>CP106718.1:87321041-97321041 GCA_025503065.1 Gossypium bickii | reverse complement strand
TTTGGAATTCTAGCATTTGTTCCCGCATTTCTTGTTGAATCTTGGTCAATTGCCCCTGCATATGTATTTGCATTTGCTTTATTCTCTCCAACCTTTGTTCCATTTTCTTTGATGTGTACCGTAAGGATGTTCAGCTTCCAGATTTTCCTTCCCTTTCTCTCTAAATAATTTTAACTAATTAGACTCTCTCTATGGATTTGAATGCATATGATGTTATGTAATACAAATGCATGAATGCAAAAAGGCATCGATTCTGATTCAACTTCATTTTAGAAAATTTTATTAGAAAACAAAATCCTTTACATAAAACGGACTACCAATATGCTTTCGCCCTAAGTCCTAAAGTTTTGATTTTCCCAAGCAATGAAGCTAGCTCTTGACTACGATCAGACTGTAGCTCATACTTTATGCTCAACGTATCAGCCTATGATGCCAAAATCTGTAGATGATTAGCCACCTCTCGAATCTGAACTATTGTTTCACCCATGAAGTGGTCCCGACTCCTAACTTGTTCATGAGAATGGTGAAGCTCTTCCTTCTAACGCCCTCTCTTGTTCCAAGAAGCTCGATCCAAAGTTCACAATTCTGCAATGCTGATTCTAACTTTTCAATCCTACCCTTCATTTCCTCGATCTTGTTCAGGCTTGACTTTAACTCGATCGCGGAATTGCGGCTTCAATGGTGATGAAGAGACCTTCCAAGTTCAGCCACTCTAGCTTTTAATTCTCCCTTTTCATTTAAACTTTCTGCCAAGTTTTTCTCTAAGGCCTCATTTCGCGCTTGCATTTCTCGAAACTTCCTCTCCCAATAGTTAGCTTTGGCCTTTTCCCCTTGGACCTCTTATTGCCACTGTTCCGAAGTCTTCCCCAATCCGACATTCTTCATCAATAGACGCATCTTCTTATATTCAGTCTTCAAGCTATCTCGATCTTCCTCAATCTTCCTTTTCTCCTTTCTTACTTTCTCGGCTTTTGATTTCTGAACATCCACATCTAGCCTCAAGTACATCTTTTCTTTTTCCAACTTTTCTATCCTCTTTCTAAGCTCTGAACTCTTCTTTTCAAAATCTTGCTTCACAATTTCTAACTCTGATGGGACCACTTGCAAGCATTCATCTTTTAATCGGGCGTCTTCTGGATTTAGCTCGGGGATGTTATCATTAATCCTTTTAATCCTCCATCCGCTGTATTCTGGGGTCGTCATTGATCCCGTGGATAATCTCTTCATCCTACGAATCTGATTCCAAGCAGCAGAAATTTCCTTAACCCTTTTCTTATAATTTTCCTCTCTGCAGGAGAACTCATACTGAGCCAGCCCATATGTCGTTGGTACGAATTGTCTCGACCCATATTGCCTCAGTACAAGCAAAGGGGCATATCCAATGGCTCCCTAAATTCCAAGTAAAGGAACCCAGTCAAAACTCCCACACCGATAAAAGATTTCGTCGGGAATCATCCAAGGAGCCATCTACTCGATATCTTCTTCTTGAAGGTTTTGAAGGAGTGCCATCCAGCCTTCCTCGGGCACGTCTTCTCTCCTCAGTGTAGCTACTATCTCTTTCAACGGAGAGTAACTCTCAGAAAAAACCGATAAGACATTTTCTCCACCTTCCAGAAATGACTGTGGAACCAAGCCAACAGCAACTGCGCGCACCCGATGAACCTGCCTTCACCTGTTCTCTTACATGTATTCAAAGATCTAAACGTCTCGGCTAAGATCGCAGGTACAGGTGTGACTCCTCTGCCAAGTCGATCGAATAAATCGGTAACTGCTTCATCTACATATCTTAGAGCTTTAGGAAAGATTACCAAATCGTAAATAGACGAGGCCAAGACGTCAACCTTCTTCTTTGCATCTGGATGTGTTAGGACCAAATCCCTCAAATTCCCCCAATGAATACATTTACCTTTACTTTCTCTTGAATTTTGGCTGCAACCCGCTGTTCACTCATCCCTGTGATATTCATTAACTTCTTCACAAAGGTTGGAACATTAGCAGCCCTAAAATAAACTCTGTCAACTTGGATCCTCGAACAGCGAAGCAATGTCATATATTCCTCCACCTTGGGCACTAAATCTACTTTCCCGAAAGTGAAACAACTATAAGCAGAATTCCAAAACTGAGTAATAGCGCGAAACAGATACTTATCTACTTTGACATCGAGCAAGTAAGGTAGATCACCATAATTATGATAGAATAGCTGCTTTGCCCCATCGTTCCACTGGGTCCATATTTTCTTCAACTCCTAAAGCTCATTTTGCGTGACACTGATGCGAGCAAAATCCCGAAGTTCTGACACATGCCCCTTAGCTAAGCTATCTCCTTTCTCTATTTGGCTTTGCTCTGACCATATACGAACGACTGCATTGTCTTCCACTTTATCAAGGAATTTGTTCTCCGTGACCAGCTTTCTAACTCTAAAAACTAACCGTGAATCGATACCTCTTTAAATATGAAATGACATGCACAAAAGAATAAAACACAATAAGTTAGTATCGCAAAATATAAAGCAAGCAAAGTAAACATCTAACTGGGTAACAACTAAGGTTCGACATAGTTCTACCTAGGGTAAGTCCTTAGGTTTTCCACGTGTGGTTCAGTTCTAAAGTTGAGTACTCGAACCAGCAGATTCCTTGATCATCACCCATTATAGGCTCATACGGACCAAGTTCGATTCAGGGGAATACATTTCCCTATGGCCATGCGGAAGTGAAAACTTCACGAAGACATAGGTACAGATGTATCCCGGAAGCAATCCACTAGCACATGCGGAGGTGAAAACCTCACGAAGGCATAGCTTCTCACTCCTACTTAAGGGTGCAACCACAACGGTCAAGCAATGCAATGCAGAGAGATATATTAAAACAACATGCAATAAAAGGATCATGTTTTTTTTTTAAATTGGAATTTTAAATTCGGACAGAAGGACATGAAATTATCGATTTTACTGCTTCACTCTCTTATTTGTCCCCAGTGGAGTCGCCAAGCTGTCGAAACCATTTTTAAAGAAGTTTTGAAAAACGGGGATCGACTTTTAAAAAAGAAAATGAAGTCGCCACCAATCTTTTTTTACTTAGGTGTGATTGGATCACCTTGTAAAACATTTTATTTTAAAACATTTTGTTTTGGTCCACGAAATACAAGAAAACGGGTTCGGGAGTCGGTTACGTACGAGGAAGGATTAGCACCCTCGTAACGCCCAAAATTTGGTACCGATTTGATAATCTCATGTCCTAGTGTTGAAAATTTGAGAAATTTTAAAATATGATCCTTTTATTAGAATGAAAACCAAGACTTGCCTATCTCAAAGAAATAATGTTATACCCAGTGAGTTAGGATATAACATCTTATAACTTCGAAGCTAGCCCCGTCTTTATTTAGAAAATTCTTACCTCGAGACACAAAACATCATATCCAGTAAGTTAGGATACAATGTTTTGAATTCCCAAGAATAAGTTTTGGATTAAAGTTTGTAAGTTTTTTTTTTTAAAAAGGATACGTGATACTTTAAATTCCACGAGAAAAATTAAAACCGAGTAAGTTAGGGTATAATTTCTCTCGAAGCCCCAAATATCATGTATTGCTATATTTTAAAAAGTTTTAAATAAAATGCGTCAATATGTGTTTATAAAACAATGATTTGAATATGATATTATAACATACATACTTAATAGCAATTCAACGTACATACAAATTATATTTACAATAAATAGTTAAAGAATAATATAGCATGAATAAATTAAAAATGATGTTACATGGGATATAAAATAAATAGCGATAATTTAGATCTTCAAGAAATAACAAAATCAAATAAAAATGATAATATATTTAAACATTGAATAAAATAAAATAAAAGAATTTTTTTTAAAATGATTTAATATATGTATAAAAATATAAAAAATGAATAAAAATTCAAAGTACAAAAGAAATAAGAATATTTATAAAAAATGCTTAATTTTATACATATATAAATAATTGTGCATAATAAAAACAATTAGTGAGCGGTATATAATAAATTTATATAAAAACATATATATATATATATATATAATATACTAATCATAAAATTACATACATGATATAAATAATATAAATAAAATATGATATATAATATATAGAAATTTTATAAAATGTTAATGATAAAATAATTTAAGTGCTATATAAAATATAATATAATAATAATATTGTCGAAACCATTTTTTGAAAAAACGGGAATCGACCTTGGTTTTGAAACCACAGATCTTTATTTGGTGTGATCGGATCACCTTTGTTTTAATAAAACGCTGTGATTTACTAAAACAGTGTTTTTGGGTCTACGAAATCCTAGAAAACGGGTTCGGCAGTCGGTTACGTGCGAGGAATGGTTAGCACCCTCGTCACGCCCAAAATTGGTACCAAACTGATCAATTACTGTCCCTATGTCAAAAGTTGAAAATTGCAAAAAGATTTTTAAAAATATGATCCCTTTAAAAATATTTGAATTTTCTCAAATTTAATATCAAGATTTTCTCGTTCCGAAGGAATAAAATATCACATCCAATACTTTAGGACACGATAATTTAAATCTTTGAATCCAAGATCGTCTCGTGGTTTTCTCGAATTGAATATCAAGATTTTCTCGTTCCGAAGGAATAAAATATCACATCCAATACTTTAGGACACGATAATTTAAATCTTTGAATCCAAAATCGTCTCATGGTTTTCTCGAATTAAATATCAAGATTTTCTTGTTTTGATGAAATAAAATATCGCATCCAATACTTTAGAACACGATAATTTAAATCTCGAATCCAAGATCATCTCATAATTTTCGAAACTCATGTATTAAAAATATCAAAGGATATTCAAATATTTAGCCAAACGAAAAACCGAAACCCAACACGTAGGGCACGATCTCTCGGGTGTCCAAACATAAAATATTGCCTCATTTCGAAAACATTATCTCAAAATGACGCAATGTCACATCTAGTACGTTAGGACACAACATGTCGAGTTCTCGAGAATAAGCTTTTATTTGTTTAGAACTTCTTACAATTTTAAAAGGATATTCCGTTATTCAGATTAAACGAGAAAAATCAAAACCCAGTAAGTTAGGGCACAATTTTCTTGAATTTCTAGAACGTGAAATATTACCTTATTTTAAAAGAATTTTTGTTTTTGAATAAAATTGATAAATATATTTAAAAATGATGCACATTTAGTAGCTTAGATTTTAAAGGAACATTAGTTAAAGCGTGAATAGGGGTTATGCAACGAATAACGATAATGTAACACGAATTTGGCGCAATGACAACATAATACCCATAATATATGACATTGGAATCATTAATCTAAAATATTGACATGCATGAATAATAATAATAATAACAATAATGGACAATAATATGAACAATAATAATGATGACAATGAAAATACGAACGAACAAATCATAATACATGCAAGAATGGTAATCACATAACTTACACAATTTAAATATCAACATTAATAATAAAGGAGCAATGAATTAAACAATTTTAAAAGGAATGACACATAAAACAATTTAAAAGAATTAACAAAATGATTTTAAGTCAAGAATACATAATAAAAAAAGTAAGTAATATATATGAAATAATTTTAAAATAGTGCCAAAAAATTAAAATGTACAATATATAATTTAATAAGAATAATATAAAAAATTCGAAATAAATAATAATAATATAAAAAAATAACAAAATAAAATAAAAAATAAATAAATATTTAAACCTTTTAAACAAGTTGGAAACTAAATTGAAATCCGATTAAAACAATGAGGACCAAAATCGTAATAAATCAGAGAAGGCGGGCAGGGACCAGATTAAAACACAATAAAAATAATAGGGTAAGATTTTAAAAAAGGGGAAGGAATGCGAAAAGGGATTTGATCAATTAGCGCCGCAAAGATGGATGACCAATTGCGCAATTATCCCATTTAAGGGATATGTTCAGTCTCCCCTTTAGAAAACGACGCCGTTTCATCTGTTATAAAACCCCCTTTTACTTTTCATTCGATTCCCTTTCTTCCAAAAATAAACAGAGAGTTCCCCTCTTGTTTCTTCTGCTAGGGTTCAAACATAAACACCACGCCGTCGTCGCACCACCACCATCCGCCAGCCGCCAACGCGCAAAGGGGAGGTCGTTAGTCTCGTTTCGAACAAGCCAATCGACGGAGACCCAAACCCAAGAGTAAGTATCTTCTTTTATTCTCCTTTTTTGCATGTTAAAAATGGAAATAAAATTGGAAAGAAAGCTAAGAAGATCGAGAGTCACTTTTGAAGTAAAATCTATTCTCTTTACGATATTTTTGCTAAAATTCCTTTGTAACCATTCTAAAAAGAAAAAATAGATATAAGGAAAAGAATAATCGATATAAAGAAAAATAAAGAGCAATATAAAAGAAGCAGAGGATAATAAGTAAAAAACCTTTAAACTTCTCTTTTTTTATTTTCGAATTTCTAATGTTTGTAAGCGTTCGTATTCTTTTTTTTTTTAAATCCGCAGAATCCCCCTTACAATTGTTTCACATTGGTTTTTTATAACCCCGTTACAAAGATTCCTCACTCTTTTTTCAATCTATTTTCTATGTGTTTCTTGTCGTTTTCTTTCTTGCTATTCGTGTTGCTGCGTGTCTTCCTGCAGGAGATGGGCGAAGCGTGCGAAGGTGGTGCCTGGGGCTGGTCAGACGCGTGAGGGAGCTGACCGAGGCATGAGGAGCTGCGGTGCCAAGCACTAGGGTTTTCTCTGCTGAAAATGTCTAAGGTTTTTTGGGCCATTGGGCCACTGTAAACTTGGGTCAATGGGTTAGGTTAAGTGGGCTTAGGGTTTGGACTTTAATTGGGTTAGGGTCAAGCTATAGGGTCAGTTTGCAATTGGGCTATGATGGATACAGGCTTTTACAAACCGTTTAATTATTGGTTTTTTTTCATTTTGTTTGTTTTTGTTTGGACTTTATTATCTGATGGGCCTCGGTTTTAATATCAGGCCGGGCAAAAATTGGTTATTACAGCTGCCCCTATTTGCTTATTGTCATAAAACTAGAATAGAGCAAAGAAAATAAAAGAACCAATTTTGCCCGGGCTTAGCTAAGCCTTGACTTCTTGATCTGCGTCTTCTTCAAACAGCTTCAAACGTCACTGTAACTCTTTGCTTTGATCCATTCTACTGGTGGTTTGGGGTGATAAGAATTCAGAAAGAAGAGATCCGTAACTTTGATCTTCTCACTGAAACTTCTCGAAAATAGGAGGTGATAAGAATTCAGAAAGAAGAGATCCGCAACTTTGATCTTCTCGCTAAAACTTCCGAATGTGATAAGAATTCAGAAAGAAGAGATCCGCAACTTTGATCTTCTCGCTGAAACTTCTCAGAAATAGGAGGTGATAAGAATTGTATGTTTCCAATCTGCTTCTGCAACTTCAGGACTACCAGATCTGCTATTTTTGATCTGCTCTACTCAGGCAGACAAGATCTTTGAATTCACCATTATTGCGACAATGTCCCCTAGGGGACTTGTGCTGTAAAATTAGTTTTGTGTTCATGTTTATGCCAGATGGTTAAGATGCAATGATTAGAATGAATCTAGTACTCCTAACTAAATGTGTATGAATGAATGCATGAGAATGACCCTTGTCACTGTTTGGGTTGTCATTGCTCGTAGTTCAACAAGGCTCTATCACCGATGCGTTACGATGCTCTCTCGTCCAGCCAGTATTTTTTGACAAAAAACCCCAAATAAGCGACCGTATTCTACTCAGAAAGCTTGCCCCGCTGTAATTTTGGAGTCCCTTTCTGGGACATAAAGTTTATACCTCCTACCGTAACTTCAGGAGAATAACATTTGGTTTCTTTCAGCCATCTTGCTTCGACTCTGAGGTATGGTATCATGATTTCATTGTGTACCTGGGTCGGCATCGCTCGTTATTTGTCAAGGTCGTATCACCGACGAAATTTCTTGTCTTTGTTCAACCAATAAAATGTTCAAAAGGATAATCATTTTTCTCCAACATCTCCAAACCTTAGATTGAATGAGTTCTGAACAATAGTCATGTTTCAGGTCCTTGTATTATTAGAGGCTTTCAGAGTAATGTGCAAAACTTCTTTTATGAAAGTACTATTAGTCCTCAAATCGTTATTTCGATGCAAAATGCCAAAAAAAGATTGCAACAATGGATAAGAAGGAAATGGATTGGGGGCATAGCTCGAAACAAACAAGTTGATCAAAACTAACAAATACAATCAAGAAGGAAATTTATTGGTAGATAATCACAAATAAAAAATTAAAATGGGTAAAATGGAAGCTAGGTGCCTCAGATATCGCAGCCCGAGCTCCTCTGTTCCAACTTCTTGAGGACCATTTTAAGCTCAATATGTGTTTAGGGGATCAGGAGTACTTTGTCGATGCCCTAAGATGTAACATACATCTTCATTGTTATTTCAAGCGCAACGAGACTACTGTATGCCCTATTTTTTATCAAAATTTGAGCTGCCCTTTTCGGGTTTTCAACTCAAAACCCCTTTGGTCTCAAAGCGCCCTTTGTAGGTTTTCGCCTTAACCTCTCCTTTTTCTTTCTTCCTTTTTTGCTGATTTTTTCTCTCTCTCTCTTTTTTTTTTTTTTTGAACTTGAATTCTCCAAATTGGGCAAGTCCCTACCATCCATTTTGGTCAATATTCATGCTTCCCCAGAACAGACCTTCTTTGCTTCATGAGGTCCTTCCTAGTTCGGCACCCGCTTTCTTCCGAAGTCCCTTTTGCATGGAAGAAATCTTCTCCCAAGCTCTATCGTGAAATTTTCTAGGACGAATCATTTTTGTTATTATCTCGCACCATCTGATCATGACAGATAACTTTCTTTTCAAATTCACCTGATCGTATTAGATTGGATCTATTTTGCCTCATCTAATTTCAACTCCAATAAAATTTCGACTCCAATTGGCCAAATCGATAAGAAATGTGTTGCCCCGATAAAGTTCCTGTTGCCCCAATGAAGGTTCTAGCCAACGTTCTAAAAACATAGAGGGTAAATGGTAACTTCTCTATGCCAACCTTTACAAGTCTCAGTCAATTTTCGAATGATTTTGGGTTGTCTTTGCTACACTGGTAAGGTGCCTGATTCTGATGTTTTTTCCTGGCATTCTTCATTGCCACTTTTTGTTTTTCATTTTTTTATTTTTTTTGTTTTTTTTTTTGTGTTCTTTTTTAGCATCTGAGCTTGGATTTGAATTTGTATTTGATGACTGCCGCCTTTGTAACTTTGGCATATGAAGCAACCTTCACCCTCTTAGTGAAGTATTTGATAACCACGAAGATGTATTAGTATTGGCTAGATACCTTTGACGAGATTGGTCTCGTAACATCTATGCCCCCCTCATATGGAGGAGGCGCATATCTTGACTTCCTTGATTTGGCATTTGATGTAACTTTCTTTTGTGGGTAGACTAGTAGTTCGAACTTCTTGATTAGCTTGGCCATTGTAGAACATGGGTTCCAAGCTTGGCAACACCCCAACGTTTCGGTAGTCTGTCGTGTCTTGATATGATCGTGCAAAAATATCTTGGAATTCTTGAAAATAGTTCAATGATGTCTCGCCTTATTTCTATGGTGGACTAGGTTTTTTCCTAAGTTTGCAATGTCCACTGACCCTTTTTACAAGGTAGAGTCTATTTTCGCTTTTTCTACCATCCTTAACAAATCAAAAGATAGGTTACAATCTATGTCATCCTCAAAGTCTTGAGATCCCTTAGACCCATATTTCACTAAAAAGAGAGCCAGTAACAGCGTCGCTTGTGTCATTGATATCTGGGGACCATCGTGGGTGTAAAGGTAGAAAATCTAAAGAATAAATTATTCTAAAGATGATTATTTATATGATATGGGCATGAATGAAAAATAAAAATGTAAAGCATGAAAATATTTACTTAGAAAGATGCATTTCATTAAAATAACAATTCTGGACACAAGCCCATTTCACAAAAGATTCTTATTGCTCTTAGGCTTTTAGAGCAATTTGCGCGTTTGGACATTACTCCTAGTTAGCTCTAAAAATACACGTCTTTTCCACAGCCCTATTGTTCAAAACACTCTCAGGCTCATGTTTCTACATTTGGCGTGTCATCCAACTTTACAATACCCATGCCAATGAATCTTTCCACTAATTTCTTGAAAGCCAGGCAATTTTCTATCGAATGCCCTGTAACCCCATTGTGGTACTCACACTGGGCATTTGGGTCATACCATTTTGGATATGGAGATTGCATTGGTTTCGGTAGCGAGGAGCCACCACATGTGCATCAAATAAATCCTGATAGAGCTCCTTGTATGTCATCGAGATGGATGTGAACTGGAGCCTTCTCATGTTAGGCTTTGGGTTGGAATCTTGTCCAAAGGGACCTTGGTGACTGGTAGTCACCGTCCTTGGCTGCTTTATTTCTATTAGTTCTGAAGGGTTCTCGTCGTGCTTACTCGTACTACCCACTTCCTTTTCCTTCTTCTTCGGGGTCTTCAATGTCCGCTCCCTCCTTTCTTTTGCCTCTGCCCGAACAACCGGTTTGGCTCGATCATCCTTAGGGTTAAAACATGAGCCCATTGGGAAGTTTGACAGGGTTGAGGTATTGGTCTGACGTTGGGGTCCGACAATGATGGGTGCCCCTTGCGACTGCGTGTCTGGTTGAGTCGGGATATCCCTCGGGGAATAAACAATTTGTTCATCATCATCTGCACTGCTGACTGCTGGGGCACTTTTTTTTTCAAGTAGTTGGGTTAACCGGCGCATCATATTCATTTGATCTTGCATATCCTGCTGAATTTTGGCCAACTGTTCTTGCAACAATATTTGCCTTTGCTCTAATCTTTCCAACCTTTGTTCCATATCTTCTAGGTTAACTGGAATAATTTCACCTAATTAGGGTTTTTCTACAAGTTTTGATGCATGCAATATGATGTAATATAGATGCATGAAATGCGATGCAGAATGCATGAAATGAATGCAAAAAGAAAGAAAGGCGTTGATTATGAATTCAATTGCTATTAGAAGAACTTGTCTAGAAAATACGTTTCTTTACATAAAATGGATCGCATATACGGCCCTTTCCTCATAGACCAGGTGAAAACACCAATCCTCTTCTTATGGTCGTGTCCCGTGAACTTCCTCAGTAGATGCCTCTTCTAACTCTTTGTTGCTTGCTCCAGGTTGTTCCTCATCACTCACTTACCCTCCGCGATGCTCGTAATCATCTGATCCCAAACAATCATTGTCGGCTTAAATATTTAAACAAATCCTCTTCTTCGTATCCGGATGTTATGGTTATGTCCCGTAAGCTTCCTTAGTAGACGTCTCTTCTAGCTCTTTGTTGCTTGATCTAGGTCGTACCTCATCACTCACTTATCCTCCATGATGCTCATAATCTTCGGATGGCTCCCAAACAATCCTCGTCGGCTTGAATCTTCAAGTAATGTCTTGTCTCGTTGTTTACCTAGGCCATGTTCAGACGACCGTATCGTATTCCACTTTATCAAGTAACACATTTTCTTATGACAAATTCTTCTATTTAGCAATCAAATGCGAATCAACACTTCTTTCTAAGATGATGTAATGCAATGCCAATGCGTGGAATGAATGCAAAAAGAAAGAGAGACGCTGATTATGAATTCAATTCCATTAGAAGAACTTTTCTAGAAAATAAAGCTCTTTACATAAAACGGGTTACATATACAGTTTTGTCCTTATAGTCCAAGCAAAACACCAATCCCTTCCTTCGTGACTGGATATCATGGCCATATCTTGTGCACTTTCTTCATAGATACCTCTTCTAGCTCTTTGTAGCTTGGTTCAGGCCGTATCTCTTCACTCGTTTATCCTCTGTGATTGTTCATAAGCTCCTTAACCCAAAAAGTCAAGACATGACGACTCTTGAATAATCATTGTTGGCTTGAATCATCGAGCAAAGTCTTGTATTCTTTTGTGGACTATCCACCTTCTCTCGTTATTTACCTGGATTATATTTAGGCCACCGTATTATAATCCACATTATCAAGAAATTTAGTTCCTTATGACAAACTCCTCTATTTAGCAATCGAATATTAATCAGCACCTCCTTTCTATGATGATGCAATGTAATGCAATCAAAACAGAAGAAAACACATTAGCACAGGAGTAATAAACAAAGTACCTATCCGAGTGACCACTAGGGTTTGGAATGACTCTACCTAAGGCGGGCTCTTAAGGCTCACAATATGAGGTTCAGTTCTAAAGAAGGGTACCTGAACCAACAGATTCCTCAATCCTCACCCATTATAGGCTCATATGGATCGAGTTGATTCGAGGGAACACATTTCCCTATGGCCATGGAGAGTGAAAACCTCACGAAGCACACACAGATCTGAGATGTGTCCCGAGGCGATCTACTAGCCCATGCGGAAGTGAAAACCTCATGAAAGCTTAGTTTCTCACTCCCACTTAAAGGTGCGACCACGATGGTCATGACATATGATGTGCAAAAATAAATTAAGGGTGATGAAAATGTCATTCGATCAAAATAAAACAAGTATGTATTCCAAACACAGCTTAAAGTAAGCAAGAAACAAAGCATCTACTCAGGTAACCGCTAGGATTTGGCGTGCTCTACCTAGGTTAGGCTCCTAGGTTTCTCTATATGCGATTTGGTTCTAGGGTAAAGGTACCTGAACCAGCAGATTCCTTGATCCTCACCCATTATAGGCTCATATGGACCAAGTTCAGTTCAGGGGAACACATTTCCCTATGGCTGTACGGAGATGAAAATCTCACGAAGACATAGGTACGGATGTACCCTGAAAGCGATCCACTATCTTGCACGGAGGTGAAAACCTCACGAAAAAGTAGCTTCTCACTTCCACTTAAAAGGGTGTGACCCAACGGTCATGCAACGTGGTGTAAAAATATTATGCGAGACTCGACCACACAATAATATGACGCAAGCGAATGCAATAAAAGAATCGTAATTTTCCAAATTAAATTTTCAAACTTCCGACAAAGGACGTAAATAATCAATTTAAGGCCTAACTCTCTTTTTGGGTCCCCAGTGGAGTCGCCAAGCTGTCGAAACCATTTTTTGAAAAAACAGGAATCGACCTTGGTTTTGAAAATGATAAAACGGGAGTCGCCACCGATCTTTATATGGTGTGATCGGATCACCTTTGTTTTAATAAAACACTGTGATTTACTAAAACAGTGTTTTTGGGTCTACGAAATCCTAGAAAATGGGTTCTGGAGTCGGTTACGTGCGAGGAAGGGTTAGCACCCTCGTCACGCCCAAAATTGGTACCAAACTGATCAATTACTGTTCCTATGTCAAAAGTTGAAAATTGCAAAAAGATTTTTAAAAATATGATCCCTTTAAAAATATTTGAATTTTCTCAAATTGAATATCAAGATTTTCTCGTTTCGAAGGAATAAAATATCACATCCAATACTTTAGGACACGATAATTTAAATCTTTGAATCCAAGATCGTCTCGTGGTTTTCTCGAATTGAATATCAAGATTTTCTCGTTCCGAAGGAATAAATATCACATCCAATACTTTAGGACACGATAATTTAAATCTTTGAATCCAAGATCGTCTCGTGGTTTTCTCGAATTAAATATCAAGATTTTCTCGTTCCGATGAAATAAAATATCGCATCCAATACTTTAGAACACGATAATTTAAATCTCGAATCCAAGATCATCTCATAATTTTCGAAACTCATGTATTAAAAATATCAAAGGATATTCAAATATTTAGCCAAATGAAAAACTGAAACCCAACACGTAGGGCACGATCTCTCGGATGTCCAAACATAAAATATTGCCTCATTTCGAAAACATTATCTCAAAATAACGCAATGTCACATCTAGTACGTTAAGACACAACATATCGAGTTCTCGAGAATAAGCTTTTATTTGTTTAGAACTTCTTACAATTTTAAAAGGATATTCCGTTATTCAGATTAAACGAGAAAAATCAAAACCCAGTAAGTTAGGGCACAATTTTCTCGAATTTCTAGAACGTGAAATATTACCTTATTTTAAAAGAATTTTTGTTTTTGAATAAAATTGATAAATATATTTAAAAATGGTGCACATTTAGTAGCTTAGATTTTAAAGGAACATTAGCTAAAGTGTGAATAGGGGTTATGCAACGAATAACGATAATGTAACACGAATTTGGCGCAATGACAACATAATACCCATAATATATGACATTGGAATCATTAATCTAAAATATTGACATGCATGAATAATAATAATAACAATAATGGATGGACAATAATATGAACAATAATAATGATGACAATGAAAATCTGAGAACGAACAAATCATAATACATGCAAGAATGGTAATCACATAACTTACACAATTTAAATATCAACATTAATAATAAAGGAGCAATGAATTAAACAATTTTAAAAGGAATGACACATAAAACAATTTAAAAGAATTAACAAAATGATTTTAAGTCAAGAATACATAACAAAAAAAGTAAGTAATATATATGAAATAATTTTAAAATAGTGCCAAAAAATTAAAATATACAATATATAATTTAATAAGAATAATATAAAAAAATCAAAATAAATAATAATATAAAAAATAACAAAATAAAAAAAAATAAATAAATATTTAAACCTTTTAAACAAGTTGGAAACTAAATTGAAATCCGATTAAAACAATGAGGACCAAAAACGTAATAAATCAGAGAAGGCGGGCAGGGACCAGATTAAAACACAATAAAAATAATAGGATAAGATTTTAAAAAAGGGGAAGGAATGCGAAAGGGGATTTGATCAATTAGCGCCGCAAAGATGGGGGACCAATTGCGCAATTATCCCATTTAAGGGATATGTTCAGTCTCCCCTTTAGAAAACGACGTCGTTTCATCTGTTATAAAACCCCCTTTTACTTTTCATTCGATTCCCTTTCTTCCAAAAATAAACAGAGAGTTCCCCCCTTGTTTCTTCTGCTAGGGTTCAAACACAAACACCACGCCGTCGTCGCACCACCACCATCCGGTGGCCGCCAACGCGCAAAGGGGAGGTCGTTAGTCTTGTTTCGAACAAGCCAATCGACGGAGACCCAAACCCAAGAGTAAGTATCTTCTTTTATTCTCCTTTTTTGCGTGTTAAAAATGGAAATAAAATCTGAAAGAAAGCCAAGATCGAGAGTCACTTTTGAAGTAAAATCTGTTCTCTTTACGATATTTTTGCTAAAGTTCGTTTGTAACCATTCTAAAAAGAAAAAATAGATATAAGGAAAAGAAAAATCGATATAAAGAAAGAGAAAGGGCAATATAAAAGAAGCAGAGAATAATAAGTAAGAAACCTTTAAACTTCTCTTTTTTTATTTCCGGATTTCTAATGTTTGTAAGCGTTCGTATTCTGTTTTTTTAAAATCCGCAGAATCCCCCCTTACAATCGTTTCACGTTGGTTTTTTATAACCCTGTTACAAAGATTCCTCACTCTTTTTTCAATCTATTTTCTATGTGTTTCTTGTCGTTTTCTTTCTTGCTATTCGTGTTCTTTGCGTGTCTTCCTCGCAGAGATGGGGCGCCAGCGCTAAGGTGGTGCCTGGGGCTGGTCAGATGCGTGAGGAAGCTGACCAAGGCATGGGGAGCTGCGGTGCCAAGCACTAGGGTTTTCTCTGCCGAAAATGTCTAAGGTTTTTTGGGCCATTGGGCCACTGTAAACTTGGGTCAATAGGTTAGGTTAAGTGGGCTTAGGGTTTGGACTTTAATTGGGTTAGCGTCAGGCTATAGGGTCAGTTTGCAATTGGGCTGTGATGGACACAGGCTTTTACGAACTGTTTAATTATTGGTTTTTTTTGTTTTGTTTGTTTTTGTTTGGACTTTATTATTTGATGGGCCTCGGTTTTAATATCGGGCCGGGCAAAAATTGGTTATTACAAATATGATATAATAACTAATAAAAAATACAATATATGAATAACAATGAGAAATATAAATAATGGATAATAATAATTTAATATATACATTATATTAAAATAATTAAAAAAATAAAAGCAAAATGAAAAATAAAAAGAATAAAACAAAAAATGGATAAGGATTAAATTAAAAAAATTAAAAAATAAATTTAAAATACAAAAAAAGACAATATTGAAATGCGCGCCGAAAATGAAAGGACCAATTGGGCAATTATGCCTCATTTCTAAAACTGCATTGTTCTGTTACCAGCCCTTAAATAGCCCAAGGGACTAAATTAAATTATAAACAAACATTTAGGGCCAAATTAAAAAATTAAATTAAATTAAATTAAACAGAATTAAAAATAATAAAAATGCGGAAGGACTAAAATAGCAATTAGACCATTTAACAAAAACATGCGGGTCCTCCCCGGTTTTCGGGTCAACGCGAGGATCTAAGGCCTTTAAACGACATCGTTTTAACTTTTAAAGGCAACTCCCAAAAAGACGCCGTTCCAGTTGTCTATATAAATCAGAAATTAATAAAAAAAATTCATTTTAACAGACATTCAAAAAAAACAATAGAGCTCTAAAAAGCTCTCTCTTCCCTTCTATCTCTGGCCAGAATCCGGCCTATGTTCCGGCCACGCGCCGCCACACGCGCCTTCGTAGGCGGTGGCCGAAGGCTAAAAACCCCTATTTCGAAGGTAATTTCTTCGCCCCTTTTTTTATTTTAGTATTATTTTATAAATAAAATGCTTGGATCGAAGAGAAATATAAGAAATAACACGAATAAAACAAATTGTAAATCACCTTCAAAAAAGTTTTGTATTCTGTTTCTGCGTAATTTTTTGTATATATTTCCCCGTATGTTCGTTACAGGTTTATTAGGGTTATTTATAACCCTAAAAATATACTAGAAACAAATACAAAGATTTCTTTCTGCTTTTGCTATTTTCTTTCTTTCCTTTTGTTGTTTGTCCTTTCCCTGTTTGCAAATCAATTACGCGAAGCGCGGTGATGACTAGGCGCCACTTGCAGCACGATTTGGGGCCTAGGCGTGAAGGAAGGCTGCTGGGTATGAAGAGTCGATTGCAGCACCTAGGGGATGGGGTGCTGCGGCGCAATGGAAACCTAAGGTTTCCTGCGTCCGCAAGCCAACTGGGTCATTTGGGCTTAGGTTTAGATTGGGTCTGGGTAGGCAATTGGGCTCGGGTTTATTGGTTTGGGTCAGTATCTTAGAATCTGTAATTGGGCTATTAATTTTGTAACTGGACTGTTTAAGGATATTTATTATTTTTTATTATTTGGTTTTTTCTCTGTTTCACACAGGGCCGGGCACAAATGGGCCTTTACAATAGTGAAATGTGAAATTAACTTTATTTATTTATTCATCGTTCAAATACATATAAAACAGAACATATTTATTACAACATAAATACATTTCCTAACATAATGAACTTCAAAAAGTAGAACTAGAGGAAATAATAGTGGATTTCACACCACTCTTTTTACGTCAAGAAATTGTTGTCCCTCAGCCTTCATAGCAAGTTAAGATAAATGATCAACAAAATGAAAATGGTTTACAACTCCAAGAAGACGTCATTGAAAATGTTGCAGAACCATCAAAACCTTAACTTTGAGAAGATCTTAAAAAGAACAAAGGCTTGCCATTTCTAATGATTGTGTGGTGTATCCACAAGAATCTAATTTTGATATTGGGATAAAGAACGATCCAGATTCATTTTCACAAGTCATGAAAAGTGATGGTTATGATAAATGGGTTAAGGTTATGAATAAAGAGTTGAAATCAATGGGCCATAATGGTGTTTGGGAGCTTGTTGAGTTATCTGCTAATTTTAAAATTATCGGGTGTAAATGAGGGGTAATTTACCAGAAAATACCAAAAATTTTCGAAATTTACCTAAAAGGGCCGGGTTGAAAAAAATTTACGGAAAAAGGGTCATTTCCCCCAAAAAAGTGTCCACGTCAGCGCGTTTTTGGGGGATACGGACCAAAAGCGCGCCCTGTAGGACGCGTTTTTGTCCACCTCAGCAAAAACACGTCCACGTAGGCACGCTTTTGCTGAGGTGGACAAAGCGCGTCCTACCCGTGTTTAAAAAAAAACTATTCTCGAATATTTTAAAAATGTACGAGAATAAACCTTTATAAAGGCTCAAAGTGAGAACACCATTTTTTTTTAAGGTGTCATCAATTAATAAGAAAATATAACTTACAAAGGAAATCTTTATATAGACCCAAAGTCTCATTTCCCTTGTTTTCTTGAGTAAAGTGGAATATGAGATATGTGTATTTATAGACTCATGAATAGTTTTGCAGCTTGTTCCTAAACAATGTGGGATTCCTTCCTCTTTTAACTAACAACATGAGGTGACATGCTACACTATATTTGATTTTTTTACAAAACAATTTCTTTTTTTTTTAATTTATTTAACATTTTCTTATATTATAAAAACAAGAAACAAAACAAGTCAAATAAGAGTTTAATCTTTCTTTGGTGGTGTTGATTTTAGATATATTCCCCACCCGCAAGTAGATATCATACATTCTAATATAATTAAAAATGTATAATTAAAATATTTTTATTATTTTTAATATTACTTTTATATTTTTGAATTTTTAAATTTTAAAAATTAATTAAATGTTGATGTGTCATCTACATGTATGTAACATCATAAAGTTTAAAAATATTAATTTTTTATTCGTGATTTGACAAAAAGAGGTAAATTTAAAGGCTAAAAAAGCATAAATTTAAAAAAAGTTTTCAATAAATTACTAATTTAGTTACATAATCTAATATAATTTAAAAAATAATTATTAACATATAAATTTGTATGAATTCTTGTTATATATGGATTCAAACCCGTTTGTTCCATCAACAAATTAATCTGCATGAGACTTAAGTATTAGAATTTTGTGTAACCCTTTTCCTCCTAATTTTTACTTTTAAAAGAAATTGCAATACAATTTTTTTTATTATAGAATTCTCCAATTTTTATTTATTTATTTGCTTAGGAAGCTTTATTGACACTGCTTTTGTTTTTCCATCAACCCAATTTAAGATACATTTCACTTTTTATAATTAACAAAAAAACAAAAAGAAAATAAAAGAAATTACTTTTTTCTTTTTCGTGTTCGATACAAGATAGATGAAATATGAAAAATAAAATGAAATGAAAATATATTATTAGTGATATATCACCTCCATTATTTAGGGGAAAGAAATAAAAATAATTTTAATTTATGATACTTTCACTAGTATTTTTTTTGTAAAAAAAAAGTTGATATCTATGCTACTAATGAAGTTTCTTAGTGAGTTTGTAACTACTAATAAAGTTTATTTGCATGGTTGAGACCTTATGCTTTTCAAAATACCCATATTCGAATTTTATAATTTCTGAATTTTTATTATATTTAAAAAAATATGTGATTTATATAACTACTAATATATTATTTTGACTCTTTTTTTAATCGAGTTAATGTTGGTTATCTCGTGATACTAATTCGATAAAACATTTTATTTATATTAAATTATAGCATACTCATGATGTGGGTGACAATTAAAATTATTTAACAAATATATTTTAAAAAAATGGATATAAATACTAAATGAGGTTTAATTAGTTGAATAGTAAAATATAAATATTACAAATTATAAAGACGTAGGTTGAAAACCTAACATGTATATATTTTTACTATTATTCTATATAAAATGATAACCCTATAAAAATATCTAATTTAGTTTGTGATAATACCAAATTTATTAAAAAATTAATATTAGTAAAGATATATAGTACAAAACTAAACATAAAATTTTATATGTTAAGGAAATAGCGGAAAACATATCATATTTGTAGAACTGTTTAGCAATGTGGGAGAATGGGATCATTACAAGGAAAAATGAAATATATATCATTAACAACAAACATAAAAGAAAGCGTCTTTTATAATATAAGAAAAATGAAATATATTTATAAAATATATTTGAGTTGTTTTGTTTCTTGTTTTTTATAATATAAGAAAATGTTAAATAAATTTAAAAAAAAAAGAGAAATTGTTTTGTAAAAAAAAAAAATCAAATATAGTGTAGCATGTCACCTCATGTTGTTAGTTAAAAGAGGAAGGAATCCCACATTGTTTAGAAACAAGCTGCAAAACTATTCATGAGTCTATAAATACACATATCTCATATCCCACTTTACTCAAGAAAACAAGAGAAATGAGACTTTGGGTCTATATAAAGATTTCCTTTGTAAGTTATATTTTCTTATTAATTGATGACACCTTAAAAAAAATGGTGTTCTCACTTTGAGCCTTTATAAAGGTTTATTCTCGTAAATTTTTAAAATATTCGAGAATAAAAAAAAACGAGCTAAAGCGCGCCACATAGGACGCGCTTTGTCCACCTCAGCAAAAGCGCGCCTACGTGGACGCGTTTTTGCTGAGGTGGACAAAAACGCGTCCTACAGGGCGCGCTTTTGGTCCGTATCCCCCCAAAAACGCGCTGACGTGGACGAGTTTTTGGGGGAAATGGCCCTTTTTCGTAAATTTTTTTCAACCCGGCCCTTTTCGGTAAATTTCGAAAATTTTTAGTATTTTCTAGTAAATTGCCCGTAAATGAGTCTATAAAATCAAGCTGATGCTAGAAGTAACATTGAACAATTTAAAGCTAGAGTAACGGCCAAAGGTTTTACTAAAAAGTAAGGCGTTGATTATAAAGAAACCTTCTCTTTGATTTCAAAGAATGATTCTCTTATAATATCATGACACTTGTAGGTCATTTTGACTTAAGAGTTACATAAAATGAAAGTGAAAATTATTTTTCTAAATGAGAATTTGAATGAAGACTTCTACATATAAGAGAAGGAAAAGAACATTTAGCCTGCAAATTCAAAAATCCATTTATGGTCTTAAACAAGCTTCCAACAATGATATATAAAATTTAATGGAACTTTTACATCGTTTGGGTTTAAGGAAAAGATTGTTAACCAGTGCATTTATCTAAAAGTCAGTGGGAGCAACTTTATATTGTATGTCGATGGATTTTGCTAGCTAGTAGTGATCTTGGTTTTTAGGTATCAATTTTGAGGATTGTTTTTGTCAAAAAAGGGTATATTAATTGAGTTCTAAGAAGATTTAATATGCAGTTATGTTCAGCTAATCTTGCAACCACTGAAAAAGGTGACAAATTAAGTAATAAATAGTGCCCAAGGAATGAATTAGAAAAGGAACATATGAAGAAAATTCCTTATCCATCATTTGCTGGAAGCTTAATGAATGCTCAAACATGCATTAGGTCGAATATTAGCTATGTTGTTGGAATGTTGGGAAGGTGTCAAAGTAACCCAGGCTATGAACGTACATTGGAAAGCAACAAAAAAAGTAATGAGATGCCTTCAAGGGACAAAAGATTACATACTTATAGAAAATCGGAACAATTAAAGGTTGTTGGATGCTCAGATTCAGGGTTGCCTCGACACCTTAAAGTCAACTTCTAGCTTTGTATTTATGCTAGCAGATGGGGCAATCTCGTGGAGAAGTATAAAGTAATCTTCATCCATAATGGAGGCTAAACGTATAGCTTGTTTTGAAGCCTCGAGTCTTGCTTTGTGGTTGTGAAATTTTATCTCAGGACTTGGTGTAATTGACTCAATTGCCAAGCCATTGAGAATATATTGTGATAATACTGCAATTGCTTTCTTCTCTAAGAATGGTAAGTATTCAGGTGGATATAAACACATGAATATACAATACTTTAGTTATTAAAGAAAAAGTCCAAAAACAAACAAGTGTCCATTAAAAATATTAGTACTAAACTTATGTTTGCTGATCCATTAACTAAAGGATTGCCCCTAAAGACATATATAGAACATATTTTAAGGATGAGACTTTCTAGTAATCCATAAGATGTATGCTGATAAATGTTTAAAATGTTCATGTAATTGACACTTTTTTGGGATATTGAAAAAATTTAAGTGAATTTACAATTAATAAAATTGGCATTGGGACTGTTAAAAAATTGAAAATTATGCCGACGTTATAATGTCTGAAACGGAGATACTTATTTTAGCCTATTTTCTAATTACTCTGTGAAAATAAATTGATTGAAGGATTTAAAATTTCAATCAAGGTTGCATCCTGTCCAACAGTTTGTATATAAAAAACTAATTTTATTTTCTCTAAGATATTTTGAGTTTATGATTTACTGTATTTTCCATTAAATACTTCCTACACAACTACCATCTGAAATGGCTTTTCTCGATTTAATCATCACCACACCTAGCTTAAGTTCTTGCTTTGACTTAAACTCAACCACCAAAAACCTAGGGATCGAAATGGATGAAGAAAACAAATGGTGACCAAACAAAAACACAAAAAAAAAAAAAAAAAAACCAAAAGAAGTGGATAGTGCTTGAACATACTCCATAAGAATTATAGTAAAAAAAACAAAACCTTCCATACAAGTTTACCAAAAGAAAAAATAAATAAATGCAAGGAAATGAGGGAACAAATATAGTTCTATTATTATTCATTACTATCAATTTATAAGAGTACACATTGATTGAACATACTCCATAAGTCCAGATTATGCCAATAGAATTGAGGATATTTTAATGGGAACAAATTCTGAGATACCCTATCCCATGTAAACTTTAGGAATACAGACCCTCCAAAAGAATACATTAAAAAAAGACCTAAAACCCATGCAAATTTTAATAAAAGAATTAATACTAAAAGAAAAAAAAAACGCTGTAAAACAAAGAACAATGTGTCATCCACCCCTCCCTATATCTACAATCAGCCCAACCTATAATTTGTCTCCCACAAAATTTTTGCTTTGCTCATGTAAACATTACCTCAACCATTCAGCACAAATGAACACAAATAAATACCTTGTGCAACAAACTTCACAACTCAAGAGCCAAAGCTACTGCTTCATTCAAGTAATGCTCCTAGTCATCACAATTCAGCCCGCAAATTTCTAATACAGGGCCATCTTTCGAGACGAATGGGTTTATTCGGACCCACATAAGTGTCAAGATCGAGGCCAGCAGGATTGACCAAACCAAAATAATGGTCGGCATTCGGTCTTGTTTCCCAAGCAGACCCTTGAGGAAGGGGTAGAGGTGGATAATAACCCAAAAGGCGAAAAATAGTCGCCCAAACAATGGGCCCCATGAATCATACCCATTATTAATGGCATCCGAGATTCCAACCACGACGCCGACTATGTTTATGATCAATAAGGTGGTGGGAGGGATGAGTAACGATGTCCACTTGAAGAGGTAAAGCTCAGAAAATTCACCGTCATCGGCTGCTTTAGAGGTCACGGTGAAGCTTGTGCTGACACCAGCCAGAACCTTCAGTAAACCCTGAAAGAGGGCAAAGAGGTGTGATGATACACCTCCAATCACCCAGAATTGTTCGTTTCTCCACCAGTCATCAATTCCTACACCACCCCACTGCATCTCGAGAATACCGGTTGCAGCAATTGATATGAAGAGACCCATGAATACTAGACTGGCATAGTTGCTAATCTGCAAAGAAGAGTCAGTATTCCATGTTAGACAAGGCCATATAATAGGTACAAGATAAAAAACCAACAAACTAACTTAAGGAATAAGGCAATCCATCAAAATAGGTTGGTTGACCAATCAATTACAGATATAAAGCTTCAATTATGATGCCAGCATAGGTAGATGGAACAGTTATCAGTTATCACTGCTTTAATATCAGGATAGCTTACCTCAGGAACAATAAACTTCCCGGTAAGGAGACATATAGCTGGAAGGGTACAGTAAACAAGCAAGGGAATGGAGGTCCATGGATATACGACTGAGTTTATGTAGGAAAATCGTTCCAACCATTTCAATCCACCCCCGTAACCATACCAAATGGGACAATGCCTGCTCAAGAAAATTTCAACAGATCCAAGAGCCCAACGTAAAACTTGGTGCAGACGATCTGAGAGGTTAATAGGAGCTGAACCCTTAAAAGCAGGTCGTTTAGGTATGCAGTACACAGATCGCCAGCCATGACAGTGCATCTTGAATCCTGTTAATATATCCTCAGTCACAGAGCCATATATCCAGCCAACCTGGTTCAAAAGTTGAAAGTTTTAATGATTAAGAGATACCAATAAGTTACAAGCAGTCTATATGTTCAGATTCATTTTCAAGTTTATACTTACTTCCTTTCCCCATTCTGTTTTATCTTCGTAACCACAACTTATGACTTGGATTGCTTCTCTCAGTAATGAAGCAGGGCTAGCATTTTGAGGAACTCCTCCATCCTCTGGAAGAGTCGAAGCCACAAAAACAGGAGACTGACCAAATTTCTTCTCCAATTTCATTTGAGATGTCACTGATGACTGAGAGTTTGACTCTGACGGTGCACACAGATTCTAGTTTAGAGTGTTGTACTAAAAATACAACATAGAAAAATAATAAGATTACTGAAATGGTCAGTTTCCGTCCTTGCAAGTGAACCATTACCTGAAATTGCCCCTTCAATGTTTTCAAGAGCATGTATCTGCTTTGAGGCTTCCCTTTGCTTAGACTTCTTTGTCTTCTCCTTTTGCTTCTGTTTCTTGTTCTTTCTAGAACAACAGCATAGAAAGCAACACCATTTTGGCAAACAATTGCAGGTTTTACCAGGAGGCTTCTTTGTAACTGGCGCATCAAAACCATAAAGTGCTTGTCTTCTGAAAACACACCCTGTTCCCACATATATTGGTCCTTGTATGCCATCTAATCCTTTCATGTTGATCTGGTTTCAATTTACAATATTAGGGATCTGGAAGATAAAAGATAAAAACATATAATCAACCGAGAAGAAATGAAATAAACTTACATCGAAGAACACAACATTGCGATTTGAGTATCTATCATGTCTATCAATTCCATCAAATCTTTGAGGAAACTGCACATAACAAACTTTTTTCCCGGATGTTGGGTCCATCATGAAACACATGGCTTCTCTAAGTGCTTTACTATTGTTAATATAGTGATCACAATCAACATTCAGCAGATAAGGAGCATTTGAAAGGATAGCCGAGACTCGTATCTTCATTACACACAAAGAAAATTCATAAGTTTAACACCATGTGCCAAACACCAAAAGGGAACAAAACAGAAAAAACATAGAACTTGTGCCTTACCAAAGCATTCATAGCCCCAGCCTTTTTATGATGTTCAAAACCTGGTCTCTTCTCACGAGAAACATAAACTAGACTAGGTAGTTCATTTCCTTCCACATCTAGAACACCATTATCACCCAGGAAAACCTGTGAGAAAAAAAAAAATTCATGGGATGTAAATAAGAAATTCAATGAGATGAACAACAGGCCATGCACATAAGAGGAATCAAAGATGAACCAAGTCCTAATTGCAAGCTACTTTCAAAAGTCGCATAAAATAAATAACCTTATTTTCCCAACAACACATAATGCTGCAAGTCTCCAATGTAACATAGAGTTAAAGAGGAGGCATCAAAGAATGAACTACATCAATCCTCCTCAGTAAAAGCTCTGCCTTCATCCATCAATACTTACGCACTTAAAAGTACTTCAAAATACAATGACAAAAACAAAGCAAGGAAATGCAATGCCATCTGACCTGAATCATGCCAGGATGGTCACGAACATTGTTTCCAGGCCATGGAGTTCCATCCTGCATTGTCCAACCATCCTCAGGAACCTTCTGTGCCGTGGCAACCAAACCATTTATCTGAACTTTGAATTCTTCATACTCTCTCTGCACAGTCAAATAATATACTATAAAAATAAAGCATTTGATGCCATCGAGAGCAAAAAATAATAATTGCTAAATTCAACATCTGCTTGATTAGAAACAGCAGATGATTTGTAGAAATCAAAACATAAAATAGCTCAAACACATGCTACAATGAATGACAAGAAGTCACACACCTTCATTGCTCGCCTTTCCCTGACAAAAGCTGGATGGACTTTGTTTCTTAGGTAGTCTATCTTCTGAGAAAAATACCACTCTGGAGCACGGGGCTCAATATTGAACTTTTTACAGAAAGGGACCCATTTCCTAGCAAATTCAGCTGTCTCAGAGAGAGCTTCAAATGTAAGCATGGCAGCACCATCATCTGATACATAGCATGCAACTTTATCGACAGGATAATCAACAGCGAGGATGGACAGAACAGTGTTTGCAGTGATCAGTGGAGGTTCTTTCATTGGATCCACTGTACTCACAAAAATGTCTACACTAGCCAACTCTGACGGTTTCCCTTCTTTCTCATACCTGTCCAAAAAGGTAAAATTAGGAAGGAAAGTGACACCAAAAATCACATGAACGAAAGTTAAAATGCATTTGGAAATCTGAATTTAATAAGCTGCATGCACCACCACAAACCTCAGAGATAGGCGATCAAGATATGTTTCACGTTCTATAGGGCACCATTTAGGGAATTGATCCAGAATCCATGAAACAGCAAACCATATTTCACATATTACAGATGTCAACCACAAGCCATACGCATCCCTGACTGGATGCAGAAGTCTATAGTGGAAAAATAGGCCAAGAATTGCAAGACGGAGTATGATAATCATTCTGTATGGATTTATCTTGCTTGAAGGAATCGGTAGCTTCCTTGAAAGTGGTTGCCTGCCTTCATCCATCCTGAAAAGGAAGTCCATTTGTTAAATGACAAAGAAAACAACCTAAAAACTGTCAATGTTTGTAGACACAAATATCAACAGTCAAATTACAAACTTCAAGCAGTCACTTACATTGGCAAATCAGCATCATCCAGTTCCTTTCCATCAAAGTTTCCTCCCTCATTCCCTCCTTCGTGCTTAACTACCTGAAGTTTGTCATTCTGCCTTTTCTTCCACTCCTCCATCCGATCCTTCCATGCGACACTTCCATAGCCATATACTGCTATATCTTTCTTAGGAACCATAGGTCTAGGTTGCACTGCAGAAATGGAAACACTAAGGTCCAAGACTTGAGAGACAATTAACTCAAAATTGAAAACAAAGAGAGGTATAGTCACTTACAAGGTACAGATGGATCACTACAAGCCACTGGATGAACTCTATTTCCATTGCCCATAAATTGGGGTACAATGAGAGCATGATGATCAGCAGAAATCTCCGAATCCTAAAACAATAAAAGAGTTGTTATACATAATACTGTTTTAGCAGTTGAGTGTAAAAACATAATGCAGTATAGTTTGAAACTCTTTTAAATATGTATAAGAAGAGACACTTACCTCTTCACCATAGGTCAAGAGAGGAATTTGGGAGCTAGGAAGAGAAGAATCAAGTTCTGAAGATGCAGGCATTCCAGAGGCATTTTGGTGGGTACCACGGCCAGTGTTAAGGCGTGCATTGAGCATGGCCTCAGCAACTTGTTGAGGGTCCGAAGCATCATAGTCAAACTCATTGTCCAGATCATCTATGTCATCTTCTTCCTCATCACCTTCAACCCTAGGACTGCCTGAATTTTACATCTCTAATTAGTGACACTCTTAAGCCGTTGTTGGCTGCCAATGTTGACCTTACATTACAGTAACAATCTCACCTTTGATTCGTTTGTATCTGGTTTTGCACTGAGGGCAAGCTTGGTTACCCTCTCTTCTCTCATACTCGTAGCAGGGTCTGCAAACCGGGAAAGCACATTCATTGCAGGCAACAAAGGGCTCTCCATCCACTGTAATCTCAATCTCATCCCCGCAGATCTGACATGTTTGCCCGCTCAATTCTTGCACAGACTTTATCTGATACAAACCCCAACCATAACAAGATCAAAATCAGCTCCTGATCATGAAATGTGTCAACACAAAAAATCCAGAAGAAACCAAAACGACTGAAGAAAATTCTATAATTTTCATTTCAACTTACTATGCAACATTTTGATGCAATGCAAGATTTTGAAAAACAAAACAGAATTGCAGATAGAAGGAATTTATTCACTCCCCATATGAACCATTGCAAGTTCATATGAAACTAAGAACAGGAAGAGAGATGGAGGAGTATGAAAGGACAAGATTTAATTAACATGTTTTATAATAGCTTCATTCCCCATATCCCGATGAAGAAATACAAAAAATTATAAGCTACTTCATCAAGGATTTACATCAATATCTCCACAAATGCAGAGCTCACTCAGCATTTTGAATTCACAACATCCACTTGTCAAAATTCCAAAAGATTTGGAATTTTCAGAAGAATTTAAACAGGCGTGACCGACATGTCCACCACAATCACAGAATCTTATGCTTTCTTCCAAATCGTGCCAAATTCCCAGAATCCAAACAGATATCTCGATTGCAAAGAATATTAGCCAGGCTAAAATCACAACTCATACAATTAACAACCAAAAAAACCCATTTTTAAGGAAATGCCTATTAACGGAGCAACACTCGAACAGCTCAACATACAAGATTTCAAAGATTTACGACTCAAAACAGCAAGAAAAAGGCACCAAACTGTGTAAATCAAACAAAGCCATAAAACCCTACCTAGAGAAACTCAGATCATTTAAAAAAAGAACCCATTTCGTAAAAGAGCAAATTAAGGAAATGGGTAGTCCTAAAACTACCAAATCAAGCCAAAAACAAAAGCTTTTTTTTTTCTTTCTTTTTTCCTTCTTTTTGGAGATTTGGAGCGTCTTACTCTTGCGTTTTCATCTGCATTGATCAACACGAACTCGTTTCTGTTATGAGAACCAGCAATGAGTCGACCACCAGTGTCCATAAATCACTAACAGCAACAACAATAACACAAACTGAGGGAAAACTGGGTCTCTTCTTCACCAAATGAAGTCAAGTCTCAGCAACATCGAATTCCTTGAAGAGATCCAATATTGGTCCCTTCACCTCTCATCACACGAAACCCAATCACAACTCCACCGGAAAAAAAAAAAAACAACCCACCTTGGATGATATAATAATAATATAATAAAATTTAATGGAAAAGAGCAAAAAGGTGTAGGCTTTTGTATTGAGAAGCAAGCCAAGTTTGCTACTTTGTTCTCAATCTAAAATGCCAATGAAAGAGAGAGAGAGAAAAAAAAAGTGTGTTGAAATGTAGACGCGTAACAAAGGAGGAGATGACACACAGAGAGAAAAACAGAACAACATTAAACTAGAGATAGACAAGGAAGATGAAAAACCATACTTATCTCAAATATAATATATATGAAAAAAAAACACATACACACAAAAATCCCAAAAAAGAAAAAAAGACAGCAAGATAAAAGCTAGCTAGCAATGGTGGTGGGGCCCATAAAAGGATGGTGGCGCTGGTATGTTGCCCCCACCATAGTTGGTGGACAGACAATAATTATTCAAAGCAAAGTGTTCCATGGGGGAAAATATTTTACATTAAAAATGGGATTATTTTTCATATTGAGAATGTTTTATTGATAATATATATTCTTAAATATAAAATGATTTGGTACTTTTATATTAATTACTTATTAAATATTTTAGTAATCTTTTTTTTTTGTAAAAAAATGTATTTAAGTATATCTTCAGATAACTATGGTTTATCTGATCAAAATTTATCTCTTTTTTTCGAACGAATATCATTTTAATAAATTTATCATGAATTTGATAATATAATATAAATAAAATCGTATCAATATCATTAATCCATCATTGGATTGGATTACATAAAATATAAAAAAAGAATAATATTTATTAAAAAAAAAAAGCATACTCGTAGACCTGTAGATTGCAAAAAACAATAATGCGTAAATAGATCCTACTTCCTGCTTGGTTTTTTTTTAAACTATTTCGCACATAGCTTTACTATTATCTTTTTTTATAGATTAATTAGAATGCATTTAATTTAATATACTCGTTTATCAAAAATAATAATTTTTTATTTTAATATATTTCATCTTTATATTATTGTCGAAATTTATGATTGTGGTTCTCAAATTATTATTTTAATATTTTAAATTAAGGATAATATTAGATAATTAAATTCATGAGTTCTAATACTTACCTAATTTAAAAAAAACTAACATTTAAATCAATGAGTTATTGATTCAGTAATAATAATTTGTACGAATCAAGTTGAATTCCTGTGTATAGCTTTTTTTTTCCTTCTTTTTTTAAACAATATAATATAATTTATTATACTAAAGAATAATTTGTACGAATCAAGTTGAATTCCTGTGTATAGCTTTTTTTTTCTTCTTTTTTAAAATAATATAATATAATTTATTATACTAAAGAATATCATTTAAAATATTCTTCAACAAAACGTGCATAAATGAATAATATATAATACAATTTTTTTTCATAAATTGAAAAAAAAGTTTTCAGCTTAAAAGTAAAGTCAAGATGCTCTAGAAATTAAAAATGTATTTTTATTATATTTTAAAAACAAAATATAAAAAAATATTTGATCAGTTGATATACTTAAATTAAAACAGTAGTTAAAACTCTTAAAACAAACTGCTATACGTTACTACGTATATACATGATTATAGGAAAACAGTAGGGTTTTTATTATTATAAAATCCTAAAACTCCAACCAAATTAAAAATCACAACTTTTGCCGACAAAATTCTATATTTTGAAAAATAGAAATAGTTAAAGGGGAAATAAACTGAGTTATATTGTAAATGTGGTGGGTGCCACATCAAGTCATTTTCATGTGAGATTGGTCAGATACTGTGCATCTCATGCCACATGTGTTATTACACTGTCGGTGGAGCTATTTTCTTTTTTATTACCCAACACACCGGTTTCAGGAAAAACAATATAATATTAAGATTTACAGACATTTCTTTGTTTTTAACATCATGGAAACCGAGGGATTTTGACCTTTTTCATGTTTTTTGGGTAACTCATCTCATCTTTGATAAAGTAACGTCCGGTCAAAGCTGGATATGAAGAAGTTATTCCTTGCTTAACTTAAAACTTACATATTTTTGGATTCAGAATCAAATTGCATTGAAATTCTAAAACCAGAAAAACAAATTTTGGACTCCTGTTTTATTTATTCAGATTTTTTTTAACTTAACCTTCATAACACAGGAAAACCAGATTGTAAGTGAAAGAAGAAAAAAGAGATAAAAATTAAAGATGTATGATTAGTTTTTTTATGACACTTTTTTCTACTACATGCCTAACAAAAACACGCAAAGAGCAGGCTACCCATTACAGCTAGCTGTTACCTAATAATATATATATATCTATATACTTTATAATATTATTTTTTAAATCATTAATAAATTAAAAATAATATAATTATAATTTTTTTTAAAATGGAACTGCCTTCCGCACCAAAGAGTCCTTACGATAAACAAGTAAATAAAGTAAACAATAAATACATAAAGTTATTTATGTAATTTAGTTTTTTTTTTTTTAATATGCGAAGCCTCTTCAGTGAGTCGTTTCATTATTTTTAATTCATAATACAATAAGTGATCAAATCTCATAGCTTTTCAAGTGCATAGACCTCACTTTTATACCTAAAGTTTAGAATACTCACCTCTAAATTCTCTCTTTAAGAATTTAAGCTATAAACACAAGTAATTTACTCTTCAAAGGCACTCACAAATAAGTTCTTCAATAGACAATAAATTATTTTTTATGCTCTCATACAAAACCTATACAAGTCTCAGAATATATTGGAGTTTTTTAAGATTTGCTAACATACTAGTGGTCAATTACAATCCAACCCTTAATAATAGTATCTACAAAACAACAAAAGCAAAATACTAACAAATACTAAAATAAAGTGAACTATTAGAGATTCATTTTCAAATAAGTCTTCAATGCAACCCCAATTGGTTTTCCACAGTTCAAGAGATTTAATTGTTTGATTTAAGCCTATCCAATATTCAAGGATAACTTCTTTAAATTGATTGGTGTTTAAAGTCGAGTTTTCATATATCCACAATATCAAAACAATTTAAAATTCAAATATTTTGTTACAATAAGTTGTCAACTCCAAATATGAAAAGTTAATCAATTGTTCATATAGACAATTGAAGCTGTCACTTCCAATTGACACTTAACAAGCCATTTCAAAAACTTATCTCAACCATTAGTACATGTCTTTCTTTTTAAAATCATGTTTTAAGCTAAACAATTTAATAATCAATAATTTTAGAGAAAATATTTGATACATTATCAGTGGAGTTTTTAAACTCTATAAGAAGGGTCAAGGGTTAACAAATGTCCTATAAGAATATAATAAAACATTTAAAAAAGTAAATGTTTAAAAAAGAGAGACACATGTCCATTGTAATAGCCCATTTTGCTCGGGCTTGAAAATAAACCAGAATAAATAAATGTCCATTTAAATGTCCTTTTACAAATAACCCAACACCTAAATGGAATAACTCAGCAGCCCAAATTAAACCAACTTACAAGCCCATTAGCCCAGTACCTAAAACTACCCAGCAGCCCAAAACAAGACCCTAACCCAACCTAAACTAATATCCAACAGACCTAACCCAAATGACGTTTTGTTATTTTGGATAAGAATTTTTGAAAATAATGCAATGTTTTGTATTTAGAAATTCGGGAAACAGTGCCCTAGCGTGCTGGGTTGCGATTTTCCGTTTGACTAAATAACTAAATATCCTTTTATCAAGTTTTGTAAATCATGAGATGACTTTAATTACGAGGGTTTAAGAATATCGTGTCCTAACGTGCTGGATGTGATGTTTATATTCTTTCGGAACAAAGAAATCTCAAGTTTTAAATAAAAAAAATCTATTCTTGGGAATTCAAAAACGTTGTGTCCTAACTTACTGGGTATGATGTTTTAAATCTTGAAGTAGTAATTTTCCAAACTAAAGACATGCCTAGTTTCTAAGTCATGAGATGCAATATCCTAACTTACTGGGTATGGTGTTTTATTTCTTTGAGATAGGAAAGTCTAGTTTCTTTTTAAAATAAATGGATCATTTTCTAAAATTTTTCAAAATCTCAACATTAAGACATGATTTTATCAATTAGGTACCAATTTTTGGGCGTTATGAGGGTGCTAATATAAATAATAGTTTGTAATTAAACATTCAAATCAATTATTGTGAATGTGTCAGAAGCTTTGTGCCACAATGGTCAACAACCTAAGTTTTCAAAATTTGATTGTTATCATAAATATATAGTAGTCCCGAAAAGTTTTAATTTGATAATCACTCGTGTACTTAAATTGTATTTAAAATATAATAAGATAGAATAAAATTTTCTACTGTCTATGAACTAAAGAATTACCCAGGATAAACAGTAATGCAAAATGGGTAAACAATATTGAAAGCTGCAGAAGGTTTTTGTTGATTGCAGTGAGTCGAGCAGGGCAATCTATGTTCCCTGGACTCAAGATCAAGTGCCAGTGTAAGTATCATACACCATAATTGGAGCTACTGAGCTATTAAAGCTTACAATCTTTATTCAGTTGCCTAAGCTATTTTGCAACATCAGTTATCATCGGTCGATTCTCGGGATTTTCTTGTGTACAACAAAGTGCAATCTTCGCCAAACTTACCAACTCATCACCATTGGTTCCTTTGCTCGAACTACTTTGACCCACAATTTCGGTTAACTCGTTGCCTTTTCATTTACTTTGAATTCCAAAACTTCAGGTGCTATATACCCAACTATCCTAGAGGTTGTATCTTCTACATGGGATTTTCCCTTCGGAATGGCTACGGAGAGAGAGAAATCGACAAAGCTTAGCAACATAATTGGTGTCTACCATTATCGATATCAACAAAAGGCCCCGATTAATAACAGGTCTGGACAAAGCAGTATGGAGATATGTTTTAGAGGGTTTGGTAAGGTGAGGAGTGTTAGACTAATGAATAAAGTCAGTTAGTAGTTAAAGGTTAGCTGATAAGTCAGTTAGGGTTGTTAGTCAGTTATCTAAAATTGTTGCTGCTATTTGTTAGGTTACTGATTGTATAAATACTTCACTCAGTCATCTTTCTCAAAAAAAGAAATATTATATTGAGTTTCATTCCTTTGTTATGTTACTTTAACATGGTACCAGTTGTCTTCTTCATCCTGGTTACTCTCGTAGGGTTTTATAGAGCTCTCATCTAGTCCATCTGTTCATTCCGCTACACCAGAAATGGCGTCCAATGTTGCTGACAGTGTCAACAGTAGGTTCCTTTCAACCAAGAAGATTAGTGTGTTTCTTGATGATGCTAACTACCTCTTGTGGCGGCAGCAGGTTCTTCTTGCAATCAAAACATATAAACTTCAGTCTTTTTTGGATTCTCGTACTGTTACCCCACTACAGTTCATTCCAGGAGGAGATGGTGTGCTTCAAGAAAATCTAGAATTCAGTCACTTTGAACAGCAGGATAGTACATTGGTGTCTTGGATTCTGTCTTCTGTAAGCCCCACTGTCCTTCCTCATCTCATAGGGTTGGATACAAGTGCTCAGATCTGGAACGCGATCACCACCTTGTATGGCAACAAAACCAACTCTCGATTAATGTTTTATCGACGTGCGTTGCACTCTCAACGTAAGGGATATCTGTCCATGAAAGATTTTTTAATGAAGATTAAAGGTTTTTATGATAACCTTGCCAGTTATGGAGAAGTTATCAGCCAGCATGAGCACATGATAGCTATTCTCAATGGTCTACCACCCGAGTATGAATCAGTTATAACCATTATCACAGCTAGCCAAATACCTTACACCGTTCAAGGAGTTATAACTATGTTGATTGATGCAGAAGCTCGTCAGCAAGTCTCCATCTTTGAGGTATCTAGCTCAGCTAATGCAGTGACTCATTCCCCTGACAAGTCTACGAGCTATTCTAAAACTCCTGTCTATCACCCTTCTTCAACTCGAGGTCATGGACGTGGTAGATCATCCAGAGCCCGCATTCAATGTCAGCTATGTGAGAAAATGGGTCATCTTGTTGGCCGTTATTATCATAGGTTTGACACCAATTATAAAAGTACTGGATATAGACCCCCCAATTGTAACACCCCTAACCCGTATCCTTCGTCGAATTAGGGTTTCGAGGTGTTACTCAACTAACCGCCAAGTTCATTCAATCACAAACATCATACCACTTAAGAAATGATATTACGTTAAACAAATCATCACAAATATAATATCAATTTCATTATATACAATAAAATAAGTAAACTTATTCAAACTACATAGCACTATTCATATGGTCATTTAAAAGAGTGTGATCGAATATAAATAGATTATCAAAAGTCAACTTACATCAACCAATTTACCACATGTATATTCAATCGCATGCAAACATAACTAGTTATTCACATCAATGCTTTAACCTTTAATTTTTTTTGACCGATTATATATATTTATAAGAAATCCAAAATAAATATAACGCCAACTAAGTTCATGCCACAAACGAATATTTCAAAAGTGAGTATAAATTCAATATTTATTGATACACCAAATTCTTTTATTCTTTCATGTTTTGCCTTATAAGTACATGCAAATCAAGCGAAAATTTATCTATTATCTGTAATGCATTATAACCTTAGTCAACTAAGTTAATACCCATGTAATGCACATAACATTACATGTAGCAACTCTTAAGTTAAGTTCATAAACCATGCATGAAATATCTACTTAAACTTACGGATAATACTTCTATCATAATTTCATAAATTACCTATACTTTAACAAACTTCTATCATGTCTGAATATGTACAAACAAATGCCACACCTCAAGAATATATATATATTTAACTAACTAAAACATAATCATGAACAATATACTATAAGATATGCTTGTTTAATATGCCGAATTTACCCATTTAAGGATCATACTACAAAACCGAATACTACCAAACCATAGTACTATAGTTTGATCATTTCATTATCAAATCACATCAATTGAATTTAAAATACACATACCAATGTCATTCATAACCTAACATACTATCTCATATATATATTCACTTCCCAAAAAACTAGTAAAAATTCATTTATGCAATTTCATATCAAACATACATATACAACCATTATGCAAAGCATGATTTTATATTCACCCATATTCATCATTCAAATAAAACTTACTTTCATACCTTCATCAAATATTGCATAACCTTAGATTATTTAATAATAATGCAAGCCATTTTCGCATGGCTTATATACATCGAAAAAATATCATTTAAACATTAAGCTAGCCTATACATGCCTTAGACTTAAAAATTCCAGCTTAAAAGATACCAAAATAGGTCGATAGTGTGGATGACTTCGGTGATGATCCCCTGAGCTCGTAGCTTGATCAAAATCTATAAAACAGAACAATGAACACACACAGAGTAAGCTTACTAGCTTAGTGAGTCTTAAGCAACTATATTATTAACGTTCAAGCATCCAAGCTTATTTAAACAATCGGTTCATGGCATTGTATATAAATAATTTAACTTATAAATTTACCATAGCCGAATACCATTACCTCACCTAACCTAACAGTTTTCATTTTCTTACCAAAGTACACCACTTTCCGAATATATATACACATATCTATGTATATAGATATACCAACATAAACATCTTTAACCACTCTCATACTTTCAAGTAACCAATATCTACATAGCATAGTTTATATACAAATTCCAACAACCCAATGTACATCACATTTCTTTCATCATTTTATTTGCTCATTAGCATCATATATATATATAACATATAAGTATGAAAAACACATACCTTATGGCCGAATTAACAAGATTCATTTTCAAAAGCTTAGGCTTACTTAATTTGCTTCATGACTTTATTAATTCGTAATCTGAGCTCGAAAATTGCAACTCACCGGTATAAAACCTGCTAGGCATTAACCCGAATCACACACACCGGCACTAGGCCTGTTAGACCCAAGGTCTGAGATTTAAACACTGGCATTTAGCTTGCTAGGCAATAAGCCCGATATAATTCACCGGTACAAGGCCTGCTAGGCAATAAGCCCGATATAGTTCACCGGCACAAGGCCTGCTAGGCAATAAGCCCGAATATTCATATTACCAAACCAACTCATTCACATTACACATAATCAATATCACAAATATCACATATAATTCACATCCTTACACATAGTGAACTCAATTAATTCAATTACTTATCATTGCTAAATTACTTTAATACATTCGACTTTGACATATTTCAATCCACAAATTCAAAATTCAGCATGTATACTAGGTTATAATCGATATTTACGATATTCACTTGCTTAAAAACTTACCTCGGTTATCGACGGACGACGAAGATAGGCTATTCGTGAACTTTCGCTTTTCCCCGATCTAGCTCCTTCTCTTTTTGTTCACGATCTATGAAATGTCAAATAAAGCTTGTTCATATGCACTTTTACTTAATCTAATTCAAAATTCAAGATTATAATTTTCTTCTTCTTTTTTTTAAGTAAGTTCCAAGTGTACAATTTACAATAAAATACTTAATTCGAATTTAATTCTTCATGGCCGAATGCTATTTACCCCTATTCGAATCCATACAACTCAGTTTTTGTACAATTCAACCTTTCACTAATTATTTACAAAAATTGCAGTTTACCCCCTAGTTTCGGTTCCTTGCAATTTAGTCCCCAAACAAAATCACAAGAATTTCATGAAATTTGGACTAACTCCCTAAGAGCCGAATCTTCTTCCCTCATTCACAAGTTCATATAAACCATTTATTTATGCAATTATACTCTCAACTATTTATTTCATAATTCAAACCTTCATACATATCTTTAATCTAAAATTGCTATTCAAACATGTTGATGTCCTAAATATGCTTAATGTTCTTTTATCAAACATAACAAGACCAAGATGTTCATCCATGGCCGAGCCTAGAATTAGCTTTAAACTCCAAAATTTTCACATGTATTTGATAACATTCAAGATAACCCACACAACCATGCAAGAATTTATCAAAGTTAAGCTTAATATCTCACCTTAGGAGCACATGCATTGACCGACTATGGAAGCTTAAAATTTCTCTTCTTCTTCTTTGTTTTCGTGAAAAAGGTGAGGAAGTGGAAAGAGAGGAATAAAAAAATGTATTTCTTATTATTATTATTCTTTATTCATTTCATAACATAAAATAAATAATTAAAATTCCATTAACATAAAATCAACTTAATTTATATATATTTTCTAATCATTGCCGTCCACTACCTAAATTTTTGGGTTATTTGACAGGCAAATCCTTTTTTTTCAAACAACACTCAAATTAAGCCCTTCAATTTAATGAATGCTACTTTTTTACTTTACCTATTTGATCCTTTCTCTTAATTAAGCACACAAACAATCAAATTTTCATACGAAACTTTCACACATAATAATTCACATATAATAAACACAGAAAATAATATTTAAATATTTTTCAGACTCGGATTCGTGGTCCCGAAACCACCATTCCGATTAGGGTCAAATTCGAACTGTTACAACTCTCTCCCCTTAGGGATTTTCGTCCCCGAAAATCTTACCGTTAAACAGAGTCGGATATTGTTGTCTCATTGAATCCTCAGGCTCCCACGTAGCCTCTTCTATTCCATGACGATTCCATAATACTTTTACTAACGAAATTTTTTTGTTTCTCAACTCTTTCACCTCACGAGCTAAAATACGGATCGGTTCCTTATCGTACGTCATATCGGATCGGATTTCAATCTCAAACGGAGAAATCACATGTGACGGATCTGATCGATATTTATGAAGCATCGAAACATGGAAGACATTATGAATCTTTTCTAGTTCAGAGGGCAACTCTAATCTATAAGCAACAGGCCCAACACGTTCGATGATCTCATATGGTCCGATGAACCTCGGACTTAACTTGCCTTTTCGACCACATCGAAGTACTTTCTTCCACGGAGAAACTTTCAAAAATACTCGGTCTCCAACCTGAAACTCAATGTCTTTATGTTTCAAATCCGTGTATGACTTTTGGCGATCTGAAGCAACTTTCAAACTATCTCGGATTATTGCCACTTTCTGTTCAGTCTCTTTAATCAAATCAACCCCATGTATCTTGTTTTCACTGAGCTCAGTCCAGTATAATGGTGTACGACACTTGCGGTCGTACAAAGCTTCGTAAGATGCCATTTTGATACTAGATTGAAAGCTATTATTGTAAGCAAATTCAATCAAAGGTAAGTATCGTTCCCACGTACCTTCAAACTCGAGGACGCAACATCTCAACATATCCTCAAGTATCTGAATGGTTCGTTCAGACTGACCATCTGTCTGCGGGTGAAAAGCTATGCTAAAATGTAGTTTGGTACCTAAAGCATCTTGCAATTTCTTCCAAAATCGCGACGTAAATCTCGGGTCTCTGTCCGAAATAATGGAAATCGGCACACCATGTAATCTCACAATTTGAGATACATATAATTCAGCAAGCTTATCGAGAGAATAATCCATACGAACTGGAACAAAGTGAGCTGATTTGGTTAGTCTATCCACTATAACCCAGACTGCATCTTTCTTGCTCGATGTCGTAGGCAAACCAGATAAAAATCCATAGCAATTTTATCCCATTTCCATTCAGGTATCGTGATCGGTTGTAGTAACCCAGAAGGCACCTGATGTTCAGCTTTTACTTGCTGACAAATTAAGCACTTCGAAATAAATTCAGATATGTCCCGTTTCATACCAGGCCATCGATAGAACTATTTCAAATCATTATACATTTTCGTGTTACCCAGATGTACCGAAAATTGACTATTATGAGCCTCGTTTAACAACATCTGAATCAAATCCACATTCCTCGAAACACATATTCGGCCTTTGAAGTTCAAACATTCATTTTCATCAATTCGAAACTCTGACTCTGCATTACTTTCACACTGAACTCGTCTTGCCATCGAATCTTTGTCAACTCTCTAAGCATCACAAATTTGTTGAATATACAACGGTCTTGCTTTTAATTCGGCTACTATCGAACCATCACCAGACATAGCCATACGTGCGTTCAATGCACGAAGAGCAAATAATGACTTTCGACTTAAAGCATCTGCAACAACATTAGCCTTTCCCGGATGATAGTCAATCACTAGCTCATAATCTTTCAACAGCTCTAACCATCTGCGTTGTCTCAGGTTCAAATCTTTTTGTGTCATCAAATACTTCAAACTCTTGTGATCTGAATAAACATGGCATTTCTCACCGAATAGATAATGACGCCAAATCTTTAACGCGAACACAATGGCTGCCAGCTCTAAATCATGTGTTAGGTAATTTCTTTCATGCGGCTTCAATTGCCTCGAAGCATAGGCTATGACTTTGCCTTCCTGCATCAAAACGCAACCCAAACCATTCAAAGAAGCATCACTATAAACAATAAATTTTTTACCCGATTCAGGTTGGACTAACACTGGAGCTTCGGTCAAAAGAGCTTTCAACTGATCGAAACTTTTCTGACACTTTTCTGACCATTCAAACTTAACATCTTTCTGTAATAGCTTTGTCAACAGGGTAGTTATTATAGAAAAACCTTTCACAAACCGTCTGTAATAACCAGCAAGTCCAAAGAAACTTCGAATTTCAGAAACATTCTTTAGTGGTTTCCAATCAAGTATAGCCGATATTTTATTCGGATCAACCCGAATGCCTAATGCTGAAACAACGTGACCCAGAAAACTGACCTCATTCAACCAGAATTCACACTTACTAAACTTTGCGTACAGCTGTTTATCTCACAAAGTTTGTAGCACAAGTCTCAGGTGCTCAGCATGCTCGATTTCATCTCTGGAGTAAATCAAAGTATCATTTATAAACACTACCACAAACAGATCTAAATACTGACTAAGAATCCGATTCATCAGATCCATAAAAACAGCAGGTGCATTAGTGAGTTCAAAAGGTATAACCAAAAACTCATAGTGTCCGTACCTCGTTCGAAAGGCAGTCTTTGGCACATCGGAATCTCTGACTCGCAACTGATAATAACCCGACCTCAAATCTATCTTTGAAAACACTGAAACCCCTTTCAACTGGTTGAACAAATCATCAATCCATGGCAACGAGTATTTATTCTTTATAGTTACCTTGTTGAGCTGTCGGTAATCGATGCACATTCGTATAGTCCCGTCTTTCTTTTTCACAAATAAAACTGGTGCACCCCAAGGAGAGAAACTCAGTCGTGCAAAGCCCCTATCTGTTAACTCTTGCAACTGTGCTTTCAGCTCTTTTAATTTTGTAGGTGCCATTCGATACGGAGCTATCGAAATCGGAATCGTCCCTGGTACTAACTCAATTCCAAACTCTACCTCTCGAATAGGTGGCAAACCTGGTAATTCCTCGGGAAACACATCTGGATACTCACACACGACTGGAACGGATTCAATCTTCTTTTCAGTCACTTTACTATCCAACATATAAGCCAAATAAGCTTCACACCCTTTTCTCACATACTTATGAGCTAACATCGAGGATATTACTGTCGGTAACCCATTCAGGCTATTAGATTCAATTTGGTTAATTTCACCGTTCTGACATCTCAAATCAATGGTCTTTCTTTTGCAATTAACAACAGCATCGTGCAAAGTTAACCAGTCCATTCCTAAAATATCAAACTCGTCGAAAGGCAATAACATTAAATCAACTGGGAAGCATGAATCCCGAATCATCAACGAGCAACTTTTAAACACTTTATCAACCAGAACACATCGACCCAATGGGTTGGATACACGAATCACAAACTCAGTAGACTCAACAGGCAGAGTCTTACTGGATACTAACGTTTCACACATATATGAATGAGTCGAACCCGGATCAATCAATGCAATCATAGTAGTATCATAAAGAATAAAAGTACCGGTGATAACATCTGAGGAAGAAGCATCCTCTCTAGCACGTATAGCATATGCTCTAGCAGGTGCTCGAGCCTCTGATCGAACTGCAATGTCTTTTATTCCTCTCTGACTGCCACCTACATTCCCCGAATGTCTGGGTGGTCTGCCTCATGCTGACATGTTGCTCGGTCTTATATTTTGAGTCGTATTTTGCTCAGCTAGCATCAGGCACTCTCGAATAAAATGATCCAACGATTCACATTTAAAGCAGGACCGATCACGAAATCTACAACTCCCAGAAAGCCATTTACCACAATGCTTGCATTCAACCCGATTTTGCTGGACATTACCAACACTGGCCATCGAAGTAGCCCAAGAACCCGCAGGAGGTCGATCTCGTCTAGATAAGTCTGAAGTAGCCTTATGTCGACTGGATTCATCTTTAAACTTCTTTGGTGCGGAATGAAAGGTTTTACTCGATGATCTTTTTTGAATGTCTCTAGCTTCAAACTCGGCTTTTCTTTTCTCTTTTCCAAGCTCTTCGACTTTGCAAGCTTGTTTAACAAGTACCACAAACTCTCGAGTATGCCTACTAACAACTTAATATATTCATTCAGACCGTCTTCAAATCTTTTACACATAATGGCTTCAGTTGACACACATTCATTGGTATATCGGCTCAGTCTGACAAATTTCCATTCATACTCAGTCACGGTCATTCGACCCTGTTTCAATTCCAGAAATTCTTTTCGTTTCTGATCAGTGAATCTATGACTGATATATTTCTTACGGAACTCGGTCTAAAAGAAATCCAAGTCACTTTTTCTTTCGAAACCACTGATACTAGTGTATTCCACCAGTGATATGCGGTGTCCCATAATAAGGATATAGCACACTTCAAGCATTCGTCTGGAGTACATGACAGCTCATCAAGCACACAGATTGTATTATCCAACCACATCTCAGCCCGTTCTGCATCGTCATCATCATTAGCTTTAAATTCTTCGGCCCCATATTTCCTGATTTTATCAACGGGAGGCCTGCTAGATCTTATCGGATCTATCATCGGAGGTGCTGAAGATATCGGAGTTGGATTATTCGGGGGTGGAGGTTGTTGTACAGTTGGATTAGTCCGAATAAATTGGGTAAACCATTCAATCATCATCTGGTAGAAGGCTTGCTTAGCCTCCCCCTCATGGCTACCCGAGACAGGTCGAGAGTCTACCAGCGCTGACCCAGGTGCGAGATCAGGCGCTACGCTCACTACATCATCAGCTACGGCTCTATCAGGATCCATTTACTATATAAAACACAATTTAAATGTCAGAAGTCACCACACTATCGTATTATAAAATTTAAGGCATGTATAGCTAGATACACACGCGCTACGGTAGTCCTAGAATCGACTAAACCGTAAGCTCTGATACCAATCAAATGTAACACCCCTAACCCGTATCCGTTGTTGAATTAGGGTTTCAAGGTGTTACTTAACTAACCGCCAAGTTCATTCAATCACAAACATCATACTACTTAAGAAATGATATTACGTTAAACAAATCATCACAAATATAATATCAATTTCATTATATACAATAAAATAAGTACACTTATTCAAACTACATAGCACTATTCATATGGTCATTTAAAAGAGTGTGACCGAATATAAATAGATTATCAAAAGTCAACTTACATCAACCAATTTACCACATGTATATTCAATCGCATGCAAACATAACTAGTTATTCACATCAATGCTTTAACCTTTAATTTTTTTTTTGACCGATTATATATATATTTATAAGAAATCCAAAATAAATATAACGCCAACTAAGTTCATGCCACAAACGAATATTTCAAAAGTGAGTATAAATTCAATATTCATTGATACACCAAATTCTTTTATTCTTTCATGTTTTGCCTTATAAGTACGTGCAAATCAAGCGAAAATTTATCTACTATTTGTAATGCATTATAACCTTATTCAACTAAGTTAATACCCATGTAATGCACATAACATAACATGTAGCAACTCTTAAGTTCATAAACCATGCATGAAATATCTACTTAAACTTATGGATAATATTTCCATCATAATTTCATAAATTACCTATACTTTAACAAACTTCTATCATGTCTGAATATGTACAAACAAATGCCACACCTCAAGAATATATATATATTTAACTAACTAAAACATAATCGTGAACAATGTACTATAAGATATGCTTGTTTAATATGCCGAATTTACCCATTTAAGGATCATACTACAAAACCGAATACTACCGAACCATAGCACTATAGTTTAATCATTTCATTATCAAATCACGTCAATTGAATTTAAAATACACATACCAATGTCATTCATAACCTAACATACTATCTCATATATATATATTCACTTCCCAAAGAACTAGTAAAAATTCATTTATGTAATTTCGTATCAAACATACATATACAACCATTATGCAAAGCATGATTTTATATTCACCCATATTCATCATTCAAATAAAACTTACTTTCATACCTTCATCAAATATTGCATAACCTTAGATTATTTAATAATAATGCAAGCCATTTTCGCATGGCTTATATACATCGACAAAATATCATTTAAACATTAAGCTAGCCTATACATGCCTTAGACTTAAAAATTCCAGCTTAAAAGGTACCAAAATAGGTTGATAGTGTGGATGACTTCGGTGACAATCCCCTGAGCTCATAGCTTGATCAAAATCTTTAAAACAGAACAATGAACATACACAGAGTAAGCCTACTAGCTTAGTGAGTCTTAAGCAACTATATTATTAACGTTCAAGCATCCAAGCTTATTTAAACAATCGGTTCATGGCATTGTATATAAATAATTTAACTTATAAATTTACCATAGCCGAATACCATTACCGCACCTAACCTAACAATTTTCATTTTCTTACCAAAGTACACCACTTTTCGAATATATATACACATATCTATGTATATAGATATACCTACATGAACATCTTTAACCACTCTCATACTTTCAAGTAACCAATATCCACATAGCATAGTTTATATACAAATTCCAACAACCCAATGTACAGCACATTTCTTTCATCATTTTATTTACTCATTAGCATCATATATATATATATAACATATAAGTATGAAAAACACATACCTTATGGCCGAATTAACAAGATTCATTTTCAAAAGCTTAGGCTTACTTAATTTGCTTCATGACTTTATTAATTCGTAATCTGAGCTCAGAAATTGTAACTCACCGGTATAAAACCTACTAGGCATTAGCCCGAATCACACACACCGGCACTAGGCCTGCTAGACCCAAGGTCTGAGATTTAAACACCGGGATTTTGGCCTACTAGGCAATAAGCCCGATATAATTCACCGGCACAAGGCCTGCTCGGCAATAAGCCCAATATAGTTCACCAGCACAAGGCCTGCTAGGTAATAAGCCCGAATATTCATATTACCGAACCAACTCATTCACATTACACATAATCAATATCACAAATATCACATATAATTCACATCCTTACACATAGTGAACTCAATTAATTCAATTACATATCATTGCTAAATTACTTTAATACATTCGGCTTTGACATATTTCAATCCACAAATTCATAATTCAGCATGTATACTAAGTTATAATCGATATTTACGATATTCACTTGCTTAAAGATTTACCTCGGCTATCGGCGGACAACAAAGATCGGCTATTCGTGAACTTTCACTTTTCCCCGATCTAGCTCCTTCTCTTGTTGTTCACGATCTATGAAATGTCAAATAAAGCTTGTTCATATGCACTTTTACTTAATCTAATTCAAAATTCAAGATTATAATTTTCTTCTTTTTTTTTTTTAAGTAAGTCCCAAGTATACAATTTACAAAAAAAATACTTAATTTGAATTTAATTCTTCATGGCCGAATGCTATTTACCCCTATTCGAATCCATACAACTCAATTTTTGTACAATTCAACCTTTCACTAATTATTTACAAAAATTGCAGTTTACCCCCTAGTTTCGGTTCCTTGCAATTTAGTCCCCAAACAAAATCACAAGAATTTCATGAAATTTGGACTAACTCCCTAAGAGCCGAATCTTCTTCCCTCATTCACAAGTTCATATAAACCATTTATTTATGTAATTATACTCTCAACTATTTATTTCATAATTCAAACCTTCATACATACCTTTCATCTTAAATTCCTATTCAAACATGTTGATGTCCTAAATATGCTTAATGTTCTTTTATCAAACATAACAAAACCAAGATATTCATCTATGGCCGAGCCTAGAATTAGCTTTAAACTCCAAAATTTTCACATGTATTTGATAACATTCAAGATAACCCACACAACCATGCAAGAATTTATCAAAATTAAGCTTAATATCTCACCTTAGGAGCACATGCATTGACCGACTATGGAAGCTCAAAATTTCTCTTCTTCTTCATTGTTTTCGTGAAAAAGGTGAGGAAGTGGAAAGAGAGGAATAAAAAAATGTATTTCTTATTATTATTATTCTTTATTCATTTCATAACATAAAATAAATAATTAAAATTCCATTAACATAAAATCAACTTAATTTATATATATTTTCTAATCATTGCCGTCCACTACCTAAATTTTTGGGTTATTTGACATGCAAATCTCTTTTTTTCAAACAACACTCAAATTAAACCCTTCAGTTTAATGAATGCTACTTTTATACTTTACCTATTTGATCCTTTCTCTTAATTAAGCACACAAACAATCAAATTTTCATACGAAACTTTTACACATAATAATTCACATATAATAAACACAGAAAATAATATTTAAATATTTTTTAGACTCGGATTCGTGGTCCCGAAACCACCGTTTCGATTAGGGTTAAATTCAGACTGTTACACCAATGCATAGGCAAATGTTTACATAGTTGGACCAGGGACCACTGTACCAACATGGATGTCACCTACCATACCTCTGTGTACATCGCCTGTTCCTAATCCTCAAGTGGGTTGGTACTTCCACCCTGGTTCAGTATCTCCATGGACTAACCCATTTGTTGTTCCTTCGTCATCACATGTTAGTACTCCAACTCCTAACACTACTCAACCTCAAGTCTGCTTTGCTACTCCAGAGACAGTTGAAGATAATGTCTGGTATCCTGATTCAAGTGCCACCCATCATTTGACAAATTCGGCTGGTTCCATAACTAACAGTTCCTCGACTAATGGTCCAGGTAAAGTATTTGTTGCTAATGGTGCTGCCTTACCTGTGTTGGCTACTGGTCAGTCTTCTTTGCTCACTAGAACTCGACCATTGTATATGCGCTCATTGTTGTTTGTACCTGGTATAGCTAAAAATCTGTTATCAGTGTCTAAGTTTACAAAAGATAATCAGGTGATATTTGAGTTTCTTCCTACAAAGTGTCAAGTGCGTGATCTTCAAACCAGGGAGGTCATTTTACGTAGATCCGTGCACCATGGACTTTACAAACTACATCTTCCAAATGCATCCAGGAGTGGTTCGGTTGAGTCATCAGAGTTGGCACAATATTTTTCAACTAAACTTTCTATTCCCTTACATATATGGCATTCTCGACTAGGACATCTATGTAAAGATGTTCTCACTAAAGCTCTGCTTCATTGTAACATAGCATGTGATAAAAATAAAGTACCTCTTAATTGTGTTGCCTGTCATCTTGGCAAAGAGCATAATCAACCATTTGCTAAGTCCACGACTAAGTATTTTGCTCCTCTTTAATTAGTTATGGCTAATGTCTGGAGACTAGCACCAGTTTCTACAAATGGTTTTCGGTTTTATGTGGCCTTTACCGATGCCTATACGAGGTATACATGGGTATATTTTATGCGCCAAAAGTCAGATGTGTGTGGCATCTTCATTCAGTTTCATAAATAAGCAGAGAGATCACTTGGTGTACAACTTAAAACCTTGCAAATAGATGGAGGGGATGAGTTTCAAGTGCTGAAATCATACTTATCTCAACAAGGAATTGTGCAACGACTTAATGTCCATACACTTCTGCCCAAAATAGACTTGTTGAACGAAAACATAGACAGATAGTTGAAGTTGGTCTGTCCATGCTAGCTCATGCGTCAATATCTTTAAGCTTTTGGTCTGATGCCTTCACCAGTGCCATCTACCTTATCAACCAATTACCTTCTTCATCTCTTGGTAATATTTCCCCTTATGAAAAACTCTTCAAGCTTAAACCACAATTTCATTCACTTAGAGTTTTTGGGTGCTTATGTTTTCCCAATCTCAGGCCCTACAATAGGTAAAAAATTCAATTTCGTTCCACCCTCTGTACATTCTTGGGTTACTCACCTCTACACAAAGGGTATAAATGTCTTGCCTCTGATGGAAGACTATATGTTTCACAGTATGTCACTTTCCATGAGGATATTTTTCCCTTTAAAAATAAGAGTCTCCAAGTCAAGCCATCCTTACCAACAACAAAGTCAAGTTCCAGACTCCTTGTCTTATCCACCCCACCTACACCTATCATATCATTTGACACAACCATTAACTCCCCAGCCCAATCTTTCTCACCTGTCAATCATACTAATCTACCTAATCCACTAAATCATTCACCTAGCAATCCTATGTCCAGCCCTTTTTGTCCCACCTCACCTAATTAATCTCGTCTACAGCCTTTATCTTCTCTTAATGCTCATCCCATGGTTACGAGAAGCAAAGCGGGGGTTTTCAAACCTAAGGCCTACATGAGCTCAATTCCTTCCCCTTATAATGACGTACCTGTCACAATTCATGAAGTAATGCGCCATGAGTGTTGGTGAACTGCAATCCAGTGTGAGTTGCAAGCTCTTGTACTCAACAATACAAGGCACTTGTGTTCTTTTCCTACCAATCGCCAAGAAATAGGATATAAATGGTTATTCAAAGTGAAAAAGAAAGCTGATGGTTCCATCGACCCGTACAAAGCTCGACTGGTAGCTAAGGGGTTCTCACAGCATGCTGGACTTGATTTTCGAGACACCTTCAGCCCGGTGGTTTTCGCAATCACTATACGCATTATTCTTGCTATAGCTGTCATGAGAGGATGGGATTTGAGACAACTCGATGTCAACAATGCCTTTCTGAATGGTAAGTTGACGGAAGAAATATATATGGAGCAGCCTCCTGGGTTTGAAGTGGAAAGTCAGACGGGTTCAAGGTTGGTTTGCAAGCTCAACAAAGCACTCTACGGGATTCGTCAAGCACCTCGAGCGTGGTTTCAAACTCTCAGATGGTTTCTAGTCGATACACTTGGTTTCTCTGCCTCAAAGGCTGACTCTTCTTTGTTCATTAGGACTTCCCCAAATTCCTGTATGTTTCTCATGGTATACGTGGATGACATTATACTCACTGGAATCTCTAACAAAGACGTTGATGATGTAGTGAAACAACTTTATAATAAGTTCGCACTTAAAGATATAGGGAAACTCAATTTTTTTTGGGCATTGAAGTTCAGCACTGGGCTCAAGGAATTGTTCTCAATCAGAGGCGATATGTTCAAGAAATTCTTCACAAAACTGGGATGTCGGGTGCTGCATCTACTCCCACTCCCATGGTTGGCTCACCCAAGCTTGTTGCATCGGATGGTAGTCCACCTCTTACTGATGGTCAGTATATCAAAGTGTTGTTGGTATGCTTCAATATCTGTGAGTCACAAGACCTGACTTAGTGTTCAGTGTTAACAAGCTAAGTCAGTTCATGAACTCACCTACCAAGAATCATTAGAAAGTAGTTAAAAGAGTGTTGCGATATCTTGTCAGAACGTTGGATCATGGTTTGTATTTCTCTTGAGGATTGTTCAACTTAGTATGCTATTTCGACACTGGTTGGGCCTCTTCGGTTGAGGATAGAAGATCGACTACAGGCTATGTGGTTTATTTAGGACCTAACCTTGTTGCTTGGAGCTCTGAAAAGCAAGCTATCGTGTCACGTTCTTCTGCTGAAGCTGAATATTGGAGTTTAGCGGATTGTGTCTCTGAGTTGTTGTGGGTTAAACAGTTACTAGCTGAAGTTGGTGTGATGCAGGTTCAGTCACCAGTGGTTGGGTGCGATAATACCTCCACAGTATCAATGGCTGCGAACCCTACTCACCATGCACGTATCAAACATGTCGAGATAGACCGTTATTTTGTCCGAGAGAAAGTGCTTGATGGCTCTATACAAGTGAATTTTGTTCCGTCAGTAGCTCAAGTGGCTGATGTTCTTACAAAACCAATCACACCAAAGCATTTTACTGATTTTAGACATGCTCTACAGGTTTTTGGCAGTCATGATCAGTTTAAAAATCTAAGAGAAAACAGGAAGAATGTTAGACTAATGAGTAAAGTCAGTTAGTAGTTAAAGGTTAGCTGATAAGTCAGTTAGGGTTGTTATTCAGTTATCTAAAACTGTTGCTGCTATTTGTTAGCTCATTGATTGTATAAATACTTCACTTCAGTCATCTTTCTCAATAAGAAAAATATTAAATTGAGTTTCATTCCTTTGTTATGTTACTTTAACAAGGAGACTTTACAATTTAGCATGGTTAATCAAGTTGACAACTTAAGTTTTTTAGTTCAAAATTTGCATATCTTTCAATTCAATTATCCGTTTTCAATTCTGTCTCCATTAGAATACTCACTGCTTCATAAGCTATCATTTAGCACCAATATTACACAAAGTGGCTAAGGTTCTCAATTTCCCCTTCACCATGGCCAAATGTACCAAGTAAACTTTTCATCCATTTTTATTTCTTCTTCACACATCTAGCAAGCTAGAATTCATCTTCTAATCGTTTCCTATCCAAAAACGTACCTATTTCACTTAAGTTTTCTAAGCTTTTATTAATGTCCTTTAATGACAACTTTTAGTATACTTGATAAAATAAAAAATTATTTGTACTCAAAGATTCAAATCTATAAAAAAGATTTGAAAAAAAATCATACATTATACTTGAATTTGAAAGAAATTTATGAAAGAAATTTTTTGCTCCTTCTTTCCCCAACGAAGGTAAAGTAAAGAAAGATGTTCATCTTTCTTTTCTTTTTTATTTATATTATAATAATACTTAATAAAAATACCAATATTTTAAATAAAATATTAAATAATTATTATTTAATAAAAATATCATTTAAAAGTCATCATGAACCATTGATTTGTTTAAGTAATGGTAAAATTTCCATTAAAATAAAAATAAGATAATTGTACTTTAGTATCTATACTTTCCCAACTTATTCAGTTTAGTCTCTGAACTCGATATCGAATTTTTAACTTAACCACATGACTCCTACTAATAATTTTCTATGTTTTCATGTCTGACAATTTTCTCTAAAAACGATTACAATTTCTTATACTATTACTTATTTATAGATAACTTATTTAAGGACTTCTACCATAAATATTCTTTTTTTTTTTAAATTGGGGATGTTACATGTTAGGCCTTTAGCTCCAATTACTCAATGAAGGAAAGAGACAAATTTATATATAAACCCTCTTAGAAGCTTATGCCTAACTAATGTGAGATTTCCCTTTTATTTTGCATTACCAATATTCCCCACTAATGCAAAAGGATCAGTAAAATTTTGTAAACATGAGAAGAGCAATAGCGAAATTAGCCACTTAAGCACTATTATCTTGTGGATTTGAACTAGCACATAGTGACATGAGTGATTCTTCTCCTTAACAAGTGAATGAATCTTGAACTTGTTAAGATAGGGGTTAACTCATGACACACGACTAATCTCAAAACCAATTGATGTTCCGCAATAGATCAAGAAGTTTTAGCCAATATACCTCGGGGTGCTGGTAAGTGCTATTGAAAGATTGCTCAATGTCTTTTATAGAAGGTGGCTAGTTCTTCACACTTACGTAGGTGATTTCATCAAGTTCATCTCAATATAAACCACCCAAATTAGGACTATGAAACTATTAAAAGCATTTATTAAACTCATCCTCTCAAATTTAAATTTGGTGAATTCATCAAGTTCGTCTCAATAGAACCACCTAAATCCTAGAATTTGAATTATTTAGAGTGAGAACTCAACCTTATGCATTGACATCGTTCGTCATAGTAATAGGTAGAATGTACACTATAAGTTTTTCCATGGTTTCGTTTGACCACATTGAACTTAGAGAACTAAGTTAGCTATCCACCATGAATTCCTCAACCATTGGGCTTAAGACCCATCCCCCTCGATAAATCAAGAACCATTTTCCTACTTAACCCATTGGTTAATGTATCAACTAGGTTCCTTTCAGACCTCACGTATTTCCGATGAAGAAATCTCTATGAGTAGATTCCTAAGTCACTCGGCCTCTTGTCCGACTTGGTTAAGAGTTATAAACTCAGATTTCATTGTAGAGCGATCAATACACGTATGTTTAACAGACTTCCAAGAAATAGTTGCTCCATCCAAAGTGAAGACATACCCACTTGTAAAACTAACTTTATCAATTACCAAGTTTGTATCACAACATTCCTTTAATGATTGCAGGGTATCCGACAAATTCCAACTTCCAAGTTATTGTATTTTAATTTCACTCAAGACTACTTGGGGAAAGCTCAACCTTAATAACTAAATTGCGGACCATGACACTCCCCCACTTACTACGTCGATGCGCTCAATGACATGAAGCCACACTTTTAGTAACCTTGTTGCACTGAGTTGACATTTTGTTCTCAAGTCCATTTTGGGCCTTTAAGGCCTAAGGTTATGATCCATTCAACGCGCATCAGACATAGACTTGAACTTGGTCTCATCTTAATCATTGGTGTAGTCTTGTCTATGTCCATTCCTCCACCGAACACTCGAACTCAATGCCACAACACATAATCATTAGTTACAACATTGAGGAAACCTTAATGTTATGACCCTTTGTCGATTGAATATTACCATATCTTTGATACTCAAAAGGTATCTCTCTAGATGTGGCACCAACCGTACTTTTGTGGCATCCCTTGGATGCGTCTCTCTGGACGTGATTTGAGGGCTTTTTTTGATACACTTTAAAAGTTCAAATGCCCAAATGAGTGCAAAAAAAAAATGTAAGGCTTAATTACTTTTTTAAAAAAAGTTTGAGGGCTTTTTACACCCTTAAGCCTTTATTAAATGATGAATTTTTATTTTTGGAGTTTATAAATGAGTATTTTATATAATTGATGAATATTTTATATTTAAAATTTATTTAGTATCATTTATTTAATATTTATAAATATTTTTATGTACATATGTTAAATATATTTTTAAAAAATATCGATAAATTTGAAATGACACACTAAAACAAATCAATACCTATATGTATTGTAACATCCTAAAAATCAAGTTAGAAGAGATTGGGTTAACAAAACAAGAGTGGTTGTGTCTTGATTTTGAGTTAGGATTTGAAAATTTTGCAAAGCAAATTGATTTGATTCAGTGGTTAAGTGCTCTGGATGTGTGCTTGAGGTCCTATGCTCAAATCCCTTCTTTGAAATTTTTGTTATTTTTGTCTTAACCTTTATCCTTGATCATCTGACATAAACTCTATTTTTGATCAACTGATGTTAAAAATGAGCCTAGTGGTTCAATGGTTAAGTTTTTGTGTACACTCTATTCTTGTGTACGAGCCCTTATGAAAGTGATAAGAAAAATGTTTTTTTTTATGCTGGTTTGTGAATTTGTTCTATTTTATTTTATTTATTTTATTTTAAAATAACTAAACTCCTTTTCAAAAACTTTTTTTTTTGGAATGTCCGTTCTTCTTTTGGTTCTTTTCTTTTTCTTTCTGATAACTCCGCAATTGGTTTTGTCGATGAGATTGCATATTTCATTGTTTCGACAGAAAGGCTAACAGCGTAAGTTTTGTTTTTGAATTTCTACGAATGTTCGTTCTCGTTCGTTATTTGTTAAAACTGAAATTGTTCTGCTCGTTTTATCCAATTTCATTTTTGAGGGTTCAATTGGTTCTCTTTCTTAGGTGAAGGGATTACATATCAAGATTCTCTATCAATTTAAGTACTTGTATTGCTGGATACGAGTGAGGGTGAGTGTTTAAGTTCGATTTGGGCTTTGCGTCGAAAGTTTTCAATGGAACTTTGGTAGTAAATATGTTAGTTATTGGAATGGTTACGAAAATCGTTTGATGGAGGTTTGATTGTTGTTTTAGGGTTGGGAATTCAACTTTGTTGCTTCTGCATCGAATCCATATCAGGTGTGTCGACACACGGCCGTGTGAGCCACTGACTTGAGTCACACAGGCGTGTAACATGGACATGTGTTTAGGCCGTGTAAGGGACTGGTTTGATTGTAAGTCACACAAGCGAATGACACAGGCATGTGTCTAGACCGTGTAACTCTTTAACTTGAGTCACACGGCCGTGTGCCAGGTCGTATGCTGAGCTGTATGCAACACTGTGATGAGCCATACGGGCGTGTGCTAGATCGTGTGAATCTACACGGGTGTGTGGGCCAAAAATCAAAACTTTTCCCTAGGGTCGTAGACGTCATTCAAATCGAACATAGCCCTTCCATAGGGTCTATATGATCTAAAACAAGCTATAAAACTTGATATTTGATAATCGATTGATGTATAATTCGTTATCTATATGTATGTCTGATATGATATAAGCTAAGTATGTAATAGTCCGGTTTAGACCCTAGTCAGAATAGTGGTTTCGAGACCACAAATCTGAGTAAAAAAATATTTAATATTATTTTCTGATTCTACAGCATGTGAATTGATATGTGTGAATTTTTTTGTGATTTAATTTGGTCATTTGTGTGCTTAATTTGATAAAAGGACTAAATCGCGTAAAAGGTAAAAGTGACCTTTTAATTAAATAAGTGTCGAATTATTATTGTTCTTATTATGTAAAGTCCTTAAAGTGGAAATATGCCATAAGAATGATAGTTGGACGGTAATGGACATAAGAAAGTGGGATTTTAATGTTAAATTAAAAGGTTAAATGTGTAATTTGATTAAATTTTATATGCTATAATAAAAAAAGGCTAAAAATAATAGCCATTTTAAGTGTTCATCCAGTGAAAGTAGAAAAGAAAAAGAATGTTTGAAGCTTTGTGATTTTCGGCTAGGTTTAAGCTTAATTCAAGGTATGTTTTGCTTCAGTTTTCGATAATTTCTACGCTTTTGTGATCATTGCTAAATGTTCTTCAAAACCCATACTTCAATTTTGTGAATGATGAAGATTTTGAAATATGTCATTGATGAATCCATGAGTTTTTTGATGTTTGAAGATGAATTATAAAAGATATGTGATAAATTAACATAGTTTGTCTTTGGACTTTTGATGAATTTGAGTAATTTGGACTTAATTGACAAAATAAGATTTTGAGGGACTAAAATGTGAAATAATGAAATGCATGGACTTGTATGATTATAGTGAACATTCGGCTAAGCATGGGTATAGGCAAATTATGTGTATTTTGTGATTTTGTAAAATAGGGACTAAATGTCAAAATGTGAAATTGTGAGGGCTAATTAGTAAATTTCCCTAAATATGTGTTTTTGGATTGAATTGAATGAGTTGTTGAATAAATGGATTAAATTTGAATATGTATAGATCAAGAATTGAAGAAAACTGATTTAGATCGCGGAAAGTCGAAAGTGATCGAATAGTCGAGTCCATACGTTATCCGAATCCGAGGTAAGTCTATATACAAATAAATGTATTTGTATTGATTTATGTATGTACATATGAAATTTCATTGTGATGAATGTGTATGAGGTGACAAATATATGAAATCCGAGGAAGTATCGACAATGTACCAATATCTAAGAAGTCCCGTACGAACTCAAGAATAGATAGGATTACATATGTCATGACATAGGTGTCCGATATGTGATATCGTGTAAGACCATGTCTGGGACATTTGCATCGTATTTGATTCATGTAAGACCCTGTCTAGGACAGTGACATCGATATTTGAATACATATAAGACCACGTCTGGGACATTGGCATTGTACGATTATTCTGAGTATTCCGAGCATCCTATTTAATTCCGAACGATTCAACGGGCAAGTCTGAGAAATGAAAGACTATGTGAATGGTAAAATCGTTTCAGGTACATTGATGTATGCTTTGTACGAGCATGAAAGGTGAGCAATTATGTGCATAGATACAATGAATAAAATGTGATATATGTATGTTTGAGATTGAGCAAAAGAAATGCTTGAGATAAGATATGATGGTAAGCTATGGCTAAGCAAATAAGACAAAGGGAATGTTATGAATTTGCCATTGGAAAATAAATTAATGACATTGTATTATTGTGCTTATATGCATTTATGTTAAGTTTATTTGTATATGGCTTACTAAGCTTTTGGAAAGCTTACTTTATGTGTGTTTGTTCTGTTTTATAGATCGTCAAAGCTATCGAGGGCTTGGGAATCGTCGAGAATTGTCATCACACTACTCAAATCACATTTTGGTACCTTTTGAAAATGTATAGATATTAAAGTATGGCATGTATAGGCTAGTTGTTTAGGAGTATGTTTGAGATAAGTACATAGCATGTGATATGGCTAGATAAATGGTTGTGTTATGAATGAGTAGCCATGTTATATAATGCTTGGTTTTGGTATGGTTTGATGGCTAGTGAAATGGACAAAGTAATGGTAAGTTTATTGATGCAAAGTTTGAATATCATTGATGAGAAGAGGTTTTATTAATGTGGTAAATTGTGAATGAATCATGCTTGGAAATGTATGTGATTGGATTGAGTTCAATGATATATAAGTTGGTGTAATTGTTAAGCTCATAAGTGGTTAGAAATGATGAACATTTTGGTATGTTTTGTTTGCCCTTGATGCTTGGATTATTACTTAATTGTGCTTGTTGGGATAACCTAAAGTGTGGGTGGCATTTTGGCCTTGTAACTGACCTATAATTGCCTACACGGTTGAGCACACGGGCGTGTGGCTCGACCGTGTCTCTTGTGGTTGTATTTAGAACAAGTTAGACTCGACCACAGCCAAGATACACGGACGTGTGACTGGCTGTATAGATCAAGTTAGTAGCAACCAGGGGCTGGACACACGAACATGTGACTGGCCGTTTGGTGCAAGTTAGTGTCGACCACGGGTGAGGCACACGGGCGTGTCTCAGGCCGTGTGGTCAAGTCAGTATGTATGCCCTGTTTTGCCATAGCTTAGACACATGGGAGTGTCTGAGGCCGTGGGAGGCACACGGCCTGCCCACACGGGCGTGTAACCTCTGTTATTTTGAAAAAAATTTAAATTTTCAAGAATTTCAGTATGTGTTTGGTTTAGTCCCGGCCCTATTTTAAAGCATGATTAAGGTCTCGTTGACCTATTCTAGGGACACTTGCATTGGATTCTTTGAATTAAATTATGAAATGTCTGCTTAGGGTTTCGATTTGTCTGGTAATGCCTTTAACCCTAGATCGGTGATGGTTACGGGTTAGGAGTGTTACAAAGTAAGCATGATCTGTTAGTGTATAATGTGCTTTTGTTTGGGATGTGTTTAAAGCATGTGATTTATTCAGGTATGATTCGTGCTTTGTTAATTTTGATGATTCATTTCCGTGTCACTAAGTTGGATGAGAACATGTGATATCCAAATATGTTGTTGGGTTTGATACTGATTCTGATATGTAACCATGCATGTTACTTTATGGCAAACCTGATATGATTTATTAAGATTTGATCAATCTATCTTGCAAAGCGTGGAATCCCATGCGTTTTGTTTCTGTTATTGTATGTCAGTATGTCCTACATGCTGATCATTCTAATTCTAAATAAGCATGCCATGACACATTGCATGGGGTTCGAGATGATGTGAATGGATAAAGTTTCTGGCAGTTTAATGATCTACAGTATCTGGCGATTTATCCACAATTCTGTCTATCAGCTTATCTGCAATTTTGGTGGCACTACCTACAATTATATGTAGTGTGATTTGGTTAGATGAGTACTGGGGAACTCTATTTTGGTGTGCAGTGGAACTGGGTAGGATGTTTTCTGATAATCTACATTCTGATTTTCTGAAAACACTACCATTGGCATAATTATACATCCTCTGATTTTCTGGTATACGATTGTTATGAAAATCTCTGTGATACTCTGATTTGTTCCGCCCTAGTTATATGATCGATATTAAATTCTTTGTGTACTCTGACTTGTGTATTGTGTTTTGTTTGATCTCCGTTTGAGTTTAGTTATACACTGAGCTTTATAGCTCACCCCCTTTGTTTTATATTTTTCTGTTGATACATGCACGAATGGGGTGAAATTTATTAGATTCCAATCACCAAAACTGCCAATTTTCAGGCTTGGGAAATCAGCAGACTTGCGATGACTTTTTGGAAAATTTCAGATCGTTTGAAAATCAAGAGAAACCCACTGAAAAATATACTCTAAAATAGTGCCAAGAAATAGTATGTAAAATTTCAGATCGTTTGGAAATCATTCACCTATTGAAAAATATTTTTTTTCAAAAACTATCGGGGTAAAAAAATATTATTTTGAAGCTGTTTTCTAGAAATCAGTTTATAAAAACAAAAAGAACACCTAAAACGCCCAAATCTATTACCAAATGATAAAGGATGAGATGGATAAACGCGGAAGCGGATCGTAAAGTTTATCAAAGTTGCAGATTTAACTTAGGGCTCTAGACGTTTGGAAAGAAACTTGGATTTTGACACAAGCCTAAAACAAAATTGAATCCAAGTCAAATACAACAATTAAAATAACTAAAATAAAATAATAAATAAAATATTAGAATAATAAGGAAGCGAATAAAGAAGATAAATGGAAAGATAGAACGTGGCGTGTAGAAGTCCTAAGAAGTCTTAGAAACACGAAGAATCCATAACCCTCTTCAAGCTGCTCTAATTTTCCCTCAAAGATAGAAACCTTGGCAAGAAAAGTTTGAAGATGATCCCCACAATCTAAAAAGATTGTTAAAACTCTTCTAAAAGAAACTCAAGAGAAATTCTTGAAAAGAAAAACCCAGAGAGAATTTATTAACTCAAAAGAGAAATAGAATAATAATGAATTGTCTGAATTGTGTACAATGCAAATGCCTATATATAAGCTAGCTAAATAAAACTCTTAAGTATACTAGAACTCTAATTTAATCTAAACAAGAAATAGTTTTAAACTAAACTTTCTTGTTAACATAAAACTCCTAAATAACTTAAAATACTTAATAATTAAAAAAATTCAAAATAAAATAATAATAAAATAATAAAATATGATAAATACAATATTGGGCTCATACATAATAAAAATTAAGCCTAAAACGACCATAACTTGACTCCTGAACTCGAATTAAAAGCCCGAAACTCGTAATTCCCGTCATAATCCCATTCAAAAATTTGGCTTGCTAGTCTTCACTAAAACGACCATAACTTGACTCCTAAACTTAAAATGTAACATCCCGGAATCTGGGGTTAGAATTTTTGAGGTTTGTGGTTAAGGTCAGTGAGTGGGTTGAACCTTTGGGTTCAACTTCACGTTTTAATGTCAGAATTGGCCTGTTGGTCTAGTGGTTAGTTGTGTGTTAATGTGTCTCTGGGTCTCATGTTCAAATCCCTGTGAGAGATTTTGATATTTATTTGTTTTTATGTTATTTTATTTTTAAAAAGGGAAGTTAACTTTAAAATAGAAAATAAGTTTACGTTCTTTAGTTTTTTTACCTTTTCTTTTTCTTCCCTATTGTTCCTTTTTTTGTTCTTACCAAATTCCAATTTTGTTTGTTTATTGTTTCTTCCGTTTTATACACGTTAAATGTTGTTTGTCAAGACTGATCGTCCTTGTGTGTCTCATTTTATTAAAAGTGAAGCGGATAAGTTTGTTCATGGGGGTTTATGATAGAATTTCTTTTGTTTCTATTATTTGTTAATGGAAGTTTTTATAGTTTAAGTTTATGTGTGAAATTAAGGTTTCCGAACAGTTGGTGAGGGCGAATCGATTGATCTTTTCTGCTTGATATCACGTTCTAAGGTGTGTGTTCTAAAACGGTTTTACTTCGGTATTGAATTGCAGTGAAATTCGATTATGTCTTGTGTGTTTATGAAATTGGTTATTTGAAGTATCATATTGTTTCTGAATTGCATGAAATTCTGTATGTTTTGGCATAATTCTGGGTTGCCAAGGGTTGGGGATCGTTTCGACATCAAAAGCATGAATTTCAGGCTGTTTCTGTGTGGTTTCGTGACCACACGGGCTGTAAGAGTATGCCCAAAGATCAATCATGAGATGGTTGTAATAACATACTTTATTTACCATATTTATTAATATAAAGCGTTGTCATTATTATTTCAGTTTTTCTATCTGTGTATACAAATAAACTGTTTTATAATAATGTCCTGAGAATAATATGATTATCTTTAAAAGATCCTTAGTCGAGTATTATTGTTGACTAGGACAACAGTAATGCATTAAGACTAACATGTAGTTGATTGATGATAAAGAGTTGTCATTGATGTGGATTGTCAAAATCAATGCATGAATATGTGTGTTAGAGAACAACATATTGGATTGACCCGTTATGAGTATGTTTATTGGATTATTATGTAATTGTCACAACATTACTCATAGTGATTAATATGTATATGATCCTCAGACTTGAGATAATTATTAATCTCAACATCGTGAGTTGTATATTTTGATACTGATCAAACGCATAATCGAATCGGTTGTTCTATAAAGGTGATGTTGGATATACCACAATCTATGTAGAGGATATGGTTGATCAATATAGGATAAGTCCCTCCTACATAATGGGAGTAATATCTTAGGCCACTTGATTGAGTGAGACTAGAAATGCATGGCCATGCTCAAATAAGTTGACATGAGATGTCATACTAATTTGTATATCATAGTCTACTCAAGATATCAAGAAACATGGGATGGACTATACAAGTGTGACTATTCCATGACTTGTGTCCATTCCGGAGATAAAGGACTTAAGGATTAATGCATGAAAGGTTAATCACAAAAAGTTATGTGGAATCATGACTTCTTGTAACTTAGGTAGCAATGATGCATTGCTAGATGCCACTCATTGTTTGTGACATTAGAATCGTTTCTATTATTATCGCTAACGTTGCAAGAACCTACAGGGTCACACCCTATGGTTTAAATGAACGGAATAAAATATAATTGGTATTTTTTTTTTTGGTTGTCACATGAATTAAATTAATTAAAGAATTAATTTAATTGGGCAATCAAATATTGAACATATTATATGTACAAGGATGTTGTACACATAATGACAACATAATTCTATTAATATATGAATTTGATTCATATATAAATTTAAATAAATATAGTTTTACAGAAATCCTTATTATAATTAATGTAATTATAATTTTGGATATAATTAATGTAATTATAATTTTCGGTTAAAAACTTTATTGTATTTATTTAACATTCAAGAGATACCAATTATAAAAGGGTATTAAAAGGATACCAAATAATGGGCCCAATGAAAAGATACCCATTATAAAAGGCCCAATTAAAAGGATACCCAATATAAAAGGTATTTAAAAGAGACAAAGCTTAAGGAAAAAAACCCTAATAGATTGCTTGTTAGGTCTAGCGGTGCATCAAGCAAACAAAACCTCCAAAATAGTTTTGGAGATTTCTTCCGATTCATAGTCAAACCGGTGGATCACGAGAGGCCGACATCGAAAAAGGTTGTGGCTTGATTCGACGAAGAGATCAAAACTCTTGTTGCCAAGCGCGCCGCCTACTCGATTTAAGTTTTGGTAATTTGAAACCTTTATTTCACCCCGATTCGTTCCTCACACATGGATTCCTGGTTTGGATCGCCGGATCTAATTTTATTTTGCTGCGCCATGGGGTTCCGGCGTTCCAACACGGGCGTGTGCCCCACATGGGTGGCTCACACAGCCGTGTGAAATAGGGAAATAGGGTTTTTGGGCGAATTTTAGTGCCACACGGCCTGGCAACACGGGCGTGTGAGATCTCCACACAGCCGTGTCGCCTTTGCCCCTTATTTTTGGCATTTTTGGACAGTGAGTTACACGGGCTGCTCACATGGGCGTGTGTCCCATTCGCACGAGCGTGTGTGGCCTTCACATGGGCGTGTAGACCCCCATACGGTTGGGGCACATGGCCATGTGGCCCTATTTTGCAGAATTTTTATTTTGAGTCATAAACTGTCTGTTTTATGTTTTTGTGTAATCCGACCCTCAGTCAAGTCTCAGTAAGTGTGTTTGGGACTCGGTTTAGTTTGGTTCATGTATATATGTGCGTTTATGGGCTTTAATTTTATTGCTCATTTATGTGATGAATAAGTATGAGTTCATTATTATTGTCGTAACTGAATATTAGAATACAAGTGTGATCAAATCTGAATCTGTTCAACTGGAAATGATAATGTCCGTTTCTGTATATTGTCTGCATAATATGTGCATTGTTGCATAGCATGAAAATTTTGGGATTTGGCTATGAAGAGAAGGAAGACAGACTTAGCAGTTTTAACTGCAATACTTTTGTACAGCGATTTACCATACTATCCTATACATATATCAGCTCAGTTGTATACAATTACTCAAGTGGCATAGTTCCACGTTTTGGTGTTTTGGGTGGATGAACCTATTATGGTTCTATGCGGTGTGCATGGTGGACGGGCCTACCATAGCCCTTATGTGGTGTGCTGGATAGAAGAAGTGGTGTTTGGTTGGTGGGGTGGGATTCTGACTTGTGCATCTGTTCACATCTAAATATACGTCTGTTTGTCAGAGCATTTTGTCTGTTTGTGTGAACTTATGGTTATTGACGATATAGTTAATGTCATGTAATATGATCTGATTATTGCGTATGACTGTAAAATCATTACTGTGGCTTGATATTGTATTTGACATACCGATTGAGATTTTCATAAGTGATATTTTTATACACATGCTTGTTTGAAGTATTTATTGTGTCACTCCGTCTTTTGTCGTCTATTCATGTTTCGGGCTCACACTGAGCTCGCATAGCTCATCTCTGTAGTGTCTTTCCTTACAGGTACTTTTCGTGTTTTGGAGCTTAACTCAGCATACCGGAGGTCTCAGAAATATATGGTTTGATTCGATTCGATTTAAGTAGATTCTCATAAGTTTTATCCGGGTAATTTTAAGTTGGTTTGTAAAACGATTATATAAACTGTGGTACAAGTTTTTATGTTGGAATTTCGTAAGGTGTTATTTGGATTGGACTTTTCAAATTGTGGATTTTCTTTCTGAATGTTTGACGCCAGTTTAATATTGTTTCAAACATAATGAACAAAAAAGGTTTTCTTGGTTTAAATTACTTGATGTCTTAGTGTCAAGAACTGATAATTCAAAGAAAGTTTAAAATATGATCCCCTTCTTGCATGTTTTGATTAAAATATCGCTAACTGAATTAAATTTTATGGAAAAAGCCTTCATATTTCGAGTTAATCGGGAAGAAAGTCATGCCCCGTAAGTTAGGGCATGATGTTTCGAATCCTCGAAAATAAGAATAAGTACCATTTTATTATTACTTAAGTCCTATGTCTCTTGAATTTTGAAAGAATGTTAGATTATTTCGGTTTAAGGAGAAAGTCGTACCCCGTAAGTTAGGGCACAATTTCTCTAATCCCCTAATTAAAGAACATCGTCTCGGTTCTAATTATTTTAAAAACCTTTTTGGAGTGGGTAAAAACGAATATAACATTTAATGCAATATGCGATTAATTTATTCGAGTGTTGGTGCAAAAATGAACAAATATTTAAACGTGTTGTATAATATGGTAGTGGCAAAGATAGAATAAAATAACTTGCATGAGTAATAAAAATGATAATAAAATCATAAAAAGGTAATAATGGGAATAAGTTTTTGTCGATTATTAATACTACTTAATAAGGGTAATTGTAACATTCTTAACCTATATCTGTCACCGGAACAGGGTTCTGGAGCATTACCAGAATTTATAGATCAAATATAGATATTTCATAACATTTGTATTCATACCAGAAATGGATCATATTGTCCCTTAAATGAGCCCTCGAGGCCCAAAATATGCATTAGAAACAAGTCGAGACTAAACCGAGTACGAATTTTTAGTAAAATGTCAAAATTTTTCCAAGGTATAGGGGACACACGCCCATGTGGTCAGGCCGTGTGGGCATTCGAAATAGGGCACACGGCCGTGTCCCAGCCCGTACCCATACCCGTGTAACTCTCTAACTTAGGTCACACGGCCAAGCCACACGCCCGTGTGTTAGGCCGTGTATAACACATGGCTGAGACACACGCCCGTGTCTCTGCTCGTATGGACGAAATAAAGTCATTTCTAAGCCATATTTCTCACCCAAATTTTGACATCAACCTATCACAACAAATTGCACATTTACAAACCATATCAAAGTACTTAAAACATACTAAAATCATGTCCTAAACATGACATATTACCACATACAATCAATGTGCTCTTAAGCACCTCAAATGACAATTTATCATTATATCATCCTAATACTCATATTTACCTAGGTACCAAATGCATATATGCATAATTAACTCATATTTCGAGTATGATAAATCTACTTATATATATATCAAAACATATTCATAACGAATTACTGATCATACCATTTTATAAACCTATATACAAATGCATACTAAGCCATTTCAATCCATATCCTTAGCTAAATAACAACCATAACATTTTATAATCTTTATACATACACATGTTAAACCAATTTGGCCATATCTCACGACTTAATATTCATTTGCACATAAAACATTAGGTAACTATATAACATAACCAACTATACTTTTAACATTATCATACCATGTGCATAACACCCTAAAACCGAAAACCATTTCTAAATACAATTACCAAATCATAGCATTTTAAACATTATAACATTATGCGCATTTTACCAAATCAAATTGAACCATTTTTGAACACAATGTCAAGTCATACCATACCTAATTCACAAGCTAAATAATATAATCAACCACACACATGAACCACATACCGAAGCCGAATTTACTACCACATATATACATCACATTTTATGATCACTCATTGAACCAACAATTTGATATTTTTTTTAAACTGAACCACAAGAAAACATGTCATAGACATATGTATTTATAACTCATATGTCCAACAATTCAAATAGACAACCATTCAGTTATCAAATTTAACCTTAATAGGTTTTAACATTTTCATCATTCAAATTTTAAGCTAAACATGCTATTTCATAACTTAACATCAAAAAGAATAGATCACTTATAGTTATTCAAATGACCATCAAACATACCCAAAATATAATCATCATTTTACCTTATTACCAAGCCAATTTATACCAATTTTCATGCTTCCAAAATGAGCAAGCTAATAAGCCGAATAAACATCTTACTTACCATTTCTCATTGCCAAATCATATAACCAACATCACAACATATTTACCATGAAACATACCTCCCAATTTAAGCTTATAGCATGATCGAATATATATACCAACATTAGTATAATGATCAAGCTATTTTCGCATGGCTATATATATAAATTTCAAAACCAAATATATCAAAACTAGCCTATACATGCAACATAACTGAATCTCAAAGCATTTATTTACCGAAGTGAAAACTAGATAGTGTGATGAGGTCTCCTACTACTTCCAACCCGAGCAAGTCTCTAAAACTCTATAAACATAGGAAAAACACACAGAGTAAGCTTTAAAAGCTTAGTAAGCCATAAGTAAATACTTCAACTCAATGATATGTATAATTCAATTTACCCAGGCCGAATTTAACAAATCTTAACCACGTATACATTCATCAAACTCATAAATTCATATGATTACATTAAGTAACCTCACTTACCTCATTTCTCAATGAACATATACCTCATTTCTCAATGAACATATAAATCTCATACATAATTCATCTAGCTCATTTTTTCATACTCACTTGCACAAAAGCACATCTCAATCTCATACATTACATCTATTTCACTTACTCATAATTCATTTACATACATTCATCATTCATTGTCATGTATTTCACATATAGTCATTTGAAACATACTCACTTTTCATTTCTAAATTACATAAACAAATCACACGTAACTGAATCGGATACATTTTTACATAATCATTCATTTCTTGATATTGCCCGTCAAACCGTTCGGAATCAATAAGCATACTCGAATAACTTAGAAAGCTCGTACAATGCCAACATCCCAGACGTGGTATTACATGTAATCAAATATCGATGCCACTGTCCTAGACAGGGTCTTACACGAAATCATATATGATGCTGATATCCCAGACATGGTCTTACACGTAAATCTCAAATCGATGCCAACATCCCAGACGTGGTCTTACACGAAATCACATATCGGAATCCTATGTCATGAAATATGTATCCTATACTATTCCTATGGTTCGTACAAGGCTTTCGGACGTAGTAATTCGATCGATTTAAGCTCGTAACTAGTTCCCCAATGCTTAATTCATTTCGACATATACATATATATTTATTATAATTCAATTTGGCACATATAATACATATATAATTGAATTTAATAACATTTATTTACTTATGAACTTACCTCATACGGACACGAACAGACCGGAATGACTATTCGACAACTTTCGACTTTTCCCGATTCAAATTCGATTTCCTCTTTTCTTGATCTAATTCAATACAAATTTGGCTTGTTTAACAACATATTCATTCAATTTCATCCAAAAATACATAATTTGGGCATTTTGCATTTCAGCCTCTAACATTTCACATTTTCTCAATTTAGTCCCTAATTCAAAACAACACAAAATACCCAAAATTTCAATAAGCCCATATTAGATTGAATGCTCCATAGGTCCTTAACAGCCCATTTATTCAATTTATTTCACATTTAAGCCCCTAAATTTTCAAATTTCACAAATAAATCCCTAATTTGATTTTTTTTATCATAAATCACTTAATTAAACATGATAATCAAACATCAAAGATTTATTTTTCATCATCAAACAAAAAATTCATCAGATTATCAATAATGGAAAATCTCAAATTCATCATCAATTCTGAAAATTAAACATGGGCTAGGTAATATACGAAGCAACGATCTCAAAAATATAAAAATTATTAAAAACCGAACACAAAACATACCTCAATCTAGCTTGGATATTGCCAAAGCTTTAAACAAGAAAAATGGCTTCTTTTCATCCTTACATTCAGCCAACAAGAAAGATGAACATGCAGATTTACTTTATGTTTTATTTAATTACATAATAATACATCATTTACCTTTTTAACCTTTATAAATTAATATGAAAACTTTATAATGGTTGTCCATTACCGTCCATGCCATTATTCAATGGCCAAATTTCACTTTAAGTACTTCAAAATTAAGAAACCATAGCAATTAAGCACTTTAACTTATAGCATGCTAATTTTGCATTTTACGCGATTAAGTACTTTTTATCAAATTAGACAACCAATCGGTAAAATTAAATCACGAAATTTTCACACATATCAAATAACATACTGTAATTACCAAAAATAATATTAAATAATTTTACGACCTTAGATTTGTGGTTCCGAAACCACTATTCTGACTAGGTCTAAACCGGGCTGTTACAGGACTAAATTGCACAAGAACAAAATAAAAGGGGTAAAAATAAAATAAAATTAAAAGGAAATAGGAGGAAATTAAAAACAGGGGTAAAAAGCGGAAGGATCAAAATGGAAAATAGACCATCAGTGCGAAAACACGCGAATCTTGGGGCTATTTAGGTCGAATTTTCAGGTCGTGCCAAAACGACGTCGTTTTGGGCGTATGAAGTCAAGCCCAAAACGACATCGTATTAGACCGTTATATAAGTGAAAAAAGAAAAAGCAAAAAAATCATTTAAGTTTAGTTTTTTTTTTAAATATTCTTTCCTCCCCTTTTCTCTAAAAAAACTTTAGGCTGGCCATGAGGTGTCACCGGTCCATCACGGCCATTGGTCATAAGCAATGACGATTGTCGCCTTTGGTGGCTGGAAATTCCCAAAAATGATCCTTTTGATATTTTAAACACGTAAAACTCGAATCTAGGGTTAGAATCCCCAAAAACTTGACCAAAATTCGACGGGGCCTTTGATGAATCCTAAGGGATTCAAAGCCCTCTCAAGTCGGAGAAGGGGCACCCCCACGATAGAGGCGCGGTGAAACAGGTAAAAAGAAAAAAAATCTTTTTTTGTTTTTTTTATACTTTTTTATATTTACTTCGAAAAAATAAAGGATGTAAAAGAACCACCTTTTTTTCAAGAACTTTGTTTTTTGTATTCTCTGTTCGATTCCTTTTTTTGTTACAAATTGTTTTCGGCCTTTATAATCGAAATATAATACATTATATTATTTGTTTTGTCTTTTTTTTTTGCTTCTGTCATTTGCTTTTGTTTTTCTGTTTGTTTTGCAGGTGGCGGTGGCAGAGGAGCGAAGTCAACGGCACGCCTGTTGACGTGGTGAGGCTGCGACGCGAAAAGAGGGCTAGGATTTCTGATTTTTTAAGGTTTTGGGCTTTTAGGGTTTTTGTATTTAGGCTTGTAATTAACGGACTTTTATTATTTAGAAATTTGTTTGTTGTTTGGGCCCGACAAAATTGGGCTATTACATCGTTAATAATTGATATTTTCTAACGCGAGACTGCAAATTCACTTGAGTCGACAAAACAAATTTCGACTTTCAAAACTAAAACTCCAGAAAAGGTTTTCTATTGCAAATTAAGTAATTTCTTAAGTGTTTTCTAAAACGAAGAAATAGCTTTCTAATGATTGTTTACGAAAGTCGTATTTGCTAAATATTTATTGAAATTAGTTTTCCAAATGAGTTGATGTAATTTCTCTAGATTTGGTTATAACTTCTAGGCCGAGTTTTGAGTGTTACACGTACCGGTTCCAATAGAAAATGGTGAGTCCATCAATGCTATACTAACTACCTTGTTTTATTCATTTTTATTAAATTTGTTGGTATTTCATTTTTAAAATTAGCTATTATTTTATTTTTTTAATTATTTTGATTTAAAGTTTTTAATATTTTTCGTTCATTTAATAAAATAAATGTATATAATTCTTTATTAATTAATCAAAATATTTTTAAAACCTACAGGCTGCAAGAATATAATAAAACACATACCATGCATCAGTCATTTCTATAATGTAATATAATCGCTTGCCAAGAGTTAAAAAGGTTTGATTGAGCATGCAAAGTCAATCTCAAGAAGCTTGCATGAAGGCCAATATAATATAAAGGTAGGCACCCATACGTGACTTTCCTCAAATATTGCTATACCATTGACATAAATCCATTGGAATTGGATCACCACTATTTCCAATCTAGCCCACATTATGAGTCTAAATCCTTACAATCAAAAAATATTTATCTCTTACAGTGCTAAGAAAGTTTTATTAAAAATATTATGTAACAAGTTAGGTTTATATTCATATTAGTAGTTACATAATTCTCGTGCATTAATCTCTAGTTTTATCATATACAATTGTCACGTGTAGATTTAATTTAAATTATTTAAAAATTTTATTTATTGATACTATATAATAATTTATTTTATTATGTAAATGTTCGAATATATATTTATATTTAAATTAATACGTAGAAGTTACAAACATACATATAGGTGCATAGATGAGCTGCCTTTTTTGGCAGTATTATTATTAGTGGTGGTGATATTATATGGAATTTGGCAAGCATGAAATCCTCGTGAAAATCCTGATTCCCTGCCAGTGAGACTCCATGTAATGGGAGGCACCCAATTCCATATAGACTCCAAATTTGAAGTAATGATTGGTTCTTTCATCATTAGACTCTTCATATCTTTGAATGCCATCAATGTAAATTTTGACATTGGAGAAGCTCCCACTTCAAGGATTATACATATTTTCGAATACCACAGAAGATAGGTGAACCGTGAAGTTGCCGGAATAGACTCGGAGCATGATGATAATATTATGAGAACTTGCATCACCGATGTTGTCTTTGTTCCGTTTGGGATACATGCCTCTCCTTCGAATTGCCATACCCCAAACGAGTAATCATAGCCCTAAAATAGAATTAAAAAAAAAAAAAAAACAAAGAGTTTTTTAGCACTAGCATCACCTTTATTGAGTTTAAAGCAATTGTCTTCTTTGATTTTTATAGTCTTTTCCCCTTTTGTTTCCGATTATACCATATTAAAATGGTTGATTGATTCAATGTGAACAGTGAATTAGACATCATCTCTGAACAAACCGTATTAAAGAGACAAGTTAAAATTATAAAAATTTTGTATTAAAAAATTTAAATTAAATTATTATTTTTCGAAGACAAATGCATAAGTGAATTTTCATTAAGAAAATCTTGCTAACAATCCTACAAGTTAAAAAAAATTATGTATGTATTTTTATATCAAATCTTTTGCCCGTGAATCTGCAAGGGCTTCAATTTTTTTTTATATTAAATAATAATGATTTATTTAGATTTTTGCTGAAATTTTGATATTTATTTATTAAAATGATTATATTTTTAATATAAAAATTATTTCTTTACTAATAAAAAAGTTAATTAAAACCTTCAAAAATAAGAAAAAAGTTAATTAAAAACAGTTTTTAAGAAAAAAAATATCATTTTTTTATTAAATCGACTTAAATTCATAAGAAGTGGAAACTTAACCGTAGAGATGAAAAAGGAAGATAGAAGTTTGGTGGTTGTGTTTACAGTGGTTTGGGTATGAAAGGGAATTAAAGGAGTGTTAGATCCTTGATACCTTCCAATTCAGCAAACTCTTGCCTTCTAACAATAATATTAGTTTGGAAAATATGTGTGAAAGAAAAGGACAAGTTTAGACCAATGATAAAAATGTGTGTCTCACGTCATTCTTCCATCTTTAGATATACTACACACTTACCTCTTGAATATTTTCCAAGAGAGAAAAATGATAAAAATGTGTAATCATTATATTTGCACATACTACATACTTATTCTTTTATTTCCAACACAATGCATTAATATTTTTCATCAATTTACATAATTTTGATTATTATAATAATAAATTTAGTCATTCATATTTATATATTTTATCAATTTGATTTTAATTCTAAAAAGAACAACAAATTTAGTATTTTAACATATATACATCTTGTCAATTTTTTGGTATTCTAAAATATCATCTAAAACTTAAAAAAAATGTATAAAATTTCTTTTTTTTTTAAAAAAAAAAAAAAATCAAACTAATGTTTCATGAAGCTGATAGCTTGAGCGAAATGCTTACATAAAAACATGAAGTCGTTCCTTAAGATCTAGGCTAAAAAATCAGACTAATGCCGAAAGAGTTCGAAGACATATGACTTCTAGCTCTTTGGTCACTTCTCGGAAGATATTAACCATATTTTGCGAGGATGCTTCATGGCTGTCTTTGCAGCTTGTTAAGCGAAACAGGATTACTTAATTTTTTAGCCTGGATATTAAGGAATGGCTTCATATTAATTTATGTAGACCAGATGATTTTGCTGTTGAAGCTGTCGATTAGGACATCCTCTTTGGAGTAATATGCTGGAATCTATGGTTGCGAAGGAATAATCTTGTCTTAAACGACAATTTTGTAGAAATAGAGTTTACTTGGCAGAAGTTTTAGGATGCGCTCTGAGATTATTTATACTTTGCAAATGTCTATGGCTTTTTGCAGGTCCAACATTGTTAGGGAATGGTGGAAAATATCCTAGAGGCCTCCACCAAATGATACTTGGAAAGTAAGCACTGATGGCGGTTTCAAGATAGGGATTGGTTTATCTACTTCAGGTAGTGCTATAAGAGATTCGACTGGCAGATGGCTAAGGTAGTTGGCTGTCGAAAGGTGATTTTGGAAATGGATAGCCAAGCTGCGAGGCAGCAAACCAAATGGCTTGGATAATGCGCAAGAATCTTCTGCTATTGTTGGTGGTACTAAGGACTAGCTATAAAATAATTAGGATACGTGGTTCACTTATAAGAAATCGTGAACATCTCAACTATCAATTCTTTCTTAATTATAAAATTAATTGTAGGAATCGTCCAACAATTAATCCATACTAACCGAATAATCCCAAAAAACGTTATCATAATTTAATCTGTTGATAGCCTTGAGAAGTAGAAGAACCTTTCTTGAAACAAGGCTAAAAACAATACTATGAGATAATACTATCTATCTTGTGAACTGAAAATATATATATATATAAACGAAAGGAATTAAATATAGTTTTGGATCTTACAACTCAAATATCGAGATTTAATCGACCTTTGGTTAGAATATAATTTAATTAATCGTAATAATTAACCGAACAAAGAAATAATAAAAATAAAATTTAATAAAACAAAAAGAATAGAAACAGAGAGCGGCACAAAATTGAAATAAAAAAAGAAAGAAAGAAAAGCTATTACCTTACTCAATGCAGAAAGATGTCCCTGGCTATTCCATTTTCCAGTTTTTAAGCTAAAAATTAATACTTAGTATCTTATTCCTACATAAATTCTTAATAAATAAAATTAAATATTTAACTAAATAAAATATAAAGGATAAAACTTAATCTCAATTAAACTCCTAAATATATCTTTACAAATAATATTTAAATAAAATAAAATAATCCTGACATCTAAAAGTCTTGTACCTTAAATTATTGTTCTCATGCCTAAATCTTCCATGTGACTTGTTCTCCATATTTTAGATTCATACTGAACTTACATATAAATTAGGCAATAAACACCAAAATTAGTAACATTGTGCCCAAAAATTTATCAAAATAAAATACATAAATATGTCAATTTGACACAATATCAATCTAGTAAAAGTGATAATTAAGTTACTTTCTTCTCATTAAACATCTTAAGTTGTGACTCGTGAAACATTGAATGTAACAAAATGACAACCGTTAAGTTGTGAATTTAGTTTATGTTTCCGAATTGCATCGTTCTTAGTCTCTATTTTTTTGAATCTCAAACGACAACTGTTAAACCTATTAAATTATTTTTACAAGTACAGTCAACCCTCTCTACAACAGTCCCATTTATCCACTTAGATTTTGCCTGTTTTAGAGAAGTTGTTATAGAGAAATAACTGTTGTAAACTTACTGTAGAATTCATATCATGTATTTCCATAAAATAAAGAAAGTGGGAATTAGGTTAAAAAAAAAAAGAGAGCGACAATCAAATCAACAAATTTAAAAAATGTATAGCAGGTGCATGCATTATTGCTTTTATATATATTTATTTTATATTTTTTCACATGATTAATTATAAAATTTATAAATCTAACAACTTCAGTTAACCAATATGAGTTCTCAAATTAAATTAATTAATCTATCATGAGTAATTAAATTCAAGTAAACAATTTATAAGTTTACGATGTTCTAAATTCATAGTAAAATATTTAATGAACTTAATAGTTTTATTGAAATGATATCTTTAATTCTATTTATTGAAGATTATTTCCATTTAATAAAATATAATTAGTAGAATTTGAGGCTTAATGAAATTTTATACTCTTTTGAGAAGAAAAGAGGTGTGGCAAGAGATGGGAAAAAATTGAGAGAAATCAAAGAAACGTTAGATCAATGTCAATTGGAGGATGTAGGGCTTACTGGTCCTTGGCATATTTAGGAGAGGGGTAATTTTGAGAACAATAATATAATGAGAGGCTCGATCGCTTTGTGGCTAATATGGAATAGTGGGAGTTATTTCCTAAGTACAGGGTCAAGCATTTGGGACATTCTTTTTCGGATTATTGGCCTTCGTTATTAAAAACGGAGCTTGATAATCAGAGACCCCAAATATAATATTTCTGATTTGAACAGTGGTAGTTACTTGAGGAATCGTGTGAAAAAGAGATAGAAGAGGGAGATGGTCGAAGTAGCGAAGGAGTATTTCTCAGATCTATTCATATTAGATGGAAGGGGAGAAGTGATGTAAGCTCTTAAAGGAGTTGAGAAGAGCATAACGAGAGAAATGAATATGATGTTAATGGTAGAGTACACTATTGAGGAAATCATATGCATTAAAAGAGATGGCCCTACTGAAGGCGGCAGGGGGCGATGGATTCCTTGCTTTATCTTTTCAGAAATGGATAAAAGGGTCAACTTACTAAAAGTAGTGGCAAGCAGAAACAACTCTTTTTTGCTACCATATGGGTGATTTGGATGGGATGAAACAGAGTGTTGCATGATAAAATACAACAATCAACCACAAAAACAATATGCTTTATAAGGAAATCTATAAAGGAATGGTCAATAGTAAAGAATAACATACCAGGGAGGATTAATAATAGTGAACACTGGAAACCACTATACCAGAGTATAACCAAAATAAACTTTGATGGGGCTTACAACAAACAAAAGAAGTAGTCAGGAACATGTATAATTTGTAGGAACTTAAAAGGAGAAAACTTGGGTGCCAAAATGATAGTTAATGAGAGTGTACTTACACCTTTCACGGCGAAGGCAATAGCCTGTCTACAGGCAGTTCAGACGGGGTTAGAAATGGGTCTCCGACAGGTAGTCATCGAAGGAGATGCATTCAATGTTATTTGATGAGTAAAGGAATTAAAAAGGATCGATCAATACTATATTCGTACATATAGGATATACAAATATTAAGCAGAGGATTTGAAGAGTGTTGTAATCAGAAATATCTAGATTTGGTAACAAGGTTGTTCATGAACTTGCAAGAGGAGTAATTGAAAGTCTAATGATTACTAACGTGGGACATCGCCTATCGAGGAAGACCATGTTAGCACTAAAGGAAGATGTGAGGAGTCTGGCAACGTCGGAAGGAGATGAAAGGACTAACGGACATGAGGAATAGTTGTGAAAATGAAGCACCAAGAAGTTGAAGGAAATTTTTGCAGATAAGGGCAAAAATAGGAGAAAGGGGGGAACAGGGCATATGAAAAGACAAAAGAGGGGTTGGTAGAATTTTTATGAAAACAGTGCAAGTAATCAATGGGAGAGCCTTGGAAATAATAAAGGGTATTTAAGATGTTGAAAATGGTGGAGGCTACTTCAGATAACGATGCTGAGCATTGGAGGTATCAAAATGGGGGCCTAGTGGGCTTAGGAAAATTTGGGTTTGGGCTAGGTATAGGTATATGTCTTAGTAGGAATAGTGAGTCTAGTTTTGTAGGTTTAGGTTTAGGTTTTCTTTTCTTCATTTGCTTTTGTTATAAACTTTAGGCAAGGACCCATTTTTAATGCAAAGTCTTAGGTTTTATTCAATTTTTTTTAAAGATATTGTAAAATAATTTTAATATTCAAATTGTCATCAATTTGGCTTCCATTAAGCTTTTGGTATTTATTATTATCCAACATCTTGGCAATCTCACCCTTATCCCAAACTATTAAAAAAACCATTCTAAAGGATAATTTCACCATTCATATATAAATACATGTTTAAATGATGATAATTAATGTATTAAAATTTAATGAATAAAAAAATAATGGATATCTAGTTATTTATAATATAAATGCTTTCTTAATTAAATGATATTTGAAAAGAAAACAAAATGTTAAGAAGAATTTAAAATATTATTTAAAATAGTATATAAAAATACATTTTTTTATAGAGGTCTACTTTGATAGCATAAAATTGTCTGCTAATTTAGCAAGGAAATTTCTAAGGTTTTTATTTGTCAATTACGATTCTGCTTACTTTCATAACAAATTAATTGATTACAAACCAAGAATAAAAGAAGTGTGATCTTAGTTAGTTTATAATCAAGTCGGTGTCAAGAGAGTAGTAGGCACACTAAGAACGATTGATGGATGGAGAAAGAAATGGAAGATCTACGCCTTGAAGATGAGGAAGAAGAAGTCTTGCAATTCGGGGATAAGATTATTCCATAAAAATCAGGCTATGATATTTGTTTGGTGGGTTGTTGTCTTACAGCAAACGTGGTTCACTTTCTTGCTGATTGTCGAAATCAGAGTCTTAAATTTATAATGAGAATGATCGAACCTAGAAACTAACTCTGATAACGATTTTAAGGCAAGCGCACCTATCGAACAGTAGTATAGTTTAGGCAAGACCGGAATATCGAATCCCAAAGGAACCAAAAGTACTAATACTAACTCTCTTTCTATTATTTAGCCTAAGAATTAAGTGAATGTTTATCTAATCTAAATTTAACTATCAACTAAACTAAAGATGCAAAGACAAAAAGAATGAATTTGGGAAAAATAACTTGGAAGAAAAACCAATTGATTAATACGATACCCTCAGGAAGAATCCACCTAGACTTCACTTGTTATTTAACTCTGAACTAGACAATTTATTCATTTGACTTGATCCGTAAGACTCTCTAATTTATATTAAACCCTCTCTCGAAGCGAATAACGTCTAACCCTAAGTTGATTAATTGAAATCACTTTCTAATTAAAACCCCTAGAATCGCATTAACTCGATCTATGGACTCCCATATTAGGTTTCACCCTAATCCGAAAAAGTTTCGTCACCCTATCTCTAGGCGAGCAAACAACTCCGCTGTAATTATGCTAGATCTATGAATAGGCAGGGACTTTTGCTCCACCACCTAAGCACATCATACTTGAATTAATATTCCGAAAATATCAACACAAGAATTACACACACATAATTAAGAACAAATCAAATATTTATCATATAGTTCAGAAAACAATAACAAAATTCATCTAGGTTTCATCCCTTTCAGGTATCTGAGGGGTTTAGTTCATAACTAATAAAGAAAACATCTCAAAAGAAAAGATAAAACAAAACATAAGAAATCCCTAAAACCCCCTGAAGGAATTGAAGGAGAGATCCGTCGTCTTGAGTAGAATTTCGTCTTCTTGAGATGGATCAACTGGCACTTCGAGTGATTCCCACAAATCTGACCTTTTTGGCTTGGCTCCTTGACCTAACTAACTGCCCCCCTTCTGGTAGCACTTAGGGGGTTTATATAGGCTTTCGAAATATGTTTCTTCGCCCCTAAGTATCCAAATCCGAATGAAATTGCTGTTTCCTGTGACAGGGACACGGCCATGGCACACGCCCGTGTGGATCGTAGCCAGGCCGTGCTCAGACTTCTTTAATAAGGCACGACTGTGTGAATTGAGATCAGGCCGTGTTCTAGTAGATTGACGTGGCACGGCCGTGTGGACTTAAGTCCAGGCTGTGCCGATTTCCTCTTTGGCCCAATTAGGTCCGTTTAAGGCCCATTTCTCGTTCTTTTTATCCTCGGGTGCTTTCCTGAGTATAAGACATGAGAAGAAAGGATTAAGAGCACCTTTTTACATAAATCAAGGGATAAATCATCCAAAAGCATACTAAATGTGGGCTTAAAATATGTTACTTTTACGGTTTATCAAATACCCCCACACTTAAGCTTTTGCTTGTCCTCAAGCAAAATTCTCAACTTACAATTAAAACGATCTTTCCATAATTCATAATTCCTACCGACAATGTCTCATCATAATTCATAGATAATTTATACACGGATAATTTAACTCAAAGAGTCCTAAAGATTCAGACAATCAAAGTTATACATTTGTAGCACAAAAACGTAAGTGTCTTCCTTCATCTAAATAATTACCTTTAATTCAAAACCGACAAGGATTGACATCCTCACAAATGGTTCACTCAAATCACTCGAAGTGTTTAAGGTTCAAAATTAAGCACTCAATAAGTCAAACATGAGAAGTTAATCCCATAGGCTTGCAGGAAAATCAAATCTCACCACTGTAAAATGAGATGATACACAAATCAAAAGGTCTTTATCAGGGTTGTAACGGGGTTTAGGTTAAGGGTATAGATAAAGGCTGAATTAGAAGGTTAGAATCGAGATTGAATTGACAAATTACCTATCTAAAAATAAATAATTATATCAACTGAAAAGTAATAACCCTAAATACGAGCTTTTCTTTTGATAAATTGACTTTAACTGTATAAGCTCACTTTATAATACTAATACTGAATATACTTCAAAAATTTTTTTATTATTTTTTTAAGAACAAATCAAATATTTAAGACTGAATTCAACTACTGAAATAATAAAATTAGGTAACTAATCAAACCAGGTCTCGATATAAGGGTAGTCAAAAAGAATGGTGATAACAAATACAAAGGGTTTTTGGGTTAATATTAACTGGTGAGTCAATAAAAAGGGTTGTTAGGATCAACGGGGTTCACTAGGGGTTAATTATGAAGGCAGGCTTTTTATGGAGTAAGTGGGTTAAAACCTAGGTGCCTTTATCATCTCTGTATATCAAATCATAGGTGTGGTCTTGACATGTATAGTCAAGGCAAGTTCTAGAATAACAGTTCAAAGTTGGCACACTCATAATCAATAAAGTGAGCAAGAAAAAGAATATATGCTCTATAAGGCTCAAAATCTTACAAAAATTATGGGTGTTTTGACATCAACCTTGTAAATTTCAAACTTCAAGATAATAGTCAGATTCAGGTAGACAACCTAAAAAAATTTAATTCTGAAAAATTAGAATTATCATGCTTAATTCTCTAGTATTCTTCAAATTTAATTATCAATGCACAATTATCAATGACTTACTCAAAAACATATCAATAAAAATCATAAATCATCAGAAATTTCATCTTAATTAGTAATATGAGACAATTACTCAAGAACAAGACTAAATTCAGGGATTTGAGAATAATGCAGAAAGTTAGGCACTTTTATTCTCGAAATAACTATTCACCCCCACACTTAAGATGTACATTGCCCTCAATGTACAAAGACAGATAATAGCATGATATTAATAAAATCATAAGATATGGGGAAAAGTGAAACTTCCTGGATTATGGATGACATCCTTGGATTGGAGGTGAAAGATAAGTTGGAGGGGTCGGTCTGGATGACGATCCTGTGCTCGATGAAGAAATTGGGTAGCTCATGGAAAATTAGCCAGGAATTATTAAGACACATTTAAAATAAACTAAATACATATGAAAAGAAAAGCAAGCTAAAGTGAAGAAAAGTAAAAATTAAAATGAAATTAAAAAGAAAGATAAATGGACTAAATAGTCCTTATTGGTGGATGGTTCGCGGGGTGGATGTGACCTCTAAGGCTGCGGAGGTGGTGGTCGTGGTCCCCAAGGTGTGATTCCCTAGTAGCTTTTCGAGCCTAAAACTGATAAACTAAAACAAAATAAATTAAATTAAGTAGAAGAGAGGTAATACTAAGGGAAATAAAGGAGAAGATAAAAATAAAAGAAAAGATAAATGGTCTTAAAGACCCTTGGCTTATTGTTTGAATGAAGCGGCCGGCATAAACTTATGTATATCGATCTCCATGAAAGAGACTGTGCTTGGATCCTTCTGCTTCTTCAACATGGATATGTTTAGCTTAAGAGGTTGGAGACTTGTTATGGAGAGGGGAGAAATATGTAAGAGAAAAAGGAAGAAAATAGCTGAGAAGAGGGAGGAAGGGGTGGTGGGTTTAAATAGAGGCTCAGTTCTGGTATATTCACACGCCCGTGGACTGAGGGCTTGTCGATTTACACGATCGCTTCACACGGCCGTGTGTTTGGGCGTGTTGGCTCACCCATGCCCGTTTTGTAGATTGCCACGGCCGTTGGTGATAAGCCAGTATGTTGGCACGGTTGGAAGGCACAGGCGTGTTCTGCCCGTGGTTGGCAAGTCAGTAGCTTCACACGATCGTGGGACACGGCCATGCCACTTTATCAGTGCCCGTGGGGGAGTGGTTGGAGTCCGTGACTCTGATGTACCGTTTTTGCCATATTAGTACAAAGATTCTTGAGGTACACACGTCCACGGCCACGGCTGTGTGCAAGACCGTGTGGCCTGAAAATCTACACCCTTGGTTAGTTTAAAGTTAGGTGATAAAAAGAAAGAATAAATTATAATAGATAAGATAAATAAAATGTAGAAGTTAATGGGGTTAGTACTCGGGTTGCCTCTCGAGAAGAGCTCGTTTATAGTCTTAAGCTAGACTTACTTCCTCATTCGCCTATTCATGGTGGTTTTAAGAGTTGATATCCATTCCTCATGCTAGCAGCTCCTTTATCGTGATAAAGTGTAAGACGGGAAGCATTCATTTTTAAAGTGTCGGACATAGGGTTACTTACCTCGACTGTCCCATACGAAAAAAAATCAATTACCTTGAAAAGGATTTCCTTGATAGTGTTAGGATCAGGAGGGGATACTTGTGGGTCGGCTTTATCTAGTAATACCTGATCTCCTATTTTGAACTCGTGTGCCTCATATGATGGCTTTGGTTCTGGCTCAGGTATCCCTAGTTCTTTCTTAATGTGCGTCTTCCCCTCTTTCATATCATCGATCTGAATCCCTTGTTCCTCGTGAGTTGTTTCCTTATTAGCACAGGGACTAGAATTGGGATTATGCTGTGGTGTTTCCTGAAAAGAAGAGTTAACCGAATTGTTATCAATAGAATTTATCTTCTCACATTGGTTATTCGATGTTCTAGATGAATCGAAGGCTTGAAGAGTGACTGTCTTGTCACCTAACAGAGTATAAGTTCACCTGTATCAACATCGATTTTAGTTCTGACAGTTGCTAAGAACGGTCTTCCTAAAATTAGGGGGATCGTGTTGTCCTCATCCATGTCTAAAACAATAAAGTCTACTGGGAATACGAATTTATCAATTTTGACAAGAACATCTTCAATAATACCCCTAGGAATTCTAACAGTTTTATCAGTTAATTGAATGCTCATCCTAGTTTGTTTGGGTTTCCCTAGACCTAGTTGTTTAAACAATTTATAAGGCATGACATTTATGCTTGCCCCTAAATCAGCTAATGCATTATCAACAGTTAGTCTACCAATTAAACATGGAATTGTAAAACTCCCTGGATCTTTTAGCTTTCGTGGTAGTCTATTCTTTAGCATTTCTAAACATACTGCATTTAATTCCACATGTGGTTCCTCGTCTAATTTGCGCTTGTTCGACAAGAGTTGTTTTAAAAACTTCCTCGAATCAGGCATCTGTGACAGAGCTTCAAGAAGAGGTGGTACTCTTTGATTACTGATTTTGGCTTTTCTCGTGTTACCTCAACTTTTCCTTCGTCTACCTCGTTTTCTTGAATTGGATTTGATTTATCTAACCCTATACTATCATGAGCTATGATGGCTTGAACTTGCTCCCTTGGGTTATCTCAGTGTTGCTCGGTAGTCTTCCCTGTTTTCTCTTAGAAATCTACTTAGCAAGTTGCCCGAATTGATCCTTGAACTCTTGTGACAATGCCTCAAGTTTTGTTTCTACCTTCTGGAAGCGTGTTTCTGAGGCTGCTATGAAGTTTGTCAGTACTTCTTCAAGGTTTGGCTTCTTTTCCTGTGGGTAGGGCTGTTGTTGGAAGTTTTGGGAAGGTTGTGATCTCTGATTTCTTACACTGCCCCATGAGAAATTGGGGTGGTTCTTCCAACTGGGATTATAAGTAATACTATAAGGGTTATTGTTAGATCGGAAATTGTTACCCATATAGTTCATTTGTTCCCTTTTCATGCCCTGTCCGTAGGGTGGATACTCAGGATCCACCACTCCTTCACTTGCGTCGCATGCATAACTGGATGTACCTGCGAAGATCCATAGAAATTATCACATTTTTTATGTAATAATTATACCTGATTTGATAATGCGGTCACTGCATCAATGTTGAAAACTCCGGCTGCTTTAGCTGGCCTTGTTCTTGTAACTTGCCACTGATAGTTATTCAGTGACATCTCCTCTATAAACTCGTAGGCTGCTTCAGGAGTTTTGTTATTCAGGGTTCCACCGACAGCTGAATCAATTAGCTGTCTTGTTGAAGGGTTCACACCGTTGTAAAAAGTTTAGACCTGTAGCCACAAAGGTAATCCGTGGTGTGGACATCTTCTCAACAAATCCTTGTATCTCTCCAATGCGTCGTAAAGTGTCTCTGAATCTATCTGCACAAAAGAAGAGATATCATTCCTTAATTTGGCTGTTTTGGCCGATGAAAAATACTTTAATAAGAATTTATCGGTCATTTGATCCCATGTAGTGATTGACCCTCGTGGAAGAGAATGTAACCACTGTTTGGCTTCATTTCTCAGGGAAAAGGGAAATAACCGAAGACGGATGGAACCATCAGAAACGCCACTTATCTTGAATGTGTCACAAAATTCTAGGAAATTTGCTAAGTGTGTGTTAGGATCCTTATCCTGCAAACCATCAAACTGAACAAACTATTGTATCATATGTATAGTGTTAGGTTTCAGTTCAAAATTATTTGCAGCAATAGTAGGCCTATCAATACTAGACTCGGTTCCTGTTAAACTAGGTTTAGCATAATATAGTACGTGGAGCATGATGTTCTGCCAACTCTAGAGGTGGCGGATTATTTTCAGCCATCTCTTCTGTAGTGTTAATTTCGGCTTCTTGCTCTTCTTCTATGTAGTTTAAGCTTCGCCTTATCTTTGTACGATTTTTATGAACGGTACCTTCAATATCACTATCGTAAGGTAGAGGTTCTATCGGGTTCCTTCTAGTCATAAACTAGAGGTATCTGAAAGGAGTGAAAGAAGAAAATTTAGAAAAAAACAAAAAATAAAATTTAATTACAAAAATAAAAATAAATACGGCTAAAGTAATAAAAATTAAGCGTTCTTAATATTTTAGTTTCCCGGCAACGGCGCCAAAAACTTAATTGTTGAAATCAGAGTCTTAAATTTATAATGAGAATGATCAAACCTAGAAACTAACTCTGACAACGATTTTAAGGCAAGCGCACCTATCGAACAGTAAAATAGTTTAGGCAAGACCGGAATATCGAATCCCAAAGGAACCAAAAGTACTAATACTAACTCTCTTTCTATTATTTGGCCTAAGAATTAAGTGAATGTTTATCTAATCTATCAACTAAACTAAAGACGCAAAGACAAAAAGAATGAATTTCGAAAAAATAACTTGGAAGAAAAACCAATTGATTAATACGATACCCTCAGGAAGAATCCACCTAGACTTCACTTGTTATCTAACTCTGAACTAGACGATTTATTCATTTGACTTGATCCGTAAGACTCCCTAATTTATATTAAACCCTCTCTCGAAGCGAATAACATCTAACCCTAGGTTGATTAATTGAAATCTCTTTCTAATTAAAACCTCTAGAATCGCATTAACTCGATCTATGGACTCCCATATTAGGTTTCACTCTAATCTGGCAAAGTTTCGTCACCCTATCTCTAGGCGCGCAAACAACTCCGCTGTAATTATGCTAGATCTATGAATAGGCAGGGACTTTTGCTCCACCACCTAAGCACATCATACTTGAATTAATATTCCAGAAATATTAACACAAGAATTAAGCACACATAATTAAGAACGAATAAAATATTTATCATATAGTTCAGAAAACAATAACAAGATTCATCTAGGTTTCATCCCCTTCAGGTATCTGAGGGGTTTAGTTCATAACTAATAAAGAAAACATCTCAGAAGAAAAGATAAAACAAAACATAAGAAATCCCTAAAACCCCCTGAAGGAATTGAAGGAGAGATCCACCGTCTTGGGTAGAATTCCGGCTTCTTGAGATGGATTAATTGGCTATCTTCAAGTGATTCCCACAAATCTGACCTTTTCGGCTTGGCTTCTTGGCCTAGCTAACCGCCCCCCTTCTGGTAGCACTTAGGGAGTTTATATAGGCTTCCGAAATATGTTTCTTCGCCCATAAGTATCCAAATCCGAATGAAATTGCTCTTTTCTATAACAGGGACACGTTCGTGACACACTCTCATGTGGATCGTGGCCAGGCCGTGCTCGGACTTCTTTAATAAGGCACGGCCGTTTGAATTGAGATCAGGCCGTGTTCTAGTAGATTGACGCGGCACGGCCGTGTGGGCTTAAGTCTAGGCCGTGCCGATTTCCTTTTTGGCCCAATTAGGTCCGTTTTAGGCCCATTTCTCGTTCTTTTCATCCTCGGGTGCTTTCCTCAGTATAAGACATGAGAAAAAAAGATTACGAGCACCTTTTTACATAAATCAAGGGATAAATCATCCAAAAGCATACTAAATGTGGGCTTAAAATATGTTACTTTAACGGTTTATCACTTGCTTTGAAAAACACCATTGCAAATTTGTGGCATTCTTTAGGGGGAATTCAAATATCAAACCTAGGAGATAAACGGTTTTTGTTTTGATTCTTCCATGAAGTTGATATAGAGTGTGTTATGAGTGGCACACCATAGAATTTTAATAACCATCTTCTTGTTTTGCATAGGTTGAAAGAAGGGGAAGTCCCGAATTTAGTTCATTTGGTTTTTACGAATTTTTGGGTACAAGTGCATGATCTCCCATTGGGTTTTTTCTCAGATAATGTGGCAAGACAACTTGGTAATTTTGTGGGCAAATTTCTAGAATATGATGCAAAGCAAATCAATTAGAAATTTAAAAATTTTATGCATATTAGGGTTTAGTTGAATGTTCAAAAATCATTAAGAATGAGGAAAAAAATTATGGCATTGCAATCAAGTTTTGTTTATGTAAATTTTGAATACGAAAAATTGTCTTTATTTTGCTTTCTGTGTGGCTATCTAGGGTATGGGGATAGATTTTGTCGAAAAAGATTAGATGTTGGAATGCAAGAAGTAGTGGGTGGATGGGATCTGTCGTTGAAAGCACAAAAAATGAGAACAATAATCACTCCGAGTGTATGGTTGAGAGAGGATAATTATGAGGGTAATTTTGGGGAGCCTAGGGGAAGCAAATCACTGAATGAAAAGGAAGGTCGATTGGAATCATTAACTTACGTCAACAACACAATTTTATGGGATCTATTTTAGGGTTCAATTTGGAAGGAATATGTCCTGTAGATAAAAGGAAGGAAATTGATTTGTCTGGAGGAATGAGAAGTGTAGATATGGAGGATGATAGTGAAGAGCTTCATTTGATGAATAGCAAAGGGAAGACCTAGACTAGATAAACAAAATTTAGGGAAAACTATTGGAGCTTTCATGGTTGAAGTGACTGAGAAACGTGAGGAAATTTACAAAAAATAGATATCGGGGGCTACCAATAGGCAAGCCGACCGAACACAATGAAAATTATAAGTTGGAATGTCCGTGGTTTGGGGAATCCACGGGGTGTTAGGAGGCTTCGACATACTTTGAAGCAACATAATCCCCCAATTTTCTTCTTGTTTGAGACAAAGCTGGATAATAAGAGAATGGAAGGAGTGCCACGATGACGTGGGTTTTATAATGGGATTGATGTGTCAACTTTAGGCATAAGGGGAGGATTAAGTTGAGGATGGAAGAGAGATTTAATTGTCAACTTAAAAAGTTTTTCTATTAACCATATTGATATTTATATTGAAGAAGATGAATGTGGAACAAGGTGGCGAATAACAGGTTTTTATAGGGCCCTAGAAGCATAAGGAATGAGTGAAGCATGGGACCTTTTAAGAAGATTAAAAAGAGAACAGAATACCCCGTGACTATCAAGGGGAGAAGGACACATGGGGGAATTTAGGGAAGCATTTAATGATTGTCATCTTAAAGATGTGAGATCTATAGGGTATTGGTTTACATGGGAAAGGGGCAACATTTTGGAGACAAATATCAAACAGCGCTTGGACAAACGGATGGCAAATTTGGAGTGGATTAACTTATTTTCTGGATATACAGTCAGATATTTGTTACATTCTTTTTCTGATCATTGTCTTCTTTTGTTTCAAACAAAACATGAAAAGGTGAAAAGGAAAAGTCTGAATTTCAGATTTAAAGTATGGTGGACTATGGAAGAGTCGTGTGAGGAGAATGTGAAATGGTTATAGGAATAGATTGGAGGAACTGTGGTGGAACGATTAGTAATACTAGGAAAAGGGTTACAGATTTGGGAAGTGGAAATTAAAAACCAAAAAAAAAAAGATTTATCAATGTGATTGTTTGTGAAATTGGAAGAAATTGCTGAGAAGGAAAGAATTGACAAAAATTTAGTAGACTTGATAGACACAAAAATACTATTAAACTTGGAAGTTGAAAAAGAAGAAAGATATTTGGAGGAAGAGGCTAGGGGAAATCGGTTAAAGATGAGAGATAAGAACAGAAAGTTTTTTCACAACTTTGCTTCCCAAAGAAGAAGAATAAATCGAATTGATGAATTGGAGAATGAATTAGGACAAACAATAATGAATCAACAAGAGATAGCCATGGTGGCAAGAAGATACTTCGAAAATATTTTTTGTTGGGAGACATTGGGAGTTTAGACTATATTCTTTCTAGTATTGAAAATTGTATTAGAGAAAACATGAATCAGGGGTTGACTTCTGGCTACACTATAGAGGAAGTGGTTCTTGTGTTAAAAGGTATAAGGCCGACAAAGGCTTTTGGAAACGACAATTTCTCGGCTTTATTTTTTCAAAAATTCGGGCATCTTATAGGGCATGAGGTGGGAGGATTCAATCTCGACACTTTAAATAAAGGGGGTCTATTGAGGATATTAATCTGACAAATATAGTATTGATTCCAAAAGTGGCCCGTCCAACCAACCTCAAAAACTTTAGACCTATCAGCCTATGCACAGTTATCTATAAAGTTATTTCGAAAACAATTGCGAATTGGCTCTAGAAGCACCAAGTGCTTTTGTTCCAGGAAGACTCATTACTGATAATATTCTAATTTCATATAAATTAATGCACACTCTCAAACAACGAAGGATGGGGACTCAATGAAAGATAATGCTTAAGCTCGATATGAGTAAAGTATATAATAGAGTTGAATGGGATTTTTAGAAAAAAGTTATGTTAAAAATGAGCTTTGCAAGATCTCTCATGGAATTGGTTTTAAGGTGCATCAGTTCGGTGAGTTATTCGGAATGCCTAAATGGTGAGTTGGGAGAATGCTTCAAACCTACAAGGGCTTGCGACAAGGTGATCCTCTAAGCCCCTGTTTGTTTCTAATTTGTAGCGAAGGTTTATCACCTTTAATGAGATTAGCATATCGAGAGGGACTTATTAAAGGAGCGAGAGTTTGTCGTAGAGGACCAATCATTACTCATCTTTTGTTTTTAGACGACTGTATTCTCTTTGGAGATGCTACAGTTAGGGGAGCTCAAAATTTAAAAGACATCCTACATGAATATGAAATTTGCTCGGGGCAATGTATTAATTTTGAAAAATCAACCGTTTTCTTTAGCTCAAATGTTGAAATTCAAAGGAATGAGCAGATTACTAATATTTTAGATGTTTGTCAAAGTTTAATATAACACTCTTAGCCAAGCAGGGATGGTGATTAGTGTGTTATCCGAATTCATTTTTAGCGAAGTCTTTAAAAGCAGAATGTTATCCACATTCAGTCTTTATGAACACACAGTTGGGGAATTTACCATCTTATACCTAGAAAAGCATATGGTCCGCAAGGGGACTACTTGAGAAAGAGGTTTGTTGGCGTGTGGGTTCAGGTGACCAAATTATAGTTTGGATAGATGCGTGGATACCAGGTGCTATGGATCATAAGGTGCAAACATTAGCAAATGTTCAAAGTATTCAACTAGTTTCTAATCTAATTGATCAATTAACCAATTATTGGAAAGAGGATGTGATTAAAAATACCTTATGTGTCGAAGATGCGGATAGAATTTTTTGTATCTCCCTCCCAATGGATCGAAAAGATGACATAATGGTATGCCGTAGAGAGAAATCAGGGGACTACTTGGTTTGAAGTGGTTACAAAATATTATTACAAAGCGACAGAACAAATTTACAAATCAACGAAATAATTACAGACCAATTTACAAAAAAAAAATTATGGTTGCTTGATCTACCCTGAAAAATCAAGATTATGGTATGGAAATATTTACATAACTATTTACCAACTACAAGTAATCCATATCAACAACGGTTGGCGAGTTCAGCAAATTGTCCAAGATGTCAAGAAAAGGTAAAGAGTCTGAAGCATGCTTTTTAGGGACTGCCCTGTTGCCTTAGAAATATGGGAAAATCTACAGGTTGAATGGCCACAAGAACAGAGCTATGCACCGTTTAAAAATTAGATATTGTTCCTTGTTATCAGTTATCAAAGTCAGAATTGCAAATTAGTTGCTTGTACAGTATAGGCAATATGGATGTCTAGAAACAAATTTATTCATGAAGAAAAGCAACAATCAAGGGAAGATATGAAACACTTTATTGAAAATTATTTGTTGGAATTTGATGGAATAAAGTAGAAATTATCTATCCAAAGGATAGAAATAGAGCATTGGAGACCACCGGAGACCTTACATGTCAAGGTGAACTTTGATGTTGCATTTAACCAACAACGTAAGGAATCATGTTCTGGACTAGTGATTAAAAATGAAGAAGGACAAATCATAAAAGCAAAGGTGTGCCAGAATAAATACATATCGAATGTCTTTGCAGCAGAAGCCCTTGCGTGTGTTCAGGCTATCCAATTTGGGGCAGAGTCTAGTTTTCTAAGAGTTAAGATAGAAGGTGATACGCTCTCAATAATCAAGAAACTACAAAATGAGTTTGAAGATAGGTTAGAAATTAGTGCTTATATACTCAATGCAAAGCAACTTATAAGAAATTTTGTTACTTGTAATTTCAAACACGTGTTAAGAACAGGAAATGTTGTTGTACACACCCTTGCAACTGAGGGCTTAAATGAAGGAGCGAGCACTTATCTATGTAACAGGTTCTCTACAGTAGTGCTAAGGGCCGTAGCGGAGGACTATCGAGTACGAACAGGCATCGGGTAGAATATTAAGGCAAGGGTTATATTCCGGTGATCAAAATAAGAAGCATAACCCAAATCTATTCAAGGATCATCGGTGTTCATAAGAAGTAGAAGTTGCATATGAAGATCTGCTAAATAGAGAAATAGAACACAAAAAGTGAAGGCTCTCTGGCTGTTTTGATAGGGAAATGGAACTAAACGGTGATATGGGTAGAGTAATTATTAGATATACCTTGAGCTTTGGTTTTCAAGAATCATCGGTCTGCTAAAGAACATTGGAAATGAAAAAGAAGTGGAAAAGGGACAGTATATGGACCAACTAATTTGAGTGGCTGACTATTATTTGTTTTTAGGGGTTTTGTTTGATTTAGGTCGTAGGCTTTGTCTGTTTTGTTTTTTTAGGCCTGTTAAGTTGTTTTAGGTTTTTATTTTTGTTTGTTTTGTTTAAAGTTTTTTAATAAAAGCAGTTTAACATTTTGTAGGTTTTTTACCCTAATAATATATATAAAAAGAAATACCAAAATGGTATGTTGCTAAGATTAAATACTAAAATGGTACATTTGAATTGGTGGAGGGTGGTGCATAGGCGGCACCACCCTCATTTTCTAACACTTTACAGAAAAATATTATTTTATGTAGTGGAGGGTGTCAGATAGGGGGCACCAATTGTGCCTATTTGATAGGTGGCACACCCAGTATATTTCCCCTCAGTCCCCATCCGACTCGTATCAGTTTGGAAAAAAATAAATTAACAAAACAAGAGAGGGAGAAGAGAAGAAAGAAAAGAAAATGTAAATTTTTTATTGTTATTTTCAAATATAATAGATTATGATAAGAAAAAAACAATTGTTAGTACTATAAAGTTTGTTTAGTGTTATTTTTATGTTTTGTTTTAAAGTTATTTTGTTTATTGTGATTTGTTAGTAAGTTTTGTGTTTAGATTATTGAGAATGTTATCTTGTAAAATTTTTTAATATATTTGATATTGTTAGAAATGACAATAAGTTTGATATTGTTAGAAATAGACTATTATCATTCTTTAAATTTTTTATGTAACTATTTTTATGTTGTTATAAATTGTTTTGAGATTTTTTTTTGTAATTTTTTAACAGATTGAGTATTGAAGATGGATAATCAGTTTTTCGTATGCATTTATTTCGATGGAATCATCTTGACAACAACTGTTAGATGTATATTTGAAACACGGCAACAAATAGCAATGAGATTTAATAAAAATGTCTCGTTGGATACTATGAAGGGAAGGATTAACGCAAAAATTATTAGACGTTGTGGGAGAAGGATCTCGAAACTTTTCTACAAGTTTTCAGTTTCAATAGATCCCATCAAATTCACTGAAATGGAACTTGTAGACGACGAAGACGTGGAGACAATGATCGCTCTTTACTGTGGGAATCGGAGTGACAAAAATGCACCGATTCACTTATTTGCTGAGTTAGCCAGTATGGAGCAAAATGAAGATCTCACTGCATATGGTGAAGAACATGGAGCTCAAGAATCGTGCATGGTGGCTCCAATATCGTACGTTGATAGTGAATCGACTATACGCGAGATCGATATCGATCTTAATGTTACACCCGATATTAATATGGTTAGTGATGATGGATACGATAGTAGTGATCATTGTGATCAAGAGGTCGATAGTGTTAGTGATCCCGATGTGGACGATATCCCCGATGATATTGACGACGAAGATGTAAATGTCGATGGAAGCATTAACACGTCTTCAGTCAGGAACCAGATTCGACGTATTGTTATACACAATAATCCTGGGCCACACATGTCGCTCATAGACCCCAACGCGGTGCACGTAGCCAAGTTCCCGGAGTACCCTGAAATACTTCCTGCTCATCGGCAGGCCGTAAATTCCAATCCTGAGCAGTTGTTCGTAGGCCAGAGATTCAAAAATAAGGAAGAGTGCGTATTTGCTATTAAGCGATATAGCACGAATATATCAATGGACTATAAAGTCGTAGTGTCTAAACCGACATTATATATTGGGGAATGTTGGAAGCCGGCGGAAGGCTGCAATTGGCGGGTACGAGCTGTATTTATTCAAAATTCGTAGATGTGAGAGATACGAAAATTTGTTGGGCCTTACACATGCACATCAACACGTATGATAGAAGATCATCGAAAACTTGATTCCAAAACTATTTGTACGTGTATCATGCCAATGGTGAAGGACATGCCGGCCATTAAATTTTCGGTACTGATTGTCGAAATGCAGGCATGATTCCAATATCGAGTATCATACCGAAAGGCGTGGATAGCTAAACAGATGGCAATGAAGCAATTGTACAGGGATTTCAATATGTCGTATAACGAGCTACATAGATGTATAGTCGCTATGCGGGAGTATGTACCGAGGACTGTCATTGAGTTACAGACACGACCTTATTACGGCCCCGAATGACCAAATACAACCGGAAAAAAGAATTTTCCATCAGATGTTCTGGACGTTTAATCTATGTATGCGCGCATTTCCCCACTGCAAGCCGTTTGTGCAAGTGGATAGGACCTGGCTATATGGAAAATTTACACAGATCCTACTTCATGCGGTTGCTCAAGACGACAACAAGAACGTGCTCCCGATAGCATTTGCTATCGTAGATAAGGAGAACATGGAATAGTGAGAATTCTTCCTTACCAACCTGCAGAGGTATGTTATTAGCAATGATAATATTTGCAACATCTTCGATAGAGGGAAATGGATAGAGGGAAATGATTAATTGCCGCCATTAGGCGTTTCAGTGTGCCACAGAGATCCGTTTACTGCATCCAGCACATCGCGGCTAACTTCCATCGAGATTAAAAGAATGCAGACTGGAAGAGACAAGTAGTGAGAATGGGTAAAGGATAACCTTATATTTTCAATATAAGTTTTAATGTTTTAGTGCAATACTGTAACTTATCTTTTCTTAATACATATACAACGCATGAGCTAGAGCCATATATTTTTGGCCAAAGAATGACTCGACTTGAGAGTGACATGGAGGGTCAAATGAACACATCTTTCCGATAGTGGTTGGGTACCATGGAGCAGTGGTAATAGGCTCAAAATTTTGACGAGGGCTTTCGTTATGGTCAAATGACCACAAACTTGGTGAAGGGGATCAACGCTGTGTTTTGAAAACACGACATCTTCCGATTTCATCTGTTTTCTCGGCTACATTCTACAGGTTGGCTACCTTGATGCCAAGAATGGGTCAGAAACAAGTTAACCAGATGGAGGCGGGACACGTGTTTGTCAAAGATGTCATGGATGCAATGGTTGCAAACCATCGGATGGCGAGGTCGATGAATGTAGAAATATATTCATGACATGTTGAAACTTTTCGAGTTAGGAGACCATCGGTCGTCTACCCGGTATACTACCTAGGTCATATGGAGTTGATCTCCAGAACAGACAGTGCGATTGCAGGAGATTCCAAACATTTCATTATCTATATGCGCATGTCGTGGTGGTGTGTGCTAAAGTCTCGCTCAATGTTGAACAATTTGTCGATGATGTGTATACACTTGAGCACACGTTGCGTGTCTGGGAGAATGAGTTCCCCGTCCTGCCTGACCTGTCTACCTGGGAGGTGCATCCGACGACTTTCGAGCTTGTCCCAGACAGAGGGTTGCGTAGGAATCTGAGAGGTCATCCGCAATCATTCAGAATCCATAATGAAATGGACATTAGGGAGAAATTCGACGGTAAGCGTTGTGGATTATGTAGATTAGCTGGTCATAATAGGAGCAAATGCCCACAGCGAAACTATCATGTTGGACAATCGTCACGATTGAGTAAGAATTGAGCTTATGTAATTTATATAACATAATTTATATTACAAATTTGTTCCAATTAGATTATGGTTGTAATGTATTTAATTTATATAATATAATTTATATTACAAAACTAAGTTCGTTACAAGTTTTAGGGTTTTAATGTTGTAATGTTGTAATTAATCTCATTTATGACCACAAATTTTGTTCCAATTTTTAAAGTTCCAATTAATCTAATTAAATATATACAAATATTGTCTTTTTCTTGATTTATATTTTTTTAGAATAAAAAAGTACAAACTTTGTAATATCAAAACCACAAGAAACCCTTAAAATTAATGGTTTAATGGTGTAGTCCTAGGGGTATATTTCTACGGGGGTCGACGTTCACGTTGTGGGTGATTGCGGTGATCAACATCCTCTTCAGTCGCAAGTGGGGGTGTGCGAAACATGGAAGAAAAATTATATGCCCCGAATGCCATCGATGAACTTGAGCCGAGAGGAGTGCCATACTGTAGTGGATACAACCCAAGAGAAGTGGAGTACTGCGGCGGATACGGGTCGAAGGAGTGCTGTACTATAATGGATACGTGCCGGGAGGAGTGCTGTACAGTGGTGGATACGACCCAAAGATATCAAACCCAAAATGGTATCCATGTCCTGACGAGAATGGGAAATAGCCATTGATCGGCAGATCCAGATGATAAGAACTATCAGCCGAATGTGTATGCGATTACTCGGACTCAGCCTCTGGCTGTGGCTGGGGCTCGAGCTCGGGATCTTGCTTTGGCTCGACCTCTATATCGCCACTGGCTCGTATGCCCTAGGTCGCTGCATGTGCAGGGGGACTACAATCGACTGCCCACCAAGTAAATATGGCTTTTCCGTAGTAAAGTACCATTGTATGTATGATGGTTGCAAATCAGAAGAAATATCCATATGAGGTCTCCGCACCATCCAATTATCCCACACTGCAATATATTTTTGGTGCACAACCCCCCAATTATTTCCATGTTTTCCTCTCTTGGTGATCAAGTGAATCTTCCCCACTTACATTGGCGGATCTGGGATATACTGGATGCAACCAAACTGCCGCAGCACTCGATCTCCGTTATACCACTGGACTGTCTACAAATTGATAATTGCTGCGTTAATGCACTACATGTGAGAATGAATGTGGGCAGATGAGGGTATAACAGTTGCAATTTTTGGTCTCTGATACGACATCCAAATAAATTGCACGATTAATAACATGGTTAAAACTTAACCCAGTTTGAGTAAGATATATAAAGTAATTACATGTCATGAATATTGGAATAACTTACCTCTTCCCCGGCATGTTGTTCAATCATCAGACGATATATTGGGACAGTGTACGACCTCCCGATACCCGGATAAAAACTCCATCTATGAAAACAAATTTCAAGTAAATCTAGTATCATTAGAATAATATCATTATAAAGGAATTGTCAATTAATAACAAGTTAAATTTCATCACCTGTTCACTAGTGGAAATACGTATGGTTGGTGCCTAACCGATGCCAAGAATGGTATCCGATAAAGAGCCCATGGTTGCAGCAATACAAGGCATCCACCTATGTCTACGGCATTAGGCTTTGTCGTTCGACAAAGCTCACGATACAACATAGCTAGAACTGCGGAAACCCAACTATACGAGCAAACATTCTGCAAATCAGCTAATAGGGGTAAATACATCAAATAAACTCTGTTGTTGTTCGCATCGGGCATCAATACACCCCCTATAATATGCATAATGTACGCTCGAGCTGCGCACATCAACTCATAATCAGTGGCATTAACTGATAAACGTTCAAAATTGGCTTTCAGCCATGAAAATTTCAAACCCGTAAAATTGGACTCATCATCGACAGGCGAGACTCCTAGTAAGCTATAACAAAGGGTAGCCGGCTCAGCTATCGCACTTTCGCCCGTTACGGCACTCCCGTCGATTGGGAGCCCAAGTTGCAATGCAACATCCTCCAGAGTAACAATGCGCTCCCTACACGACAAATGGGAAGTGTGGGTCTCCGGGCGCCAACGCTAGACCAATGCGGATATTAAATCGTACCGCAAATCAAACTTCCGGATCAATGTTGCTGACCCGAATCCAGATAACTCCAAGTATGGCATCAGTCGTGCATCCGGAGAATATCCTAAACCATTCACCCGACCCCTTAATGCGCGGTACGGGCCTTGACAGTGATAAATTACAGAAAATAGTTATAATAACATTATTTATTTTCGTAAATTATGTAGATCTTTTCTTTTAAGGGAACTCGTGATTAACAAATAACAATATATTACCATATTATTAACTGTATTTGATATGTGACCATCGTTTTTAATTAATGGAGCCATTGTGATACCTGCAATCTCAAAACAAATTTCGGTTATTAATTTCAAAGTTTGATGGATTTTAAATATTTTTCAGAATACCTAAATTTTATATTTTACTTTTAATTACAAAAGAATACCATACAATTTTTTTCCACGTCAAAATATTAAAATACTAAAAATAATATGCCAATTAAAAAAACATAACATAAATGATAAATAATAAATACGAATATTTTTATTATTATTTTAAAATGATAATAAGTAAATTTTTATATTAAAATACTAAAAATAACATGTCAATAACAAAAATATAACATAAACGATACATAATAAATACAAATATGTTTATTATTACTTTAAAATGATAATAAGTAAACATTTTTGGTTTAAAATATAATATATATAATAACACGCCAACTTAATTATTGTCAAAAAATATAATTTTTTTTCATAGAAGTTCAAAAGAAATTTCGTTTTTAATATTTATAAAAAAATATAAAATAAAATTTAAAAATATAAGCTCTTATTCTCAATTATAAAATCTTAAAAAATTAGAACATATAAGCTAATTCCTAATTTATCTCATAAATTCTAAATTCCATATCAATGGTCTCATCTTTTACCTACATAAAAAAATATTAAAATAATCAAAATAATAACATGCAAATAAATTTCATAAAAAAATTATCTAATCAACCTAAAACACACATAACAAATAAATTACATAAAATAATAAAACATTCTTTGTTTATAACATAAATAGGCTTTTTTACTTCAATAAACATTAAATTAAAAATAAATTATGAATGAATAAAAATATAAAATAAATACAAACATACCTTAATAGCTATTTTTAACCAAATAATACATTACAAAAATAAATTTAAAAATTAAATCTGAATTAAATCAACAATAACAACAACAAAAATAAATTAAATTAACATTAATCTATTAATTTATAACAAAAAAAATACCTTTTCTTTTCTATTTTTTTCTTCTCTTTCTCCTTCTCTCTTTTTATTTCTTTTTCCCTTCCCTTTCCACCCTCTTTTCTTTCTTTTTCCCTTCCTTTCCCTTCCCGCCCTCCCTTTCTCCTTCTTCTTCTTCTCTTCTTTTCTTCTCCTTTCATTTCTTCTTCTTCATCCACCAGCAGAAAATAAAATTGGGGACCATTATAAGGTCCCCAAACACATAAAAAAACAAACTAAGTCAGCATGCAGCCGTCCCACCACCGCAAAGTGGTGTCGCCTTTGACAGCCCCTCCACCGGTGCTGCCTGCGCCAACTCCTCCACCAATGCTGCCTCTTCCCTAGGCGCGTCCCGTTATGTCACCATTTTTTTTACTGTATTTCGTTAGAAAATGAGGGTGGTGCCAATTCAAATGTACCATTTTGGTACTTAATCTTTGGAACAACCTATTTCGGTATCTTTTTTTTATATTATCAGAGTAAAAAACCCGCATTTTGTTCAAAAGAAAATTATTTAAAAAGAAGGTATAATGAATTATTTAGTCCTCCAAATTCACAAAAAAAGAGAGGTTATTTTAGCTTTCTATTTAATTTTTCATTTTTTTAGCTCTTAAATTTGCTTTGCTTGTCAAATCATTGATGGAAAAATTAACATATGTTAACTTTGCTGATATGGCATCTATGTGTATGTTACGTTAGTAATTAATTAATTTTTAAAAATTAAATTTTTTTTTAAAAATTTGTTAGTTTTTATATATTTTTAAATAATTTTAATAATTTATATATTTTTTAATTTTTAAAATTTTAAAAATTAACTAATTGTTGACATGGTATCCATGTGTATGCCACATCAACAAAATTAACAAACGTTATTTTTTATCTATTTTGAGGTGATTTAACTAACAACGCTAATTCAAGGGCAAAACAACAACACAAATTTCAAGGGCCAAAAGATATAAAAAAAATTAAATGAAAAGATAAAATGATTTTTTTTGTAAAATTGGAATGCCAGATAAATCATTATGCATTTAAAGAAAAGAAAAGGCACGATAGTTGTTAAAACATATATTTTCTATGAGAAACATTTGATTTATTTTGTTTTTATATTTCAATATTTGATATAAAACAAAATCATTAAAGTAAGAAACAAAATCAAATAATTCAAGAGTAGGCATAGTGACTTTTTTGGCCTTTCAACTTTACAAAAAAGTTATTTTAGTCATTTTTTAAATTTTTCATCTCTTTTAACTCATTAATTTGCATTTCTTGTCAAATCACCTTAAAATGGATAGAAAATTAAACGTTTGTTCACTTTGCTGACATGGCATACACATGGATTGCCACGTAGATGACATGTCACATTTAATTATTTTTTAAAATTTTAAAAATATTTTGTTATAAATTTTAGAATTTCTAAAATATTTTAATGATTTTTAATCTTTAAAAGTAGTTTTTATATTTTTAAAATTTTTAAAATTTTAAAAAATTTATTAAATGCCGACATGTCATCCACGTTAATGCAACATCAACAAAGTTAATAAATATTAATTTTTCATTCATTTTGGGGTTATTTGACAAAAACACAAGTTAATGACTAAAAAAGGCAAAACATTAAATAGAGGGCTAAATTATGCCTTAAGAGTACTTCAAAGGAATATATTTTGGATTAATATGTAGAAAGTTTGAGAGTTTAAAAATGATGAGAATTTAAGTTGGAATCTTAATTTAGGTAAATGTGTGTTTTCGGTTAGATTATTCTGTTAGTTAGTTTAAGTTAATTTTTCGAATTAATTATTCACTTTAATACTTGTAATGATTGATTTTAATTGAAACAATTAATATAATTATAACTTAGCATTGTAATTTTCTAACTTACACAAATTTGAGTTTTTGTGCATGGTTTTAGGGATAGCAATGGTGCGAGTTGGAGGTGGATGCTGTTAAATCTATTACTGTTCCACACTTGACATACTCTGCATCATCACTCACCCCGCTCCACTATGAATATATAATTTTGAAATTTATTACCACCTCCATGGGTGTTGGATGCATCCATTCCTACATCACACCGCTTTGCTTCGATTTAATTTTTGCTACTTATATTTAATATTTTTAATATTTTTAAAGTTAAGTAAATATTTAAACATAATTCTTCAAAAAAAATTTAAGCATAAAACATATACATTTTTTATTATTATAATACATTATTATATTTTTACCCGTTTAATAGTTATATATATAAGGATAAAATGATAATTTTATATATTAGAGCGGGACGACGTGAAGCAAGAAATTACCATAATTGCTCCATGCCTACTATATAAAAGAAAAATCCACCGAAACCACTCCACATTCACTTTTTTTTAAACCCACTTCATTTAAAATAGATCAATTTAAAATCTATTCCACAATTCAAATTTTACTATCATACATGATTTAATATCGCTCATTGGGGTAAAATGCTTGTCTATGATATACACCCACAACTTGTGGAGGCAATCAATGAAACTATATGAGTGGGTTGGAGACAAATTATAATGGTACATAGAGAAATCATGGTAAACCCATTGGTCTAGGCATTAACCTAAGAGTAAATAAACTGATTGAATGATATTTTGATTTGTTTGTGCAAATTAATATTGTGTGTGAGCCATGATTTGGCTTTGAATTGAATTAATAATATTGTCAAAATAATGCCAAACTGAACATTTAGAAATTGGAGCATTGCTTGGGTGTCGAAAGTCGTCGTTACAAAAAGCCGACCCAAATGGCTATTTAAAAACGAGTTACTACACTGTCGGTTGAGCAATCAATGTGGCCGCCGGTTTTTTTTTAAGGTAAATTACACAATTCATCATCTAATTTTCATAAATTTTTATTTTGAGCATTAAAAATAAAAAAATTGTAATTTAGGGTTACAATTATATACTTTTATCATTTTAGTCATTCACCGTTAATATATTATTAAATACACTCATTTTAGTCATCTAATTTTAGTAAGTTTTCATTTTAGTCACTCATTTTATCTTTTTAATTTTTGTTTTTTAAGAATTAATTTTAGTTTTCAATCCACTTTATCTTTTTAATTTTTTTTTACTTTTTGGAAGTAATTTCAATAAAAGGAAGGAAAAAATTATGAGGTTTTATAGGGAATTACCCAATTTTTATAGAAAAAACTTGAGTCTTTACAAGAAAAACTAATTTATCTTTCACAGTTGCTTTATTTTTTTTCTTTTTTGGAATTAATTTTAGTTTTTTCAATAAAAGGAAAAAACATGAGGTTTTATAAGAAATCATCTGGATTTTTATAAAGAAAACCTGGATTTTTATAGGAAAAACTAAAGTTGTACATGGGCCGAGCCGAGTCCTAACAAAATTCTAGGCCCTATTAATAAGCCCTACTCAAAAAATAAGTCTAAAATTTTGTTCATGCCCAGCCTAATGCTAAAACTCAAGTTTGGCCTGGCCAGCCCGTATTAAAAAATTATTTTAAAAAATAAAAAAATATATATAATACATCAAAAACATTAAAAATATTAAAATAAATGTTTCTCAACAAATTAAAAATAATTTAAAAAAGTCTTTATACATAAATAATACTAAGATAGATGCAACTTAATAAACAAATGCCTCTAAAATAGTAGCAAAATTAACAATATCCAAATAATAACAGTAAAATAGTAGCAACATAATAGTGAAATGACATCAAAATAGTGGAAAAACAACAGCAAAATAACAGGTTTTTTTTTTTTGCAAATTCGGGCCAGACCGGGCAAAAAAACCTTACTCGAGGCCTTGCTTGTTTTCTAAATAGGTCTTATTTTTTTGCCCAAGCCCATTTTTGGGGTCTATATATTTTCCCAAACCCTCTCACTTTTCGGGCAAACCTTCAGGGCGGGGGGCTCGACCCATGAAAAAGTTTAGGAAAAACCATTTTATCTTTTTACTTTCTTTTGTCTTTTTTTTTTTAGAATTAGTTTTAGTTTTTTACCTAGGTTTTTTATAGGGAAAAACTTGAATTTTTACATAAAATTGAGTTATAGGTAAAAAACATGAATTTCATCTCAGCAGTTGAATAACTTAATTCCCTATGAACATTTATAGTTTATTTTGAAAAATATTAAAATTGATACTAAAAAGGAAAATAGTGACCAAAAAGAAAAGTTACTAGAGTTGGGTGGCTAAAATGAGTATTGTAATAGCATATTAACGACGAGTGACTAAAATGATAAAAGTATGTAGCGATAGTGGCTAAAATGATAAAAATATGTAACGATGATATCTAAATTACAAACTTTTTTTTTTTGACCAAAATAAAAACCTATGAAAGTTGTGTGGCCAATTGTATAATTTACATTTTATTCTATTTGTGTTTGTTAATTTTAAACATTTATTTGTTTAATTTATTAAATAATATATTTTATTAATATTTAAATTATTTAACATAATTAAAATATATTAATTATTTTTATCATTAAAATGTTACAATAATAAAAAAAATTTGAATCATAATTAAAACAAAAATTAAAATATGTTTTAACAATAAAAATTGAATTTTTTCCTTGTGATTGTTTGTTTTAAACAATCTTATTATAGGTTGTGATCATATCTAGTCTTTTTGATACTATGCGTATTACCCATAGCCCCTCCCCAACCTATAAATAGAAGGATAATACGCTTCATCACACTCGAAGCTACATCCTTCTATATTAACAACAATATTCATGTCAATCAAATTAAGATTCAATCGATTTTTTTTTTGTCATCGTTAATTGCCAATTGAATAAAACTACCAAAGGTTTTAAATGTTAATGCATCTATTTTAGATTAGCATGTCTTAGTTTTACATTATTGAAATACTAGTAAAATCAGTTGGGAATTTGACATTTTATTTGGGGGGATCAAAGACATTTTATTTATAATTCTTGTAAATATAATTCTTGTTATAATCTCAACAAAAATTACATATTGTTTTTTAAGTTCATCACTTACATTAATACTTTATTTATAATCTATAATATATATAAAGTAGGAGTTTATTGATATTAAAACTAATTTATTTGTATTACTTGATAGTAAAAAAAGTAGTATTAATTAATATAATAGTATATTAATGTGAAATTAATTAATTTGGACATATTTTTTAAAAGTTTTACATAAAAAATAATATAATATATTATTAATTAATAAAATTGTAATTTTATAAAACCATTGAATATATTTAGATAAATTAAAAATAATAAAAACCCAAGTTTTTTAGTTACAAGTTTTAATTAAATAAATAAATATTTTTATATGTAAATATAATTTATTTTAAATATGGTAATAATTATCAAGTTAAAATCATTTTTTATAATTAATAAAAATAAAATCTATAAGTATAATTTTATTTTAACGTGATAATAATTATTTTATCAAATTAAATCTCGAATATAAAAGTAATAGATAAGTTTTACATTCATAAAAAAATTATTAATGATTATAATTATTTTATTAATAATGTTTTCATTTTGAGTGTAATATTTTTTATCACTTAATTATATTTTGAATCCTTATTAAATTCAACTTATTATTTTAGATTAATTATCATTTAATTAATGTTACAATTATGTAACAATTAAAACTAACATTTATTACTATAAATATATGCATTAACAAGACATTTTCATTTAAATAACATCTAAATAATTACTGAAAAAAATCATATTTTAGGGTTTTATTTCTATCACCAAAAAAGATATGATTTTCATTACTATTTGAAAAGTTTAGTTATTTTTATTTGATATTCAATAGCTTTATTTTTATTTGATTTTAATAAATTTTAATGATAAATTATTTTATCTAATTATTTAATAATAATTACTTTTAAAATATTATTTTATTATCTCAATTTTTTTAAATTAATAAACTTTTATTATGAATTAGATTAACTTTACTTTAATTAATAAATATATTTTTTAATTATTTAATGATTAAAAATAAACATATAAAATCACGTGAAAGTAGATGATATTAAAAGTAATTATAATATGAGAAGGAGAGTTGAAACATTATTTAATAAATTTGGAGAAAAGAAAATATTTTATTGCATGACTACTTTATTTTGTTGGGAGTATAAGAAAGAAGGCCTCTTGAATTTGAGTTACACAATAGAAGTTTCAAAGATATCTCCTCACTCTCACATTGTATAAACTACAATATTAGCATAGAGGATCTGCTTTTTTGGCCATTATTAGTTCTTCCTAAGAACTCGAATTTGTCACCAACGAGACTCCACACGGTGGGAGGCGCCATCCTCCGCATAGACTCCAAATTTAAAGTAATGATTGTTTCCTACAGCACCAGATCCTTCGTCATCAATGTAAACCTTGACATTGGAAGCTCCCACGTCATGGATTACGTTGACCTTGAACCATCTATTATATATGTTTTCAAGCACCGTCGGAGACCTGTAAACCGTGAGTTTGGCGGAGTAAACTCGGAGCATGATGGTAGTTGCACGTGAAGAGCCACCAAATACTTGCATCACCGATGTTGCATCGGTTTCGCTTGGGATGTATGCCTCTCCCTCAAATTGCCATACTCCAGATGAATAATCATAGCCCTAGAAAGGGTTTAAAAAGACGAGCTAAACTATATAAAATTTCAAAGAGTAAACTACAAAAATAGTCACTTTTGTTTGCTTCAGGTTACATTTTAGTAACTTATGTTATTATTTTGTTACAAAATGATCTCTCTTCCATTAAGTTCCATTATCTCCCTAACGGTAATCCTATGTGGCAGTCCAACTAGATTTTAAGTGCCAACTTGGATTTTCAAATGGGATGAGAATAGATTTTTAATTAAATAAATTTAATTAATTAAAAATTTTAAACCTTAAATATTAGTTGAAAAAACCGTTCATCTCCTCTATTTTTTTAGCTTTCTTTTTCATTTGACTAAAAAAAGCTATTATCATCAGAATTTTTTATTCACGTACAAACACAAAAGAGGATTCAATGGAGTGTCCAGGTATGTCTTCTTTACCGACAGATTTATGTTCTAAGACATAAAATCAAGTGGTTTGTTTGTTCAATCCGATTTTTGTTTGTCTGTTTGTTTGTTCTAAGACAAATTTACGTCTTCTTCACGTTTTTGAATAATTGGTTTCTCAATTCAATTTTTTCTGATCTGAATCAGCTTGTTTGTTCACAATCCCTTTGTGGGTATTCCTATTTTTCTTTCTTACTGCTGATTTTGTGCTGATATGGAACTAATATAAAAAATATTTACATTCTCAATCATTTGTTCTGCATCTATTTTGGTTTTCTTTGATTAATTTCATTGATTAATTTCATTTTAGATGGAATTATTTCACTTATTTTGCTTTTGTTGTATGTGCGAAATCTTGTATAGAAACTCGTAATCTATCACTCTATCGTTTGTACTATCGTTGTTGTTGATATAGAATGGGTTCAGGTTGTATACTTTATTCAGAAAATGAAAATCTTTCTTATTAATGAATATGAGGACAGATATCCCGGCAATTATTATTAATGAAGCAGCAGAAGAATCGATGTCTTAGATGCAATCACAACCTACTCGATTTGCAAGCAATAGTTGGGTTTATAAAGCAGCCCAATCAAGTACAACAAAATATGCAGCAGAAACTTCAAGCATCAGGTCAAACATCAAGTTACTTACTTCAATTGTATCAATCACAGAGAGCTGTTCCGGAGACATCATCAAGTATGTTTTTGAATTTTTACAGTTAAATAATGTTGCTCTTTGCCTTATTTCTTTGTTGCTTTCTGATATTGTGTTATTTAGAATGGTCTGAAATTTCTAGCATTTTGTTTGATTATGTCAGGTTGGTTCCACTCAATTCCTTTGTCCAACGTTTGTATCTTTGTTCTTCCCAGTAATCTAACTTTCAAGATATTCCCAACATGGAGCTTAACATGAAATATATGGCTAGGAGATTGCAGTCCTTGAAATCAGCTTGTTACTGTTTTTGCATCAAACTAAAGGGCAAACATGCTTGCAAACGTTAGGAGTTTTGTTTGGAGAAGGATGCACAAAGAATGTCCGGATAAGCAAGCGGTTACAGCGAGGCATTTCTTTCCTGCATGAAATGGTCTAAAGGGTGTCAAAACTCGATTGTTTTAGTGGTGTCTTGGATCAGTTTCATTGCTTCCGCTGAGACATGAGATTTGTGTTGTAGATTTAGTTAAGTTTTATATCTGAACTATACATCCCTTGTGTCTAATTTGTTCCACAAATCATTTTAATGCTTTAGTCTGATTCACCCTTATTAGCTGCATTATGATCTTTGTGCCTCCCCTTCTATGCTATGTACACCTTAATTTGCTTTGAGAATTGGTCATATTCTGCTCAAATTTACCCCTATTCCATAAGTTATTTATTTCAATGTTCTTTTAGACATGCAACAAAATCATGTTGATTGATATTAAGTTTTTGAAATCTGCAATCTTCTCAGGCTTGCGGATTGATATTAAGAATTGTGATTGCTCATAAATGCTCCCTCGATCATATTGATGATCAAGCTGCTGTAGTCCCACCTACAAATTCTTTTTTGCTTATGCGTTGTCGATCCACTCCTACTAAGAACTGGTTAGAAGAAGCTAATAAGGTCGAAGAGGACGAGGAAGAAATCATGGTTGTAAATAAAATATGAAACAGACATGTAAATTTGAAATTAATTACCAAATAATATGAGCAATTTCATGCTAGAAAAATCAGAATCTTTTGTCTCGTAGTTAACAATTATTTTCACTCAATTGGCATTGTAAAAATGAGAGAAAGAAATAAATAGGCACTACATTACTTTGATCCTGTATTTATACATTTTTTTTACTTCAACTGATTACTGATTTGGTCTGCAAAATAAAAGTAATCAATTTTAATTTCACATGTGGTTGTCTTTACCATGAATACCTCACGCATAATTTATGAAAATTTTACTCTATCAGTTTGTTCCACAAGATATATATTTTAGTTTATCTATATATATTAATGTGAGGATGAACATTCCATATGGCTTGTTATAAATCTGAGTATTAATAACAACTGTACGATATTAAAAAGTTTCATTGATATATATTACAAAGGATAGTCATCCTTCCCCCGGTTGAAGAACGCAATTATAATAGTAAATCAAATGCATAATTTAGCCGGATGAAGTATGTGTAATAACCAAATTTTGCCCGGGTCCTCAATTAAAAATTGAACCCGAGCCCAATTGCAAAACCAAAATTGGAATAAAATAAAATACCATTAAACAGTCCAAAATAACAGTCCAATTACAAGCCCAAAACCAAACAAAACATTAGCCCAATTTGAACCCAATACCAGTCCCAGTTAACAGCTTACCCAACCACTAAATCCTAAACTTCTAGCCCAAATACAGCCCAACAAACCCAAAATGACCCTAAGGCCTGACCGGCCCAATATGAAACCCTAGGGTTCCCCCTACCAGCCGCCTCCACACCTCTCAGCCACTCCCCACGCGTGGCCCTTCGGCTACAGCGTGCACCGCACGCGCGACACCCAGCTTCTCGCACGCTCTCCACGCGCGCCCTTCGGGCTCCCCGTGTCGTTCCCAGTGCCCACGCGCATTGTTCCCCACGCCTGCACTTCCCAACAGCCGCACGCGTGCCTTCAACATCTCCCATACCCTGTAGACGAAGAACAAAGAAAGCAGCAGCAAAGTATGGGGCAAAAACGATGGAATACTAAAAAAAACAACAACCAAAATGAACTTGTAAATCAGTTATAAAAATTGAAATGTAAAAAGGGGGGACTCCAGTTACGGGGGGAGATATTATCAAAAAAAAAAAAACAAAAGAACTCTTGTAATCTCGCTCTTTTTACGAACATCAGAAATAAAAAAAAAACAAGAACAGAAATTTGCAAGGTTGATTTTGTCATTCTTTACTACTGTATTTTTACTTTACTTTCACTTTTCAAGAGTTCACCAACGAAAAATCAAAGAAAGAGGAAAGGGGCAAACCTGAGACTCCCTCAACCGTAGCTTCGGAGCCCGTCTTCTCCGTTGACAGAGCTCGAATTGAGGAGGAGCGTCGGAGGCCCTTTTTCTTCCATTTTGGGACACCGAGAGTTTGGCCCTCCAAAGGTGGTTCCAAACAGGGCCCGGAGGTTAATCCTCGCTCCTCGCCGACCGCCTGAAGTGGTGATGGCGCAACGAGGACAAAAGGAACCCGATCGTCGAACTATGGGAGGGGAAGCGTTGAAAGTCTTTTGGTTTTTTTGAAAAAGGGGTCTGCGAATGGAGAGAGAAGGGAGAGTTTATTTTCGTTTTTTGGAGTGGGAGGGCTGCAGAAATGAAACAAAAAGGGAAATTTAGGTTTTTAAATGACCCGTTCTACCCGACCTGTGCGCTGGATCCGCGCATTTTTCCTTTAAAGGGAAATTTGCGCATCTGGTCCCCTTATCTGTGCTGAGATTGGATTGAACCCTTATTTTTGTTTTATGATTTTTGCTGTTTGATTTGTTTTCAGTCTCAGTTTGGTCCTCGACAAACGGTGCGTTCTGGGATTCGGGGAATAATATCCTCCATGACCCCTATTCCTTTATGCGAACTCCACATATACCCTTTCCCCTTTTATTTTATTTTGAATTAACCCCGGACTATCGTTTTAATTGCAATTTGACCCCCCCTTTTAGTTATTTTACAATCCTTTTAGCTCTTTTATTATTATTACTATAATTATATTTTTAACGTACATATTTATTATTATTACTATATATTATTATATTGTATATATTTCGTATCATCATTGTTATTACCTTCTTATTATTAATATACTATTCTTATTATTATTACACTTATTGTTACTATTGTTATATTGTTATTGTATTATTATATTGCGTATACTTTTATTATTCTTATTATTATTACTAGGTTACCATCTTCATTATTTTATTATGATTAGATTATTATTGTCACTACTATTTTTATATTGGTATATTGTATATATTTTCTATCATTACAGTTATTATCATTACTACGTTATTATTTTAGTATTTTACTATTGTTATTACTACATCATTATCTTGTATATATTATCATTTATTTAACTTTCATTCATATATTTATACTTATATTATGTCATACATACTTCCATTCTCATATCATCACATTTTATATATTCCTATTTATATCTACATCTCAATGTCATTGTTCATATTATCGCCCATTATTGATATTATTATCATTATTATTCGTGCATGTCAATATTTTAGATTATCGATTTCAGTGTCATGTATTACGTGTATTATGTTGTCATTATGCCCAATTCGTGTCACATCATCATTATTCGTCGCATGACCCTATTTACGTTTGGAATAACGTCTCTTTGAAACATGACCTAAATTTTTATCAATTTCATCCAAAAACCAAAATTTTCAAAATAAGGCAATATTCTATGTTTGGAAACCCGAGGAATCGTGCCCTACGTGTTGGGTTTTGGCCATCGCTTGACCAAATAATCGAATATCCTCTTGATATTTTTAATGCGCAAGTCTCGGGAATTGAGAGACGATCTTGGATTTGAAGATTAAAATCATCGTGTCCTATGTACTGGATGTGATATTTTATTCTTTCGGAACAAGAAAATCGTGATATTAAATTCGAGAAAAACTAAAATATTTCAGAAAGAGATTGATTTTTAAATTCTTTTCAAACTTTTCAACTTTCGACATTGGGACATTAATTAATCAATTCGGTACCAATTTTGGGCGTGACGAGGGTGCTAACCCTTCCTCGCATGTAACCGACTCCCGAACCTATTTTCTCAAATTTTTCGTAGACCAAAACATTGTTTTAGTAAATCAAGATGTTTTATTAAAACAAAGGTGGTCCGATCACACCCAATAAAAGATCGGTGGCGACTCCCCTATTTTATTTTTAAAAACCAAGGTCGATTCCCGTTTTGTAAAAAAAATGGTTACGACAGCTGAAACTTCTCGAAAACGAACGGTGATAGGAATCCAGAAGAGACCCGTAATTTGGATCTGCTTTTCCTCAATCTTGTTCATTTTTTGAACTTGCTCCAACATGACTTCACGGCACAAAGAGATTTGTAGCTTCAATCTATCAACCGTTCCACTGGGAAGTAAATCTAAACTTTCTCGAACTGCTTCCTTATTCTCGCAACATGAACCGACTCTCTCTTTTCTTTTTTTTTTTAAAAAAAAACGAGAACGGAAAATAGAAATTGAAAAATAGAAATTGAAAGACGGAAATTAAATACCTCGACGTGTTCCGAGGCTCAACTCACCTCACGTATTATGAGTTAATTTTTGAACAGAAATTTAAAGACAGAAATTAAATACCTCGGCGTGCCCCGAGGCTCAACTCACCTCGCGTATTATGAGTCGAATTTTGAACAGAAATTTAAAGAAATTAAATACCTCGGCGTGTCCCGAGGCTCAACTCACCTCGCGTATTATGAGTCGACTTTTGAACAGAAATTTAAAGAAATTAAATACCTCGGCGTGTCCCGAGGCTCAACTCACCTCGCGTATTATGAGTCGACTTTCGAACAGAAATTTAAAGACAGAAATTAAATACCTCGGCGTGCCCCGAGGCTCAACTCACCTCGCGTATTATGAGTTGACTTTTGAACAGAAATTTAAAGACAGAAATTAAATACCTCGGCGTGCCCCGAGGCTCAACTCACCTCACGTATTATGAGTTGATTTTTGAACAGAAATTTAAAGGCAGAAATTAAAAATACTTCGGTCTTCTTTGCTTGGGAAGGCAAGATCTGCTATTATTGATCAGCTTCGCTTAAGAAGGCAAGATCTGTTCTTCGCATCATCTGGTGGAACTCGGACGCCTTCTTTATCCTTGGCTCGGTACGGTCATCGTCAAAACTTCTTGCTTTACTGGTGTGCCTGTATGTGTCATGCGTGATGTTATCATGATATGCACGTGTTTGTCTTAAATGCTTTTATGCCTACATGATTATGCCATGCGCCCTGGGCCTGTTTGCCATGTATCTCTTTTCGTTACGACTTTCATGGTAGCCTGCGTTCATTGCTTCGACTCTTGACTTTTCTTTCAAGCTTTGTACGCGTCCTCAAATCTCAGGAGTAATCTGCGTTTCTCGTATATCGCCCTTTTGCCCCACTGTAACTTCAGGACTCATCTCATTGTGACCTGAAGGTATAGGATTTGAATATCTTCCACTCATCCCACTGTGATTCTAGAACATAGGACTTGTCTCCTATTCAGCCCACTCTCTTGTTATTCAAAGGTACAGAATCTGTATCAGTTTCCTTCTAACGATCACTCTTTAGGTGACCCAACTAGATGTATACGCGTGATGCTCGCATGAATGCGGAATGTCATTTTCTTTCGAGAATGATTCTGGTGTCGTACTTGGATTAACAATGCCTATTTTCCGTCAGAATTGTGTTACTGACGCAGTACCTTGTTATTTTGTTCAACCACCTTAATTTGGACTCAGATATTTCCAACCTTTAAGCTCGGTGAATCTTAAGCAATAATCCTGTTTCAGACTCCTGTATTGTTTAGAGATTTCTAGAGTAATATGCGAAACTCCTTTCATGAAAGTATTATTAGTCTAATAATCGTTATTTCAATGCAAAATGCTCAAAAAGGACCATAATGATGGGCGGAATGGGGATTTATTGGGAGTATAGCTCGAATCAAACAAGTTAATCAAAGCTAGAATGTGTAATGAAGAAGCAAATTTATTTAGAGTGTATTTTGAAAAGACAGAGATAGCGGACTCAAAATGGGTAACATGGGAACCAGGTGCCCCAGATATCGCAGCTTGAGCTTCTCTGTTCAAACTTCTTGAGGACCTTTCTAAACTCAATATGTGTTTAGAGGATCCGGAGTACTTTGTCCATGTCCCGAGGCGCAACATTCCTCTTCATTGTTATTTCAAGCATAGCAAGATTACTGTATGCCCCATCAAAATTGGAGCTGCCCTTTTCGGGTTTTCAACTCAAACCCACATTCGTTCTCAAAGCGCCCTTTGCGGGTTTTCACTTTGGCCTCTCCTTTTTCTTTCTTCTAATTTTTGTTTTTGTTTTTGTTTTGTTTTTTTTTTGTGTTTTTTGTTTTTTTTTTTTGAATTCACCGGATTGGGCCGGTCCCTGTCGTCTATCTCAGATAATATCTTTGTTTCCCTAGAACGGGCCTTCTTTGCTACCTAAGGTTTTTCCTGGCTGGGCGTCTTCTTTCTTCTGAAGTCTTTGTTGCATGGGAAAGGATCTTCTTCGAAAAAACCCTATCATGAATTTTTCTAAGGCAATCATTTTTGCTGTACTCACATCATCCGATCGTGACAGATAGCTTTTAATATTTTCATTTCAAATTCACTTGATCACATCGGGATTGGATCCATTCCACCCTATCTAATTTTGGCTCAGTTTGTGCCTGGGGAAAAGAGGATTTTGACTTCACTAGGCAAACGCCGTCTCAACAGAGGTCCTGGCCGAAGTTTAACGATCACAAAAGGGTAAACGTAACTTCTATACGCCAACATTCACAAGTTTAGGTCATCTTCCTAGCAATCTTTTTTTTTTACCCTAACATGGCATTTGATCCTTGAAATGACCGTAAACTTTTGTCATTTTGCGGTTAAATATGACCTTTTGCCTTTTTATTTATTTTTTTCTTTTTTGTCTTTTTTTTTTTTTTTTGGGTCTAATGACCATCCGCTTTGTAATATTGGCACCTGAAGCGACCTTCACCCTTTTAGTAAAGAGATCGACCTCCACCAAAATTAATCAATGCAGACCAAATGCTTTCGAGGAGACTGGCTTGATAGTGTCCATCCCCCACGTGTAGGAAGAGGCACATAAGTTCTGTCATCCTTGATTTGGCGTTTGATGCAGTTTTCCTCTCTGGGTAGACCAGTAGCTCGAACCTCTTGATTGGCTTAGTCGGGGTAGAACCATTAGCGTGTGATCTTCGAATGTCCTCATGGACTTTTTCTATGACTTCCTTAGGTTTGACAGCATACTCGTGCCTTAGTAGTCCTGACGTGTCCTAATGTGGTCATGCGAAGACATATTTGAATTCTTAAGGATAACTTAATGATGCCTTGCCTTATTTCTGTGGTGGGCTGAGCTTCCATCTTTATCTCGTTCGTTAGCTCGTATTGTCTGCTGACAGTTCGTAGGGTAGGATTTGTCATTCTTAACAAGTTAGGGAATAAGTTGCAATCTCTGTCATCTTCCAAGTTCTTAGATCCCTCTAGACATATATTTCCTTAAAAGGGAGTCAGTAACAGTGTCGCTCATGTCATTGATATCTGGGGACCCCATTGTGGGTGTGAAGGCAGAAAATCCAAAGGATAAATGATTCTAAGGATGATTATTCGTATGATGCGGTCATGAATAAAAAATGAAGAAATATACAGCATAAAATGAAAATGTTTACTTAAGACGATGCATTTAATTGAAATAAAAATTCCAGACACAAGCCTATTTCACAAAAGGACTCTTATCGCTCCTAGGCTTAAAGCAACAAGCACGTTTTAGATATTACTCTAGATTAGCTAAAAATACAGGGATCCCTTCGCGGTTTCATTGTTCAAAGCAAACCCGGGAGGACAGGGGCGTATCATTGAAACTTCTTTGGTTGTATCATCCCTTTTTGTCACTGCGCTCACGTTCCTTTCCAGGTAGTTAGGGAATAAATTTCCAACCATATTACCAGTACCGTCAAATCGTAAAATCCCTGTATCAATGAGACCTTGAACCATTCTCTTAAATGCTAGACAATTTTCTATAGAATGCCCCCGGTTCTCAGCGTGATACATGCAACTAGCATTAGGGTCATACCATTTCGGGTATGGAGGCTTCAATGGTGCCATATAATGTGGCGATATTAATCGTTTTTCCAACAATTTCAGGCACAATTCTCCGTAGACACAGGGATAGGGGTGAGTCGAGGTTTTTCCGGATTGGGTCTTGTCGGTCTTTGTTCGTTTTTGAGTTGGTTTGGAGCAGGCGTGTTATTAGGCGGGAACATGGTGAATGGTCTTTGGTCATCCCTACTCGTACCACCCATTTCCTTTTCCTTTTTCTTAGGGGCCTTCAATGTCCACTCCTTCCTTTCTTTTGCCTCTGCTTGGACCACTGGTATAGTCCGACCTTCCTCAGGGTTAAAACATGAGCCCGTCGAGAAGTCCAGCGGGGTCGAGGTATTAGTCTGATATTGGGGCCTGATAGTGATGGGTCCCCCATGCGACTGCGCGTCTGGTTGAGTTGGGATATTTATCGGGGAGTTAAACAATTTCTTCATGTTCTTCCGCATCGTCGACCACTTGGCCCCTCCTTGTTCTAAATCCTCCCGCTAATAGCTGGGTTAGATGGCATATCATATTCTCTTGGAACTCTCGTATTTGCTCTCGCATCTCTCGTTGAATTCTGGTTGATTGCTCTTGCATTTGTTGTTGAATTCTAGTCAATTGCTCTTGGATCAGTATTTGTCTTTCCTCTAATCTCTCCAACCTTTGTTCCATGTTTTCTAGGTTAACAAAATAATTTCACCTAATTAGAGTCTTTCCACAAACTCTAATGCATGTGATATGATGTAATGCAAATGTATGAAATGCAATGCAAATGCATGGGATGAATGCAAAAAGAAAGAGAGGCGTTGATCATGATTTCAATTCCAATAGAAGAACTTTTCCAGGAAATATGTTTCTTTACATTAGAACGGATTGCATAGACGGCCGTGTCCTCACAGTCTAGGTGAAAACACCCCTCCTCTCTTTCGTGTCTGGAATTTGTGATTGTGTCCCGTGAACTTTCTCAATAGACGTCTCCTCTAACTCCTTGTCGCTTGGTCCAGGTCGTAGCTCGTCATTCGCTTATCTTCTGCGATACTCGTAATCCTCCGATGACTCCCGAACAAATCCTTGTCGGCTTAAACCTTCAGGTAAACCCTTTTCTTCGTATTCGGATGTTTATGGATGTGTCCTTTGAACTTTCTCAATAGAAGTCTCTTCTAGTTTTGTTGCTTGGTCCAGGTCGATCTTCTGATGACCCCCAAACAATCTTTGTAGGCTTTGAATCTTCGGGCAAGACCTACTTTCGTTGTTACCTAGACTATGTTCGGACGACCGTATTATAATTCACTTCATCAAGTAACACATTTCCTTATGACAAACTCTCCTATTCGGCAATCGAATATGAATCAACGCCCCCTTTCTATGATGATGCAATGTAATGCAGATGCATGGATGCAAAGAGGCATCGATTTAGATTCAACTTTATTTAGAAAACTTTTCAGAAAACAAAACCCTTTTCATAAAATGGATTATAAATGCAGCTTCGCTTATCGAGCAACGAAGCTAATTCTTGACCCTGTCTGATATCAGCTCGTACTTCACACTTAGTATGCCAAAGTTTACAAATATTCGGTCACCTCCCGGATTTGAGTCGTAGCTTCGCCCATGAGGTAGTCTCAGTCCCTGACTTGACTCTGAGGATGATGAAGTCATTCCTTCCCGCACTCCTCGTTTGCCCGTAGAAGCTCTACCTTAAGTACACTACGAACTCCTACTCTTCTATTCTTCCCTTCACTGCCTCAATTTTCTCTAAACTGACTCTCAACTCAGCCACAGAATTGCGATTTCTATACTGATAAAGTGTTTTTTCAAGCTCCATTGCTCTAGCCTTTAATTTCTCTTTGTCGCTTTGGGCCTCTAGTAGGCCTGTTTCTATAACCTCTCTCTGAGCCTGAGCCATTTGGAATTTTCTCTTCCACTGATTGGCTTTGAGATGTTATCTTTGATTCTTCTACTGATCCATCTGTTATATTTGGGAGTAGTGTTTGATCCTACAGTCAAACTTTCATTCAGTAAACTTGGTTCCAAACGGTAGAAATTTCTTTGACTCCTTTCTCGTAGTTTTCTCTTTAATACAGGAACTCACATTGTGCTAGGCCATGTGTTGCTGGTATAAATTGCTTCGACCCATACTGTCTTAACACTAGTAAAGGAGCATAACTAGTGGCTCCCTAAATTCTGAGCAAAGCTACCCAGTCGAAATTCGCACATCAAAACGGGATCTTGTCGAGTAAAAATCAAGGAACTCTCCATTCGATATCCGCCTTCTGAAGATTTGGAAGAAGTGCTATCCAATTCTCTTCTGATACGTCATCTCTTCTTGTCACTTCTGTCATTTCTTTCAACGAGGAATAGTCTCTTCTTGACACTCCTGCTATCTCTTTCAATGGGAAATAGTTCTCTGTAAAGATCCGACAAGAAACTTCATCCACCTTCCAAAAGTAGTCGTGAGACCAAACCATTAACAGTTGCGCACACCCCGCAAACCTACTTTCTCCGGAACTTCTACATGCATTCAATGATCTGAAAGCCTCAGCCAAGATTGCAGGAACTGGTATAATCCCCTAACTGAGTTGGTCGAAGAAATCTACAATGGCTTCCTCTACATGTCCTAGTCCTCTAGGGAATTTAACCCGTAGATGCTTAGTACGAAAACGTCGACTCTTTTACTTTTATCAAGATGGGTTAATATTAAATCTCTCAAGTTCTTCCATGGGATTCACTTACGCTTACCCCTTTGCTTGATCTTGGTTGTCATTCATTGCTCACTCATTCCCGTAGTGCTCATTAATTTCTTCTAAAAGGTTGGGACGTAGGCCGCTCTCAAATATATTCTATCAACCTGAGTCGTCGGGCAATGCAGCAAACTGTGTATCCTCCTATGGTGGGTACCAAATCTACTTTTCCAAAAAGTGAAGCAATTATACGCGGGGTTTTAAAACTGAGTGATAACTTCGAATAACTGTTCATCACCTTGACGTCGAGCAAGTGTGGCAAATATCCATAACCATGGCGGAATGAACTATTGGTCTCATCATTTCGTTGATCCCACATAGCTTTTAACTCGTGAAGATTATTGTGCGCCACACTAATACGAGTGTAGTCCCTTAATTTTGACACATGCCCGGCCGCTAGACTATCTCCCTTTTCTAGTTGTATTGTCTCTAACCAAATTCGGATAGCCGCATTATCTTCCACTTCATCAAGGAAGTTGTTTTCCATGGCAAACTTTCTATTTTAGCAATCCAACCCGAATCAATGCCTCCTAAATATGAAAAATGCATGCAATGCAATCAAAATGAGAGAAAACATGTAGTGTAAGAGAAATAAACGAACGCAAAACAAACATCAGTGCAGGAGAAATGACGAACATAAAACACCTATCGAGGTGACCTCTAGGGATTTAGCGTGGCTCTATCTAGGGTAGGCTCTTAAGGCTCGCTATATGAGGTTTGGTTCTAAAGTAAGGGTATCCGAACCAACAGATTCCTCGATCCTCACCCATTATAGGCTTATATATACCGAGTTCAGTTCAGGGGAATACATTTCCCTATGGCTGCACGGAGATAAAGATCTCACGAAGACATAGGTACGGATGTATCCCGAAAGTGATCCATTATCTTGCACGGAGGTAAAAACCTCACGAAAGAGTAGTTTCTCACTCCCACTTAAGGGTGTGACCGCAAAGGTCATGCAATGCAATGCCAAAGTATTTCACGAGACTCGACACTATAGCATAAGCAAATGTGTCAAAGAAAAACATGATTTTTCAAAACAATTTTCCAAACTTTCGACAAAGGGACAAAAATCAATCATTTTATGGCCTGACTATCAATCAGTGGAGTCGCCAAGCTGTCGTAACCATTTTTTTTACAAAACGGGAATCGACCTTGGTTTTTGAAAATAAAATAGGGGAGTCGCCACCGATCTTTTATTGGGTGTGATCGGACCACCTTTGTTTTAATAAAATATCTTGATTTACTAAAACAATGTTTTGGTCTACGAAAAATTTGAGAAAATAGGTTCGGGAGTCGGTTACATGCGAGGAAGGGTTAGCACCCTCGTCACGCCCAAAATTGGTACCGAATTGATTAATTAATGTCCCAATGTCAAAATTTGAAAATTTTGAAAAGAATTTAAAAATCAATCTCTTTCTGAAATATTTTAGTTTTTCTCGAATTTAATATCACGATTTTCTTGTTCCGAAAGAATAAAATATCACATCCAGTACATAGGACACGATGATTTTAATCTTCAAATCCAAGATCGTCTCTCAATTCCCGAGACTTGCGCATTAAAAATATCAAGAGGATATTCGATTATTTGGTCAAGCGGAAACCGAAACCCAACACGTAGGGCACGATTCCTCGGGTTTCCAAACATAGAATATTGCCTTATTTTGAAAATTTTGGTTTTTGGATGAAATTGATAAAAATTTAGGTCATGTTTCAAAGAGACGTTATTCCAAACGTAAATAGGGTCATGCAACGAATAATGATGATGTGACACGAATTGGGCGTAATGACAACATAATACACGTAATACATGACATTGAAATCGATAATCTAAAATATTGACATGCACGAATAATAATGATAATAATATCAATAATGGGCGATAATATGAACAATGACATTGAGATGTAGATATAAATAGGAATATATAAAATGTGATGATATGAGAATGGAAGTATGTATGACATAATATAAGTATAAATATATGAATGAAAGTTAAATAAATGATAATATATACAAGATAATGATGTAGTAATAACAATAGTAAAATACTAAAATAATAACGTAGTAATGATAATAACTGTAATGATAGAAAATATATACAATATACCAATATAAATATAGTAGTGACAATAATAATCTAATCATAATAAAATAATGAAGATGGTAACCTAGTAATAATAATAAGAATAATAAAAATATACGCAATATAATAATACAATAACAATATAACAATAGTAATAATAAGTGTAATAATAATAAGAATAGTATATTAATAATAAGAAGGTAATAACAATGATGATACGAAATATATACAATATAATAATATATAGTAATACTAATAATAATAAATATGTACGTTAAAAATATAATTATAGTAATAATAATAAAAGAGCTAAAAGGATTGTAAAATAACTAAAAGGGGGGGTCAAATTGCAATTAAAATGAAAGTCCGGGGTTAATTCAAAATAAAATAAAAGGGGAAAGAGTATATGTGGAGTTCGCATAAAGGAATAGGGGTCATGGAGGATATTATTCCCCGAATCCCAGAACGCACCGTTTGTTGAGGACCAAACTGAGACTGAAAACAAATCAAACAGCAAAAATCATAAAACAAAAATAAGGGTTCAATCCAATCTCAGCACAGATAAGGGGACCAGGTGCGCAAATTTCCCTTTAAAGGAAAAATGCGCGGATCCAGCGCACGGGTCGGGTAGAACGGGTCATTTAAAAACCTAAATTTTCCTTTTTGTTTCATTTCTGCAGCCCTCCCACTTCAAAAAACGAAAATAAACTCTCCCTTCTCTCTCCATTCGCAGACCCCTTTTTTCAAAAAAACCAAAAGACTTTCAACGCTTCCCCTCCCATAGTTCGACGATCGGGTTCCTTTCGTCCTCGTAGCGCCATCACTGCTTCAGGCGGTCGGCGAGGAGCGAGGATTAATCTCCGGGCCCTGTTTGGAACCACCTTTGGAGGGCCAAACTCTCGGTGTCCCAAAATGGAAGAAAAGGGGCCTCCGACGCTCCTCCTCAATTCGAGCTCCGTCAACGGAGAAGACGGGCTCCGAAGCTACGGCCGAGGGAGTCTCAGGTTCGCCCCTTTCCTCTTTCTTTGATTTTTCGTTGGTGAACTCTTGAAAAGTGAAAGTAAAGTAAAAATACAGTAGTAAAGAATGACAAAATCAACCTTGCAAATTTCGGTTCTTGTTTTTTTTTTATTTCTGATGTTCGTAAAAAGAGCGAGATTACAAGAGTTCTTTTGTTTTTTTTTTTGATAATATCTCCCCCCCGTAACCGGAGTCCCCCCTTTTTACATTTTGATTTTTATAACTGATTTACAAGTTCATTTTGGTTGTTGTTTTTTTTTAGTATTCCATCGTTTTTGCCCCATACTTTGCTGCTGCTTTCTTTGTTCTTCGTCTGCAGGGTATGGGCGATGTCGAGGGCATGCGTGCAGCTGTTGGGAAGTGCAGGCGTGGGGAACAATGCGCGTGGGCACTGGGAACGACACGGGAGCCCGAGGGGCGCGTGCGTGGAGCGTGCTTGAGAAGGCAAGGCGTCAGGCGTGCGTACACGTAGGCCGTGAGCCAGAAGGCGCACGCGTGGGGAGTGGCTGAGAGGTGTGTGTAATCACCAATTTGACCCGGGCCATTAACCCGGGGCCCAAGACCAGCTAAGGCCCAATACCCATATTAAAAGCCCAATTGTTAAATAAACAAATTTACAGAGCCCACGAAACCCAAAAATCTGAAGAGCCCAAAAGGCCCAAACCATTAAAATCTTTTTAAAAAATTAGGGTTTTGAAACCCTAATATAACGGCGCCGCACCAGCCTCCACTATCAGCACCGGCGCCGCACTAGCCACGCCTCCACTTCCTGTTGTCGGCCACGATCTGCAAGAAGACAAGCACAACGAAAAGAAAAAAAAGGATTGTATTTTATTTTGTTTTATTTTTTCTCTTTAAGACCTAGGTTATAAAAAGACCAAAAAGCAGATTGTAGGGACTTTTTTTGGGAAAATCAATACAAGAATAGCAGTTTCAAACAAAAAAATCAATCGACAATAATACAAAAGAACAGATTCAAAAACAGAGAAGGAAAAGCAAAGAAATCAAAAACTCCGAAGGTATTTCATCTTTTTCCTTTTTATTTTTCGAAATATATATATACAATATAAAGTGTAAAAAAATAAAAAAAATAAAAAATTTAAGGTTTTTACCTTTTTACCACCGTGTATGGTGGTATTTGGCGCGTTTGATATGGTGGCGCGTGGCGATCCTCCTCGCCGGAAATCTCTTCAGTCCTCTTCCCTGCAGAGAGAAAAGGAAGAAGTTAAGAGAAATATTTTTTAAGAATGAATGAAAAGTGATTTTTTGGTAAAATTTAGCCTTATATAGCCCATCAAAACGAGCGTAGTTTTGGGGTCGGGTTTAAACACCCAAAACGAGCGTCGTTTGACTATAAACCCTTTTTGACCCGACCCGTTAAGAAGGATCCGCGTGTTTTTAATTAATGGGTATATTGCAATTTTGGTCCTCCGCTTTTTCTTGGCTTCGCAATTAAGTTTCGGTATTTTCAATTTGGCCCAAAACTTTGTCTCTGATTTCGATCGGGTCCACTGATGCAATGTATTTTGGAAGAAAGGGTTATTGTCCATTTCAGCCCCTCTCCTTTACGCGCACTTCTAATAGGCCCTTTCTTGTTATTTTATTTCGAATTGACCCCAAACTTTCGTTTTAGATGCAATTTGATCCTTCTTTTGTTATTTTTGTAATTTTATTAATCCTATTTGATATATTATTATTGTTTAACATCTTCATTATTAGTATCATTATATTATTTATATATTTATTATTATCACCATATTTATATCATTATTATGTTGTATATATATTTTATGTTATTCTATTATTCTTGTATTATTACTATTATTATTATTATTATTATTATTTATTTTTATTTTTATTTCTATTAATATATATTATTATATTGTACATATTTAGCATTATTCATTATTATTATTATTATTATTATTATTATTAGTCACTATTATTATTATTAGTTACTATTAGTAATATTATTAGTCATACATATATATTTACTATTATTATTATTACTACTAACTTTATTATTATTATTATTATTATTATTATTATTTGTTTACTTTATCTTTGTATGTTACTACTTCTATTATTATTACTATTATTATACTATCATCTGTATATACCTACTTACTATATTAGTATATTTATTATATTTATATTATTATGTTGTATATATTTTTGTATCACTAATGTTTTCATATTATTACTATATTACTATTATTATTATTATAACTACATTTGTATTATTGTATTGTATATATTTTGTATTACAATTATTATTATTTTTCATCATTACTATATTATTTACTATTACGAGTATTATCATTATTATATTATTATGTTGTAAATATTTGGTATTATTATTATTGCTATTATTATTGTTACTTTATTATATTATATACACGTATATATATTATTATTTAACCTTCATTCATATGTTTACGCTTCTATTATTTCACATATACTTCTATTCTTCACATCATTATTTTTCGCCGCAAGACCCTTTCCACGTTCTGAATAATGCTTTTTTTATACATAACCTAAGATTTTTATCAATTTTATCCAAAGACCCAAATTTTCAAATAAGGCAATATTCCGTATTTGGAAATTCGAGGGACCGTACCCTATGTGTTGGGTTTCGGTCTTCTTGCTTGACCAAAGATTGAATAACCTTTTGTTAGTTATAATGCATGAGTCTTCGGGATTAAGAGACGACCTTGGATTTGAGGATTGAAATTATCGTGTCCTATGTATTGGATGTGATATTTGGTCCCTTCGAAACAAGGAAATCTTAATATTCAATTTTAAGAAGACTCAGACATTTCCAAAAAGACCCTAATTTCTAAACTCATTTCTAAATTTTTAAATTTTTGACATTGGGACATCAATTAATCAATTCGGTACCAATTTCGGGCGTGACGAGGGTGCTAACCCTTCCTCGCATGTAACCGACTCCCGAACCTAATTTCTCAAATTTTCAAAGACCAAAAACATCTGTTTTAATAAATCAAAATGTTTTATTAAAACAAAGGTGATCCGATCACACCTAATAAAAGGTCGGTGGCGACTCCCGTTTTTTTTAAAAAACCCAAGTTCGACACCTGTTTTTGTCAAAAAATGGTTGCGACAGCTTGGCGACTCCGCTGGGGACCCTTGAGAGTCAGGCCGTAAATTGATTGATTTTTGTCCCTTTGTGTAACAGACCAATTTTGACCCAAATCGGAACGGTGGTTTCGGGACCACGAATTCGAGTCCGAGAAATATTTTAATATTATATTTTGTGTTTGTTATATGTGATTTAGTGAGTGTGAAAATTTTGTAGAAAAATTTAGTCGTTTAAGTGCTCAATTTGATAAAAAGGATTTAATCGAGAAAAGCGCAAAAGTTGCATGCTAAAGTGAAGAGTACTAAATTGATTGTGGCTTTTTAAGTGGGTGTACCAAAAGGGCAATTAGCCCATTCACCATAGTAAGGGACGGCAATGGGCTTTTATAAGTCCAAATTACATGTTAATTTAGTTTATTACCAAGTTATATTAGAATATTAAGTAATATTAATGTTAAATTATATGTGAAATACAACATTATTATAATAAGAATAAGTGGGAAGAAAGAGAACATCACATTGTTCATCTTCTTGGCCGAATTTTTGAGGAGAAAAACTCCATTGTTGGAGCTTGAAGTTTCGGCAACTTAGAGCTTGATTTGGGGTAGGTATTTTGCTTAGTTTTTGATAAATTTTACGTTTTTGAGATCGTTGCTTCGTATTTTACCCGACCCATGTCTAAATTTTTGAAAATACTATGTATGTAGGATTCGGCCATTAACAAGCTTGGATAGTTTTGATGTTTGATGATTTTAAATTAAATGTATGTTAAAGATTTACAAGTTTTGTATTGGGATTTTTGGTAATTTTGAGTATATAGGGCTAAATTGAAAAGAATAAATTTGTGAAGGATTAAAATGTCAAATAAACGAAATGCATGGACACATATGGCCATAGGGGATATTCGGCCAAGCTATAAAGTTGGAAAATTTTGCTTATTTGGTGTTTTGTGTAAATTGGACCAAATTGTAAAAATGGGAAATATTAGGGGCAAAATGGTAAATTGCCCATTAGGGTGTTTTGAGACTAAATTGAGATGAAATGAGATTAAATGAGCTAAATTCTAATGTGTTTTAGATCAAGAGCAAAGAAAGACAGAATTAGACCGGGGAAAAACGAAGGTTCTCGAATAGTCGATTCGCACGGACTATCGACAACCGAGGTAAGTCCTTTAGCTAAAATACGTCAATAAATTAATTATGAACTTAATGAATGATGAATTGTGAAAATTTAGAGTATAAATTCATGATGTAGCCGAATGTAAATGAATAGCATTAAAGTGAATTTATTTTGGCTAAGGCAAAGTGAATAAGTAAGTCCTTAAGCTATAGTATATTGAAGAATTAATTATAAATCAATTGTACGATAATGTTTGATAAATTTTAGTAGATATTCATGTCATAGCCAAATGTATATAAGCCTATTAGAATGGTTTTGATTGTTTGATGTAAATAAGCCAAAGTACTTTCATTATGTGATATGGTATAAAAGGGTATTAGCGATGATTGATTACATTAATGTGTTTCGGGCTTTAAGCCTAGCAGGCCTAGTGCCGGTGATTTAATTCGGGCTTTAAGCCTAGCAGGCCTAGTGCCGGTGATTTAATTCGGGCTTTAAGCCTAGCAGGCCTTGTGCCGGTGTTATTTATCGGGCTTTTATGCTCAAAGAGCTTGATGTGGTGTTGTATTTCACAAATTAGAAACCGAAATTGTGTTCAAGGCGAATTAAAGCAAATTTATCGAGTTAACGGTTCAGGTGAGTATGTAAAGTAAGAATGAGCTTCTTACTTAATTAAGACAAGGTAAACTAGTGATTTATTACCAATGGTATGTGTTCTCGGTTTTATTGATGAATGATGTGGTTGTATAATTGATGACATGTTATAATAATTGATATTCAAGTATATGAATATTTGTACCTATGGTTACATGATGACACTTTGGATTTAAAGATTGGATTATGAACAAATATTTTGATCACAATATGTGAGCAAAGAGAAATTTTCCTACGAATTTATACTTAGTCACATCAATATGAAGTTGAAAGTTTGATAATAAATATGAGCACAAGCCTACAAGTTGAATTGTAATAATTAAATTGTTGATATTTGAATGTTATATTTTTATGAAATTAGGACTTACTAAGCTAGCAAGCTTATCGTGTGAAATGTTTCCTTTGTTTTATAGATTAGGTACAAGCTACAAGCTCGTCGGGATCGTTCGGAAAGTCGCTCACACTATCAATCTACATTTTGGTACTCTTTCATTTTGGATTTAAATGAAGGAATGTATAGGAATGACTTGGTCTTTGTTTTGATGAATTCTTAAGGTTCATGTATATAATAGCCATGCGAATATGGCTAAATTTTTAGTTAAGTATGGGTTTTTTTGTGTGTTTGATACAAATGTCGGTTTATGTTGGCAATGTTTATGCATACTTAATCGGAGTTAATCGTTGTTAATAATGAAATGTTTGTGTACGAAATGAATCCTTGAATTAGGGATGTAGGTATGTTTGGTTAGAAGTTAGTTTTTCATAAATTGCAACGAAACAGCTTGTTGTAGCAACAGTGATGTGATTTAGAAAAATCACCAAAAATTGGATATATTGAATTAGAAGGTGAATGAGATATGAAATTAAACCTTATTGTGTCTCTTTTTACATGAAAGAAACAGAGTAGGCAAAGGACTTATATATTATGAGATAATTAAGTTTTAGTGAGACCTGCTCTGAATGAATTCGTGAGTCACTGTTCTGTTTTGGAAAATTTGTTAAAAAGTGTACAAAAATAATTAAGAAGCATGGTTTATATGTGTAGAATCCTTAATGAGTCTATTTTTCATTGGTATAAACAAGAACATTATAGAAAATTTTTGGAATGAGATAATTGTATTTTTGTAAAGACAGGTCAGAATTGTCAAGCAGTGTAATAAAGGTAACTTTGATGAATAAACTGTACTAATTGGCCACATGAAAAATTCTGGAAAAATTATGGTAAAAATTTATATGAGACTAGTTTCAAGGAAAATTTACGGATCTAAATTTCGAGTTTTGTAACTCGAGTTATGGTCGATTTAGTCAGCGTGACACAGTTGGACAGCTTTAAAATTTTTTTGCTCCGAGTTAATAGTCAAGTCTAGTAATACCACATACCCGATTTCGGCAAGGGTTTCGGGTAAGGGGTGTTACACTTTGATTGAAAATTTGGAAAATTGTTTTGAAAGATCATGTTTCTCTTTGATGCATTTGCTTGTGCTATAGTGTCGGGTCTCGTAAAATACTTTGGCATTGCATTGCATGACCATCGCGGTCACACCCTTAAGTGGGAGTGAGAAGCTCCTCTTTCGTGAGGTTTTTACCTCCGTGCAAGATAGTGGATCGCTTTCGGGATACATCCGTACCTATGTCTTCGTGAGATTTTTTATCTCAGTGCAGCCATAGGGAAATGTATTCCTCGAATCTGAACTCGGTCTATATGAGCCTATAATGGGTGAAGATCGAGGAATCTGGGGCCCTAGTTCAGGTACCCTTGCTTTAGAACCAAACCACATATAGAGAGACCTAGGAGCCCGTTATAGGTAGAACCGTGTAAACCTTAGTCGCTACCTTAAAATAGGAGTTTGATCATTTTCTGTTAAGTTCCTTTTTACTTGATACTAACCTGTCGTGTTTCGCTTTTATTGCATGGCATTTCATCATAAAAAGGTGTTGATCCATATTCGGTTACTAAATAGAAAAGCTTAACATGGAAAAGGGATTTCTCAATAGAGTGGAGGATAGTGCGGCGATTCGAGTTTGGTCAGAGAGAGAACACAAACAAGAAAAAGGGGATAGCATGATGAGGGTATGAATCGAGTTATGGGATTTCACGTATCGTATGCTCAAAATAATCTGCGAGAATTAAAGGAAATATGGAGCTCATGGGGAAACGAGGACAAACAACTGCTCTACTATAATTATGGCGATCTGCCCTATCTGCTTGATATCAAGGTAGACGAGTACCTACTCCGAGCTATTACCCAGTTTTGGAACCCCGCCTACAGTTGCTTCACTTTCGGAGAAATAGATTTGGTGCCTTCCATAGAAGAGTATACAGCTTTGTTTGATGCCCGAGATTTCAAAGCGATAAGGCGTATTCAAGGTTTGCAAATGTACCGGCGTTCTCAAAGAGGCTAATGAACATTCTTGGGATGAGCGAGCAATGGGTCACGACCGGATTAAGCAAAAGGGTGATTGTAAGTGCATCCCTTGGAAACACTTAAGGGACTTGATCTTGGCACATCCTGATAAGAAGAAAAGGGTCGACGTATTCGCTCTAAGCATCTATGGTTTGGTCATCTTTCCCAAGGCGTTAGGGCATGTAGAGGATGTGGTTTCAGACTTATTCGATAAACTTGATAAGGGAATTACACCCGTCCCCGCAGTTTTAGCCGAAACCTTCAGATCACTGAACGCTTGCCGAAGAGCGGGCGAAGGGAGGTTCGTGGGTTGTGCACAGTTATTGTTACCTTGGTTTCACTGCCATTTTTGGAAGAGAGAAAAGGCCTCATGCAAAGTCTTCTTCGAGAACTACTCTCCTCTAGAGGAATTAGCGAGTGTACTAAGGCGGGACGACATATCTGGAAAGAAGTGGATGGTGATTCTCCAAAATCTGCAAGTCAAAGATGTAGTATGGAAAGCTCCATGGATGATCGCTGATGAGATCTTGTATCGGTGTGGAGGGTTCGACTGGGTTCCTTTACTCAGAATATGAGGAGCTGTCGCGTATGCCCCGTTACTAGTGATGAGGCAGTATCGATCGAGGCAGTTCATACCGGCGACACATGGATTAGCCCAATGTGAATTTTCATACAAGGATGACAACTATAAGAAGAGAGTTCGCGAGATATCAGAAGCATGGACCCAAACTTGGAAAATGAAGAGACTAGCCATAGGGCCCATGGTGACCCCCGAATATGATCAATGGTGGGCCAAAAGAGTCAACGACAATATCCCAGGGCCAATTCAAGGAAATGCTCGACCAATAGAAGAACAGCTGCAAGTGATCCCAACTGAATTAGAAATTATGAAGCAAGATTTCGAGAGAAAGAGCCGGGAATTGGGTAAGAGGATAGAGCAGCTAGAAGAAGAAAAGATGCAGAGTTAGGATTAGACGTTCACGTCCATAAGTTCGAGGCTGAAAAATTTAAAAAAGGGAAGAACAAAGCTGAAGAAGATTTGGATAGCTTAAAGACGGACTACAAGAAGCTGCGCATGTCTATCAGAACTGCGGGTCTAGGTAAGACATCGGAGCAATGGCAGCAAGAAATTGAAAAAGAAAAATCCAAGACCAATCAGTGGGAGAGGAAATTTCAAGAGGCTCGGAGCACGAGAGGACGCTTTGAGAAAGAAACATTAGAAAGCCAAAGCGAAAAAGAGAGGTTACGCACCCAAGTAGCAGAATTAGAAAAATCACTGCGTCTGCACCGTAGTCGTAACTCAGTCGTCGAATTAAGAGCCAGTCAGAACAAAGTCGAGGAGATGAGAGGAAAGATAGGGGAGCTCGAGATTGCATTACAAGATAGCAAAAATCGAGTAGAGCTCCTTGAAGCAAACAACGAACATTGGAGGGAGCAGCTCCACCATTCCCAAGAACAGATCAGAAACAGAGACTATGTAATGGGCGAAGCTGTGGCTCAAATCCGAGAGGTGGCCGATCATTTGCAAACCTTAGCGGTCCGGGCCGACGCGTTAAGTCTAATGTACGAATCAGGATCGGAGCGAGGCCAAAATTTAGCTTGGCTCCTTAGGAAGGTTAAAAACTTAGGCATTAAAGCTAAGTCGTATATGTAATCGCCCGTTCTATGAAAGGAAATCCGTTTTCTAGAAAAGTTAATCTAATGGAATTGAATTAAATCAACACCTTTTCGCATCCATACCATGCATTTGCATTGCATCACCTTAATTATTCACTAAGGCTAAAATCGTATAATCCGCAGCTACGTCACTGCGAATCTGGAATCACATCATCCCTATAGGACACGTCTAAGAACTAGAGCTATGGACGCTGAACTCAATGAGAAATTCAAGAGGATGGAAAGGATCCAAAAAGAACTGCAAGAACAGTTAGCCAAGTCGCAGCAAGAAGCAAGGGATCTGATGATAAGATCCCAAGAGGAAACACGAGAGCACAAGGATCAAATGACTAAGATGATGGAAATGTTGGCAGTTCTAACCAAAGGAAAAGGAGTCGATGCAGGTCCACGATATTACGGAGCCCTATTCGAGAATTAATCAAGACCCGCCCTATCCCCCGGGATTCATGCCACCCCACGCTCACGCAACACAATATCCTCAAGGGAACCCAGTAGGCCCGGAACAACAACCCATCCCACCTATACATCTGGGGCAAGGTATATACGTATCAAACGCTGGAGATAATTCTGCTAATCCGATTGTTCCAGCTTTGGATGATCCGATGGAAATAGCTAGGTTAAAGAGGGATGGTCATGATGCTGAAGAAAAATATAAGAGTCTAGAGGAAAGACTCAAGGCGGTGGAAGGTACTGGAGTCTTCTCTGCACTAAATGCCAAAGACCTTAGTTTGGTGCCCGATCTAGTCCTACCTTCGAAGTTTAAGACACCAGATTTCGAAAAGTATGAGGTTACGAGATGCCCGAAGGCCCATCTTATTATGTTCTGTCGAAAAATGGCTGGACACTTGAATGAGGACAAGTTTGCTAATACTTTGTTTCGGGATAGCTTGATCGGATCGGCCCTCAGATAGTATGATCAACTTAGCACAGAGAAGATCCGGTCATGGAAGGACCTGACAACTGTATTTTGTGAACAATATAAGCATGTTTCTGACGTGGCTCCCGACCGGCTGACGCTACAAATGTTGGAAAAGAAGCCAACGGAGACCTTCAGACAATACGCTCAGAGATGGAGGGATCTCTCAGTCCAAGTCGAGCCCCCACTAACTAAAAATGAGGTAACGGTCCTTTTCATCAATACCTCGTAATATCTGGGGAACTCATCGAAAACGGCATCAAAAGTGGAAGAATGGAGGGTCCTGAAAGTTCAAAAAGGCCAACACCCGTAAAAAAGAAAGAACCTGAAGCCCATATAGTGGGGACTGGGAGCCTCTATACTCCCAACCCGTATCCGACCCAGCCACAACCTCAGTTTCGTCCACCGCCGAATTTCTATTTTCCACCACCAAGCCCTTACTATCAAACACCCCCTCCTTACCCCGTCTATGCCGCCGATAATCAAAGACCATTCGCTATATTCCCACCAAATACCGCGCCTGTCCCAAGTCAGCCCAAAAGCGAACCAAGACCAGCAAAACCCAATCCTGAAAGACCTCAATTTACCCTTATCCCTGTGTCATACGGAGAGTTGTGCCCAAAATTATTAGAAAAACAATTAATCTCCCCACATTACATGGCACCATTGAAGCCCCCATCCCCAAAGTGGTACGATCCCAATGCTAATTGCATGTATCACGCCGGGAACCAGGGGCATTCTACAGATAATTGTATAGCCTTCAAGAGGAGAGTTTAAGGTCTTATCGATGCAGGGATTTTACGGTTTGACGGTACCGGGAATATAGCTGAAAATCTGCTCCCTAACCATACTGTAGGGAACGTGAATATGACGACACAAGAGGACAAGTGGCGAGCCAAGCGTTGTGTCTCCGAGATAAAAACACCATTGGAGAAGGTCTGGGAAGTAATGATTGAGAAGGGCATGCTCGACAAGAATTTCAAGGAGAAAAGTATGAAGAGTCCAAGATTTTGCGTCTTTCACGGCATAGAGGGACACCACATTCAATCTTGCTAGAAGTTCAAAGAGCTGCTTCAGGGCATGATGGACAATAAGGAGGTAGAAATCTGCAATAAGATGGAAGAGACTGATGAAAAGGATATATGTGCATCTGAGGGCCAATCATCAGGCCCCTCCCTAGTATACCGATCGGCCTTTAGTAATCTATTACGAGGTAAAGAAGGAAGAGAGGAAACCAAAAATGATAATCCAAGTACCCTCCCCTTTCCCGTACAAGGATAGTAAGGCGGTGCCTTGGAAATATGATGTCAGCGTCACCACGCCCGGAGCCACGACTGGAAACATCAGTGAGGTGGGACATTTTACCCGCAGTGGGAGGTGCTATTCCCCGAGGTGGTTGAGACAAAGAAGAAAGCCATTGGCACGAGTCGAGAAAGGAAGGCACCAATACACGAGGTCGAGGTGAGATTGAAATACAATCCGAACAAGGAACTAAGGAGCAGTGAAGCGAGGATGAAGCACGAAATTCTTAAAGTTCATTAAGCACAATGAATCTGAGTATCGTGGAGCAACTGAATAAACAACCGGCAAAAATTTCAGTATTATCCTTGTTGTTGAACTCAGAGCCACATCGAAACGCTTTACTGAAGGTGTTAAACCAAGCGTCACGTACCAAGCAACGTACCTATTAAAAAAACTCGATAGGTGGGTGAACAATTTAAACGCGGATAATTTCATCTCCTTGGTGGCGATGAAATACCACCAAATGGTAGGGGCTCTGTTAAAGCATTGCACATCACTGGCCCGAGTGCAAAGGATATATAATACCGCATGTGCTTATTGACAACGGGTCCGCACTCAATGTCATGCCGTTGGCTACACTGTCTAGGATGTCCGTCGACATGTCTTACCTGAGGCCGTGTCACTCTGCGGTAAGGGCATTTGATGGAACACGGCAGGAAGTTATGGGAAAAATTGAGATCCCTCTGGAGGTGGGCCCGTGTACATACAATATCGAATTCCAGGTCATGGACATTGCTCCTTCATATAATTGCCTCTTAGGAAGGCCCTGGATCCACTCCGCTGGAGCGATCCCTTCATCTCTCCATCAGAAAATAAAACTTATTATGGATAACCGCTTCATGACGATTGATGGTGAAGAAGACATCATCGCCTCACTCTCTACCGACACACCCTATGTCGAGGCGAACAAAGACGCGCCAGAATGTTCCTTTCGCTCATTCGAATTTATTAACGCTACATTTGTCACCGAAGGAGACAAGGTGCCCACACCCAAACTGTCAAGAAACACCAAGATGGGAATCAAGTTGACTGTAAGAAAAGGCGCCCGGGCAGGGAAGGGTTTAGGAAAATATCAGCAAGGAATAGCCAGAGCGCTAAAGCCAGTACATCACAAGGCAAGATACGGTTTAGGGTTCAAGCCGGATGCCCAACAAATAAGAAAACAATGGCAGAAAGATCAAGAAAGGAAGATCGCAAAAGCCTCAGGTCGGGAATTGGACTGGGAGCCTATAATGTATCCTCCGTTGTTGAAGACATTCACATCGGCAGGAATGATGTACCCGGGAAGAGATAGTCTACCAAACATGATGTTATCAATTAAAAGGAGTCTCCAGAATGTTAGTATAAATGTTATAGACAAAGGGGATGATGCGATTGGAGATGTTTCGATGATACGCCCATGTCCTCCAGGATTCACTTTGAACAATTGGATTTGCCAGTGGACCTCCTTGTAGTTTCCAAATCCCCCCAAGTAATGCTCAGTATTAACTTTTTGTATGCCCCTAAGTCTGTAGGGAATCATTATGAGAGTTCATTTTGTCTATCTAGCTTTTAAATGAAACATGAATAAAGATGCATTTTGTCGTGTTCTTTTCACTCTCATCGGTTCCATATTCATTCTTTACTGTCCCTATATATTCCATACCATCATGTCACGTTTATAGGACCCGATACCTTGATGTCCTCTATAGTCTTCTTTTTGTCTACTTTTGGTGCTTAGATATCAACAGACGCGAACAATCTGTTACAAGTCCTAAAATCGACTTCGAGAAAGCTATTTGTGTGGGGGATTCGAGGTGAAGAAGATGCCGAAGATAATGTCTCTTCCCTGGACCTCACGAGAATGGTAGAACAAGAGGATAAAGCAGTTACGCCCTATCAAGAATCGATCGAGGCGATGAATTTAGGAAATGAAGAAAAGAAGCAAGAGGTAAAAGTCGGGACTTCCATATGCGAAGACACCAAACACGATCGATCACCTTGCTTCACGAGTACAAAGACGTGTTCGCATGGTCGTATCAAGATATGCCGGGCTTAAATGAAGATATAGTGGTCCATAGACTTCCGTTGAAACCAGAATGCAAACCAATCCAACAGAAGTTAAGGCGGATGAGGCCTGAAATGCTCTTAAAAATAAAAGAAGAAGTCAAGAAACAATTCGATGCTGGTTTCCTACAAATCTCTAGATATCCGAATGGGTGGCTAATATAGTCGATCTTTGAAGAAAGATGGCAAAGTGCGAATGTGCGTAGATTACCGTGATCTGAATAGAGTAAGCCCTAAAGATAATTTTTCGTTGCCACACATTGATACATTGGTAGATAACACGGCAAAGAATTCATTTTTCTCCTTCATGGATGGATTTTCGGGCTACAATCAAATCAAGATGGCTCCCGAGGATATGGAGAAAACTACGTTCACGACGATGTGGGGGACATTCTGCTACAAAGTAATGCCGTTCGGTCTAAAGAATACCGGGGCAACATATCAAAGAGCCATGGTAACATTGTTCCACGACATGATGCACAAGGAAATAGAAGTCTATGTCGATGATATGATCGCTAAATCTCGAGGAGAAAGAGAGCATGTGGGAAACCTCCGTAAACTGTTCGAAAGACTGAGAAAAATCCAACTAAAGCTTAACCCTGCCAAATGTACCTTTGAGGCTACCTCGGGAAAATTATTGGGATTTATCGTCAGCGAGAAAGGCATCAAGGTTGATCCGGATAAAATAAAGGCCATACAAGAACTACCGCCCCCGCGTACACAAAAAGAAGTCAGAGGATTTCTAGGAAGACTGAACTACATTGCTCGATTCATTTCTCAACTCACCAAGCAGTGTGACCCGATTTTCTAACTCCTTCGAAAGCACAATCCCGGAGAATGGAACGAGGAATGTCAAGAGGCTTTGACAAGATAAAGCAAAGATTTATCTAGTCCCCGGTGCTAGTACCACCAACTCCGGGAAGACCGCTAATGCTATATCTGACCGTGTTCGAAAACTCAATGGGTTGTGTCTTGGGGCAACACAATGAGTCGAAAAAAAGGAACAAGCGATCTATTATCTTAGCAAGAAATTCACGCAGTATGAAGCAAAGTATCCATCGATCGAAAAATTCATTTGTGCTCTGCAGTGCAGGCGACCGGAGGCTTAGACAATATGTCTTTGTATCACACGACATGGTTGATTTCAAAAGTGGACCCAATAAAATACATGATGGAATCACACACTCTCGGGAAGAATGGCACGGTGGCGAGATCCTACTATCGGAGTATGACATCATATACGTGAGCCAAAAATCGATTAAAGGAAGTGCAATAGCCGATTTCTTAGCAACTTGAACAACAGAGGAATACGAGCCATTGAGATTTAACTTCCCAGACGAAGACTTGATATGCGTTACAGAAAAAGAATATGAATCATCGAAAGAGAGATCATGGAAGATGAGTTTTGATGGAGCGTCCAATGCGTTGGGGCATGGGATTGGAGCAGTCTTGGTATCACCAGAAGGGGATCATTACCCTTTTACTGCCAGATTAAATTTCTTCTATACCAACAACATGGCAGAATATGAGGCTTGCATCATGGGACTTCGCGCAGCTATCGAGCAGAACGTTAAAGTCTTAGCAGTCTCTGGGGACTCGGCGTTGGTAGTTTACCAAATCCGTGGGGATTGGGAAGTAAGAGACTCAAAGTTGGTCAAATATCGTGATCTTGTTGCAGAATTGGTTGAAGAATTCGAAGAAGTGACTTTTAATTACTTCCCACGGGAAGAAAATCAATTGGCTGATGCCCTAGCCACCTTGGCTTCAATGTTCAAAGCAAACCGAGAAACAGAAATAATGCCTCTCCAAATGAGCATATATGAGGCCCCTGCACACTGTTTCAGTATTGAAAACGAGGCAGATGGACAACCGTGGTTCCATGATATCTTAGAATATGTCAAGAATCAAAGATACCCCGAGTAAGCAAATGAGAACGACAAAAGAACGATCAGAAGATTGGCAACGGGATTTGTTCTCGATAGGGACATCTTATACAAAAAAGGGAAAGATCAAATACTCTTGAGATGTGTGGATACTGTTGAAGCCAGAAAAATACTCGAAGAGGTCCATGAAGGAGTTTGTGGAACACACGCCAATGGCTTCACTATGGCCAGGCAGATTATGAGGCTCCGTTATTACTGGTTGACAATGGAAAGCGACTGCATTAGTTATGCACGAAAGTGTCACAAATGTCAAGTTTACAGCGATAAAATTCATGCAGCACCTTCACCTCTTCACGTCATGACTTCTCCGTGGCCTTTTTCTATGTGGGGCATGGATGTTATAGGCCAATTTCCCAAAGGCTTCCAATGGACATCGATTCATTTTGTGGTCATAGATTACTTCACAAAATGGATAGAAAGTCGCCGTTTGCAAATGTGACAAGGAGGGCAGTGTCATGATTCTTAAAAAAGGAGATCATATGCCGATACGGTTTGCCTGAGAGAATTATTTCAGATAATGCTTTAAATCTGAACAACAAGATGATGAAAGAAGTGTGCGAGCAATTTCGAATAAAGCATCATAACTCCTCGCCCTATCGTCTAAAGATGAACGGGGCGGTAGAAGCCGCTAACAAAAATATCAAGAAAATTATTGGGAAGATGACTGATACATATAAGGACTGGCACGAGAAGCTACCATTTTCCTTATATGCATATCGCACGTGTGTGCGGACCTCTACGGGGGCAACCCCTTTCTCTCTGGTCTATGGAATGGAAGCTGTACTACCTATTGAAGTTAAGATCCCCTCCCTGCGAATCTTGATGGAGTCAAAACTAGAAGAATCTGAATGGGTTCAGGCTCGATATGACCAACTGAATCTGATCGAAGAAAAACGCTTGAAATCAATTTGTCACGGACAGATGTACCAAAGGAGAATGATCGTAGCCCATAACAAGAAGGTACGTCCAAGAGAATTCCGTGAAGGAGAACTCGTGTTGAGGAAGATTCTCCCTATACAAAAAGACTTTCGAGGAAAATGGGCACCGAATTGGGAAGGACCATACGTCGTAAAGAGAGCTTTCTCAGGTGGAGCTTTGATCCTCACTGAAATGGATGGGAAAGAGTTACCAAACCCGGTGAACTCAGATGCCGTGAAGAAATATTACGCATAAAAAAAAGGGGGGGGCGTCCGGATAAACAGAGAAGGCCCGAGATGAAAACCGGGAAGGGCATCCTAAGGAGGCAAGTTTGGAATGGGTTAAACAGCAAGATCATAGTATTGAAGCGGACTCTGAAGCTCAAGAATCTTCTACAAGGAAAAACTTGCTTGAAAAGATTCAGGATGAATAAACATGGAGAAGTTCATACGTCGGATATCTAGAAGCACTTACTACAACTAAACTTTTTTCCTTTTATAATGCTTTCTTAATCAAGTCATTCCTTGTCAATTTTCTTTGCGTGTTGCCTTCGAAATAAATATAGATACGAAGAACGCCTTTCATACCTACTTTGCCATTTTCATGCATTTTATTTATGGTTCATTTTGGAGATAGATAGTGAAACTACACACTCTAAACAAAAAGAACATGAAGCATTACCTGGATGAGAATTGGGTGAGTACGGGAGCTTCAAAGCAAAGACAAAGTTCAACAGGGGGCGAAAAAAAAGAAGAAAAAAAAAGAAAAAAGGGTATAGAAGAAACACGGATAACCTGTAAACGGGTACAAAGCCTGAGGAAGGTCAAGGGATGAAGCAGTGAATGCATGTCATCATAAGAGTCGTAACAAGAAGGGGCACATGACGCACGAGCCCTAAGACACCTGGCATAATCACGTAGGCATTTAAGACAGACACATGCATATCATGACATCATCACACATAATACATACAGGTACGCCAGTAAAGCAAGAAGTTTTGACAATAACTACACCGAACCAAGGAGAAAGAAGGCATCCGAATACCACCAGATGATACGCTTTCCAAAATCAACTCCTCAGGTCACACGCTGAGGCATTTTAAATTTTTATCTGCAACCCCTCAGGGCGCACGCTGAGGCATTTTTAACTTCAATTTCTGTCTGCAAAAGTCAATTCCTCGGGTCACACGCTGAGGCATTTTAAATTTCTATTTTTCAAAAGTCAACCCTTCAGGTCGCACGCTGAGGCATTTTAGTTTCTGTTCTTCAATTTCCATTCGCAAAAATCAACTCCTCAGGTCGCACGCTGAGGCATTTTCAATTTCTGTTCGAATCAACTCCTCGAAGTCGCATTTGAGATATTTTTAATTTCCGTTTGCAACTCCTCAGGTCGCACGCTGAGATATTTTTAATTTCTGCTTTTAATTTCCATTTGCAACTCCACGGGTCGCACGCCGAGATACTTTTAATTTCTGTTTGCAATTCCTCAGGTCACATGCTGAGATATTTTAATTTCTGCTTTTTTAATTTCCGTTTGCAACTTCTCAGGTCGCAGGCTGAGGCATTTTAATTTCTGTTTTTCAATTTCTATTGTATTACTCCGCCGAGGTATTTTCAATGTCTGCTTTTCAAATTTCTGTCCTAAAAAAAAAGAAAAAGAAAAATCAACTCATATTATGAGAGTGAGGCTGAGCCTCGGGACACACGCGGAGGTACTTACAGACGAAAGACTGAAGTCGCTTCGAGCAAAATTGCAAATTGCAAATTCATTACCTCGAAGTTCCAGTGGATAAAGAAGTTTGAACAAGAGCAAGATGAAGCTAGGGGCTATGTCTCTCAGAAGTAGTAGTGGAGTAGATTGAAGATCGAAGTCTCCCCGAAGATAGTGAGGAAGCAGTTTGAAAAGTTTCAATTTATTTCCTCGAAGTCCCGGTGGAGAAGATCAAAGCTACATATTTCATCGAAGCCGATCAAGACGCTAGTTACTATACTCTGGAAGAAGCAGTAGAAATATTATCTCCCTGAAGATACAACGAAACAGTGAAGCGGATCAAAGCAACAAGTTACAGTGGAGTTTAAAGCTGTTTGAAGAAGACGAGGACCAACGAGTCAAGGCTTGGCCAAGACCGGGCAAAATTGGTTCTTCTATTGTCTTTGCTCTATTATCGTTTCACGACAATGAGCAAAGAGGGGCAGCTGTAATCACCAATTTGACCCGGGCCATTAACCCGGGGCCCAAGACCAGCTAAGGCCCAATACCCATATTAAAAGCCCAATTGTTAATAAACAAATTTACAGAGCCCACGAAACCCAAAAATCTGAAGAGCCCAAAAGGCCCAAACCATTAAAATCTTTTTAAAAAATTAGGGTTTTGAAACCCTAATATAATGCGCCCGCACCAGCCTCCACTATATCGCACTGGCGCGCCAAGACTAGCCACGCCTCCACTTCTGTTGTCGACCCACGATCCGCAAGAAGACAAGCACAACGAAAAAAAAAAAAGGATTGTATTTTATTTTGTTTTATTTTTTCTCTTTAAGACCGGTTATAAAAAGATCAAAGAAACAGATTGTAGGGGACTTTTTTTTTCGGGAAAATCAATACAAGAATAGTAGTTTCAAACAAAAAAATCAATCGACAATAATACAAAAGAACAGATTCAAAAACAGAGAAGGAAAAGCAAAGAAATCAAAAACTCCGAAGGTATTTCATCTTTTTCCTTTTTATTTTTCAAAATATATATATACAATATAAAGTGTAAAAAAAATAAAAAAAAAATTTAAAGTTTTTACCTTTTCCGGCCACCGTGTATGGTGGCCGGCGACGGCGGCGGACGGTGGCGGTGGCTGGCGGCGGTCCTCCTCGCCAAAAATCTCTTCAGTCCTCTTCCCTGCAGAGAGAAAAGGAAGAAGTTAAGAGAAATATTTTTTAAGAATGAATGAAAAGTGATTTTTGGTAAAATTTAGCCTTATATAGCCCATCAAAGCAGCGTAGTTTTGGGGGTGGTTTTAAACACCCAAAGCGGCGTCGTTTTGACTATAACCCGTTTTTGACCCGACCCGTTAAGAAGGATCCGCGTGTTTTTAATTAATGGGTATATTGCGATTTTGGTCCTCCCACTTTTCCTTGGCTTCGCAATTAAGTTTCTGGTATTTTCAATTTGGCCCAAAACTTTGTCTCGGATTTCGATCGGGTCCACCTGATGCAATGTATTTTGGAAGAAGGGTTATTGTCCATTTCAGCCCCCTCTTTTTTACGCGCACTTCTAATAGGCCCTTTCTTGTTATTTTATTTGAATTGACCCCAAACTTTTCGTTTTAGATGCAATTTGATCCTTCTTTTGTTATTTTTGTAATTTTATTAATCCTATTTGATATATTATTATTGTTTAACATCTTCATTATTAGTATCATTATATTATTTATATATTTATTATTATCACCATATTTATATCATTATTATGTTGTATATATATTTTATGTTATTCTATTATTCTTGTATTATTACTATTATTATTATTATTATTATTTATTTTTATTTTTATTTCTATTAATTTATATTATTATATTGTACATATTTAGCATTATTCATTATTATTATTATTATTATTATTATTATTAGTCACTATTATTATTATTAGTTACTATTAGTAATATTATTAATTTTGTATATATATATTTACTATTATTATTATTACTAACTTTATTATTATTATTATTTTTATTATTTGTTTACTTTATCTTTGTATGTTACTACATCTATTATTATTACTATTATACTATCATCTGTATATACCTACTTACTATATTAGTATATTTATTATATTTATATTATTATGTTGTATATATTTTTGTATCACTAATGTTTTCATATTATTACTATATTACTATTATTATTATTATAACTACATTTGTATTATTGTATTGTATATATTTTGTATTACAATTATTATTATTTTTCATCATTACTATATTATTTACTATTACGAGTATTATCATTATTATATTATTATGTTGTAAATATTTGGTATTATTATTGCTATTATTATTGTTACTTTATTATATTATATACACGTATATATATTATTATTTAACCTTCATTCATATGTTTACGCTTCTATTATTTCACATATACTTCTATTCTTCACATCATTATTTTTCGCCGCAAGACCCTTTCCATGTTCTGAATAATGCTTTTTTTATACATAACCTAAGATTTTTATCAATTTTATCCAAAGGCCCAAATTTTCAAATAAGGCAATATTCCGTATTTGAAAATTGAGAGAGGACAATGCACCTATGTGTTGGGTTTCGGTCTTCTTGCTTGACCAAAGATTGAATAACCTTTTGTTAGTTATAATGCATGAGTCTTCGGGATTAAGAGACGACCTTGGATTTGAGGATTGAAATTATCGTGTCCTATGTATTGGATGTGATATTTGGTCCCTTCGAAACAAGGAAATCTTAATATTCAATTTTAAGAAGACTCGAGACATTTCCAAAAAGACCCTAATTTCTAAACTCATTTCTAAATTTTTAAATTTTTGACATTGGGACATCAATTAATCAATTCGGTACCAATTTGGGCGTGCGAGGCAGTGCTAACCCTTCCTCGCATGTAACCGACTCGAACCTAATTTCTCAAATTTTGAAGACCAAAAACATCTGTTTTAATAAATCAAAATGTTTTATTAAAACAAAGGTGATCCGATCACACCTAATAAAAGGTCGGTGGCGACTCCGTTTTTTAAAAACCCAAGTTCGACACCTGTTTTTGTCAAAAAATGGTTGCGACAGTGTGGAGGCGGCTGGTGGGGGGAACCCTAGGGTTTCATATTGGGCCGGTCAGGTCTTAGGGTCATTTTGGGTTTGTTGGGCTGTATTTGGGCTAGAAGTTTAGGATTTAGTGGTTGGGTAAGTCGTTAAGCTGGGGAGTAGTATTGGGTTCAAATTGGGCTAATGTTTTGTTTGGTTTTGTGCTTGTAATTAATTTATTATTTTGGGACATTTAATGGTATTTTATTTTATTCCAATTTTGGTTTTGCAATTGGGCTCGGGTTCGATTTTTAATTGAGGACCCGGGCAAAATTTGGTTATTACAGTATGTATTAACAGATATACTCATACGTCCTCCAGGTTACGAATGTAAATTGTATGAGGAATTACATGCAAAAATGTACAAACGTTGAGGGCAAATTTTGGACTTTCTTGTTCTAGGTGTTTGCTTGTTATAAAACCGAGTATTAAAAACAACTTTACAATATTACCAACTTTCATTGACTATATAATCCATGAGTTTGCCTTAAATATTAATGTCGACATCGCTCATGTGTTATTAAAATAAAACAGAACTAAACATTCCATATGGCTTGTTATAAATCCGAGTGTTAATAACAACTGTACGATATTAAAAAGTTTCATTAACGTATATTATAAAGGATAGTCATCATTCCCCCGATTGAAGAACGTAATTATAATAGTAAATCAAATGCATAATTTAGCCAGATGAAGTATGTATTAACAGATATACTCATACGTCCTCCGGGTTACAAATGTAAATTGTATAAGGAATTACATGCAATGTGCAAATGTTCAGAGCGAATTTTGGACTTTCTTGTTCCGGGTGTTTGCTTGTTATAAAACCGAGTATTAAAAATAACTTTACAATATTACCAACTTTCATTGACTATATAATCCACGAGTTTGCCTTAAATATTAATGTCAACATCGTTCATGTGTTATTAAAATAAAACAAAACTGAACATTCCATATGGCTTGTTATAAATCCGAGTATTTTAATAACAACTGTACAATATTAAAAAGTTTCATTCATGTATATTACAAAGGATAGTCAACTTTACGATATTAATAAAACAGAACTGAACATTCCATATGGTTTGTTATAAATTAAGGTGCACATAGCATAGAAGGGGAGACATAGGGATCATAATGCAACTAATAAGAGTGAATCAGACTAAAGCATTAAAATGATTTGTGGAACAAATTAAACACAAGGGATGTACAGTTCAGATATAAAACTTAACTAAATCTAGAGCACAAATCTCATGTCTCAGCGGAAGCAGTGAAACTGAGCCAAGACTAAAACAATAGAGTTTTGACACCCTTTAGACTATTTCATGCAGGAAAGAAATGCCTCGTTGTAATCACTTGCTTATCTGGACATTCTTCGTGCATCCTTCTCCAAACAAAATTCCTAACATTTGCACGCATTTTTACCCTCTAGTTTGATGCAAAAACAGTAACAAGCCGATTTCAAGGACAGCAATCTCCTAATCATATATTTCATGTTGAGCTCCATGTTGGGAATATCTTGAAAGTTAGATTACTAGGAAGAACAAATATACATACATTGGACAAAGAAATTGAGTGGAACCAACCTGACATAATCAAACAAACTATTAGAAATGTCAGACTATTCTAAATAACACAATATCAGAAAGCAACAAAGAGATAAGGCAAAGAGCAACAATATGTAACTGTAAAAATTCAAAAACATACTTGATGATGTATCCAGAACAGCTCTCTGTGATTGATACAATTGAAGCAAGGAACTTGATGTTTGACCTGATGCTTGAAGTCTCTGCTGCATATTTTGTTGTACTTGATTGGGTTGCTTTTGCAAACCCAACTATTCTTGCAAGCCCAGAGTAAGTAGGTGTGATTGCATCTAAGACATCGATTTACTCTGCTTTGTTTGTAATTTCTTTGGGATCATTTGTCATCGTATTCATTAATAAGAAAGATTTTCATTTTCTGAATAAAGTATACAACCTGAATCCATTTTATATCAACAACAACGATAGTACAAACGATAGAGTGATAGATTACGAGCTTCTATACAAGATTTCGCACATACAAGAAAAGCAAAATAAGTGAAATAATTCCATCTAAAATGAAATTAACCAAAGAAAGCCAAAACAGATGCAGAATAGATGATTGAGAATGTAATTTTTTTTTATATTAGTTCCATATCAATACCCACAAAGGGATTGTGAACAAACAAGCCGATTTAGGTTAGAAAAAGTCGGATTGAGAAACCAATTATTTTAAGTCTTAGAACATAAATTTGTCGGTAAAGAAGACATACCTGGACCCTCCATTGAATCCTCTTTTGTTTTTGTACGTGAATAAAAAATTCTGATGATAATAGCTTTTTTTAGTCAAATGAAAAATAAAGTTAAAAAAAATAGAGGAGATGAACGGTTTTTTCAACTAATATTTAGGGTTTAAAATTTTTAATTAATTAAATTTATTTAATTAAAAATATATTCTTATCCCATTTGGAAATCCAAGTTGGCATTTAAAATCTAGTTGGACTGCCACGTAGGGTTACCGTTAGGGAGACAATGGAACTTAACGGAAGAGTGACCACTTCGTAACAAAATAATAACATAAGTGACTAAAACGTAACATTTCAAACATAAGTGACTAAAATGTAACCTGAGGCAAACAAAAGTGACTATTTTTGTGGTTTACCCAATTTCAAAATTAAAGACAATTTTATTAAGAAAAATATAAACTGAATTATTAATTTTTCAAACCAAAAATGCAATTGGATCCACCTTACTCCCTTGGAGTTACCCATAACTGAATTTTCATAAAATATCTTGCTATTATAATTATAATGTTTTTATTATAAAATATCTTGCTATTATAACTATTTGAGAAATATCCTTATATTAAAATTTGCTCATTAATCATATTTTATTATTAAACAGTTTTTTTTTTCTCAAATAGTTTTTACCAACAATTTTGGGTGTATTATTATCTTATTGTTCAAGGCTTTTTTTTTTATTAAAAATATCTAAAAAGAAAACAAAAAGTTATTTAGATTTTTTTTAAAAAAATTGATAAAAATATTTAATTTAATTTGTTTGAATATTTTAATTTTTGGTTCTTGCCCAATTCAATGGTGGTACTATGACAATATAATATAGATTTTGATGGTTGATAAGAATACAATACAAAATGAAATAAAATAATTAAAAGTATTAAAGAATAACATTGTATTTAAATTTAAAATTGTTTTAAAATTAGTATAATAAAAATAATTGGTTGTTGAAATTCTAAATAATCGTTTAATGATGAATTTAAAATTTAATATATATATATATATATATATATATATGTAAACACTTTAATTTTGTAACTTACTCGAATTTGAATTTCAGAATGTGGTTTAGTATCGCTAGTTGTGGTATGAGGTTTGTCATAGGCAAAACACCTAGAATGTCTGGACGCCATTGTTGAAATTATATCGTTAGCTTGGAGACTTATCGTAAGGTTTTTGCAGCTCAAAATTGATTGTGATAGAGAAACTGCAGTAAATTCACTGGTCTGAGCATTAGCATGAAACCAAATCAGTTGATTAAAACTCACACAAAGAACTAAATAAACAAGTGAAAATTTAACCATCTTTTTTACTCTTCAAAATAACTGAGAAGGCCAAGATAGAAATGAGATTGAATTATTATACTTGGTTTATAGTGGGATGGGTTGGGATGGGTTTGAATTGAGTTAATTGAGTTTGAATTTTGAAGAGAAATCGACGCGAAATAACAAAAAAAATTTCAAATTGTATGAAAGAGAAATACATGATTTTTTTTTTTTTATTAACCTAATTTCGTAACCCTAACATGTAGCCACCCTACTATTCCAATAATTACTTAAGGAGCACTTATAATCAAATTACATTCTCAATTTTGATTCCAGTCATGTGCTATGCTGTATTATATTCATAACTTTTTCCACAAAAATCAGATTCCAGGACTTGATATTGTTTATTCATGAATGCTAGTTAAGAGCACTAGAGGAAAAGCCAAGGTTCTTTTCTTAATTGAAATAGCTTGGGATAATTCCAGGACAATAGTCTAATATTGCCCCAAAATAAGGCAACTCGTTATCTTGTTTAATTGTGATATCGGTTCGATTTAATTGACTTTATTTATTATTTTAAAATCATTTATTATAATTTGATTTAAATTTCAGTTTTATATATATATATTTAGAAATTTAGATTTATTTTTGATAAAATAAGCTTTATTTTATGACTTTTTGAATATCATTTGAAAAATTATTAATATATTTTTCATAAATATTTATTAAAAATAATAATTTTTTAAAAAAATGAATTATTTTCACTATTTCAAATATATAATATTTAATTTTATATCATAAAATTAAAATTAATTATATATTACATAAAAATAAAATTATGTTTAATTCAATTTTGAGTAATCACGATAAACTTACGTATAAACTATCCAAACAAGTGTATTTTTAATTTCTCAAATTTTCTTAGTCTTCCTCCGAATGAGTGTTTTTCTTTGACGAAACAATAATTCGACAGAAAATACAAATCTGGTTAAAATCTGATTGCCAATAAGATTTTGGCCGGACAAAAAAGTTGAGATGCTGCAATCTTGAGCATTTAAATTTAAATGTTCTTTTTAAAATCTGATTAATTAGTTAATTAATTTAAAATTAATTAATTAAATTTAAAGTCCTCTAATTCAACGCTTGTCAGACACATTCAGCAGATGTTGTCTGCAATGGTTCAATGGGAAATTATTTATACTCCTTAGAGAAAAAAAATTCAGAAATTGATTGCATCGCTAAATTGACTTTTAACATGAATGAAGGTCTACAATTGTTTGAGAAAATCCATTAAATATGGATAGTCTAATGTAATTATTGTATTATCTTTCTTTTTAATAAAAAAAAATTGATGTGTCTAGAGAATTTCTACTCAAATGTCTAGACTTGAGTTTTGGTCTGTTGAAATCTTAAGTTTATTTTTATCGTGTTTTAAAATAAAATTTAAAAAATTCTATGTGATAGCTTAATAGTTAAGGGTATTTATCGTTTCAAGTATGGTTTAGGTTTGAATTACGCTAATAACATTTGTTGTTTGGGCTTTGTACTTGAAATTATTATAATTTTTGTTTTTTTTATCTCATATAAAGATATATTATTTATTATGGTTCCTTTCTTAATCAACCCAACTCAATACCCATTGATCAACTTATTTTTTCTTTATCTAAACCCAAAAAAAATTCATAATTAACTTAATTTTTTTCATTCAATAATTCTAATTTTTTTCCTAAACAAAATAGCTATAAATATTAACATTTTTAAAATGATGCATTTTAAAAAAATAATTTTAAAATTTTCTTATACATGACAACTTAATTGTGCAATATTATCAATGAAAATATATTTTGGTACAACAATAAAATTAATTAAAATAAAATAAATATGAAATTTAATCTTAAATTAATATTAAAAAATGTCTATTAGCAAAACATTAAATTCAATGATAAAAAAGAAAATTAAAATTAAAATATTTCGTATCATCTACATTGGCTCAATGAATATTACATTCATTATTACTCCACATTACTCAGTGTTGCTATACAGTAAATTTTTACCCATAATTTTAATTTAATATTATATAATATATCAATATATTTATTAATATAATTTTTGTATGTCTCTGAGATATAAAAGTACATATTATATTTGACTGTATATGATTTTGGTATTAAAAAATAGATATACTTCTTAATTTCATCCTTCTAGTATCTTTATTTTAATCTTCTAAAATTTGATTATATTTTACGAAAATTGATAAGTTAATACAATTAGTAAGGTTTTTGAATTTTGCTGTTAACTCGTTGATTTGGAAATTAATAGTTGCACAACTTATATTCAATGAATTATCAAAAACCAATATTCCAAGCATTTATCACAATAAACTAGCAAAAATTAACAATTAAAGTTTATGCATTTACCAACAATTAGACTAACTTCTTAATTTTTCTAAAATATGATAACTAATTTCTAACAAATAAAAGTAAAAAAAAAATCTAGATTTTGAATTTTCATAAAATAAAGTGGTGAACTCATAATCAAACAAAAAAAAAATAAAGGCATAATTGCAAAAAATACCCTCAACGTTTAGGGGTTTTTGGTTTTGTGCCCTTAACCTTTTTTTATTGGCACCCTCAACATTACGATTTTTTCAAAAATTAGCTCAATTTTAATGATAAACGTTAGTTGACCATTAATCAAACTGCAGATAAACAAATTAGCCTATGTGCATGCCACATAAGCACAATGTCATAATTTTTTTTTCTGTTTATTTCCATTCTTTCTTCTTCTCTCTTTCTTCTTCATCGTTTTTGCATCAGATGGAAACCAATAAAACAAAACCAGCAAGCTTCCTTAGGTAGCCTCTCACAAATCCGTTCTCTAGAAATCCACCCACCAACTATCTTGCTCCATCGCAATCTCCATTGCCAATGGAGCCTCCTACATCAGCTAGTACATGCGCGGCTCGATTCGTCTTCCTCATCACATATCTACCTATGGGAAACTAAACAAAACCTATGTGCAAACTCTATTAACTCCTCTATTTCTGCTAAACATTCTAGGGTTTGAAATCTTATCTTCCTCAATGGCAGAGAAAGAGGCGTCACTGGAGCCTACCGAGGCCAACCCACCAACTGAAGACATGGGATCTTGAAAACCTTGTCTCCTCTGCCGAAAACCCTAATTTCGGAGACGACGACAACGGTGGCTCCAAATTGAAGCGTGGAAGAGAGAAAGACGACGAAGAAACCGAAGACGTTTCCAAAAAGCAGAAAGTGGAGAAGCTCGTAGAGAAAGAAAGGTTGGAGAAGAAGTCGAATGAGTCACCGAATTAGGGTTGTGTTCAGCTCGGTCCAAAGGAGTTCAGGTCATTGTCAGAGATGCTTGATTACTTCTACTATTTTCTTCATCATTGGGGTACTCAACTGAACTTTAACAAGGTACTAATTAAATTATCTTCTTCTTCTTCTTTTTTTGTTTCGCTGTTAGTTTTTATTAGTATTTGCGATTTATTTGATGATCTATTTTATGTAGAAGAAAATTTTTATTTTTTTTAGTAGAAGAAATTATTTATTTATTTATTTCGCTATTAGTTTTCATTGATTTTGTTGCACTCAAAACAAATTTTTTTATAGATGACATCATTTATGACATCATGATTATGTATGTATAGGCTATTTTGTTGACTTGCCATTTGATTGACGGTCAATTCATGTTTACCGTTAAAATTGGATTAATTTTTGAAAAAATCATAACATTAAGGGTGTCAATCAAAAAATAAAAAGGTTAAGGGCTAAAACCTAAAAACTCATAAACGTTGAGGGTAGCAATTATGCCAAAAATAAAACTTAGGTAACCTAAAATTAAGTTATGAATAAAGGCATGTAAAATATTTTAAGACAATTAAAATTCAAATTTAATTTGATTCACGAATTAATAATCTTACACAACATTAACAACTAAAATAGAAACAAATTTTACAACGAACCATTTAAATCTAATTAACAAATCATAAACAAGACTATATGCACAAATTATGGTTATGTTTGAAATTTAAAATCAAGAGAGTGTTATCTTTTAATATTTTAACTAGTGATTACATACATACATGCATAGTGATAATGTGAATACATGATGGATAAGATATGCAATGTGGTGAAAATTAAATAGGGAATCTAATCCATCAAACCGCTAATTCGTCGTTAGTTCAATTATGAAAAAAATTATAAAAACTCAAAAAATCTTAAAAATTCATAAAGAAAATTAGAAAAAAAAAAGGAAGAAATATAAACATTCATTTTAATTCAATTAGTTTTTAATTGATCTAATAGGTTTTTAGCGGTTCAATTGATTTTTTACTGATTTTATGGTATTAAATGGATCGATTGGACAATCAATTCTTGATTCATTTGACAGACTAGTTTAGTTCTGGTAACTATAAACTAGCGATCATATGCATACATATATACTAGTTTATTTGAAAAATTAAATTAGATATATTAAAAAAAGAATCTCAAAAGAAATTGTTTAAATTAAGTTTTTTAAAAAAAGTAGAATAAGAAAAATATTGTATGCTTCATACTTATATAAAACTTATGATTGAGTCAACTGGACACCAACTCAGTTGGAAAAGACAAAACAACTTTTTATTTTTCAATTTTAACATTTATACATAGAATAGAAGGTAATAAATGTTATTTAAAATAAAATTTAAAATAATTTTAAGTTATTATCTTTAAAATTTAAAGTTATTTCATATGCATGCATATCTATATATAAACTAGTGATAATATACATATGTATTTATATATGAATTAAACAAAACCCTAATCTTCAAATAGAGATGTGTATGGGTCAAGCCTATGTAGTGATATTAACACACTTTATATTTGTCTAAACTCAACTCGACTTGAAATATGAGCCACAAGTTTTGTCTAAGTTTGCTCATATTTGAAAATGGATAACCCAAGCTTATTTTAAGTTCATCCATATTATTTTTAATTCATTTAAAATATATTATTTTTAGTTTAATATATATTTTTTATATTTTAGTGAATCTTTTTTATTAAATTTTAATCAAAGATAACTAAACATATCGACTAATGTTTACATTATAGTATTATATATTTTATTTTATATAAATTACATACTATATAAATATAAAATAAATATTTATATATTAGAAAATAGAAAATGGGCTAGGCTTGATCCTTGAATGTTGGAGCCCAAACCTAACTCATATTTTACAACGAGAATAAATTTTTTCCCTAGCCCATTTTTCGAGCCTTATATTTTTGTTCAAACTCTTCCACATTTCGAGCGCACCTTAAAGTTGTGTGAACAATCTAGTCCTTAAAAAAAAACATAATTAATTACTGATTAGAATTTATCACACATATGAAAGATAATATATTATATATAATTTTACATTTTAAAAAAATAATTCATATAGAAATTTTACATGCTAAGAAATAATAATATTTAGAATAAAAGTGGATCGCTTTTTTTTCTCTAATAATTAGAAGTTACATGGATAAAGACAAAAAAACAAATGAGCAGTTTTAATTGAGAAAATTATTTATGTAGTTAGTTTAAGAGTATAGGATCAAGTTAATTTATTTTATAAATGTTTAAATGATAAAATTATCTCTATAGTCTATATTAAAACAAAAAAATAACTTTGGCATTTTCGTATTTTTACTAACTGCGTTGGTATCACTTGAATTGTGACACCAAGCTTATTAAGGCATTTTATTATAGTCCAGACAATTATATTGTGATCATATACATATCCATATACGAAATAGTGATCATATACATACATACATATACACCTACTAACTAAAATTTTAAATCCATCACTCATCTTTTCATTTTTTTTTCTCTCTTATAATTATCTTTTTATGTAATACTTTTTTGTCCTTGAGGTTCATATTGACAATGAAGATCAGACTATGCTATTATTGTGCTCTTTACCCCATTCATACAAGTCTTTCAGGGAGACCCTAATTTATGGCAGAGACAAACTCTCGTTCAAAGATGTGAAGGGTCATTTGTTGAGTAGAGACAAACTCGACAATGAGTTTGGTTTGGATAGTAAGGCAGATAAGCAAGCTTCCGTTTTGGTAGCATCAAAGAAACGAGACAAAATGTGTCGCTATTGTAAAAAGTTAGGTCACGTCAAAGCAGATTGTTATAAACTGCGAAATAAAAGAGCTGCTGAGAGTAACGAGGGAGATACGGTTGGTGCTAATTTGGCTGATGAAAGCAGTGATGATTTCTTGTTAGTGTCAACGAGCGATAACTCCAAGCTCACGTCCGAGTGGATCCTAGATTCGGGATATTCTTTCCACATGTGTCCCAATAGAGAATGGTTCTCCACATATAGTTTGGTTGAAGGTGGAGTTGTGCGCATGGGAAACGATTCATCTAGTAAGGTAATTGATATTGGTACTTTTAAAATTAGGATACACGATAGGACGATTAGGACACTCTCAAATGTCAGGTATATACCTGATTTACGAAAGAATCTCATCTCATTGAGTATTTTAGACTTGAAAGGATGCAGAATCAATATCGAGTCAAGCGGCATTAAAATATCTCGTGGAGCTCTCGTTTTGTTAAAAGGTAAAAGAACTGGCAGTCTTTATATTCTGGAAGGTTCTATAGTGATTGGTGAAATTAGACGTCCCTCGTCCGTTACAGAGTGGAAGTCAACTTGTTTGGAGTAGAGGCAACTTGGTCATAGGAGGAAAAAAGGTATGACCGTTTCGTTGAAGAGAGGTTCTCTTTTGGATTCAGGTTTTGAAAAGTTAGAGCACTGTGTTCGTGAAAATCAAACTCGGGTTAGTTTTGATTTGGCAGTGTACAAGTCAAAAACTAGAAGTCTTCCAGTTTCTAAGTACAAATTCGACTCAGTTAATTCCTTGCATGGTTCAAGATAGGCTCATGGCGGGCTTTGGCAAAGATGGCGTTGTGGAAATATGAGTCAATGTGGAGATTTGTTAAGTATGACTCCTATTTCAGTCAAATTTGAGAAATAATCTTCTAGTTAAACTCTATTTATTTGTTTCAATCAAACACTGATTAGTTTAGATTATTTTATTATTATTTGACCTATGAATTTAGCCTATAAATAGGCTCTTTTACAACATTAGAAAAGACACCTATTAGATATTAGAACTCATAACACATTTAGAGAATTTTGTGTTTACGTTTTGAGGGTTCTTTGTTTTTGGGGTTTAGTTTTTATCTCCATCTTTTGTACTCTTCGTTATTTTGCCATTATAGTAAAATTATCTTTGCCCGTGATTTTTTTATCCTTTTTGAAGGGATTTTTCCATGTTAAATTTGTGTGTTTAATTTCTCAATTTATTCCGCTATTTTTTTTGTTGCTTAATCGGGTCGATTCTAACACTTGCAAATCACACTTATGATCATGCAAACTCTTCAAAGCAATAAAAGTAGTAACAAAACGTGTCTCAGTAGGACGACAAATCTTTGTCCACCCTTCTCTTCTTCTTAACCAACCCAAAGTCCATTTATGATTATACACAACAAACGGTAATAGAAAAAGCACACTCAACATGAGATATTTTACCAATATCCTTCAAAATCAAGTTGATACAATGTGTTGCACGTGGTGACCATAAGATGTTCGGATACTTCCCGTTAAGTAATCTCCCAACCACTTTATTATTTGCCGTATTATTTGTAATTAGCTGCAGCACATTGCTCAGATCAACAATTTCCACAATCTCCGAAAATATTTTGCAAAGAGTTTTGGCATCTGAAATCAAATCAGATGCATCAATGGATTTGATGAAGCATAATTCTTTAGAACAATACACTTTAAAATTGACTAATGACCTTTGTCTCATATCTTTTCATCCCTCTCCCATTATGCTGCATCCACATTTCGCACAAATGCTTTTATAGGAATTAACAGGCAATTGTAATTCCTTCTTTTAGTCGTTTAGTAGATTGGTTCGCAATGCATGACGGAGCTTTGTATTCCAATCCCACAAATGTTATGGCATCAACCATTTTTTGATAATAATATGAATGTGAAGCATTGATCGGGATACAAGAATCATAAAAAAAAAATCGAGCCATTGTCATGTCCACTTGATGCCACCTTTCTTTGCTTTTAATGCAGCCTTGATAGTGGGTTGTGAGTCGACAGTTGTCCCACTAGAAAAATAAGAAGCAATATTTGCAAGCCGTTTTCTTTTTCTTTTTGCTTGTCATGATATTGCCTTCACTAAGATTTTAACATCTTGCTGTTCTGGCAGGTCACCTTCAAATTGATGCACACTACGCCGGAATGAAATCGATGCTTCTCTTACTGTTTCATTCTCTCTTTTGTGAACTTCATATTCAGCTTTCTTCCACGCGGTACTGCACATCTAAAGACACTTTCTTGCATGGCCCAACATCACCCCTTCTACCAGCAAGATGCATTTTCATTCTATGTATACCTACACTTTTAACAAGTTTGGCACAAAATGTACATGTGAGCCTCTTCTTTCGAGCATTGGCTCTCCCTTCCACCACATATGCTCAAGCAGGATTAAATTTAGAACGACCCGATCGAGATGATTGTTCAAATGATGGTTGACTTGATGGATTTGAGCTATCGATTATGTTCATGCTATAATCACAAATATAGACAAATACTTAAGTGATTAAAAATAATAAAATGATATTTCTTTAAAAATATAAATAATAACTAATCAACCCCTAACATTTTGAATTAACAAGCTAAGCTAACAGCACTAAGTCACTAACATAATATAATAGCATTAACAAATAATAATCCATAATAAGCAAAGCCAAAAACCGAAGTATTAACCATTAACTATTAAGCTTTAAAAAGAGAGAGAGGTCTCACTCTCACCTCCAGGCTCCAGGTGGCCGGCGGGGAGGTGTGAGACTGTGAATGGCAGGCTGAAGCAGAACAAGCAGCCAGCACGGTGAGCGGGGTTGCTTTCGTATCTTTGTGGGGGAGACTTGGAGTGGGAGTGTTGGGACTAAGTCTTTAGGCCTAGGGACAATCGACTGATAGTGTAGGACTTGTTGATCATTTTTTTAAAAAAATTAATTTTTTTCGCTTTTTTTTTTCTTTTTGGGCTGAAGTTTAAAAATGTTGTGGACTTTTGCAGTTTTGGGCCGTTTGGGCTTTTTGGCTTGGCCCTGGCTGATCTAACCCAAAATTTTTAAAATCAGTCCATCCAGGTTTTTCGGCTCGTAGTTCATGGTCCAACCGCGGGTATTCTCAATTTTTAATCCAAACAATTTTTATTTATTCTTTAGATTGGTTTATCAATTAATTTTCAATTTAATCGATCTAATCTAATTCAATCATTATTACATTCTTACATGTACTCTTGAATAATTATAAAGTAGAATGAAAAAACATATAGTAATAAAAAGATTAGACTATTAAATTATTCTTAACTCAAATCCAAAAGTGCTTTAATACTTTTAACGAATGGACATCACTTGTAATTTTGAACTTACCGAAGCAACACACTGGATTAGAAATAAACTTTTTCAGCTTTTAATCAACCGAAATAACATACCTTCTTTTTGAGATAGAAGCATGCAAGAGTTAGCAATTTAGATGGTGGTGATTTATTGCAACATCATCCTTTGAATATGGGTTAAAATGTAAAGACTCCTAGTCGCACGGCACAAGGCAATGAAATTTGTTTATTTTCATTAGGCAACTATTTCCTTTTATTGACTGCAGAAATAATAGTGAGGTTAAAATAAAGATTCCATCCGACCAACAGTGATAACATGAAGCAGAACACCACAAAATCATTTCATATAAATGATTATTATATAGCATTACAAGTCCCAAGCCATCAAAGTTCATCTGTTTCCTCTTCTCCATTAAGATCATAATCTTTAAACTTACTGGACTAGTTCCTTCACCATGAACCCTACTGTGACAAGGAATTTTCCACATCGATCACAAAACGGTATCTGACATCAGATTTAGCAAGCCTTTCCATGGCCGTATTGATTTCCTCTATCCGAATCAGCTCGATATCTGCAGTGATATTGTGCTTGGCACAGAAGTCTAGCATCTCCTGAGTTTCTTTCATCCCTCCAACATCACTTCCTCCAATAAGCTTCCGTCCTGTAAGCCAAAATAATCAAGCCAAGTTCACAGCAGTCAACAGGTGATTACCTTCATTACCAATGCAAAGTTCTGCTATGGGAATTATATATATAACTTTATTTTGTAAATGTTTTGGTGGAATTTAAGGCCTATAAAGACGGAAGTTTACCCATGACTAAAGGAAAAGCAGGCAATTCGAGTGGCTTATTAGGCAATCCCACAGTGACCAATTTTCCATTCACCTTCAGCAGACTAAGCAGTGGAAGTAGAGGATGGACCGCAGACACTGTGTCAATGATATAGTCCATGGTACCAATAGCTGACTGCAAAGAGTAAGCACAAACTAGATTAAACCATTACAATTTATAAGCATTGAAGTGCTAGTAAGCACTTCATAATCGAACCACAATGAAACTTTTAGCCAAAATGTCTGCCAACAGCTGAAAGAGCAGTTCATAATCTAGCCAGCTGCTTCAGTGTTGGATCATGATTGAACCGTTCAAACTCTGAGGCATCAAGAGGCCTAAGTCAACTTATTGTGTACCTTCATTTTTGCCGGATCGTTAGAAACAAGGAATGAGTCAGCACCAAGTCTATTGATTGCTTCAGACTCCTTCTGTGGGGAGCTACTAATGACAGTGACTTTCAATCCAAAGGCCTTACCGATCTTCACAGCAACATGACCAAGCCCACCAAGTCCAGCAACACCTAGATGCTTGCCTGCCTCGGTCATTCCATAATACTTCATAGGGCTGTACACTGTGATCCCTGCACATAACAATGGTGCACCCGCATCCAGTGGCAAGTTATCAGGAAAGCGTAGCACATAGCGCTGGTCAACCACAATCATATCCGAATAACCACCATAATTTTTTGTCCCATCTGGATTGTAAGAGTTGTAGGTAAATATTATACGAGGGCAGTAGTTCTCCAGGTCCTGCTCGCAGCATTCACATGTCTTGCAGGAACCAACCAAAACCCCAACCCCAACCCGGTCGCCAATATTGAATTTTGTCACATTCTTCCCCACTTTGGTCACAACACCTGAAATTTCATGCCTGTGCGACAAAGCATGCATTATTTATGCACGTTCCAGTAAGATGGACTAGGAAGATAACAATGTCCATCAAACGATATCACTATACTCGATAAAACCATTTAACTAGCAACTCAACCAAAAAGTTCCTAATCAGTTCTCAATGCTTCAAAGGAAAGAAAAAGAAATCTACATAAGACGTAACAATATTAATACGATAGATAAACAGTTAGCAACTACTCTAGGCCTGCTTGGTCAGCTCAACTCTCTTTTACATGGAGAAACATGAATCCTCAACCAGCATTGCAGACTGCATGGTTGTTGGCAGCCAAGCTTATTTCATAGCAGGACCCCCAATTTCTTTTGACGAAGAAGATTATAAGATGCATCAGATAAAATGTTATGCTTTCATAGTATGAAGAACAATTTAAAGACGATATTACAGAAAATCAGTAATGCATGGGAGTGCCATTGAGGTTAAACAAGTTTATAGGAATTGCTTTGCACAATTTAAGAAGTACATATTTACTTAACATGGCTGGTTCTAATACTAGTCAAGAGCTATCTTAGCGCATCTAGATAACATGATATGAAGAAAGAAGAAACATTACCACATCAAAACACACTATAGCTAAATCCTTGATCACAGCAGATTAGCCTCATAATTTACAATACATGTTACCATATAAGATTATGTATCATACCCAGGAACAACAGGGTAAAAGGTGAAACCCCATTCATTTCTCAAAGTATGTAGGTCTGAATGGCACACTCCACAGTAAAGAATTTTTAAAGTGACATCATCATCACCATTTTCCCTGAAAAAATATTGAAATAAAATTTGTAACAACCATGATCACACCAAATATACTTATAGGGTAAATATTGAATTAACTGTTTTGTTTACCAATGAGGTAAACAAAAACTCTCTCCTAACAAATAGAGCTCAAATTTGAAATTGGTTAGTCCAAATGGTTGTTGGCTCACCTTCCTGCTATAGTCATCAAAGAGATTAAATAAATGTGCCAAAAAAAAAAAAAAAGAGTCAAGATTGAAATTTTTTTTTTTTTGGACAAACTAGATATTCCATTAACAGTTGCACAAAACCCAGAAAGGCCCTTCTTTCTTTTCATATATAGATCGCTCCATGGCGCCATAACTAGCTAGTGCATGAGCTACTTCTTCAATGGCACATCTTTTTACATGAATTTTCCATTTTATTTTATCCTTTTGCATAAAAAAACGTGTAGGGATAAATTTAATAAAGGTCAAATAATAAACTAAGTCACTAACACAGGATTTATCTATTAAATAATCAAAAAGTTCCATCTTTTTCATATTATTTTTATTACTAATCAACAGTCAAGTTTATATTTTTCATCGATCAAACGTTGCATTTAGTAATCAACCACAACGCACGTGAAAACTAGCCAAAAACACACGTGGAGTAAAAGGCAAAAAAATGGGGCAGAAAATAGCAAAGAAGGAAAAAGAAAGAATTAAGTAAGAGATATATGGAATTACCTTCTGGAAAAATTGAAAGGGGAGAGGATTCCAGAATTATCAGTAGCAGCCCAACCAAAAGCTTTTTGTTGGTTCTCTTCCTCTGCTGATTTTGCCATTTTTCTTTTTTGCTGTGTTTTGGTTGATGAGTACCAAGTAAAACCAGTGAGTGGGGGACAAAATATATGGAAGGGAGATAGGCACTACTAGGCAGGTCTGCCACTGCATTTACTCATGTTTTGTGGGTGCATTAAGTATTTTTGAATTTTTAGGTATTTATTTAATTAATCACCTATATCCGAAAGGTGTTGGATTTGATATTTTCTAAGTAACATCTTGAATTAGAGTAACGCGAATATAAAAAAATTAGGGTTCCTAACTTTTTAGAAAGAAATTGCATTTGTGATTTAATATTTTGACATCTTTATATTCAATTATATTATAATAATTCGATTTTATAAATTCGGGATTTATATTTATACTTCAATTATATTATTAATACAATTTTTTAAAAGATAAATTTAGACTAAATTCAATTTTAAATTTAATTGAATACCAAAACATTTCAAATTATAATTAATATTACAAAAAATTATACGGGACATTAGTTTTCAAATACAATAATTAAAATTATCCATAATTTTTTTTTTAATTAATTTCAATGCACTTAAATTTATATATTCATATATTGATAGCAATACTCATAATAATTGAGTTTCGTACTCTTATCATTCTTTTATGAAATGCCTTTATATTAACGTGGTTCACAAAGCCTTCTTTCGAATTCAATCCTTTTTACATGATCTATTATTCCTTTATTTTCTTTTTTTTTTCGGTTATTTTTTTTTAAAGAAAATATATTTTCTAAAATTCGTTGGTGCAAATAAGAGGAATCTCTGGTTAATAGATAAATTTTGGGATAAAGTACATGGTCACTAAATTATTATCTATATTTATTTTGATTATTAAACTTTTAATTTTTTTATTTAATCATTAAACTATTTGAAATCAATTTTTTTTATCACCGAAGCTAACAGTGATTTGAAATTTGATGAAAGTATTTATGTGAAATTTTTATTAGTCTAACAATAAATTCAACTCTCAATATTTACAAAATTTATCATTTTAGCTCAAATTCTAAAATATTTAATAAATTTAGCCATCAACATTTATAAAATTTACAAAACTAGTTAAATTGAAACTTGCCCTTAGCACAAAGATGATTGAGAAGTTGTGTGTGCCACAAGGAGTATATTGCCATCTATGAAAAGGATAGCGAGAGATGTCTACTTATGTTTTTTCAAGCCCAATGTGGTATTATATTTGTTAAAAGTTATACATTTTAATATCAAAAGTAACAATATTAACATTCTAATGTCCAAATCAAGTTTTAGAATTGATTTATTGGAAGTTAATTGTTAATATTATCATATTTGAATTTTCATATATTTTAAAAGAATAATTTTAGCATCATTAGTGAATTTTTTTAATTTTATGTTTAATTTGTTAAATGCAATCTCGGATTTTAAGTTGATTTGATGAAAGTTAGTTACTAATATTATTAATTAATTACGAATTTTGTTTAAATAAACCCACAAAAACTGAATTAAAACTAAAAGAGTAACACTCCTATGTTGAAGTATCAAAATGTATAATTTTTACAAAATCAAAATCAAATCCAATATTATGAAAATTTTAAGATAGAAATGATATATTTATATGGGATTGTGAACAATGCATTAATAGCTTCCCTTGTAGGAATGGCCATTAGTATCCAGATAAAGTGGGCAGTTGAAAGCATTGTTTTGTTTTTGAAGTGGGCAGTTGAGATCTTAAATGCAGTTTTTAATGGTTTATAATTGCTTCCCACACCCAACTTTTTCACTACCCTCATCTAATTAATTAATGTGCATCCAGGAGATATATTAGAATACTAATTTAGTAACGCATTATTACATTATGGGTCGGACCGAATCTATTCTAATATTTCAAATATATCTTGTTTTGGTTGGTTTAATGTCGGAATCTGTGTTTCCGAAATTGTTGTTTACCAAGTTTGTGTTACTATACTTTGATGATTAATAGTAATACTAGATACTTTTGCCTAGCAAAAGAAAATCAACCCAATATTTGTCATTTTCAAATTGGGCTAGCCAATCCAAAATCTTTGGTTCGTTGAGTTTGACCCAACCAAAACACAGTTTAGGCGGCCACTTCTTGAAATCAAAATAAAAGTGGGACTTTTGTGGTTAAATCACGGCAGTGGATATCAAATAGTTTTAAGTTTAGTTGCTGTTAAATTTTTTATGTGTTTCGGTTAATACTGTAGTACAGATGCTTACCGGTCCATATCGGTTACTACAAGATTTTTAAGTCAGCCGAATATCATTCAACAGAAGCCGATGGATTTATCTGGATAATCTAAACTGAAAGAAATGTTCATATTCTCATTGAAGGCCCACTGGGTTAGAGTATGGTCAGCACCATTGGTCAAACAATGAGCAAAACAAAACAAAATCAATCACACAAAGTATGGCCCTCCTTAATGATTCGACAATAAACGAACTAATCCAAACTATTACTATTAGTCCGACTCAACAATGATGTCATGAAAGTCCAAATCCCTAATCATCTTGAGGATGTTGACAATAGCAAGTGCCTCTGGTGAAAGAGCACCAAATGCACCATCAAGCTGTCAAGCACACCCTGCGCGCATCATGTCCTTAGAGTCACGAACCACTGCTCCAAAGGTCGCCGCTTGCTTCTTAGCCCACCATTCCACATCGACATTGATCTTGAAATGCTCACCATTTAAGGCCTCCTACCTTTCAGTACTTGATCCCCTAAGCAGCAACGATACGCATAAGAGGCTCTGCACCCTGAAGCCCTTATGGAGAGTGCAAGCATGAATCAAAGCATCTTGTGGAGATATAGTCTTTCTTTGAATGATCCCAAAATTCCTTGCTTCCAAGAGCTGCCATAGGAACAATAAAAGGCTTGTGAAATCCTCTTCTCAAGCTTCCTCGTAGCAAACTCCAGTCAATCAATCACCCTACAAAAAGAAGCACACAATAAGTTATTGTCAATAACACTCAAAATCAGTACCCCGTTCGAGAAAGGACAATCATAGATGTCATGCACAATATTCTTTCTCCAACCACCACATCTCCTATACTGAGGATCATTAGAAGGAGCCAAAGGCTAGACTAAGGTTTGATTTAAAAAATTTCTAGGCCCAGGTCCACGTCTAGGCTCAAGCTCGGCTTGACTTGCTCAAGTGGCTTGTTTTATTGTTTAAGAAATAATAAAAATATTTTTATTTGAATTTAATTATAAATACATATAAATAATATAAAATAATATATTTTTAAACATCTTATTATTTTTAAGCAATAATATGTGTTTTTTAGATAGGGTGGGGTGGACAGACGTGGACTCTTTTTAAATACATCATTTAATTTATTGATATATGTTTAACTTTAATTAAGTTTTTTTTTTTTTTTTTAGGTTTCTAACATCATCAACTATTCTAGGTATTGTGTGAGCTTTGTTCAATATAAAACAATATTTAAAAATAAATAAATAAAATAGCTTGCAACAGATTGGATACATACTTGCAAGTAGACGTGCAGACCAAATCATTTAAAATTAAATTTAAATAATTATTTAAATAAATTTCAAACTTGAAATATCCTCAATTATTTTATATATTATAAGCTCGTTTTGTGATTTTTTTTAAAAAAATCGTATGATTATAATTTTAAAAAATAAAATTTAAGAATTTTTTTATGAATTTTCTGATATTTTTAGACATTTTTTAGAATTATTGTTAAGAAATATTTGAAAATTAACAAATTGCTATTTCAACTATACTTTAACGGTATGTTTGGTTGGGTGTAATGGCATACATGGGCCCACCTTAATCCCCCATTCGGTTCAATGGAATGCCTATTACGGGCTTATTCCATTACGTGTCTATGCGGAAAATTTGTTGATTTCTGGGGGATTTCTATTCCCTTCTCAAACCATCGTTTACCTATTCCTTTCCAATTTTTACCCTCCCAACCCAGAGCTCTAAAAGCAAGAGCAAACAGAAGCTACCAGCAAAGCCACCCCACAAGGCTCCACCTGCTCCACCCTCTCCCAATTTACTGTTTCAGGCAAGTGCTTCCGGCGGCTGATTTCTCTTTTCTTCTTTTCTTTTTCATCTTCATAAACGCTTCCTATAATTTAGTCAATAAATCGGGTTTTACTGCTTTAGGTGATGATCTATTCTGGGTCTATTCTTAATTAGGAAAATAAATTGGGGGGGCGAATTGATTTTGTTTCCATTTTTTTTTTGGGTGGGTGAAGAGTGGTTTAAAGCTTTAAACTTCGGTGACTGGGTGGGTGTCGATTGTGGAGGACAAATCCAATGCCATTTGTTTAGAATTGGGGATTTAAAAAAGTATCAAAGAAGATTGATTTTGATATAATGTTGGGAAAGATGCCTCAATTTTGCGTGATTTGAAGCCAAGTGATTTTGATCCCAAGGAGAAGTTCTGGACCAGGTTTCCTGTTGAAGGATCAAAGCTTACACCTCCTCATAAATCTATGGAGTTCAGGTGGAAGGATTATTGTCCAGTGGTTTTTAAGTCCGTTTGCTTTTGCTTCTTCTTCTTAGTTGAATATCTGTTCTTTGTTTGCAATTCGTTGGTTTATCTACAAATTTTGAAGATAAGTGTTTAGGTACGATTGGTTCAAAATGCTTTGTTGCTCTTCCTATTTGTTTTAATTGCTTTGTGCTATATTGTTGACTGCATTCCTTTTGGATTTTCTTTTTAGACATTTGAGGGACCTATTCCAAGTTGATCCTGCTGATTACACGGTAGCTATTTGCGGTAGTGATGCCCTTAGGTAGCTTTCTTCCCCGGGGAAGAGTGGAAGCTTCTTTTACCTTACTCAGGATGACAGATTTATGATAAAGACAGTAAAGAAATCTGAAGTCAAGGTTAGTTGGCACCCTTTTTGACTTAACGTGAAATTTGCTGTGTTTCTTGATGCATTAATTTCTCATATTGCATTCTTTAAAGTTGGAAAATTGTTTGCTTCTCATTTTTCAAATGACTTAATTTGTTAAACTAACATTTTTTAATGGTAGGGATGTTTAAACTGATTTAAGTCTATGATTTGCTGTATCAGGTTCTTATAAGGATGCTTCCAAGTTACTACCAACATGTTTCTAAATACGAAAATTCCCTAGTGACAAAATTCTTTGGTGTGCATTGTGTCAAACCTATAGGTGGCCAAAAGGTACGTGTGAATTTATTCTCATTCAACGCTTTGATCATTGATGAAATTATCTCACTTGCTCAAAAATTGCTGTTGTTAAATACCAGACACGGTTCATTGTGATGGGGAATCTGTTTTGCTCTGACTATCGAATTCATAGACGGTTTGACCTGAAAGGATCCTCCCATGGTCGCTCAACTGATAAGCCAGAAGAGGAAATTGATGAAACCACTTCCCTTAAAGACCTGGATCTTAATTATGTGTTTCGCCTCCAGCGGAATTGGTTCCAAGAGCTTATGAAGTAAGCTATATTTTATTACTTTACTCCTGTTATGTCACAGCATCGTGTATTTTGCTAATTTCCTATGACTACATGGTGATGGGCAAATTGATCGAGATTGCGAGTTCTTGGAGGCTGAGAGAATTATGAATTATAGTCTTTTGGTTGGACTACACTTTCGGGATGATAATAGAGGTGATAATAGAGGTGATAAAATGGGATGATAATAGAATTATGGATTAGATTCCTTGAAGCTGAGCTACAGGACATGGATCGAATTTTAGCTGGCCAGTATGTTTTGCTCTCTTCCTTAAATAATATTTTTGGTTCTAGTTATTTCCTTATTATAGATGTGGAATTAGGCAAGGCTCATCCATGATGATGCTTAAATTTTAAATTTCTCGGTCAACTGTTGATACTTGATCATATTCGATGGAATAATTGAAGGTTGATTGTGTTGTCTGAGTGATTTTGTGGAAATAATTCAGAAGACAATTTTATTTTTGGTGGGGCATGTAGCAATTGTGGCCCTTTATGATCCTACTAGATAAGAATCAAGAGTTGCCTTGATTTTTTGTTACCCATTATCTAGTTTCTATGAAATGGTTCATGAACTTGGTGGATGAGAATGGTGGAGAATGCGACCCGATGGTTCTGTGCATATCACTAGTTATTCTATTTTAAGGTCTCTTTCCCTTCTAATGATTTTTGGACTGTCACCATATGACATACCATGTATTCATCACCCTCTTGGTGAAAAATTATATATGCATTCGAGATACTTTAGGGAATTGGATCTGAAATGGGCTTTGATAGTATGCAGTTAGAATTTTATGTGTTGTGTATTGATGCCTCTTCTACGAGTTGTGATTTTGTAGGGAAAGAAAACTTAACAAAAATTCTAAATAATTTTCTATGTATTTTTCTTTTGGCAGGAAACCATTGATACGGCTAGGAGCAAACATGCCAGCAAGAGCAGTGCGAATGTCAAGAAGAAGCGACTTTGATCAGTATACACAGGGTGGAGTCGGTCTCTTTTCACATAGTGGCGAAGTTTATGAAGTTGTGTTATACTTTGGCATCATTGACATCTTACAAGACTACGACATCAGCAAGAAATTGGAGCATGCCTACAAATCACTACAAGCTGATCCTTCTTCAATATCAGCTGTCGGTCCAAAACTCTACTCGAAGAGGTTTCGGGATTTTATTGGAAGAATTTTCATTGAAGACGAGTAGAGCATGATCAGAAGGCTAATTGGAATAAAACATCTGGCCTGTGTCTAGTCTGAAAATGCCACTTCAGTTCTCCCATATCGGGGAAATTGTTCAGGCCCCTATTACAAGCTTTGAGCTAAGACTCCATATAGGGGAAATTGATGATATTTTGGTAACTTTTTGTGTTTGTAATATTTGGGACGGTATGTTTTAGCTTGGTATTATATTAATCTATTTCTTCTAATTATTTCTAAAAATCAACATGTCAATCATATGTTTCAATCCTTAGATAAGGTGCACAAAGCAAGATATAAAAACTATAGGGATTGCAATAGAAATGTAACTATACTATAATATAAAGCATGCAAGACATGTACTTTAATCACATAAATTAATTAACTGATACATAGCAAGGATCAGGAGTTCATCTATTTTGATTAAAATTAGCCTTTAAAGATGCATGGCATAAGTTAAAATTAACTTACTTATATATGTTTCATGTAACCTTTTGTTAATATATGAATATTATGTTTATGCAAAATATAAATTCTCAAGTTATTTATTATTTCTAATATTTTTTATTGTAGAATAATTAAATTATTTGTTTCAATAATGATATTTTAGCACATTAAATATGCATTACAATTTAAAAATAATAAAATAGATTATATATATTTTTATAGTATTATATATTTTGATTTTTTAAATCATATAATAAATATATTAAGAATGTTATTAAATTATTTTTTATTAAATTATATTTAATAATAATTATGTTACAATATGATTAAATTATTTATTATTTTTATTAAATTATTTTCAATAATAATCTTATTAAAATTTAATAACAATAACAATAATCATCTACCTAAAAAAAATTCTGCTAAGGGTATTCTAGTCATTTTAGTTCTTTTCCTTATGCTATTACAACATCATTCCATTCAACCAAACACAAGAATTCTATTACACCTCTATTCCATTCCATTCAACCAAACAGTTGAATTACTTATTACAGCTCTATTCCATTACACCTCTATTCAATTACAGCTCTATTTCATTACAGCGAACCAAACGTGGCCTAAGTGTCAAATTAATTATTAATCTATTGAATTAACGTGTTACATCATCATTTCGTATGAGGCAACAAAAGTTAGTGAATGAGTAACCAAAATGTAACAATCCGATAATATTTTTAAAAGTTTAGTAACCAAAGCATAATTTTAAATGAAGTTTAGAGACTATTAATGTAATTACCCTAATTTATATTAGATTTATTAATAAATATAAATGATAGATATATTATGTATAGATATAAAATTATATAATATTTAAAAGGAAAACAGGTTAGGCCAGTTTGGACTGGGCCTAGAGTGTTGGAGCTAAAGCCCATTCTGTTTAGTATATGGGCATTAGTTTTCGCCCAAAACAATATGTTTCAGTCTAATATTTCGTGTTTGGACAGATACATTAATATTGAAGAAGTCTACATTTAATCAAACTAGAATGGTTTTGATATATATTTCGTGTTGGATTAATTATTAATTATTATATAAATAATTAAATGTTAAAATATGGTTTAATTTTATTTTTTTCATAAATTTAAAATTTAATTCATATATTTTTATTTTTATGAATTTAGTTCTACATTTTGGATATAAAAAATTTATATTTATTTATCAACATCGTTAAATTTTTTTTATTAAATTCATTAGTGTTAAATTTTGATTCTTTTTAAATACTTATTTAATAGTCATGTAATAAAAACGATATTGTAATATACTTGAATTTGATAGAAAATTTTAACGGTGTTAACGTAAACATTTTAGTTAAAAAATAATATTTAAACTAAATAATAACATTGTAAAAGTAAACGCTCCAAATTTCAAAAATTAAATTTAGAAAATAAGTCTCAAAATTAAACATAGCATAAAAATGGAAAATGAAATTTATTATATAATTTTAAAAATAAAAGGACAAAAGGCTATGACATGTATCACATAAGAAATGCCATTGGATAATTAATATTGTATGGCCAATATTTCTAAGCACTATGAATCGATATCAAATAATAAATTTTAATAGTTGAATCTGCTATGAATTCATAAAAAAAAAAATTGAATATTGTCGAATTTTTTATTATTATACTATATATTAAGGACAATTGTATTAGGTATAGATTGTATTTAATTATATTATAGCTTTGATCATTTTACTACGCTTAAATCTGAAATTTAGTCCCTATAATTTTATTTGGTATAATTTGTTTTAGGTATAAATTGTCTTCTGTCATATTATAGCTTTAATCCCTTTATTATGTTTAAATTTGAAATTTAGTTCTTATACTGATTTTAGATAAAATTCGATCTCTATACTACTAAAATGATATTGCTAATCCAAAAAATTAACACCATAACTACTTTGATTAAAATGTTGATGTTGATTTTTCTGAAAAACGTACATTCGAACTTATTATGATAATTTTTTTGGAATAATATTCTTAAAGAAAATATGATATAAGCATTTTAATCGGAATAGTTAACATCATTAACTATTTAGATTAACTAAAAACATTATAAAAAAATAAAAAATTAAATTATAGCAAAAATTGAAATATAAAAATTAAATTTTAAAATTTTGAGCCAAAAGTGTAACTTCAACACTATCTTATAGTTAAAAAAGGAAAAAGAAGAAGAAGAAGAAGAAGAATCAAAAGGCAAACCAAAAAGAGTAGGAAACTTGAGGCAGTAAGATCCTTAGGGCCTTTCTTTCATCTATAGTGGTATAGATATCACTACCAATTTAATTAATACTTTTTTGAATAATCAATCAATACTGGAAGATTAAAAGAAGTGTGAACGGTATAACAGATTTTTTTTTTCAAAAAATAGAAGTTAAAAAGGAACCTGAAGAGAAGAAGAATGGAGTGAGTATATAGTTGAAATTTAATCCCTAATAACTTTTAATAATGAAAAGAGTGAAATTGTTATGAAATAAAAGATAAAAAGAGTAAAGAATAAATAAATTAGGAGAGTAAAAGAGAATGTATTTTTTTAACAAAAAAACGACCACAAGGGTCAACTCATTTATTACGTAACATCACAAATTACTGCATTATGGATTTCCACCAGGTAGCCCATATAAAAAAAAAAAAAAAACCAAGTTTTAGCCTTGTTACACATTTTCGTACATATTAAATCAACAACAGTGTTACAAGACCATTTGGTCCAAATTAAATCAGCAGAATTGAAATTGTTGAAGGCATCTTTACACTCCTTAATTCGTGCGCCGATGATGGTGACGTCTGTAGCTAGGTTCCTTAGCTTATTAACAAGGCCAACGTGATCCCTCTCAAAAAGTACATGCCCTTTAATTTTCAACTGACACGCCAATTTAATGCTAGCCTCAAACGCAAAGCACTCAACTTCTTTCGCCGACATCATTGTTTCAATAAAGCCTCCATCACCCCTCAACACAAAGCCTTCATCATCCCTAACAGTCGTCCCATACCCAATTTTATTATCACCTACTATAGCGTCGAAATTTATTTTTACAACCCCTTTAGGAGGTTTAATCCATTTCTTAACAACAATGTTCAGGGAAAGCAACGGCTTGTTCAACATGTTACAAATCCGAAAGTCTTTGCTAAGGGTACTGGCCCTCTCCCATATGACCTGCGCATCCTCTTCTTTTCCTCTGAACATGTAATTGTTTCTATTATTCCAGGAGTTCCATGCTTTCTTGTTAAGAACCCGCATCATATCTTCCAGCTAGTCAATGCATCGACTATACTTCTTCGAGATCGTATTCTCATCCTACCCTCCTATAGAAAGAATAGTTCGATATGTGGGGTAGTTTTAAGTGCATGTACCCACATCTGGGACATCTTTGCTCAAAGCATTGCTGAATCGAAACAATCTTAACATTTGTTGGGAGAATCTCGTGCCCCACACCCCAAGTAAACACTCGAACCTTAGGAATAGTATCGAGTTTACATAGTGCCTTCCAAAAAAACTATAAGGGCCACACCCCATCTCCTTCAACAATAACCATGAATAAGTAGACTTTGGCGTGAAACAACCATGATGGTTTTGAAACCATACTGTTTTTTCGCCATGGCCCTCACTCCCAATAGACAAATTGAAAATTTTATCCCTCCAATCCTGCCCATACAACCTGTAGACTTTATCCATGTTCCAGCGTCTATATTCCTCAAACCAAAGATCCTGCACACTACTATCATTAGGGTTAAGCATATCAACTTTAAAGGCACCACCATTTAAGCCTTCCACCCCCTGTTGTCAACCCGTATGTTAATCCTGTCACCACTCCCAACCTGCCAACCAAAACCATCTTTGAGGGCTTCTGCCGCAGCCACAATGCTGGTCCACGTAAAGGAAGCTTTGTCAACTCTTTTGGTGTGAAAGATATTGCCATCGGGAAAGTACTTAGAGGATAACACTTTAAAACAGAAGGAATCTTTATTGTTGATGAGCCTTCACACTTGACGCCCAAGAACAACCAAATTGAACAGCCGAATATACTTTATACCAAGACCTCCCATGCCTTTAGGATGGCACAAGGTCTTCCAAGGAAGCATCGTCCATAATCTGCCCTTTTCCTTGCCCGACCACCACACTCTACTTAACTTTGTTTGAATGTCTTCAATCATACCTTTGGGAACCAAGAAAATTGACAGTGCATATGTTGGAATAGATTGGAGGACCGTTTTGATGAAAACTTCTTTGCCACCAAAAGAAAGGAGCCTCTTGGTCCAACTATTAATCCTGCATGACAACTTATTGTTAATCTCTTGGAGAGCCACTTTTTTCTTTTTGCCGATAGGAAGGGGGAGGCCAAGATAGTTGTCTAGCTTCTCAACCACCTTCATGCCAAGAAGATCGCCAAAAATCTGTCTCTGCACCCTAGAGTATTAGGACTAAAAAGAACCATAGATTTTTAAAAATTAATTTCTTGACCTGAAACATTAGCAAACACCTTCAGAATATTAACAAGACTTTCAACATCATTCTTTTTATTTCTCACAAAAAGAAGGGCGTTGCGGCAAAAAAAAGATGATTAATCCTAGGGCCGTTCATACTAGCCCGGATTTCTTTTAAAATATTTTTACCTTGTACATGAATAAACATCCTCGAAAATGCTTCCAAGCAAAATAGAAACAAATAAGGGGATAAAGGATCCCCTTGACGGAGTCCCCTATCGGGAATTATAATATCCAATAAAATATTGTTACATTTAACCAAATATCTTACCGACCGAACGCATCCCATTATTTTGTCAGTCCATTTCTCAACAAACCCCATTTTCTTCACAACCGTCTCGAGAAAATTTCACTCCACCCGATCATATGCTTTGTTCATATCGAGTTTGATAACCAATCCTTTATTAGGGCCGTTTTTTTAGCTTTGAAGATAATGTAAAAGCTCGTGCGCCATCAACATATTATCATGCATCATTTTTCCCGGGACGAAGGCGCTTTGATACTAATACAACTAGGAAGGGCCACTTTAAGCTGGTTGGGCAGCACCTTTGAGATGATTTTGTAAATGAACCTATATAAACTAATAGGCCGAAAGTTAGTGATATCACAAGGGTCACGAATTTTTGGATTTAAAATGATTATCATTTCATTAAGGTTAGAGATATCTTTTTTCCATTAAGAACATCCAAACAGAACTGAATAATATCATTTCCCACTAACTAGTGATGCTTGAAAAAACTCCCTAAGAGACCGTTGACAACAAGAGCTTTACGGGGGGTTCATTTTTTTTAATAGCTTGGATAACCTCATTCTTCATGTAATCCATAGTGAGCCACTCATTTGTCTCTATAGTAACACACTCCTGGATATACTCCATGTCATGGTTATTAATGTTATGGCCATTTGACCGAAAAGTCTCCAAAAATAGCTTTTAGCCACATTGCAAATATCCTTGTTGTTAGTCACCCAATTCTCATCCATATATTTGAGCTTATCAATAGTATTCTTTTTTAACCGACCTATAGCTCTCGCATGAAAGTACCTCGTGTTCATGTCCCCCTCCCTAAGCCATTAAGACTTAGACCTTTGAACCCAGTATTTTTCTTCCCTAGAATAGAGGTGGCCAAGTTTACACTGCGCCTCCCTCAAAGTAATTGTACTATCAACCCTACGACCAGAATCGATAACCATATCAAGTTTTTTCTCCAAATTCTGGATATCTCTCTTTATTTTGACATATTTATCACGCTGCCACGGGCCAAGGACCGTACGAATCCTCTTTAGCTTATTAACATAGTTCAATGCATCCCAATTCCACTTACTACTAATAACACTTTTAGCCTCTCTATTAGCAGCCCAACAATCATCAAATTTGAAACACAACCTATGGTTTCTGGGATAATCTTTAGGCTTCTGTCCCCACATGTCCAAGAGAATTGCATCATGGTAAGATTGTGTTTGTCACACCACGTTGGTAGCCATAAACAGAAACTTCTCAATCATGAAGACCGAAGTTAAGAACCTGTCTAACCTTTCATTGATCAAGCTACCCCCACTCCTATTGTTTACCCAAGTAAACCAACCTCTATCGGGTTTGATGTCCACGAGGCCAAATCATCCATAATGTCTTTGAACTCATTCATATGTGCCCTCACCATTCTTCAACCACCATCTTTTTTAGCTTAATTCAGAATCGCATTAAAGTCCCCCTAACCACCCAATCCTCCCTCACTGAAACCCCAACCCTACGCAACATATCCCATGAACTACTTCTAAAGGTAGGATTCGTATGCCCATAGTAGCCAGTTATGATTTTCCAACAGAACAATGGAGTCAATGTGGTGATTTGAATAGTTTTGAATGGAAAAGTTCACCTCTTCCCTCCACAACAATGCAAGGCCACCACTTCGACCTTCAGAGCTCACAGGTAAACCATTCTACATCCTGCACTTTTTCTGAACACGAAAAAATTCATTAGCCTTTATTTTAGTTTCACTAAGGAAAATAAGATTGGGGTTATTAATAATAAGGAGTTGCTTGAGCTCCCGAACTGTCGTGGGGTTCCCCAACCCATGACAGCTCCAGCATAGGAACTTTATTGTTCTTGGAGGGGCTGTTCGCCAACTGCCGCTTTTAATGGTGTTAAGCATTCCAATAATTTTCTACGAACAACTTTGTTTGGACTTTCTTCGATTTGCTCCCCATAGCTTCTTCTTGATCTCTTTCTTTTGGTTTTCATTTTCCCGAGCCCTTCGCACGTTACTTTAATAGGGCGTTTTCCTAGTTGAGTGCTCGATTCTAACTCATCTTCTACATTTTTGACTTTTTCTTTTCCCATCTGTTCTGTAAGTTCATTCACCTCTATAGTTCCTTGTGTCTTCCTAGTTAATTCACTTTCCTTAACTTTATTGTCAGTAATGACTTCTATTCCTTTTATCTTGAGCCTACGATTTTGGTTAGGCATTCCTGTAAAAGCTCTTGACCAATTTCCATATTGGAATCCCATCTTATTTGACTTACTAATTTCCTCCTTCTTATCACACCTTTGAGTAGAATGACTTCTAAGCCTGCAAATGTAGCAAAATCTCGGCAAATGTTCGTATCTAATAGCACAAACAAGCTCAGCTCCCTCATTGTTAACAAATTGAACAACCCTATGCAAAGACGTGAGAATATTGATTATAACCCTATGTCGCATGTATTCTGTCCATCCACCATCCCTGTTGCGCCAGCCTATGGCAATCACTTCCCCAATCACATTGGCCACCTCCAAAGCAATCAGTCTATCCATGTACTACATAGGTATATTGGAAATTCTTACCCTAAATGGAGAACGGTTGAAGGCATAAGCCTCCATTTTTGGTCTTTGACGTAGGTTACCATATTGAATAAGCACTGGTCAAAAAGCCAATGAGAGAGGTTTAGTATCCTCTTTCTATCTTTAACGTTACCAAACTTCACCAAAATAGCACATTCTTTTAGGGCAATGAAGTTAACTTCCTCCTTTTGTGAACCAAAATAACTTAAATACTCGGTACATTGCTTCTCTATTGACTTTATCCTTTGACATCACATTCTCAATGGCATAGGCTTCGAAGCCCTGCGAACTATTAGATCCTACCTTTGTGCTCACAACCCTCATTGCTTCTTTCTTTGAGAAACTTAATTTCTTCAGAAGTTCGTTGATATCTTCTGCCATTATGGCATCCACAAATGCACCATGCAATGGCGGTGAATCACATTCCCGTCCAGTGGATTGAGCGACTAAGCAGAAACAAGAAGACTACGAAGGAAATAGAACAAGGGAAACAAACACAATAGTACCCCCAAGAAAATTGAAAACTAAATGAGTCACCAAAATGAGACTCGCCCTTTCAAGAAACCCTAAAACCCTGAACTCAGGCAGATTTACACAAACAACAATTATCAAGAAGACGATACAAAGCCAATTAGTCAAATAACCAAAACTCGTTATTGCTTCTTAATACAAGAAACGATAGAAAACCTAATATATTGAAAAACACTAAACCATATAACCTAAATGCATTTTTATATTATCATGACATAGAATGACCTTATTTACTAATAACGTAGAAAAGTCAAAAGGAGAATAAACTATTAATGCTATACCATACAAAGTGATACAAAACCATGCACGAAAGACGTACAAAACCATGCACACCCACAAATCTTTAAGAGAAAAAAATGTTAATAAAAGTAAGGAAACAATAAAACCTTGGCAGGAACAATGATCTTTCCTATCTAGCAGGGCCTAGTGCAGGCAAGAAAATTCATAGCCAACCACGTATGAATCAACCATACACCCTCGGATGGCACACCACTGCTTCAACACAAAACCCACCGCATGCATGGACCCCCACCACACTTAGCCATCCAATTATTCTTTTAGAAAGAATAAAGATGGACAGAAACGCCAAAAAGCAAGAACGAAAAACCTCAAAATCTTGGAGAAATTTTTTTAAAAGAGAATGTATTTAATTGATTAAAATAGGGATATTTACAATACTTATCCAAAGTTTATATTTATAGACATAATAAATATAAATGAAATAAAACTCTACTTCTAATGACTATAATTAGAGTTCTAAAGTATATCAAGCTTATCTTGATCTTGATGGACATCCACTTAATAATAAAATATTTATGTTGATAGATAATGCGTCTCGTTAAAACCTTACTAAGATAAAAACCATATCGAAAAAAATATTAGTGAAGGAAAAAAATACACTTATCTATAATGCGGATGACATGCTTCATTAAAAACCTTACCAGAAAATATTATGATCTCTTCATGAGTCCCAACAATAATTATAACTAAACTTTGATTATGATCCTTTTATAAAAATGCATGTATTCAAATCAAGTCAATAAATATATTGAACAATTTCTCAAGAATTTCTATGCTTCCAACATGCTAAATTCTTTAAGTATAAACTTCACTATATAGTAATTCATATAAAAAGTTGTAACAGCAACCAATTAGACGCATGTTATAATCTTTCATAAACTGCTAGACGAATTGGATATCTAAAGGTTATTGCATCCACCATAAAAGAAGATTACATCTTCTAATAATTAATGTCTGGACTTAGCCAAAAGATCATCTTCTTAATTCGTTTTCACAAAACTACTCATTTGTATCCTCATTGGCTTTACACTTTTAGATGCTTGGACTGTTAACCAAAAACTTCACAATTTAATTATACTTAGTTTGCATCTTTCTATTTTGGTCAATCTATTCATGTCTATATTTCTTAACAAATTTATTCAATATCCTCATTTTCTTTCATTATCCCAATGATAATATTGCATGCAAAACTGTTGTCAACAACTTTCTATTTTCATGGTTCCATATTTTCTCGTATTGACATAACTTAATCGGGATCTCTTTATTTTCATCATTTTCATATTCAGGTACCTGAATTTTTATAGAGTTTGAATAATTAGTTATGTCTTAGTCTCTTTAGGAGGACTTGTCTCCACTATATTATTATCTTGATTTATTATTTTCTTTTACGAGAATTTTCATATTTGAAACCAATAAATCTACCATGCTTCAAGCATGTATTACTTTTAATTTATTCTAACAAGTTGTCCTACTAGGACTTCAATTCAAATAAAGACATTAGCTGGTATATAACACTTGGTTATTCTCATCAGGTCAGTAAATGAATTCGGTAGTTAACTTGTAATAAAGTGAATTATCTTTTTGAACATCTAGTTCAAATCATTTTCTACGAGGATCTAGATATTGATCATTCACTCCAAGTAATTTATTTATCCAACTAATATTTCTCTCCTCTAATATTGGGAAAACTATTAAATCCAATAGAAACAACAAATCATGTCATAATTGAATCTCCAATTTATTTAAAACATTTAATAATACAAGGAGATTCATAATTAAGATGTATTCCTAGCTTTCTTTGAATACCCATTTTATGCATTGTGGTGGAGCAACTTGAACCTATATCACACATTCAAAAATTTTAAAATGGACTATATTTTGCTCATATCCAAAAGCCAGTTGTAATGGGGAGTATTTATCACAACTTATTGTCATGAGGCGTACAAGTACCAAATCATGTAAAATATAATATCCTTATACATATACAAAAAGTTTTGTTCTAAAAAGTAATGATTTAGCTACTAACTGGAGGCATTTTAATCATTAATCTTGCTAAACCATTTTATACGTATAAGCAACAAGCTTTGTGATAGTTATTCACATTGACAATCTAGCATGCAATACTTGTTTAAAACTTAAGAAATAAACTCACCAACATTAGCAAGAATTGTTGTCTCGATTGCATAATCTGAAGGTTTTGTTCTTAAACAAATCATTAAACAAGTAATCTTGCAAACTATAGGTTACAATTTGATAACTCACGTGTGATTATCTTGTAGATGCATCTACTAAAATAATATCAAAGCATTCCACTTTTTCGAATAAATGGGTTTATATTTCTTTCAGAAATGTAAGATATTCAATCTCAATTTTTGCTAGTGAGGTTTAATGAATTTTCCTTGAAAAGAAGAAACATTTAAAAAATGAAAAATCTTCAGGTTTTTTAATAAATATTCATATAAATTTTCATCATGTTGCATCATTATTGATCGGGATGGTATAACCGGTCATGCCAACTAATTAGTATATTTGGGCTAGTAAACTTCTAGTATACTAATCTAAAATTTTAATTTACCATCTCATATGAGTTAACCATATTAATATATACATAGTACCAACTAAAGGAAAAGATGATAGTTTTTCAATACAAAATTCTTATCCGATATAATATATTTAATCAATCATCTTCTCATCCATAGTCCTAATATGATATCTATTACAACATATATCCTTTTAAAATAAATTATTTTGTTTGAGTTTAACTAGAATGTAGCACATTAATTATCGTTTTGTTCCTTCAGATAACATTGTATTAGCTCTTCTAGAGCCTTGAACTAATTTTGTACTATGAAAGACTAACATGTTCCATTACCACATTGAACATAAAGTAACAATACATTAGCTTTTCTAGAGCCTTAAATCAATTTTGTACCACCAAAAATTGGTTCATTCATTACCAAACAAGAAAAATGCTTCTGATCCCTAAGGATAGTATGCACTATTGTATTGTCTACGAGACATTAATTGAATAATAAAATTTCCAGGTGTACGACAGGTAGATAGCCAACAAATTTTGATAAATTATCTCTCTTTTTTGAAGGGTATATTGAGAACTCTTGTTATTCTATTATTTATCTCTATATCTCCACTTTTAATGGTAAAAAGAATTATTACTAGTAAGATATCCAAAGTAAATGGTGTCACAATCCAAAAAAAGGATGCAATTCATACTTGATGTTTAGGTGTATGACAAGTACGCAATCAATGACCTCTTATACGAAATCGACAACATATGATATCTTCACTCCTTAAAGGATTCTCTTGGGAAATCTTGTTCTTCTCTTATTTATTTTCATTTTCCACTTTTGATGGCGAGAAGAATTAATATGGCCACCCTTTTTATGATTATTATGTAGTCACTTACTATATCCACGTCTAAGATTACGTATTTATATATTGATATGGAGTAAATCTAATATTGCTTCAGGAATAGAGCAAATATAATATTGTGAATGGAGTAATTCAACCCTTTCGGAGATTATCGTGTCGGAAAGAGGCCTCAAACAAGGAGACCCTTTCTCTCCCTATCTTTTTTTATTCTGTATGGAAGCTTTTTCTAAATTACTTATTTGGGCTCAAAATGAAATTTTGTCAAAAGGAATTAGGGCTAGTATTAATGGCCCTCATATTAATCATATTTTTTTTACCGATGATGTGCTTCTTTTCATTCGTAATAAAAAATAAGATGTGGAGGAGATCGACAATATTTTAAAAAACTTCTCTAATATATAGGGCCAGAAGATTAATACTGACAAGTCCATGATTTTGTTTAGCCTGAAAAATCCTTTGATTCAAAGACAAAATTTTAGCTCTTTGCTCAAAATGCGTATGGTTGAAACTCTTGATAATTACTTAGGCTTACCTTTACTCATTAATAAAAAAAATCAAATGCATTTACTAACATTATTAATCGGTGCAATTGCAGGGTTAATAATTGGTCAAAAAGGTTGTTGTCCTATGGTGGGAAAGAGGTGTTCCTGAAAGCCATTATTCAATCTATTCCTAAAAGACCATTGAGGAGCTTCATTCAATAATGGGCCGAATGTGGTGGATGAGTAATGAGAAGACTCACAGTTGGGTTATGTTGGCTTGGAAGCAGTTATGCTATCCAAAAGGGATGGGAGGCATGGGATATAGGGGGCATGCACGTGTTTAATCTGGCCCTTCTAGGAAGACAAGTGTGGAGGCTTGCAAATTTCAAAGACATGGTATGCTTTAGAGTCTTGAGCACTCAAAACTTTCCTGAGGGTGACGTGTTCATATCAAAATGTTGTTATAAACCGTCATTTACCTGGAGGAGCATTGCTAAAGCGGTGGTTGAAATTAAAGATGGTTTTATGTGGCAAGTCAGGGATGACAGCATGATATATATTCATTGGCACCAATGGGGCATAGAGGGGTTGAATGGGAAATCTCTGGATCAAACTTTGTTGACCAACAATGAAAACAAAGTTCATGATTTGTGGGACCAGCAAAAGAAGCGGTGGAAAAGAGGAATGGTTATGGAGCTGTATGGAAAAAATATGGGGGAGCAGATATGCAATTTAACCTTTCCTTGTAATGATATAAAAGACAGCCTTACATGGATTCAAAATCCTCATGGTTTTTATACTTTAAAGTCTATTTTTTCTTGGTTATTTCTTAAGAGAATCAATTTTGGCCCTCACAGACTGATTTAGAGAGTCATTTGGAAGCTTATAATGTTCTCTAAGATTAAAGTTTTCAGTTGGAGAATCGGCCATGAAAATTTTACCAACCTACGAAAACATTGCTCGCATCTGTCAGGATTTTTCCACAATATGTTCGAGATGCAATAATAATGCAGAGACGTTGCTTCATGCCATGAAAGATTGCCCGAAGGCCCGAGAAGTTCTTATGTTTTAGGGGTTAAATTACAGAATCATTGAAGGAAGATATGATAGGTGCATTGATTGGCTGGAAGATACTCTTCGTGAGCTCGACTCAAAGGCTGTTACAAATTTTTTTAAGCTTCTCTGGAATGTTTGGAATAATAGGAACAAGCTGGTGTTCCAGGGCAAGGAGGACTAGGCCATGGTGGTTTGGGAGAGGACACAGGCGCTAAGCAACGAGTTTAGAATCTTCAATCTCAATGAACCCCCTGTGATTCTCCCTAAGCCGGTGTGTAAAGTTGGAAGAAACCACCGAAGGAGTTTGTAAAAGTCAACGTTGATGCTGCGATTTTAGAAGGGTGTATTGGGTACAAGGTAATAGCGAGAGACGTTAATGGTTTTGTCTTGGGCAGCTGTTATGATTTGGTTAATAAAACCCTTGATGTTATTTGGGCGGAGCTAGAGGCCTCGTCCGCGGGTTTAAAGCTGGCCGACTCTATGAAATTTTTAAAATTAATTGTGGAGTCTGACAACGTGCTTTTAATCAACATTGTCAATAAGCATGAGAACAATGTCACCATTTTGGGCCCGATGTGTCAACAAGGAATGAGTGATCCTTAGAAAGTTTGCTTCAGTCCGTTTTCAATGGGTGGACCGTAATAGTAATGTTGTAGCTAATTTACTTAGTAGGCTTGCTATTAAGAATAAATGTACTTTGAATTTTAATTTGGATTATCCGATGGAAATCCACAATGATATTATTCGTGAAGTAATAAAATGAGGTTGACCCTCGGGTCGTTTTTTATCAAAAAAAAGTTATTGACATATTACCTCTTTTGGAGCTTGCAACTAATTTTGTATTACCAAATATTACAATAATATTTGTTTGTTTCAATACCAATTAAGATAAATACTTTTTACCTGTAAGGATGATATTCATTACTACATTGTCAACAAGATACGTATATTTATTTTTTCTTTAAAGAATATTATTAGAAACAAAATATCATGGCATACGACAGGTATGTGATCAATGATCTTTTATATCACATTGATAAAATAAGTTATTTGTGCCCTTTAAAGAGTTATCTTAATAAATCTCATTATTTTCTTTGAAAGTATTGCATTATCTAAGAGAGACTTATTTCTTTTTATATCTGTGTGCCATTAATTTCATTAATTGCGAAAGTCACTTAAAAATAAATAAAAATGACAAAAAGTCATTTTTGTTCAAATAGCCAAATGCCCTTTATTTATGGGATAATGTCATTCTAAACTTTTGTAATGGTCATATGAAAATTTTTATTATTCTTTTTGGAAAAGTAAAGTGTCGAAGCAATTGTTTTTATAGGAAAAGAACTTCTTTATATATAAACTATCCATGGTAGTTTCTCGCTAACTGGTGTTTAATAACTTTAATGAGTTTAGGTTCTACCCCAATATGGGTGAATCAGATCTGATTCGATCCAATATATTCAACAAAATATAATCTCAAAAATAAAAATTTAAGAAAGTTAGAAACATAATGGGTATGAATTTGATTAAAATATATTACTCGATATAAAAGTATATATGAAAATTTGATGTGGCTGAATGGTCGAAGCCTCACACCTATCTAAATTTTTTTCTGGTTCGAATTAGATTTGAGGAGAAAAAAAGTGGAGAATGGTGGAAAATTGGTTTTATAGATATAATGGTGTATGATATAGAAAATTCTAGAGTAGCTAAGTGGTTAAATGCAATTGGCGTGTGCAACATCCCAAAAAATGGGTTAGAAGAAATTGAGTTAGTGAAATCAAGAGTGGCTATCTCTCAATTTTGAGTTAAGATTTTGAAAAGTTTGCAAGAAATTTGATTTGGTTTAGTGGTTAAGTTTGTGCTTATGTGTGTGAGGTTCTGGATTTGAATCCCGTCTATTAAATTGTTGCTATTTGATTAAACCCCTATATTTAGATATTTGGGTTATAAGTTATTTTCTATCAATTAATGACAAAAATGAGCTTGTTGGTTCAATGGTTAAGCTTATGTATTTCTTTTGGTCTTGTGTTCGAATCATTGTGAAAACAATGGAAATGTTTTTTGTTTTTACTACCTTGTAAGGTAATTTAGTTTTTTTTTTAGTTAATTAAACTCTCTCCAAGAAACTTCCTTGGTGGTTCACATTTTTTTTCCATTCTCCTTTGTTTCTTTCTCTTTGTTTTGATTCATTCTCTTTAAATTATCATTCATTTTTGCTATCTTGTGTTAAATTGATGCTGTACGGGGTCTGACTTCTCCTTCTTGGTTCAATTTGTTTGTCGGTAAGTTTCGTTTTGAGGTTTTGTGTCGAAAGTTCTTTGACGAAGCTTCGATTTTTGAATGTTGTTTTAGCAATTTGATTCCAAATTAATTGTTTGGTTGTTCAATTGATTGTCGTTTTAGGTTTCAAAATAGTCTGTGTTTCTTCTGCATCGAAATTGTATTAAGTGTGTAACGAAAACTCGATTTTTTGCAAATTGCGAACGTCGAAAGACATTGTTGTCGGTGCTACACGTCCGTGTGACTCACACGACCGTGTGCTAGGCTGTGTAAGTCACTATTTTAGATTTAGGTTCACACGAGCTAGAGACACGGGTGTGTGTCCAAGCTATGTAACTTACTTTTTTGGAATCGGAGGCACACAGGCCAGAGACATGGGTGTGTGTCCAGGCCGTGTGAGATATATTTTGGGACTTGGGTCATATGTTCGTGTGCTAGGCCGTATGATAGACCGTGAGAGGTATGGGTATGAGGCAGACGACCATGTGGACCACATGGGACAGCCCTGAAGGCTATGCGAATCCACACAGGCGTGTGAACTTAAAAATTGAATTTTTCCCTAGGTCTATAAACATTCTTCCAATTGAACGTAAACCTTACGCGAGGCCCGTATGGTTTGAGTTATGTTATAAAATTTTATATATGGTGGTTGTTAGTGTATAATCTGATGTCTGTATGTATGTCTAATACGAAATAAGTTAAGTAGTTATGATCTATTAGTGTATGATGTGCTTTTATTTGGGAAGTTTTTAAGATATGTGTATTGTACAGGTATGTTCCGTACTCTGTTAATTTTGATGGCACGTCTTTGTGTACCTTGTTGAACGAGAACATTTGATATTTGAATATGCTAATTTGTTTAATACTGATTCTAATATATAACCATGCATGTAATTTCATGGAAAATATGATACGATTCATTGAGATCTGAGAAATCTATTCTGCATAGCGTGGATTACCATGTCTTCTGTTATGTTATTGTACGATAGCATGTCCAACATGCTCATCACTTTGATTCCGTATATGCATGCTATGATACATTGCATGGGGTTGGGATGATGTCAAAGGAGAAAGTTTCTGGTAGTTTAATGATCTGCATTATTTGGTGGTTTATCCACAATACTAGCTGGGAACTTGTCTGCAATTATAATGGCACTGTCCACAATTACTTGTTGGTGTGATTTGGTTGGATGAGTTCTGAAAAACTCTATTTTGGTGTGTAGCGGAGTTGGATATGATGTTTTCTGATAAATCTACATTTTGGTTTTTTAAGAGCACCGCATTGACATAATCATACATCCTCTGTTCAGTTATACGATTGTTATGAAAATCTTTGTGATACTCTGATTAGTTCCACTCTGGTTATATGATTGTTATGACATTCTCTGTGTTACTCTATTTTGTATATTGTGTGTGTTTGATCTCTATTTGAGTTTTGTTATTCATTGAGCTTTATAGCTCACCCCTTTGTTTTATCTTTAATTGTTTAGGTAAACCTTTGATTTAGGATCGGATGATGTGTGGGAGCTCGAATTGTTTTCTCCCTTAATGTAAATATGGTGAATTCTGAAATTAATCGTTTTGATCTTTTGAGTTTGTAATATGTTTCTAAACTCGTTTTGGGTTTTGCTTTATTCGTCGATAATTGACATTTTCTAATGCGAGACTGCAAAATCACTTAAGTCGACAAAACATATTTTGGTTTTAAAAACTAAAACCCTAAAAAAGGTTTTTCGTTGCAAATTTAGGAATTTCTTAAGTTTTTTTTGAAAAAGAACTAATAGCTTTCTGGTGACTGTTTGCGAAATTTATATTTGCTACATACTTACTGAAATCAGGTTTTCAAACGAGTTAATGTAATTTCTCTAGATTTGGTCATAACTTCTAGGTCGGGTTTAGGGTGTTACAATGTGTAACTCTGGTCGCAAGATTGAATCTTGCTATTGGCATTCAATATTTTCATTGAAAGGACTGAATGTTGAAAGCTAGGGCTCTGGTTCATTCCTTACGGGTAATAGATTTTTTGTAGAATCAAAAAGTTTAGAAGAAAACTTAGAAGGATATTTTTTAAAAATCGAGAATAGTGAAAAAAATTTGATCATTAAAGATTTTGAAGAGCGAAAAAAATTGATAATTGTTATAGAATTATTATAGAATACATCATAACCTGACTTGAAATTCAACCCGCTCTGGTAACCCATAATTTGTCCCGAAAAAAGCCCTTTTATATAGACTTTTAAGGACTCTCTTTATGGAGGCATACTCTCTCAAGTCTCTCCACTTTTTTCCCATCTCCTTCTTAACAAGAAAACCAATTTTCTTCATACTCAAACCACATATACCAAGAAGAAGATGACCTAGCCAACTCAGCTACCAACTAAATCTTGCATCAATAATGGTGCAATAAGAGTGGATCGAACCCACCAAAATAACCTTTACTCTCCTTCATCAAAGTCACATTCTCCAAGAGAAGTGCTGGCTTGCTCAAAAAGGTTAAGGAACTTGTCATTCTATGCAATGATGAGGTTCTTGTCATCATTTTCTCCAATACTGACAAGCTCTTTGAGTTTTCTAGCTCTGGAATGTTGATTACTAGGATCATCGGCTATGAATTTTAGAGGGATCAACGACCTCTCATGTAACACCCCAAAACTCGACCCAAACATTTTGACCGGATCTCGAAGGTCACATTGACTACCAAAGTGATCGTAGAATAACTTACCAAAAGAACTGTTTAAAACTCAATCCGAAAATAGGTTGCTTAATTTGAACTAAATCATTTAACAATTATGTTTTGAAATAGTAATTGAGTGATGTTAAAAACAATTTGGAATAAAATATTTGACATTTCTTGTACAGTTTCACAATGCATCAATTTTGCCAATTGTAACTCGAAATTTTCAGATTTAGAGATTGTGCAGAAAATATGTTGGTTTTCTCAAATGTGTATTGATCGTTGTTTTATGTATTGTCAAAGTCTTAAAATTTATAAAAAGAATGATCGAACCTGGAAACTAACTATGACAACGATGTGAGGCAAGCGTACCTATTGAACAATAGTATAGTTAAGGAAAGACCGGAATGTCGAACCCAAAGGAACCAAAAGTACTAATACTAACTCTCTTTTTATTATCTAGCCTAAGAATTAAATGAATTTGTTATTTAATTTAAATTAACTAGTTACTAAACTAAAGACTTTAAGACAAAGGATAATGAAATTGGAAAAATAACTTTGAGGAAAAACCAATCGATTAAGATGACACCCAAGGAAGAATCCACCTAGACTTCACTTGTTATCTAACTCTGAACCAGACGATTTATTCATTTGACTTGATCCGTAAGATTCCCTAAGTTATATTAATCCCTCTCTCGAGGCGACTAACTCCAACCCTAGGTTGATTAATTGAAATCTCTTTCTAATTAGAACCCCCTAGAATTGCATTAACTCGATCTATGGACTCCCATATTAGGTTTCACCCTAATCCGGCAAAATCTAGTCACCCTATCTCTAGGCACGCAATCAACTCCGCTTAATTATGCTAGATCTACTCTTAGGCAGGGACTTTTGCTCCTCCACCTAAGCACATCATACTTGAATTAATATCCCGGAAATATTAAAACAAGAATTAAGAACACATAATTAAGAACAAGTCAAATATTTATCATATAGTTCAGCAAACGATAATAAGATTCATCTTAGGTTTCATCCCCCTTAGGTATCTGAGGGTTTAGTTCATAACAATAAAGGAAAACATCTCAAAAGAAAAGATAAAACAAAACATAAGAAATCCCTAAAACCCCCTGAAGGAATTGAAGGAGAGATCATCCGTCTTGAGTATAATTCCGTCTTCCTGAGATGAATCAACTAGCTATCTTCGAGTAAATCCCCACAAATCTACCTTCTTTGGCCTAGCTGGACGCCCCCTGACTAAAGCCTTGGGTTCCCCCAACAAAAGCCCTGGCAGAACGCTTTTGCCGAACTCTCCGCTTAAGTTGCCCCCTAGGGTTTTTATATAGGCTTTGAGATGCCTTACTTGGCCTCCAAGTATCCTAATCCGAATAGGATTCCTATTTGGGTGTTTATATAGACTTTGAAATGTGTTTCTTTGCCTTAAAGTATCCTATTCTGAGTAAAACTCCTCTTGGCCGCGGACACGCCTATGGCACACGCCCGTGTAAGTCGTGGCCAGGCCGTGTTCGAGACTGTTGAGTGGGGCACGGTCGTGTGGTCTTGGGTCCAGGCTGTGTGGATTTCGTGATATGGCCCATTTACTCCATTTTGGGCCCGTTTCTCGTTATTTTCATCCTTCGGTGCTCTTCTGAGTATAAAACATGAAAACAGAGGATTAAGAGCACCAAATTACACAATTCAAGGCTTAAATCATCCAAAAGCGTGCTAAATGTGGGATTAAAATATGTTACTATTACGATTTATCATGTTTGAAACTTTCAAAATGTTGTTCAAAACCGAAATCATGTAGTTTAATGAAAAAATTCAAACCCAATCCCAAACCACAGTTTATATAATCACTTTACAAATATTCTAAGTAACCGACCGTATAAAATTTATGAAAATTTTGACACAACCAAATCAAACCAAACTTTTTGAGACCTCTGATGTGCCTAGTCAGTAGCTTAGTCTCGTGAAATACCTGAAAGGAAGAATACTAAGGGAATGAGCTATGCGAGCTTAGTGTGAGTCTGATATAAAAAAGGTATCAAATATGGGATTTCAAAGCAAATATCCTAGATAATATTACACTTACAACACACAAAATATATCTCATAGTAGTAATCAGACTTACGAGTAGACTCATGTATCACACTTACCATAGCGACATTATTTCCAACATATTAGTTACTTCAGACACGTCGAGCTATTCAAATTATTTCGCAGCTAACCCAATAATCATACAGACATACTTATAACCGAACATGAAATGAATGCAATAGATTAAAAACTCGCCCAACCAATCGAACACCATTTCGACCACCCTGCACACCACATATGAGATATATCAAGCCTATCCACCCTACACACCACATAGGACCATCTTAGGTCCATCCACCCTATACACCACGTATGTGGAACTAAGCCACTCAATAATAAAATGCAGCTGAGTTGACATATGATACTTGCAGACATACCGCTATCAGATTATTGTGCAGTTTAACTGCCCAGCACAAACTTCCTTCTCTTCACAACCAAAATCCCAAATTTTGATGCAAATGTCAGAGTGCACTCAATATGCGAACAGACTCACAGAAAATAATACATAATCAGTGGACCAATTTTAGATTCAAAATAACAATAGTAGAAATACCTCATATTCATTTATCACATCACCTTAATGCATGAGCAACAGTTGGCATACACCTTACACTTGTTTATACACATACAAATCTAAGCTGAAAACAGAGTCCCAACACACGTGTAGAGGCCTAACTAAGAGTCGAATAGTACATAACACGAGTCAATTTATGACTTATAGCAAAAATTTAAGAAAAAAAGACACACGGCCATATGCCTCGGCTGGGTGGAGGTCTACACGCTCTTATAGTAGTTTACACTCCCGTGTGCAAGTTGCACACGCCCATGTGGAGGAGACACACGCCCGTGTGAGCAAGTTACATGGCCGTGTGAGTAGCCCATGTAACTCACTATCCAAAAGTGCCAAAAAAGGTACAGAGTAGACACAACCGTGTGGAAACCTCACACGCCTGTGTGGCTAAAGGACACGGTCGTGTGTCTAAGACAAACGCCCGTGTGAAAAGTGAAAAAAATCCCCAAATAATGGCCACACGGCCGTATGGCAAAAAAAATCACCCAAAAATCCTAATTCCCAACATTACACGGCTGTGTGAACCGCCCATGTGTAGCACACGCCCGTGTGGCCACCCGTGTGGTCATGAAACCACACTGGAATAGGCTGAAGAATGTGAATTTCCTTAATGAAACAAATTCCTAACATCAATATTTCTAAAAATCCATATCGAAAACAATTGAAAATCATGAAATCACCATAGAACGACCTTTTTAAGTTCAGAAACACACCTTAAAAATGCGATTCCAACACCGGAAACCAGTCGATTCGACTCAACTTAACTAATCTGAAACTCAATTTTGAAAATGCACAACTACTTAAAACCTTTATCAACAATAGTAAAGAATCTAGAAACCAAATCAAAATTCAAAGGCACTTTCACGCAATTCCTTTATTGAAAGACCAAAATCAAAGCTTTAATGCACGACCAGCAGGATGCAAAGGAAAGCACAATAGCCAAAAGAAGAAAAGAAAATAAATGATAGTGAAAGAAGAGAGAAAAGAAAACCAACGTGTGAAAGAAGGAGTGGAAAAATAGGCTAACATGAGAGAGAAAGTAAAAATAAAAATCTAATTAAGAAAATAAATAAAGTTAATTTAGTTCTAAAAGACCCCAAAAATAAAATAAAAATCCCTCTTTTCTCACATTAAAATTCGAACACGAGACCAAGGAAAATTAATCAACACACTCCACCACCGAACCAACAGGCTCACTCTAACATTAACACGTGGAAAGAAACATAATTGCTCAACCTACTCATTACCTTTAACTAAAAACCTCAAAACTTCTAACCCCAAATTTTGAGGTGTTACATCTCAATTTTTGTGCTTCTCATGGTGACATGATTATTCTTAGCTGCGTCCAAATCGTGGCGCTCAGATTTCGGATGGTAAGATAGGTTAGAAATTTTGATTGATTTCTATTTATTCATCATAAATGTGTTGATTCATATATGATTAGTTGTGATGGTTTAGAGTTTGCAAAGAATGTTTTTAATGAAGTGTCAGAAAGAAATGTTTGTGTGGAGAAGTTGATGATTTAAATAAAGTGTTTGATAAAATGATAAAAATAAAAGTAGGGGAGAAAATGCCAAAAGAGAATGGGAAATCTAATTGAGTTACTATTGTTGTGTTTTGTCGGCATGCTAGCAATCGAGGCTGTTAGAATTTAAAAGATAGGATCATTCGTACATTACAAACATTATAGGATAGAACTTATCCAATTTGTTGAGGGCACTGATCAATTTGTATTCAGGGGCTTGCTATGTATGGGAAGAATATCCAGACTATTGATAATTCTCGAGGAATGATGAAGCAGGGGCTTTTGCCAGATAGTGTTAATTTTATTGTTGTTTGTGCCTGTAATAGTAGAGAATTGGTGAATTTGGAGTTTGTTGTGCACCTGAACATGTCTTGTGTACTTGTTATCATTAGTAGTCCTGCATACAGATTGAGTACAATAGACTTGAACACAGAGAGTTTATCTCTATATCACCCATTTTCCTTTTCTGCGTATCTTATATGGTATGCTCTTTGACTCATGCTCTTTTATCTTTTTGCTAATTTTCAGTGCTAGTTTTTTATTCTCCTTATGGCAGGGGAAATCACGTCTAGTTTAATTACACCATTTCTCATTGTCAATATCATAAATGGTATTTTCTTTTCCATTCCATTTTTTCTTCTTGTTGATGGCTTTAGTGAAGGTATGTGTAATGTTTATGAGTACATATTTATGCATATTAGTGTTGGCGAGGGTGTATGCTCATATTTAGATACACATACATTATAATGAGCTTGACAAGTCATGCATGTATATTGTATGATAGTTGCCGAAGCATATTCATATATGTACACATTTTTAAAATAGACAAAACATGGATATATATACCACTGAAAATTGATGAAGCTATTTACATTTAGTGTTTTGTAAAGCTATTTATTTATTTTTTCCAAAACCAAATAAGATAAGTAATACCTTCGCCATTTTTAATGCAAATTTTAGTATGTGCTATATGTAAATAGCTCATCATTTGTAATTTAGAGGGTTTATCCTTTACCAAATGTTTTAAATTCTTTATAACCTCTCCAGCTCAAGGCTCGACAAGCCTTTAACTTGATTTGGCAATCCATGTTTTATTGCACCCACCCTTCACCATTAGTTGTTGAGATATAGATGAATTTTCTTTCAAGGTGGCGAAGGTGGCAAAGGTGTGTTTGTGCTAGAGTAATTTTTTAAAGTGTTGTAATTAAAGCACAACTCACTAAAGTTAGCGTACAAATTTTTTATTACAAAAATTACTAATATTTTTCTCATGTGTTGCAAAGATAAGTATAAAAGACAAAGTCCCTTAGCGTTTTCAAGCACACATCAATGAAAGTATAATTATATGATATAAAAAATTATTGATGTCTTTCTTAGGTTTAGCATTTCACCAAATTTATCTCCACTATGGCTCGTCAAAGGGATAAGTTACAAGTGGGCAAAGTCACCAAATTTTTTCAAGTCTACCTCAATGAAAGGTTAGAAATTTTTTGAGAGTAATGAATTTCGACGAAGATTACAAAATTTGGAGAGGGAATCAATATTGGCAATTGTGGTAATTTTGGCGAAGCATTGTTTACAAAGGGGCAATTTTCTTGCAACACACCTTGTTAGGGTAAATATTCCATGAAGAATGCCTCACCGAACTCAACAACACCGTGCCAAATTACAACTCTTGATCATTATAGGTTTTGTTAACAAATGTATAGATTCTCACCTCCATTTATATATATTCCTTTATATTGATTTATGCAAAGCCAAAGTTACTAATACATCGCAAGACTTAGTTTTCTCATTATTTTCTCAATTAATTAGTAATGTATACCATTTGGTATTTCCATGAACATCAACATTATTTATATCTTTTTTTGTGATCCATGATTCGAAATTTACACTTTGCATTTAAGGCAAGCCTTACTCTACCTTAAAGAGATGCAAGCTTTAGAATCCGCCTTATGCTTGCGAGATTTTAAGAATATCATGAATCGGATTTAAAGCTCGCTGATTTACGATCAGAGCTTCAGCTCATTGATTTATGATCATGAAAAATTCATTAAAAGTTCATCGATTTATGATCGCAAGTCTATTTAAACAGTTCACCAATTTACGATCACAACTATCATTTTTAACGCTCGCTGATTTATGATCACAACTTCATTTAAACAATTCGCTAATTTATGATCACAACCGCCATTTTTAAAGCTCGTTGATTTGCGATCACAACTTCATTTGATTGATTTATGATCATGAATAATTCATTAACAGTTTGTCAGTTTATGATCGCAACTCCATTTAAACAGTTTGCTGATTTTACGATCATAACTGTCATTTTTAAAGCTCGCTGATTTACAACCAGAGCTTTAGCTCATTGATTTATGATCATGAACAATTCATTAAAAGTTCATCGATTTATGATCGCAAGTCCATTTAAACAATTCACCAATTTACGATCACAACTATCATTTTTAGCGCTCGTTGATTTATGATCACAACTTTATTTAAACAATTCGTAATTTACGATCACAACTGCCATTTTTAAAGCTCGTTGATTTGCGATCACAACTTCAGTTGATTGATTTATGATCATGAATAATTCATTAAGATTTTGTGATAAACTGTAATATGAACATATTTTAATCCTATATTTAGCATACTTTTGGATTATTTAAGCCTTGAATTGTGAAATTTGGTGCTCTTAATCCTTTAATTTAATTTTTTATACTTAGGAAAGCACCGGAGGATGAAAAGAACAAGAAACGGGCCTAAAAGGGGGTAAATGGGCCAAATTAAGAAATCGACATAGCCTGGGCCCAAGACCACACGACCGTGCCTACTTAACAGACCCGACCACGGCCTAGCCACTATTCACACGGGCGTGTCCCTGCCGTGACAAAAAGAAATTCTACTCGTATTAGGATACTTAGAGGCAAAGAAAGCCATTCCAAAAGCCTATATAAACACCTTAGAGGCCAACATTTAGGGGGCGTCCAGTTAGGCGGAAGAGCCAAGCCAGAGAGGCCAGAATTGTGGAATTTACTTGAAGAAAGCAGTTGATTCATCTCAAGAAGCCGGAATCATACTTAAGACGGAAGATCTTCCCTTCAATTTCCTTCAGGGGGTTTTAGGGTTTTTCTTATGTTTTGTTTTATATTTTCTTCTGAGATGTATTCTTTTATTATTATGAACTACACCTCTCAAATACCTGAGGGGGATGAAACCTAAGACGGATCTTGTTATTTTTTTCTGAACTATATGATAAATACTTGATTTGTTCTTAATTATGTATTCTTAATTCTTGTTTTGATATTTCAGGATATTGATTCAAGTATTGATGTGCTTAGGCAGAGGAGGAATAGACCCTGTCTAAGAGTAGATCTAGCATAGTTAAGCGGAGTTGATCGCAACCCTAGAGATAGGAAGACAAAAATCTGCCAGATTAGGGTCAAACCTATATGGGAGTCCATAGATCGAGTTAATGCAATTATAGGGGTTTTAAATAAAAAGAGATTTCAATTAATCAACCTAGGGTTAGATGTTAGTAGCCTCGAGAGAGGTATTAATATACATTAGGGAATCCTACGGATCAAGTCAAGTGAATATATCGTCTGGTTCAAAGTTAAATAACAAGTGAAGTCTAGGTGGATTCTTCCTCGGGTATTGTCTTAATCAATTGGTTTTTCCCACAAGTATTTCTCCGATTCATTTTCTTTGTCTTTGCATCTTTAGCTTAATAGTTAGTTAATTTTAGATTAATTAATAATTCCCTTAATTTTTAGGCTAAATAATAAAAAGAAAGTTAGTATTAGTACTTTTGGTTCCTTTGGGTTCGAAAATCCGGTCTTGCCACTAAACTATACTACTGTTCGATAGGTGCGCTTGCCTCAATCGTTGTCATAGTTAGTTTCTAGGCTCGATCATTCTTTTTATAAATTCTTAAGACTCTGACACACGATCAGTTTGTCAGTTTATGATCGCAACTCCATTTAAACAGTTTGCTGATTTTACGATCATAACTGTCATTTTTAAAGCTCGTTGATTTACAACCAGAGCTTCAGCTCATTGATTTATGATCATGAACAATTCATTAAAAGTTCATCGATTTACGATTGCATGTCCATTTAAACAGTTCACCAATTTACGATCACAACTATTATTTTTAACGCTCGCTGATTTATGATCACAACTTCATTTAAACATTTCACTAATTTACGATCACAACTGTCATTTTATGATCACAACTTCATTTAAACATTTCACTAATTTACGATCACAACTGTCATTTTTAAAGCTTGTTGATTTACGATCACAACTTCAGTTGATTGATTTATGATCATGAATAATTCATTAAGAGTTTGTCGGTTTATGATCGCAACTCCATTTAAATAGTTTGCTGATTTACGATCACAACTTCAATTTATTGATTTATGATCATGAACAATTCATTAAGAGTTCATCGATTTACGATCGCACCTCCATTTAAATAGTTTGCTAATTTACGATCACAACTGTCATTTTTAAAGCTCGTTGATTTATGATCACTGCTTACGATCATGAATAATTTATTAAGAGTTCATAGATTTATGATCGTAACTCCATTTAAACAGTTTGCTGATTTACGATCACAGTTATCATTTTTAAAGCTCGCTGATTTATGATCACAACTTTAGAAAATTGATTTATGATCATGAACAATTCATTAAGAGTTTGTTGATTTACGATCGCAACTCCAATTAAACAGCTCGTTGATTTACGATCACAATTGTCATTTTTAAAACTCTCTGGTTTATGATCATGAACAATTCATTAAGAGTTCATTGATTTATGATCATAAATCCATTTAAAAAGTTTGTTGATTTACGATCACAACTGACATTTTTAAAGCTTGTTAATTTATGATCACAGTTTCAGTTCATTGATTTATGATCCTGAACAATTCATTAAGAGTTCCCCGATTTACAATCGTAACTCCATTCTTACAGTCCGTTGGCTTACGATCACGACCTTCTGGTTATGAAATTTTAAGAATCTCATGGTCTTTAAAATCATTTCCTCAATAGCCTTTTAACTTCTATATCACACTATTAGAAAACAAAACTTCCTCAGTAAAGTTTCAAGTTAAAACTTACATAGTAAGCCCCCAATTACACGCTGCACGCATGAAAGTCTATCTTAGAAGAGTCACTTTATAACTCTTCTCCGATAAGATGGAGTGCAAATTGTTATATAATTATTATAGAATATATCATAATGCGACTTGAAATCTAATCCGCTCTGGTGACTTAGAATTCGAGTCGAAAAGAGCTCCTTGTATAGACTTCAAATGACCCTCTTTAAGGGGGTTTGCTCTCTCAAGACTCTCCACTTTTTTCTTATCTCCTTTTTCACAAGAAACCTTTTTTCTCCATACTCTAACCACCTATATCAAGAAGAAGATGAATTGGCCAACTCAGCTACCAACTAAATCTTGTATTAACAAGAATCATCATACTAGTAATGTGTTATGAAATAAAGATAAAAATAGTAAAGAACAAAGAAATTGGGAGAGTAAAAGAGAACATATTTTATTGATAAAAATAGGAATGTTTACAATGCTTCTCCAAATTTTATATTTTATAGACAAAAGAAGTATAAATGAAACAAAACTCTACTTCTAATAGCTATTAGAATCCTGAAGTATGTCAAACTTCTCTTGGTTTTGTTGAAAAAAACCAATTCAAAAAAGGTTTTCTTGCATAGCGGAAAATAAAAATTTTGAAAGCTGAACCAATTTGTGATATTTATATCAATAAACCCTTTATCAAAATTGCACTTGTGTTTTCGGCTAGACAACTCCTTGCCATTTCTGGCTTTCAACCGAACAACTTTCTCCACTTTCTCGTACCACGAACTACTTTGAGTGTGGGTTCGAATGACTCGAATCAAACACAGAACCATAAATAGTTCAAACACAGAACCATAAATAGTTTACTTTACTTTCAGTGGGAAAGCAAAATTCTCTTTCAATAGAAATTGACAAAATTATTATTCCGAAAAATAGAATTAATACTTAGATAATAAAATCTCACTATTTTTGGGCAGAATAATAATATCTCAAAGTTGTATATATGTATCCCTTCAGTACCATTTATTTATAGGGAGAAGAGGTGAAAACCCTTGGTGAATTTTTGTTGAATTGTAGAAGTCTATTTCAATAGAAAAAGCGAAGTCCTAGTTTTACTAAGATTAGGTGGGGCGACAACCCTAGTTAAACAAACTAGGGTTTGTCGTCCCTAACATTAAACATAAGGGGCTTTTGTGCCTCTCCTATATCGGGTCCAATTACACGTACTTCCTAGACTATTAACCTAATACTTTATAATTCAATCCAGCCTGATATTTGTTTTTTTGTTTCCCAAAATAAAGATATTAAATTAATTTAAATTAATTAATTTCACAATTAAATAATTTTCTCAATCGAATTTGTATTCTGTTAAAATCATGACGATTTTATCGTAAAAAATCCATGATAAAATATATTTAATATTTCTATGTTCAACGGATTTACCGTGACCAAAAATTTATTTCCATTCTTAAAATTCAATTATTTAATCACTTAATTAAATAATAATTCAAAAATCCATAAATTCATTTTCCAAGTCATTTCCATTTAAAGAAAACCATATTAATTTCTAAATGTTTCCCATTTCTCTAATTTTACAATTTCTATCATTTCTGTTCATTTGATTCAACATGCAATTTATTTCTGGTTTCAACGAGCTAGTAAAGAGACAGATTGGACATATATGATTAGAGCTCAAATGATTTATAATTATGTTCCAGCTTTTAGCCTATTAATAATAAACTCATTTAGTCATGAAATCATTCCACTATAGTATTGTGATTGAGCTTTCCCTGATGGCATACCATTACGAAAGCAACTAGATCAGTGCTCGTCCAATAACCTTATCATAAGTGTGTTACCCTCTTAGGATATCCTTAATCACTTTAGGATAAATCCGCTCTGTCACACCCCGAAATTGGGTTTGAAAGAATTAAAGTTTGCAAGTGGGCCATTGGTTGCTGGCAGACTTTAACGTTTTCTTTTGCGTTTGAGAGATAATGATGAGCCTAATGGTTCAGTAGTTAAGAATAAGTTTTCCCTTAAGTTTCGAGTTCGATTCCTCGTGTGTGCTAAGTGAGAATTGTATTGTTTTTTGTTTCAATTCTGAAAATTTTGATAGGTTAAAGTTTTATTAAAATCTTATTTTATTGTATTTTTTTAATTTTTGAAAACGGGAAATTCCCAAAATTCTCTCACATTCTCTACTCCCTCTCTCTCGTCAATCTCTCTCTCTTCCAAAAATTTCAGACTTTGGTTTTCTTTCTCTTTTGTCTCTCATTTTTTCTCTCTCTCTTATTGGTTTCCATATAATTGTTAATTGCCGCTTCTCAAATTTGTTCTTTGTTCAATCAAGTGTTGAATTGGATAAATGTAAGTGTCATTGTTGTGAGCTTTATGTTAGTTCTTCGATTCTTCTATGATCGGTTTCGATCAAAATACTTATAAGTTCTTGTGTGCTCTCGTATTAAGTCTCAGATCGTTAAATTGGGGTGTGTCGATCTATTATTGGTGCTTTGAAGTTATTTTTCCAGGTGTTTTTCTTAAACTTATGTAATTTAGGGTCGATTTGGTGTCAAAATATGTTACTTACAGCAGTTTTTGGGGTGATCTATGAACCATACGAGCAACCACACGGGCGGTCCATACAGTCATGTGCTGCGTAGAAATTAGGTTATTTTGGTGTCACACGGCCTGGCCACATGACTATGTCTCCCTCGTGTCTTGCAAGTTAGTGAATTAAGTGGCCTGCTTATATGGCCGTGTATCTCAGTCACACGGGCGTATACCTTGGTCACACAGGCGTGTCTCCTCTGCTATTGAATTTGATAGTGAGCTACATGACCGTGTACCCCTATCACACAGGCGTTTCTCTCTGCCACGCGATCGTGTACCCCTGTCACACGGTATGGACCCTCCCACACGGCCGTGTGGTTCTGTTTTTGCAATTTTTTCTTAGTGTTTGCTAAGTGACCTATTTTGGTCCTTGAGTGTTCTTTTGCACGTTTAAGCCTCTGTAGGTTTTTTTGAAACACGAATGCTGGGTGTGGTAGGTCTACGAAATGCGTAATATTGTTAGAATAATTTTGTATATATATATAAGTGGTTCTAATATATGATTTTGGACTATTTCTTGAAGCTAATTATATGATATTGTGTATAATATTCTGATATATGGAAATGTCTAGATATGGTGATCAGAAAATTTACTTTTCGTGGATTCTGTTATTTTGTAATTGAATGTGAGAAAAATCGATACGATATACGTATTTTTTGTGAGTTTTGCATGTGCATATGCATCTGTGGTTGGGATACGGTTATGAAGAGAAGGAAGTTTGATTTGGCAGTTTTAATTGCATTACTAAATTGTGCTGCAAACTCGCAATAATATTAACAGCTTGACTGCTTAATAAATCAAGTGGAAAATGACCATATTAAGGTGTGTTTGGTTGGATGGGTCCACCATAACCCAAATATTGGTGTGTAGAAGTTGGAAAGGGCCTAGTATGCCTTTATTGGTGTGTGCTGGGTGTCAAAGTTGGTGTGTAGATGTTAGATAGGAGAGGATTTGACATTCTTTATTTGTTTAAGTTTTACGTATCTGTTTATTGTTAATGTAACTCAATGTGTTAACCTGATGTGGAATCTGATATTAATTTGGTCTTAGTTATTTTGTGTTTGAGTAACCCCACATGAATACGTTTTATATATTTGTTATGTGATATTGATATGATTCACTCATTTGGTAGGATATTTTTTAATGACTTGTTCAACTCCGCTTAATTACATTTGTTTTAGACTCTCACTAAGGTTTCGTAGCTCACTCCCTTAGCTTTCTCTCTTCCAGGTAAACCGAGTGGATAAGTCTCGGACTCAACGAAAAGGTGGATATTAGAGTTTTCCATTTTGGTTTGATTCAAATTAGTTTTCTATAGTATTTTGACCTAGTTTAGTTAGTTTTGTAAATAAGTTTAAGTAAACTGCGGTATGAGATTTTCGGTTTAAGTTAACTTAATTGTTTCTGTGCTTTGACATTTGATTTAAAGTATATTGGTTACTTGTTAGACAATTTTAAGTGTTTGTTCGAAATTTCAATTGACTATAAAAGGGTTTTAAGATAACTAAATGAAATTTTGTTTTGAGCTATCTCGGTGGCCAATATGACCTCCAAAATCTGGTCGAAACTTCTAGGCTGGGTATGGGGTGTTACACGCTCTCCCAATATGTTCCTATTTTATCTCATGGTAACCATTACATTTTCCTTCATGAAAAGTCAATTACTATTAAATAGTAATCAAGTCATTCATCACAAAGACGAACGACCTGTGGACACGTTTACTTTTCATCAACCATATAATGCCAATGAGAGAATATCATTTATCCATATCTCGGGCTATGAATTCCAGTGTTGTGAATGATGCTACATACTGCAGAAGTCATATACCTAACACACCAGCTTTCAGTTCCTTATCTATTTGAACTCAGGCTTTTACTTACATCAAAGTATACGAATCACGCATATATAATCCGTCATCTACACATGATTAAGGTGTGTTACACTTTGAAAGTCACAAGTGAATAAATCCATAAATGGATTAATTTAAGTGTTTACTAATCCAAATGGCATGGGCTTAAATCCCTCCTTATTCATATTTTTAATGATTTTTGTTAAAATAAAAGATTAGAGTACCCTCAAATAATATAACTTATTTTAATTACGGAATGATATTTTTGTAATTTTCTTAACCGAGTTAGTGTCCGGTTAACTTTTGACATCAAATCAGTCAATGACTTTATTAATAGTATAGATAACCTTAATAATATAATTTTTTAGTAGTTCCGTTTTTATGTACCCTCACTACCGTAAGAAATAAGAAAGTATAATTATTAAAAATTTATGTAAGAATCAAATGTTGTTTTGGTTGAATCGCTAAAGATGAAATCATCCCTTAAAAAAGGTCTAATAATGTGTTAAGTTTAGGCCAATGTGATTTTTTTATTGATTTTATATCAAAATATAAAAAATAAAATAAAAAATACCATTATAATGACATCAATTCAATTAAAAATGTATAAAATACAGTGGTTAGTATTATACCTATCTCAAATTAGTATTTGATAATAAAATAAAATAAAAATAAAAAAGATGTAGAAGAAGCCCCGCCACAATGGAACTGTATGGTTGAATTTGCTGGTTGGGAAAAGTAATAAAAACACATCTCTTTGTTTGGAATAGAGCCAAGAGTTTGAGTTATCAGCATCTCTTCTTTCTTTTTTATTTATTTAATGAAGAGTTATCAACATCTTGCTTTAACGTTTAAAGTTGATTTGTGAACATCAAAAAATATATGTTTTTCTATGAAAGCAATGTACACTTACTACTTTGTTTCTTTGTGAATCTGTGTGGACTTGGTGAAATCAACGTACTTTCTTCCATACATTTTAATTTTGATCAAATTATGGCATTTCTTAGAAATAAAGTTATCTTAACTTATTTTAAAACCTTTTAAATCATAAGGCGTTATTTAATTCATATGAGATGGCATTTGTGCAAAAGAATGTATATTTATATATAAAGCTATACCAACAGTTGCAACTTGAGGTATACTGGAATTGCTTTGTTTGTTGGTAAGTTTGATCAACTTATCTTGATGACTTGCCTACATATTTTTAAAGATTTTGAGCAACAAATCATGAAATTATAGTTGGAGAAAAGTTCGGATCAAGTAAGAAAAGTTTAAAAAAAATCGTGGTATGATCTATTTATCTTATTTAAAAAGAGATTGATTTTGAATAAGTTAAAAGTCCAAAAGATCCCTTTTTATTATATTCTATAATTAACAAGTGATTTAATTAAGGTGACATTCCAGATATTCATTCAGATCACACTTGCTCTTTTACAAAGTATTATATTACATATTTAAAGAATTATATTTTCTAATTTTTGGGATGAGATTGAGAGAGCACTTCATTTTGTTTATTTAGGAATTGTTGTTTTGGGTGCATATTTTGTAAAATTAAACTTAAATGAGCCATTTAGGCCTAGTTTAGGAATGTTTGTTAAAAGTGTTTTTGAGAAAGGAAAAAAAATATTTGGGGAGAAGCTAAAATTTTCAACTTTCAAAAAAAATGCTTTTGGGCCAATTTTTGGCTTTGGAAAAACAATTTTTTCTCTAAAAAAACAATTTGTTTAGGAATGTTTTTGACTTAAAAGTACTTTTGAGAAGCATTCCTAAACTAGCCCTTAGTTTAAATAGTTTACATCTAAGCTTCAAGGACAGAGTGATCTTCTATAGAGTAGTTTACGTAGTTTAGTGTAGGAGTGAGTACAAGAGTGAGAGAGTGATCTCGTTTAGAGTGAGGTTGAACTATAGTGGATTAACCTTCTAGACAAGAGTGATTCTGTTTAGAGTATATGAGACTTTTTGAGCAAAAGTGATCATGTTTAGAATGAGGTTGAAGTACAATGGATTAAGTTTTTGGGCGACAGTAATCTTAGGGTCCGTTTGTTTACATGTTAAATGTTTTACGGAAAATTTTTTTTTTTGGCATTTTCCTGTATTTTATTCACAAAAAATAGTTTGGTCAACGGAAAATGACTTACAGGTTAAGGTAAAATAAGTCTTTTTTCTGGTAAAATGACTTACCCTTTTGAAAAGCGTAAGTCATTTTCCGGAAAAGAGCTCATCTATAGATAATTTTATTTTTATATAAAAATTAACTTAAATCAAGCTTAATATTATTATATTGATAATAATCTTTATTTTTATTTTTAAAAATATTTAAAATATTATATTTTTTAATATTATTAAAAATACATATTTAATCATATAATAAATTATTAATATAATAAATATAAATTATTATTTTAATAAATTATTTAATATTTCAATTTTATTTTAATAATAACTTTTAAAAATAATAATTTAAATAATATTATTCACATATTATTGAAAATATTCAATATTAATATTTTAATACTAAATATTTGTTACAATTATAAATATATTAATAATAAATGTTTTGTAGTATAAAGGTTAAAATATGTCATAAGTCTATGTACACTTCACAGATTTGTAATTTAGTCTTTATACTTTTATTTTTAAGAATTTAGTCCCTTTACTTTTCAAATTTAAAAATCAAGTCCAATTGTTGACATCGTAAATTTTTTTTTGTCAATTTTGTTGATATCACATTTTTAAATAAAAAATGCTCACTTAGTAGTCATGTAATTAAAAAAAGACGTTTTCATGAATCTAAATTTAACATAATATTTTTAATATATGCAAAAACAATGTAAAATATAAAATTATAGATAAAAATAAATTCAATTAAACAATGAAAAAATAAGAAAATCTCAAATGTATGTTTGTTTAATTGAAAACAACTTTTATGAAATATTTTTAAGAAATCTACCAAACAACATAAATTTTTTACACAGATTCATCCAAATACCAGAAAATATTAGCTTTTCCAAAAAAAGTAAATCATTTTCTAGAAATCATTTTCTGGAAGTTATTTTCAGTGAAACAAACAGAGCCTTGATTGAAGTGTAATGGATTAACTTTTTGGGCAAGAGTGATGTTGTTTAAAGTATACGAGACTTGTTGTGCAAGAGTGATCTTATTTAGAGTGAGGTTGAACTATAGTGAATTAACTTTCTGTATAAGAGTAATCGTGTTTAAAGTGAGGTTGAAGTACAGTGAATTAACTTTTGTGCAATAGATATAGGAAGTATGTTAGATTAACTTTAGTAATAATGATCCTAATTAAAGTAACTCTCTAAGTAAATCTCGATGGATATAGAAAGTTTCTGTATTATATAAACAAAATCTTGATATCAATAACTCATCTTGTATTTGATCTTGAATCTACCTTTTGCAAAAATCAACCATCTTTTAGCATTAAAAAAGTAGCTTATACTTCATTAGTATGACTGATACTCATCGTAGGCCATCCAAAAATTTTAAAGAATATCATGTTTCTTTCTTAAAAGATTCTTGCATGTTTTCTCTTTGGGGAAAATAAGTGCCACAGATAAGTTTGACCCTGATGGTGTCAGTAATTCTGTTAGAATTGGTTAAGTACTGTTAGCACAAGGAGTTATACTGTTAGCACAATCAGTTAGCTAGGAGGTGCTATAAAATCTATGTACGGTGAACAAATGAAGGACAGGTTCATTTCACAAAACAAATCAGTATTGTTTTCTCTTTCAATCTAATTAGCAGTTCTCATCAAAACCTTCTTAGAATTCTAGATCTAGCTATTAACCTTACCTCTCATCATGGTATCAGTCGCCTAGGTGGTCCTGGAAATGGTTAACTCCTCTGATTTCGCCTTCGTCAAGCCTACTGCTTCTCCTTTTTCCGGTGATCGGCTTGTTAATTCCTTTCCACGTCATGACGTGATCAAGCTAGGCGGTCATACTTTTTTCCAATGGCAAAAACAGGTACGCCTTATATGATTTGACTGGCTTCCTCGATGGGACAGTTGAGGCACCATCACGGTTCATTCAATCTCCGGAGGGAGCTCTTGTGCTCAATTCAACCGCGTTGGCGTTCAATCAGTAGGATAATCTCCTCACTTCGTGGTTACTGTCCATCATCAGCTCGTCGTACCTTTCTTCTTTCACCGAAGTGCAAACCGCATCGGATGTTTAGACAACAGCGAGCGCTCTCTTTGCGACAGATACTGGTGCGAAATAATCAAGGCTGCGGCACGACTTCACTCGTTACGCAAAGGTACCCTTTCCATAACAGAATTTGTTGCAAAAATGAAAAGTTTATGCTCCATTTTACATGCGTCGGGATCGCCCATATCCGAGGCTGAGCGGGTTGAGATCTTTCTTGACGGTCTTCCCTCTGAGTTTGAGCCCGTTGTTTCCACTGTGTCGCTCTCTCCGTCTCCTCTTCCTCTTCAACGGATCATTGATGCTCTTCTAGAATGTGAACGTCAGCAAGAACGGACGGTTAATGATGTGATTCTTGCGGCCAACCTTGTGGAGAACTGCCCTGCTCAGTCGATGGACTCGTCTGCTCGTGGCGTGGCCGTGGCAGGGGTTTCCAGCCGAGACTCCATTGTCAGATCTGTGCTCGTTACGGATACGTTGCTCAATGGTGCTTTTACCGTTATCATCGTGACGACTCTACTCCAGTGGTGGCTCCGCCGTCGACCAATGACAGATCGTTCGTTCCTCCCTGCTCTGAGCCGTGCCCTTGGTTTTCTCAAAATGAAAGGTTCGATGGTCAGATACGTCAAAGACCACGGTTTCAATCTAATTTTGGTGGTCAAAATTATAATGGACACGGTGAAAATTTAATTGATGATTTCGGTCAAAATCAACATGATGGTGGGCCCTTCTCACGGTTTGGTGGTCACCTGTATCCTGGATATGGCCAAAATACAAATGGTGGCTTTGGTCAAAATCCTCATGGTGGGCCAGATGCACGTCCTATCCTTGGAAGGCCTTGTGATGGCCATTTTGAGCGTGACGATTGGCCATATCATTTTGGGCCAATGCCTGGGCCTACACGACCAAGTGCCCCACTTTTACCCCCTAGACCCAACTCTAATAATGTTCAACTTGTTCATGTTTTGGTGTAGGCACACATAATGGTGTGGCGGTTCCTTGGTCTACCAAACCACGAGCTCGTGTGTACTCTAGATCTAATCCTTGCATTGGGCTTCCACGACTCGATGATCTTCACCCCTCCGACTACGTTGACTCTTCTGATTTGAATGCCAACGCTGCTCAAGTCGGGTCTACTGGTGGGTCGGATTCTTACATTCCTGTACCGATCGGCTCCACGTCCTGGTATCCAGACTCGGGTGCCAGTAATCATGTGTGTCGGGATCCGTCTGCTCTGCATCACACTACCCCGTATTCAGGTACTTCTGCTCTTTTAATGGAAGCTGGAACTTCTGCCTTGATTAAGTCAATTGGTGATAGTTACTTGCATACTCAGTCTAAATTGCTGTATCTATCTAATGTTCTATGTGTGCTAAGCATCAGGAAGAATCTTTTATCGGTTTCGCAATTTGCAAATAATAATAATGTTTTTTTTTAATTTCACCTGACCTACTGTCTTATTAAGGACATAATGACCCAGAGAACTTTGCTGACGGGCCATATTCGTGATGGACTCTACCATTTTTCGGTACCAGTTATGTCTATTTAGTCGGCCGAAACTTCTGATACTATGTTTCCTGTTTCTCAGAATAAGTCTAAAGAATGTAATGTTTTTTCATTGTGGCATAAACGTTTAGGTCATCCCTCTCCTACTGTTGTTAAGGTTTTATTAGAAAAATGTCATATTTCGTCAAATAAATCTGGCTGTGATGCTATATGTACTGCTTGTCAAAAAGGAAAATCTCACAAATTGCCATTTCCTGTTTCCATTACGGAATATACTGATCCTTTTAACTTGGTTGTTTCTGATCTCTGGGGTCCTGCTTCAGTTTCCTGTGGAGGAAATTGGTATTATGTGACATTTATCGATGTTTGCACACGGTTCACGTGGATCTATCTTCTCCGCAAAAAGTCTCAAGCTGTGCAGTGTTTTGTTCAGTTCCAGCAACTTGTCAAAACTCAGTTTGGCAAGGTTATTAAACAATTTCAGAGTGATTGATATGTCCTCATACTTCCGAACAGAACGGAGTGGCTGAGCGTAAGCATCGCCACATTGTTGACATGGGTATTACTCTTTTGGCTCAAGCGGATCTGTCTATGGAGTACTGGGGCTATGCGTTCTGCTGTGCTGTCCATCTTATTAATCAATTGCCTACTCCAGTGTTAAAAGGACTAACTCCGTTTCAGGCTCTCTATGGATGTGAACCCACGTATGATCACGTGAGGGTATTTGGCTGTTGTTGCTATCCTTATTTACAACCATTTTTAGTGCATAAGTTGGAGTTTCGTTCTCAACCGTCCACCTTCTTGGGCTATAGTGCTCAACACACGGGGTACTAGTGTCTTCTACCGAATGGCAAGATTTTTGTCTCCCGTCATGTTGTGTTCGATGAGGGTCATTTTCTGTCATCTGAGTTCAAGTCTGCAATGAGTTCAATGGGTCAGGATCAGCATGTTTCCACATTTGTTCCTCTACTCAGAAACATGTCATATCGGCCTTCAGAGCCCCTGTTTGTCCAACCATCTTCATCATCTCCTCTACCAGCAACCTATCCCGAAACTTCTACTCCAGCCGCAGCTCAGTCAGGAGTTGGGACAGATTGCGAACCACAGGGGTCGTCTTTGCCTAGTAATGATGGTCGGGACTATTCCACTAACCTTCACGACCCCTTCGATCAACATACAAGTCTTGTGCCTGTCATTAACAGTCACCCGATGGTGACTCGATCAAAGGCTGGAATCTTTAAACCCAAAGCGTTGACAGTTGAAGCTTTGGAACCAGCTTCGATTAAGGACGCTTTTTCTACTTCCGAGTGGCATGAGGTGGCTCAAGCTGAATATGATGCCTTGATACAAAACTCTACTTGGGATCTTGTTCCTCGACTTACTAATTGTAAAGTAATCGGGTGTAAATGACTTTTTAAGGTCAAGAAAAATCTGGATGGTACTGTTGCCCAGCGGAAGGCTCGATTAGTTGCGAAATGTTGCTCTCAAGTTCCTGGGTGTGATTTCAAAGAAACCTTCAGTTCAGTTGTTAAACCTGTAACTATTCGTGTTATTCTGGCTATTGTTGTTTCCAGAGGATAGTCACTACGGCAAGTTGATGTGAACAATGCGTTTTTAAATAGGGACCTTGATACTGCTATCTTCATGCATCAACCTCCGGGATATGAATGTGTTGATTCCGATGGAAAACCCTTCATTTGTCAACTGAAGAAAGCTTTATATGGTCTCCGGCAGGCTCCTCGTGCCTGGTTCGAGAAGCTGAAACAGTTTCTCCTCTCGGTCGGGTTTGTTGCTTCCAAATCTGATGCATCTCTGTTTATTCGGGTAAAATCTGACTCCACTCTTTATGTCCTGGTATATGTTGATGATATTATAATTACTGGCAACGTGTTAGCTTCGATCGGCTGGTTTGTTCAACTGTTACATAGTAAGTTCTCGCTTAAGGATATGGGAGATTTGCACTATTTCCTCGGCATAGAAGTAACTCGATTCTCCGATTGTCTACATCTTTGTCAGAAGAAGTATATCCGTGATATTCTTGCTCGTTGTTCCATGCTCGGCGCAAAAAGTGTTCATACTCCGGTGGTCAGCTCATCTTACATGTCCAAAACTGACGGTGAATGTTTGGAGGATCCTACTGAGTACAGAAGTCTTACGGGTGCACTCCAGTATATTGTGTTAACCAGGCCTGGTATTGCTTATGCAGTAAACCGGATTTGTCAGTTCATGCACAACCCTACCACAGTTCATATGGTGGCTCTCAAACGCATCCTGCGGTACCTGTGTGGCACTCTTGAAGTGGCTTAGTTTTTTGTCCTTCTGATCGGTTGTCACTGGTCGGGAATGCTGATGCCAACTGGGGATTAGATTTTGACGATCAGCGATCTACATCCGGGTACTGTGTGTATTATGGTCAGACACCTGTGGCGTGGTGCTCCAAAAAGTAGCAAGTAGTGTCCCGATCCACGGCTGAGGCAGAATATAGAAGTCTTACTGCAGCCACAAGTGAGGTTACTTGGTTACTATCGTTGCTTCACGAACTACAGATTCAGTCTGATGATACTCCGAATATTTGGTGTGATAGTTCTAGTGCGGTGGCTGTTGCAGCCAATCCCGTGCTACATTCCAAGTTCAAACATGTGGAGCTTGATCTTTTCTTTGTTCGTGAGAAAGTTGCAGATGGGTCTTTGCAAATTGGTGAGGTTCCTGCTTGCGATCAAGTGGCTGATGTTTTCACTAAACCACTGTCTGTTACTATGTTTTCTCGGTTTCGACAACTTCTTCAAGTCTTACCGATTGGGAAGATGGATGCATAATAGAGTCAGTAATTCTGTTAGAATTGGTTAAGTACTGTTAGCACAAGGAGTTATACTGTTAGCACAATTAGTTAGCTAGGAGGTGCTATAAAATCTATGTACGGTGAACAAATGAAGGACAGGTTCATTTCACAAAACAAATCAATGTTGTTTTCTCTTTCAATCTAATTTGCAGTTCTCATCAAAACCTTCTTAGAATTCTAAATCTAGCTATTAACCTTACCTCTCATCGGACCCAATGAGTTAATATATGTTAATTGTTGCTTTGATTCGGATACCAGACCAATATTGTCACTTTTTCTTTTTTGGTCATAATTCCAATGTCACATTAAGCAAGACGAAATGCACGTCCCAAAGCTTAATTCAAAGTATTTGGATTTGAATTGGTTTCCATTTTTAAGTGTTACGTAGGTTACATATGTGAATCATTTTTCACAAATTCTCTCTTGTCATTTTCAATTTCATCACTTTAAACATAACTCAAATCATTTACATGATTTTTAGAATTCCAACCAGAAATTTTCATTTCTAATAAAAAATAAAAATAAAACATCAAAGAGAAAAGAGAAAAGAAGAAGAACATAACTTTTGCTTGGTAGTGAAAACTTGCCCCAAAATAGATCTGATCTTAAGAAATTAAAGGGCATAATAATTTATTATAAGGTTTGCTTTTCATTGATGGGAATCTCTTTGTCTCCGATGTTATATGCTGAAAATTTTACAACTCGATTTTGATTCTATTGAGTCCGATTTAAATAACAATCGAAAATATTTTACCTTTATATAAACAGACAAAACTTATTTATATAATCACTCTTGATGAAACTAAAAACTCAGATAGAATTCGAACTTGGATACTGCTAACAGTATCAAAACCGCTTTTGATATATATGCTTTTAAGTGGCATATTATATTCCTTAATTTAGGTTAATAATTTAGAAGCGCGTAAGCCCTTTTTTAAAGCCAACGATGGTGGATTTAAACAAGGGTCAAAAGAAATGAGGAAAGAAAGCAGGAATTAAATATATGGTTTATTCAGATTAGATACCATTTGTTGTTAGTTTAAATTATAAAAAAAGCAGAGCCTTTCCGAAAAGGAAATTGAAAAAAAAAACACAAAATTATTTGTTAAAATCGTAGTGCAGCAGCCACCTTTTAAAAACATGGAAGAGGCATCATGAAACAGTCTTTTTGAACATTTTCAATATGTTTTTTTTATATATATGAATCAATGAAGCAGTTGGGGTGAGCTTTATTGCCAATTTATATTATTCCATCACAAGTGAAATAATCCATTGATTTTCCGACATGTTTTAATTGCAAGTATTTGAAACATGCTTTGAATCTGATTGATAGTCCTATAAACCTTAAACACAGCATATGTATGTATCTCAAGATTTCATCTTCTTGATTTGGTACTCACATAACCTCCATATCCTACAAATTAAAGGGTTTAAGTCTCTCAACAAAAAGTAAATATTTCCAGATTAATGTACCGACCAGAGTTGAGATTTTTCGGGATCCCACCTTTTAACTAAATAATTTAATGCTTGTTCATGCATAAAAACGTGCTATACATTCAATATCTTAAATGATTTAAATATTGAAACTTTGTTTAAATTTAAGTTTAAAGTGTTGTTTTTTGGAAAGGATATTCAGTTTAATTTTAAATTATTGGTTCACCAAAAGAAACATTCAATTTTGGTCCACCGAGTTGAACAGGATGAACAATCAGAGTGGTGCATGAGATTCACATATATTCAGTTCGAAAGGGACATAATAGACAACATGATGAGTTGCAAGCTAGCATAGCCGCAATTATTACCAAACCTTGGTATTTTTTTCTTAATTATGCAAAAATCTCCAAGTTAGAACCCAATTTTTAACACAAACAAGTGTTGGTGTTTATGTAAATGGGGTACAATTTAATAGCAAATATGAAATATTGTCAACTTTGACGGTTCTAGTCGTGGATTTAACCAAATTAATTTTTTTAATTTTTTTTACTTTTAAGTAACTTGTTGTCAATGATTAACTTTCTTTTTTAACATGTGATATTTCTTTTTGTATAGTTGAAATTCACTTTTTCTTTTGTTGTTTTCAGTCTGCAACCCTTTTTCCTTTTTTTTTTATACATTCAACATAAAAATAGCGTGGGAATAGCTGTTAACTTATCGTAGGAAGACCACAGAAATCACTCTAAAACTATAACTGAGATTCATGGTTTTGTTATTACTAGAATTGATGAATACACTTATTTAAAATAATATTTAATAAGTTGTGAAGTTCACAATTCTCCCAACATTCCGAAATAAAAAACAAAACAGGTGTCACAAATATTGTTTATGCAGTTCGGTTTTCTTATATCTATGGAGTTTAATTCAATGAGAATTAGTCATTATCTTCAATACTTACCACAAGTGAATCTAGTCTATCACACCCCCGTGATAATTTTCCCATTTTTGTATCCTAAAATATTGATATTCTCACCACTAAATTCACCCTTGTAAACTTAACTTGTAAAATCATAACTCAAAAGGTTTTATAGTTAAATGCACTCTCATAAATAATGTTCCTCACTTGAAAAGGTTAAGTGCTCTTTACTAGGGCTGTAAATGACCCGAACTTGAACGAATAAACCTCTGTTCATGTTCGTTTGTTTATTTTTAAGTTTGTGTTCATTAAGAATTTCAAAATTTTGTTCATGCTTGTTTATTTAAAATTATGTGTGTGTTCATGTTTGTTTATTTAATATTCACGAACATGGTCATGAACAATATTTATAAACAATAAACAAATAAACAATAAATACATACACACATATATTGTTTAGATATAAAATAGTCAAATATAAATATTAATAATTATATTATAAATGAAAAAAATACAAACCAATATAATTTTATTAATATATACTAGTGGAATTTTTATAAGAAAATATCATTAATAAATAAACGAGCTTATAAACAAGCTTGCTCATAAACATAAACGAACCAAACACACCTCAGTTTGTGTTCGTTCGTTTATTAAACGAACATAAAAAATTTATTCATACTTGTTATTTAGCTTAATAAACGAACGTTATACAAACGGTTCACAAACAGTTCATCAAACATTCTGTTTATTTACACCCCTACTCTTTACAATTAGTACAATAATCTATACATATCTTTCAATTAAATAATTTTTTTTAGAGTTGCTAACATAATAAAGATCTATATCAATCTCTATTAAACAACTAAACTAGTTGAATACAATAATAAACAAGATAAACAAGGATTGATGGCAGTTAAGTCTTCAACGTTCCAATCCAATGTAACTTCATTTATCCAGGGGATACGATAGATGTGATTCGATCTGATCCTTCAAACATGTTTTCCAAAATGATATGATCTTCATTGATTAAATAGATACAATCTACAATATCAACACAATCCAAAAGTTCAATTCAATAAATTACCAATTATCTAAATATAAAAACAGGTCAGTCATTTCATATTTTTCAATAATAATAGTATTGATAAACTTTATTTCCTACCCTTATCTCGTCTAGCATTTCCACCTCGTGATAAAATAGTAGGGAGGAAAAGTAAGTAGCAATGATCCAAGGTTTCAATGGTAACTCAATTTGCACGTGCGATAATTGAAGGATGGATTAAGTTATCGGTCGGTGTGTTACATGTGAGAATGAATTAGTTATCCTTTTGGACTTGACATGATCTTAATATAAATCACCATTTTCTTTTTGCTACTCTCATGCTTTTGTTCAGTCTTTAAAACTCACTTTCATGCTTGGTCAAGTATTATTTTAAACACGTGTGTTTGACTAAATTTTAAACGGTAAAGTTGAGATTTTATAAAAGATAAGAAGAATATTATTATAATAAAATTTGTTACTTTGTAAAAAAAAAAATTTGATAATTTTCCAATTGAGTTAATACCTAGTTAACTCATGATACAAACTCAATTATATTAAAGACTAAAATATTAGTATAAATTCTTTCTTCTTTTTGGATGAACGATGAAATTCATTAAATCAAGAAAGCAGTTAGACGGTTACAAAATAACAAAAAAAACATTATCCAATAACTTTAAAATATACAAACAAATTAACCTATGATACCTTAAGAAGTACAAAGTGAAGATTAATCCACACTAAAATAACATCTTCAATCAAAAAAGACTTTCTTTTTAATCATTTAAACTTTTCTTTTAATTTTTACCCATGAAAATAACTTTTATGTTTAATGAAATAATTTCAATTAATTCATGTTTTTTCGAATGAAATGAGATATCAAATAGATATCCAAAGTTGGAATTATGAATCCAATGGAGTTTCAAGGTCACCAATTGCAGTGTTCCTTGGGCGTCCTTTTTTGGTACAAAGTGTTTACCTTGGAGTTTCGAGGGCACTAATTTCTCATTTCTGATTGTTTCGATTTATTATTCATTTAATAATAAAATTATTTAATTATAAAATATATAAAGATGGATTGAGTTGTCATAATACTGAGTTTCAACACAACTGTTAAATTATCAAAAGACTTTTATTTTAACAAAGCAATAAATATTAATTTAAATACTTTTTTTATTATAAAATTTAAGGAAATTAAATACTTATAATAAGATTTGAATCCAAAGTACCAAACAAATAATTTCTCAACTTTACCATTTCAATCTAAGTAAATTTTAATTTTTATATTAATTCGTAATAAATATATTACATAATAGTTTTTACCCACCTCGTGGGTGTACTATAATCTCGTATTGATATAAATATGTTTTTTTAATACTTTTAAAAGGCTAAATATAGCATTTGATATCTACAATTTTTTCTTAATTTGGCATTCAATCTTTTTTTTTTGTTGTTGAATTTGGTAGTTGAACTTGACAAACATTATACAAATTACTTTAATATACTAACACTTTTTTTTTGTGAGGTAGCAAAAATAATTAATGTATGATCGACATGTGATACATGTCATGGAATTTCTTTTTTGTTTTTTAAATGTTTACTTTCAGTTTAAGTTATTAATTTAAAGGGTAAACTACTAAAATAGTCACTTTTGTTTACCTCAGGTTACATTTTAGTCACTTATGTTTGAAATATTATGTTTTAGTCACTTACGTTATCGTATTGTAATATTTTAGTCACTGAGCCATTAATTGTTGTTAACAGTATAACAGTAAGCTGACATGGCATGTTAAATCATAATTTCAAACAAAAATTTTAGGTTAATTTATACAATCGATCCTCATATTTTTTTGTTTTATGCAATTTAACTTTTTCCTTTTATGTTTTTTTAAATTTTCTTTTTTTTTTCTTTATTTTCCATTCTCTTATGCTTCTCCCTCTATTCCCCTTCTCCATTTCTTTTAACGTAGTTTTTCTATGTTTTCCATTTGTTAAAACTAGTCCCTATACTTTAAAAGAAATGAAGAAGGGAGGAAAATAGAGGGAGAAGCGAAAGAGAATAGAAAATTAAAAAAATAAAGTTAAAAGAAAAAAAATTAAATTTCTCAAAATGAAAAAATACAGGGACCAATTATAGAATTTAACCTAAAATTTTTGTTTGAAATGATAATTTAACATGCCAAGTCAGCTTACTGTTATACTGTTAATGACAATTAACTGCTCAGTGACTAAAATGTTATAAGACGATAACGTAAGTGACTAAAGTATAACATTTCAAACATAAGTGACTAAAATGTAACCTGAGGCAAACAAAAGTGACTATTTTAGTAGTTTACCCTAATTTAAAATACTGAATTTCTTTTATTTTGGAGTTTTAAAACTCTTATTTTCTTATTCAATATTAATTTATTAAGCATATTTTAGCACGAATTTCTTCTAATATTAACGATGTTTTTATTAAATTGAGGGCTTTGTAAAGACCGGACTATGCTTTATGCATGCAAACCCTCTTGAATCATTCCTTCCACTAATAATCAAAATAATCTTAGCCCTAATGAAAAGTAAAATTTGAGCATATTGTTAAGTGAAACATAAGAAACTCTAAATAAATGTAATCGTTTCCACTATTAACTTCCATGCCATCTGTCATATGTCGATCATAAAAAAAAAAAAAACTAACAGCATTAGCGTTTGAGAGTATTTTGTATAACATTTGAAAAATTTATAAGATACCAAATTAAAAAAAAGTACTAAGTTCAAATAATAAATTAAAAAATAATTAAATACTAAATTAAAAAAAAATATCAAATTCAAGTATTAAATTACATCAAACCTTAAAATAATTGACCAGATTAAATTTGAATAAAAAAGAAAAAGAAGAGGTTGGAACCCTATTGATGACATGTCAAGTGTCAAAGAAGCCAATCCTAATATCAATTTTTCATTAATAATAAAGGGGTCCCTTTGGCCTCAAAAAAGGGGCCCTTTCATCTTCACCACACACGTCCCAATACAAAAGAAAAAGCATGTTATTTTCAATGGCCAATCCCTCCATTGTCCCATCTCCACACTCCAACCTACCATTATATAAATCCTCCCTCCTCCAGTGTTGCACTTTCAAACTGCAATATACATCTTTCTAACCCCCCCACCCAAAAAACAAAGAATGGATAACAAAAAGCCCTATCTTGCTATTATTCTCATTCAATCTATATATGCGGGCATGTTCTTGGTGTCCAAAGCAGCTTTCGATGGTGGCATGAACAATTTCGTCTTCGTTTTCTATAGGCAGGCCGCTGCTACCGTTGTCTTGATCCCTCTTGCCTTGTTTCTTGAATGGTAATTTTAAGCTTCTGCCCTGGTTTTTATGCCAAACTTGAAGACAATATAAATAGAATCATGTTATTAAATTTTGTTTGCTTTGGAATCTAAAGGAAAACAGCGCCCCCACTATCATTCCTGACGTTCAGCAAGATATTTTTGCTGTCTTTATTCGGGTAAGTCAAAACATTTAGAAACACTTGGTGAATTAAGATTGCGCAGCTATTACAGTGGAAGAAATCATATCAACTGTTGAGAAATTTTGGATTTCAGGATAACTTTAAGCTTGGATATCAATGGTATAGCCCTTGTTTATACCTCTGCAACTTTAGCCGCTGCTACAACAAATTGTCTGCCTGTCATCACCTTTTTCTTGGCTGTGTTACTCGGGTAAAATTATCCCTACTTCTTAATATATTTCCAATTTTATATGTATATATCTATTTTTTTCTTCTCATTTAGGTTGGGTTTCTGAGTTAATGTGACATGAACATTTTTAGTCATGAAATTCATCTTAGAGTTGTATTTTATGTTTAAATTTTAGACTTTGTAAATTAGCTACTTCACAATGTCTTCTTAGAGATTAGTACTTTCATTATTTAATTAACATGAAACACCCATTGAGTAGAAGGTCTTTTAGTAAAAGAGGCATTGGCTAGTTGCAACTTTTTAAAGGAAACGATGTTAGCATGGGACATGGAAATATTTTTCAAGGCTTTTAGATGCTTGAAAGTTTCAGATCTTTGCTGCCAAATTTGCAGAAGAGTAAGAACAAAATGTGACTGGTTCATTAGATCCCAAAGATAAATTCTATCAATAACCTATGATTTTAATTTTTAGGTATCAATAAAAATGTGTCACTTCATTCATTTTTGAAGAATTTAAAAATATTATTACACATTTATCTATATCTAATATTCTCTCAAAAATAATTTAAATTTAATTAATTATATTTAAAAATAGATAATTAAAATTTTGAAAGAAAAATACAAAAACATTGAATTTTTTCTAGAATTTATTGAAAAAAAATATAAAGTATAAGCATTGAAAATTGGATTTCTCAACTATTTGATTCTCTCTTTTATAATGCTTTCCCTTCCATTTTTATCACCTTGGTAAATTTGGATGAAATATTGATGCCAAAAGCCTTGTACTATTCGCCTTGGAAACTACACATATGAATGTATGGTTTGAGTTAAACCCAGTTTTTATTTCTTTCATAAAATTTTTCCATTGGCGTTCATCCATATGTGTAGGTGTAGCTTCCATGGTTGATGGTATTTACAGATCATTCATGGGTGTGGAATGGTAATAAATGTGTTTCTTTTTAAAATAATTATGTTAAAACTAAACAAAATTAGAATGGACATTATGAAATATAAATGAGCCATCTAAAAATAGAAAAAATATATAATTTACCCATTGAATCTGATTCATTAAAAATTACTACAAGGTTGCTTCATGGGGAAGGATATTGTTGCAATTTATCAGGAAATAGTAGTGTTTTACAAATTTAATGATAGATAATTAAAAGAAAAAGTGAGAATATGTTTTAGGGGCAAATCTCCCTTTTTATTACTCCCATGAAGGAATACAAAGGTTGGAGAATATTTAATTAGTAGTGCTAGTCGCTTGATTTTCTATCCTTTTTATGGCCCTGAAAAAGAAATCCCTTTAATCATAGGAATTTCATATAAGATTTATGTTTAAGTCTGACACCAATTTTATCATAAAATAAAAATTTTATTAAAAGGGAAAATGCAACATGGTAAACAATCATACTTATCTTTAATCACATAATACCACCCTAAGTAAAAAAATATTAAAATAATGCAATAGGTGTGTTATCAAATTAAAAATCATAAATCGGTGTATTTATTATTAGGGTTTCTAAAATATTATCATTAAATATTAACGATAATTAGGGGTGAACAAAACTCGATTCGACTAAAAAAAATCGAAAAAAAATCGATTTTCGAATTAAACAAATCAAGTTGTTCGAGTCAACTCAAATCTCAAGTTCGAATCAAGTTGAGTTTTCGAATTCGAATAACTTGAATAATTCGAATATCAGGCTATAATATTTTATATTTTTACTCCAAACTCCCAAATCTTTTTACTTTTCCTTCAAAACGTTTACTCCTTCCCACTTTCTCCCCAAAACTTTTACTACCCACCCTCCCATCCCAACCTTCCTATCTACCCAAAATCTATTTCCCACCAAAATTTTACTCTTCCATTTACTTTTCTTCAAAATTTCACTCTCAAAAACCCTCAAAATTTTTTTTCCCAAAATTAATTTCCAAACATAAAAAATTAAAAATTAAAAACTGATATTCGACAGTTTTCGCCTTTTTCTTTTTCTGTATCAAGCTGGTATCTGCAAAAAATATTCAAAAAAATGTCCTTAGATGCAATTTGTTTGGGGGCCAGTTAATGAATGGCTTTCAATCAAAATCGAAAATAGGAACATAGGGTCCCATGGTGATGTAGCCGTCAAAGGAAAAAGCCACTATGTATTAAATTCAGAAACATTTCCCAACACGTGCTCATATATATAGATATATACTTGCTCCTTCATTTACCAATTTTGTCATTTTTACTCTCTTCACATAAAAGCTTATATAATATATATTGGTCTTTTTCGTTGATATTTTCTTGTGAATTATGAGTATCAGATTTTCAATAGAATCAGACAAACTGAATTTATGGTCTCCATGCAAATACAATTTTGCTTATGGCAGAACCTGAACTGTCCATTATTTCACCACTTACTTCTTGTGTTAAATAACATATGGCTATAATGAAGATCATGGTTGCTATAACATAATGTCAAAAACTGGGTGTCTTAAAACTTAAGTTTTAGTCTAGTTTATTTACAAAATCATTGAAGTGATGTGTTTTACGTTTAGAGTTTGAACCCTAACATGTATAATCTTCTTCTTCTTCTTTTTCCACATGCAATTTTATGTATTATGTTAATATTTTATTTAAGTACAATATTTATTGCATGGCAGGGTGGAAACGTTGAGACTAAAGACAAGTGCAGGGATAGCAAAACTTATGGGCATATTAAGTTGCTTGGCTGGTGCACTCACCCTTGCCTTTTTCAAGGGTCCCCGTTTCAAACTTTTTTGCCTCCATCACCTCTTTCAGCACCACCATGACCAAACACTTGCTACTACTCCAACTTCCTCTGGTCTCACTTGGATTAAAGGTTCTTTCCTCATGTTGCTTTCCAACATCCTTTGGGGCTTATGGCTCGTCCTGCAGGTTCAGATTGTGCCCTACAATAAAAATCTTTACTTTTACATTGCCACAATTGAAAATAAACAAGCTAATTTGGTTTGAAATATTTACCAGGGTCCGGTTTTGAAGACCTACCCTTCGAAGCTTCTCTTTACAGCTCTTCAGTGCTTCTTAAGCACAATTCAGTCATTTGCTATCGCTATTGCTTTGGTAAGAGATCCATATGAATGGCGACTCGGCTGGAACGTTCGACTCGTTTCTGTAGCTTACTGTGTAAATATCTAATACGTACCCCTACTCTTTTTCATATTATTACACGTAAAAATGTGCGTATTACGTGTATTGATGGTAATATTATTATTGGCAGGGAATTGTGGTGACAGGTGTGACATATTACCTACAAGCATGGGTTATTGAAAAGAAGGGACCAGTGCTCTTGGCCATGTCAACACCATTGAATCTCATCTTCACAATGTTGTGTTCTGCATTTTTCTTATGCCAGTTTATCAGTTTAGGAAGGTGGGTTATTGATTTACTTTTGGTTATTAAGTTTAAAAAACCATCTTAACCTTGGGATTTCCATATTGTTTAACCTCAAGTTTTGTTATGGTTTGTCCAGTGTGGTAGGGGGGGTTTTGTTGATTTGTGGGCTATACAGTGTGCTGTGGGGCAAAACCAAAGAGCAGAAACTGCTGAATCAAAATTGTTCATCAGCTGCTGTGGACAAAGAATGCACTGAGCTACCAGTTGTGGCACCCTAAAAACTCCATCCTTATTGCTGATATTAGTAGGGAAACCCTACCTTTTTTTCTTTTTTTTGATGTTGTGATTGTCAAGGTTAAACTTGAGTAATTTTTAGCATGAATTTGTTGTACATATATTCGCTAGTGTTAATTTAAGTTAAAGTTTGTATTTGATGTATTGATAATATTTAAGTTCATACACTATCATATTATCATATGTTATCAATATATTAATAATACTATAAATTATTATATTTTTAATAAGTATCACATTTTGAATTATTTATTGTGTATAAATTTATACTATGTTAATGTATCAAATATAAATGCTAATTGATATTTAAACTTATTTTCATATATATACAGAAAGAGAAAAAGAATTTGTGTCCTCATAAGACATTGAGATGAATGGATAGAAAATTTATTGACTTTTCTTGGTTCTTCTACTGAAGCTGCTAATTAGACCTAAATTCAATGACCATTCATCAAACTATCTGTAAAATTAGAAACATGATATGCATCCAAAGTCGAAACTTAGGGCTTCAACCTATAATGATTGGGTTAAAAGAAAGTCAAATTGGGTTTAAAAAGGAAATTCAATCTTTATACTATTAATAAAATTCTTATTTAAGTTAGTGTCATGTGTATATCAATTCGATTAAAAAATTATAAAAATGATTTTTCATAATTAAAATGAGTAATATTATCTGAGGATATTTTAGTTTTTTCAATTAAAAAAATTAATAAAAGTATACATATAAAAAAAGTTTGAACCCATGCCTATTACATTAATAAAATTTTTAATTTACCACTTAACTAAAATTTTATTTTAATATTTTTAAACATTTTAATTTTATTATGCACACTTTATTATCTCTATCATTTATATATATTATTAATTAGTTTCAAACCATACGTTTTATTATTTATTATATTTATGTTGTAAATTTGTGGTTTTACACGCATACAAGATAGGATTTTTAGTAACAAATAAGTTTTATAATTTCAATAGCAAAACGAGAATGAAAATTATAATTAAAAATATTAATGTGATAATAATATATATCTTAACATATTATTATGTATCTATTTTAATTAATTAATTATTGTATAGATATTATTTAAAAAAATAATTGAACATAAAAATTAAAGTAAAATAATAATAAAAATTAGATAAATAAAGAAAATAAATGATTTATAAATAAAAAAATAATTTTAGATCTCCATTTGGAGAATTTTTTTTCTTCAAATTATTTGAAATTCTACTTCACCGTAATTACAACAGAATCTAAATTAGCCAGTTGTTAAGCAAAGGAGTGAAGTCCACAATATTAAAAAAATGGGATAGATCAATAACCCAAACATCAATTTTCTGTTTGTAGTGACTCATTGTTAATGTAGGAATTTACCATTTGTTATTATAATTGTAATTATTGATATATTTAAAAAATAAATTTAAATCTTTTAAAAGAATTGTTATGGAAAATAGTAATTATATTTTATCAATATAATAGTTACTGAAAGTAGTAAGTAGCTAGACTAAATTAGTCATGCCAAATTTTTTTAATTGGCCTTTTAGGTTTTTTTTTTTTAAATTAGAGAAATAAGTTGATTTTGGAGAGAGAGTGTAAAGGCGCGTCCAACTGGGCACACTTTTTGCATAGTTGGCAAGAAAGCCCATCCATACATGTTTTCACACACTTTCTCAATTTTTTTTTAAAAATTTTGTTAGGGTTAGGGTTTTTTTAGGAATGAGGGTTTAGGGTTTTAGGAGTGAAACCATGAAAGTTTATAGGTAGATTTGAGGGATTGGGGATGCGATAACGCGTCTCAAAACACATACATTTTATATGTCATATCGTGATAGGACCATTACCTCATAAATCCATCCTATGGAAGTCAAGTTTCAGGGTGACAGTGCTTGATATGGTCACGGGTCGAAGTCTAAGTGTAGGTCCTAGTAGGCGGTCATGATGTGATCCCGAGTTTGAGTATAATCGAGGACCAGTTGACAGTCGTTATACGGTCACGAGTTCAAGCTTTTTAGATATCCACAAATGATGCTTTATATATACCATACATAATAGTGAGACCATAATCATAAAGAAAAATGAAGGAACTTTTGGTGTAACAAATGTAATTTTTTTCTCTATTTTCAACCAGTCAGTATCATTAACCTTTCATTCTTATCCGAAGACTGACACCAAGGTGGAAACAAAAGGGCTCTCAAGCGAAGAGCAAATGTTCCACCAGAATAGAGGTCAAACTCAGGTCGGCGCGACAGTGGTTGTAGTTGCCCCAAAAGGAGCAATACCTTTACTTTAACGTCACAGTCGCTACCCGCTTAAGAGTCCTTCTACGTCCACGGCAGTGTCAACCTTCAGATAAGAATGAAGGTTAACGATACCAGCTGCGTAGAAATAGAGAAAAAAATTACGTCAATTATAGCGGGAAGCCCCACAGTTTTTTCCCTATGATTATGTCATCAAACTTCTTAATGGTATTTATAGGGCAAGATCTTTGGGTATCTGAAAAGTTTGAGCTCATGCAACGACTATCAACTAGCTCTTTTGAGCTCATGCAACGACTGTCAACTAGCTCTTTCTTTATACTCCAATCCATGACATCATAATAGCCGTTGATCGAGACTTTTATGCAGATTTTCACTTGTGATCGTATAAAGCAAAATCACCCTGGAACCCACCTCCCAAGATAAGTTTCCGAGCTAATGGTCTCATCTCTACAGGATATGTGACATGTGTTCATCTTAGAGCGATATCGCATCATTGACGACTCAAGAATACCTCAAACTGAAAAATTTTAACACTAAAGCGGGAAAGAAAATCAAGAGAGAGAAATATTGTAAAGTGGAGGGATAGAGGTCAGGAGAGATTATGAGTTTAGGGATGATGGAGTGTGGAGGGAGAGCCACCCTTTTAATGGCGCAAGGGAAGTTCAAAAGAAAAAATCCCCGTGGTCAAAAATGTGTTGCAGAACCAATGTTTTCATCGAATATATTCAAAACGTGCTTCAAATCTTACCTCGGATTCTTAGGATCAGTGTACTTTTTTGGTAGACTTTAGTGGAAATAGAAAGAAAGCTCGTCTAGCTGGGAGAGCTTTCTTGTTGACATAGTAGGAAAGCGCGCCCAGCTAAACGAGCTTTCTTTCCATTTCCACTAAAGGTCTGTCAAAAGTTTCCTGACCCCAAGAATCTGGGTAAGATTTGAAGCACATTTTGAAGTACTGAATATCATTTGAAGCACATGTCTGATGAAATTATTTGATTTGTGAAACGCTTATTTGAGCACCGAAAAGCGTTTCATTATTATTATTTGACGGGAGTGCACTTATGAAAAGCATTTTGAAGTACACACACACTCTCCTTGTTTTATTTTTCTATTAAAGTACCAAAATATTTAGAACTTAGACACACAACAAATTCATATCAAACATTGAAAAGTTTCACTACAAGTGTTTGCATTTCTTTGAATAAGCATCAAAAGACTTTTTTTTTTGTTCTAAATATCTAATTCGTTTTAAATTGAAATGAGTCGATGAGTGAAATCTATCATTTATTACAATAGTCAAATTTGTAATACGAAAGTCAAAGTCATATTTGCAGGAGTCTAGTTCGTGGAATTAGCTTTCAAATATACTATTCAATTATGTGAGCTGTAAACTAAAATCAAGAGGAAAGTTGGGGGTTCGAGCAGGAGAAGAGTTTTGAGCTTTCAATGTAGATATATGGCATTGATGAACCCCTTTAAGTATGAGTTATTAGATGTAAAAGGTAAGCTCGGGCTAGAGGTGATCATATCATCGCATTGCTCAAGTGAAAATGTTGTAATGGGGTTATATGTCGAGTTTGCCGAGGCTAATGGAGCTAGTCCATCTTCAACCACTGTTGCGGTTAATACGTGAACCGAAGCTAAAGCATAAAGTCCTACGACATGATTGTGCGGTGAGTTTACTGGTTTGTTACAAAACTTCTATTATGATGTCCTTGAAGTATTAATGGGTAGACATTATTTGATTTTTGGCACTGATTTAAACTTTGGCAGCCACTATCGATCAGGATGTGAGCGTAACCTGAACCTCGACACTAGGGCATGACATTCAGTCAGTGCATTCGATTTTAACTTCGGTGGTTCGATGTCCTAAGGCGGAAGCACTTTTATCTAGGGGCATCAACCTACATCGGTTCGTAATCCGATGTAGATTTTAGCGGGCATACGGAGTATAGAAGAACTGATGACTTACTCCCTACGATTGGGTCTGGCGAGGATACATCAAACCTGTAACAGTTCAATTTCAGTGAAATCGGAACAGTGGTTTCGGGACCACAAATTCGAACCGGAAGGAAAATTTATTTTTGTATCTTTGCATGATTTGCATTTAGATAAAAATGTCATATGAAAGTTTTGATAAGAAAATTTTATCGATTATGTGCTTAATTACAGAAATGACCAAATTGCATAACATGCAAAAGTTAGATTCTAGTAGCTAGAAGGATTAAATAGCTATGGAATTCAAAACTTGAGGTCCTTATATGGTAATTAGACTATTAATCAAAAGTTAGTAGATATTTTTGATGAATCATCCATGAAAAAATTAGAAAAGGTTAAGGACTAAATTGGAAATAGAAATAATTAAAAGATGATAAATAATTAAAATAGAATTAAAATCACTTGATATCATCTTCTTCCCCTAATATTCCATGGAAACCCTAGGAAAGAGAAAACAAGCTTTCTTGGCTTAAATTGGTAAGTATTCAAGTTCTGTTTTTAGTAATTTTTATATTTTTGAAATTGGGATAGTCTAATCTATCTATTTGGAGGATTAATTTGAAAAGTTATCAAAGTATAGAGATTTTTACATGGATAAATATGCTAAAAATTTGAAATTTATGGTAGAAAATAAAAGGTTGTTGATAGATAAACAACTTTTACAAAGTGAATTTTGATGAAAACCTGATTTAGGGACTAAATTGTAAAGTTGTGAAAATTGAAGAAAAATTATGAATTTTATAGAATATATGTGCTGTAAATATTATATTGAAATTTTGGTTAGGCTTGGAATAAGGAGCAAATTGCATGAATTTTATTTTCCGAGCCTAGGGACGAAATTGGAATTTATGGAAAGTTTAAGGGCAAAATGGTAAATTTGCCTAGGATGTAAATTGAGTTCAAATGAATATGAAATGTGAAAAATTGATGATTAAATTCATTTATGTAGATCCGAATAATTCAAATTCAAAGCTAGATTGAGGAAAAGAGAATGTTTCGGATTAGTACATTTTCTTGTATGAATTATTATCGAGGTAAGTTAGTGTAACTTAATTGAGCATGTAAATATTTTGAATTGAATGTTATATTTGTATAGAATATGATTTATATTTATATGAATTATTTGGATGTTACAATATAAGAAATGAATACATGCTTGAAACTGTTTGAAAAGGGTTAAGTTTAGTTCGAATATTGGATTTTGATGTATAAATGTGATTTCTCTTATTGAATAAGGTCCTGCATTTGTTGCTGACGGGATTTAGCTTGGACGAGTAATCCTATTAACCTCATTACAAAAATGATTTAGCCTGGACTGGTAATCCTGATATAAGCCCTCTTGAGCATATGTTTGATAAATCGTAAAAGTAACATATTTTAAGCCCACATTTAGCATACTTTTGGATGATTTAAGCCTTGAATTATGTAATTTGGTGCTCTTAATCCTTTGTTTTCATGTTTTATACTCAAGAGAGCACCGGATGAAAAAAAGAATGGAAAAGGGCCCAAAACGGAGTAAATGGGCCATATCACGAAATCCACACGACCTGGGCCCAAGATCACACGGCCATGCCCCATTCAACAGGTTCGAACACGACCTAGCCATGACTTACATGAGTGTGCACCATGGGTGTGTCCCTGCCGTAGGAAAGAAGAGTTTCACTCGGATTTGGATACTTAGGGGAAAAGAAACATATTCCAAAGCCTATATAAACACCCTAAGTATGACCAGAAAGGGCGAACCCAGGGCTTTAATCAGGGGGCGTCCAGCTAGGCCAAAGGAGGCAGATTTATGGGGATTTACTCAAAGACAAGCCAGTTGATCCATCTCAAGAAGCCGGAGTTATACTCAAGAAGGAGGATCTCTCCTTCAATTCCTTCAGGGGGTTTTAGGGATTTCTTATGTTTTGTTTTATCTTTTCTTTTAAGATGCTTTCTTTTATTGTTATGAACTAAACCCTCAGATACCTGAGGGGGATGAGACCTAAGATGAATCTTGTTATCGTTTGCTGAACTATATGATAAATATTTGACTTGTTCTTAATTATGTGTTCTTAATTCTTGTGTTGATATTTCCGGGATATTAATTCAAGTATGATGTGCTTAGGTGGAGGAGAAAAAGTCCCTGCCTAAGAGTAGATCTAGCATAATTAAGTGGAGTTGATCGCGCGCCTAGAGATAGGGTGACGAGATTTTGCCGGATTAGGGTGAATCCTAATATGGGAGTCCATAGATCGAGTTAATGCAATTCTAAGGGTTTTAATTAAAAAGAGATTTCAATTAATCAACCTAGGGTTAGACGTTGGTCGCCTCGAGAGAGGGATTAATATAACTTAGGGAATCTTACGGATCAAGTCAAATGAATAAATCGTCTAGTTCAGAGTTAGATAACAAGTGAAGTCTAGGTGGATTCTTCCTTGGGTGTCGTCTAAATCAATTGATTTTTCTTCCAAGTTATTTTCCCAATTTCATTCTTCTTTGTCTTAGATTCTTTAGTTTAGTTGATTAGTTAATTTTAGATTAGATAAAAACCCATTTGATTCTTAGGCTAGATAATAAAAAGAGAGTTAGTATTAGTACTTTTGGTACCTTTGGGTTCGAGATTCCGGTCTTGCCTTAACTATACTACTGTTCGATAGGTGCGCTTGCCTCAAATCGTTGTCATAGTTAGTTTTCAGGTTTGATCGTTCTTTTTATAAATTTTAAGACTTTGACATCGCAAAAACAACGATCAAGTTTTTGGCGCGGTTGTCGAGGAACTAAAATATTAAGAAAGCTTAATTTTTATTACTCTAGCCTTATTTTTTTTTTTTGCAATTAAATTTTATTTTTACTTTTCTAAATTTTCTTTCTTTCTTTTGTTCCTTTCAGGTACCTCTAGTTTATGACTAGAAGGAACCTGACAGGACCTTTACTCTACGACAGTGATATTGAAGGTACCGTTTGTAGAAATCGCAGAGAGATAAGGTGAAGCTTGAACTACATAAAAGAAGAGCAAGAAGCCTAATTAACACCACAGAAGAGATGGCTGAGAACAATCCGCCACCTCCAAAGATGGCCGAGCATCATGCTCCATGTACTATGTATGATTATGTTAAACCTAGTTTAACAGGAACTGAATCTAGTATTGTTAGGCTTACTATTGCTGCAAATAATTTTGAACTGAAACCTAACATTATACAGATGATACAACAGTTTGTTCAGTTTGATGGTTTGCAGGATGAGGATCCTAACACACACCTAGCGAATTTTCTAGAATTCTGTGATACCTTCAAAATAAATGGCGTTTCTGATGATGCCATCCGTCTTCGGTTATTTCCCTTTTCTCTGAGGAATAAAGCCAAACAGTGGTTGCATTCTCTTTCACGAGGGTCAATCACTACATGGGATCAAATGACTGAGAAATTTTTATTAAAATATTTCCCACCGACCAAAATGGCCAAATTGAGGAATGATATCTCTTCTTTTGTGCAGATGGATTAGAGACACTTTACAACGCATGGGAGAGATACAAGGATTTGTTGAGAATGTGCCCACACCACGGATTACCCTTGTGTTTACAGGTCCAAATTTTTTACAACGGGGTAAACCCATCAACAAGGCAATTAATCGATTCAGCCATAGGCAGAACCCTAAACAACGAAACTCTTGAAGTGGCCTACGAGTTTATAGAGGAGATGTCACTAAATAATTATTAGTGGCAAGTTACAATGACAAGGCCAGCCAAAGCAGCCGGAGTTTTCAACCTCGATGCAGTGACCGCGCTATCAAACTAGGTAGAATTGCTAAATAAAAAATTTGATGGTTTATATGGTTCTTCGCAGGCACATCCAGTTATGCAGTGCGACACAAGTGAAGGAATTGTGAATCCTGAGTACCCACCCTACGGACAGGGCATGGAGAGCGAACAAATGAACTATATAGATAACAATTTCTGATTAATAATAACCCTTATAGTAATACTTATAATCCAGGTTGGAAGAACCACCTCAATTTCTCATGGGGCGGTCAAAGAAATCAAAGGCAACAACTATCCCAAAACTTCCAGCAACAGCCCTACCCATAGGAAAAGAAGCCGAACCTTGAAGAGATGCTGACGAACTTCATAGCAGCCTCAGAAATACGGTCTCAAAATACAGAAACACGTTTCCAAAAGATAGAAACAAAACTTGAGGCATTGACACGGGAGTTCAAGGAACTTACTAAGTTAGTTTCTGGAACACGATCAGAAAGCTTACTTAGGGAAAAAGAGCAGGTACAGGCAGTGACATTGAGAAGTGGAAGGGAGAATAGAAATAAAGAAAGAGGTACCACATGAAACCGATAAGGCAAGGATAACACCAACCCGTGAGGAAATTAAACCAACAATCCCATATTCATCAAAGTTGAAGAAAGACTGCTTAGACGCACAATATGGTAAATTTCTTGAATTCAAACAGCTACATATTAACTTACCTTTTGTTGAAGCTATTTCGCAGATGCCAACATATGAAAAATTTTTAAAAGAGCTTCTAACAAATAAAAGGAAGTTCGAGGAAATTTCAACAGTGGAACTTAATGAAGAATGCTCAGTTATTATCCATAACAAGCTGCCAACCAAATTGAAAGATCCAAGAAGTTTCACTATTCCTTCTTTAATTGGTAGTTTGAGCATAGAAAAAGCATTAGCTGATTTAGGTGCCAGTATTAATCTAATGCCTTATAAAATGTTTAAGCAACTTAATTTCAGAGAACCAACACCCACTAGGATGAGTATTCAGTTAGCTAATAGATCTGTTAAGTATCCTAGAGGAATTATTGAAGATGTTCTGGTAAAAGTAGATAAATTTATACTTCTTGTTGATTTTGTTGTGCTTGACAGGAATGAGGACGTAAAGGTACCTTTAGTTTTAGGACGACCCTTTCTAGTTACTGCTAGGGCTGTCATTGATGTTTGTGATGGTAAACTTGCACTAAGAGTAGGAGATGAGGAAACTGTTTTCCAAATTTATGATGCCATGCGATATTCTAGAGAACAAGATGATTCTTGTTACTTTGTTGATGCCACTGATCGCATTTTTTAAGAATCTTTGCAGGAAATCATGCACAGTGAAACGGTGGAACTATGTCTTTCACAAGGTGAAGGGAAAGATGACGAGACCGATGAAGTGAATCCCAATACATCGTCCTCTAGACAGGCAGAAATAGAGGACATTAAGATCAATGATGAACTAAAACAGAAACCTTCTATTGATGAGCCACCCAAGTTAGAACTAAAGCAATTACCAAAACATTTAGAATATGCATTCCTGGGGGATAATTCTACGCTACCAGTAATCATCTCTTCAGAACTAGGACCCAAGGAGAAAGAAGAGTTGCTAAGGGTACTAAGGAAGCACAAAAAGGCCATAGCGTGGAAAATGTCAGACATTAAAGGAATCAGCCCATCATTTTGCACCCACAAAATTTTAATGGAAATGAGTATAAACCATGTGTGCAACCTCAGAGACATTTAAACTCCAATATGAAAGAAGTCGTCAAAATTGAGGTAATTAAATTTCTAGATGCAGGAATAATTTATCCTATTTCTGACAGTACTTGGTTAAGTCCTGTGCAGGTAGTTCCAAAGAAAGGAGGCATGACTGTTGTAGCTAACGAAAAGAATGAATTGATTCCTACAAGAACAGTCACAGGTTGGAGAGTCTGTATAGCTTATAGGAACCTGAATGACGCCTCCAGAAAAGATCACTTCCCTCTACCCTTTATAGATCAGATGTTAGAAAGATTGTCTGGGCATATGTACTACTACTTCTTGGACGGACTCTCCGGCTACTTCCAAATCCCAATAGCTCCTGAAGATCAAGAGAAGACAAAATTTACATGCCCATACGGTACGTTTGCTTATCGTAGAATGCCTTTTGGATTATGTAGTGCTCCTGTTACTTTTCAGCACTGCATGTTGGCCATCTTTGATGAACTTGTGGAAGACATTATGGAGGTATTTATGGACGACTTCTCGGTATTCGGTAATTCTTTCCACCTTTGCTTTAAAAATTTAGAACGGGTTCTAATAAGATGTGAGGAGACGAATCTTGTCTTGAATTGGGAAAAATATCACTTTATGGTTAGAGAAGGGATTGTGTTAGGACATAAGATTTCTAGTAAAGGGATTGAGGTAGATAAAGCAAAGATTGAAACCATAGAAAAATTACCTCCCCCTAGTTCAGTTAAGGCTATTAGAAGCTTTTTAGGACATGTTGGATTCTATATAAGATTCATTAAAGATTTCTCTAAAATAGTTAAGCCTTTAACAAAATTACTAGAAAAAGATGTTCCTTTCAATTTCGATCAAGAATGTTTAGATGCATTTAATATCCTCAAAGATAAACTAATAAATGCTTCGATTATAATTGCACCTGATTGGAATTTACCCTTTGAACTAATGTGTGATGCAAGTGATTTTGCAATAGGTGCAGTTTTGGGACAACGAAGAGACAAGCATTTTCAGCCAATCTATTATGCTAGCAGAACATTGACACCCGCACAAGAAACTACACCACCACAGAGAAAGAATTGCTAGCTGTAGTTTTTGCTTTTGACAAATTTAGGCAGTATTTAATATTATCTAAAGTTGTCGTTTACATTGACCATTCAGCTCTTCGTTATCTTTTAACTAAAGCTGATGCAAAACCTCAACTCATACGATGGACCTTACTCTTACAGGAATTTGATTTGGAAATACAAGATAAAAAGGGAGCTGAAAATCTTGCAGCAGATCACCTCTCTAGGCTTGAGAACCCATATATCGAAGAGTTTGACGAAAGTGAGATAAACGACTCGTTTCCAGAGGAACAACTCTTTTTTATAACCAACTCTCATGGTTTGCAGATAATGTGAATTATTTAGCTGCTAACATCTTACCAAAAAAGATTAACACATCATCAAAAGAAGCGATTCTTTACTGATACGAAAAACTATTTTTGGGAAGACCCCATTTTTTCCGTATATGTGCAGATCAAGTAATTCGGAGATGCGCTACAAAGGTGGAAGTGAGTAAAATCTGAGAACATTGCCATTCAGGACCTTCAGGAGGACATTACAGCGGGATTAAGATAGCACACAAAACGCTCGAATCAGGATTTTACTGGCCAACTCTTTTCAAAGATGCCAACAAGTATGCCGCTTCGTGTAATAAATGCCAGAGAACAGGTAATATCTCTAAACGCGATGAAATGCCTCAGACATATATGTTATCATGTGAGATATTCGATGTATGGGGTATTGATTTTATGGGTTAGTTCCCTATTTCTTTTGGAAATAAATACATCTTAGTAGCAGTAGATTACATGTCAAAATGGGTGGAAGCCCAAGCTTTACCTACTAATGATGCTAGAGCTGTAGTAAAGTTTCTTAAGAAACTTTTCTCTCGTTTTGGAACACCCAGAGTAATCATCAGTGATAGGGGCACTCACTTTTGCAATACTCAATTTGAAAAAGTCTTAAAAAAATATGGAGTACAAACAGAACAACTACCACTTATGATCCTTAAACCAGTGGGCAAGTGGAAGTGGCAAATCGAGAGCTTAATCGAATCCTAGAGAAAACAGTTGAATCAAATAGGAAAAGTTGTCATCTACCATTTGAGTTAAAGCATAAAGCCTACTGGGCTATAAAATTCTTGAATTACGATCTTAAAACCGTAGGTGAGAAGAGGATGATATAGTTAAACAAACTAGATGAATGGCGAGCTAAGGCCTATGAAAATTCACTACTATATAAGAAGGCAACAAAACAACGCCATGATGCTCATTTAAAACAATCAAAGCAATTCGAAGTAGGAGACATAGTCTTGCTGTATAATTTAAGGTTCAAACTATTTCCTGGAAAGCTGAAATCAAGGTGCTCAGGACCATTTGTGATAAAATCTATTTTTCCTTACGGCACAGTCGAGGTAACCCATCCAACTCAAGGAATATTTTAGGTAAATGGCCATCGACTTTAAACGAGCGCTTTTCGGGAGGCAACTCGAGCACTAACTTCACTAACCCTATTAATTTTCACATTTTAATTTTATTTTTTCCTTTTAGCACCTAAATCAAACTAACTGATTCAGTAAAGTGCAGGTTTCCGACCACACGGCCTTACACATGGGCGCGCCCATAGCCGTGTGGTCGCCATAGGATGAAAAATGGGCGTGCAGGCAGACGAGTGAGATGAAGAAGAAAAATTTTCCCCCAACACGGGCTGCGATAAAAAGACCACGGTCGTGCGATGCAACCGTGGTCTATTCTGAGTAAACCAACACGGACAAGAGCCACGCCCGTGCCGACTAACCATGTGCAACACTGACTATATGAACACGGGCGTGGCAAACGTAGCACGGGTGTAGGAGAAGCGAACATAATCATACACAGCCTATAAGCACGGGCGTGGGCAACATCTCAAACGCGCCCAAATTGAAAAATCACGAAAAACACAGGCCAAATAAAAGAGACACAGGCGTGGCACTTGCCCGTGTCTCCCTCCCTATATAAAGATTCCCACGATCGTCTTCCCTAAAATTCCTCCCCCATCGTAAACCCTAGCCGTTTTCTCTCTAAAAACTACCACCAAAATTTCGGCCACCATCAAGAATCCCCAACCATTGTCTTCCCACATCCAAAATCTTCCATTTTCCTTCACAACAACCTCCATTCTCAGTCTAATTTGTTTTCATAGCGTTCTTCTCATTCTTTTGGTCATGTCAAAGAAACGAAAGGATCCTGGCGCAGTCTCCCTGTAGGAGACCAATCTACATAAGTTCATGCCGGCCGCTTCATCCATTCAACAAGCCAAGAGTCTTTGAGACCATTTAATTCATAATTTCATTTTCTCGTTTTCTTTATTTTCCTTCTCTTTGACTATCTTATGCTTATATTAGTTTATTTTATCTTAGTTTCTTAGTGTCAGGTTCTAAAGGCTACAGGGAATCACATCGGAACCATGACCACCAACTCACCGCAGCCTTAGAAGTCACACCCACCTCGCGAACCATCCAATAATAAGGACTTTTCGGTCCATTTATCTTTCATTTTAATTTTATTTACATTTCTATTTTCTTTTTCTTTATCTTCTTTGTCTTTAATTATATATTTAGTTTATTTTAAATGTGTCTTAATATTTCCTGGCTAATTCTCTACGAGCTCCTAATTTCTTCATCTAAACGCAGAGCTCGGTAGCAACCACTACACCTCGGGACTCCCAAATCAAGGATCTCATCCATAGCTCAAGAAGTTTCACTTTTTCCCCTCTTTTTTTATTTTCCTATAATATGATATTATCTATCTTTGTACATTGAGGACAATGTACATCCTAAGTGTGGGGGGGTTAACTATAGTATTATTTGAAAATCCCTGAATGATATCTTGTCTTGAAGTAAGTTTCTCATATTATGATTGGAATAAAATTTCCCTGATTTATGATCATTGTTGATATGTTTTGGATTAAGTCATTGATAATTGTGCATTGATGATTAAATTTGAAGGATACTAGAGAATCAAGCATGATAAGTCTATTTTTCAGAATAATATAAAAAAATAAAAAAAATTTAGGTTGTCTACCTAAATCTAATTATTACTTTGAAGTTTGAAATTTACGAGATTGACATCAAACACCCATAATTTTTGTGAGATTTTGAGCCTTTTAGAGCCTTTTGAGCCTTTGTGAGATTATGAGTGTGTTAACATTGATTTGTTATTCTAGAACTTGCATCGATTATACATGTCGAGACCATACCTTTGATTTGATATACCGAGATGATAAAGGCACTTAGGTTTTAACCCACTCACTCCACTAAAAACCTACCTTCATAATTAACCCCTAGTGAACCTCGTTTAATCCTAACAACTCTTTTTATTGACTTACCCACTAATATTAACCCAAAACCCTTTGCATTTGTTATCACCATTCCTTAACTACACTTTTATCGAGATTTGATTTGATCGGTTGCCTAATTATTTCATTTCAGTAGTAAATTCATCATTTGATTTGTTGTTAAAAAAAAATCAAAGTATATTCATTATTAGTTCTATGATAGCTGAGCTTATACAGGTAAATTCCAAATCTCGAAGAGAAAAAGCTCGTATTATTAGTTTCCAATTGATGTAATTATTTAGGAGTAGTTATATTTCTAGCTAGGTAATTTGGCAGTTCAATCTCGATTCTAACCTTCTAATTCAGCCTATATCCATACCCTTAACCTAAGCCCCGTTACAACCCTATTAAAGACCTTTTGATTTGTGTATCATCTCATCTTATAGTGGTGGAGATTTGATTTTCATGCAAGCCTATGGGATTAACTTTTCATGTTTGACTTCTGAGTGTTTAATTCTAAACCTTAAACACTTTAAGTGAGTTGAGTGAATCTTTAGTGAGGATGTCAACTCTTGTCGATTTTGAATCAGCGGTAATTATTCAGGCAAAGGGAAACACCTATATTCTCATACTATAAAAACTATGACTTAGATTGTTTGAATCTTTAGGACTCTTTGAGTTGAATTATCAATGTATGAATTATCTTTGAATTATGATGAAACATTATTGATAAATATTATGAATCAAGGAAGTTCGTTTTAATTGTGACTTGAGAATTTGGTTGAGGACAAGCAAAAGCTTGAATGTGGGGGTATTTGATAAACCGTAAAAGTAACATATTTTAAGCCCACATTTAGCATGCTTTTGGATGATTTAAGCCTTGAATTACGTAATTTGGTGCTCTTAATCCTTTGTTTTCATGTTTTATACTTAGGAGAGCACCGGATGACGAAAAGAACGAAAAACGAGCCCAAAATGGAGTAAATGGGCCATATCACGAAATCCACACGCCCTGGGCCCAATATCACACAGTCGTGCCCTATTCAACAGGTTCGAACCCTACCTGGCCACGACTTACACGGGCATGCACCACGGGCATGTCCCTGCCATATGAAAGAAGAGTTTCACTTGGATTTGGATACTTAAGGGCAAAGAAACATATTCCGAAACCTATATAAACACCCTAAGACCAGAACGGGGGGAACCAGGGCTTTAGTCAGGGGGCGTCCAGCTAGGCCAAAGGAGGCATATTTGTGGGGATTTACTCGAAGATAAGCCAGTTGATCCATCTCAAGAAGCCGGAGTTATACTCAAGACGGAGGATCTCTTCTTCAATTCCTTTTGGGGGATTTTAGGGATTTCTTATGTTTTGTTTTATCTTTTCTTTTGAGATGCTTTCTTTTATTGTTATGAACTAAACCCTTAGATACTTGAGAGGGATGAAACCTAAGATGGATCTTGTTATCGTTTGCTGAACTATATGAGAAATATTTGACTTGTTCTTAATTATGTGTTATTAATTCTTGTGTTGATATTTCCGGGATATTAATTCAAGTATGATGTGCTTAGGTGGAGGAGAAAAAGTCCCTGCCTAAGAATAGATCTAGCATAATTAAGCGGAGTTGATCGCGCGCTTAGAGATAGGGTGACGAGATTTTACCGAATTAGGGTGAAACCTAATATGGGAGTCCATAGATCGAGTTAATGCAATTCTAGGGGTTTTAATTAGAAAGAGATTTCAATTAATCAACCTAGGGTTAGATGTTGGTCACCTTGAGAGAGGGATTAATATAACTTAGGGAATCTTACGGATCATCAAATGAATAAATCGTCTAGTTCAGAGTTAGATAACAAGTGAAGTCTAGGTGGATTCTTCCTTGGGTGTCGTCTAAATCAATTGATTTTTCTTCTAAGTTATTTTCCCAATTTCATTCTTCTTTTTCTTAGAGTCTTTAGTTTAGTTGATTAGTTAATTTTAGATTAGATAAAAACCCATTTAATTCTTAGGCTAGATAATAGAAAGAGAGTTAGTATTAGTACTTTTGGTTCCTTTGGGTTCGAGATTCCGGTCTTGCCTTAACTATACTACTGTTCGATAGGTGCGCTTGCCTCAAATCATTGTCATAGTTAGTTTCCAGGTTCGATCATTCTTTTTATAAATTTTAAGACTTTGACATTGCGAAAACAATGATCAATGTTACAGATAGGATTTAGCCCGGACGGGTAATCTGATTAAGCTTTTGTGAGCCTATGTTGGAAACAGGATTTAGCTTGGACAAAAAATCCTGTTATATGTTAAGGGACTTGAGAGTGTGCTTTATGATTAAGTTCCCTAATGGGTACTCCTGAATATGAATTGATGAGTTATTGAATTGTACACTTTGAGTGTACTATATGAATATCCATTGGAATTTCAATGATTTAACGAATAAAATACTTGACATGATATGAGAATTATGAGATGAAATGAATAATGTCTTGAAAGAATATAGCATGATGAGCTCATCTATGTTTATTTGATATTCATGAGACATATGTAACTAACTTGTTTGATTGAGTGTATGTTTGTTTAGGTAAATTTGCCAAATTGATGAAAAGCATGTTATTGAATGCTTAATGTTATTAAATGTGCTTGGTAAGTTTTAGTTCTTGTTATACGAACTTGCTAAGCATATAATGATTTTTAGGTTTTATTTTCTCTGTTTATAGTGCTCGGAAGCTCGAGAAGGTTGGTGATCGGTTGGAGCAACATCACACTATCCACTAGTTTGTTTTGGTATAATTATAACACCCCTTAACCCTTATCTGTCGCCAGAACAGGGTTACAAGACATTACCAGAGTATTCAGATCAATTATGAACAATAAACAAGATAGATTGCAAACACGTCGTAAATTAATCATGTTGTCCCTTTTATGGGCTCTCGAGGCCCAATATAAGTATTTAAAACAAATCGGGACTTAATCATAAACTCAGAAAATTTTTCGCGAAATTTTAAATTTTTTTCAAGGTGCAAGGCACACATGCCCGTGTGGTCTAGGGACATGCCCGTGTGACCTTATGACATGCCCGTGCTTCAGGCTGTGTCCTACCCTGTGTAACTCTTTAATTTACCCCACACAGCCAAGCCACACGCCTGTGTGCTAGGCCATGTGGTCAATTTATTTATCAAAATTTAGGTGCAGTTTTAACACGGCTGAACACATGCTCGTGTGCTAAGCCGTGAGCCTCACACGATTGAGACATATGCTCGTGTCTCTACCCGTGTGGTAATACCTGGGCATTCTGTTTCTAAAATTTTAAGATGCAGGGGACACACGGCCAAACCACACACCCATGTGTTAGCCGTGTGGACTCATTATGAGCCTTAAATATCAAGATTACCATACCCTGCAATTTTAGACACCAAGCAACTCAATTCAATACATTCGAATTAAGTTAGGATCGAGTTTCAATCATGTAATATTATCACATTTATCTTTATATCCAAACTTATCTATTTATTCAAACAAGTATATGCAAATTTATACTAAAGATTCTTCTTAATACCAATTATCTTTATACCTATATATTCAACCTAACCAATAGGATTTTATGCACCTTATACAACTACTATTTTACCACTCATGATTCAATCATATCAATATTTTAAGGCAATCATGCGAACACCACAATACCAAGCATAAACCAAATACTTGACTAATTTTAAAAAAACATCTATAGACTAACCTTTAGTCAAAATAACCTAAACATGCCATTATAACCAGAATCAAGTCATCAATAATTACCAATAAAACCAACGGATAGTGTGATATAGCTCCGATATGCTTCCAACCCGTTTGAGCTTCTGATAATCTATAAGGTAAATAAATAAAACAATTACATAAGCAATGATTGCTTAGTAAGTTTGTATAATCTTTAATCATAATAATATATTTCAATTATAAAACTTTACATATAAAAAATAACCCAATATTATTACCGTAACACTTATAAACTATTCTCACTAATTCACAAGGTGAACTAATCCATAGTATCACACATAAACATATACCCTCAAGCTTAGTAAATTTTTATATAACTTCAACTCTTCCGCACTTATTCCATATGCATGTCATTCAGCCACGATTACAGATTAATGCATTTAACCAAAGCATGGTTCTAATTGGACACATAACAAATCGTTCCATAAGAAATTGCCAAATCTAAATCTTACCATTCTTTCATGAATACTAATTTATTTCCACTAAAATACTTACCATTTCAGTGCTTCAAACAAATAAACATACTACTATTCAATCAGTAGCTTGGCACTTACCTAATCATCAAGCAACAACAATAGTCAGCGTACTTACACATCTTACATATAAATTCAATATTGATAAACTTATTTTCTCGACATATCACACTTGGGTTTAATACTCATCATCATATACATAATCTTCTTATATCAACATATTAAAGTTAAACACATATTTATATGTCACTTTTCAATATATATTAAATAAATATCATTCCCATGACACATTTCAATATATATCAAGTAAATATCATTTTCCAAGACACGTTTCAATATATATCAATATCGAGTATTTTAGATATAATTTCATAAATATACCATTCATAACACTTTTAATTCTCATATCGTACTATTTCAATATCATAATTGCTATTTAATAGCTTTTCTCATTAGGATACTCAATTCAATTTCAATATCAATATCCATTTCATGAATCCATGATTCATGCAATTTCATGCATTTCAAGTGCATATTTCATTTCGTTGTCCATTTCAGACCATATTCAATATCACTCAATATCAATCAATTGGCCAAATCATTTGTTTACCCCTATTAACCTGACTCGGACTCGAACGGATACACAGATCCAACCAAAACACACCAGTACGGCACTCAGTGCCTCATCGGATAGTTCGAAGCAATAAGTTGACACCTAGTGTCACATCGGCCATGCCGAAGTAAGTTGGTATCCAGTACCTCATGGAATCTATCCAAAGTAATATAATGACACCCAGTATCTCATCGACTCGAAGTCGAAGTAACCCTGAACACATCCAATCCTACGGCATGCCATCTATATCCGACTTAACCCGACTAGTTAATAGGGTTTCCAAATCACTTTTTATTTTCCAATCAGTACACATTTTAATTAATCAAATATATTCATAATTCAATACAATTCAATTCACTTTTCAATAACAATCAATATTTATTTCAATTCAGTCAATCAATATAATCAATATATATACCAACTCAATCAATATAATTTCAATAAATTCATCACTTATTAAATCTATCCGTTTAAATATATCCAGTATTCAAATATCACTATTCTACATACATTCAATTCAATAACAATCAATATTCCCTGTACTGTTATTCTCATGAATTTCGTATGTATTTATTTTGTTAACCATTTATATTTATAAATTTTCCATGTTTTTAACATATAATATAAATAACTACATAATATCATACATCAATTCAATATAAATATCAAATTTTGATCATACAACTTACCTGGGCCTATTTGTAGAATTTGAAGAAACTCGGGGACTAGTCTGTTAATTTCTCTTTTCCCTGTTTCTTTTTGGTTTCTTGATTTATAATATAAAATTACTCATTCATTAGCATCAATTCCATTTCTAATTCACTTTACAATTTATACCCTTTAATTTTTGAAATTACACTTTTACCCCAAATTTTATAGTTTTTATAATTTAGTCCCTATGCAATTAACCCGTCAATTGAGCTATTTTTTTCTCAATTGACAATTTACCTAATTATTTTAGGCTACCATACAACCATTAATATTCAAAATTTTAATACGGAACCCTAATTCTTAACTTTTTCCCAATGAGGTCCTAAAATCAATTTCTATTGAACTTACTTGATAAAATCGTCATATAACAAAATTAAAACTTAAATTCCATGTTAATTCACTATAAACATCCAGCAGTCATCAATGGTAACTTCCAAGGTTACCCATAAAATCAAAAACTAACGAATTAGATAGTTGGATCTAATTGCAAAAGCCTTAAAAACACAAAATTTACAAGAAAAGAGCAAGAAATAAACTCATATGGTGCCAAAAATATGAGAACCCAGCTTCTTGGAGACCTCCCATGGCTTTTTGTTGAAGAAAAATGAAGAAAATATCTAGATTTCTCATGAAAATTCAATTTTAACTATTAATTTTACTTGTTTACCAATTTTGCCCCTTGTTCACATAGTTTCCTTGCTTATTTTCTTTGCCCATACCATCCAGCCCATATATTTTGGATCTAATTGCCTTTTAAATCTTTCCTTATTAGACACTTAAGCTATTTAATCACTCTAACAAGTTTTTACACCTTTTACAATTTAGTCCTTTTTAATTAATTAACTATCAAAACGTTAAAATTTTCTAACGAAACTTTAATACTAACTCAATGACATTCCATAAATATTTCTAAAATATTTATGGCTCGGTTTATAAATTCAAGGACTCAATACCTCGTTTTCGACCCAATTTGCCTAATAAATTCTTTTAAATCAGAAAATTCACTAATTCAAATATACTTCTAAAATCACACTTGACTAATATATTAATTTATTAAATTTTTGAACTCACTTGTCGGATTAGTGATCCCGGATCACTGTTTCCGACACCACTGAAAATCAAGCTGTTACATAATTAGTAAACTTATTTTGGCATAATGGCATGTATAGGTTAATGATAAACCGTAAAAGTAACATATTTTAATCCCACATTTAGCTTACTTTTTGATGATTTACTCCTTGATTTATATAAGAAGGTGCTTGTAATCCTTTCTTTTCATGTTTTATACCCAGGAAAGCACCCGAGGATGAAAAGAACACAAAATGGGCCTAAAACGGAGTAAATGGGCCTTAGCAAGAAATTGACACGGCCTGGCCCAAAGTCCACACGACCGTGCCTCAACGAACACCTAGAGCACGGCCTCAACTCTGCCTCACACGGTCGTGCCTCAAGTTAGAAATCTGAACACGGTCTGGTCTCGATTCACACGTGCGTGTGCCATGGCCGTGCCTCTGTCGCTGGAAAGAGCAATTTCAGTCGGAAAAGGATACTTAGGGAGAAAGAATCGCATTCCAAGAGCCTATATATATCCCCTAAGTGCCACCTTTGAGAAGGCGTCAAAGCTAGGCCAAGGAGCCAAGTCGAGAAGGTCAGAGTTAGGGAATAACGCGAGGATAGCCAGTTGATCCATCCCAAGAAGCCGGAGTTATACTCAAGACGGCGGAATTCACCTTCAATTCCTTCAGGGGGTTTTAGGGTTTTCTTATGTTTTGTTTTATCTTTTCTCTTATGATGTTCTTTTTATTCATTATGAACTAAACCCTTCAGATACCTGAAGGGGATGAAACCTAGATGAATTTTGTTCTAAGTTATATGATAATTGCTTAGTTTGTTCTTAATTATGTTGCTTAATCCAAATCTAATGTGCTTAGGTGGAGGAGGAATAGACCCTGCCTAAGAGTAGATCTAACATAATTAAGCGGAGTTGATCGAACGCCTAGAGATAGGGTTACGAGATTTTTTTGGATTAGGGTGAAACCTAATATGGGAGTCCATTGATCGATTTACTGCTATCCTAGGGGGTTATTATAAGCGAATGAGAGTTCTACTAATTAACCTAGGGTTAGACGTTATTCACCTCGAGAGAGGGTTTAATATAAGTTAGGGAGTCTTACGGATCAAGCTAAGTAAAAGAAATCATATAGTTTAGGGTTAGATAACAAGTGAAGTCTAGGTGGATTCTTCCTGAGGGTATCGTCATAATCAACTGAGTTTTCCTTCAAAGTTCTTTTCCTATTTGTCCTTTTTGTCTTTGTGTCCTTAGTTTAGTCTTTGTCAATATAGTTTAAAGCAACTACACTCTAATCTTAAGGCTAAATAATAAAAAGAAAGTTAGTATTAATACTCTTAGTTCCTTTGGGTTTGATATCCGGTCTTGCCTAAGCTATACTACTGTTCGATAGGTACACTTGCCTTTAATTATTGTCAGAGTTAGTTTTCAGGTTTTGATCATTCTTTTATAAATTTTAAAACTCTGATTTACAGCGATCAAGTTTTTGGCGCCGTTGCCAGGGAACTAAAATATTAAGAAAACTCTATTTTTATTACTTTAGCCATTATTTTTATTTTCAACAAATTTTTTTTAGTTTAATTTTTAATTTTGCTAATTTTTCTTTCTTTCTTTTCTTTCCAAGTACCTCTAGTTTATGACTAGAAGGAACCCGAGAGGACCTTTAGTATACGACAGTGATATTGGAGCTACCGCTCGAAAAAATAGCCGAGAAAATAGTCGAGCCCTAAATTACACGAAAGGGAGGAAGAAGACAGATCCAATACTACTGAAAGGATGGACGAGAATAACCCACCACCACATGATGTGGGGGAACGCAATGCTCCACTTACAATGTTTGATTATGCTAAACCACATTTAACAGGAGCAGAATCGAGTATTGTTAGGCCTACTATAGCTGCTAACAATTTTGAATTAAAACCTAACACAATACACAGGATTCAACAGTTTGTTCAATTTGATGGTTTGTAGGACGAAGATCCAAACATGCATATAGCTAACTTTTTAGAGTTCTGTGATACTTTCAAAATAAATGGCGTTTCTGATGATGCCATACGTATTCGATTATTTCCTTTTTCATTAAGAAATAAAGCTAAATAGTGGTTAAACTCGTTACAACGAGGGTCAATCACCACATAGGATCAGATGACTGAAAAATTTTTAATGAAATATTTTCCACCGGCCAAAACGGCCAAATTGAGGAATGATATCTCTTCTTTTGTGCAGATGGATTTAGAAATGCTATACGATGCATGAGAAATATTCAAAGATCTCTTGAGGAGGTGCCCACACCATGGCTTACCCTTGTGGCTATAAGTCCAAACATTCTATAACGGTGTAAACCCCTCAACGAGGCAACTGATTGATTTAGCAGCCGATGGAACCCTGAATAACAAAACTCCAGAAGCAGCCTACGATTTCATTGAGGAGATGTCATTAAACAATTATCAGTGGCAAGCTTCAAGGACCAAACTGATGAAATCGGCAGGAGTCTTCAACGTCGATGCCATGACCATGCTATCGACGCAGCTAGAGATGATGAATAAAAAGCTTGATAGTTTGTGTTCTTCGCGGGCACATCCAGTCATGCAGTGTGACACAAGTGGAACAGTGGCGAATCCTGAGTACCCACCTTACCAACCGAAAGCAGAGAGCGAACAGATGAACTATATAGGTAATAATTTCTGATCCAATAATAATCCTTATAGTAACACTTACAATCCAGGTTGGAGGAACCACCCAAATTTTTCATGGGGAGGTCAAGGCAACCAAGGTAATCAAAGGAAACAACCTCCTTAAAACTTCCGAAATCAACCCTATCCACAAGAAAAGAAACCAACCCACGAGGAGGAACTAACAGAATTGGCAAACACAGAAAAACGCCTACAAGATATCGAGCGAACCCTTAAAGATCAACAAGCGTCAATTGAAAATTTTACTGAGACAATTGGGGAACTCACTAAGATGGTTGGAATGCTTACTAAGATTATCTGTGAAATACGAACAGAAATTTTTCCTAAAGGGACAGAACAGGTAAAAGCAGTCACACTAAGAAGTGGAAAATAATTAGGCAAACTGAAGAAACAAACCCCAAACAAAAATAACAATGCAAGTGATGAGGGGATCGAGGATGTAACTCTATTATGCAATAAGAACAAACCACCAGTCCTGTATCCAGCAAAGTTAAAAAAAGAACGAATTGTTGCACAATATGGTAAGTTTCTTGAACTTTTTAAACAAATACATATCAACTTACCTTTTGTTGAAGCTATTTCACAGATGCCGAAATAAGCAAAATTCTTAAAGGAACTCCTGACGAATAACGAAAACTTGAAGAAGTGTCAACGGTGGAACTTAATGAAGAGTGCTCAGCCATCCTCCAAAATAAGCTACCAACCAAGTTAAAAGACCCAGGAAGTTTTACTATCCCTTGTTTAATTGGTAGCTTGAATATTAAGAAAGCATTAGCTGATCTAGGCGCTAGTATAAATTTAATGCCTTATAAAATGTTTAAACAACTAGATCTTGGAGAACCAACACCCACTAGGATGAGTATTCAGTTGGCAGATAGATCCATTAAATATCCTAGAGGGGTTATCGAAGATGTTTTGGTAAAAATTGATAAATTTATTTTCCCTGTTGATTTCGCTGTATTAGACATGGATGAAGACATTAATGTTCCCTTAATCAGAGGGCGTCTTTTTTTAGCCACTGCTAGAGTTGTTATTGAGGTTGGAGATGGTAAACTCGCACTGAGGATAGGAGATGAAGAAATCATTTTTCAAATTTATGATGCCATGCGATATTCTAAAGAGGAAGATGATTCCTGTTATTTTGTTGATACTACTGATCATATCATTCAAAATTCATTACAGGAAATCATACATAACGACACGATGGAACTGTGCCTGACTCAAGAAGAGGGGGAAGAAGATGATGAGTTGAATCTGAATACATCGTCACCCAGAAAAATGAAAGAAGAAAGCATTGAAAATGATGACGAAATAAAACAGAAACCCTCCATCGAAGAGCCACCGAAATTGGAATTAAAATAGTTACCAAAACACCTAGAATACGCATTCTTCGGGGACAATTCTACGCTACCGGTAATCATCTCTTCAGAACTAGAACCCAAGGAAAAAGAGGAGCTGATAAAGGTACTAAGAGAACACAAAAAGGCCATAGCTTGGAAAATTTCTGACATCAAGGGAATAAGCCCCGCGTTAAACCTCAGAGATGGTTAAACCTCACAAGATTTTAATGGAAGAAGAATATAAGCCATGTGTGCAACCTCAGAGACGGTTAAACCTCAACATGAAAGAAAAGGTCAAAGCCGAGGTAATTAAACTTCTAGATGCAGGAATAATTTATCCTATTTCTGACAGCATTTGGGTAAGTCCTGTGCAAGTAGTTCCAAAAAAAAGGAGGAATGACGGTAGTGCCCAATGAAAAAAATGAGTTAATTCCCACAAGAACAGTTACAGGTTGGAGAGTCTGTATAGACTATAGAAAACTGAATGATGCCACCAAAAAAGATCACTTCCCTCTACCCTTCATAGATCCAATATTGGAAAGATTATCCGGGCATATGTACTACTGCTTCTTGGACGGACTCTCCGGTTACTTCCAAATCCCCATAGCTTCTGAAGATCAAGAGAAGACGACATTTACATGCCCATACAATATGTTTGCTTATCGTAGAATGCCTTTTGGATTATGTAATGCTCCTGCTACTTTTCAGCATTGCATGTTGGTGATCTTTGACGAACTCGTGGAAGACATCATGGAGGTATTTATGGATGATTTCTCGGTATTCGGTAATTCTTTCCATCTTTGCCTTAAAAATTTAAAACAAGATCTAATGAGATGTAAGGAAACAAACCTTGTTTTGAATTGGGAAAAATGTCTCTTTATGGTTAGAGAAGGGATTGTGTTAGGACATAAGATTTTTAGTAAAGGGATTGAGGTAGATAAAGCAAAGGTTGAAGCCATAGAAAAACTACCTCCGCCTAGTTCTGTTAAGGCTATTAGAAGCTTTTTAGGGCATGCAGGGTTCTATAGAAGATTTGTTAAGGATTTTTCTAAAATAGCTAAGCCTTTGACAAAATTACTAGAAAAAGATGTTCCTTTTGATTTCAATCATGAATGTTTAAATGCGTTTAATATCCTTAAGGATAAATTAATAAATGCGCCGATTATAATTGCACCTGATTGGAACTCACCCTTTAAACTAATGTGTGATGCAAGTGATTTTGCAGTAGGTGCAGTTTTGGGACAATGAAGAGACAAGCATTTTCAACCAATTTACTACGCTAGCAGAACATTAACACCCGCACAAGAAAACTACACCACCACAGAGAAAGAATTGCTAGCTGTAGTTTTTGCTTTTGATAAATTTAGGCAGTATCTAATATTGTCCAAAGTTGTCATTTACACTGACCATTCAGCTCTTCGTTATCTTTTAAACAAACATGATGCAAAACCAAGACTCATACGATGGATTTTACTCTTACAGGAATTCGACTTGGAAATACAAGAGAAGAAGGGACCCGAGAATCTTGCAGCGGATCACCCTTATAGACTTGAAAATCCACACACCAAAGAGCTCGACGAAGGTGAAATAAATGATTCGTTTCCCGAAGAATAATTCTTTTCTATAACACATTCTGAGGTACCATGGTTTGCAAATATTGCAAATTATTTAGCAGCTAACGTTTTACCAAGAAAACTGACACATCACCAAAATAAGCGATTCTTTGCTGATTTGAAAAATTATTTTTGAGAAGATCCTTTTCTTTTCCGCATATGTGCAGATCAGGTAATTCGAAGATGTGTTACAAAGACAGAAGCAAACAAAATCTTGGAGCATTGCCATTCAGGACCATCAGGAGGACACTACAGTGGTATTAAGACAGCACACAAAATACTCGAATCAGGTTTTTATTGGCCCACTCTATTTAAAGATGCCAACAGGTATGTTACCTCGTGTGATTGATGCCAACCAATAGGTAATATTTCTAAACGAGATGAAATGCCTCAAACATATATGCTATCATGTGAAATATTTGATGTATGGGGTATTGATTTCATGGGGCCATTCCCTAGTTCGTTTGGAAACAAGTATATCCTAGTGGCGGTTGATTACATGTCAAAATGGGTAGAAGCGGAAGCTTTACCTACCAATGACGCTAAAGTAGTAGTCAAGTTTCTCAAGAAACTGTTTTCCCAATTTGGGACACCTAGGGCCATTATTAGTGATAGGGGTACTCACTTCTGCAATACTCAATTTGAAAAAGTTCTCAAGAAACATGGAGTATACCACAAGACAGCCACTCCATATCACCCTTAAACAAGTGGGCAAGTTGAGGTAGCAAACCGAGAACTTAAGCGCATCCTAGAAAAAACCGTTGCATCAAATAGAAAAGATTGGGCATTAAAAGTAGATGATGCGTTATGGGCCTATAGAACAACATTTAAAACACCTTTAGGGACATCCCCATACAAACTTGTATACGGGAAAAGCTGTCATTTACCGTTCGAATTAAAACACAAAGCTTTTTGAGCAATAAAATTTTTGAATGCTGACCTCAAAATTGCAGTAAAGAGAAGAATGATGCAGATGAACGAGCTAGACGAGTGGAGAATGGAAGCCTATAAGAACTCAAAACTGTACAAGGAAGCAACAAAGCGACGCCACTATGCTCGTCTCAAGAGATCAAGACAATTCGAAGTAGGAGACTTGGTCCTACTATACAACTCAAGGCTTAAACTATTCATGGGAAAGCTGAAATCAAGATGGTCAGGCCCATTCATGATCAAAACAATATTTCCATATGGCACCATCGAGGTAACTCATCCCACTGAAGGCACATTCAAGGTAAATGTTCACCGACTTAAAATTTATAATGGTGCAGATTTTGGAGATATAAGAGAAGAGCTTATGCTCCATGAGCCTTCTTTTAGAACCGAAAACAGGGAAAGTTTAGCTTAAGACTATAAACGAGCGCTTCTCGGGAGGCAACCCGAGCATTAACCCACTAACATTTTTTTTATTTTTTATTTTTTTATTTTTATTTATTTATTTATTTATTCTTCTGAACTCCACACAAAAATAGTCTAACAGAAATGCAGGACTTATAACACGGCCTTAAACACGGGCGTGTCAATGGCCGTGTGTAAGACAGGGGACCCACTATGGGCGTGTTAGGAGCCATGCACAAACAGAGAAAAATCCCTTTCGACAACACGGGCTGCGATACCAGACCATGCCCGTGCTTCCTAACCATGTGAAGCTACTGACTTTCACACCACGGGCATACCACGCCCGTGTCTTCTAACCGTGCGAAGCTACTGACTTGTCGAACACTGGTAAAATACGCCCGTGTGATCGCACTGTGCCAACATTTTGACTTATTGAGCACGGGTGTGCCAAATGGACACACGGTCGTGCCAAAAATCCTGAACGCGCCTAATCCTGAAAATCGCAAAAAGCACGGGCGATTTCAAAATGATACGGGCGTGGTGATGGACCGTGTCCCCTCTCCTATATATAAAATCTAACTGTCATCTCCCCCAAAATCAAACCCTAAGGACAGTATTAAACCCCCTTCTCCCCAAATCCGGCCGCACAACCACCTCCTCCCCTTAAAACCGCCTCCCCTCGCCATTTTTCTCCAAAAACCAACCAAAACCCTCCACATGGCTGCACCACAGCCGTGTTACCAAGCCCCACGCCCACGCCACTGCCATGTTCGTGCAGTAGAAGCCCACACCACCGCCGTGCTCTACCCGTGTTGATTGTTTCCCCATCCCTAGTTCCATTTTCTTGACTTTATTCTTGTTGAACATTATGGCATTTGTATTTATTTTCAGATCTTGTTAGATTTAGTTTTGAAAAGCATGATTTTTTGTTTGTCTCCATAATAGTTTGGTTGCAGCTTTATTTTTTTTTCATTTTGTTCAATATTAGCCCTGATTTTTAGTTAGTGATTGTTTTCACAACATTCATGAACACTTTGATATTGGTTGCTAATTGTTATTACCATTTGATATAAAATACTTTGGCCATATTTTTGGTTAGAGAACTTGTTTTCATCTACTTATTTTTCAGGTACCATGTCGACTTCACGAACCAAATGATCCACCCCAAGCAAGAAAAGAAAGGGGCCTAGATCATCATCCGCAAGTGCCTCCACCGAACTTCGACACCCATTTCTCTGATTCCCTCAAGCAACTCAGGACGAAAGGTACAAAGCAATACGGGGTAGACCCATAGGCACTGGTAGGTGCATCGACTGGAACTCAATGCGACAAGTTGGGCTTGAAACCGATATTCAAGCACTCCTCTCAATCGAACCATGGGAGAACTTCTTCAAACTCAACGAGCCCACTATTTGGAGCTTACATTAGAATTCTGCACCACCTTCACTTTGCAAGCGGTGACGACTCAGTTCGACGACCCGGGTGCCATCCAATACTATCTAGGGGGCTCAGTGCATCAATTAAGTGTACCCCAATTTGGCGCGACTCTCGGACTTTACACGCCAGAATTCATAGAAGAAAACCTGCTTGCCGAATTAAACCGTGAGCTCCACTGCACTTCACTCAAATGCTGGCAAAGCCTACGCCCAACGACAATCAACTACGACCCCAGTCGCTCTAAGGCGATGGCACTTCGCCCAGTCCTAAGGTATATTCATGCTATTCTTGCGCAAACCATCACTGGTCATCGAGAGAGCACGGGCATCGTAAACAAGCAAGACATTTACTTCCTATCATGCATGTCTGAAGGATATGTTTTCGACTTGGCCTATTTTATCGCATGTGCGATTCAACACCAGACAGAGCAACATAGGAAGGGGATTTTGTCAATGGGGCCATACATTACGAGGATAGCTCGGCACTTCAACCTCCTCAACACTGACGATCAGATCACCTCTCTCACACTGATGGGCAACATGGTACCTCAAGGCATCCAGACGATGCTACACATGAGGATGATCAAACAACGTCGAGGGACCGACCCACCTCAGTACATACTAAAGAAACCCACAAACGAGGGGAGGACGAGGACATTCCTGACGATGTCCCACAACCATCAAAGGCAGCACCAAATCCGAGCCAGCTTCCATACTGAGCAGCAACATCATTAGCAGACATCTCAGCACGACTCAATTGGTTTGAGCTGTATTTTGCTGAAAATGCTCAGCGCTTTGAAGGGTTAGAGGCGACGCTTCAATAAATATGCCAGCACCTCCACATTTCATCATCGACACCACCACTAGACCCAACCCATGATGAGGACCTCTGAGTCTTTTTTAATTTGTTTTCTTTAATTTTATTTTCTTCATTTTTAAGATTTTATTTTATGTTGTTTAATTTGAACTCTTATTATTATTGCAAATTTTTATCATTGGCTATCCAATTATTCAAGCATCCCTAACAAACATATCTATTTCATCGAAAATATCATTAACAAGTGACTTTGCAGAAAATCATATATTCCACCTACACAAAAGCACAACTAGGCAAAATACAAAAAGTCACCTGATGCCACACACTGTCCACATCCTCAAGGATCTCGTCAGTAAACCAGGAAGTGACACTTTCCCCTCCTATCTTTTTGATTGATCACTAATTATCATTATTTATCTTTGTACATTGAGGACAATGTACATCTTAAGTGTGGGGGGGTGAATAGTTATTATGAGAAAATGCCTAACTTTTTTCATTATTCTCAAACCCTGAGGATAAAAATGCCTAACTTTCTGCATTATTCTCAAATCCCTGAATTTAATCTTGTTTGAAAGTAATTTTCTCATATTACTAATTAAGATGAAATTTCTGATGATTTATGATTATTATTGACATGTTTTAGAATAAGTCATAGTTAATTGTACATAGATAATTAAATTTAAAGAATACTAGAGAATCAAGTATGATAAGTCTAATTTTCAAAATTTAAAATTTTTTAAGTTGTTGGTCTAAATTTGAATATTACCTTGAAATTTGAAATTTACAAGGATGATGTCAAAACACCCGTAATTTTTGTGAGATTTTGAGCCTTATAGAGCATACATTCTTTTTCGTGTTCATTCTTTAATTATGAGTGTGTCAACTATGAACTGTTATTCTAGAACTTGCCTCGTTTATACATGTCAAGACCACAGTTATGATTTGATATACTGAGATGATAAAGACACCTAGGTTTTAACCCACTTACACCACTAAAAAGCCTACCCGCATAATTGATCCCTAGTGAACCCCGTTTAATACTAACAATCCTTTTTATTGACTCACCCACTAATTTTAACCCAAAACCCTTTGTATTTGTTATCCCCATTTCTTTTGATTACCCCTTAATCGAGATTTGATTTGAACTAGTTACTAAGTATATTATTCTGGTAGGTAAATTTATATTGTCTTTAGTTTGTTCTTAAAAAAAATCGAAGTATTCAATATTAGTAGTGTGAAAGGTGAGCTTACACAATCAAAGTCTATTTCCAAAAGAAAAGCTCGTATTAGTAGGCTTATTACTTTTTAATTTATAAAATTTCAAAAAAGTTTTGGGTAGGTACTTGTCAATTCGTTCTCGATTCTAACCTTCTAATTTCAGCCTGTGACCACACCTTTTACCCTAGCCCCGTTACAACCCTAAAAAAGACCTTTTGATCTGTTTGTAATCTCATATTATAGTGGTGGAGATTTGATTTTCAAGCAAGCCTATGGGATTAACTTTTCAAGTTCGACTTACGAGCGATCTTTTCCTAAACCTTAAACACTTTAGAGTGATTTTGGATTGAAAAGGTAGTTATTTAAATGAAGGGAGACACCTATGTTTTTCGAGGTACAAACTCATGACTTATCTCGTTTGAATCTTTAGGACTCTTTGAATTGAATTATCCATGTATAAATTATCTATGAATTAGGATAAGGTAATGTTGATAAGAATTATGAATCATGGAAAGTTCGTTTTAATCGTAAGTTGAGAATTTTCCTTGAGGATAAGCAAAAGCTTAAGTGTGGGGGTATTTGATAAACCGTAAAAGTAACATATTTTAATCCCACATTTAGCTTACTTTTTGATGATTTACTCCTTGATTTATATAAAAAGGTGCTTGTAATCCTTTCTCTTCATGTTTTATACCCAGGAAAGCATCCGAGGATGAAAAGAACACAAAATGGGCCCAAAACAGAGTAAATGGGCCTCAGCAAGAAATTGACACGGCCTGGCCCAAAGTCCACACGGTCATGCCTTGACGAACACCTAGAGCACGGCCTCAACTCCGCCTTACACGACCATGCCTCAAGTTAGAAATCCGAACACGGTCTGGTCTCGATTCACACGGGCGTGTGCCATGGCCATGCCTCTGTCGCTGGAAAGAGCAATTTCAGTCGGAAAAGGATACTTAGGGAGAAAGAATCGCATTCCAAGAGCCTATATATATCCCCTAAGTACCACCTTTGAGAAGGCGTCAAAGCTAGGCCAAGGAGCCAAGCCGAGAAGGTCAGAGTTAGGGAATAACGCAAAGATAGCCAATTGATCCGTCCCAAGAAGCTGGAGTTATACTCAAGACAGCAGAATTGGCCTTCAATTCCTTCAAGGGGTTTTAGGGTTTTCTTATGTTTTGTTTTATCTTTTTCTCTTGTGATGTTCTTTTTATTCATTATGAACTAAACCCTTCAGATACCTGAAGGGGATGAAACCTAGATGAATTTTGTTCTAAGTTATACGATAATTGCTTAGTTTGTTCTTAATTATGTTGCTTAATCCAAATCTAATGTGCCTAGGTGGAGGAGGAATAGACCCTGCCTAAGAGTAGATATAACATAATTAAGCGGAGTTGATCGAACGCCTAGAGATAGGGTTACGAGATTTTATCGGATTAGGGTGAAACCTAATATGGGAGTCTATTGATTGATTTACTACTATCCTAGGGGGTTATTATAAGCGAACGAGAGTTCCACTAATTAACCTAGGGTTAGACGTTATTCGCCTCGAGAGAGGGTTTAATATACGTTAGGGAGTCTTACGGATCAAGCTAAGTAAAAGAAATCATATAATTTAGGGTTAGATAACAAGTGAAGTCTAGGTGGATTCTTCCTGAGGGTATCGTCATAATCAATTGAGTTTTCCTTCAAAGTTATTTTTCTATTTGTCCTTTTTTTCTTTGTGTCCTTAGTTTAGTCTTCGTCAATATATTTTAAAGCAACTTCACTCTAATTTTAAGGCTAAATAATAAAAAGAAAGTATTAATACTCTTAGTTCCTTTGGGTTTGATATCCGGTCTTGCCTAAGCTATACTACGGTTTGATAGGTACACTTGCCTTTAATCGTTGTCAGAGTTAGTTTTCAGGTTTTGATCATTCTTTTATAAATTTTAAAACTCTGATTTACAGTGATCAGTTAACTTGGCCATTGTTGGCTTGAAAATAATGTTTGTAATCTAGCCAGTGGAATGGCTAGTAATGGTTTGTTTTGATATACTTATAAGGTCATACTATGGTAGCTACATATATGTTAACTATGGTTGGTTATATTATGTTTAACATATAGATAAACCAAGGTAAGATTATAAATATGTGTGCATATAATGATATACCATGTTAAATGATAAAATTAGCTTGATTATAATGCTTGGCTTGGTTGGTTTATGAATATAAGTTTTGGTGTAGGTTATTGGCAAAGTTTTGGGTGAGAAATGAAGTTAGAAATGGTTTTAATTTGTCCACAAGGGTAGCCACACGGGCGTGTGTCTTGACTGTGTATGACATACGGCCTGGGACATGGGCATGTGGTTAGGCTATGTGTGTCCTGTATCTTAAATTTGAGAAAAAGAATGCTCAAAATTGAGCACATGGGTAGAGACATGGGCATGTGTCTCAACCGTGTGTGCTACACGGCCCAGAACATGGGCATGTGTCTTGACAGTGTGAAACCTTCACCTAAATTTGAAAATTTTGATTAACCACACAGCCTAGCACATGGACATGTGGCTGGCCGTGTGGTGCAAGTCAGATAGTTACACAGGGTCGGACACGGCCTGTGACACGGGCGTGTCATATGATCACACAGGCCTGTGCCTTAACCACACGGGCCTGTGTGCCCTGCATCTTGGAAAAAGTTTTGAAATTTTGTGAAAAATTCTACGAGTTCTTGATTTAGTCCCGACTCGATGCTAATACTTATATTAGCCTCGAGGGTCTATTTAAAGGACGTTGTGAATAATCTCAGTAAATGAATAGTAATTGATGTGAATTATTCGTAAAGGTTCTGAAAGCTCCTTTAATGCTTTGTAACATTATTCCGGCAATAGTCACGGATCAAAGGTGTTACAAAACCCTATGGTTGAAGATGACAATAAAGGCGCAGCTGAGGAAGAAGATGCAGTTGAGGAATAATGGGTAGCGAATGCAGTTGACAGATCAAAGTCAAACCTCGATCGAATTCGCCAATCTAGTCCAAATGGTTCAGAAGTAGCATTTTTTTCTGAACCAAAGCAAGTTCCAACTGAAGTAAAACCTTGCAATTCTGATGATGATAGTTTTGACAATGCTCCAGATCCAAATTTGTAATTTAGGGCATATGAAACTCCGCCCCACATGACCAACATTGGCCTCTCCGTTAAGGGTGGTTTAGAGTTCCGACAGCTACCGCATAAGACGCCTAGCTATACAAGCTTCTCGTTAGATGTTCAGGTACTAGAAGTTAGCATGGAATACCCCAATAAATATGTTTTTCTTGCTGCACTAAGGCAGTATAGCTTTAAGAATGACGTGAACTATCACGTCACAAAATGTCGCTTAGAGAAATTCGAGGGAAAGTGTGCAACGCACGACATAAGGCGCAAATGAAAAATCATGACATCTTTTCAGAATAATACGATCTTATGGATGATAAAGAAATATTTAGATTCAAATACCTGTGTTGTAACAGGTGCGCGATGTGATCATCCGATTTTCTAACATAATGTGAACTGATCGGGATTTTCTTTTTTTTTTTTCCAATAATGTAACTTTAACTTGTAATTTGTAGGTGTAAGTTAGTATCATTCGAAGCTAGACTCTGACATGATATCTGACATCATTTTACCTATGGTGAAAGTGAGTCTTAGGATTCCTGTCCTGGTGTTTATTGCCAACATCCATAGCCAATATGATTACATGTCATTGTACTACAAGGCATGGGTCGCAAAAAAAAAAGGCTATGCATAAGTTGCATCATAGCTGGGACAATTCGTACATCGATTTATGGAAATGGTGTTAGGTACTAGATCGATACGTACCAAGTTCTATATCCGATCTAGAAATGCACCTAGCGTACTTTGGCAATCATCTGAGCCCTGGGAAAAAAGTATGCATTGATTCCTTTGGACCTTCAATCAATACAAGGAAGCTTTCCATCATTGCAAGCATTTGGTGCAAATTGATGACACCTGACTATAAGGGAGGTATCAACATCTGTTGTTGATGGTCGTTGCCCCATATGGTAATTGGAGGATTATACCGATAGCGTTTGCAACAACTCCTTCCAAAAACGCAGATAATTAAGATTTCTTCCTTGATTGCGCCATCATTTTTACTCGCAGCCCAACATATGTGTCATATTCGATAAGGGAACCAGAATCCTGTCTGCTATTTAGCAGCATGGTAGCCTTTGAGATCGCACCTACCATATGTATTGTATAAGGCATGTTGGCTGCAACTACACTTAAAATGGCTTTTAGAAAGTGAGCGAGATCAATGCATTGACATGGGCACATAGTTTCCACTTTATCTGTAATCATGCTAAACCATATATCATCGTATATTTTTTGCATTCATTGGTATAATTTTCTCGCCAAGGTACGAGCTCGTCCAACATCATTTTCATGAGATATTGAATAACTTGTATGCCATCAATAGCACCGATGCAGACTACCTCACCAACATAGCCTTCCAACAATTAATGCAATCGTATGACAGGGGTCTACGGTACGAGCACATGACAACGAACTTAGTCGAATGCATAAATTCTGTACTAAATGGGACATGTCATTTTTCGAAAACCTCGATTTAAAAAAAACATACTTTCACCCTGCTGCCTTACTTTCAAAGTGGGCGACGTCATATGCTGGGCAAATAACGGACGGTCACATTTGGTGTGGGTATGTCATGAAAGAAATTAGACGAAATGCAGTGAGAGCGAACACTATTTTTGTAGTGTGTCACTCATGTCGAAACTTGATATTTCAAGTCACGGAGTATACTAGGCTCGACCAAGACATGTGAAGGGCATCATATTGTGTTGACCTACTAAAAGGAACTTGCGATTATCGGAGATTCCAGGCACTTTGATTCCTATACGCAATGTGCTTGTCACATGTGTAAATATACAAATTGAATACACGTATTATATTAACGATGTATACAGACTGGAACGAAAGCACAATTTACGGAGACCTAAATTCTCACCTGTCCTACATTAAAGTATGTGGCCGTTAGTGTCCAACACCTCATTCAAGTTGGCCCCGAACATGAACTTGCGTCGCATCCTAAAAGGTCATTCGACTTTCACTCAGATACTCACCAATATGGATGTTCAAGAGAGAGAGACAATCAACAGAAGTAATGCGGTACTGTAGAAACCCAGGGCATACAAAGACAACATGTTTCGTATTGAAAAATACATTGAGGGCTCAACGTCGCTAGCATTCCTTTTTTTTTTTTGCGATATAAAATTGAGGACAATGCTTCTTCCTTTTTGCGTACAAAATCTATTTTTTTTTAAATTTCAATTGTATTTGCCACCTTCTAATTCAAGTACCATTTACAATTTCTCTAACGATTGAACTTTTACTATTTTTACAATTTAGTCTCTATACCTTTATTAATTACTAGTTCGATAAAGGTACCTATCCAAAGTTGCATATTTCATATCAAATATTAAATATGGAAAATTACGCATAATTTATAATAGAATTTAACAAATACAAATATGAGTTGCAACAAAAATATAAAAAAATGTTATTTTATTATTGGTGTTATTTATATTTACACCACAATAAGTAAATGAAAATTACATTATTGGTGTCGTTAGGCCGAATGTGTGCCACAGGCAGTGGCTTAATGGTGCGTGTAGAATTTCTACATATAGCTAGTGGTGTCAGCTCCTCCTTTTGATCGTGATCATCTTCCTCATCTTCCTCATCTTCTTCGTCTTCACCTCCACCCTTGTACTTATAATCTCCAATATCGTTTTTATCTTTATCTCTACCATCGGCTTCATCTTCGTCTTCGTCACCTTCCTCCGTGCTTGAGTGTGGGGTGGTCCTAGCCTCCCATCATGTGTCCTCCGCTCCACAAAAAGATGGTTACACCAATGATCCGCCTTGATAAAACAACGACGCGATGAGTGTTTGTGACACTATCGACAAATAACCATATGTCATCGCAAAACCCGGATACGTCGACATTGATGACGACATCGGTGTCACTATTAGTGTAGGTACATGTGTCGACATCGACGTCGACATAAGGGAGTAGAATGTTGGGGGTGGAGGTACCTCGAAAAACGTACATGCGGCAGGTGTAGATGCAGAGTACTATGGTGGTGCATAGTGTGGTGCTTATGAAAAAAAATATAGGGTTACGAATAAGTGGAGTGAACTGACCAGGATGTGGTGTAGACATCGGTGGTGCTTATTGGGTTGGAGCCAGAGATAAACCCATCGCAACACCTCCTCCGAACCTACGTTGTTGAGGCGATTGTCATGACCTCTTCTGGTGAAATTGCCTACTCCTTGCCTCCACCGATAGCAAATATGACTTGCCAGTGACTTTGAACCAAGGCATGTATTCCAAACAAGTCATCGTGTCTGATGAGAAAAATGATTCGCGGATGGGTAAGAATTTCATCCTACGATCCCAAATGTCGATGTACTTTTAGTGGTAATCTCACCAATTTTCGTTGGTCTTCCCCTGCAAATCCAGCTTGTGCAGTGCTTCCTTGTCTACGATGGCGACGGAATTTTTTGCCTCCACTGAAATTGTTGCATTGCTTGATCCTGTTCGTGCATTTCCACCGTCGTGTACACTATCAATGACAACTTCGCGTCTTATATACTCTGAATGGCCAAAAATTCTAGAGGGACGCATTCTATGATATCTGGATCGGTTATGACATCTATTCAAACTACAATCCACAATTGTAAATTAGAGAAATAAACCGTTTTTCTTTTTGAATACGATCAATTCATTAGGAATATTAATGCATTATTTATCTAAACCTTACCGTCAAAATTTTATAAAAATTAACAAATAAATTACTTGCAAATTATCTAAACTTATTTACATTAAAAATTAATAATAAATAATTTCAATAATTGCCAATATATATTCTCAATAAAACCAACTTTTAAATTTTTTAAAAAAAATTGTAAACGCTTCATGTAAAATTTCTTCAAAATTAGGGTCAATTATGAAATAATTATTTTTTAATATTTTATAAGTGAGAAAAATAATCATATATATGTATTAGTAATATTTTTTATGTGGGGCATCTAAGAATTTACCATTTGTCATTATAAAAATATAACATGTATAATTATTTATAATATTAAAAACTAATTTTATGATTTAGAATCAATTAATTTAATAATCCAAAATCACCATAATAGTATCCAACAACTTACCGTGCATTAATTATCACATAAACACACCTTTTTATAATTTCATAATTTTACTATAATATCTTTATATAATTTTTCTATAAAAATAATATATTTGATATAAAAATTGATTATGAAAATTAAATATAAAAAAATCAAAATTAAATTAAATTTTCTATTAATTAAAATCTTAAATAGAAACTATAAAAGTTGTGACGGATTTACCCAAAAAGGCCCATTTCCAAACAAAATTACGGAAATGGGCCAACTAAAGCATTATTTATAAAAAAGGACCAGTTTTGGAAAAACGTGCCTACGTAGCCGCATTTTAGGGGAAATTTTCCATCAAAGCGCGCCCCTGGGGGAGCGCTTTGCTTAGTGTTTTATATTTAGGGATATTTTCATGTTTAGTCCCTAGGGTTTTTTAAGGTTAGGGTTTTGTTAAAATAAGTTAGGGTTTAGCGGTTATTTTTAAAAAAAAATAGGTTAAGGTTTAAAGTTTTAGTAGATTTTTAAAATAAATCAGGATTTAGTGTTATTTTATAAAAATTATTTAAATTAGGGTTTATGATTTTTAAATGAATTAAGTAAATTAGGGTTATAGGGTTTTAAATAACTAAAATTAGGGTTTTAAATAAATTAAACTAGGGTTTATGGTGTTTAAATAAATTAATTAAATTAGGGTTCTATGGTTTTAAATAAATTAAATCAGGGTTTAGGGTTAAAATTAATTAAGTTAGGGTTTAGTTTTTTAAAATAACATTATGTTTATTTTTTTAACAAAATTGACTATTTTGACCTTGAAAAAATAATTTTGAGAAGGCGTTTCTGAACAAATAGTGTGAAAAACGCTTCAAGAAATATGCACTGTCAGCAAAATTACAGAAAAAAGCTCCCACATAGACGCTATTTTTCTACAATATTTCCTGAAGAAATAATTTTGAGAAGACGTTTCTAAACAAATAGTGTTAAAAACGCTTCAAGTAGGATGCACTGTCAGCAAAATTTCTGAAAAAAAACTCCCACGTGGACGTTATTTTTCTACAGTTGTTCCTGAAAAAAATAATTTTGAGAAGACATTTCTGAACAAATAATGTCAAAAACGCTTCAAGCAGGATGCACCGTCAGCAAAGTTTCTAAGAAAAGCTCCACGTGGACGCTCTTTTTCTACAGTAGTTCCTGAAAAAATAATTTTGAGAAGACGTTTCTAAACAAATAGTGTAAAAAACGCTTCAAGCAGGATGCACTGTCAGCAAAATTTCTGAAAAAAGCTCCCACGTGGACGCTCTTTTTCTACAGTAGTTCATGCTTGGCCTTAGGCTATAAACGAGGCAAATATCATTCTCAGGTTGCATAAGTTACAGTAAGAAAAATTAGAGAGGCTAAGCAGAATAGAAATTGAAGATGAGTGAACATATTAGTGCTATTATTTACTATGATGGTGAAGTCCGTGACAACGAAAACGGTGTTGTTGTTTTATTGGAGAACACAACGCGAATGGTTTTTAATCAGAGTATAGATTTTATAGAATTTCGTAAAAGAATTAGGCGCAAAATCTTCAGAATGACGCCAAGTAGGGTTTCTTCTATTAAGTATCGATTTTGTGCTTTGATTGATCTCGTGGCATATGATGCATTTGATATCAAAGGTGTTCGTAGCTTTGAGGCGATGGTGCAGACTCATCTCGCTAGTGGATCACCTTATCTTGAGATATATGTTCAATTTTCATCTCCAAATGAAACATTTTCTACTTCAACATCAACTGTTGTTCGAGAGGAATACACAACCCTTAACCGACACTCCGTTGTGGGAGGCAGAACACAGAAGCGCTCGTGTTTGGTGGCAGTATAGAAAACACAACTCCTACAGGACACTCAGTTAGTGGATGGGATATGCACATCTGTGGGTCGATGTTCGATGCTAGAAATGCGTATTGGGGAATAACATCAACTTCTAGTGGTTGGCAATCCACATCTGATTGGAAACCTTACAAAACGTCCACAAGAAGAGATGATGTACTCCTTGCGACGTCTACCTGCGAGGGGACCTCGTACGTTGCAGATCATGGTGGGTTGGATGATGAGTCCAATGTGGATCCACCTCGAGAGCCCGACCCCCATGGTACAAAAATTGTTTTATTTTCTAAACCGGAGCCTATTCCATCTGAACTTGAAGACGTTGAAGGGGGTTCAGATGAAGAAGAAGAAGATCCATGATTCAGGGCATACTCACCTCCAGTCCACATGTATAATGTCGACATATCGGCAGATGATGTGTTGGAGTTTCCAGAGCTACCACACAGAACCTGTGACCGTACAAGTTCGTCATTCGATTCTGGTGATTTAGAAGTTGGTAAGGAGTTTTCCAATAAGGATAGTTTTCTTGGTGCTTTGAAACAATACAGCATCAATCACGGCGTTAACTACAACGTAGTTAATCCAAATCCGAGAAGTTCGAGGCCAAGTGTGCAGTGCAAGACGATACATATTCATGGAAAATCATGGCTTTTCTTAGGAAAAAGGCAGACTTGTGGGAGATAAAAAAATACAAAGGTCCTCATACCTGTGTTGTCGGAACAGTATCACTGGGTATTTAGGGTTTTGAATAATAATGTTATTACTTAATGTTGCATTATTTAACGTACTTCGTTGATAGGTGTTTCACAAGATCATCCCAAGATGGATTTAGGCATGATAACTACCTTAATACTACCGATGTTGAAGTCGGATCCCAGGACTTCTGTGTCGTGCATAATTGCCAGTATTCATAGCCAATTGTGGAACACGCTATCTTACTGCAAGGCTTTGATAGCTAAGTAAAAGGTGTTGTTGGAAAAGAAGGGTGGGACGCTTTATATAATGAGGGTTGGCAGTGGTGTCAGGTGCTGGAGAGGTACGTCTTAGGTTGCGTAAAAGACTTTGAAACTATCCCTGCGTATTACAACGACCAATTGCTCTGTGGATGCCAAGTGTTCAAACGTATGTTCTGGAGCTTTAAGTAATGCCGGGATGCATTTGTATACTGCAAGCCATTGGTACAAATTGACGGTACATTCAAGTATTGTAGATATACTCATCGGCTATTGCTAGTTGTGGCACAAGATGATGGTGGGTGAATCCTTCCAATTGCATTTGCAATAACACCGGGGAAGTCATCTGATGACTGGGATTTCTTTCTTTCTAGGTTAAGGAGGCATGTATGCCCCCAACCTGATATATGTGTTATATTAGATCGGGGCACTAAAATACTAGCCGCAATTGAGTGACATGGAAGCCTATGAGATCGCATACACCATCGGTATTGTCTAAGGCACGTTGCGTCCAACTACTACGGGCAATATTAGTCTACGACGGAATGAAAGCAAGTGACCAACATGGGTATTTAATCTCTATTAATATACATTTGGTTGTAATATTCAATTTATTCTGAATGGAATATTGGTATGTAATTTTCGCTATCAACTTATATTGGCAGGGTACGAAATCAATAAGGACCATTTTCATGAGATATTGAGGAATTTGCGTTCAGTTAACGATCAAGGCGCAGACTACCTCTATAACATACCTTTCGAAAAATGGATACAAGCATACAATAGCGGCCTATGATATGGTCATATGACCACAAACCTGGCTGAATGTATAAATTTTAATCTAAAATGAATGCGTCATTTACCGATAACCTCGGTTGTGCGAGAGATATATTTTTGTTTGGCGGAACTATTTCCAAAGCGAGTAGCGAGTTATAAAGGCCAAATGCAGGGAAGCCATGTATGGTCCTATAAGGTATTGTAAGAAATTAACAAGGCAAAGACGCGGGCCAATACCATGCACACAGTGTGTCACGATCGCGACAACCTATGGTTTCGTGTGACAGAGTTTGACAGACCGAACCAATGTATTACTAGAGGGCAATATCGTGTACACCTGATAAATAGGACTTGCGACTGTGGGACGTTTGATGCATTTCATTATCCATGCGCTCATGCAATTGCAGCTTATCAGAATCTCCATTTGGATCCCATGAGATATGTTGACGAAATGTACAAAATAGAAAACATGTACAATGTGTGGAGACACGTATTCCTACCGGTCCCAGATGAATATAAGTGGTCGTCTGTATTGCTTGCTCTGTTTAAGCTGTTACCGAATAGAGAATTGTGTCGCAAACTGAAAGGTCGACCTTACTCGGGTAGAATACGTAATAATATTGATACCCGGGAAAGAACGAACCAACGGAATTTGTGTGGATGGTGTAGGAACTCAAGTCATACAATTTGATCATGTCCAAACCGAAATAGTTGATAATTGCTGTAATGAAACGATGTTGCATTATTTCTATTCGATTTTATTCAAAAAAATTTATATTTTATTAAAAATATAAAATTAATTTACAATTAAAATATTAAAAACAACTTCTTTTTTATTAAATGAAACAATATAGAAACAAAATCTACAAATATATTTAAAAACTCAATGTATATGTCGGTCGGAATTAGTGCCACATGGAGGTGGACGATGATTACGTGCTGGATTCCTTCTTGGTTGCTTCGGCGGGAGTTGTGGTTGCTCCAGTTGTGGGTGTTGGGAGGATGACCCACCTTGGTAGAATAAAAAATGTGGAGGTGTTTGCATTACCTACGGCGGAGGTGTTTGAATCCCATAAGGCGATGGGGAATGGTAATGAGATTAGTTCGCCGGCGGTGCCTCGTGTGATCCCTCCGATGATGATGGTCTATATATCATCGGTTGAGTGGTCGGAGTAATAGGGAAAGGAGATGAACCAGGCCATGCATTCCAACCTGCCATAGGACTGGGAAAAGGAAACATATAAGGGTTAGGATACATATAAGGGTTAGGATATGCACCTGGCATAATCTGAAAGGGCTGTTATGTGGGTGTCGTCGATTGAAGCATTGGGCCCGGTAATTGTGTGGGTACTTTTGATGGGCTCGGGGATTGTGTGGGCACTGTGGATGGTTCTGGTGATTGTGTGAGCGTTGTTGATGGACCCTTCCCATCATCTATTCTCCTTATATTTAAAAGGCCTCGTCATTCCCTTTCCACACCGATTTGCCGACGCCTCTGCTCTTTCGATAATAAATATGGCTTGCCATGGATCCTAAACCATGGCATGTAATCCGGGGTGCACGCTAACTCTGGGATGACGATCGGTTTGCGATCACGTATATGATCGTACCTGTTTTCCCAAATGTCGATATATTCCGACCAGAATAACGACCAATTCGTATTCGTTAGTCGTAAGTCGATTTTGTGCTGCTCATTGAGCACTTCAGGTTTCTCAGGAATCGGTTGTCAGAATCCAAATTGTTCCAACACTCTATCCGGCTAGTTCATCTCGACAATAGAATAGTCTACCAATGGGACCTTAACATGCCAAATGTTCAGATTTTGAAAGAATTCTTCTAGAATTACTTCCTATATTGTCGGATCCTCGTATGGTATCCATTGAAACTATATGAACGGGATAAAAATATTAGTTATATACATAATACTAAATACTAAATACTAAGTACTAATAATGAAACGACTATTTTATGTATATATATTTTATTTAATACTTACTTGTACTTCTGACCATTGGTCTAATAGAAGCCGTATATCTTCAAGAGCAATAGGTATTCCAATAAAACTCGCCGGATGGTTCCACCTAATTAAATAAATTTTCAGCATACAATTTTATTTTAAATCTATGGAATAATTGTAAAATGAAATAAAATTTTTTACCTCGTTATGAGTGGGAATGTATATGGGTGGTTCACTCGAGGACATAAAAATAGAAATCGAAATCAAGCCCATGATTGTAGTAGTGTTAGGCAACCTCTAATTTTGGCTTTATTTGGTCGTGTCTCCTCGCACATATCCTAGTACGATGTTGGCAACATGGCAGACCCCCAGCTAAGTTCGCCAGCTACTCTAAAATCAATGAGTTTCAGCAGCCACCTCAGATGTACGAGGTTTCGTGACAAGTCCGACATCAAATAACCTCCAATCATCTCAAGGATGTATGCCCGAGCATATCGTATTCTTTCCACTTCAGTCGAATCATTCCCCGGCTCCGGGAATGTGTCTCGTAACTAGCCCATCTCAATCCGACCTCCGTAAATATTATTCGGAGTCACACCTAAAAGATCGTAACATATGGCTCCCCAATCAGCAAATTGAACGGACCCGGTGAGTGCGGACCCATCCACTGACAATCCTAATTGTAACTGGACGTCCTCCAAAGTGATAGTACACTCTCCGCATGGAAGATGGAATGTGTGCGTCTCGAGTCTCCACCTCTCTATTAATGCGCTGATGAGTTTCGGGTCCAACTTGCACCCCTGGCCTATAGTGGTCGCGTGCCAAAAACCCGCTTCCCTTAAGTAATTTTCTATCAACGGTGATGGCGGACCAGACATATTGTGAATATAACATTGTAATACCCGATCTACAGACTGTTATAAAAAATTATAAAATACAAATTAATTAAAATTACATAAATGAAAAAATATCAAATAATATTCAAAAATTAAAATTAATTAAAATTACATAAATGAAAAAAATAGTAAATAATATTCAACATTTAAAATAAATAGTTACCATTTTCATTTGTTCGACGGAGATATGTTTATGATCGAGACGAATTAATTCCCCGACCATTGCTAGCACGGTCAAATATTTTTGAAATTATAAAAAAATAATATTAATTTTAAAAAATAAAGTAAATAACTAATTATAAAGAGTTTTGAGAAATTTAATGAGAAATTTGAGAGTTTTAGGGAGAATTTTTAGGGATTTTTGGCTAAATTTTGAAGAAATTAAGTGTGAAATATAAAGAGGGAGGGCTTTATAGTTCTTTTTACCGTTGGACCACCCCAACAGTCAAAAAATTCAAAAAAAAATAGCTGTTGCTGCTAGCAAAGCGCTCCCTCAGGGGCGCGCTTTGCTGGATTTTTCCACCTAAAACGCGACCACGTAAGCCCGTTTTACCATAATTAGCCCTTTTTCGTAAATAATGTGTTAATTGGCCCATTTCCGTAATTTTATTTGGAAATGGGCCTTTTTGGGTAAATGAGTCAAAAGTTGTAGAGTTAATATTTAAGGAAAGATTTTATAATATATTGTTAAAATAAAATATTCATCATTTAAACCTTTAAAAATACAACTTAATATTATAATTTCGTCCATTATATAAAAAATAAAAGATTTATTATTAAAACCTTTAAAATAAAATATTCATTATATAAAAAAATTGCAATTAGAAATGGAAACTCATCATGTAACAACTAATGATGCAATAATTAATTTTAAAAATCCATTATATTTTGGCATACAATAAAAGCATTTTTGACTAAATATAATATCTTTAAAGTTGTATTTTGATAATAGTAGTGGATATTACAATTTTGACCGTATTATTTCTTTATAAAAGGGTACTTAAACGGAAACTATGTACTTTATTACCATAATTACACCCTCACACATGCAACTAAAGAATATAAAATTAATATTACAAGGTATCAAATATATTAAAATTGAGTTTTAGCTCAATTGGTATGGATATCATTACCAATACAGAAGGATATGGAAAAATAGTTACCAAAATTATATGTCAATACATAGAAAAAATTGCACAAAAATTACTATTTTTTTTAAATATTGGTTGCATAAAAATAAAAAAAAATTAACTTAAGGGAAAGAAATGAATAAAATTTGTAAAAGAAGAAAAGATATTTGTTTATAATTTTAAAAAACTAATTATTTTAAGTAATTTAATTAAAGTTAAATTAAATTGGAAAACAATAGATGAGTGTATAATAATACAGTATTATCTTTAAAATTTAATGACGTGACACTATTTTATTTATACCTAAAAACTATACTTTTTAGAATCACCCTAATATAATTTATTTCATTAATTTAATGGTTACAGTTTGTATTAATTACATGGATAATGAAAGTTCAAATAATTAATATATTAATATTTTTTAAAATATATAAGTATTACGTACTATTATTATATGTATTAATATAGGTATCAAAATATTATAATTTTAATTCTCATTTTACTATTAAAATTGAAGATATTAATGTAACAATGTATGAGAATTGAAATTGTATTACATTGTAATTATGACAAAATCTAAATTAGGGTTTTTTCCTTGTCATAATTAAGATATTCATCGTCAATAGTAATCGTTAATTCTTTCATGTCAGATACTTTTTAAAAAGATAAACAACTATCATAAAATATATAAAATTTTAATCAACTTTTAACTTAATTTTCTAAATATGGGTAATTTCCACATTAACAATTTAATCTTTTAATTGTCTAAAAAATAGGAAAATTTAAGGCTTGAGATCACTACAATTATTCAACATATGGTAAGTAACAAAAATCATAATCTTCAATTTATAATCATAATTATAATCGAGAAATAATTTCTCCCCTATAAAATCTTAAAAGAATTCCATGATGTTTCTTTCTAAACAAAATATAATCTCAAGAATCCATTGAAGAGAGGTAAACTTCTTATGCTTACTTTTGTAATTAAGAAATCGTTTGATAGCTACTCATATAACCCATTTGCCTTTATTCTTCTTCTTTTCTTTTGCATATTATTGTGCTTTTAATGGTTAATTTCAATATTTTTCTTTGTTATATGTGGAGAGAAATAAGAGTTGTCTAAATATTTAATATGAGATTGGTGTCAACTAAACTTTTTTTTATTGATTTGATGTTGTATTTCTTTTTGGTTTTCAGAGAATTTTAGAAATGGGTCGTGGAAAATTGAACATTAAGTTCATTATGAAAGACAAAGTGCGTATTTTAACATACGAAAAGCGCAAAAAGGGACTAATAAAGAAGGCCCAAGAATTCTCGATTCTTTGCGGTGTTGAAACGTGTGTAATTCTTTATGCACCCAAATCGAAAGAAACCCCTGCGAAGCTCGAGATTTGGCCCCCGGACCATGCTAAAGTGATGCATGTCATCGACAAATACAAAGGGAAGCCATTGCACGTACGCGAAAGGAAATGCTTTAACGTTCTTGATTTCTATGCAATACGTCGGAAGAAGCTCGATGACGAGATTTGCAAACTGCGGAAAGCTAATACAGAAGCCAAGTTTTCCGTATGGGATGATAGTATCAATAGCTTCTCGGTCAATCAACTTTCGGCCCTTCTCTCTCGGTTGGACTCCAACTTAGAATCCGCACAGAAGATGATAAAGGGAAAGCATCAATCTTTAATCGCAGATTCAACTGAAAACCAGCTGAACCAACCAAGCCTTGATCTTTATAATCAAGCTCAACTCTCCTTGTTTCAAAGGGCCTTGGACATGGAAATCACAAAGCAGCAACAACCCATGTTTACTGTGAGTTCTTCTTGTCAACCTTTTAGCTCCAATGAGCCTCTTCAATGGCAGTCTGTCAATATGAATCCTATTGATACCTCAATGGCAATGGTGTCCACAAATGGTACTTTAGACTTCACTCAAGCGGATGGAGAGTGTAGTAGCAGCACAACTTATAGGTCACTATCACCACAAACATGTTATGACCCAACAACTTCAATGGTGGACAATGTAGTGTTGAGTAACTCTTGGGGAGTCCCAGTTTGCTTTTATGGTCAGTTAATGCCGCCAATGACACTATTTGCGTCGCCTACGAAGTCGAGCTTTCCTTCTCAGGCTGGCGAGTTTTATCATAACGTTGGTGATCGAGTTAGATCAATCAATAAGAAATAGGAGTTTTAGAAAAGGTTTACTTAAAATTGGAATTGGATTATGATTTAGTTTGGTTGTACCTAAGATTGTTGCTTGATTTACGGTTTACACTTTAATTTTATTTAGTTATGTTTTAAAATTTTATATTTTTCCATTCTTTGATTCGTTGAGCATATAAATCTTGACGAGGACACTAAATCAAATAAGATCTTATATGAGGACACAATCAAATATAGATTAAATGTGATATCTTATGATTATACAGTTTCATTTATTAATAAATAAACAGGAATGTTTGAATGAGAGATTCTTTTATATAATTTACCTATTTAAATAGAATAATGAAAACTGAGATTTGAGCATCTCAATTTTTATTTTTATTCTTATTTCAACTTAATCCTAATTAAAAACACTCATTTTAAAATGCTTTTATTCCAATTTTTATTTTTAGTTTATTATCCAGATGCACCGTTAAACACATAAAAATTTATATACTTTGACCTATTAAACAGGTTTTTCCATCATGTTGAAGCTTTTTACAGAAATTAATAATTTAATCTTTTTTCTTTAATTTCATAAAAAAATAATTTTCATATTTTGTGAAAATTGAAAAATTAGTTAAATTATTAATAAATATATAAATTTAAATATTCGATTTATACTAATTTATTGCATATAAATTATTAAATTTAGTCAATTCCTTTTGCATGTAAATTACAGAACTGTTGGATTTTCACAGGGTAAGGTACCAATTTTTTTTTTCTCGGCTCTGAAATAATTGTAAGATGAAAAAAGGGACAAAACAGAATCCAACAGCTTGGCCCTTCCTCGGTACCCTCCAAACTCTTTCTTTGTAAAATAACAGCACATAATTTCTTATTTTCTAGTAACCAGAAAAAGCCATGGCAAAGAAAAATTCTACAAAGAAATGAACACCCACATTCTCATACAAACAATTACAAGCCAGCTTGTGGAAGCCAAACATCAAAACTCTTAGAACAGGGTTCTGCTGCATGAACTGAATCATTGAACATATTTTCAATCTAAGGATCCCATATGAACAAGTAGGATAATGATATCCAAAAACAAATTCTTAGGAAAGATAATAAATGTTTCAAGAACAACAAAATACAAGTGCACCCAAAAGATGTCCATAAACCAAGTGAATTACTTGGTTCTATGACAAACATATACAGCAGCTTTCCCTCCTAGTAGTAGGATTTTTCATTTCATCCAATTATATCACACACCTAATTCAACATTACTGCTCATACTTCAGTTTGCTACTAGCATCTTGTCTTTGTTTTCGCCGGCTGACGTTTCTTTGCTTTGTGTCTCCGGCACATTCACAACTGCTGCTGCTGCTGCTGTTGCTACTGCCTCGGGCACTGCTTGAGCTGATTCTATGTTCCCGGGAGGAGCAGACACGGGCTCCAACGTCTCTTGTTTAGCTGTTTCCGAAGATTCTTGTAGCGCTGACTCCGGTGTTTCGTTTTTCATTGGCTCTGATGGTGTGGTCTCACTCTCAGCTGTCCCCTTTTCTTTCTGCAAAAGGATAACAGTTAAGCTAATAAAAAAAACCTCCCACACTTGCTTAAGTCCATCAAACAAATATCATTGGAGTATATCTATATGTATATGTATCAAGGAGCCTTTTGTAGTGGATGAATGAACCACTGGGGAAAGTTGAGTCCACAGTGCAACATTATTGATAAAACAAACAAACATAAGAATGCAGATTGATGAAGCTTTTCAGATAAGGATGTCTAGAAAAGTGTTCCACATACATTCCAAAATGTTTGAAATCATAAAGCGCCTTATAACATCATCAATGAGTTAAGTTGCAGAAGATTATTAAAATGAACAGAACAAACCGGTACGGAAAGTCCTCGAAGGGCCAGTTTGTTCGCCTAAATCCACTAGTTTGATGCATTATATGGTGCCCACCATCAAATTATATATGTTGGATCAGAACCACAATATATTTATCACCAGTAGTTTATGTACTATAGAGGAAATTTCCTTTTTTATATATCTACATATATGTTATAATCTCATGCTTTGTAGCTTGATATACAATACCAACCATATGAGGAATTATTCAATCTACTTTTTGAATCTTTGCTTTGCTTTCACTTTCGTACCAACCAAACAGTACAAAACCAGTTATAATTCAAAGAGAAAAAAAAAAAGTGAAGACAAAGATGCTGTTCAACAACCAGCATAATGAAAAGACTGATATATGACCGTATTCAAATGAATGATTCCATCATCCCTGCTTTAACGGAAATCACATCAACCACTAAAACAAAAGATCTAGAACACCATTCATCAAATTTAGTAATAAACACAGTTCCATTCACATCTAAAACGAATACAATTTAAACCCTTTCTTCAATTTACAGTACACATGCATTATGCAGTACCAGTTATAGGATTAGAAACAGATACCTCTTGGAACAAGTTACTAAGAGATCGTCTCTTGTTTGATTGATCATCAATGGCATCATCATCGATAACATCTTTGTCCTTAGCAACCTCATCAGCTTCCACCTTCTTTTCACCATCAGCAGCAACAGCAAGAGCAGCCTCCTTTGGTTCGGGAACCGCCTCTTTCGACGGTGCTGGAGCAGGGATCTCCGGTTCGTCACCCTTCAAAACCTTGGGCTTGGTAGCACAACCACCCATGTTTGCTCAGCTTTCAATAATGTTTTGATCAACTGTTTTAGGTAAGATTGAACAAAAAGAGAAGATATAGGAGATTTATAGGGGAAAAGGAAGAAAACTTGGGTTTTTTTTTTTTTTTAAAAAACGGCTTGATTGGCTTCGGACAAATGTTCTACTCTGCGTTAAAACAAGAGAAATCCCAAGAGACAAAAAAATAAGACAAAACGACAACTAAAAAACATATTGAAACATTTTATTAACGGTCCCCCAAAAAATTAATAAATTGTTTCCATTGTTATTATAATAATAATTATAATTATTCACAATAATCATAATAATAACAGTTGTCTCAAGCTGTACAGCTTTTCATAACCCTAATTTGTTGAAATCTCAAAAGAGAAAAAAAAAAAACCATTGAGTTTGGGTGAAGTAATTGATGAACATGAGTTGGCTATGATTTTATTTTCCTGGTTTTGGAAAGTGTATTTTTTAAATTAATCATCCATGAATGGGTGGTAAAAAGAACAGAGCAGGGGACCATGGTATGCATGGAAATGGGTTGTAAAAAGCTTCAGGTGGGGCCTTATATTTTCTGTCAAAAGTATTTTTACATGTTTATGTTATTGCATGTATTATGTATATATGTTGTAGCTAGGTTCCCCCTGTTTTACAAACTTATTTAACACATCACAAAATTTTATTCCATCAAGACAAGGCCATAATCGTGATTCCATTAATGGGAGGTCACATTACTATTATTATTAAAAGGAAATGAAAGAAGCAGAGAGGGAGGCAGAATCTGAAGAGAGTTTGCAGTGCGGAATATGCTGAAATTAGGTCCCTTAAATTATTCCAAGGATTATTATTATTAAAATATTCAAAGGATATTAATTGTAGAGAATTAGGTAATAACTAAAAACGAAGATGTGGTGTGCCTATATCGCATCGTGTTGCCCATTAGACTTCCACTTCCCCATATAATCTATAATATATTTTTTATCATTATATCTGTCTTCCATCAAAACCCTAAATCTCATATTTCAGAAGGAAGAGTTTGTTGTAATGAAGAGAAAAGGGTTTGACCCATGTTGGAGGTTTGGAACTATGCCTCAAAGTTGTATAACGTAATTTTAGACATGGCAAGCACTAAAAGAAAGATTAATTATATTGATTTTGCTAAATTGTGGTGGGATTTTAAATTAATTTTTAAATTTTAGAAATTTTAATTGAATTGTAAAAAATATAAATATCATATTTATTACACTAGTTTATCAGTTTAGATGTTAAATGTTAATTCAAATTTAATATTATACTATTTAAAATGTTTGAATATCTATTGCGATGATAATTTAAAGTTGGATGTATTAAAAAAAATTTTAATTGTATACATGTGTTTAAATATACTTCGTATAATATTCGAGTTAAAAGAAAATTTAAACTAATGAAATACAGATATTTTGAGAATATAAAATCATAATTTATAACTATTTGTGCAATTAACCACTCAATAAGCTCCACTGTAATGTAATGCAATGCAATGCAAGCACCGATTTTCATTTCCAATAGCTGATTGTAGCACACATTTTGTTGTTTACATAACATGCCAAAAGCATCAGAATTGGACCACTGGATTGTTAAAACAGACAGCTTGCCTTGCAGGCAATTGAACTACTCTTTGCCCCCCCAATTGGACCAATGCCTACCAAAACACCTTTTTATTTAAAACACTTAAAATGCTACTTTTCTAATATTTTTGAGTGAAGTTAAGAATGTTACTCCCAATAATAAGGGATAACCTCAAGGTGTTCTTGTCTAAAGAATTATACCATGGGTTGCTATTTGCAAAAATGGGAAATAACTAAAAAGAACAATTATAACCTATCTAACTTACTTCGGATAAGAAATAAGGATTATCGAGGGATCGAATTCGATATTAATATAAGTTTTACTTTAAAATTTTAAGCATAAAAATCTTTTATCATTTTATCAATCATTCAATCGATTTATAATTCATAATTTAATAAATTTTTAAAATGGATACAAAGAGGTTTTAATTTCTTCAAACTTGCTTTATAGGTATGTCTAGGTTTGAAAGAAAATTAAGAAGGAAAAAAATAAAATTAACTATCACTATTTAACCATGTACTTTATTTTTCCTCTCTCCAACCGGGGAAGCATTTCATTTAATTTATTTTTAGCTTAACGTTTATATGTTTTATAAAATGGTGTTAATTGTATTTTTGAATTTTTTTTAGCCATCAATCTTTTTTTTAATTATTTTTTTAATAGATTTGATGAAAGTATCGTTAAAAAAATTAGCGGAATGATGTGGAATTTCTTATGTGGCATATTTTTAATGAGATGTAACTTATTACTTAGATAACTCAATAAAATAATTACATATAAAAAATAATAAATAATAATTCATGAAGCTAAAAAAATAACTCTTAATTTAAAGAAAATAAATATAATTATCTAAAAAATTTGTGAGGTTTAAAAAATATAATTAATAAATCAAACCGAAAATACGGAATGTGAGGCTTAAAATACTATGCAGGTAAAACCCAAAGCCCAGTGGTGGAGCCATGTTGAGGCCCGGGGGGCCATGAGTTTAAATTTTTCAATTTAATCATTTGCAAATTTACTATATGGCACTCCCAAATATATAAGTAGGCTCCTCAAGGTTTAAGATTTTTACAATTTTCCCCTTTGTATACATATTATAGCCCTCCTAAAAATATAAGTAGGTCATTCCAATATTTTTATAGGATTAAAAATAATATTAAAAAATATATTCTGGATAAAAACAAAACAAAAATATTCTTAAAGAAGCTAAATTACTCATGATGATTAATGATATTTTTGTTAAATAATAAATTAATATTTATTTAATGGTTTACTTAACATAATAATATTTTATAAGTAATATATATATAAAGAAAAGAAAAGATGAAGAGACTTTTATCATCTTTCTTCTTCATATTGGTGCTTAACAAGAAAAGAAGAAAAAAAATTTCTTTATCATTTTTTCTCCAAATTTGAAGTATAAGGTATGTTTTTCTTCAAACTTTTCATAAATTTTGAATATTTGAAACTTGTTTTACATATATATACCAATAGTTTTTTTTTTATCAAGTATATTAAAAGTTGCCATTAAAGGATATTGATGGAACTTGGAAGCTTATAAAATTAAGTGAAATGTGTATGTTTTTGGATGGAAAATGATTATGAGATGGATTCTAACTTGTTAGAAGTGTAAAAATGAAACAAAAATAGTTAGATAATGTTATAGTAAGTTTCTGCCAAAGTGAAAGGGAGGAAGAAAACTTTGGTCACTTTGTTTAAAATTATGTCAAATGACAACTTGTGAAGTAGTGAGCATTCCTGTGAAAACAGAATAAAATTTCGTCTTAATTGTTGGAATACTTCTTCTTTTGAATATATTTTTTATATGTTTAAATCATTTGTCATGTTGGAATACCGCTTCTTTTAAACTGATTATTTATATGTTTAAATTGACTGTTACATAGCACTTCTAATTTTAGCTTCCCCCCCCCCCCAAGATTAATATCCTGGTCCGCCACTGCATACATCAAGATTAAACTTAAAAGGTTTGTAATGGCATCCATGCCATACATTAAATTGAGTATTATTGTTCATGCATCATACATTATTCATTCTTTTTGCACCATACGTGCTGCACATTAAACTAAGTACTATTGTTCATGCATCAAAATGCCATACATTAACACCTCTAATTGATGTACCCAACAAGTTGGGTGTATCCTTAATCAATGACGTGACCATCTTCTTTGTCTATAACTTTGATCAAGGCAAAACCAAGCTGCGAATTTGGGTGGACACGAAACGACCAAATCTGAACCATCGTGTTTGGCTTGAGACTATTCCTGTTGTTCTTCAACACCTTACTATAATCTCCATTTATGATGTAACGCCCCAAAACCCGACCTAGAAGTTCAAACCGAATTCTGGAAGTCACATTGATCACCGAAGTGATCGTAGGTAAATTTTTACAAAACAAGTTATCACGTCGAACCGAAAACATTTAATTGTTTAAAATTCAGTCAATAAAATTGTAGTTAAGTTTAATATATAACCAAAATAAAATGTACGACTGAAAATTTAAAATGGAACTTGTACCACAGTTTTATAAAACCCTACAAATTGAAACGGTAAATCAAAATTGGAAAGATAACTGATATTTTCAACTGAGACTATCCGAGACCCTGCATACTGAGTCCAACTACCGAAACCGAGCGTACCTGTAAGGGGAAACACTAACGGGGTAAGCTACATGAGCTCAGTGTGAGTTTAAAACAAGACTTGAAACAGAATTATAGAACTCACTTCCAAAGCGCAACCGACTTACAGACACTCACAGAGTCAGAAAGCAAACATGGAACCAACGTCCCAATAGTATGTAACAATTCAAGCACAACAAGTCACACGCAGTTAGGTAGAATACAATCAGATAATCTTGCACCCAAAATGTTTAAACAGATGCGTATGAAATGCAGTCAAGCAATAAAACCCACCTATCTAGCCAACACACCTTTCCGTCCTCCGATCACACCCCATAGGAGCTAATTAAGCTCATCCAACCAAAACACACCACATAGTACCTCGAAAGGCCCGTCCAACCCTACACACCATGTATGTGGACTAAGCCACTCAGATATTAATATGTGATCGTAGTGGGAAAATCTTAAAATTTATATAATGAATGATCGAGCCTAGAAACTAACTATCACCACGATTGAGGCAAGCGCACCTATCGAACAGTAGTATAGTTTAGTGGCAAGACCAAAATGCCGAACCCAAGGGAACCAAAAGTACTAATACTAACTCTCTCTTTATTATTTAGCCTAAAAATTAAGGGAATTGTTATTTAATCTAAAATTAACTAACTACCAAGCTAAGGATGCTAAGACACAGAGAATGAATTGGGGAAAATACTTTTGAGAAAAACCAATTGATTAGGACAATACCCGAGGAAGAATCCACCTAGACTTCACTTGTTATTTAACTCTGAACCAGACGATTTATTCACTTGAATTGATCCGTAGGATTCCCTAATTTATATTAATTCCTCTTTCGAGGCTACTAACATCTAACCCTAGGTTGATTAATTGAAATCTCTTTCTAATTAAAACCCTAGAATTGCATTAACTCGATCTATGGACTCCCATATTAGGTTTGACCCTAATCCGGCAGATTTTCGTCATTCTATTTCTAGGGTTACGATCAACTCCTCTTAACTATGCTAGATCTACTCTTAAACAGGGACTTTTGCTCCACTGCCTAAGCACATCAATACTTGAATTAATATCCTGAAATATTAAAGCAAGAATTAAGAACACATAATTAAGAACAAATCGAGTATTTATCATATAGTTCAGAAAACAATAACAAGATCCGTTTTAGGTTTCACCCCGCTCAGGTATTTGAGGGGTTTAGTTCATAATCATAAAAGAATACATCTCAGAAGAAAATATAAAACAAAACATAAGAAAAACCCTAAAACCCCCTGAAGGAAATTGAAGGAAAGATCTTCCATCTTGAGTATGATTCCGGCTTCTTAAGATGGATCAACTGGCTTTCTTCGAGTAAATCCCACAATTCTAGCCTCTCTAGCTTGGCTCCTAAGCCTACCTGGACGCCCCTCTCTTCTGTCACACTTAGGATGTTTATATAGGCTTTCGAAATGTCTTTCTTCGCCCCCTAAGTATCCTAATCCGAGTGGAATTAAAACAGGTCATGGTAGGGACACGCTCGTGTAAATCGAGGCCAGGCCGTGTTCGGGTCTGCTAAGGAGGCACGGCCGTGTGGCTTGGGCCCAGGCCGTGTCGATTTCGTGCTTTGGCCCATTTTCTCTGTTTTTGGCTCGTTTCTCGTTATTTTCATCCTTCGGTACTTCCCTAAGTATAAAACATGAAATTAAAGGATTAGGAGCACCAAATTCCACAATTCGGGAAATAAATCATCCAAAAGTATGCTAAATGTGGTATTAAAATATGAACATATTACGGTTTATCAATATGCAGCAGGGCTGGCGTATATGCAGTACAGTGCAATACGGTAGTTCACTGTATAGTCATGTTGCAATTTAAACTACCAAATCAGATAATGGTATGCAACAAAGCTAATGTACGTGCAGTACAGTGCGGTAAACTGCTGTATGAATAAGCTTGCAGTTAAACCGCCAGATCAGAACAGAAACTTTCTTCCTTCTCTTCACAATCAAACCCAAAGTACTTAATGCAAGTGCATGTATGCATTCATACCCACCGGAATAATGAACACGTCAACAGACAATCAGACAAAAGTAGATATGCACACACACCCAACATATCAGATTCAGAATCAAACATCTCACACCATAGTCACAGATAACACATAAGCCGAAGCCTAGACTAGAATTCTTAGCCACTCTGACTAAAGATCTGCCAAGGCCGAAACACACAGGCACATTCTCAAATCAAGAACACACACAGAACCCTAATAGGTGACTTAGATCCACACGCCCATGTGCTCTGGCCGTGTGGACATGCCTAGGCCGTGTGAGGATCAAAACACCCATGTGAAGGGGCACACGACCGTGTGAAGAAAGGTACACGGTCGTGTCGCTTAGGCACACGCCCGCGTGAACCAGGGACATGGCCGTAGGAACAGGCCATGTAACTCACTGTCCATTTGTACTAAAATAGAGTACAGGGCAGACATGGCCGTATGAGAGTCTCACACGCCCATGTGCCCACCAGACACGGCCGTGTGTCCAAAACACACGCCCATGTAGGATCCCTAAATCCCCAAATTAGCCATACGGCCGTGTGGCTAGGCCGTGTGACACAAAAAGGCTAAATTCCTAATTCCCAATCACACACGCCCGTGTACCCCGGGGACACGGCCGTGTGAAAATAAAAAAAAATCCCCAAATCGGCCACACGGCCATGTGACACCAAATCTTGCCAGAAAATCCTAATTCCTAAATGCACACGGCCGTGTGAATCGGTACACGCCCGTGTGGCCACCCGTGTGGTCATGAAACCACCCTAAAATAACCCCAAAAATGTATTTTCACCCACGAAGCACCTTCCAGCCCTCGATAGTTCAAAGTTATACCAAATCATACAATTTTAAGCATAAACTAGCGGTACAACATCGAAAATAATAGGTTTACAAACACACACACACGAACTGTCGACTTTTCAATAAGTCGAATCAAAATCCGCAAATAAATTAGAAAAGGTACGAAACCCACATCTGATTCACAATCGGAGATGCCCAGACACTGAATCGATGACGAGGAAGCAACTCTCTAAAAGCCACAAGCAACATCGATTTCAAAAAAAAAAATAATAAAGAAAACAAAAGAAGCCAAGAGAAAAAGAAAACATAACGTCCAGAAAATAAAATAATTCCAAGATAAAATTTTAAAAAATAAAAATAAATAGTTGTAAATATTAACTTAAAACGAAACGAAATAAAAAATTTCTCCAAAACACGCACACAAAGACTCGAACCCAGAACCTTGAGGTATACTAACACTCACTAAACCACCAGACTAGTAGGCCCATTCTGACACTTTAACATGCAACTAACCACAATAGCACACCCTACACTCAGACCCTAACCATAAAACTCAAAACTTTTAGCCCCAAAATTCAAGGTGTTACATATGATATATGACAGGCTCGATCCAATGTTCCACTTGGTCAAGTTCACCGCAGATACACTAAGACATGGTTCTACAAAAGTTATTACCATTTGTCTTTTGGCATTAAACATTCTCTCTTTATCTTCATTTAGGAATGGACTCCTAATTTGTTTCAAATTGAAACCTCAAATCAGTAACTTGAAGAAGCTTTTGAATAACCAGTTTTATTTCACTCCCACCCAAATCTTGAATGCAATCCTTGAATACTTATGGCATATTCGGAGATGGTTCCAAACCCAATCCCATAAAATTTTCTGGATCTTCTCTCTTTCTTTTATTATTAATCTTCTGCTTCTTCTTTCTGTCAACGCTCATTTTTTGTTTCTTTTGCTTGTCGATTAAGTAATCCTTTTTTCCTTCTTCAACTCCAACTTCATGAGAAGATTTGAGACCCTCTTTCTCAATCATCATCTTGTTCTCCATCTCCGTGACTAGATGAGCTACAAACTTGGGAAATACCATTTGAGTTAATTTCTATAACTTTTCGCCTTCATTAGAAGTAGATGCTTCAACACCATTCAACAGCGCCAGCCATGAACAATCAACATCATCAACTTTCTCTTTACCCTTTAACTAGGACATCTTCGATTCTTTAGAACTGGTAGATTTGTTAACAAAAAACTTTAGTATGAATAAAATAATGCCTGTTTATATATATACAGAGTTCTAATCCACACTTAACTTTGATTCCTATATCGTATTGAAGTGTAAAACTTTTATCTTATTTAAACTATTTAGTTTTGTTTTTCTCTGACTATATAATTTTACCCATAATGGAAACTTTTTAATCTTACAACTGAGGTTTCTATTTTTTATTTTTTAAAATATTTAATAGGAATTTGAAGGGTTGATTGTAAATTTTCTTAAAAAAATTCTTTTATAATTTACGTTATCATATGCCCAACCAATTCTTTGGATGAAATTTTCTAACCTTGTTCTTGACACTATAGATTGTAGGCAGAGTTTTTTTTTTTTTAATGATTATGGTAAAAAAAGAAGAAGAGAGTAATACTTACATGTAAAAATGACATGTAGAAGAGATATTATATAATTTCTTGAAGTTTGTGGTCATACCCCTCTAAAAATTTTGGGAAAATATCATTACACCCTTTAAAAATTTTGAAAATGTCATTAGACAAATATGTAATGTATGGCTATGAAAATGACAATATTCACGCTTTGTCATTTTTGATGAATTTTTTAAAGATAATATCTTTATTACACTTTTTCAATTAATGTTAATCAGTTCTCACATTCAATATAATCTCAAACGATTTCATTGAACAATTATTCTACACATACTGATCATAATCCCAAATGATCTCATTGAACAATGATTCGCCTTATTACATAAATGTAATCCCAAATGGTTGCTCTGCCTTCGAGGCAAACTTAATTTCAAACTGTTGTTTTATCTTCAATATGAGCATAATTTTACATACTTACAAATGGTTGCAATACTCACAATGTTGGTGTAATTCGAAATACTTGTGGATTACCACAATTTTTGTAAGAAGAAATATATTTAAATTTTCTTAAATCAAATTGACTTCATCTACAAGACTAAAATTTTACTGCTGCTTTTGTCTCAAGAAAAGTCACTTTATAATGTTTCCTTCAATTAGAAGCATTCTTATCATAAACATCTTGGTCACATTGTGGGTCTCATCAGAGACATCTTTATATACATTTTTCAAGATTAGGCAAAGGGAATCCAATCACCATACACATATTTGGGCTCATTCTCTCATCAAGGGAGCTCTTCATTACTTTTCTTCCTCATTCTAATCACAGATGGATCTACGCCTTACACTGTTGAATCGTTCTAAAACCTCATTACCTTCTCTACCTTGTTGAAACTTTACATCAACATTAAGCTTAATCCACATTGAGCTTGGTTAACTAAATCATAGTTTTGTGCAAAAAGACTTATTTTATTCAAATTGATTTGAAAATAATAATATTTAATACTAATTGAGAAGATATTTGATCCATTATCCATATGGGTTTTATGTATCATTAGTGAAAAATAACATGATATTTCATCATTGAATAAAACAAAAAATAAAACTTATAAATAAAAATAGTAATAACTTTATTTAAATATAATTAAATATTAATTTATTATAAATAAATGCAAAAGTAATCCTAAATTCAAGACCCTAAACTTTAAATCTAACACATTAAATCTTAAACTCAAACTTTAAACATGCGGATCCATAGAACTTCACAATCATAGTGGATTCATACAAGCAGACTTTGTTGCGGACTTCATTTGGCGAAATCTCATATTTAACTTTAACACAAAGCTTTTAAAATAAGTCCCATAAACTTTCATATCTTTCACAACTTTCATATGCGTTGACCTTGGACTTACTTACACTTACTTACACATATGTGGCTTATAGCCTTAGACTCTGATGTGTCACAAAACTACTAAAAATATGAAAAAAAAAGTAAGTGCACCTATCGATAAATAGTATAGCTACGGTGAGTAGAGATATCGTATCCATGAGGACTAAAAGTACTAGTAATTACTGTTTTCCTATTATTTAATCGACAAATTGGAGTGATTGGTTCAAGCTAAAATCTACTAAATTAATTAACTAATGAACTTAGCAAAGAGAATAAATCAGGAAAATAATTGAATAATAACCAATGAGCAAAACAATACCTAGTAAAGAATCCACCTAGACTTCATCTATCATTATGAATCTGAATTATATCATTATGAATTTGAATAAAACGATTTATTCACTTGATATCTTGATCCGTAGAAATCTCTAAATTATGCTAATATCTCTTTCGAGAGTAAGAGCAACTGACTCTAGGTTGATTAATTAAAATTTCTTTCTAATCAAAAGAAATTAAAAGGAGGTCTTCAATCTTGATGAAAATTTGCTTCAGAGTTGGCTCCAATGCTATTCTTCGAGTTGTTTTCTTCAATGTTCTCTTATGGCCCCCTCATCTCTTCTTCTATTTGGTATTTATAGACTTTAGAATGCCCAGAAAGCTTAAAAATTGCATTTTTTGTGTCTTTGGGATGTGAATCGTGAAATCGACAGGTCTGGCACATAACCGTGTACCAGCCCGTGTGGCTCACTCTGTCGTGTATCTAGCCCGTGTGGGAAGGCTCAGCGTGTGTGGCTCCTAAAATCTACTCTATTTGTCCGATTTTCGCTCGGTTTTCGTTCTTTTTGCTCTTAAATGCTCTCTTAAGTATAGAAACATAAATTTAAAGGATTAGGAGTAAAATTCACTAATTTGCATAAATAATCATAAAAAACACATTAAGAATGAGATTAAAATATGTTACTTTTATCACTTATCAAATATCCCCACACTTAAGCGTTTGCTTGTCCTTAAGCAAAATCCTCAACCCACATTAAAGTTAATCTTTCTCAACTTGTTAGTTCCATCAATAATGTCTCAAAATAATCTGCAAACAATCATGCATTGGCAATTCAATTAAAAGGATACTAAAGATTCAAACAATCCAAGCTAAAATTTTTGAAGTACGAAAACATAAGTGTCTCCTCTTATTTAAGTAATTACCTTTAATTTGAAACCAACAAGAATTGACATCCTCATTGATTATTCACTCAAAACACTCGAAGTGTTTAAGGTTCAAGAAATATGCACTCAACAGTTGAACAAGAAATGTCATTTACCATAAGCTTGCTTGAAAATCAAATCCACCACTATAAAATGATATGACACACTAATCAAGAGGTTTTTAAGAGGTTGTAATGGGGATTAGGTTAAGGGTGTGGAAAAAGGCTAGAAAAGTTGGTTATAATCGGGATTGAGTTGATAAATTTCCAAAATAAAAAAAATAATCAAATGATGAATTAAAAGAGAAAACATCAATCAATAATAAACAAGAATAAAAAACGAGCTTCTTCTTAAAATATGAAACTAATTATTCAAGCTCAATCAACTAAAAATTAAAATTTTCAACTAATCATTATTTTTTTACTGAATAATAAGAACAAAAATAAATTGACTCTTCTCTCTTTTTTTTAACTGAGAACAATAAAAAATTCAGCAATTCAAACGAAGGAACATAGTTAAGCAATTAACCAAGTCAAATCTTGACAAAAAGGGAGTCAATAAAATGGGAAAATTTTACAACGAAAATATGGGTTATGGGTTAACATTAACGGGTTAATCAAGAAAGAAAATGTGTTAGGCTCAACAGGGTTCACTAAGGGTTCATTCAATAGGTAGGCTTTTTACAGGTTAAGTGGGTTAAAACCTAAGTGTCTTTATAATCTCAGTATATCAAATCAAAAGTGTGGTCTCGACATGCATAATCGAAGAAAGTTCTAGAATAACAAATCAAGTTGACACACTCATAACCAATAATAGAATGAGCATGAAAAATGTATGTTCTATAGGCTAAAAAGCTCACAAAATCATGGTTTTGATGTCAAACTTGCAAATTTAAAATTTCAAGATAATACCTTAATTCAGGGAAACAACCTAAAACATTTATTTCTAAAAAACAACTTATCATACTTGACTGTCTCATATCTTAAAGTTTAAATTAACCAGTGCATAAATATCTAAAAATTAATTCAAAACAATATAAATAAAAATCCCAAATCGATAAAAATTCACTTTAATTGAAGTATGAGAAAATTACTTAAACACAAAAAATAATTCAGGGATTTCCGAATAATTATATAAACAACCTCCCCACACTTAAGATGTACATTGTCCTCAATGCACAAACAAATATAAACACAAAATAAGCACAAAATCATAAGAGAGGGAAAAAAACTAAAACTGGCCTGAATATGGATAAAATCGCCAAAATAGTGAAAATCAGAATTGTAGGTAGAATTAAAATGTAGTGCATGGTTCTGAACAAATTAGTAGGAAAATAAAAACATATAATAAAGAAGATTAAGAGGTTACAAACTCAAATAAAAATAACCATCAAAATAAAAACATAGCCCAAAAGGAAAATAAACTAAATAAGTCTAAGAAAATAAAACTAAACAACTAAAAACAAAAATAAAAATAAAACTGAAAAGAAAATAAATAAAGCAGATCAGTGATCTTCATCATGAGAGGCATCAGGATCGTAAGACGCAGACTCAGTAGAAGAAAAGCGGAGATGCTGACAGATCTTTTTCAAAGTGGCATCAATACTATCAAACCGCTTAAAACAGTGCTGCTCAAAATGGGTGAACCGCTTAGCGAGGTCCACTAGTGTAACAACAGGGGTAATAGTAGGGTGATTCGAAGGTGGATTATGAGGTGGATCCTCATGGTGGAAAGGGACATCATCAGTGAAGTCTCTAAACTCATCCTGAAGATCAAAATGAGAGAATCTATATCGAGGAGGACCCATTCTGTGTTATCATTCAATCATCCTCATATAACTCATACTCGATAATCTATGCGGGGTCGTTTGTCCAACTACTATGAAGGAGGAGAACTACTTTAGAGTGTCGATGAAGCTGAAATGTCATGCGAGGCGAGTCACATAAGGGCGAGGAAGCCTAAGTAGATAGGACCCTTCCTATTATGCTCTGTCTGGTGGCTGTAAGCAAGGGTGATGAAGTAAGCAATATCGAATGTGCGCCTCGTCGCCATGCTCTACAAAGAATAAGTGTCGAATGAACCGACAGACCCAGTGGTCTCCTTCCAACCAGTCAATGTGTAGGCCAAGATGGCATGGATATAGCGCAAGGCCGGAGCTAGTGAACTCGCATTCAACCGACTCAGGTCATAGGACATCGTACTAGCAGTAAGTTCTGCCTAGAATAAAGACGGAGAATAATGGATGTGTTGGTATAAGGTAAGAAACCCCTCGGCACTCATGAACTCCTCCGAATAGAGTCCTAAGGCAGCTCCAAATTTTAGGACACTCAGATAACGCGTCGTACCGTCGAGTCTGAAAGAAATAGTGTGCGGCTCATCGTGGCTCAACATCACGTACTGTAAGAGGAATATTGAACAGAACATGAGGGTAAGCTCCCAATAGGTGGGCTCGATGATGGAGAAGAAATGGTTCCATGGATCTGTAGCAATTAGTTCATGCACCCTATGAATCTACTCTAAGGCAATCTTCTTCGTCTACAACTTTGATCAAGGCAAAATTGATCTTCGAATCTAGTTGACACGAAACGACCAAATATGAACCACTACGTTTCGCTTCAGACTATCCCTGTTGTTCTTCAACACCTTACTATAATCTCCATTTATGATATATGACAGGCTCGATCCGATGTTCCACTTGGTCAAGTTCACCGTAGATACACTAAGACATGGTTCTACAAAAGTTACTGGCATCTGTCTTTTGGCATTAAGCATTCTCTCTTCATCTTCATTTAGGAATGAACTCCTAATTTGTTTGAAAGACATTGACAAATGATTCTGTTGTGGCCTCAAATTAGTAACCTGAAGAAACTTTTGAATAACAAGCTCTATTTCACTCTCATCCAAAACTTGGATGCAATCTTTAAATACTTGTGGCATATTCGGAGGTGGTTCCAAACCAATTTCCATAAAAATTTTTGAATCTTCTCTCTTTCTTTTATAATTAATCTTTTGTTTCTTCTTTCTATCGCCACTCATCTTTTGTTTCTTTTGCTTGTTGATCAAGTAATCTTGTTTTCCTTCTTCAACTCCAACTTCATGACAAGATTTGAGACCCTCTTTCTCAACCATTATCTTGTTCTCCATCTCCATGAGTAGACGAGCTACAAACTTGGGTAATACCATCTGAGTTAATTTTTGTAGCTTCTTGCTTTCACTAGAAGTAGATGCTTCAACACCAACAACTCCAGCCATGAACGGTCACCATCACCAAATTTTCTCTTTACCCTTTAACTCGGACATCTTCGATTCTTCAAAACTTATTTCAACAATGACAGATTTGTTAACAAAAAACTTTAGTATGAATAAACTAGTGCCTGTTTATTTATATATATTCGGAGTTCTAATCCACACCTAACTTTGATTCCTATATCGTATTGAAGTGTAAAACTTTTATCTTAATCAAACTATTTAGTTTTGTTTTTCTCTGATTACATAATTTTACCCATGGTAACTTTTTAATCCGAACCGAGGCGTCCATTTTTTTTTAAAAGTGTTTGTTAGGGATTTGAGGGGTTGATTGTAAATTTTCTTAAAATTTTTTTTATATAATTTAATTTTTGTGAAGTAGTATTTTTTTTTATAATTTACATGATCAAATTTAAATGTGGGTGTGAATTAAAGATTTTATTATTTAAAAAAAATGGGTTTAAACTTTTAGTCCTTTTAGATTTATTTCTATTATAATTTGGTTTCTCTATTTAATATTTTAATCATCTACATGCTCATGCAGGATCCTTCTCTCGCTTAGCAGTAAACTACATGGCTAGATGCAATATTGCCATATCTAATATCGTGGTGTCCTCTGTTGTGCTACTAACATTGGAACTCATAACTCCCTTATTCAAGTACACTCTGAATTCAATACTTGCCTCCATCATTATATCTACAGTGATTAGCTTAGTAGACATTGAAGCAATGGCCCTACTATGGAAAATCGATAAGTTCGACTTTGTTGCTTGTATAGGTGCCTTCTTTGGTGTCGTTTTCTCTTCTATCGAGATGACCTTCTAATAACGGTGAAGAACATAAGTAGATTATTGACATATTCTAAGTTTTTGATTGAGTTGCCACACATATCCACCTAATTGATGAATTTTGTTATCGTAATAGGTCTGGATTTCGTTCGCAAAAATCCTATTACAAGTTACAAGACCTCGAATCGCGATTCTCTGAATGATCTCGAGGGCTACCGTCTATAGAAACATCCTTCAATATCCAGCTACAACGAAAGTTCCTGGCATACTCATTGTTAAAGTTGATTCTACAATTTACTTTTCCAACTCCAACTATGTAAAAGAAAGGTTAGCTGATAAGCTATAAAAGTAACATATTTTAATCCCATTCTTAATGTGTTTTTGGATGATTAAATATGCAAATTAGTGAATTTGATGCTCCTAATCCTTTAAATTCTTGTTTCTATACTTAGGAGAGCATTTGGTAGAGATGAGCGAAAAACGAGCCAAAATCAGACAAATAGAGCTATTTTCAGGAGCCACACGGCTTGGGCATTTCTACATGGGCTGGACACACGTCCGTTTTAGTTTCGCACCCTACTTCCCAAATACGCGAAAAAACCCAATTTTAGGGTTTCTGAGCATTCTAAAGTCTATAAATATGAATTAGAAGAAGACATAAGGGGGCAATCAGAGAAAATTAAAGAAAACACACGAAGAACACCATTGGAATTGACTCAGAAGTGGATCTCCATCAAGATTGAAGATCTCCTTTTAATTTCTTGTGAAGTTTTATTGAGTTTCTTTATGTCTTATGGTTATTTGACTTTGTGATGTTTCTATTCAGGATTATGAACTAAAGTCCCTGGATACCTAGGGAAGATGAAACCTATGATGAATCTTATTATTTGATTTTTGATTTACATGATAAATATTTGATTCTTGTTCTCAATTAAGTATGTTTATTTCTTGTTTTAATATTTCCAGAATATTAATTCATGTTTAATATGCTTATTTTAGTGGAGCAAAAGTCCCTGTTTAAGAGTAGATCTAGCATAATTAAGAGGGTTACATGCAATCCTAGAAATAGGATGTCATAAATCTACCAAATTAGAGTCAAATCTAATAGGGGAATCCATAGATCGAGTTAATGCGACAATAGGGGTTTTAATTACAAAGTGCTTTCAATTAATAAACCTAGACTCAGTTGTTCTTACTCTCAAAAGATATATTAACATAATTTAGGGATTCCTACGGATTAAGACACAAGTGAATAAATCGTTTAATTCGGATTCATAATAATAGGTGAAGTCTAGGTGGACTATTTCCTGGGTATTGTCTATCTCATTGGTTAATATTTGATTATTTCCTTGATACATTCTCAGTTGCGTTCATAGTTAGATTAGTTTAGTAAATTTTTTATTAAAACACATCACCCCAATTTGCCGGCTAGATAATAAGAAAACGGTAATTACTAGTATTTTTAGTCCTCATGGATATGATATTCCCTACTCACCATAGCTATACTATTGTTCAATAGGTGCATTTTCCTTTGTCATATTTATAGTTAGTTTAGTGACCATCAAGTTTTTGACGCCATTGTCGGGGACTAAAATATTAGGAACACTTGATTTTTATTAATTTAGCCATTTATTGTCTATCTCATTGGTTAATATTTGATTATTTCCTTGATACATTCTCAGTTGCGTTCATAGTTAGATTAGTTTAGTAAATTTTAGATTAAAACACATCACCCCAATTTGCCGGCTAGATAATAAGAAAATGGTAATTACTAGTACTTTTAGTCCTCATGGATATGATATTCCCTACTCACCATAGCTATACTATTGTTCGATAGGTGCATTTTCCTTTGTCATATTTATAGTTAGTTTAGTGACCATCAAGTTTTTGACGCCATTGTCGGGGACTAAAATATTAGGAACACTTGATTTTTGTTTTTAGTTTAATTTTTACATTCTAATTTATTTTCTTTTATTTGCTTCTAGCAGGTTCTTCTAGTTTATGACAATAAGAAACCCATCGGGGCCATTGTTATTTGACAGTTAAATTGAAAGTATAGCTCGTAAAAATCGTACAGAAGCAAGGCAAAGTCTACAGAATATAGTAGATGAACAAGTGGACATTATTATTACTGAGGAGATGAGTGATAATCAGAATAATCAGGTACCTATTGTAGTTGTTGCAAATCCTGCAAATCCAGATCCTGTTCCTCGTACTATGTACGATTATGCCAAGCCCACTCTAATTGGGGCTGAATCGAGTATTATGAGACCCACTATTGCTGCAAATAATTTCGAACTGAAGCCAAACACTATTCTGATGATTCAACAATTTGTTAAGTTCAATGCTTTGCAAGACAAAGATCCAAATACTCATTTGGCTAATTTTCTGGAGCTAAACACTATTCAGATGATTCAACAATTTTTTAAGTTCGATGGTTTGCAAGACAAAGATCCAAATACTCATTTGGCTAATTTTCTAGAAGTCTGCAATATTTTCAAGATTAATTTCTTTACTGATGATGTCATTCACTTACGGTTATTCCTTTTCTCGTTAAAGAACAAAGCTAAAAAGTGGTTGAACTCTTTACCAAAAGGTTCCATCATTACATGAGATCAAATGATCGAGAAATTCCTACTAAAATATTTTTCACCAGCTAAAACAACCAAGGTGAGGAATGACATCTATTCCTTTGTACAGATTGATTTAGAAACATTATATGATGCATGGGAGAGGTATAAGGATTTATTAAGAAGGTGCCCTCACCATGGGTTACCTCTATGGCTACAATTTCAAACCTTCTACAATTGTTTGAATCCCTCAACTAGATAGTTGATCGATGTAGCAACCGGTGGAACTCTGAATAATAAAACACCCGAAGCGCCTTATGAATTTATTGAGGAGATGTCACTGAATAATTATCAGTGGCAAGCCATGAGAACAAAGTCGATGAAAGCAGCCGGTGTTTTCAACTTAGATGCAATCACCGTGTTATTAAATCTAGTAGAACAATTAAATAAGAAAATTGATGGTTTATATGTTTCTACACAGGTACATCCTGTGATGCAATACGATACAAATGGAGGAGGAATGAATAATCCAAAATGTCTACCCTTCGCTCCTAGCACAGAGAATGAAAAAATCAACTATATGGGTAATAATTCTAGGCCTCAAAATAACCCTTATAGTAACCACTATAATGCAGGTTGAAGGAACATCCCAATTTCTCTTGGGGTGGTCAAGGAAATCAAATAGCACAACCCCCTCTGAGCTTCCAACAACAACCTTACCAGCAAGAGAAAAAGTCGAACCTCAAGGAGATGTTAATGAAGTTTATCTCGATTAGGTCGTAAATCGCTTCCAAAATATCAAGCAAAGACTAAAAATTAGCAAGCATCAATTCAAGGACTTGATAATCAAATCGGTCAACTTGCTAAACTAATCTCAGAAAGACCACAGGTAGTTTACCTAATAATATCGAAACTAACCCAATGGAGCAACTTTATACAATTATTGTGGGAGATGAAGAAGGGTTAGTTGAATCTGAACAACAACCAAGGCAAGAAATTGAGGTAAATAACGATAATGTTGATAAGCCAAAAAAAATAAAAGCCGATTGCCAAAGAATATAAACCTCGAGTTCTATATCCTAAAGCGACGAAGAGAGACTACATGAACAAACAATTTGGTAATTTTTTTAAAATTTTAAAAAAATATTAGATATTAACTTACCGTTTGTTGAAGCTCTTTCACAGATACCCAATTATGTCAAATTTTTAAAAGAGATTTTGGAAAAGAAAAGGAAGTTAGATGATTCGTTGACTGTGGAGCTAAATGCAATTTGCTCAAGCATATTGCAAAATAAACTACCCAACAAACTGAAAGATCTAGAGAGTTTTACTATTACTTGTTTAATTAGTAGTTTGAATATTAATAATGCTTTGGTCAATTTATGGGCTAGTATTAATGTCTTACCCTATAAAATGTTTAAACAGCTAGGTCTTGGGAAACCCAAACAAATTAGGATGAGTATTTAATTAGCGGATAGAACCATTAGATTTTCTAGGGGTATTATTGAAGATGTACTTGTAAAAATTGATAAATTCATATTCCCAGTTGATTTTGTTGTTTTAGACATGGATGAGGATAGTGACGTACCTTTGATTCTAGGTTGACCCTTTTTAGCAACTGCTAGGACAATTATTGGTGTTGGTACGAGTGAATTAATACTTCGTGTAGGTGACGAAACGATTACTCTCTAAGCTTGTGATTCTGTTAGAACATCTATTGATCGAGATGATTTTACAAGTTCTATTAATGTGAGTAACCATGTGGCTCAACCTTCTTTGCAAGAAACCCCTCGAAAAAACGTAATAAAGCCATGTTTCAGTCCATGCGATAGAAACAAAATGATGTATGATGAACAAATGATACAAATCGATGAACTAGATGAATGGTGAACACATGTCAAGGAGAAACCGAGAATACACGATGAAGAGCCAAAGCAACGCCATGATAAGCATATGAACATGATGAACCAATTTAAGGTTGGGGACAAGGTACTTCTAGATAAAATGGATCCATGAATTGCCACTTCGGAGCTTGATGCAAACGGATCAAACCCTTTTATGGTACTGAAGGGCTCGAAACTAACTATTATTTCGACAAAGACAAGCGCACCTATCGAACAGTAGTATAGTTGTGGTGAGTCCGGAATATCGTATCCTCAAGGACTAAAATTACTAGTAATAACTATCTTTTTATTATCTAGCCTAATAATTAAGGGGATTTATTTTTTATTTAAAATTAACTAACTAAATGACTATGAACGTGATAGATAGTGAATTGGGAAAATACTTTTAGACAACTTATATGATAAAGGCAATACCTAAGGAGGAATCCACCTAGACTTCACTTATTACTTTTGATTCATATGATTTATTCACTTGACTTAATCCGTAGACATCCCTGATTTATGTTAATATCTCTTTCAAGACTAAAAACAACTTACTCTAGGTTGATTAATTGAAATCTCTTTCTAATTAAAACCCCTGTTGTCACATTAACTCGATCTATGGATCCCCTTATTAAATTTGACTCTAATCCGGCAGATTTTTGTCGCCCTATTTCTGAGGTTGCAATCAACTTCTCTTAATTGTGTTGATCTTCTCTTAAACAGGGACTTTTGCTCCACTGAATAAGCACATTCGACTTGAATCAATAACCTGAATTATCAAAACAAGAATAAGAACTTACAATTAAGAACAAGTATTTATCTTATAAATCAAATAATAATAAGATTCGTCTTAGGTTTCATCCCCTTAGGTATTTAGGGAATTTAGTTCATACTGATAGAGGGAAACATCTTAAAATAAGGAAAACAACAAAATATAATAAAACCCAAAAACTTCTAAAGAAATTGATAGAAGATCTTCAGTCTTGATGAAGATCCTTCTCTTAAGCTGCTCTCGATGGCTGTCTTAGAGTATTTTCTTCCTTCTATTCGGCGTCTACTCTACGTCCTCTTTTAGGTTGCCCCCTAGGGTGTTTATATAGGCTTTAGAATGCCTTTCTTGGTCCACAAGTAACCTTTTTCGAATAGAATTAAACCTAGGGTCAGCAGGGACACACTCGTGGTGGATTCCTTCAGTCGTGCTCGATTCTGCTCGCCACACACGGCCGTGTAATCTGCCCGTGGTCGTTAGTCCAGGCCGTGTGATTTCTGATGTAGGCTCTTTTTGTCCTTTTTTGACCCGTTTCTCGTTCTTTTCGACTCCCTAAGCTCTCCTAGGGATAAAACATGAAATTAAGAGATTAGGAGCATCGAATTCATCAAATTCAATGGAAAATCATCCAAAATTAAGCCAAGTATGAGGTTAAAATATGGGTAAATTATGGTTTATCAAGTACTAAATGTCTTTTCCTACGGTACAGTCGAGGTAACTCATTCTAAATTTGGCACATTTAAGGTAAATAGTACTTGAATTAAAACATATTTTAATAATAGAATTGATAGTGAGAAAGCGGAACTTTCGCTCCACGAACCACCGTGACCGCGGGTGCATAAGGTAAGTTGAGCTTGGACTTCAAATAAGCGCTTATCGAGAGCCAACCCAAATGTTAACACTGCTAACTCTTTTAATTTTATTTCATGTTATTTTAAAACTAATTAATTTTTTTTAAAAAAATATTTTTGACCCAATAAAGGGTTCGACGGTGAGTTACACGACCTGGCGACATGACTATATTACCCACACGGCCTAAGTACACGGGCGTGTCCTTAGCCATATGGATCCTGGGACTTATTTTTAAAAAAAATCGAAGGTTACAAAACCTAAATTAGTCCAGATGGGCGTGTCCTAGGTCGTGTTAGTCCTAGAACTAATTTTTTCGATTTTATTCAAAGTCAGAGAGTTACACGGGCATGAGACACGGCCGTGTGGGCCCTCACACAGGCGTGGGAAAAGCTAAGGAGATCACACACTACCTTGTGACACGGCTATGTATGCCACACGGCCTGGACACACGGGCGTGTCCGAGGCCGTGTGAAGACTGGGCTTGTATTTTAAAACGCACACGGGCTGAAAAGGAACCAAACGGGAGCATGACATGGCCATGTGGCCCAACACAGGCCTCACACGATTGTGTTGCCCTTTTAACCCCAAACCCTAATCCCCCTTCATTTTACTTAGTCTTTTTCCTACCCCCAACAGCCTAGCCACAGTCGACCTTTCCCTGCAACTTCGGCCAACCCCGACTGTCCTTTCTCCTCGCTAGATCGACCGCCACTTCGTTGCACCACCCCCACCCCCACGATCCCCCTTCTCCTTCCCTCGTCAGGCACCCATGCCCGCCGCCCTCTACTCTTCCCCTCACCACCTCGACCCCCACGCCCTCCAATCACTAACATGCCAACCCACTTTCGAGCCAAAACCCCTCCTCGTTGCCCCCTTTCTTTCCTCCCTTCCCCTTCATCTTGCGCCCTTCCCCTCTGACCCTTTCCTCTTCTTCGCACCGTGCGCAGCCCCTCCAGCACCAACCGCCGCCATTCAACTCCGACCACAAGCCACCGTCGTCTCTACTGTTTGGCCCTTAATCTTCGTATTTTTATTTATTTTTTTATTATGCTTATTACTATTTTTAATATTATTATTCTTCTTCATGTTACTCTTTTTTTCTTAGTACCATTAGTTTTAGTTTTATTTTAATTATTATTATTTTTGTTATTACTTTATTATTCTTAGTATTCTTGTTTTTATTATTGACTTTAGTTTTCATTATCATTAGGTTTTGTTTATTATTTTACTTATATTTCTTTTCCATATTAAATTTTATTATTATTATTATTATTATCATTCGTATTAGCTTTCGTTTCATCCTATCTATTTTCGTTCTATACCTGTATTATTCTTCGCGTTTTAGTATGCCTATTTGATAAATTTAGTCCTTAGTTTTTGCATGATTGGGTATTAGTGCATATGATTTTAGGAATGGATTATCCATCTAGGCAACTTTTATATTTGATATTCGTCACACTAGGATAATTAGAGTTGTATTTTTTTTTATTTACACGTTTATACGTAGGCTTCTCTATGTGTTTAATTGGTGATATTTTTGTTCTTGTTTTATTGATATTGAATTATTCTATCTTTAAGGTACACCATGACGAACACTAGAGGCAAGTCCAAAGTCGTCGTTCCCACTTCAAAAAAGTGAAAGATTTCGGGCGCGCCCTTCTCCTCGGGTGCTTCCGTTGATATCTGCCATCCATTCGTATGATTTTCACCGGGTCCCAGGATAACTTATATCAGCTTTTTCGACTGCGACCACTCGGGTTAAGCCACTGTACTGATTAGGCCGCTTTGGAGCAAGTCCGGTTAGCAGATAGTGTGCGCGCCATCATTGCCACAGCTCTGTGGGACTGGTTTTTCTCTATCATCGAGTCCACATACATGGAACTAACTTTGGAGTTTTGTTCTACATTTACTTTACAGCAGGTGATGACTAATCATGACGAGTTGGGCATCATCACTTTTAGACTCAGTGGCATGACGCGACATATGAGTGTCCCGGAGTTTGGCGCGACCTTGAGACTTTACACTGAAGAGTTCATGAGGCCGAGAACTTTCTACGCCTACATCGCCACATCCACTACTTGCTAACTCTTTGTTGGGTAGATCTCATAGGGAGTACGAGACCTTATGACGTAAGTCACTCGAAGGTGACTTTTCTCCCTCCAGCCTTACGGTATATTCATGCCCTCTTGGCTCACACATTAACTGGAATGAGAGAGAGCACCAGAGTCGTCAGTACCACCGATTCATATTTCCTATGGATCATGGCCACAAGGCATATTTTCAATTTAGCCTACTTCATCGCTCTTGCCTTTCGCCATCAGCCAAACCGCAACAAGAAGGGTCCCATCTGTTTAGGCCCTTATATGACTAGACTCGCTCGACATTTCGGTCTCCTCGACACACCGGAGTAGTCTCTTCGCTTACACTCGTCGGTAAGATATCTCCACAGGGAATATCAAGCATGACCCATATAGGGATGATCGAGCGACTTCGTGGAGTGGATCCCGATTATCTTATTCTAACTCTTAGGATAAGCCCGAGGACTTCACTGATGATGTCCTTTTCCATCACGAAAACCCACTTCATCCTCCACCTTCGAGTTACCATCTTGTTTCTTTTGCTGCTACCTTAGAGGATCTCTCCAAATGGTTCACTCGCTTCGAGCAGCACTACTTTTAGAGGTTCAACAATATTGACGCGACATTGCAGCAAATCTGTCAGCACCTCTGTATATCCTTGTCAGCACCAGCGACTCACGACACTGCCGCCATTGACGATGAGGACAATTGAGTTTATTTATTTTCTTTTTCTTTTTCTTTTATGTTTATGTTTATTGTTATTTTTAGTTATTTTTATTGTTATTTTCTTAGGCTTATTTCGTTTCTTATCTTTTGAGCTATATTTTTATCTTTATGGTTGTTTTTAATCGAGTTAGTAACCTTTTAATCCTCTTGACTATTTGTGTTTATCTCCTTATTGGTTTGCTCGGAATTAGGCACTACATCTAGATTTGTCTACAATTTTACTTTTTACCATTCTGGCAATTTCATCCAATATTCAAGGCAGTTTTTGTTTTCTCCCTCTCTTGATATTTTGCTTATATTATGATTATATCTGTTTGTACATTGAGGACCATGTACATCTTAAGTGTGGGGAGGTTATTTATATAATTATTAGAAAATCCCTGAATTATGTCTTATATTTAAGTAATTTTCTCATACTTCCATTAGAATAATTTTTTGTCGATTTGGAATTTTTGTTGATGTGTTTTAGATTAATTTGTCGATAATTGTGTACTAGTTGATGGTTATTTATATAATTATTAGAAAATCCCTGAATTATGTCTTATATTTAAGCAATTTTCTCATACTTCCATTAGAATAATTTTTTGTCGATTTGGAATTTTTGTTGATGTGTTTTAGATTAATTTGTCGATAATTGTGTACTAGTTGATTTAAACTTTAAGACATGAGAGAATCAAGCATGATAAGTTATTTTTCAAAAATTAAAAATTTTTAGGTTGTTTACTTAAATTGGAGTATTATCTTGAAGTTTGAGATTTACAAGTTTGACATCAAAAACCATGATTTTTTGTGAGATTTTAAGCCTTTAGAGCATACATTTTTCTTGCTTATTTTATTATCAGTTATGAGTGTGTCAACCTGATTTGTTATTCTAGAACTTGCTTCATTTATACATGTCAAGACCACGCATTTGATTTGATATACTGAGATGATAAAGGCATTTAGGTTTTAACCCACTTATCCCATAAAAGCCTACCTTTTAATTAAACTTTAGTGAACCTCGTTGAACCTAACACACCATTTCTTTATTTACCCATTAATGTTAACCCATAACTCATCTCTTTGTTGAGACTTTTTCCGGTTTTAGTGACTCCCTTTTTGTCAAGATTTGATTTGGTTAGTTGCTTAACTATGCTCTTCTGTTTGATTTGCTAAATTATTTCTGATTGTTCTAGATAAATAAATAAATCTACCAAAAAATAAAAATAATATTGATTATTATTTAGTTCTATGTTGATTGAGCTTGAACGGTTAAATTCATATTTAAGAAGAAGCTTGTTTTTATTCTTGAATAGTTCTCAATTGATGTAATTGTTTTTAATTCAGCACTTGCTTATTTTTTCTATTTTGGTAATTTATCAATTCGATCTCGATTATAGCCAACCTTTTCAGCCTTTTTCCACACCCTTAACCTAAGCCCCACTAAAACCTTTTAAAGACCTTTTTATTTGTGTATCATATCATTTTATAGTGGTGAAGATTTGATTTTCATGCAAGCCTATGGTAGTTGACTTTTCCTGTTTGACTATTGAGTGATTATTCTTGAACCTTAAACATTTTGAGTGATTTGAGTGAATTTTTAGTGAGGATGTCGATTTTTTTCAATTTTGAATTAAATGTAATTACCGAGATAATGGGAGACACCTATGTTTTCGTGTTTAAAAATGTTAGCTTGGATTGTTTGAGACTTTAATGCTCTTTTAGTTGAATTGCCAATACATGATTATTTGTGAATTATTTTGAGACATTGTTAATGGGAAATACAAGTTGAGAAAGATTAATATTAATGTGAGTTAAGGATTTTGCTTGAGGACAAGAAAACGCTTAAGTGTGGGGGATATTTGATAAGCTATAAAAGTAACATATTTTAATCTTATTCTTAATGCGTTTTTGGATTATTAATTATGAAAATTAGTGAATTTTATGCTCCTAATCCTTTAAATTCATGTTTCTATAATTAGGAGAGCATTTGGGAGTGAAAGGAGAGAAAAACGAGTCAAAATCGGACAAATAGAGTTGTTTTCAGGAGCTACACGGCCTGGGCATTTCTACACAAGCTAGGCACACACCCGTGTTGATTTCGCACCTTACTTCTCAAATATGCTGAAAAACCTCATTTTTAGGGTTTCTAAGCATTCTCATGTCTATAAATACCCATTAGAAGAATACATAAGAGGGCAACCAAAGAAGATCAAAGAAAACACTCGAAGAACACCATCGGAATCAACTTGGAAGTGGATCTCCATCAAGATTAAAGATCTCCTTTTAATTTCCTTCGAAGTTTTATTGAGTTTCTTTATGTCTTGTGGTTATTTTAACTTTGAGATGTTTCTATTCAAGATTATGAACTAAATTCCCTAGATACCTAGGGAGGACAAAACCTATGATGAATCTTATTATTTAATTTCTGATTTACATGATAAATATTTTATTCTTATTCTCAATTATGTATGCTTATTTCTTGTTTTAATATTCTCAGAATATTAATTCATGTTTAATATGCTTATTTTAGTGGAGCAAAAGTCCCTGTTTAAGAGTAGATCTAGAATAATTGAGTAGAGTTCATGCAATCCTCGAAATAGGACGACATAAATCTACCAGATTAAAGTCAAATCTAATACGGGAATCCATAGATTGAGTTAATGCGATAATAGGGATTTTAATTACAAATTGATTTCAATTAATCAACCTAGAGTCAGTTGTTTTTACTCTCGAAAAAGATATTAACATAAATTAGAGATTTCTATGGACCAAGACACAAGTGAATAAATCGTTTAATTCAAATTCATAATAATAGGTGAAGTCTAGGTGGATTCTTTCCTAGGTATTGTCTATCTCATTAGTTAATATTCGATTATTTCTGTAACAGCCCGGTTTTAGCTAAATCAGAACAGTGACTTCGGAACCACAAATCCGATGTCAAAAAATTATTTTAATATTATTTTTGGTGTTTACAGCATGTTATTTTATATATGTAAAAAGTTCATGACCTAATTTTATCGATTAGTTGGTTAATTTGATAAAAAGAACTAAATAGCGTAAAATGCAAATGTTTCATTCTACTTGTTAAAGATGTCTAATAGCCATGGTTTATTAAATTAAAATTCTTTATGATGATATTAGACCATTGGTAGTGTTAATGGACATTAATGGACATGCATTATAAATTTTTATGTTTAATTCATTAAGGGTAAATAAGTAATTATGTAAATAAGTTAATTTAAAATACAATAAAACATGAAATTGTGTCCATCCTTCTCTTTTTTGGTCGAATATTGAAGAAGAAAGCAATTGCTTGTGTTTTACGGTTAGACATTTTCATAGCTAAATTGGTGAGTGTTTTGATCTCAATTTTTGATGATTTTTATGTTTTTGAAATCGTTGCTTCGTATTCTACCTAGCCCATACCTTAGATTTATTTAACATGTTTCCATTGTTGAATACTTGAGTAATTTAATGATTGATGATAGATTATGAAGGTTAATTGATAGATTAATAGTTTTTGTAAAGTGATTTTTAACAAAAATGTCAAAAAGGGATTAAACTGAGAAAATATGAAATGTAGTGGTTAAAAGTGTGAATGAATGAAAATTATGGGCTGCTAGGGGCACTATGGTAATTCGATCAAGCATGGGTTTTGTTGAATTATGTGAAATTTGTGTATTTGTGAAATAGGGACTAAATTGTGAAAATGTGAAAGTTTAGAGGCTAATATGCAAACATGCTTAAATGTGTGTTATGGACTAAATTGAAAGAATATGTGATTGAATAAGTTAATTTTGAATTTATATAGATCAAGAAAGAAAGAATTCGGATTTAGATCGGGGGAAAAGTAAGGTTATCGAGTAGTCGACTCGATCCGTTAATTTCGAACACGAGGTAAGTTCGTGTGCAATGGGCTTATTTATAATTGTATTTTATATGCTTTGCTATAGCAGAATTGTAATTATGTGATTACGGACAAGTTCGGGAACAATTCGACAGTACTTCAAAATGATTCGACTACGATTTGGTATTGGAAAATCCCGAATGAACCTTAGGAATAGTCTAGAATGCTAGTGACATGTCATTAGGTTGTTGTGTTGGCTTCGGGCCATGATATCGGCACTTCGGGTGCAAGTTATACCTTGATTTGGCTTCGGGCCATGGTATAGGTATTTCAAAAATAAGTTAACTTGATTTGGCTACGGGCCGTAGTACAGGTACTCTGAGGATAAGTTACCTTGATTTGGCTACAAGCCATGGTATAGGTACTTATCAATTGAGATTCTTGAATATCCGACTTCTATTCCGAATGGTTTAATAGGAAAATGAAAGATATGGACAAGAATGAGATTGATACAAGTTGGTACAGGTATGTACGTAAAGTTTCTAAACATTGAATCCATGAAATGGATGAATTCTTGGTAAGTTAGTGAATGAATGATCGAATGGCTTAAGATTTAATGTATTTTTGTTATCTTACATTTATATTGTTTGAATTGGGAATGAATGGTAAAGTTACTCATTACGTTAATGCGAACTTATTAAGCTATGAAGCTTACTTCGTGTTATTTTTCTATGTTTTATAGTAAATCAAGGCTAGCTCGGATCCGGGAGTCGCCGGGAACATTATCCAACTATCAAGCATCTAATTTGGTACTTTTGAGTTATACAAATATGGTATATGGCATGTATAGGCTAAATGTGGTATTTTGGTTGTGATTATAGCCATGAGATTTCGCTTGTAAAAGTATATGATATGATTTGTATATATATATAGCCATGGGTGATGGCTTATTTTGGCATGTTTGGTATGAATATGGTTGTAGTTTATAGTTGCTCAAACAGTTAATTATTTTGTGGAGTATAAATGCCTTGATGAGGTAAGATTTTAGATGTGGTGTTGGTTATTTATAAGATAAGTTATGTATGTGTGAATTATGGTAAATGAACCATATTATTTGATATTGTTTTGACATGTATTTGGCTAAGAAAATGGTAGTGACTTAAGATTTGGAATGGATAAGAGTATAATGGTATGAATTGTGTATTTGGTTGATGATTTTGGTTGCCCTTCGTGTATGGAAATTGTACATTTTGCCTTGTGTAGGTACATTGAAGTTGGGGTGGCAAATTGGCCTTGCAAATGGCCTATTTTTGTCCACACGGGCAGAGACACGGGCGTGTGTCTCAGCCGTGTACGACACACGATGATGTTACACGGCCGTGTGTCCCCTGGTATTGATATTAAATTAAAGTTAGTATGCTCTACACGGTCTCACATACGGGCGTGTGACTGGCTATGTGGTACAAGTCAGTATACCCCCTATTTAGCACATGGCCTAGCACACGGGCGTGTGACTTGGCCGTGTTGCATAAGTTAGTATACTCTCTAGTTTCACACGGCCTGGCACACAGGTGTGTCTTCGACCATGTGATGCAAGTCAGTATGTATACCCTGTTTCCACACGGTCTAAGAAACGGGCGTGTCTGAAGCCGTGTGAGGCACACGCATGTTCACACGGGCGTGTGACCCCTGTATTGATGAAAATTTTCTAAGTTTTCTAAAATTTTCATATGTTATTGATTTAGTCTAGAACCATTTCTAAAGAATGTCTAAGGCCTCATAGGCCCTAATATGAGACAATGTGATTGTGTTAAATGGTATTTGAGTATGAATGCATAAATGTATGAGTTATGTATACTATATGATGCATATTAACCGGTAATGCCTTGTAACCCTACTTCGGTAACGAATATGGGTTAAGGGTGTTATATTTTATTGGTATCAGAGCTACAATTTAGTCGATTCTAGGACTAACGTAGCATGTGTGAGAGTCTAGCTATACATGCCATATATATAATCTGCGATAGTGCGATGATTCCTGACAGTTTAAATTGTACTTTCGTATAGTAATGGATCCAGAACGAGATTTAGCTAATGATGTAGAGAGTAATGCGTCCGCTCCTGCTCAAGGGGCAGCGCCATCTGATACTAGGCCTGTAACGAATAGCCACGAGGGAGAGGCTAAACAAGCCTTTTCCCAAATGATGAGTGAGTGGTTCATGGAGTTCATTCGAACAAATTCAGCTGCTCAATGACTTCCAACCCCACTTATTCCTCAAAAAATCCCTGTTGTTCCTCAAGTTATAGATCCGATACGATTGAATAAGTCACCAGTAGGTAAGATATGTAAACATGGGGCTAAAGAGTTCCGGGCTACTACTGATGATGATGCTAAGAGATCTGAGTTCTAGCTCGAAAATATGATTTGAGTATTTGATGAATTGTCTTGTACTCCCGAAGAATGTATTAAATGTGTTGTATCTTTGTTGAGAGACACCGCATACCAATGGTGGAACACGTTGATGTCTGTAGTTCTGAAAGAACGGGTTACTTGGGAGTTCTTTCAATCCGAATTCTGAAAGAAATACATCAGTCAAAGATTTTTCGATTAGAAGCATAAAGAATTTCTAGAGTTGAAACAAGGCCAAATGACTGTAACAGAGCATGAAAGAGAATTTGTACGATTGAGCAAGTATGCTCGGGAATATGTTTCCACTAAAGAAATTATCTGCAAGCGATTCATAGATGGATTGAATGAAGATATAAAACTACTAGTCGGAATTCTAGAGTTGAAAGAATTTTTCGTTCTGGTTGAAAGGGTTTGTAAAGCTGAAGATCTTAGCAAAGAAAAGAGAAAGGTAGATTCAAAAGCTAGAGACTCGAGGAAAAGATCGATAAGTAAGCCGTATCAATCTTCATTAAAGAAATCCAGAGATTCGTACGCTCCCCCAAATGCTTCAAATGAAAATTCGAGCAGAGATCGTTGAAAGCGATACTCAGGTTCTAAAGCTCAAGCTACATCATTATCGAGTGTTGGCAGTGTAAGAGACAACAAACCCAAATGTCAGTAGTGTGGAAGACGACATTTTGGAGAATGCTGGAATAAAAAGTAATAAAGCTTGTTACAAATGTGGTTCATTAGATCACTTCATCCGAGATTGCCCTGAGCTGGATAAGAAAGATAAAGTTCAGAATGTGAGACCAAGTAACACGTCGAATAGAGGTAAACCACCTAGAACTGTCAGAAATGTAAGTGGTAGTAGAGGGGCGACAAAGGATTTAGCTGTAAGATCTGAGGCCAGAGCACCTGCTAGAGCCTACGCTATTCGTGCTCGCGAAGAAGCGTTATCTCTAGATTTTATCACCGGTACTTCCACTCTCTATGATACTAATGTGATTGCACTGACAGATCCAGGATCAACTCATTCTTATATATGTATGGATTTAGTATCTAATAAGACTTTGCCTGTAGAGTCAGCTGAATTTGTGATTAGAGTATCGAACCCCTTAGGCAAATGTGTTTTGGTCGACAAAGTCTGCAAGAATTGTCCGTTAATGTATCGGGATTTCTGTTTTTTGACTAATCTGATGTTGTTGTCATTCGATGAATTAGATGTGATTTTGGGTATGGATTGAGTAACGATGCATGATGCTATAGTGAATTGTAGATGAAAGACAATTGAACTGAAATGTCAGAATAATGAGGCTATTAGAATTGAATCTGTTGATCTGAATAATTTGCCAGTTGTGATATCGTCTATGTTAGCTCAGAGATTTATGAGAAAGGGATGTAAAGCTTACCTTGCTTGTATACTTGATACGAAAGTGACAGCAATAAAGATCGAATTAGTACCAGTTGTGTGCGAGTATCCATATGTATTTCCCGAAGAGTTACCGGGTTTACAACCCATTAGAGAAGTTGAGTTTGGTATTGAATTAGTACCGAGAACAACGCCGATATCGATAGTTCCATACAGAATGGCTCCGACAGAGTTAAAAGAATTGAAAGCTCAGTTGTAAGAGTTGACAGATAAAGGTTTTGCTAGACCGAGTTTCTCTCCCTGGGGTGCACCAGTGTTATTTGTGAAAAGAAAAATGGCACGATGAGAATGTGTATAGACTATCGACAGCTCAACAAAGTGACGATCAAGAATAAATATCCTTTGCCACAAATGGATGATTTGTTTGATCAGTTAAAAGGGGCAACGGTGTTTTCAAAAATTGATTTGAGATCGGGTTATTACTAGTTGCGAGTTAAAGACTCCGATGTGCCAAAGACTGCATTTAGAACAAGGTACATACACTACGAATTTCTTGTTATGCCTTTCGAACTAACAAATGCATCTACTATTTTTATGGACTTAATGAACTAGATTTTTAGGCCGTACTTAGACCGATTCGTAGTTGTGTTTATTGATGATATTTTGATTTACTCCCGTGATGAATCTGAGCATGCCAAGCATTTGAGAATAGTGTTACAAACTTTGAGAGATAAATAATTGTTTGCAAACTTCAGCAAATGTGAGTTTTGGTTACGAGAGGTTGGTTTTCTAGGACATATAGTTTCAGCCGCGGGTATCCGAGTTGACCCAAGCAAAATTTCTGCAATTATAGATTGGAAGCCTCTGAGAAATTCATCTGAAGTCCGTAGTTTTCTAGGACTAGCCGGATATGATAGATGATTTGTGAAAGGTTTCTCAATGATTGCGACTCCGATGACACGATTGCTTCAAAAAGATGTTAAATTTGAATGGTCAGAAAAGTGTCAGCAGAGCTTCAAGCAGTTGAAAGCATTATTGACAGAGGCACCAATATTAGTTCAGCCTGAGTCAGGTAAAGAATTCGTAATTTTTAGTGATGCATCGTTAAATGGCATGGGTTGTGTTTTGATGCAGGAAGGCAAAGTTGTAGTTTATGCCTCGACAATTGAAACCACATGGAAAGAATTATCCAACACACGATCTAGAGTTAACTGCGATAGTGTTCGCATTGAAACTTTGGTGTCATTATTTATTTGGTGACTCAGAAAGATTTGAATTTGCAATAGCTGAGATTGTTAGAGTTGCTAAAAGACTATGAATTGGTGATTGACTATCATCCGGGAAAAGCGAACGTAGTTGCTGATGCATTGAGCTGAAAGTCCTTATTTGCATTACATGCTTTGAACATACAATTAGCTTTGTCTGACGACGGTTCGATAGTAGCCGAGATGAAAGCGAGACCGTTATTTCTATAGTAGATTTATGAGGCTAAAAAATTTGATACTGAATTGTAAGCAAAATGAGCTTAGTGTTAGTCGATTTCTGATTCAGAATTTCGAACAGAGCCTAATGACTGCTTGATGTTTCGTGATAGAATATGTGTACCAAGAAATTCTGAGCTCATTCGGAAGATTCTAAATGAAGCACACAATTTTATTGGTGGTACGACATGAAACGAGATATCTCAGAATTTGTTTCGAAATGTTTGATTCGTCAGCAAGTCAAAGCTGAGCATCAAGTGTCGTCAAGTTTATTACAACCTATTACGGTTCCTGAATGGAAATGGGATAGAGTAACAATGGATTTCGTATCAGGTTTACCCTTATCTCTGAGAAACAAAGATGCGATCTGGGTTGTTTTTGATAGATTGACAAAATCGACTCATTTCATTCCAGTACGTACGGATTATTGACTTGATAAATTGGCTGAGTTGTATATCTCAGAGATTGTTCAATTGCATGGAGTGCCACTATCTATTGTTTCGGATAGAGATCCGAGATTCACTTCGCAATTTTAGAAGAAATTGCAAGAAGCTTTAGGTACAAAGCTGCATTTTAGCACTGCATTTCACCCACAAACAAATGTCCAATCCGAGCGCGTTATTCAAATACTTGAGGATATGTTGCGTTGTTGTATTCTTAAGTTTGAAAGTAGCTGAGAGAAATATCTACCGCTGATTGAATTTGCTTATAATAATTGCTTCCAATTGAGTATAAAGATGGCACTGTACGAAGCTCTATACGGTTATAAATGTCGAACACCATTGTACTGGTCTGAGCTGAGTGAAAATAAGATTCACGGGGTTGATCTGATCAGAGAGATTGAAGAAAAAGTGAAGGTAATTCGCGATAGTTTAAAAGTAGCTTCGGATAGACAGAAATCATACGCAGGCTTGAAACGGAAAGATATTGAGTTCCATATCGGGGATAAAGTGTTTTTGAAAGTGTCACCGTGGAAAAAGATATTGCGGTTTGGTCGAAAAAGGAAATTGAGTCCGAGATTCATCAGACCGTACGAAATTATCGAGCGAATCGGGCCAGTTGCTTATCGACTATCTTTACCGTCTGAGTTAGAGAAAATAAATAATGTGTTTCATGTGTCAATGTTTACCCTATTACGGTTCCTGAATGGAAATGGGATAGAGTAACAATGGATTTCGTATCAGGTTTACCCTTATCTCTGAGAAACAAAGATGCGATCTGGGTTGTTTTTGATAGATTGACAAAATCGACTCATTTCATTCCAGTACGTAGGGATTATTCACTTGATAAATTGGCTGAGTTGTATATCTCAGAGATTGTTCAATTGCATGGAGTGCCACTATCTATTGTTTCGGATAGAGATTCGAGATTCACTTCGCAATTTTAGAAGAAATTGCAAGAAGCTTTGGGTACACAGCTGCATTTTATCACTGCATTTCACCCACAAACAGATGTTCAATCTGAGCGAGTTATTCAAATACTTGAGGATATGTTGCATTGTTGTATTCTTGAGTTTGAAGGTAGCTGGGAGAAATATCTACCGCTGATTGAATTTGCTTATAATAATAGCTTCCAATCGAGTATAAAGATGGCACTGTACGAAGCTCTATACGGTCATAAATGTCGAACACCATTGTACTGGGCTGAGCTGAGTGAAAATAAGATTCACGGGGTTGATCTGATCAGAGCGATTGAAGAAAAAGTGAAGGTAATTCGCGATAGTTTAAAAGCAGTTTCGGATCGACAGAAATCATACGCAGGCTTGAAACGGAAAGATATTGAGTTCCAGATCGGGGATAAAGTGTTTTTGAAAGTGTCACCGTGGAAAAAGATATTACGGTTTGGTTGAAAAAGGAAATTGAGTCCGAGATTCATCGGACCGCATTTAAATATATCGAATGCGAATCGGGCGATTGCTTATCGACTATCTTTACTGGTCCAAATCGAGTTAGAGAAAATAAATAATGTGTTTCATGTGTCAATGTTTTGACGATACCGATCCAACCCTTCACATGTCATTTCCCCAAACGAGGTTGAAATTCAGTCTGATATGTCGTATGTTGAAAAACTGATTCGAATTTTAGCTTGTGAGATCGAAGAGCTGAGAAATAAGAAAATCGCATTAGTGAAAGTATTATGGCACCAACACGGGGTTGAAGAAGCTACATGGGAACCCGAGGATGCTGTGAGAAAACAATACCCGAACCTATTCACTGGTAAGATTTTCGGGGACGAAAATGGGGAGAGTTGTAACAGCCTGGTTTTAGCTAAATCAGAACAGTAGTTTCAGAACCACAAATTCGATGTTAAAAAATTGTTTTAATATTACTTTTGGTGTTTATAGCATGTTATTTTATATATGTAAAATTTTCGTGAGCTAATTTTATCGATTGGTTGGTTAATTTGATAAAAAGGACTAAATAGCGTAAAATGAAAAAGTTGCATTCTACTTGTTAAAGGTGTTAAATAGCCATGGTTTATTAAATTAAAAGTTCTTATGATGATTTTAGACCATTGGTAGTGTTAATGGACATTAATGGACATGCATTATAAATTTTTATGTTTAATTCATTAAGGGTAAATAAGTAATTATGTAAATAAGTTAATTTAAAATACAATAAAACATGAAATTGTGTCCATCCTTCTCTTTTTTGCCCGAATATTGAAGAAAAAGAAAGCAATTGGTTGTGTTTTAGGGTTTGACATTTTCATAGCTTAGTTGGTGAGTGTTTTGAGCTCGGTTTTTAATTTTTTTACGTTTTTGAGATCGTTGCTCCGTATTCTAGCTAGCCCATACCTTAGATTTCGAAATTGTTAAAGATTTAACATGTTTCAATTTTTGAATACTTGATCAATTTGATGGTTGATGATAGATGATAGATTATGAAGGTTAATTGATAGATTAATAGTTTTTGTAAAGTGATTTTTGACAAAAATGTCAAAAAGGGATTAAACAGAGAAAATATGAAATGAAGTGGTTAAAAGTGTGAACAAATGTAAATTATGGGCTGCTAGGGGCACTATGGTAATTCGGTCAAGCATGGGATTTGTTGAATTATGTGAATTTTGTGTATTTGTGAAATAAGGACTAAATTGTAAAAATGTGAAAGTTTAGAGGCTAATATGCAAACATGCTTAAATGTGTGTATGGACTAAATTGAAAGAATATGTGATTGAATAAGGTAATTTTGAATTCATATAGATCAAGAAAGAAAGAATTCAGATTTAGATCGGGGGAAAAGCAAGGTTATCGAGTAGTCGACTCGATCCGTCAATTTCGAACACGAGGTAAGTTCATATGCAATGAGCTTATTTATAATTTTATTTTATATGCTTTGATATAGCACGAAATGTAATTATGTGATTATTGACAAGTTCGGGAACGATTTGACAGTAATTCAAAACGATTTGACTACGATTTGGTATTGAAAAATCCCGGATGAACCTTAAGAATAGTCTAGGATGCTAGTGACATGTCACTAGGCTATTGTGTTGGCTTCGGGCCATGATATCGGCACTTCGGGTGCTAGTTATACCTTGATTTGGCTACGGGCCATAGTACAAGTATTTCGGAAATGAGTTACCTTGATTTGGCTACGGGCCATGGTATAGGTACTCCGGGGATAAGTTACCTTGATTTGGCTACAGGCCATGGTATAGGTACTTATCGATTGAGATTCTTGAATATCCAAATTCTATTCTGAATGGTTCAATAGGAAAATGAAAGATATGGACAAGAATGAGATTGATACGAGTTGGTACAGGTATGTACATAAAGTTTATAAACATTGAATCCATGAAATGGATGAATTCTTGGCAAGTTAGTGAATGAATGTAACACCCCAAACCCGTCCTAGACGTTATGGCTGAATCTGGCGACGTCACATGATAGTGCTTTGGAAAACATAACTACGTTAAAACCATTTTTAGATATCTTGGGCTTTCATCAAAACATGTCGTTTAATTATTCATTATCCATTTTCAAAACATTATATGTTGCGGAAGCTTTTAAAATGATTTGCAAAGTTGTATGTATTTTATTAAAACATTTGTTTATTTTGAAAACTCGCGTCTCATCCTACTCCTAGTAGTTCAAAAAATAAAAAACCCAAATTTTGAACAAAAATTCGAAAGGCCTTATTACATAAAATTTACCCAAATATAACATAATCATAATTAAAAATAAACCGTAAATAAGTGTCCAGAACCGTGGTCATGTAACACCCTTATCCCGTGTCCACGTTGGATTAGGGTTAAGAGCGTTACCTGACAGATCGAAAACTTAATCAGACAATTCATCAAGTATCACATCGAATACAAACATTATGTCCCTTATTGCGGTCAACGAGACCTTAAGCATGCTTAGAAATAGGGTCGGGACTCAACCGGAACACATACAGAAAATATTGAAAATTTAAAACTTTTCAAAGATTCAGGGGTTACACGCCCGTGTAGGCAAGCCGTGTGCCTCCCGCGGCTGCTAGACACCCCGTATGTTTACCCTGTGGTCGAAACTGACTTTACTACCGTGGTCGATTTTGACTTGGCTCCACGGCCACCAAGCACGCCCGTGTACTCTGGCCGTGGTCGATCCTGTCAAAATCACACGGCTACCAGGCACGTCCGTATGCCAAGACCGTGTACTCTTAGCTAGCTACTGACTTAGCCCCACGGTCACTAGGCACGCCCGTGTGCCACAACCGTGTGACATTATAGGCCATCTGCAAGGCCAAAATGCCACCCAACCAGGGTCAAACTTACAACCAATTTACCAAGACATCTAATGCATATTTGGCAACCAAGAACTCACCAAATTAACCATTCAATCAATACATTCAAATCCAATCTCATTCATAACAAATCCACAAGACTAAAACTTATATAATCACAAACATTATTCATCCATACTTACCCAAAAACTTAACCATTTCATGTACTCCAACCATACCAAAGTATGCATCATATAACACATTCATTTAATGCATATCTTCAACTCATATCTAGCCAAATCACATGGCTAAGTTCATATAACAAACTTATACCAAATACTAGCCTATACATGCCATATCTAGTTATATACATTTTCAAAATGTACCAAAACAATTTGAGTAGTGTGATGACGATCCACTGGTCCCCAAGCCTACAGTAGCTTTGATGACCTATAAAACAGAGAAAACACACACAAAGTAAGCTTTTCAAAAGCTTAGTAAGTCATATACAAATAAACTTAATATGGAAAGCATATAAGCAAATAGAAACATTGGCATAATTCATATTCATTGCAAATTTCTCACATTTATGCTTTGGTCCATATTCTTGGCCATACTTGCCACATTCATCAATTCAAGAATCATATATTCTCATAATTATTTCATGCATACTTTCACATATCATATTATTATTCCCATATACATAATTATCATAGTAAGATCACATAGATACTTACCTTGTCTACACTCTAAGCGCATAAATCAACGTACCTGAAATGGATTTACAATTCACATAGCCATTCGTATCACAGACTTGCCCGTTGAACCATAAAGAACCTAATAGGATACTCAGAAAGCTCGAAATACTCATATAATGTCAACTTCCCAGACAAGGTCTTACACGCACTCAGATATCGGTGCCACTTTCCCAGACAGGGTCTTACACGAGTCAATACGATGCCGATGTCCCACACATGGTCTTACATGTAAAGATCATATCAATGCCAACATCCCAAACGAGGTCTTACACGAAATCTCAAATCAATGCCAACATCCCAGACGTGGTCTTACATGATAAAACAGAACAGATACCTATGTCATGACATAGCTAACCCTATCTATTCCTAGGTTCGTACGGGACTTCTCGGACATTGTCACTATATAGATCTTATCTTGAAATTTATATATATAGTATCTTGTAAGCATTCACTGTTATCAATAGTCATATGAATATACATAATTCAATACAAATACATTTATTTGCATAATGACTTACCTCGGATTCGATTTAACTGAACCGAAACAACTACTCGGTTACTTTCGCTTTCCCGCGATCTAAGTCCGATTTTCTCGGTTCTTGATCTATACCTATTCAAAATTAACCCTTTTATTCACTAACTCATTCAATTCAATCCAAAGACACACATTTAGGGCTATTTGTAATTTAACCCTCACATTTGCAAAATTTATCAATTTAGTCCATTTTTCTCAAAACATCAAATTCACAAAATCATCTCATTCTCATGCTTAGCCAAATGTTCATACATCTCATACAAGCCCACATTTCCATCAAATTTGCAATTTAGTCCTTGAAATTGCTATTTTCTCAATTTAGCCCAATTAGCTAAATTTATCAAAATTTCAAGAACAAAGCATGTTCATCTAACACCTATCTTTCATTTAACACCATAAATCATCATAAAACATATGAGTTCCTCTAAGTCTCATCTCACAAACATCATAAATTCTCAAAATTGAAACATGGGTTACAAAGCTTACGAAGCAACGATTGCAAAACCGTATAAATTATCAAAAACGGATCACAAACTAACCTTGAATCAAACCAAAACCATGGTTGAACCCTTGCTTGTGTTTTTCTTTTCTTTTTTTTTATGAATTCGGCAAGAAGATGATAAGAATAAGGCCACTTACACTTGTTTTCTTTTTATATTAATAATATAACTTATAATGTATATAATATAAATTTAACTTATAAAATAACATATAAAAACATAATATATATATATACATGTTTCCGTCTACTAATCATATTTTTGGCTTAATTGCCATATAAGTGCCCACACTTATAAAGATATAACAAATAGGCATCTTTTCATAAAACATGCAAATTTGCATTTCAATGCAATTCAATCCTTTTCATCAAATTAAACACACAAACGAGCAAATTAACTTACGAAAATTTAGCACATGCTTAATCACTTATCAACGGCACAGAAAATAATATTAAAATATTATTCAAACTCAGATTTGTGGTCCCGAAACCACTGTTCCGACTAGGGTATAAACCGGACTGTTACAATTCTCCCCGCCTTAGGGATTTTCGTCCCCGAAAATCTTACCGTTAAACAGATTCGGATATTGTTGTATCATTGAATCTTCAAACTCCCACGTAGCCTCTTCTATTTCGTGTCGATTCCACAGTACTTTCACTAACAGGATTTTCTTGTTTCTTAACTCTTCACTTTACGAGCTAAAATACGGATCGGTTCTTCTTCGTATTTTATACCAGATCGGGTTTCAATTTCAGATGGGGCAATCACATGTGACGGATCGGATCTATATTTACGGAGCATCGAGACATGAAACACATTGTGGATCTTTTCTAGCTCAAAAGGCAACTTTAATCTATAAGCAACAAGCCCGACACGTTCAATGATCTCATACGGTCCAATAAACCTCGAATTTAACTTGCCTTTACTTCCGAATTAGAGCACTTTCTTCCACAGAGACACTTTCAGAAATACTTTGTCGCCGATCTCAAATTTTATATCTTTTCATTTCAAGTCCGCATAAGATTTCTGACGATCAGATGCTGCTTCCAAACAATCTCGGATCAATTTCACTTTCTGTTCGGAGTCTTTTATCAAATCGACCCTGTGTACCTTCTTTTCACTGAGCTCAGTCCAATACAGAGGTGTACGACATTTACGTCCGTACAAAGCTTCATAAGGTGCCATTTTGATACTCGACTGAAAACTATTATTATACGCAAATTCAATCAATGGTAGATATTGTTCCCACATCCCGTTAAACTCAAGAATATAGCATCTCAACATATCTTCAAGAATCTGTATGATCCGCTCAGATTGACCATCCGTTTGCGGATGAAAAGCTGTACAGAAATGCAGTTTCGCGCCTAAAGCTTCTTGAAATTTCTTTTAGAATCTTGAAGTAAACCTCGGATTTCTATCTGACACAATAGATAGTGGCACCCCGTGCAATCTTACAATCTCAGAAATGTAAAGCTCGGCTAATATATCAAGTGAATAGTGAGATCGTAACAGAATAAAATGGGCAGATTTAGTCAATCGGTCAACTATGACCCAAATCGCATCTTTCTTTCTCGGAGTCTGAAGCAAACCAGAAACAAAGTCCATTGTCACTCTCTCCATTTTCATTCAGGAATCAGAATTCGCTGTAGCAAACCAGACGGAACTTGATGTTTGCCTTTCACTTGTTGACAGATTAAACATTTTGAAACAAAGTCAATAACATCACGTTTCATACTAGACCATCAATAGTGTCGTTTCAAATCATGATACATTTTTGTACTCCCCGGATGAACAGATAAACGACTGTTATGTGTTTCACTCAAAATCAGCTGAATTAACTCCGGATTTCTCGAAACACAGATACGACCTCGAAATCTCAAGCAATCATCAATAACTCTAAATTCAGATTCAGAATTCGAATCACACTGAGCTCGTTTCAATAACAACTCATTATCAACTTTCTGAGCATCACATATATGCTGTATAAACAACGGTTTCGCATTTGATTCATCAATCACAGAACTATTATCAGACAAACCTAACTGAGCATTCAGAGCACTTAGTGCAAACAATGATTTTCTACTTAAGGCATCAGCAACAACGTTTGCTTTACCCGGATGATAGTTAATCACAAGCTCATAATCTTTTAACAGTTCTAACCATCTTCTTTGACACAGGTTCAAATCTTTCTGAGTCATCAAATATTTCAGACTTTTATGATCTGAAAACACGTGACATTTCTCACCATACAGATAATGGCGTCAAATCTTAAGTGCAAACACAATCGTAGCTAGTTCAAGGTCGTGTGTCGGATAATTCTTTTCATGAGGCTTCAGTTGTCTCGAGGCATAAGCTACAACTTTGCCTTCCTACATCAAAACACATCCCAAACCATTTAATGAATCATCGCTATATATAACAAATTCTTTACCCGATTCTGGCTGTACTAATACTGGAGCTTCTGTTAACAGAGTTTTCAACTGATCAAAACTTTTCTGACAATTATCCAACCATTCAAATCTAAAATCTTTCTAAAGTAATCTAGTCAAAGGAGTAGCTATCACTGAAAATCCTTTCACAAATCGACGATAATAACCAGCTAGCCCTAGAAAACTACGGACTTCAGACACGTTCCTCGGAGGTTTCTAATCCAGAATAGCAGAAATCTTGCTTGGATCCACTCGGACTCCAGAAGCTGACACAATATGTCCCAAAAAACTAACCTCGTGCAACCAGAATTCACATTTGCTGAATTTCACGTACAATTAGTTTTCTCTCAAATTTTGCAACACAATTCTCAAATGCTCGGTATGTTCGGCCCCATCACGTGAATAAATCAAAATGTCATCTATGAACACTACCACAAATCAATCTAGGTGAGGTCTGAAAATTCTGTTCATCAGATCCATAAAAAAAGCAGGAGCATTGGTTAGTCCAAAAGGCATAACTAAAAACTCATAATTCCCATACCTCATTTTGAAAGCAGTTTTCGGTATATCTGAATCTTTCACTCTCAACTGGTAGTATCCCGATCTCAGATCAATCTTGGAAAATACAGTAGCCCCTTTAACTGATCAAATAAGTCATCAATTCTGGGCAATATATATTTATTCTTTATGGTCACCTTATTCAATTGACGATAATCGATGCACATTCTCGTCGTGCCATCTTTTTTTTTTTTCACAAACAGAACAGGAGCACCCCAAGGCGAAAAACTCAGTCTAGCAAACCCTCTATCGATCAATTCTTGCAACTGAGACTTTAACATGTTTAACTCTGTTGGTGCCATTCTATACGGAGCTATCGAAATAGGTGTTGCACCAGGCAATAGATCAATACCGAACTTAACTTCACGTATCGAAGGAAACCCGATAATTCTTCAAGGAATACATCAGAAAACTCACAGACAATAGGTACTGATTCAACTTTCTTTTCAGAAACTTTCGAATCAATCACATAAGCAAAATATGCCTCAAATCCCTTTTTCACATATCTTTAAGCTTTTAATACAGATATCACGGCAGGCAATCCATTAAAATCATTAGACTCAACCCGTACAATTTTATTATTTGGAAATCTCAAATTAATAGTCTTTTTTTTTATAATTCACAACTATATCATGCACTGACAACCAGTCTATACCCAGAATAATATCAAATTCATCAAAAGGTAATAACATCAAATCAGCAGGGAAACAGATATCTCGATACATTAACGAACAGTTCTTGCATACTTTGTCAACAAAGACACTTTTACCTAAGGGGTTCGATACTTTTATAGCAAACTCAGTAGACTCTACAGGCAAAGTCTTACTGAATACTAAATTCATGCATATATACGAATGTGTAGAACCAGGGTCTATCAATGCAATCACAGAAGTATCATAAAGTGTAAAAGTACCCGTTATAACATCTGAAGATAAAGCTTCCTCACGAGCTTGAATAGCATATGCTCTGGCAGGCGCTCTACCTTCAAATCTTGCAACAGTGTTTTTCATAGTTCTCTGACTACCACTGACATTTCTTACATTCTTTGAAGGTCTACCTCTCATAGGTGCATTATCAGATCTCAGATTCTGAACAGTCTCTAGCTCGACAGACTCAGGACAATCACGGATAAAATAATCAAGTGATCCACATCTGAAGCAAGCTCTGTCAGTTAATCTACAACTCCCCGGATGCCTTTTTCCACAATGCTTACATTCAGGTCTCTCGGTCCGAGAACCAACACTGGCCACTAAAGTTGTTGGAGTTTTGGAACTCATTTGTGATCAAGTTCGATTTCTATTCAAATGTCCCACATTATCTCTTGAACGACTTTGATCATCTCTAAATCTCTTCGGAGCAGATTAGAATGGTTTGCTCAGAAATCTCTTTCTCGTATCTCAGGCTTCAAACTCAGCTTTTCTTCTATCTTTCCCGAGTACCTAAGCTTTGCACGCTCGATCAACGAGTACAATGAACTCTTTTATTTCTAAGATCCCGACTAATAAACGAATGTCTTTATTAAGACCATCTTTGAATCTTTTGCACATTATCGCTTCAGATGATATACATCCTTGGGCATACTGACTTAATCTCATGAACTCTCGTTCATACTCAGTAACAGTCATTCGACCCAGTTTTAGTTCCAAAAATTCTTTTCATTTCTGATCGATGAATCTCTCACTGATGTATTTCTTCCGAAACTCGATCTGAAAGAAGTCTCATGTAACTCGCTCTTTCAGAACAACAGAAATCAGAGTTTTCCACCATTGATAAGCTGCATCTCGGAGTATTGATACAACACACTTAATGCATTCTTTCAGAGTTAGAGACATTTCATCAAATACTCGAATAGTATTTTCTAACCAGAAATCGGCCTTTTCAACATCATCATCATTAGTAGCCCGAAACTCTTCAGCCCCATACTTACGGATCTTGTCAGCCGGAGGCTTATTCTGCATATTCAAATTTACTGTCGAAGGTATATCAGATGTCTGAGGGGATTAACCGAAGGCGGAGGTTGCGAAACAGTCGGGTTATTCCTTACAAATTGAGTGAACAATTCACTCATCATCTGGAAGAAAGCTTGTTTAGCTTCTCCCTCATGACTGCTCGCAGCTGGTCTTGAATCAGAGGGCGATGTCCCTTGCGCGGGAGCAGGCGTATTACTTTCTACCTCGTCAGCTACGGCTCTTTTGGGATCCATTGCTATACAATAATAACATTTTATGCGTCAAGATTCATCACACTATCACAATTTAGATATAGGGCATGTATAGCTAGACTCTGACACGCTACGTTAGTTTAAGAATTGACTAAACCGTAGCTCTGATTCCAACCAAATGTAAGACCCCTATCCCGTGTCCATCGTTGGATTAGGGTTAAGAGCGTTACCTGACAGATTGAAAACTTAATTAGACAATTCATCTAGTATAACATCGAATACAAACATAATGTCCCTTATTGCAGTCAACGAGACCTTAAGCATGCTTAGAAATTTTCAGAAATTTAAAACTTTTCAAAGACTCAGGGGTTACACGCCCGTGTAGGCAAGCCGTGTGCCTCCCACGACTACTAGACACCCCTGTGTGTCTACCCCGTGGTCGAAACTGACTTTACTCCACGGCCACCAAGCACGCCCGTGTACTCTGGCCGTGGTCGATTCTAACTTGGCTCCACGGCTACCAAGCACGCCTGTGTACTTGGGCCGTGGTAGATCCTGTCAAAATCATATGGCTACCAGGCACATCCGTGTGCCAAAACCGTGTACTCTAAGCTAGCTACTGACTTAGCCCCACGGTCACTAGGCACGCCCGTGTGCCACAACCATGTGACATTATAGGCCATTTGCAAGGCCAAAATGCCACCCAACCAGGGTCAAACTTACAACCAATTTACCAAGACATCTATTGCATATTTAGCAACCAAGAACTCACCAAATTAATCATTCAATCAATACATTCAAATCCAATCTAATTCATAACAAATCCACAAACTGAAACTTATATAATCAAAAACATTATTCATCCATACTTACCCAAAAACTTAACCATTTCATGTACTCCAACCATACCAAAGAATGCATCATATAACACATTCATTTAATGCATATCTTCAACTCATATCTAGCCAAATCATATGGCTAAGTTCATATAACAAACTTATACCAAATACTAGCCTATACATGCCATATCTAGCTATATACATTTTCAAAATGTACCAAAACAAGTTGAGTAGTGTGATGACGATCCATGATGGTCCCCGAGCCTACAGTAGCTTTGACGACCTATAAAATAGAGAAAACACATACAAAGTAAGCTTTTCAAAAGCTTAATAAGTCATATACAAATAAACTTAATATGGAAAGCATATAAGCAAATAGAAACATTGGCACAATTCATATTCATGGCAAATTTCTCACATTTAGGCTTTGGTCCATATTCTTGGCCATACTTGCCACATTCATCAATTCAAGAATCATATATTCTCATAATTATTTCATGCATACTTTCACATATCATATTATTATTCCCATATACATAATTATCATAATAAGATCACAGAGATACTTACCTTGTATACACTCTTAGTGTATAAATCAACGTACCTAAAACGGATTTACAATTCACATAGCCATTCGTATCACAGACTTGCCCGTTGAACCATTAGGAACCTAATAGGATACTCAGAAAGCTCGAAATAGTCGTACAATGCCAACGTCTCATACGAGGTCTTACATGCACTCAGATATCGATGCCACTGTCCCAGACAGGGTCTTACATTAGTCAATACGATGCCAATGTCCCAGACATGGTCTCACACGTAAAGATCATATCGATGCCAACGTCCCAGACGAGGTCTTACACGAAATCTCAAATCAATCCCAACGTCCCAAGCGTGGTCTTACATGATAAAACAAAACAGATACCTATGTCTTGACATAGCTAATCCTATCTATTCCTAGGTTCGTACGGGACTTCTCGGACATTATCACTATATAGATCTTATCTTGAAATTTATATACATAGTATCTCGTAAGCATTCACTGTTATCAATAGTCATATGAATATGCATAATTCAATACAAATACATTTATTTGCATAATGACTTACCTCGGATTCGATTTAACTGAACCGAAACAACTACTCGGTTACTTTCGCTTTCCTGAGATCTAAGTCCGATTTCCTCGGTTCTTGATCTATACCTATTCAAAATTAACCCTTTTATTCACTAACTCATTCAATTCAATCCAAGGACACACATTTAGGGCTATTTGCAATTTAACCCTCACATTTGTAAAATTTATCAATTTAGTCCATTTTTCTCAAAACATCAAATTCACAAAATCATCTCATACTCATGCTTAGCCGAATGTTCATACATCTCATACAAGCCCACATTTCCATCAAATTTGCAATTTAGTCCTTCAAATTGCTATTTTCTCAATTTAGCCCTAATTAGCTAAATTTATCAAAATTTCAAGAACAAAGCATGTTCATCTAACACCTATCTTTCATTTAACACCATAAATCATCATAAAACATATGAGTTCCTCTAAGTCTCATCTTACAAACATCATAAATTCTCAAAATTAAAACATGGGTTACAAAGCTTACGAAGCAACGATTGTAAAAACGTATAAATTATCAAAAACGTATCACAAACTAACCTTGAATCAAACCAAAACCATGGCCGAACCCTTGCTTGTGTTTTTCTTTTCTTTCTTTTATGAATTTGGTAAGAAGATGATAAGAATAAGACCACTTACACTTGTTTTCTTTTTATATTAATAATATAACTTATAATATATATAATATAAATTTAACTTACAAAATAGCATATAAAAGCATAATATATATACAAGTTGTCGTCTACTAATCATACTTTTGGCTTAATTACCATATAAGTCCCCACACTTATAAAGATATAACAAATAGGCATCTTTTCATAAAACATGCAAATTTGCATTTCAATGCAATTCAATCCTTTTCATCAAATTAAACACACAAACGAGCAAATTAACTTACGGAAATTTAGCACATGCTTAATCACTTATCAATGGCATAGAAAATAATATTAAAATATTATTCAGACTAGAATTTGTGTCTCGAAACCACTGTTCTGACTAGGGTATAAACCGGACTGTTACAGGTCAGCGCTAAGTCTTTTGTCGCACCGATCCCTCTGCTGCTGGGATTACTTGAACAGATTAAACAGAAAAGGGTGAGTTTTTGCCAACTCAGTGTGTAATCCCATACACACAGAAATATCAGACAATAGTCATGATTTTTACAGTTCAGGTCTGAGCCTATTACAGAAACACTGTGGACCTTAACCCACTTAGATACAGAATCAGACAAATTTCCGTGCCTTAGCCCATTTCAGATAGAGTATGCAGAAAATAGAGCCCTACCCACCAGCCTCTACACACCAACTCCGTTCAACCTTACACACCATATGGGGATAAAATCAACCCACCCAGCCATTTACACCAGGTTGTACCGAATGCGGCACATAATCGTAAATTTCTGGTGAAAGTGCGGATAATGAGCTTAAGAGCCTTTCAGATACTTCCTCCAATCATAATCAACCCACCCCGATGCAATGCAACATACAAGAATGACATGCTATTATGCAATTAAACTCATATATTCATATCAGTATACATGCTTAGTACTGTAAAATCGATGATGACATGATTATTCATTTAGGGTCTAAGAATTGCTTCATCGACCTACGGGTGGTCTCTGATCGACTTGGGTGACCTGTGCAACCTTACAGAGTTTTCAGAAAAATAGGCTCACACGCCTATGTGGCCTGCCTGTGTGGGCTCACATGCCCGTGTGGCCCACACGGCCTAAATTGGCCTTGGCCGTGTAGATCACATGACCTGGCCCAGAATCCCACATGCCCGTTTGGTTCACTTGTATGGGCCTACACGCCCGTGTGGCCCACACGGCCCAATTGGTCGAGGCCATTCGTCGCACACGGTCGTGCCCAGACATCACATAGCCGTGTCACTCGCGCACGGCCTGGCGCGTCGATCACACGGCCGTGTGGTGACTTACAGTCTTGCACACGGCCTACCACACGGGCGACCACACGCCCGTGTGGCGTTGACAGTAAGGTTTTCGGCTTTCGCTGAAACCTCATTTTCTGCATTTTTGAGTACACACCTGGTTCGTTTTCGCTCTTTATGCACTCCCGAGAACACCTGCACCTATAATTGAACAATGTTTACACAATTAATTACCTAAACGATCGAATCAAACTAAACCCAAAATAGAATGCTCATCCCACGAGCGACCAACTTACCTTTGAGCACGAAGTAGCGTTTTTGAAACCTGAAAATCTGATTAAAATCTTCGAGCAGTACCTAAGTATGAGTAAAAAATTTCCTTTATTAATCACTTAATCAAAAACAACGCCAGAACTAACGAAAACCCACTTACCGAACAAGGGAACAACTGTTGCACAACAGAACTGATTGAACGAGGAACGCAAAGGAGAGGAAAGGGAAAATTTAAGGGAAAAGGCAGCAGTAAGGGGAGGAAAAAGGGAAGAAACGGCAACAAGGATTTTGGGGGAAACAAATGTGGAAAACCGAAAAAAGAAAGAGTAATCAAATTCACTAAAAATTCTGATAACTCCCCTATCCAAGTATCCTTAATTATCTCCCTCAACCCTTTCGCTATCAGAATTTTAATCCATCTCAACCTCTTCACACAGCATAAGCAAAAAAATAAATCCCTTGTTCGCATAGGGATTCAAACTCTGGACCTCAACATAACCAACACTCCACTAAACCACCAGACCAGCAGGCTCATTCTGTTAATTACTTACACACTTTAACTTATAAGCCTACTAACCGGAGTTTGGGATTTGTTCATAAAAATACCAAAATTTACCCAAGTTGAGACTTGAACCTAGGACCTCCCACACACACCCAGAACACATAACCACTGGAGCAGATACACATTTGTGCCAAAGTTACAAAACTGAAATTTAAAAAAAAATCGAGGCGTTACAATGAATGATCGAATGGCTTGAGATTTAATGTATTTTTGTTATCTTACATTTATATTGTTTGAATTGGGGATGAATGGTGAAGTTACTCATTACGTTAATACGAACTTACTAAGCTATGAAGCTTACTTCGTGTTATTTTTATATGTTTTATATTGAATCAAGGCTAGCTCGGATCCAGGAGTCGTCGGGAAAATCATCGCACTATCAAGCATCTAAGTTGGTACTTTTGAGTTATACAAATATGGTATATGGCATATATAGGCTAAATGTGGTATTTTGGTTGTGATTATAGCCATGAGATTTGGCTTGTAAATGTATATGATATGATTTGTATATATATATAGCCATGAGTGATGGCTTATTTTGGCATGTTTGGTATGAATATGGTTATGATTTATAGTTGCTCAAATGGTTAATTGTTTTGTGGAGTATAAATGCCTTGATGAAGTAAGATTTTAGATGTGGTGTTGATTATTTATAGGATAAGTTATGTATGTGTGAATTATGGTAAATGAACCATATTATTTGATATTGTTTTAGCATGTATTTGGCTAAGTAAATGGTAGTGACTTGAGATTTGGAATAGATGAGAGTATAATGGTATGAATTGTGTATTTGGTTGATGATTTTGGCTGCCCTTTGTGTATGGAAATTGTACATTTTTCCTTGTGTAGGTACATTGAATTTGGGGTGGCAAATTGGCCTTGCAAATGGCCTATTTTTGTCCACACGGACAGAGACACGGGCGTGTGTCTCAGCCGTGTGCGACACACGGTCATGTTACACGACCGTGTGTCCTATGGTATTGATATTATATTAAAGTTAGTATGCTCCACACGGTCTCACACACGGGCATGTGACTGGCTGTGTGGTACAAGTCAGTATACCCCCTATTTGGCACACGGCCTAGCACACGGGCATGTGACTTGACCGTGTTGCATAAGTTAGTAGACTCTCCAGTGTTTATACGCCTTGGCACACGGGCGTGTCTTCGGCCGTGTGATGCAGGTCAGTATGTATGCCCTATTTCCACACGGCCTAATACACAGGCGTGTCTAAAGCTGTGTAAGGCACACGGCCTGTTCACAAGGGCATATGACCCTTGTATTGATGAAAAATTTCTAAGTTTTCCAAAATTTTTGTATATTATTGATTTAGTCCCAAACCATTTCTAAAGCATGTCTAAGGCCTAATAGGCCCTAATAAGGGACAATGTGATTGTGTTGAATGGTATTTGAGTATGAATGCTTAAACGTATGAATTATGTATGCTATATGATGTATATTGACCGGTAATGCCTTGTAACCTTACTTCGGCGATGGATATGGGTTAGGGATGTTACAATTTCCTTATTCATTCTCAGTTGCTTTCATAGTTAGATTAGTTTAGTAAATTTTAGATTAAAATACATCACCCCAATTTGTCGGCTAAATAATAAGAAGACGGTAATTACTAGTACTTTTAGTCCTCGTGGATACGATATCCTTACTCACCATAACTATACTATTATTCGATAGGTGCGCTTGCCTTTGTCATATTTATAGTTAGTTTAGTGACCATCATTAGCTTTTCCACATACATGAAGTAATAAAAAGGATGTATAGACATTGACAATCTGCAAACTTCTTACAGGATTTTGAGATGGCTGGCTGATGAAGAAGAATAACTAAAAGAAAGTTCCCGACCCGGAGTCCAGTATCTCATCGTCAAAATGTCACGTAAGCTATCTTCTATTTTTTGTTTTTCGGGTTCATCAAACTATCACTTACTTTATATATTCTTTTTCAGTCGTTACTGACATTGATAGTAGTGGCATACATGCCATGGAAGAGTTATTCATAAGCCTTGAGAAGAGAGATGTTAAGGTAACATACATCTAGTGGCGGAGCCACGTTGAGGCCTAAGGGGGCCATGGCCCTCCCAAAGTTTACATTTTTTTCAATTTAGCCCTTTACAAATTTACACTATGGCCCTCCCAAAAATATAAGTAGGCTCCCCAAGGTTTAAGATTTTTGCAATTTTCCCCTTTGTATATATATTATAGCGCTCCTAAAAATATAAGTAGGCCCCTCCAATATTTTTATAGGATTTAAAATAATATTTAAAAAATTTATTCTTGATAAAAACAAAGAGAAAATCTCCTTGGAGAAGCTAAATTACTCATGATGACTTTTGAATGATATTTTTATTAAATAATAATAAATTAAAATTTTTTAATAGTTTACTTAACATAATAATATTTTATAAGTAATATAATATATATATATAAAGAAAAGAAAAGATGAAGAGACTTTTATCACTTTTCTTCTTCATATTGGTGCTTAACAAGAAAAGAAAAGAAAATTTTCTTTATCATTTTTTCTCCAAATTTGAAGTATAAGGTATGTTTTTCTTCAAACTTTTCATAAATTTTGAATATTTGAAACTTGTTTTACATATATGTACCAAGAGTTTTTTTTTTTTTTTATCAAGTATATTAAAAGTTGCCATTAAAGGATATTGATGGAACTTGGAAGCTTATAAAATTAAGTGAAATATGTATGTTTTTGGATGGAAAATGATTAGGAAATGGATTCTAACTTGTTAGAAGTATAAAAATGAAACGAAAATAGTTAGATAATGTTATAGTAAGTTTCGGCCAAAGTGAAGGGAAGGAAGAAAACTTTGGTCATTTTGTTTCAAATTATGTCAAATGATAGCTTGTGAAGTAATGAGCATTCCTGTGAAAACAAAATAAAAAATAGTTAACCGAGTTAAATGATAGTTATTTCATCTTAATTGTTGGAATACTACTTCTTTTGAATAAATTTTTTTATATGTTTAAATCGATTGTCATGTTGAAATACTGTTTCTTTTGAATCGATTGTTTATATTTTTAAATTGACTATTACATAGTACTTCTAATTTTAGCTTGACCCCTCAAGATTAATATCCTAGCTCCGCCATTACCAAAGCCAATCCCAGGAAACAATGAAGCTTCATAGGATCTTTTTGTCCAAGACATTTATTTTCTTTAATTTAAGAGTTATTATTTTTTAATTTCATGTATGATTTATTTTATTATTCTTCACATGTAATTATCATATTGGGTTATTTAAGTAATAAATTACATCTCATCAAAAATATTTCACATCATCCCCGTTAATTTTTTTAACTGTACTTTCATCAAATTTGTTAAAAAATGCAGCTTGAAAATAAAAACAACAAAAATGGATGGCTAAAAAAGCTCAAAAATACAATTAGAACCATTTTGACAAGATATGTAAACGATAATGACCAAATTTATCATTAAGTCTTTATTTTTTAATCATATCTATCATCAAATAAAAATATTACTTTTAAACATCCCTATAATTTAACCTTTGCAATACATTTTATTTATTTATTACTTCAAGAATTATGTGCACTTTTATACTTCAGCTCGGATGCATTTTTCTATAATTGAAGTGAGAGTATTCTTATATTTTGTGAGTACACATATTGTTTTTCTCTTGCAATTTTAAGTATATGATATATGGTATTTCATAATGAAAGGGTATATTTTTAAAAAAAATCATTTTATTTTTTTTAAGAATCAAAATGAAATTTTACTTAAAAAAAAGGAATCAAAATGATTTTTTAAATATAAAAATATTACAATTTGAAAAATATGAATAATGAAGACAATTTAATAAAGGACGAGGCAGTCAGAGTTACAACATACAACGCTTCAAAAATGGGTTTAAATAAAATTTAATATTCATTTTTTATATGAGTTGGGCTTTGAGTAAAAAAAAATTTACCTGAGACGGTCTGGCCCAAATATTATGTTATAAAAGAAATTATATTAGTTATATATATTAAATAATAATGATATGTATTTATATTTATATTAAATCACTAATTCAATAACAATCAAACTCATTACCTCAAATCTAAAAAAAAAAAAATTACCCAACTAAATAATCCAACCCAAAATATAAAATTTTTAAAAATTATATTTAATACAATAAAATATTTATTATATATATTTGTGTTTTTTAATATAATAAAAAATTTTATTATATTTATAGTAGTATTTTTTAATATAAATACTTTTTAATATATTTTTAATGTGTTAGAAAACTTTTATTTTAACGTTTTTAGTGTATTTGGTGCATTATATTTTTAAAAAAAATTATTTTTAAATAAAAATTAATTTAAAAAACCAAATATGGGCAACCGGATTGGGCTCAAGTTTATCTTTCTTAAATTGAACTAGACTTGACAAAAAGTAAAATCATTTTTTAGGCTAAACCAAACTTGAACTTAAAAAGTTAATCTAAATACTTTGAATGAACTCGATTGAACCCATTCACTAATTACCATTGTAAAGCCCAATTTTGTCTAGGCCCAATAATAAAACAATAGCAAAAATAACAGTCCATTTACAAGGTCCGAGAGCCCAAAAAATTATTACAAGCCTAAATACAAAGAGAGGCCCAATGGCCCAAAATTCTAATCTTTCAGCAAAAACCCTAGTTGCCCTAGCCCCCTGCCGCGTCGCTCCCCGACATGTCAGTGGACGCAGCGCCCGAAACCTTCCCTCTTGCACCAAAACGGCAGCAGCAACCCTGTTGAATTCCACCGCCCTGCAAGAAACACAAAAAAGGAAAAGAAGCAAAAACAATAAAAAAAAAACAAATATTGTAATATTATTTTGGTTATAAAAACCAATCTTTGTAACACGCAAGAGCTCGAATAAAAAAAAAGAACAGAGTTTTAAAAAGGTAGCTTTTTTATTTTATTTTTTTCTATTTTTGTAGCAAATATATATATATAAAAAAAGAAGGAAACACATTTTTTACCTGTTTTGCCACGCCTCCGTCATGAGGGTCCTCTTTACCGACTTGAGAGGGCTCCGAATCCCTTGGGATTCGTCAAAGGCCCTGTCAAAAAAAGGAGAAACCGAAAGATTTCTCTGTTTTGGGTTGGATTTTGACTGAGATTTTTCGGGTTTTAACCTTATATTCGCATTTTACGCATTTAAAGGATAAAAGAAAACTCTTTTTTCTTCTGGCCACCAGAGGCGATGGTTGCCGTCGCCGATGATCGGTGGCCATGGCGGAGTGTCAACGGCCTTGTGGTCGGACTTAGTGAGAGCCAAGAGAAAAAAACAAAGGGAAGAAGAGATTTTTTTTTTTAAAAAACAAGGCTAAAATGATTTTTATTTTTTAAAAAAAAAAATTGACTTATATAGGCATATCAAAAAGACGTCGTTTTGGTCTGACTTCAAAAATCCCAAAACGACGTCATTTTGGAACTCAACCCGAAAACCTATCAGTTTCCCCCTAGTATCCGCATGTTTTTTAGGGGAGAGGATATTTGCAGCTTTAGTCCTTCCACGTTTTTTCATCTTTTTAATTAGCCCTATTCATTTTTATTTGTTTTAATTTTGGCCCCATAATTTAAATTCATGTGCAATTTAGTTCCCTAACCCACTGTGAACCCCTTGGGGAGTGACACGTGTCAATATGATAGGGATAATTTCCATTTGACCCCCTAAAGTTTTCTATCTTATTTTAATTTAATCCTTTATATTCTGTTTCCTTGTAATTTAGGCTCTAAATTTTGTTATATTTTAAATTTAGTCCTTTACTTCCCTTTTTCTTATTTATTTTGCAATTTATGCTTTAAGTTTTGTTTAAATTTCAATTTAATCCTTCATTTATTTAATTCCGCCTTTTTATTTACTATTTTTATTATTTTATCCCCTAAAATTTTATTATGGTTTTGATTTAATCTTTTGATTTAATCTTTTTTATTTAATTTCCAACGTTTTTAATTCCTTATTTATATTTTATCCTTTAATTTACATAACTTGCATTTTTTATCCTTAAGTTTCTTAATCATCTCATTTTAGTTATTTTTTTGTGCTGTTTTTTTTTTATGTTGATGTTATTATTAAATGATAATTTTTGCTAATTAATATTTTATTTTGTCATCATTAATACTACACAACCATGATCATAGCATTATCATACTTTTTTTTTCACCAGTTTTTGGTTATTACTAATGTTCCACTTATTATTTTACTATTGTTACCATTATTAAATAGTATTATTAATAGGCTAAAAATTATTCCGACTACTATATGTTATTATTTTGTGACCACGTAAGTCATTCTATACTATTTTTGTCATTTCCATGTTATGCAACATGTTTAAATATTTGTTTATTTTTGTACCAACACTTGAATAAATCAATCGTATATTGCATTAAATGTCATATCTATTTTTTTCCCTGATGCATAAAAAAGGAATATTTTAAAACCAAGGCAACGTTCTTTATTTAGAGGTTTGAGAAGTTGTGCCCTAACTTACAGGGTTCGACTTTCTCTTTGAACTTAAATAAATAAACATATTTTTTAAAACTAAAAACACATGAGATTTAAATAGTAATTAAATAATGAGCAATATTATTTTCGAGGATTCGAGATGTTGTATCCTAACTTACGGGATATGACCTTTTCATTTTGATTACCTTGAGATAAAAAAGCCTTTTACATAAGTTTTAATTTAGTTAAGTGATTTCAATTAAAAAAGAACATTAAGCAAAGAGGGACTGTGTTTTAATTTCTCTTCGAATTTTCAACTTTCGATACTAAGACATCAAGTAATCAATTTGGTACCAATTTTTGGGCATTATGAGGGTGCTAATCCTTCCTCATACGTAATCGATTCCTGAACCCATTTCCTGGATTTTTGTAGACCGAAAATGATTTTAATAAATCTAGCATTTTATTAAAATGACAAAGCCTTGAGGTGATCCGATCACACTTAATTAAAAAAAGATTAGTGGTGACTCCATTTTATTTTTTTTTTTTAAAAATCGATTTTAAAAAAGGTTTCACAACCATTATTGAAATATGTAAAATTCGCTCATAAATTGTAAAAGTTATATTCATAATAATGATTAAATTTATATTGGAAAATAGATATAGGAGAGCCAAATCCATATATGTTGTTGCTAGGTGCTGCTTTAGTGGATGTTTGATTCCAACTGTATACTGAAATACTGAATTTAAATTTAATAAAATTTGAATTGATTTAGGGAAAAAAAAAGAATATATATATATATGCTCAGTTATTCTATTTAAAAATCCTAAACCCATAAAATGTATGAATAAATTAAACGGAGTTGGTTACAGAATAAATTGAAATTCTGATTAAATCAATTCAATTTTACAGATTAATTTATTGAATGGATATTTTATTTGTATGAATATGGTAATAATAGTATATTTAAGTTATTTTTAGTTTAAGTTAATATTTGAATTTAACACTTATTCTTACATTAAGGCTTAAAAAAAGTATGGAGTTTAAATCTTTTTCTTTTGTCTAAGTTAGTACTTAGACTTGACAATTATTCTCATATGTTTGAACTTTAAAATTTTAAAAAAAAATATCAGAGGTTAACTTAGACTAAAAAAAATCCCAACCCCAATGTGGAACAATGAACAAAAAAAGAATTCAAATGTCAATGTGAGAATAATTGCTAAATTTATGGGCTAAATTAAAAAAAAATTCCCAAATTGAACCCTTGAATTTTAATTTTGAAACAATGTTAACTAAAATCCTTTTGTAAGAGAGAGAGAGAGAAACAACCAAGGAAACTAACATTCAGGTTTAATTTTCTTGAAAATGACCTAAATACCTTCAACCAAGTTCATAATGGGCTGTGGCCAAAAAATAATGATGGGCTTATAGTAACGGATAGGCCTTGCATAGCAAATGGCATATAAGTCCATGACGTTTGACTCCACCAAAATCGAATTTTAATTTTCTTTTTACAAAAATCGAATCTTTCTTTTAAATTTATTCTTCAATTGCATTTATATTGTGGTAAAGGAATCTTGGAAACAAAACGAAAAAGAAGAAACAGAGCGAAAGAAAGAGACGATGGGAGTGACGAAGGAACAAGTTGAGTCTTCATTGACTTCAAAATTGAAGCCTTCTCATCTGGTACCCTCCTTTCATTTCTTCCTTATATTTCATTCACCTTTATATCTATAATTTATTCCTATCTAAGTTGTAAATTTCTAGAAAAAAAAATAAAATCTAAAGCTGGTTGTTGGTTTTAATTTTTTTATCCTCCCTAATCATGTTTCCACAAATAAGTAAATCCATGAATATGCTTTTGCTTGTTGCTTTTCTGCTTTCAAAGGAACAATTTTTATGAAAAATTAAAGATTAAAAATCTGTTTTTTTTTTTTTTTGGGGGGGGGGGGGGTTGCATGATGTTACTTAGAATGAAGAACAATTATATTTTAGTCAAATATCAATTTAAGTGAAAATAATTTGTGCTACATTCACGGGGATATCGGGTACAACTTCAATTTTTGTGGAATCATTGTGGAAACTCTTGTTATGAATTGATGATTAATTCAGAGCCATGCTGTTTTTGATGAATTTTATGAGATACTTTTTTCACTCTTTAAATGTTTTGTTGGTTCACTTAAGAATGAAGTTGGTTGAATGAGAAAGAAGTATGTATTTCAAGCTATTGAGGTGGAAAGATTTCTCAGTTTCCATCCTTTTGGAATGATTGGGGCATATTTAAGTTTTTAACTTAGATGCTATGTGTAGTTTGAGCACAAGGCAACTCAGGCCATAATTTGCAGATTTTCCGGGTCACAAGCTCACTCTTCATATGTATCCATTGTTGTACCTTCCTATGTTTATACAGAAAGATATTGTGTCGAAAGTTTTTTGAGAATTGTTCTTAATTTTACAGCTTCGGATCCAGGTTTTAAGTGATTTTGGGAAGAGTACCCTACCATATTGGCTTTGGTTCACTTGAGAAGGGAAAGTTAAACTAATTTTCCTTTTTGTTTGGAGAAAGCTTGACATTGTCATTTTGTTAAACTGGGTCTCAATATTCAAGGTTCATGTTTACATATGCTGATAGACATTAGTGAGAAGTATGATGCCTTTCTAGTTTCTTGTCGATAAATCTCTTAAGTACGATTGTCTGAGTTTTTATGGGAAATAAACTTTTCTTGTTGCCTCGTATGACTAGGAAAGGACTGTAAGATCACTTATTTGCAATTCTTTCATTGGCTGTGCTTGCATTGCTTGAATATGGTAGTGGTACTTCGTTTATTTGAAAGCATTCAATAAGAAGCAGAACTAAATGTGCTGCAAGGTTTTTTGAAATTCTATATCCTTTTGGCTAGGCTCCAATTTCCAAATGATCATGATCAAGATCAACTTGAAGATGTTTATTGTTTATTTTCCAAATAGGTTTAAGCACCAATGGGCTTTTTGGCTGTAAAAAAGGGTGTTTTCTAGTCATCACCACATTTTTTGTTGTACAGTCCTCTTTGAAGTGTCATCATCATCTGCTTCTTTTGTGATTTATGAGGGATGTCTTCCATAAGCTCATATTTCCTTATTTCCACTGGGGTAGAATGTAGTGGCATATACCCAAATGATTTTGAACCCATAACATAATCCTTCATCCTATTCATATGGCTGAAATGAGGATGCGGCATGAATGTTGTTGGTATCTAATGACAATAGTAGCCTTTTTACCTATTAATATAGGTGAAGTACAAGGTTACAAGTTCAAAACATGATTCTTTGCCTGGTGGGGTCCCTTTGGCTCTGTTGTTCGTAGTTCCTTGATAAATTTCCTGATCAGCTTTGTGTATTGCTAGAATAATTGGGAACGACTACTGACTTCAATTTTTAGAAAATTTGCTTTCATATGCATTGTGTTTATTATTTGGGCTGGCGAAACCCTTAAGATTTACTTCCCATTTTGATGTTTATCTAATACTATTTTCTCACAAAACTAATTTTTATATTTGTGTGTTTCAGGAAGTAATCGATACATCTGGAGGGTGAGATTTATTCTGAACATTTTTCTATTTAAATTACTAATACATCCTCATTTTTGGGGAAATTTACAAAGAGGTTTGAATGTATCAGGTGCGGTGCAAGTTTTGTTCTTGAGATTGTATCGGAGCAATTTGAAGGGAAGAGGCTCCTGGAAAGGCACCGAATTGTGAATGCTGCTCTCGAGGAGGAGATGAAGCAAATCCATGCCCTGTCTATAAAGAAAGCTCTGACCCCGGCGCAGTGGAAACAACAGCAAGAGGCTGAAAAATCTAAACCAGATGCTTAGAGAGACACTCAAAACTATAATTTAGACATTTAAATAAGAGAGTTCATGAGAACTCAGCTGGAATACTAAACCATCATTTCACCTTTAGCATACATTTTAGAACCATACTTTGTAATTACTGATTACTTCCCTACGGGGGCGTTTGGGATGCATGCAAAACTACAGATTTTCACTTGATAAAAAGATGGAAAACCAATGATCATATATTCAGTTCAATGATGAAGGCATATTGATGTTAATATATGTAGCAAAAAAGGAAAATGCATAACTCCGCATTTTGAAGTTAGGTTGCTTCTGTAGTGCCATATTGACAGATATATCATTTTTGCTCTGTTACTGTTATATACCAATATATTATATGCTTATGTGTAAATGTAGATTTAAGTTTTAATACTCAAATTTCTCAATCCCTAAATAAATGGCATAAATATGATGAAATATTTTAATCAGTCAAAGGTTACCAAGTGGGAATTGAAATCATGGTAAATCGATTTGAAGCATCCACTCGTTTTAATTTTTATCCATGACTTGTGGAGGATTCAACCTTCCATCCCCAAAGTAAAGAAAAAATTCTGCTCTCATAGTTGGCATTTATTTATTCATTGCATAACTTCATGTCAACATGATTCAGGATAACTCTTGAAGCTTTCACCGCATTTTTTTTAAAATTTTAATCAATTACCAATAAAAAGTTGAAGAGTCTAGAAATTATTCGGTGATGTGTTTTGAAATTGAAGAAGAGAGCTATGAACCCGTTATGAATGCCTTAAAACGGATGTCATTCCCAAATAGAACGGCAATTGTAAAGGGTAGCTTCATTCTAACAAATCTACTTCATGATTGAGAACGCAAAACTTGAAAGTCACAAATAAAGGGAGCAAATCCAAACTAGCAAACAAGGAATTCAATGGAAAGCAACTAGTTGCAAATAGGGGTTTGTTTCTTGGTAATTCTTTTAAAGACTCTGGAAGTAGGTTTATCAGCATAAACAAGCATTTGCTGAAACTACAAGGTCATTTAGTGACTGAATGGACCAATCCATTGGCTTTGGACTATAGCAAGTAAACAGGTCTCAATCAGGTTTTTTCTTCTGTTCCATTAGAATTTAAGAAACCCTGTTTCTGCCACTTTAACTACACCATCCACCACAAAAAACTTTGGCAAATTAGAAATGGGTAGCGCAAACGCAGGCCCTAACCGCCACAAATTATGACGTAGGCTCTCCCACTTGAGGAAACCTTATGCAGGTGCACCAGTGCACCACCAACCTAGGCCTTGAAAGTTCTCCGAGGTAACTTTGACAGCATGTAAGTCAGCCTGCTCAACGTCTATATTTTCCACGGATCCTATCACAATTCTACAATATTAACCTCCATAACGCTTAAGGAGAAGAAATACAAGTAGAATATCACCTCTTGAATCTCGTAATACCCCACCATTCCCTGCATTTCCAAACATTTCAACTAAAGGTACATTCACAATAAACTTAACAAGAATCAACATAGAAGGATGCCACCTAGAAACTGAATTCCCTATCCCATGCATGAGACCTACCTTGCATGTCTTGGATTATGAACTAAAATTCCATCCATCCAAGCTAAACTTGAGCCGAAGAAAGTATGAAAACTTGCAGTGGTCTCAACCATATGATATACCCAATGACAAAAATCATTGTGCCGAAGAAAGTATGAAAACTTAACAAAAGGTACATTCACAATAAACTTAACAAAAATCAACATAGACGGATGCCACCTAGAAACTGAATTCCCTATCCCATGCATGAGACCTACCTCAAAAATCCCATGCATGTCTTGGATTATGAACTAAAATTCCATCCATCCAAGCTAACTTGAGCCGAAGAAAGTATGAAAACTTGCAGTGGTCTCAACCATATGATATATACCCAATGACAAGACGATTTTGGATTACCAACCTCAAAAATCTAATATTGAAGCTATGTTGAAGATGCTAAAAATGTTACTCTAAAAGGAACTCATAAAGTGATTGTACTTCACAATTTGGTTATTGCATCACTGATTGAGCTTCATCACTGAATTGACGGACAAGTACAAAATATTTGGAACTAGAATTGGTATGGGGGCATTCAACAAGAAATACCCTTCCAAAAATTGGCGTATGCCGCTTAAAGTGGCGAGCACACGGTATTCTTTAGTAAAAGGCGAAAGAATAGTTCGCTCTGTGCTCACCACACGGCTCCGTGAGTTTAATGTCCTGCTGCAAGTTGCTATATAAGCATAAGGTGAAGCTGCTACCTGCTTTCCCAGAACCATGTGGGACTTCACTTTATGGTAATTTAATTTGAAGTCTTCACTCTTTTTAAGTTTTATCCATTTGTATTGTAGATTTGCTATTAAACCAAGCTTTTAAGTTTATCATCCCCAAAGTAAGAATAAACTCTGCTCTCATACTTAGCACCGCGTGATTCATGATGCTAGTTATTGGAACTCTAAACAGAGTTGAGAATAGAGATAATTCAGTGATTTCTTTTGAAACTGAATAATAGAGCTAAGAACCTGTAACTGAATGCTAGCTTTAAGTGAAATTTTCTGCAAGCTAGAGGGAAATTTAGCAGTAACCATTTCTTTACTCTAAAACAGTAAGGTGTCCCCAAATAGAATGACTAATGGGGATTAATTTCAAACTGTTTGGGACAAAATGGTGGAAAACTAGATTGGAAGCAATGTCTAGAGTAGCTTGATTGTAACAAAATAACTTCATATAGTTGTATATCTAGTAAGCAGCCAGATTTCACAGTTCAGGCTTTTTCTTTCATTTCATTGAAGAGGGATCCATTGCTTCTATTTTGTCATGCCCATCTCATTGATGAGCACTCTCAGCCTCTTAAGCAAACTAGTCATACAGTGATATAAGCTCAAATCAGAATTTGAAAAGAATTCAGTGTCACTTAGAAAGGTCTGGCTGCCACCCCTCTTGATATTGAAGCACTGGTGAAATTACAATCTTGGGCTCAAAGAGAACAAAGCTGGGATTGAGAGATTTCACCACTACGGTTTTTGGCTACATTTCTTCGCTAATTTGAAGAAGAAACTAGTAAGATATCCATAATCTATTCATATTACTGAACTAGAACACTGTTGTTTGCATTTGGTCATAGGAAAATCGAAAGCAAAGCAGTCAACGTGATCAAGTTCAATAGAAAAAGATTTAAACTGTTAAATTGAAAGCTGACAATTGAAGCTTTATTCCAAGAATCCATCCAAACAAGTTATCGATTTCCAGTACTTTCCTTTGACATTGTTTTCGACAAAACTTACAGAACTAAAGGTGAAAATGCTAAATCTTTAATACAAAGAACTCCCAACATAGGTTATTCCTACAGAATAGGGAAGTGTAGAAAAGCTTAAGAACTTGGATCGTAATGGGGACGTCCAACAAGGAATGCCCTTCCAAAAATTGGCGTATACCACTTAAAGTGACGAGCACACGGTATTCTTTAGTAAAAGGCGAAAGAATAGTTCGCTCTGTGCTCATCACATGGCTCCGTGGGTTAAAAACATTGCTACAAGTTGCCTTATAAACATAAGGTGAAGCTGCTACTTGCTTTTCCATGGCAGTGTGGGACTTGACTTTATGGTAGTTTGGTTTGAGTCGCGCTCCTTTTTTGTCCACTCAAATGTTGAATTACTGTTAACCCAAGCTTTTAATTTCTTGGAGGGATAGAACCTATCATCCCAAAGTAATATGAATAAATGCTGCTCTCAGAGTTAGCACGACGTGGTTCATGATATTAGATATTGGAAGTCTCAAATTTTTCTCTTCATTTTTATTTGTTTATGATTATTCAGTGATTTCTTTAGAAATTGAAGATAGCTTAAGAATCTCGATCGAATGCTTTCAAGTAAAATTTTCTGCAGGCTAGAGGAATTAGCAGTAACCATCTGTTGAAAATTGGCCTACCTTGCTGCTGTGATAATTTTTGTTGAAGAGCATGCAGTTTGTAAACATGCTGCAGCTGGTATGTTTGTTGCAATAGCAAGTTTTTTGTTTAGGTACATTGCAATTAAACTTAGTTGAAAATGAATAAATTGATGACAGCTTGATTTGTTTAGGTAGTGAATGATGTGTTTAGTTAGTTTGTTTAGTGTACAAACAATGTTTCACAACTTCCTAAGCTGAGAAGTTGTGTTTGGTAGAGAAATTATCTATAAAAGGCAGGTATTGTTTTATTTATGGTAATGAAAAATCAATGAAGTCAGCTTTTCATTCCTTGCTGTTTGCTCCTTTGTTCTAAGTCCTGTTTTCTTCTTTAGCTGCTGTAAAACGCCAACACCATCTCTTTACTTTAAATCTGCTGTTGTCCCCAAATAAAATGACAAATGGCAATCAATATCAATCGGTTTGGGATAACAATACTGGCGAAACCTATTTTGAGAATCGACTTTTTATTTTAAAAAACGAAAATGGAAGTTGCCACCAATCATTTTTTTATGAAATGTGATTGGATCACCTCGTAATTTGATCGTTCTAATAAAAGATTTGATTTACTTAAATAATGATTTTTGGTCTACAAAACTAAAAAAAAAAAAAAAGATTCGGGAGTCGGTTACGCATGAGAAAGGATTAGCACCCTCGTGACGTCTAAAATTGATACCTTATTGATTACTTTGTGTCGAGGATTGAAAGTTGGAAGATAATTTAAAAACATTATCCCACTTTGAAATAATGTTATTTTTAATTAAAATCACTTGAATAATTCAAAACACGTGTAAGAAACCCTCTTATCTTGAAGTAACAGAAATGCCATATCCCGTAAGTAAGTTAGGACACGACATCTCAAATCCTAGAAAATAAGTTTACTCTTTATTTAATTACTATTTAAATCTCATGTGTTTTAATTTTAAAAGGGATGTCCGGTTATCTAGGCTCAAGGAGAAAGTCGAATCCCTAAGTTAGGGCACGATTTCTCTAATCTCCAAATACGGGATATTGCTTTAATTTCAAAATTTTGCTTCATTAAATGATAACAAATGTAACATTTAAAACAATGTGTATTTATCTTATTTGGGGTATAGTATAAAAATGGTCAATTACATTTAAACATAATGCATGATGCAATGATGAAATAATATAAAATAGCTATATGAGTAGAATACTTAAATGATATATAATAAATAAATAAGGGAATGCTATGATAGTACTAATGTAATTATAGTAATAATAATATTAATAATAGAATCATAATAATAATAAAATAAGGTAACATAAAGTAAAAATAAAAATGAAAAATGCATGATTAAAAAGATAAACAAATGTGACATGAAAATATCAAAAATAATAAAAGAAATAATAAAATAACAAGAACAATAATAATAATAATGACAATAATAAAAAATGCACAAATAAAAGAGTAATCAATCTAGTTTTTAAGGGTAAAAAAAAGAAGTAATAAATAAATAAATAAACAAACAACTTGTAAAGAAGTTGACATTAAATAAACAAAGGATTTAATTGAAATCTAAATGAAATTAGGGGTATGAATTGTAAATAATAAAAAATAGACTAATAAGGATTAATGTGTAATGCGCTAAAAAGGATAGGGACCGAATAGGAAAATATCCCTTATCCTTATGCGCACCATTTCTCAGAAGGACCAAAATAAAACAAAAATGAAATTATATGGTAAAATTTTTAAATATATAAAAATAGATAGGACTGGATTGAAAACTAAATAAAAGGCGGAAAGGTCGGGACCTCAAATAGCACATTTGTCGCGAAAACACACGGATCCTATCCACTTTCGGGTCAAGTGATCGGGTTGAAGGCCAAAACGGTGTTGTTTTAGGGTTATTGAAGCCAGCCCTAAATGACGTCATTTAACATCGCCTATAAGAGCCAATTTTTTTTTTAAAAAAATTATTTTTTTTAGTTTTTAACAAAAAAAAACTTGAGAGCTCTCTTTTTTTTCTTTCGGTGGTTCTGAGTGCAGCCTTTGAGCCGCCGTGGACCACCGTGGCCACCGGTCATCGGTGATCGCGGTCGTCGCCTCCAGTGGCTGGAAAAAAAACCCCTTTTAGTCATTTTTTTCTTTTTTTAAAAAAAAATTCTTGGGAACCTTATTTAAAGGCTAGTGCGAAAAATAAAAAAAAAGTTAGAAGAAAGTCTCAACCTTGCGTGTTCGTCGAACCCTCGGTAGATCCCTAATGGGTTCTGAGGTGTTCGGGACCAGAGGAGAAAGAGAACGGTAGGTTAGAAAACCTTTTTCCTTTTTTATATCCTTATTATGTCTTTTTAAACAAAAAATAAAAAAATATAAAGAACTACATTTTTTTTCAAAATCTTGTTTTTTTTATTTCTTTTATTTTTTTTCTTTTTTTTTATTTGATTGTCTCTTCATGTGTAAAAACAATACATCCAGACTCCAGCTTTTATAGCCGATTTCATATTTTTCTTTTGCTTTTGTTTTTGCCATTTACTGTTTGCTATTGTTCTTTCTGCTATTTCTTGCGTATGGTTTCTGTCATTTTCTTTTTTTTTTTTTACAAATGGCGTGGAGGTCAACGGCGATAGAGAGGCAGATTCCTTTGCTACTTTGGTGAAACGGCGGCAGAAAGAGTGCGTCAAGCCTTAGGACGAGGCGTCTCGGGAGCGTGCATGCGAAAGGGGGGAGGTGCAGCGCAGGGATTTTAGGGTTTTTGATTTTACTGAAAAGAGGTTTAGGTTGTTGGGCTTTGGACTTTAGGTTAGGGTTTTCTGTTTTGGGTTGTTTGGGTAGTGTATTGGGCCTGGCATGTAATTGGACTTTAATTTTAATTTTAATTTTTATTCTTGGTTTCTGTTTAAGGCTCGGACAAAATTGGACCCTTACAGCTGCCCCTCTTTACTCGTTGTCATGCAACGGGAATGGTCAAAGACTTTAAGAAGGACCAATTTTGTCTGGTCTTACGGAATCTCAACTTCTTTGGTGCTTCTTTTATTTAAGTAACCTTGTTCTAACCCACTACAACTTCAGGGAGATAAGACTTGTAACTTCAATCTGCTCCACTGCAACTTTAGGGAGATAAGATTTGTAACTTATAGCTTTAATCTATTCCATTGCAACTTCAGGGAAATAAGATTTGTAGTTTCAACCTGCTCCACTATAACTTCAGGAAAATAAAATTTGTAGCTTCAATCCGTTCCACTGTAACTTTAGGGAGATAAGGTTCGCTTTAATCTACTCCACTGCAACTTTAGGGAGATAAGATTTGTAACTTGTAGCTTTAATCTGTTCTACTGTAACTTCAGGAAAATAAGATTTGCTATTTTCAATCTACTCCGCTGCATCTTCAGGGAGATAAGATTTGTTTTAATTTGCTCCACTGCAACTTCAAGGAGATAAGATTTGCTACGGTGACTTTAATCCGTCTCATTGTAACTTCAAGTGTATAGGATTTGTGGTTTCACTGATCTATTACACTGTTCTCTAAGGAACTGACCTGTAGAATCCATTTCATGGGCTTTTTTATGCCAAGCGATTAGGATGTTATGATCAGAATGAATCAAATGCTCCTAACTAGATGTGTATGAATATTATTTGCATGAATATAGAATGTCATTTTTCGAGAATGATCCCTCTTTTAACGCTTAGTTTGACATTGCTCATCGTTCATCAAGGTTCTATCACTAATGTATTACCCTACCTTCTTGTTCAGCTGGTATCTTTAATAGAAAACCCGAAGAAATAATCATAATTTAGACTATTCTGTCCGGAATAACCAACTCTTAAATTTGGTTAGTTCTGACTAGTGGTCCTGTTTCAGGTTCTTGTGCTATTTAGAAAACCTTTCAGAGAAATATGAAAAAATCCTTTTATTTGAATGTTATTAGTCCATTAATCGTTATTTTAATATAAAAATGCTTGAAAAAAGATTGTAACAATGGACAAGATCGAAATTTATTGGGAGTAAAGCTCGAAATGAATATATTAATCAAAATAGCAAAAGTTGCTAAAATACAAAATGAGTAAGATAAAACTAGGTGCCTTAGATATCGTAGCATGAGCTTCTCCGCACTAACTTCTCGAGGACACTTTTGAACTTGATATGTGTTTAAGAAATCCAGAATACTTTATTGATGCCCTAAGATGTAACGTTTTTCCTTTTGAGAAGACCCGACCATCACATGTTCAATATTCAATCCAATTTTGAGCTGTCCTTTTCAGGGTTTTCAATTCAAAACCCTTTTGTTCTCAAGGCGCCATTTGTGAGTTTTCACCTTGGCCTCTCCCTTTTTTTCTAGGTGAAGTATTTCTTGACAGAATTTGAATTCACAAGGTTAGGCAGTATTTTGCCATCCATCTCGGCCAAAACCAGCGCTCCTCCAGAAAAGGTTTTCTTTACCACATAAGGTCCTTCCCAGTTTGGCATCCATTTTCCTCTGAAGTCCTTTTATAAGGGAATGATTTTTTTCAATACCAGGTCCCCCTCATGGAAATCTCTAGGGCTAACCTTTTTGTCATAAGCTCGCATCATTCGTTTTTGGTACATCTAACCATAACAGATAGCTTTCAACCTCTTCTCTTCAATCAAGTTCAACTGATTATATTGAGATTGGATCTATTCTACTTCGTCCAACTTCAACTTTGACAAAACTCTTAAAGAAGGAATTTCGACTTCAATAGGCAAACCGCCTCCATTCCATAAACCAAAGAGAAAGGCCTTACCCCGGTGGATGTTCTGACAGACGTTCGATAAGCATAAAGGGTAAATGGTAACTTCTCATGCCAATCTTTATAAGTATCTGTCATTTTCCCCACGTTCTTCTTAATGTTCTTATTAGCTGCCTTCATTGCACCGTTCATTTTTGGAAGATATGGTGATGAGTTGTGGTGTTTGATTTGAATTGACTGCAGACCTCCACTATCGTACCGTTGTTCAAATTCAGTGCATTGTTAGATATAATTCTTTTGGCATTCTATACCGACATATGATCTTTTTCTTCAAGAATTTACTGACTGCCGACTTCGTGACATTGGCGTAAGAAGTGGCATATACTCACTTGGTGAAGTATTCAATGACTACGAAGATAAATAGACGCCCATTGGAAGCTTTTGGCGAGATCGGCCCAATGACATCCATGCCCTACATAGAGAAAGGCCATAGAGAAGTCATAATATGAAGAGATGAATGAGGCACATGAATTTTGTATCCATAAATTTGACATTTATGGCATCTCTTGGCATAACTAATATAATTCCCTTCCATGGTGGACCAATAATACCCGAATCTCATGATTTGCCTGGCCATTGTAAAACCATTGGCATGCGTTCAGCAAATGCCCTCATGGACTTCTTCCAAAATCATCTTGGCTTCAACAGCATCCACATATCTTAGTAGCACATGATCCTTTCTTTTTGTATATATGATCTCCCCATCTAAGACATAATCATTGGCTAGTCTCCTTAACGTCCTTTTATCATTCTCGGTTGCTAGATCGGAAGATTCACGGTTTTTCACATATCACAGTATATCGTGGTACCAAAGGTGATCATCCTTTTCTTCTTCTTCGGAATTGTAAAAATGGGTCGGAGCCTCATAAATACTTATCTGGATAGGTTTTACATCCTCTTAGTTGTTTATTTTGATCATGAAAGCTAAAGTAGCCAAGGCGTCAGCCATCTGATTTTCATCTCGCGGGAGGTAGTAGAAGGTGATGTCATCAAACTCCTTAATTAACTCAAAAATCAGTCTTCGATAATTGATCAATTTGGGGTCTCTCGTCTCCCATTCACCTTTGAGTTGATAGATCACTAGTGCAGAATCCCCATATACCTCCAGTACTTTGATCTTGCGTTCTATGGCTGTACGGATACTGATCGCTGAAATTAGAGCTTTAAAATTTATAAAGAATATGATTGAACATGGAAACTAACTCTGACAATGATTAAAGGTAAGTGTACCTATCGAATAGTAGTATAGCTTAGGCAAGACCGGATTGTCGAACCCAAAGGAACTAAAAGTACTAATACTAACTTTCTTTTTATTATTTAGCCTAAAATAAAGTGAAGTTGCTTTAATCTAAATTAACGACTACTAAGCTAAATACACAAAGACAAAAAGAACAAATTGGAGAATAACCTGAAGAAAAACTCAGTTGATCACGACGATACCCCCAGGAAGAATCCACCTAGACTTCACTTGTTATCTAACACTGAACTATACGGTTTATTCACTTAGTTTGATCTGTAGGACTCCCTAACGTATATTAAATCCTCTCTCGAGACGAATAATGTCTAAACCTAAGCTAATTAGTGGAACTCTCGTTCTCTTATAATAACCCCCTAGAATAGCAGTAAATCGATCTATGGATTCCCATATTAGGTTTCACCCTAATCCGGTAAAATCTCGTCACCCTATTTCTAGGCTTGCGATCAACTCCGCTTAATTATGCTAGATCTACTCTTAGGCAGGGTCTATTCCTCCTCCATCTAAGCACATCAAATTTAGATTAAGCACATATAATTAAGAACAAACTAAGTATTTATCATATAATTTAGGAAACAATAACAAGATTCATCTAGGTTTCATCCCCTTCAGGTATCTAAGGGGTTTAGTTCATAACAAATAAACAAAACATCTCAAGAGAAAAGATAAAACAAAAAATAAGAAATCCCTAAAACTCCCTGAAGGAATTGAAGAAGAAACCCACCGTCTTGAGTATAACTCCGGCTTCTTGGGATGGATTTATTGGCTAACTTTGAGTGATTCCCTCAATTCTGACCTTTCCAGCTTGGCTCCTTGGCCTAGTTCGACGCCCCCTTCAAAATACTTAGGGGGTTTATATAGGCTTTTGGAATGCGATTCTTTCTCTCTAAGTATCCTTTTCCAACTGAAATTGTCTAATGCCACGACAGGGACACGGCCATGTCACACGCCCGTGTGACGAGTCTTTGAGCCGTGTTCAAATTTCTTAATGAGGCACGGCCGTGTAAATCGGGGGTCAGGCCATGTTCTAGATGCTCGACAAGGCACGGCCGTGTGATCTTTGGGCTAGGCCGTGTGGATTTCGTGATATGGTCCATTTACTCCATTTTGAGCCCGTTTTATGTTCTTTTCATCCTCGGGTGCTTTCCTGGGTATAAGACATGAAAAGAAAGGATTAAGAGCACCTTTTTACATGAATCAAGGGATAAATCATCCAAAAGCATACTAAATGTGGGATTAAAATATGTTATAATTACGATTTATCAAATACCCCCACACTTAAGCTTTTGCTTGTCCTCAAGCAAAATTCTCAACTTACAATTAAAACGAACTTTCCATAATTCATAATTTCTATCAACAATGTCTTATCATAATTCATAGATAATTTATACATGGATAATTCAACTCAAATAGTCCTAAAGATTCAAACAAGATAAGTCATGTATTTGTATTGCAAAAACATAGGTGTCTCCCCTTATCTGAATAATTACCTTTAATTCAAAACCTATAAGGATTAACATCCTCACAAAAGATTCACTCAAATCATTCAAAAAGTGTTTAAGGTTCAAACTTAAAAGATCACTCATAAGTCGAACCTGAAAAGTTAATCGCATAGGCTCGCCTGAAAATCAAATCTCCATCACTGTAAAATGAGATGATAAACAGATCAAAAGGTCTTTGTCAGGGTTGTAACGGGGCTAAGGTTAAAGGTGTGGATAAAGGCTGAAATTAGAATGTTAGAATCGAGATTGAATTGATAAGTTGCCTATCTAGAAATACCCGAAACAATAATAACTAGAAAAGTAATAACCCTAATAATACGAGCTTTTTCTTCTTTTAATGATTAGACTTTTAACTTATGGGCTCATTTTTCATAACACTAATACTGAATATACTTTAAATTTTTTTTAAGAATAAACTAATTATTACAATAATAATGAATAAATCTATTAGAGAACATAGCTAGGCAACAGATCAAATCAAATCTCGACATAAGGGTAGTCAAAAAGGAATGGAGATAACAAATACAAAGGGGTTTGGGTTAATATTAGTGAGTGAGTTAATAAAAAGGGTTGTTAGGCTTAACAGGGTTCACAAGGGGTTAATTGTGGAGGTAGGCGTTTTAGTGGAGTGAGTGGGTTAAAACCTATGTGCCTTTATCATTTCTGTATTATCAAATCAAAAGTGTGGTCTTGACATGTATAATCAAGGCAAGTTCTAGAATAACAGTTCATAGTTGACACACTCATAATCAATAAAGTGAGCATGAAAAAGAATATATGCTCTACAAGGCTCAAAATCTCACAAAAATTATGGGTGTTTTGATGTCAACCTCGTAATTTTCAAACTTCAAGATAACATTCAAATTCAGGTTAACAACCTAAAATTTTAATTTTGAAAAATAGACTTATCATTCTTGATTCTCTAGTATTCTTCAAATTTAATCATCAATGCACAATTATCAATGACTTACTCTAAAACACATCAATAAAAATCATAAATCATCAGAAATTTCATCCTAATTAGTAATATGAGGAAATTACTTTCAAACAAAACTAAATTCAGGGTTTTGATAATAATGAAAAAAATTTAGGCATAATAACTATTCACCCCCCACACTTAAGATGTACATTGCCCTCAATGTACAAAGATAGATATGACATTTAAGGGATAAATCAAAAGAGAAGGGGAAAGAATACTCCCTGAATTTTGGATGGATTCCCTGGCGAATGGTAGAGGTCGTGGTGGTTATGGTGGAGGGGTCAGTCTGGATGACGAATCTGTGCTAGATGAAGTAGTTGGGAAACTCATGAAGTAGTTGGGAAACTAATGAAGAATTAGCCAGGGTTTATTAAGACCTAATCAAAATAAAGTAAATATATAACTAAAAAAACAAAAAAAAAAAAACAAGCTAAAGGGAAGGAGACTAAGAAGGAAAATAAACTAAGACTAGAAGATAAAGGGGCTTGAGAATCCTTATTGATAAATGGTTTGTGAGGCGAAGGTACTGGCGGTGGCGAAAGTGGCGTGATTCCCAAGCAGCCTTTTGAATCTGACACTAAGGAACTAAAATGAATTAAACTATATTAAGCAAAAAATAGTCAAAGGGAAGAAAATTGAAGCAAAATCGAAAGGAAAAATAAAAACTATATGGTCTCAAAGACCCTTGGCTTGGTGTTTGGATGAAGCAGCAGGCATGAACTTATGTGTAGGGTCTCTGTTGAGGAGACTATGCTGGGTTGCTTCCGCTTCTTCGGCATGGTTCTGGAGTAGCTCAAGAGTTTGGACACCTTTTCTAGGGAGAGGGAAAAAATTTTGAAAGAAAAAGAAGGAAGAATGAGATGGGGAGAGGGGGAAGGGCTATGGGGTTTAAATAGAATTTCAAATCTAGCACGTTCCCACGCCCATGGACCGAGGGTGTGTCGATTCACACGGCCGCCTCACACGGCCGTATGTCTGTACGTGTTATTTTGCCGTGCCCATTTTTCAGCCAACCACGCTCGTGTCTGAGAAGTTAGTATGTTTGCACAATTAGAGGGCACAGGCGTGTTCTGTCCGTGGTTGGCAATTCAGTAGCTTCACACGGTCGTGAGGCACGGCCGTGCCACTTTATCGGTGCCCCTAGGGTAGTGGTTGGATCCGTGACGTCGAAAAGTGGTTGGGACTGAATCACACAGCCTCTGCTATGTCAGTTTGGGGATTCCGGTGGTCCACACAGCCACGGCTACGGTCGTGTGTAAGGCCGTGTGGCCTGAAAATCTGTATTTTTGGTTAGTTTAAAAAGAAAAAAAATAAAATGGAAACAAAAGAAAAAAATAAGAAGTAGGGTTAGTGCTCGGGTTGCCTCCCGAGGAGCACTCGTTTATAGTTTTAAGCTAGACTCTCCTTGTGTTTGAAAATTTTCAGGGAGGTTTAAGGGTTTGAATATCTTCCCTTATGCTTACAGTTCTATTTTATTGACAAAGTTTTAGTTGAGATGTGTTTACCTTAAAAGTGTCGAATTTTGGATTGCTTACCTCAACTGTTCCGTGTGGGAAGATATTGTGTACCTTAAGAGGAATTTCTCCCTTTGCTTTCAGGTCTGTTGTGATGATGTGAGGATTGGCTTTGTCTAACAGTACCTAGTCTCCTATTTTGAAGTGGTTGGATGTTCCTACGAGCTCTTCTGGTGGTTCCTCTAGTTTTACTTTGTGTGGTTTCGGTTCTTTTTTGGCGTGTGTCTTCTACTCTTCTAGTCTATCGACCCTATGGCTTTGTTCATCGTGTGCTTCTTCTTTGTTGGCTTGGGGTTCGTGTTTCGGCTCAGGTTTGTATCATTATGGTGTTTCCTGCGGTGAAGGTTGAATAAATTGATTATCGTCTGTGTTGATTTTCTTACCTTCATCGATTGTTGTCTTGGCCGAGTCGAGAGCTTGAAGACTGATTGATTCGTCACCTACACAAAGTATGAGTTCGCCTGTGGCAACATCAATTTTAGTCTTGGCAGTTGCTAGGAAGGGTCTTCCTAAAATTAGGGGGATTGAATTATCCTCATCCATGTCTAAGATAACAAAATCTACTGGGAAAACAAATTTATCGATTTTGACAAGAACATCTTCGATAATGCCCCTAAAATTCTAACAGTTTTATCATCTAATTGAATACTCATCATAGTTTGTTTGGGCTTCCCTAGACCTAGTCGTTTAAACAATGTATAAGGCATGAGATTTATGTTTATCTCTAAATCAGCTAACGCGTTATCAATAGTTAAACTACCAATTAAACATGGAATTGTAAAACTCCCTGGATCTTTTAGCTTCCGCGGTAGTTTATTCTGTAACATTGCTGAGCATGCTACGTTTAATTCCACATGTGGCTCTTCATCTAATTTACGTTTGTTTGTCAAGAGTTGCCTTAGAAATTTCCTCGAGTTTGGCATCTGGAAAAGAGCTTCAAGAAGAGGTAAGTTAATATGTAATTTCTTTAAAAGTTTAAGAAACTTACCAAACTGTTCTTCTGTATCGTCTCTCTTTAACACTTCGGGATAAGGAATGCGAGGTTGGTACTCTTTGATTATCGGTTTTGGCTTTTCTTGCGTTACCTCAAATTTACCTTCTTCGACCTTGTCTTCTTGTATTGGATTGGATTCGTCTAGCCCTTTGCTGTCATGAGCTATAATGGCTTGAATTTGCTCCTTTAGATTAATCTTGGTGTTACTTGGTAGACGTCCTTGTGCTCGTTCTGACATTAGGTCTGCGAGTCGTTCGACTGCATTAGTGTCTTCCTTGACTGACTTAGTAATTTCCCCGACTTGGTTCTCGTTGCTTTTGAGTGTTTTCTCAGTCTCTTGGAAGTGATTTTCTGTGGCAGCCATGAATTTTGTCAACATCTCTTCGAGGTTTGACTTCTTCTCCTGTGGATAAGGCTGATTTTGAAAGTTTTGAAGAGGTTGTTGTCTTTGATTTCCTTGATTTCCTTGGCCTCCCCATGAAAAATTTAAGTGGTTCCTCCAACCTGGATTATAAGAATTACTATAAGGATTATTGTTGGATCTGAAATTATTACCTATATAGTTCATCTGTTCGTTCTCTGCTTCTGGTTGGTAGGGTGGGTACTAAAGATTCGCCACGGTTCCACTCACGTCGCACTGCATGACGGGGTGTGCCTACGAAGAACACAAACTATCAATCTTTTTATTCATCATCTCTATCTGTGTTGATAGCATGGTCACTGCATCGATGTTGTAAACTCCAGCTGATTTTGTCAGTTTTGTCCTTGTAACCTGCCACTGATAATTATTCAATGACATCTCTTCAATGAACTCGTACGCTGCTTCAGAAGTTTTATTATTCAGAGTTCCACCGGTGGATGAACCGATTAGTTGCCTCGTTGAGGGATTTACACCGTTGTAGAATGTTTGGACTTGTAGCCACAAAGGTAAACCATGGTGTGGACACCTTCTCAAGAGATCCTTGTATCTCTCCCATGCATCGTATAATGTCTCTAAATCCATCTGCACAAAAGAAGAGATATCATTCCGTAATTTGGCCATTTTGGCCGGTGGGAAATATTTTAATAGAAATTTTTCAGTCATTTGTTCCCATGTAGTGATGGACCCTCGTGGTAACGAGTTTAACCACTGTTTGGCTTTATTCCTTAATGAAAAGGGAAATAACCGAAGACATATGGCATCATCAGAAACACCATTTATTTTAAAGGTATTACAAAACTCTAAAAAGTTAGCTATATGTGTATTTGGGTCTTCGTCCTACAAACCATCAAATTGAACAAATTGTTGAATCATTTGTATTGTGTTAGGCTTTAATTCAAAATTGTTAGCAGCTATAGCAGGCCTAACAATACTTGATTCTGCTCCTGTTAAATGCGATTTAGCATAATCAAACATTGTACGTGGAGCATTATTTTCTCCCACATCATGTGGTTGTGGATTATTTTCGTCCATCCCTTCAATAGGATTGGATCTGCCTTCATGATTTTCCTCTGTATAATCTAGGGCTCGCCTAATTTCTCTGTGAGTCCTACGAATGGTTGCTTTAATTTCACTGTCGTATACTAGTGGTCCTCTCGGGTTCCTTCTAGTCATAAACTAGAGGTACCTGCTAGGAAAAGAAAGAAAGAAAGAAAGAAAATTTAGCAAAAATTAAAATTTAACCTAAAAAATAAAAGTAAATTGTGAAAAATAAAAATAATGGCTAAAGTAATAAAAATAAAGCTTTCTTAATATTTTAGTTCCCCCGCAACGGTGCCAAAAACTTGATCGCTGAAATCAGAGCTTTAAAATTTATAAAGAATATGATCGAACCTAGAAGCTAACTCTGACAAAGATTAAAGGCAAGTGTCTAGTATAGCTTGGGTAAGACCGGATTGTCGAACCCAAATGAACTAAAAGTACTAATACTAACTTTCTTTTTATTATTTAGCCTAAAATAAAGTGAAGTTGCTTTAATCTAATCAACGACTACTAAGCTAAATACATAAAGACAAAAACAACGAATTGGAGAATAACTTGAAGAAAAACTCAGTTGATCACGACGATACCCTCAGGAAGAATCCACCTAGACTTCACTTGTTACCTAACACTGAACCATACGATTTATTCACTTAGTTTGATCCGTAGGACTCCCTAACGTATACTAAATCCTCTCTCAAGGCGAATAACGTCTAACCCTAGGTTAATTAGTGGAACTCTCGTTCTTTTATAATAACCCTCTAGAATAGAAATAAATCGATCTATGGATTCCCATAATAGGTTTCACCCTAATCCGAAAAAATCTCATCACCCTATCTTTAGGTGTGCAATCAACTCCGCTTAATTATGCTAGATCTACTCTTAGGCAGGGTCTATTCCTCCTCCACCTTAGCACATCAAATTTAGATTAAGCACACATAATTAATAACAAACTAAGTATTTATCATATAATTCAAGAAACAATAACAAGATTCATCTAGGTTTCATCCCCTTCAGGTATCTGAAGGGTTTAGTTCATAACAAATAAAGAAAACATCTCAAGAGAAAAGATAAAACAAAACATAAGAAATCCCTAAAACTCCCTGAAGGAATTGAAGAAGAAATCCGCCATCTTGAGTATAACTCCGGCTTCTTGGGATGGATCAACTGGCTAACGTCGAGCGATTCCCTCAATTCTGACCTTTCCAGCTTGGCTCCTTGGCTAGCTTGACGCCCCTTCAAAGGTGATACTTAGGGGGTTTATATAGGCTCTTGGAATACGATTCTTTCTCCCTAAGTATCCTTTTCCGACTGAAATTGTCTAATGCCACGACAAGGACACGGCCATGTCACACGCTCGTGTGACGAGTCTTTGAGCCGTGTTCGGATTTCTTAATGAGGCACGGCCGTGTAAATTGGGGGTCAGGCCGTGTTCTAGATGCTCGACAAGGCACGGCCGTGTGATCTTTGGGCCAGGCTGTGTGGATTTCGTGATATGGCCTATTTACTCCGTTTTGGGCCCGTTTTATGTTTTTTTCATCCTCGGGTGCTTTCCTAGGTATAAGACATGAAAAGAAAGGATTAAGAGCACCTTTTTACATGAATCAAGGGATAAATCATCCAAAAGCGTACTAAATGTGGGATTAAAATATGTTATAATTACGGTTTATCAGATACCCATGATGCATGCTTCGTATTCTGACATATTGTTCGTGCAATCAAAATCCAATTTACTAGTATGGGATAATGATCTCCGTTTGGGGATACTAGGACTGTCCCGATTCCGTTACCCATAGCATTGGAAGCCCAATCAAAGTTTAGTTTCCAGGGCTATTCTTCTTGAACACCTTCTTCGGTAGTTGCAACATACATCAGATCTTCATTTCGGAAATCAAAATTCAAAGGCTCTTAATCTTCTAGCTCTAGTGGCTATAAAATCTGCTATTGCACTCCCTTTTACTACTTTCTGGTTCACATAGACTATATTAAATTCAGAAAGCAGAATTTGCCAACGAGCCATCCTTCCATTCAGAGTAGTCGACTCCATCATGTACTTTAGAGGGTCTATTTTTGAGATGAGCCAAGTTGTGTGGTACAACATGTACTGTCTGAATCTTCGGGTTGTCTAGATTAAGGCGTAACACAACTTCTCAATTGGCGAGAATCTTGTCTCACATTTAGTGAACTTCTTAGTAAGGTAGTATATCGCTCTTTCTTTCCTTCCTGACTCATCATGTTAGCCCATCACGCATCCCATAGAATTCCCAAATACTGTTAAGTACAATATCAATGGCTTGTCTAGACTAGGTGGCATCAGTACTAGTGCATTAGATAGGTAATATTTGACCTTATCAAAAGTTTTCTGGCATTCTTCGTCCCATACACTTGGATTATGTTTCTTAAAGAGACGAAATTTGGGATCATATTTCTCAGTTAGTTGTGAAATGAACCGGGTGATATAATTTAATCTCCCTAAGAAACCTTGAACCTCTTTTTGAATGCACGGCGGAGGAAACTCTTGTATAACCCTGACTTTATCTGGGTCGATCTCTATCCCTTTTTTGCTGACTACAAAACCTAACAATTTTCTCGACTGGCCCCGAATGTACATTTTCCTGGATTGAGCTTCAGCTGAAATTTTTTCAACCTCAAAAACATTTTACTCAGGACTTGTATATGCTCTTCTTTTGTTTGAGACTTTGCGATTATATCATCAAAATAAACTTTGATTTCCTTATGCATAATATCATGAAACAGGGTTATCATGGCTCTTTGATACGTCGCACTCATATTTTTCAATTCGAATGGCATCACTTTGTAGTAAAATATTCCCCATATGGTTACGAATGTCGTCTTTTCCATATCTTCAAGATGCAACTTAATCTGGTTGTATCCAGAGAAACCACCCATGAAAGAGAATAGTGAGTAACCTGCCATGTTGTCCACTAAGGTGTCAATGTGAGGCAATGGGAAATTGTCTTTTGGGTTGGCCTTGTTTAAATCCCTGTAGTCTACACACATTCGCACCTTCCTATTTTTTTTAGGGACGGGGACAATATTGGCTACCCATTCTGAGTATTTAACCACTTGTAAGAAACAAGCGTTGAATTGCTTCTTGACCTCTTCTTTAATTTTCAGCTAGATGTTGGGTCTCATCCTTCGAAGTTTCTGTTGAATCGGCTTGCATTCTTCCTTTATGGGAAGCCGGTGTACCATGATATCAGTACTTAAACCAGACATGTCTTGATATAACCATGCGAAGACATCTTTGAATTCTTGGAGTAACCCAATGAAGTCTTGCTTTGTCTCTGCGGTAATGCAAGCTCCGATCTTTACCTCTTTCTTTTCTTGTTCGTCTCCTAAGCTCACAATTTCTATTGACTCTTTGTGAGGTGGAATCTATTTCTCCTTTTGTTCTACCATCCTTAACAAATTAGGAGATAAGTTACAATCTTGATTATTTTCAAAGTCCTGAGGTTCCTTTAGACACATATCTTACGTAAAAGGAAATTCTGAGCCAATAGCAACATCGCTTATATCATTGATATTTAGAGACATGTTATATGAACGAAGGAAGACCCAAAGAACAAATGAATCGAAGAATAATTATTTGTGTGGTATGAGTATGAATTAAATGGAAAAAATAAAAGAATATTTGTCAAAATGAGACACGAAGATGCATTTTATTGAAATAAAAATAATGGATATATGCATTTTTCACAAAAGGATTCTTATTACTCCTAGGCTTAGAGTAATAAGTGTGTTTTGAACATTACTCTGAATTTGTTCTAAAAATTAAAGGAATCTTTTCCGCGGTCCAATTGTTCAGAACACTTCCAGGTGTGTAAGGGTAAATGCCTGATAAGTTCTCTTTCCCAATTCCTTCTTCGGATATGGTGTTGATACTCAGATTTCCCAACATTTTTTTTGTAGTTTCTATTATCGACATCTTCCGTTCAGGGTAAATGGTTCCTCCTGACACGAATGTTCTGGATATATAGGGAAAGGTAATTGGTTCCTACTTGACCTTTTAACCACTCAGTCGCGCTCTTCTTCTTTTTTGTTTCTTCTCCAGCTCTCTCTTCTTTTGTCTCGCATCTGGCTTGCATCTTAAGCCAAAGAAGTCTCATTTTTCCATCAGCATTGGTGCCTCGACTTTCTCTTGGAGGCACTTCCCGAGTCCTCTTCCAGGTAAGGCTCCTTTTCTAGCCTTCAACTGTAGGCCTATCTTCGTGGTTTTGGATGTTCCTGGTACTGGGATCTTATTTCCTTCGACAAAAGTTGCATTAACAAATTCCAGTGATCGAAATAAACATTCTATCACCTCATCATCTGCTCTTATGTATGGTGCGTCACTGGTTACGGATGCAATGATATCTTCTTCAGCGTTTATCATCACCAGTCAACCTTTGTTACCAACTACAGTTTTTGGTGTTGTGATGATGGCACTACCTCAGTTGAGTGAATTCAAGGCCTCCCCAACAAGAAATTATAAGAGGGCTTAATATCTATCACCAAGAAGTCTACCTCATATGTGTTCGGACCAATTAAAAGAGGTATCTCAATCATTCCCATCACTCTTCTTTCTGTACCATCGGATGTTCTCACTATGTTTTGGCGTGTCTTCATATGAGAGCTATCCATTGGCAATCTATTCAGTATGGATAGGGGCAAGACATTCAGCACAGATCCATTGTCGATTAACACCCCTAGCAATGTATATCCTTTGCAGCGGATGGTGATATGTAGAGCCTTCGTGGATCTTATGTCCCATTGCAGTATTTCATAATCATTGAAAACAATGAAATTGTCGGCACTTATATTGTTAACCAGACGGTCTAGCTTGTTCATAGAGATATCATCGACGACATAAGTTTCATTCAACACATTCATCAACGCGCTACAATGTGTCTTTGAGCTCAAGAGCAAGACTAATACTGATATGCAAGCTGGTTGTTTGTGTAGCTGTTCTACAATACTATACTCGTTATGCTTTAAGAATTTCAGGAATTCCTTAGCCTCGTTTTCAATTACTAGCTCGTTAACTGGTGATTCAAATCTAGTCGTCTTTTCTTTCTTATGTTCAAACGCCAGGGTCTTTCCTTTAACGGGCTTGGTTCTTGCATTTGCAGGGTTATAGCGCCTCCCACTGCGCTTGTAAAAACCCATATCCTAGCCCTCTTCTGAAGTTCTAACTGGATTCTTCTCTCCCAGGATCATCACGTTGCAGTCATAATTCCATGGAACCCTGTTGTTGTCCTTGTAAGAAAAAGCCACGGGTTTCTAAATTATGACCCTCGGCGTAACTTGTGCTCCCACTTCATTGCTTCTTGGTCGTGAAATAATCACCACTAGGTGGTTGACCTTATAGACCTTCTCCGTCAATCCTTCCTCTGAGGCACAGATGTCTCCTCCTTCCGAGCCTTTGACATCTTCAAATAATTCTAACTCCTTGTTATCCATCAGACTTTGTACCAAAGCTCTGAATTCAGTGCATTCCTAGATCTCATGACCTTCTTCAGTGTGGAACTCATAGTAGCTCCTCATCCCTTTAGGTACCTCCTCCGAATTTTGAACGATTAATCCTACGTCTATCATCTTTTGCCAAACCCATTTTAGTGGGTTTTTTACTTCTGGCACATCGGTTTTGATCCTCTTTCCTCCACTCTCAATTATCACGTTTACCCTTTGATCTGAATGACTAGGTAATGGATTTTCTGCCACATTAGGTCCAGACGGATCATCGAACCTTACGATCCCCATCTTGATGAACCTTTCAATCAGTTTTTTGAATGTAGTGCAATTTTCAATTGAGTGTCCTGTTAATCCTGTGTGGTACTCACATTGAACATTCACATCATACCATTTTGGGAACGGAGGTTGCATAGGTTTCAAGTAAAATGGGGATACCACATGCGCATTAAACAAATTATGATATAACTCCCTATATATCATCAGGATAGGTGTGAACTGGAGTTTTTTTGTGTTTGGCCTTGAGTTAGATTCTTGCCTCGAAGGGCCTTGATGGCTGGTTGTTATGTTTGTTGGTTGGCCTACAGTAATCGATTTTGAATAATTTTTATTATACACGTTTGCATTATTTACTTCATTTTCTTTCTTTCTCGACTCTGATCTTTTGGCATTTTCCCCCGCGTCTATTTTCCTACTCTTTACTGCACTTTCAATCATCTCACTAGACATTACTATATCTGAAAAGCTATTGGTAGCGCTTTCCAACATATGGTTAATGAACGGGGCTTTTAGAGTATTTATGAAAAGTATTGTCATTTCTTTCTCTAGAAGAGGTGGTTGGACTTGCGTTGCCACCTCCTCCATCTCTGAGCATACTGCCTGAAGCTTTCACTTGGCTTCTTTTCCATATTTTATAGTTTAATTCTATCAAGTGTCATGTCGGTCACATGGTTATTTTGTTTCATGAAAGCCTGTGTCAAGTCTTTCCATGAACTAATTTTGGCACGGCTTAGCTGGTTGTACCACTTGGTAACTGACCTGATCAGACTATCTTGGAAGCAGTAGATTAATAATTGGTCGTTATTGACATATCCCGTCATCCTTTAGTAGAACATTGTGATATGGGCTTCAGGACAACTAGTCCCATTATATTTTTTGAATTCTGGAGTTTTGAATTTTGGTAGGAGTACTGGATCTGGGACTAAACTCAAATCCTTAGCATTAACCCTGCAAAGATAGTCAGCATTCTCCATAGCTCTAAATTTCTCCTCCAACTGCTTATACCGGTCTTCCAGCAGTTTTGGCAAGTCAACTCTTGCTCTATCCATTTCAGCCATGTTGTCCAAATCTAGAATGACGGGGTTGGTGAGATTATCCCCGGGATTAGAACCTAAATGTGTTGGGTAATTCACCGGTGCTGAAGTGCCGGCCTGGTATTGTTGAGGTCTTATGGTAACGAGTACCCTTTGTGGATATGTATCAGGTTGGGCTTGTACGTTTACCGGGGTAAAGCCTGAGGGGTATGTAGGGTCCTCGTTATCATCCCCCGAGTTAACCACAGTATTTTTCCCTTTTTTAATTCCACCGGCCAGTAATTGGGTCAACTGGCTTATCATGCTTCATTGGGACTTGTATTTGATCCCTCATGTCTTACTGTACTTTAGCTAATTATTTTTGTAGCTGCGCTTGCAACTTATCTTGCATGTCCTTTTGGATTTGTTCTAATCTTTGATCCATTGCTTTGGTTTTGCAGTAGGTACCGTAACGATATTCAGTTGGTAGATTATTGTTGGTTTCCATGGCAACTATCATAATTTTGATTAATTAGGGTTTTTTATGAAATTTAATGCATATAATGAAATGTAATGCTGATATATGAAATGAATGCAAAAAAAGGCATTGATTCTGATTCAATTTTATTAGAACAACTTTACTAGAAAACAAATCTCTTTACATAAAACAGATATTTTACATATATAGCCTTGCCCTAATACTCAAAGCCTTGACTCGTATCTCAAGCTTAGCATGTCGACCTGAACCACTAGGGTTTGCAAATGCTCGGCTACTTCCCGTACTTGAGTCACAGCTTCGCCCATGATTTGATCTCTATCCCTAATATGACCTTGAAAGCGTTGGAATTGCTCTTTCCAATGTTCATTGTTTGTTTTAAGAAGCTCGACTCGAAGTTCACAATTTTACAGTACGGTCTCTAGCTCTTCTATATTTCCATTCAACTCTTCAATCTTATTTAGGCTTGCTTTCAACTCGATTGCGGAGTTGCGACTACGATATTGATGGAGTGACCTTTCTAATGTTGCTACCCGAGCTCTCATCCCAACCTTTTCATTTTGGCTTTCTATCAAATCTCTTTTTAAAGCATCTTCTTGAACCCAAGCATCTTGGAATTTCTTTTCCCACTAATAAGCTTTAATCGTTTCTTCTTTGATCTCTTGCAGCCATTGTTCTGATGTTTTACCCAACCCGATAGTTCTTATTGACAAACGCAACTTCTTATAATCTGTTTTTAGACTGTCCAAGTCTTCCTCAGCCTTGTTCTTTCCTTTTCTCATTTTCTCGGCTTCTAACTTATGGACGTCGACGTCTAATCCTAGTTGCATCTTTTCTTCTTCCAAATGTTCTATCTTTTTCCCTAGCTTCGAACTCCTCATTTCAAAGTCTTGCTTTATGATTTCCAACTCATATGGGATTACTTGTAAGTGCTTTTCTATCGGCCGAGTGTTTTCTTGACTTAACACAGAGACATTGTCATTGACTCTTTTACCCCACCACCAATCATATTCGGGGGTCGTCATGGGATTTGTGAAAAATCTTTTTATTCTATGGGTTTGGTTTTAAGCGTTCGATATTTCATGAACCTTCTTCTTGTAATTATCACCCTTGTACGCAAACTCATACTGAGTAAACCCTTGTGTTGCTGGTATAAACTGCCTCGACCAATACTGCCTCAATACAAGTAAAGGGGCATATCCAATAGCTTACCATATCCCAAGTAGATGAGCCCATTCGAAGTCTCCACATCGATACAAAATCTCATTAAGAATCATTTAAGAGGCTCTCCATTCGACTTTTTCGCCTTGGAGACTCTAGAGAATTACCATCCACTTTTCCTCCGAAATGTTGTCTCGCATTGGGGTAGCCACTAACTCTTTCAACGAGGAGTAGTTCTCAGAGAATACTTGATAAGAAACATTTTCTACCTTCCAAAAGTGGCTATGGAACCATGCTAACAAGAGTTGTGCACATTCGATAAACCTTCCTTCACCCGCTCTTTGGCATGCACTTAAAGATCTGAAAGTTTCGGCCAAAATTGCCTGGACGGGCATGACCCTTTTGTCAAGTAGATCAAATAAATCTGAAATTGTCTCATCTATGTTTCCTAGTGCTTTGGGAAAGATGACCAACCCGTAAATACTCAAGGCGAAGACGTCGACTCTTTTTTTCGTATCTAAATGTGCCAAGATCAAATCTCGCAAACTTTTCCAATGGATGCATTTATTATCTCCCTTTTGTTTAATCTGGGCTGCGACCCATTGCTCACTCATCCCCGTGATGCTTATTAGCTTCTTTAAGAAAGTCGGCACGTTGGCGGCTTTAGAATAAGCTTTGTCGGTTTGGATTCTTGGGCAACAGAGTAGAGTTGTGTACTCTTCTACGGTGGGCACCAAATCTACCTTCCCAAAAGTAAAACAGCTATAGACGGGATTCCAATACTTGGCGAGAGCTTAAAATAAGTTCTTATCCACTTTGACATCGTGTAAATAAGGCAAATCATCACAGTCTTGGTAGAATAACTGTTTGATTTTGTAATCCCATTGGTCCCATATTTCTTCCAACTCTTGAAGGTTATTTTGATTCATGCTCATACAAGTGAAATCCCATAATTTTGACACATACCCCTTCGTCAGGCTGTCATCCTTCTCTTGTTGTGTCTTCTCAAACCATATCTAGACGGCCACATTGTCTTCCACTTCATCAAGAAATCCTTTTTCCATGGCAAGCTCTCTATTTAGCAACTGAACGTGAATCAACACACTTTTTCTATGATGAAAATGCAATCCAATCACAACCAAAACAAAACGAAACAAGTTAGTACATTTCATACAAATCTAGAATTCAAAGCAAGAAATAATAAATAGAACACCTAATCAGGTGACAACTAGAGGTTCGGTATGGTTATACCTCGGATAGGCTCTTAAAGCTCATTATATGCGGTTCGATTCTAAAATAAGGGTACCTAGACCAACAGAATCCTCGATCCTCACCCATTATAGGCTCATACGGACCGAGTTCGATTCTGGGGAATACATTTCCTTATGGCTATACGGAGATGAAAATCTCACTGAGACATAGGTATGGATGTATCCCGAAAGCGATCCACTATCCTATACGGAGGTGAAGACCTTATGAAGGAATAACTTCTCACTCCTACTTAAGAATGGAAAAAATTGAACGATTATTCAATGCAATAGGCGGAAACATACCAAGAGACTTCCAAACCAATAAAACAAATATACTAGATCGCTATATAACCCGAGAGATCAAAGACAAAACATGAAGGATGAAATGCAATAAAGGGATCGTAAATTTAAACCAAATTATCAATTTTCGACAAAATACCAAAAATCAACTCGTGGCTTGACTCTCTTATTTTATCCCCAGCGGAGTCGCCAAGCTGTTGAAATCTATTTTGAGAATCGACTTTTTTTTTTAAAAAACAAAAATGGGAGTCGCCACCAATCCTTTTTTTATGAGATGTGATTAGATCACCTCGTAATTTGATTGTTGTAATAAAAGGTTTAATTTACTAAAACAATAATTTTGGTATACAAAAAAAAAAAAAAAAAAAGGTTTGGGAGTCGGTTACTCACGAGGAAGGATTAGCACCCTCGTGACGCCCAAAATTGGTACCTAGTTGATTACTTAGTGTCAAGAATTGAAAGTTGGAAGAGAGTTTAAAAACATGATCCCACTTTACAATAATTAAAATCACTTGAATAATTCAAAACGTGTGTAAAAGGCCCTTTTATCTCGAAGTAACAGAAAGGGCATATCCCGTAAGTTAGGACACGACATCTCAAATCCTCGAAAATAAGCTTGCTCTTTATTTAGTTATTATTTAAATCTCATGTGTTTTAATTTTAAAAGGGATGTCCGGTTATTTAGGTTTAAGGAGAAAGTCGAACCCCGTAAGTTAGGGCACGATTTCTCGAATCTCCTAATACGGGACATTGTCTTAATTTCAAAATTTCCTTCATTAAATAATAACGAATGTAATATTTAAAACAATGTGTATTTATCTTATGTGGGGTATAGTATAAAAACGACAATTACATTTAAACATAATGCATGATGTAGTGATGATGAAATAATATAAAATGACTATATCGGTAGAATATTTGAATGATATATAATAAATAAACAAGGGAATGCTATAATAATACTAATGTAATTATAGTCAAAATAATAATATTAATAATCAAATCATAATAATAATAAAATAAATAAGGTAACTTAAAGTAAAAATAAAAATAGAAAATGCATGATTAAAAAGATAAACAAATGTGACATGAAAACATCAAAAATAATAAAAGAAATAATAAAATAACTCGAACAAAAAAAAGACAATAATAAAAAAATGCATAAATAAAAGAGTAATCGATCTAGTTTTTAAGGGTAAAAAAAAGAAGTAATAAATAAATAAATAAATAGCTCGTAAAGAAGTTGAAATTAAATAAACTAAGGATTTAATTGAAATCTAAATGAAATTAGGGGCATAAATTGTAAACAATAAAAAATAGACTAATAAGGATTAATGTGTAACACACTAAAAAGGACAGGGATCGAATAGGAAAATATCCCTTGTCCTTATGTGCATCGTTTCTTAGAAGGACCAAAATAAAACAAAAATGAAATTATATGGTAAAATTTTTAAATATATAAAAATAGATAGGACTGGATTGAAAACTAAATAAAAGGCAGAAGGGTCGGGACCGCAAATAACCCATTTGTCGTGAAAACACGCGGATCCTAGCCACTTTCTGGTTGGGCGATCGGGTTGAAGGCCAAAATGGCGTTGTTTTGGGGTTATTGAAGCCAGCCCTAAACGACGTCGTTTAATATCACCTATAAGAGCCAAATTTAAAAAAAAAAAATTCATTCTGTTCAGTTTTTTTGAAAAAAAACTTGAGAGCTCTCTTTTTTTCTCTCGGTGGTTCCTGAGTCCGACCTTTGAGCCGCCGTGGACCACTGTGGCCACCGATCATAGGCGATGGTGGCCAAAGAAAACCTATTTTAGCCATTTTTTTTCGTTTTAAAAAAAAATAATCTTGGGAACCTTATCTAAAGGCTAGTGCCAAAAATCAAAAAAATAGAAGAAAGTCTCAGCCTTGCGTGTTCGTCGAACCCTCGGTAGATCCCTAATGGGTTCTGAGGTGTTCGGGACCAGAGGAAAAAGTCCTTGACGGCGACGGAAGGCAGAACGGTAGGTAAGAAAACCTTTTCCTTTTTTATATACTTATTATGTCTTTTTAAACAAAAAATAAAAAATATAAAGAACTACCTTTTTTCGAAATCTTTTTTTTTCTTTGTTTTTTGTTTTTGATTGCCTCTTCGTGTGTAAAAATAATACATCTAGACTCCGGCTTTTATAGCCGATTACATATTTTTCTTTTGCTTTTGTTTCTGCCATCTACTACTTGCTACTGTTCTTTTTGCTGTTTCTTGCATATGGTTTCTGTCCTTTTCCTTTTTTTTTTTTTTTTTTACAAATGACATGGAGGTCAACGACGATGGAGAGGCAAATCCCTTCGCTATTTTGGTGAAACGATGGTAGAAAGGGTACACCAAGCCTCGGAACGAGACGCCTCGAGCAGCGTGTGTGCGAAAGGAGGGAGGTGCGGTGCAGAGATTTTATGGTTTTTGATTTTACTAAAAAGAGGTTTAGGTTGTTGGACTTTAGATTTTGGGTTAGAGTTTTTTGTTTTGAACTGTTTGGGTAGTGTATTGGGTATGGCATGTAATTGGACTTTAATTTTTATTTTTATTTTTATTCTTGATTTCTGTTTAGGGCCCGAACAAAATTGAGCCCTTACAAATACATCATGAAAAACAAGATTGATGCAATGTCTAGGGTAGCTTGATTGTAACAAAACAACATAGTGAATGCAAAATTGAACATTTACAAATAAATAGAGAAAACCCAATCTAGACCACTAATAGATAGTAGCAAACATGGAAGATAATCGACGGCAACTAGTTGCAAATAGTGGTTGGTTTCTTTGGAAATTCATCTAAAACTGGTGGATGCAGTTCATCAAAATTAACAAAAAATTGCTAGAAATAGAAGGTTAGTGTACTGGTGGAAGGACCAATCAACGGTTTTTTTTTTATCTAGTTTTTTCTGTAGGAGGCAATGCTTCCCTGAGTATTCAAGTTTTAAGCATCTTTCTAAACCATGAAGTAAAAAAATACCATGAGAATGTTTTATGTAGGACGCAGAACTTTTGCACACAAACACGGTATTCTTTAGTAAAAGGCGAAAGAATAGTTCGCTCTGTGCTCACCACACGGCTCCGTGAGTTGGATGCCAAGCTACAAGTTGCTCTATAAACATTAGGATAAGCTGCTACTTGCTTTTCCGCTGCGATGTGGGAATTGATCACTAAGCAATTTCCAACAACAAAGTTGGGACTTGGGAGTTTAGAGATTATCGAGTGTTTTCTTTTTCGAAACTGAAGAAGAAAGCTAAGAACCTGTAACGAATGCTTTAAAAGTGACATTCTAAAGGGAAAATTAGCAGTAACCATCTTTTTAATTATTATATTTACTTTCAATCTTCTCTAAAGGTTCCCTAAAAGTACAGTGAATTTTAAGGATTGTAACATATGATGAAAAGAACACTGTGGTAAGTTAGTAACTGCACATCCAGAAATGAGTAACCGGTCGAGTGGTGGGAAGAAATGACAAGTATGGTTCGTTTTATTAATGAATTGTACCTATATGTATAGACATACAAAATTTTGATATTTTAAATTAATTTTTATTTTTTTATTTTAATTATTTTACTTTTTTTATAATCAGATTTAAACTTAAAATATAATTATTAAATTAAATTATTAAACTTAATTAATAATTTTAAAATTTATATGAATGACATTTATATATAATATATAAAAATATAAAATATCAATAAACCCAAAACGATAAACAATACATCACTTGATACGTACTTAGGAATAAAGCTACTCGACAAATAATAATAATAAAAACAAACAAACTGGGAAAATATGCAGAAATCAGTGCTTAGAATGACCACATGTTGGATACCTGGATTTAACCAAACTAATGCATGCAAGTCTAAAACCGGTGAGTTGACAGCAAAAACTATTAAAGTCCAATTTAGAATATAATTTCCAGTGTAAGAAGATCTGATTGATCGGATACTGTTTCAGATTAATTCATTAGAAACAGTGTAAACCAATAGGCAAACTGCTATTAATATATAAAAGAAAAAAATTGTAACCCCTCCAGACGCGTGTACCAAATAAATATTGTAGCAATCCCCCCAACATGGATACGAACAAGTTGATACACTGGAACTAAAACAACAAAGTCCTATATGATGAAAACAGCATAAATGGTTATGTTACTCTACGGATTCTTTTCATTTGTAATGAAAAAGTACTAGTGAATGACAGAATGGAGCTAGCCACTGGGTTTTTAGGAAAGAGGGCAAAACAGGAAAAATTAGCAATCCAATTTGACTTGCTATTTTTTATCACATTTTTTCAATTTATACTATACACTATATATTAGTTGGTTCATTACGTAACTCAACTACTCCCACTAATACTGTTAGGATTGTCCCGATTAAGCAACAACTAAAAATTGCGAAATAAATAGAGAAATTGAACACACAAATTTAACGTGAAAAAATTTCTCAAAAGAGGATAAAAAACCACATGTAAAGATAATTTTACTATAATGGCAAAAGAACAAAGAGTACAAAAGATGGAGATAAAAACTAAACCGCGAAAACCCGAAAACAAAGAACCCTCAAAACGTAAACACAAAATTCTCAAAATGTGTTATGAGTTCTAATATCTAATGGGTGTATTTTCTAAGGTTGTGATTGTCAAGTCAAACAAATTACGCTAATAAATGCTAAATATATCATACTAATAAATACTAAATCTTCTAGAAAGAAAATATATTTTGTTTAGCTTGACTTGCAAGCAATCTCTTAGAATTTGGGTCACACAACTCTAACAATCTCCACCTTGACACAAATTCTTACAACGCCATCTTTGCCAAAGCTCGCCATGGGCCTATCTTGAACTATGCAGGGAATTAACTGAGTCGAATATGTGCTTAGAAGCTGGAAGACTTCTAGCCTTCAACTTATGCACTGCCAAATCAAAACTAACCCGGGTCTGATTTTCATGAACACAGTGCCCTAACTTTTCAAAACCTGCATCCAAAAGAGAATATCTATTCAACGAAACGTTCATACATTTTTCCCTCCTATGACCAAGTTGCCTCCACTCCAAACGAGTTGACTTCGACTCCGTAACGGACGAGGGACATCCGATTTCACCAGTCACTGTAGAACCTTGCAGAATATAAAGACTACTGGTTCTTTTACCTTTTAACAAAACAAGAGCTCCATGAGATACTTTAATGCTGTTCGACTCGATGTTGATTCTGCATCCTTTCAAGTCTAAACTACTCAATGAGATGAGATTCTTTCGTAAATCAGGTACATACCTGACATCTGAGAGTGTTCTAATTGTCACATCGTGTATCCTAATTTTAACAGTACCAATACCAATTACCTTACTAGATGAATCGTTTCCCATGCGCACAACTCCACCTTCAACTGAACTGTATGTGGAGAACCATTCTCTAATGGGACACATGTGGAAAGAACATCCCGAATCTAGGATCCATTCGGACGTGAGTTTGGAGTTATCGCTCGTTGACACTAACAAGAAATCATCACCGCTTTCATCGACCAAATTAGCACCAGCTACATCTTCCTCGTTACTCTCAGCAGCTATTTTATTTTGCAGTTTATAACAATCTGCTTTGACGTGACCTAACTTTTTACAATAGCGACACCTTTTGTCTCGTTTCTTTGGTGCTACCAAAACGGAAGCTTGCTTATCTGCCTTGCTATCCAAACCAAACTCATTGTCGAGTTTGTCTCTACTCAACAAATGACCATTCATATCTTCGAATGAGAGTTTGTCTTTGCTATAAATCAGAGTCTCCCTGAAAGACTTGTATGAAGGGGGTAAAGAGCACAATAATAGCATGGCCTGATCTTCATTGTCAATATGAACCTCAACATTCTTTAAATCATTTAAAAGAGTAATGAATTGACTGATGTGATCTCTAAGAAGCTCACTTTCGTTCATGCGAAATGTAAATAGACGTTGTTTCAATACTAAACGGTTAACTAAAGACTTAGTCGCATAAAGAGTTTCTAACCTTTTCCACAAGGCGGATAAGGTTTTCTTCATCAATACCTCCTGCAATACCGTATTCGCGAGGCACAACTGGATTGCAGACAAGGCCTTTTCATCAAGCTCTTCCCATTCTGTTTGATTTAGATTCTCAGGCTTTTTCCCGGAACAACCTTTTTCAAGCCTGTTTGAACTAGAATTGCCATCAATCCGAACTTGCCACAGATTGAAATTTGTCTCACCATCGAACTTCTCAATTTCAAACCTTGTTGCTTCCATCTCTGAACGGGCTGATCTATAAAAATTAAACTAGCTCTGATACCACTTGTTAGGATCGTCCCGATTAAGCAACAAGTAAAAATTGCGGAATAAATAGAGAAATTGAACACACAAATTTAACGTGGAAAAACTCCTCAAAAGAGGATAAAAAACCACGAGTAAAGATAATTTTACTATAATGGCAAAAGAACGAAGGGTACAAAAGATGGAGATAAAAACTAAACTCCGAAAACCTGAAAACAAAGAACCCTCAAAACGTAAACACAAAATTCTTTAAATGCGTTATGAGTTCTAATCTCTAATGGGTGTATTTTCTAAGGTTGTAAAAGAGCCTATTTATAGGTTAAATTGTCAAGTCAAACAAATTACGCTAATAAATACTAAATATATCATACTAATAAATACTAAATCTTCTAAAAAGAAAATATATTTTGTTTAACTTGACTTGCAAGCAACCTCTTAGAATTTGGATCACACAACTCTAACAAATACAATCTTGAAAACATAAAAATTTAACTTGTACACAAATTAATTTGTATCAATCAGCACCTAAATACATCATAAATCTACCAACTAAAAATGGTTTACACGTAATATAACATGTGCAACATGCACCAAAAATATATCCATGCAACCCATGGATCTTCAATCTGCCAGTAGCTTCACAATTCGCCGTATAGTGCACAACTTGGGCATCGGCGAGCTTATTCTTACTTGTTTGGATATGGGGAGTCCGCCAATATTTTTTACTTAGACTGTCCGTCGAATGTCTGAACTGTTTGCCACATATTATTCGCCAAATGTACTTGTCACTACATGGTTGGCCATCTCACAACAATTACATTATATTGTCCGCGGAGCATTCTTGATGAATTTGAGATCTAATCCTTAACTCTTCGCAAATCAATACATGGTCTGATACCCTAAAGTTAGTTAAGAAGCTCCTTATTTTCAAAAGTTACAAAAGTATGTCTGGCGTCCATATTCATACTACATTTTTATCATCAGCATAGATCTCTGTAGCGCCAGTACAAATTAGTATTTATTTATGTTAAAGTTTGGCGGCATCTTTTGTTAATAAAAATCAAAGGTGGCATCATGGCATGTAAATGTCCAGTATGATATCAAACACCATTAGTAAAACCATAAACTGAAATGACACTGATTGTTTATTTTATTAAAATAAAATCAATGACATGGTGAAAAGCGAAAGCATGAAAAGTTTCCACAAAGTCTAGGCACTTGGACAAGTTAGAAAACCTCAAACAACCCATGACAGAACTGCAAGGAACTCCGTAGACAAGAGTTATATATGCTTTTCCCCTTTAAAGTTAAAGATAGAGTTGAAGTGAACGGAATATAAGATGTTTGGAGGCCAGTTAGGATTAAATGGTACAAAATACTTTATATTTCATCATATCTCATAAATGTAATCGATAAGAAAACTTTATAATGTAAGATTGAAAATACTGTGACCTTTCTTTTAAACACAGAAAAAAACTTGTCAAGATGGCTGCCAAGTGTTCTAAATATGCAAACCACTCAGAGGCTATGAGCAATATCAGTCATCTAGTGTTCTGTAACACATTACTGAGTTAACTATTCCAGTTTCATTTCCAAAACTAAAGTAATCTGAATGATGTTGCCAAAAGTAGCATCAACGAGAAACCAACTTTCTCTTATATTCTCAGACTTCATCCGACAAGCCAGGTATGAAAGCATCAGTAATAAGGACAAGTGAAAGCTATCACATGATTAACAACAATATCAATGTAATTAAATCCAGATATAACATCATGATTTTGATAGGTGTAAACAATATCAAAAATTTGCAAATAAGAAGAATTCATTTTCTAGATCTTTTCCACATAAAAACGAAGTTGCATATGGGGGAGTAATTCTTGGAACTCAAATTGCACATAAAATCTAAAAGCAGTCTAACCAAAACAGAAAGGTTATATCAATCGAAATTATCCAAGTCTTGATTAAAAGATGCAACATTACCAGCATCTATTCCACCGATGAATATTAAGCATGTCCTCGGCTTCACTCTGCTCCAACAACCCTTCACTCGCATAATTACTTAAAAGATCCATCTTCTTCCTTTCCACAACCATCCTTTCAATCTCCTTCTCATCACGCAACGGCACGTGCACGACAAATTCCCTCTCCTTATCTTTCCTCTCATTCTCCTCCCTCTCCCTCCTCTCCTCCTCCACCACATCCTCCTCTTCCTCAAACAATACATTCCTCGCTGAAACATCATCAGTAGACACCGTACAGATATCAGTCTGTTGACATAAATTCTCTTGTTAAATTTAGCTTTTCAACATTTTATTTCACACAAGGTCCCTTTTTTTTTTTTTTTTTTTTTTTTTTTTTTTTACTTTGAAATAGCGGTAACCATCTCTTTACTTTGAAACTGCTGCTGACCCCGAATAAAATGACAAATGGCAATCAATAATATCAATTGGTTTGGGATTGGAAGTTTTCAAGACAGCATTTAATAAAAATATTCTCTCTTTTATTAACTAAACACTTGATTTTAAATAGAGAAAAGAGTCATGACCTAATTGCTAATTGGGATAATAATTCCTTAGTCTAATAGACTACTAAAAGATAAAGGAAAATAATTTCATTATTTTGATACACTACTAAAAGATAAAATAAAATATACTAGAATCTCAAATGATTGAATCTACCTAAATAAGATTAAAATATATCCTAAATATATATGGGTTTCACATCTTTCAACACCGTCCCTCAAGTTGGTGCATATATATCAATCATGACCAACTTGCTTACAAGAAAATCAAAGCTTGTCTTAGAGAGCCTTTTGGTGAGTATGTCAGCAATCTGTTGTTTTGAAGGAACAAACGGCATGCACACTTGACCTTATTCAGTCTTCTCCTTGATAAAATGTCTATCAATCTCAACATGTTTAGTTCTATCATACTCGACTGGGTTGTGAGCAATACTAATGGCAGCTGTCGTAACCATTTTTTTGAAAACGAGTCGACTTTGGTTTTGAAAACGAAAATAAAAATGGGAGTTGCCACCGATCTTTATTAGGGGTAATCGGATCACCTTTGTTTTAATAAAACGTTTTGGTTTACTAAAACGGTGTTTTTGGTCTACGAAATTCGAGAAAATGGGTTCGGGAGTCGGTTACGTGCGAAGAAGGATTAGCACCCTCGTCACGTCCAAAATTGGTACCGAATTGATTAATTAATGTCTTAGCGTCAAAAGTTGAAAATTTAGACAAATTAAAAATACAATCATTTTTTATTAATGTTGATTTTAAAACACTTGAATGAGTTGGAATAATCGTAAAAGACTATCTCATCTCGAGGCGATGAAATGCCACATCTAGTAAGTTAGGACACGGTACCCCGAATCCTTGAGAATAAACTCGCCTTTTATTTAAAAGCACGTCTATTTTAATTTTAAAAGAATATTTGGTTATTTAGATTAAACGAGAAAAAACAATACCCAGTAAGTTAGGGCATGGTCTCTCGAATTTCTAAATACGGAATATTTTCATTTTTAGAAATTCTTATCTCGAGGTAATGAGATGTCACACCAAATAAGTTAGGGCACAACACTTTATACTTTCAAGAATAAGCTTTTTATTTTAAACTCGTATTATGTTTTAAAAGGATATTCCGTTATTTAGGCTAAACGAGAAAAGTTGAAACCCAGTAAGTTAGGACACGATTTTCTTGAATTTCTAAAACGCGAAATATAACCTTATTTTGAAAAATTTTCGGTTTTTGATAATCACGAGTGTAACACTCAAAGGTGTACATTGATTTTGTTTGAAATAGAATGAAGCGTTCTAAGTTGGATAAATATGTTGGGATTTAATTCACGATACGATAACATGAAGCAATAATATGGTACTAAGCATGGACTACGAATAAAACATTATACAAGTGAACAACAATGATATGAAAGTACGAATAAAAGAATTATAATACATACAAGGATAATAATCGCACAACATACATCATTTAAACATTAACGTCCATAAAAATAAAATAATATAACACAATTTAAAATAATTACTAAGACAATTTTAAATATATAAGACGCAAAAAAGTTTGAAATAAATATTATGAAATGTAATTTAAAGTAAATAATATAAAATGATTTAAAATGACTAATATTCAAGATAACTTAAAATGAAATAATATGTAAAGTGACTTTGGATAAATAATTTATAAAACAAACTAAAATAACCAATAAAAGAGTTTAAAATATAATGTGTAAAAAGAAAAAAAATAAAAAAAATAAACAGTTTTAAAAAAAGAAAACTAAAGTAAATAATATATGTAGATATTAAAAATAATTAATACATGAAAAACTTGAAGTAAATAATAATAAAATATCTTAAAAATAAATAATATAACAAAAAATTAAATAACATATAAAAGTTTACATCAAATAATATATATAATTTAAGATAGATGATAAATAAATAATATACAATAATATGTGATAAAGCAATTTTTAAGTAAATAGTATAAAACGGTTTACAATAAATTACAAAAAGAATAATTCAACATGTATAACATATGATACAAATTAAAATAAACAGTACACAAAACAAATGAAAATAAATAACACAAAAAAAAAAAAAAATTAAACGAAGCTAAAAGGTTGAGGATTCAATTGCAAACCAGAATAAAATTTGGGGTAAACTTTCAAAATTGCGAAAATAGGTGTAAGGGACGAATTCACCACGCACTGGAAACACCAGGAGGCGAAAGAGAGAATATCCCAGGCCTTTGGTGTGGTGCACCTCAACCTGGGCCAAAATGAAATGGCGCGCAAATTTTGGGGTAAAATTAGAATACAAAGAAGATGGAGTGGGACTTAATCGAATGATGCAGGAAAGAAGGAGGGACCATTTTTGCAAATCTCCCTTTTAAAGCGAAAACACAAATCCCCACCCCACTAAATGACGTCGTTTTATCATGGCATTTAAAACAAAAAAATTTCCTTAAAGCTTCATATCTACCGTGTTCTTAAAAAAAATCAAAGGGTTTCCCTCTTTTTTTTCAAACCCCATTTCCTTCTTCAATCTCCCTCTTTATTTGGCCAACGAGCACCCCTGGTAGTCCACCGCACGCCATGTCATGGCGATGGCGTCGTTCTTGCGAAAGGGACCTTCGATGGTGAGACCGAGGGACGAATCAGGTAATTTTTCTTCCCTTTTCTTTTGCTATTTTCATGTATAAAAAATAAATAAAAAAAATGAAACAAGAAACTTAAAATGAAAATGACAGTAAAAAGACCTTTAGAGTTCAAATCTTTTTGTTTTTCTATTCAAAATTTTCAGAACCGAAGAAGAAGAATTACAAGGTTCTTTTCATTTTTTTATAACCGATTGCTAGATTCAGTTTTGTTTTTTTCCTTTTTATTTTCTGTCATTTTGTTGTTTTCTCTTTGTCTGTCGCTCTTTGTCATTTGTTGCTTTGTTTTTGTTTTGCAGGAGATGTCAGAGGCAGTGGCAGAGGCGTGCGGCGGTGGTGGCACGCGTGGAGGAGCGGCGACTGAAACTCTTAGGGGCTAGGGCTTCACTCCTTTTTTTCTATTTACTATTTGGGTCATTGGGCCATTTTAATATGTAATGGACTTTTATGGACTATTAAATTACTTGGGTTTTTAACTTGGTTAGGCCCCGGGCTAAATTGGGCCTGTACAGCTGCCCCTCTTTGTTCATTGTCGTGTAACGAGAATGGAGCAAAGACTTTAAAAGGACCAATTTTGCCCGGTCTTGCTAAGTCTCGGTGTTCTTCTTCTTCAAGTAGCCTCGCTCTAACCCACTACATCTTCAGGGGTATAGGAATTAGTAGTTTCAATATGCTTCTCTGCAACCTCAGAGTGATATGGGATTTGTGGTTTTAGTCCGCTCCACTGTAATTTCAGGGAGATAAGACTTGTATCTTCGACCTGCTCCACTGCAACTTCAGGGAGATAAGGTTTGTTTTGATCTACTTTACTGCAACTTCAGAGAGATAAGATCTGTAATTCATAGCTTCAATCTGTTCCATTGCAACTTCATGGAAATCAGATCTGCTATCTTCAGCCTGCTCCATTGTAACTTCAGGGAGATAAGACTTGTATCTTCAACCCGCTCCACTGCAACTTCAGGGAGATAAGGTTTGTTTTAATTTGCTCTACTGCAACTTCAGAGAGATAAGATCTGTAATTTATCTTCAATCTATTCCGCTGCAACTTCAGGGAAATAAAATTCATCATCTTAAGTCTGTTCCACTACAACTTCAGGGAGATGAGACTTGTAACTTCAACTTGCCCCACTGCAACTTCAGGGGGATAATGTTTGATATGATCTGTTCTACTGCAACTTCAGAGAAATGAGATCTAATTTATAGCTTCAATCTGTTCCACTGCAACTTCAGGGAAATGCGACTTGTATCTTCAACCTGCCCCACTACAATTTCAAGGCGATAAGGTTTGTGGCTTTAATCTGCTCTACTGCAACTTCAGATAGATAAGATTTTCCTTTTTCAGTCTGCTCCACTGCAACTTCATGGAGATAAGACTTCTAACTTCAACCTACTCTACTACAACTTCAGAGAGATAAGGTTTGTGGCTTTATTCACTCCAATGTAATTTCAGGGAGAAGAGATTCGTAGCCTCGATCAACTCCGCTAGAACTTCAAAGAAGTAAGAATTGTGGCTCCAATGTAATCTCAAGGAGAAGAGATTTGTATCTTCGATCTTCTCTATTGAAACTTCAATGATATATAAATTCAGAGAGAAGAGATTTGTAGCTTCGATCTTCTCTTCTGAAATTTCAAGGAAATGAGGATTTCAGGGAGAAGGGATTTGTAGCTTCGACCTACTCCTTTATAACCTCAAAGGGATAAGAATTCAGGGAGGAGAGATTTGTAGCTTTGATCTTCTCTACTGAAACTTTAATAAAAAATGATAATTTTAATATGCCCCGCTGTATCTTCAAGGAGACGAGGTTGGTGGCTTAAATCTACTCCGCTACTTCATGGAGATAAGATTTGCTGTCTTCGATCTGCTCCACTACTGCTTAGGGAGACAAGATCTATTGTCTTCAGTCTGCTCCGTTGCAAACTCAGGGAGGCGAGGCTGGTATCTTAGATCTGCTTCACTGCAACTTCAGGAAGGCAAGATCTGCTGTCTTCAATATGCTCCACTGCAAACTCAGGGATGCCAAACTAGTATATTCGATTCGCTTCGTTCAGGAAAGCTAGATCTGCTATCTTCAATCTGCTCTACTGCAAACTCAGAGATGCCAGACTGGTATCTTCGATTCGCTTCGCTTAGGAAGGCAAGATCTGCTATCTTTAATCTGCTCCACTGCAAACTCAGAGATGCCAGACTAGTATCTTCGATCTGCTTCGCTCAGGAAGGCAAGATCTACTATCTTCAATCTGCTCCACTACAAACTCAGGGATGCCAGACTGGTATCTTTGATCTGCTCCTGCAACTTCAGGAATGTCAAATTTTCTATCTTCAATCTGCTCCACTGCAAACTCAAGGATGCCAGACTGGTTTCTTCGATCTGCTCCTGCAACTTCAGGAATGCCAGATCTGCTATCTTCAATTTGCTCCACTGCAAACTCAAGGATGCTAGACTGTTGTCTTCGATCTGCTCCTGCAACTTCAGGAATGCCAGATCTGCTATCTTTAGTCTACTCCACTGCAAACTCAGGAAGACCAGACTAATATCTTCAATCTACCTTACTACATCGTCCTCTTGAGGACATAACCTGTAGAATGGGTGTAATATCCTGAAAATGGGCTTATGCATTTATGTTTAATTATATAAAATAGCATGCTTGAGTATGTTGTGAATGTGTATAATGGAATTTGTGAACTTTAAAAAAAAAAAATAGGAGAAAGCCTTAGAAATTAAAGAGTATGGGCGGCATTGGAAGTATGAGATGGAAAATAAAACAAACCATGATGGGTTTTCAAGGGATTAGGACGGCATGGTGGAGCATTGGTCTTGGAATAATTTTAAATTATCCTTCAAAAACTTGGACGGCACTAATGGGGAAAGAATAAGGAAATTAAAAGTGGTGGAAGGTGTGTTCATGCGTAAGTGCACTTACTAATGGAACTAATGGGTGAATAAACAAATCTTGAAAATTAACATAGTGCAAAGGTGGAGCTTATTGATATTTTATTCAAGCATGAAATGGTATAAAATGGAGCATTAAAATATTCAACATGGATTGAACATAGAAACCATGGTGGATGGCAGTATGGAGATGGATTTCTATCTTTTAAATTGGGTGCAAGGTTGGTGGCATTAAAATATGAAACAAGGGTTGGATGCATGAAATTAAAAATATGCAATTTCTTAGTGGATTATAAACTTGGACGGCAATAGGGACACATGGTGGAATGAATTTCAAAATCAATTAGTAAACAATGGCCACACTATTGGAATAAATAATTAACATGTGAGTAGAAATTGTTATTAGAAGAATATGGGACGGCAACATGGATTATTTTTTTATTTATTAAATTGTATGGGTAGGATAAGAGAATGGTGGCTTATTTTTATGAAGTGATAAGGTTAATTTATTTTTAAGTGGGAAGATAGAGGATAATTGGGGTTTTTTTTATTATTTGTTGTAAAGTGATAAAAGGGAAAAGGTGGGATATGGTAAATGGTTGGTTTATTTTATTTATTGTGAATAGGTAAGGATTAATTCAATTTATAATTAGATAATTGTAGATTTATGTGTTTATAATTTGAATGAGAAGTGTGAAGGTTTCTTTTCTTTGAGTTTTCTTTTGAAGGGCTTGGTCATTAGGTGCATAAAGGAGCTACCAAATTCTCCTACTCTTCTTCCAATCTTCTTTTCTTTCTCTCACCACAATTCCCTTGTAGCCGAATATCCCATCTCCTCAAAAGCCATAGCCAAAACTTAGGGACTAATTCTATTCATGTTCTTTGGCCGAAACTTGAAGGAGGAAGTCTTCGGGATTCGAAGCAATCAAGGTTTTGCGACATCTTCATAGCCACGGGATTAATTTCGGGATTTGGATTAGTAAGGTAAGTGACTAAGAATATTCGGCCAAGGCCATATTTGTTGATTAAGATCTATTTCTTAGTTTCCAAAAGCCGAAAAACTAACCCATTTATTAATTTAATGTTTGGCCGAATGCAAGAAGGGATACAACAAAGTTTCGGGACTTGATTCTTAAGTCAATCGACAACACGGTAGGTTTTAAGTGTACAACTCCTACTGGGATTTGGTTTTATAGCCGAATAGGCTTTTACTAAAGATACTAAGTGTGGCCGAATATAGGGACTAAGGATCGAAGGTTTTAGATCAGATTTTTGGGACTTGGATTAAAAGCTTTAAGTAAATCAGGTGTGTACCCCACACTAAAATCCTAATCGATTTAAGGTTATGTTTTAATATATAAGTGTTTATAAGAATGTGAAAAATATGGCTAAGGTACCATGCTATGGTACAAAGTACTAAGGTATGTTTCCTACTCCTACTAGGATTATGAATATATGTTATATTTAACATGTGAAAAGTGATAAGAATGTGAATTAAGGCATGATATGCATGATATGTATGAAATGGGGCATTCGGGTTATATGAAAAAGGGGAAGTGAATGTGGTGATCTAAGACCACGATATCTGAATGTGGTGACTTCGGTCACAATTATTTAATCTGGTGGCTATGCCACGAATTTTATAAGGGCGATTAGCACGTCGACTGCAGCGACTGCCTTCGATGGTGTGTAGCGGATGGTGGGTTGACTTAGTAGTCCCCACGGTGTGCCGGTTGGTACGGGTGATGTGTAGCGGTTGGTAACTAGGCTTGGGCTTGGGAATGCATCATTAACTGTATATTTTGATATGAATGTGTATGACTTGATATGCTTGAATCTATTTGGACTTAGTGTTTGTGTACACATTGAGTTCGTTGACTCACCCAGTTGTGGGAATAACATTTTCAGGTGATAATCAGTAAAGGACCGGGTCGGCAGGAGCTTAGTGGTGGCCATGCTCAACAAGGAAATTTTTATTTAGACATTTTATTTTCATTTAAGTACTTTAATTTTTTTTGGGTTTGTTTTGATGTAATAAGGCCTTAGTATGAACTTTATTTTATGCATGCACGTCAAATTATGTTATTATGTTACGAAATTTTATCAAATTAAAGTTTAAGTATCTTATTTAAAAATAAACTGGTTTCCAACTTGAGCCCAACCCAAACCGTTTTCCAAAATCACTTAAAGATTTTCAAAGAATCAACGAATTTGAACCGGTTTTTCTTAAGGAACATACCAAATCTGGTCGAGGCTCGTGGGCCGGGTTTGGGGTGTTTCAGCTTGATATCAGAGCTCGGTTTTAAACTCTCAGCCTTGGGTTAAGGCCTAAAATGTTTTCAAAATTAAGGCCCAAATGAATTTTTAAAAAGTTTTAAGCAGGTTTTCTGGCATGGCACCTAAGTCTCCGACCTGAAGTCCACCAGGTAAGTACCCCTATCTTTTGTGTGGTTTATATTATGATGTGTAGAAGGGTAGAAATAGAATGGAACGTAGAATAGTATGATAGGTACTTGAACCCTAGGACTAGTTACCCCAACAATTACATAAGACTTAAATGCCTAATTAAACAAACCTGTGATTAAGTCGCCGAGCTAGGGTGTGGCAACCATTGTGCGCATGTCTAGGATTGGTATTCAGTGGGAGCTTGGTGTTTAAGCAGTCCGCGTGACTCACCTCCTCTCCATTCGAATCCTACCTGGTGCGTAGCTTCGGTTCACCCTAACCAAGAGAACTTATTTATAGGCTAAACCCCTAACTAAAACCCGAAAGGGACTAGTCGTATTTTTATGGAAACCCTAGTTTCAAAACTACTAAATTACCCTTTTGATTTATAAAAGCTATTCCATAAAATTTTTCTGAAATATTTCTTGATTTATGAGAATTACTAAAATACCCCTATTTGTAAAATTACGAAAATGCCCTTGGTTTCAAAATCTACCATATCACCCCCGATTTCAATAAAATTTCCTTATTTTGTAAAAGTATTTAAAAATCCTATTTTGCGAAAGTCCAAAATACCCTGATTTGGAAAATTACGAAATTACCCCTGATTTACCAAAATTACCAAAATGACCCTGCTTTCCGAAAATTTGGCCATACCTGTGATTTGGAAAATTTTTCTTACAAAATACCCATAAGTTTGGAAAATTTCAAAGTGACTTTTGTAAATTTTCAAATTGACCCCGATTATTTACCAAAATACCCCTGTAGGACAAATGACGAAAATACCCCTGGGATAAGAACGGACAGAAATGTCCGAAGAGTGAATGTGTATGGGAGATACTATGAAATGGATATGCTTTTTTGTGAATTAGGATAGAAAACTTGAAACTTTGAATGATCGAAAGAATCTCTATTAAGCTATTTCCATAAAATTCTTCGCGAATAATCACTGAAACAAGGACTAATTCATAAAATTTCTTAATCAGATTAAAGCGCAACATTAGATATGAGTTCTAGAGGTCGTGGTCGTCGTGGACGCGGTAGAGGCAGAATGACAGAATCAGAACCCGTTAGATCGGGTCAAAGGTCTGACAATGAGGTACCACCGCTACCACCACCTCCAGCTGTTGGTGTGGAGCGGCAAGATCAGACAGGGGATGATGCTGTATCGTAGGTTGTACTGCGAGTTCTTGAAATGGTGGCTGGCGCAGGTGGAAATATGAGAGCTCAGAAATCTGTACCTGAACGGCTCCGAGCTAATGGAGATGAAGTGTTTCGTGGAGTATCTGGTGTGGCACCCAGTACGGCTGAGTACTGGTTGGAGGCGACCGAGCGTATTATGGATGAGTTGGATTTGACCCCTGAGGAAAAACTGAAAGGAATGGTGGCACTGCTACGCGATGAAGCGTACCAATGGTGGCTCACAGTTCGGGATGGTGCCACAGCTGAGGATCTTACTTGGGAATAGATTAAAGCGGCATATCAGAAGGAGTATGTTGGCACACGTATATTGATGAGCAGAGGAAGGCTTTTCTGGGGCTGGTTCAAGGGAACAAGTCCGTAGCAGAGTATGAAGCTGAATTTCTGAGACTGAGCCGGTATGCTCGTGGAGTAGTGGCTAATGAGCACCAGCGGTGTGTCCGGTTTGAGGACGGACTAAGAGATGACCTGAGGTTGTTGGTCGCTCCACATCAAGAGCGGGAGTTTTCTGCGTTAGTAGAGAAGGCTAAGATAGCTGAAGGGATTAAGGACTCTGTAAGGCAGCACTCTGATCGGAATAAGCAGAAGAGAGGATTTGGATCGTCAGGATCATCTGGGAATGCTCAGAAAAGGCCTAGAGTTGATGGGCCACGAGGTCAGCAAGCTGGTACTGGAGGGCAATATCGCACTTGTGATCAGTGTGGGAAGAAACACTTAGGAGAGTGTTGGAGGAAGACAGGAGGATGTTTTAGGTGTGGGTCTAAGGACCATATGATTAAGGACTGTCCTATGAGGCCGGATGGGAATCGACCAGTGGCTCAGAATGTTAATCAGGCTGGTAGAGATGGACAACAACCTCAGTGAGGTCGTGGTCCGAATGGCCGAGGTAATGGCGCTGGTAGAGGACCTGGAACCCCTGGCAGAGGTGCTAATAATAATACTGAGGCGAGACAGCCGGGCTTGGTATATGCAGTTCACCGTAGGGAAGATGGAGACGCGCCGGACGTCATAACCGGTACGTTCCTTATTTTTGGCAAGCCTTATTTTGCTCTGATTGATGTGGGCTCGACCCATTCATATGTTGCATGTAGAGTAGTTGAAACTCTAGACATAGCCTCTGAACTATCTGATAGGGAGATGACTGTAGTAAGCCCACTAGGTCAAACAGTAGTGGTGAATAAAATCTTTCGGAGTGTACCTCTAGAAATTCAAGGGGTGGTATTTTCTGCCAACTAAATGGAACTACCTTTCGGAGAGTTCGATCTCATACTTGGAATGGATTGGCTGGTAGAACATCGAGCTATTTTGGATTGTGCAGCTAAGCGAATGGAGTTAAGGACCCCAGAGGATGAGGGAGTAGTTATGATAGGAGAAAGAAGAAACTACTTGTCTAACGTAGTTTCTGCTTTAAAGGCTGATAAGATGGTTCGGAAAGGATGCAAGGCGTTCTTGGCCTTTGTTAGAGCCTTGGATGAGAAAGAAGGGGGAGTTAGTGGAGTACGAACAGTAAGGGACTTTGTGGATGTCTTTCCGGAGGAATTACCTGGACTACCCCCAGATAGGGAGGTGGAATTTGGAATTGACTTGCTTCCTGGAACAGCTCCTGTGTCAAGAATGGCACCAAAGGAGTTAGTTGAGCTCAAGGCTCAAATCTAAGAGTTACTTGATCGTGGGTTTATACGACCCAGTGTGTCTCTATGGGGAGCACCGGTTCTGTTTCTGAAGAAGAAGGACGAAACTATGCGTATGTGTATAGATTATCGTCAATTGAATAAGCTGACCATCAAGAACAAGTATCCTTTGCCAAGGATAGATGACTTGTTCGATCACCAAAGGGTCGCAGATTCTCAAAGATCGACTTAAGGTCGGGATATCATCAGCTGAAGGTAAAGGAAGCAGATATCTATAAGACAGCCTTCAGGACAAGGTACGACCACTATGAGTTTGTAGTAATGCCGTTTGGATTGACGAACGCTCCAGCCGCGTTCATAGACATGATGAATCGGGTTTTTTCAACCTTACTTGGATAGGTTCGTCGTTGTGTTTATCGACGACATCCTAGTGTACTCCAAGTCTGAAGAGGAACATGATGAACATCTTCGGATGGTGTTACAAGTGCTAAGGGAGAAGAAGCTCTATGCCAAATTCAGCAAGTGTGAATTTTAGCTGAAGGAAGTTGCTTTCTTAGGGCATGTGGTATCCGCAGAAGGAATAAGGGTGGATCCTCGAAAGATTGAGGCAGTGTTGGATTGGAAACCACCTAAGTCTGTGACGGAAATTCGTAGTTTCTTGGGATTGGCAGGCTACTACAGAAAGTTTGTGGAAGGATTCTCATCGATTGCTGCACCATTGACGAAGTTGTTGAGAAAAGAAGTACCTTTTGTATGGACGGATAAGTAACAGGAGAGCTTTGAAAAGCTTAAGAGGGTCTTGACTAAAGCTCCGATTTTGATTCAGCCGGAGGCAGGAAAGGATTTCGTGGTGTATTGTGACGCTTCTCATACAGGATTGGGATGTGTATTGATGCAACATAGGAAAGTAGTCGCTTATGCGTCTCGACAGTTAAGGCCACATGAGATTAACTACCCAACTCATGATTTGGAATTGGCGGCAGTGGTCTTTGCCCTTAAGGTGTGGAGGCACTATCTTTATGGAGAAAAGTAGGTGATCTACACAGACCACAAGAGTCTTAAGTATCTGTTGACTCAGAAGGAGTTGAACCTAAGACAGCGAAGTGGGTTGAATTACTGAAGGATTACGATTGTTCAATAGAGTATCATCCAGGCAAGGCGAATGTAGTGGCAGATGCCCTAAGTCGGAGGGTTGTGTCAGATCTGAGGGCTATGTTCGCACATCTGAGCTTGTATGATGATGGAAGTCTGCTAGCAGAGCTGCAAGTTAAGCCGACGTGGTTGAATGAAGTGAAAGAGGGACAGTTGGTTGATGAAGAATTAAATGCTAAGCTACAGCAAGTACGGAATGAGGAGATAGAGGATTATGGAATAAATGACGAGGGAGTATTGTGCTTCAAGGGTAAGGTCTGTATGCCTAAGGATCAGGAATTAAGGCGGAGGATTCTTCAGGAGTCGCATAGTAGCCCTTATGCTATGCATCTTGGAGGCACTAAGTTGTACAGAGATTTAAGAGAACAGTTTTGGTGGCCTGGACTTAAGAGAGAAGTTACTAAATTTGTTGGTAAGTGCTTGACGTGCCAGCAAGTTAAGGCTGAACACCAAGTTCCGTCAGGATTACTTCAACCGATAATAATTCCGCAGTGGAAGTGGGAGAGAATTACCATGGACTTCTTTAGTGAGCTTCCCCTTACGCCTACTAAAAAGGACTCGGTATGGGTAATAGTGGATCGTTTGACAAAGTCCGCGCATTTCATTCCAGTGCGGGTTGACTATTCTTTGCAAAAGTTGGCAAAGTTGTATGTGGCGGAAATTGTAAGGTTGCATGGTGTACCGGTGTCAATCATCTCAGATAGGGACCCAAGGTTTACTTCTCGGTTTTGGAAAGCGCTACATCAAGCTTTAGGTACCAAGTTGGATTTTACTACGGCTTTTCATCTACAGTCTGACGGGCAGTCTGAACGGGTAATCCAAGTGTTGGAAGATATGTTGAGGGGTTGTGTGATGGACTTCAGAGGAAGTTGGGAGGAATATTTGCCTCTAGCAGAATTTGCCTACAACAACAGCTATCAAGCTAGTATTCGGATGGCACCGTATGAAGCGTTGTATGGACGGAAGTGTCGCACTCCGACGTGTTGGACGGAATTAGGGAAACGTCGAGTTTTGGGTCCAGAATTAGTGGCGGAATCTGAAGAGAAGGTTGAAATAATTCGGGCACGGTTGAAAGAAGCATCTGATAGGCAGAAGTCATATGCAGATCTCAAACGGAAGGAGATAGAATTTGATGTGGGAGATCAAGTGTTTCTTAAAGTGTCGCCCTGGAATAAAGTGATGCGATTTGGTTGAAAAGAGAAGTTAAGTCCAAGATTTATAGGCCCCTATAAGGTTTTGAAGCGAGTTGGACCAGTAGCTTATCAGTTGGAGTTGCCACCGGAACTGAAGCAGATGCACGACGTATTTCATGTTTCCATGCTACGTCGATATCGATCGAATCCATCTCACGTAGTACCGATTGAAGAAGTGGAGGTAAGGCCAGATCTATCCTACGAGGAAGAGCCGATTTAGATTTTAGAATGTGATGTGAAAATGTTACGAAGGAAATCAGTTTCTCTAGTCAAAATGTTATTGCGCAATCATGGATCAGAAGAAGCTTCGTGGGAGCCAGAAGAAGCGATGCGACAGCAATACCCTCACCTATTTCAATCAGGTAATTTCGAGGACGAAATTATTTTTAAGGGGGTTAGAACTGTAATATCCTGAAAATAGGCTTATGCATTTATGTTTAATTATATAAAATAGCATGCTTGAGTATGTTGTGAATGTGTATAATGGAATTTGTGAACTTTAAAAAAAAAATAGGAGAAAGCTTTAGAAATTAAAGAGTATGGGCGGCATTGGAAGTATGAGATGGAAAATAAAACAAACCATGATGGGTTTTCAAGGGATTAGGACGACATGGTGGAGCATTGGTCTTGGAATAATTTTACATTATCCTTCAAAAACTTGGACGGCACTAATGGGGAAAGAATGAGGAAATTAAAAGTGGTGGAAGGTGTGTTCATGCGTAAGTGCACTTACTAATGGAACTAATGGGTGAATAAACAAATCTTGAAAATTAACATAGTGCAAAGGTGGAGCTTATTGATATTTTATTCAAGCATGAAATGGTATAAAATGGAGCATTAAAATATTCAACATGGATTGAACATAGAAACCATGGTGGACGGCAGTATGGAGATGGATTTCTATCTTTTAAATTGGGTGCAAAGTTGGTGGCATTAAAATATGAAACAAGGGTTGGATGCATGAAATTAAAAATATGCAATTTCTTAGTGGATTATAAGCTTGGACGGCAATAGGGACACATGGTGGAATGAATTTCAAAATCAATTAGTAAACAATGGCCACACTATTGGAATAAATAATTAACATGTGAGTGGAAATTGTTATTAGAAGAATATGGGACGGCAACATGGATTATTTTTTTATTTATTAAATTGTATGGGTAGGATAAGAGAATGGTGGCTTATTTTTATGAAGTGATAAGGTTAATTTATTTTTAAGTAGGAAGATAGAGGATAATTGGGGATTTTTTTTATTATTTGTTGTAAAGTGATAAAAGGGAAAAGGTGGGATATGGTAAATGGTTGGTTTATTTTATTTATTGTGAATAGGTAAGGATTAATTCAATTTATAATTAGATAATTGTAGATTTATGTGTTTATAATTTGAATGAGAAGTGTGAAGGTTTCTTTTCTTTGAGTTTTCTTTTGAAGGCTTCGGTCATTAGGTGCATAAGGGAGCTACCGAAATTCTCCTACTCTTCTTCCAATCTTCTTTTTCTTTCTCTCAGCCACAATTCCCTTGTAGCCGAATATCCCATCTCCTCAAAAAGCCATAGCCAAAACTTAGGGACTAATTCTATTCATGTTCTTTAGCCGAAACTTGAAGGAGGAAGTCTTCGGGATTCGAAGCAATCAAGGTTTTGCGACATCTTCATAGCCACGGATTAATTTCGGGATTTGGATTAGTAAGGTAAGTGACTAAGAATATTCGGCCAAGGCCCTATTTGTTGATTAAGATCTATTTCTTAGTTTCCAAAAGCCGAAAAACTAACCCATTTATTAATTTAATGTTTGGCCGAATGCAAGAAGGGATACAACAAAGTTTCGGGACTTGATTCTTAAGTCAATCGACAACACGGTAGGTTTTAAGTGTACAAATCCTACTGGGATTTGGTTTTATAGCCGAATAGGCTTTTACTAAAGATACTAAGTGTGGCCGAATGTAGGGACTAAGGATCTAAGGTTTTAGATCGATTTTGGGACTTGGATTAAAAGCTTTAAGTAAATCGTGTGTGTACCCCACACTAAAATCCTAATCGATTTAAGGTTATGTTTTAATATATAAGTGTTTATAAGAATGTGAAAAATATGGCTAAGGTACCATGCTATGGTACAAAGTACTAAGGTATGTTTCCTACTCCTACTAGGATTATGAATATATGTTATATTTAACATGTGAAAAGTGATAAGAATGTGAATTAAGGCATGATATGCATGATATGTGTGAAATGGGGCATTCGGGTTATATGAAAAAGGGGAAGTGAATGTGGTGATCTAAGACCACGATATCTGATTGTGGTGACTTCGGTCACAATTATTTAATCTGGTGGCTATGCCACGAATTTTATAAGGGCGATGAGCACGTCGACTGCAGCGACTACCTTCGATGGTGTGTAGCGGATGAAAGGTTGACTTAGTAGTCCCCACGTTGTGCCGGTTGGTACGGGTGATGTGTAGCGGTTGGTAACTAGGCTTGGGCTTGGGAATGCATCATTAACTGTATATTTTGATATGAATGTGTATGACTTGATATGCTTGAATCTATTTGGACTTAGTGTTTGTGTACACATTGAGTTCGTTGACTCACCCCGTTGTGGGAATAACATTTTTCAGGTGATAATCAGTAAAGGACCGGGTCGGCAGGAGCTTAGTGGTGGCCATGCTCAACAAGGAAATTTTTATTTAGACATTTTATTTTCATTTAAGTACCTTAATTTTTTTTGGGTTTGTTTTGATGTAATAAGGCCTTAGTATGAACTTTATTTTATGCATGCACGTTAAATTATGTTATTATGTTACGAAATTTTATCAAATTAAAGTTTAAGTATCTTATTCAAAAATAAACTGGTTTCCAACTTGAGCCCAACCCAAACCGTTTTCCAAAATCACTTAAAGATTTTCAAAGAATCAACGAATTTGATCCGGTTTTTCTTAAAGAACATACCAAATCTGGTCGAGGCTCGTGGGCCGGGTTTGGGGTGTTTCAATGGGTACATGCTTATGCCTAATAATTAGGATGCCATGATCGAAATGAGTCAAATATTCCTATTTAAACATGCTATATAAATGCGAAAATGTTATGAGAATGATTCCTATTTCAAATGTCATCACTCATTGTTTATCAGGGCTTTATCGATGACGTATTGTGTTGTCATCTTGTTCGGCTGGTATTCTCAACAGAAAACCTAAGAAAACAATTATATTTTGTTCAACAGATTTGCCTAGCTGTAATTTCAGAGTCCCTTCCACTATACCTTCTGGGACATAAAGTTTGTACCTCATACTGCAACTCCAGGAGAATAACATTTGGTTTCTTCCATCCATCCTGCTGCAATTCCAAGCTGTCGAAACCATTTTTTGAAAACGGGAATCGACTAGGTTTTTGAAAACGAAAATAAAACTGGGAGTCACCACCGATCTTTATCAGGTGTGATCAGATCACCTTTGTTTTAATAAAACGTTTTAGTTGGTTTTTTGGTCTACGAAATTCAAGAAAATAGGTTCGGGAGTCGGTTACGTGCGAGGAAGGATTAGCACCCTCGTCACGCCCAAAATTGGTACCAAATTGATTAATTAGTGACTTAATGTCGAAAGTTGAAAACCGGGAAAGAATTTAAAAATACGATTATTTTTTATTAATTCTGATTTTAAAACATTTGAATGAGTTGGAATAATCATTAAAGACCATCTCATCTCGAAGCGACGAAATGCCACATCCAGTAAGTTAGGACACGACACCCCAAATCCTTGAGAATAAGCCCGCCTTTTATTTAAAAGTACGTGAATTTTAATTTTAAAATAATATTCGATAATTTAGATTAAACAATAAAAAACAAAACCCAGTAAGAACGAAACCCAGTAAGTTAGGGCACGATCTCTCGAATTTCTAAATGCGGAATATTGTCATTTTTAGAAATTCTTATCTCAAGGTAACGAGATGTCACACCCAATAAGTTAGGGCACAACACTTTGTACTCTCGAGAATAAGCTTTTTATTTTAAACTTGTATTTTGTTTTAAAAGGATATTCCGTTATTTAGGCTAAACGAGAAAAATCAAAACCCAGTAAGTTAGGGCACGATTTTCTCGAACTTCCAAAACGCGAAATATTACCTTATTTTGAAAAAATTTCAATTTTTGAATAGTAGCGAATACAACATGTAAAGGCATACATTTATTTTGTTTTATAGTAAAATACGATGATCTAAATTGGATAAATGCATTAGGGTTTAATCACGATGCGATGACATGAAACAAAAGTATAGTAATGAGCATGGAATAATAATACGTAAATAAAATATTACACAAGTGAACGACTGATAATATGAAAATACAAATAAACGAATTATAGTACATGCAATGGCAACAATCTCACAACATACACCATCTAAATATTAACATTAATAATCAAAGACCAATGAATTAAACAATTTAAAAAGAAATAATACATAAAACAAATTAAAATAATTAACAAAACAATTTTTAAGTGAAGAATACATAAATAAATAAATAAATAAATAAAATAAACTAACGTATGAAACAATTTAAAATAATGTCAAAGGTTTGAAATAAATAATATTTAAAAAAGAAACCTAAGATACGTAATATATAAAAATATAAAAGCGGTTTAAAATAAATAACATAATATTTAAAATGAATGGTATATAAGATAGTTTAAACCAAATAATGCATATAACTTTTAAAATAGAAAATATATATATATACCAAAATCTAAAATAAACAATATATATTTAAGAGAAATTTAAAATAAATAATATGTAAAAATAATTTAAAACTAATAATATGTATATAAAAAAGCAAATAATATATAGGAAAGGTTTAACATGGACATTATAAAAGATTAAGATGAATGATAAATTTTAAAAAATAAACAATGTATAAAAATAAAATCTAAAATAGTATGTAAAGGAATTTAAAACAAACAGATAAAATAAAAAATAGATAACATATATATGTGATAAAATAGTTTAATGAATAATATCTGAAAATTTGAATGAATAAAATAGTTTAAGATGAATAATATATAAGGTATTAAAATGATAAAATAACAAATTTAAAGAGTAAAAAATCAACAGGTTAGGGACTGAATCAAAATGAAAATGAAATTACAAGCCTAAATTAGAAAACGCGCTAAGACTGGGGGACTGGTTGGGACAATATTCCAGCCCTTATGCGCATTTATGGGTCAAGGACCCGATTGAAAACCCGAAGAAATTTAGGGGTAAAATCTGTAAAAAGGAAAAATAACAAAAAAAGGGCGATTGAATAGCGCTGCAAAGAGGAGGGATCCATCGCGCAAATATCCCTTTTAAGGGACATGGGCAGTAACCCTTTGAACCAAACGACACCGTTTTATTCAAAGCCTTAAAACCCATTTATTCTGTTTCATTTCAATCTCAGTTCAGAAAAAAAAAAAGCCAAAACTTTAAAGCTTCTCCCCTCACCCTTTCTTCTTCTTCAATCAACGGGGTTCCCTCCGGCGAGTTTATTTGCTGCCCATCGCACCACCACCTCAGGTGGTCGACGGCGCGCAAACATGGGCCTTAACACCCAGTTCGAAGCCCCCTATGAAGCCCCGATCTTCGGCATCTAAGAAGAGAGGAGAAAGGTTCCTCCTCTGTTTTGGGTTTGGTTCCGACGACAGAGAGGGAACTCCGACGTCATGACCCCGGGAGTTTCGGTAAGGCCCTTCCCCTTTCTCTTTTATTATTATTATTATTATTAGTCAAAATTTTCGAAAATAAATAAAAAGTAGAAAAAATAAAAGAAAAGAAAAATGAAAATAGAGAGATTTAATCAACCTTTGAATTTTTTTACTTTCGATTTTTGATTGTTCGTTTTCTTTTTACATTGAGTTTTCTTCGGTTTTTATAACTGAAGATTGAAGAAAAGAAAAATAAAAATACAATAGATTTCCCTTTTTTGCTGCTATTGTTGTCTGTTTTCTTTCATTTGCAGGAGTCGGTGGTGGTAGAGTCGGTGGTAGCATGCGCAGGGAGCAGGGGCGCAGAGGGCACCTAGGCTGCGGCGTTAGGGTTTCCAGAAACCCTAGCTTCTGAATTTTTTTTAAAAAAAATTGGGCCTGTTGTTTGGGGTTTATTGTAATTGGGTCTTAGGCCCAAGTAAAATTGGGCCATTACAGCAGCTTTGCTATCACAGTACAACTTCATTGGTGAAGTTATTGGTTTCCTCAGCTCCTCCATAATTCTTTTTAACCACATCATTTCAAAAATTCCTTGAGCTATTGATCTAAACTCAGCCTCTACACTACTTCTTGCTACAACATTTTTGTTTTTTGCTTCACCAAGTCACAAGGTTTCTCCAAACAAATGTACAGTATCCTGATGTAGATCTTCTATCTGTTATTGAGCTTGCCCAGTCTGCATCTACATAAGCTTCAATTCCTCTTTGTTCGGGTTTCTTAAAGAATAAGCCATTTCTAGGTGAACTCTTCAAGCATCTCAGAATCTGAAACACTGTTTCTTTATGTTCTTCCATTGGGGAGTGCATAAATTGACTCACTAAGCTAACTGCAAAAGCTATGTCTCGCCTTGTATGTAAAATTAACTTACCGACTAATTTTTGGTACTACCCTTTAACAACTAATCAACCTTCTTTTTTTCCGAATTTTATATTTGGATCAATTGGTGTGTCAGCTGGGCGGCAACCACTCATCCTAGCCTCTTTTAAAAGATCAATCACATATTTTTTTTGAGAGACCACAAGACTTTTCTTTGATTGAGCAACTTCCATTCCAAGAAAGTATTTCAAAGGACCCAAGTATTTTATCTCAAACTTCAATGCTAGATGCTCCTTGAGACGCCTTATTTCATCCACATCATCTCCTGTAAGAATGATATCATTGACATAAACTATAATAACTGTTATTCTACCTCTTTGTGAGTGTCGATAGAACATTGTGTGATCATCTTACCCTTATGAGTAACCTTGTTTTTTAACAACTTGAGTGAACCGTTCAAACCAAGCTTGAGGAGACTGCTTTAGACCATACAAAGATTTCTTGAGCTTACATACTCGAGTTCCAAATTTTTCTTTAAAACCTGGAGGAGGATCCATGTAAACTTCTTCTTCAAGTTTCCCATTTAGGAAAAAAATTCTTCACATCTAGCTGCTGTAAGGACCAATCAAGATTAACAACAATTGATAAAGGAACTCTAACAGAATTTAATTTGGCTGCTGGAGCAAATGTTTCAAGATAATTTATCTCGTCTGTTTGAGTGTACCCTTTAGCCACCAGTCGAGCTTTACATCTATCTAAAGATCTATTTGGTTTGAATTTGGTTGTGAACACCCATTTATAGCCCATAGTTTTTTTTTCTCTACAGGTAATTCCACTGTTTCCCATGTGCCTATTTTTTCAAGAGCGTGCATCTCCTCTAAAATAGCCTCCTTCCACTCAGGAACCTGTAAAGCATCTTTCACATCTTTGGGTATTTTCACAGTATCGAGACACGAAACAAAGGATGAGAATGTCGAAGACAAGGCTTTATAGGACACAACGTTAGACACGGGATATTTGACAACATTTCTAACACCTTTTCTTTTAGTAATTGGAATATCTAAATTAGAAAATTCATTGGTTAGATTATGAGCTTTAATTGGACTTTTAACAAGATCTTGCAGGTCGGATTCTTGGTGATGAATCTGGTGGATTCCACTTTCTTGATTTCGATTTCTTCTTGAGTAAACAATTAACTCCTTTGTTTGTTTTTTATTCTCATGATCAAACTCTACACCTTTATACTCATTTTCATTAACAACATTAACATCATTAATTTCTGTGTTAATCATAAATTCACCTTTCCCATTATTAGAATCCCTATGTTGTATATTCCTAGTGTTTTCTTGATCAATTATAGAATCTTCCTTACTATAATTCCCTCCCTGAAGATTAGAATCAAAGTAAGATTGTGTTTCAACAAATGTGACATCCATGGTAACAATAATCTTCCTATCAATTGGATCATAACATTTGTAACCCTTTTTATTAAAGGCATGGCCAACAAAGATGCATTTTTTTGCTCTAAGATTTAGTTTACCTTGGTTGTGAAGATGAACAAAAGCACTACACCAAAAAACTCGGAGGGATAAATCTGTGATCAATTTAGAGTTAAGAAAGTTATCTTTAAAGAGATGTAAAGGAGTTCTATAATTTAGAGTTTTACTAGGCATTTTATTAATAATATATGTAACTGTTAACAAGGCTTCGCCCCAAAGATAATGTGGTACCTGACTAGTGAACATCAAGGCTCTAGTTACTTCCAAAAGATGTCGGTTTTTTCTTTCTGCAACCCTATTTTGTTGTGGTGTATTTGTACAAGAGCTTTGGTGGACTATACGACGTTTGGCTAAGAAAACACCTAATTGGTCACTAAAAAATTCCCTACCATTGTCACTCCGAAGTACTTCTATTCTCACACCAAATTGTGTTTTCACCATAGCATAAAAAGACTAAAACTCATTTTTAACTTCAGACTTATCTTTTAATAAAAACACCTAACAAATGCGAGTATGATCATCAATAAATGTGACAAACCAACGTTTTCCTGAAAAAGTTGACTCTCAAAGGTCCCCAAACATCATTATGAATTAACGAAAAAGGTTTCGAAACTTTATATTTTTAAGGTGGGAAGAATGACCGATGATGTTTAGCTAATTCACAAAATTCACAGTCATATGAAGGACTTTTATTTTTAAATAGACCAGGTAACAAATATCTTAAATAGTAAAAATTAGGATATCCAAGCCTATAATGCCAAATCATAACCTTATCCAAACTAGAAGCATAATTTAAACATAAAGTAGTTGATGGTTGACTTAGATGGTCGTCGTCAAGAAAGTAAATTCCACCAGATTCTTTAGCATTGCCAATCATCCTCCCCGAGACTATGTCTTGAAATTTACACTTAGAGGATTCAAATATAATATGACAATTCGAGGACTGAGATAATTTACTGATCGATATGAGATTACAAGCTAGATTTGGCACATGTAAAACATCATGTAAAATCAAGGAAGGTGAAATTTTAATAGTGCCTTTCCCGGCTATTGCCGAGAATAACCTACCTGCTACTTTGATTTTTTTGTTTCCTGCACAAGGTGTGTAAGTTGAAAAAAGAAAATGACTACTAGTCATGTGATCACTAGCTCCAGAATCAACGATCCACATGTTTGTTTTACAATTCTTGACATTGAAAAAAATAGAAAAATCAATACCTGATTGGGTAAAGGAGGAAGAAGGATTATTGGATGAGCTAGGAACAGCAGAATTCATCTGAAATTGTGGTGATGGAAAAAGCTTGTGTAAATGCTCTAATTGTTCCTTAGTGAATGGAAACCCTTCTAGAGAACTTTGGCCCTCATAATTTTCATTAGTTGTTTCAACGGTAAAACTTCTTTTCTTTGTTTGATTGCTAGATCTCTGATCTCCAGTGAATGTTGTTTTAATGATGATGCTGCTCAGATGCCATGAAAGTTTTCAAGAGAGCATTTAATAAAACTGTTCTCTCTTTTATTAACTACACAACTGAATTTAAATAGAAAAAAGAGTCATAATCTAATTGGGAAAATACCCTTATTCTAATTCTAATAGACTACTAAAAGATAAAATAAAATATTTCTATAAAATCTCAAATGATTTATTCAAAGATTTATATACTTAAAAAGAATGGATGCAATGTCTAGGGTAGCTTAATTGTAACAAAACAACACAATGAATGCAAAACTTGAACATCACAAATAAATACAGCAAACCCAATCCTTAAAACAAATAATATAACCTTATTGTCTTTCATAATTTGGTTTTCCATCACACTGGTTGAGTTTATAACTGAATTAAGTACTGAACTGCAAATATTGACATTTGTAGGTTTTGTGATAGAAAACCACGCTTGTAACTTGTTACTTCTGTTTAACTACGGTCTACGGGTGTATTTGGTTGCATGACGTAACTGTCATTGTCACTAGCTCGCTCCCGCTGAACCTCTTTTTTTGCTTTTAATATCCCACTGAACCCCTTCTATTCTATGGCATTGGGATATACGATGAAATTCTATAGCGTTTTTCCAACAGACATATTCGTCTACACCCTCACCCGATTCCGAGACTGTCTTCTAGCGGACTAATGCTCTATTTATCTCTCCTAACTTCAAATTTAATCTGTTTTTTCTGAGGAACTATGTTTGATGAATGTGTTCGGGAAAAATTATATAATCTTCTGCTAGCTATATTAAATCCTGGCTGGAAAATCTCGTATCCTTTCTTATTAATACTCTGGCGCATTATAGTTTATTCACTCACCCAACACTTTCTAGACCTTTCTTTCCCGATCAAAACTTAGCATTATGGCAGAGTATAAAAAATGGTTGTTCCTTCAATTGGCTTTAACACTGTAGATATGAGGAATTATAGACGAAGACAGGGATATCAGAAAATATACTTTTAGATATCAGTTTAACTTAATTTCGCTTGTTATCTTTAAGAACTTCAACATTACATATAAATTTCCCATTCTTACCAAAACATAAGTTCCTAGATAATAGAATATAAAAAACCCTTTGGTACTTGTACTGGAATGGGGGCATCCAACAAGGAACGCCCCTCCAAAAATTGGCGTATGCCGCTTATAGTGACGAGCACACGGTATTCTTTAGTAAAAGGCGAAAGAATAGTTCGCTCTGTGCTCATCACACGGCTCCGTGAATATTTTACCATCTACAGGTTGGTTTATAAATAGGAGGAGAAACTGCTGCTTGCTTTTCCGGTGCGATGTGGGACTTGACTTTATGGCAGTTTGATTTTTTTTTTATCACTCTTTTTAATGTTTCTTTATCCACTGTAATGCTGATTTATAATTAAACCAAGCTTTTAACTTTTTGGGAGGATTTTAACCTATTATCCTGAAGTAAAATATGAATACATTCTGCTCTCACAGTTAGCACGACTGATACTAGGAATGGGAAGTCTCAAAATTTTCACTATATTTGTATTTTTTTTAATCAATTTCCAATAGACAGATGAAAGTCTAGATTTTGTTCAATGATTCCTTTTGAAAACGAAAGAGAGCTAAAAACCTGGAACGAATGCTTTAAGCGCACTTTTCTGCAGGCTAGAGGGTAAAATTAACAGTAACCAATTCTTTACTTTCATACTGCTGATGTCCCCAAAATAGAACGACAAATGGCATTCAATATCCATCTGTTTGGGATAACAATACATCATGGAAAACCAGACTGGGTACAACATCTAGGGTAGCTTGATTGTTACAAAACAAACTTAATAGATTGAGAATGCAGAACTTGCACATCAGGAATGAATAGAGCAAACCCAATTTAATTCACTAATAAATAGTAGCTAACATTGAAGTTAATCGTAAGTAGTAGTTTGCTTCTTTGGATATTCATTTAAAACTGGTGGATGTAGTTCACGACAAACAACAAAAAATTGCTAAAAGTACAAAGTCGGTGGAAGGACCAATGATTCAGTGCATTAGTTTTAGATGTTTATCGAGTAAACAGATCTCTACAAATCGTACTCAGTTCAGATTTTATCTTTTGTTTCCTTATATAATTAAGTGGATCCTTTGCTATTGTGCTTCCCACATCTCTTTGAAAGTGGTCAAATGAGTACTAAATCAATGGTTTTTAACCTTTAATCACCAATCTTCCATACATGTAGCAAGTCATAAGCATGAAGCAACGAATAAAAGTATCCTGTTGGTAAACCATTTTGGTATCGTTGCAGCAGTAGGCAGTAGCAATTCAACTTGTATAAACCAAGTGTTGTCGCGTATGAATATCAAATGCCAACTACTTATTCTGTCATTGACGTTGACAGATAAATTGCTAGTAAGATCGGCAGGCAAAAAAGGAACTTGTGGAGTGGAGTTCAGCTTGTTAAATGAGATATCTCCACCTTTGCTTGGACGTTTTATTGAAGAAGCGTTTTTGAAGACCAAAGTGAAAGAAGCGTTTTATTGCTTGGACGTTTTAGAAGCAGTTGTGTTAAGGTTAGGAAAATTATAAGACCTAAACACTTTCATTGCTTAGCTTGCTGTACTTGGTGGACTTTCCAACTAGAAGCGAACTTCATGCATAGCATAGGCTGCCAAGTAACCAGTGAATGTTCCCCCATGCAGCACTGAAGAGGAAAGAGATCAATTTATTTTTATTATTTTTTAAAATGCCAATTCTCAAACAGGTTTGGAATATGTTTCTTCAAGCATGTGAAGTTTGCTTTAAAATTGAACAATGGCAAGATGCAATGGCCTGGGCAATTCGCAGTTCAAAAGAAATTTTTGTATGCAAGCGTTCTTGAATGCGTTTGTCCATTGAAGTTTGAGATCTAGTCCTTCACTCTCGGCAAATCGCAAATCAATCGAAGAACCCAAAAACCCCAATAGCTAAAGTTGGTTAATATCTGTCATGTCAAAGAGATACTAAAGTATGTTTAGCATCTATGTCTTGGACATAAATTTACGCATGTTTATCATCATCACGGATCTCTATAGTGCAAGTACAATTAATATTTAATGTAACAGTTGGTGGCATCTTTTGTTAATAAAGATCACAGGTGGCATGTCAATTTCCAGAAGATATCAAACACCATTACTAAAAGTAATGGCACAAACTGAATGCTACCACAAACCCTAAAACCCTAAATACTACCACAAACTGAAATGGCACTTATTATTTACACTATTAAAATGATCAATTCATTTCAGGGTAATTGTAAAAGGGAAATAACCTAAAAATAGTGACATGGTGAACAGTAAAAGCATGAAAAAGTTCCCACCAAGTCTAGGAACTTAAACGAATTAGAATACCTTAAACAACCATTGAAAGAACAGCCAGGGTGCGATATTTTTCATAACAAGTTAAACTCCAAAAATAGAGTTGAAGTGAATGGAATATAACATGTTAGGAGTCTGGTTAGGGTTAAATGGTACAGAATTGTCTTTATAGTTCATCATAGCTCATGTATGTCATCCATCCAAAAACTTTATTTGTTAGATTAAAAATACTATGGCCTCCCAGTGTAGACTCAGAAAAACTTGTTAAAGTGCCCGCAAAATGTTCTAAATAGGCAAAAGACTCAGAGGCTAACGGCAGTATCAGTCATCCGATGTTGAGTGGCACTTCACTAAGTCAACAATTCCGGTTTTATTTCCAAAACTAAACTAGTAAGATGCCGACTGCTCGAAAAAGCATCAGGGGAAAACCAACATTTTTTCTTATAATCTCAAGCATCACCCAACAAGTGAGGTATGAAAGCACCAGCAACAAGGATAAACGAAAGCTATCACAAGATTAACAACAATATCAATGTAACCAAATCCAGATAACCATAAGATTAACAACAATATCAATGTAACCAAATCCAGATACAAAACCATGACTCTAGTAGCTGTAAACAACATCACAAGTTGCAAATATAAAGAATTTTCCTGCTCTTTTCCACATAAAAACCAAGTTGCATATGGGAAGAGTAATTCTTGAAACTCAATTTTCACATAAAATCTAAAATCAATCTAACCAAAACAGAAAGGTCATATAATTCGATATCCACGAAGTCTAAATTAAAAGATACAACATTACCAGCATCTATTCTACCGATGGATATTAAGCATGTCCTTGGCTTCACTCTGCTCCTCCAACAACCCTTCACTCGCATACTTACTTAAAAGCTCCATCTTCTTCCTTTCCACAACCATCCTCTCAATCTCCTTCTCATCAGGCAACGGCACGTGCACGACAAATTCCCTCTCCTTATCCTTCCTCTCTTTCTCCTCCCTCTCCCTCCTCTCCTCCTCTACCACATCCTCCTCTTCCTCAAACAAAACCTCTCTCACAGCAGCTCCCACGCTAACCACCTCCTTCGCCCCTCTCCTTGCCTCTCTTCTAATCTCCTCCACTCTCCGCCACTCCTCCTCGGCTTCAGCCCTCATCTTTGCCTCCGCTGGCCCCTCCACTCTAGCTAAAACTCCATCCTCTTCATCCCTATACCCATAATAACTTGCATCAATCCTCTTATAAATATCATATCTAGTTCTCCTCTTTCGCAACTCCGGCGGCTTCTCAAACAACTCCCTAACTCCCGGCAACTTCTTCGCGGCTCCGAAATACCGATACCCAGGGCCACGGCCGCTGGGGTTTGGAACATCCACTATGTTCCCTTCTAAATCCGTCATTTTAGGGGCGTGTTTGGCGTAATTCGGGCCACCGAGTTCAACGATGCGTCGTTCCCAGTGTGACTTCTCTCGTATAAGCTTATTGATCTCATCGTTAAGGTCGCGGAGTCGATGTTCTCCGAGGCCTTCATTCTGAATCTCAGCGACCTTGCGGCCGATCTCTCGCATGATTTGTTGACGCCATTTGTCGGCCTCAGCAAGGTCACGGCACTCAGAGGCGAGGAAAGGGCGGCGTTCTTTGGGCTTCTTTTTTTCCTCGGCTTTTAGGGCTATGAATCGATTGAGCATCGACTGGGCCTTCTCTTCGTTTCGAGCCATATTGTGATTGAGGGTTTCGGAACCAAGAGCTAGCTTTTGAGAAAGTTTAGCAAATGAGAGTCAGAAAAGCTTTAACCGCTTAATCTCCAAATAAATAACTCAGTGCAGACAGAAAAAGGAACAATGTAAAAATTGCTAATTAAGTTCCTCGGTTTTCTCGGCAACCAAACAGAGGTTAAAGTAACAACAGTTACATGAAAAAATAAGAAATAAATTTACCATTAAATGTGCACAACAGATTAGAAAAAAACTGAAAAAATATGAAGGTAAGGCCAATATTTCTCTCGAGCTTATCATTGAAATGCCTCCATTTACCAAAAGAAAATCAAATTTAATGAAAAATAAAGGATTTTGAAATTCACCTGCCCTGAAACGTGAGCTGAAAGTGAGACGTCTTAAAACTTGAAGCGTTTCAGAAAGAAATGGCAAGTTTACTCGCTCGATCCGTATTAAAATTATAAAGTCTCCAGCGGGTGTGTGGTGGATTGGTAGTGACTGCCTGACTGGTGAACGATGATGGTGGTGGCCGGTGGGTGTTGGAGTGGAGAAGGAAAAGTTATTTTGTTAGGGATTTAGAAATTAGCTGTTAGGCATTAGAAATTGGGGGAGTCGGCTGAAGAGGAAAAGAAAAGAAAGGGTAGGCAGGCATGTGATTCGGCCGGGCCTGGACTAAAATTCTTTTATCCGAGGACCGGTTCATTTAAAAAATGTACCTATTTTTTTATTAAATTTATTTTTTATCTATACTTTTACTTATAGGCGAACTTTATTTAGACCTAAATGAACAACTTAACTTATAATTAGGTCTAATCAGAATTAAAACCAGCAAAAAAGAGAAGGAAAGAGAGACCTCCGAATCGAGATTTATAACTTCGTTATGATTTTGATAACTCGTGCAAGGCATATATATAATATTTCAATTTCTTTAAAAGAATTTTATCTCTCCACTTTAAGGATTAATCTCTATATTTCAATTTGTTAAAATTTAATCATTGTACCGGACCAGAAATTGATAAGTTAATCCAAAAACTGTTAAGTTAATCCAATCTTTTGCTAATGTTACTAATCTTTATTAATTCCTTGTACATAAATTATTGAATTACTAATTTTTACTAATTCCCGTGCTAATTTTTAAGACTATGTCAACATTTTACGTCAAAGTTTAACTATGTTATCTAATTGAATTATTTTAAGTTTTTGTAAAATAAAATTCTGACAAATTAAAAAAACAGAATTTCTCAATTTTTATAAATTAAAAAAAGGAAAAAGTTATAATTAAACCTTTTTTTTCTTTAACAATTTTTTTTTCCCCATAATAGTGATCCAACCCCAGTCTTAATGATCAAGCTCTTAGGTAAGAATCATGATCCCCTTGCAAAACAAATTTCTAAGCTTCTACACGAGAAGAGACTAAATAAAATTTAAGACACCCTTTGTAGGAGGGACTAGATAAAATTTAAGACATCCCTAGTAATTGAAGCTATCAGATTATTATAGCAAGCAAGTCCTCAAAGAGGAAATAATAATTGTAAGTTGCTGCCTATGCTTGGATCACAACACATCATGCTAGTTTCAATGTTAAACCGGAAATATGACATTGCTCAATTTCAATGTTGAATACTTCTTGTTTTGAGACTCATTGCCATCAGAGAAAATCACACTACATTGCAGCTGTAATTGATCATCAGTTTCACGAGTGAAGTTTGTCCCTGACCTACTGCAGCCACAAAAGATCTAGTGAGAAAAACATTCATTAGAACAAAGGAGGCATAGAAATTGGCAGGCTGTTGATACAGGTTCCTAGCAATTAATATAGTAAATATACTTTCAAGATACCTACATCATATACTCGCCAGACCAATTCTTACTACACCAAAATATACTCTGCTCATGTTCATTTTTACGGGTAAGAAGTATATGTGCAATACTTGGATTGTTAACTGTCGAGCAAATTTTTACTATCAAATAAAAATAGATGTCTAATCCACACAGGCACACATGCAATGCGCGCCCACATTCACAGGATGACATTCGAATATATCACAAATTGGAAGTCAGATTGAACAAGAAGATGCCAATACTACAAAAACTTAAACATGCCAAATGGCAAACGTGACCAATAACAGGAAGCACCAATTGGAACTCAGCCAGAGCAAGAAACAATTTATTTATGACATAACTTGATAAAAAATATTGTTGTAATTGAGCATCGAAGACTCAGTATCCAACACAGTCGAAATCTATGTTTTAAACAAAACTATGTAGTCTTTGAATGGTAGCAAGTAAAACCGTTAATCAATGCCATATGAATTCTATCCTATGGTTAAATGAATCAATTTCAAGTCCAGAGATTAGTGAATGATAGTGCAATCAAAGTTTAAGTAAGATTGAAAGTGTTGCATAACTGATATAATCAAACCAAGAAAACTCACTCACTCATATTTGGATTTTAAGTCCTAATTGGTTTAAATTCAACTCCCACCCCCACCCCACCCCCAAAAAAAAAAAAAAAAAAAAAGAGTTCCATATACATTCACTTCAAGTTGAAATTTTAGTAAGAAAAAAACAGCATTACTTAAAACACTTAACGATTCATCAATAACCCAATGGAGAAAAAGGTTAAAATACCTTCCACCTCGCCTTCACCTAAGCTTCTGCTTGGTGGAACTTTTCTTAGCCGCTTCCTTAACCTTCTCAATATACCCTTCAATAGGTGGAGTCAAAGACGCCATCAATCGATTTGCCGGAAATGGGGTCAAATCTGGTATCATAGCCGCCTCCTTAAGTTTCTCCGGCAACGCTTCAATTGCCTCCTTTTTCATTCTCAACAAATTAGTCTCAGCAGCCTGCCTTGCCCTATGCTTCCTCATCAAAACCCGACTATACTCCTTGGCCAATCTCCGGCCATCCTCCACCGTCAGCTCATATTTGGGTATCTTATCAGCATCGACAAGGCCCAATGTAATCAAATCCAGCCCCGGAGTTCCCGTAATCATAGGTTCGTCAGGGACTCCCATTGCTTTTCTTCCTCCTTTCTTCAAAATCTCCATTTCCCGTTGCCGCTCCTTGCTTATTAATCCCAATTTTTCCCGTTCCGCTTCGCGGGCTCGCTCTTTCGGTGAGAGGTGACGGACCGGCGTGGGTGCATTGAGGCATTGGTCGTAGAGTTTTTGCTTCTCATCGGGGATTCGGCCGCCTTTGGGGAGGGAATCGTCGAGAGAAGCGCCGCCTTTTCCTTTTTTGGTGGAGATTTTGGAGCGTTTTAAAGGTTGGCCGGCTTTGAGTTTGGATTTGCCTTTGGCGGTTCCACTGACGGTGCAGCGTTGGAGGAATTGGTAAGTCAGAGTTGTTAGAGGTTTGGGGTTTTTGGCGATTCGGATCATTGTGTTTCTGGTAGATTTAAGGGTTCTACCAAAGAACCTAACGAGGAATAGAAATGGAGAGCTAAGCACACCGCCCGGGCCCTTAGTTCCTTTGGATCAACGGTGATATTGTAACGATATTATAGGTGAGATAAAAGAAATACTAAATGCACAATATTAAAAATGAACTCCCATTAATTTTTTATTTTTGCTCATTTTTCATTTTAGGTTAACTCAAATTTTTTTCTGTTTTAATGAGTTGGTATGTAGGGGTGAGTAAAATCCGATTCGATTCGAAAAATTCAATAAAATTTTTAAATTTTGAATTGAATAGTTCAAGTTATTTGAGTTAATCAAGTTTTTTTGGATCAACTCGAATAAAAAATTAAGTTTTTCGGTTTAACTCGAAAGTGAATTACACAATTTGGGTTATCCGAAAATCCGAATAAGAAAAGGCAAAACTACGCTATTTTGATAAATGTTTATCTTTTCTAAAGTTAAAAGTCAAAACTACGTTGTTTTGATAAATATTTACTCATTAAGTTAAAAGGCAAAACCATTATATTGTTTATGTAGTTAAATAATTTTATACTTCATTTACTAGTTAAATAATTGGTTCATGTAAATGCAACATTAAGTATAAATAATAGGATTCATTAACTCGACTCGACTTGACTCGAAATTTTTTGACTCGATTTGATCCGATTCGAAAAAAATTCAAATTGAATTCGGTTGCGAAAATAGGATTCGTCAACTCGACTAACTCAAAATTTTTTGACTCGATTCGACTCGACTCGATCGACTACTCACCCCTATTGGTATGGTAGCAAAACTTGTCTGGGTTGTGATTTCTATGTAAAAAATGTTAAAATCTAAAATAAGGGTAAATTACACCAACAGTCACTCAACTTTGGAGTAGTTGACAAAACAGTCACATTGGTTTTCAATTCAGTACTCAACTTTCGAAAAATAACAAAACAATTCTTTTAACCATTTTCTGTTACGGACGTAATAGAAAAATGACATGGCAAATGAAAAATTCCTTGTTGTCATTAACCATCCAACAGGCTAGTTAGCAGCAATTTAAATAGCCCTTTAGCACCAATTTAGGGTTTAGGCAGCAAAAGAAGAAGAATAAGAGAAAAAGTAAAGATGCCAACTGTGATTTTGGTGTGCTATTGTGGAAACCCAGCCAAATTAAACACATCTTGATCCAATGACAACCCAGGTAAGAGGTTTTTTGGGTGTAAGAAGTCTGGGAGTGGGTTTCAAAAACCATGTTGTTTTATCACTTGGTTTGATTCACCATTGACGTCGCATTCACGAATTGTGTTGTTGGGTCTTCTGAAAAAGGTAAGGACATTGGAGGATGCAATGATGAGGGAGAAAAAAACATGGGTTTTGGTGCTTGTATTTGTAATATTGTTGTTGTTTTTTAAACCCTAAACCAACTTATGTGATAGTTGGTGTTCTTGTTGTTGCTAGCACTGAAAACCAGCTTATGTGACTACTAGTATACTATTTTGTTGTTCATTCATGGTGAGTGGAAACTAGGGGTCCTAAATGTAATGGTTTGTAAACAGTAGAAGTGTAACACCCCTAACCCGTATTCGTTGCCGGAATAGGGTTACGAAGCATTACCAAAAACTTTTAACATAAGAACATTCATTCTCAAACATTTTATAAATCATGTCATAATCCATACAAAACTTGTATAACGTCCATTTTTTGAGCCCTTGAGGCCTTAGAAATACTTTAGAAACGATTCGGGACTAAATAAAAAATAGTTAGAACTTCATGGAAAAAGATAGAAAAATTCATACTACATGTGTCTCATGCCGTGTGGGCATTCAAAGTAGAGACACACGGTCGTGTCCCAACCCGTATCCGTACCCGTGTAACTCCCTGACTTGGTTCACACGGCCAAGCCACACACTCATGTGCCAGGCCGTGTAACTCTCGAAATGCAACTTTTAAAAACCTATAGGAGACATACGATCGTATCACGTAGACGTGTGTCACACACAGTTGAGACACGCCCATGTCTTAGGCCGTGTGGACAAGAAATAGGCCAAATTCAAGCCATTTCTTTCACTCAATTCAAGCACACCCTTACAAGTCATTTGCACATATATTCAAGCATTCAAAATGTACCTAACACATGCATATTCAAGCTAGATCATCATAGTATTTAACCATACAACCAATATGCCCAAAAGGCACCTCAATCACAATAATCAAATATGATTATACATTTGCTAAGTTTAACCACAAATCAACTAACCTTTATAACTAATTTTATGCCAACATTTACCACAATGTTCACATACCAATATCATACTCAAAAACACCAATTTGACTATTCAACACCTAACATCACTACCTTAGCAAACTTGACCATATGTCAACACATCCAAACACACCAAACTAGCCATTTGTTAACTCAATGTTCACTATCAATTTCCATACCTCAATGATCACATTCAAGCATATCAAAGCAACATTTCATAGCATGCATTTTATATACCATTCCAACTCTCAACCTTTAAGCACCAACATGCCAAAACATCAACCATAATAGACCACATATACATGCCAACATAACAACTAATGCATCATCCAAAATACCATAATTACAAGCCAAACATATTGGCTATATCATCAAGCACAAAACACCTATACATGTGCATATTTAACCATTTTTCGATTAACTTGTTTCTATATCAAACATATCAAAATTATAACAGCCTGATTTTGGGGCTAGTCGGAATAGTGGTCTCGGGACCTCTAATCCAAGGTTGAGGAAAATTATTTTAGTATTATTTTATATGTTATGGCATTAATATATGGCTATATGAAAATTTTGGTGCTTTAATTTTAGCAATTTTATGTAAAATTATGAAAAAAGACTAAATCGCATAAAGTGTGAAAGTTCCATTATAAGGGGGAGGGGTGTCTAATAGCCAAAGAATATTAAATTGGAGGTCCTTAAAGTGAAATTAGGTCATTGGATGAGTGATGGCCGGCCATATAGAGGTTAGGGAGAGAAGATATTAAATTTTGGTCAAATTTGGTGGAAATTATGTGATAAAAATGAATAAAATAAGATGAATAAAATATGTTATCATCTTTCACTATTCACCCTCCTTCTTCCACCGAAATTTAAAGAGAAAAATAGAGTTTTTGGGGTTCAAACTTTCAGCTAAGCTATCTCCTTGCAAGTAAGTTATTTTGGTGGTTTTATTTGATAATTTTTGTACTTTTGGAGTCCCCAAAGCTTAAGCTAGCTAATAAGGGGACTATTAGTGAAATGGTTAAAAGTTTAGGGACTTGCCATGAGAGGATTTATGTTGTTAGCTGAGTTTTTATGGAAGAAAATAAATGTTGGGGAGATGAGAAACAACTTTTGTGAAAGGTGTTGTCATGAAACACCTAAATGGGACTAAGTTGTAAATGTTGTAAATTGGTAATAAATGCATAAAATAGTTAGATTTGAGGGTTGTTGTAAGAGGAATAAATGTTTAGATAGGCTTTTTTAATGAGAAAGTATGTTGAAAAATGACTAACGAGCCTAGGGGCAAAATCGTAATTTTGCCATAATACAAGGGCAAAATGGTCATTTTGCCTAAGTAGAGATTATGATGCATTATGATCATGAGATGTATTCAATGAGTGAATTCTTTTGTTATAGATTAAGAAGAGCGCGAAATTAACCTTGACCGGGGAAAAGGCAAGGTTTCAGATTAAACCGCACATTAACACATTTTGCATCGAGGTAAGTTTATGTGTAAATGATGCATCTTAAATTCATATGCTGTTGTTTATTGGTGCATTATAGGTTTGAGAGCACCTATGATTTAAATGGATTGGATTGGGTAGACAATGAATAAATTCCGTATGAATGTTGAAATAGATATGTAGATGCGGAATATCATCCATAGTAAATAAATGGTGGGCTATGTACGATACCACCTTAATTATTTTGTTGGTGGGCTATGTGCGATATCATCTTATCACTTATTCACGATGGGCTGTGTGCGATACCATCGTTAGTGTTATTTGGTGGGCTAAGTGCGATACCACCGTAAATATTCTTGTGGGTGGGCTATGTGCGATACCACCCTATTAACAATAAATGGTGGGTTAAGTGTGATACCACCGAGCGGTTGATATTACTAAATGATTTATTGTGTAATTGTGATATGATGTTTCATGTGATCATGTGGTGATCAAGTGCAGGGATGTATGTTAAATAATAAGAGCATTTGGTTGTGATATGGTTGGATTATGGTAAGAGATGAATGAGTAAGCATGATACTGGATTGTGAAATGCTATTTATTGTTTAGCACATGTTATGATGTTTATTGTTTACATGTAAACTTACTAAGCTTTAAAGCTTACTCTCATTTCTTTTTCCCTTATTTTATAAAGTCAAAGAGCCGGGTAGGGATACGAAGATAATCGAAAGATCACCCACACTATCAGTTCATCTTGGTATATTTTGAATTAGCATTTTGAGTATGGCATGTATAGGGGCTAGACTAGGTGAAATGTTTGTTATTTTAGCCAAGTGTGTATTGGCTCCTCATAGACGAATTCTTTTGTACATGGCCATAGTTAATGGCTCAATACTATTAATCAATGAAAGAATGAGGTTATTCATGATTGTGTAGGGTATATGATTGGGTTGTTTGGTTATGAATTTATGCTTGAATGAATTAGGAGGATGAAAGAGCTTGGCAAATAGACTTGTTCTTGTCCATACGGGTAGGCACACGGGCTTGTGTCTAGGCCGTGTGTGACGCACGGTCAGTCTCATGAGTGTGTGACGAGGCCGTGTGTCCCCTGCATGTTGGTTTTGTAAGTCAGTAAGCTTTGTAGTAAACACACGGGTAGAGACACAGCCGTGTGTCTCAGCCATGTAGTAGGCACGGCCACAAATATGGGTGTGTGCTCGAGCCGTGTGAAGTCTGCGTCTTGAAATTGAAATTTAATTCGACACACGGTCTAAGGACATGGGCGTGTGCCTTGGCCGTGTGACCATAGTGAGGTGATGACGTCATAAATAGAATTCCAAGGTTTTGGCACACGGGCTGAGACACAGGCGTGTCGAGGCCGTGTTAGGGACACGGGCCAAGGACACAATGGCGTGTGTCTGGCCGTGTGAAATAATTCAATGTTGACCACGGGTGAGGGACATGGGCGTGTGTGACCACACGGCCTTCCCACACGGCCTTCCCACACGGGCGTGTGGCCCCTGTTTAGACAAAATTTTTCTAAGTGCGTGAAAGTTTCTGATTAATTCTCAAAACCTTCTAGAAGCATGTTTAGAGCCTCGTAGGCCCATTATAAGGATATTAGAGGTGTGTATGGAAAAGTTTTTAATTTGGAATAGAATTTGATAGCCCAAAGTTATATGACCATGTGAGTTAAGTACGGTAACGCCTCGCACCCGGTTCCTGTGTAGAATACGAGTGAAGGGTGTTACATTTAGTGGTATGAGAGCTATGGTTTAGTCGATTCTCAGACTACCGTGGCGTGTGTTAGAGTCTAGCTATACATGCCATGAACGTATATTGATAGTGTGATGGCTTCTGACAATTCTAAACTTTGTTTTTATATAGTAATGGATCTCTATCGAGCGGCTGCTAATGACGCAGCTAGTAACGTGCCAGCTCCCGCGCAAGGGACCACGTCTATAAAGAGTGGACCCGAGACTATGGGTCAAGGAGAAGAGGCCCGGAAAGCCTTTCTCCAAATGATGAGTAATTGGTACACGGAGTATGTACAAGTAAATCCTAATGCTCAACCTCCTCCACCCCCTCCTATACCTCAGCTAGTTCCAGTGGCTCTTTAAGGTATAAATGTAGTGAGGATAACCAAGCCCCCGGTAGACAAGATTCGGAAGTAAGGGGCTGAGGAGTTCAGAGCTAATATAGATGATGACCCCGAGAGGGCGGAGTTCTGGCTTGAGAACTCAATGAGAGTATTTGATGGACTCTCTTGTACAGCTGAGGAGAGCTTAAAATGCGCCGTGTCTTTGCTGAGGGACTCGGCATACCATTAGTGGAAAACATTGACATCAATGGTTCCAAAGGAGATAGTAACATGGGAGTTCTTTTTGGAAGAGTTCCGAAAAAAGTATATAAGTCAGCGATTTGTTGATCAGAAACGGAAGGAATTCCTTGAGTTAAAGCAAGGAAAAATGATTGTGGCAGAATATGAGCGCGAGTTTGTTAGGCTCAGCAAGTATGCACAAGAGTGCGTGTCTACAGAAGCTATCTTGTGTAAGAGGTTTGAAGATGGACTGAATGAGGATATCAGACTTCTAGTTGGGATCTTGGAGCTAAAAGAGTTTGTAGTGTTGGTTGATAGGGCATGCAAGGCCGAAGAACTAAATAAGGAAAAGAGGAAGGTTGTGAGTAAGGCCCAAGATGCAAGAAAAAGTCTGATGAGTAAATCATACCAAGTTTAATCGAAGAGGTCCAAAGAAGTAAACCCTCGGACGACTACGTCAGTTGGATATTCACATAGAGATCGAGGTAACACATATTCGAGCTCGAAAGTTCAAACCACTTCGATGGCAAGTGTGGACAACCTGAAGTCCAAACCGGAGTGTCTAAATTGTGGAAGACAACACACGGGGGAGTGTTGGGGGAATAACAGAAACTGTTACAAGTGTGGTTCACGCAATTATTTCATCCGAAATTACCCTGAGAGGGATGACAAAGAAAAAAAGCAAGAGATAAGATCAAGCAATGTATCTTCAAGGGGTAGACCACAAAAGATTCCAGGAGGTGGGACTAGTGGTAGAGGTGCACCTCGAGATTCTACTGTGAGACCGAAGAGTCGGGCACCTGCAAGGACTTATGCCATTCACGCTCGCGAGAAGGCATCATCTCCAGATGTAATAACGGGTACTTTTTCTCTTCATGACACTTCTGTTATTGCTTTGATTGATCCGGGGTCTACCCATTCATATATTTGCATGAAACTGGCATCTAGTATGAGCATGGTTGTTGAGTCTACAGAATTTGTTGTAAAGGTGTAAAACCCGTTAGGCAAACATGTGCTAGTTGACAAGTTGTGTAGGAATTGTCCTTTGGCAGCTAGAGGTCATTATTTTCCGGCAAACCTTATGTTGTTGCCGTTTGATTAATTTGATTTGATTCTTGGCATAGATTGGTTGACTGCCCATAATGTTTTAGTGAACTGTGGTAGCAAGTTTATTGAATTGAAATGTGAAAATGGGGATGTCATTCGAGTCAAATCAGGTAGATCGAATAATCTGCTAGTGATAATTTCAACTATAGTTGCTGAGAAATATTTGAGGAAAGGATATGAGTCTTATCTCGCTTTTGTGCTGAATACTCAAGAGTTAGAGGAAAAGATTGAGTCAATGCTGGTGGTATGCGAATATCCAGATGTGTTTTTGGAAGAGTTACTTAGATTACCTCCAGTTAGAGAGGTCGAGTTTGGGATTGAGTTAGTTCCAGGAACGACACCTATCTCGGTTGCTCCATATAGGATGACACTATTGGAGTTGAAAGAACTGAAGGTTCAGTTGCAAGAGTTAACAGTTAAGAGTTTTGTAAGATCGAGCTATTCACCGTGGGGTGCTCCGGTGCTTTTTGTGAAGAAGAAAAATGGGTTGATGAGATTGTGCATAGACTACAGACAGCTCAACAAAGTGACTGTGAAGAATAAGTATCCTTTGCCAAGGATAGATGATTTATGTGACCAACTGAAGGGAGCTGTGGTGTTCTCTAAGATAGACCTAAGGTCTGGCTATTACCAGTTAAGGGTTAAGGAGCAAGATGTACCGAAAACTGCATTTCAGACGAGGTATGGCCATTATGAGTTTCTTATCATGCCGTTCGGTCTAACAAATGCTCCTGCGATTTTTATGGATCTAATGAACCGTGTCTTCTGACCGTATTTGGATAAGTTTGTAGTTGTCTTTATTGACGACATACTGATTTATTCTCGGGATGAGAGTGATCATGCAGAATATTTGAGAATCATTTTGCGGACTTTAAAAGACAAACAATTGTATGCTAAATTATGCAAGAGTGAGTTTTGGCTCCGAGAGGTCGGATTTCTAGGACACATTGTGTCGAGTGATGGTATTAGAGTTGATCTGAGTAAGATCTCGGCTATTGTGGAGTGAAAATCACCAAGAAATGTGTTGAAAGTCAAAAGCTTTTTGGGCTTAGCGGGGTACTACAGACGGTTCGTAAAGGAGTTTTCCATGATTGCTACCTCGATGATGAAACTGTTGCATAAGGATGTCAAGTTTGAATGGACTGAGAAATGTCAACAGAGTTTTGAGAGATTGAAAACATTGTTGACTGAGGCGCCGGTTTTGGTACAACCGGAGTCGGGGAAAGAATTTGTTGTCTATAGTGATGCATCATTAAACGGTCTTGGTTGTGTGTTGATGCAAGAGGGTAAGGTAGTCGCTTACGCCTCAAGACAGCTAAAACCGCATGAGAAGAATTATCCGACTCATGATTTGGAGTTGGCTGCAATTGTTTTCGCATTAAAAATTTGGCGACATTATTTATATGGTGAGAAATGCCGAATCTTCACCGGTCATAAGAGTTTGAAGTATTTGATGGATCAAAAGGATTTGAATTTGCAACAGTGGCGGTGGCTCGAATTATTGAAGGACTATGAGCTAGTAATTGATTATCATCCGAGGAAAGAAATTGTAGTTGCGGATGCCTTGAGTAAAAAATCTCTGTACGCTTTGAGGGTAATGAGTACGAGCTTAGCGTTGTCTGATAATGGTGCTATATTAGCTGAGCTAAAGGCTAGACCATTATTTATTCAACAGATATGTGAGGCTTAAAAGAAAGATGATGAGATGCAAGCTAAGAGAGCTAAGTGTGAATCAGGAAAAGATTTAAATTTTTGTGTGAGTTTGGATGGTTGTTTGATGTTTCATGATAGGATTTGTGTACCAAAAGACGATGAGTTGATCCGAAAAATTTTACATGAAGCACACGGTGGTTATTCGTCAGTGCATCCCAGTAGCACAAAAATGTATAATAATTTGAAGAGATTTTATTGGTGGCCGGGCATAAAAAGAGATATCTCCAAGTTTGTTACAAAATGTTTGGTCTGCCAACAAGTAAAAGCCGAGCATCAGGTACCTTCAGGATTACTTCAACCGGTAATAGTTCCTGAGTGGAAGTGGGATCAGATCACTATGGATTTTGTAACGGAGTTGCCCACGACTCCAAGAAAGAAAGATGCTGTGTGGGTCATTATGGATAGACTAAGAAAGTCGACTTAAGGTGATTAGAAGCATATTTACATGATTTGAGTGATAATTACATGATTTTTTTATCAATGTCACCTTCTTCAAAAGCTTAAGGTGCTTTAATGGCGAATCTTGAATTTGGAGAGGAAATCCATAAATCAATGGATGTTCCAACTCAAAATGGATCTATTAAAAGGTTTTTAATCTTATTTATCAAGATTAAACATGTTTTGTAAGGTAATTTAAAAAAATTTGAATTTCATAATCTTTATGAACCAATTTTTTGGATTTTTGTGAAATTGATTTGAATGTGAAATTGATTTTTAGTATATGTTTATTTGGTCCAGTATTGATGTTTGGAAGTGATTAAGAGGGCTGGAGTGATCGACTTTGTGAGGAATCGAGTTTTCGACTTGATGATACAAATATGGTAAGGTAACTTTGAGTGAGAATTTCGTGTAGCTTAGTTGATGAAAATTGGTGTTTATTATATCTTTTGAAAGGTGGTAATATCTATTTTATCTCTGTTGAAGCTTCGAATCTTGAATAGGATCGAGCTAATTGAAATTGAAGCTTGGATTTGCTTAGTTGATCTCTTGGTTGTAGTTGAGTTAATTGTGTGGTGAGTGTTATTAAAGGGCAGTTTGGTAAATTGGCCCTCACTCATGCATAATTGGATGGTTAATTACTAATTACAAATATTTAATTGAGTTTTGGTTGGTTAGTATTGCAAGATTATTGATATATGTTTAGCTGATGAAATTTTTGTTAAGTGTTGGTAAGTGAGTATCTAGTGATTTTATGTGCTTGATTTGATTGATAATTGTTAGAATTAAGTGACCCGAATCCTTATTTAAATAAAATACAATGGCAAAATAAAATAAAAGAAGCCTTTTATCTATTTGATATTGATTAGAATAAGGAGTTTCAATCTTACTACACCCCTATTAGAATATGGCTTCACAAGCCTATAAATAGACATAGTCTATTCCTCTTGTAATTCGGATTCGAATTCGACATGGTGAATTTTCTTCTCCTCTGCCCGTGGTTTTTTCCCGAAAGGGTTTCCACGTAAAATCTGTGTGTTTTTTAAATTTTATTTCTCTTTTCTTTGCGATATATTGTCATTACCAATGTTATATTTTTCACAAATTGGTATCAGAGCTTCCGAATTTTTCATCTCGATCACGGTAATGGCGTCTATGAAGTATGAAATTTCGCTGTTGGATCGCAACACCAGATTCGTATTGTGGCAGATAAAGATGCAGGCAGTTCTTGCACAGATGGATTTAGAGGAAGCCCTACTAGGGGTAGATAAGATGCCTTCGACATTGACGGAGGAAGAGAAGACGGGCAAGGATCGAAAGGCGTTAACACATTTATATCTGTATTTGTCTAACGAAATGTTGCAGGATGTGATGAAGGAGAAGACCACTGCTGTATTATGGAAGAGGCTAGAACAAATATGTATGTCGAAAACTCTAACCAGCAAGTTACATATGAAGCAACGTCTTTATGCTCATCGTTTGGAGGAATGTACGTCTGTACACGAACAGTTAACAGTGTTTAAAGAAATTCTCTCAAACTTGGAGGCCATGGAGGTTCAGTATGATAAGGAAGATCTAGGGTTGATTCTACTTTATTCGTTGCCCCAGTCTTATTCAACCTTCAGAGACACGATTTTATATAGCCACGAGTCTCTCACAGTTGATGAGGTTTATGATTCTTTGACCTCGTATGATAAGATGAAGCATCTTGTGGTTAAACCCGACTCTCAGGGAGAGGGTCTCATTGTTCGTAGGAGACAAGATCGGAATGCTAATGATGATCGTAGAAGGACACAGGAACGAAATCTTCACGGTAAATCTAAAGGTAGATCGAAATATTCAAACAGAGGTAAAACTTGTAACTTCTGTAAGAAGAAAGGGCACATTAAATCTGAGTGCTATAAGCTACAGAATAAGATTAAAAGGTAGGCTGCGAATCAAAAGGGAAAACAACCAGAAAATTCCAGTGAAGCTGATGTTGTAGAAGATTACAGCGATGGTGAACTTCTAGTCGCTTTTGTCAACAATTCTAAAGTGAATACTTGATTCGGGTTACACCTTCCACATGTGTCCCAATCGGGATTGGTTTACAAATTACGAAACAGTGTCTGAAGGTGTTGTTTTGATGGGAAATAATGCTTCGTGTAAAATCGCAGGTGTTGGAACAATTAAAGTTAAGATGTTTGATGGAGTTGTCAGAATACTTAGTGACGTACAATATGTTCTAGAAATGAATAGAAATTTAATTTCGTTAAGTACTCTTGATTCAAAAGGATACAAATACACAGCTGAAAGTGAGATTTTGAAGATTTCCAAAGGTTCCCTCGTTGTGATGAAAGGGCAGAGAAAGACTGCCAAATTATATGTTTTGCAGGGTTCTACTGTTATTGGTGATGCAGTTGTCGCTTCATCTTCCTTGTCAGATGATGATATTACTAAACTTTGGCATATGCGCCTAGGGCATATGAGTAAGAATGATATGGCAGAATTGAGCAAAAGAGGACTTCTTGATGGGCAAGGAATTTGAAACTGAAGTTCTGTGAGCACTGCAGTTTTGGGAAGAAAAAGAGAGTTTGATTCACCAGAGGAATCCATAACACGAAGGAACATTGGAGTATATTCATTTTGATCTATGAGGGCCATCAAGAGTGCCTTCGAGAGGTGGAGATAATTATATGCTAACTTTTATTGATGATTTTTCCAGAAAAGTTTGGGCATTCTTCCTGAAGCAGAAAAGCGATGTGTTTTCCGCATTTAAGTCTTGGAAAACTATGATTGGAAAACAGACGGGAAAACAAATAAAATGCCTTCACATAGAAAATGGTTTAGAGTTTTGTTCTAATGAGTTCAATAAAGTGTGCAAGTCAGAAGGGATCGTGAGACACTTGACAGTTCGTCAGACTCCACAGCAAAACAGCGTTGCAGAACAAATAAACAGAACGATCATGGAGAAGTTTCGATGTATGTTGTCAAATGCCAACTTACCAAAGTCGTTTTGGGCCGAAGCAGCCTCTACTGCATGTTTTTTGATCAATCGATCTCCATCCATTGCCATTGAGAAAAAGACTCCACAAGAGGTATGGTTTGGTAATCCTGCTAATTATTTTGATTTAAAGATCTTTGGATGTCTTGCGTATGCTCATGTTGATAATGGAAAATTAGAACTGAGATCAATTAAATGTGTTTTTCTTGGTTATAAAGCTGGTGTAAAAGGGTATAAGTTATGGTGTCCTGAAAATAGAAAAGTTGTGATTAACAGAGATGTTGTTTTTGATGAAACTACTGTGATACCTAACTTATCTCTTAAAGGCTCTTCCAATAAAGAAAATCAAAAGCAGGTGGAGCATCAGATTAATATAGAGTCAACTCTTCAAGCCAGTACAAAAATTGAGAATAGAGTTGCTTCTTCACCACAATACTCTATCGCCAAAAACAGAACTAGAAGAGAAATCAAACTTCCAAAGAAGTATGCCGAGGCTGATCTAGTTGCTTATGCTTTAAATGTGGCTAAAGATATAAATGCAAACCAAGAGCCGTCTAATTATTCTGAGGCGGTTAGCTGTGAAGACTCAGAAAAGTGGATGTTTGCTATGCAAGAGGAGATGAAATCATTCCATAAAAACAGAACATGGGATCTTATGAAATTTCCTAAAGGTAAAAAGGTTGTTCGTTGTAAATGGGTGTTTAAAAAGAAAGAAGGGACTTTAGGAGTTGAAGAACCCAGATATAAAGCAAGGCTTGTTGCAAAAGGTTACAGTCAAATTCTAGGAGTGGACTTCACAGATGTGTTCTCTCCAGTTGTAAAGCATAGTTCGATTCGAGCTTTGCTTGGTATTGTGGCCAAGCATGATTTAGAGCTTAAGCAGTTAGATGTAAAAACTGCATTTTTGCATAGAGAACTTGAGAAAGATATTTACATGCAGCAATCAGAGAGTTTTACAGTCTCAGAAAAAGAGGACTATGTTTGCTTACTGAAAAAGTCCCTTTACGGTTTGAAACAGTCACCAAAATAGTGGTACAAGAGGTTTGATTCTTTTATGACTTCTCATGATTTTAAAAGAAGTAGTTTTGACAATTTGTGTTTACTTTAAGAAAAACAGTTGATGGTTCTTTTGTGTATCTACTACTTTTATGTTGATGACATGTTGATGGCAAAGAAAAGATAAAGGAGAGATAAGAAAGGTCAAAGCCCAACTAAGTGAAGAATTTGATATGAAAGATTTGGGACCAGCAAAGAAGATACTTGGTATGGAGATTCTCAGAGATAGAAAAGCAAGTAAATTGTACCTAAGTCAGAAGGGTACATTGAGAAAGTTCTTTGCGAGTTCAATATGCAGAGTGCTAAGCTCGTTAGTACTCCTTTAGCGACTTATTTCAGACTTTCATCGGCTTTGTCTCCATAATCGATGATGAGATTGAGTACATGTCACATGTTCCATACTCTAGTGCAGTGGGATCTCTCATGTATGCTATGGTTTGTTCACGCCCGATTTATCATATGCGATCGATGCGATTAGCAGATAAATGGAGAATCCGGTGAAAGAACATTGGAAAGCGATTCGATGGATTTTAAGATACTTACAGTACTACCGATGTTTGCTTACAGTTTGGAAGAACTAGAGATGGAGTCATTGGGTATGTTGATCTTTGATTTTCTTTGGAGACCTTGATAGAAGAAGATCTCTCACTTTGGTTATGTCTTTACAATCGGAGGTTGTGCAATCGTTAGAAAGCTACTTTGCAAACTACGATCGCTTTGTCTACCATCAAGCCGAGTACATGGCGACATCGAGGCTTGTAAAGAAGCTATTTGGTTGAAGGACTCTTTAGTGAGCTCAATGAAGACCTTCAAATCAAAGACAAGATTTTTTGTGACAATGAGTGCCATCTTCCTTATAAAAGATCAATTGTTTCATGAGAGAACAAAACACATTGATGTTTTGTATCATTTTGTTCGTGATATTATTGCTCGTGGTGAAATTATTGTGAGCAAAATTAGTACTCATGAAAATCCTGCAGATATGATGACTAAGTCACTTCCTATAACTAAGTTTGAGCATTGCTTAGACTTGGTTGGTGTTCATTCTTGAAGTTAAACCCTTAAGGGGTTTTATGGAAGAGGTGGAGAACTTGTTCGTTAGAGTTCACGATGAAGAACTTGTTTATTGAGAATTCGTATCAAGGTGGAGATTGTTAGAATTAAGTGACCCGAATCATTATTTAAATAAAATACAATGGTAAAATAAAATAAAAGAAGAATCCCTATAGAACTACACTTCTTTTATTTTATTTTAAATAAGGTTTTTTAAACCTTATTAAACTCCATCTATTTGATATTGATTAGAATAAGGAGTTTCAATCTTACTACACTCCTATTAGAATATGGCTTTACAAGCCTATAAATAGACATAGTCTATTCCTCTTGTAATTCGGATTCGAATTCGACATAGTGAATTTTCTTCTCCTTTGCCCGTGGTTTTTTCCCAAAAGGGTTTCCACGTAAAATCTGTGTTTTCTTTAAATTTTTATTTCTCTTTTCTTTGTGATATATTGTCATTACCAACGTTATATTTTTCACAATAATAATGGTAAACTAAGCAAGCATGTTGGAGTTTTTGGTTCATGGTATGTTGATATTTCAATTGATTAATGAACATCGATAAAAGGTAATTGGTATGCTAGATTTAATTTGATGTTAAAATGGCTATGTTACATGATTCACATATGCATTTTAACACTTTAAATTGAGCACATTATTAACTGAAATTATGTTATGATTGATTAATTATATTGGCATTATAACATGGTGGATCCATTGGATATAGTTGGCATACCATAGGATTTGTGAGTACTCACCATATTGATATGTTATTTGTGAGTAATGAGGCTCTAGGTGGACTGATTTGAAGTAGATAAGAGAGTGTTGAGCTTGTGTCTCCACTCAACGGGACTGATTTGAGGCGATATAAGGGAGCGTGTGGCCTAGGCCTGCTCAATCCGAGACTAATTCTGATTGGGAGTAGGGAGATCCGTTTATCCAATGTATGATGACCCGATTAAGCCATGATTGTATATGCCAATATAAATGTATGAAATGTTATATGCTAAATTGATGATTATATGCCATGATTAATTATGATTTTTGATACATGGTTGAGCATATGATATTGAACTATTATGGATTGATATTGTGATAGAAAATTTGTATTTGATTGATTTCAATTTAAGCATGATTTGGGTGCTAATTTACTTATTGTTTTATTAGCATTCACTAAGCTTTTTAAGCTCACACCCTCACATTTGTACAATTAACTGATGAGATTGAGAAGCTGAGGAGCCGAGCAAGAGAGTTCCAAGAGATTAAGGCTTGGTAGAGATATAGTTACACGTTTTAGATATGTTAATCGAGAATTGTGGAACTTCCAGGACTTAGTTTAATTTTGGTTGTAATTGGACTTGGACATTGGACATTTTTAATTTTGGATGGTTTTATAATATCATATATACATGTTTGAGTTTGATTATTGAATAATTTACGATGTATTGTTGCTTGATAACACGATAATTGATTACATGGTGTGTGAGGCATGGTGTTTACACTACCCATTGTTTAAATGAAGCTTCCATAGAGTGGTTTACTAGCGACTAAGATACGCTACTTGTTTGAGTTAACCGATAGGTGATATGCATTAAATTGAATGTTTAATTCTATTTAATTGAGGCTTAATTGGTGTTAATAAATTCAATTGAAGGTGTATGAATATGTATGATATTTAATTGTAGCTAAATCGGGTTTAATTGGCCATTAAAATACTCAAAATCGGGTTTAAAATCAAATTTTTCGCATAAAAAAATGCAGTAGACTGTTGGAGGTTTGAATTTTGGTCTTTTTAAATTGGTTCTCTAGTCCATTAAATTACAAATTAGTCTTGTAACTTGATAAGTCTAATTAGAGCCTTAAATGATAAGAAAACTTGATAAAATTTTAGGATTAGACTTGTAATTGATAAAATTTGTTAGAAACGCACTCAATTTAATATTGGGTATAGTACTGATAGTTTGAAATTGTTACGATTTAGTCCTTAATGATAAAATTTGAATTAGACATAGAAAATAAACTCGGATTAAGCTAAAATTTTTAGGGCTTGCATAAATTGGCTAAAAGAGGGTTGGTAAATGTATAGATCTAAATTCAAGTTAGTTTAACCGTAGGTGGTAAAATGAAAAAAATGCCATTAAGTTAAATTACTTATAAAAAATTTAAAATTGGTTCACAAATTGCTTCCGCATTAATAAATAACTAATAAATGGATAAGATTGAGGTGTTATAAGGTCAGGATATGTCTTGGGAGGTCATTAGCTAGAGAGTCACTTAGGTGGCTAATGTAACGCTTCGAATTTGGGTCAGTTTGTCCCGGTCGAGTTTGGGGTGTCACATCTTATGACTTTATTTTTCTCATTTTGTTTTCACACAAACACCCATTTATATCCTACCAGCTGTACATCTTTAGGTGTTTGGACTACATGTCCAAAAACCTCACATTTAGAAAGTGAATTTAATTCTGCTCGAATTGCGTCTTTCCATTTTGGCCAATCTTTTCTATTTTTATGTTCCTCAATAGATTTAGTCTCAGGATTCTTATTTTCTTTTTTGCTACTTCAATAGCAACATTATAAGCAAAATTGTTGTTGTCGACAACTATTTTTTTTCTCGATTCCATCTTTTTCTCATATTGACATAACTTATTGAGATCTTTTTATTTTAATCGTTTTCATTTTCACTTTTAGGTACCTAAATCTCTTCTTAAGTTTTATAATTAGTTATGTCATTGGTCTCTTCAAGAACCCCCCGCCTCCACTATATGACCATATTGAATGTTTTCTTATTTCCTTTTATGAGAATTTTTATCTTTGGAACTGACTGGTCTTTCACGCTTCAAGTGTGGATTATTTTCTTTTGTACTAATAGTTTGTCCTATTAGGACACCAATTCGTATTGGATCATTTTCAGCTTGTATGTGAGATTTAATGAATCTAGCAGTTGATTTGTAAAATGAATTATCTGTTGAACTTTTGGTTCACATTGCTTTGTACGAGGATCTTAGACATTGACAATTCATTTCAAGTACTTTATTAATCCAACTTTTTATTTTCTCCCCCTAATGTTGGTAAAACTAACAACTCATGTCATAACTAAATCTTGAATTAATAGCTCAAAAATATTTAATAATATAAGGAAACTCATATCAATATACATTTCCAACCTTTTATGATGACCCACCTTTGTGAGTTGTGGTGGAGCAATTAGAACATATACCGCACATCCAAAAATTCTAAGATTGGAAATATTTGGCTCTTAACCAAAAATCAATTGTAATGGGAAATATTTATAATTTATTGGCTTGATGCGTACAACATGTAAATCAATATACTCTCATGTTGAAATAGGAAGCTTTGTTATCATAAGTAATGGTTTAGCTATTAGTTAGAGGCATTTGATAAATGATTCAGCTAAACTGTTTTATGTGTGAACATGAGCTACAAGATGTTCAACTTTTATCCCAATTGACATACAATAATTATTAAAAGCTTGGGACATAAACTCACCAACATTAGTAAGATGAATTGTTTTAATTGTATAATCTGAAATTAATCATTTAAACAAGCAATCTCGCAAACGACATGTTGCGAGTTGATAACACATATGTAATTATTTTGTAGATGCATCTACCAAAATCATATAATATCAAAAACCATCCACTTGGTGGATGAATGGACCCATATTCATTTTACAAATGCAAGGCATTAAATCTCAACTTTAGCTAGTGAGTTTGTAATAATCAATTATCATTGAGTACAAGCAACACATGAGAATTTTTTAAATTAAAGAAGCTTTTGGTTCTTTAATGAATGTCCATATGAATTCTCAATTAATTTTCGCATCATATATGATCCAGGATGGTCTAACTGGTCACGCCAAGTAGTAAATGTATTTGTATCAGTAAACTTCTTGTTTACTTTAACATGTTTTTCAATTGTACCAATAATGTCAATTTGAAGGGATGATTTTATAATCTTATTGGTAAAAAAATATGATAAATTTATGATAAATCGGGCCCGGGCTCTTGTGGTGGATCCACATTGGATTCATCGTAAATTTATCATAAATTTATCATATTTTTTTACCAATAAGATTATATAGATATCATCCGCTCCAAGGGATGATTAATTTAATATAAATCATTGATCATTCTGTTTTAAGAATAAACATTTAGGAACATTTCGAATCATCCATCTTCTTTTTATCTATTTGTCAATAATGACAATATGTTCCATTTTTATAATTATTATGTATTGCTACATTCACTTCGGAGAATGAAGTAGAACCAATGAAAAAACGAACAAGTTCATTATTTTGTTTAGCCATAATAAGCCATTTACAAAATCAAACCACACAATAGATGAAGTCAAAAACAATGAAACTTGAGTCCTGCATAATAGATAAAATTTGAAATCTGCTTGAAATAGAGTAATCATGAGATACAGATTAGTGCAAGATAACTTTTAATGGTAGAAAAATTATATGGTTAGTGGATAAATTATTTAGATAATATATATATATATATGATCATGTATATAAGAGCTAAATTAAACGGTGACTGCTTTACTAGTCTAATAATCCAAACTTTTTAAAATTATACCATCCTTAGGAAGATATATCTCTTCTCACTGCTGATACAACTTCCGTCAATATCTTCAGCAACTTGCAAATGAACTACAACTTTAACGCAATGAATAACAAAGTGCCATGCAAGAGCCAGAATTACAGATCAATACAAGGTATGTACATGTATTAAAAATATATTACATACGATATTCTCAAAGTACGCAGTTCGGAGCAAAACAGATATGATAATACATGTAGAGGAAAATAATCATGATAAAATAAAAAATTAGCATAGGCAATTAAACGAAACCAGTATTGATGCTCGTAAATTGATCATTGTATTAAGATATATACAAGATGGCGGGAATCCTTACTGTGTCCAACTAAATGCAATCTAGTATTAGTAAGCGCTTTGCAAAGGGAAACCATTGAATACATTTAAAAACAGTTATTGCCTAATTACTCTATATAAACCATGACATATTTAAATTGGGATATGTGAAGATAAATAAATTAAAAAAGTGAGTACCAAATTGTTTTTTAAACAAAATCTAACCAACATATCACCACTTAAGATAATGTAAACAATACGATAAATTTAGTAAATTAAGAACAAAACAATACGATAAATTTAGTAAATTAAGAACTCTTGTTCTTATTAGATCATCCATCTATTTAAACAAACATATTAAAACTAAAACTTAAATATTAATTTAGCTTTTGAAACTAATGTTCACCAAGAACGAAATTCTATTAAAAACAATTCAAAATTTAACACCATGAAATTTTTTAAAATTGAATTGCTTATTTTAACAATTTAAAAATAAATTTTTTTGGTAATATAATTAAACTTCTAAAAATATATACGGTGTTGTATATCTATTAGGAAAATTCAAAATAACTTGAAAATTGTATCAAAATCGGGGCAAAAATCTGAATAATACCAAAAAAAAAATAATAACGGAAAAGGGCCAGTTTAAAAAATATTTACGGGAAAGGGTCATTTCCCCCGAAAATGCACTGACGTGGACGCGTTTTTGCCCTCCCCCCTGGTCCAATTACAGTATGATATTCTAAGGTTTCTGGGCTAGGGTAAATAATATATTTAGGGTTTTTGGGCAAAACATATTAGCCCAAAAAAATTAATTGAATTTTGTGACAGTTGTATCTGGCAAAATAATTTTGAGAAGACGTTTCTGAACAAATAGTGGCTAAAAACGCTTTCAGCATGGTGCACTATCAGCAGGAGTACTGAAAAGAGCTCCCACGTGGACGCTCTTTTGCTACAGTAGTCTCCAGTAAAATTATTATGAGAAGACGTTTCTGAACAAACAGTGACCAAAACGTTTTCAGCATGGTGCACTGTCAGCAGGAGTACTGAAAAGAGCTCCCACATGGACGCTCTTTTGCTACAGTAGTCTCCAGTAAAATTATTATGAGAAGACGTCAAACAAACAAGCGGTGGCCAAAATGTTTTCAGCATGGTGCATCTGTCGCCAGAGTCTTCAAAAGAGCTCCCACGTGATGCTCTTTTGCTACTGATGAGTCTCAAAGAAAATTATTATAAGAAGACGTTTCGAACAAACGGTGTACAAAACGCTCCAAAGCAGGTGCATCGTCAAGAGGAGTATCAAAAGAGCTCCCACGTGGACGCTCTTTTGCTACAGTGGTCTCCAGTAAAATGAGACTATAAATCAGCCAAATTTCATTCTCAGGTTGCATAAGGGAAATTGAGGCAAAAGAAAAAAAAAACTGAAAATGACTGAACGTATTAATGCTATTATTTACTACGATGGTGAGGTTTGTGACACCGAAAATGGTGTTGTTTTCTTATCGAAAAACACAGCGCGACTGAGTTTTAATCGGAATGTCGATGTGGTAGAACTTCGCAAAAGAATTAGGCGTAAACTATTCGGAACAACACCAATGGAAGTTCAGTCTATTAAGTATAGATTTTGCGCTTCGGTTGATCCGGTGAAATATGACTCATTCGACATCAAAGGTCCTCGGAGCTTTAAGACAATGGTGGAGACTCATCTTGACAGTGGATCACCCTATCTCGAGGTATATGTACAATTTTCATCTCCAAGTGATCTTTCTGCGACCTCAACATCTACTGCTGTTCAAAGGGAATACACAACCCCAAGCCGACACTCTATTAGTAGGAGGCAAAACACGGAAGTGCCCGTGTTCGGTGGTAGTATGGAAAACATAACCCCTGCACAACACTCGGTTGGTGGATGGGACATACATATCCGTCCTTCAACGTCCGATGATAGAAATACGTATTGGGGGACGTCATCAACTTCTAGTGGTTGGCAATCCACATATGATTGGGAACGTTACGAAAGATGTTTAAGGAGGGATAATGTACTCCCCACGACATCCACCGGCGAGGGGCCCTCGTTTGTTGCAGGTGGTGGAGGGTCGGACGATGAATCCGATGTGGATCCACCTCGAGAGCCCGGGCCCGATGGTGCAGAAGTTGGATTATTTTCTGAACCGGAGTCTGTTCCAATTGTACTTGAAAATGTTGAGGGCGGTTCAGACGAAGAAGAAGAAGATCCGCTATTTAGGGCGTACTCGCCTCCAGCCCACATGCATAATGTCGATCTATCTCAAGATGATGCATTGGAGTTTCCTGAACTACCACACCGGATGCGTGACCGTATAATTTCATCGTTGGATTCGGGCGAATTAGAAGTTGGTAACGAGTTTTCCAACAAGAATACTTTTCTTGCTGCATTGAAACAATACAACATCAGGAATGGGGTTAACTACAACATGGTTAAATCCAAGCTCGATAAGTACGAGACGAAGTGTGCAGTGCAAGACGATACATGTTCATGGAAAATCATGGCGTCATTGAGGAAAAGGACAGGCTTGTGGGAGATCAAAAAGTACAAAGGTCCACATACATGTCTTGCCGGTACAGTACCACTATGTGTTCAGTGTTTTTGAATAATACTAATATTACGTAATGTTGCATTATTTAACGTACTTCGTTGACAGGTGTTACACAAGATCATCCGAAGATGGATTCAGACATGTTGGCTGACTTGATAATCCCGACGATGAAGGCCGATCCCAAGAATACAGTGCCGACCTTAATTGGCAATATTCGTAGCTAATTGGGGTACACGTCCTCTTACAAAAAAGCTTGGATAGCCAAGTAGAAGGCGTTAGAAAAGTTGCATGGTCGGTAGGACGCTTCATATAATGAAGTGTGGCAGTGGTGTCAGGTGCTGTAGAGATATGTCCCAGGCAGCATAACAGACCTTGAAACGGAACCGGCGTACTACAACGACCATTTACTCCGTGGATGCACAGTGTTCAAGCGTCTTTTCTGGACATTTAAGCAATGCCGAGATGCCTTTATATACTGCAAGCCATTGGTACAAATTGACGGTACCTATATGTCTGGTAGATATACGCATCGACTATTGCTAGCTGTGGCACAAGACTGCTGTGGGAGAATCCTTTCGATTGCGTTCGCAATAACACCGGGGGAGTCAGCTGATGACTGGGACTTCTTCCTATCTAGGTTAAGGAGGCATGTCTACCCCCAACCTGATATATGCGTTATATCGGATCGGGGCCCTGGAATACTAGCCGCAATAGAACGCCAGGGAAGCATGTGGCATCGCACACACCATCGATATTGCCTAAGGCATGTTGCATCCAACTACTATGGGCAACATCGATCTAAAAGTCAGCGACGACAAGTGACTAATATGGGTATGAAATATCTATTAATATAATTTTGTTTGTAATATTCAATTTATTTTCAATTGAAAAGTGATATGTAATATTCGCTATCAACCTATATTGGTAGGGTACGAGATTAATAAGGACTGTTTTAAAGAGATGTTGGCGAGTTTGAGCTCAGATAACGACGAAGGCGCAAACTACCTATGCAATATTTCTTTGGAACAGTAGACACAAGCATACGACGGCGGCCTACGATATGGTCATATGACGAAAAACCTGGCCGAATGCATAAATTCTGTTCTAAAAGGAACCCGTCATCTACCGATTACATCGGTCATGTGAGAGACATATTTCCATTTAGCGGCACTATTTCCAAAGCGAGCAGCGAGTTATAGAGGGCAGATGTAAGGAGGCCATGTATGGAGCCCGAAGGTCTTGCAAGAAATAAACAAGGGGAAGACAAAGGCCAACACCATGCACACAGTGTGTCACGATCTCGACAACCTATGGTTTCGTGTCACGGAGTTTGACAGACCGAACCAAGGCATTGTTGGCGGGCAGTATCATGTACACTTGACAAATAGGACCTGCGACTGTGGGAAATTTGATGCACTTCGTTACCCATACGCTCATGTACTTGCGGCTTGTCAGAATCTCTGTATTGATCCCATGAGCTATGTAATGGCCTAAATTCAAGGTTATCGGAACAATGGTTTCGTAACCATAAATCCGATTTAAAGAGAAATTTATTTTAATATTTTTGCATGAATATTTATATGATAGGAAAATCGTATTAAAATATCGATAGAAAAATTTTACCGATTTAGTGGTTAGTTAGAAAAAGGAATTATTGAAAGAATTGGGTAAAAACAAGGTATCGAGACCTTGATCTCATAAAATTGAGTAGGAAATATTTTTATAAATATTTATAAAATGTTAGTAATATAGTATTAAAATTTCGTTAGAAAATTTTAACGTTTGAGTATGTAATTAGATGAAAAGGACTAAATTGTAACAAATACAAAATTATGAAAAATGATTAGATAGTTTAAATGAAAAAAGAAAGAGGGCTTAAAGGAAAATAGACCCAAGGTCTAATTGGGCTGGACGGCAAGGGTATGAAATCAGCAAGAAGATAAGGAGAAATAAGGGTAAAATGGGAAAATAATAAAATTTGCTAAATAAAACTAGGACTAAATAGGAATATCTAGAAATCTCTTCATTTTTCTTCACTCTCATCAGCTAAAAACGCCATAGGAGGGGTATCTAAGCTGGTATATCATAATTTTTGCACCAAGTAAGTGAATCCTTGCCTATTTCTTGTAATTTTGTGTTTTTAAAGACTTTTACAACTAGGTCCTACTATTAAATTCATTAGTCTTTGATTTCATGGATGAAATTGAAAGCCACCATGGTTGGTTTATGTAAGTTTATGATGAAATAGCATGAAATTTAAGCCTTAATTCGTTTAAGAGATGATTTTATTAGGTAATTTCAATAGAAATTGATTTTTGGGACCTAATTATGAAAGTGTTTGGAATTAAAGTCTATTACTGAAATTATGATTTCCAAAGGTTATAAAGTAGTTTAAAGTGATAGAATAAAGTGTTAATTGAGAAAAATAAGTTCAATTGAGAGGTTAATTGAGCGGGACGAAATTATCATTCATTGAAAGTTTAGGGAAAAATGGTAATAACCAAACTTGCACTAAAACAGTTTTTGACATCAGTGATAGTCTAACTTTGAAAAATCACCATAAATTTTAGAATTTGAATTAGAAGATGAATAAAATATGAAATTAAATCTTATTGAGTCTATTTTCATATGAAAGAAACAAGGAAATAAAAGAAGTTCTGTATTTTGAGATATTTAGATTTTTGTAAGAGTGGTTCAGAATAAATTCGGGTTCCCCTGTTTTGAATTTAGAAAATCATAAAAAATTGAAGAAAAATAATTAGGGGCTTAAATTTATATGTTTAGAATCTTTTCTATAGAAATAAACAGGAACACCATCTAATTTCCGTATGAAGAGATAATTAATTTTTAGTGAAGAAGAGTCGAATCGCTGCATGCATGTGAGAATAGGGCAACTTTGATGAATAAACTGTACTAATTGGCTAGGCTAAAAATTCTGGAAATTTTATGGTATAAATAAATTTGAGTCTAATTTCAGGAAAATTAACGGTTCTTCATTTGGAGCTCAGAGCTCGAGAAATAAATAATTTAGTGATTGTGACTCAAGTAGACACTTTGAATAAGCTAAAAATAATAATAGAATTATAGAAAATGCTACATGTGAACATGAAATGTATTGAATTGATGATTGAATTTATTTATTTAGATCCAGGAAAACTCAAATACTGAAGCTAGATCGAGGAAAGGAAAAAGTCCCGGATTAGTAGATTTTATAAACGAACTAGTATCGAGGTAAGTTCGTGTAACTTGAATTATATTCTTAAATGTTTGAAATGTATGTTATTGATATGAATATGATTTGAATGTCCATTGTATGAAATTTGATGAAACATTGGTATATTTGATAAAAAGGAAAGAAATCGAGGTTGAATGAAAGGAAAATTCGATGGATCTACGAAAAGGAATTGACGGTAAAAAGGATCTAGCCGGACGGGTGATCCTATCCGATATAGCCCTCCGAAGAATATGTGGAAAATGGGTTTAGCCGGACGGGTAATCCGAATTAGGTCCAATTTAGCTGGGTGGTAATTCACATCCAAGCTCATTAGAGTTATTGTCGCTGCTGCGAGGATTTAGCTCGACCGTAATCCCACAGAAAGATGAGGTTCATGAGTGTGCTCTCTGAAATGAAAAATGCGCACATGAATATGAATTGACGGACCGGATTTGTACACTAAAGTGTACCTCTGAAAATCTATTGAAATTCCTAGTAATTTAACGGGATAAATATGGAAAAATAACAAGGAAATGGAAATCATGATATTGATGAGCTCATCAATCATGGCGTGTATATTATTGATATATGGAAATTAATCGACTAACTTGGATGTTGAGTTTGTGAATGTTAGGGTAATAATGCATTGAGTGAGTATATGAATGTTTATTGCTTGTATTGAAAATACTAGGTAAGTATAATTCTTGTTACATGGGCTTACTAAGCACAAAGTGCTTACCCTATTTCCTTTTTCCCTGTTTTGTAGTGTTAAAAGCTCGGAGGTCGGATCGGTGGGAGACTCATCACACTATTAACCCTAGTATTTCGGTATTTAAAGAAACTTTAGTTTGGAAATGAATGACATGTATAAGCTAATAAAATAAATGTCAATATGAAATGAATGTAAGGTCAGCCATTGGTATGGCTAACAAATTTCTAGTTTCAGGATGTAATGAGGTTATCTTATAAATTTGCATGGATCTATTTTGAAAATATGTTGAATTGGATTGGTTGGTATGAATTTGTTTCGGTTTAAATATTTGCAGGGAAGACTAGATTAATTATAAAAGGGTTATATTGAGTAAAAAAAAAAAATTTGTAAACTCCAGTAGTGCCCCGTTCCCTATTCTGATAATAAATACGGGTAAGGGGTGTTACATTTGTTGGTATCAGAGCTACGGTTTAGCCGGTTCTAGGACCGATATAGCGAATACGGATTAGCTATTCATGCCATTTAAATTATTTTTTTTGATAGTGTGATATCTCCGACCATTTAAATTGTGTTTTCCTTATAGTAATGTCATCCGACCGAGAGCTCAATCTGAGGAAAGTCTGGAGTCATGCTCCGGCTTCAATACAAAGAGAAGAAACTAGCGATAGAAGGCCCGGTATAGAGGGTCAAGGGAGGAGGCAAAAATAGCCTTCTTTCAAATGATGAATGAATGGTTTACCTAGTACATAAGAACTAACCCTCTGATTGCAACAAACTCAAGCTCCCTTCCTGTTCCTCCACTGGTTCGAGAGATTCCACAGTGCAGTCTTGAATCTGTTAGAAAAGAAAAGCTCGGTTGATAAAATTCGAAAATATGGGGTAGAAGAATTTGAGCAGATTGATGATGATCCCGAACGAGCTGAATTTTGGTTAGAAAATACTACTCGGGTTTTGGAGGAATTATCTTGCACGCTGAGAAGAATGTTTGAAATGTCTTGTTTCATCGCTAAAAGACACAGCTTATCATTAGTGGAATACTAAAGCTTCAGTTGTTCCAAAAGAAGAAATTACATGGGAATTCTTCCAGACCGAGTTCAAAAAGAAATATATCAGTCAGAGATTCCTTGATCAGAAAAGAAAAGAATTTCTTGAACTGAAACAAGGCAATAGATCAGTATCTGAGTATGAAAGAGAATTTGTTCGGTTGAGTAAATATGCTCGAGAATGGGTACAGTCGGAAGCTGAAATGTGCAAACGATTCGAAGAAGGGTTGAATGAAGAAATTAAGTTACTCATTGGAATTCTTGAAATTCGAGAGTTTGCTACACTAGCAGAGTGAGCTTATAAAGCAGAAGAATGGAGCAAAGAAAAGAAATAGGCTGAGAGGGAAGCTCGAATTTTTAGTAAAAGACCAATGGGAAAATCTCAGTTTTCTGCTCCAAAGAAATTGAAGAAGTACCAGGATCGTTCTACCTCAACCACTGGGTATTCGGATAGAGTGCGAGGTTCACAGCGCACTAATTCAAGACCTTCCACTCCATCAGTGACCAGTGTTGGCAGTGTTGGTCCCCCTAAGCCGAGATGCCAGTATTGTAATAAAGCTCATTTTGGTGAATGTCGATTTAAGAGTGGGGCTTGTTACCAGTGTGGTTCTTTTGACCATTTCCTCAGAGCTTGTCCGAGAAAGAAATGAAAAAGAAGCTGATATATATCGAAGCCAAGTAATCCATCTTTGAGGGTAGACCATCTCGACCATCCGGTAATGTCGGTGGTAGCCGAGGAGCTACAAAAGATATCGCGCAAGTGGGCACGAGACACAGCGCCTCCTAGGACATATGTCATGCGTACCAAAAAAGATGCCTCAAAGACCCGATGTTATTATGGTACATTTTCTTTATTTGAAACCGATATTATCGCATTAATTGATCCGGTTCTACGCATTCATATATATTTGTAAAACTTGCATGCGTTAAAGATTTATCTGTTGAAACTCATCGAATTTGATGTTAAAGTCTCGAACCCTTTGGCGATCTATTTTAGTGGATAAAATTTGTGTAAAAAATGTCCACTTCGATGGTAAGAGGTTATTGTTTCTGGTGATTTGATGTTACCGCCATTTAATGAGTTTGATGTGATATTGGGCATGGATTGGTTAACTCAAAGATGATGCGAGAGTAAATCGTAAATGAAATATATTGTGTTGAAGTGTCGAATGGTGAATTACTTCGGGTTAAATCCGATCGATGCAGAGGAATTATCTCGATGTGATTTCGATTATTCGCGCTCGAGGTATGTCAAAAAGGGTATGATGCTTTTCTTGCTTATGTATTAGATACCAAGGTATCGAGTCGAAGATTCAAGTAGTGCGGTGGTATGCGAATTTTTCGATGTATTTCGGAAGAGTTACTGTGGTTGCCACGTAAAGAAGAAGTGGAATTTTCTATAGATTTGATTAGGAACTACTCCGATTTCCATAGCTGCATCGAATGGCTCCTACTGCAATTAAAGGAATTAAAGACACGATTACAGGAACTTGTTGATAGAGGTTTTGTCCGACCGAGTCATTCACCTTGGGGTGCTCAGGTTCTGTTTGTGAAAAAGAAAGATGGGTCTTTGAGATTGTGTATTGACTATCGACATACTCAATAAGGTAACTATAAAGAATAAGTATCCGTGGCCCCGCATTGATGATTTATTTGATCGGTTGAAAGGTGCTCTGTATTTTTAAAGATTGATCTCCGATCGGGCTACTATCGATTCTGAGTAAAGGAGTCGGATGTGCCAAAAACGACTTCAGTAACAGTGCGGGCATTATGAGTTTCGGTTATGCCATTTGGGTTGACTAATGCACTGCAGATTTATGGATCGATGAATCGAATATTGCACCGCATTTAGACAGATTTGTGGTAGTATTCATTGATGATATTTTGGTTTATTCTCGAGATGAAGAAGAACATACTGAACATTTGAGAATTGTGTTGCAAATTTCGCGAGAGAAGCAGATTATATGCTAAATTCAATAAATGTGAATTTTGGCTTCGAGAAGTGGGTTTTCTTGGACATATTGTATTATTTGAAGGCATCAAGGTAGATCCAAGTAAAATCTCACTATTGTCAATTGGAGTCCACCAAGATCAGATCTCAAGTTAGAAGTTTCTTGGGTTTATTTGGTTATTATCGGAGATTTGTACAAGGATTCTCTATGATAGCTTCTCCGGATGACTCGATTATTGCGAGAGAAAGATGTAAAGTTCGAGTGGGTGATGAATGTCAATAGAGTTTCAACCGATTAAAAGATCTACTAACGAAAGCACCAAAGATTAGTGCGGCTGAACAAGGGTAAGGAATTTGTTATTTCTGGTGATGCCTCATTAAATGGTTTAGGTTGTGTCTTGATGCAAGAAGGTAAAGTAATAGCCTATGCTTCAAGACAACTTAAACCACATGAAAGAAATTATCAGGTACATGATCTTGAGTTATTTGCTATTATTTTTGCATTGAAGATATGGCGGTATTATTTGTGCGGTGAGAAATGTCATATTTATACCGATCATAAAAGCTTGAAATATTTGATGACACAGAAAGATTTGAATTTGAGGCAGCAGCGCAGTGGCTTGAGGCCGATAAAGGACTATGATTTGATTATTGATTATCATCCGGGTAAGGCTAATGTTATGGTGATGCTTTGAGTCGAAAATCTCTGTTTGCTTTACGAGTTATGAATACCCGATTGTCATCGATCGATGATGGTTCAATCATAGCTGAATTGAGAGCTAAACCGACATTTCTACAAGCAAATATGTGAAGCTCGGAAGAATGATGAGAAGTTACAAGTTAAAAGCGGGCACAATGTGAGTCGATCATCGATTCGAATTTCAAGTTGGGGTTGATGATTGTTTATTATTCGAGAGATAGGGTATGTGTACCCAAGAATTGAGAACTCATACAGTAAAAATTTTACGAGGCTTACGGTGGTATTATATCCGTACATCAGGAAGTAATAAAATGTATAATGATTTGAAAAGGATGTCTTGGTGGCGGGGCGTGATATTTCGAGTTTGTATCAAGATGTTTGATATGTTACTTGAGTCAAAGCAGAACATCAGTACCTTCGTGGTTACTTCACCAATTACTATACAGGAATGGAAATGGGAAAGAATCACTATGGATTTTGTATCGGGGTTACCGTTGTCTCGAGGAAAAAGATGCTATTTGGGTGATTGTTGGTGATTGACAAAGTCAGCACACTTTATTAGAATGCGTATGGATTATTCTTTAGATAAACTAATTTGAATTGTACATATCTCGAGATTGTCGGGCTACATGGAGTGCCTATCTCCATTATATCGGATAGAGATCCTCGATTTATGTCTCGTTTCGGGATAAATTGCAAGAAGCTTTGGGTACTCGGTTGTATTCAAGATCTTGCATTTCATCCTCGCATGGATGGCCAATCTGAGCGTGTAATTCAAGTATTGGAAGATATGCTTGATGTTTTATACTAGAGTTTGAAGGTAATTGGGAGAGGTATCTACCTTTGATTGAATTTGCTTACAATAATGATTATCGATCAAAGTATTAAAATGGCTCCATATGAAGCTTTGTATGGTAGAAAATGTAGAACACCATTGTATTGGATGAGCTCGGTGAAAAGAAGATACATGGGGTTGATTTAATCAGGAAAGCGAGAAGAAAAAGTGAAGGTTATTCGGGATAGTTTAAAGCGACTTCCGATCGCCAAAAATCATATGCCGATCTTAAACGAAAAGAGATTGAATTTCAGGTCGGTGACAAGGTATTTCGAAAGTGTCTCCTTGGAAGAAAGTTCTCGGTTGATCGAAAGGGTAAATTGAGTCCAAGATTTATCGGGCCATATGAGATCATAGAAAGAATTGGATCGATTCGCTTATCGGTTGGCATTACCACCGAACTTGATAGAATCCATAATGTTTTTCATGTGTCTATGCTATGACGATATCGGTCGAGATCCTTCACATGTTATTTCTCCGATGAAGTGGAGATTCAGTGGATATGACTTACAATGAAGAACCAGGTCAAAATATTGGCATGGGAAACAAAGGAGCTTAGAAATAAAAAAATAAATTTGGTGAAAGTATTGTGGAAAAAGCACGGGATTGAGGAAGCGACATGGGAACCGGAGGAGGCAATGAGGAAACAATATCCAAACCTCTTTACTGGTAAGATTTTCGAGGACGAAAATCCTTAAAAGGGGGGGAGAGTTGTAATGGCCTAAATTCAAGGTTATCGGAACAATGGTTTCATAACCATAAATCCGATTTAAAGAGAAATTTATTTTAATATTTTTGCATGAATATTTATATGATAGGAAAATCGTATTAAAATATCGATAGAAAAATTTTACCGATTTAGTAGTTAGTTAGAAAAAGGAATTATTGAAGGAATCGGGTAAAAACAAGGTATCGAGACCTTGATCTCATAAAATTGAGTAGGAAATATTTTTATAAATATTTATAAAATTTTAGTAATATAGTATTAAAATTTCGTTAGAAAATTTTAACGTTTGAGTATGTAATTAGATGAAAAGGACTAAATTGTAACAAATACAAAATTATGAAAAATGATTAGATAGTTTAAATGATAAAAGAAAGAGGGTTTAAAAGGAAAATAGACCCAATGTCTAATTGGGCTGGACGGCAAGGGTATGAAATCAGCAAGAAGATAAGGAGAAATAAGGGTAAAATGGGAAAATAACAAAATTTGCTAAATAAAACTAGGACTAAATAGGGATATCTAGAAATCTCTTCATTTTTCTTCACTCTCATCAGCTAAAAACGCCATAGGAGGGGTATCTAAGCTGGTATATCATAATTTTTGCACCAAGTAAGTGAATCCTTGCCTATTTCTTGTAATTTTGTGTTTTTAAAGACTTTTACAACTAGGTCCTACTATTAAATTTATTAGTCTTTGATTTCATGGATGAAATTGAAAGCCACCATGGTTGGTTTATGTAAGTTTATGATGAAATAGCATGAAATTTAAGCCTTAATTCGTTTAAGAGATGATTTTATTAGGTAATTTCAATAGAAATTAATTTTTGGGACCTAATTATGAAAGTGTTTGGAATTAAAGTCTATTACTGAAATTATGATTTCCAAAGGTTATAAAGTAGTTTAAAGTGATAGAATAAAGTGTTAATTGAGAAAAATAAGTTCAATTGAGAGGTTAATTGAGCAGGGACGAAATTATCATTCATTGAAAGTTTAGGGGAAAAATGGTAATAACCAGCTTGCACTAAAACAGTTTTTGACATCAGCAGTAGTCTAACTTTGAAAAATCACCATAAATTTTAGAAGTTGAATTAGAAGATGAACAAAATATGAAATTAAATCTTATTGAGTCTATTTTCATATGAAAGAAACAAGGAAATAAAAGAAGTTCTGTATTTTGAGATATTTAGATTTTTGTAAGACTGGTTCAGAATAAATTCGGGTTCCCCTGTTTTGAATTTAGAAAATCATAAAAAATTGAAGAAAAATAATTAGGGGCTTAAATTTATATGTTTAGAATCCTGAATGAGTCTATTTTCTATAGAAATAAATAGGAACACCATCTAATTTCCGTATGAAGAGATAATTAATTTTTAGTGAAGAAGAGTCAGAACTGCCAGACAGCAGAACAGGGGCAACTTTGATGAATAAACTGTACTAATTGGCTAGGCTAAAAATTCTGGAAATTTTATGGTATAAATAAATTTGAGTCTAATTTCAGGGAAAATTAACGGTTCTTCATTTGGAGCTCTGTAGCTCGAGAAATAAATAATTTAGTGACTGTGACTCAAGTAGACAGCTTTGAATAAGCTAAAAATAATAATAGAATTATAGAAAATGCTACATGTGAACATGAAATGTATTGAATTGATGATTGAATTTATTTATTTAGATCCGGAAAACTCAAATACGAAGCTAGATCGAGGAAAGGAAAAAGTCCCGGATTAGTAGATTTTATAAACGAACTAGTATCGAGGTAAGTTCGTGTAACTTGAATTATATTCTTAAATGTTTGAAATGTATGTTATTGATATGAATATGATTTGAATGTCCATTGTATGAAATTTGATGAAACATTGGTATATTTGATAAAAAGGGAAAGAAATCCCGGTTGAATGAAAGGAAAATTCGATGGATCTCTCGAAAAGGAATTGACGGTAAAAAGGATCTAGCCGGACGGGTGATCCTATCTCGATATAGCCCTCCCAGAAGAATATGTGGAAAATGGATTTAGCCCGGACGGGTAATCCGAATTAGGGTCTGAATTTAGCCTGGACTGGTAATTCAGATCCAAGCTCATTAGAGTAATTGTTGTTGCAGGGGATTTGGCCTGGACTAGTAATCCCGCTGTAAAGATGAGGTTCACGGGAGTGTGCTCTCTGAAATGAAAATGTGCGCACATGAATATGAATTGACGGACCCGGATTTGTACACTAAAGTGTACCTCTAAAAATCCATCGAAATTCCGAGTAATTTAACGGGATAAATATGGAAAAATAACAAGGAAATGGAAATCATGATATTGATGAGCTCATCAATCATGGCATGTATATTATTGATATATGGAAATTAATCGACTAACTTGGATGTTGAGTTTGTGAATGTTAGGGTAATAATGCATTGAGTGAGTATATGAATGTTTATTGCTTGTATTGAAAATACTAGGTAAGTATAATTCTTGTTACATGGGCTTACTAAGCACAAAGTGCTTACCTATTTCCTTTTTCCCCCCTGTTTTGTAGTGTTAAGAGCTCGGAGGTCGGATCGGTGGGAGACTCATCACACTATCAACCCCAGTATTTCGGTATTTAAAGAAACTTTAGTTTGGAAATGAATGGCATGTATAAGCTAATAAAATAAATGTTAATATGAAATGAATGTAAGGTCAGCCATTGGTATGGCTAACAAATTTCTAGTTTCAGGATGTAATGAGGTTATCTTATAAATTTGCATGGATCTATTTTGAAAATATGTTGAATTGGATTGGTTGGTATGAATTAGTTTCAGTTTAAATATTTGCAGGGAAGACTAGATTAATTATAAAGGGGTTATATTGAGTAAAAAGAAAAAAAAATTTGTAAACTCCGATAATGCCCCGTTCCCTATTCCGATAATAAATACGGGTAAGGGGTGTTACAAGCTATGTCGACGAAGTGTATAAATTAGAAAACATGTACAACGTGTGGAGACACGTATTCCCACCAGTCCCAGATGAACGTAAGTGGCCGTCGGTATCGCTTACACCATATAAGCTGTTGCCGGATAGACAATTGAGGCGCAAACCAAAAGGGCGACCTTACTCGACTAGAATACGCAACAATATGGATATTCGAGAAACGAGCAACCAAAATAGGCTGTGCGGATGGTGTAAGACCCCGGGGCATACATCTCGCTCGTGTCCAAATCGGAATAGTTGACCGTGTTCTTAGCTTTTTTGTCTCTTAGTGGCTATGTAATTTCTATTTTTTTGATGAAAACGGTGAACTTTTGTACAAGAATCCCGTATTTTATTCAAGTTATTAAATTAAATTACATTACATTAAAATAAATTACATGTAAAAATAAACAACTTCTATTTTATTTAATATATTAAATTAAATTAAATTAAAATAAAATAAATAAAAATAATATTTTCTTTTGTTAAAAAAATTAAAAATAAATTACATGTAAAAATAAACAACTTCTATTTTATTTAATATATTAAACTAAATTAAATTACATTAAAATAAATAAAAAATAAAATTTTCTTTTGTTAAAAAAATTAAAATTAAAGTACATGTAAAAATAAACAACTTCTATTTTATTTAATATATTAAATTAAATTACATTAAAATAAATAAAAAATAACATTTTCTTTTGTTAAAAAAATTAAAATTAAATTACATGTAAAAATAAACAACTTCTATTTTATTTAATATATTAAATTAAATTAAATTACATTAAAATAAATAAAAAATAACATTTTCTTTTGTTAAAAAATTAAAATTAAATTACATGTAAAAATAAACAACTTCTATTACATTAAAAATTACATGTAAAAATTAAAATTAAATTACATGTAAAAATTAAATTACATGTAAAAAATTAAAATTAAACTACATGTAAAAATTAAAAAAATTATATTACAATTAAAAAAAAGGCTGGTCCGAATCAGTGTTGATACCGGTCGGAATCAGTGCCACACGGGGGTGGTCGGCGGTTACGCGCTGGATTCCTCCGTCTTCTGGCTTACGGCGGGGGTCGTGGAACCTCGGGCGGGGATTCGGGTTCCTCCGGCAGTGGGTCTAGTTCTGGGTGTTGCAAGAATGACCCACCCTGATAAAATAATGACCCCGGATGTGTTTGCATAAACCACGGCGGGGGTGTTTGAATCCCGTATGGCGAAGGAGCCTGGTAGAAAGAAGTGCTCCCCGACAGCGCCTCCTCTGATCCCACACTCGACGACAGCCTCAAGATCGGCTGGCCAGCGGGAGGAGTCGAGAACGGACTCGAACCCGGCCATGCATTCCAACCTGGGTCGGACTAGGAAAAGGAAACATATACGGGTTAAGATACATATAAGGGGTAGGGTACACACCTGGCATAAAGGGTGAAGGTTGTGATGTCGGTGTCGTCGGCTGAACTGATGGGCTTGGTGACTGTGTCGGCGCTGTTGATGGCCCCGTCTAGTCACCCTTTCTCCTTGGATTTAAAGGGCCCCGACGTTCCCTTCGTTCACGAAGTGGCCGTCGCATCTCTTCTTCTGACAATAGATACGGCTTACCATGGATCCTAAACCATGGCATGTATTCCGGCACGCACGCTAACTCAGCAACGATGATCGATTACCGGATAGGTAAATAGTCATACCGGTTCTCCCACGTCTCGATATGTGCTGACCAAAATCTTGGCCAATCTGTGTGCAGCTGCCGTAAGTCCACTTCGTGCTCATCATCGAGCACCTCAAGTGGCACGGGAATCGGTTGCCGGAATCCAAATTGTCGCAGTACCCGATCTGACTGGTGCATCTCCACGGTCGTATAGGTGATCAATAGGACCTTCACGTGCCAACTGTTCGGATTTTGGAAGAACTCCTCCGAAATTACTGCCCGAATTTTTGGATCCTCGTACGGTGTCCATTGAAACTATATTAGCATTACCAAAATATTAGTTACATGCATAATAGTAGATAGTAAATACGAAATACTAAATTATAAATACGAAATTTGAAACTTACTTGTGATTTCGACCGTTGGTCCAATAGAAGCCGTATATCTTCAAGCGAGGCAGGTATTCCAACATGACTCGCCGAATGGTTCCACCTAATTAAATAAATTTTTAGCATACAATTATACTATAAATCTATGAAATAATTGTAAAATATAACATTAAGTTTACCTCGTTATCAGTGGGAATGAATGTGGGTGGTCGAGTCGAGGGCGTGAAAATGGAAATCGAAACCATGCCCACGACTGCAGTAGCGATAGACAACCTCCGATTTTTGCTTTACTCGGCTGCGCCGCCCCGCACATCTCCCGATACAACCTCGATAGCACGGTAGACCCCCAACTCAATTCACCGGCTGCTCTGAAATCAACAAGTTTCAGGAGCCATCTTAGGTGTACGAGGTTTCTAGAAAGGTCTGGCATCAGATAGCCTCCAATTATCTGAAGAATGTATGCCCGAGCATACTGTATTCTTTCTATTTTGGTCGAACCCTCATTCAGCTCCGGGAATGTGTCTCGTAACCAGGCCATGTCGATCTGAGCTCCTTGAATTTTATCCGGAATGGCACCCAGAAGCTCGTAGCATGTGGCTCCCCAGTCACCAGAAGTTGCGGACCCGGTGACTACCGACCCGTTCACCGGCAATCCCAACTGCAACTGCACATCTTCCAGAGTAATGGTACACTCTCCGCATGGAAGATGGAAAGTGTGCGTCTCGGGTCTCCACCTCTCTATCAACGCACTGATCAAAGGCAGCTCCAACTTGAACCCCCGGCCTATCGTGGCCACGTGCCAAAAACCCGCTTCCCGCAGGTAATTCTCGATCAACGGCGATGGGGGACCATGCATGTTGCGAATGTAACATTCCAACGCCCGATCTACAGACTGTTTAAAAAATTATAAAATAAAAATTACATAGACCTAAAAAATATTATATAAATATTGAAAAATTAAAATTAAAAACTTACCATTTTCAATTGCTCGACGAATATGTGCTTGCTGTCTAGACGAAGTAATTCCACGGCCATTGTAATACGATCGAAAATTTTAAATTTTTTCAAAAAAAATATATTAAAAAAATTAAAGAGGGTTTTTCTGTAAATAATCAAGGACTATTTTAAAATTTGATAGTGAATTTCAAGGACTTTAAGCGAGAATTGAGAAAAATTTGGGAGAGAATTGAGAGAAAATTGAGAGAAGGATTAAAGTGTGAAAAAAATAAAAGGGTTGGGAGGTTTTTATAGGGGAAAAAATCTGACCGTTGGAGGCCTAACGATCAAATTTTTTTGACCATTGTGCCACGTCAGCAAAGCGCGCCTACGTGGACGCGCTTTGCTGACGTGGCACAACGATCTCACTTTTCGTTATTATTTTATTTTTTTGGTATTATTGAATGTTTTACCCTCAGAATCGTTTTTTTATTTTTAAAATAAACCCCATTCTTAAAAATAAAAACAAGTACCAAAAATATGAATTTAATAAAGACATTTTTAGAAATGTGACACCAAGTTCATGATTATAAATTATATCTATGTTTAAGATATATACAACTCTTATCCTTAAAAGTTAATGGCAAATTGACTGGCATAATAACTAGCTAATGTCTATATATATTTTTAAAGCTAAACTTTGGTTTTGAATACGTAAAACATACGTTGGGTTTGATGTTTGCCCGTAGTTAAAGATCAATTGCTTCGACAAGATGATGATGATGTGGGGTAATTTATCTATTTCGTATGAAGTTGATAAAAAGGAATAATCACTTTGAGCAAGATCATGCTGATAACATGTTATAAACAAAGAGAATTATAGAGTGGATATAAAATTAAAAGAAATATAGAATAAACAAGGGAGAATAATAGAAGATGAAAGGATAATTTAACTTTTACATTGGCATACAATAAGTTTGTACATGGCCGCTTCAAAAACCATAAGTTACAAAGCATTAATGATCAACATTAAGGTACCTTATAGATTATTTAGGGGTTACAATATAATGAATTAGGAGTTATGGATATTCATTTTTTAGGGGTTACAATAGAATGAAATTGGGGGTTATGGACATCCATTTAATCAAATGATTTACAATAATAATTGTCCTTTTGTTCTAATAATTAATAACAAATTGCATAATTTTATTTTAAATAATTAAATAAAATTATTTAAAATATCAATTTATTATAAAAAAAACCCCACTATAATTGGAGTCCTTGATGTGAAGTTTCAAATTAGTTCCTTCAAGAACGATTGAGTTTGAAATTACATCTTATATGCCAGCTTGAACTGCAAGTTTTGCAGCTTCTCCAATGACAAATTTGGATGGAAAAATATTTCACAAGCAGCGGGCCTTCCATTGCACAATATCATAGACGCCAAAAGCCATAGGATGATGATATCCATTGTGAATCGTTGTTGCTGCTTCATTAGTGTACCCATGAATTTTTTAAGTTATAAAGCAAAGAGTGAGTGAGTGATGGTGGTGTGTCTCACAATCTTTTTATTGAAGCTTTGTGTTTATGGTGTTGTGTTATATACAGGCTAAGGATCAAGATATGATATGGACGCCGAAGACTTGAGAGTTGCAGAAGAAATGGAATGAAACATGCTTGCATCTCCATCGATTCTAGGCTCTGAGAGATTTTCTCCTGCTGCTCTCTCGATGACAAGCTTGTACAATTCAAGTCTACAAAATTTACACAACTTTTAAAAATTAAAATTTTTTGCTTAGGGCTAAATTTATTGAATTTTTTAGAATTTGAACTAAAATGACAAAATTTGTAAACATTGACGGCTAAACTTATTGAATTTTTATATTTAACATCAAATTGATAGTATATATAAACATTAAAGGATTAAATTTATTATTAGACCAATAAAAAAGCTCATCTAGATTGGTAAGTTTCAATACTAATAAAATGGACTAACATAGATCATCCATAACAATAAAAAAACAGTCAAATTGTCTTTAAGCAATGGATTTAAAACGAATAACATTACAAACAAATGAAGTGATATTAAACATGAAAGTGACAAGGCATAATCTAAATAATTGTCCTATGTGTTTTTGAACATAGGAAGATGATTTTGAACAAAAGATTGATGCAAACTAATTATAAAGGTGATTTTGGGCTGAAATACTTTCCTATCACTCTTGAATCTAATATCTTCAAGGCTTCCTCAGATTTAATGCAACTAGGTTTTTTGTATTGGCTCAATGAAGTTCCTTTGGACACACAGTAATCCAGTAGTGCCTCAAAACTTCCTTGCTTTACCACCCTAATCTCCAAAGCTGCAACTATGTTCCTCTTCCTATAGATTTTATATGTATAATGCAATGACCCTTCCATTCTAGAGCAACACTCTACCATTATCTTTGGGTCAAGCTCTTTGCAATGCTTGCCTTCTTTTCCTTTGATCTCCCAAAATAAGACATAGTGACCTGGTGCTGAAGAAGTATCAACATAGTTAGTGTACTCTGTCAAGATGAATCCGAGTGGATCAAGAAGAGCCTTTGCTTCTGTCACAGCCTTGAAAAGGTCTGTTTCACTTGTTTTTTCCTGATCAACACTCAGGATAACATTTTTCCTCTCCACAAATTGGAATTGAGGTGCATTATTGTAGAAACCACTCACCATAAGAACATCTCCAAATTTATATCGGTATAATCCTGAAAGAAACAAAGAAATGAATATCATCAAACTAGATTAGATCATTATCTAACAGGTTAATTTAGGAACTATGAAGCATAATGCAAAATTAGAACATGGCATTTGATTAATTGATTAAATTCAAAAGAGGAAGTTTTACCTGCTCAAGTTGTGACAACTAGTTCATAACACTGACCAGCCTTCACATTTACAAGATCAACAAGTTCAGTATCTTCATCATTGCTCTTCATTTCAATAGATCCATCACGTTCATTCTTCACAGGAAGGAATTCGAAGTAAGCCATGTTAGGGAGAAATGTGTAGGAGACATCAGAAGGTTTGCATATAGGTTCTAAGTTAATCCCACAAATAGCTTCTGAGCAAGCATATACAGCTGAAACAAAAGGGAGCCCTCTGCAATAGAACTCGAGTTCTGTAGTATACTGTCTCATAATGCCAGTACATATGCAACAAATATATCTTGCTTTAGGCCATAACTTTCTGATTATTCCTTCCCATGATTTACAATTACATATATTTTCTATCAAGTCAGCCTTCTCTGGATTAGGCTTCATGATCAATGATGCTGCATTTCTGCATCCTGAGTCGGTGATCCAATCACTTTAACGACCTGTTTTTATGTCATAGCATAGCTCTTGCCAGTGATTTTCTAGAAACTTGATACCTCTTAGCGCTGTAGATGCAAAGAGTGAACCAACCTTGACGACCTCGTCTCGTTGGATTAAACCAAAAAGTAATTGGCAGTATAAGCCGTGGTTGGGGTCTGGGCAAAAGATGGTCTCAATGGGACTTGTGTAAAGGTTAGGCAAAAGGGTTCTAAACTTACTCCCGTTGTATTTGCTCTTTGAAACAGATGCTGCCTTGAGGCCACTAGGAGTTTCAATCTCTGGTCGGGCAAACATAAGCTCCATTCTTTTACTGGCTTGGTTGATGTCACCAAAGTGCCTTTAAAATTAGACGGATAAAGGCAAATAGTTAGTTTTAGGACTGAGTTACCGTTGTAAATGCAAAAAGCAAGAAAAGCAACTATGCATATTATAAAAGAAGTATTATAAACTTATTATACACAACCGGTCTTTGCATTAACGGTAATACAAACTAGTTTGTTGAATTAAAAGTTTAGAAAAAATATAGTGAAAAATGATTAAATCATTATGATAGAGATATCAAACATGATAAGTACAATTATATTGATAAATTTAATAATTGAATTATTAAAATATTTATTGTACAAATACACACGAAAGAATATAAAACTTCTTTAATTTTAAGCGGGTATAAGTGAATTTTTCCCATTTTAATTAAACGATCCGATTATAATTAAGGAATTTGATGGTTCAGTTCAAGTCATTGATGAATAAGTAAACAGTGTGATTTCACAAGCAGCTAAAAGAAAAACTAGAAGAAAATAGCGATGGGTTCCTTACTTTATCACAGGAGACTCGGACAAGCCACGAAATAATTCCCACTTGAGCAGTGACAGGCATCAGCTTTGGCTGCCCGCCTGAAGTCCCAGAGCTGCATTTGATAAAACAGATGATAGAACTATTAGAAGGAAGCAACAAATTCATGCATGCCTTAGAAAGAACCCTGTAACGGGTTCAGCTAAAAGGATATCTGATGTCTCCCCATTAACAATCTTATCTATGTAAGGCCTGAGATCTTCATAAGTAACTATGGGAACATTTTTCTTAAAGAGCTGCTTGTCGGTTTGACCATGGAGGAATCCCCTTAAATACTCTGTTCCTGCATTTCTACTTAGTATTTCCCTCAACACCTCGTCCTGAATTTGCTCAGCGTTTGTGGTCAGTTCCTCAATCATCTTCAACCCACCTTCATATCCATTTGTTGCCATCAACTCTATTACTGAATACTGATTCCTAGACTGTTAAAGGATGATATCCAAACAGGGGGAGGGGATGCTAAATATATAATAAGTTCTTTTTATCACATAGGAAAATGTAATAATAATTTGTTGAGGTGGGATCAGCTACTTTGGGAGAGTGTTAGAAGTATCGTCGGACATCAATTCGGTCTATCAATAATGAAAAGTATTGTATTTAAAGTGGGTTTTGTCCATCTTTCGCGGAGAGCTGTATACAGTTTAAGTTTACGGAGGGGAACGTTGCTAGTGTAGTGAGACATACTTTCTTTAATACTCCAAAATTTATTCCAATAAGGTATATGGTAAATTTATCATGAAAGTGGATTGAGTGAATTGAAATTTGGTTTAGTAAAAAAATAAAATAATTTGAAATTAGGTGAAAGTTAAAGAATTAAAAGTGAAAATGAATCAAAAGAAGAAAAGGTGGATATCATCCATTATCATTTCATCCTCTCTCCCACGTTTTTCATAGGTCATTTTAGTCCAACTTTCCTTTTCTTTCATTTAGGTCCTCTTTTACCATTTTTCAACCCTTTCAACCTCAAACTTTAAAATTCTTCCATAGATTTTTAGTGGAAAAAAAAAAACACTTCATGGCAAAATAAGTTTCCTGTGAAGCTAATTAGAGTTCATATTTGAGGAGGAAAAAAAAGCTTGAAGATGGATGTTGGAAGTGGAAGAGAGTATGGGTAGGTGGAGAATTTAAAGCAAGTTGTTTAAATAATTATGTTATATTTATTTTATTGTATAGTTTGATGTGAAATTGTAAGAATTAAGTGTATATGATTATCTTTTTATGTTCAAAGTGATGGAAGTATTATATTTATGTATGAAGTGAATGGTGAATGGTTTTATGAATAATTGAAAGAAAGTGAGGGTGTTTTTATTAAGAATATTTCAATATGAAATTAATTATTTTGAATGATGGAATTGTGTATTTACCATGTTGAATGTGGTAAATATCTATTTTGAATACTATTTGGATGTAAACTGAAAACAATTTGTTAAGTGATTAAGTAGATAAAAATTGAAGTATGGACCAAATTATAAAATTTGTAGAATTCTGAATTCTAAAGGTTGTGTAGTGAAATCTAAAAAGTTGACGTAGTACTAAATTATATGATTATGAAATATGAAAATTAGAAGGTTGAGTGTAAAATAGTAAAGTTTGAAATTATGGGGATTAAATTGTAAAGATTCCAAAACATGAGCTTTAGAACTAATTTATATGATTTGAGAATTTGCAATTCTGAAAACAAAATATTAAAGTTTAATGGTTCAAAAATAAAGGACTAATTTGTGGAAATTTTGATAAGATTTTAATAGTAGGGATTAAATTATAAAATGTCAGAATTTTGAAAAAAAAAAGAGAAGAGAGAGACTATTTTGCAAAACTGTGCAAACTGGGATTTAAGACTAAACTGAAAAAAAAAAAAAGAAAATATGATTTCCAGGGACTGAATTGTAAAATAGTGTAAATTTGGGATATTAGGGACTAAATCATAAAAACTACAAAACTAGAATTTTAGGGTCTGTTTAGTAATTTTGGAAAATATAGGAGAGGAAATGAGCAAATTACATAAGTATTCAACTAAAATAATTGAGTAAAAATAAAAGAATTGAAACTTGAATTAGTAAGATTAGATACATTAAAGTGAAGAGTATTAAATTATGAAATTTATGTTAAAAAGAATATGATTAGGAGTAGATTAAATTAACAAAGGAAAGGTGAAGTGTGGTTAGAATGGGGACTTTTTTTTTTGGTGAAAAGTATTGGGACATTTTGAGAAAGAATTAAACTTTAAAAAAAATTAAGTTAAATATATAATAAAAAAAATTTTATGTTGCAATAGGCATGAGATTTAGGTACATGTATTTTAAAGTTTTGATACATGAATACTTCGAAGATAAAAATGATTAGTAATCTTGTACATGTTTCGATACAACGAATAAGGTACTGATATATTTGTTCTTAAAATAATAAATTTACTTGAATATACTCTGGAAAAAGGATTTTGGATTCTCTAATTAAAATTTTAGAAAGATATTTAATATGACATTCTTTATCCGTATCTGTTAATGAATCAGGTAAGGGATGTTACACTCTCCTCTTGAAGGATGGTCGTATGTCCCACGTATGGTCAAGACACTTCCATTCGTGAATTGTACACGGCTCTTTGCGGAGGGGGACAATCCTCAAGGAACAATACATTCCGTTATTGAGAGACCGAATCAGTGTTTCTATGAACAACACTATGAACACTTCTCTCGAAGGAGTACATCTATTTTCAACATATTTTTATATAATATTAAAAAAAAAAAAGAGATAAACATCACATGTTATGTCAAACGAGTGTCTGATATGAATCTGATTGTTAGTCGATAATATCTCCAATAAAATGATTAAAACATGAAATATGAATATACGAAAATTAAGCATGAATATAAAATAATATAAATGTAAAAATGAATTATAAGAAAGAAAAATTTAATGTAATTGAGTATGAATGCCTCTTCCAAACTTCAAACAAGTTTTGTGAGTTGACATCACATTATATTATAAATTGTTAAAATTTATGTCGGGAATCATGTCTTGTTTGTCTAACATTCAAATCTGGAATACTTTTAAAATAATTTTTGCTTTTGATTTTTATTGCATTATTTTTTAAATTTCACTGATATATGATTAGCTTTATGTTTTTATTTATTAAGAAAGAATCTTCATCAACTTAATTATATTAGATATGATCAGTACAAAAGTTAAAATCGGTTGTACAATAAATATCATTAATTCAATAGACAAAGCAATAAACGTGTTTATTATAAAATTTACACACTACCATGTTAAATAAAAAAAATTAAATAATGTATGTGAAAAATACTTTATTAATATTTAAATAAATATAATTATATTTATAAGAGAATGTTTATATCCGTTCATATGTAAAAGTGTATTTAAAAACAATATAAAGATTAAAATTTATAGGGATTAAAATTAAGGTAATGTTTTAAATTTTGGAGATTAAATTAGAAAATTAAAAAGGAAAAAGCCCTTAATAAAATAAATTAAAAACATTGAGAGGTTTATGTTGCAAATAACCCCTCCACGTTTCCCATATATAAAAGGCATTTGTTTTCCTTTTTCTTTCATGTGTAATGGGGTAGTTTGAAATATGAAAATGAAAAACTTAAGTTCCTTTCCTTTTTTTCCCTTGCTTCATTTTGATGTTAATATAAAAATATCATAAGCCCTCGGTAATTATGTAGTTTCTAACGTCAGAAAGTTTATGTTTTTTAAAAGACAAAGTTATAACAAGATAGGTATAGATACACAATTTTCAATGTGACAAAAATAATTTCCGGACAAAAGAAGACTTAAAACTTTTTTATTTTACATAAAAGCTTTTAAAAAAATGATTACATTTTCTTTTATAAGTTGATGCCATTTTAGCATTTGATTTATTATTTTCAACTTTAATGATTAGATTGTTAAAGTTTGTTTAAATATACTGAAAATCTTTATATTTAAAAAATATTTTTGATACGGGCACGCCCGGGAGCACCCACCGAATTTTCAAGTCGACGAAGCTCGACTCTGAATTTTTAAATTTTATTGCTTTAAATAAATCAAGTCCTCAAATTAATTATTTCTTACCCAAATTAATGCGGCCTAATAATTTAAATTGGTGTCTAAATTAATTTGTCCAAGTTTTAATTAATTTGTTTGCATGATTTTAATTAAATTTTAAGTTGATCTAGTTTTAAAATTTTAATGTGTTTGTGTTAGTCATAGCCGAATTTAATATGTTTAGTGTCTAAAGTAAAGTATGGTATCAGAGCAATTTTTTTTCTTTGTGAGAGAACAAGTGAGGATTGTAGTGAGGAATCCATTAAATTTGTTTAAAAAAAAAAAGATGATACGGGCACGCCCGGGAGCACCCACCGAATTTTCAAGAAATCAAGCAAGGATATGGAGACTTTGGATTTTATGGAGCTAATGGTTGAAATTAAATGAACAAAATGTGCATGTGGTGTTTAATGGGACGGCAAGGATTGGTGATGAAAGAAAGAATTTTATTCTTTGGAATATGGAGTCATGCGTGAAGATAAGGGAGGAATCTTGGCTTAAATAAAATAATCATGAAAATTGGATTTGAAGAAGCCATGAAATTGAAGCATAAAATAATAATGAAAATGGGATTTGAAGAATATTCAAAGAATTGGAGTTTGAATTGGGCGGCATTAAGGGATGTTAATGGGAGAATAAAAATAAATATGAATGAGCAAATGGAACATAGTGCTTGGACGGCAAGGCTTGTTAATGGAGAATAAAAATAAATAATTGAAGAGCAAGTTTTTCACGTGGAACATGGAGTTGTAGTTGGGATCTTGAATGCCGGATGGGAGCTTTAAAATTAAACAAATGTGAGGTAGATTAATTGATAATTAGAAAACCATGGACTCAATCAAAAGGACGGCACAACCATGAAGAACTTTTTTTTTATTGAAGTGGAGCTTAAAGGACGGCACAACCATATTGGAAATAAACAATTACAAATTGAAGTTGAATGGGAAGCATGCGTGAATGTTAAAGTGCTTGGGGAATATTAAAGACTGTGCATTTATGCCTAGTGTTGGACGGCTTGCTCATTAGTCAATTGTTGAAGGAAGGTATGTACGGCTATTAGGCAATGAAGGAATGAATTTTAAATTGAAGATAAATTGGAGTGCAAACATGGAATAAACAATTGATTGAGTGGAATTTAGTGGAACAATTAATTACTATTTGAACGGCAATGAAGATTGAAGCAACAACAAGGCCAAATTGAAATTGAAAGAATCAATAATGGAATGACCAAACTTCCATGATCCGAGAATTTTAAAATATCTTCCATGAATCAAAGTATGGACGGCATATCAATTTGAAGGAGTAATTTAGCCTATAAATATTTGTTGATTTTCTATTTGATAGAGAAAAACTTGAATTTGAATGAAAAGAAGAATTTCTTTTGGTGAGTTTTCACTCTCCTTATTCTCGAGGTTTGAATTGACTTATCTAGTTTTCTAGTGGCGTCGTTCTTTCCTTATTTGAACTTATCATCCTTTCGGGTGTGGCGTTCATCTACCTATACCGTTGGTTCCTATCTCGCTAGATAGTGGGTCTCGGTTTTATTTCGAAATATCATACCGTTGGTTCCTATCTCGCTAGATAGTGGGTCTCGGTTTTATTTCGAAACTCCTTCCATCAATTTGAAACTTATAAGATTCGGGTCTTTAATTTTTATTAAAGGTTCTTTCTTGTTTCAAATACATATCCATCCATCCTAACACCTATCTTTACCTTTCAGAGATTTTATTTTCCAACAAAATTATCCCTTTGTTTGTTAAACGAGAAACTGTCTAATTTACGATCGGGCAACATTAACGACTCGTCTCCTAACCCGGGACGGTTCCGTTATCATCAAGAAAGAATTTTATTCTTTGGAATATGGAGTCATGCGTGAAGATAAGGGAGGAATCTTGGCTTAAATAAAATAATCATGAAAATTGGATTTGAAGAAGCCATGAAATTGAAGCATAAAATAATAATGAAAATGGGATTTGAAGAATATTCAAAGAATTGGAGTTTGAATTGGGCGGCATTAAGGGATGTTAATGGGAGAATAAAAATAAATATGAATGAGCAAATGGAACATAGTGCTTGGACGGCAAGGCTTGTTAATGGAGAATAAAAATAAATAATTGAAGAGCAAGTTTTTCACGTGGAACATGGAGTTGTAGTTGGGATCTTGAATGCCGGATGGGAGCTTTAAAATTAAACAAATGTGAGGTAGATTAATTGATAATTAGAAAACCATGGACTCAATCAAAAGGACGGCACAACCATGAAGAACTTTTTTTTGAAGTGGAGCTTAAAGGACGGCACAACCATATTGGAAATAAACAATTACAAATTGAAGTTGAATGGGAAGCATGCGTGAATGTTAAAGTGCTTGGGGAATATTAAAGACTGTGCATTTATGCCTAGTGTTGGACGGCTTGCTCATTAGTCAATTGTTGAAGGAAGGTATGTACGGCTATTAGGCAATGAAGGAATGAATTTTAAATTGAAGATAAATTGGAGTGCAAACATGGAATAAACAATTGATTGAGTGGAAAAAAAAAAAAAAAAAAAAAAGAAAAACTTGAATTTGAATGAAAAGAAGAATTTCTTTTGGTGAGTTTTCACTCTCCTTATTCTCGAGGTTTGAATTGACTTATCTAGTTTTCTAGTGGCGTCGTTCTTTCCTTGTTTTGAACTTATCATCCTCACGGGTGTGGCGTTCATCTACCTATACCGTTGGTTCCTATCTCGCTAGATAGTGGGTCTCGGTTTTATTTCGAAATATCATACCGTCGGTTCCTATCTCGCTAGATAGTGGGTCTCGGTTTTATTTCGAAAACTCCTTCTATCAATTTGAAACCTATAAGATTCGGGTCTTTAATTTTTATTAAAGGTTCTTTCTTGTTTCAAATTTCGAAACTCCTTCCATCAATTTGAAACTTATAAGATTCGGGTCTTTAATTTTTATTAAAGGTTCTTTCTTGTTTCAAATACATATCCATTCAACCTATCACCTATCCTTATTTATTTTTGAAGATATTATTTTTCCAACAAAATTATCCCTTTGTTAGTTGAACGAGAAACCGTCTAATTTACGATCGGGCAACTTTAACGACTCGTCTCCTAACCCGGGACGCCCGTTATCATCCGTATCGAGCCAATTAAATTAGGCACGTTTTGATCGTCTTGAGTATTTCCGAGTAAGTTTCAAAAAAAAAAAAAAATCAAAAAAAGAGATAAAAAAAGGGTTCAAATAAAAAAAAAGTTCAAAAAAAAATTTGAGGTTAAAAAAAAAAATTTTTGAAAAAAAAAAAAAAAACCTCTTCCTACCTTAGCCTGTTTAGATTGTCAAGTTCTTCTCTAAGAAGACGAACGGCATTTGCTTGCTTATATTTCTAGTGTTTTACAAAGTATACTAACTGTGACAAGTCCTTGTCTGTATAATTAGTTAGCTCTATAAGATGTTGGAAATCAACTATAGTTGACTTTCCACAATTGTTACCTCCTCTAACATATCTTGGTCATCTCTTGGCTTTTCTACATTAAACTGCTTTCCAGCTTCATGTTCAATTAGCTTGAAACGACCTACGAGTTTGTTACCTCCTCTAACATATCTTGGTCATCTCTTGGCTTTTCTACATTAAACTGCTTCCCAGCTTCAAGCTCAATTAGCTTAACACGACCTACGAGTTGCTAGTAAGTCAAAGACAACCTTCTAGAATCTAGAAGAGTGAATTTGAGCGGTAAAAGGCAAGAGTGAATACATTAAAAAAAAAAAAAAAAAAAGAAGTGAGTAAAAACACGAGTGTGAGTGTTAATAATTTTCTTTGTGAGTGACTTGTGAGATTTTTGTGGTAAGGTATTTAATTTTTGTTTTATTTTGAGCACTAATATTTTCCTTCTAGCAACGATAGCATGTCTCTAGATTTCGGAAAAAGAATCACATCGATGGCGATTGGTTCGATCCATCATACAACCAAAGCAAAAGGCGTCATGACCAAAGAAACCGAAGCTTTAGAGATCAAGGATGTTTTAATGACGTCAAGAAGAATAACAAAAACATTCCACCGTTTCAAGGTAAAGCCGATCCGGATGTATACCTTGAATGGGAAAAGCAGTAGAAATGGTTTTGGGTACCACGATTATTTGGAAGGTAAGAAAGTAAGGCTGGCGGAAAATAGTTTCACCGATTATGCCATAACTTGGTGGGACCAATTTACCAAGAGTCGACAACGAAATGGAGAGTATCCAATATTAACATGGTCTGAAATGAAAGACGTGATGCGCAAACGATACCTCCCATCTTCCTATCATCGAGGCGAACTTTTTCAACTCAAACTACGGAGTTCAGAGCAAAAGACGGCAATACCAGACCAAGGACTATTCTAGAAGAGATTATTATCAAGACTCCTACTCAACGCGGTCTTCAAACGAGAGAAGAAAGTTACGAGCTTGATTCTATTCAAGACGACGGACAAGAAAGCACGAGTTATTCGACGTATGATTCGAAGAAATCCTACACGGAGTATTCTTCCCGAAGAAATTATCGTGATTCATCCGTAAATAATTTTTCTTCTTTTAGAAATTCTTATTATTGTGATTCTTTTGTAACTCCATGTAATAAAAACAAAGAAAAGAAAAGAAAAGAAAAAAAAAAAAGAAAAGAGGCAAGAAAGAGAGATAATGAGCAAGCTTTGATAAAGCTTGAAAAGGCCATTAAGAAGATCAGTGAAAAAGAACAAGAGAGAGAAGAAAATGAAAAAGTGCGTGAAAAAGAAACGAGAAAACGAGATGAGCAAGTAGAAGAGAGTGTGGATTTAACTAACTCATTTGGAGTTTGTTCTTCTTTTTGCTTCTTCATTTCAGGTTCACAACGTATCGCACAAGAGCCTACCACTTCAACTCCTCCTAAGGGCGACGTACTTCTTTGATTGAAAGAGGTAAAGTTGAAGGTGAAGATGAACCTCCCGAGTCGAAAGGTAAGGAAGGTAAGCGTTTTGAAGCATCAGATTCTTTGTATACATATGATTCTTCTTCTAACCCCAATTTGTTTGATTGTAGATATTACGAGGTTAATTCATTGTCTAACATAAAATCATTGAGTATTTGTAAAAACATTTTGAAATATGTTAAGAGTTTTGATCGCTTTATCTTGAATGTACATAATTCTTATTGGTCTAACGTGATTGATTTCTCGAAACTGGGAACTTGTTTAGATTTGTTTTGTGGAAAAAGCAAGTATCATCAAATATGTGTGAGAAATTCCTATTGTTTTGATACTTGGTTTTTAAATAAGGTAACGAATTTTGTCAACCTTGTTTTCAAATTTTATTCGTTCCTTAAGAAAATTTTGTGTTTGTACATGCAATTCGTGTACATGGATTTCACATTTTGTTTAAAAAATGTTGATTCACGAAGAAAGCATCGACTACATTACATGCCCGAAGCGAGAAGGTTCGTCTTGATCGAACAAGGTAAATTCGATCTTCAAGTTTCAGCTTGTGAAGACAAAACAGCGCATAAAGGTAAAGTCGATTTCTGTCTTTCAACACCCAAAGGTAAGACACTTGAAATCTATAAACCCATTTTGTTTTCTTGGATGTTGACAAGAATCACGTTCTTGAATCCATTCTTGTAAAATCTTTAAAACGTGATGTTCTTCAATATTCTATCTTGTTTGATAATGACCTATCTGTTTGGGTTCTTGTCAAAAAGATAATTGTTTTCGATAAGTGTCATGAAGCATGGGTTGAAACAATTTTGTTCATATCGAGATGTTGAAAGAGCTCATAATGATGATTGCCATTTTGTAAAGCTATTTGTTTTAAAGGAAAATAAAAAGATTTTTGTGTTTGATCGTTTTTATTCATGTGCAAATACGAAGCAAGGTTTGAATGTTCAATTTGTGTACCATATGCGTTTTCTTCAATATTACTTGCTTTTGACGATTATATTTATCATTTGATGTGCTATTCGCATGTTTATTTTGACTTGTGGAATACATTTAAATCTTGTGCATGTTTTGAAGTTTATCCGCTTTTGTTTCAAAATTTTGACAAGGCCTTGATCATTTTGTATGATAATGTAATTATACTTGATTGCTTGAGAACTATTTGTCTGGTGATGCCCATATCCGGATTGAAATGTTGTTTCAACCAGATCTTGCTAATTCTTGGCTATCTTTTTCAGGTATCGCGTTTATCATCCGTCCCGTTTGATCGAGGAAAGATCGAGTAATAACCAACGGGTCGATTCGAGGACGAATCGTCTTGAAGAGGGAGGGGATGATACGGGCACGCCCGGGAGCACCCACCGAATTTTCAAGTCGACGAAGCTCGACTCTGAATTTTTAAATTTTATTGCTTTAAATAAATCAAGTCCTCAAATTAATTATTTCTTACCCAAATTAATGCGGCCTAATAATTTAAATTGGTGTCTAAATTAATTTGTCCAAGTTTTAATTAATTTGTTTGCATGATTTTAATTAAATTTTAAGTTGATCTAGTTTTAAAATTTTAATGTGTTTGTGTTAGTCATAGCCGAATTTAATATGTTTAGTGTCTAAAGTAAAGTATTTTAATTTTTGGTTCAAGTTAAATTTTTTATTCAAAATTAATGTTTGGTCTTATGTGTTTTATAGGAAATCAAGCAAGGATATGGAGACTTTGGATTTTATGGAGCTAATGGTTGAAATTAAATGAACAAAATGTGCATGTGGTGTTTAATGGGACGGCAAGGATTGGTGATGAAAGAAAGAATTTTATTCTTTGGAATATGGAGTCATGCGTGAAGATAAGGGAGGAATCTTGGCTTAAATAAAATAATCATGAAAATTGGATTTGAAGAAGCCATGAAATTGAAGCATAAAATAATAATGAAAATGGGATTTGAAGAATATTCAAAGAATTGGAGTTTGAATTGGGCGGCATTAAGGGATGTTAATGGGAGAATAAAAATAAATATGAATGAGCAAATGGAACATAGTGCTTGGACGGCAAGGCTTGTTAATGGAGAATAAAAATAAATAATTGAAGAGCAAGTTTTTCACGTGGAACATGGAGTTGTAGTTGGGATCTTGAATGCCGGATGGGAGCTTTAAAATTAAACAAATGTGAGGTAGATTAATTGATAATTAGAAAACCATGGACTCAATCAAAAGGACGGCACAACCATGAAGAACTTTTTTTGAAGTGGAGCTTAAAGGACGGCACAACCATATTGGAAATAAACAATTACAAATTGAAGTTGAATGGGAAGCATGCGTGAATGTTAAAGTGCTTGGGAATATTAAAGATCGTGCATTTATGCCTAGTGTTGGACGGCTTGCTCATTAGTCAATTGTTGAAGGAAGGTATGTACGGCTATTAGGCAATGAAGGAATGAATTTTAAATTGAAGATAAATTGGAGTGCAAACATGGAATAAACAATTGATTGAGTGGAAAAAAAAAAAAAAAAACTTGAATTTGAATGAAAAGAAGAATTTCTTTTGGTGAGTTTTCACTCTCCTTATTCTCGAGGTTTGAATTGACTTATCTAGTTTTCTAGTGGCGTCGTTCTTTCCTTGTTTTGAACTTATCATCCTCACGGGTGTGGCGTTCATCTACCTATACCGTTGGTTCCTATCTCGCTAGATAGTGGGTCTCGGTTTTATTTCGAAATATCATACCGTCGGTTCCTATCTCGCTAGATAGTGGGTCTCGGTTTTATTTCGAAAACTCCTTCTATCAATTTGAAACCTATAAGATTCGGGTCTTTAATTTTTATTAAAGGTTCTTTCTTGTTTCAAATTTCGAAACTCCTTCCATCAATTTGAAACTTATAAGATTCGGGTCTTTAATTTTTATTAAAGGTTCTTTCTTGTTTCAAATACATATCCATTCAACCTATCACCTATCCTTATTTATTTTTGAAGATATTATTTTTCCAACAAAATTATCCCTTTGTTAGTTTTTACATATGTTAAGAGTTTTGATCGCTTTATCTTGAATGTACATAATTCTTATTGGTCTAACGTGATTGATTTCTAAATCGGGAACTTGTTTAGATTTGTTTTGTGGGAAAAAAGCAAGTATCATCAAATATGTGTGAGAAATTCCTATTGTTTTGATACTTGGTTTTTAAATAAGGTAACGAATTTTGTCAACCTTGTTTTCAAATTTTATTCGTTCCTTAAGAAAATTTTGTGTTTGTACATGCAATTCGTGTACATGGATTTCACATTTTGTTTAAAAAATGTTGATTCACGAAGAAAGCATCGACTACATTACATGCCCGAAGCGAGAAGGTTCGTCTTGATCGAACAAGGTAAATTCGATCTTCAAGTTTCAGCTTGTGAAGACAAAACAGCGCATAAAGGTAAAGTCGATTTCTGTCTTTCAACACCCAAAGGTAAGACACTTGAAATCTATAAACCCATTTTGTTTTCTTCGGATGTTGACAAGAATCACGTTGCTGAATCCATTCTTGTAAAATCTTTAAAACGTGATGTTCTTCAATATTCTATCTTGTTTGATAATGACCTATCTGTTTGGGTTCTTGTCAAAAAGATAATTGTTTTCGATAAGTGTCATGAAGCATGGGTTGAAACAATTTTGTTCATATCAGATGTTGAAAGAGCTCATAATGATGATTGCCATTTTGTAAAGCTATTTGTTTTAAAGGAAAATAAAAAGATTTTTGTGTTTGATCGTTTTTATTCATGTGCAAATACGAAGCAAGGTTTGAATGTTCAATTTCAGGTACCATATGCGTTTTCTTCAATATTACTTGCTTTTGACGATTATATTTATCATTTGATGTGCTATTCGCATGTTTATTTTGACTTGTGGAATACATTTAAATCTTGTGCATGTTTTGAAGTTTATCCGCTTTTGTTTCAAAATTTTGACAAGGCCTTGATCATTTTGTATGATAATGTAATTATACTTGATTGCTTGAGAACTATTTGTCTGGTGATGCCCATATCCGGATTGAAATGTTGTTTCAACCAGATCTTGCTAATTCTTGGCTATCTTTTTCAGGTATCGCGTTTATCATCCGTCCCGTTTGATCGAGGAAAGATCGAGTAATAACCAACGGGTCGATTCGAGGACGAATCGTCTTGAAGAGGGAGGGGATGATACGGGCACGCCAGGAGCACCCACCGAATTTTCAAGTCGATTTAAGCTCGACTGAATTTTTAAATTTTATTGCTTTAAATAAATCAAGTCCTCAAATTAATTATTTCTTACCCAAATTAATGCGGCCTAATAATTTAAATTGGTGTCTAAATTAATTTGTCCAAGTTTTAATTAATTTGTTTGCATGATTTTAATTAAATTTTAAGTTGATCTAGTTTTAAAATTTTAATGTGTTTGTGTTAGTCATAGCCGAATTTAATATGTTTAGTGTCTAAAGTAAAGTATTTTAATTTTTGGTTCAAGTTAAATTTTTTATTCAAAATTAATGTTTGGTCTTATGTGTTTTATAGGAAATCAAGCAAGGATATGGAGACTTTGGATTTTATGGAGCTAATGGTTGAAATTAAATGAACAAAATGTGCATGTGGTGTTTAATGGGATGGCAAGGATTGGTGATGAAAGAAAGAATTTTATTCTTTGGAATATGGAGTCATGCGTGAAGATAAGGAGGAATCTTGGCTTAAATAAAATAATCATGAAAATTGGATTTGAAGAAGCCATGAAATTGAAGCATAAAATAATAATGAAAATGGGATTTGAAGAATATTCAAAGAATTGGAGTTTGAATTGGGCGGCATTAAGGGATGTTAATGGGAGAATAAAAATAAATATGAATGAGCAAATGGAACATAGTGCTTGGACGGCAAGGCTTGTTAATGGAGAATAAAAATAAATAATTGAAGAGCAAGTTTTTCACGTGGAACATGGAGTTGTAGTTGGGATCTTGAATGCCGGATGGGAGCTTTAAAATTAAACAAATGTGAGGTAGATTAATTGATAATTAGAAAACCATGGTTTTCACTCTCCTTATTCTCGAGGTTTGAATTGACTTATCTAGTTTTCTAGTGGCGTCGTTCTTTCCTTGTTTTGAACTTATCATCCTCACGGGTGTGGCGTTCATCTACCTATACCGTTGGTTCCTATCTCGCTAGATAGTGGGTCTCGGTTTTATTTCGAAATATCATACCGTCGGTTCCTATCTCGCTAGATAGTGGGTCTCGGTTTTATTTCGAAAACTCCTTCTATCAATTTGAAACCTATAAGATTCGGGTCTTTAATTTTTATTAAAGGTTCTTTCTTGTTTCAAATTTCGAAACTCCTTCCATCAATTTGAAACTTATAAGATTCGGGTCTTTAATTTTTATTAAAGGTTCTTTCTTGTTTCAAATACATATCCATTCAACCTATCACCTATCCTTATTTATTTTTGAAGATATTATTTTTCCAACAAAATTATCCCTTTGTTAGTTGAACGAGAAACTGTCTAATTTACGATCGGGCAACTTTAACGACTCGTCTCCTAACCCGGGACGTTCCGTTATCATCAAATATGGTTGTGCCGTCCTTTAAGCTCCACTTCAAAAAAAAGTTCTTCATGGTTGTGCCGTCCTTTTGATTGAGTCCATGGTTTTCTAATTATCAATTAATCTACCTCACATTTGTTTAATTTTAAAGCTCCCATCCGGCATTCAAGATCCCAACTACAACTCCATGTTCCACGTGAAAAACTTGCTCTTCAATTATTTATTTTTATTCTCCATTAACAAGCCTTGCCGTCCAAGCACTATGTTCCATTTGCTCATTCATATTTATTTTTATTCTCCCATTAACATCCCTTAATGCCGCCCAATTCAAACTCCAATTCTTTGAATATTCTTCAAATCCCATTTTCATTATTATTTTATGCTTCAATTTCATGGCTTCTTCAAATCCAATTTTCATGATTATTTTATTTAAGCCAAGATTCCTCCCTTATCTTCACGCATGACTCCATATTCCAAAGAATAAAATTCTTTCTTTCATCACCAATCCTTGCCGTCCCATTAAACACCACATGCACATTTTGTTCATTTAATTTCAACCATTAGCTCCATAAAATCCAAAGTCTCCATATCCTTGCTTGATTTCCTATAAAACACATAAGACCAAACATTAATTTTGAATAAAAAATTTAACTTGAACCAAAAATTAAAATAGGGTTAGGAGACGAGTCGTTAAAGTTGCCCGATCGTAAATTAGACAGTTTCTCGTTCAACTAACAAAGGGATAATTTTGTTGGAAAAATAATATCTTCAAAAATAAATAAGGATAGGTGATAGGTTGAATGGATATGTATTTGAAACAAGAAAGAACCTTTAATAAAAATTAAAGACCCGAATCTTATAAGTTTCAAATTGATGGAAGGAGTTTCGAAATTTGAAACAAGAAAGAACCTTTAATAAAAATTAAAGACCGAATCTTATAGGTTTCAAATTGATAGAAGGAGTTTTCGAAATAAAACCGAGACCCACTATCTAGCGAGATAGGAACCGACGGTATGATATTTCGAAATAAAACCGAGACCCACTATCTAGCGAGATAGGAACCAACGGTATAGGTAGATGAACGCCACACCCGTGAGGATGATAAGTTCAAAACAAGGAAAGAACGACGCCACTAGAAAACTAGATAAGTCAATTCAAACCTCGAGAATAAGGAGAGTGAAAACTCACCAAAAGAAACTTATTCGACGTATGATTCGAAGAAATCCTACACGGAGTATTCTTCCCGAAGAAATTATCGTGATTCATCCGTAAATAATTTTTCTTCTTTTAGAAATTCTTATTATTGTGATTCTTTTGTAACTCCATGTAATAAAAACAAAGAAAAAGGAAAAGAAAAACTTGAATTTGAATGAAAAGAAGAATTTCTTTTGGTGAGTTTTCACTCTCCTTATTCTCGAGGTTTGAATTGACTTATCTAGTTTTCTAGTGGCGTCGTTCTTTCCTTGTTTTGAACTTATCATCCTCACGTGTGTGGCGTTCATCTACCTATACCGTTGGTTCCTATCTCGCTAGATAGTGGGTCTCGGTTTTATTTTCAAATATCATACCGCTTGGTTCTATCTCGCTAGATAGTGGGTCTCGGTTTTATTTCGAAAACTCCTTCTATCAATTTGAAACCTATAAGATTCGGGTCTTTAATTTTTATTAAAGGTTCTTTCTTGTTTCAAATTTCGAAACTCCTTCCATCAATTTGAAACTTATAAGATTCGGGTCTTTAATTTTTATTAAAGGTTCTTTCTTGTTTCAAATACATATCCATTCAACCTATCACCTATCCTTATTTATTTTTGAAGATATTATTTTTCCAACAAAATTATCCCTTTGTTAGTTGAACGAGAAACTGTCTAATTTACGATCGGGCAACTTTAACGACTCGTCTCCTAACCCGGGACGTTCCGTTATCATCTGGTATCAGAGCCAATTAAATTAGGCACGTTTTGATCGTCTTGAGTATTTCCGAGTAAGTTTCAAAAAAAAAAAAATCAAAAAAAAAAGAGATAAAAAAAAAGGGTTCAAATAAAAAAAAAAGTTCAAAAAAAAAATTTGAGGTTAAAAAAAAAAAAAATTTGAAAAAAAAAAAAAAAGAAACCTCTTCCTACCTTAGCTTTGTTTAGATTGTCAAGTTCTTCTCTAAGAATTTAACGGCATTTGCTTGCTTATATTTCTAGTGTTTTACAAAGTATACTAACTGTGACAAGTCCTTGTCTGTATAATTAGTTAGCTCTATAAGATGTTGGAAATCAACTATAGTTGACTTTCCACAATTGTTACCTCCTCTAACATATCTTGGTCATCTCTTGGCTTTTCTACATTAAAGCGCTTTCGACTTCATGTTCAATTAGCTTGAAACGACCTACGAGTTTGTTACCTCCTCTAACATATCTTGGTCATCTCTTGGCTTTTCTACATTAAACTGCTTCCCAGCTTCAAGCTCAATTAGCTTAACACGACCTACGAGTTGCTAGTAAGTCAAAGACAACCTTCTAGAATCTAGAAGAGTGAATTTGAGCGGTAAAAGGCAAGAGTGAATACATTAAAAAAAAAAAAAAAAAAAAAGAAGTGAGTAAAAACACGAGTGTGAGTGTTAATAATTTTCTTTGTGAGTGACTTGTGAGATTTTTGTGGTAAGGTATTTAATTTTTGTTTTATTTTGAGCACTAATATTTTCCTTCTAGCAACGATAGCATGTCTCTAGATTTCGGAAAAAGAAGTACTGTCGATGGCGATTGGTTCGATCCATCATACAACCAAAGCAAAAGGCGTCATGACCAAAGAAACCGAAGCTTTAGAGATCAAGGATGTTTTAATGACGTCAAGAAGAATAACAAAAACATTCCACCGTTTCAAGGTAAAGCCGATCCGGATGTATACCTTGAATGGGAAAAGCGAGTAGAAATGGTTTTTGGGTACCACGATTATTTGGAAGGTAAGAAAGTAAGGCTGGCGGAAAATAGTTTCACCGATTATGCCATAACTTGGTGGGACCAATTTACCAAGAGTCGACAACGAAATGGAGAGTATCCAATATTAACATGGTCTGAAATGAAAGACGTGATGCGCAAACGATACCTCCCATCTTCCTATCATCGAGGGCGAACTTTTTCAACTCAAACTACGGAGTTCAGAGCAGCACGGCAATACCCGACCAAGGACTATTCTAGAAGAGATTATTATCAAGACTCCTACTCAACGCGGTCTTCGAAACGGAGAGAAGAAAGTTACGAGCTTGATTCTATTCAAGACGACGGACAAGAAAGCACGAGTTATTCGACGTATGATTCGAAGAAATCCTACACGGAGTATTCTTCCCGAAGAAATTATCGTGATTCATCCGTAAATAATTTTTCTTCTTTTAGAAATTCTTATTATTGTGATTCTTTTGTAACTCCATGTAATAAAAACAAAGAAAAAGAAAAAGAAAAACTTGAATTTGAATGAAAAGAAGAATTTCTTTTGGTGAGTTTTCACTCTCCTTATTCTCGAGGTTTGAATTGACTTATCTAGTTTTCTAGTGGCGTCGTTCTTTCCTTGTTTTGAACTTATCATCCTCACGGGTGTGGCGTTCATCTACCTATACCGTTGGTTCCTATCTCGCTAGATAGTGGGTCTCGGTTTTATTTCGAAATATCATACCGTCGGTTCCTATCTCGCTAGATAGTGGGTCTCGGTTTTATTTCGAAAACTCCTTCTATCAATTTGAAACCTATAAGATTCGGGTCTTTAATTTTTATTAAAGGTTCTTTCTTGTTTCAAATTTCGAAACTCCTTCCATCAATTTGAAACTTATAAGATTCGGGTCTTTAATTTTTATTAAAGGTTCTTTCTTGTTTCAAATACATATCCATTCAACCTATCACCTATCCTTATTTATTTTTGAAGATATTATTTTTCCAACAAAATTATCCCTTTGTTAGTTGAACAGAAACCGTCTAATTTACGATCGGCAACTTTAACGACTGCCTCTCTAAACGGGACGTTCCGTTATCAATTTTTATAATATATTTTTTTAAAAAAAGATGTTATTACATCTAATTGTCGCATGCAATTATATTATTTTGTGATTTGTGTTGAAATTTTAGTTTTAAATTTTAATTATAGTTTAATGCATGTTGTTTAATATTTAAAACTTTGTTTTTGTTGTTTCTGTTGTTAATGGCAAGAAAATCATATTTAAAACTTTATTGATGAGGATATCAACAAGGGGACAGGCAAGGAAGAGGTTGTGATGGTATTGAGGAAGGCCAATTCACTCTAGCAAGGTGAAGAGTCGGAGGAGGCATGCAAAGTACGAAAACTGAGAACTCAAAGGAGAACGAAAATGCTAAGGACTATAGGGTTACTATGAGTCTTTAAGAGTCGATCCCTTTTTCATCGTGCTAAAGGGTATATATGGTAGGTAGTGTTGATATGATAAACCTACTACCAATAAGCCATCATTGTGGAATGCATGGGGGATGTATATAATGAGACTCATTCTATCATTCTTTTTGAATTGTGGTACAAGGTTGTTATGTTCAGGTAGGGTTTGTTAGCCTAAAGGGCATGTTCACATCAAGAAGAGTGTTCATACTAGAAAAGCGGGTGCTTTGAGGAGTGGGTGGCTTGTTCACAAGGATGTGATGGTGTTGAGAAAGGCCGATTCACCCTAACAAGGTGAAGAGCCAAAGGAGGTATGCAAAGTAAGAAGGCTGAGAACCCAAAGGAGAAGGAAAATGTTGAGGACTATAGGATTACCATGAGTATTTAACGGTCGATCCTTTTTTCATCGTGCTAAAAGTATATATGGTAGGTAGTGCTGACATAGTAAATCTACTACCAATAAGCCATCATTGTGGAATGCATAAGGGAATGTACATGATGAGAAATCATTCAATCATTCTTTCTGAATTTGGTACATGGTTGTTATGTTCGGGTAAGGTTTGGTGGCTTAAAGGGTATGTTTATATTAAGAGGAGTATTTGCACTAAAAACGCGGGAGCCTTGAGGAGTGGGTGGCTTGTTCATAAAGATGGATGGACAAGGCCTTTCTAAAGGGAGCGAGTAGTCCGTTCGCAAGGGTGAACGACTTATTCTTAGGAGGCTAGAACCCAATTTAGTGAGCACTAATTAAATAGTTACCCAAATATGCCATCTATGTGTATTGCAAGCAATTACACTCAAATCCAATTATTAGATAACTTTCCAAACAATATCTTAACTTAAAAGATAAAAAAGGAGTTAATAACATATATATTACATAAACAAGCAAATAATCAATTACCTTAATTTATAAATATTTAATATCCAATATTGTTTACAATTAATAAATGTATACAAATATTTAAAACATATTAAATTATTATTAATTAGAGTCAATGGCTTAAATTAATGAACACGTTTTATTTTAAAATTAAATTATTAAAAAAATCAAGATACACAAAAATAAAAAAAATATTTTAAAAAACCAAATAAGTGAATTTTTGTAAGAAAAAAAAATCTGGAATTGGTATGTTTGAATACCAAAAAAATCGACTAGCATAGATCATACATACCGATGCAAAAACAGCCAAACTGTCTTTAAGCAATAGATTTAAAAGGAATAACATTACAAACAAATGAAGGTGATATTAAACATGAAAGTGACAAGGCATAATCTAAATTACTGTCCTATGAGTTTTTGAACATAGGAAATGATGCAAACTAATTATAAAGGTGATTTTGGGCTGAAATACTTTCCTATCACTCTTGAATCTAATATCTTCAAGGCTTCCTCAGATTTAATGCAACTAGGTTTTTTGTATTGGCTCAATAAAGCTCCTTTGGACACACAGTAATCCAGTAGTGCCTCAAAACTTCCTTGCTTTACCACCCTAATCTCCAAAGCTGCAATTATGTTCCTTTTCCTATAGATTTTATATGTATAATGCAACGACTCTTCCATTCTAAAGCAACATTCTACCATTATTTTTGGGTCAAGCTCTTTGCAATGCTTGCCTTCTTTTTCCTTGAGCTCCCAAAATAAGACATAGTGACCTGGTACGGAAGAAGTATCAGCATAGCTAGTGTACTCTGTTAAGATGAACCCGAGTGGATCGAGAAGAGCCTTTGCTTCTGTCACAGCCTTGAAAAGGTCTGTTTCGCTAGTTTTTTCCATATCAACACTTACGACAACACTTTTCCTCTCCACAAACTGGAATTGAAATGCATTATTGTGGAAACCACTCACCAAAAGAACATCTCCGACTTTATATCGATATAATCCTGAAAGAAACAAAGAAAGGAATATCATCAAACTAGATTAGATCATTTATCTAAATTCCAAGGAGGAACTTTTACCTGTAGAATTTGTGACAAGTAGTTCATAACATTGATCAGGCTTCACATTTACAAGATCAACAAGTTCAGTATCTTTATCGTTGCTTTTCATTTCAATAGATTCATCACGTTCATTTTTCACAGGAAGGAATTCGAAGTAAGCCATGTTAGGGAGAAATGTGTAGGAGACATCAGAAAGTTTGCATAGAGGTTCTATGTTAATCCCACAAAAAGCTTCTGAGGATAAAAAGATGAAACTAAAGGAAGCCCTCTGGAATAGAACTCAAGCTCTGCAGTATACTGTCTCATAACACCCGTACAGATGCCAGCAATGTACCTTGCTTTAGGCCATAGCTTTCAGATTATTCCATCCCATAATTTACAATTACATATGTTCTCTATCAAGTCAGCCTGTTCTGGATTAGGCTTCATGACCAATGGTGCTGCATTTCTGCATCTAGAGTCTGTAATCTGATGGCTTAATCGACCCGTTTTTATGTCATAGCATAGCTCTTGCCAATGATTTTCTAGAAACTTGATAGCTCTTAGCACCGTAGATGCAAAGAATGAACCAATCATGACAACCTCTTCTCGTTGGATTAAACCAAAAAGTAATTGACAGTATAAGCTCTGGTTGGGGTCTGGACAAAAGATGGTCTCGCTGGGGCTTGTGTAAAGCTTAGGTAAACTGGCTCTAAATCCACTGCCCTTGAATATGCTGGTTGTAACAGATGTTGCCATGAGGCCACTAGGAGTTTCAATCTCTGGTCTGGCAATCATAATGTAACATCCTGGTTTTGGGGTTATGCGTTCGGAGCATAACTCGAGTGTTTGGCATGCTTCAGAGTGTGGTTGGATGGGTTTTAAGGGCCTTGAGAACTCTAAGGTGTAGTAGAAGGCCTTAGGAAAATTTTTGGTTTTTAGGTGAAAAAGGGGAATTTGGCTAGAGAGGCCTTAAGATTAATTTTAGGCGTTTTTGGGCATAAGAAATGCCTTAAGTGGCTTGCATGCGCCACTTAAGGGGCTGATTATAGCGCCATTAAGGGCTTGGGTTCGAATCTAGGTGGCAGCAAGGCGTTTTTATTTTTGGGTGTTGGCGTTAAAATGAGGGGGGCTGAGTTAAAGAGGGTTTAAAGGATGTTGTGGGCATTGGTGGACAAGAAAGATGGACTGGTAAAATGGCTTGAGGCGTTGTAAGGGGGGCTTGGTGCAGGTCGTGAGTTCAAGGCGCAAGGGAAGCAGAATTTTGGATGTTTATTTTGCAAGCTGGCGTTAAAGATAGAGAGGGCTTAAAAGAAGCTGAGGCGAGTCTATGACACAAACGGTGCCTTGGCAAAGTGGCTGGCAGCGTGTGGAGGTTCCAGCTGGTCCTAGCTTCGAGTGGCGTGAGCAGCAAATGGGGGTTTTATTTTTGTTTTGGCGTTAAGGTAAGGGGGAACCGAGGAAGGAGGCTTTAAAAGAAAATGGGGTGAACTTATATCACAAAGAGCGCCATGGCAGAGTGGCCTGGGGCATGGCTTGCAGCTTGCTGGAGCAGGGCCTATTTGAACCATAGGGACAACAACTTGGAGTTTGTTTTTTTTTTTTTTTTACAAGATGGCGTGAAGAGGTGGGGTGAATTGGACGGCACATGGATTTGGAAGATAAGGATCAAGCTAGTTGTTTTTTTTTTTAAAATCAAATGGGATAATGGATCAATGCTAGATTTATTTTATTTTTGTTTAAGATAATGGTGGCCTTTATTTCTAATTGTTCTTTTTAATGGGGGATAAAGATATAAAATAGGAAAGGAATTTGGGTTATAATTAAAGAGGAAATGGTGGCCGGCCAAAGGTATTTGGTGGTGTTTAAATTCGGCTGGAAAGGTGGTCTTTTAGTATTTTATTTTGTATTTTTAAATTGAAGAGGTGATATTGGATAATAGTTGGGTTTTTATTTTTTATTTATTTGAATGGATTGGAAGGAGTAAAGTAAGGGATTTGGCTAATTCAAATTGGTTTGAATTAGTGGCCATGAGTGATGGCCGAATCTTGGTTTCTTCATGTGGGAGGAGTGGCCGAATTCTATAAATGGGGGTGTGCTCTTCCTTTAGCCGAATTTTAGCCCTTTACTTCTAAACCTTCATCATTTATTTTCTTTCCATACTCTACCAACACCAATAACGTCCCTCCTTTTCACTTGTTCACTTTGGCCGAACCCTCTTCTTTCTTTTATTTAGTATTGGCCAAAAGTTTCAGGCAAGGGTGGTCATTTCTCTTTTTCTTTTTCACTGGTGCTAAGCCAAAATTAGGATCTTCGGGATTTGGAAGTAATCAAGCGTAGCCTCTTTTCTCTGTTGATTGGTTGGTAAGTGGTGGTAAGGATTGGTTTTAATAGTCTATTCTTTTAGTGTGCAAAGCCGAAGGCTATTGTTATGGATTTTGATGACTGCCGATTGTAGGGAAGTGAAGCAGGAACACTTAACGTGTGGTGGCTTGTGTTCAAGGGGCGATAGGTAAGGTCTCGGGTTCCAAGTGTTAACCCTCGAGTTGTTTGGGTTGGCCGAATGGTCTTGGTGCTAATCTCTTTATTTGGCCGAATGTGCTTGGGGTCTTAATATGGTATTTATTTCATGTGTAGCCAAGGGAAGGAAGCGCTAAGGATCTTTTAAGATTCGGTTGCAGAGGGTAAGGGTAGTATTCGGCTAAAGGCACTTTCTAATACTTGTTGGTCAAGGGCCGAAATTAATGTGGTATTATTTCAGGATTTCGACAGGTTGTAGGAGCAACCGGGATTCAAGTTTGTTTCGGTAAGTAAGTTAGTTGGTAAGGATTAAATACTTAGTTATGATTTAGAGGTTTAACGGCTTATATCGATTAAAGCGTTTTGATGGAGGCCAATACCAGTCAAGGAGGGCAAGGGAAAGTCCCTATCCCGAAGTTTAAGAAAAGAGCCGTCTCAGCAGTTCGGGATTGGCCACCGGGGTGTGTGCCAGCAGCAGAAAACTATAGGCAGATAGCTGTAGTCTCGCTAAACGATAGCGTCGGGATCGAGGGTCTAGAGCTTTAGGTTATAAGGTGTGTAGCTAGCCTACTATTTCCGGGATTTATATTTGCATGTGTGATGTGTTTACTAACAAATGCAGTGATAAGTGTGATATTGATACCCTTCAAGGGTATGAGGACGATCAAGTTAGTATTAAAGCTGTTAAAATATGATCATTGATTTGTATATGTGAGTGTGCTTGTGGTTATGAATAACATGTGCATGCATTACCATGGCACTATTCTATGTTGCATGTGCATTGGGTGGGCTATGAAAGAAGGTACGGGTGTACTTCGAGTACGTGGTTGATGAATAGCTATGTGCCTCATCGTGATTGATATAGGCTATGTGCCATATCGTGGATTGATGAGTGACTATGTGTCCAATCGTGGTTTTGGTGTTAGCTACGGCTACATCGTGGATTGGCGCTGACTGAGGTCGCGTTGTGGATTTTGTGCTTAATTGCACGTGGATGGCATTGAATGCCTTTGGAGTTAAAAGGAGAGGGTGATTTTATGAATCCCCTGGTGTGTGGTAGGCTGGATAAGGGGGTGTGTAGAGGATGGACCTTAGGCATGGGTCGGGATTCATTATTGCATAATTGTGGTATGTGAATACATGTGATTGTGGACTTGAATAAGAAATGGGCTAAGCCCAGTATGTGGAGGGTTTGTGGCTAATTACCTGGTTACTTGATAAGTGTTATGAGTATGGGCCAAGCCCAGAATGTGATATGATCTGAACTTGATATATGATATCTGATGCATGGGTTATTATGTGGTTAGCATGTGGGTGGAATTCAGTGGTTAATTACACACTGAATCTGTGTGACTCACCGAACTTTTTAAACATCGCAGGTGATTCGTGATTAATGGACCGGGTTGGAGTGGATACAAAGGTGGCCATGCGTATGCATTTCATGCGTAAGTTGTTTTCCTATTTAATAGAATTTATCATTTTCAGTATGTTTAAGTATTTGAATAAGTTTTTATTGTAATAAGGCCCAATTAAATTATTTGAGTATTTTATATTGTGTTAAAGCAAAATGACGATTAAATTATTATTTTGGAAATCAGTTTATTTTCGGTAAACTATATCTTAAAGCATATAACAAAGTTTTAATTCGGATATTTTATATCAAGCTTATATTATTTAATAGATTTTAATTGGACATGGTTTCCAAAAGATCACAGATTTTAAAGTTTTATTTTAAGTCAAAACAAATTTCCAACCGCTTTTTTCAGTAGTGACATACCGATCCTGGCCGTGGCTTGTGGGCGGGTTTGGGGTGTTACTGATTTATATCGAGCCGGTTTAAAACTCGGCTTTGAGGTTTTGGGTCCAAAACAATTTTCAAAAATGGGCTTTTCAAAATATGGGCTTTATTTTGAGTTATTCGGCATGGCACTGTACCTCCAATTCAAGTCCACTGGTAAGTACTTTGAAATTTTGAAGTGATTTGTTATATGTGAATTGTTATGGGCTTATTTGGGAACGTAGATTAGAATACTAGGATCTTTGAACCCTAGGACTAGTCTACTCAAACATACGCATAAGACTTAAGGACTCTTAAACAAAACCTGTGAAGTAAGTCGCCGAGTTAAGGTATGGCAACCACTGTACGCATGTCGAGGATTGGTATTCGATGAAGAGCTTGGTACTTAAGCAAATCCCAATGACTCACCTCTTCTTTACTCGAATCCCACTGGTGCGTAGCTACGGTTCACCTTAACCAAGAGGACTTGTTCATAGGCTAAACCAATTATTAAAACCCGAAAGGGACTAGCTTTACTGTTTTAAAAACCTTAGTTTTAAAATTTTCAAATTTACCCCTTCGGTTTGTAAACCCTAAATTTGATTTTGAAAGACATTTTCTCGATTTACAAAATTACTGAAATACCCCTACTTGCAAAATTACAAAAATGCCCCTGTGTTGTAAAATTACCGTATTACCCTCAACTTTTGTTAAAATGATTTTATCTTACAAAAATACCAAAATCCTGAGTTTTATATATTAAGATACTCTGGTTTGGGAAAATTTACAAGAATACCCCTGACTTTCAAAATTTTCGGTTTAACCCTAATTTTAATAAAGTTTCCCTACTTTTCAAAAGTATTCAAAAATTCTATTTTGCGAAAATCCAAGATACCCTGATTTGAAAAAAAAATTTACAAAATTACCCCTGATCGACAAAATTACCAAAATACCCCTGGTTTCCAAAATTCTACCGTGCCTTAAATTTAGCAAATTTTCAGAAATACCCTCCAGCTTTGGGAATTTTAAAAAAATGTCTTGATTTATTAAAAGCTCTCAAAATTTCTTTTATTACCAAAAATACCCCTGGGGTAGAAACGGGCAGGAATGTCTGGATAGTGAATGTGGGTGGTAGATACCACCGAATGTGCCTCTACTGAGGAAGGAATGTAGCTTCATTGAAAAAATGAAGGTGTCTCTAGTGATGAATGTGTTCTTGTTGATGAATGGATGTGTCCTTATGGATGAATGTGATCTTCTGAAACAGAATAGGGAGCTTGAACTGAAACTTTGTGTGATCGAAAGAACTACCTCTAGAAATTCTTTTCATAAAATTATTCGCGGTTAAATAGTGGAACAAATACTAATGCATAAAACTCCTTAATCAGATTAAATCGCGACGATAGAGATGAGTTCTAGGGGACGAGGTAGAGGTAGATACCACCGAATGTGCCTCTACTGAGGAAGGAATGTGGCTTCATTGAAAAAATGAAGGTGTCTCTAGTGATGAATGTGTTCTTGTTGATGAATGGATGTGTCCTTATGGATGAATGTGATCTTCTGAAACAGAATAGGGAGCTTGAACTGAAACTTTGTGTGATCGAAAGAACTACCTCTAGAAATTCTTTTCATAAAATTGTTCGCGGTTAAATAGTGGAACAAATACTAATGCATAAAACTCCTTAATCAGATTAAATTGCGACGATAGAGATGAGTTCTAGGGGACGCGGTAGAGGTAGAATGGCAAAGATCGAATCGTAGTAGGTCCGCCATGGGTCAGAAAGTGAAGTGCCGCCACCAGCAGTAGGCGCGGAAGAGCAAGATCAGATAGGTGAAGATGATGCAGTGTCGCAGGCCATGTTACGAGTGCTAGAACGAGTAGCAGGAGTTAGTAGGGGAAATGGAACTCGGAAGTTAGTATCGGAAAGGCTTAGATCGAACGGAGTCGAGATCTTTAGAGGAGTGTCAGGAGTAGCTCCAAACGTAGCGGAGTATTGGCTAGAAGCAGTCGAACGAATCATAGACGATTTGGACTGTACCAATGAAGAAAAGCTGAAGGGTGCTGTTTCGTTGCTTCGCGACGAAGCTTATCGTTGGTGGCTCACTGTCAAACAAGGTGTACTGGCAGATAGATTGGATTGGGATTACTTTAAGGCCAAGTTTGAAGGAAAGTACGTAGGAGCCAGTTATCTGGACTCGCAAAGGAAAGCGTTCCTAAATCTAGTACAAGGGAATAAGTCGGTAGCGGAGTATGAAGCTGAATTTGTACGACTAAGTCAGTACACCAAAAGAATCGTGGCTACTGATTATGAAAGGTGTGTTAGATTCGAAGATGGGCTGCGAGATGAGTTGCGGGGGTTGATCGCTCCGCAGAGAGAAAGGGACTTCGCCATTCTGGTGGAGAAAGCTCGGATCGCTGAAGAGGTTAAGAAGACTATAAGAGAAAACCGAGAGAAGATTAGGAACGAAAATAAGAGAAGTTTTAGACCGTCAGCATCGTTTGGTAATGTCCAGAAAAGACCAAGGATCGAGAATTCTGCACGTACACCAGTGGGTGTGAATCGGAATCGTTCATGTGTTAAGTGTGGGAGAGCTCATTTAGGAGAATGTTGGGGAAGTAGTAAGGAATGTTTCCGGTGTGGGTCGAAGGCCCATTTGGTTAAGAATTGTCCTCAGGCAACGAGAGGTCGAGGTTCGAGCCATGGAGGGTATGGTTCCGACAGAGGTTATGGAACACCCAGCAGAGGTGCTAAAGGATCGGATGTGAGTCAGCCAAGGACTTAATATCAGGTACGTTCTTTATTTTGGGACACCATTTATTGTCTTGTTGATGTGAAGTTAGCTCATGCTTGTGTGGCTAGTGAAGTGTAGGAACTTTGGATGAGAACATTAAGACTGTGTTTAGAAGGCAGGATAGATTTACTCAGATCAGAGTGCGCAGCAGAGGCGTAGAGTAGCGAGTTATAATAGTAAGTAATTTTGGGGACGAAATTATTTTTAAGGAGGGTAGAATTGTAACATCTTGGTTTTGGGGTTATGCGTTCAGAGCATAACTCGAGTGTTTGGCATGCTTCAGAGTGTGGTTGGATGGGTTTTAAGGGCCTTGAGAACTCTAAGGTGTAGTAGAAGGCCTTAGGAAAATTTTTGGTTTTTAGGTGAAAAAGGGGAATTTGGCTAGAGAGGCCTTAAGATTAATTTTAGGCGTTTTTGGGCATAAGAAATGCCTTGGTAAAGTGGCTTGCATGCGCCACTTAAGGGGCTGATTATAGCGCCATCAAGGGCTTAGGTTCGAATCTAGGTGGCAGCAAGGCGTTTTTATTTTTGGGTGTTGGCGTTAAAATGAGGGGGGCTGAGTTAAAGAGGGTTTAAAGGATGTTGTGGGCTTTGGTGGACAAGAAAAATGGACTGGTAAAATGGCTTGAGGCGTTGTAAGGGGGGCTTGGTGCAGGTCGTGAGTTCAAGGCGCAAGGGAAGCAGAATTTTGGATGTTTATTTTGCAAGCTGGCGTTAAAGATAGAGAGGGCTTAAAAGAAGCTGAGGCGAGTCTATGACACAAACGGTGCCTTGGCAAAGTGGCTGGCAGCGTGTGGAGGTTCCAGCTGGTCCTAGCTTCGAGTGGCGTGAGCAGCAAATGGGGGTTTTATTTTTGTTTTGGCGTTAAGGCAAGGGGGAATCAAGGAAGGAGGCTTTAAAAGAAAATGGGGTGAACTTATATCACAAAGAGCGCCATGGCAGAGTGGCCTAGGGCATGGCTTACAGCTTGCTGGAGCAGGGCCTATGTTTGAACCATAGGGACAGCAACTTGGAGTTTGTTTTTTTTTTTACAAGCTGGCGTGAAGAGGTGGGGTGAATTGGACGGCACATGGATTTGGAAGATAAGGATCAAGCTAGTTGTTTTTTTTTTTAAATTCAAATGGGATAATGGATCAATGCTAGATTTATTTTATTTTTGTTTAAGATAATGGTGGCCTTTATTTCTAATTATTTTTTTTAATGGGGGATAAAGATATAAAATAGGAAAGGAATTTGGGTTATAATTAAAGAGAATGGTGGTGGCGGCCAAAGGTATTTGGTGGTGTTTAAATTAATACTGAAAGGTGGTCTTTTAGTATTTTATTTTGTATTTTTAAATTGAAGAGGTGATATTGGATAATAATTGGGTTTTTATTTTTTATTTATTTGAATAGATTGGAAGGAGTAAAGTAAGGGATTTGGCTAATTCAAATTGGTTTGAATTAGTGGCCATGAGTGATGGCCGAATCTTGGTTTCTTCATGTGGGAGGAGGGGCGAATTCTATAAATGGGGTGTGCTCTTCCTTTAGCCGAATTTTAGCCCTTTACTTCTAAACCTTCATCATTTATTTTCTTTCCATACTCTACCAACACCAATAACGTCCCTCCTTTTCACTTATTCACTTTGGCCGAACCCTCTTCTTTCTTTTATTTAGTGTTGGCCAAAAGTTTCAGGCAGGGGTGGTCATTTCTCTTTTTCTTTTTCACTGGTGCTAAGCCGAAATTAGGATCTCCGGGATTTGGAAGTAATCAAGCGTAGCCTCTTTTCTCTGATGATCGGTTGGTAAGTGGTGGTAAGGATTGGTTTTAATAGTCTATTCTTTTAGTGTGCAAAGTCAAGGCTATTGTTATGGATTTTGATGATCGCCGATTGTAGGAAGTGAAGCGTAAACACTTAACGTGTGGTGGCTTGTGTTTAAGGGGCGATAGGTAAGGTCTCGGGTTCCAAGTGTTAACCCTCGAGTTGTTTGGGTTGGCCGAATGGTCTTGGTGCTAATCTCTTTGTTTGGCCGAATGTGCTTGGGGTCTTAATATGGTATTTATTTCATGTGTAGCCAAGGAAGGAAGCGCTAAGGATCTTTTAAGATTCGATTGCGAGAGGTAAGGGTAGTATTCGGCTAAAGGCACTTTCTAATACTTGTTGGTCAAGGGCGAAATTAATGTGGTATTATTTCAGATTTCGACGGGTTGTAGGAGCAGCGGGATTCAAGTTTGTTTGGTAAGTAAGTTAGTTGGTAAGGATTAAATACTTAGTTATGATTCTGAGGTTTAACCGGTTTATCTGATTAAGCGTTTTGATGGAGGCCAATACCAGTCAAGGAGGGCAAGGGAAAGTTCCTATCCCGAAGTTTAAGAAAAGAGTCGTCTCAGCAGTTCGGGATTGGCCACCGGGGTGTGGGCCAGCAGCAGAAAACTATAGGCAGATAGCTGTAGTCTCGCTAAACGATAGCGTCGGGATCGAGGGTCTAGAGCTTCAGGTTATAAGGTGTGTAGCTAGCCTACTGTTTCCGGGATTTATATTTGCATGTGTGATGTGTTTACTAACAAATGCAGTGATAAGTGTGATATTGATACCCTTTAAGGGTATGAGGACGATCAGGTTAGTATTAAAGCTGTTAAAATATGATCATTGATTTGTATATGTGAGTGTGCTTGTGGTTATGAATAACATGTGCATGCATTACCATGGCACTATTCTATGTTGCATGTGCATTGGGTGGGCTATGAAAGAAGGTACGGGTGTACTTCGAGTACGTGGTTGATGAATAACTATGTGCCTCATCGTGATTGATATAGGCTATGTGCCATATCGTGGATTGATGAGTGACTATGTGTCCCATCGTGGTTTTGGTGTTAGCTACGGCTACATCGTGGATTGGCGCTGACTGAGGTCGCGTTGTGGATTTTGTGCTTAATTGCACGTGGATGGCATTAAATGCCTTTGGAGTTAAAAGGAGAGGGTGATTTTATGTATCCCCTGGTGTGTGGTAGGCTGGATAAGGGGGTGTGTAGAGGATGGACCTTAGGCATGGGTCGGGATTCATTATTGCATAATTGTGGTATGTGAATACATGTGATTGTGGACTTGAATAAGAAATTGGCTAAGCCCAGTATGTGGAGGGTATGTGGCTAATTACCCGGTTACTTGATAAGTGTTATGAGTATGGGCCAAGCCCAGAATGTGATATGATCTGAACTTGATATATGATATCTGATGCATGGGTTATTATGTGGTTAGCATGTGGGTGGAATTCAGTGGTTAATTACACACTGAATCTGTGTGACTCACCGAACTTTTTAAACATCGCAGGTGATTCGTGATTAATGGACCGGGTTGGAGTGGATACAAAGGTGGCCATGCAGAAGCAGAATTTCATGCAGAAGTTGTTTTCCTATTTAATAGAATTTATCATTTTCAGTATGTTTAAGTATTTGAATATGTTTTTATTGTAATAAGGCCCAATTAAATTATTTGAGTATTTTATATTGTGTTAAAGCAAAATGACGATTAAATTATTATTTTGGAAATCAGTTTATTTTCGGCAAACTATATCTTAAAACATATAACAAAGTTTTAATTCGGATATTTTATATCAGGCTTATATTATTTAATAGATTTTAATTGGACATGGTTTCCAAAAGATCACAGATTTTAAAGTTTTATTTTAAGTCAAAACAAAATTTCAACCGTTTTTCCGTAGTGACATACCAGATCCGGTCAGGGCTTGTGGGCCGGGTTTGGGGTGTTACACATAAGCTCCATTCTTTTACCGGCTTGGTTGATGTCAACAATGTGCCTTTAAAATTAGACGGATAAAGGCTGATAGTTTTAGGACTGAATTGCTGTTGTAAATGCAAAAAGCAAGAAGAGCAACTATGTATATATTATATCAATATATGTACAAGTAGTATTCACCAAATTCGAGTGTTACTATCTGCATGGTATATTATACATATATTGATACTATATGTATTTCCGTAATATGGTACTCATATTATATTATATGACTATATAGTAACTATTGATTTTTTTTGTTCGAATATCAATACTGTTGATATAATATACCATGTTATATATCAGGGGCCGCCCCTAAAATGAATTTTTTTTTTTATAAAATTTTAAAGTAGTAATGGTAAAATTGTACTTTGATAATCTTTTAAAAATTATAAAGATATAAGCTATTAAAATAGTAAAATTATATTTTTACTATCGTACTATCGTAAAAATATAAAATTTAATTTTGTCTCAAAACTTTTTTCTAACTTCGCCCTTATAATATACTATGATATAACCTAACATGTTAATTTATATAATTATTAAAAAAGTTTATTAATTAAGAAAATTACCAAAAAAAATATTAAAGTAATATTAATATTTAAACTATGATGAATTTTTGTATATTTTAATATTAATATTTTTAAAAATATTTTCTAATTACATTCTTTTTCCAATTTATTAATGATTTTTTGATGAAATTAATTAAAAATTTTAAACAAAAACTAATATTATAAAAAAAATTTATAAATTTATTACACATAACTGACTCAGGCATTGACAAGAATAAAAACTAGTTTGATGAATTAAAAGTTTTAAAAAATGGTGAAAAATGATTAAATCGATATGATTGAAATATCAGATTATTCAAATTTTTTACATATATAACAAATACAATTATATCGATAAATTTAATAGTTAAATCATTAAAATATTTATCGTAGAAATATATACGAAAGAGTATAAAACTTTTTTTGCGTATAAGTGGATTTTTCCTAGTTTAATTAAAGATCCGATTATATATGGATGTGTTCAGGTCATTGATGAACAAGTAAACAGTGTGATTTCACAAGTAGCTGAAAGAAAAACTAGAAGAAAATAGGGATGGGTTCCTTACTTTATCACAGGAGATTCGTACAAGCCACGAAATAATTCCCACTTCTTAGCAACTTGAGCAGTGACAGGCATCAGCTTTGGCTGCCCGCCTGAAGTCCCAGAGCTGCATTTGATCAAACAGATGATAGAACTATTAGAAGGAAGCAACAAATTCATGCATGCCTTAGAAAGAACCCTGTAATGGGTTCAGCTAAAAGGATATCTGATGTCTCCCCATTAACAATCCTATCTATGTAAGGCTTGAGATCTTCATAAGTAACTATGGGAACATTTTTCTTAAAGAGCTGCTTGTCGGTTTGACCGTGGAGGAATCCCCTTAAATACTCTGTTCCTGCATTTCTACTTTGTATTTCCCTCAACACCTCGTCTTGAATTTGCCCAGCATTTGTGGTCACTTCCTCAATCATCTTCAACCCACCTTCATACATTCATTGCCATCAACTGTATTACTGATTTCTAGACTGTTAAAGGATGAGATCCAGACAAGGGGAGAGGATGCTAATGTATATAAGTTCTTTCATTCAAATTGGACAAATATAACAATAATTTTTATTGAGATTGCATATTTTCAATTTCTATGAGTTATATATTCATATTAAACTTTAGAGATCTGTCAATAGACCAGCTGATGCAGTGGCTAATTTTAAATTGCTGCTTCTTGACTGGCAGGATCTTGAATTTAATCGATAATGACCTTCAAAAATTAATTACTAATAAAATAAGTCTGATAATTCATATAAACATTCCTCCTCCCCCCAAAATAATAATTCATATAAACGTGGACACATCTACATACTCAATTCTTAAATTTTATATTATATCTTAATAATTTATTTATCATGGTACAGCATATAAATTATAAAAATTGTATCATCAGAATCATCTTGATCTGATAAAATATATTTTGCGCTACATAACTCTGATTTTGTTCCTATCACCTGATTTTCTGGGATAATTATTTTTTTATCTTTCAACTTTACGAAAAGAGTTATTTTAACTTTTTATTTAATTTTTTTTATCTCTTTTAACTATTGAATTTATATTTTTTGTCAATCACCTCAAAATAAATAAAAAAAATAATGTTTGTTAACTATGCTTATGTGACGTATATGTTGATTGCGACGTGGATGTTATGTCAACATTTAAATGATTTTTAAAATATTTATTTTATAATTTTTACACTTTTTAAAAATAATTTTTATATATTTTTTTGAATTTTTAAAATTTTAAAAAATTAATTAAATGGTAAAGTAATAGATTAATTTTTTCATCTATTTTAAATTTATTTAATAAAAAAATAAATTTAACGAAAAATTAAATGCAAAGTTAAAATATTTTTTTTTTTAAATATTGAAGAGCGAAATTGTGATGGTCTAAGTCTTTTTACCTACTTATTATTATTAGTTTTTGAAGAATCTTACCAACTTTTAGAATTAAAAAATTGAAATTTGCATATGATATGTATTGGAAGTAGAGGTGTACATGGGCCGGGCTGGGCCGGGCCCAACTAAAAATCTAGGCCCATTTTGTAAGCCCGGGCCCTGCCGGGCTCAAAATATGGGCTTAAAAAATTGTCCAAGCTCGGCCCGACATAGAATTGGTAAACCCGAGCCCGGCCCGGCCCGTATTATTTTTTTATTTTATTAAATAAAAAATAAAAATTTAAATAGCCACAAATAATAATCTGTTTGAGCCTTCTATGTTGTTTGTTGGGGTTGTTTGTAAGCAGAAGCAATAAAATCAAAGAAAATGAATGGTAAAAATGACAAACTAGAATAAAAATGAATTTGAACTAAATCCAAGATTTAGATACAGAAATACCAACTTCACTGCACTTTTAAAGAAAAGCAGAGCTCAGCAAACATAACATCCAAAATAAATTTCTAAGAAGCCTTTTTTTAAACATAACATCACTGCAGAGCTCAGCAAACATAACACTAGAAGCCTTTTTTTTTTTTTCCTACTGGAGCTCTTTGCTTCAGCTAAAAATTTCTACACCCAAAATAAATTTCTAAGAAGTTTTGTCTTTTTTCTTTCATTTTTATTGTTTTTTTTCCTTCACATTCTTTAATAAAATAACATAAACAGCAGAAAAACAACATCACTAACAATCCAAAAAAAATAAAAATAATATTAAAGTTAAAATTTTATTAATAAAAAATTAAAAATAATACTAAAATATTTCGGGCCGGATCGGGCCAAAAAAATCATGCCCGAGGCCTGGCCCATTTTTAAACGGGCCTTATTTTTTTACCCAAGCCCATTTTTCGGGCCTATATTTTTACCCAAACTCTCCCATTTTTCAGGCGGGTCTTCGGGCCGGGCCGGATAACCTGGCCATGTACACCTCTAATTGGAAGGATAGCGTACCCAAGCAAGAGTTTAATACTATATTATATTATTGTTTTTTGAAATAGGTGGAAGGGAAATTTATTTTTTAAAATACGTTTTCTAAAAGATTTCGTGCGACCGATTTTCATTACTTCAATAAATTTTGAGTAATAATTGTGTAATAATTAACCTTCTTTACAGATTCCTAAAATAAAATAAAATTTAAAATTTATGATTAAAATGTGTAACAAGTTTTTGTACTTTTTTGTAAATTTAAAATTAAATTTTATACTTTTATTTTCAGGAATTTAGTCATACTTTTTAAATTTATAAATTCAAGTATAATTGTTAACGCTGTAATTCTTTTTTGTAAATTTGTTAGTGTGACATTTTGAAATAAAAAATACTCATTTGGTAACAATGTAACTAAAAAATTGACATTATAATGAACCTGAATTTAATTAAGTAGTCTCAAAAATATTAACAATTGAACTTAAATTTTAAAATCTAAAAAATAAAAGACTAAATTCCTAAAAAAAGTATAATGATTAAATTCCAAAGTCATGAAAAAGTATAGAAACTTATTTCATATTTTAATCATTTTATATATGATAAGTAGTCATTGAAAACCTCCCAAGAAGGAGACAACATACCAAATAAACCAAACAAGATTTGTAAAACCCGTAAGGCATACAACAAGACAAGCGAATGTGTCAAAAAGGCTTATAAAATATAAACATCAAAGAATACAAAACTATAAACCGTTAGAGTGATTAAAAAAATAAATTTTTTGAACCTCATGTTGACCTGATAATTAAGGTGTTTATCGCTTTAGGTGTGGCCTGCATTCAGGTCGCGCTAATCGTGTTACTATTAAGACTTTCCCTCCTCTTGTAATTCACAAAAAAAAAAAAATCAAATTTTTAAAAATACTCTCAGTTTATCCAAAATATAATCCAAAGAGAACAAGGTTTTGCTAAAATATAACCCAAAGTTAATGATTTTTCTGACATCCCATATGAGTGAATTTTGATGTACTTGGAAACATTTCACTGCGCCTGTGTTTTAGATAAATCAAGCACTTGAATCTCAAAGGGCTTTCTTGGCTTGCAAGATATCATGAAGCAAAGCTAACACGGTATGCTTATATGATTGAATGCTTCTACTTAACAATACGTTAGAGAAGGTTATAACTTTGAGTTCGAAACAAGATATCAATAATTTCATCAAACATTTTTGACACTAACACAATAAAGTGAAAAAGATTATTCTCCCGAGTTTTTAAACAAGAAATGATTCAAACTAATTATAACGGTGATTTGGGGTTGAAATACTTTCCTATCACTCTTAAATCTAATATCTTCAAGGCTTCCTCAGATTTAATGCAACTAGGTTTTTTTATTGGCTCAATGAAGTTCCTTTGGCCACATAGTAATCCATTAGTGTAACACCCCTAACCTGAATCTGTCGCCATAACAGGGTTACGGAGCATTACCAGAGTTTACAGATCAATTAATCAGAAATTTCATATAATATAGCATTCATATCAGAAACCAATCGAAATCAAACATATTGTCTCTTATATGAGCCATTGAGGCCCAAAATACACGTTAGAAACAAGTCGGGACTAGATCAAGTACTCAAAATTTTTTTTGGAAAACATTGAAAATTTTCAAAGTTGCAGGGGATACATGGCCGTATGGCCAGGCTGTGTGACTCACACGGTCAGGAGACACACCCGTGTCTCAGGCCGTGTGGGCATTCGAAATAGGGACACACGGTCATGTCCGTGCCCATGTAACTCTCTAACTCGGGTCACATGGCCAAACCACATGCCCATTGGCTAGGTCGTATAAGCATACTGACTTGCGCAATTTAAAAGATATACGGGGACACGGTTTGTGTCACCTAGTGCAGTGTGTTACACGGCTAAGAAGACACACGCTGTGTCTCTCTACTGCGTGTGGACGAAAATAGGTCATTTTCCAAGCCACATTTCTCACCCAATTTGTTACCAACTTAAACACAACAATTTGCACATCAACAAACCATAATAAGACATTCAAAACAAGCCAAAATCAAGTCTTAAACATGAAATATCACCACATTTTACTTTATTTCATTCTACCATATCAAACACATAACAAATATGATAAGGCCACTTATATACACATCAAAATATACTAAACACAAACCATTCAAATGGCTAGTCTCAACAAAATCCTTATATGGCAACATTGGCCAAAATAACCTATATATGACATTATAACCGGAATTAATTTACTGAAAGTACCAAAAGAGTCGATGGATAGTGTGAAATAGCTCCGACCAGCTTCCAACCCAAATGAGCTTCCGAATTACTACAAAACATGGAAAATAACACAGAGTAAGCATTTAAGCTTAGTAAGTTCGTATAGTACAGAATTTAACTTACCATATTTCCACAAAATAGGTAACTAAACCTAGCATATCTCAATCAATTTGGCCAAAATCCTACATACATGATCACCAACATATTAGCCATGAAAATCACATATAAAATCCAACACACATGGTTGAACTCATCAAATAATCATATTTCATGTATTTCATGTATATACCGGTAATAGTTCATATCAAACTCATATGATTTCATAACAGAACTATGCCCGTTGAACCATTTAGAATATCATTGGATACATGGGTAGTGCACACGAGGTTTACTAAACTGTAATCCGTCAATTCATATTAATGTATGCTCATACGAGCTGTAAACGAAAGCTCCTCCGAGCTGAATAACGGGAAGCTCATGCGAGCTAAGTATCGGAAAGCTCATAAGAGCTGTGTTGTGTCCGCAATAACCCTAATGACATGTCATTTCTATCCTACGAATTTCATAAGGTTCACACGGGACTCGATAATCATCTAATATACAACCGATATTTATTCATGGAAATTGTATAATTCACAAAAAATAATTCAATTTAACGCATATTAATGTACAATTTAATTACACGAACTTACCTCGATGAGTTTATATAGATACGATGGCAACTTATCTGATATTTTTCCTTTCCTTTGATCTAACTTCGTATTACGTCTAACCGAATCTATACGAATGAATTTAACTCAATTCAATATAATTCATATTTAATTTAGTCCAACAATACATTTTTGGCAAAATTATTATTTTGCCCCTATACTTTTAATTTATTATAATTTAGTCCCTAGGCTCAGAAAATGACTTTCATGCAATTTAATCCTTATTAAAACCTAGTCAATTTTTATACATGTTAATAACAGCCCATATAATTCACAATTTCATAATTTTACCATAAATTTATCATCTTCAATTTAATCCCTAATTGATAATTTCATCAAAACTCTTTTTTCAAAAGTTGTTTCTAACAACAACCTTTGATTTTCTATCATAAAACTTCAAAATTCAAGCATACTCAATCCTAATACTTTAACGATTTTGTAAATTAATCCCCGAGTTAGCTAGATTAAGCTATTAGGATCTCAGAAACGCAGAAATCATTAAAAACTAGACAAGAATACATACCTAATTAAGCAAAACAAGCTTGCTAATATCTCAAGCTTCCATGGCTAGGTTTTTTCTTTTCTTTTTCTTTTATTTGGTGGTAGATGATGATAATAGATTTTTTATTTTATTTAGTATTACTTTAATTGATAATTTCCAAAATTAACCTTAATGTTTCATGAAATTTCCAATGATGCCTATTCATGCTTAACCACTAACCATTTTAATGGTCTATTTACTATATAAGGACCTCCAATTTAAAATTCTATAGCTATTTAATACCTTTAGCTATTAGAACTCAACTTTTGCACTTAATGCAATTTAGTCATTTTCATCAAATTAGGTATGTAAACGGTAAAATTTCTTAACGAAATTCTGATATTTTATTTCTATCATATAGTAGAACATAAAATAATAATAAAAATAAATTTCTCCGACTTTGAATTTGTAGTCCCAAAACCATTATTCCGATTTCACTGAAAATGGGCTGTTATAACTCTCCCCTTAAAGGAATTTTTGTCCTCGAAAATCTTACCAGTAAAGAGGATTGCTTTCTCATAATTTCCTTGGGTTCCCTGGTAGCTTTTTCTATTTGATGTTGCTGCCAAAGTACTTGTACTAAAGCTACATTTTTATTTATCAATTCTTTCACCTCTTGTGCTAGAATTCTGATCGGTTCTTCACTGTGTGTCATGTCAGGCTAGATCTCAACATCCGTCGGGGAGATAACATGTGAAGGGTCAGATCGGTACCGTCGTAACATAGACACATGAATGACATTGTGGATCTTTTCTAGTTTTGACGGTAAAGCTAATCGATACGCAACATTCTGATTCTCTCAGTAATCAATACGCAACATTGTGAATCTTCGCAGATCTGTTGTAAAAACATCGGTCTTAATTTTATCTCAACTAAGATCGAGCCATCATCAGCTAATGACAATCTAGTATTCATCGCTCGTAGGACAAATAAGGGCTTTCTACTCAAAGCATCAGCAATTACGTTTGCTTTTCCCGAATGATAATCAATAATTAATTCATAATCTTTCAACAGTTCAAGCCATCTACGCTGTCTCAGATTTAGATCTTTCTGCGACATCAGATACTTTAAACTCTTGTGATCGATAAATATGTGACATTTTTCACCCAAAAAATGATGTTGCCAAATTTTCAACGCAAACACAATAGTTTCCAATTCTCAGTCATGTGTCGGATAGTTCTTTTCATGTGGCTTTAACTGTCTGAAAGCATAAGATATTACTTTACCTTCTTGCATCAAAAAACAACCTAAACCATTCAATGACGCATCACTGAAAATCACAAATTCCTTACCCAATTCAGGCTGGAACAAAACTAATGCTTCTACCAGCAGGGCTTTCAAATGATTAAAACTTTGCTGACATTTATGAAACTATTCAAATTTTACATTTTTATGTAATAGTCGTGTCATCGGTATAGCTATCATCAAAAACCCTTTTACAAATCTTCGGTGATATCCAGCTAATCCCAAAAAACTTTTGACTTCAGATACATTTCTCAATGGTTTCCAGTTAACAATTGTTGAAATTTTATTCGGATAAACTCTGATGCCTTCAGCTGATACTATGTATCCCAGAAAACCAACTTCCCGAAGCCAAAACTCACATTTACTAAATTTAGCAAACAATTGTTTATCTCGCAAAGTTTGTAGAACAATTCTCAGATGCTCAACATGTTCAATCTCATCTCGAGAATATATCAGAATATCATCAATAAATATCACAACAAATCTATCCAAATACGGTCTGAAAATTCTATTCATCAAATCCGTAAATACTATAGATGCATTAGTTAAACTAAACGACATCACCAAAAATTCATAATGTCTGTACCTAATTCTGAATGTCGTTTTCGGCACATCCAAATCTTTCACTCGTAACTGATAATAGCCAGAACGAGGATCAATCTTTAAGAACATTGTGACACCTTTCAACTCATCAAACAAATCATCAATACGAGGTAGTGGATATTTATTCTTGATTATAACTTTGTTGAGCTGACGGTAGTCAATGCATAATCTCATCGATCTGTCCTTTTTTCTTGACAAACAGAATCGGTGCACCCCAAGGTGAAAAACTAGGTCGAGCAAAACCCCTATCAGTCAACTCTTGCAATTGTGCTTTCAACTCTTTTAACTCTATAGGAGCCATTCTATATGGTGCTATCGATAGTGATGTTGTTCCTGATACAAGTTCTATAGCAAATTCAACTTCTGACCGGCGGTAATCCAGGTAATTCCTCTGGAAACGCATTAGGATACTCGCAAGCCACTGGCACTAGTTCAAGTTTCGACTCAGACACTTTAGTGTCCAATACATAAGCAACGTAAGCATTATAACCTTTTCTCACATATTTCTGTGCTGACAAAGCTAATATCACAATAGGCAACCCATTCAATTTATCTGATTCAATATGAAACATCTCACCATTCTGACATTTCAATATGATATGCTTTCGTCTACAATTTACTACGGCATGCAGAGTTAGCCAATCCATGCCCAATATCACATCAAATTCATCGAACGGTAATAGCATCAAATCAGCCAGAAAACTGTAACACTGAATCATTAACGGATAGTTCTTGCAAACTCTATCAATGAACACATACTTTAACTACTAATTCAGTGGACTCAATAGGTACATTTTTACTAGACTCTAAATTCATGCAAACATATGAATGAGTCGATTCGGGATCAATTAAAGTAGTTACATCAGTATCAATAAGAGAGAAAGTACTAGTAATAACATTTGGCGCAGAAACATCTTCGTATGCACGAATAGCATAAGCCCTAGTTGGTGCTTGTGCCTCAGACCTTACAATAGAATCTTTCGTCACACCATGGCTATCGCTCACATTTCTAGGATTACGAGGTGGTCTACCTCTTGTAGCTATGTTGCTCGGTCTCGAAGTTTGAATATTATCTTTTTTCAGATTTCTCCGGGAAATTTTTAAAATAGTGATCAAAAGTTCCACATCTGAAACACTCTCTACTCTTCATTCGACACTCACCAAAATGTGATTTGTTACAGTGCTTGCACTTGGGTTTGACGTTTCTAGCATTACCCACACTCGCTACAGATGTAACCTGATATGTAGGACTGGAACGTCGGGTACCTCTATATCTACTAGAGTATCTTGCAGAAGTAGTAGAACGGTCGTGATATTTTTTTTGATTTCTTCAATGCTGACTAATTTGACTTTCTCATCAATCTCTTACTTGAATCTCTAGCTTCAGTCTTAGCTTGTCTTTTCTCTTTTCTCAGCTTTTCAGCTTTATATGCTCTATCAACTAGTACAACAAATTCTTTCAACTCGAGGATCCCAACTAATAGTTTTACATCTTCATTTAAACCATCTTCAAACTGCTTACACATTGCAGTCTCAGTTGGAATACATTCTTGAGCATATTTTCTTAATCGAAAAAATTCTCATTCATATTCGGACACTGTCATATGACCCTGTTTAATCTCCAAGAATTCTTTATGTTTTTGGTCAAGAAACCTTTGGCTGATATATTTCTTTCAGAGTTTAGTTTGAAAGAATTCCCGAGTAATCATCTCTTTTGGGTACAACAGAAGTTAATGTATTCCACCACTGGTAAGCTGAATCTTTTAACAAAGATACTGCGCACTTAAGATATTCAGCCGGTGAACAAGATAATTCATCAAGAACTCTGATAGTATTTTCTAACCAAAACTCAGCTCTTCTGGGATCATCCTCAATTGTAGCTCGGAATTCTTCAACATCGTACTTACGGATCTTATCAACAGGAGGCTTACTAACTCTGATAGATTCTATACCTTGAGATATAACAGGAGCCGGTTAAGGAATGGGAGGGGGTGGAGGTTGTTGAGCAACCGGATTCGTTCGTACGAACTCGATAAACCATTCATTCATCATCTAAAAGAAGGCTTTTTAGCCTCTCCTCGCCGGCCCTCAGTACGGCCTTGTACCACTCGAAGCTACTCTTTGAATGGAGGCTTGAGCGTTACTCTCTACTTCATCGGAATCAGATCGGTTGGATGTCATTGCTATATAAAAACATGTTTTAAAACGGTGAGGAGATACCACACTATCACATGTTATATAATGACATGTATAGCTAGACTCGTATACATTATGTTTAGTTCGAGAATCAACTAAACTGTAGCTCTGATACCAATAAATGTAACACCCTTAACCCGGATCCGTCGTCGGAACAAGGTTACGGAGCATTATCGGAGTTTACAGATCAATTAATCAGACATTTCATATAATATAACATTCATATCAGAAATTAATCGAAATCAAACATATTGTCCCTTATATAAGCCCTCGAGGTCCAAAATACACGTTAGAAACAAGTTGGGACTAGATCGGGTACTCAATTTTTTTTCAAAAAACATTAAAATTTTTCAAAGTTGCAGGAGACACATAGCTATATGGGCATTCGAAATAGGGACACATTGCCGTGTTTCAGCCCGTGTCTGTGCCCGTGTAACTCTCTGACTTGGGTCACACGACCAAACCACACGCCTATGTGCTAGGCCGTGTGAGCATACTGACTTGTGCAATTTAAAATATACAGGGGACACACGGCCAAGTCACCTAGCCGTGTGTTACACATGGCTGAGACACACGCTCGTGTCTTTGCCCGTGTGGATTAAAATACACTATTTTCTAAGCCACATTTCTCACCCAATTTGGTACCAACTTAAACACAACAATTTACACATCAACAAACCATAATAAGACATTCAAAATAAGCCAAAATCAAGTCTTAAACATGAAATATCACCACATTTTACTTTATTTCATTCTACCATATCAAACACATATCAAATATGATAAGGCCACTTATATACACATCAAAATATACCAAACACAAACCATTCAAATGACTAGTCTCAATAAAACCCTTATATGCCAACATTAGCCAAAATAACCTATACATGTCATTATAATCGAAATTAATTTACTAAAAGTACCAAAAGAGTTGATGGATAGTGTGAAATAGCTCCGACTAGCTTCCAACCCAAATGAGCTTTCGAATTACTATAAAACATGGAAAATAACACAGAGGAAGCATTTAAGCTTAGTAAGTTCGTATAATACGGAATTAAACTTACCATATTTCCATAAAATAGGTAAGTAAACCTAGCATATCTCAATCAATTTGGCCAAAATCCTAAACACATGATCATCAACATATTAGCCATGAAAATCACATATAAAATTCAACACACATGGTTGAACTCATCAAATAATCATATTTAATGTATATACCGGTAATAGTTCATATCAAACTCTTATGATTTCATATCAAGATTATGCTCGTTGAACCATTTAGAATATCATTGGATACACGGGTAGTACAAACAAGGTGTATTGAACTGTAATCCGTCAATTCATATTCATGTATGCTCATAAGAGCTGTAAACAGAAAGCTCTTCCGAGTTGAATAATGGGAAGCTCATGCTAGCTGTATAACGAGAAGCTCATGCGAGCTGAATATCGGGAAGCTCATAAGAGCTGTGGTGTGTCCACAACACATACAGGACCCCAACCAAATCTATAACCCTAATGACATGTCATTTCTATCCTAAGAATTTCATAAGGTTTACACGGGACTCTATAATCGTCGAATATACAACCGGTATTTATTCATGACAATTGTACAATTCACAAACAATAATTCAATTTAACACATTAATGTACAATTTAATTACACGAACTTACCTCGATGAGTTTATGTAGATATGAAGGTGACAAATCTGATATTTTTCCTTTGCCTCGATCTAACTATGTACTAGGTCTAACTGGATCTATACGAATGAATTTAACTCAATTCAATATAATTCATATTCAATTTAGTCCAACAACACATTTTTGGCAAAATTACTAATTTTCCCCTATACTTTTAATTTATTATAATTTAGTCCCTAGGCTCGGAAAATGACTTTCATGCAATTTAATCCTTATTCAAACCTAGTCAATTTTTATACATAGTAATAGAAGCCGATATAATTTACAAACAATTTTACCATAAATTTATCATCTTTTTCAATCCCTAATTGATAATTTCATCAAAATTCTCTTTACAAAAGTTGTTTATCTAACAACGACCTTTGATTTTCTATCATAAAAATTCAAAATTCAAGCATACTCAATCCTAATACTTTAACAGTTTTGCAAATTAATCCCCGAGTTAGCTAGATTAAGCTATTACAATCTCTGAAACATAGAAATCGTTAAAAAGGGGGGATAAGAATACATACCTAATTAAGCAAAACAATCTAGCTAATATCTCAAGCTTCCATCGCTAGGTTTTCTTTTCTTTTTTTTTTTGGTGGTAGATGATGATAATAGATTTTTTTATTTTATTTAATATCACTTTTATTGATAATTTCCAAAATTAACCTTCATCTTTCATGAAATTTCCAATGATGACTATTCATGCTTAACCACTAAGCATTTTAATGGTCTATTTACTATATAAGGACCTCCAATTTAAAATCCCATAGCTAGTTAATACCTTTAGCTATTAGAACTCAACTTTTGCACTTAATGCAATTTAGTCCTTTTCATCAAATTAGGTATGTAAATGGTAAAATTTCTTAACGAAATTTTTATACTGTATTTCTATCATATAGTAGAACATAAAATAATAATAAAAATTAAATTTCTCTGACTTCGAATTCTTGGTCCCGAAATCACTATCCGATTCCATTGAAAACGGGCTATTACAATTAGTGCCTCATAACTTCCTTGCTTTATCACCCTCATCTCCGAAGTTGCAATTATGTTCCTTTTCCTATAGATTTTATATGCATAATGCAATGACTCTTCTATTCTAGAGCAACACTCTACCATTACCTTTGGGTCAAGCCCTTTGCAATGCTTGCCTTTTTTTCCCTTAATCTCCCAAAATAAGACATAGTGACCAGGTGCTAAAGAAGTATCAACATAGCTAGTGTGCTCTGCCAAGATGAACCCGAGTGGATTGAAAAGAGCCTTTGCTTCTGTCACAACCTTGAAAAGGTCTGTTTCACTTGGTTTTTCCTAATCAACAGTCAATATAACATTTTTTCTCTCCACAAATTGGAATCCAGGTGCATTATTGTAGAAACCACTCACCATAAGAGTATTTCCAACTTTATTTCGGTATAATCCTGAAAGAAACAAAGAAAGGAATATCATCAAACTAGATTAGATCATTATCTAACAGGTTAATATAGAAGTTAGGAAGCATAATGCAAAATTAGAACATGGCATTTGATTAATTGATTAAATATAAAGGAGGAACTTTTACCTATACAAGTTGAGAAAACTAGTTCATAACATTGACCAACCTTCACATTTACTGATATAACCTTCACATTTACTGATATATGTATGGTTGTGGTGAAATTTATTAAATTCCATTCACTAAAGCTGCCAATTTTCAAGTTTGGGAAATCATTAGACTTGCAACGTCTTTTTGGATGGGATCCAGGCATTTCTTGGGTAAGATGTCTGCATGGTGTTCGAAGATCTATCTCTTACCTTCGAAATTCACCTTGAATCACTCAATTTTAAGTAGGGAGGTCAAGTTATGATCGTTTTAGTGAAGACTGCATGAGCAGAATTTTTGGATGGGATTATGATGAGAATTACGAGTTTTGGGCTTTTAATTCGAGTTTAAATCATATTGGGTTCGAGTTTTAGAATTAATTTTTATTATATATAAGCCCAATATTTTATTTATCAGCTTTTATTATTTTATTATTCTGAATTTATTATTATTATTAAGTATTTTAAGTTATTTAGGTGTTTTATGTCAATAAGAAAGTTTAATTTAAAACTACTTCTTATTTAGGTTAATTAGAGTTCTAGTACACTTAAGAGTTTTATTTAGATTTATTCAGTTAGCCTATATAAAGGCTTCTCCATTGTTTATTAAGGGGATAATTTGTTTTCATTAATAAAGTTTTCAACTCTGAGAGTTTGTTTCTTGTGCAAGATTTCTTTCTTGTGATTTTTAGAAGCAGTTATCTTCTTGATTTTTTTAAGGAGACGTGGGAATTCTTTCTTCACCCTTCAATTTGCCAAGCATTATTTCTTGGAGGGTTTATTAGAGTCATTAATTGTGTTTGTTGGGATTTATATCTCAAAGGGTTCAATTGGACATTTATCCTTCTATCCATCATATCAATTGGTTTACTCGTCCATCCTCCACTTTATTCTTGTTTAATTTCTATTTCTTATTTATTTATGATTTTTATTTGTTTTTTATTATCAAATTTCTTCATTTACTATTTTCGATTTCTTTATTACTAAATTTGTATATTTCTTCTTTTCAGATCATATCCAAATCTTTCCTTCTTGAGTCGAACAACTTAAATTTGATCCTTCTTCCACTTCCTCCACTCCAATCCGTATAATTTGGTATCATATTCGGGCGTTTTAGGTGTTCTTTGTGTCCTTATAAACTGATTTCCAATGAATAATTTTAAAACATTTTTTTTCTTTTTACCCAAAAAGTTTTTAGAAAAAAAGTAATTTTCAGTGGGTAAACGCTTTCCAAATGATCTAAAATTTTACATATTGATTCTTGGTACTCTCTTAGAATATAATAAAATATTTTCCACAAAAAAAGTGATCGAAAAAGTGCAAAAATAAAAAAATAAAAAATTTATTTTGTGGGTTGAATTTTATGCCAAAATTTTCCACATCAGATCTACATAGTTTGAGGAGACTCTAGTTTAAATTTCATAATTTTTGGAAATTGGTAACACCTCAAACGAAAAAAATTCAAGTTGTTTTCCATTATTTTGGGTTTTCGGTTGGGTAGTTTATTTTCTTTGATTCTAGCATTAGCGTTTTTGTTGTTTTAGCTTTTCTTATTCTATTATGCATTCTAAAACATTTTCATTTCTTGTGTTAATAGGTACAAAAAGAGCTACCTCTCTTTTCTCCGCACAACTTACTTTCTTTGGAGTCAAGTTTTTCTTTGGCTTCTTAGAGCCTTAGGTCGACTTTGTTAGACAGTGATCCCATTTTTTTTTAATATTATTGATTTTGATTACTCTTTAAAAGTTACAATTGAGAAAATCTTAATTTCTTTTTTGTCTCTTAGAGTTATTTATTTATTTATTGTGAGTGTATAACAGTGAGATTTGCTTAATTTTACTTTTCTTGATTGTTGTGTTATTTTCAGGCTTTCATAATGATTTACAATACTATGATTGGAAAGTTGCAAAGGGATCAAGAGGTTCAAAATTCTTGAGATCAGAAACATGACACTATTCTAGACACAATCAGCAAAGAATTGGAATGTCTAAATACCAAAATTGAGCGTCAGAATCGTAATAGGGGAGATAAGATTGATCAACCTCGTCTTCGTGCAAATAATACTCGATGTGTCTCTTGTGCAAATGATGAGACTTTGGTTAATAATGACCATGGGAAATATTTTTTAGCTAAACCAAAGTACAATATTCCACCATTCTGAGGGAAGTATGATCTTGAAGCATATTGTGAGTAAGAATAAAAAATTGAACTTATGTTCTATTACTATAAATGCTCGGAAAAGGAAAAAGTCTCATTAACGACCCTTGGATTTTTAGATTATGCGTTAAGTTGGTTGATTCAACATGGAATTAATCGTCAAAGAAACTACGAAAGGGTAACTAAAACATGGGACGAGTTGAAGCAAGTGATGCAAAAGCGTTACGTTCCTTCTCATTACTATAGAGAGGTCAAAATGAAACTTTAACTCCTTATTCAAGGTAATCGATTTGTTGATGAGTACTTTAAGGAGATGGAGATGCTTATGCAAAGAACAATGTGTGAGAAGATGAAGAGACTACCATGGTGCAGTTTGTAGATGGCTTAAATGTTTTGATAGCCAATGCTTTTATTCTTCAAACCCACATTGATCTTGATGAGGCGATACACAAGGCAATTGAGATTGAGCAGCAATTTCAACCACGTCAATCTCATCCATTTGGTGCATCACAATATTATAAGCTACGAGTTCTAATTCTACTTTCAAGAATTCGAAACCTCCTTATGCTACTAATAATTTGCTACCAAAACATGATGAGATTAAACCTTTTTAGTGGAAAAGTAGGGCTCCTACAAAACATTCTTCAACATCTTCTAAACAACCCACTTTTACTGATTTTTCACCAAAACAACAAAGAGCTCATGAAATTGAATGTTTTAAGTGCGAAGGGCATGAGCACTATAATAGTGATTGTGCCAACACAATATTTTTGTTGATAAAAAAAGATGATAGTGAGAATTTTTTCCTCGAATCTGTAGAGTTAGATGAGATAAAAATGTCATGTTCTTCCACTAAGATGTATTGCACTAAATTCAATATTCATAATACTTGTAAGAGGAATATGGGAAGTGAAGAAGAATCATGTGAAAAGACAGAGAGAAAAGAGACCTTGAATTATAAAAGTCTATTTGATGGTCCAAATTTGGTGAGTGAAAATCCATATGCGGTAAAGTTGGAGAGTTTTCAAGTGGAAAAAGAAAATGAAAAGCAAGAAACTACCCATACAAAAGCAGGGAATGATTATATTTTAACTAACCCTAACTCAAATTTCTTTAGTGATGTTTCTTCATTACATGACTTCAAGGATCCATTGATGGACTTCTAATTATATTACTTTACCATTGATAGATAATTTTACTTGTGGGTAAGAGGTAAGTTGAATATTGATAATTTCCCACAAGTGTTACAAGGTAAGAAATGTAAGGAAATATTAGAAATTGATTTAAGAAAGCATACCTTGAATGTTTTTGATAAGTATGCTACTGATTTTGTATGTAAAATATTTCCTTACAAAATGTTTTCTCGTTGGTAAAAATTTATTAAACATTGGTCTGAAAATTTAATTGATTTTATGGGTTTATCTAGGTATTTCAAGGTTACTTTTGTTGCATTTGATAGGATTATTAAAGAACTTTATGCATTTGATTTTGTAACAAAATTTTCTACCTTAGACTTTAAATATGAATTTTTACATAATAATATTAAACTTTTGGATTTTGATTATTATGTGAAATTGTTAACTAATTTTTGGAAATTCTTATGGATGACCATGCATATTCGAAGAAAATTACAATTTATTGTTTACTTGAACACTCATATGCCTAACATTTATTTGTTTAGTGTTGATACATTGTTTTTAAAGGAGACGTCTATGGTCGAAGCCAATTTGAAGGATCGAAATAATGTCTTTGATCCTGAAGATAGTTTTGGCGCACAAGAAAGCTTAGGTAAGTATTTTTTTTCATTTTATTGTTACTTATTCTAATCCCTTTTCCTTTTGTACAGCTAAAGATTCGGGGATGAGTCTTATTGGGGAAGGGGAATGATGCGAGTCTTAAGGCCCAATTTCAGACCCATGGATGTGATGAGCTCACACTACCTCAAGGCCCAACAACAATGTCAAAGGCCAAGCAAATCAAACCAAGATTCGACCAAAGACAAGATTTGAGGGCAAATATTTTTGAGAAAATGAGGAATGATACATGCACAAATAGGGTGAAATTTATTAAATTCCATTCACCGAAGCTGCCAATTTTCAGGTTTGGGAAATTATTAGAATTGTAGTGACTTTTTGGACGGGTTCTAGACGTTTTATGGTTAATATGTCTTCAATACATTCGAATATCTATCTCTTAGCTTCGAAACACACTTTGAATCACTCAATTTTAAGTTCAGGAGGTCAGGTTATGATCGTTTTAGTGAAAACTACGCAAGCAGAATTTTTGGAAGGGATTGTGACGAGAATTACGAGTTTTGGGCTTTTAATTCGAGTTTAAATCATATTGGGTTCGGGTTTTAGAATTAATTTTTATTATATATAAGCCCAATATTTTATTTATCAGCTTTTATTATTTTATTATTTCGAATTTTTTATTATTATTAAGTATTTTAAGTTATTTAGGTGTTTTATGTCAATAAGAAAGTTTAATTTAAAACTACTTCTTCTTTAGGTTAATTAGAGTTCTAGTACACTTAAGAGTTTTATTTAGATTTATTCAGTTAGCCTATATAAAGGCTTCTTCATTTTTTATTAAGGGGATAATTTGTTTTCATTAATAAAGTTTTCAACTCTGAGAGTTTGTTTCTTGTGCAAGATTTCTTTTTTGTGATTTTTAGAAGTAGTTTTCTTCTCGATTTTCTTTAAGGAGACATGGGAATTCATTCTTCACCCTTCAATTTTCCAAGGATTATTTCTTCAAGGGTTTATTAGAGCCATTAATTGAGATTGTTGGGATTTATATCTCAAAGGGTTCAATTGGACGTTTATCCTTCTATCCATCATATCTATCGGTTTACTCATTCATCTTCCACTTTATTCTTTTTTAATTTCTATTTCTTATTTATTTCTTATTTTATTTGTTTTTTATTCTCAAATTTCTTCGTTCACTATTTTTTTTTCTTTATTACTAAATTTCTTTATTTCTTCTTTTCAAATCATATCTAAATCTTTCCTTCTTCAGTTAAACAATTTGAATTCAATCATTCTTTCGATTTCTCCACTCCAATCCATATCATTTACAAGACCAACAAGTTCAGTATATTCATCGTTACTCTTCATTTCAATAGATTCATCATGTTCATTCCTCACAGAAAGGAATTCGAAGTAAGCTATATTAGGGAGAAATGTGTAGGAGATATCAGAAGGTTTGCATTGAGGTTTTACATTAATCCCACAAAAAGCTTTCGAGCAAGCATATAGAGATGAAACTAAAGGAAGCCCCTCACAATAGAACTCGAGTTCTGTAGTATAATGTTTAATAACACCCATACATATGCCAACAATGTACCTTGCTTTAGGCCATAGCTTTCTGATGATTCCATCCCATGATTTACAATTACATATGTTCCCTATCAAGTCAGCCTGCACTAGATTAGGCTTCAAGATCAATGGTGCTACATTTTTGCATCCTGAGCCGGTGATCCAATTGTTTAGTTGACTTGTTTTTATGTCATAATATAGCACTTGCTAATGATTTTCTAGAAACTTGATACCTCTTTGCACTGTATATGCTTAAGAGTGAACCAACCTTGACAACCTCGTTTCATTGGATTAAACCAAAAAGTCATTGACAATATAGGTTGTTTGATATTTGATGAAGTGAAGATTGAAACAAAAGCAAAAAGAATAAAATTTTTTGAAGAAGAATCAACTTGTTAGCTATTGTTTCATTAAAAACTGATTACAATGTTTACAGGAATAAGAATGCTTAAATAAGCTAAAAATAGTAATAAAATAATGACAACTTGGCTTAATCTAGTGACTAGATTCATATAACTTTCTTTTTCAGTGGCTGATTTCAGTCTAATGAGCTGCCACAATGTCTAATCAAAAGCTTATTATTATTTCAGTGCAAGTTGGCAAGTTGGCAACTTGTAGAGTGAAGAGCTCATAGGTGAGCTCTCAAGTTTGGTGAGCTCGCAATCTTGGTGAGCTCACATTTTTTGGTGAGTTCGTAGTTTTGGTGAGCTCATAGTTCTGGTGAGCTCGCAGTGCTAATGAGCTCGTATTTTGGTGAGCTCACAGTTCATAGTTCGCATGGATATTCATTTTGCAACACTCCTCCTTGACCTCCATGCTTCGAACTCCAATATCATAACGCAACTTTTGAAACCTCATATTTCTAAATAGTTTTGTTAAAATGTCAGCAACTGATCTTTCAAATTGTAGTGTACCAAGGTTACTTCCTTGGCTTGTTCCACTTCCTCACAAAATGATACTTGATTTTGAAGTGTTTTGTTTTTCCATGGAACACAGAATTTTTTGCAAGTACAACAATAGATTGATTATCACACTTAATCTTTGTTGCTTTTTCTTGTTTCAAATTTAAATCATTTAGCAATTTCCTCAACCAAATAGCTTGATTTACAGCAACTGCAGCATACTCAGCTTCTACAGTTAGCTGCGCCACTATTTCTTGTTTCTTTGAGCTCCAACAAAACACACTTGATCCTAGAGTAAAGAAATAACCTGAAGTACTCTTCATGTCTTAGTAGATCCAGCTTAATCACTATCTGAATGCCCAAGTAGCTTGACCTTTTTGGTCATCATAAACTTCACTCAATGATCTAGAGTTCCTTTTATGTATCGTAAAACTCTTTTTGCTGCTTTGTAGTGGTTCACATTGCAGCAATGCATGTACCTTGACAATAGACTTATAGTAAACATTATGTCAGGTTTGGATGCTGTCAAGTAAAGCAGACATCCCACCAAGCTTCTGTAGCTTGTTTCATCAACCTTCTCAACATCTTCATTGCTAATGAGCTTCTCACCTTGAGTGATGGGAATGCTCGCAGGTTTACAATTCTTCATGCTATATCTCTGTAGGATTTTTATTGTGAACCCTTTTTAGTTTATGAAGATTGCATCGTGGGCTTAGTTCGCCACCAAACCTAGGAAGTATGTCATTTCACCTAAGTTTGACATTTCAAACTTGTCTTGCATCTGATCCTTGAATATAATAACTAGTTTGTTGTTGCTGCCAATCACAAGTAAATCATCAACATATAATGAAATAATGAGAAGTATTTCATTACATTTTTCTTCACATATAAAGTGGGCTCGCTGATACTTTTTTCAAAACCTATTTTTGTTAAGTGACTGTCAATTTTTTCATACCATGCTTTTGGTGCTTGTTTCAAACCATAAAGCGCTTTGTGTAGTTTGTACACCTTGGCCTTGCATCCAGGTATTGCAATCCCTTGGGTTTGTTCGACAAAAATTTCTTCCTTCAAAAAGCCATTTAGGAAGGCGGACTTTACATCCATTTGATGAATCCTCCAACCCTTTTGAGGAACAAGAGTCAGTAGCAGCCTTATAGTGTCTAACCTTGCAACAGGAGCAAAGGTTTCAGTGAAATCCAGTCTATATTACTGGCTAAACCCTTTCACAACCAACCTCGCTTTATATATGTCGACTGATCCATCAGAATTCATTTTGGTTCTGAAAACCCATTTAACACAAATTACTTTCTCGTGAACTGGTCTATCTACCAACTCCCATGTCTCATTTTGTTGATCATGGTGATTTCATCATTCATTGCTGATAGTCATTCAACTTCTTGAGCAGCTTCTTCAAAAGTGACTGGTTCTAGCTTCGCCAGGTTATACTATTGATAGATTTCAGTGATGGACTTGGTTCCTCGTACTGGTTGTTCATCAACTGCAACATTTTCAATTTGGTTCCTTGTAACAACCCATTTTTAGTCAAATCAGAACAGTGGTTTCTAGGGGTGTTCAGTCGATTAACCGACCCGAAATAACATTAACTGAATTAATCGACCTTTTAAAATTTTTAACCGTTAACCGAACAGAAATTTTTTCAAAAAAATTAACCGAACCGAAATTTTTCGGTTAATTCAGTCGGTTAACAGAATTAACCGAAGATTATATGTTTTTTATTTTTGGTTAAAAATTAACCGAATTAACCAAATTACCCGAATTAGCCGAATTACCCGAAATGAATCACTACATAATTAAAAAGATTACATAATTTTAGTTTTAAAATTTTAGAATTTTATTTTTATTTATTAAATTATTTACAATTTTTATGATTGGGTTGGATTGGGTAATTGGGTTGGGTTGGATATTTGGGTTTGGATTGGGTTTAGGTGAATAGTGGGCCTGTTTATATATTATAATTTTATTTATTATTTTTTTGTTTAAACCAAAAAAATTTGGTTAACCGATCGGTTTCGAACCAAATTAACTGTTAACCAAAAAATCACAAAATAATTAACCGACCCCCGACCGAAAAAATTCGGTTAACCGATCGATTAACCGAATTCAGTCGGTTAACCGAACTTTTACGGTTTTACCCGAATTTTGCACACCCCTAGTGGTTTCGGGACCACAAATCTGAACTCAAAATATTTATTTTATTATTTTAATGTTTACAGCATGATAATTGATTGTGTGAAAATTTCGTTAAGAAATTTTATCGTTTGCTTGCTTAATTTGATAAAAAGGACTAAATCGCATAAATTGTAAAACTAGTGTTCTATTGGTTAAAGGTGTCTAATAGCTATAGAGTGTAATAACCAATTTTTGCCCGTCCCGATATTAACACCGACCTAACAAAAAATCCAATAATAAAAAGTCTAATTAACAGTCCCAAGTTACAAGGCCCAAAATAAGTGGGCCCAAAATACCAACTAAAACCCGGAGCCCAATTGACAAACCACCAAAACCCAATTAACAACCCACCAAGCCCAACTACACAACCCAAACCCGGAGCCCAATTGTTAAACCAAATTAAGACCCGATAACCTGACCCTAACCCAATTAGAGTCCAAACCCTAAACCCAATGACTAAAACAGGCCCAAAATGACCCCAAAACCTAAAACTAATTTTCAGCAGAAAGGAAAAAGAAACCCTAGCCCCAATATTGGCGCCGCATGCCTCTGCTGTCAGACTCCACCAGCCCACCACGCCTCGGTCAACACCAGCATGCGCCTCTGACATCTCCGCTACGCACGCCTGCGCCATCGCCCATACGCCTCTGCTCGCGACCTGCAAATAACCAAATCAAAGAAGAAAAAGACAGAATGCAATAGAGAAAACCAAAAAAAAAAATAGATAGAAAAATCAAAGCTATAATTCGGTTATAAAAACCGAGGCCGAACCCTTGTATGTTCTTCTTCTTTTTGGACGAAATTTCAGCAATAAAAAGAAAAGAAAAAAGCATTCGAAAGGTTGATTTCATTTTTTTGTTATTTACTATTATCTACTGTTATTTCATTTTTTTATTTACTTTTCGTTATTTCAAAAACCTTATAAACGAAATCAAAAAGAAAGGTAAAAGGGGAGCCTTACCCGAATCCTGGAGCGCGGCGTCGGAATCCTTTCTCCATCGTCGAAGTCAAACCAAAGGTGCGATGAGCGGCGGTGGAAGTCCAAACGCCGGACAGAAATGAAGAGAAAGAGGGTTTCTTTTTGTTTTTTTTTTTTTGAAAGAAATGGGTGGGGGTTGATTTTTTTGTTATGGAGCATTAAAGAATAAAGTAACTTTTTTGGTTTTAATGAAATGGCGCTGTATGCTAAAGGGAATATGCGCATATCCTCTAAAGGGATAATTTTGCGATCGGTCCCCATCCTTTTGCAGCGCCATTCAATCAGCCTTTTTGTTACTTTTCCTTTTTTCAGAATTTTCCCTTTAATCTCTCTGGGTTTTCAATTGGATCCTTGACCCACGGACAAGCATCTAAGCCTGGGAATTTTACCTATTCGGTCCTTTTTGTTTTGCACACATTCCATTTAAACCCATACCCCATTTCTTTTATTTTTATTTATCGCGATTTCAGCGTTTTAATTTTATTCTAATTTCAGCTTAGTCCTTATTTGTTTATTTTCATAATTATAGTGTTATCATCATCATCATCATCATCATCATCATTATTATTATTATTATTGCTTTATTTATATTATTATATTGTACGTATTTTGTATTATTAATATTTTTGTTATTATTGTTACTACTATTATATTATTTATATATATATGTATATATTATTATTTGCTTATCACTTGCCATTACTATTACTGACTTTTATTTTATTTTATTATTTTATGTTACATTAAAGTGTCCATGTTATTTATTATTTATATATTAATGTATTAAAGGTATAAATATATATATGCATTTCTTAATTATTGTTTATTACTTTTATTTGGCTCAAAATTGTTTTCATTAAATTTTTTTTATACGTTATATGTTTTTAAATTGTATATTATATCGTATTATATTGTATATTATTTTTAGCTAAAATTTATTTATGTTATATAATATATTTCTATTTATATTGTTTTTTTTATATATATGTAGTTTTATATATATTTATTTAAAATCACTATATATTATTTTATCTTATACATTGTTTACATTGTTTATATCATATGAATGTCTCTTTTCATTATTTAAACTTGCATGGAATATGTTTATATTTTTTTATTGTTTATTGTATTAGTCTATACTTCATCGTACATTTGTAATTGCTCTAGCATAGTAATTCTTATTTGTCGCATCTCTCATTATTATTTCTTCATTGCTTATCTTAAATGTTATCATATCATAATTGTTTTGAATATATATGTTCGATAATATAAAAGTAATATCATCACATGGATTTTTGTTAAAAATACACTTTTCCAAAACTAACACTTTATTTAAAGTTTTTAAAATAAGGCGATACTCATCTTGGATTCGAGGATTTAAATTATCGTGTCCTAAAGTATTGGATGTGATTTTTATTGTTCCTTCGGAATGAGAAAATTTTGGTATTCAATTCGAAAAACTATGAGATCTTGGATTCGAGATTTAAATTATCGTGTTCTAAAGTATTGGATGCGATATTTTATTCCATCGGAACGAGAAAATCTTGATATTCAATTCGAGAAAACCATGAGACGATCTTGGATTCAAGGATTTAAATTATCGTGTCCTAAAGTATTGGATGTGATATTTTATTCTTTCGGAACGAGAAAATCTTGATATTCAATTCGAGAAAATTCAAATATTTTTAAAGGGATCATATTTTTTAAAAAAAATCTTTTTATAGTTTTCAACTTTCGACATAGGGACAGTAATTGATCAATTTGGTACCAATTTTGGGCGTGATGAGGGTGCTAACCCTTCCTCGCACGTAACCGACTCCCGAACCCCCTTTTTGGATTTCGTAGACCAAAAATACTGTTATAGTAATCAAAACGTTTTATTAAAACAAAGGTGATCCGATCACACCAAATAAAGATCGGTGGCGACTCCTCGTTTTTTATTTTTAAAACCCAAGCCGATTCCCATTTCTCAAAACTCGAAAAAAAATGGTTTCGACATAGAGTATTAAAGTGGAGGTCCTTATATGGCAATTAGACCATTATTAATGTTAGTGGACATTTATGTACATGATTTAAGTGAATTTTAATGGTTTAATTAAAGGTGAAATAAGTAAATTGTTAAATAAACATAGTAAAAATAAAAAAACAAAATAAGCTTCATGTTCATCTTCTTCTAGCCTAATGTGAGGGAGGAGAAAACACCATTTTTAAGCTTCAAAATTCGGCTATCTATCCTTGGTGCATGTAAGTCCATTTTTGTCTCGTTTTTATTGATTTCTATGTTTTTGATATCGTTGCAGCTTAGTCTAGCTAGCTCAGGGACTATTTTGCAAAACTATTAAAGGTTTAGGGTTTTGCCATTGATGAATTTTGGTGTGTTTTGATGTTCAATGATATAAAATGCATGCTTGTTGTTAGATAAACAACACTTGTTAAGTGATTTTTAGTAAAATGTCTAATTAGGGATTAAATTGTGAAATGTGTAAATTGTATGGTTAATTTGTGAAATAAATAAAAAATATGGACTGCTAGGGACCTAATTGAAATTCGGGTAGCATGAGTTTTGGTTGAATTGCATGAATTTGTGATTTTATGAAATAAGGACTAAATTGTAAAAAAGTGAAATATTAGGGGCAAATGTGTAAAATTCCCTTAATTTATAATTTGGACTAAATTGAATAGAGAGATTATTAAATAAATTAGTTTTGATTATATTTAGATCAAGAAAGGCGAAATATGAATTTAGATCGTGGAAAGAATAAAGTTTTGAATTAATCGACTTAATTCGCTGTTTTTGCATTTGAGGTAAGTTAGTATGTAATAAGCTTTTATAATTGTATTTTAAATGCTTTCATATTGCATAAATTGTGAATACGACTCTATGAACATGTTCGACGACAATTCGGCAAGTGTGAAATCCCAGTTGAACCTTAGGAATAGATTAGGATACGAATGACATGTCATTAGGGGTTATGTGATTTGGGTGCTGGTCTGTACGTCCTACCGGTGGCTGAGTTAACCGGCATGTGTTGTGGATACTCGTCACCTTGGGTCAGCAGCAATGTGTAGCTTCGTCATGACCGTCAGCTTGTGTGAGCAGACCCGTTGATAGCTCGAGAGTGAGCATTATATGTGATACGAGATTGAGATAGCTTCGGCTATGTTTGTGGCACTTAAGATGCGAGATTCTCCAGTATCCGATAGTATTTCGAATGGTTCAACAGGTAATTCAAAGATGTGGATAAGTATGAGTTTGATACGGGATGGTACATGTAACACCCCTCCCCATATTCAACGCCGAAATAGAGTTATGGAGCTGTAACACCCTGAATTAGGGGTTATTTGTAATTTAAATAAACTCCATGTGAGCTTCAAGAAATAAATAAATATGATTTTATTTGGCATGATTTTAGGACCTAAAACTAACTCGAGCTAAGCTTGACCCAGTATTAAAAATTTATTTTTTCAAGTGTGTAAAAGGAAGGAGCTAGGTTAGTTAGGGCTTTAATAAAATTTTGGGCGAGTTAAGGCACAAAGGATGGGCTTGGTATAAGTGGCGTGTAGTGCGCCAAGAGCTTGCTAGGGGTCTTGGGTTCGATCCATGAAGTAATAAGGAAAATTTTTTTTTTGTCTGTTGGGGCGTTAAAGGAAGGGCCCAAGTAAGGAAGGCCTTAAATGAATTTTGAGTAAGGATCGGACATGAAAGGCAGGTGGGCGGAGTGGCTGAGGCACTACTTGAAAAGGGGCTTTGGTTAAGGTCTCAGGTTCGAGACATGAAAGATGCAAGGAGTGTTATTTTTGGGCTTTTTGCGTCAAAGGCAAGAGAGCCAAGAAGAGGGCTTATAATTAAAAGGTAAGGGCTCATGACATGAAAGTCCGAGGGGAAAAGTGGCAAAGCGCGTTGGAGGGGGAGGGCTTGCTTGGGGTGCTGGTTCGAACCTCGGGCAAAGACCTTGACTTTATTTTTTTCCTTCCTCTGCTTCCTTGGCGTGACAAGGTGAGTTGGCTTGCACATGGTTCTTTGTTTAGCATTCAGCTGGAAGAGTTTGTTAGGCACATGGTTTCTTTTATTTATTATTTATTTTGATAAGATAAAAAGGGATAATATTAGCATTATTATTAGATTATTATGGGATTATTATTTAATTATTATTAGAGGTATTCAAATTATTTTGAATTAAGTCAAATATATGGTCAAGAGCAAATTAAGGAATTGGAGGAATTTTAAAATCTTGGTTGGGGTAGAGTGGATGGCAAGGATATTAGGAGAGTGCCGAATTTCTTCAATTGGTTTTCTTCTCTTTTCTTTTGCTATTAATGAAATTCCCAATCTCTTCCATATTTGATTTTCTTTTATTTTCCCTTAGCCGAAAGTCCTATTCCACTTTTTCTTCAACCTCTCTTTTTCCACTCAAACCGAATCTTAAGCAAACATAGTTGATTTTTCCTCTTTTCTTTTTGATTGCATTAGCCGAATCTACCCCCTTGGTGTGCCGATTTTCCTTCTCCTATTTGGTGTAGTTTGGCCGAATATTAGATAAGGGAGAGGGCTTTACTTTAATCAATTGGAAAGGGCTCCGGGATTTGTGAAGTATTCAGTCTCCATTCGTTAGCAATCGGACGTGGTAAGTGGTGGTAAGGATCTATGCTAGTAAGTAATTTATTTGGTATTGAGTAGATAGGGCCGAATAGGCCTTTGGTATTAACACTGACAATTGGCCGAATGTAGGGTCAAGATCTAGCATCGTAGATCGGCTTTTCGAGATCTAAGAATTACGATAGTAACAGGTGTGTAAAATCTCTCTACACACTTTATTAATTTACATGACATTATTGTTTGCCTTAAATCTTTTGGTTGAGGTTAGCTTGTGGCATAATCATGGATTTCGGGTAAGTCCCCTAACTTGTAATATTTGATATATGATTGCATGCCATCACATGATGTTTAATACTATGACATAAGATATGAAATTTGATGTATAAGCATGTGATGGTGGGATTGATGAGAGGAGGGGGATGAATTATGGACTGTCGTCAGTGGTTTTGACCATAAGATGGGTTGGCCCCATCAGATTATTTGTGACCTATGGTCATCAGTGGTTTTGACCACAACGATCGATTATTTGCGACTAAGTCCCAGTGGTTTGGTACCACCAGTGGTTTTGACCACATTTGATATATTGTGACCTATGGTCATCAGTGGTTTTGACCACACGATGGGTTGGCCCCATCATTTAAATTGTGACTTTAAATCATCAGTGGTTTTGACCACACGGGGTAGAAAAGGAGTATGGATGGCTAGTTGGGTTGCATGAGCATGTTTATTAATGAATTGTGTATGAGATGTATTTTTTTTGGGTGGGGGATTTACACATTGAGTCTTGGTGACTCACCCCTTCCCTTAACATTTTGCAGATGAGTAAATCGCGGAGATGGAGCCGGATGGACTCGAGGTGGCCATGCAGTGGAAATTTTAATTAAATGGACTTGGATTTTAGTTTATTTAATTTTAATGTTGGTTTTATTTTTGTTAAGTTGTAATAAGGCCTCCTAGAATCATTTTATTATTGTTACATGCTTTGAATATTTGTTTAAACTATTTAATTATGTTAAAAATGAATTCACATGTTTTTCCCAATCAAACGTAAAATGTTTTAAAAATGCCATCGAACACAGTTGCAATCTATAAACAACCCGACTTAATAAATATTTCTAAACAACACCAAGTATGGTTTTTAACAAGAGACGTGAAAACGCAAGGTTTTCGACAAAACTTAAAACGGTTTTGAAAAGATTTCAAAATGTTTTCAGTAGCAACCCAAATTCGGTCGTAGTGTTTGGGCGGGTTTGGGGTGTTACAAATTGGTATCAGAGCCCAGTTCAAAGCTCGACTGTGGGGGCCCAAGGCCCAAAAATGTTTTAGTAGGCCTTTTTGAATTGTTTTTGGGTTTTTGAACAAAGATGGCACCGAGTCTCCAGCACCTATCCGCCCTGTAAGTACTCCTAACTTCGTATGATTTATTTTTCGTAGAAGGGTAGGAAGCATGGAACGTAGATAGTAATAAGTACTTTAAACTTTAGGACTAGTTACCCCAAACAAAGACATAAGACTTTAAGAGCCTAATTGAACAAACCTAGGACCAAGTCGCGAGTTAGGGTGTGGAAACAGCAGTGCGCATGTCTAGGATTGGATCCGGAAGAGCTTGGTATTTAAGCGGTCCTCGTGACTCACCTCCTCTCGCAGAATCCTACCAGTGCGTAGCTTCTGGTTCACTCTAACCAAGAGGGCTCGGTCATAGGCTAAACATAATGACTAAAACCCGAAAGGGAACTAGCCATGTTTTTGGAAAAAGAAGAACACAACAAAACCCTAGTTTTCAGAACTATTAAAAAATTTTCTCCTTCAAAATTTGAGAAAAATCATCTTTACAACATTTTTCGAAAATTTTGCGAAAATTACAAAAATGCCCTTAGGGGGTAAAATTACTAAAACTCCTTGGTTCATAAAATATCAACTCAATGTTTTTGCCCAAAAATTTCATTACTTTATAAATACCCAAAACCTTACTATGCAAGCTAACAAAAATACTTTGTTTTTGGGAAAATTACGAAAATGCCCTCAACTTGCAAAATTACCAAAATAACCTTGAATTCTAAAATTTTTGCAACGTCATCGTTTTAAAAAGGGAAACTCTCAAAAAGAACCCTCAGAGTTTTACCACTGTTAAAAATATCCCTAATTTATCAAATTTACAAAATTACCCCTGATTGACAAAAATTACCAAAATACCCCTGGTTTCCAAAATGTTGTCATATCTTTAAATTTTACAAATTTTCAGAAATACCTTCCAGTGTTGGAAATTCCAAAGTGACCTGATTTATTAAAAGTTTTGAAATCCCTCAGATTTATTACGAAAATACCCTTATAGGAAAATGACGAAAATACCCCTAGGATAGAAACAGGACAGAAATGTCCGAAGAGTGAATAAGTATGAAAGGTATTAGGGAATGGATGTTCCTCTCTGTGTGAACTAGGATAGAGAACTTGAAACTTTGTTTGATCGAAAGAATCCCTATTAAACCTTTCATAAAATTTCTTCGCGGATAACCAAGTGAAACAAAGTACTAATCCATAAAAATTTCTTAATCAGATTAAAGTGCGGTAGTTAAGATGAGTTCTAGAGGTCGTGGACGTCCGCCGCGTGGCCGTGGTAGGGGTAGGATGACCTTGTCGGAGCCAGCAAGGTCTGGTCACGGTCCGAAATGAGATGCTTGGATCTGCCCGTGGTGAAACCGAATTTCAAGATCGGGACGGGTGGTAATGATGTCGTATCTCAAGTCAGACACGGGTATTGGAACGAAGTTCCGAGGGTGGCGCGAGCACAGTGAGCCCGTGAAATGTGGTTGAACGACCGCTAACGGAGCGAGAAGTATTTAAGGAGTTTCGGAGTGGCACCCAGTCTTTGCGAGTCTTGGTTGGAAGCAACTGAAAGGATCATGGATGACATAGATTTTACAGCTGAGGAGAAATTAAAGGGTGTAATTTCTTTGCTTCGGGATGAGTCATATCAGTGGTGGCTCACTGTAAGGGATGGAACGGTGGTAGAAAATCTCACCTAGGAATTTTTCAAGGATGCCTATCAAAAGAAGTATATCGGAACTAGCTACGTAGATGCACAACGGAAGGCTTTCTTAAACCTGGTCCAAGGAAATAAGGCGGTGGTCGAGTATGAGGTCGAGTTCCTCCGATTGAGTAGATATGCTCGTGGTATCGTGGGTACCAGAGCATGAGCTAGCGCATGTCGAGTTCAAGATGGGCTTAGAGATGAGCCGAGAATGATGATAGCTCCTTGTGAGAACGAGTTTCTTTGTTCTTGTGGAGAAGTCTAAAATTGCTGAGGGAGTAAGACAGTCCGTTAAGCGGAACCAAGAACGAAATTGGAATAAGAGGAGCTCGGAACCTTCAAGGTTCTCGGGTAATGAACAGAAGAGGACGAGATTTGATGGGTCGGATCAAGCTACTAGGCCTGCTGCTGCTACTAATCCTCAATGGCCGCCACGGTGTGATAAGTGTGGCAAGTTTCACAAGGGGGAGTGTTGGAATGGTAATCGTGGATGCTTTGAGTGTGGGTCTATGGAGCATCGAGTTAGAGACTGTCCTAAGAAGGCAGCTAAGCTGAGAATGGAAGGTCAGGATCGTGCACCGAACAGAAGGGATAACCAACAACCACAGAAGGGTCGAGGTGCAGTTAGGGGTAATGGAAATGGTAACATGCATGGCCGAGGTGTTGAAGGTGCAGAGGCGAGGCAACCAAGGTTGGTTTATGCAGTTGGCCGTCGCGAGGAGGAGGATGTGCCAGATGCGACAACGGGTATGTTCCTTACTTCTGGAATACCCTTAATTGCTTTGATTATTGTAGAGTTTTCTTGTTTTACTAGGGAAGTGCTTGAAACCTTGGTTGTGAACTTAGAGATTGTGCCTAGGAAGTAAGATAGTTCTATTAAGATCAGAGTGTGCAGCATAAGCGTAGCACGGTGAGTTAAAATGTACGACTATTCGTTAGCAAGTAATTTCGAGGACGAAATTATTTTTAAGGGGGTAGAATTGTAACACCCTGAATTAGGGGTTATTTGTAATTTAAATAAACTCCATGTGGGCTTCAAGAAATAAATAAATATGATTTTATTTGGCATGATTTTAGGACCTAAAAATAACTCGAGCTAAGCCTGACCCAGTATTAAAAATTTATTTTTTTCAAGTGTGTAAAAGGAAGGAGCTAGGTTAGTTAGGGCTTTAATAAAATTTTGGGCGAGTTAAGGCACAAAGGATGGGCTTGGTTTAAGTGGCGTGGTGCGCCTAAGAGCTTGCTAGGGGTCTTGGGTTCGATCCGCAGAAGTAATAAGGAAATTTTTTTTTTATCTGTTGGGGCGTTAAAGGAAGGGCCCAAGTAAGGAAGGCCTTAAATGAATTTTGAGTAAGGATCGGACATGAAAGGCAGGTGGGCGGAGTGGGTGAGGCACTACTTGAAAAGGGCTTTGGTTAAGGTCTCGGTGTTCGAGAGACATGAAAGACGCAAGGAGTGTTATTTTTGGGCTTTTTGCGTCAAAGGCAAGAGAGCCAAGAAGAGGGCTTATAATTAAAAGGTAAGGGCTCATGACATGAAAGTCTGAGGGGAAAAGTGGCAAAGCGCGTTGGAGGGGAGGCTGCTACTTGGGGTTCTTTGGTTCGAACCCGGGAGCAAAGACCTTGACTTTGTTTTTTCCTTCCTCTCTCACTTTGGCGTGACAAGGTGAGTTAGCCTGCACATGGTTCTTTGTTTAGCATTCGGCTGGAAGAGTTTGTTAGGCACATGGTTTCTTTTATTTATTATTTATTTTGATAAGATAAAAAGGGATAATATTAGCATTATTATTAGATTATTATGGGATTATTATTTAATTATTATTAGAGGTATTCAAATTATTTTGAATTAAGTCAAATATATGGTCAAGAGCAAATTAAGGAATTGGAGGAATTTTAAAATCTTGGTTGGGGTAGAGTGGACGGCAAGGATATTAGGAGAGTGCCGAATTTCTTCAATTGGTTTCCTTCTCTTTTTCTTTTGCTATTAGCCGAAATTCCCAATCTCTTCCATATTTGATTTTTCTTTTATTTTCCCTTAGCCGAAACTCCTATTCCACTTTTTCTTCAACCTCTCTTTTTCCACTCAAACCGAATCTTAAGCAAACATAGTCGATTTTTCCTCTTTTCTTTTTGATTGCATTAGCCGAATCTACCCCCTTGGTGTGCCGATTTTCCTTCTCCTATTTGGTGTAGTTTGGCCGAATATTAGATAAGGGAGAAGGCTTTACTTTAATCAATTGGAAAGGGCTCCGGGATTTGTGAAGTATTCAGTCTCCATTCGTTAGCAATCGGACGTGGTAAGTGGTGGTAAGGATCTATGTTAGTAAGTAATTTATTTGGTATTGAGTAGATAGGGCCGAATAGGCCTTTTGTGTATTAACACCGACAATTGGCGAATGTAGGGTCAAGATCTAGCATCGTAGATCGGCTTTTCGAGATCTAGGAATTACGATAGTAACAGGTGTGTAAAATCTCTCTACACACTTTATTAAATTACATGACATTATTGTTTGCCTTAAATCTTTTGGTTGAGGTTAGCTTGTGGCATAATCATGGATTTCGGGTAAGTCCCCTAACTTGTAATATTTGATATATGATTGCATGCCATCACATGATGTTTAATATTATGACATGATATATGAAATTTGATGTATAAGCATGTGATGGTGGGATTGATGAGAGGAGGGGATGAATTATGGGTATCGTCGATGGTTTTGACCACAAGATGGGTTGGCCCCATCAGATTATTTGTGACCTATGGTCATCGGTGGTTTTGACCACAACGATCGATTATTTGCGACTAAGTCCCGGTGTGGTTTGGTACCACCGATGGTTTTGACCACATTTGATATATTGTGACCTATGGTCATCAGTGGTTTTGACCACACGATGGGTTGGCCCCATCATTTAAATTGTGACTTTAAGTCATCAGTGGTTTTGACCACACGAGGTAGAAAAGGAGTATGGATGGCTAGTTGGGTTGCATGAGCATGTTTATTAATGAATTGTGTATGAGATGTATTTTTTTTGGGTGGGGGATTTACACACTGAGTCTTGGTGACTCACCCTTCCCTTAACATTTTGCGAGATGAGTAGATCGCGGAGATGGAGCGGATGGACTCGAGAGGTGGCCATGCGATGGAAATTTTAATTAAATGGACTTGGATTTTAGTTTATTTAATTTTAATGTTGGTTTTATTTTTGTTAAGTTGTAATAAGGCCTCCTAGAATCATTTTATTATTGTTACATGCTTTGAATATTTGTTTAAACTATTTAATTATGTTAAAAATGAATTCACATGTTTTTCCCAATCAAACGTCAAATGTTTTAAAAATGCCATCGGGTACATTTGCAATCTATAAACAACCCGACTTAATAAATATTTCTAAACAACACCAAGTATGGTTTTTAACAAGAGACGTGAAAACGCAAGGTTTTCGACAAAACTTAAAACGGTTTTGAAAAGATTTCAAAATGTTTTCTCGGTAGCAACCCAAATTCGGTCGTAGTGTTTGGGCCGGGTTTGGGGTGTTACAGGAGCATTACCGAACGTACAACACATTTATACATACTTTTCACATACAATTAATCAATTCATACAATCATCATTCAATCTCAATCTATTTGTCCCTATTACAAGCCTACTAGGCCCTAAACATGCTTTGGGAGTGGTTCGGGACTAAACCAATAACTTAATAAACTTTCAAAAAAATTTGAAAATTTTCCTCAAAACAGGGGACACACACCTGTGTGGCCAGGCCGTGTGTCTCACACGGCAACTAGACACTCCCGTGTCACAGGCCGTGTGGACATTCAAAATGGGAGCACATGGCTGTGTCCTAGCCCGTGTAACTCTCTGACTTGGGTCATACGGCCAACACACACGCCCGTGTGCCAGGCCGTGTGCTAGGCAGTGCCAAACCTGTAGGGTATACTAACTTATGCCACAGGCCAAGTCACATACCCGTGTGTGAGGCCGTGTGGAGCATACTGACTTAATTTCAAAATCAACACTAGGGGAAACACGACCGTGTACTTGACCGTGTGTCACACACAGCCGAGACACACGCCCGTGTCTCTGCCCTTGTGGACAAAAATGGGCTATTTACCAAGCCATTTTGCCGCCCAAATTTGCATGTACCTACACAACCCAAATGGCACCAATTCAAAGCATAAATGAACATCTAATTTAGCCATAATCAAGGCTAATTCATAACATTTCCAATACTAACAACCAACATGCTTATAACTTATGTTATACTCAATCAAAACATACCAAAACACATATACAAGTCAATTAACTAAGCCTTTACCAAACATTCATCATTTTTGAACCAATTCACAAGCACAATTCAAATTTAACATTTACTACATCAATATCCAAAAGCCTCATAATATAAGCCATTCACATATCCATCCATGAACTTAAAATATCAACCATATATGCACATAACCAAATTCACCAAATTAAGCCAACTCTCATGGCTAACTTTACAAAACAAAACATATACATTTACAAGACATTACAAATATCCAAGATCATTATCAACTCATAATCAAAATGACTCAAAATGCCTATACATGCCATATACTTAAATACCAAAGTTCATAGGTACAAAGATGATAGGTGGATAGTGTGAAACGATCTCCGACGATTCCCGAATCCGAGCTAGCTTTGAATTCAGTATAAAACATAGAAAAATAAACGATGTAAGCTATAAAGCTTAGTAAGCTCGTATGAAATAAACTTAATACAATCACATAAACATAATTCAATAATTTGAATACACCAATATGTAACTTACAATAGCTAACAAACCTTTCAAACACCTTTTCACAAAATTATATATTTTCTTGACCACTTCTTCGATTCAAAGTTAATATAATTTATGTACATACCTGTACCATATCGTACTAATCTCATACACATTCTCGTCTTTCTTTTACCCGTTGAACCGTTTGGAATAGAAGTCGGATACCCAAGGGTCTCACACGATAAGTACCTATACCATGGCCCGAAGCCAAATCAAGGTAACTTATCTCCGAAGTACTGATATCATGGCCCACAGCCAAATCGGTATAACTCACACCCGAAGTGCTATATCATGTCCCGAAGCTAACTCAATGTATCCCCTAATGACATGTCACTAGCATCCTAAACTATTTCTATGGTTCAACCGGGATTTCGAATGTCGAATTGTCGTCGAATCACTATTGTTCATATCCACAGTCTCGTATTGACAATTTATACAATACCAAAGCATATAAAATACGAACTTACCTCTGTTTAACAACAATGAAATTGTCGATTAATCGAGTACCTTATCTTTTTCCCGATCTAATTCCAAATTCCGCTTTTCGTGATCTATATAATATCAAATTAAACTCATTTAATCATCCATCTATTCAATTTAGCCCTAAACACACTTTAAATCACATTTACACTTTTACCTCTAATATTTCAACATTTTTACAATTTAGTCATTGGCTCATAAAATGCAAATTCATGTAATTTTAATCATACCCAAGCTAGTCGAATTATCACTATCTCAATAATAGCCCATAATTCTCATTATTTCACATTTCTACCACTCAATTTACACATTTTTCAATTTAATCCCTATTTTGCATTTTTCTCAAAAATCACTTAACAAAACTTGTATAATTCACATCAAATATTCATAATCTATCATCAAACATCAAAACACATGTTTATTCATCAACAGAAACATTCAAAATCTTTAACAATTTTGAAAAATAGTCCCTAGGCTAGCTAGACCTAGTTGCAACGATATCAAAAACATAAAAATCATTAAAAAGGGACAAAAACGGACTTACAATTGAGCTCCAAAGTGACTGAAATTTTCAAGCCCTAAAATGGATTTTCTTCATGCTTCATTCGGCCAAAGAAGATGAATGAAACAAAAATCTTTATTTTTGTTTTAATTAATTAGCTTTATTTCATAACTAAATTAACCTTGGTTTAAACCATTAAAATTCACGTGTTTTATGTCCATAAACGTCCATTACCTATAATAATGGTTTCATTACAACATAAGGACCTTTACTTTAAGGTTCTATAGCTATTAGATACTTTTAGCTGATAGAACTCCACGTTTACACTTTACGTGATTTAGTCCTTTTTACTGAATTAACCAACCAAACGATAAAATTTCTTAACAAAACTTTCACACAATCATATTATCATGTTGTAGACATTAAAATAATAATTTTGAATTTATATCTGTGGTCCCAAAACCACCGTTCTAATTTGACTAAATACGGGCTGTTACAACTCTCCCCCCTTAGGGATTTTCGTCCTCGAAAATCTTTCTAGTGAATAGGTTAGGGTACTATTTTCTCATAGCTTCCTCGAGCTCCCACGTAGCCTCTTCGACACCGTGTCATTGCCAAAGTACTTTCACAAGACCTATGCTTTTATTTCTCAATTGTTTAACCTCACGTGCTAGAATTCTGATCGGTTCTTCGTTGTAAGTCATATCAGGTTGAATTTCAATCTCTGACGGAGAAATCACATGTGATGGATCAGATCTATATCGGCGCAACATCGATATATGAAACACATTATGAATTTTCTCTAGCTCAATCGTTTAATAATCTCATATGACCCAATGAATTGAGGACTCAATTTGCCTTTGCTACTGAAACAAAGTATTTTCTTCCACAGAGATACTTTTAAAACATTTTATCACCGATCTGAAATTCAATGCCTTTCCGTTTCAAATCCGCGTACCATTTCTATCGATTTGAAGCTGCTTTCAAACAATCGCTAATTACTTTCACTTTTTCTTCGGTTTCTCGAATCAAAGCAACCCCGTGAATCTGTTTTTCGCTAAGTTCAGTCCAGTACAATAGAGTTCGACATTTTTGGCAATATAAAGCTTCGTACGGTCCCATCTTTATACTTAATTGAAAACTGTTGGTATATGCAAATTCAACCAGCGGTAAATATTTCTCCCAACTGCCTTCAAACTCTAGAACATAACATCGGAGCATATCTTCGAGAAACTGAATTACTCTCTCAGATTGACCATCGGTTTACGAGTGAAACGCTATACTAAAATTCAACTTCGTACCCAGAGCTTCTTGCAATTTCTTCCAAAATCGCGATGTAAACCTCGGATCTCTATCCGAAATAATGAAATTGGCACCCCGTGCAATCTAACGATCTCAGCAATGTACAATTCAGCTAATCTATCAAGTGAATAGTCAGTATGTACCGGAATGAAATGTGCAGATTTTGTCAGTCGATCAACGACAACCCAAATTGCATCTTTATTCTTCGAAGACAGGGGAAATCCCGATACAAAATCTGTCGTAACTCTGTCCCATTTCCACTCTGCTATCATCACAGGCTGAAGCAAACCTGATGGTACTTGATGTTCAGCCTTAACTATCTGACACACTAAACATCTCGCTACAAATTCAGAAATGTCTTGTTTCATACCTGACCACCAATACAGTTGTTTCAAATCATTATACATTTTAGTACTCCCCGAGTGAATAGATAAACTACTACTATGTGCCTCGTGCAATATTTTCTGAATCAACTCTGGATTTTTCGGTATGCAAATTCTATCTCGGAACATTAAACAATCATCGGATCTGATTTGGTACTCAGAATCATTATTCGACTCGCATTGCGTTCTTTTAGCTTGCAATTCACTATCACATTTCTAAGCGTCGCAAATTTGCTGAAGAAATACTGGTTTAGCCCTTAACTCAGCTAAAATCGATCCATCATCAGATAATGTCAACTGTGTATTCATTGCTCTCAAGCCAAACAACAATTTTCTACTCAAAGCATCCGCTACTACATTCGCTTTCCCTGGATGATAATCAATCACTAGCTCGTAATCTTTCAACAACTTTAGCCATCTTCGTTGCCGCAAATTCAAATCTTTCTGAGTCATTAGGTATTTCAAACTCTTGTGATCGGTAAAGATATGGCATTTTTCACCGTACAAATGATGTCTCCAAATTTTTAATGCAAATAAAATAGCATTCAATTCTAAATCATGCATCGGATAATTCTTTTCATGCGGCTTCAACTGTCTGGAAGCATAGACTATCACTTTTCCCTCTTGCATCAACACGCAACCTAAACCGTTCAATGACGCGTCGCCGTAAATCAAAAATTCTTTACCTGACTCAGATTGAACCAACACTGGTGTTTCAGTTAACAACGCTTTCAATTGATCGAAACTCTGTTGACATTTCTCGGACCATTCAAACTTTATATCTTTTTGTAGTAGTCTAGTCATCGGTGTAGCAATCATCGAGAACCCTTTAACGAAACGTCAATAGTAACCAGCCAATCCCAGAAAACTTCTGACTTCAGATACATTTCTACGTGGTTTCTAGTCAATAACTGCAGAAATCTTGCTCGGATCAACTCGAATGCCATCCGCCGAAACAATATGTCCCAAAAATCTGACTTCCCTGAGCCAAAATTCACACTTACTGAATTTAACATAAAGTTGCTCATCTTTTAAGGTTTGCAACACAATCCTCAAGTGCTCGGCATGCTCAGACTAATCTCGTGAATAGATCAGAATGTCGTCAATGAACACAACAACAAACATGTCTAAATACGGTCTAAAGATCTGATAAATCAAATCCATAACGACGGCAGGAGCATTAGTTAGTCCAAAAGGCATAACAAGGAATTCATAGTGTCCGTACCTTATTCTGAACACAGTTTCCGACACATCTGAACCTTTAACTCGCAACTGAAAATAACCTGATCTCAAATCAATCTTTGAAAACAATGTTGCTTCTTTCAACTGATCAAACCTTCTTGAGCTGTCGATAGTCGATACACATTCTCATTGATCCGTCTTTCTTCTTTACAAACAATATTGGCGCACCCTAGGGCAAAAATCTCGGTCGTGCAAAACCTCTATCTGTTAACTCTTGCAATTGAGCTTTCAACTCTTTCAACTATTTCAGAGACATTCTGTATGGAGCTGTAGATATCGGTGAAGTTCTCGATACTAACTCAATAACAAACTCAGCCTCTATAACTGGTGGCAACCCAGGTAATTCTTCTGGAAATACATCCGAATATTCATAAACTACAAGTACCGATTCAATATTCTTTTCAGACACTTTGGCATTTAAAACATATGTTAGGTACGCGTCACAACCCTTTCTCACATATCTTTGAGTCGACATCGACGAAATCACTATAGGTAATCCACCCGACTCATCAGATTTAATCTGAAAAATTTTATTATTCTGGCATTTCAATTCTATAATCTTTCATCTACAGTTCACAACAGCATCATGTAGAGTCAACCAATCCATACCCAGAATCACATCGAACTCATCAAATGGTAAGAGCATCAAGTCAGCTAGAAAATAGTAACTCCAAGTCATTAAAGGATAGTTCTTGCATACTTTGTCAATTAGAACATACTTACCTAACGGGTTCGATACTTTAATCATAAACTCAGTAATTTCAACAGGAAATTTCTTACTATACACTAAATTCTCACAAACATATGAATGTGTCGATCCAGGATCAATTAAAGTAATCACATTAGTGTCGTAAAGAGAAAATGTACCGGTGATAACATCTGGTGATGACCCTTTTTCGCGAGCGTGAATAACGTAAGCTCTAGCTGGTGCTCTAGCTTCGGATATCACAGCTGAATCCCTAGTCATACCTCTACCACTGGATATATTTCCCACATTCCTCGGTGGTCTTCCTCTCGCAGTCGTGTTGCTCAGTCTTGCGTTCTGAAATTTGTCTTTATCGAATAATTCTGGGCAATCTTGAATAAAGTGATCTGGCGAGCCACATTTGAAACAAGTTTTAACACTCTTATTCCAACACTCTCCAAAATGTTTTCTTCCATATTGTTCACACTCGGGTTTGTTGTTTTTCACACTGCCAACACTTGAGATAGAAGTAGCTTGAGCTTTAGAATTCACATGTTGATTTCCACGATCTCTATTCTGATATCCTACTAATGCATGTGATTGACTATACAAATCTCGGGATTTCTTTGATGAAGAATGATAAGTTTATTTATCAGTCTTTTTCTCGAATCTCTAGCCTCTAAATCAACTTTCCTCTTTTCTCGGCTAAAATTTTTAGTTTTACAAGCCCGATCAACCAATACAACAAATTCTTTCAAATCTAGAATCTGAACCAGAAGTTTAATATCTTCATTCAACCCGTCAACAAACTGCTTGCACATAATCTCTTTAGTAGAAACATACTTTCAAGCATATTTACTCAACCGCACAAATTCTCTCTCGTACTCGGTTACAGTCATACGGCCTTGTTTCAATTCTAGAAACTCTTTGTGCTTTTGATCCAAAAATCGTTGGCTTATATATTTCTTCCTGAACTCGATCTAAAAGAATTCCCAAGTTACATGTTCTCTAGGTACAACAGATACTAGAGTACTCCACCATTGGTACACAGTGTCCCTCAGAAGTGATATAACACATTTTAAACACTCAGCCGGAATGCAAGAAAGCTCATCAAACACTCAAATCATACTTTCAAGCCAAAGTTCAGCTCTCTCAGGATCATTATCAACATTAGCTCTGAACTATTCAGCCCTGTGTTTACGAATCTTATCAACTAGAAGCTTACTTAATCTAAAAATCTCGACACCTTGAGGAGCTACGGGAACCAGTTGGGGATTAGGAGGAGGTAGAGGTTGTTGAGTAGCCGGATTTGTCTGAATGTACTGTGTGAACCATTCGTTCATCATTTGGAAGAAGGCTTCTCTAGCCTCTCCTCCCTGGCTACCTGACATGGGTCTAGAATCAGATGGCGCTGTCCCTTGAGTGGGAGCGGGCGCATTACTTTCAACCTCATCAGCTATAGCTCGATTGGGATCCATTACTATATGAAAACACATTTTAAAATGTCAGGAGTCATCACACTATCACAGTTTATATATGGCATGTATAGCTAGTTATCACACTAAACCGTAGCTCTAATACCAATAAATGTAACACCCTTCACCTATATTCAACGCCAGAATAGAGTTAAGGAGCATTGCCAGACTTACAACATATTTGTACATACTTTTTACATACATTTAGTCAATCCATACAATCATCATTCAATCTTAATCCATTTGTCCCTATTACAAGCCTACTAGGCCCTAAACATGTTTTGGGAGTGGTTCGGGACTAAACCGATAACTTAATAAACTTTCACAAAAATTTGAAAATTTTCCTCAAAATAGGGAACACACGCCTGTGTGGCCAGGCTGTATGTCTCACACGGCCACCAGACACGCTCGTGTCACAAGCTGGATGGATATTTGAAATGGGAGCACATGGTCGTGTCCTAGCCCGTGTCCAACCCCGTGTAACTCTATGACTTGGGTCACACAGCCAACACACACGATCGTGTGGCTAGCCCGTGTGCCCTAAAAATGGCCACACGCGTGCGTGTGCCAGGCCATGTACTAGGTCGTGCCAAACCTATAGGGTATACTGACTTATGCCACATGGCCAAGTCACACGCCCGTGTGTAAGGCCGTGTGGAGCATACTAACTTAATTTCAAAATCAACACCAAATGACACACGGCCGTGTACTTGACCGTTGTCAGACACGGTCATGTACTTGACCGTGTGTCACACACGGCCGAGACACACGCCCGTGTCTCTGCTCATGTGAAAAAAATGTGCTATTTACCAAGCCATTTTGCCACCCAAATTTGCATGTACCAACACAACCCATGGCACCAATTCAAAGCATAGATGAACATCTAATTTAGCCACAATCAAGGCTAATTCATACCATTTCCAATACTAACAACCAACATGCTTATAACTTATGTTTTACTCAATCAAAACATACCAAAACACATATACAAATCAACAAACTAAGCCTTTACCAAACATTCATCATTTTTGCACCAATTCACAAGCACAATTCAAATCTAATATCAACCATTTAACATTTACTATATCAATATCCACAAGCCTCATAATATAAGCTATTCACATATCCATCCATGAACTCAAAATATTAACCATATAAGCACATATATGCACATAACCAAATTCACCAAATTAAGCCAACTCTCATGGCTAACTTTACAAACCAAAACATATACATTTACAAGACATTACAAATATCCAAGATCATTATCAACTCATAATAAAAATGACTCAAAATACCTATACATACCATATACTTAAATACCAAAGTTCATAGGTACCAAGATGATAGGTGGATAGTGTGAAACGATCTCTGACGAGTCCCGAATCCGAGCTAGCTTTGAATTCACTATAAAACATAGAAAAATAAACGATGTAAGCTATAAAGCTTAGTAAGCTCATATGAAATAAACTTAATACAATCACATAAACATAATTCAATAATTTGAATACACCAATATGTAACTTACAATAGCTAACAAACCTTTCAAATAATTTTTCACAAAATTATAAATTTTCTTCACCATTTCTTCGATTCAAAGTTAATATGATTTTTGCACATATTTGTACCATCTCGTACCAATCTCATACACATTCTCGTCTTTCATTTACCCTTTGAACCATTTGGAATAGAAGTCAGATACCCAAGGGTCTCACACATTAAGTACCTATACCATGGCCCAAAGCCAAATCAAGGTAACTTATCTTCGAAGTACTGATATCATGGCCCGAAGCCAAATCGGTATAACTCGCACCCGAAGTGTTATATCATGGCCCAAAGCCAACTCAATGTATCCCCTAATGACATGTCACTATCATCCTAAACTATTCTTAAGGTTCAACCGGGGTTTCGAATGTCGAATTGTCGTCGAATCACTTTTGTTCATATCCATAGTCTTGTATTCACAATTTGTACAATACCAAAGCATATAAAGTACATTTGTATTGAAATTTATCACATACGAACTTACATTGATTTAACAACAATAAAATTGTCGATTAATCGAGTACATTATCTTTTCCTCGATCCAATTCCAAATTTCACTTTTCTTGATCTATATAATATCAAATTCAACTCATTTAATTATCCATCTATTCAATTTAGTCCAAAACACACTTTAAATCACATTTACACTTTTTCCCTAATATTTCAACATTTTTACAATTTAGCCCTTGGCTCATAAAATGTAAATTCATATAATTTTAATCATACCCAAGCTAGCTGAATTATCACTATCTCCATAATAGCCCATAATTCTCATTATTTCATATTTCTACCACTCAATTTACACAATTTTCAATTTAATCCCTATTTTGCATTTTTCTCAAAAATCACTTAACAAAACTTGTATAATTCACATCAAATATTCATAATATATCATCAAACATCAGAACAAAAGTTTATTCATCAATGGAAACATTCAAAATCTTTAACAGTTTTGCAAAATAGTCCCTGGGCTAGCTAGACCTAGTTGCAACGATCTCAAAAACATAAGAATCATTAAAAATGGGACAAAAACGGACTTACAATTGAGCTCCAAAGTGACCGAAAGTTTCAAACCCTAAAATGGATTTTCTTCATGCTTCATTTGGCCAAAGAAGATGAATGGAACAAAAATCTTTATGTTTTGTTTTGATTAATTAACTTTATTTCATAACTAAATTAACCTTGGTTTAAAACATTAAAATTCACTTGTCTTATGTCCATAAATGTCCATTACCTATAATAATGGTTTAATTACAACATAATGACCTTTAATTTAAGGTTCTATGGCTATTAAATACTTTTAGCCAATAGAATTCCACTTTTACACTTTACGCGATTTAGTCCTTTTTACCGAATTAACCAACCAAATGATAAAATTTCTTAACGAAACTTTCACAAAATCACATTATCATGTTTTAGACATTAAAATAATAATAAGATAATTATTTTTACTTCAGATTTGTGGTCCCGAAACCACTGTTCTGATTTGACTAAATAGGGCTGTTATAGTACATGTATGTACATGAACCGAGCAATACATTGAAATAAGGAAAAATTATGAAATTTACATCTAACTTTGTAAATGCAATTGTGGTTGGTTGGTGATTCATTATAAGCTATGTTATGTTATGTTTTTATTTGCTTAATTTGAGCATATATGATGAGTTAATTTAAATGCTATCTGAACTTACTAAGCTTTATAGCTTACTTTTGTTTAATTTTTCATGTTTTATAGTGAAGCCAAAGCTGGCTCGAATTCGGGGACTGTCGAAGACTTCATCACACTATCCAATTATCACTTGGTACCTTTTAACTTAAGTATTTTGGTATATGGCATGTATAGGATTATGGTCATTTTTTATATATAGTTTGGTAAATAATTTAGCCATTTGAATTGGCTTGTAAATGTTTAAAGTTTGTTTTTGTATATAGCCATGAGAGTTGGCTTATTTTGGTTGATTTGGTTGTGAATATAATTGTGCAAATGGCTCATAATATGTACTTGATTATGGATATATGATGTTAGTTGGTGTTTGGTAATTAGGAGTATCAAATGGTTCAGAATTGAATTTGGTATGCTTGTGAGATTAGGTTAAATGATGCAATTTGAGAGATGAATGCCTATATATGCCATGTTTTGATGCCAAATGGATTGTTTTAGGTATGTGCAAAGTTGGGTGGCAAATTGGCTTGGTAAATAGCCGATTTTTGTCCACACGGGCAGAGACACGAGTGTGTGTCTCAGTCGTGTGTGACACACGATTATGTTACACGGCCATGTGTCCCCTATTATTGAAATAGAAATCAAGTCAGTATGCTCTACACGGCTTAGCACACTGGCGCGTGATTTGGCTGTATGGCATAAGTTAGTATACCCTACAAGTTTGGCACGGCCTAGCACACGGCCTGGCACACGGGAGTGTGTGGCCATTTTTAGGGCACATGGACTAGTCACACGGGCGTGTGTGTTGGCCGTGTGACCCAAGTCAGAGAGTTACACGGGGTCAGACCCGGGCTGGGACACGACCATGTAATCCCGTTTCGAATGTCCACACGGCCTGTGACACGGGCGTGTCTTTGGCCGTGAGAGACACACGGCCGGGCCATACGGGCATGTGTCCCCTGTAGTTTGAAAACTTTCCTGAGTTATCAGTTTAGTCCCGAACCACCTCGTATGTATGTTTAAGGCCTCGTAGGCTTGTATTAGGGACAATGTGATTGAGTTTGAATAATGATTTCATGAAATTTGAAAATGTTTGTGAAATGAATGTTTAATTGTTTTATAAGCCTGGTAATGCTCCGTAACCCTATTCTGGCGTTGAGTACAGGTGAGGGGTGTTACATTCCCAGTGGCTCGCAAATCAGGTTTTGGACTCTCTTGTTCACAAATCTCTTCATCTATTGTTGTTTAATTCTAGATTTTTCTTTCATCACACTTTACATATCTGTTTATGATCACTTTCTTGGTGAAAGGATTATAGATTTCGTATCCTTTCTTAACACTAGAATATCCAACAAATATACCTGGTTGTGATCTACTATCCAGCTTGCTTCTTTTTTCTTCTAGAACATAAACAAAATAGGTGCAACCAAATACTTTTAAATGTAAAACAGAAGGTTTTAAATCATACCAGGCCTCGAATGGTGTCTTCCCTTCAATTGCTTTAATAGGTAGACTGTTTAGTAGGTAAACAACAGTGTTTACTATTTTTGCCCAGAAATCATTTGGCAGTTTACTTTCAAACAGCAAGCAGCGAGCCATGTTCATTACAGTTCTATTTTTTCTTTCACTTACTCCATTTTGATGTGAAGTGTACACATTGCTCAATTGATGATGAATACTAGATTCTTCACAGAAGTTTTTAAACTTTTTTAAGGTGTATTTTGCCCCATTGTCTAATCTTACCTTCTAAGGTGTATTTTCAGACTTGTTCTTCGTGAAGTACACCCAACAGAACCTCGTAATGTCATCTATAAACAACACAAAGTAGTAGTGATGGACCTTGAAACTAACTAATATTTCGACAAAGGCAAGTGCACCTATCGAACAATAGTATAGTTGTGGTGAGTCCGGAATATCGTGTCCTCAAGGATTAAAATTACTAGTAGTAACTCTCTTTTTATTATCTAGCCTAATAATTAAGGGATTTTGTTTTTAAACTAAAATTTAACTAACTACTTGACTATGAACGCGATAGAGAGTGAAAGAAATAATCGAATAAACCAATGATAAAGGCAATACCCACGGAAGAATCCACCTAGACTTCACTTATTATTCTAACTCTGAATTAAATGATTTATTCACTTGACTTGATCCGTAGAAATCCCTAAATTATGTTAATATCTCTTTCGAGACTAAAAACAACTGACTCTAGGTTAATTAATTGAAATCTCTTTCTAATTAAAACCCCTATTGTCGCATTAACTCGATCTATGGATTCCCTTATTAGATTTGACTCTAATCCAGAAGATTTATGTCGCCCTATTTCTAGGGTTGCAATCAACTCCGCTTAATTATGCTAGATCTACTCTTAAATAGGGACTTTTTCTCCATTGAATAAGCACATTAAACTTGAATTAATATTCCTGAAAACATTAAAACAAGGATTAGGAACACATAATTAAGAACAAGATCAAGTATTTATCTTGTAATTCAGATTTATTAAATAATAAGATTCATCTAGCTTTCATCCTTCCTAGGTATTTAGGGAGTTTAGTTCATAATATTGAAGGAAAACATCTTAGGAATAAGAAAACAACAAGACATAAAGAACCCAAAAACTTCTCAAGAACTTTGATGGAGATCTTCAATCTTGGAGTGAATCCGCTTCCGAGATGATTTCAACGGCTTCTTTCGAGTAATCTCTGCAATCTACTCTATATGTTCCCTCTCCCCCTTTAGGTCTATCTTGGCTCGTATTTATAGACTTTAGAAGGCTCAGAAAACCTAAAATTTGGCTTTTTTGTGTGAAAATAAAACAGGGTGCAGCAGGGACACGGGCATGTGCTCAGCCCGTGTGAAAGTATGCAGGCCGTGTGGAAATTTGAATGAACCGCGATCAACACGGGCTGGCACACGGGCTTGTGTCCAGCCCGTGTAAGTCACACGGGTATGTGCCTTATCCGTGTGGTTCTGTCTTTGGTCGTGTGGATCTTTAAGGTGGCCCTTTTTGTCCGATTTAGGCCCATTTTCCACTCATTTTGCTTCCCTAAGCTCACCTAAGTATAGAAATACAAATTCAAAGGATTAGGAGCATCGAATTCACCAAATTATATAAATAAATATCCAAAAACACGCTAAGCATGGGATTAAAGTGTGTTACATTTATGATTTATCAAGTAGCATTTAGCAAACTTGTTTTCATGGGTCCACAAATGTCAGTATGTACTAAGTGTAATTTTTTAGTGGCTTGCCACGTTGTGTTCACAGGAAATAGAGACCTCGCCTATTTTTCAAGCTAGCACACCTCTCATACATCTTCATGTTCAACCATATTTTATAAATTTTCAACCAAGTCATTTTTGGACATATGACTTAAGGATTTGTAGTCAATATGTCCCATTCTTTTGTGCCACAATTTTGTTTTGTCCAACGAGCTAGTATATGCTGCTGAAGTTGCTAAGTTCCAGTTGACAACAAAACTTTTGTCTGCCATCTTTGTTGATATAAGCTTGCATCCACTTGGATCAATAATTAAACATTTGTTGTCCTTGAATACAACATAATAGTTTTTCTCAAGCAGTTGTCCTACACTTAGTAGATTTTGGTCTATGTTAGGAACTAAAAGAACATATGTAACAAGTTTAGTACCTGATGGAGTTTTGATCCAAACATTCCCTTTCCATCTTCTTCGATATACTGGCCATTTCCAACTTGCACCTTGGAATGAAACATTTTGTCAACATTCTTGAAGATGCTTGCATCTGCTGTCATATGACTCGTACAACCACTATCTACTAGCCAATTCTTTCTTACTCCGCTGGAGAGTTCGCAAGGTGAGACGAGCTGGGCTTCACAAGAAACTGTGAACATCAATTCTTCTGCTTCTGCTATCCATGCCTTAGTATTTTGTTGTTGAGTATGCCCTTTATTTTTTGCATACTTTCTTTACATGGCTAAACTATTTGCAATTTATGCATTGAGCATTAGGCCTAAACCAGTAGAACTTCTTAGGATGCCCCAACCTTTTGCAGTGTGAGCACGGTAGATATTTTTTCTTTCCATCTTCTTTCTTTGACTTCTTCTTATCTGACTAGTTCTTTTTTCTTTCTAACTTGAAAAGCTCGCAACATCTCTATTTCTGGCTTGAAAGCTCTTTCAACATGTCCTTCTTCTTTGCTTACCCCTCTTTGTTCTAGAGCATACAGAGTATTGATTAGCCATATGAGTGAGATGGTTGATAGATCCATTGAATCTCCCAGTGAAGATATCTTTGATTTGTATCTCTCAAGAAGTGTGGTAATCACCTTCTCAACTACTCGACTATACGTAAACTGGTCACCTAACAGTCTTATCTGGTTGACCACTTCCATGATCCGATCTGAATATTGCTTCACAATCTCAACTTCTTTCATTTTGAGATTTTCGAAATCTCATCTAAGATTGATCATCTACTGCTGCATTGTCTTTTGTGATCCCTAGAACTCCTCCTTAAGCTTAACCCAGCTTGTTTTGGAGTTTCACGGGCCATGATTCTCGTAAAGATCACATTTGAAACACCATTTTGTAGGCAAGACATTGCCTTGTGTTTTTTGGCACATTCCTCACTGTGTTGTTTCATTTGAACGAGTGTGGGATTTGGCCTTAACACTGGTGGTTCTATCTCAGCATTTAGAACCTCCCAAAGATCAAAGGCTTGAAGATAAGTTTTCATTTTTACTACCCAAAGGTGGTAGTTTTCTCCTGTAAAGAACAAGAGGTGGTGTAAAGTTTGCTGAAGACATTTTTATGAAAACAGGCCCTCAAAGATAAGTGGCTCTTGATAGCAATTGTCAAATATTTATGAAGGAAAGATTGAAATAGAAGCAAAAAGAATAAAAATTTTTGAAGAAGAATCAGCTTGTTAGCTATTATTTCATTAAAAACTGATTGCAATGTTTACAAGAATAAGAAAGCTTAAATGAGCTAAAAATAATAATAAAATAAGTACAACTTGGTTTAATCTAGTGACTAGATTTTTGTAACTTTCTTTTATATTGGCTGATTTCAGCCTAATCAGCTGTCATAATGTCTAATAAAAAAGTTATTATTGTTTCAGTGCAAGTTGGCAACTTGCAGAGTGAAGAGCTCGCAGGTGAGCCCGCATTTTTTGGTGAGCTCGTAGTTCTGGTGAGCTCGCAGTTCGCATGTATGGTCATTTCGCAACATAAGCCCTGGTTAGGGTCTGGGCAAAAGATGGTCTGTAACACCCTGGTTTAGGGGCTAGGTAATTCGGGTATAGTTCAAGTGTTGGAAGGTTTTTGGGTGTTTTTGGATGTGTTTTAGAGGTCTAAGAATGCTTGGATGAAAGGGAAAGGCTTTGGAAAATTTTGGATTTTTAGTGTAAAAAGGGGAAATAGGGCAGGAAGGCCTTAAAATAAATTGGTGGAGTTTAGGACATAAGAAAGGAGTTGGCAAAGTGGCATGGAGGCGCTGCTTGGAGCTTTGGAAAGGGACGCCTAAGGGAGCAAGGGTTCGAGCTGTGAAGGCAGCACTTTTGTTTTTATTTTGCGCTAATTAGGGGACTGGGCCAGGTATGCTTATAAATTAATGGCCAGGTTGGTGGACATGAAAGTCCAATTGGCGAAGTGGCTCTCATGCGCCACTTAGGTGCTGAAGGGGAGAAAGGGTGCTGGTTCGAGTGGGGGCAGCGGCATTTTGGCGTTTTTATTTTTGTTATTTGGTGATGGGCTGGCGTAGGAAGGGTTTAAAAATTAAATGGTGTGGCTTTATGGCATGAAAGTCTTTGTGGCCGAGTGGCCTGGGCGTTGGAGGAGGGGCGTGCAGCAGCAAGGTTCTGTGTTCGAACCTTGGAGAAGTGCAATTGGTTTTTATTTTTTTTTCTTTGGCTTTTTGCTAATTGGACGGCACATGGGAGTTTTTTTTAGATAAGGATTAGACTAAGGTTGTTTAATCATTTTTGAATTCGGCTGATAGGTAGGTGATGGCTTTTGTTATTTTATTATTTTAGATAATATAGGATTATTTTAGTTAGTTTAAATTAGAGATAATGGTTGTTATTGGGTTATTGTTTTGATTTGATAAAGAGATAAAGTATGGATAAAATAGTAAGGGATTGGTTTAATTCAAATTAAATTGAATTAGTGGCCATAGGTGGTGGCCGCATGTTGGCTTCTTCACGTGGGAGTAGTGACCGAATGCTATAAATAGGGGGGTAGAATGCCGAATTATTCTTTTAGACTCTTGCCAAAAAGTTGTAAATTGTGTCTCCTAAATTTTTCTAGTAGCCGAATATTCACTTGAACCCCCTAAACCTCATTCTGTCTACTTCGATTTCTTTTGTTCTTAGCTCTCCTAAACATACCCTATTCACGTTGTTCTACATTTTAATTGTTGACCGAATACGACCATTCTCATTTCTTTTACTTTCTTTCATCACTTTGCTAGCCGAATCTTCAGGTGACATTCCCTCTTTGTCTTTCTTGAAACCGAAAACCCCCAAACAGCATATACCTTTACTGATTTCTTCTTTGACCATTTAATCAGTGGTTGCTTTTTATTAATTCTCTTTTAATCCCTTGGTAGCCGAAACTTCTCCTCTTTTATTAGTTTGCACCTTGGCCGAATTCTAGGTGTGGTGTGGATCTCTTCGGATTCTTCTCCTCAATCGTTGGTAGTCAGATTCGGTAAGTGGTGGTAAGGAATTATGTTTATAGTCTATCTCTTTTAGTATTCGTTAACCAAAGGTTGGTCTTAATTATTTGGAATGGCCGAATATTCTTTAGGGTCGTGATGATGTTGTGTTTCGTTTGTAGTAGCCAACACCAAGGAGCTTAAGAGGGATTCTCTCGAGATAAGACTCGTCAAGGTAAGGTGGTGGTAAAGTATTCGGCCAAAAGGGCCAATTCGACAAGAGTAAAGAGAAGCCTTTGGGATCTCAGTTCTTTTGGTAAGAATGAATAGTTTATGGTTATTCGTTTAAGATCTGTATTAATCGTGTGTTGATTAGATATCGTTATGGATGCGAGTGCCAGTCAAGAGGAAAAAGGGAAAGCTCCCATCCCAAAGTTCAAAAAGAGATCGGTTTCTGCTGTACGAGATTGGCCACCGGGGTGTGGGCCCGCAGCAGAAAACTATAGGTAGATAGTCGTAGTCTCGCTCAACGATAGCGTCGGGATCGAGGGTTTAGAGCTTCAGGTTATAAGGTGTGTAGTTAGCCCACTGTTTCCGGGATTTGCATGATATTTGCCTATGTTATATGTTGCTAACAAGTGCAGTTAAATGTGAAAATGGTACCCTTAAGGGGTATGACGATGACCAGGTTAGTGGCAAACTTGTTACTATGTGATCACTGATTTGAATATGAGTGTATGCCTATATTTGTGTGAATGACATGCACATGCATCATACCAGCATTATATTATGTTATATGTGCATGGGTGGGTTATGAAAGAAGGACAGGGTGTACTTCGAGTACGTGGTTGATGTCAGCTTTGTGCTACATCGTGGATTGGCGCTGACTGAGGTCGCGTTGTGGATCTTTGCAATTTAGTTCGCGTGGTTACCTTGATAGATATCGGCTCTATGCCATATCGTGGCTGATGGGTGCTGTGTGCTCCATCGTGGTTGATGTTAGCTACGTGCTACATCGTGGATGGCATTGGTTGCCTTTTTGGAGGGAAAAGGAGAGGGTGACTCGATGGTCCCCTGGTGTGTGGTAGGCTGGATAAGGGGGTGTGTAGAGGATGGACCCTAGGTTTGGGTTGGGTTTCATGTTGCATTGTTCCGTTATGAAATGATATGGAAATGGGCCAAGCCTAGTGATTAGTGGATTGATGAGAAAAGGGCCTAGCCCAGTGCTTGAATATGATTTAATTGTGGGCCAAGCCCAGATTGTGGTAATGTTTAAATGATTATATTTACATGTTGCATTTGATAATTGGGTTGATCTGTGGCTAACATGTGGGTGGATATCAGTGGTTTAATTACACACTGAGTCTGTATGACTCACCCAATTATTTATCCAACATCGCAGGTGACAGGATGATCGGACCGGGTTGGAGTGGATACAAGGTGGCCCATGCAGAGGACGTTTTTAATATTTCCATTATGCATTTTATGATCAAGTACTTGGATTAATTATTTTTGTAATAAGGGCCTTATTATTATTTTTATCGTATTACTATTTTTGATATTATTTTATATTATGGTTTACTTAAAATAAATTATTATGTGAAGACGAGTTTAATTTCAGCAATCTATTTAATCAAAATATATATATTTTTACACTACAGTATTGCTATGGATTATTTTTAATAACAAAGTTTTACTTATATTTATAATTTTAGAAAAGACATGATTTCCAAAAGGTAGCAAGTTTAAATGATTTATTCTAAGTTAAAAAGATTTTCAACCGTCTTTCCGCAGTGACATAACCAGATCCGGTCAAGACTTGTGGGCCGGGTTTGGGGATGTTACAGTTTGGTATCAGAGCCCGGTTCAAAACTCAGCTTTGAGGGTTTTGGGCCCAAAAACATTTTCAAAACAGGCTTTTCAAAAATATGGGCTTTTAATAAACTTTTCAGGTTATTCTGGCATGGCGCCTGTATCTCCGGCCCGAGTCCGCCAGGTAAGTACTTGAGACTTGTGAAGTAATTTGTTATGAACTGTTATGGGCTTGGTTGGGCTCGTAGATTAGTGAACTAGGATCTGTTGAACCCTAGGACTAGTCTACCCAAACATATGCATAAGACTTAAGTCTGCTAAACAAACCTACGACTGAGTCGCCAAGTTAGGGTGTGGTAACCCCTGTGCGCATGTCAAGGATTGGATCCAGAAGAGCTTGGTATTTAAGCAGTCCTCGTGACTCACCTCCTCTTCGCGGGATTCCTACCTGGTGCGTAGCTTCGGTTCACCCTAACCAAGAGGACTCGGTCATAGGCTAAACGTACTGAATAAAACCCGAAAGGGACTAGCCTTGTCTTATAGAAACCCTAGTTTTAAAATTCTTAGAACATCTCTTTTAATAGTAGCAAAAATTTATTTTCGAAAAATTTTCAAAATATTTTTGACTTACCAAAATTTCCAAAATGCCTCTAGTGGCAAAATTTTAAAAGTGCCCTTAATTTCTAAAATCATCGTATGACCTCGATTTCGATAAAATTTTCAAACCTTGTAAAAGTATCCAAAATTATGTATTTCAGAATAATACCCTGGCTTTGTAAGTTTACAAAAATACCCCTGTATTGAAAATTACTAAAATGCCCCTGACTTTTAAAATTTTCGGTTTAACCTCAATTTTAATAGAATTTCCCTACCTTGCAAAAGTATTCAGAAATGCTACCTTGAGAAAATTCAAGACACCCTGATTTGAAATTTTACAAAATTACCCCTGATTGACAAAATTACCAAAACACCCCTGGTTTCCAAACTCCTGTGGTACTTTCAAATTGAAGAATTTTCGAAAATACCCTCCAGTTTTAGGGATTTCAAAGTGTCTTGATTCATTAATGTTTTAAAATTTTTCTGGTTTATTGCCGAAATATCCTTATAGGATAAATTACAAAATTGCCCCTGGGGTAGAAACGGGCAGAAATGTCCGAATAGTGGATGTGGGTGGTGGATACCACCGAATGTGCCTCTACTGAGGAAGGAATATGGCTTCATTGAGAAGTGAAGGTGTCTCTAAGTGGTGTATGCGTTCTTGTTGATGAATGGATGTGTCCTTATGGATGAAAGTGATTCTCTGAATTAGAATAGTAAACTCGAACTGAACCTTTGTGTGATCGAAAGAACTACTTCTAAAATCTTTCATTCATAAAATATGCTCGTGGTTAAATAGTGGAACCAAATTTCTAATGCATAAAACTTGTTAATCAGATTAAATCACGACGATAGAGATGAGTTCTAGGGGACGCGGTAGAGGTAGAATGACAGCATCGGAACCGGTAGGGTCTGGCCATGGGTCAGGAAGTGAAGTGCCAGCAGTGGACGTAGAGGAGCAAGACCAAACAGAAGAATATGACGCAGTATCGCGAGCCATGTTGCAAGTGCTAAAACGAGTAGCCGGGGTTAGTAAGGAAAATGGAACTCAGAAGTCGGTGTCCGAGAGACTCAGATCGAACGGGGCTGAAGTTTTTAGAGGGGTGTCAGGAGTGGCTCCGAATGTGGCAGAGTATTGGCTAGAAGAAGTAGAAAGAATTATGGACGACTTGGATTGTACCCCAGAGGAAAAGTTGAAAAGTGTTGTTTCGCTGCTTCGGGACGAGGCTTATCGATGGTGGCTCACTGTCAGGCAAGGTGCTCCGGCAGAGCGAGTGGATTGGGATTATTTTAAGGCTAAGTTCGAAGGAAAGTACGTTGGAGCAAGCTACTTAGATGCGCAGAGGAAGGCGTTTCTAAATCTAGTGCAAGGAAGTAAGTCGATAGCGGAGTATGAAGCGGAATTTGTGCGATTAAGCCAGTATGCTAAGGGAATTGTGGCCACTGATTATGAGAGGTGCATCCGGTTTGAGGACAGATTGCGAGATGAACTTGAATCTTTGATTGCTCATGAGAGGGAGAGAGACTTCGCGGTGCTAGTAGAGAAAGCTCGGATTGCTGAAGAGGTTAAGAAGACTATAAGAGAAAACCGAGAAAAGAATAGGAACGAGAATAAAAGAAATGTTGGACCATCAGCATCGTTTGGTAATGTCCAGAAAAGACCAAGGATCGAGAATCCTGTGCGTGCACTTGTACCAGTAGATCGGAATCATTCTTGTGTTTGATGTGGAAGACCTCACACAGGAGAGTGTTGGGGGAATAGTAAAGAATGCTTTCGGTGCGGATCTAAGGCACATCTGGTTAAGAATTGTCCTCGAGCAACGAGGAGTCGTGGTTCAGGCCATGGAAGGAATAGTTCTAGTCAAAGTCAACCAAGGATGTGATATCGGGTAAGCTCCTTTGTTTTGGAATATTCTTTAATTGCTTTCCTTGTTTGTAAGTTAGCTCTTTCTTGTATGATTTGGATCTTGAGTGAGAACTTAGGGATTGTGTCAGGAAGTATGATAGATTAAGATCAGAGTGCGCAGCAGAGGCGTAGAATAGCGAGTTATGATTGTTCGGTAATAAGTAATTTCGAGGACGAAATTATTTTAAGGAGGGTAGAATTGTAACACCCTGGTTTAGGGGCTAGGTAATTCGGGTATAATTTAAGTGTTGGAAGGTTTTTGGGTGTTTTTGGATGTGTTTTAGAGGTCTAAGAATGCTTGGATGAAAGGGAAAGGCTTTGGAAAATTTTGGATTTTTAGTGTAAAAAGGGGAAATAGGGCAGGAAGGCCTTAAAATAAATTGGTGGAGTTTAGGACACAAGAAAGGAGTTGGCAAAGTGGCATGGAGGCGCTGCTTGGAGCTTTGGAAGGGGACGCCTAAGGGAGCAAGGGTTCGAGCTGTGAAGGCAGCACTTTTGTTTTTATTTTGCGCTAATTAGGGGATTGGGCCAGGTATGCTTATAAATTAATGGCCAGGTTGGTGGACATGAAAGTCCAATTGGCGAAGTGGCTCTCATGCGCCACTTAGGTCTTTGAAGGAGAAAAAGACTTTGGTTCGAGTGGGGGGCGGCATTTTGGCATTTTTATTTTTGTTATTTGGTGATGGGTTTGGCGTAGGAAGGGTTTAAAAATTAAATGGTGTGGCTTTATGGCATGAAAGTCTTTGTGGCCGAGTGGCACGGGCGTTGGAGGAGGGCGTGCGTGAAGCTAAGGTTCCCTGTGTTCGAACCTTGGAGGTCGCAATTGGTTTTTATTTTTTTCTTTGGCTTTTTGCTAATTGGGACGGTACATGGGAGTTTTTTTAGATAAGGATTAGACTAAGGTTGTTTAATCATTTTGAATTCGGTGATAGGTAGGTGATGGCTTTTGTTATTTTATTATTTTAGATAATATAGGATTATTTTAGTTAGTTTAAATTAGAGATAATGGTTGTTATTGGGTTATTGTTTTGATTTGATAAAGAGATAAAGTATGGATAAAATAGTAAGGGATTGGTTTAATTCAAATTAAATTGAATTAGTGGCCATAGGTGGTGGCGCATGTTGGCTTCTTCACGTGGGAGTAGTGACCGAATGCTATAAATAGGGGGTAGAATGCCGAATTATTCTTTTAGACTCTTGCCAAAAGTTGTAAATTGTGTCTCCTAAATTTTGCTAGTAGTAGAATATTCACTTGAACCCCTAAACCTCATTCTGTCTACTTGATTTCTTTTGTTCTTAGCTCTCCTAAACATACCCTATTCACGTTGTTCTACATTTTAATTGTTGACCGAATACGAACATTCTCATTTCTTTTACTTTCTTTCATCACTTTGCTAGCCGAATCTTGGTGACATTCCTCTTTGTCTTTCTTGAAACCGAAAAACCCCCAACAAAGCATATACCTTTGCCGATTTCTTCTTTGACCATTTAATCAGTGGTTGCTTTTTATTAATTCTCTTTTAATCCCTTGGTAGCCGAAACTTCTCCTCTTTTATTAGTTTGCACCTTGGCCGAATTCTAGGTGTGGTGTGGATCTCTTCGGATTCTTCTCCTCAATCGTTGGTAGTCAGATTCGGTAAGTGGTGGTAAGGAATTATGTTTATAGTCTATCTCTTTTAGTATTCGTTAACCAAAGGTTGGTCTTAGTTATTTGGAATGGCCGAATATTCTTTAGGGTCATGATGATGTTGTGTTTCGTTTGTAGTAGCCAACACCAAGGAGCTTAAGAGGGATTCTCTCGAGATAAGACTCGTCAAGGTAAGGTGGTGGTAAAGTATTCGGCCAAAAGGGCCAATTCGATAAGAGTAAAGAGAAGCCTTTGGGATCTCAGTTCTTTTGGTAAGAATGAATAGTTTATGGTTATTCGTTTAAGATCTGTATTAATCGTGTGTTGATTAGATATCGTTATGGATGCGAGTGCCAGTCAAGAGGAAAAAGGGAAAGCTCCCATCCCAAAGTTCAAAAAGAGATCGGTTTCTGCTGTACGAGATTGGCCACCGGGGTGTGGGCCCGCAGCAGAAAACTATAGGTAGATAGCCGTAGTCTCGCTCAACGATAGCGTCGGGATCGAGGGTTTAGAGCTTCAGGTTATAAGGTGTGTAGTTAGCCCACTATTTTCGGGATTTGCGTGATATTTGCCTATGTTATATGTTGCTAACAAGTGCAGTTAAATGTGAAAATGGTACCCTTAAGAGGTATGACGATGACCAGGTTAGTGGCAAACTTGTTACTATGTGATCACTGATTTGAATATGAGTGTATGCCTATATTTGTGTGAATGACATGCACATGCATCATACCAGCATTATATTATGTTACATGTGCATGGGTGGGTTATGAAAGAAGGACAGGGTGTACTTCGAGTACGTGGTTGATGTCAGCTTTGTGCTACATCGTGGATTGGCGCTGACTGAGGTCGCGTTGTGGATCTTTGCGATTTAGTTCGGCGTGGTTACCTTGATAGATATCGGCTCTATGCCATATCGTGGTGATGGGTGCTGCGTGCTCCATCGTGGTTGATGTTAGCTACGTGCTACATCGTGGATGGCATTGGTTGCCTTTTTGAAGGGAAAAGGAGAGGGTGACTCGATGGTCCCCTGGTGTGTGGTAGGCTGGATAAGGGGGTGTGTAGAGGATGGACCCTAGGTTTGGGTTGGGTTTCATGTTGCATTGTTCCGTTATGAAATGATATGGAAATGGGCCAAGCCCAGTGATCAGTGGATTGATGAGAAAAGGGCCTAGCCCAGTGCTTGAATATGATTTGATTGTGGGCCAAGCCCAGATTATGGTAATGTTTAAATGATTATATTTACATGTTGCATTTGATAATTGGGTTGATCTGTGGCTAACATGTGGGTGGATATCAGTGGTTTAATTACACACTGAGTCTGTATGACTCACCCAATTATTTATCCAACATCGCAGGTGACAGGATGATCGGACCGGGTTGGAGTGGATACAAGGTGGCCCATGCAGAGGACGTTTTTAATATTTCCATTATGCATTTTATGATCAAGTACTTGGATTAATTATTTTTGTAATAAGGGCCTTATTATTATTTTTATCGTATTACTATTTTTGATATTATTTTATATTATGGTTTACTTAAAATAAATTATTATGTGAAGACGAGTTTAATTTCAGCAATCTATTTAATCAAAGTATATATATATTTTTACACTACAGTATTGCTATGGATTATTTTTAATAACAAAGTTTTACTTATATTTATAATTTTAGAAAAGACATGATTTCCAAAAGTTATCAAGTTTAAATGATTTATTCTAAGTTAAAAAGATTTTCAACCGTCTTTCCGCAGTGACATAACCAGATCCGGTCAAGACTTGTGAGCCGGGTTTGGGGATGTTACATGGTCTCAATGGGGCTTGTGTAAAGTTTAGGCAAAATGGTTCTAAACTTCCGTTGTATATGCTCCTTGAAACTGATGCTGCCTTGAGGCCACTAGGAGTTTCAATCTCTGGTCTTAAGCTCCATTCTTTTACCGGCTTGGTTGATGTCACCAAAGTGCCTACATAGTTTTGTTGTAAAAGCAAAATAATGGCTTCTGCAACACTGTTTTGACATCTAATAGAATGCAAAGGATAAAAGATTGACATGAATTTCAATTTCATTGCTATAATGAGGTATCCGGGGGTTGGATATCTACTTACTTTTGCAATATTCCAGTTTTAGACTATTTTAAAATTTTAATTTATTCAATATTTACATTAAATATGAATATTACTATCCAAACCCGTATGCTATTTTCAACAAATTTGAGTACCGCTTTTAATATATTATGATATAAGATAACTTATTATTTAAAATATTTTATTGTCAATGACCCCATCTTATGAAAATTTATTGAGTTATTTGATTTAATGCTTACTTTGGATGGGAACTCTTGGTATAATTATTTAGTTGTAACTTAAAAAATTTTATTGGTTTTGGTGTAATAAGTCTATGATATCAAATTAATTAATGAAAATTAAAAATTTTATCACACGTGTATATGTGAGAAAAATCACATATTTAGAATATAAAGACGTGATTAAAAATAATATACAATAAATAATAAAAAGTATGGTTTGAAACTAATTAATAGTAACACATGAAATATGTATGGTATTAAAATTAAAAAAATAGATTAAGTTGTGAGTAAAATGAAATTTAAACATAAAGACACATCAAATTAAGAATACTAAATGAATACAATTGTTTATCATTGTTGTGCCATCAATCCTGAGTTGGTATCGAGTTAATTTGTGACAATAATTCAAACAACAACATTATTAATAAGAAATCATATCACGCATGTATGCATGTGGAAACCACGTATTTAAAAAACATTATATGCAATTGATGGAGGAAATAAATTGTGCATAATAAAATTAAAATATATAAACAAATAAAAAAATTTGATCGAGTGGTAAATTAAAAATTCTACCAAGGCAATTAGTTTGGATTCAAATCTCACAGTAGGCATAATTTTTATTAATAAAACTAAAGTACCTTGAAATAATGTAACTTATTTTTAAATACGGAATTTTATTTTTATAATTTTCCTAACCAAGTTGGTGCTACAGGTGGTGCTCAGTTAACATGTGACACCAACTTAATTAAGGAGTTTATTAATAGTATAAATACCAAAACATTCTCATAGTTGGGTGATTATTCGTGTAGTTTATCATTTATTTATTTAATAATTTTAAAATATGTAATTGCAAAATATAGTCACATGTATATTAATAAATATTTTATTAAGAAATTAGAAATAAACATATAGATAAAAAATTAATAAATATAGGGATAATTACATCCAATGTCACTAAACTATCAGTAAGTTTACGTTTAGTTGCTCAACTTCAAAAAATTACAAAATGGTAATTGAAACGAAAGCTTTCATTTAAGTTATTAAATTATTTGAAATTTTTTATTTAAGTCACTGAGTTATTAAGCTCTTTTTATATATATATATATATATATATATATATATAAGCTTGGTTAGCGAGTTTCAAGATACGATTCGATGATCGGGATGGCAAATCAATACCCATCGATGAGTAGAAGAAATTTAGATCCAAATTGGTTTGACGGTCAATGTTAGAGATTTAATAAGAAAGTTGTTTGGATTTTGGTTTGCAAATATGTGACATTAAAAACTATTTCATGAAAAAATTGAACTGTAGAAGAGAAGGGGAATGAGAGCTTCGATTGATGAAGGTGATGTGAACAGAGAAGGCTATACAATGATGATTTTAACAACTCAGTGACTTAAATGAAAAGTTTTAAATAGTTCAACGATCATTTTGTAACTTTTTTAAAGTTAAATAATCAAAACTTAAATTTACTAATAGTTTAATGACCTTGAGTGTAATTTACCCATAAATATAATATGCTATATGAAACACATTATCCATGCCTAAAAATGTTACATCCACCAATATGAATAGACCCTAATATTTACAAATTATCCCATTGCAATCCATAGTAAGTATAGAATTATTAGTTATGACTCTATTTAAAAATAAGGATAATTTTATTGACTCTAAAATAGAGTTATAGTTTGAATAAACGTTTAAGCATACTCATTATTAATAAATCAAAATAACTTATAATTAAGGTTAAAATATTGTTTTAAAAAATCTGAATTTTTTTATAAGTATTTTTTATTTTCATATTTATTAACATAGTAAAATAAAGTTATAATTTGAATAAAAATCTGAGTATATAAATAGAGATTAATTTTATCTTTTGATTATCACTTAATTATTGTTAAAATTATATACTAATTAAATTTACGTTTAAAATCTATAAATAGCATTTATATTTCAAAAAGAAATATTCGAACGACAAAGGCAACGGAAAGCACCAGAGAGATATGTAAGATTATTTTAATTGATGATGACATTATATAATATTATGTTATTTTTAAAATATATATATAAGTTGCTTATTTCATACGAAGCAAGTACCTTTTTATACTTTTTTTAACTTCTTTCTTTTTCTTGTTGTTATTATACATGAAATTGTAAATGGATGAGAGATATTTAAAAAAAGAAGAGTAAAAAAGGCTTTATCATATAAAATTTTAATAATTATTTTTTTAGTCATCATTATTAGATGTTTTTATTAATTTATAATGTAAATATCTTTTGTAATTATTATGAATTATTATAATTGATGCATGTTGTTTTGTTTTTTTATTTTAATTTATTATTTTATTTTTTAATATAGATCTAAATTTTTATATTATTTTAAAAAAATTATTTATTTTAAATATTACTTGTTATATATATATTATATTATATTATTTTTTAATTTATAAAAGAGTCTATTCACGAAAGAAATGTAGTTAAAAAAGAGAAAACAGAAGAGAAAAACATACTTTTGTATCCACCAAGTTGTTTAAATTAAAATATTTATTGTCATTATAGTAGTGTGTGTTTTGTATCCACCAAGATCAGCTGTTGCTCTTGGAAGGTGTAGAGAAAGGAAAACTAGGAAAAAACCAACCATCACAACCTTCAAAAACAATTTTGATTGTGTTAGAGGAGATGGAAATGTTTGAGCTGATATCCAAGTTTTTTAGATGACTTTCACCTGCTAATATTTCTAAACAAACTTCACTTTCAATATCTTTTTTACAACAACTAGCAAGATGTTCTTGTTCAACTAGAAAGCCTCAACAAGAAAATCAGGATTGATGGGTGGCTTTCATCCAAAGACTGCATTGGCTATTGTAATGACACCAAGATTCTGGCTGCTCAAAGTAGCAAAACCAATAGCATAGCTTTTGATAGAATACTAACAAAGAACTAATCAAAAGAAATCAAACTTAATACTGAATTTCGTGTGAATCTATTCTTATTTTCATTAGAAGCTCAATATATGTATTTATACAACTCTCAGTAGATAACTGCTACTAACTGACTACTAATAATTTCTAACAGATTACTAATAGCTACAACTGCTTAATTGTTTTAACAAACTCTAACGTTCACCTAACTTATCAACCTTCGAGACCCAAGAAGATGCTGAAGACAACAAAATTGGGATGTCGACAAGGGTTTCGTAAGAATATCTACAACCTGATCACAGGCAGGAACCTTTCCCTACGATAAGAGAACCTGTAACATCCCGAAATTGGGCCTAGGAGAATTGAGCCCAATGAACCTTAGGCGTAGTAGCGTTTAAATTTTTGGAGAACAAGAGATCAGCTTAAATGCTAGTTAGACCTATTGGATAAGTGATTTTGGAAGGTTAGAGGGCTTCTATGAAGTCCCAGGATCAAATATTGGCTTTGGGGAAATTTTAGTTTTAGGTGAAAAAAACCCTGGAAGTTGGCAGGTAGGCCTTAAGAATAAAATATGAAGGAAAATGACACAAGTGGAGTGTGTGGTGTAGTGGCAAAGTGACGCCACTTAGGGGACAAGGGAGTGACGCCACAAGGAAGGAAGGAGGTCCAAGGTTCAAGTCTTGGCTTTTGCATTTTGGTTTCTTTTTACTTGGATCTTAGAATTTGGGCCATAGTTTATATTTAGTTGCGCATGGTTTAAGACACAAGAGGAGCTTGTGGCCAAGTGGTTAGCAGCGTGGATTATGTTGCAAGGAGCACTGGTTGAATCTCATGAGAAGCAAGGAGTATTTATTTTATGATGTCTGGACGGTAAGAGTTTGATTGAATTTAAACTCTCTCGACGAAGGATCCCCACATCGGAAAGACACAAAAAATGAAGGTGAAGAGCTAGCTATATAAGGAGCATCCTAGGAGGAGAGTAAACACATCTTGGAGGGTGTTTGGGTACAAGAGTGGTCGGAGCGCGGATTAGCCCCAGAGTCCTTTCAAGTGTGTACTTCTCTACTCTAGCTGTAGAGCGGCAAAATGCTGAAATACCGGTCACACGGCATTAGTAGCCACACGAGCGTGCGAGAGCACGTGTGGGGCTTCGACGCGATAGTTGAGGCCATCAGTAGTATTCTTGTGGGTTGGGCTGCTTGGGCCACGATGGGCCGAATTGGGCCCAATAGGCCCATGGGCCCATATGAGTAAATTGTATGATTGGTTAGTATATGTTGAACTAGACTAGGTGGAACTTATATACGTGGCTAGATTCGTGCTAGCTCGTGTGGCCCCGGATGGGCCGAAATTGGGTTTTAGGCCCAAGCGTCCAGTACGACCGGAAATGGTAGCTGAGTCGCTAGTGGCCACATTAGGCCTTCAGAAAGGCCATTGCAGGTGTGAATTTACGAAAATACCCTTGGTGGGTAAATTACGAAAATGCCCTTGGTAGGTAAAATTACGGTTATACACTTAGAGGTTGATTAGCATGATTATGTTGTTTAGTTTTGGCTAATTGTAGGGGAAGGCTTGATCTCGCACATCTCGGGTTGTGACTAGTGCTCGGAAAGCGTTAAGGAAGGGGGATCTAGTGCGTTAGATCTTGATCTACGGGATTTGATAGTCGCGTTAGTAACCAGGTGTGTAACCTTACACACTTCATTAGTATTACATGTTATTGTGTTAACTGTTATTAGCCGATTAGCCATTGAAACCCCTGTGTGTGCCTTGTGGGCATGAGCGTGGGCACCGGGTAAGTCCTCTGATTGTGGATCTTGATATATGCTATCATGTCGTTGTTGAATGCTATGCCATATGTTATTTTGCATCATCATATGTTATTATGCCACGATTAATTTTGGACATGATGGTGGGATTGTTGAGAGGGGGGATGATTTATTTGGGTCTGGTCATGAGTGGTTTTGACCACAAGATGGGTTGGCCCCATCATTTGATTTGTGACTACGGTCACTAGTGGTTTTGACCACATTACTATTATGATTTGTGACTAAGTCCCAGAGGTTTTGACCACCAGTGGTTTTGACCACGCTATTGAATTTGTGACTACGGTCACCAGTGGTTTTGACCACAAATGAATATTGTGACTCGTCCCAGTGGTTTGGTACACAGTGGGTTGGCCCCACATGATATATTACGGGATTGTCATCAGTGGTTTTGACCACAAGATGGGTTGGCCCCATCACTTGATTTGTGACTACGGTCACCAGTGGTTTTGACCACACCGATATAATATTGTGACTTCGGTCACCAGTGGTTTTGACCACCAGTGGTTTTGACCACACGGGGTAGATAAAGGAGTTCGGATGGTTAGGTTATGGGGTTTGCATGATTTGCATGTTTTATCAATGATCTGTGTAAGTGCTTGAATTATCGGGTTGGGGATTTATACACTGAGTCTTGGTGACTCACCCCTTCCATTATATTTTGCAGATGAGGCATAGATCGCGGATAGGAGCCGGGGAGGAGTCGAGGTGGCCATGTATGTTGGTTTCGGGTTTTGACTATAAAATACCTTCTCAGTTTTATTTATTTTCTTTAAACTTGGTATGATTTTGTAATAAGGCCGCTGGTTATTATTTTGGGTTTTGGTTATTTGATTTACTTCTGATTTTGTTATGCATGTGATTAGAACTTGATTGCTTAATTAACAAGAAAAACTGACGTTTTCAAAACTATACCTCTTGGGTTTTCCAAACGTTACAAGATAATAAAGGTAACTTGGATGTTTTTATAAACTCTCATTTTCAAATCACTTTAAAGGCAAATGGTTCTAAACTTGTTTTTTTCTTATCGCGTTCAGTTTTAACAAGTGTCCAATGTTTTCTAAAATCGGCAATCACAAATGGGTTTTTACTCACGAGTTTTCCAAGTATTACGACAACTTCTAAAACAAACTCAGCATCAATTATTACTAAGTTTTCTAAACCCTAAAACAAAACAAGAGTCTTCTTTAAACATTTCCAACAAACTTATGATTTTAAGATGTTTTCACTCCGTAACATGCCAGATTCAGTCGTAACGTTTAGGCCAGGTTTGGAGTGTTACAGAACCAGCAGCAACTTTTTCACGAATAAAAAATAAATCAAGCTCGACATGTTTGAACTTTGAATATAGAACCGAATTAGCCTCTACCGCTACAGCACTTGAGTTATTACACCATATGGTAGGGACATCAGCAGAATCAAACTTTGACTCTTGCAACAATGAAACTAATCAAGAAACATTAGTAGCCGCAGCTGCGAACCCTTTATATTTAGCCTTGGCTGTGGAGCGAGACACAACCTACTGCTTTTTGGAACACCAGGAGACAAGATTTCCCCTAAAGTAAACACAATATCCAGTGGTGGATTGTCGATCATCAAAGTCCAAGCCCCAATTAGCATCAATGTAACCAACCAAGGAGAGCCTCTTAGAGGGCTGAATGATCAAACCATAGTCAATAATAACACTCAAGTATCACAAAATACGTTTAAGGGCCACAAAATGAACATTCATCGGAGCATGCATAAACTAACATAGACAATTGACCACGTACGCAATGTTGGGTTGAGTGAGAACAACATATTGTAATGCTCCAGCAATACTTCTATGCTCACTAGGATATTTAACCAAAATACCCTCATCCTTAGATAACAAAGAAGAGCTAACCATGGGTGTATGAACACCCTTAGCACAAGTCATGTGACACCAATCAAGTAAGTCAATAATATACTTACGTTGACATAAATGAAGACTCCCAGTGGTCGAACGAGTGACTTCAACCCCCAAGAAATAATGAAGAGATCCCATGTCTTTTAGGGAAAACTCGATGTGTAGTTGTTGCACAAACATATCAATGCCTCTAGATGAATCTCCTGTAATGATGATATCATCCACATAAGCTAACACATACATACAAGAATCATTAGTGACACGAATGAACAAAGATGCATCAAATTTCGAAAGAACAAAACCCAAGAATTGCAGAAAATTTTTCAACTTATCAAACTATACTCTCGGAGCTTGTCGCAATCCATACAAGGCCTTTGTCAATCGACAAACAAGAGGTTTCCCATTTGCATCATGTTGAACATACCCAGGGGGTTGGTGCATGTAAATTTCGTCAGTGACCTCACTATTAAGATATGCATTATTCACATCAACTTGGCAGATCGGCCATGTTTTGGATACGACAATAGACAAAATGGTTCGAATGGTAGCATGTTTAACAACTGGACTAAATGTTTCCCGAATATCACACCCTAGAACCTGAGAGCACTCTTTAGCCATTAATCAACCTTTCTGGTAAGCCACGGTACCATTGGGATTTCTTTTTACTTTAAACAATCATTTGCAACCAGTTGTCTTCCATCCTTGTGGCAAAGGAACTAACTCCCAAGTACGATTTTGAATAAGAGCATCATACTCATCTTGAGCCGCCACTCACCACTCTTTATGTACAAATGCTTTATCAATCGTACATGGCTCACGATCAAGTAATGCAACTACTAGAGCATTAGGTTTGAAGATACATGCTTTGGACCGGGTGATTATATAATGTGTATTGCCTAGGGGCAGTGGAGTATCTACCATACACCAGGGTGGGGGAAGAAGTGTTGCTACTGTAATGGCCCAAAAACGACCCTAATCGGAAAGGTGGTTTCGGGACCACGAATCTGAGCTAGAAAATAATTATTATATTTTATTTTATATCTTTGATATATGTTTAAGCATGTGTTAGGACATCATTAGGTAATTTGTTTGCTTTTAGATTCGAATTAAGAAAGAGGACTAAATTGTTGAAGTGGTAAATGTAGCTTTTATTGAAGTATAGGGGTTTAATTGAATTGCATTCATGTTGGTGTGGATTTGCATGTCAATTAATCCTAAAACAAGGTGGTGGACGGCATAATGATGAAACTACTTATTATATTATATTTTTTTTATGTTAGTGGAATGATATTAGTAAACAAAATTGATGAGATAATAATAAAATATAGAAAAGAGAAACATAAAGAAATTAGCTAAGTGGGGGGGATTCATCTCTTACCTTGGTCTCTCAACTAGCCGGAATAGGGAGGAAGAAAATTAAGAAGCTTGAAACTCCATTTTCGATTCTTGCATGCTTAAACAAGGTGAGTATTTGATAGTATTTTTTTAAAGTTTTTGCATTTTTGAACTCCATTCCATGAGTAGAATCGAAACCATGTTAAAATTTTAGCTTTTAATACATGCCATGGAATCGGCCATTGTTGAATAAGCTATGAATCTTTATGCTTGATGAATAAATATTGAATATATGTTTGGGATTCATATGTTATGAGTAGGAAGTGTGAATGGGATGGAGTTTGGTAATTTAAAATTATGAAAATAAATAGTTGAGATACTTAATTGCTAAATAAATAAATTGTAGGGACTTAGATAAACATGGAGAGTGTTCGGCCCTAAAGGACTATGTCCAAATTTTGTATAAATTGTGTCATATGCAATAGGGATTGATTTGTAAAAATTTTGAATGATAGGGGTAAATTGGTAATTTGTTCATTGATGTGATTTTTGATTAAATTGAATGAAAAATATGTTAATTGAGCTTAAATTTTAAATCCATTAGATAAAGTACAAAAGGAGAAGGATTCGGATCGGGGAAAAACAAAAATAAACGAATAGTCGGAAGCTAAATTCATCGACTTTCGAGGTAAGTTTAAGCAATTGGGTTAAATCTAATTTTATTTTATAAATTAGACTTTTGTTAAGAAGAGATAGATATGTTAAATTATATAATGCTGAATGTCTTATTATGTTTGTTTGGAATTGGTCGAATGAGGGGTTATTTATAATTTGGGTACAATTGCATAAAAAGGACACTTTGATATTGATAACGTAATATAAATATGTGAGATATTAAATTAAAATGTGATTAATTTCTTTTATGAATTGATTGGATGCGTGACAAAAGCTTGGCCGAATGTGCTATGATATTGGATAGAGAATATTAATGACATATTTTGGTGCATGTAATACTATGCGATACGTTATGGAAAGTAACGGCACTGTGTGTGCGAATAATTAAAAGCAGACCTTTGTGTGTGGGCGTGCGTTATTTAAAAGTCAAGACGCGTGTGTGCGAATAATTAAAAATAATGATCGCGTGTGTGTGCGATACATTACGAAAAGTCAGCACTGTGTGTGCGAGATTGTAATCGAGCACTGTGTGAGCGAGATCGGTTGATGGGGCACTGTGTGTGCGAGATTGAAACCAAGCACTGTGTGTGCGAGATTGGTTGTTTGAGCATTATATGTGCAAATAGATATACCGAGCACTGTGTGTGCGAATTCAGTTATATGGCAATATACTACTTGAGTTGCACGGTGTGTGCAGATTTATGAAGCGTACAGTAGTAGAAACAAATAAAAGGAGACATTCGAGAAATGGTAAATAGGTAATAGAGTATGACAAATGAATAGCTTAATGCTAAAGGTAAGTTGATGGTTATATGATAGTATAGTATTGATATGTCACAATTAACTGTTGAGTTTGTTGGAATGAAAGATGATATAATCATATTTGATTTCGAGACTTGTTGGATTAATGAGTGAAGATTGGAAACATGCTATTTGTATTAAATTGAAGTATTCATTGATATTTAAGTCAAAATGGCTTAATTAGAATAACAATTGTCCTTAGATCTTTTCTTATTAATGCTTAAACTTACTAAGCTATGATAGCTTATGGTGTGTGTCTTTGTGATTATTTTATAGACCGCAAAGGCTAGCTCGAGCTCGGGGATCTCCGTTGAAGTCAAATACACTATCACCAAACTTTGGTATCTTATAATTTACAACTCTTTTGAATTCGTGGCATGTATAGGCTAGGTCTCTTTAGATTATTTTGGATAGTACGAATTTGTATATAAGCCGCTCGAAAATGGCTATACATCTATGCTTTTGTGTTTCAGTATAGTTTAGTCATGTTTGAATCTAATATAAGCCTATTTTGAAAATTTATTCAATACTATACTATGTGCGATAGTTGAATACATAAACTTGATGTTAGATAGGGTCTATAATGCATTTTGGCCGATAATTATTCATACGTTATATGCATGTTATGATTTGTAATATTGGTAACAGTGTTAAAAATGTAGATATTTGGTGGTGATATAATATATGTTATATTAAAGGTTTACTTTAATGATATATGTGTATGCTAGTTTGAGATTTTAGAAATGGATCGAATATGGTATGTGTATATATATATATATGATATTTGGGATGCTGATGATTTGTTTTGATATGTCTATATGAACGCATCAATGTGATTAAATATAGATGATATATATATATATTGCACCTTGTGCATGCGCATACCATAGGTGATATAGTAAAGAGATATAAAATTTGATGTGTATTATTCGTAGGCATTTGACAATGGTTTGTTTTTGCATGGAGTTTTAAATTATTTCATTGAGTGCTTAAACATGTTCGGCTAAGTGTCACAAATGGTTAAACCAATGATGTATTAATGAGATTAGGTGTATTTATAATATATATATAGTGAACAATGCCGAATGGGATAAGACACTTATGCGATAAACAAATGGTTTTGAGCTTCGTATTTGTGGTTTGAACGAATGTGGGATGAGATATATGTTTAATAATGTTTTAAAGATGTATGTTTAGTGGATAGTAGATGTTTTCATTAAATGATTAATTGCCAAATATCTATTCGAACATTACATTATACATGGCTATATGAGTAGTGATTTGCTTATTGATATGCATTTTACTAAGTATTATTTCTGATAGAGTGCATTAACTTCTATTGGTTCAGTAATGCCCGTATGGGTTAAGGGTGTTACAGCTACCGTGATCCAAGGCACTAACGTCATTTTCCAAAGGTGACAACTCAAGTCTAAGGGGAGAAGTGCTGCTATTGAGACCCAAGGCACTGACAAAATTTTCCAAAAACGGTGAGTCTATGGCACCATGAGACGAAATCATAGGACTTCGTATGTCGGCATCTCTGTTAGGATACTGATGTGATTGAGATTGTACAAAAGGAACAAACGCAATAACACAGTCGGTTGTTGAGGTAGAAGGTGAAGAATTCACAGCAAACAAAAATAGATTTTCATAAAAAATAACATGTCGAAATACAATAATTTTACCTTCAGACGTAAGACATTGATATCCTTTATGTTGGGAACTGTAACCCAAAAAAGTACAAGGCTGAGACTGAAATTCCAACTTGTGATTATTGAATGGGCATAGATATGGGAAACAGCAACACCCGAATATTCGCAGATGACCATAAGTAGGGGACTTACCAAAAAGAACCAAGTATGGGGACTGATCACTTAAGACCACAGTGGGTAAACGATTTATTAAATGAACCGCACATGAAATGGCATAACCCCAAAATTCATTGGTAAGTTCGTTTGAGCAAGCAACGTGAGTCTTACCTCAACAATATGGCAATGTTTTCTTTCTACCACACCATTTTGTTCAAACGTATGGGGACACGTGATTCGATGAATGATACCATGCTGAGTTAACACCAATGTGAATGATCGAAACTCGCCACCTCAATCGCTTTAAAATTGTTTAATGTCTTTCCCAAATTGAGTATTAACCATTCTGTGAAACTGAATGAAACACTTAATAACTTGATATTTGTGTTGAATAAGATACAACCACGTAAAATGATTAAAAACATCAATAAAAGAGACATAATACCAATTACTACCACATGCAACAGCGGTAGGTCCCCATAAGTCCGATACAACCAATTCAGAAGGAGATGTATATATAGTAGTAGAATCCATAAAAGGCAACTTGTGAGATTTTCCTTTTTGACAAACAGTACACACATAAGCAAGCTAATCTTTATTTGCAATAACATTACAAGTTTTTAACATGGACTAAACAACACGTGCCGAAGGATGACCCAGATGACGATGCCACAATTCGAACATATCAAACTTGGAGTGGCTTGATCCCAATTTCGTACTATGTGCGGGCATATCAGCATCTCCACAGTTTTTAGCAGCAATAGGGAAAAACTGATAAAATCCATCATGAGTGTGGCCCCGTAACAATATTGCCTAAGTTTGAATATCTTTAACCACACAGTAAAAAGAGTGAAACTAAAAAAAAAAAAAAACATTGTTCTCTCGAGCAAATTGTGAAACAGACAATAATTTTTTTACGAATACTTGGCACATGTAAAACATTAGATAAATGCAACACATTATTTTTCATAGGAAACGTAGCATTACCCACATTTGCAATAGTAGCATGCGTCAAATCACCCATTAAAAGCGAAATATTACCTAAATACTGTGTGGATGTATTCAATACCGAAGCCGCTTGACACACGTGATTGATAGCTCCTGAGTCAGGGTACCATGATGTCGAAGCATTATTTCTTATGGGCAGAGGGACATATGGCTCCACATGATTTATAGTTGGATTCCCAAAATTCAGCCCACAAGCAAACCCAGATGTAATAGCATTCGATGTATTTCCATTAGAAAATTTGGACCCTAAGAATTTCGAGATCAGAGGAAGCCCAACACATGACTGAAGGCCTATGGGAGTACCTTGGCCGAACTCCCCAAATGGAGCAGCAGCAGCCACAGGAGCAGGCCCAATCGGTCTTCGCATGTCGGGCTGCAAGGTCCACGAAGCCCCTCCTCTAGCAGCAGGCCTATCTACATGTGAAGCCTGCAAAACACACACAGGCCCAGCCTGCAAGCGAACCTGCCCATTAAGGGCCACATGGTTGACCGATGGCTCAGCGCTATAACCCAATGGAGGACCAGAATTAAGGTTAAAAAACCCTTTCGTAGCAGCTTCAAGTTGAAAGCCAGCCATTTCTTGCCCAGTTGCTGCGTCCCTCGACAACGCTAGCGCCGGAGGACCATAATACTGCTGATCAAAATGGTAGTAACACAGTTGGGCTAACTGACCAAGGCGACCATAGATCTGACACTGAACACGCCCTCTCTAACTCCGACCACGGCCACTATAGACAACGCGACCACTCATCGGAGACGACGTCACCATCAGAAAAGCACGAGCCGCATCGGCAGAGCTCACCATGTTGACCTGAATCAGGCTATCAAGAGCAAGTTGCTTTTAACGATTTTCACAATCCAGAAGAACTTCCACCAACCAATCAAGGCGCATCGGCTCCGGCGCAAACGCGACCATCGTGACAACTGCGTCAGGTTCAATAGACAGTCCGACAAGAACCACATCAACCTGCTCGCCATCGGTCAATGGGTGGTCGGAAGTAGCAAGGAGATCACAAATACGCTTAATCTTGGCCAGATATTCAGTGACAGTAAGAGTTCCCTTTTTTAAAGCATGCAATTCATGTTTGATTTTGGAGATCTTAGCACTAGAGGCAGCAACAAACAATTGAGAGGCCTTACTCCAGACCTCGTGTGCTGTCGATGTACCTGTAAAAGACGAGAGCAGATCTCCACTAATTGTGGATAAAATCCAAGAAGCAAGTACCTTATCTTGCTGGTTAAAGTAGATAAAATCAAGATTAGGAACTGACTTCCCTTCTGAATCAGGAACAAAGCAAGGTGGAACAGCGACCATGCCAAGAACGAAACTAGTTAAGTCATACGCTTCAGTGATCAATTTCATTTGATGTTGCCATTGAATGAACGTTTCTTCTTTCAGCTTCACAATGTCGTGGCGAGGAAAGGATTGGACCACGCGGCAAAAAACATTATCAGCAACACCTTGTGAGGGTGGATGAAGACTAGTGGCAGATGGTGCGGAGTTGACGTTATTGGTGGACATAATGAGAGCGCTCGACGTTGGAGACCAAGAATAATCACCTCAGGAACCGAGCGACTGATACCATGATAGAATACTAACAAAGAACTAATCAAAAGAAATCAAACTTAATACTGAATTTCATGTGAATCTATTCTTGTTTTCATTAGATGCTCAATATATGTATTTATACAACTCTCAGTAGATAACTGCTACTAACTGACTACTAACAATTTCTAACAGATTACTAATAGCTACAACAGCTTAATTATTTTAACAAACTCTAACAGCTTTGGTTTTCCCAACATTAAATTGAAAGTAAATGAGAGCAATACTGATACATGTCCAAAGTATTGGACTTTGATATTGAGATGATTATCGGGGTTCGAAGTAACCAAGCCAACATAGAGTGCGCCCTCCACAACGACTAGGATTTCGATGGCACGAGGGGTTGAAGCCACCATTTGGTGCGTAGCTAATGAGATGTCAAGAGTGCCAAGTCTTGGCATTTGGGCAATATTGATCGGAGTCGCAGTTGATCCCTTTGGATTTGATGTGTTTCTAAAGTTGTTAAGCCCTGAGAAGAAGAAATCTTCTGCTTTGGCAAGCTTTGGGTCCTTGCAGCACTTCCCATTATCAAGCACTGCATGAAAAATATGTTATTTCCATATTATGCCATGTAAATCTCATAGATTGTTTCAAATAGTTTAAGAGCAACAGGTAAAAGATCAGATGCATAGGCAAATGGGAAAACCAGAGTCAAGAGAGAGAATGCTAAGAGGAAATGAGAATATCACATCTCTGCTATGGAAATAGTCATTTCTGTCATCCTTGTAGTACTTGATTAATAAAACTTGAACCTTTTGGTTCCTTGACTTCAGCAGATATGCAAGGCTGCTAAGGCAATCCAGGCCATATAAGATACAATTAATAATTATTGTAAAACTTAGCAGCTGGGCAGGTTCCACATGCTGCTTCTCATTCAAATGTAAAATTCTGCATTTTTTGGTCATTCATTGCAGTATGATGCTGGCATATATATTTGATCTGATCATGTAAAGATTTTTCATGCATCTAAGTATAAACATATGCAGTTATATACAAGCTTTCTGATTCTGATTCTCACTGTCCAAGTAATGACATCTAGGTGCTTTGTCTCTCATTCTCATCAAATCAGGGATATTTTTTTAGGTACACAGGAAGCACGAATCAATTGAGCTAGGTTTTGAATTGTTGATGTATTCAGACTCCGAGAACAACATTTCTTGTAACAATACCGAGTACTAGTATCTACGTATTTCATTTTTAATTTTTTTCATATATTCATATGGGAAGATTAAAATTCCATGAGGATAAAGGCACAAAGTAGCTGAAGAATGATTGAATTAAGATTTCTCCAAAAAGCAATAATCATTATATACATAGACTTGCTAAATCTTTCATTTGTTTTCTTTTCTTTTCTTTTCTTTTTTTTTTTTTTTTTGAATTAAAGAATGAACAAGATAATGGAGCGGTTCAGTACAAACTGCAACTGTGTTATCTATAAATAGACATGCTTTCATCCTTCATCCCTTATCAAGTTGAAGACTGTTACTTAGTACTTAAAACCATGAAAGCTGTTTATTTCCTTGCAGCATTTGTCCTTTTGGGTTTGGCTTCCAAACTTGCCTCAGCCTCTGATCCCAGCCCTCTTCAGGATTTCTGTATAGCAGTTAATGATGCCAAAAATGGTGGTATATATATATATATATATATACACACACACATGTTCTTTTATATTCTTTCGATCTTCATCTTGGCATAATATTGTCTTTCCATTTATGCAGTTTTCATTAATGGCAAGTTGTGCAAGGACCCAAAGCTTGCAACTCCAGAAGACTTCTTCTTTTCAGGGCTCAATATTCCAGGAAACACATCAAATCAAGTAGGATCAATGGTCACTCCAGTCATTGTTTCAGGACTTAACACTCTTGGTATATCTCTTGTTCGAATTGATTATGCACCGTACGTTGGTCTAAATCCTCTTCACACACACCCTCGTGCAACCGAAATCTTAGTTGTTGTCCAAGGCACACTTTACGTCGGTTTTGTTACGTCAAACCCAGATAATCGTCTCTTTACCAAAGTGCTATACCCTGGAGATGTCTTTGTTTTCCCACTAGGTCTGATTCACTTCCAGTTCAACATAGGGCATACCAATGCGGTTGCCTTTGCTGCTCTCAGTAGCCAAAACCCAGGGGTCGTCACCACTGGAAATGCAGTGTTTGGGTCAGACCCGGATATCAATCCTGATGTTCTTGCCAAGGCCTTTCAACTGGACAAGAATATTGTTAACCAACTTCAATCCCGGTTTTGGTCGGATAACGACAATAGGAATTAATGTTAACTTCTACAGCCCCATCAAACTTAACTATGTACCCAATTCTCTGCTTTTGCTAATTTTATTTTACATTTTAATTCAAATTTAATTACTCTTTTTAATTTCGCTTCATCATATATTTTGTTTAATTATTTTATTATTTTATTTTCATTAGATATGATGCCATTCATGCTCCAAAACCTGTGCTATATACTATATTAAACAGAAATATTTTAATATTAATTCATAACATAATAAATACAACCAAATAGCATATAATATAAAAAATTAACATTAAAATTCAAACTTAACACTTTATTATACACAGTGCGGGTATGCAAACTAATTTTAAATCTATTTACCTTAATAATAAATTTTCATTATAATATAGGTGGATAATATATTTCAGCACGCTTAAACCTACATCCTCTTCTTTTAATAACAATACCAATACCAAATGAATTAAGACTCAATTGATATAAAACTTCAAATATTAAATTAAAAATTTTAAAAGTCTTAAGTATTATTCTCATATTGCATTACAACTAGACCTAATATATACGGGTTATTCGTCTCATTATGTCAAAAAAAAATATTTTCAAAACTTTTAAACTATTCATAAACTCCCCAACCACTAATTAATTAAATTGAAAGAGTATTGCACGACTTGTAACCTCAAGAAAGCTACAACAACAATGGTGACATTGAATTAATACTTCACTAACTTAACAATATAATGAGTAATAAAAGTATTCTTTTAATATATATATGCGGGTAAATTATACAAATGGTCATACAATTATGCTCATATTTTTATTTTAGTTATTTAATTTAAAAAAAATCAATTTAGGTACTAACATTTGAATTTACTTTTATTTTAGTCACATGCCGTTAAAGTGATAACGAAAAGCATTTTTCTAACTAGTATAATAACACATTTAGTCTCCAATATTTACATATTCTATTCATTTGATCTTAATTCTAAAAAACTCAGTAAATTTAACTCTTCACATTTACAAATTCTGTCAATTTGATCATCAAACCTCCCAAATTTTCAACTTTTAAAATAGAAGCATTCCGTATCTATAAATTTGTACCCAAAAAAAGTTCTCCAATAAAACAAATTCATATTAGATGCGAATATGAATTTCGATTCAACTTTTCTCTCTACCTTTCAAAGTCCATACCCCTAAACGGAAGGAAGACAATATAATTAAATTAACATAGCATTGGACTAAATACTCACTAAAACCAAATTCAGATCATCCTCCCTGCAACTGTGTTCAAAGATTAACACCCCCAACCCCCTAATTAGTTCATGCTTCAACCAATTTACATCACGCATCGATACAAAGATTAATATCCAAATAAGCAAGAGAAGCGATCTATCAAACAAAAAGCGATTTTTGTTGGGACTCTGTTTGCAACTGTAAATACTAAAAACTAAATTGCATTTCAAGTTTGGCTGCTTGAAATACGTGTATAAATGATATAGAGCCTTTTACCATTTGTTTTACTGAATTTTTTTTGGGGGGTTCTACAAATTTTTAGATATACAATAACTTTGTTTTAAAACCTGTAAGTTTTGGTTAGGAAGTGTGAGGATCACTTTGATAGAATTTGTAAATGTAAAGGGTTAACTTTATTGAATTATTTAGAATTAGGATCAAATTAATAGAATAAGTAAATATTGAGAACTAAATGTATTATTATACCAGTTAGGAAAAAACTTTTGTGATTAATTTATTGACGAGTGACTAAAATATGAATAAATTAAAAAAATTAGTGCTTAAATTGAAAATTTTTAAAATTAAGTGACAAAAATAAAAACATGTATAATTAAGTGATACCCCATATATATATATATATATATACACACACTTGTGCTTAGGATTTACGTTACCAAGTAGATTAAAGGCTTGTTAGGAATGAGAAATGGATATGTAATAAATAAAATCGAAACGCAAGAAGGATAAAAATTCAATTTGCTCTCTAACCGTAAGGCTTCTGAAGAAGACGAGAGTGTAATTTTGGAGTTAAAGTGTATTAAGGGTTCAATTCTTTGGGAGAAAATTTTTTTGTTCTGTTGGGAGTCAGAGTGTAGTGAATGTGTTTATTGTATTTGGTTCACAGAGTCGAAAGCATTTATCTAGTGGGCATGGTTCACAGAGTCGGGAATGCCTCAGTTGGTGGCACCTTCAAGACTTAAGAGATGTTTCAGTATTGAGTGCGAGGCGACTCAAACAACCAACATGAGGCATTTAAGCCTAAGTGGTACCATGATTGTAGGTAAGGGCCTTCTAAGCCTCGAGTTAGTGGTTCGAATCCCTCCTTCATGCGCAGATCAAGTTATTTACATAATTACACTCAAGCCTTATACGCACACCTATCTCGTGAGTTTTGTAGGTCCACCAACCGAAGCACTCTTGACTCTGTGAACTAGGCTTATCGAGCAACCGCTCATGGTATGCTAACTCTCAGTAACACATAGGAGACAAAACCTCAACACGAGTATCTTCAATTGTTAAGAAATTAATCAACTACCTAATGAACTATATTTCGAATACTTCTCTTAAATGAATACAACTTACAATTGCAATTATCTGTTTTATTCTATTAATTAGTTTTTTTGTATAAAAAAAAATCAAAGAAATAAATCATTAATCACTCAAGTCATAATACATAATCTTGAACAAAATGATTGATTCCTTGATCCAATTATGATGAGTAAGAAGAGTAGATGGGCTAACACATGTAGCCATGTGCTGCTTGAACACCTTGTCTCTTTACATAGTGGACCACACACGCATCACCTCCACTAGTTATGTCCCTATCTAATCTCACATGTATTAAACCAAAGTTTTGCCATAATTTGAAACAATTAGTTTTGGTGGAGTTCTATAATTGATATATTTGGACACAACATTGTTTATATTTATTATATACAAAAAAAATTAAATCAAATTAAAAAAGATAACGCTTATTTATTTTTCCTACTATTCTGAAGTTAATAATTATTTAATATATTTTAATTATTAAAAAACAATAATATACTTTAAAAAATACAATAGCATTACGTTTACACACGTATATATATGTAACAAATAATGTTTAAATTAAAAATACTTTTTTTAATTATTTTTATTACTATTATGAAGTGAATAATTATTTAGTATATTTTAATTATTAAATTCTATAAACCTGTGGGGAATAAATTTAGTGTTTTAGTATTTCCATCTGAATAGGATTTTGTTTAAATTCTTTTTGACACACGTGTCCATTTTTTTTTCTTTTTGACATGAGAACATTATGGGTAAATGTCAATCCCTATCCCTCTATTTTTTATGTTATAAGAATGGTACATTTTAATTTGATCCCTATATTTTGCTAAAATTTTAGATTTTATTTATATACTTTAATTTTGAAATAATTTTATACCTCAAATTTATAATACCATTAGTTAGTCTAAATCTTTTATTCTAATTAAAATGATGATGTGAATTTTTAAGAATTGTTAGCACTATTAAAATTCTTTATTATATTCAGGTCTGTTACAATGTTATTTTGTTGTTACATGAATACTCATTTTATTTTATTTTTTCAAAATGCCACACCAACACAAAAGAATTCTAACAATGTTAACAAATAATTAACCCAACACGAAGTGTAGATAAAAAACATAATAATTAGTTTTCTATAACAATAAACCAAAACATGTCCTTCAATTACAATTCAATTATTGCAAGCCCTTGATCTTTAACAGTTGTAGACAAATGTTAACTAATTTATGAACCTTGTCTCCATCGAGACATGTTTTAAACTAAGACTAAATGATTTATCACTACCATTTACATTTTTATAGTTTACACACTAATTTCGAGTCAAATATTAGCTTAAAGAAGTCAAATGTTAACTTAAAGATTTATTCATTTTATTTATCAACTCTATAAAAAAGTTACAATATTTGGATTTTTTATTACAAAGAAAACTCATTTGATTCTTCTCCTCTTCAGTAGAGTTTCGATTTAAGAGTCGTTTAGACTTGATCTTAAAAGGATGTGATTTGCTTCAAGGGTCATTGAGACTTGGTCTTGAAACTAAGTTTGTCGAAACGCTTGCTTAAGAATTAGATTGGATTGGATTCAAAGGGCCATTGAGACTTGATCTTGAAAAAGGGTTTGGAGAGAGTTTGGATCTAAGAGTCTTCGAGACTTGATCTTGGATGATTGCGTCTACTTCAAGGGTTGTCGAGACTTGATCTTGAAAACAAGTTTTATCTCCTCTGTGTTGATGCAACCAGATTGGGGAGAGCTTTAATCCAAGGGTAATCTAGATTTGATATTAGATGAAAGGATGATTTTGCTTCAAGGGCCTTCTAGGCTTGATCTTGAGAAAAATAGGTTGAGCGTCCTTTCTATTGGTTAAACAAGATTCAAATGTGGCTTTCTTCAGAATTGGTATAATAAATTCTTGAGATTTTGGAGAGAGCTTTGAGTCTCCAAAATCTTCCATTTAGAGAACTTCTGAATTTTTTAACTTGTGAATATATAGAATGACGTGGAGGTGACCCCTTTAATAATGTCAGTCACTTAAGTCAAAAAAAAAGTTCTTGTAACACTCCACACCCAACCCAATCATCGTATCCGAATGTGTGACACATTAGGTTGCTAAAGAAACTCAAGTTATCTCATTAATGTACTCATAAATTTAATTCATAATTATTATTCAAACCGATTTAATCATAAATCATTTTCACAATTATATATTTTTTTAATGCCTAAGTTTCAAATTCATCATTGTATGGAGTTGTGAAAGGTCAAATTTAGAGTTAGGACTTGAATCCAAACTCAATTATCAAATTTCAATGTTGCGTCCTCCAGACAACCCTCATTTTATTTTAAGGATTTTTTCTTCGAAGTTAATCTACCTCGAGACACTGGAAATTGTGTCTTGAGACTTGGTACATTATGTCTCGAGACCAACCTCCCCTGTTTTCTCAATTTAACGTAAATGTTTGAATGTCTCGAGATAAGGGATTCTTATCTTAAGACCTGGACCAGGGTAAAACTTAATTGGCTTCGAAGTTTCCTTGTCTCGAGAAAAAAAGGTCACTTTGTCTTGAGACTTAAATGGAATTGTCTCGAGAGAAAAATATCCTTAAATGCAGATTTTTAATGTTCAAACCTTACCAAAATATACCTTAAACATACCTAATCCTTACCTCAATATAAGATCATCAATTTAACATATACAAACATAACCAAACATCATCAAATTGTAACCATGAATGCATCATCATCTAACCAACTATTTCACATATTCAAACACATATAATCTAGCATAATTATCTACTAATCAATAAACAAAATTCACCTTGATAAAACTTATATGCCAAGTCTCAGATATACCAAAATGTTAATATAACATCATGCCCAAAACAACTAGGTACATGTCATTTCAACACAAACACATATATTCATACAAAAGAGGTAACAAAATTATTCTTGAGCTGAGTTGTTGAGAATGGATTCTTGAACACTTTCAATCTATGAAAATCCTCGTCTAAGATCTGCACATGGAATGAACATAACCATATGCTGAGTATTGAATACTTAGTGGTGATAATATAATTCAAATTCAATGCATTAAGAATAAACAAAAGCAATTATATATAAAAATATCAATTATATTAATGTATTCTATTTTAAATCATCACATTTCCAACTTTCTTATTCATTTCACATTTCAATATCAATCTCAACACTTACTCATTTTGGCCCCTATTATTCGACGATAGACAATAGGACGGATACTCAAATCTATATAACGAGTAAGTCCATGACCCTCTGGGAATTGGGACTATTTTATTCTACCATCCTAGGTTTCCCGACAATAATGGCTTTTAGTATTTTTTCGAACTATTTATTCTACCATTCTAGGTTGCCTGAAAATGATGGCTTTTAGTATTTACCCATGACCCTATGAGAATTGGGGCTAGTAAATCATTATATTGATGACCCTATGGCATGCGAACTATACTTGGACTACGTCCAACATTGTTTAAATGGGCATTAACATCATGATCACTATTGTAACAAATGTCATCATAATATCAATGTCTCATCATTTATATACATATTAAACAAAATTTCGAATATTCATCACATATTTCAATTATTACCATATCGAATCCATCAATCAAAGTTTACAGGGAAAAGATACACAAAAGCAAATTGAAATTGAATTATAGAAGCACAAACTAGAAGTGACTATTCATTAACGGCTTTAGCTTTTCCTTTGTCCTGACATGGTCCTACGTCGCCTTTATCTATAAAAATTAACTTTGAGTACGGAAACACATTAATCACCCAATTCAAACATAGTTTGGTACAATATAAATATGAATGCATTTTATTCACTTTAGTCCCTATAAGCATTAATATATGAAAGAGTCATAGCTTTTAGTTTTCCTTATCGAATTGAAAATCAATTTCCCATTTCTTTACTAGGAATCTCTACTTTTTAATTCATGACAAAATTTTCTAATATTTTTTAATTTATTTAATTTGGTTTCTAATATCATAAAATTAACTATATAAATGTAAGCTTGACTCAAGCTTAATTTAACACTTTTTACTATAATTTCAACCTATTTCACCATTATCTTAATTCATACTAGCTTGTATGAATATGGAGCCATAAATTAAATTTTTTAGATAATTTGATCCTTTAAGTTAGGATACTTTAGTGCGAAATATGGAGCCATAAATTTTAAAGCATAATAACTTAGGAAAGATTAATAATTAAAATCATATTAAAGTGTTACACGACTAATGTGTTAATAACCTAGGATAGGCGTTGTGAGGGGTTTTAATCCTTCCTACACATAATTGTACTCTTGACCATAGATTTGGAAAAGAAGACTTGAATTTATTCTTTTTAGGCCTCTTTTAGTTCATACTTAGGATAATTCTAAATTGAATAAATTAAATAGATGACTAAGTACATTGAGCTAAAAAAGACTAGCAGTGACTCTTAAATATGATATTTGTATCTAATAGGTCAAATTCTAGTTCAACAAGTTACGACACTTGATATTCAAAGTTTCCAAGCAAACCTATATAACAAATTTAAGCTTTCTATAGGACAACTTTTCAATTTAAGTAGTCGTGTTTGAAATGATGAATGATCATCTTTCAATCTCCTTTTTAATATTCATTTTTTACACATTTTGAACCTAATAAATTCTTTAAATAAACCTTGACCAAGAATTAATTACCTTCCACATTAGGGGAAATGCTAAGAAATATCAAATTATAATTCTTGAGAATGAAAAGAATGCATATATTGAGGGGCATACATAACGTGAACTATATTTGAAACGTCCAAAATCACTAAAAAGTGAGAAAGCACAAAAAAAAAGGGAAAAGAAAAGTTAAAGGCAATAAAATTACCAAAAAATCCTGACATGTTTTGAAAGTGAATGAGAAATTTGAAAATATGATTAATGTGATATTGGGTTGTAGTACCCTTAAAAACATTTTGGGCCTACATATCCTTTTTTTCTTAACCTTGAACTCGTGCCTTCACATGTCTAAAAAATTGTGTTTCAATCAAATATCAAACCTACTTAAAATCCAAGATTACTTAACAAATTGAATATAAATCTTTAATCTTCATTTTTTATGAGATAATCCTTAAAAACCTTGAGAATACAGGAGGTTTTGTATATAATATATAATATATTATATGATATAATTTCAAATAAAAATATATATGAAAGTTTTAGGTTATTTATATATGTGTGTATATACAACAGTTATATATGCATATTATAAAAATAAATAAAAGAGAAGGTCCTTATTGAAATAGTATAGAATTGATTGGATGCAATATTAAATTTGGTTGCTTTCAATAATTACAACTATTTATAAATCCATGAGAAGTTTTGATAATTTGTAAAAGGAACTTAGGCACCTATTGATGCTTTATATAATGATGAATTAATCCATTCCAACCAATTCTAAAAGAAAATTTTATTTCTGTTTCAAGTTTTTTTTCTAGATTCATTCTAATTTGTTAGAACAATTTGAGTGCAACCTACATGGATCTAACCTGAGATAAATGCGTATCATGAGAATAACATTTCTTGATTGTTCTACACAACAGAGGAAAAATAATCTATTGTAATAATTTTTTTTGAAACGCCTTACCTTTATAATTTCTATTTTTTATTTTTTGATTCAAACAATTTTTTTATATAATAGAGGCATGTTTAATACAGATCAAATGGCCACATCTAGAAACTAAGAGATTTTTTAAATGAATTGTGTTTAAAAATGAACTTTTGTGAATGCTTGATCTTTAAAGACTACATTTAAAAAAAAAAAAAAATTCTTTTTGAGTTTAGATAAAAGGAATATTTACCCATCCACCAAATTTAAATCTAAAAAAAGCCTTGACCCATTTTTAGGCATATCACTTGTAGGAAATACTAAACTTTTAATCATTTCAATATTGGTACTCGTAATCACCAATTTTTGATAGATCCAATGTCAATATTTTTGCACATATGTATCTTTTGATTATGAAATGTAATTTTGTAGGACAATTTTTTCTTAAAACCCAAATTTTTTGTAATCAAGATTGCTAAAAATAAAATGAATCATTTTCCTTGATAGCAAATATTATCAAGTGAAAAATATTTTGATTTTGAAATGAGATAAGTTTTTCAAAGAGAAATAAACATTAATGAAAATAAAGAAAGAAAGAAAATAATTTTACGGGTAAACAATTGAAAAATCAAAATTAAGGAGATCAATGATATCGTGATCATAAAACATAACTTGTTGGAGTTGGATTTTAGTATATAGAAATGTATGAATATATATATAGGGGTTAGGTTATATATATAGCGTGAGATGCAATGATTTGTAAGAAAATTGTATTTATATGTTTGAGTAAAAGAAATGAAAGGTATATTTGGATGTAACTTCAAGAAAACTAAACAATTGGGGTAACGAAGAGGAAATTAAACAATTGAAAGACTTTTTGTTTTCTCATGTACTACTATATGTTGATGACAAAACATGCCATGCCATAGAATTCTTGAATCAATGAGAAATGTAATAGCTATAATTTGATGAAATTATTTGAATTTTTTTTTTCAATGGGCAAAAAGCTCCTAATAGTGTTAATATTTCAACAGGCGTGGATCATTAAGATTTGTCCCTTTAATTATGATCATGAAACCAATATGTGATATATATTGCACTTCACAAAATTTGAGACACTCCTTTGGCAACATTCGCCTAACAAATTCTCTTCGCATGTGACACTCCATACTCAATCCAGATGACGTACTTAAATGCAGGATGTCATATTCATTGTTGAAGCAACTCAAACAAAAAAAATGACATCGACACCAAATCAAGAAGTGTGACACATAATACATAACTAATATTCAATGGCGTGCAATTGGTCATCTATATATATATACCTAACCAAGTGGAACAGGAAACCAAATCATTATGCACATAATATTCAAATATCCAAAACCAACATATAAGACTCATAAGTTCTCCACTAAGCCAATAAGTCATGGTTTAATTAGACTTAAAGGCTTGGTCAAATAACATGCTAAGGACTTTATTTATTCTCTCATCTAATTTCTATAATATTTGGTACTTAAAAATGTACTCATTATTCATTAATCACTAACTTCTCTAATAAATTACTTAGAAATGGTATAATAGCCTAATGATGAAAAATATACTAAAAATACCTTGGTTCACTTGAAAACTAGAATGTTAAGGCTTCAATTTCCACCTTGAATACACAACAATGGAGAAAATCAAAGGATTTTTTTCTCTATTTCTTCTTTCTCAATCAGTGTAGATGATAAGAATGAAACTAAGTTTAATGCTTTACCCTTTCTTTCCTATTAACCCATAATCTTAATTATATAATTTCACTAACTCATAAATTAAGGCATGTAATGGTTTTAATTTAATGATGCAATGATTAGTGGAGATTGATGTGGTGGATTAAGGCTTTTCACTAATTTAATTAGCTAGTGGTTAAATTGCACTTAAGGCCTTAGATTAATCATTCATCTAATCCTTATAATGTTTGTTACTCTAACAATTTAATCCTTTTATAATAGTTATTAAACTTTCTAATGAATTACTTAATAACTGTCCTCTCTAATTTCATTCTTGCCCCAAGAACCTCCCAATTTAATTTTCTAAAATTGCTTGGTTCAAGAAATCTGATAAAAAAAATTAAATTCTCTAACATTGGTGAAAAATGGGATGTTGCATCACATTTCATTGAATTGCAATATTTTAAGGTTTTTCAAATTATTAATGCCACAAGGCACGTGATCTTCAAGTTTCAAGATGGGGCCAATTGACAAGAGCTCCAGGAAAATTTTCTTTATCAATCATCAATCTCTTCATTTCATTCAAGCTATCCAATGTTAGTCTTTTCAACTTCTAAGAGCAGGCTTTCTTAAAATGCATTTGCTCTTCATGAAACCCTTTATAAAATGAAAGATGCATTAGATTAGGTACATCTTCAATGAATTTGAAAGGATTGATCATACTAATCTCAACCAAGATAGACAAACTTTGACAAGGTTCTTCATTTCAGGAATCCACCCCAGCTTTTCTAATCTCCCTTGAAGGAAAAGATGTTGAAGGTGAACCATAAGAGAAGACAATGATTATATTTGAAGAAATTGGTCATTTTTCACTATGGTAATATTGAGTAATTGAAGCTAGTGCATTTACTCAATAGCTACACATAAAGCCATTACATATTGTGGAGGTAGCTGATAATTACATCAATTCTAATTTATTTGTGATAATTTTCTCTTTGATTTGTGCTATTTAAGTTCTTAATTATTTTATTTTATCTCATATTTCATTTTTTTTCATGTATTAGGAGAAAGGATTGGAGAAAAGTGATCTTGAAGATTAATTTTGGCAAGTTTTAGGAATTAGACTTTCAACCTACATTACTTTCAGTATTTCGGCCATATCTTAAGCTAAATGACTCTGATTTGAGCACAAAATATATCGTTTCAAGGGGAATCAAAAGAGCTAACTATATTTATTTCATAACTTGGACCCATAAAACATTAAGAAGGTTCCAAAAAATGGCCAAGAAGTTTGTGAAACAAATCTGCCAAAAACCTAGAAAAACTACTTCAATTCATTAAGGACACTTTTCTCTTTTCTTAGTTATGCGAATTTTTCCCTATAAATACATAGTCATAGGTTTAGAATAAGATATAACTGCATATAGCCACATATAGCTACCTTTAGTATTATTTTATTTTCTCCTTGAGTTGCTAACCTTCTTTTCTAGTCAAAGGGATTTTGACCTTTTGATTCTTCAAGTTTATGAGATCTAATTGAATTTTAATCCTTCTTTGTTATTTGATATTTCCATATATTCTATTTTAATTACAAATATTCAGGTTTGCTGAATATTGGATCTATTAATTATGACTCCTATTTCAGTCAAAATTTAAGAAGTAATCTTCTAGTTAAACTCTGTTTATTTGTTTCAATCAAACATTGATTAGTTTAGATTATTTTATTATTATTTGACCTATGAATTTAGCCTATAAATAGGCTCTTTTACAACCTTAGAAAATACACCCATTAGATATTAGAACTCATAACACATTTAGAGAGAATTTTGTGTTTACGTTTTGAGAGTTCTTTGTTTTCGGGTTTTCGGGGTTTAATTTTTATCTCCATCTTTTGTACTCTTCGTTCTTTTGCAATTATAGTAAAATTATCTTTGCCCGTGGTTTTTTATCCTCTTTGGAGGGGTTTTTCCATGTTAAATTGGTGTGTTCAATTTCTTAATTTCTTCTGCTATTTTTACTTGTTCGTTGCTTAATCAGGACGATCCTAACAAGTGGTATCAAGAGCTAGTTCAATTTTCATAGATCAGCCCATTCAGATATGGTAGCAATAAGGTTTGAAATTGAGAAGTTCGATGGGGAGACAAATTTCAATCTGTGGCAAGTTCGGATGATGGCAATTCTAGTTCAATCCGGTTTGAAAAAGATTGTTACTAGGAAAAAGCCCGAGAATCTAAATAAAATAGAATGGGAAGAGCTTGATGAAAAGGCTTTGTCTGAAATCCAGTTGTGCCTCGCGAATATGGTATTTTAGAAGGTATTGATGGAGAAGACCTCATCTGCCTTGTAGAAAAGATTAGAAACTCTTTATGCGACTAAGTCTCTGGCTAACAGTTTAGTGTTGAAACAACGTCTATTTACGTTTCACATGAACGAAGGTGAGCTTTTTAGAGATCACATCAGTCAATTCATTACTCTTTTAAATGATTTAAAGAATGTTAAGGTTCATATTGACGATAAAGATCAGACTATGCTATTATTGTGCTCTTTACCCCCTTCATACAAGTCTTTCAGGGAGACCCTGATTTATGGAAGAGACAAACTCTCGTTTGAAGATGTGAAGGGTCATTTGTTGAGTAGAGACAAACTCGACAATGAGCTTCATTTGGATAGCAAGGTAGATAGGCAAGCTTCCATTTTGATAGCATCAGAGAAATAAGACAAAATGTGTCGCTATTGTAAAAAGTTGGGTTACATCAAAGCAGATTGTTATAAACTGTGAAAGAAAAAAGCTGCTGAGAGTAACGAGGAAGATGTAGCTGGTGCTAATTTGGCCGATGAAAGTGGTGATGATTTCTTGTTAGTGTCAACGAGCGATAACTCCAAGCTCACGTCTGAGTGGATCCTAGATTCGGGATGTTTTTTCCACATGTGTCCCAATAGAGAATGGTTCTCCACATATAGTTCGGTTGAAGGTGGAGTTGTGTGCATGGGAAACGATTCATCTAGTAAGGTAATTGGTATTGGTACTGTTAAAATTAGGATACACGATGGGACGATTAGGACACTCTCAGATGTCAGGTATGTACCTGATTTACGAAAGAATCTCATCTCCTTGAGTATTTTAGACTTGAAAGGATGCAGAATCAACATCGAGTCGAGCGGCATTAAAGTATCTCGTGGAGCTCTCTTTTTGTTAAAAGGTAAAAAGAGCGGCGGTCTTTATATACTGGAAGGTTCTACGATGGCCGGTGAAATCGGACGTCCTCGTCCAATTCTGAGTCGAAGTCAACTCATTCAGAGCAGAGGCAACTTGGTCATAGGAGGGAAAAAGGTATGACCATTTCGTTGAAGAGAGGTTCTCTTTTGGATGCAGGTTTTGAAAAGTTAGGGCACTGTGTTCGTGAAAATCAAACCCGGGTTAGTTTTGATTTGGCAGTGTACAAGTCGAAGGCTAGAAGTCTTCCAGTTTCTAAGCACAGATTCGACTCAGTTAATTCCTTGCATGGTTCAAGATAGGCTCGTGGCGGGCTTTAGCAAAGATGGCATTGTGGAAATATGAGTCAATATGGAGATTTGTTAATTATGACTCCTATTTCAGTCAAATTTGAGATGTAATCTTCTGGTTAAACTCTATTATTTTTTTCAATCAAACACTGATTAGTTTAGATTATTTTATTATTATTTGACCTATGAATTTAGCCTATAAATAGGCTCTTTTACAACCTTAGAAAATACACCCATTAGATATTAGAACTCATTACACATTTAGAGAGAATTTTTTGTTTACGTTTTGAGGGTTCTTTGTTTTCGGGTTTTCGGGGTTTAGTTTTTATCTCCATCTTTTGTACTCTTCGTTCTTTTGCCATTATAGTAAAATTATCTTTGCTCGTGGTTTTTTATCCTCTTTGAAGGGGTTTTTCCACGTTAAATTGGTGTGTTCAATTTCTTAATTTCTTCTGCTATTTTTACTTGTTTGTTGCTTAATTAGGACGATCCTAACAGGATCCATATTAGATTACTTGGAATCTTTTCCTTGTTAATTAGAATTGTCAGATTTGTAATTTTTTAATTATTCTAATATTGTGACCAATAGCATTGTTGTGATTGTCGAAGTATGCAACTCATAGTTATGTGGATATGTGGTTTGGTCTGAATGAACCCCACTTTATGTGTTTGTTGGCTAGAATTAGGTCTCTTTAGGTCTTAATGTTGCTGATAAACTAAATCCTAGCACCCCTTTTACGAATTTCTTTTACAAGATCTCCGATAGGTGGAGTTATAGTCGGTACTGGTGGTGCTGGGTGAACCACTTTTAGTAGTGGTTGCTAAGGTTATTGAGGTTGGGGCACTTGAGTATTCCCCATAAATTGATCAACCACTTGTGTCATCATCATAAAGAAGACACTTTTGAAAGCATTTCAACTGTTCCCAAGCTAGTTGCAAATGCTTGTTCTGGAACAAGGGGCACATGACTTTCAATTTCTTTATCGGTCGCTTCTCTAGATCTTTCAGACATGGTTATCAACACTACAAGAAAATTCAGATTAGTTTAAAGCACAGGGATTAAGTCAGAGATGTATCATGCATGATGAGGCATGACATAGCCTTCGGTTTTTCAAGAATCGGCTCAACCGTAACTCTGATACCAAACTTGTAACACATCAAACCTGACCTTATGATAAAATCCGAGTTTGATGTTCACTACTCAAAATCGAACTAACTTATAGTAAAACAATTTGGTGGAGGCTTTATAAAATTATTACAAAGTTATACATATAAACATATAATAGTTGTGGCTTTATTAATGTTTGAATGAAATCATTAACAGTTTGAAATACTGTTTAAGCCATTTGGCTTATAAGTCCAAATATAATAACTCATTAAACAGATTGCAATAATTCAAATCCAAGCATTTATACTTAACAGAAATATCGTAAAAATAGAGTCTTATCAAAATAGAAGTTCTTTGTAAAGATCATTTCCAAAATACATTTATACGCCACCCCAAGAGTCATGCATGATACAGAATAAAATAACCAGCTCACGATAACAACAACACTTTGGCGTAGTCCTTCTAACAAAGTCTTCTTTCAATCAGCAAGCCTGAGAAGGAAAAGGTAATAGAGTGAGTTCATATGAACTTAGTGAGTTCAAAAGAGAAAATTATACATATAATAACTTACAACATAATTGAGCATTTCAAAAAGACTTACACACAATAAACATAGTACGCCCAATGGCGTATACAGAACACAAACAAACTCAATACGTCAACTTACTTATCACTTGGTGTATTCTATACGCCAACTTAACACAACTCTAAAAACTCATCTTCATGCCATCTACGTACCCAAAATTCAGAATCAAAATCATAACATACAGTCTCATTCACATACATTCCCTCTCAACTCCTCATATCATTTTCATTCAAAATAGCATGTTTTATTATGATCTGCCAATTCAGTTTGCAATTTAGTTGCCCTACGAAGGTTACACAAACATATCTCTTCATCTCCATCACCATATATCAGATCATATAATACATATAAGAAATAGATGGTAGTGGCTTAAGCATGAAGGATGGTGCTTACTTCATAACACAAACAAATTGAACTCAAACTGATGACATTGGATAACCATTATCCACACATACACTTGTCATCCATTACAGAGGAAGATTACTTACCTTACACGAATCATATAACAAAGAGATTTACAACTCATGGAAGTAAAAAGGAACACACCAAAAATTCTAGTACAATCTACAAAGCATGTCCTTTGCCTTTATCACTTGGACTCACATTAGCTTCTTAAGCTAAAAGAAAGATATTTATACATATTAGATCATCAGTCTATCAAATCTGAACATGCATGTAGTACGAAAAACATTTAAATGACTTCAATGATAACCTAAGGGTTCATTAGTAATTACCAATGAGCCGGTACTAATGTATAAGTTAGCTAGATACTGTAAACCTTCACTTCGATAAAGTTTTCTAGACTTAAGTTTTTCAGAGACTTTCAGAGGAAATCAAGAAAGAAGAAGAAAATGTAAAAGTGTTTCAAAAAGATCACTGTTATCCTTATATACTTAAGCAACGGAGACAATGAATAGTGGAAAAATCAGATAATTCTACTAACTCTCTTTATTCATGTGATTAAGTGCACTTAACAAAATTTAGGTTTTATTATCTATAGTAGTCTAGTTCTGTTCTAACTAGACCTCAACTTAACTAACCAAATCACCATACTAAAATAATAAACAAATCTAAACAACTGCGAACTTAACAAGTTCGCCCAAAGCATCTAGGTTGGGCGAATACTTAACAAAAGAGTCTGTTAACCTTAAAGCTCGCTAAACTAGGATTTTTCCAAATGACGTATTACACAGAATTCTATACTTAGCCAGAATAAACACTTTACTTACTCAAATCTATCTTTAATTTACCATTTATACGCCAAACAATAACCTAATATGAAAACTTAGTCGGGCGGGCTATTACAAGTTATACACGATAGGATACCCTTCCGGTCTCACCTATCTCGATATCTATCAGGGGTGTCACTCCCTAATATACTAAGTACTCTTGAATAAACAACCAAATTTGGATAAATAATCACTTAACAAATAAATGAGTTTATTAATCGAATCATGTGAGATGTGAAATAAGCACAATAATTTATTCAATTATTCATAGAAATGTGATCTACCACGAATTACACTATTATTTACATCCCTTTTTACACATAATTGTAGCTTGTTTAAAAGAAAATCAAAGCATCTTAGTATATATTTAGGTTTTCATGATTAAAATAGTAATTTATGATTTTTAGTAGTTTTTATTACATCTTAGACATCTAAATAATGTTACATGATCTTGTCGGACAAATTGAGATCTAAAGATGCATATTCGGGCCGAAACTGTTGCTATGTTGCAACACCAATACACCGATGTTGCAACACTGAAGACAGAAGAAAAAACAAGTCCTAGAGTAAACTTAGGAGTATATTTAGGTTTAGTTTAATTTTTTTTGTTTATTGTTACTATTATTATCATCTTGCTTTTAGATTAACACTACTAATTCGTGATTCAACTAGACTAGTAGTTATTTTTGGTAATTGGCGTAATAATAGTTTTTCCCAAACTGCAACCGCTAGGGTACAATCCTAGGAATATTTACCATGTGTTTCATTGTAAACAAACTATATTACAACCTAACCTGTATACTTGTGGACACCGCCTCAATTCTATATTTTTGGTAGCAATATTCATACTATTGGTGTTGGTGTGTTGGGAAGCGGTAAAAATGCTAATAATGTTAACGAAAATATAAATAAAAGAACAAAAGATAGGAGAAAGCTCATGAATACATATTAAAGCGCTATCCCGGAGTAATCTCCACTCGCAATTGTCTTCACATCATAATAGAAAATTTTTTACTACACGAACATAAAGAGAAAATAAAATTGAATAGTAAAATTGTGTCTCTAAGTCTGCACACCAATACCAGTGACCCTAAGGTTGCTTATATAGGCGATGGCCTACTTGGTGACCACCCAACCATAGATACAATTAGATACCAATAAATGCAATATTCTGATAAATGCTAGGGTCCAAATAAATAAATATTCCCAAAAGTTTCGTGGAAAGAATCATCCATATTTTGGCCTGCCATCGTCACGTTGTCATGACATGGGAATGCTCCTCGTCAAGACGTCGCCACCGTGAATACCCTCCTATCTTCATCACTTTGTCGTGATGAAAGGAAGCTCTCTGTCATGATGTCAAGTGCTTTCTTGGCCTTGGCAGCTTCGTTGTCTTATTGGGCTTCCTTGTCTTACAATCCAATCATTATCCTTGTATTCTTGGACTTAAATTGGCATCTTACACACTTAAATAGCCCATTAGTCACTCACGAGGCCCAAGTCGGCCTTACGGGCCATCAAAATAGTAGAAAATGTGTAAAAATACTTATTTTACTAATATTTTATTCTTAACATAATAATACTAAAAATATAATAATTAATTATAGAATGCCAAGAAAACAAGCTCTTTAAGTGTAAAATGACCTAAAATAACTACTACATTTGACGTCAGTTTGGTATTTGCAATTCCTTTGTGTCTCACACTTGATCCAGTAGTTTGCGGATTCTCCTCCACATCTTACACTTATCGCTATAATACACCAACAGAAATTCAATTGTGTAATAGCACATTATAATTTTTCACAAGTTCAAGGGACTAAGCCAGAGATTCCATAACATGCATATAAGGGCTAACTTTCTTAATCCTAATTCTTGAGTACTGACAAACCGGAGCTCTGATACCAATAAAATTGTAATGCCCCATACCCAACCTGATCTTCGAGTTCGGACTATAGGATGCTATATTCAAAATAAATCAATTTAACTTATACTTTCAATATTAATATCCACAATAATAAAAGAGTGAAGAAAAAGAACAGAATTGATATTGTTGCTAAGTAAATTAAAGATTTAAATGAATCTACGTCGCTAATAAATATTTAGTTGAATATACAATAATTTCACCAAGTAACCCTTACTTTTTTAGAATGACCACTTAGTATTTTAACTATCTAGTTTCGTTTACAACAAAGACCCTGAGACTTCGTCTCTGGGTCGCCCCGCTGTATGCAAGTTACAACTAATAAACAAAGATGCCACTATATGGTGAACTCTGGCCTAGCACCTTCTCGAATTCTCGCAATCCCTAGTTACCTGCAATACATAACAACACAAATAGGTTCCAAATAACTTAATGAGTTTCCATACCATACTAACAAAATGCTAACTCTTTGCCCTTCGTGGCTAGCACTTCAATATAGTCTTACCTGATTTGAAACAGTACATCATTCTCATTGTCACAGAAGATAATTTCTTAGCAGATTTCCTTTACTAACTTTATTCCATTTAATTGCCTTCATGGCTTGTTATGCATCTATTTCCTTGAGAGGGAAATCCTCGTGAGTTCTTACTTGTAAACTACTTGTAAGAGATAATCCATCGATAATTCCCGTAACATGCCTTTAACCAATGACTATAAATATGTACGTAATACCATTTTTGGCGAACAGTTCCTGTTACAGACTGTTAATAGTGATTTATCTTACTGAACTCAAACCTGTATTACAGTCCTCTTGAATCCATAAGGGAAACAGCCTTGCAACTTAATATAGAAAGTTTGCTCATCCCCATCAAATGGACAGATTAGATGGTACATTTCATCCCGCCCATGTTCCACGATCAAATAGTCTACTCCTGGTAGTTATCTCTTTGAAACAGATAACTTGTAGGTAGATTCTTAACAGCGAACCCCCTATTTCTGAAATCATATATGTGAGACAGTCGTGGAGGACTACCAAATCTTTTATATACGGTTTTGCATAGCCAAACAGCTCACACAGTATCTCAGACACAAAACTTACTTAGGTAAACATTTTCTCATTTTGGAAGTATAGGAGGATACCTTTGTATCATTCCCAATAGAACCTGGCAAAGTATCATATATATATAATATGAATTCCATACAATTGTCCATACATTTGGTTCGGGTGTAAGTTGCGATATTAGCATAGGGACTCGTTCTTGGTGATCTTATAGAATTAGATTCAAATCCCTGAATGAATTTTCTAGCTCGCACAAGAATGAATTCCATAAGTACTATAGATGTCAAGCTATGAGAATAGAACCGATGGATCATCATAACTTGTATCCGCGTCACTTATTTGCTAGCACAGACATCATGGCCTTCTCATAATAATAGAGCACCTTTTTGCAGGCTTAAACCAATATGTGTGTTACGAAATTATATTGGCCAAATAGTCCTAGCAAATTTTCCTCACAACAATAGTCCTTGCTAATTTTTCCCACATGAGATAAGTCCTCACGAACTTCCACAAAAGATAGTCCTGGCGGACTTTCCACATATAAGATAGTCCTTGTGGACTTCCACAAAAGATTTTCCTGACAGACTTCCACATTTATAGTAATGCCATGGCCAAGGACTTCCATTCATCCCATAAAGGGCTCTCATACGTCCCCTAAGGGGCTCTCAAATATCCCATAAAGGGCTCTTATACGTCCCACACAAAGGGCTGTCATATACAGGTGTGCACCGAGTCTCTGTATCATTTAATCTCCTTTCCTGGCTCAGTCTAACGAAACCTCCCTCAAAGCCATATAAATATAATGCATATACAATCCCATGTATAACCATCTGAACCTTCTCAAAGTGACATAAATATAATGCATAACATATACAACGTTTCGCCAACAGATACTGCCTATCACACGGCATATAATACACCATTCATATCATTATGCAACATAAACATATCTACTACCAATCATTCATATCAATTCAATACGCAACAATGCATCACACCAAGCCTTTCATTTACTTAACATAAATAACTTACAGCTATACAATTGCATCTCGTTACACAACATATATATGGCAATATTTCCTCTATTCAAAATGGTCAGACTTATAACCAACAGTATTTGCATGTCAACACTACATGCACACACAAGACATCAACACTTCGCCACAAGTTTGATTCATCATTGGTAAAGCACTAGTTCATCATGTTTAGTATATGAATGACACAAAATACATCTATTTAATATATGAGTCTGAGAACTCACCTGGGAGTTTTTACCAAATCCATCTTCTAAACTTTTTTCCCTTGCTACATAAGCCTCTTTAGCCATTACAACACAACAACCATTTTAGAATCCAACTGAGACCATTCATTAGCATAAAAACCATAATTTCTTTGCATACAGAGGTCAGCTAAATGATCAAAATGATCATTCATCTATTTACCCAAAACAAAACAAAATCAATAGTCAACTAAATCCTTAACTTCTTTCTTTTTCTTAAATTCGTTAATGCAGATAGATTAGAAAAATTACCAGTAGACAACATTTCCAATTTCTAAGAATTAAAACTTAGTCTCTCCCTTCATGCACGAACGTTCCTCAATCTTTCTACCTTCCATGGCAAATCAGAGAAAAGAAGAAGAACAAAAAATAAAAGAATCATATAAGAGAATAAGGCCTCTCTTATATATATATAGTACTCTTGCACATCCTTCATCAACACTAAATTGATAGCCACCTGTAATAGCCTTAATCATCATGTCTACCACTATAAGACTATAACAGCCCAATTTCGGTGAAATCGGAACAGTAGTTTTGGGACCACAAATTCGAGCCAAAAATAAAATTTATTTTTATTGTATTATATGGTCCGTAATATAATAGACGTGACATGTGAAACTTTTTACATGAAAATTTTATTGATTTAGTGCCTAATTAGGAGAAGGACTAAATCGCATAAAATGTGAAAGTTGAATTCTAGTAGCTATAAGGATTAAATAGCTATGGAATTCAAAACTAAAGGTCCTTATATGGTAACTAGACCATTAAGAAAAGTATGTAGATTTTTCTTGGTGACTCATCCATGGAAAATGAGGAAAAGGCTGGGGACTAAATTGGAAAGTGAAATTTTAAATTAATTAAAAGATGATAAAATAAATATCATCTTATTTTATGTTACATTCTTCCCTAAAATAAACATGGAAACCCTAGGAGAGAGAAAAGAGACTTTCATGGCCAAATTGGGTAAGTTTCCTTGTCCCGTTTTTAGTAATTTTGATATTTTTAGAATCGGGATAGCTTAATCTCTCTATTTGGGGGATTATTTTGAAAAGTTATCAAAGTATGAAAATGGGTCATGGATGTATATGCCGAAATTTAAAATTTATGGTAGAAAATGAAAGATTATTGATAGATAAACAACTTTTACAAAGTGATTTTTGATAAAAACATGATTTAGGGACTAAAATGAAAAGTTGTATAATTTGATGAAAAATTCTGAAATTTTATGAATACATGTGCTGTAAAATTTTTAATGGGGCTTTGGTTAGGCTTGAAATAGAGAGTAATTTGCACAAGTTTCATTTTCCGAGCCTAGGGACGAAAATGGAATTTATGAAAAAGTAAGGGGCAAAATGGTAATTTTTTCTAGGATGAAAATTGAGTCCACTTGAATGTGAAATGTGGTAAATTAATGTTAAATTTACTCGTATAGATCCAAATAGACCAAATTCGGAGTTAGAACGAGGAAAAAGAGGAAAATGTCGGATTAGTAGATGTTTGCATACGAAGCTTTATCGAGGCAAGTTCGTGTAACTAAATTGTATATATTTTTATGATTGAATTAAATATTGTGCTTGTGAATTGTATAAATGCCTTAATTTTGTGAAATGATCATATATTCGTCAAAGCTCGATAAATGAAACGTGCCCGATCAATAATAATGTTCGATAAATGATAAATGATAAATGATAAAAATGTAAATTTTATACTTGAGTTGAATGTGAACACTTGAATTGTATGAATGCATAAATTTATGAGATTGAACATATACCCGAAAATTGCCTGATGAATGTTAAATCCCGTTTGAATAAATGGAAGTCAATGGATAAATGTGATTTTCCTGATAAAACTGCATATGTTGCAGAATGGATTTAGCCCGGACGGGTAATCCAAAATGAGTCTCTCGAGTATATGTTTCAATTAGGATTCAGCCTAGACTGGTAGTCCTAATAGACAAGATTTAGCCTGGACTGGTAATCCAGATTGGACACTATAGGGAATTCTTTGTCATATAAAGGATTTAGCCTGGACTGGTAATCCGACAAAGCCCTTAGAGTATATGTTACAGCTAGAATTTAGCTTGGACTGGTAAGTCTGCTGTATGATATGTGGCTCGAGAGTATACCTACAAGGTGCTACTGAGTATGAATTGACGGATTTTGATTTGTACACTTCAAGTGTACTACCGGTATATCCATCGATATTCCAAATAAATTCAATAGGTAAAACTCTTAACATGAGATGAATATGAATAAGAAATGAGTTACTAAATGTATATGTCTAAAATAGATGAAAATGATGATACGTGACGATTGATATAAGAAAACATGAGTTGATGATACTTGTACATGAAATTCATTTGATGAATATGTCATCCTTGAATATAGACTTGTATATTTTGAGCATACTACGACTCGTTTGACATTGATATTTCGAGAAATATGAATAAAGTTCTGATATGAAATAATCTAAACTTGAGATGAACTATTATGAAATTATACTTGTAATATAAAGAGATGATTTATGCATGTTAAATGAACAAATGTTATGGAATGCAATTGTGCATGGAAACTTGATTGTTGTTGAGCCCAAACATGTTTTGAGGTTATTGTGGAATATATGACTAACAAGGGCAATGAGGATATGTGTAGGGCTTGAAGTCAAATTGAATGAATGTGCCTTACATAGTTACCTCAAAATAGAATGAATGGTAAGCTAAGTACCATGTTATACGAACTTACTAAGCATACAATGCTTACCCTATTTTATTTTCCCCTGTTTTAGAGTAAATCGGAAGCTCATTAGATTCGAGGCTCGTTGGATTGGAAGCTCGGTGGAGATCACTCACACTTTCCATAGGCCCATGACAGTACAATACGGTAAATCAATTACGGTTGTAATGGCATGTATAGGATATGTTGGCCATATTGGCATGTAAATGTAAATAATGCTTGAAACCTAGCCATTGGAATGACTAGTGATCGGGTCCAAACTAACTATGACAACGAATAAGGCAAGTGCACCTATCGTTTGGTAGTATAGCTATGGCAAGATCGGAAATAGCGTATCCTCAAGGACCAAGAGTATTAGTAATTACTATCTTTTTATTATTTAGCCTAAGAATTAAGGGAATTGTTGTTTAATTTAAAACTAATTACTAAGCTAAAGATGCTAAGACACAGAGAATGAATTGGGGAAATACTTTTGGGAAAACCAATTGATTAAGATAATACCCGAGGAAGAATCCACCTAGAGTTCACTTTTTATTTAACTCTGAACCAGACGATTTATTCACTTAACTTGATCCGTAGGATTCCCTAATTTATATTAGTACCTCTCTCGAGGCTACTAACATCTAACCCTAGGTTGATTAATTGAAATCTCTTTCTAATTAAAAACCCTAGAGTTGCATTAACTCGATCTATGGACTCCCATATTAGGTTTGACCCTAATCCGGCAGATTTTCGTCGTCATATCTTTAGGAGTGCGATCAACTCCGCTTAACTATGCTAGATCTACTCTTAAACAGGGACTTTTACTCCACTGCCTAAGCACATCAATACTTGAATCAATATCCTGAAATATCAAAGCAAGAATTAAGAACACATAATTAAGAACATATCAAGTATTTATCATATAGTTCAGAAAATAATAACAAGATCCGTCTTAGGTTTCATCCCCCTCAGGTATTTGAAGGGTTTAGTTCACGTTTATAAAAGAATACATCTTAGAAGAAAGTATAAAACAAAATATAAGAAAAACCCTAAAAACCCCCTGAAGGAAATTGAAGGGAAGATCTTTCATCTTGAGTATGATTCCAGCTTCTTGAGATGGATCAACTGGCTTTCTTCGAGTAAATCCCACAATTCGGCCCTCTCTGGCTTTGCCTCTTCGGCCTCCCCCTTTTAGGTCATACTTAGGGTGTTTATATAGGCTTTCAGAATGTCTTTCTTTGCCCCCAAGTAACCTAATCCGAATGGAATTAAAACAGATCATGGCAGGGACACGCCCATGTAAATCGAGCCCAGGCCGTGTTCGGGTCTGCTAAAGAGGCACGGCCGTGTGGAAAACTCCAGGCCGTGTGGACTTCTTACTTTGGCCCATTTTCTTTGTTTTTGGCCCGTTTCCCATTCTTTTCATCCTCCGATGCTCTCCTAAGTATAAAACATGAAATTAAAGTATTAGGAGCATCAAATTCCACAATTCAGAGGATAAATCATCCAAAGTGTGCTAAATGTGGGATTAAAATATGTACATATTACGGTTTATCAAATACCCCTACACTTAAGCATTTACTTGTCCTCAAGCAAAATTTCCAACTCACAATTAAAATGAACTTCCTCAATTCATAATATTCATCAATAGTGTTTCATCATAATTCACAGGTAATTTATACATTGATAATTTAACCAAAAGGGTTCTAAATATTCAAACAATCAAAGTCATAGTTTTTAAAGTACGAAAACATAGGTGTTTCCCCTTACCTAAAATAATTACCTTTAATTCAAAATTAACAAGGGTTGACATCCTTACTAAAGATTCACTCAAATCACTCAAAGTCTTTAAGGTTCAAAATTAAGCACTCAAAAGTCGAACATGAAAAGTTAATCCCATAAGCTTGCAACGGGGTTGTAATGGGGCTTGGGTTAAAGGTGTGGATAAAGGCTGAATTAGAGGGTTAAATTCGAGATTGAATTGACAAATTACCTAACTAGAAACAATAAACCGATAATGAATAATTATATTAATGACACGAGCTTCCTCTGAAGATGTGAATTTAACTGTTTAAGCTCATAGAACATAGAACTAATGATGAATATAATATCTAACATTTTTTTTAAAAAAAGAAATTAAGTAGATAGATTTTAACAATTGAAATAGAGAATGTAGTTAGGCAACTGATCAAATTAAATCTCGATATAAGGGTAGTCAAGAGAAATGGTGATAACAAATACAAGATGGGTTTTGGGCTAAATTAGTGGGTGAGTCAATAAATGGTTTGTTAAGATCAAAGGGGTTCACTAGGGGTTAATTGTGAGGGTAGGCTTTTAGTGGAGTAAGTGGGTTAAATCCTAAGTGTCTTTATCATCTCTGTATATCAAGTCAATGATGTGGTCTTGACATGTATGATCGAAGCAAGTTCTAGAATAAAAAATCAATGTTGACACACTCATAATCAATAAAGTGAGCAAGAAAAAAATGTATTCTCTAAAAAGGCTCAAAATCTCACAAAAAATATGGTTTTTGATGTCAATCTTTCAAATTTCAATTTCAAAGTAATATTTAGATTTAGGTAGACAACCTAACAAATTTTTAATTCTGAAAATAGACTCATCATGCTTGATTCTCTAGTATATTAAAGTTTAAATCATCACTGCACAATTATCAGATGACTTAATCCAAAACATATCAATAAAAATCATGAATCAAAGGAAATTTCATTCTAATAGTAACATGAGAAAATTACTTAAAAACAAGACAAGATTCAGGGATTTGAGAATAATGCAAAAAGTTAGGATTTAAAATTCACCCCCACACTTAAGATGTACATTGCCCTCAATGTACAAAGATAAATATTCTAGAGATTAATAGCATTAAATTAAGTGAGAAAGGGAGAGGTGAAACTTCCTGAATTTTGGATGGATTCATTGAGTTGGAAGTGTAGAAACTTGATTCGGAGGTGAAAGATAAGTTGGAGGAGGCGTCTCTGGTGGTGGTATGGTGGCCGCCAACAATCACTGCGCTAGATGAAGAAATTGGGTAACTCATGAAGAAATAGCCAGGAAATAATAAGAATAATTCAAAATATACTAATTATGTATTTAAAGGCAAGAAAGATAAAGAAAAAGAGTGTAAAAAGTAAAATAAAATTAGAAGAAAATATTAATGGACTGAAAAGTCCTTATCCTTAGATAGTTCGCGAGGTGCGTGTGATTTCTAAGGGCCCGTGTGTAAGGCCGTGTGGTATGGAAATCTGGGTAGTTAGTTTGTAGTTAGATGCTAAGAATAAAAAATATGAAAATTAATGGGGTTAGTACTTAGGTTGCCTCCCGAGAAGCGCTCGTTTAAAGTCTTAAGCTAGACTTACCTCTCATTCGCACATTCATTGTGGTTTGAGGAGTTGAAACTCTTCACCCCTGCTACCAGTTTTATGACTATTATATAGTTTGAGTCGAGTAATGTTTACTTTAAAAGTGCCGAATTTAGGATTAGTTACCTCGGCTGTTCGATATGGGAAGATATTCAGTACCTCAAAAGGGATTTTTTCGTTTGTATCAAGGTCTGAAGTGGCGATCCGAGGGTCTGTTTTGTCCAACAATACCTTATCTCTGATCTTAAATTAGTTTGGTTCATCATTAAGTTTGACATGGTTTTGCTTTGGTTCTGCTTCGTGTGTTCCTAATTTCTCTTTGAAATGCGTCTTCCACTTGTCTAGTTCATCGATTTGAAGCATTTGTTCTTCATGAGTTATTTTCTTTTTGGCATGAATTTTAGGATCTGGCTCAGTTGTGTAGTTCCATGGTGTTTCCTGTAAAGAAGGTTGAACCGAATGGTCATTAATAGAATTTATGTTCTCACCTTGATTACTCGATGTCCTAGCCGAATCAAAAGCTTAAAGAGTGATCATTTCGTCACCTACATGAAGTATGAGTTCACCTGTACCAACATCAATTTTAGTTCTGGTAGTTGCTAAAAAGGGTCTTCCTAAAATTAAAAGGGATATTATTTCCTCATCCATGTCTAAAACGACAAAGTCTACTGGGAATATGAATTTGTCAATTTTCACGAGTACATCTTCAATTATACCCCTAGGAATTCTAATAGTTTTATAAGCTAATTGAATGCTCATCCTAGTTTGTTTGGGTTTCCCTAGACCTAGCTGTTTAAACATTTTATAAGGCATAACATTTATGCTTGCCCCAAAATCAGCTAAAGCATTATCAACAGATAAACTACCAATTAAACATGGAATTGTAAAACTCTCTGGATCTTTTAACTTTCGTGGTAGTTTATTTTGTAGAATTACTGAGCATACTGCGTTTAGTTCCACATGCGACTCCTCGTCTAACTTCCGTTTGTTTGTCAAAAGCTCTTTTAAAAATTTCCTTGAATCTGGCATCTGCGAAAGAGGTTCAAGAAATGTTAAGTTAATATGTAATTTTTTTAGAAGTTTAAGAAATTTACTGAATTGTTTATCTGTGTTGTCTTTCTTCATCGCATTGGGGTATGGCACACAAGGTTGGTACTCTTTAATTACTGGTTTTGGCTTATCATGACTTACCTCAACCTTACCTTCCTCTACCACATTTTCTTGGCTTACTTTTGTTTCATCTAACCCTTTACTATCATGAGCAGTTATTGCTTGAAGTTGTTCCTTCGTGTTAGTCTCAGTATTGCTTGGTAGGCTTCCTTATGATCGTTCAGAGAATTACTTAGCAAGTTGTCCTAATTCGTTCTCGATCCCTTGAATCGACGCTTATTGATTTTTGAGTGCTGTCTCAGTGTTTTGGAAACGAGTTTCTGACACCGCTATAAATTTTGTTAGCATCTCCTCAAGGTTCGGCTTCTTTTCATGTGGGTAAGGTTGCTATTGGAAACTTGGGAGGGGTTGTTGTCTTTGATTTCCTTGACCACCCCATGAAAAATTGGGGTGGTTCCTCCAACCTGGATTATAAGTGTTACTATACGGGTTATTTTGAGGTCTAAAATTGTTACCCATATAGTGAGCTTGCTCGTTTTCAGTGTTCAGGTTGTAAGGCAGATATTTTGTGTTGTTCATCCCTCTTCCACTCGTATCGCACTGCATAACTGAATGTACCTGCGAAGAACCACATAAACCATCATTTTTCTTACTTAACAGTTCTACCTAGTTTGATAGCATGGTCACTGCGTCGAGGTTGAAAACACTAGCGGCTTTTGTTGGTTTTGTCCTCGTGACTTGCCACTAATAGTTATTCAGTGACATCTCCTCTATAAACTCATAAGCCACTTTAGGAGTCTTGTTATTCAGGGTTTCGCTGGTGGCTGAATCAATCAACTGCCTGGTTGAGGAGTTCACACCGTTGTAAAAGGTTTGGACCTGTAGCCACAAGGGTAAGCCGTGGTGTGGGCACCTTCTTAATAGATCCTTGTATCTCTCCCATGCATCGTAAAATGTCTCTAAATCCATCTGCACAAAAGAAAAGATATCATTCCTCAACTTAGTCGTTTTAGCCGGCGGAAAATATTTTAACAAAAATTTTTCTGTCATCTGTTCCCATGTAGTTGTTCCTTAACGAAAAGGGAAATAACCGAAGATGAATGGCATCATTAGAAACGCCATTTATTTTGAAAGTATCGCAAAATTCTAAGAAATTCGCCAAGTGATTATTTGGATCTTCATCCTGCAAACCATCAAACTTAACAAATTGTTGTATCATCTGAATTGTGTTAGGTTTCAGTTCAAAATTATTTGCAGCAATAGCAGGTCTAACAATACTTGATTCAGTTTCTGTAAAATTAGGTTTAGCATAACCATACATAGTACGAGGAGCAAGATTTTGATTCGCCGGGTTTGCGGCAACCATAGGAGGTAGCAGATTGTTATCAGCCATCTTTTCGGTAGTATTGGTATCGTCCCCTTGCTCTTCTTCTATGTATTGTAAGCTTCGCCTTATTTCTCTTCTGTTTTTGCGAACAGTACCTTCTATATCGCTGTCAAAAATCAAGGGTCCTGACGGGTTCCTTCTAGTCATACACTAGAAAAAACCTATCAGAAACAAAGAAAAGAAAAGAAAAATTAGAGAAGTAAAAAAATAAATAAATAAATAAAAATAATGGCTAAAGTAATAAAAATCAAGTGTTCCTAATATCTTTGTCCCCGGTAGTGGCGCAAAAAACTTGATCGTGTCCAAACTAACTATGACAACGAATAAGGCAAACGCACCTATCGTTTGGTAGTATAGCTATGGCAAGACTGGAAATATCGTATCCTCAAGGACCAATAGTATTAGTAATTACTATCTTTCTATTATTTAGCCTAAGAATTAAGGGAATTGTTGTTTAATCTAAAACTAACTAATTACTATGCTAAAGATGCTAAGACACAGAGAAAGAATTGGGGAAATATTTTTGGGAAAACCAAATGATTAAGACAATACCCGAGGAAGAATCCACCTAGAGTTCACTTGTTATTTAACTTTCAACCAGACGATTTATTCACTTGACTTGATCCGTAAGATTCCCTAATTTATATTAATACCTCTCTCGAGGCTACTAACGTCTAACCCTAGGTTGATTATTTGAAATCTCTTTCTAATTAAAACCCCTAGAGTTGTATTAACTCGATCTATGGACTCCCATATTAGGTTTGACCCTAATCCGGCAGATTTTCGTCTTCCTATCTCTAGGAGTACGATCAACTCTGCTTAACTATGCTAGATCTACTCTTAAACAGGGACTTTTGCTCCACTGCCTAAGCACATCAATACTTGAATCAATATCCTGAAATATCAAAGCAAGAATTAAGAACACATAATTAAGAACAAATCAAGTATTTATCATATAGTTCAGAAAATAATAACAAGATCCGTCTTAGGTTTCACCCCCCTCAGGTATTTGAAAGGTTTAGTTCATGTTTATAAAAGAATACATCTCAGAAGAAAGCATAAAACAAAACATAAGAAAAACATAAAAAACCCCTGAAGGAAATTGAATGGAAGATCTTTCGTCTTGAGTATGATTCCGGCTTCTTGAGATGGATCAACTGGCTGTCTTCGAATAAATCCCACAATTTGGCCCTCTCTGGCTTCGCCTCTTCGGCCTCCCCATTTTAGGTTATACATAGGGTGTTTATATAGGCTTTCGGAATGTCTTTCTTTGCCCCTAAGTAACCTAATCTGAATGGAATTAAAACAGGTTTAAATCGAGCCCAGGCCGTGTTTAGGTCTGCTAAAGAGGCACGACCGTGTGGAAAACTCCAGGCCGTGTGGACTTCTTACTTTGGCCCGTTTCTCATTCTTTTCATCCTTCGATGTTCTCCTAAGTATAAAACATGAAATTAAAGGATTAGGAGCATCAAATTCCGCAATTCAGGGGATAAATCATCTAAAAGTATGCTAAATGTGAGATTAAAATATGTACATATTACGGTTTATCAATTAGTAATGGTTGTTTTGTTATACTTGTAATGTTATGCTATGGTAACTATATATGTATATCAAATAGTTGATCAAATCATGTTTAACACATGAATTGAACTAAGGTAAGTTAGTAAACATGTATGCATGCAACGATAGGCCATGTTGAATGATGAAATTTGCTTATTTGAATGCTTGGAATGGTTGGATTGTACTTGGTATGTTTTGGTGCAAGAAAATGATAAATTTGGGTGTCAGATGAGGCTAGGAGATGACTTTATTTTGTCCATACGGGCAGACACACGGGCGTGTATTTAGACCGTGTGTGACACACGGCCAACCCCATGGGCGTGTGGTTTGGCCGTGTGTCCCCTGCACCTTAAAATTTGGAAAATAGAATACTTAGAATTGAGCACACGGGCAGAGACACGGGCGTGTGTCTTACCCGTGTGGGTGACACGGCCTTGAACACGGGCGTGTGTCTTGGCCGTATGAAACCTGCACCTAATTCGAATTGAATTAATTTACCACACGGCCTAGCACACGGGCGTGTGGCATGGTTGTGTGGCATAAGTTAGAGAGCAACCTAAATCGAACACGGCCTGAAGCTTGTGCGTGTCTAAGGGTCACATAGGCATGTCTCTTGGAGCACAGGGACGTGTGAGCCCTGAACCTTAGAAAATTTTTGAAATGTCACGAAAAATTCTTAAAGTTTCCGATTAAGTCCCGAATCAATTCTAGTGTTCGTATTAGACCTCAAGGGTCCATCTAAGGGACGTTACGAATGATCTCGGTTAATGAATAGTGATTGACATGATTTATCTGAAAACATTCTAAATGTTCCGGTAATACTCCGTAATCTTATTCCGACGATGGACAGGAGTAGGGGTGTTACATTTAATGGTATCAGAGATACGGTTTAGTCAGTCTCGAATTGAACGTAGCATATGTGAAGTCTAGAAATACATGCCATTATTTAACCTGTGATAGTGTGATATCTCCCGGTTCTGATGAAAAATTGTTTTACAAATAGACAAAGATGCTTTCCAATTGAGCTAATTTCGATGACTCCGAAAGAGATACTCAAGTATCTGAGTAAAATGTTACTGATGATGGAATAGAATTCGAAAAGGTATGGATAGATGCTTTATAGTACATGAAAATGATAAGTGTTATGTTATATGAGTATATCTATGAAAGTTAAATTTTGAGGCTTACGATCTCCACCTCCTTACTAGTATAATGTTATACAATAAAATTTACAAGATTTATATGGATTAAGCTCATGAATGTGGAACTAAAGAGTTCAAAGGCTGAATGACTAATGATGTAGTCAAAATGAGAATGGGTTAATAAGTAAAGACAGTATTAAAGAGATATCAGATTTTTCTAAAGATTATTCTGAATATGCGATGTCATTGTTAATAAAGAAGATTATTCATGAGTAATTGACTTACCCAGATATGATAATTATAGAACGGATTAGCCAAAATTTTTTCTGAATTGACTATTTCAGTGAGCTGAATAATATAAAATTACTGATGACTTTATGGGTTAGTGGAATAGTGATAAAACTGCAAAGATATTTGAATACAGCTGTGATAATTGGGTATATTACAGCAACATCTCCTGAGTACTCTATAAGTTCTGTTATTCTCAGAGGCATATGAAATTGTGCATGTACAGATACAATAATTGTCGTATTGAAAAGCTAGTAAATCATGATAGATGAAATTACCATAAGTCTGGTTGATTTATGAGCGGTATTGCTCTATTTTTCTTGGGTTGTTAATTCATCATGATTGATATAAGATCTAATGATAAGGTTCATGTGATGTTATTTTCTACTGCTACTGATTGAAGCCCTGAATTACGAATATGCAAAATTGTATTATGTTTGTTACAGTTGTTTCTACTGAGTATGTGTGATATTGCTCTTCTGAATTTTCTCTGAGATGTCATCAATCTCCTTATTATTCAAGCATAGTTTATTTGTGAAAGATATTCATTGGTCAGTGGTAATTATACTTATTACCGTTATGATTTTTGACTTGATCATGGGAATTTGGTAATATGGAACATAGATTATAGAAATTGTATTATTGAACTAAATGATATTGGAGCCATCTTGGTATTCCTCTTTTATTTTAAAAATAGTATTGAGGTTGAGGTATTGTTCCATTTATATTGTGGAAACGTCGAATCTATTATAGTATTATGGTTTTAACCTATCTAATAATTGTCACCTCAGAATAATTAAAAGCTTCGATATCCTTTTTAAGTTTTGTGAAAGTGTTTTCTATGATAGCTACATCAATGATATGGACATTACAGAAAGATGTAAGATTTGAATGGTCTGACAAATATTAGTAAAGTTTTGATCAGTTGGGAGCCCTGATGATCGAAGCCTCAGTTTTGGTTCAGTCTGAATTGGGTAAGGAATTTATTATTACAGTGATACATCATTGAATGGATTATGTTTTGATGAAGAAAGATAAAGAAATGGTCTATACTTCCAGCCAGATAAAACTATGGGAAAAGAATTTCCCGAAATATGATCTTGAGTTGACAATTATTGTGTTTGCATTGAAAATTTGGTAACAGTATCTGTATGGTGAAAATATCATATAAGTACTGATCATAAAAATTTGAAGTATCTGATGGTTCTAAAAGATTTGACCTTGAGATTTCATATATGGCTTGAATTGTTGAAAGAATGTGATTTGATAATTGAATATCACTCGGAAAGAGTGAATGTAATTACAAATGTTCTGAGTAGAAAATCTCTGTATATTTTGCAAGCCATGGATATCGAATATGATTGTCTAATAATAATTTAATTTTAGCTGAGTATAAAGCTAAATCGGTGTCTCTACAACAGATCAGTGAAACTCAGAAAAGTGATAATGAGTTGTGAGTTAAATAAGTACAGTGTGAAAGAATTTTTGACTCAGAATTTCAAAGTAGAACTAATAAATGCTTGTTATTCAAAAACAGAGTTCGTGTACTGAAGAATTTGGAACTTTTATAGAAAATTTTACATGAATGTCACAGTGGTACTACGCCTGTTTATCAGGAGAATGATACAATGCACACCGATTTGAAAAGATGTATTAGTAACTCGGAGTGAAAAGTGGTATTTCTGAATCTATATTTAAATGTTGGATGTATCAACAAGATAGAGATGATACTTTCAAGATGGTTATAGTCAGTGAAAATACCGAAATGGAAATGGGACAAAGTTACTATGAATTTTATAGCAAGATTCTCCCTGACCATGAAAAAGAAAGATACGAATTGAGTAATTATCGATTGTTCGATGAAGCATGCACATCTTATCCTGATATGAATGGGTTTCTCACTCGGTAGATTGCCCGGATTATCTATTTTGGAGATTATCAGATTTTATGATGTGTTAGCTTCTGTTATTTTTGATAGATATCTACAATTCATATTCTAATTCTGAAACAGGTTACAAGAAATCCTGGCTACAGGGTTACATTTCAGTAGGGTATTTCATCCTCAGATGGATGATTAATCTAAACATATGATTCAGATTTTAGAAGATATGTTTCGATGTTGTGTACTTGAATTTGAAGGTAACTGAGGAAAGTATTTTCCTTGGGTTGAAATTTACTTATAATAGTTGACAGTCAAGTACAAAATTTTACTATACAAGGCTTTATATGGTTATAAATGCAAAACTCAGGTGTTTTGGACGGAGTTCAGTGAAAAAAGATACATGTGGTAGTTTTGATTCGTTGAACCCACAGAGAGATGAAAATGATCTGAAATAGTTTAAAAGCAGATTTGATCGTCAGAAATCTGATGTGGATCTAAAATGAAAAGAAATAAAGTTTCTGATAGTGACAAGGTATTTCTGAAAATTTGCCATGAAAGAAAGTTATTGAGATTGGTTGTTCAGCCAAAATTTGCCATGAAATTTTATAAATACATGTGCTGTAAAATTTGTAATGGGGCTTTGGTTAGGCTTGGAAAAGGGAGTAATTTGCACAAGTTTCATTTTCCGAGCCTAGGGACGAAAATGAAATTTATAAAAAAGTTAGGAGAAAAATTGATATGAACGCACCTATGACAGAACTCAATCGAGACACCCTTGAACTGCCCAATGGACCAATTACGCGTAGCCGTGCTAAACAATTTAAAAACGCCATTTCAACTTTAGTGGCACAAATTTGGAGCGACAAAAGAAAAGACTGCAAAAAACACACAGAACATTTACAATTTATTTGAAGTCAAATATACTAGCTAGTGTCAAATGGGAGCATTTTAAAAAAAGGGGGTTAATACAAGCACATGTGAAATAAAATCAAGTATTTGGTGAGTAGTGCATAAATGGTACAAGCACTTGATGATAGAGATTAGGTAAATGCCTTATTTTAATTTCAAGATTATGGATAAAGGCATATGGTGGGAAATAAAATCAAGTATTTGGTGAGTAGTGCATAAATGGTACAAGCACTTGATGATGGAGATTAGGTAAATGCCTTATTTTAATTTCAAGATTATGAATAAAGGCCTATGGTGGAAGACAAGATCAATTGGATTGAAGAAATTAATGTGCCATATTGGAATTAAATATTTATGTTTATTTTTATTTTTATTTTTATTTTTATTTATAGCCACTACAAGCTACCTATAAATAGCTTGTCAAACTTCAATTGTAAAAACAACTTGAATTTGAATGAAAAGAAGAATTTCTTTTGGTGAGTTTTCACTCTCCTTATTCTCGAGGTTTGAATTGACTTATCTAGTTTTCTAGTGGCGTCGTTCTTTCCTTGTTTTGAACTTATCATCCTCACGGGTGTGGCGTTCATCTACCTATACCGTTGGTTCCTATCTCGCTAGATAGTGGGTCTCGGTTTTATTTCGAAATATCATACCGTCGGTTCCTATCTCGCTAGATAGTGGGTCTCGGTTTTATTTCGAAAACTCCTTCTATCAATTTGAAACCTATAAGATTCGGGTCTTTAATTTTTATTAAAGGTTCTTTCTTGTTTCAAATTTCGAAACTCCTTCCATCAATTTGAAACTTATAAGATTCGGGTCTTTAATTTTTATTAAAGGTTCTTTCTTGTTTCAAATACATATCCATTCAACCTATCACCTATCCTTATTTATTTTTGAAGATATTATTTTTCCAACAAAATTATCCCTTTGTTAGTTGAACGAGAAACTGTCTAATTTACGATCGGGCAACTTTAACGATTCGCCTCCTAACCCAGGACTGCCCGTTATCAAAAATGGTAATTTTGCCTAGGATGAAAATTGAGTCCACTTGAATGTGAAATGTGGTAAATTAATGTTAAATTTACTCGTATAGATCCGGATAGACCAAATTCGGAGTTAGAACGAAGAAAAAGAGGAAAATGTCGGATTAGTAAATGTTTGTACACGAAGTTTTGTCGAGGTAAGTTCGTGTAACTAAATTGTATATATTTTTATGATTGAATTACATATTGTGCTTGTGAATTGCATAAATGCCTTAATTTTGGGAAATGATCACATATTCGTCAAAGCTTGATAAATGAAATGTGTCCGATCAGCAATAATGCTCGATAAATGATAAATTATAAATGATATATGATAAATGATAAAAATGTAAATTTCAACACTTGAACTGTATGAATGCATAAATTTATGAGATTGAACATATACCCTACAATTTCCTGATAAATGTTAAATCCCGTTTGAATAAATGGAAGTCGATTGATAAATGTGATTTTCCTGATAAAACTGCATATGTTGCAGAATGGATTTAGCCCGGATGGGTAATCCGAAATGAGTCTCTCGAGTATATGTTTCAATTAGGATCTAGCCTAGACTAGTAATCCTAATTGACTGGATTTAGCCTGGACTGGTAATTCAGATCGGACTCTATAGGGAATTCTTTGTCATATAAAGGATTTGCTTTGGGTGTAATCAAACAAAGCCCTTAGAGTATATGTTCTGACTAGAATTTATCTGGAGTAGTCTTTCACTGTATGATATATGGCTCGAGAGTGTACCTACAAGGTACTATTGAGTATGAACTGACGGATTCTGATTTGTACACTTCGATTGTCTACCGGTGTATCCAACGATATTCCAAATAAATTTAATAGGTAAAACTCTTGACATGAGATGAATATGAATAAGAAATGAGTTATTACATGTATATGTCTAAAATACATGAAAATGATGATACGTGACGATTGATATAAGAAAACATGAGATGATGATACTTGTACATGAAATTCATTTGATGAATATGTCATCCTTGAATATAGACTTGTATATTTTGAGTGTACTACGACTCGTGTGACATTGATATTTCGAGAAATATGAATAAAGTTCTGATATGAAATAATCTGAACTTGAGATGAACTATTATGAAATTATACTTGTAATAGACAGAGATGATTTATTCATGTTAAATGAAAAAATGTTTTGAAATGAAAATATGCATGGAAACCTGATTGTTGTTGAGCCCAAACATGTTTTGAGGTTATTGTGGAATATATGACTAACAAGGGCAATGAGGATATGTGCAGGGCTTGAAGTCAAATTGAATGAATGTGCCTTACATAGTTACCTCAAAATAGAATGAATGGTAAGTTAAGTACCATGTTATACGAACTTACTAAGCATACAATGCTTACCCCGTTTTATTTCCCCTATTTTAGAGTAAATTGGAAGCACGTTGGATTAGAAGCTCGGCGAAGATCATTTATACTATCCATCGGCCCATGACAGCACAATATGGTAAATCAATTACGGTTGTAATGGCATGTATAGGATATGTTGGCCATATTGGCATGTAAATGTAAATAATGCTTGAAACCCAGCCATTGGAATGGCTAGTAATGGTTGTTTTGTTATACTTGTAATGTTATGCTATGGTAACTATATATATATCAAATAGTTGATCAAATCATGTTTAACACATGAATTGAACTAAGGTAAGTTAGTAAACATGTATGCATGCAACGACAAGCCATGTTGAATGATGAAATTTGCTTATTTGAATGCTTGGAATGGTTGGATTGTATTTGGTATGTTTTGGTGCAGGAAAATGGTAAATTTGGGTGATAAATGAGGCTAGGAGATGGCTTTATTTTGTCCACACGGGCAGACACATGGGCGTGTGTCTAGACTGTATATGACATACGGCCTACCCCATGGGTGTGTGGTCTTGCCGTGTGTCCTCTGCACCTTAAAATTTAGAAAATAGAATGCTCAGAATTGAGCACACGGGCAGAGACACGGGCGTGTGTCTCAACCGTGTAGGTGACACGGCCTTGAACACGGGCGTGCGTCTTGGCCTTGTGAAACCTGCACCTAATTCGAATTGAATTAATTAACCACACAGCCTAGCACACGGGCGTGTAGCATGGTTGTGTGGCATAAGTCAGAGAGCAACCTAAATCGAACATGGCCTGAAGCACGGGCGTGTCCCTTGGACCACACGGGTGTGTGAGCCCTGAACCTTAGAAAATTTTTAAAATGTCACGTAAAATTCTTAGAGTTTCTGATTAAGTCCCGAATTGATTCTAATGTTCGTATTGGACCTCGAGGGTCCATTTAAGAGACGTTACGAAAGATCTCGATTAATGAATAGTGATTGACATGATTTATCTAAAAATGTTCTGAATGTTCCGATAATACTCCGTAATTCTATTCTGGTGACGGAAACGGGTAGGGGTGTTACAAAGACTATATATTTCAAAATCAACTGGATTATGGTTGGAACCCAACCTTCCTCAACCAACCCGCCACTTATCTTTAATTACAAAAAGAACCTACCAAAATAGAAAACTTTTCAATTTAATCTGCAATTCCCCCTTGCAACATACGACTTAACAAATCTGGGTGCGACAATATCTACAAGGTAAAAGTAACGTAAAAGTAAGTATTAGGAATACTTAGTAAGCTCATACAAATTCAATATTTAACCAACCTCGCATGACCTATATATGTTAATCTAATTTGCAAACATAGTTTACCTTTCAACCAACACAGATTATTAGCGAGGTAAGTGTATACCCTGAATCATATACACTACGCCAAATATGCAACACGGTATTTTAACTTTCCTGTTCAAATAGCGCATCTCTCTTTTAAGGGTGTATATTCAAAATTTTAACAACAATTCTCCTATTATCTCTATTCCATAACTTACCAATTTCTGTAACATCCTGGAAAGGGCCTATGCATTTTCGGTTTAATTGTACGAAATGACATGTCTTATGTATTGCGAATAAATTTTTGACATTTTTGGAAACCTAGAAATGCATGGAAATGATTTAGAAATGAACATTTTTGGAAACCCGGAAATGATTTGGAAATGATTTGGAAACTTGGAAATGTAAGGAAATGTCAAGTTTAAAGAGGCAAACGAAAATTTTTGGAAACTTAGAAATGACTTAGAAGAGTTTTAAAGTTTAAAAGAGGAAATTAAGGCAAAGTGGCCTTAAGAGAAAAAGTATGTGAAATTTGACACGCAAACAGGCTTGGAAAAGTGGCCTGGAGATGCCACTTAAGGCCTCTGGAAATGGCGCCACATGCAAGGGGATTGGGCTGAGTTCGAGTCATAGGAAAGCAAATAAAAGAAATTTTATTTTGCTTCGAGGAAGAAGTGATTGTGGACGGCACAAGGTGTTTAAAAGAAAAGTTTTATTCTCTTTAAATTTCGACTAATAAGGATAAATAATGGATTTTTATTTTAGATTATTTTTCAAGGAGATAATAAAGGATTATTCTTTAATTATTTTAAATTAAGGATAAAAGAGTGATGGTCAAGAAAGGGACTCTTGGCCTAGTAAATTCGGCAATAGGAGGAAAAGTGAGGCATTTTACAATTTTTTTTCTCTCCAAACAAGCCTCTACCGAAATTCTCTTGTCATCTTCCCCAAATTCTTTTCTGACAAAATCACAAGTTTCCTCTCATCCTTTATTCTTTCTTCTTCTTCTTTTCTTTCCAATCCATCAGAAGCCGAAACCCCAAAGAAAACCCTAGCCAATTATTCAAGGAAACCAAAATTTGGTGATACACATCTAAGCCATAGCTGAATATTTTCGTAGATCAAAGGGTGTTGCTGATTTCCATATAAAAGGGTAAGGATCTATTATGATTATTTTCTTTCTTCTTTAAAAACAAAAAGGCAAGGTTTTAATGACATATTCATGTTGGTGAAACTTTGAAGGAAAACTTGAGATTTTTTGTATTTATCGACTACAAGGAGGAAGGTTTCAGGATTTCTAAGATTCAAGGTAAGAAACTATAAGATTCGGCCAAAGGCCATTCATTATGTTTAATGTTAGATTAAACTCTAACATGTGCCTATAGGGTTTTCGACAACAGTAAGGAAGCAAGGATTCAATTCGGGACTTGATTCTTAAGTCAATCGGCAACAAGGTAAGTTTTAGTATACTAATCCTACTAGGATTTGGATTTATGGCCGAATGGCTTTTTATTAAATTAGTAAGTGATTAATCAAATGTAGGGATTAAGGGTCTAAGCGGTAGATCAGATTACGAGATCTTAAGGAATTTGCTAAGCGAATCAGGTGTGCACCCCACACTAATTCTTAATAAGTTTTATGGCTATGTCTAATTAAAATATGTGATATTAAGAATAAGAAAGTGACTAAGGTACCATGTTATGGTACTAAGTACTCAGGTACGTTTCCTACTCCTACTAGGAATATGAAATATGTTATTTGTAACATGAGAATAAGAATGTGAACTTTGGCATATTAATGCATATTACAAAATGGGGCATATGGGTTATTGAAAGGGAAGTGAATGTGGTGACCTAAGACCACGAACACGGTGACCTAAGACCAGTGGTATCACGAATGTGGTGACCTAAGACCACGATGAATCTGAATGCGGTGACCTAAGACCGCGATATCTGAATGTGGTGACCTAAGACCACAAATGCGGTGACCTAGAAGCTGCGATATGGAGTGTAGCGGAAGGAGGGTCGACTTAGTAGTCCCCACGGTGTACGCAGGGTTAGTGCGGGGAGTGTAGCGGATGGCTTGTTAGGTTTGGGTTTGGGAATGCATCATAATTTGTATGCTATGATATGAATGTGTAATATTTGTTATGCCTGATTCTATTATGATTTAGTGTTGTGTACACATTGAGTCTGTTGACTCACCCCGTTGAGGGACCATGTTTCAAGTGATGAGCGATAATGGATGGGGACGACGGCAGAACTTGTGGTGGCCATGCTCAACATGAAGTTTTTATTTTTATGGACTATTAATTTTTAAGTACTCCGAATTATTTGGATTTACTTGATGTAATAAGGCCATAAGGCCATAGTGCACTGTTTTTTTTTCTGTTTTTATTTATTATGTTGTGAAATTTTTATTAAGTTAAAGATTAAGTAATTTACTTTAAATGTATTCTATATGTTTTATCACCTAAAATTTAAAAGGGTTTTCATTATAAAACGATTTTGTTTTCTACTCGAGCCCAACCCAAAACAATATTTCTTTCAAAACACACTATTTTCCCAAAGTAACAAAAGAACTTTGAACCGGTTTACTTGAGGAACATACCAAATCTGGTCAAAGCTCGTGGGCCGGGTTTGGGGTGTTTCAATTTCACTATTTGCATATTCTACCATACCCGATGAAACATCGTAAAAGAACTCAAAACACAGGCTCTCTTCACATCAGATGCTCTTCAGAGCTAGTCACATACAGAGGTGTCAGGTTACTTGTCCAGGCTAAACCTTTATCGATATAAAGAAAACTTAGTCAGAGTTGTATATACATGTAAGGGTACTAGTCCAAGCTAAATCTATGTCACATGTATCTTCAAGTTCGCAACAAATACCGGATCTCAGAATCATCGTGAAATAACATGTATCAATGTGTACAAGTCTTTTACTAAGTTCATCGAGATGCTTTCATTTCATAATTCAATATCTCCTTGCTATATTCAACAAACAAAATCTAACTTACCAAATTCAATTTATATAATTTAAATAATAAAATTAATGAAGAATTAAACAATGTTTATATTGTATGAACTTATCTGGCAGAATAGAAGCACACCACGATAAAGCTACTCAACAACCTTCCATTTTCCGTGGTCTTCTCTTTGCGGATTCAAATACTGATATATAACATAATTTAATTCAATTCTTATCAACTAAATATCATTGATCATCTCACTGTATAGATATAAGTCAGTTCAATTCTATCACTTGAAATTCTAAATACTATTCATCAGCTTACAATATATTCAAACATGTTTCAAACATTCATACTTGAATCTTTATAATTAAGAATAACAATTCTTCACTTTATCATGTAAATCTTTTTCATATCTAAATTTCTAATTTAATCAATTAACACCAACACCTCAAGCACGAAACAATGATAACGCTTCAAAACTTTAACAATTTTGAAAACAGACACAAGAGTTAACTAAATTGAGTTATCACGTTCATAAAAACATAAAATTTATAAGAATTAGACTAAAATTTACTTACCATGCAAGGCTGAAAGCTAAGGAGATTTCAGAGAAGAAGATGATAATCAAAATCATTCTTTTTCCTTCCACTTAAATACTTACTCTCACATTTAGCAAAGTTTTATTTTACTAACATTCTAACAAGTGTTTATCCTAATCCATGCATCAATTGTCCACTAACATTGAAAGTGGACAATTGCTATATAAAGCCTTTTAACTCCTAAAGTTCAAATATGACTAACTATTACCTTCATTACAAATTAGTCTTTAAACTAAAATCAATTATCAAATCAGAATTTCTTATAACAATATAATAAACTAGCAATCATGAAATATGAAAATTTACAGACTCAACCATCGGTAAATGGGGTTCTGAAATAGGATTGTTACAAATCCGTACAATAAACAATAAGCAATAATAGGGATCCTTACACCCTATAACATGTTGACTCTATCTGATGTATGCCAACTAGTTTTACTGGACATTAATCATTTTATACAAGTATAGACATTTATAAAAACAAAACAAATCAATAATTAACATAGAAAGATTTTAGGTGAATGTTCACTTGTCTTTTACAGCCTTATTTGCTTCAAGAATGAACATTCAATACACAATTTAGCAACAACATCCAATTAAAAATCATAACAAGTAATAAATCAAATACATGATATACAAAAAAAGTAGTGAACCATGCTTCAATAATCCGATACTCGCTACCTGTAACGAAACTAATCCGTAATCAGCTTTGAATGCTTCAAACGTGATGTTGATCGCTTTAAATCCTCAATATCAACCCATATATAATTTAAAATACAAAACTTTTCTTCTTACCAACTATACTTAAATTTTATTTTCTTTATACTTTTTTTCATTTCTTCCTTCTACTTTTTCACTCAATCAAACACATTAAATTACAAGAACCTTAAATCATTAGCTTGATAGGTGCCTGGAAACTTGTTTAGATGGAAAATAAATAGATAATACTTTTTATTTAAATTTAATTATAAAATATAAAAAAATTTGAACAATAAAATCCATTGTTCCGATTCAATTTGTTATCAAGTTTTACATCCTATGCATGTCGATCAAGGTTTGAGGTTGACACAATTGGTCCAATATCAGGGTTTCCACACATTTAGCATCAGGATCCGCTAATTTAAATTTTTTTTAAAATGTGTTTGATAATTTTATTAACTTTTTAATTAATATAAAATTTTCAACAAAAAAATGTTGAGTAAGATAAGTAGGTAAGTAGCTTACATATTCTTCTTCTTCTTGGTTAAAAAGTAAGATATCTAAATTATTATGTTTAATTTTTTTATAAAAAATATATAAAATAAATTAAAATATTAATAGTAATAACTAATAAGATTGAGTTTAAGAAATAAATAATTTTGAAAAACAAAACTAATTTTATCAAAAGGCATAATTACATTCAATATTTAATTTTATTAAGAATATAAATTCATCACTAAAAAATATTTATATAATTACAAATATATACATATAAATATTGGGCCAAGGCATTTTATTTTTTTGAGAAGTACCCACAAACATGGATGAAACAAATGGTAAGCCCAAACATAGAGAGGCAAACCCAGAGTTGTGCAGCGAACATTGACCCTTCTTTCCTGGTAAGGGGAATCTGGAAATCAAAATATCAAAAATTCTCTTGGGTTGCAAATGTACGTTTGGATGGCTCAATTGGTTAGAGCACCACCACCACCAGCCACATCACTCTGCTTTCATCCAAAACTATTTTCTCCAGTCCCCAGAACCAGGATGGCAGTCAATCCCACCAACACATCACCTTCCTTCAACTCCAGGAAGCTTCCCATTTTGCTGTTTGACATCATGGACACCATTGTTCGTGACCCTTTTTACCATGACGTCCCTGCCTTCTTCGGGTAACTGGGTTTTTCATCTCCCTCCCCTCTTTCTCTTTTTTTAATTCTTGTTTCGAATTGTGTTTGTTGGGTTTTTATCATTTTTTTTTCATTTCAAACCAATATAACTGCCACTGCTGGCGATAGTTTTTGAAGTGATCAAAGTTAAATTCGATGGTCAGAATGTCTTTGAAGGAACTAATTGAATGCAAGCATCCAACTGCATGGCTTGAGTTCGAAAATGGGGTGATTGATGAGGTACACCTAGATTTATAATGTGGGAAAGTTATATTTCTCTAGATTTTATTGACTAAAGTAGTCTTATGAGTAAGCGTTGAAAGATCTATTAAACTGTTTGATTGAGGTACCTAACAAATTATAATATTTCTTGAAACATGTTTCACTTGTCAATTTTTTAGGATTGATTGCCATTTCAAGCAATAAAAGCTAAGTTGGATGTTTATTCCTTTGAATTTTAGTACATAAAGGCGAGTTGAATAGAGTTCCACAGTAACAGCCTTGACCTCAAGCTGTTTTGTGTACGAGAGGCTTGAAACCATCCCTGAGCTTGAATACGTTTCATTTTATAAACTTGAGCTTGACTTAATTAGGATCAAGTATCTTAAAAAATATGTAATGTTATTTGTTCTATATCATACATTTATTCAGACAGACATAGGCCCTAAAAATAATAAAATTATATATATTATAGTACATATAGATGATAATATATGCATTTTACTAAAAATATACATTTCTAAATGCCTTATTATCCCTGCTGGTGTTTGATCCTGAACTTGACTTGTCAGAGGAGGAGTAGAACTTGGCTATTTCCTGAGTGGCTTGCACAGCATGTTGACCCACTTACAACCTGAGTTGGTGACACTGCATTAGTTTTGATTTTTTTTTACTTCCCATCATTGTTGTCTTCTTACATCTCCTGCAAAATATCATTTAGCTGTTACAAAATGAAATGGCCCTTTGTAGTCCTTTTCCTTCGTCTTTGATGTACTTTGCTTTCTGATAAGTGGATATAGTACCTAAAACATTAGTCTATTAACAATATTTCTCTAGGCTTCAGCTAGTGAAGCTTGTGTACACAACCAAAGCATAACACACCACTTATCTGTTGCCTTTAGATTAACTATCAGTACATTCATTGATTATTATTTATATTCTTTATTGTCCAGTATCCTTATTAGTTCTATGCCAACGTTAACCTATCCATAACCATGATCCTGTATTATATTGACCTGTATAGTTGATTCTTTGACAGAAACCTACTAGAACTTGTAAATTTCCAGTCCACCAGAAACATACTATTAAAGGATTACTTGATCATTGCGGTTTCAGTTTCACATTTATAAATGGATCTTTTGAATTTATACTTTATTACTGTACTTTCTACCGCATTTTTTAGCAATATAATTTGCGACTGAAAGCATGTAAAATAATTCCATGCCTTTCTTCTATGTTTAAAATCCCCTTTTTCTCTTTCGCTCCTTTTCACTTATGGGTCTCTTCATTGCTATATGACTCATCTTTAAGACGTTGCTTTTCTCTCAATTTGATTGCCTTGCTGTTTACCTTCTGGTCTGGAGTGTGAGAAAGTTATCTTATTTCCTTTCAGGAGGAGCTAGAAGGAAAATTCTTTAAAGACAGAAGACCTTTTGATTTGCAAGGTTGGTTTTGCATTTGTTTTCGTGATGTTATTCTTTCAATCCATTGTTTCGAGGCTGATTAGCATTTTCATTAGATATAAGCAAAATATGCTTGATTTTAGTATAAATTCTCACATAAAAATGAAATTAAATATTTTGCATTGTTAGGGGCAGATATTTGTTTCATTGAGTCATTTTCTTTATCTTTTTGTTGCATATGACACATAGATTCCTTTTCCATGATCTTTTAGTTCCACAATGCTAATTTTGATGGTGTCTATATAGGAAACCTACGTTGCGTGGTATAGAAACGTTTATTGCTAACTGTAGAGAAAAAGCTTTAAGGATGCACGCATATTGACAATGTGGGGTTTGGAGATAAGAGTCTACTTAAGAAGTATGTTCAATCACTTCTCGGAATCCTGAAGAAACTGGTTTCACTGTTAATGGCTTGATGACATCAACCTAAGAGAAATATGGGAATTTTGATATTAAAGAATGTAGAAAAGAAATGGGTTGTGTTTGCTAAAAACTAAGCACAGAAATCATAGTTCTTAGGCTATTCTGGGGACTTATATTATAATTGTGAATAAAAGAGCTAAACCACCAGGGTTTCTGGTGCTGAATATGCTGTACTGATGTGGTTTAGGGGAGAAAGCAATAGCAATTAAAAGAATTAGAGCTGAACAAACGAATAAGAAAGATGGAACTCTAGAAAACTTGGGATAGAAAACCTCTAATTTTTCTATTAATTCAAAGGAAATAATCAGAATAATAATTATGGCCGTAAAGCCTAAATCTTATTTGTATAGGATTTCTTTCTTGCAAGTTTCTAGGCTTACTTGCAAATAAAGTTTTATTCCTAACCCTAGCTTCAAACCCTAAAGATAACTAATAACCCTAGCCATCTATAATATATCTAATACTTAAAATAAATATTATGAAATAAACTGAAATAATAAAATATTATAATAATAAAAAAGCTCCTGCTTCATGAACTCTTCAAAGAAGGGTTTAGGTTGTTCAATATGAATGCCTATGCTGATATAATGCATGCATATCTCAATAGATGGTTGAGTGGATATGTAGTGTTGGCATAGATGCCACTGCATGTTGATTCAAATATGTGCTTTATTGGTTTTCAATTCTGGATCACGCCCCAATTGATTGAGACAAAGAATTGATAATTTGCATTTATTCAGCTGTATTTTTTGCCTATGTTTGTTTTTCATGGGCACGTCTGTCCTGAAACATTGTCAAAATTTCCTACGATGAAATTAGGACATACACTTATTAATTACCCTTTTCTGCGTTTCAACTCTAAGCAAAAGGAAATAACTTTTCTTCGAAACAAATAGTTTAACCAGCCACAGACACATGTAGAAACCTATGATATCATGTAAAGTTACAAAAATAAATTTGGTTTGCACACTGTTGATATCATAAAAATGCCTTTTTTTGGCAGAAAATGTGTAGGAGAGTCGATATATATATGTTGTTCTGTGCTCTTTTCAATTTTAGTTGGTAGTGAGGTTTATATATATATGTTGCATAATGATAATGGGATCGTACCAAAGCAGAGAAATATGCATTCCTAAGTTTTTTGGCCCTTTTACCAAACTAACCTAAAAAAATTTAATATTTATAAAAATAACTCAAGTTTAAAAACAATCAAAAAAATAACCCGAAATGAACAGTAAATTGGGGTTGTGGCCTATCAATGGCCATCACCCCCTTGTATTTTGAACCCATGATTACCTGATAATTGTGTCAAGCTTTAAAAAATTATTTTTTTGGTTCCGGCCTGTCAATGGCCATGACCCCCTGGTATTTTATTTTACACCGTATAAAACTGGTATACAAAAATATTAAAAAAGAAAAAAACAGAAAAAAATTTTTGGGTGCTGGCCTGTCAATGGCCATCACCCCCTGTATCAAAAAAAAAATTTAATTTTTTTTGGGTGCTGGCATGTCAATGGCCATCACCCCCTGTACCAGAAAAAAAAATTTAATTTTTTTGGGGCCAGCACCCCTGTACCAGAAAAAAAAATTTTAATTTTTTTTGGGTGCTGGCCTGTCAATGGCCATCACCCCCTGTACCAGAAAAAAATTTTAATTTTTTTTGTGCTGGCCTGTCAATGGCCATCACCCCTTGTACCAGAAAAAAAAATTTAATTTTTTTGGGTCTTTGGCTGTCAATGACCATCACCCCTGTGTGCAGAAAAAATTTTAATTTTTTTGGTCTTTAACTTCATCAATGGCCATCACACCCATCCCGAAAAAAATAAAAATTTTTTTGGCCTATCAATGGCCATCACCCCTGTACCAAAAAAAAATTAAATTTTTTTTGGGTGCTGGCCTGTCAATGGCCAGCATCAAAGCTTATATATAGTTGGTAATATTGGTGCTAATTGTGTAAATGTAAATGGAAAAAAAAAATTTGGTACAGGGAGTGATGGCCATTGACAAGCCAGCACCTAAAAAAAATTAAATTTTTTTTTTTGGTACAGGGGGTGATGGCCATTGACAGGCCAGCACCCAAAAATTTTTTTTTTCTGTTTTTTTCTTTTTTAATATTTTTGTATACCAGTTTTATACGGTGTAAAAAAAATACCAGTGGGTGATGGGCATTGACAGGCCAGAACTAAAAAAAATAATTTTTTAAAGCCTGACACAATTATCAGGCAATCATGGGTTCAAAATGCAAGGGGGTGATGGCCATTGACAGGCCACAACCCCAATTTACTATTCATTTCGGGTTATTTTTGTGATTGTTTTTAAACCTGAGTTATTTTTGTAAATATTAAATTTTTTTAGGTTAGTTTGGTAAAAGGGCCGAGTTTGAGAGAGGTGGAGGGAAAGAGAAATATGCACACTGGTTCCGGTGATTGAGTTTCTAGTCTTTAATTACTTGAAAGATTGATGCAGGAACTAGTGTGAAATGTATCAGATGTGGTAAATAACTAGTAATTCTTGGACTTAAATTGTTCTAATCTTAATGAATGTAGTATTCACTATTTCTTGAAATAATGAAAATGTATCTAATAGATCTATGGTTTACCTACATATTTTTAAGTAATATTAAGAAAATGAAAGAAGCGAATATTGATTTGCAAGTGACATTTGATATTTTAAAGTGTAAATATGAATAAGTGTTCTTGTAATTAAAATTTAATGAACTAATCAAATGTAAAACTCAGGATTGTGCTTTGATTTGGTTTACCCTTGAGAACTGTTCATGGAAGGTGGAATCAGGTAAGTTATTACAAGTGCATTTCCAGTCAGGTTTAGAGAAACATTTTGCATTTCTGTTTAATACAAGAGGAAACTATGATTGCAGTCCAATAGATTTCAAAAATTCTTTCTTCCTTGTATTTCCTTTGTAATGTGTTTGCCCATGAATTTTGTCTAACATCTCCATGTTGGCCTTCCTAATTGTGTTTAGGTGTTAATTTCACTTATTTTTCAGGCCTCAAGAATTGTATGAGAAGAGGATATTCCTACATAGATGGAGTTGAACAGTTGCTTCAGGACTTGAAGCAAAACAATTATGAAATGCATGCTTTTACAAATTACCCAATCTGGTAGGATGGAACAGCTCTCCTGATTCCTTCTGATTCAGTAGTTTACAAATTGAAGATATGTAAATGAGTATATGTTTCTTCAGGTACAGAATAATCGAGGACAAGTTAAACATTTCAAAGTATTTATCCTGGACATTTTGTTCGTGTATGTATGGTATGTTCAAGGACTTAGTCTCTTTGCAATTAGAATATTTCTTCCGCACGGAAGGATGTCTGCAATTTTTAGAACAAAATGAAGAATTTTAATTCTATATTTATTTTTATTAGTTTCAAGTTCCTAAATTCATTCCCTCATATTTCACATTATAGCTCTAAGCGGTATGCAGGAGGATGATTTTCTTGCACTCTTTTTTCATAGAAAAGAGACCATAGCCTTAGGTGGGGGGAGAGCAATTGGTTTTTTAGGTCGCTTCGGTTAGTCAGGTCGGGTAACTGACTTTATATTATATATTTTTTATAGGTTATAAATATATTTAAAATTAATTAATTAATTAATTAATATATATTACAATTGGTTAATTCGGTTGGTTTGCTTATGAAATTCATTAACCGGTAACTAACCAAATTAACATATTTTAACCGACCACATAACTGACTTGGACATGCTAATTTATTTACAAAACTGAAGGTGCCGGTTAAGTCAGTTTGCACCAACTTTTGCTCACCCCTAGCCTTAGGGGAGCTGGGAAAGGGGAATTTTGCAAGTGCTAAGAATTAAACCAGCCTTGCCCAAATCTATCTCCTATGGTGGGTGAACCATTAGGGCTAAACCCAGGTTCCTCACTCTTTAATCTCCTTTTCTCTGAAGTCATGATAGAATACCTAAGCCAATGATGAACTTCATAATCATTAACCTTGCTGATTTACTCCCGGATAGTAGTTTATCAGCATTATATGTGTTATGCATTATGAATGGTCTGAGAAAAAGAGTCTACAGCTAGTTTTTGTTTCAACCGAAAAGATAAGGTCCTTAGTACCTTCTAGTTTGTCTTATGCTAATATGGGCTGCTCTTTCCATTTATTTTATTACAACTGAAACGGCCACATTTTAATTTTATTCCGTTTCATTGAACTGAAACGGCAACATTCCTTTGTGCTATAATTGTCTATCCAAAGTGCCACCTTTTTTTTAGTTACTGTTAAATGGTTAACTCCTCGTTATTGGTTCATTGTTACTGCTTGCAGAAGCAAGTCAGCAGTCATGTTTCTTCTGTTCATCATTCAAAGAGAAATGATGCAAACATCTATTTGTCTCTATCACAAGATTTTCTTTTTATTTTTTAAGTCTTCCTAAATATTTCAATGTTGTTTTAACACTGTACAACTGTCAGTAATTGTGCTCTAGAGCAAATATGTACATCTAGAGAATGTCAACTGCTTTCTTCTGACTGTCATGCATCTCTTTCTGCTTAGTGAATGATTTTGTCTACTGTGCATCCAGGAAAGAGGAAGCCTGATCCTGATTTCTATTTGGCTGTTGTGGAACATCTTAAAGTTGATCCAGCAAGCTGTATATTCGTTGATGACAGGTACCATCCTTGCCACTTTACTGCTGTGGAGGCTTTTGTAATCGGATATAAAAGCAGAAGTAGATGGTACAAAATGGATTCAGGGGAGGTGGGGTTGAAAACATATTAGATGTTGCACCTTGTGTTAAAACAAGATGATGTTCTCTAATTAAAATTATGTAAACAGTTACGGATTCTCTATCTCAGGCCTATGCATGACACATGCATTTGTTGTTTCAAGACCACATGGCCTCATGTGTCTATAGGGTTGCGTGGGAGTTTTCTGTTAATGGGTCTGTCTGTGCACGATCATTGTTGTCTTGCATTTTTGTCCAATGCATGTGAATTTTTAAAAAGTTGTATATGTATATATGTATACGTTAATTTTTTAAGACGTTTACAACTGTGTGTGGCCTAATCTCTATGTGCCACGTTTTTGGGGGGTTCATGTGTATGAAGGCCTAGTGTGCCTCTAACAAACCTAAGAGAGAGAACCATTTCACATCATAGTCTCACTCTAGCTTCTCGAGGTTTGATTTCCAGCCCCCAAAGTTGGAAATCCTAAATTCTAAATATCCTTTTGGACCGAAGTGCCTGTGTGATCCGGAGTCATTGTATTATCTTCACTCCAATCATAGGATTTTCTTTGGAGGAAAGTTTTATCTTTCTCTAATGCTTTTAAGCCAACAAATTTCATAGAACTCAGTTCACCAACATCACATGCATATATATCATTCGGAGACTTGTACATTAACACCTAAGTAGCCTTTTTGCTTACTGACATGTTGGCAGGATAAAAAACGTTGAGGCTGCTGTAGGAGTTGGCATTACTGGTCTTCAATTCAAGAACTCAGATTTACTACGTCAAGATCTTCTACGGTTGGGGGTTGACATTGCAATAGATGCACAGTGAGGATCAGCTTAAGGCTGCAGAATGAACAGACATTGTGACCTCTAAACTTGCATTAAACTATATTTACATTTTGTCCATTTTTGCTCTTCTGTCTTCTTAAAATTTATCCATCACCCTTGTCTCTTGCATAAATACATATCAAAATATTTCATTCTTTTTATCAAGTATCCTTTGAATAAATGTAGGATACTCTGATTTCTAAAGTTTTGTACTCTGTATCCTACAGAAAATAGAAAAAAAAAAAGCCTTCACGATTTTCATGGAATAATCATCCTTAATGACCTGTTTTCCACTGATATCCTTTTTTTTCTTTTTTATTTCACATAAAAGTTGATAAAAATACCATGAAGACTTCTTTACTAGAAGTCAGATTCTAATTTACCCTTTTTACTCAAAATGGTCAAATTAATTCATAGATATTAGATCAAAAAATAAATTAGTTATTTTTTTGTTTAAAATTTCATTTATTTTCACTGTTAAAAATTAATATAACTAATAGAATAACTAAACAATTACACATGAAATGTCTTGTCTATCTTATTTTGACATACAACGATCAAATTTAACAATAGAAATAGATTTAATTTTTAACAGAAAGATTAGTTTACTCTTAATTCAATTTATAGAAATTAATTTGTGCAATTTTTTAGAAGGGATAAAATGCAATCCGAACTCTTAGAAATATCTCAATGTTACTTTTACCTATAAAAATCAACTCGAACATAAATAGCTTGTAATCTAGTTTGATCAGGAAAAAAAATAGTCAACAGATTAGAAAAAAAAAGTCAACAGATTAGTGGCTTGGTTAGTCACTTGGGAATTAACTCTGTTTAACTCTACTAACAGTGACTAGATAATTTCTTATCAAGGAACAAAGATTTAAGGGCATAAGTATTTACAATGCAGTCAAAACTCAAGGAACAAATATTTGAGGGCATTAGTATTTACAACGCTGGCATCAAAACTCCAGAGTAGCAAAATAGAGGTAAAATTGCCAAAAAATTTTAGTGAAGTTATGCCATTTTTTTAATTAGGATTTGACAAACGTCTCCTTATGAATTTTCTCTTTCTGAGTTTCTTCACCACCCCTGTTCTTTTGCTCCCAACTTTTGACTTCAGCTTTTCTAACTTTTCCTTACCTCCCTCTATATCAGCTTCAATGGCTTTCTCTCTTTTCTCATCAGATAGCAAAGCCAGTCTTGCAAATTTCTTTGGCCTCACCAATCCAAGTCTCTCAGTTATGTCCTTGAATGCAGGTACTAGACCGCGTCTAATGAAACATCCTTCAATCAGTTGCATTGAGTTCAGCTCCGGGAGAGATGGGGCATTCTTCAATTCAAGGTCCAAGCAGAACGGTGAGTCCTTCAACCACATCCTAAGGGAGTGAGCCTTTGCTACAAGGAGACCACTGCGTGTTTTGCAAGGAAGAAAAGGAGAACCCATCTCCCAAAGGCATGCCTTCAGTGTGCTGTTGAGGGAAACCATGTTGTACTCCGATGTCCCCGTTATTAGAACAACTGATTTCGGAGACTCCGGATACCCTTGTAATGAAGCATCCTTCCATACGAAAAACATTGCTAAGTTAGAAATCCAATGATGATAACAGAAAAACAAGATGGGAACAGGAAATAGAATAAAATGTATTAAACTAAACCAACTTCTGTAATGTCCTCGATCTTTCTGCAGTAAACTAAAATGGAGGCAACCCTCAAGTTTCAATCTTCACTAGTTTGCTGTTCAGGGTACCATTCGGAATCACAGGCAACCTGGTAATCAATAAGCTCTATATTTTCTTATCCCCTCTTTAAAATACGCGGGACTTAATTAAAAAGTCTAACTTTTCTCAAAATTCTCATCACTCTCGATCTCATATAAAACCAAATTTATCTTCATAACATACCTTGCTTGCCGCTGTACAGTAACTTCCAGTTCCTATAAAAATGAAGCCCAGTCTTCCTCATGTCATACATGTACGTCTACCTTTACTAGTCCTACCAGAGTTGATACGGTATGTATAAACGCAAATTACAATAGCTTGAAAGAGAGATCTAACTAGTATCGGAGCTTAATAGTGAAAACTAACCAAAAAAAATCTGGTGTAAATACAAAGAAAAAAGGAAACTTAAAATCACCACTCAATAATCAATAAGGTACATAAAGCCTTGAATTTCAGCATTAAGTAAATTTTGCAAGTCCAGACACCATAAAGATAAGCACATAACAAGGGCAATAATAATGAATATTTTTTATGTCAACCATAAGCTAGAAATTTATCTTCACAACAGCTACATTAGCATCAACAAGGCCACCATTGTAGAAACAATCATTTAAAGGATATCACATTATTTAAGTTAATGTCATATTGGCCATTAAACTTCAAGAAAACATCCAATATAGTAAATGAAGAAAATAAAAATATACAATGTAATACATCCACTTTAATTCTGTGTATCAATTCACCCATGTATAGCGGGATCATCATTGGATAAAAAATAAGCCATAAATATAGTCCCTAAGAAAGTTAAAACCACAGCTACTAAACGGTAGTGCTATGAATAGGATCAAGGTATTCTAGCCAACTTTTGACCTACAAATGCTCTATTGGCAACATAGTCTATCACGGCTCGCATTTTATGATGCTACCAGCATAAAGATCAGCACTGCATCAAGGATCAGTCATAGTCAGTAAGAAAGACTGCAGCTACTAAACAGTGGTACTGTGCATAGGAGTAAGGTATTGTAGCTGATTTTTGACCTACAAGTGTCCTCTTGGCTACATGGTTTAGTCAAGGTCAGACTTTTATGAAACTGTTCAACTGTAAGGATCAGCACAGGATCAAAGACAAATCATAGATAGTAGTCTGTAAGAAATAAGAATGTTGAAACCACAGCTGCTAAATAGCAGTATGTGCATAAGATCAAGGTATTCTAGCCAGCTTTTCACCTTGTGGAAATCTGGGATTCATATTCCAAGAATCTTAGGATTTGATCAACTAAATCGAAGGGATTTGAAAGACTGAATTGGAGGAACGTGAACCAGAGGTTTATGTACGGCGAGTTAAATCTTTATTTATAGGAGAGACATTAGGTGAGATTTTCTTTTGTGTTAAAGTTTACTTTTTTGTATATTCTCCAGCCAAGTGTCACTGCACCAGGTTGAGGAACATCAACTGATTTGTCCTCATGAATCTCAAGCAATTGTCTCAGAGCCATACGAACTCATTAATGGTTGCCTTTAGATTGAGCACCAAGTTAATGGATTTCTTGGCGCTCAAGAAAACACCAAGTCTAGCAACCAGAACATCGAACTTCCTAGAGTGTTGATGGAGAAGGTGAGAGGAAAGAAGTGCAGATCTCCAAGTAGGCATGGAGGACAAGTGGGTAAATCCAAGATGGTCAAATTATGATGGCTGATGGATGAGGATAAGTAGGAGATGAGGAAGGTGGGGAGATAAGAGAGAGGGAGAGAGGAAAACTGGGAGCCATAAAAGGGATTGTGATAGAGGTGGAGGATGGATTTTCAGGTAGAACCGGGGCAGTGTCTACAATGGATTCAGGGGTTACTGCCATTTTCGTTGAGGTCGAAACTGGTAGGATGGAATTGGGGTAGCGCCATTTAGATGTTGGATCAGTAGCAATAAAGGAAAGGAGAAGAAAAAGAAAAAAAATACATAAAAAAAAATCTGAAAGTTTTAATTCTAATTTTCAGAATAATTTGACGTCTTTAATTTCAAACAATAAATTTGAGAAATATAAGGAAAACATTTAACTCTTTTTTTCAATTTTGAAATCTAAAAAAAATTATAATTTTCTATTTAAATTTTTCCAAAAAATTTACTTTAGAGAAGTTTGTATTCTAATTTTTCAAAAAGAAAAAGAAACCTTCATGTGACACATCTGCACTATATGGCTGCCACTGTACATGTTCAAAGGTATTTGTCTTGTGACTAGCCATTTTTTACGCCTTGTATCATTATCTTGCAGGTGAGAGTCAAACTAGCAATTTTACAAACAGTGTTGAAGTGTTGGATGAATTCATACACATCATCAAAGCAGAGGTATCATATTGCTCTTTTTTTTTGTAAACAAACATTGAATTTTCATTTTCTTTTTCCTTTTTGAAGCATAGGACTAAATATGACATTATCCCTTATTATTATAGATAAGTGTGGCTTATATGTTGGTAAGATTGCCCCTGGTAAATTTTGAAAGTTCAAAAAGAAACTAAAATAAAGGTTAAGAGAACTTACCTGCATATGATCAAGCCACAAAGTGAGAGCAACAAGAGCAGAACCAGCAGATAACTTTCTGAAATCAGCACCCCAGTCTTTATCAGCTACCCTGAATAAGAAATGCTATAATGATTAAGGGAAACAAATTCGGTATGTAATATAATTGTCTAATTTTGCATTAACTTCCTATCTATGATTATGCATATGCATAAAACAGTCCTCTTTAAAGTACTACAAAATCCTAGAACTCTAAATTTGCGTCAAAGTTCCTATGCAGTTTCAGTCCTTTCATATGACTGGATCTGCATTGATGCAAGCTATTTCAGACCAGTGCTAACATCAAGATAAACTGGAGGTTTTGAGTTCCATGGAAATATGCTCACAATCTATAACGGTAAAGACAGAAACCAAGTCTAGGCTCTATAGTGGTCTTTGGGTGCTGAAATCAGAGAAGCAATCATGCTATATAGTCGTCGAGAAGCCTACAAATTACATGATTCACATCACATCCAGGGTTTCCCAGGCAATTCAACTTGTAAAGGAGAAGGGCACCAACAGCTTAATTACGAACAAAATTTTCTTGTAGCAGCAAGCATATCCTGATACCTAAAGGACTAAGTTCCAAATTAAGCAAGAAAAAAACTTCATTTGACTAATCAACAGCTGCAAACAAACTAAAACTACTTTTGAAGACCCAATAAAATCTTGATACTCCATCAAACTTCTGGCATAATCAGAAGTCATCAAGGTACACTTCAGTCAAGAAACTTAGAATAGATAAATATAATAAAAGTAAATCACATTGGTAACATTTAAAATATGGTCAATATTATAAATCCATGAAAACCCTCTTTTCTTGGACTAGTTTCAAGAACTTTATTGATGTCAGAGCACGGAATCAAAAGAGTTTGGTAAAAAGGCAATGGAAAACTAACCTATCAGTGCCAGAATATACCTGAAAACATCATGTCGATAAATGTTCTTCTTGACTGCCAATTGGAAAACCCAGGAGGCAGTGGCCCGATGCTCAAATGCCCATAATAGATCCACCAAGGAATTGACAAAGTTAAAGGCTGCACTGTCCTCTACAGGTTCTAGCTTATCAAGACAACTTTCTAGCTCTGAAAATAGTAACTCAGATTTTTCTGTCATAAGCCTAGATTCCAACAATAACAATCAGCAAGTGTAAGGAATGAAACAAAGGGAAAGAAAATCCATCTTCAAGACCATTGTCTTGTTCCTAAAATGAAAAACATATACCTGATAGGAAGATCAAATCCAGCATTACGAAGTGCGTTTAAGAGGACAATGGCTTCACTTGTGTGCTGGGACAAACTTGCAGCCCTGATAAAGCATGTCCAAATTCTGTGGTCTACTTCCAAGCCCTCCATCTTCATCTCCATAAGCTTTTGAATTCCAACATTATAATCTCCATTCTGAAGATAAGCATTAATGAGTGAACTATATGGTAGTGTAGTCAGATTTAATCCTGTTTCTTTCAAATTAGCGAGGACTTTTTCTGCTTGCTGTGGCTGTCCAGAGCTTCCATACGAAACCATAAGCAAGTGCATTGTAGCAATAGTGGGTTTCACTCCAGCTTTTTTCATCACGCTTAACAGGTTTTCAGCTTTGGAATGGTTTCCAGAATTTCTATATATTTTCATCATTGTATGATAGAAAGAGCGGTCCAATTTATAGCCTTTCGAAAGCAAATCGTTGAACAATTCCTCAGCTTGTTCCAACAGTTCCTGCTTGCCAAATGCTGAAATCAGACTTTTAAAGGTGTCTAATTTCGGTTCTAAACCCTCTTTCCTCATTTCATGCATCAGAGATAAACCCTCTTCAGGTCTACGATCTCTGCAGTACATTATTATCAAAGTGTTGTAAGTGTCCTCATCTGGTTCAAGTCCAGCTTCTATAATCTGTTGATATATCTGAGCTGTCCTTTTGTAATCCTCAATTCCTGAGTATAACTTTAGCATAGAATTCCAAATTGAAAGATCAGGCTTAAATCCTGCTTCTTCCATTTCAGAGACCATTGCTTCAACATCCCTCACCCGTTTCCCCTTGCAGAACAGTCTAATCATAATCCTGTAAAGATGCATTGTAGGAAAATACCCTGCAGCTTTCATTCCACTGTATATCTTCTTCACCTCAAAGAGGTTTCCAGCTTCTGCAAATGCATCAAGCATCAGAAGAATAGAACTCTTGCTTATTTTAAAACCCATATCTTGCAACTCCTCGATTACCACATAAATCTCAGACAATCTTCCATCCACAACTAGTGCTTCCAATAGACCATTAATGGAATCTACTGTTGGCGAAGGACCATCTCTCAACATTGTATTAAAAACAGCTCTAGCTCGTTCATAGCAACCGCTTACGGCATAAGCCTGTATTAAGGCATTCCAAATTTTACGATCCACATTCATATATCTTTGTCTAACATTGCCCACCACACTTTCAGCTTTTTGCCACAGCTTCACTTTTCCATATGCTTCAATAACATCAACATAAATAATAGATTTGTCTAGCAGAAGACCTTGCACTTCAGCTTGATTAATCAAACAATGTGCCGTCTCAGGGAAGCCCATTTTACAATATACCCTAATCATACATTTCATGATACATTCAGAAGGTTCAACACCACAGAATCTCATTTCGGTAAAAATCTGAGAAGCCTCAGTTAGAAGTTTATTTTCTTCACAGCATCTAATAAGGGACTCATACATGGTAGAACTCCTGCTAAATGAACCAGATTCTCTAGCATTACTGTACTCCTTCAAGGCAGCATCTAACTGGCAAGCCTCACAAAGTACGACAACTAGAGCTTCAGTTATCAGTTTACTGGGCCCTTCAGTGTGTTCTTTCAAGAACTCAAGTAATTCACATGCTTCTTTGTGCCTGCCAGATGAACTGTATGAACTCAAAATAGACAACAAATTTTCATCATCTAGAGCTTCACCATTACTTATGCCTAATCTCAGCATCTGTACAGCCAGGTCATAGCATTCACCCTTGACAAGGAAAGAAGAAATAGTTTGAAGATTCATACCACAAAGTTCTTTCATGTCTCCAATCACCATTTTAATTTCTTCCACTTTGCTTTCCTTTGTTAGTGCCTGAAGCATCACCTCATAAAGTATATTATCTGGTGTGAAACCATCACGAACCATTTCCTGGTACATCACCCATGCTTTTGTTATTTCATTACATCTCAAAAGGATATCCAACATGACAGAGTATGCCAGGAAATCAGGTCTAATCCCAGATTTCCGCATGCAATTAAATGTATCCTCAGCCTCCACAGCCATTCCAGCCTTAGCATACCCACAAATCAAAGCACTATAAGTCCGCACAGTAGGCTTAACACCTGCATCCAACATCTCTGACATCAAATTAGAAGCCTCCTTTATCTTATTTGCTTTCCCTAGGGAATCGATCAAGACTGTATATGTTACCACATCTGGACTCCGCCCTGACAATTTCATGTCCTTGTAAAGCTGCAATCCCAATTCATGCTGGCCCTGCTTCCCATACATGTGAATAATCGTATTATAAGTCATCTCATCTCTACAGAACCCCATTTCAATCATTTCTTCACAAATCTCTTTTACCTTGTCCACATTTCCTTCTCTTGCAAAAGCATATAACAATGAATTATATGTGACTGCATCCGGGAAAAACCCTTTAGATTCTAAATCCCTAAACAGCTGCTCAGCTTTATATGCCATCCCACATCTCCCATACACCGAAATCATAGCATTGTAAGTCCATAAGTCAGGTTGACAATTATGGCTGTCCATATCGTCAAAAACCTTCATTGTCTCCTCCAAGTTTGATTCCCTAGAACAAGCACTAATAAGAGTATTATAAGTTATTATATCTGGCCTAAGACCAGACCTCCTGACCTCATTCAAAAGCTTGATAGCTAAATCAGGCACCATAGCTCCTGCTTTCAATCTGGCATTTATTAAAGTATTGAAACTCACGAGGTCAGGCTCACAACCTCTCTTACGCATTAAATCAAGCAGTTCCTGCACTTTCTGAAACCTTCCATTTCGTGCATAAACAGCCATCATGGCATTATAAACCTGGACGGTATTTCCAACAGCAGGCTCAGCCCTGGTAAAGATTTCAACAGCTAAAATCTCCTGATTGGCCTTCCCCAGCACAGCCAAGATAGTAGCAAGCATCCTGGCATTAGGGGAATACCAGTTCTTCAAATTTAACCACTCATAAACTTCCAGGGCACGTTGCCAGTTCTCCTGACCAACATATTTCACTAGGAAGCAAAAATCGGTTGGTGTCATCTGAACTTTCCTATCATCCAAAACATCAGCAACAAACTGGTCTTGTTCCAACCCCAAAATCCTGTCTGTCAAAAACTTCACTCTTTCTCTCCAATCTTTGGCCCTTTTCAATGCCAGTTTACTCATTTTCTTAACTCTAGTCTTACTTACTCTCCCCAACTTCTCCTGGGTCTCATCGTTCACTTCCAAAGTTTCAGACTTTGAGGACTCCAAAGACAATTCAGCTTCCTTAACAACATGGGTAAGTTGAGGAGAGGTAGGTGAAAAATGGGTTTGACTTAAAGGGTAAGTTTCAGCTAGTTGAAGTTGAAGGTGAGGCCATCTCTCAGATGGGGAGGCTCTGCTATAGCTAAATGTGCTGTTATTACTAGTGCCGTCATTTGAGTGTTCATTTGGTGAAGGAGTTGAGAGGTGGGAAGAAGAGCAAGAGATAGAGGTGTTCATGCATACCTTTGAAGTAGGAGACGCAAAGGTTACAACACGTCCTCCATTGCAAGACATAGCCATGGCCAAGGCCAATGTCCTCTTGCCTTGTCAAAGTTCAAGTCGAGTGCTGCGGAAGAAAACAAGATAAAAGATATTTCTTCCCCATTGCTTTTGGCGGGGTACGGAGCGGATGGTTTATTCTGGAGTTGGGAGTTGCTAGTCGAATAGATGTTTCTGTTTCCCTAAAAGTTGGGTCCAACTTGGCTTGGGTTTAATTGGCCCATCTGACTTCCAAGCCTACAGAACTTCATAAAATTACTACTTTGGTCACTCAAGTTTGAAGATGCTCCTATTTTGGTCACGTAAAAAGTTTTTTCTCAATTTCATCACCAGTGTTAGAAAAATTATAAATTTAACCCTCAACATTCACATTTCCTTTTAGTTTAACCCTAATTCTAAAATTCTAAATATTTAATTATAAAAAATTTAATATATATGTGAAAATTATTTTAAAAAAACTCTAATTGCTCTATAATTAAGAATCTCATAAATCAAAGAAAATGTTATTGATGATAAAAGGAAACCTAATTAGCTTATGTCAATTTAGTTGTGGAATCCACACTCGAAAGAGATTTTTTTTTTTTCATTTTAGTTTCTCACTTTTGATTTTGAATATCAGAACAAGAAAGAAAATGAAAAGATTTAATAAACTCGAGGTGTTTTTCCTTTAATTGTAGGATGCGGGTAAAAATTAAAAACACCTTAAAATATAATACATTAAATACATTTAAAACATTAAAATAAATATTTTTTTAAAAAAATTAAAAAAATTATACTTAAATAATACTAAGATAGTTGCAACTTAGCAAGTAAATGTATCTAAAATAGTAGTAAAATTAACAATAAAACAAGAGCTATATAATATCTAAACAATAACAATAAAATAGTAGCAATATAATATCGAAATAGTAACAAAGCAACAACAAAACAACTTATTTGGTTTGGACCGGGTCAAAAAATCCTACCGAAGCTCAACTCATTTAGAAAATAGATTTTATTTTTTGTCAAAACCTATTTTTTAGATTTATATTTTTGTTCAAATCCTCCAACTTTTTAAATAGACGAATAACTCAAAAAAAAAGTTGAAAGGAAAGGCATAGCAGGCGACAATAGAAATGCGAATAAAGAAAAACAGAGAAGTGGCAGCCTCAAAAAAAGCAAAGGTAGTATTGGTCATCAGAGTTGCATAGGTACTTCTTGGAAGCTTTTGAGCATCTCGGTGGTTCACATATCGAATTGTTTTTCATTGCAATTTATTTCAATTTCTTTTTTTCTTTTTATGGAATTGGAATTTGTTTTGCAGTTGCAACGCCTAAGCGATTTAGGGAGCTGATGAAGGCTGATGGGCTTACAAATGATGAAGTGAAAAAGCCATTTACAGGTTTGTAGTACTAATTTAAATCATTAAATGTCATTCGCAATAAACTAAAAGGATGTAAAAATGATTGTAATACCTCTAATTTGGATTGGCCACGATATCAATCAAACAATGCTATCATTGATGCTCAGAGGCATCTCTAGTAATCCTGTTGACTATGCAATACCTATATTCGATCAAAACAATTCTAATTACTATTAAACATTATTTAGATTTATAAATGCTAATTATAAACCTTAGCTTGCCTACTTATAAACGTGCTAATCTTCGAAACTAGGCTTGGGGTATTTGGCACCTTTCAGGATGGTGTTATACCTATGACTTGAGGTTATCTGTAAAACCCCTTAGTTAGATTATCAGTGATTTTAAATAAGCGGTGTTACACTTTATGCTCGAAAGCACTTATAAATTTTCTTAACACATTTATGGTCGTTACGAAACGTGTTACGGTAATAAACAACAAAAAAAAATTTTCATTAGCCATGATAAACAATTAAAACATAATATAAACAAATCAAAAATAGGCATAAGCATATAATAAGCAAAATGCTCATTCTAATTGACTCGGTTACAGATTACATATAACCCCATTATACAACTTATCAAGTCTAAGCTTAGTACCATTTTAAACATAAATCACATTTTCACTTCTACCGGTTACTATTTTATTGATTTATTTCAATTTTTATTAATATTCGCTTCCAGATTTAATTATTAGATTACAATACTTTTGACTCAATCCTCATTTCAAAAACACATAAATAATTCAAAACATCATACATCATTTATGCTAATATATAGTTTATTTATCCATCTTTTAACCATCATATCCCTATCTCAACCTCTTTTTACTATGCGTACTATCAGTCAATACTAGTTAGCATATGAATCATGTTTTAAATTCTAAAAGACAAACCATTATTATGTTCATTAGCAAATACATTTCCGTTTAGTCTTTCCCTTTTACAATTTCTAATTCATCTCAATCTGAGTTATAACTCTTTTATCCTACTTTTTATAAGCTACCAACTTTTCATTATAATAAGTACACTTTTAATATTCTAAACAAACTTATCATCATGAATTCCGATCATAATTTCACTTTTAATAGGCCCTGCAGGGGCAACATAGACCCGACGTGGTACCTAAGCATTATGCGGCTATTTTTATCCACACAGTCAACTTTATACAAAGACCTAGGATGTGTCGAAGACCTAATTTGGACTGCCAACACTCTTATAAATAAAACCTTAGCGGTTTGATGCAACACCCCTTACCCATATTCAACTCCGGAACCGGGTACGAGGTATTACCGGACTTGACTTGCCTGAGCATTCAACTTTGGGCTATAAAATTTGTTCCAATTTTAAAACTTTTTCATTTACAATCGTAACATCCCCATTATGGGTCTACGAGACCCTTTTCATGTACCCGAGATGCTTTGGGACCAAACCGAAACTTTTAAACACTTAAAAAAATTTTGGCATAAAAACTAGGCCACACGCCCGTGTGTAGAGTGGGCACACCTGTGTGACATATCACACACCCATGTAGAATTATTTTCATTTCTAACCTCCAAGGGTTTTCACAAGACCCGGCACACACCCGTGTTCTTGGCCCGTGTGCTCCACACGGCCTAGACACGCCCGTATGTAAAACCCTGGGTGTTATGTTTGTGACGTTAGTAACCTTATATGGGACACACGGCCTAGGCACACACGCCCGTGTGGCTAGCCCGTGGTCGACACTGACTTGCAGCACTAGCATGTAGGGGACACACGGCCTGGTCACACACCCATGGGACTGACCGTGTGTCACACATGGCCTAGACACACGCCCGTGTGCCTACCCGTGTAGACCAATTCAAGGCTATTTTCCAAGCCATTTAGCCACCCTCACTTGCACACATTCACACACCATCACATAACATTTTCAAATCATCAATTATAACTCTTGAATTATCACATTTGAACCATGTAAATCAAACTACCTTCCCATATACAAGGGAGAATTATTACTAGCACCATTACAATCGACATGAGCCATCATCCATGGCTATACACAACCAAACCATAACTCTTTTAGGCCAACACATTTGGCCACTTTAACTATGAATTAATTAAACCAAAATAAGATCCCTATACATGCCATATCTCAAGAAGACTTGAAACATTATACTCAAGTGACTGCTCGATAGTGTGAAAGCATCTCCGGAGGTTTCCAACCCGAGCTAGTTAAATTAACCTATAAGAGATAGGAAAGGAAATGGAGTAAGCAATAACGCTTAGTAAGTTCATATATAACGCTTAGTAAGTTCATATGCAAATGATGAGCAACTATTAACATTTATTTATTATACTCAACCACAAGGTAATATAATGAGATTTTCACTTAAGCTTATGAATACATTCAATCATTCACAAGGCTTACTCATTCTAAACTTTCACCTGTCACAGACTCATATCATAAAATATTGTTCATCTTTACATGCATTTATACCCTGCATTTATCACCACAAAGCCACATGCAAATTTTACTTAGTCAAGTTTCTTGATATCACCCCGGAATAATAATAAATATTTGGTGGTTTCGCACACAGCTCGCCATTCAATAATTAGTAAGGTGATATCGCACATAGCCTACCATTAATACTAAGCACGATGGTATCACACACAGCCCATCGGTAACAAATAATAATGTGGTATCGCACATAGCCCACCATTGATAATATTGGCGATGGTATCGCGCACAGCCCATCGCTAACAATTAATAAGGTGGTATCGCACACAGCCCACCATTGATAATAATTGCGATGGTATCACATACAGCCCATCGCTAATAATTAATACGGTGGTACCGCACATAACCCACCATTTATTACACATTCAGAGATATTTACCCACATACATTTTCCTATTTCAATGTTCATCCGGGAATTTCCTCACACTCTATCATTTTTAAATAGATTTCTATAATAATCGTTCGCATTCATGCAATGCATTAATAAATATAACATATGCAATCAGGATGCATCGTTTACACATAAACTCACCATGGGTTTATCATATACCGAATTCACCTCAAATGAATTCTGGGCACATACCTGTTCCTCTCTTGATATAACCACATACTTTCTCATTTTCAACATACCTGTTGAATCACTCAAAGTGCTAAAGGATATTCTTGAGTCTCATACATATAATATAATATCAACGCCATATCCCCAATATGGTCTTACTTGAAATATCATATTAACGCCATGTCCCTGACATGGTCTTATAAAAAATCTTACACTGAGGCCATATTCCAAATATGGTATTACACGGGACCTTAATTATCATAGTATCACGATATTTGCATTCCCTCTATTCTTAGATTCAATTGAAGACTTTCGATTCTTGAGATCTCATCAAAAACGTATTTCATATATTCATAGAGTCAATATACAATTCATACAACATCGAAATATTAAATACTTCACTTATAGTTGCATTATTAGCACACGAACTTACCTCGATACCGAAAAGGGTAGAAAAGGACCTATTTGTCTATATTTCTTTTTTCTCTCGTTCTAGGTTCGAATCTCGTTTTCTTTGATCTATATACACTAATCAATACATTTTAAAATTATACTTTGGCAAAATTACCATTTTGCCCTTGGAATTTGGCAAAATTACAATTTTGCCCCTAAGCTCGTAAATAATTTTTCATCATATTTTCTTATTAAAAAAGCCTAGCTGAACATTTATTCCTCTTACAACTACTCACAAATACAACTATTTCATGCATTTATTACCAAACTACAACATTTACAACTTAGTCTCATTTAGGTGTTTTTCATTACAACACCTTTCACAAAAGTTGTTTCTCATCTCCCTAACATTCATTTTCTTCCACAAAAACTCAGAAAACAACATAAACTCTCTCATGGCAAGTCCCTATACTTTCAATCATATTGCAAGTTAGTCCCCTCATTAGCTAGCTTAAGCTTTGGGGGTTCCAAAAGTACAAAAATTATCAACTAAAACCATCAAAATCACTTACTTGTGTGAGGATAAGTTGCTAAAAGTTCAAAGCTTTCAAAACCCTTACTCTTGTTAGTAATTTCGGTGGAAGAGGGAAGATGAATAGTGAAAGATGATAGCTTCTTTTGTTCATCTTATTTTATTCATTTTTATCACCTAATTTCACCAAATGTTGACCAAAAATAAATGCTCTTGTCTCCCTTGTCTACATGGCCGTCCAACACACTTATAATGGCCTTATTGCACTTTAAGGACCTCCAATTTCATATTCTATGGCTATTAGACACCTCTACCTTGTATAATGGAACTTTCTCACTTTATGCTATTTAGTCCTTTTTCGCTATTAAGCATGAAATCGCTAAAATTAAAGCACCAAAATTTTCATGTACCCTTATAATCATGCTATAACCCATAAAACAAAATTAAAATAAATTTTCTCTGACCCTGGATTAGTGGTCCCGAGACCACTGTTCCGACTAGCCCCTAAATTAGGCTGTTACATTTGATGTAACTAAGTTGTCTTAGACACATCCAAAACCCTAGTAGTTTAGGAGTAGAATTGGATTAAGTCTTCTTTTGTTTTCCATAAAATCTTTATTCTTTCCTCTTGGAATTAGTTTTGGTCCTAGAGTTATTTTATAATATTGAAGTATTCAGTTTATTTCTCTTTCACAAGCGACAAGATTTGATTATTCCAATCCATAGATCCGCTACTTCATTCTTCAATCGACATCAAATCAGGATTATTGTAATATCTTCTCTCTTCTGATTTATTCATGTTATCTACATGTTTAATTCATTTGAGTTTGAGATTATGAATAACATAAGTGGCTAAATCCCTTAGGGGAGATTAACGAATGGATTGGGACGTGATTAACGGAGGATTTAGGGTTTTTTGATAGGATTAGTTGGTTTAAATCACACGTTCCTAAACCCTAGGCTTAATAATCCTAGGAAGTAATTATAGGTTAAATGAGGTCAGGAGATAAGTTTTTCTGAGTAAATCGTAATTTATCCTGATTAAGAACGTGAGGTCGGGAGATAAGTGAGTATCAAACAATTAATAAATTAGTTAGATGCCGAGAGGTAATAATTGATTAATTAATAGCTAATCCACCCTAAAACCCTAATTTGAAGTTAATTACAACCCCTGAAACGAGTTAATCTTCTTGATTAGTTTAATCAGTTTAATCGTTTGTGTTTTATTTTTTGTTATTTATTTTAGTATTTTGTTTTCATTATTAATCTCTTTTATGATCTGTCATAATATAGGATTTAATTATTATTATTTAAACTTATTATTGTAAATAGATTTTCAATAAATATAGTCCATCCTCCATTAGGTATGATCCTCAAAATACTTCCATGTGTTTCATTGTAATACAAATACTATATTACAAATTGACCCGTATACTTGCGAACACTGCCGATTTACTATTATATATGTTTTGGTGTGATATGTATACTATAAATGATAAAACATTTATAGGTGGTCAAGTTATTGGCGCTGTTGCTGAGGAGGTCTTGACATTAAATCTAAAAAGGATCTTTACAATTAATAAGATAAATGGGAATGTTAAAGACTATAGATATGATAATTTTATTTATGTTATTTTTAATTTTTGTTTATTCATTTTTATTGGTTTAATTTCTTTTAAATTTTTTAGGTTGTTTTTTACCCAATGTGGAAGCACCCCAATTAAACCATATCTCGATATTGAGCAGATTATTAGAAACCATTGTCAATTCATGAACACTAATCCAACTATGGTTATTATTAATAAACCTTGAGAGAATTCGCTGTTAGACGATCCATAAGAAAGAAAAGCAAACATCCATATAGATGCCTCGATGGATCAAAGGACGTACAAATACGCTTTACCTACATTAGATGCGGTGCGAGGTAGTATAAAAAGGTCGGGTGATACGATCTCGCCTCAATGTGTTGAGTTGAGTCATTTTAGATGCCCGATCGTCAGACGAGGAAGTATCGTTCCAATTGTAAGCGATGTGAGTATTCGGCTAAGTATGGGAATAGGTATTCAGAATAGGCTCAAAAATGGCTAAGTAATTGTTGTAATAGGTTCGGCTAACAAAGAATGGAAATGGTTAAGTGATAGCTTGGATGGGATGGAAAAATAAACTTAAGTGTCAAGAATGAACCAACACTAAGAAGAGTGTTAACCGAAGCTTATATGACTTAAGGTGGTTCGGTGATGGAAGATAAGGGACCTTGATCCTTTACCTAGCAAGGTAAGAACCAAAGGTATAAGGATGGGTGAACGCCACACTACAAGAGTGATAAGTTCGAAAGAAGAATCAGGTTGACGCCACTGACTAGCAGATAAGTCAAGTTGAGTCTCGGACGAAGTTTGAGAGATGAAAACCTCACAAATAACATAAAATTCATTCAAGAAGTTAAAGTCTTTACAAACAACAAATAACAAAGTATTTATAGGAAAAAACCTAGGGCTAACCGAATAGGTACATTAGTGACTTAATGAGTAAGTATTTCGGCTTTAAATGAACTAAAAAGTTCTCCATAAAAATTCCATGTCTATATTCAGCCTTTGGAATGGTACTAGATAGCTTCTAGATGAAAGAAATTCAGCTGAATTATTTTGGAGAATTTAGAAGTTGATTGGGCATGTCTAGGTTCGACCATGAGCTTAATTGAGCTTGGGGAGCTAACCGGCCAACTTGGGGACTTAAATGTGCAGCTAACCTTTGGCTGAATAGATGCTTGGAGAAGCCAAATAATCAGCACACCATGCATTGAAGCCGTCCATGCATCTATCTCTCCCTACATTGTAGCCAGTCATTCATGCACCTTGCATTAAATCTCCTTCATGCATTTGGCTGTACATAAATCCAATAAACATATTAAAATGATTCATGACAAGTTTAATTCAGTTGAATTATGACAAAATAAATTCATGCTTTTACTTAGACACATTAATAACACATAATTAAGCTAAGACAAATTTAAATGTTGACATAAACATGACACATTAATTTGGCTAGCACAAAACATATTAAACACATATAATGAGCTGTACTAAGCTAAGAAATGTATCAATGAGCTGAAACAAATTTAACTAACTAATAGTAGATACTTAGTTTATTCCAGCAAATAAGCAAAAGAGCTAGAAAGAAATAAGGATGAGCTCAAACGAGACGAAATGAGCTGAGCTAAGCTCGTGGAGCTAAATGTAAGCTGAGGTCGACTTGCAAAAGGTTGCAAGAAGTCCTTGTTGAGCTCATTGATCTCATTTCACCCCATACTTGATTGACTAAGGCCGAACTGGACTCCTTAAATAGCTTGGCTCAAGCTCGTGTAATAGGGCCTTGTGGCAGCTCTAATGGATCCATGCTCGAGCTAGGTGCACTCCGGGGCGTAATCGTATCATCACCCCTCTTTAAAGCGACTTGTCCTCAAGTCGGAACTTGCATCGAAGGGAGAGAAATAAGCAACATTGAAACTCGCATTTATGTTATACTCACCCGATAGGTCAAGTCGGTAGGAGTTTTCATTGATTCATTCTAGGACTTGGAAAGGTCTATCTCCTCGAGGCAATAATTTAGACCTTCGTTGGGCTGGAAAACGTTCTTTGTGTATATGAACCCAAACCCAATCATCGGGTTAAAAAATAACTCACTTTTGACTTTTGTTCGTTTTTGAACATAGCTCTATGGTCTTACTTCGATATTGGCTCGAACCTTTTGATGCAACTCCTTGACATACTTGACCTTCTTCTTTGCATCTAATGAATAAGTTGGTCGTTAGGTAAAGGCACTAAGTCTAAAGGAGTTAGCAGATTAAAACCATAAACAATTTCAAAAGGAGAAAACTTAGTAGCCGAATGGACTAATCGATTATATGCAAACTCGATATGAGGTAGGCATTCTTCTCACAACTTTAAGTTTTTGTGGATGATGGCTCGCAACAATGTAGACAAAACTTGATTAACCACCTCTGTTTGTCCGTCCGTTTGGGGGTGACAAGTGCTTGAAAACAGTAGCTTAGTTCCGAGCTTCCCCCATAATGATCACCAGAAGTGACTCAAAAACTTTGCATCGCAATCGGACACGATCATTCTTGGAATTCTATGTAGTCGAACGATTTTCCTAAAGAAAAGATTAGCAATATGGACGGCATCATCAATCTTTGTACATGCTATAAAATGTGACATCTTAGAGAACCTATCAATTACAACATAGACGTTTTTGGTCACGGCAATCCGAGGACAAAGTCCATGGATATATCCATCCAAGGAGCTTCAGGTATGGGCAGTGGGGTGTATAGTTCGTACGGTTAAACCTTGGACTTAGCCTTTTTACACGTTACGCAACGCTCACAAACTCGTTCCACATCCCTTCTCATCCTAGGCCAATAAAAGTATTCTTGGAGCGTTGATAAGGTCTTACCTATACCGAAATGTCCCATGAGGCCCCCGCTGTGCGCCTCGTGCACAAGTAAGTCCTGAATGGAACTTTGCGGAATGCACAATTTTCCTTCCTTTAAAAGGAAGCCTTCGTACCTATAAAATTTCTCAACAGAAGCATTCTCACAAGCAGTAAATATCTCACCAAAATCATCGTCATTAGCATACAAATCTTTCAATAAAGAGAAACCAAGCAATTTAGAATCAAAAGTCGATAATAAAGCATACCTCCTTGAGAGTGCGTCAGCCACAATGTTATCTTTACTTTTCTTATATTTGATAACGTAAGGAAAGGATTTGAGGTACTCAACCCATTTTGCATGATGCTTATTCAACTTATGCTGGCTCTTGATGTGTTTCAACGCTTCGTGATCGGAATGAATCACGAATTCTTTTGGCCATAGATAGTGTTGCCACATCTCAAAAGCTCGGATGAGTTAATAAATTTCATTATCGTAGATAGGATAGTTAAGTGCAGCTCCATGAAGCTTCTCGCTGAAATACGCAACAGGCTTTCCATCTTGAGTAAGCAAAGCCCCGATTCCAACACATGAAGCATCACATTCAATCTTAAAAGTCTTAGAAAAATTAGGTAATGCTAATAAAACAGCTTTTGTAAGACAATTCTTAATCTCAATGAAAGACTTCTCTTGCTCATAGCCTAATAGAAAGTTGAGTTTTTCTTGATTACGCTCGTCAAGGGTGCGACTATAGTGTTGAAGTTCAAAATCAACTGAATCAACTTTGGATTTTTCGGAACACAACCGATTTTGGAATCTTAAACAATCATCAACATCAAATCGATATTCAGAATTAGAGTTCAGATCACACTGAGCTCGTTTCACTAATATTTCTTTATCAAACTTCTGAGCATCACATATTTGTTGTAGAAATAACGGTTTCACTTTCAATTCAGCTAACACTGAACCATCATCAGACAGATCTAAATGAGCATTCATTGCGCGTAATGCAAATAATGATTTGCAACTCAATGCATCAGCAACGACATTTGCTTTACCCGGATGATAATCGATTACAAGCTCGTAGTCTTTCAAAAGCTCTAACCATATTTTCTGTCGCAGATTCAAATCTTTCTAGGTAATCAAATATTTCAGACTTTTATGATCTGAAAACACATGACATTTTTCACCGAACAGATAATGACGCCAATTCGTTAGCGCAAACACAATCGCAGCTAATTCAAGATCGTGTGTCGGATAATTCTTCTCATGCGGATTCAATTGTCTCGAGGTGTAAGTTATTACTTTGCCTTCCTGCATCAAAACGCATCCCAGACCATTTAATGAAGCATCACTATAAATCACAAATTCTTTACCCGATTCTGGTTGTACAAAAACTGGAGCTTCAGTCAACAAGGTTTTCAACTGATCAAAGCTTTTCTGACATTTATCAGACCATTTAAATCTCACCTCTTTTTGAAGCAATCTAATCAACGGAGTAGCTATCATCGAAAATCCTTTTACAAACCGACGATAATAACCTGCTAGTCCCAGAAAGCTATGGACTTCAGACACATTCCTCGGAGGTTTCCATTCTAGAATAGCAGAAATCTTACTCGGATCAATTTGTATTTCGGAGGCTGATACAATATGTCCTAGAAAATTAACTTCACGCAACCAGAATTCACATTTGCTGAATTTCACATACAATTGTTTATCTCGCAGAGTTTGCAACACAACTCTCAGATGTTCATCATGCTCATTTTCATCACGTGAATAAATCAAAATGTCATCAATACAAACAACAACAAATCGATCTAGGTATGATCTGAAAATTCTGTTCATCAGATCCATAAAAATAGCAGGAGCATTCGTTAGTCCGAAAGGCATAACTAAAAACTCATAATACTCGTACCTCATTTTGAAAGCAGGTTTTGGGATTTCTGAATCTTTTACTCGTAACTGGTAGTATCCTAATCTCAGATCTATCTTAGAAAACACAATGGCTCTTTTTAATTGATCGAATAAATCATCAATCCTGGGCAGAGAATATTTGTTCTTTATAGTCACCTTATTCAACTGACGATAATCAATGCACATTCTCATCGTGCCATCTTTCTTTTTCACAAACAGAACGGAAGCACCCCAAGGTGAGAAACTCAGTCTTACAAACCCTCTATCAGTCAACTCTTGCAACTGTGACTTTAATTCTTTCAACTCTGTTAGTGCCATTCTATATGGAGTTATCGAAATAGGGGTCATACAAGCAACAAATCAATACCAAATTTAACTTCACGTATCAAAGGTAATCTCGACAATTCTTCAGGGAATACACTAGGGAATTCACAAACAACTGGTATTGATTCAACTTTCTTTTTCAGACACTTTCGAATCAATCACGTACGCAGAATAAGCTTCATTACCCTTTTTCACATAATTTTGAGCTTTCAACATAGATATCACAGTAGGTAACCCAGTCAAATCATTAGGTTCAACCTGAACTATTTCATCATTCTAACATCTCAAATTAATGGTCTTTCTTTTGCAATTTACAACAGTATCATGCAACGTTAATCAGTCCATACCCAGAATTATATCAAACTCATCAAATGGCAATAGCATCAGATCAGCAGGGAAACAGATATCTCTAAACATCAATAGATAGTTCTTGCATACTTTATCAACCAGAACACTTTTACCTAAGAGATTTGATACTCTAATAATAAATTCAGTAGACTCTACAGGCAAAGTCTTACTGGATACTAAATTCATGCATACTAAGTTCATGATACATACGAATGAGTAGAACCAGGGTCTATCAATGCAATCACTAAAGTATCATAAAGAGTAAATGTACCCGTAATAACATCTGGAGATGAAGCTTCCTCACGAGCTCGAATGGCATACGCTCTGGCAGGCGCTGTAGCTTCAAATCTCACTATAGTATCTTTCGTAGTTCTCTAACTACCACTAACATTTCTTGCATTTCGGGAAGGTCTACCTCTCTCTGGAACATTATCAGATCTCGAAACAATCTCTTGTTCAACAGACTCTTGTTCAACAGACTCTGGGCAATCACGAATGAAATGTGTAACATCCTGAATTGGGGGGCTATGCATTTGATGTGTTTCGGTGTGTATACTATGTTCTGTGTGTTGTGTTGATGTGTTTGGGGGTCCCGGGAAGGCTTGGGGTTAAGCCTGAGCATTGCTAAAAATTTCTGTTTTAGGCACTTGAAGGGAAAGTTAGCTGAGTTGGGCCTTAAGGGGTGTTGTTTGTGTTGGTTAACACAAGAGTTGGAGTAGTAAAGAGGCAAGGAGATGCCACTTAACAAGGAGAGGGGAGCAGGTTCAAGTACCATGGGTTGCATTTTGGAATTTTATTTTTTTAAGTCAGATGGGAGGTGGTAGATTCGGCTAGGAACCTTGAAGAGGGGGATGTTGAACAAGTCAAATATTTCAAATATGAGGCTGAGAGAAGAAAGAGGAGTTTGAACTTTCAAACTATTTTGAATAGGAGGTTGTGAGTGAAGTTAAGAGAGAATTAAGGGATTGAAGGTGGTGTAGGGTGTTAGCCGAATTTTGAAAGGGGTTAGGTGAAGTTGGGCATTCGGTTTTAGGGGTGTGTGTGTGTGTCGAAAATTCAAAGGGGTTAGCTTTAGGTGTTAAACTCTTTTATGGTGTTTAGTTTCGGCAGTTGAGTGCAAGGCATTTCGAGCAGTGTGGTTCTTTTCTTTGAATAGCCGAAATTCCTAAGAGCAGCACTCATTCTTCTTTAGTCTAAACCGAAGTCAATTCTTTTCTCTTTTCTTCTCTTTGTATTTCGGTAACTTAGGTTCTCTGCCTCTATCATCAAAAGCCGAAAGCCCTCAGGTACTCTAGACCGCGCTTCATTCCATTCCATTCTTGTAGCCGAACCCTCCTACCATCTTACCACTTCTCTTTTTCTTTCTTTTCATTTGCATCATCAAAAAGCCAAAACTTCATTCTTCATTTCTTCTTTTCATCTCTTCTATTTTTGTTTAGCCGAACCTCCATAGGCAATTTCTTTTCGCATTTTCTCTTTATTCCTTCATGAACCGAAACCTACCTCCTCTTCTTTCTTCTTGAGTTTCTTTTTCCTCTATATTTCTGTGGCCGAATCTTCCTAGAGTACTCATCTTCTTCTTTTGTTCTTTGTTCAGTGAATTGCCGTCTCTCTCTGTTCCACAACTTTGATAAGCGGATTCTGTTTGATCGTGGTAAGTGTTCCTTTTCGTTTCAGTTCTATTTTCTCTCCTTTTGGATGCCGAAGGCATTAACTTTGTCTTATGATTCTTGACAGACTGAAGGAGGGGCTTGTCTTCGCGTTCTTTCGGCATCTGATCTGTGATTGAAAGGTGTTAAGGAATAGTCGGTTCTAGTAGATTTAGGTATTCAATCGGTGCCCTAATCCAAGTCTGATAATCTCCGGGATTTGTCGATCTAAGTAGGGGATCTTTACGTTTTGAGCATATATTCTAATTTTTTCTCTGTTCAATGCTTTAATCCGGTCTATTGACCAAGATCTTTTCATGGACCCAAGCGTTAGCCAAGTGAAGGAAGGGGTTAAACCCATAGCCCCAGCCCCAAAGTTCAAGAAGCATGAGGTGTCTCATTGTCGGGATTGGCCACGGGTTGTGGGCGGCCGACAGCGAGTAGTAGAGCGAGATAGCGATGTAGTTCTGTTAGCGATAGTGTCGACATAGAGAGCATTGTGTTACGTGTTATCAGGTGTGTAACTCTCGCACACTTCGTATATTAATTATGTTATTAACTGTTATGACTAAAAGCTGAAGTGATGATATTGGTCACTAAAATACCTTTGAGGGTTAGATCGAAGACTTCGGGTAAGTTCCATTATGCTCTATTATTAGCAAGGGTATGTATAAATGAAATGGTTGATTGTTATGCATTTGAAAGCATGATCATATCATATTAACTGTTAAACATGGCATGGACTTGGGATATGACGTGAAGAGGGAGAAAATATGATTTCTAGACTGTCACCAATGGTTTGGTACCACAAGTGGGTTGGCCCCACATATTATATTTCGTGACTATGTCTCAGTTGTTTGGAACCACCAGTGGTTTGGTACCACATATACATTATTTCTGTGACTCGTCCCAGTGGTTTGGTACCACAGTGGGTTGGCCCCACGAATTAATATTAGGGATTGTCACCAGTGGTTTGGTACCACAAGTGGGTTGGCCCTACATATTATTATTTGTGACTTTGTCACCAGTGGTTTGGAACCACCAGTGGTTAGGTACCACCAGTGGCTAGGTGCCACAGATATTGGGTAGATTCAGGAGATATGGTGGATGGACATGATAGGTTGGTTGGGTTGCATTACATCCATACTTAATATATGAATTTGTGTGAGAGCTCAAAACTCATTTGGACGGGGATTTATACACTGAGTCTCGGTGACTCACCCCCTCCGTTAAATTTTGCAGGTGATCCTTAGACCGCATATATAGAGCCAAGTTGGACTCGAGGTGGCCATGCATAATGATTTAAGTAAACTTTATTTTAATATTTATTTTAGATTATTACTATTTTAGTGTGGATTTTGGGTGTTGTAATAAGGCCACTTAGACGTTAATTTGGGTTTTCTTATGAAACTGTTATGGCATGCCTAATAAATTATCAAGTGGGTGTTTTTCCAAAATTAAAAGGAAACTGAATTTACGATTTTATAATCGGTTAATTAAAGACGGGTTTTAGTAACAAATTGATTCAAATTTCCATCTAAAATTGCAATATTGTTTTCAATTGATCGCTTAAGGGAATTCTCTTAAAATTCGATTTTTGATTAAGAAACCTGAACTATAATACAGACTAAGTTAAGCGATTGTTTTAAATCTTCGCCAACGGCATAGTGATATGCAAAATTTTCTCTCAACTCATGGTTTTAAGTTCGAACTTTTAAAATTTTCTTCCCTGTAACATGCCAGATTCGGTCGTAGCGTTATGACCGGGTCTGGGGTGTTACAAAATGATCTAACGATCCACATCTGAAGCAAGCTCGATCATTCAATCTACAACTTCCCAGATGTCTTTTCTCACAATGCTTACACTCGGGTCACTTGGATTGGACATTTCCAACACTTGCCATCGATGTTGCTGGAGCTTTGGAGCTCAACTGTGATCTAGCTCGATTTCTATTCGAATGTCCCACATTAACTTTTGAATGGCTTTGTTCATCTCTGAATTTCTTTGAAGCAGGCTGAAATGATTTACTCTGAAATCTCTTTCTCACATCTCTTGCTTCAGACTCAGCTTTTATTTTATCTTTCCCGAGTGCTTCAGCTTTACACGCTCGATCGACAAGCACAACGAACTCCTTTATTTCCAAAATCCCGACTAGCAAGTGGATATCTTTATTAAGGCCATCTTCGAATCTTTTGCACATTATCACTTCCGACGATACACATTCCCGAGCATACTGACTTAGTCTCATGAACTCTTGTTCGTATTCAGTGACAGACATGCAGCCTTGTTTCAATTCTAGAAATTCTTTCCGTTTCTGATTTATGAATCTCTGACTAATATATTTCTTCTAGAACTCAATCTGAAAGAAATCCCATGTGACCCGCTCTTTCGGAACAACAGAAATTAAAGTCTTCCACCACTGATAGGTCGCGTATCGTAACAAAGATACACCACATTTAATACTTTTTTCCGTAGTCAAAGACATCTCATCAAATACTCGGATAGTGTTTTCTAACCAAAACTCACCTTTTTCAGCATCGTCACCACTGGTGGCCCTGAACTCTTCAGCCCTATACTTGCGGATTTTATCAATCGGAGGCTTATTCAACAGATTTATACCCATTACCAGAGGCACAACTGAGGTCTGAGGAGGATTAGGTGGGGGCGGAGGTTGTGAAACAGTAGGATTATTTCGCATAAACTGAGTGAACCACTCACTCATCATTTGGAAGAAAGCTTGTTTAGCTTCTCCCTCTTAACCGCTCGTAACCAGTCTCGAATTAGATGGCGCTCTCCCTTAAGTGGGAGCAGGCACATTGCTTTCTACATCGTCAGCTACGGCTCTTTCGGGATCCATTACTATACGTTAAACACATTTTACGCGTCAAGATTCATCACACTATCACAGTTCAGATATATAGCATGTATAACTAGACTCTTTCACGCTACGTTAGTCTGAGAATCAGCTAAACCGTAGCTCTAATACCAATCAAATGTAACACCACTAACCTATATCCATCGCCGGATTAGGATTAAGAGGCATTACTAGACAAACAGAAACTTTTACAGATATTTCATAATATAGTGTAACCAATCAAATCAAATGTCCCTTTCATAGGTCAACGAGACCTTAAGCAAGCTTTAGAAAATGGCCGGGACTACACCGAACACATACAGAATTTCTTGAAAATTTAAAAACTTTTTCAAAGTTACAGAGGACACACACCTGTGTGGGTAGGCCGTGTGCCTCCCAAGGCCTCAGACATGCCCGTGTGTCTAAGCCGTGTCAAAACAAAGCATACATACTGACTTTTCTACACAGCCGTGGACGCACCCGTATGCCTTACCCGTGGTCGTTACTGACTTACACCACACGGCCAGTCACATGCCGGTGTGTTTTGCTCATGGTCGAACCTGACTTGCCTTGAATTTCAACCACGAGGGACACGGTCGAGCCACATGCTCGTGTGTTTAACCGTGTAGGCAATTATAAGCCATTTTTAAGGCCAAATTGCCACCCACACAAGGGTCATCCCTACAAGTTCAAACAAGCATTAATGCATACACAATTGGCAACAAAATTATGTCACAAGATCAACATATCATCCCATTTTATCTCATCTATAATCAAGCCAACTTATATACCGAATTGCACAAATAAAACACATGTAAAAACAAGCATGGTTCATCCATAAATTTACCAATTCTCTATGGCTTCAATCCATCAATAAGCTTACCATTCATAAGACCATTTCATTACCATCAAGCCATACCAAAACATGCATCATATACCATAATCCCTCATGCATGATACCAACATTTACCTAGCCACATCAAATGGCTATTTACACATCTCAAACATGATCAATTTGACTAGCCTATACATGTCATATTTAGCTATATACATTCTTTAAAAGGTACCAAAACAAGTTTGAGTAGTGTGATGACGATCCTCGATGATCCCCAAGCCTCTCGTAGCTTTAACGATCTATAAAACAGAATAAACACACAGAAAGTAAGCTTTCAAAAGCTTAGTAAGCCATATACAAATAAACTTAGCATAAAATGCACATAATCATGTCAATACAAAATTATTAATAGTTCATTTGCACTTTCATAATTCTTCTTGGCTCATTGAATTAGCCATTTACTTACTAGCATGCATATCACCAAATACATCAATAGATCATAGCATATTCATTCATATACCATGCCTCACTTCATCAATTCCATACACATAATCCATCTAGGTAAGTTCATAGTATACTTACCTTCCATACACATACATGGTATACCTTTTGAACATAACTGAATCATTATACATTTCTCGTAGTCATTCACATCTCAGACTTGCCTGTTGAACCGTTCGGAATCTAATAGGATATTCAGAATGCTCAGAATAGTATTACAATACCAACGTCCCAAACGAGGTCTTACATGTACTAAGATATCGATGCTACTGTCCCAGACAGGGTCTTACATGAAATCTCGAATCAATGCCAGCGTCCTAGACGTGGTCTTACATGATATCACATATCGGACACATATGTCATGACATACGTTATCCTATCTATTCCTAGGTTCGTACGAGACTTCTCGAACATTTATAACTTGTCGATATATCCTCGGATTTCACATACATTCCATCTCGAGCATTATTAATTGCCATCTAAATTTTATAAATGCATAAATAGCTCAAATCAAATACATTTATTTGTATATCGACTTACCTCGAATTTGGATATAAGAAACGAACTCGGCTACTCAATTACTTTCGATTTCTCACGATCTAAATTCGTTTTCTTCGGTTCTTGATCTATACAAATTCAGATTTAACTCATTTATTCATTAACTCATTCAATTCAATCCAAAAACACATATTTAGGGTAATTTACAAATTAGCCCTCACATTTTCACATTTTTACATTTTAGTCCTTATTTCGCAAAATCACAAAATACACATAATTTCAAGTTACCCATGCCTAGCCGAATTCACTTGTAACTCATTATAGTCCATACATTTCATTTATTTCACAATTTAATCCTCCAAAATTTCATTTTCTCAATTACAATCAAATTACTCAAAATCATCAAAATTCCAAAGACAAACTATGTTAATCAAACGCATGTCTTTCATAATTCACCATCAAACATCATAAAACTCATGTGTTCATCAATGGCACATTTCAAAATATTCATCAGTTCACAAAATTGAGACCTGGGTTTTGAAGTATACAAAGCAACAATTACAAAAACATAGAAATTATCAAAAACTGAAGCAAAAACTTACCTTAATCAAAGAACTTTATAGCCGAATGTTTGAAGAGCTAAAAACCTTATTTTCCTTTCCTATTTTCGATGAAGAACATGAAAGATGAACATTTCCACTATCTAATTTTCTTTTGTTTTATTATAAGCTTTAATAAACTTATTAATCAATTTACAAATTTAACCTTTATTAATGCATTAAAAATTTCCACTAACTTTGGCATTAATGTCCATCCATTTTCCAATGGTCAAATTACATTATAAGGACTTCACATTTAAAAAGACATGACACATAAGTACTAAAACAAATAGCATGCAAATTTTGCATCTTTCACAATAAAGTCCTTATGCCAAATTAAGCACACAAACGGACAAATTAATTCATGAAACTTTAATACATGCTTAATCATATACCGCAGACATAGAAAATAATATTAAAATATTTTTATGACTCAAATTTGTGGTGCCAAACCCACTATTCTGACTAGGGTCTAAACCGGACTGTTACACAGTAAGTAACGGTTTTGTCTATTGTTAATCATTCTTGGTTAATCTCTAAAAGAGGGATTCCTTTTTGGTGTTTAAGAGTTAATCAAGGGGTTGGTGATTTTGAATCGACGTTGTGATTGTGTGAAGTCGTGGTTACTCAAGTGAGGTAAGGGTTTTGCTAGGTTTTTAGTCGAGTTCCTTCCGAAATTGGTTGATTAAAAACGAATTAAGTGATTAATCTGGAGATATATTGGTCGATTTTTAGGTTCTGGAGGCTTAGGAGTGCTTACGCATCAGAAACGATACCAGGTGTGTACCCGAAACGTAGAAAATGGGATTCGACGAAAAGCTAAAATTGCTTACTATCGAGAAATAAGAGAAAATGATGCGAAAAATTGTGGAGAAAGGAAATAAGGGTGTTATAAACTTGGAAATCAACATTTTGCACTAAAATAATTTTGGACAGTAGTAGTAGTCTAACTTTAAAAAATCATAAAAAATAGTGAAAATTGAGTTAAAGGTTGAATAAATGATGAAATTAAAGTTTACTGAGTCTAGTTTTTCATGGAAGAAACAATGTAAGCAATGGAATTGTAAATCATGAGATATAATAAATTTTATGAGACAAGGTCAGAATGATTTTAAGTTCCCCTGTTCTGACTTAGGAAAATCATCAAAAATTGTAAAACAATAATTAGGGTCTTAAATTTATAAGTTTAAATCCTTCATGAGTCTCTTTTCAAGAGAAACAAATGGAAACATCATCTAAATTCTGTACTAAGAGATAAATAATTTTTAGTAAGAAAAGGATGAAGATGTCAAACAGTAGAATAGGGATAACTTTAAAGATTTTAATATACTTATTTGATAAACTATAAATTCTTAAAATTTTATGGTAGAAAGATATTTGATTCTAGTTTCAAAAACATTAAGCAGATCTGAATTTGGAATTTTGTAGCTTAAGATATAAATAATTTAGTGATAATGACTCAAGTATACAACTTTGAATGAACATATAAGTAAATAGTGAAAACATATATGAGTATTGAGCTGGTTACTTTAAAAATGGATCACACAGCCAAGGCAAATTTGGGCCGAGTGGGCCACATAGGCATGTGGGTCCACACAAGCAGATCACATGGGCGTCTGGGCCCATTTTTACTGAAATGTTTTTAAGGTCGCACGGGTCGCCCAAGTCGACTGTGAACCTATTGTAGGGTCAGTAAGCGCTACTTAGACCCCTAAATGTGTGAAATTGACTGAATGATATCTGTATTGGGCATGTTAATATCTGAACTGAATATATGTACTGAAATTGCATAATAGCATGTCATCCATTGTGTGTTGCATTGTATTGGGTTGGGGGTTGTTATTAGGAGGAAGTGTACTGAAAGGCTTTAAGCCTAAGTTACTTGCAGCTCAGCTGCAAACTACTATATTATGTCGCATTCGGTACTACTTGGAGTGTAGGGATGGGTGGATTGATTATATCCCCACATGAAGTGTAGGGTTGGACAGAGATGGTGTGTAGAGGCTGGTTGGGTAGGATTTTTTGCTCTTTGCATAATCTGTTATTGCTATCGATCATTGTGGTGTGGGTGAGGCCCCATCGAGGCAAATCATGAAAAGGGTTTAGGCCCAAGACTGCATTTCAAGCGTAATCGTTAATTATCTTGATTGTTTGTTTATTTCTGCGGGATTACACACTGAGTTTACGTAAACTCACCCTTTTTGTTTAATGTGCACAGGTAATCCCCAGACTTAGACGGATGCGGTGACCACAGTAATTTTTGGACTACATGGTTTTCAATTTACGATTTATTATTTGATTATTATTGATTATTTGGGTTGTAATTTAAGGACCCACTGGGATTTTGGTTTTAAATTTGGGTTTTTATTTAGTTATTTTACTTTATAAATTTATACATGCTGGTCGTAGGAAATTCGATTTTCAAAAGTTAAAGTAATTTCTAAACGCATGATCTCCTAGACTGTTTTATTAAAGCTTCCACAACGAGGGATGTTTCAAAACAAATGTTTTAAATGAATAAAGATGACTTCCTAAGTTCTAACAAAGGTTTACTAAAGATAATAACATGGAATGTTTTAATCGTAACAACGAGGTTTCAAAAACATTATCGTGTGATATTGCCAGATACGGCCATAATGTCTAGGCCGGGTTTAGGGTGTTACATGAATGTTATTTTGGTTTTGAATTTTATTTGCCAACCCATGAGCTAAATCTCATAGGGTTGGGATTACTTGATGAAACTTTTCTTTTCTTTAATGGTTGAAGCATAGATCTGAATCAATTTACTGTTTCATTCAATTGTTTTATTTTAAATTGTATGCTTGTAATCCCTAGAATAGATAACTGTGCAGCATGCCCATAAACTAATTTAATTCTATAAAGGTTAGGTTAGTTTGATCGATATTGAATGATATGAGCAAGTACTCGATCGATACTTGCAGTAGACTTTAGACATAAAGCAATGTTCATACAAAAGGAAAACAACACAAGGTACCGTATTAAGGCTTATAGACACGGGGAAGGTAACTTGAGATTTTTGCTCTCGAAAGAAGCAAACCATTTTAGAACTCTTCTGAGTAGTAAACTGAGTATGATTTTGCTGAGGCATTATTGACCGTAAGGGTAGATTCTTAGTAATCCCGACCTTCTGAATCAACATCGTATATCCCTTATTCTTTGCCATAATATCTTTGCCACATCATTATTAGTTATTTATTTTTTTTCTTTTACATAATATTCTCATAGTAATTCTCATAATTACCATTACATTTCTACTTTCGTTTTGCCATAGCATTTCCAGTTATTCATTAATTCCACGTATCTCTTACATCATGATTCCACTAATTGCCACTGCATATTTATCATTAACTTTTCTATAGCATTAATCGTATTCTATTATAATAACTTGACCACCTTTGTGCCTCAATCCGATCTTTGTGGGAATGATACTCATTCATCACTTTATTACTTGATCTAATGTGTATACTTGCACAAATCACATATCATTTCACACGCAACAATGTTTATATGCAAAAGTTGATTCTCCTTAAGGATTCTATTTTAACCTATGGCAAGATTGTCTTAACTAAATTTTTGCTGATGAGTAATGGATTAAGTTTGGGTGTGTGTAAACTCTAATTTATATAGGGTTTTTATGACTGTTTTTTGCACCTTTTAACATAAAAATAATATAAATCCCAAGTATTTGATAACTAATTGATTGAATTTTGTTTATATTTCAATAATGGGCATCATTAAATGAACAAAGTGATTTTATGTTATTTGTATTAAATTTATGCATAATTTAATTATTTTTGGCTACTTATTGATCTTGACATTATTTAATGCAGTTGCACCAAGGAAATTGTGCATGATTTATTCATAAAATAAAATTACATGGACATGCCCAAATTCACTCTAGATGGACGATAAACACATGTAAATTGGGTCATGAAGAGGTTGTTTTTCATACAATTGAAAATGGATCAATTGATGGATAATTCTGGTAAGCAATTGGGTCACCAAACCGTCCATGTAACATCCTAGTTTAGACCCTAGCCAGAACAGTAGTTTTGGGACCAAAAATCCGAGTCAGAAAAATATTTTAATAATATTTTTGATATCTACAGCATGTTAATTTATATGCGTGAAATTTTTGTTGATTTAATTTTATTGTTTGTGTGCTCGATTTAAGAAAAAAGGACTTAATTGCGTAAAGTGTAAAAGTAGCTTTCTATATGTTAAAGTGCTTAATTGCTTTGAGGAATTAATTATGGGGTCCTTATGTGAAAAATTGGCCATTAACTAATAACATGGCCGGTTTTGGGCTTGAAATGTATGGTTTACTAATTTAATTTATAAGGTTAAAGTGGTAAATAATATATTAGAATGTAATAAAATAAAATAAAATACAAAATGGCCATGCATTCATCTCTTTCAAGGCCAAATCTTCAAAGGAAAAAGAAAGAAAAGAATAAGTTAGGTTCGACACTTTGAGGCTTAAAATCAGGTATGTTCTTTGCTCGGTTTTTGATAATTTTTACTTTTTGGAGATCGTTGCTTCGAATACTAGTACACCCATGTCTTAATTTTCAGATTTAATGAAGAATTTGAGAATTTCCATTATTGAATATTTTAGCTCTTTGATAGTTATTGATGAAATATGAATATTTGATGTTAGATTTCCATATTTTATAAAGTGAATTTTGATGAAAATGCAAAATATGGACTAAATTGTGGAATATTGAAATTATGTGGTTAAAAGTGTGATTATTTGGAAAATGCGAGCTGCTAAGGAAATAAGAAGAATTGGAATAAGCATGGGTAAAATGAAATTGCATGAAATTGTGATTTTATGTGATAAGGACTAAATTGCAAAAATGTGAAATAATAGGGGTAAAAGTGTAATTTTGCCAAAATATGTAAATTGTGTTAAATTGAATGAATTAATGATTAAATAAGTAAATTTTATTATTATATAGATTGAGAAAAACAATGTGATTCAGATCTAGAATGGGGGAAAACAAAGTATCAGATTAGTCGACCTAATTCATCGTTACATCCAACGAGGTAAGTTCGTATTTTAATAAACATTACAAAAGTATGTTTTAAATGCATATTATTTGTATGATTGAATTCAATGCCGAATGGTAATGCAAATGTGTGTATTTTGAATAAGTTATATATATATATATTATGATATTGAAATGTTCGAGAAGCAGAAATTATGAATACGAGAAGGTTTTGATAACGTGACGACATCTGAAAAGCCCCGTACGAACCCTAGGAATAGTAGAGGATACATATGTCATGACATAGGATTCTGAGATATGATTTCGTGTAAGGCCACGTCTGGGACGTTGGAATCGACTTGTGTTTACGTGTAAGACCATGTCTAGGACATTGGCATCGTATTTGATTCGAGTAAGACCCTGTCTGAGACAGTGGCATCGATATGTGATTACATGTAAGACCACATCTGGGGCGTTGGCATTGTACGAGATTTTCGACTATCCGACTATCATTATTGATTCCAAACGGTTCAACGGGCGTTCCGAGAAATAAGTGAATAAGTGAATGACATTTCGATTCAGGTACGTTGAAATGTATACAATATTTAATAATGAAAGGTAAGTATATATATGTGCAATGAATGTTATGTGATATGCAAATGAATTGTGAATATGTGCAAATGAAACATGAACAAGTGAATAAGATATTATTTATAAAGTGGCATATGTGAAATTGTAAGATACTATATGAATGAAAGGTGAATTTGGGTATAAGTTATGATATGTGATTCATTTGAGAAAGATATGTGATTAAATATATTATTTTCCATAATGTGCTTATTTGGTTATATGAAAGTGAGACTTGAATGTTAAATAAGAATCGAATTGAATAAACTTGTAAAAACTAAAGTTAGTAAGTAAGTATATTATTGAATAATGATGATTTGTTATGAAAATCATGTTATAAACTTGAGATAATTTGTATTTTGATATTTGTGATAGCATAGTATGCTTATGGCATTGTAATAAATTCATTTGTTATATTAAATTTATTAAGATACGAGCTTATTAAGCTTTCAAAGCTTACTCTGTGTGTTTTTCTTATGTTTATAGATTTTTTAGAGATTTGCTCGGGTTGGAAATTTGTGGAGATCTTATCACACTATCCAGTATTCGTTTCGGTAAATAAATGTTTTGAGATTGGGTTATGTGGCATGTATAGGCTAGTTTTGATATATTTGGTTTTGAATTTGTATATATATATATATAAGCCATGTGATATGGCTTGTTAATGGATGTGAATATGGTAATTTTAATCTATGTTTTGTGATGTAAAGTTGGTATGTTTATGATGAATGGTTGGTATATTGAGTTGGTAAGTTTTGGATGGATTTTACATAGAAGTGTCTAAGGTTGTTATAAGATAAATTGTGCACAAGATGATATGTTTGATATGCTCATGAATGGTTAGAAAAAATGACCATTTTTGGTATGTTTTGGTTGCTTTTGGAGTATGAAATGATGCTTGTTTGTTTTTGTAGGAATGACCCTAAAATGGGTGGCAAATTGGCCTTGTAAATGGCCTATATTTTCCCACACGATTGAGAACATGGGTGTGTGTCTCGACCGTGTCTCTCTTAAGGTTGCATTTCGAAACAAGTCAGACTCATACACGGGCCAGACACACGGGCGTGTGACAAGCCGTGTGAATTAAGTCAGTGTTACCCACGGGTCAAGCACACGAGCGTGTCTTCGGCTGTGTGGACAAGCCAGTATCTATGCCCTGTTTTGCCACGGCTTAGACGCACGAGTGTGTCTGATGCCATGTGAGGCACACGGCCTACCCACACGGGCGTGTGACCTCTGTAATTTTGAAAAATGTTTAATTTTCGAAAAAATTTTGTATGAGCTCAGTTTAGTCCCGACCCCTTCCCAATGCATGTTTAGGGTCTCGTAGACCTTTTAAAGGGACTTTATGTGTAAGATTAGCTATGATATGATGATGATGTATCTTGTGTTGTGAAATGATTGTAAAAGTTTCGATATGTCTGGTAATACCTCTTAACCCTATTCCGGATATGGTTACGAGTTAGGGGTGTTACAGTCCAAAAAAGGGAGAACAAGCCTAAATTCGGTAAAGGCATTTGGACTACTTAAAAATTCATTTTTGGAAGATTTACTAGAGGTCCCTACACTTGCAAACAAATCAGAGAATAGCCCACCAACTTTGGCCAAGAAACCGTCTACCTCTTACTTGATTCAAGCATGAATCAAGCAACCAAACAACTCCCTCTTTAACAATATGTGGCTGACCAAAAAAAGGAGTAAATGGAAGGATTTTTCACACTATTTTTAGTAAACTCATCCACCAACCTCTACTATAAATACCCACCTCTATTCCCCATTTCAAATCATCCCTTATCCCTCACTTAACATTCATCCTTCATTTCCTCTCATCATTCACTAACCTCTCATTTTTCCCTCATTCATAAACCCTCTATTTTCCTCTTCATTTAGTTAGCAATTCATTGAGAAAATTCTCTCTTGGCTAGCCACCTTGAGGAGCATCTTGCGAAGAAGCAATTACAAGGATTGGAGGAAGCCACCACGATCAATTCCGGAAGATTGCCAAAATTATTATGATTGTTTTCTTCCTTCATCCTTATTGTTGTTCTTGTTATTCAACATGTTTTCAATTTGCTTTAATGTTTTTTCATTAACAATGGTAGCTTAATTTTGTTTAGTTAGGATAATTGCATCAATTCAATAAAGTTTATTTAAATCATGTTATGATATTCTGTGCCTCGGTCGATTATGTTTTTAGTTAAATTCAAACATGTATTTCATTCATATGTGATTGGATGCATTAGAATTAGCTAAGGGATCCTAACCAGACGACAGCTAATGGACACAATAGTTCAAAAGTGCATGTTTAATTTAGATCCTAACCCGACTAAATTAAAGGTTCATAATAAATTTAACGAGCTCTATTAACTTGCATAGTTTTTAGGTTTATGTGATTAAATTGTTTCAAACCTAACCCATCCCTGTTACTTCACATGAATTCTAAAAAACCCTTAGTTGAATATGATTAGTAAAATACATGTTTTTTCTAAGTAAAATATTTCGAAATGACTTAATATTGGTTTCAAACTCATGAAAGATCAAGTTGCCATGGAATATTTTCCGGAACATTATTAACATGATGAAAATGAACTAAGTTAATTGATGTGATTATTCTAGCCTATTCATGTTGTCGTTGTTGAAATCTTGCAAATTCTGTTGCTAAATCCATCACATTCATTTTATTGTATATATTGCATTTAGGGATCATTTTGCATCTAGATAGTTATTTTTACTTAACATCAACCAATCAAAATTATTGTGTTTTTCTCACCAAATTGTTAACTTTAATTTTACAAAATATTGATTAACATATACAGTCCTTGTGGAGACGATAACTCTTATACTTACTTACTACTTAATAATGACTGTGTACACTTGCACAAACCACGCGTTACAGTAGGTAGCGGCTTTTGGTCTAAAAAATGTAAAATTGTAGTTCTAGTCCCTTAAAAATGCAAAATTTATTAATGGTATTTTGTTTCCAACAAGCATAAAACTAGATTTTAATTGAGGTCATAATTGTCATTGTTAGGTTAAGTTAGAAAAGACTATAAATACTACTTTATAAGTCTTTTGAAGGGAGAGAACATATTATTATTTTTACTTTCATATTTTTAGAGTTTCTTTTCTTTTTTTTAAATTTAATTTAATTTTTTCTCTTTTCTTTTACATTAGTTATCATTTTTATTTTTTTAGATTTTCTTCACTTTTGTTGGAACCTTGAGGTTGGAGATGGATTAAACTCTCGTGCTTCATTGGATTTTTATCTATTAATGAACATTTTCTCAACCCTTGTCTTTTATATTTTATGTCTACCAAGTGTTTGTTAAAATGCTTGTGTGGAATTTAAGTTTGATCATTTGTTGAATGGTTTTATTGGTTAAATGATGAGTGAGTTACTTAACTAAGTTATTGTAACATCCTGCACTAGGGTTGTTTGCAATGTATTTTATTTATTGCATGTTTGCTTAAATAAATGCATGTGTTATGGTTTGGCCAGAAATCCCGAGTTAGTCGGGTATAGGGTTAAAAAGGTTCCTTAAGTGCTTGGGATGGAAAGGCTAAGTGTATAAGTATTTTTTTTTTATTTATTATTTGGGGCGAATATTGACACAAGGGAATGGCTGGCGGAGTGGTTAGGGCGCTGCTAGGAGGCTAGAAGATGCGCTGGGCTCAGGTTCGATTCGCGTGGAAAGAGTTTTATTTTTGTTGTCATGAAGGAGGACTTAAGGAGAAAGGTATAAGAATAAATTCGTTGAGCTTATGGCACAAATGAGCGCTCTGGCCGAGTGGCTTGGGGGCGCTAAGGTGCATAGGGGCTTCAGCAAGTCTGAAGTTCGAGTCTTGGTGGCTACATGTGGTATTTTTATTTTTGGGCTTTTGTGATATGAAGGGCCTAGCCAAGGAGACTTTAAAAAGAAAGTCTCGTCGAGACATGGCATGAAATTCTCAATAGCAGAAGCGGCAGGGCGCTTGGGCATGCTCCTTCGGGTCCCGTGTTCGAGCCTTAGGAGTCGCACATAGAGCCTTTGGTCGGCAAGTGGCAACCTGCATGGGGCGCACGCATGCATGCAAGGCATGCTGCCCATGTCTCTTTTCAGCTGCACCGTTTTGGGGAGGGGGAAGGTAGTATTATATATATATATTTTATTATTATTATATTTTGGAATGTGGGTTTATTTATTTTATGTTTTAGTATGGGATGGTGTTATGTTATATTATATTAGATTATTATTATTATATAGAAAAAAAAATGATGGGTTAGTGATGGAAAGAAGGATTTAATATTGGGTTATTTTATTTCAAGAATGTTGGAAATTGTTATGGAATGGGTAAAAGAAAGAAGCATGATCGGTTGGGGTGTTAGTAAAGCTTGGCCGATTTTCCTTGTTTCATTTTTGGTGCATGACCGGTTTGAGTAGATTAGAAGAAAGCCAAAATCCTTTTCCTTCTAAATTGTCCCTTGGCCGAATGATGTATGGCCAGATTTCTTTAGTTGTTTTTGGTTCCTTTTGATTGAGCATGCCGAATCTTGCTTCTTCTTCCTCTCCTTCGTTTTAGCTTGAAGTAGCCGACTACTCCATTGTTTTTCTACAAGACTTGGCCGGAATTTTGGTGTGCACTAAGGTGAAGCAATCGACAAAGAACTTCAACAACCCTTATTCAAGAGGCGGTTTCCGGGCTTTAGTTAATAAAGGAAGGAAAGGCATTGTTAAAGGTTGGTAAGTGTACTTCTTTAACATGAGATTTCTCCTCTCCCTTAATGCATGTCGAAAACATGAGTTAAGGCCCTTGTAAGGATAGGCCGAATGGGTATAGGCCATATTAATGGTGTATCCTTTGTAGGTAGCCGATACTTAGAGACTTGGAAGGTACCTTCGGGCTTCATTTCTTCGAGGTAAGGAGACATGGAGATTCGGCCAAGGCCTCATTTATGATTATGGTGTGCATGTCGTTTCTAACAAATATTTTGATAGGAAGCTCGATAAAGACAAGTGACAACCGGGTTTTGTGTAAGCATGGAGGTGATTAATCATTTTCGGCCAAAGGCCATTCTTGGTATTCTTGAGTGATAACTGAATTTTGTACTATGATTTTAGGAGGCAAATCGCCAAGAAATCGAAGTTCGAGTTTTTGATCACTTTGCTTTGTGTTGATAAAGGTTCGGCCTAGAGCCCTATTTTGATTATGTTATGACCAATAACTTTGGACTTCTTAGTTAATTAATAAGACCCTAAATACTAACCCGTGATGGCGAATAATAGGAGCTATACGAGGACAAGTTCGGGACTTTTATAATATCACGTAGATCCGGGATTTCTTTTAGACCTTGATTAATTAGGTGTGTAAGCTCTTACACACTTTATTAGTATAAATTGTTATTTGATGATATTATAACCTCTCATGTGTGGTAACTTTGCCTAGTGGGCATAAGCTTGGTTCTCGGGTAAGTCCCCTATTACTCGACTTACGATATATGTTGTATATACCATCATACGCTGTGAAATGCTATGCTATATACGATTGCATGATATACGGGATCATGATACTTGTGATGTGAGCATGATGATGGTGGGATTGATGAGAGGGAGTAATATTCGTGTCGACGGACACCAGTGTTTTGGTAACACATTGTGACTACGGTCACCAAAGGTTTGGTACCTCCAGAGGTTTGGCACCTCATAGCGTCTCGTCCCTGTGGCTTAGTACCACCGTGGGTTGGCCCCACTATGAGATACGGGATCGACGCCAGTGATTTGGTATCACACGATGGGTTGGCCCCATCATTTGATTGTGACTTCGGGTCACCAGTGGTTTGGCACCACACGTATTGACGGATATTGTGACTTTAAGTCACCAGTGGTTTGGCACCACCAGTGGTTTGGTACCATACGGGGTAGAAAAAGGAGCATGGATGGCTAGGTTGGGTTGCATAATTGCATGTCATACTAATATCTTGTGTATGAGTGGTATTTTCGGGTTAGGGATTTACACACTGAGTCTTGGTGACTCACCCCTTCCCTTATCATCTTGCAGGTGAGTAGAGCGCGGATGCGGAGCCGGGGAGAGCTCGAGGCGGCCATGTTTGTTTTGTGGACTTCAAATTTTATTTTGCCCCACTTTAAGTTTATCATTCACAAAAATTCGATCGGGTTGTAATATGGCCGCTTATTATTATTTTGGACGTTTAGGTAGTTGTTTTTGCTTTATTATATAACTGATGAACTTATGAACTGTCAAGCAAATCGGTTAAAGATAACGTTTTCAAAATAAGTACTCGTAGTTGTTTTCAAAAATGTTATTATCGGGTAACAAATCGATGACTCTAATGTTTTAAAACCTAAGTGATTAAATGGTTTCAAAGGAACAAGGAAAAGTTTTCAACTCAATCGTATTTATCAAGCCAACCCATCTAAGTTTTAGCAAACACCATTTTATTACCCCCATAAATTGAAAATTTCCATTGAACATTTCAAAACGTTCTTACTCCGTGACATACCAGATCCGGTCAAGGCTTGTGGGCCGGGTTTGGGGTGTTACAGTTATAATCTATGTTTTGATTTTTTTTTGTTCAATTTTATTGAATTGCATATTACACAGGAATTGACACCTCTAGTGGAAGATTTAGATAGACGAGACCGAGAGGAGATTCTATTATGTAGGAATTTAATACATTTGTACTAAGTAGTGAGACTAAGAAGAGAGCTTAAATGGTATCTTTTAGTTTAGAATAAGACTGAGAGGAGATTCCTAGCTAAAAGTGGCAAACAATATAATCAACATAGGTTTATTAGCTTAGTTAGTAATTAATGAATCATTCGATCATCATTTCAATCCATTTGTATCGTTTTCTAGTAAAAAGGAAGAAAGTTAGTTTGGTATTTTTATTTGTTAATTTAGAATTTAGGGCCCGTTTGTTTGATTGAAAATGGTTTCTGAAAAATTATTTCCGGAAAATGGCTTACTTTTATGGAAAAACTAATATTTTCTAGTGTTTGGATGAATTTGTATAAAATATTTTCTGCTGTTTGGTAGATTTTTTGAAAATATTTCATAAAAACTATTTTAAATGAAACAAACATAAATTTAAGAATTGATTGTCTTTTCATGGTTTAATTGAGTTTATTTTATATATATTAAATTTATATTTTACATTGTTTTTGCATATATTACAATGATTTATTTACAAATAAATAAATAAAATTAAATATTAAGAACGAGTGCCAAAGAAAAGATTCAAAGAGAAAAAAAATCAATTACAAAAGAAATTCCTTGATCTAAGAAAGTAGATTACACAAGAATATGTATATTTGGTTTTAATGGACCCTTCTGCATTAGTCAAAATAACCATGTTGGTTGCCGACCATAGTTTTGACCTCAACGTGATTGAATAGCCAATGAATGATTATGGAAAAAATATAAACACTAAGGCTGCCATTGTTATGCCAGTTGCAACTCCTTGCAAGGACAATCTCTTAGCACCTATTTTAGCATTTCAGAAAGGGTTCAATATCATTTGTATCAAAATAATCTCAAGGAGTGTAGTAGTTAATAAAATTTATTCGGTGGACACTTAAAACGAACATAACAATGATCGAAGCCAATGGCAACTCACCATCATTTGCAGTGAATGGAAAAGTTTGAATAGAACTAGTAATCATGGTACCACATACTGCAACTTGATCCATACACCTACCATCCTCTCTTATTTCCAATTTTGGTTCTAAATGTCATTAGTTGAGTATCCAAGAAATTATTGCAGTCAGTTCTACTTATACCCCTAGTGCACTGAGCCATGCCATACCTCTTCCCAAATTATCCTGCATCCAACACTACTACATGAAATATCGACCTAAATTATAATAAGAATGATAGAAAATCATTCAACTAAAAAATCATAAAATGGTAAAAAGAATTAAGCAACAGAAAAAACAACTTAGGAACAACTGACATCTAACAAAGATATGTTTATCCCATTGTTACAACAAGCGAATTGATAGCACAAGAAGATGTTAAAATAAAAAATCAAGTTCAACCATGAAAAATTATATTCAACACTTAAAACTAGAATATCCAATGATCAAGCATAAGATTCTGAAAATTCATTTGAAATCCAAATTTTTTTGAGAAGCCATAGTTTCACTTATAAGATTTTCAAGTTTGATCCCATTATAAGTGCTACAAATCTGATCAACAATTTGAACAACATGATAGGAGAATGCATTCTTTCTAAACTTTCCTTTTATCAAGATTCAATAACTATTTTGATATTATATTAAGCATACAATTAAAAGCTTAAAGCATAACATGCATGTTTGCAAAGCTATGAATGAAAGTGAAAGCATATAATTGCAAACATCAAAAGCCCGCTAGGAATAAATAAAATCTTTTAAAAGAAAAAACACATTTGAAATCAAATTTACAACAAGTCATTGTTTTACTTATAAGATTTTGAAGTCATGATCTCAATGCTAGTGTACAAATTCTCAATTGCAAACAATGGGACTTTTAATTTTTCAAATAATACTTTGACACTTGAGTTTGTCATATATCGAGATATAGATACAAAAGTATGATGTGATCCTTCAACATCCAAAGACCAATCATTATGAACATCTAAATGATCAGCTGAGGATTGACTCAAAATGAAAAGAATCCACGAATCAATTTCAAGACACTTTTTTTCATGTTTGAACAGAAGGAAGGAATTAAATTTAAAGATAAAACTTACCATAACTGGTAGTTCTTAGAGTTAGAATTAGCAATCCATTGAAGAAAATCCAACTCCTCGTCCAAATAGGCATTAAATGCTTCGAGCGAGTTGCCTAAAATGCCAAACCTTTATTAACACCACAAACAACAAAGATTTACAGATTTTGAGCGTCAAAAAAGAGGCCATTAAAAGAAAAAACAACAAAAACAAACATATATAAAAATTTATAGTCTAATTGCCAAGATTGAGATGGATGGCTTGTCGAGTGAGGCAGAGGGCACAATGGGAGCGTTCATAGGCTTTGTAGATTGCTCGGAAGTAATCCATGGTTTCACAAAATTCTTCTTTATATGCTATGGGGACAACAAGGTTAGAACCATCATCTTGAGGAAGAGGCGGAAAGGGGGAAGATGACAGCGACAAACATTGGGTCGGAGTCGTAATGAAGGGGAAGGGGAAAAGGGTTTTTCTTTGCTGGGATGTGAAAAGAGAAATATTGGAAAACTTCTTACTGGAAAAAAAAGGATAAGGCATTTTCCTTAAACCAGGCCTCATTTTCCCATGTTTTGGAGAATGATTTACCTAGGGAGTTTATTTTCCACCAAACAAACACCGTAAAATAAGGAAAATATTTTACGGAAAATGTTTTATTGACAAATGGATAGAGCCTTAGCTTTAATATATTTTCATATTTGGTTTTCTCTACTAATTTCCAACTCAATTAGATTAGTAATTTCTTAGCTCATGATTAACTTGATAAACACATTTACCAATTTGACAATCCCTTGGGTTCGATCCTTAGATTACTTCCACATTTTATTGTAAAAATTTCTATATTGCAACTTGACACAATATGCTTGCAGTCAAAACTATGCTTTTAAATTATTCATAAAATTGTTTGTTTTTGGTGCACGCACCACAACAATCAAAGGGTCCAAGGTATCGATATTTGGCTTAGTTGTAATAGCCCAATTTTGGGGCTAGTCAGAACTGTAGAACCATTAATCCGAGGCCAGAGAAATTATTTTTATTATTATTTTATGTGTTATAGCATGATTATATGAGTGCATGTAAGTTTTGGTGAAATAATTAGCGATTTTATGCTTAATTTTGAAAAGGGACTAAATCGCATAAAAGGAAAATTTTGTGTTCTACTAATTAGAAGTGTCATATAGGTAGAGAACCTTAAATTAGAGGTCTTTAATGTGCAAATAGGCCTTTAAGAGAGGATGGCCGGCCATAGAGACAAGGAAATGAAATTTGTCAAAGGTTAGGTGAGGTTTTGGTGACAAATTTGACTAGAAATAAGATAAAATAAAGAGAAAAAGATATCACCTTTTCATCTTCCTCCTCTCTACCAAAAGTATCAACAAAAATAAGGGTTTTGGAAGCTTGAAATTTTAGCAACTCTTCACCCTTGCAAGTAAGTGATTTTAATGGTCATTCTTAATAATTTTTTGTGTTTTTGGAACCCCTATAGCTTAATCTAGCTAATGAGGGGACTATTTTGCAAAATGGTTGAGAGTTTAGGGTCTTTTCATGGTAGTATTTATATTGTTTGCTGAAATTTTATGAAAGAAAATGAATCTTGGTTGTTAAATAAACAACTTTTGTGAAAGGGGTTTTCATGAAAACACCTAAAAGGATCATTTTGTGAAGTTTATAAAATAGGTTGTAAATGCGTGAAATAATTGAAAACTGTGAGTTGCTATAAGAGTAATAAAGTTTCGGCTAGGCTTGTTAAAGGAGGAAATTTGATTAAAATCATTTTACGAGCCCAGGGGCAAAAAATCGTCATTATGTGAAAGATTAGGGGCAAAATAGTAATTTTTCCCATGTATGAAATATAGATTGTATTGATTAATGTAGTGATAAAATACGTGAATTTGTCATTATAGATCAAGAAAAATGGAGTCCGGACCTAGACCAAGGGAAAACCAAGCTATTGGACTAAATCGAACTAGTTGCCCATATTTTGTATACCGAGGTAAGTTGTATGTAAATAACACAACTTTATTGTTATTATGATGCATTGAACAATTAATATGGCATAAAGTGTTTGATTATTGTTGTGAATTTGCATGATGAGAATTGATGTAGTAAAAACTCCCGGTTGAACCTTAGGAATAGATTGGATATCCATGCCATGACATTTGGGTGATATGTGTGCTAGTGTAAGACCATGTCTGGGACATGGCATCGACCTTGAGACGAGAGCTAGTGTAAGACCATGTCTGGGACATGGCATCGGCCTCGACATGTGAGCCAGTGTAAGACCATGTTTGGGACATGGCATCGACATATTACCCTCTTGTATGAGGCTTATCGGGTATCCTTTAGTATACCAAATGGTTCCACGGGTTATTTAAGCTTATGATAAAGATATGAAAGGATATAATCATGTTGTGAATGGTACAGGTTCTTACTCGAAATTCTTAAGATATGAGCTTAGTTATGATGCCTTAATGGTAAGGATGAAATTGAGTAAGTTCTATCTATGAGAATGATTTCGGGACGATCTTGTAATTTTTGGCTTATACTTGTGATGTGTAAATACGTAGTAAATCTACCATTGTTAAATCAAGAATGTTTTTTTGGTTTATAATATGCTATGTGTTTAAAGATGCATGGTTGAGGTTGTTACTTATTTACATACAACTTACTAAGCTTTATGCTTACTCTCTCTCTTTTCCATTTTCTTATAGTATCGCCAAGCTAGCTCGGGGATCAAAGGATGTCAGAGGCTCGATCACACTATCAATCTGAACATTTGGTATGGTTAGATTTATCATTTTGAGTATGGCATGTATAGGGACTTGGTCTTTTGTCAAGTGTCATATTGTTTTGGCCAAATGTGTTGGCTTGTCTTGAAGATTGACTCATTTTGTATAAGGCCATGGATGATGGCTAATACTTGTTATTGATATATGTAGATGATTATGTTTTTCATGAATGTGCAATTTGCATGGTGAAATATATGGTGTGTTAATGCATGAATGAGTAAGTCGCATGATTGGATTGATAAAGTATGTGTTAAGTTTTGCATGTGAATGGAGTGTAGTGGCATTGATGTGCGTATGTCTTGGTTGTGGCTGATTTGGTCAGATGGTTATGTGTGGATTGATGTTACTTGATGTGGCTTATGTTGGTGCAGGTAAGGGTGGCAAAAGGGCTTGGTAAATAGCCTTATTTTTTTCCACATGGGTAGACACACGGGTGTGTGTCTAGGCCGTGTGTGACACACAGTCTGCCTCATAGGCGTGTAGTTCGGCCATGTGTCCCCTGCACCTTAATTTGGTAAAAAAGAATGCCCAGTAGTAACCGCACGGGTTGAGGCACGGCCATGTGTCTCAATCATGTGGATGACACAGCCATAATACATGGGCATGTGCCCAGGCCATGTGGAGTCTACACCTTAAATGCGAAATTAAATTCGCCACATGGCCTAGCACATGGGCGTGTGCCTTGGCCGTGTAACCCTAAATTGTTGCTGACGTCAGAAATAGAATGTCAAGGTTTTAACACACAGGCTGAGACACGAGCATGTCATGGCCGTGTGAGGGACACGAGCCATGGACAGGTGTATGCCACGCCGTGTGAAAATCCCTTTAGGTTCGAATTGAAAAATAAATCCACACGGCTAGGGATATGGGCGTGTGTGACCACACGGTCTGCCCACACGGGCGTGTCCCTTGCCATACTGGCGTGGTCCCCTATTTTCAATAAAGTTTTCCAAAGTTTTATAAAGTGCTTGGTTTAGTACCGAACTATTCCCAAAGTCTGTTTTGGGCCCCGTGGGCCCATATTAGGGACTTTAAAAAGAAGTTTGAAAAGTTTTAAATTTGAACGAAATTTCATAACTCGGAAGTGTTTGTATGCATGTTATTAAGTTAAGTAACACCTCGTACCTTGTTCCGGCATAGGATACGAGTAAAGAGTGTTACATTAGTTATTTCAAAACAGTTGAGTCATCAATCAAAACTTGTCTTATTGAGGTAGATATGTTTGTACTTCTCCCTAGAGGTAGCTATACATCTACTTCAGTCTTGGCCAACTGCATTGATTTGGCTTGTTATGACTTTCGATAGCTCATTTTGGGTTCCAGACATTTCTAATCACTTTTGAACATTTTCTAAATGATTTTAAAATGTTTCTAAAGCCTCTACATTATTCTAAAATTGATTTAGTGATTTTACAAAAATGATTTGAAGTTTGAAATTTTAAATATTTGCGAGATTTTCACCTTATATGTGCTCCCGTACATCTCCTATTTGTATCGGATGTCGAGATGGATGAATGGTGTTACACCCTTAATGAATAATGAATGAAAGTTGTGAAATGCCTTTGGGATTTGAATGTGACATCTCTTCCTTGGATCTATTATTGAATCGGATAAAGAGTGTTATAGAGTTGAATTCATTTTATGTAATAAAAAATAAAAATTCAATTATCAATTCTAATACTGTGAAATTTTAAATAATAATAAATGAGTTCTTAACCAAAAAATAATAATATTAGAATTAGTTTATGGTAAATATTGTATGAGATAAGTAAATTTATGGCATCCATTAGTTAAATAGTTGTTTTAGGGGTAAAAAAAAGAAGCTAGTACCATGTTACAATTTTTAAGGTGTTGAATTAATATGATTTGTTTTAATGGTATGTATTCAATATTTGGAGTGAGTCTAGTAACTAATCATCCACATTTTATAAGCTCATTAAATTGTAGATGTTGGTCACGAGTTTTAAAACTGCTCAGTATATTAATTTGATTAAAAAGATATTAATTTAATCAGCAAATCAATATTTTAAATTTCAGAAAGGTTTATTAGTGATAATGATATTCATTAGTCAAAAGTATTATAATGTTGCGTTTGTAATCATAATTATGCACATCAAGTTAAAATTGAAAGTATTTTGACACAACTTATTCAAAGAATAAAGGGAAAATATTTAATAAAATAGAAAAAAATAAAGATAAATTATTGAATAAAGTACATTAATATATAATTTTTGTAACTACATGGTTAGTAATATTAAAATATGTAATTGATAAATTAAGATGATTTGCATCAATTTTTTTTTTTTGTTTTCTATATTGATGTATTAAATAGGAACTTAATTTTGATTATTATTATGATTATATTTTCCAAAAAAAAATTTAAAAAAAATCCCACAATATAAGATTGAATGGTTTATTATTGGTAGTGAAATTAATAAATAATAATAAAATATTTCTAAAAAAATTGTGTTAAATAGAATATTAAAGGTAAATTTCATAGAAATATAAATGATTTTAGATCTTTTTTATACTATAATCATGTTTGACTAATAAAAATTGATTTAAAGTAATATTTTTAAAAAAGTTTTCTTATCAACATTAATGGAGGTAGGAGTAAATATTGTTTTTTCTTTAAATAACAATAAGTTAAAAAGAAGACTATGATGCGTTCATTTGTTTTTTAAAGTATTATTTTGATTTTTGGAAATAGTATTTAAAATATCAAAATGTTAATTTAAATTGAAAATGAATGATGAACTTTTAAGGAACTATATTTAAATTATTTTCAAATTAAAGGGACTGATTATGCAAAAATAAGTAGTGCATTTCTCAATTAATGATTAAAGGGACTATTATAAATGGAATATCAATTAAAAAATAATTATAGATAATAAAAATAATATATAAATAATATTTAATGTAAATTAAGTAGATAAATTAAATTTCTATAAAAAATAGATAAATTAACTTTTTAAAATTTTTATTTATCTAACTAACTATTTATTTTAAACATAAAATTATAAAAATGTATATATCCATTTAGTTAAACTACTTGTTAAGTTAATATTTTTAAATATTTATGTTAAAGATAAATAGTTAATTATATAAACAACACTTTTAAAAAGTTAATTTATTCATTGAATTTAACTTATAAAAATAAATTATTTATTTAATTATCTTTAAAATGGATGACTTTTCTTCCTAAGTTAATTTTTTTTATACAATCTCATTATAGGTTCTGGTCATATCTATTTTGTTTGACACAATATCTAGAATCACCCATAGTCCCTCCCTAACCTAAAAATTAGTAGGATAATGCACTTCAACGTACTCGAACCCACGTCCTCTTGCATTGACAACAATACTCATGTCTATCAAACTAAAACATAAGATTTTATATAAAGTAATGGCACGATGAAATAGAATACTAACAGTTGGACATATACCATACAACAAACGTTGGGAAAATGAGAATAAAGTAAGGGAATTTTATAAAGTTTAAGGACAGGACATAAAATTATTTAATTTTGAATCAGAAAAAATAATGTATTGAATATCAAAATTTTATTAAAATAATAATTAAATAAATTTTCTAAGTGACAAGCAATCCTTCTAATAAATTACAGGAATAACAAATATTCTTCAATGTTGTTGTGTCCTACAAATAAAGGATAGTATTTGCTTATATTTTATTACTTTCTTGTGTGGTAGAAAATTAAATACCCCAGGATATAAGATTTCAAAAAGTAATAGAAACTGATTCCATCTATTTCATTGATTTTAATTATTAAAAAATATAACTACTTATATTGTTATATAAAAACATTTTTTTATCTTTTTATTATATATATATAAATTAGGTCTAAAATTTAATCGAAATTCATAATTAAATTATTTATATTATTATATATGATTTTGGTAATCTTATAAATATATAGTAAAGTTAAATCAAAAATTAAAAGTCAATTCGTAAATATAATTGGTTAAATTGATTAAGTATTCTTTAACACCTTATAAATATTAAGTTATCCATTTGGCGAGTGGTCATTATTAGACAGATGGGCATGCCCTAACTTTGGATTTGAAAAACCTCCCCTCCCCTCACCCTATTTTTTTTTTTTTAAAACCTTTCATTTTTCTTTTGTAAATTAAGATATATGTCAAAACTACATATGAACTTTGGTCCAATATATAGTGTCATACATAGATTTTGATTTTTTTTAATTTTAAAAGTGAATGTTGATTTCATTCAATTTTCACATTCCACTAATAAAGTTATCGACATAGCACCATTTTATGTTTATACAGTACTGGATCTTGACAATAAGTTTTAGAGGGATCTAATTAAAATTTCAAAATTTCTAGGGGGTTTAATGAAAATTTCAAAAGAAATTAGCAAACCTAATTATTTTTTTAAAAAAATTAGGAGCTTAATGAGAATTTCAAAAGTGTTAGCGGTTAATAATTTTTTTTAGAAAAAAAACTTTTCAAAAACTTTAAAAGGCTTAAAATTTTCAAAAAAAAAAAAGTTTGAAGGGGTAATGAAAATTTTTAAAATTTTGGAGGCCTTGTTACCATCCACCCTTAGGTTGTATATTGCCTGCGTGAACAATTATATGTATCCAATCTAAAAATAATTAATAATATTTATTTCTTTAAAATTATATACATAAACTTTAATTTGATATAATTATACACATGAAACTTTAATTGTTGTTCAATTGTATACTTGAAACTTTAATTTTTATTTAATCATACACATTTAGAGAAATAAATACATCAATTTATTTTTATATTAGATAAATATAATTATTTATGTATGCAATATATAAACATAAAATGATGTTATATCAGTAATTGTATTAATAATTTACAAGAATTTGATCAAAATCTCATGTATAAAATTGCACAAAATCAAAGTTTATGTATACAATTTCATATTAAACCATAATTCATGTATAGTTTTGAGATTTATTCCTAAAGAACATAACTAAATAAAATAAAATAAAGATCAAATAACATAGTAATTTTAAATTTTACACAATTCTTATTAGTGAATATTCAATGCAATATAATTTTTACTTTAAAAAATGTATAATATGAAATAGAAAATAATTTAAAATGGAAAAAAAGAAAAAAAATTCATTCTCTAGAAACTAATTAAAAAAAAATTGGTTGCACAAAAATAAAAAATATTAACTTTTGGAAAAAAAAAAATAAAATGGTTAAAAATTGTAAAAGAAGAAAATATGTTTGTTTATAATTTTAAAAATTAATTATTTTAAGTAATTTAATTAAAGTTAAATTAAGTTTGAAAAAATAGTAGATATAGATGAGTGTATAATAATATTTTTTTATCTTTAAAATTTAATGGCGTGACACTATTTTATTAATGCCTAAAATCTATGCTTTTTAAGATTATCTTAATATAAGTTATTCCCTAATAATATATATATGATATTGATTTTTTAAATAGAACTTTTAAAAGATGTAACGTAACTAATTAATTTAACATTAATACTATCACATTAATTAATAGTTAATTATTCTTACTTTTAGTATCATTACATAATAATTATTAATATACTAATAAATTAATTTAATGTCAATTTAATAATATAATAAACAATAAAAATTAATTTTGTCAGTTTCAAGCTCGTATTTATATATATATTATAAAAAAGAATATGATGGTAAATTAAAATATCCAAAAAGATGTGCATTAAAAAAAGTTTAGAGATATTATTTCAATTTCTAAAATTTTCTAACTTCTTAATTAGGATTTGCAAACTATGGTTTTAACTGCAAAATTCAATTTTTTTTTTTACTCCAGTAATATTCATGTTACAGAAAAAAAATAGTTTTTAATCTAATAAATGGTGTCAAATAATAATATTAAACGAAGCCGATAATGAAAGTGTCTTTCAAAAGGGTAGATGAAAATAGTTGAAAATGGAATTGTACCCATCAGGGTTTAGCTTATAGTTGGTGTTTATTTTGTTGATAATCTAAACCTTCCCACTGGCCACTACCAAATGGGCAGCCATTTCTTCCTACTTTTTCTTTTTATAAGGAAGGACCACAGATGTCTCTCAAAAGGGCAAAAAAGGACCACAGACCACTAGCAGGCAAGGCAATCAGCAGATTGAGATTTTTGGGCTAATCCTTAACCATAGATATTTTCTTTTAATGATAAGGCTGCCTACTAGGCCGACTTATTTCTTAAGAAAGCTACATTTTTCTGTTTGACATTATCCTCTAACTTGATGGCTTGAAAATTTACAAATAATTTCAGATAACATTATCTTCTCTTTACTTAATTATAACATCCATCATTCTTTCCTTTTTCTTTTTAAATCTGAAGGGACCTTCTCTAGAAAGTTTGACTCCCAATTTCAATTAAATATTTAAAAGGGTAAACTACGATGAAGTAATTTAACTATATTTTTTTTCATTAAATTATGAAAAATACAAAATACAAAATACAAAATTGTTGGTTGACTAAAAAAATGAAATTAAATAATTAAACGATGATTTTGTAATTTTGTGACAAAAAAAATTCCTAATAATTAAGTGATATTTTGTAACCTTTAATAATTGAGAAATAAAAAAAAAATTATAATTGGATGACTAGTAATGCAGTTTAATATATATAAATGTGACTTCTAAGTGAAAATCCTTTTAGACTGCTATTTTATAATAATATATGGGGATCTTTTGTTTGATTTTTATAGATGACTATTTTATTTATCAATTAACAATACATTTATTGATTTACGCATTGGAAGTTCTAGTTTTAAATGATCTTCTAATTTACATTGAATATTTAACAAATATAAATAAAATGGAGTATGATCCAAAAATAAAGATGATGAGTTCTATCTTTTCAGCGACGTTGTTTTGACGTTGCTTTCGGATGTATTAACAAAACTGGTGTCTGGAAGATTAAATGAAATCAATATAAAATTTATACATTTTGAGCCTTCTGATTGATCCAAAAACCTGAGAAGGATACCAACTCTATGTTTGATTCAACACTAAAGTGGTAGCTACTGCTATTGTTTGATATCGAGCATCATGAAATGAAAACAACAGTCGAACAGGGAGCTGTGATTGAGATGAGTTGAGAGAATGTTGGAGTGTTAAAACATAAAAAGATAGCCCACATATTATCTACCCAAAGCAACAACAATAACTTTTTCTCCAACATGGGGGCAGGTGGAATTCGGCACCACTCCTTTTAAGTCACGATTTAAACATGGTAATAGTAATGTGAAGGTATTTGTTCCAACCCATCAATTTGCATTCTCTGCTGCATCCGATGGTTGGAAATGCTTGCACATGCCAAATTCGGCGGCCACACAAACCATAGCCATGATAGAATACACAAAATAACCCCAACATTTTTATAGTAAGATAGCGCGCAAGCATCACAAATATAATAAGTTCCTGTGTTACAGAGTTCGCAGTAACTAGATTTGCAAATTCCCATGTAACAACCAGGTAGAAATAGAACATGAACCATTAAAACGTTTTTCCAGTTTATTTGATCCAAGCAAACCACACCTATTGTCTTTGTTTTACCTATAGACTATATAGTAGTAGGCTCATTATCAGTGACTTAGTGAAGGTGTGGCTTCTCCAAATCCTCAATACTAGTGGGGCGGAACCACGCCTTTTCCTCCAGGACCGAGTTTGCACCACTCGAATGGATGCCCTTCTCCCCACCCGCAGATGCGTTAAGTTGCTCCGTAGCAGGGCCAAATACCCCTGTCCGCGGGTCAGGAGCCCAGTACTTGTCCGATTGAGGCTGAATCACATCATCAGGAACCACAGCCGCATGGACCTGATCATCCAGGTTCTTGTCGTATGCCGACGCGTGAGGACTCCTGCATATATACAATCAATTAATTTCAATCTTTCAAACGATAATCAACAATGTTTTTTTTTTTCCACATTCAAATGGATGAATATTAAATAAAATAAAAAAATAAATCACCGAAAATAAGATCAAAATCACTTGTTTTACTTGATGTCAATCCGTTCGAGTTGCTACAACCACATAATCATATTAATTAAAAAAGTCATGCATATAATGAGGAGCGAGATTAATTTCTAGTTTTTGTTACTTACAAAATTGGAGTGACCAGTTCCTTGTACAAAAGGTCAAAAACAGAAAAAATTTTAAAAAAAAAATTAAAATTTGGATGCATTCAATTATTACATTTTTTATTATCAAAATTTACAAATTTAGACCAGCTATTTTAGAGTTGAAATTCGTTTTATCAAGTGTTGGATTAACGAATGTTTATAATCCTATACAGTAAATACGAATTAAATCCTCATCTTCAGAAGCCTAACTGCCTATAAACATCAATTAATATTACTCTTCTAATTTAATTAAAAGGTTTAAATTGGGTCCTTAATTAAAATTTACAAGTTGAGTAAATAACAGTAGAAAAGAGAGCGAGGGTTGGTGTGCAAAATCTTTGGCAGAGAGTGAAGGGCAGGTAAAGCATCAAAAGCATGGATTAGGATATTCCGCAAAACAATGGATTGTTAAAACACGTGATCAGCAATTAAAAAAAAATCAATTCAATTTATGAGTGCTGCTTTGTAATAAGAAATATAAGGTTTTAGTGAATTGAAAAACAAAAGATAAATTAATTTTATGTTAAAAATTACACTTCTAAATTAATATTTTTACTAATTTTTTATATTAAAATTATATATATTTAATAATTAAACTTCTTTTTCACTGAAAATATGAATTTGATGAAAAAACAATCCCTGTCTACCCAACTTTCAGAAACTTGACAATCTAATCCAAGCGTTCAAAAACTTGAATATTATAAATAAATATAAAATGATCATTGCCATTTCCAGCCATTGATATATGTCCAATCCAACGTGATTTGCATTCCTACCACTCAATGAGTATTTATGAAATTAGACCATTCATTTTTAGAAATTTATTATAATTAATTTAAAATAACACAGAACTATGATAGGAAGGTAACTATATTACTACACAGGAGTGTTCTACCGACATTATTATCTTTATAAAGCAGTGATAAATGGATTTCTTAAAATATTTAATTGTTGAAAGGCAGAAAAAATAAAAAGAAAAAGAAAGAAATGAAGGGGTTGCGTAAAAAACGATGAGTGCCCCCAATAAAAGACGGATGTCCAATAGGAGACAAAGAGGGGAAATGCGTCCTTATCCAGTTAGCCTTTACCTTCCCCACCCACCCCTCCACCGAGTACAGCATTTCCACTCTGTACGAGATTTCTCGATTAACCCGACAAACACTTACTCTCTTTAATTTTAACGCTTATTAACCATGTTTTTTCTACAATCACCGATTCGTCGGTTTAATAATTCATTAATTTAATTTAATAAATTATTAAAAATAATAAATATTTTTCGACTGGTTCAATATTTTTTTAGACCGATACTTGATTAACTTTCGGTTCGATTATCGGTATTAAATCCAATTCAAACAACTTTCATGAATATTAAAAACATACTTACACTTTTAATTTAGTAACTAAGTTAAAATTTACAGAGGAAAAAAAATCAAAACAAAAATAGCAAGTGATGATGATATTGTGATAAAAAAGAAAACGAAATATTCCTAAAATTTTCCTGCGATTGTAATTGATTTACAAGAATTTAGTGATACTATTTATATAATGGAAAGTAATTGATACATCGAATCCAGTTATTCACATGAGACTCAGTTTTAATGAAAACTTCATAATTTGTTGATGTAAAACTATCATATCTTAGGGAGAAATTTTTCAAATTAATAAAAATTAAAACCAAACAAGCTTATCAGGAAATCATGCCAAGGCAAATTTATCAAGGAAGAAAATGAAGTAGCAGCAAGCAAAATCCATCAAATGGCACTGTGATCAAGGAAAAATTAAGAAAGAACCTGGTAGGTGAAGAAGTGGAGATGAAAAGAGAAGGGGTGCGAGTGGAGGTGCGGTTAAGAAGTCGCTTCCCCAAGCTGGCGATCCCTCCACCACTCTTCAAATTGGCTGCCATACAAGTAAGGAAAGAAAACGGAAAGAAAGAAAATCTAAAAGAGGAAGAAACAATAAGGCAACGGTTGAAGATGGGAATATATGTCCTTTCTACGACGGAGTGTGTGTGTATATATAAATAAAGAGAGCTAAGGATGGATGATGGAGATGGCAAACTCACACCACATTCTCCTCACCGGCCTAACACCGCACCTAACCGCTAACCCCACCTACACCAACAAACCGTCTTCTTTCACTCAACCGTTATGACGGAAATTTTGTATTAATTTTTTTATTAAAATGGCATATTTTGTTATGGATAAGGAGACTTGCAACATCAATACAATCAAATTTATAATCAGCGAAAAAAAGTCAAAATATATTTATAAAAATATAAATAAAAATTAGATGAGACTTATAATAAAATTGATGTTTTAGAAATCGTGATGTTATAAACTCAAATTTCATTAATTATTATGTGTTAATATTTATTATTTTATAAAAGGTGATTTTTTAATTATGTTTTAGTTGAGTTAGTGTTTGATTAATTCATGTGTGAATTCAATCAAAGTTTTTAAAAATAGGTATAGATAAATTATACAATTATCTCAGTCAACTAAATTACTTACAATATTATGTTTAGTTAATTAAAATATTAAGTCAGGTTTTATAACATTTAAGCCATACAAGTTGCAAAGCACACAATAATGGTAGTTCACACCGTAACGGGGTGAAGAGCCATGAGAATAGAGGTGGTTTACATCGTGGTTGGTATGAAGGATTGTTAAAAACAATGGTTTTATACAGATGAGATTGTGTTTGAGCAATTGTTGATACTATCTTCCTTTTTATGTCACAGGTTGCATATCAAAGTTCGTGAAGAATGCGCACAGAGTATCCTATAGAGTTTAATTGATTAAATGTGGGCTCAATTGTAAATTTGAATTGACCCAGATTCAAGGAATATATGAAGAAATCCGTCTATTTAAAGCCTTACAGGCCCAGTGAACCACTCTAGTAAAACTAGAGCTACCATGGTTAATGTAAATCCTAAGGGATAAGATTGCATAGAGTTTAAATCTCTTAGTACTCTCATATTGTAGATAGGTACTAATCTCAACCTTTGATGTAATTCAATCTATACCATTGGATCTAGGTGAGGTTAACTATAAATAGAGGTATTTCCACTTATTTGTAATCGCTTCCTTTATTGTATTCCATTCAAAGTTATTGAATATATTTGAAAATATTTACTCAAACACTTTTCTGTTCGATTCAAGTCTCAAAGTTAAACTAACTTAAGTGAACTTGGAAGCAAAAAAATCGCTTAAAATTATGCGGTTTGCCAGATTAAAATTCTAGTCTCATGGCACTTATCTGCTCTTCTTGGAAGAAGAGGTAATTATAGATGGAGGAGGGCTTGAAGTGAGCCCCTTATCTCATGATTATCTCCCTGCAAAGTACAACTTAAATTGAGATTAAGACGAAGGTTAGATGTGACTATTTTGAAAATTGGTGAGCATGAAAAGTAAAAACAATTAATAAGTTTAAATCTTAATATTATGGTTGTATTTGATAACATCGTGGCGATATTCTTATAAATACATCTATAATGGCATGAAATGTCTTCATATAAAATCTACAGAAAGATGGCCTTTATCCTCAATAATTTTTTTTTTCTTTTTTGGGTTTGAAATCATTAGTTTCTTTTTAGAGTTAATTAAAACTCAATAGTTGAATTGGTTAAGAAGTGTTTTTTCTTTATATGCGAATTTAGGAGGAATATTCTGGTAGTTATTTGGGTGGTATGGTTCCTTGACGGTGTTAGTCGTCGTTTAATGAAACGGTGTTTATTGAAATGACTCTTTTGTCCTTCCTTGACGAGAATTTTGTACTTTAGCAGGTACGACCTCTTTTGATAGACGCCCAGGTGGAATTGTGGCATTGATGGAATTAATTATTCGTGAAAATGCCATAAAGCCATGGAACGATTCGTGGAGATACGTACAAAGGACTCCTCATTTTGGTAAAAGGAATAAAATAATTATTTTATCATAGTTAAATTAATTTTAAGGTAGTTTCTGAAAAGAAAAAAAAATTGAGATAAACTACATAAATAATCATCTAATTATTAGTGTATTTTTATGTTGGTTACCTAAGTTCAAAAAATTTGACTTTTTCTACAAAAGTTGAAAGACAATTTTTTTTTAAAAAAGGACCAAATTGACAAAAAACGTAAATATTAAAGACTAAATTAGATATTATGCCTTTTAATTATTATTTAATATTAAATTCTTTTAATATATTTTATAAATGAATATAATTTAAATAATTTTATTAATTTATTGGGTTTAGGATTTATGGTTTAATATAAATAAATTTTAATTACTTTTAAATATTGTTTAACATTAATATAATTCATACTTATATTATATTATTCAATATACATATGATTTTAATAAATTTTACCATTATATTTACACTCATTTTAATATTACGCCAATAATCATTTTCTATCTTAATTTGACTGCCACCACAGCGTATGAATCTGAACATATCCCACCACTAATTTTAATCTCACTGCAATTAAATTTATAGTCACTGTTATTTTCAATGTCATAAGAGATAATCTTATTGCCCAAGCAAATTTGAGCTCTAGGCACTCAGCCTGTGTGTAAAGCATGTGTGGGTTCTAAATCATTTTATTTTTGGTTTAAGTCCTCTTGTTCGTGGATCATGTAAAGATTTATTTGGTATAAGCCAAGATTTATTTCAATTATTGGTCCCATCATGCTTTATAATGGTTAGTTCTAATCATAGGCTTTTGGGTGTATATCATATATATATATTTTCAAGGTTTAGCTCCCGATTGATATAATCACTCTAATTTATTCTCCAAGTGGATGTCTAAAATTTAAATATAGAATTCATTTATTTTTATTCATTTAAAAATATTAAAATTTAAAAATTATCCCTTAAGTATAAAATTTTAATGAAATAGATTTTAAGAATTTTACTTTAAACGAAATTAAGTGATTTAATTTTTGAAAAAGAAAAAATGTCAAATTTAAATAAGAGGTTGTAAACTAAAAATATATACATTTTTTCAACTATTTTTTTTACCATTTCAATTTGAAGCATGTTATATTAGTTCTTGTTATATTTTTTTGTGCAATTAACTTTAAGTCTACTCTCTATGTAGCACGGCTTTTGTCTAGAATTTTTCTAGGGTTCACGGTTGGTCTTCTTATCATCGACTTCTTTGTTTTTTGATAAATTCTATCCTTTATTAATGGAAGCTAGTTTTACGTTTGGGTTTCGTCTATCGACAAGTTTGCTTTTGCAGTTTTATTAGCCTTACGATTTGAGTTGGAATCCTCGGATAAAGCTGCTGCTATCACAGGCTCCTTGTTCTTTAGGTGGGGTACGATTACTGTTTTATTCTCCGCAAAAAATGTTAGAGCCAGTCAGGATATAACTGAACAACAATTATGGAAAAAGAACTAGCTGACTTAAGTCTGGATAAGGAAGAGGAGGAAGGAGTGCAATTTCAGTAAGAAGGTCAATCACAAGCACCGATGTATGATTTGTGTTTGGTGGGCTGTTGTCTTACAGCAAGCGTGGTCAATTTCCCAACACTAAAGAACGTGATGGAAAATTTATGGCATCCATTGGGGGGATACGGATCTCTGACCTAAGTGAAAAAAAGGTACTTGTTTAGATTTTTTTATAAGGTGGATCTAGAGTGTGTGATGAGTGGTATACCCTAGACTTTTAATAACCACCTTATTCTATTGCATAAACTCAAAGTTGGGGAGGATCCAACCTCTATACCATTGATTTACTCTGATTTTTGGGTACAAGTTCATGATCTCCCTCCAGGTTATTTTTCAGATCAGATGGCCAAACAACTAGGGGACTTTATGGGTAAATTTTTGGAACATGATATAAAACATGTTTTTTAGGGATATATGAATTTTATGCGTATTAAGGTACAACTTGATACTAGGAAACCACTTAAGAGGAAAAAGAAATTTTAATTCCCCACTCTGATCCAGGTTATGTGAATTTTAAATACAAGAAGTTATCTTTATTTTGGTTCTTTTGTGGTTTATTAGGACATGGGGACATGTTTTGTCGAAAAGGGATAGATTTAGGGTTAGGAGAGGTTGAATGTAGGTGGGATATTACATTACGAGCAAAACCAAGGAGAGCTGTTGTTACGCCTAGCGTATGGATAAGAGAAGAACCTATGGAGAGGAACTTTTAGAATATTTCAAGTAATGGAAGGAAGGAACAAAATGAGATAGGAACGGATGGTATAGTCAGTCATTAAAATCGAGGGCTGATTACTCAAACTTGGGGAATTAATTTGGAGGGTTGTCAAACTTATGACAGAGGAAAATAAGTGTTATATTCAGGAAAAGAGGATAAGGATGATATGGAGGAAAACAATGAAGAAATCCCGATCGAAAATAATGAAGGGAAAAAACGTCATAGATCAAATATTCAAGCTCGTCCAAGCTATACGTATGAGGGAATTAAAGGACAAGATGAATAGCAAAGAACAACCAATTTAAAATAGATATCTACGACTGCCAATAGGCAAGCCAATCAGACATAATGAAAATTCTAAGTTGAAATGTCCGTGGATTGGGGAATCCACGGGGCGTTAGAAGACTCCAGCATATGCTAAAATTATACGATCCCTAGGTGGTCTTCTTTATGGAGACAAAACTTGACAATTCTCGTATGGAAAAGGTATGACATTGATGTGGATTTTCTTGCAGCATTGATGTTTCAGCTAATAAAACTTGGGATGGTTTAAGTCTTGGTTGGATGAGTGAGCTTTCAGTAACTTTGAAGAGTTTTTCCAATAACCATATTGACATGAGTATCAAGGATAAAGAAGTTAGGACAATTTGGAGATTGACTGGATTTTATGGTGCTCTAGAGGCTTGAGGAAGAAGCGAGGCATGAGATATTTTTAGAAGGCTTGGTGGTGAATAATTAATGCATTGGTTGGTTTGTGGTGATTTTAATGAGATTCTTTTTTCGTTTGAAAAGGAAGGTGGATTGCCAAATGATGAGGGAAGAATGGAAGAATTCCGATTAGTTTTGAGTGAGTGTCAGTTAAAAAACGTGGGGTATGTTGGTAGATGGTTTACATAAGAGCGAAGTAACCTGCCTAAAACAAATATCAGAGAACGTTTTGATAGAGGAATTGCTAATAAGGAATGGGTTGAGCTTTTCCTGGAGTATATGAGCTGAAATTTGTCTCACTCTTTTTCTGATCATTATCCTCTTTTTTTTTTCAAATCAGGACCAAATGAATTAGTAGAAGAATGGAAGGATTCAGATTTGAGGCTTGGTGGACCATGAAGATGTCTTGTGAGGGGGAAATTAAATAGTTATGGTCGAGCTGCAAAGAGGGAGTAGTAGAAAAGCTCGAAGCTGTAGGGAAAGGACTAAATAAATAGGCATTGAGTATTAAAAAAAATCTAGAAGAGGCTTATCAAAAAATTACTTGCTAGAATTGAGGAGTTGGATGATAAGGATAGAATGGATAATAACTTAGTAGAACTTTTTGATACCAAAGTCCATTTAAATTTGGAGATGAAAAAGGAAGAAATATATTGGGAACAACAAGCAAGGATGGATTGGCTTAAATAATGAGATAAAATACAAAATTCTTTCATAGTTTTGCATCTCAAAGGAGAAGGGCGAATCACATTGATGAGTTAGAAGATTAATTTGGGGTAATCACTTCTGACAGTCATGAGATGGTAGATACGGCGAAGCATTATTTTGAAAACCTTTTTTTCTTTGGGTGGTATTTGCAATATTGATTATATTCTACCAGGGTTGACAATCGTATTTCAAAAGACATTAAAAAAAGTTTGACGGATGAATTCACTAGGGATGAGATTGTTTTGGTGATTAAAAATATGAGACCAAATAAAGCCCCCGTATATGGCATATTACCTGCTCTTTTCTTTCAAAAATACTGGCATATAGTTGGAACTGATGTCGGCGATTTTTGTTTGAATATTATAAATAATGGCAGTGCATTGGATGATATTAATTCTACAAGTATTGTTCTAATCCCTAAAAGTAGCAAGCCCTATGAACTTAAAGAAATTTTGACCCATTAGTCTTTGCACAATTATCTATAAGATTATAGCCAAGGCAATTGCTAACCGTTTTCAGAAAGTTTTAGATACTTGTATTGACAAAGCACAAAGTGCTTTTGTGCCAGGACGACTTATCACGAACAATGTTTTACTTGCATATGAACTTATGCATACTCTCAAGCAAAGAATATTGGGTCAACATGAGAGTCTGGCGCTAAAACTGGATATGAGTAAGACATACGATAGAGTGGAGTGGTCATTTCTGGAAAAATTCTTACAGAAGCTTGGTTTTGCTGAATCTTTTCTTGAACTTCTTATGCGGTGTGTTACTTCATGAGGGACTATCTTCGCGAATGAGGTTAGCAACATAGGAAGGTTTGATAAAGGGGGCAAAAGTGTGTCGAAGAGGTCTTATTATCACACATCTCCTTTTTGCTGATGACTGTATTTTATTTTGTGATGCCACTGAAAGGGAAGCACATAATCTACGAACTATACTTCGAGAATATGAGGGTTGTTCGGGGCAGTGCATAAATTTTGATAAATATATGGCATTCTTTAGTTCGAATGTGCTTGATTACAAAGAGTATCAAGTGGCAGGTATTTTGGAAGTTCAAACCTCGCATAACCTAGAAAGGTACTTAGGTTTACCCAACATGATTGGAAGGGATAAGAAAAGAACCTTTCAACTCTTTAAGGATAGAATGCTTAAGATTAAAGGATGGAGTGCCAGATTTTTGTCAATTGGAGGAAGGGAGGTGTTTATTAAAGCAGTATTATAGACAATTCCCACCTACTCGATGGCATGTTTTCTTTTGCCAAAATCATTTTATGTCAATTTAGAAAATATTATGGGCCGATTTTGGTGGCAAAAAAGTCATGATAAACGCGGTATCCACTGGTGTGAGTGGAAAAAACTCATAAATCTTTAAGAGAACGGTGGGATGGGTTTTAGGTGCCTTTCAAAATTTAATATCGAAATGCTTACAAAACGATGGTGTAACACCCCTAAACCGTATCCATCGTCGAAACAGGGTTATGAAGCATTACCGAAGTTTATAAAATATTTACAGATAAATCATGTCAATCACTGTTCATTTTTCGAGATTATTCATAACGTCCCTTAAATGGACCCTCGAGGCCCAATATGAGCATTGGAATTGTGAAATTTTTAAAAATTTTCAAGATACAGGGCACACATGCCCGTGTAGTCCAAGGGACATGCCGTGTAACCCTAGGACATGCCCGTGTTTGACCCCGTGTAACCCTCTGACTTGTGCCACACGGTTGGCCACACGCCTATGTACTAGGCCGTGTAACATACACGGCTGAGACGTACGCCCGTGTCTCTACCCGTGTGCTCAATTCTAGCATTCTGTTTCTCAAATTTAAGATGCAGGGGACACACAGCCAAACCACACGCCCATGTGCCAGGCCGTGTGTTATACACGGTCAATACACATGCCCGTGTGTCTAGCCATGTGGACGAAATAAAGCCATTTCTAGCTTCATTTCTCACCCAAAAATCACACCAATGACCTGCACTAATGCTTACATCCAAGTACCAACCAATTCAAGCATCATAATCAAGTGAATTTTAACATCTAACATGATATATTATTAAATGCATTCATGCTTTTAATCTTATCTTTTATAAGCATACTTGTTTAACCTTTCTCAACCAATCAATAATAAATGCTTATGTTATCACCATAAAATAATCTTAATATATACATGTACCAAAACATAATCATCACTAGCCATTCCAATGGCTAGTTTACAAATATCATTACATGTCAATATGGCCAATTTAACCTATACATGCCATTATAACCATAATTTACTTACCATATATACCAAAATGAACTGATGGATAGTGTGAGTGATCTTCGCCAAGCTTCCAATCCAACGAGCTTTCGATTTACTATAAAATAGGAAAATAAAACTAAGTAAGCATATAGTGCTTAGTAAGTTAACATGGTACTTAACTTACCATTTATTCTATTTCAAGATAAACATGTAAGGCACATTCAATCAATTTGATCTCAAGCCCTACACATATTCTCATTGCCCTTGTTAGTAATATATTCCATAATAACATCAAGAAACATATATGGACTCAGCAACAATCAGATTTCCAGATATATATATATACTTTCCATATCATATATTCATAAAACATGTATAAATCATATCTTTATATTACAAGTATATTTTCATAATAATTCATCTCGAGTTTTTGTATATTTCATGTCAAAACTTAGCTCATTATTCAACTGAAATATTGATAATCACACAGATAATACACTCGAGATGTACAAATCTATTCTCATAGATGAATGTATTCATCAAACAAATTTCCATGTTCATATATCATATTTTCATACTTCCATATTTCATATAACATCATTTTCATGTACTTGCAGACATCAGAATGTGACCCAATTTTAATAGTAATCGAACAGTGATTCGAGATCACTAAATCGATTTAAAAGTTAGAAAATTTTGTTAATCGATAATTATAAGTTAAGTGTGGTTTTAGAAATATTTTAAAATTAGTGAATTTTGTGAACTGAAAGAATTAATTAGAAAAAATGGGCCAAAAACGAGGTATTGAGACCTCGAATTCATAAAGTGAGCCATAAATATTTCTAAAAATATTTATGGAGTGTCATTAAGTTATTATTAAACTTTCGTTAGAAAATTTTAACGTTTGGGTAGGAAATTAAATGAAAAGGACTAAATTGAAATGAAAGTAAAAGTTAAATTGTAGATTAAAAGAAATTATGAAGGATCAAAATGGTAATTATACCATTTTGTATAGTGAGGCGGTGTGACGTAAGCAAATTTGAGATTTTTTTTAAATATATTATTATATTATATATTTATATTATATTATTATATTATTATATTATTATAATATTATATCATATAATAATTCAAAGAAAAAAAAAGGGAAGAGAAACAGAATCAAAACGAAGCAGAGAGCAGGGGAAGGAAAGAAAGAAGAAGAGAAGAGAAAGAAGAAAAAGGGGGAAAATTGGAAAATTTCTAAAATTAGCTAAATAAAAAGGGGATTAAATTGAAATATCTGGAGAATTCTCTTCAATTCTCTTCATTTTCTTCAGCTGAAAAACAGTCATGGAAGAGAGTTCAAGTTGGTTTTCATACTCAAGCTTCATGTAAGTTTAATACTTGCTTTCTCTTTGAAATTTCTATGTTTTTGGACTTTCTACACTTGAGTCCAACTTATTAATTCATTAGTTTATGATTCTATGGTTAATTTTTAAATTTGATGTGGATTAGTTCTGAAAGAATATGATGAATAAATATTGATTTGAAGCTTTAATTTTGTTATATGATGATTTTATCAAGTGAAATTGATGGAAATTGGTTTTAGGACCTAATTGTGAAATAGCTGAAATTAAGGCCTAGTGTTAAAATTCTGATTTTCAAGAGTTATGAAGTAGTTTAAAATGATAGAGAAAAGTATTAAATGAGAAAATTAGCTTAATTGAGGGGTTAATTGAGCAAGGATTGAATTGTATGAATTGTGGAATTAGGGACAAAATAGAAATCAACATGTTACACTAAAGCAGTTTTGGACAGTAGCAGTTGTCTAACTTTAAAAAATCACCAAAAATTGTATAAATCGAATTAGAAGTTGAGTGAGATATGGAATTAAAGCTTATTGAGTCTATTTTCATATAAAAGAAACAGAGAAAGCAAAGGAAGTTTACATATTGAGATATTTAAATTTTTGTAAGACTGGTTTAGAATAACTTCGTGATCCCCTGTTCTTACTTTATAAATTCACTAAAAATTGTATAAAAATAATTTGGGAACATAATTTATATGGTTAGATTCCTTAATGAGTCTAGTTTTATAAGAAATAAACCCTAACATCATATGAATTCTATATAAAAGATAATTAATTTTTAGTGAAGAAGGGTCGGAACTGCCAGACAGCAGAACAGGGGTGAATTTAAAGAATAAACTGTACTAATTGGCTAAATCAAAAATTCTGAAAATTTTATGGCAAGAAGATATGTGAGTCTAGTTTCAGGAAAAATTAACGGTTCTTCATTTGGAGTTCTGTAGCTCTGGAAATAAATAATTTAGTGACTATAACTCAAATGGACAGTTTTGAATATACTTATGAGTAATTAATGAAATTATTGATAATGTTACTTATAGCATGTTATATACATTAAGGATGTGGAATGGAGAGGAGGAGGAGGAGGAAAATATGTATGAATATTTAGGTAGTATGGCTAATTTGAAATGTTTTAGGCTCAGGAACTAAATTGAATAAAAGTAAAACTTTCTGATTAATTTTGTAAAAATGTGGAAATGATCAATTTGCATGAAATTGATTATTTTATTATTTAAAATTGCAAAATTGAATGAAATTATTAATTAAGATTAAGATCGACTGAAAGATCAATGAAAATAGAAAATTTCCAAAGTGCCCCTGAATTTTGATATTTCTGCAAATTTAACCAGGTAAGTTCGTGTAACTTAATTATGTGATAAGGAAATATAAGTTGATGGTACGTGAAATATTGATATGATGAATTAACTGTTTTATGTTTATGAAGAAACGACAAGTGAATGATATTTATCATGACATGTAAATATGTGATTATCTTTAATATGTTAATACAAGGTAATTAAGTATGATGAAACGAGTAATAAATTCAAGTAAGACATGTCGAGAAAAATAAATATGTTTAAGGGACAATATGTTTGATTTTGATTGGTGTCAAATATAAATGTTAGATGAAATAAAATGTCTGATAAATAAATTTGTAATTCCGGTAATGCCTCGTACCCTATTCCGGCGTTGAATACGGGTAAGGGGTGTTACATTTAGTGGTATCATAGCTTAGGTTTAGTCGGTTCTCGGCCCAAACGTAGTATATGTGAAGTCTAGAAATATATGCCATTATTAATATATATAACTTGAGATAATGTGATATGTTCCGACTTTGATGATATTTGTATTACTATAATTCAAGTTACTTATTATTAAATACTAATTTTATATTTATTTATTTATTTTATAGTAAGTAAATATTGAGGTAAGTAACTTTATTGAATTGAATTTAGAAAGTGAATTAAGTGAGAAATATATGTTAGTATTGAATTGTATTTTGATTAGTGAATGGAAAAGTGAAATTAAAATGAGAATTGATTTCCTATTAACTTGTCGGACTAGTCGGATATAATTGGCATGCCATAGGATTTGGAAGAGTACAGATTTATCGGCTTTGCCGATCAGGCACTTTATGTGTCGTAAATCGTGCACTCTATGTGTCGATTTCGGGCACCTCGCAGTGTCGATCGTGCACCTCGTATGTCGATCGTGCACTTTATGTGTCGTATTAGGCACCTCGTGTGGTGTCGATCGTGCACTTTATGTGTCGTATTAGGCACCTCGTGTGTCGATCGTGCACTTTTTGTGTGTCGATTTCAGGCACCTCGTGTGTCGATATCGATCAGTACTATGTACCGTTTTAGGCACAATGTGCCGCATCTTTGGTATGTTTGGGTTGGAATCCGTGTATCCATCAAAGTCCGGATTTTTAATAGGGTGAATAAGCTCGAAATGAGAAAAAAAAACTAAATAAATTTGATCGATTGAACTATTGAAAATATGAGTAAGACATTATGAGTTGAATTGTGAATCGAATTGAAATGTGAAAATTGAAGTATGAACTTAAGGTTCATAAATTTGCTAAAATATCGAATTATTGATATTGAAATCATTGAATAAATGAAATGAGAAAATTGAATGAATTTGATCGATTGAATTATTGATGAGAGACGAAAAAGTGGAATTATGAATTAAAATTGTTATATAAAATTGAAAACTTGAACCAAAGGTTCATAAGTTGATTAGATAATATAGATGATATATGATGTCATGTGATGAAAGACTATTGTTGAGATATGAAATTAAAGTATAAATTAACACATATGACTTATATTGTTACATGTTTGATGTCTATTATTTAATATTAAATGTTAAATTTAAATTATGCGTATAGTAAGTGAAATATGAGGTAAGTGTTATTGTTGAATTAAATGGAAATTGAATTAAGTGATGGATAAATATTAGTATTGAATTGTATATTGATGAGAAAATGAAATTAAATTTAGTTGTGAATAAATTGAAGTGAAATTGGAACTGAAAAAAAGAAAAGAAAAGAAATGTGAAGCTAATAATAAGAATTATTAGTAAATTAAAAATGACTAGTAAGTTTTGAAATATGTTATATATATTAAAGAAAGAAAATATATAGACATACAGGTTTTTAGTACAATGGTTAAATTGTAAAGTATGTAAAAGCATTATGTTAAAATTGTAAAAGTGACATGCGTGTATAATGTAATTTTCCCAAGTGCATTCTCTGATAATAACACTTTGGTACTCATCAAGTGCTATCTGATTAATAGTAAATAATAATACACTTCTATATTTGTTTCATATATCTTAAGTATTCTGTTTAATCTATTGGGCCTCTTCCAAAAAGGTAAGTAATTTTCGTTATAAGGTATGTTCGCAATATTGAATTAAGAATGAATTGCAAACTGAAAGGATATGGAATGGATATAAATGATAAACTAGATAAATATGTGCACAAAGGAGCTATAGAATTATAGAAATAATGAAGTTCATGATCAAAATAATAAGGAAATTTCGAGGACGAAATTTTTTTAGGGGAAGAATTAATGTGACCCAATTTTAATAGTGTCCGAACAGTGATTCGAGATCACTAAAATCGATTTAAAAGTTAGAAAATTTTGTTAATCGATAATTATAAGTTAAGTGTGATTTTAGAAATATTTTAAAATTAGTGAATTTTGTGAATGAAAGAATTAATTAGAAAAATTGGCCAAAAACGAGGTATTGAGACCTCGAATTCATAGTGAGCCATAAATATTTCTAAAAATATTTATGGAGTGTCATTAAGTTATTATTAAACTTTCGTTAGAAAATTTTAACGTTTGGGTAGGAAATTAAATGAAAAGGACTAAATTAAAATGAAAGTAAAAGTTAAATTGTAGATTAAAAGAAATTATGAAGGATCAAAATGGTAATTATACCATTTTGTATAGTGAGGCGGTGTAACGTAAGAAAATCTGAGATTTTTTAAAATATATTATTATATTATATATTTATATTATATTATTATATTATTATATTATTATAATATTATAATATTATATCATATAATAATTCAAAGAAAAAAAAGGGAAGAGAAACAGAATCAAAACGAAGCAGAGAGCAGGGGAAGGAAAGAAAGAAGAAGAGAAGAGAAAGAAGAAAAAAGGTGGAAAATTGGAAAATTTCTAAAATTAGCTAAATAAAAGGGGATTAAATTGAAATATCTGGAGAATTCTCTTCAATTCTCTTCATTTTCTTCAGCTGAAAAACAGTCATGGAAGAGAGTTCAAGTTGGTTTTCATACTCAAGCTTCATGTAAGTTTAATACTTGCTTTCTCTTTGAAATTTCTATGTTTTTGGACTTTCTACACTTGAGTCCAACTTATTAATTCATTAGTTTATGATTCTATGGTTAATTTTTAAATTTGATGTGGATTAGTTCTGAAAGAATATGATGAATAAATATTGATTTGAAGCTTTAATTTTGTTATATGATGATTTTATCAAGTGAAATTGATGGAAATTGGTTTTAGGACCTAATTGTGAAATAGCTGAAATTAAGGCCTAGTGTTAAAATTCTGATTTTCAAGAGTTATGAAGTAGTTTAAAATGATAGAGAAAAGTATTAAATGAGAAAATTAGCTTAATTGAGGGGTTAATTGAGCAAGGATTGAATTGTATGAATTGTGGAATTAGGGACAAAATAGAAATCAACATGTTACACTAAAGCAGTTTTGGACAGTAGCAGTTGTCTAACTTTAAAAAATCACCAAAAATTGTATAAATCGAATTAGAAGTTGAGTGAGATATGGAATTAAAGCTTATTGAGTCTATTTTCATATAAAAGAAACAGAGAAAGCAAAGGAAGTTTACATATTGAGATATTTAAATTTTTGTAAGACTGGTTTAGAATAACTTCGTGATCCCCTGTTCTTACTTTATAAATTCACTAAAAATTGTATAAAAATAATTTGGGAACATAATTTATATGGTTAGATTCCTTAATGAGTCTAGTTTTATAAGAAATAAACCCTAACATCATATGAATTCTATATAAAAAGATAATTAATTTTTAGTGAAGAAGGGTCGGAACTGCCAGACAGCAGAACAGGGGTGAATTTAAAGAATAAACTGTACTAATTGGCTAAATCAAAAATTCTGAAAATTTTATGGCAAGAAGATATGTGAGTCTAGTTTCAGGAAAAATTAACGGTTCTTCATTTGGAGTTCTGTAGCTCTGGAAATAAATAATTTAGTGACTATAACTCAAATGGACAGTTTTGAATATACTTATGAGTAATTAATGAAATTATTGATAATGTTACTTATAGCATGTTATATACATTAAGGATGTGGAATGGAGAGGAGGAGGAGGAGGAAAATATGTATGAATATTTAGGTAGTATGGCTAATTTGAAATGTTTTAGGCTCAGGAACTAAATTGAATAAAAGTAAAACTTTCTGATTAATTTTGTAAAAATGTGGAAATGATCAATTTGCATGAAATTGATTATTTTATTATTTAAAATTGCAAAATTGAATGAAATTATTAATTAAGATTAAGATCGACTGAAAGATCAATGAAAATAGAAAATTTCCAAAGTGCCCCCTGAATTTTGATATTTCGCAAATTTAACTGTAAGTTCGTGTAACTTAATTATGTGATAAGGAAATATAAGTTGATGGTACGTGAAATATTGATATGATGAATTAACTGTTTTATGTTTATGAAGAAACGACAAGTGAATGATATTTATCATGACATGTAAATATGTGATTATCTTTAATATGTTAATACAAGGTAATTAAGTATGATGAAACGAGTAATAAATTCAAGTAAGACATGTCGAGAAAAATAAATATGTTTAAGGGACAATATGTTTGATTTTGATTGGTGTCAAATATAAATGTTAGATGAAATAAAATGTCGATAAATAAATTTGTAATTCGGTAATGCCTCGCACTTATTCCGGCGTTGAATACGGGTAAGGGGTGTTACATTTAGTGGTATCATAGCTTAGGTTTAGTCGGTTCTCGCCCAAACGTAGTATATGTGAAGTCTAGAAATATATGCCATTATTAATATATATAACTTGAGATAATGTGATATGTTCCGACTTTGATGATATTTGTATTACTATAATTCAAGTTACTTATTATTAAATACTAATTTTATATTTATTTATTTATTTTATAGTAAGTAAATATTGAGGTAAGTAACTTTATTGAATTGAATTTAGAAAGTGAATTAAGTGAGAAATATATGTTAGTATTGAATTGTATTTTGATTAGTGAATGGAAAAGTGAAATTAAAATGAGAATTGATTTCCCTATTAACTTGTCGGACTAGTCGGATATAATTGGCATGCCATAGGATTTGGAAGAGTACAGATTTATCGGCTTTGCCGATCGTGCACTTTATGTGTCGTAAATCGTGCACTCTATGTGTCGATTTCGTGCACCTCGTGTGTCGATCGTGCACCTCGTATGTCGATCGTGCACTTTATGTGTCGTATTAGGCACCTCGTGTGTCGTATCGGGCACTTTATGTGTCGATTAGGCACCTCGTGTGTCGATCGTGCACTTTTGTGTGTCGATTTCGTGCACCTCGTGTGTCGATAATCGATCAGTACTATGTACCGCTTTAGGCACAATGTGCCGCATCGGTATGTTTGGGTTGGAATCCGTGTATCCATCAAAGTCCGGATTTTTAATAGGGTGAATAAATCGAAATGAGAAAAAAAAACTAAATAAATTTGATCGATTGAACTATTGAAAATATGAGTAAGACATTATGAGTTGAATTGTGAATCGAATTGAAATGTGAAAATTGAAGTATGAACTTAAGGTTCATAAATTTGCTAAAATATCGAATTATTGATATTGAAATCAGTTGAATAAATGAAATGAGAAAATTGAATGAATTTGATCGATTGAATTATTGACAGTACGAAAAAGTGGAATTATGAATTAAAATTGTTATATAAAATTGAAAACTTGAACCAAAGGTTCATAAGTTGATTAGATAATATAGATGATATATGATGTCATGTGATGAAAGACTATTGTTGAGATATGAAATTAAAGTATAAATTAACACATATGACTTATATTGTTACATGTTTGATGTCTATTATTTAATATTAAATGTTAAATTTAAATTATGCGTATAGTAAGTGAAATATGAGGTAAGTGTTATTGTTGAATTAAATGGAAATTGAATTAAGTGATGGATAAATATTAGTATTGAATTGTATATTGATGAGAAAATGAAATTAAATTTAGTTGTGAATAAATTGAAGTGAAATTGGAACTGAAAAAAAGAAAAGAAAAGAAATGTGAAGCTAATAATAAGAATTATTAGTAAATTAAAAATGACTAGTAAGTTTTGAAATATGTTATATATATTAAAGAAAGAAAATATATAGACATACAGGTTTTTAGTACAATGGTTAAATTGTAAAGTATGTAAAAGCATTATGTTAAAATTGTAAAAGTGACATGCGTGTATAATGTAATTTTCCCAAGTGCATTCTCTGATAATAACACTTTGGTACTCATCAAGTGCTATCTGATTAATAGTAAATAATAATACACTTCTATATTTGTTTCATATATCTTAAGTATTTCTGCTTAATCTATTGGGCCTCTTCCAAAAGGTAAGTAATTTTTCGTTATAAGGTATGTTCGCAATATTGAATTAAGAATGAATTGCAAACTGAAAGGATATGGAATGGATATAAATGATAAACTAGATAAATATGTGCACAAAGGAGCTATAGAATTATAGAAATAATGAAGTTCATGATCAAAATAATAAGGAAATTTAGAGGACGAAATTTTTTTAGGGGAAGAATTGTAATGACCCAATTTTAATAGTGTCCGAACAAAGTGATTCGAGATCACTAAATCGATTTAAAAGTTAGAAAATTTTGTTAATCGATAATTATAAGTTAAGTGTGATTTTAGAAATATTTTAAAATTAGTGAATTTTGTGAAATGAAAGAATTAATTAGAAAAAAATTAAAAACGAGGTATTGAGACCTCGAATTCATAGTGAGCCATAAATATTTCTAAAAATATTTATGGAGTGTCATTAAGTTATTATTAAACTTTCGTTAGAAAATTTTAACGTTTGGGTAGGAAATTAAATGAAAAGGACTAAATTAAAATGAAAGTAAAAGTTAAATTGTAGATTAAAAGAAATTATGAAGGATCAAAATGGTAATTATACCATTTTGTATAGTGAGGCGGTGTAACGTAAGAAAATCTGAGATTTTTTTAAAATATATTATTATATTATATATTTATATTATATTATTATATTATTATATTATTATAATATTATAATATTATATCATATAATAATTCAAAGAAAAAAAAAGGGAAGAGAAACAGAATCAAAACGAAGCAGAGAGCAGGGGAAGGAAAGAAAGAAGAAGAGAAGAGAAAGAAGAAAAAGGTGGAAAATTGGAAAATTTCTAAAATTAGCTAAATAAAAAGGGGATTAAATTGAAATATCTGGAGAATTCTCTTCAATTCTCTTCATTTTCTTCAGCTGAAAAACAGTCATGGAAGAGAGTTCAAGTTGGTTTTCATACTCAAGCTTCATGTAAGTTTAATACTTGCTTTCTCTTTGAAATTTCTATGTTTTTGGACTTTCTACACTTGAGTCCAACTTATTAATTCATTAGTTTATGATTCTATGGTTAATTTTTAAATTTGATGTGGATTAGTTCTGAAAGAATATGATGAATAAATATTGATTTGAAGCTTTAATTTTGTTATATGATGATTTTATCAAGTGAAATTGATGGAAATTGGTTTTAGGACCTAATTGTGAAATAGCTGAAATTAAGGCCTAGTGTTAAAATTCTGATTTTCAAGAGTTATGAAGTAGTTTAAAATGATAGAGAAAAGTATTAAATGAGAAAATTAGCTTAATTGAGGGGTTAATTGAGCAAGGATTGAATTGTATGAATTGTGGAATTAGGGACAAAATAGAAATCAACATGTTACACTAAAGCAGTTTTGGACAGTAGCAGTTGTCTAACTTTAAAAAATCACCAAAAATTGTATAAATCGAATTAGAAGTTGAGTGAGATATGGAATTAAAGCTTATTGAGTCTATTTTCATATAAAAGAAACAGAGAAAGCAAAGGAAGTTTACATATTGAGATATTTAAATTTTTGTAAGACTGGTTTAGAATAACTTCGTGATCCCCTGTTCTTACTTTATAAATTCACTAAAAATTGTATAAAAATAATTTGGGAACATAATTTATATGGTTAGATTCCTTAATGAGTCTAGTTTTATAAGAAATAAACCCTAACATCATATGAATTCTATATAAAAAGATAATTAATTTTTAGTGAAGAAGGGTCGGAACTGCCAGACAGCAGAACAGGGGTGAATTTAAAGAATAAACTGTACTAATTGGCTAAATCAAAAATTCTGAAAATTTTATGGCAAGAAGATATGTGAGTCTAGTTTCAGGAAAAATTAACGGTTCTTCATTTGGAGTTCTGTAGCTCTGGAAATAAATAATTTAGTGACTATAACTCAAATGGACAGTTTTGAATATACTTATGAGTAATTAATGAAATTATTGATAATGTTACTTATAGCATGTTATATACATTAAGGATGTGGAATGGAGAGGAGGAGGAGGAGGAAAATATGTATGAATATTTAGGTAGTATGGCTAATTTGAAATGTTTTAGGCTCAGGAACTAAATTGAATAAAAGTAAAACTTTCTGATTAATTTTGTAAAAATGTGGAAATGATCAATTTGCATGAAATTGATTATTTTATTATTTAAAATTGCAAAATTGAATGAAATTATTAATTAAGATTAAGATCGACTGAAAGATCAATGAAAATAGAAAATTTCCAAAGTGCCCCTGAATTTTGATATTTCTGCAAATTTAACTGTAAGTTCGTGTAACTTAATTATGTGATAAGGAAATATAAGTTGATGGTACGTGAAATATTGATATGATGAATTAACTGTTTTATGTTTATGAAGAAACGACAAGTGAATGATATTTATCATGACATGTAAATATGTGATTATCTTTAATATGTTAATACAAGGTAATTAAGTATGATGAAACGAGTAATAAATTCAAGTAAGACATGTCGAGAAAAATAAATATGTTTAAGGGACAATATGTTTGATTTTGATTGGTGTCAAATATAAATGTTAGATGAAATAAAATGTCTGATAAATAAATTTGTAATTCCGGTAATGCCTCGTACCCTATTCCGGCGTTGAATACGGGTAAGGGGTGTTACATTTAGTGGTATCATAGCTTAGGTTTAGTCGGTTCTCGGCCCAAACGTAGTATATGTGAAGTCTAGAAATATATGCCATTATTAATATATATAACTTGAGATAATGTGATATGTTCCGACTTTGATGATATTTGTATTACTATAATTCAAGTTACTTATTATTAAATACTAATTTTATATTTATTTATTTATTTTATAGTAAGTAAATATTGAGGTAAGTAACTTTATTGAATTGAATTTAGAAAGTGAATTAAGTGAGAAATATATGTTAGTATTGAATTGTATTTTGATTAGTGAATGGAAAAGTGAAATTAAAATGAGAATTGATTTCCCTATTAACTTGTCGGACTAGTCGGATATAATTGGCATGCCATAGGATTTGGAAGAGTACAGGATTTATCGGCTTTGCCGATCAGGCACTTTATGTGTCGTAAATCAGGCACTCTATGTGTCGTATTTCAGGCACCTCGTGTGTCGTATCAGGCACCTCGTATGTCGTATCAGGCACTTTATGTGTCGTATTAGGCACCTCGTGTGTCGTATCAGGCACTTTATGTGTCGTATTAGGCACCTCGTGTGTCGTATCAGGCACTTTATGTGTCGTATTTCAGGCACCTCGTGTGTCGTATACTGATCAGGTACTATGTACCGTTTTAGGCACAATGTGCCGTACTGGTATGTTTGGGTTGGAATCCGTGTATCCATCAAAGTCCGGATTTTTAATAGGGTGAATAACTGAAATGAGAAAAAAAAAAAACTAAATAAATTTGATCGATTGAACTATTGAAAATATGAGTAAGACATTATGAGTTGAATTGTGAATCGAATTGAAATGTGAAAATTGAAGTATGAACTTAAGGTTCATAAATTTGCTAAAATATCGAATTATTGATATTGAAATCAGTTGAATAAATGAAATGAGAAAATTGAATGAATTTGATCGATTGAATTATTGACAGTACGAAAAAGTGGAATTATGAATTAAAATTGTTATATAAAATTGAAAACTTGAACCAAAGGTTCATAAGTTGATTAGATAATATAGATGATATATGATGTCATGTGATGAAAGACTATTGTTGAGATATGAAATTAAAGTATAAATTAACACATATGACTTATATTGTTACATGTTTGATGTCTATTATTTAATATTAAATGTTAAATTTAAATTATGCGTATAGTAAGTGAAATATGAGGTAAGTGTTATTGTTGAATTAAATGGAAATTGAATTAAGTGATGGATAAATATTAGTATTGAATTGTATATTGATGAGAAAATGAAATTAAATTTAGTTGTGAATAAATTGAAGTGAAATTGGAACTGAAAAAAAGAAAAGAAAAGAAATGTGAAGCTAATAATAAGAATTATTAGTAAATTAAAAATGACTAGTAAGTTTTGAAATATGTTATATATATTAAAGAAAGAAAATATATAGACATACTGTGTTTTTAGTACAATGGTTAAATTGTAAAGTATGTAAAAGCATTATGTTAAAATTGTAAAAGTGACATGCGTGTATAATGTAATTTTCCCAAGTGCATTCTCCGATAATAACACTTTGGTACTCATCAAGTGCTATCGATTAATAGTAAATAATAATACACTTCTATATTTGTTTCATATATCTTAAGTATTCATTTAATCTATTGGGCCTCTTCCAAAAGGTAAGTAATTTTCGTTATAAGGTATGTTCGCAATATTGAATTAAGAATGAATTGCAAACTGAAAGGATATGGAATGGATATAAATGATAAACTAGATAAATATGTGCACAAAGGAGCTATAGAATTATAGAAATAATGAAGTTCATGATCAAAATAATAAGGAAATTTCGAGGACGAAATTTTTTTAGGGGGGAAGAATTGTAATGACCCAATTTTAATAGTGTGTCGAACAAAGTGATTCGAGATCACTAAATCTGACGAAAAGTTAGAAAATTTTGTTAATCGATAATTATAAGTTAAGTGTGATTTTAGAAATATTTTAAAATTAGTGAATTTTGTGAACTGAAAGAATTAATTAGAAAAAATTGGCCAAAAACGAGGTATTGAGACCTCGAATTCATAAAGTGAGCCATAAATATTTCTAAAAATATTTATGGAGTGTCATTAAGTTATTATTAAACTTTCGTTAGAAAATTTTAACGTTTGGGTAGGAAATTAAATGAAAAGGACTAAATTAAAATGAAAGTAAAAGTTAAATTGTAGATTAAAAGAAATTATGAAGGATCAAAATGGTAATTATACCATTTTGTATAGTGAGGCGGTGTAACGTAAGAAAATCTGAGATTTTTTTAAAATATATTATTATATTATATATTTATATTATATTATTATATTATTATATTATTATAATATTATAATATTATATCATATAATAATTCAAAGAAAAAAAAAGGGAAGAGAAACAGAATCAAAACGAAGCAGAGAGCAGGGGAAGGAAAGAAAGAAGAAGAGAAGAGAAAGAAGAAAAAGGTGGAAAATTGGAAAATTTCTAAAATTAGCTAAATAAAAGGGGATTAAATTGAAATATCTGGAGAATTCTCTTCAATTCTCTTCATTTTCTTCAGCTGAAAAACAGTCATGGAAGAGAGTTCAAGTTGGTTTTCATACTCAAGCTTCATGTAAGTTTAATACTTGCTTTCTCTTTGAAATTTCTATGTTTTTGGACTTTCTACACTTGAGTCCAACTTATTAATTCATTAGTTTATGATTCTATGGTTAATTTTTAAATTTGATGTGGATTAGTTCTGAAAGAATATGATGAATAAATATTGATTTGAAGCTTTAATTTTGTTATATGATGATTTTATCAAGTGAAATTGATGGAAATTGGTTTTAGGACCTAATTGTGAAATAGCTGAAATTAAGGCCTAGTGTTAAAATTCTGATTTTCAAGAGTTATGAAGTAGTTTAAAATGATAGAGAAAAGTATTAAATGAGAAAATTAGCTTAATTGAGGGGTTAATTGAGCAAGGATTGAATTGTATGAATTGTGGAATTAGGGACAAAATAGAAATCAACATGTTACACTAAAGCAGTTTTGGACAGTAGCAGTTGTCTAACTTTAAAAAATCACCAAAAATTGTATAAATCGAATTAGAAGTTGAGTGAGATATGGAATTAAAGCTTATTGAGTCTATTTTCATATAAAAGAAACAGAGAAAGCAAAGGAAGTTTACATTTTGAGATATTTAAATTTTTGTAAGACTGGTTTAGAATAACTTCGTGATCCCCTGTTCTTACTTTATAAATTCACTAAAAATTGTATAAAAATAATTTGGGAACATAATTTATATGGTTAGATTCCTTAATGAGTCTAGTTTTATAAGAAATAAACCCTAACATCATATGAATTCTATATAAAAAGATAATTAATTTTTAGTGAAGAAGGGTCGGAACTTCCAGACAGCAGAACAGGGGTGACTTTAAAGAATAAACTGTACTAATTGGCTAAATCAAAAATTCTGAAAATTTTATGGCAAGAAGATATGTGAGTCTAGTTTCAGGAAAAATTAACGGTTCTTCATTTGGAGTTCTGTAGCTCTAGAAATAAATAATTTAGTGACTATAACTCAAATGGACAGTTTTGAATATACTTATGAGTAATTAATGAAATTATTGATAATGTTACTTATAGCATGTTATATACATTAAGGATGTGGAATGGAGAGGAGGAGGAGGAGGAAAATATGTATGAATATTTAGGTAGTATGGCTAATTTGAAATGTTTTAGGCTCAGGAACTAAATTGAATAAAAGTAAAACTTTCTGATTAATTTTGTAAAAATGTGGAAATGATCAATTTGCATGAAATGGATTATTTTATTATTTAAAATTGCAAATTGAATGAAATTATTAATTAAGATTAAGATCGACTGAAAAATCAATGAAAATAGAAAATTTCCAAAGTGCCCCTGAATTTTGATATTTCTGCAAATTTAACCAGGTAAGTTCGTGTAACTTAATTATGTGATAAGGAAATATAAGTTGATGGTACGTGAAATATTGATATGATGAATTAACTGTTTTATGTTTATGAAGAAACGACAAGTGAATGATATTTATCATGACATGTAAATATGTGATTATCTTTAATATGTTAATACAAGGTAATTAAGTATGATGAAACGAGTAATAAATTCAAGTAAGACATGTCGAGAAAAATAAATATGTTTAAGGGACAATATGTTTGATTTTGATTGGTGTCAAATATAAATGTTAGATGAAATAAAATGTCTGATAAATAAATTTGTAATTCCGGTAATGCCTCGTACCCTATTCCGGCGTTGAATACGGGTAAGGGGTGTTACAGATACATGTAAAAACCCATTTCTTTTCATGTCAGAATTTTACCCGTTGAATTATTGAAAATATCGATGGATGCTTAGGAAGTACACACAAAGTGTAGAAATTAGTAAATCCGTCAATTCATATTCATGAGTACCCATTAGGGCACTTATTCAGAAAGCATACTCTCGAGCCACTTATTATACAACAGGATTACCAGTCCAGTCTAAATCCTGTCTGTAACATATACTCTAAGAGCTTTGTCAGGATTACCAGTTCAGGCTAAATCCTGTCTGTGACAAATGCTCTAAAAAGTTCAATTAGGATTACTAGTCCAGGCTAAATCCTAATTGTAACATATGCTCACGAGAGCTTGATCTGGATTACCCGTCTTGGCTAAGTCCAATCTGTAATATATACTCGAGAGGCTTATATCAGGATTACCTGTCTGGGCTAAATCCTATTTGTAATGAGGTCATTAGGATTACTCATCCGAGCTAAATCCCGTCAGCAACAAATGCAGGACCTCATTTATTTCGGGAAATCACATTTATCCATCGAATTCCAATATTCAAATAGGATTTAACATTTTTTTCAGGCATTATCAAGCATGTGATTATTTCATACATTTATAGCATTCCTATAATTCAAATAAACACATTCCACATTCATTTCAAGCATAAAAGTAACATTTTTTTTTTTATCATTTATCATTTATAGGGCATTATCATTTATCATTTATCGGGCTTTGTCGGATATGTTTTTAATGTCATATATATATGATATTTATATAATTCACATACACAACATTTAATTCAAGCATATAAATATACACAATTTAGTTACACGAACTTACCTCGACAAATGTTCGTATATGTAAAATCTAATAATCTGACATTTTCCTCTTTTCCCTTGTTCTAGCTCCGAATTTGGTCTATTCGGATCTATACGAGTAAATTTAACATCAATTTAATAAAATTTAAACTCAATTCAGTCCAATTTATATTTTAGGCAAAATTACCATTTTGCCCCTAAACTTTTAATTAATGACAATTGTCCTTAGGCTTGAAAAATGAAATTCATGCAATTTACTTATTATTCCAAGTCTAACCAAAATTTCAATATAAAATTTACAGCACATGTATTCTATAAAATTTAGAATTTTTCTTCAAATTTACATAACTTTACAATTTAGTCCCTAAATCATGTTTTCATAAAAAATCACTTTGTAAAAGTTGTTTATCTATCATCAACCTTTCATATTCTACCATAAATTTCAAATTTTTAGCATATTCATCCATGACATAATTTCTATACTTTGATAACTTTTCAAATTAATCCCCCAAATAGATAGAAGCTTTCTTTCTCTTTCCTAGGGTTTCCATGGAATATTTGGGGAAGAAGATGATATAAAATGATTTTTATTTCTATTTAATTATTTATCATCTTTTAATTTTATCACTTTCCAATTTAGTCTTAAGCATTTTTCTAATTTTCCATGGATAAATCATCCAAAAATATCTGCTAACTTTTCATTAATGGTCTAATTACCATAAAATGACCTTCAAGTTAAAGTTCTATAGCTATTTAATCCCTTTAGCTATTAGAACACAACTTTTGCACTTTACGCGATTTAGTCCTTTATCAAATTAAACATGTAATAGATAAAATTTCTTTACAAAATTTTCACACAATATTATTATCATATTATAAATCATAAAATAGTATTAAAATGATTTTTCTTTCCAGGCTCGGATCTGTGGTCTCGAAACTATTGTTTCGATTTTATAAAAAATTGGGCTGTTACAAAGGGTGGCGCTTAATTTGTTATCCAGATTCATTATTAGCCATATCATTAGAAGCTAAGTATTTTCCTAATTCATATTTCATGGAAGCAAATTTAGGAACCTTACCCTCTTATACTTGTCGTAGTATATGGTCTGCGAAAGGTTTGCTTGAAAAATGATTGTGTTAGCGGATTGGGGATAAGAAACAAACTCAGATATGGGATCAAGCGTGGATTCTGGGAACTGAGGAATACAAAATTTAACAAGGTATTAATGATCAAAGATTAGTCTATGTGGCAGATCTTATCGATAACCAATCAAACTAATGGAAGGAAGAGTTGATCAAAAGTATCTTTCATGCCGATGATGCTGAAAGAATTCTTTGCATTCCCCTCCATATGGAGAAAGAAGTTGCTAGATTGGTTTGGCGTGGTGAAGCTTCGGGATCATACTCAGTACGGAGTGGTTACAAAAAATTATTACAGATGATAACCCAATAACTTTACATGCTAACATCGACTTTTACAAAACCATGTACAAGAAACTCTAGGCGGTGGATCTGCCCTCAAAAATTAAAATCCGAATTTGGAAAACTCTTAATAACTTTATCCCTACTTTATTTAATCTTTACCAACAACGACTTGGGAACTCAACTAACTGCTCCCAATGATCCTACTGTCTTAAGACGACCAAAAATGTCTTTAGGGAGTGCCCTTTTGCTGTTGATGTTTGGACCAGTCTGGGCATAAGATGGACCCTGGAGGAAAATCAGTTACAAATTAAAGATTGGGTAAGGTTGTTATTTGAGAAAGAATCAAGTCAACAGATCAGATTAATTGTAGGTACTTTATAGGGTTTATGGATGTCACGTAATAAACTAGTACATGAAAGGAAAATCGAACATGCAACTGATTTAGCCCAGTTTGTTAAAAATTACATTTGAGAAATTGAAGGAGTAAGAGAATAAAAACCTGATAGAAATGCATGGGAAAGAGGTTGGAGCCCCCCAAGAGATCCCTTTGTGAAGATTAATTTTGATGCTGCATTTGACAAACAATGTATGAGATCATCTCTGGAATTTTAATTCATGACCAGAGGGGTAAGGTTTTAAAATCTAAAGTTTTCATCAATACTTACATCCCAACAGCATTTGCAGTGGAGGCCCTTGCCTGTGTTCAGATGATTAGATTTGGGGCAAAATCTGGGTTCCTAGAGGTTAAATTGGAAGGTGATACCCTAACGATTATAAAAAAAATTGAAAAAGAAATTAAGTAATTTAACTTTTGAAAAAGAAATTAAGTAATTTTACTTTCAAAAAAGAAATTAAGCGATTTATCTAGTTTAATAGAAATTTGATATTTAAATTTTATTTTGGTTTTCCATTATACTTATTTTTATTAAGTTTTTACATATTTTTTTCGTTTAAGTTATTTTAAACATTTATAGTTAAAAGTTATCAATATTTGTATTCTACTTACATTTTAGTGTTTTTTTTAAACTTTTATTGGATTTAATAAAATTATATATTTAAAATATTAAAATATTATTATTTCATTGAATGAAAACCAAATGAAATAAAAATATTAAAATATTAAATTTTAACTAAAACTTAACTAATGCATACAATTAAAATATTTATTTGATTTGAAAATAAAATGAATTAAAAATATGTAAATATTTTAATAAATTAAAAATATTTTTGAATAAAAATGCTAATAATATTCTATTAAATTGTGTTATGTATTATTTTTAATTAATAACATTTTCCAAGTTTTTGATGTCATTATCATTGTGTTGCTATGAAATTTGTATAACATATATAACATTATTTTGATATTATGTTAATAGCATATAATGAAACAATATATATAAAAATTGTGTTTCTTAATTGTACCCTAAAAAAAATTATGTTTCTCAACTATAATAAAATAAATTGTATTTCAAAAAGTCAATTTCCAAAGTTTTCAAATATAGAAGTAGATATAGTTTATTGAAATTAAATAAGTACTTTCATTCTTCCTTTGGTCCTATGCGAGCCATTTTGATTATATTAAATATATATTATTTCTAAACTTAAAAATTTAAAATTATTTAAAATTTATTTCATTCTATAAATATATATATATAATATCTCAATCTTCCGTCACTAACCCTATTAGGTTGATTACAGGAAGGTGAAATCTAGAAAAGTTGAATGTCTAAATTAAATGATTAATTATTATAGGTTTGCTTAATTTGTATATGTAGGGTTATTTAATTCTAATATCAATGTTTTATATTTAGTGCATTACTTTTATTGTATAAAAAAAATTCGAGTAAATTACATTTAAGGTCAAGGGCGAAGCTAGAATAAAATTTTAGGGGGCAAATGAAATTTTAATTTTTTATAGTCTAAATCTTTATAATTTTTAAAGGATTAAATCAAATTTTTATAATTTTAAGGGGCCAAAGTACAATTTTATCTTTACTAATTAAAAATTTTAAAAAAATGTAAAGGCCTATATAACAATTTTACATTTTAGGGGGGAAGGACCCCTGCCAGCCCTCCTAAATCTACCTCTGCTTAAGGTTTCTAAATTACTATTATTAAACTATTATTAAGTTAATGTTTTGGTCACTCAACTTTAAAAAGTTACAAAATGATCATTGAACTATTCGAAAGTTTTCATTTAAGTCACTAATCTGTTAAAATCTATGTTGTATGGTCTTCTCCGTTCGCATCGCCTGTATCAATTGAAAGCTCTTCTTCCCATTCTCTTCTACAATTCAATTTTTTTTCATGAAACAGTTATGAATGCTACGAATTTGCGAACTAAAATCTAAATAGTTTTCTTCTCCAATCTTCAAAACTGACTATTAGATCGACTTTGATCTAATGTATGTTCTTCTACTTGTTGATGGGTACTAATAACTCATATCGGTTGTAGAATTGTTACTTAAAGCTTGCCAGCAAGATTTTTTTATAATTTTTTAATAGCCTAGTAACTTAATTTTTTTTTAAATAGTTCAATGACTTAATTTTAAATTTTTCAGTAATTCAATGACCGTTCTGTGATCTTTTAAGTTTAGAGATCAAAATATAAACTTACTAATAATTTAATAAACTTAAGTATAGTTTACCCAACAATATATATAATTTTGTAAAAAAAAAAAAAGAGTAACATTAAAACAATGAGAAAAAACTATTTTTTATTGAGTCATTTTAAACATATGTAAGATTATAATTAATGATCATTTATTGAATATATAAATTTGAAGATGTGATTCATGCTTGGTGACATTCACCAAAAGCAATAAAATATACGCCGCCACGTTCATCTTCGGCGCTAATGAAATTGAATGAATTCGATCGGTCAAATAGATAGAATATAATAATAAATTATTTAATAGTTAGATCTAGGTTTATTTAAACGTATTATCTTTTTATTTATAGAATAAGAAGAAAATATGAGTAGTTGTAATTATTATGTAAAAAAATATAGATAAAATCAAAATCTATAATAAAATTGTTAAAAAAATATTATCTTAATTTTTTATTTAATTTTTATTTTGTAAATAACAAAAATTTGAATGCCCAACTGCGTTGTTTTAAAACCAAATCTTAACCAATAAATATCAATTACTATTATATATTCAGTATATTAAAAATGTATTTAACATGAAAATAAACGCCAAAAAATAAATATATCATGAAATTGAATATAAATAAAACTTGGACTGATTTAATAGACCTACAGCTTTCTTTAGTTGCGAAAATGGTACTTAAATTATAGGGAAGTGTTCAAATTGAAATTCAAACTATATAATAAAATCATTTTCCTTGTCAATTTTTTTTCAAGGTGTCTTTGCTATTTGTTAGTGGCATTTGACGATATTATCACATGTGTGTTAATTGGCATTTAATTTAATTATGTAATATTTAATTATCTGTGGACACATCATTGCTTTCATGTTGTTCAACTATAAATTTTTTTTTTTTTTTTTGGTGGAAATCAAGTGACAATTAGGAAATCCTAAAGTACATTATTATCTGTTCTGTGGAGAAAAGCCTCTGCCACTATAGCAGGTGGTACTTCAAAAATCCGAAGCGAAGTTTGCCAAGAAAGGCCAATCTTTGCCATTTGATCCGCTACTAAATTGTGCTCTCTAGGAACGTGTGTAATGCTCCAGTAGCCATCAGAATGTAGAAATCTTTTAATTCTTCTGATAAGAGTATTTCCAGTATCGGTCATATCTTCCGTGGACAATGCCTTCACCACTTCAAGATTATCCGTGTTGATGTTGATCCTCTTGTAACCATTATTTTTAAGAATGAGCACTCCATCAAGAATGCCCCAAAGTTCTGCTTCCAGTGGTGAGCATTTGCCCAGATAGTGTGTGTATCCGGAAATCCATTTGCCATCTTGGTCTTGTACCATCCCGCCCGCTGAGGCATCCCCGGTTATTCTAGCCACTGCTCCGTCTGAGAAAAGATGAACCCAGTTATCCAAGCAGTGCTGGTGAGTCCCGAATAGTGCTGCGGCCTCCTTGGGTTTGATGAAAATAGATTCAAGATTCTGAGCCCAACTGATTGATGCTTTAAGGATCTGGAGAGGCGTCCATTCAGTGTTCTGGAAAATAGAAAGATTTCTATTCTTCCAATTCCTCCATGCTATGATCCCAAAGAGGCTTGACCAAGTAATTCCTTTATCCTGCATTTTAATATGACAACAAAGGTTATTGGTTAGCCAAATTTGTAAGGGTTCAGAAAAAAACCTGGTTTGCTTCGCTGGAGGAACCACAAGTTTCCAAGCTTCCTTGGCCGTCGAGCAATCGCGAAGGACGTGCATAATGTCTTCAGACTCGTGACCGCATCTAAGACAGGCACTGCTCTCTGCAATTCCTCTTCTGTATCTTTCTGAGTTGGTAAGGAGCCTCTGATTAGCCACAAGCCAGAGGAAGGTTCGAATTCTCTGAGGTCCTTGGTATTTCCAGATGATTTTCCAAAGGTCTTTTTTAGGTCCCCACGAATTTTCCTTTAAAGCCCAATAAGCGCTTCGGATAGAAAAAGAGCCTGTTCCCGAACGAGCCCATATGATTCTATCTTTGCCTCCATCCGGATGGGGTGGGGGGATACTGACAATGCGCTTCAACATATCTTCAGTTAACCAAATACGAAGCATATCTACATTCCATGATCCATCCTGTAGAACCCAGTCCTTCAAAGTGCTATCCAAGTTGATCCTATTATGAGCGGGAACACAAGATAACAGGGGCCCTACATCAGGTATCCAATTGTCTTTCCATCCGCGGATTGTAGAACCGTCCCCAATAGACCACATAAGGTTCTCACGAAGAAGGGTCCACACTTTAGAAAGGGACTTCCAGAGGTGCGAACATTGATTTTTGTGTATAGATTCAGGGAGTTGATTCTTCCACCCGTATTTTGATCGGAGAACTTGTAGCCATAGAGCGTCCTTTCCAGATGCGAGATTAAAACCAATCTTCATAATGAACGAGTTATTATGGTCTTGGAGATGCCTAAGCCCTAGTCCTCCATAGTTTCTGGGCTGACATATGGTTTCCCATCCAATCAGAGCTAATTTCGGATTTCCAGTTGTGACTCCCCATATGAATTGTCTTGCTATTTTTTCTATTTCTTCGCACACCCCTTTTGGGATAGCTACGGACTGCATGAAGTAGCTGGGGATGGCTAAGAGAACCGATTGGGCGAGAGTGACACGTCCTGCAAAAGAAAGCTTCCGAGCATCCCAATTTTGGAGTTTGTTTCTCACTTTTTTGACTACAAAATTTAGGGTACTCTTGGTCATGCGTTCATGGAGAAGGGGTACCCCCAAGTAGCTTCCTAGGTTAGACACCTTCTGGAAGCCAAAGAGTTGACTAATCTGATCACTTAAGTTGATGTTCACGCCTTTTGAGAAGAAAATGTTACTTTTCCTTGCACTAATTTTGTGGCCGGAGAGATCACAGAATCTTTTGAGGATCTCCTTTAGCAGAAGAGCTTGGCTCATTTCCGCCTTGCAGAATATAACCAAGTCATCCGCAAAAAAGAGGTGGGATAGTGCTGGTCCCGATCTTGAGAGTCTAATGGGTTGCCACTTACCAGTTTTCATCTCTGACTTGATTAGATAGCCTAACCATTCCATACAAAGAACGAACAGATAGGGCGAAAACGGATATCCCTGTCTTATTCCTCTTGCAGGCTTAAAGGGACTGGATGGGACTCCGTTCCATAGTATCTGCATAGTAGAGGAGGAGATAGCATTTATGACGACCTTTCGAATTTTCTCGGGAATTCCAGCAGCGACCAGAGACATTTCTATAAATTTCCAGCTGACCCTGTCATAAGCTTTTTCCAAGTCTAATTTAATGGCCATCCATTTTTTGCCACCTTTCTTACTACGCATAGAGTGTATTACCTCCTGTGCGATGATAATATTATCCGATATGTTCCTCCCCGCGATGAACCCTGCTTGCTCTGGAGAAATGTATTTCGGGAACACCACTTTGAGTCTATTTGTGATCACTTTCATCACCAATTTGTAAAGAACCGAGCAGAGGCTGATTGGCTGAAATTGACTGAAATCTTCCGGGCTCTTCGTTTTTGGGATGAGGACAATAAGGGTATTATTAAGCTCCTCTTCAATTTTGTTGCCATCAAAGATTCCTTGGACCCATTCGCAAACTGCCCCTCCAACGAGATCCCACTGGCTTTGGAAAAAAAGTGCGTGGTATCCATCACTTCTCGGAGCTTTCAAGGGAGCCATATCGAACAGCGCTTTCTTAATCTCTTCACGTAGCACCGGTTTGTTTAGAAAATCAATGTCTTGATCCTTGATTTTGGTGAAGATATTAGAATTTGTATTCGGTGTAGTATTTGGATTTTCACCATATAGGTCTTTAAAAAACTTGACGGCTTCATCCCTGAGAATATCTTGCTCTGAGCACCACTCTCCATTGTTGATCCGTAAGGTCAAAATGTGGTTGAATTTCCTCCTTTGTATCGTGCGGCTATGAAAATACTTTGTATTCCTATCCCCGAACTGAAGCCAGTCACATCTGGCTTTCTGTCTCCATAAGAGTTCCTCGTGATTTAGCACAGTTTCCAACTCGTCTCGGACCTCCATCTCCAAGTTAGCTAGACTTCTAGAGTTTGAATGTTCCATGGTCTTTTGAATGGATCCCAGTGATTTCAAAAGTTGTTTTTTGCGAGTGCCTATGTGGCCATAGATGTACCTGTTCCATACTTTAACATGTGAGGTAAAATCAGATAAAGAATCGACCATGCTACCTGAGTATCTCCATTTGCTAGAGACCAAGTCCTTGAAGTTTGCATGTTTTGTCCATCCAGCAATAAAATGAAACGGTCTTCCTCTTTGGGAGTTTAGCATAGTGGTGGTTTTGAGAAGAATGGGTCTGTGGTTAGATTTGATGCGGGGGAGGTGGTGAACCCGTGAGTGTGGAAAGGCAGAGATCCAGGCATCGTTGGCCAGAGCTCTATCCAGCCTCTCGAGCGTGTTGCCTCTTTGCCAGGTGTAAGAAGGTCCTATGTACCCAAGATCCTGCAGATTGCAATTGTCGACAAAAGATCCAAATAACCTACATCTCAAACTACCATTTTTTTATCAACTCCAAAAATGCGTTTTTCTCTTTTTACAAGTACAAGGATAATAGTAATTAAAAATACAAATAATATATATTCGAAAAATTATAATTAAATACAACATATTTTTTAATATATATTTATAATAGGAATATTTGCAAACTCACCTATAAATGATAAGATTTGAACTAAAATAAATTTAGAGAGAGCATACACATTGTTTATACATAATAATCCTTCGTTATGGAGGATGTATTGGAGATTGAACTTGAAATGAAAAGGGATGAGGTGTCTCAAGTGGCATAGTGTACTTTGTTGGGGAAAACCATAGCAGAAAAACCTTTGAATTAAAGGGGAGCATGGAATAATCTGTGAAAAACATGGAGGATGAGGGAGGTTATCTCAATTAGGGAAATGGATATTAATTTGATGTCAGTTTCATTTGCTAATGTTGGGGGAATGGAAAGGGCTTTGGAGAATGGACCTTGGTCTTTGATGGGTATTGTATGATTTTGTAGTGATAGGGTTTACCAAAGGGATACATGAGGTGGATTTTTCAAGGGCTCAGTTCTAGATTCAGGTTCATGGTTTTCCATTAGTGATGTTGACTAAAGAGAATGCAGAGAAGATTGGATCTAAACTAAGGCAACTCATCAAGGAAGATAGTCTGTGTGGGCATAATGGTATTGGTAGAGGCTATTTGCACGTTTGCGGTGTTGTAATGACAGATGCTCCTTTAGTAGTGGGTTTTTGGGTTCCTCGGATAGATAAGGAAAATATTTGGGTTGAGTTTAGGTATGAGAAACTAGATGATTTTTGTTATATGTGTGGTAAGTTAGGGCATGGTATTAAGAATTGTAGGGGAATGCATCGAGGGATGAGAAACTGAAATATGGTCCCAGGACGCAAATATCTCAAAGTAGGAATTGAGACTTTGGAGAAGGGAAAGAGAATAAGGGTTTTCTAGGAGGGATGTGTTTTGAGGGAGAGCATTGTGAGAGTAAAGATGATGGGAGTGTAGCTGGGATATAAGGTGAATATGGGTGGTTAAAAGTCATGGTAATAATAGGGAGTATGAGGTTTGTAGGATGCCAGAGGTTATTGAGAAGATTGGGAAAATGAATATAGAGAGTGGGTTTGGGTTAATTGTAAAGGGTAGATTGGAGAGAGATGGGTAGACTATAGTGAGAGAGTTGTGAAAGTTAGAAACAATGTGTAACACCCTGAATTAGGGGTTATTTGTAATTTAAATATTTTCCCATGTGTGTGCTTGAAGAATTAAATTCTAGAAGTATTAAGCATGTTCTAGGGCCTAGAGCTAACCCCGAGCTAGGTCGGACTTGGAACTAAAAATTTCTTTTTAAGTATCTTAAATGAGGAAGCTAGGAGATAAGGGGTAAATTTGGAATTTGGGAGAAACATGTCACGAAATAAGGCAGTAGCAAAGTGGTAACCAAGCGCCCTTAAGAGTTGGAGGAGAGAATGGGCGCAGGTCGCAGGTTCGAGTGGCTGGAGCAGCATTTTGCATTTTATTTTCTATATATGCGGTAATGGGCTTAAGTAGGAAGGCCTTATAATTAAAAAAAGGAGGTTTGTGACACGAAAGTTAGGTTCGGTGGAGTAGCAAGGGCGTGGCTTAAGGGCCCTGGTATGAGGTCTCGGGTTCGAGACATGAAGGAAGCAAGGAGTTTTATTTTTTGGGCTTTAGGCGTTGAAGGAGTAAGGGCTAGGAAGAGGGCTTATATTTAAATGGTGGGGTAACTTGACATGAAAGTCAATTGGGAGAGTTGGAAAGGGACGTTAAGAGAGGGCTGCAGTGGGGTCGCGGGTTCGATCCAAAGAAACTGCATTGGCGTTTTTATTTTTCTCCAAGCTGGCGTGAATTGGCCTGCACATGATTGCTTTGTTTTTACATTCGGCTGAAAGGAAATTGATGAGCACATGGGTTCTTTTATTTTATTATTTATTTGAAGAGGTGATAAGATTAAGTTTATTTTATTTTATTATTTTTATTGTTATTTTCGGCTGGGAGGGGGGAGCTATTAGTGTTCTATTTGCTATTAAATTGTGAGGGGATTAGGAGATTAAAAATATGATGAGGTTAGATTTATTTGTGATAATTCAAGGCTGGAAATTATCACAAAATAGGGGAGTGTTTGCCGATTTTGGACTCTCTTGGTCTGTCCATATTTGATTTTTAATAGCAAAGAAGTGCCAAACTCATCAATTTTTTCCTCTCCAATTTGCTGCTGCCGAATTTCCCCTTGTGCATTGCCTAAATTACTAAAAAAAAAATTCCAGCCTTCCATCTTGTGTTAGCCGATTCTCTTAGGGGCTGTCAAATTTTCTCTTGGAGTTCTTCAAGTAGCATAGTTTGGTAAGGGTAATCTTTTTTTCCCTTGACCGATTTTTGTGTAGTGATTAAATTTTACTTTCTTCTAAATCTTAGTATTAAAACCCCGCTCTTGTTCCTTGAAGGTGCCGAAAGCTATTAACATCAATTAGGGGTGCCGAATATTGGTGTGACTTGTCGAATCCATCTTTAAGTTGTAGGGAGCTTTCAGGATTTAAGGACTATTCGGTCAAGGCTAATAAAGGCTTACGGGATTTCGAATTACTTTGGTAAGTGGTGGTAAGGGTTGATTTTCATAGATTAAAATTTTATGAATATACTCAAAAGCCGAAGGCTATCGTTTAGAATATTGTTGATTGACCGATTGAAGTTTGGTTGCGGAAGGTGCATTCGTATCTTTGGCCGAGGCTAGTATTTAAACGTGTGTGGGTAAGGTTTTCAGGTTTAATAATTAACCCTTTGGATATTATGGTTTGGCCGAATAGGCCTTTGGTACTAACATTGATGATTGGATGAATATAGGGTCCACATCTAACGCTAAAGATTGGAAACTTCGGGATCTAGGAATTTCGATAGAAACAGGTGTGTAAGATCTCTCTACACACTTTATTAATTTACATGACGTTATTGTTTGCCTTAAATCTTTTTGGTTGTGGTTAGCTTGTGGCATAATCGTGGATTTCGAGTAAAGTCCCTTAACTTGTAATTTTTGATATATGTTTGCATGCCATCACATGATGTTTAATACTATGACATGATATATGGAACTTGGACGTATAAGCATGTGATGGTGGGATTGATGAGAGAGGAGGGGATGAATTATGGATCGTCGCGAGTGGTTTTGACCACAAGATGGGTTGGCCCCATTAGACTATTTGTGACCTATGGTCATCAGTGGTTTTGACCACAACGATTGATTATTTGCGACTAAGTCCCAGTGGTTTGGTACCACCAGTGGTTTTGACCACATTTGATATATTGTGACCTATGGTCATCAGTGGTTTTGACCACACGATGGGTTGGCCCCATCATTTAAATTGTGACTTTAAGTCATCAGTGGTTTTGACCACACGGGGTAGAAAAGGAGTATGGATGGCTAGTTAGGTTGCATGAGCATGTTTATTAATGAATTGTGTATGAGATGTATTTTCCGGGTGGGGGATTTACACACTGAGTCTTGGTGACTCACCCCTTCCCTTAACATTTTGCAGATGAGTAGATCGCGGAGATGGAGCCGGATGGACTCGAGGTGGCCATGCAGTGGAATTTTAATTAGATGAACTTGGATTTTGTTTTATTATATTTTAATGTTGGTTTTATTTTAAATAAGTTGTAATAAGGCCTCCTAGGATTATTTTTATTATTTTTACATGTTTTGAATATTTGGTTTAAGCTTTTTAATGAAATTAAAACGGGTGCACATGTTTCCTCAAATCAAACGCAAAATGTTTTAAAGTGCCATCGGGTACAATTGAAATCTATAATAACCCGACTTAATATATAAATATTTCTAAACAACACTAAGTATGGTCTTTAACCAGAGACTTGAAAATGCAAGGTTTTCGACAAAACTTAAATCAGTTTTAAAAAGATTTCAAAATGTTTTCTCAGTAGCAACCCAAATTCGGTCGTAATGTTTGGGCCGGGTTTGGGATGTTACAAATTGGTATCGAGTCCTGGTTCAAAACTTCCTTTGTCAGGGGCCCAAGGCCCAAAATGTTTTGTTAGTAGGCCTTATTGGAATGATTTGAAACTATTTTGGCTTGAACAGCATGGCACCGAGTCTCCGGCACCGATCCGCCCAGGTAAGTACTCCTAACTTCTGTATGAATTATTTTCTGTAGAAGGGTAGGAAGCATGGAACGTAGATAGTATGATAAGTGCTTTAAACTTTAGGACTAGTTTACCCCAACAAAAATACATAAGACTTTAAAAGCCTAATTAAACAAACCTACGACCAAGTCGCAGAGTTAGGTGTGTGGTGACCCCAAAAGTGCGCATGTCTCAGGATTGGATCAGGAAGAGCTTGGTACTTAAGCAGTCCTCGTGACTCACCTCCTCTTCGCGGGATTCCTACCTGGTGCGTAGCTTTGGTTCACCCTGACTAAGAGGGCTCGGTCATAGGCTAAACATAATAACTAAAACCCGAAAGGGAACTACCTGTGTTTTTGAAAAAAAAACAAAACCCTAGTTTTTCGAAATTTTTAAAATTACTCTTTTAAATTTTAGAAAAACCATCTTTACAACGTTTTTCGAAAAATTTTGTGAAAATTATAAAAATGCCCTTAGGGGGTAAAATTGCCAAAACGCCCTTGGTTCATAAAATATCAACTCAATGGTTTTGTCCAAAATTTCATTATTTTATACAAACATTCAAAACTCTAAATTACAGAACTATCAAAAATATCTCGGCTTTGGAAAATTATGAAAATGCCCTCAACTTGTAAAATTACCAAAATGACCCTGAATTCTAAAATATTTTTTTTGCAACATCATTATTTTAAGAAGGGAAACTCTCAAAAAAGGACCATCAGAGTTTTACAACTGTTAAAATATCCTGACTTTTGAAATTTACAAAATTACCCCTGATTGACAAAATTACCAAAATACCCCTGGTTTCCAAAATTTTGCCATATCTTTGAATTTTACAAATTTTTAGAAATACCCTCTAGTTTTGGAAATTTCAAAGTGACCTGATTTATTAAAGTTTTAAAACTCCTCTGGTTAATGACGAAAATACCCCTGTAGGAAAATGACGAGAATACCCCTGGGTTAGAAATGGGCAGAAATGTCCGAAGAGCGAATAGGTATGAAAGGTATTAGGGAATGGATGTGCTCTTCTGTGTGAACTAGGGTAGAAGACTTAAAGCATTGTTTGATCGAAAGAATCCCTATTAAACTTTTCATAAGATTTCTTCGCGGATAAACAAGTGGAACAAATGACTGACCCATAAAAATTTCTTAATCAGATTAAAGCGCGGTAGTTAAGATGAGTTCTAGAGGTCGTGGACGTCCGCCGCGTGGCCGTGGTAGGGGTAGGATGACCTTGTCGGAGCCAGCAAGGTCTGGTCACGGGTCTGGAAATGAGATGCCGGATCTGCCGGCGGCGGAAACTGAATTTCAAGATCAGACGGGTGGTAATGATGTCGTATCTCAAGCTGTATTACGGGTATTAGAACGAGTTGCCGAGGTCGGGCGCGGCGTGCGCAGGAGCTCAAATGCGTGGTTGAACGACTCAGGGCCAACGGAGGCGAAGTATTTAGGGGAGTTTCAGTGGCACCTAGTGCGCGTGAGTCTTGGTTGGAAGCAACTGAAAGGATCATGGATGACATAGATTTTACAGCTGAGGGGAAATTAAAGGGCATAATTTCTTTGCTTTGGGATGAGTCATATTAGTGGTGGCTCACTGTAAGGGATGGAACGGTGGCAGAAAACCTCACCTGGGAATTTTTCAAAGATGCCTATCAAAAGAAGTATATCGGAACTAGCTATGTAGATGCACAGCGGAAGGCTTTCTTGAACCTGGTTCAAGGCAATAAGACAGTGGCGGAGTATGAGGCCGAATTCCTTCGGTTGAGTAGGTATGCTCGTGGTATTGTGGGTACCGAGCATGAACGCTGTGTTAGATTCGAGGATGGGCTGAGAGATGAGCTGAGGATGATGATAGCTCCACAACAGAACGAGTTATTTGTCTAGTAGAGAAATCAAAGGTTGCTGAAGAGGTAAGACAGTCTGTTAGGCGGAATCAGGACAAGAGTAAGGATAAAAGGAATTTTGGGTCTTCAGGGTTTGCTGAAGGTTCACAGAAGAGGGCAAGGTTTGGTGGGCGGATCAAGCTGCTAGGCCTGCTGTTGCCAATACCCAATGGCCGCCACAATGTGCTCGGTGTGGCAAGCCTCACAAGGGGGAGTGTTGGAGTGGTAATCGAGAGTGCTTCGAGTGTGGATCAATGGGGTACCGGGTAAGAGATTGTCCGCGGAAGTTGGCTAGGACTCAAGCTGAGGATCAAGGACGTGGTCAATTTAGGAGGGATGGCCAGCAACCACAGAGGGGTCGAGGTACGGCTAGAGGTAATGATAATGGTAACGAGCGTGGCCGAGGTGCTGAAGGTGCAGAGGCGAGGCAACCAAGGTTGGTTTATGCAGTTGGCCATCGCGAGGAGGAAGATGTACCAGATATGACAACGGGTAAGTTTCTTATTTCCGGAATACCCTCAATGTCTTGGTTGTGGTTATGTTAGTTCATTCTTATGTTGCTAGTAAAGTGTATGTAACTTGGATTATGAGCGTAGGGAATGTTTCTAGGAAGTATGATAGTTCTTTAAGATCAGAATGCGCAGCAGTAGCGTAGTGTGATGAGTTAAGGATGCACGATTGGACGATAGGAAGTAATTTCGAGGCTGAAATTCTTTTAAGGGGGTAGAACTGTAACACCCTGAATTAGGGGTTATTTGTAATTTAAATATTTTCCCATGTGTGTGCTTGAAGAATTAAATTCTAGAAGTATTAAGCATGTTCTAGGGCCTAGAGCTAACCCGAGCTAGGTCGGACTTGGAACTAAAAATTTCTTTTTAAGTATCTTAAATGAGGAAGCTAGGAGATAGGGGGTAAATTTGGAATTTGGGAGAAACATGTCACGAAATAAGGCTGTAGCAAAGTGGTAACCTAGCGCCCTTAAGAGTTGGAGGAGAGAATGGGTGCAGGTCGCAGGTTCGAGTGGCTGGAGCAGCGTTTTGCATTTTATTTTCTATATATGTGGTAATGGGCTTAAGTAGGAAGGCATTATAATTAAATAAAGGAGGTTTGTGACACGAAAGTTAGGTTCGGTGGAGTGGCAAGGGGCGTGGCTTAAGGGCCCTGGTATGAGGTCTCGGGTTCGAGACATGAAGGAAGCAAGGAGTTTTATTTTTTGGGCTTTAGGCGTTGAAGGAGTAAGGGCTAGGAAGAGGGCTTATATTTAAATGGTGGGGTAACTTGACATGAAAGTCAATTGGAAGAGTTGGAAAGGGGCGTTAGAGAGGGTGCGATGGGGTCATGGGTTCGATCCAAAGAAACTGCATTGGCGTTTTTATTTTTCTCCAAGCTGGCGTGAATTGGCCTGCACATGATTGCTTTGTTTTTACATTCGGCTGAAAGGAAATTGATGAGCACATGGGTTCTTTTATTTTATTATTTATTTGAAGAGGTGATAAGATTAAGTTTATTTTATTTTATTATTTTTATTGTTATTTTTAATTTGGGAGGGGAGCTATTAGTGTTCTATTTGCTATTAAATTGTGAGGGATTAGGAGATTAAAAATATGATGAGGTTAGATTTCTTTGTGATAATTCAAGGCTGGAAATTATCACAAAATAGGAGTGTTTGTTTGCGATTTTTGGACTCCTTGGGGGAAATTTGTCCATATTTGATTTTTAATAGCAAAGAAGTGCCAAACTCATCAATTTTTTTTTCTCTCCAATTTTTCGTGCGAATTTCCCTTGTGCATTGCCTAAATTACTAAAAAAATTCCACCTTTCCATCTTGTGTTAGCCGATTCTCTTAGGGGCTGTCAAATTTTCTCTTGGAGTTCTTCAAGTAGCATAGTTTGGTAAGGGTAATCTTTTCTTCCCTTGACCGATTTTTGTGTAGTGATTAAATTTTACTTTCTTCTAAATCTTAGTATTAAAACCCCGCTCTTGTTCCTTGAAGGTGCCGAAAGCTATTAACATCAATTAGGGGTGCCGAATATTGTTGTGACTTGTCGAATCCATCTTTAAGTTGTAGGAAGCTTTCAGGATTTAAGGACTATTCGGCCAAGGCTAATAAAGGCTTACGGGATTTCGAATTACTTTGGTAAGTGGTGGTAAAGGTTGATTTTCATAGATTAAAATTTTATTAATATACTCAAAAGCCGAAGGCTATCGTTTAGAATATTGTTGATTGACCGATTGAAGTTTGGTGACGCAGATTCGGGTATCGTGTGCTGAGGCTAGTATTTAAACGTGTGTGGGTAAGGTTTTCGGGTTTAATAATTAACCCTTTGGATATTATGGTTTGGCCGAATAGGCCTTTGGTACTAACATTGATGATTGGACGAATATAGGGTCCACATCTAACGCTAAAGATTGGAAACTTCGGGATCTAGGAATTTCGATAGAAACAGGTGTGTAAGATCTCTCTACACACTTTATTAATTTACATGACGTTATTGTTTGCCTTAAATCTTTTTGGTTGTGGTTAGCTTGTGGCATAATCGTGGATTTCGAGTAAAGTCCCTTAACTTGTAATTTTTGATATATGTTTGCATGCCATCACATGATGTTTAATACTATGACATGATATATGGAACTTGACGTATAAGCATGTGATGGTGGGATTGATGAAAGGAGGGGGATGAATTATGGACTGTCGCCAGTGGTTTTGACCACAAGATGGGTTGGCCCCATCAGACTATTTGTAACCTATGGTCATCAGTGGTTTTGACCACAACGATTGATTATTTGCGACTAAGTCCCAGTGGTTTGGTACCACCAGTGGTTTTGACCACATTTGATATATTGTGACCTATGGTCATCAGTGGTTTTGACCACATGATGGGTTGGCCCCATCATTTAAATTGTGACTTTAAGTCATCAGTGGTTTTGACCACACGGGGTAGAAAAGGAGTATGGATGGCTAGTTGGGTTGCATGAGCATGTTTATTAATGAATTGTGTATGGGATGTATTTTCCGGGTGGGGGATTTACACACTGAGTCTTGGTGACTCACCCCTTCCCTTAACATTTTGCAGATGAGTAGATCGCGGAGATGGAGCCGGATGGACTCGAGGTGGCCATGCAGTGGAATTTTAATTAGATGAACTTAGATTTTGTTTTATTATATTTTAATGTTGGTTTTATTTTAAATAAGTTGTAATAAGGCCTCCTAGGATTATTTTTATTATTTTTACATGTTTTGAATATTTTGTTTAAGCTTTTTAATGAAATTAAAACGGGTGCACATGTTTCCTCAAATCAAACGCAAAATGTTTTAAAGTGCCATCGGGTACAATTGAAATCTATAATAACCCGACTTAATATATAAATATTTCTAAACAACACTAAGTATGGTCTTTAACCAGAGACTTGAAAATGCAAGGTTTTCGACAAAACTTCAATCAGTTTTAAAAAGATTTCAAAATGTTTTCTCAGTAGCAACCCAAATTCGGTCGTAATGTTTGGGCCGGGTTTGGGATGTTACACAATGAGATCTTTGTTGCTAGGCAGCAAAAGGGATTAGAGTTGGTGTGTAACACCCCGAATTCGTATTCGTCACCGGAGTAGGGTTACGGAGTATTACCGACCAATAGAAACAATTAACAAACAATTCATGAAAAATCATATGCATATATTAAATCATCAATAAAAATGCGAAATGTCCCTAAATCAGACTTTAAAGGTCTTAAAACTTCCTTAGAAACATTTCAGGACGAAATAAAAATCATTTGAGAAGTTAAAGAAAAAGTTGCAAAATTTTAACTATAGGGGTCACATGGCCGTGTGGCTAGGCCTTGTAACTCACACGGGCATGACACACGCCCGTGTTGGCATTTGAAGTAAGGACATACGGCCGTGTCTCGGCCCGTGCCTGTGCCCGTGTAACTCACTGACTTGGGTCACATGGCCAAGCCACACGCCTGTGTGCCAGGCCCTGTGACACTTGAAATGGCCTCACACACCGGTGTGCCAAGCCGTGTGCTAGGCCGTGTAACTGCCTGACTAGCATGCAAAGGAACCTACAGGGGACACATGGCCATGTCGCCAGACTGTGTGTCATATACGGTTGAGACACATGCCCGTGTCTCAGGCCGCCTGGACAAATATTTTTACCTAAAACAAGTATTTTCCAAAATCCTCAAGCATGATCACATTACCTGTCTATGCACATCTAAAAAAGGTCTTAAGTAACAACAAACATAGTAAAAAAATTCTCAAGAAAACATCTTAAGTGCCTAACCAATATGCCCTCATTGACACCACATATAATTCTATCATCAACAACAAATATGTAACACCCCTTACCCGTATTCACGCCGGAACAGGGTTTGAGGCATTACCAAACAAAACTTGCTTAAACATCTCTAATAGGGTTATAAAATTTCGTTTAAACCCATCATTTGAATATGCTCGGCCTAGAAGGCCCTTAACATACTTCCGAGATGTTTCGAAAACTTATCCGGGAGCTCTTGTGAACTTGGAAAACTTTTCTTCCAAACAGGGGCCACTCGCCCGTGTTGGTCTAGGGACACGCCCGTGTGCCCCTAAGGCATGCCCGTGTCTTCCTCCCGTGGTCGACACTAACTAATTTCACACAGCCTTGACACGCCCATGGCCCGGCCCGTGTGCCAAATCTTGGCATTCTGTCTTATCCACACGGCCTATACACACGCCTGTGTGCTTCAACAGTGTGGCGATTCAAATTCCAAGTGTAGGGTGCAGACTTCACACGGCCTGGGCACACACCCATGTTCTAGCCGTGCCTCCTACACGGTCTAGACACATGCCCGTGTGTCTACTCATATGGACAATTAGCCCTTTGCCACCCTAACTTGCTTATAAACATTTATATACCACCACAAAACTTCACATATCATCAATATAACTCTTGAATTATCACATTTGATCATAAAAAAATGAAGTCTTCATCTCATACACGAGGGAGAACTATTTCTAGTACAATTACAATCTACTTGAGCCATCATCTATGGCTATATACAATCGTCTCACAACTCATTTAGGCCAACACATTTGACACATTAACTATAAGTTAAACTAAACAAAAATAAGATCCCTATACATGCCATAACTCATAAGGACTTGAAACCTCATACCAAGTATCTGGCCGATAGTGTGAAAACATCTCAGGCGGTCTCCAATCCGAGCTAGTTAAGCTAACCTATAAGAGATGGGAAAGGAAACGAGTAAGCAATAATGCTTAGTAAGTTCATATGCATATAACTATCAACTACTGATACTCATTGAATATACTCAATCACAAGGTATTATAATGAGTTTTACTCTTAAACCCATGGTTACCTATTCAACCATTCTTAAAACTTACTCATCCTGTCTCTTACCATATTCTAACCATGCCACAAGCCAATTGCTCGTGTTAATTTGCATACGTCCCTACATTTGTCACCATATAATCATATAAAACAACACATCAAACATTTTCAATAGGCCACTCATAATACCAATCTCTCGGTGGTTTCGCACTTAGCCCATCCTCAATCTCTAATAAGGTGGTATCGTACATAGTCCACCAATCATTCTCTAATAAGATGGTATCGCACATAGCCCAACAATCATTCATAATTATGGTGGTATCGCACTTAGCCCACCAAATAATATATAAGCGATGGTATCGCACACAACCCATCGTTTAATAGTTAATCAGGCGGTAATGCACGCAACCCACCGTTATTATACATTCAGGGATAATTATCCACATGCATTTCTCTATTTCAAATGTTCATTCGGGAACATCCTCATACACTACCGTTCCTACTTAACTTTCTACGATATTCGTTCGCATTCACATAATGCATTAGTAAATATAACTTATGCCACTAAGGTGCATTTATTACACATAACCCACTAGGGTTCATTGATCATTTTTTTCACGATGTCAAAGTCTTAAAATTTATATAAATAATGATCGAACCTGGAAACTAACTATGACAACAATTTGAGGCAAGCGTACCTATCGAACAGTAGTATAGTTTAGGCAAGACCGAAATGTCGAACCCAAAGGAACCAAAAGTACTAAAACTAACTCTCTTTTTATTACCTAGCCTAAGAATTAAAGGAATTGTTTATCTAATCTAAAATTAACTAACTACTAAACTAAAGACTCTAAGACAAAGAAGAATGAAATTGGGAAAATAACTTGAGGATAAATCAATTGATTAAGACGGCACCCAAGGAAGAATCCACATAGACTTTACTTGTTATTTAACTCTGAACCAGATGATTTATTCATTTGACTTGATCCGTAAGATTCCCTAAGTTATATTAATCCCTCTCTCGAGGCGACTAATGTCTAACCCTAGGTTGATTAATTGAAATCTCTTTCTAATTAAAACCCATAGAATCGCATTAACTCGATCTATGGACTCCCATATTAGGTTTCACCCTAATCCAACAAAATCTCGTCACCTTATCTCTAGGCGCGCGATCAACTCTGCTTAATTATGCTAGATCTAATCTTAGGCAGGGACTTTTGCTCCTCCACCTAAGCACATCCAACTCGAATTAATATTCCAAAAATATTAACACAAGAATTAAGAACACATAATTAAGAACAAGTCAAATATTTATCATATAGTTCAGCAAATGATAACAAGATGCATCTTAAGTTTCATCCTCCTAAGGTATCTGAGGGTTTAGTTCATAACAATAAAAGAAAACATCTCAGAAGAAAAGATAAAATAAAACATAAGAATTCCCTAAAACTCCTTGAAGGAATTGAATGAGAGATCCTCCGTCTTGAGTATGATTCTGGCTTCTCGAAATAGATCAACTGGCTATCTTCGAGTAAATCCCCACAAGTCTGCTCTCTTTGGCCTAGCTGGACGCCCCCTGACTAACGCCTTGGGTTCCGGCTTCTGCTGAACTCCCCGTTTAAGTTGCCCCCTAACGTGTTTATATAGGCTTTGAGATGCCTTACTTGGCCTCTAAGTATCCTAATCCGAATAGGATTCCTATTTGGGTGTTTATATAGACTTTGGAATGTGTTTCTTTGCCTCCAAGTATCCTATTCTGAGTAAAACTCCTCTTGGTCGCAGCAGGGACATGCCCAAGGCACACGCTCGTGTAAGTCGTGGCTAGGCCGTGTTCGAGGCTGTTGAATGAGGCACGGCCGTGTTGTCTTGGGCCCAGGCCGTGTGGATTTTGTGATATGGCCCATTTACTCCGTTTTGGGCCCATTTTTTGTTCTTTTTGTCACCCGGTGCTCTCCTGAGTATAAAACATGAAAACAAAGGTTTAGGAGCACCAAATTACATAATTCAAGGCTTAAATCATCCAAAAGCATGCTAAATGTGGGTTTAAAATATGTTACGGTTTATCATTCATCATATACCGAATTCATCTCAATTCAGTTTTAACACATACTTGTGCTTCTCGTGGTATAACCACCTACTTCCTCACGTTCAACCTACCCGTTGAATCACTCAAATTGTCAAATAAACTCTTGAGTCTCATACACATAAGGTCACATTAACATCATATCCTCGATAGGGTATTACATGTATTAACATATCGATGCCATGTCCCCGACATGGTCTTTTATGTATTCTTACACCGAGGCCATATTCTAATATGGTCTTACATGGGTCCTTAATTATCATCATATCATGCTAATTTCTTCTCCCACTAGTCTTACATTGAAATAAAACTCTCATTTCTTGACATTCTGTCAAAACGTATTTAACGTATACATAGAGGCAATTAAACAATCCGTACAACATCGAAATGTTAAATACTTCACTTAGAATTTCATAATTTAGCATATGAACTTACCTCAATATCGAAGAGGGTAGAAAGAGACTTATTTGCCCACATTTCTCTTTTCTCCCATTCTAGGTCCGCCTCTCGTTTTCTTTGATCTAGAACAATAGAATTTACTCATTTAATCACTTAAAAAATCATTATACTTCATAATCTACACTTAGGAAAAAATGAATATTTTGCCCTTGCACATTGGCAAAATTATGATTTTGCCCCTATGCTCGTAAATCACTTTTCATCACGTTTTCTTGTTAAAAAAGCCTAGCTGAACATTTAATCCTCTTACAACTATCCAAAATTCCAACTATTTTATGCGTTAATGAACATTTTACAACATTTGCATCTTAGTCCTAATTAGGTGTTTTCATGACAAAAGTTGTTTTTCATCTTCCCAACATTCATTTTATTCCATGAAAACTCAGCAACCAACATAAACTCTCTCATGGCAAGTCCCTAGACTTTCAACCATATTGCAAATTAGTCCCCTCATTAGCTAGCTTAAGCTTTGGGGACTCCAAAAGTGCAGTTTTTTATCAAGAAAGGTCACCGAAATCACTTATTTGTGAGGAGAAATGTTTGCTGAAGTTTTTGAGCTCCAAAACCCTTATTTCTCTTTAATTTTTGGTGGATGAAGGTGGAGGAATAGTGAAAAGATGATAACATCTTTATTCATCTTATTTTATTCATTTTAAGCACCTAACATCACCAAAATTTGACCAACATTTAATGGCTTTGTCCCCCTAGCTTCCTATGGCTGGCCAATACTAATTCAATGGCATAATATTTAATATTCTTTAGCTATTTGGTACCTTTAGCAAATAAAATAGAACTTTTGCACATTATATGATTTAGTCCTTTTTCACGATTAAGCAAGAAATCGCTAAAATTAAAGCACCAAAATTTTCATGCATCCTTATAAACATGTTATAACACATAAAATAACGTGAAAATAATTTCTCTAACCTCGGATTTGTGACCCCAAAATCACTATTCTGACTAGCCCCTAAATCAGGCTATTACAATTCTCCCCCTTTAGGGATTTTCGTCCCCGAAAATCTTACCAGGAGAAGTTGCTCCTAACATCCCTGAAATGTTTCTACCAACTCTTCAAAATCACAAATCGATTTATCCTCAAGTTTCTCTCACCAACAACCTTTAAGCTATAGTACACAAGGTCGAAGCACAACTTGAGACCTAGATTACTCTTCCCCCTGGGCATTTACTCAGTAATCTTACAATTGTGAACCCGACATATGCCAAAATGATCATTCGGATCCTTATCGCCTAATTCACTACAATTCGGATGACATCCCCCTCCTTGGGAATCAGGTTAATCCAATTTCGAAATCTATAGTATTTTACCACACTTTCTCACTAGGATATCCACCGATTGTAATAGTCCTGTCTTGCACACTCTTAAAATTCAGCTTTTAGTGATCGACTATTTCTGATCATAAACTCGACCATATCGTGAAATGAAGTCAATTGTCAAAACATTTATGCATATAACTGCACTTTTTCTTATTCTTGCATGAGTAGATATGCTACTACTAAATCTCTTACCAAAACTTCTGCATAAGTTTTGAATTTATCAATATACAAATTTTATCCCAAGGTAACATCAATAACGGAAATCTTATCCGACCTGAATTTTAACACCTTAAACAAACTCATTCAGAGCTTATTTAAAATGCCATTCACTATCTTCCTTCTGAACTCTTTTGTTTCGAGAGGAAAACTCGCTTTAGTCATTAACCTCACTGAAACTAGAATATAACTCACTGAGGTCAATCGATTGACTCTCTCGCATTGCTTAACAAGGTTCTTCCATCCAGACATCTACACTATGTCTGCTATCTGAAAAGTATTACAAAAATTATACATACTCTTGTAATAGTCCAAGCCATTTTCACTGTCTCACGTTCATATTTTTCTACGGCATTAGAAACTCTAACTCATCATAATTCAGAAAAACACATGACGTTTTTCCACACATCACCTTGTAACCTCAATTTCACAATTCAGACACAGAAGTGATCGTCTCATGATCACCATTTCAACAATTCTTTTCGATGTAATTTCAATCACCCAAGAATGTAAACTATTCCTTTGCACACTGATATTAAAACACTTTTCAATTCATTCATTAGCGCGTCACTAAAATTCATAAACTCTTTTTCCTTGATTCAACTGAATGCAACACTAGAACTTTCAGTAGCTTCTAACTTTACCATTACGGTTAAAATATTTCAATGAGCATGCCTCTGTATCATGCTCCCTACTAATGTACACATAGAATTTTATTCTCTTTATTGATTCATGTGTAAATATACACATAATTCGCTTCATATCTCAATACATCAATCTACTCTTTTCTTCGCACTGAGAATATATTTCGAACACACTCTCGTTCGAATTTATCTTGTTATGCTAATCTAAAACCTTTACTATTGTCTTACCTCAAGATAGCAGGGACATCTCAATCGAATGCATTTAACTCTATTCAGCTTACCCAAAAACCCATCGCACAATGTGAAACTTGTGATTTCACTTATTATACCATAATTATCACCTTTCTATGATCAAATCAAAAGTGCAATCGTAGTAGATATAACTATCACAACTCAAAGAACACACACTTTAAAGAGAACTATGATTAGCTGAATATAAGAGAAATCTCACATAAAGTTTTATCACCAACTTCCTCCTTAGAGTTCCAGAATAAGGTTACAAAGAGATAAAGGAATGTCAATTTCAATTGACCAAATCAACAACTGTTTTGTCTGATTTCACAGTCAACCAACATTTTCAAGCGATCACAATTTCATATAAAGAACGACCACATCACCCCTGAAGGAAAATATATATTAATATATAATACTCAAAGAGATCATTATTACCCATCAATAGCATTAACTAACCATGCACAAGTCACAGGCTTCGAGCCAACTTACTCATACTTGCCATTATATAACACGTTCTGTATCACATCTCATAATTGTCTCTTCGTGATTCATTTACGAGTACCTGTATTCACTCATTCACATGACTTTAGTACTAATCTCATTTCTACTTCTAACTCATCTACTTATCCCGTTGATCACTAGAGATAGTTAAAGATGCATATAATGTCGAGTCTTAAAATTTAAAAATGAGAATGATCAAACCTAGAACTAACTCTGACAACGACTTTAAGGCAAGTGCACCTATCGAACAGTAGTATAGTTTAGGCAAGACCGGATTGTCGAACCCAAAGGAACTAAAAGTACCAATTATAACCTTCTTTTTATTATGTAGCCTAAAATAAGTGAAATTTGTTGTTTAAATCTAATTTTAATTAACTACTAAGCTAAAGACGCAAAGACAAAAAGAATGAATTGGGGAAATATTGTTGGAAAAACTTAGTTGATTAAGACGATACCCTTAGGAAGAATCCACCTAGACTTCACTTGTTATCTAACACTGAACCAGACGATTTATTCACTTGACTTGATCCGTAAAATTCCCTAATTTATATTCAACCCTCTCTCGAAGCGAATAACGTCTAACCGTAGGTTGATTAATTGAAATCTCTTTCTAATTAAAACCCCTAGAATCGCATTAACTCGATCTATGGACTCCCATATTAGGTTTCACCCTAATCCGGCAAAATCTCATCACCCTATCTCTAGGCGTGCAATCAACTCCGCTTAATTATGCTAGATCTACTCTTAAGAAAGGACTTTTGCTCCTTCACCTAAGCACATCCAACTTGAATCAATATCCTGGAAATATTAACACAAGAATTAAGCACACATAATTAAGAACAAATCAAGTATTTATCATATAGTTTAGAAAACAATAACAAGATCGGTCTTAGGTTTCATCCCCTTCAGGTATCTGAAGGGTTTAGTTCATAACTATAAAAGAAAACATCTCAGATGAAAAGATAAAACAAAACATAAGAAATCCCTAAAACCCCCTGAAGGAATTGAAGGAGAGATTCTGAAACACCCCAAACCCGGCCTACGAGCCTTGACCTGATCTAGTATGTTCCTCAAGTAAACCGGTTTCAAATTCTTTTGTTACTTAGAGAGAAACTTGTGTGATAAAAAAAAATATTGTTTGGGTTGGGCTTGTGTTGAAAACAAACTGGATTTTTATATTACAAAACCCCTTTTTAATATTAAGTGATAAAACATATAGAGTATATTTTAAAATAAAATACTTAGTCTTTAACTTAATCAAAATTTGTAACACAATAAAACAACAAGTAGAAATAAAATCGTTCATCATGGCCTTATGGCCTTATTAAATCAAATAGTTTCCAAAATATTTCAAAGTACTAAAATAAATTCAAGAGTCCATAAAAATATACTTCATGTTAAGCATGGCCACCACAAGTACTGCCGAACCCGGTCCATTATTGATCGTCCCCTGAAAAATAGTCCCACAATGGGGTGAGTCAACAGACTCAATGTGTACACAACACTAAAATTCAATAGATCAGGCATGCATTTTCATATCAAATACTTATTCATATAATGAGATAAAAATGATGATGCAACCCAAACCCAAACCTAATTGTCCATCGCTACACACCCTCGCACTGCGGTCACACCGTGGGGACTACTAAGTCAACCCTCCATCCGCTACACACCATCGAAGGTAGTCGCTGCAGTCGACGTGCTCATCGCCCATATAAAATTTGTGGCATAGCCACCAGATAATTGTGTCATGAGACACCACATTCAGATAACGTAACCGAAGTTACCACATTCAGATAATGTGACCGAAGTCACCACATTCAGATAATGTGATCGAAGTCACCACATTCAAGAAGTGAGAACCGAAGTCACCACATTCACTTCCCCTTTTTCATATAACCGAATGCCCCATATTATTCATATTATGCATATCATACTTAAATTCACATTCATGTCACTTTTCACATGTTAAATATAACATATTTCGTAATCCTAGTAGAAGTAGGAAACGTACCTGAGTACTTAGTACCATACCATGGTACTTTAGCCACTTTCATATACTTAACAACACATATATTAATAAACATAACCATAATACATATTATAAAGTAGTGTGGGGTACACACCTGATTCGCTTAGCAAATTCCTTGAGATTTCGAAATCTGATCTACTGCTTAATTCCTTAATCCCTACATTTGATTAATCACTTTCTAATTTAATAAAAAGCCATTCGGCCAAAGTTCCAAATCCTAGTAGGATTAGTATACTTAAACTTACCTTGTTTGCCGATTTGATTAATAATCAAATCCCGAAATTTGTAGTATTCCTTCTTTAAAAATCGGCTAGCCACCAAATCATTTAACTAGGTCAGTTTCCGGCTTTTGAATAAATAGGAAATAATTCTAAATACCAAAAATAAGCCTTGGCCGAATACTTCATATTCTTACCTTGTGGATTTTAAATCCCGAAACTCACCGAATAACTAGGAAACACGTGGCCTATGGTGTACCTTCGGGAAAAGAACTTCTCCTTCCTTGTAGTCGACACTTAGTAAATCCCGAAAGATCTCTTCAAAGTTTCGGCAACAAGATATTAATAGGGTTAGTCCTAGATTTCAGCAAATCTTAAAAGAAAAAGGATGAAACCGAATGAGATCTTACCCTTACTTGAAGAAATCGATTGCACCTTCACTTCAACCTTCAGAGATTCAGCTATGGCTAGATGATGATCTCACAACTTTCAGTTTTGGAGGGATTAGAAAGAAAAGAGAAGGAAGAATAAAGATGGAGGATTCGGCTAGCACACAAGGTATTTCGGCTTGGCAAAAATAAAAGAAGAAGAAGATTTGGTGAAGAGAATTCGGCAGAGGCTTTTAAAGAACTAAAAATAATGCAGAATGGCCTCTCTTTTCCTTTTATAGCTGAAATTACTAACTTAAAATCCCTTACTTGGCCATCACTCTTCTATTTTAATAGCTTTATCTCTTTAATTATCACTAAAATAAAAGATAATTCAAAGAACTATCCTTACTTAGCGAAATTATTAAACTCAAAATCCCTTACTTGGCCATCACTTCTCCCTTGTTTTCCTAATTAAAGAATAATTCCTCATTTATCTCTTTATTCAAATTAAAAGAATTTAATCCAACAATTATCTCTTGAAAATAATGATAAATAAATCCATTATTTATCCCTTATTTATCCACTATTTATCTCTTAAAAATAAAAGAATAAAAGCTCCTAAATTATAACCCATGTGCCGTCCACCTCTGTCCATCCTTGTAACAAAATAAAACTTTTATTTTGCTTCCCCCCGCACTCGAACCTTGGCCCACTACCCCAGTATGTGGCGCCATTTCTGAGCCCCAAGTGGCATCTTCAAGCCACTTTTCCAAGCCCGTTTGTGTGTCAAATTTCACATACTTTTTCTTTTAAAGCCACCTTGCCTTAATTTCCTCTTTTAAACTTTAAAACTTGACATTTCTTTTCATTTCCAAGTTTCCAAAAATTTTCCTTCGGCTCTTTAAACTTGACATTTCCTTACATTTCCAAGTTTCCAGAAATGTTCACTTTCCTTTTTTTTGAATCATTTCTAAATCATTTTCCTAGTTTCCATAAATGTTTACTTTCCTCTTTATTCCTTTACATTTTCAGGACATTTCCCTACATTTTCAAGACAAGACATTTCCTTACATTTCCTTGCATTTCCTTACATTTCCATACGTTTCCTCACATTTCCTTACATTTCCTTACATTTCCATACATTTCCATACATTTCCTTGCATTTCCATACATTTCCTTATTTCTAGAATTCACATAACACATTCATAATTCATAAAACATGCCATTTTACCACATGGTTCCTTATGTCATGCTTCACACGGAGTTTCTTTTAAAGCCTCATTTACCAAACTCCCCTTTTTACTTAAAAACCAATAATTTTCCAAAGCTTTCTTCTTCCATCCTAGAATTCTAAAAACCCTTAATACACTTCCAACACTGCCAAAACCTACTAACTCATGAATTAGGCACGAACGCATAACCCCTAATCTAGGATGTTACAGATCTGCCGTCTTGAGTAGAATTCCGACTTCTTGAGATGGATCAACTGGCTATCTTTGAGTGATTTCCACAATTCTGACTTTTTCGGCGCGGCTCCTTGGCCTAGCTAACCGCCCTCTTTCAGGTTATACTTAGGGGGTTTATATAGGCTTTTGAAATAGGTTTCTTTGCCCCTAAGCATCCTTTTCCGAGTAGAATTCTTCTTTCCAACAGCAGGGACACGGGCATGGCACACGCCCGTGTGCGTCGTCTTTAGGCCGTGTTCGGATTTCTTTAATGAGGCACGACCGTGTAAATCTGGATCAGGCTGTGTTCTAGTTTATCAGGGAGGCACGACCCTGTAGGCTTAAGTCCAGGCCGTGTCGATTTTTGCTTTCGCTTAATTTGGTTTGTTTTAGTCCCATTTCTCATTCTTTCTATCCTCCGGTGCTTTCCTGAGTATAAGACATGAAAAGAAAGGATTAAGAGCACCTTTTTACATAAATCAAGAGATAAATCATCCAGAAGTATGCTAAATGTGGGATTAAAATATGTTACTTTTATGGTTTATCAAATACCCCCCACACTTAAGCTTTTGCTTGTCCTCAAGCAAATTTCTCAACTTATAATTAAAACGAACTTTCCATAATTCATAATTCCTATCAACAATGTCTCATCATAATTCATAGATAATTTATACATGGATAATTTAACTTAAAGAGTCCTAAAGATTTAAGCAAATCAAAGTCATATATTTATAGCATGAAAACATATGCGTTTCCTTTTACCTGAATAATTACCTCTGATTCGAAATCGACAAGATTTAACATCCTCACTAAAGATTCACTCAAATTGCTCAAAGTGTTTAAGGTTCAAAATTAAGCACTCAAAAGTCAAACATGAAAAGTTAATCCCATAGGCTTGCATGAAAATCAAATCTCCACCACTATACACAAATCAAAAGGTCTTTCACAGGGTTGTAACGGAGCTTAGGTTAAGGGTATGGATAAAGGTTGAACTAGAAGGTTAGAATCGAGATTGACCTGATAGATTATCTAACTAGGAAAATGAACTAATCTTAAATAATTACATTAATTGAAAACTAATAATAATACGAGCTTTTTCTCTTTGAGAATTGAAATTTAAACATGTAAGCTCACTTACATAACTAATAATGAATATACTTTGTTTTTTTAAGAAAAAATCAAATAATAAAGGATAAATTCAACTGCTGAAATAATATAATTAGGTAACTAATCAAATCAAATCTCGATTATAAGGGTAGTCAAAAGGAATGGTGATAACAAATACAAAGGGTTTTGGGTTAATATTAATGGGTGAGTCAATAAAAGGGTTGTTAGGATCAACGGGGTTCACTAGGGGTTAATTATGAAGGTAGGCTTTTTATGAAGTAAGTGGGTTAAATCCTAAGTGCCTTTTATCATCTTTGTATATCAAATCATAGGTGTGGTCTTGACATGTATAATCGATGCAAGTTCTAGAATAACAGTTCAATGTTGACACACTCATAATAAAGTGAGCAGGAAAAAGAATATATGCTCTATAAGGCTCAAAGTCTCACAAAAATTATGGTCGTTTGATATTAATCTTGTAAATTTCAAATTTCAAGGTAACATTCAGATTCAGGTAGACAACCTAATTTTTTTTTTGAAAAATAGACTTATCATGCTTGATTCTCTAATACTCTTCAAATTTAATCATCAATGCACAATTATCAATGACTTAATCTAAAACATATCAATAAAAGTCATAAATCATCAGAAATTTCATCTTAATTAGTAATATGAGGAAATTGCTTAAGAACAAGGCATAATTCGGGAATTTGAGAATAATGCAGAAAGTTAGGCATTTTCTCAAAATAACTATTCACCCCCCACACTTAAGATGTACATTGCCCTCAATATACAAAGATAGATAATAGCATTTAAGAGATAATCAAAAGAGAAGGGGAGAAGTGAAACTTCCTGAATTTGGATGGCTTTCCGGAGGGGTGGTTGCTGCTTACCGAGCTCTGCGCTAGATGAAGAAATTGGAGAGCTCGTAGAGAATTAGCCAGGAGTTATTAAGACACATTTAAAATAAACTAAATATATAAATAAAGACAAGAAAGATAAAGGGAAAGAAATTAAAAACGTAATTAAACTGGGAAAGTAAATAAAAACGTAATTAAACTAAGTCTAACATGTAAAGGGGCTTGAGAATCCTTATTGGTGGATGGGTTACGAGGTGGGTATGGCTTCTAAGGCTATGGAGGTGCTGGCGGTGGCGGAAGTGGCGTAATTCTCAGGTAGCCTTTAAAACCTGAGGGCTGCGGTGGTGGTGGTCTTGGTTCCCAAGGTGTGATTCCCTAGCAGCCTTTTGAACCTGACACTAAGAAACTAAAATAAATTAAACTAAATTAAGCATAAGATTATCAAAGAGAAGGAAAATAAAGGAGAAGATAAAAGTAAAACAAAAGATAAATGGTCTCAAAGACCCTTGGCTTGTTGTTCGGATGAAGCGGCCGGCATGAACTTATGTATATCGGTCTCAATGAGGGAGACTGTGTTTATCTTCTTCCGCTTCTTCGGCATGGCTTTGTGTAGCTCAAGAGGTTGGAGACTTGTTATGGAGAGGGGAGAAATATAAGAAAAAGGAAGAAGCAAAGAGGTGGAAAGTAGATGAGAAGAATGGGGAGGAGGTTGGATTTAAATAGAGTTTTTGGAGTCTGATGCTCTACCACGCCCGTGGATGGAGGGCGTGTTGATTCACACGACCGCTTCGCACAGCCGTGTGTCTAGGCGTGTTGATTCACCCATGCCCGTTTTGCAAATTGCCACGCCCGTTTGTGAGAAGTTAGTGTCGACCACGGCCGCGTCGCATGGCCATGGCGCTTTGTCGGTGCCCGTGGTGGGGTGGTTGGGTCCGTGATTTCAAAAATTAGTTGGGACTGATTCGTATCGCCTCTGCTATGTCAGTATGAAGATTCTGTACTTCCACACAGTCACGGCCACGGGCGTGTGCAAGACCGTGTGGTCTGGAAAATCTGTACTTTTGGTTAGTTTACACTAGGTGTTCAGAAAGAAGAAAAGAAAATAAAATAAAAAATGAAAAAAATGTAAAAGTAAATTGGGTTAGTGCTCGGGTTGCCTCCTGAGAAACGCTCGTTTATAGTCTTAAGCTAGACTTTCCTCATATTTCAAAAATCAGGATGGTTGAAAAGTTTGAATATCTTCCCTCATACTTTCAGTTCTATTTTCACTAGAAAGTTTAAGTCGAGAAGTTTTTACCTTAAGAGTGCTGAATGTTGAATTGCTTGCCTCGACTATTCTGTATGGGAATACATTGCGTACCTCAAGAGGGATTTCCTTGTTCGTGTTCAGGTCTGTGTGGTGATGCGAGGATCTGCTTTATCTAACAGTACCTGTCTCCTATTTTGAAGTGGTTTGTTGTTCCTATGAGCTCTTCTGGGGGTTCCTTTGGTTTTTCTTTCTGCGGTTCCAGTTCCTCTTCAAAGTGTGTCGTCCACTCTTCTAATTTGTCGATCTTAGGGCTTCGTTTCTTGTGTGATCTTTCTTTGTTGGCATGGGGTCCATGATTCAGCTTAGGTTTGTACTATTGTGGTGTTTTCTACGATGAAGGTTGGACAACCTGGTTATCAACTGAATTTGCTTTTTCACCTTCATCACTTATTGTCCTGGCCGAGTCAAGGGCTTGTAAACTGATCGATTCGTCACCTACACGAAGTATGAGTTCTCTTGTACCAACATCAGTTTTTGTTTTAGCAGTTGCTAAAAAGGGTCTTCCTAAAATTAAGGGGATCGAATTATCCTCATCCATGTCTAGGACAACAAAATCTACTGGGAAAACGAATTTATCAATTTTTACAAGAACATCTTTGATAATACCCTTAGGAATTCTAACAGTTTTATCAGCTAATTGAATGCTCATCCTAGTTTGTTTGGGTTTCCCTAGACCTAGTTGTTTAAATATTCTATAAGGCATGACATTTATACTCGCCCCGAAATCAGCTAAGGCATTATCAACAGTTAGTCTACCAATTAAACATGGAATTGTAAAACTCTCTAGATCTTTTAGCATTCGCGGTAGTCTATTCTGTAACATTGCTGAGCATACTGCGTTTAACTCCACATCTGTCTCCTCGTCTAACTTACGCTTGTTCGTCAAGAGTTGTTTTAAAAATTTCCTCGAATCTGGCATCTGTGAAAGAGCTTCAAGAAGAGATAAGTTAATATGTAATTTCTTTAAAAGTTTAAGAAACTTACTGAACTGTTCCTCTGTATCGTCTTCCTTCATTGCTTCGGGATAAGGAATGCGAGGGTGGTACTCCTTGATTATCGGTTTTGGCTTTTCCTGTGTTACCTCAACTTCACCTTCCTTTATCTCATTTTCTTGTATTGGATTGGGCTCATCTAACCCTATACTATCATGAGCTGTGATGGCTTGGATTTACTCCTTTGGGTTAATCTCTGTGTTGCTTGGTAGACGCCCTTGTGGTCTTTCGGAAATCTCTGATCGAATTTCAGAAACTATCTTGGTAAGTTGTCCAACTGACTTAGTAAGATCTCCAACTTGGCTCTCAATCCCTTTGATTGATGCTTGTTGATTGTCAAGCGTTGTCTCAGTTTTTGTAGACGGGTTTCTGTGGTTGCCATGAATTTTGTCAGCATCTCTTCGAGTTTCGGCCTCTTTTCTTGTGGACAGGGCTGATTTTGGAAATTTTGAGGAGGTTGTTGTCTTTGATTTCCTTGACCTCACCATGAAAAATTTGGGTGGTTCCTCCAACCTGGATTATAATTATTACTATAAGTTTGTTATTAGATCTGAAATTATTACCTATATAGTTCATCTGTTCGCTTTCTATACCCGGTTTGTAGGGTGGGTACTTAAGATTCGCCACAGTTCCACTTGCGTCACACTGCATGACTGGATGTACCTGCGGAGAACACAAACTATCAAGCTTTTTATTCATCATCTCCATCTGTGTTGATAGCATGGTTACTGCATCGAGGTTGTAAACTCCGGATGATTTTGTTGGTTTTGTCCTTGTAACTTGCCACTGATAGTTATTCAGTGACATCTCTTCGATAAACTCGTAGGCTGCTTCAGGAGTTTTATTGTTCAGGGTTCCACCGGCGGCTGAATCAATTAGTTGCCTCGTTGAGGGGTTCACATAATTATAGAAAGTTTGGACTTGGAGCCACAGGGGTAAACCATGGTGTGGACACCTTCTCAAGAGATCCTTGTATCTCTCCCATGCATCGTATAATGTCTCTAAATCCATCTGCACAAAAGAAGAGATATCAGTCCGTAATTTGGCCGTTTTGGCCGGTGGGAAATATTTTAATAAAAAATTTTTGGTCATTTGATCCCATGTAGTGATTGACCCTCATGGTAATGAGTTTAACCACTGTTTAGCTTTAGTCCTCAATGAAAAAGGAAATAATCGAAGAGGTATGACATCATCAGAAACACCATTTATTTTGAAGGTATCACAGAACTCTAAAAAATTAGCTATATGAGTATTTGGGTCTTTGTCCTGCAAACCATCAAATTGAACAAATTGTTGAATCATTTGTATAGTGTTAGGCTTTAATTCAAAACTATTAGCAGCTATAGCAGGCCTAACAATACTTGATTCTGTTCCTCTGTTTGGCATAATCATACATAGTGCGTGGAGCATTATTTTCTGCCACATCTTGTAGTGGTGGATTATTCTCGTCCATCCCTTCAGTAGGATTGGATCTGCCTTATTGCTCTTCTTCTATGTAATTTAGGGCTCGCCTAATTTCTCTACGATTCCTTTGAGTGGTAGCTTCAATATCACCGTTGTATACTAGTGGTCCTCTCGGGTTCCTCCTAGTCATAAACTAGATGTACTTGTGAAGAAATGAAAGAAAGAAAATTTAGCAAAGTTAAAAACAAAAAAAAAAAAATAAAAAAAATAAAAATAAGAGTGAATTACAGAAATAAAAAAAAGGCTAGAGTAATAAAAATAGAGTTTTCTTAATATTTTAGTTCCCCGGCAACAGTGCCAAAAACTTGATCGTAGCTGTTGAGTCTTAAAATTTATAAATGAGAATGATCAAACCTGGAACTAACTTTGACAATGACTTTAAGGCAAGTGCACCTATCGAATAGTAGTATAGTTTAGGCAAGACCGGATTGTTGAATCCAAAGGAACAAAAAGTACTAATAATAACCTTTTTTTATTATCTAGCCTAAAATAAGTAAAGTTTGTTGTTTAAATCTAATTTTAATTAACTACTAAGCTAAAGACGCAAAGATAAAAAGAATGAATTGGGGAAATACTGTTGGAAAAACTCAGTTGATTAAGACGATACCCTTAGGAAGAATCCACCTAGACTTCACTTGTTATCTAACCCTGAACCAGACGATTTATTCACTTGACTTGATCCGTAAAATTCCCTAATTTATATTAAACCCTCTCTCGAAGCGAATAACGTCTAACCCTAGGTTGATTAATTGAAATCTCTTTCTAATTAAAACCCCTAGAATCACATTAACTCGATCTATGGACTCCCATATTAGGTTCCACCCTAATCCGGCAAAATCTCGTCACTCTATCTCTAGGCGTGCGATCAACTCCGCTTAATTATGCTAGATCTACTCTTAAGCAGGGACTTTTGCTCCTCCACCTAAGCACATCCAACTTGAATCAATATCCCAGAAATATTAACACAAGAATTAATCACACATAATTAAGAACAAATCAAGTATTTATCATATAGTTCAGAAAACAATAATAAGATCGGTCTTAGGTTTCATCCCTTTCAGGTATCTGAAGGGTTTAGTTCATAACTATAAAAGAAAACATCTCAGAAGAAAAGATAAAAAAAAAACATAAGAAATCCCTAAAACCCCCTGAAGGAATTGAAGGAGAGATCCGCCGTCTTGAGTAGAATTTCCGCTTCTTGAGATGGATAAACTGGCTATCTTCGAGTGATTTCCACAATTTTGACTTTTTCGGCGCGGCTCCTTGGCCTAGCTAACCGCCCTCTTTCAGGTTATACTTAGGGGGTTTATATAGGCTTTTGAAATAGGTTTCTTTGCCCCTAAGCATCCTTTTCCGAGTAGAATTCTTATTTCCAGCGATAGGGACATGGGCATGGCACACGCCCATGTGCGTCGTTTTTAGGCCATGTTCGGACTTCTTGAATGAAGCACGACCATGTGAATCAGGATCAGGCATTGTTCTAGTTTATCAGGGAGGCACGGCCGTGTGGGCTTAAGTTCAGGCCGTGTCGATTTCCACTAGTCTTAGATTAAAATAAGACTCTCATTTCTTGACATTCCGTCAAAACGTATTTAACGTATACATAGAGGCAATTAAACAATCCGTACAACATCGAAATGTTGAATACTTCACTTTGAATTTCATAATTTAGCATGTGAACTGACCTCAATATCGAAGAGGGTAGAAAAGGACTTATTTGCCCACATTTCTCTTTTCTTCCGTTCTAGGTCCACCTCTTGAATTTACTTATTTAATCACTTAAAAATCATTATACTTCATAATCTACACTTAGGCAAGAATGACTATTTTGCTCTTGTAGCTTGGCAAAATTACGATTTTGCCCCTAGGCTCGTAAATCACTTTTCATCATGTTTTCTTGTTAAAAAAGCCTAGCTAAACATTTAATCCTCTTACAACTATCAACAATTCCAACTATTTCATGCATTAATGAACATTTTATAACATTTGCATCATAGTTCTAATTAGGTGTTTTCAAGACAACACCTTTCACAAAAGTTGTTTCTCATCTTCCCAACATTAATTTTCTTCCATAAAAAATCAGCAACCAACATAAACTCTCTCATGGAAAATCCATATACTTTCAACCATATTGCAAATTAGTTCCCTCATTAGCTAGTTAAGCTTTAGGGACTCCAAAAGTACAATTTTTTATCAAGAAAGGTCACCGAAATCACTTACTTGTGAGGAGAAATGTTTGCTGAAATTTTTGAGTTCCAAAACCCTTATTTCTCTTCAATTTTTCGTGGATGAAGGCGGAGGAATAGTGAAAAGATGATAACATCTTTATTCATCTTATTTTATTCATTTTAAACACCTAACATCACCAAAATTTGACCAACATTTAATGCCTTTGTCCCCCTAGCTTCCTATGGCCGGCCAACACTAATTCAATTGCCTAATATCACTTTAAGGGCCTCCATTTAATATTCTATAGCTATTTGGTTCCTTTAGCAAATAAAATTGAACTTTAGCACTTAATGCGATTTAGTCCTTTTTCGCGATTAAGCAGGAAATCGTTAAAATTAAAGCACCAAAATTTTCATGCATCCTTATAAATATGCTATAACACATAAAATAACATGAAAATAATTTCTCTAACCTCGGATTAGTGACCCCAAAATCACTATTTCGACTAGCCCCTAAATCGGGTTGTTACACAATATACCATCCATAGGTATCTCAATCAACTCAAATATGCATATCATTGAATTTGCTAAATGCACAACCTACATATATCATTCCTATTCAATTCACAACCCAAGTGACACAAAGAACATCTTTACTTTATCTACCAAATAAACAACCTAGGTAAATCACCAAAATGACCAAATCATTTAATCAAACATTACTTTCAAGTATTGCATAAAACTTTAAACATGTATTAGCAATTATTTACACTTAAAAATTCATATTCCCTAGAACTTACTAAACAAAAGGGATACTATCACTAAATTTGCATCCTAGGTACATGCCAAAAACACAAAAGAAAACGTCACCAACATTGAGTACGAGATTTTTGAATGATGCCGAGTCTGATTCTACTATTTATCCATCCTATAAGATGTACATCAATTTACCATTAATAGGTTCCATTTATTAGCTAACCACAAGAACAAACAATATTAATTTGAAATTATAACTTAACCAAATAAAATTTTAGTTCTTTCGATAATTCAAGTAACCTTGTCGCAAGATCTATTAGCAACATGGCACCCGGTGCCTAGCGGTAAATCGTAGAGGAGATTGCGCCCAGCGCTAGTCGGATTAACCGATAGTATTGAATGTGAGCCCAGCTTTAGTTGGATAAACCAACAATATTTGCACCTAGTGCTAGACGGTATACCGGCGATAATAATTGTGAGCCCAGCTTTAGTTGGATGAACTAACGGTGTTTGCGCCTAGCGCTACTCAGATAAACTGACTGTTGTGTGCCCAATACTAGTCAGACAAGCTGACAAAGATTACGCCCAGCGCTGGTCGAATATATCGACAAAAATCCACAGTGAGCCTAGCTCTATTTGAATATATCGACGATTATACAATTATTTACTTCCAAAAATTCCTTATTCATTTTCCTTAACATTAAATCGATAATATACATACATTTTATATCAAGAGCTAATTTAGTATTAATTAGTTAAATAGTAATTAGAAAAATTAAGTTCGATTCCACGAACTTACCGGAATTATGCTTGTGAACAATTATTCAATAGCTTTCTCTATTCCACAATTTGCAATGGAAGCTCTCGTATATCGATCTAGAAATATTAATTTTAATTAAATCAATTAATCAACAATTATAGTTACACATTTAACCATTAACAATTGTCATTCAATCAACTTAACACTTTCCACAAATATAACTAGACATCCGATTTCTACAGTAATGTCCTCATACAACCGAGTATATTTATATACTTATGTGTGTGTGTATATATATATCTAATTCTCAACAATCCTTATACTCTTGGAATTTATCACTCATTACTATGCCATCTAAAAATTTAACAGCAGCTACATCCTTGACCATTAATCCCATTCAAATCATCATACAATCACATTAAAATGACAATTGAAATTAACATCTCTACTTCATTTAATTATATAATTTTTTCTAGCTCATAAACATTCAAAGCAAAACAGCCTTTGCATGCCAAATTTCTCCCAACAACATTAAACTCAATCTCATTATTCAATATATTACCAATGTACAAATTATAAGATTATCCTTAACAAGTTTTTCCCTAAAACATCCATGCATTTAAGCTCATCATTAAATCCAAAAGAAAATTTAAACTACATCTATGGCATTATCCACTACTTCCAAAAATTCTCCATTCTAGCATAAAGATTAGCTAAACTAATCTATTCCTAACTCAAAAATATAAAAAACTGAAAATCCCTTTGAGAAATACTTACATGCATTCAAAGATATCAAATAAAATAACCAAGCTTTTCCCTTTTGCCTTCAATGGTTTTTTGGCAGTAATAAAGAAGAAGAAAAACATTTCCCCTCCCTCCCTCCCCACTCACTTACTTTTCTTTATTATTTTCTTTTCCTATAATCATTAATTATTTTTCTTTTATTTATTTCTCTTACATATAACAATTATCCTATTATAATTATTAATGACATCACCTATATATATTATTCTCATACTCATCCACTAACCCCGTATGACTTAAAAAAGTGGACTATTTAATTAAATAGTCCTTGCAACTATTTCTTTTTCTTATTAAACCATCTCTTTTAAATTTTTTTATAATTTATTATATATTCTAATTACCAATTGTTTCAATAATATATATTTAGTATATATATATCATCATAATCTTCCACTATGAAAACCTATATAAGTAATGGGCTATTTATTGAATAAATCCTTTAATCAAGTCCTACTTTGCCATTTAATAATAACTATTATTTCTTTCTCATAATTAATTTAGTCCTTAAAAATTAAAATTATCAATTTAATATTCAATTAACTTCTAAAGTAACTCCCAAAATTATAATATTAATATTTTTAAACTCGATACACGAAGGCGGGGTCCCGGAAGTATATTTCCTGACACTCCTGACTTACATGACGTTACATGGTGGCTCTAGGAGAGAAGCCTATTTGTAGTTACATAGTGGAGTTACCCCTTGAAGACATTGAGGAGAAAGAAAATGATCAAGAAAATAAGGGTGTTGAGGGATCCAATTTGAAATTTGTTGAAGTGGTGCTGAGTGCTAGGATTAGAAAGTTAAATATGAAAAGAGATTGGGAATTAATTGGAGAGGTAGAGGATGGGAGAATGGTAAAGAAAAAGAAGGGATGCGAGGAAGGTGCTTTAATATGTAGGTATGATAATTATGGTGGTTTTACTCAATAGGGATTAAGTAGAAGGAACAGTTTGAGGAGCGTAACATAAAAGGAAGGAAGAAGTCTCTTAGATAAATAACGATAGGCAGGGTAAAAAAGAATAGTAAGGACATCTGTGTTTGGAATGTTCCTATTGAGGTTGTGTAAATAAATAGTAATGTGCAAGAATTAAGGATGTTGCTGAAGGTCTGGGTGGCTATCCTCTAGCAGCAACCAAGGAGCCATTAAGGTCATATCATGGAATTGTTAAGGGATAAGGTCCCCTCTAATAGTGGAGTACTTAAGAGAGCTTAGGTGGAATAAGGACCCATATTTTATCTTTCTAATGGACATGATGAACAAAGATGATAAGTTGGAGGGGATTAGAAGGAGGTTGTTTATGGATGAAGGTTTTTACGTGAATCTTGAGGGTTCAAGTGGAGGTTTGGCAATTTGGTGGAATAATAGTGTTCAGATGAAAATTATTAGTAGTTGCAAAAATTTTACTGAAATTGAAGTAACAAGGATACAACGTGATTACTATTGCAAAGTTTTTTGTGTTTATGGTCCTCATTGTTTTGGTGATAGAAGAGAATTATTGAGTGTAATTACTATGAAGTCTAAAAATATTTAGGGGCCTTGGGCATGTATTGGGGACTTCAATGATATTCTTTATTTGCATGAGAAAGAAGGAGGAAATGAATGAGACTTGAGGAAATTTATGGTGTTTAGAGAAATGTGGAAGAGTCACAACTTATTGAACTTGTTTATAAGGGGCTTTGGTTTACTTAGGTTAATAAGAGAGAAGGGGACTTGATTAGGGAGAGAATCGATAGAGTTCTCGTTAACTTAGTCTGGATCAAAATGTTTCCCAGTTTGTAGGTGGTAAAATTTCCCATTATGGGATACTATCATGCCCATTGGCATGTGATATAGATCCAAGAGAGCGTAAGGCAATAAGATTGTTCAAGATTGAAATCATGTGGTTAGAAAAGTAAGAATGTGAATGATCATTATTGAAGGATATGAACAATAATTTAATGGTTATAAAGCTTTTCAAGTGGTGCAAAAATTAAAAGCTTGCAAATAGAAGTTAATTTATTAGAGCAAAGACTTTTTCCCCAATAGTATACATTTTATTGAAGAATTGACAAAAAGGATTGCTAAAATTCAAGCTAAGAATTGACATAAGGTGGTGACAAATGATATGAATGAGCTGTTAATCAGGGCAGTTACAAAAGAAAATATTTTACTAACTATTTTTTTTTTCAAATGGGGCATTGAAAGCACTAGGGCTGGATGGTTTTGGAGGGGTGTTCTATAAAATTTTTTGGAGTATTGTTAAAGATAGTATCTGTCAGTATGTTAAGTGTTTCTTTTGGGAAGGGCATCTATCAAGAGAAATTAATTGTACTAAGGTGGTGTTAATTCCAAAAGTGCACAAACTGGAGGAACTGTGGCAATATGAACCAATAAGTTGCTATAAATAATTTACAAGACCATTTATAAGTCATTTACGAATAAACTGTAGATGGTTAAGAGTAGATGTATCTTGTAGATTTAGAATGCATTCGTGGAAGGAATGCAACACCCCTTACCCGACTCGATAGTAGGGTCCGAGCAATAGGATGCCACATTAGTTGCCGGAGCAACTACTGTCAAATAATCAGAAAAAACAAATCATTCAAACATTCAATCATATCATAAAACACATTCATATAATGACACAGAATCAAATTTGAGCCTTAATTGAGATTACAAAAGCTCTTTTTGTTGACCCGAGCATGAAATAGGACCAAATTATAATATTTTTAAAATTTCAGATCAGGTGTCGATACCCTTGCCCAGGTTCCGATGCCATATTGAGCTTCAATTTTTATAAAAATTGATTTAAAATAGATGTATCGATACCAGGTATGAAGTACCGATACCCTTGTCAGGGTATCGATACCTTATTTTTGTATCGAAACTATTTAAGTTCTATGCTTAAGAAAAAAAATTGAGGAAAAGTACTAAGTACCAATACTTGTACCTAGGGTATTGATACCTTAGTACCAAATATGTCAAAAACTTACATTTTGGCCTCTTTTCCATGCCTAAACAATCACAAACGTAATTGGTGCTTAAAAGCATACCATAGACCTGCACAAAATCAATTCATGGCATATTAAAACACTTGAATTCAACAATTCCTTAATCAACCAAACATTAAATATCAATTAGAAACTTAATCATGTCATTTCTACCTATGAATTCACAAAACATTTAAGCATGCTTAACCATTCATTTCTATCATTTAAATCAAACCATTTCACTTCCAAAATTTGTCATTCATATGCTTCATCTATAGCTTAACTTGATACCAACATATACACTTATATATATAACCATTAACAAATCCCAAAATCAATCATTAAAAAAGGTTCAAATCAAACTATCATCGAAATTAACACACATGTTAACACCTATGTACATCTCAAACCATTTGTCAAGCATACATATTCAACAAGACAATTAACATGGTCAAAAGCATGTTTCAATCCCAAAACTACTTAACTATAATCACTTTCATGTTATTATCATTTAATAATACATACCTCAAATATGCCATTCAAGCAGTTCCATTTCAACCAATTACCACACGTTTCAATTCATGCATTTACCTAATTTCAAGCCATAGCTGTAACAACCCATTTTTCAATGGTGTCAGAAACAGTTGTTTCAGGACTACAATTCTGACGAGTTCAGTCCTGAAATTTTTAATAGTTTCGAGGGTTTAAAAGGTAAATGTTGGAGGTATAAGCTGGCAATTAACCGCTTTTATTTGGTAATATACGGTTGGTGCCCATTTCATATGATTATGTTATTATTATTTAAATTTTTAATATTTAAAAACATGTTAAATTATCAAACAAAAGGAAAAGACAAAAGATATTCATTCTCATTTTTCATCCATTACCGAATTTCTACATTGTCAATGAGAATGGAAAGTTTCAAGCTATCAAACCTTCGGCCCTCTTGCATGGTAAGCAAATCAATTCTGTTTCTTATAATTTTTATGTTTTTGAGATCGTTGCAACTAGGTCCAACTAACCTGTATCTCCAATCTTAAAACTGTTAAAGATTTTAAAACTTGCCATAGATAAATCTTAGATGTTTTTGAGATAAAATGGTAGATTTGGAAGCTATGAAATGTTTAAGACTATTTTATAAAGTGATTTTTCCTAATATTAAACATAAGGAATAAATTATTAATATCTTGAAATTGATATGTAGTTTCCAAAATTTTTGATAATAGGTGTCTGTAATTGAATGTATTTGAAGTTGGTTTAAATTTTTACTAAATGTACTTTTTATAATAAGTTTCATTGTAGGGACTAAATCGAATAAAATGTAAAAGTTTAAGGAAACTATGTAAAATGAAATTAAAAGATTATAAGCATGAATTTGAGTATTATTATGAGATTGGTATTGATATTTTGAATATTAACTATTATATAGATCAAGTTGTTGACTTTAGCGAGAAATGGAAAACTATTGAATATTATTTGTTAGCTAAACTGCTACAGTTTTGTCAGGTAAGTTCATAGAGTATAAATAAGCTTAAATATTTGTTGAATTCTATTTGAATGTATATTAATGTTTTATTAATAGTTTGAATTGTATATAAATTGTTACATAAATTGAGGATTTAATTTAATTGAAATGGGTTGATACAAAATGGAAATGTTAAGGTTAAATCCCGATGAACTTAGTAAAAGTCTCGTACATGGGGGTATAGGTTGATTTCTAATGGTACCGTGCTCCAACATTTGTTATGGAGTTGAAGATACATGTGACACAAATTTAGCTTGGACTAGTAATCTGTTGTCGTTTTAAAGGTTTAGCTTGGTCTGGTAACCTTACAAGTATATACAACCCTGGCTAGGCTATTTACTATGTCGTTAAAGGTTTAGCTCGGACAAGTAACCTGACACCGATGTATATGATTAGCTCGGACGAGCATCAAACATTATTTGCACGTGTGTATTGAGTTCTTTTACAAAGTTTCATCTAGTAAAAATTGTAAATGAAAAGGTGATGATATATCAAATGCTAGCAAAATAATGTTGTAAATGAAAAGGTGATGATATATCAAATGTTGGCAAAATAATGTATATGATTCAAATATAGGATATAAGATGGTTTGAAATGAAATTGTAAACAATTATGGTTGTATATGTGATTAAGCTCAAAACTTTATATGTATAATGATGTTGTTTGAATCTTGATAATGATATATGATGCGAATTGAAGGGTGAATGTGTGAGCAAAGTGATCAATTAGAATACAAATTTATGTTATATTTTAAGTTGAATATGGTGTTTCACTATTTGAGTTTATATATGTGGATTTGGCTTGAACATCACTTGATTGATGTAGTTTTTGGATGCCATGATAGGTGAAATTGTTTCTTATTAAATCATGTATTTGTTAAATGGTTGAGGTAAGCTATTTTTTTATATTGTATGAGTTTACTAAGTATTTTATATTGTAACGCCCCAAAATTTCTATTTCTGTTTCTGTTAAAATAGGACACAAATGTGTATTTGCTTCAGTGGTTAAGTGTTTTGGGTGGGTGTAACAGGTCCCAAGTTCAAGCCTTAGTTTTGGCAAATTTTGGTATTTTTCTGATATAAACCTTATCTCTGTTCAGTGGGCTTATATTTAATTATTTATTAAACCATGTCAGAATGGGCCTGCTGGTTTGGTGGTTAAGTAGGGAGTCAGATTGCTAAAGGTCTTGTGTTCGAATCCTTGCATGAGCATGGGAGTCTATTTTTGCTTGTTTGACTGAGAGAGTTTCGGTCAAACAAGAATTCTGAGTAGTGGGTTAGTGGAGATAATTAAGGGATGTGGGGGAGTTATCAGATTTTAGTTTAATTTTTATTTTTTATCTTTTTCAAAAATTCAGTTTTCTTTCTCAGTTCATACGTTTTCAAAAATTTCTGAGGCTTCTCTGCCAAGTTCTTCTTTGCTTTCTTCCTTTCTTTTCCGGTTTTGCAATTGTCCTCCTTTTTTTTTGACTTTGTTTCCACTCGTTCGGTAAGTAACTTTTCTGTCGCTATCTTAAGGTTAAGGTTAGTGCTGTAACAGGGATTTTTTGTGCTTATTTCTGATTAGGGGAAAATTCAGAGGCTCGAAATCATTCGCCGAGGAATTAGTGGTGTGGAAGTACTGTTGTTCGATTTAAGGTAAGGTTTGGTTACTCAATCTACTGAATAACTTATTTGGGATCGGTTTATTTATCATTTTAAGCAATTAATTCAGAGGAATTTTAGATGTTTTTAGGTTCTGGAGTGCTCGTAGTTATAGTAGCATCGAAATCGTACCAGGTGTGTACTCGAAAACACAGAAAACGGGGTTTCGATAAAAGTCAAAAACCCCACTGACGACGCCACACGGGCATATGGTCACCTGTGTGGAAGGCCGTGTGCTATAACATGGGCTGCGATCGACGAGGCTAGGCCGTGTGCGCAAGACAAGGTCGTGTGATGGCCAGGTAGGCCATGTGTGCCATGTGCGACACACGGGCTAGGCTAATTTGGGCTAGGCTGTGATTCCACACGGGATAAGGCCAATTGGGGCGTGTGGGCCCACACGAGTAGGCCACATGGGCTTGTGAGCCCATTTAATCGAAATGTGTTCTAAGGTTGCATGGGTTGCCCAAATCGATTGTGAACCTACTGTAGGATCGGTAAGCACTACTTATACCCCTAAATGCGTGAATTGTATGTATTATGTATGCACTGAGCAAAATGATTATATGAATGAATATTCAACTATAAATTTAACTGATAATCATGTATTAGCATGTCATATACTGTATGTTGCATTGCATTGGGTTGGGATGTTGATATTTGGAGGAAGTGTACTGAAAGGCTCTTAAGCCTAATATCTGGCAGCTCAACTGCAGTTTACTGATTATATGTCGCATTCAGTACTACTTGGTGTGTAGGGATGGGTGGGTGTTTTAAACCCCACATGGAGTGTAGGGATGGACGGAGATGGTGCGTAGAGGCTGGTTGGGTAGGATTCTGTTACTGATAAATGTATATCTGAGACTGTTACTGTGACGGGCTTAGGCCCTAATGCATATCTGTTATTGAAACTGAAATAGGCTAAAGCCCGAACTACTACTGAAACTGAAATGGGCTAAGGCCAAAATTGCTACTGAAACTGAAATGGGCTTAAGCCCAGACTGCATTTGACTGTTTGTTGTAACTGACTGTATGCATGTGATTTGTGGGGATTACACATTGAGTTTACGTAAACTCACCCTTTCCTATTTTAACAGTACAGGTAATCCCCAGAATTAGATGGATTGGTGCGACGGAGGTCTCTACGGTGACCACACAGTTATTGGACCGATTTAATTTTTATTATTTCGGGAGTATTTTGTTGTAAATTGGACTTTTGGACTATTTGCTTTCGTTTTGGTTTATTTTACCGTTTTCTTGAACTTTTGAACTGCAACGAAAACTCAGTTTTATTAAACACAACATTTTCTTAAACGCGAACGATTTCTCTAAGTAACACGTTTTAAAAAGCTTCCGCTATAGAATATGTTTTAAATTAATCAAAATTAACGAGGAATTTATTTTTGAAATTGACGAGAGGTAAATAGATGCTAATAAATGGAAACAACTTTAACTGTGTATATTCAATTTCAAATCCCATTCCATGTGATATCACCAGATTCGGCCATAACGTCTAGGCCGAGTTTGGGATGTTTCATATATACTTACTTGTATTACTACTTTTATGTAGATTTTGAACGTCCGGGATGTGTCGATCAGATTAGCGAGAAGCTCAACCATCAACTTTCGATCTGGTAGATATTTGATGTTTGAAGTTGGTTACTTGTGGCATGTACATAGGTTGAATGAACTTAAGTTAGTTAAAGTCTATTTTAGTATAATAACCTTGTATAGGTAAATCTATGGTTGTGGCTTGATTTTGGATATTTGGTATTTGCTAAGTTTAGTTGTAACACCCCAAACCCGGCCTAGAAGTTAGGCCCGAATCTGACTTGTCACATTGAAGTGTTTTTCGAAAACCATGTTTTCATTGAAAACCCTTCTTGTTTAAAGGATTAAGTAAAAACCCAGTTACGTTGGTTTATTTTTAAAACATGGTACATTGAAAAATTATTAGTTTTAATCCCAAAACATCTTTTCAGTTGCAGAAGCTGATTTTGAAAGTAATTGATTTACGAAAAAGATTAAGTCGCGAAACCATTTTGAAAACGTTGCGAAAATGCAATGTTGTTTCAAAAATAGTTAGCATTTTGGAAAACCATGATTTACTTCTAACGGATATAACTCAAAGTAAAGAAAGACCCATAGTTAAAATCCAGAAACTTAAAGAGGCATTATTACAACCCAAATCAAAATACTTGAATGTAAATAATCAAAACGGAAAACACAAGCAGTGTGTGGCCTTCTCCGAGTCCCTCGCAGCACTGATCCGTCAAAGGCTGGGGATTACCTGCACAGTTAAAAATAGGGTGAGTTTACAAAAACTCAATGTGTAATGCCCTTACTAGAGTAACAGTCAGTATATAGAAACCTAAAGAGTCTGGGCCAAAGCCATTTTAACAGTAACAGTACAGTACAAATCAAAGCATACGTGGGTCAAAGCCCACTATAATATCATTTGGGTCACAGCCCATAACAGAATCAATTCCATATGCATTTGTGTGATGCATGCTAACCCATCCTATCCAACCCTGCATTTGCCTCCGTCTAACCCTGCATTACCTGCGGGGAATAAATCACCCACGCATCCCTACACTTACAATGTTAGCACCGGTTGCAGCACTAACCTAAACCGCAGCAAAGCTTCTAGTATATATATGCGACTCTAAGCCTTTAGTAGCGTTATTATGATTGGCACAAAGCCATCAGTAACTGTATTATGTTTGGCACATAGCCCTTAGCGGCGGTAATATAATCGGCACACAGCCTTGGGTAAATATGATCGACACAGAGTCGTCGATATATATGTTAGGCACATAGCCACAGGTAAATACGATTGGCACAAAGCCATAATCAAGATAGCACAGAGCCATATTTAGGTTGGCACAGAGCCATAATCAGATTAAGCGGCTTTAAGCCGCCCGTTGGTCCACAGTCGTCATGCGACCCGTGCGACCTCAACAGGTCAATACTGGATCCACAGTCGTCATGCGACCCGTGTGACCCTATCATATCAATACTGGATCCATAGTCGTTATGCGACCCGTGCGACCCTATCAGAACTTCCTCCGTATCAATGTCCCAACCCCATGCAATATGTCGTGTATGTCATGCTAAATCATTACACGTGTATGCAAAATGACCACGCTCAGTAACAATTATTTTAACATGTAATAAAAGCTTATAAGTCATACAACCACAGTCAAATTAGTCAACTCATAGTCTAAGTCAGTCATTTACCCCCAAGGGTAAAATAGTCTTCTTACCCTATAATGGTATTTCCGTGATCCTACCCTATAGGGGTAATTCAGTAATTCTACTCTACAGGGGTATTTTAGTAATTTTGCAAACTAAGGTTATTTCAGTAATTTTCCAAATCGAGGGCATTTCAGTAATTTTACAAATCGAGGGTATTTTGGTAATTTCGCAAATCAAGGTATTTCGGTAATTTCGCAAACTAAGGGTATTTCGATAATTTTACAAATTGGGGTATTTTAGTAATATTGCAAATCGAGGGTATTTCAGTCAGTAATTTTATAAACCGAGGGTATTTCGATAATTTTACAAACTTAGGATATTTCAATAATTTTGCAAATCGAGGGTATTTTAGTAATTTTGTAAACCAAGGTATTCTAAACAGAGATAACGATGCGAATGGGCCTAGGGCCCATTCTCGGCCCAAATGAGCCCATTTGCTCGTGTGGCCCATTTACCCCAAATCTAGCCACAGATATGAGGTTCACATAGACCAGTCCAATATCTACTACACAATCATACAATTTATTTATATGGGCCCACTTCGCCCAAGGCAGCCTAAACCCATGAGAACACTCATGAGGGCCTCAACTATCGCGTCGAAGCTCCCACACGTGGGCTCGCACGATCGTGTGGCTACCATCATCGTGTGACCGGTATTTTGGTATTTGCCTCTCTACAGCTAAAGTAGTGCGAAATACACACCTGATAAGAATATCCCTTTTTGCTTGCAATAGGATTCGAACCCTTGCCCTCTCCTATGCTCCAGACGCTACATGCCACCACAACACAAGCTCCTTTTGCAACTTAAAACATGCGCAACTAAATATAAGCCTATGGGCCAAAGTCTAAGTTCATTTAAAAGGAAAACAAAATGAATTGCAAGTTCCAAGACTTGAACCCAAACTCTCCCTTACACCCTTAATGATGCCTTGCCACGAGACCATTCCCTTCCTTGTGTCATTTTTTTTCCACATTTTATTCTTAAAGCCTACTTACTCCCAGGGTTTTATTCACCTAAAACCAAAATTTTTCCTAAAGCCCAGGTTTGAACCCGAGACTTCATGGAAGCCCCCTAACCTTCCAAAATCACTCACCTAATAGGTTTTACTTGCAGTAGTGCCGTTCTTTTATTCTCAAAAATTTTAAATGCTCCCATGCCTAAGGCCCAATAGGCCCAATTCTACTAGGCCCAAAAATTCGGGGCGTTACATTAGTTTGCTTGAAAGTTAAAGAAATGGAAAAGCTTAATTGGTAATATGCATGTGAATTGAATTATGGTATGAAATGGTGTAAAACTTGGTTTGAATGGTATTTGATTTGAATTATTGATTTATTGGTGCCAATGAGGGCACATTGGTTTTTTGATAAAATGATTAGTTGAATTGATGGTTTTTACTCGGGAATAAACATGTTTTGGTATTGGTCTGAATAACATGAAATGACATTTTAGGTCATTTGGTTTGAACGTATGCAATTTGCTTCAAATAGGTTATTTATGCTGCATATGGGTTACTACACGGCCGTGTGTCACATACGGGTGATTGACACAGCCGTGTGTGCTACACGTTTAGGGTGATTTTTAGTTCACATGGGCACAGGTTGTTACACGGCCTGGCAACACAACCATGTGACCCTATATTACATGTCATTAGGTTATTACATGATTAGAGGTCACCATGCGTCCTTAGGCTATCACAAGGCCTGGCCAAATGATTGTGTGACCCCTGTTTTGCATTTATGCCTGTTAATTTGTAAATGTTTTAGATTGGTCTCGATTTAGTTTCAAATTTGCTCAAAGGCTTTGGTAAGCTTGATTAAGACTTGGTTTTGATTGTAATGCATGCTTAAGATGTAATTAGTTTGTATTTAGTGATTATTGAGTATTATTGAAGAAATTGGTTGTGAATATTCCAGTTTACTATTGTAGCATCCTATAGCTTGGGTTTGACAACTAGACCGGGTATAGGGTGTTACAATAACCATATTCAGGTCATCATATACCAAGATCATCACAAGCTACCGAAACTCAAAATTGGCATTTATAACTTTTTGTACAAATTCTAAAACACTTATAAGCATTAGACTCACATTCAAACATCCTAGACATACATGCCACAACTGAAATTCAAAACATTTATACATTTATCGATGTATGAGCTTCAAATATTGATTCGGCTTGACACATCCCACAACACAATCTACAAGGAAAAGGGAAAGTAAACAGAATAAGCATATTGTATGCTTAGTAAGTTCATAGGCATTAAATGACAACTTACCTCAATTTACAATTTAATATGATAAACTAATAGCTTTTCTATTTTTGCCTAACATGACAACACAGATCAACAAGGTGAGTTCAACATTTATCATATCATTTAGTAATTCAAACATATAACACTTCAATTCACTTATTTAATCAACATTTAATCAATTCACTATCATATTCATATCATTCCACCTATTTATAAAAAATACATCCAATTTCAATTTAATGTTAATCACTATGTCATTTCACTATTCAATTTCTGAGTTGAATTCATCACATTTTCATATCGACCGTTTGGGCTCGTATAATAAGTTCGCATGATCTTTCACCTGCTATCGATATTCATTTATCGCAATATGCATTTGTATTATTAAATCACAATATCAACCCAATTGTAATATCATATATCCAATTTACATTTTATATCCTTATTAACCTGACCCGGACTCGAAAAATACACGAATCCAATCAACACACCAATTTGACACCTAGTGCGTCATCGAACAATTCCAAAGTAAATAAGTTGCGCCCTGTGCTCATGGGTATAACCGACGTACAAATGTACCTTGCACTCATCGACCCTTAGTCGAAGTAACCCATACTCGACCTATCCTATGGCATGCAAATTATATCGGATTCTGTCCAAACAATTAATAGGGTAAATAACCATTCAATTTTCAAGTTATAGTTAATCCACCATTTATCATATTCAATTCATCAATCAAATAATCATTTCATTCATATAATAGCATGAATCATCTTAATTTCAAGCCAATTTCATAATTTCACTAAGTTACACTATTTTTAATTTTATTCAATTTAACCCTCTATCTCAAAACTAGTTAAATCTTTCCCAATATAATTCAATCAATCATAATTAGCCATAAATTCATTTAATATCTCAAATTACAATTCATCATATTCAATATATCAGTTCTTTAGAATTTAGTCCATATCTCACCTTTTGTACTAAATTGTAAACATTTCAAACTACTACTAAACATACACAAATTCATAAATAAAATATACAAAAACCTAAGTACAATCATACCATATGAACTTACCTAGTTAAATCAACAAACAAGTTGAACTTCAAGGACTATAAAATAATTTTGTCCTTTCTCAAATTATTTTCGATTTAATCTAATTTCCTATTTATATAATAATTCAATTCAATTTATCAGTTCCAAACATCTTATATCATCATATTATAAGCATATGTCAGTCCAATTTATTTATTTGAATGCCCCTAAAGCTTTACATTTTATTAAATTTAGTCCCTAAAACTAGAATTGCCATATTTTTCAAAATTGAGCTTCAATTTCTAAATCGATCTCAATTACATCTTTCTAAGACCCTTTATTCTCCATAATTACATAAATTTTATACCAATTTTGAATTATTTACACTTTAGTCCCTATGTTCAAAACTAACAATTTTTTCTTTACAAATTAGTCTTTTTTCATATCTAAGCTTAAAATCTAACCATTTATCACCAATTTCATCAAGAACTTATCAATGGTAGCTTTTAGAAACTTAACAATTTTGCAAATTGGTACACAAGTTAGCTAAATCAAGCTCCCGAGACCTCAAAAACATAAAAGTTACAGGAAAAAGACTAGCTTTATCAATGGCTTCCTAGGTTTCTTGATTTTGTTTTCAGTGGAAAAGGAAGATAAACAACAATGTTCCTTTCTTTTCACTGTTATTTACTTTAATATATATATTTATACATTATAATATTTTAATTAAAATTTTAATATTATTTATAATTAAAATCACACCTATCGTCCAATATATTCTAAAATGGCTTAATTTCCATTTTATACTTTACTAAAATTGGTTATAAGTCCTTAAGTCTTTGGCCAATTATAAATTTGTAATTGTAAACTTTTACAATTTAGTATTTGTGACATAATTAACTATCAATTTGATAAAATTAAAAGACCAAAATTTAATATATTTTTATACTAACTACGTAAATATTAAATATTAATATTTACTAACTCAAACATAAAAAAAAGGCTTCTAAAACTGCCGTTTTTGACACCACTGACTTTTAGATCGTTACAAGAAAGACAAATACATAATAATGTGTTGATTGCGTATAAATATTTTCACTACCTTAAGTTGAAAAAGAAAGGAAAGAAGCATGGAATGGCCCTCAAAGTTGATATGAACAAGGGAAAAAATAGTGCAGGATGGGATTTTAAGAGGAAACTTTGAAGAGAATTGATTTGGATGCTAAATTGATTCAGAGGCAACCTTCTGTTTATTACACTCTTATGATTAATGGAAAATAGTCTAGGAAAACTTTTCCATGTAGAGGTCTTAGGCAAGGGGATCCTCTATCCCCTTATTTGTTTGTGTTTTTTATTGATGTGTTGTCTAGATTAATTAGTACATCTGTCGATGAGGGTAGGTTGGTAGGTTTTGTATTAGGTAAAGAAAGCCCCTATTCATCAGATCTTTTTTTCACTGATGATTCATTGTTCTTTATGAAAGACACTACAAGAAATTCTAAAGAGTTTATGGGCATTATGGAGCTTTATTCTATTACCTTGGGATAGAAAATTAATTTCAATAAATCCCACTTGGTGTTTGGTGCATTGGTTATAAAACAATGTCGGCAAATGCTGCAAGACCTAAATGCATACTGGGCAAGGATTATTAAAGGAATATATTTTCCCAATAGTATATTGTTAGAAGCCAGGAAGGGGGCTAGAGTATCATGCACATGGGCGAGTCTTTTTGAGGGTAGAGATTTTGTTAAATAGGACATAAGGTGGCAAGTGATGAATGGTGAAGAGATTGATATCTAAAGGGATAAATGGTTGTAGAGTGGGTTGATAAGATCGTGTGATGTTTTAGATCAGACTCCTTCGGTAAAGGTGTGTGAGATTATTGATATGCCTAATGGAAAAGGGAGCTAATTGAATTTTTTTTATCTCTAAATTTGTCCTAGAGGAGATTGTAGTTGTGCCTATATATATGAGTGGGGGCAAGGATATGATTATTTGGCCACAGAGTAAATAGGGATAGTATATAGTCAAAGGAGGCTACCATGTTTTGGGAACTCAAGAGGAGAATAAGAGTGTCATGTCTTCTTCTCAAAAAATTGATGAGTAGGTTTGGAGAATTATTTGGGGAATTAAGGTTCCTCAAAAAGTAAAGCTTTTTTTTATGGAAATGTGCAGGAATTTGGTGCCTACATAAAGGAACCTATTTAAGAAAAAAAATCATGGTGCAACCACTAGGTCCTATCTGTCAAATAGAGGATTAAACAGTGGAGCATGCTTTTCTCATGTGTGAAGATGTTCAAGGCCTTTGGTTCGCTTGTCAAGTTGGGTATAAGGTTGACAAAGATCAAATATCCACTTTTTATGAATGGCTGATATAGGTGAGCTCTCTTTGCATAAGGAACTCATAAGATCAAAAATGCTTTCTCTGTAAAATTACTATGGCTTGTTGCTGGATATGGAAATCTAGATACAAAGTAGTATATCAGAAAGTGAAAAAAAGATGTGACGAAGATAATTTTTAATTTGAAGTAGGTTATAACTAAAATTGAAGGAAACAAAAAGGGTGGTATTAGTAACATAGAGATTCCTTGAAGAGTAAAAGAGAACTGTAACACCCTGGTTTAGGGGTTATACGTTCATGCATAATTCGAGTGATAGTAGGCTTGGAGTATGGTTGGACATGTTTTAAGGGTTTCGGGAACTTTAAATTATAAGGGAATGCTTTGGAAAAAAAATTTGGATTTAAGTGTAAAAAGGGGAAACTGGGCAAGAAGGCCTTAAAAGAATTTTGTAGAGTTTAGGACACAAGAAATGAATTGGCAAAGTGGCTTGGGGGCTATGTGCAAAGGGAGTGCCAAGGGGAAGGGGTTCGAATAACATGGGAAGCAGTTGGGCTTTTACTTTTTTTAGCGTCAGAAAGGGGGTTGGGCTAGGAAGGCTTTAAAGGAATTTTGTGGGCATTTTTTTAGCAAAAAGGAAGGCTGTGGTAGAGTGGCTTCCGTGCGCTGCTTAAGAGCTTGGGGAGGACGCCATTAAGGACCTCGGTTCGAATCCAGGCGGCAGCAGTGAAGGGTTTTTTTATTTTTGTTTTTGGGGCGTTAAAAGGAAGGAACTAAGGAAGTAGGGCTTAAAAGAAATTATGGCGTGTTTTTGACACAAACAACGCCTTGGCCGAATGGCCTGGGGCGCTACCTGGCTGCTTGTTCCACCAGGTCCTGTGTCCGAACCATGGAGGTTGCAATTGAAGTTTTATTTTTATTCTTTTTGGCAGCAGGTTGGTAAGGTGTTGGACGGCACATGGGACCTTCAAATTGAGATAAGAATTAAGTTAGTTTTTTTAAATTTTCGGCTGAGGTATTGGATTAAGGTTGGACTTTATTTTTATTTATTAGATGATAAGGGTGGTCTTTTTAATTGTTTTTGAATAGGTGATAAAGTTATAAAATAGGGGGATAAGCTTGATGCTTGTCTTTGAATTCGGCTGGAAGAGGGAATAGTCATTAATTTATTTTTATTTAGTTTAAATTAGTAGATAGGAGATAATTGTAGAGTTATTTTATTTGTTTTATTTATTTTAGTTTAATAGGTAGGAGTTTGATATGGGATTAATTTATTTTATTTGTTAAAGGGATAAAGAGATAAAGTAGGAGAGTGATAGGAGATAATGTATTGTATTATTTTATTAAAAAGATTAAATGGGAGAAAGCTTTGGAATTTGATTAGGGGGATGCTAGCAGCCGAATTCTTTATAAGGGGGGAGTGTTCATCTTTGGCTTCTCTTTTGTTTCTTTAATTTTTTTTCTTTGTGCCGAAATTCCCCTACTCTTCTCCTCTTCTTTTCTTTATTTTCTTTCAACCCCAAATCCTTTCTTTTTATTTCTTGAATAGCCGAATACCCCATCTTCTTTTGAGAGCCATGGCCGAATGTGTAGTCATCATTTAGAGCATAAGCCGAATCTCTAGTAAGCCTCATCAACATCTCTTTTTCTTCTCTTGTGGTCTCAAAAGCCGAATCATCAAGGAAGGTGCCGTCGACTACTTTCTGGTAGTCTCTCTAAACAAACGTTGGGAGCATTGAAAAGGAGTCTTTCGGGATTTGCAGAGATTAAGGTAAGTGATTAGTAATATTTGGCCAAGGGGCCATTGTCCATAGGTTTGTGTTTAGGCCGATTCTAACATGTGATATATGTAGGGATCTCGACAATTCTATAAGACAAGTGCAGGTTTCGGGATTTAAGTATGCTAGGTAAGTAAGTGCTAATAGTCAGCCATAGGCCATTTTGGTTATTAAGTATTGACCGATTATGTGCTATGATTTTTAGGGGTAAATTGACAGAAGTACATTGGAGCCTTTGGGATTCTAGATCGTTTCGGTAAGTAAGTTAAAATTGTAGTTTATTCGCTTAAGATCTTGTATTATGACTTTTAACCAAAGGATTCTGATTAAGTGATTGCGATGGACGTGGATGCCAGTCAAGGAAGGTAGGGGAAAGTCCCTATCCCGAAATTTAAGAAAAGAGCTGTCTCAGCGGTTTGGGATTGGCCATCGGGGTGTGGGCCAGCAGCAGGAGAAAGCTATAGGCAGATAGCTGTAGTCTCGCTTAGCGATAGCGTCGGGATCGAAAGTCTAGAGCTTCAGGTTATTAGGTGTGTAGCTAGCCTACTATTTCCGGGATTTATATTTGCATGTGTGATGTGTTTACTAACAAATGCAGTGATAAGTGTGATATTGATACCCTTCAAGGGTATGAGGACGATCAGGTTAGTATCAAAGCTGTTGAAATATGATCATTGATTTGTATATGTGATTATGCTTATGGTTATGAGTAACATGTGCATGCATTATCATGGCACTACTTTATGTTGCATGTGCATGGGTGGGCTATGAAAGAAGGTACGGGTGTACTTCGAGTACGTGGTTGATGAGTAGCTATGTGCCTCATCGTGATTGATATCGGCTATGTGCCATATCGTGGATTGATGAGTGACTATGTGTCCCATCGTGATTTTGGTGTTAGCTACGGCTACATCGTGGATTGGCGCTGACTGAGGTCGCGTTGTGGATTTTGTGCTTAATTGCACGTGGTTGGCATTGAATGCCTTTGTGAAGTTAAAAGGAGAGGGTGATTTAATAATCCCCTGGTGTGTGGTAGGCTGGATAAGGGGGTGTGTAGAGGATGGACTTAGGCTTGGGTCGGGATTCATTATTGCATAATTGTGGAATGTGAATACATGTGATTGTGGACTTGAATAAGAAATGGGCTAAGCCCAGTATGTGGAGGGTATGTGGCTAATTACCTGGTTACTTGATAAGTGTTATAAGTATGGGCCAAGCCCAGAATGTGATATGATCTGAGTATGATATATGATATCTGATGCATGGGTTATTATGTGGTTAGCATGTGGGTGGAATTCAGTGGTTAATTACACACTGAGTCTGTGTGACTCACCCAACTTCTTAAACATCACAGGTGATTCGTGATTAATGGACCGGGTTGGAGTGGATACAAAGGTGGCCATGCAGAAGCAGATTTTCATGCGGAAGTTGTTTTCCTATTTAATAGAATTTATCATTTTCAGTATTTTTGAGTATTTGAATAAGTTTTATTGTAATAAGACCCAATTAAATTATTTGAGTATTTATATTATGTCAAAGCCAAATGACGATTAAATTATTATTTTAAAATCAGTTTATTTTCGGCAAACTATATCTTAAAACATAAGTTAAGGTTTTAATTCGGATATTTTATATCAAGCTTATATTATTTAATAATTTTTAAAGGGACATGGTTTTTGAATAAGTACAAAATTTTCAAGTTCCACCACAAGTAAGGATATTTTTAAACGTTTTTCCGCATGATGACATACGAGATCGGTCGAGGACTTGTGGGCGGGTTTGGGTGTTCTGATTTGGTATCGAGCCGGTTCAAAACTCAGCTTTGAGGGTTTTGGGCCCAAAATCGTTTTCAAAATGGGCTTTTCAAAAATATGGGTTTTTATGAAATATTTTCAGGTATTCGGCATGGCGCTGTACCTCGACCCATGATCCACGGTAAGTACTTGGACTTGTGAAGTAATTTGTTATATGAACTGATATGGACTTAGTTGGGCTCGTAAGATTAGTGAACTAGGATTTGTTAAACCCTAGGGCTAGTCTACTCAAACATATGCATAAGACTTAAGGACTCTTAAACAAACCTGTGAAGTAAGTCGCCGAGTTAAGGTGTGGCAACCATGGTACGCATGTCTAGGAGTGGTATTCAGTAAGAGCTTGGTATTTAAGCAGTCCTAGCGACTCACCTCCTCTTTACTCGAATCCTACCTGGTGCGTAGCCACGGTTCACCTTAACCAATAGGACTTGTTCATAGGCTAAACCAATTATTAAAACCCAGAAGAGATTAGCCTTACTGTTTTAAAACCCTTAATTTTAAAATTTCCAAACTTACCCCTTTGGTTTGTAAACCCTAAATCTGATTTTGAAAAACGTCTTCTCAATTTACCAAAATTACCAAAATGCCCTAGCGACAAAATTACAAAAATGCCCCTGTATTGTAAAATTACCGTATTACCCTCAACTTTTGTTAAAATGATTTTACTTTGCAAAATACCAAAATCTTTAGTTTTCAAAATATCAAGATACTCCGATTTGGGGAAATTTACGAAGATACCCCTTTGTGGAAAATTTCTAAAATGCCCCTGACTTTCAAAATTTTCGGTTTAACCCCAATTTTAATAAAATTTCCCTACTTTGCAAAAGTATTCAAAAACTCTATTTTGCGAAAATTCAAGATACCCTGATTTAAAAAAAAAATACAAAAAATTACCCTTGATGAACAAAATTACCAAAATAACCCTAAATTTCAAAAAAAAAATTTGTCATAGCTTTGATTTGGGGAAAATTTCCAAAAATACCCTGGAGTTTTTAAAGTCAAAATATCTTGATTTATTAAAATTTTTAATCGACCCCGATTTATTACCAAAATACCCTTGTAGAAAAAATGACGGAAATACCCCTGGGGTAGAAACGGACAGAAATGTCCGAATAGTAAATGTGTGTGGTAGATACCACTGAATGAATGTGTTCTTGGTGATGAATGAATGTGCCCTAATGAGGAACGAAGATGATTCTCTGAATTAGAGTAGTGAAATCGAATTGAAACTTTGCTTGATCGAAAGAACAACTCCTGAAAACCTCGTTTCATAAAATTTGCTCGTGGATAAATAGTGGAACCAAATTTCTAATGCATAAAACTTGTTAATGTCAGTTAAATTGCGGCGATAGAGATGAGTTCTAGGGACGCGGTAGAGGTAGAATGGCGAAGATCGAATCGGGCCAGGTGGGAGTGCGCCATGGGTCGAAAGTGAAGTGAAGTCGCCGCCAGTGGAGTGCGGGAGCAAGATCGGATAGAAGAAGATGACGACTGTATCGCGGGCCATGTTACGAGTGCGAGCGAGTAGCAGGAGCTAGTAGGGAAATGGAACTCGAAAGTCGGTATCGGAAAGGCTTAGATCGAAGCGGGCCGAGATCTTTAGAGAGTGTGTCGGAGTAGCTCCTAACGTAGCGGAATCTTGGCTAGAAGCGATCGAAAGAATCATGGATGATTTGGTGCACCAATGAAGAAAAAAGTGAAGGGTCTTTGTTTCGTTGCTTCGTGACGAAGCTTATCGTTGGTGGCTCACTGTCAAACAAGGTATACCGGTAGATCGACTGGATTGGGATTACTTTAAGGCCAAGTTTGAAGGGAAGTACGTAGGAGCCAGTTATTTGGACTCGTAAAGGAAAGCGTTTCTAAATCTAGTACAAGGGAATAAGTCGGTAGCGGAGTATGAAGCTGAATTTGTGCGGCTAAGTCAGTACGCCAAAGGAATCGTGGCTACTGATTACGAGAGGAGTGTTCGATTCGAAGATGGGTTGCGAGATGAGCTACGGGAGTTGATCGCTCCATAGAGAGAAAGGGACTTCGCCACTCTGGTGGTGAAAGCTCGGATCGCTGAAGAGGTTAAGAAGACTATAAGAGAAAACCGAGAGAAGAGTAGGAACGGGAATAAGAGGAGTTTTGGATCGTCAGCATCATCTGGAGAGGTTCAGAAAAGACCAAGGATCGAGAATTCTGTCCGTGCACCTGTACCAGTTGCTGAGAATCGGAGTCGTTCCTGTGCTCAATGTGGAAGAGCTCATGTAGGAGAATGTTGGGGAAATAGTAAGGAATGTTTCCGGTGTGGGTCGAAGGCTCACTTGGTTAAGAATTGTTCCCAGGCAACGAGAGGTCGAGGTTCGAGCCACGAGGGAAATGGTACCGGCAGAGGTGCTAAAGGATCGGATGCGAGACAGCCAAGGACTTGATATCAGGTACTTCCTTTGTGTGGGACACTATTTATTGTCTTGTTAATGTGAAGTTAGCTCATTCTTGTATGGTTAGTGAAGTTTAGGAATTTTGAATGTGAACCTTAAGACTGTGTCTAGAAGGCAGGATAGGTTTGCTAAGATCAGAGTGCGCAGCAGAGGCGTAGAGTAGCGAGTTATGATTGTCTGGTAGTAAGTAATTTCGAGGACGAAATTATTTTAAGGAGGGTAGAATTGTAACACCCTGGTTTAGGGGTTATGCGTTCATGCATAATTCGAGTGATAGTAGGCTTGGAGTATGGTTGGACATGTTTTAAGGGTTTTGGGAACTTTAAATTATAAGGGAATGCTTTGGAAAAAAAAATTTAGATTTAAGTGTAAAAAGGGGAAACTGGGCAAGAAGGCCTTAAAAGAATTTTGTGGAGTTTAGGACACAAGAAATGAATTGGCAAAGTGGCTTGGGGGCTATGTGCAAAGGGAGTGCCAAGGGGAAGGGGTTCGAATAACATGGGAAGCAGTTGGGCTTTTATTTTTTTTAGCGTCAGAAAGGGGGTTGGGCTAGGAAGGCTTTAAAGGAATTTTGTGGGCATTTTTTTAGCAAAAAGGAAGGTTTGTGGTAGAGTGGCTTCCAGGTGCCGCTTAAGAGCTTGGGGAGGACGCCATTAAGGACACAGGTTCGAATCGGTAGCGATGAAGTGAAGGTTTTTATTTTTGTTTTGGGGCGTTAAAAGGAAGGAACTAAGGAAGTAGGGCTTAAAAGAAATTATGGCGCGTTTTTGACAAAAACAACGCCTTGGCCGAATGGCACAGGCGCTACTGGTCGCTTGTTCCACGAGTCACGTGTCCGAACCATGGAGGTTGCAATTGAAGTTTTATTTTTATTCTTTTTGGCAGTGAGTTGGTAAGGTGTTGGGCGGCACATGGGACCTTCAAATTGAGATAAGAATTAAGTTAGTTTTTTTAAATTTTTAATTTGAGGTATTGGATTAAAAAGGTGGACTTTATTTTTATTTATTAGATGATAAGGGTGGTCTTTTTAATTTTTTTGAATAGGTGATAAAGTTATAAAATAGGGGATAAGCTTGATTCTTGTCTTTGAATTAATTTGGAAGAGGAATAGTCATTAATTTATTTTTATTTAGTTTAAATTAGTAGATAGGAGATAATTGTAGAGTTATTTTATTTGTTTTATTTATTTTAGTTTAATAGGTAGGAGTTTGATATGGGATTAATTTATTTTATTTGTTAAAGGGATAAAGAGATAAAGAAGGAGAGTGATAGGAGATAATGTATTGCATTATTTTATTAAAAAGATTAAATGGGAGAAAACTTTGGAATTTGATTAGGGGGATGCTAGTAGCCGAATTCTTTATAAGGGGGGAGTGTTCACCTTTGGCTTCTCTTTTGTTTCTTTAATTTTTTTTCTTTGTGCCGAAATTCCCCTACTCTTCTCCTCTTCTTTTTATTATTTTCTTTCAACCCCAAATCCTTTCTTTTTATTTCTTGAATAGCCGAATACCCCATCTTCTTTTGAGAGCCATGGCTGAATGTGTAGTCATCATTTAGAGCATAAGCCGAATCTCTAGTAAGCCTCATCAACATCTCTTTTTCTTCTCTTGTGGTCTCAAAAGCCGAATCATCAAGGAAGGTGCCGTCGACTACTTTCTGGTAGTCTCTCTAAACAAAAGCTGGGAGTATTGAAAAGGAGTCTTTCGGGATTTGCAGAGATTAAGGTAAGCGATTAGTAATATTTGGCCAAGGGGCCATTGTCCGTAGGTTTGTGTTTAGCCGATTCTAACATGTGATATATGTAGGGATCTCGACAATTCTATAAGACAAGTGCACGGTTTGGGATTTAAGTATGCTAGGTAAGTAAGTGCTAATAGTCGGCCATAGGCCATTTTGGTTATTAAGTATTGACCGATTATGTGCTATGATTCTTGGGGGTAAATTGTGAAGTACATAGGAGCCTTTGGGATTCTAGATCGTTTGGTAAGTAAGTTAAAATTGTAGTTTATTCGCCTAAGATCTTGTATTATGACTTTTAACCAAAGGATTCTGATTAAGTGATTGCGATGGACGTGGATGCCAGTCAAGGAAGGCAGGGGAAAGTCCCTATCCCGAAATTTAAGAAAAGAGCTGTCTCTGGTGGTTCGGGATTGGCCACCGGGGTGTGGGGCGTGATAGGAGAAAGCTATAGGCAGATAGGCGTAGTCTCGCTTAGCGATAAGCGTCGGGATCGAAAGTCTAGAGCTTGAGGTTATAAGGTGTGTAGCTAGCCTCTTGTTTCTGGGATTTATATTTGCATGTGTGATGTGTTTACTAACAAATGCGATGATAAGTGTGATAATCGATACCCTTCAAGGGTATATGAGGACGATCGAGTTAGTATCAAAGTTGTTGAAATATGATCATTGATTTGTATATGTGATTATGCTTATGGTTATGAGTAACATGTGCATGCATTATCATGGCACTACTTTATGTTGCATGTGCATGGGTGGGCTATGAAAGAAGGTACGGGTGTACTTCGAGTACGTGGTTGATGAGTAGCTATGTGCCTCATCGTGATTGATATCGGCTATGTGCCATATCGTGGATTGATGAGTGACTATGTGTCCCATCGTGATTTTGGTGTTAGCTACGGCTACATCGTGGATTGGCGCCGCGGATCGAGGTCGCGTTGTGATTTTTTGTGCTTAAGCGCACGTGGTTGGCATTGAATGCCTTTGTGGAGTTAAAAGGAGAGGGTGATTTAATAATCCCCTGGTGTGTGGTAGGCTGGATAAGGGGGTGTGTAGAGGATGGACCTTAGGCTTGGGTCGGGATTCATTATTGCATAATTGTGGTATGTGAATACATGTGATTGTGGACTTGAATAAGAAATGGGCTAAGCCCAGTATGTGGAGGGTATGTGGCTAATTACCTGGTTACTTGATAAGTGTTATATGTATGGGCCAAGCCCAGAATGTGATATGATCTGAGTATGATATATGATATCTGATGCATGGGTTATTATGTGGTTAGCATGTGGGTGGAATTCAGTGGTTAATTACACACTGAGTCTGTGTGACTCACCCAACTTCTTAAACATCGCAGGTGATTCGTGATTAATGGACCGGGTTGGAGTGGATACAAAGGTGGCCACGCAGAAGCAGATTTTCATGCGGAAGTTGTTTTCCTATTTAATAGAATTTATCATTTTCAGTATTTTTGAGTATTTGAATAAGTTTTATTGTAATAAGGCCCAATTAAATTATTTGAGTATTTATATTATGTCAAAGCCAAATGACGATTAAATTATTATTTTAAAATCGGTTTATTTTCGGCAAACTATATCTTAAAACATAAGTTATGGTTTTAATTCGGATATTTTATATCAAGCTTATATTATTTAATAATTTTTAAAGGGACATGGTTTTTGAATAAGTACAAAATTTTCAAGTTCCACCACAAGTAAGGATATTTTTAAACGTTTTTCCGCAGTGACATACCAGATCCGGTCAGGACTTGTGGGCCGGGTTTGGGGTGTTACAAGAACATTAGATTGGAGAAGGCCTGAGCAGGGGTGGCATAAGTATTGAAAAATCCAGTTTGAAGATGGTTTTCTTATACAACGGAAAAGAAAAATTTTGAAAATAGATCCAGTTTCTTATATTTATAGCAATAAACCCTAGACTGAAATCGAACATGTGTTTTTGAATAGATGAATCCTTGTCGCTCTCGACTTTCAACCAAGCAATCTTCTCTACTATTCTCGTAGCACGATTTGCTTTGAGTGTGGTCTTGATCAAATCAAATCAAACATAGGAACTAGAAATAATTTTCTTTTATTTTGGGTGAAAACAAAAATTATCATCTCAAATAAAAACTAGTAGAATTGTTATTACGAAAAATAGATTTAATAGTTGAGAAGAAATTCTCTCTATTTTTCGGCAGAGTAACAAAATCCTAAAGTTATGTATTTAACCCTACCGATGCCATCTATTTATAGAGAGAGGAGGTAGAACCCTTGTTGAATTAGAGAAGTTTATTTCAAATAGAAAAAGACTTCCTACTTGAGTAGGATTAGTGTGGGCGACGCGCCTCAAGTATTCCTACTAGGGTTGGCGCCCTCTTCATATTCCACGAGGGGATTTTGGGCCTTTCTCACATCAGGTCCAATTACGAGTATTTTTTTGACTTTTTGAACCAATACTTTATAATCTGATCCAACACAAATCTATTTTTCTATTTTAAAAAATAAACTTTAATATTTATATTTAATTAAATAATTTTCTCATCCCAATTTTACTTCTAGTAAAATTATTACAATTTTACCCATAGTAAAATTTCCAATAAAATATATTTAATATTTCACCATTCAACTTGTTCATTATGACCGTATGCTTTATTTTCATTTTTGGGCTTTAAAATAGCTCAAAAACATAAACTCAATCTTACAATCATTTTTGAGAAATCCTTTTTCATTTCTAAATGATTTCAGTTCTCATTTTCATTTTCATTTTCATTTTGGAGAAAACTACATTCATTTCCAAATGATTTTATTTTTCCATTTTCATTTTCATTTTGGAGAAAAGGTTAATAATTTCTAAATGTTTCTTATTTCTCCATTTCACCATTTCTATTTATTTCTGTTCATTTGATTTAACATGCAGTTCATTCCTGGTTTCAACGATCTAGTGGAGGGACCGATTTGACATATGCAATTCAGGCTGAAATGATTTATAATAAGTTTTAGGTTTTCGCCAGTTAATTATAAACTCATTTAGTCACTAAGTCATTCCACTATAGTATCGTGACTGAGCTCTCCCCAATAACATACCCTTACGAAAGCAACTTGATCAATGCTCGTCCAATGATCTTGTCATAAGTGTGTTACCCTCATAGGATATCCTTAATCTTTTCGGGATAATATCCGTTCTCCCAATATGATTCTATTTTATCTCATGGTAACCATTACACTTTTCTTCATGAGAAGCCAATCACTATCAAATAATGATCAAGTCATCCATCACAAAGATGAATGAGTCGTGACCATTGTGACACCCCTTACCCATATTCCACGCCGGAATAGGGTACGAGTGTAACACCCCAAACCAGGTCTATGCGTTAAGACGAGATTTGGTTTGTCACACTGATCGAACATCCATTTACTTCTCTAACGATTTAAGTAAAATAGTACTACAAAACCTTTTGGAAATGAAGTTTAATAAAAATTTAGTACAATGATTTAAAATTGATGATTTAAGAAAATACTTGTTTTCAATCTTATAAATTGTAATATAATTGCCAAAACCTTAAAATAGTTTTTAAAAGAATTTGAACGAATTTAAAAGAGTAGTTTAGGTGTTCAAAATGTTATAAAACATAATATTTTAAGAAAACTTTAAAAATTTAACATAAGCCCATATTGAGAGTCTTAAACAAAATTAAATCCATCCACACAATAAAATCCATAAAAAACATAATTAGAGGCCTTATTACATCAACCCAAAATAGTAATTAAAATAAGTAACTTAAATAAAGTTCATAGTTTATAAAACCCATACTTGTAGTATGGCCTCCACCAAGTCATCGCCGGCCCAAGTCCACATCAATTTCCATTACCTGAGATGGATAATAAAACGGGGTGAGTTACAAAGAACTCAGTGTGTAACTCACTTACCACCATTATTGGGCGGACCATCGAGGTATTAATTTGGGCTTGAGCCCAATTTACAAATTTTAACAATATGAAATGAAATAAAATATATAAAATGCATGAAAATGAATTTCCCAACCAAGCCTAATTTCCATCCGCTACACACCCCCGTACCAACCAACACACCTATGGGGATCAAGTCAACCCACCCCGCCAAACACACCAATCATAGGCATTAAGCCTTTTTAATAATATTGTAGTGCACTACAGAACTAGATTGTGACATTGTCACCAAACTAGAGGCATTAAGCCAAAATTTGTGGCAGAGCCACCGAACTAGATTCATGGCCACAGGCCTTTCTTCTCTTCATCATATATCCCGTCCCATGCAATTATGTATGCATAACAAACTTTAGTCATATAATAATTTATCAAATAATCCATATTATAAATGAGTCTATAATTAAGCTTTTCATTTGGGCCTATTAAACAAATTAGTATCTAGCCCATTTAGCAATCTAGCGATCTTTGGCCCATTTATCGAACTAGAATATTTTTGGCCCATTTAGCGATCTAGCGACCTTTGGCCCATATTTCGAACTAGAGGATTTTTGGCCCATTTAGCGATCTAGCAACTTTTGGCCCAATCTATCAATCTAGCAATCTTTTCGTAACAATTTAGCAATCTAGCAGTTTTTCAGCCCAATTTAACAATCTAGCAGTTTTTCGTAAATTTCTCGGTTTTAACCGTTTTTATGCATTTACACAAAAGTACTGATTACTACAAAATTTTCGATTTGGCCATCTTTACGATTTATTAAAATACTTACGGTTTAGTATCTAACCCGAAAGATAAGTGTGAAGTTACACACCTGGTTATAGTGAGAACTAGACTTTCCCGCTCGTCGATACCTATACGCATCACGATAAATTAATACGCTGTAATTTATTAATAAAACCAATCTAGAAATAACGATCTAAACTTTTACCCTCGGATTTTCGAACTACTTCTACTTGCGGTTTCTCCCCGATTGATGGTTCGTTAACCGAATCAAATCCACGAACAAATAATGGTTCGGGAGTACGAACTACTTCAAACAATTGATTCTCCTCAGATGAGCGTCCACAACCCGGTGGAAAATCTCGGATTCCCGAAATAGCCCTTTGCTTATACTTAGGGGGATTAACGGAACCTCCCCTTTTTCGAACACTAAACACCGCCCTTTTCTTCCCTATCTTGATTGTCTTCAATGACAAAAGATCATAAGTCCAAACTAATATAATATCGAAATATGACTAAGGGTTTTAAGGGTGAAATTTCCTTACCACAAATATCCTTGTACCACAATAAGAGAATCGAGAAAATTGTTTTATGATACTCACGAACACTTGATTTCCGGTCTTCCACGATCGCACTAAAATATAACAATTGGAAACGTTTAATAGGATGAACTATTATTTCGATCTAATGAGACCCTCTTACCACCATCAAGATTCGGCCAAAATAAAAATAACTAAAAAGAACTCTTACCTAACGTCCACGATTGAAAAGAGACGATTGAGAAAGATGTTTAGATGTGATGGAGGATTCGACTATGTAATATCAAAGAAAAGAGAAAAAAAATGATTCGGCTATGGCACACTAGCATTCGGCCATGAGAAAAAATAATGGAAAAATAATATGGTTGAAAAGAATTAAAAGATGAGAGAAAGAGATGGTATTGATTTGGTTTTCAAAGTGAAGAAAAGAGAAAGAAAAGAGATGGGTTTAGTAGCATTGTATATTCGACAATGGGGAAAAGAAAAGAAAAAGAATGGCTTTTGGTATAGGTGATTTTGGCACTAAGACAAAGCAAACAAAAGAGTACTAAGATGATATGCAAAAATGACCAAATGGTCAAGAGAGTTAGGCTTACCAATTGCTCAATTTCGGCCAAGGAAGAAAGGTTGAGAAAGAAATGCAAAACTTTGCACAAAGGTTGCTAGGAATGACCAAAACAAATTCCTAATCCTAGCCAACTACTAGCATATTCGGCCAACCTCCCCACTAGCCATATTGCCGTCCAAATTCATGGTCAAATGGTCATGATTTTGTTTCCAAAATATTTTCCTTGATACTTGCCCTATGTCCCCATATCTTTCCAAATTTTCTTGATTCCATACCATAAGTTAGAAATTTCCTTATTCCTTTAATCTACTAACCAAAAATAACAAGGTCAACACTTACCATATTTATGCTTGGCCGACACTTACCATAGTAGAGTAAAAATAAAAGTTGTCTAAATGCTATTTAAGGGATTCGAACCTCTCCCCTCATGCTAATACCCATGCGCCATTACCACCTTGCCCTTTACTCATCTTATGTCACTTATTAACACTTTAATTAACTTAAGTATTAATGACACTTGATCCACTTCAATAAATTCTCAAACTAAAAATTATTCCATACCTGAATAATTCTATACTCTTCTTCAGGACTATAATAGGCACGAAAAATAATAAGAAAATTTTTCCTTTCTAAACTAATCACCAAAACATGCAATAAATCGATACTCAAATTTTCAGGGTGTTACAACGAGGCATTATCGAAGGTAAACACAAGCAAACATACATTTCCAAGTCATAAATTTCCATTCAAACTAAAACTTTCCATACACATTCATATCGTCCCTAAATGAGCCTACGGGGCTCAATACATGCTTTAGAAGTGGTTTGGGACTAAACCGATAACTTTAGAAATTTTTACAAAATAAAGAAAATTTTTCATGTTACAGGGCTCACGGGCCTATGTGGTCCAAGGGACACACCTGTGTGACCTTTAGACATGCCTGTGCTACAGGCCGTGTTCAAAATAGGGAGCTCTCTGACTTGTGCCACACGACCGTGCCACACACCTGTGTGTTAGGCCGTGTGGTCGATTTAATTTTCACATTTTTCTATAAAATAGGTGCAGACTTCACACGACCGTGTAGTGATTGACCCTCATGGAAGAGAATGCAACCACTGTTTGGCTTTATTCCTCAAAGAAAAGGGAAATAACTTAAGATGGATGGCATCATCAGAAACGCCATTTATCTTGAAGGTGTCACAAAATTCTAGGAAATTCGCTAAGTGTGTGTTAGGATCCTCATCTTGCAAACCATCAAAATGAACAAACTGTTGTATCATCTATATAGTTAGGTTTTAGTTCAAAATTATTTGCAGCAATAGTAGGCCTAACAATGCTTGACTCAGTTCCTGTTAAACTAGGTTTAGCATAATCATACATAGTTCGAGGAGCATGATTTTCGGCCATCTCTGGAGGTGGCGGATGATTTTCAGCCATCTCTTCTATAGTATTTATTTCGGTTTCTTGCTCTTCTTCTATGTAGTTTAAGCTTCGCCTTATTTCTCTGCGATTTCTGCGAAAGGTACCTTCAATATCACTGTGGTAAAGTAGGGGTCTTGTCGGGTTCCTTCTAGTCATAAACTAGAGGTACTTGGAAGGAACAAAAGAAGGAAGAAAATTTAGAAAAGTAACAATAAATTGCTAAAATAAAAGAAATATAATATGGCTAAAGTAATAAAAATTAAGCTTTCTTAATATTTTAGTTCCCCAACAACGGCGCCAAAAACTTGATCGTTGTTTTATGCGATGTGAAAGTCTTAAAATTTATATAAAGAATGATCGAACCTGGAAACTAATTATGACAACGATTTGACGCAAGCACACCTATCGAACAGTAGTATAATTTAGGCAAGACCAGATTGTCGAATCCAAAGGAACCAAAAGTAATAATATTAACTTTGTTTTTATTATTTAGCCTAAGAATTAAATGAATTTATCTAATCTAAAATTAACTAACAACTAATATAAAGATGCAAAGACAAAGAAGAATGAAATTAGGGAAAATAACTTTAGGAAAAACCAATTGATTAAGACGATACCCGAGGAAGAATCCACCTAGACTTCACTTTTTATCTAACTCTGAACCAGACGATTTATTCACTTGACTTGATCTGTAGGATTCCCTAAGTTATATTAATCTCTCTCTCGAGGCAAATAACGTCTAACCCTAGGTTGATTAATTGAAATCTCTTTCTAATTAAAACCTCTAGAATTGCATTAACTTGATCTATAGACTCCCATATTAGGTTTCACCCTAATCCGGCAAAATCTCGTCACCCTATCTCTAGGCGTGCGATCAACTCCGCTTAATTATGCTAGATCTACTCTTATGCAGAGACTTTTGCTCCCCCACCTAAACACATCACACTTGAATTAATATCCCAGAAATATTAACACAAGAATTAAGAACACATAATTAAGAACAAGTCAAATATTTATCATATAGTTCAGCAAACGATAACAAGATTCATCTTAGGTTTCATCCCCCTCAGGTATCTGAGGGTTTAGTTCATAATAATAAAAGAAAATATCTCAGAAGAAAAGATAAAACAAAACATAAGAAATCCCTAAAACCCCCTGATAGAATTGAAGGAGAGATCCTCCGTCTTGAGTATAACTCCGGCTTCTTGAGATGGATCAACTGGCTATCTTCGAGTAACTCTCTACAAATCTGCCCTCTTTGGCCTAGTTGGATGCCCCCTGACTAAAGCCTTGGGTTCCCCCTTTTTAGGTTATACCTAGGGGTTTATATAGGCTTCGGAATGTGTTTCTTCCCCCCTAAGTATCCTAATCCGAGTGAAATTTCTCTTTGTCACGACAGGGAGACGCCCATGGCACATGCCCGTGTAAGTCGTGGCCAGGCCGTGTTCGAGACTGTTGAGTGAGGCACGGCCATGTGGTCTTGGGCCCAGGCCATGTGGATTTCGTGATATGGCGCATTTACTCTGTTTTGGGCCTGTTTTCTATTCTTTTCGTCATCCGGTGCTCTTTTGAGTATAAAACATGAAAACAAAGGATTAAGAGCACCAAATTACATAATTCAAGGCTTAAATCATCCAAAAGTATGCTAAATGTGGGCTTAAAATATGTTACTTTTACTGTTTATCACCTAGTAAGTTCATATGCAAAAAATAAACAACATTAACATGCATTTGTCATATAAATAACATAACATATATCAAACATAATGTCATTAAAACCTCATGAACATTACATAGTCATTCACATTTTTACAAATAGTTCGTCATATACCGAATTCATTTCTTTTGAGTTTTTCGTACATACTAGTACCAACTATTAACATAATCACATACTATCTCATCTTCGACATGCCCGTGGAATTTTCGGTTGAACCATTTGGATTACTAAAGGATAGTCGAGAATCTCGTACACATAGTACAGGACTAATGCCATATCCCAGATATGGTCTTACATGTAGTCTCGTATCGATGCCAATAGCCCAGCTATGGTCTTACACAAAGTCTCATATCGATGCCATATCCCAGCTATGGTCTTACATGGAGTCTCATATTGATGCCATATCCCAGATATGGTCTTACACGTAATCTCAGTAACCCTAATGTCATGACATTTGTATCCTATCTATTCCTAACGTTCAACCGGGCTTTCTTTCTTGCTGGAACTTTATCAAATATGCTCATAGAATCAATCATATATTTCATGCAATATCAAAACATTAAAATAAAAATATAACATTGCATTATTTACATACGAACTTACCTCGGTACAAAATAGTGAAAATGGACCTAATCTTCAAACACTTTGTTTTTCCCTCGATCTAGGTCCGAACTTCATTTTTCTTGATCTATAATAGCAAATTAAGCTCATTTAATACACACATTATCAAATCAGTCAAAAAATAAAATTATGAAAATTATATTTTTTCCCCTAAACTTTTGACATTTTACAATTTGGTCCCTAGGCTCGTAAAATGAAACGTATTCAATTTCTTTAAAACCCAAGACTAGGCGAACTTTATTCATGCTCATAACAGCCCACAATTTCCATTAAATCTCACTTTTACTACATATTTTATAACTTTTACAAATAGGTCCTTTTTGACATTTTTACCGAAAATCACTTAGTAAAAGTTGTTTATCCAACATCAAACTTGCACAATCTACCATTAAACATCAAAATACACAAATATTTAACATGGGTCAAACTCTAGACCTTTATTATTTCTTAATTTTGTGGTAGAAATAGATAGATCGGTTTACAACGAATTCAAAAATGTAAAGAGCATTAAAAACGGGCCAAGAACGGACTTACAATCGAGCTTGAAAGTGGCCGAACCTAGCTATGGCTTCCTCCTCTAAATTTCAGCTAGCATGAAGAAGATGGACAAGATTTTGGCTTGATTTTTGTTTTTTAATTCATTTAATTACAAAATGACCAAAATACCCCTAACTTAAAACATAAAAATTCTCTTACTCCATGTCCATTTTTGTCCACTAACTTAACAAATGGTCTACTTAACATATAAGGACCTTCAATTGAAAATCTCATAGAAATTGGACACCTTAAACAGACAGAACTCAAATTTTGCACTTTTTGCAATTAAAATTTAACTAAATTGAGTGTCCAAACGTCAAAATTTTCGAACGAAATTTTCACAAAATCATTTTGTAAAACTATAGACCACAGAAATATAATAAAAATAAATTTTACTACATCAGATTTGTGGTCCCGAAACCACTGTTCCGACTAGACCTAAAATCGGGCTGTTACAACTACACTTACTTTTCATCAACCATGTAATGCCAATGAGAGGATATCATTTACCTAAATTCCACTGTTGTTAATGACGTTGCATACTGCAAAAGTCGTACACCCGATGTACCAGCTTTTAGTTCCTTATCTATTTGAACTCAAGCTTTTACTTACATCAATGTGTACAAGTCACGCATACATAGTCTGTCATCCACTTAAGATTTAGGTATGCCACACTATGAATCTTACAAATGAATAAATCCATAAATGGATTCAAGACCTATTCTTCTTAGGTCCAGTCTGATGTACTGTCAATCTAGTCAGTTACATCTATGTCTTTATCTTCTTGGAGTCATCCACTCTGATGCCCAAGATAAAGTATGTCCCTAACTAGACTTGACAGACGACATATTAGTCTTTCAATCGATTTGGTCATTTTTAATTAGACTAAGGACATGTTTAGGTTCATCTACTAATATAATCTATCTTTTTGTATTACGATCCGATCAAATAATACCGTTTAATATTAGTTAAACATTAGAGAACCAATTAGCAACATTTTCTTCCATTTTACTTTGGATGAAAAAACATGATTGGAAAATATACAAATTATCAATGCAATTCATGAATAAATTTATTAACCAATCTTTTGAAAAAAATTTCAAGTGCACTTAGATGAAAATACTACATGTAGTGCACCAAATCCAACAGTCTCCCACTTGCCCTAGTGAAATGATGAGTCATGTTTCGCATTCTTGTGCCCCTCCATATGTTTCCCAAAGAAATCTTAGTTAGTAGAGTGTTGGAAAGAAAATCTTCAGGGTTTGTCCTCATATGCAATCTTTGACTACATCTATTATTCTGTCAAACACTAGTTTTTCCTCATATGCGATCTTTGACTACATCCATTATTTAGTCAAACACTACCGTCTCCCTTATGATACTTTGTATCAATGTGTTTTTCCCTTATGTGGTTTATTTGAGTTTTAGCTCTATCCGCACTGTTATAATGACATAGCTTTACCATACCTCATATTTGGCCCTCCATAGTGAAGTTTGCAATGCAACCCTGCTTGACACTTATTCACACTATGGACCCGCCATCTAAGACAAAGCACAACACAATGTCGATTTCCTAGAATCCTGACACGTATGGCAGTCATAACCAGTATATCCAATAGGAGTGAGATCTCCTCTAGAATACACAAGCATATAATCTCTCATTTTTCATAAATACTTGAGTATATGCTTAATTGCTTATCAGTGTCTTACTCCTAGATTTGCCTGATATCGACTTACCAACCCCACCATAAAACAAATATCTGGGCGTGCGCATAACATAACATACATGATACTTCCTATTGACAAAGCAAAATGAACTTTTCCCAAGTTATCTCTTTCTTCCGCTGTCTTAGGACAGTCCTCTAAAGAGAGATGTAATCTCGATACGGATGGTTGATTTCCCTTCTTCGAATCGATTATTACATAACACTCTATGTATGAAGCCTGAGATAGTGCTTTTACTTTGTTCTATCGATCCCTTAGAATTCGAATGCCTAGAAAAAAAATTAGCTTCTCTGAAGCCCTTCATGCTAAACAGTTGAGTTAACAATAGGTTAACTGATGACAATGTCCCTACATCATTCCTAATGAGTATAATTTCATTGACATATAGAACGAAAAAGACCACTTTTCCATCCTCTAAACATTTTTAAACACAAGGTTTATCTACGTTTTGCTCAAATCCTAAAGTCTTAATTGTTTGATCAAATCTTTAATTTCATGAGTGGGATGCTTGCTTAAGTCCATATATGGATCTAAGCAATTTGCAAACTTTATGCTCATTTTTTTTGGCTATATATTCGGTGGGTTGCATCATATATATGCTTTTTTTAAGATAACAGTTAAAAAATGTAGTCTTGACATCCATTTGCCAGATCTCATAATTGAGAGCTGCTGTAATGTTTAACAATATGTGGATTGACTTCAGCATGAAAACTGGAGAAATGGTTTCTTCTTAATCAATACCTTCTTTCTGAGTATAACCTTTTGCTACAAGTCTGGCTTGATAAGTTTCCACTTTTCCATCCACAATTTTTTTCTTCTTGTAAATCAATTTACACCCTATGGGTTTTATCCTTTTTGGTAAGTCTACAAGTTCCTACATAGAGTTGGAGTCCATAGAATCCATCTCAACTTTCATAGCTATTTCCCAGAGCATGGAATCAACACTCTCCATCATTTCATCATATGTTAATGGGTCATCATCTTTCTGTTCAGCAGACTCAGTGTTGAAAATAATTTCGCCAGATTGAAAGAACTCAGGCCTATAAGAGACCCTCCTTCTGTGACGAAGCACCCTATGCTGCTGATCGTTTGTAGGCCTGTTATTAAGAGTTAGTTCTGGAATTGTTTCTACAGGGTTTTGTATATTTCCCGAAAGTTCCTCTTGTACCTCTTTACTCCAAGGTTTGAATTCTTTGATGTAACTTTATTCAAGGAAAGTAGCATCAGTTGACACTATTATAGTTTGCTTTTTAGGGTTCTAAAACAAACCACACTTTGTTCCTTTTGGATATTCTACAAACATGCACAATTCTATCAATGAGTTCAACTTCCACACATCTTTATCCAATATGTGGGTTGGGCATTCCAAAATTCTTAAGTGATTAAGATTCGGCTTCTTGCCATGCCACAATTCATATGGAGTTTTGGATGCTACCTTAGTTGACACATCATTCAAAATATATCAAGCTATTTGTACCGTATATCTCTAAAAAGAGATTGATAGCTTTGAATAACTTAACATCGAACGTACCATGTCGAACAATGTTCGATTCCTTCTCTCTGCCACACCATTTGTAACATCTTAGATTAGGGGTTATGCATTTAGTGCATAATTCAAGTGTTAGCATGCTTTAGTGTATGCTGGGATGTATTTGTAGGGGTTCCTAAATTTCTAGGATGAAAGAGAAAGCTTTGGAAAATAATTGGATTTTAAGTGAAAAAGGAGAAACTAGGCAAGGAGGCCTTAAAAGAAATTTTGTGGAGTTTAGGACACAAGGAACCGTGTGGCAAATTGGCAAGGGACGCCACTTGAGCGTAGGGGAGCTTGCGTCAAGAGGGAGGAGGTTCGAGCTGCAGAATTTGTATTGTGGGCTTTTCTTTTTGCGTCAAGAAGGGGAGCAAGGTTAGGGAGGCCTTAAGGGAAGAATATAGGCGTCTTTGGACATGAAAGTGAGCCTGGTAAAGTGGCTGCAAGGCGCCACTTAAGGGCCTGGAAATTACGCCATGTGCAGTGGGCAAGGGCCCTTGGTTCGAGTTGCAAAGGAAGCAAGTGGGAGCCTTTATTTTTGCGTCAATAAGGAGCTTGGCTAAGGAGGTCTTAAAAGGAATTCTGGGTGAAGCATGCCACAAAAAGCGCCTTGGTAAAGTGGCTTGGGACGCTACCTAAGGTGCTAGGAGAGTTGTGTCAGCAGGGGATCCAAGGGAAGGGGTTCGAGTCTTGTTGGCAGCAGGGAGGAGTGTTTTTATTTTGCTTTTGGTGTTAAGATAAGGGGGAGCTAGGGAAAGAGCTCTTAAAAGGAATTGTATGGAGTTTATGACACAAAGGAGCTAGCAGCAAAGTGGCTGGTAGCGTGTGGTGGTTCCAGCAGGTCTCATGTTCGAAACCTGGGGGCAGTAGATAGGTGTTTTATTTTTGGCTATTGGTGTCAAGAAAGAAGGGAGGAGATGGATGGCATTTGGACTTTGTAAAGATTAAAGATAAGCTTTAATTTTATTTTAAATTTTGGCAATAGATAGGAGATAATTATAGATCTATTTTATTTATTTTGAATAGGTGATTAAGAGATTAAATAGGAGATGGATAAATGTTGACTTATTCAATTTATTTTGAATAAGTGTTGAAGAGGGAAAATAGGAGAAGAAAGTGGATTTTGATTAGTGAAGATATGGTGGCCGGCCAAGGGACTCTCTTGGTGACAATTTTCGGCTTTGAAGTGTATTAAGGTGAGTGTGCCGAATTTTAGTTAGTAAAGCATTCATCTTTTTCTTCTTTTTGTTGCTTTGCCAAATTCTTCTACTTTCTCTTTTTCTTCTTTATTTTTTCTTTCAACCCAAATCCCTTTCTATTTTCTTTAAAGCCGAATACCCTTTGTCATTAGGAGTGATAGCCGAAACTTTGCTACCATTGTTCACATTGCCGAAATCCCTTAGCCACTTTATTCCTCTTTTCTTCCATCTACATCTACTTTTAAGAGATAGCCGAATGTTCGAGCATCTTTTGAAAAGTCTAGCCGAATCCTTATTGAAGGTACAGTCGAATACTCTCTTGTAGTCTCTCCAAGCGACATAGTGGTAAGTGATCTCCTCTTTGAGCAATTGGTTTTGTTTCTTTTTATTGTGTGACGAAATCAAGTGAGTGAGGTCTTGGTTTTAGTCATGGCCGAATGTTCATAGTGTCCTTATAAGTGTTTCTTTGTGTAGCCAACGTTAAGGAAGTATCAAAGGAGTTTCGTGGATTCGATTCGTTAAGGTAAGCGAATATTTTGGGACTTGGAAAAGCTAGGTAAGGTGATAGTAGTATTTGGCCATAGGCCATTTGGGTTATTAATATTAGCCAATCTTGACTATGATGTTTAGGGCCAAATCGACAGGGATTACAAGGAGCTTTCGGGATTTCAAGACCCTTTCGGTAAATATGTTAAGTTGTGGATATTTGGTTAAGATTTTGTATAGTGATGATTAAATCGGTTGTTCTGATTAAGTGTTATGATGGAGGCAAATACCAATCAAGAAGGTAAAGGGGTGAACCCTATTCCGAAGTTTAAGAAAAGATCTGTCTCGGCGGTTCGAGATTAGCCATCGGGGTGTGGGCCAGCAGCAGGAGAAAGCTATAGGCAAATAGCCGTAGTGTCTCTTAGTGACAATATCGGGATCGAGAGTTTAGAACTTCAAGTGATCAGGTGTGTGATTAAACCACCGTTTTCTGGGTATATGATATGTATGTGATATGTGCATGTGTTATGAATGTGCTAACTAGTGCAGTGGAAATTGTAATATGGATACCCTCAAGGGGTATGTCGATAATCCGGTAAGTACCAAATCTGATGTAATGTGATTATTAATATGAACATGTGTTATGACTATGCTTGATGAACATGCTCATGCATCATTATATTATGTCATTATGGAATGTTTCATGTGCATGGGTTGGGATATGATATGAAAGAAGGTACGGGTGTACTTCGAGTTCGTGGTTTGATGTTAGCCTTGAGCTACATCGTGGATTGACGTTGACTGAGGTCACGTTGTGGATTAATTGCGATTTAGTTAGCGTGGCTTGATGAGTAGCTATGTGCCTCATCGTGGTTGATATCGGCTATGTGCCATATCGTGGTTGATGAGTGACTATATGTCCCATCGTGGTTTTGGTGTTAGCTACGGCTACATCGTAGATTGGCGCTGACTGAGGTCGCGTTATGGATTATTGTGCTTAATTGCACGTGGACGGCATTGATTGCCTTCTGGAGTGAAAAGGAGAGGGTGATTTGATAATCCCCTGGTGTGTGGTGGCTGGATACGGGGGTGTGTAGAGGATGAACCCTAGGTTGGGTTGGGTGCACTTTGCATAATTTCAATTAATATGTGGATTAATGTGAAAATGGGCCAAGCCCAATTGATATGTGGATTAATATGGAAATGGGCCAAGCCCAGTATATGAATGTGGAACAGTGTGGAAATGGGCTAAGCCCGATATGTGGAAATTATGCAGTTAATTACCCTGTTACCTGATAAGTGATTTGAATATGGGCCAAGCCCAGAATGTGACTATTATATGAATATGATAATTGTTATCTGGTATATGGGTTAATATGTGGTTAACATGTGGGTGGAATTCAGTGGATTAATTACACACTGAGTCTGTATGACTCACCCAATCTTTATTAAACATCGCAGATGATTCGTGGTGATCGGACCGGGTTGGAGGGGATCCAAAGGTGGCCATGCAGAAGTTGTTTTCCTTATTTAATAGAATTTATTATTTTCCGTATTTTAAGTATCTATTTATTGTAATAAGGCCCAGTTAAAGTATTTGAGCATTTTTATTATGTTTTAGCTAGATGACGATTAAATTATTATTTGGAAATGCTTTTATTTTTGGCAACTCATATTTTTAAAGTTTATAAAAGTTTTAATCTGGGAAATAGTAATAACTTAGTTTTATTGGGAGATTTAAACACATAATGTTTTATTAAAGACAAAAATTTTTAATGTTTTTCCCAAAAGTGAAATCAGTCTTCAAATGTTTTTCCGCAGTGACATACCAGATCCGGTCAGGGCTCGTGGGCCGGGTTTGGGGTGTTACACAATTTTGTTGTGGAGTGCTAATTTGGTCAATTAGGATAGAATCCCATTCTTTATGAGGTGCCCTTAGAACTTATTTGATAAATATTCCCTACCTCGACCAGACTAAAGTGCCTTTATGGGTAAACCTAGTTGTTTCTCTACTTCTGCACGAAACTCTTTGAATTTATCAAAGGTTTCACTCTTGCAGTGCATTAGGTACACATACCCATATCTGAAATAATCATCGATAAAGGTTCATAATATTCGTAATCACTTCTTGCATTGACGGTCATGGGGCCACATATGTTAGCGTGCAAAAGTTCTAGAAGTTTTACGGCCCTCGTTCCTTTTGCAATAAAATATCGCTTGGTCATTTTAACTTCCAAGCAAGATTCTCATTATGGACAATCGATATCTTTAACCAAACTTAAGATGTTATCTTGCTCAAGTCTAGTGATTATTTCTTGATTAATATGACCAAGTCTCAAATGCTAAAGGTACACCTCATTAGAGTGAGAAGTTTTAAGTTTCTTACTCGATATTTCTGTCTCAAGCAGTGTGTACATATTTGGTTTGATAAAATAAAGATTATTTGACATCCATCCATTACAGATATGTAACCTCTCCAACCTGGCCTAGACATTATGGCTGAATTGTGAAGACCACATAAGCCACTGGTGTGACTAAATGACCCTATCATACTTTGAAAACCTTAGTTACTCTTTTTTAAGAAAAACCACGGTTTTCCCTTGTGTCAATTTGAAAAACATTCACTTTATAAGTCAACTGTTTTTAAGTCATTTTCTCAGAGATAATAAGGTTTTAGAAAAACATGTTGCGCATCATTTCGTCCAACAAAATTGTAACAACTCCTGTTGCAGCAGAAAACTTAGTTTATGACTAATTTTTGTTAAGTCAAGTATCATGCATTGTCCGATTTCAAAAAACATCTTTAAATCCATACAATGAAATGAGTATGCATGCATAAAACCCCAAAATAAAAAAAAACCCAAACCACAGTCCAAATAATATTACAATCCAAAAACCAAATAAAATTTAATAAAATTTTAATCAAAATAAACGTTTAGTCCGAAGCCCGTCGTATGTCCGCATGCTGGGTCTGATCCTAGAATCGAGCATTACCTAAGAATTTTGAAACTATGGCGTGAGCTAACTAGCTAAAACATTATCACCAAACGTAGCATAAAACATTATCATTTGAGTGTATCATGGACATAATACAACGCAAAAAGATTCCTACCCAATCATTCGCTACACTCCACGAGTTCCTCAAATCTGTCTGTCAATCTCCAAACATTGTGAGCTGTGCTCGATGTGGTTAAACCACCATTATAAACAATATAGTTATATTGCCAATCATTATGCGATATAATCGCCATTCTCTTCATTACTCACGGTACAGTGCACTAACAACATTAATGTGGACTTAATCTACCGTTGTTGCTCTACAGAACTCCTCCATCATCCACAATATCCTACCCCATGCACATGCATTATGTCATACAAGATACAAACAAGTACATGTTTCGATTACAATCACATTTCAGTGGCATGCTTTACACGCCTTCATTATATCATTCATTTCCATTCAGTGGTAACACTTATCAAGCGTTCAATTTCACAATCACTTCAATGACATTCTAACATGACTCAGTTTCATAATCATTTCATAAGTAATTTAACATGCTACAAAGGCAATTTTCCATTGCATGTATAGCAACTTTCAATTAATTCATTTCATGACATTTTACTTAATGATACAATTCAAGCATCCAATTATCATTCCATAAAAACACATGCTATACATACAACTAGCAACATTTAATATTCAAATTAACCATTTTACATCATTCCAATAACAAATATACAATTAATCAGCCAACCATACTAGTTTTGCATTCATGAAATTTAATTAGGGCTTGAAACATACCTGGTTCGACCACATTTAAATTACTTGCTTAGTAATTTAATCAAGCTCATCCAACAAGCTTAATTACCACATTAAATACTAAATATACTTATTTAACATTTATTTTAGTAAGTTAGAACCTACACCTTAATATTGAAAATCACAGCACTAAATTGTAAAATCCGCACTCCCGTTTTTAAGCCTTAGATGAACCTATATCCAAAATCAACACTTAATATGATAATATATGATTAATGACCAGAATTAAAACACCCAAAGGGGTTCGGCCTAAGCAGTGTTACAAACACAAATTTTCATATTCAAATTATCAAGTGAACTTACACTGTATGGATACAAAACGCAAGTGCGAACGAGATATGCAATCATTGTTGATCTGAGACATTTAAATTAGCACCTAAACATAATTAATACCTAAAATCAGTAATTGAAAACCCTTGTTTAGACTTTAAAGTAATCGGCCAAAGCAAAAATTATTAACAAAGTAGAACAATGCAAGATCTCACACAAATCTACACTTTGCACTGCCCATTACCCAAATAAGAGTTGTTGGATGATTGTTTTGGTTAATTACTCAATTGGGAAAGATCTAAAACCTTATAATAGTAGTGGAGGAAATTGAAGTGAAATGACAGTCCCAAAACAATGGTGTTTTAAGGGGGTGGCAACACCATTTAAGACAACAAAAAGGCAAATCTAAGGCGACACAAGGAGGGATCTGTGGACTACCAAAAAGAACAGTTTTAAGGGCTGAAAATTTGATTTATTGGCTGTAAAAATAGAAGCCAAAAATCGGCACACAAAGCACAACAAGAGAGAAAGAAAAACATGACTTACTGACATTGATTCAAACAAGGGAGATGGGGCAATGGTGAACAATTATGGGGATGATATGGGAGGCTTAGGGATGGATTTAGGGTAGAAAAAAGGGCTGGTTTAAGGGGTAAAAATAACTAGCAAAGTGGCTAGAAAAATACTGGTAAAGGCTTAGCAAAAGGGAGTGGCACAACTATGGTGAAATACTAGAGAAATGAAGAAACTTGAGAGAAAAATGAGAGAGAAGAGGAGAGGAGCGGCTAGGGTTGAAACAAAACTGACTAAAGGTTGAAAAATAAGTGAAAAAGTGGTTGATCTAATTGTACAAAAATAGGGGGAAGGATAAAAATTAGCAAAATTATGTTATTTTGCCGGGAAAGAGAATCGAAATCGAGTCCTTGAGCTAATTGCACTATCTTCTTATTTTCTTTTAACCACTAAGCCAAATACTCATCCTTGAAACAATTTTACAACCTTTAAACCAAAAATTTAGGATGTTACAAGATAAGTATGTGATTTCTAAATATTGCAATTCCATTATTAAAAGTCACGGTCAAGCTATCTTTATATAAACATGCAACTGAAATTAAGTTTCTTTTGAAAGTTGGTACATAGAAAACATCTTTCAAAATAATCTTCCTAAAATTATTAAATTAAAGATGTACATCTCTCAATACTTTAGCTGCTACAGTTGTCTCGTTTTCGGTCCTTAATGGTAGATTCTTCTCTAAGATCTTTCGTCTCCTTGAATCCCTATAGAGAAACACAAACACGATTAGTGGCTCCTGAATCAATGATCCAGTGGTCCATTGAATCCTCCACTAAATAGACTTCTATCATAAGGAGTTCCACACCTTTGTTTTTGGCGGCTAGGTATTCCTTCCACTCTCTACAGTTTTCCTTGAAGTGCCCTTTCTTACTGTAAAAGGAGCATTTAGACTTAGATAAGTCTTTAGGCTTTTTGGTTTTCTTCCTTTCCACTTGCTGTGGCCTAGAGACCTTAGCATTGTCTTCTTAGTGTGCTTTCACTTCCCTTTTGAGGAAGAAGTGACAACTATATTTGCTTTTGCTCTACGAACTAGCTGGCCACCATTCAACATTAACTCATAGGATTGTAACTCCTTTATGAGTTGTGTAAGAATAAGATTTTGTTTCGAAGGTTATGTGCAGCCCAAAATCCAAAAAAGTCCTTGGACAAACTTGAACACCATCTCAATTTGAGTGTTTTGGTCCAAGTTAGCCTCATTGCCCGTGGCATCAAAAAATTATCACACAAGAGTTATGATATGGTTTTTGCCCTGAGTATTTGGGTTTTGTTGTGTAACACCTTGAATTTTAAGGTTAAAATTTTTGAGATTTGTGGTTAGGGTCAGTGAGTAGGTTGTGCTATTGTGTTTAGTCGCGCGTTCAAGTGACAGAATGGGCCTGCTGGTCTGGCGGTTGAGTGAGTGTTAGTGTACCTCTGGGTCTCGGGTTCGATTCCTCAGGAGTGTTTTGAGGGACCATTTTTATTTTGTTTTAAAGGTTTAGATAATTATTTTCTTTACTTAGTGTTTATTATTATTTTTTTTCTTTTCTTTCTTTCTGGATGTTCTCGTCTTCCCCTTTCTTTGTTTTCTTTTTTCGTTCTTTCTTCTTTTCTTTTTTAAAAATGGTTGTGTTGTGGTTTCTAGAGAGCTTCAGTTTCTTAGTCATCGAGTCATGTTCTGGACGTCTCTGATCGCGAATCAAGTGTGGGATTCGAACCTTATCTAATTTATTTGTGAGTTGTTGAATCGACAATTCTTGTGTGTGCTCTAAACCATTGATCTTAGTATTTAGTTGTTGAGTAAGTATGGGGAATACTATGTATTCCAATATATTTTTGTTATAACAAAGGTCGAAGACTGATTTATTGGCTAAAACGATGACTTCGGCCTTTTCTGGTGTAGTTTTTTGACCACACGGGTTGCCATACGGGCGTCTACGTTTTTACACGACCGTGTGGAATTAGGAATTAGGATTTCTGGGAAAATTTAGGTGCCACATGGTCATGCGGCCAGGTCATATGGCATCAAATTTGAAAACAATAATCGTTTTGGGAAAACCGCGTTCTACTTCTAGCAGATATAAACCGTAATAAACTGAAAATCCTAAATTAAAAATCAGAAATTAAAATGGCCTTATTACAACCCAATAAGAAAGCTGTTCAAGTAATGAAAAGTAGAATACTAAAACCTAAAGCTGATCGTAGTGTGCCCACCTCCGAGTACTCCAGTTCGTTGAATCACCTACTGAGGATTTCCTGAAAAATTAAAAAGAGGGGTGAGTTTACGAAAACTCAGTTTGTACAACCCTCATCGGTCATAAAGCATGCATCACATCAATTCGGGCCTAAACCCATTATAGTAATCAATGTGGGCCTAAGCCCAACACAGTAACGGTGGCAATTGGGCCTTAGCCCATAATAGCCTTAGTTGGGCCTTAGCCCATATCAAATTTCACAGATCACATCTACCTGGGCCTAAGCCCATCTCAATAACAGATTAAGTGTATGCAATGCATTAATACCTATACCAACCCTACACTCCATCGCCTATCCAACCCTGCACTCCTGTGGGGATTTAATCGACCCACCTGTCCCTACACTCCTTATGTAGCACCGGTTGCGACACTAACCAATATTGCAGCAGAGCTGCCAATCACATAATCGACTTAAAGCCATCGGTGGATCCACAGTCGTCAAGTGACCATGCGACCCTAACAATTCATATCTTCCTCAAGATCAATAATCCCATCCCCTGTGCAACATAATATCACATGGATGCAGACATACCATAAATAGCATACAATAACAATCATATAACATGCAAGGGCATTTTAGTCATTTTACCCTCTAAGGGTATTTCGGTCATTTTACCCTTCAGGAGTATTTCGATAATTTCACCCTTCGAGGGTATTTCAGTCATTATACAACCTTCCCAAAGGTCTACAGTCGCCTTGAGCGGCACAGATAACATACATAATCAAAATGGTGTATTTGGGCCCAAAGCCCAATACTCGGCCCATTTACAATCATGGCTATATGCACGATATAGCCCAGTTCAATTTCTGCCACTTTTCGTAAACTAGTCCGTATGGGGCCCACGAGCCCAATGGGTCCACACAGCCCATATCAGCCTAAGCCCATGAGAACGCTCATGGTGGCCTCAACCGTTTTACATCTATATTTGTGGGCTCGATCAACCACACGTGTGATCGTACACTCGTGTGGCATCATTCGCCGGTACTTCAGCTTTTCGGCATTTGCCGCTCTACAGCTAGATTAGTGCAAAATACACACCTGATAGGAATCTGGAGTTAATCCGCGCTCCGAACACTCCTATGCCCAAACATCAACCAAGGTATTCGTACTCTCGTCATAGATCGCTCTATTTAAAGCCAACTTCTCGCCTACTCTCATGCTAGCTTCCCGATGTGGGATTTCACCTTCAGCAGAGTTTAATTCCATCACAACCACTTGCCGTCCCAACTTAGGAAAATAAATATCCCTTTTTGCTTGCAATGGGATTCGAACCCTTGCCCTCTCTTATGCTCCTGACGCTACATGCCACCACAACACAAGCTCCTTTTGTGACTTAAAACATGCACAACTAAATATAAGCCTATGGGCCAAAGTCTAAGTTCATTTAAAAGGAAATCAAAATGAATTGCAGGCGCCAAGACTTGAACCCATTCTCCCTTGCAACCTTAATGACGCCTTGCCACTTGACCACTCACTTCCTTGTGTCATTTTTTCCCACAATTTATTCTTAAAGCCTACTTACTTACTCCTAGAGTTTTATTCACCTAAAACCAAAATTTTTCCTAAAGCCTAGGTTTGAACCCGGGACTTCATGGAAGCCCCCTAACCTTCCAAAATCACTCTCCTAATAGGTCCAACTTGCATTAGTGTCGTTCGCTTGTTCTTAAAAATTTTAAACGTTCTCATGCCCAAGGCCTAATAGGCCCAAATCTACTAGGCCCAAAAATTTGGGGCGTTACACGGTCGTATGCCTCCTCCCACATGGGCATGTTGACCCCCACACGACCTAGGCTTTTCCACATGACCAAAGCATACGGCCTTGTGGCCCTAAGTCACCAATTTTAGTTTTGTGTATGTTTTTGATCTAAAAATGTGTCTGTGTGTTTTGGCCCTACTAGGCTTTAGTGAGTGTAGTTAAGACTCTAAACTAGGCTTTGGCTTATGTGTTATTTGTGACTATTGTGCGAGATATATGATTCTGATCCCAGTTAGATGGGTATGTTCATGTATATTTCTGTCTGACTGTCTGCCGATGTGTTCATTGTTTCTTGAGGTTGTAAGCATACATGGAACTTGTATAAAGTAATTTTTGGGTTGGTTGTGAAGAGAAGGAAGACTAATTCTGATCTGATCTGGCAGTTTAATTGCAACTTATCGGTACAACAGTTTATCGCACTGTACCACTTGTACGTCAGCTTTATTGTGTACTATTAACTGATTTGGCAGTTTAAACTGCAACATGTGTGTACAACGGTTTACTTGTTTATTTATGCTGTTTCAATTATTTAATTTCTAAACATTTCAAAACTCCCCTGATTTACTTGTTTATATTTCAGCAGGTTCGTTTGGAGTCGTGGGCACGACTATTACCACGATTATCGACACGACAGATATTCTGATCATAATTTAAATGTGAAAGTTGATTATAATACCAATCCCTATGGACTCGACACTACTACCACTCTTTACTACTATCTAGACTTATTTTAATTGTAGGAATTATTTTTGGTGGTTTCGACGCCCATCATGGCTCAATCAAATTGAATCAAACACAGAAACTAGAAATAATTTTCTTTTTTTTGGGGGGTGAAAACGAAAATTCTCTTCTCAAATAGAAACCGACAGAATTGTTATTCCAAAAAGAAATTTAATAGTTTAGAATAAATTCTCTCTATATTTTGGTAGAGTAACAATATCTTAACGTTGTGTATTTAGCCCTACCAGTGCAATGTAGTTATAAGGAGAGAAGGTAGATCTCTTATTGAATTAGAGAAGCTTATTTCAAATAGAAAAACACTTCCTAATTAGAGTAGGATTAGTGTGGGTGGCAGACCCCTAGTATTCCTACTATGGTTGGTGCCCCCTTCATATTCCATAAGGAGATTTTGGATCTCTTTCACATCGAGTCCAATTATGAGTACTTCTTAAACTTTTCGACCCAATTCTTTATAATATGATCCAACCGACTTTGTTTCTATTTCCCAAAAGAAACTTCAATATTTATATTTAATGAAATAAATTTGCTCATCCCAGTTTTACCCATGGTAAAATTATGATGATTTTACCCCTGGTAAATTTTTCAAGAAAATATATTTAACATTTCACCATTCATGTAACAACTCGATTTTTAGTGGTGACGAAATAGTGGTTTCGGGACCATAAATTTTCATCGTGTCAATTCGAAAATAATTTTTATAGATTATTTACGGAGTCATTAGAGTCGTATTAAAATTTGGTTAAGAATTTTTAACATTTAGATAGCAAATTAAGGAGAAAAAGGCTAAATTGTAACAGGTGCAAAACTTGGTAATTATTGCATTTAGATGATTTAATAGCTTAATGTGGATGGGCCAAAAAGGCAATTAGACCTTAGATAAAATAAGTGGACGGTCAAGTGTGGTTTTGATGAAATTTTAATTAATTTTAAAAGTTAAAAAGGTAAATAAATATTTAATAAACAAAACTAAACTTCTTCCTAAATTTTTCATGTTCAACCGAATGTCCATGGTCTTTTAAGCTTGGAGAATCGAACAAATTCAAGTCTTTGCATGTGAGTGATTTCCTTACCTTATTCTTGTAATTTTTATGTTTTTGAGATCGTTGCAACAAGGTCCAGCTAGCCCATACATTCGCTTTCAAATCTGTTAAAATTTTTAGAAGTTTCTATTGATGAATCTTGAATTTTTTTTGATGATAACTATGTAGTTGAAGCTTTGATTGTGGTATTTGGTGATTTTTTGAAGTGATTTTTGTTAGATTTTGATTTAGGGATTAAATTGTGAAAATGTTAAAATTACAAGGTTTGATAGTGAATTTGATGTTTAATGGGGACTATTTAAGGGCCTAGAATATTCAGCTATAATGTTGACTTGAGAGAAATGGTTAATTTGATGATTTTTGGGTTAAGGGACTAAATTGCAAAAGTTGTAAAAGTTAAGGGTAATTGTGTAAATTTGAAAAATAAAAGGGTAAAACTGTAAGGTGAATTGGAAGGTGAAATGTAAGCTAATAATTAAGAGATTTTACATTTTAGATCAAGACCCTGTTGACATACGTGGAAAAGAGAAATCGTGGATTAGTCCTTGAACTTTTGCACTTATTACAATTCAGTCCGGGTAAGTTGTACGGTTTACAATTTAATATCTATATGAAATGTGTGATTATATAATATTTGTAATTGTTTTTATCATTGATTTAAAGTTGTTTGAGAAATATTGATGAATTTCAATAATTGAATCAAATGAACGCGGGATAGAGTACAATCAAATTATGGTGTGTTATGAGGGGATCGGAGTGGAGATTATTGTGGAGTGATATATATATTTTTCTCGAGTAGATCGAAGTTCAGCATTTGTTGCGAAATCTAGTGTTATACTCCCTGTTTTGGCGTGTTTTCTATTGGACTAGCTCTTATGAGCATCTGAAGTGTTATCGGGTGGATTAGCTCTTACAAGCAATTGGCATGTTTTGGTTGGAATATCTATGTACTGATACCTGTAAGTCATTCATCAAGTCATAAATCTCTAAATCATAACTTGTTTAGTGATTTTGATAGTTATAACATGTATTTGAGCTTTGAATTAAACTATGCAATTCACTAGGTTGAGATATTGGATGACAGGGAATACATGTAGTTGAGTTATTATTGAATGATTTATTGTATTACTTCGATAAGATTTATCATTTTTGTACCTCAACTTACTAACCTTTGAATGAGCTTACTTGTGTTATTTTTTGTTTTTGTAGGTAATTTGAAGGTTAGACAGTCGGATTGGCACTCAAGTCACACTATCCATCTGTTTTTGGTAGTTTTTGAACATTTTGGCCTAGGTTTATAATGGCATGTATAGGATGTTATGTAATGGTATTTTGGTATGTTTGTATCTTGATATTTATGAAGGACTGATGGACTTATAATGCTTGTTAGGTAAGTCCTTTTGGTCATTTTTTAGAATTGTTGTGTATGACATTTTTGCACAAGATATTGGTTTGGAAATGGTCAATTACGATGTGTTTTAGGCACATATAGAATGAATTTTTTGTGCACAGAAATAGGTAAGGTTCACATGTTTTGGTAAATGTTATGTTGTTATAATTGTGGTGCCTTTGAATGGCATATTGGTTAGTTTATTTAGGATCTTGAAATAGCATATTAGTGTTTGGATGTTGTTTAGGTCCCTTTTATAGTGTGCTTAAATAGGTTGAATGTTTATGCATAGCATGGTTTTGGAATAGCTTGATTATAGGTAAATTTTGGGTCCACACGGTCTGTGACACGGCTGTGTGACTCAGCCGTGTGAGACACACGGTCAGGCAACACCGTAGTGTGTCATTTGATGATTTTCTTAGGGTGCAAGTCAGTGAGTTACACAGCCTAACACACGGCCTGGCACACGGGCGTGTTGGGCAACTTAGATAGTTACACGGCCTTACACATGGGCATGTGACACGGCCATGTTCCCTATTTTGAAGTTACACTGCCTGGCCACACGGCTATGTGACCCTTGTTTTGGCAAATTTTGCATCTTTTCTTAAACTTTCCAAACTGTTTGATATTAGTCCCAGATTGTTTTTATGTTATTTTTAGGGCCCGAGGGCTTGATATAGGGACAACATGCATGTGTATGAATGGTTTATTATGTTTTTATAATATTGAATGATTTAAGATTGAAATGTTTTTGATTGTTTAATAATACTCCGTAACTCTAATCCGACGAAGGAGACGAGTTAGGGGTGTTATAATTCAACTTGTTTATGATGACTGTATGGTTTATTTTCATTTTTGGGCTTTAAAATAGCTCAAAAACAAAAAATCAATCTTACGATCATTTTTTAGAAAAGTAACACCCCAAATTTTGAACATCTGTTTGATAAATTCTATCAATAATTAAGTGTTTGTATCTGTGGCTAAGTAATCTGTTTATGTATTTGAGATCGGGGGTTCGAGTCTTCCTTCATGAATTATACTATTTATTTTAGTTTAACCCTTATCCTTGAACTTTCGACTTAAGTTTATTTATGCATTATCCTATGTCAAGAATGAGCCTGCTGGTTTAATGGTTAAGCTTTTGTATACCTTCTGGTTCTGTGATCGACTCTCTGCGTATGTAGTAAGGATATATTTTTATACTACTTAGTAAAAAATGTTATTTTTTTAAAAATTAATTAAGTGGTTCCTTCTTTCCCTCTTTTATGTTTTTCTTCTTTTCTTTTCACTTTTTCTTCTTCTTTTTATTTTTATTTTTATTTCTTGTCGCTTCTTTCCGTTGTTTTCTCTTTGATTTTGGTTTGTTAAACTTTTGCTTCTATGGTTGGGAATGTTGCATATTCCGTTGTTGCTTGGCTGAAAGGAGAAAGTTGCGAGGATAACAATTCCCTAAATGTCTTAGGTTAGTGAATTGCTGTATCGTGTGAAGGTTCCAGAGTCATTTTACTTGTTTCTACGTTGAATCTACAACAGGGGCGTAGTGAAAACCCAAAATTATATTATTCATGAACACCGAAAAATATGGTTGTCGACGCCACACAGTTGTGTGACAGGTCGTGTAACTCACTATTTACAATTAGAGGCACACGGGCTAGGGACACGGACGTGTGTTTAGGCCGTGTAACTCACTGTTTAGAATTAGAGGCACAGGGGCTAGAGACACGAGCGTGTGTCCAGGCTGTGTAACTCACTGTTTTGGAATTAGGGTTATATGGGCCAGAGGCATTGGCGTGTTTCAAAGCCGTGTGAGAGATATTTTAGGTCTTGAGTCACATAGAAGTGTGCTTGGCCGTGTAACTCACTATTTTGGGCCACTCGACCGTGTGACAGTCTGTGTGCAACAATGAGGAAAGCCATACAGGCCAGCCACCTAGGCCGTGTGAATCCACACTAGCGTGTGGGACAAAAATCAAAATTTTTCCTTAGGGCCGTAATCATCGTTTGAATCGAACATAGGTCTAATGTAAAGTCCGTATGAACTAAATTAGATAATGAGACTGTTATCTGACGATCTGTTACTGAATAATATGTTATATATATATATATATAGTTAACATGAAATTAGATAAGTAACTATGATAGCCTTACATGAGCATAATCTGAATTAGTATTGTTGTATACGCATATCTAATATCTGTTAAATTTGCAATTTGCATTGGGTTGGGATTGTGAAAAGGAGGAAGTGTAGGCAATTTAATAATCTGACTTTGGCAAGTTATCGTATTTTGATCTAGCAACGTGACTGCAATCTTTCTGAAATGTTACCCAGTCACTATGCGATGTGTAGGGATGGATGGGTACTCGATACCCTATATGGTGTGTAGGGATGGACGGAGATAGTATGTAGCGATTGGGTGTAGGAATCTACGTTTGTATCTCAACTATTCTGCAATTGTATCTAATATCCTCTGTTTCTGTTTCTGTATCTGATTCTGAGAATCAATTGATTAATAAGGAATATCTGATATGTTAGTGTCTAATTGAGAATGTAATTTACGCACTGAGGGTAAACTAATTTTTGATTGTTGTTGGATTATAGGTAACCCCTAGGCTTTGGCGGGTCAGTGTGGTAGAAGCTCAATTATCTCTTTTCTTGTTATTAATGTTTTATCCAGACTTATACTTTTATACGTTTATTTAGGATTTCAACTTACAAATTGGATTTCTATGCTGGTTTATTTATATAAATGATTCTGACTATTAAACTTTACAATAGTTAAGGTTGGATTCCTTTGATGGCATATCATTATGAAACCAACTTGATCAGTGCTTGTCCAATAACCTTGTCATATGCGTGCTACCTGCATAGGATATCCTTAATCTCTTTGAGATAAATTTTCTCTCCCAATATGATTCTACTTTATCTCATAGTAACCATTACATCTTCATGAAAATTCAACCACTATCAAATAGTGATCAAGTCATCCATCACAAAGATGAATGAACCATGACCATGTTTACTTTTCATCAACCATGTAATGCCGATGAGAGGATATCATTTACCCATGTCTCGAGCTATGAATTCCAATGTTGTTAATGACGGTACATATTGTAGAAGTCATACACCCAACGTACCAATTTTCAATTCCTTATCTATTTGAACTTAAGCTTTTACTTACATCAAAGTGTACGAGTCACACATACAAAGTTTGTCATCCACTTAAGATTTAGGTTTGCCACATTATGAAAGTCATAAATGAAAAAATCCATAAACATATTTAGGATCTATTTTTCTTGGGTCATGTTCGATGTATTGTTAGTATAGTCAATCACATCTATGTCTCTATCTTCTGGGAGTCATCCACTCACATTCCTAAGACAAAGCGTGTCCCTAATTGGACTTGATAGACGACATAGTAGTCTTTCAATCAGTTTGCTTATTTTTTATTACACTAAGGACATGTTTAGGTTCATCTACTAATATAATCTACCTTTTTTGTATTATGATTCGACCACATAATACCATTTAATATTACTTAAAACATTAGAGAACCTGTGAACAACATTTTCTTCTGTTCTACTTTGCGCGGAAAAACTATGTGAGGACAATATATAAAGTATTAATGTAATTCATTAATAATTTTTGAAACACCCTACACTCGGCCCACGAGCCTGGACCAGATCTGGTATGTTCCTCGATGTAAACCGGTTCAAAATATCGTTTGTTACTTTGAAAAAAAAACTGTGTGTTTTGAAGATTGTTTGTTTATGGATTGGGCTCGAGTTGAAAACAAGTTTACTTTATATTGAAAACCCATTTATTTCAGGTGTCAAAATTTTTAAAGTTTATTTTAAATTAAATTGGCTTATTCTTTAATTATCATAAATTTGTAACATAGTAAATAAAACAAAAAATAAAATCATCACTATGGCCTTATTACATCAGACAAAACCCAAAATAAAATTTTATAGTACTTAAATAAAATCAAATGTCCATATCAAATAAAACTTCAAGCTGAGCATGGCCACCACAAGTTCTGCCGTCCCGGTCCATCACTGTTCATCACCTGAAACATGTTCCCACAACAGGGTGAGTCAACAGACTCAATGTGTAACCAACACTAAAATTTAATAGATCACTAAAATTTAATAGATCAGGCATTCCTTATCATATCACATGCATATCCATATACAGATAAAATAATGATGCAACCTGAACCGAAACCTATATGCCATCCGCTACACATCCCCGCACCAACCTCGCACACCGTGGGGACTACTAAGTCAACCCTCCATCCGCTACACACCATCGAAAGCGATCATTTGCGATCGACGTGCTCATCGCCCATATAAAATTTGTGGCATAGCCACAGATAATTGTGTCATGAGACACCACATTCGAGATAATGTAACCGGTTACCACATTCAGATAATGTGACCGAAGTCACCACATTCAGATAGTGAGACCGAAGTCACCACATTCACTTCCCCTTTTTCATATAGCCCGAATGCCCCATATTGTTCATATTATGCATATCATACTTAAATTTACATTCATGTCACTTTTCACATGTTAAATATAACATATTTCATAATCTTAGTAGGAGTAGGAAACGTACCTGAGTACTTTGTACCGTAACACGGTACCTTAGCCATATTCACATTCTTATAAACATGCACATATTAAATTTTGCCATAAATCTTATTAAAAGTTAGTGTGGGATACACACCTGATTCGCTTAACGCTTTCCTGAGAACCCGAAATCCGATCTAACACTTTAAATCTCAATTCCAACATTTGGTCAATCACTTTGATGTTTTAGCAAAAGCCTATTCGGCTATGAGATTAAATCTCGAAGGATCTTGGTGACAAAAATCTTACCTTGTTGCCGATTTGTTTCTCAAACAAATCCCGAAACTTGTAGTGTTTCCTCCTTATAATCGGCTAACCACTAGATTCATTAGCTTGGTTAGTTTTCGGTTTGAATAGATAAGAAACAAGTCTAAATACCGAAATAGGCCCTTGGCCGAATGTACTTACCTTCTAAATCTTAAATCCCGAAGCACCACTTGACTATGGAGATGTTGAAATCCCTATACACATATGTTAGATCCGAATCTAATTACTTAAACATGATCAATGGCTTTTGGCCGAATACATGACTTACCGTAAATCCTTGAAATTCGAAGATCTTCCTCTTAGAAATCGACAATGGCTTAAAATCCCGAATCTCTCCTTAAGATTTCGGTCAAAGAATAAAAATAAGAATTAGCCTTTGAAATTTCGACAAGTCCTTAAAGGAAAGAATAGAAATCAAACTTGATCTTACCCTTGAAGAAATCGACAGCCCCTTTTCTTGAGTCCTCAAAAATTCGACTTAAGACCTAGAGAATAGTCGACTATGAGCCACCTATGTATTCGGTTTCAAGATAAAAAGAGAAGGATATTAGGCTTAGAAAGAATCGGCTCTTAATGGAAGAAGTTTTCGGCTAGAACATAGAGTATTTCAGCTTTGGAAAAAGAAAAGAGAAGAGAGGATTTTTGCTTAGGAAAATTCGGCAGAGAGAATAGAGAAGGAGAATGAATGAATGGCCTTAGTTCTCCTCCTTGTGCCGAAATTACTAGGCCATGACTCCCTTACTTGGCCATCAATTTTCCTTATCATTATCCCTTAGTTTTAAAATTAAAGAATAATCCCTTATTATCACCTTGAAAAATAATTTAAGATAAATCATCATTTATCCATCTATTAGCCGAAATTTTAAGAGAATTTAAACTCCTCCCCTGAGTTCCTTAGTGCCGTCCACTTCTCTGGTTCTGAAAGCAGAAATAAAACTTTATTTTGCTTCTCATGTGACTCGATCCTTGGCCCTTCCTCTCATGCTGGTGGCGTCACTTCCAGGGCCCTAAGTGGCATCTCCAGGCCACTTTTCCAAGCCCGTTTGTTTGTCATATTTTACACACATTTTCTCTTAAGACCACCTTGCCTTAATTTCCCCTCTTTAAACTTAAAAACTTAACATTTCTATGACATTTCCTTGTATTTCCAAGTTTCCAAAAATTTTCGTTTCCCTCTTTAAACTTGACATTTCCTTACATTTCCAAGTTTCGTAAATGTTCACTTTCCTCTTTTGAATCATTTCTAAATCATTTCCTTACATTTCGTGTTTCCAAAAATGTTCACTTAAAACTTAACATTTCCATACATTTCGTGTTTCCAAAATGTTCACTTTAAACTTAACATTTCCATACATTTCCAGTTTCCAAAAAATGTTCAAAATACTTTCATAACACATAAGACATGTCATTTCGCATACAATTAAACCGAAAATGCATAGGCCCTTTTCAGGATGTTACGCTTCTACCCCTTAAAATAATTTTCGTCCTTGAAATTTCCTAGCTAAAATAATTGGGGTATTCTTTGTCTCATTGCCTCTTCTGGTTCCCACGAAGCTTCTTCCGATCCATGATTGCGCCATAATACTTTGACTAGGGGAACTGACTTCCTCCGTAACACTTTCACATCACGTTCCAATATCCGAATTGGCTCTTCCTCGTAGGATAAGTCTAGCCTTAACTCCACTTCTTCAACTGGTACCACATGAGATGGATCCGATCGGTAGCGACGTAGTATGGATACATAGAATACGTCGTGCATTTGCTGTAACTCTGGTGGCAACTACAACTGGTATGCCACTGGTCCAATTCGCTTCAGCACTCGATAGGGCCCTATAAACCTTGGGCTTAACTTCCCTTTTCAACCAAAAATCATCACCTTCTTCCAAGGCGATACTTTCAGAAACACTTGGTCTCCCACTTCAAACTCTATTTCTTTCTGTTTAAGGTCTGCGTACGACTTCTGCCTGTCAGAGGCTTCCTTTAATCGTGCCTGAATTGTTTCAACCTTCTCTTCAGTTTTTGCCACTAACTCTGGACCCAAAACTCGACGTTCTCCTAACTCAGTCCAACAAGTAGGAGTTCGACACTTCCGACCATATAACGCTTCATATGGTGCCATCCGAATGCTAGCTTCGATAGTCGTTGTTGTAGGCAAACTCGGCCTAATGGCAAGTAATCTTCCCAACTTCCTCGGAAATCCATCACACTGACCTCTCAACATATCCTCCAACACTTGTATTACTGCTTGATCGCCCGTCTGATTGTGGATGAAAAGCCGTCGTGAAGTCTAACTTAGTGCCTAAAGCTTGATGAAGTGCCCTCCAAAACCGAGACGTAAACCTTGGGTCTCTATCAGAGATGATTGACACTGGTACTCCATGCAACCTCACAATTTCCGCTACATATAGTTTGGCCAACTTCTGAAGAGAAAAATCAACCCTTACCAGGATGAAGTGCGCGGACTTGGTCAGACGGTCCACTATTACCCATACCGAGTCCTTCTTAGTAGGCGTAAGGGGAAGCCCACTAACGAAATCCATGGTGATTCTCTCCCACTTCCATTGTGGAATCTCGATTGGCTGAAGTAATCCCGATGGAACTTGGTTTTCAGCCTTAACTTGCTGACACGTCAGACATTTTCCCATGAATTCCGTAACTTCCCGTTTAAGATCAGGCCACCAAAACTGTTCCCTTAGATCCCTGTACAACTTAGTGCCTCCGAGATGCATAGCATAAGGGCTACTATGCGCCTCTCGAAGAATCTTCTGTCTTATCTCCTCGTTCCTCGGCATACAGACCTTTCCTTTGTAGCACAATATTCCTTCATCATTAACGCCATAATCCTCTATCTCTCCGTTCTGTACTTGCTGTAACTTAGCACTTAGGTCTTTATCAGCCAACTGTCCCCCTTTCACCTCATTCAGCCATGTGGGTTTGACTTGCAACTCTACCAACAGGCTTCCATCATCATACAAACTCAAGTGAGCGTACATAGCCCTTAGATCCGACACAACCTTCCGACTTAGGGTATCAGCTACCACATTCGCCTTGCCCGGGTGGTATTCTATCGAGCAATCATAATCCTTTAATAATTCCACCCACCTTCGCTGCCTCAAGTTCAACTCCTTCTGAGTCAACAAATACTTAAGGCTCTTGTGGTTTGTGTAGATTATTGACCTTTCTCCATAAAGGTAGTGCCTCCAAACCTTAAGAGCGAAAACCACTGCTGCTAATTCCAAGTCATGGGTTGGGTAGTTAACCTCATGCGGCCTTAACTGTCGAGACGCATAAGCGACTACTTTTCCATCTTGCATTAGAACACAGCCTAATCCCGTATGCGAAGCGTCACAGTACACCACAAAATCCTTTCCTGCCTCAGGCTGAATCAGAACTGGAGCTTCCGTCAAGACCTTCTTAAGCTTCTCAAAGCTCTCCTGTTGCTTATCCGTCCATATAAAGGATACTTCCTTCCTTAGCAGCTTTGTCAAAGGCACAGCTATTGACGAAAACCCTTCCACGAACCTTCTGTAATAGCCTGCCAAACCTAAGAAACTTCGGATCTCAGCCACGGACCTAGGTGGTTTCCAATCCAACACTACTTTGATCTTCCTAGGATCCACCCTTATACCTTCTGCGGATACTACATGCCCTAAGAATGCCACCTCCTTGGCCGTAATTCACACTTGCTTGAATTTGGCATAGAGCTTCTTCTCCTTTAATACTTGTAACACTATCCGTAGGTGCTCATAATGCTCCTCCTCCGACTTCGAATACACAAGAATGTCATCGATAAACACAGCAACAAACCTATCCAAGTAGGGTTGGAAAACCCGGTTTATCATATCCATGAACGCGGCTGGAGCGTCCGTCAATCCAAACGGCATCACTACAAACTCAAAATGGCCGTATCTTGTTCTAAAAGTGGTCTTATGGATATTTGCCTCCTTCACCTTCAACTGATAATATCCTGACCTTAAGTCTATCTTCGAGAATACTGCGGCCCCCTTCAGCTGATCGAACAAGTCGTCTATCCTTGGCAAGGGATACTTGTTCTTGATGGTCAGCTTATTCAACTGACGGTAATCTATGCACATCCGCATAGTTCCGTCCTTCTTCTTTACAAACAGGACCGGTGCTCCCCATAGAGACACACTGGGTCGAATGAACGCATGATCCAACAACTCTTGGATTTGAGCCTTGAGCTCAACCAACTCCTTTGGCGCCATTCGGTATGGAGCGATTGACACAGGAGCTGTTTCCGGTAGCAAGTCTATTCTAAATTCCACCTCCCTATCTGGGGGTATTCCTGGTAATTCTTCTGGGAACACATCTACGAAGTCCCTTACCATTCTAACTCCATTGACACCTTCTTCTTTTCCATCTAACACACTTACGAAGGCTAAAAATGCCTTGCACCCTTTCCTAACCATTTTCTCAGCCTTTAACGCCGAAACTACGTTAGACAGGTAGTTTCTTCTTTCTCCGATCATTACTACTACTTCATCCTCTAGGGTCCTTAGTTCCATTCGTTTAGGCGTACAATCTAACACGGCCCGGTGCTCTACTAGCTAGTCCATTTCGAGTATGAGTTCAAACTCCCCAAAGGGTAGTTCCATTAAATCAGCCCGAAAGTTCACTCCCTGAATCTCTAAAGGTACACTCTGAAAGATCTTATCCACCACTACAGTTTGGCCTAATGGGCTTACTACAGTCATCTGCCTATCAGAAAGTTTAGAGTCTAGGCCTAGTGTTTCCACTATACTACATGCAACATAAGAATGGGTCGAGCCCACATCAATTAAGGCATAGTAAGGCTTGCCATAAATAAAGAACGTACTGGTTATAACATCCGGCGCGTCTCCATCCTCCTTACGACGAACCGTATAAACCAAACCCGGTTGCCTTGCCTCAGCATTAGCAGTACCTCTGCCCTGTGTTCCACATCTTCTGCCAGCACCATTACCTCTGTTATTCGAACCACGACCTCATTGAGGCTGCTGTCCGCCTCTACCATCCTGGCTAACATTTACGAGCTCACGATCGACTTTCATCCGGTTTCTTAGGACAATCCTTGAGCATATGGTCCTTGGACCCACACCTAAAACATCCTCCCGTCTTTTCCCAGACTCCCTAAGTGCTTCTTTCCATAATGCTCACAAGGACGATCATCGCCATCCCTGTACCCGCCTGCGACCTCGCGCCCATCAACTCAGGCCTCTTACGCCCACTCCCAGACGATTTTGACGACCCATAACCCTCTTTGGGCCTATTCCTATCGTGAGCTCGCTTTCATCGAGTCCTTGATTCCTCGGCTACCTTAGCCTTTTCCACTAACGCAGTAAATTCCGTTCTCGATGTGGGGCTATCAACAACCTTAAATCATCCTCAAACCGAGTCCCCTCAAATCGGACACCAATCGCTCATGCTCGGTTGCCACTACTCCTCGAGCATACCGGCTCAACCTTAGAAATTCAGCTTCATACTCGGCTACGGACTTGTTCCCTTGAACCAGCCCCAGAAAAGCCTTCCTTTGTTCATCAGTATACCTGGTTCCAACGTATTTCTTCTGATACGCTTCCTTAACGTACTCCCAGGTCAGATCCTTAGCTGTGGCACCATCCTGAACAGTTAACCACCATTGGTATGCTTCATCGCGTAACAGTGCCACCATTCCTTTCAACTTCTCCTCAGGGGTCAAGTCGAGCTCATCCATAATGCACTCAGTTGCCTCTAACCAGTACTCAGCTATACTGGGTGCCACTCCTGATACTCCACGAAACATTTAACTCCGTTGGCACGAAGTCACTCTGTACCGACTTCCGAGTTCACGAATTTCCTCCCGCACCGACCACCAACTCCAAAAACTCAAAGACAACTGCGATACAAAGATCATCTCTCTTTTGAGCTTGCTGCTCAACACCCACAGCTGGGGGTGGTGGTGGCGGTGGTATCTCATTGTCAGACCCTTGACCCGATCTAACGGGTTCTGACATGGTCATCCTGCCTCTACCGCGTCCTCGACAACCACGTCCTCTAGAGCTCATTTTTAACGTCGTGATCTGATTAAGAAGTTTTATGAATTAGTCTTTGTTTCACTTGATTACCCGCGAAGAAGTTTTATGGAAAGAATTTTAGGAGTGGTTCTTTCGTATTCATACATGCACACAGTCTTTACATTCATACATACATCTATCAATCAATTATGAACTTTCGTTCATTCAGAGAAATGTTGTAGTTTTCATTGTTGTTGTTTTTCCACTACCCAGGGGTATTTTCGTAATTCGTCCTACATGGGTATTTTCTTAATTTTTCAAAAGAAAAAGTCCCTCGGTGGTTTTGTCAAAAAGTATTTTGGTAATTCTAAATTCCTGGGGTATTTTGGGAAAATTTTGAAATCTGGGGGTATTTAGAAAATTTTGAATCTCAGGGGTATTTTGGTAATAAACCAGGGTGAATTTGTAAAGTTCAATAATTCCGGGGTATTTCCAAATTTGCAAAACTTTGAGGGTTCTTTTTGAGAATTTGTTTTCTAAAACAGTGATGTTGCAGAAATTTTGGAAATTAGGGTCATTTTGGTAATTTTGTAAGTTATGGGCAATTTTGTAATTTTCTAAAAATTAAGGTATTTTGATATTTTGCAAATAAGGGTTTTTGAACATTTATAAAGTAATGAAATTTGGATTAGAATTGTGGGTAGTTTGGACATTTTATAGACCAAGGGTATTTTTGTAATTTCACCACTAGGGGTATTTTTGTAATTTTATAAATCAATGAATTTTTCGGAAAAATTTTTGTATAACTAGTTCTCACAAATTAAAAAGGTAATTTTAAGAGTTTTGAAACTAGAGTTTTTTTTATTATAAAAACACGGCTAGTTCCCTTTCGAGTTTTAGTTATCGTGTTTAGCTTTATGACCGAGTCCTTTTGGTCGAGGTGAACCAAAGCTACGCACAGTGTAGGGTTCGAATGGAGAGGAGGTGAGTCACACAGATCGCTTAAGTACCAAGCTCCCATGAAACCATTCCTAGACATGCGCATGAGGTTGCCACACCCATCGAGCCCTGCGAGTTAGGGTGAACCGAAGCTACGCACGGGTAGGATTCTGCGCAAGAGGAGGTGAGTCACTAGGATTGCTTAAATACCGTGCTCTTAGGATCCAATCCTAGACATGCGCACACAGTGTTACCACACCCTAACTCGGTTGGTTGACTTAGCCATAGGTTTGTTTAGTTAGGCAATTAAGTCTTATGTATTTGTGTTTGAGTAGACTAGTCCTACGGTTCAAATACCTATCATACTATTCTACGTTCCATTCCTTTTCTACCCTTCTATAACTCACATAATCACACAGATGGTTAGGGGTACTTACCTGGCGGATTGCGGGTCGGAGACTTAGGTGCCATGCCAGAAAACCTGCTTATTTTCAGAAATACTTCCATAAAACTCATTTGGGCTCGAATTGAAAATGTTTTGGGCCTTAGCCCATAGGCCGAGAGTTTAAAAGCTGGCTCGATACCAAATCAAACACCCACACCCAGCCCACGAGCCTGGACCTGATCTGGTATGTTTCTCGATGTAAACTGGTTCAAAATATCGTTTGTTACTCTAAAAAAAACTGTGTTTTGAAGATAGTTTGTTTGTGGATTGGGCTCGAGTTGAAAACAAGTTTACTTTATATTGAAAACCCATTTATTTCAGGTGTCAAAATTTTTAAAGTTTATTTTAAATTAAATTGGCTTATTCTTTAATTATCATAAATTTGTAACATAGTAAATAAAACAAAAAATAAAATCATCACTATGGCCTTATTACATCAGACAAAACCCAAAATAAAATTTTATAGTACTTAAATAAAATCAAATGTCCAAATCAAATAAAACTTCAAGCTGAGCATGGCCACCACAAGTTCTGCCGTCCCGGTCCATCACTGTTCATCACCTGAAACATGTTCCCACAACAGGGTGAGTCAACAGACTCAATGTGTAACCAACACTAAAATTTAATAGATCACTAAAATTTAATAGATCAGGCATTCCTTATCATATCACATGCATATCCATATACAGATAAAATAATGATGCAACCTGAACCCAAACCTAGATGCCATCTGCTACACATCCCCGTACCAACCTGCACACCGTGGGGACTACTAAGTCAACCCTCCATCCGCTACACACCATCGAAGCGCAATTTGATCGACGTGCTCATCGCCCATATAAAATTTGTGGCATAGCCACCAGATAATTGTGTCATGAGACACCACATTCAGATAATGTGACTGAAGTCACCACATTCAGATAGTGAGACCGAAGTCACCACATTCACTTCCCCTTTTTCATATAGCCCGAATGCCCCATATTGTTCATATTATGCATATCATACTTAAATTCACATTCATGTTACTTTTCACATGTTAAATATAACATATTTCATAATCCTAGTAGGAGTAGGAAACGTACCTAAGTACTTTGTACCGTAACACGGTACCTTAGCCATATTCATATTCTTATAAACATGCACATATTAAATTTTGCCATAAATCTTATTAAAAGTTAGTGTGGGATACACACCTAATTCGCTTAACGCTTTCCTGAGAACCCGAAATCCGATCTAATACTTTAAATCTCAATTCCTACATTTGGTCAATCACTTTGATGTTTTAGCAAAAGCCTATTCAGCTATGAGATTAAATCCCGAAGGATCTTGGTGACAAAAATCTTACCTTGTTGTCGATTTATTTCTCAAACAAATCCCGAAACTTGTAGTGTTTCCTCCTTATAATCGGCTAACCACTAGATTCATTAGCTTGGTTAGTTTTCGATTTGAACAGATAAGAAACAAGTCTAAATACCGAAATAGGCCCTTGGCCAAATGTACTTACCTTCTAAATCTTAAATCCCGAAGCACCACTTGACTATGGAGATGTTGAAATCCCTATACACATATGTTAGATCCGAATCTAATTACTTAAACATGATCAATGGCTTTTGGCCGAATACATGACTTACCGTAAATCCTTGAAATCCCGAAGATCTTCCTCTTAGAAATCGACAATAGGCGAAAATCCCAAATCTCTCCTTAACATTTCGGTCAAAGAATAAAAATAAGAATTAGCCTTTGAAATTTCGACAAGTCCTTAAAGGAAAGAATAGAAATCAAACTTGATCTTACCCTTGAAGAAATCGACAGCCCCTTTTCTTGAGTCCTCAAAAATTCGGCTTAAGACCTAGAGAATAGTCGGCTATGAGCCATCTATGTATTCGGTTTCAAGATAAAAAGAGAAGGATATTAGGCTTAGAAAGAATCGGCTCTTAATGGAAGAAGTTTTCGGCTAGAACATAGAGTATTTCGGCTTTGGAAAAAGAAAAGAGAATAGAGGATTTTTGCTTAGGAAAATTCGGCAGAGAGAATAGAGAAGGAGAATGAATGAATGGCCTTAGTTCTCCTCCTTGTGCCGAAATTACTAGGCCATAACTCCCTTACTTGGCCATCACTCTTCCTTATCATTATCCTTTAGTTTTAAAATTAAAGAATAATCCCTTATTATCACCTTGAAAAATAATTTAAGATAAATCATCATTTATCCATCTATTAGCCGAAATTTTAAGAGAATTTAAACTCCTCCCCTGAGTTCCTTAGTGCCGTCCACTTCTCTGGTTCTGGAAGCAAAAATAAAACTTTATTTTGCTTCCCATGTGACTCGATCCTTGGCCCTTCCTCTCATGCTGGTGGCGTCACTTCAGGGCCCTAAGTGGCATCTCCAGGCCACTTTTCCAAGCCCGTTTGTTTGTCATATTTTACACACATTTTCTATTAAGACCACCTTGCCTTAATTTCCCCTCTTTAAACTTAAAAACTTAACATTTCTATGACATTTCCTTGCATTTCCAAGTTTCCAAAAATTTTCATTTCCCTCTTTAAACTTGACATTTCCTTACATTTCCAAGTTTCCAGAAATGTTCACTTTCCTCTTTTGAATCATTTCTAAATCATTTCCTTACATTTCGTGTTTCAAAAATGTTCACTTAAAACTTAACATTTCCATACATTTCCAGGTTTCCAAAAATGTTCACTTTAAACTTAACATTTCCATACATTTCCAGGTTTCCAAAAAAATGTTCAAAATACTTTCATAACACATAAGACATGTCATTTCATACAATTAAACCGAAAATGCATAGGCCCTTTTCAGGATGTTACAATTTTAGTAACCAATCTATTCAAAAAATTACAAGTGTACTTAGACGACAATACTATACTTAGGGCATGAAATCTAACAATAAGATTAATTGTGATGGAGCAAATAATGAGAGTAAGGAAGATGTTGGTGCGGGAGTTGTAGTTTGAAATGTGTATGGGTCATTTTAGGATGGTATAGGTTGGACAAGTACTTAAAGTCAAGTGTTGAAGCAGAAGCTTTGGTTGTACAGGAGGGAGTTAATGTAGCTATGAATATTAATTTAAAAAGAATTATGATAGAAATTGATTCTGAAATTGTTTGTAGAGAGGTTACTGATGGCAAAAGAAGAAAAAAATTGGAGAATCTTTCCTATTGTGCATAATATACTGTGGATGAAGAAATATTTTGAGGAGGTTAAATTCGTACAAATTTGCAGTAAGGCAAATGCTGCGACTAATTAGGTAGCTACTCAGTTTAAAAAGAGGATGTGCTTGTTGAATTGGGTTGATAGGCCTCTATCATCCTTGGTCCATATTTTGAATAAGGATGGATTAAACTCCACATGAAGGTCCTGCAGAGTTGATTTATCAGTTTTGGAGTAAATGTTTCTTGTTTGCTCTATACAATTGAGATTTCTTTATGTTTTTAGGTTCTAGTGTGGTGTTTTGAAATGTTAATTGTACTTTTTTTTGTGGTGATGGTATAAAGTCTTTGTTTTGTTTTGCCAAAAAAAAAAAAAAACTAAAACTCAACCCCAAGCTTCAACCATCAAAATTTGAAGCCACATTGGTAACATGCATTCCCTTCCATAAGTAGTGCTAAAAGATTCGAATTAGAATAATCAAACAAAGTAATAAATAAAGAATTGAGTGTTTCTTTTTAGGGTTAATATACTATTTGCCCCCCAAAATTGCATCCAATTATCACTTTGGTACTTAAAGAATTTTTCGAATTAGTTTGGTACTTGAAGTTTCTAATATGTTATCAAGTTGCCCTAGTTATTAATGCCGTGAGAAAATGGGTTTGCGTGCCACGTCACCCAAACTTTATTTTCCTGAAATAAATTTAAAAAAAAGGAAAAATTGGAAAAATCATAAAAATAGAAAAAAAAGTTCTTAAAAAAATTTAAAATTAGAAAAATACATAGAATTATATAAAAATTCAAGGACTTAAGAAATATTTATTTTTATTTTTTAAAGATACATTAAACAAAAAAAAGAGAGAAAATATAAAGTTGTCAAGCATTTAGAAAAATATGAAAAAAAATTAAGAAATCAGACAGAATACATGAAAATTTATAATAAAATTTTCAGAAATTAAAAATGATATATTTTTATGTTTAAAATACATAAAATTAAAAATAAAATGCAAAAATACAAAAATTGTCAAAAAAATAAACCAGAAAGTGTGATTTTGGTTGATTTCTTCCTTTATTTTAATTTAATTCAAAATCTTTAAGAATATATTATACTATGGGAAAAGTGAAAAAAAGTTATTTTTAATATTTTAAAACTTTTCATCTTTTTCTGATTTTATAAAAAAATTGCGATTTTTTTTTTAAATTTTAGAAAATCTTTTTATTTTTGCACTTTTTTTAAAAAATTTATGTATGTTCTAAAGAAATATATATTTTAATATATCGAAATTTTATGTAACTTTCAATATGTTATAAAATAAAAGACAGAGAATAAATAACAACGAGAATGAGTGAGCAAAAAGAGAGCGTATTTTTATTGATTAATCGGAATTTTTATAGAACTTTCTCAAAGTCTCTATTTATAGGCATAAGAAGTATAAATGAAGTAGAGATCTACTTCTAATGACTATTAGAATTTAAAGTACTTTAAAAGGTATATTCATCTTGACGGACATCCACTTAATAAAATATTCATAAGAGTCCCCCTTGGATGTCCATTGGTAGATAATGTGTCTTCTTAAAACCTTAATAAGATAAAAACCCCGTGGGAAAAAAATTCCTAGTGAAGGAAAAAGAGTACAAATATCTATAATACGCATAATATGCTGCCTCATTCAAAACCTTACCAGGAAAACCCAATGGCATTCATATAAATTATTTGAATTCATATAAATTAACAATTTCCTGATAATTTAATATGCTTCTGGCATTCTAAATCCTTCAAGGATTTTAATATAAATTTTAATATATAGTGATTAATAAAAGGTTATAACAACAACCATTAGACACAAGTTAAATCTTTTATGAACTGTTAATTTAATAATATATCTAAAGGTTATTGCATCCACCACAAAAGAATATTATTGTAACATCCTGAATTAATGGGCCTTTGCATTTGTTGTGTGTTATGTATAATGTGCTAATTAGAGTGTTTAAGGGGTCCAGATCGGGCTCAGGATTGGGCTGAGGCCTTAGTTAAAAATCTTCTGCTTGGGCACTCTAGTGGAAAGCTAGTAGGATAGGGCTTAAAAGATGTTATCTGTGTTTTAAGACACAAATGGGCTTGTGGCCCAGTGGCAAAGTGGCGCCACTTAGGGGCTTTGAGGTGGCATGATAAGCAGTAAGGGAGGTCCAAGGTTCGAGTTGCATTACCCATCTATTTTAATTAATTTTAGCGTCAAGGGAGAGCAGAGTTGGAGTCAGTTAGAATGCTTGAAATTAGGAAGAATAATTAATGGATAATGTGGATAATATGGATGATAATATGGCAGATAAAGGAAGGAAGAGGTGGTGTTATCCATGTCACTTAAGGATGAGTGATCAGATGAAGATAGAGGAGAAAAGATAAGAATTATCTGCTGAGTGCAGTGTTGGCCGAATTTCCATCTCTTGGAGGGGTGCCAAAATTTCCTCTACTATTGGATTAGTTGTTAGTTATCAGGAAGGGCACTTTCGGTTTTTGATAGGTAAGTGCCGAAATTCTCTATAAATAGGGGGGATAGCTCATCAATTCCGGCATTTGGAACCCTAATCTTTTCTTCTTTCCCTGTGCCAAAATTCTCAGTCTTCCTCTGAATTTCTTTTCTTTTGATTTCTTCAAAAGCCGAAACCTCCCAATCTCCTCAACATCTTTTCTTTCAAAAGCCGAAACCTTGAACTCTCTTCTTATCTCCATAGCCAAATACTCCCTATTCTTTTGCCGATTTCTTCAACTAAAAGCCGAAACTACTTAGATTTCTTCTTATTATCTTCTCTTCTGATCTTCTCAAAAAGCTGGAATCTCTAAGGGGTAGTCGAATTCTTTGTGTTAAGGTGAGTGCCGATTTTCCTATCTCTTCAATTTCTCTTTTCGGTTTTTAAGAGACAAGGCCGAATGGCCACTTGCTTGTTAAGGTTGTCGATTAAGGCTAATATTACCTCTCTTTCTGCGTTTGGGCGGCATTCTGGGATTTGAAGGAAACCTGTTCGTTTAGACTTAAAAGCCAGAAATCTCTAGTCTCTAATTTCGAGATTTTAAGGTAAGGTGGCTTTCCCTAGATTTTCGTTAGAACTCGCTTATCGAATGTGGGATCTTAACTCTATGATGAGGATTAATGACCTTATGTTGTGATAGTAGTTCTGACAAGGACTTGTGATGGAATTAAATATGGATCAGGCAAAGGAGAGGATCCCTAAGTTTAAGGAGCGCGCTGTGTCTGCCGTTCGAGATTGGCCACCTGGTTATGGACCGGCTTCTGAACAACACCTTAGGCAGATAGCGGTGGTGTTGGCTATGGATAGCATCGATTTAGAGGGTCTCGTTCTAACGATAATCAGGTGTGTAGATCCCTAACACACTAGTTAATCCGTACTAAATATATGCTATGGGCTAAAAGCCGGAATAAGGTTATATAGTAATCTGTACTAAATATATGTTGTGGGCTAAAAGCCGGAAAGAGGTTGTATAGACAGTCGAATAAAACCCTAAAAGGGTTAGGCAAAGGATGCAAGGTACGTGATCATAAAAATCTCTATGTGTATCGATATGTATTTATGAAAGCATGTTTTCTTAAAGATGGTATGATGTTTTCAATTTTTCATGTGTGTATGCATGGGGTGGGATTAGGATAATGAAGGGGAAGTGCATGATAGGTCACTTGGTGATCGGTGATTAAACCATAAATTCAAACGTTAGGTCACATAGTGATCGGTGGTTAAACCATAAATTCAAACGTTAGGTCACATAATGATCGGTGGCTACGCCATGTTTAATGATTCCTGATTAATAGGAATAGGCAGTACGGCTATCGTTATGGTGTGTAGCGGATGGAGGGTTGATTGTAGAAATCCCCAAGGTGTGATGGTTGGTACGGTTTGGTGTGTAGAGGATGGAGTTCTAGGATGGGTTGGGCTATTCATCATTCATTATTTTCATGTAATTATGATTGTTGCCTTTATGTATGGGCCAGGGCTCATAATGTGTTTGTGGGCCTTAGGTCAGTGTGCCCGGGATTTATACACGGAGTCTTGGTGACTCACCCTTTCATTTTTCCTCTACTCTTTCAGATGAGCAGTAAATCGTGGACATGGGAGCCGAGACGGACTCGAGGGGCCATCAAGTTTTAGTTTTTTTTTTTTTTTAGATTACTTCAGCTTTTCTTTAAGTTTTAATTTTTTTTGGAATATTTATGTAATAAGGCCCCATAGTTTATATTTCACTGCTTAGTTTTTAATATTTGCAACTAATGAATTTTTGTCAAAGGTTTAATTATTCAAAATAATAATAATACAAGGTTTTATTTTCAAAAAGTCACCTATTTATTTAAATATTGTCTAATTAACTTACGATTTCCGAAACCAAGAAAGCAAAAGATTTTAATGTACAACCCGTAGCATACCAGATCTGGTCGAAACGTATGGGCCGGGTTTGGGGTGTTACAATTATATCTTTTCATAATCAATGTTAGGATAGAAAATACTTTATATTTTATTCTGTTTTGCAAAACTACTTCATTTGCACCCTAACTGGCTTTATACCTTTAGATATTTGGACTACTGGTCCAAAAACTCCCGAAATTTAATTGTACTTGAGTTGCGACTTTCTATTTTGACCAATTTATTTCATATCTATATTTCTCAATAGATTTATTCAACATCCTCCTTTTACTTCATTATTTCAGCAATAATATTGCATGCAAAACCATTGTCGACCACTTTTATTATTGGTTCAACATTTTCTCAAATTGACATAACTTATTGAGATCTCTTATTTTCACTATTTTAATCTTCAGTTTCAGGTACCTGAATCTCTTCTAGAGTTTAACTTAATAGTTATATCTTGGGTCTCTTCTGGAGTATTCGCTTTCACTATATGACCATCTAGATTTATTATTTTCTTTTATGAGAATTTTCATATTTGGAACTTATAATAAGTTATCCTTATTAACCTTCTAGTTCAAATTACTCTTCCCCTAATTCATTACAAGTTATTATTTCTCTCCCCCTAATGTCGGGAAAACTATCAAAGCAAAATAGTAATCACAAATCATGACATAATTGAATCTCCAATACATTTAAAACATATAATAATACAAGAAGACTCGTAATTAATATATATTCCCAACTTTGTTTGGGGATTCACTCATCTTTGTGCGTTGTGGTGGAGCAATGGGAACATATACGCACATACAAAAATTCAAAGATGAGAAATATTTAGCTCTTGACCAAAAATCAATTGTAATGGGGATTATTTATAATTTATTGGCTTGATGTGTACAACATGTAAATCAACATTATCTCATGTTGAAGTAGGAAGTTTAGATCTTATAAGTAATGGTTTAGACATTAACCAGAGGATTTCAATTATTTACTTCTCTAAACCATTATGCGCATAAATAACAAAATTTTACAAAAGTTTTTCAAACTCAATCAATAAAAGGCTGAGGCATAAACTTATCAGTATTAGCGAGATGGATTGTCTTAATTGTATGATTTGAAATTAATTATTTAAACAAGCAATCTTACAAACGATAGGTTGCAAGTTGATAACACATATGTGATTATTTGTAGATGTATCTACCAAAATCATATAAAATCAAAACCATCCACATGGTGGATGAATGAGCCCATATTCATTTTAGAAATGCAAGACATTAAATCTCAACTTTAGCTAGTGAGTTTCTAAAAATCACTTTTCATTGAGAACAATCAACAAATGAGAATTCTTTAAATTAAAGAATGTTCTGGTTCTTTAATGAATGTCTATATGAATTCTCAATTAATTTTCACATCATATATGACCAGGATGGTCTAACTAGTCACGTCAAGTAGTAAATGTATTTGTATCAGTAAACTTTTGGTTTACTTTAATTGTAACAAATTAATAATTTTACTACCATTCCTTTTACTTTATATCCACATATAAGTATTATTGTGACATTTACAACTGCAAATGTCTAAATCAATGTGAAGTATATAGTGCCATTAAGTCAGTAAATATAATTTCCAAATAATTATATGCAATATTCGCTTCAGGGAATATGCCAAAATCTCCAAATGCAGAGCATTTGGTCTAGTGGTATGATTCTAGCTTCGGGTGTGAGAGGTCCTGAGTTCGATTCAAAATACTTTAAAATCCTTTTAACAAAAGTTTTGCATAATCAGTTAACTATCAAGAATAACTGTCTAGGTCATGTATAGAAACAAGCCTATATTAAATATATCAATAAAAGTCACATCTCAAACATAAAAATATGACATAACGAAAAACTATCAGTTTTTTTTCATAACAATCATCATAAACATGCATGAAATTTAATTCAAAATCAACCATTCTTGCTCATAGAACTTTTGATTTACAATTACTCATGTCATTTCTCTAAATAATTAACAAATGGAATAATATAAAACGTATGAACCACTACTTTTAACAGTTTTTTGAACTAAATCAAATCCAAATAACCATAAAATTTATTGGTTTATTAACACAAATTTGCATACTAGATATGTTTGAATCAAATATATTATTTAATTATAAAACCTATTATAGCGACATAAATAAATCAATTAATATTCATTTTCATGAACAAACGAGGTGCTTAAAACAATATGTAACCCATGTACTCAAAACTTAAAAAGAAGACCATCTCAAATATTTAAACCATATATCAAGTTGATTTAATATTTAAAGATGTACCCTTTTTCCTGCTTTAAGTCTTGACGAGTTTATCAAGAAGTAAGAAAATTAACTCTAGTAGTAGATTTTGAAGCAATCAAAATCTATTAATAGCAAACTTTGAGAGTGCATCTTATTTTCCAAGTGTACAATAGGCACATAACCAATGAATTTTCATAAATAAGTTTTCTGTCTTACAAGTTCTCATCAGTAATATTTTTCTACTTAATTTTTATTGAGAAATTATTATGTATACTGTAGAGTTATAATCACATTTTTAAAAAAAGCTTGCAACTTCAGGTGCATCTAACCATAACGAGCCTTAGATAGAATTACCATATTCTATTACTCAAAAGTAGATATTTTGTAACGCCCCGGTTTTCCATTAACTTCGGCTTTTGTAATTTCAAGACATAAATACCTATCTACCTCAGTGGTTGAGTGATTTGGGTGTGTTTGGGTGGGCCTGAGAGGTCCCAAGTTCAAGTCTCAACTTGGGAAAATTTTGGTATTTTTATGAATTAAGCCCTATCTCTGGTTAGTAGGCTTATAAATTAAAGTGTGTAGGTAATTAACAGAATGGGCCTGCTGGTCTGGCGGCTAAGTGGAGTGTTGAGGTTTTTGAAGGTTGGGAGTTCGAATCTTTGCGCAGGCAAGGGATGTATTTTTACTGCCAGTGCCGTGTAGGTGTTTGTGTTGGACTGAAAATCTGATAGTAGGGAGAGAATTAAGGGGAGAGATTAGGTGGTTAACAGATTTCTTTTTTTGAAATTATAGGCTTTCACCTGTTCCCTAAATATCTTTATGCCGTTCTTCTTCTCCTTCCCTCCTTACTGCCGATTTTTACTCTCCTTTCCCCACTCTCTCTGTTTTCTTTTACAAATTGTCCCGTTGTGGTCAACCATCATCCCGCTTGTTCAGTAAATTTTGCTTAAGTTTTATCTTGAATATGATGGTGGATAAGTGATTTAAGAAAAGTGGTTATTTTGATTGTTAGGGGTCAATCAAGTGACTAAATATCGTTTTTAATTGACGAGTTAAGCGCGTGGAATTCTCGTTTCGATCGAAGGAAAGGTTTCGTTAATTCGGGGATGGATGCCTCATTTCAATTCCGTTTAAATCTCGGTTATGTTACTGAAATTGGGGCTTTGATTTGTTGAACATAGGTTCTGGAGTGCTTGGGAATCATTTTAGCTTCAATCGAAACCATGTGTGTACCCAAAAATACAGAAAACGAGGTTTCAATGAAAATAGTAAATCATTCTATCGACGCCACATGGGCGTGTGGTCGCCCGTGTGGTAGGCCGTGTAAGAGACTATTAGTCACTACGGCGGGTGTGATCGATCGAGCGAGCCAGCGCGCGCGCGGCGACACGGCGCCGATCGATGGTCGGGCGAGGCCGTGTACGACCACCGGCTCGACTAATTGGGCTGTGTAGGCAACACGGGTGAACCACACGGGCGTGTGGGATTCTGGGCCAGGCCATGTAGTCGAGTAAGGGCCGAGCGAGGTCGTGTAATCCACATGGCCAAGGCCAATTTGGGCAGTGTGGGCCGCACGGGCGTGTGGGCCCACACGGGCGGGCTACATGGGCGTGTGAGCCCATTTTTCTGTTATGTTCTGTAAGGTTGCACGGGTTGCCCTAGTCGACTGTGGACCTCCTATAGGGTCGGTAAGCTGCACCTAGACCCCTAATCATGTGACTTGACTTTCTGATTTCTGTACTGAGCATGAATTTTGATAATTGAATGTATAGACTGTATTTGCATGAAAGCATGCCATATTATGTATGTTGCATTGCATTGGGGTGGGTTGATAATATTCGGAGGAAGTATCTGAAAGGCTTTTAAGCCTGTTATCTAGCAACTCAGTTGCAAATTTTTGATTTATGTGCCGCATTCGGTACAACATGGTGTGTAGGGCTGGGTGGGTGGATTTTATCCTCACATAGTGTGTAAGGCTGGACGGACTTGGTGTGTAGAGGTTGGTGGGTAGGACTCTGTTTCTACATATTCTGTCTGAAATGGGCTAAGGCCCAGAAATATGTTTGATTCTGTATTCGAGTGGGCTAAGGTCCACACCGTTTCTGTAATAAGCTCAGGCCTGAGCTATGAATTTCTGTTTGTTATCTGATATCTCTGTTTGTATGATTTCTATGGGGATTATACACTGAGTTTGCGAAAACTCACCCTTTTCTGTTTAATCTGTTCAGGTAATCCCCAGAAGTAGACGGATCGGTGCGGCGGAGGACTCAACGGTGACCACGATTTTATTTTTACTTATTAATTATGGATTGATTATTCTGGGTAATTTTTATGTAATAAGGCCTTTACGGATTTTGACTTAAATTTGGGATTATTATTTTATAACCTGCTAGTAGTAGGAAAAGACGCGGGTTTTCAAAATAAATAAATATTTTATCAAAAATATACGAACTCGCAAATTATGTTAAAAGATTCTGCAACATAAAATGATTTGAAAATGGATGATGAATAATTGAATGACACGTTTTGACAAAAGCCTAAGATACCTGAAAATGGTTTTAACCCAGTCACGTTTTCTAAAAGCACTATCATGTGACATCGCCAGATTCGACCATAACGTCTAGGCCGGGTTTGGGGTATTACAATTTTACAGTCAAATATTTTGTTTTCAGCTCGTTAATGGGGATGATGACAAAAGAAGATAAAAAAGATAGTCATAGTCAATTAAATTTAATAACAAGAGTAATCAATAACTCAATCCTTCCTTTTTTTCATCCTTTCAAAATAGATATTTATAGTAATAGTAATTCATATGAAATATGATATTTTCTTCATTCACAATCTCAATATGATATCTATTATAATGAATATATTTTAAAACTAATGCGTTAACCATTACAAATTTTGTGCTTTCTAGATATTAATATATTAGCTCTTTTGGAGCTTTCAACTAATTTTGTACTATTAAATATTGGAATAATATTTGTTTGTTTTAGTACCAAATAATATGAATATTTTCTATCTATAATGATAGAATTTATTACTGCATTCTCATATCCTTCCTCAAAGAATATTAACAGAAACAAAATATTTGGGCATACGCCACATATGTGGCCAATAATATTTCATATCACATTTATAACATAAGTTATCTTTACCCTTTGAATAGTTATCTTGAGAATGCTCACTATTCTCTTATTTATTACTATGTTCCCACTTTTAGTGATCCATGATTATATATTTTATTTTCATTATATTTGCATTCACTTCGGGGAATACAACATATTTAGTAGGAAGGACTTATAAACATCCCAATAGATTCTTTATTTCATAATCACCATTGCAAACATGCATTGTAACGCCTTGAATTTGGGCCTAGTAGATTTGGGCCTATTAGGTTGTAACGCCCCAAAAATCTCTAGGCTCTAAATTTCCATGCACTGAGGTTGGTATGTAGGAGTAGCACTTAGAATATTAATTTTAAGGTATTATCGAGATTATTTGAAGCCTTAGAGATAGGGAAGACCATAGGGAAAAAATTATTTTTCTTACTTTAGTGGACCCTAGTCTCAGGCATTAGGCCTCTTAAGCAGATTAAGGGGAAAATAAGACACAAATGGGCTTGTGGTACAGTGGCAAGGTGACATCACTAGGGGACCTGCAAGGTGGCGTGAAGAGGTCCAAGGTTCGAGTAATGTTAAGGTGTTTTTGGAGTGTTTATTTTGCATAGTGGACGGCCAGAGTTGTGTGGAATTTGGACTCTTTTGTTGAAGTGTTTGAATTGGTCTTGTGAGCTGATAAAGAAGGGAATTTCGGATGAGATAAGAGAGATATCATGGAGAAAAATTAGGAGATGAGAGGTGGGAAGAGTTGGTGCCGAACTGGACTGTGGGGAAGGTAGGATTCGGCTATTGGCTATAAAAAGAGGTGCCGAATTCCTTTGAGAGGTTCCTTGGGTTCCATTACATTTTTTTTTCTCCCCGTTAGCCGAATTCTTCCATTTGCCGAAAAAAAACCCATCATTCCTTTACCGAAATTTTGGTTTTCTCTCTAACCGAATTTCCTATACCTTTTCTTCTTAAATTCCTTCTCTTGTTCACCTTTAGTTCTAGCCGATCACTTCTCCTCTTCTCCCTATTGGTGTCAAATTGTCTCGTCGCCATACTAATCTTAAAAGCCGAATTTAGGCCTCAAGATCGAAAGTGGAGTTGGCAAGTATTCAGTTAACCTCTTTTGTACATTTTGCTAAAAGTCGAAAGGCTATCTAACTGTCATGTCGTTAACTCTGTGATAACAAGGGTAAGATTCAACGATCGCAAGCGTGGTAAGATCGTTAGCAAGGGTAAGTGTACTCAACTCGATTATGGTTTAAGTAAATGGTCAAATGTGTGTATGATCTATAGGGGTGACTTGTGTGGATTATGAGTCACTCAAATTTTGATAGTGTATGTGTGAGTGCAGATCTAGGGGATACTTCTGATTAGTAGTTAAGGAAGGGCTATTAGAACCTAGTGGCACATGGTAAGGTTACGGTAAGGCTTCGGCTTTTGGTAAATGTTTTGATTTAGTGACTGATTGAAGGTTGGTTGGTTGTAGGTTCGAGGCTAAGGATAGTATAGCACGTCGCAATAACCAGGTGTGTACAAACACTACACACACACGATATCGGCAATGCCGGAAAACCAAAAATGTGAAATTGGCTAAATGGGCCTGGTGGGCTCTAATGCTAAGTTTGATGAAATTGTTTCGTTGGTTATACGAATTGAGTTAGTCATGCATGTTACATGATCTGGAATTGATTTGGGCCTAATAGGCCTTATGGATGAGATTTGGGCCTAATGGGCCATAATGATGTGATTTGGGCTTGATGGGGTTTATGGGGACATAGACTAGTATGCTAGGGTTTTCTGGACTTTTGGCTTAGTACTGAACAACTATTAAACTGCATAAGACTATCTAATAATTAAACATGTCTGTGTATAAGTTGCTGGGTTAGAGCGTGGCAACGGACATATGCATGTCTAGGATTGGATCTAGGGAGAGCTTGGTACTTAAGCAGTCTTAGTGGCCCACTACTATTCTCTGGAATCCTACCTGGTGCATAGTGTCTATTCACTTTAGCCGCAAGGACTTTTTAATGGGCCAAAGTTTATAATTGAAACCCGAGAGGGACCAAATACCCCCAGTTTATTAAATTATCAAAATACCCTCGGTTTACGAAATTACCGAAATACCCTAGTTTGCAAAATATTAAAATACCCTCGGTTTGCCAAATTACTAAAATACCCCTGATTTGAAAATAACCAAAATACCCTTAGTTTGAAAAAAATTACCAAAACATCCTTAGATTTAAAAAATCACCAAAATAGCCCTGAATTGTGAAATTACCAGAATACCCTTAGTTTGCAGAATTACCAAAACATCCCTGATTTACAAAATTTCCAAAGTACCTCTGTTTTGTAAAATTTCCAAATTGCTTATTTTAGTTGGATGTAATAAGGCCTTGTACTCCGATTTGACTTTAGATTTTGGGTTGTTGTTTTCAACTGTTTACTTAAATATTAAGCCTTAAATTTTTAATTAGCAAAATCGTTTGAATTATGCCTTTGATGTGACACGCCGAATTCGGGCCTAACTTCTAGGCGGGGTTTGGGGTGTTACATGCGTAGATTTCAAATATGAATCTATCTATTCATGTTTCTCATGATTAGTCTCCAATTATAATAAACATGATAAAATAAATAAATCATAGTAAAATATACCTAAAGATCTTTAACACCATCATCGTCACCCTGTCAATTATCATAAGTATTATTACAAGTACTAAAATAACTATGCTTTCATAAAAACATACTACATATAACTTATAGAATCTTATGATGCTCTAACAAATTATTTGTACTTTATAATTCAATCTAAAATGTATAATCCAATCATTCATCAATAAAAAAAAAAAAAACTCTTTTAAGGGGACCAATATCACAAAAACTTATATTTTGAGTCGACAATTAACATATATTTAAAAAATCATTTAAAAATAATATATTATAAAGTTTTGTTTGTAAACCTTATGAACCCATCAATATTTAATAATATAATTTAATAATTTGATCAGACTTAAAACAAACAAATTATAATCATACCTTAAAGAAAACTTGAAGCTCCTTACCAATTTAAATTGTGCTCTATAAATCCAAAATCCATGCTGAGATCAATTTTTTTTCACCATCCAAAGCAACAGACTGCAGTGTCCATCTTGGTGTTGAGCCTCTTAGTGTATATTTAACACCTAAAAATATGGCATTGGAGTTTTAGGGGTAATTTAGGAACTTTAGCCTTAGAGTGTTTAGAAGTTTTTGGCATGGTATATTGGTAACGTTTTCGACTATGGTTTTTAGAAAATTAAATAAAATTTTCAAAATGAGATTTAAACACCATTAATTTTGAAAAAAAAGGATTGATTTGTAAAAGAGTCAAAATTTAGAGTTTTTAAGAGGCAATTAGACTAGATTTTAAAATCCAATCTAAAAACCCCCATTTGTAGTTTTATTTTCATCTTAGTCTTCTTCTCCTCTCATACTTGTGGCGTCCATAGTTCTGCTAACTCTCCCAATCGATTTTGAATTCCAAATCCTAATTCCTTTTGATTTCTATCATCTCTTAAGTTATAAATCTCCATAGAAGTTAAGAAAAACACCTAAAAACACCATTATTTTCTCTAATGTCAAGCTTTCAGGTTTTTCAAGTTTTCAACCAAACACTTGATTTGTAACACCCTAGATCCAACCTAAAAGTTTGAACCGAATCCCGGAGGTTACATTGACCATCAAAGTGATTGAAGAAAGGTTTTAGTTTAACAAACTGAAAAAAACATTGCAATGTTAAAGTCACGTAAAATTTTCAATTATATATTCCTAATTTCTCAACAGAAAATACAGTCCTAATGTCATTTACGTACGTAAAACATAAAACTTCATACCACAATTTTGAAAAGAGTACTTACAATTCAAGGTGTTTAATTATAAACTCAGAAATTGTTAAAATACTATATAAGCCTGTTTTAAACCGAAACTGTCCGAGACCTCCGCATACTGCGTCCAGCTTCAGAGTTCAGGAACGTACCTGCAAGGGGAAACACTAAGAGGTGAGCTACATGAGCTCAGTATGAGTTCTAAATGAATAACAACAGATTTTCGGAAACTGATTCGAAAGAGAAACATACATACATATATACACAGAACCAGAAAGTGAACTTGAAACCAACGTCCCAACAGAATGAAACAATTTAAGCACACCATGTCACACACAGATACTCAGTCACAATTGTTATTCAATCGAACAGAACACAGTCAAGTAATCCTCACCCAAAACACTCAAAAAGATGTGTATGAATGCAATCAAGTAATAAAACCCACCCGTCCAGCCAACACACCTCCCTGTTCCCCGATCACACCCCATAAAAGCTGATTAAGCTCATCCAACCAAACACACCACGTAGGACCTTGAATGACCCATCCAACCCTAAACACCTTGTATGTGGACTGAGCCACTCAGATATTAATACGCAGTAGGGCTGGCATATATACAGTACAGCGCAATGCGGTAAGCTGCTTTATTGCAGTTTAAAATGCCAGATCAGATAATGGTACGCAGTATAGCTAATGTACATGCGATACAATATGGCAAACCGTTGTACAAATAGGTTCAGAACAGAATCAGTCTTCCTTCTCTTCACAACCAACCCCAAAATACTTTATGCGAATGCATGGATGCTTATAATCTCATAGAAACAATTAACACATTGACAGGTAGTCAAAAAGAAGTAGATATGAGGACACACCCAGCTAACCGGGTTCAGGATTAGTCATCTCACACCACAGTCACTTACAACACATAAGCAGAGCACATGGTCTACAGACACAGAGACTTAAATACCCTCACTTAAGCCTAGCCAAGGGTCGGAATACACAAACACATTTTTAGATTAAAAACATACACAAACTAAAATTTGGTGTCTTAGGACCACATGGCCATGTGGAAAAACCTAGGGTGTATGGGGGTCAAAACGCTCGAGGGGGAGGGGCACACGATTGTGTGGCAGGGGCACACGATTGTGTGGCAGAGGCACACACCGGTGTGAGCCAGGGACATAGCCATGTGAACAGGCCGTGTAACTCACTGTCTGATTGTGCTAAAAAAGAGTACAAGGCAGACACTATTGTGTGAGGGTTTCACACGCCCGTGTGCCCACCAGGCACGACTGTGTGAGGGTCTCACATGCCCGTGCGCCCACTAGACATGGCCGTGTGCGAAAAACACATGCTCGTGTGGGATCCCTAAATCTCCAAATTAGCCACACGGTCGTGTGGCCAGGCCGTGTGGTGCCAAGACACTAAATCCCTAATTCCCAAACACACATGCCCGTGTGCCCAGGGGACACGGCTATATGAAAAACTGAAAGAAACCCCAACTCAGCCATAGGGCCGTGTGGCAACAAAATCTATCAGAGAACCATAATTTGTAACACCCCAAACCCAGCCCATCACTAACAAATCCTTGTGGCTAGGGTGAACAGTCACTACGCATCAGGTAGGATTCCAGCGAAGAGGAGGTGAGTCACTATGACTGCTTAAGTACCAAGCTCTCCCTGAATCCAATCCTAGACATACGTATGCCTATTGCCACACCCTAACTCAGCGATTTGTTCACGGGTTTGTTTGGTTGGTTTAAGTCTTATGAAATTGAAGAGTTGTTTAACTAGGCCTAAGGTCCATCAAGTTCTAATTAAAATAATCTACATCCCTTAAAGCCCATCAAGCCCACATACATATATAACACCCAGTGAGTTCTGAATACTTACCTGGCGGACTTAAGCCGGAGATGCAGGTGCCATGCCAAGAAAACCACCCTGTATTATTTATAAACATGCATGTTTCCAAAACCCATCTTTAAAAAACGTTTTGAGTCTAAAATCCCCAAAGCTGAGTTTTAAACTTTGCTCTGATACCAATTTGTAACACCCTAAACCAGGCCTAAACATCCCGACTAGATCTGGCATGTCACTAAGAAGATTTTATAAAACTTGTCGCATTTATTATTTTTTTTAAAAACATAGTTTAAACATTTATACAGGAAAAACTTAACAATTTGATAATTATGTAAAAGAAATAAATTTTAATTAATTCCTTAATGAATAAAAACCTAAATTTTGCCTTTGAGTTCTATTATTTAAACACATGCCTTAGTTTCAATTAACCATAAAATCTAAATGTATGGAAACCCGAAAACGAACACATAAAACCAATAAACAATAGCCAATGGCCTTATGACAATAAAATATAAAACCAGACAAATTGAAAATACTAAGGGAAAATAGTTAAAACAACGTCTTTTATTGAACCAAAATAAATCCATGCATGGCCACCTTGAGCTCCTTTCCAACTCGGTCCGATGCACTAAGTGCTATCTGTAAAATGTTAAACAACGGGGTGAGTCACAAGACTCAGTGTGCAATCCCTCGTGCACCATCAGACCGGGCCTTAGCCCCACGTAAGTAAGTAATAACAAAATATCACATATCAGAATTAAACAAAGCCCAACCCAATCCTAGATCCATCCACTACACACCACCCTTACCTGCCAATCACACCATTGGGGATTTCTACAATCACCCTCACCACTACACACCACCGATGGCAGTCATGTTGCAATTAGCTGCTCATCGTCAGATTTGTGACATAGTCAACAGAACAGATCGTGGCAGAGCCACTACAACAGATCGTGGCAGAGCCACTACAACAGAACACTTCCCCTTTTATATACAACAATTTCCCAACCCCGAGCAAACATAGGAAATGCAATACATGCATATCATATCAACTCATCAGAATCATTTTACTTAAGGAATATCACAGTAATCACTAACCTGTTGAGTCGCCCTTACCCTCCACGGGTTTTCAACAACCATGTCAGGATTTTGGCATTTAACAGAATATAGACAGATTCATATATATATATATATCAGACAACAGAGATGGTGTGAGAAATTACTTACCTGATTACGCTTAATGCTATGCTATCGAAATTGATGCTCTCTCTAGCCGGAATCGTGATTATTAGATCACTATACCGTCGGTCAAAGACTTCACTTTAAGAGATTGATTTGAGTAACCACCCAACAAGGTTAAATGTTAGATTGGAGATAAACCGATTTAATAAAACGACGAAGATAAATCTCCTTACCTAAATTGTTTGAATCCTGAAAGTAGTATAATTCGAGTGCTACCGATTAGAATCCTAGGCGATTAAATCTCCTTCAAATCTTGGAATGCCGCCCATGAAAGAAAACACAAGATCAATCCACCATGTAGCCATTCGGCTATGGTCTCTAAAAGCCGGGAAAGATTGGAAAAATAGCACAATCAACATTTACCTCTACAGAAGGTTTCGGCTACCCCTTGCAGAAAGATTCAGCAATCACAGAAGACGACCGAAGCGTAGAAGATTAGAGATCTAAAAATTTCAGCTTTTAAGAAAATCCCGAAAAAGATGAACAAGAAGAATGCTGTCTTACAAGGGATATTCAGCCAATGTGTTTGAAAGAGAAGAGACAGAAAATAACGGTGCTTCAGCAATTGATGAGACTTCAGAGGGTTTTGACTTGAAGGAAAAAGAATAGAAAGTGGAGAGGGAGAATGAAGTGGTGATTTCGGCAGAAAAGAAAAATATGACAAGAACACAGTAGACAAATTTTCGGCACACTCCTTGCCTATACTAAACCGATTCTCCCCCCTCTCCTATGTTTGATTTTCGGCCAACACTAGCCTCCTTGATAGATCCTTATCCTATCCTTTATCTTTCTCAAAACACCCATCCAAAAGTGTCTTACATCACACCACTTCCTCCCTCCTTTATCCGAATAATATCACATATTTTAAAACATTAAAAATCCCCTATATTTTAGCCTTGTTGCCGTCCCCCCAGCCCCTTTTAAGTGCCGAATTTGGCCCAAAACATGGGCTCCAAGCGGCCAACACTTGGGCCCTCTCCATCCACTAGTGACGCCACCCTCTGGCTTCTTTGTAACGCCGCCAAACTTTGGCCACAAGCCCACTTGCTACTTTTTAAACACAGATACCTACCTTTAAACCCTATAATGCCCCAACAGAAAATTAACCAAGGGCTAAGCCCAACCTTGAGCCTAATTCGTATCTCAAATTCTCAAACCAACACATTAAACCTACAACACACAAAATGCACAGGCCCACTAATTCAGGATGTTACAGTTCTACCCCCCTTAAAGAAATTTAAGCCACGAAATTTACCTGATCAGAAGAGATGGGGATACTGTCGTCGCATAACATCCTTTGGCTCCCATGTTGCTTCCTCTGCGTCGTGGTTTCACCACAACACCTTGACCAAAAGGACGGACTTCTTTCTCAACACCTTTACGTCCTGATCCAAGATTTGCACTGGCTCCTCCTCAAAGGACAAGTCTGGCCTTACTTTAATCTCTTCCACTGGCACAATGTGCGATAAATCAAAACGGTAACGTCTTAGCATCGAGACATGAAACACATCATGTATTTGCTCCAACCCTGGAGGCAACTCCAATCAATACGCCACTGGCCCCACACGTTCTAGTACCCGATAAGGTCCAATAAATCGGGGACTTAGCTTACCCTTCCGACCAAACCTCATTACCTTCTTCCATGGTGACACTTTCAAAAAGACATGATCTCCCACTGCAAATTCCAACTCCTTACGCTTTAGATCCGTATAAGATTTCTGTCGATCAGACGCTTCCTTCAACCGAGCCCGAATTAACCTAACTTTTTCTTCCGTCTCCGAAACTAGTTCTGGACCTAACACCTGACGCTCACCCAACTTTGTCCAATAAGTAGGGGTACGAAATCTCCATCCGTATGACGCTTCATAAGGCACCATCTGAATACTAGATTGGTAGCTGTTATTGTACGCGAATTCTGCCAGAGGAAGATACTCCTCCCAACTACCCCTAAAATCAATTATGCAACCTCTTAACATATCCTCCAAGATCTTGATTACCCTCTCAGACTGACCATCAGTCTGCGGATGGAAAGTGGTACTAAAGTCTAACCTTGTTCCCATTGCCTGATGCCGAGCCTTCCAGAATTATGACGTGAACCTAGGGTCTCTATCCGATATGATCGACACAGGTACACCATGCAGTCTCACAACCTCAGCCACATACAGCTTAGCCAACCTTTGCAGAGGATAATCAACATGAACCGGTATGAAGTGAGCAGACTTCGTCAGCCGATCAACAATCACCCAAATTGAATCCTTCTTAGTGGGCGTAAGAGGTAACCCACTAACAAAATCTGTCGTGATTTTTTCCCATATCCACTGCGGAATCTTCACCGGCTGCAACAACCCTGAAGGCAACTGGTGTTCTGCCTTCACCTGCTGGCACGTCAAACATTTACCCACAAATTCTGTTACCTCTCGCTTCAGACTTGGCCACCAGAATTGCTCTTGCATATCTCGATACATCTTCACCCCTCCAGGATACATAGTGTATGGGCTACTATGCGCCTCCCGTAGAATCATCTACCTTAACTCAACATCCTTTGGCATACAAATTCTCTCACGAAAACACAGAACCCCATCACCATTCAAACTATAGTCCTCTCCTTTACCACTTTGCACTTGCCGGAGTCGAGCACTCAAGACATCGTCTAGAAGCTGCTTCTCTTTGATCTGACTAGTCCACGTTGGTCTCACTTGGAGTTCAGCTACCAGACTACCATCCTCATATAGATTGAGATGAGCGAACGTCGCCCTCAAATGCACTACTGCCTTCCGACTCAGTGCATCTGCCACCACGTTAGCCTTGCCCGGATGAAATTCGATCGAGCAGTCATAGTCCTTCAAAAGTTCAATCCACCTACGTTGTCTTAGATTTAACTGCTTCTGGGTAAGGAGATACTTCAAACTTTTATGGTTGGTGTAAATAACAGACTTCTCCCCATACAGATAGTGTCTCCAGATCTTCAGAGCGAACACTATCGCAGCCAATTCTAAATCATGCGTGGGGTAGTTCAACTCATGCGGTCTTAACTGTCGAGACGCATAGGCAACAACCTTTTCATCTTGCATCAACACACATCCTAAACCCATGTGTGACGCATCACAGTAGATGGTAAACTCTTTTTCCGCCTCTGGCTGTATTAACACCGGTGCTTCTGTCCAAATTTTCTTCAACTTCTCAAAGCTCTCCTGCTGTTTGTTGGTCCAAACAAACGGTACTCCCTTCCTCAAGAACTTAGTTAGAGGTGCCGTAATTAATGAGAACCCCTCAACAAACCTTCTGTAGTACCTTACCAATCCCAAGAAACTTCGAATCTCTGCCACCGACTTCAGGATGTTACATAATTCCTAAAAGCACACGATCGTGTCAACTTGCACACGCCCATGTGGCCACCCGTGTGGTCACGAAACCACCTCGGAACAAGCCAATATTGTCGTTTTAGCCATTAAAACAGTCTCTAACCTTTCCAATAACAAGAGTATATCGGAAAATGGAGTATTCCCCTTACTTTTTCAATGACTAAAAACCCAAAATCAACGAGTTAGTGCACACTCTAGAAATGCCAAAACAATAGTTCGTAAAATAAAAAAATAGAATAGATAAGGTTCGAATCCCACACCTGAATCACGATCAGAGACGTCCAGAACCCGACTCGATGACCAAGAAATCGAAGCTCTTCGAAGGCAACAACCCCCGCCGTTTTCAAAAAAGAAAAGAAGAAGAAACAAACAAAAAAGAAGGAGAACATCCAGAGAGAAAAATAAAATGAAAATAAAAATAAAAATAATCATAATAATAAAACTAATAATTATATTTTAAAACTAAAACAAGTCCACTATTTAATAATATAAAATATATCACCCAAAACACACACACAAGGGCTCGAACCCAGAACTCAAAGGTTTACTAACACTCAATCAACCACCAGACCAGCAGGCCCATTTTGTCACTTCAATGCGAAACTAAACAAAATAATGCCAAAATTCATGGTGTTACATGATTTTTCGTCATCTAAGGTAGCGATTTAACTACTAAACAGTTTTAAATGTTATTTAGTCTTTAAAACTAAGTTTTTAGCCATTAAATTTATGTTTTGAATAAAAGCCAAAAATTGAGTCGTTAGTGGTGGATTCTGGGATTTTGAGTAAAATTGGTCGATTCAAAGTGTTTTTCAATTAGCTTTGACATGATTAAGAGGTTTCTAAATTTTTTTTGAAGTTTTGTTAAATAATTCTTGAGTTTTAATTAATTTTCAAAAAGTAGCCAAAAACATGTTGAAAGTTTTGATGTAACAACCCAAACACAGGCTAGAAGTCTAGACCGAATTCGGAACGCTACATTGATCACCGAAGTGATCGTGAGAAAATTTTACAAATCAAGTCGTTTAAAAATTTAATTCTGAAAATCTTTATCCTGAATCAATTTAAAAACGTTTAATCATTTAAATTACCCAGTAAGTTCAACAGTATAGCACTTACGAATGAAAACTTAAAACAAAAGTTGTACCACAGTATTATAAAACTTTACAGTTCAACTTAAACGAATAACAATTAAACCTAAAAAATAAAAGCTTATAGCTCATTTCCACCAAGATTGTCTGAGTCCTCCGCGTACTGAGTCCAGTATCTAGAACCCAAAACTGTACCTGAAAAGGGGAAACATGTAACAACCTGATTTAGGGCTTAGTCAGAATAGTGGTGCGAGACCACAAATTTGATGTAGAAATATGAGTTTTATGATTTCCATAAGGCTTATGAGGTGTTTGCATGATTGTGTGAAAATATCATGAAGAAATTTTATTAATTAGTGAATAAGTTGTCCATTAGAACTAAATTGCATAGATTAGAAAATATGAGAGCATTTTAGTCATTTGGTTAATAAAAGAATAAAAAGGGAAATCAAGTAAAAACTGGTGTCCATCTTCTTCCCCCTTGGCCGATAATCACAAGGAGCCATAGCTAGGGTTTCTTCAGCTTCCAAGCTTGATAGTAAGTGTATCCTAGCCCCGTTTTTAACGATCTCCGTATTTTTGAAACCCTCGTAACTCAGTTTAGCTATTTCTAGCTATATTTTGAGCTAGGGTTTATGTTAAAAAATTTATCCAAGTATGACATGCATGTATTTTTATGTTTTACAGAAGAACTTAAAGGTTTGATGTAGGACAAACATCTTTTTCTAAGTGATTTTCATGAAAAGTACATAAAAGGACCAAATTGTAAAAGTTGTAGAAATAGTCATACATGAGTGAAATAGTGAAAATTAAAGGTTGTTATAGTTGAGAATATGATTTGGCTAGGCTTGAAATACAAGAAAGTTGAATGAAAATCATTTTACGAGCTTAGGGCCAAAAGTGTGACTACGTAAAAGTTTAAGGGCAAAATCATAATTTTGCCAAAATATGAATTATGAGTCGGTTTAGTCAATGTGTGTATTTAACCAGTGAAATTATTATTATATGTCAAGAAACATGAAGCCCAGATCGAAATCGAGGCAAGAACAAAATCGGGGACTAAATCGAGCTTCAATACACATTTTGAGAATCGAGGCAAGTTTGTATGAAGTTAAAGTTTTATAATGTTTCGATATTTGAAACTACTTAATATTATGACAATGTATGTATTGCTATGGAAATCAAATGATGAAGCCTCGATGAGGAAATGGTCAAAATAAGCTAGGTGAAATTCCAGATAAGTATTAGGAATAATGAGGATACTCATGTTATAGCATTGAATAAAGAAAGTCCCATGTAAGACCATGTCTGGGGTATGGCCTCAGCACTAAAAGGAAGATCTCATATAAGACCATTTCTAGGACATGGCATCGACATCTATGTACGATCTCGTATAAGACAATGTCTGGGACATGTCATCGACATCGAGCTATGAGATTTCGTGTAAGACCATATCTGGGATATGGCATCGTCGTTAAGAGGTGATCCCATGTCAGACCATATCTGGGATATGGCATTGGCGTTAAGATTTATGCATGATGAGTTTGAATAAATTATGATAATCCGATTAGTTCACGGGCAATAGAGCTAAGTGTGTAAAATGGTATGGAGCCAAAACTATTTATAGATGACCTTGTGTTTCATTCATGTTAAGAATGATGAAGATTTGAATTATGCACATATTAGTATATGTGCTTAGTTTAGTGATAAGTGATACAGGTACCATGAATAGGTACAAGTTATGAACCCATAATGTGACATGAGATGGGTAAAAACAAGTATGAGTAAGTATGAATAAGTATGTTTAAGCATTTGAGACATATGTTGCCATTGTATCATGAAATGGATGAATTTAGTTTGAGCAATTATGTTGCTTTAGAATTTCATGCAAGCTTACTAAGCTATATGCTTACCCTTCTCTTTTCCTTTTTCCTTGTAGTTTCGCCAAGTTAGCTCGGGGATCGTAAAACATTGGAGCTCAGATCACACTATCAACCGTTCTTTTGGTATAGGAAAGTCACTTCATTTTAAGTATGGCATGTATAGGAACTTGATTATTTTGTGTCATGTCATGTTTGAAGGCCAAAGGATTGACTATTAATGTTTTACACTCATTTTATAAATGGCTATGGTGAATTGGTCAATATTGCCAAGTTCATGTTATAAAGTTGATGAGTGAAATGAAATGAATGCTCATGCAAGTTATTGAGTAAAATATGGATGGAATGAAAGATAATTTTAAGGATTTTTCAAAGTTTAATATTTCTATGTATGAGCTATTTGAGATGAACTGAATGAGTTTTTGTTTCAAGGTGGCAAAAAGGCTTGGAAAATAGCCTTTATTTGTCCACATGGGCAGACACACGGGCGTGTGTCTAGGCCGTGTGCAACACACGGTCAACTCCCATGGGTGTGTTGATAGGCCGTGTATCCCTTGCATTTAGTTACGAGAATTTGAATCGTCACATGGGCCAGGACACGGGCGTGTGCCTAGGCCGTGTGCTCCTTAAGGGGTTGCTGACGTCATAAACAGAATACCCCTAGTTTTGACACGAGCCAAAAACAAGGGCGTGTGTCTGGCCGTGTGAAAACCCCTGTAGGTTCGAATTGAAAATTTATTTTTACACGGGATAGGGACATGGGCGTGTGTGACCACACAGCCTGCCCACATGAGTGTGTCTCATGTCACACGGGCGTGTGACCCCTATATAGGCAAAAATTTTCAAAGAAGGAAAAAGTTTTTGGTTGAATTCCAAATTCTTTCAGATGTGTGTTTATCGTAGGCCTATAATGTGCACGTTATGATTAAGAAAGAAAAGTTTTAAGTTGTAAAAACTTTTATAGCCCAATAATGCAAGTTCTAGTAAGGTTAAGTACGGTAATGCCTCGTATCCTGTCCCAGCGTCAAACACAGGTAGGGGGTGTTACATTTAATAGTATCAGAGCTACGATTTAGTCAATTCTCAAACTAACGTAGTGTATGCATGAGTGTAGCTATACATTCCATACGTATGAGTATTTATATGATGATAGTGTGATGACTCTTGACGATTTAAATTGTGGTTTTATATAGTCAATGGATCCTGATCCTGACCAAGCTGCAGCCGATGACGCTGCAAGTAATACGCCGGCTCTCACGCAAGGGACCGTGCCAGTAGAGAGTACACCCAAGACTTTGGGTCAGGGAAAAGAGGCCCGAGAAGTCTTTCTCTGTATGATGAGAAATTGGTACACCGAGTACATTCGGGCAAATCCTAATGCTCAACCTCCTCCAACCCCACCTATTCCTCAACCTACCCCTGTAGCTCCCAAAATGGTAGAAGTGGTAAGAAGAGAAAAGCCTCTGGTTGATAGAATCCAAAAACAAGGAGCCGAGGAATTTCAGGCTAGTAAAAATGATGATCTGGAAAGAGCCGAATTTTGGCTTGAAAATACCATCAGGGTATTTGATGTCTTACACACTTGAAGAGTGCATGAAGTGTGTGGTTTCGCTTCTGATAGATTCTGCCTATCAGTGGTGGAACACCGTTATGTCAGTTGTACTAAGGGAAAGAATTACATGGGAGCTTTTCTAAGAAGAATTCCAAAAAAAGTACATAAGTCAAAGATTTATTGATCAGAAAATAAAAGAATTCCTTAAACTGAAACAAGGTAAGATGACGGTGACTGAGTACGAGCGTGAGTTTGTGAGGCTCAGCAAGTACGCTCGAGAGTGTGTGTCCTCTGGAACCATCATTTGTAAGAGGTTTGAGGACGGACTAAATGAAGATATTAAATTATTTGTTTGTATCCTCGAGTTGAAAGAATTTTTTGTGTAAGTGGACCGGGCTTGTAAGGCCGAGAAATTAGTGAAAAAGAAAAGAAAAGCTAAGATGGAGTCTTGTGACTCAAGAAAGAGACAATTGAGTAAGTCATTGCAGTCCTCGTCCAAGAAGTCGAGAGATTTTCCTACCCGATCAGCTACTTCAGCTGGGTTTTCAAACAAAAGTAAGAACAAACAGTACTTAGGGTATAAAGCCTAGACCACATTAGTTGCTAGTGTTGGCAACACCCAACCGAGTAGACCACAGTGCCCACAGTGTGGCAAACGTCATTGCAGTGAATGTAGAGTAAATGAAAAGGCTTGTTTTAGGTCTCTAGACCATTTTATTAGAAATTGCCCCAAGGTGGATGAGAAAGAGAAGCCTCAAGATGCAAGATCGGGAGGCACTGCTAGAGAAAGACCACAAAGAAACTCGGGAAGTGGAACAAGTAGTAAGAATACGCACAGAGAGCAGGCTGCGAGATTTGAAGGTAGAGCACCTGCGAGAACCTATGCCATTCGCGCTCGTGAAGAGGCATCATCCCACGATGTAATTACGGGTACATTCTCTCTTCATGATACTAAAGTTATTGCTTGAATAGATCCGGGATCTACCCACTCGTACATTTGCATGAAATTAGTATCTAGTATGAGCATGCCCATAGAATCGACTGAGTTTGTGATTAAAGTGTCTAATCCACTAGGCAAAAGTGTGTTAGTTGATAAAGTATGCAAAGACTGCTCATTGATGATTAGAGGTTATTGTCTTAAGGCAAATCTTATGTTATTGCCATTTGATGAATTTGATATTATTCTTGGTATGGACTGGTTAACCAATCATGATGTGACAGTAAATTGTGGAAAGAAATATATTGAGTTGAGATGTGAAAATGGGGACACTCTTCGTGTCGAACCAGATGAACAAGATAGATCGCCGGTAGTGATCTCTCCTATGTCGGCTCAGAGGTAGGTAAGAAAAGAGTATGAAGTGTATCTTGCTTTTGTGATGAATGCCAAAGAAAATGAACTAAAGATTGAATCAGTACCGATAGTATGTGAGTACCCAGATGTTTTTCTCGAGGAATTACTAGGATTACCTCCAGATAGAGAGGTCGAATTTAGCATTGAGTTTGCTTCCGGTACTGTGCCGATATTGATTGCTCCATATAGAATGGCTCTAACTGAGTTGAAGGAATTAAAAGCACAGTTGCAAAAGTTAACGGATAAAGGTTTTGCTAGACCGAGTTGTTCTCCATGGGGTGCTCTAGTATTATTTGTGAAAAAGAAAGATGGTTCCATGAGGTTATGCATAGATTACCGGCAGCTTAATAAGGTAACCGTGAAGAACAAGTATCCATTGCCAAGGATCGATGATTTGTTCAATCAATTGAAAGGAGCCACTGTGTTTTCCAAGATAGACTTGAGGTCAGGATATTATCAGTTGAGAGTAAAAGACACAGATATGCCAAGACTGCTTGTCGAACAAGGTATGGGCATTACAAATTTTTAGTCATGCCTTTTGGTTAAGCTAATGCCCCGGCAGTGTTTATAGATTTAATGAATCGTATCTTTCGACCATTTTTGGACAAGTTTGTTGTTGTTTTTATTGACGATATACTGATAAATTCCCATGATGAGAGTGAGCATGCCGAGCACTTAAGGATAGTTTTACAGATTTTCCGGGACAATCAGTTGTACGCTAAGTTCAGCAAAAGTGCATTTTGGCTCAAGGAAGTTAGATTTCTGGGACACATTGTCTCGGGAGATGGAGTCCGAGTAGACCCAAGTAAGATTTCAGCTATTGTTGATTGAAAACCGCCAAAAAATGTATTTGAGGTTAGAATTTTCCTGGGCCTAGTTGGCTATTATAGGCGGTTTGTTAATGAGTTTTCCATGATAGCGACCCCAATGACGAGACTATTACAGAAAGATGTAAAGTTTGAATGGACAGAAATGTGCCAACAGAGTTTTGAGAAATTAAAGGCATTGTTGATAGCGGCTGTAACAACCCGATTTAGGGGCTAGTCGAAATGGTGATCTCAGGATCACTAATCCGAGGCTACAGAAAATTATTTTCATGTTATTTCATGAGTTATTATATGATTTTATAAGTACATGAAAATATTGGTACTTTAATTTTAGCGAGTTCATGTTTAATCGTGAAAAAGGACTAAATCGCATAAAGTGCGAAAATTCCATTCTATAAGCTAAAGGTACCAAATAGCCATAGATTGTTAAATTGAGGTCTTTAAAAGGCAGTTTAGCCCTTTAAAAAGGCTTGGTCAGCCATAGACTAGCATAGGAGACAAATTTGTTAATGTTGGTCAAAGTTTGTGATAGTAGGTGGGCTAAATTGATAGTTTAATATTAGAATAAGGAAAGAAAAGATATCATCTTTTCTCCTCCACTCTTCCACCAAAAATTAGTAGCAAATAGAGGGTAGAAAGCTTCAAAATTTGAGCACACTCATCTCTTTACAAGTAAGTGTTCTAGTGATCTTTTCTTGAAAATAGTTGTATATTTGAAACCCCTAGAACTTAAGCTTTCAAATGAGGGGACTATTGTGCAATATGGTGAAAAGTTTAGAGTTTTACCATGAGAGGTTTCATTGTTATTTTTTGCATTTTTATGGAAGAAAATGAGTCTTGGTTGTTAGATGAACAACTTTTGTGAAAGGTATTGTCATGAAAACACCAAAAAGAACCTTAAGGAAAAGGTTATAAAATTTGTAGTAAGTATGTGAAATGTTGAGTTTTGATGATAGCTTTAAGAGTATTAAATGTTCACCTAGGCTTGTTGAAGGTAGAAATGTGATTAGAATTTATTTCTGAGCCTAGGGGCAAAATGGTCATTTTGCCAAAGTCTAGGGGCAAAATAGTAATTTTGCCTAAGCATGATTATTGAAATGATTTTATTAATGTGGTGATTAAAATGAGCTAATTTGCTATCATAGAGTAAGAAGAATCGAGAATCTACCTCGACCGAGGAAAGAACAAAGTCTTGGAGTAGACCGACGAGTTAGCTCATTTTGAAATCAAGGTAAGTTTGTATGTGATAGATTCAACATTTATGTTAGCATGTTTGAGAATGCTTGGCATTATATTGATGCATGATGCTCTACTAAATTGAGTAGATAATGTGGAATGAGATGTTGAAGTCCTAGTGGACCATATAGAATATGAAAATGTTATCATCGAAATATGAAATAGATAAGGTCCCATATAAGACCATGTTCGGAACATGGCCTCGACACCGAGTTGAGATACCGTACAAGACCATATTCGGCATATGGCTTCGGTAATGAATATGAAAATAGTATAAGACCATATCTGGGATATGGCATCGATACTTGATGCGAAAGTCCATATAAAACCATATCTGGGATATGGCATTGGCAATTAGAAGTGACTCAATGTAAGACCACTTCGGGGATGTGGCATTGGCTTCGTACCTACATGAATGATGATGAATATGCATTTTTGACTATCCCAAGTGATTGATGGGATAAGTAGATGAGTTTAGAAGTAGAAATGAGAATTGTACTAAATTCATGTGAATGGGTGAATACAGGTACTCATGAATGAGTCACGAAAAAATGATTACGATGTGTGGCACGGTATGTGCTAAATAAGGGCAATTGTAAGTAAGTACGGCAAGAAGCCTATGACTTGCGTATGGTTAGTAAATGCCATGGATGAATTATATTATGAGCTTATTGTTGCTATTTAACTCTATGCAAACTTACTAAGCTTTATGCTTACCACTTTTATTGCCCTATTTCTTTGTAGTATTGCCAAGATAAGTCGAGGAACGCGAAAAGTAGGAGTCCAGAAATCACACTATTGAAATCACTTTGGTATAACAATTTAGACTTATCTTGAGTATGGCATGTATAGGACTTGGGTAATTTTGTTAGGTTGTAATTGTTAGTCAAAGTGTTGGCTATGTATGGTATTAAAGTTAGGCCGATACTTAGTAAATTCTATTGCTTAATGAAGATGATTTTCATGAAGTATATGCCTTTGTGTATGTGTTGATTTGAATTGGAGTATGTATGTGTCAACTTAGGGTGGCAAAGGGCTTGGTAGATAGCCATCTAATGGTCCACACGGGTAGACACACGGGCATGTGACTAGACCGCGTGTGACACAGGTCAGCCCTATGGACGTGTGGATCGACCGTGTGTCCCCTTGCATGCTTGGATTGCAAGTCAGTATGTCTTCTAGTAAACAGACGGGCAGAGACACGGCTGTGTGTCTCAGCCATGTAGGAGACACGGACGTGCGAAGTCTGCACATAAATTGTGGAATTTAATTCGACACACGGGCTAAGGACACGGGCGTGTGCCTTGGCTGTGTGACCATAGTGAGATGATGACGTCATAGCCAGAATGCCAAGGTTTTGGCACACGGGCTAAGACACGGGCGTGTCAAGGCCGTGTCAGGGGCACGGACGTGTGTTCGGCCATGTGAAATTGGTCAGAATCAACTATGGGTGGAAGACACGGGCATGTCTTAGGGGCACACGGGCGTGTCCCTAGACCAACACGGGCGTGTGACTCCTGTTTTGAAGAAAGTTTTCCAAGCTCGTAAAAGTTCTTGGGATGGATTCTGAAACCTCTCGCAGGTATGCATAGGGCCTCGTGGGGTGAGAATGAGAAAGTGATAGGTTTAAATGAAATTTTATAGTCCTATTTGAGACATTTAAGCGAGATAAGTTAGGTAATGCCTTAAACCGGGTTTCAACTTTGAATACGGGTAAGGGGTGTTACAGAGGCTCTAGTTCTAGTACAACCTGAGTCAGGAAAAGAATTTGTGATCTACAGCGATGCATCCTTAAATGGATTGGGCTGTGTACTTATGCAAGAAGGTAAGGTGATAGCATATGCCTCTAGGCAGTTAAAGCCACACGAGAAGAACTATCCGACACATGATTTAGAGTTGGCAGCCATATTTTTGGCACTGAAGATTTGGAGACACCATTTGTATGGTGAAAGATGTTGGATTTTCACTGATCCAAAAAGTTTAAAGTATTTGATGACTCAAAAGAAATTGAACTTAAGACAGCGAAGATGGCTAAAGTTGATAAAGGATTATGAGCTAGTGATTGATTACCACCCGGGAAAGGCGAATGTAGTTGCCGATGCTTTGAGTAGAAAGTCCCTATTTGCATTAAGGGCTATGAAAACTTGGGTGACCTTGTCAGAAGATGGTTCAATTCTAACTGAGTTGAGGGCTAGACAGATGTTTCTTCAAGATATTTACGAGGCTCAGAAAGATGATAGTGATTTGTAAACCAAAAGAATTCTGTGCGAGTCAGGTGTTGAGTCCAATTTTCAGATTAATTTTGATGGATGTCTGATGTTTAGAGACAGATTTTGTTTACCGAGGAATGATGAGCTTATTCTGAAGATTTTACATGAGGCACATAGTGGATGTCTATCTGTATATCCGGGTAGCACCAAGATGTATAATGACTTGAAGCAACGGTATTGGTGGTCGACTATGAAGAAAGATATTTTAGAGTTGTGTCGAAATGCTTAATTTTTCTGCAAGTGAAGGCTGAACACCAAGTACCTTCAGTTCTACTTCAACCTATTATGGTTTCCGAGTGGAAATAGGATCGTATTACTATGGACTTTCTAAAGGGTTTGCATAACACCGAGCAAGAAAGATGCGGTATGGGTTGTAGTCGATAGACTTACGAAGTCAGCCCATTTCATACCTGTACGAGTTGATTACTCACTTGAAAAATTTTGCAGACTTGTATGTTTCAGAGATAGTAAGGCTTCACGGAGTGCCCTCATCGGTTATATGGGATAAAGATCCAAGATTCACATCCAGATTTTGGAAAAAGTTGCAAGAGGCCTTGGGTACAAAGTTGAGTTTTAGTACGGCTTTTCACCCCCAACGACGGACAGTCGGAAAGATTAATATAAGCACTTGAGGATATGCTCCGGTGTTGTGTTCTTGAGTTTCAAGGCAGCTGGGAAAAGTACCTACCGTTGGTAGAGTTTGCCTATAGTAACAGTTTTCAGTCAAGTTTGAAAATGGCGCCTTATGATGCTTTGTATGGGTGTAAGTGTCGAACGCCTTTATATTGGACTGAACTTAAGGAAAACCAGATTCACGGGGTTGACTTGGTTAGAGAGACCAAAGAGAAAGTAAAGGTGATTGGAGATTGTTTAAAAGCTGCTTCTGATAGACAAAAATCCTACTCAGATTTGAAAAGAAAAGAGATCGAGTTTCAAGTTAGTGATAAAGTATTCTTGAAAGTGTCACCATGGAAGAAGGTTCTCAGATTTGGTTGGATGGGCAAATTGAGTCCGCATTTTATCAGACCATATAGGACCACCGAGAGGATAGGGCTGGTAGCCTATCAATTGGCTTTGCCGTCTGAATTGGAAATGATTCATGATGTGTTTCACGTGTCTATGTTACGTCATTACCGATCAGACCTTTCGCATGTGATTACACAGATAGAGGTTGAAATTTGATATGACATGACTTATGGTGAAGAACCGATAAAGATTTTGGCACGAGAAGTCCAGCAATTAAGAAATAAAAGTATAGCCGTTGTGAAAGTATTATGGAAAAGACATTGGGTAGAAGAGGCTACATGGGAGCCCGAGAAGGCTATGAGGAACCAGTACCCAAACCTTTTCACTGGTAAGATTTTTGGGGACGAAAATCCCTAAGGGGGTAGAATTGTAACAGCCCGATTTAGGGCTTAGTCGAAATAGTGATGCGAGACCATAAATCCGAAGAAGAAATATGATTTTTATGATTTCCTTAAGGCTTATGAGGTGTTTGCATGATTGTGTGAAAATTTCATGAAGAAATTTTATTAATTAGTGAATAAATTGTCCATTAAGACTAAATTGCATAGATTAGAAAATATGAGATTCTAGAAGATTTGAGTGTGAAATAGAATTTTAAAAAATTACTAGAGGTCCTTATTTAGCAATTAGACCATTATATTTGATGATGGACAAAAATGGACATGGGAAGGAAAAATCTCAAGAAAGGATCATTAAAGGCATTTTAGTCATTTGGTTAATAAAAGAATAAAAAGGGAAAACAAGTCAAAAATGGTGTCCATCTTCTTCCCCCTTGGCCGAAAATCATAAGGAGCTGTAGCTAGGGTTTCTTCAACTTCCAAGCTTGATAGTAAGTGCATCCTACCCCTATTTTTAATGTTCTCCGTATTTTTGAAACCCTCGTAGCTCGGTTTAGCTATTTCTAGCTATATTTTAAGCTAGGGTTTATGTTAAAAAATTTACCCAAGTATGACATGCATGTATTTTGATGTTTTATGGAAGAATATGAAAGTTTGATGTAGGACAAACATCTTTTTCTAAGTGATTTTCATGAAAAGTACATAAAAGAACCAAATTGTAAAAGTTGTAGAAATAGTCATACATGAGTGAAATAGTGAAAATTGAAGGTTGTTATAGTTGAGAAAATGATTCGGCTAGGCTTGAAATACAAGAAAGTTGAATGAAAATCATTTTACGAGCCTAGGGGCAAAAGTGTAATTATGTAAAAGTTTAGGGGCAAATCGTAATTTTTCCAAAATATGAATTATGAGTCGATTTAGTCAATGTGTGTATATAACCAGTGAAATTATTATATATCAAGAAACACGAAGCCTGGATCGAAACCGAGGCAAGAACAAAATCGAGGACTAAATCGAACATCAATACATATTTTGAGAATCGAGGTAAGTTTGTATTATATCGAAACTACTTAATATTATGACAATGTATGTATTGCTATGGAAATCAAGTGGTGAAGCCTCGATGAGGAAATGGTGAAAATAAGCTCGGTGAAATTCCGGATAAAGATTAGGAATAATGAGGATACTCATGTTATAGCATTGAATAAAGAAAGTCCCGTGTAAGACCCTGTCTAGAATATGGCCTCGGCACTAAAGGGAAGATCTCGTATAAGACCATGTCTGGGACATGGCATCGAAATCGAGCTATGAGATTTCGTGTAAGACCATATCTGGGATATGGCTTCGGCGTCAAGAAGTGGTCCCATCTCAGACCATATCTGGGATATGGCATTGGCGTCAAGATTTATGCATGATGAGTTTGAATATATTAAGATAATCCGATTAGTTCACGGGTAATAGAGCTAACTGTGTAAAATGGTATAGAGCCAAAACTATTAATGGATGATCTTGTGTTTCATTCATGTTAAGAATGATGAAGATTTGAATTATGCTCATGTTAGTATATGTGCTGAGTTAAGTGATAAGTGATATAGGTACAATGAGTAGGTACAAGTTATGAACCCATAATGTGATATGAGATGGGTAAAAACAAGTATGAGTAAGTATGAATAAGTATGATTAAGCATTTGAGACATATGTTGCCATTGTACCATGAAATGGATGAATTTAGTTTGAGCAATTATGTTTCTTTAGAATTTCAGCAAGCTTACTAAGCTATATGCTTACCCCTCTCTTTTCCCTTTTCCTTGTAGTTTTACCAAGTTAGCTCGGGGATCGTAAAACGTCAGAGCTTGGATCACACTATCAACCGTTCTTTTGGTATAGTAAATTCACTTCATTTTGAGTATGGTATGTATAGGAACTTGATTATTTTGTGTCATGTCATGTTTGAAGGCCAAAGGATTGGCTATTAATGCTTTACACTCATTTTGTAAATGGCCATGGTGAATTGGTCAATATTGCCAAGTTCATGTTATAATGTTGATGAGTGAAATGAAATGAATGATCATGCAAATTATTGAGTAAAATATGGATGGAATGAAAGATAATTTTAAGGATTCTTCAAAGCTTAATATTGCTATGTATGAGCTACTTGAGATGAAATGAATGAGTCTTTTTTCAGGGTGGCAAAAAGGCTTGGAAAATAGCCTCTAGTTGTCCACAAGGGCAGACACACGGGCGTGTGTCTAGGCTGTGTGCAACACACGGTCAACCCCCATGGGTGTGTTGATAGGCCGTGTGTCCCCTGCATTTAGTTACAAGAATTTGAATCGTCACACGAGCCAACACACGAGCATGTGCCTAGGCCGTGTTCTCCTTAAGGGGTTGCTGACGTCATAAATAGAATACCCTAGTTTTCACACACGGGCTTATCGGGGCCATGTGAAGGACACGGGCCAAAGGCACGGGCATGTGTCGAGCTGTGTGAAAACCCTTGTATGTTTGAATTGAAATTTTATTTCTACATGGGATAGGGAAATGGGCGTGTGTGACCACACGGCCTGCCAACACAGGTGTGTCTCATGTCACACAGGTGTGTGACCCCTATGTAGGCAAAAATTTTCAAAGAGTGCAAAAGTTTCCGGTTGAACTTAGAATTCTTCCAGATGTGCGTTTAAGGCCTCGTAGGCCCATAATGTGCATGCTATGATTAAGAAAGAAAAGTTTTAGGTTGTAAAGAAATTTTATAGCCCAATAATGCAAGTTCTAGTATGGTTAAGTACGGTAATGCCTCGTATCCTGTCCCAGCTCAGACACGGGTAAGTGGTGTTACAAAATAGAAGAGGGGGTGACCTACTTAAGCTCAGTGTGAGATCAAACTAGCTAAACTACAGAAGTAGAAACAAAGAACTAGAAGCAGTTCGAAAGAAGAACACACTTACAGAGAAATGATAGTTAAGCAAGTTCGCCCAACATTAAACACACACCATATGTACCCTACAGTCATACGAAACAAACAGACACACCTAACGTCACGTGCTATTCAAATACAATAGCAACAGTTCACAAGTCAGCCGAACTATCACAATAACAGTTTAGTCAGACATTTATAGAGAAAATCTATAGAAATCGCATAGGCACACGTGCCTTTCAGTAGATCAGTAACACATTCAGTAATTTTATCACATTTAGTCATAGTATCACATTCAGCCAAACTGATCAATCATACATTTCAGTCGAATAGTACAGTCACATTCAGTCACATAGATTCATTTAGATGCATATGAGTGCAAATGAGTTATAAAATAACCCACACATCCAGCCAACACACCATCTTCGTCCAACCCTACACTTACTGTGGGGATTTAATTAACCTACCCATCCCTGCACTCTGAGTAGGACCTCGAAAAGCCCATCCAACCTTATACTCCATAGGATGTCATCTCGGGTTGCCTAGCAACGATATTCATCAACATTGTCCTTGACCCTCAGGGAATTGGGACCGCCCTCGACCCTCTAGGAATTAAGGCAAACAATGTGTAGGTAAACTGCTAGTCTCATATATTATGTAGCAAAGCTAGCGTATAAGCTGTACTATGCAATACGGTAAACCGCAGTACAAACATGCAGTATGAACTGCCAGATCAGATAGCGGTACGTAGCGTAGCTAACGTACATGCGGTACAGTGCAATGCGGTAATCCGGTATACCAATGAGTTGCAGTAAAACTACTACATCAGTCAATGATACACAACAATGTTGATGTATGTGTTGTACAGTGTAGTGCGAAAATCTGCAATATAGTCAAATCGTCCACGACCCTCAGGGTATTGGGACTGCCCTCGACCTTCTAGGTATTAGGGGCTTCAGTATGCAGTTAAACTGCCAAATTGTAAATCTTCCTTTTCTTTAAAATCCCAACCCAAAATACTTTATATGCAGATGTATGAATGCAGATGCACCAATTGTAATACAATTTGATGCATGATCATTCGAAGCGATCACTTACGATCGATCGATCGATTCTGAAACGCACACTTATGTCTTCAGATTCAGTACCTAGTATAGCACACATTCACTTACAAGCAGTACATAATTCGAAGTCAGAGCAGAATCGTATTCACGCTCAGTAAGCTCAGTCGAGGGGTTGGAACACATAGACTCACAATGGCATTCGTTTTGCCTTAAAATTAGAATTTGGTGAGTTAGGGCCGCACGCCCGTGTGTTCCGGCCGTGTGGAGCAATCCAGGCCGTATGGGGATCCAAACACCTGTGTGAGAGGTGGCACACGGCCGTGTGACAGAGGCACACGCCCATGTGGTGCAGGGACACGACCGTGTGAACAGGCCGTGTAACTCACTGTCCAATTTCCCTAATATTAGGTGTAGGGTAGAAACAGCCATGTGAAGGTGTCACACACTCGTGTGGCCATCAGACACGACCGTGTGTCTCATAACGCACGCCCGTGTGGAATCCCTAGGCCCCAAATCAGTCACACAGTCGTGTGTCCTGAAACACACGCCCGTATGGGAACTCTAATTTTCCCAAATCTGTCACACATCCGTGTGGCCAGGCCGTGTGACTCCAAATCCCTAACTCCCTAAACTCACACGCCCATGTGCTCAGAGGACACGACCGTGTGGATTTCGAAAAAAATCCTCTAATCAGCCACACGCCCGTCTGGCACCCAAAATTGCCTGAAAACCCTAATTCACAAATCCACACGACCGTGTGCCTCGGCACAAACCCGTGTGGCAGTCGGGGAGCCTACAAAACCACCCTAATTCAGCCCTGAGAACACCATTTTGGCACTATAACAGTCCCTATCCTTTACCCTATCAACATATATTAGAAAACAATGATTTCCCTTCACTTCTATCGACTAAAAACTAAAAAACAAAGGGGTAATGTATAACTATGAAAAGCCAAAGGAAAGGAATTCTTAAAACAAGATAGATATTGATCTAAAAATAGAAAGTAGTAACCAAATTCGAATCCCACACCTGTTATACGATGACAGAGAAGATGACCGAGGAGCTACTTCCCGAATTCACAAGCCAAAACCGTACGAAAATTAAAAAGTAAAAGAACCGAGAGAGGAAGAAAGAACAAGAAGAGGGGAAAACGTGAAAAGAGTTAACATAAATAAAAACAAAACCCAAAATAACAATCAGAAAATAAAAAAATAATAAATAATATAATATAATAAATAAACATTTATAATTAATACTAAAACAGAACAAAATAAAAGACTCCACAATTGCGCATCCAGCTACTCGAACCCGAAACATCAAGGTACGCTAACACTCACACAACCACTAGACCAGCAGATCCATTCTTGTCACTAAATTGCATAATTAAACACATATGTGCAATCTCCCCACTGTCCTTATGCTGAAAGCTCAAAACTTTTAGGCCCAAAATTCAGGGGGTTACATTTGATACCATGAATTGAGTAGTTTTATGTAGTTTAAAGGTTGGGAATTAGCCGTTGAGGAATAATTAGATGAATGAAACTCATTTTAGGTGAAAAATTTAAGTGTAGATCAAGATATTTGGATCTCAAGTTGGTTATGTTATGTTTCGGGTACATGAGAACATAGCTTAAGCTTATATTTTGATTGCTTGTGGTGAGTCCTTAGTTGATTTTTGAATGTATTGTTGTGTGAATTATTGTGTTAAAGCTTTGGATTCGTTAGGACCTTCTACGAGTAGAGATAATGACAAGGAAAAACTAGTTTAAGCTTTTGATTTTTCAACAAAAGCGTAATAGGTAAGTGTTTGGGATAATTGCTTGTGCACATGATTTAATGTGTTATTTGAGAATTTAGTAGTAGCCTAAACCCCTTCTCTAAATTCTGAGTGTAAGCTTTTTCATACCTATTTTATCTTGTGAACTATGTGCTTATTTGTTTGTGAATATGTGAATTTAGATGAGACGCTATAACACGTGATATGTTGTAAAAACCCATTTTTCAGTGGTTTCAAAAATAGTGGTTTCGGGGCCACCAAATTTGACGAGTAAGTTCATAAATATTATTATTTAATATTTATGAGTCAAACATGGTTTTAAAAAGGTTTTTGATATAGTGATTTTTGTTATATAAACGATTTATTAAGTTCAAGTGGTATAACCTTAATGTGAAGTGGTTTTAGAAAATGACGTATCGGGACCTCATTTCTATAAACCAAGCTGTAAATATTTTATAAAATATTTACAGAGTGTCATTAACGTGTTATTAAAGTTTCATCGAAAAATTTTAACGTTTCGATAGTTAATTAATTAAGAAGGACTAAATCGTAAAAGATGTAAAATTTAGTCACTATCTGATTTGAGTGATTAAATGGTTTATTGAATAAAGGAAACGAGACTTAAATGGTAATTAGACCATTTAAGATTTTAGTGGATGGTTTTGGGCAATTAAAAGCTTGAAAATTGGTTGAATTTTAAATGGACACAATTGTAATTTTATAATTAAACTTTAATTAAATAAAAGAAAAACTATTATCATCATTTTAGCGTCTTCTTCAACAAAATTGGAAGAAGAAAACTCCATGGAAATAAAGCTAGTTTCGGCCATGGTTAAAATTATGCATGTAAGTCCATAAGCTATCTGTTTTTAATAATTTTTATGTTTTTGAGATCGTTGCAACTAGGTCTAGCTAGTTCGTACCTTCGATTTTGAAATTGTTAAAGATTTTAATGTTTTCATTGATGAAACTTGAGATTTTAGATGTTAATTGATGAATTTTAAATATTAGTTGTTATTTAAAAGTATTTTATTAAGTGATTTTTGATGAATTTATCATTAGTGACTAATTTGTTAAAATAGTAAAAATTCAAGGATTAAATGTGAAATTGTTGCATGAATGGGCTTTGTTGGATACCATGAACATTCAGCTCAGCTCAATTTTCAGTAAAAATGGTTAATTTGCATGTTTTGGGTTCAAGGACTAAATTGAATAAAAGTAAAACTTTAGGGGTAATTTTGTAAAAATGTCAAAAATGAAAAAATTGAATAAAATGAATTTTTATATTGTATAAATTAATATATTGAAAGAAATTATTAATTTAGATCAAGATCAAGTGGAAAATCGAGGAAAATAGAAAATTACCAAAATGCCCCTGTACTTTGACATTTCTTCAAAATAGCAGGTAAGTTCGTATGAACTGTAATATGTTTAATGTTGACTAAATTGAATGTTCTTATATGATTTTATTGAAAATTAATTAATATATATGTTAATTATACAATTTATCGAGTAAAGAAACGATGAAAATTCAACGACGTATGAAGACTACTGAGCCTTGTTTGAACCTTAGGAATATATAGGATACAAATGACATGTCATTAAGGTTTCCATGTTTCAAGTGCTGGTCCTGAATGTCCTACCCGTGGTTGAGTTCCAGCATTAGTTGCGGATACTTGACAGCTTGTGTGGGCAGCACCGTGTAGCTACGTTTCGATTAACAGCTTGTGTGAGCAAACCCAGGTTACTATATTTTTGGTGCTGGTCTTGAATGTCCTATCGATGGCTGAGTTCCAGCATTAGCTTCGGATACTCGACAGCTTGTGTGAGCAGCATCGTGTGGCTTACATTTTGACCGATAGCTTGTGTGAGTAGACCCATTTGACAGCTCGTGTGAGCTAAGACTATATGTTTAGCACACTTTGTGTGAGCTTTCCAGCGTATACGCTATTATTCTAAGTGGTTCAACGGGCACAAAAAGGGAAGGAACGGTAAGTATTCAAATTACTTATGTCATGAGTTTATGAAAAGGTAACGTTCAATGAAAGTATGTTTACGCTCATGAAATTGAAGATTTCAAATGATGTTGTTCATGTATATGACTTACCTTATGTTATTTCAAGTGATTTATGAGTTGATGCTCTAATATGAGTTGTGGATGATGCTTAGGCTTGTGCCAAGCTTATGATTGGATTATATCATGCTTAGTCTTAATGAAATACATTGAATCGGTAAGTGTTCAATTGGTAATATGCTTATGTACATAAAAAGGTGGTATAAATTAAAGTATGTAATTTCTTATTAAATGGTTTATCATGTAGTTAACTCTAGAAGAGCTATGTTAAATGCACTAGTTCGTGGTCATGGTTGATGTTATGCTTATATCTTGTTATGCATATGAAACGGGTATGAAAAGGTAATGAAAATGGTAAGTGCATAGTTGAAATGAAATATGATGAAATAAAAGGGAATGATGAGTTGAAAGATGTACTTGTATGTGAAACTTCTACGTATGTTATGGATGAATATACATAGTTCATAAACAAATATGCTAATTAATGAATTGATGTTTTTATTTAAGCTAAATTAAGTAAATGCAATGGAAAGTAAGTAATGGAAGGGTTCAAAGTCTTATGAAATCCTACTATGCTAGGAATGATAAGTATATGTAGTGTTGATAGACTTATTCCATTGTGAGTTGATGATTATGGTTCGATAAATCTTGAGGCATTGGTATATGTTTATATTTAATCTATAATGTAACAACCCAAACCCAGCCTAAACGTTACGACCGGATCTGGCATGTCACATAAAAGGGTTGTTTATAAACTGTGCGTTTGTTAAAAATTTCAAGTTTAAATATTTATTCGCTAGTAATCCTTTATTTAACATTTTGGAAACGATTATTAAGGGTTTAGGAAATTCCCGTATTGAACATTTAATAATAATAGGCAGTAATCAAATAAGAAGCTAAACCAAATAAAATACCAAAATTTAAGTTATAGTGGCCTTATTACATAACAAAAACCCAAATAAAAATAAGGTAAAGCAGGAAAAGTGTACGAAAAGTAAAGTCTTTATGGCCTCCACGAGTCCGCCTCGACTCCCATATCCACGATCTACTGATTACCTGAGAGGTTAAACAAAGGGGTGAGTCACCGAGACTCAGTGTGTAAATCTCGTATAACACATAAATGGCTCGAGGCCCATAATCGCATATCGGGCCTTAGCCCACTCAAGATGACATAAAAAGAAATGAATGCATCATGTCCCAGCCCAAACCTAGTTTTTCCATCCTCTACACGCCAACCCGTACCAGCCAATCACATCGTGGGGATTTCTACAATCAACCCTCCATCCGCTACACGCTGTCTTGACAGTCATGCTGTCAGTTATAATACCGATCACTATGTGACCTTGAAATCAACTGTGGCTTAGCCACCGATCACCATGTGACCTTATAATCAAATGTGGCAGAGCCACCGATCACTATGTGACCTTATAATCAAGTGTGGCAGGGCCACCGATCACTATGTGACCTTATAATCAAGTGTCGCAGAGCCACCGATCACTATGTGACCTTATAATCAAGTGTGGCAGAGCCACCGATCACTATGTGACCTCATAATCAAGCACTTCCCCTTAAACATCATAACATCCCAAATCCTATGCAATATGACATAATAATTCGTGTATGCAGTATGTCATGTATGCAAAACATATATCAAAAATAAGTATAACATGAATTACCGTCATAATCAGATAGACATAATACAACATAATCAAGCTAATCAACCTCTAAGGGTATAACCGTAATTTTACCTAGCAAGGGTATTTTCGTAATTTACCTATCGAGGGTATTTTAGTAATTTCGCACCTACAACGGCCTTTCTGAAGGCCTAATATCGCCCCGAACGACTCAGCTACCATTTCCAATCGTACCGGACTATTGGGCCTAAAACCTGATTTCGGCATATTCAGGCCCACACGCTCGTGTGGCCAACCTAACACAAATCTAGCCACATATATAAGATTCACCTAGTCTAGTTCACTATATACTACACCATCATACATTTTATTCAATTAGGCCCACGGGCCCATTGGGCTCACTTCGGCCCATCGTAGCCTAAGCAGCCTCAACCCACAAGAATACTACTGATGGCCTCAACTATCGCGTCGAAGCCCCACACGTACGCTTGCACTCTCGTGTGGCTACTATTTTCGTGACCGACACTTCGGCATTTGCCACTCTACAATTAGAGTAGAGAGAGTTACGCACCTGATAAGAATCTAGTGCTAATCCGCGCTCCGACCACTCCTGTGCCCAAACGCCCTCCAAGGTGTATTCATCCTCCTCCTAGAATGCTATATATATAGCTAGCTTCTTACCTTCCTTCTTTGTATCTTTTCGATGTAGGATCCTTCCATCAGGAGAGTTTAAAACCCCCTCAAACTCTTCCCGTCCAATTCGCAAAATAAATACTCCCTTGCTTTTCATGAGATTCGAACTCAGGCTCCCTTGCAACATAATTCACTCCGCTAACCACTTGGCCACAAGCTCCTCTTGTGTCTTAAACCATGCGCAACTGAATATAAATCTATAGCCAAATACTAAGGTCCATGTAAAAAGAAAACCAAGATGCAAAAGCCAAGACTTGAACCTTGGACCTCCTTCCTTCCTTGTGGCGTCACCCATTGGCCTCTTATGTGGCGTCACTTTGCCACTACACCACACACTCCTTTTGTGTCATTGTTTTTCCATATTTTATTCTTAAAACCCACCTACTAACTCCCAGGGTTTTTTTCGCCTAAAACCAAAATTTCCCTAAAGCCAAAGTTTGATCCCGGGACTTCATAGAAGCCCTCCAACCTTCCAAAAACACTCACCTAATAAGTCCAACTTGCACTAAAGCCATTCTCTTGTTCCTAAAAATTCAAACGCTACTACTCCCAAGGCCCATTGGGCCCAATCCTACTAGGCCCAATTTCGGGATGTTACATATAAAGTTCATTAATGAAATGAAATTTTATGTGTAAAGTTACTAAGCATTCATTGCTTACGTGATTGTCTTTCTCTTACTTTTACAGATTATCGGAAGCTCGACCAAGTTGGAAGCTAGTCGGAGATTCATCACACTATCCATCAATTTTATCTGTAGATTTTAATGCTTTGGTCGTGGTTATAATGGCATGTATAGGTGGAAATGGCATGTATAGGTGGACCATGTGTAACACCCGTAACTCGAAACTGTCTCCGGATTAAGGTTAAGAGGCATTACCGGACAATAGGATTATTTTACAATCCAATTACGACACAAAGTCAATCATCATTATAATACATCAAACCCAAACAATCAGTCCCTTATTAAGGCATATAAGACTTTAAAACATGCTAGAGAAGTGCCGGGACTAAACTGAAACACATACAAAAACTTCTCAAAAATTTAAAACTTTTCTAGTTTCAGGGGATACATGCCAGTGGGGGTAGGCTGTGTGCCTCCCACGGCTGCTAGACACACCCATGTGTCCTCATCGTGGTCGAAACTAACCTTTGCTCCACGGCCACCAAGCACGCCCATGTACTTGGGTTGTGGTCATCCTGTCAAAATCGCATGGCTACCAGGCACGTTCGTGCGCCGTGGCTGTGTGCTCTTAGGCCATATACTGACTTACACCCACGGTCACTGTGCCACAACCGTGTGGCAAAAATAGGCCATTTGCAAGGCCAAAATGCCACCCACATGGGTCAATCCTACAAGCACATTTGAGCATCTTTATACACACAATTTGGCAACCAATTTCATGTCCAACAATCATCATATCATCACCTATAGTCTCATTCCCAAGCATGCCATTTATACAACCAAATTACATATAAATCTAGGTATGAATCATCCATAACTTCACTAAATCACTAAGGCATTAGTTCATTATTGAACTCACCATTTATAACCTAATACATTACCATCATGCTATATCAAAATATGCACCAAATACCATATTCACTCATGCACATTACCAACATTTAGCTAGCCATATCACATGGCTATTTATACATCTCATATATAAGTTAAAACAACTAGCCTATACATGCCATATTTCAACTATGTACATCTTTCCAAAGGTACCAAAATAGAATGCCGATAGTGTGATTGAGAAGCTGGCGATCCCCAGATCCAAGCTAGCTATACTGACACTGGAAAGCAGAGAAACAAATCACGCAATAAGCTTTCCAAAGCTTAGTAAGTTCGACAGATAATAGACTTAACTCATTAAATCAAATAAATGTATATAATAACCATCACATAGACCTATTCTCTCTTATTCATACCATATCATCCATAGCTAAAAATTACTCACTCATCCATTCATATCTTTATCTATAAACTCATCAACCACAAAGGTTCAATACATACCTTAACTATCACATAGTTATTCAATTTCCAAGCTACTCAATGCTCGATATTACAAGTTGATCATCCTCTAATATTCTTTCAATTTAATCGCACACTCAGTGCCATATACATGATTGAAGCATGTTAGTCATCGCACACTTAGTGCCTAATTTTTCAACTGACTTATCTCTGTATCACACACACAGTGCCACATCAATAAGTCTAAGCTTTCATAACATCTCACACACAGTGCTATTCATTTCTATTTCAATTTCAATTTCGCACACTTAGTGCCATCAACTAAATCTTGCACATAGCATCTCGATTTCATACACATATACACATTCATTTCATAATGCTAAACCATATCTTAATAGTATGTATTATATCCAAACTTACTTCGGACGTCGAACTATAAGTACGATCGATTAATCGAGCACTTTATCTTTGCCTCGATCTCGATTTGAACCTCTTCTTTCTTGGTCTGTAACATCCTAAATTTTTGGGCCCATGCGTTTAATGGGTGAATATGTGTAATGAGTTAAGTTGAGTATTAGGGGTTCAGAATGGGCTCAGGTTTGGACCGAGGCTGTAGTTAAAATTCTTGTTTGAACACTTTAGTGGAAAGCTTGTTAAGTTAGGGCATAAAAGATATTAGCTGTATTTTAAAACACAAATGGGCTTGTGGCCTAGTGGCAAAATGGCGCCACTAAGAGGAAAGGAATTGGCATCAATTGAAGGTCCAAGGTTCGAGTCGTCTGGTACATTTTATTTTAAATATTTTCGGCATTTATAAGAGCAGTAGTGGAGTTCGGCAATGATGCTTAAATTTAGGAATTTATTTAATGTGATAATAAGGTGGATAATGTGCTGATAAAGGAAGGAAGAGGTAGTGTTATCCATGACACTGTGGATGGGTAGTTAGATGAGGATAAGGAAAGAATCAAGGAGTTATCTGCAAGGATAGGTGGTGGCTGAAATTTTGACTCTAAGAGGGGGGAAGAAATCTGTTTCTATTTGCCATAGGGGTGCCGAATTTTCCCAATTATTTGTTTAATTTTTAATTATCAGGAAGGGCACTTCCGGGATTTGATAATTAAGTGTCGAAATTCTCTATAAATAGGGGTAGTATCTCTTCAATTCCGGCATTTGAACCCTATTCTTTTCTTTATTCTCTGTGCTGAAACCCTCAGCCATTCTCTACAACTTTTCCTTTTAATTTCTTCTAAAAGCCGAAACCTCATAATTCTTTCTCTATATTCTTTTCTTTTGATCTTTGCTGAAGCCAAACCTACTTGTAGTCTGCCGAAATTCTCTTTTCTTCTTCCTGCCGATTTCTTCATTAAAAGCCGAATCTCCATAGATTTCTTCGAATCATCTTCTCTTCTTGATTTTCGCAAAAAGCCGAAATCCTCTCGAAGTAGCCAAATCTTCTCTAGTAAGGTGAGTGTCGACTCTTGTTATTCTTTAAGATCTCTTTCGATTTTTGGAAGACAAAGCCGAAAGGCTAATGGTTTAATGGTTTTATGTATTTTCTTGTTGGGTGACATCAGGAATGGAAGAAGATCATCTAGATCTAAAGGCTGAAAATCGTTAGTCTCTAATTTCGGGAATTCAAGGTAAGGGGTTCTCTTTAGATCTCCGTTAGATTCGCTATCGTATTTATGATCTTAATCATATGTTATGGTTTAACAAACCTATTTCATCATAGTAGTTTTGACAAGGACTTTTTGATGGAATCAAATATGGATCAAGCAAAAGAGAGGATTGGGTTCGTAAACCCAATCCCTAAGTTTAAGAAACGAGCGGTGTCTGCTGTTCGAGATTAGCCACCGGGTTATGGACCGGCTTCTGAACAACACCTTAGGCAGATAGCGGTGGTGTTGGCTACTAATAGTGTCGACATAGAAAGTCTCGTCTTGTCTGTAATCATGTGTATAGATCCCTAACACACTAATTAATCTGTACTAAATATATGCTATGGGCTAAAAGCCAGAAAAAGGCTGTATAGTAATCTGTACTAAATAAATGTTATGGGCTAAAAGCCGAAAAAAGGCTGTATGGACAGTCGTAAAACCCGAAAAGGGTTAGAGAAAGGATGCCAGGTAAGTAATCATAAGAAATCTCTTTATGTGTACCGATATATATATAGATGCCTGTTTTCTTAAAGATGGTATGATGTTTTCGATTTTCCATGTGTGTTTGCATGGGGTGGGAGTATGATAATGAATGGGAAGAGCATGATAGGTCACTTGGTGATCGGCGATTAAACCACGAATTCAAATGTTAGGTCACATAGTGATCGGTGGCAAAGCCACACTTAAATGATTCCTGATTAATAGGAATAGGCAGTACGGCTGTCGATATGGTGTGTAGTGGTTGGCGGGTTGATTGTAGAAATCCCCGAGGTGTGTTGGCTGGTACGGGCTGGTGTGTAGAGGATGGACTTTTAGGATGGGTTGGGCCATTTACCATTCATCATTTAATGTGTATGTATGATTGTTGCCATAATGTATGGGCCGAGGCCCATAATGTGTTTGTGGGCCTCAGGTCGTTGTGTGTTTCGGGATTTATACACTGAGTCTTGGTGACTCACCCTTTCATTTTTCCTCTACTCTTTCAGATGAGCAGTAGATCATGGACATGGGAGCCGAGACAGACTCGAGGGGCCATCAAGTCTTTTTATTTACATAAACTATTTCCGGTTTTTCTTTAAGTTTAAATTTTGGGACTATTTATGTAATAAGGCCTCCCTAGCTTAGTGATTGATTTATATTTGATGATGTTTACATTTATCAATTTATGTTCAAAGTTTTAATTATAAAAAGAAATAAAATGGGCTTTTCAAACAAGAAGTTTTATTAAAAAAAAAATATTACAAAGGTTTTCTTCAAATAACACTTATTTAACGAATACTTCTACAAATCAACCCAAATTGGAAACCCCTTTAAAGTGAAGTTTTTAACTGTTAACTCGTGGCATACCAAATCTGGTCGTAGCGTTTGGGCCGGGTTTGGGGTGTTACATGGTTTATACACATTCAGATTCAGTCCATTGAATTACCAAATCATTCATTTTAATCCAAACATACATATTTAGGGCATTTTACACAATAGCCCTCACATTTTCACATTTCGACACTTTAGTCCCTATTTCACCAAATCATCAAATTCACATAATTTCACTTGGTTCAAGCCTAGCCGAGTTCTCACCAAAATATTATTTATTTCACATTTTAGTCCCTCAAAATATTATTTTCTCAATTTATCCCTAATTAGCTAAATTCATCAAAAATTCAAGAGCAAAATATGTTCATTAAACACATATCTTTCATATAACACCAACACTCACCACAAAGCTCACCATTTCATCAATGGTACATTTCATAAATATTATCAATTCACAAAATTTAAGCATGGGTTTTGTAGAGCACAAAGCAACGATTACAAAAACATAGAAATTAATAAAAACCGAGATCAAAACATACCTTGATTGAGCTTAGCAAGTGCCGAAATTTCAAAAGCTTTAAAACCCTTTTCTTTCTTCCACAATCTGTGTAAAAGATGAACAACCCCATGCATTTTATCTTTATGTTTTATTATTAACTTAATATACATTTTACTATTTTACCCATTATTATAAACATAATATAACTTATGATAGTTGGTTATAATTGTCCAACTACTATCCACTCACTATATAATGGCTAAATTGCTTTATAAGGCCACTTCATTTAAAAGCCATAACACATGGATACTTCAACAATCAGCACACACCTTTTATACTTTACTTGACTAAATACTTTTTCTTAATTAAACACACAATCGATAAAATCTTCACACAAAAATTTCACACAGATCAATTCATATATTATTCACATAGAAAATATTATTAAATTAACATCTCGACCTCAGATTTGTGGTCTCGAAACCACTGTTCCGACTAAGGTCTAAACTGGGCTGTTACACCATGTCTAATGTTTAATTAATGTGTTTGGTATGTATATGTCATTTTGGTTGATGATTATGGCATGAAATGTTGCCTTAGATTTGAGGTACATAAGGTACTAATGATAGCTTGTTGGTTGTGGTTAATATGGTTAAATTGGTGTATGTTTTGAAATGACCAAAATTGGTATGGTTGTTATGTATCAATTATGTTATGTTTTGGCATGAAAACAAGTTAAGTGATAATTGGCTAAATATGCACATGCATAGTTGTTTTGGTTAATGATATAGTCATTTGAATTGGCTTGTAATTATGGTCTCTTTTTGAGGATGGAACAGTTGTTATGTTGATATATGTATGTGGCCTTATGATGGTTGATATTATAGTCTTTGTGGAGCTTAATTGATGGAAGTTAAAATGGTATTCAAAATGCATGTGATGGAATGTTCTTTGATATGGTTGAATGTGGTCATTATGGTTTAGGTAATGTAATTGACATATAAGGCTAATGATGCTAATTATTAAATGGTCAATTTGGTATGTCAAGTGAGATTTTGATATGCGAACCTAGTGGTATGTTTTGGCATGAACTTACTTATAAGTTGGTTAAGGTTTGGCTAAACTATGCACATATGTATCATTGTTGTGATTTAAGGTGCCCATTGGGCATATTTATTTGGGCATATATACTTTATTGATTTAGCTTGTTGATGCATTATTTGATGCATTTTGAATGCTTGAGTACATGTGGAAAATTGGTTGTAGGTGTGTGCGTGATCGGGAGAGAAAAATTTCTTGGAAATGACCTATTTTTCGTCCACACGGCCAGAAATATGGGCTTGTGTCTCAGCCATGTGTGACACACGGCCAGGCGACACGGCTGTGTGTCCCCTATTGTAACAGTTCGTTTTTAGTCAAATCAAAACAGTGGTTTTGGGACCACAAATTTGAAGTCAAAATAATTATTTTATTATTATTTTAATGTCTAAAACATGATAACATGTTTGTGTGAAAATTTCATTAAGAAATTTTATTGATTAATTAGTTAATTTGAGAAAAAGGACTAAATCACGTAAAGCGTAAAACTTCAGTTCTAATAGCTTAAGGTATTTAATAGCTATAGAACCTTAAATTTAAGGTCCTTTTGTTGTAATTAGACCATTATTATGATAGTGAATGATAATGGCATGGCATAAATGAAATTTTGAATTATTTTAAAGGTTAATTTTGGTATTTGATTATTAAAGGTTATTTTAATTAAAACAAAACACAAAATTTAAAGCATTCATCTTCCTAGCCAATTTTCAACAAAGAAATGAAGCTATTTTAGTGTTTAACATTCAGTAGCCCTAATTTCTTCAATTAGGTATGTATTTTGACTCGGTTTTTAATGATTTCTATGTTTTTTAGATCATTACTTCATATTCTAGCTAGCTCGTACCTTAAATTTTGAAATTGTTAAAGATTTTTCATGTTGACATTGTTGAATGCTTGAGTAATTTGATGATTTATGATAGATTTGGAAGGTTTAATGTTAGATTATTAGTTTTTGTAAATTGATTTTTGACAAAAATGTCAAAAAAGGATTAAATTGAGAAAATGTGAAAAGTGGTGGTGAAAAGTGTGAATAAATTGAAAATATGGGCTACTAGTAACATGTATTAAATTCGGCTAACATGGATTTGTACTAAATTGCATGAATTTTCAATTTTATGTGATAAGGACTAAATTGTAAAAAAGTGAATGTTTAGCGGCAAATGTGTAGAATAGCCCTAATGTATATTTTGGATTTATTTGCATAAATAGTTCATTAAATGAGGTAATTTTAAATATATTTAGATTAAGAAAAATAGAATTCGAACCTAGATCGAGGGAAGAACAAGGGGATGGACTAATTGATCCGCGTTATAATTTTTACGTCCGAGGTAAGTTCGTATGTAATAAGCTTTATTACAATTATGCTTTAAATGCTTTGATATTGCATAAATTGTGTATATAAGAATGTAGTCATGTTTGACGATGATTCAGATTTATATGGCACTTAGTGTGAGATTCGGAATAGCTTCCGCTATATATGGCACTTAGTGTGCGAGACCGAGATGGCTTCGGTTATGTAAGGCACTTAGTGTGCGAGATTATAATAGCTTCATCTATGCATTGGCACTTAGTGTGCGAGATATCGAGTATTTGACAGTATTACGAAAAGGTATGAGTTGGTAAATTGATACCATTTGTGCTTGTGTAGGTATGTAAAAAATAGGTGGCAAAATGGGTTGGTAAATTGTAACACCCCTATCCCATGTCCGTCGCTGAATTAGGGTTCAGAGCGTTACCAGACAGATCGGATACATTCATAACATTTCATACATTTCATTTATCCATCATACATACAATGTCCCTTAAATATGGTCAACGAGACCTCAAACGTGCTTATAACCTGGGGTCGGGTTCAACTGGAGCACATACAAATTCCATAGAATATTTGAAACTTTTATAAAATTCAGGGGACACACGCCCGTGGAAGGAGACCGTGTGCCCTCCAAGTCTTCTAGACACCCCCGTGTGTCCTCCCGTGTCCATATACTGACTATATCTCCACGGCCACTAGGCATGCCCGTGTGCCATAGCCGTGTGCTACTAGGCCATATATTGACTTCCCCACCACGGCCACCATGCACACCCGTGTTCCATGGCCGTGTACTCTTAGCTACCTACTGACTTGTACACCACGGCTAGCAGACACCCCCGTGTCGAGGCCGTGTGCTACCAAGCTACATCCTGCTAATCACCCACGGTCTTTAGGCACGCCCGTGCGCCTCAACCGTGTGACATTATAGGCCATTTTCAAGGCCAAAATGTCACCCACTTGGGTCACACCTACAAGTAATACATACCAAAACATATCATGCATAAAAGGCAACCAAAAACATACCAATATAACTATTCAATCTATGCATTCAATTCCCATTCCAACCATAACAAATCCAATACCAAAATTTAGCTCATCACAAGCATAATACATTCATTTGTTTACCTAAAAACTTAACCATATCATGGACCAATTCAACATGCCAAAACATACCTCACATAACATAGTCTTTAATGCATATATCCCATTTCATGACTAGCCAAATCACAAGGTCAAATTCACATAGCAACTTATAACCAAAACTAGTCTATACCAAAATGCTAGCCTATACATGCCATATCTAATTTATACATTTCTAAAGTGTACCAAAATGAGTTAATTAGTGTGATGTCGATCCGTGACGGTCCCGAGCCTTCAGTAGCTTTGACGACCTATAAAACGGAGGAAACATACAAAGAGTAAGCTTTCCAAAAGCTTAGTAAGTCAATATACAAACAAACTTAATATGTAAAGCATGTAAACATATAACCACATTGGCATATTTCAAAGCAAATTTCTCACATTTATACTTTGATTCATATTATTGGCCAAATTTGCCACATTTATGAATTCAAGAATCATATTCACATAGCTTTTTCATGCATGCTTTCATGTAACATATTTCTAAACTATCATACAAATCATCATCGTAGATCACATAGTCACTTACCTTATATACACACTTGGTGTATATTCAACGTACCTGAATCGGACATTCATTTACTTAATCTACCAAAGCTCAGATTTGCCATTCGTATCTCAGACTTGCCCGTTGAACCAATACGAATTCAGTAGGATACTCGGAAGTTCGGAAAAATCGTACATTGCCATCGTCCCAGGTGAGGTCTTAGGTGTACTCAGATATCGATGCCACAGTCCCAGACAAAGATCTACACGGATCAGTACAATGCCGATGTCCCCGACATGGTCTTACACGTAAGGATCATAACAATGCCGACATCCCAGACGTGGTCTTATACGTAAAGCTCATATTGATGCCAACGTCCCAGACGTGGTCTTACACATAATTAGATATCGATGCCACTGTCCCAGATAGGGCCTTACATGAATTTCAAATCAACGCCAACGTCCCTGACGTAGTCTTACATGATAACAACAGAACAGGTGTATATGTCATGACTTAGTCAATCCTATCTATTCCTAGGTTCATACGGGGCTTCTCGGACTTAATTACTATATTGAACTTACCTCAAAATTCAAATGCATAACCTCTCATAACATAAGCATTCATTATTATTATTAATCATATGAACAATTACAACTGCATACATATACATTTATTTGCATAATGACTTACCTTGGATTCAATATATCGGAATGAAAACGGCTACTCGGTTATTTTCGTTTTCTCGCGATCTAAGTTCGTTTTCCTCAGTTCTTGATCTAAACATATTCAGAATTAACCCTTTTATTCACTAATTCATACAATTCAATCCATGGACACACATTTAGGGCTATTTGCAAATTAACCCTCATATTTGCACACTTTATCAATTTAATCCATTTTTCTCAAAACATCAAATTCACAAAATCACTATACAACCAAGCCTAGCCGAATGTATAAACATCACATACAAGCCGACATTTTTCATCAAATTCACAAATCAGTCCCTCAATTTGCTATTTTCACAATTTAACCCTATTTAGCTAAATTCATCAAAATTTCAAGAACAAAACATGTTCATCAAGCTTAAATCTTTCATTTAGCAACATAAAACATCACAAAGCTCAACATATCAACAATGGCATCTCACACAAACATCATCAAATCATCAAATTAAGATATGGGTTTGATAGCTCTTGAAGCAACGATTGCAAAAACGTAAAAATTATCGAAAACTAACCGAAAACATACCTTGAATTTAGCTTTCAAATGGCCGAATATAACAAATCCTTTCTTTCTTATTTTTGTTTGTGTTTTTCGATGGAAGAATGGATGAACAAAAATCCATTTTCATGCCTTATTTTACTAAAATAAACTTAATAATTGATGTACAAAAATGACCTTTAATAAAAATATACAAAACACATAATATCAAGGTTATTCATGACCTTAGCCATCCACTAACATGATAATGGCTTAATTGCCCTTTAAGGCCTTCAGCTTTACAAAGCCACAACACTTAGATGCTTTAGAAAATAGCAAACAACTTTCACATTTAATGCAATTTCATCCTTTTGTCAAATTAAACACACAGACAGACAAATTAACTTACGGAAATTTAACACATGCTAAACCACATATCAACGGCACAAAATATAATATTAAAATATTATACAGACTCAGATTTTGGGTCCCGAAACCACTGTTCCGACTAGGGTATAAACCGGACTGTTACAAATCTCCCCTCTTAGGGATTTTCGTCCCCGAAAATCTTATCGTTAAACAGAGTCAGATTTTGTTGTTTTACTGAATCTTCATGCTTCCACATAGCTTCTTCAATCCCATGTCGATTCCACAGTACTTTTACTAACAGAATTTTCTTTTTTCTCAAATCTTTCACTTTACAAGCTAAGATACAGATCGGTTCTTCTTCATATGTCATATCTGATTAGATTTCAATTTCAGATGGGGCAATTACATGTGACGGATCAGATCGATATCTACGAAACATCAGAACATGAAATACGTTGTGTATATTTTCTAGCTCAGAGGGCAACCTTAGTCTATATGCAACAGGCCCGACACGTTTAATGATCTCATACGGTCTGATGAACCTTGAACTTAATTTTCCTTTTCGTCCGAATCGAAGTTCTTTTTTCCACGGAGACACTTTTAGAAATACTTTGTCACCGATTTCAAATTCTATATCTTTCTGTTTCAAGTCTGCATAAGATTTCTGACTATCAGATGCTGCTTTTAAACAATCTCGGATCAATTTTACTTTCTGTTCTGAATCTTTTATCAAATCAACCTCATGTAGCTTATTTTCACTGAGTTCGGTCCAATACAGAGGCGTACGACATTTACATCCGTACAAGGCTTCATAAGGTGCCATTTTGATACTCGACTAAAAACTATTATTATACGCAAATTCGATCAACGGCAGATACTGTTCCCACGAACCATTAAACTCAAGTATATAGCATCTCAACATATCTTAAAGAATCTGAATAATTCATTCAGACTGACCATCTGTTTGTGGATGAAAAGCTGTACTGAAGTGTAATTTCGTGCCCAAAGCTTCTTGCAGTTTCTTCCAGAATCTCGACGTAAACCTTGGATCTCTATCTGACACAATAGATAATGTCACCCCGAGCAATTTCACAATATCAGAAATATAAAGCTCGACTAATCTGTCAAGTGAATAATCAGATCTTACTGGAATAAAATGGGCAAATTTAGTTAATCTATCAACAACGACCCATATCGCATCTTTCTTTTTCGGAGTCTAAGGTAAACCAGAAACAAAGTCCATGGTCACTCTATCCCATTTCCACTCAAGAATCAGAATCGATTGTAACAACCCAGACGGAACTTGATGTTCGGCTTTCACTTGCTGACAGACTAAACATTTCGAAACAAAGTCAAAAATGTCCCGGTTCATACCAGACCACCAGTAATGTCGTTTCAAATCATGATACAATTTTAGTACTTCCCGAATGAACAAATAGACGACTATTATGTGCTTCATTCAGAATCAACTGAATCAACTCTGGATTTCTCAGAACACAAATACAATCCCTGAATCTCAAACAATCATCAACAATTTGAAATTCAAATTCGGAATTCACTCCACACTGAGCTCGTTTCGCTAGCAATTCATTATCAAATTTCTGAGCATTACATATCTATTGTAAGAACAACGATTTTGCTTTTAATTCAGCTATCACAGAACTGTCATCAGTCAAATCTAACTGGGCATTCAGAGCATGTAGTGCAAATAATGATTTTCGACTCAATGCATCTGCAACAACATTTGCTTTACCCGGATGATAATCTATCAAAAGCTCATAATCTTTCAATAACTCAAGCCATCTTCTCTGTCGCAAGTTCAAATCTCTCTGAGTCATCAGATATTTCAAACTTTTATGATTTGAAAACACGTGACATTTCTCACGTACAGATGGTGATGCCAAATCTTAAGTGCAAATACAATCGCAGCTAACTCAAGGTCGTGTGTCAGATAGTTCTTTTCATGAGGCTTCAACTGTCTCGAGGCATAAGCTACCACTTTGCTTTCCTACATCAAAACACATCCCAGACCTTTTAACAAAGCATCACTGTATACAACAAATTCTTTACCCGATTCCGGCTGTACTAACACTAGAGCTTCAATTAACAGAGTTTTCAACTAATCAAAACTTTTCTGACATTTATCCGACCATTCAAATCTGACATCTTTCTGAAGTAATCTAGTCAATGGAGTAGCTATCGCTAAAAATCCTTTTACAAATCGACGGTAATAACCAGCTAAACCCAGAAAACTGCGAACTTTAGACACGTTCTTCGGAGGTTTCCAATTCCAAATAACAGAAATCTTGCTTGGATCTACTCGGATTCCAGAAGCTGACACAATATGCCCCAGAAAACTAACCTCGTGTAACCAAAATTCACATTTGCTGAATTTCGCATACAATTGCTTTTCTCTCAAAGTTCGCAATACAATTCTCAAGTGTTCTGCATGCTCGTTTTCATCACATGAATAAATCAAAATGTCATCAATGAATACAACAACAATTTGATCTAAATACGGTCTGAAAATTCTGTTCATCAGATCCATAAAAACAGTAGGAGCATTGGTTAGTCCAAAAGGCATAACTAAAAACTCATAATGCCCGTACCTCATTCTGAAAGCAGTCTTCGGAATGTCTAAATCTTGAACTCTCAACTGATAATATACCGATCTTTGGTCAATCTTTGAAAACACAGTAGCTCCTTTTAACTAATCGAATAAATCGTCTATTCGAGGCAACGGATATTTATTCTTTATTGTCACCTTATTCAACTGTCGATAATCGATACACATTCTCATCGTGCCATCTTTCTTTTTCACAAACAAAATCGGAGCACCCCAAGGCGAGAAACTCGATCAAGCAAACCCTCTCTCAGTCAATTCTTGCAACTGTGACTTTAACTCTTTCAACTCTATTGGTGCCATTCTATACGGAGCTATTGAAATAGGTGTCGTACCAGGAAACAACTCAATACCAAACTCAACTTCACGAATCGGAGGTAAACCTGATAACTTTTCAGGAAACACATCACAGAACTCACATACAATAGGCACTGATTCAGCTTTCTTTTCGAGCACTTTCGAATCAATCACATAAGCAAAATATGCCTCATAACCCTCTTTCACATAACTCTGAGCTTTCAAAACAGATATCACAGCAGGAAATCCATTCAAATCATTAGACTCAACCCGTACAATCTCATCATTCGGACATCTCAAATCTATAGTCTTTCTTTTGCAGTTCACAACAGCATCATGCATAAACAACCAATCCATACCCAGAATAATATCGAATTCATTAAATGGCGAAAGCATAAGATCAACAGGGAAACATATATCTCGAAACATTAACGGATAGTTCTTGCATACTTTGTCAACCATGACACTTTTACCTAAGGGGTTCGATACTTTTATAGCAAACTCAGTAGACTCTATAGGCAAAGTCTTACTGAATACTAAATTCATGCATATATATATATGAATGCGTAGAACCAAAGTCTATCAAAGCAATCAAAAAAAGTATCATAAAGAGTGAAAGTACCAGTTATAACATCTGGTGACGAAGCTTCCTCCCGAGCTCGAATAGCATACGCTCTGGCTGGTGCTCTAGCTTCAGATCTGTCAACATTACCTCTCGTAGTTCTCTGACTGCCACTAACATTTCTTACATCCTTTAATGGTCTACCTCTCACAGGTGCATTATCAGATCTCAAATTCTAAACAGTTTTTGGCTCGACAGACTCAGGGCAATCACGGATAAAATGATCAAGCGATCCACATCTAAAGCAAGCTCTGTCGTTTAATCTACAGCTTCCCGGATGCCTTTTTCCGCAATGTTTACATTCAAGTCTCTCAAGTCAAACATTTCCAACGCTAGCAACTGAAGTTGCTGGAGTTTTAGAACTCATTTGCGGTCTAGATTGATTTCTATTCGAATGTCACACATTATCTCTGAAATGACTTTGATTATCTCTGAATCTTTTCGGAGTAGATTGAAATGATTTACTCTGAAATCTCTTTCTCATATCTTGGGTTTTAGACTCAGCTTTTCTTTTATCTTTCCCGAGTGCCTCAGCTTTGCAAGCTCTGTCAACGAGTACAACAAACTCTTTTATTTCCAAAATCCCGACTAGCAAACGAATGTCTTCATTAAAACCATCTTTGAATCTTTTGCACATTATGGCTTCAGCAGAAACACATTCCCGGGCATACTGACTTAGTCTCACAAATTCTCGTTCATACTCAGAAACACTCATTCGACCCTGTTTAAGTTCCAGAAATTCCTTTCATTTCTGATCAACGAATCTTTCACTGATATATTTCTTCCGGAACTCAATCTGAAATAAGTCCCATGTAACTCACTCTCTCGGAACAACAGAAATTAAGGTTTTCCACCATTGATAAGTCGCATCTCGAAGCAAAGATACAACACACTTTATACATTCTTTCGGAGTCAAAGACATTTCATCGAATACCCGAAGAGTATTTTAAATCCAGAACTCGGCCTTTTTAGCATCATCATCCTTAGTAGCTCAGAATTCTTTGGCCCCATACTTTTGGATCTTGTTAATCGGAGGTTTATTCAACAGATTTGGATGCATAACTAGTGGCACAATTATAGTCTGAGGGGGATTAACCGGGGGCGAGGGTTGCAAAATAGTCAGGTTATTCTTTACAAACTGAGTGAACCACTCTCTCAAAGAAAGCTTGCTTAGCTTCTCCCTCTTAACCGCTCGTAGCCGGTCTCGACTATGAGGGCGTTGTCCTTTGCATGGAAGCAGCGCATTACTTTCTACGTTGTCAGCTACGGCTCTTTCGGGATCCATTACTATACGAAAATCACATATTTTTACGTCAGGATTCATTACACTATCACAATTCATATATATGGCATGTATAGCTAGACTCTGACATGCTATGTTAGTCCGAGAATCGGCTAAATCGTAGCTCTGATACCAACCAAATGCAACACGCCAATCCCGTGTCCGTCGCCGAATTAGGGTTAAAAGCGTTACCAGATAAATCGAAAACATTCATAACATTTCATACATTTCATTTATCCATCATACATACAATGTCCCTTAAATATGGTCAACGAGACCTCAAACATGCTTATAACCTGGGGTCGGGTTCAACCGGAACACATACAAATTCCATAGAAAATTTGAAACTTTTATAAAATTCAGGGGATACACGCCCGTGGATGGAGACCGTGTGACCTCTACGGCTATTAGACACCCCCGTGTGTCCTTCCGTGTCCTTCTACTGACTATATCTCCATAGTCACTAGGCACGCCCGTGTGCCATGGCTGTGTGCTACTAGGCTATTTACTGACTTCCCCACCACGATCACCAAGCACGCCCGTGTACCATGGCCGTGTACTCTTAGCTAGCTACTGACTTGTACACCACGGCTAGCTGACACCCCCGTGTCGAGGCCATGTGCTACCAAGCTACATCCTGCTAATCACGCACGGTCTTTAGGCACGCCCGTGCGCCTCAACCGTGTGACATTATAGGCCATTTTCAAGGCCAAAATGTTACCTACTTGGGTCACACCTACAAGTAATACATACTAAAACATATCATGCATAGAAAGCAACCAAAAACATACCAATATAACTATTCAATCTATGCATTCAATTCCCATTCCAACCATAACAAATCCAATACCAAAATTTAGCTCATCACAAGCATAATACATTCATTTGTTTACTCAAAAACTTAACCATATCATGGACCAATTCAACATGCCAAAACATACCTCACATAACATAGTCTTTAATGCATATATCCCATTTCATGACTAGCCAAATCACAAGGTCAAATTTACATAGCAACTTATAACCAAAACTAGTCTATACCAAAATGCTAGCCTATACATGCCATATCTAATTTATACATTTCTAAAGTGTACCAAAATGAGTTAATTAGTGTGATGTCAATCCGTGATGGTCCCGAGCCTTCAGTAGCTTTGACGACCTATAAAACGGAGAAAACATACACAGAGTAAGCTTTCCAAAAGCTTAGTAAGTCAATATACAAACAAACTTAATATGTAAAGCATGTAAACATATAACGCATTGGCATATTTCTTCTACAAAGCAAATTTCTCACATTTATACTTTGTTTCATATTATTGGCCAAATTTGCCACATTTATCAATTCAAGAATCATATACACATAGCTTTTTCATGTATGCTTCCATGTAACGTATTTCTAAACTATCATACAAATCAACATAGTAGATCACATAGTCACTTACCTTATATACACACTTGGTGTATATTCAATGTACTTGAATCGGACATTCATTTATTTAATCTACCTAAGCTCGAATTTGCTATTCGTATCTCAGACTTGCCTGTTGAACCAATAGGAATTCAGTAGGATACTCAGAAGTTCGGAAAAATCGTACATTGCCATCGATCCAGACGAGGTCTTACGTGTACTCAGATATCGATGCCACAGTCCTGGACAGGGATTTACACGGATCAGTATGATGTCGATGTCCCCGACATGGTCTTACACGTAAGGATCATAACAATGCCGACGTCCCAGACGTGGTCTTATACATAAAGCTCATATTGATGCCAACGTCCCAGACGTGGTCTTACACATAATTAGATATCGATGCCACTGTCCTAGATAGGGTCTTACACGAATCTCAAATCAACGCTAATGTCCCTGACGTGGTCTTACATGATAACAACAGAACAGATGTATATGTCATGGCTTAGTCAATCCTATTTATTCCTAGGTTCGTACAGGGGTTCTCGGACTTAATCACTATATCGAACTTATCTCAGAATTCAAATACATAACCTCTCATAACATAAGCATTCATTATTATCATTCATATGAACAATTACAATTGCATACATATATTTGCATAATGACTTACCTCGGATTCAATATATCAGAATGAAAACAACTACTCGGTTATTTTCACTTTCTCGCGATCTAAGTTTGTTTTCCTTGGTTCTTGATCTAAACATATTCAGAATTAACCCTTTTATTCACTAATTCATAAAATTCAATCCATAGACACACATTTAGGGCTATTTGCAAATTAACCTTCATATTTGCACACTTTATCAATTTAGTCCATTTTTCTCAAAACATCAAATTCACAAAATCAATATACAACCAAGCCTAGCCGAATGTATAAACATCACATACAAGCCGACATTTTTCATCAAATTCACAAATTAGTCCCTCAATTTGCTATTTTCACAATTTAACCCTATTTAGCTAAATTCATCAAAACTTCAAGAACAAAACATGTTCATCAAGCTTAAATCTTTCGTTTAGCAACATAAAACATCACAAAGCTCAACATATCAACAATGGCATCTCACACAAACATCATCAAATCATCAAATTAAGACATGGGTTTGATAGCTCTCGAAGCAACGATTGCAAAAACGTAAAAATTATTGAAAACTAACCAAAAACATTCCTTGAATTTAGCTTTCAAATGGCCGAATATAACAAAGCCTTTCTTTCCTATTTTTGTTTGTGTTTTTCGGTGGAAGAATGGATGAACAAAAATCCATTTTCATGCCTTATTTTACTAAAATAAACTTAATAATTGATGTACAAAAATGGCCTTTAATAATAATATACAAAACACATAATATCAAGGTTATTCATGACCTTAGCCATCCACTAACATGATAATGGCTTAATTGCCCTTTAAGGCCTTCAGCTTTACAAAGCCACAACACTTAGATGCTTTAGAAAATAGCAAACAACTTTCACATTTAACGCAATTTTATCCTTTTGTCAAATTAAACACACAGATGGACAAATTAACTTACGGAAATTTAACGCATGCTAAACCACATATCAACGACACAAAATATAATATTAAAATATTATACAAACTCAGATTTTGGTCTCGAAACCACTGTTCTGACTAGGGTATAAATCGGACTATTACATAAATAGCCTATTTTTGTCCATATGGGCGAAGACACGGGCGTGTGTCTCAACCGTGTGTGACACACGATCATGATACGCGGCCGTGTGTCCCCTGGTGTTGAAATTAAAATGAAGTCAGTATGCTCCATACGGTCTCACACACGGGCGTGTGATCAGAAGTGTGGTACAAGTCAGTATACCCTCTAAATGGCACACGACCTAGCACATGGGCATGTAACTTGGCCGTGTTGCATAAGTCAGTATACAGGTTTGGTATAGCCTAACACACGGCCCGGCACACGGGCGTGTGTGGCCACTTCGAAGGGCACACGGGCTAGACACACGGGCATGTGGTTAGCCGTGTGACCTAAGTCAGTATGTACCCCCAGTTTGCACACGGCCTATGAAAAATTTGCTAAGTATTGAAAATTTCCTGAGTTATCGGTTTAGTCTCGAACCACTTCCAAAGCATGTTTAAGGCATCGTAGGCTTTTAATAGGGACAAATTGATTAAGATTTAATGATGAATGATTGAAATGAACAATTGTATGTTAAATAGTTGTTTAATTGTTTTGTAAGTCTGGTAATGCTATGTAACCCTATTTCGGTGTTGAATACAGGTGAGGGGTGTTACATTTATTGGTATCAAGACTACGGTTTAATCGATTCTAAGATTACCGTAGCATGTGTGGGAGTCTAATTCTAGGCCAATGACGTTGAAAGTAATGCACCTGCTCCCGCTCAAGAGACAGCGCCGTCTGATACTAGACCAATGACAGGTAGCCAGGGAGGAGAGGCTAAAGAAGCCTTCTTCTAAATAATGAATGAGGGGCTCACTCAATACATTCATACTAATCCGGCTACTCGACAACCTCCACCCCCACCTGTTCCCCAACCTGTACCTGTTGCTCCTCAAAGAGTCAAGCATTTAAGATTGAACAAGCCTCTAGTTGATAAAATTCATAAACACGGGGCTGAAGAGTTTAGGGCTAATGTTGATGATGATCCTGAGAGAGCTGAGTTTTGGATTGAAAATACAATTCGAGTGTTTGAGGAGCTGTCTTGCACGCCGGCTGAATGTTTAAAATGTGCCATATCCCTTTTGAGAGATACTGCGTATCAATGGTGGAATACATTAGTATCGATAGTGTCGTGGGAGAGAGTCACCTGGGAATTCTTTCAGACCAAGTTTTGAAAGAAATATATCATTTAACGGTTCCTATATCAAAAGTACAAAGAATTTTTAGAATTGAAATAAGGCCGCATGACTATAACCGAGTATGAGAGAGAATTTATACGGTTGAGTAAGTACGCTCGGGAGTATGTATCTACTGAAGAGATTATGTGCAAGCAGTTTGTTGAAAGGCTAAACGAAGACATTAAACTTTTGGTCAGGATATTGGATTTGAAAAAATTTGTTATGTTAGTTGATAGGGTTGCAAAGCCGAAGACTTTAGTCGAGAAAAGAGAAAGGCTGATTCAGAAGCAAGAGACTCGAGGAAAAGATCAATGAGTAAATCTTATCAATCCTCATCAAAGAAATCTAGAGACTATTATAACCGATCAACAGCTTCAGTGGGATATTCCAATAGAGATCGTGGAAAGCAATACACCAGCCCTAAGGCTTAAGCCACATCGGTATCGAGTGTTGGAAATGTGAAAGATGTTAAACCCAAGTGTCAACAGTGTGGAAGACGGCATTTTGGAGACTGTTGGATGAAAAAAATAGAGCTTGTTACAGTTGTGGTTCATGAGATCGTTTTATCTGAGATTGTCCTGAGTTAAATGAAAAAGATAAATCTCAGAGTGCAAAATCAAGAAAAATAGCTACTCGAGGGAGGCCGCCAAGAAATACAGGAAATGCAAGTGGTAATCATGGTACAATGATAGATTCTATAGTGAGATCTGAGGCCTACCTGCTAGAGCTTACGCTATTCGTACTTGCGAAGATGCGTCATCACCAGATGTTATTACCGGTACATTTTCTCTTTACAACACTAATGTTATTGCATTGATTGATCCTAGACCGACTCATTCATATATATGTATGAATTTGATGTCTAATAAGAGTTTTTCTGTTGAATCTACTGAGTTTGTGATTAAAGTATCGAACCACTTAGGCAAGTATGTTCTAATTGACAAGGTATGCAAGAACTGTCCTTTAATGACTCAGGGTTACTGTTTTCCGACTGACTTGATGCTTTTACCATTTGATGAGTTTGATGTGATTCTAGGTATGGGTTGGTTGACTCTACATGATGCCGTTTTGATCTGTAAACGAAAAACTATAGAATTAAACTGTCAGAATAATGAAATTCTTCGGATTGAATCTGATGAGTCAAGTAGATTGCCAATTGTGATTTCATCGATGTCAGCTCAGAGATATGTCAGAAAAGGTTATGATGTGTATTTAGCATATGTTTTAGATATTAAAATATGTAAAAAGAAGATTGAATCGGTATCTGTGGTTTGTGAGTATCCGGATGTATTTCCAAAAGAGTTGCATGGGTTGCCACCAGTCAGAGAGGTTGAGTTTGCCATTGAGTTAGTACCGGGAACTTCACTGATATTTATAGCTCCATATAGAATGGCTTCAACAGAGTTGAAAGAATTGAAATCTCAGTTGCAAGAGTTAACAGATAGAGGTTTTGCACGACCGAGTTTTTCACCTTGGGGTGCATCTGTATTGTTCGTAAAGAAGAAAGACGGGTCAATGAGAACGTGTATTGACTATCGCCAACTCAACAAGGTTACGATAAGAATAAGTATCCGTTGCCAAGAATTGATGATTTATTTGATCAGTTGAAAGGTGCAACAGTGTTTTCAAAGATAGATTTGGGATTGAGATATTCTCAGTTGCGAGTTAAAGACTCAGATGTATCGAAAACTATGTTCAGAACGAGGTACGGACATAATGAATTCCTTGTTTTGCCTTTTGGACTAACTAATACTCCTGCCATTTTTATGGATTTGATTAATTAAATTTTTAGACCGTATTTAGATAGATTTGTCGTTGTGTTCGTTGATGATATTCTGATCTATTCATTAGATGAGTCCGAGCATGCTGAGCATTTGAGGATTGTGTTGTAGACTTTGAGAGATAAGTAACTGTATGCTAAATTCAACAAATGTAAGTTTTGGCTCCGGGAAGTCTGATTTTTGGGGCACATTATTTCTGCGAAAGGTATAAGAGTTTATCCGAGCAAGATATCTGCAGTTATTGACCAGAAACCACCTAGAAATGTATCCAAGGTTAGTAGTTTTCTGGGATTGGTTGATTACTACCGACGCTTCGTTAAATGGTTGTCAATGATTTCTACACCGATGACCAAACTGTTACAAAAAGATGTAAAGTTTGAATAGTCTGAAAAATGTCAACAAAGCTTCGATCAATTGAAAGCGTTGTTAACCGAGGCACTAGTGTTGGTTCAACCTAAGTTGGGTAAAGAATTTGTGATTTACAGCAACGTGACATTGAATGGTCTAGGTTGTGTATTAATACAAGAAGGCAAAGTAATAGCTTATGTTTCTAGACAGTTGAAACCGCATGAAAAGAATTATTCGACGCACGATTTAGAGTTGGTCGCGATTGTGTTTGCATTAAAGATTTGGCGATATTACTTGTTTGGTGAGAAATTCCACATTTATACAGATCACAAGAGCTTAAAATATTTAATGACTCAAAAAGACTTGAATTTGCGACAACGAAGATGGCTTGAATTACTAAAGGACTATGAGCTAGTAATTGATTATCATTTGGGGAAAGCAAACGTAGTTGTTGACGCTTTGAGCAAAAAGTCATTATTTACTTTGTGTGTAATGAATACACAGTTAACTTTGTCTGATGACGGTTCGATTGTAGCTGAGTTGAAAATGAGACCATTATTCCTTCAGCAAATCGATTAAGCCTAGAAATGTGATAAATAATTGCAAGTTAAACGAGTTCAGTGTGAGTCAACTTCTGATTCAGAGTTTCAAATCAAATCTAATGATCGTTAGATGTTTTGAGGTAGAATTTGTGTACTAAGAAATCCCGAGCTTATTCAGAAGATTTTAAATGAAGCACATAGTGGATGTTTATCAGTACACCCGAGAAGCACAAAAATGTACAATGATTTGAAATAGTCATATTGGTGGTCGGGGATAAAAAGAGATATTTCAGAGTTTGCATCGAGATGTTTAGTTTGTCAACAAGTGAAAGCTGAGCATCAAGTGCCTTCAGGCTTGCTTCAGCCTGTGATGATATCAGAGTGGAAATGGGATAGAGTGACTATGGATTTTGTATCGGGATTACCCCTGTCTTTGAAAAAGAAAGATGCAATTTGGGTTTTCGTTGATCGGTTGAAAAAATCCGCACATTTCATTCCGGTACATACTGATTATTCACTTGATAGAATAGTTGAATTGTACATTGCTGAGATTATTAAATTGCACGGTGTGCCCATTTGGATTATTTTGGATAGAGATCCGAGGTTTAAGTCGCGATTTTGGAAGAAATTGTAAGAAGCTTTGGTACAAAATTGAATTTTAGTACAGCTTTCCATCCGCAAACTGACGGACAGTTTGAGTGAGTAATTCAAATTCTCGAAAATATGCTTCGATGTTGTGTTTTAGAGTTCGAAGGCAATTGGGAGAAATATTTGCCGCTGGTTGAATTTACGTATAATAACAGCTTTCAATCGAGTATAAAGATGGCACCATATGAAGCATTGTATGGTCGTAAATGCCGAACTCCATTATATTGGACCAAGCTTAGCGAGAAACATATTCACGAGGTTGATTTGATTAAAGAAACCGAAGAGAAAGTGAAAGTAATTCATGACTATTTGAAAGCAGCTTCAGATCGTCAGAAATCATACGCGAATTTGAAACAAAAAGACATTGAATTTCAGATAGGCGACAAAGTATTTTTGAAACTATCTCCATGAAAGAAAATACTTCGTTTCAATTGTAAAGGCAAATTGTGTCAAAGATTCATCGGCCTGTATGAAACCATCGAAAGAATAGGGCCAGTGGAATATTGATTAGCTTTACCATCAGAGTTAGAAAATATCCATAATGTGTTTCACGTTTCAATGTTGCGACGTTATTGATCGAATCCCTCACATGTGATTCCTCCATCAGAGATTGAGATTCAGTCTGAAATGACGTACAACGAAGAACCAATCAGAATTTTGGATCAAGAAATCAAAGAATTGAGAAATAAATGCATAGCTTTAGTGAAAGTCTTGTGGCAACGTCACAGAGTTAAAGAGGCTACATGGGAGCCCGAGGAAGCTATGAGAAAATAGTACCCTAACCTATTCACTGGTAAGATTTTCGGGGACAAAAATCCCTAAGAGGGAGAGAGTTGTAATAGCCTATTTTTAGTCAAATCAAAACAGTGGTTTTGGGACCACAAATCTGAAGTTAAAATAATTATTTTATTATTATTTTAAATTCTACAACATGGTAATATGTTTTTGTGAAAATTTCGTTAAAAAATTTTATCGTTTAATTGGTTAATTTGAGAAAAACAACTAAATCGCATAAAGCGTAAACCTTGAGTTTTAATAGCTTAAGTATTTAATAGCTATAGAACCTTAAAGTTATGGTCCTTATGTTGTAATTAGACCATTATTACGATAGTGGATGATAATGGCATAAATGAAATTTTGAATTATTTTAAAGGTTCATTTTGGTATTTGATTATTAAAGGTTATTTTAATTAAAACAAAACACAAAATTTAAAACATTCATCTTCCTAGCCGATTTTCAACAAAGAAATGAAGCTATTTTAGTGTCTAACATTCGACAACCCTAATTTCTTCAAATAGGTATGTATTTTGACTCAATTTCTAATGATTTCTATATTTTTTAGATCGTTCCTTCGTATTCTAGCTAGCCCGTACCTTAAATTTTGAAAGTGTTAAAGATTTGTCATGTTGACATTGTTGAATGCTTGAGTAATTGATGATTTATGATAGATTTGGAAGGTTTAATGTTAGATTATTAGTTTTTGTAAATTGGTTTTTGACAAAAATGTCAAAAAGGTATTACATTGAGAAAATGTGAAAAGTGGTGGTTAAAGGTGTGAATAAATTGAAAATATGGGCTGCTATAACATGTATTAAATTCGGCTAAGCATGGGTTTGTACTAAATTGCATGAATTTGTAATTTTATGTGATAAGGACTAAATTGTAAAAAAGTGAATATTTAAGGACAAATGTGTAAAATAGCCCTAATGTATATTGTAACATCCTAGAAATAGGAGTTCTACATTTTGCACTACTTCTTGTGTTTGGCTCATTAGGCATGTCATTTTGGTGCATGGGGAAAACATTCAACGTTATTTTTAATGGACTTTTTCAAGTGGGCAAACATTTGGCCATGTTTATTTTTGGTGGCTACATGGTTACGTGGGAAACCAAGAAAACATGGGCATTTTCTTTTTAATTTTATTAAAATTATTAGCCCACTATTCTTTGTTTTCAATTGTTTATTCCCACAACAAATAAGTCTTGCCGTCCACATTGGAGCATGTCTTTGTGGGCACACTTAAATGCATGGCACATGTTATTTTAATCTCACTTGTGCCTTCCACTTCATGGTCAAATTATGGAAAATTATTGGGAAACATAATATGGTGGCCATGTATTAATTATTCCCAAAGCTTGCCGTCCATCCACCATGCTTCAATTTTTAATTATCCCAAATCAATGCTCATTGCTATCCATGACAACTCATGCCCATTCTCCATATTGCTTTGTCGTCCATGATATAAGGGTTCAAAGGGGTATGCCTTAAATTTGGCACATGCTTCCATTTGTTTTATTTATTTATTTATTTTAGTTTAAGTGGGTAGATAAGTGATAAGGGTGGATTTATTTTATTTATTTTGAGTGTGTGGGATAAGATAGAGGTGATAAGGGTGGATTATTTTATTTTTATTTATTAAGGTGATTGTGATAAGGGAGGAAGCTTATGGCCGAATGTGGAACTCCTTGGGGGGGTGCCTGGTCGGTTTTGAAGTGTGTTAAGGAGTGTGAATGCCGAAATTATTCTTTGTGAAGTGTTCATGTTTTGGCCGAAACTCTTCTACTTGCTCCTCTCCTTCTTTATTTTCTTTCAATCCCAATTCTATACCTATTTCTTGTGGCCGAAATTTATAGTCAAGAAATCCTCTCTTTTTCTCACTTGAAATTTTTTTTTTGTAAAGGCCGAAACTCCATCATCTTTCACCATTGGCGATTCCTTCCAACACTCTTCCATATTCTTTTCTTTCTCTCAAAACGTCAACTCTACATTATTTCTTTGGAGGCCGAATATTCCATCATCATTTGAAGCCATAGCCGAACCCGGTATTCTTCTTTCCCTTATTTTCTTTGTTGAAACCATAAAGAAACACCATAGCAGAAACTCAAGGTTTCTTATTCTCTTTTCTTTGCCACAAGTCTTAAAAGCCAAAACTTTGATTTATTTTTATCCATGGCCGATTTCTCTAGACATTAAGCCCTCTTCGCTGTTGCGTTTTCTTCCTTCACCACTAAGTGCAGAAACCTTTCTCTTTGGGGTCTTGGAGCCGATTCTTTGAGGGTGCTTTAGAAGTGGTAAACAACATGTGGTAGTAAGTGTATTCTTCCTTAGCAATCGGGTTATTATTTCTTCTTGGGTGTGCCGAAATCAATAGATTAAGTCTTGGTTTTGGGCATGGCCGAATGTTCTTAGTGCCATAAAAAGGTGTTCTTTTGTGTGTAGCTAAAGGAAGGGAACGCTAGGGATTCTTCGGATTTGAGGTAATCAAGGAATTTCGACAACTTCTGGAACAAGCTGACATTTTGGGATTTAGTTAGCAAGGTAAGTTATCTAGGACTTTCGGCCAAAGGCCATTTTATTAGTTGTTAGTGATGACCGATTGTGTACTTTGGTTTTAAGGGCAAGTATTTGGGATTTGGATAAGTAAGGAGGATATCGACAGACATAGGGAAGTTTCGGGATTGAGTAGACTGTGCCAAATAGGTGCGTAGTTATCACACTGTTCTCTTGTTGTGTGTATGTGTTATATTTATAAATATGTATATGATGTGAATGATAGCCGAGATAAGGGCTAAAGTGGTGGATACCCATGATGGGTAATCGATTAACAAGGTCAGTATTTTATGACGTTAATTTACATATGATATATGTATAAAAATGTGATGGCATGTGATGTATGTTTATTTTAATGATATTGTGGCATGATACATGGGGCTTGGGATGTAAAAAAAAAAAAAGAAGGAAAGGGGTGTACATATTTATGTATGTGGTCTAATGTTAGCCTTGTGCTACATTAGCGATTGATGTTAGCTATGTGCTTCATCAAGGGAGGTGTTGGCTAGGTGCCCATCTCGGCGGTTGATAGCTGTGTGCATCACCGTGGACTGATTGATATGTGGGATCACTTAGGTGATCGGTGGCTTAGCCATGGCCTTGAGTAGCGAGTCTGCCAAGGTAGGATATGTGGGATCACTTGGTTGATCGGTGGATTAGCCACGGCCTTGGGTAGCAGGCTTGCCGAGGTAGGTGTAACGGATGGACATTAGGTTGGGATGGGCTTCATAATTGCATAATTTTTGTATGTGAACTGTGTTGATATGGGCCAAGCCCATATATGGAGACATGTGAAATAACTATGCACTGAGTCTGTTTGACTCACCCAATTTTTACCAACATCGCAGGTGACGCATAAAGCTTGGACCGGGTTGGAGTGGATACGAGGTGGCCCATGCAGAAGATATCTTATTTGTTTTATACATTTTATTTATGAAAGGTTATTTATTTTTATAAAGGCCACTTAAAGTGTTTAAGGATTTTTATTATGTTTTAAGTTGGATTGATGATTAAGTTAATATTCGAGAATGTTTCTTTTAAAGAGTAAATTTATACTTTGATAAATTATTTTAAAGTTTTAAATTTAACAACTTAATTTTATTTTGGAATTTTACATACCCAATATTTTATTAAAGGCATACAAAATTTTATGTTTTACTATAAGTCAAAATACTTTTCAAACGTTTTTCCGCAGTGGCATTTCAAATTCGGTCGTAGTGAATGGGCCGGGTTTGGGGTGTTACATATATTTTGGATTTATTTGAATAAATAGTTGATTAAATGAGTTAATTTTAAATATATGCAGATCAAGAAAAACAAAATTCGGATCTAGATCAAGGGAAGAACAAGGTGTTGGATTAGTTGATCCGCGTTATCATTTTTACATCCGAGGTAAGTTCGTATGTAATAAGCCTTATTAAAATTATGCTTTAAATGCTTTGATATTGCATAAATTGTGTATATGAGATTGTAGTTATTTTTGACGATGATTCAGATTTATATGGCACTTAGTGTGCGAGACCAAGATAGCTTCGGCTATGTAAGGCACTTAGTGTGCGAGATATTGAGTATTCGACAGTATTATGAAAAGGTATGAGTTTGTTATGAATTTGTACAGGTATGTACATGTAAAGTATGAAATCCAAATAGATGAAGTTATGAATTTGTATATAAGCATATAAGTAAGTATGGGGAAGGTTTATTGGTTATTATGATTTAGATGTTAATTAGTTCAATTGATGATTTGAGTATTATGAATTGTTGAGTATATTTAGTACGAACTTACTGAGCTTTATAGCCTGCCTTGTTTGTTTCTCCCGTGTTTTATAGTGAATTCAAAACTAGCTCGGATTCGAAGATTGTCAGGGACTACGTCACACTATCCAACCATCTATTTGGTACTTTTGAATTGTGTATATATGGTATATGGCATGTAGAGGCTTGAGTCATTTTGGTATGTTTGATGAACATGTATTTTGGGCCATTTGAGTTGGCTTATGATAATGAAAGTAGATTATGTTTATAATTGTGCAAATGGTTCTATTTTGAGTTTGGTAATTGATCTATATTGTGTGGTTAAAGATGAAATTATAATGCTTAATAATATTAGGTAATTTGGGGAGCTATGTGTTTGAGAATTGATGCTTGGAAATGTATGTATGTAATAGTTTAGTTGATTTAATTGAATATGTGAATTAGGTATGAAATTAGAAGGTAATTTGTAGGATATTTGTAAATTGCATTGATGGTAAAGAAAAGGTATGATTTGAATATTGGTTGATGGTATTTAGATGTATATTTCATTCACATAGGTGTGTGCTATGGCCGTGTCCCTGTGGCTGGAAAGAGCAATTTCATTTAGGAAAGGATACTTGGAGGCAAAGAAACACATTCCAAAGCCTATTCAAACACCCTAGTAGGAATTCTACTTAAATTAGGATACTTAGGGACCAAGTAAGGCATCTCAAAGCCTATATAAACACCCAAGGGGGCAACTTGAAAAGGGAGTTCGGCAGAAGCCGAAACCGAGTCGAGCAAGGCCAATTAGCCAAGCCGGAAAGGTCAAAATTGTGGGAATCGCTTGAAGTTAGCCATTTGATCCATCCAAGAAGCCGGAATTATACTCAAGACGACGGAATTCTCCTTCAATTTCTTCAGGGAGTTTTAGGGATTTCTTATGTTTTGTTTTATCTTTTCTCTTGAGATGTTTTCTTTCTTAGTTATGAACTAAACCCCCCAGATACCTGAAGGGGATGAAACCTAGATGAATCTTGTTATTTGATTTCTGAATTTTATGGTAAGTACTTAGTTTGTTCTTAATTATGCATGCTTAATCCAAATCTGAAGTGCTTAGGTGGAGGAGGAATAGACCCTGCTTAAGAGTAGATCTAGCGTAATTAAGCGGAGTTGATCGAATGCCTAGAGATAGGGTTACGAGATTTTGCTGGATTAGGGTGAAACCTAATATGGGAATCCACAGATTGATTTACTGCTATTCTAGGGGGTTATTATAATAGAACGAGAGTTCCACTAATTAACCTAGGGTTAGGCGTTATTCGCCTCGAGAGAGGGTTTAATATAGGTTAGGGAGTCCTACGGATCAAGCTAAGTAAATAAATCATATGATTCAGGGTTAGATAACAAGTGAAGTCTAGGAGGATTCTTCTTGAAGGTATCATTGTGATCAATTGAGTCTTTCTTCATGTTATTTCCCAATTCGCTCTTTTTGTCTTTGTGTCCTCAGCTTAGTCATCGTTAAATTTAGATTAAAACAACTTCACTTTATTTTTAAGGCTAAATAATAAAAAGAAAGTTAGTATTAATACTTTTGGTTCCTTTGGGTTCGATATCCGGTCTTGCCTAAGCTATACTACTGTTTGATAGGTACACTTGCCTTTAATCGTTGTCAGAGTTAGTTTCCAGGTTTGATCATTCTTTTATAAATTTTAAAGCTCTGATTTCAGCGATCAAGCATGCTTACAAATTGAGTCAGGACTAAACCGAAACACATACAAAATTTCATGAAAAATTGAAATTTTTCTAAAATACAGAGGGTATACATACAAATTGACTCGTGTAAGACCACGTCTGTGACGTTGGCATCAATATAAGTTTTACGTGTAAGACCACGTCTGGAACGTTGGCATCGATATGATCCTTACGTGTAAGACCATGTCTGGGACATCGACATCGTTTTGATTCGTATAAGACCCTGTCTGGGACAGTGGCATCGATATCCGAGTACATGTAAGACCTCGTCTGGGACGTTGGCATTGTACGACTATTCTGAATTTTCTGAGTATCTTACTAGATTCTTATTGGTTCAACGGGCAAGTCTGTGATATGAATTGCAAATCCGAGCTATGAACAAGTGTGTGATTGTAAATTCATTTCAGGTATGTTGATTATACACTAATTATGTATACAAGGTAAGTATCTATGTGATCTTATTATGATGCTATGAATATGGAATTGATGATATGATATGTAAAGTTTTGGCTAGATGAGTTATGTGTTTATATGATTCTTGAATTGTGAATATGGCAAATGTGGTCAAAAGTATATGATTTACTTTGAAATCTCTTTCTCACATCTTGAGCTTCAGACTTAGCTTTTCTCTTATCTTTTCCGAGTGCTTCAGCTTTGCAAGCTCAGTTAACAAGTACAACAAACTCTTTTATTTCTAAAATCTCGACTAGCAATCGAATGTCTTCATTAAGGCCATCTTCGAATCTTTTGCACATTATAGCATCAGATGATACACATTTTCGAGCATACTGACTCAGTCTCACGAATTCTCGTTCATATTCTGAAACAATCATTCGGCCCTGTTTAAGTTCCAGAAATTCTTTCCGTTTCTGAGCAATAAATCTCTCACTGATATATTTCTTTCGAAATTCAATCTGAAAGAAATCCCATGTAACTCGTTCTCTCGGAACAACAGAAATAAGAGTTTTCCACCATTGATAAGCTACATCTCGTAGTAAAGATATAACGCACTTTATGCATTCTTCCGGAGTCAGAGACATTTCGTCAAATACTCGGATCATATTCTCTAACCAGAACTCGGCCTTTTCAGCATCATCATCATTAGTAGCCCGAAATTTTTTGACCCCATACTTACGAATCTTTTCAACCGGAGGCTTATTCTATGGATTCAGATTTGCAGTCAGAGGTATATCAGATGTCTGAGGGGGAATAATCGGGGGCGGGGGTTGCAAAACAGTCGGGTTATTCTTTACAAACTGAGTAAACCACTCACTTATCATCTGGAAGAAAGCTTGTTTAGCTTCTCCCTCTTGACCGCTCGTAGCTGGTCTCGAGTCAAAGGGTGCTATCCCTTGCGCGGGAGCAGGCGCATTACTCTCTACGTCATCAGCTATGGCTCTTTCGGGATCCATTACTATACGAAAATCACATTTTACACGTCAGGATTCATCAAACTATCACAATTCAGATATATGGCATATATAGCTAGACTCTGACATGCTACGTTAGTCCGAGAATTAGCTAAACCGTAACTCTGATACCAACCAAATGTAACACCCCTATCCCGTGTCCATCACCGGATTAGGGTTAGGAGCGTTACTGGACATATCGAAAAGCATTAACAGAATTTCACACATTCATTCATCATTCTCAAGTATAATATCCCTTAAAACAGTCAACGAGACCTTAAGCATGCTTACAAATTGAGTCAGGACTAAATCGAAACATATACAAAATTTCATGGAAAATTGAAACTTTTTTAAAATACAGGGGTACATGCCCGTGGGAGAGGACCGTGTGCCCTCCACGGCTGCTGGACACCCCCGTGTGTCCTGCCCATGGTCATATACTGACTTCCTCACACGGTCACTAAGCACGCCCGTGTGCCATGGCCGTGTACTCTTAAGCTAGCTACTGACTTATCCACCACGGCCACCAAGCACGCCCGTGTGCCACGGCTGTGTGTTCTAGGCTGGCTACTGATTTATCCACCACAGTCTCTAGGCACGCACGTGTGCCATGACCGTGTGACATTATAGGCCATTTTTAAGGCCGTAATGCCACCTTTTTTGGGTCTCACCTACAAGCAACATTTTCCATCACATAATATGCATATATGGTGACTAAAAACATACCAAATTGTCCATTCAATCTATACATTCAATGCTAGTCTTATTCATGCCAAATTACAAACTAAAACTCATATCATCACAAGCTTAGATCATCCATTTTCCTAGCCAAAACTTAACCATTTCATATGCATCAAGTCATACCAAAATTTGTATCATATAACACATTCATTCAAGCATATATCAATTCAAAACTTGCTAAAACACATGGCTAAGTTCACTTCATAAACATATACATATACCTAGCCTATACATGCCATATTTAGCTATATACATATTCAAAAGGGTACCAAAATGAGTTTAATAGTGTGATGACAATCCTTAACGGTCCCGAGCATTCAGTAGCTTTAACGACCTATAAAACAGAGAAAACGCACAGAGAGTAAGCTTTCCAAATGCTTAGTAAGTCATATACAAATAAACTCGGCATGGGAGGCATATATGCAAATAATACATTTGCACATATCAATCACTTAACAAATTATCACATATATGCTTTGATTCATATACTTTTGACTACATTTGCCATATTCACAATTCAAGAATCATATAAACACATAACTCATCTAACCAAAACTTTACATATCATATCATCAATTCCATATTCATAGCATCATAATAAGATCACATAGATGCTTACCTTGTATACACAATTAGTGTTTATCAACATACCTGAAATGAATTTACAATCACACACTTGTTCATAGCTTGGATTTGCAATTCATATCACAGACTTGCCCGTTGAACCAATAGGAATCTAGTAAGATACTCAGAAAACTCGGAATAGTCATACAATGCCAACGTCCAAGACGAGGTCTTACATGTACTCGGATATCGATGCCACTATCCCAGACAGGGTCTTATATGAATCAAAACGATGCTGATGTCCCAGACATGGTCTTACACGTAAGGATCATATCGATACCAACGTCCCAGACGTGGTCTTACACGTAAAACTTATATCGATGCCAACGTCCCAGACGTGGTCTTACACGAGTCTCAAATCAATGCCAACGTCCCAGACGTAGTCTTACATGATTAAACAGAACAGATACCTATGTCATGAAAAAGTTAATCCTATCTATTCCTAGGTTCGAACGGGACTTCTCGGATATTGTCGCTATATCGACCTTATCTCGTAATTCATATGCTCAACATCTCATAAACATTCATTATCATTATTAGTCATATGAACATTTACAAATTCATACAAATACGTTTATTTGCATAGTGACTTACCTCGAATTCAGTTTATCGGAATGAAAACGGCTACTCGTTTACTTTTGCTTTCCTGCGTTCTAAGTCTGTTTTCCTCAGTTCTTGATCTAAACATATTCAGAATTAACCATTTTATTCACTAATTCATTCAATTCAATCCAAATATACACATTTTGTTCACACATATGCATAGCCGAACCTCCCTAGGGACTATATAAGTCCAAATATTTCATCAAATTCACAAATTAGTCCTCCAAAATAATATTTTCACAATTTAGCCCTATTTAGCTAAATTCATCAAAAATTCAAGAACAAAGTATGTTCATCTAGCTCATATCTTTCATTTAACACCAAAAATCATCAAAAAGCTTGACATATCATCAATGGCATATCACACAAACATTATCAATTCACAAAATTAATACATGGGTTTTGTAGCTCTCAAAGCAACGATTACAAAAACGTAGAAATTATCAAAAACCAAAGACAAAACTCACTTTAATTTTGGCTTGCAAGTGCCGAATGCTTAGCTAAATTTTTCTTTATTTTCTTTTGGTGTTTTTCGGCAATAAGGTGATAAAAAATGATGATAATGGCTTGCTTTTTGTTTTCATTATAATAATATAACATATAACATAATAATATTAATAAACTATTAAAGTAAATATAATAAACATATAATATATACATATCATCACTCATTGTCGTCCACTGTCAATAAAATTGGCTCATTTGCCACATAAGTCCTCACATTTAAAAAAGCCACAACACTTTAATACCTTGACAAATAGCAAGCAACTTTCACACTTAATGCAATTTCATCCTTTTGTCAAATTAAACACACAGACGAACAAATTAACTTACAAAAATTTACCACATGCTTAGTCACAGATTTACGGCACAGAATATAATATTAAAATATTATACAGACTCAGATTTGTGGTTCCGAAACCACTATTCTGACTGCTACATCCAGTGATGTAGTGTGATATGAATGGAGCAGGAATGAATAATACAGAATATCCATCCTACAACCATGGCATAGAAAGCGAACAAATGAACTATATGGGTAACAATTCTGGACCTCAAAATAACCCTTATAGTAACACTTATAATTCAGGTTTGAGGAACCACCCAAACTTATCATGGGGTGGCCAAGGAAATCAGAGTCAACAACCCCTTCCAGGCTTTCAACAGCAACCCTACCCACAAGAAAAGAAGCCGAACCTTGAGGAGATGCTAACAAAATTCATCGTGATGTAAGAAACTCATTTCCTAAACACTGAAACAACACTTAAAAATCAATAAGCATCGATTCAAGGGATCGAGCACCAATTAGGACAACTTGCTAAGCTTATCTCTGAACGACCACAAGGTAGCTTGCCAAGCAACACTGAAACTAGCCCAAAGGAGCAACTTTAGTCCATTATTGCTCACGATAATGAAGGATTAGATTAACCAAAATTGAGGCAAGATAATGTGTTAGAGGAAGGTGAGGTTGAGGTAAGCTATGATAAACCAAAACCACTAATTGCATAGTACCAACCTCGTCTGCCATACCCAAATGCGACCACACAGATGAACAATTCGGTAAATTTCTTAAACTTCTAAAGAAATTGCATATTAACTTACCGTTTCTTGAAGCTCTTTCGCAGATGCCAGATTCAAGGAAATTTTTAAAAGGGCTTTTGAAAAACAAACAGAGGTTAGACGATACGTCGCATGTGGAGCTAAATGCAGTGTGCTCAGCGATTTTACAAAACAAACTACCACGAAAGTTAAAAGACCCAAGGAGTTTTACAATTCCGTGCTTAATTGGTAGTTTATCTATTGATAATGCTCTAGCTAATTTAGGGGCAAGCATAAATGTTATGCCTTATAAAATGTTTAAATAGCTAGGTCTAGAGAAACCCAAACAAACTAGGATGATCATTCAATTAGCTGATAAAACTATTAGAGTTTCTAAGGGTATAATCGAAGATGTACTAGTAAAAATTGATAAATTCATATTCTTAGTAGACTTTGTCATTTTAGATATGGATGAGGACAACAATGTTCCTTTAATTTTAGGAAGACCCTTTTTAGCAACTGCTAGAAATAAAATTGATGTTGGTATAGGTGAACTCACACTTCGTGTAGGTGACGAAATGATCACTCTTCAGGCTCTTGACTCGGCTAGCACATCGAGTAATCAAGGTGAAAACATAAATTCTATTAATGACCATTTGGTTCAACCTTCTTTACAGGAAACACCACGAAACTGCACAACTAAGCCAGATCCTAGACCTCGTGCTAATAAAGAAGTAAATCATGAGGAACGAAGGCTTCAGATTGATGAACTAGACGAGTGGAAGCCACACATTAAGGAAAAACTGAAAAAACATGAGGAAGCAAAGCAAAACCATGTCAAACTTAAAAATGGGACAACCCAGTTTAAGATAGGAGATTAGGTATTGTTGGATAAGACAGACGCTCGAATTGCCACTTCAGACCTTAATACAAACGAAGAAATCCCTTTTATGGTACTCAATGTCTTCCCATACAGAACAGTCGAGGTAACTAATCCTAAGTTCGGCACTTTTAAGGTAAACACTACTCGACTTGAACTATATATTGATAGTAGAACTGATAGCAGCAGAGAGGTTTTTCAACTCTTCGAACCACTATGAAAGAACGATAAGTCTAGCTTAAGACTTTAAACGAGCGCTTCTCGGGAGGCAACCCGAGTACTAACTTCACTAATGTTTTTATTTTTGATTTTTAGCATCTAACCAAAAACTAACCACGTTAATAAAACGTAGATTTCCAGACCACACGGTCTTGCACATAGGCATGGTCGTGTGGACATCACGAGTAAGTACACCAGCATGGACAATAATTTTCTTAAAACACGGGCCGCGCTAAAATACCACGGCTGTGCGATACGGCATGGTCAATACAGAGATAGTAACACGGGTGTGTGACATGCCCGTGTCTCTAGACCGTGGGCGACATTGATTAATCAACATGGGCGTGGAAACCCCTACATAAGCATGGGAGAAATGAATGAAGCACCACACGGCCGTGCTATACAGCCGTGTGACCTAACACGCCCATGGCACACGGGCGTGGGACATTGATTCATATCAAAACCCCATTCTTCTCACTTTCTCCCTAAATTCTTCTTCTCCCAAACCCTAACCACCACACCCCTCTCTTTTTCAACTATCTTTCTCCTTCCATTTTCCTTTCCCACTTTCCCTCATTCTTTCTTTACACCACCATTCCCATGTCGAAGAAGAGAAAGGACCCTAGCACAGTCTCCTCGTGCGACCGATCTACATAAGTTCATGTCGGCCGCTTCATTAACCCGACAGGACAAGGACCTTTGAGTCCATTTATTTTATTGTTTTTCTTTTATTTTCATTTTTAAATTCTATCCCTTTATCTTTCTTGCCTTTAATTTATAATATTAAATTTTGATTTCTTTAACTTAGGTTCAAAAGGTTGTTAGGGAATCACCACAACACCATCGGAGTATCCTCCACCCATAACCAACTTTACACCGTTTCTTTTCTTTGACTCCATCCAGAATTCAGGAAGTTTCACTTCTCTCACTCTCTTATGCTTTTCTTACTATATTATCATTTTTATCTTTTTACATTGAGAACAATGTAAGTCTTAAGTGTGGGGAGGTGTCAACAATACTGAATTGTATCTTGTTCTTAAGTAACTTTCTCATATTTACTATTAGAATAAAACTTTTTTGATTTATGATTTTTATTGATATGTTTCGGATTAAGTCATAGATAATTGTGCATTAATGGTTTAAACTTTAAGATACTAGAGAATCAAGCATGATAAGTCTATTTTCTGTAATTAAAATTTTTAGATTGTTTCCCTAATCTTAAATATTACTTTGAAGTTCGAAATTTATAAGGTTGACATCAAAAACCATAATTTTTGTGAGTGTTTGAGCCTTTTAGAGCATATATCTTTTCTTGCTCACTTTATTGATTATGAGTATGTCAACATTGATTTGTTATTCTAGAACTCGCTTCGATTATACATGTCGAGACCATACTTTTGATTTGATATACTAAAGATGATAAAGGCACCTAGGATTTAACCCACTTACTCTACAAAAAGCCTACCTCCATAATTAACCCCTAGTGAACCCCTTTTTAGCCTAATAAACCATTTCTTGACTCACCCATTAATATTAACCCAAAAACCAAATTTTTAATTCCCCTAATCTTTTGACGTCCCTTTTTGTCAAGATTTGAATTGAGCAGTTGGCTAACTATGTTTCTCTATTTTAGTTGTTAAAGTTCTTTCTTATCATTGTATGTTCTTAAAAAAAATTGAAGATTTATTCATTATCAGTGGTTATGAATTGAAACTGTTAATTCCATATCGTTAGAAAAAGCTCGTGTTATCTAGTGATAAGTTTTCAATCAATGTAATTATTCAGTATCAGTTATTTTTCTAGCTAGGTGATTGGTAAATTCGATCTCAATTTTAACCCTCTAATTCAACCTGTATACACACCTTTAACCCAAACCCCATTACAACCCTTTTTAAGACCTTTTGATTTGTGTATCATCTCATTTTATAGTGGTGAAGATTTGATTTTCATGCAAGCCTATGGGATTAACTCTTCATGTTTGACTTTTGAGTGCTTAATTTGAACCTTAAACACCTTGAGTGATTTGAGTGAATCTTTAGTGAGGATGTCAATTCTTGTCGATTTTGAATCAGAGGTAATTATTTAGGTAAGGGGAAACACCTATGTTTTCGTGCTATAAAAATTTATGACTTAGAGTGTTTGAATCTTTAGGACTCTTTTAGTTAAATTATCAATGTATGAATTATCTATGAATTATGATGAAACATTATTGATAAGAATTATGAATTGAGGAAGCTAATTTTAATTATGAGTTGAGGATTTTGCTTGAGGACAAGCAAAGGCTTAAGTGTGGGGATATTTGATAAACCATAATTTACACATATTTTAACCCCATGCTTGGCTTAATTTTTGGATGATTTTCCATTGAATTTGAGAATTTGATGCTCCTAATCTCTTAATTTCATGTTTTGTACTCAAGAGAGCTTAGGGAGTTGAAAAGAATGAGAAACGGGCCAAAAAGGGACAAAATGGGCCTACACGGCCTGGACCACTGCACACAGGCGGACCACACGGCCGTGTGTGATAAGCAGGATCGAACACAGCCTGGGCTATCGACCACGAGCGTGTCCTTGCCGACACGTGTGGTGCGCTTGCCTTTGTCGAAATAATAGTTAGTTTTGAGCTCCATCAATATAAGTCCCTAGAAAGCCTTATATTTCATTTATTTCACAATTTCACCATGTATAATTTTCTATTTTTCAGTTTAATCCTTATTTGACAATTTAACCAAAAATCACTTAACAAAAGTTGTTTATCTATCAACAACTAACCATTTTCTTCCATAAAACATCAAAACACATACAAATTCATTCATGGAAAAACTTTAATAGTTTAATAGTTTCACAAATTAGTCCCTGGGCTAGCTAGATTAAGCTACAACGATCCTAAAAACATAGAAATCATTAAAAATGAGATGAAAATTAACTTACATGCTAGGACTTTAAGCAACCGAATGGATGAACCCTAATAGCTTTTTTTTCATCTTAAATTTTTTATGAAGACACCTTAAAGAAGATGATTGATAAACCGTAATAGTAACATATTTTAAGCCCGTATTTAGCATGTTTTTGGATGATTTATCCCTTGAATTATATAATTTGGTGCTCTTAATCATTTAATTTCATGTTTTATACTCAAGAGAGCATAGGAGGAAGAAAAGAATAAGAAACGGGCTTAAAATAGAGTAAATGGGCCATATCACAAAATCAACACAGCCTGCGCCTAAGACCACACGCCCATGCCTCATTCAATAGACTCAAACACAGCCTGGCCACGATTCACACAGGCGTGTGCCATGGGCGTTTCCCTACCACGGCCAAGAGGAGTTTTACTCGAAATAGGATACTTGGGGGAAAAGAAACACATTTCAAAGCCTATTTAAACACCCTAGTAGGAATTCTACTCGGATTAGGACACTTAGGGGCCAAGTAAGGTATCTCAAAGCCTATATAAACACCTTAGGGGGCAGCTTAAACGGGGAGTTTGGCAGAAGCCTTCTGCCAAGGCTTTTGTCAAGGGAACCGAAGGCTTTAGTCAGGGGGCATCCAGCTAGGCCAAAGAAGGCAGATTTGTGGGGATTTACTCGAAGATAGCCAGTTGATCCATCTCAGGAAGCTGAAATCATACTCAAGACGGGGGATCTCTCCTTCAATTCCTTTAGGGGTTTTTAGGGATTTCTTATGTTTTATTTTATCTTTTCTTCTAATATGTTTTCTTTTACTGTTATGTACTAAACCCTCAGATACCTGAGGGGGATGAAACCTAAGATGAATCTTGTTATCATTTGAACTATATGATAAATATTTGACTTGTTCTTAATTATGTGTTCTTATTTCTTGTGTTGATATTTTCGGGATATTAATTCAAGTATGATGTGCTTAGGTGGAGGAGCAAAAGTCCCTACCTAAGAGTAGATCTAGCATAATTAACCAGAGTTGATCGCACACCTAGAGATAGGGTGACGAGATTTTACCGGATTAGGGTGAAACTTAATATGGGAGTCTATAGATCGAGTTAATGCAATTCTAGGGGTTTTAATTAGAAAGAGATTTTAGTTAATCAACCTAGGGTTAGACGTTAGTCGCCTTGAGAGAAGGATTAATATAATTTAGGGAATCTTACAGATCAAGTCAAATGGATAAATCATCTTGTTCAGAGTTGGATAACAAGTGAAGTCTAGGTGGATTCTTCCTCGGGTATCGTCTTAATCAATTGGTTCTTCCTAAAGTTATTTTCCCCAAATTCATTCTTCTTTGTCTTTGCAGCTTTAGATTAGTTGTTAGTTAATTTTAGATTAGATAAAAATCCCTTTAATTCTTAGGCTAAATAATAAAAAAAAAAGTTAGTATTAGTACTTTTAGTTCCTTTGGGTTCGATAATCCGGTCTTGCCTTAACTATACTACTATTCGATAGGTGCACTTGCCTCAAATTGTTGTCATAGTTAGTTTCCAGGTTTGATCATTCTTTATATAAATTTTAAGACCTTGACATCGCATAAAACAACGATCAAGTTTTTGGCATCGTTACCAAGGAACTGAAATATTAAGAACGCTTAATTTTTATTACTTTAGCCATATTATATTTATTTTATTTTCACTTTTCTAAATTTTCTTCTTTCTTTTGTGCCTTTTAGGTACCTCTAATTTATGACTAGAAGGAACCCGATAGGACCCCTACTTTACGACAGTGACATTACAGATACAGTTCGCAGAAATTGTAAGAAATAAGGCGAAGCTTAAACTACATAGAAGAAGAGCAAGAAGCCGAAATCAATACCACCAAAGAGATGGCTGAAAATCATCCGCCACCTCCAGAGATGGTCGAAAATCATGCTCCTCGAACTATGTATGATTATGCTAAACCTAGTTTAATAGGAACTGAGTCAAGTATTGTTAGGCCTACTATTGCTGCAAATAAATTTGAACTAAAACCTAACACTATACGGATGATACAGCAGTTTGTTCAATTTGATGGTTTGCAGGATGAGGATCCTAATATACACTTAGCGAATTTTCTAGAATTCTGTGATATCTTCAAAATAAATGGCGTTTCTGATGATGCCATCCGTCTTAGTTTATTTCCCTTTTCTTTGAGAAATAATGCTAAACAGTGGTTGCATTCTCTTTCACGAGGGTCATCACTACATGGGATCAAATGACCGAAAAATTTTTATTAAAATATTTTTCGCCAGCCAAAACGGCCAAGTTAAGGAATGATATCTCCTCTTTTGTGCGGATGGATTTAGAGACACTTTACGACGCATGTGAGAGATACAAGGATTTGTTGAGAAGGTGTCCACACCATGGATTACCCTTGTGGTTACAGGTTTAGACTTTCTACAACGGTGTGAACCCCTCAATAAGGCAATTAATCTATTCAACCGCTGGCGGAACCCTGAACAACAAAACCCCTGAAGCAGCCTACGAGTTTATAGAGGAGATGTCATTGAATAACTATCAGTGGCAAGTTACAAGGACAAGGCTAGCCAAAGCAGCCAGAGTTTTCAACCTCGACGCTGTAATTGTGCTATCAAATCAGGTAGAGATGCTACATAAAAATTTGATGGTTTATATGGTTCTTCGCAGGCACATCCAGTTATGCAGTACGACGCAAGTGGAGGAGTGATGGATCCTGAGTACCCACCCTACGGACAGTGCATGGAGAGCGAACAAATGAACTAAATGGGTAACAGTTTCCGATCTAACAATAACCCTTATAGTAATACTTATAATCCAGTTTGGAAGAACCACCCAAATTTCTCATTGGGTGGTCAAGGAAATCAAAGGCAACAACCATCCCAAAACATCCAACAACAGCCCTACCAGGAAAAGAAGCTGAAGCTCTAGGTGATGCTGACAAAATTTATAGCAGCCACAGAAACACGTTTCCAAAATCAACAAGCATCAATTCAAAGGACCGAGAATCAGTTAGGGTAACTTGCTAAGCAGATCTCTAAAAGACCACAAGGAAGCCTACCGAGCAACACCGAGACTAATCCAAAGGAGCAAATTCAAGCCATAATAGCTTAAGAGAGTGAAGGGTTAGACGAGCCCAATTTAAGGCAAAAGAATGCGGTAGAAAAAGGTAAGGTTGAGGTAAAGCCAAAACCAATAATCAAAGAGTACCAACCTCACACACCATATCCTGAAGCGATAATGAAAGACGACACAGAGGAACAGTTCAGTAAGTTTCTTAAACTTTTAAAGAAATTGCATATTAATTTACTGTTTCTTGAAGCTCTTTCACAGATGCCAAATTCTAGGAAATTTTTAAAGACGCTATTGACAAATAAGCGGAAGATAGACGAGGAATCACATATGGAACTAAACGCAGTATGCTCGGCAATGTTGCAAAATAAACTACCACGAAAATTAAAAGATCCAGGGAGTTTTACAATTCCATGCTTAATTGGTAGTTTAATGATTGATAATACGTTAGCTGAGAAGGATAAATGTCATGCCTTATAAAATGTTTAAATAACTAGGTCTAGGGAAGCCCAAACAAACTAGGATGAGCATTCAATTAGCTGATAAAACTGTTAGAATTCCTAGGGGCATAATTGAAGATGTACTCGTAAAGATTGATAAATTCGTATTCCCGGTAGAGTTCGTCATTTTAGACATGGATGAGGACAACACGATCCCCCTAATTTTAGGGAGACCATTCTTAGTAACTGCCAGGACTAAAATCGATGTCGACGCAGGTGAACTCATACTCTGTGTAGGTGACGAGACAGTCACTCTGCAAGCTCTCGATTCAGCAAGGACATCGAATAATCTAGGTGAGAAAGTAAATTCTATTGATAACCATTTGGTTAACCCTTCTTTTCAGGAAGCACCAAAAAAGAACACAACTGAATTTGATCCTAAACCCCGTGCCAATAAAGACATAACTCATGAGGAGCAAGGGATTCAGATCGATGAACTAGAAGAATAGAAGATGTATCTTAAAGAAAAACTAGGGGTACATGAAGCAGAACCAAAGCCACTCTACGAGACAGACAAGTTCAAAATCGGAGATCAGGTACTGATAAAAAAAGCAGACCCACGAATACCTCCCCCTGATCCTAACACAAACAAAGAAATCCCTTTTAAGGTAATCAATGTTTTCCCATACGGAACAGTCGAGGTAAGTAACCCTATTTTTGGTACTTTGAAAATAAACGCTACTCGTCTTACACTCTATCAAGATAATGGAACTGCTAGCATGAGGAAGGACTTTCAACTCCTCAAACCACCATTAATATGCGAATGAGAGGTAAGTCTAGCTTAAGACTATAAACGAGCGCTTCTCAGGAGCCAACCCGAGTAATAATCCCATTAACTTCTACATTATTTTTTTAATTATTCTATTTATTTTATTTTATTCCTTCCTTTCAGCACCTAACTGTAAATTAAGCAAAAGTGCAATTTTTCAAGCCACACGGCCGTGGCCGTGTGGATGCACTGAATATTCGTACTAACATGGTAGATGGTACGAGTTAGAACGAATCATATCCGCGAGGCACAGACTCCAACTACTACGCCACGGCCGTGCGATGCAGCCGTGACCGATACTGTCAAATCATACACGGGCGTGGAGACTTGAACATGGGCGTGTGAGAAGCGAACAAGGCAAAACACAGCTGTACAATACGGCCGTGTGACACAACACGCCCACGGTACATGGGCATGGAGACGTACCAGACCTGAACATTCTATTTAACCCACCCCATTCTCTTCTTACCTACTTTCCATCTCCTCCCTCCAATCCCATCCTTCAGATATCCCTCTCCCTACAGTTCTCTTCCTTGGGTATCGTCTTAATCAATTACTTTTTCCTCAAAGTTATTTTCCCAATTTCATTCTTCTTTGTCTTAGAGTCTTTAATTTAGTAGTTAGTTAATTTTAGATTAGACAAAAATCCATTCAATTCTTAGGCTAGATAATAAAAAGAGAGTTAGTATTAGTACTTTTAGTTCCTTTGGGTTTGACAATCCGGTCTTGCCTAAACTATACTACTGTTCGATAGGTGCGCTTGCCTCAAATCGTGGTCATAGTTAGTTTCTAGGTTTGATCATTTTTTATATAAATTTTAAGACTTCGACATTGCATAAAAAAACGATCATGGTCCCACTAAGCCCAAAAAGCTTCTAATCTCTAGCATATTCCTCGGTGGTTTCCAATTAACGATAGCCAATATCTTACTCTGGTCACTCTAATTCCATCGCCCAACATGATGTGTCCCAAGAATCTGATTTCTCAAAGCCAAAATTCCCTTTTGCTAAACTTAGCATACAACTACTTATCTCTTAAAGTTTGCAAAACAGTTCTCAAATGCTCCACGTGCTCACTCTCATCACGAGAATAAATTAATATATCATCGATAAAAACAACAACAAAACTATCCAAGTACGGTCGAAAAATACGATTCATTAGATCCATAAACAAATCGGGAGCACTTGTTAAGCCAAAAGGTATAACCAAAAACTCATAATGCCCGTACCTCATCCGGAACGCAGTTTTCAGTACATCTTGTTCCTTAACTCTCAGCTGGTCAGACCTCATGTCTATCTTAGAAAACACTGTGGCTCCTTTCAATTGGTCAAACAAATAGTCGATCCTTTGCAAAGGATACTTGTTCTTAACTGTAGCCTTGTTGAGTTGTCGGTAGTCTATACATAATCTCATCGACCCATTTTTCTTTTTCACAAAAAGTACAGGAGCACCCCACAGAGAATAACTCAGTCTCGCAAAACCCGTATCCATTAACTCTTGTAGCTGAACCTTCAGCTCTTTTAACTCCAACGGTGCCATCCTATACGGGGTAACCAAAATAGGTGCCGTAACAGGGACTAACTCGATACCAAACTCAACTTCCCTAGTTGGAGGCAATCCGAGCAACTCTTCTGGAAACACATCTTGGTATTCATATACCATAAGTACGGACTCAATCTTTACTTTCGACTCTTAGGTATTCAACGCAAATGCAAGATAGGACTCGTACCCTTTTCTCGTGTATTTCTCAGCAGTCATAGAAGAAATCAGCACAAGTAAGCTATCCAGTTCACCTGATTCAACCCGAATAATATCCCTATTTTCACTTTTCAGTTCAATAAATTTTCTTCCACAATTTACTATCACATCATGAGCAGTTAACCAATCCATGCCAAGAATCACGTCAAATTCATCAAACGGCAACAACATGAGGTTAGCCGGAAAACAATGACCTCTAATTGTCAAGGGACAATTTCTACATATTCGATCAACTAACACATGCTTGCCTAATGGGTTTGACACTTTTATCACAAATTTTATAGACTCATCGGGCATATTCATGCTAGACACCAATTTCACACATGCATACAAATGGGTAGACCCTGGATCAATCAAAGCAACAATAGAGATACCATGAAGAGAAAAAGTACCTGTAATCACATCTAGGGATGAAGCCTCTTCACGAGCGCGAATAGCATAAGTCCTTGCAGGAGCTTTACCCTTTGATCTCATAGTGGAATCTCTAGGCGCACCTCTACTGCTAGCCCCACATCTCGGGTTCTTTTGTGGTCTACCTCTAGAAGGAGCATTGCTCGTTTGCACATCTTGCTTTCTGTCTTTCTCATCTATCTCAGGACAGTTTTGAATGAAGTGGTCTAGTGAACCACACTTGAAACAGCCTCTTTCATTTCCTCGACACTCACTGAAATGTCGTCTACCACACTACGAACACTCCGGTTTGTTTGGTCGAGCACTACCAACACTCACAATAGAAGTGGTCTGAGCCTTAGAAACTGAATACTGCTTACTCCTATTTCTGTTCAAGAATCCAACTGAAGCATTGGATCAAGTAGTAAACTCTCTTGATTTCTTGGATGAGGACTAAAATGATTTTCCTAACTGTCTTTTATTCGAGTCACGAGACTCAATTTTAGCTTTTCTTTTCTCCTTGGCTAATTCTTCTGCCTTGCACGCTCTCTCAACAAGCACCACAAACTCTTTTAATTCTAGGATGCCAACTAATAGTCAGATGTCTTCATTTAATCCATCCTCAAACCTCTTACACATGATGGCTTTGGTGGATACGCACTCTTGAGCGTATTTGTTGAGCCTTACAAACTCACGTTCATACTCGGTTACCGTCATTCGGTAACCTCTGGCTATTCCTTACATAGAAAGGAATTCCTTTCTATTCTAATTGATAAACCTCTGGCTAATATGCTTTTTTACGGAACTCTTCCTGGAAGAATTCCCAAGTTATCCTCTCCCTCGGTACAACTGACACAAGGATGTTCCACCATTGGTAGGCCGATTCTCGTAGGAGTGACACAACACACTTCATGCACTCCTCAGGTGTGCAAGATAATTTATTGAATACCCTAATAGTATTTTCTAGCCAGAACTCCGCCCTTTCTGGGTCATCATCTATATTCGCTCGAAATTCCTCGGCCCTTTGCTTTAGAATTTTGTCTACCGAAGGTTTTTTTCCTTCTAATCATTTCTACTACTTGGGGAGTTGTAGGGGCAGGCTGGGGAATTGGAGGGGGTGGAAGAGGTGGAGCGTTCGGGTTTACACGAACAAACTCCGAATACTAGAAATTCATCATATGGAGGAAGGCTTCTCTAGCCCCTCCGCCCTGACTCAGTGTTACGAGCCCACTTTCGACTGGTGTGGTCTCTTCTACGGGAGCCGGTGCATTACTTTCAACATCATCCGCCACTACTCCGTCAGGATCCATTTACTATATAAAAAAACACATTTTAAATTGTCAGGAGTCGTCACACTATCATAATTCATATATGGCATGTATAGCTAGACTCGTACCAAGCTAGGTTAGTCCGAGAATCGACTAAACCATAGCTCTGATACCACTAAATGTAACACCCCTAACCCGTGTTCAACACCGGAACAGGGTACGAGGCGTTACCTAACTCAAACACATACTAACATACATTTCTGGTCATAAAAGTTCGTTCAAATTTAAAAAATTTCAACCTTTGTCTTAAAATCCCTAATATGAGCCTACGAAGCCCAAAACGCACTTTAGAAATGGTTCGAGACCAAACCAAGTTCTTTAGAAAAACTTTGGAAAATGTTACTAATAACAGGGGCACATGCTCGTGTGGATGGGCGACACGTCCGTGTGACTTAATAACATGGCCATGTTAAAGGATCGTGTAACTCACACGGCTTCAGCATATAGGGACACACTCGTGTCCCGTGTCCGTGTGGATTTATTACTTAATTCGAACCTATAGGGGTTTTCACATAGCCTGGCACACGCCCGTTTCCATGGCCCCTGTCCCTCACACGGCCATGACACGTTCGTGTCTCGACCCATGTGCATAAACCTTGACATTATGTTTCTAACGTTAGCAACAATTTAAGGTCACACGGCCAAGGCACACGCCCTTGTGCTAGGTCGTGTAGAAATTCTAAATTTCACGTCCAAGGTGGCTTGGGCTCATGCCGATGTCCTATGGTCGTGTCCTCTGCACGGTTGAGACACATAGCCATGCATCAGCCTGTGTGGTTACTATTAGGCATTCTGTTTTACCAAATTAAGGTGTAGGGGAACACATGGCCGGACTACATGCCCATGGGGCAGACCTTATGTCATACATGGCCTAGACACACGCCCGTGTGTCTACCGATGTGGACAAAAACAAGGCTATTTACCAAGCCCTTTCTGCCACCCTTACTTGCACCAACATAAGCCACATCAAATAACCTACTCATTCATGCATTAACCTACCAAATACTCAACCATGCATTTTGCACATTCATGAAAAACATCATCATTTTCATATATCAATAATGAGTAATAGCCATCATCCATGGCCTTATACAAAATGAATCAATCTTCAAGACAAGCCAACACATTTGGCCAAAACAATATGACACTTGACAAAGACCAAGTCCCTATACATGACATACTCAAAATGATAAATCTAACTATACTAAATGTTCAAATTGATAGTGTGATCGAACCTCCGACGTCCTTTGATCCCCGAGCTAGCTTGGCGATACTATAAGAAAATGGAAAGGAAAGGGAGTAAGCATAAAGCTTAGTAAGTCACATGTAAATAATTAACAACAATTACCATACATTATTATACTCATAACATAGTATAAACTTACACATAATTCTCAAATGATTTAAGGCATAACTTACTCATTTTCATCCTTACTAAACACACAACATAAATCGAGCTCATTTCTCATGAATTTCGTGAAGGTACTTGTATCACTTACAACATAGTCGTAACTTTTCTTACTTTTGACACAAGTTTTAAATTACCCATTGAACCAGTTGGAATACCAAAGGATACTCGACAAGCCTCACACAAGAAAGTACAATGCCGATGCCATGTCCGAGACATGGTCTTACACTGGCTCACATATCGAGGTCGATGCCATGTCCCAGACATGGTATTATACTAGCTCTTGTCTCAATGCCGATGCCATGTCCCAGACATGGTCTTACACTGGCTCTCGTATTGTGGCCGACGCCATGTCTCAAACATGGTCTCACACTAGCACACATATCATCGCCGATGCCATGTCCCAGACATGGTCTTACACTGGCTCACATATCGAGGCCGACGCCATGTCCCAAACATGGTATTACACTAGCTCTCGTCTCAATGCCGATGCCATGTCCCAGACATGATCTTACACTGGCTCTCGTATTGTGGTCGACGCCATGTCCCAGACATGGTCTTACGCTAGCACACATATCAACCAAATGTCATGGCTTGGATATCCAATCTATTCCTAAAGTTCAACCGGGAGTGTACCACATCAAATTTCATCATGCATATTTAATACAATAATCAAACATTTTATGCAATGTCAATTGTTTAATGCATAATAACAATAGAGTTGCATCATTTACGTACAACTTACCTCGGTATACAAAATATGGGCGACTAATTTGATTTAGTCCACTATTTTGGTTTTCCCTTAATCTAAGTCCGGATCCCGTTTTTCTTGATCTAAAATGACAAAATTTACTCATTTAATTACCACATTAATCAAAACATTTCAAAATTTCTACTTTGGTAAAATTTTCATTTTACCCTTAGACTTTCACAAAATTACAATTTTGCCTTTAGGCTCGTAAAACTATTTTCATCAAATTTCCTCATTAACCATTCCTAGCCGAATCTATTTTAAGCTTATAGCAACTCAAAATTCCAATTATTTCACACATTTACTACCCATTTTATAACTTTTACAAAATAGTCCTTTTAGGTGTTTTCATGCAAAATCCTTTCCCAAAAGTTGTTTATTAAACAACCAAGATTCATTTTCTTCCATAAATATTCAGCAAACACCATTAATGCTCTGATGGCAAAATCCTAAACTTTCAACCATTTTGCAAAATAGTCCCTTCATTAACTAGATTAGCTATAAGGGTTTCAAAACACAAAAATCATCAAAAATGACCATCAAGATGACTTACTTGCAAGGATTAAAGGTTACTGAAATTTTCAAGCTTCCATGGCCCTTTTCTTGCGTGAAAATCGATGGAGAAGAAAGAGAGAATTAAAAAGATGAAAACTTTCTTTTATTTTATCAATTTAGTTACCTAATGCCACCAAACATTTGACTTTTCAATTTATTTGTCTCTATGTTCAGCAACTAATCACTTTGGGGTCTATTTATTCAATAAGAACTTTTAATTTAATGATCCATAGCTAATTAACACCCTTAAATATTAAAACAAAACTTCTGCCTTTTGTACGATCTAATCCTTTTTCAAAATTAAGCAAGCAATCGCTAAAATTACTTCACCAAAATTTTCAAACACTCATATAATCATGCTATAACACATAAAATAATATATAAAAAATAATTTCTCCAACCTCAGATTTGTGGTCTCGAAACGACTATTCCGACTAGCCCAAAAATCGAGCTGTTACAAATAGCTTTTCATAGATCAATCAACAATTCATCTATACCATGGCACAAACCAATCCATATTCAATTCATGAGTGCATCACTCATATATTTCATTTATGTTCACAACATATTTCACATTTCATTTTTCAATCCACTTTGCCATTTCCAACCCACATACTTTGCCATATCAATATCAGTTACAAAACTTTATTATTTAATTACCCCTCTTAACAAGACTTGGACTTGGATGGATACACGGATCCAACCAACATACTAGTTTGGCACCCAATGCCTCATCAGATAAATCCGAAGTAATAACTGTGACCAGCGCTATATAAATTGACACCCAGTGTCTCATCAGTTAAACCGAAGCAAATTGGCACCTGGTGCCTAATCAACTCGAAGTAGAAGAAATCCCTGAACTCTACCTATCCTATGGTATGCCATCTATATTCGACTTAGCCCGAAACAGTTAATAGGGTTCCATTTCACATACAAATACATCCAATATTCAATTCTCATATTTGCACATTATCGCATTTAAACATATATTAATTTCAATTTCATATCAATACATTCATAATATATACCGAATCAATCCATTTTGAATCACTATAATTTCAATTCAATCTCAAAGTACTAAGTACTCGCTTCAACTACTTACCATATGCAATAATTCAATACACAGTAATTAACAACTATGTTCAAATTATAAAAACACAAACTGTGGATTTCGAGCTATTCGACATTGATTTTATCCTTCTGCTTTTTAGTCGAGGATTCCAGTATGACGTTAGCTACAAAATTAAAATACATTAATACTACACAATTCAATTCCACATTAAATATTTCAAATTTTACACAATATTTTCCTAATTTTCACTTTAGTCCCTAAACCGAGACTAATTTTTAATCTTCACATTTAACTCTATATTTTTATACTCATTTCACTTTAAACTAAATTTAACTCCCTATTTTCAATTATACCCCTAAATTTAAAATTTTTCACAATTTATTCCCTATTACTCAAAATTTACAATTTGTTTTACAACTTAGTCCTTTTCCATTTCTAACTTAAAAAAATATCACTTTAATCCCTAATACTAAAAATATTCAAAAATCACAAAATCTAAAATCTTAATCAATGTTAAAATTTCAACATGGGTTGAGTAGTTCTAAACGTCAGGATTCCAAAAATATAAAAATTACAAGAAAAGGGACTAAATTGACTAACCAATTGAAGCTGAAAAGTTAGAAACCCTTAAGTTTGTCGTCGGTCACTCCTTCTTTCTCTCTTTCTTTTTCTTTCTTTTCTTTCTTCTTTTTCTTCTTTTTCTTTTAATTGCATGCATCCACTTTCTTTTTATTATTTCTTTTAATGTAAACATATATATAATATATTTATACACAACATTAATAATGAAAATCATGGCCAGCCCACACTACATTTATGTATTTGTTTTATTACTATTTTAGTCCTTTTAATTACTTCCAAACTATAATTCAACTTTTAACCTTTACGCGATTTAGTCCTTATACTTTAATAACTCTTAACTTCACAAAATTCACTTAATCAAAATCTAATTCACTACTAACTAGCCTTGTAAATATTTAAATAAAAATATTCATGGGTTCATTTTACGAAATTGAAGTCCTGAACTTTATTTCCTGACACCTTAACTATCGGGTCGTTGCATTTTTACCTTTAGGAAGCTTCACTAGATCTCATGTTTTGGTCTTATGGAGTGATTTCATCTCTTCTTGTATAGAAATCATCCACTTTCCTGAATCTTCAAAGCTAACTACCTCAGAATAAGTAGATGGCTCTTGATTTGCATCTATATCTTCAACCACATTTAAAGCATAAGCAAGTAGATTGGAGGCTTAATTTCTCTTCTAGGTTTGTTTTTGGCAATAGAATATTGTGGTGAAGAAGTAACTTTACTTTGAGTTTCTTTACTAACTTGAGGAGTAGTCACTGTTATAGATCCTAGATTAATCTAAAGTTCCACCTGCTTTTGAGTTAGGTAGCATAGCAGTTTCATAAAAAAATAACATCTCTACTAATCACAATTTTTCTATTTTCAAGACATCATAACTTATACCCTTTAACACCAACCTTATAACTAAGAAAATACATTTAATGGATCTAGGTTCCAATTACCCATTATCAACATGAGTATTCACAGGACACTTAAAAACCATCAAATCAGAATAATCAGTAAGATTACCAGACCATACCTTTTGTGGAGACCCTTTCTCAAAAAAATGCAGTAGTGGTCATTTCAGCCCAAAACGACTTCGGTAAACAAGCATTTGACAATATACATCGAACCCTTTCCATGATTGTTCTATTCATCTGTTTTGCAATTTCGTTTTGCTGTAGAGTATGACAAACAGTCAAGTGGCTCACGATCCCTTTTGATTTGTATAATTCATTAAACTCATCAAAACAGAATCCCAAGCTATTATTTGTGCGAAGGTGTTTTATCTATTTTCCTGTTTGCTTCTCGATCATAGCCTTAAATGCGAAAAACACATCTCTTTTCTGCTTCAGGAAGAATGATCAAACTTTTCTAGAAAAATAATCAATAATTGTCAGCATATAATTAGCTCCACCCCTTGAAGGCACTCTGGGTGGTCCCCAAAGACTAGAATGAATATAATCCAGCATTCCCTTCATCTTATGGATTCCTTTGGTGACTCGAACTCTTTTTTTCTTCCCAAAAACACAATGTTCATAGAACTTTAGTTTACTAATGTCTTGCCAATCAAGAAGTCCTCTTCCGCTCAATTCTGTCATGTCTTTCTCACTCATATGCCCTAGACGCATATACCAAAGTCTAGTAACATCATAATCTGAAAAGGAAAAGGAAGCGACGGTTGTATCACTAGTAACAGTAGAACCTTGCAAAACATATAACTTGGCAGTCTTTCTCTTCTATTTCATCACAACGAAGGAACCCTTGCTAATCTTCAGAACCCCACTTTTAGCTGTATATTTGTGCCCATTTGAATCAAGAGTACTCAACGAAATCAAATTCCTCTTCAATTCTGGTATATGTCTTATGCCACTAAGTGTTCTGATGACTCTATCAAACATCTTAATTTTGATCATGCCAATACTTGCGATTTTACATGAACCATTATTTCTCATCAAAATAACACATTCAGACACTATTTCATATGTAGTAAACTAATCCCAATTGGGACTCATATAGAAGGTGAAATCAGAATTGAGGATCCACTCCTCGCTCACTTTAGAGTTGTCCGTATAAGCAACTAGAAGTTTACCATCGTTGTAGTCTTCTACTACATCAGCTTCACCAGATTATTCTGATTGCTTTCCGTTTTGATTCGCAGCCTCCTTTTTTATCTTTTTCTACAACTTATAACACTTAGACTTAATGTGCCCTTTGTTCTTGCAAAAGTTACTAGTTTTACCTCTGTTTAAAGATCTCGATCTACCCTTAGGTTTACTGTAAGGATTTTGTTCTTGTGTCCTCCTACGATTATCATCAATATTTTGTTCTTGTCTCCCATGAACAATGAGACCCTCTCTCTAAGAGGTAGATCCAAACACAAGATGTTTCATCTTGTCATACAAGGTTAAGGAAGCATAGACTTCATCAACTATGAGAGATTTACAACTATACAAAATTGTGTCTCTAAAGGTTGAATAACACGGGGGCAATAAACAAAGTAGAATTAACCCTAAATCTTCTTTCATACTGAACCTCCATGGCCTTTAGATACGAGAGAATTTCTTTAAACACAGTTAAGTGTTCGTGCATAGACGTACTTCCTGCAAACGACGGTATGAAGACGTTGTTTCATATGCAACTTGCTAGTTAGGGTTTTCGACATGCATTAGCTACTACAGCTTTGCCCATAATGTAGTGACAGTCTTCTCGTTCATTACGTCATGTAGAATTTCATTCAACAGATTCAGATGTAATTGCGTTAAAGCCTTTCGATCCTTACACTTCTTCTCTTCCTTCGTTAATGTCGAAGGCATCTAACCTACCCCTAGTTAAGTGAATTTAGCTTAATTAAGAGTAATTAGGAAAAAGGACTAAATTGAATAAAGGGTGAAAGTTGAATTGTAGATTAAAAAAAGTAAAAATGACCAAAATGGCAAATATGCCATTTAGCATAAATGAGGCAGCAACTTAAAAAAAATCTAAGATTTTCTTAGATTTATTATGTTTTATAATTATAATAATTATTATTAATTATTATATTATGAAATAAATTAAAATAAAGACAAATGTATATATTTATACACTTGTAAAATAAATAAATAATTACTTATAATTTAAGTATAAATATATTTATTAATTAATTAATTATTATTATATTATTATAAAACTAATAAATTAAATAAAGAAACAAAAGATAAAAGAAAGAAGAAGAATGTGAAATGAAAATAAGGGGAAAAAAAGAAAAGGAAAAGGGAAAAACTAGGGTTTTGAAGCTTTAAGCTTTAATTGGTAAGTCAATTAAGTCCCTTCTTTATAATTTTAATGTTTTAGAAGCTTTAGAACAAAGTTTTATTGAATTTAAGTTGAAACTTTGAAAGTTCTTAGGTTTTTGGATATGAGTTATGTTAAACAAATTGATGAATTAGGAGTTTAATTTATAGAATTTCTAGTTAGAATTGATTAAAGGATTAAATTGTAAAGTAACCTATAAGTTTTGTGTTAAAGAGACTAAATTGAAAGAAATTTGAAATTAGGATTTTACCATGAACATTAGATAGTTAAGTTAAATTTGGTAGGAAATTGAGTAGAAATAAAGTATGAATTGAATTAGAAAAGTAAATGAGTTTAATTAGGACCAAATTGAAATTAAGGTAGAAATTGAATAGAAATTCAATTATTTAATATAAATTAGTACTGTATTAATAGTGTAAATTACTTTAATTTTTGTAGCTAGCAAAGAACCAGAGGCATCGGTTCAAAAAGGAAAGGAAAAGGTTATCAAGGAGTAGACACGAGAAAATCATGGTTTGTATTACTATAATTCAAATTATTTACTATTAAATGTTATATTTAAATTATGTAGTTGATAAGTAAATTATGAGGTAAGTGTATTATTGAATTGTATGAAATTGAGTTATATAATTAATATGTATTAAATTGAATTACATGTGGATTGAAGATGGAAAATGTATTGAGTTGAATTGTATATTGAATTGAAAGTGAATTTGATAAGAAAGTAAAAAAAAATTTAATTGAGAATTGGAATTCCCTATTAACTAGTCAGGCTGAGTCGGATATAGTTGGCATGCCATAGGATTGAAAGGATTTAGAGATTTTTCGGTTTGGCCGAGGAGACATTGATATCATCATATTTCTTCGGACTATCCGAAGAGGCACTTAGTGTCGTTCTAGTGTGTTTGGGTGGACCAAACTGGTGTGTTTGGGTGGATTATTCTAGTGTGTTTGGTTGGATTCGTGTATCGCCAAGGTCCGAGTCTTGATAATAGAGTAAATAAATGAAATGAGAAAACTGAATGAGTTTGATCGTTTGATCTACTGAAAGTATGAGAAAGTGGAATTATGAATTGAAATGTGAATTGAAATTGAGATATAAGATTTGCAAGCATGAATGATCGTGTCTATCAGAGTTTTAAAAATTTATATAAAGAATGATCGAGCCTAGAACTAACTGCGACAACGATTAAGGCAAGTGCACCTATCAAACAGTAGTATAGCTGTGGCAAGACCGAATTGTTGAACCCAAAGGAACCAAAAGTACTAATACTAACTTTCTTTTTATTATCTAGCCTAAGAATTAAAGAAATTTTTATCTAATCTAAAATTAGCTAACAACTAAGCTAAAGATGCAAAGACAAAGAGAATGAATTGGGGAAAATAATTGGGAAAAACCAATTGATTAAGACAATACCCGAAGAAGAATCCACCTAGACTTAACTTGTTATCTAACTCTGAACCAGACGATTTATTCACTTGACTAGATCCGTATGATTCCCTAATTTATATTAATACCTCTTTCGAGGCTACTAACATTTAACCCTAGGTTGATTAATTGAAATCTCTTTCTAATTAAAACCCCTAGAATTGCATTAACTCGATCTATGGATTCCCATATTAGGTTTGACCCTAATCCGGTAGATTTTCATCACCCTATTTCTAGGCGCGCGAGCAACTCCGCTTAACTATGCTAGATCTACTCTTAGGCATGAACTTTTGCTCCACCACCTAAGCAAATCAATACTTGAATCAATATCCCGGAAATACCAAAATAAGAATTAAGAACACATAGTTAAGAACAAATCAAGTATTTATCATATAGTTCAGTAAACGATAACAAGATTCATCTTAGGTTTCATCCCCCTCAAGTATCTAAGGGTTTGGTTCATAATTACAAAAGAATACATATCAAAAGAAAAGATAAAACAAAACATAAGAAAACCCTAAAACCCCCTGAATGACTTGAAGGAGAGATCCTCCGTCTTGAATATAACTCCGGCTTCTTGAGATGAATCAATTGGCTATTCTTCGAGTGAATCCCACAATTCTAGCCTATCTGGCTCGGCTCCTTGGCCTAGCTAGACGCCTAGCTGGACTTCTAGCTGGACTCCCCTTAAAGGTTGGCCTCTAGGGTGTTTATATAGGCTTTTGGAATGACTTTCTTTGCCTCTAAGTACCCTAATCCGAGTGAAACTCTTCTTTCTTACGTCAGGGACACGCCCATGGCACACGCCCGTGTGAACCGTGGCCAGGCCGTGTTCGAGTCTGTTAAGGAGGCACGGCCATGTGGTCTTGAGCCCAGGCCGTGTTGATTTCGTGATATGGCCCATTTACTCCGTTTTAGGCCTGTTTCTCGTTCTTTTTATCCTCCGGTGCTCTTCTGAGTATAAAACATGAAAACAAAGGATTAAGAGCACAAATTACACAATTCAAGGAATAAATCATCCAAAAGTATGCTAAATGTGGGATTAAAATATGTTCATATTACGGTTTATCAATGAACCTAAGGTTCATGAATTGATCGAAGATTTGAATTGTTGATATATGATATCAGTTGATGAATTATTATAAATGAAGTATTAATTTGAATGTAAATTAATTCTTACGGTTTACATTGTTACATAACATTAATATTAATTAGTTCAAATTATGGTAATACCACTGAGTATAGGCATACTCAGTGTACGGTTGTTTTCGTACGCAGAGTAGTAGAAGTCAAAGGTCCCTGTTCAACATATAGATCAATCCCGATCTCAGCAAACCTTGGTGATGTAAATTTTCCTTTTTGGGTAAAAGTGGCATGTACTAGGTGTTGTATAGGTCACATCTATATATCTTATAATTTTTTGTTGTAAATAATGGTCTATAATGTTTGAGTTGGGATATAATGAGAAGGCATGAAAGATTTAAGATACACTTAACATATTTGTTATAAGTAAAAAGTGGAAATGAATGATGAATATGAATTAATCTTGAATGATATTATGAATGTTATTGGTCATATTATTAAGTCAATGTTTTAGGCATGATTTAGGTATATTGAGTGTGCAAATATATTGGTTGAAATATTGATATTAGATTGGTTTCGGTTTGAATTTGCAGGGTTGGTTAGATTAGAATAAATGGCTCATATAGAGTTCACACGGCCTGGCACACGGGCGTGTGACCAGACCGTGTGAAACACACGGCTGGCACATAGGCGTGTGGTTTGGCTGTGTGTCTCCTGCAACTTAAATTTTGGAAACAGAATACCCAGGTTTTAACACACGAGCGTGTGTCTCAGTCGTGTGAAGGACACGACCTTGAACACAGGTGTGTGTCATGGCCGTGTGAAAACTGCACTAGATTCAAATTGAAAATAAATCCACATGGGCTAAGCACACAGGCATGTGGCTTGGTCGTGTGAAATCAATTTGTTCATGAACAATAAGTAAGAGAGTACGTGGGTAAATGACACGGGTGTGTCCTGGCCGTGTGAGCCACATGGTATGTCAACACGGGCGTGTCATGGAGACACATGGGCGTGTCCCTTACTCACACAGGCGTGTGAGCCCTGCACCTAGGAAAAATTTTAAAAATTCACGAAAAATTTCCGGAGTACTCAAACAAGTGCCGTTCCACTTCTAATACGTGTTTTGGGCCTCGAGGGTCCATTATAAGAATTTAATGATTAAATTATACTATGTATGTTAATTATTTATGAATTATTCGTAAATTGTTTGATATGTCCAATAATGCTCCGTAACCCTATTTCGGCGACGGTTTAGGGTTAGGGGGTGTTACACGAATGATAGAAGAGGAGATTCAACTGCATCTATTTAAAGGTTGAAAAACTTTATTCTAATCAATTTCAAATAGATGAAATGTAGTTCTATATGGATTTTTCTTTTGTTTTATTTTACCGTTGTATTTTATTTTAACAAGGATTCGAGTCATTCAACTCTATCAACATGGGTAAATGGTATCCTCTCATTAGCATTGCATGATTGATGAAAAGTAAACGCTGGCATGATTCGTTCATCTTTGTGATGAATGATTTGATTACTATTTTATAGTAATTAACTTTTCATGAAAGAAAATGTAATGGTTACCATGAGATAAAAGAGGATCATATTGGGATAACAGATTTATCCCAAAGAGATTAAGGATATCCTATGAGGGTAGCACACTTATGACAAGGTCATTGGATGAACACTGATTGAGTTACTTTTGTAATGGTATGTCGTTGGGGAAAGCTCAATCACGATACTCTAGTGGAGATTAAATGAGTTTATAATTAATAGATGAAAAGAACTTATTTATAAAATATTTGAGCCCCAATTACATATGTCCAATTGGTCCCTCTGCTAGCTCGTTGAAACCATAAATGAATTGCATGTTGAATCAAATTAACAGAAACGAAAAGAAATGGTGAAAATGGAAACATGAGAAATATTTGGAAATGAATGTGATTTTCTCCAAAATGAAAATGGCTTGGAAATGAATTATGGTTTTCAAATTAAATGAAGTTCGAAAATGAAAATAAATCATTTGGTCATAGTGGACCCATTAAATGTAGAAATGTTAAATATATTTTCTCATAGATTCTTTACGACAAAGTCTTCTTGATTTAACAGAATTAGGATTGGGTTGAGAAAAATATTTAATTGGGAAATTAATTTAAATTAATTTGAGATGTTTATTTTGGGAAATAGAAAAACAAATATTGGGTTGGATCGAATTATGAAGTATTGGGTTAAAAATTCAAGAAGTACTTGTAATTGGACCCGATATGAGAAGGGCCCAAAAGCCCCTCATGTTAAAGGGTCGGACGGCAAACCCTAGTATTATTAATTAGGGTTGTCACCCCCTATACTTCTAGTTAGACTTGGAGTTCATTTTTCTATTTGAAATAGACTTCTACAATTCAACAAGAGTTTTACTTCTTCTCCCTATAAGTAGATGGCACCATTAGAGCTAATTACACAACTTTAAGATATTGTTATTTTGCATGAAAATAGTGAGAGTTTATTCTCTAAATATTAAATCTATTTTCTGGAATAACAATTTTGTTAGTTTCTACTGAGAAGAGATTTTACTTTCACGCTGAAAGTAAAGAAAACTATTTTTGGTACTATATTTGATTTGAATCGTTCAAGTCTACACTCAAAGTAGTTCGTGGTATAAGAAAAGTGGAGAAAGTCGTTCGGTTGAAAGTTAGAAAAGACAATGATTAGTCTAGTCGAAAACACAGGTGTAATTTCGATAAAAGACTTATTGCTATAAATATCACAAATCAACTCAATTTTCAAAATTTTTATTTTCCGCTATGCAAACACACTATTTTCGAACTATATTTTTTCCAAACATTAACTACCTTTAGTTTAGTTGTTGCATGAATTGTTTGAACATCACTAGGGACAAATTTGAACAGTTAAAATGCAGTGTGTTTTGTTAGCATTTGTGACTTGTTTAATATTTGGTGGTTTCCTATCATCAAATAAATTTTGGTTTGAGCTGAAATTGTTTTTATTATATTTGACGGGAGAAGGAAGAGGAGTGGTTTATTGACAGCAAACTTTAGCCTTAACTTGTTTGAATTAGTTTTACATAGTGCTAAAATTGTTTTTAAATTTGCTTGGAACTGAATTATAGATAAAGGATTTAATTTAAACCATGTTTTATCTTGTGGAAATGTTTATTGACTCTAGACAATAAATAGGCGAGAATGGATTGTATAGAACTATGATTCTACGTCATTCTTATTATTTTTTAATAAGATAATGAAATCACAATTTAATGCAATTCTTTTTTGCTAGTTGAATGCTCTTTTGAGACATCTCTTTTGGAGTTATTATGTGAAAGATTATTTTGTAATTTCCTACTATTTGCAGCTACAATTATTTTGTAAATAATGTTTGGGACAATCAATTGGAACATAACAGCAAACCGATTTTTTTTTTTCAAATATCAATATTACTTATAGTTCGAAAAGTATTAATTATACATAACTATATTTTAGAAAGAAATGTAACTTGTCCATACTTAAAATAAATAAATAAATAGTGATTTGTGGAATTGATAGGAGTGGCCTAGCAAGGGCGTGTGGCTGTCAGCATATACCTGCTTTATCTGGTCATACCCTCCTTTCGCATCCACACAACTTGAACAACACCAAAGCAGCCACGCCACCTCACTCAACTCAATCCATAACTAAACCTCTCAAATCCCTTTCTTTTCCTGTTTTCTCTTCCACTGCCAATTGTTCAACCATGTCATCAGCTGTGATTGCAGGTGCCTCTTCCTCTTGTTCTGCCGCCTTCACTAGCAGGAAGAACTACTTCAACAAAACTACCTCGACCCCTTCTCCCAAGGCATTCAATACTTCACAGGTTGACTGTTTGTCATGTCATCTGAATCCTCTCTCAAACTGCTTTCACTTCAGTACCCAATTAACTGAAACCTCTCATTTTGTCCCATGCATGTACAGAAAACCGCAATCCAAGGCTTGTCTCTTCAAGAGGCCAAAAGGGGTGTCTCAGATTTCTTCATAGCTGAGAAAAAGAGCAGTGTCTGTTCCAGTCATGCAGGAAGAGGACTTGAGATCACTGCAAGAACTGCTGGTGCTTCAAAAACTATAGAGGTTGAGGTTGACAAGCCTTTGGGTTTGACATTAGGTCAGAAGCAAGGTGGTGGTGTAGTTATCACTGTAAGTTTTGATGTTCCTTCCATCATTCATGTGACAGTATTTTGGCCTTTTCTCTTTCCAATTCAATGTGGTTTTTTAAATGGATGGATACAACTACAGGCTGTTGATGGGGGTGGGAATGCAGCAAAAGCAGGGCTTAAGGCAGGGGATCAGGTACTTTACACTAGCAGTTTCTTTGGGGATGAACTTTGGCCTGCAGATAAGCTTGGGTTCACTAAAACTGCCATACAGGCAAAGCCCGATTCTGTATATTTTGTTGTTAGCAGGTTCGCTTCCTTATCTAAATTTCACTTCTTATCCTTTATCTAAATTTAGTTGGATAATTTCAGTGAATAGGTAGAAAGGAGGAAACTTTTGTTGATAATTTGATATAAATTCATGGAATAACAAAGAAGACGGTAAAATTTCTTCTTTGTTGTGGGTTATAAAGTCACAAATTTTAGTCAATAAAAGGTTATTTATCACTATATAGATTTAAATACAAACTCATTTCTTGAATATAATTGTCCCATGTGGAATAATCCATGAATGGATTAGGCTTCATGCCAAGAAAACGTGCTATAGCGTGTAGTGAGGCAAATCAAGATATAGTAGTATATGATCTCTTTTTGCACTTTCGAATTTTGGCCATTCACTAAAATGAGGGAGCTTACCAGAGGGTTAAGACAAACAAGGGTCCTTTTCTTCTGTTCTTTTTCTTTCCTATTCCCAATGGAAATATTGCAGCTAAACCTCCCCTAGGATGTTGTTTTTCTTTTTTCCTTGAAGAATATGGATACCAATTCACTTTGAGAAAGGAGACAGTGACATGTTGGCATAGCTGCTATACTGCTACTATGTCTATTTTTATTTTTCTCTTAAATGAAGAAGTCCAGTAAAGGTTGCCAATAAAAATGGCTTCTGGTTGAACTCATAGCTTAGCTCAGCCTATTCATGTAGCCACCTTATAGAAGTGGTATTTAGCAGAACTGGAGTTTGAATTCCAGCATTTTCAACTCCTATCCTCGAAAGGGTTCTTTCATACCAAAAAGATGCCATGTGGTTGTACCCGGTTACTGGACACAATAAAATGATGTATTAGCCTTGAGAATACATCAACAAATGCCATCTGACAGTCCTTTTGATGTATTGCAGAGGTGCAGAAGTTGACGTTAAACGACTACCAAAACGACCGGCTCCACCTCGCTTCGGAAGGAAACTTACTGAGGCTCAAAAGGCAAAAACATAGCTTTGGCCAACTAAGATTATATTTCACTTTAGATAAAGATTAGCATACTAAGTTACATTTGTGTGTGTATTAAATGAGACTATATAGCACATGTTGAAAGTACTAACGGAATGCAGAATTTTGCAGGCAAGAGCTACTCATATTTGCCTTGACTGCGGATACATATACACTGCACAGAAACCTTTTGATGAGCAGGCAAGTTTCTCAGAAAAAGAATTTAAACTTCTTATTCGATTTAATCATCTAAAATTGAAAGCAGTAATCAATATAAAAAAGAAGTGGGATATAAAAAATATTGCCTCCGTGAACTCAATTATGTGTTACCTATGGCTTTCGGATGCTTTTCACCAAATATATATTGCCCGCATGTGTTTATGTTCATTGTATATATTGGCTAATGTGTATTCTGCTTACAACTGTTGGAGGAGATTAATGGTCCTCTCATGGTCATGAAAGTTTAATCATGAAAGTTTAACTGAATATTCTGCAGCCTGATACGTATGGATGCCCTCAATGTCAAGCACCAAAGAAGAGATTCGCACCATATGATGTAAATACTGGCAAAGCGATCGGCGGAGGGCTACCTCCAATTGGGGTCATTATTGGGCTGCTGGCTGGTGTTGGAGCTGTTGGAGCATTGCTTGTTTATGGCCTTCAATGAAACTGTTTATAATGTGTATTCTTTCATAGAATCAGTGGTACTAGTACGACTTCTTAACTCATATCTAGTTTTATTTTCAAACATATGGATTAAGGAGCTGATAAGCAAAATCTTGATGAATAGCAATACCGACCATTGCAAGTCTATTTCTGTAATAGCCTATACCCGATCCAGTCGCCGAGCCCGAATATAAAGATGTGACACCAGCGTCTCACTACTTGTACATTACAGTGTTCATTTTATTAAAGCCACCACATGTTATTCATAGCATTTGCACAGGTTTTAAGACATAAATGCATTAATTATCATTAAATCATGTTGGACATACATCAATGTAACTAACCATATTAAAAACAAAATTCAAGCATTTGGACCACTTAGCAAAATTTCAAAGTTAAACACGTAGGTATCGATACTGACCCTAGGGTATCGGTATTTTCTTTAAGTGATACCGATACCACCGGGAAAATTCATACCAAACTTGCATTATGTTTCTCGCACAAAAATCATATTGATGAAAATTATTGGTACCTGTCATATAGTATCGATATATTTACCCTCGAGTATTGATACTCGAGCAAGGGTATCAATACCAAATTTCTATTCTAACTTCCCTACAGGTTTCAAAACACAGAGGTATCGTTTTTAAACCCCGATTATCAATACCTCAGCTACAGACCTCAAAAATACAACATACAAAAGTATTTAGTCCATACCAATTTACAGCATATTTGGTTGATTGTAATGGTAATACATTATAGCTCAATTCAATGGGCCCATAACCAAACCATTGTTTGGTTGGCTGTAATAGTTATTACAGCCATATTCGTTACAAGATTATTCAGCATGAAAATGCATCAAACCATTTCGTGCTTCCCCACTGAATGATGATTCAAGGAATGGGTGGAATAGTCTTGGTTGATGAGAAGGAATGAGGGCTGAGGAGAGTGCAAGATTCATTTTTGTACCTTAGCCAAAGTAGCAAAACCAAGAATGATATGGATTTGAAATGTGTTAGTTCGTAAAAATGTGGACAAATCTAGAATTATAATGGAATAGTGGATGAATTTGGTAAAAGTGCAATGGATTTCAATGGTGCTATTGTCCAAGAAAGATTTTGGATGCATGAAATGGAGTAAACCAACATAAAAGAGATTTGGGGTATCTAAGAATTTATTTGTAGCTTCAAGTATGGTTCATTTAAGTGCATATCCTGTGTTGGCAGCAAAGGGGTCACTGGTGGTTTCAAAGAAGGAAATTTAGTGATGAGGATGCAAAGTTTGATTCAAGTTTGAATACATGGTGGAACTATTAAATCGGATCTTTAAAAGGAATTTCTTTGGTTTGCTCACAGATAGTCTACAAACAGAGGTGATAATTAATTTGGCATGAAGTGCAAATTTGTCGTTTTTAGTTACTTTTCAAGGTTTCATAACATACTAGTTTTCTGTTTCTTTCTTTCACAGGGCTTCTCAGTTTGCTGCAAGGATTAAGTTAGTATGTATGTGTTCTGCATGTTTATCTCATCTAAGACTAAACAAGTCTTTTGTGATCTTTAGATGTTTTTTGGATCTAAGACTAAAATGATCAAACAATTAACGTTATCTTCCCGTGCAGCTTTTTATTACCACAGATTTATGTTTAATGTTTAAAGCTTACACCATGTTTAATGTTTCCTATACTATCAACTATTGTCAAATATTAGCTCAAATCAGTTCTCTGCTCTCTTTCTTTCTTAGCTCAAATCATTTGCCTTTATCTCCATTTCACTTAAAAAAATTCATGTACTACTAATGTTTCGATCTACCTCCTTTATTAGCATTATAGACAAATTTACTGTTTTATCTTAATTGCCTGAAATAGTTGTCTCATGTTCAAATATATATCATATATTCTTGTCCTGGTCTATATGGTCCCTAATATATTTATATTCTTCATATATATATATATATAATTAGTTTCTTTTTTAATTGATTTGTAGAGCGGTGGTGGGAGAAATAAGCAGTAAAAATTCGGTTTTGAAAACAATTTCATCAATAGTGCAAGTGAGCCTTAATGTGAGCCACGAAACAACTCAACACTTCTTATAGATGTTGGAAATTGGCACCATTATCATCCCCCAATGAATTTGTACCAATCTTAATGCCGATGATCAACAAATTCATGTTTCTGCCATTTGTGAGTGTATAAGTTTGAACTTGTATTGTAATAAAAATGTAATCTATGGAGTAAAGTCATTCAAGAATTGGTCATTATCAAATTTGAATATAAAAAGTAATGGAATATTGTGTAATTTTATCCTTTTACACTTTTGTTTTTCTTTGTGACATTTTTCGACATTATCCTTACATCAGATTCAATGGAAAAGTGAACAACGACAAGAAATAGAATGACCCAAATTTGAAAAAAAAAAATAGTAATGTACCTAAAATAATAATAATTATATTAAGAATGCTATTAAATCATATATTTTTCTATTAAATTATATTAATAATTATGTTAAAATATGATTAAATTATTTATTTTTATTTTTATTAATTCATATTTTAATAATAATTATATTAAGAATTTTATTAAATTATATATTATTTTATTAAATTATATTTAATAATAATTATGTTAAAATATGATTAAATTATTTACATTTTATTTTTATTAAATTATATTTAATAATAATCTTATTAAAATTTAATAACAATAACAATAATCATCTACCTAAAAAATTATGCTAAGGGTATTCTGGTCATTTACAATTTTTTCCTTATGCTATTACAACGTCTATTCCATCCAACCAAACACAAGACCATTATAGCTCTATTCAATTCCATTGAACCAAACAATTGAATTACTGATTACAGCTCTATTCCATTACAGCTTTATTCCATTACATTTCTATTTCATTACAGCCTTATTTCATTCACCCCAACCAAACATGGTGTTAGTTTCTAAATATCATGCATCAAATACTTCGACAAATAATCATCCAAACAGCTAAATTTAACAGTTCAAAACGTCATAAATGTGTTTGAGCAAGATATGTAACAGTCCATTTTTAGTGATTTTGGGACCACAAATCCGAGGTCAAAATAATTATTTTATTATTATTTTGAGGTCTACAGTATGATAGTATGGATGTGTGAAATTTCGTAAAGAAATTTAATCGTTTAAATGCTCAATTTGATAAAAATGACTAAATCGCGTAAGTGTAAAACTTGTGTTCTATAAGCTAAAGGTGTCTAATAGCTATGTGATAAACCGTAAAAGTAACATATTTTAATCCCGCATTTAACTTACTTTCGGATAATTTATCCCTTGATTCATATAAAAAAGTGCTCTTAATCCTTTCTTTTCATGTCTTATACCCAGGAAAGCACCCGAGGATAAAAAGAACATAAAACGGGCCCAAACGGAGTAAATGGGCCATATCACGAGATCGACACGGCCTGAACTTAAGCCCACACAGTCATGCCTCATTGATCATCTAGAACACGGCCTGACCCCCGATTCACACGGCCGTGCCTCATTAAAGAAATCCGAACACGGCTTAAAGACTAGTCACACGGACGTGTGATATGGCCGTGTCCCTGTCGTGGCAAAAGATAATTTCACTCGAAAAAGGATACTTAGGGAGAAAGAAACGCATTCCAAGAGCCTATATATATCCCCTAAGTACCAACTTGAAGGAGGCGGTCAGGCTAGGCCAAGGAGCCACGCCGAAAAGGTCAGATTTGTGGGAAATCACTCGAAGATAGCCAATTGATCCATCTCAAGAAGCCGGAATTCTACTCAAGACGGCAGATCTCTCCTTCAATTCCTTCAGGGAGTTTTAGGGATTTCTTATGTTTTGTTTTATCTTTTCTCTTGAGATGTTTTCTTTATTTTTTATGAACTAAACCCTTCAGATACCTGAAGGGGATGAAACCTAGATGAATCTTGTTATTGTTTTCTGAACTATAAGATAAATACTTGATTTGTTCTTAATTATGTGTGCTTAGTTCTTGTGTTAATATTTTTGGGATATTGATTCAAGTTAGATGTTCTTAGGTGGAGGAGCAAAAGTCCCTGCTTAAGAATAGATCTAGTATAATTAAAGCGGAGTCGTCGCGCGCCTAGAGATAGGGTGACGAGATTTTGCCGGATTAGGGCGAAACCTAATATAGGAGTCCATAGATCGATTTACTGCTATTCTAGGGGGTTATTAAGTGAGAAAGAGATTTTTATTAATCAACCTAGGGTTAGACATTATTCGCCTCGAGAGAGGGTTTAATATACATTAGGGAATCTTACGGATCAAGTCAAGTGAATAAATAGTATGGTTCAGTGTTAGATAACAAGTGAAATCTAGGCGGATTCTTCCTAAGGGTATCATTTAAATCAATTGAGTTTTTCTAAAAGTGATCTCCCTATTTTAATCTTTTTGTCTTTGTGTCTTTAGCTTAGTGGTTAGATAGATTTAGATTAAACAACAACTTCACCTATTTTAGGCTAGATAATAAGAAGAAAGTTAGTATTAGTACTTTTAGTTCCTTTGGGTTCGACAATCCGGTCTTGCCTAAGCTATACTACTGTTCGATAAGCTATACTACTGTTTGATAGGTACACTTGTCTTTAATCGTTGTCAGAGTTAGTTTCCAGGTTCGATCATATTCTCATTATAAATTTAAGACTCTAATTTACACGATCACTATGAAACCTTAAAGAGGAGGTCCTTATGTGATAATTAGCCCATTAATTAGATATTGGATGATAATGGCTTGGTTTTTTGTGTAATTATTAATATTTTTAAAGGGTATAAAGGTAAATTAGTTTAAATTGATAAAATTAACTAAAAATTTAAAGTATCATCTTCTTCTTTTCACCTATATTCAATCGAAAATCTCCATGGGAGGAGCTTAAGCATTCGGCCAACTATCCTTTATGCATGTGAGTGATTTTTGACTCGGTTTTTAATGATTTTTATGTTTTCGGAGTCGTTGTAACTTAATCTAGCTAGCCTAGGGACTAATTTGCAAAATAATTAAAGGTTTAGGGTTTTTCCATTGATGAATATAGGTTTTTGATGTTGATGATAGAAAATGTATGCTTGTTGTTAGATAAACAACATTTGTAAAGTAATTTTTGACAAAATTGTCATTTAGGGATTTAATTGAGAAATGTTAAAATTTTATGGTTAAATTGTGAAATAAATGAAAAATGTAACATCCCAAAAATTAGGGGTTTGTAATTTTTGCTTAAATTCATGTTATGCTTGAACGGCTAGCTATTTGAGTGTGTTTGGGGGTCCTATAGAGGCCTGGGTTCGAGTCTGAGCCTTGGAAAAAAATTTAGTTTTTGGCCCTTAAGAGAAGAGGGTGGTTGAAGTTGGACTTAAGTAAATTTGTATGTGTTTTACTAACACAAGTTGAGCATGTGGCAAGGTGGCTGTGGCATCTTTAGGAAGGCAAGAAGGGAGGGGGTTCGAATCCCACAGATTGTAATTGGAGGCTTTTATTTTGTGACTGGAGAGTGGAGGAAACAGAGTTTGGATCAAACTCTTCAAGGGGAGTTGGAAACTTGGTCAACAAGTTTGAATGGGAAGCTAGGAGTGATTCAAGGAGAAGATCGTGGAGAAAATTAAGTAAGGGAGGAGAGTGGGAGAGTTGGCCGAATGTAGGAGTGTCGCTAAGGGGGAGATTTCGGCTAGGGGGTGGCCTTTGGAAGCAATTTCGGCAGCTTTGAGTTTGTGTAGGAACTGAAAATTTCTTTGTGTTGTGTTACTACCTCTTTTGTTCTTTTTCGGGTTTGTTTCTTTTGGCATTTCGTGCTCCTTTTCTCCTTAGTGTTAGTTGCGCAAGAGTTATTTGGTTTGAAGTAGGGTGAGTTCTAAAATCTTATTCTTTCTTCTTATTTGTTGTGCAAGTTGTTCTTCCTCCTTTCGACAGCACCTTAGCCGAATTTAACCCTCTCTTTTCCTCTCATCTTCCTTTCTACTCTCTTCTTTTCATAGCCGAACCTATCCTCCTCTTTGTTCTTAACACACCATCTTTTATTCCTTAATTGTTTAAGCCGAAGCTAATCCCTCTTTTTCCTTTCTAGTATACTTGCATCTTTGAGGGCCGTGTGTGTTCAACTCCGTTTTGCTCAGAGGAACCTGACTTTGACGAATCTAAGGGTAAGTAGTACTAACCGTTTTCTAGTTATTTTGTGATGGTATTAGTCTTTTTCCCTACTGTTGAATCCTCCCTTTTTCTTAAGTTTGAAGTGGGTTAGTGCTAGGGTCATTCGAGGAGTAGGAAGGGACAAGCGCTCAGAAGTAATCAATTCGTACTCTTAGCCTTGATTAGTAAGTATTTACACTTTGTGTTTGTTTGGAGGATCGATCTTGCTTGGGGTTGGGTTCGGCAAGAGTGGTTGTTAACCACATCTTTATTCAACTCTTCTAAGAGTGTTTTGAAACACAGGATACATCACGACGTCTTTAATCTTCATTTGATAATCGGAAAGAACTTAGCAAAACCCAGTGAGTCAAGGATCGGTGTTAAGGGATTGGTGGCACATTCATAATCAAGGTGTGTAATCTCACACCCTTGCTTGTTCTGTTATGCGATGTTCTGTGAATTGGCCAAAATTCGAAATACCGAAAAGCCAGAGTATCGGCAACTGAGATCACTCGAGTGTGCAAGCACTCGTAGAGATAAACCAAGCCACTAGTGATGGTGATAGACTGCTGAGAGTGTCACGAACTCTCTCGTGGGACTTAGGCTGTAATGGGCCTTGTTGAGCCGAAGTGGGCTAAGTGGGCTTAATGGGTTAACGGGCCATAGGAGCAAAATCCATGATAAGTGTCGGATGATCGGTGCGGCTGCGAAGTCCGCAGAACCGTGACTAAAAATGGGCTGAATGGGCCACACGAGCGTATGGGCCCGTTTGGGCCGAAATTGGACATTAGGCCCAATTGCACCGTTTTGACCAGAAATGGAACCTGTGTCACTCGAGGCGACAGTCGGCCTCTGGAAAGGCTGTAGATGAGTAAATTATCGAAATACCCTTAGTGGGTAAATTACCGAAATACCTTTAGTGGGTAAATTACCGAAATACCCTTAGTGGGTAAATTACCGAAGTACCCTCTATGAATAAAGTTGCCGAAATACCCTCGATGGCTAAAATTACCGAAATACCCTCTAGGGGTGAAATTACTATTTTACCCCTAAATGAAAAAATGACCGTGATACCCTTAGTGGTAGTTAAAATGTTGTTTGTGTGATTTTTATATATCTGTATATGATCGTAATACACTGCATACATAACATATTACATTGGGTTGGGTTGCTGATTGGAGGAAGTACTGTTCTAGTGGCAACGCCACATACCGTTCTAGTGGCATCGCCACATACGGTTATAGTGGCATCGCCACATATTCTTAGTTTAGTGGCTCAGCCACGTATACCGTTATTAGCAGCTAGACTGCATTATTAGAGAGTTTGGCTGGGTGAGTCGACATGGTCCCTACATGGAGAGATTGGTTGGTATGGGTGGAGAGTTTGGTTGGTATTGGTTGGGTTACATGTCCATTGCATTTGATATGATAAAGGGCTTAGGCCCGGGTTGTTACCAAGTGGGGCTTAGGCCTAGACTGATATCGTATGGGCTCGGGCCCAGACTGTGACCGTATCAGGGGATTACACACTGAGTTCTTCTAACTCACCCCTTTTTCCTAAACCGTGCATGTAATCCCCAGTCTTAGAGGATTTGGAGCTGCGAGAGACTCAGAGGTGGCCACACGACCGACATACTTTAAAGCTGAACTTAGCAACTCTGTTTTTACTTCGTTTTAATTATTGGGTTAATAATTTATGTAATAAGGCCATTGGGATTTTCTTTTTAACTTTTATTCAGTATGTCTTTAAATTACAACTGCTAATCTATTAAACACGAGTTTTTAAAACTATAACCTTTGTTTTCAAAATATCACGTTTTCGCAACTATTAAAGTCACACTTCTGCAACAAACAAAGTTTCAAAAATAATAATATTTCTGCAAGAAAATTAACTTTGAGCAAATCTTATTTTTGGTAAGCAACGAAATTCGGGATTTTTAAATGGTAGAAAGTTTTAAACTAAGGAAGGGTTTTTAATGAACACGTAGTTTTAAACAACCTTTTGATGTGACATGCTAGATCCGGCCGTAACGTTTAGGTCGGGTTTGGAGTGTTACAAAAAATATGGGCTGCTAGGGACTTAATTGAAATTTGGCTAGCATGGGTATAAGTTGAATTGTATGAATTTGTATTTTTATGAGATAAGGACTAAATTATGAAAATATTGAAATATTTGGGGTAAAAATGTAAAGTTGTCTTAATATGTATTTTGGACTAAATTGAATAGAGTGACAATTAAATAAGTTAATTTTGAATACATTAAGATCAAGAAAAGTGAAATTCAGATTTAGATGGGGGGAAAAACAAAGTATCGGACTAATCGACTTATTTTGTCGTTTTTGCAATCGAGGTAAGTTCGTTTGTAATAAGCATTATTATAATTGTGTTTTAAATGCTTTGATATTGCATAAATTGTGAATATGACCTTGCGAACTAATGGAGCTCGAAACTAACTATTATTTCGAAAAAGGCAAGCGCACCTATCGAACAGTAGTATAGCTGTGTGAATTTGGAATATCGTATCCTCAAGGACCAAGAGTATTAGTATTAACTATCTTTTTATTATCTAGCCTAATAATTAAGGGGAATTATTTTTAATCTAAAATTAACTAACTAATTTAACTAACTATGAACGCGACAGAGAGTAAATTGGGAAAATACTTTCGGACAACTTATATGAGATAGGTAATACCTAAGAAAGAATCCACCTAGACTTCACTTATTACTTTTGATTCATGCGATTTATTCACTTGGCTTAATCCGTAAATATCCATAAATTATATTAATACCTCTTTCGAGGCTACTAACAACTGACTCTAGGTTGATTAATTGAAATCTCTTTCTAATTAAAACCCCTATTGTCGCATTAACTCGATCTATGGATTCCCTTATTAGGTTTGACCCTAATCCGGTAGATTTTTGTCTCCCTATTTCTATGGTTGCAATCAACTCCGCTTAATTTGTGTTGATCTATTCTTAGACAGGGACTTTTGCTCCACTGAATAAACACATTCAACTTGACTCAATAACCTGAATTATCAAAACAAAAATAAGAACTCACAATTAAGAATAAGCACAAGTATTTATCTCATAAATAAAATGATAACAAGATCTATCTTAGGTTTCATCCCCTTAGGTATTTAAGGGATTTAGTTCATACTAAAAAAGGGAAACATATTAGAATAGGGAAAACAACAAAACATAACAAAACCCAAAAAATTCTAAAGAACTTGATGGGAGATACTCAGTCTTGATGGAGATCCTTCTCCTAAGCTGTTCCCGACGGCTGTCTTGGAGTATTTTCTCCTTCTACTCAGCGTCTATTCGACGTCCTGTCAAACTCCCCTTTTAGGTTGTCCCCTAGGGTGTTTATATAGGCTTCAAGATGCCTTTCTTGGCCCACAAGTATCCTATTCTGAATAGAATTCATCCTAGGGTCGGCAGGGACACACCCGTGGTCGATAGCCCAAGCCGTGTTCGATCCTATTTATCACACACGGCTATATGGTCTGCCCGTGTGCTGTGGTCCAGCCGTGCAGGCCCATTTTGTCCCTTTTTGGCCCGTTTCTCGTTCTTTTCGACTCCCTAAGCTCTCCTGAGTATAAAACATGAAATTAAGAGATTAGGAGCATCGAATTCATCAAATTCAATGGAAAATCATCCAAAAATTAAGCCAAGCATAGGGTTAAAATATGTGTAAATTATGGTTTACCAAATATCCCCACATTAAAACCGTTGCTTGTCCTCAAGAAAAATCCTCAACTCATAATTAAAATTAACTTCCACAATTCATAATTCTTATCAATAATGTTTCATCATAATTCGTAGATAATTTATACATTGATAATTTAACTAAAAGAGTCCTAAAGATTCAAACAATCTAAGTCATAAATTTTTATAGCATGAAAATATAAGTGTTTCCCCTTACCTAAATAATTACCTCTGATTCGAAATCGACAAAAATTGACATCCTCACTAAAGATTCACTCAAATCACTCAAAAGTGTTTAAGGTTCAAATTAAGCACTCAAAAAGTCAAACACGAAAAGTTAATCCCATAGGCTTGCATGAAAATCAAATCTCCACCACTATAAAATGAGACGATACACAAATCAAAAGGTCTTTAAAGGGTTATAATGGGGCTTGGGTTAAAGGTGTGGATATATGCTGAACTAGAAGGTTAGAATCGAGATTGAATTGATAAATTACCTAACTAGAAATAATGAACTAATAATTAATAATTACATCAATAACACGAGCTTCTTCTAAAGATGTGAATTTAACTGTTTAAGCTCATAAAACATAGAATTAATGATGAATATGCTTTCAATTTTTTTTAATAAGAACATACAACAATAAGATAGAATTTAACAATAGAAATAGAGAACATAGTTAGGCAACTGCTCAAATCAAATCTCGACAAAGGGACATCAAAAGATTAGGTGAACTAAAAATTTGGTTTTCGGTTAATATCAATAGGTGAGTCAAGAAATGGTTTATTAGGCTAAAAAGGGTTCATTAGGGGTTAATTATGGAGGTAGGCTTTTTATGGAGTAAGTGGGTTAAAACCTAGATGCCTTTATCATCTCGGTATATCAAATCACAAATGTGGTCTCGACAAGCATAATCAAAGCAAGTTCTAGAATAACAAATCAATGTTGACACACTCATAATCAATAAAGTGAGCAAGAAAAATATATGCTCTAAAAGGCTCAAAAACTCACAAAAATTATGGTTTTTAATGTTAACATTATAAATTTTGAACTTCAAAGTAATATTTAAGATTAGGGAAACAACCTAAAAATTTTAATTGCGGAAAATAGACTTATCATGCTTGATTCTCTAATATCTTAAAGTTTAAACCATCACTACACAATTACTTATGACCCAATCCAAAACATATCAATGAAATCATAAATCAATAGAAGTTTTATTCTAATAGTAAATATGAGAAAGTTACTTAAGAACAAGATATAATTCAATATTGTTGACACCTCCCCACACTTAAGACGTGCATTGTCCTCAATGTACAAAGATAGACATCTACAATATGTGAAATCATAAAATAAGGGGAGAAGTAAACTTCCTGAATTTTGGATAGAGTCAAGGAAAAGAAACAGTAAGTTGAGCATAGATGAAGGTGGCGGTGGATACTAGGGTCGTGGTGTGGTGATTCTCTAACAGCCTTTTGAACCTAAATTAAAGAAATCAAAATATAATAATATAAATTAAAGACAAAAAAGATAAAGGGAAGGAAAATAAAGGATAAGTGAAAAGAAAAAGAAAAAAGAATGGAGTTAAAGATCTTTGTTTTGTTGAGTAAATAAAGCGGCCGGCATGAACTTATGTAAATTGGTCTCGCACGGGGAGGCTGTGCTAGGGTCCTTTCGCTTCTTCAACATGGGGATGGTGGTGTTGGTTTTGTTTGTAGTCATTTGTGTGATGGTGGCAAGGATAGTGAAAAAGGGAGAAAAACTATAGTGGCTAGGGTTGCGAAGGAAGGGAGAATTTGGGGAGAAAGTGAACAGAAGAAGGGGGTTTAAATAGACATCAAGAACCTGGTTGCTGCCTACACCCGTGTGCCATGGGCGTGTTAGGTCACACGGCCGTATCACATGGCCATGTGGTGTTTTGTTTGTTTCTCCCACGCCTCTGTAGAAGTTTCCACGCCCATGTTGTTTGATCAGTGTCGACCACGGCCTAGGAACAAGGGCGTGTCTCACACCCGTGTTGTTTTCTCAGTGTCAACCATGGCCGTATCGCACGGCAATGGTATTGTATCGCAGCCCGTGTCTTGGAAAAAATTTTGTCCATGCCGATGTACTTACTCGTGGTGTCCACACGACCACGGCCACACCCGTGTGTAAGGTCGTGTGGTAGGGAAACCTGCGCTTTATTAAATTGGTTAGTTTGGAGTTAGGTGCTACAAATCGGAAATATGGAAATTAATGGGATTAGTGCTCGGGTTGCCTCCCGAGAAGCGCTCGTTTAAAGTCTTAAGCTAGACTTACCTTTCATTCGCATGATCATGGTGGTTTGAAAAGTTGAAACTCTTCATTCTTGCTATCAATTCGGTTATTGATATATAGTTTAAGTTGAGTGGTGTTTACATTAAAAGTGCTGAACATAGGATTAGTTACCTCGACTGTTCTGTATGGGAAGACATTCAGTACCGTGAAAGGGATCTCTTCGTTTGTATTAAGGTCTGAAGTGGCAATTCGAAGGTCTGTCTTATCCAACAATACCTGATCCTCGATCTGAAATTGGTATGTCCCATCTTTACGTTTGACATGGTTTTGCTTTGGTACCTTGTGTTTTTTTGGTTTTTCCTTGACGTGTGGCTTCCACTCATCTAGTTCATCGATCTGAAGCCTTCGTTCCTTATGAGTTACTTCTTTATTGGCACGAGGTCTAGGATCTGGCTCAGTTGTTTAGTTTCGTGGTGTTTCCTATAAAGAAGGTTGAACCAAATGGTCATTAATAGAATTTATGTTTTCACCTTGATTACTCGATGTCCTAGCCGAGTCAAGAGCCTGAAGAGTGATCGTTTTGTCACCTACACGAAGTGTGAGTTCACCTGTACCAATATCAATTTTAGTTCTAGCAGTTGCTAAAAAGGGTCTTCCTAAAATTAAAGGAACATTGTTATCCTCATCCATGTCTAAAACGACAAAGTCTACTGGGAATATGAATTTATCAATTTTTACTAGTACATCTTCGATTATACCCTTATGAATTTTAATAGTCTTATCAGCTAATTGAATGCTCATCCTAGTTTGTTTGGGTTTCCCTAGACCTAGCTGTTTAAACATTTTATAGGGCATAACATTTATGCTTGCCCCTAAATTAGCTAAAGCATTATCAACAGATAAACTACCAATTAAGCACGAAATTGTAAAACTCCCTGGGTCTTTTAACTTTCATGGTAGTTTATTTTGCAAAACTGTTGAGCACACTGCATTTAGCTCCACATGCAACGTATCGTCTAACCTCTATTTTTTTGTTAAAAGCTCTTTTAAAAATTTCCTTGAATCTAGTATCTGCGAAAGAGCTTCAAGTTAATATGTAATTTCTTTAGAAGTTTAAGAAATTTACCGAATTATTCATCTGTGTTGTCTTTCTTCATCGCATTGGGGTATGGCACACGAGGTTGGTACTCTGTAATTACCGGTTTTGGTTTATCATGGTTTACCTCAACCTTACCTTCCTCGACCACATTCTCTTGCCTCAAATTTGGTTCATCTAACCCTTCACTATCATGAGCGGTAACGGCATGAAGTTGCTCTTTTGGGTTTGTTTCAGTGTTACTTGGCAAGCTACCTTGTGGTCATTCAGAGATCAACTTAGCAAGTTGTCCTAATTGATTCTCGATCCCTTGAATCGATGCTTGTTGATTTTTAAGTGTTGTTTCGGTGATTTGGAAATGAGTTTCTGACACCGTGATGAATTTTGTTAGCATCTCCTCAAGGTTCGGCTTATTCTCTTGTGGGTAGGGTTACTGTTGAAAGCCTGGGAGGGGTTGTTGTCTTTGATTTCCTTGGCCACCCCATGAGAAGTTGGGGTGGTTCCTCCAACCTGGATTAAAAGTGTTACTATAAGGGTTATTTTGAGGTCTAAAATTATTACCCATATAGTTCATCTGTTCGCTTTCTATGCCAGGGTTGTAGGATGGATATTTTGTACTATTCATTGCTCCTCCATTCGTATCGCACTGCATCACTGGATGTACCTGTGAAGAACCATACAAACCATCAATTTTCTTACTAAGAAGTTCTACCTAATTTGATAGCATGGTTACTGCGTCGAGGTTGAAAACACTGGCGGCTTTTGTTGGCACTGTCCTTGTAACCTACCACTGATAGTTATTCAGTGGCATCTCCTCTATAAACTCATAAGTCGCTTCAAGGGTTTTGTTATTCAGGGTTCCGCCGGTGGCTGAATCAATTAACTACGTAGTTGAGGGGTTCACACCATTGTAAAAGGTTTGAACCAATAGCCACAAGGGTAACCCATGGTGAGGGCACCTTCTTAATAAATCCTTGTATCTCTCCCATGGATCGTAAAGTGTCTCTAGATCCATCTGCACAAAAAAAGAGATATCATTCCTCAACTTAGCCATTTTAGCTGGCGAAAAATATTTTAACAAAAAAATTTCGGTCATTTGTTCCCATGTAGTGATTGATCCTCGTGGTAACGAGTTCAACCACCATTTAGCTTTGTTCCTCAATGAAAAGGGAAACAGCCGAAGGCGAATGGCATCATCAGAAATGCCATTGATTTTGAAGGTATCGTAAAATTCAAGAAAATTAGCCAAGTGATTGTTTGGATCCTCATCCTGCAAACCATCAAACTGAACAAATTGCTAAATCATCTGTATAGTGTTAGGTTTCAATTCAAAATTATTTGCAGCAATAGTGTGTCTAACAATACTTGATTCAGTTCCTGTTAAATTAGGTTTAGCGTAAACATACATAGTACGAGGAGCATGATTCTGATTCACCGGGTTTGTGGCAACCACAAGAGATAGCGGATTACTATCAGCCATCTCTTCGGTAGTGTTGGTATCATCCTCTTGCCCTTCTTCTATGTATTGTAAGCTTCGCCTTATTTCTCTGCGGTTTCTGCGAATGGTACCTTCTATATCACTGTTAAAAATCAAGGGTCCTGACGAGTTTCTTCTAGTCATAAACTAGAATTACCTGCCATAAGCAAATAAAGAAAAATTAGCAAGGTTAATAATAAAATAGAAATAAATTGTGACTAAATAAAATGGGTAAAATAATAAAAATTTACTTTTCATAATATATTAGTCTCTGGCAACGGCGCCAAAAACTTGATAGAGCTCGAAACTAACTATTATTTCGACAAAGGCAAGCGTACCTATTGCACAGTAGTATAGCTGTGGTGAGTCCAGAATATTGTATCCTCAAGGACCAATAGTACTAGTATTAACTATCTTTTTATTATCTAGCCTAATAATTAAGGGGATTTATTTTGAATCTAAAATTAACTAACTAATTTAACTAACTATGAACGCGACAGAGAGTAAATTGGGAAATTACTTTTGGACAACTTATATGAGATAGGCAATACCTAAGAAAGAATCTACCTAGACTTCACTTATTACTTTTGATTCATGCGATTTATTCACTTGACTTAATCCGCAGAAATCCTTAAATTATATTAATACCTCTTTCGAGGCTACCAACAACTGACTCTAGGTTGATTAATTGAAATCTCTTTCTAATTAAAACTCCTATTGTCGCATTAACTCGATCTATGGATTCCCTTATTAGGTTTCACCCTAATCCGGTAGATTTTCGTCACCCTATTTCTAGGGTTGCAATCAACTCCGCTTAATTGTGTTGATCTACTCTTAGACAAGGACTTTTGCTCCACTGAATAAGCACATTCGACATGAATCAATAACCTGAATTATCAAAACAAGAATAAGAACTCACAATTAAGAATAAGCACAAGTATTTATCTCATAAATCAAATAATAATAAGATCTATCTTATGTTTCATCCCCTTAGGTATTTAAGGGATTTAGTTCATACTAAAAAAGGGAAACATATTAGAATAGGGAATAGAACAAAACATAAGAAAACCCAAAAACTTCTAAAGAACTTGATGGGAGATACTCAGTCTTGACGGAGATCCTTTTCCTAAGCTATTCCCGATGGCTGTCTTGGAGTATTTTCTCCTTCTACTCGGTGTCTATTCGACGTCCTGTCGAACTCCCCTTTTAGGTTGCCCCCTAGGGTGTTTATATAGGCTTCGAGATGTCTTTCTTGGCCCACAAATATCCTATTCCGAATAGAATTCATCCTAGGGTCGGCAGGGACACGACCGTGGTCGATAGCCCAGGCCGTGTTCGATCCTGCTTATCACACAAGACCGTGTGGTCTGCCCGTGTGCAGTGGTCCAGGCCGTATAGGCCCATTTTGTCCCTTTTTGGCCCATTTCTCATTCTTTTTAATTCCCTAAGCTCTCCTAAGTATAAAACTTGAAATTAAGTTATTAGGAGCATCGAATTCATCAAATTCAATGGAAAATCATCCAAAAATTAAGCTAAGCATAGGGTTAATTATGGTTTATCACGGACATATTCGACGACGATTCGGCAAATGTGAAATCCCGGTTGAACCTTAGGAATAGATTAAGATACGAATAACATGTCATTAGGGGTTATATAATTTGGGTGCTGGTCCGTACGTCCTATCGGTGGCTGAGTTATCCGGCATGTATTGCGGTTACTCATCAGCTTGTGCGAGTAGCACCATGTAGCTTCGTCATGACCATCAGCTTGTGTAAGCAATCCCGTTGATAGCTCGAGAGTGAGCATTATATGTGATACGAGATTGAGATAGCTTTTGCTATATATGTTGCACTTAGGGTGCAAGATTCTTGAGTATCTGATAGTATTCCGAATGGTTCAATGGGTATATTGAAGATATGAAATGGTGAGAAATAGATACGTATCAGTATAGGTATGTACGAAAACTATATAAGCATCAAATCTATGGAAATTGTGAGTTCATGGTTAATTATGTGATTGAATACATGTTCACAATATGGTTAAATGTTTTGTAGCATGATATGTTCATATTATTAAATAATAATTGAATGCTGAGCTTTGCTTATTACTTCATACGAGCTTACGAAGCTTTATAGCTTACTTTGTTTATTTTTAGTGTTTATAGTGTTTTCGAAGCTAGCTCGGATTTGGAAATCGTCGAAGACCTCATCACACTATCAAGCTATCACTTTGGTACTTTTGAGTTTATGTTTTTGTTATATGGCATGTATAGGAGCTTCGGTCATTTTGGTATATAGTTTGGTAATGAATTTAGCCATTTGGATTGGCTTGTAAATGTTAAGAGTTTGGTTTTGTGTATAGCCGTGAAAGTTGGCTTATTTTGATATATTTGGATATGTATACATTGGTGCAAATGGCCTTTGGTTGTGTGGTTGATAATTGCCATTTATATGCTTTTTGTCAATTAGTATTATGAGTGTCAAATGGTTGCAATTAAAAGTTGATATGCTTATGGTTTTATGGCATTATAATGTATGTATAAAGTAAATCATTTAGGTAAAATTGTGAATGTGATTGGCATGTTTGCATAAGCAATTTATGATGCTATTAGCATTATAGTTTTTTGTATGGTAGCATGACTTAGGCTTGGTTGATATTGGTTTGAATGCCTTTTTATGCCATGTTGTTGTGCCATTTGATTTGATGTAGGTGTATGCAAATTTGGGTGGCAATATGGCTTGGTAATAGCCTATTTTTGTCCACACGGACATGTGTCTCAGCTGTGTGTAACACACGGTCAGGTTACACGGCCGTGTGTCCCCTGATGTTGAATTAGAAATCAAGTCAGTATGCTCCACACGGCCCAGCACACTGCGTGTGACTTGGCCGTGTGGCATAAGTCAATACACCCTAAAAGATTGGCATGGCCTAGCACACGGCCTGGCACATAGGCGTGTGAGGCCATTTTGAAAGCGCACACGGGCTGGTCACACGGCCATGTGATCCCATTTCGATTGTCTACAAGGGCGTGTCTTTGGCCGTGTGAGACACACGACTGGGCCACACGGGCATTTGTCTCTTGTATTTTGTAATATTTTTTAAGTTTTCTAAATGTTTCCTGAGCTATCGGTTTAGTCCCGAACCACCCCGAATGTATGTTTTAGGCCTCGTAGGCTCATATTAGGGACTTGATTAATGATTATGAATGACTTGTATTTGAATTTGATAATTGTATGAGAAATGTAAACTCGATTGTATAATAAGTCAAGTAATACTCCATAACCCTATTTCAGAGATGGATACAGGTGAAGGGTGTTACATTTATCTGTATCAGAGCTACAGTTTATTCGATTCTAGGACTAACGTAGTATGTGTGAGAGTCTAGCTATACATGCCATATATAACCTATGATAGTGTGATATCTCTTGACAGTTTTAAATCATGTTTTCGTATAGTAAATAGATCCCAATCGAGCTTTAGCTGATGATGTTGAGAGTAATGCACCAGCTTCCGTTCACGGAGTAGCGTAATTAGAGTTGAGACCCGTATCGGGTAGTCTGAAGGAGAGGCCATAGAAGCCTTCTTCCAAATGATGAACGAGTGCTTTACTAAGTATGTCCGAACTAATCCGGCTACTCAGCAACCTCCACCACCACCTAATCCCCAACTGGTTCTCGTAGCTCCTCAAGGTTTAGAACCTTTACGATTGAATAAGTCGTCTGTTGATAAAATCTAAAAATATGGGACTGAAGAATTCAGAGCCACTGTTGATGACAACCCTGAGAAAGTCGAGTTTTGGCTTGAGAATACAATCAGAGTATTTGATGAATATCGTGCACGCCAACCGAATGTGTAAAATGTGTTGTATCACTTCTAAGAGATACTGCATATCAATGGTAGAATAGTTTGATATTGGTAGTGCTGAGAGAACGGGTCACGTGGGAATTCTTTCAAGCTGAGTTCAAAAAGAAATACATCTGCCAGAGGTTTATTGATCAAAAACGAAAAGAGTTTCTGGAACTGAAATAGGGTCGAATGTCTGTAACCTAGTATGAGAGAGAGTTTGTAAGACTCAGTAAATATACTCGAGAATGTGTTTCCACAGAAGCAATTATGTGTAAACGATTTGAAGATGGGTTGAACAAAGAAATCAGATTACTAGTCGGGATTCTAAAGTTGAAAGAATTTGTGGTGCTAGTTGACCAAGCTTGTAAAGTTGAAGAACTTGTAAAAGAAAAGAGAAAAGCTGATTTCAAGGCTAGAGATTCAAGAACAAGATGGATGGATAAACTCTATCAATCCTCGTTAAAGAAAACACGAGATTCGTATAACTAATCGACAACTTCAGTGGGTTATTCAAACAGAGATAATGGAAAGCAATATACGAGTCCTAAAGCTCAAACCACCTCAGTATCGAGTGTTGGCAGTGTGAGAAATAACAAACCCGAGTGTCAACAGTGTAGACGACGACATTTTGGAGATTGCTGGATGAATAACAAAGCTTGTTTCAAATGTGGTTCACTAGATCACTTTATTCGAGATTGCCCTAAATTAGCTGAGAAAGATAAATTTCAGAATGTAAGACTAAGCAACACAGCTACTAGAGGGAGGCCACCCAGAAATGCGGGAAATGTGACTTGTAGCAAAAGAACGACAAAGGAATGACAAAGGACTCTGCTATGAGATCTGAGGCTAAAGCACCTGCTACAGCTTGCGCTATTTGCGCTTGCAAAGATGGGCCATCACCAGATGTTATCACTGGTACATTTTCTCTCTATGACTCTAATGTAATTGCCTTGATTGATCCTAGATCAACTCATTCATATGTCTATATGAATTTAGTGTCTAGTAAGATTTTCCCTGTTAAGTCTATCGAATTTGTGATTAAAGTATCAAACCCCCTAGGCAAGTATATCCTAGTTGATAAAGTTTGCAAGAATTGTCCTTTGATGACTCGAGGTTACTGTTTTTTGAAAAATTTGATGCTATTACCATTTGATGAATTCGATGTAATTCTGCGTATGGATTGGTTAACTCTGGATGATGCTGTTCCTTCGAATTGAATCTGATGAATCGAGTGGATTACCTGTTGTGATTATCATTAATGTCAGCTCAGAGATATGTGAGAAAAGATTGTGATGCTTATCTTGCATATGTATTCGATACAAAAGTATCTGAATCGAAGATTAAATCAGTGCCAGTAGTCTGTGAATATCCGGCTGTATTTCCAGAAGAGTTGCTTGGGTTGCCACCGATCAGAGAAGTTGAATTTGCTATTGAGTTAGTACCGGGGACATCACTGATATCGATAGCTCCGTATTGAATGGCTCCAATAGAATTGAAATAACTGAAAGCTCAGTTGCAAGAATTAACATATAGAGGTTTTGCACGACCTAATTTTCGCCCTGGGGTGCACCAGTGTTATTCGTAAAGAAGAAAGACGGATCGATAAGACTGTGTATTGGTTATTGTTAGCTCAACAAGGTTACGATAAAGAATAAGTATCCTTTATCGAGAATCGATGATTTGTTCGATCAGTTGAAAGGGGCAACAGTGTTCTCGAAGATTGATTTAAGATCCAAGCTATTATCGATTCATGAGTGAAAGATTCAAATGTCTTTGCGCATTTAACAACAAGGTACAGACATTATGAATTTTTTTATTATGCCTTTCGGATTAACTAATGCTCCTACATTTTTTTATAGATTTGATGAATCGGATCTTTAGACCGTATTTAGATAGATTTGTTGTTGTATTCATTGATGACATTCTGATCTATTCCCAAGATGAGTCTGAACATGCTGAACATTTGAGAATCGTATTACAAACATTGAGAGATAAGCAATTTTTTGCTAAATTCAGTAAATGCGAGTTTTGGCTTCGAGAGGTTGGATTTTTGGGGCATATGTTTCTGCGGAAGGAATACGAGTTGATCTGAGTAAAATTTCAACAGTTGTTGATTGGAAACCACCGAGAAACGTATCCGAATTTGGAAGCTTTCTCGGACTAGCTAGCTATTATCGGCATTTTGTTAAAGGATTCTCGATGGGTGCTACACCGATGACTAGATTGCTATAGAAAGATGTGAAATTTGAATGGTCCGGGAAATGCCAACAGAGTTTTGAACAGTTGAAAGCACTATTAACTTAGGCACCAATTTTAGTTCAGCCTAAGTCGGGTAAAGAGTTTGTAATCTATAGTGACACGTCATTGAACGGTTTGGGTTGTGTTTTCATGCAAAAGGGTAAAGTGATAGCTTATGCTTCCAGACAGTTGAAACAGAATGAAAAGAATTATCTGAAGCACAATTTAGAGTTGACGCTATTGTTTTTGCATTGAAAATTTGGCGACATCATCTATTCGGTGAAAAATGTCATATCTTTACCGATCACAATAGCTTGAAGTATATAATGACTCAAAAAGATATGAATTTGCAACAACGAATATGGCTCGAGTTGTTGAAAGACTATGAATTAATAATTAATTATCACCAGGGAAAAGCGAATGTAGTCGCGGATGCTTTGAGTAGAAAACCATTATTTGCTTTGCGAGCAATGAACACACAATTAACTTTGTCTGGTGATGGTTCGATTTTGGCTGAATTAAAAGCTAAATCGTTATTTCTTCAGTAAATTTGTGAAGCTCAGAAATGCGATAATGAACTGCAAGCTAAAAAAGTACAATGCAAGTCGACCAACGATTCAGACTATCAGATTGGATCCAATGATTGTTTAATGTTTCAAGGTAGAATTTGTGTACAAACGAATTCCAAGCTTATTCAGAAAATTCTACACGAAGCACACAATGGTTGTTTATCCGTACATCTGGGTGGTACAAAAATGTATAATGATTTGAAACAATTGTATTGGTGGTCACGCATGAAACGAGACATTTCATAGTTTGTGTCGAAATACTTGGTTTGTTAACAAGTTAAAGCCAAACATCAAATGCCTTCAGTATAGTGACCCAATAGTCGAGTAACCGAAAAATATATTTTCGGTCTCCGTTTTCATAAAACTGAAACGTAAATATTTATTAAAAATATTTACGAAATTAGTTGTGTGTCTAATTAGGTTTTAATTAGATGAATTTGACTTAATTAGAAGCATTTGGGAAAAAGGATTAGATTGTAATAGGTGTGAAAGTTTAATTAAAGATTAAAGAAAATAAAAAAGACTAAAGAGGAAATTATGCCAATTGCCAAACTTGAGGCGGCATAAGCATAAAAATCTAAGATTTTTATGTGTTAAAATATATTATTATTAGATAACTATATTAATATAATATTATATTATATAATAAAGCAAAGAAATAAAAGAGAAGAAACAGAGAAGCAAAACGAAACAGAGAGCTGGGGAAAGAAAGAAAGAAAGAAAGAAAAAAGAGGAAAGAAAGAAGAACAGGGGAAATTGAAAGTTTGAAGCTTGGAAGTTTAATAGGTAAGTTAATTTAGCCCTTTTCTTTTAATTTTGATGTTTTATAAGTTTTAGGACAAAATTTTGATGAATTTAAGTTGAGGTTTTTGAAGTTTTAAAGTTTTGAACATAGCATATAATGAACAAAAAGATGAATTAGTGGTTTAATTGAAAGAATTTGAAGTTAGATTTGGGTAAAGGATTTAATTGCAAAATAAGCTAAAAAGAAATAGTTTTGGGACAGCAGCAGTAGAGTAACTTGGAAAAATCACCCAAAATCGTAGAAGTGGAATTAGAAGTTGAGTGAGATATGAAATTAAAAACTATTGAGTCTATTTTCATATGAAAGAAACAAGGAAAGCAATGAAGTTCTGTATTTTGAAATATTTAGATTTTTGTGAGACTAGTTCAGAGTGATTTCGAGATCCTCTGTTCTTACTTCAAAAAATCATAAAAAATTGGAGAAAAATAATTAGGGGATTAAATTTATTTTTTTTATAATTTTGAATGACTCTATTTTCAATAGAAGCAAACAGGAACATCATCTAAATCCTGTATGAGGAGATAATCAATTTTTAGTGAAGAAGGGTCAGAACTATCAAACAGCAGAACATGGGTGATTTTAAAGAATAAACTGTACTAATTGGATAAGCCAAAAATTTTGAAAATTTTGTGGTATGAAGATATGTGAGTCTACTTTTAGGGAAAATTAGCGGTTTGAATTTCAGAGCTCTGTAGCTCATGAAATAAATAATTTAGCGACTATGACACAAATGAACAGCTTTGAATAAATTTATGAGTAAATGATTAAATTGAAATGTGAGCTAAAGTAAGAAAGGATGAATTTATTATATTATACATGTTTATTTTTATTAAATAGTATAGGAAATTTATTTGATTATTTTTAACATATAAATGTTATATGTTTATATGAAATTGAAGAAAAAGAAAAGGAAGGAGAGGACCGAATTGAAGGAAAAGGAAAAGAGAAGGTTAAGGAGTAAAGGAAGAAGAACTTATATCATCTCAACCTTTTTGTTGTAAGTACTACAAGAATTTTAAATTATTTTTATTTATTTATTTATTTATATTTATATAAAGTATTTAAATTTATGAGATTCAACTTTAATGCCCAAGTAGACGAAATTTAGAACTACTAGGATATTAGTGGCATGCCATTAAGGAACTTTAGCGTGCACTCTGATTATTAGCACGTTGGTGCTCTCTGATTATTAGCACATTTGTGCTCTCCGTATAGCACTTTAGTGCTCTCTGTTCACTTGTGCATCATAATGCACCTCTGTATTTGTTCCGTATATCCGGTGTGTTCTATAAAGTCTACTTTGGGCTAAGAATGTGAATTGAGAACAAAAGTGAATCACTGATGTGTTAAGGTAAGTTTTATACCTTACAAAAGACAAGTTAAGTTTATTTAAAGCAAGGCATAGTTGAAGAAACTTATATGTGAGTAGATATGTAATAATTGACTGAGTTTAAAATATTCTGTTATGATTACTTATTTAATTATTCTTGTAGTGCTTACTAAGTCTTCACCGGCTTAACGCGTTTATTTTTAACGTGTAGGTACAATTAGACTAGAAGAGAAGTCCAACTAGAAGATCTCTCATCTCATCACATCCTCAAGGGCTTCAAAAGTAGGTACTATATTTTGTATTAAAATGGCATGTACGTATACAGTTCAAAGGTGTTCTCATGTGATAGAGACTAAAATGTAGACTCTTAAAATTCTATCTTTTTGAGTTACTTGAAGTATTTTGGTATATATGGAATGAATTAGTAATCAATAAATATGTTTGCAAAAATGGTTGGTAAGTTAAAATATTATATACAAATGTTTTAATTAATCAGTATCTAGCCATAACTGTTTTGGCACCAAATGTAATAGTCTTATACTGGGTCTACATGTTTGAACCGGGTATAAGGGTATTACATTTATTGGTATCAGAGCCTAGGTTTTCTGAATTCTTGGGTCGAGTATGAGTCTATTTGTACATGCCATTTTATAAATTGATGTGATGAGATGAGGTTTAGTTATTTTATTATGTAATTTATAAATATTGTAGAAATTTAAAGATGTCAAATAGACCTCGTGAAGAATCAGAAAATGAAGTAGAAAGCAGGGCACAAAACCTTGATAGGGAAATAAATCAACATAAAGCCCAAGCTCGAAGTGAATCGGTAAACTTAGGAGATGATAGGGAGCCTGAATTGGAAGAAAGAACTCAATCTGAAACTGAACCGATATCGTCTAGAAAAGAAATTCTGATTGCAACCTTGTTACAGACAATGAATCAGTTATTGCAACAAGTTGTGAGAACTAATAATGCTCCATCTGTTCCACCACTATCTTCTCCTCTTACTGCTCCACATCCACAATCATCTATAACCAGTCATCGATCTCCCTTGGAGAAAATCAGAAAATATGGAGCTGAAGAGTTTAAGGGAAAGAAAGATGATGATCCAAGCTGAGGCTGAAGAACGGTTAGAGAACAGTCAAAGAATATTTGAAGAACTGCAGTGTACAGGGGATGAAAAGCTGAAATGTGCAGTATCTTTATTAAAAGGTGACGCTTACCAATGGTGGATCACTGTCATGAATATCCATCCTGCAGAGAAAATTAATTGGGATTTCTTTGTATCTGAATTTAGAAAGAAATATGTGAGTCAACTTTATCTTGAGAAGAAGAAAAGAGAATTTCTGGATTTGAAGCAGAACAACATGTCTGTTGTTGAATATGAACGTGAATTTATCAGATTGAGTAAATATGCAAAGGAATTAATAGCAAATGAAGCAGATATGTGCAGGAGATTTGAGTGGGGATTGAATAAAGAGATTTATGTTCCTCTTATACCATTACATCTACAAGAATTTCCTATTTTGGTTGATAAAGCGACACGGCTGGAAGAAGGAGTTCGAAAGATAAGAGTTTTGGGAAGAGATTAGCAACTAGTTCAGCACCACAACTATTTTCAAAAAGAGTGAGGGATTTTAGAGATTCTAGATATACTTCTCCTACTATTGGGAAAAGATCCAGGATTCAGACAAGACAAACTCAGCAGGCGACCTCTATAGGTAGTACTGGGGGTTCCAAAAGAAAACCAACACCGACATCATGTGAGCACTGTGGAAGATATCATTGGGGAGAATGTCGACTGAATTCCCGAGCCTATTTTTGATGTGGATCGAAAGATCATTTAATTAGAGATTGTCCAAAGATGTCAGAAAGTGTTATAGAACAGTCTGTGAGAGGTAGCTCGATTCCACAAAGAGGTAGACAACCTGGAATTTCTCGTGGCACTGGTGTTGGTACGAGATCGGTGAGGGAAACAACTGGTAGATCTGAATCCCGAAGGCCTCGAACTTATGCTATTAGAACACGAGAAGAGGGAAACGCTCCTGATGTGATTACTGGTACATTCTCTTTATTTGATTCTTCTGTAATTGCACTAATTGATCCTGGCTCTACACATTCATACATATGCATTACATTAGTGAAAGAAAGAGAGTTACAAGTAGAACTTACAGAATACGAAGTAGTAGTTACTAATCCTTTCGGGCAAAGTGAGAAAGTTAATAAAGTGTGTAGAAGATGTCCCTTAAAAATTCATGATTATGAGTTTCCAGCAGACCTTATGGCACTTACATTTTATGAGTTTGACGTGATATTGGGTATGGACTAGTTGTCAGAACATGGGGTTATGGTTGATTGCAGAAGAAAAAGAATTTCCTTGAGAACTTCAGATGGAGATGAAGTAATTGTAATCGGTGAAAAATATAGTGCATTGACGAATGTGGTGTCTGCAATGAAGGCTTCTAAGATGATGAGAAGAGGATATACTGCTTTTCTTGCTTACATTTTAGATACTCGAACAACGAATTCTGAGATTAAAAAGATACCGGTGGTTCGAGATTTTATTAATGTGTTTCCAAAAGAATTACTGGGTTTACCTCCAGAAAGAGAAGTAGAGTTTGGGATTGAGTTAATTCCAGGCACTGGACCGATATTTATAGCACCTTATCAGATGGCACCCACTAAGTTGAAAGAATTGAAAACGCAGCTACAAGAATTATTGGATAAGGGATTCGTACGTTCTAGTGTGTCACCATGGGGAGCACCAGTATTGTTCGTAAAAAATAAAGATGGGTCTTTGAGGCTTTGTATAGATTACCGTCAGTTGAATAAAGTCACTATAAAGAACAAATATCCGTTGCCCAGGATTGATGATTTGTTCGATCAGTTAAAAGGAGCTAGCGTATTTTTTAAGATTGATCTCAGATCAGGGTATTATCAATTACGGGTGAAGGAATCTGATGTGTCAAAAACTCCTTTTAGGGCTCGGTACGGTCATTATGAGTTCTTGGTTATGCCATTTGGATTGACTAATGCTCCAGCTGCTTTCATGGATCTTATGAATAGAATTTTTCAGCCTTATTTAGATCAGTTTGTGGTTGTATTTATAGATAACATTCTAGTGTATTCAAAAGGTGAAGAAGAGCATGATAAACATCTCTGGATTGTGCTACAGATTATGAGAGAAAAAATAATTGTATGCTAAATTGAGTAAGTGTGAATTTTGGTTAAAAGAAGTCACTTTTCTGGGACATATAATATCGGCAGATGGTACTCGGGTAGATCCCAAGAAGGTAGAAGCTATACTTGAATGGAAACTACCAAAGAATGTGACAGAAGTAAAGAGTTTTCTCGGATTGGTTGGTTACTATAGAAGATTTGTTGAGGGATTCTCTATGATTGCATCTCCGTTAACGAAATTGTTGCAGAAAAATGTGAAATTTGAATGGGCAGAAAGGTGTCAGCAAAGTTTTGAAAAATTAAAAGCAGCATTAACAAAAGCTCCTGTGTTGATTCAACTAGAATCTGGTAAGGAATACGTGATTTTCAGTGATGCTTCGTACAATGGTTTGGGTTGTGTGCTAATGCAATGAGGAAAGGTAGTAGTATATGCTTCTGGGCAATCGAAGCCACACGAAAAGAACTACCCGACGCATGATCTTGAATTGGCTGTAGTGGTGTTTGCGTTAAAGATATGGCGGCATTACTTGTACGGTGAGAAATGTCATATTTATACTGATCATAAAAGCTTCAAATATTTGATGACACAGAAAGATCTGAATTTAAGACAGCGCGGGTGGCTTGAATTGATAAAGGATTATGATTTGATTATTGATTACCATCCGGGTAAGGCTAATGTTGTTGCTGATGCTTTAAGTCGAAAATCTCTATTTGTTTTGTGAGCTATGAATGCCCGATTGTCTGTGGTTGATAATGGTTCAATCATAGCTGAACTGAGAGCTAAATCGACATTTTTACAAAGCAAATATGTGAAGCTCGTAAGAATGATGAGAAGTTACTGAGTTAAATGGGCACGATGTGAGTCAGTGCATCGTTACGAATTTCGGGTTGGAATTGATGGTTGTATGTTATTCGAGGTAGGATATGTGTACCTCGTAATTCGTAACTCATACGTAAGATTTTACACGAGGCTCACAAAGTGGTACTACTATGTCCGTACATCCAGGAGTAATAAAATGTATAATGATCTCAAAAGATGTATTGGTGGCCGGGAATGAAACGGGATATCTCTCGAGTTTGTATCAAGATGTTTAATATGTCGACAAGTTAAAAAGTGAACATCAGTACCTTCGTGGTTACTTGACCAATTACTATACCGGAATGGAAATGGGAAAGAATCACTATGGATTTTGTATCGGGGTTACCGTTGTCTTCGAGGAAAAAGGATGTTATTTGGGTGATTGTTGATCGATTGACAAAATCAGCGCACTTTATTCCAAAGACGTATGGATTATTCTTTAGATAAACAATTCGAATCGTACATATCCGAGATTATCGTGCTACATGGAGTGCCTGTCTCCATTATATCGATAGAGATCCCCGATTTACGTCTCGTTCGGGATAAATTGCAAGAAGCTTTAGGTACTCGGATTGTATTTTGAGATTGCATTTCATCCTCGGACAGATGGCCAATCTGAGCGTGTTATTCAAGTATTGGAAGATATGCTCCGGTGTTGTATACTAGAGTTTGAAGGTAATTGGGAGAGGTATCTACCTTTGATTGAATTTGCTTACAATAATAGTTATCAGTCCAGTATTAAAATGGCTCCGTATGAAGCTTTGTATGGTAGAAAGTGTAGAACACCTTTATATTGGACAGAGCTCAGTGAAAAGAAGATACATGGGGTTGATTTGATTCAAGAAACAGAAGAAAAAGTAAAAGTCATTCAGAATAGTTTGAAAGCAGCACCTGATCATCAAAAATCTTATGCTGATCTTAAAAGAAAAGATGTTGAATATAATGTGGGTGAAAAAGTATTTTTGAAAGTGTCGCCATGGAAAAAAATCCTCCGATTTGGAAAGAAAGGTAAGCTCAGTCCAAGATTCATTGGGCCGTATGAGATCTTAGAACGGGTTGGTCCAGTTGCTAATCGGATAGCCTTGCCACCGGAGTTGGATAGAATTCACAATGTTTTTCATGTCTCAATGCTACGAAGATACCGGTCTGACCCATCCCATGTGATTACTCCTGAAGTAATAGAAATTCAACCGGATTTAACCTATGAAGAGGAGCCAATTAAGATACTTGCTTGGGAAGTGAAGGAATTGAGAAACAAACAGGTCCCGTTGGTAAAAGTATTGTGGAGACATCATAATTCGGAAGAAGCAACATGGGAAAGAGAGGAAATGATGAAACATCAATATCCGTAGTTATTTACGTCAGGTAAATTTCGAGGACGAAATTTATTAAGTGGGGGAGAATTGTAGTGACCCAATAGTCTAGTAACCGAAAAATATATTTTCGGTCTCCGTTTTCATAAAACTGAAATGTAAATATTTATTAAAAATATTTACGAAGTTAGTTGTGTGTCTAATTAGGTTTTAATTAGGTGAATTTGACTTAATTAGAAGCATTTGGGAAAAAGGATTAGATTCTAATAGGTGTGAAAGTTTAATTGAAGATTAAAGAAAATAAAAAGGACTAAAGAGGAAATTATGCCAATTGCCAAACTTGAGGCGGCATAAGCATAAAAATCTAAGATTTTTATGTGTTAAAATATATTATTATTAGATAACTATATTAATATAATATTATATTATATAATAAAGCAAAGAAATAAAAGAGAAGAAACAGAGAAGCAAAACGAAACAGAGAGCTGGGGAAAGAAAGAAAGAAAGAAAGAAAGAAAAGAGAAAAGAAAGAAGAAAAGGGGAAATTGAAAGTTTGAAGCTTGGAAGTTTCATAGGTAAGTTAATTTAGCCATTTTCTTTTAATTTTGATGTTTTATAAGTTTTAGGACAAAATTTTGATGAATTTAAGTTGAGGTTTTTGAAGTTTTAAAGTTTTGAACATAGCATATGATGAACAAAAAGATGAATTAGTGGTTTAATTGAAAGAATTTGAAGTTAGAATTGAGTAAAGGATTTAATTGCAAAATAAGCTAAAAAGAAACAGTTTTGGGACAGCAGCAATAGAGTAACTTTGAAAAATCACCAAAAATTGTACAAGTGGAATTAGAAGTTGAGTGAGATATAAAATTAAATTTAGATTTTTAGAATCCTGAATGAGTCTATTTTCAATAGAAACAAACAGGAACATCATCTGAATCCTGTATGAGAAGATAATTATTTTTTAGTGAAGAAGGGTCAAAACTGTCAAATAGCAGAACATGGGTGATTTTAAAGAATAAACTGTACTAATTGGATAAGCCAAAAATTCTGGAAATTTTATGGTATGAAGATATGTGAGTCTAGTTTCAGGGAAAATTAGCGGTTTGAAATTCAGAGCTCTGTAGCTCAAGAAATAAATAATTTAGTGACTATGACACAAATGGATAGCTTTGAATAAATTTATGAGTAAATGATTAAATTGAAATGTGAGCTAAAGTAAGAAAGGATGAATTTATTATATTATACATGTTTATTTTTATTAAATAGTATAGGAAAGCTATTTGAGTATTTTTAACATATAAATATTATATGTTTATATGAAATTGAAGAAAAAGAAAAGGAAGGAGAGGACCGACTTGAAGGAAAAGGAAAAGAGAAGGTTAAGAAGTAAAGGAAGAAGAACTTATATCATCTCAACCTTACTGTTGTAAGTACTACAAGAATTTTAAATTATTTTTATTTATTTATTTATATTTATGTAAAGTATTTAAATTTATGAGATTCAGCTTTAATGCCCAAGTAGACAAAATTTAGAACTACTAGGATATTAGTGGCATGCCATTAAGGAACTTTAGCGCGCGCTCTGATTATTAGCACGTTGGTGCTCTCTGATTATTAGCACATTTGTGCTCTCCGTATAGCACTTTAGTGCTCTCTATTCACCTGTGCATCATAATGCACCTCTGTATTTGTTCCGTATATCTGGTGTGTTCTATAAAGTCTACTTTGGGCTAAGAATGTGAATTGAGAACAAAAGTGAATCATTGATGTGTTAAGGTAAGTTTTATACCTTACAAAACAAAAGTTAAATTTATTTAAAGCAGGGCATAGTTGAAGAAACTTATATGTGAGTAGATATGTAATAATTGGCTGAGTTTGAAATATTCTGTTATGATTACTTATTTAATTATTCTTGTAGTGCTTACTAAGCCTTCACCGGCTTAACGCGTTTATTTTTAACGCGTAGGTACAATTAGACTAGAAGAGAAGTCCAACTAGAAAATCTCTCATCTCATCACATCCTCAAGGGCTTCAAAAGTAGGTACTATATTTTGTATTAAAATGGCATGTACATATATAGTTCAAAGGTGTTCCCATGTGATAGGAACTAAAATGTAGACTCTTGAAATTCTATCTTTTTGAGTTACTTGAAGTATTTTGGTACATATGGAATGAATTAGTAATCAATAAATATGTTTGCAAAAATGGTTGGTAAGTTAAAATATTATATAAAAATGTTTTAATTAATCAGTATCTAGCCATAACTGTTTTGGCACCAAATGTAATAGTCTTATACCGGGTCTACATGTTTGAACCAGGTATAGGGGTATTACATTCAGGATTACTACAACCTTTGATGATGCCAGAGGAAATGGGATAGAGTTACAATGGATTTCATATCAGGATTGCCCCTGTCTCTGAAAAAGAAAGATGTTGTTTGGGTTGTCATTGATCGACTGACGAAGTCTACACATTTCATTCTGTTTCTATTATTTTAGATAGAGACCCGAGGTTTACATCACGATTTTGGAAGAAATTGCAAGAAGATTTAGGAACGAGGTTGCATTTTAGTACTGCTTTTCATTCGCAAACTGACGGTCAGTTAGAGAGAATAATTCAGATGCTCGAAGATATGCTTCGTTGCTGTGTTTTAGAGTTTGATGGCAACTGGGAGAAATATTTTCCATAGGTTGAATTCGCGTATAACAACAATTTTCAATCGAGCATAAAGATGGCACCGTATGGAGCATTGTATGGTCGCAAATGTCGAACTCCATTATACTGGATCGAGCTTAGTGAGAAAAAGACTTACGGGATTGATTTGATTAGAGAGACTGAAGATAAAGTGAAAACAATTCGCGACAGTTTGAAAGCAGATTCAGAACGACAGAAATCTTACGTGAATTTAAAACATAAAGACATTGAGTTTCACATCGGCGATAAAGTATTTTTAAAAGTATCTCCATGGAAGAAGATTTTTCGATTTGGTCGCAGAGGAAATTTGAGTCCGTGATTTATCGAGCCGTATGAGATTATCGAAAGAATAGGGCCAGCGGCATATCGGCTAGCTTTACCATCAGAGTTAGAAAAGATTCACAATGTATTCTATGTGTCAATGTTACGATGGTATCGATCAGATCCATCGCATGTAATCTCTTCGACAGAGATTGAAATTCAACCTAATATGACGTATAGCGAAGAACCGATCAGAATCTTAACTCGTGAGGTTAAAGAGTTGAGAAACAAAAACATAGCTTTGGTGAAGGTTTTTTGGCAACGTCACGAGATTGAAGAAGCTATGTAGGAGCCTGAGGAAGCTATGAGGAAATAGTACCCCCAAGCTCTTTTCCGGTAAGATTTTCGAGGACAAAAATTCCTAAGGGGGAAGAGTTGTAACAACCCGTTTTTAGTCAAATCAGAACAGTGGTTTCGAGACCACAAATCTGAGGTCAAAATAATTATTTTATTATTATTTTGAGGTCTACACTATGATAGCATGAATGTTTGAAAATTTCATAAAGAAATTTAATCGTTTAAATGCTCAATTTGATAAAAATGACTAAATCGCGTAAAGTGTAAAACTTGCGTTCTATTAGCTAAAGGTGTTTAATAGCTATGAAACCTTAAAGAGGAAATCCTTATGTGATAATTAGCCCATTAATTAGATAGTGGATAATAATGTCTTGGTATTTTGTGTAATTATTAATGTTTTTAAAGGGTATAAAGGTAAATTAGTTTAAAATGATAAAATTAACTAAAAATTTAAAGTATCATCTTCTTCATTTCACCTATATTCAACCGAAAATCTCCATAGGAGGAGCTTAAGCATTCGGCCAACTATCCTTTATGCATGTGAGTGATTTTTGACTCAGTTTTTAATGATTTCTATGTTTTCGAAGTCGTTGTAACTAAATCTAGCTAGCCCAGAGACTAATTTGCAAAATTGTTAAAGGTTTAGGGTTTTTCCATTGATGAATATAGGTGCATTTTGATGTTGATGATAGAAAATGTATGCTTGTTGTTCGATAAACAACATTTGTAAAGTGATTTTTGATAAAATTGTCATTTAAGGATTTAATTGAGAAATGTTGAAATTTTGTGGTTAAATTGTAAAATAAATGAAAAATATGGGCTGCTAGGGACTTAATTGAAATTCGACTAGCATGGGTATAGGTTGAATTACATGAATTTGTACTTTTATGATATACGGACTAAATTGTAAAAATGTTGAAATATTTGGGGTACAATGTAAAGTTTCCTTAATGTGTATTTTGGACTAAATTGAATAGTATGATAATTAAATAAGTTAATTTTGATTACATTTAGATCAAGAAAGTGAAATTCGGATTTAGATCAGGCAAAAACAAAGTATCGAACTAATCGACTTATTTTGCCGTTTTTGCAATCAATGTAAGCTCGTATGTAATAAGCATTATTATAATTGTGTTTTAAATGCTTTGATATTGCATAAATTGTGAATACGACCTTGTAGACATATTGAACAACGATTCGATAAATGTGAAATCCCAGTTGAAGCTTAGGAATAGATTAGGATACGAATGACATATCATTAGGGGTTATGTGATTTGGGTGCTGGTCCATACGTCCTACCAGTGGCTGAGCTTTCCGGCATGTGTTGCAGATACTCATCAGCTTGTGTGAGTAGCACTGTGTAGCTTCATCATGATCGTCAGCTTGTGTGAGCAGACTCGATGATAGCTCGAGAGTGAGCATTATATGTGATACGAGATTGAGATAGCTTCGGCTATATATGTGGCACTTAGGGTGCGAGATTCTTGAGTATCCGATAGTATTTCAAATGGTTCAATGGGTATATCGAAGATATGAAATGGTAAGAAATAGATACATATATGAATAGGTATGTACGGAAACTATATAAGCATCAAATCTATGAAAATTGTGAGTCCATGGTTAATTATGTGATTGAATACATGTTAACAATGTGGTTAAATGTTTTGTAGCATGATATGTTCATATTATTGAATGATAATTGAATGGTGATCTTTGCTTATTACTTCATACGAGCTTACTCAGCTTTATAGCTTACTTTGTTTACTTTCCGTGTTTTATAGTGTTTTCGAAGCTAGCTCAGATTTGGAAATCTTCAGAGACCTCATCACACTATCAAGCTAACACTTTGGTATAATTGAGTTTATGCTTTGGTTATATGGCATGTATAGGAGCTTTGGTCATTTTGGTATATAGTTTGGTAATGAATTTAGCCATTTGGATTGGCTTGTAAATGTTAAGAGGTTGGTTTTGCGTATAGCCATGAGAGTTGGCTTATTTTGATATATTTGGAGATGTATATATTGGTGCAAATAGCCTTTGGTTGTGTGGTTGATAATTTCCATTTATATGCTTGTTGAGAATTAGTGAAACACCCCAAACCCGGCCCACGAGCCCTGACCGGATCTGGTATGTTCCTCGAGAAAACATTTGAAAGCCTGTTCGTTTCTTAGGAAATATTTGTGTGGTTTTGAGAGAAATTTTAATTTCTTTGGGTTGGGCTCGAGTTGGAAATAAGTTGATTCTTGAAATCCAAGTTTTTATAAGACTTTAAATCAGAGAAATGTCGAGTTGTTTTAAAGTTTATTATAAATTGAAAACCATTTGTTTTAAGGTGTCCAAATCACTTAGAGTTATTTTTTTAAAATAAAATTTACTTAATCCTTAATTTGATAAAAATTTGTAACATCTTAAAATCGAATAAAAGCATGCATAAGACAGTTCATACTATGGCCTTATTACATCGAAAACGAAACCCCAAATTAAATCCAGAATACTTAAAAAGAAACAAGTCCAAAATAAAATAGAATCCAAACTGAGCATGGCCACTACTAAGCTCCTGCCGACCCGGTCCATCACTGATCGTCACCTGAAAAATAATCCCACAACGGGGTGAGTCATACAGACTCAATGTGTAACCAACACTAAATCTAAACAGATTCAAGCATATCAGATCATATATATTCATATAATATTTAAATAAAATGATGCAACCCCGAACCCAAACCTAGGTACCATCCGCTACACATCACCCGTACCAACCTGCACACTGTGGGGACTACTAAGTCAACCCTTCATCCGCTACACACCATCGAAGGCAGTCGCTGCAGTCGACGTGCCCATCGCCCTTATAAAATCCGTGGCATAGCCACCAAATAAAATAATTGTGACATGAGTCACCACATTCAGATAATGTGACCGAAGTCACCACATTTAGATAATGTGACCGAAGTCACCACATTCACTTCCCCTTTCAATATCACCCAAATGCCCATGTCATACATAGCATGCATTATCATGCCTTATTTCACATTCTTTTCACTGTTCACATACGTGCCATATCATATATTCATAACGAGATAATTACAGTAGTAGTAAATGAACGTACCTGAGTACTTTGTACCACTGCATGGTACCTTTGGCCACATTCATATTATTAAGACACACATAATTTAATTTAAGTCGTAATCTAATGAAGTTTAGTGTGGGGTACACACCTGATATATTTATCGTTCCACTGATTTCCCGAAAAACCCAAACTAACGCTTTAGATCCTTAATTCCTATATTCGGCCAACCCCAAACATGTTAGCAACAAGCCTTTCGGCTAGACAGTCAATTCCCAAAGATTTACTGTAACCAAAACCCTTACCTCATTGCCGATTTGATCACTAGTCAAATCCCGAAACTTTGCTATGTTCCTTCTTGTAATCGGTCACCACTAGATCACCTAAATGGTTAGTTTTTGATTTTAACAATTAAGAAATAGATCTAAGTTGGTAAATATGGCCTTGGCCGAATGTATAGGTGCTCTTACCTTGCGTTTTCAATTTTCGAAATCCTTGTATACCACTGTCGACTTGCAATTTCAATTCCCACCAAGTGGTCCTTGCTTCTTTAATGATGTCGAGATCCCCTATGACTTCATCTTAGATCTAATCTTAACCTTAAAACATAATAGAATGGCCTATGGCCGAATGTCACATAACTTACCTTGGATTTGTAAATCCCGAAACCTCACCTAGAAGTCGGCGATACTAGAAATCCCCAAAGATCCTTCCAAATTTTGGCAACAAGAAAATTAATGGGATTAGTCCTTAACTTTCGGCTAAAAGAAGAAAAAGATTTGAGATCGAATAACAATAGATCTTACCCTTAATGTTGTAGTCGACTACTCCCTTGCTTGAATCCACAGAGAAATTCGGCTATGGCTAGAAGGAACTCGCTTTCGGCTTTTGGGGAGATTATGAAAAGTAGAAGAGGAAGATTTTATGATGAGGATTCGGCTAGAATGGGACCTAGGAGAAATCGGCAATGGTGGATCTTGAGTAAGGAGTATTCAGTTTTAGCAAAACAAATGAGAAAAAGGAGAGGATTTTCTTGGCTACAAAATTTTGGCAAGAGAGACTAAGGGAAGAAACAACAAAATTCGGCACTTAAGCCCCTCTCCATGACCGAATATACCACCCAAAGAACCCCCCATTCGGCCACCACCTCAACTCCTAATCAAATCCCTTATTAATCTCCTCACTTATCTCTTATCTTATCATATAAAATAAATAAAAATAAATCCACATTTATCTATCTATCTAGCCGAATTTTAAAGAGAATAGAACTTATCCTTTAGTGCCTTAATGCCGTCCATATCCTCCCTTCATTGCCGAAAATAAAAACCTTTATTTAGCTTCCTATGCGACTCGAGCCTTGGCCCACCTACTCCTGCTTGTGGCGTCATTTCCAGAGGCCCTACGTGGCACCTCCAAGCCACTTAACCAAGCTCGTTAGTATGTCATATGTCCCCTACATATTTTCTTAAGGCCCCCTCTGCCTAGCTTCTTCTTTTTAAACATAAAATCTACTAATTTCTAAGGCATTTCCCTATTCTCTAAAGTTCATAAAATTCACCTAACACATGCATAACACACAAAGGCATGCTATTCCATATAATTTAAGCAATAATGCATAAGCCCAATTTCAGGATATTACAATTGGTGTTATGAGTGTCAAATGGTTGCAATTAGAAGTTTATATCCTTATGGTTTTATGGCATTATAATGTATGTATAAAGTAAATCATTTAGGTAATATTGTGAATGTGATTGGCATGTATGCATGAGCAATTTATGATGTTATGAGCATTATAGTTTTTGGTATGGAAATAGCGTGAAATAGGCTTGGTTGAGGTTGGTTTGAATGCCTATTTATGCCATGTTGTTGTGCCATTTGCTTTGATGTACCTGTATGCAAATTTGGGTGGCAATATTGGCAATAGCCTATTTTTGTCCACACAGGCGTGTGTCTCAGTCGTGTGTGACACACGGTCAGGTTACACGGCCGTGAGTCCCCTGGTGTTGAAATAGAACTCAATTCAGTATGCTCTACAAGGCCCAGCAGATGGGCGTGTGACTTGGCCATGTGGCATAAGTCAGTATACCCTATAGGATTGGCATAGCCTAACACACAGCCTAACACATGGGCGCGTGAGGCCATTTCGAAAGGGCACACGTGCTGGTCGCACGGGCGTGTGGTTGGTCGTGTGACCCAAGTCAGAGGGTTACACGGGGTCAGACACGGGCTGGGACATGGCCATGTGATCCCATGTCGAATGTCCACACGGCCTGTGACACAGGCATGTCTTTGGCCATGTGAGATACACTGGCGTGTGTCCCTTGTATTTTGTAAAATTTTTTAAGTTTTCTAAAAGTTTCATGAGTTATCAGTTTAGTCCAGAACCACCCCGAATGTATGTTTTGGGCCTCGTGGGCTTGTATTAGGGACTTGATGAATGATTATGACTGACTTGTATTTGAATTTGATAATTGTATGAGAAATGTATACTTGATTCTGTAATAAGTCCAATAATGCTCGGTAACCCTATTACGGCCATGGATACGGGTGAGGGGTGTTACAATATACATCATGCCATCATCAATATTCATAAACCTAAGCATATTCATAACTTATAAAACTCATAAACAAAAGCAAAAACCAGCAAAATGTTCAAAACTATCATGGCTATAAATAGGTCTACCACATTGTCTTATTCTTCAAAACATAAATAAATAAATAATGAACACCTACGAAATACTAACAAGTCTTCCATGGATCACTCCCTCGGAAAAACCACACTGCCCACACCAGAATGTCACTAACTTGCATAAGTTAAAAAGAGTGGATGAGCTTAACCAAGCTTAGTGAATGATTAGAATAACCACTAAGCAAATATGTTGCCATACATCCACAACACAACCATATATATACAATTACAATATTCTTATGTATAGTGTCATATAATACCTATTCATGCATTATCTATTAGTTCATCTACATAGCATTTACATACTCATTCAAGCATATATCACATAACACATATTCCATTAATCATGTATCACATTTCACATAATCACGTATAATGATAAATTTGCTCTTGAGGTATGAAAATTGAAGTGGACACTATCACCACACATTGGATACACGACTTTCCATTCACACCAAATGACTCATAGAGTCGAACATATCCCATAAGTGAAGCATATAGCTAACACTTTCCTTATTTCCCCTCACATGTCTCATTGAATAGAGGTTAACTCATATTCCCTTATCCCTTCAACATGTCCTAGTGCATCAATGCCCAAAATCACTATACATATAGGTGAGTACTCACAATCCTATGGCATGCCAACTATATCAAACGGTTTCAAGATCACAAGGCCAAAATATTTGAAACAAACATATATCACTTACTGATTATCTGTGCACTATCACTGCATATTTGCATTTTTAGCAAAACACTGTCACTAACAAGTACACATCTGCAGTTTCACAGCAATTATCACAACCACATATCACATGTTATAGCATCTCATCCCAACTCACATATTCACATTCACCGAAACACATAATTCACAAACATAGATATGAGAAAGCTTACACTTGAAACTTAGAGTAGGGGTTTAGGCTACTACTAAATTCTTAAATAACACATGACTCATGTCTATGAGCAACGATTCCAAAGACTCACCAGTACATTTTCGCCGAGAAGCCGAAAGCTTAATCTATGCTTTCCTAGCTTGTAGATGGTCCTAGCGAATCTGAAGTTTTAACACAATAAATACACAGAACAATACATTCAAAAATTAGTAAAAAGACTCACCACAAGCAATCAAAAACATAAGCCTAAACTAAGTTCTCATGTAACTGAAACCTTTAACTTAGCAAACTTTAAATTCAAATATCTCTGTAATAGCCCGATTTAGGGGCTAGTTGGAATAGTGGTTTCGAAATCACTAATTTGAGGTTGGAGATAAATTATTTTTATGTTAGTTTATGAGTTAGAGCATGATTATATAAGTACATAAAAATTTTGGTACTTAAATTTAGCGATTTCATGCTTAATCGCAAAAAAGGACTAAATAGCATAAAGTACAAAAGTTCCAAACTACAAGCTAAGGGTGCCAAGTAGCCATAGAATATTTATTAGAGGTCTTTAAAGGGAAATTAGCCCCTTAATTTATGGTTGGCCAGCCATAGACAATAGAGGTCAAAATTTGGTCAAGTAGGTGTGTTAAGTGGACTAAATTGGGATTTTATATTATAATAAAGAAAGAAAAGATATCATATTTTATCCTTCACTTATCCACCAAAACTTTGCAGCAAATGGGGGTTTGAAAGCTCAAAAATTTCAACACACTCTTCTCTTTACAAATAAGTGTTCTAGTGATCATTTCTTGATAGAAATTGTACTTTTAGAACCTCTAAAGCTTAAGTTTTCTAAATAGGGGACTATTTTGTTAAATGGTGAAGAGTTTAGAGTTTTTCCATGAAAACTTTTAAGTTGTTTGCTGTCTTTTTATGGAAGAAAATGGGTCTTAGTTGTTAGATGAACAACTTTTGTGAAAGGTGTTACCAAGAAAACACCTAAAATGACCTTTTTGTAAATGTTGTAAAATATGTAGTAAATGTGTGAAATGTTGAGTTTTGATGATAGCCATAAGAGAAATAAATGTTCACCTAGGCTCGTTAAAGAGAGAAATTCGATTAAAATTTATTTCTGAGCCTATGGGTAAAATGGTTATTTTGCCAAAGCATGATTATTGAAATGCTTTTATTAATGTGATAATTAAATGAGCTAATTTGCTATTATAGATCAAGAAAAACCAAGAACTTACCTCGACCAGGGAAAGAACAAAGTATCGGACTAGATCGACGATCTAGCTTATTTTGGAATCGAGCTAAGTTTGTATGTGATAAAGTCAATATTTATGCTAGTATGTTTGATATTGTAATGATGCATGATATTCTATGAAATTGAGTAATGGTATTGAATGAGATAGATGATAAAAGTCGAGATGTTGAAGTCCCAATGGGACTATAATAAATGTGAAATTACTATTACCGAGACATGAGATGGATAATGATAAGGTCCCGTGTATGTATCGGGGACATGGCCTCAGCACCGAATTGAGATCCCGTATAAGACCATATCTGGGATACGGCTTCGGTAGTGAATATGAGAATTGTATAAGACCATATCCGGGATATGGCATCGGCACTTAGAAGTGACCCCATGTAAGACCACATCTGGGATGTGGCATTGGCTTCGTGTTTATGTTAATGACGATGAATATGCATTTTTGAGTACCCCTAGTGATTAGTGGGGTAAATAGATAAGCTTTGAAATAGAAATAAGATTAGTACTAAAGTCATGTGATTGAGTGAATACAAGTACCAGTGAGAAATTCACGAGGAATGTTTACAATTTGTGGCATGGTTTGTTCTACGTAAGAACAAGCATGAGTAAGTTACGACAAAGTGCTTATGACTTTGTGTGGTTATCTAATGCCATGGGTTGATGTCATTATAAGCTTATTGTTGCTATTTATTTTCATGCAAACTTACTAAGCTTTATGCTTACCCCTCTCATTTATCTTTTCCTTGTAGTATTGCCAAGATAACTCGAGGATTGTGGGACGTCGGAGTTTGGAAATCACACTATCAACATCTCTTGGGTATAAAAAGTTAAACTTATTTTGAGTATGGCATGTATAGGACTTTGGTATTTTGTTATGTCATATTTGTTAGCCAAAGTGTTGGCTATTTATGTTATCAAATACTTTTTGTAAGTGGTCATTGGAATAGGGCCAATACTTGAAAAGTTATTATATATATTCAACAATGATGAAATTATGAAGTTTATGCTTGTATGGATGCTTTGGTTTGAGTTCTTAGAAGTACTTTAGGGTCATGAGTTATGATGAATTGAGTTGGTGTAAATACGGTTGCTATGTAATGTGGCATTTGGCTTAAAATATAGCCTTTTAAATGTCTACACGATTAGACACACAGGCATGTGTCTAGGCCATGTGAGACACACGGTCAGCCCCATGGGCGTGTTGATCGGCCGTGTGTTCCCTACATGCTAGGTTTGCAAATTCAAAATGCCCAGTAACAAATACACGGGCAGAGACACGGTCATGTGTCTCAGCCGTGTGGGAGGCACGGCCATGGACATGAGCGTGTGCCCAGGCCATGTGAAGTCTACACTTAAAATTTGGAATTTAATTCGACACACGGCCTAAGGACACGGGCGTGTGCCTTGGCCATGTGACCATAGTGAGGTGATGACGTCATAAATAGAATGCCATGGTTTTGGCACACGGGCTAAGACACAGGCGTGTCGAGGCCGTGTGAGGGACACGGGCCAGGGACATAGGCGTGTGTCCAGCCGTGTGAAAACTCCTGAAGGTTTGAATCAGAAAAAAAATTCCACACGGGCTAGGGACATGGGCGTGTGTGACCACACGGCCTGCCCACACAAACGTGTCCCATTTCACATGGGCGTGTGGCCCCTGTTTTGGCAAAATTTTTCTAAGAATGTAAAAGTTTTTGATTTAATTTCGAGACCTTCCGAATGTATGTTTAAGGCCTCATAGGCCCATGATAAGGATGCTATGCTTTTGAATGAGAAGTTTTAAGTTAGGGATGGATTTTTTTTTAAAGCCTAAAGTTGTATGTTCAAGCAAGATAAGTCTGGTAATGCCTCGTACCTGGTTCTGGAGTTGAATACAGGTAAGGGGTGTTACAATCTCAGTCTATGCTCAGCCTTTTCGCCTAAAACCAATTATGTTCATCTTACAATTCACCTACGACTAATTCTCAACATTTAAACTGCAAAAAAAAAAAAAAAAAAAAACTACTCAATTCATGGTATCGACTTTTTCGACATGTTTTATGGCTATTTTCTAAAAATCATTAAAACTTAATAAATATTTAACAAAACTTCAAAGAAAGTTTAGAAACCTCTTACTCATGTCAAAACTAATTGAAAAATATTTTAAAACTACGTTTTTACTCAAAATCCCAAAATTCACCATTAACAACTCTATTTTAGGCTTTTAATCAAAATATGTGATTTAATGGCTAATAATTTAGTTTTAAAGACTAATTAACATTAAAAACTAATGGGTTGACGAATGGTTACCTTTGATGGAATTAAAACAGAGATTTGTCGAAAACCCAAAAAACTCACACGTGAATAAGATGATGAAATCTATGGAATTTTTGGGTGTTTTAATTGAATTCTATAAAGATTTAAAACTTATGTGGTGATAGAAATCAAAAGAATATGGTTTGAGAATCAAAATTGAAGACTTGGGACATTGGGAGAGTAAGTGATGACAAGGAAATTGAATGGGAGAAAGCTAACCTGAATTTGGGAAGATGGAGAGGAAAATAGGTTGCTGATAAACCGTAATATATACATATTTTAATCCCACATTTAGCATACTTTTGGATGATTTATTCCTTGAATTGTGGAATTTGGTGCTCTTAATCCTTTAATTTCATGTTTTATACTTAAGAAAGCACCGGAGGATGAAAAGAATGAGAAACGGGCCTAAAACGGAGTAAATGGACCAAATTACGAAATCGACACGGCCTGAGCGCAAGACTACACGGTCGTGCCTCATTAACAGACCCAAACACTACCTGGCCACGATTCACACGGGCGTGTGCCATGGGCGTGTCCCTGACGTGACCTGTTTGAATTTCATTCAGATTAGGGTACTTAGATGCAAAGAAAGCCATTCCAATAGCCTATATAAACAACCTAGAGGCCAACCTTCAGGGGGCATCCAGTTAGGCTGAAGAGCCAAGCCAGAGAGGCCAGAATTGTGGGATTTACTCGAAGAAAGCCAGTTGATTCATCTCAAGAAGTCGAAGTTATACTGAAGACAGAGGATCTTCTCTTCAATTCTTTCAGAGGGTTTTTAGGGTTTTTCTTATGTTTTGTTTTATATTTTCTTCTGAGATTTATTCTTTTATTATTATGAACTAAACCCTTAGATACCTGAGGGGGATGAAACCTAAGACGGATCTTGTTATCGTTTTCTGAACTATATGATAAATACATGATTTGTTCTTAATTATGTGTTCTTAATTCTTGCTTTGATATTTTAGGATATTGATTCAAGTATTGATGTGCTTAGGTAGTGGAGCAAAAGTCCCTGTTTAAGAGTAGATCTAGCATAATTAAGCGGAGTTGATTGCAACCCCAGAAATAGGATGAAGAAAATCTGCCGGATTAGGGTCAAACCTAATATGGGAGTCCATAGATCGAGTTAATGCAATTCTAGGGGTTTTAATTAGAAAGAGATTTCAATTAATCAACCTAGGGTTAGACGTTAGTAGCCTCGAAAGAGGTATTAATATAAATTAGGGAATCCTACGGATCAAGTCAAGTGAATAAATTGTCTGGTTCAGAGTTAGATAACAAGTGAAGTCTAGGTGGATTCTTCCTCGGGTATTGTCTTAATCATTTGGTTTTTCCCACAAGTATTTCCCCAATTCATTCTCTTTGTCTTAGCATCTTTAGCTATTATAGTTAATTTTAGATTAATTAATAATTCCCTTAATTTTTAGGCTAAATAATAAAAAGAAAGTTAGTATTAGTACTTTTGGTTCCTTTAGGTTCGACAATCTGGTCTTGCCACTAAGCTATACTACTGTTCCATAGGTGCGCTTGCCTCAATCGTTGTCATAGTTAGTTTCTAGGATCGATCATTCTTTTTATAAATTTTTAAGACTCTGACACACGATCAAGTTTTTGGCGCCGTTACTGGGGAACTAAAATATTAAGAATGCTCAATTTTTATTACTTTAGCCATTTTTATTTGTGCAATTTATTATTTTTATTTTTATTTTCCTTTTAACGTTACTAATTTTTCTTTTTTTATTTGTTCTTAGCAGGTACCTCTAGTTTATGACTAGAAGGAACCCGACAGGACCCCTAATTTACGACAGTGATATTGAAGGTACTGTTTGCAGAAATCATAGAGAAATAAGGCGAAGCTTAAACTACATAGAAGAAGAGCAAGAAGTCGAAACCAATACCACCGAAGAGATGGCTGAGAATAATCCGCTACCTCTAGAGGTGGCTGAAAATCATGTTCCTCGAACTATGTATGATTATGCTAAACCTAATTTAACAGAAACTGAGTCAAGTATTGTTAGACCTGCTATTGCTGCACATAATTTTGAACTGAAACCTAACACTATTCAGATGATTCAGCAATTTGTTCAGTTTGATGGTTTGCAGGATGAAGATCCAAAAATCACTCGGCGAATTTTCTAGAATTTTGCGATACTTTCAAAATAAATGGCGTTTCTGATGATGCCATTCGTCCTCGGTTGTTTCCCTTTTCTTTGAGGAATAAAGCCAAACAGTGGTTGAATTCTCTTCCACGAGGATCAATCACTACATGAGAAAAAATGACTGAAAAATTTTTATTAAAATATTTTTCGTCGGCTAAAATGGCCAAGTTAAGGAATGATATCTCTTCTTTTGTGCAAATGGATTTAGAAACACTTTACGATGCATGGAAGATACACAAAGATCTATTGAGAAGGTGTCCACACCATATATTACCCTTGTAGCTACAGGTCCAAACTTTTTACAACTGTGTGAACCCTTCAACTAGGTAATTGATTGATTCAGCTGCCGGTGGAACATTGAACAACAAAACACCTGAGGCTGCCTACGAGTTCATTGAAGAGATGTCACTGAACAACTATCAATGGCAAGTCACAAGGACCAAGTCAACAAAAGTAGCCAGTGTTTTCAACCTCGACGCAGTAACCATGCTATCAAACCAGGTAGAACTGATAAATAAAAAGATTGATGGCGTATGTGATTCTTTGTAGGTACATCGAGTCATGCAGTGTGATACGAATAGAGGAGGGATGAACAACACAGAATATCCACCTCACAACCCGAGCGCTGAGAACGAGCAAGTTCACTATATGGGTAACAATTTTAAATCTCAAAATAACCCTTATAGTAATACTTATAATCCAGGTTGGAGGAATCACCCTAATTTTTCATGGAGCAATCAAGGAAACCAGGGACAACAACACTCTCCAAACTTCCAACAACAGCCCTACCCACAGGAAAAGAAGCTGAACCTTGAGGAGATGCTGACAAAATTCATCGCAGTGACAGAAACTCGTCTTCAAAAAACTGAGACAACACTTCAGAATCAACAAGCACCGATTCAGGGGGTCGAGAACCAATTAGGCCAACTTGCCAAGATCATATCAGAAAGACCACAAGGCAGTTTGCCAATCAACACTGAAACTAACCCAAAGGAGCAACTTCAAGCCATAACAGCTCAGGATAGTGTAGGGCTAGATGAGACCAAATTAAGCCAAGAGAATTTGGTAGGGAAAGGTAAAGACGAGGTAAGTCCTGAGAAGCCAAAACCGGTAACTAAAGAGTACCAGCCTCGTGTACCATATCCAGATGCGACGAAGAAGGACAATACAGAAGAACAATTTGATAAATTTCTTAAACTTTTAAAGAAATTACATATTAACTTACCTTTTCTTGAAGCTCTTTCGCAGATGCCAGATTAAAGGAAATTTTTAAAAGAGCTTTTGACAAACAAGCAGAAGTTAGACAAAGAATCGCATGTAGAATTGAACGCAATGTGCTCAGCAATGTTGCAAAATAAACTACCACAAAAATTAAAAGATCCAGGGAGTTTTACAATTCCATGTTTAATTGGTAGTTTATCTGTTGATAATGCTTTAGCTGATTTAGGGGCAAGCATCAATGTTATGCCTTATAAATTGTTTAAACAACTAGGTCTAGGGAAACCCAAACAAACTAGGATGAGCATTCAATTAGCTGATAAAACTATTAGAATTCCTAGGGGTATAATTGAAGATGTACTTGTGAAAATTAATAAATTTGTATTCCCAGTAGACTTTGTCGTTTTAGACATGGATGAGGACAATAGTATCCCCTTAATTTTAGGAAGACCCTTTTTAGCAACTGCCAGGACTAAAATTGATGTCAGCGCAGGTAAACTCATACTTTGTGTAGGTGACGAATCAATCAGCCTTCAAGCTCTCGACTCAGCTAAGACATCGAGTAGTCAAGGTGAGAACATAAATTCTACTAATAACCATTCGGTTAAACCTTCTTTTCAGGAAGCACCACGGAACTACACAACTGAGCTAGATCCTAAATCTCATGCCAACGAGCAAATAACTCATGAGGAACAAAGGCTTCAGATCGATGAACTAGACGAGTGGAAGACACACTTCAAAGAGAAATTAGGGATACACGAAGCAGAACCAAAGCCATTCCATGGGACAAACAAATTCAAAATCGGAGATTAGGTATTGTTAAAGTAGACCCTCGAATATCTCTTCCTGACCCTAATACAAACGAAGAAATCTCTTTCAGGGTACTCAAGGTTTTCCCATACGGAACAGTCGAGGTAAGTAATCCTATATTCGACACTTTTAAAGTAAACGCTACTCGACTTGAACTATATACTGATAATAGGACTGATAGCATGAGGAAGGACTTTCAACTCCTCAAACCACCATGAATGTGCGAATGAGAGGTAAGTCTAGCTTAAGACTATAAATGAGCACTTCTCGGGAGGCAACCCGAGCACTAACCCCATTAATTTCACTTTTTTATTTTTTTATTTTCTTTTCATTTTTACTTCTAGCACCTAACTAAAAACTAACCAAAGTGCAGATTTCCACACCACACGGCCTTGCGCACAGCCATGGCCGTGGCCGTGTGGAGACTACGGATTTCCGTACTGACATGGTAGAGATAGTACAAAACAGAACGAAAAATATCTTCAAGCCACGGCCCTCAACTGAACACCACGACCGTGCGATACAGTCGTGGCCGACTCTGTTTTAGAAGCACGGGCGTGGGAACCTGCACAGGGGCGTGGGAGAAATGAACGAAGCATAACACGATCGTGCGACACGACCGTATGACTCGACACGCCCACGATATACGAGCATGGGGATGTACCAGACCTGAAATTTCTATTTAAACCACCCCTCTCTCGTTCCCACCTACTCCCCATTCTTTTCCCATAACTCTTTACACTCCCTTCCTTTTTCATTTTCATTCTTCTTCATTCCCCCTAACTCTAGATCTAACCATATCCATGTCAAAGAAATGGAAGGATCCTAGCACAGTCTCTCTTTGTGAGACCGATCTACATAAGTACATGCTGTCCGTTTCATTAACTCGACAGGAAAAGGACCTTTGAGTCCATTTAACTTTTCTTTTTATTTTCCCTTCTCCTTTATTTTCTTTTTCTTTCTTTTTCTTTTACTTAGAATAATATATTTTATTTCGTTTTCTTTGATTTAGGTTCTAAAGGATGCTTGGGAATCACCACACCATGACCATAGCCACGACACCACAGCCTTAGAAATCACACCCACCTCGCTAACCATCTAACAATAAGGACTCTTCGATCCATTAATCTTTTCTTTTAATTTTATTTTACTTTCTATCTTCTTTCTCTTTATATTTCTTGTCTTTAAATATATATTTGTATATTTTGAACTATTATCATTATTTCCTGGCTAATTCTTCACGAGCTTCCTAATTTCTTCATCTAGCGCAAAAATTATCGGTGACCACCACACCACGATACTCCCAACGCAAGGAAGCCATCCAAATTCAGGAAGTTTCACCTCTCCCTATCTCTAAAATTTCATATATATCTTTGTACATCGAGGGCAATGTACATCTTAAGTGTGGAAGGTGAATATTTATTTCGAGAAAGTGCCTAACTTTCTGCATTATTCTCAAATCCCTGAATGATATCTTGTCTTTAAGTAATTTTCTCATATTACTATTAGGATGAAATTTCTTGTGATCCATGATTTTCTTTGATATGTTTTGCAATAAGTCATTGATAACTATGCAGTGATGATTTAAACTTTAGGACACTAGAGAATCAAGCATGATGAGTCTATTTTCAAAAATTAAAATTTTATTAGGTTGTCTACCTGAATTTAATTATTACATAGAAGTTTGAAATTTACAAGGTTGATATCAAAAACCCATAATTTTTGTGAGATTTTGAGCCTTTTAGAGCATACATTCTTTCGTGCTCACTTTTTAATTATGAGTGTGTCAACATTGATTAGTTATTCTAGAACTTGCTTCGATTATACATGTCAAGACCACATTATTGATTTGATATACAGAGATGATAAAGGCACTTAGGATCTAACCCATTCACTCCACTAAAAAGCTTACCCTCACAATTAACCCCTAGTGAACCCTTTGATCCTAACAACCCTTTTTATTGACTCGCCTACTAATATTACCCCAAAACCTATCTTGTATTTGTTATCACCATTCCTTGACTCCCTTTTTGTCAATATTTGATTTTGAACAATTTCCTAACTGATAACATGATTATTTTGCATGGTTTCTTGTGTTTAAATAGGTTTATTTATGAATCAATCCCTACTAAATTAGTATTTTTATGATTTAATTCTTGTCAGGGGTGCAATTGATCAAAAGCAAGCTGAAAAGGGCCAAATTGAAAGAAAATCATGGAAATGGGGCCAAATCAAAAAGATGGATGGAGCCAAGGACACATCAAATAATTTGACTTTGTAAAAAGCCAAAAATAGAAAATCCTATTTTAGTTTATTTTATTTTTATTTTTATTTTTATTATTTTAGATTTTAAATTAAATTAAATTAAATTAGGCTATTTTTAGTAAACCCCATGTATATAAATAGGGGCTTTTTGTTCTTAGAAAATCATCATTCAATTAGTTCTTTCCTATTCCTATTTGGAGTTTTATTCTTCTCTTTATCTTTTCCTATTTCAATTTAGAATAGGATTTCTTCTTTTTTCTTCAAGTTGACGTCAACATTCTGCCAATTTCAATTCAAATTGTTGGTTTTTCCAAAATTGGTTTAATTGCTTTCCAAGCCCCTTTTCCTTTCCAAAATTTAACCATCCTTTACACAAAGCCAATCACCTTCTACAACTTACAAGCATGATTAAATCCATGTCACACTAAACCCTTTTCAGCTTTAAGCTGGTGTTAACCCCGTCAAAGACCCGTGAGATACGAACCCGAGCTATTTAACCTCTACTTTTCCAGTATTTATTATTTCTCCAAATTAATAGTATGACTTCGTCAACTCACAAAGTCAAATCAACATTAAGTCAAAAAAGATATCATTTGAGTTAGTGTGGCTAGACATACAGTTGGGATTCTGAAAGGATCGATTGTCTAATCAGTTTTCCGTAAACACATTGGCGTGCCAAGTGGGGATTGTTGTTTGGTTCCGTCAAGGGAAGTAGTAACTGGATTTAAATGTCTCAAGCACTTGAGGGCATTGGTTCGAGCTAACTCTTCTAGAACGCAAAGCTGTCGAAGTTCTAAATCACGAACGTTTCGTAGGTTGTTCAATCGATAAGGGTTAGTTATAGGACGTTCCATAACTAATTTACACAATAAAGAGTTGGTGTCCGAGGCGTCCTTGGTAGTTATAGCTAGCTTATTGGGAAAGAGGAGTTCGTCTAATTTCGAGGATCGGTTCAAAGACGGAAAAAAACCCGTGCTTAAGGGAGTTAAACTTAATTGATTTTTCTTCAGATTACTTCATTGTTTTATTTTATTTCATCTTTTACTTTTTACTTTTTTTTCTGTGTTTATTTCAGGTTACATATTTTACATCCCCTTACTTCGTGAGCACGACAACTGCCTAGAAATAAATCTGGTCAAGAGAAAAACAATTTTCAGTAAACCCAGTCTCTGTGGGATTCACCCTACTCCCTATACTACTTAAATTTGCAAATTAGGTGTAGGTTTATATTGGTGGAATCGACAGCCATCACTAACTATGTCCTATATTTTAGTTGTTAAGGTTCTTTCTTATTATTGTATTGATTTTTTCTTAAAAAAATCGAAGTATATTCATTATTAGTTATATAATTAGGTGAGCTTATACGTTTAAATTCCACATCTTGAAGAAAAAGCTCATGTTATTAGTATTTCATATTTTCAATTGATGTAATTATTCAGGATTACTTCATTTTTCTAGTTAGGTAAATTGTCAATTCAATCTCGATTCTAACCCTCTAATTCAGCCTTTATCCACACCTTTAACCCAAGCCCCATTACAACCCTTTTTAAAGACCTTTTGATTTGTGTATCATCTCATTTTATAGTGGTGGAGATTTGATTTTCAGGCAAGCTTATGGCATTAACTTTTCATGTTCGACTCTTGAGTGCTTAATTTTGAACCTTAAATGCTTTGAGTGATTTGAGTGAATCTTTAGTGAGGATGTCAACTCTTGTTGATTTTGAATTAAAGGTGATTATTTAGGTAAGGGGAAACACCAATATTTTCATGCTACAAAAACTATGACTTTGATTGTTTGAATCTTTAGGATCCTTCTATTTAAATTATCAATTTATGAATTATCTTTGAATTATGATGGAACATTATTGATGAATATTATGAATTTAGGAAGTTCATTTTAATTGTGAGTTGAGGATTTTGCTTGAGGACAAGCAAATGCTTAAGTGTGGGGGGTATTTGATAAATCGTAATATATACATATTTTAATCCCACATTTAGCATACTTTTGGATGATTTATTCCTTAAATTGTGGAATTTGGTGCTCCTAATCCTTTAATTTCATGTTTTATACTTAAGAAAGCACCGAAGGATGAAAAAACGAGAAACGGGCCTAAATCGAAGTAAATGGGCCAAATTAAAAAATCGACATGGCTTGGGCCTAAGACCACACGGCCGTGCCTCCTTAACAGACCCGAACACGGCCTAGCCACGATTCACACGGGCGTGTGCCATGGGCGTGTCCCTAACGTGACCTGTTTGAATTTCATTCGGATTAGGGTACTTAGAGGCAAAGAAAGTCATTCCAATAGCCTATATAAACACCTAGAGGCCAACCTTCAGGGGGCGTCCAGTTAGGCTGAAGAGCCAAGCCAGAAAGGCCAGAATTGTGGGATTTACTCGAAGAAAGCCAGTTGATTCATCTCAAGAAGCCAGAGTTATACTCAAGACAGAGGATCTTCTCTTCAATTCCTTCAGAGGGTTTTTAGGGTTTTTCTTATGTTTTGTTTTATATTTTCTTCTGAGATGTATTCTTTTATTATTATGAACTAAACCCTCAGATACCTGAGGGGGATGAAACCTAAGACGGATCTTGTTATCTTTTTCTGAACTATATGATAAATACATGATTTGTTCTTAATTGTGTTCATAATTCTTGCTTTGATATTTCAGGATATTGATTCAAGTATTGATGTGCTTAGGCAGTGGAGCAAAAGTCCCTGTTTAAGAGTAGATCTAGCATAATTAAGCGGAGTTGATCGTAACCCTAGAAATAGGATGATGAAAATCTACCGGATTAGGGTCAAACCTAATATGGGAGTCCATAGATCGAGTTAATGCAATTCTAGGGGTTTTAATTAGAAAGAGATTTCAATTAATCAACCTAGGGTTAGACGTTAGTAGCCTCGAAAGAGGTATTAATATAAATTAGAGAATTCTACAGATCAAGTCAAGTGAATAAATCGTCTGGTTCAGGGTTAGATAACAAGTGAAGTCTAGGTGGATTCTTCCTCGGGTATTGTCTTAATCAATTGGTTTTTCCCACAAGTATTTCCCCAATTCATTCTCTTTGTCTTAGCATCTTTAGCTTAATAGTTAGTTAATTTTAGATTAATTAATAATTCCCTTAATTTTTAGGCTAAATAATAAAAAGAAAGTTAGTATTAGTACTTTTGGTTCCTTTGGGTTCAACAATCAGGTCTTGCCACTAAGCTATACTACTTATCGATAGGTGCGCTTGCCTCAATCGTTGTCATAGTTAGTTTCTAGGCTCGATCATTCTTTTTATAAATTTTTAAGACTCTGACACACGATCAGTTGTATTTTTAAAACTTGGTAAAACTACCACATAAATGCTCACAGCTTTGATCCTATTGCAAATCAGTCATTTTCCTAAAATTATAGGTTTCTAGAACACTTTATCAAAAATTTATTTGATTTTCTAAAAACCATAATAAAAAACATTATCAATATACCATGTCGTAAAATTCTAAACACTCTAAGAATAAAATTCCTAAAATACTCCTAAATATCCTAGGCCCTATTTTGGGGTGCTACAATTTCTTTTTTTTGCACTAGGAAAACCCCAGGATGTGCTTTAACTGCCTTTATTATTTGTTCCATAGGTTTTCTAAGTAGCAATTGCCTAGTGGTCTATCTAAGCAGAAAAAGATGCAAGGAAGTCCAGGACCATGTAGTAATGCATGAGAATAATAGTTAAGTAAATAATTTTCTTTGAGGAATATGATTGTAGAAAAATGGGAGTTTTTTCTCTTAGAAAAGTGCAAAGACAAGTGTTCTATTTCAAGTATTATGTATGACAGATCGCTATAAAGTTTAGATAAATATTTTCACAGGATGAGAAAATGTTTATTGTTCACTTTAAAGGTTTAAAGATAATTCTTTTTAGTAAAAGACACTCTAAAATGGTGGTTATTTCTTCATAAAACCACAATTGAGAGTTGGTATAGATCTAGAACTAATATTAATGCCGTTGCTAATGTAAAGATTACCCTATTTTTCCATAGTAAGATATTATGTGCTTTAAAAGTTTAATGATTGTCTTTATACTTTTATCTTATAGAAAAAAAATTCTTGAGAGGGAAGGTGTTGACCTCATAATTCAAAGATCCTTTATTTGACATGAGATTGTTTTCCCCCAACAAATGAAAGCAAATAAATAAAACCAAATTATGGCATAAAATTTTATGTAGAAAAGAAAACTTTAAAAATCATATGTATTTTTAAAAATATATTGAATTTTCATTTATTTTTAATCATTTTTTAAATATATAATTGAAGTTACATTAATATTTAGAGTATCATCCATTCAATAAATATTCTTATGGTATCATGAGTTTAAAGCTTCCACTGGATGGGCGATGAGTTTACCTTTGGTGAGATTAAAAATTGTGGTGGTGATGAGATTGGATATAGTGGTGAGACTGGATATTGTAATAGTGAGATTAAAAGTTGTGGTGGATGTGTATTTGGATTCAAACACAGCTGTAACAGTGAGCTGAGATTATAAAATGACTTTTAATGATATTAAAGTTAAGGGTAAACTACAAGACTGGTCACCCAACTATACCTTTCATTATATTTTGGTCATCCAACTATTAATTTTCTTTATTTAGTAACTAAAATGTTTGATATTAAATATTTTAGTTACTCTGCTATTAGTTTCCATTAGATGAGTGACAGAAAACTGACGTGGGCTTTTTTTATCAGTCAAATAACAAATTTAGCATTCTAATATTTACATATTCTATCAAATTGATCCTAAATGTAAATACATTAAACAAATTTAGCCCTCAATGTTTACAAAAATTATCATTTTAGTTCAAATTCCCAAAAAATTAATAAATTTAGCACTCAACATTTACAAAATTTGTCAATTTAGTTCTAATTCTAAAAATTTTAAATATATATTTCTAAAAGAATTCATTTCTAACCCTTTATCAACCCTCTCACAAGCCACATCAATTTTCTATCTTTTCCTATGTTACTAATGTAACATCTCAAAATTTTCAATTTGACACGTGACCCTATTTGAATAGCGAAAATAATGAATTGTTGAGAAAATTGAAAAAAATAAGATAAATGTTTATTATGAGAATAAATTTTGATTTTATATGTGGGAATTAATTAAAATAATTTTATAAGTGAAAATGTGATTTAAAGACTAAATCACAAATTTTGAAAAGTTTGAGGATTAAAGTGCAATTTGACCAAAATGAGAAATATGAACTATTAGTGACTAATTGGGGCAAGAGTAAGTTGGATTCTGTATTAGTGGGATAAAAATCACTTTCAGGACCAAATTGGAATGATTGGAAAATATAAAAACTAAATTGTAAATCTCCCAATCTTATCAAGAGAAAGGGAAAATATATAATTTTCATCACCCCTATATTCATATTAAAGGATGCATCTAAAATCTGAGATTTAGATTTGATGTTTGCCTGTTTTTGTAAAGAAATTGCATTTAGAGACAAAAGGGGCGAAAAGGTAAATTTTTCCTAAAAGGGCATTTTGATCAATTCTCAAGAATTATATGGTAAAAATATTTTTTATATGAGACATTTGATGTAGGGAATAAATTTGGACATTTAGAACTTGGATAATGTAAGTGGGCCACTATTTTTTAAATTAATGGGATTGAAATTGTTGGAATTAGGCCCTTTGAGCCCACTTGGGTAATTTTAGAGGGAAAGAAAGGATGGAGACCAACCCCATCAGCCCTCTCCTCTTGTTGCCCTCCCCTTCCTCCCCCTTTCTTCCATGGCTTTCCTTTTATTTTTCTTCATTTTTTTCAAACTTTCCTAAAGACTCAACACCCAATTTTGAGATTTTGTTAAAATATTAGTAAATACCCTCCATGCTAGTTTTCCACCATAATTTCAACTCTTTTCAGCCTAGGATTTCATAGGTTTAGTAAGCGAAAACATGTCTAGTGAGAGGAAACCCTAATAAGGTAAGATATGATTATTTTCATTCTCCCTCACTTGATTTTTACAATAGATTATTATAAGAAAGCTAAGAAAGCTTTTATATTAATTTTTATTATATTTTTATGTGTATGGAAAATGGAAAAATGATGAGAAATAAGGCACCAAGTTTATTTGGGGATGGATTCAAGTTTATGGAAGCATGGATATGTGATGTAGAGCATCTAAAAGGTAAGTATCCTTGGACCCTCATACCTCTTTTATGCTTTAAGCTTAGGGAAAAATTATGTTAATAGGAATATTTAAATGAGTTTATTTTGTTAATAAAATGTGTGAATTGTGGCTTCAATGATGTGAAATAAGTCACTTATGTATTATAGTAAAAATGCTTAGTCATGAGAGGCTAAAAATTAATTATGTATATATATATTTTGGTTTTCATGGATGTGTTAAAAATATAGTATAATATGTGTGGATATGTTTGAAAAATGTTGTTTGAAAAATGTTAATAAATTCACTAAGACTTATGTGTTGAATTGTTAATTTCGATAAATTATTGATAAAATCGATACAAGGTAAAAACATGAACATGGCTATGGCAGATAATGAATAAGTGAAAACCGCGAATTTCTATCTTTTTGAATCATTAAAATGAAAATGTATATGTGTATGATGTACAATAAATGATCATAAATTCCTACATATGATATAACAAGGAAATGGAAATATGATAAAGCCTTTGTGAGTAAAGAACTTAACCATATGGGTCCTAATGACTTATTATGAATTGAATCACTATTATCCTTTTTTGGAGATGACATGGATATATGGAACTACAAACCCTTGTTACAAATGTTTTAAGTCCATGTAAACTTGGTAGAAATATTAGGATACGGTTGGCATGCCAATTAGGATCTCATATGAATGATATTATCAAAGTTTTGTAATAGTGTTATATGGGTTTTGGAGTTATGTGATATGTACCTGGAGTTTTGTTATGATACCCCTTAGTCAAGCATTAGTTGTGGGCCATTGGGCTTATGTTACCTCTATGACACTTATATAAAATTGGAATTTTGTTGCCTAAGGACATTGCACAATGTGCTTACTGGTGTATATGGATTCTTTAAAGTGTACTAGTCTTATTTTACTGAGATTACAATGGGCATCAAATTTTGTGAAAAGGATAAATGATAAAATGGGAAATTTAATTATAAGGTGCATGATCTTAACATGCTAATAAGAAATTTCTATGATAACAAATTCTAAAGATATGTGGCCTAAATGGACTTGTAGTTACTGATATTAATAAAATTGACAATCATGTGTATCTTGGTAAAGGAAATGGAAATGAAATATATAAGGGGTGAAGAAAATGTATGAAAACTCAGGTATGTACGTACGTACGTACGTACATACGTACATACGTATGTATGTATGTACGTATGTACGTATGTATGTATGTATGTATGTATGTATGTATGTATGTATGTATGTAAATGTTGGAAAGTTAATCAATAAAGGATTTGGATACTATATGAGCCATTCATGAGAATTTTAAAAGTGAATTTCACAATATGATAAGTTAACGAAATATAAAAAGTAAGTTTACCCCTATAAGTTTATTAATGTAAATAAATTCGTTAGGGACACTAACACGAGGCTTAAATGAGTTTGTATGACATAAGTAAGAAGGGCTCAACACTAACAAAGTATAGGATAAGTAAGTTTATCCATGGTTACCTATTAAGCTTATCTAGCTCACGAGTTAGTGGTTTACAGCGCGTAGGTTATGGACATTTTGAGGAGCTTAACACCCTTCACCCATCCCAACGACTGGTATGGAATGGAGATGCTACCATGACATTTTCAAGCTTAACTAATTTTTTTTCTTTTGCAAAAATCACCATTTTAGAACATATTATTGTTATTCAAATCAAATTGGCCAAGTTTGAAAATATTCAAATATAATTATAAATCATTTTGGATCATCAAATACATATAGGGACTTGTCCAAATTGTAAAACAAGTGCTTATGACTTAAATCAAGTATGTTTCGTTTGAGGCAAATTGTAACACCCTATACCCAACTTCATTGTCTGATCTAAGCTACTAATCGCCTCCCAACGTGCGAACATCGAGTGTGAATATTACTACAAAAGATATGGAATTAGGCAGTGTTTGCAAGTATACGAGTCAAGTTGTAATATAGTTTATTACAACAGAACACGGAAGTATTCTGATGATTGTACCCAAAGGAGGCTGGATTAAATTAATAATTAACTTCTATCCTAACAAGTCTAAGTAGTACCAATTCAAAACCATATTACGATAAATCATATAGAAAAAGTGAACTAAAGTAAAATATGAAAGAAACTAAACAACATAAATAAAACAATCATAAATCTCTCAATAATGTAAACAGAAGACTAACTCGCTTCAGTGTTCCAAGCTAACTCTTGATCTAGGATTCTATTCAATCAGCTAGTAGTTAACCTACTTATTACCTCTCAGCCTCTAACTAAGCTAACTAGTCGACAATAACTACTTATCTCTTGACCTCACAATTCAGACCGGGATAGACTAAGTGATGCTCGGTAGACTATTCTCTCAACCTCATCTACCTAAATAAAATCCTAGGGTTGTCAGGCCTAGGGTTTAATCTCTCTCAACCCGAACCAACTAATCTGACAAGAAACTCTAACACAATTATTAACTATTCCCACATTCTCTCACTAATCTCCCTCGAATTTTAGTTACCCATGAATCTAATTAAAAAAACCCTAAGTTGAATTTAGACATTGATAAATATTTAAAGACAAAATAAAAAAGAAATAAAATTGATTCTGAATATTTGTAACACCCCTTACCCAGTTCGGTCGCTGAACTCGAGTAATAGGATGCTACAAACAAATACCAAACAATTACATGCAGTTTATAATTCAAAATCTCAATAAAAAAATCATAACATAAACTATGTTCAAGTATAACATGTAACTCAATCAAATTCGGGTTTATATCAAGCTTACGAAAGCTTAAAACCAACCTGGTATCATACAGGGATCAATTTGAAGTAAAAACAAGAGTATGAGAAAAATCTGCAAATAGGGGTCACACGGTCGTGTCCCCTGACCGTGTGGAAATGCTAAGGCCGTATGGAATGGGACACACAGCTTTGTAGGAAATCCGCGCAACAGACTGGTGGCATGTGAGGTTGGACTCACATGGTCGTGTGAACAACCATGTACACTTACCAAGGTCGTGTGGGTCAAAAGTGTCAATATTCAAAAATATGTCACACAACCATATCGTTGGACCATGTAACAGACTATGATCGTGTGCACCAAATATAATCTAAAACATGCAAACTACACGACCGTGCCATATGCCTGTGTATGGCACACGACCGTGTTCTAGGTCGTGCATCAGGTCGTGTCTATCTATGGATACCTTCCACAACAAGCTTTTTAGCCTTATTTAGTTATACCACAAGCAACACTTTATTCCAAGTTTCAATCAATTCAAATGCATCAATATTATAACAAAGACACCAATTATATCAACCAACCTAAGTGCCTAACCAATATGCCACAATTGGCACCTCAATTCATCAATTCAAATACAAACATATCACCATATCCAAACAATCCAATATGCCTTCCAAGGCACCATAATCACTTTTTAGTATAGCAAACATCAATTGACCATTTTAAGCACCTTATAACAATGATTCAATATCAAGCATATAAACATACACAAAATCATACCAAAATCATTCAACCTAGCATGTACATATCATTCATTTACTAGCATATTTCAAGCATATTACCTTACTACTTATAAGCAAAAACACCAACCAATTCAATAAGACAACATCGCCATCACTCACATATATATAAGCATATATACAAGGTTCTCAAAATGCCAACAAAACCCAAGATAAACATTGATTAACCAAAGACTCCTTAGGTACATACCATGACCAAAATACACTATTACCAACAATTGAGTTCGAGATTGCTGTTGGATGCTGAAGTTGATGATCGAATCAAAAATTACCTAACCTTTGCATGGAAAAAAAATCGTATGCTGAGTATACTCAGTGGTATTTTTATAATCCGAACATTTAAACATAATATGATACATTCAAGAACATGAGTTAAAATTAATAGATGATATGCAAATTATTGTGTCAATTACACCAATTCATATATCCTTTATACACAATTGACACGTTTCACTAATATTAAGACATGACAACTACATTCCATATATTATTTGATAACTCAATTCATATAATAGCATATTTCATCCCAATTTTCAATTCCATAAATTCATTAAACATAGCTATCAATGTTCCAACTTATTTCACAATTGAATACTTTAATTCACATTTCATTTCCATGCATTATCCAATTGTCATCTCAAAATAAAGATCCCATTAATTATAGATTTTCTAATCACATGGATTGTTGAAGAATTTCCAAATAGTGCGAGTTAGGACATGTGCCAGCATAATTATTATGCCCACCGTAAAAGCGGTGAGCTATGGCGAGAGAAAGGACTCTATATTGGTTGAATGTTTTTAGTACACCCCTAGAGTTAACTACCTTACTTATCGACTCTAGCATACTTGTGTGATGTTGTATTGATGTACTACCCCTTTTGTTGCAAAAAGGTTATAGATTTTTGGAAACTCACCAAGTTCATTTTGAACTTGCCCAGTTTTTCTTCTTTTCCACCTTTCAAGTACCTTAGGTTGCAGACCATTTGAAGGGCCTCAGCCAGAGCACGACCTCATTTGTGAACCATCCCTTTTGTAATTTCTGTACATGTACATATTAGGGCAGCACGCAGGCTTGACCAGCTTTTGTTTTTACTCTTGTTGTATTTACCTTTGCCTAGTTTGCACCTAGATTCAGTTCTCTTCAGTAAGAGGTTTGACATTGTCACCTCACAAAACATCGGACCTTCATTCTAAATGATTGAACATAATTGTCTTTACTAGTTTAGTTTATATTCCATATACAAGCTAGCTAAACATTAATTAATAGTTGTACACCATCTTGAACTTGAAGTGAATCCTTATTTTCTTCTTACCGTACGTCATTAAACTTCTCGGTAACACTCTGGCACATCGATCATCCTGGCGAGCATAGTGGTGTTACATGAATGTTGGTGTGATATTGAATTGGCAGGTATTAAAGTATTTAAGTCTTATTTCAGGTGTTTCAGTCCTGTACTAAAATGGACTTTACAGAAACAGAGAGTTATGTTGCGACGACATACTCCCAATGTCGCAACGAGACCAAGTCAATATCTTACATCAAGATGAGGAACCCTCAAAGTTGAGACGTCAACCTAATAGTTTGCAAACATTACAATTTGATCCTAATTCGACCTCAGATTAGTAATAAAGCTTCCTTAAGTTCATGTAAGATCCAGAAATGATTATGCATCATATTATACACATGTTTTACTTATATTTGAATGTATAATAGTTTTAAATCGCATATAATTTTATTGTAGTTGCTCCAGTAACAAATGTAACAACTTGTAGCTAGAACCCAGCGATCGAGTCAGATATTTGGGTGTTATAATTCCAACTAAACACGTCTAGAGAATTACAATATTTTGTAATTACTACATAATCATTACATTTTCATTCAATTATTTTGTGTTGTCCAAACAAACCTTAAATTAACTATTATTATTATTTAATTCAAATAAACAAACAAACAAACAAAAGAAAATATCCAAAGAGCTTGTCTATCCTAATAGTTCATATAATCATATTCAAGCCATTTGTTTTTTAATGTGAAATTTAATATTGAAATTTAATAAAATTAATTCATATTTTTATAAAACTCTTAAACCTTAAAATCTTACCCATTAAAACTCTAAATCTTATACCTTAAACACTAACACCTATATATTAAATCTTAATATTTTTTACTCACCTTAAACTTTAACCCCAACCTATCTTAATCTAACACTTTCCTAAAATCATAATCATTAAACTTAGTTAAAATAATATATCATAAACCTTACCTTACTTTTTTTTAATTGTTAATTTTATTTAATTAATCAACACTAATTAAAATTAAAATATTAATAAAAAATGATTTGGTATTAGAAAATATATAATATTAATTAAATTTTTTTAAAAAATATGAACGGATACTTTTTATTCTATATTTAAAAAGTGATTTTTTTAGAATAATCCTAATCTATATTAAGCCCTCGAAATATTTAGTATCACTATTCAACTGAGTATCAACTCTATTAACTAATAACTAAAATTTCGTTGTTTTATAAAGTAAAATATATTATTTTAGAGTCTTTTATCTTTTTATATCTTTTAAATAAATATAAGCATAATAAGATTTCAATAACTTTACTATTTAAATCAAACTCTTAACTAATTTTTATATCAATATTTTTATAAATTTATTTATTATATAAATTTATTATTCACGCAATTATGCTAGTAAGGTAATTTAATATAATTTAAATTCAATAATAACGGTTTTAATCAAGAAATAATATAAAAGGGTAAATTATATTCAAGATTATTAAATAATTAATAAATTTATTTTTTGGTCATTCAACTTTAAAATTTTATAAAATAATTATTGATTTATTTGTAAATTTTTATTTAAGTCACTACGTTATTAAAATTGTTATTGTATATCTTTCTTTGTTCGCATTGTTTGCACAAATTGAAAAGTTTTTTTTCTCTTCTTTTCTATAGTTTAATTCTTTCATGAAATAGTTTTGAACGTCACAAAATTATGAATTAAAATCCAAACAGTTTTCTTCTTCGATTTTCAACACTAACTATCAAATTGATTTAAATTTAAGGTATATTTTTTATTCGTCTATATGATCGTCAAATCGTTGCTTAGAGCTTGCTAACTAGACTTTAATGAAAAAATTTTACATGTTCAAATAAAAACTTTAAAATAATTTGGTAACTATTTTATAATATTTTGAATTAATATAATCTTAGGAATAATTATTAGTCTAATGACATTACATGTAATTTACCCAATATAAAAATACATAATATATCTAAGAGCCACACACAATTAACAAACAGCAAGCTCTGGTCTGGGTACCAACTTTGTGTTTTCTTTTCCCCTTCCAAGAAAACACCTCCTTCCCAAGTAATTTGTATCTGTTTCAGACAAAGAGAAAATCTCCAGTTTTGAACAAGGGCTGTGAAAAGGAGAAATAGATGGAAAGAAAGGGCTTAGTTTTATGCAGTGTTGTCGCCTTTCTGGGAGTATTATCAGCCGCTACTGGTTTTGCTGCTGAAGCTACTAGGATCAAGGTAAGTTTAAATATAGAGTTTTGATTAGATCTTCTGTGATGAATTTCTTATAAATCCTTGTCCTTTTTTTCCCTTTCTTTTTCTTTTGGCTTTGCCTTACTCCTGTCTGTTTTGGGGTGATTAACACTCTACAAAAGAATACAAACTGTTACTTTAAAAAAAAAAAATATTGTCTTCTTTTCTTTTTTTTCCTTTTAAGTATACATGGGGGGATGAAAAATGAAATATAACTTAAGATTTAAGACATCTTTGTTTTAGTGGGTATGGTATTTTCTTTTAGTAGAAGACTATAGCTTCTTCTTCTTTTTAATGCTTGTGATTTCTTATGAAAAATTCCTTGAGAAACATAGAGAAACCAGATGGTATTTTCTTTTGCTTTTTAGTGCTTGTGAACTCAGAAAAAGAAGATAATGCTTTGAGAGCCCTACTCTCTGGTATTTATTTAGCTAAGTGCCTTTTTTTTATTGGGAGTTTTTCTGAAGGGATGAATGTATGAAACAGAAACATAGAGAAACCAGATTCTTAACATAAGCACAGTGAAGTAAAAATTCAATGTATTTGAGGGCTAGTCATTATTATTATTGAAAAGTTAATGGAGGAGAGATTCATTATAGACCAAAGTGGGATTTGATCTGTAGAGTTTGAAGTCTTACCAAATAATGGGAGAGTTTCTAGCAGTGAGGTTTCTGTTTCTTTTTCATCATATTTTAGTCATCCTGGCATATAGAATGAGTATTGGTTAAACCACTTCCATGTTCCACTTGCATGAGTTCAATTTTGTGCATGCTTTGAATGGGACTTTGGGCAAGTTCTTGCAACAATCCTTTGATTAGTTAACTGTAGTCTCTTTTGAACATTGAAAGCAATTTATTTGTCTCCATTGTCACTGTATTCCATTTTAACGGGAGCACTGTTATTTCATATAATTGGCTGTTTCTTTAAAATTTTGAGCCGAATGCTTGCACTCACTAGTCCATGCTTTTTTTTTTGGAAGCCTGAGTTAAATTGTTAAGGCAGAATCTATGGTGTGGACAGCTTTATCTTCTAAAGACAAGTACAAATAGTGAAATTACTTGGTTCATCTATTTTGTCCAAAATACCTGCTGTAATTAATTTTCAAAATCTGTTTTAATTGGAACTTGTGAAACTGAAAATATAAATGATATGCTACTACTTCTCCATGCATTAAGTTTACTTGGATATATGTTTTCTGGAAATCTTGTGATGACCAATTGTTCTTTTTTCCCTCTTATAGGCTTCGGAAGTTAAGTTTGTATCCACTACACAATGTTCTTATCCCCGGAGTCCTGCACTTGGTCTTGGCTTAACTGCTGCTGCCGCACTTCTGGTAGCTCATATAATTATTAATATTCCGACTGGGTGTATTTGCTGCAAAAGAACCAGTCGAAGTTGGAACTCCTACTGGACAAAAGCTCTTGTCTTCTATGTTATTTCTTGGTGATTCTCGAGCACTTGTTGATAAGACTCTTTTCCTGATTTATTTTTGGCATCATATGTTTTTTGTTTTCTTATTATTATTGGTAGGGACTAGGGACTAAATTTTGGAACCTGGATCTTGTGCTTTCTTCATAGGATAAGTAGCCTTTATTGCTGCACTACTCTAATGGCCTGTATGTTCAGTTTGATTTGTTTATGATAGTTATTATTTCCTTTTAAATAAGAGGACACCATGACTCAATCATCCTTTTCATTTTAAGCCAAACTGGCTTAGTTTGATGTTCGTCTTTTGGGAGAAGAATGAATCAGCTTTTGATAATAGACAGATGCATTTTTCTAAAACCAAAAGAAGTTTTCTCCACTTGCATGTTTGCTGTTGTAGAGTGGGGCACAAGCATCATCATACTAAGAATAATAAAAACAGCTTCTATGCAAAATTTGAGTGGCATTCATTTAAACTTTAATTTCTATATTACTCTGGTTAATTTTTTTAACATGAAAGAATCCTTAACTTGTTTGAGTGCAGATGCCCTAGAGTTTTGTTTTAGATAAGGATATCCCATTGTTCTGAAGTGAAGGTTGGTTTACTGGTATCTCCTGGTGAAGTCATTTCTGGCTTTCTGGCTTCTTCTTCTTAGTGATGTGAATTAAACATCTAGACACATTTTGCTTAGATACTTATACCTAAGTCCTAATTTAGGCGACATCTACTAGTTATCTTCTTAATAAGATGTTTGAAAGAAATTAATTAATGAAATGCTAGGCATTTGCAATTGTAGGATCAGTAGTTCAACTAGGAGTCTATTGTGACCTGAAACTCGACTTGGGCTTTTCCATCTTTTGACAATCAGTTAGCAATCGGTTTTGGGTGCTTAGCATAATATCAAAGCCTGAGGGTGGGACATGCATTGCCTTGTATGTTCTTTGTTGATTTATGGTTATAGTCTGCTTGTTTTGCCATTGTTTCAGTTGGCATTTGGCCTACATATATGAGTGGTGTCTTCAGGCCGGTTTCATTTGGGTGGTGTTGTGGCCTTATATTCAAATTGGAGTTGTTTTCTATTCTTATTGGTTTTAGGATGGAGGCTTTACAAGCTATCACATGCATGTTGAATGCAACTGTGAAAGAGGATTATTTGGCTTAAGAAGCATAGGATTAGTACGTCAATATATGGGTGTCTAGTTGATTTCCAGTTCTGCATGTTTGTTTCTGTTTGCCAGTTGCTTGAGCCAAGGATTATAGGTTGAGAATATGAGTAGTCTTTGGACTGTTGATGTGCCTGGAGAAAGAACTTTGAATTGGAAGGATTCATAGGTGTATAGATTGCAACTCTTGAAGTTTTCCTACTTGTTATTGAAGTTTGTGATATCATTTTTCTTGCCACTGTAACCTAAGAACGCATTTAGAAATAAACTCCAAAGAGAGTCAGCTTTTTTTAGTTCATTTTATTGATTTTTACTACATAGAGGGAGATGAGGACAGGTCTGGTATATCTAGAAAAAATTTTAATAAAAGCTTCAGCTTGCTTTTAGTTAGAGAATGGCTAGTGAATAACTTGAGAGAAAAAAAAGAGCTTTTACTTTCTTAAATAGGCCTCTGAAGCTCAGATCTTCTAATGTTTGAAAGAGTGCCTGAATATTAATGTGAACTTTAAAGAAAGCAGAGGTGTGTTCTTGGTTATTCCATATGATGTGAGTAGTCCCACTTAGGCTTAACAGTCCAGTCTGGTTTCACTTGCAGTGTGCCGACTTTCTGTCTTTGAGTAATGAATCAAATGCTTATTCCATATCTATGCAGGTTCACATTTGTTATAGCTTTCCTTCTCTTGCTAACTGGTTCTGCACTCAATGATCAACATGGTGAAGAGAGTGTGTACTTTGGCAACTACTACTGCTACGTCGTGAAACCCGGAGTCTTTGCTGGGGGAGCTGTCTTAGCCATTGCAAGTGTGGTTTTTGGGATCTTCTATTATCTCACCTTAAACACAGCAAAGAACACAAGTGATCCTTGGGGCAATTCAGCTGTTCCGAATCAAGGTGGCGGCATAGCCATGGGACAACCTCAGTTTCCAACCCAGACCTCTCAGGATCCTGTTTTTGTACATGAAGATACTTATAACAGGCGGCAGTTCACTTGAGAATTGTAAGACCTTGTTTTTGCTGCATGCATTGCTTGTAGCAAATGAAAATGATTCCCCAACATAAATTTTACATAACAAACTTTAAGCAGAACCGGTCCAAGCTTTTCATGAAGATTTGTCAGATAGCGAAAATCATCTGGTTTTCGTATTATAATCTTGAATATGTTGTAATTATATTCTTCTTTTTTTTAGTGTATTTATTCGTAACATCTTTCAATTTTATTTCTTTTCTAAAATCACCCTATTTAACAAAAGAAGAGCTCCTATTTTATAAATCTTATCCCACTTGAGAATAATTTTTAAACCTAAAAATAAAAGAAGTAAAAGGTTAAACTGGATTAGCGAAATTTGCACTATTGCTGCTAATAAATACAATTTATTTTTCGCCCAAAATGGAGTTGGGTCTTCCCAGAAAAAGCTAAAATACAACCACCAAATGAAGAAACCGAGTCAGGTAATTGTAAAAATGTGAATATATAAGCTTGCTAGGAGCACAAAAGAAACTCGGAATATATGTATGTGGAAAATGGAAGAACAAACGGATAGCAGAACCCAGCCATTCGGGGTTGTTGGTCATATCTGCTTGAATCCGATATAAATTTTTCAACATAATAAGTGTACACATCTAAAAACAAATATAAAAGTGAAATATATATGTATGTATAACAGATTCCACCTGCTAATGCTATCGCTTTTTTATCCTGTCCTGTTATTGGTAATATTCCCATAAAACGTCCACTTTTACAGTCAAAATCTACTTACGTTGGTAATACTAGACAACCATTTCCTGACTGCCCGAACAGGAGTAGAGAATAATGGAATAGGTTGGCCCGAGGAAACCAGATTTTATGCAAATTCCGAACTGCCTGCTTCTTGTTCCATTGATTTCTCAGAAACAAATGTCAAGTGAACCCCTAAAACGCTACAAGTAATAAATATGTTCTTATCATGTAACTTAGTTTCGAAGCTGATTACCTTACCTGGCTCATCTAATTATTGGAAAGAAAGAAGACACCTCAACTTGACAGTGCTGACAATGCAGTTGGTGGTGGGAATGCTTTTTGTCAAAAAGAGGAAATTAGCAATTGCTTATTTTGCTAACAATATTTAATGTTTCATCGTATCAATGTACAAGGTAATCTATGACGGATCTCTTACTGCATCACTAGTGGAGAAAATCACTTTACTAGCTGCTTTTGAAGGTGGCCTATTGATCTTCTCAAGTAACCTACTAAATACTAGTTTGACAGGTATGCAAGCCACTGTTGTAGGTCCAGATGACTCTGGTCTAATTAATCCATCCATTTGGTGGTTATCGCTATCATGTATAGGCTTCAAACTGAGTTTATGTTCTATACCAATTGAAGACAGAGCTCTTGTTTTCTGGCTAGAAATTAAGCTTACCTTCTTCGGTAACTTCTTTTGGAATTTCCTCTCAGTTGGAGAGCGTGAACCATGAGATATGCTCTTTTTAACCAGGCCTGCCTTATAACCAGAACTTCCTGTATTGTACTTCTTGAAAGGTGGTTCACCTTCATGGTCCAAGGATTGATATTCAGCTGCTTCATAACTACCCAATGCAAATGGCGGGTTGGGCCGGGGAACCCTAAAATTGGTCCTCTTGGCAGTCCTCCATGCAGGCGGAAGTGAAGTATTTCCATCATGGTTATTTAGTCCATTACTGAAATAACCATTAGTTGGGAGAAGGGTGTCAGTTGAACTGTCTTCTAGAGCTTCAATTTGAATGGGATGCCCAATAATGGCCTTCCCATCCAACTTGCTTAACAATGAAACAATAGGTACAGGAGGTTTCTGATAGCTTGCTTGGACTTTCAAATCAACATCCATCAACATAGATCTCCTCCGCCCACGGAAACTACGATGGGCAGCAAATGTCGGATCAAAGTGCCACACTCTTTCCTCCCACTCTCTTTCCACAGCAGCATGGTTCTCCCAAGGCATTCCTTCCCAATCAGTGATGTTATGGTTGAAACTATATCTCCTTCTGAATGTATCCCTTGGTGTACGCAAGTATCTTCTATCATCAAATCCAACCATCTGGGTACAAAAATCTTTTGCACTCAAATCAGCCACATCAACATCATCGTCGAAGTCATGATTTAAATGAGAACTATGACCTAATGGCCTTCTTCTAAAAATTCCCCTTTCTTCATGATATGTCCCATGAGTAGATCCATCATAACCTCTTATCTCTGCTGCATCCATGGACCTTTTTGTCAGATTTCGCATGTTCCTTTTCCCTTTTAGCTGCCATTTGGACACTGTTTCATTCATAGAAAGGTGATCATGAGAATAGAAGTGAGACATCTCACCAGAAAGAGATGACTCGTCAGATTCTCCCTGGCCCATGCTTCCACCTCCTAGGGTGTCAGGCCTTCGAAAACTACCCAATCGGACTTCCTTACAAACAGTAGCACCTGAATACATAGAATAAGGAAAAAATGAGAATAGTAATCAGTTACCAAAAACTACCAATAGCTAGGCAGGCCATTATGCTTTCCAAACTGAACATCAATTCCATCAGGTAACTAACACTGATATTTCTTGGACTCAAGCGCAGGTGTCTGTATGTGTCAAAAAATCTGATTCGTCAATTGCCTTAAATCCAAAGGATCCATAACAAAATTATGGGTGCTGAGACTCATAATAACATTAATATAATAGTATGCGTTTATTCAATTACAAAAGACTTGATTATTGAATCATGAATGGGCTTTCAAATATCATTGTACATTCAATTTTTTAAAATGAGTTTTGAATTTAAAAATTGTCTGGACCCAAATCCTCTAGTATGATCAACCTATTAGTTGGCCTGAAGATAAACCATGTGTAGGTGTCCTAATGGACCCAAAACAGAGCAAAATGAACCAAATGATAAAAAAAAGGTTGGCAGAATAAACATGATGAAAAGTAGTCACATGATTGAGCATAGACTTTATGACACTTAAATGCAATTTCCAACCACCAAAATTGTAATTATTTTCTGTCCTATTTCTTAAGTGCATTTCTATGTTTCGCTAAATCTTCCTTCTCATGTTTTCTTCATTCTCTTTCGTCCTTTCTTCGCCATCTCCCTAGATAAGCAAGGAGAATTCAACACATATCCCATACCCATCCTCATATCCATGTCTATTTCTGTCAACATGGTCTAATATGCTGAGTCCAAGAGCAGAGATCAATACCACAAATAGTTAGACAAGTCACGATGCTTTCTTGACAAAACATCAAATTTCTAAGGTAATCAGAAGGACATAAATGGATGGCAGTCAAACCATAGGGGGCCATGCCCCCCAAGAGTTCTCAAATTCCGACATTTTGATCAGCAAACTAAGCCAAATTCAAAAGATTATTTATATACACATATATAGGCCCCTGAAAATTGTTAATGTTATATTACAATTCTATGATTTATATTATTTTCATGCATATTTATATGCTGACATCTAGAATAGGGTATTTAAGAACCAAGGAGAAATTTTGATTTCATATGTAGCCAATAAACCAACTTTCAGATTCCATTCTAGATCTCTGCTTTGGATTAAGTATAGCATTATTTTCCAACTACGAAATTTGACCACTTTACTCTATAATTCATTTAAACTACAATAAATACATATATGTTATGAGCAAATTTTATAACAGTAATTACATTTTTTTATGAAAGAGAATTTCAAATATTTCTTAGGTTAATATACTAAAAAAGCCCTTAAACTAGTACACTTTGTTTAAAGAAGCCCGTAGACTATTTTCGTAGTTAAATAAGCCCCTAGCCTATAATTTTTTTAAAGAAGCCCTTATACTATTTTTGTAGTTAAATAAGCCTCTAACCTATAATGTTTACCCATAAAAGCCCTTGATTTTAATGTCGTAAAAATATTTTGAATTTTAGGTTCTTTATCTTAATTTTTTTGTTAATGCGATAGAAATTATATACAATTTAACATCAACATAAAATTTAAAAGAGTAATTAGAATTTTCAAAAGAGTTATTAAGTGTATTATATATATAAGCACTTTCAAAAGAATTTAAAATTTTATTTTATTTTTATTTAATAAACTATTCTCATCAAATTTATATCAATATTAAATGCAAAATATCTTCCTTTAATATTAAAATCAATGGCTTCCATGGGTGAAAATCATAGGTTGGGGGCTTATTTAACTACAAAAATAGTATAAGGGCTTGTTTAAACAAAATGTAGTAATTGAGGGGCTGTTTTAGTATATTAGCCTATTTCTTAACAACCAACAATTACAAGTATGTTTAGAACTAAAGGAACACCATTAATGTGTACAATGCTCTGTTGTTCAGACTCCATAATAGGTAGAGCACTTGTGTCAACACAACTCAACACAGATATTTGTATGGGATCTGGGTTGGATTCTCTAGGGAGATGGCAAAGAAAGATGGAAGAAAGAGAATGAAAATAACATGAGAAGGAAGATTGGAAAAGCATTGAAATGCACACAAAAAGAGGGAAAAATAATAAAAAATTTGGGGTTGGAAATTGCATTGAAAAGTCAAAAACTCTAAGCTAAAATACATGATTACTGTTTATCTTGTTTCTTACACCAATGTACTTGTCGTTTTATATTATCCATTTGGTTTATGTTGCTTGGTTTTTGCATGTTTTGGGTCAATTAGGACACTTGGGCTTCAATTTAGCTACTTTATGGGCCAAGGAGGTTGACTAGAGTATTAGAGCTCGAAAAGGTTTCTCAAGGTTTTAAAGTCAAAAGCCATTTTAGAAAATTGGAATGTACAATAATATTTAAAATCCCATCTATAATTCAATAAAAAATGTCCATTATAATTGAATTAACATAGACTACTTTATTAATTTATAATGTGTCCCCCACACCTGTATCTTAGTTTTAGATCTTTCTTAGCTGTATCTACATGTCTTCAATTTAAGACACTTAATGAATTAGACACTTTCGCACATACCTCCACCCAACACCTGCACCTGAGTCTGAGCTACATAGGTAACAGAAAACAGTATGTGAAACTTAAGGTTCTCAAGTCAAGTAACAGCAACAGAAGGATTGCATGTTTGAAGGATATGCTCAATCCTAAAGTAGAAAAAGGACTTATCTAGGATGCAAGATATTCTTCCCAACAAAATGCATGAAACTAGAACTAAGGATTGCATGTCTGCAGGATATGCTCAATCCTAAAGTAGAAAAAAGATTTATCTAGGATGCAAAGATACTCTTCTCAACATAATGCATGAAACTAGAACTAAGAATAAGATCAGTTAACCTGAGTGTGAAGTGATATCTTCATCCATATCTGGTTCAGTCTCAGATGAATCAGACTCTGACTCAGATTCGGAGGAAGTTGATTCAGAAGAACCAGATTCAACATCTTCCAAGAACTCCCTAGTATGATCTTCAATAATGTGACTACGAAAAGGATAAGAATCACACTCCACAAAATGGGAAGGTGACATCTCAATCTGAGTTGGAGGAATTTCTTTATAATCCAAGGCATCAAATGACTCAGGTGGGAAGTACATGCATCTGCTCCTCTTTGCTTGGGAAACACCTCGTCTCTGCTCCCCTCCTGAAATAGAAGTAGAAACAGCACAAACATCAGGATGCAAAAAATCAAAAGACTTCTAATTTCACACTATTCTGAAACACTTGAACAAAAGGATGTCTCATGCTATATCTATTGACAAAAAACAGCTCAGTAATTCCATCATGTAACCTTTTCATTTCATCTAAACAAGATTTACCATTTATGTGATTGTTCCTTCCCATGCTAGAAACCTTGCCGGAAGGAGATATAGTCTCATCAACATCCATAGCATCATAAGATGTAAGCTTTTGTTTTGCATATGCAGTTTTGAGCCCCAAATCCTGCAATCCTCTCATCCGGGGTAAGACTTCAGCAGGGTTATTTTTCCAACTTGGTTGATTTTCGACTTGGTCTTTCTGCAAGTTTACAGGGCTGCTCACTGTCTCACCCTTGATGGAAGTATCTTGACTCCTGGATTGATTTGATTTTGACTTCCCAGGTTTCCCGTTACTAATATCTGAACCTCCAGAATCCTTTTTGGTGGAACCAGAAGATTTACTTTTTGCATAGGAAGGTCTATCAAATTTTCCTTGTTTTTTCAACAATTCCTTCTCAAGTTCAAGCGCATGAAGGATAGCATCTTCCCGTCGAGCATATTTCTCTCTTTTCTTGGGTGGCATACCTTGTGAGGATTCTGCCCTTTCAATGCAATCATCAAACTCCCCACATCGAAATGCCTTCACACGCTTAGACTTCTCTAAATTGTACCAATCACTGAGAAGAAAGGAAAAAATGAAAAAGTCTTACAAGCAAAATAAAGTGAAATCAGAACAGAAGATTATATATCATAAATATGCTAATCAAAACAAGGTTAAAAAAAACATATAGTCATGACATCATAAAGACTATATCCACAAAATATACACAGAAAAGGGAGACAATAAAGCAAAAGGAAGTCCCAGGAATATTCTCCAAATAAGATGACCACAAAAACAGTTGCAAAATGATGGAAGTAATGCAAATCTAAAAAGTTTATGTTCCCAGGTTATTTCCACATTTTCCACATCAATTTAAAAGAATGAGAGAACTTCAAAATTTTCCAGACAAATGAGGATATGAGAGGTAAGGAAGACAACCTGGATAGGAAAAGATATAAACATGCAAAAGAGGAAGGGAAGGAAAGGAAAGGTGATAGTCTTTCCATGAAGTAGAGGAATTGTCTAGGAAAATATGACACAAATGGATTAATTAAATTTAGGGGCCTAGTTCTAGGACCAGAACTCGTTTAACATTGCAACAAAATAATGAAAGCATTTATATAGCAAAGGAACAACAGTATCAGATTCTCAGTAAATTGACAATCAAATTAGCATAACTAGAAGTCAAAGTTGCCTCAAATACAGTTCTCTTCTAATAAACTTCAGATATGCTAGTGGATACCAAAGTTATTTGTTGGCCTAAAACTTGAAAAGAGAACTTCTGACTTATTATTGCATACAATATTCTCCAAAAGACTACATAAATAACCTTTCTCCATACTTCTAAAAGTTAGTTTTGGCTTGTATCTTTCATGGAAATGTAGAAAACATCACTATGGCATCTCTTACTCTAACATGGAAAAAAAAGAAGCAATGAAATAAGATAACAGATATTTTATGTTCCACTGCTCAGAATAAGGTTTAAAGGGCCATAGCTAGGGCCATAAAAATTCAACAAGTACATTGTACAAGGGTAAAGTCGTATCCTTTTTGACATTCTTAACTAACATAATAGTGTAAACATTATTCTAAGGACATTAATGACGTCTAAGAGTTACATTACTAATTCATTGAACAAGGTAACATATAATGTGCCATTAAGAAAATAAAAATGTGCATGGGTGTGTACGGTGGTAACGGTGCTAGTCTATTACAAATAATTGTTGGTATCTATTTATAGGTCAAGCATTCAAACAATAGATGAACAAAAAAATGAATTGCAGCTCTGATTAGTCTTCCAACCTATTCTCCTCTCTCTTTAAATAAAAACAATGAAGTACAGATATATGTCATTCAGACCCATATTTAGATTTTAGATCTCCAGAAACCTTTCTGCACAGTGACAAGGAATAGACTCTGGAGAAAACCATCAATCATTCACAACTTCCTAAGCAAAACTAAAGATGAATCAAAACCGAGATCATATCATAGTGCGTCACCGGAATACTTTGCTCTTCATGTCTTATATTCGTAGGATCATTCTCACTTTCTTTCTGAAACTCAATTAATCCTTAACATGTTGGTACCTTAAGTTCGTACGACTCAGAACAACCCGACTTCATTTGCCATAACACTCCTAAAATTGGCATAAATCTCATTACTCTCTATTCTTCCGCTAGTTCAATTCTATCCTGAATCACAGACTACTCTAGGCGTATAAACAAGTAAAAGTTCTACATTTGTTACTTTAAAAACGACTTGTAAATATTTTCTTTGCAATGCTCAAATGAATAAAGGCAATAAAATTCACAAATAAGAACAAAAAATAAGACTTACACGCTGGCATCCTCTCTGCCAAGAAGTTTGACCGGAGTTCCGGTCCTTGGAGACATAAGGTGAGAAGTTGGTAACTCTTCGGGGCCCAGTATCTTCCCCGGCCACCATGAACCGTTCCTCCGTCGTACCCATACGATCGACCCGACTCCTCCTCCATCTGATCCTATTCCACTCTCCATCTCTTTCTTTCTAAACACTCTTTCTCTACCTCTATCCCTATCCTTATTTCTCTATTTTCCGTACAATTAACAGATATCCCATCTATATCTATAAAAACAAACAGAAAAGAAAGGAAAAGCAAAAAAGTTTAAATTGAAGGTCTAAGAAGGGGGGTTTCAGCCTCCGGCGAAGAAAAAGAAGAAACGGAGATTCCGAAAGTGGGAGAAAGCTATAGATCCGAACAGAAGGATTCGGGTTAGGGTTAGGGTTTCCATTCAGAAATTAGATTTGGGGATTTTTGTGCATTTCTATTTTTTTTAGTTTTTTTTTCTTGGTTGCTTTAGGGTCTGTCTTTGTTTTTTTTTTTTCTCCGGTCTCTAGAAGTTTCTGTTAGTTCCCGTTCTTTCAATAGCATTATTTATTCTACAATTGTTCCAAACGTGTAAAACTCCAAACCGGTTTGAAGTATCGGTTTGTTTTATTTTTGGGTAAACGATATCATTAGTAATTAAATTATGAGTAAATTTTTATTTTAGTCAATTAATTAAAAAAGTTATAATTTAGTTATTAAATTATCCATAAAATTTTTATTTAAATAATGAATTATTCAAACGTTTTTATTTATGTCACTAGGCTGTTTTTTTTCAAGTTTTACTAACAAGTTCTAAGCAATGATTCGATGATTTGTATAATAGATCAATATCTATCGACGAGTAGAAAAATATACTTTAAATCCAAGTCAATCTAAAGGTCAGTTTCGAAAATTGGAAAAAAAAAAATTTATTTGAATCCTGATACTAAAATTCTTGATATCCAAAGTTGCTTCATAAAAAAAATAATAAACTGTAGAAAAGAAAGAGAAAAATACTTTTGATTGGTGTAAGTAATGCGAACAAACAAAATCATATAGTATCGATTTTAATTGTCCGGTGTCTTAAACGAAAATTTTTGAATAATTTAATGATCAAATTATAACTTTTTTAATTAAATGATCAAAACAAAAATTCACCCTAATATAATTTACCCTTTATTTTTCTTTTCTTTTTTGTTAACCGATTTTATTTCAAGAGTGAGCAATGGTCCAAGATCATATCATAGAATCGTTGGCAACTATCCAAAATTATATTTTTAATTTTTATCAATTAACAATTTAGGAATTAGGATGGGACATTTAAAAAAAAATTAGGATACAGTATTAAAGCACATTGCATTTTTGTAAAAAAGATTATCACAAGCCATAAATATCAACGGTAAAATAGAGACAAAGATTTAAAAGAAAACAATTTAAGATGAAATTAACTTCTCTTTACTAGTATTAAAATTTTGAGTAAATTATAAAAATAATCATTCAACTATTAGCATGATTTTGCTTCGATCACGCAAGTTTAATTTTTTTTTTATTTTAGTCATTAACATTATCAAAATTTAATATTTTAGTTATTCATTTGTTAGATTACTAATAGAAGCCCTTTTTATTGACATAATAACAAATTTAACCCTCCAATGTTTATAGGTTCTATTAATTTAGTCCTAATTCTAAAAAAAATTCAACAAGTTTAACCACCAAACTTTAAAAATTTTGTCAAATTATTCTTGATTCTTAAAAATTAATAAACTTTAATTTTTTTTTAAAAATACATTTAAAAATCATTTTCGATAAAAAATACTTAAGATTTTATAAAAAAATTACATACAAAATTATAAATAAATGAATACTCATTGCTCTTTTCTAACATGAAATTTATTTATTAAATATTATTTTATAAATAAAATAAAATTAAAAAAAACCCACAAATAAAATTTAAATTAGATTCAAACTTTTTCTCTCTCTTTTTTTTTTTTTGGTTTTATTTTATAAATAATAATTTATTTATCATAAGTCTGGCCTTGTTCGTTAGTTCTCGTCAAATTTGTTGAGCGTTAGGCACTGCATTCACCTACAACCACTGGCACCAATAACCCTAACTCCGAATTCTTTGATTTCCACATCATCTATCCTTGTGCCATCCAACTAAGAATAGTTGTAGAGCTATCGGTATAGCTTTCCACCAACGGGGTCTTCAAGACTTCATCTTCACTTGTATATCTCCAATTGTGTAAGCTCTCATGCTGTAATTTTTTATCCAACTTGAACATGGTGGTTGTTAATGTTGAAAGAAAAAAAGAAAATTTAAAGTAAAAAATACAATGGAATGTGGCATATAGATAAAAGGTATTAGTAGAGTCACAGTGAACAATGGCACATTTTCTCACTAGTTTGAAACTATGATTTCTATGGCATCAACTTTTGTAATCCAAACAACAATCAACTAGATTTAATGTAACATCCCTAACTCGTATCCATCGTTGGAACCGGGTTATAAAATATTATCGGAGTTACATGTCTGGCCTTGTCCCAGCCCGTGTCCGTGCCTGTGTAACTCTCTAACTTGGGTTACATGACCAAGCCACACGCCAGTGTGCTAGGTCGTGTACCCTTTGAAATGGCCTCGCATGCCCATGTGTCTGGCCGTGTGGACCTAAAATGTGTCTTTAACAACAATTTTTCCATTTTCTACATGCTTGGACATTAAACAACTCAAAAACCATTCATTTAACCATTTCAAAACACGATCAAACACATTCAAAACATGTCAAAACAATCATTCTAAGTGCCTAACCAATGTACCCTCATTGGTACCATATTTATATCATCAATTCATATAATCAAAGCATCATTGAAATCCAAATTATAAACAAACCAATATTAAACTTATAACCTCATTTACAATCAATCCACAAAATAACTATTATTTAGACACCCTAGGTACATGCTGACACAAAAGATAAATATCACCACATTTAAGTTCGGGATCGTTGTTGGATGTTGAATCGGCAATCAAAAGTGAAGTATCTAACCTGCGCACGAAAAACAAAACCGTACACTGAGTAAAACTCAGTGGTATTTCTATAATTCGAATATTAAAGACAAATAATATCATATGCACAATTAAATTATAAGCACATATTAATGTCTAGTATCATAACTATCATATTTCATTTGTTAAACAATGTCCCAATTCACACAATTGCTATATAAATAATTATTCACATATCAAATCACATTTATTCATACAATGGCATTAGCCATTCAATACTCAATTCATGAATACATCATTTCGTACCATACTCAATTTTCATCACTTGTTATATAATAGCCTTTCACAATTTGATCCACACATATCATTTAAACAATAGCATTAGCCATTTCATATCTACTTCATGAGTACATAACTCATGTATCTCATTTTCATATTTCAAATCACTATCCCAATTTCAATTCACATACAATATCATCCAATATCAATCATAGTACCGTTTTATTTAATTACCCCTATTAACACAACTCAGACTCGAACGAATATACGGATCCAACCAACATACCAGTTTGGCACCCAGTGCCTCATCAACTCGAAGTCGAAGAAATCCCTAAATTCTTCCTATCCTATGGCATGCCATTTATATCTGACTCAGCCCGATACAGTTAATAGGGTTCAAATTCACTTTCCAAATACAACCAATATCCAATTATCATATTTGCGCGCGCGCGCGCGCACACACACACACATATATATATATATATATATATATATCAATTCAATCCAATTCAATCAACTTTAAATCAATTCAATAGTCAAAGTGTCAAATATTCACCTCAACTACTTACCATATATATTAAATCAAAATACAACAATTAACAACTAGGTTCGAATTATAGAAATACAAACCAGAAATTTCAAGCTATTCGACGTCGACTTTATCTTTCCCCTTTTTAGTCGAGGATTCCGGTACGACGTTAGCTACAAAATTAAAACAATTAAAATTTATCAATATAACACATTTCAATTTCATATAGAATATTTCAATTTTGACTCAATATTTGCCTAAATTTCAATTTAGTCCCTAAACCGAGACTAATTTTTATTCTTCACAATTAATCTTATATTTTTACACAAATTTCACTTTAAACTAAATTTAACTCCCTATTTTCACTTAAACCCATAAATTTCAAAATTTTCACAATTTAGTCCCTATTACTTAAAATTTAAAATTTATTCTACAATTTAATCCTTTTTCACTTCTAACTTAAAAATCTATCAATTTAATCCCTAATAATAAGATTATTCAACATTAACAACATTTAAAAACTCAATCAATACTAAAATTTCGACATGAGTCGGGTAATACTTAACACCAGGATTTCAAAAACATACTATTTACAAGAAAAGAGTACTAAATTGACTAACCAATTAAACTTTAAATTCCCTAAGCCCTGCGTCTGTTTCTTCTTTTTCCCTTTCTTTCTAATTTTGTTTGGCTTTCTTTCTTTTTCATTCTTTTATTACTTTTTGTTTTATTATAAATATAATATATATACTTAACAATTAAGATTTCTTATTATAATATAATATATAAAAATTAAATTTACATATAATATATATGTCACTAACCGGCCCACTTAAAGAAATAATAATAAAATTGTTTCTTTAGTCCCTTTAATTATTCTTTAATCTATAATTTGACATTTACCCTATATGCAATTTAATTTTTATACCTAATTACTTTTAATTTATGCAAATTCACTTAACAAAAATCTAATTAATTATACAACTAGCTTCATAAATATTTATTAAAAATATTTATTAGTCCGATTTACAGGAACGGAGTCCCGAGAATGCAATTTTTTTTTTCAATTTGGTTCTTTTTAATTAATTAACTATCGAAACGTTAATTTTTTTCAACGAAACTTTAATACCACCTTAATGACACTCCGTAAATATTTATAAAAATATTTACGGCTATGTTTATAAAAACATTGTCTCGATACCTCATTTTCTAAAACCACTTGAACTTAATAAATCACTTATATACCATAAATTATCAAATCAAAAACTTTTTAAAAATCACATTTGACTTTACGAACTTACTCGTCAGATTTGGTAGCCTCGAAATCACTATTTCTGACACCACTGAAAAACGAGTTGTTACATTTAAGTTTATTCAAGATAGTGTGATTAAAAAGAATGATATGAATAAAAATAATTAGTAGGGGTGAATTTTGATATTATAATCATGAAATTAAAAATAATATTACTATGAATTTAATAAAAAGATTCAGATTATAAAAAAACACATGAATGATTGAGCATGTGAAAATCAATATAAAACAAATTATTATTATATGAAACAACAAAATTCTCTATGAAATAAAATAAGAGACGATCATTTTTTCTAATTATACAAAATAGGAGAAGAATTGGTACACAATATGAACATAACATAAAAAAATAATTAAAATAAAATACAAAAGTGACACCAATGTATGAATACATTAAAATAAACTATTTATACTACTTTAAACAAAAACAATATGGCACATATATACAAATAATTATAGAAAAAATAATTAGCATACAACACAATGAATATAACACAAATATAACCTCAATTCAAGCACTTGCCTAATTAATCCTCAATAAAAAGAAATAAAGAGATTGCTTTCTTGTCTTTGATACAATTGCCATCAATTACAAATTTTGCAATGTCATAGATTGGTGACAACTTTAATAGAATGGATTTCATTTTAAAATAAACCATCAATGTAATATATCATATCACAATGATATTGATAGATAAACGAAAAAAATAAGTAGATAGTTTGTCACTTTCTCTACTAGACTTAGATCACGGTGATATTGATAGATAAATTTCGACATTTACTATATTGTAAATATAAATTATCCTTTTACTTCTAACTTTAATTTGAAAGAGTTAAAAAAAGATGAATGTTTTCAAATTCTCTCAAACACTTCTCTCTTAGGTTTCCTTTGGTTCAACATTCAGTTGCAGTGAGGCACGATTGGAGTATCTTTTTCACTTCAAACGCACTGAAGTTGGACATTTCAAATCTCACTGAAGTGTCAGTCTGTATATTGAAGCTTGGACCTCCAATATAAGGCAGTGAAAAAATAAGATTTTTTATTTGACAACAATGCCCATATTTTTAGCTATGATTTTCCTTTTTTATCCTTAAAAGTTGAAATAATTGTTTACCCAGCCTTATTTGCATTCATGTTTGAGAAACTTTAGCATGTTATTGAGGGTTTTTTCCTTGCCCTGTTGCTAAATTCATGGTTGTGGCTACCACTTGATTCAAGCATAAAATGTTAGTTTTTCATGTATTTAGGTGTTGTTTACAATTCATGATTTAGATAATTTTGTTGTTGTGTGATTGTTATGTTTATGGGTTTTTTTTTTTTATCTTGTTTTTATCTACTTATTTTATTCTAATTTTGCTAGCTTTTATTGATTATTGATTTGGTTTGCTGTTGTACTATTTTGATCTACACACTACCTTTTAGTTTCTTGGTTCTATTGTTGAATTCATGTTTGACACTTTCTCAAGCATATACCCGATGTACTCCTCCAACATTGCTCTCTCATTAGCTAATCCAAGCTCTTAAAATAAAGGAATCAAACAATATGATGAACAAGTTCTTCACGTGTAGAATGGCTAGCTAATTAGAATTTAGAAACCACACTACGTTGGACTCTAACATTGAAAAAAACATGAGTTCGGTTAGTTAGAACCTTCAACCTCTGTTAAACGCCAACCAATTATCATTTCTTTAATTAAAATAGATTTCATGTCATCATGATAATCATTTCATGTTAAATTGTAACGACTCGAAAGTCAATGGTGTTGAAAAATTCGATTTCAGGACTTCATTTTCGTAAACCGAATCCGTAAATATATTTATTTAATATTTATGAAGTTATATTATAGGTGAATTGAAAGTTTGATAGATAAATTTGTCGAATTAGTGATTAATTAAGGTACGGGAACTAAATTATAAAAATAGTAAAAGTTCAATTATTAAAGATTTTTTTAATTAGGAAAGGAACTAAGGATCTAAATGGAAATTATACCATCCTAATAATAAAAGTGGACGGTTAAGTAGGTAAATTATACATGTATATTATAAAATTTAGATTAAAAATAATTAAAATAAAACATAAAGCATAAAATTAAAATTTGGGAGGGGGAAGAAAGAGAAAACACCATCTTTCTCAACACTCTTTCATTGAATTCTCAAGAAGCTCAATGGGGAGGGAAATATTCTTAGGGTTTCAACATTTAGTCCTTTAATTTGGTAAGAATTTTAAGTCATTTTTTTGTATTTTTTTTATGTTTTTGAGATCATAGGAGCTCAATCTAGCTAGTCCATGTATCAGTTTATAAAACTTTAAAAGTTTTATAAAGTTAACCTTGATGATTTTTTGAATTTTTAGGTGTTAAATTGATATATTTTAAGCTTAAAGGTGAAAAAGGACTGAATTGTGAAGTTAATTGAAAGTTTCATATATTTGGGACTAAAATGTATAAATTGTAAAATTTGTTGTTAAGATGAAAAATAGGAGATTCCTAATGGACTATAGTGAAATCAGATTGAAATTTGGAATTCTAAATTGGAAGTTATGTTGGTCTCGATTTTAGGAACTAAATTGAATAAAATGTGAAATTTGTATAAATTTGCAATTGAGTGAGAGATTAATTGTGTATTGATGGTTTTGTGTGTTTATGTTATTCTGTAGCTAAGGTCGACCCGAATTCCTCAAAAAGGAGGAAAAACAAAAAGTCGTTAACGAATAGCTCGAAGTTTACGGTTTATATTTCTATAATCTGAATCATTTTAATTGTTGAATTTATGATCTTTTTTACATGGTAAGATCATGAGGTGAGTTGGAAATGATAAATCTAGTTGAAACGATTAGATTTGATTAGTTATTTGTAATAAGGACTAAATTGAATAGATTTGGAAATATTCTATATTACTGTAATTGCAAAATTGGCTTTGTGTTAAGATGAATTATAATGTTATGCATGTAAATTGGTAAATTGGTTGATGAATTGACAACATTGAATTGAGAAATTGGCTTATAAATGAAATTGAGTAAATTGTTGCCCTATTAACTGTTCTGGCAGAGTCGGATATAGTTGACATGAGCTATAAGATAGGAAGAGTTCAAGTTACTTCGACTATGTGTCAACGAGGCACTGAGTGCTAATTCACTTCAGTTATACCAATCAGCACAGAGTGTAATTCATATACTTCAGATTCATTTGATGAGGCACTAGGTGCCAAATTAGTGTAATTGGTTGGATTCGTGTATCAGCCTGAATCTGAGTCAGGTTAATAGGGAGGTAAACATGTAAAATGAATGGTACATGAAAATGAATTGAGATAGTGAATGATTATGTATATTGGATTTATAACCCCTGAAAATTTGTATATATGTGAGATAGTTCGATCAATTCAATTTGGAACTTGATGAATGAAAGAATAATATACTTATATTAGCTATTTGGGCATAAATGAAATGATTATATGCTGAGATGTTATATTTTGATATATGTTCCGGTAATGATATTTCATAACATTATGTTTTAGTGTTTTAATTTATTTACGTTATATTAAAATATTCGATTATAAAAATACAGCTGAATTCATATTCAGTGTATGGTTTGTTTTCTATGCATAAGTTAGATCTTTTTCGTGATTTTTACTATCTGCTCAACATCCAACCAACAAACCCAGACTCAGCAAAGTTTTTAAATTTTACTTTGTGTTTTGGAAGGGCATATACCTAGGATCAATTTAGTCAACTTAAGGCATTAGATAGATATCATTCTCTGGGCTTTTTCCAGAAGGGAAATGTTGGGAAGACCCGTGCGGTGTAAGGTTTTCCGGGCTAAGATCGTCATCAGGTTCAAGTTCAACAGTCGGTTCAGAGTTTAACCCGTCTAAAATAATGATATCATCCTAATTGGTAGCCACTGTAAGATCAATATCAAGAACATCAGCATATACCTTAGCAGACTAGTTATCAACATAAAGGGCAAAGTCAAATGACTTTCGAGAGGGATCATGGTCAGAATTAATGGCCGCATTAGTCGAGGCATTGGTATGCCATTCCAAGGGGGTGGGTGTTGGAAAATTTGGACATCACATATATAATAAAGATAATTACATGTTATTATTTACTATCATGATAGGTTAGCCTAAATTAAAAGTGATCTAATTTGGTTAAAATTTTGTTGGGCTTTAATTATTAAATAAAGTATGGGTTAAATATGTGTAGATACTCTTCTAATCAAATTCTAATTAATGATGGGTTAATTAGAATTTGATTAGATTTAATATGCCAAGGTTATAAATATTAGGGTTATGGTCCAAATTATACACAATATATCTTTTCTAATATCCCATCATTAGGAAAGAGAGAGGGTGTATTCACATTTCTTGTGTGTTAATTTGGAAGATCAAATCCCCAGATTCAGTAAAACTTCAAGAAATTCATAAATCGTATTTAGTTCTATTCTTCATTTGTTCTTGATTTATTCTTGATGATTTGACATGATAGATCCTAGTTTATTAAGTTTTATTTTAGATTTATTTTACAAATCTAACAGTGGGATATCTTTCTACCTATTCTCTATCCCACGCCGCTAGATTCAGCAAAATCACCAGAATCTTCAAGAAAGAAACGTGCATTAGTAGAAGTAAAATCAGTATTAGGAAGACCAATAAACCTTGGTACATTGTTTCTAGGTTGGACAGAGGCTTCCGCATAAGCGGTAGATCTGATATAGGCTTCTCTGGGCATGAAAACTGTAGAAAGTTCAGCAAGGATCCTTTCAATCTGCTTAGATTGCCTGTTAGTCCACCATTCATGGATTCTTTCTCTGGCATGTGCAGCAGTTGTGGGAAATTGTCTATCGATAGCATCATTTAAATCATCATCATCATCAGCAGGAACAAAGTTGAATTCCGTGATAGGGTCATAGAAGGGATTAGATTGTAGTGAGGTGATACGAGGCAAGCTTGTATGAGGGATGATAGCAAGAGAGTGGGGATCATTATCATCATTTGCTTGTTAAGTGTCGGTTGGAGGGGCTTCCTTATTAAAAGTAACTACGACGGAGGGGGATCATTCTTCACTTCAATTCTCTTCAACATCCATTGAAGGATCTTCTTCATTCGCAGATTCATTTGTACTAGCATTATTTCCAATAGAATGGATAGGATCGTCGTTACCTTTTTGAATAACAATACTGGAATTCTCATGGTCATCATTCTCATGACCATCACTGACTATTACCATCAAAACCCGCGTTACCAACTCTAAAATGAAAGCGTCCTCTTGAAAATAGATAAGAAGAACTAGTACACACCAAAATAAAGAGGACCAATTCTACAATCTACAGGTTCCTTTAGCTCTTGAGGGTCGTATGATACCTCTGAAATGGATTTGGTTCACGTAAAATTCTATTTCATGTTACAAGTTGGCCAACCATACAGCGGCTCATAACACATGGCGAAGTGCAAGATGTTTCACGAAGTGTCAAAGTGCAAGATGCAAGCTGACTCCACGAAGTGGCAAGGTGCGAGCTGACTCTGCAAAGAGGCAAGATGCGAGATGGTACCGTGAAGTGGCAGGGTGCGAACTGCAGCTGAAACTTTGGTTCATGCACGTTCTATCTAGTTTGCGTGCTAGTTTTTTTTTTTTTTTTTTGGTTTAGTTCCTTGTAGTTTCATTTAGTTAAGAATGAAATTGGATTGTTTATGTTTTGATGTGTTTAGGTGCTGATTGATATAACCAGCTTATGTACAAGCAAAGGTTTGCAAGTTACAAAGTTATTAGTGGGAGTAGTTAAAAGGTTTGGTTGTATTTGGTTTTGGTTTGACTATATATGTTGTATTTTTAAAGAAATGAAATACAGATCAGTTCAACAAAGTTTTTGCTCCTTTGTTCTCTGTTTCTCTTTGAAAAACACCAACATTTCAGAACCCAATCTTTGTCTTATCTCCTCCATTTTCTCATTAACCTTACCTTCAATCTCTTGATTGTCGTGAGTACTGTTGCTCCCTGTATGGTCAATTGTTTCACATCTGATGCAAACTTTACAAACCCACCCATTGTCTGACTCCATCTCTTTGTATAACACAACTAGCAATCAAAGGTCTCCATGGGTTAATATCAAGACTAACTCGTAGAAATTTGGTGTTTCTTGGATCGCCTCCGTTATCATCAACTTGTATAATTCTTCTCGCTATTTGCCCAAGACGATAAGCAACGAAGGGTCTAAGGTGCTCCAGGAGGAGGCCCCAAATTACATATTTAGATAGTATAACTTCATTAAAATTTGACTTTTACCAATTAATTTGAAACTTCCATGAATGGTATATATTTTATTAAGAAGCTAGAAATTAAACTGTAATATATGTTTTAAAAAATCGAAAAAGATATGTGCCAATTTTAAAATAAAAACAATACATCCACCACTATGATCATAAATCTTGTGCATTAATCTAAAATGAAAATTTTATGAAGGATAGAACATCAAAAAGTTATTGAACACCAAGGGAAAAGCTTATTCAATTCATATGATGAAAAGAACTACGAAGACTTGAAGCCATTCAATTCCCACTCTTTACAAGGCTATCTTCTCGCTATCAGAATCTCTCATGTCTTAAAAAAAAAAAAAAAAAAAAAAAAAAAAAAAAAAAAAAAAAAAAAAACCTCTCACGTGAATGCTCATTCAACCATACAATAAAGTAGACATAGGAAAACGGAAGTATATTTTGAATAGCTTATAATTGTACCTTAATCGAATATGATCTAACAGCATGCATTGATTATGTATCATCTGAGAGCAGTTGTTTATATTGCAACTACATCCAAACACGACACTAAATATGGAGAATCATTGGCCTCTTGAATGATTGGTTCCGAGGATACATTCATAACCAACTTAGTTTTGGGGCTTGAAATTTGCAGACCTCCACCCACCATAACCCCAAGCAGAAAATCATAAATGGAAGCAATACGATTTTCCAGTAAAAGGACAATACCATTCAACAAAGAATAAATAACTGTGTATTGCAAATGAGAGAAAGTCAGCATTTGAATAGATAATAGTCACTGCAATACTTCTAAAAATCTTTGTTCACACACTCCTACTTATTGCTAAGAGAGCCTTATATCGGTGACATTCAGAACATCTACCTTTCTCGTAGATGACTGATACGAAAAGTGCCCTCTAGTAACAGCAACGATCAAAATCTAAAAGAAAGTGCAAAAAAGGGCATTTCATTCAAGCTCCACCTCTCTCTTTGGGGGATCCAGCTGCAAATAGGTGTATGGCTCTGTTGGTTCCTCCCTGCACAGCACCAAGCATAAAATTTCAAAATTGAAGCACTACATTCCTTGAAATATAAATCAGAAACAGTTATATAGGGTCAAATAAAACAGCTTGCAAGGTGTAACTGAATAGGACCCAGTTTTGAACATCCTGAGAGTAGAAGACTCAGTAAAATATAACAACAGACTTAAAAGAACTTTCATTCAATCAGTTGCCTCACTTGCATCTACAACTGCGTTACTTAGCTCAAAATTATGCTCTCATACCCACATCTGAATATGCGAGACTAATATTTTAGGCAAAAACAAAGAGTAAGAGTAACATACATCTAGGAAAATAAAAACTAAACTAAGACTTTAATCATCAATCATACATATCTGTGAAATTCATTAGTCTAGTTCTACTGCAGATCCCTGTACTAATATTAAGTTTGAAAGTTAGTCTTCATACCAGTGTCAATCCGAAACATGTGTCAATGCAAATGCCACATTGGCACTTTTTAACAGCATTTACTAACATTATCATTGATTAGACGGAAATTTTTAAATCAAATAAGAGGACTAAATTGACAACATTTTAAGTAGTGAGACTAAATTTCAACCTTGATACGAGTACAAAGACAGCAGCAAAACTAGACCAAATTCATTCTGTTATAAACACTTAATCAAACCTACCCAGGTTTAGAACGCATGCACTGCCAAAAGAGCTTAAAAGGTCCTGGAACGGTCTTAAATGGGTTCCCCTCAAAACAAGCCTGCACCAAACAAGCAAATTTAAACAAGAACGTTGATCCAAAAAGCTGACCAGTAAGTGCTCAAAACATGAACATCAGGAGGAGAATGTTATTTAGACAAGGATCATGGCAAGATCCTTCTACTTCTTTCTCACTCCCCCAAATCTTGTGTCAATAGTTTAACAAAAAGGATCTCAACATACAAACCGTGCTCTAAGACCCAAAACCAGCTTCAGCTAGCACCTTTCCAAAGAGCATCTTAATGAACATAAAATTAATCTGTTCGTTTCGTGGAATTTTTGCAGGAGTTGAACCAATATAATTATATAATATCATTGATACATAGGAGAGTAAATCATATCAAAATGACAATTATCAAATTTCTTGGCTCTAAACTTTCTCTTTAAAAGTTGAGAATTTGGGAAAACCACAATTTCATAGAGAAATAAATAAGTGGGTAAAAATCTCAGGTCCCCCCACCCAACTTAAGTTAGATCAGAGTTTAGCTTCAGAAGTCAAGCTTACTGGTTGCTCTCTATGCCCCAAAACAATATAGATATGAAATACGAAAAACATTTCCCATTTTCCTTTTTTTTTAGAATAAGAAGAAAAGGAAAAAGAAATACTTGGATAACATCTTCAGCGCGATCGTTGCAGCGATGAGCCTTAGGTTGCCGATGCTCCCCTTCTGGCATTCCCCATGGGCTCTCTCTCCTTGGCACTGGCCTTGTCTCACCCATCTCTTCCCTTCTCTCTGCCAACACTGCTTTTTTCTTCTTTCAGCTATTTGTCTCTCTGACCATTCCACTGTTTACAAAATACACCCAATGAAAAGGATCCCTTTTCGATTGTAGGCTTGTAGTCCACTTCGCACTTGGTTTGGCCCATTTATAAATACCATTTATTTTTAATGAACAATCCATATACTACACTTTTTAAATGGGCTCTCTGGTATGCGAGAAACTTGCTAGTACATGAAAGTAAAGTCCAAACAACCGAAGTCCAAGCCATGCCTTTTGCCAAGGATATGAGATTTCAGAGTGTTACTTAAGAGGGAGATTCCAAAATTATCATCAACAAATTTAATGGCAATTGAGAAGATAGATCTCATATTAGTGCCTATATTCATGATATAAGAACTCTTGCTTCAACTTTTGACAGTTTTGTCTTTTCACATGTTTTCAAAGAGCAAAACCAGGTGGCTCATTCTCTGGCTAAACATGGAATACGGACCCAAGCTGATAATTAGTGTTGGGTGGAAGAAGTACCTGAAGAAGTTCGTCATCTGGTGGATGGTGACCGGAGATGGGCGGTATAGTGAAGGGTCTTGTTTAATCATCTTAGCTGTTTCTGTCTACTGGGTTGTGTGGTCCGGCCTTACTGGGTAGCTGAATGGTGTTTTTTATTAATAATAAACCAGTCTTTTAATTAACCAAAAAAGTAAAATCTAAAAAATATAGTTAAAATAAAATAATTATAGTATATTATATTATTGTTACAAAGTTTTAATACAACGAAAAGACTTATAATTAAGTATAACAAAATATTTAAAATATGACTTAATTTGATTGAATAAAAATTAAGATAAATCACTGGACATACAATCTAGGAGCTATTTGGACCTCCAGAGGATTCTGCATTACGGCTGTGAATTCATGTTTTTCAGTCAAATCCACACCTTCTCCAAAACGCTTAAAGCTGAAATGCCAGACTAAGTTTGCCACAAAATACTTTAAGTGAAGCATTGCCAAACGATATGCCGGGCACATCCTTTTCCCTACCCCAAATGGCATCATCTTAATCTTTTTTGTTCCACTAATATCAAAATCACCATTGTTTAAGAATCTCTCAGGCTTGAACTCCATTGGATTTTCCCATACATTCGGATTCCGACCCATTTCCACCACTATAAAAATTACATTACTGTTCTTTGGAACTAAAAACCCATCCAAAACAACATCTTTTGTTACCGTATGTGGGATTAAAAAATGGCTAGGAGGATGACGCCTTAAACTTTCTAAGATAATGGCTCTAAGATATGGCATCTCCCTCAAATCTTCATCCTTAATCTCTACTTCCCCGTCTGAGACAACCCCTTTGATTTCCTTGAATAACTTGTCTTGAATATGTGGGTGCTTCACCAAATTAGCCATGATCCATTCTGGAGTTGTGGAAGTAGTATCAATGCCTCCAGTGAAGAACTCAGAGCACAATGTCACAATTTCCTTTTCTTCAAGTTTTCTGTTTTCCTCTTTAAGTTGTAAATCAAACAAAGTGTCAACATAGGGAAGGAAAGGCTCATCCTTTTCATTTTTTCCTTCCTTCATCGCCTTTCTAGCTTTTATTAAAGGTACCATTAGTTTTTCCTGATCCTGTCGAAGCTGACGAAGCTTTTCCCATCGCTTGTGAAAGACAAATTTCCCCAAACTTGGAAACAGATTGAGTACTTTGAATTTGTCAAAGCTCAACTGTAGGCGTCGCTGCAGATCCTTGATATCTTGAATTTTCTTGTCTTCAAGCTTCTCACCAAAGCAAATAAAAGCGAACAAACTGTAGAGTGCATGTTGTATATGCTCTCTGATTTCAGTGTGATGATATTCATAAGATGATGAGTGAGAATTAAGGCGGTTGATAAGTGCATCCAAGGCCCATTTACGTGCACATGCAAAGGATTTTATCCGCAAAGTATGCAGGATATTATAGGTAAGATTACGGCGGAGCCGGAGCCATGTAGGGCTATAGAATGCCGAGGAGATGTTTTGTTGATCACAGCTGAGGAACTTATCAGTGGCCATTGCTTGGGGACGGTAAGCAAAGATGACACTGTTATCAATCAAGGCTTGATGGGCAACGGAGTGACTGGTAATAACGATTAAGGGCTTTGAGCCTATATACAGGGTATAAATCGGACCATATCTTTCATGTAGGGAAAGAATAAGGGCCTTCACACGTGAGAAAGGCATGATAAACAACCATAGAAGGTTGCCGAAGAATGGAATTGTGGGGGGGCCTGGGGGAAGCTGGTGACTTCTTTTCTTAGTATAACGATTGAGAGCAACAACAAAACGAGTAGTAAAGAAGATGAAGGTGATACAGAGAGTGAAGAAAAAAGCTCCCATTTCTCAAGAGGATTGACAAATCAACTGTTTTGAGCTTTAACAATTTTTGGGGTGGACGGAGATTTATAAAGATGAAATTGCTTAAATCCTTTCCTCTTGGTTAGGGGCGTCAGTGGGCGGGTTTTGCGGTTACCGCCCCATTTTGCACCCAATTGAGTGGGAATGGGTACAGGTTTCGCCGGTGATGGAGAAGGGATGGGGACAAAAATTAAACACATCATAAGTGGTGAGGCAGACGTAGATAGATATTGTACTAGCCCTGACCCCACCTACCCCACATAATATAATAAGAATATTTAAAAAACCAAACACTTATAAAACTTTAATTTTGATAACAATATTCAACTCACATTCACGACTTATTTTTTTAAAATTGGCGACAGTTGAAATAATATCATATATGTAGTGGGAGTTCGAAAGGCATATATTTCATACTTTTTTCATAAAAAAATTTATTTATATTTATTTCACTGATATTTATAAATAGATTATATGAAATGAATCGCAAAGTAGGTATAACTGGAATTTGGTAGGTCTGGGACCCATTTGGATGGTGGGGGAAGAATGAATTTAGTCTTACGGATTGCAATGCGGGAATGGTTTTGAATTTTGTACCTACAGCGGGTCACAGGGAACGGGATCCCCACACCCGCCCCACCCAATTGAGATCTCTACTCCTGGTATTAACTTTGCACGGAATTCACTAGAATTTAAAGTGAGGTGACCAAGTGAAATTTAATGCAAATCGCCATGTTAGCTAACTTGCTCTTCATTTTAAATTCAAATTTGGCAGGGTTGGCAGGTGTTAAGGAATAAATAGGCATGCAGATCAATATCCTCTTTCTATGCATATTTAGTGTTTTATTTTTTATACTTAAAGGTTATTTAATCATTAGGTTAAATTAGGCAGGGCAATAAAATTAATAAATAAAACTTTTATTAATTGTGATTGACATGAACCATTGTGATTAGATTTCCTTATCTATATCTATATCCATATGTATATATCTATGGTTGTAAAAATTTCCTTATCTAGTATAATTAAATTTTTTTATTAAGTTAATGTTACAAGTAATTTAGAAAAGATTTGAAAATTGTTCATTTTAAAAGGTAATAAATATTACTATGAGCCTATATTTATCTTTTCTTTTATATATATATTTTTACATAAAATTTATTATAAAAACAATTTAAATCTAAGGATAGCATTAGAATTGTGGATTTGGGTATCCGATATCCTATATTCATATATTTGCTATCGATTCAAAGCAGATGTGGATAAACACATCAGATATCAATTATTTGAATTTATTGATTACACTACTGTCGAAACTATTTTTAAGTTTTTATGAAAAAACGGGGATCGACTTAAAAAATAAAAATGAGAGTCGCCACCAATCTCTTTTTGCTTAGGTGTGATCGGGTCACCTTGAAATTGATCATTTTAATAAAAAGATATTTTGATTTATTAAAATAATGATTTTGGTCTACAAAATTCGAGAAAACGGGTTCGAGAGTCGGTTACGCACGAGGAAGGATTAGCACCCTCGTAACGCCCAAAATTGGTACCTAATTGATAAAATCATGTCCTAATGTTGAAATTTTGAAAATTTTAAAATATGATACTTTTATTTGAAAGAAAGCTAAAACTCACCTATCTCAAAGAAATAAAATGCCACACCCAATAAATTAGGATGCGACATCTCAAGACTTCGAAACTAAGCTTGCTTTTATTTTTGTAGAAAATCATTACCTCGAGATACAAAACATTATACCTAATAAGTTAAGATATAACATTATGAATTTTCGAGAATAAGTTTTAATTTGAAATTTATAGGTTTTAAAAAAAGAGGATACTTGATACCTTAAGTTCCACGAGAAAAATTAAAACCCAGTAAGTTAGGGTATAATTTTTCTCGAAGTCCCCAAATATCATATATCACTGTATTTAAAAAATATTTGAATAAAATGCGTCAATTCAAAATGTGTTTTTATAAAAAAAGGTTTGAGTAAGATATTACAAAACATAAATACCAAATAGTAATTCTCTATAATTACAAGTCATATTAACAAATAATACTAATGTAGACAATTAACGAAAGAAGAATGTAACATAGCAAATAATACATGAAATTGAAAGGACTATGCTAAAACAATAATACACAAATAAAAGAGCATAAATAAATAAATAAATACATGATATAAAAATAATCAGCAGCAATTAAAAATCTATGTGAAAGATAAAGATTTAAGAAATGAACATTAAACTCTACAAACAAAATCAAATATATAAGTAAATAACTGGATGATATATTTAAACACTGAACGAATATTATAAAAAAAATAAAAAGAATATGACAATTTCTAAAACGATTTAATATATATAAACAATATTTTAAATAAATGATATAAAAAACTTAGAATATGAAAAATGTCAAGGATAACCTATAATAAATGTACAATTCAATAATTTAGTATATAAAAATATAAATAATAATACATGATAAAAACAGTTATAAGTAAATAGTGTCGAAACCATTTTTTTTAAAACGGGGATCGGCTAGGGTTTAAAAAACGAAAATAAGAATGGAAGTCGCCACCGATCTTTATTAGGTGTGATCGGATCACCTTTGTTTTAATAAAACGTTTTGGTTTACTAAAACAGTGTTTTTGGTCTACGGGATTCGAAAAAATCGGGTTCGGGAGTCGGTTACGTGCGAGGAAGGATTAATACCCTCGTCACGCCCAAAATTGGTACCAAATTGATTAATTAGCGTCTCAATGTCGAAAGTTGAAAATTTGAAAAAAAGATTTTAAAAATACGATCTCTTTTAAAAATGTTTGAATTTTCTCGAATTGGATATTAAGATTCTTTCGCTCCGAAGGAATAAAATATCACATCCAGCACGTTAAGACACGACAATTTAAATCCTCGAATCCAAGATCATCTCATGATTCCCGAGACTCATGCATTGAAAATATCAAAAGGATATTCGATTATTTGGCCAAGCGAAAAAAATCGAAACCCAGCACGTTAGGGCACAATTTCTCGGATTTTCAAACATAGAATATTGTCTTATTTTGAAAGCTTTTATTAAGCGATTATAGAATGGACTCAAAAATATATTTGTTTATCTTGTTAAAAGATAATCAATATCGGGCGAAAGTGGGAACTTGAATCATGATGCAATAACAAAAAAACGTAGTTACAAGCATGAATAGTGATACATGACAATAATATTATACGAATGAATATCTATAATACAAAAAATACGAAATAAACGAAATAAAATACGCACAATGGCAATAATCTCACAATATACATTATTTAAACATTAACGTTGATAATCAAAGAAAAATGAAATAAATGATATGCAAAACAATTTAAAGTAGATAATAAATAAAAAAAACAATCCAAAATAAAATAATAAAAAGTTTTAAAATAAACAAAATAAAATATTTTAAATAGATAACATATAAAACATTTTATGCTAAATAATATATATAAACATTTAAACTATATGATATATATACAAAAATTTAAAACTAAATAATATATACATAAATTTAAAAAACAAATAATGTATAAAAGTTAAAAAATAAACAGTATATATAAACATTTATAATAATAAAACAATTTAGAAATAAATAATAAGACAATTTTAAATAAATAATATAAAAAGTTTAAAATAAATACTATAAACGGCAAGTTAAAGTTATTAGTATAGAATAATTTAAAAAATTAATATAAAAAATTAAAATAATAATATATACAAAGCATCTAAAAATGAATAATGTATAAAAAAGTTTAAGATAAATAATATGTAAAAGAGGAAATTTATACAAATGATATATAAAACGGTTTAAAGAAGAATGACAAATAATAATAATAGTAGTAGTAGTAATAATAAGATAAATAATAATAAAAAACACCAAATGAAATAAATAAAAATAAAATAGATAAATAATAGTAATAATAGTATAATAAAAATAAGAGTAACAGTAATGACGATAATAATAATATTATTAAAATTAATAATAATAACACTATAATTACAAAAATAAACAAAGAAGGACCAAGTTGAAATCAGAATAAAATTAAGGGGCTGAAATCGTAATAAATAAAATAAAAGAAGGGGATATGGACTTAAATGGAACGCGCGCAAAACAAAGAGGACCGAATGGGCAAATTTCCCAGGCCTTGATGCGCTGTGTTTCAATATGGACCAAAATGGAACAAGCGAGAAATTATTGGGCCAGATTCAAAAAAGACAAATAAACCTAATTAGAATAGGCTGAAAAAGCGGAAGGGCCACAAGTGCAAATAGCCCTTCCGCTTAAGAAACACGCTGATCCTAGGCAAAGTGGGTTGGGTTCGGGTCGGCCTCCCCAAAACGACGCCGTTTTGGCGTCTGGGGAGGCCTTATTGAAACGACGCCGTTTCTATCATTATAAAAGCCAAATTTTTAACTAAAAACTTCATTTTTCTCCTCTTCAAAAAAAAAAAAAAAAAAAAAAAAACTAGCAGAATCCTCTCAAACCCCTCTCTTCCTGGCCCAATCTCCGGCCAAGGGCTTGGCCATCGACGGCCGGTCGCCGGCGTCGGCACTGCTGCATATGGCTGTCGAAAATCCGAAAAAAAGACGCCTTTTCGCTCTTCGCATCTCTGAATCCCTCGAAGCGTCGTTTTTTTATCGGAAACGACAAACCTCTGCCGCCTAGACGATCTCCCCTTTCTTCGTATTTTTTTTATTATTTCTCTCTAAAACCGGTAAAAGAGATAGAGGGAAAAAGGAAAGGCACCACCTTTTGTTTTTGATTTCTTGTTGTTTTGAATCTCTGTTTTTTATTCGAAAAAATCCCCCCTTACATTGTTTTTGTTTCTAGGCTTTTATAGCTGAAAAGAAATTACATTATTTTTATGTCTCTATTTGCTTTTTCTGTTTCGCTACTGTTGTTGGCCTGCTTCTTTGCTTCTGTCTTGTTTGCAAAGTGCTAGGGAGCAGTGGAGAGCAGTGGAGGAGCTGGGCCTTGGGCATGGTGTTGTGTACTGAGGCGCACATGGATGAGAAACGACGCCTAGGGTTTCTTTTGGCTGTAAATGCTTTAGGTTTGTGGGCTAGAACTTTGGGTTAGGGTTAGACAAATTTGGGCTGCGTTGTTGGGCTTCGGGTTTGTTGTATTTAATTTGGGCTTTTAATTTGGTTGGGCCTCGGGCAAATTGGGCTATTACAAATAGTATATAACTTTTAAATAAAAATATATTTATAATACAATAATCATAAAATACTACATATTTAATATAAACAATATAAACAATATATATTATATGATATACAAAATTTTATACAATACTAAGGGTAAAATGATTTAAGTGTCATATATAATAATATAATAATATATAATATACAAAATAAAAAGTATAATATAATGACTAATGTACATATTTTAAAATAATATTAAACTTAATAAAATAACCTAATTATGGATAGTAAATAGTAATAATTCAATACATATAAAAATAATATGTATTTTAAAAAAACAATACATAAAAACTTTATATTATTAATAAATTAATTTAAGTAACATATACTATACAACTCTTAAAGTTTAAAATAATACAAAATTTTAATAAAAATAAAATAATTAGATATAATGTTAAAACAATTTAAAAATAAAATAAAATAGAAATTAAAAAAAACAAAGAAACAAGGATTAAATAGAAATAAAAGTAAATGTAAAAAGGACCAAATCAAAACACGCGTCACATTGTAGGGACCCATTAAGCAATTATGCCTTATCTCCTAAACGACGCCGTTCTGATATTGGCCTTTAATTAGCCCGAGGGACTAAATTGAAACAGAGACAAACTTTCGGGGCTGAATTAAAAAATAAAAGAAAATTTAAATTGAACTAAATTAAAAATAATAAAATTGCGGAAGGACTAAAAAGGCAATTAGACCCTTTTATAAAAATGCGCGGATCCTCCCCGGGTCGGGTCAACGCACGGATCTTCAATCTTAAAACGACGCCATTTTGGTCATTAGTTGGCTACACCAAAACGATGCCGTTCCAGTAGCCTTTATAAACCACAATAACAGCAAAAAAAAAACATTTTAATTAGGTTTTAAAAAAAACAAAATCCTCTCAAAAACGCTCTGCCTTCATCGATCTTCCGACCTTTGGCCATTATCGCATGTGCCTCACGCGCCGTTGTCCGCGGCGGCTCCGAGGCTAAAATTTCGTTTTTTCAATGCCCCCCCCAAAAAAGGTAAACTCTTTCTTTCGATTTTTATTATTTGTATATAAAAAAAAATTGCATGAATGAAAAAAAATAAAGATAGGTTAAACAAGATATAACAGACGAGAAATCACCTTTGTTCTTTATTTTTTTATTTTATTTCTGTGTTTATGTGTGTATCTGTGTAAGAAAAAATCCATCATCTTTACAGATTGTGTTAGGGCTTTTTATAGCACCGAAAATAAATCAAAAATAAAAATAAAAATAAAGATTATGTTTTGCTATTTCTTACCATATCTGCTGTGTTTTTCTTTCCCTTTTTGCAGGTCAACAGCGAGGAATCTAGCGACGGAGCATTATCTATGCGATGGTTGCGGCGAGACGAGAGGCTGGTGTTGGGGCTGCACTGGGTGCTTGCGGCGCGATGGAAACCTAGGGTTTCAGAAACCCTTGGTTTCTGATTTAGTGTTGGGCCCTTTTGGGCCGTTCTTTATTTTGGGTGTAATTAGGCATTGGGTCATTTTGGGCCTCGTAGATTTTGGGTTTGGCTCTGGGTAGTCTGCTTTAGACCAATTAGGCCTGGGTGTAATAGGTTCTGGCATTTGGATTTGGGTTTTAAGCCCGTTTATTGTAAATGGACTATAAACTGTGTAATATCCTAAATTAAGGGCTGTGCGTTGGAGCAAAATTCATGAGTCGATAGGCCTTAAGATTTGTTTTGATGAGTTTTAGGGGTTATTAAAGCTCGAGGATAAAAGGGGAGTGTTTTGAAAAATTTTGAAAATTGAGGGCTAAAGAGGAAAATTATGGAAGAAGGCCTTAAGTAAAATTTTGTAAGGCTTTGGACATGAAAGTCCAGGTAGTAAAGTGGCTTCCGCGTGCCACTTACGGTTTGGCACCAAGCATGGTCAAGGGTTCGAGTCTTAGGCGCGGCAAAAGCATTTTTCTTTTTTGAAAAAAGAGCACTGCATTAAAGGAGGCTTTATAAGAAAATTTAGAGTGGCTCATGTCACAAAAGGGCGCCTGGGAAAGGTGGCTAGGACGCTAGCAGCAGGAGAGCTTCTTGGAGGTTGGGCGTTCGAGTCTCGATGGGCGCATGATGATGCTTTATTTTGCTTGGCGCTAGAGTATGGGAAGCCAGCGAAGAAAGGCTTAAAAGGAAGTCGCAACGCGTTTATGTCACGAAAGACGCACGGGCAGACTAGCTGGGGGCTTGGAGAGTTCTCTCCAGGTCTCGGGTTTGAGACCTGGGGGCTGCTGTTGGGACTTCTTTTTTTTCAGCGTGGGAAGGAGGCCTGCATGGCCCTTGTGCGCGTGCAGCATAGTGTTGCTGCTTGTTGTTTTATTTTATTTTAGTTGGGGTATGGGGTATTATTGTTTTATTATTTCTATTATTTATTATTATTTGTCTTCATAAGCTGCAGAGTATGGATACTATTTTAGTTTTAGTTTATTATTTTAATGGTGATGGTAGTTGATATATATTATTATTATTATTATAATTATTATTATTATTATTATTTTATATAGGAAGTATGGGTTTACTTTATTATTAGAAGTATGGGATTTTTATTTTATTAGTTTTATTATTAATTTATTAAAGGAAGCATGGGTTTTACTTTATTATTATTATTACTATTATTTTAACTTTTATTATTGTTATATGCGTGAGGTATATATGGGGATTAGTTTGGTTTTTATTTTATTATAAATGGTGATGGGGAGTTGATATATATATATTATTTATTATTATTATTATTATTATTATTATTATTATTATTATTAATATTTTATGTATAGGAAATGATGTAGTATGGGGGGGGATAGATTAAACAATGTCTTTGGTTTTTGGTGATGAAGCATGGCCGAATTCTTCATGTTGAATTTTCTTTCCCTCCATTCTCGGTGCTTGGCCGGTTTTGAGTAGTGCTTAGGGGTGCCAAAATTCATCTTTCTTCTTCTTTTCCTTCAAATTTTTGTCTTGGCCGAAAATGAGAAGGAGCATGGATGAAACGCATGCAATTTGTTGTTCCTTCTTTGCTCTTGGAGCTTAGCCGAATGTAGGACTCCTTAAGCTAATTTTCTTTTCTTCCCATAGTGTGCATGGCCGAATATTCTGGTAAGTGTAGATCCCTTCTTCAACTAATTCGATTATGCCGAATCTCTTTTGCTTCTCTGTCAATACTTTCTTCAATCAATATTACTCGGGTTTTAAACCTCACTCTCGTTTTATATGGTAGCCGAAACCTGTGAACACCTATAGGAGGAGTCGAGCATCGGTGTTGAGGGGCCGAATCAACTATCAAGGTAAGGGTTGACTAACTCCTGTGGTTTGGAATGTAAGTTTTGGCCGAATGGCCTATGGGTTCTAAGAGTATGTCGAAAGCTTGAGGCTAAACCTTGCTAAGGTTGGCCGAATGTGTAGTGGCATAACTTGTGTTTCTTTGCATGTGTCTACGTGAAGGACCAGTGAGGGAGCTCTCGAGACTTTGAGCATTTTGGTAAGCTAGGTAAGTGGTAAGTATGATATTCGGCCCTAGGCCATATTATGTGAATAAATGGTTGACCGATTTTTGTCTATGGTAATTTAGGAAAATCGGCAGAAGTGTATAGCTAGCTTTCAGGATTCGAGATCGTTTTGTGTATCGATGGACGCAAGTGTTAGTCAAGAAGATAAAGGGTAGCCCCTATCCCAAAGTTTAAAAGGAGAGCCTGTCTCAGCGGTTCAAGATTGGCCGCTGGTGGGGGGGGCAGCGTCAACAACAACAACAGAGGCAAGTAACCGTAGTATCGCTTTAGGATAGCGGGATTGAGGGCATAATTTGTTTGTGATCAGTGCGCGAGTTATCGACCGTTCTCTCGCTTGTTTATATGTGTTATTTGTATATGTATATGTTGTGCATGTTAGCCGAAATAAGGGCTAAGATGTTGGATACCCAAGGTGGGTGATCGTTTAATCGAGTGTGTAAGCTCTTACACACTTTATTAGTATAAATTGTTATTATAATGATATTTTATCACCTATCATGTAGTATCTTTGCCTTGTGGGCATAAGCTTGGTTTTAAGGTAAGTCCCCTAATACTCGATCTATGATATATGTTGTGTATGCCATCATATGCTGTTAAATGTTATGCTATATACAAATGCATGATATATGGGATCATGATACTTGTTATGTGAGCATGATGATGTGGGATAAATGAGTGGAGGGGGCAGTGATATTCGTGTCGACGGACACCAGTGTTTTGGTAACACATTGTGACTACGGTCACCAGAGGTTTGGTACCTCCAGAGGTTTGGCACCTCATAGCGTCTCGTCCCTGTGGCTTAGTACCACCGTGGGTTGGCCCCACATTTGAGATACGGGATCAACGCCAGTGATTTGGTATCACACGATGGGTTGGCCCCATCATTTGATTGTGACTTCGGGTCACCAGTGGTTTGGCACCACAAGTATTGACGGATATCGTGACTTTAAGTCACCAGTGGTTTGGCACCACAAGTATTGACGGATATCGTGACTTTAAGTCACCAGTGGTTTCGCACCACCAGTGGTTTGGTACCACATGGGGTAGAAAAAGGAGCATGGATGGCTAGGTTGGGTTGCATAATTGCATGTCATACTAATATCTTGTGTATGAACTGTGTGGATATGGGCTAAGCCCGTATGTAGAGGACATGTGTATTAACTACGTCATCGAGTCTTGGTGACTCACCCCTTTCCCTATCTTTTCAGTGAGTCGATCGCGAGATTTGAGCTAGGGAGAGGACTCGAGGTGGCCATGCTTGTTCCTCGGTTTAGAAGTCTTATTTCGTACCATTAAAGTTTACTATTTGCTAAATTCGATTGGGTTGTAATATGGCCGCTTATTATTTTATTACTATTCGTATGATTAAGTAGTTTTTACCTTATTTCTAACGAACTTATGAACTGTTAAACGAATCGATAAAAGCAACGTTTTCAAAATTAATACTCGTACGCGTTTTCAAAGACGTTACCATCGGGTAGCAAAATTTTACCAAGTTATCAATAACCCCGATACTTCTAAAAATCTAAATGATCAAATGGTTTCAAAGGAAAAGAAAAAGTTTTCAACTCAATCATGTTTATCAAACCAACCTATCTTAGTTTTAGCAAACACCGTTTTACAAATTCAGCAATAATTTTCAGATTTCCACTGAGAATCCGAATCTTTCAAAAATGTTTTTACTCCGTGACATACCAGATCCGGTCAAGGCTTGTGGGCCGGGTTTGGGGTGTTACAAACTGGACACTGGTTTTATTTTTATTTTTTGTTTTTATTCTGGTTTGTTTTATTTAGATGGGCTCGGGCAAAATGGGCTTATTATAAAAGGACCCATTTTGCCCGGTCTTGTCAAATGGTTGTATCTTCAGGGAGATAGGCTAGTATCTTCAATCTGCTTCACTACAACTTCAGGAAGATGAGATTTACTATTTTTAGCCTGCTCCACTACATACTCAGGGATGCCAGGTTGATATCTTTGATCGCTTCCTACAACTTCAAGAAGATATGATCTGCTATCTTTAATCTGCTCCACTGCAACTTCGGGGAGGTCAGACTAGTATCTTTGATCTGTTTCACTGCAACTTCAGGAATGGCAGATCTGCTATCTTCAATCTGCTCCACTGCAACTTCAGGGAGGTCAGACTAGTATCTTCGATACGCTTCACTGCAAACTCAGGAAGACAAGATTTGTTGTCTTTTAGTCTGCTCTACTGCAAACTCAGAGAGGTAAGGCTGATGTCTTTGATCTGCTTCACTGCAATTTCAGGAAGGCAAGATCTATTGTCTTTTAGCCTGCTCTACTGCAAACTCAGAGAGACAAGGCTTACTTCTTCTATCTTCTTCCTACAACTTCAAGAAGGTAAGATCTGTTGTCTTCGATCTGCTTCACTGTAACTTCAGGAATGCCAGATCTGCTATCTTTTAGTTTGCTCTACTGCAAACTCAGAGAGCCAAGGCTAACTTATTCGATCTTCTTCCTGCAACTTCAAGAAGGTAAGATTTGTTGTCTTCAGTCTGCTCCGCTACAACTTCAGGGAGACAAGGCTGGAAGTGACAATTTACCCTACTACATCGTCTTATGACCTGTAGAATGGGTATATGCTTATGCCGAATGATTAGGATGTCCTGATTGATATGAGTCAAATGCTCCTAATTAGACATGCTATGATATATGAATGCAAAAATGATATGAGTATAATTCCTACTCAAGGTGTTATCACTCATTTATTTTTCAAGGTTTCATCTTTATTCCCCTTGAAGTATCATATTCTTGCTCAAATAATTTACCCCATTAAAATTCTAGGGCCCACTCCATTTGATCCTTGGGAACATAAGGCTAGTACCGCCTTCAAACCGTCCCACCAGGAATTGAAGCTTTTCTATCCTGTCTCTATTGCAATCTAAGGATACAAGATTTGTTTCAACTTCAATTCATTTTACCACCATTCAGGGGTTTTGAATTTTCCCCATCAATTTGGTTTGTCACACTATTCTCCGAATGACCCGATGACATCGCTTACTCTCGTCACAACAACTCATTATTCTGTCCAATTACCAATTGGACAAAGAATTCAGAGAAATAGTCTCCATTTAGACTATTCTTTCTCAAATATTTCCAATCTATGTGTAGGGAAATTCTAAACAATTGTCTTATTTCGTTTCTTGTTTTATCTAGAAATTTCCAAAGTAATATGTAGAACTTCTTTTGTGAAATTATTAGTTCCTCAATCATTATTTCAATGCAACATGCTTATAATGGATAACAAATAACTTGACTTTGAGGATAGTTCGAACTGAATAAATCGTCGATTAAAAAAGAAATAATTAGGAAAATATCTTTGAGAAGAAAAAGAATTCAAAGATAGTAAATTGATATGAGTAGAACAAAAATCAGAAGCCCTAGTTATCGCAGATTGGGCTTCTATATACAAATTTCATGAAGACTGCCTTGAGCTTAACATGCATTTAGAAGATCCAAAGTACTTTGTTGATGCCTCGATTTGTGACATACTTCATTTCTTGTTGGTTCAGGTATAGCAAGATCATTGCACGCCTTTCAAAATTTAAGCCGCCTTTTTTAGATTTTCAACTCAAAACCCCTTTGGTCTCAAGGCGCCCTTTGCTGGTTTTCACCTTAGCCTCTTCTTCTCTTTAAGCAAAATACCTTTTTACTGAATCCGAGTTCACAGGATTGGGTAAGCTTTTTCCATCCATTTCGGTCAGAATCAGTGCACCTCCAGAGAAAGCTTTCTTCACCACATATGGTCCTTCCCAATTTAGCATCCATTTTCCTCTAAAATCCTTTTGTATGGGAAGGATCTTTTTCAGTACAAGGTCTCCCTCGTGAAACTCTTTTGGGCGGACTTTTTTATCATAGGCTCGCATCATTCGTTTTTGGTATATCTGACCATGACGAATAGCCCTTAGCCTCTTTTCTTTAATCAAGTTCAACTGATCATATCGAGCCTGGATCCATTCAGCTTCATCCAATTTTATTTCTAACAAAACTCGAAAAGAAGGTATTTCCACTTCAATAGGTAGAACTGCCTCCATCCCATAGACCAATGAGAAAGGAGTTGCCCCAGTGGAAGTTCTGACAGATGTCCGATAAGCATAGTGTGCAAATGATAATTTCTCATGCCAATCCTTATAACTCTCAGTCATTTTTCCTACTATCTTCTTGATAGTTTTATTGGCCACTTCCACTGCCCCATTCATTTTTGGACGTTATGGAGACGAGTTGTGGTGTTTGATCTTGAATTGATTACAAACTTCTGCTATGGTGCTGTTGTTCAAGTTCAGTGCGTTGTCTGATATGATCCTCTCAGGCATTCTATATCGACAAATGATCTCATTCTTCAAGAATCGACTAACTGCTGACTTAGTAACGCTAGCGTATGAAGTAGCCTCTACCCATTTCGTGAAGTAGTCAATAACCACAAAGATGAATCGATGCCCATTCGAAGTTTTGGTGAGATCGGCCTAATGACATCCATGCCCCACATAGAAAAAGGCCAGGGAGAAGTCATAACATGCAATGGTGAAGGTGGTACGTGAATTTTGTCTCCGTAAATCTGACATTTATGGCATCTTTTGGCGTAGTTGATACAATCTCCTTACCAATAGTATCCAAATCTCATAATTTGTCTAGCAATTGTAAAACCATTAGCATGTGTCCCACAAACACCCTCATGAACTTCCTCCAGGATTTTTCTAGCTTCAACAGCATCAACGCATCTCAATAGTACCTGATCTTTTCTCCTTTTGTACAAGATATCCCCATCTAAAACATAGTCAGAGGCCAATCTTCTTAATGTCCTTTTATCATTCTCAGTTGCATGCTCTGGATATTCACGATTTTTTACATATCGCAATACATCATGATACCAAGGGTGGTCATCTTTTTCCTCCTCTTCTAGGTTATAACAGTGAGCTGGAACTTCGAAAATACTCATCTGAATAGGTCTCATATCCTCTGGCTTGTTTACTTTGATCATAGAAGCTAAGGTTGCTAAAGCATCTGCCATCTAGTTTTCATCACATGGGAGATAATTAAAAGTAATGTCATTGAATTCCTTAATCAATCCCAGAACTATTTTTCAGTAATCAATTAGTTTGGGATCTCTTGTCTCCCATTCTCCTTTATGCTGGTAGATTACTAAGGCAGAATCTCCATATACTTCTAGCACTCTGATTTTACGCTCCACAGCTGCTCAAATTCCCATGATGCATGCTTCATACTCTGCCATATTGTTTGTGTAGTCAAAATCCAATTTCCATGTGAATGGATAATAATCACCAGTAGGAGATACCAAGATTGCCCAAATTTCATTTCCCATAGCATTTGACGCCCCATCAAAATTTAGCTTCCACGGACATTCTTCAGTAATTGCCACATGCATTAACTCTTCATTGGAGAAATCAAAACTCAAAGGTTCATAATCCTCTAAAGCTCTGCTAGCCAAGAATTCTGCTATTGCGCTCCCTTTTATAGCCTTTTGGTTTACATAGGCTATATCAAATTCAGAAAGCAAAATCTGCCACCTTGCCATCCTTCCATTCAAAGTAGTTGACTCTATCATATACTTTAACGAATCAAGGTTCGAAATTAACTAGGTTGTATGATATATCATATACTGCCTCAATCTACGAGTTGTCCAAATCAAGGCGCAACACAATTTCTCAATCAACGAATATCTCATTTCACATTCAGTGAACTTTTTACTGGGATAGTATATCGCCTTTTCTTTTCTTCCTGACTCATCATGTTGACCAAGCACACATCCTATGGAGTTATTGAACACTGTCAAATACAGTATCAATGGTCTATCTAGATTAGGCGGAGATAATATTGGGGCATTTGACAAATATTGTTTGACTTTGTCAAAAGCTTTCTGGCACTCGTCGTCCCACATACACCTTGGTTGTGTTTCTTAAGAAGACAGAATATAGGATCACATTTCTCAGTTAATTGTGAAATAAACCGAGTAATATAATTTAACCTTCCAAGAAAACCTTGAACTTCCTTTTGAGTATGCGGTGGAGGCAATTCTTGTATAGCTTTGACCTTATTTGAGTCAACTTCGATTCCTCTCTCACTGACTACGAAACCCAGTAATTTTCCTGACCGGGCTCCAAAAGTACACTTTGTCAGGTTGAGCTTTAGTTAAAATTTTCTCAATCTCGAAAATAACTTCTTCAAAACTTCAATGAATTCCTTTTTTGTTCGAGATTTGGCGATCATATCATCAACATACACTTCAATCTCTTTGTGCATCATGTCATTGAATATGGTTATCATGGCCCTTTGATATGTTGCTCCTGCATTCTTTAGCCCAAATGTCATTACCTTATAACAAAAGGTGTCCCAAAATGTTATGAAAGTAGTTTTCTCCATATCCTCAGGGTGCATCTTGATCTGATTGTATCCCGAAAAACCATCCATGAAGGAAAATAGTGAGTATCTCGCTGTATTATCCACCAACGTGTCAATATGAGGTAAAGGGAAATTGTCCTTTGGGTTGGCTTTATTTAAGTCCTTATAGTCTACACACATCCAAACCTTTCCATCCTTCTTAAGGACAAGGACAATATTGGCAACCCACTCTGAGTATTTGACCACTTGTGGAAAACTAGCTCAAACTATTTCTTGACTTCCTCTTTTATTTTCAACACCACGTCAGGCCTCATCCTTCGTAGCTTTTGCTGAACTGGCTTGCACTCTTCTCTTATAGAAAGGCGATGTACTACAATATCAGTACTTAGCCTAGTCATATCTTGGTATGACCATACAAAGACGTTCTTCAATTCCTGTAGTAACTCAACAAGGTCTTGTTTCGTCTCCTCGGCTATGCGCATTCCAATTTTCACAACATTTCCTTCCTATAAGACAATATTCTCCACCACCTCTTCATGGGGTAAAATTTGTTTCTCTTCTTGCTTTACCATTCTTAATAAATCTGGAGATAAGTCACAATCTCTGTCACTTTCAAAATCTTGAGATTCCTCTAAATACGTCTTGCTCAAAATGGACCTCTAAATCTGTGGTATCATTGCTCATGTCATTGATATCTAGGGACCTGTGGTAGGTACAAAAGAATGTACAAAGAACAAATGAATTTGAGAACAATTATTTACATGGTATGAATGAGAAAAAAATGGAATGAAATTAGAAAATATAAAAAAATGAAAGAATATTTGCCAGAATTGATCATTAAAGATGTATTTTATTGAAACAAAAGATGTCTGAACATGAGCCTATTTCACAAAAGAGATCTTATTGTTCCTAGGCTTAAAAACAACAAGCGTGTTTTGAACATTACTCTGTGTAATCTCTAAAAACTACAGGAAGTTTCTCTACAGTCCAATTGTTCAAAACGCTTCCAGGTTCATAAGGGCGAATGCACAACAGGTTTCTTTGCCCAGTTTCTTCCTCGTGTATGGCGTTGATGTGAAGATTTTCATTTTCCAATAATCCTCTCTCCGAGTGAATTATCCCTCCTGATACAAAAGTCTAGGATATGTGAGGGAATGTCATCAATTCCCATTTGACTTTTTCCCTATTCAACCGTGCCCTTCTTCTCTCTTGCTTCTTCTCTGTTTCCCTTTTCCTTTGTCTAGTGTTTGGTCTGAAACCCAAGCCAAAATGATCTCTTTTCTCTTTCAGCATCGGAACTTGAATCCTTCCTTGAAGATGCCTACCCAATCCTTTTCCCGATAAGGCTCCTTTTCCCACTATCATTTGCAAGCCCATTCTCGTAGTCTTGGATATTCTAGGCATCAGAACCTCATTCCATTCCAAAATGAATGTTGCATTCATGAACTCTAAAGATCGAAAGGAACACTCAGTGGCCTCCTCATTTACCTCTAAATATGGCGCATCGTTGGTAACATTCGCTATGATGTTCTCCTCCGCATTTATGGTAACTAGCCAACCTTCCATTACTAGTTTCAATTTTTGATGCAATGACGAGGGTACTGCCCCTGCTGAATGAATCCAAGGCCTTCCCAACAAGCAATTGTAAGAGGGCTTGATATTTATTACCAAAAAATCCACTTCATATGTGTTTGGCCCAATCAACAATGGTAGGTCAATCAAATGCTCTCACTATGTTCTGGCATGTCTTCATGTGAGAACTGTCTATCGGCAATATTTTCAGTGTAGACAATGGTAAGACATTCAAAGCCAATCTATTACTGATTAGCACGCTCGGTAGAGTATATCCTTTGCAACGAGTAGTGATGTGCAAAGCCTTAGTCGACCCTATAACCCCAGGTGGAATTTCATCATCACTGAAGTAAATGAAGTTGTCGGCACTTATAGTACTAACCAGACGGTCAAGTTTGTTGACAGATATATCTTTAGTAACATAAGTTTCATTCAGTACTTTCATCAATGCCTCACAATGCACTTCTGAACTTAAAAGTAAGGCTAGCACTGATATGCCAGCCGGTTGTTTGCGCAGTTGCTCTACCACGCTGTATTCACTGTGCTTAAAAATTTTTAAAAATTCTTTAGCCTCTTCCTCTTTTACAGGTTCATTGATAAGTGCTTCAGCCCCTTTCTCTCGTTCAACTACTAAGGTCTTTGATTTTACTGGTTCTGTTCTGATGTTTCCTGAGTCGTAACGCCTTCCATTACATGTGTAAGATCCTTCATTTTGGCGTTCCTTAGAAGTGCTAGCTAGGATTTCCCCTCTTGGTATTGTCACATTACATTCGTAATTCTAAGGTACCATTCTGTTATCCTTATAAAGAAAGGAAACAGGTTTCTGGATTACAACCTTTGGTGCCACTTGTTTTCCGCCCTCAGTACTTCTTGGTCGGAAGATGATGATCCTCGGATAAATGACTTTTTGCATTGTCAACTCTCCTTCTGTTGCATATATGTTTCCTGTCTCTGAGCCTTTTTCATAAAATTCCAATTCCTTATTGTCCATAAGGTTTTGCACCAAGACCCTGAACTCAACACATTCTTGGATCTTATGCCCTTCTGCTTTGTGGAACTCATAGTAGTCCCCTACTTCTTCACATCCTTCCACAGAATCTGATTCTACCAATCCTCTTCCTACCATTTCTCTCCAAACCATTCTCAACGGGGTTTTTACCTCCACAATATCCCCATTGATCTTTCTCATGACATTTTCACCGATCACATTTATCCCCTTATCTCCATGGTTAGGTAACAAGTTTTTCGCACTAGGTGTATCATCAAATTTTATAATCCCCATCTTGATGAGTCTCTCGACTACCTTTTTGAAGGCATTGTAGTTTTCTATTGAATGCCCCAATATTCCCGCATGGTAATCACATTGAGCGTTTGAGTCATACCATTTAGGATATGGGGGCTGTAACGACTTTAGATAAAATGGGGACACCACATGTGCATCAAATAAACTTTGATACAGCTCTTTATATGTCATTGGGATTGGCGTAAATTGAATCTTTTTAGAGTTTTGCCTTGCGCCTGATTCTTGTCTTGCCGACCCTTATTGCCCAGCAGTAATTACCTTTGGCTGGCTAACAGTAATTGCCTTCGAGTATCCTTTGTTGTATGTATTCGTATTATTCACATCATTGTCTTTTTTCCTAGGAGTAGACCTTTTAATAGTTTCCCCTGCTTCAATCTTACCACTCCTTATGGCATTTTCAATCATTTCTCCTGCCATCACTATATCCGTAAAGCTCTTGGTGGTACTTCCTATCATATGAGTGATGAATGGAGCCTTCAATGTATTGATAAAAAGCATTGTAGTTTCCTTTTCTAAAAGCGGTGGCTGAACTTGTATGGCAATTTCCCTCCATCTTTGCGCATACTGCTTGAAGCTTTCATTTGACTTCTTTTTCATGTTTTGTAAGGTGATTCTGTCAGGCGTCATTTCATTAACATGATTGTATTGTTTCATAAAGACTTGGGCTAGGTCCTTCCAGGAACTAATCCTAGCATGACTCAGTTGATTGTACCACCTGGACGTTGCCCCCACCAAACTATCTTGGAAACAATGAATCAAGAGTTGATCATTATTAACATAGCCGGTCATCCATCTATAGAACATGGTAATGTGGGCTTCAGGGCAGCTAGTCCCATTGTATTTCTCAAATTCTGGCATTTTGAACTTATAAGGAAGCACCAAATCTGGAACTAAGCTCAAGTCTTTAGCATTAATTCCATGGTGATTATCAGCATTTTCTAAGGCCTTGAACTTTTCTTCCAACCATCTACAATGATCTTCTAACTGCCTTAAAGATTCAATTCTTGTCCCTTCCCTCTCTGCTACATCTAAGTTAGGGATAACAGGATTAGCAGGGTTATCTCCTGGGTTAGATCCTGTGCCAACTTGGAAGTTCATGGGTACTCTAGTATCAGTTTGCCTTGTTGAGGCCTAATCGTAACAGATGGCCTTTGAGGATACACCTCAGGTTGTGTTTGTGCATGTGGTGGGGTAAATCCCGGAGGAATGCCCTCACTATCTTCTTTGTCCATTGCTCCATTCAGTAGCTGAGTCATTTGAGCCACCATGTTCCTTTGAGCTTCCATCATTTATTCCCTCATATCTTGCTGGATTTTTGCCAACTGCTCTTGCAGCTGGTCTTGCATGTCTCTCTGGAACTATTCAAGTTTTTGATCCATATTCTTTGTTTTAGCGCGTGTACCGTACTGGTGTTTAGTTTCCAGATTTTTCCTTCTCTCTCTTTCTTTGATGATTTCAACTAATTAGGATTTTTCTATGAACTTAAATGCATATGATGTGATGTAATGCAAATGCATGAATGCAAAAAGAAGGCACCGATTCAGATTCAACTTCATTTAGAATACTTTATTAGAAAATAAAATCCTTTACATAAAACGGACTACAAATATGCTTACGCCATAATGCCCAAAGTCTTAACTTTCCTAAACAATAAGGCTAGCTCTCGACCACGATCTGACTGTAGCTCATATTTCGTGCTCAATGTATCAGCTTGTACTGCCAAAGTCTGTAAATGATCAGCTACCTCTTGAATCTGAACTATGGCTTCACTCATGAGATAATCCCGATTTCTAACTTGATCATGAGAATGGTGGATCTCTTCCTTCCAATGTCCTTCTCTTGCTTCCAGAAGCTCGATCCGGAGTTCACAATTTTGCAATGCTGATTCCAATTTTTTAATCTTGCCCTTTATTTCCTCAATCTTGTTCAGACTTGACTTCAAGTCGATTGCAGAATTACGGCTTCGATAGTGGTGAAGAGACCGTCCCAGTTCAGCCACTCTAAACTTTAATCCACATTTCTCCTTTTGGCTTTCTGCCAAACTCCTTTCTAGGGCCTCGTTTCGCATCTGTATCTCTTGGAACTTGTTCTCCTAATGGTCAGCTTTGGCTTTTTCTTCTTGAATCTCCTGTTGCCACTGTTCTGAAGTCTTCCCTAATTCGGCATTTTTCATTGATAGGCGTAACTTTTTATATTCTGTCTTTAGACTATCCAGATCTTCCTCGACCATTTTCTTAATTTTTCGGCCTCTGATTTCTAGAAATCCACATCTAATCTCAGGTACATCTTTTCTTCTTCCAATTTCTCCATCCTCTTTCCAAGCTTTGAACTCATCCTCTCGAAATCTTGTTTTATAATCTCTAATTCTGACGGGACCACTTGCAAGTATTCCTCTCTTGATCGGGCGCCTTCCGGATTTAGCTCCAGGATGTTATCATTAACCCTTCTAATCCTCCATCCGTTGTATTCTGGGTCGTCATTGGGCCTGCAGATAATCTCTTCATTCTACGAATCTAATTCCAAGCACAAGAAATCTCCTTAACCTTCTTCTTATAGTTATCCCCTCTGTATGAGAACTCACATTGAGCCAGCCCATATGTTGCTGGTACGAACTGTCTTGATCCATATTGCCTTAGTACGAGCAAAGGAGCATACCTAACGGCTCCCCAAATTCTTAGTAAAGGAACCTAGTCGAAACTCCCACACCGATAAAGAATTCCGTCGGGAATCATCCATGGAGCCTTCCACTCGATGTCTTCCTCTTGAAGGTTTTAAAGGAGCGCCATCCAGTTTTCCTCGGACACGTCTTCTCTCCTTGGTGTAGCCACTATCTCTTTTAATAGAAAATAATTCTCAGAGAAAACCCGATAAGAAATTTTCTCCACCTTCCATAAATGACTATGGAACCAAGCTAATAACAACTACACGCATCCAATGAACCTACCCTCTCCTGTTCTCTAACATGCATTCAAAGATCTGAATGTCTCGGCTAAGATCGCAAGTACAGGTGTGATCCTTTTGTCAAGTCGATCGATTAAATCAGTCACCGCTTCATCTACATGTCCGAGAGCTTTGGGGAAAATTACCAAACCGTAAATACACAAGGCAAAGACGTCGACCTTTTTCTTTACATCTGGATGTGTTGAGATCAGGTCCCTCAAACTTACCTAAGGAATGCATTTACTTTCACCTTTCTTCTGAATTCTGGCCTCAACCCACTGTTCACTCATCCCCGTGATATTCATTAACTTCTTTACAAAAGTTGGGACACTAGTAGCCCTGGAATAAGCTTTGTCGACTTGTATCCTTGGACAGCGAAGTAAGGTTGTATATTCCTCCACCGTGGGCACTAAATCTACCTTCCCGAAAGTGAAACAGCTATAGGCAGAGTTCCAAAACTGAGTCATGGCCCAAAACAGATGCTTATCTACCTTGATGTCGAGCAAGTAGGGTTGATCGCCATAATTACAATAGAACAGTTGCTTAGCCTCATCATCTCACTGGGTCCAAATTTCATTCAACTCTTGAAGGTCATTTTGTGTGATACTAATACGAATGAAATCTCATAGATCCGACACATACCTCTCAGCTAAACTATTCCTTTCTCTAATTGTGTTTGCTCTGACCACATGCGGACAGCTGCGTTGTCTTCCACTTTATCAAGGAATTTGTTCTCCATAACCAGCTTTCTAACTTAGAAACTGACCGTGAATCGATACTTCTTTTAAATATGAAATGACATGCACCAAAAATAAAGCACAACAAGTTAGTACCATGAAATAAAACATAACACAAATAAAGTAAGCAAACACGTAACTGGGCAACCACTAAGGTTTAGTATAGTTCTACTTAGGGTGAGTCCTTATGTTTTCTACGTGTGGTTTAGCCCTAAAGTTAAGGTACCTGAACCAGCAGATTCCTCGATCCTCACCCATTATAGGCTCATACGGACCGATTTTGGTTCAGGGGAATACATTTCCCTATGGCCATACGGAAGTGAAAACTTCACGAAGACATAGGTACAGATGTATCTCGGAAGCAATCCACTAGCCCATGCGGAGGTAAAAACCTCACGAAGGCATAGCTTCTCGCTCCCACTTAAAGGTGTGACCGCAACGGTCATGCAATGCAATGCGCGCGAGAATATAAGAATCATATGCAATGACAAAAACAAATGCAATAGAGGATCATAATTTTCAAATCAAATTTTTAAATTAAATTTTCAAATTTCTGAAAAAGGACAGAAAATAATCAATTTTATGGCTTGACTCTCTCTATGTCCCCAATGGAGTCGCCAACCTGTCGAAACCATTTTTAAGTTTTTATGAAAAAACGGGGATCGACTTAAAAAATGAAAATGGGAGTCACCACCAATCCCTTTTTGCTTAGGTGTGATCGGGTCACCTTGAAATTGATCATTTTAATAAAAAAACATTTTGATATATTAAAACAATGATTTTGGTCTAAGAAATTCGAGAAAACGGGTTCGAGAGTTGGTTACGCACGAGGAAGGATTAGCACCCTCGTAACGCCCAAAATTGGTACCTAATTGATAAAATCATGTCTTAATGTTGAAAATTTGAAAATTTTAAAATATGATCCTTTTATTTAAAAGAAAGCTAAAACTCACCTATCTCAAAAAAATAAAATGCCACACCCAATAAGTTAGGATTCGACATCTCAAGACTTCGAAACTAAGCTTGCTTTTATTTTTGTAGAAAATCCTTACATCGAGATACAAAACATTATACCTAATAAGTTAAGATATAACATTATGAATTTTCGAGAATAAATTTTAATTTGAAATTTATAAGTTTTAAAAAATGAGGATACTTGATACCTTAAGTTCCACGAGAAAAATTAAAACCCAGTAAGTTAGGGTATAATTTTTCTCGAAGTTCCCAAATATCATATATCGCTGTATTTAAAAAATATTTGAATAAAATGCGTCAATTCAAAATGTGTTTTTATAAAAAATGGTTTGAGTAAGATATTACAAAACATAAATACCAAATAGCAATTCTCTATAATTACAAGTCATATTAACAAATAATACTAATGTAGACAATTAACGAAAGAATAATGTAACATAGCAAATAATATATGAAATTGAAAGGACTATGCTAAAACAATAATACACAAATAAAAGAGTATAAATAAATAAATACAGGATATAAAATAATCAGCAGCAATTAAGAATCTATGTGAAAGATAAAGATTTAAGAAATGAACATTAAACTCTACAAACAAAATCAAATATATAAGTAAATAAATGGATCATATATTTAAACACTGAATGAATATTATAAAAAAATAAAAAAGAATATGACAATTTCTAAAACGATTTAATATATATAAACAATATTTTAAATAAATGATATAAAAAACTTAGAATATGAAAAATGTCAAGGATAACCTATAATAAATGTACAATTCAATAATTTAGTATATAAAAGTATAAATAATAATACATGATAAAAACAATTATAAGTAAATAGTATATAACTTTTAAATAAAAATATATTTATAATACAATAATCATAAAATACTACATATTTAATATAAATAATATAAACAATATATATTATATGATATACAAAATTTTATACAATACTAAGGGTAAAATGATTTAAGTGTCATATATAATAATATAATAATATAATATACAAAATAAAAAGTATAATATAATGACTAATGTACATATTTTAAAATAATATATAATATATGAATAATATTAAACTTAATAAAATAACCTAATTATGAATAGTAAATAGTAATAATTTAATACATATAAAAATAATACGTATTTTAAAAAAAAATACATAAAAAATTTATATTATTAATAAATTAATTTAAGTAACATATACTATACAAATCTTTAAGTTTAAAATAATACAGAATTTTAATAAAAATAAAATAATTAGATATAATGTTAAAACAATTTAAAAATAAAATAAAATAGAAATTATCTCCTAAACAAGGATTAAATAGAAATAAAAGTAAATGTAAAAAGGACTAAATCAAAACACGCGTCACATTGTAGGGACCCATTAAGCAATTATGCCTTATCTCCTAAACGACGCCGTTCTGATATTGGCCTTTAATTAGCCCGAGGGACCAAATTGAAATAGAGACAAACTTTCGGGGCTGAATTAAAAAATAAAAGAAAATTTAAATTGAACTAAATTAAAAATAATAAAATTGCGGAAGGACTAAAGAGGCAATTAGACCCTTTTATAAAAATGCGCGGATCCTCCCCGAGTCGGGTCAACGCGCGGATCTTCAATCTTAAAATGACGCCGTTCTAGTAGCCATTATAAACCAAAATAACAGCAAAAAAAATCATTTTAATTAGGTTTAAAAAAAACAACAGAATCTTCTAAAAAACGCTCTGCCTTCATCGGTCTTCCGACCTTCGGCCATCATCACATGTGCCTCACACGCCGCACGCGCCGTCGTCCGCGACGGCTCCGAGGCTAAAACTTCGTTTTTCAATGCCCCCAGAAAAAGGTAAACTCTTTCTTTCGATTTTTATTATTTGTATATAAAAAAAATTTCATGAATGAAAAAAAAATTGAAACACCCCAAACCCGGCCCACGAGCCTTGACCGGATCTGGTATGTTCCTCGAGTAAAACAGTTCAGAATTTGTTTGTTTACTTTGGAAAATTTGAGTGATTTTGGAAGAAATCTGGTTTTGTGTTGGGTTTAGTTGAAAATCTTGTTCTTTTTGAAATCAGGGATTTATTAAAACCTTGTTTTTATATTCCAAAACCACAAGTTAAAAGATATGCCGAATTTGTCTTAGATTTTACCTTTAAATTGGAAATCATTTGTGTTTAGATGCCAAAACATTTAACGTTTATTTTAAAAAAACAATTTAGTTAACCCTTAATTTAACAATACTAATATCGTGATAGAACAAATAAAAGTAAGCATAAAACATTTATTAGCTATGCCCTTATTACATCAAAACAAAACCCAAATGAATTCAAAATACTTAGAAATAAAAAGTCCCAAAATTAAAATAAAGTCTGAGTTGAACATGGCCACCACTAAGCTCCTGCCGACCCGGTCCATCACTGAGTGTCACTGAAAAAATACCCACCAACGGGGTGAGTCAACAGACTCAGTGTGTATAACCAACACTAAGTCCCAAATGATTTAGGCATATCATAACATATCATACATACATAACAAATAGAGATAATGATGCAATCCCGAACCCAAACCTAGATACCATCCGCTACACATCACCAGTACCAACCATCACACCGTGGGGACTACTAAGTCAACCCTCCAACCGCTACACATCATCGAAGGCAGTCGCTGCAGTCGACGTGCTCATCGCCCTTATATATATTGTGGCATAGCCACCAGATAAAATTTTTGTGACATGAGTCACCACATTCAGATTATGTGACCGAAGTCACCACATTCAGATATTTGTGGTATAAACCACCAGATCACTTCCCTTTTACATATCACCCATATGCCCCATGTCATACAAATATGCTTTAACCATGTCATATTCCTTATTCACATTCTTATAGTTTCACATATGTGCCATAACAAATCATATTACACTCATAGTAGGAGTAGGTAAACGTACCTGGTACTTTGTACCATTACATGGTACCTTAGCCACATCTTACATATTCTTATTAACACCTTTATTAAAACATAACCATAAATCTATTAAGGCTTAGGATGGGGGTACACACCTGATTTACTTAGTGAGTTCACTGAAATCCTGAAGAATCCCGATCTAACGCTCTAGATTTTAGTTCCTACATTCGGCCAATACTTAGTATTTTAGCAAAAGCCTATTCGGCCATTCAATCAGATCCCGAAGGATTATCACAATCAAAATCTTACCTTGCTGCTGATTTGATTCTTAAACAAATCCCGAAAACCTTGTATACCACTGTCGACTTGCGATCCCAAATCCCAAAAATCGTCACTTGGCTATGAGGATGCTGAAATCCTACATGGTACACACTAGGGTCAACGTTCTGTACAAAAATCTATAAAATGGCCGATGGCTGAATATCACCTTATAGCTTGCCTTAAAACTTGAAATCCCGAAGGCCTTCTCCTTATAATCGACACTAGCAGAAACCTGAGACATTCCTTCAGAGTTTTGGCCAAGAACATTAATGGGTTAGATTCCTATTTTCGATTAATCTGAAATAAAGAGGGAAACAACATCAAGTGATCCTTACCCCTAATGATGAAGTCAGTTGTACCTTGCTTGAATCCACAAGATGTTCGGCTAAAGCTAGTTGATGATCACTCAAGTTTCGGCTTTTGGGGTTTTTAATGGACAATCGGCAATAGATATCAAATGGAAAAGAGAGGCGTTTTTGGTGTGACTCGAGTATGGAAAAAGATGAGAATTCAGAGGAGGACAAAGATAACTTTCGGCTAGAACAAGAAAAAGAAAAGAGAAGTGATAGCTCGGAGAGAAAAGAGTAAACGAAAAGGGAGGCTAGAATGCTTAATGAAATTCGGCTATCCCCCCTTACTATGCTTGGCCGAAAATCCCCTCAAAGGAGTCCCTAGGCCGGCCAACTCCTTCCCCTTATCTCATCCCTTCCTTTTCTTCTATTTTCTCTCTTTTTGGCTCATTCAAAAATAATTTAAAATAAAATCATCATTTATCTCCTACTTAGCCGAAATTTTAAAAGGATAATCCTCATCTAAATGAAGTCCCCATGCCGTCCACTGCTGCTCCCTATTGCCACAAAAATAAAACACTTTTAATTGCTTCCCTTGCAGTTCGAACCTAGCCCCTCTGACACTCCTTGTGGCGTCACTTACTAGGCTTTAAGTGGCGCCTCCAAGCCACTGTACCAAGCCCAATTTTGTGTCTAATTTCACCTACATATTTTCTTAAGGCCTCCTCTGCCCAGCTTCCTCTTTTAAACTTAAAATCTGATAATTTCTAAAGCACTCTCCTATTTTCTAAAGTTCACAAAATTCATACAACACATTCATAACACACAAAGGCATGCTTTCACATATATTTAAGCACAAATGCATAAGCCCAAATCCCGTATGTTACAAAAATAAAGATTGGTTAAACAGGATATAACAGACGAGAAATCACCTCTGTTCTTTATTTTTTTATTTTATTTCTACGTATATGCGTGTATTTGTGTAAAAAAAAATCCATCGTCTTTACAGATTGTGTTAAGGTTTTTTATAGCCCTAAAAATAAATCAAAAATAAAAATATAAATATAAATAAAGATAATATTTTGCTGTTTCTTGTCATATCTGCTGTGTTTTTCTTTCCCTTTTTGCAGGTCAACGGCGAGGAATCTGGCGACGGAGCATCATCTGCGCGCTGATTGAGGCGCGAGGAGAGGCTGGTGTCGAGGCTGCGTTGGGTGCTTGCGGCGCGAGGGAAACCTAGGGTTTCAGAAACCCTTGGTTTCTGATTTAGTGCTGGGCCCTTTTGGGCCGTTCTCTGTTTTGGGTGTAATTAGGCATTGGGTCATTTTAGGCCTCGTAGATTTTGGGTTTGGGTCTGGGTAGTCTGCTTTAGACCAATTAGACCTGGGTGTAACGGGTTCTGGCATTTGGATTTGGGTTTTAAACCCGTTTATTGTAAATGGACTGTAAACTGGACACTAGTTTTATTTTTAATTTTTGTTTTTGTTCTGGTTTGTTTTATTCACATGGGCTCGGGCAAAATGGGCTTATTACAGCTGCATGAAAAATAGGAATTAGCAATGCTAAAATTCATTATGAAATGTTGAATCATCATTGTGAAAATTGTATCGTAAAGTTAAAAAGTCATTGCAGGGTTTTTGCTTATATCTCTGTTGCCTAAAGTCTACGTAACAACTTTGCAAATCGAAATGTCATTTTTAATTATTATATATCGCAACAACTTTTTTCCCATTCAATTATTCTCAACAGCTTAATTTATTTGTCTAAATATGTTTTAGTTATCAGATAGTTGGTTATGATATGTTTAACACAAGGATAATATTTCAATTACAAAAATTATTACGTAATAAGAATACATCGGTTGTATAATAAAATTCATAGCTGTGTATATTTAGATGCTAAATCTTTTACATAACACTATTGTAAAGGTTGTTGGACACTATTTTGTTATGTTATTTTAATTGATTGTATATTAAATTACTCGACATCTAAATGTTATTGCCAAAAATTTATTTTAACAACAATAAAATGTTGTTATCAAGTAACTTACACAACACTAATGTAGATACCTAGTTTTGTCCCAGGCGATCCAATTTCAAACTTATTTAGATTTGATTTTATTGAATAAGAGATTTATTCAGACGTCTTGAATAAAATCGAACTAAATTAAATTTTAATTTAATTTTAGGGTTAAAATTTAACAACTTGAATTGAATTTTATTGGTTAAGTTGAATTGCATATTGAATTATTCATTTTAAAATAGAATTTTTTTTGTTTTAATTAATTTTGAGATTAATTTTAAATTAATTATTATTTAATTTGATTACATTTTAAATTTTTTGGTATGAGAGTGGTGATTATTTAAATATCTATACATGAGTTTTTGGAAAATATGAAATTTAATTCTTAAATATAACCATTTTTATTTTTAAATGATGATTTTATTTGAAACTTGGTTGAAAATAAAAATATTTTGGATTTTCACTTAAAGTTAATTTAATCGTCATCCCAATGTTTGGATCCAACGAATTACAGCTCCAACGAATTACCACTCATATTTCAATTTCAAAGTTTCTTTCTGTTTGGATCAAAGCTGTCCAATATAAATGACTCCACGATTGTTTAGGCACCTCTTTGAATATTGTTTGTTTAAGCACTATTCAGACACGACTTTTGGGACAACTTATGTGAAATGTTGGATTTTTTAAGTCTTTTATGCAAATGAGTCTCAAAACATGTTTTATTTCATCTTAAACAATGGTGGTTGAATTTGGATGATTGAAGGAATTATGAGATCAACATGTCTTATTTACTAAGGCTTATCTTTAACCTTAGCCTTATCCTTTAAGCTATTTATTTGATGATTTATCTGTTGATTTTACTTGGTTTAAAAAGCTTTATTTAGGGATAATTATTGGAGAAAATTCAAGAAGATATATTCAAATTATAATTGAGAGTTTTACCTTATTAAGACTACTTGGAGAAACCATCAATTTTTTAGCTTATAATTACGTTGTTGTGCCGCACATTTAGGTGCCCTTTGAAGTGCTTTTGATTGGTTATTTGTATACTTTTTACTTACTATTTTTGCACTCTTGTGTTAGGCTTTTTTGAAAAGTTTATATTTAATGTAAGTGAGACTTTTGGGTGAGTGATTTTGTCACACTCGTTTTTTTTAGGTCCTGAATTTAAAGCAGCTACGGAGTTAATTAAATAAAATTACAATACTGTTCTTTGGAGCTAAAAACCCACCAAAAACAACATCTTTTGTTACAGTTTGTGGTATTAGAAAATGGCTAGGAGGATGACGCCTTAAACTTTCTAAGATAACGACTCTAAGATATGGCATCTTCCTCAAATCTTCATCCTTAATCTCAACTTCCTCGTCTGAGACAACCTCTTTGATTTCCATGAATAACTTGTCTTGAATATGTAGGTGCTTCACCAAATTAGCCATTATCCATTCTAGAGCTATGGAAGTAGTATCAATGCCTTCAGTGAAGAACACAATTTCCTTTTCTTCAAGTATTCTGTTTTCCTTTTTAAGTTGTAAATCAAACAAAGTGTCAAAATAAGGAAGGAAAGGCTCATCCTTTTCATTTTTTTCCTTCCCTCATCGCCTTTCTGGCTTTTATTAAAGGTACCATTAGTTTTTCCTGATCCTGCCGAAGCTGACGAACCTTTTCCCATTGCTTGTGAAAGACAAATTTCCCCAAACTTGGAAACCGATTGAGTACTTTAAATTCGTCAAAGCTCAAATGTAGGCGTCACTGCAAGTCATTGATATCTTGAATTTTCTTGTCTTCAAACTTATCACCAAAGAAAATAAAAGCAAACAAATTGTTGAGTGCATGTTGTATATGCTCTTTAATTTCAGTGTGATGATATTCATTAGATGATTAGTGATGCTTAAGGAGGTTGATCAGTGCAGCTGAGGCCCATTTACGTGCACATGCAAAGGATTTTATTTGCAAAGTTTGCAGGATATTATAGGTAAGATTACGACGGAGCTGGAGCCGTGTAGGGCTATAGAATGCCGAGTAGATGTTGTGTTGATCACAGTTGAGGAACTTTTGAGTGGCCATTTGTAACACCCCTAACCCGTATTCATCGCTGGATTAGGGTTATGAAGCATTACCATACTATCGAAACATTTGGACTTAATGTCATTCAATAACATAAACATATCATAAATCAATCATACATATTCATATCATCTCTAAATCAAGCCTTCGAGACCATAAAAATACCTTAGAAGTAAATCGGGACCAAATCATTTGGAAAGTCTAGAAAAAAATTCACAAAATATTGAAAAACAGGTGTCACACGGCCGTGTAACCTTCGAACAAGGAACACACGACTGTGTCCCAGCCTGTGTCTTTACCCATGTAACTCTCTGAGTAAGGTCACATGGCCGTGTCACACGCCTATGTGCCAGGCAGTGTAACTCACTGAGTTGCCCCACACGCCCGTGTGCCAAGCCATTTGCTAGGCCGTGTAACTCACTGACTTGCATACAAAGGAACTCACAAATGACACAGGGCCATGTCGCTAGGTCGTATGGACCCAAAATGAACCTTAAATAACAAGTTTATCAATTCAAGCTTACTTGGAACCTAATAAACCATTTATCAGCCAAAAGACCTATTCAAAGTGACCTTAAAACAAGCTAGAATCATGCTAGATCATCCATCTAACATTCAACCAATATGCCACTCATAGACACCTCAAACACGTACAAATAATGCTTACTTAAACAATCCAAAAATACCACAAATTCATGCATCATATCTCATTCCATGTTAAGCTTAAAAACACAATATAAGTGACCATTCTCACTCCAACACTTTGTACCAAGATGCTTTATACATCCACTATTAAAAAGTGTTCCAAACGGACTTACCTAATCATACATCATAAGTCCATCACCATTTATTACCAACAAACATAAACATACCAAATTTTAACATTTACATATTCACCAAAACATCATAATACCAAAGACTTCTCCTATTACATGCCACTTTATCTAACTATAAACAAGTTTTGTGTTTTAGTCTTGCGGGTCGCAAGGCGGGGATGGTTTTGGGTTTTGTAATCGTAGCGGGTTGCGGGGCGGGGATGGGGTCCCCCTGCACCCGCTCCACCTAATTGACATCCCTACTCTTGGTCTTAGCTTAGCACAAAATTCACAAGAATTTAAAGCGAGGTGACCAAGTGAAATTTAATGCAAATCGCCATGTGAGCTAATTTGCTCTTCATTTTAAATCCAAATTGTGCAGGGTTGGCAGGTGTTAAAGCATAAATAGGCATGCAGATCAATATCCTATTTCTATACAAAATTACATATTTAGTGTTTTATTATTTATACTTAAATGTTATTTAATTATTAGGTTAAATGAATAATTAAGCAGGGCAATAAAATTAATGAATAAATTTTTATTAATTGTGATTGACATGAACCATTGTGATTAGGTTTCCTTATCTATATCTATATCTATGGTTGTAAAAAATTCCTTATCTAGTATAATTATGTTTTTTATTATGTTGGTGTTAAAAGTAATTTTGAAAAGATTTTAAAATTGTTCATTGTAAAAAGTAATAAATATTACTATGAGTGTATATTTATCTTTTTTATTATATATTCTTATATAAAGTTTATTACAAAAACAATTTAAATCTAAGGATAGCATTAGAACTGTGGATTTGGGTACCCACAGGTATCCTATATACATATATTCGCTATCGATTCAAGGCAGATGAGGATAAGCACATCAGATATCAATTATTTGAATTTATTGATTACACTACAAGAAAAATAGGAATTAACAACGCTAAAATTCCATTATGAAATGTTGAAACATCATTTGTGAAAATTGTATCGTAAAGTTAAAAAGTCATTGCCGGGTTTTTACTTATTCCTCTGTTGCCTAAAGTCAATATAACAACTTTGCAAATTAAAAAGTTATTTTTAATTATAATATATCGCAACAACTTTTTCCCATTCATATATAATTTTACCAACGGCTTAATTTGTTTGTCTAAATTTGTTTTAGTTATCAGATAGTTGGTTATGATATGTTTAACAAAAGGATAACATTTCAATTTCAAGAACTATTATGTAATAACAATATATTGGTTGTATAATAAAATTCGCAGCTGTGTATATTTAGATGCTAAATCTTTTACATAACACTATTGTAAAGGTTGTCAATATTATTTTGTTATGTCATTTTAATTAATTGTATATTAAATTACTCAACGACTAAATGTTATTGCCAAAAATTTATTTTAACAACAATAAAATGTTGTTATCAAGTAACTTATACAACACTAATGTAGATACCTAATTTTGTCCAGGCAATTCAGTTTCAAATTTACTTAGATTTGATTTTATTGAATTAGAGATTTATTTAGACGTCTTGAATACAATCGAACTAAACTAAATTTTTATTTAATTTTAGAGTTAAAATTTAACAGCTTGAATTGAATTTTGTTAGTCAAGTTAAATTGCATATTGAATTATTCTTTTTAAAATAGATTTTTTTTGTTTTAATTAATTTTGAGATTAATTTTAAATTAATTCTTATTTAATTTGATTAAGTTTTCAAAATTTTGGTATGAGAGTGGCGATTATTTAAATATTTGTATATGATTATTTACTTTTAGTTCTAACTTTAATTTTAAATATTTTTTAAAAAAATAATGTCTGGATCTTTATTCATAAAATAGGTGTAACACCCCAAACTCGGCCCAAACGCTACGACCGAATCTGGTATGTCACTTAAGGGAGTTCACAAAACATGTCGCATTTTGGAAAATAATTACTAGGTTTAAACCTTTATTCCGAAAGCTTAAGAATTCATTAAAGTATAAAATATTAAGTTATAAATTATCTTGATGGATTTTTAAATAAAAACTGAAATTTCATACATGTCTTAACTTAATTGAAAACATAAAACTTAAAAACCCAACATAACCCAATCAAAAATAATAATCTAGTGGCCCGTGGCCTTATTACAACCATACTTAAAATCTGCAAAATATAAAATAATAGACTAAAGCCTTTTAGTTGAATCCAATTGCTCTCTTTTGCATGGCCACCTCGCGTTCCTCTCTAGCCCGGTCCGATGCACTAGGTGTCACCTGAAATAGTTAAATTAAAAGGGTGAGTCGAGAGACTCAGTGTGCCACCCTCATGCACCATTAGATTTGAGCTTTAGCCCCATAAAACAAAATAATCAAAGTTAATATACATAAAGAAAATAGTATGCAAAGCCCAACCCAAATCCTAGGTGTCCATCCGCTACATGCCCCCGTACCAGCCATTCACACCATTGGGGATTTCTACAATCAACCCACACCATTGCACGCCTTGATGGCGATCGTCTTTGCTCATCATCGATCATGACCGTAGCCACTACAAGCGAGATCACGGCAAAAGCGCTCATCGTAACACCCCAAACCCGCCCACGAGCCTCAACCGGATCCGGTATGTCACGAGTAAAACGCGTTTTGAAAAAATTTGGATTTAAGTGGAAATCTGAAAAATATTGTTGAAGTTTATAAAACGGGGTTTGCTAAAACTCGGATGGGTTGATTTGATAAACACGATTGGGTTGAAACCTTTTTCCTTTGAAACCATTTGATCATTTAAATTTTTAGAACCATCAGAGTTATTGTTAACTTGGTAAAATTTTTGCTACCCGATGGTAACATTTTTGAAAACACGTACGAGTACAATTTTGAAAACGTTACTATTAACCGATTTGTTTAGCAGTTTATAAGTTCATTAGTAATATAATAGAAATAAAGTAAAAGCAACTACTTAAACATCCAAAATAATAACTAGCGGCCATATTACAAACCAAACCAAACCAAACCAAACCAAACCAAACCAAAATAATAACTAGCGGCCATAGATACTACCTTTTAAACCCTATAATGCCCAAACAGATAATTTTAATCAAGGCCTCTACCTAAACCTGAGCCCAATTTGGACCCCTATTTCTTAAATTAACATATTAAACATATTCACCCATTAAACGCATAGGCCCAAAAATTCAGGATGTTACAATAGGCCCAAAACAAACCCAATAAAACCAACAGAAAGTAAAATAAACGTCAAAACAGAATAGCCCAAAAAACAAACCCAAAAAATAGTAAAAAAGAAAACAAAAACCAAAATAAAACAGCCCAAAACAAAGACCTAGATTGCAACAACGGGGAAGCTCTGGAGACTTCTACGTCCCATCTGTTCTCCACTTAATTAACCCCTCTCCTGAAAAGCAACAAAACACTTGGGAAACTACAGATGCTTCATCATTATCTCCAATAATTTTCATCAAACGCAGTCCCTTTCCACAAAACCTCATTGAATACATCGACTCACTGATTATTCAAATCCATTTCCATTCTCTCCTTCAACTCTCCGGCCATTTTCCTCCTTCATGGATTCTGTCCAGCTTCAATCATCGTCCACCGCTTCCTCTGTGCCAGAAGAAACCATATGCATTAGATAAGTTGTCTCCCTCTTTTTGATTCCCTCTGTAGCTATGAGATGAGCAACCTTGTTAGATTCTCTATCGATAAATCAAAATACACAAGACCCAAAACCTAAACTCAGTTGCTTAGAGTCTTTTATATAAGCTTCAATCTCATATCTGTCTTCTATCTCTTCTTGCGGTTTACGAATCACCGAATGAGAATCACCTTCAATTTCAACATCCCTCAGCCTGAGATGTAGCCCAAGATTGAGTGCCTAAAGACACGCCATTGCTTCAACTGCAAAAACAGACGGTATATTCGCATGCATAACTGTTCTTGAACAAATAACTTCTGCTATTTCATTTCGAACCATTAACCCAGAACATGACTTGTTCCTTTGCCTGTTGAAAGTAGTATCGAAAGTGATTTTTACCCTCAACCCATTCGAAGCAACCCATCTATCCGTATGAATCCTTCTTATTGGTAAGTGCGTATTCAACCCATCTAGTTTCTTTAGGTAGTTGACCACAAAATCTGCTATTTGAGAACCCGATTTCATCTCACCTTCATGAATGAATCTGTTTCTTGATGTCCATATCGCCTACATTGCACATGCTATCATCCTGCACTTAGCCGTGAAATTTGACTCAAAAATATTTTTTATCCATTCTTTGAAATCAGTATTTGCAATTGTAATAGACCAAGTGATATTTAACTTCTCCCATGTCTCATTTGCTGTAGGACACTCTCTAAAAAAATGCTCCCTAATTTCCACTCCATTTTGACATCTTCGGCAAGTGGCGGAACCCATCATCCTTCGAAAGTGAAGATTACTTTAAGTAGGCAAATAGTTACACGGAAACCCCCAATTTGTAATTTTGATTTTAGGGGTAAGATCTAAGTTCCACAATTTCTTGTAAAATTGTTTGTAATTAGACTGTACTTGGTTTTGTCTAGAGGTGTACATGGGCCGGGTGGCCTGGCCAGGCCCGAAGGCCCGCCTGAAATGTGGGAGGGTTTGGGCAAAAATATAGGCCCGAAAAATGGGCTTGGACAAAAAAATAAGGCCCGTTTAAAAATGGGCAGGAGCTCTGTTAAGGCATTTTTGGTCAGCCCTACTGATTCACTAAAGAAAAAAATTATTTTTTTAATATTATTTTCTTATTGTTTTTCTCCTTATTTTGCTACCATTTTACTATTATGTTTCTATTATTTTGTTGTTATTGTTTAGATATTATATAAAACTTATTTTATTGTTAATTTTGTTATTATTTTAAAGACATTTGTAATTTCGTTATTATTTTAGAGGCATTTGCTTGTTAAGTTGCATCTATTTTAGTGTTATTTAAGTCTACATATTTTTTAAAATTTATTTTCAATTTGTTGAAAAATATTTATTTTGATTTTTTTAGTATTTTTGATGTATTATATATATTTAAAAATTATATAAAATAATATAAAAAATTAATACGGGCGGGTCGGGCTGGGCCTGGGTTTTAGCATTTTTATATGGGCCGGGCTTAGGCAAAATTTTAGGCCCATTTTTTGGGCCCGACCCGGCCCATGTACACCTCTAGTTCTGTCCATCATGTAACGATATTTGTGCCCACTACGAACCGAATAATCCCCCGTCGGCTCATCACGCCAGATGAATGGTCCTCATGCGGAATCATGGACAAAGGAATGCATAAAATCCTTTTTACATCCTTCTCCGTAAAGGTATTACAAATCAGCTCAGCTTTTCATTTTCTTGTATTAACATCAATCAAATCTGCAACTTTTTTTAGACTCGAATTATCATTCATATTCTGAATTTTGAAATCGTCATTTCCAAGAACCCAAGCATCTCCCCTAATAGAGACTTGCCTCCCATCACTAATCCTCCAGCCCAAACCCTTCAAAAGGAGCCCATTTGCAGCCTATAAGCTCTACCAGGTAAAAGAAGGTAAATTTCCCAAACTAGAATTTAAAAAATCAGAATCTTTATAATATTTAGCCTTCAAAGTACGCGCTAGTAAAGAATTAGGATTATGTAACAAATGCCAACCCTGTTTGGCCAATAAAGCAATGTTAAAAAGATTCAATTTACTAAAACCCATACCATCCTCTTCCTTAGACGCTCATAAAGACCTCCAATCACACCAGTGCATACCTTTCTTTCCTTAACTTTTTTCCACCAGAAAGACCCTATTATGTTTACCATTTCCATACAAAAAGATTTTGGCAAAAGAAAGTAAGACATCATGTATGTAGGAATTGCTTGCAAAACGGCTTTGATAAATACCTCTCTACTACCTTGTGAGATATGTCCTATGCTCCAGCTGTTAATCTTTTGCTTCAATCTATCTTTCAAAATTTGGAAAGCCATTTTCCTTCTTCGACCCACCAAATTTGGCAATCCTAAGTATTTTTTCGGATCTTATTATCCTGATCATTCACATTCGAAATTTACACATTTCCCCGAGCAAGATTCGCGTCCACTTAGGATATCTTTAAGCACATTAATTCCCCTATCTGAAACCTTTCCAAACAGTATACAATCACCCGCAAACATGAATTGGGTGATTGGTGGAAAAGATCTACATACCCTTGCGTAGATAACCCTTTTCCGCAGAACAAAAATAAGTAAGGGCTTAAAGGATCCTCTTGACGCAGTCCTATCGATGGCTTGAAACTTGAGCCTTCGTCACCATGAAGTAAAATTGAGTATTGAACTGAATTAATACAGTGGAGAATAAAATCAATAAACGGACTTGCGAAACCAAATTTTGACATCATACCTTTGAGGAAATGCCACTACACTCAATCATAAGCCTTGCTTATATCTAGCTTTAGAGCTATAAATCCTTTTTGCCCTGATCTTTTATTCTTAAAATAATGAAGTACCTCATAATGCCAGCAACACATTGTCAGTTATAAGTCTGCCAGGTACAAAGGCACTCTGAGAGTCATCAATACAATCATCCAGAACCTTTTGTAATAGGTTGGCAACAGTCTTGGCAATAATCTTATAGATAATAGTGCAAAGGCTAATAGGACGAAAATTTTTCAGATTGAGAGGATTTGCAGTTTTTGAGATTAACACCAAGTGAGTTCTATTAATTTCTTCCAGAGATTTACCATGATTTAGATATCCAAGCAAAAACGCTAGTATCTTTACCAATAATATGCCAGTACTTTTGGTAAAATACTGTCAGAAAACCATCTGAACCTGAAGCTTTTGTAAGCCCCATTCCTTTCAGTGCCTCAACAATTTCTTCCTTTGTGTAAATAGCCATCAAGTTTTGATTCATACTGTCAGAAATACAATATGGTACCCCCGAGATTATATGATCCAAGTTTCCAATTCCTCTAGAAGCAAATAGGTCCAAAAAATCGTCTCGAGCAATATTCCCAATCTCCATACAATCCATAACTAGAGAACCATCATTCTTTTGTAATCCTCGAATCCAATTAATACGCCATCTCTGAGAAGCATACTTATGGAAAAACGAAATGTTCTTATCGCCCATTTTCAGCCAATTCACTCTTACTCGTTGTTCCCAATATCTCTCCTCCTTATCCATCTCCGTATTCTGGTGTAATTTAACCTCAACAAGCTCAGCCAAAGACTCATCACTATTCAATTCTCCGAGACTCATTGTTAATCGTTTCACATCTCGTCCTCTTTTGTACTTAATCTTTCCCGCCCAAATTTTCAACCCATTAGCAAGAGTTGAAATGCGATTTTGAAAGGAACCCAAACTTCTTTCCCACAATTTCCTAATATCTTCCTCAAGGACTCCTCTAAAACCCATCAAGTTTTAAAACGAAACCTTCCAGGTCTTTTACTCATTCTTTCAACCTCCGTCTCAATAAGTAAAGGACAATGGTCCGAGAAAAAATGTGGGAGATGCCTCAATAAATAAGTTGGGAAAAGTTGTAACCAAGCATCAGTAGTAGCCATTTTGTCGATTCTTTCTCTAATATTTCTTTCCATTACTCGACCCTTCTCCCAAGTAAACCATGTCCCAGAAAAACCAATGTCCTCCAATTGACATTCCTCCAACATTCGACGAAAAACCTCCATTCTAGCCTCATCCCTTAACAACCCTCCCTTTTTTCATGTGTAAAGAGAATATCATTGAAGTCACCACCAACCAGCCATGGTAGCAAATTATTTCTCCCCAAGTGTCGAAGTAAGTCCCACGTCTCTGGTTTATTCATTAAATTCGGTGCCCCATAAAAATCCGTAAACCTCCATCGTGGATTTCCTTCCACTTCTTGAATTTCAACATCAATATGATTTTTTGAGAAGCTTTTCAGAGCAACTAAATGTCCCCCATTCCACCCTATACTTAAACCCCCTCATGTACCATCAGCAGGAACATCAACACCATTAAAAAATCCACACTGCCTCCTAACAATCTCCATTTTATTAGCATTCAATTTTGTCTCCATAAAGAAGACAATTTGGGGATGATAAATTTTCAGCATATGCTGAAGTCTTCTTACTGCTCGCAGACTCCCCAATCCACAAACATTCCAACAAAATATTTTCATTTCTTTCGGTTGGCATACCCATTGGCAGCAACTGATAATTGTTGAGGATGAGCTGAATGCCCACCAATAACCTCCAACGAATCCTGACCAGAAGAAAACTTAGTGATCAAAGAATCAAACCTCTGTCTTTTTTTGCCTTCCTCATTGATGATTGGATCATCTTCTAATTCACATTCCATATTCGTCAAATCCAATCCGTTAGCAGGGCCCACCCCAGCTGGAAATTTCCTTTAATTTTAAATATCTATATATGATTTATACATATTAAATATGAATTTTTTTCCCATTTTCCATTTTTTTAGAATAAGAAGAAAAGGAAAAAGAAATACTTGGATAACATCTTCAGCTCAATCATTGCAACGAAGAGCTTTATGTTGTCGACTTCTAGCATTCCCCATGGGTTCTCTCTCCTTGGCACTGGCGTTGTCTCACCCATGTCTTCCCTTCTCTCTGGCAACACTTTTTTTCCTATATAATTATTATGTATACTCTTAAGATCTATCAATATTCTTGTCAATGGTTCAGCTTTGACTGGTTTTATTTTTTCTTTTCTTCCTTTGTTGTATAGGGAAGGTCTTGTTTAATCATCTTATTGTTTCTGTCCACTGGGTTGTGTGCTTTGGCCTTATTGGGCAGCTGAATGGTATTTTTTATTAATAATAAGCCAGTATTTTATTTTTAAAAAAAGGGAAGATCTAAAAAAATATAGTTAAAATGCTTTAAAATAAAATAAAACAATTATAGTATATTAGATTATTGTTACAAATTTTTAATATAACCAAAAGTCTTATAACAAAGTATAACAAAATATTTAAAATATGACTTAATATGATAGACCAAAAATTAAGATAAATCAATGGACATACAATCTAGGAGCGATTTGGACCTCTAAAGGATTCTGCATTAAGGCTGTGAATTCATGTTTTTCGGTCAAATCCACACCTTCTCCCAAACACTTAAAATTGAAATGCCAGACTAAGTTTGCCACAAAAATACTTCAAGTGAAGCATTGCCAAACGATATGACGGACACATCCTTTTCCCTACCCCAAATGGCATCATTTTAATCTCTTTTATTCCACTGATATCAAAATCAACAATAAAATGTTGTTATCAAGTAACTTACACAACAATAATAACGATACCTAATTTTGTCGGGGCGATTCAATTTCAAATTTATTTAGATTTGATTTTATTGGAGTAGAGATTTATTTAAACTTCTTGAATAAAATCGAACTAAATTAAATTTTTATTTAATTTTAGAATTAAAATTTAAAGGCTTCAATTGAATTTTGTTGGTCAAGTTGAATTGAGTATTCAATTATTCATTTTAAAATAGAATTTTTTTTTTTGGTTTTCATTAATTTTGAGATTAATTTTAAATTAATTCTTGTTTAATTTTATTATGTTTTCAAAAAATTGATATGAGAGTGCTCGTTATTTAAATATCCGTATATGAGTTTTTGGAAAATATGAAATTTAATTCTTAAATACAATATTTTTTTTGAAGAAAAATCATTTTTATTTTGAAATGATGGTTTTTTTAAACACTATTCAGGCAAGACTTTTGGGACAACCTATGTGAAAAATTGAATTTTTAACTTGGTCCTCTATGATTGTTTTCTCTATAAGCAAATGAGTCTTAGAAGGTGCTTTATTTCATCCTAAACAATGGTGGTCGAATTTGGATGATTGAAGGAACTATGAGATCGACATGCCTTGTCTACTAAGGCTTGTCCTTAACCTTAGCCTTATTCTTTAAGCTATTTATTTGGTGATTTGTCTATTGATTTTACTTGGTTAAAAAAGTTTTATTTTGGGATAATTATTGGAGAAAATTCAAGAAGATATATTCAAATTATAATTGAGAGTTTTACCTTATTAAGACTACTTGGAGAAACTATCGATTTTTAGCCTATAATTAGGTTGTTGTGCCCCACATTTGGGTCTCCCTTTGGAGTGTTTTTGGTTGGTTATTTGTGTACTTTTTACTTACTATTTTTGCACTCTTGTGTTACGTAACACCCTGAATAATTGGGTCTGGGCATTTTATGTGTTTGAATGCTTAAAATATTGAGAATTTGAGGTACAATTGGGGCTCAAATTGGGCTGAGGCCTTGTTTTAAACATTTTGTTTAGACACTCTTGTCAAAATTAAAATTATGTGATATTAGATATTTAGAAGAATTTTCTAAAAAATTTCTTCATGAATATCAGAAGTTAAAAAATGATAGTATAGACTTTTGGAAAAACCAATATTTTCATAAATTACCACCACCTTGGGATGAAATTTGCATAAATAAATATGCTTCTTTCATAATAAAACATAGTAATGATAATAGTACAGATGTAGCAAATATAGATACTATAAGTAATAGAATTAATTTTGCTAAAGAAAGAATTATATTACATTGCTTACAGAGTAAGGCGGCTAAACAAGTCAAGAGGAGTTGTAGCCTAAACAAGGCATCTCGGAATATCTCGAAAAATATCATTTTTAGAATCCTTTAGTTTTCTTTTGTAAACTTTCTTGCTCAAGAAAATAAAAAAATCTTTCTTGATCATACTTTTGTAAATTATCTACTATCTTCCAGTTTTATTTTCATTCTACGATATTATAAAAGCCTTCCGTTTGTGCATATCCCCTCCCTCCCCCGGTAATTGGTATCAGAGGAGCCCCGGAGTAACGATTTCTGGAGTTCTAATATCTTCAATCCCGTTTATTCCGTTGTTGTTTATCTCAAAACCCATATATCTGTCGTTCTGTCTTCTTGTTGCCGTTGAGTCCGAGTGGGACGTTGTAGGCGTTTGTGAAGACGTTAAAGACACAGAAGGTTTTAGGTACCAGAGATAAAAAACATGGAAGAAATGGATTGTTTTATAAAGATAAAACTTGTAATCATACTATGCATATTGACTCTAAGAATGAAAATAATATTTCGGCTCTTAGTAAATGTATCAATAGTTTAATAGATATGACATCTATATATTTTAATAAACTATATACTAAAGTTAGTAAAGTAGAAGAAAAAGTAGATAACATGGGAGAAGTAACAGATTTAGATTTGAATAACAAATCTAAAGAATTACTATCTGATGTTAATAATAAATTAGATCAAGTTATTAATAATAAAAATAATATAGAATCGGACTTAGATTTAGGACCTTTATATTATGGTAATAGTAATGTTATTTTAGCTTTATCAGATGAAGACGAGTCTTCGGATGAATCTTCAATCTATAATAAAAAAGAAAAAAGAAAACAAAAAAGAGAAAATGTTAAAAAACAAGAAAAATATGATTTTGACTCTTATAAAACTTTAATAGAACATTGGAAAAACCAATTTTCTAAAATAGAAGATAAAAATGAACAAGTAGAGTATTTAAAACTATAGAAGAACTTTATGAAAAACATAAAGATTTATTTAAAAAATACAATTATCACTATATGTTAAATTATGATACTACCGATAATAGTAATAGTTCTAATAAAAGTAGTAGTAATTCTGATAATTCTGATGTAGATATTAATGTTACTAGTCATAATTCTGATGAAGAAAACACTTCAATAGAAGAGGATGAAAATATAGAAATTCCTGAACCTATGGATCTTTGAATGCTGGATCCATATGATTATGAAATACCGAAACCTAGGGAAATTGATAAACAAGATCCTTTTGGTAAAAACATAGAATATTGGAAAAACCAATATTTGCCTATAGAATTAAAACCGATACATTATCCTAATAAATTAGATAAAATATCTAAAGATACAAAAGTCAAAGAAAAACCAATAATTCAACAAATGAAACTTGGAAAAAAGGATATTATAACATTTTCACATTTCCAACCCAGGAAATATTATACTTACATTGAAATCACATTTCAGTTTAGAGAATATAATTCATATTCTTTAAATGCTTTATTAGATACAGGAGCTACAACTAGTAGCTATAGAGAAAATGCTATTCCACCAGAAAAATGGGAACTTATGGGAAATCCAATAAGAGATGTTGGAGTAGATGGTAATGAAACTTTAGTCCTTTTTAAGGCAAAAAATATACCGATCTACATAAATAATGTAAGATTTGTGATACCTAAAATATTATGTTTTCATGAAATGCATGGAGATTTATTATTAGGTAATAATTTTATATATCAACATTTACCATTTTCTATTGATAAAAACTTTGTTATATTAACTACTGAAAATACTTCAGTAGAAATACCTTTGGTAGAAAATTACAAATTTATTTGTGATCAAGACTTCAAACCACCTAGGAAAGAACAGATTAAACAACTTGAAACAAATCATTGGTTGTTTAAAATATTAGAAAATAATTTTAGTGAAGAACCATTAAAACTATGGAAAAATAGTCCTAGATATTGTACTATTAAATTAGAAAATCCTAATAAAATTATTAGAGTAAAACCTATGATCTATACTAAACAAGATATAGATGAATTTGAAATACAAATAAAAGAATTATTTGAAAAAGGATTAATAGAAGAAACTATTAGTTCACATTCTAGTCCTGCTGTTATGGTAAGAAACCATGCAGAAATGAAAAGAGGAAAAGCTAGGATGGTTATTAACTATAAAAGATTAAATCAAAATACTATTTTTGATGGCTATTTTATTCCAAGAAAGGAAGTTTTAATAAATCAAGCTAAACAAGCAAAATATTTTAGTAAGTTTGACTGTAAATCTCGCTTCTGGCAAATTATGTTAACAGAAGAATCCAGACCATTAACAGCTTTTAGTGCACCTAATGGACATTACCAATGGAGAGTAATGCCATTTGGATTATGTAATGCACCACAAGTCTTCCAAAGATGGATGGACTCTATATTTAAAAAATATAAAAAATTCTGTGTCGTATATATAGATGATATTTTAATATTTTCAGATACATTAGAAAATCACAGAAAACATTTAAATATTATATCTAGAGAATTCATAAAACATGGAATTATATTAAGTCCTAAGAAAATTGAAATATAAAAAACTGAAATAGAATTCTTAGGATTACTACTATCTGCAGATGGTCTTAAACTCCAAGATCATATTATAATAAAAATAAAAGAATTTCCTGAAAATATTGTTGATAAGAAACAGCTTCAACAATTTCTAGGAATTGTTAATTATGGTAGAAATTTCTTTCCTAATTTATCTAAAAAACTAGATGAGTTATATGAAAAATTAAAAAAGGATAAACCTTTTGAATGGTCAAAAAAGGATTCAGAAATTATAAAACATATAAAATTTGAAATAAATTATATTCCTAAAGTTTATTTACCTAAACAAGGTGATAAATTAATTCTAGAAACAGATGCCTCAGAAAAAATTGGGGATGTGTATTAAAAGCTAAAACAATAGCTAATGAAGAATTAATTTGTGGATATAGCTCAGGAAAATTCAAACCGAATGAAATAAATTATGCTATATATGAAAAAGAATTATTAGCAATAAAAAAGGGAATAAAAAAATTCCTAATATATTTAGCACCTGAACATTTTATTATAAAAATTGATAATCAAGCTGTTAAACAATTTCTAACTAATAAAAGCTTAGAAACTGTACCTCGGAGAATTAGATGGTATAACGAATTATGCCAATTTAATTTTGAAGTTATTTATATTAAAGGTACTAATAATATGATTGCTGATTTTCTTAGCAGGCCTTATGGATAGAGGTAAAAAACCTCTAGAAAAAGTTGGAGAATGGACAACTGTCCATAAAATACCCAACAAAGGAAAAACAGTAAGTCCTAATCCAGGATTTATTACTGTACCTACTCAAGTACCATTTTATCCTAATCAAGGATATTATGTACCATATCCAATGGTAAACCAACCATTTGGAACACAATCACCAAATCTGGTGAATGATTTTACTTGGTCACAAGATCCTTATTCAGTATATCAAAAAAGCTATGCTGAAATTAAAAAGAAACAGAAAATTTGTTGAAAAAACAACAAATTCCTGAAATTCCCGAAATAAAAGATTTTTATAATCTAGGATTACCTATAGAATATTATAATTTTATAAACAAAATATGGAAAACCCATATTACTGATCAAAGAGCAAACTTTAGAAGAGCTCTTACACGCTTTTTGAGAATTCTTAGTTGAAAAAACAACTAAGGAAAAAGAAGCTCATGATTTATTACTTAAATCTGTTTTATATAGAGATTGGGATGAAATCCTAGTCGAATATACAGATATTAAGGAGATAAATAATTTTCTTGATATATTTCAATATTTTATTAATAAGGGAACAAACAGTCCTATTATTAATAAAATGTTTAGAATATGTCTATATAACAAATGTAGACAAATTCTACCACCGGACATATTTTCAAAAATAGATAGAGCTATTTGCAACCAGCAAGCTCAATTTTCAGAAACTTTTTCAAAATATTATTTACAAGCCTATATTTTTACTAATGATATAGGATAACAATTTCCTACTATCAAATTTAGGCTTAATCATGAACCATTTGATATAACCAGTATTGAATGGGGATTTGTTAAAGAAATAACAGTCTAAAATCTTTCTTTTCATTTATTAAAAGATTTTCCCGCTATAGTAAAATCTAGATTAACAAATTTTGTTGATTTAGATGATTTTATCTACTATTTTCATATAGAAATATGTAGTCTTATTGGTATCGCTGAAAAAGAAAAATTTTATCACCATATCAAATTTGGAATATTCAGTACTTTGTTTTGGGAAAAGCCCTTTCCATGAGAGAGAAGAAGACCAACAAAAATTGTCAAAAGCCATTGACAATTGTTATAATAATTTTACCAATTATCAAATTCAAGCGGAATTGATATGATAACCATGGGCGAACATCTTCTTCACCAAGAAACTTATTTGTTCTGGACCGATGGTAAAAGAAGTTTAGCATATGACTTTGGAAGAACCCAGAAGACAGAAATAGAGAAGCTGTTCAGTTATTAACAAAGATAGCTGACATAGAGATAGATGATTATCCGTTAGCAGCGGAGATCAAAGACACGTGGGAAAGCTGGAATACACCAGTTCCTTCACCAGAGTCATTATACCTTGATGAAATCGAGGAGATGAATCTCAGAAATATCCAAGAAGGATAAAAACAAAACACAACACGTGGAAGAATGATATCCAAAAAGGAGAAGCATTCAATTTTGGCGGTGACTTAAAAAGAAGGAAACCACCAAAGGACAAAGATGATGTCAGCCATGATGGAAGCAACCATTAATGCAATTGAAACGTGAAAGCAACCACAACAATTTTGATAGAAGACGGTGGAAGCAACCATCAAATCAAGATGGCTACGTGGAAAAATCATGAAGCCAACATTTAGTTATTCTTATCAATATACTGTTCGGACTTCAATTGTAATTAAATTAGAGTTTAGAATTTTCACTATAAATAGGCAATGTTGTAGCCTAAACAAGGCATCTCGGAACATCTCGAAAAATATCATTTTTAGAATCCTTTAGTTTTCTTTTGTAAACTTTCTTGCTCAAGAAAATAAAAAAATCTTTCTTGATCATACTTTTGTAAATTATCTACTATCTTCCAATTTTATTTTCATTCTATGATATTATAAAAGCCTTCCGTTTGAGCATATCCCCTCCCTGCCCCGGTAATTGGCATATTGGCATATTGGGCTTGTGGCCCAGAGGAAATGGTGCCACTAGGAGGAAGAGGAGTTGGCATCACTTGTGCATGAGGAAGGCCCAAATTTTGGCAGCTTAAAGCCCAAGTTTTAAGGCTAAATTTCGGCACTTAAAGGGAGCAATAGGGGGGACGGCACAAGGATATTTTTTAGGGATTTTTAATGTTTATTTTATGTTTAATTATAAGGATAATAGGCAGATAATGAAGAGAGGAATCAGGGCTATTTTTGAGAAGATAATGGATCAAGATAAGGGAAAAGATGAGACCTCATCCAAGAGGCTAGAGTTGGCCGAAAATTTGACTCTGTAAAGGGGAAAGAATCGGCTCTGTATAGGCAATAAGGTGTGCCGAATTCTTCATTATGTTCTCTGAACATTCTCTCAAAATCTCTCTTTTTATTTTCGATAAACTTGAACCCTCTCTTCTCTTTTCTTTTCTGACAGAAAACAAAACTCCTTAGATCTCAATTGCTAAAATTCCACCATTCTTATTCTCTTCTCTTTGGTCGAATCTTTCTATCCATTCTTTGCTTATCTTTTCAAATCCTTTGTTCTTCAAAGGAGTTTGCTTGTGCCGAATCTTGAAAGAAATAATAGGTAAGTATTGATTTCGGGATTTCAATGTTTTTTCGGCTTTTCAAAAGTCCTTAGCTGAATGGCTATTAGAAACTAATCTCTTATTTCACTCTTCTTTTCGGCATTCCAGGATTTGAAGAAGGAGGCCAATCGCATAGATCTCTAAGTTATAGAATCATGTTACTTTCGGGATTTCAAGGTAAGAGGATTTGTTTAATTATATATATAAAATCGAGTAGAATACTAACCATAGATGAATATAGGAGAGGCCTATTTTCGCAATTTTTCTGGCTTTTGAGCAAGGCTATAGATTGAGGATAATAGACCCGGATAGCAAGGACATCGACTAAGAATATTGGATTTCGCGATATCAGGTGTGTAACTCTCCATACCATCTAAATCTGTTTGATTAGTATATAATTATAAGTCTTATATGTTTTGATAAATGCCAAAATCCCGGATAATGACGGAAACCCAAAGAGGGTAAAAGCAAATTACCAGGTTAGTGAATGTTCTAATTAAATGATATAAGGATAATGATTTTATGTGATTGCATGGGTTGGGTTTGATGAAAGGAGGAAGTTATATGTTGTAGCGGTTTTTACTGTGATCTGTTGTAGCGGTTCCTTACCGTGATCTGTTGTCGCGGCTTTTACCGTGATCTGTTGTAGTGGCTATGTAACATCCCGAAATTAGGCCTAGTAAGATTGGGCCGATTGGGCCTTGGGCTTTAGGAAAAATTTGAGTATCATCTTGTTGCTTATGTTAATTCAGGTATGATTTTATTGTGTGCTTAATATAGTCTTGTGAAGGCTTGGAATTAATTGGTTTAGAATAATTTTTAGTATGGAGAATTTAGTGAAGTGGAGCAAGTGATTATGATGCTTAAGTTAATTTAAGTGTTTAATGTTAACATAAGTGAGCAAGTAGTAAAGTGGTGTTGGCACATGAGTAATTGTATGAGAGAAGAGGTTCGAATCCCATGGATGACAATAAGGTGACTTTTATTTTTGCATTGTATGGCATGTGTTGGTCAACTCTAATTAAGGTAAGGTTGGACTATTGTCTTTTATGGATAGTAGACTAAGGAATAAGGCAAGTTATTAGTTAAGGTATGGAATTAAGGAGTTATGGCAGGATAAGGGGACATAAGGCTTGAAGTATGGAGTGATGTTTTGGAAATTTTTCTATGGCCTTTTGACCATGAATGTGGACGGCATAGTGGGCTAGGGGGGTTGGCTTAATTTTGAATGTGATTAGGAGGAAATAAGGAGGAAAAATATGGGATGTTGAATGATAGTTTAGGTAAGCTTGAATTTGGGGAAAAGAATCATTTTGATTAAGGAATGATGAGGGAACAAAAGGCATAATGTAAGGTGATTGCTATGGAAAGTTTTGTGTGGAAAACTTTGGCTTTGGAGTCCATGTATTTGGACGGTTTGGGGGGCTAGGGGGGGTGACCGAATTTTGTTGAAGGTTTTGGTAGGTTGGTAGCTAGTTGGTCATTTTGACAATTGGGTTATTTTGTGTTTTCTCTAAAGCAAATGTTTTTCTCTCCACTTTTCCTCTCCTAACCGAATGCATTTTTAACATTAGGTAAGCACCTTTTATTTTATTTTTTATTGGTCATTCCATTTTGACCATTTTGGTTTAATTTACCTATTCTTATTCTATTCTTTCCTACCGAAATTCTTTGGTGATCAACTTTCTTTCTCTTTTGGTTAACCTTGGCCTAAACTTATAGCCATCATTCTCTTTTTTCTTTCTTTTGGCAAATCACTAAAATCAAAACACCATAGCCGTAACTCTCTTTCCCTCATCTTCTTCTTTTCACAATCTATCATGTTCTAAAGTCAACATCCCTTTCCTCTCTCGTCGACATTTAGAACTAGTGGACTACTTGTGGGTTGGTGGTAAGAAACTTCTTCTCTAATGATTGATTTGATCTTTCTTCTCTGGTGTGTGCCGAATCAAGTGTTTAGGCCTTGGTTTAGGGATGGCCGAATATTTTTTAAGCTATGTTATGTGTTTCTTTTGTGTAGTCCACGTTAAGGAGCCTTAAAGGAGTTTCTGATTCGATTAACTCAAGGTAAGCAAGTATAGTAATCGCCAAGGGCCATTTCAGTAGATCTTGTTCAATCAAATCTAATTCTAGTATGTACCATATAGGAATTTAATGAGTTCATAAGTAAGTGACGATTTGGGATTTAGTCGATCAGACAAAAAAAGGTGCGTAGTTATCGCACTATTCTCCGTTATTTTGTATATATTGATATATATATGTGTGTGTGTGTGTGTGTGTATGTGTGTGTGTATTATAGCCGAAAATAATGGCTAAAAAGGTGGATACCCGTAGTGGGTAATCAATTAATCAAAGTCAAGTGCTCTATTTTGCCTATGATATATGTGTGATATTTGTGGTGAGCATGTGATGAATATTTACTCTAAATGTTAATCTGACATGGTACACATATATGCATGGGACTTGGGATGTGAAAATCGAAGGAAAGGGTGTACATATTTATGTACGTGGTCTAATGTTAGCTTTGTGCTACATTAGCGCTTGATGTTAGCTATGTGCTTCATCAAGGGAGGTGTTGGCTAGGTGCCCATCTCGGCGGTTGATAGCTATGTGCATCATCGTGGATTAATTGATATGAGGGATCACTTATGTGATCGGTGGCTTAGCCACGGCCTTGGGCGGCAAGTCTGCCAAGGTGAGATATGTGGGATCACTTAAGTGATCGGTGGATTAGCCACGGCCTTGGGCAGCAGGTGTGCCAAGGTAGGTGTAATGGATGGACACTAGGTTGGGTTGGGCTTCCTACTTGCATAATTTTGTATGTGGACTGTGTGGATATGGGCCAAGCCCATATGTGGGGACATGTGAAATAACTATGCACTGAGTCTGTGTGACTCACCCAAATTTTTCTCAAACCTTACAGGTGATGCATAAAGCTTGGACCGAGTTGGAGTGGATACGAGGTGGCCCATGCAGAAGATATTTTATTTGTTTTACACATTTTATTTATGAAAGGTTATTTATTGTAATAAGGGCCACTTTAAGTATTTAAGGATTTTTATTATGTTTTAAGTTGGATTGTCGATTATATCATTATTTGAAAATGTTTTATTTTTAGCAAATTATGTTTAAAGTTTTCAAGTCGGAAATTTTGTTACAACTTAATTTTATTTGGAATTTTAATTATACAATGTTTTAGTAAAGACAATAAATTTTATGTTTTCACTCTAAGTCAAAATATTTTTCAAACGTTTTCCGCAGTGGCATTCTAAATTCGGCCGTGGCGTATGGGCCGGGTTTGGGGTGTTACAGGCTACAGCCATGATCTGATGATGAGCAGCACGACTGCCATCAAGGCGTTTAGCGGTGTGGGTTGATTTTAGAAATCCCCAATGGTGTGAATGGCTGGTACGGGGGCGTGTAGCGGATGGAAACCTAGGATTTGGGTTGGGCTTTGCATATTATTTTTGTGCTATGTATATTAATTATTCTGTTTTATGGGGCTAAAGCCCAAATCTAATGGTGCATGAGAGTTGCACACTGAGTCTCGCGACTCACCCTTTTAATTTAACACTTTCAGGTGACACCTAGTGCATCGAACCGGGCTGGAGAGGAACGCGGGGTGGCCATGCAAAAGAGAGCAATTGGATTCAGCTAAAAGGCTTTAGTCTGTTACTTTATATTTTGCATATTTTAAGTATGGTTGTAATAAGGCCACGGGCCACTAGACTATTATTTTTGATTGGGTTATGTTGGGTTTTTAAGTTTTATGTTTTCAATTAAGTTAAGACATGTATGAAATTTCAGTTTTTATCTAAAATTCCATCAAGATAATTTATAACTTAATATTTTATACTTTAATGAATTCTTAAGCTTTCGGAATAAAGGTTTAAACCTAGTAATTGTTTTCCAAAATGCGACATGTTTTGTGAACTCCCTTAAGTGACATACCAGATCCGATCGTAACGTTTGGGCCGGGTTTGGGGTATCACATGTTAGGCTTTTTTGGAGAGTTTATATTTGATGTAAACGAGACTTTTCAGTGGGTGATTTTGTCACACCTGATTTTCTTTGAGGTTTTGAATTTAAAGGAGTGTTGGGAGTTAAATGAATAAAATAGTGAGTTGGCAAACTCTTTTGGAAATTTTATGGCTAGTGGGCAATTAGTTGAGTTTCAATTCTTGTTTGGTTAAGATGGAATCAATTTCAATTCAGGTGAGGTTTTTCACTCCATCTTGGGGTGATTGATGATAATATGTTGCTTGAACGATCTGTGTTATGTCTGTTCTGAGTTTGTCTAAACTCGTTATTGTGTGTGAAATGGTAAATAAGCATGCTGAGTATGCGTAACAGTGGTAAGTATGATTGTTGGATGTCATATGGTTGTGAACTAACGTTTAAATAAGTGGTGTATTGTATGATAAGTAATAAATACCTTAATTTGCATGACATTCATGATTATATTACATGCAGAGTAGAGGAAATTACCTTGACGGGTAAATGAAGATAGGAAAAATTAGCGTATTGTGGGAATGGATGGATTGTTATAGGATTCAAGGGAGTTTAGCGGCATCGTAGAATGGTTATCGACTGGCTCGCTAGAGCAACACCGTGACAACGGTTATTGACTGGCTCACTAGATTGATCGACTCGATGGAGCGACACCGTGACGACGGTTATCGACAAGTCCTTCAAGGCGACACCGTGTAAACGGTATATGTGTCTTTCGGGGCTACACCTTGAGAGGGGTTCCTCGATTCTTCGAAATCAAAAGTCCATGGTTAATTCATAGTGTGATCTAGGGGCGAACAGGTACAATTTATGGCAAAAACAGAACCTACCAAGATGACAAATAAGAAGCCTAACAGGGCAGAAAAGGGAGATTTTTGTATGACTTGTGCAGCAAGTTGACAAAATGATCGGGTTATGTTGAAAGCGCAAATAAGCGTGCTATACAGATGAATCCTCCACAAAGGCGGAAGTAGAGAAATTGGCAAAAACGTCGTCACGGTATAATACTTAACTTATTGTAAGAAATTGATGTCCCTTACAATTTTTGGTTAACCCCTTATGGTTTTTTTTTTATTCCCTCATTTCTTTTCATACTTCTTGTTAGAATTAAGTGACCCAAATCCTTATTTAAATAAAATACATGGTAAAATAAAATAAAAGAAGAATCCTTATAGAATTACACTTATTTTATTTTATTTTAAATAAGGTTTTTAAACCTTATTAAACTCCATCTATTTGATATTGATTAGAATAAGGAGTTTTCAATCTTATTACACTCCTATGAGAATATGGCTTTGCAAACCTATAAATAGACATGGTCTATTCCTCTTGTAATTGATTCGAATTTGACATAGTGAATTTTCTTCTACTCTGCCCGTGGTTTTTTTCCCGAAAGGGTTTCCACGTAAAATCTGTGCGTTCTTTAAATTTTTATTTCTCTTTTCCTTGCGATATATTGTCATTACCGACGTTATATTTTTCACAAATTGGTATCAAAGCTTCCGAGTTTTTCATCTCGATCACGGTAATGGCATCTTTGAAGTATGAAATTTCGTTGTTGGATCGCAACACCAGATTCACGTTGTGGCAGATAAAGATGCAGGCAGTTCTTGCACAGATGGATTTAGATGAAGCCCTACTAGGGGTAGATAAGATGCCTTCGACATTGACAGAGGAAGAGAAGAAGCACAAGGATCGAAAGGCGTTAACACAGTTACATCTGCATTTGTCTAACGAAATTTTGCAGGATGTGATGAAGGAGAAGATCGCCGCTGCATTATGGAAGAGGCTAGAACAAATATGTATGTCGAAAACTCTAACTAGCAAGTTGCATATGAAGCAACGTCTTTATGCTCATCGTTTGGAAGAAGGTGCGTCTGTACACGAACACTTAACAGTGTTTAAAGTAATTCTCTCAAACTTGGAGGCCATGGAGGTTCAGTATGATAAGGAAGATCTAGGGTTGATTCTACTTTGTTCGTTGCCCCCGTCTTATTCAACCTTTAGAGACACGATTTTACATAGCCGCGAGTCTCTCACAGTTGATGAGGTTTATAATTCTTTGACCTTGTATGATAAGATGAAGCATCTTATGGTTAAAACTGACTCTCAGGGAGAGGGTCTCATTGTTTGTGGGAGACAAGATCGGAATGCTGATAATGATCGTGGAAGAACACAGGATCGAAATCCTCGCGGTAAATCTAAGGGTAGATCGAAATCTTCAAAGAGAGGTAAAACTTGTAACTTCTGCAAGAAGAAAAGGTACATTAAATCTGAGTGCTATAAGCTGCAGAACAAGATTAAAAGGGAGGCTGCGAATCAAAAGGGAAAATAACCAGAAAATTCCGGTGAAGCTGATGTTGTAGAAGACTACAACGATGGTGAACTTCTAGTCACTTCTGTCAACAATTCTAAAGTGAGCGAGGAGTGGATACTTGATTTAGGTTGCACCTTCCACATGTGCCCCAATCGGGATTGGTTTACAAATTACGAAACAGTGTCTGAAGGTGTTGTTTTGATGGGAAATAATGCTTCGTGTAAAATCGCAGGTGTTGGAACAATTAAAGTTAAGATGTTTGATGGAGTTGTCAGAATTCTTAGTGACATATGACATGTTCCAGAATTGAAGAGAAATTTAATTTCATTAAGTACTCTTGATTCAAAAAGGTACAAAAACACAGCTGAAAGTGGGATTTTGAAGATTTCCAAAGGTTCCCTCGTTGTGATGAAGGGGCAGAGAAAGACTGTCAAGTTATATGTTTTGCAGGGTTCTACTGTTCTTGGTGATGCAACTGTTGCTTCCTCTTCCTTGTCAGATGATGATATTACTAAACTTTGGCATATGCGCCTAGGGCATATGAGTGAGAATGGCATGGCAGAATTGAGCAAAAGAGGACTTCTTGATGAGCAAGGAATTTGCAAACTGAAGTTCTGTGAGCACTGCGTTTTTGGGAAGTAAAAGAGAGTTCGATTCACCAGAGGAATCCATAACACGAAGGGAACATTGGAGTATATTCATTCTGATCTGTGGGGGCCATCAAGAGTGCCTTCAAGAGGTGGAGCTAATTATATGCTAACTTTTATTGATGATTTTTCCAGAAAAGTTTGGGCATTCTTTCTGAAGCAGAAAAGCGATGTGTTTTCCGCATTTAAGTCTTGGAAAACTATGATTGAAAAACAGACGGGAAAACAAATAAAATACCTTCGCACGGACAATGGCTTAGAGTTTTGTTCTGATGAGTTCAATAAACTGTGCAAGTTAGAAGGGATCGTGAGACACTTGACAGTTCGTCATACTCCACAGCAAAACGACGTTGCAGAACGAATGAACAGAATGATCATGGAAAAGGTTCGATGTATGTTGTCAAATGCCAACTTACCAAAGTCGCTTTGGGCGAAGCGATTTCATCGCATGTTTTTTTATCAACCGATCTCCACCCATTGCCATTGAGAAAAAGACTCCACAAGAGGTATGGTCTGGTAATCCTGCTAATTATTCTGATTTAAAGATCTTTAGATGTCCTGCATATGCTCATGTTGATAATGGAAAATTGGAATCGAGATCCATTAAATGTGTTTTTCTTGGTTATAAAGCTAGTGTCAAAGGGTATAAGTTATGGTGTCCTGAAAATAGAAAAGCTTTGATTAGTAAAGATGTTGTTTTTGATGAAACTGCTATGATACCTAACTTATCTCTTAAAGGCTCTTCCAATGAAGAAAATCAAAAGCAGGTGAAACATCAGATTAATACAGAGTCGACTCCTCAAGCCAGTACAAAAATTGAGAATAGAGTTGCTTCTTCACCATAATACTCTATCACTAAAAACAGAACTAGAAGAGAAATCAAACCTCCAAAGAAGTATGCCGAGGCTGATCTAGTTGCTTATGCTTTAAATGTGTCTGAAGATATAGATGCAAACCAAGAGTCGTCTAATTATTCTGAGGCGGTTAGTTGTGAAGACTCAGAAAAGTGGATGTTTGCTATGCAAGAGGAGATGGAATCACTTCATAAAACCAGAACATAGGATCTTGTGAAACTTCCTAAAGGTAAAAAGGTTGTTCGCTGTAAATGGGTGTTTAAAAAGAAAGAAGGGACTCCAGGAGTTGAAGAACCCAGATATAAAGCAAGGCTTGTTGCAAAAGGTTACAGTCAAATTCCAAGAGTGGACTTCACAGATGTGTTCTCCTCAGTTGTAAAGCATAGTTCAATTCGAGCTTTGCTTGGTATTGTGGCCATGCATGATTTGGAGCTTGAGCAGTTAGATGTAAAAACTGTATTTTTACATGGAGAACTTGAGGAAGATATTTACGTGCAACAACCAGAGGGTTTTACAATCTCAGAAAAAGAGGACTATGTTTGCTTGCTGAAAAAGTCCCTTTACGGTTTGAAACAGTCACCAAGACAGTGGTACAAGAGGTTTGATTCTTTTATGACTTCTCATGATTTTAAAAGAAGTAGTTTTGACAGCTGTGTTTACTTTAAGAAAAATAGTGATGGTTCTTTTGTGTATCTACTTCTTTATGTTGATGACATGTTGATAGCAGCAAAAGATAAAGGAGAGATAAGAAAGGTTAAAACCCAACTAAGTGAAGAATTTGATATGAAAGATTTGGGACTAGCAAAGAAGATACTTGGTATGGAGATTCTCAGAGATAGAAAAGAAGTAAATTGTACCTAAGTCAGAAGGGGTACATTGAGAAAGTTCTTTGCAGGTTCAATATGTAGAGTGCTAAGCCTGTTAGTACTCCTTTAGCAGCCCATTTCAGACTTTCATCGGCTTTGTCTCCACAATCAGATGATGAGATTGAGTACATGTCACATGTTCCATACTCTAGTGCAGTGGGATCTCTCATGTATGCTATGGTTTGTTCACATCCAAATTTATCATAAGCAGTCAGTGCAGTTAGTAGATACATGGCGAATCCCAGTAAAGAACATTGGAAAGCAGTTCAGTGGATTTTAAGATACTTACGAGGTACTACTGATGTTTGCTTACAGTTTGGAAGAACTAGAGATGGAGTCATTGGGTATGTTGATGCTGATTTTGCTGGAGACCTTGATAGAAGAAGATCTCCAATGGTTATGTCTTTACAATTGGAGGTTGTCCAATCAGTTGGAAAGCTACTTTGTAAACTACAGTCGCTTTGTCTACCACTGAAGCTGAGTACATGGCGATTACTGAGGCTTGTAAAGAAGCTATTTGGTTGAAGGGACTCTTTAGTGAGCACAGTATTTTGTGACGGTTAGAGTGCCATCTTCCTTACAAAAGATCAAATGTTTCATGAGAGAACAAAACACATTGATGTTCGGTATCATTTTGTTCGGGATATTATTGCTCGTGGTGATATTGTTGTGAGAAAAATTAGTACTCATGAAAATCCTGCAGATATGATGACTAAGTCACTTCCTATAACCAAGTTTGAGCATTGCCTAAACTTGGTTGGTGTTCATTGTTGAAGTTAAACCCTTAGGGGGTTTTATGGAAGAGGTGGAGAACTTGTTCATTGAGAGTTCGCGATGAAGAACTTGTTTATTGAGAATTCGTGTCAAGGTGGAGATTGTTAGAATTAAGTGACCCAAATCCTTTTTTAAATAAAATACATGGTAAAATAAAATAAAAGAAGAATCCTTATAGAATTACACTTATTTTATTTTAAATAAGGTTTTTAAACCTTATTAAACTCCATCTATTTGATATTGATTAGAATAAGGAATTTTCAATCTTACTATACTCCTATTAGAATATGGCTTTACAAGCCTATAAATAGACATGGTCTATTCTTCTTGTAATTGATTCGAATTTGACATAGTGAATTTTCTTCTACTTTGCCCGTGGTTTTTTCCCGAAAGGGTTTCCACATAAAATCTGTGCGTTCTTTAAATTTTTATTTCTCTTTTCCTTGCGATATATTGTCATTACCGACGTTATATTTTTCACACTTCTCCATTTTTTTGTATCTCTTCATATTTTTTGTTTTCCATCATATTTTCTTTGTATTTCCTTAGTTATTTTTGGTATTCCCTTATAATTTTTTATATTTCCTCGTATTTTTTGGTACTTTCTCATAATTTTTAACATTCTCTCATAATTTTTTTTTTGTTTTGTTTCAAAAGGAGAATTTGGTGCGAGATATAATTTTGGAGTAAATAAAAATATTTTCTTTAAATATTAAGAAACTTAAGGAGATTTGTAATAGAAAAAGTTGTAAAAAATTTACATTTAATGATATTTTTTTTTAAAATATGAAAAATTAAATAAATGAAAAAATTATTAAGACGAACCAAAAATTGTGGTATCGATTTTCTCTCATAATTTTTTGTACTTCATATGTTTTTTTTTATCCCCTCATAAGATTTTTCTATATCCTTTCATAATTTTGGTATTTACTCATTTTTTTTAGTATTCTCTTATATTTTTTTGTATGCTCTCAATATTTTTGGTAATCCCTCAAAATTTATGATACTTCCTCGTAATTTTTGGTATGGTCTCAGAAATTTTTTATATGATTTCAAAATAACGATTTGAAATGAGAAATATAATTTTGGATTAAAAAAATATTATTTTTGAATCTTAAGAAATTTCATTAAGATTTTGTAAGATAAGTTTTAATTTATTAAATTCTTCACGCTAATATTTGGTCATTTTACCAATAAAAGCCCATTTTCAACTTTATTTACGGAAATGGACTAATTTTTTTATTATTTACTGAAAATGGCCGATCTTGGAAAAAAAGCTTCCACGTTAGCACGATTTCAGGAGAAATTTCAGCAAAACGCGTCCCTGGGAGAACTTTTTACCACATCAGCACAAATCGCACTCTCGTAGATGTGCTTTGCTGATGTGGCAAAAACGCTCACCCATGGATGCGTTTAGCTCGTGTTTTTTTCCCCAAAAAAACCTATTCTTAAATTAAAATTTCAAAAAAGGTCATTTTTTAAATATTATAAAAATAGACCAAATTTTTAAAAAATTTACGAGAATAAACATTTATAAAGGCTCAAAGTGACAACACCATTTTTTTTAAGGTATCACCAATTAATATGAAAATAAAACTTACAAAACAAATCTTTATATAGACTTAAAGTCTCATTTTTCTTATTTTCTTAAGCAATGTGGGATATGAGATATGTGTATATATAGACTCATGAATAGGTTTGCAGCTTGTTCCTAAACAATGTGGGATTCCTTCCTTTTTAACTAACAACATGAGCTTAAATGCTACATTATATTTTATATTTTTTTACAGAACAATTTCTATTTTTTTAAATATTTTGTTAACATTTTCTCATATTATAAAATTATCTTTTGAGATCTTTAATCTTGTTGCATTTTAGAATTGTTAACATATACAAAAGAACTATTAAAAAAGAGAGAACAAATTGCACATATGAAACTTGTACATGCAATAATCTTCTATTCAATTTTAAATGTTTGAAGTTAATATCAATGCAATTCTAATTTTTAAAATAATTTTCCATTATTTAAATTTAGAAGTTATACTTTTAATTTTTTTATTATTTATTTTATTTTATATTATGAATGTTTGATTAATAAATAAATGGTGAGTATTTGGTACTCAAATATTATTTTTTTATAAATTTAAAAAATTGATATATCTTTTTAAATATTTATTTATTTTTAATATTTTACAATACTCATTAATTTTTTAATTCTAATTTTAATTTAATTTTCATCAACTAATGTATTCCGATAAATTTATTTCAGATGTATTTTGACTAGATAGATAATCTATTTAAATATAATATATAATTATGAGCTAAGTAAAAAAAAAAAACATGAGAGAATATCAAAAAAACATGAGAAAATACCAAAAAAAAAATATGAAAGAGTTTCAAAAATTACTAGGGACTACCAAAAGTCACAAGAAAAAAAAAAGAAGACACGAGGGAGTACCAAAAATTATGAGATTACAAAAAATTATGATGGAGTATGAAGGACTATGAAATATTGGTTCATCTTTTAAAATTTACTTTTTAAAATTTAAAATTTATCTATATATGTAACAAATATTATTAGTATATAAAAATACTAAAAATTGGTTTCTCAGACAAAAATTTAATTTTGGAAGCATACTAAACATTCTAATATTGTAAAAAAATATCAATAATTATAAGAGATTATCAATAATTATGAAAGTGTATAAAAATCAGGAGAGAATACTAAAAAAAATGTGGAGGAAATTATTTTTCAAAATTATGGAATCTCAAGGGAGTTAATGGGAAGCTCATTGTAGAGAGCTTTCTTTAGAATTTCCCATCAAACCTATATGCCTCTATATTAAAAGATTGGCCATAGCATTTACCATGCAACACCTGAACTTTAATTTTGAAACTCTATGACTTTTCTTCTTTCTATTATACCTTAATTTTTATACTTTAATTTGTAATATAATTTTATTTTTATAACTTTTAAATTATTAATTAATTCAAATAGTTAATATTGTTAACTTCTTGATTAAAATGTTACGGGGTTATATATAATTTGAATACTTGAAGAGGTTTAAAAATCGATTCATCTTTTGAGTTTGTCTTGCTCTTCTTTTTTTAGTATAAGATAATGGTCAAACTTCAATTTCAACCCTATACTATGCTGAAACTTGGATTTAATACTTTAATTTTTGACTTATTTCAGTCCGCTACTTATATAGTGACATTTGTTAGTCTAAATAATTAATATTGTTATCTATTTCAATTACAAAGTTGATGCTATTTTTTTCTTTTTACATCACTACCAAGTAATGTGTTTTTTTTTTTTTAATGTTGCATCAATGAATTTAACAGAAAAAATTTAATAGAGGTAACGACTACAGTTGAATTTTTAAATTTGAAAAGCATAAGGATTAAATTCCTAAAAATGAAAGTAAAAAATATAAATTTCAAATGTACAAAGTTTACAGGGACTTAAAACATATTTTAACCTTCATATTTTTACTCTACAATTTAGTACAAACATATTTTAAACATATTTAGTACCAAGTTTATATGAGTGTAAATTAATATTTGATATTTTAAAAAATTGATGATATCCGTATCTAAAAATTAAGATTTTTAAAATCATCTTAATTTAAGTTATTCCTAAATAGTTTATTGATGTTTTATAATTCATGGTTATATACTCTCTGTTATATAAGTTGTGGTATTCATCAAATTCTTCTTTAAAGAAGGATATGACCAACTTACCTGCCACATGAAGAAAGTCATATAGAGAGGGGGATTGTGGATGCCATGTGGTTGGGCAATTGAGTATTTCAATCAACTTCAACACTCATAAGATGTGGATGAGCTTGCTATACTCACTGCGATCCTATTCCCTAAAATCACAAAACCTTTCTCCAAACCCTTCAACCTTGCTATGAACCTACATAATATGTGGGTGAGCTTGCTATACTCACCAACATTTACACAAAAGTTCGGTAGGATGTTTGACATATTAATCCAACATAATTGGAGATGGATTTGAAGGACCATTAGGTTGGGCAAGCTCGATAGCCTCTACATGCACTTGTCGATGTCCCAATTCTACTTGTCTTTGTGAAAATCGAGGATAAGGTCCATACTTAATGTAACAGCCTGATTTTGGGCCTAGTCGGAACAATGGTTTTGGGACCACAAATTCGACGAGAAAAAATTTATTTTTATTACATTTTTATAGTATACAATTTCATGAAATGATTTTGTGAAAAATTCGTTCGAAAATTTCGACGTTTGGACACTCAATTTAGTCAAAAGGACTAAATTGTAAAAAGTGTAAAAGTTGAGTTCTACATGTTAGAGGTGTCCAATTGTTATGAAATTTTACAATTGAGGTCCTTAAATGATAATTAGACCAACATTTAGTTTTTTGGACAAAAATGGACATGAAATAGGTGAAATAGAATATTTTTAAGTTAGGGGCATTATGGTTATTTAGTAATTAAAATGTATTAAAAACAAAATTAAAAGCCAATTTTTGTCCATCTTCAACCCCATGGCTGAATTTCACGAGGAGAAACCATGTCTAGGGTTTTTCAAGCTTCCAAGCTCGACTGTAAGTCCGTTCTAGCCTCATTTTTAATGATTTTTACGTTTTTGAAATCCTCATAACACGATCTCTCTATTTCTACATTTATTTGAGCTAGGGTTGATATTTGAAAATTTACCCATATGAGAAATGCTTGTGTTTTGATGTTTAATGGTAGAATATGAATGCTCGGTGTGTAATAAACGACTTTTACTATGTAGCATCCTGAATTTTTGGGCCTATGCGTTTAATGAGAGAACATGTGTAATGTGTTAATTTAACTGTTAGAGGTCCAAATTGGGCTCAGGATGTGGTCAAGGCCTTGGTGAAATTTTTGTTTGGGCACTATAAGGTTTAAAAGGGTGGTATCTATGTTTAAAATATCAAAATGGGTTTGTGGCCCAATGGTTAGTGGCGCCACTTAGGGAGCAAGGAGGTGACGCCACACAAGGGAGTAAGGGACCCAAATTTAAGTTTTATGGAGCCCAATTCTTTTAATTTAAGTTACCTAAATTTCGACATTAGGGTTAAGTAGAGTGGACGGCAAGAAGGCTCAAAAATAGGAGGATTTATATGAAAGGGATAATGTAGATATTATAGTTGATAATATGGAAGATAAGGGAGGAAATTTAGGGTTCTATCTGCTGGTCATAGTGATGGCCGAATTTCAAACTCTAAGAGGGAGGAAACTTTAAATAGTCAAGTGAGGGTTCTCTTCTTTATTTTTCGGCATTTAGGGTTTCCATCTTTTCTTTCTCTTCTTCTCTGAGTAAAAGCCGAAATTCCTAACCCTATTCTCTCATCTTCACTTTGATTCAAAAGCCGAAACTCCATTGTTCTTTTCTCTTCTTTCTTCATAGCCGAAATCTCTAAGGCTCTTCTTGTTTTCTTTTCCTAAGCCAAAACCAAAACTCCTCACTCAATTCTTCTAAAAGCCGAAAAACACATCAGCCTTCTCTTGTTCATCTTTTCAGGATTTTCTTAAAAGCTGAAATTTCCTAGATCTCTAACCTTCTACGTATTGATCTTCTTCTGTGATTGCCGAATCCTTCTGCAAGGGGTAGCTGAAAATTTTTGTAGAGGTAAGTGTCGATTCGTGTGATTTCAATCTTTTCTGGCTTTTAGAGATCTTAGCTGAATGACTATATGGTTAACTAATCGGGTGTTTTCTCTCATTTATGGCATTTCGGGATTTGAAGGGGATTCAACCGCTTAGATTTCTAAGTCAGAGTTCAGTAGCACTCGAATCGTATTACTTTCGAGATTTCAAGGTAAGGAGATCTGTTAATTTAAACATATAAATTCGGGTAAACACTAACCCTTGGTCGAATATAGGAGAGGCCTTATCTTCGCGTTCTTTCGATTTTTGAGCAGAGTCGTAGACAGAGAGTGGTGGTTCCGATTAGCGAAGAGTATAGTACTACGTGTTATCAAGTGTGTAACACTCTCACACCATTTAGATTGCTTGATTAGTATGCATATAAACCTGTAATATTCTGTATATTCTGTTAAATGTCGAAATACCGGCATGGCTATTGAAAACCCGAAAAGGGGTAAAGGCGAATCACCAGGTTAGTGATCTCTGTCATTTTAAAGTGAATGTTTCCGTTGATTTGATATGTTTTATATGTATGCCGAATTCTATGATTGCATGGGGATGGGTGATTGATGAAAGGGGAAGTGCTCTGTTGTAGTGGCTTTTGCTATGATGATCGTTGTAGTGGCTTTTGCCATGATCTCATTGTAGTGGCTTTTGCCATGATCTCATTGTAGTGGCTAATGCCATGATTCTGTTGTAGTGGCTAATGCCATGATCGTTGTAGTGGCTATTGCCATGATCGACGATGAGCGACTATCTCTGACGCATGACTGCCATCGATGGTGTGTAACGGTGTGGGTTGGTTGTAGAAATCCCCAATGGTGTGACTGGCAGGTAAGGGTGGTGTGTAGCGGATGGAAACCTAGGATTGGGTTGGGCTTTGCATATTTTTACGATATACTATACTCGTTATCTCGCTGCGTGGGGCTAAGGCCCAATCTGATGGTTCACGAGGGTTGCACACTAAGTCTCGTGACTCACCCCATTATTTAACATCTTTCAGGTAGCACCTAGTGCATCGGACCGGGCTAGAGAGGAGCACAAGGTGGCCATGCGAGAAATTATTTTCTTTCAGCAAAAGAATTTATTAGTTTATTAATTTTTAATATTTTCAATTAGTGGGTTTTAAATTTCATTGTAATAAGGCCCCGGGCCACTAGCTTTATATTTTCGTTTGTTTTGGGCTTTTATTATTACTAGACATTTAGATTTTACATTTTAATTAAGTTAAGGCATGTATTAAATTTCGGTTTTTAATTCATAAAGGCATTTAAATGAAAATTTATATCTTCTACAAACTATTTAAATTATTAAGTTTTCCAGTATATATGTCTACACTCGACGATTGCTTTCCAAAAATGCGACATGTTTTACTAAATCTTCTTAGTGACATATCAGATCCGATCGTGGTGTTTGGGCCTGTAACACCCCAAACCCAGCCCAAACGCTATGACCGGATCTGGTATGTCACTTAAGGGAGTTCACAAAACATGTCACATTTTGGAAAATAATTACTAGGTTTAAACCTTTATTCTGAAAGCTTAAGAATTCATTAAAGTATAAAATATTAAGTTATAAATTATCTTGATGGATTTTTAAATAAAAACTGAAATTTCATACATATCTTAACTTAATTGAAAACATAAAACTTAAAAACCCAACATAACCCAATCAAAAATAATAGTCTAGTGGCCCGTGGCCTTATTACAACCATACTTAAAATCTGCAAAATATAAAATAACAGACTAAATCCTTTTAGCTGAATCCAATTGCTCTCTTTTGCATGGCCACCTCGCGTTCCTCTCCAACCCGGTCCGATGCACTAGGTGTCACCTAAAAGTGTTAAATTAAAAGGGTGAGTCGCGAGACTCAATGTGTAACCTTCATGCACCATTAGATTTGGGCTTTAGCCCCATAAAACAGAATAATTAATATACAAAACAAAAATAATATGCAAAGCCCAACCCAAATCATAGGTTTCCATCCGCTACACGCACCCGTACCAGCCATTCACACCATTGGGGATTTCTACAGTCAACCCACACCGCTACACGCCTTGATGGCAGTCGTGCTGCTCATCATCAGATCATGGCCGTAGCCACTACAACAGATCATGGCAAAAGCCGCTACAATAGATCACGGTAAGGAACAGCTACAACAGATCACGGTAAAAACCGCTACAGCGTATAACTTCCTCCTTTCATCAAACCCAACCCATGCAATTATAGAAAATCGGCATACTCATATCATTTAATCAGAACATTCATTTAGAACGACAGGGATCACTAACCTAGTGATTTGCTTTACCCTCTTTGGGTTTCAAACGTTGTGCCGGGATTTCGGCATTTAACAGAACATATAAAACTTATAATCATATATTTAACAACCAGATCTAAATGGTGTGGAGAGTTACACACCTGATTAATGTCGATACCCTTGCTAGACCGATCTACAACTTTGCTCAAAAAGCCGGAAAGATGTGAAAATAGGGCCTTTCCTATATTCAGCCAAGGGTTAGTAAATCCCGAATTTACACGTTGAAACTAATAGATCTTCTTACCTTGAAATCTTGAAAGTAACACGATTTGAGTGCTACCGATCTATAACTTAGAGATCTATGCGATTGACTCCACTAAAGTTCCCTTCAGATTTCGGCACAAGTAGGCACCACAGAAGCAATTTGGCAATCACAGGAGATGAGATCTAGGGATTTTGGCTTTTAGGAAAATCTCGAAAAAAGTATGAACAAGAGAAGGCTGATATGTCTTTGGCTTTTAAAATACTTGAGTGAAGAGTTTTGATTTCTGATAGGAAAAGAGAAGAAGAAAAGAAAACAAGGAAGTGACTTGAAGATTTTTGCTAGGAAGAAAAAGAATGGAAAGAGTTTCGGCTTTTGAATCGAAGTGAAGATGAGGGATTAGGCTTAGAGATTTTGGCTTTTGTAGAGAATGAAGAAGAAGATGGAACTTTAGGAGTTTTCGGCTTTTACTCAGAGAAGAAGAGAAAAGAATGAGAGAAAAACCCAAATGCCGAAATTGAAGAGATATTCCCCCTATTTATAGAAATTTTGGCACTTACCTAACCTTGCAGATAAATCCTATCTTTTCTCCTTTATCTTAATCTACTAGCTCATCTAAAAGAGACTTAATTATCTCTAACTCCTCCCTCCTTTATCAGCATATTATCCACATATTTTAATCATTAAAATCCCTAAATTTTAGCCTTTATCTACTTATTATCCACATAAAATAAATTCCTAAATAATAGCCTTTATCTGCTTATTATCCACATATTTTAAACATTAAAACCCCTAAATTTTAGCCTTGTTGCCATCCACTCCACCTAATCCTAATGCCCAAAATTTAGCTAACTTAAATTAAAAGAATTGGGCTCCATGAAACTTAAATTTGGGCCCCTTACTCCCTTGTGTGGCGTCACCTCCTAAGATTGGGCCACAAGCCCACTTTGGTATTTTAAACATAGATACTACCTTTTAAACCCTATAATGCCCAAACAGATAATTTTAATCAAAGCCTTTGCCTAATTCTGAGCCCAATTTGGACCCCTATTACTTAAATTAACATATTAAACATATTCACCATTAAACGCATAGGCCCAAAAATTCAGGATGTTACAGGGCCGGGTTTGGGGTGTTACATACTAAGTGATTTTCGGTGAAATTGTCAAAAAAGACTAGTTTGTAAAAAGTTGTAAAATGTGGGTAAGTGTGTGAATAAATGGAAATTATGGATTGCTATAGTTATGAAAATGGTTCGGCTAGGCTTAAAATACAAGGAAATTGAATAAAAATCATTTTACGAGCCTAGGGGAAAAAGTGTAAATATGTGATATTTTAGGGGTAAAAACATAATTTTTCCATAATATGATTTTTGGATCACATTGAATAGTGTGACTAATAATTAGACTAAATATGATATTATAGATCAAATAAAATGAGGTTCGGACCTAGAACGAGGGATAAACGAGAAATTGACGGTTAGGTCCTTCTTTGCCATTCTTGGTGTCGAGGTAAGTTTTTATGTAAATAATGTATCGTTTTTACATACGTTTTTATGTTTTAATATATTTTATGAGATGTGGCTGAATATTGAATGAAATTGACGGTTAGGTCCTTCTTTGCCATTCTTGGTGTCGAGTAAGTTTGTATGTAAATAATGCATCGTTTTTACTTACGTTTTTATGTTTTGATATATTTTATGAGATGTGGATGAATATTGAATGAAATTGACGGGTAGGTCCTTCTTTGTCATTCTTGGTGTCGAGGTAAGTTTGTATGTAAATAATGCATCGTTTTTACTTACGTTTTTATGTTTTGATATATTTTATGAGATGTGGCTGAATATTGAATGAAATTGACAAAGTATCGAAATGTGAAAAATTTCCCGATTGAAACTTAGGAATAAAAATGGATACGAGTGACATGCTCACTAGAAACCTATGTGAAATTTAAGTGAAATAAGTGATCCGAGTGCTGGTCCGTACATTCTATCGGTGGCTGAGTTATCCAACATGTGTTATGGATACTCGACAGCTTGTGTAAATAGCACCGTATAGTTTCGTCATGACCGGAAGCTTGTGTGAGCAGACCCGAGATTGTGACTATGTGAAATGGGTGCTGGTCTTATAATATCTACCAGTGGCTGGGTAATCGGGCATGTGTTGTGGATACCTAACAGCTTGTGTGAGCAGACCCGTGAATGTGATTAACTCGAGAGCGAGCCTATGTGAAAAGTGTGATATGAAGTATCTTTAGCTACAAGTGTGGCACTTATGTGTAAATTTCTGTGTATCCGTTATTATTCCGATGCGTTCAATAGGAAATTGACTAAATGAAAATACATGTGATCATGTAACGACTAAGTGTAATTGAATATGACTATGTGATGAATAAGTGCAGGTATAAGTGTGAAAATGTATGAACAGTGTGCTCGATATTTGATCGAACCTTCAGTAAGATGAAATGGAATAAGTGAAATTATGAAAGAGTAAATTTAGCAACAAAACAGTTTTGGACAGTAGCAATTGTGTGAATTTTAAAAATCACCAAAAATGGTAGAAATCGAATTAGAGGTTAAGTAAGATATGAAATTAAAGCTGAATGAGTCTATTTTCATATAAAAGATATGGTGTAAACAAAATAATTTCGTATTCTGTGATATTCAAATTTTTGTGAGACAGGGTCAGAATAATGTTGGAATCCCCTGTTCCGACTTTGGAAAATCATTAAAAATTTTATAAAAATAATTATGGTTTATAATTTATATTCTTAAATTTCTTAATGAGTCTAATTTAAAGATAAACAAAAAGGAACATTATCCAAATTCTATACGATGAGATAATTAATTTTTAGTGCAGAGGGGTAGGAACTGTCAAACAGCTAAATAGGGGAAAATTTAAAGAATAAACTGTTCTTATTAGCTAAGCCAAAAATTTTAAAAATATTATGGTGAGAAGATATGTGAGTATAGTTTCAGGGAAAATTAGTGGATCTTAATTTGAAGTTTTGTAGCTTGAGATATAAATAATTTAGTGACTATGACTAGAGTAGACAGCTTGAGATGAACATGAATAAATAGTGGAACTATGTGCAATTATGATTGTATTATCTTCAAAATATATTGTGAAGATTTATAAAAGCCTGTTAATAAATTACTTATTATATACATACCTACTTACTAAGCTATAATGCTTACCCCCATTCCTTTTTTTTTCCTATAGTGTCATAGATGCTAGCTCGAGTTGGAGGTCGTCGGAGATTCTATCACACTAAGAGGCTATGGATTGGTATCGATTATTTTTATTCTAGATTTTTAAGTCTATGGCATGTATAGGGACTTGGTCATTTGTGTACATGTTATTATAAGTTGGCCTAGAACATTGGCCTATGCTAATTGAAGGTCATTGTTGTATAAGGCCATTTAATGTGGCCAATATTTGTTATGTTATAAGTCTATGATGAAGCATTACATGGATGTGCATGCTTGTTTGGGTTGGATGAGTGAATGTGTGATAATTATGTGTGGCAAATACTAAATGTGAATGGTTGAGTAAGTTATATCCTATGATTAGTTTAGTGTATGTGTGATTGTGCATGATGTGTAACAACTCGATTTTGACCCTAATCGGAATAGTGGTTTTAGGACCACAAAAACGAGTCCGAAAAATATTTTAAAATTATTTTTAGTGTTTATTATGTGTAAATTTGCTTGTGTGAAATTTTCATGTTTTAATTTTGTTGTTTGAATGTTCGATTTAATAAAAGGGCTTAATCGCGTAAAATAAAATTTTGATGGTTAAATATGAAAGTGCCTAATTGTTGTTGTCTTTTTAATATGGAGGCTTTATGTTGCAATTTAGCCATAAATGAAGGTAGTGGGCGGCATATGTTTATATTATATAGTTTTGTTATTAATTATTAAAGTTATAAAAGTTTAAATAATAAATAATATATTATAAGGTTATTATAATAAAAGAAAACATAAGAAAGTGGCCATATTCATCTTTTTTTTGCCGAAACTAAAAGAAAAAAAGAAATAAGAAGAACAAGCCATAGCCAAGCTTGATTAAGGTATGTAACTAGCTCGGTTTTTGATAATTTTTACGTTTTTGAGATCGTTGCTAAGTTATCTTTAAAGCCCATGTCTTAATTTTTGAATTTGATGATGATTTTGTGTTTTTCCATTGATGAGTTTATGAGTTTTATGATGCTAGTTGATGAATTATGAAATATATGTGTTAGATTAATATGTTTTATATTTGAATTTTTGATGAATTTGAGTAATTAGGGCTAAATTGTAAAAATAAATTTTTTGAGGGACTAAAGTGTGAAATAAATGAAATGTATGGACTTGTAAGGGCATGGGTGATATTCGGCCTAGCTATGGTGATGTGAAATTTTGTGTATTTTGTGTTTTATGCAATAGGGACTAAATTGCAAAAAGTGTAAAATGTCAGGGGCAAAATGGTAATTTGCCTATTTATGTGTTTTTGGATTAAATTGAATGGAATTATGTTTAAATAAGTTTAATTTGAATATGTTAGATCAAAAATCGAAGAAAACGGTTTTGCATCGGGGAAAAACAAAAATAATAGAATATCCGTTTATTTCGTCCGTCGATAGTCGAGGTAAGTTTATAAGCAATAAACGTTGTTGAATTTGAATGTGTATGATTTTTATATATTGAATTTAATTGTATGAATTTCTATGGTTGGAGCTGAATGCATGAATGTTTATGAAATTTTGGAATATATTCGGTTCAATTGAGATATGAATTATGAATAAGAATAACTTTGTAACAGTGATATATCAGGCTTATTGCCTAGCAGGCTTTGATGCTGGTGTATGATATCAGGCTTATTGCCTAGCAGGCTTGATGCCGGTGTATGATGTCAGGCTTATTGCCTAGCAGGCTTTATGCCGGTGTATTGAATCAGGTTTATTACCTAGCGGGCTCTGTGCCAGTGTTTTATACAAGGCTTTATGCTTAACGAATTTTAAGTGAGCAACGGTAAAAGCAATCAAATGTGTTAAGTGAGCTAAAGCATTCAGGTATGTGAATATGGTTATTCTATTCGAAATGAAAGTTAATTGATTGAAAGATATGTGATAGAAATGTTTTGTGATGATATTAAAAATGTATGAAACTATGAGTAAGGTATTCGGTTTTATGATAAGTATAAGTATGTGTTTTAAAAGTTTTATTCACGAGATTGTATATTAAGGTATAAATATATGTTTGATTCTGGTTATTTATAAATGATTCAGGTATGTATGAGGTTTATTTGTTAAATGAAAAATAAGGTAAGTGAAGTTACTTAATGAGGAACATGGATTATATGAGAAAAGTGAATGTATATGTGTATGTGATTAACTAATTTGGTCTGTTTGAATTGAATTATATATGTTTCTATAATGAATTTTTTGCTTATGGCTTACTAAGCTTTCAAAGCTTACTTTGTGTATTTTTCTTATGATTATAGAGTTTCAGAGACTTGCTCGGGCTGGAAGTCGAAGGAGATCTCATCACACTATCTAGTTTTCGCTTCGGTAAATAAATGCTTAGAGATTTGGTTATGTGGCATGTATAGACTAGTTTTGAAATTATATATATATAGCCATGCGAAAATGGCTTGATTATGATGTTAATGGTTGCGTATTCGGTCATGTCTTAAGTTTAATTTGGAAGTATGTTTCATGGTAAATATGTTTGTAATGTGGTTATATGATTTGGCAATGAGATATAGTAAGTATGAAGTATAATCGGCTTTATAGTTAGCTCATTTTGGAAGTATGAAAAGTGGTATAATTTGATTTGGTAATAAAGTAAAGTGATGAAAATATATTTGATTGAGTATTAGTTATATAGATTCGGTTTGAAATGGCAAAGTATACACATATAATATGCTTGAACGGTTGGGTTTTTAGGTACAGTTCATGATGGAAAATGATGATTATATTTTGAGTATGTTTGATGGCCATTTGAATAGCTAAAAGTGACATGGTTGTTTTGATATTAGGTTATGAGATAGCATGCTTAGATTAAAATGCTAGTGATGGTAATGTTATGACTTATTAAGGTTAAATTGATGACCGAATAAGTGTGTATTTGAATGGTTGGACATATAAGGTTTAAACATGATAATTTGCATGCGAAATAGGTATGCTTGAATTGTCATTTGTGTTCAAAAAGGGACAACTTTTATTTTGATAAAATGGGTATAGATTTAATAGGTAATTTGCTAGTTGAATAAATGAAGAAATGAGTGGCTAGGTATATATTAATTTGGATCGGTTGTTGAACATGCAAATTGGGTGTATTCTGATTTGCCTTAGTGTCCGAAAATGGTTAATGATATTGGTAATCTGTGCAAGAATTAATAAAGTACAAGACCATATTTTATTATGTGGTAATATTTGATAATGTCTCATGTATAGATGTTATTTAGACCATAATGTATGTCTTGTTGTACTTAATAATTCAAATGTGCATAGGTTTATAAAAGATATGTTTGATATTTAGTTATTGAAATGTAATAAGTTTATTTTTAATTTGAATATTCGAATGTCATGTTTGTAGGTCATACGGTTTGGCTATTGGACTTATAAAGCATATGTAATATGATTTGATATATATATATATTAGTTGGTTCAAATATGGAATTTATGATTCGAAAAACATAGTTTTGTGGTATGATAGTTTGGTTTGGAATGTGAATTTATAAATGACATTGATAAGATAAGTTATTAAATATGTTCTATAATTTGTGAAAGAGTTAAATAAGCATGTCTTGATTTTGTTGGTTATGTGTTTCATATGACCGGATGTGATCTATATGATTGAGTAAATGGTTACTATTCGAATTGTAAATTTTTTATTGAGTTGTAATTTGATCGGTAATGCCTCGTAACCTTAATCCGATGACGGATACGGGTTAGGGGTGTTACTTGATGAATGTGATTTGTAAATGGTATGTGGATGTCTTTGTGTGGATGTCTTTGTGTGGATGTTTGAATGCTTAATAGTACCATGTTGTGTGATGATAAATTTGTATAAGTGTCTAAGTGTTTTAGGGTGGCAAAGGGCTTGGTAAATCACGACCATGTGCCCAGGGTGTGTGAAGTTTGCACTTGATTTTCGGAAACTCGAAACGCCACACGGCCTAACACACGGGCGTGTGTCTCGGCTCTGTGAAGGACACGGCCTTGGACACGGGCATGTGCCCCTGTTTTTTAAGAAATTTTCTAATGTTTTCCAAAGTTTTCGGTTTAGTCCCGGACCACTTCCAATGTATGTATAGGGCCTCGTAGGCCCTATTTAGGGACTTAAAGATAAAAATTTGAAAAGTTCTAATTTTGATGAAATTTTATAACTCGGTTTAATACGTTTACAAGTGTATGTGTTCCGGTAATGCCTCGTATCCTATTCCGACGTTGAATATGGGTAAGGGGTTTTACACTTAATAAGATATAATAGACTTATACCAAGCATAATAATGCACTAATTAATGGTGCAAAATTATCATTATGGATTAATTCACTGTGAACAACATGCTAAACACGAGAGGCTTATTTGTCGATCGATTGGGAATGAACATTCGCCCGACACAAATCAATCCTGTGAAGCTCATCAAGATTCCTTGGCTCCAATGGAATGCCATGAATGATCCTAAAACTTAATCAATTTGATGCCATTTAATGATGTGGAAACATACAATTGCTATGCATGCATTAAAAAGTTTAGCATGTGCATAGATTTTCAGTGGTAATACGACAATAATCACATCATTTTGTTACGATATCAACAAAAACTGTAAATAATTAAATTAATACTATTAAATTCGCTTGTGATTAACAATTATATTAATTAAATATGAATATATCAACAATTTTTCTAACCATATGTAAATTAATTTATTTGTGATTACAGTCAAATATGATCTTTCTTATAATTTGTACAGTTCAAATTATCAGTCTATCTATTAAAATATTAAATGTAAGTAGTATTATAAAGCATTTATAATCTAATATTTTTGCCGACTGAGTTTGACATCGACATTATTGTTAGTACAGGAGGACGTGGGTTCAAACGTGTTAAAGCGCGCTTGTCCTCTTATTTAAAGGTTGAGGAAGGGTTATAGCCTATGGGTAATTTTAGGTATTATATAAAAAAAAATCTAATATCTTTTCTATCGGAGATGTTAATCCCCAATTGTATCTTCTGGTCCTTTTGAAAATGCCTAACAATATAAATCTGAATTAGATCTAACAATATAAATTGCAGGTGCTTCCAATCAAAAAATTTCCTGCTCCCAACAATCGAAATAATACCTTCGTAGCAAGATTGAAATATCTCTTGTTATTGCATCACCATATCCAACATTATGGTGGATTCGTGATATAATATATGGGTCTTGGCCCTGCAATAGACACTCCATAAGCATTTCAATCTGCTCATTTCACAAACCTCGTAGAAACTAACCCACAACATTTTAAAATCTACATAACACATATACATGTACACCTTTTAAAGATGATAGTAACGCATAAAACTAATACAAAAACAATATAATTATATTATTGCTAAATCTAATAATTTCTAGCTTTTTAAATAATACATTTTATTAACATTAAAACATGCAATTTTCATTTGGATATATACAAACTCATATATTGTCAATAATTCAAATGATGCCATCTTATTTTATTTTTTATATTTTTTCATTAAATGCAAACCCTCATTATTTTTTATCTAGACCCCCTTTTTTTTTTTTTTTTGGTAATGCAATAAAAAAAACTAAGACAAAACAGTATTAGAATTATTCTGATCTTCCATCACCAAATTCAACATTAAAATTGAGACCGTTTCAAATATTCACATATTACTCGTACTAGCAACCGAAATTTGTCATTTATTTAATACATAAGAAAGACATTATTAAATTAAACATAAACATCATGATTCCACACACTTAACGAAAACTACAAATATGCTTGAAAATCAAATCTAGGCATGATTTTGGCTACATACCAAATCCAACAATTTCTTGAAATTTTTAGTGGAGCTTCCGTTTGCTCCAACTGATATTTGTGCAAGTGCAACAACTTCCTTCAAATTTTCTCTCATTTTCTTCCCTTTTTCTTGTGCCAAAATTAGATCCAAGCCCCTCATTATTCCATTCTTCGTCAAAACTCCACTCTCAACAATCACACCAATCTCCCATACATCCTCCACCATTCTTCCATTCACCCCGTGATCCCCAAAAAACGGCCTGAAAATCATTGGCACCCCACCTGCTATGCTCTCTACTAGTGAGTTCCAACCGCCATGAGTTATGAACACCCCAACAGAACCATGGGCTAGCACGTCTCTCTGGGGAGCCCATGGAACTACCATACCATTTGCCCTTTCTAGGAACCCATTGGGCAGATGTACCTTTGATTTATCTCTAAGAGACCATATAAAAGGAACCTGGCTAGCCTCTACTGCTTCTGCTAGTGCAACAAGTTCATTTGGAGGTGGGGTCACAACTGATCCAAAGCTGATATACACCACGGTTGCAGGTTTTTGCTTGTCGAGCCATGTCAGGCAACCATATGGATCTGGAACGGATGGTGGTGGTGTTGCAAGGATGAGCGGTCCAACATTCAGGTATTGCTTGAACTTGGATTTCAAATCAGTTGTCCTATCAGGGTCTAGTTCTTCAAAAGAGTTTAGGAAGACTGCAGTTGCCTCTGGTAGAACTTGGCCCATTCGATGCAGCATGCGCGAGAAGAATGATTCCAAGTTTCCAAAGACAATTCCTTCAGGCAAGTCACGGATTCGTACTTTAGACATTCCAGGAATGAAGTTGAGGGTTTCATCTTCTCGCCCAACGATGCCTGTATAATTTACATGTACAATCGTGGGTAAATCCATATATGAAACCAATACGTATATGTTCATAACATTGTACACAAGCTAGAAGATAAATGGTGGTGCATGTCAGCTTTGAAGTCATTGAAATGAGATATATATCTATCGGCCAAAGGTAGATTATTTAAGCTATAGATAATATACTAAATTTTCTTCAAAATGTTTCCCTTATTTTGCAGCTTTCCATTTTTTTGATAGATTTTTAAAGTACACTTTGATGGAAAATGCTTAAAGTTGAAACTTAGGTGAGAAAAAAACAAAAAGAACGGGAAGTTACCTCCAACACCAAAATTTTCCCTTATTAAATCAGTATAAACATGGGAAGAGAGGGAGCAAGCCCCTGCAGTCCAAAAGGATACCCAAGGCACACCATTCTCCACCGCTATCTCTTTGGCAAACCAAAAGAAAGCATCAGCAACCAAACAGCTCACTTTCCTCCCACTCTCTCCCACTGCCAGTTCCATTGCCTTCCTCAAATTCTGGGGTGCAGCTTTCATGAACAACTCGATGTCCTCCTGAGGCTTCCCCACGAAAACATAGCCTTCGGGTACTCCATCGTCTACGTTATAAGCTTTAACGTTCGGTGGAGTTAGTTGGGATGTGGAGAAGAAGATAGAGTTGTTGGATTGTGCAGTGCCGAAGAATGAAAACAAGGTCTTTGGGGACGCCGAGGCTAGCCGGTCGATGATGGCGAGGAGTGGAGCAGCATGCGTGCCGTGAGGGAATGCGAGAACAGCAACATGGGGATCAACAAGTTGTGACATCACTGCGGCGCGGTAAGGGTTGAGTTTGGATGGGTAAGTACAGGAAACAGTGTTATTAAATAGCCATAGGCCCGTCCAGGTTGGTAAGTGTGGTGCCGTACACTGATAATTTGGATATACAATATTGGGGGTTAGCATCCGTCAGTGTATTCCTCCACGCCTCTTCATTCAATGATTAGTTGACAGAAAATAGAGTTGGGATTTGATATAGTTCGCTCACATTGAATTAGTGTGTCATCGAACGATGCACATGCCAACCTCCGTTATTTTTTGTTGTTGGATAGTGCGTCTACTTTCCGCCCTAATTAGGTTTGATTTTTAGATAAACCAACCCCCACGAACACCAGACTTCAGATAAGAAAATTGGAAGCAAGATTTTAAAAGATAACCAATGTTCATTACCTTCACTTGAAATTGTGAAGTTAAAAACAAAGACAAAGCAGTGTAGCGTGTGGCCAAACACTTTCAATCAAATCTAAAAAAGAGAAAAAGGTTCTCTACACAACCCTCTGCCGTTAGTATTTCCTTTTTAAAACCTATAGGATGAATCAACAATACTTGAAAACAAGTCATCTAAAAGATCTTCAGTGCATCCCAACTATCATGATGAATACAAATATCAAGCTGGAGCTAGGAAAGGATCACAATGACCCAGATTGTACTACGTCAAACACCTAAATATTCTACACATCACCAAACCGCCACATATATAGCCCGTGTGCAACCACCATTTTCAACAAAAATAAGAAACCTTGGGAAAAACAATGGGTGAAAATGCTGTATCAGATCTGATTACATTCAGGGATACAGGTCATAAAACCAAGGCCCAACCTTAACTCCCAAGTCAAAATTAAACAAATTAGCCTCCATGCCAAAATTAGCCACATCTACGAGTCCAACATCTCATCTTGTATCTCATTTGGGGCAATGAGCCCTGGGATAGAAAGCATCCGTTGTCGCTCTCTTTCCCTCTGTAGGGCAGCCTCTTCTGCATAGAGATCTTTATTGTCCTGCAGAAAGTAGAATCACATGATCAATTCGTTCATCAAAGCAAACTACATACACAGATGATAATTGCTCCTACCAAAATACCAAAATGGAACTTCCAAGTTTCGACTAAAACTAACAGTAGATTTAAACCCCACAAATGCTAAGCATGGACCAATTTACATAATCGTTAGCATAGGAGACTTCTCCTTTTTCTTTCAAAGCTTTACCTGAGCTGAAAATTCTTTTGATTGCACAAGGAAGTCCCGTATGTGATTTTTAAAAGTGGACAAATCATTTCTCGAGTCAAATAATCCATTCACAAATTGAGTAACCTGAAACCCACATCATATCAGTGATGCCAACTCAGTAAATAAAACACAAAAACAATAGATTGTGTTAGAAATAGGCTTTTTCTGTTATATTATTTCACAAGGAATTACACTAATATTTATATACATAGTGAGCCTAACTTTAGGAAACTCTAAACTGGGAAGGAAACTGATTCTAGGGATGCTGTCCCTTAAAACACAGCCTTAAAGTTAGGGATAGCAATCAATAAAATATCTACAGGATTCTATCTGATACACTGAATATTCCTTATTAGGAAACTGTAATCTGACAGATTGGAAGTGAACCAGTCATTGTACCTCAGCAGCAGTCATGTTGGGGAATGATGTACTCAGAAGCTTTATCGTGTATTCACGAACAAACATTCCATTGTTTGGATATGGATATGGAACCGTAGCAGCATCCCACAATGGCTCAGTCAACAAACCACTCTCAACCTGAAAATAATGTCAAAGACCAAGATTAAACTAATGCAAATCAGAGAAATCAAGACACAGCAAAATACTTTACCAGGCAGAACAGGTGCTGCAAAACCAAGACATGCAACTTGAAGCCAGGTTTGTGAAATGTGTCTGTCAAGACGGCAAATATTTCTTGCTCAATTGACAAAAAGTATGTTCGGTAGAACTGGTTGCAAAATTCAGAAGCCTAGCAAGGTGCAAAAACCAAAAACTCAGAATCTTTACGTAAACACAAGCTATCAACCATGAGAAACCCCTACATTGTCAGACCTGAAAGTTTTTCAGCATCTCCAATAGAAGATTTAGACCAGTTTCTGCAATATTCCTCTCTGTATGCCGGAATGCCCAAATGATTGAATCCATAACAAGCTTTAATTGCTGATGCAGATGCAAGGAAAAAACAATAGTAATAAACAATGATTGCCATGAAACTCTTTCAAACATCCAAAAATAAATGACATTAGATAATATATTATTGAAACAGAAATTTAAAGACATACTTCATGTTTTTAATTAAATAAGAGCTACAAGATCAGCAAAAAGAAGAAACTCAAGACCAACCTGACTTGATAACCGTATAAGTGCAGCAAAACAATGAGTAGCAATGGCACGAAGCAGTGAAAAGAATTTGAGGCGATGTTCTGGGTAATCTTCAAAATTTTTGGTTATCATCTGCAGGGCACGGCAACAAGAAGTTATAGACAGCTTTTGCCTGTAGCACCACATCCTAAGCTTTAAGGAGCTCATGCAACATCCTCTCAACCCATCCCCCATGAGTAAGATTCCTCCTTTCAATAATGCATGCTTAAAATAAATATAAATATACAGATAAAAGACTCACCTCCAGTGTGCACTGAAAAACAGCTTCAAATAGACGGGGAACATCATCTATCATTGTAACTTTATACCTTCATGCATAAATAACAGAATAAAATATAAGAAATGCAAAGATTTGATACTAAAAATGACAATAAAAATAACAGAACAAAGTATAAAGAAAAGGCATTACTTCAACAGGTAACAGTACAATAATGAAACCATTTTCATCCACAAGGGACCAAGAAAGAGATAGCTCTTTCAGCAACAGAAAGGGCAAGATAATGTGCAGAGACAACAAGGCCTTCACATATCCTCTTAGCTCTGCTTAGAAGAAATATCAACATCTAACATGCATGATTCTTTGGTATAACAAGCACTAGACAACAAATCCATCCTACCCTCAACATTTGAATCACCAACAAGTGCTTTATATATTCAACAAATTGCAATTACACCATAAATATGGAAGCATGTATGCAGTGATCATCATACTTGTTTATTATTGTGGCAAAAAGTGAAAGAACTTCAGATTCTCTAGCATCAGGCAAATTCCTAGCATAGTCACCAAGAACTGGATCCATCATTGGGGGCACAAATTGTTTCCCAATTTGTGGTTGATCTTCTGCCTTGTCCAAAAATGTTTCAATGAGCTTTAGAGTCTCCCTCTTAACAGATCTGCTGCATAAAGCACATTAAATAAACAAATTTTTGGTTGAACCAAACAAACAAAAGCAAGTCCACAAAAAGCAATCTCACCGTAGAAGTTTCACATAGGATGTTTTTGATGCATAGGGTCCACCTTCTGCAATACTACTTGATATAAGCTCGCTGTACATTCTGTCCAATTTATTACATCACCATAGATTACCCATATTAGAAAGAAATTATTCCATTTCCAAGCTCAAACTTGCATTCTGAACCACTAAATCAGATACCTGTATACATTGAGCATGTCTAGGAAGATCAAAGAAATCTGAGATAAGAAGTGCGTTCCAAGAGAACTGGCAACACTAGTATTTGTCTGCAGAGCGAAAAAACTAAATCTAAGTCTCACTAAATCCCAAGAAGCATTGAATTATAACCACAGAATGTAAAACAGAAATAACAAGCCTGCAAGGAAAGAATAGCACTAATCCACCATCAAAGAATCCAGTCAACAGATACACAGACATAAAGCATTAAATGTCATGACAAATAACAATCTTCAACTCCATATCAATGACACTTTCAAGAACGACCAACCATTTAAATTTCTACTTTTATTTTGAAAATTGCAATAGAAACGGTAAAGAACAGCATAGTTTATCTTTAAGCAAAAGGCAGACCCTATGAAAAACTAGGTGCATCATGTACAATAATATTGAACAAAAGATCTGAAGAAAACACTTCATATGAAAATAGACTTACCTGCAATATGTTCAACACAGTTCTTATCACATCCTGGTCTTTAAGGAAGTCAACACTTTGACGTGCCTGCCCAATAATTTCACCCCATTTCTGCATAACAAGCAGCATCATAAGAACGGGCTTCCAGAACAACCTCACCCTAATGTAAGAGAAACCAAAAACCAACTGTTCCTCTATCAGTGACAAACCTGGTTGGGGAGTTCCATCAGTCTCTGCAAGTATTCATCCCTCTTATGGGGATCAGATTCTGCTTGAATCATATGACCAACCTAAAATTTAAAATTAAAAAGGGGAAAATTGAGCGTATCCACCAACATAACAGATATGCAAAGATCAAATAGAAGGCATGGAAAAGTGGCATACCGATTCATAAAATGAATGAATCTGATGAGGCTCTAGATCAGCAACGGTGGTTGCAAGAGCAGATAGAAGTTCAGATACAAATGGCTCATTTTCTCCAACCTGAACTCACAACATACAGTTCATCAATATAACAGGTTTTGTTGAGGGTTATAGCCATAGACGCAAAATGTTGGAAGTAACTGATACCTGCACAATCACAAATTTTCGCTTGCATTTCTGAACGATCTTCAAGAATGTATCACAGGCCATATCCTGAAGCACCCAAGTTGTTATATTAAGGGGTTATACCATGAAAAAATAGTTACAATCTGGTTTATCATCATAAGAAGCAAAATCATAACATTATGAGATAATAAACAAAATTACACATGGAAAAATTCAACCTACATGTACTTTCAGTTGCAACTTGCAAACCATGTTACCAATAACAAAAGTATACTAAATAACAAGCACATCAGCAACATTAACTGTACAAGTGTTGCACCACTGAATTATTTGGTCAAACACTTCAGATCAAAATTATTTCATTTTCCCAGTGACTTTACCTGAACTCCTGGATGTGTTTCATGCATGAACTCGAACAACTTATTAACAACAGTTTTAAGGAACTTCCAGTGCGCCCTTAAAAACCTTGGATATTGTCCAACCACATACCTGTAAACAAAACCAACAACACATTAGATTAAGAGTTGAGACAAGAAGTTTTAAAATATATCACTAAGAAGACAACATCAAAGAAGTTACTTCACACTCCCCAAGTCACCAATAAGCACATGTTATGAGTGCCCAAAAATAGCCATGCCATTCATATAAAACCACAGATCAGAATGTGGCATGCTTTTAAATGGTCAGTCCAGAGTCCAAAGAAAAACAAACATAGACCGACCAAAATACTCTTGATATCATATATTCTTACATAATATTACTAGCAATAACAGCTTTATTGTCTTTCCCTTTAGTGATTTCACACAAATTCAGCAAATCACGAATGACCATCACCAGAAACCTGTTTTCCTGCCATGAACACCAAATATGTTAACTAGCATGGCAAAAAAGCATATAAAGGAAGATGAGATAGCAACTCATGCAAGTATATGCATATGTGTCTATATCACATGAGTATGACCAGCTGCCTAACATTTCCTGGTGCAGATTGAAGGATACCTGTTCTTCCATCATGGAACCAGAAATAGATCCTATTGCCCAACATAATGTGTTCAAGTTGTTCCAAGTCCAATCCTCACCACTCAATTGCTTGCTTAATTTCTTTAGCATCTACATTACATAGATAATGAAACAAATCCATATAGAATTTTAGAAGTTAAAAATCTGCCATAAATTTATATGTAGTAAAGAATGAACAACAAAATATAGTTGATGCAAAATGTTCCTAGAGAAAATTTAAAAAATGCAAGCATGAACTACAAAGAGGACTCCATTTTCCCTAGATTGTCAAATTTTAGAGTTGACTTCTTTTTTTTGTGACCATTCCTTACCAAACCCTGGTCATATCATATGCAACTGAATACCTAAATGCCAGATTGCTACAGTTGTTTAGAGAAGAAAAAGGAAAATATCATTTTTCTTAGCGAACACAATGCATCCCAGCCTCAGATAAATTAGGTCAAACCACAGTAAATAACATCATTTAACTTTTAGAAAAACAGAAAGTTATAAATGTCTCATGGTTCTATACCTGCTTTTCAGTATCCTCATGATCTAAGTGAGACAAATAGATCAATGTTTCCCTCATAATCTGCAACATATAACTGTATTAACAATGGAATTCAAGAGAAAACAATTAATTTAAAAATAATACATAAGACTACCAAAACATAAACTTCTAAAATATAAGCTGTTTGAAAAGCAAAGCTTTTACGGTTTTGCCCCAAATATTAAGTGTAGCACTAGCATATTGTTCAGAAGATAAAAGAAATTTAAGTTATAGGCATGCAAAATACTTGCATGCCTAATAGACATCATACTTTTTTTTGCTCAGCACTAGACATCTTACTAGCTGAAGTTGAAAAATAATGGAAAGAAGAAAATTACTAAGACCAACATATAAAGAAACCCTAAACCTATCATCAAATCCAGTTAGCCATAAGTAGTAAATATATTTTTAAGCTGGTAAACTGTAAAGGGCTAATGACTCCCAACTGGGAATTAGATTTAGTTATCAAGATTAAGCATCACATTTTTTATATTGGATATTTATCACCTTATATTGAACAAGAACATCATTATCTTTCATCGTCTCTCGAACGATATTGCCATTCTCATCCTCAACTATCAAAACCTCCTCAGGCTTAGCCATACGGCAAATCATGAGCATTCTCAACTTTGACATTGTACCAGCATAAAGTTGCCTTCGTTGCAGAAGCTGGGCACCAAGGCCATCGACCAGGCCAGAAAGCAAAGGCACCTGCCAGATTCAATTCATGGACAAGAAATGACTGATCATTCCACAGTAACCCACAGGTGGCAAATCTTGTAGCAATTTAACATTCACAAACTATAAGCAACATCTATTCACAGAAATAATCACAAAAAAGCTACTGTGCTACCTATAGTGAGCAATCCCAATTCTACAACAATTTTCATAGACAAGTAAGAAAGCATTCCAAATATGTATATAGCACAAAGCTGCAAAAATATGAGCTCAATATGATTTTTTTTTCCACATCTTATGATATATGTCATTGCCGGATTTGAAGGCAATCACTAAAAGATGCGTACATTTGTTTCCAGTTGGCACCTCTCAGAACCGAGAGAAGTACCTGAGGAAGTTTTTTTTCCCACAGAGGTGGCTAAAACAAAAGTTGCAAGATATGCTGCACATAGAATTGATAACACCTGAGCAGTAATGGAGATTATAGTAGTTTTCTACATTTCAAATCCTTTAAAATGGTAAGCCAACATAAAATATCATGATACCTGCAGTCCCATCATGTTTGCAGTTACAGCAGGATTATCCATGTTATGATTAGCATCAAACAGCTCCAAGACCAAGGAGTTCCAATAGTCCAAGCAAACCTATTTAACAAGATAAGCAACATAATACTTTAAACCCACTTCTGATAGGTTAAAAGGAGTACAAGCAGATAGAACAAATAATTTACAAATATAACAAAGCTATGATACCTTAAAGACCTCTGTATCATCCACATAAGATATGTTGATAAGGTATTCCAGACCCACTAACAGTGCAGAAATATTTTCTTGCGCAGTCTCTAGCACCCGAATGTGAAACTGAAAACAAAGAACAATTAGCAATATAATCATCAAAAACACCCAGTGCAACCAAGCTATCAACTGTAAGAACATTTAAGCTTAATCAATACATTTAACAATATGCTTAACCAAAGAAAAAAAGTAAAAAAAAAACCACAAAACACATGTTTAGGACAATACTATTAGTAATTCAGATTATTCTTTCATCAAAAGCATTTAGGAACTCATTAACCACATCAGATTCAGGACTAAACCAAGCCAATTACTCATTAGCCATCTTCCACCTTATTATCAGAAGGAGATTTCTTAATTTCATAGGCAACATACCTTGTAGAATGAAGTGAAGAATAGTGCCAAATTCTGAATGAATGCCTAGAGCAACAACATAAAAGTAAGAGTTAACATTTAAATTTTTAAGTATCTAAAAATGCATGCCAGATAGGAACAATCTGACTAGAACCATACCTGTTCCTCACTGGTTCCATGTGCATAAGCCTCAGGGATGTCTGTAGTGGGTGGGAGAATAGTCTAAAAACACCCCAAAATGTATTGATTTATTAACAGAGGAAAAACGGGAAAGAAAGAAAAACAGAAGGAAAAAAAGCAACATAAAATATACATATCAACCCAATAGTACAAAACAAAACAGTGAGCCAAAAGAATGCGCAGATCTGCAAACCAAAGTTCTAACTGCAAATATGAAAGAAAAACAGAAGGAAAAAAAGCAACATAAAATATACATATCAACCCAATAGTACAAAACAAAACAGTGAGCCAAAAGAATGCGCAGATCTGCAAACCAAAGTTCTAACTGCAAATATCAATGAACTTATGAAGTACATTCTAACAAACCTGCAACTGGACCACAAATATATTGTACATCTTAACATATTGCACGTTATAGTAGTCCCCGAAATTTAAGGCAGCAACCTGCAATCATCCACAAATCTAAGAATAAATTTCCAGTCTTAAGGGTAACAACAATACTAATTCATTCCATTTAGGAAAAATATTCATAAAAAATACCTCTGTTAGGCATTGGAGGGTAAGATTCCGGTATGATGGTACAGGGAAAAATTTTAGGAGTGTTTCCAGCTGTAAAACACATAAATACAGCATGCAAGGTGAAACAAAAATTAGCAAAATAAATAAAAACCACCTTAAAAGGTTATATGCATAAAAAACAGTTAAGTCATTCAAGAAACCAAGAATTATTTACCAAAGTTGATTCAAATATATAGCCCAGAGGAATCCACGAAAGAAACGCATGCAAGGTGGACAGTGTAGCCCGTATAAGCTCTGTTCTTTGCGAAGCTGATAATACGTATAAGCATAACTCATGAATGAGTTGAAACTCACTGTTAAAAACAAACACAACATTTAGCATGATGAATTGCACAGAGAACAAACAAATATCAAAGACAAAACTAAGTTGGAAGAATAAAATTATCATCAAGGCCTCACATTGCTTAATACAATAGAGCAAGGTAAATGATATAATTAATAAAATCATATCTTCAGGTTATAGTTCATTTAACAATTTTTAAACGTAAACTAAAGATATCTCTCCCCCCATTAGGTAGCTTAGAGGGGACAACTTGGTATTTAATTGATGAGAAGTCATTTTGGTCCTGTTCCTTTTCAGACCAGTTATTTTACTTACTGGTTGAAATAATCTCAGATCTTGTCGCCAATTTACTGTGCAAACCATATCATACGTCAACATGTGAACACAAAATCAAAAGACATTCCCAAACATGCCATGTCTACTTTCCATGCAAATTTTGATCACATGTGATTACTGACAACTAAACTTTGAACTATTCCAGTAAAAAAATAGTTGAAAACTAATCAATTCAAGAGTAACAGAAATAGAGTACAATCAGAGATCTTACAAATGAACATTTAAGAATGGTAAAGAATGGAACATCTATAAACAGAAACTAAAATGTAAACAGAAATCACAACAATAGACATCCCAAAAAGATTAAAAGCTGAAAATAAGTAAAATAGTTCAACCTATTTAGAGATTGTTTAAGCTCTTTGATCTTTTGTTGAGTCATTTCACCCCTTGAGAAATCAAAAACTTCTTCACTTAGAAGCTGACCACAGAAAAGCTCACATTACCATCAAAGATTCTGCAACCAGATTACTAAGAATCACTAGATTTCACTACCATCAAAGATTCTTCACTTACTTTCAGTATCGCCATGCAATTTTCGCATATTGTTTCACTAGTTTTTGCTGCTGCAACAAGATCAGGAATGAAGCTTCGCCATCGAGCTGGCCAATCATGTTTTAGAATCTGAAAATGCAATCGACAAAACATTTTAGACAATAACAACAAAATCTAATGATGCCATTAAATTCCCCTCATGTTAGATTAAAGAAACAATACTTGTGAAACCACTAATGAAAAAAAACATTTTGCCTTTTTGGTGCTATAACTTGTAAAGATTGTCCAGTGTTGTCAAGGTGTGCGCCTTACGCCTTAGCATTATTCAACAAAAATGCCTCAAACCCTTCCAGGTGAGGCCCATTTGATCAGGCACACACCTGGTGCGCCGAGGTGCCCTTTTGTAAAACAATATTCATAAAAAAGAAGCCCACCTGATTGAATTTCTCTGTAATTTCTTTTATTTTTCACTTGTTTCATTTGATATACCTTTACTAGTAAGAAAGGGGTAATACCGAACTCTATAGTTCTCAATATTTAAGCATTCAACAACAAAAGTTTACCATAAGGAAATCATGCATGTTGGCCAATAAAAAATTGCATGTTTTGTAGACCACACTTTAGAGTTTACCATATATCTTTAGCTTTATATATTATATACACACAGACTTGCAAAAACTTATACATATACATTATGCTTTACTTCACTCAGGCTAGTGCTTCTAGTTCCTAGAGTGCGCTTTGCGCTTTTGACAACACTGAGGTTGTCATTGCTAAAAAAGGGTGCAATAAAAAATTGGTAAAGATAAAGCTCCAGCTGCAAGTTGCGTAATTGTTACTCAATGAACTCTAAAGCAAGCTTGTCCCTTGTATATGAAGTAACTTTTCTTGAAGCAGATAAATCATACCTGAACCAATATGATATTCAGCTTGTTGACATACAGCCTTTCTGCTCGAAAGGATGCCTCATTGCTTGACAACTAGCACATGAAAAGTACATGCAGAAATGAATACCCAAAGGAAAGAATATGGACTAAAATGTACAAACCTTTGAGAGGAATTCCTCCTTTACCTGTACAATGACTTCAGAAATGTAGTTTTTCATTCCATCTCGCTGCTCAACGGGCAAGGCATTCCATCTATACTTGATGACACCTTCAAGAACCTATAAACATGCATGAAATAAAGGTCGCAGAATCATCAGATTGAACTGAGGATCAGTTCTACTTACATTATTTTACACCAGTCATTTTTTTGCTAGGAAAGGTTCACCCAAAGTAACAATCATCTAGGCAGCTATAAGGTCAAGATTAAATCATGGTTACAAGAACCATACACAACAGAGGAATGTGAACTAGGACTCTCTTGAGCAAGTTTTCCTTGCAAACAATTAAAGATTACAAAGCAAATAGTCATTTCCATTTACCTGCAAGGCAAAAAACTTGGTATTAAGGCTCTTTGTCTGCTGCAAGATGTGCACAACTTGAAGCCACATATCTGGATTATTTTGTAGATCTCGCAAGATCTGATCAGCATGTGCTCTCTGTAAATTGATGTACAATTAAGAGGGAAAACTTCAATAAGAAGTGAAGATGAGACAGGCCAAATATAATTATTGCCTTATGAGGCATGTCGTATATGAAAAAACACAAGATACATTAAGTGCCAGAAATAAAATAACAACATCTGACAAATTATTCACTCTAATCAGTAGAGCAACCAAATAAAACAAATATGTGTGATCAACAAGGTGAAGCTAGGACTACTTCTGAAATGTAAACTAGCTGAAGACTGAAGGTTTTTTTTCCGAGGTAGATAGACCTGGGATTGTTAATTACCTGAGGGAAACACTGATATCTGATTGTTAATTTGCTACAAAGAAAACAGGGTACAAAAATTATACAAAAGTATATATAACTACTGATCTCCTGCTATGTTGACTTCAAAAAGGCCTAATTAAGGCGAGAAAAATATGAAGGGCACTTCTTTTCTTTTTACTACTATCAGAATCATTCTATTTGAATGGAATATAAAATATCAAACCAAAAGGGACAAAACTCAAATGCAAAGGCCAATCTTAAACCTGGAAATTACATTAGCTAAAAAACTTCAACCTTCCTTCATTCCATAATAGCTGAGAAGAAGTCTTAAAAGTTATCTTAAAAAATGAATAAATCAAAATGGGCAAAATTGAACTATAAACGTTTACATCATATGGCACTTCCGAAAAAGGCAAAGGACGGTGCACTAAAAGCCATAATTAGACCTAACCTCCACCCTCCCGAACCACCACCGCATTTTCGCACATTAATCAGCAAAATCAGAAAGAAATATAAAGTTCTAATTTAAAAAATAGATGCATTCAAGAAAAACCTCACTCACATAAAACCCTAGAAATTCAAAATAATATTTCACCCAGGTCGCCCCCTAACATTTCCCCAGGACATATCTCCGTTTTGAAGTAAATGCCCAATCATGCTAAACCCCAGGAAAATCAAATCCCCCACACTCTCCCTTTTACTTTCTCCGAAACCAACAGAAAATCACTTTTAACTAAAACCACATTTACCCGTTTCCCAGTCAAAGAGTCAATAAACGGAAACATAAAAATGTAAAAACAAACAAAGCAAAGGAAAGAAATAATCAAACCTCTTGTTTAGATCCGGTGCCGTAAAAGGCAGCAACGGTGGCGTCAAGCAAGGAAACATCAATCGGCTGACTCAAATCCCTAAGCCTCTCAGCCGCCATATCTAAAAAAGTTCACCTCTCTTATCACACACTTCCCCCAAAATAAAATCCAACACTATATCTCTTCCACTAGAATGTTGGTGAACGAAAACCCTAGATACTGTACCAGCCAAACCCTAAAAAGAGAAGTATGAAAAAGACTAAAAAAAAAAAGGAAAATAGAAGATCTTCTAGAAAGATGGAAGGAGAGGGGAGGGTTTTTGAAAAATAAAATTAGAGAAAGAGAAATTTTGTATATAAATATGAGAGAGAGTGATTTTTTTTTTTAAAGAAAAAAAAATAGATAGCTTAAAATTGAAGCAGAACGTAAAGAAAGAGGGAGTGAGGCGGACGGAGCTTGGAAGAGAGTTTGAAATCTTTTATTATTTTTGTATTTTCGCTTTTTACCCTTTTTTTTATTTAATTTTCTTATTTTAGTTTCTAGGAAGAGAGATTTTGGGACCCTAAATTTTAGAAATGCGATAGTGAAGTGAAGACCGATGAGAACGGCGTCTGATTTTTTCTTTAGTTGGAAGTTTAATTTTGAGGAAAGATACACATCAACATAATATTTATTTGTACTAGTATGAAATTTTTATTTACACCAATTTTTAAAATAATTTATATATTATGATTTTTATTTAGAATTAATAAAATAAATTTATTTTCAAATATTCAACTTTATTATTTCAAATATTTAACTTTATTATTTCAAATAAATTTTCATTTTATTTTTACACATTTTATTTATAAATATGTTTTAAATAGATTCTAATATAATTTATTTTGAAATAATTATAATTTTATGAAAAAAGCATTTCAAAATTATCAAAGATAAATAATGCACAATACAAAAGAAGCAAGACAATATATATAGAAAACAAAACAAATCCAAACAACTATGGCCAACAAAATGAGACAAGACTAGCCACAAAACAAAGGCCCAAAAAGGTCCAAACCCAATGGCCAAAAACTCAAAAGACACTACCAAGCAGTCATACAAATCACCCTACTACACTTGTAACCCACCACCATTATGGAAAATAAGGCGTATAGATCCCCGCTAAAAAGTTTTTTATCTGAATTGAGCTTACACTTCTCAAAAATGGAGGATAAAAGGATATATCTTCAATCACCAACCTAAGGAAAGAGTTGATCGTTTCTCGAATTCCAAAAAGAAAAATGTTATTGCACAAACAATGGTAGGTACAATCCTTTACTTAAACTATAATTTCCACTGAGTGGAAAGGGATGATAATATTGTTCCCATCCTAAGGAGCGGTGAAAAGAGCTTATCCATCTTACATCAATAGAGTAATGCCAAAGACCATTTGATAAAAGGTTCAACCAAGGTTACGTCTCCTTCCTTTCTTAGTAAAACAGCACATTAGCTCAAATACATAAAGGGGTCTAGAATTTCTTCCAAAGACACATTATTTTTAGGTAAACCAATATAAAGTAAACTTCCTCATTTCTAATTAGATTGAAAACACTTTTGAACACTTCCTTGTCTTTCTTTCTCTCCCATCTAGTTTTATCGTTCACAACTTTGAATTGAGCTTTTTAATTGATTTGTAGAAAGCTTCTAAATGCTTGCATTTTCCTCGTTCTTTGATTTTAATGAATTAATCATTTTAGATTCTTTTGGAACTATGGGATATATAAAGAGAATGGCCGCAAAATGCCAAACTTCAAGCCTTATATCCTCAATGGTGCTATCTAAATTGATCAAAGCTTTGGCATCCATGAACTTATCATTTGTAATTATGGCTTAAAGAAATATCCTCCCATGCTCTTTTAGACAATTTTCTTGGTCATTGCTTTTTTATCCCAAGTTGCAAACATCAATATCCATGTTAGGCTTAATTAGTTCATCTTCACTTTCTAACATCTCCTTTCTTACATTGTTAAACTAGGTTAAACTTGTATAAGATTCTCCACCATTAGTAGTTGCACCACTTACCTTTTCAACCTACTCCGTTAAATTTGAAGGAACATTCGTCTTAGTGTTTTGCAAACTTATTTTCTAAGTGCATGTGCACAACTCACCCAACTTTTTCTATCAACTTATTGTATGTTGAGGTTAAGGATTCGATCACAAGTGCCTTGCTTGTTCATCGGAGTTGACCCCATCTAATCACCATAGATTCTTTTTTCGCTTACCCTTTTATATAAGCCCAATAACTCTTGAAACTATGACCTGACCTTCCACATGCATAATAAAAGTCTAGTAACAATTCATATTTAAAAGAAAAATAAAATAAGAACTTTACCTAGGAATCGAAGTTTGAAACCTCTAGGTAAAAGATCCTCCACTTTTATAACACCTTTTAGACTCAAAACTTCCTTCCAACAAAAATCATCATTGCTTTCACTTACTTTAAAGACACTTGCTATGGTATTAAAGAAAGTTTTTCCAATATGCATTAGATTTTCTCTAGTTCATTGTAGGATTGGGACATTATTTATCAGCAACTATAATTCTGACGTAGCAAGGCCAACATCTTTAAAGCCTTCTTTGGTTGGCTATTCCTTTAAAATGAGAGGACAATCTATAACTGACCATAGCATTGCCCCTAGCACGTTCCTTTTATATTTTTCACTTTAGAACATATGGAATGTGTTTCTCATTTTAGACGAAATAGAGTCGACGTCGTGACGAGGAAGAGCCGATGTCTAGATGAAAAAAACTAACATCCCGATGACGCGACATGTGACGTCTCAAAGAGCCAATAAACGACGTCACAATGTGGCGACATATTCCTTACTAAATCAGGTTTCTTCTCCTAGTTAAATTATGTTATCTTTTCCCAAGCTAACTTTAATTGTTCTAGTGATATTTTTGTAACAACCCCAAAGTCAGTGGTGTATGAAAATGCAGTTCTGGGACCCCATTTTTGTAAACTGAGGCATATCATAGGTGAATGGAATTTTGAGTAAGTGATTTTTCCAAATTAGTAATTAATTATGGTATAGAGACTAAATTGTAAAAGTAGTAAAAGTTCAATTTGCCAAAGAAGTGGTCATTAAGAATAAAGGATAAGGATTAAGTTAGTAATTAGATTATGAGCATTATTAAGGGTAATAAATTATGGCTAGCTATGGGATTTATATAAGGGCTAAAAGGGTAATTTAATAAATAATGGTAAAGTGATCTAAACCTTTACAAATTACCTTAGTGGATGGAAAGAGAGAGCTCATCTCATTTTCATTCATCTATGTCAAATTTTGAAGAAGAAGAAGAAGAGTGAAAATCGTCATAGGGTTCTAAGATTTCAAGCTTCAAATTGGTTAGTGCAATTTAGTCATTTTCTTGTAATTTTTATACTTTTGAAATCCCGGGAGCTTAATCTACCTGACTCGTGTGTTATTTTTTGAAACTGTTAAAGTTTTAAGTATTAAATTGATAGATTTTAAGCTAAGGAGTCAAAAAGACTAAATTGAAAAGTTATTTGATAGTTTTGTACAATAGGAACTAAAATGCAAAAATTTCAAAATTTGTGATAGAAATGAGAAATAGGAATTCCTAGTTGGACTATAGTGAAAACAAATTGAAAATATCAGTTCTAGATTGAAAGTTATGTTATTCCCGGTTTTAAGGACTAAATTGAATAAAATGTAAAAGTTGTATAAATATACAATTGTGTGTGAATTTGATTGTGAATTGATGAATTGTTGTGTTTATGTTAATCCATAGCTAACATTGACCCGACTTGCTCGAAAAAGAAAGGAAAAAACAAAGTTGTTGAGGAATAGCTTGGAGTTTACGATTTATGTTTCTATAATCTGAAACTACTTTGATTGTTGTTATTATGAACTGTATTGTATGGTAAGATCATAAGGTGAGATGCAAATGATAAAAAGATTTGAATTGAAGTGATTGAGATTGGTTGTTATGATAAATGTTGTATATTAAGACAAATATGAAATTGAATCTATATTATGATGAATTATACTGCCATATGTGTGAATCAATGATTTGATGATGAGATTATAATATGAATTGAGATATTGGCATATAAATGTAATTAAGAAATGGTTACCCTATTAACTGTTCAGGCAGGATCAGGTATAATTGGCATGCCATAGGATAGGAAGAGTTCAGGGTTTTTACGACTACGAGTCGAGGAGTGCTGGGCAAACTTATTTTTCGATTATACTGACCAGCACTAGGAGCAACTTACTATTTTTGGATTTATCTGAGAGGCACAAATCAGTGTGATTGGTTGGATCCACGTATTCGTCAGAGTCCGAATTAGGTTAATAGGGAGTTAAAAATGTAAAAACGGAATAATGAATTGTGAAAAGAATTGGTATGACAATCGACTGTGTTATTTGATATAGAAAATTCGAAATTGAATGAGAGATGTGGCATTATATTGTTGAAATATCAACTATAGAGTAAAATGTATCAAATTTTATAATATTAGTTAAAAAATTATGAAATGGCTTGGTATAATATGTAAATGGCATATGCATCTTATGATCTTAAATTATTTTCTTTTGTGTGATTTATATATAATCTAATATTAGGATTATAGAAATATCATTGAGTTCATACTCACCGTGTGGTTTTGTTTTTCGTGTGCAGGTTGGGTTTTGATTGTAAACATCTTTCGACATTAGCATCCAGCAAAAATCTCGAACTCAATAAGCGTGGTGAATTTCCTTTCATTAAAGTATATGGCATGTACCTAAGTATGTCATTTTGGTATTTTTTGGTGTTTTGTGTATGTAAATGGAGATGTTGATAGTTCTTGACTAAGTAATAATGCTATAGTGAATGTGATGTGGGTTATGATACATATGGTATGGTAAGTTAGACTGTAGTAGATTGAATGGTATAAGATTAGGTAGTAATGTATAAATATACAAATATGGTAGTAGTAGTTATGCTATGGAATCATAGATTGAATTGAATCATGTTTAATGAGTAATTAGTATATTTAGTGATTTTTGAATATGAATAGGGTAAGCAATAGATGCATGAATGGTGGTAGGAAGTATAAGTTGAAAATTTAGTACAAGTAGGACTGAAAACACCATGATTGTAATATCCTGAAATTGGGCTTGTGCATTTTTGCTTAACTTTATGAAATAGCATGTCTTATGTGTTATGGATGTGTTGTGTGCATTTTTAGAACCTTGGAAATGTAAGGAAATGTCTTAGGAAATATTAAGTTTTGAGCTTAAAAAGAGGGAACTAAAGTAAGGTGGCCTTAAGAGAATTTGTAGGGAGAATATGACACACAATTGGGCTTGGAAAAGTGGCTTGGAGGTGCCACTTAGGGCCTCTGGAAATGACGCCATATGCTAGGGGGAAGGGCTTGAGTTCGAGTTGCATGGGAAGCAAATAAAAGAATTTTATTTTGCTGCAGGAGTGAGCAGTAGTGGACGGCACCAAGGCACTCAAGGGAGAGTTTAATTCTCTCTAAAATTCGGCTAGATGAGGGGATAATTGTTGGATTAATTTGATTAAATTTTTAAATGAGGAGATAAGGAGAAAAATGAGGATTAGATAAGGGAAAGGAGTTGGCGAAATGGGGGGAAGCAGGAGGATGATATTTTCACTAATGATAGTAGGGAGTGCCGAATTTTATTCTTCTTCTCATCTTTCTCAATTGTGCCGAAAATCCTTAGGAAATACAACTTGTTTCTTTGTTTTCTTCTTCCTTTTCTCCTCACCTGACCAAAGGCTGGATATCTCTCTCTCAAATCCCATTATTGTCGAATCTTTCTAAGCCTTATACCCCTCCCTTTTCATTCTTGTGGAGGCCGAATACTCAGGTAACCCCTAGCCCCTAGCCGATTGATCTTTAGACCTCAAGCCGAATATCTCTGCTGGTGTTAACTTGATCATCTAGGTAAAAGCCGAAAGTAGCTTTTTATTGACCATAGCCGATTGGTTCATCCAAACCAAAAGCCGGAGTTTGAAGTGCTCAATAGGTAGTCCTAGCCGAATATCCTATAGATCAAGCAAGGGTGCCGTCGACAATAGTGTTAAGGGGTAAGGATCTATTGTTATTGTATTATTTCTTTTCCTTAAAGCCGAAATCAAAACTCTAATGCCATTAATGATCTTTGGCCGAATTTTTGAAGGAGAAATTCAGGATTTCTAAGCACAGTCGACAGTGGTATACAAAGATTTCGGGATTTCAAATCACAAGGTAAGTACATAGGTATATTCGGCCAAGGCCCTATTCAATGATTAGATCTGTTTCGTAATATTCAAAAAGCCGGAAACTAACTTGTGATGTGATTAAAGGATTAGCCAATTGCAAGGAAAAAAGACTACAAGTTTCGGGATTTGATTAGTAATCAAATCGGCATCAAGGTAAGGGTTTTGGGTGCAATAAGCCTTCGGGATTTAATCTTATAGCCGAATAGGTTTTTGCTCAACATTGAGTGATTGACCGAATGTAGTGATTAAGGATCTAAAGCAGTAGATCGAGATTTTGGGGAAATCAGAGAACTCGATAAGTAAACCAGGTGTGTACCTCACACTATCTCTTAATAGATTATGGCACTGATTTAATATATATGTGTTTATAAGAATGTGTGCAATATGGCTAAGGTACCATGCAAAGGTACAAAGTACTCAGGTACGTTTTCTTACTCCTACTAGGATTTTAATATGATCTGTTATGGTACCTATGTGAAGCTATAAGTATGTGAATAAGAAATATGACATGGTTTATGAATGATATATAGGGTATTTAGGATATTATGAATGGGGAAGTGAATGTGGTGACTTATGTCACGATATCTGAATGTGGTGACCTCGGTCACATTATTTGAATGTGGTGTCTCATGACACAAAATATTATCTGGTGGCTATGCCACAATATGTATAAGGGCGATGAGCACGTCGACTGCAGCGACTGCCTTCGATGGTGTGTAGTGGATGGAGGGTTGACTTAGTAGTCCCGACGGTGTGCAAGTTGGTACGGGTGATGTGTAGCGGATGGTACCTAGGTTTGGGTTCGGGTTTGCATCATATTATTTAAATGATATATGTACATGTATGATTTGATATGCCTGAATTTGTTAGGGCTTAGTGTTGTGGTTACACATTGAGTCTGTTTGACTCACCCCGTTGTGGGAATATTTTTCAGGTGACGAACAGTGATGGACCGGGTCAGCAGGAACTTAGGGGTGGCCATGCTCAGCAAGGAATTTATTTTATTTGGACTTTTTTTTTATTATTTTAAGTACTTTGAATTTAATTTTGGGTTTTATTTTGATGTAATAAGGTCAGTAGTTTGAATCATTTTATGCCTGCATGTTATTTACTTCGGTATGATACAATTTTTATCAATGCAAAGTTTAAGTAATGTTTTCAAAGATAAATAGCTTTTAAATGCTTTGATAATTTATCACAAATGTTACCATACTTCTAATTTTATGATTTTCAAATGCGACATTACATCTTTATTAAAACTTCGACTTTTCAATTCGAACCCAACACAAAACAAAGTTTTATTCAAAAACATCCTAGTTTTCCAAAGCAATCAAGAGGTTTTGAACTCGTTTTACTTGAGGAACATACCAGATCTGGTCAAGGCTCGTGGGCCGGGTTTGGGGTGTTTCAATGATATTGTCTAGTTGAGTTTGTAATGTTTTTTAATGTGAATTGATATGTTTTGGGTGCCATTTGAGGCATATTTGTATATTGTATAAATGTTAGAGGTGATCATGGGCTGGGTCGGGTTGGGTTCGGACCAAGCCATAATAGGAATTTAAGCCTGAATGACCAGTCCATGTTCGTCCCAACTCGAAAAATGGGCCCAAAATGTTTCCCAAGCCCAGCCTAATTTATATATGTCAAACTCGGGCCCAACCCAACCCGGCCTGTATTAATTTTTTTAATAAAATTTTTATTATATAAAATAAATTTAAAAAATATAATATCATTCTGTATTAAACTTTTTTTAAAAAAAACACTTTGAAAATAACTCAATTCCTTCACTAACTCAATCTTTAAAAATAAATTATTAGAACAACCAACAATTTTCAGTCATGTACCTACAAAAGAAAGAAAATTTTAGTAATCTTTACTCATCTCAACTAATAAACTCTTTTCTACAACATTTAATTTCTATTCACGTAAAACAAAATCTATTGGAAATTGAAACCATGCATGAAATATTTTATATGTATTTTTCAGAAGATGAAGTTGTATAGTAAAATTATTCTGATCACATTAAGTCAAATACAACAAAGAACAACATATTTGTCTAATTCAAACAATTAGATGCCAGTTTTATTCTGATTAAGGAAAACACAACTCAAAAGTATTAACATTTTCCAACTATTACAATGACAATCAATTGTAATTTTCCTAAAGTCGGCCTTCAAGCTTTGATCCACAAATTACTCGATTACTATCAAGTAGACGCAAACAACATTTCCACCTGATAACTGAAGCATCTCTTTTCCACCTGCCAACCCGCATCGGAATAAAAATGAAAATCCCCTAAAATCTTTAGCATTTCCAACAATTTGATGCAAACAATTATTTTTAGCATTAGAGTTAGTGATTTATCAAATGTGGAACACAATTGTCAACAGTCAAAAACTAGTTAGAAGCTTCTTTATATGTTTAATATATTTGCTTATTGAAATTCTTTTTATTTGATATGATTAAGGCCTACCTTTACAAAAGAATGAGATTGCTTTAAACCCAGGAAAAGAAAGTTGAGAGATGCTCCAAACTTCATATTCTGAAAGGAAGAGGGAAAGGGAGATTTCCTACCTGAGTTAGGTTCAGGTTCTTAATCCTATTGCAACAGTGAAAGCAACTGATAGAGAAAGTGATAGAAAGCAGGCGATAAAGGAAGCGACAGAAAATAGGAGACATGAATTAGGGATGGGGAAATTTAGGGTGGGTCGATTGAGGAAATTAGGTGTGTGCTGGCAACAGAGGAAGCAGGAGACGGAGTGGTCGCTGGAGTGGAAACGACTGTCAATGGGTAGTAGCACTAGACAGGTGGAGGTGGTGAGTGGTAAACAGTCAGGCACTTAGGAATTTTTGTTTTGGAACTGATTTGGGAATAGGGGAAGGGGACGGGAGGTGGTATGGTAAACCTAAAAATTAAAGATAATTATAATAATAAAATAATAAGTACATAAAATTGAGTCGGGCCAGGCTCAAGCCAAAAAAACTTACTTAAGGCCCGACCCATTTTGAAAACAGGCTTTTTTGCCCAACCCATTTTTCGAGCCTGAAGGCTTGGTTGGGTGGCCTGGCCCATGATCAAGTCTAATGAATGTGACAAATTGGTATGTGTTTTATTGAGTTTATACAGGTTTTGAGTAGGTATATTTGTGCAATTGAACATAGATTATGCTTTGAATATGGTTTGGCATGAAGTAGGTCCTAAATGACATATTTTGTGCCATACAATTTAGCCAAACGGTCGTGTGTCACACACGGGCTAGTGGCACGATCGTGTGCCACTAAAACTTAGGGTGCATTAGAAGCACACTATTTTTTATTATCAAACGGACTAGTCATATGCTCGTGTGAATGCTGTAGATTTGGTCATTTTAGATTTCATACGGTCTCAGTTTGTTACATGGCCCAACCACACAATCGTGTGATTTTTGTTGAATATTTGCAATTTGACCCAGGTGGCTATAGTGAGTTACACAGTCTAGATACAAGTTGTGTAACTCCATTTCTACACAATTACATCTTGTTACACTACTTAGGCACACAGCCATGTGACCCCTTATTTTGCATAATTACCCTTCTTTTTTTGTAAAAGTTTCAAAATGGTCCTTATTTGATTCCGGGTCAATTCTAGAGCTTTCGTAAGCTCAATTTAAACTTGATTTTGTTTGCAAAGCATGATTTTTGTGAATGTATGTAGTTATTCAATGTTTAATAGAAATTTTCATTTATGAATTGTGTGTAATTATTCTGTTAATTTCTATAGCATCCTATAGCTCGAGTTTTACAATCAGATTGGGTAAGGGGTGTTACATTTAGTGGTATCAAAGCTATAGGTTTAGTCGATGTTCAGACTAAATAGAGCTTAGAATTGAGCTTAGAGATGCATGCCAAAGTTGAGTCGAGTCTGAGTTGGGATTCGGTTGCTAATATAAAATTTTTTTGTTTTATAGTTAAAGATGTCTGGTGAATCCATAAATGGTCCTAATAACAAGATAAGAAGTAGTGGCCATTCCATTGAAAACGAGAATAAAGTAGTATCCGAGGCACACAATACAAAATCAGCTAGTGCCAGTCAACCTAAACTGGAAATGCATAGGCGTAGAGGGTGAAGTGATGAAAACCTACTCCTAGTTATTGTCGAGGCATTTTAGAGGATGACAGCTACTTTGACGGTAGTACATATGCCTGTAACCCGTAGAGCACCAATAAAATAGCTATGAAAGTATGGTGCCACAACGTTTATGGAAGTTAAATGGGTCAATCATTCAGCGATCAAAATGTGGTTAGAAGCAGCAAATCGAGTATTACAACAATTAGAATGTACTTCTCAAGGATGTGTTACTTGCATCATTTCCTTATTAAAAGGCGAGGCATATACCTGGTGGCAGGCTATTACCCGTCATGTACTTATTGATCAAATCGATTGGGAATTCTTTTAGTTCGAATTCCAGAAAAATTATATTGGCGAATTGTATCTTTATGACCAAAAATAAGAGTTCCTGTTGTTGAAATAAGGTGATATGTTAGTAATCAACTATGAGCATGAATTTCAACAACTTAGTAAATATGCCATTGAGTTAGTACCAGATGAGGAAGAAATCTGTAAAATATTTCTTAAAGGGTTGTGGAGTGATCTTAGAGTGCAATTGGCTACCCTTAGAATTAAAGAATTTGTTGATTTGGCTGAATGAGCTAAAATTGTGGAGCAGAAACTTGAGAAGAAAATCAAACTTTCCCGAGATGTTGGGTAACGAGTGGGGATCTCTAGTTCTCACCTATAATCTAAGTAGACTAGAGAGACCAATATTCCTAAAGAGTTGCAACGAGATCCGTTAAACCAGACAAAACTCGAGACCACCAACCATCAATTTCAGTAGAGAGTGTTAGGGGTCTGATTATATATTTTGATATGCCAAGCTACGAACACTGTAGGAAGTAACATTGGTGGAAATGTTCGAAATTATTGAATTTGTTTCCGATATGGATTTCTAGAACACTTTGCTCGCGATTGCTTAAAAAATAAAAATGCTACTTCTGATGTTACTTAAAGATCTATACCTTTAGTTAGGTGCCGTGGTAATTGTTGTGGTGGTTCAGTATCTATAGGTGGTTCAAGGAAAGGAAATGAATATGTAGTGTAACAATCAGTGGCTAGAGCTTCGGCGTGAGCTTATATGGTTCGAACTTGAGAAGAAGGCGATGCTATCAATGTTGTAGTGGGTATATTTCTGTTATTTTCTACACCTGTTTATGCTTTGATAGACCCTGGTTCCTCTCATTCGTATATAAATGTTTAATTGGTAATATATGGAAGTTTGAAACCTAAAACATCAAAAGTAGCCATGTCTGTATTATGTCATTTAAGTCAGACAATGTTAGTTGATCAAGTGTGTAGGCATTGCCCATTGGAAATCTAAAGCATAGCATTTCTCGTAGATTTGTTGATTATGCCATTCAGCAACTTTGATCTGATTTTAGGAATGGATTGGTTAACCGAATATGGGGTGATTTTAGATTTCCGTAAGAAGAAGTTTTCTATTTAGAGTTGGTATGGTGAGATCATAGAGGTAAATGGCGTTAGAATGAGTGGTTCGACTCAGATTGTTTCATCAGTTCTAGCTAGTAAGCTCTTGAATCAAGGCTGTAAAGCTTTTCTAGATTATATTATCAATTCTAGCATGAAGGTTAGCCTAATAAACAAGAATCGAATGGTATGTCAATTTTCTAAGGTGCTTGTGGAGGAATTGTTGGGATTACCACCTGATCGAGAATTTGAGTTCACAATCGAAGTATTTCCTGGTGATAAACCGTAAAAGTAACATATTTTAAGCCAACATTTAGCATACTTTTGGATGATTTAACCTTGAATTGTGTAATTTGGTGCTCTTAATCCTTTGTTTTCATGTTTTATACTCAGGAGAGCATCGGATGATGAAAAGAATGGAAAACCGGCCCAAAACAGAGTAAATGGGCCATATCACGAAATCCACACAGCCTGGGCCGAAGACCACACAGCCGTGCCTCATTCAACAACCTCGAACATGGCCTAGCCACGACTTACACGGGCGTGTGCCATGGTCATGTCCCTGCCGTGAGAAAGAAGAGTTTCACTCGGATTTGGATACTTGGAGGCAAAGAAACACATTCTAAAGCCTATTCAAACACCCTAGTAGGAATTGTATTTGAATTAGGATACTTAGGGGCCAAGTAAGGCATCTCAAAGTCTATATAAACACCCAAGGGGGCAACTTGAAGAGGAGTTCGGCAGAAGCCAGAGCCCGAGGCTTTAGTCAGGGGGCGTCCAGCTAGGCCAAAGAGGGCAGGCTTGTGGGAATTTACTCGAAGATAGCCAGTTGATCCATCTCAAGAAGCCGGAATCATACTCAAGATGGATGATCTCTCCTTCAATTCCTTTAGGGGCTTTTAGGGATTTCTTATGTTTTGTTTTATCTTTTCTTCTGAGATGTTTTCTTTTATTGTTATGAACTAAACCCTCAGATACCTGAGGGAAATGAAACCTAAGATGAATCTTGTTATCGTTTGCTGAACTATATGAAACCTAAGATGCTGACAAAATTTATAGCAAACTCAGAAAAACGTTTCCAAGATACAGAAACACATTTCCAAAAGATAGAAACAAAACTTAAGGCATCGACACAGGAGCTCAAAGATCAAATCAGACAACTTGCTAAGCAGATCTCTGAGAGACCACCAGGAAGACTACCAAGTAACACCAAAACTAACCCAAGGGAGAAAATTCAAGCCATAACAGCTCAGGATAGTGAAAGGTTAGACAAGCCCGATTTAAGGTAAGAGAAGGTGGTAGAAGAAGGTAAGGTTGAGGTAAAACCAAAACCGGGAATCAAAGAGTACCAACCTCGCATACCATATCCCGAAGCGATAACGAAAGACGGCACAGAGGAACAGTTCAGTAACTTTCTTAAACTTTTAAAGAAATTACATATTAACTTACCATTTCTTAAAGCTCTTTCGCAGATGCCAGATTCTATAAAATTTTTAAAGAAGCTATTAACAAATAAGCGGAAGATAGACGAAGAATCGTATGTGGAATTGAACGCAGTATGCTCAGCAGTGTTACAAAATAAACTACCACAGAAATTAAAAGATCCAGGGAGTTTTACAATTTCATGTTTAATTGGTAGTTTATCTATTGATAATGCTTTAGCTGATTTAGGGGCAAGCATAAATGTCATGACTTATACATTGTTTAAACAACTAGGTCTAGGGAAACCGAAACAAACTAGGATGAGCATTCAATTAGCTGATAAAACTATTAAAATTCCTAGGGGTATAATTGAAGACGTGCTAGTGAAAATTGATAAATTCGTATTCCTGGTAGACTTTGTCGTTTTAGACATGGATGAGTACAATAATATCCCCCTAATTCTAGGAAGGCCCTTTTTAGTGACTGCCAGGACTAAATTTGATGTCAGTGCAGGTGAACTCATACTTTGTGTAGGTAACGAATCAATCAGTCTTCAAGCTCTCGACTCAGCTAGTACATCGAGTAATTAAGGTGAGAACATTAGTTCTATTAATAACAATTCCGTGGAAGCACCACAGAACTACACAACTGAACCAGATCCTAGACCTCATGTTAACAAGGAAATAACTTATAAGGAACAAAAGCTTCAGATCGGTGAACTAGATGAGTAGAAGACACACTTCAAGGAAAAATTAGGAATACACAAAGCAGAACCAACGCCACTCTAAGGAACAAACAAATTCAAGATCGGAGATCAAGTACTGTTAGATAAAGCAGTCCCTCGAATACCTCCTCTAGACCTTAATACAAACAAAGAAATCTCTTTTAGGGTACTCAATGTTTTCCCATACGGAACAGTTGTGGTAAGTAATCCTACAATCGGTACCTTTAAAGTAAAGGCTACTCGACTTAAATTTCACCATGATAATAGGATTGATAGCATGAGGAAGGACTTTCAACTCCTCAAGCCACCAGAGGAAAGTCTAGCTTAAGACTATAAACGAGCGCTTCTCGGGAGGCAACCCGAGCACTAACTCTACTAATTAGTTTTGTTTTAATTCTTTTCATATTTAGGCGTAGGTTTCCATACCCATACGGCCTTGTACACTGCCGTGGCCGCGACTGTGTGAGCACCACAGGAAGGAACACGAACGTAGGATGCATCTCTATTTAAACCCCCTTCTTCCTTTCTTTTTCCTGTTATTTTTCATTATTTACTTTTATTCTTATTTTTATTACTTTCTCCTTTTTATCTATGGAATTTAGACTTAGCTTAGGATACAATAAAATCAGACTGGCTACTTTGAGGATTCAAGTCAAGCGGCTCGAGGCACTCCCTACGTTTCTCTTCATCTAAAATTCTGGAAGTTTCACTTCTCCCCTCTCGTTTGATTTTCTTACTATATGATCATTATCTACCTTTGTACATTGAGGGAAATGTACATCTTAAGTGTGGGGGGTTAACTATAGTATTATTTGAAAATCCCTGAATTATGCCTTGTTCTAAAGTAATTTTCTCATATTATGATTTGAATGAAAATTCCTTTAATTTATGATTTCTATTGATATGTTTTAGATTAAGTCATTGATAATTGTGCATTGATGATTAAATTTGAAGAATACTAGAGAATCAAGTATGATAAGTCTATTTTTCAAAAATTAAAAAAATTTGTTAGGTTGTCTACCTGAATCTAATTATTACTTTGAAGTTTGAAATTTACAAGGTTGATATCAAACACCCATAATTTTTGTGAGATTTTGAGCCTTTTAGAGTATATATTCTTTTTCTTGCTCACTTTATTAATTATGAGTGTGTCAACATTGATTTGTTATTTTAAAACTTGCATCGTTTATACATGTCGAGACCACATCTTTGATTTGACATACAAAGATGATAAAGGCACCTAGGTTTTAACCCACTCATTCCACTAAAAGCCTACCCTCATAATTAACCCCTAGTAAACCTTTTTTAATCCTAACAACCCTTTTTATTGACTCACCCATTAATATTAACCCAAAACCCTTTGTATTTGTTATCACCATTCCTTTTGACTACCCTTATATCGAGATTTGATTTGATCGGTTGCCTAATTATTTTATTCAAGTAGTTGAATTCATCTTATTATTATTTGACTTGTTCTTAAAAAAAAAACGAAGTATATTCATCATTAGTTCTATAATTAAGTGAGCTTACGTGTTTAAATTTCAAATCTTGAAGAAAAAGCTCGTATTATTAGTTTTCAATTGCTGTAAGTATTTAAGATTAGTACATTTTTCTAGTTAGGTAAATTATCAGGTCAATCTCGATTTTAACCTTCTAATTCAGCCTATATCCATACCCTTAACCTAAGTCCCGTTACAACCCTGTAAAGACCTTTTGATTTGTGTATCATCTTATATTATAGTGGTGGAGATTTGATTTTCATGCAAGCTTATGGGATTAACTTTTCATGTGTGACTTTTGAGTGCTTAACTTTGAACCTTAAACACTTCGAATGATTTGAGTGAATCTTTAGTGAGGATGTCAATTCTTGTCGATTTTGGATCAGAGGTAATTATTTAGGTAAGGGGAAACACCTAACGTTTTCAGGACTATCAATGTATGACTTTGATTGTTTGAATCTTTAGGACTCTTCGAGTTGAATTATCCATGTATGAATTGTCTTTGAATTAAGATGAATCACTATCAATGAATCTTATGAATCAAGGAAGTTCATTTTAATTGTAAGTTGAGAATTTTGCTTGAGGACAAGCAAAAGTTTAAGTGTAGGGGTATTTGATAAACCGTAAAAGTAACATATTTTAAGCCCACATTTAGCATGCTTTTGGATGCTTTAAGCTTTGAATTGTGTATTTTGGTGATCTTAATCCTTTGTTTTCATGTTTTATACTCAGGAGAGCATCGGATGACGAAAAGAATGGAAAACGGGCCCAAAACAGAGTAAATGGGCCATATCACGAAATCCACATGGCCTGGGCCTAAGACCACACGGCTGTGCCTCATTCAACAGCTTCGAACACAGTCTGGCCACGACTTATAGGGACTTGTGCCATGGACGTGTCCCTGCCATGAGAAAGAAGAGTTTCACTCAGATTTGGATACTTGGAGGCAAAGAAACACATTCCAAAGCCTATTCAAACGCCCTAGTAGGAATTCTATTTGAATTAGGATACTTAGGGGCCAAGTAAGGCATCTCAAAGTCTATATAAACACCCAAAGGGCAACTTGAAGAGGAGTTCGGTAGAAGTTGGAACCCGAGGCTTTAGCCAGGGGGCGTCTAGCTAGGCCAAAGAGGGTAGACTTGTGGAAATTTACTCGAAGATAGCCAGTTGATCCATCTCAAGAAGTCAGAATCATACTCAAGACAGATGATCTCTCCTTCAATTCCTTCAAGGGCTTTTAGGGATTTCTTATGTTTTGTTTTATCTTTTCTTCTGAGATGTTTTCTTTTATTGTTATGAACTAAACCCTCAGATACCTGAGGGGGATGAAACCTAAGATGAATCTTGTTATCTTTTGCTGAACTATATGATAAATATTTGACTTGTTCTTAATTATGTGTTCTTAATTCTTGCGTTGATATTTCTGGAATATTAATTCGAGTTGGATGTGCTTACATAGAGGAGCAAAAGTCCCTGCCTAAGAGTAGATCTAGCATAATTAAGCGGAGTTGATCACACGCCTAGAGATAGGGTGACGAGATTTTGCTGGATTAGGGTTTCCATAGATCGAGTTAATGCGATTCTAGGGGTTTTAATTAGAAAGAGATTTCAATTAATCAACCTAGGGTTAGACGTTAGTTACCTCGAGAGAGGGATTAATATAACTTAAGGAATCTTACGGATCAAGTCAAATGAATAAATCGTCTGGTTCAGAGTTAGATAACAAGTGAAGTCTAGGTGGATTCTTCCTTAGATGTCATCTTAATCGATTGGTTTTTCCTCGAACTTATTTCCCAATTTCATTCTTCTTTGTCTTAGAGTCTTTAGTTTAGTAGTTAGTTAATTTTAGATTAGCAAAACAATTCCTTTAATTCTTAGGCTAAATAATAAAGAGTGAGTTAGTATTAGTACTTTTAGTTCCTTTGGGTTCGACATTCCGGTCTTGCCTTAACTATACTACTGTTCGATAGGTGCGCTTGCCTCAAATCGTTGTCATAGTTAGTTTCTAGGTTCGATCATTCTTTATATAAATTTTAAGACTTTGACATTGCAAAAACAACGATCACCTGGTATAACTCCGATATTGATTGCCTCTTATCAAATAGCGCCGACGGAGCTGAAAGAAGTGAAAATTCAGTTGCAGGACTTATTGGACCATGATTTTATATGCCCTAGTATATCACATTGGGGAGCTCTAGTTTTGTTTGTTAAAAAGAAAAATGGTTTCATGCAACTCTGTGTAGATTACCGGTAATTGAATATGCTAATGATCAAGAACTAGTATCCTTTACTTCGTACCAATGATTTATTTGATCAGTTGAAAGGAACTTTAATCTTTTCTAAAATTGACTTGAAAATGAATTGGTCACTTAAGAAGTTAGCTGAAATGTATATCCACGAGATAGTTAGACTCCACAGTGTGCCATTGTCTATTATCCCTGATAGAAATCCTCGCTTTACTTCAAGATTCTGGAAACAGTTGAATGAATCTTTAGGTATGAGATTAATTTTCAGTACAGCGTTCTATCCTCAACTTGATAGTCAATCCGAACAAGTAAGTTAGATTTTGGAAGATTTGCTTCTAGATTGTGTTATTGATTTTGAATCAGGTTAGGAACATTATTTACGACTTGCTGAATTTTTCTATAATAATAGTTTCCAATCAAGTATTCAAATGACTCCATACGAAGAATTATATGGTTGGAGGTGTAGAATGCCCATTTGTTGGTATGAGTTAAGTGAAAGAAAGATTATTGAATCAGAATTGATTTAGGAGGCTGAAGATATGGTTAAAGTTATCAAGGACAGTTTGAAAGCAGTATTTGACAAGCAAAAATTACATGCTGATTTAAAGCACAAAGATATTGAGTATCTGGTAGGCGATAAATTATTTTTGAACGTTTCTCCGTTGTGGCATATGCAACTCGATCATATGGGTGAAAAATGTGTGACTGTTTTGAGTAAAAGAGGTCTTCTCAAAGATAAATGAGTTGGAAGGTTAGATTTCTGCAAGCATTATATGTATGGGAAGCAAACCCGATTTAGTTTTCGATTCGAAAGTGCACAGGACAAAAAGGACCCTCGATTACATTCATTCCAATTTATGGGGTCCGACTTCAGCTATCTCTAAAGGAGGTAGTAGATATCTTTTAACTTTTATTGATGACCACTCGAGGAAAGTTTGGGTTTATTTCTTGAAGCACAAGAATAAAGTCTTCGGGATCTTTAACCAGTGGAAGACCTTACTAGAAAAGCAAATTGGAAAGTTCATAAAGCGATTATAAATGAATAATAGTTTTGAGTTCTTCTCAATTGAGTTTAATAATTTCTGCAAACAGGAAAGAACTGAAAGACATCATACAGTTGTTGGTACCCCACAATAGAATGGTGTTGTTGAAAGGATGAATAGAATGTTACCCCACAATAGAATGGTGTTGTTGAAAGGATGAATAGAACGTTACTAGAGAAAGCCTGATGTATGCTTTCCATGCATGCTTAGAAAAGGAGTTTTGGGTCGAAGCAATTAACTTGGAAAGTTATTTGGTGAACAAGTCTCCACATCAAGCTTTGGATGGATAGGTTCCAGACGCGATTTGGTCTAGTGATTATCCTAGTTACTCTAACCTTAGAATAGTTGATTGTTCTGCTTATGTATGAGTCAATCAGGGAAAGCTTAAACCAATGGCTGTAAAATGAATCTTTCTGGGTTTTCCTGCTGGGATAAAAGGCTATAAGTTATGGTGCCCAAAAACTAATAAGATCATCATTAGTAGAGATGTTACGTTTGATGCAACATCAACGATTTTTTAATTACAAAATTATAAGTTAGCTTGGGATAGAAAAAGGCGAGAGATCAAACCACCACAAAAATACTGTAAAGAAAATCTAGTGGCATATGCTCTAAGTGTTGCAAAGAGCATCGATTTAGTTGACCTTTCAAATTATTCAGAGGCAAATCGGGCTTCTAGTTGCAAAAAGTGACTTATTGCTATGGAAGAAGAGATGGAGTCTCTTCATAAGAATGAGACTTGGCAACTCGTTAAACTACCCATCGAAAAGAAAATAATTGGTTACAAGTGGGTGTTAAAAAAGATAGAATGATCGAGTCAAGACGACACTAGGTATAAGGCAAGGTTGGTCACAAAAGGCTACAACCAAGTAGAGGGAGTTGATTTCCATGATGTTTTCTCTTCGGTTGTTAAGCATACATCCATTCGAGCATTGTTAGCCCTTCTTACATCATACAATCTTGAATTAGAACAACTAGATATAAAGGCTGCATTCCTTCACGGGGATTTGGATGAGGAAATTTATATACAACAACTAGAAGGCTTCAAGATTGATGGCAAGGAAGATAATGTTTGTCTTTTTCAAAAATCATTATATGACTTGAAGCAGTTTCTTCGTCGTAATTTGATATGGCAAATTAGGCTTTGCCCGTATACTTACGGAGTTTATTCTCAAGCAAAGTAGCATTTATTTCATTGTTCTTTTTTCATAATTTTTAGATTTTAATTTAATAAGTGTAAATGCCTTATTTTTACTCATTGCGAGACCCAATTTGGCCAATAGTGCCATTGGGGGCCTTAACGTATGGTTGAGTGATGTAGAGATGTGGTGGAGGATGAAATCGAATGAGAACATCACCAAAGGAGAGGGTACTGTGATATCCAAACCTTGGAATTATGGTACGTCCAACAGACCCGGGATTGGAGACTACCCTTCAATGGTATCACCAAAATTAGGTCAGAATAGCTGCTATATTAGCCAAAATTTGGCTGAGAGAGAAAAAAGGCCATATCACCTTAGTTTAGGCTTAGTTTTCTCTTGGTTTGCTCTTAGCTTTTCTTCCTCTTAAGGTTTCTTATTTTAATTTTTTGAACTGTAGATTTTACATTTCCCAGCAACTTTTCTTTTTTAGTTGTTCTTAGTGTTTGTTAAGTTAGTTATCACTGTAGCTTAGGTTTATTTACACTTTTAATCCCTGAACCTTGGTTGTAAGACATTTTCAGATTTAGTTTAATGTATTTCAGTTTCGTTTATTTTGCACTTGTTAAATTTTATTCCTTTTACGTTTATTACTTTAAAATTTCTTTTTGAGTGCTTCTCTTTACATGCCTTTTAAATTTTCCTGCATAAAAATCTTATCTTTTATATTTTTTTCTCAAGCTTTCTTTAATGGGTTCTTTTGTTATTCATTTTCATCGTTGTTAGTTTTATTTCTAGCATGAGTAGCTAAACCTTTAAAGGGGTTAGTTGATGGAGATGTGGTGAGCTAATTTTTGGATGAAGGGCCAAATCATGATAAATTGGACTAATTTGAATGAACTTAAAAACTTAGGATTGACGACCCTAAGGGAACATTTAGGCAAAGGAGACCGAGAGGAGATCTTGTTAAACTAGCTTTATTTGATGAAATGTTTTGATATAACAAATAAAAATATTTTTGAATAAAGTTTTTTTTTGAACAAATAAATTATAAAGTTTAAAAATAATTTGAAGACTTCCAAACATCTTAAAAAATGTTTTGAAGACTTAGAAAAATTTTGGACAAAGTTCAAAAACGGTTTAAACTTCTCTAACTCAATTGAAACATGTTTAAATCAATTGAAAAGCTGCTCCCTACAAAATTTATCAATACCTTTCATAAAGTATCAATATCCATACAATTTTTATAGATACCTTTTTCAGGATCGATACTAAACTTACTTATTGACTTGAAACAAAAATTGAACAAAAACGAAAAGTATCAATATTTTTCAAAAAGTATTAATACCTATTGTATTTTTATCGATACCATCTTTGATATCAATACCATTTTTGCATTCTTATTTGATGGTTTTTCAAACAATTATAAAAAGTATCGATATCCTTTCAAAAAGTATCGATACCTTTTGCCAGGTATCGATAAAATGTATTTGGTATCATTGCAAACTAGCTTTAACGGTCACTGAATCAAGATTAAATGCTAATAGTATTGATACTCATAGAAAAAATATCGATACTTTTTGTTGTAGGTGAATTTAATGATCTGGTATTTTCATCCCCAATGGCTCTATTCAATTCCTCAATAACCATAATGATTGGAAATCAATTAGAGGGTATAAATACCATCTTGTAAAGGTCCTACAACAAAAAGTGAGATTACAATAGATCAAGTGCTTAAAGATACATCAAAAATCCATTAATAATCACTTTGTGCTTCAATTCTTTATCTTCTTCTTGTAAACCTTGTGAGCATTCATTGTATTTATGCTTAATTGGAAAACATCCTAATCTTGTGAGGATTATTTCTTTGTTGGCTTATTTGTTATCCTCATTGAGAGGGTTGAGTGTTAAGGTTTGGGTAGAAACCTTAAGAGGGTTGAAATATTAGATTTTGGGTAGAAATCTTATGGGAAATGTAAGATTAAACCTTGTTCTCAAAGGTTGTCAAATTAGTGAATTTGGGAAAATCCTTAGTTGTGGAAAGTTAAGGTATTGGAGTAGGCAATTGGGGCGAAACCACTATATACCACCGTGTTCATTGTCTCAATTTATTTTCGTTGCTTCTATCAAAATTTTAAAAGGCCAATTCACCCCTTCTTGGCTATTTTCGATGATCAACCAAGCTAACATGTTCGAGGAAGTATTAATCGCCCGGCGATTATATTGGATCTGGTGTCCTGAGTGTAGTATTTTCATCTAAGTACGCTTGTAATTTTTTCGAACAGTTTGTTAATAAAATTATTCATGAATTATATTAATATAATTTGTATAATATTATCCTCAAATGGTTTTTGCATGCAAAGTAAAATGGAAACGAATGTTGCTCATTGGTTGTCTAATATTTGACTAATACTAAGTAGTATTACGTGGTCAGACCATGGTACGGAAGGACAACTTGTATGAGTAGACGAGCCTAAACATGTCCTTAGTCTAATAAAAAATGAGTAAACTGATTGAAATACTAATATGCCATCTATTAAGTCCAATCGAAGAGATGCCTTGTCTTGGGCATTAGAGAGGATGACTTCCAGAAGATAGAGATATATATGTGACTAACTAGATTGACAGTACATCGAACATGACCCAAGTAGAATGGATCTTGAATTCGTTTATGGATTTATTCACTTGTGACTTTTATAGTGTGACATACCTAAATCCTTTGTAGTTGGCGGACTGTGTATGTGTGAGTCGTACACTTTGATATAAGTCAAAGCCAGAGTTCAAATAGATAAGGAATGAAAAGTTGGTGCGTTGGGTGTACGGCTTCTGTATTATGTATAGTCATTCACAATAGTGGAATTCATAACCCAAAACATTGGTAAATGATATCCTCTCATTGGCATTACATGGTTAATGAAAAGTAAACGTGGCCATGAGTCGTTCGTCTTTGTGATGGATGACTTGATCACTATTTTGTTGTGATTGACTTTTTATGAAAGAAGATGTAATGGTTACCATGAGATAAAATAGGATCATATTGGACGAGCATTGAGTAGTTGCTTTCGTAATGGTATGTCGTTGGTGAAACCTTAGTCACGATACTATAGTGGAATGACTTCGTGACTAAACGAGTTTATAATTAATAGGCGAAAAGCCAGAACTTAATTATAAATCATTTGAGCCTCAACTACATATGTCCAATTAGTCTCTTCGCTAGCCTGTTGAAACTAGAAATGAATTATGTGTTTGAATAGAAATGAATAGAATGAACAAGAAAAGAGAAATGGGAAACATTCAGGAATGGTTATGTAACATCCTGGAAAGGGCCTATGCATTTTCGGTTTAATTGTATGAAATGACAAGTCTTAAGCATTATGAATAAATTTTTGATATTTTTGGAAACTCATAAATGTATGAAAATGCATGGAAATGAAAATGAACATTTTTGGAAACTTGAACATTTTTGGAAACCTGGAAATGCATTAGGACATGAACATTTTAGGAAACCCAGAAATGTAAGGAAATGGTTCAAAAATGGAAAGTACACATTTTTGGAAACTAAGAAATGAAAATGGAAATGATCCAAAAATGGAAAGTATACATTTTAGGAAACTTGGAATTGTATGTAAGAAAATGGCAAGTAAACAGAGCCGATCGAAAATTTTAGGAAACTTGGAAATGACCCTAAAATTATGAGTTTTAAAGTTTAAAATGGGAGATTAAGGCAAGAGGGCCTTAAAAGAAAAAGTTGGTAAAACTTGACATACAAACAGGCTTGGAAAAGTGGCCTGAAGGTGCCACTTAGGGCCTATGGAAATGGCGCCATGTGCAAGAGGCATGGGCCTGGGTTCGATTCACAAGGGAAGCAAATAAATGAAGTTTTATTTTTGCTTCCAGAAGGCTAAGAGTGGACGGCAAGGCTTCTAGAAAAAAAAGGGAGTTTAATTCCATTTAAAATTCGGCAATTTATGAAGATAATAGAGGATTTTTTTTTAGGATTATTCAGAGGAGTTAAATAATGGATTAAACTCTTTTATTTATGATAAATAAAAGATAAAGCTATCAGATAGAGGAGTGGTGGCCAAGTAAGGGACTCCTAATTGATAATTTCTACTATAAAAGGAAGGCAGGAGGGCTACTCATCAATTTTTGCTTCCTCCTCATCTCTCGCTGAAATTTTTAGGGTTCTCTTCTCTTTTCTTTTGTCTAATGAATTCCCTAGCCTCTCTCTCTTTTTCTTTTTTCTTCTTTTCAAAACCAAAAACACAATCCAACCTAGCCGAATTCTTCATAGCATCAAAAGTGAAATTTCATGGCCAAAGCCGAATCTCTCAAGCAAGTGTCGGGGAAAGATCCGTCGAATTCAAAAGGTAAGAATCTTGTGGTTATCGATTATTCTCCTCTTTAAGTCAAACATAGAGGCTAATGTTATTATTTTTGTGGCCGGAATTATAAAGAGTGTTTCGGGACTTCTAGTGCTATCAACTACAAGGAAGAGATCATTCGGGATTCAAGAATCTAAGGTAAGATATACACATATTTGGTCAAAGTTATGGATTATATGTGAGATATAAGTCTAACATGAAACTATAGGAATTTCGACAGAAATACAAGGCAAGGATTACATTCGGGATTTGTAAAATTTAAGGTAAGTCCATAGATCCAATCGGCCAAGGTTTATTCTTTAGAAATACAAATCCTACTAGGATTTGGTTTTAAGGTCAAAAAGGTTTATTTATGTGTTTAAATAATTTGGCGAATATAGGGATTGAGATCTAAAGCAATGATCGATTTCTCTTGGGATATCAAGGAACCTATTAAGCAAATCAGGTGTGTACTCACACTAACTTTCGACATATCATATGGCAATTATTTTTAATATATGAATATGCATAAGAATGTGAATGTGGTTAAGTACCACAAATGTGGTAAAAAGTACCCAGGTACGTTTCCTACTTCTGCTAGGATTATGAATATGTTATATTTTTAACATGTGAATAGTAATATGAATGAGAAAAAGATAAGTATGTTGTGCATGATAAATATGTGGGCATTTTGGGTTATATGTGAAAGGGAAGAAGGTGTTGACTTTGGTCTCACTAAGCGGAATATGGTGACTACGGTCACATAATTTGAATATGGTAACCGGTTACATTATCTCGAATTTGGTAACTTGGTTACATTATTCGAATATGGTGTCTAATGACACAAATTATATGGGCGATGAGCACGTCCACTGCACAAGCGCGCCGATGATGGTGTGTAGCGGATGGAGGGTCGACTTAGTAGTCCCCACGGTGTGATTGGCAGGTACGGGTGGTGTGTAGCGGATGGACAAATAGGCTTGGGTTTGGGTTGCATCATTTTTATATGAATATGTCTTTGATATGAACATGTATGCTCGAATTGTTGATTGTTAGTTTGTGTACACATTGAGTCTCATTGACTCATCCTTTGTGGGACTTTTTTGAGTAATGAGCAATAATAGACCGGGCCGGCAGGAGCTAAAGGTGGCCATGCACAGCAAGAAAGGATTTTTAAATTTAGGACTTTATTTCTATTAAGCATTTTAAGTTTTTAAGTTTGGGAATTATTGATGTAATAAGGCCGAAAAGGTCATAGTTTTATTTAGTTACTTTTATTTTCTTTAACTACTATGCTATGAACTATTTTATATTTAAGCTTAAGTAAAATTATTTTTTTAAGTAAACCCCAAATTATTTTGTTGCCCTAATTAAATGATTTTTTAAGTAAGGCAAGTGGGCTTTCGATCTAAGCCCAACCCAAACCCATATTTTTCTCAAAATACACAATTTTTTTTTCTAAGTATGGAAGAATTTCAAAATCGATTTTCTTAAGGAACATACCAGATCCGGTTCAGGCTCGTGGGCCGGGTGTGGGGTGTTTCAGTTTGGTATCAGAGCCCAGTTTTCAACTTTCGGCCTGTGGGCTAAGGCCCAAAACATTTTTAATTCGAGCCCAAATGATTTTCTTTGAAATAAAGCAGGTGTTTTGGCATGGCACCTAAGTCTCCGACCCATGATCCGCTGTGTAAGTACCCTAACTTTATGTGTGATTACGTGATTTATGAATCGTATAAGGGTAGAAAAGGCATGGAACGTAGAATAGAATGATAGGAATTTGAACCCTAGGGCTAGATTACTCAAACACAGAACCCTTAAGACTTAATGAACTTAACAAACCTATGGCTAAGTCACTGAGATAGGGTGTGGTAGCCCCTTAAGCAGTCCGCGTGACTCACCTCCTCTCCATTCGAATCCTGCCTGGTGCGTAGCTTTGGTTCACCCTGACCAAAGAGGGCTCGGTCATAGGCTAAACATAATTACTAAAACCCGAAAGGGAACTAGCCATGTTTTGGGAAAAAAAAAAACAAAACAACAAAACCCTAGTTTTAAAACTTTTAAAATCACTCTTTTAATTGGTGAAAACTATCTTTGCAAGATCTTCCAAAATTTTTTTTTTCTGATTTTCAAAAATTACAAAAATACCCCTAGTGGTAAAATTACCAAAATGCCCTTGATTCACAAATTGTCAAACTTCTCAACGATTTTGCCAAAACTTCATTATTTTATAAACATTCAAAAACCCTAATTTGTAAAATATCAAAATACCTTGATTTTGGAAAAAAATTACAAAATTGCCCCTAACCTACAAAATGACTAGAATGACCCTGGTTTTCGAAAATTTTTGGAACATCACCGTTTTAGAAAATAAAACTCTCAAAAAGAACCCATCAAGTTTTACAACTTTTGAAATATCCCTGATTTATTTAAATTTTACAAATTTACCCTGATTTGTGAAAATTTACCAAAATACCCCTGAGGTCGAAAATTATCGAAATACCCCTGAATGTCGAATTTTTCCAAAATTACCCTGGAACTTTAAAATTACCAAAATACTTTTGACAAAATCACCGAGGAACTTTTTGTTTTGCGAAATTACGAAAATGCCCCTGTAGGACAAAATTACGAAAATACCCCTGGGTAGTGGAAAAACAACAACGATGAAAATTACAACGTTTCTCTGAATGAACGAAAGTTCATAATTGGTTGATGGATGGAGGAATGAATAAAAGACTGTATGCTTGTATGACGACGAAAGAACCACTCTTAAATTCTTTTTCATAAAACATCTTCGCGGGTAATAAGTGAAACAAGAATATTAATTCATAAAATTCCTTAATCAGATCTCGACGCTAGGAAATGAGTTCCAGAGGACGTGGTCGTCGTGGACGAGGTAGAGGAAGGATGACTGTGTCGGAACCCGTTAGATCGGGTTAGGGGTCCGACAATGAAATACCACCGCCACCACCACCCCACCGCATGTGGTCTTTGCAGACAAGCTCGCATGCATGGGGGAAGATCTGTGTGTCGCAGTGTGGCCGCAATTTTGGAATTGGTGGTCAGTGCGGATGGAAATTCAGAACCCGTAAATCAGACTGAACGGCTCCGGAGCTAATGGAGCCGAGATGTTTGGTGAAGTGTCGGGAGTGGCACCCAAGATGACCGGAAGATGGTTGGAAGCGACAGAACGCATCATAGATGAGCTCGACTTGACCCCTGAGGAGAATTTAAAGGGGATGGTGGCATTGTTACGCGATGAAGCGTATCAATGGTGGTTAACTGTGCGAGATGGTGCCATGGCTGAGGATCTGACCTGGGAGTACGTTAAGGAAGCGTACCAAAAGAAATATGTGGGAACCAGGTATACGGATGAACAAAGAAAGGCTTTTCTCGGGGTCGGTGCAAAGGAGTAAGTCCATCGCATGAGAATATGAGGCGAATTTTCGAGGTTGAGCCGCCTATGCTCGGGGAGTAGTGGCAATCGAGCATGAGCGCGTGTCCGCTTTTGAGGATCGGACCGAGGGACGATCCGAGATCGTTGATATAGCACCGCATCAGAGCGGGAATTCTCTACTTTGGTAGAAAAGGCCAAGGTGGCCGAGGGAATCAAGGATGCTACCAAGCAGTGTGGATAGGAATAAGCCCAAAAGAGGTTTTGGGCCATCCGAAAGGGTCATAAGAGGGCTCAGAGTCGACGGGCCACGGAATCAACAATTTCGCACGGCCGCGCAGACGCCTCTTGTGAGCATTGTGGAAAGAGGCACTTGGGAGAATGTTGGAGAAAGACGGGAGGATGTTTCAAGTGTGGGTCCAAGGACCATATGCTTAAGGATTGTCCCAAGCAAACAGATGATGAGAGCCGGCCGGCAGACTCGAATGCTAGTCAGGCTAGTAGAGGCGGACAGCAGCCTCAACAGGGTCGTGGTTCGGCTAAGAGAAGTAATGGTCTTTGCCGCGAGAGGCCGTAGAGCACAGTGGCCGAGGAGTCCGCTAATGCGAAGCAAGGCAACCGGGTTTGGTTTATGCGGTTCACGGAGGAAGATGGTGACGCACCGGATGTAATAACCGAAGACGTTCTTTTTTTTCGACAAACCCTATTTTGCTCTGATTGATGTGGGCTCGACCCATTCCTATGTTGCATGTAGTGTAGTGGAAACACTAGGCCTAGACTCAGAACTCTCTGATAGACAAATGACTGTAGTAAGCCCATTAGGCCAAACCGTAGTGGTAGACAAGATCTTTCGGAATGTACCCTTAGAGATTCAGGGGGTGAACTTTCGGGCTAACTTAATGGAGTTACCCTTCGGAGAGTTTGAGCTTATACTTGGAATGGATTGCCTAGTCGAGCATCGAGCCGTGTTGGATTGTGCGGCTAAATGTATGGAACTAAGAACCCCCGAGGATGAGGTAGTAGTAATGATCGGAGAAAGGAGGAACTACTTGTCTAACGTGGTCTCGGCGCTGAAGGCCGAGAAGATGGTTGAGAAGGGGTGTAAGGCGTTCTTAGCCTTCGTAAGTGCGTTGGGAGGAAAAGATGAAGGTGTTCATAGAGTTAAGACGGTAAGGGACTTCGTAGATGTGTTCCTAGATGAATTACCAGGAATACCCCCCAGATAGGGAGGTGGAATTTGGAATAGATTTGCTACCGGAAACAGCTCCTGTATCAATCGCTCCATACTGGATGGCGCCAAAGGAGTTAGTGGAGCTCAAGGCTCAAATCCAAGAACTGTTGGATCGTGGGTTCATCCGACCCAGTGTGTCTCTGTGGGGAGCACCGGTCCTATTTGTGAAGAAGAAGGATGGAACTATGCGAATGTGCATAGACTATCGTCAGTTAAATAAACTGACCATCAAGAACAAGTACCCTTTGCCAAGGATAGACGACTTGTTCGATCAGTTGAAAGGGGCAGCTGTGTTCTCGAAAATAGACTTAAGGTCGGGATATCATCAGTTGAAGGTGAAGGAGGCAGATATCCATAAAACCGCTTTTAAGACAAGATATGGCCACTTCGAGTTTGTGGTAATGTCGTTTGGGTTAACGAACGCTCCAGCCGCGTTCATGGACAGGATGAATCGGGTTTTCTAACCCTATTTAGATAGGTTCGTCGTTGTGTTCATCGACGATATTTTGGTGTATTCTATAGGTTCGTCGTTGTGTTCATCGACGATATTTTGGTGTATTCTAAGTCGGAAGAGGAGCATGATGAGCATCTCCGAGTGGTGTTGGAAGTGTTAAGGAAAAAGAAGCTCACATGCCAAATTCAAAGCAAGTGTGAATTTTGGCTTAAGGAGGTGGCATTTTTAGGACATGTGGTATCCGTAGAAGGAATAAGAATGGACCCTAGGAAGATCAAGCGGTGTTGGATTGAAACCACCTTGAGTCTGCGGCAATGAAATCCAAGTTTCTTAGGATTGGCGAGCTATTCTGAAGGTTCGTGGAAAGATTCTCGTCAATAACGCGCGCTTTGACAAAGCTGCTAAGGAAGGAAGTACCCCTTTGTATGGGACGGATAAGCAACGGGAGAGCTTTGAAAAGCTTAAAAAGGTGTTGTGGAAGCTCGAGTGTTAATTCAAGGAGGCGTAAAAGATTTCGTGGTGTATTGTGACGCCGCACACGTGGTTAGGGAGTGTGTGCTAATGCAAGAAGGAAAAGTAGTCGCTTATGCGTCTCTGGCGATTAATGCCTCATGAGGTTAATTATCCAACCCATGACTTGGAACTAGCAGCAGTGAGTGGTTTTCGCTCTCAAGGTTTGGAGGCACTACCTTTATGGAGAAAGGTCGGTGATCTACCTGCACCACAAGAGCCTTAAGTACTTGTTGACTGAAGGAGTTGAACTTGAGGCAACGAAGGTGGGTGGAAGTACTGAAAGACTACGATTGCTCGATAGAGTACCACTCGGGCAAGGCGAATGTGGTAGCAGACGCCCTAAGTCGGAAGGTTGTGTCGGATCTAAGGGCTTTGTTCACTCACTTGAGTCTGTATGATGATAGGAGCCTGTTGGCAGAGTTACAAGTCAAGCCCACATGGATAAAGGAGGTGAAAGAGGGACAGTTGGCTGATAAGGATCTAAGTGCTAAGTTACAGCAAGTACGGAGCGGAGAATGAGGGGATTATGGCGTCAATGAAGAAGGAGTATTGTGCTACAAAGGAAAGGTCTGTATGCCGAAGGATAAGAAGTTGAGACAAAGGATTCTTTAGGAAGCGCATGGTAGCCCATATGCTATGCATCCTGGAGGCATCAAGTTGTATAGAGATCTAAGGGAACAATTTTGGTGGTCTGATCTTAAGCGGGAAGTGACTGAATTCGTGGGAAAGTTTCTGACGTGTCAGCAAGTTAAGGCTGAACACCAAGTTCCATCGGGATTACTTCAACCAATTGAGATTCCCCAATGGAAGTGGGAAAGAATTACCATGGACTTCGTTAGTGGGCTTCCCCTTACGCCCACTAAGAAGGACTCGGTATGGGTGATAGTGGACCATTTTACCAAGTCCGCACATTTTATTCCGGTGAGAATCGACTATTCGCTTCAGAAGTTAGCCAAGTTATATGTGGCAGAGATCGTAAGGTTACACGGAGTACCAACATCGATCATCTTCGACAGAGACCTAAGGTTTACGTCTCAATTTTTGAAGGCCCTTCATCAAGCGTTGGGCACTAAGTTGGATTTCACTACGGCGTTTCATCCTCATTCCGACGGGCAGTCAGAACGGGTTGTACAAGTGTTGGAGGACATGCTGAGAAGCTGTGTGATGAATTTTCGAGGAAGTTGGGAAGATTACTTGCCCTTAGCTGAGTTCGCCTACAACAACAGCTATCAGACAAGCATTCGGATGGCACCATATGAAGCATTGTATGGTCGAAAGTGTAAAACTCCTACTTGTTGGACTGAGTTAGGAGAACGTCGTGTTTTGGGTCCGGAGTTAGTGGCAGAAACTGAGGAGAAGGTTGAGATAATCCGGGCAAGGTTGAAGGAAGCCTCTGATAGGCAGAAGTCGTATGCAGATCTTAAGCGGAAGGAAATTGAGTTTGAAGTGGGAGACCAAGTGTTTCTGAAAGTCTCACCTTAGAAGAAGGTAATGAGGTTCGGTCGCAAAGGGAAGTTAAGCCCAAGGTTTATAGGGCCCTATCGAGTACTAAAGCGAGTTGGACCAGTGGCATACCAAGTGGAGTTGCCACCAGAATTGCAGCAAATGCACGATGTATTCCATGTATCCATGCTACGTCGCTATCGATCGAATCCATCTCATGTGGTACCTGTTGAAGAAGTGGAGCTAAGGCCAGATCTATCCTACGAGGAAGAGCCGATTTGAATCTTGGAACGTGATGTGAAAGTACTACGGAGGAAGTCAGTACCTCTAGTCAAGGTGTTATGGCGCAACCATGGATCGGAAGAAGCTTCGTGGGAGTCAGAAAAGACAATGCGACAGCAATACCCTCAGTTGTTTAGTTAGGAAATTTCGAGGACGAAATTTTGTTTAGGGGTAGAGCGTAACATCTGGAAAGGGCCTATGCATTTTCGGTTTAATTGTATGAAATGACAAGTCTTAAGCATTATGAATAAATTTTTGATATTTTTGGAAACTCAGAAATGTATGAAAATGCATGGAAATGAAAATGAACATTTTTGGAAACCTGAACATTTTTGGAAACCTGAACATTTTTGGAAACCTGGAAATGCATTAGGACATGACCATTTTAGGAAACCCAGAAATGTAAGGAAATGGTTCAAAAATGGAAAGTACACATTTTGGAAACTAAGAAATGAAAATGGAAATGATCCAAAATGGAAAGTATACATTTTAGGAAACTTGGAAATGTAAGAAAATGGCAAATAAATGAGCTAATCGAAAATTTTAGGAAACTTGGAAATGACCCTAAAATTATGAGTTTTAAAGTTTAAAATGGGAGATTAAGGCAAGAGGGCCTTAAAAGAAAAAGTTGGTAAAATTTGACACACAAACAGCTTGGAAAAGTGGCTGAAGGTGCCACTTAGGGCCTATGGAAATGGCGCCATGTGCAAGAGGCATGGGCACAGGTTGAGTCACAAGGGAAGCAAATAAATGAAGTTTTATTTTTGCTTCTGTAAGGCTAAGTGGGACGGCAAGGCTTTAGAAAAAAGGGAGTTTAATTCCCTTTAAAATTCGGCAATTTATGAAGATAACAGAGGATTTTTTTAGGATTATTCGGAGGAGTTAAATAATGGATTAAACTCTTTTATTTATGATAAATAAAAGATAAAGCTATCGAGATAGAGGAGTGGTGGCCAAATAAGGGACTCCTAGTGATAATTTCAATTATAAAAGGAAAGCGGGAGGGCTACTCATCAATTTTGCTTCCTCCTTATCTCTCACTAAATTTTTAGGGTTCTCTTCTCTTTTCTTTTGTCTAGCCGAATTCCCTAGCCTCTCTCTCTTTTTCTTTTCTTCTTTTCAAAACCAAAAACACAATCCAACCTAGCCGAATTCTTCATAGCATCAAAGCCAGAAATGCACTTGGCCAAAGCCGAATCTCAGGCAGTGTCGGGAAAGATCTGTCGAATTCAAAAGGTAAGAATATTGTGGTTATCGATTATTCTCCTCTTTAAGTCAAACATAGAGGCTAATGTTATTATTTTTGTGGTCGAAACTATATGGAGTGTTTCGGGATTTCTAGTGCTATCAACTACAAGGAAGAGATCATTCGGGATTCAAGAATCTAAGGTAAGATAGACACATATTTGGTCAAAGTTATGGATTATATGTAAGATATAAGTCTAACATGAAACTATAGGAATTTCGACAGACATACAAGGCAAGGATTACATTCGGGTTTTGGAAATTTTAAGGTAAGTCCCAATCAGCCAAGGTTTATTCTTTAGAAATACAAATCCTACTAGGATTTGGTTTTAAGGTCAAAAAGGTTTATTTATGTGTTTAAATAATTTGGCCGAATATAGGGATTGAGATCTAAAACAACAGATCGATTTCTTCGGGATATCAAGGAACCTATTAAGCAAATCAGGTGTGTGCTCACACTAACTTTCGATATATCATATGGCAATTATTTTTAATATATGAATATGTATAAGAATGTGAATGTGGTTAAGTACCACAAATGTGGTAAAAAGTACCCAGGTACGTTTCCTACTTCTGCTAGGATTATGAATATGTTATATTTTTAACATGTGAATAGTAATATGAATGAGAAAAAGATAAGTATGTTGTGCATGATGAAATATATGGGCATTTCGGGTTATATGTGAAAGGGAAGAAGGTGTTGACTTGGTCTCACTAACGGAATATGGTGACTACAAATCACATAATTTGAATATGGTAACTTCGGTTACATTATTCGAATATGGTGTCTAATGACACAAATTATATGGGCGATGAGCACGTCGATCGCAATGATCGCTTCTTCGATGGTGTGTAGCGGATGGAGGGTCGACTTAGTAGTCCCCACGGTGTGATTGGCGTGTGCGGGTGGTGTGTAGTGGATGGACAAATAGGCTTGGGTTTGGGTTGCATCATTTTTATATGAATATGTCTTTGATATGAACATGTATGCTCGAATTGTTGATTGTTGGTTTGTATACACATTGAGTCTGTTGACTCACCCCTTTGTGGGACTATTTTTGGGTAATGAGCAATAATGGGTAAGGTCTACAGGAGCTAAAGGTGGCCATGCACAAAGAAGAAAGGTTTTTTAAATTTAGGACTTTATTTCTATTAAGTATTTTAAGTTTTTAAGTTTGGGAATTATTGATGTAATAAGGCCGAAAAGGTCATAGTTTTATTTAGTTACTTTTATTTTCTTTAACTACTATGCTATGAACTATTTTATATTTAAGCTTAAGTAAAATTATTTTTTTTAAGTAAACCCCAAATTATTTTGTCGCCCTAATTAAATGATTTTTATGTAAGGCAAGTGGGCTTTCGATCTAAGCCCAACCCAAACCCATATTTTTCTCAAAATACACAATTTTTTTTCTAAGTATGGAAGAATTTCAAAACCGATTTTCTTAAGGAACATACCAGATCCGGTTCAGGCTCGTGGGCCAGGTGTGGGGTGTTTCAGGTTATGGTTTTATCCGAAATGGAGAAATGGAGTCATTTGGAAATTAATGTAGGTTTCTAAAATTGGAAATGAAAATGAAAATGATCCATTTGCAATCCTATATGGATTACTTAAAAAATTATAAGAAGAATGAGTTTATGTTTTTGGACTGTTTTAAAGCTGAAAAATGAAAATAATCCATTTAGTCATATTGAACATGTTGAGTTGTGAAATATTGAACATATTTTCTTGAAATTTTACTAGGGGCAAAATCGTCAAAATTTTACCAAGGGTAAAATCATAAAATTTTTGCTAGGGGTAAAATAGGGATGAGAAAATTGTTTTATATATAAATATTAAAGTTTTTTTTGGGAAATAGAAAAACTGAATTGTGTTGGATCACATTTACAGTGCATTGGGTCAAAAAGGCTTAAGAAGTACTCGTAATTGGATTTGATGTGAGATAAGCCCAAAAACCCCTCATGGACATAAAGGGGGCGACAACCCTAGTAGGAATACTAGAGTGTGCCGTCCACCCTAGTCTTATTCTAAGTAGAATTTTGTTTTTCTATTTGAAATAAACCACTACAACTCAACAAGGGTTCTAACTTCTCTTCCTATAAATAGATGGCACTGGTAGAGCTATGAACACAACTTTGGGATATTGTTATTTTACCAAAAATAGAGATAATTTATTCTCAAATATTATATATATTTTTTCAGAATAACAATTCTACCGGTTTCTATTAAGAAGAAAGATTTTTTGTTTTCACCCCAAAACAAGCGAAAATTTTTTCTAGTTCTGTGTTTCGATTCAATTGGTTCGAGCCCACACTTGAAGTAGTGCATGGTACAAGAAGAGAAAAGAAGATTATTTCGTTGAAGGTCGGGAGCAACAAATGTCTGCTAAGCCGAAAACGTAGGTAATAATTCGATTAAGGTTTATTGCTATAAATATCACAAATGGGTCAATTTTTAAAATTTTAATTTTCTACTATGCAAGAAAACTGTTCTCAAACCTAGATTTTCCCAACAAATTAATGCTAACAAATTTCAAATCAAACTAGTAATGATCCAAATGATACAAGCAAACCTTGAATTTTGAGGTTCAATGAATGAGGATTCGAATCAACATCTTATGAGATTTCTAACCATTTGTGATAACTTTAATTATAATGAGGTATCCGATGACGCTATCCGTCTTCTGTTATTCCCTTTCTCTCTTAGTGACCATGCATTTATGTGTTAGATTTACGCTTGGTAGATTCCATTAACACTTGGGATGAGCTAGTGAGTAAGTTTTTGGCAAAATATTTTTCGACGAGCAAAATAATGAAACTTCGTATAGATATTACAAATTTTTGACAATTGGAAGAGGAGTCGCTATACGAGGCTGGGGAACGCTTTAAACTCATGCTACGTAAGTGATCATATCATGGATTACAAGATTGGCTATAACTTTATGTTTTTTAGATTGGGCTGGATGGAAACTTAAGCTCTAGTCTTGACGGAACGTCTGCGGAGGAAATCATGTCAAAGACGTATCTTGCCATCTCATTGATGACATGGCAATGAATTCTTATATATGGTTGGTTGAGCGATTCACATATAGAGCTAAACAATCGACCGTGAACATGGTCAATAATGATGATAAGTATTAACAAGTCCTCAAAAGGCTCGATCAATTGGAGATGAGTTTGACTAAGGTGTAAGTCCAAAATCAGCCCTTTCTAACCTATTCTAATGCAGGACATGATAACGAAGGTGCCTTGTGGGGAAATTCTAATGAGAGCAACCAAATAAAGGCTAAGCAACCAAATGGAGGCTATCTTTTTAGGGAATGGAAGATACAATCCATTCTTTAACACCTATAATTCAGTGGCATGACTATCCTAACCTTAGGTGGGGTGGGAACTAAGGAGGTCCCTCCAATCAAGGAGCCTAAAACCTTAATCCTCCTATACCTAATGCAACTTATCAACCTTCGTTACCATTTATGGAACCCCAAGAGTAAGAAAGAAAATCGGCCTATAGTAGTGACCTTCTATTGTTGATTAGGGTAAGCAAGGTATCGGAAGGTTTGCTTATGGTGCAAGCCAATGTGCGTTAAATTCATGGTCAATTAAACCAAGTTTTGCAATTGTTGCAAAACAAATTAGATTCTAGCATATCTAGTAATACCGAACCTAATCCAAAGAGGGAAGGAAAAGAACATGGCAAGGCAATTACCCTTAGATCTAGGGCTATGGGTATAGAACCTATTTGTCCAATTAGTGGGGAAAAGGAAGTTAGTGAGAAGGATAAGAGCACTCATACTCCTAGTGTTGAAGATGGGGTGGGAGAAAAGGAAGGACCCGAGAGTGAGCCCATACAAGCTGAACCGGAGGATGGAGCCGTTCTAACACCACAACCAAATCTGACACTCATACCTTTTCTAAGTAGACTAAAAGAGAAGAAGAAGCGAGACAATGAGGGATTTCTATATTTCATCAAGACGTTTAAGGCTTTGAATGTCAACCTCCCATTACTTGAGGTCCTAGAAAAAGTGTCGAAATATGCTACGTTCTTTAGGGAAGTGGTGTCTAGGAGAAAGAAGATTAGAAGAGAAAAGCGATTTGCTCTTAATACTGAGTGTAATGCTGTTGTGTCTAGGAGAGTCCCACCAAAACTTAAGAACCTCGATAGCTTTACCATTTCGATAGAGATTGGAGGTGTAAATTTTGGTAAGAGGCTTTGTGATCTTGGAGCGAGTATAAACTTAATGCCCTTGTTCATCTATCTTAGCTTAAGTTTAGGTGACCTTAGGGAAAACTTTGGTAACCCTTCAACTAACCAATAGGGACCTATTTCACACAAATGGAGTTTTGAAGGACATTTTAGTGAGGGTTTGGCAGTCCATCTTACGATTGACTTCATAGTTCTTGAATTTGAAGAGGATTTAGAGATACTCATTATATTAGGGAGACCATTCCTAGCTACCTCTAAGGCCACCATAGATGTGGGCAAATGAGAGATGACTATGGAAGTAGGTTGAAACACCCCAACCCGGCCCACGAGCCTGGACCGGATCTGGTATGTTCCTCGATGAAAACCGGTTCAAATTCTTTTGTTACTTAGGAAAAACTTGTGTGTTTTGAAAGAAAGATTGTGTTGGGTCGGGCTTGTGTTGAAAACAAGTTTATTTCATTATTAAAATCCTTTACTTTAGGTGACAAAACGTTTAGGCTTTGTTTTAAAATAAATCTACTTAAACTTCACTTGATAAAAATTCGTACATAGTAATTAAAAGAAAAATTAAAGTAATTCAACTATGGCCTTATTACATCAAATAAATCCCAAAATTAAAACCAAAGTACTTAAAATAAAGTAGTCCAAATAAAATGAATTTCTTCTTTGAGCATGGCCATCCCTAAGCTCACAGACCCAGGTCCATCACTTTGTTCATCACGAAAAATGTTCCCACAACGGGGTGAGTCAACAGACTCAATGTGTACTACAACACTAAGTCTTAACAAATTCAGGCATTTCATAACATACATATTCATATATCATTAAATTAAAAATGATGCAACCCGAACCCAAACCTAGATGCCATCCGCTACACATCACCCGTACCAACCTGCACACCGTGGGGACTATTAAGTCAACCCTCTATCCGCTACACACCATCGAAGGCAATCGCTGCAGTCGACGTGCTCATCGCCCTTATAAATATTTGTGGCATAGCCACCAGATTAAATAATTGTGACCGAAGTCACCAAATTCAGATATCGTGGTCTTAGGTCACCACATTCAGATATCGTGGTCTTAGGTCACCACATTCACTTCCCCTTTTCAATAATCCATATGCCTATATCATATATTATGCATTAACATGCCAAATTTCACGTTCTTATCACTTATCACATGTTAAATATAACATATTTCATAATCCTAGTAGGAGTAGGAAACGTACCTGAGTACTTTGTACCATAACATGGTACCTTAGCCTTATTCACATTCTTATAAACATACACATATTAAATATTGCCATAAATCTTATTAAAAGTTAGTGTGGGGTACACACCTGGTATTCTTATTGAGTCACTGATTTCCCGAAAAGCTTGATCTAATGCCTTAGATCTTAAATCCCTACATTCGGCCAACCTTAATATGTTAGCAAAGAGCCTATTCGGCTATAAGACCAAATCCCAATAGGATTAGTACACTTAAAACCTACCTTGCTGCCGATTGACTGAAGAATCAAGTCCCGAACACTTTGTGATGCACACCTTTATAATCGGCTAGCCACCAAAACTCCTAACTAGTTAGTTTTTGGCTTTTTATACAAATAAGAAATAGATCTAGAATACCAAGCATGGCCTTGGCCGATTGTACTTAGGCACTTACCTTGCGATTTCCAAATCTCGAAAGTATCCCTTGGCTATGGAGATGTCGAAACCTACAGGATACCTGTTAGATTCCACTTCTATCATTTAAATTACCATTACATGGCCCTTGGCTGAATATGCACTTACCTAGGTTGGCTAGATTTCGAACTATCTCTCCTTAAAAGTCAACACTAGCAAAGATCCCGAAATCTCTCCTTAAGATTTCGGTAAAAGAATAATAATAAGAATTAGCCTCTGGAATTTCGACAAGTCCTTAAAGGAAAGAATAGAAATCAAACTTAATCTTACCTCTACTGAAGAAATCGACAGCACCTATCTCTGTCACCATAGGGATATTCGGTTTTAAAACTTAGAGAGTAGTCGACTATGGCCTAGAGAGATCTTGCTTTCAGCTTTTGAAAGATTATGAAAGAAGAAGAGAAAAGGGTTGATTGGTAATGAAGTTTCGGCTACACAAGGTGTATTTTCGGCTTGGCAAAACAATGAAGAAAGGAGATATTTGCTAGAGAGAATTCGGCAGAGAGAGAGTTGAAAGAAAGAATGAATGGCCCTCTTCTCCTCTAGTAGCCGAAATTACTAACTTAGAATCCCTTACTTGGCCATCACTCTTCTATTTTGATAGCTTTATCTCTTTAATTATCACCTATTCAATTTAATAAAACTTAATCCAATAATTATCTGTTATCTCTTAATAAAATAATACTAATAATAATTCATCATTATCTATCTATTTGCCAAATTTTAAAGAGAATAAAACTCCTCTTTTAAGAGCTTTAATGCCGTCCACCTCTCTGCTCCTTGTAGCAAAAATAAAATTCTTTATTTGCTTCCCATGCAACTCGATTCTTGGCCCATTTGCCTATGTATGTGGTGTCACTTGCTAGGCCCTTAAGTGGCGCCTTGTAGCCATTTTACCAAGGCTATTTGTATGTCATATTTCACATACATTTTCTCTTAAGACCACCTTGCTTCATGTCCCTCTTTTAAACTTTAAACTTGACATTTCTAAAGCATTTCTTTACATTTCTAAGACATTTCCTTACATTTCCAAAACAAGACATTTCCTTACATTTCCAAGACATTTCCTTATATTTCCAAGACAAGACATTTCCTTACATTTCCAAGTCATTTCCTTACATTTCCAAGACAAGACATTTCTTTACATTTCCAAGTTTCCAAAAATATTTTACTTTCCTCTTTTGAAACTTAACATTTCTGAAGCATTTCCTTACATTTCCAAGTTTCCAAAAATGTTCACCATACATTCATAACACATAAGACATGCCATTTCGTATAATTAAATCAAAAATGCATAGGCCCATTTCCAGGATGTTACATAGGTGGAGAGGTAAAGACTTTTAGGTGTGTGGAACTCGAGCTTAAGGTGAAGGAAGTGTCCCCTAATAGTGAGATAGAGTGTCAAGCCATTTAAGTAATGTATAAGTATGTAGCTAACAATGTGAAATACTTGAGGTGGTGTATGTTTAGAGGTTCGAGACCAAGGATGCGAGGCATCTGAATGAGGAAACGAGGCATCATGAAGAGACGATCAGTGAATCAACTTGTTGGGCTGAAGAAGATGAGACGTGTGTTGGAAACCGAGACTTTATGCAAACATTACTACGGGGGTGTCACGTATAACCCTGGAAGATATTTTTAACATGCCACATGTGGCAATTGAACTATCAATTTGTAAATATTTGAATTATTGAGCATGGACTCCATATTTGTTTATGCATTTAAATTAGGAATTTTAGTTTATGTTGGTTTAATTTTGAACTTGGTAGGTCAGATTTTAGAGAGTTGAGAGAATATTTAATAATTTTGTAAGTATTTTGGGGTTTGTTCAGTGAAATTGCAATACTCAAGGGGGATATCATGATCTCACGGTAAGTTTCAATTGGTGCCACAAATTTTTTTTGGGTATCGCGGTATCGACCCTTTGGTATCGCGATACCTCTGGAATATCAAAAGTCAAAATTTTGATTTTGCACAGTGGTATTCCGATACCCAACCCTCAGTATCGTGATAGCTCAGACAAAATGGAATTTGAAGGATCCAAAAGCAGGAATATCGCGATATTCGAGTTGGGTCAAGTGATTCCCGGTTAGGGCATCGTAATATCCTTCAAAAACCCCAAACCCCTTACTTTTTCCCAAATCCTTCAAAGTTTAAATCCCTAAAACCCCAAAACACTTTCCCCTTTCTTATTTCTCTCAAAACATCCCCAATTCCTCACTCATTTTCACTTCTATTTCAATCATTTTTTGCTTGTCTTTGCCTTTCTTTCTTTCTTTGTAGGTGCCATTACTTATTGTTTGGAAAACAAGGAGCTTCATCGTTTCACACCACAAACCCACTACAAACAACATGGTTTAAGTTTTCTTTTTCTCTTTTTCATTTATATTTTATATTTTTGTTATCTTTGTTATCTAGATCTTTCATTTTAGTTTTAGTGCTGATTTGTTGTGGGTTATTTGGTTAGTATCTTTTTTTATAGTTAGTCTAGTTTAAAAGAGAGTACCCATGCCTCCTAGAATGAAAAAATGATCGAGATCCTAAACCAAGCCACCTCCAGAAACAGAGTATCGTTCGGTTAAGTTCAAATCAAAAGAAGTTAAAGCCTTTTTCTTATCCATTCAAGAATGTTCATTTATCCTTGGATGAGGCTTCAACCCCCTTTCGTTGCATTACGAGGAGGATTGAAATATCATTTATTTTCATCGTTGGATGAATTTCGTCTTTTTTTTAACAACACTGATAGTGATACCGATTGTTTTGGTGTTTTAATCCAACTTAAAATATATTGAAAAACTAAAGTGTATGTTCAGAAAAAGGTTGTTAAGATCTTCCTGTAGGCAATTAGCAACTATTATGGTGTCCCTTATTATGAAAGGGATGAGTTGTCCAACATGGACCTTGGCAAATTGAATAATGTTGACATGGACGCCATTTTAGCAAATTTAATTAATGGAAGAGGAGAGTGGAAGTAGGAGGAGTATCATATTCACCCTTTATCTTTTAAACAAGCCATTGTGTTTCCGACTGCAAAACTATGGATGTAGTTTATCTGTACTCGTATTAGCCCCCTTTTGAACACTAACACTGTTAATGTATTTCGAGCTACTCTTTTATATTGTATTTTGCAGAAACACTGAGTGTCCTTAGGGCGGTGGATAAACAAAGAAATCAAAAAGTGCGTCTCAGGTGTAAAGGTTGGCATTTATTTCCCCATCTGATCACAAACTTGTGTTGCCTAATGGAGTTGGAAATGGATTCAATCGAGCAGTTCTATGCCTTACTAAGAGTATCATTAGGGACACTGTGCTTAGGCAGTTTCAAGAGCTCTATAGGAAGCAAATCCAAGAATGGAATAAAAAAAGAAAGCACAAGATGGAATTACCTCTGGTAATCAAGAAGAAAAGTGCCATGAAGAAAAGCGATAAGGAGCTTACACAACGGGAACGTAGGCTCAAAAGAGATATGCGCTACAACACAAGAGTGCTGGAGGCAATGAAGCCATTCATGGATACTTTCATGGCGAGCCAGGGAGTGTAGAGCATATAATGGCCCAATCGATCAAGTGATTCGTCGGACGATAATGTAGTCAAAAACTAGGAGCAAGAAGAAGAATTTAAAGAGGAGGAAGATGACGAGGCAACGGAGGATGATGACTTTGCCCACTATAATGACAATTTGGAGAGTGCTTTTACGTCTGCGCAAGCATCCACGGGGGGCCTCGTCATTCGAGAATTGATCGATCGACCCAGACTATCTTAGAAGAAGCCAGTCGTTCAGGGGAAAGGCAAAAGAGTCGCGAGACCGAGCGAGGGTCCGTGAGGAGATTTGCTAGAGTTCTATGTTTTTGTATTTCATTTTATTTCTATTTGTGCGGCATGTAAACTCTTAAACTACACTAACTTTTAGAACTTATTTTTCTGTTTTTAGATTTCATATATGGTTTGGTTGTTTTTGTGTGTTTGTTTTATGTGCAGTGAATCATCTTGAAAAACTACACAACATTGAAGAGCTTTAGCAAGGAGGTGGACCCCCAGCTAGTCTGACACTCTATTCTATGGAAGTCTGGTAACCTTCTATCTTTTTTGAGAACGCATTAGAGACAATATGTAGTCTAAGTGTGGGAAGATGCACATAGTTTTATGTGTTTTATTTTTTGTTACTTTTATGTTATTCTGTGTGTTTATTTTCAATTGTTTTTCCATTTAAAAAAAATCAAAAACTCCAAAAATATTGTTCTTTTTTTATTTTTTGTAATTGCATGGTGCTTGGACTATAATTAGGTAATAAGTTATTAGTTGTAAATATTGAATAAGAACATAGAATTTCCAAACTTATAAATTTCAAATGATACTAGATAATTTGTTATTCTGGAGTATAGACTAGTTAGTTCAATTAGTTAATGTGTATAATAGGGTAGAGGCAATAACCTAAATGAAAATGTATAAAGTGTACCATAGGATGAATAAAGTATACAGATCGTTATAGATAAATAATTTGAATTGTTAATTGTTCGTTTAAGTAGATGTATGCTTGAAAGAATGTGATTGATTTGGGAAAGATCTTAGGCATTATTTGAAATAGCTTAGAGCATAAAAGCTTACTTGTTGTTATGTACCCTTAGTTCTTATATCTTTGAGCCTTGAGTACCCTTTTCTTGTAAGCCTTAATATCAAAGCCTCGAGCCTAAATAAGTCTAGTACTCAATTCTTCTCAGTCTTGTTCTTTAAAATGCACTACGTAATTAACGTCAGGTCATGGACATTGAAACTAGGTAGACACATTATGGTGGCTTTGTGAGTGAAAAAAGAAATGAAGATGAAGGGGTTACGTGAGTTAGTATGTAATATAAAAAAAAGTGAACGAAAAAGTGTAAGATAAAGAAAAAGAGAGGTAAATCAAAATTAAGCTCGAAAATGAAAATGTAACGCCCCTGACCCAGCCTAGACGTTATGGCCGAATCCGGGAATGTCACATCAGAAGCATAAATTCAAAACAATTTTGCTAAGTTAAAATTTAAGGCCTAAAAGCCCAAAATCCTTGAATCTTGTTAAGTAATGATAAAAGCCCATTTAATTATTTTAAGTATTCCGAAAACAATGCTTAAACATAAGAAATTTATTCAGGTTTAATAATTAAGTAAAAGTTGAAACAACAAAACTCAAAATCCAAAGTCAAATCGGAGTACAAGGCCTTATTACATCCAACGAAAATAAAGTAATTAAAATCATGTCTTTTGAGACAAATAAATAAAACTTCTAAGTATCTTGTAGTATGGCCATCTCCGAGTCCTCTCCCACGTCGAGAGTTCATCGAGGTCACACAAACATTTAATAAAAAAGGGGTGAGTTTCGAAACTCAGTGTGTACGACCTTTGGTAATCCAATCAACATACAATTATCACATTGGGCCTAAGCCCTATCAAAAACGGTGGTCTTGGGCCTTAGCCCACAATGACCTCATATCACATCAGTATCATATGAATACAATGCACCCATCCCAAATCCAACCTTGCACTCCATTTCCCTTCCAACCCTACACTCATGTGGGGATATAAATATCAACCCACCCATCCCTACACTCCAAAGGTAGCACCAGCAGCGACACTACTCAAGCGTTGCAGCAAAGCTGCTATAATGGGCCTAAAGCCACCGGTGGATCCACGGTCGTCAAGCGACTATGCGATCCTCAAATCTTCCTCCGTATCATCAAAACCTACCCAAGTGCAACATTTATTTCTTGAATGCAACATACACATTTTCACAAATTCGGCACTTAGGTGTATTTTAGTCATTTCACTATACAAGGGTATTTCTGTAAATCTACTCTACAGAGGTATTTAGGTAATTTGACAAAATAGGGGTATTTTGGAAATTTTGTAAATTAGGGATATTTTGGTAATTCCACAAATTAAGGGTATTCTAGTAATTTTACAAATTAGGGGTATTTTAGTAATTTTACAAATCTAAGGATTTTTTGGTAATTTTCAAATCAGGGGTATTTGGCCCTTCTAAGGTTTTAGCTAGGAACTTTGGCCCATTAACAAGTCTTTGCGGCTAAAGTGAACAGACACTATGCACCAGGTAGGATTCTAGAGAAGAGGAGGTGGGCCACTAGGACTGCTTAAGCACCAAGCTCTCCCTAGATCCAATCATAGACATGCATATGTCTGTTGCCACACTCCAACCTGGCGACTTGTCCACGGACATGTTTAATTATTAGATTAATTCTTATGCGGTTTAAGAGTTGTTTAGAATAAGGCCTAAAGTCCATTAAACCCTAGCATACTTGTCTACGTCCCCATAAAGCCCATTAAGCCCATTTCACATTCATATAACCCATTAAGCCCAAATCACATCCTTATGGCCCATTAGGCCCAAATCTCATTCATATGGACTATTAGGCCCAAAACAATTCCAGATCATGTAACATGCATAACTAACTCAAATCATATAACCAAATCAATCAATTTCATCAAACTTAGCCTTAGGGCCCACTGGGCCCATTTAGCCACTTTCGGCTTTTTGGCTTTCCAGCATTGCCGATATCATGTGTGTGTAGTGTTTGTAAACACCTGGTTACTACGACGTGCTATACTATCCTTAGCCTTGAACCTACAACCAACCAACCTTCAATCAATCACCCATACTTAATCAAAATATTTTCCAAAAGCCGAAGCCTTACCGTAACCTTACCGTGTGCCACACGTTCTAGTAGCCCTTCTTTAGCTACTATTCGCGAATATCCCTAGATCTGCACCCAAACATATATCATCAAAATAAAGTGACTCATATTCCACATAAGTCACTCCTATAAGCCATACTTAGATTGGCCATCCACTAATCCATAATTGAGACGAGTACACTTACCACTTTGCTAATGATCCTTACCACGCTTGCGATCTTTGAACCCTACCCTTGTTAATACAAGGTTAACGATAATGAGAAGTTAGATAGCCCTTCGGTTTTTAACAAAACGCACTAAGGGGGTTAATAGAACACTTACCGAATCTAACCTTAAATTATGCGGCCTAGATAGCTGCTGAATGAGATTCGGCTTTTAACCTTGACTGAGAGTAGATACCAATCGATTTGTGATGGAGGAAAATAACACTGGTTTGGCACAAATAGAAATTTCGACAATGGGGAATTCGACAATGGGAGAAAAGAATGAGGGGAAGAAAAAGAAGAAATAATAGAACCCAAGGAACCTTTCAATGAATTTGACACCCACTTTTTATAGCCAAAGCCGAATCCTACCTTCCCCCACAGTCCAATTCGACACCAACACATCCACACCTCAATCCCCTATCTTTTCTCTCTTATCTTTACCTTAAATTTCTCTCATCAACTCTCCCTTCGAGAGTACACTCTAGCACCACTACCTTCCGTCCATGTGCAAAAATAAAACCTATTAATTCGCCACTCTTAAGCCTCGAACCTTGGACCTTCTCACTTGCTAGTAATTCCAACTTGTTGCTCCCAAGTGACGCCACCTTGCCATTGGACCACAAGCCCAATTGTGTCATTTTTCTTCTTTAAAAGGCCTACTAACTGAAGTCACAGTTCTCTTGGGCTAAAACCAAAATTTTTCCTATACCCTTACTTGATCCCAGAACATCTCCAATACCCCTAAACACTCTGTAACATCCTGGAATTGGGGGTTCTGCATTTTATGGTTTTTGTGTGTTTGGCTTGTTCTGCTTGTTAATTTGGTGTGTTTGGGGGGTCTTGAGAAGGCTCGGGGTTAAGCCAGGGCCATGGAAAATTTTTTTTTAGGCACTTTAGGGGAGAGCTGGTTGAAACAGGTCTTAAGAGTATTTTCTTGTGTTTGTTGACACAAGAGGAAGTGTGGTAGAGTGGTAAGAAGACGCCACTTAAGGTGCAGGGGTGTGGCGTCACAAGGGAGTAGCAGTAGGGAAGGAGTTCGAATCCCATAAGCCTCATTATGAACTTTATTTTTTGCATCAGGATGGAGGGAAGATGGATTCGGCAAGGACTCTTCAAGGGTGAGTGTTAAGTGAGTCAAGGCATTTGAATGAGTGGTCATGAGGAGTTGGTGGTGTTTGAATTGGTCAAACCAATTCAAATGGGGGTTGGAGAGTGGATGTAGGAGGAAATCATGGGATTCGGTGTTGGTTATGGAGTTGGCCGAAAGTTGGAGATGTATGGTGGGAGTGAATTCGGTCAAATGGGTAAAAGTGAGGGGACCTTTGTTGTGGGCATTTTCGATTTAGTTGCTAGAGTTATGTGTCGAAATTCTTTAGGAGCATTTAGTTCTTTCTTTGTATTTTAGGCATTGATACTTCAATAGTTGGTAACCGAAACTCAAACTCTTTTGTTGTACTCTCTCATCCCTTTTATTTTTTCTCTTCTTCCATCCGTTTTCTCCATTTGTTGCACTTAGCAAGTTTGGCCGAATCATCCCATTTTTTGTTCAATTTGATTTTTGCTGCACCTAGCCGAAACCTCTTGAAGCCACCCCCTTGCTGAATCTTTTTCTTCTCTTTTCTCTTAAACCCTACAACCGAAACTTTCATCTCACTTCTTTGTGTTTTATCTTTCTCTTTGACTTGTTTGTATTAGCTGAAACCATGCTACTCCACCATTGTCACCCTTCTTTCTCTTCTCCATAACCGAATCATTCTGCATTCTTCCTCTCCCAAACCAAAACTCTTTTCTCTCCTCCATCATTATCTTTTTCTTTTAAAGCCGAATCCTCCTTGGGTTCTTTCTTTTACCGAAACCTTGCTACCTCTCATCCTTACCACTTGCTCTTTTATTTTGATGGTTAGCCGAATACTAAGGAAGAAGGTGTAGGTAGGTTGCCGAAAGTCCCTCTTCAAGTGACGGTGATAGTTCAAAATAGGAGTATTCTTGTGAGCAGTAAATCTATTGTGATCCTTTCGAATCTTCGGTAATCACAAGGTAAATGGGTTCTTCCGTTGTTCTTTTCTTTCGATATTATGTGAGTCATAGCCGAATGGCTATGATGTTGTGATGTGTAGATTTCGGCTAATTCTTTCTCTTTCCTCTCTTGTTGAAACATTTACTTTGGAAAACCTCAGAAGCCGAATGTTTGGAGGTCTAAAGTTTGAAGATCGGTTGATTTTTGGATCTTACCTTTTTATTCGGGTTTTAAGGTAAGAAGAACTCTTTTGTTCTTTATGTTGAGCCTCTATTTGTTACTCTGCCATAACCAAACCCTTGCCGGGAAAATCCCCATTTTCGCGATAGTATAGAATTGATCCAGATTTTTCTCCATGGATACAAGTGTCGGTCAAGCTGAGGAGGGGAGTGGACCTGTAGTCTCTATTCCTAAATTTAAAAGGCGTGCTGTGTCGGCGGTTCGAGACTATTCGCTAGGTTGTGGTAGAGAGCCGACGTCTACCTGGATTAGGCAAATAGCTGTTGTCCTTGCTAGTGAGAGTGTCGATGTAGAGAGTTTAGTTTTGCGCGTTATCAGGTGTGTAATACTCACACGCTTCTTTACTGTTTGTGTTATTAATTGTATTGGCTGAAAGCCAAAACGACTATTTTGATAGTCGAGATGCCTTTGTGGGTAAGTTGGAGACACCGGGTAAGTTCTGCTATGATGATACCTTCGACTGTATGCATGTATGAAATAATTATCTGTTACACATTGAGAGTATGTTTGCATTCATTTTTAGTATGATGAAATGAGCATGGGCTTGGGATTGGATGAAAGGGGAAGTGTGAATCAGTGACTATTGTCACGGTAGTCTAAGAACCACAGTGGTTTAGAACCACGTATACGTATGTCAGTGACTTGTCTCGGTGGTCTAAGACCACAATGGGTTGACCCCACGTATACAGATATCAGAGATCGTCACGGTGGCCTGAGACCACAGTGGGTTAACCCTACGATTATATATTCTAGTGACTTTGTCACGAGTGGTCTGGGACCACGGTGGTCTAGAACCACAGTGGCATAATGCCACGGGTGTTTGGATGATTCAGGTGACCTAGAGGATGGAAATACTAGGTAGGGTCGGGCTGCATTGCATACATGATTAACATGTTGTGTTGTGTGGGCTTAGGCCCAATGGGCTTAAGGTCCAGATTGCATTGTAGTGGGATTTACACACTGAGTCTCGGTGGCTCACCCCTCTGCTTAATTTTACAGGTAATCGATAGATCGCGGATTTGGGAGCCGAGGCAGACTTGTTGTGGCCATACAATATTTTTCTCGTAAACTCGTTCTCTTAGTTAAACTTATTTTCTTTAATTGGGATTTGTTATGTAATAAGGCCACTTTAACTTTAATTTGGGTTTTGTTATAATCATGATATTGCATGTTTAATAAACTATCAAAGATGGAGTTTTTCTAAGATGAACAACTTTGAACAAATAGTTTTCTAGTGGTTAACGAAAGATGGATAATAAGCTATTAATTGAATCAGAGATTTTATTTAAAACCACAACAACATTTTCAACTGACAAGATTTATGGAATTCCTTAAATCTGACTTTCGACAAATAAACCTGACTTCGTAACCCAGTTCAAGTTAAACAACTACTTTAAGTTTTCTCTAAAATACAATAATGCAATACAAAGTTTTTCCCAAGTCTTGATGTTTAGTGAGTTTTTCCAGATTTCCTTTCCTGTAGCATACCAGATTTGGTCGTAGCGTATTGACCGGGTTTAGGGTGTTATAATTTTGGTATTAGAGCCTAGGTTTCAAAAACTCAGCTGTGGGTATGAGGTTCCAAAAAAGTTTTCAAAAGTTGGGTTGGAAAAGAGTTTAGGAAAATACATGTTCTCTGGAAGTATGGCACCCGAGTCTCTGGCACCAAATCCGCACGGTAAGTCTTCTGACTACTGGTTGTTTTGCATGAAGTAATTGTGTTGTACTATGGTTGCTAGTACTACGAAATTCAACTTTAGAAACTTAAACCTTTAAGTATATATGCATCTGTGAGAACTACTTTTAATGCTATTTTCATAAGACTGTTCGGTAATAAACAGTTAAAGAAGTACTAATTCATAAAACTTTTAATCAGATTAAGTTGAATTAGTAGTCATGAGCGCTAGAAGATGTGTATGTTGTATGCGAGGCCATGGTAGAAGCCAAGGTGTTGGGGCTGAACCTTCGGAACCGAGGCATGGGCTGGAAGGTGAAGTGCCGGCATCACCAGTTGCAGAAGTGAAATTTCTAGACCAAACTGGCAGAATGGTGATGTGTCTCAAGCGATGTTGCGTGTTTTGGAGCGGGTTCTTTGGAGCGAGCGCTGGGTCGATGGCTCAAAAAATCGTGTGCGAGTGACTCGAGCCAATGAAATTTGAGATGTTTAGGGCATTTCGGTGTGGCTCCTAATAATGCCGTGATCTTGGCTAGAAGCGGTGGAACGAATCATGGACGATCTTGACTGTACCGCAGAAGAGAAGTTGAAAGGAGTTGTGTCTCTTTTTCGAGATAAGGCGTACCAGTGGTGGCTCATGGTAAGGGATGGTACAGCGGCTGACCGCATTACCTGGGATTTCTTTAAGTCAGCGTTTCAGGGAAAGTATATTGGATCGAGATATGTAGACGTTCACAGAAAGGCGTTTCTAAACTTGGTCCAGGGGAATAAGTCAATTGCTAAGTATGAGGCGAAATTCCTATGTCTAGGCCGTTATGCCCAGGGTATCATTGCAACAGAGCATGAGTATTGTGTCCGATTTGAAGATGGTCTGAGGGACGAGTTTCGAGTACTGATAGCTCCGCAACGGGAAAGAAAGTTTGCTGTTTTGGTTGAGAAGGCTAAGATAGCCGAAGAGGTAAAGCGATCTGAGAAGCAGAATCAGGATAGGGATAAGAGTAGGAATAAAAGGAATTTTGGGTCCTCAAGATCTGTTGGGAATTTCCAGAAGAGGCTTAGGTTGGATGGGCCGGGTCGAGCTACGAGGCCTGTTGCTACTGGTCGGTTACAACTGTGTGCTACGTGTGGGAAGTTTCACTTGGGGGAGTGCTGGGTAAGAAGTAATGGATGTTACAGGTGTGGATCAGTGGATCATCGGGTAAGGGATTGTCCGCAAGAGCCAAACAGAGCGCGGTTAGTGGGTCAGAGTTATGTTCAGCCTGGAAGAGGTGGTCAGCAACCACAGAGAGGTCGTGGTCCAGCCAGAGGAGGAAGTGGTTTTGGCCGAGGACGTGGAGCACCGGGCAGTGGAGCTGGGAATACAGATGCGAGATAGCCTGTATTTGTCTATGCAGCTAGACGCCGAGAGGAGGGCGATGCACCGGACGTCATAACCGGTACGTTCTTTATTTTTGGTTTGCCCTTTACAGCACTGATAGATATTGGGTCTACACATTCTTATGTTGCTAGTCCTGTGTCTGGAACTTTGAACATAGAATCTGAGATTACTTCTAGAGAGATAACTGTGATTAGCCCTTTAGGACAATCTGTAGTGGTGAACAAACTCTTTAGGAGTATGCCTTTAGAAGTTCAAGGGATAGTTTTTCCGGCTAATTTGATGGAACTGCCATTCGGCGAGTTCGATTTGATCTTAGGCATGGGCTGGTTAGTTGAGTATCGAGCAAACTTGGATTGTGTTGCTAAGCGCATGGTGTTGAAGATTCCAAGGATAATGAGGTGTTGGTGATAGGCGAAAGAAGGAATTATCTGTCCAATGTGGTGTCTGCTCTTAAGGGTGAAAGGATGGTGAGAAAAGGATATGAGGCTTTCCTAACTTTTGTCAGTGCGATGGAAGCCAAGGAATTGTCGGTAGGATATGTTAGAACAGTGAAGGAATTCTCTGATGTTTTTCCAGAAGAGCTTCCAGGGTTACCGCAGGATCGCGAGGTGGAGTTCGGCATTGATCTTTTTCCAGGAACAGCGCCAGTATCCATTGCCCCGTATAAAATGGCGCCGAAGGAGCTGGTGGAACTTAAAGCCCAGATTCAGGAACTGTTGGACCGGGGTTTTGTCCGACCAAGTGTGTCACCTTGAGGAGTGCCGATGTTATTTGTTAAGAAAAAAGACGGGTCGATGCGGATGTGCATTGACTATAGGCAACTGAACAAGTTGATGATCAAGAACAAGTACTCGTTGCCAAGGATAGACGATTTGTTTGATCAACTACGAGGCGCTTCGATCTTCTCAAATATAAACTTGAGGTCAGGTTATCATCAGCTTAAGGTCAAGAAGGCAAATATTCATAAGACAGCTTTTCGAACTTATTCTAGTCACGACGAGTTCTTAGTGATACCGTTCGGGTTGACGAATGCACCAGCTACGTTTATGGATATGATGAACCGGGTATTCCAACCCTATTTGGATTGGTTTGTCATGGTGTTCATAGACGACATCTTGGTTTATTCAAGGATGAAAGAGGAACATAATTCGCATCTTCGGGTGGTTCTGTAGATTTTGAGGGAGAAGCAGCTATACGCCAAATTCAGTAAGTATGAATTTTGGTTGAGAGAAGTTACATTTCTAGGACATATTGTGTCCGCTGAGGGGATTAGGGTTGATCCCCAAAATATTGAAGCCGTGTTGGACTGGAAACCGCCTAAGTCTGTAGCGAAAATTCGAAGTTTTCTTGGTCTAGCTGGGTACTACAAAAGGTTTGTTGAGGGTTCTCTCAATAGCTACACCGTTAACCAAGTTGTTACGAAAAGGGGTACCGTTTGTCTGGTCAGATAAGCAACAGGAAAGCTTTGAGAAGTTGAAGAGGATTTTGACAGAGGCACCCGTGTTGATTCAGCCTGAGGCTGGGATGATGCGTCGCACACAGGATTAGGATGTGTGTTGATGCAAGAAGGGGAAAGTGGTAGTATATGCATCTCGGCAGTTGAGACCACATGAGGTGAACTATCCCACGCATGATCTGGAATTAGCTGCGGTAGTGTTCGCTCTGAAGATTTGAAGATACTACCTGTATGGAGAGAAGTCTATTATTTACACCGATCACTAGAGCCTGAAATATTGCCTTACCTAGAAGGAGTTGAATTTAAGGCAGCGGAGGTGGATTGAGTTGTTGAAGGACTATGATTGCTCGATCGAGTATCACCCGGGTAAAGCTAACGTAGTGGTAGATGCGTTGAGCCGTAAGGTAATAGCGGACTTGAGGGTAATGTTTGCTCATCTCAGCTTGTATGATGATGGAAGTTTTCTAGCTGAACTGCAAGTGAAGCCTTCGTGGGTAAGTCAAATTAAAGAGAACCAGTTGTCAGATGAATCGTTAAGATCTAGATTTCAGCTAGTGGCAAATGGTGAGGCAGAAGATTTTAGGGTAAACAGTGATGGGTATTGTGCTTTCGTGGAAAGGCTTGTATGCCAAAGGATTCCAAGTTAAGACAGAGGATTCTGTTGGAAGCGCATAGTAGTCGATACGCTATGCATCCTGGTGGGAGTAAGATGTATCGGGATCTACGTGAACAGTTTTGGTGGCCAGGTCTGAAGTAGGAAGTTACTGAGTTTGTAAGTAAGTGCTTGACATGTCAGCAGGTGAAGGCGGATCATCAGTTGCCGTCGGGGTTGTTACAGCCAGTGAAGATTCCACTTTGGAAGTGGGAGAGGATAATGATGGACTTTGTTAGTGGGCTACCTCTTACGCCTACTAAGAAGGATTCAGTATGGGTAATTGTCGATCGGTTGACGAAGTCTGCTCACTTCATACCGGTTCGTGTTGACTACTTTCTACAGAAGTTAGCCAAGCTGCATGTAGCAGAAATTGTGAGGTTGCATGGGGTACCAGTGTCTATCATATCAAACAGAGACCCTAGGTTTTCATCGCGGTTTTGGAAGGCATTACATCAAGCGTTGGGTACAAGACTGGATTTCAGCACAGCGTTTCATCCACAGACTGATGGACAATCTGAGGGGGCAATTCAGACCTTGGAAGACATGTTAAGAGGCTGTGTTATCGACTTCAGGGGTAGTTGGGAAGATTTTCTACCGTTGGCAGAATTTGCGTACAACAATAGCTATCAATCCAGTATTCAGATGGCACCCTATGAAGCGTTGTATGGTCGTAAGTGTCGTACTCCTGCATGCTGGACAGAGTTGGGTGAGTGACAGTTGTTGGGTTCAGAATTGGTTTAGGACCACGGTGGTCTAGAACCACAGTGGCATAATGCCACGGGTGTTTGGATGATTCAGGTGACCTAGAGGATGGAAATACTAGGTAGGGTTAGGCTGCATTGCATACATGATTAACATGTTGTGTTGTGTGGGCTTAGGCCCAATGGGCTTAAGGCCCAGATTGCATTGTAGGGGGATTTACACACTGAGTCTCGGTGGCTCACCCCTGTGCTTAATTTTACAGGTAATCGATAGATCGCGGATTTGGGAGCCGAGGTAGACTTGTGGTGGCCATACAATGTTTTTCTCATAAACTCGTTCTCTTAGTTAAACTTATTTTTTTAATTGGGATTTGTTATGTAATAAGGCCACTTTAACTTTAATTTGGGTTTTGTTATAATCATGATATTGCATGTTTAATAAACTATCAAAGATGGAGTTTTTCTAAGATGAACAACTTTGAACAAATAGTTTTCAAGTGGTTAACGAAAGATGGATAATAAGCTATTAATTGAATTAGAGATTTTATTTAAAACCACAACAACGTTTTCAACTGACAAGATTTATGGAATTCCTTAAATTTGACTTTCGACAAATAAACCTGAGTTCGTAACCTAGTTCAAGTTAAACAACTACTTTAAGTTTTCTCTAAAATACAATAACGCAATGCAAAGTTTTTCCCGAGTCTTGATGTTTAGTGAGTTTTTCCAGATTTCCTTTCGTGTAGCATACCAGATTTGATCGTAGCATATTGACCGGGTTTGGGGTGTTACACACTCCAAATTCTTTAACCCTCAAAGCCCACATACCAATTGTCATTTTCTTGCTCGCTTAAAAATTTCCTGAAACCCAAAGCCCAAAGCCCAATAGGCCCAATTCTACTAGGCCCAAATTTGAGGCATTACAGAAAATCTTTCAATTCACAATCATAAGATTTTGTACATACTAATATTGCGTAATACCTTCGAACATTTTCGAGAAATAAGATAGGCAAGGGAAGTAGAAATAATGAGGCAAACTTGTAAATAAATTGGGGGTGAATAGGAAACAATGTCATGTGCTTAACCGTTTTTAGTATTTGAACCTATTTTGAGTGCCCATTGTTTGAATTTCAAATTGTCTTAAGCCTATAAATGCTATAGGTCTAAAAGACCTTTGAGACCCAAATAAGTCACTAACATAATAATTTGTAAATAACTTGCATTTGTTTAAACGAATAAGACCAATTATTTTTAAATATCTATGAGCGATTCGCATAATTTATTTTGATGGATAAAACTTGTACATTTGTTCATTCCCATTGCCTCTATGTCTATTGAAATTTGAACTTAGTGAACTAATTATGTTTGCATTATGAATAAACAAGTTAAATAGATATCATCTTAAGTTACATGCGAGGTTGTTCTCGTACGAGTTCGATGTTTTATCGCTTTGTGACTCGATTGTTTGATATAGTTCAAGAGTCGTCTTTTCTTTTGCATGTTTAGCATGTTTGCTTGAGGATAAGAAAAGGGTTAAATGTGAGGGAGTTTGATCTATCGTAATTTCATATGGAAATTAGACTTTCCTAGTATACTTAAGGAGCTTATTCTCAAGCAAAGTAACATTTTTTTCGTAGATTTTATTTCGTATGGTTGAGTGATGTAGGGACGTGTTGGAGGTTGAAGTCAAGCGAGAACGGCACCAAAGGAGAGGGTTTTACAATATCCAAAACTTGGAATTGTGATACCTCTAACAGACTCGGGATTAGAGATCACTCTTTAGTGGTATCTTGATATCCACTCTCCATGAAGTCCCCCAAGTTCAAAATTGTCCAAGGTATCGCGATATCCTTTTCCTTGGTATCATGATACCTATATTGTGAGGGGACAAAAACGAACAAAAAGGGTAGTCTTTGATCGAAGCACCAATCATTGAAGGTTCATTTAAGGGTATTTTGGGTATTAGAATTGGGTCCAAATAGCTTTTATATCAACCAAAATTTTCTTGAGAGAGAAAAAAGGCCACATTTCCTTAGTTTAGGCTTAGTTTTCTCTAGGTTTTCTTCCTCTTCTTCTAGGGTTTCTTATTTTCATTTCCTTACCTGTAGATTTTACATTTCCCAACAACTTTTATCAACTTTTCTTTTTTAGTTGTTCTTAGTGTTAGTTAAGTTAGTTATCACTGTAGTTTAGGTTTATTTGCACTTTTAGTCCCTATACCTTGGTTGTAAGACATTTTCAGATTTAGTTTAATGTTTTTCAATTTCATTTACTTTACACTTGTTAAAATTTGTTCCTTTTATGTTTATTTCTTTAAATTTCTTTTTGAATGTTTCTCTTTACATGCATATTGATTTTTCTTGCATAAAAATCTCATCTTTTATATTTTTTTCTCAAGTTTTCTTTAATGGCTTCCTTATTCTTCATTTTCATGGTTGGTAGTTTTATTTCCAACATGAGTAGCTAAACCTTTAAGGGGGTTGGTTGGTAGAGATGTAGTGAGCTGATTTTTTGGATGAAGGACCATATTATGATAAATTGGATTAATTTTAATGAACTTAAAAAATTAGGATTGAAAACCATAAGGGAACATTTATGCAAGTAAGATCGAGAGGATATCTTGTTGGGCACTAATTCATTAGTCTCGGGTTAACTGGTGAGATAGAGAGTTAATCTAGATTAATTTGTCTAACATAGTAAATTAGAGACCGAGAGGTAAAATGGAGCCATTTTGAGAGTTTAAGCGATTTGGATCCCTAATTCAAGGATTAGTGAACAATATCAATACCAAACAACCACTAATTGTTATTTAATTAGTATTTGTAACTTAACATATTTTACAATTTAGTCCTTGCTAGCTAGATAGTAAAAGAGATTAATTTCTCTTAACTTTACGATTTTACGTAATATAAATTTTTTGTGATTAGCTGGTTAGACTCTTTATGTTACTTGCATGTTATTTAGAAATTGTTCAATCCACAGTTCTCATGGATTCGATCCTTGGAATAGTCTAGTGTTCCACTGTAACACTGCAAATATTACAATTGACCTGTCACAGTTGTAGTAAAACCACAAACATTATATTTTATTTTAATTCTCAAGTGTTGATTTCTACTCTCTCCTGTTGTTCGTTAGATTGAGGGAGAGAGGTAGTCAGTAGCCTTCTCGGCAGTAATATAAAAAGTTTGATTCCTTTATGTTAAGTATTGGTTTCGTTCGGAGCAACTATGACGGTTGTGTATATTTATAATGCTTAGATGATGAATCATTTATTTATTTGTTACTTTATGTTGATGATATGTTAATTATGGCTAAGGATCCATAAGAAATAAACCGACTTAAAACCATGTTGAACTTTAAGTTTGAGATGAAGGATCTTGGTGTAACTAAGAAAATTTTAAGGATGCAAATTTTGAGAGATAGACATTCTGGGAAGCTATTTTCGTCAAAACAGACATACATCGAAAGAATTCTTGAGCAATTTGGAATGCAAGATTCTAAACCAGTTTGTACTCCCTTAATTGCACACTCTCGACTTTTGGCTTTAGAATCACCACAAACAGAAGATAAAGAAAGATACATGTCCTTAGTTCCTTATTCCAGTGGAGTCAAAAGTTTAATGTATGCAATGATTTGTACTCGTCCCAATATTTTACATTATGTTAGTGTAGTAAGTAGATACAAGGCCAAACTCGACAAATTACACTAGCAAGCTGTTAAGTGGATTCTTTGATATTTGAGGGGCACATCCAATACTTTGTTGGAATTCGAAAAATGTTCATAACATCTAGCCGGTGTAAACTCTAAATTATATAGGTTTTTTTAGTAGTTTATGGCACCTTTTTGCTTAAAATAATTAATTCCAAGTATTTAATAATTAATTAGGTGACTTTTGTTCATATTAAGATAATGGGCATAATTTAAATAAGAATGCAATTTTATGCTATGATCGTTGTAAATCAGAGTTTTAAATTTTATAAAAGAATGATCAAACCTGGAAACTAACTCTGACAATGATTAAAGGCAAGTGTACCTATCGAACAGTAGTATAGCTTAGGCAATGTAACATTCTGAATCGGGGCCTTTGCATTTTATGTGATTACATGTAGATGGTATGGATGTCATGCTAGTTTAGGGTATCTTAGGCTCCAGGCATGAGCTGGGAGTGGGCAAGGGCCTTAGCAAATTTTCTTTTCAGGTGCTTAGAAGGGGGAGCTGAATGGGTTAGGAGTTAAAGGTGGTTGGTGGTAGGTTTTGACACAAGAAGAGCCTTGGTAAAATGAGGCACCACTTAAGGCTCAAGGAAGTGACGCCTCAGGGTAGCTGAAGGGGACTAGGTTCGAGCTGAAGGAATCCCCTTTTGAGCATTTCTTTTTGACGCCAAGACCAGGAAGTGTTGTACTCAGTTGGGACTCTGGTGGATGAGTATTGAAGGAGTCAACAGATTTGAATAAGTGGAGAAGAGAAATCTTAGGAGTTTGAAACATTCAAATTGGTTTGAATGAGTGGATAGGAGGAAATTTAGGAGGAAAATAAGGGATTGGGGAGAGTGGAGGTTTGCTCGAATTTTGAAGGTAGTAGATGGTGTTGGGCATTCGGTTCTTGTGAGTTTAGGGGTGTGCTGAAATTTGGGTGTGGATTCCTTCCATTTTCGGTTTTTGTAGGAGCTAGTTGGGGGGTGGCCGAATGTTGGTAAAGGCCTTAGGGAAATGTTGAATATTCGGCTAGATAGGGAGCCTTAAGGTATGTTTCCTTTCATTCTTTTATGCCGAAACCACACTTCTTATTTGGCATTCTTCTTTTCTCTCAAATACCAAAAGTGAGCGGCCTCTAAGTTTCTTTTCTTCTTCTCTTGGTGCATAGCCGAATCCTCCTAGCACCTGACTATCTCTTCTTTCTTTCTTTTGGTACAGCAAGAGCCGAAACTTCATTTTCTATCTCTTCTCTTCACCTCTTTTCTTTGTTAGCCGAAACCTTCTGAAGCATTAACCTTTGTCGAAAACTTTGATACTCTCCTCTCTTCTCATTCAGCACTTTAGCCGAATATCTCTTGTTAAAGAGTACCTTTCTGTTTCATCTCTATTCATTTCATAGCAGAACTATTTCGGTATTTGGGGATAAGTTCTTTGTACTTTGGCTGAATCTCCCTAACTCTCTCATCTCTTTTCCCTTTTCTCTATCGTTTTCTATAAAGGAAAAGCCGAAACTTACCATTTGTTTTGGGTGGCTCTTATTTATTTGTAAGCCAAAATTCCTTTGGCATTCATAACCTTTTCTTTCGGTTTTTGTATCAGCAGATTGCCGTTATCTATTCTCCTCCACTTCCAATCGATTTTGCTAGTGTTGTGGTAAGTGTTTCTATCGTTTCAACCATCTCTTATTACGTTAAATGCCGAAGGCAGAGATCCAATCCTATTAACTCTGGGCCGAATGTAGGTGGGCATGGTGACGCCTTCTTGTGGAGACTTTCGGGATTCGTTGGTTGTGAATCAAGTCTGAGCCTCGGGTTGTGCTGATTTAGGTAAGGGTCTTAGTTTCGAGTGTTAGTCCTTTTGATTTGAGTTCACTGCGTTAATTCGATTTAGTGACCAAGGTGTGTTCATGGACTCTAATGCCAGCCAAGCGGTAGGAGGGGTTGGATTTGTAAACCCAGCCCCTAAGTTTAAGAAGCGAGCAGTGTCAGCGGTTCAGGATTGGCCACCGGGTTGTGGGCTGGCATCTGAGCAAAGTAGTAGGCAGATAGCAGTAGTGTCGATTAACGACAATGTCGACATAGAGAGCGTGGTATTATAAGTAATCAGGTGTGTAACTCTTACACACTTCATATGTTTAATGTGCTATTATTGTGAATTGTCAAAAGCCGAAATAACTATGGAAATCGATAAGTTACCATTGTGGGTAAAAGTGAGGACTCCGGGTAAGTCCGTTTTGGTGGCTAACATTAATTGCCTCTATTAGATCTGCATATGCTATGTTATATTACACTTAAATATTAAGCATGATTATATTGTACTGAAAAGCATGTTCATGAAAATGGGTATGAAGAGAGGAGTGGGAAGGTATGATTATCAAACTATCACCAGTGGTTAGGTACCACACATGGGTGGGCCCCATATATGATTATTTGTGATTACGGTCACCAGTGGTTTAGAACCACCAGTGGTTAGGTACCACCAGTGGCTAGGTGCCACAAGGGGTAGATTCAGGAGATCGGATGGATAGGTTGGATGGGTTGCATGACATACATATTTGCATATGAAACTGTGTAAGAGCTTAATATCTTTGGATGGGGATTATACACTGAGTCTCGGTGACTCACCCCTTTCGTTACATTTTGCGGATAATTCCTAGATCGCGGATACGGAGCCGGGAGGGACTCGAGGTGGCCATGCTCAATAGTTTGTTTTTTTTATGATGGTTATTATCGGATTTACTTTGCTTTAAGTTTGGTTTTCAGTTTTGTAATAAGGCCACTAGATTTTATTTTGGGATTATTCATCTGTTTAAATTTTCCGTAGATTTTTGTTTAAACACTAAAGCATGCCTAAAGAAAAACTATAAATGGACATTTTTCAAAATTTAACTGAATTTCGGGATTTCCAAAATTTTACCATCGGGTAAATAGCAAACAGGTAATGACAACAAGACAACACTATTTTCTTTAAAACGAAGTTTCAAAATGCTTTCAACAAGTTCAATTAGTACAAACTCGATTCTTTTATAAATACAACGGTTTTCTTTCCAACTCGAGACAACAAATCGATTTTCAAAACGTTTTCTTCCCTGTGATATGTCAGATTTGGTTGTAGCGTTTTGACCGGGTTTGGGGTGTTACAATTGTAGTATCAGAGCCTGGTTCAAAAGCTCGGCTGTGGGCATAAGACCCAAATTGCTTTCAATAAAAGGGGTTTGCAAAATGGTTTGAACGGGAAACATGTCTTGGAAAACATGGCACCTGAGTCTCCGGCACCAATCCGCAACGGTAAGTCTTCTAACTGCTGGTTATATGGTTTAAATGTCTGTGATATGAGTACTAGTAGTAGGAACTTTACCTTAGAGACTGATGCCCGTAGGACTGTATGGACTTGCAAGAACAACTACTCTAATAAACTGCTCATAAGACTGTGTCGTAATAAACAGTGGAAGAAAGCTAACTCAAAAAATTCTTAAATCAGATTAAGTCGTAAACGCTAGTCATGAGCACTCGGGGACACGGGCGTAACGTGCGTAGTCGTGGTAGGGGTAGGATTATTGTGTCGGAATCGATAGGGTCTGGCCATGGGTCAGAGAATGAGGTGCCGCCACCACCAGCTGTGGGCGCTGAGTTTCAGGATCAAACGAGAGGTGATGACGCGGTGTCTTAGGCGATGCTGCGGGTCCTGGAGAGAGTTGCTGAAGCAGGCGTGGGTACGGGGGCTTGAAAATCAGTGTCCGAATGACTCTGGGCTAATAGAGCAAAAGTATTTAGGGGTGTTTCTGGTGTAGCTCCCAATACAGCTGAGTACTAGTTAAAGGCGACGGAGCGCATAATGGATGATCTAGATTTCACGACTGAGGAGAAGTTGAAAGGGATAGTGTCTCTTCTTAGGGATGAGTCCTATCAGTGGTGGCTCACGGTCAGGGATGGTGCGATAGCCGATGATATCACCTGGGATTTCTTCAAGATGGCTTATCAGAGGAAGTACGTCGGGTCTAGTTATATAGATGCACAGCGTAAGTCATTTTTGAATCTGGTTTAGGGGAGTAAGTCAGTATCTGAATATGAGGCGGAATTCTTAGGTTAAGCCGTTATGCTCGGGGTATAGTGGCTATGGAACATGAGCGCTGTGTTAGATTTGAGGACGGGTTAAGGGATAAGTTGCGAGTACTGATTGCTCCATAACGAGAAAGGGAGTTTGCTGGCTTCGTGGAGAAGGTCAAGATAGCTGAGGAAGTGAAGCGGTCTGTAAAACAGAATTAGGACAGAAATTGGAATAAAAGGAGTTCTGGGCCATCAGGGTTTACTGGAAATTCTCAGAAAAGGGCTAGATTTGGCGGGCCGAATCAAGCTGCAAAGCCTGCTACTGCTACTCAATGGCCACCACGGTGTGCTCGATGTGGGAAGTCTCATTCGGGGGAGTGTTGGACAGGTAACAGAGGGTGCTTCGAGTGTGGGTCGATGGATCACCGGATAAAGGATTGTCCGCGGAGGTCAGTTAGGACTCAGTCTGAGGGACAAGGACGTACACAATTTAGGAGGGATGGTCAGCAACCACAGAGGGGTCGAGGTTCAGCCAGGGGTGGTAACGGTAATGGAAGAGGCCGCGAAGCACCGGGTAGAGGTGCTGAAAATACAGATGCGAGACAGCCTGGGTTGGTCTATGCAGCGAGGCTTCGAAAGGAGGGTGACGCACTGAACGTCATAACCGGTACGTTCTTAATTTACGGATTGCCCTATACTGCTTTGGTTGATGTTGGTTCGACTTACTCTTATGTTGCTAGTAGTATAGTGTGAACTTTGAACTTAGCCTATGAGACTTCTTCTAGGGAGATGACTGTAATTAGCCCTCTAGGACACTCTGTAGTAGTGAACAAACTGTATAGGGATGTACCCCTAGAACTTCAAGGGGTAGTGTTTCTGGCTGATTTGATGAAACTGCCATTCGGGGAGTTCGATTTGATTTTAGGGATAGATTGGTTAGTAAAGTATCAAGTGAGTTTAGACTGTACAACCAAGCGCATGGTGCTGAGAGCTGTCGAGGGTGAAGAGGTGGTGATGATAGGTGAGAGGAGGAACTACCTATCGAATGTGGTATCCGCTTTGAAGGCCGAGAAAATGGTGAGGAAAGGATGTAAGGCGTTTGTGGCTTATGTTTGTGCCTTGGAGGTTAAGGAATCAATTGTGGGGGATGTCCGAACGGTGAAGGAGTTCTCTAATGTTTTCCCAGAAGAGCTTCCGGATCGCGAGGTTGAGTTTGGTATTGACCTTCTACCAGGAACAGCGCCAGTGTCTATTGCCCCATATAGAAAGGCACCAAAGGAGTTAATGGAGCTGAAAGCGCAGATTCAGGAATTGTTGGATCAGGGTTTTATCCGGCCGAGTGTGTCTCCTTGGGGAGAACCCGTACTTTTTGTTAAGAAGAATGACAGATCGATGCGAATGTGTATTGATTACCGTCAGTTGAATAAGTTGACGATTAAGAATAAGTATCCGTTGCCAAGGATAGACGACCTGTTCGACCAACTTAAGGGAGCATCAGTCTTCTCTAAGATAGATTTGAGGTCGGGATATCATCAACTTAAGGTCAGAGAGGTAGATATTCAAAAGAGGACGTTTCATACTCGTTACGGTCATTATGAATTTTTGGTGATGCCATTTGGATTAACCAACGCACCAGCAGCGTTTATGGATATGATGAATTGGGTTTTTCAACCGTATTTGGATCGATTCGTCGTAGTATTTATAGATGATATACTGGTGTATTCGAAGTCCGAGGAGGAGCATGATGCACATCTTCGTGTGGTTTTGCAAATTTTGAGGGAAAAATAATTATTCGCAAAGTTTAGTAAGTGCGAGTTTTGGTTAAGGGAAGTTACCTTCTTGGGTCATGTGGTGTCAGCGGAGAGGATTAGAGTGGACCCTCGGAAGATTGAAGCGGTACTGGACTGGAAACCACCTAAGTCTGTGGCAGAGATTTAGAGTTTTCTGGGATTAGCGGGATATTACAGAAGGTTTGTGGAAGGGTTCTCTTTGATTGCAGCGCCGTTAACCAAGTTGTTAAGGAAAGGGGTTCCATTTGTATGGTCAGACAAACAACAAGAAAGTTTTGAGAAGTTAAAGAGGATTCTGACAGAAGCTCCGATTTTGATTCAGCCTGAAGCAGGGAAAGAGTTTACGGTCTACTGTGATGCGTCGCATACTGGGCTAGGATGTGTGCTGATGCAAGAGGGGAAAGTAGTGGCATATGCTTCTCGATAATTAAGACCTCACGAAGTGAATTACCTGACGCATGATCTGGAGTTGGCTGCAGTGGTTTTCGTCCTGAAAATTTGGAGACATTACTTGTATAGGGAGAAGTCTATTATATACACAGATCATAAGAGTTTGAAATACCTCCTTACTCAGAAAAAATTGAATTTAAGGCAGCGGGGGTGGATCGAGTTGTTGAAGGATTACGACTGCTCGATTGAATACCATCCGGGTAAGGCTAACGTTGTGGCTGACGCGTTGAGCCGCAAAGTGGTAACAGATTTAAGAGCAACATTTGCCCACCTTAGTCTGTATGATGACGGGAGTCTGTTAGTGGAACTGCAAGTGAAGCCGACATGGGTAAACCAGGTTAAGAAGAAACAGCTAGTAGATGAAGTCTTAAGCGCTCGATGTTTACAAGTGCGGAATGGTGGATTAGAGGGGTATAGCTTGAGCAGTGATGGAGTGTTATGTTTTCAGGGTAGAGTTGGCATGCCAAAAGATGTAGAGTTAAGGCAGAAGATTCTTCAGGAAGCTCATAGCAGTCCATACGCTATGTATCCTGGAGGTGGCAAAATGTACCGGGATTTGCGGGAACAGTTTTGGTGGCCGGGTCTAAAGCGAGAGGTGACTAAATTTGTGGGCAAGTGTTTGACGTGTCAGCAGGTGAAGGCAGAACATCAGTTACCTTCGGGATTTGCAACCGGTGAAGATTGCACAGTGGAAATGGGAAATGATTACGATGGATTTTGTTAGTGGGCTACCCCTTACGCCTACTAAGAAGGATTCGGTCTGGGTGATTGTTGACCGTCTGACAAAGTCTGCTCATTTCATACCTGTGCGTGTGGATTACTCTCTTTAGAAATTAGCTAGATTATACATAGTCGAGATTGTGAGGTTGTATGGGGTGCCAGTGTCGATTATTTCGGACAGAGACCCTAGATTTATGTCAAGATTCTGGAAGGCGTTGCATCAGGCATTGGGTACAAGGTTGGATTTCCGTACGACGTTTCATCCACAGTCAGATGGGTAGTCGGAGAGGGTTATTCAGATTTTAGAGGATATGTTGAGGGGCTGTGTCTTGGATTTCAGAGGTAGTTGGGAAGAATTTCAACCATTGGCAGTCGCGTATAACAATAGTTACCAAGCAAGTATTCAGATGGCACCATATGAAGCGTTATAAGGGCGGAAGTGTCGTACCCCTACGTGTTGGATAGAGTTGGGTGAACGGCAATTATTGGGTCCAGAGTTAGTTACGGAAACGGAAGATAAGGTTAAGCTGATTTGAACTCGTCTGAAAGAAGCTTCGGACAGGCAGAAGTCCTATGCCGATTTTAAGCGGAAAGATATAGAATTTGCAGTGGGTGACAAGGTTTTCTTGAAGGTGTCGCAATGGAAGAAGGTGCTAAGGTTTGGTCGAAAGGGCAAGTTGAGCCCTAGATTTATCGGACCTTATCGGGTGCTGAAACGTGTGGGTCCTGTAGCCTATCAGCTCGAGTTGCCTTCAGAATTGAGTCAGATTCATGATGTGTTTCACGTCTCTATGCTTCGACGCTATCGTTCAGATCCGTCTCATGTTGTGCCAGCAGAAGAAATTGAAGTAAGCCCAGACTTATTTTTTGAGGAGGAACCAGTGCAGATCTTAGATCGGGATGTCGAAGTATTGCGTAGGAATTCAGTCTCTTTGGTGATGGTGTTGTGGCGGAATCATGGATTGGAGGAAGCAACGTGGGAACTGGAGGATGTTATGCGGCAACAGTATCCTCATATCTTTTGACCAGGTAATTTTGAGGCTGAAATTATTTTTAAGGGGGGTAAAACTGTAACATCCTGAATCGGGGCCTTTGCAATTTATGTGATTACATGTAGATGGTATAGATGTCATGCTAGTTTAGGGTATCTTAGGGTCCAGGTATGAGCTGGAGTGGGCCAGGGCCTTAGCAAATTTTCTTTTCGGGGGCTTAGAAGGGGGAGCTGAATGGGTTAGGAATTAAGGGTGGTTGGTGGTAGGTTTTGACGTAAGAAGAGCCTTGGTAAAGTGGCAAGGAGGTGCCACTTAAGGCTCAAGGAAGTGACGCCTCAGGGTAGCTGAAGGGGACTAGGTTCAAGCTGCGGGAATCCCCTTTTTGAGCATTTCTTTTTGAAGCCAAGACCAGGAAGAGTTGTACTCAGTTGGGACTCTGGTGGATGAGTATTGAAGGAGTCAACAGATTTGAATAAGTGGAGAAAAAAATCTTAGGAGTTTGATACCACAGTGGGTTGGCCCCACATATCGATATACGGGATCGTCACCAGTGGTTAGGTACCACAAGTGAGTTGGCCCCACATATGATTATTTGTGACTACGGTCACCAGTGGTTTGGAACCACCAATGGTTAGGTACCACCAGTGGCTAGGTGCCACAAGGGGTAGATTCAGGAGATTTGGATGGATAGGTTGGATGGGTTGCATGACATACATATTTGCATATGAAACTGTGTAAGAGCTTAACATCTTTGGATGGGGATTATACACTGAGTCTCGGTGACTCACCCCTTCCGTTACATTTTACAGATAATTCCTAGATCGCGGATACGGAGCCGGGAGGGACTCGAGGTGGCCATGCTCAATAGTTTGTTTTTTTATGATGGTTATTATCGGATTTACTTTGCTTTAAGTTTGGTTTTCGGTTTTGTAATAAGGCCACTAGATTTTTTTTTGGGATTATTCATCTGTTTAAATTTTCCTTAGATTTTTGTTTAAACATTAAAGCATGTCTAATGAAAAACTATAAATGGACGTTTTTCAAAACTTAACTGAATTTCAGGATTTCCAAAATTTTACCATCGGGTAAATAGCAAACAGGTAATGACAGCAAGACAACACTATTTTCTCTAAAACTAAGTTTCAAAATGCTTTCAACAAGTTCAATCAGTACAAACTCGATTCTTTTATAAATACAACGGTTTTCTTTCCAACTCGAGACAACAAATCGGTTTTCAAAATGTTTTCTTCCCTGTGACATGTCAGATTTGGTCGTAGCATTTTGACCGGGTTTGGGGTGTTACAGGCAAGACCGGATATCGAATCCAAAGGAACTAAGAGTACTAATACTAACTTTCTTTTTATTATTTAGCCTTAAAAATAGAGTGAAGTTGTTTTAGACGAAGACTAAACTAAGGACACAAAGACAAAAAGGACGGATAGGAGAATAACTTTGAAGAAAAACTCAGTTGATTGCTATGACACCCTCAGGAAGAACCCACCTAGACTTCACTTATTATTTAACCCTAAATTATATGATTTCTTTTACTTAGCTTGATCCGTAAAACTCCCTAACCTATATTAAACCCTCTCTCGAGGCGAATAACGTCTAACCCTAGGTTAATTAGTGGAACTCTCGTTCGCTTATAATAACCCCCTAGGATAGCAGTAAATCGATCAATGGACTCCCGTATTAGGTTTCACCCTAATCAGACAAAATCTCGTAACCCTATCTCTAGGTGTTCGATCAACTCCGCTTAATTATGTTAGATCTACTCTTAGGCAGGGTCTATTCCTCCTCCACCTAAGCACATTAGATATGGATTAAGAACAAACTAAGTAATTATCATATAACTTAAAAATCAAATAAAAAGATTCATCTAGGTTTCATCCCCTTCAGGTATCTGAGGGGTTTAGTTCACAATGAATAAACAAAACATTGCAAGAGAAAAGATAAAACAAAACATAAGAAAATCCTAAAACTCCCTGAAGGAATTGAAGGAGAATTCCGTCGTCTTGAGTATAATTCCGACTTCTTGGGATGAACCAACTGGCTATCTTCGCGTTATTTCCTAACTCTGACCTTCTCGGCTTGGCTCCTTGGCCTAGCTTTGACGCCCCTTCAAAGGTGGTACTTAGGGGGTATATATAGGCTCTTAGAATGCGATTCTTTCTCCCCAAGTATCCTTTTCCGACTGAAATTGCTCATTCTGACGACAGAGGCACGACCATGTAGCACGCCCGTGTGGATCGACTCCAAGCCGTGTTCGAATTTCTAACTTGAGGCACGACCGTGTAAATCGGGGGAGAAACCGTGTTCTAGATGTTTGGCGTGGCACGGCCGTGTGGCTTGAAGTCCAGGCCGTGTTGATTTCGTGAATTGGCCCATTTGGCCCTTTTTAAGCCCGTTTTACGTTCTTTTCATCCTTTGGTGCTTTCCTGAGTATAAGACTTGAAAAGAAAGGATTAAGAGCACCTTTTCACATAAATTAAGGGATAAATCATCCAAAAGCATATTAAATGTGGGCTTAAAATATGTTACTTTTATGGTTTATCATGCCATTTTGCATTAAATTTGTCCATAATTTAATTATTTTATGCTACATATTAATCTTGATTTAATTGTTGTAGTTCGACCAAGAACTTATGCATAGCTTTTTTATTAATGCTACATGGACATGAGTCAAATTCACTCTATATGGACGACAAAGGCAAGGAAAAATAGGTCATAAAGAAATTATTTGATCCAATTAAAGTTTGTGCAATTGATGAACAAGTCTGGCAAGCATTTAGGTTATCAACCTGTCCAAAAAGGGAGAATGAAGCCCATTTCGGCAAGGGCATTTGGGCAGCTCAAAATTCACTTTTCGGAGATTTATTGGAGATCCCTACAATCGCAAATAAATAAAAAACCAGCACACAAACTTTACCCTTAAAACCGTCTAAATAAACTCCTATCTCCACCATTTATGGTCGGCCATGGGAAAGAGACACCTAAGGGATTTTAAGCTATTTTTAGCAAACCTGCTAGCCATCCATCCACTATAAATACTACCCTTTACATCCCTCAACAATCATCCCTCATTCAACAATCATTTTTCATTTCTCATTCTTTCCTCTCATCACATTTTTTCTCTCTTTCACGCATAGCCATCCCCATTTTCCCTCTATATTAGGTAGCAAATCCTTAAGAAAATACTCTCTTGGGCAGCCACCTTGAGGAGCACTTTGCGAAGGGGCAAACACGAGGATTGGAGGAAGCCACTACGATTGATTCCCGAAGAACTGTCGAATCAATTATAGTTTATTCTTCCCTATCTTTGTTTTATTTTAGATATTAATCATGTTCACAATTTGTTTTGTTATTTTTTCATCAACAATGGTAGCTTAATTTTTTTTAGCTAGAATGATTACATCAATTAAATGAAATTAATTTAAATCATGTTTATGATGTTTTGTGCCTCAGTCTTCAATTAACATCATGTTTGTATGTCACTCATGAAAATGTGGTTGAATGCATTAGAATTAGTTTATCAATCCTAACCAGATGGCAATTAATGGATGTAATAATTGAAAGGTGCATGCTTAATTTAGATCCTAACCCGATTAAATTATAGGTTTGTAATAACTCGAGAGAGCTTTATTACCTTGCATAGCTTTTAGATTTATGTGATTAAATTGTTTCAAACCTAACCCATCCTGTTCCTATACATGAATTCCAATTAATCCTTAGTTAAATATGATCATGGTAATATGCATGGTTTTTCTAAGTAAAAGATTTCGAAAAGACTTAAAATTTGTTTCAAGCTCATGAAAGATTGAGTTACCATGAAATATTTTTTGAAACATTATTAAGCATGATGTAAACAAATTAAGTTGAATGATGTGATTATTCTAGCCTATTCATGTTATTGATTGTTGAAGTTTGTGAATTTGCTGCTAAACCCAACTCATTCATTCCATTGACATTGCATTTAGGTTAATTTGCATTAGGGATCACTTTGTATCTAGATTATTTAATTTTATTTCATCATCAATCACCTCAAAAATATTGTGTTTTTCTTACCAAATTGTTAATATTAATGTTACAATTAATCTATTAACATACATAGTCCCTGTGGAGACGGTAAATCTTTTACTTACTTATTACTTGATAACGACTGTGTACACTTGCACAAACCATGCGTTACAAGATTTTGGCGTCAGTACCGGGGACTGTTGCCTTAATCATTTTTTGTGAAATTATTCTTTGCGATTTGGTTTTTGTTTTATTTTATTCCTAACTTTACTAATTAATTTTTATTCTTTTTTCTTTAATTTTTGTGATTTATTTTCAGGTGTTTATGAGCATAAATCGAATAATCAATTTATTACCTGTAGACCATGAAATTGAACAGATATTTAGACAAAGAAGACGAGAAAGGATAGCCCAAAGACAAGTCGAAATGGAGCTTGCAAATCAAAATGATGTTCAAGGAAATGGAGCCACTAACGTTCACAATCTAATCCTTATTGCTGATAGGGATTGAGCCATAAGACAGTATTTTGTTCCCCTTTTTAATGAACTTAATCCGGGAATTAGGAGACCAAAGATCGAGGCACCCCAATCTGAATTGAAGCCAATGATGTTTCACATACTTCAAACCATGGGCCAATTTAGTGGAATGCCTACAAAAGATCCACACCTTCACCTTCGATTATTTATGAAGGTGAACGATTCCTTCAGGATAGTTGGTGTAGCTGAAGATGCATTAAGGTTGAAGTTGTTTTCGTACTCGTTGCGAGACCGAGCACGAGCATGGCTTAATTCATTGCCCCTACATTCAATATCTACTTGGCAAGAGTTAGCTAAACGCTTTTTTGTAAAGTATTTCCCGCCTAGCAAAAATGCTTAGTTGTAGAATGAGATCCCCACTTTCTAGCAAATGGATTATGAGTCCTTATATGAGGCATGGGAAATATTCAAGGAGTTATGATTGCTGAAATCAGAGTTTTTAAATTTATAAAAGAATGATCAAAACCTGAAAACTAAATCTGACAACGATTAAAGGCAAGTGTACCTATCGAACAGTAGTATAGCTTAGACAAGACCAGATATCGAACCCAAAGGAACTAAAAGTACTAATACTAACTTTCTTTTTATTATTTAGCCTTAAAATTAGAGTGAAGTTGCTTTTGACGAAGACTAAACTAAGGACACAAAGACAAAAAGGACGAATAGGAAAATAACTTTGAAGGAAAACTCAGTTGATTACGACAATACCTTTAGGAAGAATCCACCTAGACTTCACTTATTAATTAACCCTAAATTATATGATTTCTTTTACTTAGCTTGATCCGTAAGACTCCCTAACCTATATTAAACCCTCTCTCGAGGCGAATAACATCTAACCCTAGGTTAATTAGTGGAACTCTCGTTCGCTTATAATAACCCCCTAGGATAGCAGTAAATCGATCAATGGACTCCCATATTAGGTTTCACCCTAATCTAACAAAATCTCGTAACCCTATCTCTAGGCGTTCGATTAACTTCGCTTAATTATGTTAGATCTACTCTTAGGCAGGGTCTATTCCTCCTCCACCTAAGCACATTAGTTTTGGATTAAGCAACATAATTAAGAACAAACTAAGTAATTATCATATAACTTAAAAATCAAATAAAAGGATCCATCTAGGTTTCATTCCCTTCAGGTATCTGAAGGGTTTAGTTCATAATGAATAAACAAAACATCGCAAGAGAAAAGATAAAACAAAACATAAGAAAATCCTAAAACTCTCTGAAGGAATTGAAGGAGAATTCCGTCGTCTTGAGTATAGTTCCGACTTCTTGGGATGGATCAACTGGCTATCTTAGCGTTTATTCCCTAACTTTGACCTTCTCAGCTTGGCTCCTTGGCCTAGCTTTGACGCCTCCTCAAAGGTAGTACTTAGGGGGTATATATAGGCTCTTGGAATGCGATTCTTTCTCCCCAAGTATCTTTTTCCGACAGAAATTACCCATTCTGACGACAGAGGCACGGCAATGTAGCACGCCCGTGTGGATCGACTCCAGGCCGTATTCGGATTTCTAACTTGAGGCAGGGCCATATGAATCGGGGGAGAGACCGTGTACTAGATGTCAGGCGTGGCACTACCGTATGGTCGTCAGGCCAGGCCATATTGAATTCATGATATGGCCCATTTACTCTGTTTTGGGCCCGTTTTATGTTCTTTTCATCCTCGGGTGCTTTCCTGGGTATATGACATGAAAAGAAAGGATTAAGAGCACCTTTTTTACATAAATCAAGGGATAAATCATCCAAAAGCATATTAAATGTGGGCTTAAGATATGTTACTTTTACAGTTTATCAAATACCCCCACACTTAAGCTTTTGCTTGTCCTCAAGTGAAATTCTCAACTTACAATTAAAAGGACCTTCCATGATTCATAATTCCTATCAACAATGCTTTATCCTAATTCATAGATAATTTATACATGGATAATTCAACTCAAATATTCCTAAAGATTCAAACAAGATAAGGCATACATTTGTAGCACGAAAACATAGGTGTTTCCCTTCATCTAAATAATTACCTTTAATTCAAAACCTACAAGGATTGACATCCTCACAAAAGATTCACTCAAATCACTCGAAAAGTATTTTAAGGGTTAAAATTAAGCACTCATAAGTCGAACCTGAAAAGTTAATCCCATAAGCTTGCTTGAAAATCAAATCTCCACCACTATAAAATGATGTGATAAACAGATCAAAAGGTCTTTGTTAGGGTTGTAACGGGGCTAGGGCTAAAGGTGTAGATAAAGGCTGAAACTATAAGGTTAGAATCGAGATTGAATTGATAAGTTACCTATCTAAAAATTTCTAAGATGATAATTACATCAACTGAAAATAATAATAATCCTACTAATACGAGCTTTTTCTTTTGATAATTAGACTTTAACTTGTATAAGCTCACTCTTCATAATACTAATACTGAATATACTTTTTTTTTAAGAACAAACTAAATACAAGGTAAATTCAACTCATAATAAAAACTTAGGTAACTATCAAATCATATCTCAATTAAAGGGTAGTCAAAAAGAAGGGTAATAACAAATACAAAGGGTTTTGGGTTAATATTAGTGGGTGAGTCAATAAAAGGGTTGTTAGGCTCAACGGGGTTCACTAGGGGTTAATTATGAGGGTAGGCTTTTTAGTGGTGTAAATGGGTTAAACCTAGGTGCCGTTATCATCTCAGTATATCAAATCATAACTGTGGTCTTGACATGTATAATCGAGGCAAGTTCTAGAATAACAGTTCATAGTTGACACACTCATAATAAAAGAATGAGCATGAAAAAGAATGTATGCTCTATAAGGCTCAAAATCTCACAAAAATTATGGGTATTTTTGACATCAACCTTGTAAATCTCAAATTTCAAGATAACATTCAAATTCCGGTTGACAACCTAAAATTTTAATTTTTAGAAAATTAGACTTATCATGCTTGATTCCCTTGTATTCTTAAAATTTAATCATCAATGCACAATTAACTATGACTTATTCAAAAGCATATCAATAAAAATCACAAATTATCAGAAATTTCATCTTAATTAGTAATATGAGAAAATTACTTTAAAACAGGTTTAAATTTAGGGATTTGAGAATAATGTAGAAAGTTAGGCATTTTTATCATCAGGGATTGAGAATAATGAAAAAAGTTAGGCATTTTCATAGAATAACTATTCACCCCCCACACTTAAGATGTACATTGCACTCAATGTACAAAGATAGATAATGACATTTAAGGGATAAATCAAAAGAGAAGGGGAGAGAATTACTCCTTGAGTTGTGGATGTTTTCCCGGATGAGTGTCTTTGGTGGCAGTGATGGTCAGTCGGGATAACGTTCCTGCGCTATATGAAGAAATTGGGTAGCGCTTTGAGAAGTAGCCAGGCTTTATTAAGACCTAATAAAAATAAACTAAATATACAGTTATAGAAAAACAAATTAAAGGGAAGGAGACTAAGAAGAAAACTAAAACGACAAGAAAATATTAATGGACTGTGAAGTCCTTATTGAAGGATGGTTCACAAGGTGGGTGTGACTTCTCAGGCTGGGGAAGTGCTAGCGGTGGCGGAAGTGAAAAGATTATCGTGGTGGTCGGCGTGATTCCCTAGCAGCCTGGCGAACCTGACACTACGAAACTAAATTAAGCTAAACTAAATTAAACATAAGATTATTAAAGAAAAGGAGAATGAAAGGAAAGAGAAATGGAAAATAAAAATTAATAGGTCTCAAAGATCCTTGGCTTGGTGTTGAGACGAAGCTGCCAGCATGAACTCATGTTGATCGTTCTTTATTAAGGAGCCTATGCTTAACTTTCTCCGTTTCTTCGACATGGTGTTGGTTTGCTCAAGGATCTAGAGTCTTAGTGAGTGAAGAATCTGAGATGGAAGAGAGTGAGAAGCAAAGAAGATAGGGGTGAAAATCATATGGAGGGAAGAGGAAGAGTTGAGGGGTTTAAATAGATGCTTAAGCTTGGTACTCCCCCACGGCCATGGTCCCAGGGTGTGTCGATTTACACGGCCTCCTCACACGGCCGTGTTATAGAGGGTGTTGTCACCCTATGCCCGTGCTGCATCACCCATGCCCGTGTACGTCAAGTTTTTTTTTTGGCACTGTTGTTCTGCACGGGCGTGTTGTACCTGTGTTAAATAAGTCAGTAGCTTCATACGGTTGAGGGCACGGCCGTGCCCTCTCTATCGGTGCCCGTAGGGAGGGTGGTTGGATCCGTGATGTTGGGGGTGGTTGGACTGACTTGCACGGCCTCTGCTCTGTCAGGGTGGCAGTTCCAGTGGTCCACACGGCCACGGACACGGCCGTGCGTAACGCCGTTGTTACCTGGGAATCCTGCATTTTTGGTTAGTTTAAAAAGAACAAAAAGAAAAAATAAATTTAAATGCAAATAGAAGTAAAAAGAAATAAGGTTAGTGCTCGGGTTACCTCCCGAGAAGCGCTCGTTTATAGTCTTAAGCTAGACTTTCCTTATTTTTGAAAATTTTAGAGAGGTTTAAAGGTTTGAATATCTTTCCTCATGCGTATGATTTTATTCTCTTGACAAAGTTGAAGTCGAGAAGCGTTTACCTTGAAGTCACCGAATATTGGATTGCTCACCTCGACTATTCCGTGTGGGATGTACCTTCAAAAGGATTTCTTTGTTTATGTCAGGGTCTGGAGGAAATAGTCGTGGGTCTACTTTATCTGACAATATCTGATCTCTAACTATGGACTTGTCTATCTCATAGAGTGGTTTTAATTCTGTTTCCTGTATCCCTAATTTCTCCTTAAAGTGTGTTTTCCACTCGTATAAGTGATTGATTTGAATCTTTTGCTTATCGTGAGTTGTTTCTTTATTGGTATTGAATTGAAGATCAGGTTCAATCGCGCCCCTTTTCGGTGGTTCCTCTGATTTCACTTTGCGTGGTTTGAGTTCTTCTTTTACCTGTGTCTCCTGCTCATCTAATTTATCGACCCTAAGGCTTTGTTCCTCGTGTGCTTCTTTAGCTTGGGGTTCGTGTTTCGGCTCAGGTTTTTGTCCTTTTGATTTTTCCTGCGATGAAAGTTGAACAAATTGGTTATCATCTATATTAGCTTTCTTATCGTCATCGATTGTTGCCCTGGACGAATCAAGAGCTTGAAGACCGATTGATTCGTCACCTACACGAAGTATGAGTTCTCCTGTGGCAACATCAATTTTAGTCCTGGCAGTTGCTAGAAAAGGTCTTCCTAAAATTAAGGGAATTGAATTATCCTCACCCATGTCTAAAACAACAAAATCTACTGGGAAAACAAATTTATCGATTTTTACGAGAACATCTTCAATAATGCCCCTAGGAATTCTAACAGTTTTATCAGCTAATTGAATACTCATCCTAGTTTGTTTGGGCTTCCCTAGACCTAGTCGTTTAAAGCGATTGCATAAGGCATGACATTTATGCTTGCCCCTAAATCACTAACGCATTATCAATAGTTAAACTACCAATTAAACATGGAATTGTAAAACTCCCTGGATCTTTTAATTTCTGTGGTAGTTTATTTTGTAGGATTGCTGAGCACTTTGCGTTGAGTTCAATGTGTGGCTCTTCATCTAATTTGTGATTGTTTGTTAAGAGCTGTCTTAAAAATTTCCTCGAGTCTGGCATCTGAAAAAAAGCTTCAAGAAGAGGTAAGTTAATGTGTAATTTCTTTAAAAGTTTAAGAAACTTACCGAACTCATTCCTACAATCGTCTCTTTTTAATGCTTCGGGATAAGGTATACGAGGTTTGTACTCCTTGATTACCTGTTTTGGCTTTTCTTGTGCGACCTCTGTTATACCTTTGTCTACCTTACTTTCTGGAATTGGTTTTGGTTCATCTAACTCCTCGTTCTCCTGAGCTGTGATGGCTTGAATTTGCTCTTTTGGATTAATCTCGGTGTTACTTGGTAGAAGTCCTTGTGGTCGTTCTGACATGAGTCGTATGAGTTGCTCGACTGCATTAGTCATTTCCTTGACTGATTTAGCAATTTCACTCATTCGGCTTTCGTTGCTTTTGATTGTTCTATCAATATTTTGTAGGCGTTCTTCTGTGTTTGCCGGTTGTTTTAATTCCTCTTCATAGGTTGGTTTCTTCTCTCATGGATAGGGCTGATTTTGGAAGTTCTGAGGAGGTTGTTGCCCTTGATTTCTTTGATTGCCTTGACCTCCTCATGAAAAATTTGGATGGTTCCTCCAACCTAGATTGTAAGTGTTATTATAAGGATTATTATTGGATCGAAAATTATTACCTATATAGTTCATCTGTTCACTCTCTGCTTCCGGTTGGTAGGGTGGGTACTCAGGATTTGCCACGGTTCCACTTGCGTCACACTGCATGACTGGATGTACCTGCGAGGAACACAAACTATCAAGCTTTTTATTCATCATCTCAAGCTGCGTTGATAGCATGGTCATAGTGTCGATGTTGAAGACTCTTGCCGATTTCATTAGTTTAGTCCTCGAAGCTTGCCACTGATAATTGTTTAACGATATCTCCTCAATGAACTCGTAGGCTGCTTTTGGAGTTTTGTTATTCAGAGTTCCACCGACGGCTGAATCAATCAGTTGCCTTGTTGAGGGGTTTACACCGTTGTAGAATGTTTGGACTTGTAGCCACAAGGGTAAGCCATGGTGTGGGCACCTCCTCAAGAGATCTTTATATGTCTCCCATGCGTCGTATAATGTCTCTACATCCATCTGCACAAACGAAGAGATATCATTCCTTAATTTAGCCGTTTTGGCCGGTGAAAAATATTTCATTAAAAACTTTTCGGTCATCTGATCCTATGTAGTGATTGACCCTCGTTGTAACGACTTTAACCACTGTTTAGCTTTATTTATCAACGAGAAAGGGAATAACCGAAGACGTATGGCATCATCAGGAACGCCATTTATTTTGAAGGTATCACAGAACTCTAAAAAGTTAGCAATATGCATTTTTGGATCTTCGTCCTGCAAACCATCAATTGAACAAACTGTTGAATCATTTGTATTATGTTAGGCTTTAATTCAAAATTATTAGCAGCTATAGTAGGCCTAACAATACTCGGTTCTGCTCCGGTTAAATGTGGTTTAGCATAATCAAACATTGTACGTGGAGCGTTGCGATCTCCCACATCGCGTGGTGGTGGGTTGTTTTCGTCCATCCCTTCAGTAGGATTGGATCTGTCTTCTTCCTCTCTTTCTATGTAATTTAGGGCTCGCCTGGTTTCCCGACGATTCCTTCGAATGGTAGCTTCAATATCACTTTCGTATACTAAAGGTCCTCTCGGGTTCCTTCTAGTCATAAACTAGAGGTACCTGAAAAGAAAAGCAAGAAAGAAAAAATTAGCAAAATTAAAATTTATCCTAAAATAAATTGCTGAAAAATAAAAAATAATGGCTAAAGTAATAAAAATAGAGTTTTCTTAACATTTTAGTTCCCCGACAACGGCGCCAAAAACTTGATCGTTGAAATCAGAGTTTTAAAATTTATAAAAGAATGATCAAAACCTGAAAACTAACTCTGACAATTATTAAAGGCAAGTGTACCTATCGAACAGTAGTATAGCTTAGGCAAGACCGGATATCGAACCCAAAGGAACTAAAAGTACTAATACTAACTTTCTTTTATTATTTAGCCTTAAAATTAGAGTGAAGTTGCTTTTGACGAAGACTAAACTAAGGACACAAAGAAAAAAAGGACAAATAGGAAAATAACTTTGAAGGAAAACTCAGTTGATTACGACGATACCCTTAGGAAGAATCCACCTAGACTTCACTTATTAATTAACCCTAAATTATATGATTTCTTTTACTTAGCTTGATCCGTAAGACTCCTTAACCTATATTAAACCCTCTCTTGAGGCGAATAACGTCTAACCCTAGGTTAATTAGTGAAACTCTCGTTCACTTATAATAACCCCCTAGGATAGTAGTAAATCGGTCAATGGACTCCCATATTAGGTTTCACCCTAATCCGGTAAAATCTCGTAACCCTATCTCTAGGCGTTCGATCAACTCCGCTTAATTATTTTAGATCTACTCTTAGGCAGGGTCTATTCCTCCTCCACCTAAGCACATAAGATTTGGATTAAGTAACATAATTAAGAACAAACTAAGTAATTATCAGATAACTTAAAAATCAAATAAAAGGGTCCATATAGGTTTCATCCCCTTTAGATATCTAAGGGGTTTAGTTCATAATGAATAAACAAAACATCGCAAAAGAAAAGATAAAACAAAACATAAGAATATCCTAAAACTCCTTGAAGGAATTGAAGGAGAATTCCGCCGTCTTGAGTATAATTCCGGCTTCTTGGGATGGATCAACTGGCTATCATGGCGTTTATTCCCTAACTGTGACCTTCTCGGCTTGGCTCCTTGGCCTAGCTTTGACGCCTCCTCAAAGGTGGTACTTAAGGGGTATATATAGGCTCTTGGAATGCGATTCTTTCTCCCCAAATATCCTTTTCCGACTGAAATTGCCCATTCTGACAACAGAGGCACGGCCATGTAGCACGCCCGTATGGATCGACTCCAGGCCATGTTCAGATTTCTAACTTGAGGCACAGCCATGTGAATCGGGGGAGAGACCGTGTACTAGATGTCAGGTGTGGCACGGCCGTGTGGTCGCCGGGCCAGGCCGTGTCGAATTCATGATATGGCCCATTTACTCTGTTTTGGGCCTGTTTTATGTTCTTTTCATCCTCGGGTGCTTTCCTGGGTATAAGACATGAAAAGAAAAGATTAAGAGCACCTTTTTACATAAATCAAGGGATAAATCATCCAAAAGCATATTAAATGTAGGCTTAAAATATGTTACTTTTACAGTTTATCAAGTTACTTCATAGGTTCCCTTATTACGAGATTCCACACTGCATCCAGTTGGAGACATTTTATAATGGTCTCAATGCACATACAAGGTTGGTGGTAGATACTTCTATGAATGATGCTCTCTTGTTGAAGTCTGATAATGAGGCTTACGAGATCATTGAGAGAATAGCCAATAACAATTACCAGTGGCCGACAAATCGATCAACTTCAGGAAGATGAGTAGCCGGAGTGCATGAAGTAGATGCCCTCACTTTATTCTCAGCTTAGGTATCTTCTATCTCTTCAATGTTGAAGCAGTTTACTACAAACGATTTTAATCATGTTGTAGCTCAGTCACCTAGTCAATTCAATATTGTTTCCTGCGTATATTATGGCGACATTCATTCTTTTGATAATTGTCCTTCAAATCCTAAGTCAGTTTATTACGTAGGGAATCAACACCAAAATAGAAGTGAACAAGGACCCTAGTCCAACTTCTATAATCCTTCATAGAGAAACCATCCGAACTTTTCTTGGAATAATTAAGGAAATGGACTGAACAATACCTACATGCAACATAGTCCAAGTCAACCCCAAGGGTTCAATCAACAAGTTCCAAAACCACCACAAGCTAAATCATCTAATAGTTTGGAGAATTTTTTGAAGGCGTACATGGCGAAGAATGATGCCTTAATCCAAAGTCAAGTAACAATACTAAAAAATTTGGAGAACCAAATTGGTCAGTTAGCTAGGAACTTCGTAATAGACTGCAAAGAGCCTTTTCAAGCGATACAGAAAATTCAAAGAAATTGGGTAAGGAACACTGCAAGGTAATAGCTTTACGAAGTGGTAAGATCGTGGAACCCAAGGAAGTTGTGATAAAAGATGAACCTAATCAGAAGGAGGAAAGTCAACCAACAGTTAAAATTCCCACACTAGAAGAACTTGAACTTCCAAAATTTGATGAGGTAAAATACAAACTAGTTAATTCTGATAAGCTAACACATCCTTTAGATGCATATTTATATCCTCAAAAAGGTTGTCCAGTCCAACTCAAAGTTCCATTACCTTCTGATCGCTATGAAATCAGAGTTTCAAATATTTATAAAAGGACGATCAAACCTGGAGACTAACTCTGACAATGATGTTAAGGCAAGTGTACCTATTGAACAGTAGTATAGTTTAGGCAAGACCAGATGTTGAACCCAAAGGAACTAAGTTGACTAATGCTCACTTTGTTTTCACTACTTAGCCTAAATAAGATAAAAATTGGTTGTGAATGGTAGTAACGATAACTAGACTTAAAGAAATAAGAACAAGAAGACTAGATTGGGGATAACTTGAAAAAGACTCAGTTGATTTTTATGATACCCTCGGAAAGAATCCACCTAAACTTCACTTTATTACTTAACCTTAAATTATACGATTTCTTTTACTTAGCTTGATCCGTGAGACTCCTTAACCTATGCTAAACCCTCTCTCGAGGTGAATAACGTCTAATCCTTGGTTAATTAGTGAAACTCTCGTTCGCTTATAATAACCCCCTAGGAAAGTAGTAAATCGATCAATGGATTCCCATATTAGGTTTCACCCTAATCCGGTAAAATCTCGTAACCCTATCTCTAGACGTCCGATCAACTCCGCTTAATTATGTTGGATCTACTCTTAGGCAGGGTCTATTCCTCCTCCACCTAAGCACATTCGATATTGATTAAGAAACATAATTAAGAACAAACTAAGTAATTTATCATATAATCCAAAAATCAAATAATAAACATCTGTCTAGGCTTCATCCCCCTTCAGGTATCTGAGGGGTTTAGTTCATGAAAGAAAAAAAAAAGCATCACAAGAGAAAAGATAAAACAAAACATAAGAAAAATCCTAAAACTCCCTGTCGGGATTGAAGGAGAATTCTGCCGTCTTGAGTATAATTCTGGCTTCTTGGTGATGAATCGACTGGCTATCCTCGCGTTATTCCCTAGCTCTGGCCTTCTCGGCTTAGCTCATTGGCCTAGCTTTCGACCTCCCTTCAAATTGGTACTTGGGGTGTATTTATAGGCTCTTAGAATAAGATTCTTTCTCCCTAAGTATCCTTTTCTGATTGAAATTACTCTTTCCAGCGTCAGGGGCACGGCCATGTCACACGCCCGTGCAAGTCGTGGCCTAACCGTGTTCGGATTTCTGTATTGGCACGACTGTGTGCGGTGGTGGTGAGGCCGTGCTCCAGGTGTTCGTCGAGGCACGGCCGTGTGGTCCTTGGTCCAGGCCGTGTTGATTTTGTGGAAAGGCCTTTTTCCTTTGTTTTAGGCCCGTTTTACGTTCTTTTCGTTCTCGGGTGCTTTCCTGACTATAAGACATGAAAAGAAAAGATTAAAAGCACATTTTTATATAAAACAAGACTTAAAACTCTAGAAAGCATAATAAATGTGGGATTAAAATATGTTATATTTCCGGTTTATCAAATACCCCCACACTTAAGCTTTTGCTTGTCCTCAAGCAAAATTCTCATCTTACAATTAAAATGAACTTTTCCGACAATATATAATTCTTATTGACAATATCTTATCCTAATTCATAGATAATTCATACATGGAAGATTTAATTCAAAGTGTCCTAGAGGTTCAAATGAGGCAAGTCATGAGTTTATATCTCGAAAATATAGGTGTTTTCTTTCCCTTAAACAGCTACCTTTTCAATTTAAAATCAACAAGGATGGATATCCTCGTTTAAGGTTCACTCAAATCACTCAAAAGTGTTTAAGGGTTAGAAAAGATCGCTCATACGTCAAACCTGAAAAGTTAATCCCATAGGCTTGCTTGAAAATCAAATCTCCACCACTGTAAATACGAGATGATAATTAGATCAAAAGGTCTTTGATCGGGTTGTAATGGGGCTGAGGTGAAAGGTGAGGTCACAGCTGAAATTAGAAGGTTAAAATCGAGATTGACTTGATAACTACCTATCCTAAAAATTTCCCGAAAATTTCATCTACTAAACAATACTTTACTAATACGAGCTTTTTCTGGAAATATGCTTTTGATTGTGTAAGCTCTCTTTTTAAACTATAAAATTTGACAGTCTTAAATTTTTTTTTAAGAACAAACTAAGTAATGAATTTTTGGTAGCTAATCAAATTAAAACTCGATTAAGGGTTAATCAAAGGAAAAGGGAAAACAGATGCAAAGGCTCGGGGTTAATATTAGCGGTTAAGTCAACAAAAGAGGTTGTTAGGATCAAAGGGGTTCACTAGGGGTTAATTTGTTAGGGTGAGCTATTTAGTGGAATTAGTGGGTTAAAGGCTAAGTGCCTTCATCATCTCTTTATATCAAATCGTAACTGTGGTCTCGACATGTATAAACAAAGCAAGTTCTAGAATAACAGTTCATAGTTGACACACTCATAATCAAAGACTGAGCACAGAAAAGAATGTATGCTTTATAGGTTCAAATGCTCACATAAAGTTACGGGTGTTTTGATATCATCCTTATAAATTTCAAATTTCAAGGTAGAATTTAATTTCAGGTCAACAACCTAGTAACAATTTTATTGTCAGAAAAACAGACTTATCATGCTTGATTCTCTAGTATTCCTTAAACTAATCATTAATGTACAATTAACTATGACTTATTCAAAAGCATAACAATAAAAATCATAAATCGGTTAAAATTTCATCCTAATTAGTATTATGACAATTTTTACTTTAAGAACAAGATTTAGTTAGGGATTTGAGAAAGATGAGGAAAGTTAGGCACTATGTATTCCGTTTTTACCCTCAGGGATTTGAGAATAATGAAAAAAGTTGGGTATAACTATTTATCCCCCTCACTTAAGATGTACATTGCCCTCAATGCACAAAGTTCGATAAGAATTTTTACGGGACAAATCAAAAGAGAAGGGTAAAGATTACTCCCTGGGATACGGATGGTGCTTGCGGCGGGTGGTTCCTGCTGTGACGAAGACGTCGGTATAGGAGTGGGTTGTGTGAGAGCTAGGATTTATTAAAACCTAAGAAAAAGAAACTAAACAGATAATTCAGTAAAATTAAAACAAAAAAAAGAGGAAACAAAAATGTAAACAAAACAAGATTTAAAGATAAATGGACTGAAGAGTCCTTATTGAGGGATGGTTCGCAAGGTGGGAAGCAACGCTAGGGAGAAGGATGTGGTGGAGGAGGCGGAAGTGGCGTGATTCCCTAGCAGCCTTTCGAACCTGAAACTAAAAAGCTAAAGTGAAATTAAATGAAAATATCAGTGCAAAAATCTAAAAAAGGAAAATAAAGGAGAAGAGCAGCAAATTGCAGCAAAAGTGAAAGAAAATATCAAAAATAAGTAGCCTCAAATATCCTTGGCTCGGTTTTGGAACGAAGCTACCGGCATGAACTCATAGTGATCGTTCTTCCTTGCTGAATGTGGCCTTTTACACTTCTTTGTCATTGTGTTTTGGCTTTCTCAAGATAGGATTTGAGATGGAAGAGTTTAAAACTTCAACGAAATAGTGAGAAAATTGGATGAGAAAAAGAAGGAGTGAAGGGTTTAAATAGATGCTCAATTATTCTGCTCTTCCACGGTCGTGGCTCCTGAGCGAGTCGACTTACACGGCTGCCTCGCACGGCTGTGTTGTAAGAGGTGCTACCTCTCTTGGCCCGTGCATGATCTCACCACATCTGTGCTTGCTTGGGCATGGTTCTTTGACACAGGCGTGTGCTACCCGTGGTCGATAAGTCAGTATCCTCAGAGTTTTCACACGGTTTGGGGCATGGCCGTGTTCTGGCCGTGGCGTAGAAGTCAGTAACCTCACACGATTTGTAAAGCGGCCGTCCCTTGTCCGCTTCGGTTTTCGCTGTCTTTGAAAGTGGTTGGATCTGTGACGTCGGAGTGGTGGTTGGCTAACTGCACGGCCTCTGCTCTGTCAGTGTGGCAGTTTTGGTGGTCCACACGGCCATGGACACGGCCGTGTGTAAGGCTGTGTGTTCTGGATTTCTACACTTTTGGGTTAGTTAAAAATGAAAAAGAAAAGTAATAAAGAAAATAAAACGAAAAACTGCAAAAAGAAATGAGGTTAGTACTCGGGTTACCTCCTGAGAGGCGCTCGTTTATAGTTTTAAGCTAGACTTCTATAATGCTTGAAAATTAAGGAGGCTTGAAAGTTTGAATATCTTCCCTCATGTCTATGCTTTCAGTTTTATGACAAAATTGAAGTCGAGGAGTGTTTATTGTAAAAGTGTCAAATATTGGAGTACTTACCTCGACTTTCTCTTGTGGGAAGAGATTGTGTACCTTTAGAAATTCTCCCTTCTCCTTCAGGTTTGTAGTGGTGACGTGGGACTTGTCTTTTTTGAACAAGAACTGGTTTCTTATTTTATAGTGATTTGACGTCCCTACAAGCTTTTCGGGTGGTTCCTCTGGTTTTGCTTCGTGTGGAACCGGCTCTATATTAGCTTGTGTTTCCTGGTCTTTCATGTGTAACCCTAGTTTCTCCTTGAAGTGTGTTTTCCATTCATCTAGGTCATCAATTTGGGTTCTTTGTTCCTCGTGGTTTAATTCTTGTTTAGCATTGAACTGAGGATCTTGCTCAACTGACCCCGTTTTTGGAGATTCCTGAAAACAAGGTAAATTTAAATGGTTGTTCAAAGAATTTTCTTGCTTACCTTGAGTCTTTGGTGACCTAGCTAAATCGAGGGTTTGAAGACTAATTGAATCATCACCTGCACAAAGTATAAGTTCTCCTGTGGCAACATCAATTTTAGTCCTGGCAGTTGCTAGAAAAGGTCTTCCTAAAATTAAGGGGATTGAATTATCCTCATCCATGTCTAAAACGACAAAGTCTACTGGGAAAACGAATTTATCAATTTTGACGAGCACATCTTCTATAATACCCCTAGGGATTCTAACAGTTTTATCCGCTAATTGTATACTCATCTTGGTTTGTTTTGGTTTCCCTAAACCTAATCGTTTAAACAATGTATAAGGCATAACATTTATGCTTGCCCCTAAATTAGCTAACGCATTGTCAATTTTTAAACTACCAATTAAACATGGAATTGTAAAACTCCCTGGATCTTTTTGCTTCTGTGGTAGTCTATTTGTAGCATTGCTGAGCATGTTGCGTTAAGTTCCACGTGGTGCTCTTCATCTATTTTGCGCTTGTTGGTCAAGAGTTGTCTTAAAATTTTTCGCATCCATCATCATCGAAAAAGAGCTTCAAGAAGTGGTAAGTTAATATGTAATTTCTTTAAAAGTTTAAAGAACTTACCGAACTGTTCTTCTGAGTCGTCTGTTTGCAGTGCCGCGGGATAAGGTATGCGAGGTTTATACTCCTTGACTATAGGTTTCGGCTTTTCGTGTACTTCCTCTGTTGTACCGTCGTCTACCTTATTTTCAGGAATTATAATGGGTGCTTCTGTCTCTTTGCTTTCCTGAAGTATGATGGCTTGTATCTACTCCTTAGGATTGATTTCGGTATTGCTAGGTAACCGTCCCTGTTGCCGTTCAGACATTATCTTCGCAAGTTACTCGATGGCTTTGCTTGCTTCATTGACTGTCTTAGCAATTTTTTCCATTTGGCTTTCATTGCTTTTAATTATTCGATCGACTTCTTGGATGCGTTCCTCTTGTCTTGTGGATAGGGCTAATTTCGGAAGTTTTGGAAGGGTTGTTGTCTTTGATTCCCTTGATTGGCTTGTCCTCCCCATGAAAAATTTGGGTGGTTCCTCCAACCTGGATTGTAAGTATTACTATAAGGATTATTATTAGAGCGGAAATTATTACCTATATAGTTCATCTATTCATCTTCTGCTCCTGATTGGTAGGGTGGGTACTCAGGATTCGCCACAGTTCCACCTACATCGCACTGCATGACTGGGTGTATCTGTGAAGAACACAAACTATCAAGCTTCTTATTCATCATCTCTAGCTACGTTGATAACATGCTCATGGAGTCAACGTTGTAGACTCCTGCCGATTTTGTTGGCTTGGTCCTTGAAGCTTGCCATTGATAGTTGTTTAAAGACATCTCTTCAATGAACTCGTAGGCTGCTTCAGGCGTCTTGTTGTTTAGCGTTCCACCGGCGGCTGGATCTATTAGTTGCCTCGTTAAGGGATTTACTTCGTTATAAAAGGTTTGGACTTGTAGCCACAGGGGTAAACCATGATGTGGGCACCTCCTCAAGAGATCTTTGAACCTCTCCCATGCGTCGTATAGCGTTTCTAAATCCATCTGCACAAAGGAAGAGATATCATTAAGTAATTTGGCTGTTTTGGCCGGTGAGAAATATTTCATTAAAAACTTTTCGGTCATTTGATCTCATGTAGTGATCGACCCTTGTTGTAACGAGTTTAACCACTGTTTTGCTTTATTCCTTAATAAAAAAGGGAATAACCAAAGACGAATGGCATCATCAGAAATGCCATTTATTTTAAATGTATCACAGAACTCCAAAAAGTTAGCTATATGCATGTTTGGGTCTTCGTCCTGCAAACCATCAAATTGAACAAACTGTTGAATCATTTGTATTGTGTTAGGTTTTAACTCAAAAGTATTAGCAGTTATAGCAGGCCTAACAATACTAGATTCTGCTCTTGTTAAATGCGGTTTCGCATAATCAAACATTGTACATGGAGCATTCTGCTCTCCCACATCGTGTAATGGTGGGCGGTGTTCGTCCATCCCTTCAGTAAGATTGGATCTGTCTTCTTCCTCTCTTTCTGTGTAGTCTAGGGCTCGCTTGGTTTCCCGGTGATTCCTACGAGCGGTTGCTTCAATATCACTGTTGTATACCAAAGGTCCTCTCGGATTCCTTCTAGTCATAAACTAGAGGTACCTAGAAAAGAGAGAGAAATAAAATAAAATAAAAAATAAAAAAAAATTCAAAAATTAAAATTCTAACCTAAGTAAACAAAAACAAAACAAATTGTAAAATAATGGCTAAAATAATAAAAATAAAGCTTTCTTAGTATTTTAGTTCCCCGGCAACGGCGCCAAAAACTTGATCGCTGTGAAATCAGAGTTTTAAATATTTATAAAAGAACGATCAAACCCGGAGACTAACTCTGACAATGATGTTAAGGCAAGTGTACCTATCGAACAGTAGTATAGTTTAGGCAAGACTGGATGTCGAACCCAAAGGAACTAAGTTGACTAATACTCACTTTCTTTTCACTACTTAGCCTAAATACGATAAAAATTGGTTGTGAATGGTAGTAACGATAACTAGACTTAAAGAAACAAGAACAAGAAGACTAGATTGGGGATAACTTGAAAAAGACAGTTGATTTTTATGATACCCTCGGGAAGAATCCACTTAAACTTCACTTTATTACTTAACCTTAAATTATACGATTTCTTTTACTTAGCTTGATCCGTGAGACTCCCTAACCTATGCTAAACCCTCTCTCGAGGTGAATAACGTCTAATCTTAGGTTAATTAGTGGAACTCTCGTTCGCTTATAATAACCCCCTAGGAAAGCAGTAAATCAATCAATGGATTCCCAAATTAGGTTTCACCCTAATCTAGCAAAATCTCGTAACCCTATCTCTAGGCGCCCGATCAACTCCGCTTAATTATGTTGGATGTACTTTTAGGCAGGGTCTATTCCTCCTCCACCTAAGCACATTCGATATTGATTAAGAAACATATTAAGAACAAACTAAGTAATTTATCATATAATCCAAAAATCAAATAATAAACATCTGTCTAGGCTTCATCCCCCTTCAGGTATCTAAGGGGTTTAGTTCACGAAAGAAAAATAAAACATCACAAGAGAAAAGATAAAACAAAACATAAGAAAAATCCTAAAACTCCCTATCGGGATTGAAGGAGAATTCCGCCGTCTTGAGTATAATTTCGGCTTCTTGGTGATGAATTGACTGGCTATCCTCGCGTTATTCCCTAGCTCTGGCCTTCTCGGCTTGGCTCCTTGGCCTAGCTTTCGACCCCCCTTCAAGTTGGTACTTGGGGTGTATTTATAGGCTCTTGGAATGAGATTCTTTCTCCCTAAGTATCCTTTTCCGATTGAAATTACTCTTTCCAGCGTCAGGGGCACGGCCATGTCACACGCTCGTGCAAGTCGTGGCCTAACCGTGTTCGGATTTTTGTATTGGCACGGCCGTGTGCGGTGGTGGTAAGGCCGTGCTCTAGGTGTTCATCGAGGCACGGCCGTGTGGCCCTTGGTCCAGGCCGTGTTGATTTTGTGGAAAGGCCTTTTTCCTTTGTTTTAGGCCCATTTTGCGTTCTTTTTGTTCTCGGGTGCTTTCCTGACTATAAGACATGAAAAGAAAAGATTAAAAGCACCTTTTTATATAAAACAAGGTTTAAAACTCTAAAATGCATAATAAATGAGGGATTAAAATATGTTATATTTCCGGTTTATCACCTTCATATCATCAAAAATTCTAGCCATATAAGTAGGATCATGAGGTACAATTTAAGAAGTTTTTGGATGTTCTAAAGCAATTTCACATCAACATACCATTGGTGGAAGATTTAGAACAAATGCTCAACTATGTCAAGTTCATGAAGGAGATTCTATCCAAGAAAAAGAGACTTGGTGAATACAAGACTATAGCTTTAACAAAAGAGTGTAGTGCATTATTACAGAACAAGCTACCTTCGAAACTGAAGGACCTTGAAAGCTTAATTATACCCTGTAATATTTGAGAATCTTACTATGGTAAAGCTTTGTGCGACTTAGGAGAAATCATAAACTTGATGCCCAAATATATTTCCAAGGTGTTGGGAATAGGTGAAGTAAGACCTACGACTGTGACACCCCAACTGGCGGATCGATCTTTGGCATACCCAGAAGGAAAGATCGAGGATGTTCTGGTACATGTAGATAAGTTTATTTTTCCTGTTGATTTCATTGTCTTAGATTTTGAAATAGATAAGAACATGTCGATCATCCTAAGGAGACCTTTCTTAGCCACGAGAATAATATTAATAGACTTGCAAAAAGGTGAACTCATGATGAGAGTTCAAGACGATCAGGTAACATTTAGTGTTCTAAAAGCAATGAAATTTCCTAATCCAATAGAGTAATGTTCAGTGATGGAAGAGTTAGAAACCTTAATTTCTATAGAATGAGAGAATAATTTTGTAAATGACCCATTAGGGAGGAACTTAGGGTCTGAACCATTGAAAGATGAAGAAGGTAATGAAAATATGGCTTTGATGGAAGCCAATTCCAGGAACTATGTTCAACCAACTCAGTTTGAACAATTAGAGTTGGAAGCTCGGGAATACATAGAACCAAAGTTGGCAATTGAGGAACCACCTAAATTTAAACTTAAGGCATTTCCTTCCCATTTGAAATACATTTATTTGGGTAACTGTTTTACTTTTCCTTTGATTGTTTCAGCAGAACTAACAGAACACCAAGAGGAGTAGCTGATCGAAGTTTTAAAGAAATTTAAAAAGGCGATTGGTTGGACCATAGTTGATATTCTAGGAATAAGCCTGTCCTTCTGTATGCACAAGATTATCCTAGAGGAAGGCAAAAGAGGTAGAATTGATAGGCAAAGAAGACTCAATCCAATCATGAATGAGGTTGTTCGAAAAGAAGTTATCAAATAGTTAGATGCAGGAATTATCTACCCCTTTTTAGATAGTTCATGGGTAATTCCAGTATAGTGTGTACCAAGAAAGGTGGAATTACGATTTTTGAAAATGAACAAAACGATTTAATCCGGACAAGGATGGTCACAAGTTAGAGAATTTGTAATTATTATAGAAAATTGAATAAAGCCACTTGTAAGGATCATTTTTCGTTGCCTTTTATGGATTAGATGTTGGACCGACTGGCAGGTAACGAATTTTATTACTTCTTCGATGAATATTGAGATATAACCAAATAGCTGTAGCCTAGAAGACCAATATAAAATGACTTTTACTTGCCCGTATACGTTTGCTTTTAGGCGAATGCCTTCCGGTTTATGTAATGCACCTGTCACATTTCAGCGATGCGTGATGGCAATATTTACTGATATGGTTGAAAATTTTGTTGAGGTTTTCATGGATGATTTTTCTATTTTTGGTAACACTTACGATGTTCATTGGAGTAATTTGGCTAAGGAAATGAAGAGATGCGAGGAGACAAATCTTGTCATTAACTGAGAGAAATGCCACTTTATGGTTAATGAGGGAATTGTCTAAGGACACAAAATTTTCAGAAACAAGATTGAAGTTGACAAAGCGAATGCGGATGTAATTGAAAAGTTACCACCACTAGTCAGTGTTAAAGGAGTTCAAAGTTTATTAGGCCATGCAGGTTTTTATCAAAGGTTTATTAAAGATTCTTCAAAATTTTCCAAACCTTTATGTATGCTTTTAAAGAAATACACCATTTTTTATTTTAACAAAGCATGTTTGGAAGTTTTTGAAGAGTTGAAAAAACATTTAGTCTCAGCCCCAATAATTGTTACACCTGATTGGAACTCACCATTCAAGTTGATGTGTGACGCAAGTGATTTTGCTGTTGGAGCTGTGATGGGTCAAAGAAAAAACAAAGTGTTTCATCCGATATACTATGCAAGAAAAACTTTGATAGGATCCCAACTTAATTACTCGGTAACTGAAAAAGAACTCTTTGTTATAGTTTTTGCTTTTGACAAGTTCTGTTCTTATCTCATAGGTACCAAATTTATTGTATTTACCGACCATGCGACCATTAAATACTTACTCACAAAGAAAAATTATAAACCAAGACTGATTCGATGGATACTTTTACTCCAAGAATTTGATCTTGAGATCTAAGACAGAAAATGTGTTGAAAACTAAGTAGCTGATCATTTGTCGAGGTTGAAACAAAACGAGGTAACTCATTCAGTTGTTCCAATTAAAGAAAATTTTCCAGATGAGCATATATTCGAGGTAAGTCGAATTCATGAAATACCTTGGTTTGTTGATTATGCAAATTATTTAGCATGTGGAATAATAACTAAGGAAATGACATACAACAAAGGAAGAAGTTCCTTCACGATAGTCGGTATTATTTTTGGGAGGATCCGTTTTTGTTTAAACAATTTGCAGAAAACATAATCAGGAAGTGCGTAGCTGGAAGTAAAATTGATGAAATCTTGTATCATTGCCATTCATCTCCAAGTGGGGGACACTTTGGTGGTTCCTACACTACGTCAAAGATTTTACAAGCAGGATTCTTTTCGCCTACAATGTTCAAGGATGAATATACATATGTGAAAAATTGTGCTAGATGCCAAAGGATCGAAAACACATCAAAGAGGAATGACATGTCCTTGACAAATATTTTAGAGGTAGAATTATTTGATGTTTGGGGCATTAATTTTCTAGGCTCGTTTCCTTCTTTTTATGGTAACATGTCTATCTTAGTAGCTGTGGATTACGTTTCCAAGTTGGTTGAAGCTGAAGCATACCTAACAAACGATGCTAAGGTTGTCATGTGATTCCTACATAAGCATGTATTTTTGCACAGTTTGGGACTCCTAGAGCTATAATTAACAATAAATGATCTCATTCTGTAAATAAATGGCTTAAGTGGTTGCTTTACAAGTACGATGTGAAATATAAAATTGTCACTGCCTATCATCCACAGTCAAATGGGCAAGTTGAATGGGTGAACCGTGAGCTCAAAGGTATCCTTGAGAAGGTGGTGCGACCTAATAGAAAAGATTGGTCTCGAAGGCTCGAAGATGCTCTATGAGCCTATCGAACTGCTTTTAAGACACTATTAGGAATGACTCATTATCGGTTAGTCTTTGGAAAGACATGTCATTTGCTACATGAGTTGGAAAATAAAGCTCACTGGGCCTTGAAACAATTAAATTTGGATTTAAAGCAAGCCGGTGAGAGAAGAATGTTACAACCTGATGAGCTTGAGGAGTTGAGGTTATTTTCGCACAAGAATGCTAAGATGTGTAAGGAAAAAGATTAAGAGATGGTATGACAGTTGTATACAACCTCGGGAATTCAGAGAAAGAAAAAAAGTGTTGTTGTTCAATTCGAGGTTAAAATTATTTCTGGGAAAACTCAAGTCTTGATGGAAAGGGCCTTATATCATTCAAAAAGTTTTTCCATATGAAACTATAGAATTGTGCGACAACAATGGAGGTGAAATTGAGTGAATTGAAACCTTGTTCAATTTAGTAGACCTTTGATTTTCATATTTTTATTTTTAATAAATGACATACTTAGAAATTATTTTTCTTAAATTAGAACATTAAGTTAATTTCTGTCTAAGAAGATTAGAATTTAAGCGGGACCATTAGTGACCGCTCCAACCTTTCCTGGATATTAATTTAATGTAATTTTCCAAGAAGAAATTTTCTATGTAATCCAAAATAAATTTTAATTTTATTTGTTTATGCTTAATAAGTGTAACACCCCTTACCCGTATACAATGCCGGAATAGGGTTACAAAGTATTACCAGACATACAACACATTTAAAAATACTTTTCTCATACATGTTGATAAACCGTAAAAGTAACATATTTTAATCCCACATTTAGTATGCTTTTGGATGATTTATCCCTTGATTTATGTAAAAAGGTGCTTTTATTCCTTTCTTTTTATGTCTTATACCTAGGAAAGCACTCGAGGATGAAAAGAACCCAAAACGGAGTAAATGGGCCTTAGCACGAAATCGACACGGCCTGGCCCAAAGCCCACATGGCCGTGCCTTGTCGATTACCTAGAGCACAGCCTGACCCTCGACTTACACGGCCGTGCCTCAAGATAGAAATCCAAACACGGCTTGAAATCAATCCACACGGGTGTGTGCCATGGCCGTGCCCCTGTCGTTCGAATGAGCAATTTCAGTCGGAAAAGGATACTTAGGGAGAAAGAATCGCATTCCAAAGAGCCTATATATATCCTCTAAGTGCCACCTTTAAGGGGGCATGGAGCTAGGCCAAGGAGCCAAGCCAGAAAGGTCAGAATTGTGGGAATCGCTCGAAGTTAGCCAGTTGATCCATCCTAAGAAGCCGAAATTATACTCAAGACGGCGGAACTCTCCTTCAATTCCTTCAGGGAGTTTTAGGAATTTCTTATGTTCTCTTGAGATGTTTTCTTTATTCATTATGAACTAAACCCCTCAGATACCCGAAGGGGATGAAACCTAGATGAATCTTATTATTCGATATTTGAATTATATGATAAATACTTAGTTTGTTCTTAATTATGAATGCTTAATCCAAATCTGATGTGCTTAGGTGGAGGAGGAATAGACCCTGCTTAAGAGTAGATCTAGCGTAATTAAGCGGAGTTGATCGAACGCCTAGAGATAGGGTTACGAGATTTTGCCGGATTAGGGTGAAACCTAATATGGGAATCCATAGATCGATTTACTACTATTCTAGGGGTTATTATAAGAGAACGAGAGTTCCACTAATTAACCTAGGGTTAGACGTTATTCGCCTCGAGAGAGGGTTTAATATACGTTAGGGAGTCCTACGGATCAAGCTAAGTAAATAAATCACATGATTCAGGGTTAGATAACAAGTGAAGTCTAGGTGGATTCTTCTTGAGGGTATCATCGTGATCAATTGAATTTTTCTTCAAGTTATTTCCCAATTCATTCTTTTTGTCTTTGTCCTTAGCTTAGTCGTCGTTAATTTAGATTAAAGCAAACTTCACTTTATTTTTAAGGCTGAATAGTAAAAAGAAAGTTAGTATTAGTACTTTTAGTTCCTTTGGGTTCGACAATCCGGTCTTGCCTAGGCTATACTACTGTTCAATAGGTACACTTGCCTTTAATCATTGTCAGAGTTAGTTTCCAGGTTCGACCATTCTCTCTTATAAATTTTAAAGCTCTGATTTCAGCGATCAAGTTTTTTGCACCGTTGCCGGGGAACTAAAATATTAAGAAAACTCTATTTTTATTACTTTAGCCACTATTTTTATTTTCAGCAATTTATTTTTATTTTTAGGTTAATTTTTAATTTTGCTAACTTTTCTTTCTTTCTTTTCTTTCCAGGTACCTCTAGTTTATGACTAGGATATTGAAATAACCACTCGTAGGAATCGCCGAGAAATCGGGCGAGCCCTAAATTATACAGAGGAAAATCAAGAAGGCAGGTCCAATCCTACTGAAGGGATGGACGAGAATATTCCACAACCCCATGACGTGGGGGAACGCAACGCTCCACGTACTATGTTTGATTATGCTTAACCACATTTAACAGGAGCAGAATCAAGTATTGTTAGACCTGCTATAGCTGCTAACAATTTTGAATTAAAACCTAACACAATACAAATGATTCAACAGTTTGTTCAATTTGATAGTTTGCAGGACGAAGATCCAAACACTCATATAGCTAACTTTTTAGAGTTTTGTGATACCTTCAAAATAAATGGTGTTTCTGATGATACAATATGTCTTGGGTTATTTCCCTTTTCATTAAGGAATAAAGCCAAACAGTGGTTAAACTCGTTACCACGAGGGTCAATCACTACATGGGAACAAATGACCGAAAAGTTTTTATTAAAATATTTCCCACCAGCCAAGACGGGCCGAATTACGGAATGATATCTCTTCTTTTGTGCAGATGGATTTAGAGACATTATACGATGCTTGGGAGAGATACAAGGATCTCTTGAAAAGTGTCCACACCATGGTTTACCCTTGTGGCTACAAGTCCAAACATTCTATAACGGTGTAAACCCCTCACCGAGGCAACTCATCGACTCAGCCGCCGGTGGAACCCAGAACAACAAAACTCCGGAAGCAGCATACGAGTTCATTGAAGAAATGTCAGTGAATAATTATCAGTGGGAAGTTACAAGGATGAAACCGACAAAGTCAGCCGGAGCTTTCAACATAGACACAGTGACCATGCTATCAACACAGATGGAAATAATGAATAAAAAGCTTGATAATTTGTGTTCTTCGGAGGTACATCCAGTAATGCAATGCGACGCAAATGGAACAGTGGCAAATCCTGAGTACCCATGTAACAGCCCGATTTTGGGCTTAGTCGGAACAGTGGTTTCGAGAAAACAAATTCGACGTGGAGAAATTAATTTTATTTATATTTTTATAGTCTACAATTTCACGGAATGATATCGTGAAAATCTCATTCGAAAATTTTGACGTTTGGGCACTCAATTTAGTCAAAAGGACTAAATTGCAAAAAGTGCAAAAGTTGAGTTCTACATGTTAGATGTGTCCAATTGTTATGAAATTTTAAATTGGAGGTCCTTAAATGATAATTAGTCCATTGGTTAAGTTGGTGGACAAAATTGGACATGGATGGGTATGTTTCAAAAGATTCTTTAAAGTGGCATTTTGGTAATTTAGTGAACTAAATGAATTAAAAACAAAATTTAAATGCCAAATTTGTCCATCTTCAAGCTTAGGCCGAAATTAACATGTGGGAAGCCATGGATAGGGTTTTCAAGCTTTCCAAGCTTCATGGTAAGTCCATTCTAGCCCCGTTTTTCATGTTCTTTACGTTGTTAGAGTCCGGGTAACTTGATTTAGCTTATTCTAGCAATAATTTAACCTAGGGTTCATATTTGGAAAAATACCCATAGGTGAAATGTGTTTATTTTGATGTTTTATGGCAGAATATAAACCTTATAATTATGTTAAACAACTTTTACTAAGCGATTTTAAGTGAAAACGAGTAAAACGACATAATCGGCAAAAATACCTAATGTACATAAGTGCATGTTAGAGCAAGAATTTGATGTTTCCATAGAAGGGAAAAATGATTAGCATGTTATAAAACATAAGAATAAGGGATGAAGTTTAATTTTCGAGCCTAGGGGCAAAATCATAATTATGCAAAAGTTTAGGGGTAAATTTGTAATTTTTCCAAAGTTTGAGTTAGGGACTATTTTGAGCAGTACATTAATTAAGTAAGTGAAATGTGATGTCTTAGACCCCGAAAAAATGAGATTTGGACCTAGAACGGGAGAAAAATCGAAAATCAGAAAAGTTGGTAAAATGATCGTTTTGGTATCGAGGTAAGTTCATATGTTTAATAAGCATTTAATTATGCATATTTGAATGATAAATTGATATTTTGGCCATAAATACTATTCTATTGAGTTTCAGATATAATGATTAATGTTCGATAATAATTCGATATTGGAAAGAGAACTTGTATAATTTATATGTTAGACCATATTTTGTATTATGGCTTTGTATGATAACAAGAAAGTGTTGACTAGCATAGTTTGATGAGAATAAGTTAAGTTGATGATATGATGAGATTTAGAATGTAAGTTTGTAAGTTGACTAGCATTTTATTATTATGCAATTATTGTTATTAGTAATGTTAGTATTGAGTTATGCGACTAACCTTGAGAATTTGAGCAAGTATGTTTCAGCTATGACTTGACAAGGCATTGATATCTCAAAGTCCATGGCTATACCATGGCAATTAAGGAAGAATTGACGGAAAACTCCATGTTCATAACATGGCATTTAAGGAGGAATTGACGGTTAAGGATACCATGTAAGACCATGTCAAGACATGGCATTGGTAAGGCAAGGATCCCATGTAAGACCATGTCAAAACATGGCATCATCATTGATTAAGGACTCCATGTAAGACCACATCAAGATGTGGCATTGGCACTAAGACAAGGATACCATGTAAGACCATGTTTGGAACATGGCATTTGATAAGACAATGATACCATGTAAGACCACGTTTGGAACATGGCATTTGGTAAGATAAGGATATCATGTAAGACCATGCCAAGGCATGGCATTGCTAAGTTCTATAAGGCAAGGAAATCATGTAAGACCATGTCAAGACATGGCATTGGTGAATTTATAAGGCAAATGTCCTATGTAAGACCATGCCAAGGCATGGCATTGGTGAGTTCATAAGGCAAGGATACCACGTAAGACCATGTCAAGGCATGGCAATGGTAAGTTCAAAAAGGAAAAGGTTCCCGAGTAGTCCAAAGAGTAAGTCAAAGAAATGACAAGGTTAGAACATGAAGAAAGAGTACAGGTATGCATTTAAGGCTTATTTAATATTGAGATGGTAAGTAATTGAGATTATCAAGTATTAAGTAAGGGATGAGTTTTCAGTTATGCTTGTGACACTTTATGACATGATTGGCAATATGCCTATATTATGAAAGAGTACTCATGTGTTAAATGAGAATGTTGCAGGTATGTAAGCAAGTTATTAAGTAAGGTGCCCTTTTTATTCTGAGCCTTTGGTAAGGTTACCGATGAGTTCACCAGGAAAATCGATTAAGTGAAATTATGTGTGGCTTGTAGTGATAAGTGTAGGTATATGCATTTGTAACATATGAGCAATATGCTTGATATGTAATCGGAAATTGGAAAGATTGTTATAGGTAAGTAAGGAATACAACTAAAGTGAGTGAGAGCAAAAATTTACAATAAAACTGTTTTGGACAGCAGCAGTGATGTGAATTTGAAAAATCACCAAAAATAGTATAAATTGAATTATAAGTTGGATGAGATATTGATTTAAATATTGTTGAGTCTATTTTCATATAAAAGAAACAGAGAAAACAAAGGATATTTATATTTTGAGATATTTAAATTCTTGTGGGATTGGTTCAGAATGATTACGTGATCCCCTGTTTTGCCTTGGAAAAATCATTAAAAATTGTAAACAAATAATTAAGGGATATAAGTTATATTCTTGAAATTCTTAATGAGTCTAGTTTCAAATGAAATAAATTATAACATCATTTGAATTCTGTATATGGAGAAAATTGATTCGTAGTGAAAAGTGATTAAAATAGTCTAACAGTGAAATAGGGGAAATTTTAATGAATAAACTGTACTAATTGGCTAAGCCAAAAATTCTGGAAATTTTATGGTATGAAGATATGTGAGTCTAGTTTTAGGGAAAATTAGCGGTTTGGAATTCGGAGCTCTGTAGCTCAAGAAATAAATAATTTAGTGAAAGTGATTCAAGTAGATAGATTAATGTGAACATGAGTAATAAGGTATAAGCATGTGATTTAATGATTGTATCAATTTGAGAACTTGTTGTGAGGATTTGTCATGTTGAGGCTTTGATAAGGCTACAAATGAGTAAGTTGGGAAAGTAAGAACTTAGCATTATTTATGCAAGTTATGACAGCTTAGTAGTAAGCTAATTTCATTGCTAATGCTTAAACTTTTTACATGTGAACTTGCTAAGCTTTATAAGCTTACCCGCTTTTCTTTCCAATGTTACAGAGTCCTGCTAAACAAGCTCGCGTTGGAGGTCGTCGGAGATCGCTTCACACTATCAAGCTATCTATGGGTATCTTTATTTATAAATGATTTAAGTTATGGCATGTATAGGGGCTTGACTAAGTCATTTTGTATCTGTCTTAATTAATTTGATTAAAGCTATTGCTTAATAAGGAGTACTCTGTATTTAGCCACAAGTTGTGGCTCATATTGGTCATGGAATTATAATGCTTGTGTATGCATGTGTTTGTTAAATTTTAAATTATAAGTGAAATTTCAAGTTATTAAGTAAGGTGCCCTTTGTATTCTGAGCCTTTGGTAAGGTTACCGATGAGTTCACCGGGAAAATCGATTAAGTGAAATTATGTGTGGCTTGTAGTGATAAGTGTAGGTATATGCATTTGTAACATATGAGCAATATGCTCGATATGTAATCGGAAATTGGAAAGATTGTTATAGGTAAGTAATGAATACAACTAAAGTGACTGAGAGCAAAAATTTACAATAAAACTGTTTTGGACAGCAGCAGTAATGTGAATTTGAAAAATCACCAAAAATAGTATAAATTGAATTATAAGTTAGATGAGATATTGATTTAAATATTTTTAAGTCTATTGTCATATAAAAGAAACAGAGAAGACAAAGGATTTTTATATTTTGAGATATTTAAATTCTTGTGGGATTGGTTCAGAATGATTACTTGATCCCCTGTTCTGCCTTGGAAAAATCATTAAAAATTGTACAAAACTAATTAAGGGATATAAGTTATATTCTTGAAATTCTTAATGAGTCTAGTTTCAAATGAAATAAATTATAACATCATTTGAATTCTGTACAAGGAGAAAATTGATTCGTAGTGAAAAGTGATCAGAATAGTCTAACAGTGAAATAGAGGAAATTTTAATGAATAAACTATACTAAGTGGCTAAGCCAAAAATTCTGGAAATTTTATGGTATGAAGATATGTGAGTTTAGTTTTAGTGAAAATTAGCGGTTTGGAATTCGGAGCTCTGTAGCTCAAGAAATAAATAATTTAGTGAAAGTGATTCAAGTAGATAGATTAATGTGAACATGAGTAATAAGGTATAAGCATGTGATTTAATGATTGTATCAATTTGAGAACTTGTTGTGAGGATTTGTCATGTTGAGGCTTTGATAAGGCTACAAATGAGTAAGTTGGGAAAGTAAGAACTTAGCATTATTTATGCAAGTTATGACAGCTTAGTAGTAAGCTAAATTCATTGCAAATGCTTAAAATTTTTGCATGTGAACTTGCTAAGCTTTATAAGCTTACCCCCTTTTCTTTCCCATGTTACAGAGTCCTGCTAAACAAGCTCGGGTTGGAGGTCGTCAGAGATCGCTTCACACTATCAAGCTATCTATGTGTATCTTTATTTATAAATGATTTAAGTTATGGCATGTATAGGGGCTTGACTAAGTCATTTTGTATATGTCTTAATTAATTTGATTAAATGTATTGCTTCATAACGGTAATAAGGATTATTCTGTATTTAGCCACGAGTTGTGGCCCATATTGGTCATGGAGTTATAATGCTTGTGTATGCATGTGTTTGTTAAATTTTAAATTATAAGTGAAATTTCAAGTTATTAAGTAAGGTGCCCTTTGTATTCTGAGCCTTTGGTAAGGTTACCGATGAGTTCACCGGGAAAATCGATGAAGTGAAATTATGTGTGGCTTGTAGTGATAAGTGTAGGTATATGCTTTTGTAAAATATGAGCAATATGCTCGATATGTAATCGAAAATTGGAAAGATTGTTATAGGTAAGTAATGAATACAACTAAAGTGAGAGAGCAAAAATTTAGAATAAAACTGTTTTGGACAATAGCAGTGATGTGAAATTGTAACATCACCAAAAATAGTATAAATTGAATTATAAGTTGTATGAGATATTTATTTAAAGCTTATTGAGTCTATTTTCATATAAAAGAAATAGAGAAAACAAAGGATTTTTATATTTTGAGATATTTAAATTCTTGTGGGATTGGTTTAGAATGATTACGTGATCCCCTGTTCTGCCTTGGAAAAATCATTTAAAATTGTACAAAAATAATTAAGGGATATAAGTTATATTCTTGAAATTCTTAATGAGTCTAGTTTCAAATGAAATAAATTATAACATCATTTGAATTCTGTACAAGGAGAAAATTGATTCGTAGTGAAAAGTGATCAGAATAGTCTAACAGTGAAATAGAGGAAATTTTAATGAATAAACTATACTAATTGGCTAAGCCAAAAATTCTGGAAATTTTATGGTATGAAGATATGTGAGTCTAGTTTTAGGGAAAATTAGCGGTTTAGAATTTAGAGCTCTGTATCTCAAGAAATAAATAATTTAGTGAAAGTGATTCAAGTAGATAGATTAATGTGAACATGAGGAATAAGGTATAAGCATGTGATTTAATGATTGTATCAATTTGAGAACTTATTGTGAGGATTTGTCATGTTGAGGCTTTGATAAGGCTACAAATGAGTAAGTTGGGAAAGTAAGAACTTAGCATTATTTATGCAAGTTATGACAGCTTAGTAGTAAGCTAACTTCATTGCTAATGCTTAAAATTTTTACATGTGAACTTGCTAAGCTTTATAAGCTTACCCCCTTTTCTTTCCCATGTTACAGAGTCCTGCTAAACAAGCCCGGGTTGGAGGTCGTCAGAGATCGCTTCACACTATCAAGCTATCTATGGGTATCTTTATTTATAAATGATTTAAGTTATGGCATGTATAGGGGCTTGACTAAGTCATTTTGTATATGTCTTAATTAATTTGATTAAATGTATTGCTTCATAACGGTAATAAGGATTATTTTGTATTTAGCCACGAGTTGTGGCTCATATTGGTCATGGAGTTATAATGCTTGTGTATGCATGTGTTTGTTAAATTTTAAATTATAAGTGAAATTTTGTGGCTCGGGATTTGGTAGAATGTATTGTTAAGTCTGGTAATGCCTCGTACCCGGTTCTGGCGTAGTATACGGGTAAGGAGTGTTACATTTAGTGGTATCAAAGCTAAGGTTTAGTCGGTTCTCGGACTATCATAGTGAGTGTGAGAGTCTAGCTATACATGCCATAATGAACTGTGATAGTGTGACGACTCCCGACCCTGATGTAAATTATTTTATTAGACAGATGCGCACTTCAACCGAGCTAAATCTGATAGTGCAAATAGTGTGTTTATGATGAGTTGAGACTCGTAAAAAGTAAGAATAATAGTTTATGATGTTTATGTGATGATGTATAAATTGTGGATATGAATTTCTTTTGAAATATGAAAGATGAGATGAAAGGAAAGTTTATACTATGATAAGTGTTCATGTTTGATTGGCATTTGTATGATGCTATGAGTATAACTTGTGAAATTAAGTAAGTGTTATGAGTAATTTTACTTGAGATTTATGAATGAAAGTATAAGTGCACTTGATTGTTTAAGATGATAGGAAGGTTGTGTAAAATGTGTATGCATTTTAAGTTACTTGAAACAAAATATATATTGATGAATGTTAAGTTATATGCATGAATATATAAGAGGCAAGTCAGAGGCGTTACAACTTCACCCCCTTCCAATAAGGTATGTTATAAAGAAATTTTATGAAATTCAGACCGAATGGATTTACAAGTGGAAGACTATAGAGTTGAGTTGTAGGTTAACTGACAACGTGATCAGAGTTGAGAATGGTTTAGTAAATATACACAATTGCAGAAAAGATGTCTGATTAATATGAAGATCATTCAGATTCCGAAATGTTACAGTTAAAGAAAGGTCAGGCTCAGTTAATTAACTCATCCAGGTATTAGACCTAAAGTATGTAATTGTTGGAATTTATTCTGAATTTATATCTGTTTGCAATTGGAATAATATCATATTAGTAATGACAGAATTAGATAGTGCAATCATGATCGAGATGTATTAATGATTGAATGCAGTGTTTATGGTTGAGAAATTACAGCAATCTCTTCCGACTATTATATGTTTCCATTTACTCTCAGAGGTATATATAACTGCAAGATTTCGAATGAAATTCCTATAGTATGAGAATGTCAGCTAAATTTACAGGTAGATGAAAGCATTGTAGTCTATTTGAGCTATGATCGAAATTGTTCTATCTTTTCTGGTTTCTGCATCATACACAGATAGAAAGTTGACGGTAAGGTTCGTATGATGTTAGTGTCCCGTTTTACTAGCTATTGTTCAATGAAAATAAAGGAAGATTGTGTGGCTTTTGTTAAGATTATTTTCAGTACTTATGAGTATTTTCTGTGTAGCTCTATGTTTTGAGATTTTGTTACTTTTGTTTCCTTAATAAATTATTGTTCGAAGTATCAGCCATGAGATATCAGTAGGAAATGTTCCATTGATGAAAATGGTTTCTTCTTATTATTAAAATGCTTATGATGATTATAAGTTTTGACTTGATGGCGAGAGTACTTTGATACAGTTACCATAGGTATAAAAGTTGTGCTTTTGTATTGGTTTTTATGGAAATTTGTGTTTAAATTTCTCCGATGATCGAGATGTTTTGTTTTCAGCTAGGACATTATCTACTAAAGTAATTGAGAAGTTAGTCTTGTTATGGTACTATGATTTTTAAGCTGTATGAGTATTGTGACATCAGTATAGTTAAGTGCTTCGACGAGTAACAGTTGAAGTAAATTCTATTATAAGTTTAATCTTTCACTAGATTTAAGAAGAAATTGGAGTTGGGAAGTGTGAATGATAGGAAGTTCAACTTAGACCTGTGTATTGGTTTTCATTTTCAAATGATCTTTATACATATATTAGCGAGTTAAAGATAGAATGTTATGATGTCTAGCACAGTGATAATTATCTGTTTATTTAAGAAGTAAGATGTTGAAGATGCCGAGACTATATGAGAAGCTCAAAGTGACTTGTGAAATTAGACCTAAATCCATTAACTGGTGAGATTTTCGGGGATGAAAATCCCTAAAGAGGGGGAGAGTTGTAACAGCCCGATTTTGGGCTTAGTCGGAACAATGGTTTCGGGACCACAAATCCGACGTGGAGAAATTTATTTTATTTATATTTTTATGGTCTAAAATTTCACGGAATGATTTCGTGAAAATCTCATTCGAAAATTTTGACGTTTGGGCACTCAATTTAGTCAAAAGGACTAAATTGTAAAAAGTGCAAAAGTTGAGTTCTACATGTTAGACGTGTCCAATTGTTATGAAATTTTAAATTGGAGGTCCTTAAATGATAATTAGTCAACTGGTTAAGTTGGTGGACAAAATTGGACATGGATGGGTATGTTTCAAAAGATTTTTTAAGGGGCATTTTGGTAATTTAGTGAATTAAATGAATTATAAACAAAATTTAAATGCCAAATTTGTCCATATTCGAGCGTAGGCAGAATTTAACATGTGGGAAGCCATGGATAGGGTTTTCAAGCTTTCCAAGCTTCATGGTAAGTCCATTCTAGCCCCGTTTTTCATGTTCTTTACGTTTTTGTAGTCCCGGTAACTTGATTTAGCTTATTCTAGCAATAATTTAACTTAGGGTTCATATTTGGAAAAATACCCATAGGTGAAATGTGTTTATTTTGATGTTTTATGGCAGAATAAGAACCTTATAATTATGTTAAACAACTTTTACTAAGCGATTTTAAGTGAAAACGAGTAAAACGACATAATTGGCAAAAATACCTAATGTACATAAGTGCATGTTAGAGCAAGAATTTGATGTTGCCATAGAAGGGAAAAATGATCAGCATGTTATAAAACATAAGAATAAGGGATGAAGTTTAATTCTCGAGCCTAGGGGCAAAATCATAATTATGCAAAAGTTTAGGGGCAAAATTGTAATTTTTCCAAAGTTTGAGTTAGGGACTGCTTTGAGTAGTACACTAATTAAATAAGAGAAATGTGATGTCTTAGACCCCGAAAAACGAGATTTGGACCTAGAACGGGAGAAAAATCGAAAATCGGGAAAGTTGGTATAATGACCGTTTTGGTATTGAGGTAAGTTCATATGTTTAATAAGCATTTAATTATGCATATTCGAATGACAAATTGTTATTTCGGCCATAAATACTATAGTATTGAGTTTCAAATATAATGATTAATGTTCGATAATAATTCGATATTGGAAAGAGAACTTGTATAATTTATATGTTAGACCATATTTTGTATTATGGCTTTGTATGATAACAAGAAAGTATTGACTAGCATAGTTTGATGAGAATAAGTTAAGTTGATGATATGATGAGATTTAGAATGTAAGTATGTAAGTTGAGTAGCATTTATTATTATGCAATTATTGTTATTAGTAATGTTACTATTGAGTTATGCGACTAACCTTGAGAATTTGAGCAAGTATGTTTCAGCTATGACTTGACAAGGCATTGATATCTCAAAGTCCATGGCTATACCATGGCAATTAAGGAAGAATTGACGGAAAACTCCATGTTCATAACATGGCATTTAAGGAGGAATTGACGGTTAAGGATACCATGTAAGACCATGTCAAGATATGGCATTGGTAAGGCAAGGATCCCGTGTAAGACCATGTCAAGACATGGCATCGGCATTGATTAAGGACTCCATGTAAGACCACATCAAGATGTGGTATTGGCACTAAGACAAGGATACCATGTAAGACCATGTTTGGAACATGGCATTTGGTAAGACAAGGATACCATGTAAAACCATGTTTGGAACATGGCATTTGGTAAGATAAGGATATCATGTAAGACCATGCCAAGGCATGGCATTGATAAGTTCTATAAGGCAAGGAAATCATGTAAGACCATGTCAAGACATGGCATTGGTGAATTTATAAGGAAAATGTCCCATGTAAGACCATGCCAAGGCATGGCATTGGTGAGTTCATAAGGCAAGGATACCACGTAAGACCATGTCAAGGCATGGCAATGGTAATTTCAAAAAGGAAAAGGTTCTCGAGTAGTCCAAAGAGTAAGTCAATGAAATGACAAGGTTAGAACATGAAGAAAGAGTACAAGTATGCATTTAAGGCTTATTTAATATTGAGATCGTAAGTAATTGAGATTATCAAGTATTAAGTAAGCGATGAGTTTTTAGTTATGCTTGTGACACTTTATGACATGATTGGCAATATGCCTATATTATGAAAAAGTACTCATGTGTTAAATGAGAATGTTGCAGGTATGTAAGCAAGTTATTAAGTAAGGTGCCCTTTGTATTCTGAGCCTTTGGTAAGGTTACCGATGAGTTCACCGGGAAAATCGATTAAGTGAAATTATGTGTGGCTTGTAGTGATAAGTGTAGGTATATGCATTTGTAACATATGAGCAATATGCTCGATATGTAATCGGAAATTGGAAAGATTGTTATAGGTAAGTAATGAATACAACTAAAGTGACTGAGAGCAAAAATTTACAATAAAACTGTTTTGGACAGCAGCAGTGATGTGAATTTGAAAATCACCAAACATAGTATAAATTGAATTATAAGTTGGATGAGATATTGATTTAAAGATTATTGAGTCTATTTTTCATATAAAAGAAATAGAGAAAACAAAGGATTTTTATATTTTGAGATATTTAAATTCTTGTGGGATTGGTTCAGAATGATTACGTGATCCCCTATTCTGCCTTGGAAAAATCAATAAAAATTGTACAAAACTAATTAAGGGATATAAGTTATATTCTTGAAATTCTTAATGAGTCTAGTTTCAATTGAAATAAATTATAACATCATTTGAATTCTGTACAAGGAGAAAATTAATTCGTAGTGAAAAGTGATCAGAATAGTCTAATAGTGAAACAGGGGAAATTTTAATAAATAAACTGTACTAATTGGCTAAGCCAACAATTCTGGAAATTTTATGGTATGAAGATATGTGAGTCTAATTTTAGGGAAAATTAGCGGTTTGGAATTCGAAGCTCTGTAGCTCAAGAAATAAATAATTTAGTGACAGTGATTCAAGTAGATAGATTAATGTGAACATGAGTAATAAGGTATAAGCATGTGATTTAATGATTGTATCAATTTGAGAACTTGTTGTGAGGATTTGTCATGTTGAGGCTTTGATAAGGCTACAAATGAGTAAGTTGGGAAAGTAAGAACTTAGCATTATTTATGCAAGTTATGACAGCTTAGTAGTAAGCTAAATTCATTGCTAATGTTTAAAATTTTTACATGTGAACTTGCTAAGCTTTATAAGCTTACCCCCTTTTCTTTCCCATGTTACAGATTCCTGCTAAACAAGCTCGAGTTGGAGGTCGTCGGAGATCGCTTCACACTATCAAGCTATCTATGGGTATCTTTATTTATAAATGATTTAAGTTATGGCATGTATAGGGGCTTGACTAAGTCATTTTGTATCTGTCTTAATTAATTTGATTAAAGCTATTGCTTAATAAGGAGTACTCTGTATTTAGCCACAAGTTGTGGCTCATATTGGTCATGGAATTATAATGCTTGTGTATGCATGTGTTTGTTAAATTTTAAATTATAAGTGAAATTTTGTGGCTTGGGATTTGGTAGAATGTATTGTTAGGTCTGGTAATGCCTCGTACCCGGTTCTGGTGTAGTATAAGGGTAAGGAGTGTTACAACCCACCCTACCAACCGGAAGTAGAGAGCGAATAGATGAACTATATAGGTAACAATTTCAGATCTAATAATAACCTCTATAGTAATACTTACAATCCAGGTTGGAGGAACCACCCAAATTTTTCATGGGGAGGTCAAGGAAATCAAGGGAATCAAAGGCAACAACCTCCTCAAAACTTCCAAAATCAGCCCTATCCACAAGAGAAGAAACCAACCCTCGAGAAGATGCTGGCAAAATTCCTGGCAGACACAGAAAAACGTTTCCAAGAAACTAAGAGAACAATTAAAAGCAACGAGAGCCGAATTGGAGAAAATACCAAGTCAGTCAAAGAAGTCACTAATGCAGTCGAACAACTCGCAAAGCTGATGTCAGAACGACCGCAAGGACGTCTACCAAGTAACACTGAGATTAATCCAAAAGAGCAAATTCAAGCCATAGCAGCTCTCATCTCACAACAAGAAAACAAGGTAGATGAAGGTAAAGTAGAGGTAACGCAAGAAAAGCCGAAACTGGTAATCAAGGAGTACCAACCTCGCATACCTTATCCCGAAGCAGTAAAAAGAGATGATACAGAGGAACAGTTCGGTAAGTTTCTTAAACTTTTAAAGAAATTACATATTAACTTACCACTTCTTGAAGCTCTTTTTCAGATGCCAGATTCAAGAAAATTCTTAAGACAGCTCATGTCAAACAAACACAAATTAGACGAAGAGCCACATGTGGAACTCAACGCAAAATGCTCAGCAATTCTTCAAAATAGACTACTACAGAAATTAAAAGATCTAGGGAGTTTTACAATTCCATGTTTAATTGGTAGTATTACTATTGATAATGCATTAGCTGATTTAGGGGCAAGCATAAATGTCATGCCTTATACATTGTTTAAACAACTAGGTCTAGGAAAGCCCAAACAAACTAGGATGAGTATTCAATTAGCTGATAAAACTGTTAGAATTCCTAAAGGCATTATCGAAAATGTTCTCGTAAAGATCGATAAATTTGTTTTCCCAATAAATTTTGTTGTTCTAGACATGGATGAGGACAATTCTATCCCCTTAATTTTAGGAAGACCTTTTCTAGCAACTGCCAAGACTAAAATTGATGTGGCCACAGGAGAACTCATACTTTGTGTAGGTGACGAATCAATCAGTCTTTAAGCTATTGACTCGGCCAGGGCAACAATCGATGAAGGTAAGAAAGTCAATACAGGTGATAATCAATTTTTTCAACTTTCATCGTAGGAAACATCAAAAGGACAAAAACCTGAGCCGACTCATAGACCCAAAATCGACAAAGAGGAATTACATGAGGAACAAAACCTTAGGGTCAACAAATTAGAAGAGCAAAAGACACGCTACAAAGAAGAACCAGAACCACGTGAAATAAAACCAGAGGAACCACCAGAAAAACTCATAGGAACATCAAATCACTTCAAAATAAGAGACCAGGTACTGTTAGACAAAGCCAGCCCTCATATCACCACAACAGACCTAAAGGCAAAGGGAGAAATTCCCCCATGGAACAGCCGAGGTAAGCAATCCCACATTCAACACTTTAAAGGTAAACACTTCTCGACTTAAACTTTGTCACGAAAATATGATCGTAAGCATGAAGGAAGATATTCAAACCTTTCAAACCTCCCTAAAAATCTTCCAGTACAGGGAAAAGTCTAGCTTAAGACTATAAACGAGCGCTTCTCGGGAGGCAACCCGAGCACTAACCTTACTTATTTTTGCATTTATTTTCATTTTACTTTATTTTTCCTTTTTATTTTTCTTTTAAACTAGCCAGAGTTGCAGATTTCCAGGCCACACGGTCCTACACACGGTCGTGTCCATGGCCGTGTGGACCACTGGAATCTTCGTACTGACATAACAGAGACCGTGCAAACCAGTTCAACCACTTCCCGAAGTCACAGATCCAACCACTCTCCCCCACGGGCACCGACAGAATGGCACGGCTGTGCCCCTCGGCCGTGTGAAGATACTGACTTACATAGCACGACCAAAACACGCCCGTGGCCTACAACCGTGTGAAGCTACTAACTTACCGAGCACGGGATCAACACGCCCATACCGCCCAACCGTGCCAACATACTGACTTCCAAAGCATGGGAGTGGATGGATGAAGCACGGGCATGGGGTAACAACACACTCCAACACACGGCGGTGCGAGGTGGTCGTGTAAATCGAAACGGCCTTGGACCACGGCCGTGGAGAAATGGCAGATTTGAACTCCTATTTAAACCCCACATCCCTTCCGTTTCCCTCCATCTACTTTCATCTTGCCTCTCTTTTTCCCCTTATTCCTCTCAGACTTTTCACTCCATTTACTAAAACTCTAGATCCTTGAGCCATCACACAACATGTCGAAGAAGTGTAAAAGGCCAAACTCCTCAAAGGAGGATAATTTACATGAGTTCATGCCGGCAGCTTCATCCAACCAACAGGCCAAGGGTCTTTGAGACCATTTAGTTTCTATTTTTCATTTCTCTTTCCTTTCATTCTCCTTTTCTGTAACAATCTTATGCTTAATTTAGTTTAACTTAATTTAGTTTCTTAGTGTCAGGTTCACCAGGCTACTTGGAAATCACGCCGACCACCACGATAACCATGCCACTTTTGCCACCGCCAGCACCTCCCCAGCCTTAGAGGTCACACCCGCCTCGCGAACCATCCAACAATAAGGACTCTTCGGTCCATTTATCTTTTATTTTCATTTCGTTTACTTTTTTGTTTCCTCTTTCTTTATCTTTCTTATCTTTAATTATATATTTAGTTTATTTTAAGTAGGTTTTAATAATTCCTGGCTACTTCTCAGAGCGCTACCCAATTTCTTCATCTAGCGCAGGTTCGTCATCCAGACCGACCAACACCACCACCAAAGACACTCCCCCGGGAAAACATCCAAAATTCAGGGAGTGATTTGTTCCCCTTCTCTTTTGATTTATCCCTTAAATGTCATATCTATCTTTGTACATTGAGGACAATGTATATCTTAAGTATGGGGGGTGAATAATTATTTTGAGAAAGTGCCTAACTTTCTGCATTATTCTCAATCCTTGAGAGTAAAAGTGCCTAAATTTTTTTCATTACTCTCAAAAATCCTGAATTTAATCTTGTTCTTAAGTAATTTTCTCAAACTACTAATTAAGATGAAATTTCTGATGGTTTATGATTTTTATTGATATGTTTTTGAATAAGTCATAGTTAATTGTGCATTGATGATTAAATTTGAAGAACACTAGGGAATCAAGCATGATAAGTCTAATTTTCAAAAATTCAAAAATTTTAGGTTGTTGACCTAAGTTTGAATGTTACTTTGAAGTTTGAAATTTACGAGGTTGATGTAAAAAACACCCATAATTTTTGTGAGATTTTGAGCCTTATAGAGCATCTATTCCTTTTCATACTCACTTTTTGATTATGAGTGTATCAATTATGAACTGTTATTCTAGAACTTGCCTTGATTATACATGTCAAGACCACAGTTATGATTTGATACACAGAGATGATAAAGGCACCTAGGTTTTAACCCACTTACTCCACTAAAAACCCTACCTTCATAATTAACCCCTAGTGAACCCTGTTGAGCCTAACAACCCTTTTATTGACTCACCTACTAATTTTAACCAAAAAAAACCCTTTGTATTTGTTATCACCGTCTCTTTTAACTACCCTTTTTGTCGAGATTTGATTTTAAGCAGCTACCTAACTATGTTTTATATTTCAGTTGTAAAAAAAAATTCTTTCTTATTATTATTATAGTTTGTTCCTAAAAAAAAAAGAAGTATATTTATTATTAGTTTTATGATTAAGTGAGCTTGCATGTTCAAATTCTCAAAGAAAAAGCTCGTATCATTAGTTTTAATTAATGTAAGATTAAGTTCATTTTTTTTAGTTAGGTAATTTATCAAGTCAATCTCGATTCTAACCTTCTAAATTCAGCCTTTATCCACACCTTTAACTCTAGCCCCTTTACAACCTTGACCAAGACCTTTTGATCTATTTATCATCTCATTTTACAGTGGTGGAGATTTGATTTTCAAGCAAGCCTATGGGATTAACTTTTCAGGTTCGACTTATGAGTGATCTTTTAACTTTAAATCTTAAACACTTCTTGAGTGATTTGAGTGAATCTTTTGTGAGGATGTCAATCCTTGTAGGTTTTGAATTAAAGGTAATTATTTCGATGAAGGGAAACACCTATGTTTGCGTGCTACAAATGTATGACTTATCTTATTTGAATCTTTAGGACTCTTTGAATTGAATTATCCATGTATAAATTATCTATGAATTAGGATAAGGCATTGCTAGTAGGTGATAAATCGTAAAAGTAACATATTTTAAGCCCACATTTAGTATGTTTTTGGATGATTTATCCCTTGATTTATGTAAAAAGGTGCTTTTAATATTTTCTTTTCATGTCTTATACCCAGGAAAGCACCCGAGGATGAAAAGAACGTAAAACTGGCCCAAAATGGAGTAAATGGGCTATATCATGAAATCGACATGGCCTGGTCCAAAGACCACACAGCCGTGCCTTGTTGAGCATCTAGAACATGACCTCTCCCCCTGATTTACACGACCGTGCCTCATTAAGAAATCCGAACACGGCCTGAAGTCGATCCACACGGACGTGCTACACGGCCGTGTCCCTGTCATGGCAAAGGGCAATTTCATTTAGATTTGGATACTTTGGGGCAAAGAAACCTATTTCAAGAGCCTATATATACCCCTTAAATACCACATTTGAAAGGGAGGCGAGCTAGGCCAAGGAGCCAAGCCAGAAAGGTCAAAATTCTGGGAATCGCTCGAAGTTAGCTAGTTGATCCATCCCAAGAAGCCAGAATTATACTCAAGACGGCAGAATTCTCCTTCAATTCCTTCAGGGAGTTTTAGGGATTTCTTATGTTTTGTTTTATCTTTTCTCTTGAGATGTTTTCTTTCTTAGTAATGAACTAAACCCCTCAGATACCTGAAGGGGATGAAACCTAGATGAATCTTGTTATTTGATTTTTGAATTATATGATAAATACTTAGTTTGTTCATAATTATGCATGCTTAATCCAAATCTGATGTGCTTAGGTGGAGGAGGAATAGACCCTGCTTAAGAATAGATCTAGCATAATTAAGCGGAGTTGATCGAACGCCTAGAGATAGGGTTACGAGATTTTGCCGGATTAGGGTGAAACCTAATATGGGAATCTATAGATCAATTTACTGCTATCCTAGGGGGTTATTATAAGAGAACGAGAGTTCCACTAACTAACCTAGGGTTAGACGTTATTCGCCTCAAGAGAGGGTTTAGCATAGGTTAGGGAGTCCTACAGATAAAGCTAAATATATAAATCATACGATTCAGGGTTATATAACAAGTGAAGTCTAGGTGGATTCTTCCTGAGGGTATCGTCGTGATCAATTGAGTTTTTCTTCAAGATATTTCCCAATTCGTTCTTTTTGTCTTTGTCCTTAGCTTAGTCGTCGTTAATTTAGATTAAAACAACTTCACTTTATTTTAAGCTAAATAATAAAAAGAAAGTATTAATACTTTTGGTTCCTTTGGGTTCGATATCCGATCTTGCCTAAGCTATACTACTGTTTGATAGGTACACTTGCCTTTAATCGTTGTCAGAGTTAGTTTCCAGGTTCGATAATTCTTTTATAAATTTTAAAGCTCTGATTTTAGCGATTAAGTTTTTGGCGCCGCTGCTGGGGAACTAAAATATTAAGAAAACTCTATTTTTATTACTTTAGCCATTATTTTTATTTTAAGAAATTTATTTTATTGTTAGTTTAATTTTTAATTTTTCTAACTTTTCTTTCTTTCTTTTCTTTCCAGGTACCTCTAGTTTATGACTAGAAGGAACCCGAGAGGACCTTTAGTATAAGACAGTGATATTGAAGCAACTGCTCGTAGGAATCACTCACAAATCAGGCGAGCCCTAAACTATACAGAAAGAGAGGAAGAAAACAGATCCAATCCTACTGAAGGGATGGACGAGACTATTTCACAACCCCATGATGTGGGGGACCGCAACGCTCCGCGTACTATGTTTAATTATGCTAAACCATATCTAACAGGAGCAGAATCAAGTATTGTTAGGCCCGCTATAGCTGCTAATAATTTTGAATTAAAGCCTAACACAATACAAATGATTCAACAATTTGTTCAATTTGATGGTTTTGCAGGACGAAGATCCAAATACTCATATAGCTAACTTTTTAGAGTTCTGTGATACCTTCTAAGTAAATGGTGTTTCTGATGATGCCATACGTCTTCAGTTATTTCCCTTTTCATTAAGGAATAATGCCAAAAAAGTTGTTAAACTCGTTACCACGAGGGTCAATCACTACATGGGAACAAATGACCGAAAAATTTTCTATGAAATATCTCCCACCGGTGAAAACAGCCAAATTACAGAATGATATCTCTTCTCTTGTGCAGATGGATGTAGAGACATTATATGATGCATAGGAGAGATACAATGATCTCTTGAGAAGGTGTCCAAACCATGGTTTACCCTTGTGGCTACAAGTCCAAACATTCTATAACGGTGTAAACCCCTCACCGAGACAACTAATCGACTCAGCCGTCGGTGGAACCTTGAAGAACAAAACTCCTGAAGCAGCGTACGAGTTCATTGAAGGGATGTCACTGAATAATTATCAGTGGCAAGTTACAAGGACGAAACCGACAAAATCCGCCAGAGCTTTCAACATAGACACAGTAACCATGCTATCAACACAAATGGAGATAATGATCAAAAAGCTTGATAATTTGTGTTCTTCACAGGTACATCTAGTAATGCAGTGTGACGCAAGTGGAACTGTGGCGAATTCTAAGTACCCACCCTACCAACCAGAAGCAGAGAGCGAACAGATGAACTATATAGGTAACAATTTCAGATCCAATAATAATCCATATAGTAATACTTACAATCTAGGTTGGAGAAACCACCCAAATTTTTCATGGGGAGGCCAAGGAAATAAAAGAAATCAAAGGCTACAACCTCCTCAAAACTTTCAAAATCAACCTTATCCACAAGAGAAGAAACCAACCCTCGAGGAGATACTGGCAAAATTTTCGGTAGACACAGAAAAATGTATCCAAGAAACTGAGAGAACAATCAAAAGCAACGAGAGCCGAAAATTTTGAAAGGAGATAGGCATAATTAGGGATACAAGAAACAGAGTCAAAACCACTCTACGAGATAGGCAAGTCCAAAAGCGAAGATCAGGTATTATTAGACCTACGACGATCTCCTCTGGACCCTGACACAAACAAAGAAATCCTTTTTAAGGTAATCAATGTTCTTCCACACAAGACAGTCGAGGTAAGCAATCCTAATTTTGATGCTCTTAAAACAAATGCTACTCGACCTGAACCACACAATGAACATAAAATGGATAATATGAGGGAAGATATTCAAACCTTTAAACCTCCCTAAATTTTTCAAACACGAGGAAAGTCTAGCTTAAGACAATAAACGAGCACTTCTCGGGAGGCAACCCGAGCACTAACCTTACTTATTTTTGAATTTATTTTTATTTTACTTTTCCTTTTCCTTTCTCTTTCTAAACTAACTAGAAGTGCAAATTTCCAGGCCAGACGGTCTTATACACGGCCGTGTCCGTGGCCGTGTGGACCACCGGAATCTTCATACTGACATAGCAGAGGCCGTGCGAACCAGTTCAACCACCCTCGACGTCACGGATCCAACAACTTTTCCCTACGGGCATCGATAGAATGTCACGGTCGTGCCTATCAGTCGAGTGAAGCTACTAACTTACATAGCACGACCAACACACGCCCATGGCTCTCAACCGTGCCTACATATTAACTTACCGAGCACAGACATGGATGGCTGAAGCATGGGCATGGGGTAACAACTCTAACACACGGCTGTGCGAAGCGGCCGTGAAAATTGACACGCCCCCGGTCCACACGCCCGTGGACAACTTTTCTAAGGGAAGGGAAAAAGTTTTGAAAGGAAAAGAAGGAAGACTGAAGATGGGGAGAGGGGAAAGGGTTATGGGGTTTAAATAGAGTTTTAAATCTGGCATGCTCCCACGCCCGTGGACCGGGGGTGTGTCGATTTTCACAGCCGCTTCGCACGGTCGTGTGTTGAAGTGTGTTGTTACCCCATGCCCGTACTTCAGCCATCCATGCCCGTGCTCGGTAAGTCAGTATGTAGGCACAGTTGGGAGCCATGGGCGTGTATTGGTCATGCTATGTAAGTCAGTAGCTTTACACGGTCGAGAGGCAAGGCCGTGCCATTCCGTTGGTGCCCGTGGGGAAGAGTGGTTGGATCCGTGACGTCAGGGGGTGGTTGTACTGGTTCGCACGACCTCTACTATGTCAGTATGAAGATTTCGGTGGTCCACACGGCCACGGCCACGGCTGTGTGTAAGACCGTGTGGCCTGGAAATCTGCACTTCTGGTTAGTTTAGAAAGAAAAAGAAAAAGTAAAAAAAATAAATTCAAAAACAAGTAAGGTTAGTGCTCTGGTTGCCTCCCGAGAAGCGCTCGTTTATAGTCTTCAACTAGACTTTCCTCGTGTTTGAAAAATTCAGAGAGGTTTAAAGGTTTGAATATCTTCCCTCATATTATCCGTTTTATATTCATTGTGTGGTTCAGGTCGAGTAACATTTGTTTTAAGAGCATCAAAATTAGGATTGGTTACCTCAACTGTCTTGTGTAGAAAAACATTTATTACCTTAAAAAGGATTTCTTTATTTGTGTCAGGGTCCGAAGGAGATAGTCATAGGTCTAATAATACCTGATCTTCGCTTTTGGACTTGCCTATCCCGTAGAGTGGTTTTGACTCTGTTTCTTGTATCCCTAATTTTTCCTTGAAGTGCATTTTCCACTCGTCTAATTCATCGGGTTGAACCTTTTGTTCCTCATGATCTATTCATTTGTTGGTACTGTATTCAAGATTAGGTTCACTCGTGCCCTTTTCTGGTGCTTCCTGAAAAGAGGGGTTAATCGAATGGTTATCAATGGATTTTTCTTTCTTACCTTGGTCATTCAATGTCTTGGCTGAATTGAGAGCTTGAAGAGTGACTGCCTCATTACCTACACAAAGTATGAGTTCTCCTCTGGCAACATCAATTTTAGTTTTGGCCGTTGCTAGAAAAGGTCTTCCTAAAATTAAAGGGATCAAATTTTCCTCAACCATGTCTAAGACAACAAAGTCTACTACGAAAACAAATTTATCGATTTTGACAAGAACATCTTCGATAATACCCCTAGGAATTCTAACAGTTTTATCAGCTAATTAAATACTCATCCTAGTTTGTTTGGGCTTCCCTAAACCTAGTCATTTAAACAATGTATAAGGCATGGCATTTATGCTTGCCCCTAAACCAGATAACGCATTATCAATAGTTAGACTACCAATTAAACATGGAATTGTAAAACTCCCTGGATCTTTTAATTTCTATGGTAGTCTATTTTGGAGAATTGCTGAGCACTTTGCGTTGAGTTCCACGTGTGGCTCTTCGTCTAATTTACGTTTGTTTGTCAAGAGTTGTCTTAAAAATTTCCTCGAGTTTGGCATCTGAAAGAGAGCTTCAAGAAGGGGTAAGTTAATATGTAATTTCTTTAATAGTTTAAGAAACTTACCGAACTGTTCTTCTGAATCGTCTCCTTTTCTTGCATTACCTCGATTTTACCTTCTTCTTCCTTGATTTCTTGTTGTGGGATGGGTTCATCTACCTCTGCATTTTCCTGAGCTGCTATGGCTTGAATCTATTCCTTAGGGTTAATCTCGGTGTTACTTGGTAGACGTCCTTGCGGTCGTTCTGACATGAGCTTTGCGAGTCGTTCAACTGCACTGGTGACTTCTTTGACTGACTTAGTAATTTCCCCGATTCGACTCTCGTTGCTTTTGATTGTTCTCTTAGTTTCTTGGATACGTTTTTCTGTGTCTGCCAAAAATTTTGCCAGTATCTCCTCGAGGATTGGTTTCATCTCTTGATAAGGTTGATTTCGGAAGTTTTGGGGAGGTTGTAGCCTTTGATTTCCTTGATTTCCTTGGCCTTCCTATGAAAAATTTGGGTGGTTCCTCCAACCTGGATTGTAAGTATTACTATATGGATTATTATTAGATCTGAAATTATTACCTATATAGTTCATCTGTTCGCTCTCTGCTTCTGGTTGGTAGGGTGGGTACTCAGAATTCACCACAGCTCCACTTGTGTCGCACTGTATTACTGGATGTACCTACGAAGAACACAAATTATCAAGCTTTTTATTCATTATCTCCATTTGTGTTGATAGCATGGTTACTGTGTCTATGTTGAAAGCTCTGACGAATTTTGTCGGTTTCGTCATTGTAACTTGCCACTGATAATTATTCAGTGACATCTCTTTAATGAACTCGTACGCTGCTTCAAGAGTTTTGTTGTTCAAGGTTCCACCAGCGGCTGAGTCGATTAGTTGTCTCGTTGAGGGGTTTACACCGTTATAGAATGTTTGGAGTTGTAGCCACAAGGGTAAACCATGGTGTGGATACCTTCTCAAGAGATCTTTGTATCTCTCACATGCATCATATAATGTCTCTACATCCATCTGCACAAAAGAAGAGATATCATTTCGTAATTTGGCCGTTTTGGCCGGTGGGAAATATTTCATCAAAATTTTTTCGATCATTTATTCCCATGTAGTGATTAACCCTCGTGGTAACGAGTTTAACCACTGTTTGGCTTTATTCCTTAATGAAAAGGGAAATAACCGAAGGCGTATGGCATCGTCAGAAACACCATTTATTTTGAAGGTATCACAGAACTCTAAAAAGTTAGCTATATGAGTATTTGGATCTTCGTCCTGCAAACCATCAAATTGAACAAACTGTTGAATCATTTGTATTGTGTTAGGCTTTAATTCAAAATTATTAGCAGCTATAGCGGGCCTAACAATACTTGATTCTGCTTCTGTTAGATGTGGTTTAGCATAATCAAACATAGTACGTGGAGCGTTGCGGTACCCCACATCATAGGGTTGTGGAATAGTCTCGTCCATCTCTTTAGTAGGATTGGATTTGTTTTCTTCCTCTCTTTCTGTATAGTTCAGGGCTCGCCTGATTTCTCGGCGATTCCTACGAGCGGTTGCTTCAATATCACTGTCGTATACTAAAGGTCCTCTCGGGTTCCTTCTAGTCATAAACTAGAGGTACTTGGAAAGAAAAGAAAGAAAGAAAAGTTAGCAAAATTAAAAATTAAACTAAAAATAAAATAAATTGTTGAAAATAAAAATAACGGCTAAAGTAATAAAAAATAGAGTTTTTTTAATATTTTAGTTCCCCGGCAACGGCGCCAAAAACTTGATTGCTGAAATCAGAGCTTTAAAATTTTTAAAAGAATGATCGAACCTAGAAACTAACTCTGACAACGATTAAAGGCAAGTGTACCTATGGAACAGTAGTATAGCTTAGGCAAGACCGGATATCGAACCCAAAGGAACCAAAAGTATTAATACTAACTTTCTTTTTATTATTTAGCCTAAAATAAAGTGAAGTTGTTTTAATCTAAATTAACGACGACTAAGTTAAGGACAAAGACAAAAAGAACGAATTAGGAAATATCTTGAAGAAAACTCAATTGATCACGATGATACCCTCAGGAAGAATCCACCTAGACTTCACTTGTTATCTAACCCTGAATCATATGATTTATTTACTTAGCTTGATCCATAGGACTCCCTAACCTATGTTAAACCCTCTCTCGAGGCGAATAATGTCTAACCCTAGGTTAATTAGTGGAACTCTTGTTCTCTTATAATAACCCCCTAGGATAGCAGTAAATCGATCTAGGGATTCCCATATTAGGTTTCACCCTAATCCGGCAAAATCTCGTAACCCTATCTCTAGGCGTTCGATCAACTCCGCTTAATTACGCTAGATCTCTTGTTAGCGAGGTCTATTCCTCCTCCACCTAAGCACATCGATTTGGATTAAGCATGCATAATTAAGAACAAACTAAGTAGTTATCATATAATTCAAAAAATCAAATAACAAGATTCATCTAGGTTTCATCCCCTTCAGGTATCTGAGGGGTTTAGTTCATAACTAGATAAGAAAACATCTCAAGAGAAAAGATAAAACAAAACATAAGAAATTCCTAAAACTCCCTGAAGGAATTGAAGGAGAATTCCGCCGTCTTAAGTATAATTCCGGCTTCTTGGGATGGATCAACTGGCTAACTTCAAGCGATTCCCACAATTCTGACCTTTCTGGCTGGGCTCCTTGGCCTAGCTCGACCCCCTTTAAAGGTGGTACTTAAGGGGTATATATAGGCTCTTGAAATAGGTTTCTTTGCCCCAAAGTATCCAAATTCGAATGAAATTGCTCTTTGCCATGACAGGGACACGGCCATGTAGCACGCCCGTGTGGATCGACTTCAGGCCGTGTGGAAAACACACTTCAAAGAGAAATTAGGGATACACGAGGAAGAACCAGAGTCACACAAAGTCAAGCCAAAAGAGCACTCAGAAGAACTCGTAGGAACATCAAACCACTTCAAAATAGGAGACCAGGTACAGCTAGATACATCAGATCATCACACCATCGCAGTAGATCCAAAAACATCTCCCGATCCTATTATAAATAAAGAAATATCTTTCAAGATAATTAACGTATTCCCATACGAAACAGTCGAGGTAAGCAATCCAACATTTGGCACTTTTAAGGTAAATGCTTCTTAACTCAAGCTGTGTCAAGAACACAGCACTATCAGCATGAGGGAAGATATTCAAACCTCTAAACCACCCTAAAATCTTCAAAAAAAAAAAAAAAGAGAGGAAAGTCTAGCTTAAGACTATAAACGAGCGCTTCTCGGGAGGCAACCCGAGCACTGACCTTACTTATTTTTGCATTTATTTTTCATTTTACTTTATTTTCCCTTTTTCTTTTCTCTTTTAAACTAACCAGAAATGCAGATTTCCAGGTCACACGGCCTTACACATGGCCGTGTCCGGGGCCGTGTGGACCACCAGAATTTTCGTACTGACATAGCAGAGGTCGTGCATCTCAGTCTCAACCGCTTCCCGATGTTACGGACCCAACCACCCTCCCCACGGGCATCGATAGAATGGCACGGCCGTGCCCTCCAACCGTGTAAAGCTACTGACTTACCAACCACGGGCAAAACATGCCCGCGCCTTCCACCCATGCCAACACGCTGACTTGACGAAAACGGGCGTAGCGTGTGGAAGAACGGGCATGGAGAGCCAACATGCATAGGCACACGGCCGTGCGAGGCGGCCATGTAAATCGACACGCCCTCAATCCACGGGCGTGGGCACATACCAGATTTGAGCCTCTATTTAAACCCCACAGCCCTTCCCTTCACACCATCTAATTTCATCTTCCTTCTCTTTTTCCCCTTCTTCCTCTCAGACTTCTCACACCATTTACTAACACTCTAGATCCTTGATCCATCACACAATATGTCGAAGAAGCGTAAAAGGCCAAACTCCTTAAAGGAGGATGATTTACATGAGTTCATGCCAGCAGCTTCATCCAACCAACAGGCCAAGGGTCTTTGAGACCATTTAGTTTATATTTTTCGTTTCTCTTTCCTTTCATTCTCCTTTTCTGTAACAATCTTATACTTAATTTAGTTTAACTTAATTTAGTTTCTTAGTGTCAGGTTCACCAGGCTACTTGGGAATCACGCCGACCACCACGATAACCATGCCACTTTCGCCACCGCCAGCACCTCCCCAGCCTTAGAGGTCACACCCACCTCGCGAACCATCCAACAATAAGGACTCTTCGGTCCATTTATCTTTTATTTTCATTTCGTTTACATTTTTTTTTCATCTTTCTTTATCTTTCTTATCTTTAACTATATACTTAGTTTATTGTAATTAGGTCTTAAAAATTCCTGGCTACTTCTCAGTGTGCTACCCAATTTCTTCATCTAGCGCAGGTTCGTTATCCAGACTGACCATCACCACCATCAAAGACACTCCTCAGGGAAAACATCCAAAACACATGGAGTAATTCTTTCCCTTTCTCTTTTGATTGATTCCTTAAATGTTCTCATCAATCTTTGTACATTGAGGGAAATGTACATCTTAAGTGTGGGGGCTGAATAGCTATCCTGAGAAAATGCCTAACTTTCTGCATTGTTCTTAAATGCCTGAATTTAGTCTTGTTTTTGAGCAAATTTGTCATATTACTAATTAGGATGAAATTTCTAATGATTTATGATTTTTTTTGACATGTTTTAGAATAAGTCATAGTTAATTGTACATTGATGATTAAATTTGAGGAATACTAGGGAATCAAGCATGATAAGTCTAATTTTCAAAAATTCAAAAATTTTAGGTTGTTGACCTAAGTTTGAATGTTACTTTGAAGTTTGAAATTTACGAGGTTGATGTAAAAAACACCCATAATTTTTGTGAGATTTTGAGCCTTATAGAGCATACATTCCTTTTCATGCTCACTTTCTGATTATGAGTGTGTCAGCTATGAACTGCTATTCTAGAACTTGCCTTGATTATACATGTCAAGACCACAGTTATGATTTGATATACCGAGATGATAAAGGCACTTAGGTTTTAACCCACTTACTCCACTAAAAAGCCTACCTCCACAATTAACCCCTAATGAACCCCGTTGATCCTAAAAAACCTTTTTATTGATTAACCCACTAATATTAACCCAAAAAAAACCTTTGTATTTGTTAGCACCCTTCCTTTTGACTACCCTTTAATCAAGATATGATTTGACTAGTTACCTAAGTTTTCATTATGAGTTGAAGTTATTTTTAGTTTGTTCGAAAAAAAAAAGTCAAGGTATAGTCAGTATTAGTATTATGAGGAGTGAGCTTATACAGTTAAAGTCTAATTATCAAAAGAAAAAACCCGTATTAGTAGGTTTATTATTATTTTCAGTTGATGTAATTATTATCTGAGAAATTTTTAGATAGGTAACTTATCAATTCAGTCTTGATTCTAACCTTCTAATTTCAGCCTTTATCCACACCTTTAACCCTAGCCCCGTTACAACCCTAATAAAGACCTTTTGATCTGTTTATCATATCATTTTACAATGGTGGGGATTTGATTTTCAGGCAAGCCTATAGGATTAACTTTTCATGTTTGACATATTGAGTGCTTAATTTTAAACCTTAAACACTTTTTGAGTGATTTGAACGAATCTTTTGTGAGGATGTCAATCCTTGTTGATTTTGAATTAAAGATGATTATTTAGATGAAGGGAAACACCTATGTTTTCGTGCTCCAAATATATGACTTATCTTGTTTGAATCTTTAGGACTATTTGAGTTGAATTATCCATGTATGAATTATCTATGAATTATAATGAGACATTGTTGATAGGAATTATGGATCGTGGAAAGTTCGTTTTAATTGCAAGTTGAGAATTTTGCTTGAGGACAAGCAAAAGCTTAAGTGTGGGGGTATTTGATAAATTGTAAAAGTAACATATTTTTATCCTACATTTAGTATGCTTTTGAATGATTTGAGCCACGATTAATGTAAAAAGGTTCTCTTAATCCTTTCTTTTCATGTCTTATACCTAGGAAAGCACCCGAGGATGAAAAGAACACAAAACGGGCCTAAAACGGAGTAAAAGGGCCTTAGCACGAAATTGACACGGCCTGGCCCAAAGCCTACACGGTCGTGCCCCACCGATCACCTAGAGCACGGCCTCAACCCCGACTTACACGACCGTGCCAAAGTAAAAATCTGAACACGGCTTGAAGTCGAGCCACACGGGCGTGTGCTATGGCCGTGCCTTTGTCGTTGGAATGAGCAATTTCAGTCGGAAAAGGATACTTGGGGAGAAAGAATCGCATTCCAAAGAGCCTATATATAGCCCCTAAGTGCCACCTTTGAGAGGGAGTCGAGCTAGGCCAAGGAGCCAAGCCGGAAAGGTCAGAATTGTGGGAATCGCTTGAAGTTAGCCAGTTGATCCATCCCAAGAAGCCGGAGTTATACTCAAGACGGCGGAATTCTCCTTCAATTCCTTCAGGGAGTTTTAGGAATTTCTTATGTTTTGTTTTATCTTTTCTCTTGAGATGTTTTCTTTCTTAGTTATGAACTAAACCCCTCAGATACCTGAAGGGGATGAAACCTAGATGAATCTTGTTATTTGATTTCTAAATTTTATGATAAATACTTAGGTTGTTCTTAATTATGCATGCTTAATCCAAATCTGATGTGCTTAGGTGGAGGCGGAATAGACCCTGCTTAAGAGTAGATCTAGCATAATTAAGCGGAGTTAATCGAACGCCTAGAGATAGGGTTACGAGATTTTTCCGGATTAGGGTGAAACCTAATATGGGAATCCATAGATCGATTTATTGCTATTTTAGGGGGTTATTATAAGAGAACGAGAGTTCCACTAATTAACCTAGGGTTAGACGTTATTCGCCTCGAGAGAAGGTTTAACATAGGTTAGGGAGTCCTACGGATCAAGCTAAGTAAATAAATCATATGATTCAGGGTTAAATAACAAGTAAAGTCTAGGTGGATTCTTCCTGAGGTATCGTCGTGATCAATTGAGTTTTTCTTCATGTTATTTCCCAATTCGTTCTTTTTGTCTTAGTGTCCTTAGCTTAGTCGTCGTTAATTTTGATTAAAACAAACTTCACTTTATTTTTAAGGTTAAATAATAAAAAGAAAGTTAGTATTAATACTTTTGGTTCCTTTGGGTTCGATATCCAGTCTTGCCTAAGCTATACTACTGTTCAATAGGTACACTTGCCTTTAATTGTTGTCAGAGTTAGTTTCCAGGTTCGATCATTCTTTTATAAATTTTAAAGCTCTGATTTCAGCGATCAGTAGGAACTGTGAATTAGGAAAGTTCATTTTAATTGTAAGTTGAGAATTTTGCTTGAGGGCAAGCAAAAGCTTATGTGTGGGGGTATTTCATAAAACGTAAAAGTAACATATTTTAATCCCACATTTAGTATGCTTTTGGATGATTTATCCCTTGATTTATGTAAAAAGGTGCTTTTATTCCTTTCTTTCCATGTCTTATACCCAGGAAAGCACCCGAGGATGAAAAGAACCCAAAACGGAGTAAATGGGCCTTAGCACGAAATCGACACGGCTTGGCCCAAAGCCCACACGGCCGTGCCTCGTCGATCACCTAGAGCACGGCCTGACCCTCGATTTACACGGCCGTGCCTCAAGATAGAAATCCGAACACGGTTTGAAATTGATCCACATAGGCGTGTGCCATGGTCGTGCCCCTGTTGCTGGAATGAGCAATTTCAGCCGGAAAAGGATACTTAGGGAGAAAGAATCGCATTCCAAAGAGCCTATATATATCCTCTAAGTGCCACCTTCAAGAGGGCATAGAGCTAGGCCAAGGAGCCAAGCCAGAAAGGTCAGAATTGTGGGAATCGCTCGAAGTTAGCCAGTTGATCCATCCCAAGAAGCCGGAATTATACTCAAGATGGCGGAATTCTCCTTCAATTCCTTCAGGGAGTTTTAGGAATTTCTTATGTTTTGTTTTATCTTTTCTCTTGAGATGTTTTCTTTATTCATTATGAACTAAACCCCTCAGATACCCGAAGGGGATGGAACCTAGATGAATCTTATTATTTGATTTTTGAATTATATGGTAAATACTTAGTTTGTTCTTAATTATGCATGCTTAATCCAAATCTGATGTGCTTAGGTGGAGGAGGAATAGACCTTGCTTATGAGTAGATCTAGCGTAATTAAGCAGAGTTGATCGAACGCCTAAAGATAGGGTTATGAGATTTTGCCGGATTAGGGTGAAACCTAATATGGGAATCCATAGATAGATTTACTGCTATTCTAGGGGGTTATTATAAGAGAACGAGAGTTCCACTAATTAACCTAGGGTTAGACGTTATTCGCCTCGAGAAAGGTTTTAATATATGTTAGGGAGTCCTGTTGATCAAGCTAAATAAATAAATCATATGATTCAGGGTTAGATAACAAGTGAAGTCTAGGTGGATTCTTCCTGAGGGTATCATCGTGATTTATTTCCCAATTCATTCTTTTTGTCTTTGTCCTTATCTTAGTCGTCATTAATTTAAATTATAGCAAACTTCACTTCATTTTTAAAGCAAAATAATAAAAAGAAAGTTAGTATTAGTACTTTTAGTTCCTTTGGGTTTGACAATCCGGTCTTGCCTAAGCTATACTACTGTTCGATAGGTACACTTGCCTTTAATTGTTGTTAGAGTTAGTTTCCAGGTTCGATCATTCTCTTTTATAAATTTTAAAGCTCTGATTTCAGCAATCACATGTCATCAATACATACAATTATCAATCAATCTCAATTAATTTGTCCCTATACGAGCCTACGAGGCCTTACACATGCATTGAGAGGGGTTCAGGACTAAATCAATAAATCGGGAAGCTTGTCCACACTTAGAAATTTTTTCTCAAAATAGGGGACACGCGCCTGTGTCATCGGCTGTGTGGACATTCGAAATGGGAGCACATGGCCGTGTCCCAGCCCATATCCTACCCCGTGTCCAAACAAGTGAGGTTACTAACTTGGGTCACACAGCCAACCACACGCCCGTGTTCCAGGTCGTGTGCTAGGCCTTGTCAAACCTGTAGGGTATACTGACTTATGCAACATGGCCAAGTCACACACTCGTGTGCCAATTTAGGGGGATGCTGACTTATGCCGCACGGCCGATCACACGCCCGTGTTTGAGACTGTGTGAAGTATATTGACTGCATTTCAATTTCAATACCAAGGGACACACAGCCATGTAATTTGACCGTGTGTCACACACGATTGAGATACATGCCCGTGTTTTTACCCGTGTGGACAAAAATAGGCTATTTGCAAAGCCATTTTGCCACCCTATTTTTACATACCTGCACAAGCATAATTTGCAACATTTTATAACTCAATAGACAGCTAATTCATAACATTTCATACACATATTTGAATACTTATACGCAACCAAAGCATTATACCAAGTTAAGCCAAATCAAATGGCTTTATCTTATACTACAACATGTACCAAAATCACTAGATCAAGTAACCAAAACTATCATCTTTATAACTAGCCTATACATGCCATATTTACATATATTCATGAGTTCAAAGGTACCAATTGGCAACTGGATAGTGTGATGCGTATCTTCAACTTTATCCAATTCGAGCGAGCTATCGAACCTCTATAAAACATAAAAAAGAAACAGAGTAAGCTTTATAGCTTAGTAAGCCTGTATAATTCAGAATTAAACTTATCATTTATACATAATCAAGACAATAAATAATGTGTACTCAATTCAATTACCAAATGCCTAAACACAAGTATTCATCAACAAGTTAGTCACATAAATGCATATAATCATCCATTTTCTCAATTTAATACCCAATACATTGTATCATATCAAATTCATATATCATGTACATTGTAACATTTCACTCTCAATCATATAAACAATAATTCATTCTATAACAGTAACTCAACTGTATAAACAATACTTCATCCATATAAATAGTAATTCATCTGTATAAACAGTACTTCATCCATATAAATAGTAATTCATCAGTATAAACACATAGCTTTTTCACATAACCAATAACAGAATTTATGCCTGTTGAACCTATTAGAATATCGAGGGATACTTGGGTGATATGCATTACATATATAAATCACTAATCCTTCAATTCATTATCATTTCTGCTCTTTCGAGCTATGATCAATAAGCTCCTCCTGAGCTAATGGACAAAAAGCTCTATTGAGCTGAAACGGTAAGCTCTGATGAGCTGAAAATAGTAAGCTTTTACGAGCTGATATATCGGTAAGCTCATACGAGCTGTAGTGAGTCCGCAACATATGCAGGATCTCGACCAAAACGATAACCCTAGTGACATGTCACTCGTATCCTACGACTTTCTACGGTTCAAACCAGACTCGATATTCAAAAAAAATTCTTATCAATTAGGCCATCGAACTCAGTATTACTATTTAATCTATTATACTTTCATTCCAAATAATTTACAAGTATTTACAAATTCGATTCTAATTATACGAACTTACCTCGAGTTGCTCGGATGGAAATTATCGACTATTCATCCACTTTTCCTTTTCCCCGATCTAATCTCGATCTCGGCTTATCTTGATCTATATATTATCAAATGTAGCACATTCAACATTAGGTCTATTCAATTTAGCCTCTAATTTACAATTTGGTAAATTTACACATTTGCCCCTAATGTTTCACATTTTCACAATTTAGTCCTTATCACATAAAATTGCAAATTCAAGAAATTTAGTACAAGCCCATGCTTATCCGAATTTAATACATGTTACTAGTAGCCCATATTTTCAATTTATTTACACTTTTAACCACCACATTTCACTTTTTCTCAATTTAATCTCTTTTTGACATTTTTGTCAAAAATCACTTTATGAAAGCTATTAATCTAACATTAAACCTTCCAAATCTATCATAAATCATCAATTTACTCGAGCATTCAACAATGGCAACATGATAAATCGTTAACAGTTTCGAAATCTAGGGTACGGGCTAGCTAGAATACAAAGCAACGATCTCAAAAACATAGAAATCATTAAAAACGGGACAAAAACATACTTACAATTGCACAAATGAGCTTGGCCAAATCTTCAAACCATTTTCACGGCTTTCTTTGCCCTAAAATTCGGCTATGAAGATGATGAATGGAAGAAAATAGATTTTTGTTTTATTTTACTATACTTTAATTACTAAATACCAATTTTAACCTTAAAAATATTTAATAACTACACCAAATACCACTCTATTATCATCCATTAACTCTAAAATGGGTTAATTACCACTTAAGGACCTTTACTTTAAGGTTCTATAGCTATCTAATACCTTTATCTAATAGAACAACACTTTTGTATTTTACGCGGTTTAGTCCCTTTTCTCAAATTAATCAATTAAACAATAAAATTTCTTAACGAAATTTTCACACAATCACATTATCCTGCTATAGACAGTAAAATATTAATAAAATAAATATTTCGACCTCAGATTTGTGGTCTCAAAAACACTATTCTGATTTGACTAAAAACGGGCTGTTATAATAAAAGGGTTAATTTGGCCCAAGTACTAATCAGTTTATTTTTCTAGTTCATTTCAAATTCTTCAAATAATTGTAGATTGGGCTCGAGGCCCAAAATGATAAAGAGGAGGAAATTACCTATACAAGTGCCGTCCATAAACCCCCCAAAAAACTATTCCATCTATACCTTGCCACCCATGTCACTACCTTCAGCTAAATTTTAGCTAAAATTTACCCTAATATACTACTATATAAACCCCTCTTTACCACCATATTTTTCACATGATTCAAGCAATTAGCTTCAACCCTAGCCACTTATTTCCTTTCTCTTTGTTGTTGGCCTGAAATCCTAAAAGTTCTCCTCAATTTCCCTTGCTTCTCACAAAACCCTGCAATAGCTGTCGTACACCTTTCACCACCGTAATTCTATCGTTGTTGCAACGCTGTTGTTGTTATAAATCCATCGTTGCCACAATCTTTTACCTTCACACCTTGCCAATTCCTTCTTTTTCCTTTGCTTAAATTTCTCTTATTTTTCGAGAAAAGTTTCCATGACTCACAAAAGAACTAGGTCTTCCAAAACTACTACCGAGAATCCAATTGTGATTTAAGATGAGGAAGTGAGGGAAAGATTTGATTCTATCTTCACAAACCAACCTATGATGCCGAAAAAATGTTTCAATTTGGAGAGCAATGAAAAAATGGTTATGCCTTTATCTATTTGAAAAACCATTGATACTTTAAATTGGAATCAATTTTGTGATGCACGATCAATGCTTGAAGAGGTATTACTGCGAGAGTTCTATGCCAATTTAACCATGCCAGATGCTAATTAGGTTCTTGTTCATAAAAAAAAGGTACCCCTTACTTCTAAGTCCATTAAGAATTTGTTTAACTTACCTGATCTTGAAAAAGATGAGTACTCTGCCGTGATGACGAATATCAATTGGGATTTTCTTCAACAAGTACTTAATGTTGTTATAAATTTGGGTTCCCAATGGATTATGAGGAAGTACATTAGTCATTCTTGCCGAAGGGAGTATTCAAACTCAGTGGCTAAGGTATGGATCTATTTTGTTCGATATAGCTTCATACATATCTCACATAGTTCTACCATCTAGATGGAACGAATGCTTTTGTTGTATGCAATTATGACAAAAAGGTCTATCAATATTGAGAGATTTATTCTCAAGGAGACTCAAGATTGCGTTAGGAAAAATGCAGGATGTAACACCCCTAACCCGTAACCGTCGCCAGACTAGGGTTAAATATGTTACTGGACAGATTCGGAAACTTATACAGAAATGTCATACAAATGTACATCTATTTCAATCATAATGTCCCTTAAATGAGTCATTGAGACCTTAAGCTTGCTTATAATCTGGATCAAGACTAAACCGAAACACATACAAACATTCTCAGAAATTTAAAAATTTTTCTAAGTTTCAAGGGTTACACGCCCGTGTGGGCAGACCATGTGCCTCCCACGGCTGCTGGACACCCCCGTATGTCCTCCCCGTGGTCGAAACTGACTTATCTTCCACAGCCACTAAGCACGCCCGTGTACTCAGGTCATGGTCGATCCTGCCAAAAATCACACGGCTACTAGGCAGCAAACACGACCATATGCCAAGGCCGTGTACTCTTGTGCTATCTATTGACTTAGCCCACGGTCACTAGGCACGCCCGTGTGCCACGGCCGTGTGACATTATAGGCCATTTCCAAGGCCAAAATGCCACCCACTTGGGTCATACCTACAAGCAAGAATTACCAACTCATTTCATGCACATATGTTAAGCAAGAGCATACCAATTTAACTAACCAATTCATGCATTCAAAACTAGTTCCAAACATGTCAAATTACAATACTATAATTCATCTCATCACAAGCATATTTCATTCATTTACTAACTCAAAACTTAACCAATTCATGTGCTTCAACCATACCAAGATATACATCATATATCACATTCATTTAAACATAATACCAACATAAAACTAGCCAAATCACATGGCTAAATTCACTTCATTTTCATATACAAAAGACTAGCCTATACATGCCATATCTAGCAAAATATATATATCCAAAATGTACCAAAAACAAGTTGAATAGTGTGATGACGATCCTTGACGGTCCCGAGCCTTCAGTAGCTTTGACGACCTATAAAGCAGAGAAATCACACACATGGAATAAGCTTTCCAAAAGCTTAGTAAGTCATAATGCAAACAAACTTAGCATATAAGGCATATACATACTCATAGATACATTGGCACATCTAAATCACTTAATAAATTATCACATATATACTTGGTTTCATGTACTTGACCATATTTGCCACATTTATCAACTCAAAAGTCTTACAAATAAAAAGCTCTTTCATGCTTATTTTCACATATCATATTGTTATCCCAATATACATACTCAACATAGTAAGATCATGTAGATACTTACCTTATATACACACTTGGTGTAACGTATCTGAAACAGATTCTCTATGTACATAGCCATTCGGATTACAGACTTGCCCGTTGAACCGTAAAGAATCTAGTAGGATACTGAAGAAGCTCGAAATAGTCGTACAATGTCAACGTCCTAGACGAGGTCTTACATGCATTCAGATATCGATGACACTGTCCCGGACAGGGTCTTACACGAATCAATACGATGCTGATTTCCCAGACATGGTCTTACACGTAAAGCTCAGATCGATGCCAACATCCCAGGCTTGGTCTTACACGTGAAACTCATATCGATGCCAACATCCCAGATGTGGTCTTACACGAAATCTCAAATCAACGCCAACGTCCTAGACGTGGTCTTACATGATACAACAGAACAGATACCTATGTCATGACACAACTAATCCTATCCATTCATAGGTTCGAACACTTCTCAGACATTGTTGCTATATCAACCTTATCTCGTAATACATATGCACAACATCTCATAAACATTCAGTATCATTATTAGTCATATGAGCATTTACAAATTCATACAAGTACGTTTATTTGCATAGTGACTTACCTCGGATTCGGCTTAGTAGAAACAGAAACAACTATTCGTTTACTGTCGCTTTCCCGCGATCTAAGTCCGTTTTCCTCGGTTCTTGATCTATACATATTCAGAATTAACCCTTTTATTCACTAACTCATTCAATTCAATCCAAAGACACACATTTAGGGCTATTTACAAATTAACCCTCACATTTGCACAATTTATTAATTTAGTCCATTTTTCTCAAAACATCAAATTCACAAAATCAACCCACACTCATACTGAGCTGAATGTACATATATAACATACAAGCCCATATTTTCCATCAAATTCTCAATTTAGTCCCTCAAATTGCTATTTTCACAATTTAGCCCTATTTAGCTAAATTCATCAAAACTTCAAGAACAAAACATGTTCATCTAGCTCAAATCTTTCATTTAACAATTAAACTCATCTCAAACCTCAACATATCATCAATGGCATTTTACACAAATATCATCAATTCACAAAATCGAGACATGGGCTTGATAGTAGACAAAGCAATGATTATAAAAACGTAGAAATTATCAAAAATCGAAGCCAATGAATACCTTAATTTAGCTTGCTAGTAGCCGAAACTTAGCTTAGGTTTTCTTCCTTCGTTTCTTTCTAAATTTCGATCAAAGATGATAAGAAAATGGCCATTTTTCATGTTTTGTTTTTGTTATAAATATATTATTAATTTATTTACCTTATTAACCTTTAATTAATATTTGAAACAAATATACATTAAGGGCATAATTGTCCTTTGTTCATCCACCAACTAAATAGTGGTTTATTTGCTTCATAAGGCCTTCACCTTTACAGAGCCACAAAACATTGGTACTTTAACAAATAGCAAGCAACTTTCACATTTAATGCAATTCAATCCTTTTGTTAAATTAAACACATAGACGGAGAAATGAAGATGCGAAACTTTACCACATGCTTAACCACTTATCAAAGACACAGAAAATAATATTAAAATATCACACTGACTCGGATTTGTGGTCCCAAAACCACTGTTCCGATTAGGGTATAAACCAGACTGTTACAATTTTCCCCCTTAGGGATTTTCGTCCCCAGAAATCTTACCGTTAAACGGATTGGGATATTGCTGTCTCATTGAATCTTCAGGCTCCCACGTAGCCTCTTCTATTCCGTGTCGATTCCATAGTACCTTTACTAGTGAAATTTTCTTGTTTCTCAACTCTCTCTCTTCACGAGTTAAGATACGGATCAGTTCCTCTTCATATGTCATATCTTATCGGATTTCAATTTTAGATGGGGCAATCACATGTGACGGATCGGATCGATATCTACGGAGTATCGAAACCTGAAATACATTGTGTATCTTTTCTAGCTCAGAGGGCAACTTTAATCTATATGAAACAGGCCCAACACGTTCAATGATCTCATATGGTCTGATGAACCTTGGACTTAATTTGCCTTTACTTCTGAATCAGAGCACTTTCTTCTAGGGAGACACTTTTAGAAATACTTTGTCGCTGATCTCAAATTCTATATCTTTTCGTTTCAAGTCTGTATAAGACTTCTAACGATCAGATGCCGCTATCAAACATTCTCGAATTAGTTTCACTTTTTGTTCTGAATCTTTTATCAAATCAACCCCATGTAGCTTATTTTCACTGAGCTCAGTCCAATACAGAGGTGTACGACATTTACGTCCGTACAAAGCTTCATAAGGTGCCATTTTGATACTTGACTGAAAACTGTTATTGTATACGAATTCAATCAATGGTAGATACTGTTCCCACGACCCATTAAACTCAAGTATACAGCATCTCAACATGTCTTCAAGAATCTGAATAATTCATTCAGACTGACAATCTGTTTGCGGATGAAAAGCTGTATTGAAGTGTAATTTCGTGCCCAAAGCTTCTTGCAATTTCTTCCAAAATCGTGATGTAAATCTAGGATCTCTATCTGACACAATGGATAGTGGCACCCCGTGCAATCTCGCAATTTCAGAAATATAAAGCTCGGCTAATCTATCAAGTGAATAGTCAGATCTTACCGGAATAAAATGGGTAGATTTCGTCAATCGGTCAACTATGACCCAAATCGCATCTTTCTTTCTCGGAGTCTGAGGCAAACCAAAAACAAAATCCATTGTCACTCTATCCCATTTCCATTCAGGAATAAGAATTGGCTGTAGCAAACCAGACGGAACTTGATGTCAGCTTTCACTTGTTGACAAATCAAGTATTTTGAAACAAAGTCAGAAATGTCTCATTTCATACCAGACCACCAATAGCGTTGCTTCAGATCATGGTACATCTTTGTGCTTCCCGGATGAACAAATAGACGACTGTTATGTGCTTCACTTAAAATCAGCTGAATCAACTCCAGATTTCTCGAAAGACAAATACGACCTCGAAATCTCAAGCAATCATCAATAACTCAAAATTTAGATTCAGAATTTGAATCGCACTGAGCTCGTTTCACTAATAACTTATTATCAAATTTCTAAGCATCACATATCTACTGTATAAACAATGGTTTCGCTTTTAACTCAGCTAACACAGAACTATCTTCAAACAAATTCAACTGAACATTCAGAGCACATAGTGCGGGCAATGATTTTCTACCCAATGCATCAGCAACAACATTTGCTTTACCCGGATGATAATCTATCACAAGCTCATAATCTTTTAACAGCTCTAACCATCTTCTTTGACGCAGATTTAAATCTTTCTAAGTCATCAGATATTTCAGACTTTTATGATCTGAAAACACATGACATTTCTCACCATACAGATAATGGCGCCAAATCTTAAGTGCAAACACAATCGCAGCAAGCTCAAGGTCGTGTGTCGGATAATTCTTTTCATGAGGCTTCAATTGTCTCGAGGCATAAGCTACAACTTGGCTTTCTGCATCAAAACACATCCTGCACCATTTAACGAAGCATCACTATATATAACAAATTCTTTACCCGATTCGTTTGTACTAACACTCGAGCTTACATTATGAGTTTTCAACTGATCAAAACTTTTCTGGCATTTATCTGACCATTCAAATCGAACATCTTTATGAAGTAATCTACTCAACGGAGTAGCTATCACTGAAAAACCTTCCACAAATCAACGATAATAACCAGCTAAACCCAGAAAACTATGGACTTCAGATACATTTCTCGGAGGTTTCCAATTCAGAATAGCAGAAATCTTGTTCGGATCAACATGAATTCCAGAAGCTGACACAATATGTCCCAGAAAACTAACCTCGTGTAACCAGAATTCACATTTGCTGAATTTCGCATACAATTGCTTTTCTCTCAGAGTTTGCAACACAATTTTCAAATGTTCAATGTGCTCATTTTCATCACGTGAATAAATTAGGATGTCATCTATGAATACCACAACAAATCGATCTAGGTACGGTCTGAAAATTCTGTTCATCAGATCCATAAATATAGCAAGAGCATTGGTTAGTCCAATTGGCATAACTAGAAACTCATAATGTCCGTACCTCATTCTAAAAGCAGTCTTCGGAATGTCTGAATCTTTAACTCTCAACTGGTAGTACCCCGATCTCATACCAATATTAGAAAATACAGTAGCTCCTTTTAACTGATCAAATAAATCGTCTATTCGGGGCAACGAATATTTATTCTTTATAGTCACCTTATTCAACTGACGATAATCGATGCACATTCTCATCGTGCCATCTTTCTTTTTTCACAAACAGAACAGGAGCACCCCAAGGTGAGAAACTCGGTCTAGCAAACCCTCTATCGGTTAATTCTTGCAACTATGGCTTTAACTCTTTCAACTCTGTTTGTGCCATTCTGTACGGAGCTATCAAAATAGGTGTAGTACCAGGCAGTAAATCAATACCAAATTCGACTTCATGAATCGGAGGTAAACCCGGTAACTCTTCAGGGAACATATCAGAATACTCACAAACAATAGGCATTGATTTAACTTTCTTCTCAGATACTTTCGAATCAATCACATAAGTGAAATATGCCTCATAACCTTTTTTCACATAACTTTGAGCTTTCAAAACAGATATCACAGTAGGCAATCCATTCAAATCATTAGACTCAACCTGTACAATTTCATTATCTGAACATCACAAATCAATAGTCTTTCTTTTACAGTTCACAACAGCATCATACAAAAACAACCAATCCATACCCAGAATAATATCAAACTCATCAAATGGCAAAAGCATCAGATCAGTAGGGAAACAGATATCTCGAAAGATTAACGGACAGTTCTTGCATACTTTGTCAACAAGGACACTTTTACCTAAGGGGTTCGATACTTTTATAGCAAACTGAGTAAACTCTACAGGCAAAGTCTTATTGTATACTAAATTCATGCATATATATGAATGCGTAGAACCAGGGTCTATTAAGGCAATCACAAAAGTATCATAAAGTGTAAAAGTACCCGTTATAACATCTGGTGATGAAACTTCTTCACGAGCTCGAATAGCATACGCTCTGGCAGGCGCTCTAGCTTCAGACTTGGCAATATTGTCTCTCATAGTCCTCTAACTACCACTGACATTTCTAACACTCTTTGAAGGTCTACCTCTCACAGGTGCATTATCAGATCTTAGATTCTGAACAGTCTCAGGCTCGACAGACTCAGGGCAATCACGGATAAAATGATCAAGCGATCCACATCTGAAGCAAGCTCTATCATTTAATCTACAGCTTCCTGGATGCTTTTTTCCACAATGTTTACATTCAGGTCTCTCAGATCGAGCATTACCATTAGCCACTGAAGTTGCTGGAGTTTTAGAACTCATTTGCGGTCTAGATTGATTTTTATTCGAATGTCCCACATTATCTTTGGAACGACTTTGATTATCTCTAAATTTTTTCGGAGTAGACTGAAATGATTTACTCTGAAATCTCTTTCTCATATCTCGAGCTTCAGACTCAGCTTTTCTTTTATCTTTCCCAAGTACCTCAGCTTTGCATGCTCGATCAATGAGTGTAACTAACTCTTTTATTGCTAAAATCCCGACTAGTAAATGAATGTCTTCATTAAAGCCATATTCGAATCTTTTACACATTATAGCTTCAGATGATACACATTCTCGAGCATACTGACTCAGTCTCACGAATTCTCGTTCATACTCAGAAACAGTCATTCGGCCTTGTTTTGGTTCCATAAATTCTTTTTGTTTCTGATCAAGGAATCTTTCACAGATATAGTTCTTCTGAAACTCGATCTGAAAGAAGTCCCATGTAACTCGCTCTTTCAGAACAACAGAAATCAAAGTTTTCCACCATTGATATGCGGCATCCCTAAGTAATGATACAACACACTTTATACACTCTTCTGGAGTCAAAGACATCTCATTAAATACCCAGATCGTGTTTTCTAACCAGAACTCAGCTTTTTCAGTATCATCATTATTAGTAGCCCGAAACTCTTCGGCCCCATACTTACAGATCTTGTCAACAGGAGGCTTATTCCATGGATTCATATTTGTAGTCAGAGGTATATTAGATGTTTGAGGGGGATTAACAGGGGGCGGGGGTTGTGAAACAGTCGGGTTATTTCTTACGAATTTAGTGAACCACTCACTCATCATCTAGAAGAAAGCTTGTTTAGCTTCTCCCTCATGACTGCTCGTAGCCGGTCTTGAATCAGAGGGCGCTGTCACTTACGTAGGAGCAGGCGCATTATTGTCTACGTCATCAGCTACGGCTCTTTCGGGATCCATCGCTATATAGAAATCCCATTTTATACGTCAAGATTCATCACACTATCACAATTCAGATATATGGCATGTATAGCTAGACTCTGAAACGCTACATTAGTCCGAGAATCGGCTAAACTGTAGCTCTGATACCAACCAAATGTAACACCCCTAACCCGTAACCGTCGCTGGACTAGGGAAAAAGGCGTTACCGGATAAATTCAGAAACTTATACAGAAATGTCATACAAATGTACATCTATTTCAATCATAATGCCCCTTAAATGAGTCATCGAGACCCTAAGCATGCTTATAATCTGGGTCGGGACTAAACCGAAACACATACAGTCATTCTCGAAAATTTAAAATTTTTTCTAAGTTTCAAGGGTTACACGCCCGTGTGGGCAGACTATGTGCCTCCCACGACTGCTGGACACCCCTGTGTGTCCTCCCCGTGGTCGAAACTGACTTATCTTCCACGGCCACTAAGCATGCCCTGTACTCAGGCCGTGGTCGATCCTGCCAAAAATCACACGGCTACTAGGCAGCAAACACGATCGTATGCCAAGGCCGTATACTCTTGTGCTATCTATTGACTTAGCCCACGGTCACTAGGCACGCCCCTGTGCCACAGCCGTGTGACATTATAGGCCATTTCCAAGGCCAAAATGCCACCCACTTGGGTCATACCTACAAGCAAGAATTACCAACTCATTTCATGCACATATGTCAAGCAAGAGCATACCAATTTAACTAACCAATTCATGCATTCAAAACTAGTTCCAAACATGTCAAATTACAAGACTATAATTCATCTCATCACAAGCATATTTCATTCATTTACTAACTCAAAACTTAACCAATTCATATGCTTCAACCATACCAAGATATACATCATATATCACATTCATTTAAACATAATACCAACATAAAACTAGCCAAATCACATGGCTAAATTCACTTCATTTTCGTATACAAAAGACTAGCCTATACATGCCATATCTAGCAAAATATATATATATCCAAAATGTGCCAAAAACAAGTTGAATAGTGTGATGATGATCCTTGACGGTCCCGAGCCTTCAGTAGCTTTGACGACCTATAAAGCAGAGAAATCACATACACGGAATAAGCTTTCCAAAAGCTTAGTAAGTCATAATGCAAACAAACTTATCATATAAGGCATACATACTTATAGATACATTGGCAGATCTAAATCACTTAATAAATTATCACATATATACTTGGATTCATGTACTTGGCCATATTTGCCACATTCATCAACTTAAAAGTCTTACAAATACAAAACTCTTTCATGCTTATTTTCACATATCATATCGTTATCCCAATATACATGCTCATTATAGTAAGATCATGTAGATACTTACCTTATATACACACTTGGTGTAACGTATCTGAAACAGATTCTCTATGTACATAGCCATTCGAATTACAGACTTGCCCGTTGAACCGTAAAGAATCTTATAGGATACTGAAGAAGCTCGGAATAGTCGTACAATGCCAACGTCCCAGACGAGGTCTTACATGCACTTGGATATCGATGCCACTGTCCCGGACAGGGTCTTACACGAATCAATATGATGTCGATGTCCCAGACATGGTCTTACACGTAAAGCTCAGATTAATGCCAGTGTCCCAGTCATGGTCTTACACGTAAAACTCATATCGATGCCAACATCCCAGATATGGTCTTACACAAAATCTCAAATCAATACCAATGTCCCAGACATGGTCTTACATGATACAACAGAACAGATACCTATGTCATGACATAACTAATCCTATCCATTCTTAGGTTCGAACGGGATTTCTCAGACATTGTCGCTATATCAACCTTATCTTGTAATTCATATGCACAACATCTCATAAACATTCATTATTAGTCATATGAGCATTTACAAATTCATACAAGTACATTTATTTGCATAGTGACTTACCTCGGATTCGACTAGTAGAAACAGAAACGGCTATTCGTTTACTTTCGCTTTCCCGCGATCTAAGTCCGTTTTCCTCGATTCTTGATCTATACATATTCAGAATAAACCCTTTTATTCACTAACTCATTCAATTCAATCCAAAGACACACATTTAGGGCTATTTACAAATTCACCCTCACATTTGCACAATTGATAAAGTCCATTTTTCTCAAAACATCAAATTTACAAAATCAACCCACACTCATGCTGAGCCGAATGTACATATATAACATACAAGCCCATATTTTCCATCAAATTTGCAATTTAGTCCTTCAAATTGCTATTTTCACAATTTAGCCCTATTTAGCTAATTTCATCAAAACTTCAAGAACAAAACACGTTCATCTAGCTCAATTCTTTCATTTAACAACTAAACTCATCTCAAAGCTCAACATATCATCAATGGCATTTTACACAAACATCATCAATTCACAAAATCGAGACATGGGCTTGATAGTAGACAAAGCAACGATTACAAAAACGTAGAAATTATCAAAAATCGAAGCCAATATATACCTTAATTTAGCTTGATAGTAGCCGAAACTTAGCTTAGGTTTTCTTCCTTCTTTTCTTTCTAAATTTCGGTCAAAGATGATAAGAAAATGGCCATTTTTCATGTTTTGTTTTTGTTATAAACATATTATTAATCTATTTACCTTATTAACCTTCAATTAATATTTGAAACAAATATACATTAAGGGCATAATTGTCCTTTGTTCATCCACCAACTAAATAGTGGTCTATTTGCTTCATAAGGCCTTCACCTTTACAAAGCCACAAAACATTGGTACTTTAACAAATAGCAAGCAACTTTCATATTTAATGCAATTCAATCCTTTTGTCAAATTAAACACACAGACGGATTGTTACACACCGTACCCGAGACCGATGCAAAGACTGGATACAAGACATTACCATGCTTGAACACACTTAACATACCCTTATGAGCTATAAAATTTCGTTCCAACTTAAAAAATTCTCTTTATTAGTCCATTCATATATGTTATAGACCTACGAGGCCTTAAGCATAACTCTGAAAACTTTCGGAACTTGATCATAAACCTTTCTTAAAAAATAGGGGTCACACGCCCGTGTACCCCTTAACACACCCATGTCTTCCAACCGTGGGGAGCTACTGATTATATTTACACAGCCTTGACACTCCCGTGTCTTCCAACCGTGGGGAGCTACTGACTTGATCCACACGGCCTAGGCACACGCCCATGCCCAAACCGCCTGTCTTGCACGGCTCATGCACATGGCCGTGAGATTTACCCATAGCCTATTCTAACTAATAACAATAAGGTGCAGGGTACGCACGGCCTAGACAGCCGCCCGTGTCTTTAACCGTGTGGGCACTTAGAGGCTATTTACCAAGCCATTTGCCACCCTGAAATCAAGATCAACACAATACATTTCATGAACTGTACAACATGCTTCATTGAATTTAACAACATACATATAGTCAATTTTGGTCAACCACTTAGCCATATACAAAAGAGCGTTGGTTTGATAGCCTATACAATGATCCTTCTTAAAACATGTTCTCAAAATGAATGTTTCCTATACATGCCATACTTAGTAAAATAATTTGGTTATACTAAAATGAAGATTGATAGTGTGCTACAAGCTCCGACTCCGACGATCCACAATTTAGCTTGGCTTCCCTACATAGAAAGAAAGAATTAAAGATGTAAGCATTTAGCTTAGTAAGTTTGCATGTAAAGCACATATCAACATACTTGCTTAATATAAACCATTTGATATAACAATGATATCATAATTTCAGCTATAAAGCTTACTTACTCATACATGATTCTTACTTGTCTCATAATACTCACTATTCTCATACTTGTAAAGTAAACAAGGTACCTGTATCACTTGATCACATTGATCAGCATGCTTTAAGGTAATAATCATGATCTTTAATTCTTCATACATAACGTAAATAATATTCAATTTCAACTTAATGATAACTTTGCTTTCTTAGCTTTCTTGTTACCTCATTTTAACTTTACACATTTGCCCGATGAATTTCTGCGAATAACCGAGGATACTAAATCTCTTGCCATGAACTTGATGCCAAAGCCATATCCTAGATACGGTCTTACATAGAATATCTCTTCTTGAATTAATGCCAAGATTACCTTGGATTTACATGATAACTTAGTCAATGCCAAGCTTGCCTTGGACTTACATGATACCTTGCTCAATGCCAAGCTTGCCTTGGACTTACATGATAACTTGCTTGATAACTTGATCAATGCCAAGCTTGCTTTCTTAGACTTACATGATAACTTGCTTGATAACTTGATCAATGCCAAGCTTGCTTCCTTGGACTTACATAATAACTTGCTTGTTTACCGATGCCATGTCTTGGCTTGGTCTTATACGGGCTTTCTCATTTCATGTGGTAGACCAAATATCCTGGGTAATTCATCTTCGATCGGGACTTTCTCATGCTTAATCTTATTGATTTCTTTGTTCAACGTAACTTTAAACATTCCATGGTAATAGTGTACATTATACTAAGCAATTGAAATGATAAAAATCGTAAAGCTTAGAAATCATACAAACTTACCTCAAAATACAAAATGTATGTAGATATACAATTTAGTCCTCGACTTTGCTCTTGCCTCAGTTTTGATCCGGGCTTCATTTTTCTTGATATATAATCATAAATAGATCATTTAATACTCACACCGACTAAATTGACTCACTACTCATATTTTGGAAAGATTACTATTTTGCCCCTACACTTTCTCATATTTACACTTTTGCCCTTAGGCTCGTAAAATGATTTTCATTCAACTTTCTTAAACTTCATGCTTAGCTAATTCATTTTCTCTACTATAACAATTATCAATTCTCACTATTTCTAGTGTATAAGACCAATTTCATAATTTTACAAATTTATCCATACTATCATTTTTCATGAAATTCATTAAGGAAAAGATGTTTATCTAACATCAAACTCTTATAAACTTCCATAAAACATCATTTAACATGCATATCATTCATGGGTAGATTTTTTATCATGCACCTTAGCTCATTTTATAGCTAAAAATAGCTAATTCATAATACGAGAACTTCAAAAATACGAAGAATATTAAAAACGGGACTCAAATGAACTTACTAGCAAGCTTGAAAGATGAACAAACCCTAGCTATGGGGTTCTTCAAAATTTCGGCACCAAGGAAGAAGATGAGAATGATTTTTGTCATATTTTTCCTTTATTAATCATTTAATTGATAAATGACCAAAATGCCCTTCTCTTTAAAAATTTCTATTTTACTAACTCATGTCCAATTTTGTCCAAAAATTATAATTTGGGAAAATTGCTAGTTAAGGACTTCTAATTGATACTCTAAAGCTATTTCATACAAAAAGCTTCTAGAAACTCTTATTTTGCATCTTTTGCAATTTAGTCCTTTTGGACCATTCAATCTCAATTTAGCAAAATTGCTTCATGAAACTTTCATACTAACATGCAATCATGGCATAAGCTTTAAAAAAACTCATAAATTCACATCGGATTCATGGCCTCGCACCACTATTTCGACTAGGCCCTAAATCGGGCTGTTACACAGACAAATTAACATATGAAACTTTACCACATGCTTAACAACTTATCAAAGGCACAAAAAATTATATTAAAATATCATACTGACTCAGATATGTGGTCCCGAAACCACTGTTCTGACTATGTTATAAACCAAACTGTTACACAGGAAGTGCCTACGTTCCATCATTGGTTACTTCACTTTGCTTGAGGGCCCAAGTAAGATCAAAAGCAAACTTGAAGGGTCATTGTGTTCAAGGTTGCATAACAAGGCATGAACTTGAAAGGTTAGTGGAAAATGTTGAATCGTTGAACCAAGTTGAGTGAAATGAACCAGAATCTGACGAGTCGTCAACCAAATTTGAACCGAAAGTTGACTTAGTAAATGAAACAGAAGAAGCAGAAACTGAAGTGGAACGGAACAACCCTACACCGAGGGTCGAACCAAATGTTGCTAAACCAGTGGAGCCAAGTGTTAATCCTGAGTTCACCATTCCAATGCCTACTTCTTCCGACATTATGAGGAAATCAAAATTTTCAACTATGATGGATATGTGGAAATTCATACATAACCAATAAGCTTACTGGAGATGCAAAAGTTAGAGATGATACCATACAAAATACTTTTAAGAATATCTCTAACTGTTTTGTTCCTGAGTTCCGGATCATATCTTTAAGGCATGGCAAGAGGAGATTGTGGGATCAAGTGTGTTAAAAACGGGAAAAGGAAAAAGACATGGAGGATGGCAGGAGTTAAAAGGGGAAAAATTTATTTTTCTTAAGCATTTAATTTAGGCATCTACATTTCTTTTCTTAGTTAGTATTTTGCTTTCGCACAATAAATAGAAAATTGCAAACATGAATAAATTAAGCTCAATGCCTCTTCTCTAAAGCAAAGTATTAAAGTAATGTGAATAAACATGTCTAGGGTTGGATTGTTAAGAAAGATTTGGTACTTAAGTAGTCTTCATGACTCACCTCTCTTTTCTTGCAATCCTAACTGGTGTTTAGTTCTTATTCATTATTTTGTTTCTGCAATGAAGACATTGCTTCTTTTTAAAAGGGGGTAAAGCAATATTTGCATGAACTTTATTTTTTTTCTTAAGTATGATTCAATGTTTACACATAACTATGCTGAAATAAAAGGATGTTCAAAGAAAATTTTTGTTCATAATTTAGCTCAAATGCAAGTATGATTTCTGATTTTATCTGAGTTTTTTTTATGTTAACTTAAGTTATGGAATACTTGTATGTTCTTAGGTCTTATATAGTTTTTTCCATCAAAATTTAATTTCCTTAGAAATAGACATGCATGAAGGTTTAAGTCCTTAGAATTGATTTAGTAACTTTCTTGACGCAAATCCTAGGAGGCATAAGAATCTAAACATGATATATGCACATTTTCTTTAGATCATTTCAGCATTTCAAGCCTACCATATGAATTTGACCCTTGAAACTTTAGTTTGAGCCTTTAAGCCTAATTTATTGTTATTTACCTACATCATAAGTCATATTACCATCTTTTTAAGTTTTATCTTATTTTTTTGAACCTATCTTAACTATACTTGTCTTGGTGAGAAAAGATCGAGGAAAAATTCAGAAAGATGTGTATGTTCTATATTAAAAATAAAGAAAAAAATCTTTGTTCAAATCACTCAAAGCAAAAATAGCAAAATAAATACTCAAAATATCGAGAAGTATTGTTGGACATAAAGCTTCAACTTAAGTTCGAGGGTGGTAAAATCCGTTAGTAGGAAGGATGTACCTCAAAAAGGTCTGAGGCAAAGTCAGGGTTAAGATTATAGAACCTAAAAATTCACTTCTCTTTATCCCTACCTGGAGCCTAGCCCCATTACAAACCTATGAAAGACCTATTGATTTTGATAATTATGCTGACTATATTAGTGGAGAGGAATTGCTAGGCTTGACATATGAGGACTGTTAATTAAACCTTGTGATTGTTTTGTTTAGTTGATGAGGAACTTTGATTTAATGGTGAATATTATGTATGACCTTGAAAAGCATGCACTCTATGACTTATGTTAGCATTTTCCCTTACTTAGTATAAAATTTTGAAATAATGTTTGCACATGAGTGACTTGTCAACAAAAAGAGTCTGTGAGCATGACTTTGTTGATGTATGTTTATGTGCAAAAGTTTATTCTACTTAGGAATTCTATTTAAACTTATTACAATATTGTTTTACCTAAATTTTTGCTTTGCATTACTCTGGACGAGCAATGGATTAAGTTTTGGGGTGTATAAACTCTAAATTATATAGTTTTTTTAGTAGTTTATGACACCTTTTTACTTAAAAGTAATATTAATTCCAAGTATTTAATAATTAATTGGGCGAGTTTTGTTCATATTAAGATAATGGGCATGATTTAATTAAGTATGCAATTTTGTGCTACTTTGCATTAAATTTGTACATAATTTAATTATTTTATGCTACATATTAATTTTGATTTACTTGTTGCAATTGCACCAAGGACCTAAGCATAGCTTATTTATTAAAGTTACATGGACATGAGCCAAATGCACTCTATATGAAATAAAAAGGCAAGGAAAAATGGGTTATTAAGAAATTAATTTGATCCAATTAAAGTTGGTGCAATTGATGAAATAGTCTGGCAAGCATTTGGGTCATAAACCAATCTAAAAAAGGAGAATGAAGCCCAATTTGGCAAGGGCATTTGGGCAGTTCAAAGTTCACTTTTGGGAGATTTATTGGAGATCCTTACAATTGCACATAAATAAAAATCAGCACACAAACTTTACCCTTGAAACCATCCACCACCTTGCTTGATTCAAACATGATTTCATTCATGAATCAAGTAACTAAATAAACCCCTATCTCCACAATTTATGGCCGGCCACGGGAAAGAGAAACCTAAGGGATTTTAAGCTATTTTTAGCAAACCTACTAGCCATCCATCCACTATAAATACTACCCTCTACATCCCTCAACAATCATCCCTCATTCAACATTCATGCTTCATTTCTCATTCTTTCCTCTCATCACATTTTCTCTCTCTCTTTCACACATAGCCATCCCATTTTCCCTCTACATTAGCTAGCAAATCCTTGAGAAAATACTCTTTTGGACGACCACCTTAAGGAGCACTTCGCGAAGGGGCAACCACGAGGATTGGATGTATTATAATTAGTTTATCAAACTGATAAACCGTAAAAGTAACATATTTTAATCCCACATTTAGCATCCTTTCGGATGATTTATCCCTTGAATTATGTAATTAGGTGCTCTTAATCCTTTCTTTTCATGTCTTATACCCAGAAAAGCACCCAATGATTTAAAGAACGTAAAATGGGCCCAAAACGGAGTAAATGGGCCATATCACGAAATCCACATGGCCTGGGCCCAATCCACACGGCCATGCCCCACTCAACAGTCTCGAACACGTCCTGGCCATGACTTACACGGGCGTGTGCCATGGGCGTGTCTCTGCCACGGCCAAGAGGAGTTTTACTCGGAATAGGATACCTGGAGGCAAAGAAACACATTCCAAAGCCTATTCAAACACCCTAGGAGGAATTCTACTCGAATTAGGATACTTAGTGGCCAAGTAAGGTATCTCAAAGCTTATATAGACACCCTAGGAGGCAACTTAAGAGGGGAGTTCGGTAGAAGCCTTCTGCCAGAGCTTTTGTCGGGGCGGTTAGCTAGGCAAAGGAGACGAGCCAGAAAGGTCAGATTTGTGGGAAACACTTGAAGATAGCCAGTTGATCCATCTTAAGAAGTTGGAAATCTACTCAAGACGGAGGATCTCTCCTTCAATTCCTTCAGGGGGTTTTAGGGATTTCTTATGTTTTGTTTTATCTTTTCTTCTGAGATGTTTTCTTTTATTGTTATGAACTAAGTCCTTCAGATACCTGAAGGGGATGAAACCTAAGACAGATCTTGTTATTGTTTTCTGGACTATATGATAAATACTTGATTTGTTCTTAATTATGTGTTCTTAATTCTTATGTTGATATTTCCGGGATATTGATTCAAGTATGATGTGCTTAGGTGGAGGAGCAAAAGTCCCTGCCTAAGAATAGATCTAGCGTAATTAAGCGGAGTTGATCGCACTCCTAGAGATAGGGTGACGAGATTTTGCCGGATTTGGGTGAAACCTAATATGGGAGTCCATAGATCGAGTTAATGCGATTTTAGGGGTTTTAATTAGTAAGAGATTTCAATTAATCAACCTAGTGTTAGACGTTATTCACCTCGAGAGAGGGTTTAATATAAATTAGGGAGTTTTACAGATCAAGTCAAGTGAATACATCGTCAGGTTCAGTGTTAGATAACAAGTGAAGTCTAGGTGGATTCTTCCTAAGGGTATCATCTTAATCAACTGAGTTTTTCCAACAGTATTTCCCCAATTCATTCTTTTTGTCTTTGTGTCTTTAGCTTAGTAGTTAGTTAAATTTAGATTAAACAACAACTTCACTTATTTTAGGCTAGATAATAAAAAGAAAGTTAGTATTAGTACTTTTAGTTCCTTTGGGTACGACAATCCGGTCTTGCCTAAGCTACACTACTGTTCGATAGGTGCACTTGCCTTAAGTCGTTGTCAGAGTTAGTTTCCAGGTTTGATCATTCTCATTTATAAATTTAAAACTCTGAAAAACAAACGATCAAGTTTTTGGCACCGTTGCCGGGGAACTAAAATATTAAGAACGCTTAATTTTTATTACTTTAGCCATTTTTTTATTGTAAATTATTTTCATTATTATTTTATTTTTATTTTTATTTTTACTTTGCTAATTTTTCCTCTATTTTCTTTTGGCAGATAATTTTACTTTATAGAGAAGATGGCACTGAATAATTATCAGTGGCAAGTCATGAGGACAATTCCTACTAAAGCAGCCAATGCCTTCAACCTCGACGTGTTCACCAGGTTATCTAACCAGCTAGAGATGATGAATAAAAAGATTGATGGTTTGTGTAGTCTCTCACAGGTACACCCAGTAATGCAATATGACTCAAATCTAGGAGACGTGGCGAATCCTGAGTACCCACCCTACGGATATGGCATGGAGAACGAACAAGTCCACTATATGGGTAACTATTCTAGACCTCAAAATAATTTTTATAATGAAACTTATAATGCAGGTTGGAGGTACCATCCCAATTTCTCGTGGGATGATCAAAGTAGCCAAAGACAAGAACTTCCTCCAAATTTTCAACAACCATCTCACCAACAGAAAGATAAGTTGAACCTTGAAGAGATGCCGGCAAAATTCATAGCAAACACAGAAACACGCTACCAAAATATAGAAACGAAACAAGAAGCACCGATTCAAGGGATCGAGGATCAGTTAGGTCAGCCTGCTGAGCTAATCTTAGAAAAACCACAAGAAAGCTTACCAAGCAACACTGAAACTAACCCAAAATAGCAAATTCAAGCCGTAACAGCTCATGACAGTGAAAGGTTAGTAGAATCTGACCCAAGGCAAGAGCCTGTGGTAAATGAAGCTATGGTTGAGGTAAGCCAGGATTTACCAAACCCGGTAATTACAGAGTACCAAGCTCGTGTGCCATACCCTAATACGACAAAGAAAGACCACACAAAGGAACGATTAGGTAAGTCTCCTAAAATTCCAAAGAAATTTCATATTAACTTGCCGTTTCTAAAAGCTTTTTCGCAGATGCCAGATCCTAGACCTGGTGTCGATAAAGAAGAAATTGATGAGGAATGAAGGCTTTGGATCAATGAACTAAACAAATGGAAGACACACTTCAAGAAGAGACTAAAAACATATGAAGCAAAAACGAGGCAACTCCACGACGAACTTAATGATGGGACAACCCAGCTTAAAATAGGAAATTAGGTACTCAAAATCTTCCCAGATGGAATAGTCGAGGTAACTAGTCCTCAAATCAGCACCTTTAAGGTAAACACTACTCGACTTAAACTTTATTTCAATAACCAAATTGATCGCATGAGAAAGGATTTTCACCTCCTCAAACCACCATGACCATACAAATGAGAAGGTAAAGTCTAGCTTAAGACTATAAACAAGCACTTCTCAGGAGGCAACCCGAGTACTAACCCCATTAATTTTTACATTTTTTTATTTTTTACTTTTATTTTTCCTTTTAGCACCTAATCATAAACTAACCAAAGTGCATAATTCCAGGCCACATGGCCTTGCACACGGCCGTGGCTGTGGCCGTGTGGCCACCGCAGGAAGGTACAAGGGCGGGGCCAACCACCAGATCTGTAATTTCTATTTAATCCCCTTCTTCCTTCCTCTTTTCCAATTATTTTTCTTCTTTCATTTTCCATTACTTACTTTTATTTTTATTTTTATTTTTATTTTCTTTATTATTTTCTTCTTATTCTTCGTACCATTTAGATTTAGCTTAGGACACAATAATATTTGACCGGCTACTTCGAGGATTCAATTTCAAACGGTTTGAGACGCTTCCCCACGTTCACCTCCAATCCTATCCGGTTTCTTTTCAATGACTTCATCCAAAATTCAGGAATTTTTACTTCACTCCCCATCTTATGATTTTATGATTATATTGCTATTATTTATCTTTGTACATTGAGGACAATGTACATCTTAAGTGTGGGGGGTTAATTATAGTATTATCTGAAAATCCCTGAATTATGCCTTGATCTTAAAGTAAGCTTCTCATATTACGATTTGAATAAAATTTTCTTTGATTTATGATTCTTGTTGATATGTTTTAGAGTAAGTCATTGATAATTGTGCATTGATGATTTAAATTTGAAGAGTACTAGAGAATCAAGCATGATAAGTCTATCTTTCAAGAATTTAAAAATATTTTTTAGGTTGTTAACCTAAATTTGAATATTACTTTGAAATTTGAAATTTACGAGGTTGATGTCAAAACACCCATAATTTTTGTGAGATTTTGAGCCTTATAGAGCATATATTCCTTTTCTTGCTCACTTTATTGATTATGAGTGTGTCAACATTGAACTGTTATTCTAGAACTTGCCTCGATTATACATGTTGAGACCACACCTTTGATTTGATATACCGAGATGATAAAGGCACCTAGATTTTAACCCACTCACTCCACTAAACAACCTACCTCCATAAATTAATCCCTAGTGAACCCCGTTTAATCCTAACAACCCTTTTTATTGACTTACCTATTGATATTAACCCAAAACCCTTTGCATTTGTTATCACCATTCCTTTTGACTACCCTTATGTCGAGATTTGATTTGATCGGTTGCCTAATTATTTTATTTTAGTAGAAAACTTATTATTTGATTTGTTCTTAAAAAAAATAAAAAAAATCAAAGTATATTCAGTATTAGTACTATGAAAAGTGAGCTTATACAGTTATTACTTTTCAGTTGATGTAATTATTTATTATTGTCTCAGTATTTCCAGATAGGTAACTTGTCAATTCAATCTTGATTCTAACCTTCTAATTTAGCCTTTATCCTCACCTTTAAACCTAGCCCCGTTACAACCCTGTTAAAGACCTTTTGATCTGTTTATCATCTCATTTTCAAGTGGTGAAGATTTGATTTTCAGGCAAGCCTATGGGATTAACTTTTCAGGTTCGACTTATGAGTGCTTTTTTACTGAACTTTAAACACTTTGAGTGATTTGAGTGAATCTTTTGTGAGGTTGTCAATCCTTGTCGGTTTTGAATTAAAGATAATTATTTAGCTAAGGGGAGACACCTACGTTTTCGTAATACAAATGTATGACTTAGATTGTTTGAATCTTTAGGACTCTTTGAGTTAAATTATCCATGTATAAATTATCTATGAATTATGATGAGACATTATTGATAGGAATTATGAATTATGGAAAGTTCGTTTTAATTGTAAATTGAAAATTTTGCTTGAGGACAAGCAAAAGCTTAAGTGTGGGGGTATGTGATAAACCGTAAAAGTAACATATTTTAATCCCACATTTAGCATACTTTCGGATGATTTATCCCTTGAATTATGTAATTTGGTGCTCTTAATCCTTTCTTTTCATGTCTTATACTCAGGAAAGCACCCAATGATGAAAAGAACATAAAACGGGCCCAAAACAGAGTAAATGGGCCATATCACAAAATCCACACGGCCTGGGCCCAATCCACACGGCCGTGCCTCACTTAACATTCTCGAACACGGCTTGGCCACGACTTATACGGGCGTGTGCCATGGGCGTGTCCCTGCCACGACCAAGAGGAGTTTTACTCGGAATAGGATACTTAGAGGTATAGAAACACATTCCAAAGTCTATTCAAACACCCTAGGAGGAATTTTACTCGAATTAGGATACTTAGGGGCGAAGTAAGGTATCTCAAAGCTTATATAAACACCGTAGGGGGCAACTTAAGAGGGGAGTTCGACAGAAGCCTTCTGCCAGGGCTTTTGTTGGGGCGGTTAGCTAAGCCAAGGAGTCGAGCCAGAAAGGTCAGATTTGTGGGAAACACTCGAAGATAGCCAGTTGATCCATCTTAAGAAGCTGGAAATCTACTCAAGACGGAGGATCTCTCCTTCAATTCTTTTAGGGGTTTTAGGGATTTCTTATGTTTTGTTTTATCTTTTCTTCTGAGATGTTTTCTTTTATTGTTATGAACTAAGTCCTTCAGATACCTGAAGGGGATGAAACCTAAGACGGATCTTGTTATTGTTTTCTGAACTATATGATAAATACTTGATTTGTTCTTAATTATGTGTTCTTAATTCTTGTGTTGATATTTCCAGGATATTGATTCAAGTATGATGTGCTTAGGTGGAGGAGGAAAAGTCCCTGCCAAAGAGTAGATCTAGCATAATTAAGCGGAGTTGATCGCATGCCTAGAGATAGGGTGACGAGATTTTGCCGGATTAGGGTGAAACTTAATATGGGAGTCCATAGATCGAGTTAATGTGATTCTAAGGGTTTTAATTAGAAAGAGATTTCAATTAATCAACCTAAGGTTAGACATTATTCGCCTCGAGAGAGGGTTTAATATAAATTAGGGAATTTTACGGATCAAGGCAAGTGAATACATCGTCTAGTTCAGTGTTAGATAACAAGTGAAGTCTAGGTGGATTCTACCTAAGGGTATCATCTTAATCAACTGAGTTTTTCCAATAGTATTTCCCCAATTCATTCTTTTTGTCTTTGCGTCTTTAGCTTAGTAGTTGATCGCTGTAAATCTGAGCTTTAAAATTTGTAATGAATGTGATCGAACCTAAACTAACTCTGACAACGATTAAAGGCAAGTGTACCTATCGAACAGTAGTATAGCTTAGGCAAGACCGGATATCGAACCCAAAGGAACTAAGAGTACTAATACTAACTTTCTTTTTATTATTTAGCCTTAAAAATAGAGTGAAGTGGCTTTAAACTATATTGACAAAGACTAAACTAAGGACACAAAGACAAAAAGGACGAATAAGAAAATAACTTTGAAGGAAAACTCAGTTGATTACGATGATACCCTTCGGAAGAATCCACCTAGACTTCACTTGTTATCTAACCCTAAATTATTTGATTTCTTTACTTAGCTTGATCCTTAAGACTCCCTAACCTATATTAAACCCTCTCTCGAGGCGAATAATGTCTAACCCTAGGTTAATTAGTGGAATTCTCGTTCGCTTACAATAACCCCCTAGGATAGTAGTAAACCGATCAATGGACTCTCATATTAGGTTTCACCCTAATCTGGCAAAATCTCGTAACCCTATCTCTAGGCGTTCGATCAACTCCGCTTAATTATGTTAGATCTACTCTTAGGCAGGGTCTATTCCTCCTCCACTTAAGCATATTAGATTTGGATTGAGCAACATAATTAAGAACAAACTAAGCAATTATCATATAACTTAGAAATCAAATAACAAAATTCATCTAGGTTTCATCCCCTTCAAGTATCTGAAGGGTTTAACTCATAATGAATAAAAAGAACATCACAAGAGAAAAGATAAAACAAAACATAAGAAAACCCTAAAACCCCCTGAAGGAATTGAAGGAGAATTCCGCCGTCTTGAGTATAATTCCGGCTTCTTGGGATGGATCAACTGGCTATCCTCGCGTTATTCGCTAACTCTGACCTTCTCGGCTTGGCTCATTGGCCTAGCTTTGACGCTTTTCAAAGTTGGTACTTAGGGGATATATATAGGCTCTTGGAATGCGATTCTTTCTCCCTAAGTATCCTTTTCTGACTGAAATTGCTCTTTCCAGCGACAGAGGCACGGCCATGGCACACGCCCGTGTGAATCGAGACCAGACCGTGTTCGAATTTCTAACTTGAGGCACGACCGTGTGAGGCAAAATTGAGGCCGTGCTCTAGGTGTTCGTCGAGGCACGGCCGTGTGGATTTTAGGCCGGGCCGTGTCAATTTCTTGCTAAGGCCCATTTACTCCATTTTGGGCCCGTTTTGTGTTCTTTTCATCCTCGGGTGCTTTCCTGGGTATAAAACATGAAAAGAAAGGATTACAATCACCTTTTATATAATTCAAGGAATAAATCATCAAAAAGTAAGCTAAATGTGGGATTAAAATATGTTACTTTTACGGTTTATCAGTAGTTAGTTAAATTTAGATTAAACAACAACTACATTTATTTTAGGCTAGATAATAAAAAGAAAGTTAGTATTAGTACTTTTAGTTCCTTTCAGTTCGACAATCCGGTCTTGCCTAAGCTATACTACTATTCGATAAGTGCATTTGCCTTAAGTCATTGTTAGAGTTAGTTTCCAGGTTCGATCATTCTCATTTATAAATTTAAAACTCTAAAAAAACAAACGATCACAAACCTAACTAGATGGACGCAGTAATTGAAAGGTGCATGCTTAATTTAGATCATAACTCGATTAAATTAAAGGTTTGTAATAACTTGTGGGAGCTCTATTACCTTGCATGGCTTTTAGATTTATGTGATTAAATTGTTTCAAACCTAACCCTTCCCTATTACTTCACATGAATTCCAAAAAATCCTTAGGTAAATATGATCATGGTAATATGTATGTTTTTTCTAAGTAAAAGATTCCAAAAGGATTTAAAATTGGTTTCAACCTCATGAAAGATTGACTTTCCATGAAATATTTTTTAGAACAGTATTAAGCATGATGTAAATGAATTAAGTTGAATGATGTGATAATTCTAGCCTATTCATGTTATTGATTGTTGAAGTTTGTGAATTTGCTGCTAAACCCAACTCATTCATTCCATTGCATACATTGCATATAGGTTAATTTGCATTAGGGATCATTTTGTACCTAGATTATTTAATTTTATTTCATACCAGTCACCTCAAAATATTGTGTTTTTCTTACCAAATTGTTAATATTAATTTTACAATTAATTGATTAACATACACAGTCCCTATAGAGACGATAACTCTTTTACTTACTTATTACATGATAACGACTATGTACATTTGTACAAACCAGGCGTTATAGTTGGCTATATAGACTCGAGTTATGCAAGAGACTTAGAAAAAAGAAGGTCTCTAACAGGTTATCTGTTCATTTTTCGCAGGCTTTTTTACCTATATGATATAAAATAAATAATAAATACCTAAATGGTATGCCAATACCATTATTTACCAAAATGGTATGTTTGCAACAATACCAAGGGGTGGAGGGAGAGAGATGGCTGCACCTAATTTTTTTCTGACACAATCATTTAAACATCATTACATAATGATGTGTTTTTGTAAAAAAAAAATATTTTTTAAGGGTGGAGGGAGAGAGATGGGCAGCATTAGAATTTTTTGGTGTAGAAATACGATTTAATAAAATAATAAATTTAATTTAGAAAAGTAATAATAAAATAATCTAATAAATGTTGGTAATTAATGGAGAGTTGAATACCATTGAGACTTGGTGCAGTGGTCTGGTGGAGGGCTGACAGTAGGCGACACCAGTGCTGGTGGAGGGCTGAAGTAGACGACACCAGTTAATGTGACCATTTCGTCATGGGGCGTAAGGCCTAATCAATTTTTTTAATTTATGCCTGCACACAAACACACACGCACGCACAAAAATATGTGTGTGTGTGGATGGTTTATGGTTTGAAGAAAAGAATTGAGTGTTGGTTTTGGTAGAACGGTGAAGAAAAAGAAGCACGTAAAAGGTTTGTATGTGAATTTTATTTTTCTGTTTTTGATTTGTTTATTTTACAAATGGTTGTGTTGATTTTATTAGTTTTTTTATTTTGTAGAAAGGGTGTGTTTGAAAGAAAGAAATGTATGTTTCTCTTTTTTTTTCTTAATATTTGTTTTTTATTTTTAATTTAAATGTAAATAACAATAGAAAGGGTATTAGTTTAATTTTTGTTGATATGTCAGCAAGTAAAAGCTTAACATCAGGTGCCTTCGGGATTATTATAGCCAGTTACGATACTGGAAAGGAAATGGGAAAGAATTACCATGGATTTTGTATCAGAGTTACCCCTATCTCCGAAGAAGAAAGATGCTATTTAGGTAATTGTCGACCGATTGACAAAGTCTGCACACTTTATTGCAGTACGTATGGATTTTCCCTTGGATAGATTGGCTGAATTATATGTTTCTGAGATTATCAGATTGCAGGGAGTGCCTGTTTCCATTATTTCAGACAGAGATCCTCGATTTACATCCTGATTCTGGAATAATTTGCAAGAAGCTTTGGGTACACAATTACATTTCAGTACTGCATTCCATCCTCAGACTGATGGAGAGTTAGAACATGTTATATAGATTTTAGAAGATATGCTTCGGTGTTGTGTGCTTGAATTTGAAGGTAACTGGGAAAAGTATCTGCCTTTAGTTGAATTTGCTTATAATAATAGCTATTAGTCCAGCATTAAAATGGCACCGTACGAAGCTTTGTATGGCTAGAACTATAGAATTCCATTGTTTTGGACAGAGCTCAGTGAGAAAAAGATACACAGAGTTGACATAGTTCGTGAAACTAAAGAAAAGGTGAAAGTAATTCAAGATAGTTTAAAAGCAGCCTCAGATCGTCAAAAGTATTATGCCGATCTTAAATGAAAAGAAATAGAATTTTAGGTTGACAACAAGGTATTCTTGAAAGTATAACCTTGGAAGAAAGTTATTCGGTTTGGCCGTAAAGGAAAATTGAGTCCACGATTTATCGAGCCATATGAAATTACAGAAATAATCGGACCTATTGCGTACCGATTAGCATTACCACCAGAGCTTCACAGAATTCATAATGTTTTTCATGTGTCTATGTTGCGACGATATCGGTCAGATTCTTCACATGTTATTTCTTCAACAGAAGTTGAGATTCAGCCTGATATGACTTATAGTGAAGAACCGATCAAAATCTTGGCACGTGAAAACAAAAGAGTTAAGAAATAGAAAGGTAGCATTAGTAAAAGTTCTCTGGCAATGACATGGTATTGAAGAAGCTACTTGGGAACCGGAGGATACCATGAGAAAGCAATACCCGAACCTCTTTACTGGTAAGATTTTTGAGGACGAAATTTTTTAAGGGGGAAGAGTTGTAACAACCCATTTTCAGTGAAACCGGAATAGTGATTTCGAGACCACAAATCTGAACCAGAAAGAAAATTTATTTTAATATTATTACATGATCTGTATTAGGATAGGAATGACGTATGAAAATTCTGATAAGAAAATTTTATCGATTATATGTTTAACTATGGAAATGACCAAATTGTATAAAATGCAAAAGTTGAGTTCTAGTGGCTATAAGTAACAAATAGCTATGGAATTCAAAACTTGAGGTCTTTATATGATAATTAGACCATTAAAGAAAAGTTAGTAGATCTTTTTGATGAACCATCCATGGAAAATTAGAAAAAGGCAAAGACTAAATTGGAAAGTGGAAAAATTAATGGATGATAAATAATTAAATAGAAATATTATCATTTTATATCATCTTCATCCCCAAAAATTCCATAGAAACCCTAGGAGAGAGAAAGGAAACTAATCAAGCATAATTAGGTATGTTTTTTTGTCTCATTTTTAGTAATTTTTATATTTTTGAGATCGGGATAGTTTAATCTATCTATTTTAGGGATTAATTTGAAAAGTTATTAAAGTATCAAAGTTTTTCCATGGATGAATATGCTGAAATTTTGAAATTTCTGGTAGAAAATGAAAGGTTGTTGATAGATAAACAACTTTTACAAAGAGAATTTTTATGAAATTAAGATTTAGGGACTAAATTGCAAAGATGTAAAATTTATGGAAAATTTCTAAATTTTGTAAAATACATGTGCTAAAAATGTTGTATGAAAATTTCAGTTAGGCTTGGAATAAGGATGAAATTGCATGAATTACATTTTCCAAGGAATTTATGAAAAGTATAGGGGCAAAATGGTAATTTTTCCTAGGATGTGAATTGAATGTAATTGAATACGAAATGTTAAAAATTGATGATTAAATTCATTTATATAGATTCGGATAACTCAAATTCGAAGCTAGATCGAGGAAAAGAAAAAGTCTCAGATTAGTAGATATTTGTACACAAACAAGTGTCGAGGTAAGTTCGTGTAACTAAATTGTGTTTATATTTATGCTTGAATTATGTATGATATGTGTTTATATGAATTATATAAACGTTATAAATGTATGAAATAATTACATGTCCGTTAATGTTCAGAAAATGATAAGTTCCGTTTGAATAAGGAAATTTGATGGATATATGTGATTTCCCATATTACATGTGGTCCTGCATATGTTGCGGACATAATATAGCTCGGACGAGTAATCTTGTTAAAGCCCTCTCGAGCATCCTGTTAATTTGTTCTTGCGAGCATCCTGATCGGTAGTGATTTTGCATGTGTTGCACACTACCGCAGCTCTGTGTGAGCATCTTGTTACATGATTTGATCGGTTGTGATCCAGCATAAAATGTGGACACAAACGCAACTCTACGTGAGCGTCCTGATATAAGCTCTGATGGGCTTCCTGACATAGCTCACTTGAACTCCCTGTTACCTTATCCGGTGCTTTTTGATATTAACTCTTCAAAGTTATCTGTTAAGCTTTATGAGCTCCCTAATTAAAACTCTTATGAGTTTCCTGATTAGCCTGGATAAGTGTCCTATTACATGGCTCATCTGAGCATCCTGATATATGGCTCGAGAGTGTGCTCCCTGATTAGGTGCCCAAATGGGTACCCCTGATTATGGATTGATGGTTTATAATTTTGTACACCTTGTGTGTACTATCTGAGTATCCGTCGAAATTTCAATAATTCAACGGATAAATTCTCAAAATGAGAATTTATAAGATTATATGAATTATATCTCGAATGTTCCTAAAATTCCTGAAAATTTATAACTTGGTGGTGTAACAGCTCGATTTTGGGTCTAGTCGGAATATTGGTTTCGGGACCACAAATTCAATTCAGAGAAGTTCATTTTTATTATATTTTTATGGTCTACAATTTTATGGAACAATTTTGTGAAAATTTTGTTCGAAAATTTTGACGTTTGGGTACTCAATTTAGTCAAAAGGACTAAATTGCAAAAAGTGTAAAACTTGAATTCTATATGTTAGAGGTGTCCAATTGCTATGAGATTTTAAATTAGAAGTCCTTAAATGGTAATTAGACCATTGGTTAAGTTAGTGGACAAAAATGAACATGGTTTGGTATGTTTTCAAAGTTTTTCATTAAGGGCATTTTGGTAATTTAGTTATTAAAATGAATTATAAAGCCAAAATAAATCCAAAATCTTGTCCATCTTCCTCCCATGGCCAAATTTTACATAGGGTTTTCGAGCTTCCAAGCTCGATTGTAAGTCTGTTCTAGCCCGGTTTTTAATAATTTTTATGTTTTTGAAATCCTCGTAACATGATCTATCTATTTCTACCATCAATTTAAAGAGATGTCAAGGTCTAAATTTTTACCCATGATGGATGTTTGTGTATTTTGATGTCTAATGGTAGAAAATGCATGTTTGGTGTATGATAAACGACTTTTGCTAAGTGATTTTCGGTGAAAATGCCAAAAAGGACTTATTTGTAAAAGTTATAAAATATGGTATAAAAATGTAAATAAATGAAACTTGTGGGCTGTTAAGCATGTATAAGGTTCAGCTAGGCATGAGTATTGAAGAACTTGAGTACATTTCATTTTACGAGCATAGGGACTAAATTGTAAAAATATCAAACTCTAGGGGCAAAAATGTAATTTTACCATAATGTGATTTTGGGCTGATTTGAATAGTATAATGATTGAATATATTATAGATTAAGAAAAAAGAGGTTTGGACCTAGAACGGGGAAAAATGAGTATTTGATGATTTAGCCATTTTCACCATTTTTTATGTTGAGGTAAGTTCGTATGCTTAATAAGCATTAAATTATATGTGTATAAATGCTTAATTCATATAATTATGGTAAATGTTATATGTTATTGAAACGAAATGTGAATGTTATTGAGTACGATACTACTGAAATGACCGACAGAGATTTGGTACAGCGAAAGTCCCGGTTGAACTTTAGGAACAGATAGGATATAAATGTCGTGACATTAGGGTTACTGAGATTATGTGTAAGACCATATCTGGGATATGACATCAATATGAGACATTCGTGTAAGACAATATATGGGATAGGGCATCGATATAAGACCTCGTGTAAGACCATAGCTGGGCTGCTGGCATCGATACGAGATTACATGTAAGACCATATCTGGGATATGGCATTGATACGGTACTATGTGTACGAGATTCCCGAGTATCCTTTAATATTCCAAATGGTTCAACGGGAAATTTAACGGGTATGTCAAAGACGAGAAAGAGTATGATATGTTACGAGTTGGTACAGGTATGTACGAAATCTCAAAGAAAATGAATTCGATATATGATGAACCATTGGTAAGAATGTAATTGAGCATGTTATGTCCATGAAATTGTGAGTTCATGATTTCCATGAGAATGATTTTGTGAAAACCTTGTGATTATTAGTTTATACTTGTGATGTATGAAATTCATAATAAATTCGGGTGACGATTATGTGATTGGCTTTCAGGCCAATTTGAGTTATGATATAGCATGTTTTATTCATGCGAATTTTGACTTATTGGATATTAGAAAATGGGAAGATAAGAACTTAGGCAATTGAAAGATGGTAAAGTATATGCTTGAGAGGTGAATACTAATAAATAATGTGCATGTTTATTATGAGGTTTGAAATGATTTGTTATTTGCTGTAATATGTTACAAAGGAGAGATTATGGTTGTTAGGCTAATGCCAAGAGATGTTAAATTATGCTTATAAGTTGATGGAGTAAATATGATGATTGGATAATAATTATAACTGTGAGATTTATAGTAATTTGTATTATCTTGTGTTTATATTGTTAGGCTTGATAAAAGATTGGTAAAAGTTGCTTATTATTTTCATATGAACTTACTAAGCTATATAACTTACCCCATTCCTTCCCATGTCTTTTAGGGTTATTAAGCTAGCTCGGGTTGGAGTTCGCCAGAATCCTATCACACTATCAAGCTGTCATTTTGGGTATAAATGAATTCAAGTATTTTAGGTCTATGGCATGTATAGGGACTTAGTCATTTTGTTAAATGTGTCATTGTGATTTTAACCAATGTGTTGGCTTGTGATTGTCAAAGGTTTATTTTGCTATTTGGCCATGTAAGTTGGCTCATATTGGCTAACATGGTTGTAAGCCTAAGTATATTCATATATGTGTCAATGTCTTTGGTGATATGGTCATGGTATACTTGGTGAATGATAGAAATGTGGTATGTAACACCCCTATCCCGTGACAGTCGCCGGACTAGGGTTAGGAGCATTACCGGATAGATCGAAAACTTACTTAACCTTTCATACATTACAATCATCATTAACAATCATAGTGTCCCTTAGATGAGTCATCAAGACCCTAAACATGCATATAAACCGAGTTGGGACTAAATTGAAACACATATAGAATCTTATGGAAAATTTTAAACTTTTCTAAATTACAGGGGAAACACGCCCGTGGAAGGAGACTGTGTGACCTCCACAGCTTCTAGACACCCCCGTGTGTCCTTCCGTGTCTATATACTGACTATATCAACACGGTCACTAGGCACGCCCGTGTGCCATGGCCGTGTGCTCTTAGCTAACTACTGACTTGCACACCACGGCCAACTGACACGCCCATGTCAAGGCCGTGTACTACTAAGCTACATTCTGCCATTTTACCCACGTTCTCTAGGCAAGCCAGTGTGCCAGGACCGTGTGACAATATAGGCCATTTGCAAAGCCAAAAAGCCACCCATTTGGGTCACACCTACAAGTCTCACAAACCGAGTCATAACATGAACATATAGCAACCAAAAACATACAATTTTGCCCATTCAAACCATACATTCAATACCAATTCCAACCATGACAATTTCAAGAACTAAAATTCATATCATCACAAGCATAATTCATTCATTTGCTTTCTTAAAGCTTAGCCATTTCATATGCTTTAACCAAACCAAAATATGCATATTATAACACATTTATTCAAGCAAAGTCTCAACTCCTAAATAGCCAAATCACATGGCTAAGATCACATAAAAATTTATACCAAAATGCTAGCCTATACATGCCATATCTAGCTTTATACATTTTCAAAGTATACCAAAATACGTTTAGTAGTGTGATGACGATCCGTGAAGGTCCCGAGCCTTCAGTAGCTTTGACGACCTATAAAACAGAGAAAACGCACACAGAGTAAGCTTTCCAAAAGCTTAGAAAGTCAATATATAAATAAACTTAGTATGGAAGGCATATGTGCAAATAAATTCATTGGCAAATCAATCACTTATCAAACCCTCACATATTTGCTTTGGTTCATACTTCATTAACCATTTTCACCATTCAAGAATCATATAAACACATAGCTCATCTAGCCAAAACAATTCTTATCATATCATAATTTCCATATACATATTATCATAGTAAGATCATTTAGATGCTTACCTTATATACACATATAGTGTATAATAAACGTACCTGAATCGGATTTAATATCACATAATTGTTCATAGCTCAGATTTGTAATTCGTATCACAGACTTGCCCAATGAACCAATAAGAATCTAGTAAGACACTCAGAAAGCTCGGAATAGTCGTACAATACCAACGTCCCAGACGAGGTCTTACATGCACTCAGATATTGATGCCACTGTCCCAGACAGGGTCTTACTCGTTCAACTATCGATGCCACTGTCCCAGACAAGGCCTTACTCGTATTCAGATATCGATGCCACTGTCCCAAATAGGGTCTTACTCGTATTCAGATATCAATGCCACTGTCCCAGACAGGGTCTTACTCGTATTCAGATATCGATGCCACTGTCTCAGACTGGGTCTTACTCGTAATCAGATATCGATGCCACTATCCCAGACTGGGTCTTACTCGTATTTAGATATCGATGCCACTGTCCTAGACAGGGTCTTACTCCTAATCAGATATCGATGCCACTGTCTCAGACGAGGTCTTACTCGTATTCAGATATCGATGCCACTGTCCCAGACAGGGTCTTACTCGTAATCAGATATCGATGCCACTTTCCCAGACAGGGTCTTATACGAATTAATACGATGCCGATGTCCCAGATGTGGTCTTACATGATAACCCAAAATAGATACCTTTGTATTCCTAAGTTCATACGGGACTTCTCAGAATTACCACTATATGGACCTTATCCCAAAATTCATATACATAGCATCTCATAAGCATTCATTATCATTTGCAGTCATGTAAATAAATTCAATTCAATACAATTACATTTATTTGCAATATGACTTAACTCGGATTGGATTTAACTGAATCGGAAACGGCTACTCGGTTACTTTCGTTTTCCCGTGATCTAAGTCTGTTTTACTCGGTTCTTGATCTAAACATATTCAAAATTAACCCTTTTATTCACTAATTCATTCAATTTAATCCAAATGCACTTAATTTGGACTGTTTACAATTTAGCCCTCACATTTGCACGTTTTATCAATCTAATCCATTTTTCACAAAACACCAAATTCACAAAATCCACACATATACATGCTTGGATGAATACCTATACATCACATACAAGCCCACGTTTTTCGTCAAATTTGCAAATTAGTCCCTCAATTTACCATTTTCTCAATTTAGCCTTATTTAGCTAAATTCATCAAAAATTCAAGAACAAAGTATGTTCATCTAACTCATATCTTTCATTTAACACTAAAAATCATCAAGAAGCTTGACATATCATCAATGGCATCTCACACAAACATCATCAATTCATCAAATTAAAACATGGGCTTGATAGTAGGAGAAGCAACGATTACAAAAACGTAAAAATTATCGAAAACCAACCAAAATCATACCTTGAATTTAAGCTCTCAAATGGTCGAACCTTAGCAAGCTTATTCTTTCTTTTTCTTTTACTAATTTTGGCAAAGAGATGATAAAATGAAACCACCCCCTTATGTATCTTTTATTATAACATATTAATATAAAATATAAAATACATATATATTTAACATAACATATAAAATAATCATATATAAACATAATGTGTTTACACATTGCCGTCCACTATCTATAATTTTGGCCAAATTGCCACATAAGTCCCTCACTTTTACAAAGCCACAACAATTTAATACTTTAACAAATAGCAAGCAACTTTCACATTCAATGCAATTTCATCCTTTTGCAAATTAAACACACAGCCGGACAAATTAGCTTATGGAAATTTAGCACATGCTTAATAACATATCAACGGGATAGAAAATAATATTGAAATATTATTCAGACTCAGATTTGTGGTCCCGAAACCACTGTTCCGACTAGGGTATAAACCGGACTGTTACATGGTATATGACATGAATGTGAAATGTTTGGTAATTATGGTTTAATAATTGTTGTGAATATGATAGATGTTGTTATTGTGTTGGCCAAAATTGTGGATGTTTTGGTTGCCTAAGTATGTTATGTTTGTGCCTTGAATTGGTGTAAGTGTATGTGTGTACAAGGGTGGCAAATGGCTTGGTAAATAGCCTTGTTTTTGTCCATACGGGTAGACACATGGAAGTGTGTCTAGGCCGTGTGTGACACACGGTCTGCCCTACGGGCATCTGTTCTGGCCGTGTGTCCCTTGCACCTTAATTTTTGCAAAATAGAATGTCCAGAATTGAGCACATGGGTAGAGACATGGGCGTGTGTCTCAGCTGTGTGTGCTACACAACCTATCACACGGGCGTGTGGCATGGCCGTGTGGCACAAGTCAGAGAGCACCCTAATTTGAATATGGTCTAAATCACGGGTGTGTCCCTTAGACCACACGGGCATGTGAGCCATGTAAAATGAAAATTTTTCTAAGTTTTGTAAAAATATCTAAAGTTCTCGGTTTAGTTTTGAACTACTTCCAAAGCATGTTTTAGGCCTCGTAGGCTCGTTTTAGAGACTTTATGACTGAATATGAATAGTTTTAATTTGGACATAAATTTACGACTCAGAATTGAGTGACTATTTGTGATGTGAGTCTGGTAATGCCTCGTACCCTGTTCCAGCGTCGAATACGGGTAAAGGGTGTTACAATAAGCTCATCCATGCTATTTAATGTACATGTGAATTATGTGACTAACATACTTGTTTGAGTGAATATGATTAGGCAAATTTTCCAATTTAATGGGAATCATGTTATTGTATGTTTATTTGAATGAATGTAATTCGGTAAGTTTAATTCTTGTTATACGAGCTTCCAAAGCAGTAAATGCTTATTAGGCTTTATTTTTCTCTGTTTTATAGTACTCGAAAGCTCGCAAGGATAGAGATCGATCGGAGCATAATCACACTATCCACTAGCCCGTTTTGGTATAAACAGTAAACTTATTTTGGTTTAATGGCATGTATAGGTTAACTTGGCCAAATGATGGCTTGTAAATGGATGTTTGTAATCTAGCCATCGGTATGGCTAGTGATATTTGATTTGGTATATTACTACAAAGTTATGTCATGTTAATATATATATATGTGTGTGTGGTATGGTTAGATTCAATTAAGGTAAACTGTATTCCTTAACAAAAAGGTAAGATTGGCTATATGAATATAGGTGATGTTATATCATATATGTTAATGATGTTTTTTTGAATTATATGATTTGAATTGGTTGGTAAATATATATTCAAATGCTATTGTAGGTTATTAGCAAATTTGGGTGAGAAATTATAATAGCCCATTTTTAGTCAAATCAGAATAGTGGTTTCAGGACCACAAATTTGAATTCAAAATAATTATTTTATTATTATTTTTAGGTCTACAATATGATTATATGATTGTGTGAAAATTTCATTAAGAAATTTTATTGTTTGAATGCTCAATTATATAAAAAGGACTAAATTGCGTAAAATGTAAAACTTGAGTTTCTATTAGCTAAAGGTGTCTAATAGCTATAGAACCTCAAAGTGGAGGTCCTTCTGTGATAATTAGCCCATTAAAGTGTAAGTGGATGATAATGGCTTGGTGATATTGTAATTTGAATTAATTTTTAAGGTTAATTTGGTAAATAGATAATTAAATGATAATTTAATAAAACAAAAGCCATTTTATTCATTCATCTTCTTCCTTTAGCTGATTTTAACAAGGAAAAGAGCCATTCTTAGGGTTTTCATTCGGCCAAGCTCATTTGTGCAATTGGTGAGTGATTTTTATCCCGTTTTTAATGAAATCTATGTTTTTGAGATCATTGTAACCTAATCTAGCAAGCCCAAGGACTATTTTGCAAAACTGTTAAAGGTTTAGGGTTTTTCCATTGATGAATAAAGGTGTATTTTGATGTTTTATGATAGAAAATGTATGCTTGTTGTTAGATAAACAACATTTATAAAGTGTGTAACACCCCTAACCCGAAACCGTTGCCGGAATAAGGTTAAGAGGCATTACCGAACAATCGGAACATCACATCCATTTCACAACACAAAGTCTTTCCTTAATCAAACATATTCAATTATAATCATATAGTCGCTTATTGAGGTCTACGAGACCTTAAACAAGTGTTAGAAAGAGGTCGGGACTAAACCGAACACTTACAAAAATTTTTAGAAATTTAGACATTCTTCAACACTGCAAAAGTCACATGCCCGTGCGGTCAGGCCGTGTGCCTCACATGGCTACTAGACACGCCCAGGTGTCCAGGCCGTGCAAAACAGGGTATACATACTAACTGGTCCACACGGCCACCAGACACGCCCGTATGCCATGGTCGTGTGAAATTAAGCTAGCTACTGACTTGGTCACCCGGCCACTAAACATGCCCGTGGGCCACGACCGTGTAACCTGCCCAGGCACACCTCGAAGTGGCCCTTAAACCACATGGCAGAGACACACACCCATGTCCTTTGGCCGTGTATGCAAAATAAGCCATTTGCAAGGCCAATTTTCCACCCACACAAGGGTCATCCCTACAAGCACTATAACACCCCAAACCCGGTCAAACGCTACGACCGAATCCGACATGTCACAAGGAAAAATCGTTTTTGAAAAAACAAGTTGTTGACTTAAATTGTAAAGGAAATGTTTCATTTTATGGAAACCGGAATTGAGTTAGGTAAATTGCTAAAATCATTTCAAAGTTTGTTTTAATGAAAATCAAGTTAACTCATTGTTGTTACATGTTTGCTATTTACCCGATGGTAAAGTTTTGGAAAATCCCGAAAATTTATCAAAGCTTGTGAAAACATTCATTTTATAGGTTCTTTTCCTTTTTAATCATGCCTTAATGTTTAACGCAAATTCAAAGGTATTTAACAGCCTTATTACATAACCGAAAACCGAAATTTAAAGAAAATAAATCCGGAAGTTAACCATAGTAAAATAAAAGCAAACTGTTGAGCATGGCCACCTCGAGTCCATCCCGGCTCCATATCCGCGATCTAGGAATTATATACACAACGTAAGGGAAAATGGTGAGTTACCGAGACTCAGTGTATAAATCCCCATCCTGAAGATAATAAGCCACTACACAATTTCATAAGCGAATATGTATGCCATGCAACCTAAAACCTAACCATCCGAAACTCCCAATTCTACCCCGTGTGGTACCAAACCACTGGTGGTCCCAAAGTACTGGTGACCGAAGTCATAAATAACATATGTGGTACCAAACCATTGGTGACCGAAGTCACAAATAACATGTGTGGGGCCAACCCACTTTGTGTTACCAAACCACTGATGACAATCCCGTGTATCGATGTGTGGGGCCAACCCACTGTGGTACCAAACCACTGGGACGAGTCACAAAAATATATGTGGTACCAAACCACTGGTGGTTCCAAACCACTGAGACTTAGTCACAATATCATAGTAAGCAGGGCCAACCCACTGTGTGGTACCAAACCACTGGTGACAGTCTAAAAATCATACCTTCCCCCTCCTCTCATCACCCATTTTTTTGAACATGCTTTTCAAGGCAAAATAGTCATGCTTAACATTCAGAAATGATGCAACATGGCATATGCAGGTTTAACAGAGGCATTTAACAATAGCCAATCAAAGTGGACATACTCGGAGTCCTCGCTTTTACCCACAAGGGTGACTTATTGATTTCAACAGTTATTCTGGCTTTTGACAATATATAAGATAAAGCATATTAATGCATGAAGTGTGTAAGAGTTACACACCTGATTACTCGTAATACGACACTCTCTACGTCGACACTGTCGTTAACTAACACTATCGCTATTTGCCTACTACTTTGCTCAGATTCCGGCTCGTAACCCGGTGGCCAGTCCCGCACCGCTGATACTGCCCGCTTCTTAAATTTAGGGCTGGGTTCCACAGATCTAACCCCTCCCACCGCTTGGCTGGCATTAGAGTCCATGAACACCTTGGTCATTAAATCGAATCAAAGCAGTGAAACAAATCGTAAGGAACTAAGACCCAAAGTTAGATCCCTTAACTAAATCGACAAAAACCCGAGGCTCTATGCGCGACTCACGACCCAACGAATCCCGGAAGTCTCCACAAGATGGCGTCACCACACCCCCTGCATTCGGCCAAGCATCAAATAACTTTGGATCTCTGCCTTCGGCATTTAACGCAATAAGAGATGTCGAAACGACAGAAACACTTACCACATACTAGCAGAACCGATTGGAAGTGATGGCAAATCAACGACAGCGATCCACTGCAAACAAGAGTCCAACAAGAAGGTTTGAGTGCCAGAGATTTCAGCTTTTCTTACCATAGCAATCGAAATAGAGAATAGAATAGAGATGTGAGAATGCTAAGAAGATTCGGCCATAAGAACAAAAGAGAAGAAAGAGAAGAAAAAGAGAAAGAAGAACTCAATGAGATCTTACCTGATTATGGGTTGAGACTTCAGCTTTGAGAACCAGAGAAGAGGAATAGATTTCGGCACTTAAAGAGATTAAGAGAAACGTAAGAAGAGAAGAAAATATGGGCAAGGATATTCGGTTTTTGCAAGAAATCGAAGGTAAGAAGAGAGTTAGGGAGTTTCAGCTAACAGGAGATGGAAGAGATAAAGAGAAAGAATGGAAGATGGAGTTTCGGTTTTGATGTTATTGGCAAGAAAAATAACAAAGATGACGAGTAGAGGGTAATGTAGTTTCGGCCAAACACCAAAAGTAGAAAAAGAAGAGAAAGCTTTAGGGGACAATTCGGTTTTGACAAAAAGAAAAGAAAAACAAAGAACTCTAGGTACTATCTAACTAAACCGAAATGCCCAACACCTCCCTAAGGCTATCTTAACATTCAGCCACCCCTTAACTAGCACCCAAAAATCAAAAATTGAGGGACCCACACCCCAAATTTCGGCACACTCCTAAACATACTAGAACCGAATGCCCACACCACCTACCACCTTTCAAGTTTCGGCTAACACACACCCCAACTCAATCCCTTCTTTTCCTCCTTGCTTTTCTCCTGATCCCACATTCAAACCCGTTTGAATATTTCAAACTCCTTATTTTTCTCCCCTCCATTCATCCAAATATGTTGACTCCTTCAACCCTTATCTACTAAAGTCCATCCTGAGCACAACTCCTCCTGGTCTTGGCCTCAAAAAAATTAATAAGCAGAAAGGGGATTTCCGCAGCTCGAACCCAAGCTCCATCCCCTCACCTGAGGCGTCACTTCCTTGGGCCTTAAGTGGCGCCTCCTTGCCACTTTACCAAGGCACTTCTTGTGTCCCAACTTGCCACCAACTACCCTTAACACCCAACTCACTCAGCTCCCCCTTCTAAATGCCTAAAAAGAAAAATTTTGATAAGGCTCTAGCCTATCCCTGGCTTATGCCTAGACCCTAAAATAGCCTAAACTAGCATGACATCCATACTATCTACATGCAACCAAATAAAATGCAAAGGTCTCAATTTAAGGATGTTACAGTTCTACCCCCCTTAAAAATAATTTTGGCCTCAAAATTACCTGGTCAAAAGAGTTGAGGGTATTGCTGCCGCATCACATCCTCTGGTTCCCATGTGGCCTCTTCCATTCCATGATTCAGCCATAACACCTTCACCAAAGGAACTGATTTCCTACGCAAGGCTTTGACATCCCGGTCCAGAATCTGTACTGGTTCCTTCTCAAAAGACAAATCCGGGCTCACTTCAATATCCTCCACTGGCACAACATGAGACGGATCTGAACGATAGCGTATAAGCATGGAAATATTAAGTACATCGTGAATCTGACTCAATTCTGATGGTAACTCAAGCTGGTAAGCTACTGGTCCTACCCGCTTCAACACCCGATAAGGCCCGATAAACCTAGCGCTTAGCTTGCCATTTCGACCAAATCTCAGCAGTTTCTTCCCTGGCGACACCTTCAGGAAAACCTTGTCACCCACTGCAAACTCTATATCCCTTCGCTTAAGATGGCATAAGATTTTTACCTATCCGAAGCTTCTTTCAACCGAGTTCGAATCAGCTTAACTTTATCTTCTGTTTCAGCAACCAACTGCTCTAGCCTACCCTGGCTTATGCCTAGACCCTAAAATAGCCTAAACTAGCATGACATCCATACTATCTACATGCAACCAAATAAAATGCAAAGGCCCCGATTTAAGGATGTTACAAGCACAATCAAGCATTTTCCTACACAAAATTTGGCTACAAAATACATGTCAAAAGATCAACATATCATCCCATCCAATCTCATTTCTAATCATGTCAACTTATATACTAAATTGCACAACTAAAACACATGCATTATCAAGCATAATTCATCCACAATATCACTAGATCACAATAGCATCAATCCATCACAAAGCTTACCATTCATAAGACATTTTCATTACCATCAAGCCATACCATAATATGCATCATATACCAAATTCACTCATGCATGTAGCCAACATTTATTTAGCCACATCACATGGCTATTTACACATCTCAAATATGTTTCAAAACAACTAGCCTATGCATGCCATATTCAAATACACACGTCTTCAAAAGTACCAAAAGAGATTGCCGATAGTGTGGTAGAGATGCTGACGATCCCCGGATCTGAGCTAGCTTTACTGACATTGTAAAACAAAGAAACAAATCACACAGTCAGCTTCCAAAGCTTAGTAAGTTTGAAATACAATACATACAACTCAATAATACCACACCAATGTATAATTAAACCATCACTTAGATAAATGCACAATTAGGTTCATCATCAATCTCAACCATATGCTCAAGTATCTATTCATTTAACTTTTAAAGCTATCATCAGCCACATAGGTTCAAGCGTACCTTGATCAACACATAGTTACTCACCATTCATGCTACCCAATTGCTCGATATTACCTCTAGTTCAACCTTCGCTATCTCTTTGATTTATTTGCAACTTAGTGCCAATTTCATAACTGAAACATAATCATCACCGCACACATAGTGCCAATATGTTAAATCGAACTTATATCGGTATTGCACACATAGTGCCAATTCAATAAGCTGAAGCTTCTATCGTCTCGCACACACAGTGCTAATCGTCTCTGTCCCATTTCTAATTTCGCACACTTAGTGCCCTCTAATTCAATTTCGCACATAGCATTTCTAATCTCATAGTTATATATATTAATTATATTCACATCACATAAATATAGTTTACAACTATTATTATATTCGAACTTACCTCGAATGTCGAAATACCGATACGGTCGATTAATCGAGCACTTTGTCTTTGCCTCGATCTCGATCCGAACTTCTTCTTTCTTGTTCTATACACATTCAAATTCAACTCATTCAATCACCAATTCATTCAATTTAGTCCTCACGCACAAATTTAGGGTATTTTACAAAATAGCCCTCACGTTTTCACATTTCGACACTTTATTCCCTAATTCACAAAATTACAAATACACAAAATTTCTACTCACACTAGCTTAGCCGAATTCTTCCCATGCTAATACAAGCCCACACATTTCATTTATTTCACATTTTAGTCTCTCAATTTACACTTTTCTCAATTTAGCCCAATTTACTCAATTTCACCAAAAATCTAAATACAAACTATGTTAACCCACCATTAAGCTTTCATATTTTACCAACTATCAACACAAAGCTCATGTAACACCCCAAACCCGGACAAGACACCACGTCCAAATCTGGTATGTTACGGGGAAAACGTATTTGAGAGGTTAGATTTTTTTCACTTAAAAGCTGGGTGAAAACATAATGTATTTGAAGAAAATTTGAGTAGACTTGTTTGAAATCAAATGGTGTATTTGAAACCCGGAAGTCTTGAAAACTTAACCAAAATGTGTAGTTAAAACGAGTTCATTCCATTAGGAATGAATAGTTTCTTAGTATTACTTAAAGCATTTTTGAACTTAATAGAAAATCGAGTTTGATTTGGGAAATCATTTGAGTTTACTTTATATCAAAACATAGTGTGATACCCGATGGTATAGTTTAAAACACATTGCGTTATAATTTTGAAATCATTGTCTTTCCAAATTTTAGTAAAATTCATACCAAATTATTTTGTTAAGGCATATGAAAAACCAATTAAAACATAAACATCATAAAACATAAATCAAAGGCCTTTTACAAATCCAAATTAAAACCCAAATAAAGTAGATAAGCTAAAGTACCCAAATTGAATAGTCTGAGCAAAACTTTTATTAAAGCATGGCATGTGCACCCCGAGTCCATCCCGGCTCCATGTCCGCGTCTACGAGTCACCTGAAATGTCAAAGGAGAGGGTGAGTCGAATGACTCAGTGCATAAATCCCGCTCCCGAAGAAACAACATGCTAACACACATCATACATAGCAACATAATTAATGCAACCCGATCCTAACCATCCGTATCTCCTTTTCTACCCCGTGTGGTACCAAACCACTGGTGGTGCCAAACCACTGGTGACCCAAAGTCACGATATCCATAAGTGTGGTGCCAAACCACTTTGGTGACCAAGTCACGAATAATCCACTGATGGGGCCAACCCATCGCGTGATACCAAATCACTAGCGACAATCCCGTATCTCTCAAGTGGGGCCAACCCACGGTGGTGTCAAACCACAGGGACGAGTCGCAATGAGGTGCCAAACCTCTGGTGTCCCAAAGACACAATGTGGTACCAAACCACTGGTGACCGCAGTCACAAATCCGATGATGGGGCCAACCCATCGTGTGATACCAAATCACTGGCGTCAATCCCGTATAATCAACTGTGGGGCCAACCCACCGTGGTACTAAGCCACTGGGACGAGACGCTGAGGTGCCAAACCTCTGGTGACCCAAAGTCACAAAATATCACTGTGGTACCAAACCACTGGAGGTGCCAAACCTCTGGTGTCCCAAAGACACAGTGTCCCAAAGACACGGATATCATCATCCTCCCTCCTCTCATATCACCCATCATCATACCATATTCATGTGATCATGCATATCATACAAGTCATGCATATCATGCCAACATGTCTAGCATTACATCTCATAGCATACATAACATGGATCATAATGTTGAGCATATCATCAATAGAACTCGTATTGCTACAGACTTACCCGGATCCGTACATATACCCCACTTGGGTATCCAATAATCCATCATACTGTCATGATTTTGATAGGCAAACAGGTTTAATAACAATATTACTAAGTATCAGTGTGTTAGTTTACACACCTGCAAAACGCAGTCTTAAAAAAAATCCCGACGAACACGATCTAAGTCCCTCGATTACTAGCTCCTACAATCGGCCAAAACATAGGGGTTAGGCACCTACAACATTCGGCCAACACCATTTAGACCAAAAGGGTTTGTCGAATCACCCTTACCTTGAAGATGATTTGGTTTCCTACCAAACCTGAACCAAGCAGTGATTCTTCTTCCAACAATCAGCACCCTAATAAACAAATAGTTAATCACCAATCACCTTTAACTTAACCGAAATCTAAGGATTGAACTAACAATAATATACCAATTACTTACCCCTTACTAACCAATTGATTAACAAAGGGGAAAGGCTCCAACTGACTGCTTTGAAATCCTTGATTGCCCAACACCCAAAATTCGGCCAAAAGAGGATTTCTAGGAGAGAAGATGGATTCGGCTATCACCTTTATGAGAGAGAAAAGATTCGCCACAAAGTGTTTTAACACACACCCAAAATCGGTTTGAGTGAAAGGTTATAAGGAAAATGTTGATAAAAGTATAGGTTTGGCACAAAGAAATAAGAAGAACAATTAAGAAATCGGCTAAGGGTTTTTGGAAAAAAAAGAAAGAAACAAAATGGATAAAAGGTAGGAACTTTCGGTTTTGAACAAGAAAAGAAAAGATGAAGGTGCTAGGGAAGGTGAATGTTTCGGCTAACAAGGGGTTAAGAGAAGAAAAGAGAGGAAGGTGGGATGCTAAATTCGGCTTAGCTCAAATGAAGAAGAAAAAATGTAAGGGAAATGGTTCGGCTAATAATAATAAGAAAGAAAAGATGCAACCCGAAGATGTGCCTTCAAAATGACATTCGGCCACCCCAATTCAAATGACAAAATAATTTCGGCAAGATGAGAGCTTGACTTTTGGTTTCAAAAGGAAGAAAAATGCAAAAGAACACTCTTGAAAATTCGGCTATTGTTGACAAAATGAGAGCTTTGTTTGCTTACCAAAGCTTGACCGAAAATGTACCAAAATGCCAAGGTACATTCGGCCTTCTCCTATCCCACACTAAGCCGTCCACTCCTCCCCCAAAAATCTCCAAAAGATTCGGCCAAAACACCTCCCACTACTCACAACCACTCAATTCAAACAGGTTGAACTAATCTCCCTCCTACTTTCACTCTCCACCCTTCTTTTAAATAATTTCACTTGGTCCATGGCAGAGTTTGAGCGCCAACAACTCTCTCCTTCCTTCATGTCACAAATGGGAGCAAAATAGGAGGACACCCCAGCTTGAACCCAAGACCTCTTCCTCCCGCAAATGACGCCATTCCAAGCTCCAAGTGGCGTCTTGCTTTGCCACTTTGCTAGCTCATCTTTTGTGCAACCAAACACCAAATAAAATCTTTAAACCCCAACTCCCTCAGCTCCTCTCACCTAAGCCCAAAAACTAAAATTTTCCTACCTACTCAGGCTTACTTCTAGCTCATAACTAAGCCTCGAAACCACACAAACAACAACATAGCACACAAAACACATGCAAAACATGCCATAACAAAATACCCCCTAACCCGAGATATTACAGTTCTACCCCCTTTAAAAATAATTTCGACCTCGAAATTACCTGATCAGAAGAGTTGCGGGTATTGCTGTCTCATCATATCCTCGGGTTCCCACGTAGCTTCTTCTACGCCATGATTCCGCTAAAGTACCTTAACCAAAGGCACAGACTTCCTACGCAGAACCTTCACATCCCGATCTAGAATCTGCACAGGTTCTTCTTCCATAGCCAGATCTGGATTTACCTCGATCTCTTCCACTGCTACCACATGTGACGGATCTGAACGATAACGCCGAAGCATCGAAACGTGAAAAACGTCGTGAATCTAGCTAAGCTCTACTGGCAACTCAAGCTGATACGCTACTGGTCCTACTCGTCTCAGTACCTTATACGGCCCAATGAACCTCGGACTTAGCTTGCCTTTCTTTCCAAATCTCAACACCTTCTTCCAAGGTGAGACCTTTAAGAAGACCTTATCCCCAACAGCAAATTCTATGTCTCTCCGCTTAAGATCGGCATAAGACTTCTGCCGGTTCGAAGCTTCCTTCAACCGAGCCTGAATCACTTTAACCTTGTCCTCAGTCTCAGCTACTAACTCGGGTCCCATCAACTGGCGTTCACCCAACTCCGTCCAACACGTAGGTGAGCGGCACTTTCTACCATACAATGCCTCATACGGTGCCATCTTGATGCTCGCTTGATAACTGTTGTTGTAAGCAAACTCAGCTAATGGTAGAAACTCCTCCCAACTACCTCTGAAATCCAGGACACAACCCCTCAGCATATCCTCCAAGATCTGAATAACCCTTTCTGACTGTCCGTCAGACTGTGGGTGAAAAGCCGTGCTGAAATCCAATCGAGTACCCAGTGCCTGATGCAACGCTTTCCAGAACCTTGACGTAAATCTGGGATCCCGACCGAGATAATCGAAACTGGTATACCATGCAGCCTCACTATCTCTGACACATACAGCTTTGCCAATCTCTGAAGTGAATAATCCACTCTCACTGGGATGAAATGGGCTGACTTAGTCAGACGGTCCACAATAACCCAAACTGAATCTTTCTTGCCTGGCGTGAGCGGTAACCCACTGACGAAATCCATGGTTATTCTTTCCCACTTCCACTGAGGAATCTTCACCGGCTGAAGCAACCACGACGAGAATCGATGTTCGCCTTGACTACGACAAGTCGGACACTTACCAACAAACTCTGTCACTCTCTCTTGGATCTCGCCACCAGTAATCGCTCTCTAAGATCCTTATACATCTTGCTACCTCCAGGATGCATAGCATAAGGACTACTATGTGCGTCCTGGAGAATCTTCCGCCTCAGCTCAACATCTTTAGGCATACAAGCCTTACCTTGGAAACACAGAACCTCATCACTAGACAAGCTGTAACCCTCCAAACCACCATCCTGCACTTGTACCCTTCGCGCACTCAGAACCTCATCCTCTAATCTGTTTCTCTCGATCCGCTCAACCCAAGTAGGCTTAACTCAGTAACTCTGCGAGAATACCCCCGTCGTCGTACAAACTCAAGTGGGCAAACAAAGCTCTTAAGTCCGAAACAACCTTACGACTCAATGCGTCTGCCACTACGTTAGCCTTGCCCGGATGATATTCAATCGAACAGTCATAATCTTTCAAAGAACTCAACCCATCTGCGCGCCTCAAATTCAAATCCTTCGAGTCGGTAGATACTTTGGACTCTTATGATCCGTAGACTATCGATCTCTCTCCATACAAGTAGTGCCTCCAAATCTTTAAGGCGAAGACTACACCGCTAGCTCCAAATCGTAAGCGTCGGATAGTTGACCTCATATGGACTCAATTGTCGAGAAGCGTAAGCCACAACCTTACCTTCTGCGCATCAAGACACAACCCAAGCCCGTATGTGATGCATCGCAATATATCTTGTGTAATCCTTACAAACCTCAAAGTTGAATTAAAACCGGAGCCTCGGTCAAAATCTTCTTCAACTTATCGAAACTTTCCTGCTTTGTTTCTCGGTCCAAACAAACGGAACTTCTTTCCTCAAAGAACTTGGTCATCAGTACATGCTATTAACGAAACCCTCAACAAACCTTTCAGTAGTATCCGGCCAAACCCAAAAACTCCGAATCTCAACCATCGACTTAGGAGGCTTCCAATCCAAGATCGCCTCAACCTTCCGAGGATCTACTCTAATCCCCACGGTGATACTACATGACCCAAGAAAGTCACTTCACGAGCGTAACTCGTGACTTACCGAACTTAGCATGAGATTTGTTTCTTCCTCAAAATCTGCAAAGACGACTCTCAAATGCGCATCATGCTCTTCCTCTGTCTTTGAGTACACTAAGATGTCGTCTATGAAAACCACGATTTAATCGATCCAGATATCTGCTGAAACACCCTATTCATCATATCCATAAACGCCGCCGGCGGTGCGTTAGTCAACCCGAACGGCATTACGTAAATTCGTAGTGCCCATACCGAGTCCAAGCGCTGTTTTATGGATATCGACCTCCTTAACCTTTAATCTGGTGATACCCGGACCTCAAGTCAATCTTGAAAATACCGCAAAGACCCTTCGGTGATCAAACAAGTCATCTATCGCGTGGCAGCGGATACTTGTTTTTAATCGTTAGCTTGTTTAATCTGGCGGTAGTCTATGCACATCCGCATTGTGCCATCCTTCTTCTTAACAAAGAGTCTTGGCGCACTTACGGCGCAAACACTTGGCCGATAAAACCTCGATCCAATAACTCCCGGATCTCGAGCCTTAAGCTCCACCAATTCCTTTGGCGCCATCCTATACGGGGCAATAGACACCTGGCGATCCTGCAACAGATCTATCCCAAACTCTACCTCTCGATCGGCGGCAAACCCTAAGCTCCTCAGAAACACATCAACAAATTCCCTAATGAAGCATTTAACCTTCTCTACAGCAGACTCTTTAGCCTCCAAGGCATACACATGAACCACATACGCTTCACAGCCCTTCCTGACCATCTTCTCAGCTTTCAGAGCAGATACCACATTAGATAGGTAATCTCTCCTATTACCTATCATAGCCACCTCATCACCCTCAACCGTCTTAAGAACCATGCGCTTGGCCGCGCAATCCAACCTCGCCTGGTACTTGACCAACCAGTCCATCCCAAGAATCAGATCGAACTCCCCAAACGGCAGTTCCATCAGATCAGCAGCAAACACTACCCCTTGGAGTTCTAGGGGTACATCCCTAAACAGCTTATCTACAACTACTGAGTGACCTAGAGGGCTAATTACAGTCATCTGCCTAGAAGATATCTCAGAGTCTAAATCCATGGTCTCTACTATACTATTGGCAACATAAGAGTGCGTCAAACCCACATCAATCAAAGCAGTATAAGGAGAACCAAAGATCAAAAACGTACCGGTTATGACGTCCGGTGCGTCGCCCTCCTCTCGGCGCCTCGCTGCATACACTAATCTAGGCTGTCTGGCATCAGAACTACCCACACCTCTGCCCGGTGCTCCACGGCCCCGACCAGAACCATTTCCATTTCTGCCATTACCACGACCCCTCTGCGGTGGCGGTCCATTACCTCTGAACTGATTACGGCCTTCACTCTCAGACTGAATCCTGGCCAACTTACGCAGACAGTCCCTCACACGATGCTCCAGAGAACCACACTCAAAGCAACCTTTTCCTCCAGTCCAGCAACCACCCCAATGAGATTTTCCACACTGATTGCACTGCGGCGGTCCCTGCCTAGCAGCAACAAACCTAGCAGGCTGATTCGGCCCACTCGGTCTAGCCCTTTTCTGCGGATTACCCGACGATCCAGAAGACCCAAAGCTCCTCTTATGCCTATTTCTATCCATACCCTGCCTCACTGACTCCTTAACACCCTCGGCTATCTTAGCCTTCTCAACTAAGACAGCAAACTCGCGCTCCTGCTGTGGAGCAATCAGCAGTCTCAACTCGTCTCTCAGACCATCCTCGAAACGAACACACCTCTCATGTTTAGTGGCCACAATGCCTCTGGCATACCTACTCAGCTTCAAGAACTCAGCCTCGTACTCAGAAACAGACTTACTCCCCTGGACTAGCCTCAGAAATGCCTTTCGTTGGGAGTCAATATAACTAGCTCCAATGTACTTCTTTTGATATGCAGCCCTGAAATAATCCCATGTCAAATCCTCCGCTGCCACACTGTCCCGAACCGTGAGCCACCACTGGTATGACTCATCCCGAAGAAGCGATACTATGCCCTTTGACTTCTCCTCGATGAGTCAGTCCAGATCATCCATGATCCGCCTGTCGCCTCCGGCCAATACTCGGCGATCTTTGGGAGCAACACCGTAAACACCTCGAAAGAATTCGCCCCGTTTGCCCGAGTCGCTCCAGCATGATTTCCTAACTCCTGCGCCACCACCTATACCGGCTACCCTTTCTAACACTCGCGGCGATCGTCGCGACATCTGCGTCATCCTCAGCCCGATCTTGGAACTCACCACCTCTAAGCGGTGGCGGGCCGGTATCTCATTTTTCGAACCCGACGGATCTTACGGGCTCGTAAAGCGTCATCCTACCCTACCTCTACCACGAGTATTACGACCACGTCCGCCTCGAGTGCTCATGACTAATCTTTCTACGTATCTGATTAAGAATTTTATGCATCAGTATTTATTCCACTATTTTAAAGCAAGTCTTATGAATATTAAAGAGGATTTGTTCTCGCGAGTTCACAAAATCCTATCGGTCTCAATCTCTAAAGTAGCATACTATTGCTAATCATCAAATCATATCACATCCAACCAAATCACAAGCAATAGTACGGGTACTTACTCGGGCGGCTGAGCACAGGAGACTCGGTGCCATGCCTTTCGAACCATACTTTCAAAACAAACACTTAAAACAGACTTTTGAAAACATTTTGGGCCTCGGGCCCACAGCTGAGCCTTTGAACTTAGCTCTGATACCACAATTGTAACACCCCAAACCCGGACAAGACACCACGTTCGAATCTGGTATGTTACGGGGAAAACTTCTTTGAGAGGTTAGATTTTTTTCACTTAAAAGCTGGGTGAAAACATAATGTATTTGAAGAAAATTTGAGTAGACTTGTTTGAAATCAAATGGTATATTTGAAACCCAGAAGTCTTGAAAACTTAACCAAAATGTGTAGTTAAAACGAGTTCATTCCATTAGGAATGAATAGTTTCTTAGTATTACTTAAAGCATTTTTGAACTTAATAGAAAATCGAGTTTGATTTGGGAAATCATTTGAGTTTACTTTATATCAAAACATAGTGTGATACCCGATGGTATAGTTTAAAACACATTGCGTTATAATTTTGAAATCATTGTCTTTCCAAATTTTAGTAAAATTCATTCCAAATTATTTTGTTAAGGCATATGAAAAACCAATTAAAACATAAACATCATAAAACATAAATCAAAGGCCTTTTACAAATCCAAATTAAAACCCAAATAAAGTAGATAAGCTAAAGTACCCAAATTGAATAGTCTGAGCAAAACTTTTATTAAAGCATGGCATGTGCACCCCGAGTCCATCCCGGCTCCATGTCCAAGCGTCTCACGAGTCACTGAAATGTCAAAGGAGAGGGTGAGTCGAATGACTCGATGCATAAATCCCGCCCGAAGAAACAACATGCTAACACACATCATACATAGCAACATAATTAATGCAACCCGATCCTAACCATCCGTATCTCCTTTTCTACCCCGTGTTGTACCAAACCACCGGTGGTGCTAAACCACCTGGTGACCCAAAGTCACGATATCCATAAGTGTGGTGCCAAAACCACTGGTGACCCGAAGTCACGAATAATCCACCGATGGGGCCAACCCATCGCGTGATACCAAATCACTAGCGACAATCCCGTATCTCTCAAGTGGGGCCAACCCACGGTGGTGTCAAACCACGGGGGACGAGTCGCAATGAGGTGCCAAACCTCCGGTGTCCCAAAGACACAATGTGGTACCAAACCACTTTGGTGACCGCGATCACAAATCCGATGATGGGGCCAACCCATCGTGTGATACCAAATCACCTGGCGTCAATCCCGTATAATCAATCGTGGGGCCAACCCACCGTGGTACTAAGCCATCTGGGACGAGGCATTTGAGGTGCCAAACCTCCGTGACCCAAAGTCACAAAATATCACCGTGGTACCAAACCACCTGAGGTACCAAACCTCGGTGTCCCAAAGACACAAGTGTCCCAAAGACACGGATATCATCATCCTCCCTCCTCTCATATCACCCATCATCATACCATATTCATGTGATCATGCATATCATACAAGTCATGCATATCATGCCAACATGTCTAGCATTACATCTCATAGCATACATAACATGGATCATAATGTTGAGCATATCATCAATAGAACTTGTATTGCTACAGACTTACCCGGATCCGTACATATACCCCACTTGGGTATCCAATAATCCATCATACTGTCATGATTTTGATAGGCAAACAGGTTTAATAACAATATTACTAAGTATCAGTGTGTTAGTTTACACACCGCAAAAAACTTGATCTTAAAAAAATCCCGACGAACACGATCTAAGTCCTCGATTACTAGCTCCTACAATCGGCCAAAACATAGGGTTAGGCACCTACAACATTTGGCCAACACCATTTAGACCAAAAGGGTTTGTCGAATCACCCTTACCTTGAAGATGATTTGGTTTCCTACCAAACCTGAACCAAGCAGTGATTCTTCTTCCAACAATCAGCACCCTAATAAACAAATAGTTAATCACCAATCACCTTTAACTTAACCGAAATCTAAGGATTGAACTAACAATAATATACCAATTACTTACCCCTTACTAACCAATTGATTAACAAAGGGGAAAGGCTCCAACTGACTGCTTTGAAATCCTTGATTGCCCAACACCCAAAATTCAGCCAAAAGAGGATTTCTAAGGAGAGAAGATGGATTCGGCTATCACCTTTAACAGAGAGAAAAGATTCGGCCACAGTGTTTTAACACACACCCAAAATCGGTTTCGAGTGAAAGGTTATAAGGAAAATGTTGATAAAAGTATAGGTTCGGCACAAAGAAATAAGAAGAACAATTAAGAAATCGGCTAAGGGTTTTTTTGGAAACAAAAGAAACAAAAATGGATAAAAGGTAGGAACTTTCGGTTTTGAATAAGAAAAGAAAAGATGAAGGTGCTAGGGAAGGTGAATGTTTCGGCTAACAAGGGGTTAAGAGAAGAAAAGAGAGGAAGGTGGGATGCTAAATTCGGCTTAGCTCAAATGAAGAAGAAAAAATGTAAGGGAAATGGTTCGGCTAATAATAATAAGAAAGAAAAGATGCAACCTGAAGATGTGCCTTCAAAATGACATTCGGCCACCCCAATTCAAATGACAAAATAATTTCGGCAAGATGAGAGCTTGACTTTCGGTTTCAAAAGGAAGAAAAATGTAAAAGAACACTCTTGAAAATTCGGCTATTGTTGACAAAATGAGAGCTTTGTTTGCTTACCAAAGCTTGACCGAAAATGTACTAAAATGCCACGGTACATTCGGCCTTCTCCTATCCCACACTAAGCCGTCCACTCCTCCCCCAAAAATCTCCAAAAGATTCGGCCAAAACACCTCCCACTACTCACAACCACTCAATTCAAACAGGTTGAACTAGTCTCCCTCCTACTTTCACTCTCCACCCTTCTTTTAAATAATTTGACTTGGTCCATGGCAGAGTTTGAACTGCCAACAACTCTCCTCCTTCATGCCGTCAAAATGGGAGCAAAATAGGAGGACACCCCAGCTTGAACCCAAGACCTCTTCCTCCTGCAAATGACGCCATTCCAAGCTCCAAGTGGCGTCTTGCTTTGCCACTTTGCTAGCTCATCTTTTGTGCAACCAAACACCAAATAAAATCTTTAAACCCCAACTCCCTCAGCTCCTGTCACCTAAGCCCAAAAACTAAAATTTTCCTACCTACTCAGGCTTACTTCTAGCTCATAACTAAGCCCCGAAACCACACAAACAACAACATAGCACACAAAACACATGCAAAACATGCCATAACAAAATACCCCCTAACCCGGGATATTACAGCTCACATGTTCATCAATGGCACATCTCAAAATCTTCACCAATTCATAAAATTGAAGCATGGGTTTTAAATAGTACAAAGCAACGATCACAAAAATGTAAAAAATTGTCAAAAACCGACCAAAACACATACCTTGATTTAGAACAACAATGGCTGAATGCTTTAGGCCCTAGCTCTTTTTTTTCTTCTTCAATTTCGGTGGATGGATGAACATAACGGGAAAAATTTTATGTTTTGTTTTATTATATTAACATTAAAACAAAGTTTACCATTTTGCCCTCAATTAATACATTATAAATTCACCTAATATATACCCCATTTATGTCCATCTCCACTATTAATGGTCCATTTACAGCATAAGGACCCCTCATTTAAAAAGCGATGACAATTAGCACTTTAACAATCAGCACACAACTTTTACAATTTACGTGATTAAGTCCTTTCTCATAATTCAACACATAGTCGATAAAATTTTCACACCAAAATTTTCACACAGGCTATATCACATATAATAAACACCAAGAATAATATTAAAATATTATTTCAACCTCGAATTTGTGGTCTCAAAACCACTGTTCTGACTATGGTTTAAACTGAACTGTTACAACTCTCCCCTTTAGCGATTTTCGTCCCCAAAAATCTTACCAGTGAACAGATGTGAATATTGCTCTCTCATAACATTCTCAGGCTCCCACGTTGCCTCTTCAACTCCATGTTTGTGCCACAACACTTTCACTAAGGAAATTCTTTTGTTTCTCAACTCTTTAGTCTCCCGTGCTAAAATTTGGATCGGTTCTTCACTATACGACAAGTTTGACTGAATTTCAACCTTAGTAGGATCAATCACGTGAGACGAATCGGATCAGTACTGACGGAGCATCGACACATGAAACACATTATGAATCTTTTCTAACTCAGGTGGCAACATCAATATATAAGCAATTGGCCCAACTCGTTCAATGATCTCATACGGCCCGATGAACCTCGGACTCAGCTTGCCTTTTCGGCCAAATCAAAGTATTTTCTTCCACGGAGATACTTTCAAAAACACTTTTTCACCGAGCTCAAATTCAATATCTTTTCGTTTCAAGTCTACATAAGACTTCTGACGATCTAAAGCCGATTTCAAATAGTCATGAATCACTTTCACTTTTTGTTCAGTTTCTTTAATTAAATCAACCCCGTGAATCTTATTCTCATTCAGCTCAGTCCAATCCAATGGAGTTGGGCATTTTCGACCGTAAAGAGCCTCATATGGTGCCATTTTAATGCTAGATTGAAAACTGTTATTGTACACAAACTCAATCAATGGTAACTCCTTTTCCTGCGTACTTTCAAATTCAAGAATACAACATCTCAACATATCTTCGAGAACCTGAATGATTCGCTCGGACTGACCATCCGTTTGCGGATGAATGCAGTACTAAAATGTAATTTTGTACCTAAAGCCTCTTGTAATTTCTTCTAAAATCGCGAGGTAAACCTCGAATCTCTATCAGATACAATAGATAGTAGCACCCCGTGCAATCTTACAATCTCACCAATATACAATTCAGCCAATCTATCGAATGAATTATCTGTTCTCACCGGAACGAAATGAGCTGATTTTGTTAATCTGTCAACTATCACCTAGATTACATCTTTCTTTCCCGGAGATAAAGGCAATCCCGACACAAAGTCCATCGTAATTCTCTCCTATTTCCACTCAGGAATCATGATCGGCTGTAACAAACCGGATGGAACTTGATGTTCAGCTTTAACTTGCTGGAATATTAAACATTTTGACACAAAGTCAGAGATGTATCTTTTCATACCATGCCACCAATAAAACTGTTTCAAATCATTATACATTTTCGTACTCCTCGGGTGAACAGTCAAACGGCTATTGTGAGCTTCGTTCAAAATCAGCTGAATTAACTCTGAATTCTTCGGAACAAAAATACAATTTCTGAATCTCAAACAATCATCATTATCAAATCAAATTTCTGAGAATTCAAATCACATTGAGCTCGTTTTGCTATTATCTCATCATCACTTTTCTGAGCATTACAAATCTGACGTACAAACATCGACCTCACTTTAAACTCAGCCAAAACTAAATTATCATCACATAAATTTATCTGAGTACTCATAGCTCACAAATCTCATAAAGACTTTTGACTCAAGGCATCAGCAACAACATTATCTCTGCTCGGATGATAATCAGTCACAAGTTCGTAATCATTCAACAACTCTAACCATATTCTCTGTTGTAAATTCAATTCTTTCTGTGTCATCAAGTACTTCAAGCTCTTGTGATCAGTATAAATATGACATTTATCACCAAATAGATAGTGGCGCCAAATCTTCAATGCAAACACAATCGCTGCTAATTCAAGGTCGTGCGTTGGATAGTTCTTTTCATGCGGCTTTAACTGCCTCGAAGCATAAGCAATGAATTTGCCTTCTTGCATCAGCACACAGTCCAAACCATTCAACGATGCATCACTGTAAACTATAAATTCTTTACTCGATTCAGGTTGAACTAACATTGGTGCTTCCATCAACAATGCTTTCAACTACTCAAAACTCTGATGGCACTTTTCTGACCACTCGAATTTAATATCTTTCCGTAGCAACTTCGTCAACGGAGTCGCAATCATCGTGAAGCCTTTTACAAGCTGTTTATAATATCCCGCTAGTCCCAGAAAACTACAAACTTCAGACACATTTCTTGAAGGCTTCTATTCTAAAATAGCTGTGATTTTACTCGGATCAACTCGTATTCCCGCAGCTGATACAATGTGCCCCAAAAAACTAACCTCACGCAACCAAAATTCAAATTTGCTAAATTTTGCATACAATTGCTTCTCAAGTAGAGTTTGTAACACAACTCTCAAATGCTCAGCATGTTGCGTCTCATCACATGAATAAATCAGAATATCATGAATGAACACCACAATAAAACGATCCAAATATGGTCTGAATATCTGATTCATCAAATCCATAAACACTGCAGGAGCATTCGTTAGTCCGAAAGGCATCACTAAGAATTCATAATGTCTTATCTCGTTCTAAAAGCAGTTTTCAGCACATCAGATTCTTTAACTCTCAACTGATAGTAGCCCGATCTCAAATCTATCTTAGAAAACACTGTAGCTCCTTTCAGCTGATCAAACAAATTATCAATACGTGGCAACGGATACTTATTCTTTATTGTCACTTTATTCAACTGCTGATAGTCGATACACACCCTCATAGTGCCATCTTTCTTTTTCACAAACAGCACAGGAGTACCCCAAGGCGAGAAACTCGGTCGTGCAAATCCTCTATCAGTCAACTCTTGCAACTGAGACTTTAACTCTTTTAATTTTGTTGATGCCTTTCTATACGGAGCTTTTGAGATAGGAGTAGTCCTCGGCACTAATTCAATTCCAAATTCAACTTCTCGTAATGGAGGTAATCCTGGTAACTCTTTGGAAAACACATCTGGGAACTCACAAACCACATGTACTGATTCAACTTTCTTTTCTGACACCTTTGTATTAATCATATATGCCAAATAAGTTTTGCAACCCTTTCTCACATAGTTCAAAGCTTTCATCGTAGATACAATAGCTGGTAACCCTTTCAAGTCACTGGATTCAATTCAAATTATCTCATCATTCTGACTTCTCAATTCAATACTCTTTTGTTTATAGTTCATAATAGCATTATGCAAAGTGAGCCAATCTATACCTAGAATTATATCAAATTCATCGAATGGTAGCAACATCAAATTAGCCGGAAAGCATATATCCTGAAACATCAATAGGCAATTCTTGCACACTTTATCCACCAAGACACACTTGCCTAAGGGGTTCGATACTCTAATCACAAATTCAGTAGACTCAATAGGTAGAGTCTTACTTGATACTAGATTCACACACACATACAAATGAGTAGATCCTAGGTCTATCAATGCAATCACGTCAGTATCAAATAGAGTAAAAGTACCAGTAATGACGTCTGGAGATGACGCTTCTTCTCGTGCGTATATAGCATAGGCTCGAACAGGTGCTCTTGCCTCCGATCTCACAGCTGTATCAGTAGTCCCTCTTTGACTTCTACTCACATTCCCGACGTTTCTAGGTGGTTTACCCCTAGCCGTCGTGTTACTTGATCTCACATTCTGAACAGCTTCTTCTTCAGCTAATTTTGGACAATCATAATGAAGTGATCTCGTGATCCATACTTATAACAAGTTCGATTATTATATTTTCCCCAACATTCTCCCACATGTCATCTTCCACACTATCTACACTCAGGTTTGTTGCTTTTGGCGCTACCAACACTTGATTCAATCAGAATTTGAACTCGTAGACCGGTGCTTTGTCTCACACGATCTCTACTCAGATGTCCAAATGAAGTATTTGATTGATTGCTTAAATCTCTAAATCTCTTCGTCGAAGGTTGAGAAAACTTACTCATCAATCTTTTTCTTTCATCACGAGCTTCAGAATCAGCTTTCTTCTTTTCTTTGCTAAGCTCTTCAACTTTACAGGCTCGCTCAACCAACACAACAAATTCATTTAAATCAAGTATCCCAACCAACAATTTAATGTCTTCATTCAGCCCTTCAATGAAGCATTTACACATAGTAGCTTCAGTCAAAACACATTCCTGTGCATACTGACTCAATCTCACAAACTCCCGTTCATACTCAGTAACGGACATGCTGCCTTATTTCAGCTCTAAAAACTTTTTACGTTTCTAATCTATGAACCATTGACTAATATACTTCTTTCTGAACTTAACTTGAAAGAAATCCCAGGTGATTCTCTCTCTCTGAACCACGGATGTCAATGTTTTCTACCAGTTATAAGCCGTATCTCTCAACAAAGAAACTGAACACTTAATGCATTCATCAGGGGTCAACAACATCTCATTGAATACTCAAATTATATTATCGAGCCAAAACTCGGCTCGCTCAGCATCGTCATCAGCTGTGGCCCTAAACTCTTTGGCCTTGTACTTACGAATCTTATCCATATGAGGATTGTTCAATCGGATCATATCTACAACTTGTGGAACAATAGGTACTTGTGGGGGTGGAGGTTGTGGAGCAGCCGGATTCGTTCGAACGAACTCCTAAAACCACTCACTCATCATTCAAAAGAAGGCTTGCTTAGCCTCTTGATCGCTGAAATCACAGCTTTAAAATTTATAAAAGAATGATCGAACCTGGAAACTAACTCTGACAACGATTAAAGGCAAGTGTACCTATCGAACAGTAGTATAGCTTAGGCAAGACCGGATATCGAACCCAAAGGAACCAAAAGTATTAATACTAACTTTCTTTTTATTATTTAGTCTTAAAAATAAAGTGAAGTTTGTTTTAATCTAAATTAACAACGACTAAGCTAAGGACACTAAGACAAAAAGAACGAATTGGGAAATAACTTGAAGAAAAACTCAGTTGATCACGACGATGCCATCAGGAAGAATCCACCTAGACTTCACTTGTTACTTAACCCTGAATCATATGATTTATTTACTTAGCTTGATCCGTAGGACTCCCTAACCTATGCTAAATCCTCTCTCGAGGCGAATAACGTCTAACCATAGGTTAATTAGTGGAACTCTCATTCTCTTATAATAACCCCATAGAATAGCAGTAAATTGATCTATGGATTCTCATATTAGGTTTCACCCTAATCCGGCAAAATCTCGTAACCCTATCTCTAGGCGTTCGATCAACTCCGCTTAATTACGCTAGATCTTCTTTTAAGCAGGGTCTATTCCTCCTTCACCTAAGCACATCAGATTTGGATTAAGCATGCATAATTAAGAACAACCTAAGTATTTATCATAAAATTCAGAAATCAAATAACAAGATTCATCTAGGTTTCATCCCCTTCAGGTATCTGAGGGGTTTAGTTCATAACTAAGAAAGAAAACATCTCAAGAGAAAAGATAAAACAAGACATAAGAAATCCCTAAAACTCTATGAAGGAATTGAAGGAGAATTACACCGTCTTGAGTATAACTCCGGCTTCTTGGGATGGATCAACTGGCTAACTTCAAGCGATTCCCATAATTTTGACCTTTCCGGCTTGGCTCCTTGGCCTAGCTCGATTCCCCCTCAAAGGTGGCACTTAGGGGTTATATATAGGCTATTTGGAATGCGATTCTTTCTCTCTAAGTATCCTTTTTCGACTGAAATTGCTCATTCCAGTGACAGAGGCACGGCCATGACACACGCCCGTGTGGCTCGACTTGAATCCGTGTTTGGATTTCTACTTTGAGGCACGGCCATGTAAGTCGTGGTTGAGGCCGTGCTCTAGGTGATCGGTAGGGCACGACTGTGTGGGCTTTGGGCCAGGCCATGTCAATTTCGTGCTAAGGCCCTTTTACTCTGTTTTAGGCCCGTTTCATGTTCTTTTCATCCTCGGGTGCTTTCTTGAGTATAAAACATGAAAAGAAAGGATTAAGAGCACCTTTTTACATAAATCGAGGCTCAAATCATCCAAAAGCATGCTAAATATGGGATAAAAATATGTTACTTTTACGGTTTATCAAATACCCCCACACTTAAGCTTTTGCTTGTCCTCAAGCAAAATTCTCAACTTACAATTAAAACGAACTTTCCATGATGCATAATTCCTATCAACAATGTCTCATCATAATTCATAGATAATTCACACATGGATAATTCTACTCAAATAGTCCTAAAGATTCAAACAAGATAAGTCATATATTTGGAGCACGAAAACATAGGTGTTTCCCTTTATCTAAATAATCACCTTTAATTCAAAATCTACAAGGATTGACATCTTCACAAAAGATTCACTCAAATCACTTAAAAAATGTTTAAGGTTTAAAATTAAGCCCTCAATAAGTCAAACATGAAAAGTTAATCCTATAGGCTTGCCTAAAAATCAAATCTCCACCACTGTAAAATGATATGATAAACAGATCAAAAGGTCTTTGTTAGGGTTGTAACAGGGCTAGGGTTAAAGGTGTGGATAAAGGCTGAAATTAGAAGGTTAGAATCGAGACTGAATTGATAAGTTACCTACCTAAAAATTTCTGAGATAATAATTACATCAACTGAAAATAATAATAAACCTACTAATACGGGCTTTTTCTTTTGATAATTTAGACTTTAACTGTATAAGCTCACTCTTCATAATACTAATACTGACTATACTTTGACTTTTTTTAGAACAAACTAAAAATAACTTCAACTCATAATGAAAACTCAGGTAACTAGTTAAATCATATCTCGATTAAAGGGTAGTCAAAAGGAAGGGTGCTAACAAATACAAAGGGTTTTTGTTTTTGGATTAATATTAGTGGGTGAGTCAATAAAAGGGTTGTTAGGCTCAAGTGGTTCACTAGGGGTTAATTATGAGGGTAGGCTTTTTAGTGGTGTAAGTGGGTTAAAACCTAGGTGCCTTTATCATCTCTCTGTGTCAAATCATAACTGTGGTCTTGACATGTATAATCAAGGCAAGTTCTAGAATAACAGTTCATAGTTGACACACTCATAATCAGAAAGTGAGCATGAAAAGGAATAGATGCTCTATAAGGCTCAAAGTCTCACAAAAAAATGGGTGTTTTTGACATCAACCTTGTAAATCTCAAACTTCAAAGTAATATTCAAACTTAGGTCAACAACCTAAAATTTTAGAATTTTGAAAATTAGGCTTATCATGCTTGATTTTCTAGTATTTTTTTAAGTTTAATCATCAATGCACAATTAACTATGATTTATTCAAAAACATATCAATAAAAATCATGAATAAATAGAAATTTCATCCTAATTAGTAATATAAGGAAATTACTTAAAAACAAGACTAAATTGCCCTCAATGTACAAAGATAGATAATGAAATTAATATGCAACATTTAAAGAGAGGGGAGAAAGTAGCACTCCCAAAATTAATGGATGATGTCCTTGGAGGACGGTATATGTCGTTTGTCTGATGACTTGTGTAGTGGTTTATTGCTCCTAGTGATGTTTTTGAAACTGTTAAGTCATCAATTAGAAGTCTTTTGGGGGCGTAATTAAATAGATGTTAGGAATACTTGAAAGTTAGATGTTGATGAGAATCATAAAGAATTGTCAATGTATGAGGAAAATGTTCAAACTTAAGATAAATTAAAATAACAAGAAAATAAATAAAAATAAAAACTTAAAAATAAGAAAAGAAAATCTAAATAAAGGGACTCAAAGGTCCTCATCATCGGCTGGGTCCTGCGGTGGTTCTGCTGATGAGATGTGGAGGTGCCGGTATATCTATTGAAGTGTAGTCTCTATCCCATCAAGACGTCGAGAATTTTTAACAAAACACAGCTCGAACTGGTCGAGCGGTGCAGAGATGTCTGCTAATGAGGGTGCTGTACGGGCTGGCCGCTGGCTCTGACTTGGTGCCTCCTGTGATGGTGGGACATCATCAATAATGTCCTCGGGCTCCTCTTCATCTGTGTGTGCCACTATTAGGTACTGAGGGGGGTTGGTCCCTCGGCGTTGTTTAATCATTCTCATATGCAGCATCGTCTGAATGCCTTGAGGTGCCATGTTCCCTAACAATGTGAGGGAAGTGGTCTAGGCCTCCGTGTGGAGGAGGCTAAAGTATCGAGCCAACCTTGTGATGTACGGCCACATCGATAAGATCCCCTTCCTGTGCGGCTCTATCTGGTGTTGAATTGCACAGGCGATGAAGTATGCCAAGTCAAAAACGTGCCCTTCAGACATGCACGATAGGTAGTAAACATCGTGTTTGTTTATTACGCGGGTGCTCTCTCGACGCCCTGTGATGGTATGGACGAGGATGGCATGGAGATACCTTAGGGGTGGCAGAAGGGCTGTTGCCTTCGAGCGACTGGGGTCGTAGACACTTGTGATGGGTTTTAAGTTTTACCAGCATTTGAGGGGTACAATGGAGATCTCGGTTCAGCTCGAAAAGTAGGTTAGCTTCTATGAATACTTGTGTATAAAGTCCTAGTGCCGAACCGAATTGCGGTACGCTCAATCGACGCACCGTTCCCCTTAGGCAGAATTAGATGGTACCCGGATCATCGAACTGCGCCATCACAGTCTGCAATGTGAAAGTGCTGCAGAATTCCAGTGTGAGCTCCAAGTATGTGGGCTCATTGATTGAGAATAACTGCTTCCAGGGGTCAATCGAGAGGAAGGCTCGAGTATCGGATACGAGCCCTACTTGTTTTACTACTGACGAGTAGATGCACCTACCGGTGCCAATGTGACTATCTCGAATTGTTTTGTAACGTTCTTCTTGAGTTGCTTGAGAGAATTTGAGGAATGGGTGTCGAAGTTCCGAAGAAGCACTTGTGGACGATGATCCCGGCCCCTTTCTCTTTTTGGTGGGAGCGACCGTAGTTCGTTTTGGTCTTGATGATGACATTGTACCTGAAATAAAATAATCAAATATAAAGCAAGTTCCTTAACAATAAGATAGCCAAAATATTCTGTACTAAATCAAGCAAAATGGTAATCAGTGGATATTATTTGACAGTAGTGATTCTTTTAAACAAAGAAGTATCAAAAATGCAAAAGTTTGTGCCTAAAATGGAGTCAATCATCAACCAACTCATCAGAGTGTTCATGAGTCTTTGAGAGAAATCATTAACCAAAATGATGCCTAATACTAAACAAAAGTAAAAAGGATAAAGTAAAATGGCATAATATTCAAGTTTTTGAGTCAAAAAATTAAAGTAGTGAAAGGAACCAGGGGTTGGGATGGTGTGAGATGATCAGACACGGACGGAGCATGGCGGTGTTGTGGGTTCTGCAGCACGAACACGGCGGTGGTGGGGGCGTGGCGCTTGGTAGCACGGATGTGGTGCAGGCATGTGAACGGGTTTTGGATGGTTTCTAGAGAGAAACAGTAATGGGGGTAGTTTTAGGTGAAGGATAATACAGGTGCGGCCAGATTTGGGGAGAAAGGATGTTGAAAACTGATTTCAGGTTTAGGGTTTGGGGGGATGGTTAAATTTTATATATAAGGGAGGGGGCATGGTCCATCGCCACGCCAGTGTGAATTTTAAATCGCTCGTGCTTTTCGCGATTTCAGAATATGGGTGCGTTCAGGATTCTTGGTACGGCCATGGGTAAATTAGCACGCCCGTGTTCAATAAGTCAGTATGTTGGCCCGGTACGGTAGCACAGGCATGTATAGCCCGTGTGTGGCAAGTCAGTATCTTCACACGGTCGTTGGGCATGACCGTGTTTTTCCCGTGCTTAACCTCACACGGTTAGTTAGGACAGGCATGGTATGCCCGTGGTGTGTAAGTCAGTAGCTTCACACCGTTATGAAGCATGGGCGTGTGATGCCCGTGCTCGATAAGTCAGCGACCTCGCACGGTTAGGTTGCACAGGCGTGGTCCGGTATCGCAGCCCGTGTTAACAAAAAAAATTTTTCCTATTTGGGCACGGCTCTTACACGCCCGTGGTTCGTCCCCTGTCTTGCACACGACCACTGACACGCCCATGTTCAAGGCCGTGTTTAAAAACCTGCACTTCTATTGGACTATTTTATTATGGTGTTAGAAAAAATGGAAATAAAATGTTAGTGGGCTAGTGCTCGGGTTACCTCCCGAGAAGCGCTTGTTTATAGTCTTAACTAGACTTTCCCTGTTTTTGGTTCTAAAATAAGGTTCATGGAGCAGTAGCTCCTCCCTTATATCTTCAGAATCTACACCATTATAAATTTTGAGTCGGTGACCATTTACCTTGAATGTACCCTTAGTGGGATGAGTTGCCTCGATGGTGCCATATGGAAAAATTGTTTTGATCATGAATGGGCCTGACCATCTTGATTTCAGCTTTCCCGGGAATAGTTTAAGCCTTGAGTTATATAGTAGGACCAAATCCCCTTCTTCAAATTATTTTGATCTCTTGAGACGAGCATCGTGGCATCGCTTTGTTGCTTCCTTGTATAGTTTTGAGTTCTCGTAAGCTTCCGTTCCCCATTCGTCCAGCTCGTTCATCTGCATAATTCTTTTCTTTCCTGCAATTTTGATGTAAAAATTGAAGAATTTTATTGCCCAAAAAGCTTTGTGTTCTAATTCAAATGATAGATGACAGCTTTTCTCGTATACAAGTTTGTATGGGGATGTCCCTAGAGGTGTTTTAAATGCTGTTCTATAGGCCCATAAAGCATCATCTACTTTAACTGCCTAATGTTTTCTATTTGATTCAACCGTTTTTTCTAGAATGCGCTTAAGTTCTCGGTTTGCTACCTCAACTTGCCCACTGGTTTGAGGGTGATATGGGGTGGTTGTCCTGTGATATACTCCATATTTCTTTAGAACCTGTTCAAATTGAGTATTACAGAAATGAGTACCCCTATCACTAATGATGGCTCTTGGTGTGCCAAATCGGGAAAATAGTTTCTTGAGAAATTTAACTACTACCCTGGCATCATTGGTAGGTAAAGCTTCTGCTTCTACCCATTTTGACATGTAATCAACTGCTACTAGGATGTACTTGTTCCCAAACGAACTAGGGAATGGTCCCATAAAATCAATACCCCATACATCAAATATTTCACATGACAACATATATGTTTGAGGCATTTCATCACGTTTGGAAATATTACCTATTCTTTGGCATCTATCACACGAGGTAACATACCTGTTGGCATCTTTAAATAGAGTGGGCCAATAAAAACCTGATTCGAGTATTTTGTGTGCTATCTTAATACCACTGTAGTGTCCTCCTGAAGGTCCTGAATGGCAATGTTCCATGATTTTGTTTATACGCGCTTTGTAACGCATCTTGAATTACGATCTGCGCATATATACGGAAAGAAAGGGTCTTCCCAAAAATAATTTTTCACATCAGCAAAGAATCGCTTCTTTTGGTGATGTGTTAATTTTTTTGGCAAGATGTTAGCTGCTAAATAATTTGCAATATTTACAAACCATGGTACCTCAGAATGCGTTATAGAGAGGAGTTGTTCTTCGGGGAAAGAATCGTTTCTTTCACTTTCATCGAGCTCTTTGGTGTGTGGATTTTTGAGTCTAGAAAGGTGATTTGCTGCAAGATTCTCAGCTCCCTTCTTATCTTGTATTTCCAAGTCAAATTCCTGTAAGAGTAAAATCTATCGTATGAGTCTAGGTTTTGCATCAGGTTTGTTTAAAAGATAACAAAGAGCAGAATGGTCAGTGTAAATGATAACTGTAGACAATATTAGATACTGTCTAAATTTATCAAAAGCAAAAACTACAGCCAGCAATTCTTTCTCTGTGGTGGTATAGTTTTCTTGTGCGGGTGTTAATGTTCTGCTAGCATAGTAAATTGGCTGAAAATGCTTGTCTCTTCGTTGTCCCAAAGCGCACTCCACTTTGCAAAATCACTTGCATCAGACATTAGTTCAAAGGGTAAGTTCCAATCAGGTGCAATTATAATCGGAGCATTTATTAATTTATCTTTAAGGATATTAAAAGCATCTAAACATTCCTGATTGAAATTGAAAGGAACATCTTTTTCTAAAAATTTTGTCAAAGGCTTAGCTATTTTAGAAAAATCTTTAATAAATATCCTATAGAACCCTGCATGTCCTAAAAAGCTTCTAATAGCCTTAATAGAACTAGGGGGAGGTAGTTTTTCTATGGTTTCAACCTTTGCTTTATCTACCTCAATCCCTTTACTAGAAATCTTATGTCCTAACACAATCCCTTCCCTAACCATAAAATCACATTTTTCCCAATTCAAAACAAGGTTTGTTTCCTCACATCTCATTAGAACTCGTTTTAAATTTTTAAGGCAAAGATGGAAAGAATTACTGAATACCGAGAAATCATCCATAAATACCTCCATGATGTCTTCCACGAGTACGTCAAAGATCGCCAACATGCAACGCTGAAAAGTAGCAGGAGCATTACATAACCCAAAAGGCATTCTACGATAAGCAAACGTACCATATGGGTATGTAAATGTTGTCTTCTCTTGGTCTTCAGGAGATATAGGGATTTGGAAGTAGCCGGAAAGTCTGTCCAAAAAATAGTAGTACATATGCCCGGATAGTCTTTCTACCATTTGATCTATGAAGGGCAGAGAAAAGTGATCTTTTCTGGTGGCATCATTTAGTTTCCTAGAGTCTATACAGACTCTCCAGCCTGTAACTGTTCTTGTGGGAATTAACTCATTCTTTTCATTGGGTACCACTGTCATCCCTCCTTTCTTTGGAACTACCTGTACAGGACTTACCCAAGTGCTATCAAAAATAGGATAAATTATTCCTGCATCTAGAAGTTTAATTACCTCGAATTTAACCACTTCTTTCATGTTGGGGTTTAACCGTCTCTGGGGCTGCACGCACGGTTTGTATTCTTCTTCCATTAGAATTTTATGTGTGCAGAACGATGGGGTTATACCCTTGATGTCAGCGATTTTCCAGGCTATGGCTTTTTTATGTTCTCTTAATACCTTTACCAACTCTTCTTTTTCCTTGGGTTCTAGTTCTGAAGAGATAATTACCGGTAGCATAGAATTGTCCCCGAGGAATGCGTATTCTAAATGTTTTGGCAACCGTTTTAATTCCAATTTGGGCGGCTCATTGATGGAGGATTTCTGCTCTATTTTGTCATTATTTTCAATGCTTTCTTCTTTTATTTGTCCGAATAGCGATGTATTCAGATTCAACTCATCGCCTTCATCTTCTTCCCCCTCTTCTTGAGTCAGGCACAGTTCCATCGTGTCATCATTTGTGATTTCCTGTAATGAATTTTGAATGATATGATCAGTAGTATCAACAAAACAACAGGAATCATCTTGCTCTTTAAAATATCGCATGGCATCATAGATTTGAAAAATAATTTCTTCATCGCCTATCCTTAATGCAAGTTTACCGTCACCTACATCAATAACGGCTCTAGCAGTAGCTAAAAAAGGCCGCCCCAAAATTAAGGGAACATTAATGTCTTCATCCATGTCTAACACAACGAAATCGATGGGAAAAATTAATTTATCAATTTTCACAAAGATATCTTCAATAACTCCTCTAGGATATTTAATGAATCTATCTGCTAACTGAATACTCATCCTAGTGGGTTTTGGTTCCCCTAGATCTAGTTGTTTAAACATTTTATAAGGCATTAAATTAATACTAGCGCCTAGATCACCTAGTGCTTTTTTAATATTTAAGCTACCAATTAAACAAGGGATAGTAAAACTTCCTGGGTCTTTTAATTTGGTTGGTAGCTTATTTTGGAGGACAACTGAGCACTCATCATTAAGTTCTAGCATCGACGCTTCTTCAAGCTTCATTTTATTCGTCAGGAGTTCCTTTAAGAATTTTGCGTACTTCGGTATCTGTGAAATGGCTTCAACAAAAGGTAAGTTAATATGTATTTGTTTAAAAAGTTCAAGAAACTTACCGTATTGGGCATCTAATCGTTCCTTTTATAACTTTGCTGGACATGGGATTGTTGGTTTACTTTTTTTACGTATTGGATTTACATCCTCAACTCCCTCATCTCTTGTTTTGTTATTTTCATGTGGCATTTGTTTCTTTGGTTCGACTAATTCTTTTCCACTTCTTAAAGTAACCGCTTTTACCTGTTCTGTCCCTTTAGAAAAAACTTCTGCCCGTATTTCACAAATCATCCCAGTAAGTAGTCCAATCGATTTAGTGATTTCTCCGAATGACCCAATAAGTTTTTCAACTGACGCTCGTTGATATTTTTCTCTCTGTTTCTTGCAAACTTTTTTTGTGTCTGTCGTGAATTTTGTCAACATCTCTTCTATGGTTGGTTTTTTCTCTTGTGGATAGCGCTGATTTTTGAAGTTTTGAGGAGGTTGTTGCCTTTGATTTCCTTGATTTCCTTGGCCTACCCATGAAAAATTTGGGTGGTTCCTCCAACCTTGATTGTAAGTATTACTATATGGATTATTATTGGATCTAAAATTATTACCTATATAGTTCATCTGTTCGCTCTCTACTTCTGGTTGGTAGGGTGGGTACTCAGAATTCGCCACAGTTCCACTTGCGTCGTATGCTTTGCAGACTTGGATGTACTGCGAAGAACACAAACCGTCAATCTTTTTATTCATCATCTCCATCTGTGTTGATAGCATGGTTATTGTGTCTATGTTGAAAGCTCTGGCTGATTTCGTCAGTTTTGTCCTTGTAACTTGCCACTGATAATTATTCAGTGACATCTCTTGAATAAACTCGTTCGCTGCTTCAGGAGTTTTGTTGTTCAAGGTTCCATCGGCGGCTGAGTCAATTAGTTGTCTCGTTGAGGGGTTTACACCATTATAGAACGTTTGGACTTGTAGCCACAAGGGTAAACCATGGTGTGGACACCTTCTCAAGAGATCTTTGTATCTCTCCCATGTATCGTATAATGTCTCTACATCCATTTGCACAAAAGAAGAGATACAATTCCGTAATTTGGCCGTTTTGGCCAGTGGGAAATATTTCATTAAAAACATTTCGGTCATTTGATCCCATGTAGTGATTGACCCTCGTTGTAACGAGTTTAACCATTTTTTGGCTTTATTTCTTAATGAAAAATGGAATAACCGAAGACGTATGTCATCATCAGAAATGCCATTTATTTTGAATGTATCACAGAACTTTAAGAAATTAGCTATATGAGTATTTGGGTCTTCGTCCTACAAACCATCAAGTTGAACAAACTGTTGAATCATTTGTATTGTGTTAGGCTTTAATTCAAAATTATTAGCGGCTATAGCAGGCCTAACAATACTTGATTCTGCTCCTGTTAAATGCGGTTTAGCATAACCAAACATGGTACGTGGAGCGTTGCGTTCCCCCACATCGTGTGGTGATGGATTAGTTTCGTCCATCCCTTCAGTAGGATTGGATCTGTCTTCTTCCTCTCTTTATGTATAGTTTAGGGCTCGCGTAATTTCTCGGCGATTCCTATGAGCGGTTGCTTTAATATCACTGTCGTATACTAAAGGTCCTCTCGGGTTCCTTCTAGTCATAAACTAGAGCTACCTGAAAAGAAAAGAAAGAAAAATTAGCAAAATTAAAAAATTAACCTAAAAACAAAAATAAATTGCTGAAAATAAAAATAATGGCTAAAGTAATAAAAATAGAGTTTTCTTAATATTTTAGTTCCCCGACAACGGCGCCAAAAACTTGATCGCTGAAATCAGAGCTTTAAAATTTATAAAAGAATGATCAAACCTGGAAACTAATAAAATTTATAAAAGAATGATCAAACCTGGAAACTAACTTTGACAATGATTAAAGGTAAGTATACCTATCGAACAGTAGTATAGCTTAGGCAAGACCGGATATCGAACCCAAAGGAACCAAAAGTATTAATACTAACTTTCTTTTTATTATTTAGCCTTAAAAATAAAGTGAAGTTTGTTTTAATCTAAATTAACAATGACTAAGCTAAGGACACTAAGACAAAAATAACTTGAAAAAAAAAAACTCAATTGATCACGACGATATCATCAGGAAGAATCCACCTAGACTTCACTTGTTATTTAACCCTGAATCATATGATTTATTTACTTAGCTTGATTCGTAGGACTCCCTAACCTGTGCTAAACCCTTGAGATCTAACCCTAGCTTAATTAGTGGAACTCTCGTTCTCTTATAATAACCCCCTAGAATAGCAGTAAATCGATCTATGGATTCCCATATTAGGTTTCACCCTAATCCGGCAAAATCTCATAACCCTATCTATAGGCGTTCAATCAACTCCGCTTAATTACGCTAGATCTTCTCTTAAGCAGGGTCTATTCCTCCTCCACCTAAGCACATCAGATTTGGATTAAGCATGCATAATTAAGAACAACATAAGTATTTATCATAAAATTCAGAAATCAAATAACAAGATTCATCTAGGTTTCACCCCCTTCAGGTATCTGAGGGGTTTAGTTCATAACTAAGAAAGAAAACATCTCAAGAGAAAAGATAAAACAAAACATAAGAAATCCCTAAAAATACCTGAAGGAATTGAAGGAGAATTCCACCGTCTTGAGTATAACTCTGGCTTCTTGGGATGGATCAACTGGCTAACTTCAAGCGATTCCCACAATTCTGACCTTTCTGGCTTGGCTCCTTGGCCTAGCTCGACTCTCCCTCAAAGGTGGCACTTAGGGGCTATATATAGGCTCTTTGGAATGCGATTCTTTCTCCCTAAGTATCCTTTTCAGACTGAAATTGCTCATTCGACAGAGGCACGGCCATGGCACACGCTCGTGTTGCTCGACTTTAAGCCGTGTTCAGATATCTACTTTGAGGCACGGCCGTGTAAGTCGGGGTTGAGGCCGTACTCTAGGTGATCGGCGGGGCACGGTCGTGTGGGCTTTGGTCCAGGCCGTGTCAATTTCGTGCTAAGGTATTTTCCCACACACAATTTGGCTACCAAATACATGTCAACTTATATACTAAATTGCACAACTAAAACACATGCATTACCAAGCATGATTCATCCACAATATCACTAGATCACAATAGCATCAATCCATCACTAAGCTTACCATTCATAAGACATTTTCATTACCATCAAGCCATATCATAATATGCATCATATACCAAATTCACTCATGCATATAGCCAATATTTATTTAGCCACATCACATGGCTATTTATACATCTCAAATACATTTCAAAACAACTAGCCTATGTATGCCATAGTCAAATACACACGTCTTCGAAAGTACCAAAAGAGATTGCCAATAGTGTGATAAAGATGCTGACGATCCCCAAATCCGAGCTAGATTTACTAAAACTGTAAAAAAGAGAAACAAATAACACAGTAAGCTTTCAAAGCTTAGTAAGTTTGAAATACAATATATACAACTCAATAATACCACATCAACATATAATTAAACCATCACTTAGATAAATGCACAATTAGGTTCATTATCAATCTCAACCATATGCTCAAGTATCTATTCATTTAACTTTTAAAGCTATCATCAACCACATAGGTTCAAACGTACCTTGATCAACACATAGTTACTCACCATTCATGCTACCCAATTGCTCGATATTATCTCTCGTTCAACCTTTGCTATCTCTTTGATTTATTCACACACTTAGTGCCAATTTCATAACTGAAACATGATCGTCACCGCACACTTAGTGCCAATATGTTAAACCAAACTTATATCGGTATCACACACACAGTGCCAATTCAATAAGTCGAATCTTCTATCGTCTCACACACATAGTGCTAATCATCTCTATCCCCTTTCTAATTTCGCACACTTAGTGCCCTCTAATTCAATTCCGCACATAGCATTTCTAATCTCATTGTTATATATATATATATATATATGTATATATATGTATATATATGTATATATATATGTGTATATATATATGTATATATATATTAATTCAATTCTATCACATAAATATAGTATACAACTAGTATTATATCTGAACTTACCTCGGATGTCGAAATACTAATACGGTCGATTAATCAAGCACTTTGTCTTTGCCTCGATCTCGATCCGAACTTCTCCTTTCTTGGTCTATACACATTCAAATTCAACTCATTCAATCACCAATTCATTCAATTTAGTCATCACACACAAATTTAGGGCATTTTACAAAATAACCCTCACATTTTCACATTTTGACACTTTAGTCCCTAATTCACAAAATCACAAAATACACCAAATTTCTACTCACACTAGCTTAGCCGAATTTTTCCCATGCTAATACAAGCCCACACATTTCATTTATTTCATATTTTAGTCCCTCAATTTACACTTTTCTCAATTTAGCCCAATTTACTCAATTTCACCAAAAATCCAAATACAAACTATGTTAACCCAACACTAAGCTTTCATATTTTACCAGCTATCAACACAAAGCTCACATGTTCATCAATGGCACATCTCAATATCTTCACCAACTCATAAAGTTGAAGCATGGGTTTTAAAGAGCATAAAGCAACGATCACAAAAACGTAGAAATTATCAAAAACAGACCAAAACACATACCTTGATTAAGAACAACCATGGTCGAATGCTTTAGGCCCTAAATCTTTCTTTTCTTCTTCAATTTTGGTGGATGGATGAACATAATGGGCAAGATTTTATGTTTTGTTTTATTATATTAACATTAAAACAAAGTTTACCATTTTTCCTTTCACTAAAACATTATAAATTCACCTAATATATACCCATTTATGTCCATCTCCACTATTAATTGTCCATTTACAAAATAAGGACCCCTCATTTAAAAAGCCATGATAATTTAGCACTTTAACAATCAGCACATAACTTTTACAATTTACGCGATTAAGTCCTTTATCTTAATTCAACAAATAGCCGATAAAATTTTCAAACCAAATTTTCACACAAGCTATATCACATCTTATAAACACCAAGAATAATATTAAAATATTATTTCAACCTTGGATTTGTGGTCTCAAAATCATTATTCTGACTAGGGTTTAAACCGTGCTGTTACAAACTGATTTTTAGTAAAATTGTCAATTAGGGATTAAATTGAGAAATGTGTAAATTTTTTGGTGCAAATACGAAATAAATGAAAAATATAGACTACTAGATACCTAATTGAAATTTGGCTAGCATGGGTTTTGGTTGAATTGCATGAATTTGTATTTTTATGAAATAATGGCTAAATTGTAAAAATGTTGAAATATTAGGGGCAAAAATGTTAAATTTCCTTAATGTGTGTTTTGGATTAAATTGAATAGAGATATTATTAAATAAGTTAATTCTGATTATATTTAGATCAAGAAAAGTGAAATTCGGATTTAGATCGAGGAAAGAACAAAGTATCGAACTAATCAACTTATTTCACCGTTTTTGTATTCGAGGTAAGTTCGTATGTAATAAGCATTATTATATTTGTGATTTAAATGCTTTGATATTGCATAAATTGTGAATACGACCTTGTAGACATATTCAACAAAGATTCGGTAAACGGGAAATCCCTGTTGAACCTTAGGAATAGATTAGGATACGAATGACATGTCATTAGGGTTTATGTGGTTTGGGTGTTGGTTTGTACGTCCTACTGGTGGTTGAGTCATCCGGCATGTGTTGCGGATACTCGTCAGCTTGTGTGTGCAGCACTGTGTAGCTTCGTCGTGACCGTCAGCTTGTGTGAGCAGACCCGTTGATAGCTTGAGAGTGAGAATTATATGTGATACGAGATTGAGAGAGCTTAGGCTATAAATGTGGCACTTAGGGTGCGAGTTTCCCGAGTATCCGATAGTATTCTGATAAAATGTAAAAGTAACATATTTTAAGCCCACATTTAGCATGCTTTTGGATAATTTAAGCCTCGATTTATGTAATTTGGTGCTCTTAATCCTTTGTTTTCATGTTTTATACTCAGGAAAGAACCTGAGGATGAAAAGAACGAGAAACGGGCTTAAAACGGACCAATTTGGGCCAAAATAGAAATCGACACGGCCTGGGCCCAAGAGCACACGACCGTGCCTCATTAAAAGTCCGAACACGGCCTAAAGACGACTCACACGGGCATGTTCCATGGCCGTGTCCCTGTCACGGAAAAGACCAATTTCACTCAGAAAAGGATACTTAGAGGCTAAGAAACCTATATCAAAAGCCTATATAAACACCCTAAGTATAACCTAGAAGGGGGACGGTTAGCTAGGCCAAGGAGCCGAGCCAGAAAGGTCAGATTTGTGGAAATTTACTAGAAGATAGCCAGTTGATCCATCTCAAGAAGCCGGAATTATACTCAAGACGGCAGATCTCTCCTTCAATTCCTTCAGGGGATTTTAGAGGATTCTTATGATTTGTTTTATCTTTTCTTTTGAGATGTTTTCTTTTATTGTTATGAACTAAACCCTCAAGATACCTGAGGGGGATGAAACCTAAGATGAATCTTGTTATTGTTTTTTGAACTATATGATAAATATTTGACTTGTTCTTAATTATGTGTTCTTAATTCTTGTGTTGATATTTTCGGGATATTAATCCAAGTATGGTGTGCTTAGGTGGAGGAGCAAAAGTCCCTGCCTAAGAGTAGATCTAGCATAATTAAGAGGAGTTGATCGCGCGCCTAGAGATAGGGTGACGAGATTTTGCCGGATTAGGGTGAAACCTAATATGGGAGTCCATAGATCGAGTTAATGCGATTCTAAGGGTTTTAATTAGAAAGAGATTTCAATTAATCAACCTAGGGTTAGACGTTATTCGCCTCGAGAGAGGGTCTAATATACATTAGGGAATCTTATGGATCAAGTCAAATGAATAAACCGTCTGGTTCAGAGTTAGATAACAAGTGATGTCTAGGTGGATTCTTCCTTGGGTGTCGTCTTAATCAATTGGTTTTCTCTCAAGTTATTTTCTCAATTCATCCTCGTTGTCTTTGCATCTTTAGTTTAGTTGTTAGTTAATTTTAGATTAGATAAATAAATCCCTTAATTCTTAGGCTAGATAATAAAAAGAGAGTTAGTATTAGTACTTTTGGTTCCTTTGGGATTCAACATTCTGGTCTTGCCTAAACTATACTATTGTTCGATAGGTGCGCTTGCCTCAAATCATTGTCATAGTTAGTTTCTAGGTTTGATCATTCTTTTTATAAATTTTAAGACTTTGACATCGCAAAAAACAATGATCAAGTTTTTGGCGCCGTTGCTGGTAAAATATTAAGAACGCTTAATTTTTATTACTTTAGCCATATTTATTTTATTTTTGCAATTTAATTTCACTTTTTTAGAATTTGCTAAATTTTCTTTTGTTCCTTTCAGGTACCTCTAGTTTATGACTAGAAGGAACCCAACAGGACCCCTACTTTATGACAGTGATATTGAAGGTACCATTCGTAGAAATTGCAGAGAAATAAGGCGAAGCTTAAACTACATAGACAAAGAGCAAGAAGTCGAAATAAATACCATGGAAGAGATGGCTGAAAATAATCCGCCACCTCCAGAGATGGCCGAACATCATGCTCCACGTACTATGTATGATTATGCTAAACCTAGTTTAACAAGAACTGAGTCTAGTATTGTTAAGCCTACTATTGCTACAAATAATTTTGATCTGAAACCTAACACTATACAGATGATACAACATTTTGTTCAGTTTGATGGTTTGCAGGATGAGGATCTTAACACACACCTAGCAAATTTTTTAGAATTCTGTGATACCTTCAAGATAAATGGCGTTTCTGATGATGCCATCCGTCTTTGGTTATTTCCCTTTTCTTTGAGGAATAAAGCCAAACAGTGGTTACATTCTCTTCCACGAGGGTCAATCACTACATGGGACCAAATGACCGAAAAGTTTTTGTTAAAATATTTTCCACTGGCCAAATTAAGGAATGATATCTCTTCTTTTGTGCAGATAGGTTTAGAGACACTTTACGATGCATGGGAGTGATACAAAGACTTGTTAAGGAAGTGTCCACACCACGGATTACCTTTGTGGTTACAGGTCCAAACTTTTTACAACGGTGCGAACCCTTCGACAAGGAAACTAATTGATTTAGCTGCTAGTGAAACTCTGAATAACAAAACTCCTGAAGCGACCTACAAGTTTATAGAGGAGATGTCACTAAATAACTATCAGAGGCAAGTTACAAGGACAAGGCCAGCCAAAGCAGCCAGAGTTTTCAACATTGACGCAGTAACCGCACTATCAAATCAGGTAGAGTTGTTACATAAAAAATTTGATAGTTTCTATGGTTCTTTGCAGGCACATACAGTTATGCAGTGCGACGCAAATGAAGGAGTGGTGAATCCTGAGTACCCACTCTACAGACAGGGCATGGAAAGTGAGCAGATGAACTACATGGGTAACAATTTTCGTTCTAACAATAACCCTTATAGTAATACTTATAATCCAGGTTGGAAGAACCACCCCAATTTCTCATGGGACGGTCAAAGAAATCAAAGGCAACAGCCTTCCAAAAACTTCCAACAATAGCCCTACCCACAGGAAAAGAAGCCGAACCTTGAAAAGGTACTGACAAACTTCATAGCAGCCTCAGAAACACATTTCTAGAAGGTAGAAACAAAACTTGAGGCATTGTCACAAGAGTTCAAGGATCAGTTCGGGCAACTTGCTAAGCAGATTTATGAGAGACCACAGGGAAGACTACCGAGCAATACCGAGACTAACCCAAAGGAGCAAGTTCAAGCCATAACAGCTCAAGATAGTGAAGGGTTAGACGCGCCTAATTCAGAACAAATGAATACGGTAGAATAAGATATGGTTGAGGTTAATAACAAACCGAAACCAGTAATCAAAGAGTACAAACCTCACATACCATATCCCCAAGCAGTAACGAAAGACGATACAGAGGAACAGTTCGATAAGTTTCTTAAACTTTTAAAGAAATTACATATTAACTTATCATTTCTTGAAGCTCTTTCGCAGATGCCAGATTCCAGGAAATTTTTAAAGAAGCTGTTGACAAATAAGCGAAAGATTGATGAGGAACCACATGTGGAACTTAACGCAGTGTGCTCAGCAATGTTGCAAAATAAACTACCATAGAAATTAAAAGATCCAGGGAGTTTTACAATTCCATGCTTAATTGGTAGTTTATCTATTGATAATGCATTAGTTGATTTAGGGGCAAGCATAAATGTCATGCCTTATAAATTGTTTAAACAACTAGATCTAGGGAAACCCAAAACAAACTAGGATGAGCATTTAATTAGCTGATAAAACTGTTAGAATTCCTAGGGGTATAATCAAAGATGTACTTGTGAAAATTGATAAATTTGTATTCCCAGTAGACTTTGTCGTTTTAGATATGGATGAGGACAACACAATCCCCCTAATTTTAGGAAGACCATTCCTAGCAACTGCCAGAACTAAAATCGATGTTGATGCAGGCGGGCTTATACTTTGTGTAGGTGACGAGACAGTCACTCTTCAAGCTCTCGATTCAGCTAGAACATCGAATAACCAAGGTGAGAAGGTAAATTCTATTGATAACCATTCGGCTAACCCTTCTTTTCAGGAAACACCATAGCATGATCCCGATCCTGAACCCTGTGCCAACAAAGAAATAACTCATGAGGAATAAAGGATTCATATCGATGAACAAGAAGAGGGGAAGAAGTATTTTAAAAGAGAACTAGGGATACCTGAAACAGAACCAAAGCCACCCTACGAGACACAAAAGTTCAAAATTGGAGATCAGGTATTACTATATAAAACAGATCCACGAGTGTCCCCTCTTAATCCTAACAGCAATATGGAAATCCCTTTCAAGGTAATCGATGTCTTTCCGTTCGGAACAGTCAAGGTAAGTAACCCTATTTTTGGCACTTTGAGAATAAATGCTACTCACCTTAAACTCTTTCATGATAATGGAACTGCCAGCACGAGGAAGGACTTTCAACTCCTCAAACCACCATGAATATACAAAGGAGAGGAGAGTCTAGCTTAAGACTATAAATGAGCGCTTCTCGAGAGGCAACCCGAGTACTAACCCCATTAACTTCTGCATTTTTCATCTTATTTATATTATTTTATTCTTTCTTTAAAACACTTAACTTAAAACTAACCAAAAATACAAAATTTCCAAGTCACACAGCCTCGCACACGGCCGTGGCCATGGCCGTGGGGACCTCTCGAATCTCCGTACTGACTTGGCAGGAACGGTACGAATCAGAGAGAATCAACTTTCAGAATCACGGACTCCAAACACCACACCATGAGCATCGACAAAACCCCACGGTTGTGTGATGTGGCCACGGTCGACACTATTAGATTACACACGGGCGTGGCGACCTGAGCATGGGCATGGGAGAAACGAACGAAGCCCACCATGGCCATGTGATGAGGCCGTGTGACATGCCACACCCATGAGACACGGGCGTGTGAATGTACCTGACTTGAGAATTATATTTAAGTCACCCATCCCTCCCTCTTCTCACATAATTCTCACCCTTCTTCCTCCTTACACCCATCTACACCCTCCATTCTCAGCATTCTTTGTTCTCATAGCATTCTTCTCAATCTTTTGGCCATGTCGAAGAAACAGAAGGATTCAAGCACAGTCTCCCTCATGAGACCGATCTACATAAATTCATGCCGGCCCCTTCATTCACTCGACAAGCCAAGGGTTTTTCAGACCATTTATCTTTTGTTTTACTTTTATCTTCTCCTTTATTTTCCTTCTCTTTGACTATCTTATACTTAATTTAGTTTACTTTAATTTAGTTTCTTAGTGTCCAGTTCTTCAGGCTGCTAGGGAATCACGTCTTGGGAACCACGACCACCACCACCGCAGCATTCAAAGTTCTTCAGGCTACTTGGGAATCACGCCACTTCTGCCACCGCCAGCACCTCTGCAGCGTTAGAGGTCACATCCACCTCGCGAACCATCCAATAATAATGACCCCTCAGTCCATTCATCTTTCATTTTAATTTTATTTACATTTCTATTTTCTTTCTCTTTCTCTTTCTTGTCTTTATTTATTTATTTAGTTTCTTTTAAATGTGTTTTAATAATTCCTGGCTAATTCTCTACGAGCTCCGTAATTTCTTCATCTAGTGTAGAGCTCGGTAGCAGCCACCACCCCTATCGACTTCCAACTCCGGAAGACCATCCATATTCAGGAAGTTTCACCTCTCCCTCTCTCTTAAATTGCATATACATCTTTGTACATTGAGGGTAATGTACATCTTAAGTGTGGGGGGTTAACTATAGTATTATTTGAAAATCCCTGAATTATGCCTTGTTCTAAAGTAAGTTTATCATATTATGATTAGAATGAAATTTCCTTTGATTTATGATTTTTATTGATATGTTTTAGAGTAAGCCATTGATAATTGTGCATTGATGATTAAATTTGAAGGATACTAGAGAATCAAGCATGATAAAGTTTATTTTTTTTCAGGATTAAAATTTTTTAGGTTGTTTACCTGAATCTGAATGTTATCTTGAAGTTTGAAATTTACGAGGTTGACATCAATTACCTATAATTTTTGTGAGATTTTGAGCCTTTTAGAGCATATATTCTTTTTTTTTTGGCTCACTTTATTGATTATGGGTGTGTCAACATTGATCTGTTATTCTAGAACTTGCATCGTTTATACATGTCGAGACCATACCTTTGATTTGATATACAGAGATGATAAAGGCACCTAGGTTTTAACCCACTCACTCCACTAAAAGCCTACCATCGTAATTAACCCATAGTAAACCCCGTTGATCCTAACAACCCTTTTTATTGACTCACCTACTAATATTAACTCAAAACCCTTTGTATTTGTTATCACCATCCTATTTGACTACCTTATATCAAGATTTGATTTGACTGGTTCCCTAATTATTTTAGTAGTAAATTCATCATTTGACTTGTTCTTAAAAAAAGTATATTCACTATTAGTTTTGTAATTAGGTGAGCTTATACGTTAAATTCCAATTATTGAAGAAAAAGCTCGTATTATTAGTTTTCAATTGATGTAATTATTCAAGATTAGTTCATATTTAGGTAAATTGTCAGGTCAATCTTGATTCTAACCTTCTAATTCAGGCTATATCCATACCCTTAACCTAAGCCCCGTTACAACCTTGTAAAGACCTTTTGATTTGTGTATCATCTCATATTTTAGTGGTGGAGATTTGATTATTTGAATTTTTAAGACTCTTTGAGTTGAATTATCCATGTATGAATTATCTTTAAATTATGATAAAACATTATTGATAAATATTATGGATCGAGGAAGTTCGTTTTAATTATAAGTTGAGGATTTTTGCATGAGGACAAGCAAAAGCTTAAGTGTTGGGTTATTTGATAAACCGTAAAAGTAACATATTTTACGCCCACATTTAGCATGCTTTTGGATGATTTAAGCCTCGATTTATGTAATTTGGTTCTCTTAATCCTTTGTTTTCATGTTTTATACTCAGGAAAGCACCTGAGGATGAAAAAATGAGAAACGGGCTTAAAACGGACCAATTTGGGCCAAAATAAGCATCGAAACGACCTGGGCCCAAGAGCACACGGCCGTGCCTCATTAAAAGTTCGAACACGGCCTAAAGACGACTCACACGGGTGTGTGCCATGGCCGTGTCCCTGTCGTGGAAAAGACAATTTCACTCGGAAAAGGATACTTAGAGGCAAAGAAGCCTATCTCAAAAGCCTATATAAACACCCTAAGTATAACCTAGAAGGGGGACGGTTAGTTAGGCCAAGGAGCCGAGCCAGAAAGGTCAGATTTGTGGAAATTTACTAGAAGATAGCCAGTTGATCCATCTCAAGAAGCCAGAATTATACTCAAGACGGCGGATCTGTCCTTCAATTCCTTCATGGGGTTTTAGAGATTTCTTATGTTTTGTTTTATCTTTTCTTTTGAGATGTTTTCTTTTATTGTTATGAGCTAAACCCTCAAGATACCTGAGGGGGATGAAACCTAAGATGAATCTTGTTATTGTTTTCTAAACTATATGATAAATATTTGACTTGTTCTTAATTATGTGTTCTTAATTCTTGTGTTGATATTTCTGGGATATTAATCCAAGTATGATGTGCTTAGGTGGAGGAGCAAAAGTCCCTGCCTAGGAGTAGATCTAGCATAATTAAGCGGAGTTGATTGCGTTCCTAGAGATAGGGTGACGAGATTTTGTCGGATTAGGGTTAAACCTAATGTGAGAGTCCATAGATCGAGTTAATGCGATTCTAGGGGTTTATGCGATTCTAGGGGTTTTAATTAGAAAGAGATTTCAATTAATCAACCTAGGGTTAGACATTATTCGCCTCGAGAGAAGGTCTAATATACATTAGGGAATCTTACGGATCAATTCAAATGAATAAATCGTCTGGTTCAGAGTTAGATAACAAGTGAAGTCTAGGTGGATTCTTCCTTTGGTGTCGTCTTAATCAATTGGTTTTCTCTCAAGTTATTTTCTCAATCCATCCTCTTTGTCTTTGCATCTTTACTTTAGTTGTTAGTTAATTTTAGATTAGATAAATAAATCCCTTAATTCTTAGGCTAGATAATAAAAAGAGAGTTAGTATTAGTAGTTTTGGTTCCTTTGGGATTCTACATTTCGGTATTGCCTAAACTATACTACTGTTCGATAGGTGCGCTTGCCTCAAATCGTTGTCATAGTTAGTTTCCAGCTTTGATCATTCTTTTTATAAATTTTAAGACTTTGACATCGCAAAAACAACGATCATATTCCGAATGGTTCAATAGGTAAATCAATTATGTGGGTAAGTATGTATTTGATACGAGATGGTACAGGTATGTACATAAACCGTACAAGCATTGAATCGAAGAAACTTGTGGAATTTATATCTAACCTTGTGAATGAAATTTGAGGTAGGTTGATGGTTTAAAATGTGATATGTTATGATATGTTTAAATTTCTTAAATTGTGCATATTTGGTAAGTTAAGTTTATTGCTATGTGAACTTACTAAGCTTTATAGCTTACATTGTTTATTTTTCCGTGTTTTATAGTGAAATCAAAGCTAGCACAGATTCAGGAATCGTTGGAGACCTTATCACACTATCCAATTATCACTTTGGTACTTTTGAACTTAAGAATTTTGAGTATATGGCATGTATAGGAACTTTGGTCATTTTGGTATATAATTTGGTAATGAATTCAGTCATTTGAAATGGCTTGTAATGTTAAGTGTTTGGTTTTGTATATAGCCATGAGAGTTGGCTTATTTTGGTTGATTTGGTTATGTATTTATATTTCTTCAAATAGCTCTTGTTTTATGCTTAATTATGGATTTGTGATGCTAGTTGGGTTTTGGTAATTAGGGCTACTAAATGGTTGAGATTTGAGTTTGTTGTGTTTATGAGTTTAGGTAAAATAATGCATGTTTAGAAAATGACTATATTGATGATTTGAGAAAGTGAAATTTGGTATGAAATTGGATGGCATATTGTGATATTGTATGCCTTGTAATTGTTGGCGTTGGAAATGGTATGAATTTTGCTTGGCACAAGTTTGAGTAGTGTGATGACGATCCTCAACAGTCTCTGAGTCTTCAGTAGCTTTGACTATCTATAAAATAGAATAAACACACAAAGTAAGCTTTCTAAAAGCTTAGTAAGCCATATACAAATAAACTTAACATAACATGCACATAACCATATTGATACAATGACATTAATAGTTCTCATTGCAAATTCATCACATATTTTTTGGCTCATTTGCTTAGCCATATCTTGCCACATTCTTCAACTCAAATATCACATATACACATAGCTCATTCAAGCATATATTCATATATTATCTCATCATTTCCAATACACATATTCACTTTAGTAAGTTCATATAGATGCTTACCTTTCATACACACATAGTGTATTTTTCAAACGTACCTGAAACGGATTTACAAATCACATTTTCATTCATTTCTTGGACTTGCCCGTTGAGCTGTTTAGAATCTAATAGGATACTCAGAATGCTCAGAATATTCGTACAATGCCAACATCCCAGACGTGGTCTTACATGTAATCAGATATCGATGCCACTATCTCAGACAGGGTCTTACACGAATCAATACGATGCCAATGTCCTAGACATGGTTTTACACATAAGTCTCATATCGAAGCCAACGTCCCAAACATGGTCTTACACGAAATCTCGAATCAATGCCAACATCCCAGACGTGGTCTTACATGACACCACATAACGGACACCTATTTCATGACATATACTATCCTATCTATCCCTAGGTTCAAACGAGACTTCTCGGACTTTAACAACTTGTCGACTTATTTGCAAACTCAGATTTCACATACATTCCATCTCATTGGATTTCCATAGCAATTCAAATAGCATATATACTCAAATAAAACAAGTTAACTACATTTATTTGTATATTGACTTACCTCGGATTCATATATTCGATCGGATTCGATTATTCGACAACTTTTGCCTTTCTGTGATCTAAGTCCGTTTTCTTCGATTCTTTATCTAAACATATACAAGTTTAATCCATTTATTCACCAAAACATTCAATTAAATCCAAATACTCATATTTAGGGTAATTTGCAAATTAGCCCTCACATTTTTACATTTTATCAATTTAGTCTATTTTTCTCAAAACATCAAATATATAAAATTTATTCACACATATGCATAGCCAAAATTCCCTAGGGACCATACAAGTCCATATTTTTCATCAAATTCACATTTTAGTCCCCAAAATATTATTTTCACAATTTAGCCCTAATTAGCTAAATTCACAAAAAATTCATGAACAAAACATGTTCATTAAACACATATTTTTCTATTCACACCAATACTTATCACAAAGCTCACCATTTCATCAATGGCACATCTCATAAACATCAACAATTCTTCAAATTACAACATGGGCTTGATAGAAGACTAAGCAACAATATCAAAAACATAAAAATAATCAAAAACCAAAGTCATACCTTAATTATGCAATTCAATGGCCGAACCCCAACTTGTATTTTCTTTTCTTTATTTTGTGAATTTCGACTAGAACATGCAAAGATGAATGAAATTTTTCATCTTTTCTTTTATTAATTCACATAGTAATTACTAAAGTACCATTTTGCCCTTAATGAAATAACATAGATATTTACCTAACCTTGTCCATAAAAGTCCACCATCATTAAAAATGGTTTATTTGACATGCAAGGACTCCACATTTAATAAGCCATATCAATTTGGCACTTTAATAATTAGTAGCCAAATTTTCCCTTTTTCACGATTAAGTATTATTTCTTAATTCGGCACCCAAACGATAAAATTAAAGCACAAAAATTTCACAGACATCAATCTACAGATAATGACATAGAAAATAATATTAAAATATTTTTATGACTCGGATTTGTGGTCCCAAAACCACTGTCCGACCAGGGTCTAAACCGAACTATTACAGATTGGATGCCTATTATATGCTATTGTTTTGTGCCAATTGGGTTGATGTAGGTGTAAACAAGTTTGGGTGGCAAAATAGCTTGGTAAATAGCCTATTTTTGTCCACATGGGCAAAGACACGGGCGTGTGTCTCAGTCATGTAGGATACACAGTTAAGTTACATGACTGTGTGTCCCCTGATGTTGAATTAAAAATCAAGTTAGTATGCTCTACACGGCTTAGCACATGGGAGTGTGACTTGGCCGTGAGGCATAAGTCGGTATACCCTATAGTTTTAGTACAACCTAGCACACGGCCTAACACACGGGCATGTGAGGCCATTTCGAAAGGGCACGCGGGTTGGTCACACGGGTGTGTAGTTGGCCGTGTGACCTAAGTCAAGGAATAACACGGGGTCAGACACGGGTTGGGATATGGACATGTAATCTCATTTTAAATGTCCACACGGCCTTTGACACGGGCATGTCTTTGGCCGTGTGAGACACACGGCTGGGCCACACGGGAGTGTGTCCCCTATAGTTTAAATTTTTTCTAAGTTTTGTAAAAAATTTTTGAGTTATCAGTTTAGTCCTGAACCCTGCTGAATGTATGATTAGGGCCTCGTAGGCTCGTATTAGGGTCAAGTGATGGATATTGAATGATGATTATAAGAAATTGGAAATTATATGAGAAATGTATGTTTATTTGTGTTATAAGTCCGATAATACTCTATAACCCTATTTCGACATTGAATACGGGTGAAGGGTGTTACATTTATTGGTATCAGAGCTACAATTTAGTCGATTCTCAAACTAACGTAGCTTATTTGAGAGTCTAGCTATACATGCCATATATAACTTGTGATAGTGTGATATTTCTTGACAATTTAAATCGTGTTTTCATATAGTAAATGGATCCCAATCGAGCTGTAGCTGATAGTGTTGAAAGTAATGCGCCAACCTCTATTCACGGGGTAGCATAATCAGAGCCGAGACCCGTATCGGGTAGTCAAGGAGGAGAGGCTAAAAAAACCTTCTTCTAGATGATGAATGAGTGGTTTACGGAGTTTGTTCGAACAAATCTGGTTGCTCAACAACCTCCACCCCCACCTAATCTCCAACTGGTTCCCGTAGCTCCTCAAGGTGTGGAACTTTTAAGATTGAATAAGCACTAGTTGATAAGATCTGAAAATACGGGGCCAAAGAGTTCAGAGCTACTGTTGACAATGATCCGGAGAGAGTCGAGTTTTGGCTTGAAAAAACTAGTCAGGTATTTGATGAACTTTCTTCCACACCGCTTCAATGTATAAAATGTGTCGTATCATTTCTGAGGGACATTACGAATCAATGGTGGAATACCTTAGTATCTGTGGTACCGAGAGAAAGAGTTACCTAGGAATTCTTTCAAACTGAATTCAGAAAGAAATACTCAGTCAACAATTTATTGATCAAAAGTGCAAAGAGTTTCTGGAGCTAAAATAGGGTCGTATGTCTGTAACCGAGTACGAGTGAGTGTTTGTGAGACTCAGTAAATATGGTTGAGAATGTGTTTCAACTGAGGCAATTATGTGTAAGAGATTTGAAGATGGGTTAAACGAAGATATCATATTGCTAGTTGGACTTCTAGAGTTGAAAGAATTTGTGGTACTAGTTGGTTGAGCTTGCAAAGTCGAAGAACTGGGCAAAGAAAAGAGAAAGGTTGATTTCGAAGCTAGAGAATCGAGAAAGAGATCAAGGAGTAAACCATATCAGTCTTCATTAGAGAAATCACGGGATTCATACACTCGTTCGAATGCTTCAATCATGTATCCAAACAGAGATCGTGGAAAGCAATACTCAAGTCCTAAACTCAAGCTACTTCGGTGTCAAGCGTGGGTAGTGTGAGAAATAATAAACCTGAGTGTCAACAGTGTGGACAACAACATTTTGGAGAATGTTGGATGATAAATAGAGGTTGTTTTAAGTGTGGCTCGTAAGATCATTTCATTCGAGATTGTCCTAAGTTACCCGAGAAAGATAAATTTCAGAATGCAAGACCGAGCAACACTGCTACTAGAGGGAGGCCACCTAGAAATATGGGAAATGTAGCTAGTAGCAAAGGAGAGACAAAGGACTCCACTGTGAGATCCGAGGCTAGAGCACTAGCTAGAGCTTACGCAATTCGCGCTCGCGAAGATGCGTCGTCGCTAAATGTTATCATCAGTACATTTTCTCTTTATGACACTAATGTAATTGCCTTGATTTATCCTGGATCGACTCATTCATATATTTGTATGAATTTAGTGTCTAGTAAGAGTTTGCCTGTTGATTCTACGGAGTTTGTGATTAAAGTGTCGAACCCCTTAGGCAAATATGTTCTAGTTGATAAAGTTTGCAAGAACTGCCCATTAATGACTTGGGGTTACTGTTTTCTGGAAAATTTGATGTTATTACCGTTTGATGAATTTGATGTAATTCTGGTATAGATTGGTTGACGCTGCATGATAAACCATAAAAGTAACATATTATAATCCCACATTTAGTATGCTTCTGGATGATTTATCCCTCGATTTATGTAAAAAGGTGCTGTTAATCCTTTCTTTTCATGTCTTATACTTAGGAAAGCACACGAGGATGAAAGGAACAAGAAACGGGACTAAAACGAAGCAATTTGGGCCAAGGGAGAAATTGACACAGCCTAGACTTAAGCCCACACGGCCGTGCCTCATCAATCTACTAGAACACGGCCTAACCCCTGATTTACACGACCGTGCCTCATTAAAGTAATTTGAACAAGGCTTGAAGACATGTCACACGGCGTGTGACATGGCCGTGTCCCTGTCACTGGAATAAGAGTTTCATTCAGAAAAGGGATACTTGGAGACAAAGAAACATATTCCAAGAGCCTATATATACCCCCTAAGTACCACATTTGAGAGGCGGTCAAGCTAGGCTAAGGAGCCAAGCCGAAAAGGTCAGAGTTGTGGAAATCACTCGAAGATAGCCAGTTGATCCATCTCAAGAAGCCGGAATTCTACTCAAGACGGTGGATCTCTCCTTCAATTCCTTCAGGGAGTTTTAGGGATTTCTTATGTTTTGTTTTATCTTTTTTCTTGAGATGCTTTCTTTATTTGTTATGAACTAAACCCTTCAGATACCTGAAGGGGATGAAACCTATGATGGATCTTGTTATTATTTTCTGAACTATAAGATAAATACTTGATTTGTTCTTAATTATGTGCGATTGATTCTTGTGTTAATGTTTCAGGAATATTAATTCAAGTCAGATGTTCTTAGGTGGTGGAGCAAAAGTCCCTGCTTAGGAATAGATCTAGCATAATTATAGCGGAGTCGTTCGCGCGCCTAAAGATAGGGTGATGAGATTTTTCCGGATTAGGGTGAAACCTAATATAGGAATCCATAGATCGATTTACTGCTATTCTAGGGGGTTATTAATGTAGAAAGAGATTTCCGTTAATTAACCTAGGGTTAGATGTTATTCGCTTCGAGAGAAGGTTTAGTATACGTTAGGGAGTCCTACGGGTCAAGTCAAGTGAATAAATCGTATGGTTCAGTGTTAGATAACAAGTGAAGTATAGGTGGATTCTTCCTGAGGGTATCGTCTTGATCAATTGAGTTTTTCCTCTAGTTATTTCCCAATTCATTCTTTTTGTCTTTGTGTCCTTAGCTTAGTAGTTAATTTAGATTAGATTAAATCAACTTCACTTTGTTTTAGGCTAAATAATAAAAAGAAAGTTAGTATTAGTACTTTTAGTTCCTTTGGGTTCGATAATCCGGTCTTGCCTAAGCTATACTACTGTTCGATAGGTACACTTGCCTTTAATCGTTGTCAGATTTAGTTTCCAGGTTCGATCATTCTCTTTATAAATTTTAAAACTCGATAGACATTCGATCACTGCATGATGCTATTGTGAACTGTAGACAAAAGACTATTGAATTGAAATGTCAGAATAGTGAAATCCTTCGAATTGAATCAGATGAGTCGAGTGGATTGCCTGTTGTGATTTCATCGATGTTAGCTCAAAGATATGTGAGAAAAGGTTGTGATACTTATCTAGCGTATGTTTTGGATACCAAAGTGTCTGAATCAAAGATTGAATCAGTATCAGTAGTCTGCCGGATGTGTTTCCAGAAGAGTTACCGGGGTTGCCACTGATCAGAGAGGTCGAGTTTGCTATTGAATTAGTACCGAAAACATCACCAATATCGATAGCCCTATGTAGAATGGCTCTGACAGAATTGAAAGAGTTGAAAGCTCAGTTGCAAGAGTTAACAGATAGAGGTTTTGTACGACCTAGTTTTTCACCCTGGGGTGCACTAGTGTTGTTCGTAAAGAAGAAAGACGGATCAATGAGACTTTGTATTGATTATCGCCAACTCAACAAGGTTAATATAAAGAATAAGTATCCTTTGCCGAGAATTGATGATTTGTTTGATCAGTTGAAAGGGGCAACAATGTTCTTGAAGATTGATTTGAGATCTGGCTACTATCAGTTGCGAGTTAAGGATTCGGATGTGCCAAAAACTGCGTTCAGAAAAGGTACGAACATTATGAATTTCTTGTTTTGCCTTTCAGACTAACAAATGCTCCTGCAGTTTTTATGGATTTGATGAATCGAATTTTTAGGTCGTATTTAGACAGATTTATTGTAGTATTCATTGACGACATTCTGATCTATTCACGAGATGAGTCTGAGCATGCCGACCATTTGAGGATTGTTCTACAAACCTTGAGAGATAAGAAATTGTTTGCTAAATTTATTAAGTGCGAGTTTTGGCTCCGAGAAGTTGGGTTTTTGGGACATATTGTTTCAGCAGAAGGTATACGAGTTGACTCAAGCAAGATTTATGCAGTTATCGATTGGAAACCACCAAGAAATGTGTCTGAAGTCAGAAGCTTTCTGGGGTTAGCTGGCTATTATCAGTGTTTTGTTAAAGGATTCTAGATGATTGCTACACCGATGACTAGATTGCTATAGAAAGATGTGAAATTCGAATGGACTGAAAAATGTCAACAGAGTTTTGAACAGTTGAAAGTATTGTTAACTAAGGTACCAATTTTGGTTCAACCTGAGTCGGGTAAAGAGTTTGTGATTTTTAGCGATGCGTCATTGAACGGTTTGGGTTGTGTACTAATGCAAGAGGGTAAAGTGATAGCTTATGCCTCCAGACAGTTGAAGCCGTATGAAAAGAATTATCCGACGCATGATTTAGATGCTGCTATTGTTTTTGTATTGAAGATTTGGTGACATCATTTATACGGTGAAAAGTGTCATATTTCTACTGACACAAGAGCTTAAAGTATATAATGACTCAGAAAGATTTGAATTTGGGACAATGAAGATGGCTTTAGTTGTTGAAAGACTATGAGTTAGTGATTGATTATCATCCGAGGAAAGCAAACGTAGTCACGGATGCTTTGAGTAATATAATTATTTGCTTTGCAAGCAATGAATACACAGCTAACCTTATCTGCTGATGGTTCGATTCTAGTAGAATTAAAAGCTAAATTGATATTTCTTCAGTAAATTTGTGAAGCTCAGAAGTGTGATAATGAATTGTAAGATAAAAGAGTGCAATGTGAGTCGACTAGTGATTCAGACTATCAGATCGAATTTGATGAATGTTTAATGTTCCAAGGTAGAATTTGCATACCAAAGAATTTCGAGGTTATTCAGAAAATTCTACGCAAAGCACACAATAGTTATTTACCTGTTCACCCGGGGAGTACTAAAATGTACAATGATTTGAAACAGTTATATTGGTGGTCGTGCATGGAATGAGACATTTCAGAGTTTGTGTCAAAATGCTTAATTTGTCAACAAGTCAAAGCTGAATATCAAGTGCCTTCGAGTTTGCTACAACCAGTGATGATACCGGAGTGGAAATAGGATAGAGTTACGATGGATTTTGTATAGGGTTTGCTCCTGTCTCCGAAAAAGAAAGATGCTATTTGGGTTATCGTTGATCGACTGACAAAATCAACACATTTCATTCCGATACGTGCAGACTATTCGCTTGATAAATTGGCTGAATTGTATATTTTAGAGATTGTTAGATTGCACGGGGTGCCAATTTTGATTATTTCGGATAAGGATCCGAGGTTTACGTCGCGATTTTGGAAGAAATGGCAAGAAGCTCTGGGTACGAGGTTGAATTTTAGTGCCGCATTTCATCCGCAGACTGATGGTCAATCTGAGAGAGTGATATAAATTCTCGAAGATATGCTTCGTTGCTATGTTTCAAAGTTTAAAGGCAACTGGAAGAAATATTTACCATTGGTTGAATTCGCGTATAACAACAGTTTTCAATCAAGCACAAAGATGGCACCGTATGAAGCTCTGTATGGTAGTAAATGTCAAACACCGTTCTACTGGACCGAGCTTAGTGAGAAAAAGATTCACGGGGTTGATTTGATTAGAGAGACTAAAGATAAAGTGAAAGTAATTCGCGATAGTTTGAAAGCAGCTTCAAATCGATAGAAATTATACGCTGATTTGAAACGAAAAGATTGAATTTTTGATCAGCGACAGAGTATTTTTTAAAGTATCTCCATGGAAAAAAATTCTGTCGTAAAGGAAAATTGAGTCCGCGATTTATCGGGCCGTACGAGATAATCAAAAGAATAGGGACAGTGGCATATCGACTAGCTTTACCGACAATGTTAGAAAAGATTCACAATGTGTTTCATGTGTCAATGTTGCGTCACATAGATCAGATCCATAACATGTAATTTTCCCGTCAAAGATTGAAATTCAACCTAATATGACATATAGCAAAGAACCGATCAGAATTTTAGCTCGAGAGGTTAAACAATTGAGAAATAAAAGCATAGCTTTAGTTAAGGTGCTTTGGCAATGAAACGGTGTTGAAGAAGCCACATGAGAGCCTAAAGAAGCTATGAGAAAACAGTACCATAACCTCTTTTCTGGTAAGATTTTCAAGGACGAAAATTAGGGGAGAGAGTTGTAACAGTCCGTTTTTAGTCAAATCGAAACAATGGTTTCAGGACCAAAAATCTGAAGTTGAAATAATTATTTTTTTATTATTTTGAGGTTTATAGTATGATAATATGATTGTGTCAAAATTTCATTAAGAAATTTTATTGTTTGAATGCCTAATTAGATAAAAAGGACTAAATCGCATAAAATGTAAAACTTGAGTTCTATTAGCTAAAGGTGCCTAATAGCTATAGAATCTTAAAGTGGAGGTCCTTGTGTGATAATTAGCCCATTAAAGTGTTAGTGGATGATAATGGCTTGGTAATATTGTAATTTGAATTAATTTTTAAGGTTAATTCGGTAAAATAGATAATTAAATGATAATTTATTAAAACAAAGCCATTTTATTCATTCATCTTCTCTGTTTAGCCGATTTTAACAAGGAAAAGAGCCATACTTAGGGTTTTCATTCTGCCAAGCTCATTTGTGCAATTGGTGAGTGATTTTGTCTCATTTTTAATGATTTCTATGTTTTTGAGATCGTTGTAATCTAATCTAACTAGCCCAGGGACTATTTTGCAAAATTGTTAAAGGTTTAGGGTTTTTTAATTGATGATTATAGGTGTATTTTGATGTTTGATGATAGAAAATGTATGCTTGTTGTTAGATAAACAACATTTGTAAAGTGATTTTTAGTAAAATTGTCAATTAGGGATTAAATTGAGAAATGTGTAAATTTTGTGGTGCAAATGCAAAATAAATGAAAAATATAGACTGCTAGGGACCTAGTTGAAATTCAGCTAGCATGAGTTTTGGTTGAATTGCATGAATTTGTAATTTTATGAAATAAGGACTAAATTGTAAAAATGTTGAAATATTAAGTGCAAAAATGTAAAATTACCTTAATGTGTGTTTTGGATTAAATTGAGTAGAGAGATTATTAAATAAGTTAATTTTGATTACATTTAGATCAAGAAAAGAAAAATTCAGATTTAGATCGAGGAAAGAACAAAGTATCGGACTAATCGACTTATTCCACCGTTTTTGTATTCGAGGTAAGTTCATATGTAATAAGCATTATTATATTTGTGTTTTAAATGTTTTGATATTGCATAAGTTGTGAATACGGCCTTACGGACATATTCGACGATGATTCGGCAAACGAGAAATCCCGATTGAACCTTAGGAATGATTAGTAATAATTTTGTAATAAGGCCTCTTTATTTTTAACTTATTATTTTTGATATTTATTTATGATGTTTTCTAACTGCTAAAAGTTGAATACAATTTCCAAAATGGTAACTGTTTTCAAAACACTGCGTTTCTGCAATGTTTTTAAAATGCTTTTTGCAACTCTATTTCTAAAACATCACATTTTCGTAAATTGTTTATTTCAAATATGCTTCCGCAACAGATAAGGTTTTAAAGGTAGTTACGTTTTCAAGTAGATAACAATTGCTTAAGTGTTTTGAGTTTTAGCAAAGAGCTTTAATTCTCAAACAAGTTTTAACAACAACGAAGAAGGGTTTTCAATGAAAACATGGTTTTCGAAAAACACTTTCATGTGACATGCCAGATTCAGGCCTAACTTCTAGGTCGGGTTTGGGGTGTTACATTTTATGGTATCAGAGCCCGGTTGCAAAAATCGGCTGTGTATTAGGTTTTCAAAAAATGAATTTTTGAAAGTGTTGTTTCAAAAAGCCTTGAAAAGATTTGAAGTTCTGAAATGTCGTATTGACTATTTTCTGAAAGTGTGGTACACTGAGTCTCCAATGCCGAATTCGTAAGTTTTCAGAATACTTTTTTCTGTTTAGAAATTTAAATAAAGTGAGTTGGAAATACGGTGGTTTCTTTATATATTGGACCGTATTTTTTGTATTTATTCTGAGTGTGTTTTGTTTGGATGTGATGTTTGAATATAGAAATTGTATGCATCTGTGATAAATATCTGTTTCTTTCTGTGGTTAGGTGTTTTGAGTATGTGTAGGGAGTTCCAAGTTCTCGTTAAAATATGATAGGGATATTAGAATTAGAGTGCGCACCGAGAGCGTAGTGATGTAACCTATGTTGTGCGACAATTATATAGTTGGAAATTTTGAGGACGAAATTTCTTTAAAGGGGTAGATTTGTAACACCCTGAATTTGGGCCTAGAAGAATTGGGCCTATTGGACCTTGGGCATGGGAGCGTTTAAAATTTTTGAGAACAAGAGAACGACACTAATGCAAGTTGGACCTATTAGATGAGTGATTTTGGGAGGTTAGGGGGCTTCCATGAAGTCCCAAGATCAAACCTGGGCTTTAGGAAAATTTTGGTTTTAGGTGAATAAAACCCTGAGAGTTAGTAAGTAGGCTTTAAGAATAAAATGTGGAAAAAAAATGACACAAAGAAGGGAGTAGTCTAGTGGCAAGGTGTCATTAAGGGTGTAAGGGAGAGCTTGGGTTCAAGTCTTGGTACTTGTAATTCATTTTGTTTTCCTTTTAAATGAACAAAGACTTTGGCCCATAGGCTTATATTTAGTTGCGCATGCTTTAAGTCACAAAAGGAGCTTGTGTTATGGTGGCATGTAGCGTCTGGAACATAGGAGAGGGCAAGGGTTCGAATCCCATTGCAAGCAAAAAGGGATATTTATTTTGCTAAGTTGAGGCGATAAGTGATTGTGTTGGAATTAAACTCTGTTGAAGGAGGGATCCTACATCGGGAAGCTAGCATGAGAGTAGGCAAGAAGTTGGCTTTAAATAGAGTGCAATCTATGAGGAGAGTAAGCATACCTTGGTTGGCGTTGGGCATAGGAGTGGTCGGAGCGCGGATCAACTCTAGATTCCTATCAGGTGTGTATTTCGTACTACTCTAGTTGTAGAGCGGCAAATGCCGAAATACCGGTCACACGACGATGGTAGCCACACGAGCGTGCAAGCGCACGTGTGGGAGCTTCGACGCGATTGTTGAAGCCATCATAAGTGTTCTTGTTGGTTTAGGCTGTTTGGGCGACGATGGGCCGAAAGGAGCCATGTAGGGCCAATGGGCCTGTGGTCCTATTGGTTTAGGCTGTTTGGGCGACGATGGGCCGAAAGGAGCCATGTAGGGCCAATGGGCCTGTGGGCCTAATAGGATAAGTTGTATGATTGTGTAGTAAATATTAGACTGGACTATGTAAATCTCATATTTGTGGCTAGATTTGGGTTAAATGGGCCACACGAGCGTGTGGGCCCACTTGGGCCGAGAATGGGCCTTAGGCCCATTTGCATCATTATCTCTGTTTAGAATACTTGAATCGCTCGAGGCAACTGTAGACCTTCTAAGGGGTTGACAAAATTACTGAAATACCCTTGGTGGACAAAATTACTGAAATACCCTAGTTTGTAAAATTACTGAAATACCCTTGATTGACAAAATTACTAAAATACCCCAGTTTGCAAAATTATCGATACCCTTGGTTGACAAAATTACTGAAATACCCCAGTTTACAAAATTACCGAAATACCCTTGGTTTGCAAAATTACAGAAATACCCATGGCTTGCAAAAATTACTGAAATACCTTAGTTTGCAAAATTACCGAAATACCCCTGATTTGCAAAATTATTGAAATACCCCTGATTTGTAAAATTACTGAAATACCCCCAGATTGTAAAATTACCGAAATACCCCTGATTTGTAAAATTACCGAAATACCCTCGATTTATAAAATTACCGAAATACCCCTAATTTGTAAAATACCGAAATACACTCGATTTGTAGAATTACCGAAATACCTCTAAAGGGTAGGATTACCGAAATACCCTTATAGGGTAAAATGACTATTTTGCCCTTGAGGGTAAATAACTGATTTTGTGTCATAACTTGACTGTTATCGTATGACTGTGTTTTAACTGACTTGACTGTGGTCGTGTGACTGATATGCTTGTAATATATGTTAAATGACTGTTACTGAGTATGGTCATTCTACATACACCTGTGATGATTGAGCATGACATACACGACATATTGCATGGGGTTGGGACAAAGTTACGGAGGAAGTGTACGGCCAATTGCCGTTCTGTATAAAGCTTTCAGCCTTTCTACGATATTTATGGCTTTTAGTCGTTCTGTTAACCGGTAGCAATGCTGTGATATTTATAACTTTTAGCCGTTCTATTTGCTGGCAGCGTTGTTGCGAGAGTTATGGCTTTTAGCCGTTCTGTTCACGGCGTCGAGCTGTTCTGTTGACGTAGTGCCGCAACCGGTGCTAAGCTTGATGTGTTGGCTAGGTGGGATGATTTTATGGTGTGTTGGATGGTAGGGTGGTGTGTTGGCTGGATCGAGGTGGGATGCATCCTCATACTATTACATATCTATTTATGAGATCTGTCACTGTACTGGGCTTAGGCCACTTATTCTGCTATTGGTTTGGGCTAGGCTCAATTGATTCTGTTATGGGCTTTGACCTACGTATGCTCTGAACTGGACTGTACTATTACTGTTAAAGGGATTTGGCCCAAACTGTTTCGGGTTCTATTTCTGTATACTGACTGTTACTCTAGTAAGGGGATTACACACTGAATTTTCGTAAACTCACCCCGTTTTTAACTGTGCAGGTAATCCCCAGTCTTAGAGGATTTGGAGCTGCGAGGGACTCGGAAGTGGCCACACATCAGATATGCTTTAAAGTTAAACTTAGCGACTTTATTTCATTTTATTTTAATTTATTGGGTTAATAATTTTGTAATAAGGCCTCTTTATTTTTAACTTTTATTTCTGATATTTATTTATGATGTTTTCTAATTGCTAAAAGTGGAATACGATTTCCAAAACGGTAACTATTTTCAAAACACTGCGTTTCCGCAACGTTTTCAAAATGCTTTTGCAATTATATTTCTAAAACATCACATTTTCGTAAATTGTTTATTTCAAATATGCTTCCGCAACAGATAAGGTTTTTAAGGTAATTACGTTTTCAAGTAGATAACAATTGCTTAAGTGTTTTGAGTTTTAGCAAAGAGGCTTTAATTCTCAAACAAGTTTTTAACAACAACAAAGAAGGGTTTTCAATGAAAACATGGTTTTCGAAAAACACTTCCATTTGACACGCTAGATTCGGGCCTAACTTCTAGGCCGGGTTTGGGTGTTTCAGTATGTCCCCTATTGTTGTATTAATAGTCAACTCAGTATGCTCCACGCGGCTTAGCACATGTGTGTTTGACTTGGCCGTGTGGCATTAGTCAGTATACCCTATAGGTTTGGCACAGCATAGCACATGGCCTGTGATCGTGTTTCAGAATCTTAAAAATTTATATATTGAATGATCGAACCTAGAAATTAACTATGACAATGATTTAGGCAAGCGCACCTATCAAACAGTAGTACAGTTTAGCGGTAAGACCGGATTGTCGAACCCAAGGGAACCAAAAGTACTAATACTAACTTTCTTTTTATTATTTAGCCTAAGAATTAAAGTAATTGTTATGTAATCTAAAATTAACTAACTACTAAGCTAAGGATGCTAAGACAAAGAGAAGGAATTGGGGAAAATACTATTGAGAAAACCAATTGATTTAGACAATACCCGAGGAAGAATCCACCTAGACTTCACTTGTTATCTAACTCTGAGCCAGACGATTTATTCACTTGACTTGATCCTTAGGATTCCCTAATTTATATTAATACCTCTTTCGAGGCTACTAACGTCTAGCCCTAGGTTGATTAATTGAAATCTCTTTCTAATTAAAATACCTAGAGTTGCATTAACTCCATCTATGGACTCCTATATTAAGTTTGACCCTAATTCGGCATATTTTTGTCATCCTATTTCTAGGGTTGCGATCAACTCCGCTTAACTATGCTAGATCTAGTTTTAAACAGGTACTTTTGGTCCACTGCCTAAGCACATCAATACTTGAATCAAAATCCTGAAATATCAAAGAAAGAATTAAGAACACATAGTTAAGAACAAATCAAGTATTTATCATATAGTTCAGAAAACAATAACAAGATCCGTCTTAGGTTTCATCCCCCTTAGGTATTTGAGGGTTTAGTTCATAATTATAAAAGAATACATCTCATAAGAAAATATAAAACAAAACATAAGAAAAACCCTAAAACCCCCTGAAGGAAATTAAAGGGAAGATCTTCCGTCTTGAGTATAATTTCGGCTTCTTGAGATGAATCAACTGGCTTTCTTCGAGTAAATACCAAAATTCTGGCCTATCTGGCTTGGCTCCTTGGCCTACCTGAACCACCCCTTTTTAGGTCACACTTAGGGTGTTTACATAGGCGTTCGGAATGTCTTTCTTTGCCCCTAAGTATCCTAATCCGAGTGGAATTAAAATAGGTCACGGTAGGGACACGCCCGTGGCACACGCCCTTGTAAGTCGAAGCTAGGCCGTGTTCAGGTCAGCTAAGGAGGCACGACAATGTGGCTTAGGCCCAGGCCGTGTGACTTTTGTGCTTTGGCCCATTTTCTCCATTTTTGGCCTGTGTCTTGTTCTTTTCATCCTCCGGTGCTCTTCTAAGTATAAAACATGAAATTAAAGGATTAGGAGCACCAAATTCCACAATTCAGGGGATAAATCATCCAAAAGTATGCTAAATGTGGGATTAAAATATGTATATATTACGATTTATCAAATACCCTCAAACTTAAGCATTTGCTTATCTTGAAGCAAAATTCTCAACTCACAATTTAAATGAACTTCTTCAATTCCTAATATTCATCAATAATGTTTCATCATAATTCAAAGGTAATTCATACATAGATAATTTAACCAAAAAGGGTTCTAAAGATTCAAACAATCAAAGTCATAGTTTTTGTAGCATGAAAATATAGGTGTTTCCCCTTACCTAAATAATCACCTTTAATTCAAAATCGACAAGAGCTGACATCCTCACTAAAGATTCACTCAAATCACTCAAAGTGTTTAAGGTTCAAAATTAAGCACTCAAAAGTCGAACATGAAAAGTTAATCCCATAGGCTTGCATGAAAATCAAATCTTCACCATTGTAAAATGAAATGATACATAGATCAAAAGGTCTTTAAAAAAGGTTATAACGGGGCTTAGGTTAAAGGTGTTAATCAAGGCTGAATTAAAAAGTTAAAATCGAGATTGAATTGACAATTTACCTAACTAGAAAAATGAACTAATTCTGAATTATTACATCAACTAAAATTTCATAACATGAGCTTCTTCTCAAGATGTGGAATTTAAACGTATAAGCTCACTTAATTAATAATGAATATTCTTCAATATATATATTTTAAGAACAAATCAAGTAATAAGAAAGAACTTTAACAATTGAAATATAGAACATAGTTAGGTAAATGCTCAAAATCAAATCTCGACAAAAAGGGAGTCAAGGAATGGTGATAACAAATACAAGATGGGTTTTGGGTTATTATTAGTGGGTGAGTCAATAAACGGTTTGTTAAGATCAAAAGGGGTTCACTAGGGGTTAATTATGAGGGTAGGCTTTTTAGTGGAGTATGTGGGTTAAATCCTAAGTGCCTTTATCATCTCTGTATATCAAATCAATGATGTGGTCTTGACATGTATAATCAAAGCAAGTTCTAGAATAACAAATCAATGTTGACACACTCATAATCAAAAAGTGAGCACGAAAGAATGTATGCTCTAAAAGGCTCAAAATCTCACAAAAATTATGGGTTTTTTATATCAACTTTGTAAATTTTAAACTTCAAGGTAATAATTAGATTTAGGTAGACAACTAACAAAATTTTAAATTTTGAAAATAGACTCATCATGCTTGATTCTCTAGTCTCTTAAAGTTTAAATCATCACTGCACAATTATCAATGACTTAATCCAAAACATATCAATAAAAATCATGAATCAAAGGAAATTTCATTCTAATAGTAATATGGGAAGAGTACTTAACGATAAGATATCATTCAGGGATTTGAGAATAATGCATAAAGTTAGGAACTTTTTCAAAATAAAATTCACCCCCCACACTTAAGATGTACATTGCCCTCAATGTACAAAGATATATATATTTATATATATATGAAATCATAAGAAATAGGGGAAAGTGAAAATTCCTAAATTTTGGATGTTTCCTTGAGTTGGCAGTGGTCGTGGTGTGGTGGCTGCTAACAATCTCTGCGCTAGATAAAGAAATTGGGAAACTCGCGAAGAATTAGCCAGGAAATAATAAGAATAATTCAAAATATACTAATTATATATTTAAAGAAAAGAAAGATAAAAATAAATAAAATAGAAAGTAAAATAAAATTAAAAGAAAAGATTAATGGACTGAAAAGTCCTTATCGTTAGATGGTTCGCGAGGTGGGTGATTCCCAAGCAGCCTTTAGAACCTAAATCAAAGAAAACAAAATAAAATAGACTAAATTAAGCATAAGAGAAATAAAGATAAGGAAAATAAAAGAGAAGAGAAAAGAAAAAAAATTAAAATGGACTCAAAAGTCCTTGTCCTGTTGAGTTAATGAAGCGGCCGGCATGAACTTATGTAGATCAGTCTTGCTGAGGGAGACTGTGCTAGTATCCTTCTGCTTCTTCGACATGGGTATGGTGTAGATCAAGATTTAGAAGAATGAAGGAAGGTGAAAAATGAAAAATGGAGGGGAGTGTAAAGAGTATGGAAGAAGAAGGGGAATGGAGAGTAGGTGAAAAGGGGGAAGGGGTGTGTTAAATAGAGATTTCAAATCTGGTACATCCCCATGCCCATGTACTGTGGGCGTGTTAAGTCACACGGCCGTATCGCACAGCCGTGTTGTGCTTCGTTCGTTTTTCCCACACCTGTGTACAGGCTGCCACGCCCGTGTTGATAAAACAGTGTCGGCCTGTAACATCCCGAAGTTGGGCTTAATAGGATTGGGCCGATTGGGCCATGGGCTTTAGGAAAATTTGTGTGTTATCTAGTTACTTGTGTTAGCTCGGGTAGGATTATTTATGTGTTTAGCATAGTCTTGTGAAGGCTTGATTTTATTTATGTATATGTTATATGATGTTAATGGTAGCCGAATTAAGGGCTAAGATTGTGAATACCCGTGTGGGTGATCGAATACTCAGGTCAGTTTTACGATATTAAATAATCATTGATGAATATATGAAATGTGATGGCATGTGATGCATTATTGTTCAAGTGATATGTTGCCATGATACACATATATGCATGGGACTTGGGATGTTACTATCGAAGGAAAGGGTGTACTTTATGTACGTGGTCTGATGTTAGCCTTGTGCTACATTGGCGCTTGATGGTGGCTATGTGCTTCATCAAGGGAGGTGTTGGCTAGGTGCCCATCTCGGCGGATGATAGCTGTGTGCATCACCGTAGATTTAGGATGACCTCGAGTCACCTCGTGGATACAGATATGTGGATCACTATGTGATCGGTGGCTTAGCCACGGCCTTGGGCAGCAAGTCTGCCAAGGTAAGATATGAGGATCATTATTTGATCGGTGGATTAGCCACGGCCTTAGGCAGGGAGTCTGCTAAGGTAGGAGTAACGGATGGACTCTAGGTTGGGTTGGGCTTCATGTTGCATATTTATGCATTTTGCATGACTAATTATGTGGATCAATGTGGATATGGGCCAATCCCAACATGTGAAATTATGTGGATATATTGCCTTATCATCTGATATGTGATTGATGTGTGGATTTGGGCCAAGCCCATATGTGGGGACATGTGTAATAATTATGCACTGAGTCTGTTGACTCACCCAATTTTTCCCAAACCTTACAGGTGATGCATAAAGCTTGGACCGGGTTGGAGTGGATACGAGGTGGCCCATGCAGAAGATATTTTATTTGTTTTACACATTTTATCTAAGAAAGGTTAGTTATTGTAATAAGGGCCACTTTAAGTATTTAAGGATTTTTATTATGTTTTTAAGTGGGATTTTCGATTATATTATTATATGAAAATGTTTTATTTTTAGTAACTTATGTTTTAAAAATCTATATTAAAATTTTCAAGTCGGAAATTTTGTAACAACTTAATTTTGTTTAGAATTTCAATTATACAATGTTTTAGTAAAGACAATAAATTTTTATGTTTTACTCTAAGTCAAAATATTTTTCAAACGTTTTCCACAGTGGCATTCTAAATTCGGCCGTGGCGTATGGGCCGAGTTTGGGGTGTTCTGATTTGGTATCGAGCACAGTTCAAAACTTCGGCTTTGAGGGTTTTGGGCCCACAAATATTTTTAGATGGGCTTTTCAAAGATTTGGGCTTTTATAAATTTTTCAGGTTATTCTGGCATGGCACCTGTATCTCCGACCCGAAGTCCACCAGGTAAGTACCTCTAATTGTTGTGTGAATTATTATATGATTGGTATGTGGGTATGATGGGAACGTAGATTAGTATATTAAGTTATTGAACTTTAGGACTAGACTACTCAAACACAAGTACATAAGACTTAAGGATTATTGAACAAACACGTGATTAAGTCAGGAGTTAAGGTGTGGCAAATCGTTGTTATGCGCATGTCTCAGGAGTGGATTCGAAGAAGAGCTTGGTATTTAAGCAGTCCTAGCGACTCACCTCCTCTTTACTCGAATCCTACCCAGTGCGTAGTAACCGTTCACCTAACCAAGAGGACTTATTCGCGGGCTAAACCAATCATTAAAACCCGAAAGGGATCAGCCTTACTATTTTAAAAAAAAAAACTTAGTTTCAAAATTATCAAATCACCCTTTTGATTTGTAAACACTAAATTAGATTTTTTCGAAATGTTTTACCAAAATTACTCAAATACCCTTGTGTTGTAAAATTACCAAAATGCCCTTGGTTTATAAAATTACCATACTACCCACGACTTTTGTAAAAACATTCTTACTTTACAAAAATACCAAAAACTTCTATTTTACAAAATAGTAAGATACCCTGATTTAGAAAAAAAAAATTCTAAAATGCCCCTAATTTCCAAAATTACCAAAATAACCCCGATTTCTGAAATTTCTGCAATACCATTGATTTGGTAGAATTTTCAAAATAACCTCGAGATTTGTATATTTTGGAATGCCTTTGATTTGTAAAGATTATTTTCGAGTTGACCTCGATTTATTACGAAAATACCCTTGTAGGAAAAATGACGAAATTACCCCTGGGTTGGGAATGGACAAAGATTCCCATAATAGTGTGTTGAATGTTGTGAATGGATGTGATTCTCTGAATTAGAATAGTGAACTTGAGATGAAAACTTTGATTGATCGAAAGAACCACTATTAAACTTCTTTTCATAAAACTGTTCGTGGATAAACAGTGGAACCAAAAGTACTAATGCATAAAACTTTCTAATCTGATTAAAGCGCGATCGTAGACATGAGTTTTAAGGGATGTAGTCGTAATGTGTGAGGACGTGGTAGAGGCAGAATGGCTGTGATGGAACCAGTTGGGTCTGGTCAGGGATTCCAAGATTTAGTAGAAAGTATGTTAGTTTTATTAAGATCAGACTGCGCAGCAGTAGCGTAGTATGGTGAGTTAGGATGTACGATTGTTTGTTAGTAAGTAATTTCGAGGACGAAATTATTTTTAAGGAGGGTAGAATTGTAACATCCCGAAATTGGGCTTAATAGGATTGGGCCGATTGGGCCATGGGCTTTAGGAAAATTTGTGTGTTATCTAGTTACTTGTGTTAGCTCGGGTAGGATTGTTTGTGTGTTTAGCATAGTCTTGTGAAGGCTTGATTTTATTTATGTATATGTTATATGATGTTAATGGTAGTCGAATTAAGGGCTAAGATTGTGAATACCCGTGGTGGGTGATCGAATACTCAGGTCAGTTTTACGATATTAAATGATCATTGATGAATATATGAAATGTGATGGCATGTGATGCATTATTGTTCAAGTGATATGTTGCCATGATACACATATATGCATGGGACTTGGGATGTGACTATCGAAGGAAAGGGTGTACTTTATGTACGTGGTCTGATGTTAGCCTTGTGCTACATTGGCGCTTGACGGTGGCTATGTGCTTCATCAAGGGAGGTGTTGGCTAGGTGCCCATCTCGGCGGATGATAGCTGTGTGCATCACCGTAGATTTAGGATGACCTCGAGTCACCTCGTGGATACAGATATGTGGATCACTATGTGATCGGTGGCTTAGCCACGGCCTTGGGCAGCAAGTCTGCCAAGGTAAGATATGAGGATCATTATTTGATCGGTGGATTAGCCACGGCCTTGGGCAGGGAGTCTGCTAAGGTAGGAGTAACGGATGGACTCTAGGTTAGGTTGGGCTTCATGTTGCATATTTATGCATTTTGCATGACTAACTATGTGGATCAATGTGGATATGGGCCAATCCCAACATGTGAAATTATGTGGATATATTGCCTTATCATCTGATATGTGATTGATGTGTGGATTTGGGCCAAGCCCATATGTGGGGACATGTGTAATAATTATGCACTGAGTCTGTTGACTCTCCCAATTTTTCCCAAACCTTACAGGTGATGCATAAAGCTTAGACCGGGTTGGAGTGGATACGAGGTGGCCCATGCAGAAGATATTTTATTTGTTTTACACATTTTATCTATGAAAGGTTATTTATTGTAATAAGGGCCACTTTAAGTATTTAAGGATTTTTATTATGTTTTTAAGTTGGATTGTCGATTATATTATTATATGAAAATGTTTTATTTTTAGCAACTTATGTTTTAAAAATCTATATTAAAATTTTCAAGTCGGAAATTTTGTAACAACTTAATTTTATTTAGAATTTTAATTATACAATGTTTTAGTAAAGACAATAAATTTTTATGTTTTCACTCTAAGTCAAAATATTTTTCAAACGTTTTCCACAGTGGCATTCTAAATTCAGCCGTGGCGTATGGGCCGGGTTTGGGGTGTTACATGGCCACGGCTGTGTTGCACGGTTGTGGTGTTTAGTCGGAGTCCGTGGCATGAAGATATTTTTCGTCCTGTTTCGTACTATTTCTGCCATGTCAGTATGGAAATATGTAGTATCTACACGGCCACGGCCACGGCCGTGTGGTATGGAAATCTATGTTTTAGTTAATTTGTAGTTAAGTACTAAAAGGGAGAATAAAAGTAAAAATAAAAAATGTAAAAATTAATAGGGTTAGTGCTCTGGTTGCCTCCTGAGAAGCGCTCGTTTAAAGTCTTAAGCTGGACTTACCTCTCATTCGCATAATCATGGTGGTTTGAGGAGTTGAAAATCCTTCCTCATGCTATCAGTTCTATTATCAATATGTAGTTTAAGTCGAGTAGCGTTTACTTTAAAAGTGCCTAATATATGATTACTTACCTGGACTGTTCCGTATGGAAAGATTTTCATTACCTCAAAAGGGATTTCTTCATTTGTATCGAGGTTTGAAGTGGCGATCCGAGGGTTTGTTTTACTCAAAAATACTTGATCCCTGATCTGAAATTGGTCTGCCTCATCCTTAAGTTTGACATGGTTTTGCTTTGGTTCTGCTTCGTGTGTTCTTGGTTTCTCCTTAACACGTGGCTTCCACTCGTCTAGTTCATCGATCTGAAGCCTTCATTCCTCATGAGTTATTTCCTTGTTGGCATGAGGTCCAAGATCTGACTCAGTAGTGTAGTTTCGTGATTTTTCCTGTAAAGAAGGTTGAACTGAATGGTCATTAATAGAATTTATGTTCTCACCTTGATTACTCGATGTCCTAGACGAATCAAGAGCTTGGAGAGTGATTGTTTCATCACCTACACAAAATATGAGTTCTCCTCTACCAACATCAATTTCAGTTCTAGCAGTTGTTAAAAAGGGTCTTCCAAAAATTAAAGGAATATTATTGTCCTCATCCATGTCTAAAACGACAAAGTCTACTGGGAATACGAATTTATCAATTTTCACTGAAACATATTCAATTATACCCTTAGGAATTCTAATTGTTTTATCAGCTAATTGAATGCTCATCCTAGTTTGTTTGGGTTTCCCCAGACCTAGTTGTTTAAACATTTTATAAGCCATGACATTCATGATTGTCCCTAAATCAACTAAAGCATTATCAATAGATAAACTACCAATTAAGCATGGAATTGTAAAACTCCCTAGATCTTTTAATTTTTGTGGTAATTTATTTTGCAACATTGCTGAGCACACTGCATTTAGTTCCACATGCGACTCCTTGTCTAACTTCCATTTGTTTGTTAGAAGCTCTTTTAAAAATTTCCTTGAATCTGGCATCTGCGAAAGAGCTTCAAGAAATGGTAAGTTAATATGTAATTTCTTTAAAATTTTAAGAAATTTACCAAATTGTTCACCTGTGTTGCCTTTCTTGATTGCATCGGGATATGGCACATGAGGTTGGTATTCTTTAATTACCGGTTTTGGCTTATCATGACTTACCTCGACCTTACCTTCCTTACCACATTCTCTTGGCTTACCTTGGGCTCATCTAACCATTTGCTATCATGAGCTGTTATGGCTTCCAGTTGCTCTTTTGGTTTAGTTTTAGTGTTGCTTGGCAAGCTGCCTTGTGGTCATTCTGAGATCAGCTTAGCAAGTTGCCCTAATTGGTTCTCGATCCCTTGAATAGATGCTTGTTGATTTTTAAGTGTTGTCTCGGTGTTTTGGAAACGAGTTTCTGACACTGCTATAAATTTTGTCAGCATCTTCTCGAGGTTCGGCTTCTTTTCCTGTGGGCAGGGCTGTTGTTGGAAGTTTAGAGGGGTTGTTGTCTTTGGTTTCCTTGACCACCCCATGAAAAATTGGGGTGGTTCCTCCAACCTGAATTACAAGTATTACTATAAGGGTTATTTTGAGGTTTAAAATTGTTACCCATATAGTGAACTTGCTCGTTTTTAGTGCTCGGGTTGTAAGGTGGATATTCTGTATTGCTCATCTATCCTCCATTCATCTCGCACTGCATAGTTGGATGTATCTGCGAAGAACCATACAAACCATCAATCTTTTTATTCAACATCTCTAACTGGTTTGATAGCATGGTCACTGTGTCGAGGTTGAAAACATTGGCAGCTTTTGTTGGCCTTATCCTCGTGACTTGCCACTGATAGTTATTCAGTGACATCTCTTCAATGAATTCATAGGCAGCCTCAGGTGTTTTATTATTCAAGGTTCCGCTGGCGGCTGAATCAATCAATTGCCTAGTTGAAGGGTTCACACTATTGTAAAAGGTTTAGACCTGTAGCCACAAGGGTAATCCATGATGTGGGCATCTTCTCAATAGATCTTTGTATCTTTCCCATGCATCGTAAAGTGTTTCTAAATCCATCTACACAAAAGAAGAGATATCATTCCTCAACTTAGCCATTTTAGTTAGCGAAAAATATTTCAATAAAATGTTTTCGGTCATTTGTTCCCATGTAGTGATTGATCCTCGTGGAAGAGAATTCAACCACTATTTAGCCTTATTCCTCAAAGAAAAGGGAAACAACCAAAGACGAAAAGCATCATCAAAACGCTATTTATTTTGAAAGTGTCACAAAATTCTAGGAAATTTGCCAAGTGATTGTTTGAATCTTCATCCTGCATACCATCAAACTGAACAAACTACTGTATCATCTGAATTGTGTTAGATTTCAGTTTAAAATTATTTACAGCAATAGTAGGTCTAACAATACTTGACTCGGATCCTGTTAAATTAGTTTTAGCATAATCATACATAGTTCGAGGAGCATGATTTTCGGCCACCTCTGGAGGTAGCGGATTATTCTCAGCCATTTCATTCTCTTGCTCTTCTTGTATGTATTGTAGGCTTCTCCTTATTTCTTTTCGGTTTCTGTGAACTGTGCTTTCAATTTCACTATTGTAAAGTAGTGGTCCTGAAGGGTTTCTTCTAGTCATAAACTAGAATACCTGCCAGAAGCAAAGAAGAAAATTCAGAAAAGTACAAATAAAATTTAATTGCAAAAATAAAATATCGCTAAAGTAATAAAAATTAACCGTTCTTAATATTTCAGTTCCTCGACAACGGCGCCAAAAATTTGATCATGTGTCAGAGTTTTAAAAAATTATATAACGAATGATCGAACCTAGAAACTAACTATGACAACAATTGAGGCAAGCGCACCTATTGAACAGTAGTATAGTTTAGCAGCAAGATCGGATTGTCGAACCCAAGGGAACCAAAAGTACTAATACTAACTTTCTTTTTATTATTTAGCCTAAGAATTAAAGGAATTGTTATCTAATCTAAAATTAACTAACTACTAAGCTAAGGATGCTAAGACAAAGAGAAGGAATTGGGAAAAATACTGTTGAGAAAACCAATTGATTTAGACAATACCCGAGGAAGAATCCACCTAGACTTCACTTGTTATCTAACTCTGAACCAGACGATTTATTCACTTGACTTGATCCGTAGGATTCCCTAATTTATATTAATACCTCTTTTGAGGCTACTAACATCTAACCCTAGGTTGATTAATTGAAATCTCTTTCTAATTAAAACCCCTAGAGTTGCATTAACTCGATCTATGGACTCCCATATTAGGTTTGACCCTAATTCGGCAGATTTTCATCATCCTATTTCTAGGGTTGCGATCAACTCCGCTTAACTATGCTAGATCTACTCTTAAACAGGGACTTTTGCTTTACTGCCTAAGCACATCAATACTTGAATCAATATCCTAAAATATCAAAGCAAGAATTAAGAACACATAGTTAAGAACAAATCAAGTATTTATCATATAGTTCTGAAAACAATAACAAGATCCGTCTTAGGTTTCATCCCCCTCAGGTATTTGAGGGTTTAGTTCATAATTATAAAAGAATACATCTCAGAAGAAAATATAAAACAAAAGATAAGAAAAACCCTAAAACCCCCTGAAGGAAATTGAAGGGAAGATCTTCCGTCTTGAGTATAATTCTAGCTTCTTGAGATGAATCAACTGGCTTTCTTCGAGTAAATCCCACAATTCTGGCCTCTCTGGCTTGGCTCCTTGGCCTACCTGAACTGCCCCCTTTTAGGTCACACTTAGGGTGTTTATATAGGCTTTAGAAATGTTTCTATTTGCCCATAAGTATCCTAATTCGAGTGGAATTAAAATAGGTCACGACAGGGACACGTCCGTGTAAGTTGAGGTTGGGCCATGTTCGGGTCTGCTAAGGAGGCACGGTCGTGTGGCTTAGGCCCAGGCTATGTGCATTTTGTGCTTTGGCCCATTTTCTCCATTTTTGGCCTGTTTCTCATTCTTTTCATCCTCCGGTGCTCTTCTTAGTATAAAACATGAAATTAAAGGATTAGGAGCACCAAATTCCACAATTCAGGGGATAAATCATCCAAAAGTATGCTAAATGTGGGATTAAAATATGTATATATTACGGTCAATGTGATTGATGTTGAATGATGATTATATGAAATTTGAAATTGTATGAGAAATGTATGTTTATTTGTGTTATAAGTCTGGTAATGCTCCGTAACCTTACTCTGGAATTAAATACGGGTGAGGGGTGTTACAGAAATAAGGCTAGGAAATGGTCTTATTTTGTCCACACGAGTGGACACACGGGCATGTATCTTGACCGTGTGTAACACATAGCCTGGCACATGGGCATGTGGTTTGGCCGTGTGTCCCCTGAATCCTAAAATTTAGAAATAAAATGATCAGAATTGGGCACACAAGTGGAGACACAGGCGTGTGTCTCAACCGTGTGAGATACACAGCATAGAACGCGGGCATGTGTCTTGGCCGTGTGAAACCTGCACCTAATTTGTGAAAATTAAATTGACCACATGGCCTAGCACACGGGTGTGTGACAGACCGTGTGGCACAAGTCAGAGAGTTACACGGGGTTGGACACGGCCTGCGGCACGGGCGTGTCCTATGGTCACATGGGCAGAGTAATCCTGCCTTGAGAGGTTTGAGAGTAATCTACCCATGTATACATTATAACTCTAAAGCCGAGTAATCCTGCCTTGAGAGGCAGACCACCCCGTCACCCCGGCAATGTCAGTGGTAGCCAAAGTGCTACAAGAGAAACAACAGTTAAATCTAAGGCACGAGCATAGGCAAGGACATATGCTATTCGTATAAGTGAGGATGCCTCTGCACCAGACGTCTTTACTGGTACATTTTTTTCTTTGATATTGATATTACTGCTTTGACTGATCCTAGTTCAACGCATTCATACATATGCAAAAATTTAGTATCTGATAAAAATTTACTGATAAACTGTAAAAGTAACATATTTTAAGCCCACATTTAGCATGCTTTTGGATGATCTAAGCCTTGAATTATGTAATTTGGTGCTCTTAATCCTTTTTTTTCATGTTTTGTACTCAGAAGAGCACCGGATGATGAAAAGAACAAAAAATGGGGCATATCACGAAATCCACACGGCCTGGACCCAAGACCACACGGCCGTGCCTCATTCAACAGCCTCGAATATGGCCTGGCCACGACTTACACGGGCGTGTGCCATGGGCGTGTCCTTGCCGTGAGAAAGAAGAGTTTCACTCAATTTGGATACTTAGGGGCAAAGAAACATAGTCAGAAGCCTATATAAACCCCTTAAGCATGACCAGAAAAGGGGAACCCAATGCTTTAGTCAGGGAGCATCCAGCTAGACCAAAGAGGGCAGATTTGTGGGGATTACTCGAAGATAGCCAGTTGATTCATCTCAAGAAGCCAAAATCATATTCAAGATGGAGGATCTCTCCTTCAATTCCTTCAGGGGGTTTTAGGGATTTCTTATGTTTTGTTTTATCTTTTCTTCTGAGATGTTTTCTTTTATTGTTATGAACTAAACCCTTCAGATACCTAAGGGGAATGAAACCTAAGATGAATCTTGTTATCATTTGCTGAACTATATGATAAATATTTGACTTGTTCTTAATTATGTGTTCTTAATTTTTGTGTAAATATTTCTAGAATATTAATTCGAGTTGGATGTGCTTAGGTGGAGGAGTAAAAGTCCCTGCCTAAGAGTAGATCTAGCATAATTAAGCTGAGTTGATCGCACACCTAGAGATAGGGTGACGAGATTTTGTCGGATTAGGGTGAAACCTAATATGGGAGTCCATAGATCGAGTTAATGCAATTCTAGGGGTTTTAATTAGAAATAGATTTCAATTAATCAACCTAGGGTTAGACGTTAGTCGCCTCGAGATAGGGATTAATATAACTTAGGGAATCCTACAGATCAAGTCAAATGAATAAATCATCTGGTTCAGAGTTAGATAACAAGTGAAGTCTAGGTTGATTATTCCTTGGGTGTCGTCTTAATCGATTGGTTTTTCCTAGAACTTATTTTCCCAGTTTCATTCTTCTTTGTCTTAGAGTCTTTAGTTTCTTAGTTAGTTAATTTTAGATTAGATAAACAACTACTATAATTTTTAGGCTAAATAATAAAAAGAGAGTTAGTATTAGTACTTTTGGTTCCTTTGGGTTCGATAATCCGGTCTTGACTTAACTATACTACTGTTTGATAGGTGCGCTTGCCTCAAATCGTTGTCATAGTTAGTTTCCAGGTTTGATCATTCTTTATATAAAATTTAAGACTTTGAAATCGCATAAAACAATAATCATTTACCTATTGAATTCACTGAATTTGTGGTTAAAGTTTCGAACCCCTTGGGCTAGTATGTTATGGTGGATAAAATTTGTAAAAATTGCCTGTTGATGGTAAATGGTTATTGTTTCTCAGTGATAAACCGTAAAAGTAACATATTTTAATCCCACATTTAGCATACTTCTGGATGATTTATCCCTTGATTTATGTAAGAAGGTGCTCTTAATCCTTTCTTTTCATGTCTTATACTCAGAAAAGCACCGGAGGATAGAAAGAACGAGAAACGGGCCTAAAACAGACCAAATTGGGCCAAAACAAAAATCGACACGGCCTGGACTTAAGCCCACATGGCCGTGCCTCCCTGATAAACTAGAACATGGCCTAATCCTGATTCACACGGTCGTGCCTCATTAAAGAAGTCTGAACACGGCCTAAAGACAACGCACACGGGCGTGTACCATGCCCTTGTCCCTGTCGCTGGAAAGAAGAATTCTACTCGAAAAAGGATGTTTAGGGGCAAAGAAACCTATTTCAAAAGCCTATATAAACCTCTTAAGTATAACCTGAAAGGGGGAGGTTAGCTAGGCCAAGGAGCCGAGCCGAAAAGGTCAGATTTGTGGGAAATCACTCGAAGATAGCCAGTTGATCCATCTCAAGAAGCCGAATTCTACTCAAGACGACGGATCTCTCCTTCAATTCCTTTAGGGGGTTTTAGGAATTTCTTATGTTTTGTTTTATCTTTTCTTCTAAGATGTTTTCTTTTATAGTTATGAACTAAACCCTTCAGATACCTGAAGGGGATGAAACCTAAGATGAATCATGTTATTGTTTTCTAAACTATATGATAAATACATGACTTGTTCTTAATTATGTGTTCTTAATTCTTGTGTTAATATTTCCAGGATATTGATTCAAGTATGATGTGCTTAGGTGGTGGAGCAAAAGTCCCTACTTAAGAGTAGATCTAGCGTAATTAAGCAGAGTTGATTGCACACCTAGAGATAGGGTGACGAGATTTTGCCGGATTAGGGTGAAACCTAATATGGGAGTCTATAGATTGAGTTAATGCGATTCTAGGGGTTTTAATTAGAAAGAGATTTCAATTAATCAACCTAGGGTTAGACGTTATTCGCTTCGAGAGAGGGTTTAATATAAATTAGGGAATCTTACGGATCAAGTCAAGTGAATACATAGTCTGATCCAGTGTTAAATAACAAGTGAAGTCTAGGTGGATTCTTCCTAAGGGTATCGTCTTAATCAACTGAGTTTTTCCAACAGTATTTCCCCAATTCATTCTTTTTATCTTTGTGTCTTTAGCTTAGTAATTAATTAAAATTAGATTAAAAAAACAACTTCACTTATTTTAGGCTAGATAATAAAAAGAAAGTTAGTATTAGTACTTCTAGTTCCTTTGGGTTCGACAATCCGGTCTTGCTTAAGCTATACTACTGTTCGATAGGTGCACTTGCCTTAAAGTCATTGTCAAAGTTAGTTCCAGGTTTGATCATTCTCATTTATAAATTTTAAGACTCAATAGCTATGATCACTCAGCTGATCTAATGTTGTTGCCCTTGTATGAATTTGATGTGATTCTTGGAATGGATTGGCTGACTCAGCATGATGCAGTGGTGAATTGTAAACAGAAATACATTGTGTTAAAGTATCAGAATGTTGAGTTACTTCATGTTGAATCTGATAAATTGAATGGGTTATCTACTGTGATCTCAGCAATATCAACACAGAAATCTATCAGAAAAGGGTATGATGCTTATTTTGCATGTGTTAGATACTAAAGTATCTGAGTCGAAAATTCAATCAGTGACGGTTGTTTGTGAATTTCCTGATGTATTTTCGGAGGAATTATCTAGTTTACCACTAGTTAAAGAAGTGGAGGTCTCTATAGATCTTATTTCAGGGACAACACCGATAACTATAGCACCTTACAGAATGGCTCCTACTAAATTGAAAGAGTTGAAAGCACAGTTGCAAGAAATGATTGACAGGGGCTTTGCTAGACCTAGTTTTTCACCTTGGGGTGCACTAGTTCTGTTTGTAAAGAAGAAAGATGGATCAGTGAGATTTTGTATAGATTACAGAAAAATTAACAAAGTTACCATAAAGAATAAGTATCCACTGCCTCGAACTGATGATTTATTTGATCAACTGAAAGGTGCCACTGTATTTTTGAAGATTGATCTTTGTTCTGGCTATTATCAAATACGGGTGAAAGAGTCAGATGTTCCAAAGACAACTTTCAGAACCAGGTACGGGCATTATGAGTTTCTTGTGATGCCGTTTGGTTTGACAAATGCACTTGTTGTATTTATGGATCTGATGAACAAAATCTTCATACCGTATCTAGACAGGTTTGTAGTGGTATTTATTAATGATATTCTAGTATATTCTCGAGATGAAAATGAACATGCTGACCATTTGAGAATAGTGTTGCAAACTCTGCGTGAGATGTAACATCCCTAACTCGCAACCGTCTTCAGAATAGGGTTAAGAGGCATTACCGATCATTTAGAAATATTTAAATTCATTTCATATCAAAACATAGCAATTCACATTCATATAGTCCCTTAATTAGGTCTACGGGACCTTAAACACATGTTAGAAAGAGGTCGGGACTAAACTGAACACATACCAAATTTTCAGGAATTCAAACATTTTTCAAAGCTACAGAGGTCACACGCCCGTGTGCCTCACACGGCCTCAAACACGCCCGTGTGTCCAAGCCATGGCAAAACAGGGCATACATACTGACTTGTCCACACGGCCTAAGACATGCCCGTGTGCCTCACCCATGGTCGACACTGACTTGTGCCACACGGCCAATCACACGCCTTTGTGTCTAGCCCGTGTGCAAGCCTGACTTGTTTCAATTTACACACTTAAATGACACGGTTGAGCCACACGCCTGTGTGCTCAACAGTGTGGGCAAATATAAGCCATTTGCAAGGCCAATTTGCCACCCACACTTAGGATCATCTACAAGCATCAAACCATATGCATTTATACCTCAAATGGCAACCAAAACATACCAATATATGCACCAATTAATCATCAACTACACCATTTATTTCCATGTTTAAATTCAACTCACACATGTCCATCTAAAATATCAATTTCACATTCCAAATTATATAATCTATTCATCATTCAATCTTAACCAAATCTCTCATGAAACATACCATTTCCACTTTGCTAAATTATGTCATAATGATCACCCACATAGAACACACACATACACATATAAGTCATTCTTTTCACATATTCAAAACATATACCAAACCATCAAACTACCTGTAACACCCCTAACCCAAATCCGACGTCAGGCTAGGGTTAAAGGCGTTACTGGACAGATCGGAAACATTTTCAGAGGTTCATATATTCATCCATCAGTCTCAAATATAATGTCCCTTAATACTGTCAACGAGACCTAAAACATGCTTATAAACTAGGTCAGGACTAAACCGAAACACTTATAGACATTCTCGAAAATTTAAAACTTTTCTAAGTTTCAGGGGTTACACGCCTATGTGGGCAGGCCGTGTGCCTCCCACAGCTGCTAGACACATCTGTGTGTCCTCCCCGTGGTCGAAACTGACTTAGTTCCCACGGCCACCAAGCACGCCAGTGTACCTTGGCCGTGGTCGATCCTGTCAAAACCACACGGCTACCAGGCACGTCCGTGTACCATGGCTGTGTACTCTTGGGCCATATACTGACTTACGCCCACGGTTACTAAACACGCTCGTGTACCATAACCGTGTGACATTATAGGCCATTTTCAAGGCCAAAATGCCACCCACCTGGGTCTTACCTACAAGCAATATTATCAACACAATTCATGCATACTAGACAACCAAAATAACCATTCAATCTAAACATTCAACATTCCTTTTCAACCATGCCAACTTCCAATACAAAAACACATATATATCAAGTATAATTAATCCAAATGCTCACCCAAGAACTTGACTAATTCATGTATAAACTAACCATGCCAAAAACATACTTCATTTATCACATTCAATTAAGCAAGTTCTCAACTCATAACTAGCCAAATCACATGGCTAAGTTCATATAACAAACTTATACCAAAATACTAGCCTATACATGCCATATCTAACTATATACATTTCCAAAGTGTACCAACATGAGTTTAGTAGTGTGATGACGATTCTTGACGGTCCCGAGCCTTTAGTAGCTTTGACGACCAATAAAATAGAGAAAACACACACACAGAGTAAGCTTTCCAAAAGCTTAGCAAGTCATATTACAAATAAACTTAGCATAGAAGACATATATGCTCATAGATACATTGGCACGTCTAAAATCACTTAGCAAATTATCACATACATACTTTGGTCCATGTACTTGCCCATATTTGCCACATTCATCAATTTAAAAGTCTCATATACCCAAAGCCCTTTCATACTTAATATCATATCTCATATTACTATCCAAATATACATAATCATCATAGTAAGATCACATAGGAACTTACCTTATATACACACTTAGTGTATGTATCAACGTACCTGAAACAAATTCACTATTTACATTGCCATTTCGTATCATAGACTTGCCCGTTGAACCGTAAGGAATCTAGTATGATACTCAGAAAGCTCGGAATAGTCGTACAATGCCAACGTTCCAGACGAGGTCTTACATGTAATCGTATATCGATTCCACTATCCCAGACAGGGTCTTACACGAATCAATACGATGCCGATGTCCCAGACATGGTCTTACACGTAAAGATCATATCGATGCCAACGTCCCAGATGTGGTCTTACACGTAACGCTCATATCAATGCCTACATCCCAGACGAGGTCTTACACGAAAACTCAAATCAACGCCAACGTCCCAGACGTGGTCTTACATGATAAAACAGAACAGATACCTATGTCATGACATAGCTAATCCTATCTATTCCTAGGTTCGTACGGGACATTTCGGATATTATCACTAAGTAATCTTCATCTCGGAATTCATGAACAAATCATATCATGAGTATTCATTGATGACAATAATCATAAGAACATACATAATTCAATACGAATACATTTATTTGCATAATGACTTACCTCGGATTCGATCTAACAGAAACGGAAACGGCTACAAGGTTACTTTTGCTTTCCCGCGATCTAAATCTGTTTTCTTCGGTTCTTGATCTATACATATTCAAAATTAACTCTTTCATTCACTAACTCATTCAATTCAATCCAAGGACACACATTTAGGGCTATTTACAAATTAACCCTCACATTTGCACAATTTATCAATTTAGTCCATTTTTCTCAAAACATCAAATTCACAAAATTTGTTCACACACATGCATAGCCAAATCTCCCTAGGGACTATATAAGTCCATATTTTCCATCAAATTTGCAATTTGGTCCTTTAAATTACTATTTTCTCATTTTAGCCCTAATTAGCTAAATTCGTCAAAAATTCAAGAACAAAACATGTTCATCTAGCTCAAATATTTCATTTAACACCATAAATCATCACAAAGCTCAACATATCATCAATGGCATATCTCATGAACAACATCAATTTATCAAATTGAGACATGGGCTTGATAGTAGACTAAGCAACAATCTAAAAAACATAAAAATCATCAAAATCCAAAGCAAAAACATACCATAATTAAGCCAAATAGGTGCCGAATTTCACAAAGCCCAAACCCTTCTTTTTCTTTGGTATTTTCAGCTAGAATGGATGAGCACATCCGCTAGCTTCCTCATTAATTTTATTAATAACATATTATTAATCCTTTTGCTAAAATATCCATTCAATTAATAAATAAAACAAACATATCAAAAGGGCATATTTGTCCTCTGTTCATCCACTAATTAAATAGTGGTCTATTTGTTTCATAAGGCCTTCACCTTTGAAAGCCACATCACATAAATACTTTAACAAATAGCAAGCAACTTTCACATTTAATGCAATTCAATCCTTTTGTCAAATTAAACACACAAACGGACAAATTGACTTACGAAAATTTATTACATGCTTAAACACTTATCAATGACACAGAAAATAATATTAAAATATTATTCAGACTTGAATTTGTGGTCCCGAAACCACTGTTTCAACTAGGGTATAAACTAGACTGTTACGATTCTCCACCTTAGGGATTTTCGTCCCCGAAAATCTTACCGTTTAACAGATTCAGATATTGTTGTCTCATTGAAACTTTAGGCTTCCACGTAGCCTCTTCTGTCCTGTGTCGATTCCATAGTACTTTCACTAACAGAATTTTCTTGTTTCTTAACTCTTTCACTTCATGAGCTAAGATACAAATCGGTTCCTCTTCGTAAGACATATTAGATTAGATTTCAATTTCAGATGGGGCAATCACATGTGACGGATCGGATCGATATCTACGGAGCATCGAGATATGGAATACATTGTATAACTTTTCTAGCTCAGAGGGCAATCTTAATCTATATGCAACAGGCCCAACTCGTTCAATGATCTCATACGGTCTGATGAACCTGCGACTTAATTTGCCTTTACATCCGAATCGGAGTACTTTCTTCCACTGAGACACTTTCAGAAATACTTTGTCACCGATCTCAAATTTTATATCTTTTTGTTTCAAGTCCGCATAAGATTTCTGACGATCAAATGCTGCTTTCAAACAATCTTGGATCAGTTTCACCTTTTGTTCTGAATCTTTTATCAAATCAATCCCATGTAGCTTATTTTCATTGAGCTTAGTCCAATACAGAGGTGTACGACATTTACGTCCGCACAAAGCTTCATAAGGTGCCATTTTGATACTTGACTGAAAACTGTTATTATATGCAAATTCAATCAATGGCAAATACTGTTCCCACGTACCGTTAAACTCAAGTATACAACATCTTAACATATCTTCAAGAAACTGAATGATCCGCTCGGATTGACCATCTGTTTGCGGATGGAAAGCTGTACTGAAATGCAGTTTCGTACCTAAAGCTTCTTGCAATTTCTTCCAAAACCTCGATGTAAACCTTGGATCCCTATCTGACACAATAGATAGTGGCACCCTGTGCAATCTAATTATTTTAGAAATATAAAGCTCGGCTAATCTATCAAGTGAAAAGTCAAATCTTACCGAAATAAAATGGGCAGATATTGTCAATCGGTCAACTATGACCCAAATCGCATCTTTCTTTTTTGGAGTCTGAGGGAAACCAGAAACAAAATCCATTGTCACTCTACAAAATCCATTGTCACTCTATCCCATTTCCATTCAGGAATCAGAATTGGCTGTAACAAACCAGACGAAACTTGATGTTCGCCTTTCACTTGCTGACAGATTAAGCATTTCGAAACAAAGTCAGAAATGTCTTGTTTCAGATCATGGTACATCTTTGAACTTCTCGGATGAACAGATAGACAACTGTTATATACTTCACTTAAAACCAGCTAATCAACTCCGGATTCCTTGGAACATAAATACGACCTCGAAATTTCAAACAATCATCAACAACCCAAAATGTAGATTCAAAATTCGAATCACACAGAACTCGTTTCGCTAGTAACTCATTATCAAATTTCTGAGCATCACATATCTGCTGTATAAACAATGGTTTCACTTTTAACTCAGCTAACATAGAACTATCATCAGACAAATTTAACTGAGCATTTATAGCACATAGTGCAAAGAATGATTTTCTACTGAACGCATCAGCCACCACATTTGCTTTACCGGGATGATAATCTATCACGAGCTCATAATCTTTTAACAGCTCTAACCATCTTCTTTGACGCAAGTTGAAATCTTTCTGAGTCATCAGATATTTCAGACTTTTATGATCTGAAAACACATGACATTTCTCACCGTACAGATAATGGCGCCAAATCTTAAGTGCAAATACAATCGCAGCTAGCTTAAGATCGTGAGTCAGATAGTTCTTTTCATGAGGTTTCAATTGTCTCGAGGCATAAGCTACAAATTTTCCTTCCTGCATCAAAACACATCCTAGACCATTTAACGAAGCATCACTGTATATAACAAATTCTTTACCTGATTCTGGCTGTACTAACACTGGAGCTTCTGTTCAAAGAGTTTTCAATTGATCAAAACTTTTTTGGCATTTATCTGACCATTCAAATCTAACATCTTTCTAAAGTAATCTAGTCAACGGAGTAGCTATCATTGAAAATCCTTTTACAAAGCGACGATAATAACCAGCTAAACCCAGAAAACTACGGACTTCAGATACATTTCTCAGATGTTTCCAATTCAGAATAGCAGAAATCTTGTTCGGATCCACTCGAATTCTAGAAGCTAACACAAGATGTCCAGAAAACTAACCTCGTGTAACCAGAATTCACATTTGCTGAATTTCGCATACAATTTCTTTTCTCTTAAAGTTTGCAACACAATTCTCAAATGCTCGGCATACTCATTTTTATCATGTGAATAAATCAAGATGTCATCTATGAACACCACAACAAATTGATCTAAGTACGGTCTGAAAATTCTGTTCATCAGGTCCATAAAAATAACAGGAGCATTGGCTAGTCCAAATGGCATAACTAAAAACTCATAATGCCCGTACCTCGTTCTAAAAGCAGTATTTGGTGTGTCTGAATCTTTAACTCTTAACTAGTAGTATCCCGATCTCAAATCAATCTTAGAAAATACAGTAGCTCCTTTTAACTGATCAAATAAATCATCTATTCGGGGCAACGGATATTTATTCTTTATTGTCACCTTATTCAACTGATGATAATCAATGCACATTCTCATCGTGCCATCTTTTTTTGTCACAAACAGAACTGGAGCACCCCAAGGCGAGAAACTCAGTCTAGCAAACCTTCTATCTGTCAATTTTATAACTGTGACTTTAACTCTTTCAACTCTATTGGTTCCATTCTATACGAAGCTATCGAAATAGGTGTTGTACCAGGCAATAGACAATACCAAACTCAACTTCACGAATTGGAGGCAAACCCGATAATTCTTCAGGGAATACATCAGAAAACTCACAGACAACAGGCACTGATTCAAATTTCTTTTCAGAAACTTTCGAATCAATAGCATAAGCAAAATATGCCTCATAACCCTTTTTCACATAACTTTGAGCTTTCAAAACAGATATCACAGCAGGCAATCCATTCCAATCATTAGACTCAACTCGTACAATCTCATCATTCGAACATCTCAAATCAATAGTCTTTCTTATACAATTTACAACAGCATCATGCAAAGTCAACCAGTCCATACCCAAAATAATATCGAACTCATCAAATGGAAAAAGCATTAGATCAGCAGGGAAACAGATATCTCGAAACATTAACAGAAAGTTCTTACATATTCTGTCAACAAGGACACTTTTACCTAAGGGGTTCGATACTTTTATAGTAAACTCAGTAGACTTTACAGACAAAGTTTTACTGAATACTAAATTCATACATATGTACAAATGCGTAGAACCAAGGTCTATCAATGCAATCACAGAAGTATCATAAAGTGTAAAAGTACCCGTTATAACATCTAGAGATGAAGCTTCCTCTCGAGCTCGAATAGCATACGCTCTGGCAGGCGCTCTAGCTTCAGATCTGGCAACATTGTCTCTGTAGTTCTCTGACTACCACTGACATTTCTTACATTCTTCGAAGGCCTACCTCTTACATGTACATTATCAGATCTCAGATTCTGAACAGTCTCTGGCTCAACAGACTCAGGGCAATCATGGATAAAATGATCAAGTGATCCACATCTGAAGCAAGCTCTATCATTAAGTCTACAACTTCCCGGATGCCTTTTTCCACAATGTTCACATTCAGGTCTCTTAGTTCAGACATTACCAATACTGGCCACTAAAGTTACTGGGGTTTTGGAACTCATTTGCGATCTAGTTTGATTTATGTTCGAATGTCCCACATTTTCTCTGGAACGACTTTGATTATCTCTGAATCTTTTCGGAGCAGACTGAAATGATTTGCTTGGAAATCTCTTTTTCATATCTCGGGCTACAGACTTAGCTTTTCTTTTATCTTTCCCGAGTGCCTCAGCTTTTCACGCTCGATTAACGAGTACAACGAACTCTTTTATTTCTAAAATTCCAACTAGCAAACGAATGTCTTCATTAAGGCCATCTTCGAATCTTTTGCACATTATAGCTTCAGATGATACATATTCCCGAGCATACTGACTCAGTCTCACGAACTCTCGTTCATATTCTGAAACAATCATTCAGCCTTGTTTTAGTTCCAGAAATTCTTTTTGTTTTTGATCGACGAATCTCTTACTGATATATTTCTTCCAGAATTCACTCTGAAAGAAGTCCCATGTAACTCGTTCTTTTGGAACAACAGAAATCAAAGTTTTCCACCATTGATAAGCTGCGTCTCGAAGTAATGATACAACACACTTTATACATTCTTCCGGAGTCAAAGACATCTCATCAAATACCCGGATCGTGTTTTCTAACCAGAATTCAGCTTTTTCAGCATCATCATCATTAGTAGCCCGAAACTCTTCGGCCCTATACTTACGGATCTTCTCAACCGGAGGCTTATTCCACAGATTCATATTTGCAGTTAGAGGTATATCATATGTCTGAGGGGGATTAACCGGGGGCGGGGGTTGTGAAACAGTTGGGTTATTCTTTACAAATTGAGTGAACCACTCACTCATCATTTGGAAGAAAGCTTGTTTAGCTTTTCCTTCTTGACCGTTCGTAGCCGGTCTCGAGTCAGAGGATGCTGTCCCTTGCACAGGAGCAGGCACATTACTCTCTACGTCGTCAGCTATGGCTCTTTTGGGATCCATTGCTATAAAAAAATCACATTTTATACGCCAAGATTCATCACACTATCACGATTTAGATATATGGCATATATAGCTAGACTCTAACACGCTACGTTAGTCCGAGAATCGGCTAAACCGTAGCTCTGATACCAACCAAACATAACACCCCTAACCCGAATCCAACGTCGGGCTAGGGTTAAAGGCGTTACCGAACAGATCGGAAACATTTTCAGAAGTTCATTCAATCATCCATCAGTCTTAAATAAAATGTCCCTTAATACGGTTAATGAGACTTAAAACATGCTTATAAACCAGGTCGGGACTAAACCGAAACACTTACAGACATTCACACAAATTTAAAACTTTTCTAGGTTTCAGGGGTTACACGCCCGTGTGGGCAGGCTGTGTGCCTCCCACGGCTGCTAGACACACCCGTGTGTCCTCCCCGTGGTTGAAACTGACTTAGTTCCCACGGCCACCAAGCACGCCCGTGTACCTTGGCCGTGGTCGATCCTGCCAAAACCACAAGCTACCAGGCACATTCGTGTGCCATGGCCGTGTACTCTTAGGCCATATACTGACTTACGCCCACGGTTACTAGACACGCCCGTGTGCCATAACCGTGTGACATTATAGGCCATTTTCAAGGCCAAAATGCCACCCACTTGGGTCTTACCTACAAGTAATATTATCAACACAATTCATGCATACTAGACAACCAAAATAACCATCCAATCTAAACATTCAACATTCCTTTTCAACCATGCCAACTTCCAATACAAAAGCACATATATATAAAGTATAATTCATCCAAATGCTTACCCAAGAACTTGACTAATTCATGTATAAACTAACCATGCCAAAAACATGCTTCACTTATCACATTCAATTAAGCAAACACTCAACTCATAACTAACCAAATCACATGACTAAGTTCATATAACAAACTTATACCAAAATACTAGCCTATACATGCCATATCTAACTATATACATTTCCAAAGTGTACCAAAATGAATTTAGTAGTGAGATGACGATCCTTGACGCTCCCGAGCCTTCAGTAGCTTTGACGACCTATAAAACAGAGGAAACACATTCCAAAAGCTTAGTAAGTCATATTACAAATAAACTTAGCATAGAAGACATATATACTCATAGATACATTGGCACCTCTAAAATCACTTAGCAAATTATCACATATATACTTTGGTCCATGTACTTGGCCATATTTGCCACATTCATCAATTTAAAAGTCTCATATACCCAAAGCTCTTTCATACTTAATATCACATCTCATATTATTATCCAAATATACATGATCAACATAGTAAGATCATATAGGAACTTACCTTATATACACACTTAGTGTATGTATCAACGTACCTGAAACGAATTCACTATTTACATGGCCATTTCGTATCACAGACTTGCCCGTTGAACTGTAAAGAATCTAGTAGGATACTCAGAAAGCTCAGAATAGTCGTACAATGCCAACGTTCTAGACGAGGTCTTACATGTAATCGGATACCGATGCCACTGTCCCAAATAGGGTCTTACAGGAATCAATACGATGCCGATGTCCCAGACATGGTCCACACGTAAAGATTATATCGATGCCAATGTCCCGGACGTGGTCTTACACGTAACGCTCATATCAATGCCTACGTCCCAGACAAGGTCTTACACAAAATCTCAAATCAACGCCAACATCCCAGACGTGGTCTTACATGATAAAACAGAACAGATACCTATGTCATGACATAGCTAATCCTATCTATTCCTAGGTTCGTACGGGACTTTTTGGATATTATCACTAAGAAATCCTCATCTCAGAATTCATGAACAAATCATATCATTAGTATTCATTGATGGCAATAATCATAAGAACATACATAATTCAAAACAAATACGTTTATTTGCATAATGACTTACCTCGAATTCGATCTAACAGAAATAGAAACGGCTACAAGGTTACTTTTGCTTTCTCGCGATCTAAATCTGTTTTCTTCGGTTCTTGATCTATACATATTCAGAATTAACTCTTTTATTTACTAACTCATTCAATTCAATCCAAGGGCACGCATTTAGGGCTATGTACAAATTAACCCTCACATTTGCACAATTTATCAATTTAGTCCATTTTTCTCAAAACATCAAATTCACAAAATTTGTTCACACACATGCATAGCCAAATCTCCCTAGGGACTATATAAGTCCATATTTTCCATCAAATTTGTAATTTAGTCCTTCAAATTACTATTTTCTCATTTTAGCCCTAATTAGCTAAATTCATCAAAAAATCAAGAACGAGTATGTTCATCTAGCTCAAATATTTCATTTAACACCATAAATCATCACAAAGCTCAACATATCATCAATGGCATATCTCATGAACAACATCAATTCATTAAATTGAGAATGGGCTTGATAGTAGACTAAGCAACAATCTAAAAAACATAAAAATCATCAAAATCCAAAGCAAAAACATACCTTAGTTAAGCCAAATAGGTGTCGAATTTCATAAAGCCCAAACCCTTCTTTTTCTTTGGTATTTTTGGCTAGAATGGATGAACACATCCACTAGCTTTGTCATTTGTTTTATTAATAACATATTATTAATCCTTTTACTAAAATATCCATTCAATTAATAAATAAAACAAACATATAATAAGGGCATATTTGTCCTTTGTTCATCCACTAATTAAATAATGGTCTATTTGTTTTATAAGGCCTTCACCTTCAAAAGCTACATCACATAAATACTTTAACAAATAGCAAGAAATTTTCACATTTAATGGAATTCAATCCTTTTGCCAAATTAAACACACAAACAAACAAATTGACTTACTAAAATTTAACACATGCTTAAACACTTATCAGTGACACAGAAAATAACATTAAAATATATTCAGACTCGGATTTATGGTCCCAAAACCACTGTTCTGACTAGGGTATAAACCGGGCTATTACACTTCTAAGCCAAATCACATGGCAAAGCTTATACACTTCAAAACATGCCATAATCACTAGCCTATACGTGCCTGATAAACAGTAGCTATAACATATTTTAATCCCACATTTAGTATGCTTTTGGATGATTTATCCTCTATTTCATATAAAAAGGTGCTCTTAATCCTTTCTTTTCATGTATTATACCCAGGAAAGCACTCGAGGATAAAAAGAACGAGAAACGGGCCCAAAACGGAGTAAATAGGCCGTATCACGAAATTGACACGGCCTGGCCCAAAGATCACACGGCCGAGCATCATCAAAGCGTCTAGAACACGGCCTTCTCTTTATTCACACGGCTGTGCCTCATTAAAGATGAAACAACCCAAACCCGGCCCATGAGCCCTGACCGGATCTGGTATGTTCCTTGAGTAAAACGGTTCAAAACTTGTGTATTTCTTTGAAAAGATTGGGTGGTTTTGAAGAAGATTTGATTTGTGTTAGGTTCGATATTAAAAACAGTGTTATTTCTGAAGTCGGGAATTTATTAAAATCTTGTTTTTAAATCAAAAGACATGCCGAATTTGTTAAAGATATATCTTTAAATTGGAAATCATTTGTATTTAGAATATTTGAAGGTTTATTTTAAGAAACATTACTTAAGCGTTAATTTAACAAAGTTTGTATCGTATCAAAATAATAAAAATGCTAGCGTAAATAGTTCATACTATGGCCTTATTACATCAAATGAAAACCCGAAATAAATCCGTAATATTTAGAAATAAAAAGTCCCAAAATCAAAATAAAGTCTGAGTTGAACATGGCCACCACTAAGCTCCTGCCGACCCGGTCCATCACTGAGCGTCACCTGAAAAATATTCCCACAACGGGGTGAGTCAAACAGACTCAGTGTGTACAGTCAACACTAAGTCCCAATAGTTTAGGCATGTCAGTTCATACATGTGCATATAAATAAATATAATGATGCAAACCCGAACCCCAAACCTAAATGCCATCCGCTACACATCACCCGTATCAACCATCACACCGTGGGGACTACTAAGTCAACCCTCCATCCGCTACACATCATCGAAGGCAGTCGCTGCAGTCGACGTGCTCATCGCCCTTATAAAATTCGTGGCATAGCCAACAAATAATTATTTTGTGACATGAGTCACCACATTCAGATAATGTGACCGAAGTCACCACATTCAGATTTTGTGGTATAAACCACCAGATCACTTCCCCTTTTCATATCACCCATATGCCCAATGTCATACAAATCATACAAAGATTATGCCACATTCTTTATTTCACATTTTTAGCAATATTCACTTATGTACCATAACAGATATTCATGATATCACAACCACAATAGTAGTAAGTTACCGTACCTGAGTACTTTGTACCATTGCCTGGTACCCTTAGTCACATTTTACTTATTCTTATTAACACATTCAATATAACATAACCATGAATCTATTAAGGCTTAGTGCGGGGTACACACCTGGTATACTTATCGAGTTCACTCCCAATCCCGAAAACCCGATCTACTGATTTAGATCTCAAGTTCCTACATTTGGTCAATCACTGAATGTTTAGCAAAAGCCTATTCGGCTATATGATCAAATCTCGAAGGATTATTGCACTCAAAACTCTTACCTTGTTGCCGATTTGATTACTAATCAAATCCAGAAACGTTGTAGTCCTTCTTCCTTGTAGTCGGCTAACACTAGATCAATTGACTTGGTTAGTTTCCGGCCTTTGAATAAGTAAGAAATAGATCTAAGTTGCTAAATAGGGCCTTGGTCGAATGTGTATGTGCACTTACCTTGCGATTCAAATCCCGAAATTGATCCTTGCTTCCTTAATGATGTCGAGATTCCTATGGGCACATGTTAGATTTAATCTAACACTAAAACACAATAGAATAGCTTATGGCCGAATCTTATATTCACTTACCTTGGACATTGAAATCCCGAAACCTCCTTTATAGTCGACTATAGCAAAAATCCCGAAAGAATCCTTCATAGTTTCGGCCAAAGACATTAAGGGAATTAGCGCTTTGATTTCGGTCAAAAGAAAAGAAATAAAACGATGATAGAAGAATCCTTACCCTTAGAATTGAAATCGGCAACACCTTCTCTTGAACTCACAGGGCTATTCGGCTATGGCCTAGATGCCGATCACTGAGTTTTCGGCTTTTGAAGATTTGTGGAAAAAGAGACAAAGAGCACAAGTTGGATTCTTTGGAATTTCGGCACAAATGAGAGAAGTGAGAAGAGAATTAAAATTTCGGCACACCTATACTATGATTAGCAGAAAATACCATCTAAAACATTCCCTTGGCCGGCCAACTCTTACTTCTTATCAGCTTCCTCCTTTTTCTCCACTTTTTCCTCTCATTTACCCATTAAAAATAATTTAAAATGAATCATCAATTATCCCTTACTTAGCCGAATTTTTTTAAAAGAATAAAACCTTATCTTAAACTCCTCCCATAGACTCCCCATTCCGTCCATCACTTCTCCTTGTTGCCGTAAAATAAAAGCTTTTATTTAGCTTCCCATGCGACTCGAACCTTGGCCCATTTGCACCTGTTGGTGGCGTCATTTACAGAGGCCTTAAGTGGCGCCTCCAAGCCACTTAACCAACCCATTGGTGTGTCATATTTCCCCTACATTTTCTCTTAAGGCCACCCTGCTAAGCTTCCTCTTTTAGATTTAAAATCTAATAATTCCTAAGGCATTTCTCTACACTCTAGGGTTCTAAAAATTCACATAACACATTCATAACACAAATAGGCATGTTATTTCACACAATTTAAGCACAAATGCATAAGCCATAAATCCTGGATGTTACAAAAGAAGTCCGAGCACGGCTGACCACGATCCATACGGGCGTATGCCATGGCCGTGTCCCTATCGCTAGAAAGAGCAATTTCACTCGGATTTGGATACTTAGGGAGAAAGAAACGTATTTTTGAAAGCCTATATAAACCCCCTAAGTGCTACCAGAAAGGGGGCGTCGAGCTAAGGAAAGGTCAGAATTGTGGGAATCACTCGAAGATAGCCAGTTGATCCATCCCAAGAAGCTAGAATTATACCTGAGACGGCGGAATTTTCCTCCAATTCCTTCAGGGAGTTGTAGGAATTTCTTATGTTTTGTTTTATCGTTTCTCTTGAGATATTTTCTTATTTTGTTATGAACTAAACCCTTCAGATACCTGAAGGGGATGAAACCTATGATGGATATTGTTATTATTTTCTGATCATATGATAAATACTTAGTTTGTTCTTAATTATGCATGCTTAATCCAAATTTGATGTGCTTAGGTGTAGGAGGAACAGACCCTTCTTAAGAGTAGATCTAGCATAATTAAGCGGAGTTGATTGCACGCCTAGAGATAGGGTGACGAGATTTTGCCGGATTAGGGTGAAACATAATATGGGAGTCCATAGATCGATTTACTGCTATTCTAGGGGGTTATTATAAGAGAACGAGAGTTTCACTAATTAACCTAGGGTTAGATGTTATTCGCCTCGATAGAGGGTTTAATATACTTTAGGGAGTCTTACGGATCAAACTAAGTAAATAAATCATATGGTTCAAGGTTTAATAACAAGTGAAGTCTACGTGGATTCTTCCTGAGGGTATCGTCTTGATCAACTGAGTTTTTCCTAAAGTTATTTTCCCAATTTGTTCTTTTTGTCTTTGTGTCTTTAGCTTAGTAGTAGATTAGATTAAAATAACTTCACTTAATATTTAGGCTAAATAATAAAAAGAAAGTTAGTATTAGTACTCTTAGTTCCTTTGGATTCGATAATCCGGTCTTGCCTAAGCTGTACTACTGTTCGATAGGTACACTTGCCTTTAATCATTTTCAGAGTTAGTTTCCAGGTTCGATCATTCTTTTTATATACTTTAAGACTCTGATCACAACGATCAAGTTTTTGGCACCATTATCGAGGAACTAAAATATTAAGAAAACTCTATTTTTATTACTTTAGCCATTATTTTTTATTTTTCACAATTTATTTTTGTTTTTAAGTTAAATTTCAATTTTGCTAACTTTTCTTTCTTCCTTTTTCTTTTCAGGTACCTCTAGTTTATGACTAGAAGGAACCCGAGAGGACCTTTAGTATACGACAGTGATATTGAAGCTACCGCTCGAAGGAATCGCAGAGAAATCAGACGAGCTCTAAACTACACAGAAAGAGAGGAAGAAGACAGATCCAATCCTACTGAAGGGATGGACGAGAATATTCCACAACCCTATGATGTGGGGGAACACAATGCTCCACGCACTATGCTTAATTATGCTAAACCACATTTAATAGGAGCAGAGTCAAGTATTGTTAGGCCCACTATAGCTGCTAATAATTTCGAATTAATGCCTAACACAATACAAATGATTCAACAATTTGTTCAATTTGATGGTTTACGGGACGAAGATCCAAATACTCATATAGCTAATTTCTTAGAGTTCTGTGATACCTTCAAAATAAATGGCATTTCTGATGATGCCATACGTCTTCGGTTATTTCCCTTTTCATTAAGGAATAAAGCCAAACAGTGGTTAAACTCGTTACCACGAGGGTCAATCACTACATGGGAACAAATGACCGAAAATTTTATTAAAATATTTCCCATCGGCCAAGACGGCCAAATTACGGAATGATATCTCTTGTTTTGTGCAAATGGATTTAGAGACATTATACGATGCACAAGAATCTCTTGAGAAGGTGTCCACACCATGGTTTACCCTTGTGGCTTCAAGTCCAAACTTTTTATAACGGTGTAAACCCCTTAACGAGGCAATTAATCGATTCAGCCGCTGGTGGAACTCTGAACAACAAAACTCCTGAAGTAGCCTACGAGTTCATTGGGGAGATGTCATTGAATAATTATCAGTGGCAAGTTACAAGAACAAAATCGACAAAATCAATCGGAGCTTTCAACATAGACACAGCAACCATGCTATCAACACAGATAGAGATGATGAATAAAAAGCTTGATAGTTTGTGTTCTTCACAGGTACATCTAGTAATGCAGTGCGACGCAAGTGGAACTGTGGCGAATCCTGAGTACCCACCCTACCAACCGGGAGCAGAGAGCGAACAGATGAACTATATAGGTAAAAATTTTAGATCTAATAATAATCCTTATAGTAATACTTACAATCCAGGTTGGAGGAACCACCCAAATTTCTCATGGGGAGGTCAAGGAAATCAAGGAAATCAAAGACAACAACCTCCTCAAAACTTCCAAAATCAGCCATATCCACAAGAGAAGAAGCCAAACCTCGAAATGCTGACAAAATTCATGGCAGACACAGAAAACCGTTTCCAAGAAAATGAGAAAATACGTAAAGACCTGTAAGCTTCGGTTGAAAAAGTTACTAAGTCAGTCAAAGAAGTCACCAATGTAGTCGAACGACTAGCAAAGCTAATGTCAGAACGACCGCAAGGACGTCTACCAAGTAACACCGAGATTGACCCAAGGGAGCAGATTCAAGCCATCACAGCTCATGACAGTAAAAGGTTAGACGAATCCAATCCAATATAAGAAACCGAGGTAGATAAAGGTAAAGTAGAGGTAACGCAAGAAAAGCCAAAATCAATAATCAAAGAGTACCAACCTCGCATACCTTATCCTGAAGCAATGAAAAGAGACGATTAAGAAGAACAGTTCTGTAAGTTTCTTAAACTTCTAAAGAAATTACATATTAACTTACCTCTTCTTGAAGCTCTTTTCTAGATGCCAGAACGCAAATTAGACGAAGAGCCACACGTGGAACTCAACGCAAAGTGCTCAGCAATTCTACAAAATAGACTACCACAGAAGCAAAAAGTTCCGGGAAGTTATACAATTTCATGTTTAATTGGTAGTTTAACTATTGATAATGCGTTAGCTGATTTAGGGGCAAGTATAAATGTCATGCCTTATACATTGTTTAAACGACTAGGTCTAGGGAAGCTCAAACAAACTAGGATGAGTATTCAATTAACTGATAAAACTGTTAGAACTCCTAGGGGCATCATCGAAGATGTTCTTGTAAAAATTGATAAATTTGTTTTTCCAGTAGATTTTGTTATTTTAGACATGGATGAGGACAATTCGATCCCCTTAATTTTAGGAAGACCTTTTCTAGCAACTGCCAAGACTAAAATCGATGTTGCCACAGGAGAACTCATACTTTGTGTAGGAAATGAGACGGACACTCTTCAAGCCTTCGACTCAACCAGGTCATCGAATGACCAACGTAAGAAAGAAAAATCCATTGATAACCATACGATTAACCACTCTTTTCAGGAACCACCGAAAAAGGGCACGATTGAACCTGATCCTCAGTTCAGTGCCAACAAAGAAATAACTCACGAGGAGCAAATGTTTCAAACCAATGACTTAGACGAGTGAAAACGCACTTCAAGGAAAAACTAGGGATACACAAAGATGAACCAGAACCACACGAGGTAAAACCGAATAAACCTCCAGAAAAGCTCGTAGAGACATCAAATCACTTCAAAATTGGAGATCAGGTATCATTAACTAAAGCAGACCCACGAACGTCTCCTCCTGATCCTATTACGAAATAAAGAAATACCTTTCAAGGTAATTAATGTTTTCCCACATGAGACAGTCGTGGTGAGCACCTCAACATTCGACACTTCTAAAGTAAACACTTCCCGACTTGAACTTCATCGAGAAACTAAAACTGTAAGCATGAGGGAAGATATTCAAACTTTTAAACCTCCTTGAAAATTTTCAAACACAAGGAATGTCTAGCTTAAGACTATAAACGAGCACTTCTCGGGAGGCAACCTGAGTATTAACCCTACTTCTTATTTTTTCTTTTGTTTCCATTTTATTTTTCTTCTTTTTAAACTAACCAAAAATACAAATTTCTAAGCCACACGACCCTGCACACGGCCGTGGCCGTTATCGTGTGGGCCACCGAAATCACCGAACTGACATAGTAAAGGTTGTGCAATTCAGTCCCAACCACTTTTCGACGTCACGGACCCACCAACTACCCCACGGGCACCGACAAAGTGGCACGACTGTGCCCCACAACCGTGTGAAGCTACTGACTTACCAACCATGGGTAGAACACGCCCGTGCCTTCAACCCGTGCCAATATATTGACTTGTCGAAAACGGGCATGGAGAGCCAACACGCCTAGGCACGCGGCCGTGCGAATCGACACACCCTCAGCCCACGGGCATGGGAACGTGCCAGATTTGAAATTCTATTGAAACCCCACAACCCTTCACCCTCTCCACATCTCCTTCTTCTTTCTTTTTCTTTCAAAATTTTTCCCTTCCCCTAGAAAAGGTGTCGAAACTCTTGAGCTATACAAGAACCATGTCGAATAAGCGAAAGCAGCCAAACATAATCTCCCCAAGGGAGATCCCAATACAAAAGTTCATGCCGGCCGGTTCATCCAAACAACAAGCCAAGTGTCTTTGAGACCATATAATTTTTATTTTTCTTTTCTCTTTTGCTTCAATTTCCTTCATTTTACTTCTTTTCTGTTTAATTTAGTTTAACTTGTTTTAGTCTAGTAGTGTCAGCTTCGTCAGGCAGCTAAGGAATCACACCACTTCGGCCACCGCCAGCACCTCCCCAGCCTTAGAGGTCACACCCATCTCGCGAACCATCCAACAATAAGGACTCTTCAATCCATTTATCTTTTATCTTCATTTCGTTTACATTTTTGTTTCCTCTTTCTTTATCTTTCATATCTTTAATTATATATTTAGTTTATTTTAATTAGGTCTTAATAATTCTTGGCTACTTCTCAATGCGCTACCCAATCTCTTCATCTAGCGCAGGTTCGTCATCCAGACCGACCATCACCACCACCAAAGACACTCCTCCGAGAAAACATCCAAAACTCAGGGAGTAATTCTTTCCCCTTCTCTTTTGATTTATCCCTTAAATGTCATACCTATCTTTGCACATTGAGGACAATGTACATCTTAAGTGTGGGGGGGATGAATAATTATTTTGAGAAAATGCCTAACTTTCTGCATTATTCTCAATCCTTGAGGGTAAAAGTGCCTAACTTTTTGCATGATTCTCAAATCCCTGAATTTAATCTTGTTTTTAAGTAACTTTCTCATATTACTAATTAGGATGAAATTTCTGATGATTTATGATTTTTACTGACATGTTTTGGAATAAGTCATTGATAATTGTGCATTGATGATTAAATTTGAAGAATACTAGGGAATCAAGCATGATAAGTCTATTTTTCAAAATTAAAATTGCTAGGTTGTTAACCTGAATTTGAATATTACTTGAAATTTGAAATCTATAAGGTTGATGTCAAAAACACCCATAATTTTTGTGAAATTTTGAACCTTATAGAGCATATATTCTTTTTCGTGCTCACTTTATTGATTATGAGTGTGTCAACATTGAACTGTTATTCTAGAACTTACCTTGATTATACATGTCAAGACCACAGTTATGATTTGATATACCGAGATGATAAAGGCACTTAGGTTCTAACCCACTTACTCCACTAAAAAGCCAACCTTTATAATTAACCCATAGTGAACCCCGTCGAGCCTAACAACCCTTTTATTGGCTCACCCACTAATATTAACCCAAAACCCCTTTGTACTTTTTATCCGCATTCCTTTTAACTACCCTTATGTCGAGATTTGATTTGATTTGTTACCTAGCTATGATCTTTAACTTAATAGAGTCATTCATTATTGTAATATGTAGTTTGCTCTTAAAAAAAAACACGAACGAAATATATTCAGTAGTAGTTTTGTAAAGAGAGCTTATACAACAAAGTTCAATTATCAAAAGAAAAAGCTCGTATTATTATGGCTATCACTTTTCTAGTTGATGTAATTATTATTGTCTCAAGAATTTCTAGATAGGTAATTTATCAATTCAATCTCGATTCTAACCTTCTAATCTAGCCTTTATCCACACCTTTAAACCCTAGCCCCGTTACAACCTTGTTAAAGACCTTTTGATCTGTTTATCATCTCATTTTACGGTGGTGGAGATTTGATTTTCAGGCAAGCCTATGGGATTAACATTTTAGGTTCGACTTATGAGTTCTTTTATCCTGAACCTTAAACACTTTTTGAGTGATTTGAGTGAATCTTTTGTGAGGATGTCAATCCTTGTCGATTTTGAATTAAAGGTAACAATTTAGATAAGGGGAGACACCTATATTTTCAAATTAAAACTTCATGACTTATCTTGTTTGAATCTTTAAGACTCTTTGAGTTGAATTATCCATGTATAAATTATCTATGAATTATGATGAGACATTGTCAGTAGGAATTATGGATCATGGATAGTTTGTTTTAATTGTAAGTTGAGAATTTTGCTTGACGATAAGCAAAAGCTTAAGTGTGGGGGTATTTGATAAACCGTAATTATAACATATTTAATCCCATATTTAGTATGTTTTTGGATGATTTATCCTTTGTTTCATATAAAAAGGTGCTCTTAATCCTTTCTTTTCATGTTTTATACCCAGGAAAGCACCCAAGGTTAAAAAGAACGAGAAACGGGGCCAAAACGGAGTAAATAGGCTATATCACGAAATCGACACGGCTTGGCCCAAATATCATACAGACGTGCATCATCAAAGCATCTAGAACACGGTCTTCTCACGATTCACACGGTCGTGCCTCATTAAAGAAGTCTGAGCACGGCCTGACCATGATCTACACGGGCGTGTGTGATCACTGAAATTAGAGCTTTAAAATTTATAAAAGAATGATCGAACCTAGAAACTAACTCTGACAATGATTAGAGGCAAGTGTACCTATCGAACAATAGTATAGCTTAGGCAAGACCAGATTGTCGAACCCAAAGGAACTAAAAGTATTAATACTAACTTTCTTTTTATTATTTAGCCTAAAATAAAGTGAAGTTGTTTTAATCTAAATTAACGACGACTAAGCTAAGGACACAAAGACAAAAAGAGCGAATTGGGAAATAACTTGAAGAAAAACTCAATTGATCACGACGATACCCTCAGGAAGAATCCACCTAGACTTCACTTGTTATCTAACCCTGAATCATATGATTTATTTACTTAGCTGAATCCACCTAGGCTCTTGGAATACGATTCTTTCTCCCTAAGTATCCTTTTCCGACTGAAATTGCTCTTTCCAGCGACAGTGGCACGCTATATCACACGCCCGTGTCGATCGACTTCAAACCGTGTTTGGATTTCTAACTTGAGGCACGGTCGTGTAAGTCGGGGTCAGGCCATGCTCTAGGTGATCGGTGAGGCACGACCGTGTGGGATTTGGGCCAGGCCATGTCGATTTGTGCTAAGGCCTATTTACTCTGTTTTGGGCCCGTTTTATGTTCTTTTCGTCCTCGGGTGCTTTTCTGTGTATAAGACATGAAAAGAAAGGATTAAGAGCACCTTTTTTTTATAAATCAAGGAATAAATCATCCAAAAGCATACTAAATGTGGGATTAAAATATGTTATAATTACGGTTTATCAAATACCCCCACACTTAAGCTTTTGCTTGTCCTCAAGAAAAATTCTCAACTACAATTAAAACGATCCTTCCATGATTCATAATTCCTATCAAAAGTGCCTCATCCTAATTCATAGATAATTTATACATGGATAATTCAGTTCAAAGAGTCCTAAAGATTCAAACAAGATAAGTCATACATTTGTAGCATGAAAACCTAGGTGTTTCCCTTCATCTAAATAATTACTTTTAATTCAAAATCTACAAGGGTTGATGATAAACCGTAATTATAACATATTTTAATCCCGCATTTAGCTTACTCTTGGATGATTTATCCCTTGATTTATATAAAAAGGTGGTTTTAATCCTTTCTTTTCATGTCTTATACCCAAGAAAGCACCCAAGGATGAAACGAACGTAAAACGGGCCCAAAACGGAGTAAATGGGCCATATCATGGAATCGACACGGCCTAGCCCAAAGACCACACGACCATGCCTCGTCGATCACCTAGAGCACAGCCTCTCCCCCAATTTATACGGTCGTGCCTCATTAAGAAATCCGAACACGGCTTGAAGTCGACCCACACGGGCGTGTGCCATGGCCGTGCCTCTGTCACTGGAATGAGCAATTTTAGTCGGAAAAGGATACTTAGGGAGAAAGAATCACATTCCAAAGAGCCTATATATAACCCCTAAGTGCCACCTTTGAAAGGGAGCTAAGCTAGGCCAAGGAGCCAAGCCAAGGAGCCAAGCCGAAAAGGTCAGAATTGTAGGAACCGCTCGAAGTTAGCCAGTTGATCCATCCCAAGAAGCTGGAGTTATACTCAAGACGGCGGAATTCCCCTTCAATTCTTTTAGGGAGATTTAGGGATTTCTTATGTTTTGTTTTATATTTTCTTTTGAGATGTTTTTTTTCTTAGTTATGAACTAAACCCCTCAGATACCTGAAGGGGATGAAACCAAGATGAATCTTGTTATTTGATTTCTAAATTTTATGATAAATACTTAGTTTGTTATTAATTATGCATGCTTAATCCAAATCTGATGAGCTTAGGTGGAGGAGGAATAGACACTACTTAAGAGTAGATCTAGCGTAATTAAGCGGAGTTGATCAAACGCCTAGAGATAGGGTTACGAGATTTTGCCAGATTAGGGTGAAACCTAATATGGGAATCCACAGATCGATTTACTGCTATTCTAGGGGGTTATTATAAGAGAACAAGAGTTCCTCTAATTAACCTAGGGTTAGACGTTATTCGCCTCGAGAAAGGGTTTAATATAGGTTAGGGAGTCCTACGGATCAAGCTAAGTAAATAAATCATATGATTCAGGGTTAGATAATAAGTGAAGTCTCGGTGGATTCTTCCTGAAGGTATCATCGTGATCAATTGAGTCTTTCTTCAAGTTATTTCCCAATTCTCTCTTTTTGTCTTTGTGTCTTCAGCTTAGTCGTCTTCAAATTTAGATTAAAACAACTTCACTTTATTTTTAAGGCTAAATAATAAAAAGAGAGTTAGTATTAATACTTTTGGTTCCTTTGGGTTTGATATCCGGTCTTGCCAAAGCTATACTATTGTTCGATAGGTACACTTGCCTTTAATCGATGTCAGAGTTAGTTTCCAGGTTTGATCATTCTTTTATAAATTTTAAAGCTCGATTTCAAATGATCAAGTTTTTGGTATTTATTGTAGGAACTAAAATATTAAGAAAACTCTATTTTTATTACTTTAGCCATTATTTTTATTTTTCGCAATTTAATTTTGTTTTTAGGATAAATTCTAATTTTACTAATTTTTCTTTCTTTCTTTTCATTTCAGATACCTCTAGTTTATGACTAGGAGGAACCTGAGAGGACCTTTAGTATACGACAGTGATATTGAAGCTACCGCTCGAAGGAATCGCTGAGAAATCAGGCGAGCCCTAAACAATACAGAAAAAGAGGAAGAAGACAGATCCAATCCTACTGAAGGGATGGACGAGATTAATCCACCACCACACGATGTGGGGGAACGCAACGCTCCACGTACCATGTTTGATTATGCTAAACCGCATTTAACAGGAGCAGAATCGAGTATTGTTAGGCCTGCTATAGCCGCTAATAATTTTGAATTAAAATGTAACACAATACAAATGATTTGAAACACCCCAAACTCGGCCCACGAGACTTGATCGAATCTGGTATGTTCCTTGAGTAAAACATTTTCAAAATTCGTTTGTTACTTTGGAAAACTTGGGTGGTTTTGAAGAAAGTTTGATTCTTTTTGAGTTCAATTAGAAAACAGTGTTGTTCTTGAAATCAGGGATTTATTAAAACCTTGTTTTTATATTCCAAAACCACAAGTTAAAAAGAGTTGCCGAATTGGTTAAAGATTATCTCTTAATTTGAAAATCATTTATGCTCAGGTGTCAAAACATTTAACATTTATTTTAAGAAAAGTTGTTTAATCCTGATTTTGTAGTAACCGTTTCATAACAGAAATAATAAAAATGCATGCATAAACAGTTCATACTAGTGGCCTTATAACATCAAAAACAAAACCCAAAAAATTAATCCAAAAATACTTAGAAATAAAAAGTCCAAAATAAAGTAAAATCTGAGCTGAACATGGCCACCCCTAAACTCCTGCCGACCCGGTCCATCACTGAGTGTCACCTGAAAAATATCCCTCAACGGGGTGAGTCAAACAGACTCAATGTGTAACCAACACTAAGTTTCAACGATTCAGGCATATCATATCATATCACACATACATATATATAACAGATAGAAATAGTGATGCAAACCCGAACCCAAACCTAGATAACCATCCGCTACACATCACCCGTACCAACCATCACACCGTGGGGACTACTAAGTCGACCCTCCATCCGTTACACATCATCGAAGGCAGTCGCTGCAGACGACGTGCTCATCGCCCTTATAAATATTGTGGCATTGCCACCAGATAAAATTTTGTGACATGAGTCACCACATTTAGATTATGTGACCGAAGTCACCACATTCAGATATTTGTGGTATAAACCACCAGATCACTTCCCCTTTCCATATAACCCATATGCCCCATGTCATACAAATATGCATAAACCATGTCATATTTCTTATTCACATTCTTATAATTTTACATATATGTTTGCATATGATCATATTATACTCATAGTAGGAGTAGGAAAACGTACCTGAGTACTTTGTACCATTGCATGGTACCCTTAGCCACATCTTGCATATTCATATTAATACATTTATTAAGACATAACCATAAATCTATTTAGGCGTAGTGCGGGGTACACACCTGATTCAACGCCTTCACTGAAATCCTGAAAATCCCGATCTAGCGTCCTAGATCCTTAGTTCCTATGTTCGTCCAACCCTAAACATGTTAGCAATGAGCCATTCGGCTAAAATAGCCAAATCCCGAAGGATTAATGCAGCCAAAATCCTTACCTTGCTACCAATTTGATTACTAATCAAATCCCGAAACTTTGTAGTGTTTCTTCCTTAAAATTGGCTAGCATTAAATCACTTCACAGGTTAGTTTTCGGTTTTTGAATAAATAAAGTATATATCTAAATCATTGTTTTTAGCCTTGGCCGAATATCTTAAGCATTTACCTTGTGAATCTTAATTCTCGAAAACAACCACTTGATAGATCAAATCCCGAAATTGCTACTTGATTGGGGTATCTGTCGAAATCCCTACAGACATATGTTAGATCCAACCTAACATTTAATCACGATAAAATAGCCTATGGCCGAATATCATCCGTAGATTACCTTAGATCTTAAAAGTCCCGAAAGACCCCTTCTCCCTTGTAGTCGACAATAGCAGACAAATCTCGAAAGATCTTTCAAAGTTTTGGCCAAGAACAACAATGGATTAGTTCCTAGATTTCGACAAGTCTACAAGAAAAAGGGATGGAAATTGAATAACATTTGATCTTACCTTAATACTACAGCCGAGGGCACCCTTGCTTAAAACCACAGGGATTCGGCATTGAGGCTTAGAGAATAGTCGGCTATGAGCCCCTTGTGTATTCGGCTTCAACAAGAGTAAAAAGAGAAAGGTATAAGGCCTTAGGGAGAATCAGCAATGGTGGTCTTTGGAGAGAAGAAGATTTCAGCTTAGAAAAGAAAGCTTGAGAAAAGAAGAGAAGTAAAATTCGGCCAGAGAAAGAAATGAGAGAATAAAAGAAAAACAAAGGAAAAAGATGGATACTCTAATGATAAATTTCGGCTACACTGGCCTATCCTTGTTATTCTCCTATTTTTCCTCTTCTCTTACCTATTAAAAATAATTAAAAATAAATCCTCAATTATCTTCTGCTTTAGTCAAAATTTTCAAGGGAATTTAATCACATCTTAAACTCATCCCACAGTCTCCCCTTGCCGTCCATTACTACCCCTTGTTGTCGCAAAAATAAAAGCTCTTATTTGCTTCCTACGTTGCTCGAACCTAGGCCCATTGTACATACTTGTGGCGTCACTTACTGGGCTTTAAGTGGCGCCTCCTTGCCACTTTAACAAGCCTATTTGTGTGTCATATTCCCCTTACTAATTTTCTTAAGGGCCTATCAAGCTTAGCTTTTTCTTAAAATTCAAGACTTAATATTTCCTAAGGCATTCTTCTATATTCTAAGGTTCTCAAAATTCACATAACATATTTACAATGCACATAGGCATGCTTCCACACAAAATTCAACAATAATTCATAAGCCCAAAATCCCGGATGTTACAGTTCTACCCCCCTTAAAATAATTTCGACCTCGAAATTACCTGGGTAAAATAAATGAGGGTATTGCTATCGCATTGCTTCTTCTGGCTCCCACGAAGCTTCTTCCGATCCATGATTACGCCATAACACTTTGACTAGAGGAAGTGATTTCCTCCGTAATACCTTCACATCTCGTTCCAAAATCTGAATCGGCTCCTCCTCGTAGGACAAATCTGGTCTTAGCTCCACCTCCTCAACTGGCACTATATGAGATGGATCCAATCGATAATGACGTAGCATAGAAACATGGAATACGTCGTGCATTTGCTTCAACTCTGGTGGCAACTCTAACTGGTATGCCACTGATCCAACTCGCTTCAATACTCGGTAAGGTCCTATAAACCTCAGATTTAACTTCCCTTTGCGACCAAATCTCATCACTTTCTTCCAAGGCGAGACTTTAAGAAACACCTGATCCCCCACAGCAACCTCTATTTCCTTCCGCTTAAGATCTGCGTACGACTTTTGCCTATCAGATGCCTCCTTCAACCGTGCACGAATTACTTCAACCTTTTCCTCAGATTCTGCCACAATCTCTGGACCCAAAACTCGACGTTCCCCTAATTCTTTCCAACAGGTAGGAGTGCGACACTTCCGTCCATACAACGCTTCATACGGTGCCATCCGAATACTGGCTTGATAGCTGTTGTTGTAAGCAAATTCTGCTAACGGCAAATACTCTTCCCAACTTCCTCTAAAGTCTATTACACAGCCTCTTAACATATCCTCTAACACTTGGATTACTCGCTCAGATTGACCGTCCGACTGTGGATGAAATACCGTAGTGAAATCCAATCTGGTGCCTAAAGCCTGATGTAGTGCTTTCCAAAACCGCGACGTAAACCTTGGATCCCTATCTGAGATAATTGACACCGGTACTCCATGCAACCGTACAATTTTCGCCACTTTGCCAACTTCTGCAAAGAATAATCAACCCGCACTGGAATGAAATGCGCGGACTTTGTCAATCGATCCACTATCACCCATACCGAGTCCTTCTTAGTAGGCGTAAGGGGAAGCCCACTAACGAAGTCTATGGTGATTCTTTATCGGCTGAAGCAATCCTGACGGAACTTGGTGTTCAGCTTTAACTTGCTGACACGTCAAGCACTTCGCCACAAATTCGGTAACTTCCCGCTGTAGACCAGGCCACCAAAACTGTTCCCGTAGATCTCTGTACAACTTACTACCTCCGGGATGTATAGCATAAGGGCTACTATGCGATTCCCGAAGAATTCTCTGCCTTAGGTCCTCATTCTTCGGCATACAGAACTTTCCCTTGGAATACAATACTCCCTCGTCATTAATACCATAATCCTCTAACTCTCTATTCTGTACTTGCCGTAACTTATCACTTAAATCATCGTCTGCCAACTGTCATTCTTTCACCTCATCCAACCATGTCGGCTTGACTTGTAACTCTGCTAGTAGACTTCCATCGTCATACAAGCTCACATGTGCGAACATCACCCTCAGATCTGACACCACTTTCTGACTTAGGGCATCTGCCACTACATTCGCCTTGCTCGGATGATACTCTATGGAACAATCGTAGTCCTTTAATAATTCCACCCACCTTCGCTGTCTCTGGTTCAACTTCTTCTGAGTCAACAAATACTTAAGGCTCTTGTGGTCTGTGTAGATTACCGACTTTTCCCCATACAAATAGTACCTCCATACCTTAAGAGCAAAGACCACTACTGCCAATTCCAAATCATGTGTCGGGTAGTTAACCTCATGAGGCCTTAATTGTCGAGACGTATAAGCAACTACCTTCCCATCCTGCATTAACACGCATCCCAATCCTGTGTGAGAAGCATCACAGTACACCACGAAATCCTTCCCTGCCTCTAGTTGAATCAAAACCGGAGCTTCAGTCAGAACCCTCTTAAGCTTCTCAAAGCTCTCCTGTTGCTTATCTGTCCACACAAAATGTACTTCCTTTCTCAACAACTTAGTCAAAGGTGCGGCTATTGATGAGAATCCTTTCACGAACTTCTGTAGTAGCCTGCCAATCCTAAGAAGCTACGAATCTCAGCCACAGACTTAGGTGGTTTCCAATCTAACACTGCCTCAATCTTCCTAGGATCAAGCCTTATTCCCTTTGCAGACACCACATGCCCTAAGAATGTGACCTCCTTCAGCCAAAATTCACACTTGCTAAACTTGGCATAAAGCTTTTTCTCCCTCAACACTTGCAACACAATTCGGAGATGCTCATCATGCTCCTCTTTAGACTTGGAGTACACAAGGATGTCGTCAATGAATACAACGACGAACCGATCCAAGTAAGGTTGAAATACCCGGTTCATCATATCCATGAACGCGGCTGGGCCGTTCGTCAATCCGAACGGCATTACTAGAAACTCGTAATGGCTGTATCTTGTCCGAAAAGCTGTCTTATGGATATCTGCTTCCTTTACCTTCAACTGATGATATCCCGACCTTAAGTCGATCTTTGAGAATACCGCGGCCCCCTTAAGCTGATCAAACAAATCGTCTATCCTTGGCAACGGGTACTTGTTTTTGATGGTTAGCTTGTTCAACTGACGATAGTCTATGCATATACGCATAGTTCTGTCCTTCTTCTTTACAAACAAGACCGGTGCTCCCCATGGAGACACACTGGGTCGGATAAACCCACGATCAAGCAACTCTTGGATCTGAGCCTTGAGCTCAACCAACTCCTTTGGTGCCATTCTATAAGGGGCAATTGACACAGGAGCTGTTCCTAACAGTAAATCAATTACAAACTCCACCTCCCTATCCGGGGGTATTCCAGGTAACTCCTCCGGAAACACATCTTCAAATTCCCTTACTGTTCTAACTCCACTAACTCCCCCTTCTTTTGCATCCAACGCACTCACGAAGGCCAAAAATGCCTTGCACCCTTTTCGAACCATCTTATCAGCTTTTAGTGCTGAAACTACGTTAGACAAGTAGTTTCTTCTTTCCCCTATCATAATTATCGACTCATCCTCTGGGGTCCTTAACTCCATCCGTTTAGCTGCACAATCCAATATAGCCCGATGTTCTACTAGCCAGTCCATGCCAAGTATAAGATCGAATTCTCCGAAGGGTAGTTCCATCAAGTCAGCAGAAAATATCACTCCCTGAATCTCTAGAGGTACACTTCGAAAGATCTTATTCACCACTATAGTTTGACCTAATGGGCTTACTACAGTCATCTCCCTATCAGATAGTTCAGAGGCTATACCATTTCCACTACACTACATGCAACATAAGAATGGGTCGAGCCCACATCAATCAGAGCAAAATAAGGCTTGCTAAATATAAAGAACGTACCGGTTATGACATCCGGTGCGTCTCCATCCTCCCTCCGGTGAACCGCATAAACCAGACCCGGCTGTCTTGCCTCTGTATTACCAACACCTCTGCCAGGTGTTCCTCGTCCCCTTCCAGCACTGTTACCTCTACTATTCGGACCACGACCTCGCTGAGGCTGCTATCCACCTCTACCAGCCTGATTAGCGCCCTGATCTGCTAGACGGCTCCCGTCTATCTTGATAGGACAGTCCTTGATCATGTGCTCCTTAGATCCACACTTGAAACATCCTCCATCGTTTTTTCCAAAGCACTCTCCTAAGTGCATTTTCCCACATTGAGTACAAGTATGATACTGCCCTCCTGTACCAGCCTGCTGACCTCGCGGCCCATCAACTCTAGGCCTCTTCTGTACATTCCCAGATGATCCTGACGATCTAAAACCTCTTTTTCATGCATTTCGATTAGTGTTACGCCTTACGAGTCCTTAATTCCCTCGGCTACCTTAGCCTTCTCTACCAACGCAGCAAACTCCGCTCACGGTGTGGAGCTATTAACAACCTCGAGTCATCCCTTAGTCCGTCCTCCAACCGGGACACATCGCTCATGCTCGTAGCCACTACTCCTCAAGCATACCTGGCTCAACCTTAGGAATTCAACCGTGCTGCGCTCTGAGACTTATTCCTTGGAACGGCCCGTAAATGCCTTCCTCTGCGCGATCGATGTAACGCGCGTCGCGACATACTTCTTCCGATATGCCGCCTTAACATACTCCCAAGTCGGATCCTCGGTTTGTGGCACCATCTCGAATCGCGTGAGCCACCATTGATATGCTTCATCGCGTAGCAGCGCCACCATTCCTTTCAGTTTCTCCTCAGGGGTCAGATCCAGCTCATCCATAATTCGTTCCGTTGCCTCCAACCAATACTCAGTTGTACTGGGTGCCACACCAGATACACCACGGAATACCTCAGCTCCGTTGGCTCGGAGTCGCTCAGGTACAGATTTTCGAGCTCTCATATTTCCACCTGCTCCAGCCACCATCTCAAGAACTCGCAAAGACCGCGCTGCGATCATCGCATCATCCCCCGTCGATCTTGCTTTGTTCACCAACGGTTTGGTGTGGTGGGGTGGTGGTACCTCATTTTCGGACCCTTGACTCGACCTAACTGGTTCCGATATGGTCATCCTGCCTCTACCACGTCCTCGCACATTACGACCACGTCCCCTAGAGCTCATTTCTACGACCGCGCTTTTAATCTGATTACAAAGTTTTATGTATTAGCCTTTGTTCCACTGATTGTCCGCGAACAATTTTATGAAAAAAAGTTTAATAGTAGTTCTTTCGATCATTCAGAGTTTCAAGTCTTCTATCCTAATTCAGAGAAGTACATCCATTCAGTAGCATCTACCACACACATTCATCATTCAACATTGTTGTCTGTTCCTACCCCAGGGGTATTTTTGTAATTTGTCCTACAAGGGTATTTTGGTAATAAACCAGGGTCAATTTGAAAAATCTCTAGAAATCAAAGGTATTTCAAAATTTGCAAAACTTGGGGTTCTTTTTGAGAATTTGTTTTCCAAATCAGTGATGTTGCAGAAATTTTAGAAATTGGGGCTATTTTGGTAATTTGTAAGTCAGGGGTCCCGAATCAAGGTATTTTGATATTTTGCAAAATAGGGTTTTTGGATATTTTTGTAAAGTAAGCAAATCTTAGTAAAAAAAATCGAGGGTAGTATGGTAATTTAAATTTTTTCAAACCAAGGGCATTTTAGTAATTTTACAATCAAGGGTATTCAGGTAATTTTGTAAATTGGGGATTTTGTTTTAGTAAATTTTCAAAATACAAAATTTTCACAAATCAAAAGGTAGTTTGTTGATTTTTAAAACTAGGGTTTTCATGAAAATATGGCTAGTCCCTTTCGGGTTTTAGTCACTGAGTTTAGCCCGTGGGTAAGTCCTCTTGGTTAGGGTGAACCGTTACTACGCACCAGGTAGGATTCGAGCGAAAAAGAGGTGAGTCACGAGGACTGCTTAAATACCAGGCTCTTCCTGAATCCAATCCTAGACATGCGCACAATGGTTGCCACACCCTAACTCGGCGACTTACTTCACAGGTTTGTTTAGTTAGGCATTAAGTCTTATGCAATTCTTATGTTTGGGAAAACTAATCCTAGGGTTCAATAACTTACTATGCTGATCTACGTTCCCGATATACCCTTCTAGGTTTGTTTAGTTAGGAGTACTTACCTGGTGGACTTCGGGTCGGAGACTTAGGTGCCATGCCAGAAAAACCTGCTTATTCACAAAATTGTTCACAAAACTTGTTTGGGCCTTATTTTAAAAATGTTATGGGCTTTAAACCCAAGGCCGAGAGTTTAAAACTGGGCTCTGATACCAAATTGAAACACCCCAAATCCAGCCCACGAGACTTGACCGAATCTGGTATGTTCCTTGAGTAAAGCATTTTCAAAATTCGTTTGTTACTTTGGAAAACTTGGGTGGTTTTGAAGAAAGTTTGATTCTTGTTGAGTTCAATTGGAAAACAGTGTTGTTCTTGAAATCAGGGATTTATTAAAACCTTGTTTTTATATTCCAAAACCACAAGTTAAAAAAAGTTGCCGAATTGGTTAAAGATTATCTCTTAATTTGAAAATCATTTATGCTCAGGTGTCAAAACATTTAACATTTATTTTAGGAAAAGTTGTTTAATCCTGATTTTGTAATAACCGTTTCATAACAGAAATAATAAAAATGCATGCATAAACAGTTCATACTAGTGGCCTTATTACATAAAAAACAAAACCCAAAAAATTAATCCAAAAATACTTAGAAATAAAAAGTCCAAAATAAAGTAAAATCTGAGCTGAACATGGCCACCACTAAGCTCCTGCCGACCCAGTCCATCACTGAATGTCACCTGAAAAATATCCCTCAACGGGGTGAGTCAAACAGACTCAATGTGTAACCAACACTAAGTTTCAACGATTCAGGCATATCATATCATATCACACATACATATATATAACAGATAGAAATAGTGATACAAACCCGAACCCAAACCTATATAACCATCCGCTACACATCACCCGTACCAACCATCACACCGTGGGGACTACTAAGTCGACCCTCCATCCGCTACACATCATCGAAGGCAGTCGCTGCAGATGACGTGCTCATCGCCCTTATAAATATTGTGGCATTGCCACCAGATAATATTCTGTGACATGAGTCACCACATTCAGATTATGTGACCGAAGTTACCACATTCAGATATTTGTATTATAAACCACCAGATCACTTCCCCTTTCCATATAACCCATATGCCCCATGTCATACAAATATGCATAAACCATGTCATATTTCTTATTCACATTCTTATAATTTTACATATGTGCTGTACAGATCATATTATACTCATAGTAGGAGTAGGAAAACGTACCTGAGTACTTTGTACCATTGCCTGGTACCCTTAGCCACATCTTGTATATTCATATTAATACATTTATTAAGACATAACCATAAATCTATTTAGGCTTAGTACGGGGTACACACCTGATTCATTTAACGCCTTCACTGAAATCCTAAAAATCCCGATCTAGCGTCCTAGATCCTTAGTTCCTATGTTCGGCCAACCCTAAACATGTTAGCAATGAGCCATTCGGCTAAAATAGTCAAATCCCAAAGGATTAACGCAACCAAAATCCTTACCTTGCTGCCGATTTGATTACTAATCAAATCCCGAATCTTTGTAGTGTTTCTTCCTTGAAATCGGCTAGCATTAAATCACTTCACAGGTTAGTTTTCGGCTTTTGAATAAATAAAGTGTAGATCTAAATCATTGTTTTTAGCCTTGGCCGAATATCTTAAGCACTTACCTTGTGAATCTTAATTCCCGAAAACAACCACTTGATTATGGAGTTGTCAAAATCCCCTGCTTAACCACTGTTAGAATCGGCTTCTATACCAAAAAATATTAGAAAGTGGCCTTAGGCGGAACACTTATACCCTTACCTTGATAGATCAAATCCCGAAATTGCTACTTGATTGGGGTATCTGTCGAAATCCCTACAGACATATGTTAGATCCAACCTAACATTTAATCACGATAAAATGGCCTATGGCCGAATATCATCTATAGCTTACCTTAGATCTTAAAAGTCCCGAAAGACCCCTTCTCCCTTGTAGTCGACAATAGCACACAAATCCCGAAAGATCTTTCAAAGTTTCAGCCAAGAACAACAATGGATTAGTTCCTAGATTTTTACAAGTCTACAAGAAAAAGGGATGGAAATCGAATAACATTTGATCTTACCTTAATACTACAGTCGACGGCACCCTTACTTAAAACCACAGGGATTCGGCTTTGAGGCTTAGAGAATAGTCGGCTATGAGCCCCTTGTGTATTCGGCTTCAACAAGAGTAAAAAGAGAAAGGTATAAGGCCTTAGGAAGAATCGGCAATGGTGGTCTTTGGAGAGAAGAAGATTTCGGCTTAGAAAAGAAAGCTTGAGAAAAGAAGAGAAGTAAAATTCGGCCAGAGAAAGAGATAAGAGAATAAAAGAAAAACAAAGGAAAAAGATGGATACTCTAATGATCAATTTCGGCTATACTAGCCTGTCCTTATTATTCTCCTATTTTTTCTCTTTTCTTACCTATTCAAAATAATTAAAAATAAATCCTCAATTATCTTCTGCTTTAGCCGAAATTTTCAAGGGAATTTAATCACATCTTAAACTCATCCCACAGTCTCCCCTTGCCGTCCATTACTACCCCTCGTTACCGTAAAAATAAAAGCTCTTATTTCCTTCCCACGTTGCTCGAACCTAGGCCCATTGTACATGCTTGTGGCGTCACTTACTGGGCTTTAAGTGGCGCCTCCTTGCCACTTTAACAAGCCTATTTGTGTGTCATATTCCCCTTACTAATTTTCTTAAGGCCCTATCAAGCTTAGCTTTCTCTTAAATTCAAGACTTAATATTTCCTAAGGCATTCTTCTATATTCTAAGGTTCTCAAAATTCACATAACATGTTTATAATGCACATAGGCATGCTTCCACACAAAATTCAATAATAATTCATAAGCCCAAAATCCCGGATGTTACATGATTCAACAGTTTGTTCAATTTGATGGTTTGCAGGACGAAGATCCAAACACTCATATAGATAATTTCTTAGAGTTCTGTGATACCTTCAAAATAAATGGTGTTTCTGATGATGCCATACGTCTTCGGTTATTCCCTTTTTCATTGAGAAATAAAGCCAAACAGTGGTTAAACTCGTTACAACGAGGGTCAATCACTACATGGGATCAAATGACCAAAAAATTTTTAATGAAATATTTCCCACTGGCCAAAATAGCCAAATTACGGAATGATATCTCTTCTTTTGTGCAGATGGATTTAGAGACATTATACGACGCATGGGAGAGATACAAGGATCTCTTGAGAAGGTGTCCACACCATGGTTTACCCTAGTGGCTACAAGTCCAAACATTCTATAACGAAGTAAACCCCTCAACAAGGCAACTAATTGATTCAGCCGCTGGTGGAATACTGAATAATAAAACTCCAGAAGTAGCTTACGAGTTCATTGAAGAGATGTCACTGAATAATTATCAGTGGCAAGTTACAAGGACAAAACTAAAAAAATCAGCAGGAGCTTTCAACATAGACACAATAACCGTGCTATCAACACAGATGGAGATAATGAATAAAAAGATTGATAGTTTGTGTTCTTCGTAGGTACATCGAAGAATGCGGCAAAGGCGACGCAAGTGGAACTGCGTGGCAGTCGAGTACCCACCCTACCAACAGGAAGCAGAGAGCGAACAGATGAACTATATAGGTAATAGTTTCAGATCCAATAATAATCCATATAGTAATACTTACAATCCAGATTGGAGGAACCACCTAAATTTTTCATGGAGAGGTCAGAGAAATCAAGGAAATCAAAGACAACAATATCCTCAAAACTTCCAAAATCAACCCTATCCACAAGAGAAGAAACCAACCCTCGAGGAGATACTGGCAAAATTTTTGGCAGACACAGAAAAATGTATCCAAGAAACTGAGTGAACAATTAAAAGCAACGAGAGTCGAATCGGAGAAATTACAAAGTCAGTTAAAGAAGTCACCAGTGCAGTTGAACGACTCGCAAAGCTCATGTCAGAAGGACCGCAAGGACGTCTACCAAGTAACACCGAGATTAATCCAAAGGAGCAAATTCAAGCCATAGCAGCTTAGGAAAATGCAGAGATAAACGAACCCATCTCAAAACAAGAAGACAAGGTAGATGAAGGAAAGGTAGAGGTAACACAAGAAAGGCCAAAACTGGTAATCAAAGAGTACCAACCTCGCATTCCTTATCCCGAAGCATTAAAAAGAGACGATTCAGTAGAACAGTTCGGTAAGTTTCTTAAATTTTTAGAGAAATTACACATTAACTTACCTCTTCTTGAAGCTCTTTTTCAGATGCCAGACGCGAGGAAAGTTTTAAGACAGCTCTTGACAAACAAACGCAAATTAGACGAAGAGCCATATGTAGAACTCAACGCAAAGTGCTCAGCAATTCTACAAAATAGACTACCACAAAAATTAAAAGACCCAGGGAGTTTTACAATTCCATGTTTAATTGGTAGTTTAACTATTGATAATGCGTTAGATGATTTAGGGGCAAGCATAAATGTCATGCCTTATACATTGTTTAAACGACTATGTCTAGGGAAGCCCAAACAAACTAGGATGAGTATTCAATTAGCTGATAAAACTGTTAGAATTCCTAGGGGCATTATTGAAGATGTTCTAGTAAAGATTGATAAATTTGTTTTCCCAGTAGATTTTGTTGTATTAGACATGGATGAGGATAATTCAATCCCTTTAATTTTAGGAAGACCTTTTCTAGCAACTGCCAAGACTAAAATTGATATTGCCATAGGAGAACTCTTACTTTGTGTAGGTAATGAGGCAGTTACTCTTCAAGCTCTCGATTCAATCAGGACATTGAATGACCAAGGTAAGAAAGAAAAATCCATTAATAAACATTTGATTAACCCTTCTTTTCAAGAAGCACCAGAAAAGGGCACAATTGAACCTGATCTTGAATAAAATGCCAACAAAGGAATAGATTATGAGGAACAAAAAGTTCAACCCAATTAATTAGACGAGTGGAAAACGCACTTCAAGGAAAAATTAGGGATACAAGAAATAGAGCCAAAACCACTCTACAAGATAGTCAAGTCCAAAAACGAAGATCAGGTATTATTAGACCTACGACTATCTCCTCCGGACCCTGACACAAACAAGGAAATCCTTCTTAAGGTAATCAATGTTCTTCCATACAAGACAGTCGAGGTAAGCAATCCTAATTTTGATGCTCTTAAAAAACTGCTACTCGACCTGAACCACACAATGAACATAAAACGGATAATATGAGGGAAGATATTCAAACCTTTAAACCTTCCTGAATTTTCTCAAACATGAGGAAAGTCTAGCTTAAGACTATAAACGAATGCTTCTCGGGAGGCAACCCGAGCACTAACCTTACTGATTTTTGCATTTATTTTTATTCTACATTATTTTTCCTTTTCCTTTTTTCTTTTTAAACTAATCAGAAGCGCAAACTTCCAGGCCGCACGGCCTTACACACGACCGTATCCATGGCCGTGTGGACCACAAGAATCTTTGTACCTACATGGCAGAGGCTGTGCGACTCAGTTCAACCACCTCCCAACGTCACGGATCCAACCACTCTCCCTCACGGGCACCGACAGAGTGGCACGGCCGTGCCTCTCGGTCGTGTGAAGCTACTGACTTACATAGCATGATCGAAACATGTCCGTGGCTCCCAACCGTGCCTACATACTGACTTACCAAGCACGGGCGTGGATGGCGGAAGCAGGGGCATGGGGTAACAACACACTCCAACACATGGCCATGCAAGACGGCCGTGTAAATCGATACGCCCCCAGTTCACGGGCGTGGCAGCTTTCCAGATTTGAACTCTATTTAAACCCTACAAGCCCTTCCCCCTCTCCCCATCTTCAATCTACCTTGTTTTCCTTTCAAAAAAAAATTTTCCCCTTTCCTTAGAAAAGGTATCCAGACTCTTAAGCCACGCAAGAACCATGCCGAAGAAGCGGAAGCAACCCAGCATAGTCTCCTTAACGGAGACCCTGCACATAAGTTCATGCTGGCCGCTTCATCCAAACAACAGGCCAACGGTCTTTGAGACCAATTAGTTTCTATTTTTCGTTTCTCTTTCCTTTCATTCTCCTTTTCTTTAATAATCTTATGTTTAATTTAGTTTAATTTCATTTAGTTTCTTAGTGTCAGGTTCGCCAGGCTGCTTCGGAATAATGCCGACCACCACGATAACCACGCCACTTTCGCCACCGCCAGCAACTCCCCAGCCTTAGAGTTCACACCCACCTCGCGAACCATCCAACAATAAGGACTCTTCGGTCCATTTATCTTTTATTTTCATTTCGTTTACATTTTTGTTTCCTCTTTCTTTATTTTTTTATCTTTAATTATATACTTAGTTTATTTTAATTATGTCTTAATAAATCCTGGCCACTTCTTAGAGCGCTACCCAATTTCTTCATCTAGCGCAGGTTCGTCATCCAGACCAACCATCACCGCCACCAAAGACACACCACCGGGAAAACATCCACAATTCAGGGAGTAATTTCTTCCCCTTCTCTTTTGATTTATCCCTTAAATGTTATTATTTATCTTTGTACATTGAGGGCAATATACATCTTAAGTGTGGGGGGTGAATAGTTATTCTGAGAAAATGCCTAACTTTCTTCATTATTCTCAAACCCTGAGGATAAAAATGCCTAATTTTTTGCATTGTTCTCAAATCCCTGAATTTAATCTTGTTTGAAAGTAATTTTCTCATACTACTAATTAAGATGAAATTTCTGATGGTTTATGATTTTTATTGATATGTTTTTGAATAAGTCATAGTTAATTGTGCATTGATGATTAAATTTGAAGAATACTAGGGAATCAAGCATGATAAGTCTAATTTTTAAAAATTTAAACCTGAATTTGAATGTTATCTTGAAGTTTGAAATTTATAAGGTTGATGTCAAAAACACCCATAATTTTGTGAGATTTTGAGCCTTATAGAGCATAATTCTTTTTCGTGCTCAGTTTATTGATTATGAGTGTGTCAACTATGAATTGTTATTCTAGAACTTGCCTCATTTATACATGTTGAGACCACAGTTATGATTTGATATACCGAGATGATAAAGGCACCTAGGTTTTAACCCACTTACACACTAAAAAGCCTACCCTCATAATTCACCCCCAGTGAACCCTGTTGAGCCTAACAACCCTTTTGTTGACTCACCCACTAATTTTAACCCAAAACCCTTTGTATTTGTTATCACCTTTCTTTTTGACTACCCTTTAATCGAGATATGATTTGATTAGTTACCTAAGTTTTTATGAATTATTATTATTTGAAGTTGTCTTTACGTAGTCTGTTTTGTTCTAAAAAAATCAACTCAAAGTATATTCAGTATTAGTATTATGAAGAGTGAGCTTATATAGTTAAAGTCAAAATTATCAAAAGAAAAAGCTCATATCATTAGGTTTATTATTACTTTTAGTTGATTACTATCTAAAAAAATTTTAGGTAGGTGCTTGTTAATTCAATCTCGATTCTAACCTTCTAATTTCAGCCTTTATCCACACCTTTAACCCTAGCCCCGTTACAACCCTAACAAAGACCTTTTGATCTGTTTATCATTTCATTTTATAATGGTAGAGATTTGATTTTCAGGCAAGCCTATGGGATTAACTTTTCAGGTTCGACTTATGAGTGCTTAATTTTGACCCTTAAACACATTTTGAGTGATTTGAGTGAATCTTTTATGAGGATGCCAATCCTTGTAGATTTTGAATTAAGGGTAATTATTTAGATGAAGGGGAACACCTATGTTTTCGTGCTACAAATGTATGACTTATCTTGTTTGAATCTTTAGGACCCTTTGAATTGAATTATCCATGTATAAATTATCTATGAATTGGGATAAGGCATTGATGATAGGAATTATGAATCACAGAAAGTTTGTTTTAATTGTAAGTTAAGAATTTTGCTTGACGACAAGCAAAAGCTTAAGTGTGGGGGTATTTGATAAACCGTAATTATAACATATTTTAATCCCGCATTTAGCTTACTATTGGATGATTTATCCCTTGATTTATATAGAAAGGTGCTTTTAATCCTTTCTTTTCATGTCTTATACACAGGAAAGCACCCAACGATGAAAAGAACATAAAACGAGCCCAAAACGGAGTAAATGGGCCATATCACGGAATCGACATGGCCTAGCCCAAAGACCACACGGCTGTGCCTTGCCAATCACCTAGAGCATGGTCTCTCCCCCGATTTACATGACCGTGCCTCATTAAGAAATTTGAACACGCCTTGAAGTCGACCCACACGGGCGTGTGCCATGGACGTGCCTCTGTTATTGGAATCAGCAATTTCAGTCGAAAAAGGATACTTAGGGAGAAAGAATCGCACTTCAAAGAGCCTATATATTGCCTCTAATTTCTACCTTTGAAAGGGAGTCGAGCTAGGCCAATGAGCCAAGCCGGAAAGGTCAGAATTGTGGGAATCGCTCGAAGTTAGCCAGTTGATCCATCCCAAGAAGTCAAAGTTATACTCAAGACGGCGGAATTCCCCTTCAATTCCTTCAGGGAGTTTTAGGGATTTCTTATGTTTTGTTTTATCTTTTCTCTTGAGATATTTTCTTTCTTAGTTATGAACTAAACCCCTCGGATACCTGAAGGGGATGAAACCTAAATGAATCTTGTTATTTGATTTCTGAATTTTATGATAAATACTTAGTTTGTTCTTAATTATGCATGCTTAATCCAACTCTGATGTGCTTAGGTGAAGGAGGAATAGACCCTACTAAGAGTAAATCTAACGTAATTAAGCGGAGTTGATCGAACGCCTAGAGATAGGGTTACGAGATTTTTCCAGATTAGGGTGAAACCTAATATAGGAATCCACAGATCGATTTACTACTATTCTAGGGGGTTATTATAAGAGAACGAGAGTTCCACTAATTAACCTAGGGTTAGACGTTATTCGCCTCGAGAGAGGGTTTAATAAATCATATGATTCAGGGTTAGGTAATAAGTGAAGTCTAGGTGGATTCTTCCTGAAGGTATCTTCGTGATCAATTGAGTCTTTCTTCAAGTTATTTCCAAATTCGCTCTTGTTGTCTTTGTGTCGTCAGCTTAGTCATCGTAAAATTTAGATTAAAACAACTTCACTTTATTTTTAAGGCTAAATAATAAAAAGAAAGTTAGTATTAATACTTTTGGTTCCTTTGGGTTCGTATCCGGTCTTGCTTAGGCTATACTACTATTCGATAGGTACACTTGCCTTTAATCATTGTCAGAGTTAGTTTCTAGGTTTGGTCATTCTTATATAAATTTTAAAGCTCTGATTTCAGCGATCAGTTGACATCCTCACAAAAGATTCACTCAAATCACTCAAGAAGTGTTTAAGGTTCAAAGTTAAAAGATCACTCATAAGTCGAACCTGAAAAGTTAATCCCATAGGCTTGCCTTAAAATCAAATCTCCACCACTGTAAAATGAAATGACAAATAGATCAAAAGGTCTTTACTTGAGGTTGTATGTGAGGCTAGGGTTAAGGGTATGGATATAGGCTGAATTAGAGGGTTAGAATCGAGATCGAATTGACAAGTTACCTATCTAGAAAAAATAAACTGATCTAAGATAATTTACATCAATTTAAAATTTATAATACTAATAATACGAGCTTTTTCTTTTGATAATTAGACTTTAACTGTATAAGCTCACTCTTCCTAACACTAATACTGAATATACTTTGAATTTGATTTTTTTTTTTAAGAACAAACTATAACAACTGAAATATAAAACATAGTTAGGTAACTGCTCAAAATTAAATCTCGACAAAAAGGGTAATTAGAAGGATGGTAATTACAAATAGAAAGGGTTTTGGGTTAATATTAGTGGGTGAGTCAATAAAAGGGTTGTTAGGCTCAACGGGGTTTACTAGGGGTTAATTGTGAAGTTAGGTTTTTTCAGTGGAGTAAGTAGGTTAAAACCTAAGTGCCTTTATCATCTCGGTATATCAAATCATAACTGTGGTATTGACATGTATAATCAAGGCAAGTTCTAGAATAACAGTTCATAGTTGACACACTCATAATCAAAAAAGTGAGCATGAAAAAGAATATACGCTCTATAAGGCTCAACATCTCACAAAAATTATGGGTGTTTTTGACATCAACCTCATAAATTTCAAAATTCAAGATAATATTCAGATTCAGGTAGTCAACCTAGAAATTTTAATTTTGAAAAATAGACTTATCACGCTTGATTCCCTAATATTCTTCGAATTCCAATCATCAATGCACAATTATCAATGACTTACTCTAAAACATGTCAATAAAAATCATAAACCATCAGAAATTTCATCCTAATTAGTAATATGAGAAAATTCCTTAAGAACAAGATCAAATTCAGGGATTTGAGAATCATGCAAAAAGTTAGGCATTTTTATCCTTAGGGTTTGAGAATAATGAAAAAAGTTAGGCATTTTCTCGAAATAATTATTCACCCCCCACACTTAAGATGTACATTGTCCTCAATGTACAAAGATAGATATGACATTTAAGGGATAAATCAAAAGAAAATGGGAAAGAATTTCTCCTTGAATTATGGATGTTTTCCCGGAGGAGTATCTTTTGTGGTGGTGATGATCGGTCTGGATGACGAACCTACACTAGATGAAGAGATTGGGTAGCGCAATGAGAAGTAGCCAGGAATTATTAAGACCTAATTAAAATAAACTACATATATAATTAAAGATAAGAAAGATAGAGAAAGAGGAAACAAAAATGTAAACAAAATGAGGATAAAAGATAAATAGACCGAAGAGTCCTTATTGTTGTATGGTTCGCGAGGTGGTTGTGACCTCTAAGGCTGGGGAGGTGCTGGCGGTGGCAGAAGTGGTGTGATTCCCTAGCAGCCTGACAAACCTGACACTACGAAACTAAAATAAGTGAAACTAAATTAAACAGAAAAGAAGTAAAATTAAGGAAATTGAAGCAAAAGAGGAAAGAAAAAAAGAAATTGTATGGTCTCAAAGACCCTTGCTTGTTGTTTAGACGAAGCTGCCGGCATGAACTCATGTAAGTTAGTCTCCTTTGAAGAGATTGGCCTTTTATGCTTCTTTGACATGTTGTGTGATGGCTCAAGGATCTAGAGTTTTAGTAAATGGAGTGAAAAGTTTGAGAGGAAAAAGGGAGAAAAGAAAAGCAAGGTGAAATTAGATGGGGAGAAGGGGAAGGCTGTGGGGTTTAAAAAGGAGTTCAAATCTGCCACGTTCCCACGGCCGTGGGCCGAAGGTGTGTCGATTCGCATGGCCACTTCGCACGACCGTGTGCCTAGGCATGTTGGCTCTTCATGCCCGTTCTTCTGCAAGCGACGCCCGTTTTCGACAAGTCAGTATAATGGCACGAGTTGAAGGCACGGGCGTGTTCTATCCGTGGTTGGTAAGTCAGTAGCTTTACACGGTTGTGGGGCATTGCGGTGCCACTTTGTCAGTGCCCGTGGTGTAGTGGTTGGGTCTGTGACATCAAAAAGTGGTTGGGACTGATTCGCGCGGCCTCTGCTATGTTAGTACCAAGATTCTTGTGGTCCACATGGTCACGGCCACGATCGTGTGCAAGACCGTGTGACCTAGAAATCTACACTTTTTAGTTAGTTTAAAAAGAAGAAAAATAAAATGGAAACAGAAAGTTAAGAAGTAGGGTTAGTACTCGAGTTGCCTTCTAGAGAAGCGCTCGTTTATAGTCTTAAGCTAGACTTTCCTTGTGTTTGAAAATTTTCAGGGAGGTTTAAAAGTTTGAATATCTTCCCTCATGCTTACAGTTTTATTCTCTCGATGAAGTTCAAGTCGAGAAGTGTTTACCTTAGAAGTGTCGAATGTTGAGGTGCTCACCTCGATTATCCCATGTGGGAATACATTAATTACCTTGAAAGATATTTCTTTATTCGTAATAGGATCAGGAGATGTTTGTGGGTCTGCTGTGGTGGTGTGTTGATCTGATTTATCTAGCTGTACCTAGTCTCCTATTTTGAAGTGGTTTGATTTTCCTACGAGTTCTTCTATGTGCTCCTTCAGCTTTACTTCGTGTGACTCTGGTTCTTTCTTGAAGTGTGTTTTCCATTCGTCTAAGTCATCGGTTTGAATCATTTGTTCCTCGTAAGTTATTTCTTTGTTGGCATTGAACTGAGGATTAGGTTCAATCGTATTTGAAAAGAGAGGTTAATCGAATGGTTATCAATAGAATTTTCTTTCTCACCTTGGTCATTCGGTGTCCTGGCTAAGTCGAGAGATTGAAGAGTAACTGTCTCATTACCTACACAAGGTATGAGTTCTCCTGAGGCAACATCAATTTTAGTCTTGGCAGTTGATAGAAAAGGTCTTCCTAAAATTAAAGGGATTGAATTGTCCTCATCCATGTCTAAGACGACAAAATCTACTGGAAAAACAAATTTATCGATTTTAACAAGAACATCTTCGATAATGCCCCTAGGAATTCTAACAATTTTATCAGCTAATTGAATACTCATCCTAGTTTGTTTGGGCTTCCCTAGACCTAGTCGTTTAAACAATGTATAAGGGATGACATTTATGCTTGCCCCTAAATCAGCTAACGCATTATCAATAGTTAAACTACCAATTAAACATGGAATTGTAAAACTCCCTGGATCTTTTAATTTTTGTGGTAGTCTATTTTGTGGAATTGCTGAGCACTTTGCATTGAGTTTCACATGTGGCTTTTCGTCTAATTTGCGTTTGTTTGTCAAGAGCTGTCTTAAAAATTTTCTTGAATCTGGCATCTGAAAAAGAGCTTCAAGAAGAGGTAAGTTAATATGTAATTTCTTCAAAAGTTTAAGAAACTTACCAAACTGTTCCTCTGTTTCATGGCTTCGGGATAAGGTATGCGAGGTTGATACTCTTTGATCATCGGTTTTGGCTTTTCTTGTGTTACCTCGACTTTACCATCTTCTACCTTAGTTTCTTGTTGTGAGATGGGTTCGTCTACCTCTGTATTTTTCTGAGCTGTTATGGCTTGAATCTATTCCTTTGGATTAATCTCAATGTTACTTGGTAGACGTCCTTGCGGTCGTTCGGACATTAGCTTTGCAAGTTGTTCGACTGCATTAGTGACTTCCCTGGCTGACTTAGTAACTCTTTCAACCGACACTTGTTGATCTTTAAGTATTTTCTCATTTTCTTGGAAACGGTTTTCTATGTTTGCCATAAATTTTGTCAGCATCTATTCGAGGGATGGCTTCTTCTCTTGTGGATATGGCTGGTTTTGGAAGTTTTCAGGAGGTTGTTGTCTTTGATTTCCTTGATTTCCCCATGAAAAATTTGGGCGGTTCCTCCAACCTGGATTGCAAGTATTACTATAAGGGTTATTATTAGATCTGAAATTATTACCTATATACTTCATCTGTTCGCTTTCTGCTCCCGATTGGTAGGGTGGGTACTCAGGATTCGCCACAGTTCCACTTGCGTCGCACTGCATTACTGGATGTACCTACGAAGAACACAAATTATCAAGCCTTTTATTCATTATCTCCATCTATGTTGATAGCATGGTTACTGTGTCTATGTTGAAAGCTCCAGCTGATTTCGTCAGTTTCATCCTTATAACTCGCCACTGATAATTATTTAGTGACATCTCTTCAATGAACTCGTACGCTGCTTCAGGAGTTTTATTGTTCAGGGTTCCACCGGCGGCTGAGTCGATTAGTTGCCTCGTTGAGGGGTTTACACCGTTATAGAATGTTTGGACTTGTAGCCACAAGGGTAAACCATGGTGTGGACACCTTCTCAAGAGATCTTTGTATCTCTCCCATGCGTCGTATAATGTCTCTAAATCCATCTGCACAAAAGAAGAGATATCATTCCATAATTTGGCCGTTTTGGCCGGTGGGAAATATTTTAATAAAAACTTTTCGGTCATTTGTTCCCATGTAGTGATTGACCCTCGTGGCAACGAGTTTAACCACTTTTTGGCTTTATTCCTTAATGAAAAGGGAAATAACCGAAGACGTATGGCATCATCAGAAACGCCATTTATTTTGAAGGTATCACAGAACTCTAAAAAATTAGCTATATGAGTGTTTGGATCTTCATCCTGCAAACCATCAAATTGAACAAATTGTTGAATCATTTGTATAGTGTTAGGCTTTAATTAAAAATTATTAGCAGCTATAGCGGGCCTAACAATACTCGATTCTGCTCCTGTTAAATGTGATTTAGCATAATCAAACATAGTGCGTGGAGCATTGTGTTCCCCCACATCATGAGGTTGTGGAATATTCTCGTCCATCCCTTCAGTAGGATTGGATCTGCCTTCTTGATTTTCCTCTGTGTAATTTAGGGCTCGCCTGATTTCTTGGCGATTCCTACGAGCGGTTGCTTCAATATCACTGACGTATACTAAAGGTCCTCTCGGGTTCCTCCTAGTCATAAACTAGAGGTACCTGAAAAGAAAAGAAAGAAAGAAAAATTAGCAAAATTTAAAATTTAACCTAAAAATAAATTACTGAAAATAAAAATAATTGCTAAAGTAATAAAAATAGAGTTTTCTTAATATTTTAGTTCCCCGGCAAAGGCACCAAAAACTGATCGCTGAAATCAAAGATTTAAAATTTATAAAAGAATGATCGAACCTGGAAACTAACTCTGACAACGATTAGAGGCAAGTGTACCTATCGAACAGTAGTATAGCTTAGGCAAGACCAGATTGTTGAACCCAAAGGAACTAAAAGTATTAATACTAACTTTCTTTTTATTATTTGGCCTAAAATAAAGTGAAGTTGTTTTAATCTAAATTAAGGACAACTAAGCTAAGGACACAAAGACAAAAAGAGCGAATTGGGAAATAACTTGAAGAAAAACCCAATTAATCACGATGATACCCTCAGAAAGAATCCACCTAGACTTCACTTGTTATCAAACCTTGAATCATATGATTTAGTTACTTAGCTTGATCCGTGAGAGTCCCTAACGTATATTAAACCCTCTCTCGAGGCGAACAACGTCTAATCCTAGGTCAATTAGTGGAACTCTCGTTCTCTTATAATAACCCCCTAGAATAGCAGTAAATCAATCTATGGACTCCTATATTAGGTTTCACCCTAATCCAGCAAAATCTCGTCACCCTATCTCTAGGCGTGCGATCAACTCCGCTTAATTATGCTAGATCTACTCTTAAGCAGGGTCTATTCCTCCTCCACCGTTATAGAATGTTTGGACTTGTAACCACAAGGGTAAACCATGGTGTGGACACCTTCTCAAGAGATCTTTGTATCTCTCCCATGGGTCGTATAATGTCTCTAAATCCATCTGCACAAAAGAAGAGATATCATTCCATAATTTGGCCGTTTTGGCCGGTGGGAAATATTTTAATAAAAACTTTTCTGTCATTTGTTCCCATGTAGTGATTGACCCTCGTGGCAACGAGTTTAACCACTTTTTGGCTTTATTCCTTAATGAAAAGGGAAATAACCGAAGACATATGGCATCATCAGAAACGCCATTTATTTTGAAGGTATCACAGAACTCTAAAAAATTAGCTATATGAGTGTTTGGATCTTCGTCCTGCAAACCATCAAATTGAACAAATTGTTGAATCATTTGTATAGTGTTAGGCTTTAATTAAAAATTATTAGCAGCTATAGCGGGCCTAACAATACTCAATTCTGCTCCTGTTAAATGTGATTTAGCATAATCAAACATAGTGCGTGGAGCATTGTGTTCCCCCACATCATGAGGTTGTGGAATATTCTCGTCCATCCCTTCAGTAGGATTGGATCTGCCTTCTTGATTTTCCTCTGTGTAATTTAGGGCTCGCCTGATTTCTTGGCGATTCCTACGAGCGGTTGCTTCAATATCACTAACGTATACTAAAGGTCCTCTCGGGTTCCTCCTAGTCATAAACTAGAGGTACCTGAAAAGAAAAGAAAGAAAGAAAAATTAGCAAAATTTAAAATTTAACCTAAAAATAAATTACTGAAAATAAAAATAATTGCTAAAGTAATAAAAATAGAGTTTTCTTAATATTTTAGTTCCCCGGCAAAGGCACCAAAAACTGATCGCTGAAATCAAAGATTTAAAATTTATAAAAGAATGATCGAACCTGGAAACTAACTCTGACAACGATTAGAGGCAAGTGTACCTATCGAACAGTAGTATAGCTTAGGCAAGACCAGATTGTTGAACCCAAAGGAACTAAAAGTATTAATACTAACTTTCTTTTTATTATTTGGCCTAAAATAAAGCGAAGTTGTTTTAATCTAAATTAAGGACAACTAAGCTAAGGACACAAAGACAAAAAGAGCAAATTGGGAAATAACTTGAAGAAAAAAACCCAATTAATCACGATGATACCCTCAGGAAGAATCCACCTAGACTTCACTTGTTATCAAACCTTGAATCATATGATTTAGTTACTTAGCTTGATCCGTGAGAGTCCCTAACGTATATTAAACCCTCTCTCGAGGCGAATAACGTCTAATCCTAGGTCAATTAGTGGAACTCTCGTTCTCTTATAATAACCCCCTAGAATAGCAGTAAATCAATCTATGGACTCCTATATTAGGTTTCACCCTAATCCAGCAAAATCTCGTCACCCTATCTCTAGGCGTGCGATCAACTCCGCTTAATTATGCTAGATCTACTCTTAAGCAGGGTCTATTCCTCCTCCACCTAAGCACATCAGATTTGGATTAAGCATGCATAATTAAGAACAAACTAAGTATTTATCATATAATTCAGAAATCAAATAACATGATTCATCTAGGTTCCATCCCCTTCAGGTATCTAAGGGGTTTAGTTCATAACAAAATAAGAAAACATCTCAAGAGAAAAGAAAAACAAAACATAAGAAATCCCTAAAACTCTCTGAATGAATTGAAGGAGAAATCTACTGTCTTGAGTATAATTATGGCTTCTTGGGATTGATCAACTGGCTAACTTCAAGCGATTCCCACAATTCTGACCGTTCTAGCTTGGCTCCTGGGCCTAGCTCGACGCCCTTCAAAGGTGGTACTTAGGGGGTGTATATATAGGCTCTTGGAATGCGATTCTTTCTCCCTAAGTATCATTTTCCGACTGAAATTGCTCTTTCCAGCGACAGGGGCACCGCCATGGCACACGTCCGTGTCGATCGACTTCAAACCGTGTTCGGATCTCTAACTTGAGGCATGGCCGTGTAAGTCAGGGGTTCAAGCCGTACTCTAGGTGATCGGCGAGGCACGACCGTGTTTGATTTGGGCCAGGCCGTGTCGATTTGGTGCTAAGGCCCATTTACTCCGTTTTGGGCCTGTTTTATGTTCTTTTCGTCCTCGGGTGCTTTCCTGGGTATAAGACATGAAAAGAAAGGATTAAGAGCACCTTTTTATATAAATCAAGGAATAAATCATCCAAAAGCATACTAAATGTGGGATTAAAATATGTTATAGTTACGGTTTATCAGTGTGCCATGGCCATGTCCCTGTCGCTAGAAAGAGCAATTTCACTTGGATTTGGATACTTAGAGAGAAAGAAACGTATTTTTGAAAGCCTATATAAACCCCCTAAGTGCTACCAGAAAGGGGGCATCGAGCTAGGCCAAGGAGCCAAGCCGGAAAGGTCAGAATTGTGGGAATCACTCAAAGATAGCCAGTTGATCCATCCCAAGAAGCCGGAATTATAGTCAAGACGGTGGAATTTTCCTTCAATTCCTTCAGGGAGTTTTAGGAATTTCTTATGTTTTGTTTTATCTTTTCTCTTGAGATGTTTTCTTATTTTGTTATGAACTAAACCCTTCAGATACCTGAATGGGATGAAACCTATGATAGATATTGTTATTATTTTCTGAATTATATGATAAATACTTAGTTTGTTCTTAATTATGCATGCTTAATCTAAATTTGATGTGCTTAGGCAGAGGAGGAATAGACCCTGCTTAAGAGTAGATCTAGCATAATTAAGCGGAGTTGATCGCACCCCTAGAGATAGGGTGACGAGATTTTGCCAGATTAGGGTGAAACCTAATATGGGAGTCCATAGATCAATTTACTGCTATTCTAGGGGGATATTATAAGAGAACGAGAGTTCCACTAATTAACCTAGGGTCAGACGTTATTCGTCTCGAGAGAGGGTTTAATATACGTTAAGGAGTCTTACAAATCAAACTAAGTAAATAAATCATATGGTTCAGGGTATAATAACAAGTGAAGTCTAAGTGGATTCTTCCTGAGGGTATTGTATTGATCAACTGAGTTTTTCCTAAAGTTATTTTCCCAATTTCTTTCTTTTTGTCTTTGTTTCTTTAGCTGAGTAGTAAATTAGACTAAAACAACTTCACTTAATATTTAGGCTAAATAATAAAAAGAAAGTTAGTATTAGTACTCTTAGTTCCTTTGTGTTCGACAATCCGGTCTTGCCTAAGCTATACTACTGTTCGATAGGTACACTTGCCTTTAATTGTTGTCAGAGTTAGTTTCCAAGTTCGATCATTCTTTTTATAAATTTTAAGACTCTGATCACAGCGATCAATGCCATATACCAAATATATACAACTTCCAAAAGTACCAAAATAGTTAACTGATAGTGTGATTGGGTCGTTGACGATCCTTGGATCCGAGCTAGCTTTAAAAACACTATAAAATAGAGAAAACTTCACACAGTAAGCTTTAAAGCTTAGTAAGTTCGTAATATAATACATTTAGCTCAATAATACAATATCAATATACAAATTAAACCATTACTTAGATAGATTCTCAACTATACACACAATATCATCCTTATCCATATGCTCACAAAACCATCCATTTATCCGTAAACATTATCATCAACCACATAGGTTTCAAACATACCTTTGCCAACACTTAGTTAATAATCATTCTTGCTATTCAATGTTTGATATCACACTTTGATCAATCTTCATTTTTCATTCGATTTAATCGCACACTTAGTGCCAATTTCATAGCCGAAGCTTAAATATCATCGCACACTTAGTGCCTTTACTTTAAACCGAATTTGACTCAGTATCGCACACATAGTGCCAATCAAAGTAGTCAATACTTTATTTATTTCGCACACTTAGTGCCATATACCACTATTTCGATTCCATTCACGCACACTTAGTGCCACAACACTCAAGTCTACGTATAGCATTATCAATTCATCAACTACATGTATTCATTCATTACATAACACATGAATATGAATTAAACGATTCGTATTATATACAAACTTACCTCAAATGTCGAAATAACAAAACAAGTCGATTAATCGAGCACTTTATCTTTGCCTCGATCTCGATCCAAATCCCTCTTTTTTTGATCTATACATATTCAAATTTAGCTCATTTAATCACCAAATCATTCAATTTAGTCTAAACACACATATTTAGGGCAGTTTACAAAATAGCCCTCATATTTTCACATTTCGACACTTAAGTCCCTATTTCATAAATAATCAAATTCACATAATTTCACTGCACACATGCTTAGCCGGATTTTCATTATGTACAAGCCCACATATTTCATTTATTTCACATTTTAGTCCTCCAATTTCTCATTTTCAAATTTAGCCCAAAATAGCCAATTTTATCAAAAATTCAAATACAAACTATGTTAACCCAACATTAAACTTTCATATTCCACCAACTATCATCACAAAGCTCACATATTCATCAATGGCACATCTTAAAATCTTCATCAAATTCTAAAATTAAAGCATGGGTTTGATAGAACACAAAGCAGCGATCATAAAAAAACGTAGAAATCATTAAAAATCGATAAAAAACACATACCCGATTGAGCTATGAATGTGCCGAAATCAAAGAAGCTTCAAACCTTTATTTTCTTTCTCAATTTTAGTGGAAGATGAACACTAATGCCACTAATTTCATGTTTGTTTTATTAATATTAACTTAATTGACATTTTACCATTTTACCCTTAATGTAAAACATTTAAATTCAACTAATATAAGCCCATTTTTGTCCATATCTACTATCAAAGGTCTAATTACAACATAAGGACTTATCATTTAATAAGCCATGCCAAATAGGCACTTTAACAATCAACACACAGCTTTTGCATTTTATGTGATTAATTCCTATTTGCAAATTAAGCACACAAACATTAAAATTTTCACACAGAACTTTCACACATACTCAATCACATATTGTAAACACCAAAAATAATATTAAAATATCTTTTTGACCTCAGATTTGTGGTCTTGAAACCACTATTTCGACTAGGATTTAAATCAGATTGTTACATGAGAAGCAATTATATGCTAAATTTAGTAAATGTAAATTTTGGCTACGGGAAGTTGGTTTCCTCGGACATATAGTATCTGCAAAAGGTATCCGAGTGGATCCGAATAAAATTTCAGCCATTGTTAATTTGAAGCCACTAAAGAATGTGTCTGAAGTCAGAAGTTTTCTAGGATTGGCTCGATATTATCGGAGAGTTGTTAAAGGATTCTCAATGGTAGCCTCTCTGATGACTCGTCCATTGTAAAAAGATGTGAAATTTAAGTGGACTGATAAATGTTAGTAGAGTTTTGACAGATTGAAAGCTTTATTAACAGAAGCACATGTGTTAGTTCAACTTGAATTGGGTAAGGAATTTATAATTTACAGTGATGCATCATTAAATGGTTTAGGTTCTGTATTGATGCAAGAAGGTAAACTAATAGCCTATGCTTCAAGACAAATAAACTATATGAAAAGAATTACTCGATACATGATCTTGAATTGGCAGCCATTGTGTTTGCATTAAAAATCTGGCGGTATTACCTGTTTAGTGAAAAATGTCACATATTTACAGGTCATAAAAGTTTGAAGTATCTGATAACGTAGGAAGATTTGAATCTGAGACAACGCAGGTGGCTTAAATTATTGAAAGATTATGACTTAGTAATTGACTATCATCTGGGAAAAGCCAATATAGTAGATAATGCTTTAAGCAGAAAGTCTTTATTTGCTTTGCAAGCAATGAATACTTGGTTGTCATTATCATATGATGGTTCAATTATAGCTGAGTTAAAAGCTAGACCAATACTTTTGTAATAGATCTATGAAGCTCAGAAGAGTGACGATGAATTACAAGCTAAAAGAACAGTGTGAATTGAATCCTGATTAAGAAGTTCAGATTGGTTCTGATGGTTGTTTGCTATTTAGAGGCAAGATATGTGTACCGAAGAACTCAGAATTTGTATAGAAGATTTTACATGAAGCTCATAATGGTAATATGTCTATTCATCCTGGCAGTAATAAAATGTACAATGGTCGGGAATGAAACAGGATATTTCTGAATTTGTATCTAAATATTTGATATGTCAGCAAGTAAAAGCTGAACACTAGGAGCCTTCAGGATTATTCTAGCCAGTTACAATACCAGAATGGAAATGGGAAAGAATTATGTAACACCCCTAACCCGTATCCAATACCGAACTAGGGTTACGAGGTATTACCAATCAAATCATAACATTTAAACATCCCTAACTCACACCTCATTAAATCTTAATTAATCATAGGCACAAAGTCCCTTAAGAAGGTTTACGAGACCCCAAACATGCTTTAAGAAAGAGTCGGGACTAAACCGAGCACATATAATTTTTTTCCAACACTTAAACATTTTTCAAAGTTACAGAGGTCACACGCCCGTGTGGGCAGGCGTGTGCCTTACACGACCTCAGACACACCCGTGTGTCCAAGCCGTGGCAAAATAGGGCATACATACTGACTTGTCCACACGGCCATAAGACACGCCCATGTGCCAATCCGTGTGAAATTTAGGAAGGTTACTAACTTGCTCACACGGCCAGTCACACATCCATGTGTCCAGCCTATGTGACATCCTGACTAGTTTCGAATATGAACAGTATTGGACACAAGCGAGACACACGCCCGTGTGCTCACCCGTGTGGACGATTATAGGCCATTTCCAGGGCCAAATTGTCTCCCAAGTTTAGGTTAACCTACATGCTCAATTACAACATCACAAACATACATTTTAATCACCATTCCCATCAACCAATTCAAGCATGAAACATATTACTACCATAACACCAAAACATACCATGATGATTGGAACGGTGGAAATGTGCAAGTGTACACAATCGTAACAAGTAATAAAAGTGACAAGTAAATGTCGAGTTATCGTACCCACAGGGACTGTAAAAGAATTATTTATGAAATACTTTCAAACACTTTGGTTAGGAAAAATATTTGATTTTTGGAAACTATTTGAAAACTAAAAGAAAAACAAGTAAATTAAAATAAAACAAAGTTCAAATGTGCGATTTCGAAAACTGATTTTAATCAATATGACATGAATGTGTTGGTTTAATCACATTTTTTACCTTAGAATTATTAAACTTGTGTTTATACTTGTTAAAACATGGCAACCCGGTAATTTGCTAACTTATGAACACATTTACAAATCAAAAATCCATTTATCTCTTGTACATATGTCTATGCCAATTCGTAGATTAAAGCAGATCGCAAAAAGTAAACATGCTATTGCACATACACACTCATTAAATTAAACAATCTCTCGCATATTCCTATGTCGATGCAAACGATTAATTCAACCTAACAAGCATATAAAAGATCATGTGACGTAACAAAGTATTTTTACTTTGAAACAATTTAATCACAAAAATCCTGCAAGTTATGCAAGGCATACATATCGTCAAATATAATGCTAATTTAATCTTCAGCTACCTTAGAAGAATTAAACATGCACAGATTAAGTATTGTGTCTATTAATTGCAATTTCAATGCGTTTAAATAATTAACTCATTAGCTATCTAAACAATTATAATGCCAGATAACTTAGCATAATTTTACTTAATCAAACATTTCACCGAGGCCTTTAACAGCATAAACATAATTTTAATAATCTAAGGGGGTGAAGTGAAATCAAACCAACACAAATTAAATTCAAGCTAAATTGATTAAATTAAACATTTCAAAAGCATGAATATTCATAAACATTTTCGTCAAAACAACAACAAATAAATTAAAGAGATAGGAGCGAGAAACAAATCCGGTGGCTCTCCGTGACTTGTCTGATTGATTCCTCCTTTGTTCTTCATTGTCCTCGGCTATCAAGGGGGCTTATGAACACTCCAAATGCTGCTTCAAATGGCTGGAAAACACCTCTTTTCCAAGAGGGGAAATCGGCACAAGAACAATGGGAAAATAGAATGGAAATGAAAGGAGGAGAGTTGAAAGAAGGAAGGAGAGAATGAGAGAATGTTGGAGAAGAGAGGGATGCCTTGAATGAGCAGCTAGGGGCTGTATTTATAGGTGTTAGGGGCTGCTAAAAATAGCAAATAATCAGCAGCTAAGAGTCCCTCATGGCCGGCCATCCTATGTGGCAAAGTTGACGGATTCAACTTTGCCAAAATTAGCTTGGGGCAATCTAAAAAGCCTTGAATTTTGGAGGGGTTTGAATGTGATTTTGAAAGTTCTTCAAGGGCTCCTTTGCAAGCTGAATAAATCAGCAAATAAGCTGATTTGGGCCTTCATCATGGACGGTTTGGGCTGCCCAATTAGTGGCTGGTTCGGTTCAACCGGTTCGGTCCAACTAGTGCGGTTTAACTAGACCCTTTTTCATAATTAATTAAAAATAATTTATTTACCCCAAATTAAATTGGGAATAAATTAAAATTAATTAAATTATGATTAAATCTTCATAATTGGACCGCCTTGGGCTGGAAATAGAGTCGCCTTGACACTTCAAATCGCTTCTCGGTTTAATTTTTCGAGAGGTGTCTGCCGAGCCAATTTTTTCCCTTTTTGCGATTCTGTCGAAAATAGTCATATTTAAACAAAATTAATTATAAAATTAATTAAAATTTATCATATTCATATTTTGAGCACAAATTAATTATTTTTATAATATTTAATTATTTTTCGACAAGAATTTACTCAGAACCACATGAAATTGGGTCAAAAAGGGCATGAAAAAGTATATAAATTTCCGTGTTTCCAATGATCATTCACCCAGCATCACATATACACCTTATAACTGTCATTTCCACATATTCAAAACCCATACTAAAGTCATTCAACTATCAAGCCATATCACATGGCAAAAACTATACATCTCAAAACATTCTATAATCACTAGCCTATACATGCCATATACCAAATATACAACTTCCAAAAGTACCAAAATAGAAGGGAAGAGAGAATGAGAGAATGTTGGAGAAGTGAGGGATGCCTTGAATGAGCAGCTAGGGGCTGTATTTATAGGTGTTAGGGGCTGCTAAAAATAGCAAATAATCAGCAGCTAAGAGTTCCTCATGGACGGCCATCCTATGTGGCAAAGTTGATGGATTCAACTTTGCCAAAATTAACAGGGCAATCTAAAAGCCTTGAATTTTGGAGGGTTTGAATGTGATTTTGAAAGTTCTTCAAGGGCTCCTTTGCAAGCTGAATAAATCAGAAAATAAGCTGATTTGGGCCTTCATCATGGACGGTTTGGGCTGCCCAATTAGTGGCTGGTTCGGTTCAACCGGTTCGGTCCAACTAGTGCGGTTTAACTAGACCCTTTTTCATAATTAATTAAAAATAATTTATTTACCCCAAATTAAATTGGGAATAAATTAAAATTAATTAAATTATGATTAAATCTTCATAATTGGACCGCCTTGGGCTGGAAATAGAGTCGCCTTGACACTTCAATTCGCTTCTCGATTTAATTCTTCGAGAGTTGTCTGTCGAGCCAATTTTTTCCCTTTTTGCGATTCTGTCGAAAATAGTCAGATTTAAACAAAATTAATTATAAAATTAATTAAAATTTATCATATTCATTTTTGAGCACAAATTAATTATTTTTATAATATTTAATTATTTTTCGACAAGAATTTACTCGGAACCACATGAAATTGGGTCAAAAAGGGCATGAAAAAGTATATAAATTTTCGTGTTTCCACACCCCCAAACTTAATTCATTGCTCGTCCCGAGTAATGCAAAATTTTGAAAAGAATTTTCGGAAACACCTTTGAAAAATTCCTTCAGAACAACTTTCTTCTGGAAATTATGAATTGAATATACTTAAGCTCAAAGATAAGAAATTTGATAGTTATGCAACTTAAGCATTCATATCGTTCAAATTACCTCCAACAATTATCATACTAGCGAAATTAGACTAAATGTTTCTTTAATAAAGACATGTTCTTCACTACCAAACTGATTTTAATTCCTTATTCAAAAAGTAAACTACAATCATTAAGCTTAACTAATGTCTTCATATGTTGAACATAGCAATTTCTCTCCACTAATGTAGGTAGCATGGGAATCTCGAATCAATAGGTCTTTAATAAGGTTGTAACGTGGCCGGGCTTAAGGGTAGGTAAAAGATAGATAAAATTTATGGCTCAAAACCGTAGACTCAGCTTAATATTGAACCTTTGGAACTTCAATCCTTGATACCCATCTTATGCTCTTTCGACCACTTATTTCATTTTGAGTACATGTTTCTCTTTTTTTTTTTCAAATACAAACTCGAGCACTTGCTTCACGTCAATTTTTCGAGCATTTGATACTTCTTTTCACTCCCCCAAACTTATTTTCAAACGATCTTTTGAATAGTACTGAGTCTAGTGTTTGGGATGATTTTAGAAGTAATTAAGAGAAAGTTGATGGCTAAATGTTGCATAAGTCCAAATAAAATTAGGCCATATCATCTCAAAATTGGGTTTCAAAGGATAATTTTATCAGGGTCAGCTTGAAAGGCTCAAACGGTCCAAACAAAATTTTGCCTAAATCATCTTCAATTTTCCCTGCTTCCTAGGATTTCGCCTCAAGAAATTACTAAGTCAATTCTAAAGACTTAAGCTTTTATGCATGCCTAATTTTTTCGTAAGGAACTAAAAATTTTATGGTATGAATTTGTATGCTTTATTAAAAATACATTCACATCTTTATTAAGCTAACATAATAAATTATTGTAATAACAGAACTTTATTACTACTAAAGTTTAGCATAATTAGCAAAATTTCAATTTATTGAACAAAAATATATCCTAAGCATAATTAAAAGAACATTTCATTCTGAATAGAACCAATTCAAATTTTCGGTCCCCCCTACTTAAAGTGAACAACGTCCTCATTGTTTAAAGTGAATAAATACTATACACGGGTAGGATAATTAGAAAAGAGGAGGTGAGTCAAATTTTTGCGCTAAGTACCAAGCTCTTTCTAAAATCCAATCCTAGACATGTATATATTTATTGCCACACTTTATCCTTTGAGACTGTTCAATTTTTATTCATGCTTCTTATCTTTTATTTTATTATGCAAAAAATAAAAAAAAATTCCTAATTGACCTAATTCTAAGATACTTAAGAAAGAAATAAAAGTTGAAGTCCTCCTCTTTTTTATTTGTTCGCCGATCCTTCCGAATTTGACTCATCCTTTGCTCCATTAGTATTATTCTTGCATGAATCGCCTTGCTCCTTCTTCGATGATGAAAGCCATGGTTCAAATATGTAATCTGGAAACTCAGGCACAAAAATAAATGGGTCATTATAAATCTTCTTAAGGGCACTCCTCATTGAGTCATCTCTTATTTTTACATATCTCCAGTAGGTTTGTTGCTGCCATTGCATGCATCAAGTCCATCAACTTAAACAATTCATCACGAAGATCTGGGCTAGGTGGTGGAGCTCTAAACATTGCGGGCTCGATATCAGGTTCAACTTCTGGATCCATTGATTCTGCCTCATGAGGGACGTCAGTTGATGGCTCTGGCGGTACTTCTGTGGGATCATCCTCTGCTTCTTCGAGATCCTCGCTTTCTTCAATTTGCTGCTGAAGAACAGAATCTCCGGCTACTCGGTAGAGGTCCCAACCAGTGATTGTGCCTTGACTATACTCTGTCTGCTTTACATCCGCAAGGAGTTGTGCTTTTAAACATAAGATTGTGATGGTAGAGGGAAAATAGGCAGGGCCGGATCGTCTAACGGCACAATTTCGTATTTCTCTCAGGATGATTTTGCCCACATCAATGGTCTTTTCGGTTAGAATCGAGTATAATAGGACCATTCACTCTAATGAAATTGTCGTCCCGTGTGAACTAGGCATAAGGCTGAAACGTATGAAATAAAACCATACCTTCGCTAGAGGTGTCAAATACTCTCTTCGACATGTGTGGATTCCTTGCTTTGACACAGTCCACTTGGAAACTGCAATCGTGAGTTCCTCGAGGATTTCTTGTAGATTTTCAGCTTAATATTGCTCAACAGAGAGGAATATTCATCGTTGTCGAAATCAGGCAATTCAAAGAACTCATTAATAGCATTAGAATTTATTGGTACCTTGATTCCGCGGACTGGAACTTCGGTCAGTTCATTTGAAGTTAAGTTCGCGTAGAATTCACGAACTAACTCCTCATCCACACTTGGTCTCTTTTCACAAAACAATTCCCAATTGAGGGCTTCAGCAACTTGACGAATACGAGCCATAAAATCTCTCGTAGTTGCTTTCCTTCAATGTGAAGCCTTTTACGGATGCATTTGTTGATTCTTGAAGATACTTTCGTATCTTATTTTGGCTTCTTCACAGTGAAATTTGCTTTTTGTTTTGTCAATTTGAGCGGAGGCACAAGTTCTTTTACGAGTCATGATGGACCTGAACACAAGATGGAAAGAATAAAAATCAGTTTAATAATTTAATTAATTCAACAAATTGAAAATTTAATAATTGAATAGAAATTAAAAATAAAATTTAATAGCAATTACTAATATTTCAATAAATTGAAATATTAAGTAATTAGAGAAATTAAATTTTAAAAATAAAATTTACTAACAATTATCAATATTTCAATAAGTTGAAAAGAATTAAATAATTGACTAAAAATTAAAATTTTAAAAGAAAATTATTACCACTCACCTTGTAGATTTGAAGAGCTCTAAAAAAAATAAAAATAAAATACTAATGAGTTTAAAAGAAGAGTTTGGAGGAGGGTTGGCTTAGTGTTGGGGAAAAAGAGATGTGCGCATAGCACAATGCAGCAAGCAGGTACCGCACAAGAGAGCTGCAAAGCGGTGTGTGCATGAGGAGCGCAATGGCGCGCGCTGGGCTGGTTGGCGGCAAGCAAGCGCTGGGGCGGGGCGGCGGCGGTGAGGCAGGCACAGGAAGGAAGGCTCTTTGGCGTGCGCAGTGTCTTTGGAGCTGGAGCTGCTGCTGCTGGCCGAATGAAGGCTTGGGGCTAGGGCTTGCGGCAATTGGTGTTTTGGTGGATGGGGGGTTGTGTGATGGGTGCAATATATAGACACAAGAGTATAAACTAGACTATAACTCTTAAGCATTAAAAATAAGAGTTTAATTCTAATTTAACTCATGATAAACAACAATTAATAATTAAATTAACATACTAAATTATCAATTGTCATTTACTTATTAAGATAAATATGAAAAATAAAAATAATCCTAATCCTAAGCTCAATTGATAAAAGTTAATATATAAATTATAATGAATATAATTATATATTAAAGTTTATCAATAATTTATAAATATGAAATTAAATAAAAATGTTTATTTTAGATGCCTTTTAAAAATATTTACAAAAAGAGACACCTAGTTTTTATTATTTATGAAAATAGCAACCATATTTTGAAAATAATTCAATTAAGTCCTTAGACTTAACGAAATTTTGAAATTAAGTTGCAATTTAAGACTTGGGTCAAAATTGACCTTTTTATTTGGAAAACTAAAAATTTATTTTGATATTCAGGGCTAATTCCTTGGAAAATTATGCAAAAATCAATTCCCAGGAAAGATTGGAGGGGTCACAAGCGGTCCCGCTTAAGTTCCAATCTCCTAGACAGAATTTATTTGAGCATAATAAACCCGAAAATATTCCCTAAATATTTTATTGAAAGCAGTAAAAAAAAAAAAAACTAAGAGTTAGATAAACTGAACGAGATTTTATCCTGTTCAAGGTTTTCTCCATAATAATGTTTCAAGCGCTGAGCATTAACTTGGAAATTACCTCTCTTACCTTGGAGTTGAATAACCCCACATGGATAGACACGGCGAATCGTAAATGGACCGGACCAACGTGACTTTAACTTACCCGGAAAGAACTTTAGTCTGGAATTAAATAGCAATACTTGCTGACCCGCTTCAAACTCTCGAACTCGGATATGCTTGTCATGCCATTTTTTAAGTCTTTCTTTGAGTAACTTGGCATTTTCGTATGAGAACATTTGAAATTCCTCTAGCTCGTTGAGTTGGAGCATTCGTTTCTCTTTAGCAAGCTTGAGATCCAAATTGAGTTGTCGAAGAGCCCAGTAAGCTCTATGCTCTAACTCCAGAGGTAGATGGCATGCTTTCCCAAACACTAACCGATAGGGTGACATTCCTAAGGGTGTCTTGTATGTCGTTCTATAGGCCCATAAAGCGTCATCTAGTCTCTTGGACCAATCTCTCGGTTCGGGCAAACTACCTTCTCGAGTATGCCTTTGATCTCCTTGTTTGCTAGTTCAGCTTGCCCATTTGTCTGCGGATGGTAAGCTGTGGCAACCTTGTGTTTCACTCCATGCTTATCTAGCAACCATTTTAACCACTTGTTCACAAAGTGGGTCCCTTCATCACTGATAATAGCTCTTGGGGTTCCGAACCTTATGAGCACATGTTTCTGCAAAAACTTCATCACAACTTTAGCATCGTTCGTCGGATATGCTTCAGCCTCGACCCATTTGGATACATAGTCCACTGCTACCAATATATACTTGTGACCAAAAGATGGAGGAAAAGGGCCAAGGAAATCAATACCCCACACATCGAACAATTCTACCTCAATGATATTTGTTCGAGGCATCTCATCTCTATTGGATACGTTTCCAACCCTCTGACATCGATCACAATTCTTTACGTACGCATATGCATCCTTAAATAGTGTTGGCCAAAAGAATCCGGCTTGCAATACTTTGGCTGCTGTACGAGTACCTCCAAAGTGTCCTCCACTTGGAGCTGAATAACAATGGTATAAAACTTTCGGCATTTCGTCCTCTGTCACACATCTTCTAATCATCTGATCTGCGCACTTTTTGAACAAATACGGCTCTTCCCAAAAATAATACTTTACATCGTGAAGAAATTTTTCCCTTTGTTGATACGTTTTATCAGTTGGCATCAAACCACAAGCTAAATAATTAGCAAAGTCAGCAAACCAAGGAGTATTATGAGTTACCTTCAGTATTTGTTCATCCGGAAATGTCTCATGGATCGGTAAAAGTGAAGAATTTTCCTCTTGCGGCTCCAATCTGGATAGGTGATCTGCTACTTGGTTCTCTACTCCTCTTCGATCTTGAATTTCCAGATCGAACTCTTGAAGTAGAAGCACCCACTGGATCAATCTCGGTTTTGCATCTTTCTTGGCTAATAAGTACTTAATCGCGGAGTGGTCCGTATAGACAATCACTTTGGTACCTACAAGATAAGATCGAAACTTGTCAAAAGCAAAAAAAAAATAGCAAGTAACTCTTTTTCTGTTATCGTATAGTTCAGTTGGGCTCCAGTTAGAGTTCTGCTTGCGTAGTAGATAGGATGAAAAACTTTGTTCCTTTGCTGGCCCATGACAGCTCCAATGGCGAAGTCACTTGCGTCACACATCAATATAAATGGCGAATCCCAGTCTGGTGTGACAATTATAGGTGCCGTGACTAATCGATTCTTCAGATCATTGAAGGCTTTTAAACAATCCTCGTCAAACTTGAATATCGAGTCCTTCTCCAATAACTTGTATAAGGGCTTAGCCACTTTGGAGAAGTCCTTGATAAACCTTCGATAGAAACCTGCGTGGCCCAAAAAGCTCCTAACACCTTTTACAGATGTTGGAGGTGGGAGTTTTTCAATAACATCTACTTTTGCCTTGTCCACCTCGATCCCATGTCTCGTTATCCGGTGGCCTAGAACAATTCCTTCTCATACCATGAAATGGCATTTTTCCCAATTGAGTACGAGTTTCTTCTCTTCACATTGCCTTAGTACCTTCGCTAGATTGGCTAAGCAATCCTAGTAAGTATCTCCAAATACTGGGAAATCGTCCATGAAAACTTCCAAGTATTTCTCAACCATGTCAGTAAAAATAGACATCATACATCTTTGAAATGTAGCAGGTGCATTACATAAACCAAATGGCATGCGTCTAAATGCAAATGTACCGTGCGGACGGTGAATGTCATTTTGTGTTGATTTTCGGTGCTCTGATGTCGATTATACCACGAGTATCCGTCGAAAAAGCGATAGTAATCTCCCCTGCGAGTCTATCTAACATCCGGTCCAAGAGCGGTAAAGGAAAGTGATCTTTCCTAGTCGCCTTGTTCAACTTCGGTGAATCGATCTGATTCTCCATCCGTGAATCGTCCTCGTTGGTATCAACTCATTGTTCTCGTTCTCCACGACCGTGATACCTCCTTTCTTCGGTACGCACTGGACTGGACTCACCCATGAACTATCTGAGATGGGGTAAATTATACCCGCATCCAACCATTTGATGATTTCCTTTTTCATGACATCTTTCATGATTGGGTTCGATCTTATTTGTCCATCAATTGTTCCTTTCTCGCCATCTTCTAATATGATCTTGTGCATACATACAGACGGGCTAATACCGCGAATGTCAGCTATGGTCCATCCGATAGCCTTCTTGAATTGTTTCAAAACTATGATAAGCTTCTCTTCTTGTTCGATGGTTAATTCTGCTGAAACAATCACAGGCAAAGTAGAGGCGTTACCTAAATAAACATATTTTAAGTGTGAAGGTAATACTTTGAGTTCTAACTTAGGTGGATCCTCAATTGATGCTTTTGGCTGTATGTAATCTCTATTCTCTAATTCCAAAGAGTCAAAACGAGTTTGCAGATTAAATCTCTTTCGATTAGCTTCGAGCGAAGCTAAGTATTCATCTTCCTTTTCCTCATTTGGGAGATCCGATGTCAGAATTCTTTCCAATGGGTCATCAACATCGTTAAGTTCCTTCTCTACTATTAATTCCTCTAAATCGGTCACTGCAGAACAATCATCCATAGTGTCAGGAAATCGCATTGACTTGAAAACATTAAATGGTACCTGATCGTCCTGAACACGCATAGTCAGCTCGCCTTTTTGCACATCAATAAGAGTCCTTCCAGTTGCTAGGAATGGTCTTCCTAGGATAATTGGCATTTCTTTGTCTGCTTCAAAATCCAGAATTACAAAGTCAGCAGGAAAGATAAACTTATCTACGCGTACCAATACGTCCTCAATTTTTCCTTCTGGATGTGCTAAGGATCGATCTGCTAGTTGAAGTGTAACCGTAGTTGATCTAACTTCTCCTATCCCCAATTTCCTAAATATTGACATAGGCATCAAGTTAATACTTGCACCTAAGTCACATAATGCATTACCATAATATATTGATCCAATATTGCATGGTATTGTGAAACATCCAGGATCCTTCAATTTTGGGGGTAATTTGTTCTGAAGATACGCACTGCATTCCTTCGTCAGAGCTACCGTCTCAAATTCTCCAAGTCTTCATTTCTTAGACAGAATATCCTTCATGAACTTCACGTAGTTCGGCATTTGCTGTTGATGTGAAGTTGCTTGAGTACATCTAGGAACTTCTTGAATTGAATTTCTTGCTTTGGCTTCTGAAGTCTTTGAAGGTAGGGTGGCGGTGGTTTCGGTACTGGAACTGGTTTCGGTTGATTCGCCTTTGGCGGTAATTCTGCATCTAACGACGTTGTTGGGAGATCGAAATTGCGTCCGCGTTACTTTGATGGGTCTTGCGATTTTGGTTCGCGAACCGGTGTGTCAACACTTGGTTGAACTTCTTCTTGAGCATCAGCTTGCTCCTTTTCAACTTCGACAATGTTGGGGTCTACCGTCTTTCCGCTCCTCAACTGTAATACTTTGCAGTGTTCTTTCCCCGAATTTCTCGAATTTTCCGTGTCACTAGGTAAAGCACCTTGTGGTCGTTTTCTCGATTCGATCGCAAAGTCGCCCACTTGATTCTCCAAATTCTTTAATATAGCTGCTTGGCTCTGGATTAAGGCATCATTTTTCGCTAGATATGCCTTTAACAAGCTTTCCAGACTATTGGATGCTTGACTTGAAGGCGGTTTACGGACTTGTTGCGAAAAATTTGGTGGTGGGTCACCTTGGTTGGGTGTAAGCGGTTCCGCCCCTTGGTTACTCGGGGAAAAATTAGAGTGGTTTCTCCACGATGGGTTATAAAAGTTGAATTTGCATGACCCTTGCCTTCCTCGATTTTGGTTACGATTGCCCATGTAGTACAGATTACGGGTTCGATGGACATTCTTGAACAAATGTCCCTCCCCACAATAAACACAGCTATATTCTCAAGTTGATTAGTTGGCTGTGCTGCAAAACTATTAGACCCATTAGCAGTAAGATTTTTAAGCATTGAGGATATCGATGATACCTGAGATGCGAGTGAAGTAAGGGCGTCTACTTCATGAATTCCAGCGACTCGTCTTCCTGACGCTGCTCAGTTAGTTGGCCACTGATAGTTATTGCTGGCAATCCTCTCAATAATTTCATAAGCCTCGTTATAAGACTTAGAAAGGAGAGCACCATTAGCAGAGGCATCCACTACCATCCTTGTGTGAGCGTTGAGACTGTTATAGAATGTCTCAAGTTGAATGCAATGAGGAATTCCATGCTGAGGGCATTTTCGTAATAGTTCCTTAAATCTTTCCCATGCCTCATACAAGGACTCGTCATCCATTTGATGGAAAGCAGTGATCTCGTTCCTTAGTTTAGCATTTTTGCTTGGTGGAAAATACTTCATAAGGAACCTCTCGGCTAACTCTTGCCATGTAGAAATGGAGTTCGATGGCAATGAATTCAACCAAGCACGAGCTCTGTCCCTTAACGAATAGGGGAACAACTTCAATCTTAAGGCATCTTCGGGTACTCCGGCTAACTTGAAAGAATCGCTCACTTCCATGAATAGTCTTAAGTGAAGATGCGGATCTTCAGTAGGCATCCCGCTAAATTGGCCTTGCTATCTCAAGCATCCGGAACATGACCGGCTTCAGCTCGAATTGTTGTGCCTCGATTTGGGTCTCCTAATACCGGATTAAGATCGTTAAAATCGCACGGCATATTGTCTTAAGGCTCTATCCCTATCATCAGTAATAAGGATAGGATTCTGAGCAGGGTTTTCTCCGTCTCCTTGGTTTATATTCTCGAGATTCATTCCTTCAGTCCTTCTCTGGTTTGCTTGTCTTCTTCGTTGGCGAAAGGTTAGTTCTATTTCAGGGTCCACAGGGAGTAAGTCAATAATCTGGTCAATACTCATAAACACCTGAAATATTCACAGAAAAATCAATTAAGCTAAAATTTAAACAAGAAAATAAATAAACCAAAATGTAAAACAGATTCACAAATAATGACTTTGAAAAACAATCCCCGGCAACGGCGCCAAAAACTTGGAACGGTGGAAATGTGCAAGTGTACACAATCGTAACAAGTAATAAAAGTGACAAGTAAATGTCGAGTTATCGTACCCCACAGGACTGTAAAAGAATTATTTATGAAATACTTTCAAACACTTTGGTTAGGAAAAATATTTGATTTTTGGAAACTATTTGAAAACTAAAAGAAAAACAAGTAAATTAAAATAAAACAAAGTTCAAATGTGCGATTTCGAAAACTGATTTTAATCAATATGACATGAATGTGTTGGTTTAATCACATTTTTTACCTTAGAATTATTAAACTTGTGTTTATACTTGTTAAAACATGGCAACCCGGTAATTTGCTAACTTATGAACACATTTACAAATCAAAAATCCATTTATCTCTTGTACATATGTCTATGCTAATTCGACCGATTAAACAGACTGCAAAAAGTAAACATGCTATTGCACATACACACTCATTAAATTAAACAATCTCTCGCATATTCCTATGTCGATGCAAACGATTAATTCAACCTAACAAGCATATAAAAGATTATGTGACGTAACAAAGTATTTTTACTTTGAAACAATTTAATCACAAAAATCCTGCAAGTTATGCAAGGCATACATATCGTCAAATATAATGCTAATTTAATCTTCAGCTACCTTAGAAGAACTAAACATGCACAGATTAAGTATTGTGTCTATTAATTACAATTTCAATGCGTTTAAATAATTAACTCATTAGCTATCTAAACAATTATAATGCCAGATAACTTAGCATAATTTTACTTAATCAAACATTTCACCGAGGCCTTTAACAGCATAAACATAATTTTAATAATCTAAGGGGGTGAAGTGAAATCAAACCAACACAAATTAAATTCAAGCTAAATTGATTAAATTAAACATTTCAAAAGCATGAATATTCATAAACATGTTCGTCAAAACAACAACAAATAAATTAAAGAGATAGGAGCGAGAAACAAATCCGGTGGCTCTCCGTGACTTGTCTGATTGATTCCTCCTTTGTTCTTCGTTGTCCTCGGCTATCAAGGGGGCTTATGAACACTCCAAATGCTGCTTCAAATGGCTGGAAAACACCTCTTTTCCAAGAGGGGAAATCGGCACAAGAACAATGGGAAAATAGAATGGAAATGAAAGGAGGAGAGTTGAAAGAAGGGAAGAGAGAATGAGAGAATGTTGGAGAAGTGAGGGATGCCTTGAATGAGCAGCTAGGGGCTGTATTTATAGGTGTTAGGGGCTGCAAAAAGTAGCAAATAATCAGCAGCTAAGAGTCCCTCATGGCCGGCCATCCTATGTGGCAAAGTTGACGGATTCAACTTTGCCAAAATTAAACAGGGCAATCTAAAAGCCTTGAATTTTGGAGGGTTTGAATGTGATTTTGAAAGTTTTTCAAGGGCTCCTTTGCAAGCTGAATAAATCAGCAAATAAGCTGATTTGGGCCTTCATCATGGGACGGTTTGGGCTGCCCAATTAGTGGCTGGTTCGGTTCAAACGGTTCGGTCCAACTAGTGCGGTTTAACTAGACCCTTTTTCATAATTAATTAAAAATAATTTATTTACCCCAAATTAAATTGGGAATAAATTAAAATTAATTAAATTATGATTAAATCTTCATAATTGGACCGCCTTGGGCTGGAAATAGACTCGCCTTGACACTTCAAATCGCTTCTCGGTTTAATTCTTCGAGAGGTGTCTGCCGAGCCAATTTTTTCCCTTTTGCGATTCTCATTTGAAAATAGTCAGATTTAAACAAAATTAATTATAAAATTAATTAAAATTTATCATATTCATATTTTGAGCACAAATTAATTATTTTTATAATATTTAATTATTTTTCGACAAGAATTTACTCGGAACCACATGAAATTGGGTCAAAAAGGGCATGAAAAAGTATATAAATTTCCGTGTTTCCAATGATCATTCACCCAGCATCACATATACACCTTATAACTGTCATTTTCACATATTCAAAACCCATACTAAAGTCATTCAACTATCAAGCCATATCACATGGCAAAAACTATACATCTTAAAACATTCTATAATCACTAGCCTATACATGCCATATACCAAATATACAACTTCCAAAAGTACCAAAATAGATGGCCGATAGTATGATTGAGTCGCTGATGATCCCCGGATCTGAGTTAGCATTAATGACACTGAAAAACAGAGAAAAACTTCACACAATAAGCTTTAAAGCTTAGTAAGTTCATAATATAACAATTAATTCAACGATTCAAATTTAATATACAAAATACCAACACCTAGTACAATTTACCTCATTACTCAACTTTCATCCATAACAATTCCTCACTTTTATACATAATTATATGTTCATGTACAAGCATTTTCAATGCTACTCAATCTAACTCTTTCCATCATTCATTCACTTAACTATCCATTTATCTCATACACAACTTCATCAACCACATAGGTTCTGTACATACCTGTACCATCACGTATTTATCTATCACATTTACCATTCAATGCTCCAGACCACTATTCGTTCGGTCCTTTTTAAACATTCGATGAATTTGCACACTCAGTGCCATTAAATTAGCCGAAGCCACAATATTATCGCACACTTAGAGCCATCACATTAAACAGAAGATGTCTCAATATCGCACACACAGTGCCAACTTATATAGTCTATGCTTTCTTTATCTCGCACACTTAGTGTCGATCATCGTTGAATCGATTCTGTTTACGCACGCTCAGTGCCATAAAACTTCAAAATCACATCTCACATTTCTAAATTCCAAACTCACATTTCCATTCATTTCAACACATAAGAACATTTTTTAAACAACATGTATTATACATAAACTTACCTCAGACGTAGAAACACGATACAAGTTGATCAATCGAGCATATTGTTCTTGCCTCGATCTAAGTCCTAATTTCTCTTTCCTTGATCTATACATATTTAAATTTAACTCATTCTTTCACCAAATCATTAAATTCATTCCACAACACATAGTTAAAGCACTTTAAAATTTAGCCCTCAAATTTGCACATTTGGACATTTTAGTCCCTATTTCATAAAATCACAAAATACTCATAATTTCATTACACATATGCCTAGCTGAATTTTCCCCCAGCTCATATAAGCCCACATATTTCATTTATTTCACATTTCAGTACCTCAATTTCTCATTTTCAGAATTTAGCCCAAAATAGCCAAATTCATCAAAAATTCAAATATAAAATATGTTAACCCAACATTAAACTTTCATATTTCACCAACTATCAACACAAAGCTCCATATTCATCAATGGCATATCTCAAAATCATCATCAAATTCTAAAACTAAGGCATGGGTTTGATAGTATGCTAAGCAACGATCACAAAAATGTATAAATCATCAAAAATCGAGAACATACCTCAATTATGCTTATCAATGGCCGAACCCTAGCTTTCTTTTTCTTTTCTTTTTCTTTGTATTTTCGGTAATGGTGATGAGAAATAACCATGAATTTGTCTTCATTTTCCTTAATTAAACTTATTATACTAATTACCATTTTGCCCTTTTATTAATTCATTTAAAATTCCACTAACTTAGTCCATTTTTGCCCATCGAATCTATTAATGGTTTAATAAAAACATAAGGACTTCTTATTTAATAAGCCATGTAACTTTTCCAAACCCTATCGAACACCACGGCCAGAGAACGGTATGTTACTGGGAAAGCGGGTTTGAAAATTTCGAATTTGTACTAAATAGAATTGATAAAACTTTGTTTCGTTTGAGAAACAGTGGTTTAATTTTGTTACTAAAACATTTAGACTTAGTAAAAATTTGCGTTCAAGTTTGAAAAACCATTGATTTTCATATGCTTATAAAATCGGTCACGATACCCGATGGTATAGTTTAAAAACACTTTCATGCGTTATAATTTGAAATCATTATCTTTCCAAGTTTTAGTAAACTTCATACCAACTTATTTATTAAGGCATATTAAAATCAAACTTAAAACATAATATCAAAAAGCGGAATTTAAAGGCTTTTTACAAATCTGAAATAAACCCAACCGAAAGTAAATTACTAAAGTACCCAAAACATAACATCCGAGTAAAACTTTTATTCCACATGGCATGAGCACCCGAGTCCATCCGGCTCCATGTCCGCGTCACGAGTCACCTGAAATGTCAAAGGAGAGGGTGAGTCGAGTGACTCGATGTGTAAATCCCGCTCCCGATAAAACAACAAGCTAACACACATCATACATAGCAACATAATTAATGCAACCTACCCTAACCATCCATATCGCCTTTTCTACCCCGTGTGGTACCAAACCACTGGTGGTGCCAAACCACTGGTGACGTATAGTCACAATGTGTTACCAAAACACTGGTGTCCCAAAGACACATTATCCATCAATGTGGTTCCAAAACCACCGTGTCCCAAAGACACGTTGTGCTACCAAAGCCTTTTGGTGACCGAAGTCACAAATCCAATGATGGGGCCAACCCATCGTGTGATACCAAATCACTAGCAGACGGTCCCGTATCTCAAGTGGGGCCAACCCACGGTGGTCAAACCACAGGGACAAGTCGCAATGAGGTGCCAAACCTCTGGTGTCCCAAAGACACAATGTGCTACCAAAGCAGCGGTGACCAGTAGTCACAAATCGGTGATGGGGCCAACCCATCGTGTGTTACCAAAACATCGGCGTCAATCCGTATAATCATCTCGTGGGGCCAACCCATCGTGGTACTGAGCCTTTGGGACGAGACGCTGAGGTACCAAACCTCTGGAGGTGCCAAACCTCTCCGTGACCCAAAGTCACAAAGTGTGCTACCAAAGCATCGGTGCTCGTCGACCACAAAATATCACCTGCCTCCTCCACTCGTATCACCCATCAACATGCCATACTCATGTAATCATGCATATCATACAATCATGCATATCATGCCAATATGTTTAATCTCATACCCCATGTCACATATATCCATCGTCATGATATCATATTGATTATCGAGAACTCATATTAATATTAACAACGACTTACCCGAGTTCACGATCATACCCATTAGGGTATTATATCAATCATCATTTGTTTCATTAATCATCACACGATTATCAATCATATTACTAAATATAAGTGTGTTAGTATACACACCGATAAATACGAGTCTAAAATCCAACGAGAAGCGATCTAAGCCCCTCGATTACAAGATCCTACAATCGGCCAAACATTAGGGTTAGGCATCTATGACATTCGGCCAACACCATCAAACCAAAAGAGTTGCCGAATCACTCTTACCTTTCACTGATTTGGTTTCCTACCAAATCCAGAACCAAAAGTGGTTTCCTTAGACAATCGGCCAACCTATCAAGAAGGAAACATTAATCTCTTGAAGCTTTGACTAACCAAGAACTAAGAGAAAATAGACATGGCCATTCGGCCAACACTTACCCAACCAATATTCGGCCAATAACACACCAGGAGGGAAAGGAGATTCGGCCCTACTCACCAAAGAAAACGCAAGAGAAGATGAAAAAGGAGGGGTTGATATTCGGCCAACAACCAAAAAGATGGGAAAAGAAGAAGAAAAGAAAGTGTTTTCGATTTTCGCAAGGAAAAGAAATGGAGAAAATGTTATGGAGATTAAAGTTCGGCTAGGGAGATTTCAAGAAGAAAAAGAGAGTTGAGAAGAAAAGAGAATGGACTTTCGGCTTAACACACATGGACAAAAAAAAAAAAAAAAAGAAATAAGAGAAAGGTGGGTTCGGCCAAAGTGAATGAAAGAGATAAGAGTTTGAAGGCTCAAGAGCAGCATTGGCTACCAAGAAGATTGAGAGAAAAGCAAAGCAAAATTCGACAAATAGGTGCTTGGACTTTCGGTTTCCAAAAGAAAATGAGAGAAAGCTCTCTTGAAATTTCGGCTAGCTAAACAAAAGAAAGAATTCCTCTTTGACACCAAATGACCGAACATGCACCAAAATTCAAAATGAATTTCGGCACTACCCCTTTTCCCATGCTCCAAGCCGTCACTCCCTCCTCCACACTCCCCTAAAATTCGGCCATATCCCCCCAAGAGCTCCCATCCACTCATTCAAAATTGGTTGAACAAGTCAACCTCCTAAAATTCTTCTCCACCCACCATTCGAATGTGAAGACCAAGTCAATAGCGAGTTTGAAGCGCACACTACTACTCCTCCTCCATGTCGTAAAAATGGAAGCAAAATGTGGGATTTCTGCAGCTTGAACATAGGACCTCCTTCCCTTGCAAGTGACGCCAAACACAAGCCCCAAGTGGCGCATGGTTTGCCACTTTACCAGCTCAACTCTTGTGCTAAAATTCACCAACAAATAATTGTAAACCCCACTCCATGACTCCTCTTACCCAAAGCTTAAAACTAAAATTTTTCTACCTACTCAGCTTACTCCTAGCCTACCATTAAACCCCGAATCACACAAACAACAACGTAACAATCCCAACACATGTCATATCATGCAACAACAAAATAGCCCCTAACAGGGATATTACGGTTCTACCCTCTTAAAAATAATTTCGGCCTCGAAATTACCTCAGTCAAAAGAGTTGCGGGTATTCTTTGTCTCATCGTATCCTCGGGTTCCCACGTGGCTTCTTCCACGCCATGGTTCCGCCTAAAGAACCTTAACCAAAGGCACAGACTTCCTACGCAGAACCTTCACATCCCGATCAAGAATCTGCACAGGTTCCTCTTCCATAGTCAAATCTGGATTTACCTCGATCTCCTCCACTGCTACTACATGTGATGGATCCGAACGATACCTCCAAGCATCGAAGCGTGAAAAACGTCGTGAATCGGCTAAGCTCTGCGCGGCAACTCAAGGCGATACGCCATGCTGGTCCAACTTCGTCTCAATACCTTATACGGCCCAATAAACCTCGGACTTAGCTTGCCTTTTCTGCCAAACCTCAGCACCTTCTTCCAAGGCGAGACCTTTAAGAAAACACGATCTCCCACAGCGAACTCTATATCTCTTCGCTTAAGATCGGCATAAGACTTTTTGCCGGTCTCAAGCTTCCTTCAATCGAGATGAATCAACTTAACCTTGTCCTCGGTCTCGCCAACCAACTCAGTCCCAACAACCGGCGTTCTCCTAACTCGTCCAACATGTAGGTGAAGCGACACTTCCTACCATACAATGCCTCGTATGGTGCCATCTTGATGCTTGCTTGGTAACTATTGTTGTAGGCGGTCGGCTAACGGTAGAAACTCTTCCCAGCGCCCTCAAGTCCGAACACAACCTCTCAACATGTCCTCTAAAATCTGAATGACCCTTTCATTGATCGCTCGCCGATTGCGGGTGAAAAGTCTTTGAAATCCAAGCGAGTACCCGAGCTTGATGCAACGCTCTCGAACCTCGGCGTAAACTCGGGATCCCTATCCGAGATAATCAAACCGGTACACCGTGTAGCCTACTATCTCTCGACACATAAAGCTTCGCCAATCTCTCGAAGTGAATAGTCCACTCTCACCGGAATGAAATGGGCCGACTTGGTCAAACGGTCCACGATAACCCAAACTGAATCTTTCTTGCTTGGCGTAAGCGGTAAACCACTGACGAAATCCATAGTTATCCTTTCCCACTTCCACTGAGGAATTTTCACAGGCTGAAGCAAACCCGACGGCAACTGATGTTCCGCCTTGACCTGCTGACAAGTCAGACACTTCCCAACAAACTCTGTCACCTCTTTCTTCAAGCCAGGCCACCAAAACTGCTCTTTAAGATCCCTATACATTTTGCTACCTCCAGGATGCATAGCATAAGGGCTGCTATGTGCGTCCTGAAGAATCTTCTGCCTCAGCTCAACATCTTTAGGCATACAAGCCTTACCTTGAAAACACAGAACCTCGTCACTAGACAAGCTGTAACCCTCCAAACCACCATTCTGCACTTGTAACCTTCGCGCACTCAGAACCTCATCCTCCAACTGTTTCTCTTTGATCTGCTCAACCCAAATAGGCTTAACCTGCAGCTCTGCCAGAATACTCCCATCGTCATACAAGCTCAAATGGGCAAACATCGCTCTTAAGTCCGAAACAACCCTACGGCTCAACGCGTCTGCCACCACGTTAGCCTTGCCCGGATGATATTCAATCGAGCGATCGTAGTCCTTGAGCAACTCAACCCATCTACGCCGCCTCAAATTCGAGATCCTTACGAGTCAATATATACTTCAAACTCTTATGATGCGTGTGTAGACTATTGATCTCTCACCGTACAAGTAGTGCCTCCAGATTTTTAGGCGAAGACTACGGTGCCACTCTAAATCGTAAGGCGTCGGATAGTTGACCTCGTGTGGCTTTCAATTGCGAGAAGCGTAAGCCACAACCTTACCTTCCGCATCAAAGACACAACCCAATCCCATATGAGATGCGTCGCAAGATGCTGTGAATTCCTTACCACCTCGAGTTGAATTAAAGCAGAGCCTCGGTCAAGATCTTCTTCAACTTATCAAAACTCTCCTGCTTTGTTTTCTCACCCAAACGAACGGAACTCCCTTCCTTAATGGCTTAGTCATCGGTCTTTGCAATTAACGAAACCCTCAACAAATCTTGGTAGTATCCCGCCAAACCTGTGAAACTCCGAATCTCGTGATCGACTTAGGAGGCTTCGGTCCAAAAGCGCCTCAACCTTCCGAGGATCTACTCTAATCCCCTCGGTGATACTACATGACCCAAAAACGTCACTTCACTAAGCGAACTCGCACTTCATCGAACTTAGCATAGAGTTGCTTCTCCTCAAAATCTGCAACACCACTCTTAAGTGTGCATCATGCTCCTCTTGTGACCTTGAATATACCAAGATATCGCCAATAAAAACCACGACAAAAGCGGTCGAGATCATCTTTGAAACACACCTATTCATCATATCCATAAAAGCTGCGGAGCGTTAGTCAACCCGAACGGCATTACGGGAATTCGTAGTGCCCGCATCGAGTCCAAACATTTGTCTTATGGATATCCGCTTCCTTAACTTTCAACCGATGATACCGGACCTCAAATCGATCTTGAAAACACCGATGCACCTTTTTGGTGATCAAACAAGTCATCTATCCGTGGTAGCGGATACTTGTTTTTAATCGTCGGCTTATTCGGTTGGCGATGTAGTCGATACACATCCGCATCGAACCGTCCTTCTTCTTGACGAATAAAGCCGCGCTCCCCACGGTGAAACACTTGGCCTAATGAAGCCTCGATCCAACGACTCCGAACCGAGCCTTAAGCTCCACCAATTCCATTGGTGCCATCCTATATGGAGCAATAGACACCGGCGCCGTCCACGGTAGCAGATCTATCCCAAACTCTACCTCACGATCCGGTGGCAAACCCGGAAGCTCCCGGAAACACATCAACAAATTCCTTAACAAGATGCGAACCTTCTCAACGGTGGACTCTTTAGCCTCCAAGGCATACACATGAACCACATACGCTTCACGATTTCTTCCCGACCATCTTTCTGACTTTTAATGCCGATACCACATTGGATAAGTAATCTCTCCTATTACCTATCATAATCACTTCATCTCCCTTATCCGTCGATAGCACCGCGCGCTTGGGCGCGCAATCCACCTTAGCACGGTACTTAACCAACCGGTCCATCCGAGAATCGGATCGAACTCTCCAAACGGCGGTTCCATCGGATCGGCGACAAAAATGACCCCTTGGAGTTCTAGGGTACATCCTTATACAACTTATCTACCACTACTGAGTGACCTAGAGGCTAAGCCACGATCATTTGTCTAGAAGCGGTTTGAGAATCTAAGTCCATGGTCTCAACTATATTACTAGCAACATACGAACGCGTGGAACCCAAGTCAATTAAAGCAAAGATAGGAGAACCAAAAATCAAAACGTCACGGTGATAACGCCCGGTGCGTCGCCTCTCCTCTCGGCGCCTAGCGCATACACCGCACAGCCGTCGTGTGCCTCGAACTACCGCACCTGCGCGGTGCTCCACGACCTCGACCAAATCCATTACCACCTCTCGCCATTCCCACGGCCCCTCCGTGGTGGCGGTCCATTACCTCGAGCGACACGTACGACTCTCGGTGAATCTGGCCATCCCTACGCGGGACGGTCCCTAATGCGATGATCCGAGAGAACCACACCGAAGCAACCTTTTCCACCGGTCCAACAACCACCCCAATGAGATTTCCCGCGCGATTACAACTGCGGCGGTCCCGCCTAGTAGCAACAAACCTAGCAGGATCGATTACGCCCACTCGGTCTAGCCCTCTCTGCGGATTACGGGCGATCCGGAAGACCCAAAGCTCCTCTTAAGCCTACTACGTGTCCATGCTCTCGTCTTACCGACTCCTTAACACCCTCGGCTACCTTAGCCTTCTCGACTAAGACACAAACTCGCGCTCTTTGTGGAGCAATCGGCAGACCTCAACTCGTCTCGCGAGACCATCCTCGAAAACGAACACACCTCTCATGCTCGGTGGCTACAATGCCCCCGGCATACCTACTCAACCAGGAACTCGGCCTCGTACTCAAAGAAGCTCGATTTACTCCTCGAACAAGCCTCGAAATGCCTTTCACGGGAGTCGATGTAACTAGCCCCGATGTATTTCTTTTGATATGCGGCTCTGAAATAATCCCATGTCGGATCCTCAATTTGCCACATCGTCCCGAACCGTGAGCCACCACCGATATGACTCATCCCGAAGAAGCGATACGATGCCCTTCAACTTCTCTTCACCGTCAAGTCCGGATCATCCATGATCCACTCGGTTGCCTCGGCCAATATTCAAGGCGGTGTTCGGAGCAACACCCGATACACCTCGGAAAAATTCGGCCCCATTAGCCCGAGAGTCTCTCAGAGAAGATTTCCTAACTCCCGCACCACCACCTATACCGGCTACCCTTTCCAACACGCGCAAAGATCGCTCGTGACCTTCGCATCGTCTCGATCGATCTCGGAACTCACCACCTCCGGTGGTGGAATCGGGCAAGCATCTCATTTTTCGACCCTTGACCGGATCCTACGGGTTGAAGCGTCATCCTACCTCGACCTCGACCATGAGTATTACGGCCACGTCCACCTCGAGTACTCATGACTAAACGATCTACGTTTCTGATTAAGAAGATTTTTATGCATTAGTATCGTTCCACTTTCTTAACCGCAAAGAAATTTTATGGATAGAGTTTAATCGGGGTTCTTTCGAGCAACCAAGGTTTCAATCTTCTATCCTATTCACCCAAAAGAGGTCATACATCCATTCCTTAACCCTTTCCATACCTATTCACTCTTGGACGTTCTTCGCCCATTTCTAGCCCAAGTGGTATTTTCGTCATTTTCCTACAGGTATTTTCGTAATAAAAGATATTTTAAAACTTTCGTAAACCGGTCACTTTGAAATTCAAAAATTTTGAGGTGTTCTTTGAAAATTTTGTAAAATACTTCGTTTTGGAAACCGAGGGTATTTTAGAAATTTTCACAAACCGAGGCGTTGCCAGTAAATTTTCCAAAATCAAAATTTTGATTGATATTTTGTAAAACAGAGTGTTTGAATTTAGTAACATCATTGAAATTTTGGGCAAAAATCATTGGGTTGATATTTTATGAACCGAGGGCATTTTAGTAAATTTACCCCTAAGGGCATTTTTGTAATTTTTCACAAATCGGGAAACTCGTTTTAAAAGTGATATTCTCAATTTTGAAAGAGTTTATTGCAAAAAGTTTGAAAACATTAGAGTTGTTGTTGTATTTTCGAAAACATGGCTAATTCCCTTTTCGGGTTTTAGTCGTTAGGTTAAGTCTATGACCGAGCCTTCTTGGTCAGGGTGAACTCGAGCTACGCACCAGGTGGGATACCTGCGAAGAGGAGGTGAGTCACGAGGGGACCGCTTAAATACCAAGCTCTTCCTGGTTCCTCTCCTAGACATGCGCACTGAGAGTCACCACACCCCAGCCCCATGGTTGAGTCAAAGATTGGTTTAGTGCTTTAAGTCTTATGCTTTAGTTCAAGTGTTTGAGTGATCTAATCCTAGGTTCAAGTCCTATAAATCTAACTACGTTCCATATCACCTACCCTTCTACAAATAGTAATCACGGAAGAGTTTAGAATTACTTACAGGCGGCCCAGTGCAGGAGACTCGGTGCCATGCCTTGTAAACCATGTATTCAACCCCAAAACACTTAAAACGAACTTTTGAAAACAATTTGGGCCTCGGGCCCACAGTGAAAGCTTTTGAACTTGGCTCGATACCAAACTTGTAACACCCCAAACCCGGTCCAACACCACGACGTAGAACCGGTATGTTACGGGAAACGGGTTTGAAAATTTGAATTTGTACTAAATAGAATTGATAAAACTTTGTTTCGTTTGAGAAGCGATGGTTTAATTTTGTTACTAAAACATTTAGACTTAGTAAAAATTTGCGTTCAAGTTTGAAAAACCATTGATTTTCATATGCTTATAAAATCGCATGATGCCGATGGTATAGTTTAAAAACACTTTGCGTTATAATTTGAAATCATTATCTTTCCAAGTTTTAGTAAACTTCATACCAACTTATTTATTAAGGCATATTAAAATCAAACTTAAAACATAATATCAAAAGCGAGAATTTAAAGGCTTTTACAAATCTGAAATAAACCCAATGAAAGTAAATTACTAAAGTACCCAAAACATAACATCCGAGTAAAACTTTTATTCCACATGGCATGAGCACCCCGAGTCCATCAGGCTCCATGTCCGCGTCTCGAGTCACTGAAATGTCAAAGGAGAGGGTGAGTCGAGTGACTCGATGTGTAAATCCCGCTCCCGATAAAACAACAAGCTAACACACATCATACATAGCAACATAATTAATGCAACCAGTCCTAACCATCCATATCGCTTTTCTACCCCGTGTGGTACCAAACCACTTTGGTGGTGCCAAACCACCGGTGACGTATAGTCACAATGTGTTACCAAAACATCTGGTGTCCCAAAGACACATTATCCATCAATGTGGTTCCAAACCACTTTGGTGTCCCAAAGACACGAGTTGTGCTACCAAAGCAACGGTGACCGAAGTCACAAATCCAATGATGGGGCCAACCCATCGTGTGATACCAAATCACTAGCGAGACGTCCCCGTATCTCAAGTGGGGCCAACCCACGGTGGTCAAACCACGGGGACAAGTCGCAATGAGGTGCCAAACCTCACGGTGTCCCAAAGACACAATGTGCTACCAAAGCACTTTGGTGACCGTAGTCACAAATCGGTGATGGGGCCAACCCATCGTGTGTTACCAAAACTTGGCGTCAATCCCGTATAATCATCTCGGGGCCAACCCATCGTGGTACTGAGCCAGCGGGACGAGACGCCGAGGTACCAAACCTCTGGAGGTGCCAAACCTCTGGTGACCCAAAGTCACAAAGTGTGCTACCAAAGCACTAGTGCTCGTCAACACAAAATATCATCTTTGCTCCTCCACTCGTATCACCCATCAACATGCCATACTCATGTAATCATGCATATCATACAATCATGCATATCATGCCAATATGTTTAATCTCATACCCCATGTCACATATATCCATCGTCATGATATCATATTGATTATCGTAACTCATATTAATATTAACATCGACTTACCCGAGTCCACGATCATACCCATTAGGGTATTATATCAATCATCATTTGTTTCATTAATCATCACACGATTATCAATCATATTACTAAATATAAGTGTGTTAGTATACACACCGATAAATACGAGTCTAAAATCCAACGAGAACGATCTAAGCCCCTCGATTACAAGATCCTACAATCGGCCAAACATTGGGGTTAGGCATCTATGACATTCGGCCAACACCATCAAACCAAAAGAGTTGCCGAATCACTCTTACCTTTCACCTGATTTGGTTTCCTACCAAATCCCGAACCAAAAGTGGTTTCCTTAGACAATCGGCCAACCTATCAAGAAGGAAACATTAATCTCTTGAAGCTTTGACTAACCAAGAACTAAGAGAAAATAGACATGGCCATTCGGCCAACACTTACCCAACCAATATTCGGCCAATAACACACCAGGAGGGAAAGGAGATTCGGCCCTACTCACCAAAGAAAACGCAAGAGAAGATGAAAAAGGGAGGGGTTGATATTCGGCCAACAACCAAAAAGATGGGAAAAGAAGAAGAAAAGAAAGTGTTTTCGTTTTTGCAAGGAAAAGAAATGGAGAAAATGTTATGGAGATTAAAGTTCGGCTAGGAGATTTCAAGAAGAAAAGAGAGTTGAGAAGAAAAGAGAATGGACTTTCGGCTTAACACACATGGACAAAAAAAAAAAAAAAAGAAATAAGAGAAAGGTGGGTTGGCCAAAGTGAATGAAAGAGATAAGAGTTTGAAGGCTCAAGAGCATTCGGCTACCAAGAAGATTGAGAGAAAAGCAAAGCAAAATTCGGCAAATAGGTGCTTGGACTTTCGGTTTCCAAAAGAAAATGAGAGAAAGCTCTCTTGAAATTTCGGCTAGCTAAACAAAAGAAAGAATTCCTCTTTGACACCAAATGATCAGAACATGCACCAAAATTCAAAATGAATTTCGGCACTACCCCTTTTCCCATGCTCCAAGCCGTCACTCCCTCCTCCACACTCCCCTAAAATTCGGCCATATCCCCCCAAGAGCTCCCATCCACTCATTCAAAATTGGTTGAACAAGTCAACCTCCTAAAATTCCTCTCCACCCACCATTCGAATGTGAAGACCAAGTCAATAGCGAGTTTGAGCGCACACTACTACTCCTCCTCCATGCCGTAAAAATGGAAGCAAAATGTGGGATTTCTGCAGCTTGAACATAGGACCTCCTTCCCTTGCAAGTGACGCCAAACACAAGCCCCAAGTGGCGCATGGTTTGCCACTTTACCAGCTCAACTCTTGTGCTAAAATTCACCAACAAATAATTGTAAACCCCAGCTCCAACAGCTCCTCTTACCCAAAGCTTAAAACTAAAATTTTTCTACCTACTCAGGCTTACTCCTAGCCTACCATTAAACCCCGAATCACACAAACAACAACGTAACAATCCCAACACATGTCATATCATGCAACAACAAAATAGCCCCTAACCTGGGATATTACAAGCCATGACAATTAAGCACTTTAACAATTAGCACACAGCTTTAGCATTTTATGCGATTAAGTCCTTTTTTGCAAATTGACACACAAACGATAAAAGTTTCACACAGAACTTTCACACATACTTTATCACATACTGTAAACACAGAAAATAATATTAAAATATTTTTCTGACCTCGGATTGGTGGTCTCGAAACCACTATTCTGACTAGGGTCTAAACCAGGCTGTTACAATTGCCATGGATTTTGTATCAGGGTTACCCCTGTATCCGAAGAAAGATGCTATTTGGGTAATTGTCGACCGACTGACAAAGTCCACACACTTTATTCCATTACGTATGGATTTTCCCTTGGATAGACTGGTTGAATTATATGTTTTTAAAATTATCAGATTGCATGAGTACCAGTTTTTATTATTTCAACCAGATATCCTCGATTTACATCCCAATTCTGGAATAAGTTGCAAGAAGCTTTGGATACACAATTACATTTCAGTACCGTATTCCATCCTCAGACTAATGGACAATCAGAACGTGTTATACAAATTTCAGAAGATATGCTTCGGTGTTGTGTGCTTGAATTTGAAGGTAACTAGGAAAAGTATCTACCTTTAGTTGAATTTACTTATAATAACACCTATCAGTCCAGCATTAATATGGCACCGTACGAAGCTTTGTATGGCCAGAAATGTAGAACTCCATTATATTGGACAGAGCTCAGTGAGAAAAAGATACCCGGAGTTGACTTAGTCCGTGAAACTGAAGAAAAGGTGAAAGTAATTCAAGATAGTTTAAAAAAAAAGCCTCAGATCGTCAAAAGTCATATGCCGATCTTAAACAAAAAGAAATAGAATTTTAGGTCGGTAACAAGGTATTCTTGAAAGTATCACCTTGGAAGAAAGATCTTCGGTTTGGCCGTAAAGGATAATTGAGTTCATGATTCATCGGGCCATATGAAATTACAGAAAGAATCGGACCTGTTGCACACCGATTAGCATTACCTCCAGAGCTTGATAGAGTTCATAATGTTTTTCATGTGTCTATGTTGCGACGATATCGGTCGGATCATTCACATGTTATTTCTCCAACATAAGTTGAGATTCAGCCTGATATGACTTATAGTGAAGAACCGATCAAAATCTTGGCACGTGAAACAAAAGAGTTAAGAAATAAAAGGGTAGCATTAGTAAAATTTCTCTGACAACGACATGGTATTGAAGAAGCTACCTGGGAACTGGAGGATACCATGAGAAAGCAATACCCGAACCTATTTACTGGTAAGATTTTCGAGGACAAAATTTTTTAAGGGGTAGAGTTGTAATAACCTATTTTCAGTGAAATCGGAACAATGGTTTTGGGACCACAAATCCGAGCCTGAAAGAAAATTTATTTCAATATTATTGCATGATCTTCATTATGAAAATTCTGATAAGAAGATTTTACCGATTATATGTTTAACTATGGAGATGACCAAATTTCATAAAATGCAAAAGTTGAGTTCTAGTGGCTATAAGTATCAAATAGCTATGGAATTTAAAACTTCAGGTCCTTATATGATAATTAGACCATTAAAGAAAAGTATATATTTTTGATGAATCATCCATGGAAAATTAGAAAAAGGCAAGGACTAAATTGGAAAGTGGAAAAATTAATGGATGATAAATAATTAAATATAAATTTTATAATTTTATATCATCTTCATCCCCAAAAATTCCATGAAAACCCTAGGAGAGAGAAAGGAAACTAATCGAGCTTAATTAGGTATGTTTTCTTGTCCCGTTTTTAGTAATTTTTATATTTTTAGATCGGGATATTTTAATCTATCTATTTTGGGGATTAATTTGAAAAGTTATTAAAGTATCAAAGTTTTTCCATGGATGAATATGCTAAATTTTTGAAATTTATGGTAGAAAATGAAAGGTGTTGATAGATAAACAAATTTTACAAAGAGAATTTTTATGAACTTAGGATTTAGGGACTAAATTGTAAAGATGTAAAAGTTATGGAAAATTTATGAATTTTGTGAAATACATGTGCTAAAAATGTTGTATGAAAATTTTGGTTAAGCTTGGAATAAGGATGAAATTGCATGAATTTCATTTTCTGAGCCTAGGGACGAAATTGGAATTTATGAAAAGTATAAGGGCAAAATGGTAATTTTTCCTAAGATGTGAATTGAATGTAATTGAATATGAAATGTGAAAAATTGATGATTAAATTAATATATATAGATCTGGATAACTCAAATTTGAAGCTAGATCGAGGAAAAGAAAAAGTCTCGGATTAGTAGATATTTGTACACAAACAAGTGTTGAGGTAAGTTCTTGTAACTAAATTTTGTTTATTTTTATGCTTGAATTGAGTATGATATGTTTATATGAATTATATAAATGTTATAAATGTATGAAATAATTACATGTCCGTTAATGTTCAGAAAATGATAAGTTCTGTCTGAATAATGAAATTTGATGGATATATGTGATTTCCCATTTACATGTGGCCCTGCATATGTTGCAGACATAATATAGCTCAGAGGAGTAATCCTGTTAAAGCCCTCTCGAGCATCCTGTTAATTAGTTTTTACGAGTGTCCTAATAGATAGTGATTTTGCATGTGTTGCACACTACTACAACTCTGTGTGAACGTCCTGTTACATGATTCGATCGGTTGTGATCCAGCATATAATGTAGACACAAACGCAGCTCTTCGTGAGTGTCCTGATATAAGCTCTTATGGGCTTCCTGACATGGCTCGCTTGAACTCCCTGTTACCTTATCTGGTGTTCATTGATATTAACTCTTTGGAGTTATCTGTTAAGATCTATGAGCTCCCTGATTAAAACTCTTATGAGTTTCCTAATTAGCCCGGATAAGTGTCCTATTACATGGCTCATCTGAGCATTCTGATATGTGGCTCGAGAGTGTGCTCCCTAATTAAGTGCCTAAATGGGTACCCCTGATTATGAATTGGCGGTTTATAATTTTGTACACCTTGTGTGTACTACCAGAGTATCCATCGAAATTTCAATAATTCAACAGATAAATTCTCAAAATGAGAATTTATAAGATTATATGAATTATATCTCGAATGTTCCTGAAATTCCTGAAAATTTATAACTTGATGAGCTCATCCATCTATTTAATGTACATGTGAATTATGTGAGTAACATACTTGTTTGAGTGAATGTGATTAGGCAAATTTGCCAATTTGATGGGAATCATTTTATTGTATGTTTATTTGAATGAATGTAATTTGATAAGTTTAATTATTGATATACGAGCTTACTAAGCATTAAATGCTTATTAGGTTTTATTTTCTCTGTTTTATAGTGCTGGAAAGCTCGTAAAGGTTAGAGATTGGTCAGAGCATCATCACACTATCCACTAGCCTGTTTTGGTATAAATAGTAAACTTATTTTGGTTTAATGGCATGTATAGGTTAACTTGGCCAAATGATGGCTTGCAAATGGATGTTTTTAATCTAGCCATTGGTATGGCTAGTGATATTTGATTTGGTATATTACTACAAAGTTATATCATGTTAATATATAAGTGTATGGTATGGTTAGATTAAATTAAGGTAAACTATATTTCTTAACAAAAAGATAAGATTGGCTATATGAATATAGGTGATGTGATATCATATATGTTAATGATGTTTGTTTGAATTATATGATTTGAATTGGTTGATAAATATATATTCAACTGCTGTTGTAGGTTATTAACAAATTTGGGTGAGAAATAAGGCTAGGAAATGGCCTTATTTTGTCCACACGGGTAGACACACAGGCGTGTGCCTTGGCCATGTGAAACCTGCACCTAATTTGTTAAATTAAATTGACCACACGGCCTAGAACACGGGTGTGTGACAGACCATGTGGCACAATTCAGAGAGTTACACGGGGTCGAGCACGGCCTGTGGCATGGGCGTGTCCTATGGTCACATGGGCGTGTGCCTTGACCACACGGACGTTGTGCCCTGCATGTAAGAAAATTTGTTAAATTTCGTGAAAAATTCTCTAAGATCCCGATTTAGTCCCGACCTGATTTTAATGTTTAAACTGGGCCTCAAGGGTCCATTCAAGGGACAATATGATTAATTTCGGATATGTGAAATATGTGAAATTACTCTGTAAACTCTGGTAATGCTCTATAACCTTATTCTGGCAACAGATACGGGTTAGGGTTGTTACATGAAAGGTTATGAAACTAAACTACTGAGCTTTTAAAGCCCAGTGTGAGTTTATTCAACAATTAAATAACAACGAGCATATAATCATCATACAACATAATCAACTCTCCTTATGCACATGATCATGGCAATGCGATTTTTATAAAACACTGATCGTGTGTCAGAGTATTAAAAATTTATATAAAGAATGATCGAGCCTAGAAACTAACTATGACAACGATTGAGGCAAGTGCACCTATCGAACAGTAGTATAGTTTAGTGGTAAGACCGGATTGTCGAACCGAAATGAACCAAAAGTACTAATTCTAACATTCTTTTTATTATTTAGCCTAAAAATTAAAGGAATTTGTTATTTAATCTAAATTTAACTAACTACTAAGCTAAGGATGCTAAGACACAGAGAAGGAATTGGGGAAATACTTGTGGGAAAAACCAATTGATTAAGACAATACCCGAGGAAGAATCCACCTAGACTTCACTTGTTATCTAATTCTGAACCAGACGATTTATTCACTTGACTTGATCTGTAGGATTCCCTAATTTATATTAATACCTCTCTCGAGGCTACTAGCGTCTAACCCTAGGTTGATTAATTGAAATCTCTTTCTAATTAAAACCCCTAGAATTGAACTAACTCGATCTATGGATTCCCATATTAGGTTTGACCCTAATCCTGCAGATTTTCGTCATCCTATCTCTAGGGTTGCGATCAACTCCGCTTAATTATATTAGATCTACTCCTAAACAGGGAATATTCCTCCTCTGCCTAAGCACATCAATACATGAATCAATATCCAAAAATATCAAAACAAGATAAAACACCCCCGACTCGGCCCACGAGCCTTGACCGGATCCGGTATGTTTCTTGAGTAAAACGGTTCAAAACTAGCTTGTTTCTTTTGAGAACTTTGGGTGATTTTTAGAGAAAATTTGATTTGTGTTGAGTTCAATTGGAAAATGGTGTTGTCATTGAAATCAGGGATTTATTAAAACCTTGTTTTTATATTCCAAAACCACAAGTTAAAAAGAGTTGCCGAATTGGTTAAAGATTATCTTTTAATTTGAAAATCATTTATGTTTAGGTGTCAAAACATTTAACATTTATTTTAGGAAAAGTTGTTTAATCTCGATTTTATAATAATAGTTTCATAATGAAATAATAAAAATGCATGCATAACCAGTTCATACTAGTGGCCTTATTACATCAAAAACAAAACCCAAAAATAAATCCAAAAATACTTAGAAACAAATAGTCCAAAATAAAATAAAAACTGAAATTTGAACATGGCCACCACTAAGCTCCCGCGCCCTGGTCCATCACCGAGCCACACTGAAAAATATCCCACAGCGGGGTGAGTCAAAGCAGACTCGGTGTGTAATAACCAACACTAAGTCCCAACGATTCAGGCATATCATATCATACATACATATATATAACAGATAGAGATAATGATGCAATCCCAAGCCCAAACCTAGGTAACCATCTGCTACACATCACCCGTACCAACCATCACACAGTGGGGACTACTAAGTCGACCCTCCATCCGCTACACACCATCGAAGGCAGTCGCTGCAGACGACGTGCTCATCGCCCTTATAATTTCGTGGCATAGCCACCAGATAATAATTTGTGACATAAGTCACCACATTCAGATTATGTGACATAAGTCACCAAATTTCGTGGTAAAAACCACCAGATCACTTCCCCTTTTCATATCACCCATATGCCCCATGTCATACAAATCATGCAAATATCACGTCTTACGTCTTATTCCACATTCTTAACTAATTCTTATTTATGCCACATTCAAGGTTCATAATACTTATTAACAAAGTTTCGGAGAGTAACGTACCTGAGTACTTTTGTACCATTGAATGGTACCTTTGGCCGCTTTTCACATTATTATTAACTCATGCATTAACATACTACCATAAATCTTTTAAGACATAGTATAGGGATACACACCTGGTTTACTTAATGCTTTCACTGAAATCCCGAAAATCCCGATCTAATGCTTTAGATCTCTAGTTCCTATATTCGGCCAACCCTAAACATGTTAGCAAAGAGCCATTCGGCTAAATAATCAAATCCCGAAGGATTATCACAGCCCAAAACCTTACCTTGCTGCTGACTTGATCACTAATCAAATCCCAAAACTTCGTAGTGTTTCTCCCTTGAAATCGGCTAATACTAGATCACTTCACTAGCTAGTTTTCGGCTTTTGAATGAATAAGAAACAGATCCAAAATATTAACTATGGCCTTGGCCGAATATACATGTACACTTACCTTGCGATATTAAATCCCAAAAGTAGTTTCTTGGTTGGGGTATATGTCGAAATACCTTGAAGAACCAAATCCCGAAAGAATCCTTCATAGTTTCGGCAAACAAGAATATTAATGAGATTAGTCCTTAACTTTCGGCTAACAGATAGAAAATCGAATGACATTCAGCCTTACCCTTAATGTTGAAATCGACAGCACCTTGGCCTGACACCACAGAGATATTCGGCTATGGGCTAGAAAGAACTTGCTTTCGGCTTTTGAAAGATTGTGAAAAGAAGAAGGGAAAGGTTGAGCAATTTCAGCAATGCTGATAGGTAAGGATTCGGCTAGCACTAGGGGTATTTCAGCTTTTGATGCTATGAAGAAATTGGCTAGGGGTTACCTGTGTTTCCGGTTTTGACAAAATAAAAGAGAAGAAAAGATTCACTAGAGAATTCGGTAGAGGAACAAAAGAGAAAAGAAAAGAATGGAGAATGGCCTCACTTCTCCCCTTTTTGCCGAAATTACTACACTTAGAGTCCCCTATTCGGCCAAATCCTCCTCTCACTATCAAATCCCTTGTTTTTCTCCTTATCTCTTCATTTAAAATTAATAAAATAATCCATCATTTATCCCTTATCTTAGCCAAATTTCAAAAAGGATTTAATCACAACTAAAGCTCATCCCTGTAGTGTCTTAGTGCCATCCACTACTGCTCGTTCTTGCAGCAAAATAAAACTCTTTTATTTGCTTCCCTTGCAGCTCGAACCTAGGCCTTTGCACCCTGCTTGTGGCGTCACATACTGAGGCCCTAAGTGACGCCTCCAAGCCACTTAAACCAGCCAATTTTCGTGTCATATTTCCCCTACTAATTTTCTTAAGGCCTCCTTTGCCTAGCTTCCTCTTTTTAAACTTAAAATCGAATAATTTCTAAGGTATTCACCTACACTCTAAGGTTCACAAAATTCATACAACACAATCAGAACACATATAGGCATGCTACTTCATACAATTTAGCATTAATGCATAAGCCATAAATCTCGGATATTACAGTTCTACCCCCTTAAAATAATTTTGACCTCGAAATTACCTGGCAAAAATAAGTGAGGGTATTGCGGTCACATTGCTTCTTCCGGCTCCCACGAAGCTTCTTCCGATCCATGATTACGCCATAACACTTTGACTAGAGGAACTGATTTCCTCCGTAGCACTTTCACATCTCGTTCCAAAATCTGAATCGAGTCTTCCTCGTAGGACAAATCTGGCCTTAGTTCCACTTCCTCAACTGGTACTACATGAGATGGATCCGATCGATAACGACGTAGCATAGAAACATGGAATACGTCATGCAACTGCTTCAACTCCGGTGGCAACTCTAGCTGGTATGCCACTGGTCCAACTCGCTTCATTACTCGATAAGGTCCTATAAACCTTGGGCTTAACTTCCCTACGACCAAATCTCATCACCTTCTTCCAAGGCGAAACTTTGAGAAACACTTGATCTCTCACAGCAAATTCTATTTCCTTCCGTTTGAGATCTGCATTCTACCTGTCAGATGCCTCCTTTAACCGTGCCCGAATTACCTTAACCTTCTCCTCGGATTCTGCCACAAACTTTGGACCCAAAACCTAACGTTCTCCTAATTCTGTCCAACACGTAGGTGTGCGACACTTCCGACCCTACAATGCTTCATATGGTGCCATCCGAATACTGGCCTGATAGCTGTTATTGTATGCAAATTCTGCTAAAGGCAAATATTCTTCCCAACTTCCTCTAAAGTCTAACACACATCCCCTCAGCATATCCTCTAACACTTGAATCACTCATTCAGACTGACTGTCCGACTATGGATGAAATGCCGTAGTGAAATCCAATCTGGTGCCTAAACTTGATGTAGAGCTTTCCAAAACCAAGACGTAAACCTTGGATCCCTATCTAAGATAATCGACATCGGAACTCCATGCAATCTCACAATCTCCGCCACATACAATTTCGCCAACTTCTGTAAAAAAATAGTCAACCCGCACTGGAATGAAATGCGCAGACTTTGTCAATCGATCCACTATCACCCATACCGAGTCCTTCTTAGTAGGCGCAAGGGGAAGCCCACTAACGAAGTCCATGGTGATTCTCTCCCACTTCCACTGCGGAATCTTTATCGGCTGAAGCAATCCTGACGGAACTTGGTGTTCAGCCTTAACTTGCGGACACGTTAAACACTTCCCTACAAATTCTGTAACTTCCCTTTTAAGACCAGGCCACCAAAACTGTTCCCTTAGATCCCTGTACAACTTAGTACCTCCAGGATGCATAGCATAACGGCTACTATGCGATTCCTAAAGAATTCTCTGCCTTAACTCCTTATTCTTAGGCATACAGACCTTACCCTTAAAACACAACACTCCATCGCTGTTAACACCATAATCCTCTAACTCCCCACTCTGCATTTGCCGCAACTTAGCACTTAAATCATCGTGCGCCAACCTGTCCCTCTTTCACCTCATTCAACCACGTCGACTTAACTTGCAATTCGCGCAAAGCAAACTTCCATCGTCATACAAGCTCGGATGTGCGAACATCGCCCTCAGATCCGACACTACTTTCTGACTTAGGGCATCTGCCACTACATTCGCCTTGCCCGGGTGATGCTCTATGGAACAATCGTAGTCTTTTAATAACTCCACCCACCTTTACTGTCTTAGATTCAACTCCTTCTGAGTCAACAAATACTTAAGACTCTTGTGGTCTGTGTAGATCACTGACTTTTCTCGATATAGATAATGCCTCCACACCTTAAGAGCAAAGACCACTGCCGCCAATTCCAAATCATGCGTCGGGTGGTTAACCTCGTGTGGCCTCAGTTGTCGAGACGCATAAGTGACTACTTTCCCGTCTTGCATCAGTACGCATCCCAATCCTGTGTGAGAAGCGTCACAATACACCACAAAATCCTTCCCTGCCTCCGGCTGAATCAAAATCGGAGCTTCAGTCAAAACTCTCTTAAGCTTCTCAAAGCTCTCCTGTTGTTTATCTGTCCATACGAAAGGTACTTCCTTTCTCAACAACTTCGTCAGAGGCGCGGCTATCGATGAGAATCCTTCCACAAACCTTCTGTAGTAACCTGCCAATCCCAAGAAACTACGAACCTCAGCCACAGATTTAGGTGGTTTCCAACCTAATACTGCCGCAATCTTTCAAGGATCCACCCTTATTCCTTCTGCAGACACTACATGCCCTAAGAATGCAACCTCCTTAAGCCAAAATTCACACTTGCTGAATTTGGCATAAAGCTTGTTCTCCCTCAGCACTTGCAACACAACCCAGAGATGCTCATCATGCTCCTCTTCAGACTTGGAGTATACTAGAATGTCGTCGATGAATACAACGACGAACCGGTCCAAGTAAGGTTGAAAAACCCGGTTCATCATATCTATGAACGCGGCTGAGGCATTCGTCAACCCGAATGGCATTACTAAGAACTAATGATGCCCGTATTTTGTTTGGAAAGCTGTTTTATGAATAACTGCTTCCTTCACCTTCAGCTGATGATATTCAGACCTTAGATCTATCTTTGTGAAAACCGCAGCCCCCTTAAGCTGATCGAACAAGTCATCTATACTTGGCAACGGGTACTTGTTCTTGATGGTCAGCTTATTCAACTGACGATAATCTATGCACATACGCATAGTTCCGTCCTTCTTCTTCACAAACAGGACCGGTGCTCCCCATGGAGACACACTAGGTCGAATAAACCCACGATCAAGAAACTCTTGGATTTGAGCCTTGAGCTCAATCAATTCCTTTGGTGCCATTCTGTACGGGGCAATTGACACAGGAGCTGTACCTGGTAGCAAATCAATTCTGAATTCCACCTCCCTATCCGGGGGTATTCCAGGTAATTCCTCCAGAAAAACATCTACAAATTCCCTTATTGTTCTAACTCCACTAACTCCCCCTTCTTTTGCATCCAACGCCCTAACAAATGTCAAAAATGCCTTGCACCCTTTCCGAACCATCTTATCAGCCTTTAAGGCAGAGACTACGTTAGATAAGTAGTTTCTTCTTTCTCCTATCATAATTATCGCCTCATCCTCCAGCGTCCTTAATTCCATTCGCTTAGCTGCACAATCCAAAATAGCCCGATGTTCCACTAGCCAGTCCATACCAAGTATAAGATCGAATTCTCCGAAGGGTAGTTCCATTAAGTCAGCAAAAAATATCACTCCCTGAATCTCTAGAGGTACACTCCGAAAGATCTTATTCACCACAATAGTTTGGCCTAATGGGCTTAATACAGTCATCTCCCTATCAGATAGTTCAGAGGCTATGCCTAGCGTTTCCACTACACTACATACAACATAAGAATGGGTCGAGCCCACATCAATCAGTGCAAAATAAGGCTTGTCAGCTATAAGGAACGTACCGGTTATGACGTCCGGTGCGTCTCCATCCTCCCTCCGTTGAACTGCATATACCAGACCCGACTGCCTTGCCTTGGTATTACCAACACCTCTGCCTGGTGTTCCACGTCCTCTTCCAGTACCGTTTCCTCTGCCAATCGGACCACGACCCCGCTGAGGCTACTATCACCCTCTTCTAGCCTGACTAGAACCTTGACCTGTGGGTCGGCTTTCATCTATCTTAATAGGACAGTCCTTAATCATGTGTTCCTTGGACTCACACTTAAAATATCCTCCCGTCTTCTTCCAACATTCTCCTAGGTGCATCTTTCCACACTGAGCACAAGTACGGTACTGCCCTCCTGAACCAACTTGCTGACCTCGTGGCCTGTCAACTCTAGGCCTCTTTTGAATATTTCCAGATGTCCCTGATGATCCAAAACCTCTCTTTTGCCTATTCTGATCAGTATTCTGCCTTATAGAGTCCTTAATCCCTTCAGCTACCTTGGCCTTTTCGACTAACACGGCAAATTCCCACTCCTGCTGCGGAGCTATCAATAACCTCAGGTCATCCCTCAGTCCATCCTCAAACCGGACACACCGCTCAAGTTCCGTAGCCACAATTCCTCGAGCATACTGGCTCAACCTTAAGAATTCAACCTCATACTCCGCTACGGACTTGTTCCCTTGAACCAGCCCCAGAAATGTCTTCCTCTGCGCATCAGTATAACTAGTACCAACATACTTCTTCTAGTACGCGGCCTTAACATACGCCCAAGTGAGATCCTTAGCTGTGGCACCATCCCGAACTGTGAGCCACCATTGATATGCTTCACCACGAAGTAGAGACACCATTCCTTTCAGTTTCTCCTCAGCAGTTAAATCGAGCTCATCCATAATTCGCTTTGTCGCCTCCAACCAATACTCAGCCGTACTGGGTGCCACACCAGATACGCCACGGAACACCTCAGCTCTATTGGCTCGGAGTCGCTCGGGTACAGATTTCTGAGCTCCCATATTTCCTCTTGCTCCAGCTACCATCTCAAGAACTCGCATCACTGCCTGCGATACCGCACCATCCCCTATCTGGTCCTGATGCTCAACACCAGCAGCTGGTGGTGGGGGTGGTGGTACCTTATTCTCAGACCCCTGACCCGATCTAACGGGTTCTGATACGGTCATTCTACCTCTACCACGTCCTCGCACATTACGACCACGTCCCTAGAACTCATTTCTACGATCGCGCTTTAATCTGATTAAGAAATTTTATGCATTAGTATTTTGTTCCACTGATTATCCGCGAAGAAATTTAATGAAAAGGAGCTTAGTAGTAGTTCTTTCGATCAAACAAAGTTTTCGTTCCAAGTTTTCAACCCTAATTCAGAGAAACACATCCATTCAGTAACATCTACTATACACATTCATCGTTTGAACATGATATGAACGCACCTATGACAGAACTCAATCGAGACACCCTTGAACTGCCCAATGGACCAATTACGCGTAGCCGTGCTAAACAATTTAAAAACGCCATTTCAACTTTAGTGGCACAAATTTGGAACGACAAAAGAAAAGACTGCAAAAACACACCGAACATTTACAATTTATTTGAAGTCAAATATACTAGCTAGTGTCAAATGGGAGCATTTTAAAAAAAGGGGGTTAATACAAGCACATGTGAAATAAAATCAAGTATTTGGTGAGTAGTGCATAAATGGTACAAGCACTTGATGATAGAGATTAGGTAAATGCCTTATTTTAATTTCAAGATTATGGATAAAGGCATATGGTGGGAAATAAAATCAAGTATTTGGTGAGTAGTGCATAAATGGTACAAGCACTTGATGATGGAGATTAGGTAAATGCCTTATTTTAATTTCAAGATTATGAATAAAGGCCTATGGTGGAAGACAAGATCAATTGGATTGAAGAAATTAATGTGCCATATTGGAATTAAATATTTATGTTTATTTTTATTTTTATTTATAGCCACTACAAGCTACCTATAAATAGCTTGTCAAACTTCAATTGTAAAAACAACTGGAATTTGAATGAAAAGAAGAATTTCTTTTGGTGAGTTTTCACTCTCCTTATTCTCGAGGTTTGAATTGACTTATCTAGTTTTCTAGTGGCGTCGTTCTTTCCTTGTTTTGAACTTATCATCCTCACGGGTGTGGCGTTCATCTACCTATACCGTTGGTTCCTATCTCGCTAGATAGTGGGTCTCGGTTTTATTTCGAAATATCATACCGTCAGTTCCTATCTCGCTAGATAGTGGGTCTCGATTTTATTTCGAAAACTCCTTCTATCAATTTGAAACCTATAAGATTCGGGTCTTTAATTTTTATTAAAGGTTCTTTCTTGTTTCAAATTTCGAAACTCCTTCCATCAATTTGAAACTTATAAGATTCGGGTCTTTAATTTTTATTAAAGGTTTTTTCTTGTTTCAAATACATATCCATTCAACCTATCACCTATCCTTATTTATTTTTGAAGATATTATTTTTCCAACAAAATTATCCCTTTGTTAGTTGAACGAGAAACTGTCTAATTTACGATCGGGCAACTTTAACGATTCGCCTCCTAACCCGGGATGGCCCGTTATCAACTGGTATCAGAGCCAATTAAATTAGGCACGTTTTGATCGTCTTGAGTTTTTCCGAGTAAGTTTCAAAAAAAAAAATTCGAGTTTAAAAAAAAAAACTTCTTCCTACCTTTGTCTGCTTAGATTGTCAAGTTCTTCTCTAAGAAGACGAACGACATTTGCTTGCTTATATTCCCAGTGTTTTACAAAGTATACTGAGACAAGCCCTTGTCTGTATAATTAGTTAGCTCTATAAGATGTTAGAAATCAACTATAGTTGACTTCCGCAATTGTTACCTCCTCTAACATATCTTGGTCATCTCTTGGCTTTTCTACATTAAAGCGCTTTCCCGACTTCATGCTCAATTAGCTTGAAGCGCCCTATGAGTTGCTAGTGAGTCAAAGACAACCTTCTAGAATCTAGAAGAGTGAATTTGAGCGGTAAAAGGCAAGAGTGAATACATTAAAAAAAAAAAGAAGCGAATTGAGTTAAAAAAACACGAGTGTGAGTGTTGATAATTTTCTTTGTGAGTGAACAAGTAAGGATTGTAGTGAGGATTGGTAATTTTGTTTAAAAACATGTCTAGGAGAGCCCGAACGTCAAACAATAAGTAACGAAGCATCCGACGCCTTGAGGAGGTGGGGGAGGATTGCAACCATGAGAAATGATCTCGAAGGGAGAAATCGGGATTTGCAAATAGTAATGCAAGAAATCACACGTATGTTGGATCAATCGTGAACGATTAGATCAAAGAGATGAACGAAGACCTCGAGCCAATACCCCTCCAATTCTGAGAAGGGGACGAGAACAACCTTGGTTACGTAACAACGACGTCTACAAACCAAGTGAAGCCGACAGCAACCCGGCTTTCGAACACGATGAATGGAGAAGAGATCCATGAGTGCGTGAGCGAAGGGATCGAGATTTGACCGATGACGATTTAAAGAACATTAAAATGGCAATTCCTACTTTCCAAGGACGGTCCGATCCGGAAGCCTACCTTGAGTGGGAAAAAAAGGTGGAATTAATTTTCGACTGTCACAATTATTCAGAAAATAAGAAGGTAAAACTTGCGCCATCGAGTTTTACGATTACGCCTTATTTGGTGGGATCAACTAACGACGAGTCGAAGACGGGATGGTGAACGCCAATATCACACATGGGCGGAAATGAAGGCACTAATGCGGAAAAGGTTCATCCCAACCTACTATCACCGCGAGTTGCATCAAAAATTGCAAAGCCTAACCCAGGGTCACCGAAGCGTAGAAGATTACTACAAGGAGATGGAAGTGGCCATGATCCGAGCCAATGTGGAAGAAGAACGAGAAGCCACCATGGCACGTTTTATATTGGCCTCAATCGAGATATCGCAAATATTGTAGAATTACATCATTACATCGATATCATCGAAATGGTTCATATGGCTATAAAGGTAGAAAAACAGCTGAAAAAGCTACGCCTAGAGCAAACCCCAATCAAGCCTCAACATCGAAGTGGGGGCAAGTGACCAACAAAAGGGACATGCCGAGCCGAGCCAAAGAAATCAGTGGCGTACCCAAGTCTAACAAGCCTATCGGTGAAACAAGCAAAGGCAAAATAGAAACTCTTTCGAATCGATCCCGAGACATTAGGTGTTTCAAATGTTTGGGACGAGGACATATTGCAAGTCAATGTCCAAATCGAAACACTATGTTTGTCCGAGATAATGGTGAGATCGAATCCGAAAGTGAAGAGGAAGACGATGCCAGTGAGACATCCCAAGATGAGGAAGAAATAGAACAAGCCGAAAGTGGAGAGATCTTGGTGGTAAAAAGGAGCCTTAGCTTACAAGGTGTCAAAAATGAACAACAACGCGAAAACATCTTCCATACGCGTTGCCAAATACAAGGAAAGATTTGTTGCGTCATTATTGACGGAGGAAGTTGTACTAATGTGGCTAGCACCATATTGGTGGAGAAACTTGGATTGACTACCACAAAACATCCCCATCCGTATAAGCTACAATGGCTTAACGACGCGGGAGAACTTAAGGTCACAAAACAAGTTTTGGTTTCCTTTTCAATAGGGAAGTATCAAGATGAGGTTTTGTGTGATGTGGTTCCGATGCTAGCGGGACATCTCTTTGCTTGGACGACCTTGGCAATTTGACAAGCGAGCAATTCATGACGGCTACACTAATCGGTACACTTTTTAAGTACTTGGGCGGAGCGTAACACTAGCTCCGTTAACACCCAAGCAAGTTTATGAGGATCATTGAAAATGAAGACATCAATGGAAAAATCAAAAGAAAATGAGCGGAAAAATGAGAAAGAAAAAGAAAAGAATTTTAAAAAAGAGGACAAGAAAATAAGTGATAAAGCGAGAGAGTGTGAACAAAAGAAGAAAAGCGAAGGAAGAAAATGGAAAAATGAGTGTTTTTGCAAAAGCAAGAGATATTCGAAAGGCTTTGTGTGTGAGACAACCGATGTATGTCTTACTATACAAGGAATCATTTTTGAATACTAACGACTTACCCGAGAATCTTCCTTTTTCTCGTGTTGTCTCGATTCAGAATTCAAGGACATATTTCGGAGGAGTTACCAAGTGGTTTACCGCCCATTCGAGGCATAGAACACCAAATTGACTTGGTGCGGGGCTTCTTCGCCTTAATCGACTGCGTCACGGAGCAATCCAGAAGAAACAAAAGAACTCCAAAAGCAAATCAACGAATCGCTAGAAAAGGGATATATCAGAAAGCCTTAGTCCATGCGCGATGCGGTGTTACTAGTACCAAAGAAAGATGGTTCGTGGCGAATATGTGTCGACTGTCGCGCCATCAACAAGATTACCATCAAATACCGACACCCGATACCCCGACTCGATGACATGCTCGACGAGTTAAGTGGGGCTCGAATCTTTACAAAGATTGACCTCAAAAGTGGTTATCACCAAATTAGGATGCGAGAAGGCGATGAGTGGAAAGCGGCTTTCAAAACAAAGTTAGGTTTGTATGAATGGTTGGTAATGCCATTCGGACTTACAAACACTCCGAGTACTTTTATGAGACTTATGAATCATGTTTTACGAGCTTTCATTGGCAAATCATGTGTTGTTTATTTTGATGACATATTAGTGTACAGCAAATCTTTGGAGGATCACCTCCAACATTTACGTGCGATCCTAGAAACAACTGCGAAAAAGAGGTATTTTACGCCAATCTCTAGAAATGTTCTTTTTGTGCGACAAGGTTATTTTCTTAGGATACGTCGTAGCGCAAATGGAATAGAAGTGGACCAAGAGAAGGTTAGAGCAATCCAAGAATGGCCCCGATCCCTGGCGGTTAGCCAAATACGAAGTTTCCATGGGTTGGCTAGTTTTACCGCCGATTCGTGCCTAACCGGCCACGATAGCCGCTCCTTTAACAAGCGTGATCAAAAGAATTCGGCTTTCCATTGGTCCGATGAGCAAGAACGGTCTTTTAATGCCATTAAAGAATTTCTTGTTAAAGCTCCATTGTTATCCCTTCCTGACTTTAATAAAACTTTTGAAATTGAGTGTGATGCATCGGTGTAGGGATCGGAGTCGTTTCTAACTCGAGAATGGAAGACCGGTGGCGTATTTCAATGAGAAATTGAATGGAGCTGCACTCAATTACCCGTGTATGACAAAGAGATGTACGCTCTAATAAGATCGCTTGAAACGTGGCAACATTACTTGAGGCCGAAAGAGTTTGTTATTCATTCAGATCATGAAGCACTCAAGTACATTAAAGGTCAGCACAAGCTCAACAAACGACATGCAAAATGGATTGAGTATTTAGAATCGTTTCAGTACATAATTAAGTATAAGAAAGGTAAGGAAAATGTGGTTTCGGATGCATTATCACGAAGGTACACTTTATTAACCTTTCTTGATTCTAAAATACTTGGTTTCCACCATATTAAGGAATTGTATGCTAACGATCTTTGATTATGGCAATGTCTATAATGCTTGTGAGAGTGGTGCTTTTGATAAGTTTTACAGGCATGAAGGATTCCTTTTCAAGGAAAACAAGATATGTATACCGCAAGGTTCTATACGAGACATGCTTGTGATAGAGGCACACAGTGGTGGTCTTATGGGTCACTTTGGAAGAGACGAAACATTGTCCACTCTTTCAGAACATTTTTTTTTTGGCCGGGAATGAGCAAGGATGTTGAACGAATTTGTGATCATTGCATTACTTGCAAACAAGCCAAATCACGAGTCCAGCCTCACGGTTTATATACGCCCCTTCCTATTCAGACACTCCGTGGGTTGACATTTCCATGGATTTCATCCTTGGATTACCAAGATCAAAAAACAGGAAGGACTCAATTTTTGTCGTAGTCAATCGTTTCTCTAAAATGTCCCATTTTATCCCTTGTTCTAAGATCGACGATCTTTGTGCATATTGCAAACTTGTTTTTCAGTGGAAATCATACGATTGCATGGAGTTCCAAAGACGATCGATATGATCGATCGGGACGTAAAATTTTTAAGTCACTTTTGGCGAACTCGTGGGAAAGTTAGGGACTAAACTACTATTCTCGACCACGTGTCATCCTCAAACGGATGGACAAACCGAAGTAGTGAACCGAGTCCTATCAACTTTGTTGCGAGCATTGGTGCAAAAAAATCTCAAAGCGTGGGAAGCTATGTCGCCCCACATCGAATTTGCTTACAACCGAATTTGTTCATTCGCAACTAAATTTTCACCTTTCGAGATTGTTTACGGGTTTAATCCTCTCACCCCTCTTGATTTATTACCATTGCCTATAGATAAATTTATACATTCTGATGCTAAAAAAATGGCAGAATACATAAAGGAGCTGCATCAAAAGGTGCGCGAGAATATCGAAGCAAGAACAAAGCAATACGTCCAACGAGCTAAAAAGGTCGTAGAGGCATTCTTTTTGAACGAGGGACTGGGTTTGGGTTCATATCACGAAAAGAAAGGTTTCCCAAGCAAAGGCGATCTAAACTTCTCCCAAGGGGGCGGTCTATTCCAAGTCATTGAACGCATAAATGACAACTCGTACAAATTGGACTTGCGGTGACTATAATGTGAGCGCGAGTTTTAATGTTTACGATCTTTCTCCTTTCGATGTAGGTGATGATTCGAGGACGAATCAACTTAAAGAGGAGGGAATGATATGAACGCACCTATGATGAGAACTCAATCGAGACACCCTTGAAGCGCCCAATGGACCAATTACTGGCGTAGCGTGCTAAACAATTTAAAAACGCCATTTCAACTTTAGTGGCACAAATTTGGAACGACAAAAGAAAAGCGCAAAAACACACGAACATTTACATTTTATTTGAAGTCAAATATACTAGCTAGTGTCAAATGGGAGCATTTTAAAAAAAAGGGGTTAATACAAGCACATGTGAAATAAAATCAAGTATTTGGTGAGTAGTGCATAAATGGTACAAGCACTTGATGATAGAGATTAGGTAAATGCCTTATTTTAATTTCAAGATTATGGATAAAGGCATATGGTGGGAAATAAAATCAAGTATTTGGTGAGTAGTGCATAAATGGTACAAGCACTTGATGATGGAGATTAGGTAAATGCCTTATTTTAATTTCAAGATTATGAATAAAGGCCTATGGTGGAAGACAAGATCAATTGGATTGAAGAAATTAATGTGCCATATTGGAATTAAATATTTATGTTTATTTTTATTTTTATTTTTATTTTTATTTATAGCCACTACAAGCTACCTATAAATAGCTTGTCAAACTTCAATTGTAAAAACAACTGGAATTTGAATGAAAAGAAGAATTTCTTTTGGTAAGTTTTCACTCTCCTTATTCTCGAGGTTTGAATTGACTTATCTAGTTTTCTAGTGGCGTCGTTCTTTCCTTGTTTTGAACTTATCATCCTCACAGGTGTGGCGTTCATCTACCTATACCGTTGGTTCCTATCTCGCTAGATAGTGGGTCTCGATTTTATTTCGAAATATCATACCGTCGGTTCCTATCTCGCTAGATAGTGGGTCTCGATTTTATTTCGAAAACTCCTTCTATCAATTTGAAACCTATAAGATTCGGGTCTTTAATTTTTATTAAAGGTTTCTTTCTTGTTTCAAATTTCGAAACTCCTTCCATCAATTTGAAACTTATAAGATTCGGGTCTTTAATTTTTATTAAAGGTTCTTTCTTGTTTCAAATACATATCCATTCAACCTATCACCTATCCTTATTTATTTTTGAAGATATTATTTTTCCAACAAAATTATCCCTTTGTTAGTTGAATGAGAAACTGTCTAATTTACGATCGGGCAACTTTAACGATTCGCCTCCTAACCCGGGACGGCCCGTTATCAGAACATTTTTGTCTGTTCCTAACCCAGGGGTATTTTCGTCATTTCTCCTACCGGGGTATTTTGGTAATAAATCGGGGTCAATTTGAAAATCTTAATAAATCAGGGCACTTTGAAATTTTCAAAACTCGAGGGTACCTTTGAGGATTTTCTCAAATCAGAGGTATGGCAGAAATTTTAGAAATCGGGGTCATTTTGGTAATTTTGTAAATCAGGGGTAATTTCGTAAATTTTTCAAATCAGGGTATTTTAATATTTTGCAAAAAATATCTTAGTAAAAGTCGAGGGTAGTATGGTAATTTAAAATTTTTCAAACCAAGGGCATTTTAGTAATTTTACAACCAGGGGTACTTAGGTAATTTTTTGTAAATCGAGAAAAACTTTCAAAATAATTTTTACAATTCAAAGAGGCAATTTGGTGATTCTAAAACTAGGGTTTTATAGAAATACGGCTAGTCCCTTTTGAGTTTTAATTATTGAGTTTAGCCTATGAATGAGTCCTCTTGGTTAGGGTGAACCGTCACTACGCACCAGGTAGGATTCGAGCGAAGAGGAGGTGAGTCACGAGGACTGCTTAAATACCAGGCTCTTCCTGAATCCAATCCTAGACATGCGCATAATGGTTGCCACACCCTAACTCGGCGACTTACTTCACAGGTTTGTTTAGTCAGGCATTAAGTCTTATGTAATTCTTATGTTGGGGAAAACAAATCCTAGGGTTCAATAACGTACTATGCTCATCTACGTTCCCGATATACCCTTCTACAAATCATGCTATAAATCACACAACAGTTAGGAGCACTTACCTGTGGACTTCGGGTCGGAGACTTAGGTGCCATGCCAGAAAACCTGCTCATTTCCTAAAATTTTTACAAAACCCATTTGGGCTCGCTTTTGAAAACATTGTGGGCTTTAAACCCAAGGCCGAGAGTTTAAAACTGGGCTCTGATACCAAGCTGAAACACCCCCGACCCAGCCAACAATCCTTGACCGGATCCAGTATGTTCCTTGAGTAAAACGGTTCAAAGCTAGCTTGTTTATTTTGAGAACTTTTGGTGATTTTTAGAGAAAATTTGATTTGTGTTGAGTTCAATTGGAAAATGGTGTTGTCCTTGAAATTAGGGATTTATTAAAACATTGTTTTTATATTCCAAAACCACAAGTTAAAAAGAGTTGCCGAATTGGTTAAAGATTATCTTTTAATTTGAAAATCATTTATGTTTAGGTGTCAAAACATTTAACATTTATTTTAGGAAAAGTTCTTTAATCCTGATTTTATAATAACCGGTTCATAACATAAATAATAAAAATGTATGCATAACCAGTTCATACTAGTGGCCTTATTACATCAAAAACAAAACCCAAAAATAAATCCAAAAATACTTAGAAACAAATAGTCCAAAATAAAATAAAATGAAGTGAACATGGCCACCACTAAGCTCTCCCGCTTGATCCATCACTGAGCTTCACCTGAAAAATATCCCACAACGGGGTGAGTCAAACAAACTCAGTGTGTAATAACCAACACTAAGTCCCAAAGATTTAGGCATATCAGATCATACATATATATAACAGATAGAGATAATGATGCAATCCCAAACCCAAACCTAGATAACCATCCGCTACACATCACCCGTACCAACCATCACACCGTGGGGACTACTAAGTCGACCCTCCATCCGCTACACATCATCGAAGGCAGTCGCTGCAGACAACGTGCTCATCGCCCTTATAATTTCGTGGCATAGCCACCAGATAATAATTTGTGACATAAGTCACCACATTCAGATTATGTGACATAAGTCACCAAATTTCGTAGTAAAAACCACCAGATCACTTCCCCTTTTCATATCATCCATATGCCCCATGTCATACAAATCATGCAAATATCATGTCTTACGTCTTATTCCACAATCTTAACCAATTCTTATTTATGCCACATTCAAGGTTCATAATACTTATTAACAAAGTTTCAGAGAGTAACGTGCCTGAGTACTTTTGTACCATTGAATGGTACCTTGGGCCACTTTTCACATTATTATTAACTCATGCATTAACATAGTACCATAAGTCTTTTAAGACATAGTATAGGGATACACACCTGGTTTACTTAATGCTTTAACTGAAATCCCGAAAATCCCGATCTAATGCTTTAGATCTCTAGTTCCTTTATTCGGCCAACCCTAAACATGTTAGCAAAGAGCCATTTGGCTAAATAATCAAATCCCGAAGGATTAGCATAACCCAAAACCTTACCTTGCTGCCGATTTGATCACTAATCAAATCCCGAAACTTCGTAGTGTTTCTCCCTTGAAATCGGCTAATACTAGATCACTTCACTAGTTAGTTTTCGGCTTTTGAATGAATAAGAAACAGATCCAAAATATTAACTATGGCCTTGGCCGAATATACATGTACACTTACCTTGCGATATTAAATCCCGAAAGTAGTCTCTTGGTTGGGGTATATGTCGAAATACCTTGAAGAACCAAATCCCGAAAGAATCCTTCATAGTTTTAGCAAACAAGAATATTAATGGGATTAGTCCTTAACTTTCAGCTAAAAGATAGAAAATCGAATGACATTCAGCCTTACCTTTAATGTTGAAATCGACAGCACCTTGGCCTGACACCACAGAGATATTTGGCTGTGGGCTAGAAAGAACTTGCTTTCGGCTTTTGAAAGATTGTGAAAAGAAGAAGGGAAAGGTTGAGCAATTTCGGCAATACTGATAGGTAAAGATTCGGCTAGCACAAGGGGTATTTCGGCTTTTGATGCTATGAAGAAATCGGCTAGGGGTTACCTGTGTTTTCGGTTTCGACAAAATAAAAGAGAAGAAAAGATTCATTAGAGAATTCGGCAGAGGAAAAAAAGAGAAAAGAAAAGAATGGAGAATGGCTTCATTTCTCCCCTTTTTGCCGAAATTACTACACTTAGAATTCCCTATTCGGCCAACTCCTCCTCTCACTATCAAATCCCTTATTTTTCTCCTTATCTCTTCATTTAAAATTAATAAAATAATCCATCATTTATCCCTTATCTTAGCCGAATTTCAAAAAGGATTTAATCACAACTAAAGCTCATCCCTTTAGTGTCTTAGTGTTGTCCACTACTGCTCATTCTTGCAGCAAAATAAAACTTTTTTATTTGCTTCCCTTGCAGCTCGAACCTAGGCCTTTGCACCCTGCTTGTGGCGTCACATACTGAGGCCCTAAGTGACGCCTCCAAGCCACTTAAACCAGCCCATTTTCGTGTCATATTTCCCCTACTAATTTTCTTAAGGCCTCCTCTGCCTAGCTTTCTCTTTTTAAACTTAAAATCGAATAATTTCTAAGGTATTCACCTACACTCTAAGGTTCACAAAATTCATACACACACAATCAGAACACATATAGGCATGCTACTTCATACAATTTAGCATTAATGCATGAGCTATAAATCCCGGATATTACACAAGAATTAAGAACATACAATTAAGAACAAATCAAGTATTTATCATATATTTCAGAAAACAATAACAAGATCCGTCTTAGGTTTCATCCCCCTCAGGTATTTGAGGGGTTTAGTTCATAATAATTAAATAATACATCTCAGAAGAAAATATAAATCAAAACATAAGAAAAACCCTAAAACCCTCTGAAGGAAATTGAAGGGAAGATCCTTATCTTGAGTATAACTCCGGCTTCTTGAGATGAATCAACTGGCTTTCTTCTAGTAAATCCCACAATTCTGGGCTCTCTGGCTTGGCTCTTCAGCTTAACTGGACGCCTCCTTTTAGGTCACACTTAGGGTGTTTATATAGGCTTTCAGAATGTCTTACTTTGCCCATATGTATCCTAATCCGAGTGAAATTAAAACAGGTCACGGCAAGGACACGTTCGTGGCACACGCCCATGTAAGTCGAGGCCAGGCTGTGGATGGGTCTGCTAATGGAGGCACGGCCGTGTGGCTTGGGCCCAGGCCGTGTGTATTTCATACTTTGGCCCATTTTTTCCATTTTTGGCCCGTTTCTCGTTCTTTTCATCCTCCGGTGCTCTCCTAAGTATAAAACATGAAATTAAAGGATTAGGAGCACCAAATTCCCCAATTCAGGGAATAAATCATCCAAAAGTATGCTAAATGTGGGATTAAAATATGTATATATTACGGTTTATCAAATACCCCCACACTTAAGCATTTGCTTGTCCTGAAGCAAAATTCTCAACTCACAATTAAAATGAACTTCCTCAACTCATAATATTCATCAATAATGTTTTATCATAATTCATAGATAATTTATACATTGATATTTTAAGTAGAAGGGTCCTAAAGATTCAAACAATCAAAGTCATAGTTTTTGTAGCATGAAAATATAGGTGTTTCCCTTTACCTAAATAGTTACCTTTAATTCAAAATCGACAAGAGTTGACATCCTTAGTAAAGATTCACTTAAATCACTCAAAGTGTTTAAGGTTCAAAATTAAGCACTCAAAAGTCAAACATGAAAAATTAATCCCATATGCTTGCATGAAAATCAAATCTCCACCACTATAAAATGAAATGATACACAGATCAAAAGGTCTTTAAAAGGTTGTAACGGGGCTTGGGTTAAAGGTGTGGATAAAGGCTAAATTAGAGGGTTAGATTTGAGATTGAATTGACAATAAACCTAACTAGAAAAATGAACTAATCCTGAATAATTGAAAACTTGAAATACTAATAATACAAGCTTTTTCTTCAAGATGTGGAATTTAAACGTATAAGCTCACTTAATTATAAAACTAATAATGGATATACTTCGATTTTTTTAAGAACAAATCATTACAATAATAAAAAAGAACTTTAACAACTGAAATATAGAACATAGTTAGGCAACTACTCAAAATCAAATCTCGACAAAAAGGGAGTCAAGGAATGTTGATAACAAATACAAGATGGGTTTTGGGGTAATATTAGTGGGTGAGTCAATAAAATGGTTGTTAGGATCAAAAGGGTTCACTAATGGTTAATTGTGAGGGTAGGCTTTTTAGTGGAGTGAACGGGTTAAATCCTTGAATAACAAATCAATGTTGGCACACTCATAATAAAAAAATGGGCAAGAAAGAATATATGCTCTAAAAAGGCTCAAATTCTCACAAAAATTATGGGTTTTTTGATATCAACCTTATCAATTTCAAACTTCAAGGTAATAATTAGATTCAGGTAGACAACCTAATCAAAATTTTAATTTTTGAAAGTAGACTCATCATGCTTGATTCTCTAGTCCCCTAAAGTTTAAATCATCACTGCACAATTATCAATGACTTAATCGAAAACATATCAATCAAAATCATGAATCAAAGGAAATTTCGTTCTAATAGTAATATGAGAAAATTACTTAAAAACAAGACATAATTCAGGGATTTGAGAATAATGCAAAAAGTTAGGAACTTTTTGAAATAAATTCACCTCCCACACTTAATATGTACATTGCCCTCAATGTACAAAGATAGATATTCAAATACAGTGAGAAAATCAAAAGAGAGGGAGAAAGGTGAAACTTCCTAAATTATGGATGAAACCCTTAGAGGATGATCAATGATGAACATGATGACTAGGCATAGGTGAAGGTGGTGGAGAATACTCTGGTGGTGTGTTCGTTCCTTGAGTGGCACCTTGAACTTTTTTAAACTGCGAAGTCATCAGTAAAGTTTTTAGGGAGTTCTTAATTAATGGACGTTTGTTATAGTTACTCGAGAGTTAAACAGCCAGAGATAAAAGAAATCAAATTATACTTAAAAATTGAAAGAGTTTAATAATAAAGGAAAATGAACTAAAATAAAAATAAAAATAATAAAAGGATTCAAAGGTCCTCATCATTGAGTGATCTTGAGGTGGTGGTGGCGGCGATATGTGAAAAAGCTGATAATATCGTCCACGGCCGCCTCGCACGGCCGTGTGGATTTATCTCAGCCCGTGTTCTTTAGGCAGTTCGGACCACAGCTTGATAAACCGTAATATGAACATATTTTAATCCCACATTTAGCATACTTTTGGATGATTTAAGCCTTGAATTGTGTAATTTGGTGCTTTTAATCCTTTGTTTTCATGTTTTATACTCAGAAGAGCACCGGAGGATGAAAAGAACGAGAAACTGGCCCAACACAGAGTAAATGGGCCATATCACGATCTGGCCACGATTTGGCCTCATCAATAGTCTCGAACACGGTCTGGCCATGATTCACATGGGCGTGTGCCATGGGCATGTCCCTGACATGAGAAAGAAGTGTTTCAGTCAGATTAGGGTATTTAGAGGCAAAGAAAGCCATTCCAAAAGCCTATAGAAACACCCTAGGGGCCAACCTTCAGGGGGAGGCCAGCTAGGTGTCCAGCTAGGCAAAGGAGTCGAGCCAGAGAGGCCAACTAGGAGTCCAGCTAGGTGTCTAGCTAGGCCAAGGAGCTGAGCCAGAGAGGCCAGAATTGTGGGATTAACTCAAAGAACAGCCAATTGATTCATCTCAAGAAGCCGGAGTTATACTCAAGACGGATGATCTCTCCTTTAATTCCTTCAAGGGGTTTTACGGTTTTCTTATGTTTTGTTTTATCTTTTCTTTTGAAATATATTCTTTTATCATTATGAACTAAACCCTCAGATACCTGAAGGGGATGAAACCTAAGATGAATCTTGTTATCGTTTGCTGAACTATATGATAAATACTTGATTTGTTCTTAACTATGTGTTCTTAATTCTTGTTTTGGTATTTCTGGGATATTGATTCAAGTATTGATGTGCTTAGGTGGTGGAGCAAAAGTCCCTGCCTAAGAGTAGATCTAGCATAGTTAAGCAGAGTTGCTCGCGCGCCTAGAAATAGGGTGACGAAAATCTACCGAATTAGGGTCAAACCTAAAATGTGAGTCCATAGATCGAGTTAGTGCAATTCTAGGGGTTTTAATTAGAAAGAGATTTCAATTAATTAACCTAGGGTCAGACGTTAGTAGCCTCGAAAGAGGTATTAATATAAATTAGGGAATCCTACGGATCAAGTCAACTGATTAAATTGTCTGGTTTAGAGTTAGATAACAGGTGAAGTCTAGGTGGATTCTTCCTCAGATATTGTCTTAATCAATTGGTTTTTCTCACAAGTTATTTTCCCCAATTCATTCTTTTTGTCTTTGCATCTTTAGTTTAGTTGTTAGTTAATTTTAGATTAGATAACAAATTCCTTTAATTCTTAGGCTAAATAATAAAAAGAAAGTTAGTATTAGTACTTTTGGTTCCTTTGGGTTCGACAATCCTGTCTTGCCATAGCTATACTACTGTTCAATAGGTGCACTTGCCTCAATCGTTGTCATAATTAGTTCTAGGCTCGATCATTCTTTATATAAATTTTTAAGACCCTGATAGACACAATCAACCATTTGGCGTCGTTGCCGGGGAACTAAAATATTAAGAACGCTTAATTTTTATTACTTTAGCCATATTTTATTTATTTTATTTTTGCAATTTATTTTTACTTTTCTAAATTTTCTTGTTTTCTTCTGGAAGGTATCTCTAGTTTATGAATAGAAGGAACCCAATAGGACCCCTGATTTATGACAGTGATATTGAAGGTACTATTCACAGAAATCAAAAAGAAATAAGGCGAAGCTTAAATTACATAGAAGAAGAGCAAGAAGTCGAAGCTAATACCACAGAAGAGATGGCTGAGAATAATCCACCACATCCAGAGATGGCCGAACATCATGCTCCTTGAACTATGTATGATTATGCTAAACCTAATTTAACAGGAACTGAGTCAAGTATTGTTAGGCCTACTATTGCTACAAATAATTTTGAACTGAAACCTATCACTATACAGATGATACAACAATTTGTTCACTTTGATGGTTTGCAGGATGAGGATCCTAACACACACTTAGCGAATTTTCTAGAATTCTGTGATACCTTCAAAATAAATGGCGTTTCTAATGATGTCATCCATCTTCGGTTATTTCCTTTTTCTTTGAGGAATAAAGCCAAACAGTGGTTGCATTCTCTTCCACGAGGATTAATCACTACATGGGATCAAATGACCGAAAAATTTTTATTGAAATATTTTTCGCCGGCTAAAATGGCGAAATTGAGGAATGATATCTCTTCATTTGTGCAAATGGATTTAGAGACACTTTACGATGCATAGGAGAGATACAAGGATCTATTGAGAAGGTGCCCTCACCACGGACTACCCTTGTGGCTACAGGTCCAAACTTTTTTACAACGGCGTGAACCCTTCAACTAGACAATTGATTGATTCAGCCGCCGGCGGAACCTTGAATAACAGAACTCTTGAGGTAGCTTACGAATTCATTTAAGAGATGTCACTGAATAACTATCAGTGGCAAGTCACAAGGACAAAGCCAACAAAAGCAACTAGTGTTTTCAACCTCAACGTAGTAACCATGCTATCAAATCAGGTAGAGATGTTAAATAAAAAGGTTGATGGTTTATGTTGTTCTTTGCAGGTACATCCAGTTATGCAGTGCGACACGAATGGTGAAGGGATGAACAACACAGACTATCCACCTTGCAACCAGAACGCTAAAAATGAGCAAGCTCACTATATGGGTAACAATTTCAAATCTCAAAATAACCCTTATAGTAATTTTTATAATCCAGGTTGGAGGAACCACCCTAATTTTTCATGGGGTGGTCAAGGAAATCAGAGACAACAACCCCCTCCCAACTTCCAACAACAGCCCTACCACAGGAAAAGAAGTCGAACCTTGAAGAGCTGCTGAAAAAATTTATAGCGGTGTCAGAAACCCGTTTCCAAAACACGGAGACAGCACTCAAAAATCAAGAAGCATCAGGGATCAAGAACCAGTTAGGACAACTTACAAAGATCATATCAGAACGATCACAAGGCAGCTTGCCAAGTAACACTGAAACTAACCCAAAGGAACAACTTCAAGCCATAATAGCTCAGGATAGTGTAGGGTTAGATGAGCCCAAAGTAAGCCAAGAGAAGTTGGTAGAAAAAGGTAAGGTCGAGGTAAACCAAGAAAAGCCAAAATCGGTAATTAAAGAATACCAACCTCGTATACCATACCCCAACGCGATAACAGAAGACGACGCAGATGAACAATTCAGTAAGTTTCTTAAACTTTTAAAGAAATTACATATTAACTTACCGTTTCTTGAAGCTCTTTCACAGATGCCAGATTCAAAAAAATTTTTAAAAGAGCTTTTAAGAAACAAGCGAAAGTTAGACGAGGAATCGCATATCGAGCTAAACGCAGTATGCTCAGCGATGTTGCAAAACAAACTACCACCAAAATTAAAAGATCCAAGTAGTTTTACAATTCCATGCTTAATTGGTAGTTTATCTATTGATAATGCTTTAGTTGATTTAGGGGCAAGCATCAATGTTATGCCTTATAAATTGTTTAAACAACTAGGTCTAGGGAAACCCAAACAAACTAGGATGAGCATTCAATTAGCTGATAAAACTATTAGAATTCCTAGGGGTATGATTGAAGATGTGCTAGTGAAAATTGAAAAATTCGTATTCTCAGTAGACTTTGTCGTTTTAGACATGGATGAGGACAATAGTATCCGCTTAATTTTGGGAAGATCCATTTTAGCAACTGCCAAGACTAAAATTGATGTCAGTGCAGGAGAACTCATACTTTGTGTAGGTGACGAATCAACCAGTCTTCAAGCTCTCGACTCAGTTAGGACATCGAGTAATCAAGGTGAGAGCATAAATTCTATTAATAACCTGTAATATTCTGGATTATGGCTTATGCATTAATACTAAATTAGATGAAGTAGCATGTTAATGAATATTCTGAATGTGTTCTATGAATGTTGTGAACCCTAGAGTGTAGTGAATGCCATAGAAATTATTCGATTTTAAAGTTTTAAAAGAGGAAGCTAAGCAGGGTGGCCTTAAGAAAAATTGTAAGGGAAATATGACACACAAATAAGCTTGGAAAAGTGGCTTGGAGGTGTCACTTAGGGCCTCTAGAAATGACGCCACATGCAGGGGTAAATAGGCCAAGGTTCGAGCTGCAAGGGAAGCAAAATAAAAGTTTTATTTTGCAGCAGAGATTAGCAGCAAGGGACGGCACTAAGGCTATATTTTAGGAGCTTTAATCCTTTTATTTTTAAGAGATAAATGGTGATAATTAAGTAAGGTAAAAGATAAAGGATGGATTATTATCATTAATTTTAAATAAAGGGATAAGAGAAAAGTAAGGGATATGATAGTGATGGCCGAATAGGGGACTCAAGGCCTAGTAATTTCGGTAAAAGGAGGAAAAGTGAGGCCATTCGGCATTCTTTTCTTTTTCTTTGAAGCCTCTGCCAAATTCTCTCTGCAACTTTTCCCTTTTTCTTTTCAATTCTCCAAAAACCTATCTCATCATTTTCATCTTTTTCTTTTATTTGTTTTAGCCGAAATCTTGCTCTCCCTAGAGATTACCATTGCCGATTCCTCCTTGGTCCTATACTCTTCCATTGTAGCCGAATACTCATCATCAATCCTCCTCTTCTACTTTTCATAATATTTCCAAAAGCCGGAATTTCAGTGCTCAACAAGTAGTCTTAGTCGAATATCACTGTGGGTTTTGGCAGAGGTGCCGTCGACTACAACATTGAGGGTAAGGGATCCTATTATTGTCATTCTATTTCTTTTCTTTTAACCGAAATCAAGGTATTAGTGATCTTTGGCCGAAACTTGAAGGGTTTTCCGGGATTTCTCCTATTGTCGATGTAACACCCCCAAACCCGGTCCACAAGCCTTGACCGGATCTGGTATGTCACTACGAAAAAACGGGTGAAAATTTGTTTTGACTTAAAATAAAACTTTAAAATCTGTGATCTTTCGGAAACCATGTCCAATTAAAATCTACTAAATAATATAAGCCTGATATAAAATATCCAAATTAAAACTTTGTTATATGTTTTAAGATATAGTTTGCCGAAAATAAACTGATTTCCAAAATAATAATTTAATCGTCATTTTGCTTTAACACAATATAAAATACTCAAATAATTTAATTGGGCCTTATTACAATATAAACTTATTCAAATACTTAAACCTACTAAAAATGATAAATTCTATTAAATAGGAAAACAACTTCTGCATGAAATTCTGCTTCTGCATGGCCACCTTTATATCCACTCCAACCCGGTCCATTAATCACGAATCACCTGCGATGTTTAAAAAGTTGGGTGAGTCACACAGACTCAGTGTGTAATTAACCACTGAATTCCACCCACATGCTAACCACATAATAACCCATGCATCAGATATCATATATCATGTTCAGATCATATCACATTCTGGGCTTGGCCCTTACTCATAACACTTATCAAATAACCGGGTAATTAGCCGCATACCCTCCACATACTGGGCTTAGCCCATTTCTTATTCAAGTCCACAAGCACATATATTCACATACCACAATTATGCAATAATGAATCCCGACCCAAGCCTAAGGTCCATCCTCTACACACCCCCTTATCCAGCCTACCACACACCAGGGGATTATTAAATCACCCTCTCCTTTTAACTCCACAAAGGCATTCAATGCCATCCACGTGCAATTAAGCACAAAATCCACAACGCGACCTCAGTCAGCGCCAATCCACGATGTAGCCGTAGCTAACACCAAATCACGATGGGACACATAGTCACTCATCAATCCACGATATGGCACATAGCCGATATCAATCACGATGAGGCACACAGCTACTCATCAACCACGTACTCGAAGTACACCCGTACCTTCGTTCATAGCCCACCCATGCACATGCAACATAAAATATAGTCATGATAATGCATGCACATGTTTTATTCGTAATCATAGGCATATTCATATATACAAATCAATAATCATATTTCAACCACTTTGTTACTAACCTGATCCTCGTCATACCCTTGAAGGGTATCAATATCACACTTATCACTGCACTTGTTAGTAAACACATTACATATACAAATATAAACCCCGGAAACAGTAGGCTAGCTACACACCTTATAACCTGAAGTTCTAGACCCTCGATCCCGATGCTATCGCTTAGCGAGACTACGGCTATCTGCCTATAGTTCTCTCCTGCTGCTGGCCCACACCCCGGTGGCCAATCCCGAACCACTGAGACAGCTCTTTTCTTAAACTTCGGGATAGGGACTTTCCCCTGCCTTCCTTGACTGGCATCCACGTCCATCGCAATCATTTAATCAGAATCCTTTGGTTAAAAGTCATAATACAAGATCTTAGGCGAATAAACTACAATTTTAACTTACTTACCGAAACGATCTAGAATCCCAAAGGCTCCAATGTACTTCTGTCAATTTACCCCTAAGAATCATAGCACATAATCGGTCAATACTTAATAACCAAAATGGCCTATGGCCGACTATTAGCACTTACTTACCTAGCTTACTTAAATACCGAAACCTGCACTTGTCTTATAGAATTGTCGAGATCCCTACATATATCACATGTTAGAATCGACCTAAATACAAACCTATGGACAATGGCCCCTTGGCCAAATATTACTAATCGCTTACCTTAATCTCTGCAAATCCCGAAAGACTCCTTTTCAATGCTCCCAACGTTTGTTTAGAGAGACTACCAGAAAGTAGTCGATGGCACCTTCCTTGATGATTTGGCTTTTGAGACCACAAGAGAAGAAAAAGAGATGTTGATGAGGCTTACTAGAGATTCGGCTTATGCTCTAAATGATGACTACACATTCGGCCATGGCTCTCAAAAGAAGATGGGGTATTCGGCTATTCAAGAAATAAAAAGAAAGGATTTGGGGTTGAAAGAAAATAAAGACAAGAAGAGGAGAAGAGTAGGGGAATTTCGGCACAAAGAAAAAAAATTAAAGAAACAAAAGAGAAGCCAAAGATGAACACTCCCCCCTTATAAAGAATTCGGCTACTAGCATCCCCCTAATCAAATTCCAAAGTTTTCTCCCATTTAATCTTTTTAATAAAATAATGCAATACATTAACTCCTATCACTCTCCTACTTTATCTCTTTATCCCTTTAACAAATAAAATAAATTAATCCCATATCAAACTCCTACCTATTAAACTAAAATAAATAAAACAAATAAAATAACTCTACAATTATCTCCTATCTACTAATTTAAACTAAATAAAAATAAATTAATGACTATTCCCTCTTCCAGCCAAATTCAAAGACAAGCATCAAGCTTATCCCCCCTATTTTATAACTTTATCACCTATTCAAAAACAATTAAAAAGACCACCCTTATCATCTAATAAATAAAAATAAAGTCCAGCCTTAATCCAATACCTCAGCCGAAAATTTAAAAAAAAAAAACTAAATTCTTATCTCAATTTGAAGGTCCCATGTGCCGTCCAACACCTTACCAACCTGCTGCCAAAAAGAATAAAAATAAAACTTCAATTGCAACCTCCATGGTTCGAACACAGGACCTGGTGGAACAAGCAGCCAGGTAGCGCCCCAGGCCATTCGGCCAAGGCGTTATTTGTGTCAAAAATGCGCCATAATTTCTTTTAAGCCCTACTTCCTTAGTTCCTTCCTTTTAACGCCCTAAAAACAAAAATAAAAACCCTTCATTGCTGCCGCCTGGATTCGAACCCAGGTCCTTAATGGCGTCCTCCCCAAGCTCTTAAGTAGCGCACGGAAGCCACTCTACCACAGCCTTCCTTTTTGCTGAAAAAATGCCCACAAAATTCCTTTAAAGCCTACCTAGCCCAACTCCCTTTTTAACGCTAAAAAAAATAAAAGCCCAACTGCTTCCCATGTTATTCGAACCCCTTCCCCTTGGCACTCCCTTTGCACTTAGCGCCAAAGCCACTTTGCCAATTCCTTTCTTGTGTCCTAAACTCCACAAAATTATTTTAAGGCCTTCTTGCCCAGTTTCCCCTTTTTACACCTGAATCCAATTTTTTTCCCGAAGCATTCCCTTATAACTTAAAGTTCTCGAAACCCTTAAAACATGTCCAAACATACTCCAAGCCTACTATCACTCGAATTATGCACGAACGCATAACCCTTAAACCAGGGTGTTACAGTCGACTATAAGGAGGTTTTCTGGATTTCAATATCTAAGGCAAGGCATGTGTAATATTCGGCCAAGGGCCATTTGTTATGATTAAATGTTAGAAATTGATCTAACATATATCTATAGGGATTTCGACAGTACTACAAAGAAGTGACAATTTTCGGGAATTAAGATTCACAAGGTAAGTGAATCTGACATTCGACCAAGGCCCTATTTTGGTATTTCAGATCTGTTTCTTATTTAGTTAAACCGAAAACTAATCGAGTCAATGGATCTAGTGATTAGCCGATTACAAGAGGAAAGCATCACAAGATTTGATTGGTAATCAAATCGGCAACAAGGAATTAAGGATCTAAAGCATTAGATCGGGTTTTCGGGAAATCAATAAATCGATAAATATATCAGGTGTGTATCCTTCCCTAAGACTTAATAGATTTAAGGCATTAAATTTAATATATGTGTTATAAAGATGTGAAAGCTATGGCTAAGGTACCATGTTATGGTACAAAGTACTCAGGTACGTTTCCTACTTCTACTAGGAGTATCATATGATCTGTTAGGGTATATGTGAAACTATAAGAATCTGAATATGTAATATGACATGGCTTATGCATATTTGTATGACATGGGGGCATATGGGTGATTATGAAAGGGGAAGTGAATGTGGTGGTTTTATACCACGATATCTGGATGTGGTGGCTTCGGTCACATTATCTAAATGTGGTGACTTCGGTCACATTATCTGAATGTGGTGACTTATGTCACAAGTATTTTATCTGGTGGCTATGCCACAAATTTTATAAGGGCGATGGGCACGTCGACTGCAGCGACTACCTTCGATGGTGTGTAGCGGTTGGAGGGTTGACTCAGTAGTCCCCACGGTGTGCAGGTTGGAACGGGTGATGTGTAGCGGATGGCATCTAGGTTTGGGTTCGGATTGCATCACTATTTCTATCTGTTATATGTAATTATATGTGTTATGATAATGTATGCCTGAATTGTTGAATCTTAGTGTTGGTTACACATTGAGTCTGTTTGACTCACCCCATTGGGGAATATTTTTCAGGTGACGATCAGTGATGGACCGGGTCGGCAGGAGCTTAGTGGTGGCCATACTCAACTCAGAGTTTTATTAAACTTTGGACTTTCTTTTATTTAATTCTGGACATGTTATATTTTAAATACTTTGGATTTATTTCGGATTTTAAATTTTGATGTAATAAGGCCATAGTTGAACTATTTTATTTTTTTATTTAATATGTTACGAATTGTTATCCAATTAAAGATTGAGTAAATTAATTTTAAAAATAACCTCTAATTGTTTTGGACACCCTAAAACAAATGGTTTTCAATATAAGATAAACTTGTTTCCAACTCGAGCCCAACCCAAAATTAATATTTCTTTTAAAACCACACAGTTTTTCCAAAGTAACAAAAGAATTTGGAACCGTTTTACTCGAGGAACATACCAAATCTGGTCAAGGCTCGTGGGCCCAGTTTGGGGTGTTTCAGCTTGGTATCAGAGCCCAATTTTAAACTCTCGGCCTTGGGTTTAAAGCCCACAATGTTTTAAAATTAGGGCCCAAATGAATTTTTGAGAAAGTTTTGTGAAATTGAGCAGGTTTTTCTGGCATGGCACCCAAGTCTCCAACCCGAAGTCCACTAGGTAAGTACCCTTATTCATTTGTGTGATTTATAGTATGAACTGTAGAAGGGTAGAAATGGAACGTAGATTAGTATACTAAGTACTGGAACCCTAGGACTAGTTTACCCCAACAATTACATAATACTTAAGTGCCTAAGTAAACAAACCTATGGCTAAATTGCCGAGTTAGGGTGTGGCAACCTTTGTGCGCATGTCTAGGATTGGATCCGGAAGAGCACAGTACTTAGCAAATCCCTAGTGACTCACCTCCTCTTCGCTGGAATCCTACCTGGTGCGTAGCTTCGGTTCACCCTAACCAAGAGGACTTACTCACGGGCTAAACCCAATAACTAAAACTCAAAAGGGATTAGCTGTGTTTTCATAAAAACTTTGGTTTTAAAATCACCAAATTACCCCTTTAAATTGTAGCAAACTTAGTTTGAAAATTTTTCAAAAATATTTTCGATTTGCAAAATTACCTAAATACCCCTAGTGGTAAAATTACTAAAATGCCCTTGGATTTCAAAATTATCAAACTACCCCGATTTCAATAAAATTCTCTGATTTTGCAAAAATATCCAAAAACTTTATCGTTACAAAATACTAAGGTACCTAGGTTTGGAAATTTACGAAATTACCCCTATTTCACAAAATTACCAAAATGACCCCCGATTTTCAAAATTTCTGCAACAACACTGAATTGGAAAACAAATTCCCAAAAAGAACCCAAAGTTTTACAAATTTCGAAATACCTTTGATTTTTAGAGATTTTTCAAATTGACCCCGACTTATTACCAAAATACCCCTGTAGGACAAATTACGAAAATACCCCTAGGATAGGAATAGACAAGGAAGTTCAAACAGTGAATGTGTGTGCGAGGTACTACTGAATGAATGTTTGGATGAATGTACTCCTCTGAATTAGGATAGAAAACTTGAATGAAAACTTTGATTGATCGAAAGAACTGCTATTAAACTCCATTCATAAAATTTCTTCACGAATAATCAGTGGAACAAGGACTAATGCATAAAATTTCTTAATCAGATTAAAACGCGAACATAGACATGAGCTTTAGGTGACGTGGTCGTAATGTGCGTGGACACGATCGAGGCCAAATGACCGTGTTGGAACCCGTTAGGTCGGGTCAAGGATCTGAGAATGAAGTACCACCACCACCAGCTGTTGGTGCTGAACAGCAAGATCAGATGGGAGATGATACTGTATCGCAGGCTGTGCTACGAGTTCTTAATATGGTGGCAGGTGCTGGAGGAAATATGGGAGCTCAAAAATCTGTACCCGAGCGACTCCGGGCCAATGGAGCTAAGGTGTTCCGTGGTGTATCTGGTGTGGCACCCAGTACGGCTGAGTATTGGTTGGAAGCGACTGAGTGAATCATGGATGAACTCGATCTGACCGCTGAGGAAAAGTTGAAAGGGTTGGTGTTGCTTCTTCGTGCTGAGTCCTATCAATGGTGGCTCACGGTTCGGGATAGTGCTACGGCTGATGAACTTACTTGGGAATACGTTAAAGCGGCATATCAGAAGAAGTATGTTGATACTCATTACATTGATGCGCAGAGGAAGGCATTTCTGGGGCTGGTTCAAGGAAATAAGTCCGTAGCAGCATACGAGGCTGAATTCTTAAGGCTGAGCCGTTATGCTAGAGGGATAGTGGCTACTGAACATGAGCGATATGTCTGGTTTGAGGACAGACTGAGGGATGATCTAAGGTTATTGATAGCTCCACAACAAGAGAGGGAGTTCACAGTGTTGGTAGAGAAGGCTAAGGTGGCCGAGAGAATTAAGGATTCTATAAGGCACAACAGTAATCGGAATAGGCAGAAAAGAGGATTTGGATTGTCCGGATCGTCAGGAAATGTACAAAAGAGGCCTAGAGCTGATGGGCCGCGAGGTCAACAAACTGGTTCAGCAGGGCAGTATTGTACATGTAACCAATGTGGAAAGATGCATCTAGGAGAGTGTTGGAAGAAGACGGGGGGATGTTTTAAGTGTGGATCTAAGGATCACATGATTAAGGACTGTCCTATGAAACCAGATGGGAATCGACCAGCAGCTCAGAATGTTAATCAGGCTGGTAGAGGTGGACAGCAGCCTCAGCGAGGTCGTGGTCCGAATGGTAGAGGTAACGGTGCCGGAAGGGGACGAGGAACATCGGGCAGAGGTGTTGGGAATACTGAGGCTAGACAGCCAGGTCTGGTTTATGCGATTCGCCGGAGGGAGGATGAAGACGCGCCGGACGTCATAACCGGTACGTTCCTTATTTGTGGCAAGCCTTACTTTACTTTGATTGATGTGGGCTCGACCCATTCTTATGTTACATGTAGAGTAGTGGAAACTTTAGGCATAGCCTCTGAAATTTCTGATAGGGAGATAACTGTAGTAAGCCCATTAGGTCAAACTGTAGTGGTGAATAAGATTTTTCGGAGTCTACCTCTAGAAATTCAAAGAGTAGTATTTTCTGCCGGCTTAATGGAGCTACCCTTCAGAGAATTCGATCTTATACTTGGTATGGACTAGTTAGTGGAGCATCGGGCTGTGTTGGATTGTTCAGCTAAATGGATGGAGTTAAGGACCCCGGAGGATGGGGTGGTAATTATGATAGGGGAAAGAAGGAACTACTTGTCTAGCGTAGTTTCAGCATTGAAGGCTGATAAGATGGTTCAGAAAGGGTGTAAGGCATTTTTGGCCTTCGTAAGTGCGTTGGATGGGAAAGAAGAGGGAGTTAGTGGAGTTAGAACTGTAAGGGAATTTGAAGATGTGTTTCTGGAGGAATTACCCGGAATACCTCCGGATAGGGAGGTGGAATTTGGAATTGACTTGCTACCGGGAACAGCTCCTGTTTCAATTGCCCCGTATCGAATGGCACCAAAGGAGTTGGTTGAGCTCAAGGCTCAGATCCAAGAGTTGCTCGATCGTGGGTTTATTCGACCCAGTGTGTCTCCATGGGGAGTACCGGTCTTGTTTGTGAAGAAGAAGGATGGAACTATGCGTATGTGCATAGACTATTGTCAGTTGAATAAGCTGACCATCAAAAACAAGTATCCTTTGCCAAGGATTGATGACTTGTTCGATCAGTTGAAGGGGGTAGCAGTATTTTTGAAGATAGATCTACGGTCGGGATATTATCAACTTAAGGTGAAGGAGGCAGATATCCATAAAACGGCTTTCTGAACAAGATATGGGCACTATGAGTTCTTAGTGATGCCGTTTGGTTTGACGAACGCCCCAGCTGCGTTCATGGATATGATGAACCGGGTCTTTCAACCCTACTTGGATAGGTTCATCGTTGTGTTCATCGACGACATCCTAGTGTACTCCAAGTCTGAGGAGGAACATGATGAGCATCTTCGGATTGTGTTGCAAGTGCTAAGGGAGAAGAAGCTCTATGCCAAATTCAGTAAGTGTGAATTTTGGCTGAAGGAAGTTGCATTCTTAGGGCATGTGGTATCTGCGGAAGGAATAAGGGTGGATCCTAGGAAGATCGAGGCAGTGTTAGATTGGAAACCACCTATGTCTGTGGCTGAGGTTCAAAGTTTCTTGGGATTGGCAGGCTACTACAGAAGGTTTGTGGAAGGATTCTCGTCAATAGCCACACCTTTGACGAAGTTGTTAAGGAAGGAAGTACCTTTCGTATGGACGGATAAGCAACAAGAGAGCTTTGAGTAGCTTAAGAGGGTTTTGACTGAAGCACCGGTATTAATTCAGCCTGAGGCAGGAAAGGATTTTATGGTGTACTGTAACGCTTCTCATACAGGATTAGGATGTGTATTAATGCAAGACGAGAAAGTGGTCACTTATGCGTCTCGACAGTTAAGGCCTCACGAGGTTAACTACCCGACTCATTACTTGAAATTGGCGGCAGTGGTCTTTGCTCCTAAGGTCTGGAGGCATTATCTTTATGGAGAAAAGTCGGTGATCTACACAGACCACAAGAGTCTTAAGTACCTGTTGACTTAGAAGGAGTTGAACTTGAGACAGCGAAGGTGGGTGGAGTTACTGAAGGACTATGATTGTTCTATAGAATATCATCCGGGCAAGGCGAATGCAGTAGCGGATGCCCTGAGTTGGAAGGTAGTGTCGGATCTGAGGGCGATGTTTGCAAATCTAAGTTTGTATGACGATGGAAGTCTGTTGGCAGAGTTGCAAGTCAAACCAACGTGGTTGAATGAGCTAAGAGAGGGTCAGTTGGCAGATGAGGATCTAAGTGCTAAGATGCAGCAAGTTCAGAATGGTGGTGTAGAGGATTACAGTATGTCCGGTGATGGAATATTGTGTTTCAAGGGTAAGGTCTATATGCCGAAGAATGAGGAACTTAGGCAGAAAATTCTTCAGGAATCGCATAGTAGCCTTTATGCTATGCATCCTGGAGGTACTAAGTTGTACAGGGATTTAAGGGAACAGTTTTGGTGGCCTGGTCTAAAACGGGAAGTTACAGAATTTGTTGGCAAATGCTTAACGTGTCAGCAAGTTAAGGCTGAACATCAGGTTCCGTCAGGGTTACTTCAGCCAATCAAGATTCCGCAGTGGAAGTGGGAGAGAATCACCATGGACTTCATTAGTGGGCTTCCCCTTACGCCTACTAAGAAGGACTCGGTATGGGTAATAGTGGATCGATTGACAAAGTCCGCGCATTTCATTTCGGTAAGAGTTGATTATTCTTTGCAGAAGTTGGCAAAGTTGTATGTGGCGGAAATTGTAAGGTTGCATGGAGTACCGGTGTTGATTATCTCAGACAGGGACCCAAGGTTTACATCTCAGTTTTGGAAAGCCCTACATCAAGCTTTAGGCACTAAATTGGATTTCACTACGGCGTTTCATCCATAGTCGGACGGCCAGTCTGAATGAGTAATCCAAGTGCTAGAAGATATGTTGAGGGGCTGTGTGATGGACTTCAGAGGAAGTTGGGAAGACTATTTGCCTTTGGCGGAATTTGCCTACAACAACAGCTATCAGGCTAGTATTCGGATGGCACCGTATGAAGCGTTGTATGGTCGGAAGTGTCGAACTCCTACGTGTTGGATAGAGTTAGCAGAACGTCGAGTTTTGGGTCCAGAGATTGTGGCAGAATCCGAGGAAAAAGTTGAGGTAATTCGGGCACGGTTAAGGGAAGCATCGGATAGACAAAAGTCGTACGCAGACCTTAAACGGAAGGAAATAGAATTTGATGTGGGAGATCATGTGTTTCTTAAAGTCTCGCCTTGGAAGAAGGTGATGAGATTTGGTCGAAAAGGAAAGCTAAGTCCGAGGTTTATAGGACCTTATCGAGTATTGAAGCGAGTTGGACCAGTGGCATACCAGTTAGAGTTGCCTTTGGAATTGAAGCAGATGCACGACGTATTTCATGTTTCTATGCTACGTCGTTATCGATCGGATCCATCGCATGTAGTTCCGGTTGAAGAGGTGGAGCTAAGGCCAGATCTATCCTACGAAGAAGAGCCGATTCAGATCTTGGAACGAGATGTGAAAGTGTTACGGAGGAAGTTGGTTCCTCTAGTCAAAGTGTTATGGCGCAATCATGGATCGGAGGAAGCTTCGTGGGAGCCAGAAGAGGCAATGCGACAGCAATACCTTCACTTGTTTTAGCCAGATAATTTCAAGGTCGAAATTATTTTAAGGGGGTAGAACTCTAATATTCTGGATTATGGCTTATGCATTAATACTAAATTAGATGAAGTAGCATGTTAATGAATATTCTGAATGTGTTCTATGAATTTTGTGAACCTTAGAGTGTAGTGAATGCCTTAGAAATTATTCGATTTTAAAGTTTTAAAAGAGGAAGCTAAGCAGGGTGGCCTTAAGAAAAATTGTAAGGGAAATATGACACACAAATAGGCTTGGAAAAGTGGCTTGGAGGTGCCACTTGCAGGGGTAAATGGGCCAATGTTCGAGCTGCAAGGGAAGCAAAATAAAAGTTTTATTTTGCAGCAGAGATTAGCAGCAAGGGACGGCACTAAGGCTATATTTTAGGAGCTTTAATCCTTTTATTTTTAAGAGATAAATGGTGATAATTAAGTAAGGTAAAAGATAAAGGATGGATTATTATTATTAATTTTAAATAAAGGGATAAGAGAAAAGTAAAGGATATGATAGTGATGGCCGAATAGGGGACTCTAGGCCAAGTAATTTCAACAAAAGGAGGAAAAGTGAGACCATTCGGCATTCTTTTCTTTTTCTTTGAAGCCTCTGCCGAATTCTCTCTGCAACTTTTCCCTTTTTCTTTTCAATTCTCCAAAAACCTATCTCATCGTTTTCATCTTTTTCTTTTATTTGTTTTAGTCGAAATCTTTCTCTCCCTAGAGATTACCATTGCCGATTCCTCCTTGGTCCTATACTCTTCCATTGTAGCCGAATACTCATCATCAATCCTTCTCTTCTACATTTCATAACATTTCCAAAAGCCAGAATTTCAGTGCTCAACAAGTAGTCTTAGCCGAATATCACTGTGGGTTTTGGCAGAGGTGCCGTCGACTACAACATTGAGGGTAAGGGATCCTATTGTTGTCATTCTATTTTTTTTCTTTTAACCGAAATCAAGGTACTAATCCTATTAGTGATCTTTGGCCGAAACTTGAAGGGTTTTTCGGGATTTCTGCTATTGTCGACTATAAGGAGGTTTTCGGGATTTCAATATCTAAGGTAAGACATGTGTAATATTCGGCCAAGGGCCATTTGTTATGATTAAATGTTAGAAATTGATCTAACATATATCTATAGGGATTTTGACAAGATTTACAAAGAAGTGACAATTTTCGGAATTAAGATTCACAAGGTAAGTGAATCGACATTCGACCAAGGCCCTATTTTGGTATTTCAGATCTGTTTCTTATTTAGTTAAACCGAAAACTAATCGAGTCAATGGATCTAGTGATTAGCCGATTACAAGAGGAAAGCATCACAAGATTTGATTGGTAATCAAATCGGCAACAAGGAATTAAGGATCTAAAGCATTAGATCGGGTTTTCGGGAAATCAGTGAACCGATAAATATATCAGGTGTGTATCCTTCCCTAAGACTTAATAGATTTAAGGCATTAAATTTAATATATGTGTTATAAAGATGTGAAAGCTATGGCTAAGGTACCATGTTATGGTACAAAGTACTCAGGTACGTTTCCTACTTCTACTAGGAGTATCATATGATCTGTTAGGGTATATGTGAAACTATAAGAATGTGAATATGTAATATGACATGGCTTATGCATATTTGTATCACATGGGGGCATATGGGTGATTATGAAAGGGGAAGTGATTGTGGTGGTTTTATACCACGATATCTGAATGTGGTTACTTCAGTCACATTATCTGAATGTGGTGACTTCGGTCACATTATCTGAATGTGGTGACTCATGTCACAAGTATTTTATTTGGTGGCTATGCCACAAATTTTATAAGGGCGATGAGCACGTCAACTGCAGTGACTACTTTCAATGGTGTGTAGCAGTTAGAGGGTTAACTCAGTAGTCCCCACAGTGTGCAGGTTGGTACGGGTGATTTGTAGCGGATGGCATCTAGGTTTGGGTTCAGGTTGCATCACTATTTCTATCTGTTATATGTAATTATATGTGATATGATAATGTATGCCTGAATTGTTGAATCTTAGTGTTGGTTATACATTGAGTCTGTTTGACTCACCCCGTTGGGGAATATTTTTTCAAGTGACGATTAGTGATGGTCCGGGTCGGCAGGAGCTTAGTGGTGGCCATACTCAACTCAGAGTTTTATTAAACTTTGGACTTTCTTTTTTTAAATTCTGGACATGTTATATTTTAAATACTTTGGATTTATTTCGGATTTTAAATTTTGATGTAATAAGGCCATAGTTGAACTATTTTTTTTTATTTAATATGTTACGAATTGTTATCCAATTAAAGATTGAGTAAATTAATTTTAAAAATAACCTCTAATTGTTTTGGACACCCTAAAACAAATGGTTTTCAATATAAGATAAACTAGTTTCCAACTCGAGCCCAACCCAAAATTAATATTTCTTTCAAAACCACACAGTTTTTCCAAAGTAACAAAAGAATTTTGAACTGTTTTACTCGAGGAACATACCAGATCCGGTCAAGGCTCGTGGGTCAGGTTTGGGGTGTTTCAGCTTGGTATCAGAGCCCAATTTTAAACTCTCGGCCTTGGGTTGAAAGCCCACAATGTTTTGAAATTAGGGCCCAAATGAATTTTTGAGAAAGTTTTGTGAAATTGAGTAGGTTTTTCTGGCATGGCACCCAAGTCTCCGACCCGAAGTCCACTAGGTAAGTACCCTTATTCATTTGTGTGATTTATAGTATGAACTGTAGAAGGGTAGAAATGGAACGTAGATTAGTATACTAAGTACTGGAACCCTAGGACTAGTTTACCCCAACAATTACATAAGACTTAAGTGCCTAAGTAAACAAACCTGTGGCTAAATTGCCGAGTTAGGGTGTGGCAACCTTTGTGCGCATGTCTAGGATTGGATCCGGAAGAGCCTGGTACTTAAGCAGTCCTAGTGACTCATCTCTTCTTCGCTAGAATCCTACCTGGTGCGTAGCTTCGGTTCACCCTAACCAAGAGGACTTACTCACGGGCTAAACCCAATAACTAAAACCCGACAGAGTAAACCCAATCTCTTCGGTTTCTACGAACTATGTTTTCAATTTCACTGTCGTAGAGTAAAGGTCCTGACAGGTTTCTTCTAGTCATAAACTAGAATACCTGCCAGAAGCAAAGAAGAAAATTTAGAAAACTAAAAATAAAATTTAATTGCAAAAATAAAATATGGCTAAAGTAATAAAAATTAAGCGTTCTTAATATTTCAGTTCCTTGACAACGGCACCAAAAATTTGATCGTGTGTCAGAGTCTTAAAAATTTATATAAAGAATGATCGAGCCTAGAAACTAACTTTGACAACGATTGAGGTAAGTGCACCTAACGAACAGTAGTATAGTTTAGTGGCAAGACCGGATTTTTGAACCCGAAGGAACCAAAAGTACTAATACTAACCTTCTTTTTTATTATTTAGCCTAAAAATTAAAGGAATTTGTTATTTTGTAACACCCCTTACCCGAGACCGTTGACGGAGTCGAGCACGAGGCATTAACTTACTAAATCAGGGCATAAAAATTGAAACTGTCCATCTGCGTCATGTTCACTAAATTGACTATAACTCGAGTTACAAAACTCAAAATTTAGCTTTGTAAATTTTCTCTAAAACTAGACTCATATATCTTCCTACTATAATTTTTCCAGAATTTTTGGTATGGCCAATTAGTATAGTTTATTAGTTAAAGTCTCCCCTATTACACAGTTCGATAGTTCTGACCCCTCTACACAATAGATCAATTATCTCATAATATACAACTCTTTTGCCTGCACCATTTCTTTCATATAAAAATAGACTCAATATTATTTAATTTTATATCTAATTCACACCATAATTCCATTTATACTAGTTTTAGTGATTTTTCAAAATCACATCACAGTTGTTGTCCAAACTGTTCCCCTGCATATAATTACATGATTTCTCTATAATAACTATCAACTAGGCATTACAAAACATCCAAAACATGCTCTTAATTAGCCATTTTAATAGCTAATTATTACCAAGCATTTACAAGCCAATCTTAAGCCATATCATAAGGTCATACACACAAAATGGCTAAGTCCCTATACATGCCATAACTTAAAATATTCGAGTCACAAAATACCAATATAATCCTTTGATAGTGTGTAACGATCTCCGACATCCTTTCGATCCCCGAGTTGGCTTGTAATACTATAAAAAGAGAGAAAAGAATGGGAGTAAGCATTAAGCTTAGTAAGTTTGCATGTAAATAAATAACAACATTCGTAATAAATTATTTTATTCTTTTCTTATCAAGATCACTTAAGCTTTTAACTCAATGTACTTAAAATTTCATTCTTACCTGTACCTTTTAACATGAACTTGTCTTACCTTCCTTTGGTATACTCTTTGAATTTTCCCGTTGAACCATTTGGAATACTAAGGATATGCGGGTACCTTTCCTTATGAAACTTAACCATTGCCATGTCTTGACATGGTCTTACGTGGTATCCTTGCCTTATGAACTCACCAATGCCATGCCTTGGCATGGTCTTACATGGGACCTTTGCCTTATAGAAACTTATTAATGACATGTCTTGACATGGTCTTACATGATTTCATTAAACCCTAATGTCATGACATTTGTATCCTACACATTCCTAAGGTTTAACCGGAACTTTCTGAGATAGCTTTTCTGTCAATTCATACTTGAGTCTTTGAATGATAAATTTATAAAATAAATATGTAAATGCTGAAATTTAATAGTATTAAATGTAAAAATAGAATATTGCATTTATTTAGCGCAAACTTACCTCGAAACAATATACGATAAACTATATCGATTTAGTCCACTATCTTTTTCTTTCCCCGATCTAACTCCGGATTTCATTCTTCTTGATCTATAATAGAAAATTTAGCTTATTTAATACTCACATTTACCAAAACAGCCCTTAACTCTAACTTTGGCAAAATTATGATTTTGCCCTTAAATTTTTACATATTTACACATTTTCCCCAAAGCTCGGAAATTAAACTTTATCCCTTATTCTTATGTTTTATGACATGCTGATCATTTTTCCCTTTTATAACAACATCAAATTCTCACTCTAACATGTACTTATGAACATTAGGTATTTTTACCGATTAAGCAGTTTTGCTCGTTTTTACTTAAAATCACTTAGCAAAAGTTGTTTAACATAATTTTAGACTTCATGTTCTATCATAAAACATCAAAATAAACACATTTCACCGATGGGTATTTTTCCAAATATGAACCCTAGCATGAATTATTGTTAGAATAAGCTAAACCGAGCTACCGGGGCTTCAAAAATGTAAAGAACATTAAAAACGGGGCTTGGAATCACTTACTATGGAGCTTGGAAGCTTGAAACAAACCCTAGCTATGGTGAACCCTTGAAAATTCAGCCTAATGAAGAAGATGAGCATATTTTGCCATCTTTTTCCCTTTTAATATCTTTTTATTACCAAATGACTAAATTACCCTTTATTAAAAACTTTGGTTCTTTCTACCTATATATGTCCATTTTTGTCCATGAAAGCCTAATGGTATAATTACCATTTAAGGGCCTCTACTTCAATTATGCTCTTCAATTAAATCCTTTAACATCTAAAACTCATATTTATCAACTATTGCAATTAAGTTCTAATAGGCAAATTAGACATGCAATTCATGAAATTTTCTATTGATATTCTAACACATGCATCTAATCACTCGATAAATCATAATAATTAATCATAATAAACTTTTCTATCTCAAATTCGTGGTTTCGTAACCACTATTTCGTATAGGCCCTATTTCGGGATGTTACATTTCTCCCCCCTTTAGGGATTTTCGTCCTCGAAAATCTTACTCAGAAAGAGATTTAAGCCTTTGTTTTGCATAGTCTTTTCGGGCTCCCATGTAGCCTCTTATATCCCATGCCTATTCCATAATACTTTCACAAGTGTAATACTTTTGTTCCTTAATTGTTTAACCTCACGAGCTAGAATTTTTACCGGTTCCTCACCGTAAGTCATATCTGGCTGAATCTCAACCTCTGTTTGCGAAATCACATGCGATGGATCTGAACAATAACGACGTAACATAGACACATGAAACACATTAAGAATCTTCTTTAACTCAGTCGGCAAAGCCAACCGATATGCCAATGGCCCAACTCTCTCGATCACCTCAAACGGTCCAATAAAACGGGGACTTAATTTGCCTTTCTTGCCAAATCTGAGAACTTTCTTCCACGGGGATACTTTCAAGAATACCCTATCACCAACTTGAAATTAAATTTCTTTTCTTTTCAAATCTGTATAGGATTTCTGCCTATCTGAAGCTGCTTTTAAGCAATCTCTGATGACTTTTACTTTCTCTTCTGTTTCTTTGACTACATCAACCCCGTAAATCTGATTTTCCTTAAGCTCTGTCCAATACAAAGGTGTGCGACATTTACGTCCATACAAAGCTTCATAAGGTGCCATCTTTAGACTCGATTGATAACTATTATTGTAGGCAAACTCTATTAACGGCAAGTATTTCTCCCAACTACCTTGAAATTCCAATACACAACATCAGTCTGAGGATGGAAAGTTGCACTAAAACTCAACTTTGTACCTAAAGCTTCCTGCAATTTCTTCCAAAACCGTGAAGTAAATCTCGGATCTCTATCTGAGATAATCTATAACGGTACTCCATGTAGTCTAACTATCTCTGAAATATACAACTCAGCCAACTTGTCAAGTGAATAATCCATACGAATTGGAATAAAATGAGCGGACTTCGTTAGCTTATCAAGCACAACCCATACTGCATCTTTCTTTCTCGGTGTCAAAGGCAATCCTGTCACAAAATCCATAGTAACTCGGTCCCATTTCCACTCGGGAACTAATACAGGCTGTAATAAACCTAAAGGTACCTGATGTTCAGCCTTTACCTGTTGACAAATCAAGCGTCTAGAAACAAACTCTGATATATCTCTTTTCATTGCTGTCCACCAATACATTTTCTTCAAATCATTATACATTTTTGTACTACCTGGGTGAATAGACAAAGAACTGCTATGTGCTTCCTGTAAGGTTTTCCGAATAAGTTCATCATTCTTGGGTACACGTACTCTATCTCTGAACATCAAACAACCGTCCGAACCAATTTGAAAATCAGACTCTACACCTGACTCACACTGAACTCTTTTGGCTTGCAACTCACTGTCATTCTTCTGAGCTTCACAAATTTCTTCAAGAAACGTCGGTTTAGCTCTCAACTCTGTTAAAATAGAACCATCATCTGATAAGGCCAAACTAGTGTGTAAAGCTCTCAAGGCAAATAACGATTTTCTACTCAAAGCATCAGCAACAACGTTTGCCTTACCCGGGTGATAATCGGTCACTAGCTCATAATCTTTAATTAACTCTAGCCATCTTCTTTGCCTCAAGTTTAGATCTTTCTGAGTCATCAAGTATTTCAAACTTTTATGATCAGTGAATATTCGGCATTTCTCACCATACAAGTGATGTCTCCAAATTTTTAATGTAAATACAATAGCAGCTAGCTCTAAATCATGTGTCGGATAATTTTTCTCATGTGGTTTTGACTGTCTAGAGGCATAAGCAATTACCCTTCCTTCCTGCATAAGTACACAACCTAGTCCATTTAAGGATGCATCACTGTATATCACAAACTCTTTACCCGATTCTGGTTGTATTAAGACAGGAGCTTTAGTCAACAATGCCTTTAACTTGTCGAAACTCTGCTGACATTTCTCAGTCCATTCAAACTTGACATCTATGGAGTAGCTATCATGGAAAATCCCTCTACAAATAGTCTATAATAACCGGTAAGACCAAGAAAACTTTTGACCTCTGATACATTCCTGGGAGGCTTCCAATCAACAGTGGCTGAAATCTTACTCGGATCAACTCTAATACCTTCAACTGAGACAATTTGTCCAAGAAAACAAACTTCCCGTAACCAGAACTCACTTTTGCTAAACTTGGCATAAAGCTGATTATCTCTCAAAATCTGTAAAAATATTCTCAAATGCTCTACATGCTTAGTCTCATCATGAGAATAAATCAAGATGTCATCAATGAACACAACTACAAACTTGTCCAAATAAGGTATAAAAATTCGGTTCATTAAATCCATAAAAACGGCAGGAGCATTGGTTAAGCCAAATGGCATCACAAAAAACTCATAGTGACCATACCTAGTTCGAAAAGCAGTTTCTGGAACATCTGACTCTTTAACTCGCAACTAATAGTATCCGGATCTCAAATCTATCTTAGAAAACACAGTGGCTCCTTTAAATTGATCAAACAAATCATCTATTCTAGGCAATGGATATTTGTTCTAGATGGTTACCTTGTTAAGTTGCCGATAATCTATACACAATCTCATGGAACTGTCCTTCTTTTTCACAAATAACACTGGTGCTCCCCATGGTGAATAACTAGGTCTTATAAAGCCTTTATCAGTTAATTCTTGTAACTGAGCTTTCAATTCTTTCAATTCTATTGAAGCCATTCTATAAGGAGCAATAGAAATAGGTGTGGTACCTGGAATCAATTCAATACCAAACTCAACTTCTCTGATAGGAGGCAAACCTGGTAGTTCTTCCGGGAACACATCAGGAAACTCATTTACCACAGGCACTGATTCAATTTTCAACTCTAGATCTTTAGTATTCAACACAAAAGCAAGATAAGCTTCATATCCTTTCCTCAAACATTCTCGAAAGCGGACATAATGAAATCATGGAAATTGAACTACGACTCATCCGAATTAACCCAAGTATCTCACCATTTTCACACTTCAACTCAATGAATTTCTTTCCACAATTCACTATCACATCATGTGCAGTTAGCCAATCCATACCAAGAATCACATCAAACTCATCAAACGGCAATAGCATAAGTTCGGCCGGAAAACAGTAACCTCTAATTATCAAAGGGCAATTTCTACATACTTTGTTTACTAACACAGACTGACCTAATGGATTCGATACTTTAATCACAGATTTTGTAAACTCTATGGGCATGTTCATACTAGGCATCAATTTCATACAAACATAGGAATGGGTTGAACCCGGATCAATCAAAGCAATAACAGTAACATCATGAAGAGAAAATGTACCCGTAATTATGTCGAGAGAAGATGCCTCTTCACAAGCACGGATAGCATAAGTCCTTGCGGGTGCTCTAACATCTGATCTCGTTGTTGTATCTCTAAATGTTCCTCTACCTATCCCTACTCTGGGATTTCTCTGAGATCTGCCTCTAACGGGGGTATTGCCTGATCTTACACTCGGTATTACTTCTCTTTTAACCATTTTGGGACACTCCCGAATGAAATGATTTGGTGCACCACATCGGAAACAACCAGTCTCAGTTGCTCGACATTGACCTAGATGACATCGACCGCATTGAGGACACTCAGGTCTATCAGGCTAAATACTGCCAACACTCGCAATCGAAGTGGTTTGAGCTTTTGGATCCATAAACCTTCTACCTCTGTTTCGACTAGAATACCCGGCTGAAAAATTAGATCTCGTAGAAAACTCTCTAGGCCTCTTGGATGTAGACTGAAATGACTTGCTCATCTGTCTTTTCTTCGTATCTTGCATCTCAATTTCAGCTTTACCCTTTCTTTTTAACAACTCCTCTGCCTTACAGGCTCGGTCAACTAAAACAACAAACTCCTTTATCTCTAGAACACCAACTGACAGTCGGATATCATCATTGAGCCCATCCTCAAATCTTTTGCACATGATAGCCTCTGTAGACACACACTCTCGAGCATAATTGCTGAGTCTGACAAATTCACGTTCATACTCAGTCATAGTCATCTTACCCTGTTTTAATTCAAGGAAATCATTTCTTTTCTGGTCAATAAACCTCTGACTGATATACTTCTTATGGAACTCCTCCTGAAAGAAATCCCAAGTAACTCTTTCTTTCAGTACTACTGACACAAGTGTCTTCCACCACTGGTAGGCCGAATCTATAAGAAGTGACACTACACATTTAATACACTCTTCTGGTGTGCAGGATAACTCATCAAAAACTCTGATAGTGTTCTCGAGCCAAAATTTAGCTTTCTCTGCATCATCATCTTTGGTAGCCTGAAACTCTTCGACCCCTTGTTTTCTAATCTTATCAATGGGTGGTTTCTCTCTTCTGATTGTATCTGTAACTGGGGAAGCTACATGAGTGGTCTGAGGATCATGAGGGGGTGGAGGTCTAACAATAGGGTTCGCATTTAACGAACTCAAAGCAAACCATTCATTCATAACTTGGAAGAAGGCTTCTCGAGCCCCTCCTCCCTGACTAACTGTAACGGGCCTTTCACTACTATCTAGTGGCACCGTCCCTTCTGAGGTAGCGGGCGCATTACTCTCTACATCATCTACACCAGCTCGTTCGAGATACATAACTATAAACGAAAAACATTTTAAAATAGTCAGGAGTCGTCACACTATCAAAATATAAGTATGGCATGTATAGTTAGACTCTTACTCATACTGAATATTTCGAGACCCAACTAAACTCTGGCTCTGATACCAATAAATGTAACACTCCTTACCCGAGACCGTTGACGGAGTCGAGCACGAGGCATTTCCGTCTGCGTCATGTTTATTAAATTGACTATAACTCGAGTTACGAAACTCAAAATTTAGATCCGTAAATTTTCCCTAAAACTAGACTCATATATCTTCCTACAATAATTTTTTCAGAATTTTTGGTATGGCCAATTAGTACATTTTATTAGTTAAATTCTCCCCTGTTACACAGTTCAATAGTTCTGACCCCTCTACACAAAAGATCAATTATCTCATAATATACAACTCTTTTGCCTACACCGTTTCTTTCATATCAAAATAGACTCAATAAGATTTAATTATATATCTCATCCACACTATAATTCCATTTATACTAGTTTTAGTGATTTTTCAAAATCACATCACAGTTGTTGTCCAAACTATTCCCCTGCATATAATTACATGATTTCTCTATAATAACTATCAACTAGGCATTACAAAACATCCAAAACATGCTCTTAATTAGCCATTTTAATAGCTAATTATTACCAAGCATTTACAAGCCAATCTTAAGCCATACCATAAGGTCATACACACAAAATGGCTAAGTCCCTATACATGCCATAACTTAAAACATTCGTGTCACAAAATACCAATATAATCCTTTGATAGTGTGTAACGATCTCCGACGTCCTTTCGATCCCCGAGTTGGCTTGTAATACTATAAAAAGAGAGAAAAGAATGGGAGTAAGCATTAAGCTTAGTAAGTTTGCATGTAAATAAATAACAACATTCATAATAAATTATTTTATTCTCTTCTTATCAAGATCACTTAAGCTTTTAACTCAATGTACTTAAAATTTCATTCTTACCTGTACCTTTTAACATGAACTTGTCTTACCTTCCTTTGGTATACTCTTTGAATTTTCCCGATGAACCATTTGGAATACTAAGGATACGCGGGTACCTTTCCTTATGAAACTTAACCATTGCCATGTCTTGACATGGTTTTACGTGGTATCCTTGCCTTATGAACTCACCAATGCCATGCCTTGGCATGGTCTTACATGGGACCTTTACCTTATAGAAACTTATCAATGCCATGTCTTGACATGGTCTTACATGATTTCCTTAAACCCTAATGTCATGACATTTGTATCCTACACATTCCTAAGGTTCAACCGGAACTTTCTGAGATAGCTTTTCTGTCAATTCATACTTGAGTCTTTGAATGATAAATTTATAAAATAAATATGTAAATGCTGGAATTTAATAGTATTAAATGTAAAATAATAGAATATTGCATTTATTTAGCGCAAACTTACCTCGAAACAAAATACGATAAACTATATCGATTTAGTCCACTATCTTTTTCTTTCCCCGATCTAACTTCAGATTTCATTCTTCTTAATCTATAATAGAAAATTTAGCTTATTTAATACTCACATTTACCAAAACAGCCCTTAACTCTAACTTTGGCAAAATTATGATTTTGCCCCTAAACTTTTACATATTTACACATTTGCCCCAAAGCTCGAAAATTAAACTTTATCCCTTATTCTTATGTTTTATGACATGCTGATCATTTTTCCCTTCTATGACAACATCAAATTCTCACTCTAACATGTACTTATGAACATTAGGTATTTTTACCGATTAAGCCGTTTTGCTCGTTTTTACTTAAAATCCCTTAGCAAAAGTTATTTAATATAATTTTAGACTTCATATTCTATCATAAAACATCAAAATAAACACACGCATTTTTCCAAATATGAACCCTAGCATGAATTATTGATAGAATAAGCTAAACCGAGCTACCGGGGCTTCAAAAATGTAAAGAACATTAAAAACGGGGCTTGGAATCACTTACTATGGAGCTTGGAAGCTTGAAACAAACCCTAGCTATTGTGAAACCTTGAAAATTCGGCCTAATGAAGAAGATGAGCATATTTTGCCATCTTTTTCCCTTTTAATATCTTTTTATTACCAAATGGCTAAATCACCCTTCATTAAAAACTTTGGTTCTTTCTACCTATATATGTCCATCTTTGTCCATGAAAGCCTAATGGTATAATTACCATTTAAGGGCCTCTACTTCAATTATGCTCTTCAATTAAATCCTTTAACATCTAAAACTCATATTTACCAACTTTTACAATTAAGTCCTAATAGGCAAATTAGACATGCAATTCATGAAATTTTCTATTGATATTCTAACGCATGCATCTAATCACTCGATAAATCATAATAATTAATCGTAATAAACTTTTCTATATCAAATTCGTGGTTTCGCAACCACTGTTCCGTATAGGCCCTATTTCGAGATGTTGCATATTTAATCTAAATTTAACTAACTACTAAGCTAAGGATCCTAAGACACAGAGAAGGAATTGGGGAAATACTTGTGGGAAAAACCAATTGATTAAGACAATACCCGAGGAAGAATCCACCTAGACTTCACTTGTTATCTAATTCTGAACCAGACAATTTATTCACTTGACTTGATCCGTAGGATTCCCTAATTTATATTAATATCTCTCTCAAGGCTACTAATGTCTAACCCTAGGTTGATTAATTGAAATCTCATTCTAATTAAAACCCCTAGAATTGCATTAACAAATCAAGTATTTATCATATAGTTCAAAAAACAATAACAAGATCCGTCTTAGGTTTCATCCCCCTCAGGTATTTGAGGGGTTTAGTTCATAATAATAAAAGAATACATCTCAGAAGAAAATATAAAACAAAAAATAAGAAAAACCCTAAAACCCTCTGAAGGAAATTGAAGGAAAGATCCTTGTCTTGTGTATAACTCTGGCTTCTTGAGATGAATCAACTGGCTTTCTTCGAGTAAATCCCACAATTCTGGCCTCTCTGGCTTGGCTCTTCGGCCTAACTGGATGCCTCCTTTTAGGTCACACTTAGGGTGTTTACATAGGCTTTCGGAATGTCTTTCTTCGCCCCTAAGTATCCTAATCTGAGTTAAATTAAAACAGGTCGCGGCAGGGACACGCCCGTGGCACACGCCCATGTAAGTCGAGGCAGGCCGTGGCTTGGTCTGCTAATGGAGGCACGGTCGTGTGGCTTGGGCCCAGGCCGTGTGCATTTTGTACTTTAGCCTATTTTTTCCATTTTTGGCCTATTTCTCGTTCTTTTCATCCTCCGGTGCTCTCCTAAGTATAAAACATGAAATTAAAGGATTAGGAGCACCAAATTCCACAATTTAGGGAATAAATCATCCAAAAGAATGCTAAATGTGGGATTAAAATATGTGTATATTACGATTTGTCAAATACTTATGCAGATTTGTTTTAAAACATACTACCCATCACTACTGCACTCCACAATCGAGTTCCTAGAACTCGTCCATTCAAACACTCTAATTTGTGGACAAGCCACCAGTAATGCAGACAAGCTACCAGTAATGTGGTCAAGTTACTAGTAATGCATATAAACTGCCAGTAGTGCAAACAAGCTTTCAATATTGTAAATAATCATTGTAATAGGCTAATTTAGCCCAAGCCCATACAAAAATAATAAACCCAAAATAATAAAACAAAGTCCAAGTTCAGTCCAAAATATATCATTTGGCCCGATCAGAATGGCCCGTTACTAGAAAAGATTGAAGGTCCATCTACAAGCTTGATGTATATGGAAACATAATCTTTAAGGATATGCAATTTTAGATATGATATGCAAATCTTAGATATGATATGCAATCCTAGAATATATGGTATGCAATCTTAGAAGATATGATTTTGTAATCTTAGAGATTTAATTTGTAGATACCTTTTAATCTTTGTCGTTGATGTAATTGATCTGTATTGTTGAATTTGGGGAGGCCCAACTATAAATAGAGGCATCTCCCTTCATTGTAAAGGACTTGAGTTTTGAGCAATAAAAGTTCTTGAGAGCATTCACACAAATCTCTCTCTCTCTTGCGTTCTTATTTTCTGGGGCTTGTTTTTATTTTGTTATTCATTCATCTTCATTTCTTTTTGAGTTGCTCTCGTTTGAGTTGGATTTAGGTGGTAGAATTTCATTGAATCCTCATATTGTAAGAATTTCTTATCATTCTTTTATTTTCTTCCATTAATTATATACTTTATTTGTTTTTAATGTCACACATGTTGTTTATTTAAAAAAAACTCGTTTTATAAACCATCCATTTTAAATTGTTTGATTATTTGCTTTAATTTTTTTTCTATATATTATCAATTGTAAATTTTGATATATTACTATCTATTTTATATACCATTTATTTTTAAGATGTTTTGTGTATAACTTATTTGGTCTTTGATTATTGATGTTAGTATTTAAATAATTGTCATTATGTGTTTTATAAATTGTTTATTTCTATTTTAATATTGTCGTTTTTTATCAAAGTTTTTATTTATACATTATTTTAATATTGCAATAATTTTCCCCCAAATGCTCGTATTTGGGAGCTTCGAGAAGATTGTGCCCTAGCTTACTGGGTTCCAATTTTCCTCGTTGAATCTAAGTAATTGAGCACCCATTTCAAATCAAAACATATGAGTTTCAAATAAAAGCTTATTCTCGGGAATTCGAGGTGTTGTGTCCCAACTCATTGGATATGACATCTTGTTATCTTGAGGTAAGGATTTCTAAAAAAGTATAGACAATATTCTATTTTTGGAATTTTGAAAATTTGTGCCCTAACTTAGTGGGTTCCGATTTTTTCACTTGACCCAAATAACCGAATATCCTTCTAAAATTTAAATGCATGAGTTTTGAAAATCAAAAGACAAGCTTAGTTTCGAGGATTTAAAATGCCATGTTCTAACGTACTGGATGTATTATTTTATTACTTCGGGACAAAAGGGTCTTAACATCCATTTCAATTTATTCAAACATTTTTTTTTAAATAAAAAGGATCGTATTTTAAAATCTTCTCAAATTTTCGACATTAAGACATTAATTAATCAATTAGGTACCAATTTTGGGCGTTACGAGGGTGCTAATCCTTCCTCGTACATAACCGACTCCCGAACCTATTTTCTCGAATTCTGTAGACCACAATCATTGTTTTAATAAATCAAAATGTTTTTTTATTAAAATGATCAATTTCAAGGTAACCTGATCACACCTCGAAAAAAGATTGGTGGCGACTCCATTTTTGTTTTTAAAGTTAATCCCTGTTTTTCAAAAAATGGTTTCGACAGCTTGACGACTCCGCTGGGGACAGCAATAAGAAAGTCAAGCTGTAAAATTGATTATTTTCTGTCCTTTGTCGAAAATTTAAAAATTCCATTTGAAAATTACGATCCTTTTGTTGCATTTTTTGTGTCATTGCATATCATTGTTATTTTCTTGCACACATTGCATTGCATGACCGTTGTGGTTGCACCTTTAAGTGGGAGTGAGAAATTATGCCTCCGTGAGGTTTTCACCTCCACATGAGCTAGTGGATTGATTCCAGGATACATCTGCACCTATGTTTTCGTGAGGTTTTCACTTCTGCATGGCCATAGGGAAATGTATTCCCCTAAACTGAACTCGGTCCGTATGAGCTTATAATGGGTGAGGATCGAGGAATATTCTGGTTCAAGTACCTCAACTTTAGAGCTAAACCATACGTAGAAAACATAAGGACTCAACCTAAGTAGAACTATGCCAAACCCTAGTGGTCACCCACATAGGTGCCCTATTTTGTTATTTATTTCTCTTGTGCTAACGTGTTCTCTTTTGTTTTGATTGCATTGCATTCACATCATAGAAAAGAGGTGTTGATTCAAATTCGATTGCTAAATAGAAGAGTTTGTCATGAGAAAATGGATTTCTTGATAAAGTGAATTATAATACGGTCATCCGAATATGGTCCAAGTAAACACAACGAGAGAAGACTGATAGTCTGTGAAGGAATACAAGAAGACTATTCGAAAATCATCACATCTCGGCTTTCTTGAAGAGGCTAACGAGCATTGTTGAAATAAGTGAAGCAGTGAGTCGCGACCCAAATCAAGTAAAAAGAGCTAGTAGAGACATTTATTAGAAAGTTCGCGAGATTGGACCTTAATATCCAGATAAGAAGAAAGGGATCTATGTCTTCACTTGGAATATGAGGGAAAGGTCGTATAAATATCCGTTTTATGTAAAGGAATTTATTTTCTAGAAAACTTATTCTAATGGAATTGAATTCAGAATCAACGCATCTCTTTCTTTTTGCATTCATTTCATGCATTTGTATTACATAGCATCATATGCATTAAAATCCATAGAAGGACCCTAATTAGTTGAAGTTATTTTAGAAAAAGAGAGAAAGAGAGAAAGTTAATCTAGAAACTAAACATCGTTACGGTACTCGGGCTAAGACAAAAGATGTGGATCAAAGACGCGAACAGTTCCAAAGAGACATGCAAGACCAGCTGCAAGAGCACTTGGCAAAGATCCAACAAGATGTGAGGGAACAAACGATGGAAGCCCAAAGGAATATGGTGGCTCAAATGACTCAGCTACTGAATGGGGAAATGGACAAGGGAAAAGGCCCCATGACTAATGCTGAAGAAGATAATGAAGATTATCCTCCGGGTTTTACCCCACCACATGTACAAACACAACCTGAAGCATATCCTCGAAGGCCATCTATTACAATTAGGCCTCAACAAGGTCAAGCTGATACTGGGGTGCCCATTAATTTCCAAGTTGGCTCAGGAACCTAACCCAGGAGATAACCCTACTAATCCTGTTATCCCTGATTTAGATATAGTGGAGAGGGAAGGGACGAGAATTAAATTACCAAGGCAGTTAGAGGACCGTTGTAGATGGTTAGAAGAAAAGCTCAAGGCCTTGAAAAACGCTGATAATCACTATGGAATTGATGCTAAAGACTTGAGCTTGGTTCCAGATTTAGTACTTCCTCACAAGTTCAAAATGCCAGAATTTGAGAAGTACAATGGGACTAGCTGTCCTGAAGCCCATATTACCATGTTCTGTAGACGGATGACTGGGTATGTTAATAATGATCAACTGTTGATCCATTGTTTCCAAGATAGCTTGGTGGGGGCAGCGTCCATGTGGTACAACCAATTGAGCCGTGCTAGGATTAATTCCTGGAGAGACCTAGCACAAGCATTTATGAACCAATACAATCATGTGATAGACATGGCGCCTGACAGAATCACCTTGCAAAACATGGAGAAAAAATCAAATGAAAACTTCAAGCAGTATGCACAAAGATGGAGGGAAGTTGCCATGCAAGTTTAGCCACCGCTCCTAGAAAAGGAAACTACAATGCTTTTTATCAATACTTTAAAGGCCCCATTCATTACTCACATGATAGGAAGTACCACAAAGAGCTTTGTAGATATAGTAATTGAAACACCCTAAACCCGGCCCACGAGCCTTGACCAGATTTGGTATGTTCCTAAAGTAAACCGGTTTCAAAATTCTTTGTTACTTAGAGAAAAACTTGTGTGATTTTAAAAAAAAAATAATTGTTTTGGGTTGGGCTTGAGTTGAAAACAAATTTAACTTATGTTGGAACCCATTTATTTATGGTGACAAAACGTTTAGGCTTTGTTTTGAATAAATATACTTTAAACTTTAATAAATAAAAATAAAATAATGTAATCCAACTATGGCCTTATGGCCTTATTACATCAAATAATTCCCAAACTTAAAATTAAAGTACTTAGTAAAAATAAAAATCCCAAATAATAAGATTTCTCCTTGCTATGCATGGCCACCTTTAGCTCTGCCGACCCAGGTCCATTATTGCTCATCACACGAAAAATATTCCAACAGGAAGTGAGTCAAACAGACTCAATGTGTAACCAGCACTAAATCATAATAGAATCAGGCATAACAAATATTACATATTCATATCATAGCATACAAATTATGATGCATTCCCAAACCCAAACCTAATTGTCCATCCGCTACACACCCCCGTACCTGCCAAACACACCGTGGGGACTACTAAGTCAACCCTCCTTCCGCTACACACCAATTTGCGGGCTTAAAGCTCTGATCGTGGTTTTAGGAAACCACTTTTCGATTCATCGTGGTCTTAGATCACCACTTTTCAGATTACTGTGGTCGTAAGTCACCACTTTTCAGATTACTATGGTCTTAAATCACCACTTTTCACTTCCCCTTTCAATATACAACCAAATGCCCTATAAACATGCATAATATACCATAGTTCAAATTCTTATCATATTCTCGTGTTACGAATAACATTTTTCATATTCCTAGTAGAAGTAGGAAACGTACCTGAGTACTTAGTACCATATCATGGTACTTTAGCCATGCTCATATTTCTATTAACATATATTTTAATACATGCAACCATAATTCATATTACAGAAATAGTGTGGAGTACACACCTGATTCGCTTAAGGTTTCCAATCCAAATCCCGAAAAGCTTGATCTAATGCCTTAGATCTTAATTCTCTACATTTAATCAATCATTTAATACTTAGTAAAGAGCCATTCGGCTATAAATCCAAATCCTAGTAGGATTAGTACACTAAAACTTACCTTGTTGCCGATTGACTTAATAACCAAGTCCCGAAACTTTGTATCCTTCTTCCTTGTATTCGGCCAACTCTAGATCCCTTTAACATATTAGTTTTCGGTTTTAAGATAATAAAAGACAGATCCAAACACTAAAATAAGCCTTGGCCGAATGCTATAGACACTTACCCTTGGATTTTAAATCCCAAAATTCACCGAATAACTAGGGAACACGCAGCCTATGGTGTACCTTCGGGAAAAGAACTTCTCCTTCCTTGTAGTCTACACTTAGTAAGTCCCGAAAGATCACTTCAAAGTTTCGGCAACCATGAACATTAAAACAACCATTTTGATAAGTCTAAAGTATAAAAGAATGGAAACCAAACTTGGATCTTACCCTTATTTGAAGAAATCGATTGCACCTTCACTTCAACCTTCAGAGATTCGGCTATGGCCTTGATCTTAGCAAGCTTTCGGCTTTTGGAATATTGAGAGGAGAAGAATGAAAAAGAAAAGAACAGGGTTGCAGAGAAAATTCGGCAGAGGTTATCAAGGAAGAGTAAATAATCCTGAATGGCCTCTCTTTTCCTTTTATAGCCAAATTTACTAGGCTAGAGTCCCTTACTTGGCCATCACTCTTCTATTTTGATAACTTTATCCTTTAATTATCATAAATAAAAGAGTTTAATCCAACATTTATCTCTTCAAAATAATCCAATTTAAAAATCCTTTATTTATCACCTTTTTAATCGAATATTTATGAAAATAAAACACCTCTTTTCTAGAAGCATGTGCCGTCCACCTCGGTCTTCGGAAGCAAAAATAAAACCTCCTTATTTGCTTCCCAAGTGACTCGAACCAGTGCCCATTCCTCTTGCATATGGCGCCATTTCCATAGGCCCTAAGTGGCATCTTCAGGCCACTTTTCCAAGCCTGTTTATGTGTCAAATTTCACAAACTTTTTCTTTTAAGGCCACCTTGCCTTAATTTCCCCTTTTAAACATTAAAACTCGTCATTTCTAGGTCATTTCTAAGTTTCCTAAAATTTTCGTTCGCTCTGTAAACTTGACATTTCCTTACATTTCCAAGTTTCAGAAATGTTCACTTTCCTTTTTGAATCATTTCTAAATCATTTTCCTAGTTTCCATAAATGTTCACTTTCCTCTTTATTCCTTTACATTTTCAGGACATTTCCCTACATTTCCAAGACAAGACATTTCCTTGCATTTCCATACATTTCCTCGTATTTCCTTACATTTCCTTACATTTCCATACATTTCCATACATTTCCTTACATTTCCTTACATTTTCTTACATTTCCCTACATTGCCTTACATTTCCATACATTTCCACACATTTCCATACATTTTCATACATTTCCATACATTTCCATACATTTCCATACATTTCCTTATTTCTAGAATTCACATAACATATTCATAATTCATAAAACATGCCATTTTACCATATGGTTCCTTGTGTCATGCTTCACACGGAGTTTCTTTTAAAGCCTTATTTACCTAACTTCTCCTTTAAAAATAAAATTCCAGTACTTTTCCAAGACTTCCTCCCACATCCTTGGATTCTCAAAACCCTTAAAACATGCTCAACCACACTTAAAGCCTACTAACACTTGAGTTATGCTCCAAATGCATAACCCCTAATCTAGGATGTTACAGTAATGGTGGGAGAAATGATTGAAAATGCCATAAGGGGTGGCAAGATAGAAACAAGGGAAAACACCAAAAGGTCAGCTCCAAGGAAAAAGGAGAACGAGGTGAATAATACGAGTACATACAACAAAGGGTACTTGAAGTCAATTACTGTCATTCAACCAAAAGTAACCACTAGCTATCAAGGCTCTTTAAGGCAAGAATCCAATTCGAGGCCAAATACAGAAAAGCTCCAGTTCACACCCATCCCAATGACATATAAGGAGCTGTATCAGAATCTTTTTGATGTGCATGTAGTATCTCCGTCCTACTCGGAACCTGTGCAACCTCCGTTCCCAAAATGGTATAATGAGAATGCCCAATACGAGTACCATGCGGGAATAACGGGTCACTCAATTGAAAACTGTACTCTATTTAAAAAGTTGGTCGAAAGGTTCAATAAAATGGGAATTTTGAAATTCGACGTTCATCAGAACCTGATCACTTTGATGAGGCAGTAAATGAGATAATTGAAGAAGGAGACAAGAAAGTTGCGACTCTTTGAAGAAGTCAAAAGCAAAGAGGGAACCGGGGAACGAAGTTTCCAAGACCTTGCATACTTGGGAGTGTTTTGAATAATGGGACTGTGGAAGAGATCCCTGTATTTTTAGAGCTAATCTAGAGTAATATTCAAAACACGCTTGTTGCCTTAAGCTTAGAGGCAATAAGAACCCTTTTGTGAAATAGGCTTGTCTGGAATTTTTATTTCAATAAAATGCATCTTTTTGAGCAAATATTCTTTTATTTTTTCCATTTCATACTGTACAAACAATTGTTCTTAGTTTTTTTTCTTTTGTTTGTTCTTTGTAATTTCTTTCAAGTATTCTTTCATTCTTCATTCATGACTATACAAATAATCATTCTTTGAATCCATTTATTCTTTGGAATCTCCCTTCGAACCTACAATAGGTCTCCAGATATCAACGATGTGAGCAACGCTGCTACTGACTCAGAGTCCCCTTTCAAGTAAGATATGTGTCTAGAGGGATCTCAGGTCTTTGAAGATAACAGAGATTGTAACCTATCTTCTGATCTGTTAAGAATGGTAGAATAAGATGAAAAACATACCATACTCTACAAAAGGTCAGTGGATATTATGAGCCTAGAAAAGAGGTGAAGATTGTAGCCTAGCTCACCATAGAAATAGGGCGAGACATTATTGAGTTATTTTCAAGAATTCAAAGATGTTTTTGCACTATCATATCAGGACATGCCTAGGCTACTGAGACGCGGGTACGTTGAAATCTAAAAAGAGGTCCATAAGGATGTCAGAAGGACACATGCTAATGGTTTTACAATAGCCAAGCTAATCATGAGGTTTGGGTACTGCTAATCTACATAGAAAGGGATGGCATGAAACACCCCAGACCCGGCCCACGAGCCTTGACCAGATCTGGTATGTTCCTTGAGTAAAACGGTTCAAAACTAGCATGTTTCTTTTTAGAACTTTGGGTGATTTTTAGAGCAAATTTGATTTGTGTTGAGTTCAATTGGAAAACGGTGTTGTCCTTGAAATCAGGGATTTATTAAAACCTTGTTTTTATATTCCAAAACCACAAGTTAAAAAGAGTTGCCGAATTGGTTAAAGATAATCTTTTAATTTGAAAATCATTTATGTTTAGGTGTCAAAACATTTAACATTTATTTTAGGAAAAGTTGTTTAATCCTGATTTTATAATAACTGTTTCATAACAGAAATAATAAAAATGCATGCATAACCAGTTCATACTAGTGGCCTTATTACATCAAAAACAAAACCCAAAAATAAATCCAAAAATACTTAGAAACAAATAGTCCAAAATAAAATAAAATCTGAGCTGAACATGGCCACCACTAAGCTCCTGCCGGCCCGGTCCATCACTGAGCGTCACCTGAAAAATATCCCACAACGGGGTGAGTTAAACAGACTCAGTGTGTAGTAACCAACACTAAGTCCCAACGATTCAGGCATATCAGATCATACATACATATATATAACAGATAGAGATAATGATGTAATCCCGAACCCAAACCTAGATAACCATCCGCTACACATCACCCATACCAACCATCACACCGTGGGGACTACTAAGTCAACCCTCCATCCGCTACACATCATCGAAGGCAGTCGTTGCAGACGACGTGCTCATCTCCCTTATAATTTCGTGGCATAGCCACCAGATAATAATTTGTGACATAAGTCACCACATTCAGATTATGTGACATAAGTCACCAAATTTCGTGGTAAAAACCACCAGATCACTTCCCCTTTTCATATCACCCATATGCCCCATGTCATATAAATCATGCAAATATCACGTCTTATGTCTTATTCCACATTCTTAACCAATTCTTATTTATGCCACATTCAAGGTTCATAATACTTATTAACAAAGTTTCGGAGAGTAACGTACCTGAGTACTTTTGTACCATTATTATTAACTCATGCATTAACATAGTACCATCAATCTTTTAAGACTTAGTATAGGGATACACATCTGGTTTACTTAATGCTTTCACTGAAATCCCGAAAATCCCGATCTAATACTTTAGATCTCTAGTTCCTATATTCGGCTAACCCTAAACATGTTAGCAAAGAGCCATTCGGCTAAATAATCAAATCCCGAAGGATTATCACAACTCAAAACCTTACCTTGCTGTCGATTTGATCACTAATCAAATCCCGAAACTTCGTAGTGTTTCTCCCTTGAAATCGGCTAATACTAGATCACTTCACTAGTTAGTTTTAGACTTTTGAATGAATAAGAAACAGATCCAAAATATTAACTATGGCCTTGTCCGAATATACATATACACTTACCTTGCGATATTAAATCCCGAAAGTAGTCTCTTGGTTAGGGTATCTGTCGAAATACCTTGAAGAACCAAGTCCCGAAAGAATCCTTCATAGTTTCGGCAAACAAGAATATTAATGGGATTAGTCCTTAACTTTCGGCTAAAAGATAGAAAATCGAATAACATTCAGCCTTACCCTTAACGTTCAAATTGACAGCACTTTGGCCTGACACCACAGAGATATTCGGCTATGGGCTAGAAAGAACTTGCTTTCGGCTTTTGAAAGATTGTGAAAAGAAGAAGGGAAAGGTTGAGCAATTTCGGCAATACTGATAGGTAAAGATTCGACTAGCACAAGGGGTATTTCGGCTTTTGATGCTATGAAGAAATCGGTTAGGGGTTACCTGTGTTTTCGATTTCGACAAAATAAAAGAGAAGAAAAGATTCACTAGAGAATTCGACAGAGGAACAAAAGAGAAAAGAAAAGAATGGAGAATGGCCTCACTTCTCCCCTTTTTGCCAAAATTACTACACTTAGAGTCCCCTATTCGGCCAACTCCTCCTCTCACTATCAAATCCCTTGTTTTTCTCCTTATCTCTTCATTTAAAATTAATAAAATAATCCATCATTTATCCCTTATCTTAGCCGAATTTCAAAAAAGATTTAATAACAACTAAAGCTCATCCCTTTAGTGTCTTAGTGCCGTCCACTACTGCTCATTCTTGCAGCAAAATAAAACTCTTTTATTTGCTTCCCTTGCAGCTCGAACCTAGGCCTTTGCACCCTGCTTGTGGCGTCACATACTGAGGCCCTAAGTGACACCTCCAAGCCACATAAACCAGCCCATTTTCATGTCATATTTCCCCTACTAATTTTCTTAAGGCCTCCTCTGCCTAGCTTCCTCTTTTTAAACTTAAAATCGAATAATTTCTAAGGTATTCACCTATACTCTAAGGTTCACAAAACTCATACAACAAAATCAGAACACATATAGGCATGCTACTTCATACAATTTAGCATTAATGCATAAGCCATAAATCCCAGATATTACAGTTCTACCCCCTTAAAATAATTTCGACCTCGAAATTACCTGGCTAAAATAAGTGAGGGTATTGCTGTCGCATTGCTTCTTCTGGCTCCCACGAAGCTTCTTCCGATCCATGATTACGCCATAACACTTTCACTAGAGGAACTGATTTCCTCTGTAGCACTTTCACATCTCGTTCCAAAATCTGAATTGGCTCTTCCTCAGAGGACAAATCTGGCCTTAGTTCCACTTCCTCAACTGGTACTACATGAGATGGATCCGATCGATAACGACGTAGCATAGAAACATGAAATATGTCGTGCAACTACTTCAACTCTGGTGGCAACTCTAGCTGGGATGCCACTGGTCCAACTCGCTTCATTACTCGATAAGGTCCTATAAACCTTGGGCTTAACTTCCCTTTACGACCAAATCTCATCACCTTCTTCCAAGGCGAAACTTTGAGAAACACTTGATCTCCCACAGCAAATTCTATTTCCTTCCGTTTGAGATCTGCATAAGACTTCTACCTGTCAGATGCCTCTTTTAACCGTGCCCGAATTACCTTAACCTTCTCCTCGGATTCTGCCACAAACTCTGGACCCAAAACCTGACGTTCCCCTAATTTCGTCCAACACGTAAGTGTGCGACACTTTCGACCATACAATGCTTCATATGGTGCCATCCGAATACTGGCCTGATAGTTGTTATTGTATGCAAATTCTGTTAAAAGCAAATATTCTTCCCAACTTCCTCTGAAGTCTAACACATATCCCCTCAGCATATCCTTTAACACTTGAATCACTCGTTTAGACTGACCGTCCAACTGTGGATGAAATGCCGTAGTGAAATCCAATCTGGTGCCTAAAGCTTGATGTAGAGCTTTCCAAAACCGAGACGTAAACCTTGGATCCCTATCTGAGATAATCGACATCGGAACTTCATGCAATCTCACAATCTCCGCCACATACAATTTCGCCAACTTCTGCAAAGAATAGTCAACCCGCACTGGAATGAAATGCGCGGACTTTGTCAATCGATCCACTATCACCCATACCAAGTCCTTCTTAGTAGGCGTAAGGGGAAGCCCACTAACGAAGTCCATGGTGATTCTCTCCCACTTCCACTGCGGAATCTTTATCGGCTGAAGCAATCCTGACGGAACTTGGTGTTCAGCCTTAACTTGCTGACACGTTAAACACTTCCCTACAAATTCTGTAACTTCCCTTTTAAGACCAGGCCACCAAAACTGTTCCCTTAGATCCCTGTACAACTTAGTACCTCCAGGATGCATAGCATAAGGGCTACTATGTGATTCCTGAAGAATTTTCTCCCTTAACTCCTTATTCTTAGGCATACAGACCTTACCCTTAAAACACAACACTCCATCGCTGTTAACACCATAATCCTCTAACTCCTCACTCTGCACTTGCCGCAACATAGCACTTAAATCATCGTCTGCCAACTGTCCCTCTTTCACCTCATTCAACCACGTCGGCTTAACTTGGAATTCTGCCAGCAAACTTCCATCGTCATACAAGCTCAGATGTGCGAACATTGCCCTTAGATCCGACACTACTTTTCGACTTAGGGCATCTGCCACTACATTCGCCTTGCCCGGGTGATACTCTATGGAACAATCGTAGTCCTTTAATAACTCAACCCATCTTCGCTGTCTCAGATTCAACTCCTTCTAAGTCAACAAATACTTAAGACTCTTGTGGTATGTGTAGATCACTAACTTTTCTCCATATAGATAATGCCTCCACACCTTAAGAGTAAAGACCACTGCCGCCAATTCCAAATCATGCGTCGGGTAGCTAACCTCGTGTGGCCTCAGTTGTCGAGACGCATAAGCGACTACTTTTCCGTCTTGCATTAGTACGCATCCCAATCCTGTGTGAGAAGCGTCACAATACACCACAAAATCCTTCCCTGCCTCCGGCTGAATCAAAATCGGAGCTTCAATCAAAACCCTCTTAAGTTTCTCAAAGCTCTCCTGTTGTTTATCTGTCTATACGAAAGGTACTTCCTTTCTCAACAACTTCGTCAGAGGCGCGACTATCGATGAGAATCCTTCTACAAACCTTCTGTAGTATCCTGCCAATCCCAAGAAACTACGAACCTCAGCCATAGATTTAGTTGGTTTCCAATCTAATATTGCCGCAATCTTTCGAGGATCCACCCTTATTCCTTCTGCAGACACCACATGCCCTAAGAATGCAACCTCCATAAGCCAAAATTCACACTTGTTGAATTTGGCATAAAGCTTTTTCTCCCTCAGCACTTGCAACACAACCCGGAGATGCTCATCATGCTCCTCTTCAGACTTGGAGTATACTAGGATGTCGTCGATGAATACAACGGCGAACTGATCTAAGTAAGGTTGAAAAACCCGGTTCATCATATCCATGAATGCGGCTGGGGCATTCGTCAACCCGAACGGCATTACTAAGAACTCATAATTCCCGTATCTTATCCGGAAAGCTGTCTTATGAATATTTGCTTCCTTCACCTTCAGCTGATGATATCCAGACCTTAGATCTATCTTTGAGAAAACCGCGGCCCCCTTAAGCTGATCGAAAAGTCGTCTATCCTTGGCAACGGGTACTTGTTCTTGGTGGTCAGCTTATTCAACTGACGATAATCTATGCACATACGCATAGTTCCATCCTTCTTCTTCACAAACAAGACCGGTGCTCCCCATGGAGACACACTGGGTCGAATAAACCCACGATCAAGCAACTCTTGGATTTGAGCCTTGAGCTCAATCAATTCCTTTGGTGCCATTTTGTACGGGGCAATTGACACAGGAGCTGTACTCGGTAGCAAATCAATTCCGAATTCCAGGTAATTCCTCCGAAAAAACATCTACAAATTCCCTTACTGTTCTAACTCCACTAACTCCCCCTTCTTTTGCATCCAACGCCCTAACAAACGTCAAAAATGCCTTGCATCCATTCCGAACCATCTTATCAGCCTTTAAGGCAGAGACTACGTTAGATAAGTAGTTTCTTCTTTCTCCTATCATAATTATCGCCTCATCCTCCGGCGTCCTTAATTCCATTCGCTTAGCTGCACAATCCAAAATAGCCCGATGTTCCACTAGCCAGTCCATACCAAGTATAAGATCGAATTCTCTGAAGGGTAGTTCCATTAAGTCAGCAGAAAATATCACTCCCTGAATCTCTAGAGGTACACTCCGAAAGATCCTATTCACCACTACAGTTTGGCCTAATGGGCTTACTACAGTCATCTCCATATCAGATAGTTTAGAGGCTATGCCTAGCGTTTCCACTACACTACATGCAACATAAGAATGGGTCGAGCCCACACCAATCAGTGCAAAATAAGGCTTGTCAGCTATAAGGAACGTACCGGTTATGACGTCCGGTGCGTCTCCATCCTCCCTCCGGCGAACTGCTTGGTATTACCAACACCTCTGCTTGGTGTTCCACATCCTCTTCCAGCACCGTTTCCTCTGCCAATCAGACCACGACCTCGCTGAGGCTGCTGTCCCCCTCTTCCAGTCTGACTAGAATCTTGACCTGTGGGTCGGCTCCCATCTATCTTAGTAGGACAGTCCTTAATTATGTGTTCCTTGGACCCACAATTAAAATATCCTCCCATCTTCTTCCAACATTCTCCTAGGTGTATCTTTCCACACTGAGCACAAGTACGATACTGCCCTCCTGTACTAACTTGCTAACCTCGCGGCCCGTCAACTCTAGGCCTCTTTTGAATATTTCCAGATGTCCCTGATGATCAAAAACCTCTCTTTTGCCTATTCTGGTCAGTATTCTGCCTTACAGAGTCCTTAATCCCTTCAGTTACCTTGGCCTTTTCGACTAACACGGCAAATTCTCGCTCCTGCTACGGAGCTATCAATAACCTCAAGTCATCCCTCAGTTCGTCCTCAAACCGGACACACCGCTCATGTTCCGTAGCCATAATTCCTCGAGCATACCGGCTCAACCTTAAGAATTCAGCCTCATACTCTGCTACGGACTTGTTCCCTTGAACCAGCCCCAAAAATGTCTTCCTCTGCGCATCAGTATAACTAGTACCAACATACTTCTTCTGGTATGCGGCCTTAACATACTCCCAAGTGAGATCCTCAGCTGTGGCACCATCCCGAACTGTGAGCCACCATTGATATGCTTCATCACAAAGTAGAGACACCATTCCTTTCAGTTTCTCCTCAGCAATTAAATCAAGCTCATCCATAATTCGCTCTGTCGCCTCCATCTAATACTCAGCCGTACTGGGTGCCACATCAGATACACCACGGAACACCTCAGCTCCATTGGCTCGGAGTCACTCGGGTACAGATTTTTGAGCTCCTATATTTCCTCTTGCTCCAGCTACCATCTCAAGAACTCGCAGCACTGCCTGCGATACTGCATCATCCCCTGTCTAGTCCTAATGCTCAACACCAGCAGCTGGTGGTGGGGGTGGTGGTACCTTATTCTCAGACCCCTGACCCGATCTAATGGGTTCCAATACGGTCATTCTGCCTTTACCATGTCCTCGCACATTACAACCACGTCCCCTAGAACTTATTTCTACGATCGCGCTTTAATCTGATTAAGAAATTTTATGCATTAATATTTTGTTCCACTGATTATCCGCGAAGAAATTTTATGAAAAGGAGCTTAGTAGTAGTTCTTTCGATCAATCAAAGTTTTCGTTCCAAGTTTTCTATCCTAATTCAGAGAAACACATCCATTCAGTAACATCTACTATACACATTCATCGTTTGAACATTTTTGTCTGTTCCTAACCCAGGGGTATTTTCGTCATTTCTCCTACCGGGATATTTTGGTAATAAATTGGGGTCAATTTGAAAATCTTAATAAATCAGGGCACTTTGAAATTTTCAAAACTCGAGGGTACTTTTGAGGATTTTCTCAAATCAGAGGTATGGCAGAAATTTTAGAAATCGGGGTCATTTTGGTAATTTTGTAAATTAGGGGTAATTTCGTAAATTTTCCAAATCAGGGTATTTTAATATTTTGAAAAATAGGGGTTTCTGGTATTTTGAAAAAAATATCTTAGTAAAAGTCGAGGGTAGTATGGTAATTTAAAAATTTTCAAACCAAGGGCATTTTAGTAATTTTACAACCAGGGGTACTTAGGTAATTTTTTTGTAAATTGAGAAAAACTTTCAAAAAAATTTTTACAATTCAAAGAGGCAATTTGGTGATTTTAAAACTAGGGTTTTATAGAAATACGACTAGTCCCTTTCGGGTTTTAATTATTGAGTTTAGCCTGTGAATGAGTCCTCTTGGTTAGGGTGAACCGTCACTACGCACCAGGTAGGATTCGAGCGAAGAGGAGGTGAGTCACGAGGATCGCTTAAATACTGTGCTCTTCCCGAATCCAATCCTAGACATGCGCACAATGGTTGCCACACCCTAACTCGGCGACTTACTTCACAGGTTTGTTTAGTTAGGCATTAAGTCTTATGTAATTCTTATGTTGGGGAAAACTAATCCTATGGTTCAATAACATACTATGCTAATCTACATTCCCGATATACCCTTCTACAAATCATACTATAAATCACACAACAGTTAGGAGTACTTACCTAGTGGACTTCGGGTCGGAGACTTAGGTGCCATGCCAGAAAACCTGCTCATTTCACAAAATTTTTACAAAACCCATTTGTGCTCACTTTTGAAAACATTGTGGGCTTTAAACCCAAGGCCGAGAGTTTAAAACTGGGCTCTGATACCAAGCTAAAACACCCCAGACCCGGCCCACGAGCTTTGACCGGATCCGGTATGTTCCTTGAGTAAAACGGTTCAAAACTAGCTTGTTTCTTTTGAGAACTTTGGGTGATTTTCGAGAAAATTTGATTTGTGTTGAGTTCAATTGGAAAATGGTGTTGTCCTTGAAATCAGGGATTTATTAAAACCTTGTTTTTATATTCCAAAACCACAAGTTAAAAAAAGTTGCCGAATTGGTTAAAAATTATCTTTAATTTGAAAATCATTTATGTTTAGGTGTCAAAACATTTAACATTTATTTTAGGAAAAGTTGTTTAATCCTAATTTTATAATAACTGTTTCATAACAGAAATAATAAAAATGCATGCATAACCAGTTCATACTAGTGGCCTTATTACATCAATAACAAAACCCAAAAATAAATCCAAAAATACTTAGAAACAAATAATCCAAAATAAAATAAAACTGAAGTGAACATGGCCACCACTAAGCTCCCGCCGCCCTGGTCCATCATCCTTTGGCGTCACTGAAAAATATCCCACAACGGGGTGAGTCAAACAGACTCAGTGTGTAATAACCAACACTAAGTCCCAATGATTCAGGCATATCAGATCATACATACATATATATAACAGATAGAGATAATGATGCAATCCCGAACCCAAACCTAGATAACCATCTGCTACACATCACCCGTACCAACCATCACACTGTGGGGACTACTAAGTCGACCCTCTATCTGCTACACATCATCGAAGGCAGTCACTGCAGACGACGAACTCATCGCCCTTATAATTTCGTGGCATAGCCACCAGATAATAATTTGTGACATAAGTCACCACATTCAGATTATGTGACATAAGTCACCAAATTTCATGGTAAAAACCACCAGATCACTACCCCATTTCATATCACCCATATGCCCCATGTCATACAAATCATGCAAATATCACGTCGTACATCTTATTCCACATTCTTAACCAATTCTTATTTATGCCACATTCAAGGTTCATAATACTTATTAACAAAGTTCGGAGAGTAACGTACCTGAGTACTTTTGTACCATTGAATGGTACCTTTGGCCACTTTTCACATTATTATTAACTCATGCATTAACATAGTACCATAAATCTTTTAAGACTTAGTATAGGGACACACACCTGGTTTACTTAATGCTTTCACTGAAATCCCGAAAATCCTGATCTAATGCTTTAGATCTCTAGTTCCTATATTCGGCCAACCCTAAACATGTTAGCAAAGAGCCATTCAGCTAAATAATCAAATCCCGAAGGATTATCACAACCCAAAACCTTACCTTGCTGCCGATTTGATCAATAATCAAATCCCGAAACTTCGTAGTGTTTCTCCATTGAAATCGGCTAATACTAGATCACTTCACTAGTTAGTTTTCGGCTTTTGAATGAGTAAGAAACTGATCCAAAATATTAACTATGGCCTTGGCCGAATATACATGTACACTTACCTTGCGATATTAAATCCCGAAAGTAGTCTCTTGGTTGGGGTATCTGTCAAAATACCTTGAAGAACCAAATCTCGAAAGTCCTTCATAGTTTCGGCAAACAAGAATATTAATGGGATTAGTCCTTAACTTTCGGCTAAAAGATAGAAAATCGAATGACATTCAGCCTTACCCTTAATGTTGAAATCGACAGCACCTTGGCCTGACACCATAGAGATATTCGGCTATGGGCTAGGAAGAACTTGCTTTCGGCTTTTGAAAGTTTGTGAAAAGAAGAAGGGAAAGGTTGAGCAATTTCAGCAATGCTGATAGGTAAAGATTCGGCTAGTACAAGGAGTATTTCAGCTTTTGATGCTATGAAGAAATCGGCTAGGGGTTACCTGTGTTTTCGGTTTCGACAAAATAAAAGAGAAGAAAAGATTCACTAGAGAATTCGGCAGAGGAACAAAAGAGAAAAGAAAAGAATGGAGAATGGCCTCACTTCTCCCCTTTTTGCCGAAATTACTACACTTAGAGTCCCTTATTCGGCCAACTCCTCCTCTCACTATCAAATCCCTTATTTTTCTCCTTATCCCTTCATTTAAAATTAATAAAATAATCCATCATTTATCCCTTATCTTAGCCAAATTTCAAAAAGGATTTAATCACAACTAAAGCTCATCCCTTTAGTGTCTTAGTGCCATCCACTACTGCTCATTCTTGCAGCAAAATAAAACTCTTTTATTTGCTTCCCTTGCAGCTCGAACCTAGGCCTTTGCACCCTGCTTGTGGCGTCACATACTGAGGCCCTAAGTGACGCCTCCAAGCCACTTAAACCAGCCCATTTTCGTGTCATATTTCCCTACTAATTTTCTTAAGGCCTCCTCTGCCTAGCTTCCTCTTTTAAACTTAAAATCGAATAATTTCTAAGGTATTCACCTACACTCTAAGGTTCACAAAATTCATACAACGCAATCAGAACACATATAGGCATGCTACTTCATACAATTTAGCATTAATGCATAAGCCATAAATCTCGGATATTACATGGCATCAGTTATGCCGTATTTAAAGAGACAAGATTCATATGTCTCATTAATTTCTTCACAGACTTTCTCTATGTGGGGCAGGCCAAGCTCTGCAAAATTTCTAGCATACATTGATTTATCTTGGTGGTCGTGGATTACTTCACTAAGAAGGAGAAAGTAGCTTCACATGTCAATTTTACAAGGTTGACAGTAAAAAAAAAAAAAAAAAGATCAGGCGCTAATGAAGAATGCGAAAAAGGACAATGTCAAAAGTTTGTAGTCTGTTCAAAGATCAGACACCATATCATAGAGCAACAAAGGTAGCCAAAAAGAAAAAAAACAAAATAAGGATTGTAAGAAAGATGACCAAGACTTGTAAAGATTGGTATAAAGAAGTTACCATTTATCCTCTATGATTATCGAACGTTGGCCAGGACCTTTGCCGGGGCAACATCTTACCCATTGGTTTATGGAATGGAAGCATTTTTTCCAATTGAACCTAATCGAAGAAAAGGTTAAAAGTTATCCATCACGGTCAGATGATGCAAGCTTACGACAAAGAGGTTCATCCTAGAGAATTCTACGAGGGGAACCTGATGTTGAAAAAGATCTTTCTTATACAAAAGGATTTTAGAGGAAAGAAGATGCCAAACTGGGAAGAACCTTATGTTGTAAAAAGGGCCTATTCTAGAGGAGCATTGATATTGACCGAGACAGATGGCGAAGACTTGCCCAATTCGGTGAATTCAGGTTCAGTCAAGAAGTATTTTACCTGAAAGGGGAAAGGCCAAGGTGAAAACCCACAAAGGGCGCCTTGAGATCAAATTCAAAAAAAAAAAGGAGAGGCCAAGGCGAAAACCCGCAAAAGGAGCTTTAAGACCAAAGGGTTTTGAGCCGAAAACACGAAAAGGGCGGCTCAAATTTTGATCAAAGATAGGGCATGTGGTAGTCTTGCTATGCCTGAATTAACAATGAGGAAGTATGCTACGTCTTGGGGCATTGACAAAGTACTCTGGATCCTCTAAACACGTATTAAGCTCAAAATGGTCCTCAAAAAGTTTGAACATAGAAGCTTAGGCTGCGATATCTGGGGCACCTAGCTTCTATCTTACCCATTTTGAATTTGCTATCTTTGATTACTTTATTCTTTTCAAGACACACCCCAATCAATTTTCTTTTACCGCCTTGGCTATCTTTAATTACTTTATTCTTTTCAAGATACACCCTAATCAATTTTCTTTTATTGCCTTGGTTATCTTTGATTAACTTATTTGTTTCGAGCTATGCTCCTGATTAATTTCTTTCTCGTCCATTGTTGTGATCTTTTCAAGCATTTTATATTGAAATAACGATTAATGGACTAATAATACTTTCATAAAAGGAGTTTCGCACATTACTCTAGAAGCTTCTAAATAATATGAGAATCTGAAACATGACTATTATTTAGGACTCACCAACCCTAAGGGTTGGAAATATTGAAAGATGATTATCTCTTTGGATTTTTATTAGTTGAACAAAAAGACAAGACATTTTTTCAGTGATACCATCTCGATAAATAACGAGCAATGTCAACCCAAGTGTAAAAATGGATCATTTCAGGGAAAAAAATGATACTTTGGATGTATGCAAATTTCAGGCATATACATCTGGTCATTACACCCAGGGAATGGTGTAACAGATCAAATTGATTGAAGATGATACAAATTCTATACCTCTGAGTGGCAGCAGGATGGATGGAAGAAACCAAATGTTATTCCCCTAAAGTTGCAGTAGGAGGTACAAACTTTATGTCCCAGACGGTACAGTGGAAGGGACTCTGAAATTACAGCAGGGTAAGCTTGCTGAGTAGAATGTGGTTGTTTCTTTGAGTTTTCTATTGGAAAATACCAGTCAAATGAGATAGTAGTATAATACATCAGTGATAAAACTCTTGATGAATAACGAGTGATGACACCCTAAGCATTAAAGGGATCATTCTCATTTTGCATTTATAGCACATCTAATTAGGAGCATTTGACTCATTTCGATCATGGCATCCTAATCATTCGGCATAAGCACAAACTCATTCTATAGGTTATGTCCTCTATAGGACAATGTAGTAGGGTAGATCGAAGATGTCAGCCCTGCCTCCCTGAAGTTGTAGTGGAGCAGACTGAAGACAACAAATCTTATCTTCCTAAAGTTGCAGGAAGGAGATCGAAGATATTAGCCTGCTTCCTTGAAGCAGAATGAAGATAGAAGATCTTATCTTCCTGAAGTTGCAGGAAGCAGATCGAAGATATTAGCCTGCCTCTCTGAAGTTGCAGCGGAATAGACTGAAGACAACATATCTTATCTTCCTGAAGTTGCAGGAAGCAAATCGAAGATATTAGCCTACCTCCTTGAAGTTGCAGTGGAGTAGACTGAAGATAGCAGATCTTATCTTCCTGAAGTTGCAGGAAGCAGATCGAAGATATTAGCTTGTCTGTTGAAGTTGCATGAGTAGACTGATCAAGCAATGCAGATCTTATCTTCTACGAAGTTGTAGGAAGCGGATCGAAGATATTAGCTTTGCCTCCCGAAGGTTACAATGAGAGGCATCAAGACAAGCAGATCTTATCTTCCTGAAGTTGCAGGAAGCAAATCAAAGATATTAGCTTGCCTCCCTGAGTTTGGAGCTGAGTAGACTGAAAATAATAGATCTTGCCTTCCTGAATATTGTAGTGAAGCAAGATCAAAGATAGTAGTCTCACTTTCCTGAAGTTACAGTAGGATGGATTAAATCTACAAGAGCAGGTCTTATCTCCTGAAATTCTGATGAGAATAAGATTAAAGCTACAGATTCAATCTCCTTGAAGTTACAGTTGGGTTAGAGACTACTTGAAGAAGATGAGGATCAAGAGATTAAGGCTCGGCAAGACCGAGCAAAATTAGTCCTTTTTATAGTCTTTGCTCCATTCTCGTTTCACGACAATGAGAAAAAAAGGGGGCAGTTGTAATAGGCCAATTTAGCCCGGGCCCATACAAAAATAATAAACCCAAAATAATAAAACAAAGTCCAAGTCCAGTCCAAAATATATCATTTGGCCCGATCAGAATGGCCCGTTACTTGAAAAGATTGAAGGTCCATCTACAAGCTTGACGTATATTGAAACATAATCTTTAACGATATGCAATTTTAGATATGATATGCAAATCTTAAATATGATATGCAATCCTAGAAGATATGGTATGCAATCTTAGAAGATATGATTTTGTAATCTTAGAGATTTAATTTGTAGATACCTTTTAATCTTAGTCGTTGATGTAATTGATCTGTACCATTGGATTTGAGAGGCTCAACTATAAATAGAGGCATCTCCCTTCATTGTAAAGGACTTGAGTTTTGAGCAATAAAAATTCTTGAGAGCATTCACACAAATCTCTCTCTCTCTCTTGAGTTCTTACTTTCTGGGGCTTGTTTTTATTTTGTTATTTGTTCATCTTCGTTTCTTTTTAGTTGCTCTCGTTTGAGTTGGATTTAGGTGGTGGAATTTCATTGAATCCTCATATTGTAAGAATTTCTTATCATTCTTTTATTTTCTTCCATTAATTATATACTTTATTTGTTTTTACTCTCACACATGTTGTTTATTTAAAAAAAAAAACTCGTTTTATAAATCATCCATTTTAAATTGTTTGATTATTTGCTTTAATTTTTTTTCCATATATTATCAATTGTAAATTTTTTATATATTACTATCTATTTTATATACCATTTATTTTTAAGATGTTTTGTGTATAACTTATTTGTTCTTTGATTATTGATGTTAGTATTTAAATAATTGCCATTATTTGTTTTATAAATTGTTTATTTGTATTTTAATATTGTCGTTTTTATCAAAGTTTTAATTTATACATTGTTTTAATATTGCAATAATTTTCCCCCCAATGCTCGTATTTGGGAGCTTCGAGAAGATTGTGCCCTAACTTACTGGGTTCCAATTTTCCTCGTTGAATCTAAGTAATCGAGCACCCATTTCAAATAGAAACATATGAGTTTCAAATAAAAGCTTATTCTCAGGAATTCAATGTGTTATGTCCTAACTCATTGGATATGACATCTTGTTATCTTGAGGTAAGGATTTCTAAAAAAAGTATAGACAATATTCTATGTTTGGAATTTTGAGAAATTGTGCCCTAACTTACTAGGTTCCGATTTTTTCACTTGACCCAAATAACTGAATATCCTTCTAAAATTTAAATGCATGAGTTTTGAAAATCAAAAAGACAAGCTTAGTTTCGAGGATTTAAAATGCCATGTTCTAACGTACTGGATGTGATATTTTATTACTTCGGGACAAAAGGGTCTTAACATCCATTTCAATTTATTCAAACATTTTTTTAAAATAAAAAAGATCGTATTTTAAAATCTTCTCAAATTTTTAACATTAAGACATTAATTAATCAATTAGGTACCAATTTTGGGCGTTACGAGGGTGCTAATCCTTCCTCGTGCGTAACTGACTCCCGACCCATTTTCTCGAATTTCGTTGACCAAAATCATTGTTTTAATAAATCAAAATGTGTTTTTTTATTAAAATGATCAATTTCAAGGTGACCCGGTCACACCTCGAAAAAAGATTGGTGGCGACTCCATTTTCGTTTTTAAAGTCGATCCCCGTTTTTCAAAAAATGGTTTCGAGCTGTCGTAACCATTTTTAAATTTTTTTTAAAAAAATAGGGATCGACTTTAAAAACGAAGATGGTGGCGCCACCAATCTTTTTTCGAGGTGTGATCGGGTCACCTTGAAATTGATCATTTTAATAAAAAAACATTTTGATTTATTAAAACAATAATTTTGGTCTACGAAATTCGAGAAAACGGGCTCGGGAGTCGATTACGCACGAGGAAGGATTAGCACCCTTATAACACCAAAAAATTGGTACCTAATTGATTATTTAATGTCCTAATATCGAAAATTTGAAAAGATTTTAAAATATGACCCTTTTGATTTTTCAAAACTTAAAACCTTTAAAAAAGACATTCAATTATTTGGTTAAAAGAAAAACCGAATCTCAATAAGTTAGAGCACGACCTTTCGAATTTCCCAAACACCAAATATCCTTTGTTATGTTTTCTTTCTCTTTTTTTTTTTTTTAATCTCTATCTCAAAATATCAAAATGTCACATCCAATAAGTTAGGACACAACATCTTAAATTCACAAAGATAGGTTTTTTTATTTGAAAATCATATATTTTAATTTCAAAAAGGGTACTTGACCATTTAAACTTAATGAGAAAAATCGAAACCCAGTAAGTTAGGGCACGGTTCCCTAAAAACCCCAAATGTCAAATATTGTCTTATTTTAAGAAATAAAGTTTTGGATAAAAAGTGGCAATTAAATGAGATATATTTTAAAACAATGATTTGAGTAAAATGTATCATTAATACATATTACAAAACACAAATACCAAAGCAATATACTACAATTACATTATATAATAACATTTAATACTAATATAGGCAGTTAAGAGAAAGAATAACATAAAATAGCGAATGATACAAGTAATAAAATGACCATGCTAAAGCAAACATAAGAATAATAAACAAATAAAAGAACATGAATAACAAATAAAAGATATAAAGTAAGCAATAATGATTCAAAAAAAATCTATGCAAAAGATAAAAAAAAAACTAAGAAATGAATACGAAACTTTAAATATGAGATCAAATATAAAAGTAAAATAACAACATAAGATAAATGATATATGCAAAACAATAAAGGGAACTCACAATATGAGGATTCAACGAAATTTCACCACCTAAATCCAACTCAAACGAGAGCAACTAAAAAAGAAACGAAGATGAACGAATAACAAAATAAAAACAAGCCCCAGAAAATAAGAACGCAAGAGAGAGAGAGAGATTTGTGTGAATGCTCTCAAGAATTTTTATTGCTCAAAACTCAAGTCCTTTACAATGAAGGGAGAGGCCTCTACTTATAGTTGAGCCTCCCCAAATCCAACGGTACAAATCAATTACATCAACGGCTAAAATTAGAAGGTATCTACAAATTAAATCTCTAAGATTACAAAATCATATCTTCTAAGATTACATACCATATCTTCTAGGATTGCATATCATATCTAAGATTGCATATCCTTGAAGATTATGTTTCCATATAAGTCAAGCTTGTAGATGGACCTTCAATCTTTTCAAGTAATGGGCCATTCAGATTGGGCCAAATGATATATTTTGGACTGGACTTGGAATTTGTTTTATTATTTTGGGTTTATTATTTTTGTATGGGCCCGGGCTAAATTGGCCTATTACAATCAACTAGTAATGTGGTCAAGCAACCAGTAGTGCAGGTAAACTGGTGTAGAGAAGCTGCCAGTATTGTAGATAAACTGCCAGTACTTCCTCCTTACACATGTCCCACCCTATGCATGTGATATGGCCACATAAACATAGTTTCACTTGATACAAAATTTCACTTTTAGGCATGTGGATCATGCTCATTCAATCTTTTTTAACACTTAGTAACATATAGGCATGTTTTGACATGCAAATCACATATTATCATGATGTAACAAAATATCACATTTTAATAGTTATGAATAACCACATATGTCATAACATCACATAGCATGAGAATGAGGACAACATGCTTTTCACATAAATAATCAAACATAACCATACAACATACTTTCACGAAATAGTCAGTACAGAATCACTTACTTGTATAGTCCATTTTGACAGATTTATTCTTCCATTTTTAAAATACTCAAAGTATTCACTTAACATATCAATCATGTAATAATATTTCACTTAATCATTTTTTACGATATATATTTATATATCTTACAATAAGTTAGACCCACACTTGAAACTCCACTCTAACAGATGTCTACACTCAGATATTAACCATAGTAATACCGATATGTTATCAAGTGACTTTCAATTATGGATCATCCTTTTTAAATACTTTTTTATTACACACTAACATAAAATCACCCATTTAAACTTACTCTTATGATAATCATTCGTACGATGGTTTCGTTCCCATTACTAAGATCTTTCCGAAATGGTATTGATCAGCCTTTAATTAAAAATAAGGTAAAATATGTTAATACACAAGGGAAAATTACACTATATGTCTTAAAGACATTCAGCCAAAAGGAAAATGTAGGGAAGAAAATAGCGATTTTCATCTCATTATCACTTACTTTAATTTGATTGAATCAAAATAAAAAATGGATCCCTGTGGTCTTGAGATGAAGAGGCTTTCGGATCTAGAGCAATTGATCACTTGGAAAAGTGAGTCAGTTGTATAGTAATAACATAAAATTAAAATATTTTACAAACTTATTGAAAATAAAATAAAACAAAAGTGGTTTTATTAGTATAGAGAGTTGAAGAAATCAGAAAACAATAAAGAAATGAGGAAAATCACTAACCAACGGTGGAGGCGTGACAATGGTGGCGATGGTGGTTCGACAAGGACTCAACAGAGAAGGAGGAGAAAATAGGGTTGCGACACAAGAGGAAAGAAGGAGAGATTGTAGAGGGAAAAAGAAATAGAGAAGATGAAGAGAGAAAAGAAGATTGTTTTCAATGGTGGTGTACGGTGGTGCTAGGCGGCAGTGGAGCAAAACCAAAAAGGAAAGGAGTGGCTACAAAAAGAGAAGTCCGGCGGTGGTTCAATTGGCAAGGATGTGGTGGAGGAGAGAAAGAAAATAGTGTAAAGGTTGATAGCCAAAGTGAAAGAAAAAAAAATGAAAGGAAATGGGATGAGTCAAGGTGGTGGATGACAGTAAGGAGAGAAGAGTAAGGAATTGTGTAACAAATGATGATACTCACTTGTCTAGGTGCGTTGAATTAGCTCACATGGTAAAAATATTTCCAAATGGTTTGTTGAGGGAACAATGAAGCAAAAAAGGAATCATGTTGGAGTAAATATGGTATGTTGACTTGAAAAGAAAGGAAATAATCTCCCTTATGCATGGTAAGAGAGCGTTGGACGGTAATGGGGTGTAATAGCATGCAAAAGTTGACCAAAAATTAAATAAAAAATATGAGGTGAGGAGACTTGAACCTAATACTTTTAGGAAACTTTTAAAGCTCTTAACTACTAGGCTATTTCACTTCATTGTTCTCAATTTAAAAAAATATGTATAAAACAAGGGTGTAACACCCTAAATTAGGGGTTGTTGAAAATTTAATTATTTTAAATATTTTCCCATGTGTGTGCTTGAAGAATTAAATTCTATGATTATTTGGCATATTTTAGGGTCTAGAAATAATCCCGAGCTAGGCCTGACTTAGTATTAAAATTTATTTTTTATTATGTTTAAAGGATGGAAGCTAGGCGAGTTAGGGGTTATAAGTAATTTAGGTGGGTTTATGACGCAAGAAATGGGTTGGTATAAGTGGCGTGGTGCACCTAAAAGATTGCTAGGGGTCTCAAGTTCGAACTGCAAAGGCAGCAGGTTGGTTTCACTTTTTGCGTCAATTAAGGGAATTGGGCCAGGTATGCCTTAAAAACAAATAGCCGGGGAAATGGACATGAAAGTGTAGTTGGCAAAGTGGCTCCATGCGCTATTTAAGAGCTAGAAGTGGCCCTAAAGAGGGCCTCGGTTCGAGGCCAGGCGGCAACAAGGGTGTTTTAATTTTTTTATGCGGTGCTGGGCTCAAGTTGGAAGGCCTTAAAAATAAATATTGCGGTTATTTGACACGAAATTCAAATGGGAGAGTTGGTCTGGGCGCTTAAGGGGGAGGCGCTGCTTGGGGTCGCTGGTTCGAACCCCAGGAGCAGCACCTGGATTTTATTTTTCCTTCCCTCTGCGGCTGGCGTGAAGAGAGTAGAATTGGCAGTATTTAGGACTCTTAAATTGATTAGAGATAAGGCATATTTTTTTTATTTTGTTGCTTAATATTCGGCTGGAAGAAATTAATGTGCACATGGGTTCTTTTTAATCAGTATTTTAAATTGAAGAGGTGATGAAGGGATAAGGATATTATAAGGATATTATTTGGTTTTAATGGGATTTTTAATTGATTAATTCCAAGGAGAAAATTTAGGCCTTTAATTTATTCAATTAATTTGAATATTTTCAAGCAATTGGCCAGGAGCAATTCAAGGAAATTGCCAAAAATTTGAACTCTTCATGGGAAGAGTGGACGGCAAGCATAGGGGGAGTTTAGTGTTTTATTGCTATAAAATTGTTGAGGGGATTAAGGAATTAAAAGGATGATAAAATTAGATTTATCTTGGATAAATCAAGGCTGGGAATTATCACAAATTAAGGGAGTGGTTGCTGATTTTTTTGGACTCCTTGGGGGCTGTCCATATTTGATTTTTAATAGCAAAGAAGTGCTAAACTCACTAATTTTTCCTCTCCAATTTGCTGCTGCCGAATTTCTCCATTGTTCATAGCCAAAATCCTTCAAAATTTTCCAGCATCTTTCTCTTTTACTTAGCCAAAAATCACCATTGATTTCTCCTACATCTCTTCCTTCTCTTTTTACTAATTCCTATTGGCCGAACCTATCTCTTTCTTTTCTCAAAATTCCAGCCTTCAACTTTGAGTTAGCCGAATCTCTCCATTCTCTTCTTGCCGAAATCTTTCCTTCTCCATTAGAGTTACTTTGGTCGAATATTAGGGGAGCACAAGATCCTTTTTGGGATTCTTTTTCAAGCATTAGTAAGAGGGAAGCCATAGCCATTAAGGGAAGCTTTCGGAATTTATTCTTCTAAGGTAAGGTGATAAGTAACATTCGGCTATAGGCTTTGGTTATGTATAGGTGTGCAAGCCAATTATTAACAAGTGTTTTGGTAGGAATCTCGACAGGACAAGTGACAAATACGGGAATTTGGTGAATTGGTAAGTGGATAAGCCACATTCGGCCAAAGGCCATACTTCTGGACTAATCCTTCGGGATCTCTAGTTTAGCCAATTGGCTAATAGATCTAAAACAATTCATGTGTTGACCGATTGTAGGAGGAAACAACGTCTCGGATTTCGCTAGTATATTCGTGGATTTCTTTGGTAAGCAGTGTGTAAGAACTCATTACACACTTTATTAATTTACATGATTATTGTTGTGTTATTCACCTTTGGTAGTGTTTTGCTTATGGCTAAGCATGGATCCCGGGTAAGTCCCCTACTTTGTGATTATAGATATATGGTTTGCATGCTATCACATGATGCTAAATGTTATGCCATGATATATGATAATTGATGTATAAGCATGTGATGGTGGGATTGATGAGAGGAGGGGATGATATTATGGTGTCGCGTCGGTGGTTTTGACCACAAGATGGGTTGGCCCCATCAGATTATTTGTGACCTATAGTCATCAGTGGTTTTGACCACAACGATTGATTATTTGCGACTAAGTCCCAGTGGTTTGGTACCACCAGTGGTTTTGACCACATTTGTTATATTGTGACCTTTGGTCATCAGTGGTTTTGACCACACGATGGGTTGGCCCCATCATTTGATTTGTGACTCTAAGTCATCAGTGGTTTTGACCACCAGTGGTTTTGACCACACGGGGTAGAAAAGGAGTATGGATGGTTAGGTTGGGTTGCATGTGCATGTTTATTAATGACTTGTGTATGAGTTACCTTACCGGGTGGGGGATTACACACTGAGTCTTGGTGACTCACCCCTTCCCTTAACATTTTGCAGATGAGTAGATCGCGGAGATCGAGCCAGATGGACTCGAGGTGGCCATGCAGTGGAAATTTTAATTTGATGGACTTGGAATTTTATTCTATTTAATTTTAATGTTGGTTTTATTTTTGTTAAGTTGTAATAAGGCCTCCTAGAAGTATTTTATTATTGTTTCATGCTTTGAATATTTGTTTAAACTATTTAATTATGTTAAAAATGAATTCACATGTTTTTCCCAATCAAACGTAAAATGTTTTAAAAATACCATCGGGCACATTTGCAATCTATAACAACCCGACTTAACAAATATTTCTAAACAACACTAAGTATGGTTTTTAGCAAGAAACTTGAAAATGCAAGGTTTTCAACAAAACTTAATTTTTTTTTAAAAGGGTTTCAAAATGTTTTCTCTGTAGCAAACCAAATTCGGTCGTAGTGTTTGGGCCGGGTTTGGGGTGTTACAAATTAGTATCAGAGCCCAGTTCAAAGCTCGGATGTGGGGGCCCAAGGCCCAAAATGTTTTGTTTTATGCTAGTAGGCCTTATTGGAATGATTTGATACTGCTTTGGCTTGAACAGCATGGCGCCGAGTCTCCGGCACCTATCCGCCCAGGTAAGTACTCCTAACCTTTGTATGAATTATTTTCTGTAGAAGGGTAGGAAGCATGGAACGTAGATAGTGATAGGTACTTTAAACTTTAGGACTAGTTACCCCAAACAAAGACATAAGACTTTAATAGCCTAGCTAAACAAACCTAGGGCCAAGTCGCCGAGTTAGGGTGTGGTAACCTTAGTGCGCATGTCTAGGATTGGATCCGAAAGAGCTTGGTATTTAAGCAATCCTCGTGACTCACCTCCTCTTCGCAGGAATCCTACCTGGTGCGTAGCTTCGGTTCACCCTAACCAAGAGGACTCGGTCATAGGCGAAACAATAAATAAAACCCGAAAGGGATTAGCCATGTTTTCATGAAAACACGAGTTTTAAAATTGTTTAAGTACTCTCTAGATAGTAGGAAAAATTTATTTTCGAAAAATTTTCAAAATATTTTTAACTTACCAAAATTTCAAAAATGCCCCTAGTGGCAAAATTACGAAAATACCCTTGGTTCTAAAATTACCGAATTACCCTGACTTCAATAAAATCTTCTTACTTTGCAAAAGTGGCCGAAAAATTTTGTATTTCAAAATTAATGCCCTGATTTTGGAAATTTATGAAATTACCCCTGATTGACAAAATTACCAAAATACCCCTGGTTTCCGAAATTTTGCCATATCTTTAAATTTGAAAATTTTCAAAAATACCCCCTAGTTTTGGAAATTTCAAAATTTTCTGAATTAGGAAAGTTTTAAAAAAAAAATTCTCCGATTTATTACGAAAATATCCCTGTAGGAAAATGACGAAAATACCCTGGGATAGAAATAGGACAGAAATGTCCGAGGAGTGAATAAGTAGGTATGGAAGGTATTAGGGAATGGATGTTCCTCTCTGTGTGAACTAGGATAGTGAACTTAAAACTTTGTTTGATCGAAAGAATCCGTATTAAATTTTTCATAAAATTTCGTCACGAATAACCAAGTGGAACAAATTACTAATCCATAAAAAATTTCTTAATCAGATTAAAAGCGTGTTAGTTAGAATGAGTTCAAGAGGTCGTGGACGTCCGCCGCGTGGCCGTGGTAGGGGTAGGATGACCTTGTCGGAGCCAGCAAGGTCCGCCACAGTCCGAAATGAGATGCCTGGATCTGCCCGGCAGTAAAACCGAATTTCAAGATCGACGGTGGAAATGATGTCGTATCTCAAGTCAGACACGGGTATTGGAACGAGAAGGTTGAGGCTAGCGCTGGGTGCAGGAGCCCGTAAATCCGTGGTTGAACGACTCCGCCAACTGAGCAAAAGTATTTAGGGAGTTTACGGAGTGGCACCCAAAGGCGGCTGTAAATTGGTTGGAAGCAACTGAAAGGATCATGGATGACATAGATTTTACAGTTGAGGAGAAATTAAAGGGTGTAATTTCTTTGCTTCGGGATGAGTCTTACCAGTGGTGGCTCACCGTAAGGGACGGAACGGTGGCAGAGAACCTTACTTGGGAATTCTTCAGGGAAGCCTACCAAAAGAAGTATATTGGAACTAGCTATGTAGACACACAGCGAAAGGCTTTCTTGAACCTGGTTCAGGGAAATAAGTCAGTGGCGGAATATGAGGCCGAGTTCCTCCGGTTGAGTAGGTATGCTCGTGGTATTGTGGGTACCGAGCATGAGTCTTTGTGTCGAGTTCAAGATGGGCTTAGAGATGAACTGAGAATGATGATAGCTCCACAACAGGAATGAGAGTTTGTTGTTCTTGTGGAGAAGTCTAAAGTTGCTGAGGAAGTAAGACAGTCTGTTAAGCGGAACCAAGAACGAAATTGGAATAAGAGGAGCTCGGAACCTTCAAGGTTCTCGGGTAATGAATAGAAGAGGACGAGGTTTGAAGGGTCGGATCAAGCTGCTAGGCCTACTGCTGCTACTAATCCTCAATGGCCGCCACGGTGTGATAAGTGTGGCAAGTTTCACAAGGGGGAGTGTTGGAGTGGTAATCGAGGGTGCTTTGAGTGTGGATCATTCGATCACCGTGTAAGGGATTGTCCTCGGAAGTTAGCTAAGAATCAACCAGAGGGTCAGAACCGTGCTCAGGTTAGAAATGAAGGACCACCACAGAGGGGTCGAGGTGCAGCTAGAGGTAATGATAATGGTAACGGGCGTGGTCGAGGTGCTGAAGGTACAGAGGCGAGGCAACCAAGGTTGGTTTATGCAGTTGGCCGTCGCGAGGAGGAAGATGTGCCAGACATGACAACGGGTAAGTTTCTTATTTTTGGAATACCCTCATTTGTCTTGGTTATGGTCACGTTAGTTCATTCTTAAGTTGCTAGTAAAGTATATGGAACTTGGATTATGAACGTAGGGAATGTTTCTAGAAAGTATGATAGATCTTTAAGATCAGGGTGCGCAACAGTAGCGTAGTGTGATGAGTTAAGGATGCGCGATTGAACGATAGTAAGTAATTTCGAGGACGAAATTATTTTTAAGGAGGGCAGAATTGTAACACCCTAAATTAGGGGTTGTTGAAAATTTAATTATTTTAAATATTTTCCCATGTGTGTGCTTGAAGAATTAAATTCTATGATTATTTGGCATATTTTAGGGTCTAGAAATAATCCCGAGCTAGGCCTGACTTAGTATTAAAATTTATTTTTTATTGTGTTTAAAGGAGGGAAGCTAGGCGAGTTAGGGGTTATAAGTAATTTAGGTGGGTTTATGACGCAAGAAATGGGTTGGTATAAGTGGCGTGGTGCGCCTAAAAGATTGCTAGGGGTCTCAAGTTCGAACTGCAAAGGCAGCAGGTTAGTTTCACTTTTTGCGTCAATTAAGGGAATTGGGCCAGGTATGCCTTAAAAACAAATAGCCGGGGAAATGGACATGAAAGTGTAGTTGGCAAAGTGGCTCCATGCGCTGTTTAAGAGCTGGAAGTGGCGCTAAAGAGGGCCTGGGTTCGAGGCCAGGCGGCAACAAGGGTGTTTTAATTTTTTTATGCGGTGCTGGGCTCAAGTTGGAAGGCCTTATAAATAAATATTGCGGTTATTTGACACGAAATTCAAATGGGAGAGTTGGTCTGGGCGCTTAAGGGGGAGGCGCTGCTTGGGGTCGCTGGTTAAATTGAAAAGAAAAGTTAAATTGACTCAAAGGTCCTTTTCCTGTCGAGTTATTGAAGAGGCTGGCATGAACTTATGTAGATCGGTCTCACAAAGAGTGACTGTGCTAGGATCCTTTCGCTTTTTCGAGATGGATATTGTTAATCTAGAGTTATGAGAATAAAGGAAAGAATGAAAATGGAGAGGGGATGTAAAGGAAGAGGAAGGGTGGGGAGTAGGTAAGAAGGGGAGATGGGTGGTTTAAATAGAAATTTTGGATCTGGGACGTTCCCACGCCCGTGTACCATGGGCGTGTCGAGTCACACGGCCATGTCGTATGGCCGTGTTATGCTTCGTTCGTTTCTCCCACGCCCATGTGCAGGTCACCACGCCCGTGTTGCTAAAACAGTGTCGGCCGCTGCCGCATCGTATTGTCGTGGTGTTCAGTTAGGGCCCATGGCTTGAAGATATTTTTCCACCTGTGTCGTACTATCTCTACCATGTCAGTATGTACATGGCCACGGCCGTGTGGTATGGAAATTTGCACTTTGGTTAGTTTATAGTTAGGTACTAAAAGTAAAAATGAAAATAAAATAAAACAATAAAATAAAAATGTAAAAATTAATAGGGTTAGTGCTCGGGTTGCCTCCCAAGAAGCGTTCGTTTATAGTCTTAAGCTAGACTTACCTCTCATTCACACATTCATGGTGGTTTGAGGAGTTAAAAGTCCTTCCTCATGCTATCTGTCCTATTATCAGTATATAGTTCAAGTCAAGTAGCGTTTACTTTAAAAGTGCCGAATATAGGATTACTTACCTCGACTGTTCCGTATGGGAAAACATTGAGTACCCTAAAAGTGATTTCTTCATTTGTATTAGGGTCAGGAGGAGGTATTCAAGGGTCTACCTTATCTAACAATACCTGATCCCCGATCTTAAATTCATTTGTCCCACGGAATGGTGTTGGTTCTGCTTTGTGTATTCCTAGTTTCTCCTTGAAATGTGTCTTCCACTCGTCTAGTTCATCGATCTGAAGCCTTCGTTCCTCATGATTTATTTCCTTGTTGTTATAAGGTCCAGGATCTGGCTCAGTTGTGTAGTTCCATGGTGCTTCCTAAAAAGAAGGTTTAACCGAATGGTTATTAATAAAATTTATGTTCTCACATTGACTACTCGATGTCCTAGCTGATTCAAGAGCCTAGAGACTGATTGATTCGTAACCTATACAAAGTATGAGTTCACCTGCACTGACATCAATTTTAGTCATGGCAGTTGCTAAAAAGGGTCTTCCTAAAATTAAGGGGATACTATTGTCCTCATCCATGTCTAAAACGACGAAGTCTACTGGGAATACAAATTTATCAATTTTTACAAGAACATCTTCAATTATACCCTTAGGAATTCTAATAGTTTTATCAGCTAATTGAATGCTCATCCTAGTTTGTTTGGGTTTCCCTAGACCTAGTTGTTTAAACATTTTATAAGGAATAACGTTTATACTTGTCCTTAAATCAGCTAAAGCATTATCAACAGATAAACTACCAATTAAGCATGGAATTGTAAAACTCCCTGGGTCTTTTAATTTTCGTGGTAGTTTATTTTACAACATTGCTGAGCACATTGCGTTTAATTCCACATGCGATTCCTCGTCTAACTTCTACTTGTTTGTCAAAAGCTCTTTTAAAAATTTCATTGAATCTGGCATCTGCAAGAGCTTCAAGAAACGGTAAGTTAATATGTAATTTCTTTAACAGTTTAAGGAATTTACTGAATTGTTCATCTTTGTTGTCCTTCTTCATCGCATTAGGATAAGGTATACGAGGTTGGAACTCTTTAATTACCGGTTTTGGCTTCTCGTGACTTACCTCGTCCTTACCTTTCCCTACCAAATTCTCGTGGCTTAATTTAGGCTCATCTAACCCTACACTATCCTGAGCTATTATGGCTTGAAGTTGCTCCTTTAGGTTAGTCTCAATGTTGCTTGGTAAGCTGCCTTGTGGCATTCTGAGATGATCTTAGCAAGTTGCCCTAATTGGTTATCAATCTCTTGAATCGATGCTTGTTGATTCTTAAGTGTTGTCTCGGTGTTTTGAAGACAAGTTTCTGTCACCGCGATAAATTTTGTCAGCATCTCCTCAAGGTTCGACTTCTTTTCCTGTGGGTAGGGCTATTATTGGAAGTTTGGAGGGGGTTGTTGTCTCTGGTTTCCTTCACCGCCCCATGAAAAATTGGGGTAGTTCCTCCAACCTGGATTATAAGTATTACTATAAAGGTTACTTTGATATTTAAATTTGTTACCCATATAGTGAACTTGCTTGTTCTCAGTGCTCGGGTTGTAAGGTGGATATTCTGTGTTGTTCATCCCTCATTTATTCGTATCGCACTGCATGACTGGATGTACCTGCAAAGAATCACATACGCCATCAATCTTTTTATTTATCAGTTCTACATGGTTTGATAGCAATGTTACTACGTCGAGGTTGAAAACACTGGCTGCTTTTGTTGGCTTGGTCCTTGTGACTTGCCACTGATAGTTATTCAGCGACATTTCTTCAATGAATTCGTAGGCAGCCTCAGGTGTTTTGTTATTCAGGGTTCTGCCGGCAGCTAAATTGATTAACTCCCTAGTTGAGGGGTTCACACCCTTGTAAAAAGTTTGGACCTGTAGCCACAAGGGTAATCCATGGTGTGGGCACCTTCTCAATAGATCTTTATATCTCTCCCATGCATCAAAAAGTGTTTCTAAATCCATCTGCATAAAAGAAGAGATATCATTCCTTAACTTGGCCGTTTTAGCCGGCGGAAAATATTTTAATAAAAATTTTTCAGTCATTTGTTCCCAGGTAGTGATTGATCCTCGTGGAAGAGAATACAACCACTGTTTAGCTTTATTCCTTAAAGAAAAGGGAAATAACCGAAGACGAATGGCATCATCAGAAACGCCATTTATTTTGAAAGTATCGCAAAATTCTAGGAAATTTGCCAAGTGATAGTTTGGATCTTCATCCTGCAAACCATCAAACTGAACAAATTGCTATATCATCTGAGTGTTAGGTTTCAGTTCAAAATTATTTGCAGCAATAGCAGGCCTAACAATACTTGATTCAGTTCCTATTAAATTAGGTTTAGCATAATCATAAATAGTACAAGGAGCAGGATTTTGATCGATTGGGTTTGCGACAACTATAGGAGGCAGCAGACTGTTATCAGCCATCTCTTCGGTAGTATTGGTTTCGTCTTCTTGCTCTTCTTCTATGTAATTAAAGCTTCGCCTTATTTTTCTACGATTTCTGTGAACAGTACCTTTAATATCACTGTCGTAAATTAGGGGTCCTGTCGGGTTCCTTCTAGTCCTAAACTAGAGGTACCTACTAAGAACAAATAAAAGAAGGAAAATTAGTAAAGTTAAAAGCAAGATAAAAATAAAAGTAAATTGCAAAAAATAAAAATGGCTAAAGTAATAAAAATTAAGCGTTCTTAATATTTTAGTTCCCCGGCAACGGCACCAAAAACTTGATCGTGTGTCAAAGTCTTAAAAATTTATAAAAAGAATGATCGAGCCTAGAAACTAACTATGACAACGATTGAGGCAAGCGCACCTATCGAACAGTAGTATAGTTTAGAGGTAAGACCGGATTGTCGAACCCAAAGGAACCAACAGGACTAATACTAACTTTCTTTTTATTATTTAGCCTAAAATAAGAGTAAATTGTTTATTTAATCTAAAAATAACTAACAACTAAACTAAATATGCAAAGACAAAGAGAATGAATTGGGGCAAACACTTGTAGGAAAAACCAATTGATTAAGACAATACCCGAGAAAGAATCCACCTAGACTTCACTTGTTATTTAACTCTGAACCAGACGATTTATTCACTTGACTTGATCCGTAGGATTCCCTAATGTTTATTAATACCTCTCTCGAGGCTACTAACATCTAACCCTAGGTTGATTAATTGAAATATCTTTCTAATTAAAACCCCTAGAATTGCATTAACTCGATCTATGGACTCCCATATTAGGTTTGACACTAATCTGGCAGATTTTCGTCATCCTATCTCTAGGGTTGTGATCAACTCCGCTTAACTATGCTAGATCTACTCTTAGACAGGGTCTATTCCTCCTCTGCCTAAGCACATCAATACTTGAATCAATATCCTGAAATATCAAAGCAAGAATTAAGAACACATAATTAAGAACAAATCAAGTATTTATCATATAGTTCAAAAAACAATAACAAGATTCGTCTTAGGTTTCATCCCCCTCAGGTATTTGAGGGGTTTAGTTCATAATAATAAAAGAATACATCTCAGAAGAAAATATGAAACAAAACATAAGAAAAACCCTAAAACCCCCTTAAGAAATTGAAGAGAAGATCCTCTGTCTTGAGTATAACCCCGGCTTCTTGAGACGAATCAACTGGCTTTCTTCGAGTAAATTCCACAATTCTAGCCTCTCTGGCTCGGCTCTTTGGCCTAACTGGACGCCCTCTAAAGGTTGGCCTCTAGGGTGTTTATATAGGCTTTTGGAATGGCTTTCTTTGCCTCTAAGTACCCTAATTCGAATGAAACTCTTCTTTGTCACGACAGGGACACACCCATGGCACACGCCCGTGTGAATCGTCAGGCTGTGTTTGGGTTTGTTAAGGAGGCACGGCCGTGTGGCTTGGGCCCAGCCATGTGGATTGGGCCCAGGCCATGTCGATTTTGTTCTTTGGCCCATTTACTCTGTTTTAGACCTGTTTCTCATTCTTTTCATCCTCTGGTGCTCTCCTAAGTATAAAACATGAAATTAAAGGATTAGGAGCACCAAATTTCACAATTCAAGGCTTAAATCATCCAAAAGTATGCTAAATGTGGGATTAAAATATGTTCATATTATGGTTTATCAGTACTCATGCCATATGCAAATAAAAAAGATCCACTTGATGTACTTGCCCCTGTTGCAGGATTTATACGTTGTTTGTTTGTATTGTTGGGGCTCAGTAGTACTAGCTACATTGTATCACAAACTTTGTTGAACGAAAAAGCATCGTGGACATAGGCAGTTGTTTGGTATTACTGCAGTCCTAGACGCTTTACAGGATGCTATTCTTAGCATCAATTAAGCACCAAACATATGTCTTCCCACTCATGAATAGGTGATAAAATTGAACCATCACAATAAGAATTTTTCTTTGTCCAATATTGAAATTTGGTTTAACAAGTTTAATTTTTTTCGTAGATGTAGTACTTCTCTGGGTATCTGGAGGTCATATACGCTTCCCATTTACTAATAGATGATCGAGACACATGTCGGGTCCTAGGTAATTTTTTATAATACTCGATACATGTTATTAATTGTGTTACTACCTTCATGTCATTTGAATCGTGTTACTACTTCAATGCTATTAATTGTGTAGTTCATCTGGATGTCGTACTCATTACCAGACATTGCACAAGTTATTCCCTCATCTGCTCACATCCACTCACACTTGTGGTGCATTAACGTACCCTTGATGAATTTCCAAATAGTCGAGTGGTATAATAGGGATCGAGTATTGCAAAAATTCGGGTGCATCTAGCATATTTTAGATCTTCCACAGAGTTTGGGGGTTGTTCATGAAATTAACAAAAAAGGGAAGCACGACAAGAATTCGACATTGGAGCATGAAGAATTGATTATATTGTGGAACAACCAGACATGGCGGAGACCTCGGATGGATTATGCATTGTCTAGTACATGGCGTGTGGGGAAACCTTTTTTATTTAGTGGACAAACAATGCTAGTCCCTCCACACATGGAAAGACTAGGGCACCTCTCCCACTGCATGTCACATCCGCCTTCTGTACCCGAACCGGAGCTCGCACCTAAACCGAAGCCCGAACTAGACCCTATACATGACAGGTCTTATTGACATTCTGAGGGTAGTTCTTATCATCCGGATTTGGGGGTGATAATTATTTTTCGAGCTCGTCAGGCTACGCATATCATTCGGAGATTCCCAGTTCCAGATCAAATCATATGGATCCGGAATCATTCATGATGTTTGATAACTGTAACTCGAACCCACCCCAGTAATCAACCCCTCCAGGGCAAACCTTCAGGGCATACGATTTCTCGAGTATGTTTAGCACACCCCAAGGTTTGTCGACAGACGCCCTGAACGATGGCATCCGCGAGCACCCTCAACGTGAATTTCGACTTCCACAATGGTATACTCCTAGGATGACACCATCCAATCATCAATTTTAAAACTTGTAATTATATTTACTGCATGTAATTTGTAATTTAAATTTTTAAGATTAACAAATGTTTGACTTAATTTTGTAATTTAATGTAACAGCCCGGTTTAGACCCTAGTCAGAATAATATTTTAATATTATTTTTTATGTTTATAATATGTGATTGAGCATGTGTGAAAATTTAGTGTGAAAATTCTATCGACTATGTGTTGAATTATGAAAAAGGACTTAACCGCATAAAATGCAAAAGCTGTGTGCTGATTATTGAAGTGTTTATTTGTCATGGCTTTCTAAAGGAGGAGTCCTTATGTTGTTATTAATTCATTATTAAGTTAGTGGATGGTGGATGGACATTTATAACCAATTATAATGTATGTTATAATGTTTTATAATAAGGGTAAAATAGTAAAGTTAGTATTAATATGTATTAAATAAAAACAAAAGAAACATGAAGCCATATTCTCATCTTTTCTTATCGAAAATTTGAAGAAAAAGAAAGGAAGAAAGCTTTGATATTTTCAACTAGGGCTTAGCTTGATTGAGGTAAGTTTTTGACTCGGTTTTTGATGATTTTTACGTTTTTATGATCGTTGCTTTGTGCTCTACAAAACCCATGCTTAAATTTTGTGAATTGATGATGAATATGAAATGTGCCATGGATGAATTCATTAGCTTTGTGAAGTTTGGTGATGGATTATGAAAGATATGTGTTAAATAAACATATTTTGTCTTTGAATTTTTAGTGAATTGAGTAATTTGGGCTAAATTGAGAAAAGTGTAAATTGAGGGACTAAAATGTGAAATAAATGAAATGTGTGGGCTTGTATTAGCATGGGAAGAATTCGGCTAAGCTTATGTGAATAGAAATTTGGTGTATTTTGTGATTTGATGAATTAGGGACTAAAGTGTCGAAATGTGAAAATATGAGGGCTATTTTGTAAAATTCCCTAAATATGTGTGTGAGGACTACATTGAATGAATTGGTGATTGAATGAGTTAAATTTGAATATGTATAGACCAAGAAAGGAGAGGTTTGGATCAAGATCGAGGCAAAGACAAAGTGCTCGATTAATCGATTATTTCGGTATTTCGACGTCCGAGGTAAGTTCAGATATAATACTAGTTGTAAAATATATCTATGTGATGTGAATTGAATGAATATATATATAACTATGAGATTAGAAATGCTATGTGCAGAATTGAATTAGAGGGCACTAAGTGTGCGAAATTACAAACGGGACAGAGATGATTAGCACTGTATGTACGAAAAGATAGAAGCTTCGGCTTATTGATTTGGCACTGTGTGTGCGATACCGATATAGTTCAGTTTAACTTATAAGCACTAAGTGTGCGATATCGGTTATGTTTTGGTTATGAAACTGGCACTAAGTGTGCGAATAAATCAAAAGAATAGCAAAAATTGAACGAGATGTAATATCGAGCAATTAAGTAGCATGAATGGTAAGTAACTATGTGTTGATCAAGGTACGTTTGAACCTATGTGGTTGATGATAGTTTTAAAAGTTGAATGAATAAATATTTGAGTATGTGGTTGAGATTGATAATGTGCCTAGTTGTGCCTTTATCTATGTGATGGTATAAATATATATTGATGTGGTATTATTGAGTAGTATATATTGTATTTCGAACTTACTCAGCTTTTGAAAGCTTACTGTGTGATTTGTTTCTCTATTTTTCAGTGTCAGTAAAGCTAGCTCGGATCCAGGGATCGTCAGCATTTCTATCACACTATCGGCAATCTATTTTTGGGTACTTTTGGAAAGATGTATATAGTTGAAATATGACATGTATAGGCTAGAAGTTATGGCATGTTTTGAAATGCTTAATCCTTGCCATGTGATTTGGCTTGGAAGTTGAATGATGTTGAACTTATGAATGAGCTATGAATATGGTATATTTCATGATTATGTGGTTGATGAAAGATGTGGTTTGAAGATGAATTATGGCATGGATTACATGATGCTTGATTTATATATATATGTTTTGAGATGTACAGTTGTTACTTTGAATGGACTTATTTGTGATGATATTAGGTATGGAAGTAGATGGTATTGTTGGTGATTAATTGGTGCATGAAATGGAAAGTTTGAATGCATTTAGAAGCATGAATTAGTATTGACTAGAAGCTTGTAAGTGATTCAAGGCGTGGGAGGCAAGTTTGGCCTTGAAAATGGCCTATAACTGTCCACACGGTTGAGCACACGGGCATGTGGCTCGATCATGTCCCTAGTGGTTGAAATTCAAAATAAGTTAGGATCGACCACGGGCTGGACATACGGGCGTGTGGCTGGCCATGTGGAGAAGTCAGTAGCGACCACGGGTGAGGCACACGAGCGTGTTCACGGCTGTGTGGATAAGTCAGTATGTATGCCCTGTTTTGACACAGCTTGGGAGGCACACGGCCTTCCCACACGGGCGTGTTATCTCTACAGTTTGGAAAAATCTTTAAATTTCTAAAAATTTTCGTAAGTGTTTGATTTAGTCCCGACCTCTTTCTAACACATGTTTAAGGTCTCGTGGACCTCAATAAGCGACTATATAATTATATTTGATTATGTTTGATTGATTATTGACTTTGTGTTGTCAAATGGATGTGAAATGTTTCGATTGACCGATAATGCCTCTTAACCCTATTCTGGTGACGGTTTCGGGTTAGGGGTGTTACATTTAAATTTTCAAGATTGTGTTAATAATAACTTTTTTATTACTAGGCCAAACATAGAGTACAGTCTGGTCATATTCCACCCGATTGCGACGATTATCCAATATGGTAGAGTAGATGTGGGCATTCACTCCGGTTATAACCAACTACTCTGCACATGCCACAAATTTTATCGTTGATTTTCTCATTCATGCTCATTTCATTATGGATTCTAGTGACTTGCGGGTGACCTTTTAGCTTCCTACGTAACCCCTTGTCTGAGACAAGCTCGAAAGTCAGCAGAGGCACTTCGTATGTAGACAGACCATGCAGGACGGGGAACTCATTTTCCCATATACGTAATGTGCACTTGAGAATGTACACTCATCGATATATTGTTCAGCATTGATCGAGGCGCGAGCACAAGTTGTAATGATGTGTGCACTGGCGTAACGAAGTGATTGGAACCTCCTGTAATTGCACCGTATGCTTCTGAGATCAACTTCGTAGGATCTAGGTGGAATACCGAGTCAACGGCTGATGGGCTTCTTAACAAAAAAGGTTTCTAACCATCAAGAATATATTTCTACATTCATCGACCTCAATATCCGACGATTTGCATCCATTGCCTTCCTGACATCTTCAAAAAACACGTGTCCCACCTCCATCTGGTTGACTTGTTTCAGCCCCGTTCTCAGCATCAATATAGCTAGCTTATAGAAGGTAACTGAGAAAATAGATGAAATTGGAAGATGTCGTGTTCGTCTCAACAAAGAGTTAACCGCCTCTGCCAGGTTGGTGGTCATTTGACCATGTTGCTGCCCATCATCAAAACTTAGAGGCCATTGCCACGACTCTATGGTACCTAACCAGTCCCAGAAAGGAGTATTCGTTTCACTTTGCATGTCACCCATAAGTCTGGTCATCTTTTGTCTGAAAAGGTGTTGCTTTAACTCGTACACATTGTATGTATTAATAAAAGACAAGTTGCAGTATGCAAAATTAATTTGTTGTGGTATTAAAAATATTTAAAACATATGTTGAAACTAAAATTTAACCGTTTTTACTTGTCTCCGCTAGTCTGCAACTTTTTAGTCTCGGTGGAAGTTAGTCGTGATGTGTTGGATGCAATAAACGGATCTCCATGGAACACTGGTACGCCTAATTGCGTCAATTATTCCCTTCTTTCTATCAGATATGATGCAAATATTGTCCTTACTAACAACATACATCTGCAAGTTCGTCAGAAGAATTCCCATGATTCTATGTTCTCCTTGTCCACGTTGTCAAATGCTATCGGGAGCAAGTTCCAATTCCCTTCTTGAGCAATCAAAATAAGTAGGGTCTATATATATATATATTATAGTTAGGTTCCATCAACCTATACAACCGGCTTGCAGTGGGGAAATGCCCACACACATGGATCGAACGTCCATAACATCCATTGGAAAATTCTTCTTTTCGGTTGTAATTGGTCGTCCGGGTCGTAATAAAGTAATATCTGTAACTTAATGACAGTCTCTGGCATGTACTCACGTATAGCGGCTATCCACCCCTATAACTCATTGTACGACGCATCCCAATCTCCATACAAATTCTCTATGGCCATCTATTTCGCTATCAATGCTTTTTGGTATGACACTTGTTATTAAAATCGTTCTTGCATTTCAAAAATTAGTACAAAAATAAGAATGGTCGGCATGTTCTTCACCATTGGCATGATACATGTGTAGATAATTTTGGAATCAAGTTTACAGTGATCTTGCATCATACATGTTGAAGTGCATGTGTGAGGCCCAACAAATTTTTGAATCTCCCAGATTTGCGACCTTTGGATAAATGTGGCTCGTACCCTCTAATTGCAGCCTTCTACCGACCTCCAACACCCCCTAATATACAATGTTGGTTTAAACACAACAACTTTATAGTCAACCAACACATTCATTCTATACTACTTAGTGGAAAATATACACTCTTCCTTGGTTGCAAATTTTTAGCCCACGAATAGCTTCTCACGTTCAGAATCTGTGGTCAACTGGTGAGCTAGTAGTATATCGGGGTATTTCAGGAATTTAGACGCATGCGTCCCATCGGGATTTATGATCGACATGTGTGCCCCAGGATCATTGCATATCATAATGCCTCGATTCAAGTTCCCAATTGAAGATGCATTAATATTTCCATCATCATTTGCGCCTTCATTATTGATATCATCTAGGACCTCGTCTAGATCGAGATCACTATACTATTCAACCTCATGATCTGAAGAACCATTATTATCATATACATCATCACCATCCGCATCGGTTTCAATCACCGCATCGGTTTCAATCACCATCGGATTTATTTGTAAACGGGAACCTAGATTAAGGTTCTCAGACATAGGTGGGGCATTAAAATCGATGTCGATACCGCATAAAGTTGATCGCCTATCAATGTACACTCTCGGAACCATTATACACAGATCTTGAACTCCACGTTCTTCACCTAATGGAGTGGAATCTTCAACTAGCTCCACATCAATGAACTCAGCAAACAACTGAATCAGATCAGTTTGGCGACTCTAATCCCGACAATAAAGTGTGACCATTGTCTCCATGTCTTCATCATCTACAAGTTCCATCTCGATGAATTTTATGAGATCTATCCAAACTAAAAATTTGTAGTATAGTCTCGAGATCTTCCTCCCAAAACATCTAATTTTTTTTACACTGATCCTTTCTTTCATATCATCAAACGAGACATTTCTATTAAATCTCATTACTATTTGTTGGCGACATTCAAATATGCATCCAACTATTGTTGTCAAAATTACTCAATCAAAATAAACTCATATGAAAAATTGATTATCCATATTTACTAATAAATCTGTAAAAATAATTAAATTTCTAAATATTTTATTTTAAAAAAATAATGAAAAAAAGTTCATATATACTAACCTTGAATTATTCTCTGTTTGCTCTCCTTCTACAACCAAAATTTTTCCCCTTCAATTGTTATCCTTCAAAAATGTTAAGAAAACACTACTTTTAAATAGGTTCAGCACGGGTGCTGCCTCTCTCTCACCCTTCATTGGTGTCACCTCTCTCACCCTCCACCAATTAAATCGTGTTTCTACACCAAAAAATACTAGTGCCGCCCATCTCTCTCCCTCCACCACTTGATACTGTTGCAAACATACCATTTTAGTAAATAATGAGATTGGCATACCATTTAAATATTTAATTTTTTTTTGTATTATGTAGGTAAAAAAAGCCTTTTCCGCAATTGCACTATTAGCTAGAAAGCCACCTTACAGGCCATTGTGGCATTATCAACTAAAGAGGTAGAATATATGGCTATCACAGAGGTTGTGAAAGAGCTCATTTGGTTGAGAGGTCTATTCAGGGAGGTTAATAAAAACGACAACACTATTGTATATTGTGATATTCAAAGTGTCATATATCTCATTAAAGATCAGATGTATCATGAAAGAACAAAATATATAGACATTTGGTATCACTTTGTTCGGGAAGTGGCTGTTCAATGAGATGTTCATATTCACAAAATCAGCATAGAAAACAATCTAGGCGATATGATGACAAAAAGTCTTTCAATTTCGAAGTTCAAGCATTGCTTAGACTTGGTAAGTATTTGACAAAGATTGAGTTAGGCCCTTGACGGGGCTTGGGAAAGAAGGCATTGCAAAAATACGAGTCAAAGTGGAGATTTGTGGAGCGTGCCTCGTATTTTAGCTAAAATAAAGTTTACATCGTGATGAGGAAGAGTTGACGCCCTGACAACACAACACACGACGTCCCAATGAGAGGAAATTGGCATCCCGACGATGCGATGTGTAGCATCCCAATGAGCCGATAAACAACGTTAGGACATGGAGACGTGTTCCTTACTAAAGCGTGTTTCTTCTCCTAGTCAAACTTTGTTATCTTTTTCCAAACTAACTCTGATTATTCTATAGATATTTTAGTCATATATTTACACGAATTTCAGCCTATAAATAGGCCTTTTATCAACCATAAAAAGTTATATTCAACAGCATAATTTGGAGAGAATTTTGTGGAAATTTAGAGAAAATTTTATATTTTAGATTTGGCCATACAAAACAGATGCAACACTTCACTTTATTGAGAGAAATGAAAAGGTTAAAGAGTTATTAATTAGGCTTTCAAAATGAAATTATTAATAAAAACAACTCATTAAAGTTGAACATCTATTTAGCCAACATTCACAAGTTCTACAACATATTAAAATTACTTTAAGAAAAAACATATTAAAATATTCCATTAATAAAATATGAAAGATTATATAATACACTCAATGAAAAGTTTAGATTTTACTAATAATGTTAAAGGATGATAAATACTCCGTTAAAGATATAGTGAAAAATGAAAGGATTAAGTAACGATTTGATCATTGAAGTATATTCGTTTTTCCACCTTAAAATCTAAATTTTTTAAGTTTATTTTGAGACCTAGAATATTTATTATAAGTTATGGTCCATTTATGGTCCATTTTTTAACACTGGTTTTTTAAATAAAAAAAGGCATTTTTTTAAATGTGTCACATGGATTTTTTTTAAAACATTTGTGCCTTAATTTTATACGCTCATTATGATGTATTTGAAATGCCAAAAGAAGTATCTTCATTTTAAGTATTTTATTGAATTGGTATCATGGGTCAATCGAGCATCAACTTAGGCTTCCTTGGAATGTGTGGTGTGTTTGCCTCTGATAAAGTTAAAAACAACAGTAGCGACGAGATTAGTTAATGTAGATGCGAGATTGGATACTGTAGTAATGCGACTAAAAATAGTAACGAGGTGTGCGTTTAGATTTAAATGTTGTTATAACAGTGATGTGAGAATAGAAAATGCTTATTAATGACATTAGATTAAAAATTATATATAATAAGATTTTTTAAATTATTTTATTTTTATGGAATTATTAACGTGAATTTGTAATTTTATTCAATAAAATATTAATATGTATTATAATATTTTTTATAACATATTAAATAATTATGTTATCATTTTTAAATTATTTATTATATTAAATGATAAATATTTTTAATTATTTTTCATAGTTAATTCATTTCTTTATAATAATATGAAGTATTATTTTCACAATTAATATCATACCTAGATAGAAAAAAGGATAAAAACTTTAGATAAGAAAATATTTCTACTTTTGAAGAAAAAGAAGTAAATCACAACTAAAAGTATAGTCATTATTGTCAAATTAAAAAACTTCATTTTTTTAACTACACTAAATCGGAGGTCTTTTCTCTAGGTTTGAAGTACAAAAATATCTCACAACTCACCTCAAAGTTAGACGTAGAACTGGGTTTAATATTCCATCCGATACTAAGGGCCCCTTTAGATCACCAGTAAGCTCCAGTGTGGTGAGATTTAAAGAGTAAAAAAATTTGAAATGAAATGCAACTCCAGTTGTGGTGTTTGGCAAGCACACCAGTGAGCATTTCTCACCTCATCAGAACCCAAAATATTGTTTGGAGTTAAAAGCTCCAGAGTGGACTGATTGGAAGTCAAAAATAAGAGTAATTATTATTTTACCCTCCAACTCTTCTTTTATTATTTATTTTATTTAATACACATAACATAAGTTTAATATGTCATTATTTAATATCATTTAATTTTCAATAAATTTATAATTTTTATTTATAAATTTAGTATAAATACAGTTTAATTTATATTTTATTATTTGATTTAAATATAAATTGTAAAATTTTTGATATTTTATTATGAATATAATTTAAAAATATTTAAATTTTATTGTATATGATTTTAATATTTTAATTATTATTCTATAAAAAATATAATTTTAATTTATGTTTTATATTAAATAATATAACATAAATACATTGTCATTTCTAATCTAATATCCTTAATAGTCATTTTATATTCTCACCGCTACAGCTGCGTTTAAATCCAAACACACACCTCATCATTGTTTCTAATCTCACCGCTATAGTATTCAATGTCACCACTACAGTAACTAATCTCACCGCCACCGCTGTTTTTAACCTCACCGGAGGTGAACACACCGCCCATCCAAACTAAGCCTAATTCAATGTAAATAATAAAAAGCATTTTTAATTTAAATTTAATTATAAAATATATAAAATATTAATTAAAACTATTTTTAAAAATATTTTTTTAACAGGTAAATAATTTTTTTGGGTTGATCAAATTAAATCAGCTCGAAAATGGGCCCAGATATGATTTTTTTCTTAGAATAAAGTCTCCACTTGACCAATAAATAACTCTAGGTAGAAATTGAATCAAACGGGCTTAGTTATAAAATTATTAAAATACCTTAATATACAAATTAAGTTATATTTTTATGAAAATATTTTTGTTTTTTTTATATAAAATTATTGTAAGTAAAAATCAAAACATAAATTGATTTTTTAAAAATTTTTAAAAATGTATTTATTAATTTTTTTTTATAAATCTAGTTACTTAACAGCAAGTACATAAATTTACAATTTTTGATAGTTAAATACACAATTTTATCATTCATCGGCAAATAATAATAATAATAATAATAATAATAATAATAATAATAATAATAATACAAATAATACATAGCAACTCAAAAACATTTGCTAAAAATTGACCTCACCAACCATTCCCAGAAGATGCATGGTAATTTCCTCCCACACTCTATTCCTGCCAACCATTCGGCCAAGTCTCCAACGGTACGTCAGCAGAGCCGAGCTGCGTCCCATCAGGTGCACAATAACCAGGACCACCCACATAAGGGGTGAGACCCCATATATTGGACCCTGATGGAGGAGGTGGGTGGCGGTAATAATAAGGTCCGCCATATGCCGTGGCTGCGGGGGGTGGGGGAGGATATGGCAGAGGCGGGGGCGGGGGCGGCGGCGGAGGTAGCTCATAGTAACCATTTTGTGGCAGAAAATAATTAGTTTCTTGGATCAGATTCAGATCCTGACTTCCAGACGATGTAGAGTGAAGCTGTTGAGGTCCCTGCACCAACATATCTTCTAAATCTAGAACTGGATAATGGACTTTAGGCGATTCGCTCTCAACTTCCAATGAAGGCTCAGGCGCGGGGGAGTGATGATAAAATAGGGGATAGCCAGTTATCAGGCTCGCCGGGGTTTCCACCTTTGAACCCTCATCCTTCCCAATATTCACCACCTTAAAAGAGAAATTCAACTCTCCATTTGCTTTGCCATCCGGAGTCCGTACCTGGTAAGTCACAAATCTAACAACTCCATTATTGGAGTCTTGGATCAGATCCAGTAAAGGAACCACAACTTCCCCGATTGTTTTGTCCCCAAACATGGCTCCTTCGTGGCGCAGATCAAAGTGAACAAATATTTTATCGCAATCCCGAAACAAGTCGTCGCTAACTTCAAACCGTATCGTATGGTTCCACTCGGGATTTCCATCACCTCCTCTGTCAGTCGGTGTCCTCTTAAGCTGTTTCCGATCCGTTTTCTTGTCATCATCACCCGCAATGTAAACAAGGGCATAGACTGAGAGCTTCTGGAAGAAGTTGAATGCTTTAAGAGACTTGCAAGAAATTACTCTTAGTTCTATGAAGCCACCGGTGGATTCCATGAAATATAAAGCAAAGGAAAAAAATATTCTGATATACTTGGGACAATATTTACAAGTTATTCATCACTAAATTGCTGGAAGGGGGGTGGGGTTGGGCCTGAAAGTAACACTTGAATAAAGTGCCTAATAGCTGAAAATCTTAACGCTTAAGCCAATTTCGCAAAAATACAAATTCTGAAAGGAATGCAATCGACCAGCCCAGAAAGTCTGCTGAGAGAGCTTGGATCTAGGGATGTTATTATCTTTCTTTTTCTTTTTTTCATACTTTTGGATTTTGTATTTAATCTAAGGCGTTTCGGAAAATATTTTTATGTTTTGTTTTTTTTAATGCTTTTATGTGTTTTTAAGCGTTATGCGGATAATTATAAATAATTATATTCAATTTAATTACATTATTTATATTTAAAAAGTTATTTTATACAATAATAATTGTATTTCAATTGTAAGACATATATTTATTTTTTTAAAATAATATGATATGTTATAGGGAATACTAGAATCATAAAAGACTTAAAAAGTTAAAAAAGCCCTTAATAATAATAATAATAATAACAACCCAATCAACTAAATCCTTTCATTAATAGGAACCATTAGTTGACTGGTTTGACCGTTAACGATTCTGTCATGACTAATAACAACCTAGAGATGACATGTAATATGCCATATCAGTAAAATTTTAAAAATAAATTTAAAATAAAAAATAAAAAATAATTAATAAAAAATATATTAATTAAATGAATCTAGGCACAAGGTTGTTCAGGTTAATTTGAATTTAGACAAATAATTGTCTAGATTCATTCCAGACGAGTGCAAAAATATAAAAATAAAAATTATAAAAATCTAAACAAATAAAATATGAAAAATAAAAAAAATGTATTCATAATTTATAAAAAAAAGTTTAGAATTAATACAAATACACACCTAGAATGAACTCGAACAACCATTTGTTTTTATTCATTTTGATGTGTACAAAACTATAAAAACCTTAAATTTTATAAAAACATTAACAATTCTAAAAAAATATAAAAAATCATAAAAATTATAAACTTATTTCACTATTAAATATGGTAACACTTAAATTATACTTTTATGTCAATATTATCAAGAAATATTTAAAAATATTTTGTATGTGTTTAATTTTTTTTCATATTTGAACTTTTTATGTCAATAATTTTTTTAAGTTTTTTCATACTTAATTTTTAGAATATTTAGATTTTTAAAATAAGTATTAATATTTTATAATTTCTAGTTTTTTAATAGTTTTGCACTCCTCTAGAATGAATTTAGATAAATGGTTGTCCATATTCTAATGAATCTAGACAATTATTTTCCAAATTCATTCCATATGTAATTTTTATTAATTTATTTTAAATAATATATATTTTTTGTCACATCAACATCCTTCTACGTGGCATGCCACGTATCATTTACTAGTGGATGTCGTCAGTCACGTCAGTGATGTTAACGATCAAATCAATCAACTGAAGATTTTTGTTAATAGGAGGGTCTAGTTGATTAGTTTTTTTTTTTTTTTCATTAAGAGCTCAATAGGGTGTACTTTTTTTAAAGGCTCAATTGATTTTTTTTTTCATTTTTTTACTAAGGGCCTTTTTAACCCTTAAGCTTAGTTAAAATTGCATAAGATATTTATTTTCTCTTTTTTTTTTTTTGTAAATTTTACTCGTAATTGATTGTAAAAAACTTTATTGAACTAACATTATTATATCAATTATTTGATTTTGGGTTTTGTTATTTGTTTAGATAATTTTTTCTCAAGTATTACTAATAATATTTATAATAATTAATATTTTTTTTCAAAATTTATTACTTATGTATTTACAATTTATACTATCAAACATAATATATGGAATTACAATGTAATTACAATCTATCAATCAAACATGTTTAGAGAATTAGAATTCCTTATAATTACAAGAGGATGTAGTTACTATCCTAATAGTTACACATTCATCCAATTACTTTGTGGTGTCCAAACACACCCCCATTCTCAAACTTTACCAACATTTAAGGATTGAGAGGTTGAGGTGAAGGTCATGCCCTTCTAACCTTGATGAGTGCTCTTTGGACACCTGTAAAGAAGAGGCAACCGTGAGGTGGGCATTGGAGGTTGTCCTCTAAGGCACACTCTAATGGTTTAGTCATGTTGTGTGAATAGAGTAAATAGAGTAATTTATTGTACTCGAAAATCACACTAGGTTCAATTCCCAGGAAAGATTGGAGGGGTCACAGACGATCCCGCTTGAAACCCAACCTTTTAAACAGAATCTCCCTCCAATGTAATTTACTAGCACAATATATCACTACAAATGTACCCTACAAAATATTGAAAGAAAAATAATAACAACACCGAAGTTTTAATGAGGTTCCACAAATTAAACCTACATCTTCGGACACTACCAAATATATTTCATTGCAAAAGATACAAGTGGAAATTATAAATAGGAAAAGAGAAAAATTGCCTAATGAAAAAAATGGCAAATTTTGGGATGATTTAGAGGTGGAGAGACCACTTCTATTTATAGTAGTACAAGCACTCTACAACCTTATATTTTTTAGATGTGGGATTGTGCTATTTCAATAAATATCCACCTTATCAAATTTCCACATCTTCAATCTCCTTGCAAGATAACATTTGATAGTGCCTTCAAAATTCAATCTTCAAGTTTTAACATTGATCAATTCCTAGAATCTCTTGTACAAAATGATACCGGACATCAATATGCTTTGCCCTTCCATGATAAACTTGATTCTTTGCCAACTAAATAGCACTATGATTATCGCAATGCACTTTAAGATACTTCTATTTAAATTCAAGCAACCCTTGAAGCCAAATTGCCTATTTTACAACCTCTGTGATTTGCTTCTATAATAGATAAGGCAGTTGTTGACTGTAAAGTAAACTTCCAACTAATGGGCGCCTTTGCAAGAGTAAACACATAACTAGTAGTTAACCATTTGATAAACCGTGATATATACATATTTTAATCCCATATTTAGCATACTTTTGGATGATTTATCCCCCGAATTGTGGAATTTGGTGCTCCTAATCCTTTGATTTCATGTTTTATACTTAGGAGAGCACCGAAGGATGAAAAGAATGAAAAACGGGCCAAAAATGAAAAAATGGGCCAAAGTACGAAATTCACATGGCCAGGCACCAAGCCACACGGCCGTGCCTCCTTAGTTGACCTAAAACACGGCCTGGACTAGACTTACATGGGCGTGCCACACGGGCGTGTCCCTAACCTGACCTGTTTGAATTCCACTCGGATTAGGATAATTAGGGGCAAAGAAAGACATTCTGAAAGCCTATATAAACACCCTAAGTGTGACCTAAAAGAGGGCGGTTCAGGTAGGCCGAGGAGCCAAGCTAGAGAGGCCGAATTGTGGGATTTACTCGAAGACAGCCAGTTGATCCATCTCAAGAAGCCGAAATCATACTCAAGAGGGAAGATCTTCCCTTCAATTTCCTTCAGCGGGTTTTAGGGTTTTTCTTATGTTTTGTTTTATACTTTCTTCTGAGATGTATTCTTTTATAATTATGAACTAAACCCCTCAAATACCTGAGGGGGATGAAACCTAAGACAGATCTTGTTATTGTTTTCTAAACTATATGATAAATACTTGATTTGTTCTTAACTATGTGTTCTTAATTCTTGTTTTGATATTTTAGGATATTGATTCAAGTATTGATGTGCTTAAGCAGTGGAGGAATATTCCCTGTTTAAGAGTAGATCTAGCATAGTTAAGCGGAGTTGATCGCAACCCTAGAGATAGGATCTGTCAGATTAGGGTCAAACCTAATATGGGAGTCCACAGATCGAGTTAATGCAATTCTAGGGGTTTTAATGAGAAAGAGATTTCAATTAATCAACCTAGGGTTAGACGTTAGTAGCCTCGAGAAAGGTATTAATATAAATTAGGGAATCCTATGGATCAAGTCAAATGAATAAATCGTCTGGTTCAGAGTTAAATAACAAGTGAAGTCTAGGTGGATTCTTCCTCGGGTATTGTCTTTATCAATTGGTTTTTCCCAAAAGTATTTTCCCCAATTCCTTCTCTGTACCTTAGCACCTTCAGCTTAGTAGTTAATTAATTTTAGGTTAAACAACAATTCCCTTAATTCTTAGGCTAAATAATAAAAAAGAAAGTCAGTATTAGTACTTTTGGTTCCCTTGGGTTCGACATCCCGGTCTTGCCACTAAACTATACTACTGTTCGATAGGTGCGCTTGCCTCAATCATTATCGTAAGTTAGTTTCTAGGCTCAATCATTCATCACATAAATATTAATACTTTCAAACACGATCAAGTTTTTGGCGCCGTTGCTGGGGAACTGAAATATTAAGAATGCTCACTTTTTATTATTTTAGCCATATTTTATTTTTGCAATTAAATTTTATTTTTACTTTTCTAAATTTTCTTCTTTTCTTCTGGCAGGTATTCTAGTTTATGACTAGAAGAAACCGGTCAGGACCTCTACTTTAAGATAGTGAAATTGAGAACACAGTTCGCAGAAACCGAAGAGAAATAAGGAGAAGCTTACAATACATACAAGAAGAGCAAGAAGACGAAATTAATACTACTGAAAAGATGACTGAGAATAATTTGCTACCTCTAGAGGTGGCCGAAAATCATGCTCCTCAAACTATGTATGATTATGCTAAACCTAATTTAACAGGAACTGAGTCAAGTATCGTAAGACCTGCTATTGCTGCAAATAATTTTGAACTAAAACCTAACACAATTCAGGTGATACAACAATTTGTTCAGTTTGATGGTTTGCAGGATGAAGATCCAAATAATCACTTGGCGAATTTCCTAGAATTTTGCAATACTTTCAAAATAAATGGCGTTTCTGATGATGCCATTCGTCTTCGGTTGTTTCCCTTTTCATTGAGGAACAAAGCTAAACAGTGGTTGAACTCGTTACCACGAGGATCAATCACTACATGGGAATAAATGACCGAAAAATTTTTGTTAAAATATTTTCTGCCGGCTAAAACGAGTAAGTTGAGGAACAATATCTCTTCTTTTGTGCAGATGGATTTAGAGACACTTTACGATGCATGGGAGAGATACAAAGATCTATTAAGAAGATGCCCACACCATGGATTACCCTTGTGGCTATAGGTCCAAACCTTTTACAATGGTGTGAACTCCTCAACCAGCAGTTGATTGATTCAGCCGCCGGCGGAACCCTGAATAAAAAAACACCTGAGGCTGCCTATGAATTCATTGAAGAGATGTCACTGAATAACTATCAGTGGCAAGTCACAAGGATAAAGCCAACAAAAGCTGCCAGTGTTTTCAACCTCGACGCAGTGACCATGCTATCAAACCAGGTAGAACTGTTAAGTAAGAAAATTGATGGTTTATGTGGTTCTTCGCAGGTATTTATGCAGTACGATACGTATGGAGGAGGGATGAACAACACAGAATATCCACCTTACAACTCGAGCGCTAAAAACGAGCAAGCTCACTATATGGGTAACAATTTTAGACCTCAAAATAACCCTTATAGTAATACTTACAATCTAGGTTGGAGGAACCACCCCAATTTCTCATGGGGTGGCCAAGGAAACCAAAGACAACAACCCTTCCCAGGCTTCCAACAGTAACCTTACTTACAAGAAAAGAAGCCGAACCTTAAAGAGATGTTAACGAAATTTATAGTGGTGTTAGAAGCCTGTTTCTAAAACACCGAGACAGTATTCAAAAATCAACAAGCATTGATTCAAGGGATCGAGAACCAATTAGGGCAACTTGCTAAGCAGTTTTCTGAACGATCACAAGGAAGCTTGCCAAGTAACACTGAAACTAATCCAAATGAGCAACTTTAAGAAATAACTGCTCATGATAGTGAAGGGGTAGATGAACCCAAAGTAAGCCAAGAGAATATGGTAGAGGAAGGTAAGGTTGAGGTAAACCATAACAACCCAAAACCAGTAATTAAAGAGTACCAACCTTGTGTGCCATACCCCAATGCGATGAAGAAAGACAACATAGACAAACAATTCTGTAAATTTCTTAAACTTTTAAAGAAATTACATATTAACTTACCGTTTCTTGAAGCTCTTTCGCAAATGCCAGATTCAAGGAAATTTTTAAAAGAGCTTTTAACAAACAAACGGAAGTTAGACGAGGAGTCGCATGTGGAACTAAACGCAGTATGTTCAGCAATTTTGCAAAATAAACTACCACGAAAATTAAAAGATCCAGGGAGTTTTACAATTCCATGTTTAATTGGTAGTTTATCTATTGATAATGCTTTAGCTGATTTAGGGGCAAGCATAAATGTTATTCCTTATAAAATGTTTAAGCAACTAGGTCTAGAGAAACCCAAACAAACTAGGGGTATAATTGAACATGTTCTTGTAAAAATCATAAAACACATATTTCTACTTCAGATTTATGGTCTCGCAATTACTATTTTGACTAGGCCTTAAATCAAGCTGTTACATACTCAGCTTTAACCAGATCATCTTCTGATCTACCCTGAAATTCTTCAGCACCACACTTTCTAATCTTCTCAATCAGAATATGTCGATTAGGCTCAATCACAGGAGGAGGTGGAGGTGTAATCAGAGGTATAATAGGGGATAGAGGTTATTGAGCTAGATTATTCATTTACATAAACTCGTTGAACCACTAGTTCATAAACCCAAAGAACATGTTTTTAAGTACATGCTCTTATACTAGAGGAATCGAAACATTACTACTCGTCCCATGATTAGAGGTCGGTACATTACTATTAACCTTATCATTGTCAGCACGATTAGATTCGTCTAACATCTTTACAATCTATAAGAAAAACAAAGGTTAGATTGGACCAAACACGTCACACTACTGCAGATTTATATAGTATGTAATTCTAGACATTTCACATGTTACATTTAGTCTGAGAACCGACTAAACCGTAGCTCTGATACCACAAAATGTAACACCCCTAACCCTTATCTGTTGCCAGAATAAGGTTACTGTAGGGGTCACACAACTGTATGGCCAGACCGAATGCCTCACATAGTTAAGACACACGTCCATGTCTAAGGCCGTGTAACCTTTGAAATAGGGACACACGGCCATGTCCCAACCCATGTCCTCACCCGTGTAATTTTCTGAGTAGGTTCAAACGGCCAAACCACACGCCTGTGTGCCAGGCCGTGCGCTAAGCCGTGTAACTGCCTGACTTGCATGCTTTTAAACCGACAGGAGACATACGACCTGTCGCCAAGCCATATGATACACACGGCTGAGTCACACACCCTTGTCTCAGGCTATGTGGACCCAAAATGAACCTTAAACAGCAAGTTTACCATTTCAAGCTTACTTGAACCTTAAGAAACTCAAATATCAACCAAAATACCTATTCGAAATACATTAATCAAGCCAAAAACATACCAAAATCAACCTATTAAGTGCTTAACCAATGTGCCCTCATTGGTACCATAAGTATATACAATTGTACATCAAAATAAAACCTCAAACACAACTTATCAATTCATCAAACCAACACCTAACCAATGTACCTATCATAGGTACATTAAATACACATATCATTAATACACATTTCTATTTGCATTGAAACATCTACCTCATTCACATACATTATATAAGATCACATTTTACATATAATATCACAATTAGCATTTTACTTATTCTAAAACATTAGTAATAACTACACAAAATCTATTACACGCCATATAAACCGAATCAAACATTCCAAAATGTAACACCCTAACCCATATCCCTCGCCGGAATCGGGTTACGGAGCATTACCGAAGTTTACAGATCAAACAGACAGAAATTTCAAACATTTCACATCATCAAGGCAAGTCATCAAAGCATCATTTTTATCCAAATTATAAACATATCAAATCCAAATCAATTTTGCCTAGTTCATGAGCACTTAAACATAAAATTAAATTCACATGCACCTATCTAGATTTAGTTTAATTTACTATGCCATAATATGGCTTCAAAAACAAGTACATATACATAATTTCAATGCATTTCATATCATATAATATTCAAGTCAAAACCAATCAAACTCATACATATTGTCCCTTATTCGAGCCCTCGAGGCCCAAATTACGTGTTAGAAACAAGTCGGTACTAATTCAAAAACTTAGAGAATTTTTCAAAAAATAATAAAAATTTTCAAAGCTGCAGGGTTCACACGCCTGTGTGGTCAGGCCATGTGTCTCACACAGTCCAATCACACGCCCGTGAGGACTCAAAGTGTACCTTTAAAAACAAGTTTACCATTCCCTACAAGCTTAGACAATAAGCAACTAAAAAATCATTCGTTTAACCAATTCAAAACATAATCAAACTCATCCAAATCATATCAAACAAATATCCTAGGTGCCTAACCAATGTACCCTCATAGGTACCACAATTATATCATCATTTCATACCATTTAAACATCATTCAAATCCAATTTATAACCATGCCACATTCAATTTACTTTGCCTAATTCATGTTCATTTAAACATTAACTTAAACATGTCAAAACATGACCTCAAAAATAAACACATATTATATGTATAAAACCAATCAAAGGATAAACATCCTATTATTTAGACACTTATAACCTCAAATGTAAACACTTATAATCTCATTTACAATCAAACCACAAAATAACTATTATTTAGACACCCTAGGTACATGCCGACACAAAGGATAAACATCACCACATTTGAGTTCGGGATCGTTGTTGGATGTTGAATCGACGATCAAAAGTTAAGTACCTAACCTATGCATGGGAAACAAAACCGTACGCGGAGTAAAAACTTAGTGGTATTTCTATAATCTGAATATTTAAAGATAAGAAATTTCAAATATGCTATTGAAATATAAACACATATTAATATTTAATAATTTCAATAACCAAATCATATTTCATTTGTTTCACAATATCTCAATTCTCATACTTGCTATATAAATAGTTTTTCACAATTTATTTCACATTTCATTATACAATTGCGTTATCCATTCCATATTCATTTCATGAGTATATAACTCATAAATTCCATATATTTGCAACCTATTTCACATTTTATTTTCAATTCACTATTTCATTTCCATTTCTCATACCATTGCATTTCAATATCAATTATAAGACTTTTTTAGTCATTTACCCCTATTAACACGACTCGGACTCAGACTCAGACTCAGATGGATACACGGATCCAACCAAAAAACACCAGTTTGGCACCCAGTGCCTCATCGGATAATTTGAAGTAATAATTCGACACCCAGTGTCTCATCGGCTAAACCAAATTAAATTGGCACCCAGTGCCTCATCGAATTTATCTGAAGTAGTAAATTGACACCCACTGCCTCATCGACTCAAAGTTGAAGAAATCCCTAAACTCTTCCAATCCTATGGCATGCCATCTATATCCGACTCAGCCCGATATAGTTAATAGGGTTTAATTTCACTTTTCAAATACAACCAATATTCATTTCAATTCAAATAATCAATATATTCAATATATATACCAATTCAATCAATATAAATTCAATAAATTCATCACATACTAAATCAATCTATTTTAATTGCAAAACACAATAATTCTCACCTCAACACTTACCATATACATTAAATAAAAATTACAACAATTAATAACTAGCTTCGGATTATAGAAATACAAACCAGAAATTCTAAGTTATTCCTCGTTGACTTTATCTTTCCCCTTTTTAATCGAGGGTTCCGGTACGACGTTAGCTACGGAATTAAAACAATTAAAATTTATAAATACAATACAATTTAAATTTCATATTGAATATTTCAACTTTTTACTTAACATTTGTCTAAATTCCAATTTAGTCCCTAAATCGAGACTAATTTTATTTCTTCACAATCAATTCTATATTTTTATTCAATTTTCCACTTTAAACTAGATTTAACTCTCTAATTTCACTTAAATCCCTAAATTTTAAATTTTCACAATTTAGTCCCTATTACTCAAAATTTACATTTTGTTCTACAATTTAATCCTTTTTCATTTCTAGCTTAAAAATCTATCAATTTAGTCCTTTATACTAAAATTATTCAACATAGACAACACATAAAAACTCAATAATTCTAAAATTTTGACATGGGTCGAGTAGCATTTAACACTGGGATTCCAAAAACATAAAAATTACAAGAAAAAGGGGATTAAATTGACTAACTAATTGAATTTGGAACTTTTGAAACCCTAAGGCCCTTTGTCTGTTTCTTTCTCCTTCTTTTTTTTTTCATTTTGCTTCTCTATTTCGTTTATACCTTTCTATTTATTTATTTTTCTTTCTTTCTTTCTTTATTTTGTTTGTTTTATTATTATAATATATAATATATATACTTATATATTAAGTAAACTTATTTTAATATAATATATATTAAATTCACATATATTTAACTTATGCCGCCTCACCTAAAGAACAATAGCATAATTGCTTATTTAGTCCCTTTTAGTTTTTATTTAATCTATAATTCAACTTTCACCCTATATGCAATTTAGTCATTATACCTAATTACTCTTAATTTATGCAAATTCACCTAACCAAAACCTAATTAATCGGGAGCGGAGTCCCAAAAATGCAATTTTTTTAATTTGGTCCTTTTTAATTAATTAACTATCAAAATGTTAAAATTTCTTAACGAAACTTTAATATCTACAAGAACATTAAACAACACAAGTAAGCTCAATGAAGCTTAGTAAGTTCAATGTATTAAAATGATAAATCTTATCAAAGTAAATACAATAATTCAAACAATAACCATTCAACCACGAAGGTTCCCTATCATCCACAATCTCAATCGATAAATCACAGATATATTCAATTTAATACTCAACGTATAGCAAATCCATCAAATTCATTAAACAAAATTACCTTACCAAGATTTTCAATTCGAAGAATGACTTACGGATAGGAGTACATCATCATTCCAACAAAAACACACCAGATGCTCAAACGAGCCAACCCCTCCAAAATACACCAATGCTCATAAGAGCTAGTCTAGTCGAAACACACCAATGCTCATAAAAGCTAGTCCAGTCACATGGCATGACTAACATACCCACATATTTACTTTTACATCAGTCATCATAAGCTTATAGCATATGCCATAGCATCTCATATATGTTCATAATTTCACAATTTCACAAGCATATATATATCGTATTTAGTCATAGATGCGAGAAAACTTACACTCAGAATTTAGAGTAGGGGTTTAGGCTACCTGTAAATTCCCAATTACACAATGAATCATCTACGAGTAGCGATATCAAAACATTCACCAAAATATGTTTTCGCCAAAAATCAAAAGCTAAGACAAGCTTTTCTTTGTTGTTGTCTCTACTAGTTGAAGGTCCTATTGACTCCAACACTTCAACAAGACAAGCCACACAAACATATAATCAACAATCAACCATCAACTCACCTTAAACAGTCACAAACATAAGCCTAAGCTATGTTATCTTTTAACTTAAACCTTCGAAATAGAAAACTTTAAATTTGAATATCTCAGTCAACATTTAATCTTTTTGCACGAAATGAACTCCATTCATCTACGACTAATTCTCAACCTTTAAACTACACAAAACTACACATTTTAAGGTATCAACTTTTTTCAACAAGTTTTGGCCATTATGATGAAAATTCAATAAAACCTGAGAAATTCTTAACGAAACTTCAAAATAAATTTAGAAACCTTCTAATCATATTAAAATAAATTGAAAAGCACTTTGAAACCACATTTTAATCCACAATCGCAAAATTCACCATCAATAACCAACTTTTCAGCTTTTATTTAAAACATGCGTTTTAATAGCTAAAAATTCAGTTAAGAGACTAGGTAACATTTAAAACTAATGGGAAGATGGGTCATTACCTTAGTTGACGAAAATCCAAGTGTTTGATCGAAAACTTAAAAAACCCAAAAAATCCCAAAAAGTTCAAAAATAGAGAAATCTATGGTGTTTTGGGTGTTCTTCTTGAAGATTTATGGAGGTTTAATACTTGGGGGATGATGGAAATCAAAAGGAATAAAGTTTAACAAATAAAATTAAAGGGGAAAATTTAGAGAGAACTTGGGATGGCAAAGACAAAACAAAAGGGGAGGGTTTCTAGCTGTAGGTGGGGGAAGTATTAAAGTGATTATTAAAATTTGGTTAAATTCCTTTATAAAAACCCAAAGTTTTGACCCTTTTATAAATCAGTCCTATTTTCAAAATTAAAGGTATTTAAAACTCATTTTCAGAAATTGATTTAATTTTCTAAAAACCATGTTAAAAAACATGACCGATCTATTGTGGCGCAAAATTTTAAACACTCTAAGGCTAAAATTCTTAAAATACCCCTAGAACTCTAGGCCCAATTTTGGGGTGTTATAGTGTATATTTGACAGTGAAGTGCCTGGTGATGCCTTCTTCTTCACAAACTTTTACAAATGGATCACTCATATACTCTCTACCATTGTCTGTGCAAAGGTGCTTGATCCTTTTGCCCGTTTGAGTTTCCATCATCTTTTTCCACTTAAAGAAAACTCTTAACACTTCATCATTAGTCTTTATTGTATACAATCACTATTCGAGAATAGTTATCAATGAAAGTTACATAATAATGTTTTTTCTCCCAAAGACCTTTTTTTAGAGGGACCCTAGACATTTGAGTGAACATAATCCTAGATGCCTTTAGTATCATGGATAGTAGTCCCAAACTTCACCCTTTTCTGTTTCCCTTTGATCCAAAGCTCATAGAAATCTAACGTATGGGTTCTTACTCCTATTGATAATCCTTGATTTATGAGTAAGCTCAAGGATTTTTCACTTACATGCCCCAAGCACATATGCCATAACTTTAATGCTTCTAACTCCTAATATCAGTTGATGTCGCAACAACTATCCCATTAACTATATAAGCAACATTAGAGCTCTTGGATTGTCCACTATTTTAGTCATAATCTTTCAATATGCCCAAGGAAATCTTTTATGATGTGGACGATCAGTTTAAATTGCAACCACAGAGCATGCTTCAAATAAACTTCGACTCTGATACCCCTTGTTGTACAAATAAGGTAAAGAGAGTAATTTATTGTACTCGAAAACCACACTAGGTTTGATTCCCAAGAAAGATTGGATGAGTCATAGACGGTCCCGCTTAAAACTCAACCTCCTTGACAGAATCTCCCTCAAATGTAATTTAATAGCATAGTATATCACTACAAATGTACCTACAAAATATTGAAAGAAAAATAATAAATAACATTATAATTTTACTAAGGTTCAAAAAATTATGCCTATGCCCTCAAACACTACCAAATATATTTCACTGCAAAAGGTACAAGTGAAAGTTACAAATAGGAAAAGAGAAACTTGTCTTATGAAGAAAATGGAAAATTTTGGGATGATTTAGAGGTAGAGATGTAATAGCCCAACTTTGAAACTAGTCGAAATAGTGGTTTCGGGACAACAAATCTGACAAAGAAAAATTCATCTTTATTATTTTTTTATGGTCTACAGTTTTATGGAACAATTTCTTGAAAATTTCGTTCGAAAATTTTGACATTTGGGCACTCAATTTAGTTAAAAGAACAAAATTGCAAAAAGTGCAAAACTTGAATTCTATATGTTAAAGGTGTCTAATTGCTATGAGATTTTAATTTGGAGGTCCTTAAATGGTAACTAGACCATTGGTTAAGTTGGTGGACAAATATGGACATGGCTAGGTATGTTTCTAAAGTTTTTCATTAAGGGTATTTTAGTAATTTGGTAATTAAAATGAATTAAAAAGCCAAAACAAAGCCAAAATTTGTTCATCTTCTTCCTCATGGCCAAAATTCACAAAGGGAAAGCTATAGCTAGGGTTTGCCCACTTCCAAGCTTGATTGTAAGTCCGTTCTTGCCCCGTTTTTAATGCTCTTTATGTTTTTGAAGTCGTTGTAGCTCAATCTATCTATTTCTACCACTAATTTGAAGAGATGTCAAAGTCTAAAATTTTACCCATGTTGAACATGTATGTATTTTGATGTTAGATGGTAGAAAATGCATGTTTGTTGATTGTTAAACGACTTTTGCTAAATGATTTTCGGTAAAAATGTTAAAAATGACCTATTTGTAAAAGTTATAAAATATGGTGTAAAAATGTGAATAAATGAAAATTGTAGGCTGTTATGAAAATGGTTCGGCTAGGCTTGAGTTTTGAATAAATTGAATGAAAATCGTTTTACGAGCCTAGGGACTAAATTTAAAATGAAAAAAGTTAGGGGCAAAACTATAATTTTTTCCATAATGTGACTTTTGCACTGAAATGAATAATGTGATGATTAAATAAGTTAAATGTGATGTTATAGGTCAAGAAAAACAAGATTCGGGATTAGAACGAGGGGAAAATAAGTATTTGACGATTAGGTCATTTTTCCGTTTCTATGCCGAGGTAAGTTCGATAAGCATTAAATCATATGTGTATAAATTCTTAATTGATATAATTGTGGTAAATTTTATATTATTGAAATAAAATGTGAATGCTATTGAGTACGATACTATGGAAATGACCGACAGAGATTCGATACAACGAAAGTTCCGGTTAAACATTAGGAATAGATAGGATACAATGTCATGAAATTAGGGTTACTGTGATTACGTGTAAGACCATATCTGGGATATGACATCGATATGAGACTTCGTGTAAGACCATAGCTGGGCTATTGGCATCGATACAAGATTTCATGTAAGACTATATATGGGATATGGTATTGGTACGGTACTGTATGTACGAGATTCTCAAGTATCCTTTAGTATTCCAAATGGTTCAACGAAAAATTCAACGGGTATGTCAAAGAAGAGAAAGAGTATGTAAGTATTACGAATTGGTACAGGTACGTAAAGTTTATAAGCATTGACCACATGAAATTGTGAGTTCATGATTTTTGGTCTATACTTGTGATTTATGAAATACATGAAAAATTCGATTGATGATTTTGTGATTGGCCTTCGGGCCAAATTGAGTTATGAGATAGCATGTTTTATTCACACAAATTGTGATTTATCGGATATAAGAAAAAGGAAAGATTGGCATAATTGCATATTAAAATGGTTATGGAAGTAAGGGAAGATAAGAGTTTAGGCAATTGAAAGATATTAAGACATATGCTCGGAAACATGAGTACATATAATTAATCTGCATTTTTACTATGAGGTTTGAAATGATTTGTTGTATTGCTGTAATATGTTACACAGGAGAGATTATGGTTGTTAGGCTGATGCCAAAATATGCAAAATTATGCTTATAAGTGGATAGAGTAAACATTATGACTGAATAAAAATTATAACTGTGAGGTTCATAGCAATTTGTACTATCTTGTATTTAAATTTTTGAACTTGATAGAAGATTTGTAAGAGTTGCTTATTATTTTCGTACAGAATTATTCCCATATCTTATAGGGTTATTAAGCTAGCTCGGATTGGAGTTCACCGGAGATCCTATCACATTATCAAGCTATCATTTTAGGTATAAATGAATTCAAGCATTTTAAGTCTATGGCATGTATAGGAACTAGGCCAATTTGTTATGTGTGTCATTATTAATTTGGCCATATGTGTTAGCTTGTAATTGTTAACATTTCATCTTATATATAGCCATGAATGATGGCTTATGTTGATCATAAGTTTATTTATATGTTAATGCCCTCTTGTGAATGTGAAATTAGTATGTTTTTAACGGGCTAAGTGTGATATTTTAAGCATGATGAATGATGGTATAAGAATGACATGTTATTGTCTTGTTTGTGGTTGTTTGGTTGTATTTATATGCTTGAACTTGTGCCATGTGATGTTATGTAGATGTGTGCCATGTAAATAGCCTTGTTTTTGTCCACATGGGTATGTGTCTAGGCCGTTTGTGACGTACATTCTGCCCCACGGGCATGTGTTTCGGCCGTGTGTCTTCTGCACCTTAATTTTGCAAAACAGAATGTCCAGAATTGAGCACACGGGCAGAGACATGGGTGTGTGTCTCAGTCGTGTGTGCTACACATCCTAGCACACGGATGTGTGGCATGGCCGTGTGGCACAAGTCAGAGAGCACCCCTAAATTGAATACAGTCTGAAGCACGGGCGTGTGAGCCCTGCATCTAGCAAAGTTCTAAAGTTTTGTAATTTAGGCGTGTCTCTTGGACCACACGAGCGGGTAAGTTTTGTAAAAATTTCTAAAGTTCTCGGTTTAGTCCAGAACCACTTCCAATACATGTTTTGGGCCTCGTATGCTCGTAATAGGGACTTCATTATCGAATATGAATGGTTCTTAATTTGGACGTAGATTTTACAACTCAGAATTGAGTGAATGCTTGTGATGTGAGTCCGATAATGCCCCGTACACTGTTCCAGTGTCGAATACGGGTAAGGGGTGTTACATTTAGTGGCATCAGAGCTACAATTTATTCGATTCTTGGACTAATGTAGCGTATGTGAGTCTAGCTATACATGCCATATTACTACATGTGACAGTGTGATATGTCCTGACTGTGATGAAATTGTTTTGTTGAGGCAAAGATGCTTTCCAACCGAACTATTTTCGAAAACGCTGAAAGTAATACTAAGATATTTGAAAATGTGTTTGTGATGAGTCAAAACTTGGAAAGCTATGAATAAGAGTTCATGATATGTATGTGATGACCTAAAAAATGAAATTACTGTAAGTTGAGAAATATGGATAAAATGTCATTGTTCCGGTTGAACGTTGTATTTCAATGGGTTATGGTGATTTTATAAAACGGATAAAATGTTTTAAATGTTGCAAAAAGGATTTAGCCTAGACGGGTAATCCTGAATTAAGCCCTCTCGAGCATATGTTATGAAATGGATTTAGCCAGGACGGGTATTCCAGAATAAGCCCTTTAGAGCATACGTTACAGAAAAGATTTAGCCTAGACTGGCAATCCTGTTATATCATATGTGGCTCGAGAGTGTGCTCTAAAAATATGTGCCAAAAAGGCACTTTTGAATATGAATTGACGGATTACTGACATGCATACCTTGAGTATACTACTCGAGTATCCATCAAAATTACAATAGTTCAATGGGAATTATTCTTGAAATATTGAAATGTGAAATGAAGTGAAAGTTTATATTGTGATAAGCTCATCTATGTTTATTTGGCATTCATACGATGTTATGTGCTTAATTTGTTTGATTAAGTGAATGTGATAAGTAAACTTACTCAAAATTTATGGAATGAATCTTTAAGTACACTTGTTTGAATAAAGATAATCGGAAAGTCTGTGTAACATAAATATGTATGTTAATTAGCTTGAAGTGAATTATATGATTGTGAAGATATTATGTTGACGATGAATGCTAAGTTATATGTGTGTATTTATGAGAGTCGAGTAAGAGGCTTTACGACCTCACCTCTTTACCAATGTAGTAATTTATAACAAAATTTTGTGAGATTTAAGTTGAATGAGCTCACAAGTAAGAGACTAAAGAGTTCAGTAGCGAAATGACTAATAATGTGGTCAGAGTTAAGAATAGTTTGGCAAGTGAATACAGTTTTGGAAAAGATGCCATGTTATTCTAAAGATCATTCGAATTTCGCAATGTCACGGATAAAGTAAAAGTTAATCTCGGCCATTCGAATTTTGCAATGTCACGGATAAAGTAAAAGTTAATCTCGGCTAATCGACTCATTCAAGAATTTCTTCCGGATTGATTTTCATTAGTGAATGGAATAATACAGGGTTAGTGGTGACAGAATTAGTCAGAGAAATGATATTTGAATCGTAAAGATGACTAAGTGTAACACTAGTAATTGAATAGATTATGATGATCTCTCCTTGGTATTTTATATATTAATTTATGTGTGTATTTATGAGAGTCGAGTAAGAGGCTTTACGACCTCACCTCCTCACCAATGTAGTAATTTATAATGAAATTTTGCGAGATTTAAGTTGAATGAGCTCACAAGTAAGAAACTAAAGAGTTCAGTAGCGAATGACTAATAATGTGGTCAGAGTTAAGAATAGTTTGCAAGTGAATACAGTTCTGGAAAAGATGCCATGTTATTCTAAAGATCATTCGGATTTCGCAATGTCACGGATAAAGAAAAATTTAATCTCGGCTAATCGACTCATTCAGGTATGATGTCTAAAGTATGTATTTGCTGGAATTTCTTCCAGATTGATTTTCGTTAGTGAATGGAATAATACAGGATTAGTGATGACAGAATTAGTCAGAGAAATGATATTTGAATCGTAAAGATGACTGAGTGTAACACTAGTAATTGAATAGATTATGATGATCTCTCCTTGGTATATTATATATTCATTTATCCTCATAGATATATGTGATTGTTCATTTTCTAACGAAACTCTTATCGTATGAGAATGTTAGCTGCCTATAATGTTAGATGAGAGCACTGTTGATCTAGTTGGTTGATGAGTAGCATTTCTTATCTCTCTCTGTGAGATTCAATTCTATTATGTTTGGAATAAAAGTTGTTGGTGAAATTTTATGTGAGGCTTCTGACTCTACTGGATGTTGTTTTGTTTTATATATATATTTGGAAAATATATTATCTCTGTTACAATTGATTCCCGAGCGAATAAGCATTGTTTTCTTCTGGCTTTCTCTGAGGAATCATCAAAATCTTTATTATTTTCTTATGAGTTATGTTCTCGGACTTCCAATATGATATCGCATCTTGAATTTCTTTATCTCGATTTTCTTATCATCCTTATTTCATAAATTATCAATCATGGCTTATCTTTAAAGTGTGTTCTTTGGCTTGTGATAATTATGTCTATTATAGTTGTATTTCTGGTTCGATCATAAGAACGTGGTGATTCTGGTATCAAGATCTCTCTAATTTTCGTGAAAGGAATTGACATCGGCAAAGGTATAGATAGTGGAAATTCAAGCTCAAATTGTACGTTGGTTTTCTTTTCTCAGGTAAGTTTGATTAAGGTCAATGAGTTCAATTAGGATATTTTGTTTCCTTAAGCTAATGCAGTTGTAAAGATCTTTGAATAACATGTGAGGAAATTTTAAAAGATTGTATGTTTGAGTTGTTTTAATAGCATGAAGAAGGAAGTATTTTGATATGATATTATTTGATAGTTGAGATCGACTCAGTTAACTTTTTTTTATCTGAGCGAGCTGGTTAGTTGAAAAGTAATTTAAGTTATATGCATTTAAGTTTATCCTCAGGTAAGAGGATAAATCTTGTACATTTGTGGCTAAATTGACGAACAGTCTGAATGAAGAATTTATATTCAAAAAGGATATGATACAAGGATGTACCTATTAGATCAGTTCTAATTGGATGATATTATTATGAGTTAAAGCTGTTTTGATTTATAAAGTTATCACATTTGTGAAAGTTTGAACGATCTGTTGAGTGGTAGGAAAGTTGAAAATAGTTGAAGGTATTGTTAACTGAAGCACTGATTCTGAGTCTAGTTTAAATTGAGTAAAGAATTTGTGATTTTTTAGTGATGCACTATCGAACGGATTGGAATGTGTTTTAATACAAGAATGTAAAGTGATAGTTTATGCTTTTAGATGGATAAAGTCACTTGAAAGGAACTGTCCAACGGCTGATTTATAGTCGGTCACTTTTTATGTCTGTGTTGAGAATTTGATGACATCGGTTGTCCGACGAAAAATGTCATATGTTTCCTGATCCTAAGAGTTGAAAGTACCAAATGTGACAGAAGGATCTGAATTTAAAACAGCATAGATGGCTTGAACTATTGAAAGATTGTGAGCAGTTATCGATTAACCTTAGGGAAAGCAGTTATAGTTGCAAATACTTGAATGGAAAACCTTTGATTATTTTTTGATTATTGGATATATGATTAACCTTATTTGATGACAGTCTGAATCTAGCTAAATTAGAAGCTAAAGCAATGTTTTCTCTACAAGATTGAGAACGTCATGAATGTGATAGTGAATGGTAAACTAAACGAGTACAACATGAGAGGACTTTCGATTCTGTATTTCAGGTTGGACCTGATGACTGTTATCATTATTCCGAGATAGAATTTGAGCACTGAATAATTCAGAGCTTATGCAGAAAATTTTGTACGAAGCTCAGTAGTAGCTTGTTTATTCATTCAGAGAGTAATAAAATGTACAGTTATTTGAAATAGATGTTCTGGTGATTGGGAATGTAACATGATAGATTAGTTGAGTTATATGTTTCAGATGACTATCCAATCAAAAATCGTACAAGAAGTAAAAGTGATTCGTGGCATTTTAGAATCCATTTCAGATTGTCAGAAAATGTATGTAAAGTTTGAAACATGAGGATATGAAATTCCCGTTCAACGATAGCATGCTTCCAAAAGTATTGCCTTGGAAAAAGATTCAAAATGTGTTTTGTGTATCTATGTTGCGATGGTATCGATTGGACTCTTTGAATATGAATTCTCCTATAAAGATTGAGATTCAGCCGATGTGTTGTATAACGAACAATCGGTCATAATTTTGACACGACAGATTTGAAAGATGGGAAATAAAAGCATAACCTTAGTGAGGGTTCTTTGGCAGTGTCACGAAATAGAGGAGTCTACGTGGATATCGAATTTATATTCCGGTAAGATTTTCAGGGACGAAAATCCCTAAAGGGGGAGAGTTGTAACAACTCGATTTTGAGCCTAATTGGAACAGTGGTTTCGGGACCACAAATCTGACAAAGAAAAATTCATCTTTATTATATTTCTATGGTCTACAGTTTTATGGAACAATTTCTTGAAAATATCGTTCAAAAATTTTGACGTTTGGGAACTCAATTTAGTTAAAAGAACAAATTTGCAAAGAGTGCAAAACTTGAATTCTATATGTTAAACGTGTCTAATTCCTATGAGATTTTAATTTTGAGGTCCTTAAATGGTAATTAGACCAGTGGTTATGTTGGTGGATAAAAATGGACATGGCTAGGTATGTTTCTAAAGTTTTTCATTAAGGGCATTTTAGTAATTTGGTAATTAAAATGAATTAAAAAGCCAAAACAAAGCCAAAATTTGTCCATCTTCTTCCTCATGGCCGAAATTCACAAGGGGGAAGCCATAGCTAGGGTTTGGCCACTTCCAAGCTTGACTGTAAGTCTGTTCTTGCCCCATTTTTAATGCTCTTTACAATTTTGAAGTCGTTGTAGCTCGATCTATCTATTTCTACCACTAATTTGAAGAGATGTCAAAGTCTAAAATTTTACCTGTGTTGAACATGTATGTATTTTGATGTTAGATGGTAGAAAATGCATGTTTATTGATTTTTAAACGACTTTTACTAAGTGATTTTCGATAAAAATGTCAAAAAGGACCTATTTGTAAAAGTTATAAAAATATGGTGTAAAAATGTGAATAAATGAAAATTGTGGGCTGTTATAAGTATGAAAATGGTTCGTCTAGGCTTGAGTTTTGAAGAAATTGAATGAAAATCATTTTACGAGCCTAAGGACTAAATTGTAAAATGTCAAAAGTTTAGGGGCAAAACTATAATTTCTGCCATAATGTGACTTTTGGAATGAAATGAATAATGTGATGATTAAATAGGTTAAATATGATATTATAGATCAAGAAAAACAAGATTCAGGATTAGAATAGGGGAAAAACAAGTATTTGATGGTTAGGTCATTCTTGTCGTTTCTATGTCGAGGTAAGTTCGTATGTTTAATAAGCATTAAATTATATGTGTATAAATGCTTGATTGATATAATTGTGGTAAATGCTATGTTATTGAAATGAAATGTGAACGCTATTGAGCACAATACTATGGAAATGACTGACTGTAACACCCCAAACCCGGCCCAAACACTACGACCGAATTCGGTATGCTACAGGAGAAAACATTTTGAAAGTCTCTTTTAGTTGCTCAATTATTTAATAAAAACGTTTATCTCAAACAGAATATTGTTTCGTATAAAACCATTGAAGTGTATGAATAAAGCCACACTTAATTTTGTTTAAAAATTTATTAAGTCAGGTTGATACAGTTATCAGATGTACCCGATGGCACAATAAAACATTCATTTAAATTTAAGAAAACGGGTGTAACCATTTTAAAGTCATTAAGTAGTTTAAACTAGTTATCTGAACATGTAACATAATAAAAATAATCTTACGAGGCCTTATTACAACTTGAACAAATTAAAAACCAAAATAAAATAAAATAAATTCAAAGTTCATCTAATCCATATTTTCACTGCATGGCCACCTCGAGTCCATCCGGCTCCTCATCCGCGATCTACGAGTCCCCAGAAAAATATTAAAGGAGAAGGTGAGTCACCAAGACTCAATGTGTAACCCTTCCCCCCGGTTCAATGCAACATCATACACAATTTATAATTAAGTCAACATACACTAAGTTTACCATGCACCCAACCTAGCCATCCAAACTCCTTTCTCTACCCCGTGTGGTACCAAACCACTGGTGGTGCCAAACCACTGGTGACTCAAAGTCACAAATGTGATACCAAATCACTGGAGGTGCCAAACCTCTGGTGTCCAAAGACACAATCCATCTGTGGGGCCAACCCACGTGTGATACCAAATCACTGGCGACGATCCCATAATATCAACTGTGGGGCCAACCCACTGTGGTGCTAAGCCACTGGGACAAGACGCTATGAGGTGCCAAACCTCTGGTGACCTTAGTCACGAAATGTGGTACCAAACCACTGGTGTCCGTAGACACGGATATCACTTCCCCCTCCACTCGTTTAACCCACATTAATCATTGATATGCATTTAACAGGAATCATGCCAACATGCTTGTTTAGCAACATACATAGGTTTCATCATTAGCCACATATACCGAATATGTCATGCTTTCATCAATAGCGAATAGTAAATTCATATTGACAAGGACTTACCTGAATCCTCGCTTATACCTTTATGGTATTAAATCCGAATCTACACAAACCCGATTTAACATACACAAAATACTTAGCACATTAATTAATTATAAAGTGTGTATGTACACACCTGCTTCTCACGATAGTCCTATATCCCGAAGAATCAATCGGCCACACCCACTATCCTTGCTCCTATATTCGGCCAAACACAAGGTTAGTGTTCTAGACCATTCAGCCAAACCAAAATAATTCCAAAGGGTTTCACATGAACCCGAAACCTTACCTAAACGCCTTTTGATTATCAACCCCACACACTATGCACGAATCACTTTACTTCCTACAATCGGCATTCACACATTCATATTAATAGCCTTTGGCTTTTGAATACTAAAAGAATAATCTATTAAAATAGATCCTTACCCCCACTTACCAACTGATTGACAGAGATTGGAGAGTCAGATCTACCACTTTGCAAATCCCGAAGGCCCTACAATAAATCGGTTCCAACAAGAATGATTAACCCCTTTGCCATCAAATACCGAAATCGGCTCTTACCCTTTTAAAAGTCGACAAAGAACAAGAGAGGAGAAGAAATAGGCATTCGGCCTTGAGCACTTACCTCCCTCTAAAACCGATTGATGAAAAAGATAGAAGAGAGCATCTTTGCTTGAGATTCGGCCAACAATAATCAAAAAGGGAGAAAAGAATTCGGCTAGAGTCTTAGAGCGTAAAATCACTTGGAATGTGGTTTAAAGAAGAAAGGAAAAATCGGCAATGGAAGATTAGAAGTGAATGGGGAAGATTCGGCTTGCACAATGGAGAAGAAAAGAGAGGAATGAGAGGGAGGGATATTCGGCTATTTGCAAATGGAGAAAAGAAAAAAACAAAATGAGAAGCATGTGCCTTAAGAGAATTCGGCACTCCCCTTCACCAAGTTTCCTTGCCGTCCACTCCACTCCAACAAGGAGTTCAAAATTTCGGCAACTCCCCAAATCATTCTAGGCCACTCATTTGAAATAATTCAAAAGAATTTGAATAAGTCAAATGCCTAAATTTTCTCTTTGCCAACTATTAAAGATTATTCACATAAACTCCAATTAAAAATCCTTATTATCCTGAAGAGTTTGCATTGAGCATATCTCTCCCCCTCTTTGCCGTCCAAAAGAAAGAGTAAAAATGAAATTCCGCGACTCGAACCTAGGCCCCCCTTGCTCCCCTTGTGGCGTCAATTCCAGACTCTTAAGTGGCTTCGCTTTGCCACTTTGCCAAGGCCTTATTAGTGTCAATTAATCCCTTATTTAATCTTGTAACCCCTACTTACTAAGGCTCCCTACCCTAAAGCTTAAAATTAATATTTTTCTACTATCCGAGCCTACTCAAGATCCATGATTAAGTCTTATTATACTATGAATAACCTTACAGCAATCCAATCATAAGCAAAATAATCCAATCACAAATAACCCCAATTTTAGAATGTTACAGTTCTACCCCCTTAAAATAATTTCGGCCTCGAAATTACCTGATCAGAAGAGGAGGGGGTACTGCTGCCGCATCACCTCCTCGGGTTCCCACGTAGCTTCCTCTGCACCATGGTTTCGCCATAGCACTTTCACCAAAGGTACAGACTTCCTACGTAAAACCTTGACATCTCGATCTAAGATCTGAACTGGTTTCTCCTCAAAAGATAAGTCCGAGTTTACCTCAATCTCTACTACTGGCACAACGTGTGATGGATCTGATCGATATCGCCTAAGCATCAACACATGGAAGACGTCATGAATGCATCAACACATGGAAGACGTCATGAATCTGACTCAACTCTGCCGGCAGCTCAAGCTGATAAGCTACCGGTCCCACTCGCTTCAACACTGTATATGGCCCGATGAACCTAGGGCTTAGCTTCCCTTTTCGTCTGAATCTCAATACCTTCTTCCAAGGCGACACTTTCAGAAAGACTTTATCTCCTACCGCATATTCCATTTCCTTACGCTTAAGATCAGCATAAGACTTCTGCCTATCTGACGCTTCTTTGAGACGAGCCCGAATTACCTTGACTTTATCTTCAATTTCATCACCAACTCTGGACCCAAAACTTGTCACTCACCCAACTTCGTCCAACACGTAGGAGTACGGTATTTTCGTCCATACAGTGCTTCATATGGTGCCATCTGAATACTCGCTTGATAACTATTGTTATAAGCGAATTCTGCCAACAGTAGACACTCTTCCCAACTACCACTGAAATCCAGAACACAACCTCAAAGCATGTCCTCTAAAATCTGTATGACCCTTTTCGATCGCCCATCGATGTGGATGGAATCTTTGTCCGAAATCAATCGTGTACCCAAAGCTCGATGCAATGCTTTCCGAACCTTGACGTAAATCGGGATCCCTATTCGAGATGATCGATCATCGGCACTCCATGCAACCTCACTATTTTCGACACATACGACTTAGTCAAGCTTCAAGTGAGTAATCTACTTTCACTGGTATGAAATGAGCTGACTTGGTTAGTCAATCCACAATTACCCAAACCGAGTCCTTTTTGCTAGGTGTGAGGGCGACCACCGACAAAGTCCATAGTGATCCTCTCCCATTTCCACTGGGAATCTTCACGGTTGAAGTAGTAACCCGATGGCAGCCCGGTGTTCGACCTTAACCTGCGACACGTCGGACACTTTCCCACAAATTTTCGTTACCTCACGCCGCCACGCCACAAGAACTGTTTCCGCAAATCTCCATACATCTTGCTACCTCTAGGATGCATAGCGTATGGGCTGCTATGTGCATCTTGAAGAATTCTCTGCCTCAATTCCACATCCTTCGGCATACAAGCTCGCCCTTGAAAGCATAGCACACCATCACCAGACAAACTATACCCCTCTAAACCACCATCTTGAACTTGCAATCTCCGTACATTCAAACCTTCATCTACTAATTGTTTTTCCTTAATCCTCGATCCAAGTCACTTAACTTGCAATTATGCCAAGAGACTTCCATCATCATACAAGCGAGGTGAGCAAACATCGCTCTTAAGTCCGTCACCACTTTCCGGCTCAACGCGCGTCGACCACTACGTTAGCCTTTCTGGATGGTACTCAATCGAACGATCGTAGTCCTTCATGATTCAATCCATCGTACGCCTCAAATTAAAATCCTTCTGCGTCAAGAGATACCTCAAACTTTTGTGATCTGTGTAGACTATCAACTTCTCCCCATACAAGTAATGCCTCCATATTTTTAAAGTGATGACTACTGCCGCTAACTCCAAGTCGTGCGTTGGATAGTTAACCTCATGCGGTCGTAGCTGACGGGATGCATATGCCACTACCTTCCCTTTCTGCATTAACACACATCCCAAACCAATATGAGATGCATCACAATAAACCATAAACAACTTCCCGCCTCAGTCAGTGTACGGAAGCCGAGCTTAGTCAGAATCTTCCTTAGCTTGTCAAAACTTTCTTGCTGTTTCTCCGACCATACAAATGGAACTCCTTTCCTCAATAACTTAGTCAACGGTGCTGCGATTAAAGAGAATCCTTCCACAAATCTTCGATAATACCCTGCCAGACCCAGAAAACTTCGAATTTCTGCCACTAACCTAGGCGGTTTCCAATCTAACACCGCTTCAACCTTGCGAGGGTCCACTCTAATCCCTTCAGCTGATACTACATGACCTAAGAAAGCCACCTCCCTAAGCCAAAATTCGCATTTACTGAATTTGGCATATATCTCCCTTAGTACTTGTAGAACTATACGTAAATGCCTGTCATGCTCCTCCTCCGTCTTTGAGTAAACCAATATGTCGTCTATAAACACCACGACAAATTGATCCAAGTATTGCTGAAACACCCTATTCATTAAGTCCATGAATACCGCTGGTGCGTTGGTCAACCCAAATGGCATCACTAGAAACTCGTAATGCCCATACCGAGTATGGAATGCCGTCTTGTGAACAGCAACCTCCTTCACCTTAAGTTGATGATAACCCGACCTAAGATCTATCTTTGAGAAAACCGATGCACCCTTCAGTTGGTCAAACAAGTCATCAATCCGAGGCAACGGATACTTGTTCTTGATCATTAACTTGTTCAGTTGGCGGTAGTCGATACACATCCGCATTGAGCCGTCCTTTTTCTTGACAAACAACACAGGTGCTCCCCATGGAGATATACTTGGTCAGATAAACCCTCGGTCCAAGAGCTCCTGAATTTGAGCCTTCAGCTTCACCAATTCTTTTAGTGCCATTCGGTACGGTGCTATAGATATTGGCGCCGTACCGGCTAACAAGTCTATACCGAATTTAACTTCCCGATCTGGAGGCAGACCCGGAAGTTCTTCTGGAAACACATCAGCGAATTCCCCTACTGTTCAGACCTTCTCAACTGCTGACTCCTTAGCCTCCAAGGCACATATATGAACCACATATGCTTCACAGCCCTTCCTAACCATCTTCTCCGCTTTCAACGCAGACACCACGTTGGATAGGTAATCTCTTCTATTACCTATCATGACCACTTCATCACCCTCAACCATCTTTAGAACCATGCGCTTAGCAGTGCAATCCAACCTTGCCTGATACTTAACCAACCATTCCATTCCAAGAATCAGATCGAACTCCTCAAACGGCAGTTCCATCAGATCAGCCACAAACACTACCCCTTGGAGTTCTAGGGGTACATCTCTATATAGCTTGTTTACAACTACAGAGTGACCTAGAGGGCTAATTACTGTCATCTCCCTAGAAGCAGTCTCAAAGTCTAAGTTCATAGTCTCTACCACGCTACTAGCAACGTAAGAATGCGTCGAACCCACATCAATTAATGCAACATATGGAAGACCAAAAATTAGGAACGTACCGGTTATGACGTCCAGTGCGTCACCCTCCTCTCGACGCCTCGCTGCGTAGACCAAACCAGGCTGTCTTGCCTCTGTGTTGCCTGTACCTCTGCCTGAAATTCTGTGACCTCGGCTCTCCTCTACCATTACCACGACCCCTCTGTGGTGGTCCTACATTTCTAACCTGAGCACGGTTCTGACCCTCTGACTGATTCTTAGCTAACTTCCGAGGACAATCCCTTACCCGGTGACCCAAAGATCCACATTCAAAGCATCCTCTTTCACCAGCCCAACAACCTCCCTAATGTGATTTCCCACAGCGATTACACTGAACTGGTCTCTGATTAGTAGCCATGGGCCTTCCCATGCGATTCGGCCCCCACTCGCTAGCCTCTTCTTCGTGCATTATTACCCGATCCAGACGACCCAAAGCCTCTTTTCTGCTTATTCCTATCATAGTTCTGTCTCACAGACTCCTTGACCCCTTCGGCTACCTTAGCCTTTTCCACCAGAACAGCAAACTCACGCTCCTGCTGTGGAGCAATCAGCAGCCTTAACTCATCCCTAAGTCCGTCTTCAAAGCGGACACAACGATCATGCTCTGTTAACACAATTCCCCGAGCATAGCGGCTCAGCCTCAAGAATCCTGCTTCATACTCCGATACAGACTTATTTCCTTGTACTAACCCCAGAAAAGCTTTCCTCTGCGCATCAGTGTAGCTGGTGCCCACATACTTCTTCTGATAAGCAGTTTTGAAATACTCCCACGTAAGATCATCTGCCGTAGCACCATCCCAAACCGTGAGCTACCACTGATATGACTCATCCTTTAGAAGCGACACCGCTCCTTTCAGCTTCTCCTCATTCGTCAGATCGAGATCATCCATGATCCTTTCAGTCGATTCCAACCAATATTCCGCCGCACTGGGTGCCACTCCTGATACACCCCAGAATACCTCAGCTCCGTTGGATCGGAGTCGCTCGGGTACAGATTTTCGAGCTCCCATACCTCCACTAGCCCCAGCCACCATCTCAAGGACTCACAACACAGCTTGCGATACTGCCTCACCTCCCGTCTGGTCCTGCTCCTCAGCACCAAAAGTTGGGGGTGGTGGTGGCGGTGGTACTTCATTTTCTGACCCCTGACCTGACCTAACGGGTTCTGACACGGTCATCCTGCCCCTACCGTATCCACGATGGCCACGTCCTCTAGAGTTCATTCTAACTATTGCGCTTTAATCTGATTAAGAAATTTTTATGGATTAGTACTTGTTTCACTTGGTTATCCGCAAAGAAATTTTATGAAGAGAGTTTAATAGAGATTCTTTCGATCAATCAAAGTTTTAAGTCCTCTATCCTCGTTCACACAGAAAAGTACATCCATTCCCTAATTCCTTTCATACACAATCACTCTTCGGGCATTTCTGTCCGTTTCTATCCCAGGGGTATTTTCGTCATTTTCCTACAGGGGTATTTTCGTAATAAACCAGAAAAATTTTAAAACTTTAATAATTCAGGACATTTTGAAATTTCATAAAACTGGAGGGTATTTTTGAAAATTTCTCAAATTAAAGATACGGTAAAATTTTGGAAAACAGGGGTATTTTGGTAATTTTGTCAATCAGGGGTAATTTTGTAAATTTCCAAAGTCAGGATATTATTTTGAAATACAGAATTTTGAATACTTTTGCAAAGTAAGAGAATTTTATTGAAATCGGGTAATATGAAAATTTTTAGAAACCAAGGGTATTTTCGTAATTTTGCCACTAGGGGCATTTTGGTAATTTTGGTAAATTGAAAATATTTTGAAAATTTTCCAAACATAAGTTTTTTTTGCTACTATTTAAAGGGATATTTTTAATGATTTAAAACTAGAGTTTGTCATGAAACACGGCTAATCCCTTTCGGGTTTTATTTATTGTGTTTAGCCTATGACCGAGTCCTCTTGGTTAGGGTGAACCGAAGCTACGCACCAGGTAGGATTCCTGCGAAGAGGAGGTGAGTCACGAGGACTGCTTAAGTACCAAGCTCTTCCAGATCCAATCCTAGACATGCGCACCAGGGTTACCACAACCTAACTCGGCGACTTAGTCATAGGTTTGTTTAATTAGGCATTTAAAGTGTTATGTCGTTTGTTGGGGTAACTAGTCCTAAAGTTCAAAGCACTTATCATACTATCTACGTTCCATACCTACCCTTCTATAGATAATAATTCATACAGAAGTTAGAAGTACTTACCTGGGCGGATTGGTGCCGGAGACTCGGTGACATGCCGTTCAAAATCAAAAATATTTCACAAAAGGCCTACCAAACATTTTTGGGCCTTGGGCCCCCACAGCCGAGCTTTGAACTGGGCTCTGATACCAATTTTGTAACACCCCAAACCCGACCCAAACACTACGACTGAATTCGGTATGTTACCGGAGAAAACATTTTGAAAGTCTCTTTTAGTTGCTCAATTATTTAATAAAAACGTTTACCTCAAACAGAATATTGTTTCGTATAAAACCATTGAAGTGTATGAATAAAGCCACACTTAATTTTGTTTAAAAATTTATTAAGTCGAAGTTGTTCTGATTATCGGATGTACCGATGGCACAATAAAACATTCATTTAAATTTAAGAAAACGGGTGTAACCATTTTAAAGTCATTAAGTAGTTTAAACTAGTTATCCGAACATGTAACATAATAAAAATAATCTTAGGAGGCCTTATTACAACTTGAACAAATTAAAAACCAAAATAAAATAAAATAAATTCAAGGTTCATCTAATCCATATTTTCACTGCATGGCCACCTCGAGTCCATCCGGCTCCTCATCCGCGATCTACGAGTCCCCTGAAAAATATTAAAGGAGAAGGTGAGTCACCAAGACTCAATGTGTAACCCTTCCCCCCGGTTCAATGCAACATCATACACAATTTATAATTAAGTCAACATGCACTAAGTTTACCATGCACCCAACCTAGCCATCCAAACTCCTTTCTCTACCCCGTGTGGTACCAAACCACTGGTGGTGCCACACCACTGGTGACTCAAAGTCACAAATGTGATACCAAATCACTGGAGGTGCCAAACCTCTGGTGTCCAAAGACACAATCCATCTGTAGGGCCAACCCACGTGTGATACCAAATCACTGGCGACGATCTCATAATATCAACTGTGGGGCCAACCCACTGTGGTGCTAAGCCACTGGGACAAGACGCTATGAGGTGCCAAACCTCTGGTGACCTTAGTCACGAAATGTTGTACCAAACCACTGGTGTCCGTAGACACGGATATCACTTCCCCCTCCACTTGTTTAACCCACATCAATCATTGATATGCATTTAACAGCAATCATGCCAACATGCTTGGTTAGCAACATACGTAGGTTTTATCATTAGCCACATATACCGAATATGTCATGCTTTCATCAATAGCGAATAGTAAATTCATATTGACAAGGACTTACCTGAATCCTCGCTTATACCTTTATGGTATTAAATCTGAATCTACACAAACCCGATTTAACATACACAAAATACTTAGCACATTAATTAATTATAAAGTGTGTATGTACACACCTGCTTCTCACGATAGTCCTATATCCCGAAGAATCAATCGGCCACACCCACTATCCTTGCTCCTATATTCGGCCAAACACAAGGTTAGTGTTCTAGACCATTCGGCCAAACCAAAATAATTCCAAAGGGTTTCACATGAACCCGAAACCTTACCTAAACGCCTTTTGATTATCAACCCCCACACACTATGCACGAATCAGCTTTACTTCCCTACAATCGGCATTCACACATTCATATTAATAGCCTTCGGCTTTTGAATACTAAAAGAATAATCTATTAAAATAGATCCTTACCCCCACTTACCAACCGATTGACAGAGATTGGAGAGTCAGATCTACCACTTTGCAAATCCCGGAGGCCCTACAATAAATCGGTTCCAACAAGAATGATTAACCCCTTTGCCATCAAATACCGAAATCGGCTCTTACCCTTTTAAAAGTCGACAAAGAACAAGAGAGGAGAAGAAATAGGCATTCGGCCTTGAGCACTTACCTCCCTCTAAAACCGATTGATGAAAAAGATAGAAGAGAGCACCTTTGCTTGAGATTCGGCCAACAATAATCAAAAAGGGAGAAAAGAATTCGGCTAGAGTCTTAGAGCGTAAAATCACTTGGAATGTGGTTTAAAGAAGAAAGGAAAAATCGGCAATGGAAGATTAGAAGTGAATGGGGAAGATTCGGCTTGCACAATGGAGAAGAAAAGAGAGGAATGAGAGGGAGGGATAGTCGGCTATTTGCAAATGGAGAAAAGAAAAAAAAAACAAAATGAGAAGCATGTGCCTTAAGAGAATTCGGTACTCCCCTTCACCAAGTCTCTTTGCCGTCCACTCCACTCCAACAAGGAGTTCAAAATTTCGGTAACTCCCCAAATCATTCTAGGCCACTCATTTGAAATAATTCAAAAGAATTTGAATAAGTCAAATGCCTAAATTTTCTCTTTGCCAACTATTAAAGATTATTCACATAAACTCCAATTAAAAATCCTTATTATCCTGAAGAGTTTGCATTGAGCACATCTCTCCCCCTCTTTGCCGTCCAAAATAAAGAGCAAAAAGAAAATTTCGCGACTCGAACCTAGGCCCCCCTTACTCCCCTTGTGGCGTCAATTCCAGTCACTTAAGTGGCTTCCCTTTGCCACTTTGCCAAGGCCTTATTAGTGTCAATTAATCCCTTATTTAATCTTGTAACCCCTACTTACTAAGGCTCCCTACCCTAAAGCTTAAAATTAAAATTTTTCTACTATCCGAGCCTACTCAAGATCCATGATTAAGTCTTATTATACTATGAATAACCTTACAGCAATCCAATCATAAGCAAAATAATCCAATCACAAATAACCCCAATTTTAGAATGTTACACTAACAAAGATTAGATACAGCGAAAGTCCCGGATGAACATTAGGAATAGATAGGATACAAATGTCATGACATTAGGGTTACTGTGATTATGTGTAAGACCATATCTGGGATATGGTATCGATATCAGACTTCCTGTAAGACCATAGCTGGGCTATTGGCATCGATACGAGATTTCATGTAAGACCATATCTGGGATATGGAATTGGTACGGAACTGTATGTACGAGATTCCCGAGTATCCTTTAGTATTCCAAATGGTTCAATGGAAAATTCAAAGGGTATGTCAAAGAAGAGAAAGAGTATATAAGTATTACGAATTGGTATAGCTATGTACATAAAGTTTATAAGTATTAACCTCATGAAATTGTGAGTTCATGATTTTCCACAAGAATGATTTTATGAAAACCTTGTGATTATTGGTCTATACTTGTGATTTATGAAATACATGGTAAATTCGATTGACGATTTTTTGATTGGCCTTTGGGCAAAATTGAGTTATGAGATAGCATGTTTTATTCACTAAAATTGTGATTTATCGGATATGAGAAAAAAGGAAAGATTGGCATAATTGCATATTAAAATGGTTATGGAAGTAAGGCAAGATAAGAGTTTAGGCATGTAATATCCTAGATTATGGCTTATGCATTAATACTAAATTAGATGAAGTAGCATGTTAATGAATATTCTGAATGTGTTCTATGAATTTTGTGAACCCTAAAGTGTAGTGAATGCCTTAGAAATTATTCGATTTTAAAGTTTTAAAAGAGAAAGCTAAGTAGGGTGGCCTTAAGAAAAATTGTAAGGGAAATATGACACACAAATAGGCTTGGAAAAGTGGCTTGGAGGTGCCACTTAGGGCCCCTGGAAATGACGCCACATGCGAGGGTAAATAGGCCAAGGTTAGTGCGAGGAAGCAAAATAAAAGTTTTATTTTGCAGAGAGAGATTAGACAAGGGACGGCACTAAGGCTATATTTTAGGAGCTTTAATCCTTTTATTTTTAAGAGATAAATGGTGATAATTAAGTAAGGTAAAAGATAAAGGATGGATTATTATTATTAATTTTAAATAAAGGGATAAGAGAAAAGTAAGGGATATGATAGTGATGGCCGAATAAGGGACTTTAGGCCTAGTAATTTCGGCAAAAGGAGGAAAAGTGAGGCCATTCGGCATTCTTTTCTTTTTCTTTGAAGCCTCTTCTGAATTCTCTCTGCAACTTTTCCCTTTTTCTTTTCAATTCTCCAAAAACCTATCTCATCGTTTTCATCTTTTTCTTTTATTTGTTTTAGCCGAAATCTTTCTCCACCTAAAGATTACCATTGCCGATTCCTCCTTGGTCCTATACTCTTCCATTGTAGCCGAATACTCATCATCAATCCTCCTCTTCTACTTTTCATAATATTTCCAAAACCTGGAATTTCAGTGCTCAACAAGTAGTCTTAGCCGAATATCACTGTGGGTTTTGGCAGAGGTGCCGTCGACTACAACATTAAGGGTAAGGGATCCTATTGTTGTCATTCTATTTCTTTTCTTTTAACCGAAATCAAGGTACTAATCCTATTAGTGATCTTTGGTAGAAACTTGAAGGGTTTTAAGGATTTACGCTATTGTCGACTATAAGGAGGTTTTCGAGATTTCAATATCTAAGGTAAGGCATGTGTAATATTCGGCCAAGGGCCATTTGTTATGATTAAATGTTAGAAATTGATCTAACATATATCTATAGGGATTTCGGTGATACTACAAAGAAGTGATAATTTTTGGGAATTAAGATTCACAAGGTAAGTGAATCGACATTCGACAAGGCCCTATTTTGGTATTTGGATCTGTTTCTTATTTAGTTAAACCGAAAACTAATCGAGTCAATGGATCTAGTGATTAGCCGATTACAAGAGGAAAGCATCACAAGATTTGATTGGTAATCAAATCAGCAACAAGGAATTAAGGATCTAAAGCATTAGATAAGGTTTTCGGGAAATCAGTGAACCGATAAATATATCAGGTGTGTACCCTTCCCTAAGACTTAATAGATTTAAAGCATTAAATTTAATATATGTGTTATAAAGATGTGAAAGCTATGGCTAAGGTACCATGTTATGGTACAAAGTACTCAGGTACGTTTCCTACTTCTACTAGGAGTATCATATAATCTGTTAAGGTATATGTGAAACTATAAGAATGTGAATATGTAATATGTCATGGCTTATGCATATTTGTATGACATGGGGGCATATGGGTGATTATGAAAGGGGAAGTGAATGTGGTGGTTTTATACCACGATATCTGAATGTGGTGACTTCGGTCACATTATCTGAATGTGGTGACTCATGTCACAAGTATTTTATTTGGTGGCTATGCCACGAATTTTATAAGGGCGATGAGCACGTCAACTACAGCGACTGCCTTCGATGGTGTGTAGCGGTTGGAGGGTTGACTCAGTAGTCCCCACGGTGTGCAGGTTGGTACGGGTGATGTGTAGCGGATGGCATCTAGGTTTGGGTTTGGGTTGCAATCACTATTTCTATCTGTTATATGTAATTATATGTGATATGATAATGTATGCCTGAATTGTTGAATCTTGGTGTTGGTTACACATTGAGTCTGTTTGACTCACCCCGTTGGGGAATATTTTTTGTGTGACGATCGGTGATGGACCGGTCGGCGGGGAGCTTAGTGGTGGCCATACTCAACTCAGAGTTTTATTAAACTTTGGACTTTCTTTTATTTAATTCTGGACATGTTATATTTTAAATACTTTGGATTTATTTCAGATTTTAAATTTTGATGTAATAAGGCCATAGTTGAACTATTTTATTTTTTTATTTAATATGTTACGAATTATTATCCAATTAAAGATTGAGTAAATTAATTCTAAAAATAACCTCTAATTGTTTTGGACACCCTAAAACCAATGGTTTTCAATATAAGATAAACTTGTTTCCAACTCGAGCCCAACCAAAAAATAATATTTCTTTCAAAACCACACAGTTTTTCCAAAGTAACAAAAGAATTTTGAACCGTTTTACTCGAGGAACATACCAGATTTGGTGAAGGCTCGTGGGCTGGGTTTGGGGTGTTTCAGCTTGGTATCAGAGCCCAATTTTAAACTCTTGGCCTTGGGTTTAAAGCCAAAACGTTTTTAAAATAAGGCCCAAATAGGTTTTGAGAAAAACTTTTATGAAAAGAGCAGGTTTTCAGGCATGGCACCCAAGTCTCCGACCCGAAGTCCACCAGGTAAGTACCCTTATTCATTTGTGTGATTTATAGTATGAACTGTAGAAGGGTAGAAATGGAACGTAGATTAGTATACTAAGTACTGGATCCCTAGGACTAGTTTACCCCAACAATTACATAAGACTTAAGTGCCTAAGTAAACAAACCTGTGGCTAAATCACCGAGTTAGGGTGTGGCAACCTTTGTGCGCATGTCTAGGATTGGATCCGGAAGAGCCTGGTACTTAAGCAGTCCTAGTGACTCACCTCCTCTTCGCTGGAATCCTATCTGGTGCGTAGCTTCGGTTCACCCTAACCAAGAGGACTTACTCACGAGCTAAACCCAATAACTAAAACCCGAAAGGGATTAGCTGTGTTTTCATAAAAACTTTGGTTTTAAAATCACCAAATTACCCCTTTAAATTGTAGCAAACTTAGTTTGAAAATTTTTCAAAAATATTTCCGATTTGCAAAATTACCTAAATACCCCTAGTGGTAAAATTACTAAAATGCCCTTGGATTTCAAAATTACCAAACTACCCCGATTTCAATAAAATTCTCTGATTTTGCAAAAATATCCAAAAAATTTATCATTACAAAATACTAAGGTACCTAGGTTTGGAAATTTACGAAATTACCCCTGATTTACAAAATTACCAAAATGACCCTCGATTTCTAAAATCTCTGCCATACCCCTAATTTGAGAAAATTTACAAAAGTATCCTTGAGGTTTGAAAATTCAAAGTGCCTTGATTTATTAAGATTTATAAATTTACCCTGATTTATTACCAAAATACCCCTATAGGACAAATGACGAAAATACCCCTACGGTAGAAATAGACTAAAATGTTGGAATACGTGAATGTGTGTGATAGATGCTACTGAATGAATGTTGGAATGAATGTGCTTCTCTGAATTAGGATAGAAAACTTGAACGAAAACTTTGATTGATCGAAAGAACTGCTATTAAACTCCTTCCATAAAATTTCTTCGCGAATAATCAGTGGAACAAGGACTAATGCATAAAATTTCTTAATCAGATTAAAATGCAAACGTAGACATGAGCTCTAGGGGACGTGGTCGTAATGTGCGTGGACGCAGTCGAGGCCGAATGACCGTGTCGGAACCCGTTAGATCAGGTCAAGGATCTGAGAATGAGGTACCACCACCACCACCACCAACTGTTGGTGCTGAACAGCAAGATCAGACGGGAGATGATGCTGTGTCGTAGGCTGTGCTGCGAGTTCTTGAAATGGTGGCTGGTGCTGGAGGAAATATGGGAGCTCGAAAATCTGTACTCGAGCGACTCCGGGCCAATGGAGCTGAGGTGTTCCGTGGTGTATATGGTGTGGCACCCAGTACGGCTGAGTATTGGTTGGAAGCGACTGAGTGGATCATGGATGAACTCGATCTGACCGCTGAGGAAAAGTTGAAAGGGTTGGTGTCGCTTCTCCGCGATGAGTCCTATCAATAGTGGCTCACGGTTTAGGATAGTGCTATGGCTGAGGAACTTACTTGGGAATACGTTAAAGCAGCATATCAGAAGAAGTATGTTGGTACTCACTACATTAATGCGCAGAGGAAGGCATTTCTGGGGCTGGTTCAAGGAAATAAGTCCGTAGCAGCATACGAGGCTGAATTTTTAAGGCTGAGCCGTTATGCTAGGGGGATAGTGGCTACTGAACATGAGCGATGTGTCCGGTTTGAGGACGGACTGGGGGATGATCTAAGGTTATTGATAGCTCCACAGCAAGAGAGGGAGTTCGCAGTGTTGGTAGAGAAGGCTAAGGTGGCCGAGGGAATTAAGGACTCTGTAAGGCAGAACACTGATCGGAATAGGCAGAAAAGAGGACTTGGATCATTTGGATCGTCAGGAAATGTACAAAAGAGGCCTAGAGCTGATGGGCCGCGAGGTCAATAAGCTGGTTCAGGAGGGCAGTATCGTACATGTAATCAATGTGGGAAGATGCATCTAGGAGAGTGTTGGAAGAAGACAGGAGGATGTTTTAAGTGTGGATCTAAGGATCACATGATTAAAGACTGTTCTATGAAACCAGATGGGAATCGACCAGCAGCTCAGAATATTAATCAGGCTGGTAGAGGTGGACAGTAGCCTCAGCGAGGTCGTGGTCCGAATGGTAGAGGTAACGGTGCCGGAAGGGGACGAGGAACACCGAGCAGAGGTGTTGGTAATACTGAGGCTAGACAACCGGGTCTGGTTTATGCGGTACGCCGGAGGGAGGATGGAGACGCGCCGGACGTCATAACCGGTATGTTCCTTATTTGTGGCAAGCCTTACTTTGCTTTGATTGATGTGGGCTCGACCTATTCTTATGTTGCATGTAGAGTAGTGGAAACTTTAGGCATAGCCTCTGAACTTTCTGATAGGGAGATAACTGTAGTAAGCCCATTAGGTCAAATTGTAGTGGTGAATAAGATCTTTCGGAGTGTACCTCTAGAAATTCAAGGAGTAGTATTTTCTGCCGACTTAATGGAGCTACCCTTCAGAGAATTTGATCTTATACTTGGTATGGACTGGCTAGTGAAACATCGGGCTGTGTTGGACTGTGCAGCTAAGTGAATAGAGTTGAGGACCCCAGAGGATGAAGTGATAGTTATGATCGGAGAAAGAAGAAACTACTTGTCTAATGTAGTTTCAGCCCTTAAGGCTGAAAAGATGGTTCGGAAAGGGTGCAAGGCTTTCTTGACTTTCGTTAGTGTGTTAGATGCTAAGGAAGGGGGAGTTAGTGGAGTAAGGACAGTAAGAGATTTTGTGGATGTCTTTCTGGAGGAATTACCTGGAATACCCCCAGATAGGGAAGTGGAGTTCGGAATTGACTTGCTACCTGGTGCAGCTCCTGTGTCAATTACCCCGTATAGAATGGCACCAAAGGAGTTGGTTGAGCTCAAGGCTCAGATCCAAGAGTTGATGGATCGTGGGTTTATCCGACCCAGTGTGTCTCCATGGGGAGCACCGGTCCTGTTTGTGAAGAAGAAGGACGAAACTATGCGTATGTGCATAGATTATCGTCAGTTGAATAAGCTGACCATCAAGAACAAGTATCATTTGCCAAGGATAGATGACTTGTTCGATCAGCTGAAGGGGGCAGCAGTATTTTCGAAGATAGATCTACGGTCGGGGTATCATCAGCTTAAGGTGAAGGAGGCGGATATCCATAAGACGGCTTTCCGAACAAGATACGGGCACTATAAGTTCTTAGTGATGCCGTTTGGGTTGACGAACGCCTTAGCCACGTTCATGGATATGATGAACCGGGTCTTTCAACCCTACTTGGATATGTTCGTCATTGTGTTCATCAACGACATCCTAGTGTACTCCAAGTCAGAGGAGGAGCATGATGAGCATCTCCGGATTGTGTTGCAAGTGCTAAGGGAGGAAAAACTTTATGCCAAATTCAGCAAGTGTGAATTTTGGCTCAAGGAAGTTGCATTCTTAGGGCATGTGGTATCCGCAGAAGGAATAAGGGTGGATCCTCGAAAGATTGAGGCGGTGCTGGATTGGAAGCCACCTAAGTCTGTGGCTGAGATTCGTAGCTTCTTGGGATTGGCAGGCTACTACAGAAGGTTTGTAGAAGGGTTCTCATCGATAGTCGCACCTTTGACAAAGCGGTTGAGGAAGGAAGTACCTTTCGTATGGACAGATAAGCAACAAGAGAGCTTTGAGAAGCTTAAGAAGGTTTTGTCCGAATCCCCGGTTTTGATTCAGCCAGAGGCAGGGAAGGATTTTGTGGTATACTGTGATGCTTCTCACATGGGATTAGGGTGTGTATTGATGTAAGACGGGAAAGTAGTCGCTTATGCGTCTCGACAATTGAGGCCTCATGAGGTTAACTACCTGACGCACGACCTGGAATTGGCAGCAGTGGTTTTTACTCTTAAGGTATGGAGGCATTACCTTTATGGAGAAAAGTTGGTGATCTACACAGACCACAAGAGCCTTAAGTACTTATTGACTCAGAAGGAGTTGAACCTGAGACAGCGTAGGTGGGTGGAGTTGTTAAAGGATTACGATTGTTCCATAGAATATCATCCGGGCAAGGCGAATGTGGTCACAGATGCTCTAAGTCGGAAGGTTGTGTCGGATCTGAGGGTGATGTTCGTACATCTGAGTTTGTATGACGATGGAAGCCTGCTGGCAGAATTGCAAGTCAAGCCGACATGGGTGAGAGAGGTAAAAGAGGGTCAGTTGGCTGATGAAGATCTAGGTGCTAAGATGCGGCAAGTTCAGAAGGGTGGTTTAGAGGGTTACAGTATATCCAGTGATGAAGTATTGTGTTTCAAGAGTAAGGTCTGTATGCCGCAGAATGAGAAACTTAGGCGGAAAATTCTTTGGGAATCACATAGTAGCCCTTATGCTATGCATCCTAGAGGTACTAAGTTGTACAGGGATTTAAGGGAACAATTTTGGTGGCTGGTCTTAAGCGAGAAGTTACAGAATTCGTTGGCAAGTGCTTAACGTGTCAGCAAGGTAAGGCTGAACATCAGGTTCCGTCAGGGTTACTTCAGCCAATCAAGATTCCGCAGTGGAAGTGGGAGAGAATCACCATAGACTTCGTTAGTGGGCTTCCCCTTACGCCTACTAAAAAGGACTCGGTATGGGTGATAGTGGATCGATTGACAAAGTCCGCGCATTTCATTCCGGTAAGAGTTGATTATTCTTTGCAGAAGTTGGCAAAGTTGTATGTGGCGGAAATTGTAAGGTTGCATGGAGTGCCGGTGTCGATTACCTCAGATAGGGACCCAAGGTTTACGTCTCGGTTTTGGAAAGCCCTACATCAAGCTTTAGGCACTAAATTGGATTTCACTACGGCGTTTCATCCACAGTCGGACGGCCATTCTGAACGAGTAATCCAAGTGCTAGAAGATATGTTGAGGGGCTGTGTGATGGACTTCAGAGGAAGTTGGGAAGACTATTTGCCTTTGGCGGAATTTGCCTACAACAACAGCTATCAGGCTAGTATTCGAATGGCACCGTATGAAGCGTTGTATGGTCGGAAGTGTCGAACTCCTACGTGTTGGACAGAGTTAGGAGAACGTTGAGTTTTGGGTCCAGAGATTGTGGTAGAATCCGAGGAAAAGGTTGAGGTAAATTGGGCACAGTTAAAGGAAGCATCAGATAGACAGAAGTCGTACGTAGACCTTAAACAGAAGGAAATAGAATTTGATGTGGGAGATCATGTGTTTCTTAAAGTCTCGCCTTGGAAGAAGGTGATAAGATTTGGTCGAAAAGGAAAGCTAAGTCCGAGGTTTATAAGACCTTATCGAGTATTGAAGCGAGTTGGACCAGTGGCATACCAGTTAGAGTTGCCTTCAGAATGGAAGCAGATACACGACGTATTTCATGTTTCTATGCTACATCGTTATCGATCGGACCCATCGCATGTAGTTCCGGTTGAAGAGGTGGAGCTAAGGCCAGATCTATCCTACGAAGAAGAGCCGATTCAGATCTTGGAATGAGATGTGAAAGTGTTACGGAGGAAGTCGGTTCCTCTAGTCAAAGTGTTATGGCGCAATCATGGATTGGAGGAAGCTTCGTGGAAGCCAGAGGAGGCAATGCGACAGCAATACGCTCACTTGTTTCAGCCAGGTAATTTCCAGGTCGAAATTATTTTAAGGAGGGTAGAACTGTAATATCCTGGATTATGGCTTATGCATTAATACTAAATTAGATGAAGTAGCATGTTAATGAATATTCTGAATGTGTTCTATGAATTTTGTGAACCCTAGAGTGTAGTGAATGCCTTAGAAATTATTCGATTTTAAAGTTTTAAAAGAGGAAGCTAAGCAGGGTGGCCTTAAGAAAAATTGTAAGGGAAATATGACACACAAATAGGCTTGGAAAAGTGGCTTGGAGGTGCCACTTAGGGCCTCTGGAAATGACGCCACATGCAGGGGTAAATAGGCCAAGGTTCGAGCTGCAGGGGAAGCAAAATAAAAGTTTTATTTTACAGCAGAGATTAGCAGCAAGGGACGGCACTAAGGCTATATTTTAGGAGCTTTAATCCTTTTATTTTTAAGAGATAAATGGTGATAATTATGTAAGGTAAAAGATAAAGGATGGATTATTATTATTAATTTTAAATAAAGGGATAAGAGAAAAGTAAGGGATATGATAGTGATGGCCGAATGGGGGACTCTAGGCCTAGTAATTTCGGCAAAAGGAGGAAAAGTGAGGCCATTCGGCATTCTTTTCTTTTTCTTTGAAGCCTCTGCCGAATTCTCTCTGCAACTTTTCCCTTTTTCTTTTCAATTCTCCAAAAACCTATCTCATCGTTTTCATCTTTTTCTTTTATTTGTTTTAGCCGAAATCTTTCTCTCCCTAAAGATTACCATTGCCAATTCCTCCTTGGTCCTATACTCTTCCATTGTAGCCGAATACTCATCATCAATCCTCCTCTTCTACTTTTCATAATATTTCCAAAAGCCGAAATTTTGGTGCTCAACAAGTAGTCTTAGCCGAATATTATCATGGGTTTTGGCAATGATGTGCGTCGACTACAACATTGAGGGTAAGAGATCCTATTGTTGTCATTCTATTTCTTTTCTTTTAACCGAAATCAAGGTACTAATCCTATTAGTGATCTTTGGCCGAAACTTGAAGAAGGGTTTTCGAGATTTCACGCTATTATCGACTATAAGGAGGTTTTCGGATTTCAATATCTAAGGTAAGGCATGTGTAATATTCGGCCAAGGGCCATTTGTTATGATTAAATGTTAGAAATTGATCTAACATATATCTATAGGGATTTCGACAGTACTACAAAGAAGTGACAATTTTCAGGAATTAAGATTCACAAGGTAAGTGAATCTGACATTCGGCCAAGGCCCTATTTTGGTATTTCAGATCTGTTTCTTATTTAGTTAAACCGAAAACTAATCGAGTCAATGGATCTAGTGATTAGCCGATTACAAGAGGAAAGCATCACAAGATTTGATTGGTAATCAAATTGGCAACAAGGAATTAAGGATCTAAAGCATTAGATCGAGTTTTCAGCAAATCAGTGAATCGATAAATATATCAGGTGTGTACCCTTCCCTAAGACTTAATAGATTTAAGGCATTAAATTTAATATATGTGTTATAAAGATGTGAAAGCTATGGCTAAGGTACCATGTTATGGTACAAAGTACTCAGGTACGTTTCCTACTTCTACTAGGAGTATCATATGATCTGTTAGGGTATATGTGAAACTATAAGAATGTGAATATGTAATATGTCATGGCTTATGCATATTTGTATGACATGGGGGCATATGGGTGATTATGAAAGGGGAAGTGAATGTGGTGGTTTTATACCACGATATCTGAATGTGGTGACTTCGGTCACATTATCCGAATGTGGTGACTCATGTCACAAGTATTTTATCTAGTGGCTATGCCACGAATTTTATAAGGGCGATGAGCACGTCGACTGCAGCGACTGCCTTCGATGGTGTGTAGCGGTTGGAGGGTTGACTCAGTAGTCCCCACGGTGTGCAGGTTGGTACGGGTGATGTGTAGCGGATGGCATCTAGGTTTGGGTTCGGGTTGCATCACTATTTCTATCTGTTATATGTAATTATATGTGATATGATAATGTATGCCTGAATTGTTGAATCTTAGTGTTGGTTACACATTGAGTCTGTTTGACTCACCCCGTTGGGGAATATTTTTCAGGTGACGATCAGTGATGGACCGGGTCGGCAGGAGCTTAGTGGTGGCCATACTCAACTTAAAGTTTTATTAAACTTTGGACTTTCTTTTATTTAATTCTAGACATGTTATATTTTAAATACTTTGGATTTATTTCGGATTTTAAATTTTGGTGTAATAAGGCCATAGTTGAACTATTTTATTTTTTTTATTTAATATGTTACGAATTGTTATCCAATTAAAGATTGAGTAAATTAATTTTAATAATAACCTCTAATTGTTTTGGACACCCTAAAACAAATGGTTTTTTATATAAGATAAACTTTTTTCAAACTCGAGCCCAACCCAAAAATAATATTTCTTTCAAAACCACACAGTTTTTCCAAAGTAACAAAAGAATTTTGAACCGTTTTACTCGAGGAACATACCAGATCCGGTCAAGGCTCGTGGTCCGGGTTTGGGGTGTTTCAAGGCAATTGAAAGATATTAAGACATATGCTCGGGAACATGAGTACACATAATTAATGTGCATGTTTACTATGAGGTTTGAAATGATTTTTTGTATTGTTGTAATATGTTACAAAGGAGAGATTATGGTTGTTAGGCTGACACCAAAATATGCAAAATTATGCTTATAAGTTGATAGAGTAAACAATATGACTGAATAGAAATTATAACTTTGAGATTCATAGCAATTTGTATTATCTTGTGTTTAAATTGTTGAACTTGATAAAAGATTTGTAAGAGTTGCTTATTATTTTTGTACGGACTTATTCCCATATCTTATAGGGTTATTAAGATAGCTCAGATTGGAGTTCACTGGAGATCCTATCACACTATCAAGCTATCATTTTGGGTATAAATGAATTCAAACATTTTAAGTCTATGGCATGTATAGGGACTAGGCCAATTTGTTATGTGTGTCATTATTAATTTGGCCATATGTGTTAGCTTGTAATTGTTAATGTTTCATCTTATATATAGCCATGAATGATGGCTTATGTTGATCATAAGTTTATTCATATGTTAATGCCCTCTTGTGAATGTGAAATTAGTATGTTTTTAACGGGCTAAGTATGATGTTTTATGCATGATGAATGATGGTATAAGAATGACATGTTATTGTCTTGTTTGTGGTTGTTTGGTTGCATTTATATGCTTGAACTTGTGCCATGTGATGTTGTGTAGATGTGTGCAAGTAAGGGTGGCAAAATGGCTTGGTAAATAGCATCGTTTTTGTCGACACGGGCATGTGTTCCGGTCGTGTGTCTCCTACTGGAAACACGAAAATTTACGTGTTTTTACATGCCCTTTTAACTTAAAATCATGCTATTTCGGTTAAATTCCTGTCGAAAAATAATTAAATATTATAAAATAATTAAATTGTGTTAATAATATGAACATGATGAATTTTAATTAATTTTATAGTTGATTTTGATTAATTTTGACTATTTTCAATAGATTCACATAAAGGGTGAAAATTGGCTCGGCAGACACTTCTCGAAGAATAAAACCGAGAAGCAATTTAAAGTATCGAGGAAAATTTATTTCCAGCCTAAGATGGTCCAAAAATGTGTGTTAATTCACAATATAATTAATTTTAATTTATTTGCAATTTAATTTGGGCTAAATAAATTATTATTAATTAATTAATTATGGGAAAAAGGGTCCAGTTGAACCGCACTGGTTGAACCGAATTTAGTGAACCGAACCTGTAACACCCCTTACTCGTATTCAAGCAAGAACAGGGTTTGAGGCATTGCCTAACTATCCTTGCTTAAACATCTTGAACAGGGTTGTAAAATTTCATTTAAACCCATCGCTTGCACATGCTCGGCCTAGGAAGCCCTAAACATACTTCTTAGAGGTATTGGAACTATTCCGGGAACTTTTACGAGTTCGAGAAACTTTCCAACAAAATAGGGGCCACATGCCCGTGTTGGTCTAGGGATACACCCGTGTCCCCTAAGGCATGCCCGTGTGTTACACCTGTGGTCGACACTGACTAATTTCGCACGGCATTGACACGCCCGTGGCCCTGGCCCGTGTGCCAAACCTTGTCATTCTGACTTACCCGCACGGCCTATACACACGTCCGTTTGCTCCAACCGCGTGACGATTTAAATTCTAAGTGCAAGATGTAGATTTCACACGGCCAGGGTATACGCCCATGTGCTAGCCGTGCCTTACACATGGTCTAGACACATGCCCGTGTGTCTACCCATATGGACAATTAGCAGGCTATCTGCCAAGCCCTTTGCCACTCTACGTTGCACACACATACACACCAACTCCATTCAACATAATTAGTAACCTGAAGGCACATCTGAATACTCAATTCTACATCTATACACAAGGGCATAAACTTCAAGCAAATTGCTTTCATTTTAACATAAGAGTTTGCCAAATATCGGCCTAACTTAATAGACCATTACAAAAAGACATCAATGCTTTGCAAAGCCAACACTTTGGCCGAAAATTACGACCTAACAAAATACTCGAGTCCTATACATGCCATACTCAAAATAAGTCTAAATTGTTATACCAAAGTGATGTTGATAGTGTGATTTCTGAACTCCGACATCCACGATCCTCGAGCTATCTTGGCAATGCTATAAGGAAAAAGGGCAATGAAAGAGGGTAAGCATAAAGCTTAGTAAGTTTGCATAAGACTCGTATGGCAATATATTAATTCATTATAACTCAACCATATCGTGATAAGAGCAACATAAATTACAAGTGCATGGCTTACTTACTCCTCATAAGTTACATAATAATTTCATACTTGCATTTTAATCATGGTACCTGTGTCACTTAATCACATAAATTAGTACAATTTGCTGATGCAAAAGTAAACTTAACTTTCATCTTTCTTATCATGAAATAATGCTTTATATTAACCTTGTATAACTTAACTTAGTACTATCTTTACTTACTTAGCCTTCTTACTTGGCTGTTGGCCCGATGAATTACCCGGAATAACTGAGGTTACTCAATCTCATCAAACATATGTCTCGATGCCAATGCCATGTCCCAGACATGGTCTTATATGGGTTCACCTCATGATGCCAATGCCATATCCCAAATATGGTCTTACATGGGACCCCTTAACTTGATGTCGATGCCATGTCCCAGACATGATCTTACACGAAATCTTCCTTTGATGCCAAAGCCATGTCCCAGACATGGTCTTACACGGGACATTCCTTGTATGGTGTCGATGCCATGTCCCAGACATGGTCTTACACGAGACCTTCCTTGTTCTATGCTGATGCCATGTCCTAGGCATGGTCTTACACAGAATCTACGTTCGGTGCCGACGCCATGTCCTAAACATGGTCTTATACGGGACCTACATTCCATGAGTGCCGATGCCATGTCTTGACATAGTCTTACACGGACTTTCTTTGTCTCATGTTGTGATATTAGTATCCTCATTATTCCGAGACTTCAACCAGGACTTCCTCTTACATATTCTCATTTACTATTCTCATCATAATATCAATAACCATAAATTCATGGAAATAGTTTATATTATACAACATGATAAGCAATTTATTGAAAATACACGTGAAACCTTAAATTCATACAAACTTACCTCGGTATTCAAAATAAGCTAGCTCAACGGTCTAATCCGAGACTTTGTTCTTTCCCCGATCAAGTCAAATTCTCGGTCCTTCTTGCTCTATAATGGAAAATTAGCTCATTTTAATACTCACATTAACTAAAGCATTTTAATAATCATGCTTTGGTAAAATTACTATTTTGCCCCTAGACTTTGGCAAAATGACCATTTTGCCCCTAGGCTCGGAAATAAATTCTAATCACATCTCTACCTTCAACAAGCCTAAGTGAACATTTAATACTCTTATATCTATCATCAAAACTCAACATTTCACATAATTACTACAAATTTGTAACCTTTTCATCAATGTCCAATTAGGTGTTTTCAAGACAACACCCTTCAGAAAAGTTGTTCATCTAACAACTAAGACTCAATTTCATCCATAAAAATACAACAAATAACAATGATAGATCTCATGGAAAAACTCTAAACTTTACACCATAATACACAATAGTCCCGTCATTTGAAAACTTAAGCTTTAAGGGTCTCAAAAGTACAACTATTACTAAGAAAAATCATCAAAATCACTTACTAAAATAGAGGAGAGCTTGCTGAAAATTTAAGCCTTCAAACCCCTATTTTTGCTTGCAATTTTGGTGGAAGAGATGAATAAGAAAGATGATATTTTCTCTTTCATTATTCTAATATTAAACTACTCAAATTAGTCACCAACTCTTACTAACTTTGACCAAATTTTGTCCATCTTTGTCTCCTATTAGTCTATGGCCATCCAAGCAATTACGAGGGGCTAAATTGCCCTTTAAAGACCTCAATTTAACAATCTATGACTATTTGGTACCTTTAGCAATTAAAATGGAACTTTCGCATTTTATGCGATTTAGTCCTTTTTCGCGATTAGACATGGAATCACTAAAATTAAAGTACCAAAATTCTCATGTACATATACCGCCATGCTCTAACTCATAAAATAACATAAAAATAAATTTCTCTAATCTCGGATTAGTGATTCTCGAGATCACTGTTCTGACTAGCCCCTAAATCGGGCTGTTACAGAACTAACCACCAATTGGGCTGCCCAGAACTGTCCATATGTTGACACAAATCAGCATTTTAGCTGACTAAATAAGCTTGCAAAGAAGCCCTTGAAGAACTTTCAACCTTGCATTCAAACCCCTCCAAAAAATGTGGCTTTATGGATTTGCCCCAGGCTATTTTTAGCAAAGTTAAATCTCTCAACTTTTCCATGTGTGTGGCCATCCAACGGTGGTCTCTTTGGATGATGGAATTTTATATTTTTAGTAGCCACAATTAGCTATAAAATCCACCCCTTGCTGATCATTCAACTCGCCTCTCACACTCTCATTCTCTCTTCTCATCTCTCACTTTCTCTCAACTTTCCCTTTCCATTTCCCCTTTTGTTCAAGTGTCGATTTCTTCTCTTGGAAAAGAGGTCCTCATCAGCCATTGTTGAACAGCAATTAAAGTGTTCATAAGCCACCTTGATAGCTAATGAATTAATTATTAAATCGTATTGAAATTGTAATTAATTGACATAATACTTAATCAGTGCATGTTTATTCTTCTAAGGTAGCTGAAGTTTAAATTAGCATTGTATTCGGCAATACATATGCCTTGCATAACTTGCAAGATTACTGTGATTAAATTGTTTCAAGGTAGAAATACTGTGTTACCTCACTTGATCTTTTATATGCTTGTGAAGATTGATTAATCGCTTGGATTGACATTGAAAAATGTTCAAGAGATTGATTAATTTAATAAGTATGTTTGAGCAGTAGTTAGCAAATTACCGAAAGTTGCCGTGAATTTGTTAAGTAGTGAGATAAACATAAGTTTAATAATTCTACATTAAAGGAATGTAATTAATCCAACACAATTATATCATCTTGATTAAACCTTATTTAAACTCGTGCATTAGAACCTTTTTATTTTTTATTTACTTAGTTTTTAAACCTTAGTTTTTAATAAACCTTAGTTTTTAATCATCTTTAAACCAAAATATTTTCCATCACCAAAGTGTTTTAAAATCAATTTCATAAATATTCCTTTTTACAGTCTCTGTGGGTATAATAACTCGACATTTACTTGTCACTTTATTACTTGTTGCGATTGTGTACACTTGCACATTTTCATCGTGCCAAGTTTTTGGCACCGTACATTTTGGTTTATTTATTTTCTTGTTGAAATCTTTACTTACGTAATTTTTCTGTGATTATTTCAGGTGTTTATGAGTATTGACCAGATTATCGACTTACTTCTTGTGGACCCTGAAATAGAACGAACCTTTCGACAACGAAGAAGACAAGCGAACCAATGAAGGACTGAAGAGATGAACTTCAAGAATATGAATTAAGGAAACGGAGTAAACCTTGCTCGGAATCCTATCCTTATTGCTGAAGGTAGGGAAGAGCTTTATGATAGTATGCTATGCCAGTATTTAACGATCATAATCCTAGTATTAGGAGACCCGAAATCTAGACACAACAATTTGAGCTGAAGCCAGTCATGTTCCAGATGCTTCAGACTGTGGGCCAATTCAGTGGAATGCCTACTGAAGATCCTCATCTTCACTTAAGACTATTTATAGAAGTGAGTGATTCTTTCAAGATAGCTGGAGTACCTGAAGATGCATTACGACTGAAGCTGTTCCCATATTCGCTAAGGGACAGAGCTCGTGCCTGGTTCTACTCATTGCCACCGAACTCCATTTCTACATGGCAAGAGTTAGCTGAGAGATTCCTCATGAAGTATTTCTCGCCGAGCAAGAATGCCAAGTTGAGGAATGAGATCATTGTTTTCTAACAAGTGGATGATGAGTCCATGTATGAGGCATGGGAAAGATACAAAGAGTTATTACAAAAATGCCCTCATCATGGAATCCCACATTGCATTCAACTTGAGACATTCTATAATGGTCTCAACGCTCACACGAGGACGGTAGTGGATGCCTCTGCTAATGGTGCTCTCCTTTCTAAGTCTTATAATGAGGCTTACGAAATTTTTGAGAGGATTGCCAGCAACAATCATCAATGGCCAACCAATTGAGCAGCGTCAGGAAAACGAGTCGCTAGAATACAGAAAGTGAACGCTCTCACTTCACTCGCATCTCAAGTATATTCAATATCGTCAATGCTTAAGAATCTTACCACTAATGGGTCTAACAGTTTTACAGCCCAACCACCTAACCAATTTGAGAATACAGCCTATGTGTATTGTGGGGAAGGACATTTGTGTGAAGAATGTCCATCGAACCCCAAATCCGTATATTACATGGGTAACCAGAACCAAAACTGAGGGAGGCAAGGACTGCAATCCAACTTTTATAACTCATCGTGGTGAAATCACCCTAATTTTTCCTGGAGTATCCAAGGGGCTGTAACTAGTAACACTTACGCCCAACCTAGACCAACTCAGCCGCCTAGCTTCCCCCAACAAGTTTAGAAACCAACCCAAATAGAACCATCCAATAGCTTAGAGAATCTATTGAAGGCATACATGGCGAAAAAAGACGCCACTCTAAGGAATTTGGAGAATCAAGTGGGCTAGCTTGCTACTATCAGGAACCAACCACAAGGTACTCTACCTAGTGACATGGAGAATTCGAGAAATCTGGGGAAAGAACATTGTAAAACGTTGACATTGAGGAGCAGAAAGACAGCAGAGCCCAACACTGTCGAAGTTGAAAAGGAGCCAGCTGACGCTCAAGATTCAGCAGAATTTAACCAAGTGTTGAAATCCCAATTTCACCAGAACTAGAATCTGCAAAACCTAACAAAGTAACCTCAGGACCAGCTAATTCTGATCAACAAACAACTTCATTAGATGCAGAATTACTGCCAAAGACAAATCAACCAGAATTAGTTCCAGTAATGAAACCACCACCACCCTACCCTAAAAGACTTCAGAAGCAGGAGATTCAATTCAAGAAGTTTCTTGACATACTGAAGCAACTTCACATCAACATTCCGTTGGTTGAAGAACTTAAGCAAATGCAGAACTACGTCCAGTTCATGAAAGATATCTTATCTAAGAAACAAAGACTTGGAGAATTTGAGACGGTAGCTCTAGCAAAGGAATGCAGTGCATATCTTCAACATAAACTACCCCCAAAATTGAAAGATCCTGGATGTTTTACCATACCGTGCAACATTGGAGCAACATATTGTGGTAAGGCATTATGTGACTTAGGTGCAAGTATCAACTTGATGCCTATGTCAATATTTAGGAAGTTGGGGATAGGAGAAGTTAAACCAACTACAGTTACGTTTCAACTAGAAGATCGATCCTTAGCACATCCAGAAGGAAAAATCGAGGACGTATTGGTACGATTAGATAAGTTTATCTTTCCTACTGACTTTGTAATTTTAGATTTTGAAGCAGACAAAGAAGTACCAATCATCCTAGGAAAGCCGTTCGTAGCAACTGGAAGGACCCTTATTGATGTGCAGAAGGGCGAGCTCACTATGCGTGTTCAGGACGATCAGGTAACATTTAACGTCTTTAAGTCTATGCGATTTCCTAACACAATTTAGAGGATTTAATAGTGGAGAAGGAACTCAACTGTGTTGAGGACCCACTGGAAAGAAATTTTACATCGAATCCCCCAAATAATGAAGAGAAGGATGAATACTTAGCTTTGCTAGAAGCTAATCAAAGGGAACTTAATCCGTAATCCCATTTTGAATCTCTGGAGTTAGAAACGAGGGACTATTCCCAACCAAAAGCGTCGATCGAGGAGCCACCTAAATTAGAACTCAAGGAATTACCTTCTCATTTAAAATACGCTTATTTAGGTAACGCTTCTACTCTGCTTGTGATTGTTTTAGTAGAATTGACCACTAAGCAAGAAGAGAAACTTATCTTAGTTTTGAAACAATTCAAGAAGACCATCGGATGGAACATAGCCGATATTCACGGTATTAGTCCATATATATGCATGCACAAGATTATCTTGGAATATGACAAAAAAAGGACTATCAATGGACAATGAAGACTCAACCCCATCATGAAGGACATAGTAAAAAAAGAGATCATCAAGTGGTTAGATGCGGGTATCATCTATCCCATCTCAGACAGTTTATGGGTAAGTTTGGTCCAGTGCGTGCCAAAAAAAGGAGGGATCACAGTCGTAAATAACGAGAACAACGAGTTGATACCGACTAGAAGGATTAAAGGATGGAGAATCTGTATCGATTACCGAAAGCTGAACAAGGCGACTAGGAAAGATCACTTTCCTTTGTCGTTCTTAGACCAGATGTTGGATAGACTCGCAGAACGAGATTACTACTATTTTCTTGATGGATACTCAGGGTATAATCAGATTACAGTAGCACCGGAAGATCAACACAAAATGACATTCACCTGCTCGTACGGTGCATTTTCATTTAGACGCATGTCATTTGGTTTATGTAATGCACCTGCTACATTTCAAATATGTATGATTTCTATTTTTACTAACATGGTTGAGAAGTATTTGAAAGTTTTTATGGATGATTTTTCAGTATTCGGAGATACTTACGATGATTGCTTAGCCAATCTAGCTAAGGTACTAAGGCGACGCGAAGAAACAAATATTGTATTCAACTGGGAAAAGTTCCATTTTATGGTACGAGAAGGAATTGTTCTAGAGCATTGAATGACGAGACATGGGATCGAGGTAGACAAAGCAAAGGTAGACATTATTGAGAAACTCCCACCTCCGACATCTGTAAAAGGTGTTAGAAGCTTTTTAGACCACGCCGATTTTTATCGAAGATTTGTCAAGGACTTCTCCTAAGTTCCTAAACCCTTATGCAAATTATTGGAGAAGGACTTGATATTCAAGTTTGATGAGGAATGCTTAAAAGCCTTCAACAATTTGAAGATTCAATTAGTCACAGCACCTATAATCGTCACACCAGACTGGGATTTGCCATTCGAATTGATGTGTGATGCAAGTGACTTCACAATTGGAGCTGTCTTGGGCCAGCGAAGGAACAAAGTTTTTCATCCCATCTACTACGCAAGTCAAACTCTAACAGGAGCTCAACTGACTTATACGGTAACAAAAAAAGAGTTACTTGTTATTGTGTTTGCTTTCGACAAGTTCCAATCTTATCTTGTAGGTTCCAAAGTGACTGTTTATACGGACCACTCAACAATTAAGTATTTACTTGCAAAGAAAGATGCTAAGCTGAGGCTGATCCGATGGGTACTTCTACTTCAAGAGTTTGATCTAGAAATTCAAGATCGAAAGGGAGTAGAAAATCAAGTAGTGAATCACTTGTCTAGATTGGAGCCACAAGAAGGGAATTCTCCTCTTATACCAATTTAAGAGATGTTTCCAGATGAACATATACTGAAGGTAAATCATGTCCCTAATACCCCTTGGTTTGCTGATATTGCTAACTATTTATCTTGTGGGTTGATGACAATTGATAAGACGTATCAACAAAGGAAAAAGTTTCTTCACGATGTGAAGTACTATTTCTGGGATGAGCCATATGTGTTTAAAAAGTGTGCAGATCAGATGATCAGAAGATGCGTGGCAGAAGATGAAATACCGAAGATTTTATATTAGCTCCAAGTGAGGGACACTTCGGAGGTACACGTACAGCGGCCAAAGTATTGCAGGCCGGATTCTTTTGGCCAACACTATTCAAGGATGCATATGCTTACGTGAAGAGCTGTGATCGATGTCAAAGGGTTGGAAATGTCACCAACAGAAATGGGATGCCTCAAACAAACATCATTGAGGTAGAGTTGTTCGATGTATGGGGTATTGACTTTCTTGGTCCTTTTCCTCCGCCTTGTGGTCACAAGTACATACTAGTAGCAGTAGACTATGTGTCTGATCGTTGTTTTATGCGATGTCAAAGTCTTAAAATTTATATAAAGAATGATCAAACCTGGAAACTAACTATAACAATAATTTGAGGCAAGCGCACCTATCAAACAATAGTATAGTTAAGGCAAGACCAGAATGTCGAACCCAAAGGAACTAAAAGTACTAATACTAACTCTCTCTTTATTATTTAGCCTAAGAATTAAAGGAGTTGTTTATCTAATCTAAAATTAACTAACTACTAAACTAAAGACTCTAAGACAAAGAAGAATGAAATTGGGAAAATAAGTTCGAGGAAAAACCAATGGATTAAGACGACACCCAAGGCAGAATCCACCTAGACTTTACTTGTTATCTAACTCTGAACCAGACGATTTATTCATTTGACTTGATCCGTAGGATTCCCTAAGTTATATTAATCCCTCTCTCGAGGCAACTATCGTCTAACCCTAATTTGATTAATTGAAATCTCTTTCTAATTAAAACTCTTAGAATTGCATTAACTCGATCTATGGACTACCATATTAGGTTTCACCCTAATCCGGCAAAATCTTGTCACCCTATCTCTAGGAGTGCGATCAAATCCACTTAATTATGCTAGATCTACTCTTAGGCAGGGACTTTTGCTCCTCCATCCAAGCACATCATACTCGAATTAATATCCCGGAAATATCAAAACAAGAATTAAGAACACATAATTAAGAACAAGTCAAATATTTATCATATAGTTCAGCAAACGATAACAAGATTCATCTTAGGTTTCACCCCTCTCAGGTATCTGAGGGTTTATTTCATAACAATAAAAGAAAACATCTCAGAATAAAAGATTAAAAAAACATAAGAAATCCCTAAAACCCCCTGAAGGAATTGAAGGAGAGATCCTCCGTCTTGAGTATAATTCCGGCTTCTTGAGATGAATCAACTGGCTATATTCGAGTAATCCCCACAAATCTGCCCTTTTTGGCCTAGCTGGACGCCCCCTGACTAAAGCCTTCAGTTTTTTTCCTTTTAGGTCATACTTAAGGTGTTTGTATAGGCTTCTGAATATGTTTCTTCACCCCTAAATATCCTAATTCGAGTGAAACTCCTCTTTCTCACGATAAGAACACGCCCATGGCACACGCCCATGTAAGTTGTGGCCAGGCCGTGTTCAAAGTTGTTGAATGAGGCACGACTGTGAGGTCTTGGGCCCAGGTCGTGTGGATTTCGTGACATGGCCAATTTACTCCGTTTTGGGCCTGTTTTTTGTTCTTTTCGTCATCTGGTGCTCTTCTGAGTATAAAACATGAAAACAAAGGATTAAAAGCACCAAATTACATAATTCAAGGCTTAATTCATCCAAAAGCATGCTAAATGTGGGCTTAAAATATGTTACTTTTACGGTTTATCAAATACCCCCACACTTAAGCTTTTTCTTGTCCTCAAGCAAAATTCTCAAGTTACAATTAAAACGAACTTCCTTGATTCATAATATTCATCGATAATGATTCATCATAATTCAAAGATAATTCGTACATGGATAATTCAACTCAAAGAGTCCTAAATATTCAAACACTCAAAGTCATAAATTTGTAGCACAAAAAAAATAGGTGTTTTCCCCTCATCTAAATAATTACCTCTGATTCAAAATCGAAAAGAATTGACATCCCCACTAAAGATTCACTAAAATCACTTAAAAGGTTCAGAATTAAGCACTTAAAAGTCAAACATGAAGAGTTAATCCCATAGGCTTGCATGAAAATCAAATCTCCACCACTATAATATGAGATGATACACAAATCAAAATGTCTTTAACAGGGTTGTAACCGGGCTTGGGTTAAAGGTGTGGATACAGGCTGAATTAGTGGGTTAAAATCGAGATTGAATTAACAACTTACCTAACCATAAAAAATGAGCTAATCCTAAATAATTACATCAATTGAAAACTAATAATACTAATACCAATAATACGAGCTTCTTCTCAAGATGTGGAATTTAAACGTATAAGCTTAATTTCATAGAGCTGATATTGAATATATATTATTTTTTTTAACACAAGAATTATAATAATAAAGAACTTTAACAATTGAAATATAGAAAATAGTTAGGTAACTACTCAACATCAAATCTCGACGAAAAGGGTAGTCAAGAAGAATGGTGATAACAAATACAAAGGTTTTTGGGTTAATATTAGTAGGTGAGTTAATAAAAAGGGTTGTTAGGATCAAAAGATGGGTTCACTAGGGGTTAGTTATGAAGGTAGGCTTTTTGGTGGAGTGAGTGGGTTAAATCCTAAGTGCCTTAATGATCTCTGTATATCAAATCAAAGGTGTGGTCTCGATATGTATAATCGATGCAAGTTCTATAATAACAAATCAATGTTGACACACTCATAATAAAAAGTGAGCAAGAAAAAGAATATATGCTCTACAAGGCTCAAAATTTTACAAAAATTATGGGTATTTGATATCAACCTCGTGAATTTCAAACCTCAAGGTAAAATTCAGATTCAAGTAGACAACCTAACAAAATTTTAATTTCTGGAAAATAGACTTATCATGCTTAATTCTCTATTATCCTTCAAATTTGATCATCAATGCACAATTATCAAAGACTTAATCCAAAACACATCAATAAAAATCATAAATCAAAGGATATTTCATTCTAATCATAATATAAGAAACTTACTGTAGAACAAGTCCTAATTCAGGGATTTGAGAATAATGAAAAAAGTTAGGCACTTTCTCAAAATAAATATTCACCTCCCACACTTAAGATGTACATTGCCCTCAATGTAGATAGATAATAGCAATATAATAATCAAAAGATAGGGAGAGAAGTGAAACTTCTTGAATTTGGATGGTTTCCTTGAGTTGGGAGTCCCGGGGTGTGGTGGCTACTACCGAGCTCTGCGCTAGATGAAGAAATTGGGAAGCTCGTAGAGAATTAGCTAGGAAATATTAAGATACATTTAAAATAAACTAAATATATAATTAAAGACAAGAAAGATAAAGAGAAAGAAAATAGAAATGTAAATAAAATAAAAATCAAAGATGAATGGACCGAAGAGTCCTTATTGTTCGATGGTTCGCGAGGTGGGTGTGACTTCTAAGGCTGTAATAGGTTGGTGGTCGTGGTTCTGATGTGATTCCCTAGCAGCCTTTAGAACCTAAATCAAAGAAACTAAGATAAAAGAAACTAATTTAAGCATAAGATAGTCAAAGAGAAGGAAAATAAAGAAAACGAGAAAAGAAAGATAAAGACTAAATGGCCTCAAAGACCCTTGACTTGTCGAGAGAATGAAGCGGCCGGCATGAACTTATGTTGTAACAGCTCGATTCTAGCCCTAATCGGAACGGTGGTTTTGGGACCACGAATCCGAGTCGAAAAAATTTTTAAGTATTATTTTCTGAGTTAATTTTGTGTGAATTAGCATGTGTGCAAGTTTCGGATAAAAAAATTGAGTGTTTGTGTGCTTAATTAAATAAAAGGACGTAATTGCGTAAAATAAAAATTTGATGGTTAGTTGTGATAATGCTAATTTGAGAGTGGCTTTTTAATGTTGAATCCTTAAAGGGAAAATAGCCCATTTCTTATAGTAGTGGACGGCAATGTGTTCTTATATACATATTATATGTTTGTTTTATATGTTAAACTTATAATAATAATAAAATATATATTATAAGTATATTATAATAAAACAAAAGAGAAAAAGAAATTGCATGTTCATTTATTCATCTCTTTGATCGAAACTAAAGGATAAAAGAAGAGAAAAAGTTTCAAAGGGTTTCGGCATTACTTAGGCTTGATTAAGGTATGATTTAGGTTTAGTTTTTGATAATCTTTTATGTTTTTGAGATTGTTGTCTACTCTACTATCAAGCCCATGTTTTAATTTTGTGCATGATGATGTTTATGAGATATTCCATTGATGATATGTTGAGCTTTGTGATGATTTATGGTGTTAAATGAAAGATTTGGGCTAGATGAACATACTTTGTTCTTGAATTTTTGATGAATTTAGCTAATTGGTTTAATTAGAGAAAATATTAGTTTGGAGGGTTTAATTGCGAAAAATATGGACTTATATAGTCTCGAGGAAGATTCGGCTATGCATGTATGTGGATGAATTTGATGTATTTTGTGTTTTGTACAAATAGGACTAAGTTGTAAAAGTGTGAAATATTAGGGGTAAAATAGTAATTTGCCCATTTATGTGTTTTTATATTAAATTGAATGAAAATATCTTTGATTGAACTTAAATTGAAATTAATTAGATCAAGAACAAAAAGAGTCGGGATTGGATCGGGGAAAGGCAAAGTTGAACGAATAACCGGGAAATCCTAAACCAACGACTTCCGAGATAAGTTTTTAAGCAGTTGGACGAAATGAATTTGATTATATATTAATGTGCAAATGAATAAAAATTTTAAGCATGTTAAATCCCTTATTGCCGAATGTAACATGAAATGAAATGAATTATATATATGTTAGCCGAATGTAAAGTTGGTGTGTATATATATATATGTATAATTGTTGATTAATTGAGTTAATTGAGTATATGCATGAATAAAGAGGTAGTTAAATATGATTATGAAATGAGAGGGAGATGTATGCTATGGATAGATATATGTATATTGAGTAAGCCGAATGAAATGGAATGTGAAAAAGGCAAATTGAGTTGTTGTTAAATATTTTAAAATTATGTGTACGGATGAATGGTAATGGAATTATAAGTGTTTTGAAGAGCAAAGGAAAGATCAGTTAAAGGGCACTATGTGTGCGAGCTTATATACTGAGCACTGTATATGCGAAATCGGTCAAGTGGCACTATGTGTGCAGAAGAATAAGTAATGGCACTAAGTGTGCGATACATTACTAGTATATAGCATATGTGTGCTCTTTTTTAAAGTAACGGCACTAAGTGTGCGATACATTACATGAGTTGCACTGTGTGTGCGGATTTTCGTATCTTTTCAAAGGTAAACTAATGGATGGAGAAAACCAAGATGTGGCACAAAGGTAAGTGATGCATGATAATTGAATAATGATCGCTGAAATTAGAGTTTTAAATTTATAAATGAGAATGATCGAACCTGGAAACTAACTCTGACAACAATTAAAGGCAAGTGTACCTATTGAATAGTAGTATAGCTTAGGCAAGACCGGATTGTCGAACCCAAAGGAACTAAAAGTACTAATACTAACTTTCTTTTTATTATTTAGCCTAAAATAAGTGAAGTTGTTTAGTATAAAATCAACGAATAACTAAGCTAAAGGCACACAGACAAAAAAACGAATTGGGAAAAATAACTTTAGGAAAAACTCATAACAAAATAAGAAAACATCTCAAGAGAAAAGATAAAACAAAACATAAGAAACCCCTAAAACTCCCTGAAGGAATTGGAGAGATCCCCGTCTTGAGTAGAATTCCGGCTTCTTGAGATGGAGCAACTGGCTATCTTTGAGTTATTCCCACAACTCTGACCTTTTCGGCTTGGCTCTTTGGCCTAGCTAACCGCCCCCCTCTCAGCTGGTACTTAGGGGGTTTACATAGGCTTTCGAAATACGTTTCTTTCTCCCCAAGTATCCAAATCCGAGTAAAATTGCTCTTTCCAGCGATAGAGGCACGGCCATGTCACACGCCCGTGTAGATCGTGGCCAGACCGTGTTCGAATTTCTTTAATGAGGCACAGCCATGTAAATTGGGGTTGTGGCCGTGTTCTAGATGAAAGATGAGGCACGGCCATGTGGTCTTGGGCCCAGGCTGTGTCGATTTCGTGATATGGCCCATTTACTTTGTTTTGGGCCCATTTCTCGTTCTTTTTATCCTTGGGTGCTTTCCTGGGTATAAGACATGAAAAGAAAGGATTAAGAGCACCTTTTTATATAAAACAGAGGATAATTCATCCAAAAGCGTACTAAATGTGGGATTAAAATATGTTACTTTTACGGTTTATCAAATAACTTCGTACCAATGAGGTAAGTTATTTTAGTATATGAAACTTATAGTAATGTGATGCAAATCTTTTATATTTGAACTTGTTTCGAAATGGATAAATGGCATGTGATCATTCAGTCTTTATGACCTATTAAAGATAGTAATTGTTGAATGGTGACAAGTTAAGCATATTTGTGTTTTTGAATTAGTTAATGATCATGTTGGATTGATTAAATTGCATATTGATTAGTTGTATATCTTTTTCATTGCTTAAAACTTACTAAGCTATATAAGCTTACTCTATGTGTTTATTTAACTATTTTATAGATCTTGAAGTCGGAGCTCGAGCTCGGGGATCATCGTCAAAGTTAATCACACTATCGACTATTTTTGGTACTATTTTGATGAGTTGAACTTTGAGAACTATGGCATGTATAGGCTATACTACTCTTCTAAACTTATATTTTGAATTTGATGTATAAAATGCCATGCGAAAATGGCCTCACTTCTATCCTAGAGTTGAATGAGTATGCTTGAGTTGGTATATATGTTTGTGAAATTTCGGTTTTTGATTATAGCTTGATTTGGATAGGTATGTTTCATGAAATTATGAATGGCATGTTATCCATATAGTACAAATGAATGTTTATTGAATGACTTATAAGTTTAGCTTAGGAATTATTTCATATTATGCTAAGAGAAATTTGAATATATGAAAATTTTTTGTTTGAATAAGGTATAGAGTACATTTGGTTGACAGATAAGCATTTAGTTATTTCGTGTGCACTTATGTGATAAGCCATGAAAGAAATTTGTTGTACTTTATGCATGTTGTAAACGATTTTGATTTATTAATGATCAAATGCAATCAAACTCATTGTAAATATTCGGCCATGACATTTATTTAGTTGGAAACTTTAGATTTTTTCATTGGATGTTCAAGTGTATTCGGCCATGAGTATTGAATGGCAAAATTATAGATGTAACATTTTGTTAAGGTGCGTATGTGATAGAACCCACATTGTAACATAAGCTTAGTCATGATTAATTCGGCCCTTGCTTCTAAATTGACCAAATGAATAGTACTTCTACTATTTGTATGAAAATCTATTTGTAATATTAATGATATTGCTTGTGATATGTTTGCTATCGTATTTGATATTAAAATGGAAATACATGTTTAATCATGATAGTAGTAACTGATTATGCATCAATTATTGTATTAGTATTTATAAAGGTATACTGACTTGTGTTTGGTCGAGTAATGCCTCGTAACCCTAATCCAATGACGAATACGGGTTAGGGATGTTACATATGTAGATCGATCTCCCACGGGGAGACTATACTTGGATCCTTCCGCTTCTTCGACATAGTTGTGGTGTGGCTCGACGGTTGGGGAAAAGATTAGAGAAGAGGAGTATGAAAGAGTTTGAGAAGGAGAAGGAAAATAAAGTGGTATGGGAGAGGAGGGGTGGGTGGTTTAAATAGAAATTTGAGGCTTGGTGCATTCCCACGCCCGTGTATCATGGGCGTGTTAAGTTACACGGCCATGTTTTGCCTCGTTCGCTTCTCCCATGCCCATGTTCAGGTCTCCACGCTCGTGTATGATCTAACAGTGTCGGCCACGGCCACATCGCACGATTGTGGCGTGGTAGTTGGAGTCCGTGACTTGAAGATTGATTCATTTTGACTCGTACCATCTCTGCTATGTCAGTACGGAGATTCGATGCATCCACACGGCCACGGCCGTGTGTAAGGCCGTGTGGATTGAAAATCTGCACTTTTGGTTAGTTTATAATTAGATGCGGGAGTAGAAATGAATAGTAAAATAAAAAATAAAAATATAAAATTAAAGGAATGTAAAAGTTAATAGAGCTAGTGCTCGAGTTGCCTCCTGAGAAGCGCTCATTTATAGTCTTAAGCTAGACTTACCTCTCATTCGCATATTCATGGTGGTTTGAGGAGTTGGAAGTCCTTCCTCATGCTAGCAGTTCCATTATCATGATGGAGTGAAAGACGAGTAACGTTTATTTTCAAAGTGCCAAAAATAGGGTTACCTCGACTGTTCCGTATGGGAAAACATTGATCACCTTAAAAGGGATTTCTTTGTTTGTGTTAGGCTCAGGGACAGATATTCGTGGCTCTGCTTTTTCTATCAGTACCTGATCTCTAATTTTGAACTTGTCTGTCTCGTAGAATGGCTTTGGTTCTGCTTCATGTGTCCCTAGTTTTTCTTTGTAATGCATCTTCCACTCTTCTAGTTCGTCAATCTGAATCCCTTGTTCCTTGTGAGTTATTTACTTGTCGGCACGGTGTCTAAGGTCAGACTCAGTTGTGTTCTTTTGTGGTGCTTCCTGAAAAGAAGGGTAAATCGGATGGTTATCAATAGAATTTACTTTTTTACCTTGATTATTTGATGTCCTTGCTAAATCGAGAGCTTGAAGAGTGACTGTCTCGTCACCTACACAGAGTATGAGTTCACTTGCGTCGACATCGATTTTATTCCTGGCAGTTTCTAAGAATAGTCTCCCTTAAATTAAGGGGATCGTGTTGTCCTCATCCATGTCAAAAATGAGAAAGTCTACTGGGAATACGAATTTATCAATTTTCACGAGTACATCTTCGATTATACCCCTAGGAATTCTAACAGTTTTATCAGCTATTTGAATGCTCATCCTAGTTTGTTTGGGCTTCCCTAGACCTAGGTGTTTAAACATTTTATAAGGCATGACGTTTATGCTTGCCCCTAAATTAGCTAACGCATTATCAATAGATAAACTACCAATTAAACATGGAATTGTAAAACTCCCTGGATCTTTTAATTTTCGTGGTAGTTTATTTTGCAACATTGCTGAGCATACTGCATTCAGTTCCACATGCGATTCCTCGTCTATCTTCCGCTTATTTGTCAATAGCTTTTTTAAAAATTTTCTAGAATCTGGCATATGCAAAAGAGCTTTAAGAAATGGTAAGTTAATATGTAATTTCTTTAAAAGTTTAAGAAACTTACCGAACTATTCCTCTGTGTCGTCTTTCGTTATTGCTTCGGGATATGGTATGCGAGGTTTGTACTATTTGATTTACCTCAACCTTACTTTCTTTTTCCATATTCTCTTGCCTTAAATTGGGCTCGTCTAACCCTTCACTATCCTGAGCTGTTATGGCTTGAATTTGCTCTTTTGGGTTAATCTCAGTGTTGCTCGGTAGTCTTCCTTGTGGTCTCTCAGAGATCTGCTTAGTAAGCTGCCCGATTTGATCCTTGAGCTCCTTTGTCGATGCCTCAAGTTGATTTTTAAGGGTTGTCTCAGTATTCTGAAAACGTGTTTCTATGGCTGCCATGAATTTTATAAGCATCTTCTCGAGGTTTGGCTTCTTTTCTTATGGGTAGGGCTGTTGTTGGAAGTTTTGGGATGGTTGTTGTCTTTGATTTCTTTGACCACCCCATGAGAAATTGGGATGGTTCTTCCAACCTGGATTATAAGTATTACTATAAGGATTATTGTTAGATCAGAAATTATTACCCATATGGTTCATTTGTTCACTCTCCATGCCCTGTCCGTAAGGTGGGTACTCAGGATTTGCTACTCCTCACCTGCATCGCACTGCATAACTGGATGTGCCTACGAAGAACCATATATGTAACATCCCAAACCCGGTCTAAACGTTACGACCAGATCTGGTATGTCACAAGGAAAAAGGATATAAGGAAATTTTGGAATTTTGATGGAAATCGTAAGTTTGAAACCTTTTTGTTTTAGGTGATGTTTTGAAAACAGTGGTTTGTAGCTTTAGAGAAATCTTCAGGTTGGATTAATCATTCAATGGTTATCTTTATTAGCTCTTGTGAGAAAAATCGATATTCAGGTTACAGTTGTTTAGAAAACTTCTTTTTAAGAAATATGTTTAAGTTGTGAAATAATGTCATGAAATTTCGAAACTAATAAAGTTAAAACCAACTAGCAATTTAGAAAGGCCTTATTACATCAAATAAAATCCCAACTTAAAACGTTTTTAAAAAAAAACTAAGTTTACTGAAAATATCAAGCTATGGCCTCCTCGAGTCCCCTCGGCTCCCAAGTCCACGTCTCACTGATCACCTGCAAGATTAAGCAGAGGGGGTGAGTCACCAAGACTCAGTGTGTAAATCCCCCTTAAGTCACATAAATGGTCCAAGCCCACAAACACATATTGGGCCTTAGCCCACTCAAAGTAGCATGTACAAATATGGATACAATGTACCCGGCCCAAGCCTAGATTTTCCATCCTCTACACACGACCCGTACCAACCGATCACTCCATGGGGATTTCTACAATCAACCCTCCATCCGCTACACTCCATATATGGCACCTAGCCACTGGTGACATATTCACAAGATATCATATGTGGGGCCAACCCACATGTGGTACCAAACCACTAGTGACAATCCCGAATAATCATATATGTGGGGCCAACCCACGTGTGGTACCAAACCACTAGTGACAGTCTTACACTTCCCCTTTCACATCAAATCCAACCCATGCATACAAGTGTCAAATGAATGCAACATGCTGTTAAGTGCACAATATCATTATAGCATACATCCATCAGCGCATACATAAACAGTAGGGTACTTACCTGGTATTTCGACCATGCCCATAGTGGCATAATGCTTGTTCATCTAGCCATGTCGGCTTTTCAGACCCCAAATAACTAATAACACATAATAATATTAAAGTGTGTAAATATTACACGCCTGGTTACACGCAGCACCACGCTATCTATGTCGACACTATCACTTTCGGAAACTATTGCTAACTGTCTCTTGCTCTGCTCAGAAGCCGGCCCACAACCTGGTGGCCAATCTCGAACAGCAGACACCGCGTGCTTCTTGAACTTAAGGGCTGGGGCTACGGGTCCAACCCCTCCTCTCGCTTGGCTGACATTTGAGTCCATGAACAAAACCTTGGTCACTAGACCAGATTAACGCAGTGAAATCGAACAAAAGAGAATAACACTCAAGACTAAGCGTCCTTACCTAGATCAACAAATCCCGGAGATTAAGAAGGTTTGAATCCTACACCGCTCGAGTACTTGAATCGACTAGAACTGATTGTCTCTTTAAACACTCCAAACGCAGACCAAAAGCCGGAAGAATGTGAAGATAAAGCCCCCCTTCATTCGGCCAAGAATTAAAGAATATGATTACTATCCTTGACACTCAAACATAAGAAGAGATGATTGAATCGAAAGAAACACTTACCACCACACTAGAAAAACCGATTGGGAGTAGTGGAGAATAGGTAACGGCAATCCGCTGGAACAAGAGCCGAAGGAAAAGAATATGGATGTCAGAGGAATTCGACTAACCCACAAATAAGAACTATTTAAATAAATGAGAAGTTCCAGCTTTCTTCTTAAAGAAATCAAGAGAAGAAAGTGAGTGAATAGATGATTAGAGAGATTCGGCTAACCAAAAAAGAACTTACCGAATGCCGAAAATGTTCTGCTCTTGAAAAGAGATGGAGAAGAGAGGTGCTATCTACCAAGGAAGATTCGGCTAAGGTGTTTGAGAGAAAAGAGAAGATGATGACAGGGTTTCGGCTTTGATGTTAAAGGCAAAGAAAATAAAATGTAGGTAGAGAGTGGATGGTAATGTGAGTTTCGACCAAGCACAAAAAGAGGAAGAAAATATGAAGAGAATTGGGAGGTGTTTCAGCTTTGGTGAATGAAAGAAAAGAAAATGCAAAACAAATGGTATGAGAGTGTTTTGGTTTTGGTATTTGAGAGAAAAGCAAAAATGCACAAAGCGGTATGAGTGTTTCAGTTTTGACAAGAAGAATTGAACAAAAGAATCCTCTCGGTTTCTCTAGCTAGCCGAAATTCTCAACACTCATCTAACATTCGGCCATCCCCCTAACATCACTAAACCGTACACACACACACACACCCCACTTCCCACATTCGGCCAAACTCTCTCCCTCTCTCCCAATCCCATGATTCTCTCCACCGATCACTCTCTACTCTCCATTCAAACCTGTTGACCGATCCCTTCTCCTTGAATTGCTCTCTTCCCTTCATTCAAATGTGTTGACCCATTCAACACTCATCCACTAGAGTCCAAGCTGAAAGCAACTCTCCCCCACCTTGGCATCAAAAAGAAATCCCCAAAAGGGAATCCACGTAGCTCGAACCTGCTCCCTGCCAACTTCCCTAAGGCGTCACCTTCCTGAGCTTTAAGTGGCGCCTCCTTGCCACTTTCCTAAAGCACTTCTTGAGTCTAAACATACGACCAACCACCCTTAACTCCTATCCCATTCAGCTCTCCCTTAAAGTGCCCAAAAAGTAAATTTTTACTAAGGCTCCGACTTACCCCTAAGTCATTCCTGGACCCTAAAGTACCCTAAACTAGCATGACAAACATAGCATTCGCACCCAAACACATAAAATGCAAAGGCCCTAATTTAGGATGTTACAATATATACCATCAAATTTTTTATATAGCAACTCTACCTGATTTGATAGCACGATTACTGCGTCAAGGTTGAAAACTATGGCTGCTTTGGCTGGCCTTGTCCTTGTAACTTGCCACTGATAGTTATTCAGTGGCATCTCTTCTATAAACTCGTAGGCTGCTTCAGGAGTTTTGTTGTTCAGGGTTCTGTCAGCGGCTAAATCGATTAATTGCCTTGTTGAAGGGTTCACACCATTGTAAAAAGTTTGCACCTATAGCCACAAAGGTAATCTGTGGTGTCGGCACCTCCTCAACAAATCTTTGTATCTCTCCCATGCATCGTAAAGTGTCTCTAAATCCATCTGCACAAAAGAAGAGATATCATTCCTTAACTTGGTCGTTTTGGCCGGCGGAAAATATTTTAATAAAAAAATTTTGGTCATTTGATCCCATGTAGTGATTGACCCTCGTGGAAGAGAATGCAACCACTGTTTGGCTTTATTCTTCAAAGAAAAGGGAAATAACCGAAGACGAATGGCATCATCAAAAGCCATTTATCTTGAACGTATCACAGAATTCACTAAGTGTGTGTTAGGATCCTCATTCTACAAACCATCAAACTAAACAAACTATTGTATCATCTGTATAGTGTTAGGTTTCAATTCTAAATTATTTGCAGCAATAGTAGGCCTAACAATACTTGACTCAGTTCCTGTTAAACTAGGTTTAGCATAATTATACATAGTTCGAGGAGCATGATTTTCAGCCATCTCTTGAGGTGGCGGATGATTTTCAGCCATCTCTTCTGTAGTATTTATTTCGGCTTCTTGCTCTTCTTCTATGTAGTCTAAGCTTCGCCTTATCTCTCTGCGATTTCTGCAAACGGTACCTTCAATATCACTATCATAAAGTAGGGGTCCTATCGAGTTCCTTCTAGTCATAAACTAGAGGTACTTGAAAGGAACAAAAGAAGGAAGAAAATTTAGAAAATTAAAAATAAATTGCTAAAATAAAATAAATATAATATGGCTAAAGTAATAAAAATTAAGCGTTCTTAATATTTTAGTTCCCCGGAAACGGTGCCAAAAACTTAATCGTTGTTTTATGCGATGTCAAAGTCTTAAAATTTATATAAAGAATGATCAAACCTGGAAACTAACTATGACAATGATTTGAGGTAAGCGCACCTATTGAACAGTAGTATAGTTAAGGCAAGACCAGAATGTCGAACCCAAAGGAACTAAAAGTACTAATACTAACTCTCTCTTTATTATTTAGTCTAAGAATTAAAGGAGTTGTTTATCTAATCTAAAATTAACTAACTACTAAACTAAAGACTCTAAGACAAAGAAGAATGAAATTGGGAAAATAAGTTCAAGGAAAAACCAATCGATTAAGATGACACCCAAGGAAGAATCCACCTAGACTTCACTTGTTATCTAACTCTGAACCAGACGATTTATTCATTTGACTTGATCTGTAGGATTCCCTAAGTTATATTAATCCCTCTCTCGAGGCGACTAACATCTAACCCTAAGTTGATTAATTGAAATCTCTTTCTAATTAAAACCCCTAGAATTAAATTAACTCAATCTATGGACTCCCATATTAGGTTTCACCCTAATCCGGTAAAATCTTGTCACCCTATCTCTAGGCGTGCGATCAACTCCGTTTAATTATGTTAGATCTACTCTTAGGCAGGGACTTTTACTCCTCCACCTAAGCACATCATACTTGAATTAATATCCCGGAAATATCAAAACAAGAATTAAGAACACATAATTAAGAACAAGTCAAATATTTATCATATAGTTCAGCAAACGATAACAAGATTCATCTTAGGTTTCATCCCCCTCAGGTATCTGAGGGTTTATTTCATAACAATAAAAGAAAACATCTCAGAAGAAAAGATAAAACAAAACATAAGAAATCCCTAAAACCCTCTGAAGGAATTGAAGGAGAGATCCTCCATCTTGAGTATAATTCTGGATTTTTGAGATGAATCAACTGGCTATCTTCGAGTAATCCCCACAAATTTGCCCTCTCTGGCCTAGCTGGACGCCCCCTGACTAAAGCCTTTAGTTTTTTTCCTTTTAGGTCATACTTAGGGTGTTTATGTAGGCTTCTGAATATGTTTCTTTGCCCGTAAGTATCCTAATCTCAGCGAAACTCTTCTTTCTTACGACAGGACATGCCCATGGCACACGCTCGTGTAAGTCATGGCCAGGCCATGTTCGAAGCTGTTGAATGAGGCACGGCCATGTGGTCTTGGGCCCAGGCTGTGTGGATTTTGTGATATGGCCCATTTACTCCATTTTGGGCCCGTTCTTCATTCTTTCGTCATCCGGTGCTCTTCTGAGTATAAAACATGAAAATAAAGGATTAAGAGCACCAAATTACATAATTCAAGGCTTAATTCATCCAAAAACATGCTAAATGTGGGCTTAAAATATGTTACTTTTATGTTTTATCAGTGTCTAAATGAGTCGAGGCTGAGGCATATCTGACAAACGATTCTAAGGTTGTGATGAAGTTTCTGTAGAAGCATGTGTTCACAAGGTTTGGAACCCCAAGAGCTATCATCAGTTATGAAGGATCCCACTTTGTGAACAAGTGGTTAAAATGGTTATTAGACAAGCACAGAGTGAAACACAAGTTTGCAACCGCTTACCATCTGCAGACGAATGGGCAAGCTGAACTGGCAAATAAGCAGATCAAAGGCATACTTGAGGAGGTAGTCTTCCCGAACCGAAGAGATTGGTCCACAAGATTAGATGATGCTTTATGGGCTTACAGAACAGCATACAAGACACCTTTAAGGATGTCACCCTACAGGTTGGTCTTTGGGAAAGCCTGTCATCTACCATTGGAGTTAGAGCACAAAGCTTACTGGGCTCTACAACAGCTTAATTTGGATCCTAAGCTCGCAAAAGAGAAACAGATGTTCCAACTCAATGAGTTAGAAGAGTTATGAATGTTCTCATATGAAAATGCCAAATTACTTAAAGAAAAACTCAAGAAATGGCATGACAACCACATTCGAGTTCTTGAATTTGAAGCAAGCCAGCAAGTCTTGTTGTTCAATTCCAGATTGAAGTTCTTTCCAGGTAAGCTAAAATCACGTTGGTCCGGTCCATTTACGATTCACCAAGTCTATCTGATACGAGCTCACCTACGACGCCTGTGATGGACGTTAATCATGACCCGATAAGGCTACCTAATGGGCCAATTACACGTTTCCGAGCCAAGCAATTCAAAGATGCCACAATGGTGTTGGTGGCACAAATTTGGAATGACGATAAAAAAGAGTCCAAAAACATGCTGAACTATTACAATTTCTTTGGAGTTGAATATACTAGCTAGTTCGACTGCTAGAATATTTAGCACTTTAAAATACGCATGTTTGATTAATTTTCAGAAGTTGTTACATTTTCTTAAATTCTCATTATTTTGTTTAAATAGCACGAGTTTTTAATAAATCCTTTGTCATAGTGAATGATAGTGTGTTTTACCTAGTATTTAAATAACAGTGATTAAAATTTGTGTTAATTTATGTTCAACCGAAATTTTACTAATGTTGGTTTATATTTTATAGGTGATTCACGTTATTTTGGATGACAACAATGGAAGCCATAAACAAATAAAAGCTTGTGGTGTGGACGGCTTAGAGTGGGAATTAATTAATTAAGCATGAAACACTTTGGAGACTTGATGACAAATAATTGGAATTAACAAATGCTCAAGTGATGGATTAAAGAATGATTGAAGCAAAGTGGAGCTTTTGGGAATATGGCATGGGACGGCACACAAGGAAAGATAATGGAGGGCCATGATAGAAATTGGAGTTTGAATGGAATGAATAAATAAAATTTGGGAGTGCAAAAACCATCATGAATAAACAATTGATGCTAGTGGGCGGCAAAGTCAAATGCATGGATTACCTAGGTGGACGGCAATGTTGATTAAACAAATAAAAGGTGAAAGTGTGTGAGTATGAAAGCACTTGCACGACAAATTGGAGCAAGTTAATAAGCACATGGAACATAAATGGAATGCATGAAATAATGGGCGGCATAGTGGACGGCATGAAGAATTGAAATTGACATTTGAGTGGCTGAAGAAGTCAACTAATGGGACGGCTCAAGCATTTTAAATTAGGATAATTCAAGTGTTTTATTTTAATTGAAAATGGCCACTCCTTCTCTTGACCGATTGTTCACAAAGGCCTATCCCAGTCACCTATTCGGCTATCATTAACAAGGCTTATAAATATTGCACATTTACATTCTTGTAAAACACAACTTGAATTTGAATGAAAAGAAGAATTTCTTTTGGTGAGTATTCACTCTCCTTATTCTCGAGGTTTGAATTGACTTATCTAGTTTTCTAGTGGCGTCGTTCTTTCCTTATTTGAACTTATCATCCTTTCGGGTGTGGCATTCATCTACCTATACCGTTGGTTCCTATCTCGCTAGATAGTGGGTCTCGGTTTTATTTCGAAATACCATACCGTTGGTTCCTATCTCGCTAGATAGTGAGTCTCGGTTTTATTTCAAAACTCATTCCATCAATTTGAAACTTATAAGATTCGGGTCTTTAATTTTATTAAAGGTTCTTTCTTGTTTTAAATACGTACCCATTTCATCTTATCACCTATCTTTACCTTTCAAAGATTTAATTTCCAATAAAAATTACCCCTTTGTTAGTTGAACGAGAAACTGTCTAATTTACGATCGGGCAACTTTAACGATTCGCCTCCTAACCCGAGACGGGCCGTTATCACTATCCATACGGAGTTGTTGAACTCCAAGGTAAGGGAGGTAATTTTCGAATTAATTCTCAGCTTCTGAAACATTACTGGGGAGATAAAATTGAACGGGATAAAATCTCGTTCATTTTATCGGATACTTAATTTTTCGTTTTCCTTTTTGAATAAATGATTTAGGGTATATTTTCGGGTTTAGTATGTTTAAATAAATTCTGTCTAGAAGATTGGAACTTAAGCGGGACCGTTTGTGACTCCTCCAATCTTTCGTGGGAATTTATTTTGACATAATTCTCTAAGAAATTATCCCCTAAATGGAAAATTAAATTTTTTATTTTTTAAATAAAAGGGTCAATTTGATCCAAGTTTTAATTTGCAACTCAATTTTAAATTTTCATTAAGTCTAGGGACTTAATTGAATCATTTTTAAAATTTAGTCGCTCTTTTCGTAAATAATAAAAAAACTAGGTGCCTTTCTTTGTGAATATTTTCAAAAAGCATCTAGAATAAATATCTTTAATATTATTAAAATTTTGATAAACTTTAATATATAATTATATTATTTATGATTTATATATTAATTTTGATCAACTTAGCTTAGAATTAGGATTAATTTTATCTTGATTTTATTTTATGTTTATCTTAATAATTTAATGACAGTTGAAAATTTCATATGCATATATTTAATTATTAATTGTTATTTACTCTGAGTAGAATTAGAACTTAAGGATTTTTTTTAATCATTAAAATTTTCTAATAATTCTACTACAAATCTTATTTCTCCCTCTATAAATACCATCAACCTTTCTCCCTCCATTCATCCATCTTCAAAACCCCAAAGACCAAAACCCCAAAAGTACCACAAGCCTAGCCCAAAGACTCGAGCAAAAGTAGCCATCTCCAAAGACGCCCAAAGAACTGCTACAATGAGACTGTTCAGCGCCCATCCACGCGAGCCTACTACTCTTGCCCAGCAGCTGCCTAGGCCGTGTGTTGCACCTGCACTTAGCACCTGCACACGTCCCAGCGCACCAGGCTAGCTTGCGGAAGGTCCCGCATGCTACTGCTTGCCGAATCAACCACTGTCGCACATTACTGCTGCTCCCGCACTATCAGCCGTGCGCCTAGTCGCCTTTCAAGCACTTGATCGGCACACCATCCTTGCACCAACCCCTTTAACCAAACCCTCTAACCTCCTTCAAATTGCATTTATTTTCCTTCATAATTATTTTTAGAGTTCTTATATTTTTACAAAAAAAGGTGGTAAGACCTAATTTTCTTTCAAAATTTCAATTTTATTCAATTATTTAATTTTTCAATTTATTGAATTATTAATAATTTTTATTAATCAAATTTTTTAGAAAATAAATTTTTCTATCTTATGATCAGGTTAATCATGCCTCACAAGAGAACTCATACCTCTGCTCAAATCGATGAAACACAAAGCAAGTTCCATTGTGTTGAAGCCAAAGTGAGATACGAAATTATCCTCAAAAATCAACAGATGCATCCTGAGAAAGGCTTCACACTGAAAAAAAGCAACTACAGAAACTTTATGGCATGTATTCGTCAAGTTGCCAAAGCTCTCAATTGAGAACTATTTTGTGAGAAGAGACCTAGTGTGGATGAGGAGCTAGTTTGTGAGTTCTATGCGAATTTTACCTCAAGCGAGGTGACAATAGTTCCAGTTCGCGGAATCAAGGTACCAATTAATTCAAATGCTATTAATGAGTTCTTTGAATTACCTAATTTCGAGAACGACGAATATTCATCTTTGATGAGCAATATCAAGCCTGAAATTCTGCAAGAAATTCTTGAGAAACTTACAGTTCAAGGTTCCAATTGGACTGTGTTAAAACAAGTAATCCAAACTTGTCAGAGAGAATACTTGACACCACTCGCGAAGGTATGGTTCTATTTCATGCAATTCAGCCTAATGCCTAGCTCACATGGGACTACAATCTCATTAGAGCGAATGGTCTTATTATACTCGATCTTAACTAGAAAGACCATTGATGTAGGAAAGATCATCTTAAGAGAGATGCAAAATTGTGTCGTTAGATGTTCTTGCCATGCTTACTTCCCCTTTACAATAACTATTATGTGCTTGAAAGCTGAAATTCTTGCAAATGTAAAGAAGACAGGGTACACCCAAGGTACAATCATGGATTAGGACCTATACCGAATAGCCAAAGACTCTGTTCTACAGCAACGAGTTGAAGAAAGTGAGGATCCTGAGGACCCTGAAGAAGGAGAAGATCCCACGATGCAATCATTTGGAATACCCGATAAGGCGGAATCAGTAGAACCAGAAGCGAAACCTGATGCTGAAACTTCAATGTTTAGAGCTCCACCGCCTAGCCCAGATCTTCGAGATGAGTTGTCAAAATTGACGGACCTAATGCAACATATACAATGGCGGTAGCAAGATTACTGGAGATACTCAAAAATAAGAGATGACTCGATGAGAAGTGCTCTTAAGAAAATATACAATGATCCATTTATTTTTGTGCCTGAATTTTCAGATTTCATATTTGAACCATGAGTCCATTATCGAAGAAGGAATGAAGCAATTCATGCAAAGGCAATAATGATGGAGCAAAATATGAGTCCAATTTGGAAGGATCTGTAAATAAATAAAAGGGAGCGATCTTGACTTTATTTTTATGTCAATTTAGGATTAGGATTAATTAGGAATTTTTTATTTCTGCACAATAAAATAAGAGACGGGAATCAAAAGTAAATATGGACAAGTAGTAAAGTCTAAAGTGTGGCAATAGGTATATACATGTCTAGGATTGGATCTAGGAAGAGCTTGGTACTTAAGCAGTCAAATTGACTCACCTCCTCTTTTCTGGAATCCTACCTGGTGTATAGTATCTATTCACTTTAAACAATGAGGACATTGTTCATTTTAAGTTGGGGGGACCGGAAATTGAAATTATTTCCACTCAAAATAATTTTTTTCTTTTAATTATGAATATGATATATTTTTGTTCAATAAATTTGAATTTTGTTAAGTATGCTAAATTTAAGTATGAATAAAGTTTGATTATTTCAATAAATTGTTATGTTAGCTTAATAATGACATGAAATGTATTTCTAATAAAGCATGCAAATCATAGCATAAAATTTTAGCTCTTTAGGAAAGTTAGGCATGCATGAAAGTTTAAGTCTTTAGAATTGACTTAGTAGTTTTTTTAGGTGAAATTCTAGGAAGCATAGAACGTTGAAAATGATTTAGGCAACTGTTGTTTGGACCGTTTGAGCCTTTCAAGCCAACCATGATGAAATCATTATCCTTTGAAACCCAACTTTGAGACTTTATGGCCTAATTTTATTTGAACCCTTACAAAGTTAGCCATCACTTCTCTTAATTATCTTAAAAATGTCCCAAACACTAGACTCAGTACTATTCAGAGTATTCTTTGAAAATAAGTTTGGGGGAGTTGCAAAGAAGTATGAAATGCTCTAAAAATTGTAGTATATGCAGTAAAATACTTGAAAAAAAAAGCATATGTATTTGAAGTAAATGGCACTAAAGAGCATGTGAAAAGGAAAGAAAAGTTAATGTATTGAAGGTAATTATTTCGAAAGGTCCGATACAAGCTGAGTCTAGGGTTTTTTTTTAAACCTAAAATATCTATATTTTACCTACCCCTAAGCCCAGCCATGTTACAACCTTGTTAAAGACCTATTGATTCAAAGTTCCAATTTTACCTACATTAGTGGAGAGAAATTGCTCTGTTCAACATATGAAGACATCAGTTAAGCTTAATGATTGCAGTTTAATTTTGAATAAGGGATTAAAATCAAATTGGTAGGGATTAACATATCTTTATTAAGAAACATTTAGTCTAATTTTTCTATTGTAGTATCTGTTGAGATTAATTTGAACGATATATATACTTGAGTAGCATAATTATCAAATTTCTTGTTTTTGAGCATAAGTATATTGATTTCATGATTTTGGGAAGAATGTTGTTCTGAAGGAGCTTTTCAAAAGTGTTTTCGAGAAAATTCTTTTCAAATTTGTGCATTACTCGGGAAGAGCAATGAATTAAGTTTGGGGGTGTGGAAACACAAAAATTTACGTGTTTTTACATGCCCTTTTAACTTAAAATCATGCTATTTCGGTTAAATTCTTGTCGAAAAATAATTAAATATTATAAAATAATTAAATTGTGTTAAAAATATGAACATGATGAATTTTAATTAATTTTATAGTTAATTTTGGTTAATTTTGAATATTTTCGACAGATTCACACAAAGGGCAAAAATTGGTTCGGCAGACACTGCTCAAAGAATAAAATCGAGAAACAATTTGAAGTATCGAGGCAAATTTATTTTTGGCCTAAGATGGTCCAAAAATGTGTGTTAATTCATAATACAATTAATTTTAATTTATTCCCAATTTAATTTGGGCTAAATAAATTACTATTAATTAATTATGGAAAAAATGGTCCAGTTGAACCGCACTGGTTGAACCGAATTTAGTGAACCGAACCAGCCACCAATTGGGATGCCAAGAACCATCCATATGCTGACCCAAATCAGCATTTTAGCTGACTAAATAAGCTTGCCAAGAAGCCCTTGAAGAACTTTCAACCTTGCATTCAAACCCCTCCAAAAAATGTGGCTTTATGGATTTGCCTTAGGCTATTTTTAGCAAAGTTGAATCTCTCAACTTTGCCATGTGTGCAGCCGGCCAAAGGGGGTCTCTTTTGCTGATGGAATTTTTTATTTTTAGCAGTCACAATCAGCTATAAAATCCACCCCTTGCTGATCATTCAACTCACCCCTCACACTCTCATTCTCTCTTCTCCTCTCTCACTACATTCCCTTTCCATTTCCCCTTTGGTTCAAATGCTGATTTCATCTCTTGGGAAAGAGGTCCTCATCAGCCATTTTTGAGCAGCAATTAAAGTGTTCATAAGCCACCTTGATAGCCGAGGACAACGGAGAACGTAGAATGGAGCAATCAGTCAAGCCACAGAGAAACACCGGATTTGCTTCTTGTTCCCTATCTTTTTAAATTTTATTGTTGTTTTGAAAACCATGTTTATGAATATTTATGATATTGGTTATTTTAATCAATTTAGCTTGAATTTAATCTGTGTTGGTTCCTGATTGAATTATCGAATTGTGTTTATGATGTTATAGGCCTCGGTAAGATGCTTGATTAAGTAAAATCATGCCTAAGTTATTCTTGCAATATTGATTGTTAGATAACTAATGAATTAGTTATTAAATCGTATTGAAATTGTAATTAATTGACACAATACTTAATCAATGCATGTTTATTCTTCTAAGGTAGCAGAAGTTTAAATTAGCATTGTATTCGGCAATACATATGCCTTGCATAACTTGAAAGATTATTGTGATTAAATTGTTTCAAGGTAGAAATACTCTGTTACCTCACTTGATCTTTTATATGCTTGTGAAGATTGATTAATCGCTTGGATTGGCATTGAAAAATGTTCAAGAGATTGATTAATTTAATAAGTATGTTTGAGCATTGATTAATTTAATAAGTATGTTTGAGCAGTAGTTAGCAAATTACTGAGTTGCCGTGAATTTGTTCGTAGCAGTATAAATATAAGTTTAATAATTCTACATTAAAAGAATGTAATTAATCCAACACAATTATATCATCTTGATTAAACCTTATTTGAACTCCTGCATTAGAACCTTTTTATTTTTTTTACTTAGTTTTTAAACCTTAGTTTTTAATCATCTTTAAACCAAAATATTTTCCATCACCACAGTGTTTTAAAATCAATTTCATAAATATTCCTTTTTACTGTCCCTGTGGGTACGATAATTCGACATTTACTTGTCACTTTATTACTTGTTGCGATTGTGTACACTTGCACATTTTCTTCGTGCCACCTGCACCTTAATTTTGCAAAATAGAATGTCCAAAATTGAGCGCACGGGCGTGTGTCTCAGCTGTGTGTGCTATACAGCCTAGCACATGGGCGTGTGGCACGGCCGTGTAGCACAAGTCAGAGAGCACCCCTAAATTGAATACGATCTAAAGCACAGGCATGTCCCTTGGACCACACGGGCGTGTGAACCCTGCATCTAGCAAAAATTTTCTAAGTTTTGTAAAAAATTTTAAAGTTCTCGGGCATATCCCTTGGACCATACGAACCACACGGGCATGTCTTGAATCAATTCGAATACATGTTTTGGGCCTCGTAGGCTCGTAATAGGGACTTCATGATCGAACATGAATGGTTTTTAATTTGAACGTAAATTTTATGACTCAAAATTGAGTGAATGCTTGTTATGTGAGTCCGGTAATGCCCCGTACCCTGTTTTGGCATCAAATACGGGTAATGGGTGTTACAAGAGAGACCACAACTATTTATAGTAGTACAAGCACTCCACAACCTTGTATTTTTTAGATGTGGGATTGTTCTATTTCAACAAGTCAGTATATCGAACAAGGAAGAGTAAAATAATAAAATTAAACAAAACTAAGTATAGAAGTAATGTAGATAAAAGGTGCATGTGTTGCAAGTGTGTTAATGCCCTTAGATGTAACACCCCTAACTCATATCCGTCACCGGAGTAGGGTTACAAGGTATTATCGATCAATACATATCATTTAACATACATGACTCATACATTTATGCATTCATACTCAAATATCATTTAATCACAATCACATTGTCCCTTATAAGGGCCTACGAGGCCTTAAACATAATCTAGAAGTGGTTTCAGAGTAAACCGATAACTCGAGAAATTTTTGAAAACTTAGAAAAATTTCAACCATTCAGGGGTCACACGCCCGTGTGAACAGACTGTGTACCTCACAAGGCTCTAGATATGCCCGTGTCTTAGGCCGTGTGGAAACAGGGCATACATACTGACTTGGGTCACACGGCCAACCATACGACCGTGTGTCTAGCCTGTGTGCCCTTCGAAGTGGCCACACAGGCTCGTGTGCCAAGCCGTGTGCTAGGTCGTGCCAAACCTATAGGGTATACTGACTTATGCAACACGGCCAAGTCACATGCCTATGTGCTAGGCCGTGTGTTGTTTAGGGGGTATACTGACTTGTACCACACGGCCGGTCACACGCCGTGTGCTCCTTCAAGTGGCCACTGCGCTCGTGTCTTGGGCGGGCCAAACCTGTAGGGTATACTGACTTATACAACACGGCCAAGTCACACGCCGTGTGCTAGGCCGTGTGCCATTTAAGGGGGTATATTAACTTGTACTGTAACAGCCCAAAATAGGGCCTAGTCGGAACAGTGGTTTCGAGACCACAAACCCGAAGTAAAAAAATATTTAATTTATGATTTTTTTAGAGTCTATGATATGTTTGGGTGATGGTGTGCAAATTTTGTTAAGTAATTTTTATCGATAAAGTGCTCAATTTTATTATTGGGATTAAATTGCATTAATTGCAAAATATGAGTTCTAGAAAATAAGTACTTGAATTAATTGGGGGTTTAAACTAGAGGTCTTTAAATTGCAAATAGACCATCATATTTTGTTATGGACAAAACTAGTCATGGAAGGGTAAAAATTGAAGGTTTAGTAAGAAGGGCATTTTGCCATTTGGGTGTTTTAAGGCATAAAAGACAAAATTGAAACCCAAAAATCTGCTCATTCTCTTCTCCATGCTTCCGAAATTTTCAAGAAGCCATGGCTAGGGTTTTAAGCTTTTTCAAAGCTCAATTGTAAGTACATTTGAGCCCCGTTTTTAATGTTCTTCGTATTTTTGAGATCCTAGAAGCTTAACCTTTCTATTTTTACCATTTATTTGCATGAAAAATGAAGCTTAAAAATTTACCCATGCTAGATATTTGAGCATTTTGATATTTAATGGTAGAATAAGGTACATGAGGTTAGGAGAACGATTTTTGCTAAGTGATTTTCGTTGAAAATGGTTAAAACGGGTTAATTAGTAAAAGTTGTAAATGCTCCTAAAAGTGTGAAATAATAAGAATTTGAGGTTACTTTGGAAGAGAAAAAGGTTCGGCTGACCTTGAATTTTATAGAAATTGAATAAAAATCATATTACGAGCTTAGGGGTAAAATCTTAATTATGAGAAAGTTTAGAGGCAAAATTGTAAATTTGTCGTAGTATGATTTTTGTATTAAAATGAGTAATGTGAGTGATAATTAAGTGAAATGTGACATTTTAGATCAAAGAAATCGAGATTTGGACCAAGTACGGGGAAATGTCAATCAAAATGATCGATTCGCGTCGAAGTAAGTTAATATGGTTAGTCTATAGTGAACGATTATTAAATTTGCATTGAGATGATGTATTATTTTATATATGTTTGTTATCTAATCATGACTTTATGCAAGTACGAGATTGGATTGAAGGATCAATCGTGAGAAATGCAGGGTCAAGTACATTCGTACTACAACTCGTGATGAATTGACGGAAAAGACCATGGTTGGACCATGGCAGTGAGTATGCCAGTGTAAGACCATGTCTGGGACATGGCATTGGCCTCAAGTTGTGTAACACCCCTTACCCGTATACTACGCAGGAGCCCGGTACGAGGCGTTACCATATTTAACTCTCTTGGTCATACAACTTAAAATATCTCCTTCACCATAAAAACATTCTCATTGAGGACCTACGAGGCCTTAAACATGCATACAAAAGGTTTCGGAATCCAACCGGAAACTTTAGTGCACCTAAAAATTTTCACCTGAATAGGGGCCACACGCCCGTGTGAAATAGGACACGGCCGTGTGGTCACACACGGCCATGTCCCTCACCCGTGATCGACACTGACTTATTTCACATGGCCGGACACATGCCCATGTCCCTGGCCCTTGTGCCTCACACGGCCTCGACACGCCCGTGTCTCAGCCCATGTGCCAAAACCTTGGCATTCTGTTTATGACGTCATCATCTCACTATGGTCACATGGTCAAGGCACACACCCGTGTCCTTAGGCCGTGTGTCGAATTAAATTCCAATTTCAAGGTGCAGACTTCACACGGCCTGGGCACACACCCATGTCTGTGGCCGTGCCTCCCACACGGCTAAGACACACGACCGTGTCTCTGCCCGTGGGTTTATTACAAAGCTTACTAACTTGCAAAACTAACATGCAGGGGACACACAGCCTGGTCACACACCCATAGGACTGACCGTGTGTCACACACGGCCTAGATACACGCCCGTGTGCCTACCCGTGTGGACAAGAACAAGGCTATTTGCCAAGATCTTTTCACCACCCTAACTCACACAACATAAATCCATTCAACAAATCACTAAACAACTCAGCTTTGCAATATACACTTCCATAAATAACTTCATCTTTTCATATATAATAGTAAGCCATCAACTATGGCTATATACAAAAGAATTCACCTTTAAAGGGGCCAACACATTCATGGACAAAATAACAAAACAAATTACCTAGTCTAGCCCCTACACATGCCTTACTCAAAACACTAAGTCTAGATATACCGAGAGGAGCTGATAGTGTGGGTGATCTTCCAATTATCTTCGTATCCCGACCCGGCTCTTCGACTTTATAAAACAAAAGAAAAGAAAAGTGGAGTAAGCTTTAAGCTTAGTAAGTTTACATGAAAACAAATAACATCATAATATGTGCTAAACAATAAATAGTATTACATACTAAGCAAAAACAATCCACATTCCATTATCATGCTTACTCATTTCATCTCTTTTCCAACCATATCACAAGCCAAATGCCCACATTATTTAACATGCATCCCTGTACTTATCACCACATGATCACAAGAAACAACACATCATAATTTTCCCAATAAACCATTCATAATACAACCAATCACTCGATGGTTTCGCACTTAGCCCACCATCAATCTTTAACAGGGTAATATCGCACATAGCTCACCAACAAGAATATTTACGGTGCTAACACACTTAGCCCACCAAATAATATAAACGATGGTATCGCACATAGCCCATCGTGGATAAGTAATAAGGTGGTATCGCACACAACCCACCATTTATTACTACGGATGTTATTTCACATTTACATATCTATTTCGTCTTTCATACGAAAATTATTCAATACCTACCAAATTCAATCCCCTTGAATCATACATGTTCCCAATCATACAACGCACTAATAAGTAACAACATGTGTATATAAGATGTATTGTTTACACATAAACTTACCTCGGTGCAAAACGCGTTAATCAACGGTCTATTCCGTAACCTTACCTTTTCCTCAGTCAAGGTTGATTCCACGCTCTTCTTGGTCTATAACAACAAAATTCACTCATTTAAAAAATTTTATGATCATAATGCATCAAAATATATACTTAGGAAAAAATGACCATTTTGCCCTTACACTTTGGCAAAATTATGATTTTGCCCCTAGGCTCGTAAATCATTTTTCAACGCATTTTCTCATCAAACAAGCCTAGCTGAACATTTATTCCTCTTACAACTACTCACAAATCTAACTATTATTACACATTTTTAATCTTTGCATTCAAGTCCTATTTAGGTGTTTTCATGTTAACACCTTTCACAAAAGTTGTTTCTCATCTCCCTAACATTCATTTTCTTCCATAAAAACTCAGCTAACAACATAAACACTCTCATTTCAAGTCCCTATACTTTCAACCATATCACAAATTAGTACCCTCATTAGCTAGCTTAAGCTTTGAAGACTCCAAAAGTACAAAAATTATCAAATAAAACCACCAAAATCACTTACTTGCAAGAGATTTGTTTTGCTGAAAATTTTAAACTCCAAGAACCCTTATTCCTCTCAATTTTTGGTGGTAGGAGAAGAAGGAATAGTAAAAGATGACAATATCTTTTATTCATCTTATTTTACTCATTTTTATCACCTAATTTCCACCAAATTTGACCAAAATTTAATGTCTTGTCTCCCTAGCCTCTATATGGCCGGCCATCACAAATTCAATGGCCTAATTTCACTTTAAGGACCTCCAATTGATATTCTTTGGCTATTAGACACCTCTACCACTTATAAGGGAATTTTCGCACTTAATGCGATTTAGTCCTTTTTCACAATTAAGCATGAAATCATTAAAATTAAAACACCAAAATTTTTATATAGCCATATATTAATGCCATAACACATAAAATAATATCAAAATAATTTTCTTCAACCTCGGATTAGCGGTCTAAAAACCACTGTTCCGAGCAGCCCCGAAATCGGGCTGTTACAAGTTGTGTTAGTGTAAGACCATGTCAGGGACATGGCATCAGCAAGGATAGAGGAGAGTCAATGTAAGACCATATTTTGGACATGGCATCGGCTCAAGATAAGTGCCATTGTAAGACCATGTTTGAGACATGGCATCGACACCGATATGTGATTCCATGTAAGACCATATATGGGATATGGCATTGGCATCCTATCAGGTGTACAAGATATCCCGAACATCCCTAATATTACAAGTAGTTCAATGGGAAATTTAAGGAGTATGCTCAAGGTAAGTAAGAGTATGATATGTGAGTATTATGACTAAGCACAGGTATGTATACGAGACTCATAAATATTGTGCTTGTATTATGATGCATTAGTGATAAGGATACAAATGAGTAAGATGTGTCTATGATCACTTGGTTGTTATAGGCCAAGTTATAATATTTTTTGGTGTAAGTGTGTATAAATGAAAGTGAACACAAAGAATTAATGAATGAGTGAAATTGACATTAAAACAGTTGTGGGTAGCAGCATTAGTATAACTTTGAAAAATCACCAAAAATGGTAGAAATTAACTTAAAGGCTGGGTGAGATATGAAATTAAAGCTTAATGAGTCTATTTTTTTAATAAAAGAAACATATAAGCAAAAGAAGTGTGAATTATGAGATATTTGAAATTTAGTGAGACAGGGTCAGAATGAGTTTTGGAATCCCCTGTTCCAACTTTGGAAAATCAGTAAAAATTGTAAAAAAATAATTATGAAATATAATTCATATGCATGAAATCCTTAATAAGTCTATTTTCAATTGAAATAAACAAGAACATCATATGAATTTTATACGAGGAGAAAATTGATTCATATTGAAGAAGCTTTAGAACTATTTGATAGCAAAATAAGGGTAAACTTAATGAATAAACTGTACTAATTGCCTAGACCAAAAATTCTAAAATTTATATGGTAAGAAGTTTTATGAGTCTAGTTTCAGGGAAAATTAATGGTTCTTCATTCGAAGCTCTATAGCTCGAGAAATAAATAATTTAGTGACAGTGACTCAAGTAGACAGATTAATGTGAACATGAGTAATAAGGTGTAAGCATGTGATATTTATATCATCTTAAGAAATTATTGTGAGGATTTATCCACACAAGTTTATTAATTTCTTATTATTTGCATATGAACTTACTAAGCATTTATGCTTACTTCCCCTCTCTTTTCCCTTGCCTTGTAGTATCGCCAAGTTAGCTCGGGGATCGGTGGACGTCGGAGATTCGCTCACACTATCAATTGGAACACTTGGTATATCTAGATACATTAATTTTTGGGTAATGGCATGTATAGTAGGCTTGGTCGTTTTGTCATATATGTCATATTTCTTATAGCCTAAAATGTTGGCCCTTATTTAATAAATGTTCATTTTGATTAAGGCTATTTGGAGATGGCCAATATTGATGGTTGTTATACGCCTATGATGTAGTTATTCATGTAGGTGGTAATTGCATAATTGAGATGTTGTGGATGGGGTTTACAAATGATTTCATGAATGACAATGTGTATGGGAATGTGTATGCAAAATTGGATATTCGGATGTCCAATTATAGCATGATACATGTTGATGAAATGGATACAAGAGAGTTTGTGTTTTATTTGGGGAACTGGCTTGGAAAATAGCCAACTTCTAGGCCACATGGGCAGAGACACGGCCATTTGTCTCAGCCATGTGACAGACATGGTCTAACGGCACGGGCGTGTGCCAAGCCTGTGTGACCCTATTTTGATGATGACGTCATAAACAGAGAGTTGCACGGGTTAGGGACACGGGCGTGTCCCATACCACACGGGCGTGTGTCCCCTGTTTTGACAAAATCTTCTAAATTTTTTCAAAAGTTTCCAAAGTTCTTGGTTTAGTCCCGAACCATCATAAAGGATGTTTTGAGCTTTATAAGCCTATATAAGGAACAAAATACATGTGTTAGAAATTTTTAAATTTGACAAAATTTTATGACCCTGTTTTACATGTTCAAGAAATTTTAAGTCCGATAACGCCTCATACCCTATTTCGGCGTTGGATACGGGTAAGGGGTGTTACATGTACCACACGGCCGGTCACACGCCCGTGTGTGAGACCATGTGGGGTATACTGACTTTAATTTAATTTCAACACCAGGGGACACACGGCCGTGTAACATGACCGTGTGTCACACACAGCTGAGACACACGCTCATGTCTCTGCTCGTGTAGACAAAAATAGGCCATTTCCAAGGCCAATTTTCCACCCATTTTACACATACTTACACAAGCTCAATTGGTACCAATTTAAGACACAAATATGCAGCCAAAAGTTATCAACCAATACACAATGATACTATATCCATTTCAACCATTTCAATACTCAATTCAATGCCATTTACCTATTCAAATACCTATCAACTCATCTTGCTTTACTAGACATAATTCACATATATGATTCATCCAATAAAACATTATCATTTTCAACCTCATTCATTCATTATAGGTCAATTTATCGAATTCAAAACAAAGCCATTCACACATCTTTATACATTAACAAAATCATCATCACAAGTCAACTTAAATGGCCCAATATACATGTTCATCAAACATACCAAAATGACCAAAGCCTATACATGCCATATACCATATATACACAACTCAAAAGTACCAAAATAGATGTCCGATAGTGTGATGAAGTTCCTAATGATCCCCAGTTCCGAGCTAGCTTCGATTTACTATAAAACATAAAAGTAAAATAAACAAAGTAAGCTATAAAGCTTAGTAAGTTCGTATGTATATATGAAATAATCAACATCATTCATTAATACTTCCAAATAAACACATAATTTGCAATTAAAACCTCAATCAATAAGATAACATAAAGTTTAACTACAAAGCAACTCAAAAGTTTTCATCCTCTTATAATTCATCATTCACATAATTTTTTATACATACCTATACTGATACATATCTACTCTCACCAATTCGCTTATCGAATCACTTCGAGTTTATAAATGCTTAGATAGAAGTACGTCGATTTTCCGATGCCATAGTCCAACTATGGTCTTACACATACATTGCCAAGGCCCTACCATGGTCTTTCATTCTCATGCCATACCCCCATTTTTGGTCTTATTATTCGATTTTGCTATAGCCCAGCTATGGTCTTATTCAGCAACTCATTTACTTAAACCGTGCATTTAATCTAATATCTCCACATTTGTCTAATAGAATAAATACTATCTTAATTTCATCCATCAAATAAATAGATACACATTTAAGTTCAGTTATACGAACTTACCTCGTATACAGAAATGGCAGATCGGATCGACTACTCAATAACCTTGCTTTTCCCCTGATCTAAATCTGAATTCTTTCTTTCTTGATCTATATGAATTCAAAATTAACTTATTCAATCATATATTCTTTCAATTTAGTCCATATCACACTTTAAAGCACTTTTACACTTTTGCCCCAAGTATTTCACAGCTTTTACAATTTAGTCCTTATTGCATAAAATCACAAATTCATGCAATTTAGTACTAACCCATGCTTAGCCGAATTTAATACATGTTACTAGTGGCCTATATCTTCAATTTATTCACACTTTTAACCACCACATTTCACATTTTCTCAATTTAATCCCTTTTTGACATTTTTGTCAAAAATCACTTTATAAAAGCTATTAATATAACATTTAACTTTCCAAATCTATCATAAATCATCAAATTACTCAAGCATTCAACAATGGAAACTTGATAAATCTTTAACAATTTTGAAATCTAAGGTACGGGCTAGCTAGAATAAGAAGCAACGATATCAAAAACATAAAAATCATCAAAAACTGAGCTCAAAACACTTACCAAATTAGACTTGCAAGTGCCGAACCCTAAAAGTCAATCAAATTCTTTCTTCTTCTTCAATAAGCAGTAACTTATTTTGCTCGTAGGGAGCCAAGAATTGTAAAGTGAGGAAGTTTGAGAGATTCTCTCAAAGTGAAAAATGTAAATAAATGATTTTGAATAAACTATTGTGTGTGCTCTAAGATGATCTTGTTTGAAGCGAGAATCCCCTCTAATTTATACCCAAGTCCATGGCTAATCAATTTGACAAGACATGCAGATTGTTGGCTACAAGCAAATCCTCCATAGATGAGTGGAGAGGCATGTGGTTGAGATTGTGACTCTCAATCAATTTCGATGGGTGCAAGTGGTGTCCACTTCCACCCCCAAGTGAGGCCATGAAGGTTCTCTTGTAAATTCTCTTCGTGCCCAAATTGTGGTATTTGTGCCCACCTTATTGAGCTTATGAAGGGCTTAACGATGGGCTCCCATGCTAAAATTCTTTGTAGGCTCAAGAATAGACTTTGAATCTTGTTTTTGTTGGGAAAAGTCAGAAAGCCTTCGTTCGTCCAACCTAACAAACTTATCAAACATTTGATGGCTCAACATGGTTTGAGGACTTCGATTGTATTGTGGTTCGGGTCCAAAATTCCCTCTTACATTGCCTTCCCCCTTATGTCTAAGAGTGTGTCATCAATTTTGGCTTTTTGCAAGACCAAATGTGGCAATTTGAGTGCACCTAGAAAGGTCCATGAAAGACACAGATACAATGATATCGCATCACTTTGTGTAGGGGTTGAGATACGTAAGTTTTCGTCGTTATTAGACAAATGTTTAAAGTTGCATGTGTCTTATGGCCTCTACTTGCTTTGTGAAGTTCTTGGATGCCTACAACACACTTGTGTTAGTCAAAATCTTGCTTTTGCTCCACATAGACAAGGTAAACGAATCATTGCTACCATATTCAAGGGATACGATTGTGATGTAAAAAAAAAGATAAAGCCCAAGGCTGAATTGTGAGATACTATCATAAACAACCCATGGACCTTGCAACAACACCTTGTGTAATCTTCGATGATTGGAATTTGACTCAGTAATAGCCATTTTCAAAATCCATGAGTTGAAAATTTTGCAACTGTTTCCGAAGAGAAAAGATGTTATTTTGTAGTGCACTAAAGCCAACTGTCCTCCTGAGCAAATCTATTCTATTGAAGGAATTACATCAAGTAATTCTATGATGACATCACCATTCAATAATTCGAAATCATCTTCCTCTTGTTCGTTTAATTCATTAAAGTTCTTCAAAGCATGAAGTAAAATATCCTTAAAAGGATATCTAATCTCTAGTAGGTGAATCCATATCCATATTCCCCGCGCTAGTGGTGCCTCCTTAGTATGGTGAACTTTTTCTTGTCACTCTTCCATCAACTGTCGAGGGTGGTGGTAGTTTCCCAATCTCTCCACGATTCTTAGTTGACAAGAGCATAACTATTCTATCATGAAAATATGGGACCTCTTTTAATTCAACTTCAATTATTTAACAGAACAATACTAAGTGAATGGACAAATTTGTATATACGCCTATATATATAACCATGGAATGGAAGCAATTCAAAGAATCATTTCTCTTTTCCAATATAGGAGAGAACATTACAAGTTGGAACATAGAATTGATGTCTATCTAAACCTATTTCCAAATCATATAGGTTGAGAGAAATCATTGGCTCTGATTTCTCTCTTATTACAAACAAAACGACGAAACAAATTGCATGACAACTTACAAGCATGACCACTCCACCTGAGAAAAAGAGAACAAACTTAAATATGACATAGGATCATCGCCATACTGATTTTTTTCTTTTCAAGAACTCTTGAGTTCGACACATTAAAAGCCTAAGTTCAAGCAAAATCAGCAAAAGGCGTTGCAATTTAAAAGCCAAATAGATTATAGAATAAATTTTCATAGAATGTGGGTAGTAGGTGCTACAGCAGCCAGCTTGGCTCTCAGATCTTTTCTCAAAATCTTTCCTGAAGGAGACTTGGGAATTGCATGAACGAAGTGCACCTTATGCAATCTCTTGTAGTAAACCACCTGTTTTGGTAAGCACAACAACAAAGGGATTTTATTGCTTAAGCCTTGGTAATTTGGTTTCAGAATATAATTAGGATGTTATCTTCGTATATACCTGTTTAGCTATGAATTCCTTGATAGCTTCTTCAGTGAGTTCAAAACCATTTGATCGAACCACAAATGCAACCGGAACTTCACCAGCAACTTCATCTTTTTGCCTGTTAAATGTTGCAGTTTGTGTAAGGTTGTACGTTCAATATTTTTCAAAGTTTTCATGTATTTAGGGGATTTTTAGAAGGTTTTATTCTAGTGCTTATCTCCAAATATGCATCACACAAATATCCAACATGAATACTTAAAAAAAAAAAAAAGAACTGAGTATATGTCAGCCATGACTTGAACATGTTGGAAAGTACATACGGAACTACGGCTGCATCCGCAATTGATGGATGGCTTATGAGGAGGGACTCAAGCTCAGCTGGTGGCACCTAAATACAACAGAAACAATCAGAGAAAAATGCAATTTATAAAGGTTGCTTTAACCAAGAAACGATGAAGGGAGAAATTAACGTACTTGAAAGCCTTTGAATTTGATGATTTCCTTTACTCTATCAACAATGAAAATCTCATCATCTTCATCCACGTAACCTATATCACCTGTATGAAGCCAACCCTCCACATCTATGGTAGCTGCTGTGGCGACACTATCGTTCAAGTAACCTTTCATGATTTGAGATCCACGAATGCAAATCTCGCCAGGTTGATTGTAGCCAAGGGAGCAGCCAGTTTCAGGGTCAATGACCTTAAGCTCTGCATTCCTAACCACTGTCCCACATGAACCTGACTTTGTAGGAAAGGGCTGCTTCGCAAATCCCAGGCACATTGATAGAACTGGTCCTGCCTCTGTCATTCCATATCCCTATATTTTTCGGAAAAAAAACAAAAATACTTAATCCATTGGGCATTTGAACTTTTGGGTCAAGACCCAATGAAGCCTACCAGTACAAGTGGGCAGCATTGGTGGAATGATGTACAGATCTGATTACCCTCTGAAAAACCTCCTCCACAATGGCAAAATGGGACTCATATTTCAAAATAATTAAAATTTTCAGATTTTAATATTTTGATAAAATTCTTAAACTTGAATTTTCATTACTTTATCGATAAAAATTTAAATTTTAAAATTTCTGAACAAGAAACTTTGAAATTGTAATTAATCAATTATTTGATATTAAATATCCATGCTATTTTATATGATAGAAAATAAAGATTTTAATTATTTTATAATATTATCTAACAAAAGATGGGTGGCTCCAAATTCAATATAGTGTCAGTAAATGCGTGGCAGAATTCAGAAGGAGGCCCAGTGACCACTCGATGTTTAGCGAACGGCTAATGGCCATTAATACCCTTAGATTTTGGTGCATCCGCATATTACTAAGGGCTATTATTTGATTAGATCAGATTACGGTTTGAATGCTTTTTATCAATGTAAGTTACGTTTAAGAAATAAATTCTTTATGTTATGTCTGATGTATTTGGATTTCTTCTCTCTATTCAAAGAATACCTATTTTAGTTCAATAAAAAATTGGATTTTTTTTTTAATTCCTTTTTTTTGAATTGTTAAAAATTAAGATAATTGACAAAATAACTATACCTCACAATAAAAATACTTTTTAATTAACATACATAACTTAATTACCTACTACTAGAATAAATCCAAAAACCTTCCATAAAAGCAAACGTCAAATGGGGAAAGAGAGTAGGAGTTGTACTGAATCCTAAATTTGATGTCAGACCCTACACGAATTTTGACTCAAAATAAGAAATTTCAAAATAAATAATAAAACTGAAAAAGAAAATGTCGTTATTTCTAAATTTAGGTTATTTCTCCAAGCAACCCAATTTAGGCTTAATAATCAAGTCCCAAATCGAAGGGTTTTAAAAATATTTTATTTTATTTAAATATATATTTTTTAATTGTAATTATGTTTAATATATAATTACATTAGAATATAAACTAATTCATAGTTGATAATAATTAAATATTTTATAACTAATTAATTTTTATTATTTTAAATTAAAAATTGTTGAATATAAAATTTGAAGATAACAAAAATAAATAATTTAATATAAAGGGTAAAATTGTTAATTTATTAAAAATTTATTTAATATTTTAATAGAGTTGCATTAAACGCTTTTTATTATCAATATCATATTTTATATTTCCAGAATAAATTTATTAGTATTTATTTATAAATTTTTCATTTTTTAATTTAATGAAAATGTATCGTATTATTATTGGTTGATAGTGCATGAGAATTGTACACCTGACATGTGAAATGTTATTCTTAAAAAGATAGGTGTAATATATATTTTTATTTATAAAAAAAGGAATAAATGTAATAGATAATGAATTTTTGGTGTTGAATGTAATATAAATAATAATTAATATTTTTAAATCTAAAATATTTTTTTAGAACTTAATGAGAGGGAAAATAGTAATATACTTGGTAATTTAAAAAAAAAAAAACTTATCAACTCTCATTTCGCATGAACTTCAGTTAAGAAATGCATTAATGAAAATTAAATAATTTTAAGAAAACAAAAAACTAACCTGACCCAAAACGGCTTGAGGAACCCTTCCCCTGAGAGCCTCTTCGAGCTCTTTTCCGAGCGGGGCGGCCCCTGAAAGCACCACCCTGATTGAGCTCAAATCAAACTGGGCGACCACCGGATTCTTAGCCAACAACAACACTAGCGGTGGCACCACCGCAGCCACCGAAACTTTGTGCCTCTGTATCAGCTCCAATAACGTCCCTATCTCAAACTTCTGCATTAACAGAACCGCCGCTCCCGCCCTCAAGGAACACAAGAGCACGCTGTTGAGTGAGTAAATGTGGAATAAAGGCAAAACACACAAGACAACATCGTCATGTGTCAAATAAAGATTTGGGTTCTCTCCATCTACTTGCTGAGCGACGCTTGTGATCAAGCTTTTGTGCGTTAAAACGACTCCTTTGGGTAACCCTGTTGTTCCCGAAGAGAAGGGCAAAGCAACAGGGTCGTCGGGGTGAATGGTAACTTGAGGGATCTCATTCTCATTTGCCTCTGATAACACACTGAAATCTAAACAGTTTTCTGGGGGGTCGTCGATGGTGATCACCTTGAAATCTTCACCTATTTTGGGGAAGTTTTCGTCGCCGTCGTTGTTATTGGTGTCTTTAAGCTTGTCAACGTATTGGGATTGAGTGATGATGAGTTTGGCTCGAGCAGCTTTGAATTGCTTGAAGATTTCTTTGGAGGTGTAAAACGGGTTAGCGGTGGTAGAAACGGCTCCTATCATGGAAGCTCCCATGAAGGCGAAGACGAATTCGGCACAGTTGTGGAGGAGAATCATGATGGCATCTCCCTTTTGAATGCCTAAGTTGGATAGACCAGCGGCTGTCTTTTGCGCAATCAAATGAGTTTCGCTGAAGGAATAGATTTTCCCAGAAGAACCGGAGATCAAACATGGTTTATCGGAGAGAGAGGGGAGGTTTTCAAAGCAGTAAGTGTGGAGAGGGAGGTGGTTTGAGATAGGAATATCAGGCAATTTAGACCTGAAAATGTGATCAGCGGGGGTTTCAGAGGAGAGTTGATCAGGCTTAGGGGATTCAAGCTCAACGGGATGATCAGCAATGGAGATCATGGTAATTGGGTATTGAAAATGAGAGATATAGGCAGAGAGAGGAAAGGGAAGGTGAGTTAGAGTCGGAAAGTGAGAGAGGGAAGGAATATAAGGAGGGGGGATGGTGGTAGGTAGAGCATATGGGCGAGAGGAAGTGGGTGGGAATTTAGAGGCAAAAATATGCCTATCTCACGTTCAAATGGACACCAGACACCCAGTCCAAGCAGGGCCTTGTTTCTACATCAAAACTTGCCCTTCCTTGTACCTACCACGCCTCTCCCTAATCTCCCACGACCGCTTTTCTTTGAAATTCCTAGCGATTGGTTATGGTACTGCCACACCTTGTCATTATTTCCTGCTACGTAGTTGGTATTTCCATCTTGTGGGAACAGGGAACATGTTTCTTTTCTTACATTTCTTATATATTTATTAATTTAGATATTTAGGAAAATAATTCTAAGAAATATTGATGCTACATCATTTGTATTTTTTTCTACTAATTTTATATCATATCAGTATTTTCACTTTAAATTTTAATATTTTTATCTTGAAAAAAAATTAAAATTAAAATTCTAAAATTTAATATAAAATTACTAATATGACATAAAATTATTTAAAAAATGATAATATTCCTGATTTATTCAATCTTTTCTCTTGATATTGATATCCAACTTCTCATTTTAATACAAGTACTTTTTCTTTTCTTTTCTTTTCTTTTTTGCCATCTGTTTCATTGAAACATATAAATATATATATCCACAATATGTTTTTATGAATTATCTTCAATTTTTTTATAATTTAAAATATAAATTTTAATGTTTGTTTGTTTAATATTTACACTCGTATAATTAAATGTAAGGCAACTACAAAATTATTATATTAGTAACTAAAAAATGTACATCAAATAAATTTCAATAACTCATATATTTTTCATAATTGTTGACTCTTTCTCATGTCTTTCTCAACATATGTAAACAAACCAGTATTCTCCCGTTGATATCCATTTCCTTGTTCAAAATTTGGTACAAATAAATTTAAATCTTAAACACGTAAAAAAAATTCATGAAGTCACATACAACTAGTAACTTTCTTTCAAAAAATAAAAATTACTTAAAAAAATTTTGGTGTCATAAATATGCAATACATCAAATACAATATTCACAATAATCACATTAGCAACAATAATTTCTAAACAAAACTGCAAAATTTCTAATTGATATTCAAGAAATTCGGGATTATAAAATATCACTAATCCTAATTTCTTCATGGACTTTTATCAATAAACTTCTAAAACTTATTACCCAATCAATATGTTAGAAATCTTATAAAAATAATACTCTAAAATCATTCAATTAATAAAAAACTAAATCTTGCAAAAAAAAAAAATCCTAATCGGAAGCAAATTAATAATCCTAACTTTTTAAAGGTTAATCAATAAAGCTTAAAAAAAGAGTTGTTAACATTTCAAAGAGATCCGCTCGAAAATATTCAAAAACTACTATGTCATATATCAAGTCTAATTAGGGAGATACTTTATTTTGGTATAAAAGCAGATGACTCTCAAAAGATAAAGACAGATGTAACTGCCTTGACTAACAATACATATGACGTGCCCCAAATAGAATAAATCCTAAATTCATTTATGGATTTAATCACTTGTGATGTTTATAATGTGACTTACCTCAATCTTGAGTAAGTGACGACTATGTGTGTGTGACTTGTATACTTTGATGTATTGAAAGCCTGAGCTCAATTGATAATGTAACAATTCAATTTTTAGTGGTACCGAAAAATGCGGTTTCGGAACCTCATTTCCGTAAACTGAGTTTATAAATATAAAATAGAAATATTTACGGAGCTAATATAAAAATATGTTGAAGAATGGTCAAGTAATTTTATCGATTAAATAGTTATTTCTCTGGGAGAAATGATTTAAATTCTATGTGTTAGTAATTGACTTTTTCATAAAGAAAGATATAATGGTTTTCATGAGATAAAAATAGGATTATACAGGATGAATGGATTTAACCCAAAGACATTAAGGAAATCCTCTGAGAGTAACACACTAATGATAAGGTCATTGAACGAGCATCTAATAAAATTGCTTTTATAATGGTATATAACAGGGAGAGCGCAATCATGATACTTTAATAGAATGACTTCATGATTAAATAATGTTATAATTAATAACTAAAGAGTTAGAACTTAATAACAAATATTTAAACTTTAATTTTATAAGTCTAATCAATCCCTCCACTAGCTTGATATAACGTTTAACAGTTTGCATTTGAACTGATGAGATGGGTAAATGAAAAAGACGAATTAGAAAAATATATCGCATGTATAACTATCTGTAATGAATGCATTTTCTCACTTTAAGAAAGAGATGACTTAGAGATTAAATTAATTTCATCGAATTACTATTTAATTAAATAATTGAAGTTAGAAGCGAAAATTAAATTAATTAGTCATTGTAGTTTTCTTGAACAAGGCAATTAATTTTTTTTGCTCATAGATTTTAGTACGGTAAAGTCACATTGACTTAAACAGAATTAGAATTACGTTAAGAAAATAATTTAATTGAGAAAGTTAATTAATTTTATTTTAGTTAATTAAATAATTATTTTTTTGGGAATATGAAATTGATTTTTGGGTTTGATAAATTTTATGAGTAATGTTATTTTGAGAAAAAAGAAGTTTGGTTTTTTAGAATAAATAAAATGTGATTGCATAGTGTTAGTGGAGAACATAGTAGAGAATCAGATAAAATGTAATACCCCATACCCAACCCGATCATTGAATCTGATATATGAGATATCACATTCGTTGCCGAAGCAACTATGATTCTATTTCAATATTTAACAGTTGAGCCATACAAGCAATTTAGTTCTGACATTTAATAGAACACATTATATATTCATATTTCTGTTATAAAAAAGCTTACCAAAGCTCTCATACTAGTTCGATAAAGAAAGAGGGACTAAAAGGTAAAATTTTCAAAATATAGAGGTGATGTTGCGACCATGAAAGAGACGTGTTGCGACCATGAAAGAGACGTGTTGCGACCATGAAGGGTAGAAGCATGACGTTGCGACTTTGTAACATCCTAGATTAGGGGTTATGCGTTTGTGCATAATTCATGAGTTAGTAGGTTTTGGCAGTGTTGGAAGTGTATTAAGGGTTTTTAGAATTTTAGGATGGAAGAAGAAAGCTTTGGAAAATTATTGGTTTTTAAGTAAAAAGGGGACTAGGTAAATGAGGCTCTAAAAGAAACCTCCGTGTGAAGCATGACACAAGGAACCATGTGGTAAAATGGCATGTTTTATGAATTATGAATGTGTTATGTGAATTCTAGAAATAAGGAAATGTATGGAAATATATGGAAATGTATGGAAGTGTATGGAAATGTGTGGAAATGTGTGGAAATGTATGGAAATGTAAGGCAATGTAGGGAAATGTAAGAAAATGTAAGGAAATGTAAGGAAATGTATGGAAATGTATGGAAATGTAAGGAAATGTAAGGAAATGTGAGGAAATGTATGGAAATGTATGGAAATGTAAGGAAATGCAAGGAAATGTAAGGAAATGTATGGAAATGTAAGGAAATGTAAGGAAATGTGAGGAAATGTATGGAAATGTAAGGAAATGCAAGGAAATGTAAGGAAATGTCTTGTCTTGAAATGTAGGAAATGTCACGAAAATGTAAAGGAATAAATAGGAAAGTGAACATTTATGGAAACTAGGAAATGTAAGGAAATGATTCAAAATGGAAAGTGAACATTTGGAAACTTGGAAATGTAAGAAAATGGCAAGTTTACTGAGCCGATCGAAAATTTTAGGAAACTTAGAAATGACTTAGAAATGTCAAGTTTTAAAGTTTAAAATAGAAAATTAAGGCAAGGTGGCCTTAAAAGAAAAAGTTGGTGAAATTTGACACACAAACAGGCTTGGAAAAGTGGCTTGAAGATGTCACTTAGGGCCTATGGAAATGGCGCCATATGCAAGAGGAATGGCCTGGGTTCGAGTCACTTGGGAAGCAAATAAGGGAGGTTTTATTTTTGCTTCCAGAAGACTGAGGTGGACGGCACATGCTTCTAGAAAGGAGGTGTTTTATTTTCATAAATATTCGATTAAAAAGGTGATAAATAAAGGATTTTTAAATTTGGATTATTTGAGGAGATAAATGATGGATTAAATATTTTTTATTTGAATAATATTATCACATATGTGGAGTGGTGGCCAAGTAAGGGACTCCTTGGCTGATAACTTTATCTATAAAAGGAAGGAAGGAGGGCTACTCCGCGGTTTGTCGCTTTTTCTGCTCTAGAAATTCCTAGCTCTCTCCTCTCTGTCGAATTTTTCCTTAAGAAAATCCATCTTCTCTTCTTCTATTTTCTTCTCTGTTTCTACTATCAAAGCCAAATCTTTGTCGATTCTAAGTAAAGGAGCAATCAACTACAACATCAAAAGGGTAAGATCTGTGGTCAATCAATTTCTATTCCTTTTTCTTTTTACCAAAATCAGGGTACTAATCTTATTGTTGTGAATGGCCGAATATACAAGGGGTTTATCAGATTTCGACAGACATACAAGAAAAAGGAATATTTTCGGGAACTTAGGGATTCGAGGTAAGAAGTTATATTCGGCCTAGGTTATCTCTTTAATAATTAGATCTATTCGTTTTAATCAAAGATTTATCAAATCAGTGGATCTAGTGGGTAGCCGAAATTCAGGGAGGAATACCACAACTTTGGGATTTGATTTGGCAAACAAGGTAAGTGTTAGTAATTCTATTCCTAGTAGGATTTGGTTTTAAAATCAAAAGGGTATTAATATGTTTATATATGATGGGCCAAATATAGGAGTTAACAGATCTAAAGTCTGAATCTGTGATCGATTCACTTCGGGAATTCAAGGAATCCATTAAGCGAATAAGGTGTGTACCCACACTAACTCCCAATATATTACGGCAATTATTTTATATGTATATATATGAATATGCATGCGAATAAGAATGTGGCTAAGTGTCACAAATGAGGTAAGAGTACCAGTGCACGTTTCCTACTTCCGATAGGATTACAAATACGATATATATATATTTTTGAATATGTAATATGAATGAGAAATAAGATATGCATGATATAAATATTTGGGGCATATGGGATATATGTGAAAGGGGAAGAAGGTGTTGACTTCGGTCTCACCAACGGAATATGGTGACTACGGTCACATAATTTGAATATGGTAACCGGTTACATTATATCGAATTTGGTAACCGGTTACATTATTTGAATATGGTGTCTAATGACACAAATTATATGGGCGATGAGCACGTCATCGCAAATGCGCGCTTCGATGGTGTGTAGCGGATGGAGGGTTGACTTAGTAGTCCCCACGGTGTGATTGGCAGGTACGGGTGGTGTGTAGCGGATGGACAAATAGGCTTGGGTTTGGGTTGCATCATTATTTATTTGTATATGAATATGAACTTGATATGAACTTGTATGCCTGATCTGTTGAATGTTAGTATTGTGCGCACATTGAGTCTGTTGACTCACCCTTAATCAGGACCATTTTTGGGTAATGAGCAATAATGGACCGGGTCGGCAGGAGTTAAAGGTGGCCATGCATAGCAAGGAAAAACTTTCAATATTTGGGGACTTTTATTTTTACTAAGTACTTTAATTTTAAGTTTGGGAATTATTTGATGTAATAAGGCCATAAGGCCATAGTTGGATTACTTTATTTTATTTTTATTTATTAAAGTTTAAAGTATATTTATTCAAAACAAAGCCCAAACGTTTTGTCACCATAAATAAATGGGTTCCAACATAAGTTAAATTTGTTTTCAACTCAAGCCCAACCCAAAACAATTATTTTTTTTTTAAATCACACAAGTTTTTCTCTAAGTAACAAAGAATTTTGAAACCGGTTTACTTTAGGAACATACCAGATCCGGTTCAGGCTCGTGGCCGGGTTTGGGGTGTTTCAGACTTCATTTGAAGTGAGTCTCGACATTGAAGTTAGGAGGTTGATGTCTCAATTTCAGCAGGGGAACATCACAACCTTGAAGATAGGGGGATTTGATGTCACGACCTCAGCATGGGCGTGACTATGAAAACAAAAGCTCGATGTCGTGACCTTGGATGCAGTTTCCCTCGAATTTTACTTCATCCATCTAAAATCTGTTAAGCACAATTACCAAATGGCCAAAATGAACCCAAAATGCAACAACTTACAATTTAGGCATTAGTTCAAATGGCAACTACCTTACTTAACATAAGAAGTACTTTCAATACGTGATCACAAGCACATAATACATTCATTTACTTAGCAAGCAAGAAATAACTCTATCACAAGTATAGCATGGCCAAATTGGTAAGTAAACATTAACTTACAAGGGATATTCATATACTTAACATCAAGCACACGTGGGCATGCTCAAAATGTGAACTTTTCTATCATATGTACCAATATGACAAGTTAGACCTAAAGACCAACTCAAAGGTTAGATACATGCCAGTTGCAACTAACATAACAAAATGTACGAACTTGCTGAGTTGAGAGTTGATTTTGGATGTTGTCGATCACTTCGAAACCTTAAACTCTATGGTACCTGTGCACGAGAATAAACAAACCGTATGTTAAACGGTAGAACTAAGTGGCACTTTCATGATTTAAATCAATAATACAGATATAAGTAAGATGCTTAATACGATCAAAATGTGATCTAATTATCAACTAATTCAATTTGCAACTCATGTCTCATTTTTCAATCCTCATGCCACATTTCATTTGGACTATCATATAAGAACATATTACATTATCTATCATCATAACATATTTACTTATATTTCATAGCATATCACTAGTTGTAACACCCCGTAACCCTAAATCGTTACCAAAGCAGGGTTACAGAGCATTATCGGACCTTTCAAAAATATTACGAACCTTATACAAATAAATAACATACATATTGTAAAACATTCATAATGTCCCTTTTATGGGCTCTTGAGGCCCAATATAAGTATTTAGAACAAATCGGGACTTAATTGGAAATTCAAAGAATTTTTCGCGAAATTTCAAAATTTTTCCCAAGTACATAGCTCACACGCCCCTGTGGTCTAAGGACATGCTCATGTGACCCTAAGACATGCCCGTGCTTCAGGCTGTGTCCTAATTTATGTGCTCTCTGACTTACCTTACACAGCCAAGCCACACGCCCGTGTGCTAGGCCATGTGGTCAATTTGTTTTTCGAAAATTAGGTGCAGTTTTCACACAGCCAAAGCACATACCGTGTACCAGGCCGTGTTCTTCACACGGCTGAGACACATGCCCGTGTTTTTGCCCATGTGGCAAAACCTAAGCATTCTGTTTTGGGAAATTAAAATTGCAGGAGACACATGGCCTAACCACACGCCCAAGTATAAGCTGTGTGTCTCACACGGTCTGGTCGCAAGCCCGTGTGCTAGGCCGTGTGGACTCAAAATGAGCCTTATACATCAAATTTAACCAACCCTACAAACTTAAACCTCAAATAACTCAATAACCAAGATTCAACCAATCCAAAACACAATCAAATACATCCAAATCATACCAAGTAATCTATCTAATAATCTAATTAACATATTAACATAGGTATTTTACAAATACTTACTAATTTAATTCATTTAACTTCATTTAAACCAATTTAAACTTTATACCAAATTTCAACCTAAAATTTGCATATATTAAATCCATTCATACTTCAACCAAAATATACCATTTTATAATTCCAACATAAATCATAAACTTATACATATAACCAACTAATATCATCTTATATCATCACTTACAACCATTTATTAAAATGACATACATATGACCACCTAGGTACATGCCATTACCAAAAGAAATATACTTCAACACTTTGAGTTCGGGATCGGCTTTGGATGCTAATTCAGCGGTCGAACTTTAACCTAACCTGCGCACAAAAACAAACCGTACGATGAGTATAAAACTCAGTGGTATTTCTATAATCTGAATACTTATTAAACAATAACTTATAGTATTTACATATATTCAAACACGCATAACCAAAAATCATTAAAACAAATAATCTATTTCTTAAACAATCATCTATAATCCTTTCAATTCTCATCATTTACTATTCAAATAGCTTTTCTCAATAGGATTCACATATCATCTCATTATGTCAATAACCATATCATGAACCCATTGGTTCATACATTTCAATTTCATAACTCAATTCAATATCATAATCCAATTCATGTTCAAAATCATCCAATATCATTCATATTGTCAATTCATTGATTTACCCTTATTAACAAGATTTGGGCTTTGGCGGATACACTGATCCAACCAAAACACACCAGTTTGGCACCCAGTGCCTCATCAGATAATTTGAAGTAGTAATTTGACACCCAGTGTCTTATCGGCCTTGCCGAAGTAAGTTGGTACCTAGTACCTCATCGTATTTATCTGAAGTAATAATATGACACCCAGTGTCTCATCGACTCGAAGTCGAAGTATCCCTGAATACTTCCAATCCTATGGCATGCCAACTATATCCGACTCAGCCCGATACAGTTAATAGGGTTTCAATTTCAATTTCTCAATTTCCAATCAATACACATTTCAATTCAAATAATCACATATAATCACATAATCAATTCAATTAAATTCAATATCATAATATCAATACTCACTTATTTCACTTACCATACATATTAACCAAAATACAACAATTAATATTACTAGATTCGGATTATAAAAATACAAACCAGAATTATCGAGCTACTCCTCGTTAATTTTGTCTTTTCCTTTCCTAGCCGAGGTCTCCGGCTCAATGTTAGCTACAGAATTTAAAATAATTGAAAATCATCAATACAACATAATTTAACATTAAATATTTCAATGTATACACAACTTTTTTTCTAAATTCCAATATAGTCCTTAACCAATACTAACTTTATTTATACAAAACTAATTCCATATCTTTATTAAATTTTCACTTTAAACTAATTTTAACTCCTAATTTCATCATAAAACCCTAATTTCAAAATTCTTTCAATTTAGTCCCTATTACTCAAACCTTATGATTTGTTTTACAATTCAATCCTTTATTCAATTCTAACTTGAAATTCTATCAATTTAACCCCTAATTCTTCAATTAATTCAACATAAACTACATCTAAAAATTAACTAACTTACAAAATTTCCACATAAATCAAGCAGTATTTTGTTCTAGGATTCCAAAAATATCAAATTACAAGAAAATGGGCTAAATTGACTTATCACTTAAGCTTCAAACCTTAAAATCCCTAATTCTCCTTATTTCTTTTCTCCTTTCTTTTTCTTTCTATTCTTTCTCTGATTCGTTTCTTTTGTTTCTTTCTTTTTCTTTCTTTCTTTATTTTATTTTATTTATTTTAATTATATTAATATTATATTATAATATATTTTACTTAAATAATAAGTAAATACATAATAATTACATATATATATTAGTATTACACTTGTATTTTACATTTGCCATACATTTGTATTTTATTTTACCATACAAATGTCACAATTTGGTTTATTTGTTTATTTAATCACTTGACTTTTCTCTATTTTATAATTCAACTTTTACCTATATTCAATCTAGTCCTTATACCTAGTTAATTCAGCTAACCAAAACCTAATTAACCCCACAACTATCCTCGTAAATATTTTTAATAAATATGAGTTTTATTACAAGTTTCCGATTACCCGACTATCAGGTTATTACAAGTTTTATTTTCTCATTTCTATCTCGAACCTATTGATTCATTTCATATCCATATCGGTCCTCAAGACTCACTTTAACCAGTTCACATGATCTTTCACATGCTATCTTTTGTTACTTTAACATTAATATACAAGATACATCATTTGATATTAACATTTCATCTCAAAAGTCACTTAGCATGGTATATGATTCATAATCCTTATTAATCGGACACAGACTCAAGACAGATACACGGATCATCCAACCATCACACTAATCTATCTGGCACCTAGTGCCTCATTGGTACATTTGAAGTATAATTTGCGTTCTGCACCTCATCGTTATAAACTGAAGTATAATCCCATACACTCATCTCATGACATGTCAACTATACCCAACTCTGCCCAAAACATTTAATAGGGTAATCAGTGCTCCAAACACATATATTCATGATCACATACCATAGTTTCATATAACACTCATTTATGCCATGATCTTCTCAATTCAATTCACAACATTCCATATCATCATATATACAATTTATCACTAACATTTCTAAAATATTAATATTTTGTTTGACATTACAAAAATTTAATATTCCCATTAAACTTTCTTCACGGTCTTATATATTGTGTAATAAATGTTTAAGTTTTTTTTTTTTTTTTTTTGGATGAAGTGAATATTAAGTACTTCCAATAGTGAATTTTAACAGTTTTGGTAATTAGATTTATTTGTTAAAACTTTAAATTTAAAGGGTATAATTAAAATAAAATAACTTATAAAATAGATTTTTAATTTTGTAAATAAAATAATAAAGACTTTAAGATTTGACATGTTATTTAATAGTTAAATTAACAATTTTAATAATAAAAGAATATAATTAATATAACATCGATAGTTTGGAGATGTAATTAAGACTTTTTGACATTTGAGACTGATATAGAATTAAAATCATAATTTAAGGATGTATAGTGCAATTAACTCTATAATATAGTAATATATGATAAATAAAATAGTAATAAATTATAATTAATAGTAATAAAATATTAATAATAACTAATAAAATTATAGTAAGTATATGCATTCAATATTAATAAATGGAAAAAAAGGAATCATAATTTTTAAATTACCAAATTCTAATTATTCTTTTACCTTCATAAATATTTAATAGTTTAATTAATAAACTTGCATGCTTTTAAAGTAAATATTTTATTAATACGTTAATCCATTAATTTTCAAACTTTTGTGCTTTTCGTAAATTTATTAAATAAAATTAAGTTTAAGGTGTAAAAAGTCCTCAAATTTTTTCAAAAAAATAATTAAGTCCCTCTTTTTTTTTTCTTGTACTTATTTCGGTATTTGAACTTTCAAATTGTATCAAAAAGGCCCTTAAACCTTTTTTTTAAAAAAGCAATTAAGCTCCTACTTTGTTTTGCACTCAATTGGATACTTGAACTTTCAAAATGCATCAAAAAGACCCTCAAAATTTTAAAAAAAAAAAAAAGCAATTAAGCCCATGCCTTTATTAAAAATTAGAAAGAAAATTATAAAAAATTAAAAGCTATAAAAGCTATAAATTTTATTAATTTTTTATTAAATATTAAAAATTTATTAAAAATTCAAAAAAATATAAAAATTGTGAAAAAACTATAAAATATATAGAAATATAAAAAATTATAAAATTTTATAAAGTCGTAAGAAAATTATACAAAATGGAAAGAAATAAAAATTTTTTAATTTTTTTATAAAAATTATCGTACCGAAAGAAGTATTTTATAATTTTTCTATAAGTTTTATTGTTTTTTTTTTTATCATTTTTCACCACATGTCATGCACTATTGCGACACGTGATGACTTTAATTGAAAAAACTAGGGGTCGTTAATTTTTTTATAATTTTTATACAATTTTACAATTTTTTTACGATCTTTATAAAAAAATATAAATTCTAATTTTTAATAAAATTTAATTTTTTATATTTTTATTAAAATTTAATAAATTTTCTAAAATTTATTCTTTATTATATTTTTTTTCTAATTTTTAATAAGAACAGGGGCTTAATTGCTTTTTTGAAAAATTTTGAGGGTCTTTTGATGCATTTTAAAAGTTCAAGTACCTAATTGAGTGAAAAAAAAAATAGGGGCTTAATTTTTTTTTAAAGAAGTTTGAGGGCCTTTTTTATACATTTTGAAAGTTCAAGTATTCAATTGAGTGAAAAAAAAAAGGAGGGGTCTTAATTGCTTTTTTTTTTTCTTCTTTTTTTAAGTTTGAGGCCTTTTTAGGGCCTTAAGCCAATAAAATTATTAGTAAAAAAAGTTAAATATTCAATAAATATTTATTAACATGTTAATAAATTGGCTTAATCAGAACGAAAGTATATCGTTTTTCCCATTTTGGTAATCTAAAGTTTAAATCGTTTTTCCCATTTTGGTAATTTAAAGTTTTTTTTTGTCCATTTCAATCCCTAATATTATCAACCATTTCTAATTCAGTCCCTAACATTATCAAATGTTCTCGATTTAGACGTTAAAAAAAAACGGGTGAGATATCCAACAAATCATAAATTACCATGCGACACAAGCTAAAGTCATCATTCGAAAAAACCTAAAATATATAAAATATATAACTAAAATTATAAATATATATAATTGTCTAAAAAATTAAAAATATGTTAGAATTTTTAAAAATTGTAAAAAAATTATAAAAAATCTATAAAAACTATAAACATTATTAGAAAATGTAAAATATAATAAAATTATAAAAATTATAAAAATTATTACAAACTTTAAAAATAGTAAAAAATATTGTATCCCGAAATAAAGTACACATTTGTTAATCATATTTAAAATATTGAAAATTTGATATAAAATTGTATACAGTAATACAATCAATTCTTATAAAAATTGTATTTTAAAAATATTTTAATAAAATTGGAAAATTTTTATATCAAATTTGTAATATTTTAAAATATTTCAATTTTTAGTACTTTACCAACATTATTAGCGACATTTTTATTTGACTTGACTCCCTATTTAATGTTTGGAGTAAGTTTCTTTCATCCAGCATCATGCACATCCTCTTTTTATTTTGTACCAAAGTTCTTTAAAATGATTAAATACTCAACAATAATTCTTAAGAGACCAATAATTTGTCTTGAGATAGTAAAGAATATATGAAATAATTAAAAATATTATTTAATTGAAATAACGTTATTTTTTATTGTTTTAATAATTTGAAAAACAAAAAAACTTATCCAAATTTATCACTTAAGAAATTCTATAAAATAATTATTGTAGGTGGCATCATCTCAATAGACAATAATCAATGTTCAAGTTCTAATAAATATGATTTATAAAATGTTAAATTTTTTAAATTTTTAGCTATTTTTTCATATTTTCCTATTGTGTTTTAATTATATATATATATATATATCTATATATTCTATTTTAATAATTTTAAAAAAAATTGTATTTTTTTTTCGAAAGATGACATCACTATATAACATAATCTTATTACACTGTCACAATGCATGATTACTTGGAAAAACTAAACTAAAAAATTACATTAAAAATAAAAACTGAGGTGGACAAAAAAAATTTTAAGAACCAAAGTTGCATTAAACCTAATAAATTTAATTATTTTAAAATAATTTATTGTTGTAAAAATAGAATGTCGATAATGGTAAGAAAAGAGAAAAAAATAGACCATACAGATTTTACGTCTATTTATAATACAAGAGGAGAGACCCTTTGTCTATTTATAATTTTGTAAAACCATATTCTAATAAAAGTTAAATAAAAATAATGTAGTAAAGTTAAAACATTTTACTCTAATCAACACCAAATAGAGAAAACATATTTTTATACGGATTTCATTTGTGCAGCCTATACCGTACTGTGGCCTCCGACCTTCGTAGATCCCCTATCTTGCCACTTGTATTTTTATTTAACAAGAATTTGGGTCACATATCTTTAACAATTATAATTTAATAGTATAGGATATCTAACATAATAGCAGCAAGTAATGATTCCATAACTTAATAACACAGATACATATTTAAAAAATAAAAAAAAATAAAAACTAACATAGATACATATAAGGGTATTCAAACGGTCGGTTTGATTATTAACCAAATCGAATTAGCATTAATCGAACTGTAAAAATCTTTAACCGTTAATCGAATGATATTTTTTTCAAGTACATTGACCGAACTAAAATATTTCGGTTAATCAAATTAACCGAAATTTATATGTTTTTATCTTATATATGACATATAAAAAAATATATTGCTAATGTTTATTTTTATTTTTTTAGTAGTTGAAAAATTTTTAAGTGGAGGTGAAAACAAATGATATATACATATCTATATAATATGGTAAAGAATAGTTGAAAGCGAGAATTGTCAGCCATAATGTGAAACTTAGAATTGTACCCATATCGCATTCTAGTGCAAGCATTGAATGACAAAGAAGCTCTTTTTACCTCTTAGCAACAAATTATGAAGAAGAAATTTTACATAGTAGCAATGAACTGTCACATAATGACTCAATTAGAGATTGCTTCAAACATTGGCAACAAATTTAAAAAGCCATCCCATCCTATTGAATCTTCGATAAGTTAAAAGACAACCTAGGGAGAGACTACATGTGTAGGAAATAAGAGAGAAGGGGGTGGGGGGATGCAATTTCCATGAGGGGACTACTTTAAAATGGCCAAGAAAAGGGATTTTTCCCTTTAACATAACTTGTATAGGAGACAGGTGCAGGGCATGAATGACTTAATAATATGATGATGTTTTAGGGAAATATTTTGGCAAGTGAAAATAGTTCTAGAATTTTGCATAAGGTCTCTTCCCTGGATATTCCAAGGCAATCAATGAAATTCACAGCAAAACAAAGTAACAAATTAATAGCAGTAGCAATGAGTGAGAGTGCAAAAAAAGTAGCAGCCTCAAGATAAAATACATAAAGGAAAGCAAAGCACTTAATTACATAATTCATAATTTATAATAAGCTCTATTTGGCAAAGGAAAAAAGTTGTTCAGAAAAGTAGACTTTTTATGAGGCAGAAGCAGTGAAACTGAGCAAGCAACAACCATAAGCACTACCATACAGTCAGCCTAAAGCAGGTTTACAAGTTGAACATAATGTAAAAGCACAAGAATCTGAATGAATACCTCAATAATCCATGATAAAGGTGAAAGAAAGTAGCTTGAAACTCTAACCATGGACTAAAACAAAAGAGAACCATTCAACAGAGATACAAGCGCTGCATTTAAAGCTGACACTAAGAAGAAAAAAAAGACCATTTGTAACAGCTAAGATCGTTCCACTCATCCTAAATCAGGATTTAAGTTCAATCCAAATGCAGAAACAGAACACTGCTCTATATGAAAAAAAGATATATTTTCATAGAAGTATGGGTTCTGCAAAGTAACTAATTCATAAAAGTATGGGTTCTACAAAGCAACGATGATGGTAAGTGGTGACCTGGTGGATGCTGGACTGTGGTGAGTGTATCGGGCTATCGATCGTCTGGCGGAAGAGAGCTAAAGCTTGAAGTCGAACTTGAAGGTTCGTTAGGTTAGGATGTGAAAGACGATGGCGGACGAACGATGATGGTGACCTGGTGGACGCCAGATGGTGGTGACTGACGAGCGTGTTGGGCTGTCGGCACTATAAAGTTTGAGATTTTGGGAGATTTCAAATTAGGATCCACATTGAGTTATTTTTAGTTTTTAGGACTTTCTTTTTTATAACTCGAAAATTTTAATTAATTATAAAATGAACTACTTTTTATTATGTATCTCAAATAAATCGTTAAAGTTGGTGGGGCCAATCCTTTTGGTGCCACCATGCCATTGTCAATTAGTGAAATATTAAAGAAATAGTAATATTTCTTAATAATTCGGGGGCTAAAAAGTTAATAATGGTGGTGGAGTAAGAGAGAATGATGTCACCACTTTGTTAGTTTCTTATTTTTTAAGTGATTGTTTTTTATTATTTAAAATTAATATTTTATTTGATAGAATCATAGAGAATCGCATCATCAATGTTATGTGTATCCTTTTTTTATTTTTAAAAATTGCAATAAAATTGCGATTAATTGAAATAGGATAATTAATAATAAAATAATATAATGGCATGGAGTATAATAATAATAGTATGGCGTTTGTGAAGATGGTGAAGGTGGCTGCAGGGGCGTAGCCAGGGGGGCTGGCATGAGCCCCGGCCCCCCTAAAATGTAAAATTACTTAAAAAGTCTTTAGAATTTTTTAAAAGTTTCAAATTAATAAAGGTAAAATTGTACTTTGGCCCCCCTAAAATTATAAAGATTCAATTTAATCCTTTACAAATTATAAAGATATAAACTATAAAAAATTAAAATTTTATCCGGCCCTCCTAAAAAATTGTTCTAGTTTCGCCCCTGAGTGGCTGGTGGTTGGTGCGGCAGAGGATGGAATGAAAGGTGGTTGTGGCTTTGTTGCTAGAAGCAAATAGTAGAGTGGCAAGGGGGCATTGCTGGGGATGGGAGAACTTGAAAAAGAACCATGGTGTACTGGTCAAGGAGCTGTTGGCTGGCAACTTGGTCAGCTGCTTATTATTAGAGTGTGTGTGGTAGATAGAATGAATGGTAATTAACACTTTTTAGAAAGAAAAAAAAAACAGACATATTAGAGTGGTGGTGTCATTATCTATGACTCCACAATCATTATTTATTTTTTAGCTCAATTATTGAGAAATATTGGTATTTTTTTAGTATTTATATAGATGGCATTATTTTTCATGGCTCCATAAAAAAATTGATTTTTTTATAAATCTGATTAGCTGACGTGGCATGTTAGTGACGCCTATCTCTTTGGTTCCACTAAATTTTACTATTCATTTCAGGTCATACGTACATAATAAAAAATATGGATAATTTTTGTAATTAATTAAAATTCAGGTTATTTCTATAAAAAATTAATTTTTTATTAAATTCTTTATGTTAATTTTACAATTAAATTAATTATTTAGATTGGATTGAGTTTATAAATATATGTTTGGATGGAGTTTATAATAGGGGCTTGTGCCAAGATAGTGGGCTAATATATATTATTTATTTCGGTTAATTATTCAATTTCAAACCGAATTAATTTATAACCGAAATTTCAAAAAATCATTAACCAACTTATGACCAAACTAAATTTGACTACCGACCAATTAACCGAATTAAATCAATTCAGTCAATTAATTTGATTTTAACCAAAGTTTAAACACCCGTATATTCATTGAGGTAAACATAGTCATATATAATCTACAATAGGCATTATAAATATATATATATATAACATGAAAGTAAAAAAATTATAAATATCATCATCAAATGACACTACCAGTGGAATGAAGAAATATCGTTAAATTACATTGTCTTTCTTATGGTTTTGTTCATCAATCAATCAAAGCTACCAAAAAAAACAATTGCATTGAAGCATAAATATAGATGGCGATCCACCAGAAAAAGTTGAAGAAAAAAGTAACTATTCAGCGAGTCACGTAAACATCATACAATAAGAACAAAAGAGCAGGGAAACCAGTTTTTTGTTGGATCTATCCCATGAAAACTCACTAAAATTGCTGCTAAAAGTATATTCCAATTGGCACATGATAATATAGAACATGCCTAGTTTTTTTCACCAGCATATCAGCTTGAAGGAGGAAGAAAAAAGGAATAAATAAAGGAATAGGATAATGTTTCACCTTTAACATAAAAAATGTCCAATCAAGGGAACTGGAATGATCCTCCAATTTGGTTAGTGGTGGATGGGGGATTGATTGCAACCCAAAGGAGGGATATGGTGATGGCCATAAGACCTGACCATACGAACACAATGGTAGGTGTCCTCCCTCTTCTTCCCATCAGCCCTTTAGCAAAAGGATAGAGATGAGCCAGAACCCAGAAGCTGAAGAAAACTCCACCTAGTAGACGACTCCACTGAGGGATAACACTGTAAATTGTTCGGCTGAACCCGACTGCTATTGCTATTAAGTTGACCATCATGATCGTGATCGGTGGTATCATTAAGGATGTCCATTTGACTATGTAGAGATCAGCAAACTCATCATCCAAGTCATCTCCTGCTGATTTTGATGTCAAGGTGAAAGAAATCTCAATCCCAGCAATCACTTTCAACAGACCCTGAAGCACAGCAGCAAGATGAGCACTTGTCCCCCCGATCAACCAAAACTGCTCGTTTCTCCACCACTCTTCTAACTCAATGCCAGACCACTTAATTTCAAGCACAGCTAGTAAACAAAGAGTAACTGTTATGATGAGGAGGTAAGTAAGGAATGTTACGTTGAGGGTCTGGACAATGAACTGGCCAGAGAACAACGAAAGTGCAGGGAGGAAACAGTAGACAATCAAGAAAATGGAGGTGAAGGGGTAGATTCCAACATTTAGATAGGCAATTCTCTGTAGAATCTTCATTCTAGGACTGGCTAGGAGAGCATTGTTACGGGAAAAGAAAATCTCAACTGAACCAGTAGCCCAACGCAAGACTTGGTGAAGCCTATCAGTGAGATTGATTGGAGCAGTTCCACGGAACGCATCACGCTTAGTCACACAATAAACTGATCTCCATCCTCTGTTGTGCATTCTATATCCTGTGACCACATCTTCAGTAACAGACCCATAAATCCACCCAACACGGTGTCCCCACTCAGTCTTATCCTCATACCAGCATGAAATGACACTGATTGCTTCTGCAACTGTCGAGGCATCAAGAAGTTCACGGGGAATGGTGAGAGCACCAGGTGGGCGCCCATTCTTCACAGCTGGATGATCTGCAAGGGGACGACCTTGAAACTCGGCCACAGGAATTGAATCAATGAGAAATGTTGAGTTCCCAAACCTCTTTGGAAGCAGGGACAGGTTCATCTCCTCGTCATCAGAATCACCCATTCTCAGAGCACGATTTTCCTCAGGGCTGTGTGCCATTGAGGAATGCTTCTTGTTACGACCAAAAAAGCAGCAGCTGCAGCAACCAGGGTGGTGTTCTTTGGATCGAGGTGGGTCAAAGCCATAAAGGGCAACCCTCCGAAAGAGGCATCCAGTTCCGACGTAGACAGGGCCCATAAGACCATCAAGGGCTCGCATGTTTACATCAAAGAAAACAGTATTGTTATTGGCATAGCGATCAGAAGGGTCAATCCCCTCAAACCTTTGAGGGAACTGGACATAACAAATGCGATCACCTCCTCGATCCATCATGAAGCACATGCCTTCCCTCATTGCCTGAGAGTTATAGATATAGTGATCGCAGTCAAGGTTCAGGATGAATGGGCCATTAGACATAATTGCAGATGCCCGAACAAGGGCATTCATGGCACCTGCCTTCTTGTTGTGGTCATAACCTGGGCGCTTCTCACGAGAAACATAGACAAGCAAAGGGAGACGAATATCAACATCAGTTAGATCAATGAGCCTATCATCAGCAGTTCCATGTAATGGTTCATCACTGGGTGGTTTCAGCATCACCTATGAAATCAAAATTTAAGAGATTAAAAAAAAGGAAATGCAGCATCACATTATAGGCTAGTACTCACTGTACTTTATCTACCAAAGTGAAACATCTTAAAACTTGATAATAGCAATCCAAAGCAAAAGGGGAGAAAATATGTTCAAACAATGTACTAGTTGAAAATGTGAAAAACAATATCTTGAAAATATTTATACCTGTATTATACCAGCATGGTCACCCCGGGAGTGCTCATTAGCTGGATTTAACCAAGTCCCAGGCCAATGAGTTCCATCAGCCATCCATGTGGCTTTTGGAATCTTCACAGCCTCTACAGGTTCATCTTCCCTATTCTGTCTCTGCAGCTTCATTGCCTTAATTTCCTCCCTTGCGTGAAATGCATCAGACCTACGGCGTATGGAGTCTGGCAAACCATTGATACGGACTTTGAATTCATCATACTCACGTTTAACTCGTCGGCGGTCCTTGACAAAATCTGGTTTGACTTTGTTCTTGTAAGGATCCCTCTTAAGATTGAAGTAAGATTCTGGATTCCTGGGTTCAATGTTATGTTTACGGCAAAATGGAACCCATATATTAGCAAAACTTGCTGCTTCAGCCATGGCCTCAAAAGTTAAAAGTGCTCCTCCATCATCAGAAACATAACAAGCAAGTTTTTCAACAGGGTAATCCGCAGCTAGAATTGACAAGATAGTGTTTGCAGTGACAAGTGGTGGTTCCTTCTCGGGATCTGCAGTAGAGACAAAGACATCTATGCCTGGAAGGTCAGATTTACCAGTAGGGTTGTTAAGGGTTGGTGTTTCAAATTTGTCCTTCAACACGTTAAGGTCTGTAGAACGATTGATAGGGCAGAGCTTGGGCAGTTGGTCAAGAAGCCATGAAAAAGCAAACCAAATTTCACAAACCACAGACATTCCCCATAGCCAAATAGCATCATTGTTTGGATGGTTCACCCTCCAAGCCAAAAACAACCCAAGGACAACAATTCGCAAAAATATCAGAAGCCTGCAAGCATAAAAAGAAAGGTTAAAAGGTAATGAAACAAAAAAGAGAGACAGGATCAATGTAGTCACCTTCCTATATTCATTAGTACAACAAGCAATCATGCTAAGCTACTGTGCATAAATGTGGCAAAAAAGATCAAATGTTCAAAGACGAATAAAAGCTCAAGTTTTCAAGGAGTTATTGTCATAGTAAAATCTAAAACCATAGAGAAGAAATACAAGATGTAGGGTGATAAGGAAATGTAAACTATACCGGTATGGGCTGAGAACAGCTGCTGGTATTTTTAATTTCCGAGTAAGTGGCCTCCACGGTTTGTTCATCAATTCTGTTGGCTCAGCAACTTCATCATCTTTTCCATTACCTATATTACCATCCTTTGGCCATATAGCATTGCCATAACCATATGTCCCTCTAGTCTCAAACAGCCAACGATTGTGATCAAAATCTCCTGTTTGACTCCTCATCAGCCCTGACTTCATTGACTTCATTAAAGACAACCTCCTCTCCATTTTGGACATTGTAGCAGGGGGCGGAAGTGGAAGTGGCCTGGAACTATTATCCACTGCTGCTTCATCCAGATCTGTGTTCTTATATGGTTCCTTACATCCAGGGCATAATCCATCCCCTGATTTCACAGCATCAATGTAACAATCCCGACAAATTTTGAAATCACACTCACAAGGGAGAATATCCGCACCACGTTCATCACTCATTATCTTTGCATCACACCCAGGAACAGCACAGGAAGAGCCTTTTGCACCAGCCATCTGTGGATGGTTTGCTTCAGATTCTATCACCTTGTCCATAAGGTGCGCTCGTGTAACACTATTGAATCCACCAGTAAAAAGCGAATTCGATACATATTGCTCTTCAACCTTCTGAGAAATAGAAGGGTCCATGGGTTGGTTGTCAGGGGTTGGGGGTATATGCACTGTGTAGTTCATGAAATCGCTGCTACTAAGCTCACTATCAAGATCATCCCTTGAATAGCTCACATAACGACCCGAGGATGTTCTCCGGCCAAATGTCACAGTTGGAGGTATAGGAGGCTTCTGTGACTCAGTTGCATCAGAGGAGATCGACAAAGAAGATCGGGTCCCTTTAAAAGACTTTGAAGCCATGGTTTTTTAGCTCTACCAGAGAATTCTCCTGAGATCCTGAGTTTCCAGAAGACATAAAATTATATCACTAGAAGCACTAGTAGAGATTTCACGGTTCTGAACTACAATCTCATCCTCTATTTGACTGCCAATATCAACATAAAAGCAACTTAAAATACACATGATTTGGACAATTAAGTAATAGATGGTAAAGGTATATAAATCATATGAATTTAATGTCAAATTAAGTCAACATCTGCAATAAAAATCGAAGAACTTTTTCTACGTTAACAGATCTGTACTAAACTTTACAACAAGAATTTTAGATTCCGAGAAAGTTTAAAGGCAACCAGGAGTGGGCCCAGTTAAACAAATCGTTCTCACTAAGCAAACAATTCAAAAACTTTCCCTCGGTTTACCGCAGTTTCTTGGACACCAAACAAAAAATAACATCGTTGTTATGTTCTCAAACAATAAAATTTCTCTAAAAACACCAAATCTACACGTAGAAAAATCTAAGTATAAACATACAAAGATTATTATGCCTCAAAACTAAATCTAAACTTCAATCAAAGCACTAATAGCCAACAGGGTACCTCTAAAGCCCGGATCAAAAAACATCACTTATCCAAAACTTCATTTTATCCCTCCCTAGCTCCCACATTTTCCCATCAACCAAACAAATTAACCCCAAGAAAACAAAAAGCAACATAAACCCAATTTGCCTTTTAAGGAAGAAAAGATCCAAAAATATCTAAACAAAAAAAAAAAAAAAACAGATCTTTAGCATAGCATTAACAACACTAACATAGATAAATGCTCACCCTTTTAATTTGTCTACTTTACGAAAGAAAAAACGATTTTATTTTCCAGATCTCTTCCTTTAGTTTAATCTTGAACAAAAAAACCTCTTTAAATCAGAACAATCAAAACTCTTTCTCTTTCTATGTTTCTCTTATTTGTCGATCTCCAACTGCTATCTACTAAAACTTATAGAAAGGAGAGAGCTAAGACATAAGGATGGGTGTTTATAGTTGTGTTATGTCATAAAAGAAAAAGGAAGAGACGGGTTTTTGAAGTGGAAAGAGAAGTTTCTTTGAAATGGGTGTTTTCATTAAGAAATGGTGAAGTGAAGTCTCGGAGAACGTGTAGAACAACAATGAGTTGGTCTTAGTTGGAACACCGGCTACTAAAATATTGAAGACTGACAGCCATTGCCCCCTCACCGGCTTTCTCTATATATTTTTTACACACTGTAGAATTTGTTTTATTGGAGTAGGTTTTAGAGAAGGTGTTGATTTTTGGACAAGCAAGATAGAAATACAGGTTGCTTTCTTTCTTATGACCCAAAAAGGGAAAGGAAAAAGACTCATAAATTAGCCATTATTTATGGATTAAATTAAGGGAGGGGTTTTATGGGAATTTTGTACATTAATGAGAAAGGGCATTCATGGTATTTTGGAAAAACCAAAAGGCTTTTTCATTTTAAATGAAAGAAAATGTAAAGGGCATGTGGCAAAGGAAAAATATGTCTTAAAGTCTGTCATAAACAAAGTTCATGTGACCATCTGACATTTAAATCATTCTATATTTTTGATAAACAATGTGATGTGTTGTGATTTTTAAGAGAAATGGAAACTAAGTGGTAGTAGTGAAAAAAGAGCAGGCAATTTTACATGATTAAATATCATTTTCCTTATCTTATGTCAAAAAGAAAAAATAATAACGTTTTTCCTTTTGGATTATAACTTGAGATAATGATTTTATGGTGAGTTAGGAAAATTATTTTGCAATATAGTTTGGCTTTATGAGTTATTTAGCAAATTAGTCTACAAAGGAGATGTGATGTAACACCCTCATACCTGATTTGACCTTCAATGTCAAAGCGATCTTAGCTAATCAATAGGTATTTTGAACATTAAATGATAAAATTCTCATTTAAACAATCTGATAATATTATATTAGAAGTTTAGGGGCATTATTGGTTAATCGAGTATGTTTAAAAATGATTTAAATATGATTTTCAATCAATACAAGTGACAAGTATCGATACTAAAACATGAGGTGTCGATACCAAAATGGTATTCTGGAACTCCAAAATTTCAAAATTTTAATGAAAGTATTGATACCAAAATCAATATTGATACAAAAATTGCTTTATGTTTCGAAAATTTTCGATTTCAAGGCCCAGGTATTGATACCTTACCCCTGATATTAATACTTTGGGTCAAATTGGGGCAAAATCAGTTAGAAAAATTGCTAAAAACCCCCTACATTGATTCAAAACAATCCAACACTTCAAAACAAGTTCAATTAACCTCAAACTCATTAAAATTCATCACAATGGCCATATAATAACATCTCATATGCAAACATATGTTAAGCTCCTATAAATTCATTTCAAATACTAACAAAATATATATATCATTAGATCACCAAAGTAACAAGGTTTTCAAAGTTTTCATTTTAATCCTTCTAACATTCACCCCTACCAAGAACCTATGTACATGTCATACTAATTCCAAAAATTATACATACTCTAATGACACTTGAAGCGGTGATGAGATGGGATGCTCTCGACCTCGATATTAGCCTGACGGGATCTACTACCTACGCATTAGAAAATTAACACGGTAAGTCTGTGAAGACTTAGCAAGTGCTTTAAGATTTTAAATTCTACTAATAATGAATTAAAATATATTTGCTATATACACATATACTTTATATCAAATTTAGTCCTTGAAGTTCAACATTTTTTCTAAAATCGTACTTACCGTAACCCATTAATTGACAGTAGTTGAATTACGATACTGTAACCCAATGTAGACTAGCTAAACACTTAGGATATACGGAAACAAATCAATAATTTATTTTTAATGCATCTCATATATCACTTGGCACATAGTGCAAATAACAATAAACACCGAAGTGCGAAAAAATATGATAAGCAGGCTAATTTTCCTTAACGGCATGCCATCTAAATCCTAATAGTTCGGGACTCGTCAACATGGGCTATTATTAGCAAACCTTTAAATTCATTCACTTGAAGAAAAATAATACAACATTGTTCTTTTCACAATTTAGTCCTTATCACAAGAAAGACACTAAAACTTGTAAATTCTATTCATTTTTATCACATACAACACAATAATTTTACATTAATTCATCTAAACCTACTTTCCACATATTCACAATATCATAACATATTTTAATTTCTCTGATTTAGTCTGTTTTCACTATCACCACAATTCATCATATAATGGCACACCAAAACTACAATTTATAATATTTACATTACTTACCTCTACTAAACACTTCTCATAACATCATTAATATAGTAGTTAAGCTACTTATTTAACATAACTTAAACAAAATTAACTACTTGAAGTACTTACAACCAAAATTTGAGATGATTTGTTTCTTCCTTCTCACTCTTTGACCTTTTCTTTTCTTTCTCTCTCCTTTAACTCCTTTATTGAAGTCCTTCTCACAAAACTAAGGTATCTACTAGCTTTATCTATTGTTTTTACGAAAGAAACATCAAAGAAATGGAAGAAAATAAGCTTGATATGACTTAGAAATGGAGAAAAGACCTAAATGAAATAAAAAAAAGTTTGGAAGTATTTAAATAAAAAAAAAGGTAGGTGAAGATGATAGTGGACAGGTTTTAATTAATATTATAGTATTATATATATTAAGTTAGTATAATAATAACAAAAAGGAATTATAAAAGTAATTAAATAATGAAAACAAATTAAAGAAAACACAAAAAGTTAGCACTAAAAGACATTGGGATTAATTTTCCTTCTTCTTGCTGAAAATAAAGAAAAGTAAAGGGGAAAAAAAGTCATTGATAAAGCTTATATTTTGGTTTGAAGGACGTATTACTTAATTTGATTTTTCATGCTAATCCTATTTTTGTGTTGGAAATGGTTTAATTTAGCTAATTCATGAGCTAGTGTAAATTATTTAGACGTAGTGGACAATGCCATTGTTGATGTTTTAAGGTTTTGAGACATAGTGGTGAACCTTTGAACATTGGTATTTTATAGAATGATTTGTTAAGAAAGTATGATAAGTTATAAATCTATTTCATTAGTCATTTTGATTAAATTATATGAAGGTTTAGGTGAAATTAATTGTTAGAGATGCAGCTTATTTCAAAACTAAAATGGCATGGTATTAAGTGATGAGATTCAAGAGTAGGAGGATTGTTTTGAAATTTTTATAAATATAATTGTACATATATACATTCGTTGTAACAGCCCGGTTTTAGCTAAATCAGAATAGCGGTTTTGGAACTACAAATTTGATGTCAAAAAATTATTTTAATATTATTTTATGTGTTTACAGCATGACAGCATGTATGTGTGAAAATTTCGTGAGCTAATTTTATCGTTTAATAGCTCAATTTGAGAAAAAGAACTAAATCACGTAAAATGCAAAAGTTGCATTCTACTTGTTAAAGGTGTCTAATTGCTATGATTTATTAAATGAAAAGTCCTTATAATATTATTAGACCATTGATAGTGGAGTTTGACATAGATGGCCTTATATTAGATGATTTAAATAGTTTTTATTAAAGGTTAATATAGTAATTTGGTTATTAAAGTATTATTAATAAAACGAAACATAAAACATTTGGATTATCATCATTTTTGGCCGAATGAAGCTTGAAGAAAAGCTAAAATAGGGTTTTACATTTCGGCTAGACAAATTCAGGCAATTAAGGTACGTTTTTTACCCTTTTTGATGATTTTTACGTTTTTGAAATCGTTGCTTCGTATTCTAGCTAGTCCGTGGCTTAACGTTCAAATTTGTTCATGATTTTGTGAAGTGCCATTGATGAATATTTGAGCTTTTGAATGTTTGATAATGGAAAATGACTATTTTTTGATAGATTTAAATGTTTTGTAAAGTGATTTTGGACAAAAATGTCAAAAAGGGATTAAATTGTGAAATATGTAAATTGATCAGGGGTTGAAATGTGAAATAAATGAAAGTTTAGGGCTGCTAAGGACCCTATAGAAATTCAGCACTCATGAATTTAGAAAGAAATTGTGTAATTTGTGTTTTTATGTGATAAAGACTAAATTGTAAAAATGTGGAACTTTAAAGGCTAAAGTGTAAAAATGCCTAATTATGTGCTTATGGACTGAATTGAATGAATAAATGAATAAATGAGTTAATTTTGAATTCATATAGATCAAGAAAAGAAGAATTCGGAATTAAATCGAGGAAAGGCAAGATTATCGAGTAATTGACTCATTTCGTCGTTTTCATACCGGAGGTAAGTTCGTATGTGGTAATTTTATTATAAATGAATGTTAAATACTTTGATATTACATAAAATATGATATGAGGTTACAGATAATGTTTGAATTGTGAATACGACTTTACGGATGTGTTCGAAGATGAAATCGATAAGTAAAACTTCCTGGTTGAACCTTAGGAATAGTTTAGGATACTAGTGACATGCCATTAGGTTATGTGTTGGCTTCGGGCCATGATATCTGCACTATTGGTGCGAGTGATACCTTGATTTGGCTACGGGCCAAGGTATAGGTATTTCATAAAGGAGTTACCTTGATTTGGCCACGAGCCATGGTATAAGTACTCCGGGATAAGTTACCTTGATTTGGCTTCGGGCCATGGTATAGGTACTTATGGATTGAGATTTTTGAGTATTCGACCTCTATTTCGAATGGTTCAACAGGTAAATGAATGATGTGGTGAATAAAGAGGTTAGTACGATGCGATACAGGTACGTACATAACCTATTCGAGTATTAAATAGAGAAAGTTGATGAAATGGTATTTGATCATGTTTTAAGACATGAGAAAGGTTTTTTGTTAATGTGTATATGGTGGTGTTATGTACAATTGGTTGATTTGTATTTATGTGATGAATTAAATTATTCATATACGAGCTTACTAAGCTATGAAGCTTACTTTGTGTTATTTTTCTATGTTTTATAGTGAATTAAAGCTAGCTCGGATCCGGGAGTCGTCGGGAATATCATTACACTATCGGACATCTAAGTTGGTACTTTTGAATTGTACATATGGTATATGGCATGTATAGGTTAGATGTGGTATTTTGGTTGTAGATATAGCCATAGGATTTGGCTTGTAAATGCATATGTTTTGTTTTGTATATATATAGCCATGAGTGATGGCTTATTTTAGTATGTTATGGTATGAATGTGGTTATGGTTTCATAATTGCTCAAATGGTTATATTTTGAGTTTGGTTAATAATCTATATGGTGTGATTGAAGTTGATAAATTAAGAAGTTATGTGCTTATGAATTATTGCTTAATAATATAAGTGTTAAATGTGTAATTGACATTGATTTGGATATTGAGTTTGATTGGAATGGATATGGTATGATTTTTGCACTTGGTTGATGGTTTTGGGATGCCTATTGTATGATGAAATGGTACCATTTTGGTTGTTTAGGTGAGCATGAGAAAAGGGTGGCAAATTGGCCTTGCAAATGGCCAATTTTTGTCCACACAGGCAGAGACATGGGCGTGTGTCTTAGCCGTGTGTGACACATGGTCATGTTACACGACCATGTGTCCCCTAGTATTGAAATCGAAATGAAGTTAGTATGCTCCACATGGCCTCACACACGAGCGTGTGACCGACCGTGTGGCACAAGTTAGTATACCCCCTAAATGGCACACGGCCTAGCACACGAGCGTGTGACTTGGCCGTGTTGCATAAGTTAGTATACCCTACAGGATTGGCACAGCCTAGCACACGGCCTGGTACACGGGCGTGTGTGGCCATTTCGAAGGGCACACAGGCGTGTGGTCAGCCGTGTGACCCAAGTCAGTATGTATGCCCTGTTTTCACATGGCCTGGGACACGGGCTTGTCTGAAGCCGTGTGAGGCACACAGCCTGTTCACACGGGTGTGTGACCCTTGTATGTTTGAAAAATTTCTAAGTTTTCCAAAATTTCGTATGTTATCGTAGTCCCGAACCACTTCTATAGCATGTTTAAGGCCTCGTAGGCCCTTATAAGGGACAATGTGATTATGATTGAATGGTGTTTGAGAATAGATGCATAAATGTATGAGTTATGTATATTAAATGATATGTATTGATTGGTAATACTTGAAAATCCTATTCTGACTGGGAATATGGGTGAGAGGTGTTACATTCGTGGGGTTGAAGAAACTAGCATAAACATAGTATTGATTTGTTGTATTTATGACAAGGACCAAATTGAATAAATATCAAATGTTAATGGTTAAATGGTTGAGCTTAATTATTAAGTAACTGATTAAATTGAATTATTAATTCTATATTGAGATACGAGAGATTCCGCTGCTAATTGTGGAAAAGAGAAGGCAAGGGAATAATTGTCTGCAAAAGTAGTTTTGATAAGTTCATAGTCCCCGAACTCGAACTTTGTAAATTGTATTAATTAAATTAGTTATTACTTGATGTCTTGTATTTTATCCTTAATATATTGTTAATCTAATTGAATAATAATTTCATTTCGGAATGTGGTATAAAGGAATATATTTTTATTAGTAACATTTCGAATGGAAGTGTTATTAAATTATGAAATGTGATATCCAACTGTGAGAAATAATATTATGATTTTGCAAATGAATAATTGACATAGTAAATTCGTTCAATTAGTGCTAGGCACAAACATCGTTGGTTTATCCAACTAGAGCTGGGCTCACTATTAATTTTATCGGTTTATCTGACTAGCACTGGGCACAACCTTTGTTAGCTTGTCTGACTAGTGCTGGGCACACAATTATCGGTTCATTCGATTAGCACTGGGCCCAACTTTTGTCAGCTTGTTTGACTAGTGTTGGGCACACAATCGTCGGTCTAACCAACTAGCGCTAGGCACAAACATCATTGGTTTAACCAACTAGATCTGGACTCACATTTAATATCGTCAGTTAATCCGACTAGCATTGGGCGCAAACTCTTTTTCAGTTTATCCACTAGGCACCAGGTGCTAGATAGCTAATGGTCCATACGGTAAGGTTTTATGACTTATTGAAAAGAGTTGTATATCGGTATTATTAAGAATTAATGGTAACTTTTATTTGGTTAAAATATAACTCATATGACTTGAACATTCTTGTGGTTTGTTATATAAATAAAGTCTATTAAATGTGAATTGGTTTTCTTGTTTGTAGGTTAGATAAATAGTAGACTCAGACTCGGCATCCTTCAAGAATCCCGAATTCAATGTTAGTGACGTCTCATTTTTTTGAATTCTGGCATGTACCTAGGGTGTGTTTATGTCATTGAAGTTGAACATTTTGAATATGTGTTTATAAGCTTGTATATATATACATGGATATATATGCTATGTTGCATGTTTTGGGTGAAGGTTGGTTTTTACCGATATGCTTATTTCATAGGACAATGTTCAATGAAAGTATTTATTTTGAGAAAAATGAGTATAGGTTATGTTTATATTATATTCAATTATTTGATTGTTTAAGTTTTATTTGAGATACCTATGAAAGGTATATTGGTTATGGATGGATGATTTAAATGTGGTGTCATTGAGGGCACATTGGTTAGGTTTTAAGATGGTTGTTTAAATATGATTTGAGCATGTTTTATTGAGTTTTGTTGTTGTTAAAGGTCATTTGTTAAAGTGCATTTAGGTAGTTGATTGTTTGTGCTTGTATTGGTTTGGAAAAGGCTTGTTTTTAGGTGATTTTTAGACCACACGGCATGAGACATGGGCGTGTGTCTCAGTCGTGTGTCCCCTGTAGGTTCCTTTGCATGCAAGTCAGGTAGTTACACGGCCTAGCACACAGGCGTGTGGCTTGGCCGTGTGACCCAAGTTAAAGAGTTACACAGGCATGGACGCGGTCGTGTGTCCCTATTTTGAATGTCCACATGACCTGAAACATGGGCAAATGTCTCAGCCGTGTGACTCACACGGCCGTGTCATCCCTGTAGTCAAAATTTTGCAACTTTTTCTTAAACTTTTCAAATGTTTTCAATTTGATCCTGAATTATTTCTAAGGTATTTTTAGTGCCATGAAGGCTCGATTTAGGGATGATAAGTGTGTAAATGTATGGATTATAATGTGCGTATGTTCATGTATGAAATGTATGTTAAATGTAACACCCCCTACCCGTATTCATAATCGGAATAGGGTACGAGGTATTACCAGAGTTTACCGAATTAATTTTCTGTTATTACGAGTTAATTACTATTCATTTACCGAAACATGACATGACGTCCTTTAGATGGGCCTCTAAAGCCCAAAACATACTTCTATTATAATTATACCATTTAGCATATTCATCACTCTTTACTTTAATATATATTCATTAAACAATTTTTGGCATTTATATAATCATCAAACCATGTACATGCCATATAAATCAAAAAGGAAATTTACAAAAGCTACTGGAGATAATCTGGATAGTGTGATCCTCAGTGTTGATCCGATCCTCCGTATATTTTCACGTCAATCTACAAGAGACATTGAATACACTCAAGTAAGCTTATAGAAACTTAGTAAGTTCATAGGTATAAAACATAAATCTTACCAAACATTCATACACTTATGCATTATACAAAATTACTAAGTTCACCTATCAACCACAATCATTGGTGAGTTCTCTTGTATAGACTCATTACCACTTATCCATTTAGTTTAACTCTTTTGGGCCCATTTTTCATTTACCATCCTGAATCAAATTAGGGAACGGTTACGGAAAATTGAGTACTTCACTTCCAGTTTGCCATAGTATATCTATGGTCTTGCGTATGATCACTTATCACTTTCTGAAGCCATAGCCCTGCCACGGTCTTACACGGATCACATTTATCACTTGTCACTTGTCACTGATTAGATAAGTGTAGCTAAAGCTACCACTTATCACTTGTCACTTGTCACAGATTAGATAAGTGTAGCTAAAGCTACCACTTATCACTTGTCACTTGTCACTGATCAGATAAGTGTAGCTAAAGCTACCACTTGTCACTGATCAGATAAGTGTAATTAAAGCTACCACTTATCACTTTTCACTTGTCACTGATCAGATAAGTGCAGTTGAAGCTACTACTTATCACTTGTCACTGATAATTCGATGTTCCGCTCAATTTGATCATTTATTCGGTTTTCACATTGTTATTTTATTCTCAATTCATCAACAAATATATCTTATCATACATTATATAATTCATGAAATTAACATTTAATCATTAAATTTCAGCTATATGAACTTACCTGGGTCGATTTGTAGAATTTGTGAAAGTTCAAGGACTAATCAGCTACTTTTTTTTCCTCGACTTGCTTCCGGTTCACGATCTATCACTGTAAAATCATTCACTTATCAGTATTGACTTCACCTTCACTCTATTTCACATCCTTAATGTTTATAACCCGCTTATAAGTAACATTATCTATAATTTCACTATTTACATATGTATATTCAATGTTGTCCATCCGTGTCATAGTCACTAAATTATTTTTATCTTGAGCTACAGAATTCCAAATTAGGATCCGATAATTTTCCCTGAAATTAAACTCACATATCTTCTTACCATAAAAATTTCATAATTTTGGTTTAGCCAATAAGTACGGTTTATTCTTTAAAGCCACCATTGTTCTACTGTCTGACAGTTTCGGCCCTTCTTCACTAAAAATTAATTATCTCCTCGTATGAGATTCGAATGATGTTATCATTTGTTTCTCTTAAAAATAAACTCATTTAGAATTTTAAAAATATAAATTTAAGCCCATAATTATTTTTATTCAATTTTTGATGATTTTTTAAAGTCAGAACAGGGGAGCCAAAATCATTTTGACCTTGTCTCACAAAATTTATTATATCTCAAGATTTAATATTCCATTGCTTACACCATTTCTTCTACGAGAAACTAGACTCAATAAGCTTTAATTTCATATTTTATTCATCCTAAAATTCGATTTCCACAATTTTTTGTGATTTTTCAAAGTTAGACTACTGCTGTTGTCTAAAACTATTTTAGTACAAAATGTTGATTTCCATTTAGCCCCAAATTTCACAGTTCATACAATTCAGTCATTGCTCAATTAACCCCTCAATTAAGCTAATTTTTGTCAATTAATACTTTACCTAGACATTATAAGTTATTTCACAACTTTTGAAATTCAGAATTTCCACATAAAACCCTAATTTAAAACTCTTTTACAATTAGGTTCCAAACATTCACTTTCTATTCAATTCTTTCAATAAAATTGGCATATAAACAATTTAAAGCTCTAATTCCATGCTAAATCATCATATACTTCCAGCACATATTCATAGCAACTTTCAATTTCTTTCATAGAATCAAAAACTAATGAATTCAACAAGTGGACGTAGTTGTAAAAGTCACAAAAACACAAAAATTTAAAGAAATAATCAAGAATTGAACTTACTTGCAGTAAAAATATAAAAAACCAGATTAAGGAAACCCTTCTATAGTGTTTTTGCTGATGAGAATGCATAAAAATAAAGAGAAATCTAGATAATTCCACTTTAATCCTAGCTTTATTAAGTAAAATTTGAAATATTCCAATTTTGCCCTTAATTCTCCTTATTTTCTTGCTGATTGCATGCCTTTGCCATCCAGCCCAAATAGACCTTGGGTCTATTTTCCTTTTAAGCGCTCTTTCTTTTATCATTTAAGCTATATAATCATTTCCCATAATTTTGCATTTGTTATAATTTAGTCCTTTTTGTTCAATTAACTATCGGAACTTTAAAATTTATTGGCGAAACTTTAATACTAACTTATTAACACTCCATAAATATTTATAAAAATATTTATGGCTCGATTAAAAATCTTCGAGGTCTCGATACCTCATTTTCGATTCTAATTATTTTAATATTTATTTCTAGTACACTATTCACTATTTCAAAAATTTTCCTAACTTCACATTTAACTTATACTCACTAAATTAATAATATTTTCTACTCACTTGTCGGATTTAGTGATCTCGAATCACTGTTCTGACACCACTGAAAATTCAGGCCATTTTTCCTGGCGAAGGATATAGGTTAGGGGTGTTTCATGAATAACCCATTTTCCCTGTATCTTTCTATCTTTTCATCAAAGCTATTTAAGAAATGTAACAGCCCAATTTTGGGGCTAATCGAAATAGTGGTTTCGGGAACACTAATCCGAGTTGGAGAAAATTATTTTAATATTATTTTATGTGTTATAGCATGATTATAATGATGCATGAAAATTTTGGTGCTTTAATTCTAGCAATTGTATGCTTAATTGCGAAAAAGGACTAAATCGCATAAAGTGCAAAAGTTCTATTTTACAAGCTAAGAGTGTCTAATAGCTATGAAATATTAAATTGGAGGTCCTTAAAGTGTAATTAGACCACCCTAAAGGTGATGGCTGGCCAAGGGAGACAAAGGCATTAAATTGGTCAAAAATTTGGTGACAGTAAGTGACTAAAATGAATAAAATAAGATAAATAAAGAAGATGTCATCTTTTACTATTCCCATTTCTTCTTCTACCAAAATTTGAAGAGAAAATAGAGGTTTTTGGAGTTCAAACTTTCATCCAAGCTATTCCTTTGCAAGTAAGTGATTTTAGAGGTCTTTCTTGATAATTTTTGTACTTTTGGAACCCCTAAGGCTTAAGCTAGCTAATGGGAGGTTTATTTTGTAAAATGGTTGAAAGTTTAGAGATTTTCCATGAGAGTGTTTATGTTGTTTTCTGAGTTTTTATGGAAGAAAATGAATGTTGGTGGGTTAAGAAATAACTTTTGTGAAAGGTTTTTCCATGAAAACACCTAAATGGAACTTATTTGTAACGGTTGTAATTGAGTAATAAATGCATGAAATGATTGGTTTTGTGAGTTGTTATAAGAAATAAATGTTCAGCTAGGCTTGTTTAATAAGAAAATATGATGAAAACTGATTTACGAGCCTCGGGGAAAAATCGTAATTTTACCAAAGTATAAGGGCAAAATGGTTATTTTTTCCTAAGTAGAAATTTTGATGTGTCATGAGTTAGGTAGTGATTAAATGAGTAAATTTTATTATTATAGATTAAGAAGAGCGCGGAAACAACCTTGACTGGGGAAAAGGTAAGGTTACGGACTAAACCGTCGATTAACACATTTTGCACCGAGGTAAGTTTATTTATAAATGATACATCTTTAATACATATGTTGTTACTTATTGATGCATTGTATGGATGTCAATACTTATTGGTGAGATAGATTGAAAATGATAGAAATGAGTAGTTCTCGAATGAACCTCGGAATAGAAATGTGAGTACGGATAAATATCTGTAAATATGTAATTGTTGGTGGGCTGTGTGCGATACCACCTTACTATTCATTGACGATGGGCTGTGTGTGATACCATCGTTTACATTACCATTTGGTAGGCTACGTGCGATACCACCGTAATTATTATTGTTGATGGGCTATGTGCGATACCACCGTAATTATCATTGTTGGTGGGCTTTGTGCGATACCATCCTATTATTAATTAATGATGGGCTGTGTGCGAAACCACCGGGTACTTATTATCATTTCGAAGGGTTCATCGAGAAACTTGTTTAAGTAAATATTTTATGTGACTTTGAGATGATAAATGCAGGGCATAAGTACAAATAAATGTGAGCAATGTATATGATATGGTTGGGATGTGGTAAGAGTTGAGATGAGTAAGCATGTTTATGATAATGTGAATTGTTCTTACATAGTATGTAATGTTTTTGATTGATTATCATATGGTATGATGCTTATTGTTTACATGTAGACTTACTAAGCTTAAAGCTTACTTCCTTTCTCTTCCTTTGTTTTATAGTGTCAAAGGGCCAGCTCGGGATACGAAGATAATCAGAAGATCACCCACACTATCAGAACATCTTGGTATATTTAGACTTAGCATTTTGGGTATGGCATGTATAGGGGCTAGACTTAGTGAAATGTCATGTTGTTTTGGCCAAGTGTGTTGGCTCTTTTAAAGATCAATTTATTTTTGTATAAGGCCATAGTTGATGACTCATTATTATTAATCTATGAAAAGATGAGGTTATTCATAAATGTGTATGGTGCATGATTGGGTTGCTTGGTTAAAGTATGCATGAATGGGTTGATGGTTGAATGTGATCTATGTTTGTATGAGTTAGGGTTATAAAAGAGTTTGGCAAATAGCCTTGTTCTTATCCACACGGGTAGACACACGGACGTGTGTCTAGGCCATATGTGACACACGGTCAGCCTCATGGGTGTGTGGTTAGGCCGTGTGTCCCCTACATGTTAGTTTTACAAGTCAGTATTCTCAGTAGTAATCACACGGGTAGAGACATGGCCGTGTGTCTCAGCCGTGTGGAAGGCACGGCCATGGTCATAGGCGTGTGCCTAGGCTGTGTGAAGTCTGCACCTGAAATTTAGAATTTAATTCGCCACACGATCGAAGGACAATGGCATGTGCCTGGGCCGTGTGACATTTCTAAGTTGATGACGTTAGAAACAGAATACCAAGGTTATGGCACATGGGCTAAGACTAGGGATACGGGCGTGTGTTCGACCGTGTGAAAACCCCTGTAGGTTCGAATTGAGAAATAATTCCACACAGGCGTGGAATATGAGCGTGTGATATGTCACACGAGCGTGTCCCTTCCTCCACGCGGGCGTGTGGATTGTTTAAGGAAAATTTTCTAAGGTCTTCCGGAGAGCTTCCAAAGAGCTCGACTTGATCCCGAACCATTTCTAAACTATGAATTAGGCCTTGTAGGCTTGTTTAAGAGTTGTTACCAAAAGTTTTAATTTGGAGTGGAAAGTCAAGTCTCGATGTGGTGTGACTGTTTGCGTATAAGCCTAGTAATGCCTCGTACCCTATTTTGGCATTGAATATGGGTAAGGGGTGTTACATTTAGTGGTATCAGAGCTATGGTTTAGTCAGTTCTTAGACTACCGTATCGTGTGTAAGAGTCTAGCTATACATGCCATAAACGTATATTGATAGTGTAGTGACTCCTAACAATTTTTAAAACTGTGTTTTCATATAGTAAATGGATCCCAACCAAGCGGCTGCTGATGCCGCTACTAGTAACACACTGGCTCCTGCACAAGGGACCGCACCTGTAGAAAGTAGACCAGAGACTTTGGGTTAAGGAGAAGAGGCTCGGGAAGCCTTTCTCTACATGATGAGTAATTGGTACACTGAGTATGTACGAACGAAACCTAATGCTCCACCTCCTCCACCCCCTCCTATACCTCAGCCAGTTCCTGTGGCTCCTTAAGGTATAGACTTGGTAAGAGTGGCTAAACCCCTGGTAGGTAAGATTCGAAAACTAGGGGCCAAGAAATTTAGAGCTAATATAGACGATGACCTTGAGAGAGCGGAGTTCTAGCTCGAGAACTCTATGCGGGTATTCGATGAACTCTCTTGCACGAATGAGGAGAGCTTAAAATATGCCGTTTCATTGCTGAAGGACTCGGCATATCATTGGTGGAAAATGGACATCGGTAGTTCCAAGGGAGAGAGTGACATGAGACTTCTTCTTAGAAGAGTTCCGAAAGAAATACATAAGTCAGAGATTTGTAGATTAGAAACGGAAAGAGTTCCTTGAATTGAAGTAAGGCAAAATGACTGTGGCAGAGTATGAGCGCGAGTTTGTTAGGCTCAGCAAGTATGCACAAGAGTGTGCGTCTACGGAAGCTATTTTGTGCAAAAGGTTCGAGGATAGGCTGAATGAGGATATCAGATTGTTGGTTGGGATTTTGGAATTGAAGGAATTTTTGGTTTTGGTCGATAGAGCTTGCAAGGCTGAAGAATTGAATAAGGAAAAAAGAAAAACCATGATTAAGGCCCGAGATACAAGGAAGAAGCCAGTAAGTAAATCGTTCCAAACTCAATCCAAGAGGTCCAAGGAAGCGAACCCTCGAACGACTGCTTCAGTTGGGTATTCACATCGAGATCGAGGTAATACATATTCGGGCTCGAGATTTCAAGACACCTCAATGGCAAGCCTGGGTAATACAAAGTAAAATAAACTAGAGTATCCAAATTATGGTAGGTAACATATTGGGGAGTGTTGGGGAAACAACCGTAATTGCTACAAGTGTGGTTCACCCGACCACTTCATTTGGAATTGTCTAAAGAGGGATGAGAATGATAGAAAACAAGAAGTAAGGGCAAGCAATGTACCTTCGAGGGGTAGACCAAAAAAGAACCCAGGAGATGAGGCTAGTAGTAGAGGTGCGCCTAGAGACTCTGCTGTGAGATCGGAGGGTCGAGCTCCTGCAAGGTCTTACGCCATTCGCACTTGTGAAAGAGGCATCATCTCCAGATCTGATAACATGTACTTTTTCTTTTCATGATATCATTGTTGTTGCTTTGATTGATCCGGGGTCTACCCATTCTTATATTTGCATGAAATTGGCATCTAGCATGAGTATGGTTGTTGAGTCTAAGAAATTTGTAGTAAAAGTGTCAAACCTGTTAGGTAAACATGTGCTAGTTGACAAGGTGTGTAGGAATTGTCCTTTAACAATTAGAGGTCATTATTTTCCGGAAAATCTCATGTTGTTGCCGTTTGATGAATTTGACCTGATTCTTGGTATGGATTAGTTGACTGCTCATAATGTTTTAGTAAACTATGGTAGTAAGTTTATTGAATTGAGATGTGTAAATGGAGATGTCATTCGGGTTGAATCAGGTAAATCAGATAGTTTACCTGTAGTGATTTCGTCTATGGTAGTTGAGAAATACATGAGAAAAGGGTATGAGTCCTATCTCGCCTTTGTACTGAATACTCAAGAGTCAGAGGTAAAGATTGAATCAGTGCCTGTGGTGTGCGAGTATTCGGACGTGTTCTCAGAAGAGTTACCTAGATTGCCTCTAGTTAGAGAGGTTGAGTTTGGTATTGAGTTAGCTCCTGATACGACACCTATTTCGGTTGCCCCGTATAGGATGGCACCATTGGAGTTGAAAGAATTGAAGGTTCAGTTGCCAGAGTTAACGGATAAGAGTTTAGCAAGACTGAGCTATTCACTGTGAGGTGCTCCGGTACTTTTTGTGAAGAAGAAAGACGGGTCGATGAGATTGTGTATAGACTACAGACAACTCAACAAGGTAACAGTGAAGAATAAGTATCCTTTGCCAAGGATAGATGATTTGTTCGACCCACTGAAGGGAGCTACAGTGTTTTCTAAGATAGACTTAAGGTCTGGCTATTACCAGTTGAGGGTTAAGGAACAAGATGTGCCGAAAATTGCATTTCGGATGAGGTATGACCATTATGAGTTTCTTGTCATGCCATTTGGTTTAACGAATACTCCTGTGATCTTTATGGATTTAATGAACTGTATCTTCCGACAGTATTTGGATAAGTTCGTAGTCATTTTTATTGACGACATACTAATTTATTCCCAGGATGAGAGTGAACATACAGAACATCTGGGAACTGTGTTGCAGACTCTAAGAGACAAGCAGTTGTATGCTAAATTTAGCAAGGGTGAGTTTTGGCTCCAAGAGGTCAGATTCTTACGACACATTGTGTCGGGTGATGGAATTAGAGTTGATCCGATTAAGATCTCGGCTATTGTGGAGTGGAAATCATCGAGGAATGTGTCAGAGATTAGGAGCTTTTTGGGTTTAGGAGGGTACTACAGACGGTTCGTAAAAGGGTTCTCCATGATTGCTTCCCCGATGATGAAACTGTTACATAAAGATGTTAAGTTTGAATGGACCAAGAAATGCCAATAGAGTTTTGAGAAACTGAAAGCTTTGTTGACTAAAGCACCAATTTTAGTACAACCTGAGTCCGGAAAGGAGTTTGTGGTCTACAGTGATGCGTCATTTAATGGTCTTGGCTGTGTGTTGATGCAAAAGGTTAAAGTAGTAGCTTATGCCTAGAGACAGCTAAAACCACATGAGAAGAATTATCCAACTCATGATTTGGAGTTGGTAGTGATTCTTTTCGCTTTAAAGATTTGACGTCATTATTTGTATAGTGAAAAATGCCGAATCTTCACCAATCACAAGAGTTTGAAGTACTTGATGAATCAAAAAGATTTGAATTTGCGACAATGGCGATGGCTCGAATTACTGAAGGATTATAAGCTATTAATTGATTATCACTCGGGGAAAGCAAACGTGGTTGCGAATGTCTTGAGTAGAAAATCCTCTTATGCTTTGAGAGCAATGAATACAAGGTTAGAATTGTCTGATGATGGTGTTATATTGGTCGAGTTGAGGGCTAGACCATTATTTCTTCAGCAAATATGTGAAGCTCAAAAGAATGATAGTGAAATGCAAGTTAAAAGAGCTCAGTCCAAATTGGGATATGACTCGGATTTTCAGGTTGGTTCAAATGATTGCTTGATGTTCATGATAGAGTTTGTGTACTAAAGGATGATGAGTTAATCTGGAAAATTTTACATGAAGCACACAATGGTTGCTTGTCAGTACATCCGGGCAGCACAAAAATGTACAATGACTTGAAGAAGTTGTATTAAAAGAGACATCTCCGAGTTTGTTACTAAGTGTTTGATTTGCCAACAAGTGAAAGCCAAGCATCAAGTACCTTCAGGATTACTTCAACCAGTGATGATTCTTGAGTGGAAGTGGGATCGAATCACAATGGATTTCATAACGGGGTTACCTATGACTCCGAAAAAGAAAGATGCTGTGTGGGTTATTGTGGACAGATTAACGAAATCGGCTTACTTTATACCGGTACGTGTGGATTACTCACTTGATAAGTTGGCAGAGTTGTATTTTGCTGAGGTTGTAAGATTGCATGGGGTACCTATATCTATTATCTCAGATAGAGATCCAAGATTTACTTCGAGGTTTTGGAAAAAGTTACAGGAAGCTTTGGGTACAAGATTGAATTTTAGTACTGCGTTCCATCCTCAAACTGATGGCCAATCTGAAAGAGTGATTCAAGTTCTTGAGGATATGCTCCGATACTGTGTGTTAGAGTTTGAAGGAAGTTGGGAAAAATATCTACATTTGGTTGAGTTTGCCTACAACAACAGTTATCAGTCGAGTATACGGATGGCACCGTACGGATCTTTATATGGTTGCAAATGTAGAACTCCCTTGTACAAATTCACGGGGTTAATCTAGTTAAAGAGACCGAGGAGAAAGTGAACGTGATTCGTGATAGTCTGAAAGCTGCTTCAGATCGAAAAAAGTCATACGTAGATTTAAAAAGGAAAGAAATCGAATTTCAAGTGGGTAATAAAGTATTCTTGAAAGTATCCCGTGGAAGAAAATATTAAGATTTGGTCGAATAGGGAAATTGAGTCCACGATTCATAGGGCTGTATGAGGTTATTGAAATGATTGGGCCAGTAGCTAACCAGTTGGCTTTATCAGTAGAGTTAGAGAGAATATACAATGTGTTTCATGTGTCGATATTGTGGCGATATCGTTCCAACCCTTCGTATGTGATCCCTCCGACCGAAATTGAGATACGATCGGACATAACTTATGAAGAGGAACCAATTAAGATTTTGGCTCAAGAGGTTAAACAGTTGAGGAATAAAAATATAGCCTTAGTGAAAGTGTTATGGAAAAAACACAGTGTAGAAGAGGCTAAGTGAGAACCGGAAGAAGCCATGAGAGAACAGTACCCAAACCTTTTTACCGGTAAGATTTTCAGGGACGAAAATCTCTAAAGGGGGGAATCACTCGAAGGTAGCCAGTTGATCCATCTCAAGAAGCCGGAATTCTACTCAAGACGGCGGATTTCTCCTTCAATTCCTTCAGGGATTTTTAGGGATTTCTTATGTTTTATTCTATCTTTTCTCTTGAGATGTTTTCTTTATTAGTTATGAACTAAATCCTTTAGATACCTGAAGGGGATGAAACCTATGATGGATCTTGTTATTGTTTTCTGAATTATATGATAAATATTTAGTTTGTTCTTAATTATGCAAGCTTAATCCAAATTTCATGTGCTTAGGTGGAGGAGGAATAGACCCTGCCTAAGAGTAGATTTAACATAATTAAGCGGAGTTGATCGCACGCTTAGAGATAGGGTGACGAGATTTTACTGGATTAGGGTGAAACCTAATATGGGAGTTTATAGATCGACTTACTTCTATTCTAGGAGGTTATTATAAGAGAACGAGAGTTCCACTAATTAATCTAGGATTAGACGTTATTCGCCTCGAGAGAGGGTTTAATATACGTTAGGGAGTCTTACAGATCAAACTAAGTAAATAAATCGTATGGTTCAGGGATAATAACAAGTGAAGTCTAGGTGGATTCATCCTGAGGGTATCGTCTTAATCAACTGAGTTTTTCTTAAAGTTATTTCCCAATTCATCCTTTTTGTCTTTGTGTCTTTAGCTTAGTAGTAATTTATATTAGATTAAACAACTTCACTTATTTTAGGTTAGATAATAAAAAGAAAGTTAGTATTAGTACTTTTAGTTCCTTTGGGTTCGATAATCCGGTCTTGCCTAAGCTATACTACTGTTCGATAGGTACACTTGCCTTTAATCGTTGTCAGAGTTAGTTTCTAGGTTCGATCATTCTCTTTATAAATTTTAAGACTCTGATTTCAGCGATCAAGTTTTTGGCGCCGTTGCCTGGGAACTAAAATATTAAGAAAGCTCTATTTTTATTACTTTAGCCATTTATTTATTTTTTGAAATTTAATTTTAGTTTAATTTCTAATTTTGCTAAATCTTCTTTTTTTTCTTTTCCTAGCAGGTACCTCTAGTTTATGACTAGAAAAAACCCCAAAGGACCGTTGGTATACGACAGTGATATTGAAGCAACCGCTCGGAGGACTCGTCGAGAAATTAGGCGAGCCCTAAATTACACAGACGAAGAGCAAGAATCCAATCCCTCCACAACCATACGATGTGGGAGAAAATAACGATCCACGTACTGTGTTTGACTATGCTAAACCACATTTAACAGGAGCAGAATCGAGTATTGTTAGACCTACTATAGCTGCTAATAATTTTGAAATAAAGCCTAACACAATACAAATGATTCAACAATTTGTTCAATTTGATGGTTTGCAGGACAAAGATCCAAATACTCATATAGCTAACTTTTTAGAGTTCTGTGATACCTTCAAAATAAATGGTGTTTCTGATGATGCAATACACCTTTGGTTATTTCCCTTTTCATTAAGGAATAAAGCCAAACAGTGGTTAAACTTGTTACCACGAGGGTCAATCACTACATGGGAATAAGTGACTGAAAAATTTTTATTAAAATATTTCCCACCAGCCAAGACGGCTAAATTACGGAATGATATCTCTTCTTTTGTGCAGATGGATTTAGAGACATTATACGACGCATGGGAGAGATACAAGGATCTCTTGAGAAGGTGTCTACATCATGGTTTACCCTTATGGCTTCAAGTCCAAACTTTTTGTAACGGTGTAAACCCCTCAACGAGGCAACTAATTGATTCAGCCGCCGGTAGAACCCTGAATAATAAAACCCCTGAAGTAGCGTACGAGTTCATTGAAGAGATGTCACTGAATAATTATCAATGGCAGGTTACAAGGATGAAACCGACAAAATTAGCAGGAGTTTTCAACCTCGATACAGTAACCATGCTATCAACACAGATGAAATTGATGAATAAAAAGCTTGATAGTTTGTGTTCTTCGCAGGTACATCCAGTAATGCAGTGCGACGCAAGTGGAACTATGGTGAATCCTGAGTACCCACCTTACCAACCAGGAGCAGAAAATGAACAGATGAACTATATAGGTAACAATTTCAAATCCAATAATAACCTTATAGTAACTCTTATAATCCAGGTTGGATGAACCACCCAAATTTTTCATGGGAGGACAAGAAAATCAAGGGAATCAAAGACAATAACCTCCTCAGAATTTCCAAAATTAGCCCTATCCGTAAGAAAAGAAGCCAAATCTCAAAGAGATGCTGACAAAATTCATGGCAGCTACAGAAAACCGCTTCCAAGATACTGAGAAAACACTCAAACTCACTAAGTCAGTCGGGGAACTTGCTAAGTCGATTGGATTATTTACTGAGATGATCTGTGAAATACAGGCAAAGATTTTTTTTGAAAGGAACAGAACAGGTAAAGGCAGTTACATTAAGAAGTGGAAAGGAATTAGTCGAACCAAAGAAAAAAATACCACACGAAGATAACAAAGCAGGAGATAAGGGAGTTGAGGACATAAATCCAGTACGCAAAGAAAGTAAACCACTAATCCCATATCCAGTGAAGTTGAAGAAAGAACGATTAGATGCACAATATGATAAGTTTCTTGAACTTTTTAAACAAATACACATTAACTTACCTTTTGTTGAAGCCATTTCACAGATGCCGACATATGTAAAATTCTTAAAAGAACTCCTGACGAATAAAAGGAAGCTTGAAGAAGTATCAACGGTGGAACTTAATGAAGAATGCTCACCCATCCTCCAAAACAAGTTACCAACCAAATTGAAAGACCCAGGAAGTTTTACTATTTCTTGTTTAATTGGTCGTTTAAATATTAAAAAGGCATTAGCTGATCTAGGTGCTAGTATTAATTTAATGCCTTACAAAATGTTTAAACAACTAGATCTTGGGGAACCAAAACCCACTAGGATGAGTATTCAGCTAGCAGATAGATCTATTAAATATCCTAGAGGAGTTATTGAAGATGTCTTAGTAAAAATTGATAAATTTATTTTTTCCCGTTGATTTTGTTGTGCTTGACATGGATGAGGACACTGAGGTTCCCTTAATTCTAGGGCGCCCTTTTTTAGCTACTGCTAGGGCTGTTATCAATGTAGGGGATGGTAAACTCGCATTAAGAATAGGTGATGAGGAAATTATCTTTCAAATTTATGATGCCATGAAATGTTCTAGAGAACAAGATGATTCCTGTTATTTTGTTGATACCACTGATCATATCATTCAAAACTCATTACAGGAAATCATACATGACGACACAATGGAACTGTGCATGACTTGAGAAGAGGGGGAAGAAGATGAATGCGAAGATACGAACTTGAATACATCTTCATTTAGACAAATGAAAGAAGAAAGCATTGAAGACAATGACGAATTAAAACAAAAAACCTCCATTGATGAGCCGCCCAATTTGGAATTGAAACAGTTGCCGAGACACTTAGAATATGCATTCCTTGAGGATAATTCTACGCTACCGGTAATTATCTCTTCAGACTAGAACCCAAGGAAAAAGAAGAGTTGATAAAGGAACTAAGAGAACATAAAAAAGCCATAGATTGGAAAATCTCTGATATCAAGGGTAAAAGCCCATCGTTCTGCACCCACAAAATTCAAATGGAAGAAGAATACAAGTCGTGTGTGTAGCCCTAGAGACGGCTAAATCCCAACATGAAAGAAGTGGTCAAAGCTGAGGTAATTAAACTTCTAGATGCAGGAATAATTTATCCTATTTCTGACAGTACGTGGGTAAGCCCTGTGCAGGTAGTTCCAAAGAAAGGAGGCATGACTGTGGTGCCCAATGAAAGGAATGAGTTAATCCCTACAAGAACAGTTACAGGTTGGAGAGTCTGTATAGACTATAGGAAGTTGAATGAAGCTACCAGAAAAGATCACTTCCATCTGCCCTTCATAGATCAAATGTTAGAAAGACTATCCGGGCATATGTACTACTGTTTCTTGGACGAACTTTTCGGCTACTTCCAAATCCCAATAGCTCCAGAAGATTAAGAGAAGACAACATTTACATGCCCATATGGTGCGTTTGCTTATCATAGAATGCCTTTTGGATTACGTAATGCTCCTACTACTTTTCAGTGTTGCATGTTGGCGATCTTTGACGAACTTGTGGAAGACATTATGGAGGTATTTATGGATGACTTCTTGGTATTCGGTAATTCTTTCCATCTTTGCGTTAAAAATCTAAAACGAGTTCTAATGAGATGTGAGGAAACAAACCTTGTTTTGAATTGGGAAAAATGTCACTTTATGGTTAGAGAAGGGATTGTGTTAGGACATAAGATTTCTAGTAAAGGGATTGAGGTAGATAAAGTAAAAGTTGAAACCATAGAAAAATTACCTCCCCCTAGTTCAGTCAAGGCCATTAGAAGCTTATTAGGACATGCAGGGTTCTATAGAAGATTTATTAAAGATTTTTCTAAAATAGCTAAGCCTTTAACAAAATTACTAGAAAAAGATGTTCCTTTCGATTTCAATCAGGAATTTTTAGATGCATTTAATGTCCTTAAGGATAAACTAATAAATGCTCCGATTATAATTGCACCTGATTGGAATTTACCCTTTGAACTAATGTGTGAGGTAAGTGATTTTGCAGTAAGTGCAGTTTTGGGACAACGAAGAGACAAGCATTTTCAGCCGATTTATTATGCTAGCAGAATATTAACACCCACACAAGAAAACTACACCACCACAGAGAAAGAATTACTAGCTGTAGTTTTTGCTTTTGACAAGTTTAGGCAATATCTAATATTGTCTAAAGTTGTTGTCTACACTGACCATTTAGCTCTTCGTTATCTTTTAACTAAATCTAATGCGAAACCTCGACTCATACGATGGATTTTACTCTTACAGGAATTTGACTTGGAGATACAAGATAAGAAGGGAGCTGCGAATCTTGTAGCGGATCACCTCTCTAGACTTGAAAATCCACATACCAAAGAGCTCGATAAAAGTGAAATAAACAACTCATTTCTCGAAGAACAACTCTTTTCTATAACACATTCTGAGGTATCATGGTTTGCAAATATTGCGAATTATTTAGCCGCTAACATCTTGCCAAAAAGACTGACACATCACCAAAAGAAGCGATTCCTTGCTGATGCAAAAAACTATTTTTGGGAAGATCCCTTTCTTTTCCGCATATGTGCAGATTAGGTAATTCGAATATGCGTTACAAAGGAAGAAGCAAGCAAACTCCTGGAACATTGCCATTCAAGACCTTCAGGAGGACACTACAGTGGCATCAAGACAGCACATAAAATATACGAATCAGGTTTTTATTGGCCCACTCTATTTAAAGACCCCAACAGGTATGTCGCCTCATGTGATAGATGCCAAAGAACAGGTAATATTTCTAAACGTGATGAGATGCCTCAAACATATATGTTGTCATGTGAAATATTTGACGTATGGGTATTGATTTTATGGGACCATTCCCTAGTTCATTTGGCAATAAATACATCCTAGTGGCAGTCGACTACATGTCAAAATGGGTAGAAGCCGAAGCTTTACCTACTAATTATGCTAGAGTGGTAGTTAAGTTCCTCAAGAAACTATTCTCTTGATTTGGAACACCTAGAGCTGTCATTAGTGATAGGGCACTCATTTCTACAGTACTCAATTTGATAGGGTCTTAAAAAAATATGGAGTACACCATAAGATAGCTACCCCATATCACTCTCAAACTAGTGGGCAAGTTGAAGTAGCAAACCGAGAACTTAAAAACGCATTCTAGAAAAAATTGTTGAATCAAACAGGAAAAATTGGGCATTAAAAGTAGATGATGCCTTATGGGCCTATAGAACAGCATTTAAAACCCCTCTAGGGACATCTCCATACAAACTTGTATACGGGAAAAGCTATCATCTACCATTCGAGTTAGAACACAAAGCTTTTTGGGCCATAAAGTTTTTAAATTTCGATCTTAGAACTGCAGGAAAGAAAAGAATGATGTAGATGAACAAGCTAGACGAATCGAGAGCTGAGGCCTACAAGAACTCGAAACTATACAAAGAGGCAACAAAGCGACGCCACGATGCTTGTCTAAAGAAGTCGAAACAATTCGAAGTAGGGTGGTCCTACTGTACAACTAAAGGCTTAAATTATTTCCTGAGAAGCTGAAATCAAGATGGTCAGGCCCATTCATGATCAAAATAATTTTTCCATATGGCACAATAGAGGTAACTCACCCCACTAAGGGCACATTCAAGGTAAATGGTCACCGACTCAAAATTTATAATGGTGTATATTTTAGAGATATGAGAAAGGAGCTTCTGCTCCATGAACCTTCTTTTAGAACTGAAAACAGGGAAAGTCTAGCTTAAGACTATAAACAAGCGCTTCTCGGGAGGCAACCCGAGCACTAACTTCCCTAACATTATACTTTTAACTGTTCAGCATCTAACTTCATACTAATTGATCTAATAAAGTGTAGGTTTTAGACCACACGGCCTTACACACGGGCGTGCCCGTGGCCGTGTGGAAACCAAGAGACAAACCACAGGCGGGCCAATAACCCTGCACGACAAAGAAAAATTTATTTTCCCAACATGGCCTGAGATAAAAGACCACGCCCGTGCCGATCCCCCGTGCGAGGTTACTGACTTGTTGAGCACGGGCGAGACACGACCGTGCCTTCCAACCAGCGAGGTTGCTGACTTGTCGAGCACGAGATAAACACACCCGTTCCAACCGATCGTGTGAAGAAGAACACGGGCGTGTTATCGGTAACATGACCGTGGCGAACCCACCTGAACGCGCCTAAAATTCAAAATCGCGAAAAGCACGGGCACTTTAAAATAGAAACGGGCGTGGCACATGCCCGTGCTCCCTCCCCTATTTAAGAAATTTTAACGATTCCTCTCCCCAAATCAACCCTAAAAATTACTCAGCCTCCCTCCTACTGAAATCCGGCCACACCAGCACCTCCCCAGCCTTAGAGGTCACACCCACCTCGCAAACCATCCAACAATAAGGACTCTTCGGTCCATTTATCTATAATTTTCATTTTGTTTACATTTTTGTTTCCTCTTTCTTTATCTTTCTTATCTCTAATTATATATTTAGTTTATTTTAATTAGGTCTCAATAATTCCTAGCTACTTCTCAGTGCGCTACCCAATTTCTTTATCTAGCGCAGGGTCGTCATCCAGACTGACCTCCCCATCCTCCTTTCACTTCCGCCTCAAGGAATCCATCCAAAATTCAGGGAGTATTCTTCCCCCTTCTCTTTTGATTTATCCCTTAAATATTATTATCTATCTTTGTACATTGAGGGCAATGTACATCTTAAGTGTGGGGGGGTGAATAGTTACTTCGAGAAAATGCCTAACTTTCTGCGTGATTCTCAAATCCTTGAGGATAAAAGTGCCTAACTTTTTTTCATTATTATTACTAATTAGGATGAAATTTCTGATGATTTATGATTTTTATTGAGGTGTTTTAGAGTAAGTCATTAATAATTGTGCATTGATGATTAAATTTGAAGAATATTAGAGAATCAAACATGATAAGTCTATTTTACAAAATTAAAATTGCTAGGCTGTTAACCTGAATTTGAATATTACTTGAAATTTGAAATCTATAAGGTTGATGTCAAAAACACCCATAAAATTTTGTAAGATTTTGAGCCTTATAGAGCATATATTCTTTTCCATGCTCACTTCATTGATTATGAGTGTGTCAACTATGAACTGTTATTCTAGAACTTACCTTGATTATACATGTAAAGACCACCGTTATGATTTGATATACCGAGATGATAAAGGCACCTAGGTTTTAACCCACTTACTCCACTAAAAAGCCTACCTTCATAATTAACCCCTAGTGAACCCCGTTGAGCATAACAACCCTTTTTATTGACTCACCCGCTAATATTAACCCAAAACCCCTTAGTTTTTGTTATCACATTCTATTTGACTACCCTTATGTTGAGATTTGATTTGATTTGTTGCCTAGCTATGATCTTTATTTTAATAGATTCATTCATTATTATGTAATATGTAGTTTGTTCTTAAAAAAATTTTTCAAGGTATATTCAGTATTAGTAGCGAGCTTATACAGTTAAAGTCTAATTATCAAAAGAAAAAGCTCGTATCATTAGGGTTATTGCTTTTCTAGTTAATATAATTATTATTGTCTTAGTATTTCGAGATACATAACTTATCAATTCAATCTCGATTCTAACCTTCTAATTCAGCCTTTATCCACACCTTTAACCCTAGCCCCGTTACAACCCTGACAAAAACCTTTTGATCTGTTTATCATCTTATTTTATAGTGGTGGAGATTTGATTTTAAGGTAAGCTTATGGGATTAACTTTTCAGGTTCGACTTTTGAGTGATCTTTTAAATTTGAACCTTAAACACTTTTTTGAGTGATTTAAGCGAATCTTTTGTGAGGATGTCAATCCTTGTAAGTTTGAATTAAAGGTAATTATTCAGATAAAGGGAGACACCTATGTTTTTGCGATACAAATACATGACTTATCTTGTTTGAATCTTTAGGACTATTTGAGTTGAATTATCCATGTATAAATTATCTATGAATTATGATAAGACATTATTGATAGAAATTATGAATTATGGAAAGTTCGTTTTAATTGTAAGTTGAGAATTTTGCTTGAGGACAAGCAAAAGCTTAAGTGTGGGGGTATTTGATAAACCATAAAAGTAACATATTTTAATCCCACATTTAGTATGATTTTGGATGATTTATCCTCTGTTTCATATAAAAAGGTACTCTTAATCTTTTCTTTTCATGTCTTATACCCAGGAAAGCACCCGAGGATAAAAAGAACGAGAAATGGGCCCAAAACAGAGTAAATGGGCCATATCACGAAATCAACACAGCCTGGACCAAAGCCCACACGGTCGTGCCTCACTGATCATCTAGAACACGGTCTTACTTCGAATTACACGGCCGTGTCTCATTAAAGAAATTCGAGCACGGCCTGGCCACGGTCCACACGGACGTGTGCCATGGCCGTGTCCCGGTCGCTGGAAAGAGCAATTTCACTCAGATTTGGATACTTAGGGAGAGAGAAACGTATTTCGAAAGCCTATATAAACCCCCTAAGTGCTACCAGAAGGGGGGCGGTTAGCTAGGCCAAGAAGCCAAGCCAAAAAGGTTAGAATTGTGGGAATCACTCGAAGGTAGTCAATTGATCCATCTCAAGAAGCCGGAATTCTACTCAAGATGGCGGATTTCTCCTTCAATTCCTTCAGGGAGTTTTAGGGATTTTTTATGTTTTGTTCTATCTTTCTCTTGAGATGTTTTCTTTATTAGTTATGAACTAAATCCTTTAGATACCTGAAGGGGATGAAACCTATGATGGATCTTGTTATTGTTTTTTGAATTAAATGATAAATACTTAGTTTGTTCTTAATTATGCAAGCCTAATCCAAATTTAATGTGCTTAGGTGGAGGAGGAATAGACCCTACCTAAGAGTAGATTTAGCATAATTAAGCGGAGTTGATCGCACGCCTAGAGATAGGGTGACGAGATTTTGCCAGATTAGGGTGAAACCTAATATGGGAGTCTATAGATCGATTTACTGCTATTCTAAGCGGTTATTATAAAAGAACGAGAGTTCCATTAATTAACCTAGGATTAGATGTTATTCACCTCGAGAGAGGGTTTAATATACGTTAAGGAGTCTTACGGATCGAACTAAGTAAATAAATCGTATGGTTCAGGGATAATAACAAGTGAAGTCTAGGTGGATTCTTCCTGAGGGTATCGTCTTAATCAACTGAATTTTTCTTAAAGTTATTTCCCAATTCATCCTTTTTGTCTTTGTGTCTTTAGCTTAGTAGTAATTTAGATTAGATTAAACAACTTCACTTATTTTAGCTAGATAATAAAAAGAAAGTTAGTATTAGTACTTTTAGTTCCTTTGGGAAAATAATCCGGTCTTGCCTAAGCTATACTACTGTTCGATAGGTACACTTGCCTTTAATCGTTGTCAGAGTTAGTTTCTAGGTTTGATCATTCTCTTTATAAATTTTAAGACTCTGATTTCAGCGATCACCTCCTTACACCAATTTGGATATAGAGTTTGTGCACCAAGGAAGGAGTACTCATACCATGTATATACTAGGTTTTGATGGGCCTATTTAGTCATAATGACCATGCATGCACTGATTCCGTAAGTATGTTTCCTTAGACATGAATACCAGAACCAAAAGACTAAGCTACTTAGCTGGATGTACAGTAGGAATGATTAAACAAATTAACGCGGATACCAGACTCAAGGTACAGAGGAACTCATTGGAATACTTTACTTGGAGCTTTATCTACTATACTGGTTCCATTCCTTTAATACCAGGACCTTCGCTCATTTCTTTAGTTAAAACAATAAAACAACTTTAAACAAAAACAAAATAGCTAAAGCTTTACTAACAAGTATCTGTAGGCATGCAAACAATTTTTGGATAGAAGTTTCCTTCATACCTAGTATTCAAAGAAATCTTACGAAACCTCTTTTACGTTAGCTTCTACCTATCTGGTAAAGCTTAAAGGAAGGTTTAAGAATTTACCAGTAGATAACTAGCACATAAGCTCTCTTAAGCTTTAACAATCAACACTTTTGTTAGCAAGGAAGAACTCTCTCTTGGTTTCTTCGATGATAACAAAGTCTAGTGGAGAAGACGAATAAAAAATCTTCTCTCCACTATCATGCTATCCTAATTATAGATAACCCACATCTAAATACCAATTAGGATTATCTCTAACCATTACTTATTCTCGCATTCTTCCACTAATTAATCACATCTTACGATGCTCTCCAAGTGTCATAATTACTAGCACGTTGCCTCCACTAGGATGCCAGGTGACTAAATCTATCCTACAAGCTATCATACTTACTTTAGTAATGACATTAACAACACTGGTAGCGATTTTATTAGCGGGAAACTCTGCCTAATAAGGTTCTCGCCCTAACTACAATTTTGCCATCACTCGGAATGATATTCCACAATGTTTGTGAAGTTCTTTGTAGCACTTCGCCATGAAGTTACTTACCTTATCTGGTCTAAGTCTCGCAACTTAGGCAATCTTCGCCAGCATAATCTCTCGAATCGATTTGGTTCGCCAAACCAGGGTGTGACAACTCCCTCATTCTAAGAAAAATTCCTCTTCAAAATTTTGTACATTTGAAAATATGCGAATACTACTATCTCATCGTGCTTTCTCTCTCTAATGTAGATTCTTCCATCTTGTGGTTCTGCCACAACACCTTAACCAGAGGAATTTCTTTATTCATGAGTATCTTAATTTCTCGGTCCAGACTGCATACAGGCTCTTCCTAGTAAGACAAATTTGATTCCACCTCCAACATCTCCAATTGAACTACATGATCCAGATCAGAGCGATATCTTCGCAACATTGACACATGGAATATGTCGTGGATTTTGGATAATTCAAGCGGAAAGGCTAAACGACAGGTTACTGGCCCTATACGCTCGAGGGTGAAACTTTTGTAGGGTTCGAAGAACCTCGGGTTAGGTTTCCCTTTTAATCCAAAACGAATAATCTTTTTCCAGGGTGAAACTTTTAGGAACACTTTGTCGCCAACCTCATAAGATATATCTTTCCTCTTTTTGTCATTGTATGCCTTTTGGTGGTCTTAGGCAACCTTCAAGTGATTCTTGATGGCCATTACCTTTTCTTTAGTTTCGTAGACTAGGTCTGGACCTACTAGCTTTCTCTCACTAAGTTCCATCCAACATATCGGTGATTGACACTTCCTCTCATTAAGCATGCACATTTCAATTATTGTATCCACTAGCCATCGTCTGGTTAGGATCACTCTGCTAATTCTAATGCATCCATAACGTATGAATGTAATACATACACAGTTATCACAGCAAAATTGAACAAATTAAATAAATAAAACTTTGACAAAAGAAAATACACAAAAGCATAAAAGTAAAGCATCAGATCTATAATTTCATAATTCACTACTTATTTTCCTACAAAACATGCAAATTATCACTAAATAATTCAATTATCAAACATAAAATCTCCCCAGCAATGGTGCCAAAAACTTGACACACCTTGATGTATGTGCACCGAGCAGAGAAAATTGCAAACAAGGACTAAAACATGCGATGTACTGCAAGGGTAACAAGTCAAGTTGTAATATTTATAAAGTGTACAATGGAACAATTATGTAGTATTCCGAGGATCAAAACCACAAGCGATAAGTTGATAATATTGAATTAAAAGTAACAAACATGCAAAAGAGAAAGTCTAAATAGTTAAAATCTAACAAACTATAATACAACAAATCAAAAATTGAAGGTTTTAATCTATAATGATAACTATGAGACTTAATTGTAAAAATTCCAAAATTTATAATAAAAATAATCAAAGAAAAAAAGTGATAGTTGATCAATTTCCGTGTTGAAAATTAATTCTCAAATTAAGGGATTGGAAGGAATAATTTTCTAATTGGATTAATTAATACCTCTTGGTTAATAATTTACCAAATTTACAATTTAGTCCAATTAACCTCTCGATCTAGCTTAGATTAAATGGGTGCAATTGATTTCTTACTCGATAAGGTCTCTTTTCGGTCTCATTTATCTATGTTTCACCTAGATTTTTCAATTCCAAGTTTCTTCGTCTATTTAATTTAGTATAAATTATTAAATTTAGTCCTAAATCCTTATAATAATTGTTCAACAGTTCAATTAACCAACTACCTAAGGAAATTATTTCACTCTCATCTTAAACAAAAAAAGCCCAATAATTTTCATATTCATTTAAATAATCAATAGTATTAAGATAAAAGAGTTTAGAAATTACTCAGATATTTTTTATGAAGTAATTGATTTTGATGGTTGAGATGGAGTGTAACGCAAGATCCCTCGGTTTTGATTATTCACTTGCAAAACTGGAAGCAAAACTAACGAAAAATTGATTAAAGTTGACAGTAAAAACTAAAGCAACAAGAAGGTCTAATTACCTTTGAGTTGGGAAAGACAGTGCAGAAAAATAAAAGGAAAAGTTGTAGTAGCCACTAAATAAAATAACCTAAATCCCAAGCTCCCTAAAACATTTTTTTTAACATTAATCTCATTATAGGTTCTTATGATATTTGTTATTTTTTATACAATGCCTAGAACTACCCATAGCCCTTCACCAACCCTTAAATAGAAGGATAATGAGCTTCAGGGCACTCGAACCCACGCATTCCCTAAAACATGTTTATAGTTTTATTTATAGTGTTAATACATTTGACCTAGAATGAACAAAATTTCCCCCTTCTTAACAATTAAAATAACCTATTTTGATTGAAGAATGCCCTTGCAGATTTTAGCCTGTCGAGCCTCGATGTCGTGACACCCAAACATTGGTGTTGCGACCTTGCCAACAACATCCTCCCAAATTTTCCTAGTGGCATCAGTGTCGCGATTGGCTTCTTGAACAACTGGGATGCTTTAGCAGTGGTGCTTTCCCTTGATGTCACGACTTCAGCAAGACATTCTTGTGACTTTAACGCTTGATGTCGCGACTCTGTGCTCTTAGTGTCGTGACTTTGTCACCAGTTCACCTGCAATTTGTTAGCTCTTGATATTCAAACTCCTAAGGTGACAGAGAGCTCCAGTGTCGCGACACCAATGGTCTGGTGTCACGACCTTAAGGACAACATCAAGACTTTTTCATGTTATTGTCGTAATCACCTCCTTCACAAGCTAATATTAATCGTTAAATTCCGAAAGGTAAGAATTTTTCATTTAGGTCACAAAGCACATTAAATACGCAAAACTGAATGCAAAGGTGAAAATCTAATAACTATTGAAAATCACAACGTAAAACCATAAAAGGCTTAAATACAAGCTCATTAAGTGTAAAAAAGGACTTAATCTACCATATCAATTTATGGCAGATCATTCGTTCGGTTGAAAGCCATGATCGACTTGAGTCCACCTCGCATAAAACACAAATATATTTTTGGTTTAGGTTTATTGCTATAAATATCAGAACGACTCGATTTCAATAAAAAATTTAAACTTCCGCTATAACTAAATAACTTTTTTCTTAATCGAATTTATCTAACAATTTATGGTTTCCTAGTTCATGTACTAGTTAGGTCAAAAAAAAAAAAAAGAAGCTTAAGTACTAAGTAGATATAAGTTGCCAAGTTCAAGTACCTCCGTATATATTAACCTTAGTTATCATTAATAATTATTTTTTAGAAAATTGTTTTTAAATGTTTTTATTTTAATTAGAAATTGCTTATTTAAAAAAAAGGTAAAATGAATTATTTAGAAATAAGGTTTTCTAATATATATATTATTTCTAAAAATATGAGAAAATAATTTTAAAAATTTTAAAAACATATTAAAAACTATTTTTAAATTCAAATTATGGAATAATTTTTTAAAAAATATTTTAAAAAAATTTTCTTTATAAATTTAAATATAAATTATTACAAAAAATTATTTTAAGTATTAATTCAAGTTTATTTTAAATATTAATTTCTTTTTGTTTCTTAATTTATATTGATTGTACATTTATATTATTTTAGGAACTATAAAATTTCTACAAATTATATATTTATATTATTATGTTTTTAATTTTTAATCATAACATTTTAAAAAGATTATTGTTGCAAATTATTAACAAATATATTAAAAATGTTTTAACTAATATATACAACCAAACCATGGATCGTAGGGGATAAAAAACCAATTTATATATATTTATGTAGTTTTTTATGTTGTAATTGCTTTTGATGTGTTATATTGTTATAAAAATTTTGACATGATAATAATTTATCTTATATGAATTTTAATTTATTAAATATATTTTTATATTTTATAATATTTTTATTATATTATATTTTAATTATTTTTATATGTGTATTTTATAATTTATATTATTTATTAAGTGTTTTATTGAGTTGGTGTCGCTCTCAATCAGGTTACCATCTCGGTTAGAAATTTACAAAAATGTCCTTCCATAATTAAAATAAGTAATATTGTTCGAGAGTAATTTAGTCTTTTCATTTTAAAAACCAATAAAAGTATGCCTTAGATGATATCTGAACTCAAACTAATTGTACTCCTAAAACTTTTAATTTACCACTCAACTAATTTTAATATTTTTATACATTTCAATTTTTATACTGCACACTTTATTACCTCCATCAATTGTATATATACATTAATGTATTTAATTGAGTTGGTGTGACAAATTAACTCAATACCGACTTAAGATTAATGACAACATCATGATAAACAATTTTAATCTAATTTTTTTCATTTTAACAGTGTACATATTTTATGTGTTATTATTAATAAGTTTCAAAACATACATTTCATTATTTATTGTATACTATTTTTAAAAATGCATTTTATTCTAAATTTGTGATTTTCACATACATACACATTTAATAGAATTTCTAGTATCATTTAGATCATTATTGAGTTGATGTAATTTGACTCGACGATACTGTTTTAGACAAATATATATATTTAGAAGAATATGTTAGTAATTTGATTTCCTTCACTTCTCCTATTCTCTCTCTTAAAAACTATATAACATATTTTAATTTTAATAAATTTATTTTAATAATTTTTACTATTTAGAAAATATAGTGAGAATTTTTGGTAAAAGTATAAAAATTAGGAGCGAAACCAATTTTCTTTTTAGATACTACATTTTAATATCAAAATAAAAAAAATTTAAAATTCAAAGAGCCTTAAAAGAAATTTGACAGATTTTAGGCCCGCCCCTAAATTCGCCTTATAAAAACCAAAATGTTGTGATTATATATTAGGTTTAGAAACTATATATTTTTTGTTTAAAGATTATAGATTATAAATATATATATCTTCATATTTTTTAATATATATATAAATAAGAAATAAAGACATTATTTTTTAATATTATTAAATTTAAAATTAGTTGTAAAATAAAAAATATATATATTACAATGTTTAAAAATAAATAAAAAGTTTTAAATTATAATATTTTTATATTATACATGTCCATTCAAAATTTGTAATTGCCACTTCAAACAATATTATCCTTTTTTAACACTTATAACTTGCCTTGTTATTGCATGCAACCAACAGGTTGATTTATCTCCGATTCGAATCATCTAGGCGGAGTACAATTACGAAGCGTGGTTGCTCAAATTGTAACCGTGTTGATGTGTCAAATGCTAGTTGTAATTTAGCTGTACTCCTTTCAATGGTTCTCAATCCTCTAAGAACGAAAACATTGATAGTAAATGCAAGCCTTTTTCAAGCCTCTCGGAAACTGCCAGTCGTCAATACGATATGTGGCCTTCTTATGATTCGTTCTTTGTTTTGATAACCGCTCCTTGTTCCTTGTACTTTTGGGTTCCTAAAATGTCCTTACGTAATAACTGGGTGTTGAATGTTTAGCCATTGGATTATATGTTTATTTACATAAGTACCATTGCGAAAAGAGCGGAATGATTATCGAGCACCTGCCTGTTTCCTTTTTGAAACGGATATTCCTTCGTAGAATGTTAGATTTACATCCCTTATGGCGCGTATCAATCACTCTCATCGAGATATGCCTTTCCCAACGAAGCTAAAGACCAACGTCTACATTAAAGTTTCAACATTCGTAAAATGATATGACTAGATTTTCTCTTAATTTATTTTTATATAAATTTAGAGTATTTTGCAAGCTTTTCTTCTTCTTTTTTTAAGTAAGCTGACTATATTATTTCATTCGAGGAAAGAGAAATTAAACAATTTGATATGTTCATCCAAAACCGGTAAAATAAACCGACAGAAACCATTAAAACAAAATTGAAACGTAAAAGCAATTCTCAAAACTTAAACAAAATTAAAATCATATTTTTCCGCACCTAAATTCCATCACCAGCCAACAAACGAAAACGTCTCTCTTTTATTCTTCAAATAGAAAAAATAACTACTTTAATTGATCAAGAAAAGAGAACCGTCATTACCTTGAGAAGAGAATCGGAGTTCAAGAGTTGATAATATCTCCGATACTAGGGCCAAGTATCACTATTCGGGCAGATCCACCCATCGCCGTTCCAGTACCACAACATTTTCTATACCCACCAGGGCATCCTTTATCTAGTGTCACGGGATTAGATCTTTCGTCTAGCGATACATTCGTCCAAACTCGTCTAAGTCAGCCTTTACTCAAGTAAGGATTCCTTAAGAACTCCTCCAATGCACCAATTTGCATAGCGGAAGCGATTTATGCCAAAAGAAGCAACAAAAAAACAATAGAAAGAAAGCACACAAGGTGTTTGAGTAAATGCTCTCTATATTCTCTTATTCACAAAGAACAATGAAACAATGGATGGAGTGTGTACAAATGAGGGGGAGGCTCTTTATTTATAGTTGAGCTCCCCCAAAATCGACGGTCAAGATACATTTACATCGACAGATGAGATTAACTATATCCCTTGATTTTAGGGATTTACAAGATATGCCTTATCAAATCTAATCTAATATTTACAATCTTTTAAGATTAGTTATCAAAATAGCCTAAGTTACTATATCTTCATTATCGGGTCAATCAAGCTTCAATCTGACAGGCTTCTCCAACAGGTCACCGAATCAGGCCAGTTCTTGCGGGCCAAATGATCTCCATCTACACAATAGACCTCCATTAGATGCATTTGGTGCGATGGTCACGAGCTTTGAACTGCGGCCCGTGACATTCTCCCTCACCCATTCTTGCAATGCCCTCGTTGCGACTTCCGAATGACACTAACTTGATTTGCCTCGGTCTCGTCTCGACGCCTTAGCTTTTCCCTTCCTTCAGGACTTTTGCCTCGGCTTACGTCGCTTATTAACTCGAATCGTTTTACTCGTTGCATTTACTCTGGTCAACTGTCAAACTTGCATCACTTCTTTTTCCTTGAAGTCCGATGCAACACCCACCTCTCATATAGGTGGAAGCCTTGTCGATGACTCAGCCAACTCCGACACTTCACTCAAATTGAGCCTCATTGGTCCCAACTTCACTGTTTTCATCGCAACTTTTTCCCCTAAGTTCGATGACAAACTCACCTCTTCCTTGGGTGGAAGCCCCTTCAATAACTCACCAAGATCAGATGTTGTCTTTCCTTTGACTACGACTTGCTTTAAACAGTTCTGTAACTCATGCAGACCACAGCACAAGAAGCACTTTACACGCTTCTTCTTGCTCCTCTTTGTAACACCACCAACCCGAATCCGTCGTCGGAACATGGTTACGAGGCATTATCAAGGAGTACAAGACACTTACAGATAATTTGAAATCATTATCGTTCAAATACTGAGACTAATTATAAACGTTCCTTTAACGGACCTTCGAAGTCCAAATCATGCATTAAGATCGGGTCGAGACTAAACCGGATCCTCAGGAAAAATTTTCGCGAATTTTAAAATTTTTTTCGCATATAAGGGTCACACGCCCGTGTGACTAGGGACACACAGCCAGACCATACGCCCATGGGGTAGACCGCTTGTCAAACACGGCCTAGACACACGTCTATGTCTGCTCGTGTGAACGAAAATTAAGCTATTTTCCAAGCTATATTTCTCACTCACTTGATCCTTTATCTTTATCAACATTTTAATACAGTCAAGAACCAATTTAAGATATTCAACCAAGCCTTATACTTATTACCATTTGTTAGTCGTACACTTCATATAAATAACAAGAAACGTATATAGGCTTAATTCTTATTAAATTCCTCTTATACCTATACTTTTCCACATTATGTATTCATATCACATATAATAATCATACCTCTGTATTTCATATACATTTTCCTAACAATTTGTCTTGGTTTCTAACTATTTCATATTTGAGTTCTACTCATCAAATTATTTGAACATTATCTTTACACAAATAGTACACTTGAGGTGTACAGTTTTATAATTATGAATAAACACATTTATCAAACATATTCCATGTTTTTATATATCACAGTCTCATATTTCTATGTATCAATTACCATCATTTCCTCGTATTTCAGACAAATACGTGTAACAATTCATAAACATGCAACTCACTAACTCTTCCTACCAATCACAATTTAAATTGACAAATCACTTATTGAGTCCAATTTCAATATTCACTAAAATTTATCATATAAAGTTGGATGTACGTATCCACCAATAGGTTCCATGTACAGATATCATCATCTCAAATTTCCACATACATTTACTTTCCACGTTATGAACTCAAATAACATATACAAGATATACCAATGTATTTCAAGTACATTTTCATAATATTTCATTTCGAAATCAGATTATTTCATATTAGAAATTTTCTTATTAACTCATTTGGAATACCAATTCATACGAATAACACACTCAAGGTGTACAAATATATAATCACAAATGACCTCATTCATCAACCAAGATTTATGTTCATGTCTCATCAACTCGTATTTCCTTATATCACATAATTCCATGTAACACTTATTGTAACAGCCCGATTTAGGGGTTAGTTGGAACAGTGGTTTCGGGACCACTAATTCGAGGTTGAAGAAAATTATTTTAATATTATTTTATGAGTTAGAGCATGATTACATAAGTGCATGAAAATTTTGGTGTTTTAATTCTAGCGATTTCTTGCTTAATTGCGAAAAAGGACTAAATCGCATAAAGTGTGAAAGTTCTATTTTTCAAGCTAAAGGTGTCTAATAGATATAGAATATTAATTGGAGGTCCTTAAAGTGTAATTTAACCCTCTAGTAATGGTTGGCCGGCCATAGGGGACAAACAATGTCAAAATTGGTCAAAGTGGTTGAAGTTAGGTGGACTAAATTGAGGTTTTATATTAAAATAAAGAAAGAAAAGATATCATCTATTCTCCTTCATTTCTCCACCAAAAATTAAAAGCAAAAAGGGGTTTTGAAAGCTCAAAAATTTTAGCAAACTCTTCCCCTTACAAGTAAGTGTTTTAGTGATCATTTATTGATAATAATTGTATTTTTGGAACCCTAAAGCTTGAGTTAGCTAAATAGGGGACTATTTTGCAAAATGGTTGAAAGTTTAGAGTTTTTCCATGTGAGCATTTATGTTGTTTGCTGCATTTTTATTGAAGAAAATGAGTCTTAATTGTTAGATAAACAACTTTTGTGAAAGGTGTTATCATGAAAACGCCTAAAAGGACCTTTATGTAAAGGTTATAAAATATGTGGTAAATGTGTGAAATAAGGAGTATTGAGGGTTTCCATAAGAGTAATAAATGTTCACCTAGTCTCGTTAAAGAAATAAATTTTATTAGATATGATTTCTGAGCCTAGGGGTAAAATGGTCATTTTGAGAAAGCTTAAGGGCAAAATGGTAATTTTTTCAAAATATGATTATTGAAATGTGTTTTTTAATGTGGCAACTAAATGAGCTAAATTTTTATTATAGATCAAGAAGAACGAAGAATTAACCTCGACCGAGAAAAGGGCAATGTGTCGGATTAGATTGGTAATTTAGCCTATTTTGAAATCGAGGTAAGTTTGTGTGCAATAAATTCAACATCATGTTATTAAGTATCTAATTTATTGATATTAGTGATGTATAATATTTCTATGAATTTGAGTAATGATGTTGAATGAGAAAATGATGATAATTGTGATGTGAAAGTCCTGGTTGAACCTTAATAAATGAGAGAATAATATCATCAATACTTGAGAAGGGTAAGGTCCCGTATAAGACCATGTCTGGGACATGGCCTTGGCACTGAATTGAGATCCTGTATAAGACCATATCTGGGATATGGCATCGGCATAAAAAATGAGAATTGTATAAGACCATATCCAGGATATGGCATTGACAATCGATATGAGATCCCGTTTAAGACCATATCGGGGATATGACATCAGCATCTAGAGGTGACCCCATGTAAGACCATATCTAGGATATGACAATGGCGTCGTATTTATGTAAATGATGATGATTATGTACCTTCGAGTATCCCATGTGATTCAATGGAGTAATAATTAAGCTTGTAATAGAGATGAGATTAGTGCTAAAGCTGTGTGATGAAGTGATACAGGTACATGTGAGTAATTCACGAGAAAAGTTTATGATATGTGATATGATATGTAATTGGTAAGAATAAGCATGAGTAAGTTATGGCAATGTGCCTAAGACTTTGTGTTTTATTCAATCTCATGGATGGATGACATTATGAGCATTATGTTGTTATTTATTTCATGCAAACTTACTAAGATTTATGCTTACTCCTCTCATTTCCCTTGTCTTTGTAGTACTGTCAAGCTAGTTCAAGAATTCGTGGAACGTCGAAGTTCAAAAATCACACTATCGACTTCTCTTTGGTATAGCAAAGTTAGAATTCTTTTTGAGTATGGTATGTATAGGACTTGGTCTCTTTTGTTATGACATATTTGTTAGACAAAGTGTTGGCTATTAATGTTATCAAATTCATTTTGTAAGTGGTCATTGGAATTGGGCCAACACTTGACAAGTTTATATATATTCAATAATGATGAAATTCATTAAGTGCATGCTTGTATGGATGTCTTGATTTTGAGTCTCTTGAAGTGCTTTATAGTTATTATATATGTTGGATTGAATTGGTATAAGTATGGTTGCTGTGTAGGGTGGCATTTGGCTTGGCAGATAGCCTTTCAAATGTCCACACAGGTAGACACACGGGCATGTGTCTAGGCCGTGTGTGACACACGACCAGCCCCATGGGCGTGTTGATTGGCCGTGTGTTCCTTTGCATGCCATGTTTACAAGTCAGTATGCTCAGTAGTAAACACACGTGCAGAGACATAGCCGTGTGTCTCAGCCGTGTGGGAGGCACGGCCATGGACATGGGCGTGTGCCCAGGTCGTGTGAAGTCTGCACCTGAAATTAGGAATTTAATTCGACACACGGTCTAAGGACATGGGCATGTGCCTTGGCCGTGTGGCTCTATTTGAGATGATGATGTTATAACAGAATGTCAAGGTTTTCACACACGGGCGTGTCATGGCAGTGTAAGGGACACGGGCCAGGGACACAGGCGTGTGCCCGGCCGTGTGAAAACCCCTTTAGGTTCGAATTAGAAAATAAAATCCACGCGGGTTAGAAATATGGGCGTGTGTGACCACACGGCCTGCCCACATGGGTGTGTTCCATTCCACACGGGCGTGTGTCCCCTTGTAACACCCTTTACCCGTATTCAATGCCGGAATAGGGTATGAGGCATTACCAAAACACATACACTTGTAAACGTATTAAATTGAGTCATAAAATTTCATCCAAATTATACAAAATGAACTGCTAAATATTAAAAGCCAACATTTTAGGCCAAACAAATTATAACATAAACAAATGACTAAGTCCCCTATACATGCCATAAACTTAAGAGGTTTGTATTCACTTTTACCCTACGATAATAGCTTGATAGTGTGATTACATCTCCGGCAATCTCCAACTCTAGTTAGCATACAACCCTATAAGATATGGGAAACTAATGGAAGTAAGCTACAAAGCTTAGTAAGTAAGTATGTAAATGATAAGTAATGGATTTAACATGTTTACAAAATAACACAATCATATCTACATTCAATTTCACTATTTATTCAAGTTCGGAGCAAGCTGTCTATTCAAGTCGCAGTCACTAAATTATTTTTATCTAGAGCTACGAAACTCCAAATTAAGATCCGTAAATGTTTCCTAAAACTAGATTCACATATCTTGTTACCATAAAATTTTCAGAATTTTTGGTTTAGCCAATTAGTATAGTTTATTCATCAAAGTTTCCCCTGTTCTGCTCTTCGATAGCTCCAACCATTCTTTGCTAAAATATATTTATCTACTTGTACAAAATTCAAATGATGTTCTAGTTTGTTTCTTATAAAAATAGATTCATTAATAAATCTAACCATATAAATTATATCCCAAAATTATTTTGTTACAATTTATAATGATTTTTCCAAGTTAGAACAGGGGATCTCGAAATAACTCTGAACCAGTCCCACAAAAATCTAAATATCTCAAAATACAGAATTTCTTTGCTTTCTCTGTTTCTTTCATATGAAAATAGACTCAATAATATTTAATTTAATATCTCACTCAACTACTAATTCCATTTATACTATTTTTGGTGATTTTTCAAATTTACTCTACTGCTTTTGTCCAAAACTATTTTATTTCTAAATTTACTCTTTCATAATTTCACTTACTCCATTTCATCTTACCAAAAGTTCGCTCAAATATCAAGCACATTGTTCATAAATTTTCACACTTATACCTGCACTTATCCATCACTTATTCATATTCAATTACACTTAGTCGTTACATAATCACATGTATTTTCACTTAGCCAATTTCCCGTTGATTCATCGGAATAATAACAAATACACGGTGGCCTGCACATAGTACCACCCTTGTAGCCGAAGCTATATGGTACACATAGTAGCCTGCACTTAGTACTACACATGTGACCAAAACCATCACTTACACATAGTGGTCTGCACTTAGTACCACACATGTGATCGAAACTATCGGGTACGCATAGTAGCCTGCACTTAGTACTACACATGTGACCTATCCGCCTGGTACATGTAGTAGCCTGCACTTAGTACTACACACGTGACCTAAAACCATCTCGTATCTCTCTTGTACACATAGTGGTCTGCACTTAGTACCACACATGTGACCTAGCTATCTCATTCGTATCTTTTCTATTCAGAAGGTTCAACTGGGAATCCTCACTTTTCATCATTTTACCAATTCATCCATAATCAATCACAATTCATGATTTACATCAAATAATTACTCCATATTCAACCATATCTCATATAACACAACAAAATATTAAAACATAAATAAAAACAATGTATTATTTACATGCAAACTTACCTCGAAAGCAAAATCGGTGAAAATGACTTATTCGTCAATTTCTCGTTCTAGTTCCAAACCTCATTTTCCTTGATCTATAACAACATATTTCACTTATTTAATTAATGTACTATTCAAAACAGTCCTTAACTCAACTTTTGCAAAATTACAATTTTGCCCCTAAACTTTTACATATTTACACTTTTTCCCCAATACTCGAAAATTAAACTTCATCCCTTATTCTTATGTTTTATAACATGCTGATCATTTTTCCCTTCTATGGCAACATCAAATTCTTACTCTAACATACACTTTTGAACATTAGGTATTTTTACCGATTATGTCGTTTTACTTGTTTTCACTTAAAATTGCTTAGTAAAAGTTGTTTAACATGATTTCAAGCTTCATATTCTACCATAAAACATCAAAATAAACACTTTTCACCTATGGGTAATTTTCCAAAGATAAACCCTAGCATGAATTATTGGTAGCATAAGCTAAATCAAGCTGCCGGGACTCTAAAACCGTAAATAACTTGAAAAATAGGGCTAGAACGGACTTACCATGAGCTTGGAAAGTTGAGAAAACCCTAGCCATGTCTTCTCTTGGTAAATTTCGTCCATATGAAGAAGATGGACAAATTTGGCATTTTAAATTTTGTTTTTAATTCATTTAATTTACAAAAGGACCAAAATGCCCTTACAAAAAAAATATCTTATCTAACACATACCATATCCATTTTTGTCCAACAATCTAACAAATGGGATAATTACCATTTAAGAACCTCTACTTTAAAATTTCATAGCAATTTGACACCTCTAACTTCTAGAACTCAAGTTTTGCACTTTTTACAATTTAGTCCTTTTGACTAAATTGAGTGGCCAAACGTCAAAATTTTTGAACGAAATTTTCATGAAATCGTTTCGTGAAATTGTAGACCATAAAAATATAATAAGAATAAATTTTCTTACATCGAATTTATGGTCTCGAAACCACTGTTCCGACTAGGCCCTAATTCGGGATGTTACATTTTCTCCCCCCTTTTAGGATTTTTATCCTCGAAAATCTTACCAGAAGAGTGGTTTAGTATCTTTCTCTTAATTTCCAACATCACTAAATAATCTTTTTCAAGACGATACCTTCAGAAATACTCTATCATTGATCTGAATCCTAATAGAACTTAGTGAATTCTGTCGAACAAAGAATCGATACATATTGAAATTATTATGCTAATTCCATCAAACATTCGAAAACAACCCACTAGCATTTCTCTTGGCTCCCCACAGATCAATCGATAATCACTCACAATCTTTCAATAGCTTAACTCATAACCACTGTCTTAAACTCAAATTTTTGCTATGCCATCAGATATATTAAACTCTCGAAACCAGGAAACATATGACAATCCTCGTTAAACAAACATTGTCATCAAATTTTTCAATACAGACATAATAATAACCATCTCTAAATCACTAGTCGAACAGTTCTTTTTAATGTGACATTAACCGTATTAGCTCGACGAAATAGATATCCTGATTGAACTCATTAACTTTAATCAAACTTACCTGAGAAAAGAAAACTGCTATATAATTTAAGCTTGTGTTCTTACCATTTATACCCTTACCAATATCAATTTCTTCCACGAAAATTTGAGAAACCTTGATACCAAAATCACCACATTCCTGTAATCAAATCCAGAAATACAATCATACTAAACAAAGCCATCATAGACCAAATAACATACTTTAAGGATGAGCCATGTCCGATAATTTGCACAATAAGGGCGATAAGAAAACCCCAAATACGATACCATTCCAGAAGTCTAAGAACATAACTCACAAGAAAATAACAGAGATCCTGATGATTCCTCAGAGAAAACCAGCTAGAAAAACAATGCTTACCGACTCTGGACTTCCATCATAATAAAGATAATATATTTTTCGTATATAAAAAACAAAACCATAATAAGTAGGAACATAATAATAGTCTCACATAAATTTTTACCATCGACTTCATTCCAACATATTTAAATAGAATTCTGAAGAGATAAGGAAATACCAATCATAAATTGACCAAACCAACAGGGCATTCGTCTAACATCATAGTTAGCTTCTCACAACGTAGAAACTCCATCAGAAACTGAACAATCACACACATATCTTTGAGGATAAAAGAATATATAGAATACACAGAAAAGATCATTATATTCATTTCAACTGTAACTGTCACACACACAGACATATTTACTACTCAAATATCATTTCTTTGACTAATTCTGTCATCATAAACCCCGTATTATTCCACTCACTAACGAAAATCAATTCGGGAAAATTTTTAGCAAACACATACTTTAGACATCATATCTGAATAATTCGATTAGCCGAGACTAACTTCTCCTTTATCAGTGACATTGCATAATCTGTATAATCTTTAAAACATTCTAATATCCTTCCAAAATTGTTTCCAGTTTCCAAACTATTCTTATCTCTATATGCATTACTAAGTATTTCACCACTAAACTCTTTAGTTTCACATTTATGGACTTATTCCACATGGTTTTCGTGAATTTTCGTTATAAAACAACACTGGTAAGGGAGTGAGGTCGTAAAACTTCTGACTTAACTCTCATAAATACATACATATGACTTTGTATTCATCACCAACATCATATAATCACAATTACATAATTCACTTCAAGCTAATTAACATACATAGTCATGTTACACGAACTTTTTTAATTGTCTTATTCAAACAAGTGTACATAAACACTCATTCTGTCAATTTGAGTAAATTTACTTATCGTACTCACTTAATCAAATATGTTGGGTACATAACATCATATGCATGCCAAACAAACATGGATGGGCTTATCTCATTTCGTACATTAACACATATATATCGTGAACTTCTATTCATACCTTTCCAAATTTCGACACATCATAAGCACATCTCAATCATTTCAATATCATTATCAGCATTATCGAAAAATAGCTCGTTTGGAAGTCATCTCTGTCTTAACAAAACAATTTCGTCAGAGTCGGGAGATATCACACTATTACGAGTAGTAATATGGCATGTATAGCTAGACTCACATACGCTATGTTAGTCCGAGAATCAAATAAACCATAGCTCTGATACCACTAAATGTAATACCCTTTATCCGTATTCAATGCTGGAATAGGTATGAGGCATTACCAAAACACATACACTTGTAAACGTATTAAACTGAGTCATAAAATTTCATCCAAATTATACAAAATGAACTGCTAAATATTAAAGGCCAACATTTTAGGCCAAACCAATTATAACATATACAAATGACTAAGTCCCCTATACATGCTATAAACTTAAGAGGTTTGTATTCACTTTTACCCCCACGATGATAGCTTGATAGTGTGATTACATCTCCGGCGATCTCCAACTCTAGTTAACATACAACCCTATAAGATATGGGAAACGAAGGGAAGTAAGCTACAAAGCTTAGTAAGTAAGTATGTAAATGATAAGTAATGGATTTAACATGTTTACAAAATAACACAATCATATCTACATTCAAATTCACTATTTATTCAAGTTCGGAGCAAGCTATCTATTCAAGTCATAGTGACTAAATTATTTTTATCTGGAGCTATGAAACTCCAAATTAAGATCCATAAATTTTTCCTGAAACTAGATTCACATATCTTGTTACCATAAAATTTTCAGAATTTTTGGTTTAGCCAATTAGTATAGTTTATTCATCAAAGTTTCCCCTGTTCTGCTCTCCGATAGCTCCAACCATTCTTTGCTAAAATATATTTATCTACTTGTACAAAATTCAAATGATGTTCTAGTTTGTTTCTTATAAAAATAGATTCATTAATAAATCTAACCATATAAATTATATCCCAAAATTATTTTGTTACAATTTATAAAGATTTTTCCAAATTAGAACAGGGGATCTCGAAATAACTCTGAACCAGTCCCACAAAAATCTAAATATCTCAAAATACAGAATTTCTTTGCTTTCTCTGTTTCTTTCATATGAAAATAGACTCAATAATATTTAATTTAATATCTCACTCAACTACTAATTCCATTTATACCATTTTTGGTGATTTTTCAAATTTACTCTACTGCTGTTGTCCAAAACTATTTTATTTCTAAATTTACTCTTTCATAATTTCACTTACTCCATTTCATCTTACCGAAAGTTCGCTCAAATATCAAGCACATTGTTCATAAATTTTCACACTTATACCTGCACTTATCCATCACTTATTCATATTCAATTACACTTAGTCGTTACATAATCACATGTATTTTCACTTAGCCAATTTCCCGTTGAATTCATCGGAATAATAACAAATACACGGTGGCCTGCACATAGTACCACCCTTGTAGCCGAAGCTATATGGTACACATAGTAGCCTGCACTTAGTACTACACATGTGACCAAAACCATCACTTACACATAGTGGTCTGCACTTAGTACCACACATGTGATCGAAACTATCGGGTACGCATAGTAGCCTGCACTTAGTACTACACATGTGACCTATCCGCCTGGTACATGTAGTAGCCTGCACTTAGTACTACACACGTGACCTAAAACCATCTCGTATCTCTCTTGTACACATAGTGGTCTGCACTTAGTACCACACATGTGACCTAGCTATCTCATTCGTATCTTTTCTATTCAGAAGGTTCAACCGGGAATCCTCACTTTTCATTATTTTACCAATTCATCCATAATCAATCACAATTCATAATTTACATCAAATAATTACTCCATATTCAACCATATCTCATATAATATAACAAAACATTAGAACATAAATAAAAACGATGTATTATTTACATACAAACTTACCTCGAAAGCAAAATCGGTGAAAATGACTTATTCGTCAATTTCTTGTTCTAGTTCCAAACCTCATTTTCCTTGATCTATAACAACATATTTCACTTATTTAATTAATGTACTATTCAAAACAGTCCTTAACTCAACTTTTGCAAAATTACAATTTTACCCCTAAACTTTTACATATTTACACTTTTTCCCCAATACTCGAAAATTAAACTCCATCCCTTATTCTTATGTTTTATAACATGATGATCATTTTTCCCTTCTATGGCAACATCAAATTCTTACTCTAACATCCACTTTTGAACATTAGGTATTTTTACCGATTATGTCGTTTTTATCGTTTTCACTTAAAATCGCTTAGTAAAAGTTGTTTAACATGATTTCAAGCTTCATATTCTACCATAAAACATCAAAATAAACAGTTTTCACCTATGGGTAATTTTCCAAAGATGAACCCTAGCATGACTTATTGGTAGCATAAGCTAAATCAGCTGCCGGGACTCCAAAACCGTAAATAACTTGAAAAACGGGGCTAGAGCGGACTTACCATGAGCTTGGAAAGTTGAGAAAACCCTAGCCATGTCTTCTCTTGGTAAATTTCGTCCATATGAAGAAGATGGACAAATTTGACATTTTTAATTTTGTTTTTAGTTCATTTAATTTACAAAAGGACCAAAATGCCCTTACAAAAAAAATATCTTATCTAACACATACCATATCCATTTTTGTCCAACAATTTAACCAATGAGCTAATTACCATTTAAGAACCTCTACTTTAAAATTTCATAGCAATTTGACACCTCTAACTTCTAGAACTCAAGTTTTGCACTTTTTACAATTTAGTCCTTTTGACTAAATTAAGTGGCCAAACGTGAAAATTTTCGAACGAAATTTTCACAAAATCGTTCTGTGAAATTGTAGACCATAAAAATATAATAAAAATAAATTTTCTTACGTCGGATTTGTGGTCCCGAAACCACTGTTCCGACTAGGCCCTAAGTTGGGATGTTACACCCCTTGCATGCCAGGTTTACAAGTCAGTATGCTCAGTAGTAAACACACGGGTAGAGACACGGCCGTGTGTCTCAACCGTGTGGGAGGCACGACCATGGATATGGGCGTGTGCCCAGGCCGTGTGAAGTCTGCACCTAAAATTAGGAATTTAATTCGACACACGGTCTAAGGACACGGGCGTGTACCTTGGCCGTGTGGGTCTATTTAAGATGATGACGGGCGTGTCACACATGGGAGTGTCATGGCTGTGTGATGGACACGGGCCAGGGACACGGGCGTGTGTTCGGCTGTGTGAAAACCCCTGTAGGTTCGAATTAGAAAATAAAATCCACACGGGTTAGAAACATGGGCGTTTGTGACCACACGCCCTGCCCACATGGGCGTGTTCCATTCCACATGAGCGTGTAGTCCTGTTTTAAGCAAAAAGTTTCTAAGTGTATGAAAGTTTCTGGTTTGGTCTCGAACCATTCCGTATGTACGTTTAGGGTCTCGTAGGCCCATAATAGGGACATTATGAGTCTGAATGAAAGATTTTAAGTTGAGATAAAATTTCATAGGCCGATGTTGTATGTTTGGGTTAGTTAAGTTTGGTAATGCCTCGTATCCAGTTTCGGCGTTGTACACGAGTAAGGGGTGTTACACTTACCAAACTTTGTCAAATTAGTGAACGTCTTATAGAATTGGTCTGGGCCAATATTCACTGAATTTCACTGATAATCACTGATGTCATAGCATAGCTATGTTCTTTTCACTAGAATGCCATAGCTCAGCTACAAGTGATGAATTGACAGATAAGTCCATGGTTTTACCATGGCATAATGATAGTAAAGATGTAAGACCATAGCCTATGGTCTTACATCTTTACTATCATTATGCCATGGTAAAACCATGGACTTATCTGTCAATTCATCACTTTTCACTAGAATGCAATAGCCCAGCTATGGACTTATACGGATATCACTTATCTCTTGTAGCCGAAGCTACCACTTATCATTTGTAGTCGAAGCTACCACTATTCACTTGTAGCCAGAGCTACCACGTTTCACTGATCAGGTAACTGGAGCTACACTTTTCACTTGATTAGGTAGGCGAAGCTACCACTTATCACTTATCACATAGGAGCTCACTCTCGAGCTATTCACATTCACGGGTCTTCTCACACAAGCTGTCGATCATACGTAACTACTCAGTGTTGCTCACACAAGCTGCCAGGTATCTGCAACACATGCCGGATTCTCCAGCCACTGGTAGAACTTATAAGACCAACACCCGTTTCACATAGTCATAAATCTCGGTTCTGCTCACACAAGCTGTTGGTCATGACGAGCTACACGGTGCTACTCACACAAGCTGTCGAGTATCCGTAACACATGCCGAATAACTCAGGCACTGGTAGAACGTACGGACCAGCACCCGGATCACTTATTTCACTTAGTACAATGCCATGGACTTATTTCACTTAGCACAACGCCATGGTTTAACCATGGTCTTTTATTATCAATTCATATTTCACTATGCAACGATCGTGATTGATACTGCATTTTCACTCAATTCGAACATTTACTGAAATTTCCACAATTTAATCAAATATATGATAATGGTGCTTTATTAACACAAATCAACAGCATTTATCAACATACGAACTTACAAATTCAATTTTTATATCATAACGATAATCACAATTTCATAGTAAATATTCAAAATAAAATATTATATCATTTCTAATTTAACATTTATCGATTATAATAGGGCATGTGATCAATTTATACATAAGTCATTCATATATTTTTCCTCCTCCTCCTCTCCATCCACATTCTTAGTATAAATAACACACTTGTAAGTAACATTATCAATAATTTTCATTATTTACTTATATGGATATTCAAGCTGTCCATCCGTGTCACAGTCTCTAAATTATTTTTATCTTCATCTACAGAACTCCAAATTAAGATCTGCTAATTTTCCTTAAAACTAGACTCATATATCTTCTTACCATGAAAATTTTAGAATTCTTGGTTTATCCAATAAGAATAGTTTATTTTTTAAAGTCACCCCTATTCTGCTGCCTGACAGTTCTAACCCTTCTTCACTAAAAATTAATTATCTCCTGGTACGGATTCAAAAGATGTTTCCGTTTGTTTATCTTGAAAATAGGCTCATTCAGGATTTTAAAATTATAAATTTAAGCTCACAATTATTTTCCTAAAATTTTTGATGATTTTCCAAAGTCAGAATAGGGGAACCCCAATTTATTCTGACCTTGTCTAACAAAATTTATTATATCTCATGATTCAAAATCCCATTGCTCACACCGTTTCTGTTATAAGAAACTAGACTCAATAAACTTTAATTTCATATTTTATTCATCCTCTAATTCGATTTCCACAATGTTTGGTGATTTTTCAAAGTTAGACTACTGCTACTGTTCAAAACTATTTTAGTGCAAAATGTTGATTTTCATTTTGCCCCAAATTTCACAGTTTGTACAATTCAGTCCTTGCTCAATTAACCCCTCAATTGAGCTAATTTTTCTCAATTAATACTTTATTCTATCATTTTAAACTACTTCATAACCCTTGGAAACCAAAACTTTAGCCCTAGACCTTAATTCCAAACTCTTTCACTATTAGGTCCTAAAGTCAATTTCCATCAATTTTACTTGATAAAATCATCATTATCAAAATTAAAGCTTCAATTCAATGTTTATTCATCATATGCTTCCAGCACTCATCCATAGCAATTTTAAAAATTATCCATTGAATTAAAAACTAATGACATAATAAGTTGGACCCAATTGTAAAAGTCCAAAAACTTAGAAATTTCAAGGAGAAAGCAAGAATTAAACTTACATGAAGGTAGAGTATGAAAACCAGCTTGAACCCTCTTCCATGGCTGTATGTAAGGTAGAGTATGAAAACCATCTTGAATCTTCTTCCATGGTTGTTTTTCAGCTGATGAATATGAAGAAAAATGATGAGAATTCTAGATATTCCAATTTGGTCCCATTTTTATTGAACTAATTTTGATAATTTTCTAATTTTGCCCTTATTTCACCCATTTCCTGATTTTTTTCAGCTATTGCAGCCCAAAATATCTCCTTTGGTCTTATTTTAACTTTAGTTCTTTCCTCATTTGACAATTTAGCTATTTAATCCTTCTAGCAACTTTTACACCTTTTTCAGTTTAATCCTTTTTATTTAATTAACCACCCGAACGTCAAAATTTTTTAACAAAATTTTAATACTACCTTATTGACACTCCGCAAATATTCATAAAAATATTTATGGCTTGGTTTATAACACCGAGATCTCGATACCTCTTTTTCTCAATTTCTTGACCAAATAAATCTTTATAAAACACAATTTACTATTTCAAAAATCTTTTAAAAGCTACATTTGGCTTGTAAATATTAAATAATATAATCTATGAATTTATTTGTTTGATTTGGTGGTCTCGAACCACTATTTTCGACATCGCTAAAATTTGGATTATTACAACTCTCCCCCCTTTAAGAATTTTTGTCCTCGAAAATTCCTTCAGTGGAGAGGTTCAGATATTTTTCACCGACTAATAGTATCACCAGTTTTCAAGGCTGAAACATTAACGACCACTTCTAAATCATATATCAAGTAATTCTTTTTCATACAATTTTTAATTGTTTAAAAGTATAGTCCATTCTTTGCCTTACTGCATTAAAACACAATTTATCCACTCAATGATATATCACTGTAAATCACAACTTTCTTACCTGATTTAGGCTGAACCAGAATTGACGCTTCGGTCAACAGAACTTTCATCTTCGGTCAATGAATATCTTTCACGAATAAATCATTTTTGCAATTCGGAGCTTCGACCCAATAGAAGTAGAAAGCAATATCATATGAATGTTTCCATCAAGTGTCCTCTCAAGCATAATCGATTAGAATACCAGAGAAGGATAAAAAAATACCGCTTATAGTTTATAAAGACTTTCAATAATTCCTTCCAATATCATAATCAAACAACCTTTCCATGTAAATAAGAATCACATTTGAAAATGAACAATCACATATATTTCTGAAAATAGCATATCATGTAAAATACCCAAAAGAAATCGCTACATCATATCCAATTATAACAACTGCTTTCAGATATTTTTATGACTTCATTACTACTCCACTGACTACTAAAGCAATCAATAATATCAAATTATTCAGTTCACTAAAGGAACTAATTCAGAAGAATTTTTTTCTTCAGAAATTTCGTTTTGTAAATACCATACTTGAATAAATCGATTCCTCATGAATAAGTTCTTTCTTAACAATAATATTGTATATTCTGAATAATCTTCAAAATAAATGATCAGATATCTCTCGACCTTGATGAGAATTATTTTACTAATAGATAGAGATGTTTCCAACCAAGCTAATTCCAATAGTGATGAAAGTGATATTTGAGTATTTAATAAAAAAAAGGGGAATTGCCTATGATGAGTAAAGATTTATAAAGGTATGAAATAAATGTTTGTAATGAATATATTGATGATAAAAGTTATGTTATGTGTGCATATATGAAAGCCAAATTTTGAGGCTTTATGACCTCTGCCCCCTCATAAGTATTGTTTTATACATAGAAATTTACCAAATTTATATTAATTAAGTTTCCAAGTGTGAAATTGAAGATTTCAGTGGCTAAATGATTAACAAAGCAGATAGAACTAAGAATGGGTTAGTTAGTAAAAATGATAGTTGTAATAGCCCAAATTTCAACGATGTCGAAAATAGTGGTTCGAGACCACCAAATCAAAAAATAAATTCTTAAATTATATTATTTAATATTTACGAGCCACATGTAGCTTTTAAAATATTTTTGAAATAGTAAATTGTGTTTTATAAAGATTTATTTGGTCAAGAAATTGAGAAAAAGAGGTATCGAGATCTCAGTGTTATAAACCAAGCCATAAATATTTTTATGAATATTTACGAAGTGTCAATAAGGTAGTATTAAAATTTCGTTAGAAAATTTTGACGTTTGGGTGGTAAATTAAATGAAAAGGAATAAATTGAAAAAGGTGTAAAAGATGCTAGAAGGATTAAATAGCTCAATTGTCAAATGAGGAAGGACCTAAAGTGCAAATAAGCCCAAAGGAGATATTTTGGGCGGCAATAGCTGAGAAAAATAAAAAAAATGGGTGAAATAAGGGAAAAACTGGAAAATTGCCAAAATTAGTTAAATAAAAATGGGACCAAATTGGAATATCTAGAATTCTCATCATTTTTCTTCATATTCATCAGCTGAAAAACAGCCGTGGAAGAGGGTTCAAGCTAGTTTCATATTCTAGCTTCATGTAAGTTTAATTCTTTCTTTCTCCTTGAAATTTTTAAGTTTTTGGACTTTTACAATTGGGTCCAACTTATTATGTCATTAGTTTTTGATTCCATGGATAATTTTTAAAGTTTCTATGGATGAGTTCTGGAAGCATATGATGAATAAACATAGAATTGAAGCTTTAATTTTGATATATGATGATTTTATCAAGTAAAATTGATGGAAATTGACTTTGGGACCTAATAGTGAAAGAGTTTGGAATTAAGGTCTAGTGCTAAAGTTTTGATTTCCAAGGGTTATGAAGTAGTTTAAAGTGATAGAATAAAGTTTTGATTTCCAAGGGTTTCCAAGGATTAAATTAGCTCAATTGAGGGGTTAATTGAGCAAGGACTGAATTGTATGAACTGTGAAATTTGGGGCAAAATGAAAATAAACATTTTCCAGTAAAACAGTTTTGGATAGTAGCAGTAGTCTAACTTTGAAAAATAACCAAAAATTTTAGAAATCCAATTAGAGGATGAATAAAATATGAAATTAAATCTTATTGAGTCTAGTTTCTTATAAAAGAAACTGTGTAAGCAATGGAATTGTGAATCATGAGATATAATAAATTTTGTGAGACAAGGTCAGAATGATTTCGGGCTCCCCTCTTTTGACTTTGGAAAATAATAAAAAATTTTATAAAAATAATTAGGGGCTTAAATTTATATTTTTAAAATTCTGAATGATCCTATTTTCAAGAAAAACAAACGGAAACATCATCTGAATCCCGTACAAGGAGATAATTAATTTTTAGTGAAGAAGGGTTGGAACTGTCAGACAGCAGAACATGGGTGAATTTAAAGTATAAACTATACTTATTGGCTAAACCAAAAATTCTGAAAATTTTATGGTAAAAATATATGTGAGTCTAGTTTCAAGGAAAATTAGCGGATCTTAATTTGGAGTTCTATAGATCAAGATAAAAATAATTTAGCAACTGTGACATGGATGGACAGCTTAAATATCCATATAAGTAAACAGTGAAAATTATAGATAATGTTACTTACAAGTGTGTGTTTATACTAAGGATGTGGATAGAGGGGAGGAGGAGGAAAAATATATGAATGCCTTGTGTATAAATTAATCACATGCCCAATTATAATCGATAAATGTTAAATTAGAAATGATATAATGTTTTATTTAGAATATTTAGTATAAAATTGTGATTATCGTTATGATATAAAAATTGAATTTGTAAGTTCGTATGTTGATAAATGTTGTTGATTTGTGTTAATTAAGCACCATTATCATATATTTGACTAAATTTGGAAATTTCAGTAAATGTTCGAATTGAGTGAAAATGCAGGATCGATCACGATTGTTGCATAATGAAATATGAGTTGGCGGTAAAAGACCATGGTTAAACCATGGCATTGTGCTAAGTGAAATAAGTCCATGGCATTGTACTAAGTGAAACAAGTGATCCAGGTGTTGGTCCATACGTTCTACCGGTGGCTGAGTTATCCGACATGTGTTACGGATACTCAACAGCTTGTGTGAGCAGCACCGTGTAGCTCGTCATGACCAACAGCTTGTGTGAGCAGAACCGAGATCTGTGACTATGTGAAAAGGGTGCTGGTCTTATAAGTTCTACTAGTGGCTGGGGATCCGGCATGTGTTGCGGATACCTGGCAGCTTGTATGAGCAACACTGAGTAGTTACATATAATCGACAGCTTGTTTGAGCAGACCCGTGAATGTGAATAGCTTGAGAGTGAGCTCCTATGTGATAAGTGATAAGTGGTAGCTTCGGCTACCTGATCAAGTGAAAAGTGGTAGCTCCTGCTACCTGATCAGTGAAAAATGGTAGCTCTGGCTGCAAGTGAATAGTGGTAGCTTCGGCTACAAATGATAAGTGGTAGCTTCGGCTACAAGTGATAAGTGATATCCGTATAAGTTCATAGCTGGGCTATGACATTCTAGTGAAAAGTGATGAATTGACGTATAAGTCAATGGTTTCACCATGGCATAATGATAGTGAAGATGTAAAACCATAGCTGAGCTATGGCATTCTAGTGAAAAGACTATAGCTATGCTATGACATTAGTGATTATCAATGAAATTCAATGCATATTGGCACAGACCAATTCTGTAAGACGTTCACTAATTTGACAAAGTTTGGTAAGTGTTACATGGAATTATGTGATATAAGGAAATACGAGTTGATTTGTGATTATATATTTGTATATCTTGAGTGTATTATCCGTATGAATTGGTATTCCAAATGAGTTAATGAGAAAAGTTCTAATATGAAATAATTTGAATTCAAAATGAAATATTATGAAAACGTACTTGAAATACATTGGAATATCTTGTATATGTTATTTGAGTTCATAATGTGGAAAGTAAATGTATGTGGAAATTTGAGACGATGATATCTGTACATGGAATCTATTGGTGGATATGTAAATCCAAATTTATATGATAAATTTTAGTGAACATTGAAATTGAACTCAATAAGTGATTTGTCAATTTAAATTGTGATTGGCAGGAAGAGTTAGTGAGTTGCATGTTTATGAATTGTTACACATATTTGTCTGAAATACGAGGAAATGATGGTACTTGATACATGGAAATATGAGACTGTGATATATAAAAACATGGAATATGTTTGATAAATGTGTTTATTTATTCATAATTATAGAACTGTACACCTCAAGTGTACTATTTGTGTAAAGATGATGTTCAAATGATTTGATGAGTAGAACTCAAATATGAAGTAGTTAGAAACCAAGACAAATTGTTATGAAAATGTATATGAAATACAGAGGTATGATTATTATATGTGATATGAATACATAATGTGAAAAAGTATAGGTATAAGAGGAATTTCATAAGAATTGAGCCTATATACGTTTCTTGTTATTTATATGAAGTGTATGACTAACAAATGGTAATAAGTATAAGGCTTGGTTGAATATCTTGAATTGGTTCTTGACTATATTAAAATGTTGGTAAAGAAGGATCAAGTGAGTGAGAAATATGGCTTGAAAAATAGCCTAAATTTCGTCCACACGGGTAAACACGGGCGTGTGGCTAAGCCGTGTGTGACAAGCGGTCTACCCCATGGGCATATGGTTCGGCTGTATGTCCCCAATCACACGGGCGTATGACCCTTATATGCGAGAAAAATTTTAAAAGTCGCAAAAAATTTTCCTAAGGATCCGGTTTAGTCTCAACCCGATCTTAATGCATGATTTGGACCTCGAAGGTCCGTTAAAGGAACGTTTATAATTAGTCTCGGTATTTGAACGATAATAATTTCAAATTATATGTAAGTGTTCTGTACTCCTTGGTAATGCCTCGTAACCCTGTTCCGGCGACGGATACGGGTTGGGGGTGTTACATTCTTTGTCCTCTTGGCTCCGACTTTTCCCTTGATCAAACAAAGCTTCTTGGGCTCCTTGTCTTCTCCATCGTCCCCTTCGATGACAGACTTCCTCAGACACTTCCGCAACCTATGCGGACCATGACATAAGAAGCACTCCACTGGCTTCTTCTCACTTTCGGCCTCTTTGGCTTCGACACCCCTTGCACTCGAACCAAGTACCAAGGCCTTACCTACTGGCTTTTCCTTAAGCGCGAATCTCTTCGGACATTTCTTCAACATGTGTAGATTATCGCAAAGAAAGCATTTCAACTTGTCCCTTTTCTTGTTGGGTTTCTTCTTCCTAACTCGTGGTTTTCCATTACCACCATTGTTCCCGATGTTATTGCCATCATTATCTTCCTTGTGATCCTTTTCACATACGCCCCTTTCCTCGAACTTGGAAGACCCAAGTTTGTCTTTCCCTAGACCAAGCTTGACCACGGATTCCGCTACCGTCATGGCTTCCGACAGCTTTTGGACACCTCTTTGTTCCACCTCCTGTCTGACCCATAGCTTTAATCCATTCTGAAAAGCAAGCAATGCTTCTTTCTTAGTCACAACTGAAACATGAAGCATGAGTTCCTTGAACTCTCGAACATACTCCCCTACTATGCCCCGTTGCGTTATCCCTTGCAACTTTGCCCGAGCTTCTTCCTCGGCAAATTATGGGTAAAATTATCCCTTCAACTGACATTGGAACTCTAACCACGTCCCAATCTCACCTTGCCTTTTATCTGTGGTCCTACCTTGCCACCATAAAAGCGCAATATCAGTAAGAAACATTGAAGTAGTGTTTATCTTAACCGCATCATCCACGATGCCTTTGGCACGGAAGTAGTTTTCTATCCTCTACAAGAAATTGTCCATATCACATGCAGACCTTGTCCCAACAAACTCTTTTGGCTTCAGGACATCCTTGTTACTGAGTGTTGCACTTGACACTCCTTCCCCCACGGCTGCTCGACACAAGGCCAGCTCTACCTCGAGCTTTTCTATTCTTATGCTCAAAGCCATCGTTGTGGCCATTGTTTCCTTCTTCAAAGCCATTACCATGGCTTCGAGAGCATCGTTCCTCTTCGATAGCTTATCCTTGTGTGAATAAACAACTCCTTTACCTTATCTATGGTGGAATTAGGAGACATCCTTACATAATCTCTGGACTGCTCTTTCCAGTTGTCTATGCGATCATCGACCTCATAGAGTGCCTCCTTTACGTCCTCCATAGATCCTTTGAGTTTACCCACACGTTCTTTTACTGTCGTCAGCGTCTTCCTCAAAAATTTTTTGGCCCACCTTTGTTCGAACTCTTCTTTCGACATCCCAACGGTGCCTTCGAACCAATAGCTTGGATACCACTTATCACATGGCTAGATCTTTCGTCTCACGACCCGTGCGGCTTTAGGCGACCCGTTCATCCAAACTCACCTAAGTCAGCCTTTACTCAAGTGAGGATTCTTTAAGAACTCCTCTAAGGCACCAATTTGCATAGCGGAAGCGATTTATGCCAAAAGAAGCAACAAAATAACAATAGAAAGAACGCACACAAGGTGTTTGTGTAAATGCTCTCTATATTCTCTTATTTACAAAGAATAATGAAACAATTAATAGAGTGTATACAAATGAGGGGAAGGCTCTCTATTTATAGTTGAGCACCTCCAAAACCGACGGTCAAGATACATTTACATTGATGGACGAGATTAACTATATCCTTTGATTTTAGGGATTTACAAGATATACCTTATCAAACCTAATCTAATCTTTACAAGATATGATTCTATCAATATTCTAAGATTAGTTACCAAAATAGCATAAGTTTTCATATCTTCATTATTGGGCTAACCAGGCTTCAATCTGATAGGCTTCTCTAACAAGTTACCGAATCGAGCCAGTTCTTATAGGCTAAATGATCCCCATCTACATAATAGACCTCCATCGGATGCATTTGGTGCAATGGTCACGAGCTTTGAACCACGGTCCATGACACTAGTACATGGAATAAGAAAATGACTGGCTTAAACTATCGAGCACATGTGCGGTGTTCTTAAGGCTACGTGGCACATATCGAAAAGTTAATTTCTTAAACTAATTACTTTTTGCCTTAATCTCCTTTACAATAACACTAACTATTGAGTTGTCATCCATAGAAGATTGAAGCTTCTTAATGATGGGTAAAGAATCTCCCTTAACAATTACATTCTTGAAACCCAAATCTATCGCAAAAGATACCGCTTGTTCACATGCATGAGCTTCCGCCATGAAAGAATTTGCTACATGATTATTTAGGCGAGTACAAGCTGCCATGATTAACCCTTCTTTGTTTCTAATTAGTATCCCATAAACATATTTATATATGCCCTTCATAAATGCAGTATTGGAATTAACCTTCACAATTCCCCCATAAGAGGCACCCATCGGTCTTCTCTCATCACTGTCATTGGTTTGCTAGGTGCATCTAAGGCATCGATCTCACCAATATATGCCTTGAAAAAAGTAACAACCCCCTGTACACTCTGTTGCATGCCTTCATGATATAAATTGTTTTTATAAAACCACAATGACCACCAAGCGACAATTAAGACTTGCACTTTGTTAAACTATTTTGCAGGAACAACGAGGCTACCCAAAGCTTCTAGTTGTGTTCATCAAAACACAACAAATAAACCATTCCTAATGCTTTAAGGACCTACTTAATGAAGGAGCGATCCCTTGCCAAATGTTCCACAGATTTTGTGTCTGCACGATAAACGAGACAAAGAGGTTGTCTAATTAGCTTCCGAATCTGTAGGTTACACAAAGAAGGCAAATAGTTATTAGCTATTTTCTAAATTGTGATTTTGATCTTGGTAGGTATGTTTAGATTCTATAACAGGCTATAGAAGCGTTTTATTAGGCCAATTTGATCTATTGTTAAATTAGTCATAAGATCTGAACCCTCTATTGTAAAGAGTTTATAACCATTCTTTACTGCATAAGAACATGTATTATCCCTTAGCCAAACAAGCACATCTTCTTGCACCGACTTAGAAAGTGGAATTCTCATATTGCGGTTTGCTTGATCTTCACCAAATAATGACAAAATCATATTTGATTTCTATGTATTAGTAATGGGATCTATAATATCCGAAACTGTAGTGAAATTCACGTCAATATTCTAAAAATTAACCTTTCCTTGTCCAGGACCCATCAGCCAGGAGTCTTTCCAAATATTGACTGCAAAGCAATTACCAACTCACCATCCTAACCCTTGCTCCAGCAAGCCCTGTACACTCAAGATGCTTTACTAGGTATAAGAAGGGTATGCTCCAAACCGAGAACTCATAAACTCACCATTCAGATAATATATTGCTTTCAATACGCGAACAAGTAGGCAGGTAGGATTCGACAATATGCGCCACCCTTGCTTTGCTAAAAGAGCAATATTAAATTTGGCTAAGTTGCAAAAGCCTAATTCATCCTTAGTCTTAGGTTAACAAAGCCTCTGCCACTAACACCAATGTATCCCTTTGGTTGTTTTGTTGTTGCGCCACCAAAACTTACTAATTATGCACTCCAAATCCTGACATAATAAAATTTGTTACAAGAAACACTACATAGTAAAAACAAGAATAGCTTGTAATATCAATTTGATAAATACCGCTTTGCCTCCTATAGATAAGTACCGCATGCCCCACCCATCAATTCTTTTTTGAAATTGTTCTTTAAAGCTAAAAAGAAAACCTTCTTCTTCCATCACCCGATCATAGTAGGGAGACCTAAGTATTTTTTTTGGATTATTGGAAATACGAACACTTAACACATTTCCAACTCACTCCTTTAAATCGCTAGTCACATTATTGCTAAATTAAATAAAAGACTTGTCGAAATTAACTCGCTGACTTGAAACCCCATCGTATTCATTAATTAACGACTTCATAGTAGCAGTGTTAAACTAAGCTTTATTTGGTAATATGTTTTGATATAACAAATTAAAGTGTTTTGAATAAAAGTTAAAGTAGATAAAAATTGGAAAAATGAGAAAATCAAGTTAAAATGGTCACAATTGAGTTAAACATTTTCAATCATGTTAAAATTGTTTTAAAACAAGTCAATATTGCTGCTTTTTGGCCAAGTAAACTGACGTGTGGGGCTACTTCGAGAGTTACACTATAACAGCCTAAATATCAGTGGTGTTGGGAATAGTGATTAGAGATCACTAAATCCGATGAGTGATTTTAAAATTTTAGTAAAGTAATATTAATAAGTCAAGTGTGAATTTAGAAATATTTTTTTTTGGATTAGAGAATTATGTGAATTAAAAGAATTTATTAGGTCAAATGGGTCAAATACGAGGTATCAAGACCTCGAATCTCTAATTCAAAAAACAAGTTAATATTGCTACTTTTTGGCCAAGTACACGGACGTATGGGGCTACTTCGAGAGTTACATTATAATAGCCTAAATTTCAGTGGTGTCGGGAACAGTGATTTGAGATCACTAAATCCGACGAGTGATTTTAAAAATTTAGTAAATTAATATTAATGAGTCAAGTGTGAATTTAGAAATATTTTTTTTGGATTAGAGAATTATGTGAATTAAAAGAATTTATTAGGTCAAATGGGTCAAACACGAGGTATCAAGACCTCGAATCTAGAGACTAAGCCATAAATATTTTTAGAAATATTTATGGAGTGTCATTGAGTTGGTATTAAGGTTTCGTCAGAAAATTTTAACGTTTTGATATTTAATTAATAAAAAAAGGACTAAATTGTAAAAGGTGCAAAACTTGCAAAAGTGATTAAATTGCTTAAGTGTCTAATGAGAAAGGATTTAAAAGGAAATTAGACCCAAATTAAATGGGATGGACGGTAGGGGCAAGGAAAGAAGTAAGAAAATAATGTGAAATAAGGGCAAAATTGGAAATTTTACACATTAACTAAATAAAACAAAGACTAAATTGAAAAATCTAGAGATCTCTTCATAATTTATCAGCCAAAATGCCATAGGAGGTCTGAAACAAGCTGGTTTTTCACATTTTTTCACCATGTGAGTTCAATTCTTGCTTTTTCCTTACAATTTTTATGTTTTTGTGACTTTTACAATTAAGTCCAACTATTTAATTCATTAGTTTTTGATTCTATGAATGATTTTGAAAGTTACCATGGATAAGTTCTGGAATTTTATGATGAATAAACATGGATTTGAATCTTTAATTTTGTTATGTGATGATTTTATTAGGTGATTTCAATAAAAATTGATTTTTAGGATCAAAGGTTTTGTGTTGAAATTTTAGATATCAAAGGTTGTGTAGTAGTTTAAAATGACTAACTAAAGTGTTAATTGAGAAAAATTATCTCAATTGATGGGTGAATTAAATAGGGACTAAATTGTAAAAACTATAAAATTTAGGGTAAAAGTGTAATTTCAAAAATTTAAGGGCATAAATTGTGAACTGAAATGAGACTAAAATATGTGTGATAATGAATGAATAATTTTATATTACAAATCAAGAATCTAAAGAAAATCTAGGAAAAGAGAAATTATCGGAATAGTTCGTGTGCTACATCAAATTTTACAAACTAGTCCAAGTAAGTTCGTGTGGTTAAATTTTATGTTTATATATTAAATTGATGGTTGGTATTGTGAATTTGTTTATGTTCACTGTTGAAAATAAAATAAATGCTAAAGTTATGGAAATTGAAATGAATGTTCGATGTGATCGGAACACGGGAATTGAGTACATTCATTCAGTGCAATGAAAGAATTGATAACAATTTACCAAGTAAAGCGGGGTTCAGCATCTGTTGTGATCTTCCGTGTTTACTTTCAGTTTAGCTCTCATAAGCTTCAGTTAACTCATATGAGTTTCAGTTTAACCCTTTTGGGTTTCAGTTCAGCTCTTCGCTTCAGTTTAACCCTTACAGGTTTCCGCTCAGTTCTTATGAGCTTCCAATCAACCCTTATGGGTTTCAGTTTAGCACTTATGTGCTTCAATTTAGCCTTCAGGCTTCTGGTTACGATGTACTCAAATCCGTAAGATGTTCTTTGATTAGCAAGAATTGGTAAGTGTTAAATGAAAGTATTGTGGAAGAATTAAGTTATTATTATTGAGCTCAAATAAGTGAATTTTTCGATTTAAGTTTTAATTGGCAGTGAGTGTGAAATGAATAATTTACGTAAATATATAAATAGTTAAAGTATGTTAGTAAGATTTATGTTTAAAGCCAACGAACTTACTAAGCTTCTTTGAGCTTACTCGTGTGTGTTTAATGTTCTTTGTAGATTATCGTGATATCGGAGGATCGGATCAACACATTCAAGTCACACTATCCAGATCATCATCGGTAGACTTTTGTATTACGACTTATGATTTATATGGCATGTATAGGATTGAAAATAATTATACTTGAAATATGGTTGTGAAAATCTTATGTATATATGAATGTGTATGTGAATATATAATTAGTAGTAGTTTTAGTAATCAAAGAATAGAATTAATAGAGTATGTTTATGCAATTTGAGTAGTGTGGTTATAAATTTGGCTTAAAATATGAATTAATAACTTGATTTGGTTGTTGAATTGGAGTGTATTGGTATGTGTAAATATTGTATGCAGGTTGAATATAAAAAGGGTGAGAAACCTGGCCTTAAAATGACCTATTTTTATCCACACGGGTAGACACACGGGCGTGTGTCTTGACCGTGTGTGACACACGACCATGTGTTTTGGCCTTGTGTCCCCTGCACCTTAAAAATGAGAAACAGAATGCTCAAAATTGAGCACACGAGCAGAGATACGGACGTGTGTCTCAGCCGTGTGAGTGACACGGCCTTGGACACGACCATGTGATTTGGTTGTGTGAAAACTGCACCTAAAATGTAAAAAAATTAAATTAACCACACGGCCTAGCACACGGGTGTGTAACTTGGCCATGTGACTTCAATTTCTTCATGCCTTATAAGTAAGAGAGTTACGGGGTTAAGGACACGGGCATGTGTGATCACATGGCCTGACCACACGGGCGTGTACTTAAACCACAGGGGCGTGTAGGTTCTGTCCATAAGAAAAAATTTAGAATGTCACAAAAATTTCTTGAAGATCCCGATTTAATCCCGATTCGATTCCAATGTTCATATTGGGCCTCGAAGGCCCATTTAAGAGTCATTATGGTTGAAGTTAGTTATGAATAGTATTTTGATCGGATTTATCTATAATTAGCCTGTAAATTTTCAATAATACTCTATAACCCTGTTTTGGTGACGGATATAGGTTAGGGGTGCTACATACACGTCCTGGCACACGGGCGTGCAACATGGCCATGTGATCCTACTCAGTGAGTTATACGGGCAGAGACACAGCCATGTGTCTCTAGTTCGAATGTTACACGGGCAAGGACAAGGGTAGGGACACGGCCGTGTGTCTCTATTTTGATTGTTACACGGCCTGAGACAAGGACATGTGCCTCACTGGCCACACGGCCGTGTGATCCCTGTATCAAAATTTTTGTAATTATTTCCTAAACTTTCCAAATGACTTCAAATTGGTCTCGATTTGTTTCTAAAGTATTTTTAAGGCCTCGAGGGCTTGATTTAGGGACAATGTGTGTATGAATGAATGATTTAAGTTATGTTTATGATATTGAATGAAATTAAATATAAATGTTCTGATTGTACGGTAATGCTCGTAACCTTAATCCGTGACAGAGAATGGTTAAGGGTGTTACATGAATATCTGATATGCATGCATTTTCATCCTTTTTTACATGGAAAATGATTAGATAAAGAATTAACTTGTTTTAAATGAATTCATGAAGCTTTAATATGTTTCCAATAATATCTCAATGATTTTGTGAATGTGATGTAAGTTTGATCATGTTTTATGATAAAACTTTGCATGTTTTTGGACAATCTTTAAGCATGTTTTAAAAATATCATGTTTGAAGGTGTATTGGTGGTTGTTTGTGGTGTTTTAAACTTGACTTTCGAGTCTCATATGTCAAAGTTCTGATACTAAGCTCACAAGTATCGATATAAATGACTCAGGCTTAAATTTTGGTCCAGAAGATCCTTTATAGTGATACAAGGCCCTATGGTATTGTAACAAGTGTAGTGAGAAAAATACTACAGTGTCAGGGAGTTGTATAGGTTTAACTCCCCGCTTGTACCGATATCCCAGTGCCTAGTCTAGGTCACTGCACTGTTTTAAGTTGTTTTGACCTTCTGAGGTTAATTTTGGGTTCCGAGCACCTCCGATCACCCCTCAAACCACTTCTAAATTATTTCAAGTTGTTTCTAAAGTCTTTTAATTGCCTTAAACTTGTTTTAGCGATCTTATAAAAATGTTTTAAAGTTTAAACTCTTAAATAACTCTATGATTCCTTGTTCGTAGGTGCTCTAGTAGCATCTCCCATCCATACCTGACGTCGAGGTAGGTGAGGGCTGTTACACTTCTCTTGTTTGACCTCAACAAGGAGGTAAAAGTACCATAACAATCACTATACTATACCCCAAATTGCATTTTGATTCCCTTACTGAAAAATGGACAAATTGATCCTTGTATATTAGATGAAAGAGCATGATACTCTCTTAGTTCAAATGGTGCTATTAAATGCTTATATTAGTGTTTTATATATAAGACATAATTACAAATCTAGCGTTCGACTTTTACACTTTTATTTAACTTGGTCTTATTCTTTTATTTGAGACAAATTGGGCCTCAACATTTATTACTGATATGACATTATTTTTATCTTATATGTCATATTAAAAAAAATTTTAAAATTTATAAAAAATTTCAACAGACCATAAATAAAAATTGTGAAAAAAAAAACTCTTCAAAAATAAAAAAACAATAAATTTCAATGAAAAATCTAAAATAATTAGGAATACAAAAAAAATAATTTTTTTAAAAATTAAAAAAAGAAGAAAATGCTTATTCAAATAGTTATGTTTAGAGAATCAAAAACTTTTACAGTCACTGTGCCAGCAATATCAACTAAATCTATATGCTAAGGTTTTGTGTTGAAACCCCCCGAGGCGGCTCGTCCCCGGCCATCTGCCACTCAACCTTGATATCTTTCTACAATGCGAACATATAAGGTTAGATTTTTACTAAGAAGTTGCAATCTATATTTCACATTAATTTTACGAAGCACGAATCTAACAATCGAACTTAAAGCTAATAGGTATCTTTAACTAATGAAAAATGTGGACGGTTTTTTGTTGTAGAGAGGAAGTATCGCAAATAATTAAGATATTTCGAAAGAAGGTGGAAAGGAAGATTAAAGCATACCCGATACCATTGAACGTAACAGTTGGTTAGGTAGAGAAAAAAAATGCAGCTGACAATAAGGTTAAAAAGAAAACAAGTTGAGAGAAATTTAGAAAGAAAATTTAGAGTCAAAAATTTAAAGTGTTAAAATTCTTTCACAATTATTCATAGTGTTTCAAAAAATAAAAAATTACAAAATTAACAATTAATGAGAATAATGATATAAATTTTAATTATAATGACATTAATAGGAATGAGCAAAATCTGATTTGATTCGAAAAACTCGATAAAATTTTCAAATTTTGAATTAAATAGTTCGAGTTATTTGAGTTAATCAAGTTATTTGGATCAACTTGAATAAAAAATTAAGTTTTTCAGTTTAACTCGAGTATGAATTACACAATTCGAGTTATTCAAAAATCCGAATAAGAAAAGGCAAAACTATACAATTTTGATAAATGTTTACTTTTTCTAAAGTTAAAAGTCAAAACTATTAAGTTAAAAGACAAAACTACGTTGTTTTCATAAATGTTTACTCATTAAGTTAAAAGGCAAAATCATTATATTGTTTATGTAGTTAAATAATTTTATACTTCGTTTATTAGTTAAATAATAGGTTCATGTAAATACAACATTGAGTATAAATAATAAGATTCATTAACTCGACTCAAAATTTTTTGACTCGATTCGATCTGATTCGAAAAAAATTTAAATTGAGTTCAGTTGCTAAAATAGGATTCTTCAACTCGACTAACTCAAATTTTTTAACTTAATTTGACTCGACTTGATCGAATACTCAACTCTAAACAGAAAACGGATGATAAAAATTTTCTATTGGTGATGGTTAATAGCGAAAAAGGATTCTTTTAAGGAAAAAAAGAAAAAGAAAAAGAAAAAGCACTCAAACAATAGGTAGAGAAGTCAACAAGAAAGTACAAATTGAACGAACTTCCGATTGGCAGAAAATTAACTTTTAAGTACGGAAATTTTTACTAGATGATTGTTGACATAATGGGTCAGGTTGTTTAGATTTAGTTTAGGCCGAAAGTATTGGAAGATTTGGATAAAAATATAAATTTAAAAATGTGCTTGAATAAAAATGGGTTAAGTTTTGGGTAAAATTTTTTTGACTAGGGCCCGACTTAAATAAATTAATTATTTTTTAATAAAAATTTTCTTGTTTCTAGTGTTTTGGTGCTGTTTTTTTTTTTTGCTGTTGTTTTTGTTATTTGTACTATTATTTTTGTTTTTGTTTTTGCTGTTTGGGTGTTGATTTTTTGTGTATTTTTTAAATTGTTTCTCTTTCTTTTTAATATTATTTAGATATTGTAAAACTTATGTTTTATTGTTAATTTTGCTATCATTTTAATTGTAATTATTTTATTATAAAAATTTTTAATGTATTTTCAATTTGTTTGTTGTTTTAATATTTACTTTAATGTTTTTAAGTGTATTTAATATATTATTTGTTTTAAAATTTGTTGTATATATAATAAAATAATCTAAAAAAATTCATATGGGTCAGGTCGGGTTGGGCTTGAGTTTGACTTCTATAATTTAGACGTGGACTTAGATAAAATTTTAAACCTATTTTTTGAACCGTACTTGGGCCTAAAAATATTGAAGAACGGTCCGACCCGGCCCAGCCATGATCAGCTCTAGAAGGTTGTATGGAAGAAATAATTTCATACGTAATAAGCTAGGAACAAAAGATACCATGCAACACCATTTTTTTTCAAGGGAAATTAAAATCCTCTTAATTTTTCATATCTTTTCATAATAACTTACCACATACAAAGTGATGAGAATTTTCAAAAGATGGAAAGAATGGGCAACGTGGTTTGAATAAAGAAAAAAAAATGAGAATATTGAATATCAATCTCAAAAAACAATTTTCTCTAATCGGCTCTTCAAGTCTTTTAAGACATACTGCACTCAGGAGGTAGACCTTGAGGAAATCTGTTAGCGTCATTGCAGTAGTTGTAGATCATGTAGTTCTTCTGCACCCATTGCAACCTTTGCTGCTTTGCGGAATCCATCTCTTGAGAGAACCATGCACTGTTTGTTGATGTAGCAGTCGATTTGCAGGAAGAGGCTCCATTGGACCACACACAGGCATCGGCATTGAAGTTCCTGTAAGAGGCAGTGAAAGGAGCTTGGGTCCAGTCAGTCTTAACCAGACCACCCCTTGTAGCCCAGTCATCAGCATTCCACAAGCTAGAGTAAATTCTCATCGGCTGATTTTTAGGAAATGGGACACCAATTGACTCCATGTTCTTGAACTCTCTAATGGGTGTATCGTCCACAGAGAATCTGGAACATAACAATATCAAATACTCCGTCAACCAATCAATTTGAAAACGAGAAAAAGAAAAAAAAAGAAAAAAGAAAAAAAAGAGGATAATACATAGTCTGGCCCCTGAATTTATCCATTTGTACCTTGTTGGTTCTTAAATTTTTTTGGAACTAATTGGCTCTTAAACTTATATTCCATCAATTAAGTTAGATCCCTCCATACTAATAGCGTTAGTTTGTACTAGCGTAACATTTTTAGTTAATTTGGTTTTACTACTTGGCAACTTCATTAACACTCACATGATACTTTGGGGGTTCCAGAGGATGAAGTGTGGAAATCTGCAGTTGGGTCAAACCAGAGATAGAATTGTTGCTCTCTGTTACCCTTGCCTTGACTGAACACATTTGTGTGAAGAATGTAAGGGTCACCACTTAGATTTCCAAGGAACTCGAAATCAATTTCATCCCATGTTGATCCTTTCGAAGATAGCTGCAAATCCAGACAGTGAAGATAAGTATACTGTACACATACTATAAGCCACAGCCGTCTATTATGACCTGATAAAAAAGAGAGTAGTGGAATAACTTACATAGTAGGCAGTGACAGTGCCAGCAGAGTTTCCAGGGACAAGCTTGAGCTGCATATCAATCTTGCCGAAGAGATACTCATTCTTAGACTGGAAACCAGAACCAGAAGATTTATCGAGGGAGAGAGTGAGGACCTCTTCATTGTTGACAATCTTACCACGCCCGTCTCCCCATGTGACGTCAAAATCATTGTTGAAGTTGCTCGCTGATGCTGCCATTAGACAGCCAACCATAAGAGGCAGAAGCAAGGTAAACTTGAAACTCGAAAAACTGATCATTTTGTATTTTGATAATTTTGCAGAGCAGAGATAAAACAGAGAACTTATGTGAATGATAGGAATGGTAGAGCTGGGCATTTTTATAGTAAAGGAAAAATGGCAGAGGAAGAGACCAAGGAAGCTGCTCTGTTCCCTCCAGCTTGGTTGTAGACAGTTGTTGGTGTACGGATCATATATAAAAAATAGCTAGCTGTAAAACCACAGTCTAATGAAATCCCGCGGCTTTAATGGAAAAGTGAAATGTTTGAGGAAAATGGCTGCCGAGTTGTTGTCGCCAGGTTAGCTACTGCCAATACGACAAGACTGCGCAACACCGCCTTCTCAACTAACCAAAAATATCCAAAATCTTACTTATCCTAAAGGGGTCCAACATAATGGTCCCTTCGACGATTAACAATGATTTGTATTTTTAACTTATCTCTGCATGTTAAATTTAGATTTAATTTTTTTTTTCATAAAGAGATTTCATTCCTAATTAACAAAATAAATTTAAAAGTTTTGAGAGATCTACTTGATCGAATTATTCCTTTTACTATTAAATAGATAAATTTAATTATTATACTATTAAAAAGAATTAAATAAGCTCAAATTGAAACAGAGTTAACATTTACTATTTTTAAAAAATCATTTCTTATTTAACCTAAATAGTATTTTTAAAGTTTTTATTTGAAATTAAATTGTAATTATAAATGTTAACTCTATTACCATTTTTTCATGTATAATTTTAAGATTTATCCCACAATAAAATAACTCAATTATTATACGAAATAAACGAAAGATCTATATGAAAAAAAGAATCAGGTGGTATTCCTATTTTCTAATTTTATATTATCACAATATGATGGAAAGTTATCCATGAAATTTAATTGGTTGGAATACGATTTTCTTGGAGTTACTTTCCCATAAACAATGGAAAACAGTTTCCTTAACGATTCCTAGATAAAAATAACATTTTTATTTGTGCTTAAAATTAAGATTCCAAATGAATGTATTTCTTCTATTATAAATATCTTTTAGAATATACTTTTCATCTATATCAAATTTTAATATTAAGATATTTTCAAGTCATATACACAATATATGAATCTATTTGAATTTATACTAACAATGTAATGAATAGAAATTTGCAAAATTTACATCTTCACAATCTTGAATTAATACATAAGTTATTTTTCAAATTGATTCATGTAACATATTCAACTAAAACGTGAGAAAATCCTACCTTGTGGATTGATTTAAATATTTGTTAATGATAAAGATTATTTAAAAATATTATTAAATATTTAATTCGAATATATTGTTAATAATAAAAATTATTGAAAATAAAATACATTAATATTTGTGAAAAGTGTTGAGTGTACCAAATATGTTAATGTAACTTTCCCAAGATTTTAATTAATACTTTTTGATGTATACCAAACATTGTAAAGTAACTTTTTTGGCAATGACATTATCATAAATTACATTCCAAAAAATTGCATTTCATTAGAATCATAACATGGAAAAGCACCAAACGCCCCTAATAGTGTAGTAGTATTATACCTGTTATTGATAAAAAAATTTATAGCAGTCCCTTTATTTAGGATTTCATTTTAGTTTTTATGCCTAAAAGAATGGACAAATTGATGCTTATATGTTAGATGAAGGAATAAAATGATCATTCATGTAACAACCTGATTTTCAGTGGTGTCAGAAAAGATGGTTTTGAAACTCCATTTTTGTAAATCGAGTCTGTAAGTATTAAATATAAATATTTACGGTGTTGGTATAAAAGAATATTAGAGTTTGGTCCTTCAATTTTATCCATTGATTGCTTAATTAAAGTATAGAGACTAAATTATAAAAGTTTTATCACTACAATTTTTTAAATAGCTAAAGGCTCCAAATTGTAAATAAATCATTTTGTTTCATCAATTAATGGAGAATAATGTTAATCTCCACTAATTTTAATTAATTGTGATTAAGGTTAATTAATTAAGGTTAATATAAAAAGCCTAAGTTAGTGGATTTTACTCATCTTGTAACAACTCGTTTTTTAGTGGTGATGGAAACGGTGATTTCGGAATCACAAATTCGACAAGTGAGTCCGTAAATATTATTATTTAATATTTACGAGTCAAATAGTATTGTAATAAATTTTAATTTAATAATTTTTGTTAATTGAATGAATATTTAAGTACAAGTGGTTTGTTCCAAGTCAAGTGGTTTTAAAAAACGAGGTATTGGGATCTTGTTTCTATAAACTGATTTCGTAAATATTTATATTAAATATTTACGGAACAATTATATAAGTATATTGAAGTTTGGTCTGAAAATTTTAATATTTAAATAGTTAATTATGAAAAAAAGAATTAAATCGTAAAAATTATTAAAATTAATCACTATTAGTTTATTCATGCTTAATAGTCATAAAATCATAATCGGAAGGTCTTATGTTACAATGAGGTCATATTAAATAGATTGGACGGTTAGTGGGTTGTTTCTAAATATTTTAGGCTTAGTTTGGATGGGCGGTGTGTTTACCTCCGGTGAGGTTAAAAACCGCGGTGGCGGTGGGATTAGTTACTGTAGCGGTGAGATTGGATAGTGTAGCAGTGAGATTAGAAACAACGGTGGAGTGTGTGTTTGTATTCAAACGCAGCTGTAGCGGTGAGGTGAAAATAAAAAATGACTATTAAGGACATCAGATTAGAATTGATATATAATAGAAATTTTTAAATTATTTTACTTATATAAAATTATTAAAGTATGTGAATTTATAAATTCATTTAATAAAATATTAAAATGTATCTTCTAATATTTTATTATAAATATTTTAATAATTATATAATCAATTTAAATTATTTATTAGATAAAATGAAAATTATTTTTAATTTTTTATAGTTAAATATTTTTTATAACAATAATAAATATTATTTTCGCAAATAGTAACATTATACTTGGATCAAATTTTGAAGTATCTAACCGAATGATTTTTAATAAAAAAATATATATAGTAACATAAGACATAACAAGTTTCATTATTACTAGAAATTAGGTTATGATACAAAATTGTTTTTACAAATATTGATTCATTAAACTATTTGCAATGGTTTCCCTTAACATTGTAATTTCAAGGTCACTTTCACTGTTAGAAGAACTCGATTCACCTCTATCAAAATGGCTTGAAGAGATTGGCACGTCAGGTTTATTCTCAAATTGTCGAAAATCCTCATCATTTGACCAAGCATGTCTTCGAATGAAATTATGCAAAACCATTGTTGCAATAACTATTAAAACTTGCTTGTCGAATGAATAGCTTGGAATATCTCTTAATATTGGCCATTTTTTTTCCCACACTCCAAATGTTCGTTCAATCACAGAGCGTAACGAAGAATGGGCATGATTAAAGATTTCTTTTTTTCCAGATGCTCGATGATTACCTCGATGAAAGTCAGGTAAATGATATTGTTCCCCCTATATGGACCTAGAAAACCTGCCATTTGCGGATATCCTGAATCCACAAGATAATATTTTCTTACAAAAAAATTAAAACATAATATCAAGTTTAAAAATAAAATAAAAATTTTAATATTGTTTTTATGTAAAGATTAATAAAAAAATTAAAGTTCGACCTGGTGGAGGGTGTGGAAACTTTAACTCTTGTTTTCTAAGTGCTTGTAAAAAATTCTCTTTGTCATGTCTTTGTTCCTTCCCAACCAGGAAATGCAAAAATAAAGCACATGTTGAAGTCACAAACTGCCATAATATTTTGAGTTGGTTCACCTTTCCGTCCGATATAAGGTATTTGACAAGAAGGCGAAATGCATGCTTTTATGTGTGTTCCATCTATAGCCCCAATACAATCCTTTAAAATAAATACAAGTAATGAGATAAAAGTTAGAAATAATTTATATTTTAAAAATATAAAGATTGTGTAATTTTTACCTTAAAGTGAGGCCAATATCTTGTATCATGTCGAATATGGTTCCGTACTTCCTCGAATTGACCTTCAATGGGTTTAATTGTGTCTATTCCCATTCGAGCAAATATATGCAACATATCAGTAAAAATTCGACTAACAGTTTCCCCAGATCATTGAAATCGCTCTGTTGCATTTGGATTTGATTCTCTATTTCCAAGAATATACAATGATAATGCCAACTTCTCCATCGCAGATACCTTCCCATGCTTTAAGCCATAATTTTTTTGCAAATCATGCAATAAGCTGTGAAATATATTTTTTGGCATCCTAAAACTATTCATGCAACGATCATCATGCCCATTTAATACTTCGTCCACCCACATTTGACCTGTATAATTTGAATTCATACACGGTTGCATAGTGAAATAAGTTTCATGGTGTACCAATATACTGCTTAACACTTGTTCTTCCTCTTCATGATAATTGTTGTGCTCAACTTGTGTAACAGTTGTGGCTATTCTTCGTTGAGCTTCTTCACTTAATTCATGGGTATCATAATTCATATAAAAACTATTATACATATTGTTAAATTCATCCATAACCTGAAAAAGTAATAAACTGAAAATAAATTAATAACTTGTGACATTCTATACAACACAACAAAATTGAATAAAAGCATAGCATAAAAATACCAAACATAAAAAATATCATACATTAATTTTACTATAAAAAAGTAGATCATACATTAGTTTTGCATATAAAAAAGTAGATCATACATTAGTTTTACATATAAAAGAGTAGTCTAGTTATATTACAATAATAAAGCTAAGGAGCTTATGGTGGAGGTTGTGGATGGTATGGTTGGAAGGGAAATGAGGATGTTGCTACCAAGGATGAAAATGATGCAATTGGATTTTGTTCAGCATACTCACGTCGAAGCCACCAAACCCTAACATCTAGATCTAAGTTCAAAAACACTTCTCGTTTCACCGGTATTTGGAACATTTTGATGGCAAAATAGTACAGTTCATCTTTTTTTGGAATTTCATCTTCCAAATCACGCAAAGCATCCACTGCACTTGAAATAGTATATTGAGAGTGAGGAAAAATAATTACAGAAACTGACTTCCTTGGACTAGCCATACTCTCACACAATTTCTCAATATGAGTAGCTAATGAATTTTTTGATGATTTTCTACTTGAACTTGATTTTTTTCCTTTACCATGTACAACCCCAAGTGTTTCCTTTCTTCGATTAGGAGTTTCATTAGAAGGGTTTGATGGTACCTCATTAGTAGGAATACCTTCATTCTCATTACTATTTTCATCTGAATCACCAAATCCCTTATTAGGTGTATCATCTCCCTAGGAACCCCACTTGGAAGAACACCAGACGAAGGTGCCCATGCATTCTCTCCAGTGGCTACAATGCTACCAAACATTTGCCACATTAAATCATTCAATCGTGGTTCAATTCCTTTCTCCTTAAATCCTTTAAAATCAGGATTTTCCTACATAACATGTTAAATGTTAAATGTTATACTAAGATTTTTATATTTGTAAATTATTAATTTCAATAAAATTTATGCATTAAAATAATGATAAAGTTAACACTAACCTGTAATTTTTTCAGCCCACCATTCTTCGGTAGCATCAACCGTCTTTTTAGATGGACACCATCCAATACCTGTAGATTCCTTAAGCAACTCCCTCCATAACCTCCATTCCTTTTTTAATGTATCCCACTTATTTTTCAATTGAGGTTTTCCATAATTTTTTTGTGTTTTTGCTTGAAAAAGAGCAACGACATTTTCCCATCCTTTTGAGTTTAGATGAGTTGTCGGTCTATTACCAGCATTGACTTCATTCACGCAAAGTTCACAAAATATCAACGTCAGCTCATCATCCCAAATAGCTTTTGTTGCTAAGGTACTTTCTCCTTCCACAAATTTTCGTGTCTTTACCATCTATTATATACAGTAAGATTGAATAACTCAAACTTAAAATATGAAAAGTTTATACTATAAATTACTTAACAAGATAAAAAATGTTCATGCTTGTCTTATTCTTTATGGTTTCATATTCTTTCTCAATTGTTCTTAGTCCTTGTAACATATTTACTGTTTCTTTGCTTTATTCTCCACTATTTGCGGCATTTAATCTCCCTTTCTTTTTTGTTTCTCCCTCTGTTTTCTTCTTTTTGTTTATTGAAGCATTTGACTTTCTTAAATCCCAATATGCCTGTTTTTTCACTCATTGCTGACTCTATATATGGGGGAAAGGTATCGGGTCTGGTTACTATAAGTAAACCACCATTGACAGAGCTAGAAGCAACTGACATTTAATTTAAGCATCTAACTTAAAAAGCTTTTATATGTAAGAGGGTCAAACACTTTTAAAAAGCTATAAAAGCTCTCAAATCATTTCAACTAAACTAATATCATTTCAACAAATATAAGCAAAAAGAAATTAGAAAGAATCATACCTTATGAACAAGGTCCCTCCAAACTGTTTGATTTTATCTGCCAGACAAATAGATTGACTACTGTAGGACCAACAACAATCTTGATGACTACTGTAGGACTAAACGACGGAATATATAAGAAAATGAAAGGAATTTGGTAAGTCCATTTTGCATGTTCTCTGTAGAAGTGTATGACAAGAAATTAATGAAAAATACCTTCAAAAATCAGATTATTGCAAATGAAAGTCATATGAAGTAATCAAATGCATAGAAATTTGTTCCACACTATATTTTTTTCACCCTTCCAGAGATTTACAAGAACGTGGATAAATGTCAAGCCTAAAGATAGAGATAGAACAATTATATTTGGTGAACATTAAACCATATCTTGGTCTTGGAGTTCACATGCTAGAATTGAAACAACATTAATAATTATGACCTTCATATCTATAATATAAAACATGTTGAGATCTACTTTGGGAAAAAATCTGGAGTATCTTGAGATATATACATTGAAAACCATCAAGTAAGCTGCGTACATAGAACCTAATGGAACTCAAAGGAGTTCCAATCAAATGCACCCCTAACCAGTTAAGAGTAAAAATGATTCCATTTTTACTAGGAAATAGTAATTCATATAAGTATTAGCAGTGCAAATCCTGAATCATATTGTTCTCATCTTATTCTTTCATTTATCATAAGCCAAATCTTTCAACTTCAAACAATAATCTGAAGAAAAAGCATCGATCGTGGTACAGAAAAACTAAAAGTTCCCAAACTCTCAAACCCTTTAGTGGAAATAAAATGCATCTAAAAGTGGCCTTTAGCTTGGAATGCACAAATAATTCAACTTATGGATATTTTATTGAACTTCTTTTGTTTGTAACCTATAATATTTCAAACCCATCGGATATTTTAGCTGCATGCTCGTACTCTTGAGACATAAGCTAATCTTGAAGGGGATTATTGGAGATAAAATATCAGGTGAACTGTTTGAGACAGTAAGTTTTCTTGTATTACTAAGATATCCAATACCTCATCATGTGAAACGAAAATGCAATTTCTGACATGGTCATGGACTAGCGTAAAAGCGTAAGCGATCGATGTCAGACTTATCCAATTTAATCCATGCATGGAGTCACCAAACAAAAAACTTCTTTTCTCATAAAAATTAGACCATGTTAAACCATATGTATAACCTATAATTATTTACAATTTAACTAGGCTCTGAGGAATTAAGGTGATCAAACCTTTAGAACAAAAGTTTCCATCAAACATCTTTGTTACCTCCAATTAACAAAACCAATCACCCTTGAAAGGAACCATCATGCTGCTCTTTATTTACTAGAGCTCTAGAAAATCTATTGGTCTACCGAATCTTTAATACTTGAAGAATAATCTCAAATTCATTTCAATCACAGTTTCCAGGAGTTTTCCTCATTAAGGGGTGCCTATAGTGGCACCACCTCTAATCCTTCATTCAGTTTAACTAGTATCTTAGATAAAATTCTGAGATGGTTCAAATTAATCCAACTACCTAGGAACAAAGTACAGCTTCACCCAGGAAACAAGGTCAAGATAAGTAGATAAGCGAGAAGGTCGCAACGTTTGTTCTCCAATCGAGCAAAGGATAAAAAAGGAAACATAATGCTTAAAGTTTCATAATAGCTTTCTCTAGGACCATCGCTAACATAATATGGTGAACAAAACCCAGGATTCTTCGTTCCCATTACACCTAGTAGCATCAAGCTTTAACCATGAGAAAAATCCACTAAAACTAAATGCAATGTACAAATAATATTTGAAACTTCTATATTACTTCCTAGACTTTCCAAAGAACTGATAAACATAAGCATTGAAGAAAACCCAAAAATAACACCAAAATTCATAGAATAACTTGCATTTAAATTGAAAGTGAAAACCCTCTGATTACTTAAGCTTAATTAATGTAGTTATATATTTTCCATCCCCTTCATATTCAACTACATTTTCATTGTTATAACCATACAAAAGCGGAGATAGGCTTCAATCCATCAAAGCGGAGATGTTCGTTGATGAGCTTCGGATATGCCTAAAATCTAAGGTTTTCGTTGAAAAGAATTATTAAAACCACACAACCATTTAATAAATCCGGATATGCCCCAACTAGTATCGATTTTAATGCCACTAACCAGTAATTCTTTTATTAACACTCATATATAGCATGTAAACACCCTACAACATTCAATAAATCTGATACTAGAATGTGATTTGACTATTAACAAAATTTGCGGTTCACATGATTATAGTTGCAATAATAAACAGGAAAGGTGAAAGAAGAGGTTCAAACAAGAGACCGTTACAATTTAACACTCTCATTCAAGTGTAATTTGAGGGAATTTACAGGTGAAGTAAAACCATTACCTCAAAAACCTGGCTAACTGAAATCCCCTATCTTCACCGTACCCGTGCTAGTAATCAACAAATTATCAGGTTTTATATCTTCATGCACAATGTTCTATATTTAGAAGAAACAACACAAGCAAGCACATTAAACTAGCAAGTTAACAACAGATGATTTTATTGTCTGTCACCGTGAACAAGATGTTCCACATACAAGTAAAATTCATTGGAGCATGTGCAAACTTTCATCACAGTACCAAGGGTAAATAAGTAAAATTCTAAGATCAAAGCCCTTCATCATCAGAACATCAAAACATAGCGTACGAAACACAAGGAATCGAACAAGTATGGATATATATATATATCATAGGTATAAAAAAAACAACACACTTTCTTCTTTATCATATCTATCTAATAAAGAATTTAGTTAGGGCCTATCACACAACCATTTACAAAAGATGTGGGCTAGATCGGTACATGATGATTGTGACTTAAGATAAGTCACAGTGATGAGAGAAACAAGCCCAAACATAAATTTGATTGCAAAATAGAAGATCATAAGAGAAACCAAACAAACCAAAGATGCCAATTATACGATGAAAATGTAGATTTTTTTTATTTCTAAGCATAGAGTCCAATCTTTTTAAGGAAAAAAATGTATGAAAGTCCTCCAGGAGCACAAGTACAGGATAAGTTAAAGGTTCAAGCTTCAACTATCCAAATTAACCAAAAGAAACAGAATAATAACAGAACAAATAAAAATGCTCAAGGGTAGAAGAAAATCATGTTACACAACAGCAACATGAACAGAAAAAAAATCAAAGATAACATTATTGAAGCAATTGAGTAGGCTAAAGAAAATCAAACTGTAGTACGAATATGTGTTCTAACCTATAACAGTTCTAATGCAAAGAGATAAAAGAAAACATGCACTCAGATAAATACCAGTATATTGATCCCTGCTTCCACTGCTTTTTGGAATAGCTTATCTACTTGAACTAGATCACTAGGCAGATGTTCCTGCAAAATACTCGAGTAGTTTCTTTGATTATTATATTAACAACAATAATACAGACACAGAAACTATGAAGATGCATATGAGGCAAAGGTAATTTGGGCCGTGTTTACCTTCAGGATAATCTCAGGTGGAATACAATTTATAAGTAATTCATACACCTTCCTCGAACACAAAGCTTGACCTAAAGAACAAAGAAAAATGGTTTAAGAGGAAATTTTGAAGATGGATGCTCAAAAGATACCATAAAGAACAGATTGATTTCCAACTGTAGGACCAGCAAGATGACGGAATATATAAGAAAATGAAAGGAATTTGGTAAAAATACCTTCAAAAAGCAGACTCTAACATAGGCAAAGGATATCCAGTAAACATGAACAAAGCAAAAAAGAGGGGAGAAACTGCTGATTTTTTCCCAAATCTGAAAACAAATAAGGTTGGGAAAGAAATTAGTTTAACTTTCAAGGATAAAATAGTAAAATAATAAATAAAAGTATGGGTATTTTTGTCTGTTAAAAACACCAACTGCAACCTAATTTTCAATTGCTGCTTTCACTCCCAGTTGATTTTCAACAGACTAGTGTGGTGGAGATGGATTTGCACTGAACTTTGCTGCTGAACCAAACAACACAGCAGTGCGGTGGGTAGCAATTATTTAGGCCAACTGCAGCTCACTGGCCTTCAACGTTAAACCAAAGGAAGCCTTAATATGTTGAAGATTTATTTAATTAAAAGAGAAACATATTTTATAATAAAATAAACAAAAGTAAAATCCATTTTAACTTCATCATCTTCTTCATTTTTTTGAAGAACACCGAAATCACTGTTGTCTTGAAACCAAAGCTTTGGCCTTAACAAGTTTCTTTTGCATGGTAACTATTTACTATCCGTTTTTAGTATTTTTTTTTTATTTTTTTTAGATTGTTGTACTTTAATTTAGTTAATTTAGGGACTAATTCATAAAATTGTTAAATATTTTAAATTATGTCATTGATGAATTGATGATGTTTTTGAAGTTTTATGATAGATTTATAAACTTGATAGTTAAATAGGACAATTTTGTAAAGTGATTTTAGTTAAATTTTAAGTTAAAGGACTAAATTGCTAAAATAGTAAAGTTATATGAAATTCTTGCAAAAATATGATGAATATGGGTTGTTTGGGAATTATAGAATATTCGGTTGGCCTTGTTTGGATTAATTTATGATTGAATTGAAAGTTTTGAGTTTAGAGATTAAATTGAATAAAAAGTAAAAGTTTAGGATAAAAGTGTAAAATGACGATTAGTAATCGCGGGAAAGAAACAAGGTCATCGAGTAGTCATTGCCAAGGTGTCGGTAGTTGTGATATTTTGGTAAGTTCATAAATTGGTTTAACTAATTAGTTATTTTTTGTGATTTAATAATTATCTATATATGTTGTGATTGAGTTCATTTGTTTGATAAGTGATTAATTGGATTAATTGATATATAGTAGTTAATCAAATTATTTGAATTACTATGGTAGCTAAGTTATTGATTATGATCGTAAATGGAAACTATATGGATACGTTCTTGTAATGGTACAAGAACATTAAACAAATTGTATTGGATATTGGCCCACATGAACTTTGTGGATGCTTAGGATACAAGTGACATGTCATTAGGGTTATTACAATTCAGATGCTAGTCTTGGATGTCCTACCGATGGCTGGGGTCTTGCATTTGTTGCGAATTCTCCATAGCTCGTGTGAGTAGCATCGTGTAGCTTAACATCCTGACCCATAGCTCGTGTGAGCGGGTGATCGCCTCCGGACGTACTAATGTCCAAATTGTGAATACTGCAGCAAAATACATATATAGAAGTGAGGCGACATTTGCAAGTATACTGGTCAGGTTGTAAGATAGTTACAATAGAGTAGTGAGTACTCCGAGGATCGTACCCAAAAAAGCCTAGTACTAGATCAATTTCAACCTAAGAACCAAAAGATCTAATTAGTACTTGAAATAAGTTATATTACGCAAATATAAATAAAAGTGATTTTTAGGATTTTATAATAAAAAAAACATAACAAATAAATAAGTGACAAGAAATTGAAAAGTGAAATTAATCAAATCTGATTATAGGTGATTAGCTCGCGTCGGCAATCTTCATCAATTGTCGCTTCGGGTTCCTCGTCAATATCTTAACAGGATCTCTGATACATCCACCAGAATAATGAATCAACAAAGACTACTTATCTCCTGACATCACAGTCCAAACCGGTTTGGGGTAAAGGTGTTCACGAATAGGCCATACAAATTTTGTGCTAATTCCCACATTGATGACTTCCTAGGGTTGTCAAGCCTAGGGTTTAAGGTCTTCCTTTCCCAAACAACTAATCCATTGAGTAACTCTACAAAACAGTTAATAGATCATACCTCCACTCGCTAATCCCCCATAGAAGGATTAGTTCCTCACGGCTTTCATAAACAATATAGAATGGATATAAAATATGAACATAATAATTGAATAAAAAATATAAGGTTTAAGAAAAAGCCTGATTTGTATTATGAATGAAAGTGAATCCACAAGGTTTAATTGCATCCACAAATTAGATCTCCCAAAATAAAACAAAGAACAAACTGAAAATAAATCTAAAACCTAAGAAAAGAGAAAAAAATAAGCTGAAATTAAAAGAGAGGTTTTAAGCTAAGTAATTCATGTCCATAATATGTGACAAATGAGCCTATTTATAGATTTGAGGTAGTCTTCGTCCTTAAACCTAGGTTAGCTGACGTCCCCGAGCTTTAAGTTGGATTGTGTGGACCAAAACGCCCCCTGACTAGTATTCATTCTCATCTAAATTCGATGTCGCGACACATCAGAACCAGTGTCGCAACATAGAAGTTAGTATACTCTACTTAAGGATGTCTTTAGGGGTATGTCGTGACACCCTTAGGCTGTGTCGCAGCATCGAAGGCAGTCTCGGAATTTCTCCATTATGCTCCCTATGTTGCAACATCGAACCATCCGTGTTGCGACATACTAACCAGTATCAGTTTAGCACGCCTTCTAATGATCTCTTGCACACTTATAAAGTTCGTTAGCTCACCTTTAGGCCTCAATCGGCCCCTATGGTCAATAAAAGATTCAATTTGCACATTTTATTGAATTTAATTAAAAATATTAAAACATTGTTAAAACCTAATGACAATACTTTTCTTTCAAGCTCCTAAAGTGTGAAAATTAGTTTAATCTGCTACTCTGAATTATGGCAAATCAGAAGGCCCATTTCACAAATCATGTAAGCTTTTTCAGAAACAATTATAGTTATAGTGTGAGCATTGTTCTCCCGTATCTAATGTTATTTCATTTGGTTCATGGGGTGTTAAATGTATAAAATGAAACAGAATATACGAAATGGTTATATGGAATTAGACATTAAATGGAGAAATTTATATAAAGTATTGAAATGAAATGTGATATATAGAATGATTATGTTATATATATGTAAATGAAATAGTAAAATGAAATGTTTAGATGAAATGGACATACGAAATAGTTATATAAAATGATTACATTAAATGGTTATATGAAAATATATGTGTATGAATTGGGACATTAGATATGGATACTTGAAATGAAATGTGAGTTATTAAATGAACATGTGATGGTTAGTTTATTTACCAAATGTGTTTTTTATGTATATGTTTGATAGCATGATAAAGTTATATGTTTTATATACGAACTCACTAACCTTATAAGACTTGTGATGTGTATAGGTAATTAATGAACTCATGACCATGATATTGAATTATCTTGTAAAATTTTTAAAATTACATCCTTTACAGTAATTTAAAGTTTAAGTTTATTACAAACTTACTAAGCTTTGTATAAGCTTACCCCATGTTGGTTTTTCTTCCTTGTATACCATCGGACTCGAGCTATCGATTGGGTTGCTTTTGGAGATCACACTATCTGACAACTTAGTCAATAACTAATTGTTTATTTTGGTCCGGTTATAAGTGTCATGTAAATAGGGTTTTGGTATATATATATTATAAGCATTGTGGATTTGTTTTGTACCAATTGAAGTATGAGATGTGTTTATTAATGTGAATCTTAATTTTTTTTTTGGTTGATTGTGGTGTGTGATGACATTGGTTTGTTTATATAAGTGTTTTTGACCATTTTCTATATGCTTTATAAAGTGGTTTGATGTTTTGTTCATTGAATATGAGTGAAATAGATGTATAGATATGTTTGATTGGTTTATAAGTTGATAACATGTGTATATTGAATGTGAATTTTGATTATTGTTTGATTTGTGGTGCCAATGTGGGCATATTGGTTAGGCACATTATTGGCATGTGTTTTGAATAGATGAATAGGGTTGGATATGATTTGGTTTGGTACTTAAGAAATGGTGTATGAAATTGCTTATTTTGGAAGTCATTTCGAGGGCACACGGCTTAGGACACGGGCGATCACACTATCGTGTGCCACACACAACCACCTCACACAGTCATGTGTCTTATTGATTTTTAGTGTAGGTTTTTTCACACGGCATCAAGTTGTTACATAGCCTGGCGACACAATCATGTGTCCCTACATCTGAGTTGTACATGGTTTGGCCATACGGCCATGTTTCTGAGCTGCGCGGCCTTGTGACCCCTATTTTTAGTTTTTTTTCATATTTTTCTATTTTGTTTCAGATTAGTCCTTGTTTGTTTCCAAACTATTTCTAAGGTCCCATAAGCTCGATTTAAGGTTGTTTTTGTATGAATGCTATGATTAATGATTGGACATTTATTTATGATATTTAAATTTATTTTTGAATTGCTTTTAAATATTATCAAATTTGTTAATTGTCGTAATATCGTGTAACCCTATTCCAACGACGGAGATGAGTTAGGGGTGTTACATTTAGTGGTATCATAGCTACAGTTTAGTCGGTTCTAGGACTAAACGTAGCATGTATTGAGTCTAGAAATACATGCCACTTTATAACCTGTGATAATGTGATGACTCCCAATCAGTTTGACTTGTTCCCTTATAGATCAGAGACGTCATCTGAATCCAATCGAGCATATTCTGATGAAGTACAGAGTTATGTTCCAACCACCGATCAAGAGGCTACTCTTAATGTGCCGAAATTCAAGAGTCTAGAGAAGAGGTTCATAGTACATTTATTAATAATGAATGATATGTTTAACGCGTATATAAGAGTCAATCACATGGCTCAACGACCACCATCCCCTTGTCCTCAAAGCCTTATATGACAGAATATTCATAAGCTTTCTATTGATAAATTCTGATTATATGGAGCCGAAGAGTTTCGCGGCAATATGGGTGACGATCCAGCCAGAGCCAAGTACTGGTTAGACAACATAGAGGGTTCTAGATGAAATATTGTATTCTTCTAATGATTATCTGAGGTGTGCCATGTCACTGTTAAAAGAGGAAGCTTCTCACTAGTAGTCGACTTTAACTACTGTGGTATCGAAAAAACATGTTAACTGGGATTTCTTTCGAATTGAATTCAGAAAGAAATATGTTCAGAAACAAGATTTAGACAAGAAGAAAAATGAATTTCTTGAGTTGAAGCTAGGAAACAGATCTGTTGCAAGATACAGGCGAAAGTTTGTTTAGCTCAATAAATATGCTTTTAAGATAGTGTCGATTGAAAAGGAATTGTGCATTTGTTTCAAAGATGGATTGAATGATGAGATCAAAATACTTGTAGGTGCAATAAAATTTCATGACTTCGTAGTTTTATTTGATCGGGATCAGAAAATGGAATAAGCTTGTAATCACAAGAAATAGAGCTAGACGAGAGTTTCAGACTTCAATAAAAGAAATGTATTCAGAACATTTTTTGCTTCCCCGCCAAAGAAAAAGAAGGAATCTAACAATAGTTTTCTAGTACTATCAGGATTTTGTGGTAAAGATAAATCGAAATAAAGTAATGTAAGACCACCGACAACTTCAATAGCTAGGGTTGGTAGTGTTCAGAATGTGATTAGATTTGAATGTGATCATTATGGTTAGAATAATTCTGGAATATGTAGATTGAAAGATGAGTCATGTTTCGTTTTTGGATCTCTCGATCATTTCAAGAAAGATTGCCCGAATTGAGCTGAGTTGAATAGAAATTAGAATGCAAAACTTGCTACTTCTACGTGAGGCAAATGACCAGAAATTTAAGGCACAACTAGAGTTATAGAAGCAGAACAAAAAAAATAGCAGTTCGATCTGAAGCTTGAGTTCTCGCCAGAGTTTATGGGATCCGAGCGCATGTAGAGGCCTCAGCTCTTGATGTCATTGTTAGTACCGTTTCTACCTTTGATGTTACAGTATATGCATTAATTGACTCCGGGCTGAGACACATTTATATATGCACTAAGTTAGTAACAGAAAAGATTTTACCGGTTGTGTCACCTGAATATGTTTTTAAAGTAACGAACCCTTTAGCCTAAAGTGTCGTAGTTGATTTGGTCTACAAACAGTGTTCACTGAGAATTCAAGGTTATGACTTTCCTGTTTATTTGATGTTACTGCCTTTTTAATAAATTTGGCGTTATATTGGGAACAGATTAGCTTATTGTTCATGGTGTAGTAGTGAATTGTCGTTAGAACGAATTAATTTGAGATGTCATAACAGAGAATTGATCTCTATTGAATCTGCTAAGACTGATTATGCTTCGAATATGATTTCAGCGATATCCGCACAAAAATTGTTTTGAAAAGGCTATAATGCATTTTTAACTCATATTTTTGGATTTTAAAGTATATGAAATGAAAGTTGAGCAGTAACCAACAGTTTGCAAGTTTACAGATATTTTTCCTGAGAAATTGTCGAGTTTACCGTCAAAATGAGAAGTCAAGTTTACTATAGAATTAGTGTTTAGTACTACTCCGATTTTCATTGCTCTATACAGAATGGTTTTAACTGAATTAAAAGAATTAAAAGCTCAGTTGCAAGAATTAATTGATAGAGGTTTTATTCGATTGAGTGTATCACCTTGGGGCGTACCTGTATTGTTTGTGAAAAAGAAAGACGAGTCGATGAGATTGTGCATAGATTTTCGACAATTGAACAAAGTTACGATAAAGAACAAACATTTGTTGCCTCATATTGATGATTTATTCAACTGTAAGATGCCACAATGTTTTCAAATATTGATATCAGATTTGGTTACTATCAGTTGCAAGTTAAAGATATTGATATGCCGAAAACAATATTCAAAATATGTTATGGATACTACAAGCTTCTAGTTATATTTTTCAGATTGACTAATGCTCCCGCAACATTAATGGATCTGATAAATCGGGTTTTTCAATTACATCTCGACAGGTTCCTTGTGATTCTTATTTTGATATACTAATCTATTATGAAACTGATCTATTTATTAAGAATTTCTCAATAATTATATTGTTGATGATGAAGCTATTACAGGAACATGTTGAATTTGTTTCATAAGTTAAGTGCTAGAAAAGTTTTGACCAGTTGAAAAACTTTATTGATAGAAGTTCCAGTACTAATTCAGTTTTAAGTCCAAGAAGGAATTCATTATTTATAGTAGTGCTTCACTCAGATGATCTTATATTATGTTAGTTCGATTATTACAGAATTGAGAGTTAAACCGTTAATTCTTCAGAGAATTTGTGAGATGCAAAGAAAATATTTGAATTTGTTAGCTAAACTGGAATAGATTCAGAATTATCATATCACTATTTCATGTATGGATTGTGATAATAGTCTATATTTCTAAAATCGAATATGTGTGTTGAACAACTCTGAGATTATATGAGACATCTTATAAGAGGCTTATAGCAATATCTATTTGATTTAGTTAAGTAGTAACAAAATGTGAAATGACTTGAGACAAAGTTACTGATGGCTGGAAATAAAACGTAAAAGTTCAAAATTTGTACTTAGATGTCTGATATGTCAATAGGTCAAAGTTAAATATCCAGTTCTGTCTAAATTATTACAGTCTGTTATGAATTATGAATGGGAATGAAAATGAGTCATGATAGATTTTGTATTTGGACTACCTTTGATGACGAGAAAGAAAGACTTGACCTGAATTACCATTGTCAAACTAATAAAATCAGTTCTTTATCCCGGTCAGAACAGGTTACTCACTTGAAAAGGTAGTTGAGTCATATGTATTCGAAATTCACGAAGCTATGGTGCAGAAAGACAGACAGTCAAAACGGGTAATTCAAATTCAGGAGAACATATTACAGTGTTGTATCATTGAGTTCAATTGCGCGAGAAAAAAAAAACTAGTTGGGACAAATTTGATTTCAAAAAATTGAAGAATTTATGGGAACATAGTAATTGAAACTATTACCAGGTAATGGTGGTTTCAGTGATATTGGAAATGGTGGTTTCAGCGCCACAAATCCAACAAATGAGTCCGTAAATATTACTATTTAATATTTATTAGTCAAATATAGTATTATAATAAATTTTAGTTTGATAGAATGAATATTTGAGTACAAGTGGTTAATCCTTAAAGTCAAGTGGCTTTGAAGAATGAGGTATTAGGACATGGTTTCTATAAATCGAACCCATAAATATTTTTATTAAATATTTATGGAGCGATTATATAAGTATATTGAAGTTTGGTCCGAAAATTTTAACGTTTAGATAGTTAATTAAGAAAAAATGACTAAATTATAAAAGTTATAAAAGTTAATCACTATTAGTTTATTCATGCTTAATAACCATAAAATCATCGTTGGAAGGCCTTATGTTGCAATTAGACCATATTAAAATAGCTTGGACGGTTAGTGGATTGTTTTTAAGTATTTTATATGTTAGAATATTTATTTAATTAAAAGAGAAACATATTTTATAATAATGATAATAATAAACAAAAGTAAAAGCCATTTTAACTTCATCATCTTCTTCAATTTTTTTTGAAGAACACCGAAATCACCATTGTTTTGAAACCAAAGCTTCGGCCTTGACAAACTTATTTTACATGGTAACTATTTCTTATTCATTTTTAGTAATTTTTATGCTTTTGAGATCATTATGGTTTAATCTAGCTAACTAATGGGCTAATTCGTAAAACTATTAAATGTTTTGAATTATGTCATTGATGAATTGATGGTGTTTTTGAATTTTTATGATAGATTTATAAGCTTGATAGTTAAACAAGAAAATTTTGTAAACTGATTTTAATTAAATTTTAAGTTAAAGGACTAAATTGCTAAAATAGTAAAGTTATATGAAATTCTTGTAAAATTATGATGAATATGGATTTTTGGGAATTATAGAAAATTCGGCTGGCCTTGTTTGGATTAATTTATGATTGAATTGAAAGTTTCGAGTTTAGGGATTAAATTGAATAAAAAGTAAAAATTTAAGGTAAAAGTGTAAAATGGCGATTAAGAGTCAAATATATTAATTTCAATATTTTATGATATTTGAATTGGTTAGTTGAATAAATTTATTATATTTAGATCAAGAAACGGGTCATTCGATTTCTAATCGCGGGAAAGAAAAAAAGGTCATCAAGTAGTCATCTCGAGGTGTCGGTAGCTATGGTATTTTGGTAAGTTCGTAAATTAGTTTAACTAATTAGTTGTTTTTTTGTGATTTAATAATTATCTATATATGTTGTGATTGAGTTTATTTGTTTGATAAGTGATAAGTGATTAATTGGATTAATTGATAAATAGTAGTTAATTAAGTGATTTGAATTACCATGGTAGCTAAGTTAATGATTATGATCGTAAATGGAAACTATATGGATACATTCTTGTAATCGTATGATATGAAGAAAGTTTAACAAATTGTATTGGATATTGGCCCGCATGAACCTTGTAAATGCTTAGGATACAAATGACATGTCATTAGAGTTATTACAATTCGAGTGTTGGTCTTGGATGTCTTACCGATGGTTCAGGTCCTGCATTTGTTGTAGATTCTCCACAGCTCATGTGAGCAGCATCGTGTATTAACATCTCGACCCACAACTCGTGTGAGTAGGCCCATTTCACATCTTGTGTGAGCATTTATAGATACAGATACAGTTGCAGTCACACTTTGTGTGAGCATTGTTCTCGCGTATCCAATGTTATTTCCTTTGGTTCACGGCGTGTTAAATGTACAAAATGAAACGGAATATATGAAACGGTTATATGGAGTTAGACATTACATGGAGAAATTTATATGAATTATTAAAACGAAATGTGATATACAGAATGATTATGTGTATATATATGTAAATGAAATAGTAAAATGAAATGTTTAGTTTAGATGAAACGGATAAACGAAATAGTTATATAAAATGATTACATGTAATGCTTATTTGAATTGGTTATATGAAAATATATATATGAATTGAGACATTGGATATGGATATTTGAAATGAATGTGAGTTATTAAATGAATATGTGATGGTTGGTTTATGTACCAAATGTGTTTTTTATGTATATGTTTGATAGCATGATAAAGTTATATGTTTTATTTATGAACTCACTAATCTTATAAGATTTGTGATGTGTATAGGTAATTAATGAACTCATGACCATGGTATTGAATTATCGTGTAAAATGTTTAAAATTACATCCTTTTACGGTAAGTTAAAGTTAAAGTTTATTACAAACTTACTTAGCTTTATGTAAGCTTACCTCGTGTTGGTTTTTCTTCCTTGTAGATCGTGAAAATCAAGCTGTCAATTGGATTGCTTTTGGAGATCACACTATCTGACAACTTATTCAGTAACTTATTGTTCATTTTGGTCCAGTTATAAGTGGCATGTAAATAGGGTTTTGGTATATATATATTATAAGCATTATAGATATGTTTTGTGTCAATTGAAGTATGAGATGTTGATAAACCGTAATTATAACATATTTTAATCCCATATTTAGCTTACTTTTGGATGATTTATCCCTTGATTTATATAAAAAGGTGCTTTTAATCCTTTCTTTTCATGTCTTATACCCAGGAAAGCACCCGAGGACAAAAAGAACGAGAAACAGGCCCAAAACGGAGTAAATTGGGCCAAGGAAGAAATCAACACGGCCTGGACTTAAGCCCACACGGTCGTGCCTCACCGAGCTACTAGAACATGGCCTGACCCCCGATTTACATGACCGTGCCCCATTAAAGAAGTCCGAGCACGGCCTGGCCATGATCTACACGGGCGTGTGCCATGGCCGTGTCCCTGTCACTGGAAAGAGCAATTTCATTTGGGAAAGGATACTTTGAGGCAAAGAAACACATTCCAAAGCCTATTTAAACACCCTAGTAGGAATTCTACTTAAATTAGGATACTTAGGGGCCAAGTAAGGCATCTCAAAGTCTATATAAACACCCAAGGGGGCAACTTCAAAAGGGGAGTTCAGCAGAAGCCCTCTGTCGGGGCGTCGAGCTAGGCCAAGGAGCCAAGCCGGAAAGGTCAGAATTGTGGGAATCGCTCAAAGTTAGCCAGTTGATCCATCCCAAGAAGCCGAAATTATACTCAAGACGGCGAAATTCTCCTTCAATTCCTTCAGGGAGTTTTCGGGATTTCTTATGTTTTGTTTTATCTTTTCTCTTGAGATGTTTTCTTTATTCATTATGAACTAAACCCCTCAGATACCTGAAGGGGATGAAACCTAGATGAATCTTGTTATTTGATTTTTGAATTATATGATAAATACTTAGTTTGTTCTTAATTATGCATGCTTAATCCAAATCTGATGTGCTTAGGTGGATGAGGAATAGACCCTATTTAAGAGTAGATCTAGCATAATTAAGCGGAGTTGATCGCACGCCTAGAGATAGGGTGACGAGATTTTGTCGGATTAGGGTGAAACCTAATATGAGAATCCATAGATCGATTTACTGCTATTCTAGGGGGTTATTATAAGAGAATGGAGTTCCACTAATTAACCTAGAGTTAGACGTTATTCTCCTCGAGAGAGGGTTTAATATACGTTAGGGAGTCCTACGGATCAAGCAAAGTAAATAAATCATATGATTCAAGGTTAGATAACAAGTGAAGTCTAGGTGGATTCTTCCTAAGGGTATCATCGTGATCAATTGAGTTTTTCTTCAAGTTATTTTCCAATTCGTTCTTTTTGTCTTTGTGTCCTTAGCTTAGTCGTCGTTAATTTAGATTAAAACAACTTCACTTATTTTTAAGGCTAAATAATAAAAAGAAAGTTAGTATTAGTACTTTTAGTTCCTTTGGGTTCAACAATCCAGTCTTGCCTAAGCTATACTACTGTTCGATAGGTACACTTGCCTTTAATCGTTGTCAGAGTTAGTTTCCAGGTTCGATCATTCTCTTTTAATACATTTTAAAGCTCTGATTTTAGCGATCAAGTTTTTGGCGCCGTTGCCGGGGAACTAAAATATTAAGAAGGCTTAATTTTTATTACTTTAGCCATTTTTTTTGTAAATTATTTTATTTATTTTATTTTTATTTTTATTTTTACTTTGTTAATTTTTATTTTATTTGCTTTTGGCAGATAATTAGAGTTTATAGAGGAGATGGCGCTAAATGACTATCAGTGGCAAGTTATGAGGATAACGCCAACAAAAGCAGCCGATGTTTTCAACCTCGATGCGGTCACCAGGTTATCTAACCAGCTAGAGATGATGAATAAAATATAGTTCCTCGAAGGTACACTCAGTAATGCAATATGACTCGAATCTAGGAGGAGTGGCAAATATTGAGTACCCACCCTACGGATATGGCATGGAAAAAGAGCAAGCTCACTATACGGGTAACTATTCTAGACCACAAAATAATTTTTATAATGACACTTATAACGCAGGTTGGAGTTACCATCCTAATTTCTTGTGGGATGATCAAAATAACCAAAGACCGGAACTTCCTCAAAACTTTTAACAACCACCTCACCAACAGGAAGAGGAGTCGCACCTTGAAGAGATGCTGACAAAATTCATGGCAGCCACAGAAAACTGCTTCCAAGATACTGAGAAAACACTTAAAAGCAACGAGAACCAAGTCGGGGAACTTACTAAGTCAGTCAAGGAAGTCACTAATGCAGTTGAACAACTCGCAAAGCTAATATCAGAACTACCACAAGGAAGCTTGCCAAGCAATACTGAAACTAATTCGAGAGAGCAAAATCAAGCCATTTATGATAGTGAAGGGTTAAACGAACCAAACCCAAGGGAAGAACCTATAGTAAGTGAAGGTAAGGTTGAGGTGTGCCATGATTTGCCAAAACCAGTAATTACAAAGTACCAACCTCGTGTGTCATATCCCGATGCAATAAAGAAAGACCACACAGAGGAAGAATTCAATGAACTCACACTTCGTGCAGACGGCGAAACAATCACTCTACAAGTTCTTGACTCAGCTAGGACATCGAGTAATAAAGGTACGAACGTTAATTCTATTGATAATCATTTGGTTCAACCTTCTTTACAGGAAGCATCACGAAATCACTTAGCTGAGCTAGATCTTAGACCTCATGCCAACAAAGAAGAAATACATAAGGAACAAAGCCTTAGGGTTGACAAACTAAAACAGCAGGAAACACAAATCAAAGAGGAACAGGAATCGCACGAAGTGAAACCGAAGGAGCCCTCAGACGAGCTGATAGGAACAACGAATCACTTCAAAATAGGGGATCAAGTATTGATGAATAAGGAAGACCCTCGAATCGCGAATTCAGACCAAAAGACAAACGAAGAAATCACTTTTGAGGTACTTAATGTCTTCCTATATGGGACAGTTGAGGTAAGCAATCCTAAATTCAGCACTTTTGAGATAAATATTACCCGACTTAAACTTTATATCAAAAATCGAGTTGATCACCTGAGAAAGGATTTTCACCTCCTCAAACCACCATGACCATACGAATAAGAGGTAAAGTCTAGCTTAAGACTATAAACGAGCGCTTCTCGGGAGGCAACCCGAGCACTAACCTCATTTAAATTTTCATATTTTATTTTAATTTTTACTTTCATATTTTTTTCAGCATCTAATTACAAACTAACCGAATAAGTAAAACACGATTTCCATACCACACGGTCTTGCACACGGCCGTGGCCGTGGCCGTGTGGACACCACGGGTAGGCACATGGGCGTGGACCGTATCACTATTTACTTTTATTTTATTTTTTTTATTTTCATTTTCATTTTCATTTTTATTTTTATTTTTATTTTTATTTTTATTTTTATCTTCATTTATTTATTTTCATTTTTATTTTCTTTATTATTTTCTTTTTATTATTTATGTCATTTAGATTTAGCTTAGGTTACAATAAAATTCGACTGGCTGCTTCGAGGATTCAATTTCAAACGGTTCGAGACGCTTCCCCACGTTCACCTCCAATCCTATCCGGTTTCTTTTCATTAAATTCATCCAAAATTCAGGAAGTTTCGCATCTCTCCCTATTTTTTGATTGTCTCACTATATTTTCATATTATCTATCTTTGTACATTGAGGACAATGTACATCTTAAGTGTGGGGGGGTTAACTATAGTATCATTTGAAAATCTCTGAATTATGTCTTGTTCTAAAGAAAGTCTCTCATATTATGATTAGAATGAAAATTCCTTTGATTTATGATTTTTATTGATATGTTTTAGAGTAAATCATTGATAATTGTGCATTGATGATTAAATTTGAAGGATACTAGAGAATCAAGCATGATAAGTCTATTTTTTTGAAAAAAAAATTAGGTTGTCTACCTGAATTTGAATATTACTTTGAAGTTTGAAATTTACGAGGTTGATATCAAAAACCCATAATTTTTTGTGAGATTTTGAGCCTTATAGAGCATATATTCTTTTTCTTGCTCACCTTATTGACTATGAGTGTGTCAACATTGATTTGTTATTCTAGAACTTGCATGGATTATACATGTCGAGACCACACCTATGATTTGATATAAAGAGATCATAAAGGCACCTAGGATTTAACCCACTTACTCCATAAAAAGCCTACCCTCATAATTAAGCTCTAGTGAACCCCGTTTAATCCTAACAAACCTTTTTATTGATTCACCTACTAATATTAACCCAAAAACCCTTTGTATTGACCATTCTTTTAACTACCCTTTTTGTCGAGCTTTGATTTTTAACAAGTTTCCTAACTATGTTTTATATTTTAGTTGTAAAAATTCTTTCTTATTATTATGATAGTTTGTTCTTAAAAAAAATGAAGTATATTCATTATTAGTTTGTGATTAGGTGAGCTTACACATTAAAATTCAAAAATTCTTGAAGAAAAAGCTCGTATTATTAGTATTATTAAGCTTCAATTGATTATTTAAGATTAGTTCATTTTTCTAGTTAGGAAATTTATCAGGTCAATCTCGATTCTAACCCTCTCATTCAGCCTTTATCCACACCTTTAACCCTAGCCCCGTTACAACCCTGACAAAGACCTTTTGATTTGTTTGTCATCTCATTTTACAGTGGTGGAGATTTGATTTTCAGGCAAGCCTATGGGATTAACTTTTCATGTTCGACTTATTGAGTGCTTAATTTTGAACCTTAAACACTTTTTGAGTGATTTGAGTGAATCTTTTGTGAGGATATCAATCCTTGTAGATTTTGAATTAAAGGTAATTATTTATATGAAGGGAAACACCTATGTTTTCGTGCTACAAATGTATGACTTATCTTGTTTGAATCTTTAGGACTCTTTACATTGAATTATCCATGTATAAATTATCCATGAATTATGATAAGGCATTGTTGATAGGAATTATGGGTCATGAAAAGTTCGTTTTAATTGTAAGTTGAGAATTTTGCTTGAGGACAAGTAAAAGCTTAAGTGTGGAGGTATTTGATAAACCGTAATTATAACATATTTTAATCCCACATTTAGCTTAATTTTGGATGATTTATCCCTTGCTTTATATAAAAAGGTGCTTTTAATCCTTTCTTTTCATGTCTTATACCCAGGAAAGCACCCGAGGACAAAAAGAAAGAGAAACAGGCCCAAAACGGAGTAAATTGGGCCAAGGAAAAAATCGACATGGCCTGGACTTAAGCCCACACGGCCGTGCCTCACCGAGCTACTAGAACACGGCCTGACACCTGATTTACATGGCCATGCCCCATTAAAGAAGTCCAAGCACGACCTAGCCACGATCTACACGGGCGTGTGCCGTGTCCCTGTCGCTGGAAAGAGCAATTTCATTCGGGAAAGGATATTTGGAGGCAAAGAAACACATTCCAAAGCCTATTCAAACACCCTAGTAGGAATTCTACTTAAATTAGGATACTTAGGGGCCAAGTAAGGCATCTCAAAGTCTATATAAACACCCAAAGGGGCAACTTCAAAAGGGGAGTTCGGCAGAAGCCCTCTGTCGAGACGTCGAGCTAGGCCAAGGAGCCAAGCTGGAAAGGTCAAAATTGTGGGAATCGCTCGAAGTTAGCCAGTTGATCCATCCCAAGAAGCCGAAATTATACTCAAGACGGTGGAATTCTCCTTCAATTCCTTCAGGGAGTTTTCGGTATTTCTTATGTTTTGTTTTATCTTATCTCTTGAGATGTTTTCTTTATTAATTATGAACTAAACCCCTCAGATACCTGAAGGGGATGAAACCTAGATGAATCTTGTTATTTGATTTTTGAATTATATGATAAATACTTAGTTTGTTCTTAGTTATGCATGCTTAATCCAAATCTGATGTGCTTAGGTGGAGGAGGAATAGACCCTGCTTAAGAGTAGATCTAGCATAATTAAGCGAAGTTGATCGCACGCCTAGAGATAGGGTGACGAGATTTTGCCGGATTAGGGTGAAACCTAATATGGGAATCCATAGATTAATTTACTGCTATTCTAGGGGGTTATTATAAGAGAACGAGAGTTCCACTAATTAACCTAGGGTTAGACGTTATTCTCCTCGAGAGAGGGTTTAATATACGTTAGGGAGTCCTACGGATCAAGCTAAGTAAATAAATCATATGATTCAGGGTTAGATAACAAGTGAAGTCTAGGTAGATTCTTCCTGAGGGTATCGTCGTAATCAATTGAGTTTTTCTTCAAGTTATTTCCCAATTCGTTCTTTTTGTCTTTGTGTCCTTAGCTTAGTCGTCGTTAATTTAGATTAAAACAACTTCACTTATTTTTAAGGCTAAATAATAAAAAGAAAGTATTAGTACTTTTAGTTCCTTTGGGTTCGATAATCCAGTCTTGCCTAAGCTATACTACTGTTTGATAGGTACACTTGCCTTTAATCATTGTCAGAGTTAGTTTCCAAGTTCGATCATTCTCTTTTAATAAATTTTAAAACTCTGATTTCAGTGATCATATGTGTTTATTGATGTGAGTCTTAATTTTTTTTGGTTGATTGTGGTGTGTGATGGCATTGGTATGTTTATATAAGTGTTTTTGACCATTTGCTATATGCCTTAAGAAAGTGGTTTGATGTTTGGTTCATTATATATGAATGAAATAGATGTATAGATATGTTTGATTGGTTTAAAAGTTAATAATGTGTGTATATTGAATGTGAATTTTGGTTAATGTTTAATTTGTGGTGCCAATATGGGCATATTGGTTAGGCACATAGGTTGTATGATTTGGTATATTTTTGGCATGTGTTTTGAATAGGTGAATAGGGTTGGATATGGTTTGATTTGGTACTTAAGAAATGGTGTATGAAATTGCTTGTTTTCGATGTCATTTCGGATGCACACGGCCTAGGATACAGGCGGTTACACGACCGTGTGCCATACACGGCCACCTTACACGTCGTGTGTCTTATTGATTTTTAGTGTAGGTTTTTCCACACGACATCAGGCTGTTACACAGCCTGTTGGGACAGTCGTGTGTCCCTAAATTTGAGTTGTACATAGTTTGGCCACACGGTCATGTTTCTAAGCCACATAGTCGTGTGACCCCTATTTTCAGTTGTTTCCATGATTTTTTATTTTGTTTCAGATTAGTCCCTATTTCTTTCCAAATTGCTTCTAAGGTCCCATATGCTCTATTTATGGTTGTTTTTGTATGAATGATATGATTAATTATTTGACATTGATTTATGATATTTAAATTAATTTTTGAATTATTTTTAAATATTATCGGATTTGTTAATTATTGTATTATCCCGTAACCCTATTCTAGAAACGGAGATATGTTAGGGGTGTTACACATCTTCTCCATCTCTCAACCAGTTTTAACAAAGAGAAAACCTAAACAAAAACCTTTTTGAAGCTCAAAGCATTCGACCCTTGATTGATAAAAAATTGGATCAAACAACCTAAACAAAAACCTTTTTGAAGCTCAAAGCATTCGACCCTTGATTGATAAAAAATTGGATCAAACCAGAGATAATCGAGGAAAAGCTAAAATTATTAATTAGTTCATGGAGATTCAACTTGTTCGTTGTTTTGACCAAGTAAGTTCATATTGTTATTATAACTTAGATTGTATGTTTGAATTATATTTATGTATGTTTGATTGTAAATTAAATTGTTTGTGAAATGATACAAATGGGGAGAATTGGATCAAATTGAAAAGCTATGATTATATGTGCAATAGATGCCTATGTAAACTTAGTAAATGTTAGGATACAATTGGCATGCCAATAAGGTTTTTTGTGCCCTTATACAGGGATTGGTTATAGATGTTACTAATATCCAGCATTTGTTGCGAACTCGAGGATACATGTGACATAGATTTAGCTCGGATGAGTAACCTGATGTCGTTTTAAAGATTTAGTCTGGATAGGTAACCTGACATGCATATATAGATTCAACTTGGACAAGCAATTAGATGCGTCATTATAAAGGTTTAGCTCAGATGAGTAATGTATCACCCCACACCTTGCGCAGTCATCGAACCCGGGTTACGAGATGCAACTCCAATCATTGAAATAATTACATACAACTTATAACAATTAATTCAATTTAAAACCATCAGTTCACTCCACATATACATACGCCATATGATTACAAACAATCAGAGTCGAATTCAAGCTTGCAAATAGATTTAAGCATGAACAATAAATACTGCAAATTTTCTAAAAATAAGATACAAAGGATCAAGGTACCGATACTTTTTAATAAGTATCGATACCATGATTTGGTATCGATCCCAAATTGGCATTCTATTTGTCTTGCAAAAACGTTTCAAAATCCTTGGTATCAATAGTTTTCTATATGTATCGATACTGAGATTTGGTATCAATATCATTTTGGCATTCTTCCATTTTTAAAACACTGTTCATTTGGTCAAGTATTGATACTATGAGTATAAGCATCGATACGTCATGTTAAAATTGCCAAAATATCCCATTTCATGTACATTTACAAGCTCAAACCAAAACCAAATCAAAAGATGGTATAGACACTCAAAACCTACATAAACTCAATAGAAAACATAACAATTTACCAAATTTAAAACACATTCAATCATTATACCAATATACCTCAAATGGCACCCAAATCAATCAACATTTACTTAAGCATACCATGCTAATCAACCAATACATAATCCACAATGTAACATTTAATCAAGTTATTAACCATCCATTTAGCATCTTACCAAACAACTCATCCTTCAAAATGATCCACCATTTCAATCATTTTAACCAATCATGAATTTTTAATCTTGGCATACCACATTGCCAACAAACATGCTTATATACATAATATGTAAGAATTCAAAATTCAAGCATTATAGATATGTAAGAGTTCAAAATTCAAGCAATATATAAGGACCATAATCACCATTATCCAAAAATTAACACTTAAACATATCAAAGCCTATATACATTTCACATAATTGAGTCTAGACCAATTTAAAATTCTATTGAGACTAAAATTGGATAGTTTAGGCTCAGAGGATGATCCATAGACACGTTTCGCAAAATGTCAATTATAGAAAACATGAAATAAAAAAGTGTAAGCATTAAGCATGCTTAGTAAGTTCATAGGTCTAAAAAAAACAATAAAACTCATCTTCCATCAAAGTAACATACAAATTAACTAAATATACTACTTTCCTGTCATCATATTTCATAGATACAAGGTGAGTATATCACATACGAGTCATAAAGCATTTCAATTTATACTATTCAATCCAACTCAACACCATTTCATCGAAATCATTGAGCATATAAACTTTTACATCATTCCAAATACATATGTATACATCTATCCAATTCCAATCACGATATGCATTATCAAATAGTCAGATTGCATGAAAACACAGTCCCTTCAGCGGGAGCCGGCGCGTTACTTTCTACATCATCCGCCACAGCTCTTTCAGGATCCATTTATTATATGAAAACACAATTTAAGTCGTCAGAAGTCATCACACTATCATTATAACAGTACTCTTATGTACGGCATGTATAGCTAAACTCATGCTTACACTACGTTTGTCCTAGAATCGACTAAACCGTATCTCTGATACCACTAAATGTAACACCCCTTACCCATGTTCGACGCCGGTATCGGATACGAGGCATTACTATCATTAGCCTTGCTTAAACATGTATTAACGGGCTATAAAATTTCGTTTCGATTTAAAAACTTTCTTTTTTTAGTCATAACATTCGTCTCATGGGCCGACGAGGCCATATACATACATCCAGATGGTTTCGGAGTTCAACCGAAAACTTTTACCCTCTTTAAAAATTTTTGTCTGAACAGGGGTCACACGCCCGTGTGACTTAAGACACGCCCGTGTGGGCAGGTCATGTGATCTCACACGCCCATGTCCCTAGCCCGTTTATAATTTATTTTATTTTCGAACCTACAGGGGTTTTCACACGGCCTAGACACGCCCGTGTTCTTCCCCGTGTAAAAAAATAGGGGTATTCTGTTTATGATGTCAGCAATCCCTTAAGAAGCACACGGCCTAGGCACACGCCCATGTGGCTAGCCCGTGGCTGACACTGACTTAAAACACTAACTCGTAGGGGATACACGGCCTTTTAACACACCCATGTGGGTTAACCATGTGTCACACACGGCCTAGACACACGCCCGTGTGTCTACCCGTGTGGACACTTAAAGGATATTTTCTAAGCCAATTGCCACCCTGAGATCAAGATCATTCATATACCTAATCCAAATATTCAAATACTTCATCAAAAACATGAATAACAATGCATACTAACTTTAATAGCCAACACTTTGACTCCTCTTAAGACTTAACTCAAAATGAAATGATTCCTATACATGTCATACTTAATATAAACAACTTGGCTATACCAAAATAATGATTGATAGTGTGATCCGAGCTCCGACGTCTATGATCCCCGAACTAGTTTGGCAAAACTACAAGGAAGAAAGAAACGAAAGAAGTAAGCATATTGCTTAGTAAGTCTGCATGAAACTCATATAGCAATATATTAGCTAAATATAATTCATCTATCATGAAATAATGACAACATAAGTCTCAAGTGCTTGGCTTACTCATACTTATCCTTACTTATCACATGTAATATAACAATTTCATACTTGCATTATAATTATAGTACCTGTATCACTTAATCATACAAATTAGTACATTTTGTCAACCTTAAATAAATTAACTTATATCTATCTTTACTTGCTTAACTTTCTTGTTATCTCTTTCATACTTGGCTCTTTTTCCCGATGAATTACCCGGAATAATTGAGGTTACTCAATCTTATCAAACATGGATCTCGATGCCAATGCCATGTCCCAGACATGGTCTTACATGGGATCGCCTCATGATGCCAATGCCATATCCCAGATATGATCTTACATGGGATCTCTTAACTTGGTGTCGATGCCATGCTCCATACGTGGTCTTACACGAGACCTCCCTTATGTGTTTCCCTTGGAAACTTACCATTGCCATGTCTTGACATGGTCTTACGTGGTATCTTTGCCTTATGAATCTTATCAGTGCCATGTCTTGACATGGGCTTGACCTCTCTGCCTTATGAATTCACCAATGTCATACCTTGGCTTAGACTTACATGAGACCTTTGCCTCATAATAACTTTCCAATGCCATGACTTGTCATGGACTTACATGATATCCTTGCCTTAGTGCTGATGCCATGTCTTGACATGGTCTTATACTGACTTTCCTTGTCTCATGCGGTGATATTAGTATCCTCATTATTCCAAGTCTTCAATCAGGACATTCTCTTACATATTCTCATTCATGCTCTCATCATGAAATCATTTATTTATCTTCATGAAAATAGTGTACATATTACAACATCATAAGTAATTATATGAAAATATATATGAAATCTTAAATTCATACAAACTTACCTCGATCTTAAAATGAGCTAACTCGTCGGTCTAGTCCGAGACTTTGTTTTTTTCTCGATCGAGGTAGATTCTCAGTTCTTCTTGCTCTATAATAGCAAATTAGCTCATTTTAATCACCACATTAATAAAAGCATTTAAATATTCATGCTTAGGCAAAATTACTATTTTACTCTTAGACTTTGACAAAATGACAATTTTGCCCCTAGGCTCGAAAGTAAATTCTAATCACATTTCTACCTTCAACAAGCCTAGGTGAACATTTAATACTCTTAAAGCTATCAGCAAAACTCAACATTCCACATACTTACTACAAATTGTATAACCTTTTCACCAAGGTTCTTTTTGGTGTTTTCATGACAACACCTTTCACAAAAGTTGTTCATCTAACAACCAAGACTCATTTTCTTCCATAAAATTGCAGAAAAAAAAAATGAAAGCTCTCATGGTAAAACTCTAAACGTTTCACCATATTGCACAATAGTCCCCTCATTTGAAAGCTTAAGTTCTAGGGGTCTCAAATGTACAACTATTTTTAAAAAAAAAATCACTAGAACACTTACTTGTAAAGAGACGAGTGTGCTGAAATATTTGAAGCTTTCTACCCTCTATTTGCTACTAATTTTTGGTGGAAGAGTGAAGGAGAAAAGATTATATCTTTTCTTTCCTTATTCTAATATTAAACTATCAATTAGTCCACCTACTACCACGAACTTTGACCAACTTTGACAAATTTGTCTCCTATGCTAGTCTATGGCCGGCCAAGCCTTTTCAAAGGGCTAAATTGACTTTTAAATCGTTCAATTTAACAATCTATGGTTATTTGGTACCTTTAGCTTACAAAATGGAACTTTCGCACTTTATGCGATTTAGTCCTTTTTCGCGATTAAACATGAAATCGCTAAAATTAAAGTACCAATATTTTTATGTACTTATAAAATCATATACTAACTCAAGAAATAACATGAAAATAGTTTTCTCTAACCTCAGATTAGTGATACCGAGATCAATGTTCCGACTAGCCCTTAAATCGGGCTGTTACAATTCTCCCCCTTAGGGATTTTCATCCCCGAAAATCTTACCGGTGAAAAGATTGGGGTATAGGTTTCTCATCGTTTCCTCAGGCTCCCATGTAGCCTCTTTTATTCTGTGCCTTTACCGTAATACTTTCGCAAGGGCTATGCTTTTGTTCCTTAACTATTTGACCTCACGAGCTAAAATCTTAACTGGTTCCTCACCATAAGTCATGTCAGGTTGTATTTCAACCTCTGTCAGTGCAATCACATGTGAGGGGTCTGATCGGTAGCGTCGTAACATAGACACGTGAAATACCTCATGAATCTTCTCTAACTCAGATGGTAAAGCCAACCAATAGGCTATAGGTCCAATTCTCTCGGTAATCTCATATGGTCCGATAAAATGCAGACTCAATTTGCCTTTTCTGCCAAATCTAAGAACTTTTCTCCATGGTGACACTTTTAAAAATATTCTATCACCAACTTGATACTCAGTTTCTTTTCTTTTCAAATCTGAATAAGATTTTTGTCGGACAGAAGCAGCTTTTAAGCAATCTCGAATTACTTTCACCTTTTCTTCAATCTCTCTAACCAAATCAACTCCATGAATCTGGTTTTCTTTAAGCTCAGTCCAATATAAAGGCATTTGACACTTACGCCCATACAAAGCCTCACAAGGCGCCATTTTCAAACTTGACTGAAAACTATTGTTGTAAGTGAATTCCACTAACTGTAAGTATTTTTCCCAGCTGCCTGAAACTCAAGAACACAACACCTGAGCATGTCTTCGAGAACTTGGATTAACCTCTCCGACTGACCGTCGGTTTTGGGGGTGAAAAGCTGTACTAAAATTCAATTTTGTGCCCAATGCCTCTTGCAACTTCTTTCAGAATCTTGATGTGAATCTCGGATCTCTATCTGATATAATCGATAGGGGAACTCCATGAAGTCTTACTATCTTTGAAATGTACAAGTTTGCAAATTTTCAAGTGAGTAATCAACTCGTACAGGTATGAAATGGGCTGACTTTGTAAGTCTATCGACTACAACCCATACAACATCTTTCTTGATCGGTGTCAACAGCAAACCCATTACAAAGTCCATAGTAATACGGTCCCACTTCCACTCGGGTACCATAATAGGTTGAAGAAAACCCGAAGACACTTGGTGTTCAGCCTTTACTTGCTGACAAATCAAGCATCTTGAAACAAACTCAGAAATATCTTTCTTCATACTCGGCCACCAATGCCATTTCTTCAAATCATTATACATCTTGGTACTACCCGGATGTACAGATAAACATCCGCTATGTGCCTCATACAAAACTTTACGAATGAGCTCATCATCCCTCGGTACACAAACTCTATCTCTAAACATTAAACATTCGTCTGAATTTATCCGAAAGTCGGACTCAACACCCGATTCACACTGAGCTCTTTTGGCTTGTAATTCGCTGTCACTTTTCTGAGCCTCATAGATCTCTTGAAGGAACATCGATCTAGCCCTCAACTCATCCAGAATAGAACCATCATCGGACAAAGTCATCTGTGTATTCAAGGCCCTCAATGTAAATAAGGACTTCCTACTCAAAGCATCAGCAACTACGTTCGCCTTTCCTGGATGGTAATCGATAACCAACTCATAATCCTTTATCAACTCTAGCCATCTTCGCTGCCTTAAGTTCAGTTCCTTTTGAGTCATCAAATACTTTAAACTTTTGTGATCTGTGAAAATTCGACATTTTTCTCCATATAAATGGTGTCTCCAAATCTTCAGTGCAAAAACTATAGCAACTAACTCTAAATCATGCGTCCAGTAGTTCTTTTCGTGTGGTTTTAGCTATCTGAAGGCATATGCTATCAACTTGCCTTCTTGCATAAGTACACAACCTAATCCATTTAAGGATGCATCGCTGTAAATCACAAATTCTTTTCCCGACTCAGGTTGCACTAGAATTGGAGTATAACATCCCGATTTAAGGCCTAGCCGGAACCGTGGTGCGAGACCAAAAATCCGAAGTAGATACATGAGTTTTAAAGTTTATGATATGTTTGCATTATGGCATGAAAGTTTCATGAAGCAATTTTGTTAAATTGTAATTGAATTGTCCATTAGCACTAAATTGCAAAAGTGGCAAAATGTGATATTCTAGAAGCTTTAAGTAAGAATTAGCTTTGGATTATTAATTGGAGGTCCTTAAATAGCAATTTGCCCAATTTCTAATTTTTGGACAAAAATGGGCAAGAGTGGGTAAAATTTGAAAGTTTGGCAAAAAGGGCATTTTGGTCATTTGTCAAATAAATGATTAAAAAGGATGAAATAGTCAAAATTTATGTTCATCTTCCTTTCTAAGTGCTCAAAATTTGAAGAACCCCATAGCTAGGTTTTGTTCATCTTTCAAGCTTGCTAGTAAGTGCATCCTAGCCCCGTTTTCAATATTCTTCGTATTTTTGAAGTCCTCGTAACTTGAATTAGCTATTTTTAGCTATATGTTGAGCTAGGATTCATGTTCAAAAATATACCCATGTATGACATGCATGTATTTTGATGTTTTATGGAAGATTATGAGAGTTGGATGTGGAATAAACATCTTTTTCTAAGTAAATTCCATGAAAAATGCATGTAATGACTAGTTTGTAAAAGTCTTGAAAATGGTCATACATGAGTGATTTAGTGAGAATTGAAGGTTTCTATAGTTAAGAGTATGAATCAGCTAAGCATGAAATATTAGAAAGTTGAATGAAAATCACTTTACGAGCCTTGGGGCAAAAGTGTAAATATGAGGAAGTTTAAGGGCAAAATGGTAATTTTTCCAAAGTATGTGTTATGAGTCAATTTAGTTAATGTGTGTATTGAATAAGTTGATTTATCATTATAGATCAAGAAAAACAAATCCCGGATCGCAACCAAGGCAAGAGCAAAGCCGTGGACTAAATTGCACGTCTTCATACTTTTTGAATACCGAGGTAAGTTTATGTGTAAACAATGCTTCTATACATATACATTGTTGATGCTAACTAGTGCATAGCTTGATTTAGAACCTATACGGTTCAAGTGGATCGAATGTGGTAGTTACTGAGTAAATAGATGTGTGAATGTGTAGTGATAATACTTGACGGTGGGCTAAGTGCGATACCACCTTAATACTTAAGTACGATGAGGTGTGTGCGATGCTATTGTTAAGTATATTATTTAGTGGGCTATGTGCGATACCACTATAATTACCCGTTTTGGTAGGCTATGTGTGATACTACCCTATTATCTGATTGTGGTGGGCTAAGTGCGAAACCACCAAGTGATTTAGTTGTGTGGTTGGATTAGTGAGAAATCATGATGTTTTGTATCATGAGTAATTGTGGTGTTGAGTGCAGGTGTGCGAATGAATGAATGTAAGTATTGTGATGTGGTGGAAATGTGGTAAAGGGATAGAATGAGTAAGCATGGTTATGGATGTGAATTATCTTTGTTTAGTATAATGCTAATTGTTGTTTAGCTCATACTATGATGCAAATTGTTTATATGTAAACTTACTAAGCTTGAAGCTCACTCCCATTTCTTTTCCCTTGTCTTATAGAGCTAAAGAGTCGGGACGAGATACGCGGATAATTTGGAAGATCGCCCACACTATCAACTCACTTCGGTATATTTAGACTTACTGCTTTTGTATATGGCATGTATAGAGGCTAGACAAGTTAGTTTATTTTGTTATATTGGCTAAGGGTGTGTTGAGCCTTTTGATGGATAATCTATTTTGTATAATGCCATGGATGATGGCTCACCTTGTTACATGAAAAGATGTAGTTATCCATAGAAGTTTATACTGCAAACCATGAATTGTTTGATGTTATATTGAATGGATCCATGTTGTGTGAACTAGAGGGGTGAAAGAGCTTGATGAATAGCCTTGTTCTTGTCCATGTGAGTAGACACACGGGCATGTGTCTAGACCATGTGTGACACACGGTCAGCCCATGGGCGTGTGACTTAGCCGTGTGTCCCCTGCAAGTTAGAGTTTTAAGTCAAAATAGACCACGAACTAGCTACACGGGCGTGTGCCTAGGTCGTGTAAGGTGGTCAGTGTTCACTGCGGGTGGAGAACACGGGTTGTTCTTAGACTGTGTGACACAAGCAGAATATTCAAGTTTTTATACACAAAATAGGGACATGGGTGTGTGTGACCACACAGCCTACCTACATGGGCGTGTCCCATTTCACATGGGCGTGTGGACCCTTGTCTAAGTGAAAGAAATTTTAAAATCGTAAAGGTTTCCGGTAGGCTTCCAGAACCCCTCGTATGTATGTGTAAGGCCTCGCGGGTCTTCAATGAGGTCATTTTGGTGACTATAGAGAGTTGTCAAGTTGGGACTAAAATGGATTAAGTTTGGTAATGTCTCGGGCCTGGTTCCAGCAAAGAATACGGGTAAGGGGTGTTACATGGAGCTTCTGTCAACATTGCCTTTAATTTCTCAAAACTCTATTGGCACTTTTTTGTCCACTCGAACTTCACATCTTTCTGTAATAGTCTCGTCATTGGTGTCGCTAACATGGAAAACCCATTAACAAACCGTCTGTAATAGCCAGCTAAGCCTAGAAAACTTCTAACCTCAGTTACATTTTTTGGCGGTTTCTAATCGACAATAGCTGAAACTTTACTTAGGTCTACTCGGACTCAATCTCCCGAGACAATATGTCCCAAAAATCCAACTTCTTTGAGCCAAAACTCATTTTTGCTGAACTTGGCATACAGCTGATTTTCCCGCAAAATCTATAAAATTGTCCTTAAGTGCTCGGCATGCTCACTTTCATCACGGGAATATATCAGTATATCATCAATGAACACAACCACAAACTTATCTAGGTACGGCCAAAAAATACGGTTCGTCAAATCCATGACCACCGCAGGAGCATTTGTCAAACCGAAAGGCATGACTAAAAAATCATAGTGCCCATACCTCGTTCGACAAGCTGTCTTATGCACATCATCTGAGTCTTTTACTCTCAACTGATAGTATCCCGACCTCAAGTCTATCTTGCAGAACACAGTGGCTCCCTTCAATTGATCGAACAAATCGTCGATTCTTGGCAATGGATACTTGTTCTTCACTGTTACCTTATTGAGTTGTCAGTAATCTATGCATAATCTCATAGAGCCATCTATCTTTTTCACAAATAGTATTGGAGCACCCCATGGAGAACAAATCGATCTGGCAAAACCTTTGTCCGTTAAATTTTGCAACTGTGCCTTTAATTCTTTCAACTAAGTTGGAGCCATCCTATAAAGAGCAATTGATATCGGTACAGTACCGGGAGCTAACTCGATGCCAAATTCAACCTTTCTAATCGGAGGCAATCCTGGCAATTCCTCGGGAAAAACATCTGGGTACTCACATACTATCGGAACTGACTCAATCTTCAACTCGGTTTCTTTGGTATTCATCACAAAGGCAAGATACGCCTCATACCCTTTTCTTACCTCTAAGCCGTCATGTGAGAAATCACTACCGGCTACATATCTTATTCATCTGATTCAACATGAAGGGTATCCCCATTTTCACATCTCAACTCAATATATTTCTTGCCACAATTTACTATCACACCATGAGTGGTTAACCAGTCCATACCAAGAATAATATCAAATTTATCAAATGGTAATAGCATAAGGTTGGCCTTAAAGTAATGACCTCTAATCATCAGAGGACAATCTTTGCATACTTTATCAACTAATACACTTTTGCCTAGTGGATTAGACACCTTTATTACAAACTCTGTGGACTCTATGGGCATACTCATACTAGATACTAATTTCATGCAAATGTATGAGTGAGTAGATTCGGGATCTATTAAAGCAATAACTTTAGTATCGTGAAGGGAAAATGCACCCGTAATCACATCAGAAGATGATGCCTCTTCGCGAGCGCGAATGGTATAAGTCCTCGCAGGCGCCATACCCTCGGGTCTCGCAGCTTGCTCTCTGGGATTACCTTTACTACTCACCCCACTTCCCGGGTTCCTCTGTGGTCTTCCTCTAACATTGCTCCCGAATCTTGCACTTTGAGTTTTCTCTTCTTTCATCATATCAAGACATTCTCTTATAAAGCGATCTTCGGAACCACATTTGAAACAAGCATTCTCATGTGCTCGGCATTCACCAAGGTGACGTCTACCGTACTGTGGGCATTCTGGTCTGTTTGATCGAATGTTCCTAACACTAGCGACTGAAGTAGTCTGAGCCTTATTCCCCGAGTGCTGTTTACCCTTGCTTCTACTTGAGAACCCAGTGGAAGTAGCTGACCGAGTGGAGAAGTCTCTTGACTTCTTAGACGTGGACTGGAATGACTTACTCTACTGTCTCTTTCTTGAGTCACGGGACTCCATTTTCAGCTTTTCTTTTCTCTTTAACTAGTTTTTCAGCTTTACAATCCTGATCCACTAGCACAACAAATTCTTTCAACTCTAGGACAGCAATAAACAATTTAATGTCTTCGTTTAGTCCATCCTCAAATCTCTTGCACATGATGGCTTCAGTGGATACACACTCTCGAGCGTATTTGCTGAGTTTTACAAACTCACGCTCATACTCAGTTACTGACATCTTACCTTGCTTCAACTCTAGGAATTCCTTCTTTTTCTGATCGATAAACCTTTGGCTAATATACTTCTTTCTGAATTCTTCTTGGAAAAACTCCCATGTGACCCTTTCGCTTGGTACTACCGACACAAGGGTATTCCACCATTGATAAGCGGAATCTCTCAGAAGAGAAACAACACATTTCATGCACTCTTTAGGTGTGCACGATAACTCATTAAATACCCTAATGGTATTTTCAAGCCAAAACTCTGCCTTTTCAGGGTCGTCATCTTTAGTAGCCCTAAATTTCTCTGCTCATTATTTTCGGATCCTATCAACCGGAGGCTTTTCTCTTCTTACTACTTCTACAACTTGCGGGGCTATAGGGGTAGGCTGAGGAATAGGCGAAGGTCGAGGGGGTTGTGCATTCGGGTTCGTACGAGCGAACTCCGTGTACCATTATTGATCATGTGGAGAAAGGCTTCCCTAGCCTCTTCTCCTCCACTCTGGCTTACTGTCATAGGTCTATCCTCATTCTCATTTGGCACAGTCCCTTCAGCAGGAGCCGGCGCGTTACTTTCTACATCATTCGCCACAGCTCTTTCGGGATCCATTTATTATATGAAAACACAATTTAAGTCGTCAGGAGTCATCACACTATCATTATAACAGTACTCTTATGTACGGCATGTATAGCTAAACTCATGCTTACACTACGTTAGTCCTAGAATCAATTAAACCGTAGCTATGATACCACTAAATGTAACACCCCTTACCCATGTCCGACGCCGGTATCGGATACGAGGCATTACTATCATTAGCCTTGCTTAAACATGTATTAACGGGCTATAAAATTTCGTTTCAATTTAAAAACTTTCTTTTCTTAGTCATAACATTCGTCTCATGGGCCTACGAGGCCATATACATACATCCAAATGGTTTTGGAGTTCAACCGAAAACTTTTACCCTCTTTGAAAATTTTTGTCTGAACAGGGGTCACACGCCCGTGGACTTGAGACACGCCCGTGTGGGCAGGTCATGTGATCTCACACGCCCATGTCCCTAGCCCGTTTATAATTTATTTTATTTTCGAACCTACAGGGTCACACGGCCTAGACACGCCCGTGTTCTTCCCCGTGTAAAAAAATAGGGGTATTCTGTTTATGACGTCAGCAATCCCTTAAGAAGCACACGGCCTAGGCACACGCCCATGTGGCTAGCCCGTGGCCGACACTGACTTAAAACACTAACTCTTAGGGGATACACGGCCTTTTACCACACCCATGTGGGTTAACCATGTGTCACACACGGCCTAGACACACGCCCGTGTGTCTACCCGTGTGGACACTTAAAGGATATTTTCTAAGCCAATTGCCACCCTGAGATCAAGATCATTCATATACCCAATCCAAATATTCAAATACTTCATCAAAAACATGAATAACAATGCATAATAACTTTAATAGCCAACACTTTGACTCCTCTTAAGACATAACTCAAAATGAAATGATTCCTATACATGTCATACTTAATATAAACAACTTGGATATACCAAAATAATGATTGATAGAGTGATCCGAGCTCCGACGTCTATGATCCCCAAACTAGTTTGGCAAAACTACAAGGAAGAAAGAAACGAAAGAAGTAAGCATATGGCTTACTAAGTATGCATGAAACTCATATAGCAATATATTAGCTAAATATAATTCATCTATCATGAAATAATGACAACATAAGTCTCAAGTGCTTGGCTTACTCATACTTATCCTTACTCATCACATGTAATATAACAATTTCATACTTGCATTATAATTATAGTACCTGTATCACTTAATCATACAGATTAGTACATTTTGCTGATACAACAGTAAACTTAATCTTCATTCTTCTTAATATGAATAATGCTTTTTGTCAACCTTAAATAACTTAACTTATATCTATCTTTACTTACTTAACTTTCTTGTTATCTTTTTCATACTTGGCTCTTTTGCCCGATGAATTACCCGGAATAACCGAGGTTACTCAATCTCATCAAACATGGATCTCGATGCCAATGCCATGTCCCAGACATGGTCTTACATGGGATCGCCTCATGATGCCAATGCCATATCCCAAATATGATCTTACATGGGATCTCTTAACTTGGTGTCGATGCCATGCCCCATACATGGTCTTACACGAGACCTCCCTTATGTGTTTCCCTTGGAAACTTACCATTGCCATCTCTTGACATGGTCTTACGTGGTATCCTTGCCTTGTGAATCTTATCAGTGCCATGTCTTGACATGAGCTTGACCTCTCTGCCTTATGAATTCACCAATGCCATACCTTGACTTGGACTTACATGGGACCTTTGCCTCATAATAACTTTTCAATTCCATGACTTGTCATGGACTTACATGATATCCTTGCCTTTATGCTGATGCCATGTCTTGACATGGTCTTATACGGACTTTCCTTGTCTCATGCGGTGATATTAGTATCCTCATTATTCCGAGTCTTCAATCGGGACTTTCTCTTACATATTCTCATTCATGCTCTCATCATGATATCATTTACTTATCTTCATAAAAATAGTGTACATATTACAACATCATAAGTAATTATATGAAAATACATGTGAATGCTTAAATTCATACAAACTTCCTCGATCTTAAAATGAGCTAACTCGTCGGTCTAGTCTGAGACTTTGTTCTTTCCCCGATCGAGGCGGATTCTCGGTTCTTCTTGCTCTATAATAGAAAATTAGCTCATTTTAATCACCACATTAATAAAAACATTTAAATATTCATGCTTAGGAAAAATTACTATTTTGCCCCTAGACTTTGGCAAAATGACCATTTTGCCCATAGGCTCGGAAATAAATTCTAATCACATTTCTACCTTTAACAAGCCTAGGTGAACATTTAATTCTCTTAAATCTATTATCAAAACTCAACATTTCACATACTTACTACAAATTTTATAACCTTTTCACCAAGGTTCTTTTTGGTGTTTTCATGACAACACCTTTCACAAAAGTTGTTCATCTAACAACCAAGACTCATTTTCTTCCATAAAATTGCAGCAAATAAAAATGAAATCTCTCATTGTAAAACTCTAAACTTTTCACCATATTGCACAATAGTCCCCTCATTTGAAAGCTTAAGTTCTAGGGGTCTCAAATGTACAACTATTTTTTAAAAAAAAAAAACCACTAGAACACTTACTTGTAAAGAGATGAGTGTGCTGAAATTTTTGAAGCTTTCTACCCTTTATTTGCTGCTAATTTTCGATGGAAGAGTGAAGGAGAAAAGATTATATCTTTTCTTTCCTTATTCTAATATTAAACTATCAATTAGTCCACCTACTATCACCAACTTTGACCAACATTGACAAATTTGTCTCCTATGCTAGTCTATGGCCGACCAAGCCTTTTCAAAGGGCTAAATTTCCTTTTAAATACTTCAATTTAAAAATCTATGGCTATTTGGTACCTTTAGCTTACAAAATAGAACTTTCGCACTTTATGCGATTTAGTCCTTTTTCGCGATTAAACATGAAATCGCTAAAATTAAAGTACCAATATTTTCATGTACTTATAAAATCATATACTAACTCATGAAAAAACATGAAAATAGTTTTCTCTAACCTCGAATTAGTGATCCCGAGATCACTGTTCCGACTAGCCCCTAAATCAGGCTGTTACACAGATTCCTTTTAACATTAACCGACTAGCTCGATGAACTATAATAGCAGATACAGATACGCAGGTAACCACCAAAACCCACGTAATTGCTCATTCGAGCTAAATCTCTCAAAACACACTTGAGTACCGAAGTGCTTACCTCGTAGGCTACACATCCCTCCAAAACAGTGGCGAAGCTGGGGGCTAGCAGGGCCCCCACCCCCTAAAATTATAAAAATGTATATTTATTATTCAGTCCATTAACTTTTGAAGATTTTAGGCCCCTTCAAGTTGTTGTTTCCCTCCCTTCCAACTTTGAACAGTCAAAAATGTTTTTTTGTTTGTTTGTTTCATAAGACATATGTTAACTTTTTAGCTTTAAATATTTATATTTTATATTATATATTATATAATGGGTCTCACCAGCCACCAACTTTCTTTCTTTTTGGATGATAGTTAGTCACTTTTTAATTTAACATTGAATATGAATTTAAGTTAAAATTCAATTTGTTACCTAGTGAAAAAGAAGTCTCTTTTACTACTGCTATTAACGCCTAATGTTATCAACGTTTGTTCTTCAAGCACGACATTGGGTTCATAGTCTAAGGGTTTTTTTCATCTTTTTACAATTTCACTATTGTTTTTATTGTGTTTAAAAGTTTATATTTTAATTTTATTTTATAGTTATTAATTTTTTTATCTTTTAAGATATTGTAGTTATGAAGTCGAAAATAATTGATTCATTCTTTAAAAAGAAAATGACAGAGATAATAAAATCACCTTCAGAAGTGTTACAAGTTGAGGTACCACCTTCATTGTTTGATCCTTTAAACTCTGATGCTCGTCATTCTAAAATTCCTAGAGTTGAAGACGAGCACTTCATTTGTATAACTTAGAATGTGAACCTGGGTTACATAAGCAAATATATGAGTATCCAGTTAATATGCATGATGAAATTCGAAGAGCTTGTATTAAGGTTGAACCATATGAACCTATTCTTTCAGAATATCCTGCTTCTAATTCAAAAAAGCATCCTCGTTATTTTCAATCATCATGGTTTAAACAATTTTCCTGGTTAGAATATTCACCTTCTAAAGATGCAGTATTTTGTTTGCCTTATTTTCTTTTTAATAGCAATCCAAGTAATCATTTTGGATCAACTACATTTACTCATAGTTGCTTTAGTAATTGGAAAAAGGTACACGATGGATGCAATTGTGTTTTTTTGAAACGTATGGGAAAATATCTGAATTCACTGCATAACAATTCACAACGAGCTTATGTAGATTTAATGAATCAATCTCAATATATTGAAGTATCACTTGATAGACAAACAAAACAGCAAATTACAACTAATCGTCTACGTCTGAAAACTAGTATAGATGTTGTTCGATGGTTGACGTTTCAACGATGTGCTTTTGGAGGTTATGATGAAAGCTCGGGATCAAAAAATCGTGGAAACCTTCTTGAATTTTTATCACTATTATAATCTTATGATGAGAAAGTTAAAGATGTTTAAAAGTGCTCCACAAAATGCTAGTTATACTTCTTCAAAAATACAAGAAGAGATATTGCAAATTTATACCGGTAGAGTTTGTAATGTAATTCGTAAAGAAATTGGTGACAAAAAGTTGTGCAGTATTGTAGATGAAGCAAGAGACGAGTAAAAAAAGAAGAAGAGAAAATGACAATTGTTTTGAGATTTGTTGATAAATAAATATTAGTAAAAGAAAGATTTTTTGATATAGTCGATGTTAAGGATATTGCAACATTGACTTTGAAATATGAGATTTTTAATGTTCTCTTACAACATAACCTTGTCGTACAAAACATCTGAGGTAAAGGCTATGATGGAGCAAACAATATGCGTGGGGAATTTAACGGCTTACAAGTTTTGATTTTGAATGATTGTGGATCTGCTTATTATGTTCACTGTTTTGCTCATCGTCTTCAGTTAGCATTTATTGCAGCAACTAGAGAAGTGGTTGAAGTGCATCAATTTTTTAAATACTTGTTTGATATTGTTAGCATTGTTTTTGCTTCTTCCAAACAGCCCGATGAATTACAAAACTCTCAAGCAGCTGAAATAACTCGTTTGGTATCCATCAATGAGTTAGCAACAGGAATAGGTATGAATCAAATTGGCACTTTACAACATCTTGGTGAGACTCGATGGAGTTCTCATTTAAATTCAATTACTATTTTACTAACGATGTACAATGCTACTAGCACAATTCTTGAAAATCTAAAAAATATCGCTCCTAACTATTCTCAGCAAGGAGATGCTCATAACACATATAATAGACTGAGATCTTTTGAGTTTATTTTTATTTTGCATATGATTAAGGAAGTTTTAAGGGTTACTGATAATCTTTGTCAAGCTTTGCAACGTCGTTCTCAAGATATATTAAATGTCATGAGTTTAGTTTCGACAACAAAAGATTTAATTCTAAAGTTCAGAGATGATGGATGGGATGAATTGTTGAAGAGTGTGATATCTTTTTGTGAAACTTGGGAGTTGGATTTTCCATATATGAATGCTCAATACATTGTGGATCGTAGTCATAACAAGAAGGAAGATGATACAGTGTAGCATTATTATCAAGTGGATATATTTTTTGCTACAATAGATACTCAGTTGAAAAAATTGAAGAGTAAATTTAATGAGCATGTTGCCGAGCTTCTCGCTCTTACTATAGCTTAAGATACCAAAGAGTTTTTCAAATTATTTGATATTGATAAAATTTGCATTCTTGTAAGTAAGTTCTATCCAGAAGATTTTTCTCCACAAAAGAAAGAATGTCCCGATATGAGTTGAAGCATTATGAACTTGATGTGTGTAAGCATCCTAATTTGAGAAAAATATCAACACTTTCTGAACTTTGTAGAAAGCTTAATTGAAAGTGGAAAGTTAATCATGTACCCACTTGTTGATAGATTGATTTGTCCTATATTGATTCTTCCAGTTTCTACTGCATCCACTAAACGTGTTTTTTCTGCTATGAAGATTGTGAAGACTCGATTTTGTAGCAAGATGGAAGATGATTTTTTGAGAAATTATTTAGTTGTGTACACTGAAAAAGAAATTGCAGAAAAATTTAATGTAAACAAAATAATTAATGGTTTTAGTGAGATCAAAGATTGGAGAGTTCAATTCAAATATAATTTTTAAAATTTCTTTCTAGCTTATCTTTTTATTAAATTAATTTTATTTTTAAAAATATTATTACTGTTCATTATCTCGACCCCTCTTAAAATTTTCTGACTTTGCCTATGTTCAAAACATAGTTTTAATTAGTGTCTAACATATTCAATTTTGTAATATTAAGTTTAAATAGTGAATAAAACTTATGTTTAAAAAATAGTTTTGATTAGTTGTAATTAATATCTAAAATATTTAGTTTATAATATTATTATTTTTCCTTCAAAATTAATTTTTTAATTAGTGACATAGTTTTATAATCTTGTTTAAAATAGAGTTTAATAATAATATAATATATTAAAACCTATACAAAAGTTTTAATTTTTGATAGATTGAAAATATTTTATTAAGTGAAAAAAAATCTAAAAAATAAAGACATTCTTCTATTAGAGTAAGAAAAATAGGAAAACCAAAATCAATACGGTTTAAAGTGTTTGAACGATTTATAAAATATAAATTTAAAAATTACAATTACCCAAAATTGAATAAATTCTATTTTTATTTAATTTATAATTAATTTTAATTTTTATGATATAAAATAAATAATTTCTATTCAAAGTACTAAAAATATTTTAAAAGTTCTTAAAAATTATTGTTTTTAAAAAAAATTAAAATTTTGTGAAATAATATCCAAAAGCCATAAAATAAAACTCATTTTATCAAAATAGATCTAAAAATTCAAAACCAAAAATTAAATATCAAATTGTAATAAATAATTCAAAAAATTCAAAACCCCCGACCAAACCAAACATTTCTAAATGTTAGCAATCTTGCTTCTGCTTCGATATAAGGAGCTCATTGTGGCACTGGTTACACCCCAAATATGGGCTAAATTTATTTTAATTATCCAATTTATCGATTTTAGATTAGTGGTAACCACAAAAATCATGAAACATACGTAAGCCAATTGACATGCAATACGTGGAACAAGTTAAAAGATAAAATGTAAAAATAATATATATTGAACTTAAATCATGGAGGAAGCCTTCTTTTTCCTCTTGTTCTTAGGTTTTACAGCATCTTTCAATGTTTTCGGCCCTATGACGTGCATTTCAGTTGTAGATGCATCAACAGCTGACCACTTTGAATTAACGTCTTCATAAGGGCCTGCACTTTCAGCTTCACTACCCTTTTCCTTGCCACTTGCCTCCCTTTCCTCACTTGCAGTTGACAAACCTACAAATTCCACAGGTGAGACGCCATTGTAATCACTTCTATTGAGCTTGTTTAGATAAAAGCTTATCCTATTCAGAATCCATTGAAGAACAGCAAAGGAGCCATTATTTAAAAGTTCCCATAAGCATTCATCAGGTACAAGGGTATTTCGGTTTTGCAGAAAATGGACCTTCATATGGTGAACGTCAGTTTATCTCATGGTTAGATCCTATTACTAAACCTAGCGAGAGGACACCGTAATGACTTCTATCATGCTTGTTAAAAGTTATCCTATTTGGAATAAAGTGAAGAACAGTAAAGAAGTCCATTCATTTAATAAAAAGTGTCCATTACTACTCATCAGGTCTGAGTGTATTTTGGTTTTGCAGAAAATGGATCTCCATATGGTGAATTCAATTTATCTGGGGTTAGATCCTATTCCTAAATCGAGTGGTGTCAGGATGCTCGGAAAAGTAAAGAACCAACTCTAGCAGCAGCTTCTATGCTGGTACTCTAGCAACTCATTGTTTAGAAACTCTGTTGTTGATGGTCAACATAAATAGGCTTTTTGTCTTTTAGTGTTTCTATCTGTAAATTTAAGTCTTTTAGATAAAAATCTTGTTAAGATCCCATCTGCACCATTTTTATGAGATACGAAAATTATGCATAAAGGGAGTGTGGTTTGCAGTGAAATGAGTTCCACAAACACAAGAGCAAGAACTAGGTGATAGTGAAATCAACTTTTGCAAAATAAAGCCGAAGGCTGGAAGCTTACAGAAACAAACGAGACCAAGAACTTGAGGAATGGTAAAAGTGGACGTAGGATTACACACACAAGCGTGAGCAGACACTGATCAATTCATTTTCGCGGGGGAATGGAAAGGAAAAGTAAAGAGAAAAACCACATACCTTGTGAAGCGACTGAAGCTTTCAGAAATTCCAGATCAACACCCTTTGAGTAGGGATCCCTGAGGAAAAAGAAAAAGTTTCAGCATCATTAACAAATAAAAAGAGTTCAATAAATTAAAATGTAACAAAAGAAACCACATAGCACAATTAGAATGGTTGAATATACGGCAAGACATGAAGAGAGGACTTAAACATGCACCATAACAATGAAAGACTTAAAAAAATATATCCCGGGATCAAATGTGAGAAAGCTTCAAAGATGAAACATGCAATGGGGCAACATAACCGTAGTACTCACCTTCCTTGCTAAAGTTCAGTTTTTCATCCCTCTAATTTTAGTTTAAAATGTCATAGCAAATTCTTCAATGTGGTGAACTCATCAAGATTTCACTGCTTAATGTAAATAAACATTGAGCTCTGGCTAAAACCAGCGCAAACAAAACTTGCACAAATCTAACCAAGGTGTAGTTATTTTAGTTCGACTGGCAGAGCAAACAAGCAAAACATCGATACACTACATTAGAGCACTTGGAAAGTTGTATGCTTCTTTGTAGTCAAACAAGGTTTGAATCATAATATACTCCAGATAGGTGGTTCCTTGTAGATAAATTCTTCAATATCTTTCATATAGCTAAAGTACAGAACAAGAAAAAAAAAATCACAACATACCAGGTAGTGATCCAGACATTAGAAGATGTTTTGGTCAAGGATAACTTCAATCAGTCAGATACATCATATCAATTTAATCCAAACAAAATTAGCTGCTCTAATAACACATTCATCATGCCAGTTCTCCATCTCTTTGTGATCATAGAAAACTTCAATCAGTGACAAAGGAACCTCCGGTTAAAATGCATAGCACAGATAAAAAGAAAAACCCCTTACACAAATAGTATTCAACTATAAACGATCTAAGGTTCTTCTGGCAGGCTTAATTTAGGTAAATACAGTTAAACAGTTCCCCCACAAATTCAGAAAAACCATAAATATATATGCATAAAAGTATATGTAATGCATGTATGAATACTGGACCTGCTTAAATTCTTACCAACTCAAGGGGGTGCTGTTAAATTTGATACAATTGCTGTCCGTCCCTCTTCTCAATGATTTGGTTTCCTCAGCATTAATATTTTGACTTGCATAGCTTTCAACTGATATGAGTTTTAACCTCTCCATATATTTACCCACCAACTCACTAATGCCCTTATTATCAAGAGTTTGGTTTTGGTCCCCTTTTACATTATTACCAACACAAGTAGTTTCACGCTTGATCTTTTGTAGAGCTCTTTCTGAGTTGTATGCTTCAACCTACATCAAGGTATTGAACAAGCTTATTGTGGGGCGGACAATAGAAGCTCAATGTGACAAAACCCTACTTGAAACAAGTAACATGATTAAAGAGGAAGAATAAATGGCCCTCACAAGTTGTGTAATAAAAAAATAAAATTTGAAGCGGAGTTTCTACTGGATAGAAAGTAAATATATAAGAACAAAATAAAATTGGTTAGCTATCTAATTGCTGCACTACTTGATTCCTCAGAAGCTCCCTACATTTTTTTTCCTAGCTTGGTGTAGGAATTATCATCCCTTTAGTAAAAGGATTCTGTAAGATTATCTTTCCTTAGTTAAGGGATTCTGCAAATATTTACAATCCCTTATTCTAAGGAATCATATCTCTATTAATTTCTTTCCTATTTTAGAGTTTCCCAAATTAGAGACATAGTTTTGTATAAAGATGTAATATGTTTTATTGTATTAGAATAAGAAAATACAGAGTTTTACTCTAAATTCTACATGGTATCAGTTTAGGTTCCGATTCTTTTCCACCCTAGACCATGTCAGAAACTTTTTCTTCTACATATCCTTCTCCTAACCCGGAGATTACCTCAAATCCAGAAAATTTTTCTGGTTACCTCAAATCCAGAAAATTTTTCAGTTCTCGCTCAATCGGACACAAATGCAGTGCGAATATCACCGCCATAGATTAAATGGCAACAATTTTCTAGAGTGGTCCCAATCGGTTAAGATTTTTCTCTTGGGAAGAGATAGATTGGACTATGTTCTTTGGTGAAATCAAGCGACTGCTTTGTGCACGACCTTTGGTTTTGCTAAGTGGATGCAGGACAATGGTCAAGTTTTGACTTGGCTCCTTAATTCCATGACCCCAAGTATAAGCAGAAATTTTCTCCTTTACAACACAGCTGCTGAAATCTGGAGTGCTGTCCGCAAAACCTACTCAAGCAATGATAATATTGCCGAATTATATCATGTTGAAAATCAAGCAGCCACGCTTAAGCAAGGCACCATGCCTGTCACTCTCTACTACAATTCCCTTACCGCTCTTTGGCAGCAATTAGATTTGTATGCACAGCATGATTGGGCAGTTCCCAGAGATGTTGCCCTTTATCAACAAATTGTCACTCATAGAAGGCTATTTCAATTTCTACAAGGCCTAAACTAGGAACTGGATGAGGTCGCGGCAGGGTCTTGGCTATTTCTCCACTTCCCTCCCTTCGAGAGGCCTTCTCTATGGTCAAGAAGGAAGAAAGTCGACGAAGTGTGATGCTTGATGAAACGGAGTCAACTCCTGAAGGATCTGCCTTAGTGACACACCAATCATCTCCCTCTTCCAAACGGGGGAGACCTTAGTGTGATCATTGCAAAAAGCCTGGCCACTCCAAGGAAAAGTGTTGGAAGATTCATGGTAAACCTCAGGACTGGAAGTCAAAGAACTCCAGAGATAATAAATCCAGTCTTGTCACTGCTACATCTGTCACAAGCTTTTCCAAAGAGCAGATTGCTAAACTTCAAAAACTGTTTGGAAAGTTTCAGGAGTATAGTGCGGGTAATCTGGTCATGAAAGAACCAGAAGGCAACCCTTCTTCCACAGCATTGTTTTCCTCTCAATTCACTCCTAATTGGATCCTCGATTCTGGTGCTACGGATCATATGACTGGTAATAAGGCCTTATTTCACAATTTTTCCAAACCTTTGGTAAAGCTATCAAAACAGTTGATGGTTCCTTATGCAAAATAGAAGGCCATGGAACTGTTATTCTCAATGATCAGATTGCACTTCCTAATGTTCTCTTTGTACCAAATCTGGCTTGCAATCTCATTTCCGTAAGTAAAATTTCCTCAGACTTGAACTGCTTCGCAACCTTTAACGGTCTTGATTGTACTTTGCAGGCACTGAACTCGAAGAAGATGATTGGTAAGGGCAACTTGCAGAATGGCCTCTACATCCTCCCTCCCTTTCCTAAACCCGAGATCTCCAAATCTTTTACAGCTTTAAATACAGTTGATACTGTTATGTTATGGCATTGTCGTTTAGGCCATCCTAGTTTCCAATACCTTGCTAAATTGTTTCCTGATCTATTTATTAATAAAAGGCCAGACTCTCTTGCTAAACATACTAAATCTTCTTATTTTCCTTATCCATACAAGCCTTCTCACCCTTTTGCCTTGATCCATAATGATATTTGGGGTCCTTCTTGGGTCAAGAATGCTGATCATAGTAAGTGGTTTATCACTTTCATTGATGATCACAGTAGGGTAACTTGGACTTATTTGCTAAAAGACGAATTTGAAACTGCTGATATTTTTGCACAATTTTATAACATGGCTCTCACTCAATTTGGGGCTAAAATCCAGCTCTTTAAATCTGATAATGGCAGTGAATTTTTTGCTAGGTCTTTGGGTAACTTTTTCAAGGGCAAGGGCATAGTTCAGCTTAGTTCTTGTGTTGGAACCCCACAACAGAACGGCATTGCCAAAAGGAAAAATAGGCATCTCCTAAAAGTTACTCGTTCCCTTCTATTTACAACCAATGTTCCTAAATATCTGTGGAGGGAAGCCTTATTAACGGCTACCTATTTAATCAACCGAATGCCTAGTAAGGTTTTAAAATTTCAAACACCTCAATCTATATTTCTGCAGCACTTTCCTCATTTTAAGCCTATCACCTCAATTCTGCCACTTAAAATCTTTGGCTGCACAGTTTTTATCCAAAACATTGCTCCTCATAAGTCCAAGTTAGACCCTAAGTCCTTAAAATGTGTACTGGTTGGATATTCTTCACTTAAGAAGGGATACAAATGCTTTCATCCTCCTTCAAAACGATTTTTTATCACTATGGATATCACTTTTTATGAACAAGATCCCTATTTCACACAGGCTCAAATTCGAGGGGAGACATGGAGTGATTTTCACCAAATCAGTATCTTCTCCTAATTTCCATTCTCAACCTTCAAAATTACCACCAATTTTACCTTTACCTCTGATTTGTCACCTGTGACTACTCAGATTAATTCTCTGTTATACCTATCACTACCTCATCCACACCTACTTTAAACACCCTCTCCGAAAATACACCTACTCCTATTGAAAATCTTCAACAAACATCACCACCCAAACACTTCGTGTCTACACAAGAAAAAGAAAAATATCCACGAGACTGCTTTTTGCAATCGATTCTTGCCGAGAATTGGATTTGGGTCCATTGCGAGAATGGAAGAAGAAATCGATGAAGTCCTCTACTCTAGACGACTTTCCTATTGCTATTAGAAAAGGGGTTAGACAATGCACCAAAGGGGTTAGACAATGCACCAAACATCCTATTGAAAAATTTCTTTGGCTATAATTCTTTGATGCCTTCTTTTCAACCATTTACTGACAACCTTAGATAAAGGATGATTCCCACAAGCATATTTGAAGCTCTAAAGGATCCTAAATGGAGAAGGGTGTTGAAGAGGAAATTGGTGCATTAGAGAAAAATGCTACTTGGACGATTCTGAGACCTTCCTCAAGGAAAAAGGGCTATTGGTTGTAAATGGATCTTTGCAGAAAGTATAACTCCAATGGAAGCATCCAACGATACAAAGCTAGACCGATGGCTGAGGCTTTACGCAAACTTATGGGATAGATTTCACGAAACGTTTGCACCGTGGCAAAGCTTAACACTTTGTTCGAGTACTTCTAAGTTTGGTCAAATTGCGATTGGCAATTACACCAACTTGATGTAAAAACGCATTTCTTAATGGCATGCTAGAGGAACAAGTTTACATGAAATTGCCACCTGGCTTAAAGTCTGTTGAAGGTAGCAACAAGGTATGCAAGCTCAACAGGTCTCTATACGGGCTAAAACAATCGCCGTGAGCTTGGTTCGAGAGATTCACTAAAGTCATTCTTTAAAAGCGGCTACAAGCGATCCTTGCCGATCATACACTTTTCATCAAGGTAACTTCTACAAATAAGAAAGCTATCCTAATTGTGTATGTTGATGACATAATTCTTTACTTGGAAATGATGAGGAAGAAATTAGCAATTTGAAGAAGGCATTAAGCAATGAATTGAAACCAAGGACTTGGGAAAGCTAAGATATTTCCTAGGAATGGAGGTGGCAAGATCAAAAGAAGGACTTGTGATAAATCAAAGAAAGTATGTACTCGATTTACTCAAAGAAACTGGTTTTCTTGGTTGTAAGCCAACTGATACACCAATGAAGGCAAACTTGAGATTCAACAAAGAAGATGAGTCTTTAGTAGACAGAGAGAAATTTCAAAGATTAGTTGGGAAACTTATTTACTTATCTTGATTGACGAGGCCGGATATACCCTTTCTGTAAATGTGATAAGTCAACACATGACTAATCAATGAAAAGCATATGGCGTGACAAATAGAATTCTCAAGTACTTGAAGAAAACTCGGGACGGGGCCTAATGTTTAGGAAGACACAAGACAGAAGCTGTTAAGATTTTTCTGGACTTTAGTTGGGCGAGAGATCTCTCTCGAAAGAAGATCCACTAGTAGGCTCTGCACTTTTGTTTGGGGTAACCTTACAACTTGGAGAAGTAAAAACAATCTGTTGTTTCAAGAAGTAGTCTTTGAAAAGTGAATTTAGAGCACTAGCTTTGGGAATATGCGAAGGAATTGGGCTACTTAAATTGCTAAAAGAACTTGGCACTAATCAGGAGGATCACTTTGAAGTCTTGTGTGATAATCAATTTGCTATTCAGATTGCCAAGAACCCAATCCAACATGACCAAACAAAGCATGTGGAGATTGATAAGCATTTTATTGCTGACCAAGTCAACAAAAAGACAGCCACTCTATCATACATTCCTTCAGAAGGACAGATTGCAGACATTCTTACTAAGGCTTTACCAAAGCCTGTTTTCAATAAATTCCTAGTCAAGCTGGGATTCTACAATGTATATTCTCCAGCTTGAGGGGGAGTGTAGGAATTATCATCCCTTTAGTAAAGGGATTCTGTAACATTATCTTTCCTTAGTTAAGGGATTCTGCAAATATTTACAATCCCTTATTCTAAGGAATCATATCTCTATTAATTTCTTTCCTATTTTAGAGTTTCCTAAATTAGAGACATAGTTTTTTTATAAAGATGTAATATGTTTTATTGTATTAGATTAAGAAAATACAGAGTTTTACTCTAAATTCTACACTTGGTATTCACTGGCTCTTGGAAGAAGCAGTCATGTCCATTCAATAGTTGCAGAGTGATGGAAAAAGGAGTAAGAGGAATATGAGCTGAAGAGCAGTCATACTTCCTAGCTCTGGAAACAGTGTATTTACCACATGCAAAAGGTTTTCTCCCAATCTCCAGCAGCATAAAATAATAAATATGAACAAGACATGGTGTAAAGCAATCATATAGAGATGACAAAACAATTTCAAAGTTGTATGGAAAAAGGTGAAAACAAATTTGATTAAAAATGAGCAAGTGCTTAAGATCTAACACCAATCCACCAATCCAAACATATCTATGAAAATAAAACAAGCAAGTTGTTAGCTATACAAGTTTTTAAGTTTTAATTATTTAACAATATTTTTTGTTCTTCAATCCAAATGCATTTTTCTTTTAACTTTTGGAAGCAAAAAACATGTGGTAAAAGTAATAACCACAAAGCATCTAATTCAATAGCATATCGCTATACATTCTAAAAAATCACTTTGTTGACAATTAGCCTAACTACCAGTTAAGATCTATAAAAATTTTATCAGGGTATGAATGGCAGATAAAATGAGCAGTCAAGATCCATTTTCCCTCAAGTTTCAAAGGACCCCCGGGGTGGACTTACTGCTGCTTTTATCTGTTTTGTTATATCTGCAGCTTTTGTAATAGCAAGTTGCAAACATTGCATGATAACTCTTTGACTGACACCTTCTCCAGCTTTTTGAATCACACAAATATCACCATTTGCATTAACGGTAGCAATCATTCTTCCAGCCATAACAGCCTCCTCATTGTGGATGGGATCTATCACCTTCATGACATTTCATCACACTCAGAAAGCAAAACATACGGACTTTAGCTTTTACCAAGATGTTTCACTTAAAAGTAGCCTACAAGTTAAAGAAAGAAGTTTTCTTACCACAACGTTCTCATCAATAAAAAATCCAAAAGTAATCGCTATAGGAAGATGATGCACTATCAAAGGAAGTGGATCTCTCATCTATCAAAAGAAAAGACATTATTAAAAACTATTTGCTGCAATATACAATTTAGTCAAAAGCATATAGACTGAAATTAATAAATTAGAAAGGGGGAGAGAAGTATAACAACAATAATTAGTTTATCTCCAATGTATGAAACTCGATCATTAAAATCCAGTTTCTTTAAGAGGGGAATTTTCTATATTGTGGATTACACTTGGATGAATAGCGATTTAAGGTAATGATAAAAAGGTTATGTTGGATATGGAGGCACTGGCTAGAAGCAAAGGCTATGGCACCACTCAGACAGTAAGTAGATAAGAAGAGAGCACAATTGCCTGGAGAGACGGAGAGAGAAGCAGGCTAACTAGTTGCTCATTTCCACCAAAAAGAAGCCTAAATGACACAGATTATGTTTTCACTTAAGAAATTTTTAAATTAACACATCAATACTATCTTCAACCTAAGATACAGATAAAATATGGGAACATCGAAGCCAGCAAATTACTAAATGTTCATAATTGAAGAAATTGCATAAAATATATTTGTTGCAACTTTTATCTACTTCAGAAAATTTGTTGCAGCAAGACTGAGCCCATGTAATCGCGCTAATATTAGCCTGGGGGCTTATTTAGACGGAACTTAATAGCTCAGTGCCTCAGACCAGCAACTTAATTGGTTTCCTTAGGTACAGCTGAATTGTCATGCTTTAAATAGGCTTGGTGTAGTCCATTTACAAGCTTGATTAAAGCAGTCTGTAGACAAGCTGAGAGAGGTCCAAGCAGGTTAAGTGATTACCAAATTAAACCACATCCAAGCTCATAAATTGTTGAAAAAATTAACTTCAGGAAGCAACACATCCTTCAGAATGTATAACTCATAATCATGCTATTTTGTATACACAGCAACAAATACCATCTGATGTTACTTTAGATTTTATGAAGATTAAAGTTAAACCAGAACACTGCATTAGATATAAGTTATGGTAGAATTTGTTATCAACCACAAAGCTTCAACAACAAAATAGTCTACAGGTTCCAAATTGATAAGAAAAATAGTGCTTCTAAATTTACACGAAGCACATACTCCTAGCTGGAACATTGTAAGGCACACCTAGTAACCTTAAATTAGCATATTTTTCACCCGCTGGAACTTTAAAAAAAATAGCAAACCAATTCCAAACATGTAAGGAAATAATGCATGCTTTATATGATGGACATACTCTTTGTTAGTAAGTTGGTAAGGCACGAGTACAATCCACTAAAATAATTGATTCAATAAAGGCATTCAGAACTTCAATACTGTTTATAGTTACAGCATTTACTATTTGGTGCAATCTCCTTCCTAAGGCTGGAAATCCTTGTAAACCAAAAGCATCAAATGTAGGTCTCAAAACTCGCTAAATTCTTATTAATACTCTTATTGAACCAGAAGAAGAATTTCAGAACAAAAGTTCAATGCCAAGACTCTGGAATAATCACCTCAGGTGGATGTATTATTACTTCCTGACCATCTTCTCCTCCTAGTGAGCATTCAGGTCTCCGAAAGGTCATAAGAGCAGCCAAAGCAGCAATATTAGCTGCATCAACTAGGTTACTGTTTCCAAAAAGGCATATTGATAAAAAGCAAACATTTCAAATTTTGGGGGAGGGGGTAGGGAGTTAAAGAACGTTATTCAATAAAAGACATTGGTCATACCCCCCGTTATCTAGGATGAGGATATCAATACGGATCGCCCACACTAACTTGCCAGCAACAATACAAAGTGATTCAGTATCTACAGCCCTACTTTCTCTGCAAGAGAACCATATACCTTCAGATGCATGTTCAAACATATGCTGCAAAGGAACCACAATATAGATCCCACAATATTCCACATAGCTTGTAAACTGGACACTATTTAAAATTAATATCTATAATCAATGAAATAATATTAATAGCAAATAATCACAAGTAACGCTAATAAAAGAAAGAAAACCTTAGACCACGATCTATTATCCGTCCCAACTCAACAGCAGATTCTCCAGAACGGCCTGCCTCAAATGAGGGATCAGCCATAGGCGAAAATTCTGGGTAGATTGCAAGAGTTCCTTCATTAGGCCTGTCTCGATAAGGCTGAACAAATTTAGCTGTCACAATGCCCATAACACGAGTCTGGCCCAACTGCACCTCTGCAGACCCATCTTCTCTGCAAAAGTCAACCAAATACATATTGAGAAGAAAAACACATTTTTAACTTTCATTAGTAAAAAACACCTGAGACTTGGCTTCCTGATTGTTAACCTTCTGAAAATGATTAAAACTTCGCTTGGTTTAGTGGAAGGAGGGAATGGAAAAATAGAAAGAAAATAAATTTTGAATTTGTGAGAAGAAGGAAAATAAGAAATGATCATTTTCCATCTTCATGCATAAAAATCAATCTTTCCAAATTGGAATAAAAAAGGAGAGAAAATGAAAGAGGTGTATATTAGTTCAAAATTATACATTTTTTAAAAGTTCTATTCCTGTCATTTTTCAACTCTAACTCCGTTTTTCCATCTTTCCTACACTTATGAAAAGAAAAATTACATTTTTCATCCTTCTATTTCTCTACCTTCCAATTTTTCTTCTTTCCAATTCTCTTTCCCCTCTACCAAGCAAAGCCTAAAGTTCTACGGTTAAAATTTCCTCTCCTCCTCCCTTATAATTCAGCAAATGTGCCAAATAAAACAAAGTAATTTGCATTTGGAAGAAATCATTGCTTTTGAATAATTAAAATTTAACTTAGTGTAATAATTTCAGTTCTAAGCAGAATAATCATAGCACAAAATCAAACAGAAAAGTAGAACTCCCAAAAAAAGGGGAAAGGAAACGCGGTAAGTTTTACAAGAAAATAAACAAAAATAAATAATAAAAAAAGTACGATTTAACTTGCCTGCCAAAGTTGATGCTGATATTACGAAATTCAAAGGGTTTTCGACCATCTATTCTTATTTCAGAAAGTAAAGCTGTTTTGATAAAATTCTTCTCATTCAATGTCAAGCGCCAGCTGTTGGCCAGTCTAGCATCCATCTTTCTTTCTCAAATTTCTGCAAGAAATCGGGTAAAAGAATTACTTAGAAACTCATAAATATCTAGCGAGAGCAGCTGGTTCTTTCTGTGAGGCAATTCATCAAACGTTTGAAATGCCATAGAAATGAGGGATTCAATACCAAGTAATACAGTACGTTGGTGACATAGAAAAATAAGAAAAAGGAGGTTGAAACTGCGAAAGCAGCTGTTCTTCTTTCTTGTGCTTACTAATCAGTAGTAATTGCTGACGATGTTGTTCGAAACTTGGGAGTAGGGGGAACCCAAGAAAATATTTGCTAGCAAAGCGAGTTTGGCTTTAGACCTTTCTTAACTTTGAGACTCAGTTTTATTTGTTATTTCTTTTTTGGCTTAACCTATAATTCGTGATTAAACCATATTTTTTTGGTATTTAATTTGTTGGGATAATATATTTTTTCTCTATCTTGGAATTTTTACATTTTTTATCTACTTTGGTACTTAAATTTAATAATTAGATTCATTTTAGTCCCAAAATTTAAAAAAATAAAAAAAATTTGATAACATTTCTTAAATTGTACCACGTCATTATTTGAGATTTAAAATTTTATTTAAATGTACAGGTGAGATTTGGTATAATCTTAGGATATTATATACAGATTACTAGTTTTAAATTCAATTTTAAATTCAATCGATTTGATCGATTCAATTGTTAAATCATTAATAATTAAAAATTCATTAAAAAAATTTATAAAATTACATTAGTTTTTATATCAATTTTCAATTTTTATCAATTTCGAGTATTTTTTGAGTCAACCAATTTAATCACTTTATTCGGACCTGTATGTCATTTGACTCTTGGAATCCAATCTTGTTCCAAAAACATGGGTCACATAATTAAATACTAATGAAATCCAAATTCAGAAACCAAAATAGATTTAATTGTCAAATTTAAACACTAAAATGAAGCAATAAAAAATGCAAGCACCAAAATGAACCCGATTATCAAATTTAAGAGCTAAAAATTATATTATCCCATTTTAATCAAAATTAATACCTAGATTATTCTTCCCTTATCCAATTTCACCCCAATTCCCAAACACTTGCATCGGTAAAAAAAAAAACTTCAACCAATATTAAGCTGCTTCCAATATATATATATATTATTAATCATTTCTTTCTATTTTTTCTGAAAATTAATATATAATTTTAATTAAATATCAAGATCTATCAAACTCATTGACTAAGAAGAGTATTCACCCTATAATTCACGTCATATGTTTAATCTGCTACTTTTAGTGTGTGTGCATATCATGAGAAATGAAAGTTCTTTTAAATTTTCAAGATCTACCAACACCGCATAGTTATATAAGGTTTCTACATTGGTTGTTTCCTTTTGGTCATTCACATTACAAGAGTCTACACAGTGTTATAAAACGGTCCACCTTTCATCCAAGTCAAAGTCAAAACTTGAATTTGTTAAAAACATCTATTTAGGTTCAACCCAATTCAAATATAACCCACACTAGTCCACAAATATACCTTCAATTTTATCTAATTCCTCCATAACTATATAATCCAACCCTGCCTCTATTAAAAGATATAGTACCCAATGATAATCATATACAAATATAAATTTTAATAATTGTAACTCAAGTTGACTGTTGGAACTAAGACCCAACGGCTTTTTCATAAAAATAACCTAAAAAATTTAATTAATTACATAAATGACACATATGGCTTTTTTATAAAAAATAACTTAAAAATTTTAATTAATTACATGAATAACCCCTTTTTTTAATTAAACACGTAAATGGCTTAAAATCTACAGTAAAAGTTGGTGAAGCTAAAGAATTTGGCACCACTACCATGCCACATCAGGATAAAAAATTTATTTTTTGGTGAAACCATCTAAAATAGCATCACCCGTATAAATACTAGAAAAATACTACAATTTCTAAAAAAATAAGGACTTTAAAAACAATTTTCCATTTTCTAGTGGAGCCAAATAAATTAGCGCCACCAGATTTCGATGCCCAACACCCTATTACTTTGATCTTTCCTTTTTTTTTTTTTTTACTTTTTTTAAGTTTTATCTTATATTACTTTGTTTTATTATTTATTTTTTCTTTTTATTTCAAGTTTTTTTATTTGTCCTCATTTATTTTTTTTATTAATTTAAAAAATTTAAAATGTTTTATAATATATATTTTAAAATCACATTTCACTTTTTAAAATAAAATATTATTTTTTAAAATTTTAAATAGAATTTAGAAAAAAGTTTGAATATCTTTAAAAATAATTTAAAAATCATAATTTAAAATATTACAAAACAAATTACAAATATTTAAAATTTAAAATATACATTTAAAATATTATAAAATTAATAATAAATTTAAAAGGTCGTATCTTTAAAATATTTAAATGTTTTATATTATTAAAAAATAATTTCAAATATATATATTTAAAATTTTAAAAAAACATATTATAAAACATTTCAAATTTTTTAAAATCAATAATAAATAAAATAAATAAATAAGGACAAATAAAAAACTTAAAAAAAGAAAAAAAGAAAAAAATAATAGAACAAAATAATAAACAAAGTAATATAGGACAAAACTTAAAAAAAAATAAAAAATAAAAGGTAAGAACAAAGTAATAAATCTACCTATTTTTTTAAAAATTACAATATTTCCCTAATTTTTATACAGATAACGCCATTTTACATGACTCTACCAAAAAAATTAATTTTTTTATCCTAATTACTGACGTGGCATGTTGATGACGCCAAACTCTTTGGCTCCACTAACTTTTACTGTAAATTTTAGATCATTTACGTGTTTAATTAAAAAAATAGGTCATTTATGTAATTAATTAAATTTTTTGAGTTATTTTTATAAAAAAAAGCCTCCACATATCGAATAGATTTACACGGATGCTTCAACAGTGGGCATATCTAATCAAAAGAAGCACGTCATAAAAATAAGAATGCTTGCACCGCCCCCCAAATCAATCTAATATCAACTAGGAAACAAGAAGCTATGTATAATGATTCATACACAGCACCTTCAACCGGAGAGAGACTGACCAGATAAAGTACTGGATGTGGTATTGTTGCCAGACCTGCAATCACAGGTACAGACACTTCTTGATTCTTTAACCACGCGCTGCGATCTCCGAGTATGAAGCTTGATGTTCACCAACTTACCACCCATCTGTTACATACAACAAATATTTGGTAAATTAGTAGGACTTACCCAGAATTACAACACCATCTATTCTATAAAGACAGTTATTGCCTATGTTACTCACACTAGGAATGAATATTGGATCAGATACAAATATTTTGGATTTTTAATAACTTCTTTTATATCTTTAGAGAATCATACCTTAACATTGATCATGACAGTTATTGCCTATGTTACTCAGACTAGGAATGAATATCGGATCAGATACAAATATTTTGGATTTTTAATAACTTCTTTTATATCTTTAGAGAATCATACCTTAACATCGATCATGACTATTGGATGACGAGATTGCATATTACTGCTAATGCTATCTCAAGATAATTTATTTTATTTTAAACTTCTTTCTGAACTGGAACAAGCTTAAGCTCAAAGCAATAAAGTCGGTATAGTTTCAAATAATAAAAAAACCGAAGATACAAATATAAGCCAAAAATTGTGGTGAACAGAATTTCAAACCATTCTCCAAACCAGATCTTCTGGACCCAAGGGTTGAGCAGGACTAGAGTACATGAAATGCCTTGAGAACTGGAAAAAAAAAAAAAAAAAAAAAGAGAGAACAAAATATTTCAGTCAAATTGACATTATAAAATATAGTATAACTTGTTAACTTTATCATACTAACTTGTAAGATAAGCAGGAAATTGATAGTACCATCCAACTATAAAAGAAAAAAAACATAATATTTAGGTAGAAAAACAAATATCAGTCATAAAGAGTTTAACATTCAAAAGATACCAAGTTTTGGTTTCAAAAAGTGAAATGCGAGCACTAATCAAACACTAAATTTCTCCGCATGTACAAGCAAAATGATTGTAAGAGGCATAAAGATATCAATATTCAAATATGCATAGTTTTGGCTTGAAAATGAAATGAGAATAGTAGACCAAATATTAAAATTCTCCGAAGTACAAGCTTGGACAATATGGGTAAAAAAATTGTCTTTCCATCTAAACAATGCACAAGATGAAGGTAAAACAATTCTACAGCAGGATCAAGATGAAGATTTCGCAATCACAAACCTCCACAAGGTTCCTCCTCATTTCTCTGATCTGAGTAGAGCTAATGCCTTTTAAAAATGGCAGAAGCCAACCAGGTTGCACAGCATCAGTTGAAGAAACAAATATAGCTATCTGCATGAAAGGAAACATTGAGACCCTATTGAACTCTTTGATAGCAGCTTAATGAACTTCAGTGCAAAATTTATTTCATTGCTTCTTTAACCGTTTCAATAGAGTCAAACAAATTCTTAAAGGGGAAAAGGAATACTATAAAGTATCCCGGTATATAATAAATTTCATACGGTAAAAAATTTCCCAGAATATGGTACAAAATGAGAGCATATCATTGTCCCAAACATGACATACTGGAAGATAGAAATATACAGATGGAGACAAATGTCCTCACTCACAGGCAACAACAGAATCCAACACATCACTCAGTTAAAAGTCTGTTCATATTTCTCTTAAACAAAATGACCTTTTACTCCTGGACATGCATTTCAAAGTGACCACCGACCATATTCAAACATTCCTCAGTACCAAACTAAGCACCAACAAAATTAAATTAGCCATTTCAAAATATGTAGCACAGAAAAATAAATGCTAGCATGATCATGAGTTTATTGTATCCTTGATGAAACAACACCAAATTGATTCATAAATCTGGTTCTCAACACTATGAATGGTGATTTACACAAACTGCCAACCGATAATAAAGAAAACATAACCATTCACTTCATGCAACATGAAACCATGGAGGCTGTCTATCATAAACCTTATGAAGCAACAGTTAAGAGAACATATTTGGGAAAAAAATTGCAAATAGCAACTTTCTATAAATGGAAAGAAAGAAAATAATAGATTCATAAATCTGATTCATAAATCTAGCATGATCATGAGTTTATTGTATCCTTGATGAAACAACACCAAATTGATTCATAAATCTGGTTCTCAACACTATGAATGGTGATTTACACAAACTGCCAACCGATAATAAAGAAAACATAACCATTCACTTCATGCAACATGAAACCATGGAGGCTGTCTATCATAAACCTTATGAAGCAACAGTTAAGAGAACATATTTGGGAAAAAAATTGCAAGTAGCAACTTTCTATAAATGGAAAGAAAGAAAATAATAGATTATTTCATTTCATCAAGCAACCAAAAAAAAAAAAACAGAAGGCTGGTTTCCGTGAATGGTCCTTAACTTGCTACAATGACTGGAATATCATTTTCAACTCATACCAATAATACTTTCAGTATCATCTATAAGCAACTAGGCAATCATTGAACAAAAAGTAAAAAGGACCGTCAGGATAGCCACAATGCATTGAAGGAAAGGAATTAATAGCTAAAGCTTTAGAAAATGCACACCTTTCTATAATCTAGTATTCCTTCAAAAGGAAGTTCCAATACATCACTAATAATAACAGGTATACACCCACTAACAATAGCATCAAACAATGTAGCAGAGGAAGGAGTGTCACCAGCTGGACTTAAACAAAATATAGACCTGATAACAGAGGAAACAACACAACCATTATGAAAAAGCAGGTCAAAAGACACGGTATAAGAGAACCATCCCATCTTACCTACGCATCCCCTTTTGTGCAGCAGCTTTCCCTTGATCCCCAGATGTTCCCTCCTCTATCACTACGTCCTTGGCACCTGCTAGTTCTCTTACAAGTTTAGAACGTATTTTTCCTCCCTGAAAAAAACAAAACTGTAAAAAATGGATATTTCAATTCTACTACTTTCACAAGGGACTACACTACATATTTATACACAAAAAAACTTTCCTTTAGAAGACTCTAGGCTAGCAGCACTACTTATTTTAGATGGCAAAGACTACTCGATTTTAGGGTGGCAGCACTCTCGGTATGGTGCCTTAAAATAAAATATTCATAGGATAATCTTTAGTGGACAAATCAAACACGACAACCTAATATTCTGTTTCTTAATTTAAGGAATTCTAACACTCCCCTCAAGTGTGGTGTAGATGTTTATCAAACCCGACTTGCTAACAAGTTCTTCAAACATATTCTGTTCGGACCTTTTGTTAACACATCGCAATCATTTATGCGGTAGGTAGATAGATAACACTCACTTCTCCTCGAGTGTATTTTCTCTTTATGAAATGACGATCTATTTCAACATGTTTAGTACGATCGTGATGCGGGATTGTGAGCAACATCGACAGTGACTTGGTTGTCACAAAATAGTTGCATAGGTCTATTATAAGGAACTTGTAGTTCCTTCATTAGTCTTTGTACCCAAATTCCTTCGCAAATACCATGTGCTAGTGCTTGAAATTCTGCTTCTGCACTGCTGCGTGCTAACACTGCATCGCTTTTACTCCTCCATGTCACTAAGTTACCCCAAACATAGCTACAATAGCCACTAGTGGAGCGTGCTGTCGTGGATAGAGCACGCTTGATCGGCATCGGTATAAACCTCCACATTCCTGTTGTCATTCTTCTTGAAGTATAGGCCTTTACCAGGAGTCCCTTTTAAATACCTTAGTATTCGATATGCAGCTTCCAGGTGTTTCTCCCTTGGGGCATGCATATATTGACTTATGACACTCACACTAAAGGCAATGTCGGGACGAGTGTGAGCTAGGTAGATAAGTCTACCTACCAGTCGTTGATATCTCCCCCTGTCAACTTTTTCTCCATCTTGATCAGTACCCAACTTAAGATTACACTCCATGGGAGTTTCAGCTGGTTTGCAACCCATCAATCCAACTTCGGAGAGTAAGTCAAGGACATATTTCCTTTGGGAGATGGAAATACCTCTTTTAGACCTAGCTACCTCCATGCCAAGAAAGTACCTGAGATTTCCCAAGTCTTTAAGTTCAAATTGCATTCGAGAAATTCTTTCAATCTATCAATTTCTCTGGTATCATCTCCTGTCACGATAATATCGTCTACATAGACGATGAGAATGCAACATCTTCCTTCCTCAGAGTGCTTGTAGAACATGGTGTGATCTGCCTGTCCTTGACTATACTGTCTGCTCATCATAGCCTTTGTAAAACGACTGAACCATGCCCTTGGAGACTGTTTTAGCCCGTATAATGACTTTTTTAGCTTACAAACTTTGTCTCTACTTTCTTCAAACCCCGGAGGAAAATCCATGTATACTTCTTCATTTAGCTCCCCATTGAGGAAAGCGTTTTTAACATCCAACTGAGTCAAGTGCCAATTAAGATTGACAGCGAGAGATAAGAGGACTCTAATGGTGTTAAGTTTCGCAACCGGTGCAAATGTCTCTTCATAGTCAAGTCCATAGGTTTGGGTGAAGCCCTTAGCCACAAGTCTAGCCTTGTATCTATCGATATTTCCATCAGGTTTGAATTTTGTGGTAAAAATCCATTTGCAGCCCACTTTTTTTTTTCCTTTAGGCAAATCAGCAACTTCCCAAGTCCCATTATTCTTGAGGCCTCCATCTCTTCCATCACGACTTGTCTCCATTCATCTGACTCAAGTGCTTCTTCTATATTTTTTGGATTTTTCTGAATCAACATTAGTCACAAATGCTTTATAGGACTTAGATAGATTACCATAGGATACAAACCGAGAAATAGGGTGTTGAGTGCGACTCCTTGTGCCTTTTCATTGCAATTGGAAGATAGATGGATGGTGATAGAGGTGAGACTTCAGTTGCAATATTTTCAGAACAGTTTTCGGAGAGAGATGGGATTGGCACTGCTATATCTGTTTCAGGATGCCGATTTCTTTCCGGAGTAAACTCGTAGATTAGGCATCCGGTCTTCTTTGTTTTTCTTGGTTAAAAGGTAGTCCCGATGTGGTATTAGGATCGTAGTAGGATAGTGTTAAGCTGTTTGGTTTATAGGAGGAAAAAACGATGATCGATGATTGAGGGTAGTGACGAGGATCTTGAGGGGTATGATAAGAAGGGTATTAAGATTTTCATCTTCATTTAAGGTCTCCCACGAAGATGAGAGTTTCCAAAATAGGGTTCATTTTCAAAAAAGTTACATCCCGAGAGACAAACATTCGGGCGTAAAAGTGGGGAGTAACACTTATAGCCCTTTTGGGTGGAAGAGTAACCAATGAATATGCAGTGTGAGCTCGAGGTCAAGTTTTGACTAATCGGGTTGATGATTATGGACAAAGGCTTTGCAACCAAATATTACAGTTGGAAGGTTAGTAACTGAAATAAGGAAAGGATTTTAGAAGGGTATTTAGAGGTGTTTGAAAGTTTAATACTTTTGAGGGCATTCGGTTAATGAGGTGGCAAGCAAGTGGACGACCTCTCCCAAAGATATTTAGGGACATTCATAGTGAACATAATGGCTCGAGCCACGGCTAGAAGGTGTCGATTTTTCTCTCAGAATTCCATTTTGTTGAGGAGTGTTGGGACAAGAGCTTGGTGTATAATGCCATGGTCGTAAAGGTAAGAACTTAGGACTGAGTTAAAGTATTCTCTTCCATTGTCAGTGTGGAGGGTATGTATGTTGGAGTTGAATTGGGTTCGAACCATAGAGTGAAAGTTTTTAAAAACATTGGGTGTTTCTGATTTGTCTTTCAATAGATATACCCAACATACCCTAGTATGATCGTCAATAAAGGTTATAAACCACTTAGCACCATTAATATTTGTCACTCGGCTAGCTCCCCATAAGTCACTGTGAATTAATGAAAAAGGTTTAGATTGGGTATATGGTTTCAGAGGGTATGGCACTCGAGTATGTTTGGATAACTCACAAATTTCACATTTCAAGGAATTTATTCTTTTATTTCTAAATAGCAGCGGAAGAAGCCTTTTTAGATACAAGAGGTTTGGATGTCCTAACCTACGGTGCCATAGCATAATGTCATCTTCTTTTGAAGTAGATAGAGCCAATCCCCCTTTTGTACTGTTTTCATTCCAAACATATAAGCCATCCTCAACTTTAGCAGTGCCAATCATCTTCCCGATTTGCATTCTGCAGATACACAACCAAGGTCAGAAAATTCAGCAAGCATGTTTCCAATTTTCGTGAGTTTACTTATCGAAAGTAAATTACAAGACAAGTTTGGAACATGTAGAACATTATCAAGGGAAAAATTTTCTGCTATTTTTACTTTCCCTACTCCAACCACAGGTGAGTACGAACCATCAGCTATTCGGATTCTTGACTTGTTATGACAAGTGGTGTAGGTTTGAAACAAAGAGAAGTTACCTGTCATGTGGTCCGAGGCTCCCGAATCTAGTATCCAAGGGGTTTGGTTATTAGATTCATGAGCAATATTGAGAGCAGTACCTTGAGTAGCTAGGGTCCCATGTTCGGTAGAAGTACTCAGGATCTTATGGAGTTGTGCAAGCTGAGTCTTGGTGAGGCGGACATCAAGTACTTCATCTGCAGTAGTGGAGGATAGCATGGCAGTTTTCTTTTCTCTTTGTTTTTTATCCGGATAACCATGCAGCTTAAAACACCTTTCCTTAGTGTGACCAACACGGTGGCAGTGGCTACATACTGGTCTGTTTGATCCAGGGTCACTTCCAGCACGTGACTTTTGTGTTGGTGGACCTTTGGAGATGAGAGCAGAAACTTCGATGAGGTTTGTTTTTCGGGAGGGATCATTGGTTTAGGTTCTCCCATCATGACAAGACGGCGTTTTTCTTCTCGTCTTACTTCCGACAAACGCTTCACCAATGGTTGGAAGGGTGTTCTACCAGTGCGCCTCGAACTTCATCTAATTCATTTCTTAGTCCAGCTAGAAATTCATAGAGTCGTTCTTTGTTAAGATGAGTCATTAACTTAGAATGTTCTAAGCCTTCACCCCAATCTGCCTCGTAGTACATGTCTTAACTCCTGCCACAATATTTTCAGATTATTGTAGTAGTGAGTTACCTCTCGAGTCCCTTGTCGAATATCCTTCAGCTTGAGCTTTATCTCAAAAACTTGAGAAGCGTTTCCAAGGTCAGAATAATTTTCACTAACTGCATCCCACATGTCTTTTGCAGTTTTGAAGAGAAGGTAGGTTCGACTTATGTGGCTTTCCATCGAGTTAATCAACCACGCCATAACGATAGAGTTGTTGAGTTCCCAAGTAGCATAAGTCGGGTCAGCAGCATGTGGTCGTGGGAGGTTTCCATTAATGTACCCTAGCTTGCCACGACCGCGGATCACCATGAGGACAGATTGAGACCATTGCAGGAAGGTTTTTCCATCTAGATGATGACTAGTGATCATTAGAGAAGAATTGAGGTCACCCATGAAAAAAAACGGAGGAAAGTTTAGGAAGGATTTTTCGAAAAAAAGAGGGATCAAATGATTCCTAAGGCTCCGATACCATGTAAAAAATGAATATTTCAATTCTACTACTTTCACAAGGGATTACACTACATATTTATACACAAAAAAACTTTCCTTTAGAAGACTCTAGGCTAGCAGCACTACTTATTTTAGATAGTGCAAAGACTACTCGATTTTAGGTGGTGGCAAAGACTACTCGTATGGTGCCTTAAAATAAAATATTCATAGGATAATCTTTAGTGGACAACTGAAACCTGACAACCTAATATTCTGTTCTTAATTTAAGGAATTCTAACAAAAACTACAAATTAACTATCCAAGAAATAGAATGAGATACATTAGCATATGAAACACAGGAGAGAGAATATTGGGGAGAAAACAGGTAAAGCTATTCTCTGGTCACCACTAAAAAAAGACAAAAGTCAAAAGGATAGGGTAAACAACTCACCATCAAATCAATAAAAAAAGGTTGTCAAATAGCTTTTAAGAGAACCGATATAATCTCAAAGAGAAAACTTTTTGTAATGTTCTTTCAACTCTCTACCTTTCTCTCACTCTCAAGCAAGCAAGCACGGAGACACACAGAGAAAGCCCAAGAAGGTATCTTTCTTACTTGTTTCACCTTCTTCTGTTTAGAACTAACAATTGGCAAGTTTTTATATTAGAGATAAAAATCCTTCGATCTTCACAGGTAACAATGAATAATAGGATTATGGTTATTAAATTGTACCCTTCCTCCGCCTCCTCTCCTATATTCTCTTTTTTTTTTTTTTTTTTTTTTCCCTATTATGCCATTCTTGTGTTTGGAAAATAGAAAAGGCATGTCCTAGGGCTAGATATCTTGCATATGCATATTATCCTACTTCCTTTCATGTTCTATCAAATTCAATTAAAGAAAAAAAAAGAATCGAACAGTCTAATAAGACACAAAGAACTCTTACAGCATTTCTCTTAAGTCGGCCACGGAAGAAAAGCAGTATGGTTCTCTTTGATTCACTTTCTGATACGCATTTTGCATCACATAAATCAACATTCGGAACATATGGGAGAATGAGGTCCATCTCCAGTGATACTTGCCCTGGCTTGTACCTAGGATGTTGAAAGAGATCGCTTTTCAGAAGCTGAAATGATTGCAAACTTGCAAGATAAATCTCATTTGCAATAGTCATATAGTTACCAATTCCCTGTGGAATCCATATCTGGTAGAAGCCAAATTGAATTTTTTACATATCTGCGAACCGACTTAAAGGACCATGGATGATGAATGGGAAATATATGATCCCTTCCTTCAGATCGTTTCCATGCAGGCTGATCTGTTACCCATTTCAAGGCTTCCTGCAACCATAGAAAATAAGATCCAAGGATACGTAAATTCTAAAACCTCATAGCACAAATGTCCATATAGAACCATACAGACAAAGTCCTTTAAGGGAAATTATGCTCTACTTAGTCCTATATGTAGCCGAAAACCTTTTCAAAAGGAAAAATGGAATTAATAAAGGAAAACATAATTCATGAATTACAAGACAAAACTATGATAGGATACCCAAGAAACAAGTTAATGTAAATTAAATATTGAGAGTTCAGCTTATTGACAGCACACTAGTTAAGAGTCTCTTGCATACAGAGGAGCTAAAACATGCAACAAGCTCAATCTAGAAAATGCATAGAAATTGACCCAAATGTGGTTTTCTTTACTTGCATTACCTCCCTTTGAAACGAATCACTCGGTAAAATACAATGACCTAAATTATCAACACTGATAAACCTGAACAACCCAATAAGCACGACACAGACAACGCATGCACTTACTAAGAACACGAATACGAGTGGAAACAAGCATTTTAAACAATAAAAACCACAGTAATAAGAACATGTAGATACAAAATATCATAAAACCTGGAAAAGCACTCACACCCTATATAACGCCTTGCATTGTTGCTTCTCCAACAAGAAAAAGCTAATTGTGGCGAAGAACGGCACGTAAAATAAATCTGCCTCTTCCTGCCTATCAACTCTGACAACATTTTTCAAAAGCCTTTCGGATTCCGGCGCAATCAAATCCGCCCATAGCCAATAATCAATAGAATGCTGCACGACCAGAAAAACTTCTTGAAAGAAAATTATAACAAATAATCAAAATTCTCAGACACTCCAATCGAGAATCTTCTACAGATTTCAATGATTGTTTAGGAAAAGGTAGAGGAATTAGTTTCTATTGAAATACACGATAATTTACTTGTTCGATTAAACGGTGAACAGGACTGCCGTTGGAGGTTAGATTAGAGGTTTCTCGGTAAGTATTCCGAAACAACCAAAGTAAATCGTAGGTGAATTTGTTGGGTATTTGGTAAACGTAAACCCTAATCGGGAAATTCAGCGGGTAGTACGGATCTCCACGCACCCAGTCCATTTCCTTGGCGAACTTTCGGTCGTCGAACATCCTTACGTCATCTTGGAGCAGCGAACGCACGGTGTCGTCGGAAGAGCGGTGGTTGAGAGCCTTGTGAGTAAGGAAGTGTTCGAGGGAAGCGATGAAGGAGGTTTGGGATGGGATGCGGGGGTGAGGGTGAGGGTGAGGGTAGGGATGGGTGGTGGAGGATGCAGCGGGGTCAGGGGGAGGAAAGAGGAAGAAGAGGAAAGAAAGAAGGATGAGAGAGAGGGAGAAGAACAGAAGGAGAATTTGAGATTTGGATCTCGTCAAGGACGATGGTATTTGCTTAGCTCGCATTTTTTTTTTTTTTCTTTTTTGAATCTTTTGATATCGGAGAAGTGAGAGAGAGAGAGAGAGTTGCAAAGGCAAGCAGTGTTTTTAACCGAGATCTGATATGGAATACATGGATCTTTTAATTTTGTTTGTTTAATGATGAGTTTTTTTTTTTTTTTTTTTTTTTAATAAATTTAGCTCCCACTTATACAATTTTCTTTTAAGAGCAATTCTTCTATTCATATCAACATTATTCTCAATACAGTAAATATGAGTTCGTGCCCGAGTCTGTTGAAACTCTTCCTATTAATAAGTTGAGGAGAAAATATAGATAATTATAAGTATTGTCTAAAAAAAATAGATATGAGAATTTTTGACATAAGTATTTAACTAGTTCGGACTTGTTTAGTGTTGAGTTGGGACCAAGATAACAAAAATTCTTTCGCTGAAGAGGTCTGTGCTTCCTTTGTTAAAGTAAGGACATATGGTCTGATTCGAGATTTCGTAAGAATCGACTTAGTGAAATCTCATATTTTTTATATGAGAAAAAGAAATAATTCGTCAGCTTCAGAATTTATTTCTGATAATAGGTCAGATCGTACCAATAAAAATTTATTTTATTCCAACGCAAGGATTCAACAATCGTTTAGCCAAAATCACGGAACTATTCATATGCTCTTGAATAGAAATAAGGAATCCCAATCTTTGATAACTTTGTTGATCAGAACTTATAATGAGATTGTTAAGAAAAAATCAGAATGTCATAAGGGTTCGATTTAACCGTTAAGAGCAAATAACTCGTTTCTTATGTCTTTGTTTCTATTGCATTTTATCTCATTGATGTAAGTGTCCAAGATAATCCTCTGCTTTATAGTTCTAGAGCTATTTACAACCAACCAATTAAAAATTTTCAAATGTACTAGTACTAGCAAATGCCTTAAAGATGACATCATTGATTCTCCCAAAAGGCCACGATTGCCGCGAGCAAACACATTAAAATGACGAGGAGCACATTTTTTCTACTGTAACATTATTTTTTTAATGATGTTGGCATGACAACTCACATGACAATTCACATATATTTCATGTTGACATGATATTATTTATCTTATATGGCATGTCAACAAAAAATATTTAAAATATAAAAAAACTCAAAAATTATAAAAAGTTCATAAATATTAAAAATAGCATGAAATACTTGTTGAATGACATGTATGTTGTCATATTTAAAAAAACTAACATTTTAATCCATATTTTCATTGAAAAAACAACAATTTAACTTTTTCTCAAATTTGATTCTTTTAAGTTGAGGGCAAAATTTAATTTAAAAATACAATAACTAAATTAATAAAAAAATGTAAATATTAAGGAGCAAATTTTGATATTATGCCTTTAAAAATAGATATTGTAAATTATTTAATATATAAGCTAAAAATTCTATCACATAAAAACCAAATATTTAAAATATAGATAGGTATTTAAATATATTAATCGTTATGGGTAGTAAAATAAGTCTTATTAGTTTTTTTTTTTTCCTAAGTCCTTATATTTTTAATACATATTCATAAAAGCATTTAATTTTTAATTAAATGACTTTTTAATTAAATGACAACTTTTTATGACATAAAATTTAAATTGACAAAAAATTATATGTAAGTTATTTGTTTATTTGGACAAACATATAAGTAAAGTATTAAAAATAAGTTATATCTTTTTAATTTATCACAAATTTATTGATGAGATTCAATACGAAATTGACAACCAAACGATACATTTGATTGTAGATATTCATATTGAATCTTTTACAAGTAATAGATTTGTGATAAAATAAAAAATACATTTTTGTTTCTTTAACTTATGTGTTTGTTGAAGTAAACAAATAATTTATATGTAATTTTTTCAATTTAATATCTAAACCTTATTTATTCTAAAAGGATATATAAATAATTATGCAAAATATAAAATATTAAAACATATCATGAAAACAAAGTAGAATAATTAAAAACATGACAGCATTAAAACAATACAAATATATAAATGTGCTAGATTTTACATATAAAATTATTAGCATGCAAAAAAAAAAACACAGAGACGATATGAATATATAATTTTTCTTTGAATTGAATTACTATTAAAAAATTATATAAATATGAAATAAATTTAAACAAAAAATAACATGAACACACAAATTATTTTCTAAATAAAGTATCTATGATAGCCTATGCAAAACACAATATAAAGAAAAACAACATAAGCATCATTGATGCTTTGTAATAGATTTGCAATTCTCAGCAAGGATCTACTTGAGTTGCCTTGTGTTGAAGGTGGTATTCTGGATTTTGATGTTGGTGTTGTGGGCTCTAATGCTAGTGAAATTACAGTTGTTGTTAAAGTTGGTGCTGTGGAATCTGATGTTGGTGTTTCTGCTTTTAAGGTTGTTGTTGCATGTTCAGGGGTTGTGGTAACAAATGTTGTTGCTTCTATTGTTGAGCTTGAGATGGCCAATGATTTTGGTTTTATTAGACACCCTCGAGAAGTTGCAAAGGGGGTAGACAATTTGGTTAAGTCTTTAAAGGGTAAAAAGAAAAGTTGTTGAACAAAGGAAAGAAACTTATACCAGACTCTGTTGTTAAAAGAGGTAAATCCCTTTCCCCTTCTCAATGACTGTTGGTTTTAGAATGTTAGGGGACTCAATAGTCCCAGTAAGCTTAGAAAAGTTCTTAATAGGGTGAATAAACTTAAATTGGATGTTGTGTGTTTTCTTGAAACTAGAATTAAGGTGGACAAGTCTCATCATGTTATTCAACAACTTAGTGATCAATGGTTTGTGTTTTGCAACTATGATGCTACTGTTAGTGGTCAAATTTGGGTGCTCTCAAGTCTGGTATTAGTTTCATCCCTTTGAGTTTTATTGATCAATGCATTACTGGTAGGGTCAATTGCTCTGGTAACTCTTTCTTTCTGTCAATTGTTTATGCTTCGAATTATGCTTCTATTCGAAGGCACCTTTGGTCCCATCTTGTTGAGGTTAGTCAAGTGGTTGGGAGCATACATGGATTATAGGGGTGACTTTAATGTCACCCTCTCTCCTTCTAAAAGTTCAAACTTCAATGGTACGCAAGGTAGTTCTTCTAACTTGAGGGAATTTCAAGATTGTGTTAATAGCCTTGATGTAACTGGATTAGAGTTTGTTAGACCTTTTTATACCTGGTCAAATCTTTAGTAACTTAATTTCCTTGCCAAGAAGCTTGACAGGGTCCTTATAAATCCTATATGGATTTATAATTTTTTAGGGCCCTAAAAAATCCTCTTTCTTAGGCAGATTTTTTAGGGCCTCGGGATTCAGATCATTGCTTCTCTATTGTTTGGTTTGAGAAGTCTTTGTCTATGCCCCCAAAGCCTTTTAAATTTTTTAACTTTTAGATTTAGCATGATGATTTCCTTTCTGTTGTTGTAGAGTCTTAGCAGGTTCCAGTTTAGGGTGACCCTATGATATGTCTTTTTCTCAAATTGAAAAGGCTTAATCGTAAGCTGAGGGACTTCGATAAGGTTCATTTTGGTGACATTTCTAAGAAAGTTTAGCAGAAGAGAGTTGTGCTTGAATCACAACAGCTTTTCAATCTTTCAGCTAATTGCCTTGTTGAGGTTCATTAGAAGGTTGAGACTCTTTCAGCTTAATTAAGGGTGCTTCAAGAGGTAGAGGGTAGCTTTTATAGACAAAAAGTTAGGATTCAGTGGCTCACTGAGGGTGACCAAAGCACTGTTAGATCTGATGCCGTGAGTGTAGTATTTTCATCTAAGTACACTAATAATTTTTTTTGAGCAGATTGGTTAATAAAATTTTCATGAATTACATTAATACTTTGTATATTTTCCTCACATGGTTTTTGCACGTAAAGCAAAATGGAAAAAAATGTTGCTCACTGGTTGTCTATTGTTTAACTAATATTAAGCGGTATTACGTGGTCAGATTGTAATATAGAAAGATAATTTGTATTAGTAGACGAACCTAAACATGTCCTTAGTCTAATCGTAAATGCGGAAACCGATTGAAAGACTAGTATGTGTCTATCAAGTCCAATTAGAAAGATACCTTGTATTGGGTATTGAAGTGAATGTCTCCTAGATGATAAAGACATAAATCTATGTGACTGACTAAACTGACAATACATCGGACATGTAACAATCCATTTTCGGTAAAAAATCAAAACAGTGGTTTCAAGACCACAGATCCGAGTCCAGATAGGAAAATTATTTTAATAATATTTTATAATCTATAGTACGACTGTAACACTCATTGCCCATATTCGAGCCAGAACGAGTTTCGAGGCATTACATAGCTAAACTTGCTTAAACTTCTAGAATAGGGTTATAATGTTTCGTTTAACCCCGTCACTTGCACATATTCGGCCTAAGATACCCTAAACATACTTCCGAGAAGTGTCAGAATCTTTTCGGGAACTCTTACGAGTTCGAGAAACCTTTTTAACAAAGCAGGGGCCACATGCCCGTGTAGGCCTAGGGACACGCCCATGTACCCTTAAGGCATGTCCGTGTCTCCCACCCGTGGTCGACACTGACTAAAGTCACACGGCCTTGACACGCCCGTGTCTTCCAATCGTGGTCGATTCTGACTAAAGTTACACGACCTTGACACGCTCGTGTGTTTCAACCGTGGTCGATTCTAATTCCAAGTGCAAGGTACAGACTTCACACGGCCTGGGCACACATCCATGTGCTAGCCGTGGCTCCCACATGTCTAGACACACGCCCGTGTGTCTACCCTTATGGGCAATTAACAGGCTATATACCAAGCCATTGTCACTTTAGAGTGAGCACATACATACGTCCTAGCCACAAGCAAATCTAAGAGTTCATTCCAACTTACGAGATAATTAAAAAGGACATACACTTCATGAATTACATCATCATTAAGCAAAAGAGTTTGCCAAGTATTTACCTAACTCAATAGGCCATCTACAGAATGACTTTTACAAACTTACATAGCCAATACTTTGGCTAACAATTACAGCTTAACAAAATACTTGAGCCCTATACATGCCATAATCAAAACAAGTCTAAAATTGTTATACCAAAGTGTTGTTGATAGTGTGATTTTCGAACTCCTACGGCCACGATCCTTGAGTTACCTTGGCAATACTACAAGAAAGAAGGGCAATCAAAAAGGGGTAAGCATAAAGCTTAGTAAGTTGCATGGAAATAAATAGCAATAATAATGCTCATAAAATAATCCATCCACGGTATTAGCTAACTGTACACAAGTCATGGCTTCTTGACAGTACTTACTTACAATTGCCCTTATCTAGCACATACCGTGCCACATATCGAACCGATTCTTCGTGACTCATTCACGAGTACCTGTATTCATTCATTCACATAACTTAACTATCATTCACATCTCTACTTCTAAATTCATTTACTTATCCCACTACTCACAAGGGATAGTCAAATACGTGTGTTTATAGCCACTACTATAAGTATAAGGTCAATGCCACATCCTCGAGGTGGTCTTACATGGAGTCTCCTCTAGATGCCAATGCCATATCCCGGACATGGTCTTATATGGAGTCTTCTCTAGGTGCCAATGCCATATCCCGGACATGGTATTACATGGGATTACCCTTCATGTATCGATGCCATATCCCGAATATGGTCTTATACAATTTCTATGTTCATCATCGAAGCCATATCTCGGATATGGTCTTATACGGGATCTCAACTCGGTGTCGAGGCCATGTCCCGGACATGGTCTTATACGGGACCTTATTTATTTCATATTTCAATGATAGCATTTCTATAATCAATATGGCCCATTAAGACTCCAACATCTCATTCACATTAACTACTCAATTTAGTAATGCATCGTGCTTTAATATAATGCCAAGCATTTCTCAACATGCTAATATGAATGTTGCATAAATCACATACAACTTACCTCGTTTTCAAAATAAGCTAGTTCTTCGGTTCAGTCCAAAACTTTATTCTTTCCCCGATCGAGGCGAATTCTAGACTCCTCTTGCTCTATAATAGAAAATTAGCTCATTTTAATGACTACATTAATATAATCATTTCAATAATCATGCTTAAGCAAAATTACCATTTTGCCCCTAGATTTTGGCAAAATGACCATTTTGCCCCTAGGCTCGGAAATAAATTCTAATCACATTTCTACCTTCAACAAGCCTAGGTAAACATTTTATGCTCTTAAAGCTATCATTAAAATCAATATTTCACATACTTACTACCAATTTTGTAACTTTTTCATCAAGGTCCTATTTGGTGTTTTCATGCTAACACCTTTCACAAAAGTTGTTCACCTAACAACTAAAACTCAATTTCTTCCATAAAATGCAGCAAATAACAATGAAATCTCTCATGGCAAAACTCTATTCTCTTCACCATATTACAAGTTAATCCCCCCCATTAGAAAGCTCAAGCATTAGGGGTCTCAAAAGTATAAGAATTATCAACTAAAACCATCAAAATCACTTACTTGTGTGAGGATAAGTTACTGAAATTACAAAGCTTTCAAAACCCCCTCTATGCTGGTATTTTCGATGGTGAAGGTGATGAAGAAAAATGGATGATATCATCCTTTCTTATTTTATTTATTTCCTTCAAATTAGTCCACTTAACCCACCTAATTTTGACGAAATTTTCAGTCTATTGTCCCCTATGGCCGGCTATCAACATTAAGAGGGTCTAATTCCACATTCAAGACTTTCAATTTAAAGTTCCTTAACTAATTAATACTCCTAGCTTGTAAGATGGAATTTTTGCACTTTATGCGATTTAGTCCTTTTTCACGATTAAACACGAAATCGCCAAAATTAAAGCACCAAAATTTTCATGCATATGTGCTATCATGTTATAACTCATAATATAACATGAAAATAAATTTCTCAAATCTCGGATTAATGATCCTGAGATCACTATTCTGACTAGCCCCTAAATCGGGCCGTTACAACGACAATAATGTCGTGTGAAAATTTCGTAAAGAAATTTTACCGATTACATGTCTAATTTGATAAAGGACCAAATTGCACAAAGTGCAAAAGTTGAATAGTTAAAAGGATTAAATAGCTATAGAACTTAAAAGTGGAAGTCCTTAAATGGTAATTAGACCATTAAATAAAGTTAGTAGATATTTTTGGATGAATCATCCATAGAAAATTAGAAAAAGAAAATGATGATATAGGAAACTTGAAAAGTTAATGGATGATAAGTTAAATTAAAGGAATAAAATAATATCATATCATCTTCCCCAAAATAAAAAGCATGGAAACCCTAGTTATGGAGATGGAAGAAAGAAAAAACTTTCTTGGCCAAATTAGATCCTGGTAGACTGAATATGGAGTTAGAACGAGGAAAGGAGAAAATGTTGCATTAATAGATTTTATGTACGCGAACAATTATCGAGGTAAGTTCGTGTAACTTAACTATGTATGTTATTATGCTTGAATTAAATTGTATGTATGTGATGATATAAAAATCATATGTATATATTTTATGAAATTAAAGATGTTCAATAAAACCCAATAAATGATAATATCCCATAAATGGTAAGTCACGTGTAATACCCCTATACCCGGTTCAATCATGTAGACCCGGTATAGGACTATTACATTTGGTGCCAAAACAATTATGGCCAGATACTGTCTAATTACAACATTTGAATATAATATTTTAACTTACCAACCATTTTTGCTACCATATTTATTGTTTATTAATTCATTCCATATATACTAAAATACTTCAAATAACTGAAAATAGATAAAATTTCAAGAATCTACATTTTAGTCCTTATCACATGGGAACACCTTTGAACTACATATGTACATGCCATTTTAATACAAAATATAGTACCTACTTTTGAAGCCCTTGAGGATGTGATGAGATGAGAGATCTTCTAGTTGGACTTCTTTTTTTGTCTACTTGTACCTACGCGTTAAAATAAACGCGTTAAGCCGGTGAAGGCTTAGTAAGCACTACAAAAATAATTAAATAAGCAATCATAACAGAATATTTTAACTCAATCAATTATTGCATATCTTCTCACATATAAGTTTCTTCATGTATGCCTTGCTTTAATAAAATTTAACTTATCTTTTGTAAGGTATAAATCTTACCTTAACACATCAGTAATTCACTTTGTCCTCGTTTCAATTCTTAGCCCAAAGTAGACTTCCTAGAACACACCGGATATACGGAACATATACAGAGGTGCATTATGATGCACAAGTGAACAGAGAGCACCAATGTGCTAATAATCAGAGAGCACTGACGTGCTAATAATCAGAGAGCACCAACGTGCTAATATCAGAGAGCACCAACGTGCTAATATCAGAGAGCACCAACGTGCTAATATCAGAGAGCACCAACGTGCTAATATCAGAGAGCGCGCTAAAGTTCCTTAATGGCATGCCACTAATATCCCAGTAGTTCTAATTTCGTCTACTTGGGCATTTAAAGCTGAATCTTATATATTTAAATAATTCACATAGAATTTCAAAAAAAATAAATAACAATAATTTAAAATTCTTGTAGTACTTACAATAAAAGATTGAGGTGATATGAATTCTTCTTCCTTCACTCCTTAACCTTCTCTTTTCCTTTTCCTTCGATTCGGTCCTCTCCTTCCTTTTCTTTTTCTTTAATTTCATATAAACATATAACATTTATATGTTAAAAATAATCAAATAATTTCCTGTAATATTTAATAAAATAAACATGTATTTTATGATAAATTCATGCTTTCTTACTATTGCTCACATTTCAATTTAATCATTTACTCATAAACTTATTCAAAGCTGTCCTTTTGTGTCATAGTCACTAAATTATTTATTTCTCGAGCTACAGAACTCCAAATGAAGAACCGTTAATTTTCCTTGAAACTAGACTCATATATCTTTTACTATAATTTTTCCAGAATTTTTGGTATGGCCAATCAATACCAGATTATTCTTAAAGTTTCCCCTGTTTTACTGTTTGACTGTTCTGACCTCTCTTCACTACGAATCAAATTACTCTTCGTACAGAATTCATATGACCTTCTTATTTATTTCATTTGAAAATAGACTCATTCAGGATTCTAAACATATAAAGTTAAGCCTCTAATTATTTTTCTTCAATTTGTTATGATTTTTCAAATTCAGAACAGGGGATCCTGAAATTCCTCTAAACCAGTCTTACAAAAATATAAATATCTCAAATTACAGAATTCCTTTGCTTTCCCTGTTTCTTTCATATGAAACTAGACTCAATAAGCTTTAATTTCATATCTCATTCAGCTTCTAATTCCACTTATACGATTTTTAGTGATTTTTCAAAACTAGTCTACTGCTGCTGTCCAAACTGTTTTAGTGCAAACTGTTTATTACCATTTTTCCTTAAGCTTTCAATAAATGATAATTTCGTCCCTGCTCAATTAACTTCTCAATTGAGCTGATTTTTCTCAATAAACACCTTATTCTATCACTTTAAACAACTTTATAATCTTTGGGAATCAGAATTCCAGTAATAGACTTTAATTCCAAACATTTTCACAATTTAATCCTTAAAATCAATTTCTAACTAGATATTCCATTAATTAAACCCCTAATTCATCAATTTGATCCACATAACTCATGTTCAAAAATCTAAGAATTTCCAGAATTTCAACTTAATTCAACAAAACTTTGTTCTAAAACTTATAAAACATCAAAATTAGAAGAAAAGGGCTAAATTAACTTACCTATTAAACTCCAAGCTTCAAACTTTCTATTTTTCCTTTTTCTTCTTTCTTTTCTCTTTTTCTTCCTTCACTTCACGTTTGCTCTCTGTTCTTTTTTTGCTTCTCTGTTTCTATATCTTTCTTTCCTTTAATCTATATATATATAATAATAAAATATAATAATATAATAATATACTTTATATACATCTATATCCATATACACGTTTTTAACCAAAAAATCTAGGATTTTTTTTTTTTTTTTTTTTTAGCCTCAACATTTAAAAATGGCATAATTGCCTTTTTAGTCCTTTATATTTTCTTTTAATCTATAATCAAACTTTTGCACCTTTTTCAATTTAATCCTTTTTCTCAAATACTTCTAATTAAATCAAATTCACCTAAATAAAACCTTATTAAACACACAACTAACTTTGTAAATATTTTTAATAAATATTTTATGAGTCCGTTTACTAAAAATAGAGACCCGATAACTCATTTTTCAATATCCATACTTTTGAGGTCGTTACAATTCTCCCCCCCTTTTGAAATTTCGTCCTCGAAATTTACTTAAAAAAAGAGATGAAACACTGAATTCTTATAGTTTCTTTCAAATAAACACCTTGATAAATACCTTATCAGCAACAGAATATTTAATATCCCAACGTTTTAAATCCACAATTGATTTACATTTGTTGAATGTCGCTTTTAATCTATTCCGAATCACCTTTACTTTTTCTTCTATTTCCGGATCAAATCAAACCCATGTATCCTCTTTTCATTGAGCTCATCCAATATAAATGATGTTCTACATTTCCTACCATGTAAAGCTTTATACGGAGCTATTTTAATCTTTGGATGATAATCTGTTATTGTAAGCAAATTCAATCAAAAGTAGATACCTCTCCCAATTACCTTGAACTCTAGTATACAACATCGAGTATATCTTCCAATACCGAATTACAAACTCAGATTGGCCATATCATCGAGGATGAAATGCGATCAAATACAACCGAATACCCAAAGCTTCTTGTAATTTATCTCAGAAACAAGACGTAAATCGGGAATATCCAATATTATGGAGACAGACACTCTGTGTATTCTGACAATCTCAGATATATATATAGTTTCACCAGTTTATCTAAAGAATAATCCATACGTACCGGAATAAAGTGCGCTGATTTTACCAATCGGTCAACAATCACCCAAATAACATCTTTTTTTTTTTTTTTTCAGAGATAATGGTAACCCCGATACAAAATCCATAGTGATTCTTTCCCATTTCCATTCCGGTATAGTAATTGGCTGGAGTAATCCCGAAGGTACCTGATGTTCTGCTTTGATCTGTTGACATATCAGACATCTTGATACAAACTCAGAAATATCACGTTTCATACCTGGCCACCAGTACATCTTCTCTCTAAATCTAACCAACTCTCTCTCAAATTATCCATCAATTTGCGAATGAAATGCTATACTGAAATCGAGTTAAGTACACAATAATTTCCTGTAATTGTTTTCAGAACCCTAAGGTGAACTGCAATCTCGATCAGAAATTATCAATACTGGAATACCATGAAACCTTACAATTTCTGGAATGTACATCTCCGCAAGTTTCTGAAGCCATCAATCAGTTCTGACTTTATAAATAATCAACTATCACTCGTATAGCATTCTTATAAGTTATTAGAAATCGAAAGTGAACCGTAAAGCGTAGATCTCTATCAAACATTTCAATAATATAAATGGATCAATACTTCAACTTCAATAGTACTTTAAAATAGAAGAAGAAATCCAGGAGTAGTCCCAATAATAACCAGTATAATAATACAACTTCTATAATCTAAGATCCATATACCGAGCTCCCATAACTGAACCAAGATTTATAACAGTAATATATATATATTTACCTTCTATCACTGAATACCCCTTCACAGATGAATCATATTTGATAGATAGGATCAGACTATAAAATAATAAGAAAACCAATATAATGAAATCCCAGATGTGGCATAATGAAATCCCAGATGTGAAGCTATATTGAATTTCCGAGAATAAAAACCATATTCAATGATAAAGAAATTGATAATATTCCGAAGAAAAACCAGAAGAAGAATACCATTTATCCTTGCTAGAAACGATTGTGATAAAGATAATGCCAATTGCGTATACGTACCAGAATAACCGGTAGAAATAGAAAATAACTTCATATGAATCTGACCATTAAGTCTTCTATCTAACAGAACAAATTAGAAAATCCAAAGAAAAATAGAGCAAGATCGATCAGAATCAACCGAACTTCCATTTTAACGTTATGATTCCAAACTTTTCGCACAATAAAAGTCACATCTGAACAGTTGCATATACCTCTGGAGATAAAAGAACATATAGAATACCCATATAGAATACCCAGAAGAGATCATTGTAGAATACCCAACTATAGCAGCTGTATTCAAATATTTCTGCAATTTCATTACTAATCCGTTAACATATATAATCATCAACAATCCCGTATCATTCACTTCACTCACAAAGCTTATTCGAAAGAAATTTTCGATTAACTCATTACTCAGAGTTACCATATCCGAATAAATCAATTTACGATAAATGACTCCTTTCTTTAATAGTAGCTTTGTGTATCCCCATATAATTTTCGTAAAAGAAATCGAGATAACTTCACGTTCATATTCAAGAAGCAGACATGTAGTTCGCTTCAAATCCGTAAATTCTCTTTTCTTCTTCTCAAGATAAAGTTGTCTTACATATTTCTTTTTAAATTCGGATACAAAGGAATTCCAATTAATTTTTTCTCAGAATGGATATCCGTGATGTTGTTCCACCATTGATAAACTTCACCCTTTAATAAAAATATCTGCACATTTCAACTTTTCATCTCTTGTATCTGCAATTCTTCAAATATTCTTTGATTGTTTTCTAACCATTCTTGACCTCATTTGGTCATCATCTTTCTTTCTTTAAACTCATCAGTTTCACACTTTCGAACTAAATCATTATAATTCTTATCAATTTCACTATAAATATAATGTAATAATAAGGGGTAGAAATCGTAAGGCCTCATAATTTAGCTTCATGTATATACTCATATAACATAACATTTATCATTTCTTACTATAAGACATTTATCCACATCTTTTCAAATTTCTGTTTCATTATAAGTAACATTTTACTTAATTATTTGAACATCACTTTAATTATCAAATTATTTCGATTGGAAAACATTTATTTCTTTAACACTTCCTCTTTCTATACTAAGAGACAACCAACTCTATTTTATTAAATCCATAAATTCTAGTATACATCACAAAATCAAGTATCTTTTATTCTTTCATAAGACATCTTTTATTCTACAATATTCATAAATTACATAATTAAATAACTAAACCTCATCTCATCACATCAATTTTTAAAATGGCATGTACAAATAGACTCATACTCACCCAAGATTCAGAAAACCTAGGCTCGATACCAATAAATGTAATGTAATCCCTATACCCGGTTCAATCATGTAGACCCCGGTATAGGACTATTACATTTGGTGCCAAAACAATTATGCATGACATCTTGTCTAATTACAACATTTGAATATAATATTTTAACTTACCAACCATTTTTGCTACCATATTTATTGTTTATTAATTCATTCCATATATACTAAAATACTTCAAATAACTGAAAATAGATAAAATTTCAAGAATCTACATTTTAGTCCTTATCACATGGGAACACCTTTGAACTACATATGTACATGCCATTTTAATACAAAATATAGTACCTACTTTTGAAGCCCTTGAGGATGTGATGAGATGAGAGATCTTCTAGTTGGACTTCTTTTTTTGTCTACTTGTACCTACGCGTTAAAATAAACGCGTTAAGCGTGAAGGCTTAGTAAGCACTACAAAAATAATTAAATAAGCAATCATAACAGAATATTTTAACTCAATCAATTATTGCATATCTTCTCACATATAAGTTTCTTCATGTATGCCTTGCTTTAATAAAATTTAACTTATCTTTTGTAAGGTATAAATCTTACCTTAACACATCAGTAATTCACTTTGTCCTCGTTTCAATTCTTAGCCCAAAGTAGACTTCCTAGAACACACCGGATATACGGAACATATACAGAGGTGCATTATGATGCACAAGTGAACAGAGAGCACCAATGTGCTAATAATCGAGAGCACCGGCGTGCTAATAATCGAGAGCACCAACGTGCTAATATCGTGAGAGCACCAACGTGCTAATATCGTGAGAGCACCAACGTGCTAATATCGAGAGAGCACCAACGTGCTAATATCGTAGAGCGCGCTAAAGTTCCTTAATGGCATGCCACTAATATCCCAAATAGTTCTAATTTCGTCTACTTGGGCATTTAAAGTGAATCTTATATATTTAAATAATTCACATAGAATTTCAAAAAAAAATAAATAACAATAATTTAAAATTCTTGTAGTACTTACAATAAAAGATTGAGGTGATATGAATTTCTTCTTCCTTCACTCCTTAACCTTCTCTTTTCCTTTTCCTTCGATTCGGTCCTCTCCTTCCTTTTCTTTTCTTTAATTTCATATAAACATATAACATTTATATGTTAAAAATAATCAAATAATTTCCTGTAATATTTAATAAAATAAACATGTATTTTATGATAAATTCATGCTTTCTTACTATTGCTCACATTTCAATTTAATCATTTACTCATAAACTTATTCAAAGCTGTCCTTTTGTGTCATAGTCACTAAATTATTTATTTCTCGAGCTACAGAACTCCAAATGAAGAACCGTTAATTTTCCTTGAAACTAGACTCATATATCTTTTACTATAATTTTTCCAGAATTTTTGGTATGGCCAATCAATACCAGATTATTCTTAAAGTTTCCCCTGTTTTACTGTTTGACTGTTCTGACCTCTCTTCACTACGAATCAAATTACTCTTCGTACAGAATTCATATGACCTTCTTATTTATTTCATTTGAAAATAGACTCATTCAGGATTCTAAACATATAAAGTTAAGCCTCTAATTATTTTTCTTCAATTTGTTATGATTTTTCAAATTCAGAACAGGGGATCCCGAAATTCCTCTAAACCAGTCTTACAAAAATATAAATATCTCAAATTACAGAATTCCTTTGCTTTCCCTGTTTCTTTCATATGAAACTAGACTCAATAAGCTTTAATTTCATATCTCATTCAGCTTCTAATTCCACTTATACGATTTTTAGTGATTTTTCAAAACTAGTCTACTGCTGCTGTCCAAACTGTTTTAGTGCAAACTGTTTATTACCATTTTTCCTTAAGCTTTCAATAAATGATAATTTCGTCCCTGCTCAATTAACTTCTCAATTGAGCTGATTTTTCTCAATAAACACCTTATTCTATCACTTTAAACAACTTTATAATCTTTGGGAATCAGAATTCCAGTAATAGACTTTAATTCCAAACATTTTCACAATTTAATCCTTAAAATCAATTTCTAACTAGATATTCCATTAATTAAACCCCTAATTCATCAATTTGATCCACATAACTCATGTTCAAAAATCTAAGAATTTCCAGAATTTCAACTTAATTCAACAAAACTTTGTTCTAAAACTTATAAAACATCAAAATTAGAAGAAAAGGGCTAAATTAACTTACCTATTAAACTCCAAGCTTCAAACTTTCTATTTTTCCTTTTTCTTCTTTCTTTTCTCTTTTTCTTCCTTCACTTCACGTTTGCTCTCTGTTCTTTTTTGCTTCTCTGTTTCTATATCTTTCTTTCCTTTAATCTATATATATATAATAATAAAATATAATAATATAATAATATACTTTATATACATCTATATCCATATACACGTTTTTAACCAAAAATCTAGGATATTTTTTTTTTTTTTTTTTTTTAGCCTCAACATTTAAAAATGGCATAATTGCCTTTTTAGTCCTTTATATTTTCTTTTAATCTATAATCAAACTTTTGCACCTTTTTCAATTTAATCCTTTTTCTCAAATACTTCTAATTAAATCAAATTCACCTAAATAAAACCTTATTAAACACACAACTAACTTTGTAAATATTTTTAATAAATATTTTATGAGTCCGTTTACTAAAAATAGAGACCCGATAACTCATTTTTCAATATCCATACTTTTGAGGTCGTTACATCACGGTTGAATAATGAATATAGATGGATAGTGGTGATTTCCCGTATAAAATGAGGTCCTGCATGTGTTACAGAAAGGATTTACCTCGGACGAGTAGTCCATTGATCTCATTATGTAAAGGATTTAGCCCGGACGGGTAATCCAAAATGAGCCTCTTGAGTATATGTTTCAATTAGGATTTAGCCTGGACTGGTAATCCAGATCGGACTCTATAGGGAATTCTTTGTCATATAAAGGATTTAGCTTGGACTGGTAATCCGACAAAGCCCTTAGAGTATATGCGCTACAGATAGAATTTAACCTGGACTGGTAATTATGCTGTATAATATGTGGCTCGAGAGTGTACCTAAAAGGTACTACTGGATATGAATCGACGGATTATGATTTTGTACACTTTAAGTGTACTACATAAGTATCCATCGATAATTCAAATAAATTCAACGGGCAAAGTTCTGACATGAAAAAATATGGATTTGAGATAAATGGTTATAGATTGAGACATGATATGTGGAAGTATGAAATGTTTATACATGAACATGAAATGGTTTGATGAATATGTTCATCTATGAGAATAGATTTGTACACTTTAATTGTACTACCCAAGTGATTATCAATACTTCAATTGATTATTGAGGAAGGCTCTGATAAGAAATATACTAGAACTTGAAATGAATTAATATAAAGTATACCTGAAATACATGAAGAAAATTGCATACATGTTATATGAACACATGATGTGGAAAAACATATGTGCATGAGAATCCAAATATTGATGAGTTCATATATGTGTTTCTTGAGGTTTATATGAAATATGTGACTAACAAGGGTGATGAAAATGTGTGATAGGGCTTGTGAGATTAAATTGTTTGATTATACCCTATGTATTTTTTTTTGATGATGAATGGGTTGTAAGTTTATTACTAAGTTATACTGTAATAACCCAAATTCCACGGGCACCGGAAAAGTGAGTTTAGGGCCTTCGTCTTAGGAAAACGAGTTCGTAAAAATTTATTAAAAATATTTACGAAGTTAGTATAGATTGAATTAGATTTTTGATAAGTGAATTTAGTTTGATTAGAAGTAACTATTAGAAAGGATTAAATTGAATAGAGCATAAAAGTTCAATTATAGAATAGAGAAAGGTTAAAAGACTAAATTAGTAATTAAACCAAATTAGTGACATGTGTTAGGTAGAGAATAAATACATGTGTAACTAAAATATTAGTACAAATGTATATTATATATGTATTTACTTATTAGTTAAGTAAAATATTATTATTAATATTTATTTATTTATTATGTTTATTATATTATTTTTTGTTAAATAAATATGTTAGTGCCAAATGTGTGGTGATAAATTGTACATGTGTGTTTAAATGTATTAATACACATGTAATATATATATTGATTATTATATAGATATTTTATGTTTAATAATAATAAAAAGAAAAAAGAAAAAGAAAAGAAAAGAATAGAAAGTTACAGAGAAACAAACGAAAATTAGAAAGAAAGAAAGGAAAGAAAAGAGAAAAAGGAAAAACTAGGGTTTTGATGCTTGGAGATTATTTGGTAAGTTTAATTAAGTCATTTTCATGAGATTTTGATGTTTTTGAAGTCTTAGAGTAAGATACTCTTGAATTTATGTGAGAATTTTGAAAAATGATAGAGTTTTTAGTAGGGTTTATGTTGATCAAATAATAGAATTAGGGATTAATTTGATAGAATTTGTGATTAGAATTGATTGGAGGACTATAATGTAAACTAGGCTATAAGTTTTGAGTTTTATGAGCTAAATTGAAAGAAACTTAAAATTATGGTTAAATGATGAAAATTTAATGGTTATATTGAAGTTTTAATGGAAATTGTATAAGGAATGGATATGAATTTGTAAAAAGGAAGGAGATGAAAATGGTTAGGACAGATTTGGGATTTAGGTAAAAGTTGCATGGAAAGTTATTATTTTATATAAAATATGTGTGTTATTAATTAATTATAATTATGTTAATTTTCGTAGCAAACAAGGAAACCGAGACATCTAATATGAAGGGGAAGGAAAAAGTGATCGAGGAGTAGCTCGGGAAATTATCGGTTTGTATTATCATAATTCAAGTTATTTATTATTATATGTTTAATTTCAATGCATGTGTATGGAAAATGAAATTGAGGTAAGTATTGATATTTGAATTGAATGTGATTTGGATTTGATTGATGAATATATATATGTGTGAAATTGAGTAGTGAATTTGATTTGGAAGTGATTTGAATTGTGAATTTGAAATTCAGATTGAATTGATAATATATATGAATTGAATTTTGTTGATTTGTGATTATTTGGAAGAGAAAGAGAAATTGATATTTGAACTAATATCCTATTAACTAGTCGGACTGAGTCGGATATAGTTGGTCTGCCATAGGATTGGAAGAGTACAGAGATTCTTCGACCTTGAGTCGATGAGACACTGGGTGTCATATTATTTACTTCGGATAGATTCAATAAGGTACTGGGTACCACTTTACTTCGGCTAGGCCGATGAGACACTGGATGTCACTATATTGCTTTGAACTATCCGATGAGGCACTGGGTGCCAGTATGGTGTGTTTGGTTGGATTCGTGTATCCGCCAAAGTCCGAGTCATGTTAATAGGGGTAATTATGTGAAATGAGAAAATCATATGAATTTGATTATTTGATCCATTGAATGAATAGTGAAAGAAATAATGTGAAATGAAATTATGCTATGTGATTGAAGGCATGACTCAAAGTTCATGAATGGTTCCTATTGAAATGTGAATTGAGTATATATATGTGATTGAGAGATGAACCAAACGTTCATGAACAATTGGAATTCTAAGGATGAGATATTAATTCAAATGTTGAAAATGTTCATTGGAAAAATATTAACTTAGTATGAATCTATAAGTATGATGTGTTATTTATCTAAGTATGTTTATGATATTTGATCATTGCTATAAATTGAATTATGATAATACCACTATAAATTTCCGTGCGCAGATTAGGTCGAGATAAATTGGACTTAGCATCTGATTCAATCCCGGCTTTAGCTCAATTTTGGTGATGTATTAAACTTTTGGTAAATGTGGCATGTACTAGGTTAGTTTTGTCATTTGTAAATGTTTTATATTTTAATTGTAAATGTGGTATAAATCCTTAAGAAGTTTTATGCGTGATGAGTGTCATATGATCAAGATATTGTAAGTAAATGATTGTGTATGAATTAGGTGTTTCTAGTATGTAATAATAACCTAAAAATGGTGAAAATAGCAAGTTTCACACGGCCTAGACACATGGGCGTGTACCCAGGCCGTGTGGCAAAAGTCAGAATCAAAATAAATTGCCACGGGCTAGTTCCACGGCCGTGTTTAGCAAGTCAGAATCTGCCCACGGGTTGCCCACGGCCATGTGTTTTCCCACGGGCAGGCCACACGGGCATGTCTCAAACCACACGGGCATGTGCCCCTATTTTCAAGAAAAAGTTTCTAAAGTTTCTGATTTAGTCCCAAATCATTTCCTAATCATATTTTGGGTCTCGTAGGTCCATATTAGGGTCGTAAAGATGAAATTTTGAAAAATTTTAAGTTGTGCCATGGAATTTTGTTCCAATTTACTAGTTTATTTGTGTTTAACTCCGGTAATACCTCGTAACCCTGTTCCGGCGACTGTTTAAGGTTAAGGGGTGTTACATATATAGACCTACAAAGCATTACATGCTTACTCTGTTTTATTTTTCCCTGTCTTATAGAAAATCGGAATCTCGTTGGATTGGAAGCTCGATAGAGATCACTCACACTATCCATCAATTCAATTTGGTATATAAGGTAAAACAAATATGGTTATAATGGCATGTATAGGTTAAATTGATCAAGGAATGGCATGTAAATAGTTGATAATGACTAGCTATTGTAACGGGTAAATATGGTTATGTTTTAGTATAATTATAATCTATAATTATATAAAGTATGAATAAACAAGTTATGATAATAATCATGTTAGATAATGGTAAAAAAAAAAAAAACATAGCTATGAAGGTATAAGAGATGAAATAACCTTAGCTATAATGTTTGAATTGGTTGGTATGAATTGGTATGTTTTAGTGCAGGTAAATGGTTAAATTTGGGTGACAAATGAAGCTAGGAAATGGTTTTGTTTTTCCACACAGGTAGAAACACGGGCGTGTGTCTAGACCGTGTGTGACACACGACCTAGAATATGGGCATGTGAATTGGCCGTGTGTCCCTTACGTCTTGAAATTTAGAAACAAAATGCTTTGAATTGAACACATGGGCAGAGACACGGGTGTGTGTCTTAGCCGTATGAGAGACACGGCCTAACACACGGACGTGTGGCCGCCCGTGTAGCATAAGTCAAAGAGTTACACGGGGTCGAACACGGCTTGCAACACGGGCGTGTCCTAGGGTCACACGGATGTGTGTGCCTTGTATCTTGGAAAATTTTAGAAATTTCGCTGAAAATTCTCTGAGTTCCCGATTTAGTCCCGATTTGATTCTAATACTAATTTTGGGCCTCAAGGGTACATTTAAAGGACGATATGAATAATATTTGGAAAATGAATAGAATTTAACATGAATTATCTGTAAATGTACTGAAAACTCTGGTAATGCTCCTGTTCCGGCGACGGATACAGGTTAGGGGTGTTACAGGACAAGACCCAAGCAGAATAGACCCTGAACCCGTTTGTGAATTTATTCACTTGTGACGTTTATAGTGTAGCATACCTAAATCCTAAGTGGAAGGCAAACTATATATGTATAGCTCAAACACTTTGATGTAAGTAAAAGCTTGAGTTCAAATAGATAAGGAACCGAAAGATGGTGCGTTGGGTATACATGTAACAACCTAATTTTCAGTGGTGACGGAATAGTGGTTTTGGGACCACAAATTTCTGTCGTGTTGACTCGTAAATATTATTTTAGGATATTTATAGAGTCATTAAATTCGTATTAAAATTTGGTATAGAAATATTAACGTTTAGATAGTTAATTAAGAGAAAAGAACTAAATTGAAAAAGGTGTAAAATTTAGTAAATCTTGAATTCCATAGATTTAATAACTTAATTATGGAATAAAAAGGGGCTTAAATAATAATTAGCCCATTTGATTATTAATGGACCATAATGGGTTTTTAAATTTTGGTTTTAAAAGGTTTTAATTAAAGGTAATTAGGTAATTTAATAAATAAATTAATGTTTAATAAAACAAAAGTCAAAATTATCATCTTTTTCATCTTCTTATCGAAAACCTAAGGATTTTTCACCCTTTTTGGAAGCTTTACAATTGGTTGAGCATAGAAGCTTGCATGTAAGTCCATTTGAATTCTGTTTCTTATATTTTTTATATTTTTTAGATCGTTGCAACTAGGTCCAATTAGCCCATACCTTCGTTTTTTATTCTGTTAAAAATTTTGAAAGTTTCCATTGATGAATATTGAATTTTTTTTATGAATACCATGTATTTGGAGCTTTGATTATGTTATTTGATGAATTTGTAAAGTGATTTTTGTTAAATTTTGATTTTAGGATTAAATTATAAAAATGTTAAAAATATTAGGATCTAATAGTGAATTTGATGTTTACTAGAGACTGTTTGAGGGCCTAGTATATTTGGATAAAATATGACTTGAGAAAAATGGCTAATTTGATGAATTTTGAGTTAATGGACTAAATTGCAAAAATTGTAAAAGTTTAGGGTAATTGTGTAAATTAAAAAAATAAAAGGGTATTACTTGTAAAATAGATTGGAAATTAAATATGCTAATAAATGAGTAATTTTACATTTTAGATTAAGATCCCGTAGATACTCAGGGAAAAGGAAAAATAGCAGAATAGTCCCTGAACTTCTGCAACTACTACAATTCAGTCCAGGTAAGTTCGTTATATGGTTACTATGAATTGTGTTGAATATTTCATGCTATTTTATTATTGGTTAAATCATGAATTTCACTTAGTTATGTTTAAAGAATAGAAATGTAATGTTATTCGGGCTATGTGCCTAGCAGGTTGTGTGCCGGTGTTATTCGGGCTATGTGCCTAGCAGGCTGTGTGCCGATGTTATTCGGGCTATGTGCCTAGTAGGTAGTGTGCCGGCGTTATTTGGGTTGTGTGCCTAGCAGGTTTTGTGCTGGTGATATTCGAGCTATGTGCCTAGCAGGCTGTGTACCAGTGTTATTGGGGCTCTTTGCCTAGCAAGCTTTGTGCCGGTGTATTGAAAGTTTATATCAATTTGATCATTTTCAGTTAACTAATAAATGAAGCTAATACCGGACTTAGTAAACTTTTTGGTGCTTATTAGTTTGATTTATTCTTGTAAGACCTTTGGAATCGTTGCTTTGATTGTATCGACTCGGAAGCTCACACACTATCATTAACATCTCGGTAGTCATTTTGGTTATTTCTAGTTGGTTTAAGTGGCATATATTAGGAAAGGTCTTTAGTACTTAGATATTTTGTATGGATGTAAATATTGAAAGTTGATATGTTATGCTTGTTGCTAGTAAAAGATAGTTAAACTTGTGTGCATAATTAGGTAAACCTTTTGGAACATATATAAGTAGAAAATGTGTAAATCTTTTGGTGCCAAATGATGATGCTTGAATACTTCAAGTATGTTATGTTAGCATGTTTAGATGATCTGTTTGTTGCTTGAAATTGAGGTGCCTTATGGGCATATTGGTTAGATGGATTATTTTGGTACAATGAATGTATTATTTCTTGAATAAGTTGGTTTGTTTTGAGGTCTATAATTTGGGAACAAAATGCTTTTAGGTACATATTGGAGTTGGAGATGGAAGTGACTTAAATTTGGCTAATTTCATGTCCACTTGGCCTGAGACACGAGTGTATGTCTCGGTCGTATGTGACACATGGCCATACGACACGGCCATGTATCCCCTATAGGTTTTTAAAGCATTCAAGTCAGACAATTACACGGCTTGGCACACGAGCGTGTGGCTTGGCTGTGTGACCTAAGTCAGAGAGTTACATGGGCACGGACACGGGTTGGGACACGGCCGTGTATCCCTACTTCAAATGTCCACACGGCTTGAGACACGGGCGTCTGTCTCAGTCGTGTGTGAGTCACACGGCCTGGCTACACGACTGTGTGACCCCTGTAGTGTGAAAAATTTTATCTTTTTCCTTAAGGTTCCAAATGTTTCCGAATTAGTCCCAAATCATTTCTAATGTGTTTCTTAGGCCTTAAGGGCTCGAATAAGAGACAATATGCATGTGTTTGAATGAAATTGCTATGAATTAAGAAATTTTTGGGAATTGAATGTTTTTAGTTACGATTTTACGGTAACACTCGTAACCTTATTCCGGCAATAGTTACGGGTTAGGGGTGTTACAATACGACTTCTATAATATGTGGCTCATTCAAAATAGTAGAATTCATATCCTAAAACATGGGTAAATGATATCCTTTCATTGGCATTACATGGTTGACGAAAAGTAAACGTGGCCACGAGTCATCCGTCTTTGTGGTGGATGACTTGATCAATATTTGGTAGTGATGGACTTTTCATAAAGGAGGATGTAATGGTTAACATGAGATAAAATAGAATCATATTGGGAGAATGAATATTATCCCAAATATATCAAGAATATCCTATGAGGGTAACACAATTATGACAAGGTCATTAGACGAGCACTGAGTAGTTGCTTTCATAATGGTACGTCGTTAAGGAAAGTTCAGTCACGATACTATAGTAGAATGACTTCGTGACTAAATGAGTTTGTAATTAATAGGCGAAAAGCTGGAACTTAATTATAAATCATTTGAGCCTCAACCACAAATGTCGATTCAGTCCCTCCATTAGCTCGTTGAAACCAGAAATGAATTATGTATTTGAATAGAAATGAAGTGAATGAATAGAAAAAGAGAAATAAGAAACATTCAGGAATGATTATGGTTTTCTTTTAAATGGAGAAATGGAATTATTTGAAAATGAATGTAGGTTTCCAAAACTGGAAATGAAAACGAAAATGAAAATGGAAATTTGCAATCCTATATAAGATTACTTAAAAAATGATAGAAGAATGAGTTTATATTTTTGGACTGTTTTGAAGCTTGAAAATGAAAATAAATCATTTGTTCATAGTGAACATATTGAGTTGTGACATATTGAACAAATTTTGTCAAAATTTTATCGGGTGTAAAATCGTCAAAATTTTACTGGGGTAAAATTAGGGTAGGAAAATTATTCAATATATAGATATTAAAGTTTATTTTGGAAAATAAAAAAACTGAATCTGGTTGGATCATATTACAGAGTACTAGGTCAAAAAGGCCTAGAAAGTACTTGTAATTGGACCCGATATGAAAGATGCCCAAAACCCCTCGTATAACATGAAAGGGGCGACAACTCTAGTAGAAATACAAGTGTGAGTTATTCACCCCTCTCCTACTCTAAGTAGTATGTTGTTTTTCTATCTAAAATAAACCTTTACAACTCTATAAGGGTTCTACCTTCTTTTATTTATAACATCGGTAGAGTTATTTACATAACTTTTGAGATATTGTTATTTTGCCGAAAAATAGAGAGAATTTATTCTAAACTTATAAACATATTTTTTAGAATAATAATTTTCTATTAAATAAGAGAGAATTTTGTTTTCACCCCCAAAAGGTAAAACTTTTTATAGTTCTGTGTTTTGATTTAATTGGTTCGAGCCCACACTTGAATTAGTTTGTGGTACGAGAATAGCGGAGAAGATCATTTGGTTGAAAGCTGGAAAACATCAATAATCCGCTTATCAAAAAACACAGGTAGGAATTCAGTTAAGGTTTATTGCTATAAATATCACAAATCGAGTCGGTTTTCAAAATTTTAATTTTTTGCTGCACAAGAAAATTGTTTTCAAACCGGGTTTTTTCCAACAAGCATTAGGTTGTTTCATGCAGCTGTCGCAATCAGACAAAACAAGTTTACCATTCGGGCTTTATAGGATGCTGAAGGCAACCAACTCACTTCCTTTGCTCAACTGTCTGTTGAGGTTGTGGTTTATTTCAAGGGCTTGTTAGATGAAGTTGATCTTTTTGTTTCCTGTCATGATCAACTTTTGTCTGAGCTTCTGCAGCAACCTTTGCCTAATCATGCGCAGTAAGAACTTGTCAAACCTATTATTGATGAAGAAATTAAAACAACTTTTTTTCGGTCAGGGGAATGACTAGTCCCCTGGCTCTGATGGCTTTACAACTAAGTTTAGGTCTTCCTAGAGTATTGTTGGGCTAGATGTTCTTGTAGCAGTTCGTTATTTTTTTCTCAACTTTAAGATGTTCCCTGCTTTTAATACCATTGCTAGTGCCCTTGTTCCCAAATGTGTTCAGCCTACAATGTTAAGTAATTTAGGCCAATTTCGTGCTGTAATACAATTTATAAAGGTACATCTAAGATCCTGGCTAATTGACTTTATTTTTTTTTTGAAATTATCTCTCCGAGCCAGTCTGCCATTTTACAGGAGGTAGAAGTATAGTTGACAACACCCTTTTGGCTCATGAGCTAATGAGGGGTTATGGTAGAAAGAATATAATACCTCATTGTGCCCTCAAGATTGACTTGCAAAAGGCATTTGATTTAGTTAATTAGTGCTTTCTTCTCTCGGTTTTGAAATTCCCAGAAACTTTTAAGAATTGGATTGATGCATGCATTACTTCACCTCACTTTTCTATTTCACTGAATGGCAATTTGGTGGGATACTTTAAGGGGGCAAAGGGATTGCGGCAAGGAGATCCTCTTTCCCCTTTCCTTTTTGTTATTGTAATGGGAATGTTGTCTAGGCTATTGGAGATTGCTGCTCGCCATGGTATCTTCAAGTTTCACCCTAAATGTAGCAAAGTTAAACTTACTCATTTGTCTTTTGCAAATGATCTTCTAATTTTTGTGAAAGGATGTGTGGACTCTGTTGTGAGGGTAAGGTGCCTTCTGGATGAATCCTACTCCATTTCTGGTCTTCAGCTTAATGCCTCCAAGGGTGAGGGTTTTTTCTTTCTTTTTTTTTTTTTGCAAGGGTATCTAATGAGGAAGTGTCTCACATTTGAATATTACTGGTTTTAAGTCTAAAACTCTTCCTGTTCGTTATCTTGGAGATCTCTAGGAGGCTCTCTTGTGCTGATTGTAAGCCACTTGTGGAGAAGATTAAGGCTAAAATTCTTCAATGGTCTCCTATGCATCTTAGTTATGCTAACAGACTTCAATTGATAAAGGCAGTGTTGTTCAGTGTGTAGGCCTATTGGAGTAGGCAATTTTTACTGCCAAAGGTTGTTTTTCAACAAGTGGACCAATTGTGCTTTAGGTCCTCATGGAAATGTAGTAGCTCTTCTGCTTCTGGTGCTAGAGTCAAATGGGATATCTTATGTTTGCCAAAGTCTGAGGGAAGGCTTGGCTTGAAGAAGCTTGTTGGATGGGTTGCTTCTGAGCCGTGCTTACTTCTAAAGGCTCCTTATAGGTTGTTTGGGTCCAAAAATATGTTTTAAAATGCGGTTCCTATCGGTCTGTTGCTGCCAACTCAACTAGCAGCTGGAATTGGAGAAGATTTTTTAGGTTTAAGGATGTTGTAGTTAGTTCTTCCAGAAGCTTTTCGATTGGGATAGCAGTGTCGACTCATAAGCTTTGGGAGGACCTTCAGGTTAAAGCTGCTAAGGCCTCTTAGTATAAACTCCTTTCAGGGGCGAAGCCAGAAAATTTTTTTAGGGGGGTCGGATAAAATTTTAATTTTTTATAGTTTATATATTTATAATTTGTAAAGGGTTAAATTGAATTTTTATAATTTTAGGAGGGCCAAAGTGCAATTTTACCTTTACTAATTTAAAATTTTTAAAAAATTCTAAGAGCCTAAATAGCAATTTTACATTTTAAGGGGGGCCGGGGCCCATGCTAGCCCCCCTGCCTTCGCTCCTGACTCCTTTGGTTCCTTCTCCATGTGTCAAAACACTCTACAATTGCTTGGATGACAATCTTAAACACACTTTCCACTCGTGACAGATTGTTTATTCATGGTATGGTTTCGTATCGCTGTTGTCTGTTGTGCTCTTATTCTTCTGAGTCTCAAAACCAAATTTTCTTTGAGTGTGCTTACTATCACGGCTTGTGGCAACTTGTTCTGAGTTTGTGTAGCATCAAGAGGTCTATTCGTACGTGGCTTTAAGAATTTAACTGGGCAACTTCTTGTTTGAAAAGTAAGTAGTTCCATAGAATGCAGTTGTGTACTTTATTTGGTGTGAAAGGAATAGTAGGCTATTTGGGAATTCTTCTAATTCTGTTGAAGTTTTGTTGGAGAAAGTTAAAGATGTTGTGCGGTTTCATCTTAGTGGTAGATGGCCCATTGATTCAAACCCTATCAATAATCGATTATGTTTAGAATGAAGTTAGAGGAATGTATAAGATAGGCTTCTGATTTTGGTTGTTGTAATCTATTGTGTTTCTTGAGTTTTACTAGATTTTTACTATACAATTACAGCTTGATTGTTGTGTACTGTTGAATGCAACATGCTTTTTTTTTATGCTTCTTGGATAATACAACCAACTTATCAAAAAAAAAAAAAAACATAAGTATGACAAGCATTAAAAAACACAACAAATTCTATATAAAATAAATTATTAACAATATGTTTATAATATTCTAAACCCACAAAAAAACACAAATATAAGCATGGTATAAAAAATATTAATACAAAAAATATTAATACATGAACTTGGCAAAGTAAAAACTACTACAATAACTTACATTTTTCCATGTCATATATCTTCGTGTTGGTTTTTTTCGTTTTAGTTTTTTTTTTTCAATAATCATATCATATTCAATATATATCATATTTAATAAAAAATGTTTACATATTAATAGCTTTTTTAACATAGAGTTTAACAAATTTGTTCATATATATGTCATTTCATATTAAACATCTAAATTATTTTATTCATATTTTTTATTTATTTTTTAAGCTTATTACAAATTAGCAATTCAATGATAGCGTGCCCGTAACAAAGTGTAGGTATTTATCTAGTAATAGTAATAACAACACATACCCAATAGGTACGGAATTAAAATAAAAATTTAGTTTCAATTGTGAGAAAAATGAAATTTAAATAGACAAATACATTAGATTAAGAATATTAAATGCACTTTAATTGTTTCTCATGGTTCTTCAGTTATATCGAATTGACTTGTAATACCAACTCAATTAACAACATTATCAATATATACAAAAAAATGTGAGTGAAACAGTTTTTATAATAAAATTAAAATGTATAAAAAAAATATTAAAATAAAAAACTTTTGTCGAAGTGGTCAAAAAAAGATTTTATAGATTTTGATGGCATGTGTTCAAATATTAACATTTGTAACTTTTTTCGAGTTTTGGTTCATCCTAACTTGATCTTTAAGAGTAAGCCTATTATTTTTTATTAGGGTACAAACCTATTAACCAATACAGAAGGAAGGAAATTTTTTTTTTTGTCATGTTTAAAGTAGTAAATTTTAGTATATCCATAAAAAATAAATCATTATTGATAGTTTATATGAATTATTATTATTATTATTATTTTTAGGAAGTTTATATGAATTTTTATATATTAAAATGTTGATGTATTTGTATAATGTTTATTAAGTGATCAAACCAAAGGAACATGAGAGCCATAACGTACAGATATATTAAGTCCGTACCAATCCTCCCATGAATGATGTATTGTATACTCTTCAAATAATGAATCCAGTCATGAATTACTTACACATCGTTTTGCACCAATAATCAATGGTTGTATGTGAAAAAAAGAAAAAAGGTTTTTCATTCAAACTTGTCGTTCAATGCCTACAATGGCCTGGCATAGGCCTTTGTGTCCTAAATCATGGGATATTTGTAGTGTTATGAGTAACACTTATAATGTGATTAGATCATCTATTGGTGCTTGCTGATTCTTTGAATCCTGCCCTCCTTCAGATGAATCCCCACCTTTCTTACCGAAAATCATTTCATCAAGATCATCCATCATGTCGTCGCTGCTTCCCCCATGACTCCCATGTCGTGTACCAGCTGGTTTTCTAATCAAGGCATCATGTTTTGTATTGAGGGGTGAATCGTCAGGCTCAACGGCCACAGGAATCATAGTGGGTTCGGGTTCATGAGGAACAACCGATGGCTTCCTCAGCTCTTCATACTTTGAGAGAGCTTTCTGAAGATCATCATTGACATTTAAAGCTTCAAAAAGGAGGGCCTCATTATCTCCAGCAGTCTCGATGATTCTTAGAACAGTGGACTGGGATTGACGACAGTGTTGGACAAGAGTAGTTGTTAAGTCATCCTGCAACAAAGTAAATATATATTATTGGGATACGACCAGCTTTCAGCCCTAAATAAAGAGGAAAATAAAAATACACGATAAAAAGCAAAAAGCAAAATCATTTCACCTACCAAACAAAGAGGCTCATTCATATGATTCTACCAATGTGAATAAAATGAAAAAAAAGGAAAAATACACTTCATCTTAGAAGGCTAAATTTGCATATGGTAGCAGCACCTTTAAAATTTAAAAGGTTTAGACGAGCTGCACCAGTAACTTAGAGATTCAGAACAATATAGATAATGCTTCTACCTCAATAACAACTAAATAACCATTTGGGGCATCATTTTGATGTTACAAGTCTAACACCGAATAAAATTCCAGGATATTATGAAATTGCTATCCGTCTGTTTCTATTGACAAAGATCTCAAAAAATAAGTCCCGAGTTAAATCACAATCAGTAGTTTGCAAAAAGGTTGGATAAGTTTAACTCAATGATGACAAAGCATCAAGTCTCAGACATTCACTTCAACCTTTAGAGTATAACCCTTCAAAGTGCAATGAAGATTATAAACGGATAATATAGAGTATCTAAAAGCCTAGAAAGAAAGTATTCTTCCTTAAAAATGGAACAGAAATCAATTTTTTGACAAAAAATATGATCTTTTGTGCATGTAACAGAATACTAAATTTTGTTTAACTAAGGAATTGATAGACAAAACAGATTAAAGATTCATTCTGCTAAGGCTCAGATTTTTAAGGCCTCTTCCTTGGCAGCATAGAAGAAAGCATACTTTATGGGTAATCTTATACGAACTTAGAAACTAAGAAGTGATTAAAAAAAAAGACAATAATACCTTGAGAGCATCTCGTTGGGGTGATGAGGATAGCACAGTTGAAAGAAGCTCAATGCTGTTTTTTGCCACATCAAATGCTTCCTTAGTTTGTTCAGCTGTAAAGCTTTGGACAGGAATATCGTGCTGAAGCTGCATGTCATGTTGAAACTGATGTGCAAGACTAACATCCACTTCTGGTGCAGAAATTGAACGACTAGGGGTAAAAATAGGTGCCAAACTCTCATTATCACGACCCGGAAAGCAAATACCCTTTGATTTTAATCTCTACACAAGAGAAAAGGATCATTCAAGAAAAAACTCGACATCAATCTACAAGCCAAAAGATAGGTGTTTTTCTTTTGTAGAAATATTTCCATTGCTTACTTGGCATGCATATTAAATCCCACAGCAATGCAAAGCACAAAAGATAGGTGTTGAAGAGACCCTACCCAAAAAGGTTCTAGTCAAGAATTCAAGTAATGGAGGAAGCTATTCAAGGACTTCCTAAATTGATTTTATGAGCTCTTTTTCATGGAAAAATTCTGGTTCCATGGTATAATGAAGATTTGTAGGCTAAATTAACAACAAATCTAAGCTGTAACAGCAACCAAAGAAAAATTTTCAAAAACTGTTATTGCTAAAGTTACATGATTTCAATCAAAAAAATAACACAGGAAACCGCATAAAAACTTGATGCCGTTACCTTGTAAGTTTCCTCGTAAATAGGCAAATAGCGGAGCTCACTGGTTGACTCTCCCCACGCTTCAATAAGCATCAAAGCTTTGTTCCGATTATTAACAACAGTCTGAGGGTCATCAATTAGATTAACCATCTCATCAAGAACCCTCTCCGCTGCCACCTCCGAAAATGCTTTGTCACAGTTCTTGACACAAGTTTCTAGCAACACCAATGACAAGTATTGAACCCTTGGGCTCTTCAACATTAACCTCCGCTTTATGCCACGGATTAAATCTACACTGTTAACTCTTTCATGGTTTATCATGTCACAAATATCAAGATTCACGGCCCAATCAGGCTCATCAAGGGCCTCAGAGGTGGCATCCTCGACAAGTTGATCAGCTGGGTTAGGGCCTTGGAAGAGCTCCTTCATCTTGAAGCTCATTGAACTCATGCCAGCACTCACCTTTCTACCCACCTCAGCTCCTTCAACTTTGAGGCGTTCACCAAAGGCACTAACTTTATCCATCAAATTTTTGTCCATTTTCACCAAGCCTTCAAAAAAGCAACACGACGATATGGTCAATCAATCTCAAACAAGAAATAAATGGCTAAATGAATCCATCAAATTTCTTCAATGGAAAAAGAAGAAAGCAAACATATCGATGATTTGCTCGTCATTGTTAATTAAAAGAATAAAAAATATCTGGTTTAGCTTCTTTCACCTTCTTCCCAATTGTATACCCAGAAATGCAAATCTAAAAATTTACCTGAACAATTTTCAATAGCATCAAAATTCTTCAAACCCAAAATCCCTAAATTCCAAAGCTACACATATAACCCACATTACCAACATATTAACTTCAAATTTCCAAAAATGAACAATTTGCTGATTAAACAAAATAAACACATACCTAATTATAAAGCAAACAACTCGAGTAATTAAAAATAAATATAAATTCTCCTCCTAATTTAGCAGCAGTTAAAACTTAATATACGAAAATAGATGCATAAGAAGTTTTTTTTTTTTAAATCCTTTAAACACCCCAAAGCTTCAAATTCAAAATCCAAAAATAAAACATAGGAAAATTACAATTCTTGGTGACCCAAAATTGATGCGATTAAGTAAATGACAAAGAAAAATTTTAGCTTTCATACTCAGTTGAGATATCAAATCAAAGAAGACGGCGAGGCGTGACGACTGGGTAATGTTGAGTTTTCTAACATTTCTTGGAGTTTCAGTCTTTGGCCAGATTTTTGGGTTTTGTGGAATAAAAATAAATATTGCGTATATAACAAGGTTGTTGCCATTGGGTCGAAAAGCGACACCATACCATATTTTTGCTACCACAATTTTCACAAAAAAAATTGCAGTGAATAGAAAGAGATATCAACATCAGCTGCTTCTCCTTGCTCCAACATTATGAGGAGAGTTTGCCAACTTGAATATTAGTTGGCATCTTCTACCTCTATCCTACAGTTTGCATTCATATTAAGAAGACTCAATTGTTAGTCAGTCGTGAAGTCTCAAACCAATTTTTTAGCATTCCATATACCCTAAAGTGTGCAAGTAAAGTTTGTTTAGAACTCTCTTGCTTTAGCCATTAAAATATCTATTCTTTCAATGGATCAAGATTGAACATTTGAATCCTTAAGACATGGTATTTCCATCGTATGAAGAGATGTTCCAATGATTCATCACAATCATTGCAAAGTGGATAGAAACTCATCCCTCATAAAGAGGAAATTATGACAAATCTTTTACAAAATTATAATGAGCTTCAAAGGCAACTTAAGCTGCTATATAACCTTCCACTTCTTATCAAGCTAGTTATGGGTATTCTTGTCATAGAATTTATGATCCCATAGTGCATAATATGTCGACTTAACCATTTTATCCTCTCCACCAAAGGAGGAGAAGTAAGTATTTCTAATGGATCTTTCATCTCATGTCTCCTAAAAAGTTTTTGAAGAGAATTTTGTGTGATTGTCAAATAAGATGCCCATGTAATTGTGGCATTATGTATTGTTCCTAGCTCGCAATTCGAGCCTCCCCGTATCTAAATGCCTTTTCCTAAATTACAGACATCCTTCCTAGCCAAACTCTGGAATCAAAAGGTGTTGTTTATATGGTCGTAAGATCTTGATTCTTGCAACACTTTGCCTTTAAAGTCTTAGTTGTAGTTTCTTCATATTCGTTTTAGCGATAGAACTTCATTCATCAACTTTGTATGCTCAATATCCAATCCACCCTCTCGTATAGGTCTACACAATTTCTCCCATCTACGTAGGTGAAGTTTCTTTTCACCAACCTCATGTCCCCACCAAAAGAGAACATGTAGAGGGGTAAGGCTGCAAGCGCTGACTTGATAAGTGTGTCTCTTCCTCCTTGCGATAGACATTCAGCCTTCTAGAGTGCTAGGTTATCAAAGATGAGTTGGAAGAAAACTTTGTTTTTATTGATATCCAAATACTTTATCAATAAGATCCCAGTGAACCATCTTATTTCATTTTGTTTGTGGATTAGCTCAAGAAGAGTTCCAACTTATCAAATTTTTATCATATCCCTGATAAATTATAGAATTCCATTAGGATAGCTTTAACAAGCTTGATAAATTACATAGAAAGCAATCGCCAGCAAACAAAAGAAGATTGATAGCGTCTAATTTCGATTCATAATACCTTTTAGTATATTAACCAAAACCTTGGAAAGTATTGTATACTCCTCATTGCAGAGATTAATAGGGATAAAATATGCAACCTTAGATTGGGTGTCTAATGTGGGTTATGTTTTTTTTTTTTTTTAATGTTATGTTATTATATATTGTCTTTTAACATGTATTGAAGTGCAAATTATACTGTTTTAAATAATTTTTATTGGATTAAACTATATCATAAATTATTTTATGTTGTTCTTATTTTGGTCAGTTTAAATTTTTTTTGTCAATTTAATTGTTGTTAAAGATTTTGTTAATCTATTAACAGATTGTTAATGTGTTGTTCTTTTACTTTTAAATAAAACTACAAATGTTTCTATAATTAATTTATTTACAACATAATATTAAAGCTTTTAAGTTTTTCATTTTCTGTTCGTTTCCTTGGAAAAGTAACAGGATAATTTGTTTTCATGATTCTATGACATGAGTTTTTCTTAATTTATGATTTAAAGGTGTGTTTTTTTGGTGTTTTGGATGTGGTATACATCTTGTTTATATAAATTTCTTACGTTATTAACAGAAAGCAACTTTGCCATTAACGATCTTGTCACAGAAGCGCTTGCTGCTATCGAAAGCTTCCTCGGGCTTCAAAAACCCACCTTTTCCTTGATTCAAGCTCAATCCCAATGGGAAAACATGTTCGTTAAACGCACCGCCTCTACCATTGCCGATTGCGCCGATGTGTCCAGTGCCACCGCCGGAACTGAATTGCAAGAGCATTGGCACTCCAGCCGTCGCGAAGTGGAAAGTTAAGGCTACCAAAGAGCATGTACATGCAAAAATGAAATGGCTTAAGAGAACGGAACCAAACAAAAAGATCAACTTTTATTTTAGGAAAAAAGAAGAAGTCATTTTCTTTTCCTTTCGCTTAATGTTTCCCATTGAATGAGAAGAGTTAGATTAACTAAAATTTTCTTTTTTCTGAAAGAGAAATCTATAATTTTAATCAAAAGTTAAAAGGTGAGGGTGAGAAATACAAGAGTAGATTAACTAAAATTTTAATTATTAAAAAGAAATAAAATATTATTTTAAAGTTTGTAATAATTTATTATCTATGCTAACGCAAATTAAAGATGGTGTTAGTCTATGTTTGATATCATAATTGAATAAAATTTATCAAGTCTAAACCAAATTAATTAACATAGAGAGAGATTAATGTAACCAACCTTGACACCCACTTCCTCTCATTCTCATAATTCTCAACTTTACCCCCAATTTACATTTCCTATAACTCAACGTGGCTCTCATTTCCCTTTCCACTTTATTTATTTTTTGTGAAATAACTTCGAACATCGTTAATTTGTGAGTCAAAATTTAAATAATTTTTTTCTTTTAATTTTCAACATTAACCGTCATATTGAATTGAATATAAGTTATCATCTTCTACTCATCTACGAGTATTAATTCAATGTAACGATCGTTAAATTATCATTTAAAATTCTCTAACTGGACTTTAAAAAAACTTAATAATTTAAATGAATACTTTTAAATAATTAGATAATTATTTTGTAACTTTTTAAAGTAAAATAATAAAAATATAAAATTATTAATATTTTAATCACCTAAAAAGTAGTTTATCATAAATTACATTGATGGGATGAATAAGTAGAGCCAAGTCGCTTGACTTGGAGGATCCCACTCTCTTCTTGCTTTGCTTACTTCTCTCTGCTCTATTGCCGTTTTCTATTCACTTTACCCAATTTCTATTCCTCTTTTTTCTCCCCATTTTTTTGGCTCACTTGCAGCCCTTTTTTTTTTGGGTTCCCTGAACCTTTTCTTTGAACCCAAACACAAAACCCCAAAGAAACCCACTTTCCCATTTAACCCAGGGTCAATAACTCCACGATCCAACTCTAACCCAAGTTCCTAATTGGTATAGTTTCTCTTTTTCTTTCTCATTGTTCCTTTTAATTTTTGTTTGCAATTTCAGTTACCTTTGCCTTCGATTATGTTTCCTTTTAGTTATTTCTTTGGTGATTTGGGAAATGTTCGCTTCATTGATGAATATCTAGGATAAAGTTTGAAACTTGATAATTCAGAGATTTAGTTATTGTCAATGGTCTGAACCGTCTGCAGTTACAAACCTGATTGAATGAAGATTAGGTGTTTGGGTGTTTAATTTAATTGGATCAATCACATTTGAGAAATTTGAAGTTTTTTGGTTTGATATTGGCATTGGCTTCAGAGTTTCTAAAGTTTTGTTAACTTGATTTGTTTTTATTATAGTTATCTTTTCCCTCCTTCTGGAAGCACCGAGAAAATAAATGTTTTGATACGGAAAAAAATTAGAAATGTATTTCTTTTGAACTTGAAAATGCATAATTCAACTTCCATACTGAACAATATAATTATTAAACTTTAGTTGTTTGTTCCTTTTCTAATTAATTATCATTTCGCCTTTTAGCAATGTTAAATGGAGCCGAATGTTAATAGAAAAGGTGGAAAGCAGATTACAAGATGATCAACTAAATGGAGCCTCAATAAGCCCTTATTGAGTGCTTACTTGTATAGTTTCTACTACCAATAATAAGATTATTAGTTTCTATTTTCTTTCCATTCATTTTATGTGTAACATAATTGTAATTCTATTAAAATCGTCAAGGTGGGTTTCTGAAATCTGTTTAAGCACGATGTGAATTTCGTTTGAGTCTTAAGTGGATGCTTGCTGTGGCTTTTAGGACAAAGGGGGAATTGTCGTTGTACTTTAAAATGGTGGATTTGTCATGGTTGAGTGCCATCCTAGTTGGGGCGGGCTGCCTTGCACTAGGGTACTGCATTGGTAGGCACCGTCCTACATGTTTATTTCTCTCATCAAGAGGAGCTAAAGATACTACAGTCTCTAAAGTAAATAAGAAGATCAAAGAACCCTTGGAAATCGAAAAGTTGGCAGACATTCTAGAGGATTTTAAAATGGTATTGAACTGTTTCTCATTTCTTGGTGATTGGCATTGGTATGTTAAGGCAAACTATTAAGTGTAAAAATGTAGACAATGAACAACTGTGTCTTTCTTTTATTTTCTTCAGGTACTGGTTGTAAGAAACGATCTTAAGATGGGTAAAGGGAAAATTGCTGCCCAATGCAGGTGAACCTTGTTTTTTTCTAGTTTTATCACTTATTTTTCTAGATGCAACTTTTTGCTGCTGAGATATGATTTACAGGTCAGGCAATGAATTACTATATGATTGTTGATAGGTCCTTTCCTAACTCATAATTTTGTTGATTAGATGAGATATACATATTCCTAGTATTGATAATGAATATCCATCCGAGTAAAAGTAAACCAACTGCCAAATAGAACTCTGACTGCTATCGGATAAATTGTCATTATACTTGAATGCTTGGGGTGTGATAAGCAGGAGTACTTAGAGCAGATCATACTCTATGAATTATTGTAACTTTTGCACTGTATTAGGTGTGACACATTTTGAATCTCATCAAGACATGGCATAGCATTTTGTAAGAAATTGTTTGCAACAATTTGGAATTCTGATTTCCTGAAAACAAGATTTAACCCATTGGATAAGGTCATCTATTAAGTTCCTCATGTGCAACCATGCAGTTTCGGTAAACACATTTGAATCTCATCAAGTCATTTCTTGCTATCTTTTAACAAAATGCTGCTGCTTTGGTGGTTTCTCATTTTGCCATCTTTTATAAGGAATTTCGTGTAAATTTACTGTCACTGATTTTTTATACTGTTAAAGAAGTGGTTGTTTGATGTGATTTGTTAACCTCTTGGTTGATTTGCATATATTTTCTTGACAAAGTTTGTTCTGGTGAATCCCTTTTTGTTCAGTTTGTAATCCAACTGGTTTTGTTTTTCCTTTCAATGTTTAGTCATGCAACTTTGGGTCTTTACAAAAAACTCCTACATCGAGCACCAAAAGCTTTGAACAGGTAGAGCATTTCTGGCGTTATAATACTGAAACTGTTGTTTTTGTGCTTATAATTCTGCCTCTGACCATGTCTCTCTTTCATTTTCTTGTGTTGTTAATATGCAGGTGGGAGATGTGTGCTCAGCCAAAGGTGGTTGTGAAAATTGATAGCGAGGAAGATATGCTAGTTTTGCAAGTCAGTGTGGTTTTAAGAATTGTTCTTGTGCTTCATATTCTGATAAATATTATGGATACTCCACTATAAACACCATCTACCTTGTTGTTTAATGAATTTGTATCAACAATTTATCAACAGAGAAAGTTATGGTCAGAAGAAAAAGCCATAGTTTCAGATAAAAGAAAAAAAGTATTGCAATGTGAAACTTATGACTTCTTTTTTGAGTATGACATGGAAGAAACAAGTTAATGATTTTTTCTTTTGTGGGTCATAGAGGCCGTTTTTACTTGTTTAGAGAACAGTGGTGAGAGAGCTTTCTTGAACTTTTAGATTTGTGGATTTGATGGGAATTGTTAAAATAGAGGTTGATTCTTAGAAGAATATTCAAATATACTTGTGGTCAGTTTCTTGCTCCAATGATATTCTGTATTCCATTTTCATATTATAAATGGTGTCTCTCTCTTATTAGAATTATCCATCTTTCTCTATGTTGTGTGTAGACATTTTAATGTTTTACTCACGAACCTTGCTGTTGATAATTCTTTGATATAAATCTTAGGACCTTGTTGATGTTTCTTTCTGGTGTTGCCAAACCTGTCTCCAAAAATGGTCAACAATTCACCAGTTTGAATGACATCTACTATTAGTTTGGTCTTATACCTTCTCCTTAGAGCTTTAATATTTATGATAATGTATCTTGGTATTTCATTTACATGGTTTTTTCATTATTAACCAGAATTTTAACTTTTCAGGAGAGGGCAAAATCATTAAACATACCGACACATATCACCATTGATGCAGGGAGAACTCAGATTGCACCAAGTGAGTGGCATTGTTCATTTTATTTCTCACTTCATAGCTTCTGTCATCCTGGGCTTGCTAAATTGTAAAGCATCACTTAACTTATATTAGGATGATCCTAAAAAACTAAGGTTTTAGACACTAATAAAATAATGCCACATTATCATTTTTTTTAAAGGCATAAAATTATATAGTGTACACTTCCACACCCAATTAACATTACAATTTGTAATTAATAAGTAAATAGCGGCAACTTTACGAGATAATTTGCTAGGTTTATAGATTAAAAAAACCAAAAGCATTAAGGGCAAAGCTTGGTTTATCCAAAGGCATCATTGCTGTTATTTTACTTTTTACATTGATATATTGCTTCAATACTAATTGTTTAGTCCATTGCTGCTTGGGAAAAGTTTCTAAACGAGGGTATATATTCTTTTTGCAGCAAGTGTTTTTAAAGAATGGAAACTTGGTTTTAATTTATTTTTGGTCAATGAAAACTAAAAGTCTGATCTAGGAATGGTATGATTATTTTGCATTCTTTGGTAAGATGATTTTTTAGCTTTTTTCTCACTGACTACTGTTTCTTAAGAGGATTGTAGAATCCCTGATATTATTATTATTAAAAAAATCAATTGGTCTAGTTTTACTGTATATATATATTTTAAATGTATTGATTTCATTATTTATGCTGATTTTATTCTTAAATAGTTACTTGTTATTTTCTTTAAAAAAAAAAAAAAACAAGGTTTTTAGAATCATCTTAATGTAAGTTATTCTCTTTTATAAATTGCAAAAGTTAAGCGCTTTTCTTAGCTTGGGTTTGTAGTTACAAATGTAAGCTATACTAGAAATCCTATCACACGTGTATGTGTGTGCAAACCATGGATTTAGAACATAAATGAGTGTTTAAGGATAACAAACAATAAATAATGAAACGCATGGTTTGAAACTAATTAATCATAATAACACATGAAATATGTACAATATTAAAGTATAAAAAAAGATTAAATTGTGAGTAAAACGAAATTTAAACACATAAATACATCAAAGTAACAATACTAAATGCACTAAAATTGTTTATCATGGTATTGTGATCGATTGTGAGCAATTGAATTGACAACATTATTAATATATACAATTAATGGACATAATAAAGTGTGCATATTAAAATAAAAATATATAAAAAAGAAGCTTTGTTTGAGTGGTAAATTTAAGGTTTTACCAATCCATTGGTGTGGTTTCAAATTTTACCATATTTTTATTTTTATTTGTTTCAGTTAAAATAGAAAGACTAAAGCATCCCCAAATAGTATTACTTAATTTAATTATGAAAGGATATTTCTGTGATTTCCCTCAACAGAGTTGGTGCGTAGTTGACTCATGACATCAACTCAGTCAAGGGTTTAAATAATAGTATAGATGAAAACAAGTTATGTAGGGCCTTCCATCTTTGCCTTCTGTGGCTCATTTTCTGTTCTTCTGCCTCCTTTATAACCCTTAGTTAATTCATTGCTTTAGCAGTATATAGCTAAAAATAGAAAAGATTGGGGGAAACTGTTGAGTTTGATAAGAGATGGTAAGGGATCAATAGAGAAAATGTAGAAGAATCAAATTCTAGATTGGATATGTACCAAAAAGGGAAAAAATTCTGGGTAAGGATATTTTGCTATCATTGTTGTTTGTGTAACCTTTACTGGGTGGTGTTATGAAATCTGTTTTTTTCTACTTTTTCAGAACAGTTAAATAGACTATTATTATCTTAAACTATTGATCCTATTGGGGAAGTTAGAAAGGACAAGCTATGGAAACATTTTGATGCTTGCTATGAAGGTGCTTGTGCATCTATGAATGCTAAAGGTTAAAGAATTAGCATCTATTGTTAGAATTAGCATTGGTATTGAAAAATCAAGTTGTGGAGACCCAAGGTTAAAGAAAGAAATAATAAATTGCCTGATTGTTTGAATTAGTATCTGAAGCTAAAGGCTTCACAACTATGGCTTCTGTTCAAACATCTGCGTTGGTTTTAGTCATTGAGTGGAAATCAAATCTCTTCCATTTTTCTATATCCCAAGCATACAAACGCATTTATGTTCTTCATTTCTCTATTTCCCTAGCATATGAATGCATATAAGTTCTTAGCTGATAGCTTTTGCTTTCTAAAGGCCTTTTTTTTAATATATTCATTTTCAGATTCGAGGACGGTGATGGCTATTCTTGGTAAGAGCATTATGTTGTAGGCATGTGACAGCTTGGGTTCAATTCCAAACAACCCCATTTCCCTCCCCCAATTATCAAAAAAAGAAAAAAAGAAATAAAAAATTCTACCTTGGGTTCCATTTAATGTTATTTGCAGGTCCTATTGAAATGGTGGATGATGTAACTGGTGGACTGAAGCTATTGTAATGATTTTTCTCAAAACATCGAATTTTTCCGCAGAATCCTCCCATTGAAGAAGCTTGAGGAGCAACTTCTAATTTAACAAGGTTGTGGTTATTTTCATCTACGTTTCTTTAAAGATATTTCGTCCATTAACTTAAAAAGTGAAATCCACTCTATACTTGGTGCTAGATTCTTAGAAACTTTTGTTTCAGTTTGTGATGATGGCGAAAAGTTGCTGCTTTTTCTACTCAGTGGGTTTGAAGACAATTGGAGAATTGTTTCGTGCTATTCAATAACGCTTTAGATGTTTGGCTTCATGAATATTCAATAACTTTGGGGATTTTTATTATATTCTAATATTTTACAATGAATTTGCATTGCAAGTAAAATGACTACGCAAATTAGAAACAAAAAAAGCATCATCTGCATCAATGTTATCGGGAAAAATGGCTCAATTACAGGTATAGAAACGCAAGGCTTTCTCCATTTAACGTAGGTGCTCTAACTCTATTAGAAGGCTTTGTGACAACAAATGTTGATACGTGATGGTGATGAAGAGATTGGTTCACTTGTTACAAGCGGAGAGCCGAAGTTGGATGAAGTAGGGAGAATGGAGAAGGGAGATCAAGATAGGTGAATGTAGAAAGCTAAGGTTTAAGGGAGTAAAAAGGTGGCCAAAAAGATCATTCATCGTGGGTTGAGGTATATGTAGGTGGAAGGCTCCCTTACCTAATACTGTCACGTCACCGGCAGTACGGATTGACTTGCTTGTATAGTTGACCAGGTGGCAAGTTTTTGCTGAGGTAATACGAGGTTATTAAGTTTCAGCATTATGATGTTATTAAATTTCAGTAGTCCCTTAATGGTCCTCGGTGCCCTCTTTATGGGCGGTGTGAGGCGTGGGTGGTTCGTCATTGTGTGACCCGTTTGATGGCACCAGATGGAGAGTTGTTTGTCGGTGCTTCTTAGGTTGCCAATAAACCCTCTTTCTTTAGGGGAAGAATGCCATTAGGTGACCATCTTGTTGCAAAACAGCCTCTATACCTCCGTTTGAAGTATCACACTCTACAACAAATTCAATATCAAAACTTGGCAACTGTAAGACTGGAGCAGTCAAAAGAGCTTGTTTCAGTTTATCAAAAATTCAAGGCCGATTCAGACCACTGAAAAGAATTCCGTTTAAGCATATTGGTTAAGGGAGCAGCCAACTGGCCATAATGACAATAAACTTGCGATAATAACCAGCAAGTCTTAGGAATCATCTGAGAGAAGTAAGAGGTTGCAGCTGAGGCCAATCTAAGATAGCTTGAATCTTGCTTGTATCAACCCCTACACTTGCCGTTGTGACTTTGTTTGTCGGCAAAAAGCATTTAGAACACTTCGGATAAAGGTGATGCGCACGTCAAAATTCAAAAACTGTCTACATGTTAATTAAATGATCTTTCCATGTCTAAATGTAAATCAAGAGATCGTCAAAGAAGACTAACACAAAGTGACGTGAGTATGAAATACCGCGTTCATGGGAGCCCAAAAAGTAGATGGGGGCATTTGTCAACCCAACTGACATAAAAAGGAATTCAAAGTGCTTGTGATGAGTACATAGTGTCGTTTTCTCAATATCTGTAGGGAACATATATGTATTTGAAAGTAGCTAGATCTCAAATCCAACTTTGTAAAATACTTTGAAACATCAAGAAGCTCATCTACTATCGGAATACGAAATCTGTCCTTCACAGTTCTGATATTTAACTCCCTGTAATCAACATAGAAGTGCCAAGTCTCATCTTGCTTTAGTACCAACAAAACTAGTGACCTTGTTGAATCATTTAAGTACATTGTCGCTCAATTTTATCCTTCTACAAGTGAGGTGTAGATCCTGGTAGCAAACAAATTTGAATCTCACATTGCCTTAGATGTGGCAGACTCGTTGATTCTTGAAATAAGTCGCTAAACTCTGCCAAGATACTCTTTAATTGGTTTGATTCAGTGGTGGGCTTGCCTATCTTAGAGTGTATTTGTATTCCCTTAAGCATAACCCAATCAGAGGAATAATAGAAAAGGCTATTAAAAGATTTATTAAAATGGTTAACTTTTATTTTAAAAATAGAATTTTGTGGATATACTGATTAAAAAGATTAAGATTGTTTATCTAGTTTTATATTATCAAAAATTAAATTATGTGATATCAGATACTTAGAAGAATTTTCTAAAAAATTTCTTCATAAATATCAAAAACTAAAAAATGAAAATATAAATTTCTGGAAAAATCAATATTTCCATAAAGTACCACCACCATGTGATGAGATTTGTATAAAAAAGTACGATTCTTATTTAAAAAAGCATAGTAAAATAGCTGGTGTAGAATCAAAAAGTATAGATTCTATAGGAAATAGAATTAATTTTGCAAAAGAAAGAATAACTATGTATTGTTTACAAAGTAAGTCTTCTAAACAAGTTAAGCATAAACTAGTTAGAAAATATAAAAAGAAAAATATAAGCTATTTATAAAAAGAAAAATAGAAAATATAAGCTAGTTAGATGAAACCAGGAAATAAGAAAAATTCTGGTTATAATAAAAAGAAAAGATTTATTAGAAGAAAAACTTCTAAAAAACATAAAAAAAACAATTATGTAAGTGTTTTATATGTTATGAAGAAGGTCATATAGCACCAAATTGTCCTAATAAAAGAAAAAGTGCAAGAAAAATGATTAAAACACTTGAAGAACAAGATTTAGAAATATGTTTAGAAGAGGAAATAAATCCTGAAGAAATATTATACGAATTAATATCAGAAACGGATTCTGATACAAAAGAAGAAGAATATATATTTATGTTGAATATAGGAAGCAGTTCTAATAATCAGTTGGAAGAAATTCCTAAGAATGAACAACAAGATATTAAAATTAGGAAATATAATAGAAGAAGAAAAAGACTTTTCTGATGAAATGATAGAAAAAATTAATAAAAATCATATTTCTAAAGAAGAAATTTATAAAATATCTAAATATAAGATATGGTGTCAAAGACATATAGAAAAAATAAGTGGTAATACAATAGCCAAAGATACTGGAGGTGGATTAACAGAAATCCCACTATTTAATAAAGATAAAATTAAGAGGATTAGAAAGAAATATCCCCAAGTTAGATATATACATTTTAGAATAATAATGATACTATACGAGCTTTGTTTAGAAAAGGTCATGATATACCAATAATAGTAGTTTTATTAGATAAAAGATTTAAAAATCCAATAAAAGCACTTATTGGAGGAATTCAATCAAATTTGCATGCAGGAGTAATAGGATTTAAAGTTAAATCAAATTATTTTAAATCTATTATAAATCATTTGATAAAAGAATGTTTATGTCTTATAATTCAGACAAAAAATTCTGAAATTAATGGTTTAGTAAAAGATCTAGCAATTAGTTGGACTTCTATTAATGGATATACTAATACAACAGAAGTAGAAATCAAAGAAATTAATAATAAAATTATTGAACTCTTTGAACCTAATAAAATAACTATTGAAATACAACCAAAATTGTAACGCCCCAAAATTCCTATTTTTGTTTTTGTTAAAATATGACATAATTGTGTATCTGCTTCAGTGGTTAAGTATTTTGGGTGTGTGTGAGAGGTCCCATATTCAATCCCTATCTTTGGCAAATTTTGGTATTTTTCTGATATAAGCCCTATCTCTATTCAGTGGGCTTATATTTAATTATTGTAAAACTATATTAGAATGAGCCTGCTGGTTCGAGTGGTAAATGAGTCTATGTGTGGTGTGGAGGTCCTATGCTCGAGTCCCTGTGCGAGCGTGGGATTGTATTTTTAGTCGATTGACAGAGAGAGTTTCGGTTCAACTAAGATTCTGATGTAGTTGAGTTAGTAGGGTTAGTGAGAGAGATATGAGAAATTTGGAATATTATCTTTGGTTTTATTATTTTATTTTTATTTTTTAAAAATGTTTTCTCTCTCTTCCATAGAATTTCTGACGTCAGTTTCCTCCCTCTCTGTCGAAATTTTGCTTTCCCTTTTCTCTTCTTTTTCCTTTCGATTTCTTTCTCAATCCAACTTCGTTTGTGCAACATGTGGTTTTGCATGGTGTTTGGTAAGTGCTTCGAAAGCTTTGTGTAATGGTTGGATATTCGATTATTTTAATGATGTGTACCTTGTTAGGAGTAGAACTAAGGGCTGGGGACTTCTCATCGGTATAGTAGTTACGTGAAATCATCGTGCTCCTTTTAAAGTAAGGGATCCGATTGTCTATTGGAATGTGGAAGGACCTAGTTTCAATTTAAGCGACTAATACGGTGGGTTGTTGGTCAATTTTAGGTTTTGGTGGTCTTGGAATTGCAATTGCTGAAAAATGAACCAGGTGTATACCCGAAAATGTAAAAAATGGGGTTTCGACGAAAAAGTCGAAAACCTCATTATCGACTCCACACGGGCGTGTGGTCACCCGTGTGGTAGGTCGTACGCTATAACACGGGCGTGTGATCGATGAGGCCAGGTCGTGCGCGCAAGACACGGTTGTGTGATGGCCAGGTAGGCCGTGTGCGACACACAGGCTAGACTGATTTGTGCCGTGTGGGCCACACGAACGTGTGGATCCACATGGGTAGTCCACACAGGCGTGTGGGATTTTGGGCCAGGATCACACGGCCATGACCAAATTGGGTCGTATGGGCCTACACGAGTATGCCACGTGGACGTGTGAGCCCATTTAACTGAAATGTGTTTTAAGGTTGCACGGGTCGCCCAAGTCGACTGTGAACCTATTGTTGGGTCGGTAAGCACTACTTAGACCCTTAAATGCGTGAACTATATGTATGATGTATGCACTGAGCATGATGATTATATGAATGAATAATGAAATGTATGTATAACTGATATTCATGTATTAACATGTCATATATTAGCATGTCATATATTGTATGTTGTATTACATTGGGATGGGATGTTGATATTTGGAGGAAGTGTACTAAAAGGCTCTTAAGCCTATTATCTGGTAGCTCAGCTGCAATTTACTGATTATGTACCGCATTCGGTACTACTTGGAGTGTAGGGATGGGTGGGTGTTTTAAACCCCACATGAAGTGTAGGGATGGGTGGGTGTTTTAAACCTCACATAGAGTGTAGGGATGGACGGAGATGGTGTGTAGAGGCTGGTTGGGTAGGACTTTGTTTACTAATTAATGAATATCTGATACTGTTACTATGATGGGCTTAGGCCCTAATGGATATCTGATACTGAAACTGAAATGGGCTAAGGCCTGAACTGCTATTGAAACTGAAATGGGCTTAGGCCCAAACTGCAATTGACTGATAATCTATTGTTTGACTGTATGCATGTCTTCTGTGGGGATTACACACTAAGTATAGAAAACTCACCCCTTTCTATTTTATCTGTACAGGTAATCCCCAGACTTAGACGGATCGATGTGGCGGAGGACACTACGGTGACCACATGTCTACTGAGCGGTTTAATTGCATTTACGGTTTTTAATTCCTTTTGTTTTGGAGTATTTTTTATGTAATCTGGACTTTTGGGACAGTTTACCTTTACTTTGGGTTTTAACTGTTTTCATGAACTTTTGAACTGCAACGAAAACTCAGTTTTCTTTAAGTATCATGGTTTTAAAAGCTTCCGCCATAGAATATGTTTTTAAACGAATCAAATTAGCGAGAAAATGATTTTGAAACCAACGAGAGATTAATAAAAGATAATAAACGGAAACAATTTTAACTTGACACATTCATTTTCAAATTCCATTCCATGTGACATCGTCAGATTCGACCATAACGTTTAGGCCGAGTTTGGGGTGATACAAAAATTATTACATTTAAAAGATTTATCAATACCAAAAGATTGGATGATAGGTAGGATAAGTAGTGCAAGTACTTCTAAACCAGTAAGTACAATAGAATATGTGTCGTCCGGTGATAAATTATATTTTAAAAATACAACTATAACAAATACAAATGATAATTTGTTTTGACCCTCAAATACTCAAATAGAGGAAGATGAGGAAAATCCAAGTAGAAGTTCTATATCTTTAACGCCGATAGGAATGAAAACATTCCTATTTTTCCCACAGAACCAAGTAGAAACTTCTAGAATGGAAGAAATACAAACTTCGATAATAATCCAACAAATGAAACTTGGAACAAGTGATGTAATCACATTTTCAAATTTCCAATCCAGGAAATATTACCCATATATTGAAATTACATTTCAATTTAGAGAATATAAAACATATTCTTTATATGCTTTATTAGATACTGGAGCTACAACTAGTAGTTACAGAAAAAATGCCATTCCTTTAGAAAAATGGAAACCTATGAAGCATCCAATAAGAACTATATGAATAGATGGTAATGAAACCATAATTCAATATAAAGCTAAAAATGCATCAATCTACATAAATAATGTAAGATTTGTGATAGTTAAAATATTATGCTTTCCAGAAATGCAGAAGACATATCATTAGGTAATAATTTTATATATCAACATTTACCATTTTCTATTGATAAAAATTTAATTATGTTATCTGTAGAAAAAACTTTTATAGAAATACCATTGGTAGAAAATCATAAATTTGTTTGTGATAAAAACTTTACACCACCAAGAAAAGAATAAATTAAACAATTTGAAACAAGTCATTGGTTGTTTAAAATATTAGAAGATAATTTTGGTAAAGAACCATTAAAATTATGGCAAAATAGCCTTAGATATTGTGATATTAAATTAGAAAATCCCTATAAAATTAGTAGAATTAGACCAATGAGTTATACTAAACAAGATATAGATGAATTTGACATACAAATTAAAGAATTATTAGAAAAATGATTAATAGAAACAACTAATAGTCCACATTCTAGTCCAGCCTTTATGGTTAGAAATCATGCAGAAATAAAAAGAGGAAAAGCTAGAATAGTTCTTAATTATAAAAGATTAAATTAAAATATTATTTTTTATGATTATTTTATTCGAAGAAAGGATGTTTTAATTAATCAAGCTAAACAAGTAAAATATTTTAGTAAATTTGATTGTAAATCAAGATTCTGGCAAATCATGCTAACAGAAGAATTCAAGCCTTTGACAGCTTTTAGTGCACCTAATGGACATTATCAATGAAAAGTAATGCCATTTGGATTATATAATGCACCACAAATCTTTCAAATATGGATGGATTCTATATTTAATAAATATAAAAAAATTTGTGTAGTTTATATAGATGATATTTTGATATTTTCAGACACATTAGAATTACATAGAAAATATTTAAATATCATTTCTCAAGAATTCATAAAACATGGAATCATACTAACTCCTAAGAAAATAGAGCTAGAAAAAACAGAAATAAAATTATTAGGATTAAAATTATCTGCAGATGGTCTTAAACTATAAGATCATATTATAGTAAAAATATAAGAATTTCCTGAAAAAAATTGAAGATAAAAAGCAGCTTCAAAATTTTTTAAAAATTATTAATTAAGGAAGAAATTTCTTTCCTAACTTATTTGAAAAAATAGGTAGGTTATATAAAAAATTAAAAAAAAGATAAACTCTTTATCTGGTCTAAAACAGACTCGAAAATCATAAAAAATCTAAAATCTGAAATTAATCAAATTTCAAAAGTTTATTTACCTAAACAAGGTAATAAATTAATTTTAGAAATAGACGCTTCACAAAATCGTTGGGGTTGTATTTTAAAAGCTAGAGCAATAAATAACGAAGAATTAATATGTGGATATAGTTCGGAAAAATTTAAACCAAATGAAATTAATTATGCCATATATGAAAAAGAATTATTAGCAATAAAGAAAGGAGTAAAAAAAATTTCTTATATATTTAGCACCCGAAAAATTTATTATAAAAACTGATAATCAGGAAGTTAAACATTTCCTTACTAATAAAAGTTCGGAAACTATACCCAGAAGAATTAGATGGTATAAGAATTATATTTTTTTAATTTTTAAGTATTAAATGTAAAAAGAACTGACAATATTATTGCTGATTATCTTAGCAGGCCAAATGGACATGTAATAATCCAAATTCTACGGGCACCAGAAAAGTGAGTTTAGGGCCTCAATCTTAGGAACACGAGTCCGTAAATATTTATTAAAAATATTTACAAAGTTAGTATGGGTTGAATTAGATTTTTGATAAGTGAATTTAGTTTAATTAGAAGTAATTATTAAAAAGGACTAAATTGAATAGAGCATAAAAGTTTAATTATAGAATAGAGAAACGTTAAAAGACTAAATTAGTAATTAAACCCAATTAATGACATGTGTAAGTTAGAGAATAAATACATGTGTAACTAAAATATTACTACAAATGTATATTATATATGTATTTACTTATTAGTTAAGTAAAATAATATTATTAGTATTTATTTATTATGTTTATTATATATTTTTGTTAAATAAATTGACAGTGCCAAATGTGTGGTGATAATTATTACATGTGTATTTATATGTATTAATACACATGTAATATATATATTGGTTATTGTATAGATGTTTTATGTTTAATAATAATAATAATAAAAGAAAAAAAAAAGAAAAAGAAAAGAAAAGAATAGAAAAGTTAAGAGAAACAAACGAAGCTGGGGGAAGAAAGAAAGGAAAGAAAAGAAAAAGGGGAAAATCTAGGGTTTTGATGCTTGGAGATTATTTGGTAAGTTTAATTAAGTTATTTTCATGTGATTTTAATGTTTTTGAAGTCTTAGAGTAAAATACTTTTGAACTTATGTGGAAATTTTGAAAAATGATAGATTTTTTTAGGGTTTATGTTGAACAAATAATGAAATTAGGGATTAATTTGATAGAATTTGTGATTAGAATTGATTGGAGGACTAACTTGTAAACTAGGCTATAAGATTTGAGTTTTATGGGCTAAATTGAAAGAAACTTGAAATTATGGTTAAATGATGAAATTTTAATGGTTATATTGAAGTTTTGATGGAAATTGAATAAGGAAAGGATATGAATTTGTAAAAAGGAAGAAGGCGAAAAAGGTTAGGATAAAGTTGGGATTTAGGTAAAAGTTGCATGGAAAGTTATTAATTTATATAAAATATGTGTGTTATTAATTAATTATAATTATGTTTTTTTTCGTAGCAAACAAGGAAACTGAGACGTCTAATACGAAGGGGAAGGAAAAAGTGATCGAGGAGTAGCTCGAGAAAATATCGATTTGTATTATCATAATTCAAGTTATTTATTATTACATGTTTAATTTCAATGTATGTGTATGGAAAATGAAATTGAGGTAAGTATTGATATTTAAATTGAATGTGATTTGGATTTAATTGATGAATATATATATGTATGTGTGAAATTAAATAGTATAATATGTAGTGAATTTAAGATGAAATTGAGTAGTGAATTTGAATTGAGGTTCAAAAACCCTATTAACTAGTCGGGCTAAGTCGGATATAGTTGGCATGCCATAGGATTGGAAGAGTTCAGGGATTCTTCGACCTTGAGTCGATGAGACACTGGGTGTCATTATTTACTTCGGATAGATTCAATGAGGTACTGGGTACCACTTTACTTCGGCTAGGCCGATGAGACATTGGGTGTCACTATATTGTTTCGAACTATCCGATGAGGCACTGGGTGCCAGTATGGTGTGTTTGGTTGGATCCGTGTATCCGCCAAAGTCCGAGTTATGTTAATAGGGGTAATTACGTGAAATGAGAAAATCATCTGAATTTGATTATTTGAACCATTGAATGAATAGTGAAAGAGATATTGTGAAATGAGATAAGAAATAAAATTATGCTATGTGATTGAAACATGAATCAAAGGTTCATGAATGGTTCCTATTGAAATGTGAATTGAATATTTATATGTGATTGAGAGATGAATCAAAGGTTCATGAACAGTTGAAATTCTGTGGATGAGTGTTAATTCAAATATTGAAAATGTCACATTGGAAATATAATAACTTAGTATGAAAATTATATGTATGATGTGTTATTTATCTAATATGTTTATGATATTTGATTATTGCTATAAATTGAATTATGATAATACCACTGAGTAGTTCCAATATTCAGCGTACGGTTTGTTTTCCGTGCGCAGATTAGGTTAAGATAAGTTGGACTCAGCATCTGATTCAATCCCGGCTTCAGCTCTATTTTTGGTGATGCATCAATCTTTTGGTAAATGTGGCATGTACTAGGGATAGTGTTTGTCATTTGTAAATATTTTATATTTTGGTTGTAAATGTGGTATAAAATCTTTAAGAAGTTTTTGGGTATGATGAATGTTATATGATCAAGATTTATAAGTAAATGATTGTGTATGAACTAGGTGTATTTAGTATGTAAAAATAACCTAAAAATGGTGAAAAATGCAGTTTTCACACGGTCAAATCACATGGGCGTGTGCCCAGGCCGTGTGGCAAAGTCAGAATCGCCCACAGTCTAGTCCTACGGCCGTGTGTAGCAAGTTAGAATTGCCCACGGGCTGGCCCTACTGCCATGTGATCCCCACGGGCAGGCCACACGGGCATGTGCCCCTATTCTCAAGAAAAAGTTTCCAAAGTTCCTGGTTTAGTCCCAAATCACTTCTTAATCATATTTTGGGTCTCATAAGTCCATATTAGGGACTTAAAGATGAAATTTGAAAAGTTTTAAATTGAAACATGGAATTATATCTTAATTTACTCGTTTATTATTGTTTAACTCCGGTAATACCTCGTAACCATGTTCCGACGACAGTTTAGGGTTAAGGGGTGTTACAGGACAGAGGGAATCAACCTCTTGAAAAAGTCGGTGAATGGACTACTATTCATAAAAGGCCCAACAAAGGGAACATTTTCAAATCAATAAATCCTAATCAAGGATTTATGACAATACCTTCTCAATTATCTTTTTATCCTAATCAAGGATATTACATTCCATATCCAATGGTAAGACAACCAGTTGGAACTCAATTATCATTTACGCCACAACAGGTAAGTCAATTACCTTAGTCTCAAGATCCAAATTCAACATATCAAGTCAGTTATGCTAAAATCATAAAAGGAGCATAAAAGTTTTGTGCATCAGAAAATTTGTTGAAACCACACAACCAATTTAAGAAATAAAGATTTTTATAATCCAGGCTTACCATCAGAATTATATAATTTTATTAATGAAATATGGAAAATCCATATTACTGAGCAAAGAGCTAATTTTAGGAGAGCTCTTACTACGATTTCACAATTTTTAGTTGAAAAAACAACTAAAGAACAAGAAGCTCATGATTTATTATTAAAATCCATTTTATATCGAGATTGGAAAGAACTAGAAATTAGTTATTTAGATATTAAGGAGATAAACAATTTTCTTGATATATTTCAGTATTTTATTAATAAGGGAACAAATAACCCAATTATAAATAAAATGTTTAGGTTATGTTTATATAATAAAGCTAGAAATATTTTGCCTGTAGAAATATTTACAAAAATAAATGGAGCTATTTGCAACTAGCAAGCTCAATTTTAAAAAGCTTTTCAGAATACTTTCGACAATCTTATATTTTCACAAACGATTTAAATGAAAAATTCCCTACTATAAAGTTTAAACTTGATCATGAACCATTTGATATAAGCAGTACTGAATGGGGTTTTGTTAAAGAAATAACAGTTCAAAATTTTTCTTTCCTTTTATTAAAAGATTTTTCTGCATTTATTAAGACTATGTTATTACGTATGGTATATGAAGATTTTTCTTATTATTTTCATCTTGAGAATCAGACATCAAATTTGGATCATTAAAAAAAATGATTGGAGGTCCCAACCTTTCAGTAGTTAAATAGGAGAAAGAACACTTGACAAAAAATATTAACAAGTGTTACAATAATCTCAGTTATTATCAGATCCAAACAGGAATAGATTTAATGACCAAAGCCCAATATTTACTTCAACAAAAAACTTATAGCCTCTGGACTGATGGAAGAAGAATATTGGCATATGATACTGGAGTTGGATACACTTAGGATGATAGAAATAAAGAATTCATTCAACTATTAAAAAAGATAGCTGACATGAAAATTGATGATTTTCCGTCACACATAATAGAAGAAATCAAGAATACATGGAAAAATTGAAACTCACCAGGACTGTCAATCTATTCATTACATCTAGATAAAATTGAGGAAATGAATCTAAATAATATTTAGGAAGGATAAAAGCCAATTGGAAGAAACTAATAAAAAAATCAAGAAACATGGGAAAGCAACATCTATGTCTAGATAAAAAAGGAAGCAACTTGGGAAAACAACGTCCAAGTTCAGACAAAAAAAGAAAGCAACTTAAGAAAGTAACATCTAAGTTCAGATAAAAAAGAAAGCAACGTGGAAGTAATCATGTCATGACAAATTAATAATGAGACATCATCTTTATCAAAAAAACTATACAAGATTCAAAGAAAATTAAACAGAGTTCAAGAGTTCTCCTATAACTAGAGATGGAGGAAGCCTAAGGAAGGCATCGAAGTTAGTTTATAAACAAGTGGTGGGCTCGCCTATATTCTTTTCACTGCAAAGTTCATTGTTTGTGCACCAAAGTCCAAATGTTTGAAGCCATTTAAATACCCAACACGATATCAAACCCAATCAGAGGAATAATATAAAAGCCTGCAAAAAATTCATGGGTAGCAGTATAAAAAAGTAACTGAGAACAACCCATTTACTTTTTACCTTCTCACCATTGGTATCACTAGGTGTTACTGGAAGTGCAAGGCACTAACCACCTGTAACAATAATGAAGTTGTGTGTACTACCTGAATCTATCAAGCTCAACAACGTTTGTCCATTCATTACGGTTTGTAACTGCATAGTCTTACCATGCAAGGAGATTTCAAGTTCTCCTAATTCTTCAATATTCTCCTCCACTGTATCACCAATTCTAACTAAAATAGCTTTCTGCGCTAATGAGTGGCTGAATGAGGCTAATCGCAATTATAGCATAACCTTTTTGCAAACTGAGGAACAGATCCTCCAGCTGTCGAAGTAGCCCCACCCGGTGGTGGTGGCAGTGGCGCCTAATCTAGTTGGGTTCTCCTCCCCAGTTGTCGATTTGCTTCGATAAGAAAATAGGACTTTCATCTTATCTTGCATTTGTTGAAATTGTTTGTCCATCTGATTTTGCAGATCAACAAATTTCATCACCACCACAATCTGCATAAGTTTGGATTTTATCACTCATTGTGAGTGGGTTTGATACCAAATTGTCGAAAACACAAGAACATGATGGAGTCATTGGGCAATTAACGAGAACGTTAGAAGTGATTGTCTTCCCTTCATAACTATTCCTAGAACAACCTAGGGTAACTGATAATCAAGGGAGATTAAAACCTTTAAGACTCGTTTAGAGAGAGTTCTAGATCTCTTAAAAAGTAGTTGGAAATTCTGCTTATGTTTTTACTCTCCAATAGGTCCCAGTTATATGTAAATAAAAATATGTACTTAAATGGTGATAAAATCAATACTCGGACCGATAATTGGGGGCTGGAAGGTTTAAATGGTGTGGCTGTTAATTCAAATTTGCTGAACCCTAATGAGAGCAGCGTGAAAGACTTGTGGCTCGATGATAGTAGAAGATGGAACAGCGTGAAAGACTTGTGGCTCGATTATAGTAGAAGATGGAACAGCGTGAAAGACTTGTGGCTCGATTATAGTAGAAGATGGAACAACGTTAGAGTTCGTGAGTTGTATGGGCAAGACTTGGGTGATAAAATTTGCAACTTACCGATTGGGTAAGAGAGCCAATGCGAATATTTATTTTGTTGGAACATATATTTAGAAATATGATCAGAGGATGATGAAATATTATATGAATTAATATCTGAAACATATTCTAATATAGATGAAGAAGAATATATATTTATGTTTAATATGGGAAGTAATTCTAATAATAAATTAAAAGAAATTCTTAAAAATGAACAACAAGATATAAAATTAGAAAATATAATTGGAGAAGAAAAAGACTTTTCAGATGAAATGATAGAAAAAATAAAAAAAAAATCATATTTTTAAAGAATAAATTTATAAAATATCTAAATATAGGATATGGTGTCAAAGACATATAGAAAAAATAAGTGATTATACAATAGCTAAAGATACTAGAGGAGGATTAACAGAAATCCACTATTTAATAAAGATAAAATTAAGAGGATTAAAAAGAAATATCCTCAAGTTAGATATATACATTTAGGAATAATAATGATAATAATAAGAGCTTTGTTTAGAAAAGGTTATGATATACTAATAATAGTAGTTTTATTAGATAAAAGATTTGAAAATACAATAAAAACACTTATTTGAGGAATTCAATCAAATTTACATATAGGAGTAATAGGATTTAAAGTTAAACCAAATTACTTTATATCTATTACAAATCCTCTAATAGAAGAATATTTATGTCTTAGAATTCAGACAAAAAATTCTAAAATTAATGACTTAACAGAACATCTAGTAATAAGTTGGACTTCTATTAATGAATATACTAATACAACAAAAGTAGATATCAAAGAAATTAATAATAAAATTATTGAGCTCTTTGAACCTAATAAATTCACCACTGAAATACAACCAAAATTATTACATTTAAGAGATTTATCAATACCAAGAAATTAGATGATAGAAAAGATAAATAGTGCAAGTACTTCTAAACCTGTAAGTACTATAGAATATATATCGTCTGGGGATAAATTATGTTTTAAAATATTGCTATAACAAATACAAATGATAATTTAGTTTTACTCTCAAATACTCAAATAAAGGAAGATAAGAAAAATACAAGTTCTATACCTTCAACACCAATAGGAATGAAAAAAGTTCATATTCCTATTTTTCCTACAGAACCAAGTAAAAATTCTAGAAACATTAGAATAAAAGAAATACAAACTTCAATAATTATCCAACAAATGAAACTTGGAACAAGTGATGTAATTACATTTTCAAATTTCCAATCGAGGAAATATTACACATATATTAAAATTACATTTCAATTTAGAGAATATAAAACATATTTTTTGCATGCTTTATTAGATATTGAAGCTACAACTAATAGTTGCAGAAAGAATGCCATTCCTTTAGAAAAATGGAACCTATGAAACATTCAATAAAAGCTATAGGAATAGATGATAATGAAATCATAATCCAATATAAAGCTAGAAATGTACCAATCTACATAAATAATATAAGATTTGTGATACCTAAAATATTATGCTTTCCCTCAATGCATAGAGATATATTATTAGGAAATAATTTTATATACCAACATTTATCATTTTCTATTGATAAAAATTTAATTATGTTATCTGTAAAAAAATTTCTATAAAAATACAATTAGTAGAAAATCATAACTTTATTTGTGATAAAAATTTTAGAAATACCATTAGTAGAAAATCATAAATTTATTTGTGATAAAAATTTTACACCACCAAGATACGAACAAGTTAAACAACTTGAAACAAATCATTGGTTGTTTAAAATATTAGAAAATAATTTTAGTGAAGAACCATTAAAATTATGACAAAATAGCCCTAGATATTGTGAAATTAAATTGAAAAATCCCAATAAAATTATTAGAGTTAAACCAATAATCTATACTAAACAAGATGCAGATGAATTTGATGTACAAATTAAAGAATTATTAGAAAAAAGATTAATAGTAATAACTAATAGTTCACATTCTAGTCTAACCTTTATGTTAAAAATCATGCTGAAATAAAAAGAGAAAAAACTAGAATGGTTAATAATTATAAAAGATTAAACTTTTCAAGAAAGGATGTTTTAATTAATCAAGCTAAACAAATAAAATATTTTAATAAATTTGACTATAAATCAAGATTGACAAATCATGCCAATAGAAAAATCTAAACTTTTGACAACTTTTAGTGCACCTAATAAATATTATCAATAAGAAATAATGACATTTGAATTATGTAATGCACTACAAATCTTTCAAAGATAAATAAATTCTATATTTAATAAAATATAAAAAAATTTACGTAGTCATGATTTAAATAAAAGAAATTTTGTATAGTCTATATAGATAATTTATTTCCACAACCCTCTTGGCTCGTTCACATCTAAGTCGGCTTATTCATGGTTGTTGAAGCAAATGGGGTTTGGCCCTCATGGGTTCTTGTGGAAAGCTATATGGAAGCTCAACACCATCCCCGAAATTCGGGTTTTCACTTGGCGGGTGGGGCATGAGATCCTCCCTACTAACTTCAAAATTGCATCTATTGGACGTGGTTTTGGGCAGGAATGCCCTAGGTGCGGGGCTGACTATGAGACCCTTATTCACGCCCTTAAGGACTGCCCTACATCTCGGGCGATTCTTTCAATTGGTGGTCTGGAAAATAGCACCATTTCGAAGGAGTACAACTGCTGCATCGATTGGTTGGAAGACATGATGAGAGTTCTGGATAAGAGAGCTATGGCCAACCTTATGGCTACCCTGTGGAACAGCTGGAATAATAAACACAATTTCATATTCCGGGGTAAGGAAGATGAGGCGCAGGTTGTTTGGGACAGGGCTAGAACGCTTAGTCAAGATTTCCGCATTTGTAATTTGTTAAATGATCCGTAGCTTTCTACTAACCCTATTGTTAAAAGATGGGAAAAACCTCCTAAGGGTCATGATAAAATAAATTTTGATGCGTCGGACTGTAATAATGGAGTTGGCTTATGGTGTTATAGCAAGGGATGAAGATGGGTTCGTGTTAGGCGGTGGCGGGGGCTTCAAGGACGAGATGATGTCGGTGGATGAAACCGAAAGCTATGCCTTTGATGAAAGCATTAAGCTTGCGTGTAAGCTTAACATTAAAGCTGATGTGATCTTCGAAACAGACAACTCCAGCCTTGTCAACAAAGTGAAGAATCAACGTACGGATGTCACGGTCATTGGTGTGCGGATCAAAGAAAGCATTAAAGCCTTTGTTAATTTTTAAGTCAGCAAATTTAGTTTGGGTTAACCGGTGTTGTAATTTGATTGCTGATTTAATTTGTTAGCAAATGTGTGTGGAGGCTTGTGCTTGGTTCTTTGAAATGGACTACCCTTTAGATATTCATTTCTAATTTGTGATGCGATTTAATAAATGTTTAACCCTTGTGATCGTTCTATTTTTTCTTTAAAAAAAAATATTTCTAGAATGAAATAAAACAACTTAATCCTAATTAAATAAACCGAACCCAAAGTGAAAGTATGAATAATTTCACTTGAAGGACTTAAATTAATATGAATAATTTCACTTGAAGGACTTAAATTAATGCCTTTTTCCTCCGACTTACTAGAACTCGTAATTCTTGTAATAATCTCTTTTAGAAAATTTAGTTTGTGCAATTTTCACTAAAAGCTCTCAAATACGAAATCAAATGATTCGAAATTTATTTTGAAGATAAGAGATAGTTTTTTTATTGATTAAAAAAATCTTAATTTAAAAATGCCTAAACCCCAAGTAATTGCCTGACTTGAAAATAAGCAGCTTATGTAATTAGATTTAATAAACTTCAGTGATTCATACGTGTAACAAAACTATTTAATCCCAAACTAATTACATTTGTACCACCTTAAAATTATCATCAAATTAAAACTTTACATTAATATTTTCTATACATTTTAATCACCTTAAATTTACCACTTAATTAAAATTTTATTTTGATACCACTTTATCACCTCCTTCAATGTTACATGCGCAAGATTTATCATTCAATCAAAAACTTCATTTTTTTATTATCATCACCTTCAATCATTTCTCGTCATTTCAATAGTATTTGTAATGGTAAAAGCTCAAAAAAGAAAAAAACAATCTAACACGTCGTTTATATATAAAAATAAAAATTTTAAAAGATTCCAAATGAGCAAATCTTAAAAATTGACTCGGGTTGGATCACCCTAAGCCCAGTCGATTTGTCCATTTACGTTAATCTTTCTTCATTTTCCGGAAAACCATGTGATGCTGTAAATACAGACTCTAAGGTTAACCCTTGCACACATTAAGTCAAGAATAAGAGATGGATACCAATAAAATTGATGCTGAATTGTTTGCACTGTCATTTTTTTTTTATTATCATTTAAAGTTGAATATACCAAACATATCAAACAATATGTGACAAACTGTCCTACATTTAAGTTTTAAAACTATTGTCCAAACCAGAAAGCACATCTCTGATGGCAAGATCCATACCTTCCATTGCTGGTATTTACTGTCCTTTTTTGGCAAATTAAAGGATTAGACCTTGTGCGGCTGAGGGAGCAGCAGCTTTGGGAGATTCGGATTCGTCCATCCTTGCATACCCCTTTGATTTGTGGGCTTCTTCCTCCTCAGCCAAAACTTTTTCTTTTGTTTTCTGCCCCACATCACCTGCTGCTTTAGCAACCCTGTTGAAAGCACCAGTGACCCATGAGGTTCCAGTCAATACATAACGGTTCTTCATTATAGCAGAACCCGCACTGCTGACTGTCTGCTCGGCAGCAGCAATTGCGGACTTGGTCTTCTCGGAAACCTGAAACTTCTGGTCCATTTCCCTCACTTTGTCATTCACCATGGTTGTGCCAGCACTAATTTTCTCAGTAAAACCAATCTTCTGGTCCAGAGAAGCAACTTTGGCAGTGGCAGTTGATGTGAACTGATGCTTCTCATCGAAGGCCTTTGCTTTGTTCACTGCATCCTTGCCAAGAATGAAACCCTTGGCTAGCATGCTGGTTACAACATCCTCTGCCTTCTGGACAGCAGATTCGGCCTGGCCGGCCTCTTTGTCCTGTGTTACCTAAGGTAATCAAACAATTCATTCACAATAAAATCATCATTTAGTAAGTGAAGTCAAAGCAGACTGCTGTAGGTTAGGACATTACAGGTGTTGCATAGGCAGTAGCAGGTGGCTTGTAATCCGGAGCCAGCTCTATGGTAACAGATTGATCTACAATTGTCGCCCCCTGGAGAAAACCATGAATTCTCAATTTCCATTTAATCAATAAGCATTTAGCCTTTAGGGGAGATTACTCTTTTGTGGAAAAGCTAATCAAACTTTCAAAAGCTAGCAATTAACAATAATATGGCCATCAGTTACCCACTCACTTTTTCCCTCTTCACTTTCTCCCTTACATAAGAAAAAGTGTAAAAACAACAAGGGAAGAAAAGGAATGATTATGACATCTAACCAACAAAAAGAAAAGGGAAATATCTTGAAACCATGAGACTAACTAAAAAATAAATTCGCATAAATGATTAACAAAATCCAAGCTATAACAGAATAACTGTTCTTTTTCCACATAATGCACAACAGGCAACAAGAATTTTTTTTTGTGAAACCAAACAAACTGTTCACGAGCCAGAACAACACATGCCAATAGAAACATCAGCCAAAAAGGCTTTAAACGCCATTCAGATGGGGAACTAGATTTGATCACTTCCTTAACATCAAATTGTGGTTTAAATCAATTACCTTAAAAACGGAAGAACAGTGAAAATCCAAGATATAAATACAAATACTTGGTCAAATGCATGCAAGGATTTCATTTACATGTCTTTAGCAAATCTACCTCAAAGGAAGATCTTTTAGTAACAATGTTATCTTCTAAATGATGAAATACTTAAAAACAAAGATGGTCATTAGCATTGTCATCCCATTTTCAATGCACTGAAGTATTCACTTTCAAAAGCACATCACTTGTGAGATTCCAGAAATGATACATAAATACTTAATTCCTTGTGTTTTGGACAAATGATTTTATTTCAATATCCAAGGAAAGCAGAAAGCTACTGCTTACAAAGTTTACCAGCTTTTACATATTTCACTTGGAAAAACAATAGAAATTGAACTAGCATCATATAAATATCTACTAAAATACGTCAAAAACATTGACATTTAATTCCCATATATATTAGACATACCATTTCCTTCAAACAGTAGCATAAAATCCAATTATGTGATGCATGTGTGTCAGTGAGAACAATTAAGATAATTGATACAAAAAGCTCAAATGAAATGAGATATGTCCGTACTGAAAGAAGAACAGCAGTTTCTGCTCCCTGTGGATCCTTGAAAGTAACATATGCAACTTGTGATCGCTCATTATTGCTGAAAGGGAAGGGGAACAAATAAAAAAAAAAGAAAACAAAACAAAAGCAAATAAGAAACCTATACCAGATAATGTTTGCAGAATCTCAGAACATCACTATACTGGTACATCTACATGGTTAGAAGACAGAAGTAGTTTCAACAATTATCATCACTTTTCTTCATATCCATACGGTACAAAAGTATGGTAATAACTAACCCATGCATTTCGACATGTTCGATGTCACCAGAGAACGAAAAGAACTCCTTAATATCTTGCTCAGATGCACCCAAAGAAACGTTGCCTACTTTCACTGATTGGATCTGTCAAAGAATACAACAACTTATACAGCCCAAAATAGAGAAAGCATCTTCAAACCAACATTATTACATCCATTAAAAAAGAAAACCTCCCATAAATATTTAGGCTGAATACAAACAAAATTTTTATTAGGCTGACCATCATAGAAAGCTAGCATCTTGGATTAATAATCACAAAAACGCGAGCGCAGTTCAATATTAGCAAAGTTAAATTCGCACTTTTTCATTTTTCTTTCAAGTAAGCATTACTTGGAGCAACATTTTACATAATAAATTCCTAAGTAGCATACAACTGATTATACAACACGAAATGAAATCAACCAGATCTATAAATAGTTGCATACAAATCCACAGAAGATATAGCCGGATTCTTTATTAACCTAGTGCAAAAAAGTGTATAATAAAATTTCTAAGAACCAGGGTAAATGATAGTATCATATAACGAAAAACGAAAAAGGTAAATGAAGTGCACAGCAACAGCAGAAACAAAACTCAAATTAGCATTATATCCGTCTGATTAATGAGACCCTAATAATTAAAATTTATGTTAGAACAAGAAAATAATAAAACATAAATTACTAACAAAATTACAGATATTTATGTTAGAACAAGAATATCATAGATCTTCATGGTAAAATTGAATTGGAAAATACAAAATCTCTTTTTTCTTGTTTGTCATAAATTTTCTCACCAAACAAACAAGATGGTTAAAAAAAATAAAAAAAAATTGTACTAACCGCCATTCAGTCCCGTTTCTAGCGAAAGAGATCGAATCTTTCTCCACCGAAAAAAAATGTATTTTGTGTTTCCTCTCTTTTCAACAAAATTTAAATGAAATGGGAAAATTGATGCGAGGATTAAGGGGTTGAACAAAAAAATCCTCTGCGGATATGTACTTAGTTCCTTGTTATGGATCTATTACTTTTGTGGTCATAGTTGCTGGAACCATGTCGTTGAGGGTATTTTGGGAATATAAGTGCAAGGTGAGAAGCGTGGTTATATCAAGTTTAGATAGATTCGGGTATAGAAGATTTGAAGAGGTGAGGAGGGTTGACGTGTGAAAGAACGTGGTCATGAGGTTTTCATTTTCGAGGTTCAGTCTTGTTTTCATGGAAATGAGTAAAAAATGTGGGTTCGATCGAGGTTCAATCTATACCCTTCATTACATCATCTACATTTTGTTTAAGCTCTATTTAACTTGGTACTTAAGTAAATATTTATACAACTGGTTGTTACACCTGATTTTATGTTTTCAGAATTTGTTAAATTATATTTTTATTTTATGTTATTTATTTAAATGATTAAATATAATTAAAATAATTACAATTGTAGTATTATTTTTTAAATGAATTTTAGAATATATGCATGATGGGAAACTTATTGTCTTTAGAAAGAAGTTTTTTATAATTCTTTTAAAACCCCCTGCATTTGTTTCACATTGGCATTGAGAGCATCCTGCACATGCTCCTTCAGCTCATCTTTCTTATAGTTTAACTCTATGATGCTGCTCTCAATCACCTTGAGACTTTCCTTCACATCTCATATGGATTATTCAAGTTTGACAACCCTGCCATCCATCGTTGATAGTGTATCTTTCGAACAACTCCCTTTCTTAGCCTTCTCACGGGTTTTTGGTAGGACAAATTGATCATCTGTTTGATTTATCATCTCAACTCAACACCTTAACAAATCTAGGTTTGTTACCAACTGTCATGGCATTGGACTTTATCTTAATAAATCATGTGGCCTTAGATAGTAAATTATAATTAATTTGTATCATTTACTATCAATATCTAAAATCAATCATATTATCCCTTGTATGGGCCATCGAGACCCAATATACATGTTAGAATCAGGTCGGGACTAAACCGGAAACTCAGAGAATTTTTCACGAAATTGCAAAATTTTTCTTAGGTAAAGGGGACACACGACCGTGTGGCCAAGCCGTGTGGCTCACACGGCTAATGACACGCCCGTGTCCCAGGCCGTGTGGGCAATCGATGTGAGGCACACAATTGTGTCCTAACCCATGTTTGTACCCGTGTAACACTCTAACTTGGGTCACACAGCCAGCCACATGCCCGTGTGCTAGGCCGTGTGGATAATTTAATTTTCGAAAATTAAGTGCAGGTTTTACAGGGCCAAGACACATGCCCGTGTGTTGGGCCGTGTATCTCATACGGCTGAGACACACGCCCGTGTCTCTGCCTATGTGACCAATTCTGAGTATTCTGTTTCTAAATTTTTAAGATGCAGGGGACACACGGCCAAACCACACGCCCGTGCGCATGGCCATGTGTCACACGCAGTTGAGACACACGCCCGTGTGTCTACCCGTGTGGACGAAAATAGGCCATTTCCATGGCCACTTTTCTCACCCAAATTGTATTCAACCTACATCAATACTTGTATATATATACCAATCAATTCAAGACATTAAAACCAAGCCAACATTAACATTATCCATAATATATCATCACATGTATTTATGTACTCAAACTTACCTTTTGTAAAACATATGTGTTTACCATAATTCAATCTAACCATACCAAGCACACATATATTAATCATTATATAACCTCGTATGTATATACACTAAACATACCATTACTAGCCATTCCAATGGCTAGATTTCAAACAACCATTTACTTGCCAACATTGGCCAAGTTAGCCTATACATGCCATTATACCAAAATAAGTCTGCTATTTATACCAAAACGAACTGAAGGATAGTGTGATAATGCTTCGACTGATTTCCAACCTTTACGAGCTTCCGAGCACTATAAAAACAGAAGAAAGAAAAATGGAGTAAGCATTTCAAATGCTTAGTAAGTTCATATAACAGGAAATTAACTTACCAATTATGTTCATTTTAAACAAGCACTCATAGTACATCTAAATCAAAGAAATCAAAACCTAATCACACATAAATCCTCATCAAGCATGTTAGTTATATAGTTCATATAAAGACTAATAAATATTGATGTGCTCATTAATGTTCATTTCCACATACATGTATTTATCATTTTGAATCTCCAAAGAACATTTGTATACCACACTTTTGCATATCAAATATTCTCATGGTATTTTATTTTAGATTTATATTATCCTTTACCAGGACGTTACCTATTGAATCATTTGAAAACTCGATGAATACATGGGCAATACACTCAAGGTGTAAAATACGGTAAATCTGTCAACTCATATTCAGGAGTGCTTATAAAGCACATAAACAGGAAGCTTATCCGAGCTAAAACAGGAAGCTCAGTAAAGCAATATTCAGGAAGCTCGTGCGAGCCTATAATAGGTAGCTCCGAAGAGCCAATAATCAGGGAGCTCTGGATAGCGATATATCGGGAAGTTCAAGCAAGCCATATCGAGAAGCTCACATAGAGCCAATTAACATGAAGCTCACGAAGAGCCGTAATCGAAAAGCTCATAAGAGCTAAAGTGTGTCCACAACACATGTAGGATCACAACCTATCGGGACGCTTCGAAGAGCTATAACAAGAAGCTCGCAAGAACCATATATTGGGAAGCTCATGGGAACTAATAATAGGACGTTCTTTTGAGCTATGGTATGTCTGCAACATATGCAAGACCACAACTAATATAGGGGCCCAGTATCCAATTGAATTTCATGTATTCAAACGGGATTTAATAATTACCAGGCATTGTCGGAATTATGAATTTATTTTCTAAACATACCAAATTCATAATTCAACATTCACATATACAATATTCCACTCATACATGTAAATATACACAATTTAGTTACACAAACTTACCTCGTTACTTGTTTGTTTAGAGAATCTACTGATCCAACACTTTTTGTTTTTCTCGATCCAATTCAGTTCTAGGTCTTTCTAGATCTATATAAATGAATTTAACATCAATTTAATCCATTTCATACTTAATTTAATTCAATTCACATCCTAGGAAAAATTACCATTTTGCCCCTATACTTTCAATAAATGACGATTTCATCCCTAGGCTCGGAAAATGAAATTCATGCAATTTAATCCTTATTCCAAGCCTAACCGGTTTTTACATATAACATTTACATCCCATTTATTTCACAAAAAAATAAAAAAAATTCCATGAATTTTACATCTTTTCAATTTAGTCCCTAAATCACAGTTTCATGAAAATTCACTTTACAAAAGTTGTTTATCTATCAACAGCCTTTCAATTTCTACCATAAATTTCAAAATTTCAGCATATACATCCATGGAAAAATTTTAATACATTGATAAATTTGCAAATTAATCCTCAAAATAGATAGATTAGGTTGTTACGATCTCGAAAATGTAAAAATTACTAAAAACGAGACACAATTACTTACCCAATTAAGCTTGCTTGAAGTTCTTTCTCTTAGCTAGGGTTTCCAGAAAAGTAATTTGGGGAAGATGATTTAATAAGATGATATTAGGCTATTATCATCTTTATTTATTTCCAAATTCCAATTTAGTCCTTTTCTTTTTCTAATTTTCCATGGATAAATCATCATAAATATCTACTATCTTCTTTTAATGGTCTAATTACCATATTAGGACCTCAAGTTTTGAATTCCATAGCTATTTGATACTTATAGCTACTAGAACACAACTTTTTTTATTTTATACAATTTGGTCCTTTCCATAGTTAAACATGTAATCGGTAAAATTTTCTTATCAAAATTTTCATATAACATTCCTATCATAATGCAGACCATGCAATAATATTAAAATAAATTTTCTTTCTGACTCGGATTTGTGGTCCCGAAACCACTGTTTCGATTTAACTGAAAATGGGCTGTTACAGAATTTGCTTCAAATTTGCCTAAGTTAACTTGAACCCTCGAAAACTAAGAATCTCAAAGAGAATTCTTTAAGGTACTGACGTTAAAAAGTTATAATTGAAGCAAGCAAGACAACAAAAAAGAAAGCAGAAGAAAGTTTGAGTAAGTGTTCTCAATTTGATTAATGAAGTCCCAATCGAATTATGAGGGTGGCACCTCATTATTCACTATAGTGCCAAGTAGCTTTTAATTTCATTTTCTTAGGGTATACTTGTTATAGTGTGGTAGTTATGGTTGGCATCGGTGATCTCAAGGTCTCTAAGAAATAAGAATTATCGTATGGTTTGTCATGGTTGTTGTGCCCTCTTTGGGTTTAGTTCCTTTCTAAGATTACATGTCCTCTCTTAATCCAATCTCATGTTATTTAGAGTTCTATTGCTTTTGGCTTTTTCACATATTATGTGCACTTTCTATTAGCCTTTGGACCTTGCATTCATGTGCAGAGTATGAAGCCCTTGACCTTAGCACTTTAGTGCCCTTAGTGTTGTGGTGCTTAACATTTCGTGCTCTTTGGTGTTTGGATGAATCTTCAAGCTTCTTCTATTAGTTTTTACTAAGGGATAAATACTATAAGTTGAATGAAAAAGTAAAGTGTGAGAATAATGAACTAAATATGAAACATCAAATGAATTTTATAGGCAAAAATAACTAGACCGTATGCTATGTTAATTATAAGTGAAATTTGAATTGTGAAACTGTGGAAATGAGGAAAAAAAAGAATGATTTAATAATCAATATAGCTAATGCACAACACGATTCACAAAAATTTTAAAATTTAAAAACTAAACTATGATTATTGCGTGTAAATAACTAATACAATTGTGCAAGTGTACATGTCATTCAAGTAATAAAGTGATAAGTAAGTATCGTCTCCACAGGGATCGGAATTTGGTAAGAAATTGAGTAAGTTATTATATTCCTAGTGACTATACTGAATAATAGGAAATATTCTCAAGTTGAATAAGATGTTGAATAATGAATTAATGAAGTCAAATGCAAAAAAAAAAAAAAAAGAATTGATGTGGAAAATAAAATGCTATGGCAAATTACAGAGAAAAGCAAGAGTGTTTCTGCTACTGAGTGAATAGGGTTGGAATTATTCAGGTGAAATGTTCATATCAAAATAATGCCATGGCAAAACATTGTCTAATCTACTACCCAGAGAATCACTATTGTGATCTGCCTCTTTCGATAGCTAGATCTTAAGCTAGAAATCTAAGTTATTGTATGTCTACAAAACTCTGGATTAATAACCATAATGAACGTTCTTCTCTGTACAACTCGCAACATCTATGTCTAGAGTGCCACGAATATTCCGTCGAGTATTCTCTTGCATCAAACGATTCAAGATCTAGTATATTTAACCTTTTCAGAATAAAACATACTTAAGAACACAACACACAATCAAGAGCTTGCATGTTTGTATTTAAAATAAGCATAGATCGAATGAAACAATGATATAGGCAATCTCTAATCATGGGCATTAAATGTGATAAAACATTCACCCAAAATAACTCCAACCTAGAAAGGATTTTGTTCATGGGTGGAAAAGTTAACATCTAAAATCATTCATCAACATTCTCAAATAAGTTCGAATCATAGAAATCAGGAAAATAAAGTAGAAATGCATGAATTTCTTGCCACACTCCAGCTTCTCTCTGATCTTCAGATTGCTCATAAACCCAGGGTAGATGTCTCTCCCCTTTCTTCACGCATGTGCTATGCTCTCTTAGTTGCTTCCTTTCTTTCTCTAGAATTTTCCAATGGAGTTCTTCTCTGCGCAGATAGAAAACTGCTATCACTGATTTTCTTTTCTTACGCAAATTCTCCTCTCCCTCTTTTTTCTTTACTCTCCTTCTTTTATTAGGTAAATCCCTTCCACCTCAACCCACATTTTTTATTCCTCTTTTCAGTTTGGTTTTTCTGGTACATACACAATTGGCTGAGTGACGTGGTTAGATTGCTAAGTCATCTTCCCGGAATTGCCATGGCGATTTTGTTGGCAATCAATCTTACCATTTGCCATGACAATTTTTCATTTTCCTTATTTTCCTTCTTCATCTTCTTCCTACACCTGTGTTCACACAAAACCACACCTTTCCTCCCCAAGTGATAAAAGTAACAAATAGTGACCATTATAGCGCAATCCAAGCTTTGTTATGCAATGTTCTAAAATTATACTAAAAATGCATATGTATTTACTTAATTAAAAATAATTAATTTCATCTAGAGGCCTGAAATATAACTCTTTTCAAGAGTTATCAATGATGATAACAAATTTTAACTACATTGTAATTTGGCAATGAGAGAGCAAAACCTTAAGGTGAATTAAACCTCATAGACCTCAAGGTAAGTTGACTCTTTCCTTGTTTACTTTCTAAGCATTTATTCTTAACGTGCAGTTGTTTCTTGCACGTAGACTCATTGTGCTTTACATGTAACACCCCTCACCTATTCCAAATGACCGGTATAGATGAGAGATGCTATTGAAGTATGTATGAGTAAGAAATCTTGGATTTATTTAATAATTAAAAGTCTAAAACATTTTTATAAGATAATTAAAATATGTTTTAGACAAATTGAAATTTTAAAAAACAATTTAAAATCATTTAGAATTTATTCGGGCTTGACCGGAATCCAAAACGGGCCCCACAAGTCAAAACAACTTAAAATAGTGCAGGGTTGTAATAGTGGCGTGATGTTGCGACATGATTGACTGAGTAATGAAGTTGCGATGTGAGGAAAGCAAAGTAGTAAGGTCAGGCATGAAAGTCATTGTAACACCCCTTACCCGTGTTCGAATCCGGAACCGGATACGAGGCATTACCTAGCTTAACTTGCTTAAACATAACATATCGGGCTATAAAATTTCATTTCAACTTAAAAAATTTCCATTTAAAATCATAACCTTTTCATTCTTGGCCTACGAGGCCCTAAAAATACGTCTGAGAGGTTTCAAAATTAAACCGATAACTTTTACGCGCTTAGAAAATTTTTGTCCAAACAGGGGCCACACGCCCGTGTTGTTTAAGGGACACGCCTTTGTGCCCTTGAGACATGCCCGTGTCCCTCACATGGCCTCGACATGCCCGTGCCCTAGCCCGTGTGCCAAAACCTTGGCATTCTGTTTATGACATCATCACTTCGCTATAGTCACACGGCCAAGGCACACGCCCGTGTCCTTAGACCGTGTGTCGAATTAAATTCCAAACTTCAGGTGCAGAGACGACCTGGGCACACACCCATGTCCATGGCCGTGCCTCACACACGGCTGAGATACACGGTCGTGTCTCTGCCCCTGTATTTTCTACTGAGCATACTTACTTGCAACTCTAGCATGCAAGAGGACACACGGCCGATCACCATGCCCATGGGGCTAACCGTGTGTCACACATGGCCTAGACACACGCCTGTATGTCTACCAGTGTGGACATTAAAAAGGCTATATTCCAAGCCAAATGCCACCCTACATAGCAACCATTCTTATAACAACTCAAATCAAGCATAACTTCATGATTCATCATCAATAAATATATATATAAGAACTTGTCAAGTATTGGCCCAACTTTAATGACCATTTACAAAATAGATTGAAACAACTATAATTCCCAACTCATTTGGCTTGCAAATATGACATAACCAAAACATTCAAGTCCTATACATGCCATGCTCAAAATAAATTTAGTTTGGCTATACCACAAAGTGCAGTTGTTTCTTGCACGTAGACTCATTGTGCTTTACATGTAACACCCCTCACCTATTCCAAATGACTGGTATAGATGAGAGATGCCATTGAAGCATGTATGAGTAAGAAATCTTGGATTTATTTAATAATTAAAAGTCTAAAACATTTTTATAAGATAATTAAAATATGTTTTAGACAAATTGAAATTTTAAAAAATAATTTAAAATCATTTAGAATTTATTCGGGCTTAACCGGAATCCAAAACGGGCCCCACAAGTCAAAACAACTTAAAATAGTGCAGGGTTGTAATAGTGGCGTGATGTTGCGACATGATTGACTGAGTAATAAAGTTGCGATGTGAGGAAAGCAAAGTAGCAAGGTCAGGCATGAAAGTCATTGTAACACCCCTTACCCGTGTTCGAATCCGGAACCGGATACGAGGGATTACCTAGCTTAACTTGCTTAAACATAACATATCGGGCTATAAAATTTCATTTCAACTTAAAAAATTTCCATTTAAAATCATAACCTGTTCATTCTTGGCCTACGAGGCCCTAAAAATACGTCCGAGAGGTTTCAAAATTAAACCGAGAACTTTTATGCACTTAGAAAATTTTTGTCCAAACAGGGGCCACACGCCCGTGTTGTTTAAGGGACACGCCCGTGTGCCCTTGAGACATGCCCGTGTCCCTCACATGGCCTCGACATGCCCGTGCCCTAGCCTGTGTGCCAAAACCTTGGCATTCTGTTTATGACATCATCACTTCACTATAGTCACACGGCCAAGGCACACGCCCGTGTCCTTAGACCGTGTGTCGAATTAAATTCCAAACTTCAGGTGCAGAGACGACCTGGGCACACACCCATGTCCATGGCCGTGCCTCACACACGGCTGAGATACACGGTCGTGTCTCTGCCCGTGTATTTTCTACTGAGCATACTTACTTGCAACTCTAGCATGCAAGGGGACACACGACCGATCACCACGCCCATGGGGCTAACCGTGTGTCACACACGGCCTAGACACACACCTGTATGTCTACCAGTGTGGACATTAAAAAGGCTATATTCCAAGCCAAATGCCACCCTACATAGCAACCGTTCTTATAACAACTCAAATCAAGCATAACTTTATGATTCATCATCAATAAATATATATATAAGAACTTGTCAAGTATTGGCCCAACTTTAATGACCATTTACAAAATAAATTGAAACAACTATAATTGCCAACTCATTTGGCTTGCAAATATGACATAACCAAAACATTCAAGTCCTATACATGCCATGCTCAAAATAAATTTAGTTTGGCTATACCACAAAGTGGGCGATAGTGTGATCTCCAACTCTAACGTCCGTGAATTCTTGAGCTAACTTGTCAATACTACAAGGAAAAGGGCAATGAAAGGGGTAAGCATAAAGCTTAGTAAGTTTGCATGAAAATAAATAGCAACAATAAGCTCATGACAATATCCATCCATGGCATTAAATAACCACACACAAGTCATAGGCTCCTTGCCATACTTACTCATACTTGCCCTTATCCAGCACATACCATGCCACATATCGTAAATGTTCTTTATGAATTATTCACGGGTACCTGTGTTAACTCAATCTCATAGCTTTAATACAATTCTCGTTTCTATTTCTAAGCTGATCTATTTATTCCAATAAATCACTAGGGATAATCAAAGATTCATATTCATTATCATTAGCATAAACACGAAGCCAATGCCACATCCCAGATGTGGTCTCACATGGATCGTCTCTGAATACTGATGCCATATCCCGGATATAGTCTTATATGGAACCTCATATCAATATCGATGCCATATCCCAGATATGGTCTTATAGGATTTTTTTTCACATTTAGTGCCGAAGCCATATCCCAGATATGGTCTTACACGGGATCTCAATTCGGTGCCGATGCCATGTCCCCGACATGGTCTTATACGGGACCTCATCAATTTCACATCTTAATGATAGTGTTTCACACTCATTATAGTCCAACTAGGACCTCAACATCTTAGCTTACTCATTCAACATCAAATATTCAATTTGGTAGAATATCATACAACGACATAATATCAAATGTTCTCAAACATGTTAATGTGAATGTTGAATCTACCTTATACAAACTTACCTCGATTCTAAAATAAGCCAAATCATCGATCTAGCCCCCGATTGAGGTTAATTCTTGGTTCTTCTTGCTCTATAATAGCAAATTAGCTCATTTTAATATCACATTAATAAATTCACTTCAATAATCATGCTTTGGCAAAATTACTATTTTGCCCTTAGACTTTGGCAAAATGACCATTTTACCCTAGGCTCGGAAATCAATTCTAATCAAATTTCTACCTTCAACAAGCCTAGGTGAACATTTATTTCTCTTATGGCTATAATCAAAACTCAATGTTTTACATATTTACTACATATTACAACAAGGTCCTTTTAGGTGTTTTCTTGGTAACACCTTTCACAAAAGTTGTTCATCTAACAACTAGGACTCATTTTCTTCCATAAAAATATAGCAAACCACATAAAAGCTCTCATGGAAAAACTCTAAAATTTTCACCATATTGCAAGATAGTCCCCTCATTAGAAAGCTTAAGCTTTAGGGGGTTCCAAAAGTACAACTATTTTCAAGAAAAACCATTAAAATCACTTACTTGAATGAAGATGAGTTTGCTGAAATTTTCAGCTTTCAAAACCCCTATTTTGCTTGCTATTTTTGGTCGAGGAAGATGGAGAGAAAAGATGATGTATTTTCTTTCTTTATTTTATTAATACAAGTCAATTTAGTCACCAACTTTTACCAACTTTGACCAATTTTGTCAATTCTTGTCTCCTATGGCCGACCACCCTATCCTTAGGGGTCTAATTGAACTTTAAAGACCTCAAATTAATATTTTATGGCTATTAGGCACCTTTATCTTATGAAGTAGAACTTTCGTACTTTATGTGATTTAGTCCTTTTTCGCGATTAAGCAAGAAATCGCTAAAATTAAGGCACCAAAATTTTCATACACACATATAATCATGCTTTAGCTCGTAAAATGACATGAAAATAATTTTCTCTAACCTCGGATTAGTGATCCACACGTATTGGTATAAAGTGAATAATCCACACGCACCGGTATAAAGTGAATAATCCACATAGAAATATACAACTCGACCAACCTGTCAAGTGAATAATCCACACGCACCGGTATAAAGTGAGCCGACTTCGTTAATCTATCAACAATGACCCACAGAACATCTTTCTTTCTTGGAGTCATAGGTAACCCGCTACAAAATCCATGGTGATTCCATCCCATTTCCACTAGGGAACCATCACTGGCTGAAGCAATCCCGAAGGTACTTGATGCTCGGCTTTCACTTATTGGCAGATCAAACATTTTGTAACAAACTCGGAGATGTCTCTTTTCATACCCGGCCACCAATACAATTTCTTCAAATCATTGTACATTTTCATACTGCCCGGTGTACTGACAAACAACTACTGTGTGCTTCATGTAAAATTTTTCGGATCAACTCACCATCCTTAGGTACACAAATCCTGTCATGGGACATCACACATCTATCTGAACTCATCCGAAAATCAGATTCATTTCCCGATTCACACTGAGCTCTCTTAGCTTGCGTCCCACTATCATTCTTTTGAGTTTCACATATCCGCTGAATAAATAACGGTCTAACCCTAAACTCGGCCAATATAGAACCATCATCAGACAACGCTAAGTTTGTACTCATAGCTCTCAAAGCATACAAGGATTTTTTGCTCAAGGCATCCGCAACTACATCTGATTTCCCAGGATGGTAATCGATTACTAGATCGTAATCCTTCAAAAATTCGAGCGACAGCCATTGCCACAAATTCAAATTCTTTTGGTCCATCAAGTACTTCAAACTCTTGTGATCGGTGGAGATTCGACACTTCTCACTATATAAATAATGACGTCAAATATTCAAAGCAAAGACGACCGCAGCCAACTCTAAATCATGAGTCGGATAATTCTTCTCATGTGGTTTTAGCTATCTCGAGGAGTAAACTACTACCTTACTCTCTTGCATCAACACACAGCCAAGGCCATTTAATGACGCATCACTATAAACCACAAACTCTTTCCCCGACTTAGGTTGTACTAAAACCTGTGCCTCAGTCAATAATGCTTTCAATTTCTTGAAACTTTGTTGGCATTTCTTAGTCCATTCAAACTCAACATCTTTATGCAATAGTTTCGTCATCGGGGTAGCAATCATGGAGAACCCTTTTACGAAACGTCTGTAATACCCCGCTAAACCCAAAAAGCTTCTGATTTCTGACACATTCCTTGGCAGTTTTCACTCTACAATAACCGAGATGTTAATCGAATCAACTCTAATGCCATCACTCGACACGATGTGTCTTAAGAATCCGACCTCACGGAATCAAAACTCACTCTTGCTAAATTTAGCATACAATTGCTTGTCTCTTAAAGTCTGCAAAACAATTTTCAGGTGCTCTGCATGCTCATTCTCACCCCGAGAATAAACTAATATGTCGTCGATAAAAACAACTACAAACTTATCCAAATATGTTGGAAGATGCGGTTCATTAAATCCATAAATATCGTAGGAGCATTTTTTAAGTCAAATGGCATGACAAGAAACTCATAATGGCCATATCTCGTCCGAAATGCAGTTTTTGGCACATCTTGCTCCTTAACCCTCAACTGGTAGTGGCCAAACCTTAGGTCTATCTTAGAGAATATCGTAGCTCCCTTCAATTGGACAAATAAATCATCTATCCTTAGCAAGGGATAATTATTCTTCACTGTCACCTTATTGAGTTGTCTGTAGTCTATGCACAATCTCATTGACCCATCTTTCTTCTTAACAAAAAGTACCGGAGCAGCCCACGATGAATAGCTCGGCCTTGCAAAACCCTTGTCCGTTAACTTTTGCAACTGAATCTTCAACTCTTTTAATTCCAATGGTGCCATTCTATACGGAGCAACTAAAATAGGTGCAGTACTCGGAACTAACTCTATTCCAAACTCGACCTCTCTAACTGGAGGCAATCCGAGTAACTCTTCCGGGAACACATATGGATACTCGCATACCACCGACACTGATTCAATCTTTACCTCTGACTCTTGAATATTTAGCACAAAGGCGAGATATGATTTATACCTTTTTTTCAAGTATCTCTCGACTACCATAGATGAAATTATCATAGGCAAACTATTCGATCTACCTGATTCAACCCGAATGACATCTCCATTTACAAACTTCAATTCAATAAACTTACTACCACAATTTACTAAGACATTATGGGTAGTCAACCAATTCATGCCAAGAATTAAATCAAATTTATCAAGCGGCAACAACATGAGATTTGCTGGAAAATATTGAGCTCTAATTGTCAAGGGACAATTCCTACACACTTTGTCAACTAGTACATGTTTGCTTAACGGGTTTGACACTTTTATCACAAATTCTATAGACTCAACAGTCATACTCATGCTAGATACCAATTTCATGCAAATATATGAATGGGTAGACCCCGGGTCAATCAAAGCAACAACAGAGATATCATGAAGAGAAAAAGTACCCGTTATCACATCTGGAGAAAAAGTCCTTGTAGGTGCTCGACCCTCTGATCTCACAGCAGGGTCTCTGGGTGCACCTCTACTACTAGTCCCACTTCTTGGGTTCTTTTGTGATATACCCCTCGAAGATACATTACTTGATCTTACTTCTTTCTTTCGTTCCTTCTCATCCTTCTCAGGACAATTCCAGACAAAATGATCGGGTGAACTACACTTGTAACAATTACGGCTATTTCCCCAACACTCCCAGTATGTTGCCTACCACAATTTGGACACTCTAGTTTATTTGACTTTGTATTGCCCACGCTCGTCATCGATGTGGGTTGAACTCTCGAGCCCGAGTATGTATTACCTCAGTCTCGGTGTGAATACCCCACTGAAGCAGTCGTCCGAAGGTTCATTTCCTTAGACCTCTTTGATTGAGTTTGGAACGATTTACTCATTGGCCTCTTTATTGCATCTCAGGCCTCAACCATAGCTTTTCTCTTTTCCTTATTTAATTCCTCGGCCTTGCATGCCCTATCAACCAACACCACGAATTCTTTTAACTCCAAGATCCCAACTAAGAGTCTGATATCCTCATTCAGCCCATCTTCAAACCTCTTGCAAAAGATAGCTTCTGTAGACACACTCTTGTGCATACTTGCTGAGCCTAACAAACTCGCGCTCATATTCTGCCCCATTCATTTTTCCTTGCTTCAATTCAAGGAATTCTTTCTGTTTCTGGTCCACAAATCTTTGACTTATGTACTTCTTTCGGAACTCTTCCAAAAAGAAGTCCCATGTCACCCTCTCCTTTGGAACTACCGACGTCAGTGTTTTCCACCAATAGTATGCCGAGTCCTTCAGCAATGGCATGACACATTTCAAGCTCTCCTCAGGTGTGCAGGAGAGTTCATCGAATACTAGTTTTGAATTCTCAAGCCAGAACTCCGCCCTCTCGGGGTCATTGTCTATATTAGCTCTGAATTCCTTGGCCCCTTGTTTTCGAATCTTATCTACCCGGGGTTAGGTCATTCTCACCAAATCTATACCTTGAGGAGCCACAGGAATTGGCTTAGGTATAGGAGGGGGTGGATGAGGTTAAGCATTAGGATTTGCTTGTACATACTCTGTATACCAATTACTCATCATTTGGAGAAAGACTTCCCGAGCCTCTTCTCCTGGACCCATAGTCTCGAGTCTACTCTCTATAGACACGGTCCTTCGCGCGGGAGCCGTCGCGTTACTAGCAGCATCATCAGTAGCCACTCAGTCGGGATCCATTTACTATACGAAACCACACTTTAATATTTGTCGGAAGTCACCACACTATCAATATACGTTTTTGGCATGTATAGCTAGACTCTTACACACGCTACTGTAGTCTGAGAACCAACTAAATCATAGCTCTGATACCACTAAATGTAACACCCCTTGCCCGTATTCAACTTCGAAATCGAGTACGAGGCATTACCAGACTTATCTCTCTTGAACATACAACTTTGGGCTGTAAAATTTCATCCCAACTTAGAACTTTCCATTCACATTCAAAAACATCTTCATTATGGGCCTACAAGGCCTTAAACATGCATGCAGTGGATCTCAAAAATCAACCAAAAACTTTTATAAACTTAGGAAAATTTTACCTTAACAGGGCCACACGCCCGTGTGAAATGAGACATGCCCGTGTGGGCTGGCCGTGTGGTCACACACGCTTATGTCCCTAACCCATGTGGAATTTATTCTCTTTGAACTTACAGGGGTTTTCACACGGCCAAACACACGACCGTGTCCTTAGACCGTGTCCTCTACACGGCCTAGACACGCCCGTGTCCTCACCCTTGTGTAAAAACCTGGGTATTTTGTTTATGACGTCAGTAATCTTTTAAGGGGTAAACGGCCTAAGTACACGCCCGTGTGGCTAGCCCGTGGTCGACACTGACTTGCAACATTAACATACAGAGGACATATGGCTTGATCACACGTTTATGGATCCAACCGTGTGTCTCACACGGCCTAGACACATGCCCGTGTGTCTACCCGTGTGGACAAGAACAAGGTTATTTACCAAGCTCTTTTTGTCACCCTAACTCACACATCAAAAATCCATTCAACCATTCACTAAGCAACCCAATTGTGCAACATACACTTTCATGAATAACCTCATCTTTTCATAAATTAGTCATAATGAGCCATCAACTATGGCTATATATAAGGAGTTCATTTATAAAGGAGCCAACACATATATGGCCAAAATAACAAAACATTTCACCTAGTCTGGCCCTTATACATGCCATACTCAAAATGCTAAGTCTAGATATACCGAGATGAGCTGGTAGTGTGGGTGATCATCTTCCAATTAACTTCGTATCCCGAACTGGCTCTTTGACACTATAAAACAAGGAAAAAGAAATGGAGTAAGCATTAAGCTTAGTAAGTTTACATGTAAACAATAAGCATCATAACATATATATATCCATCAATGGTTTTCATAACAGGCAAGAATAATTCACATTTCATAATCATGCTTACTTATTTCATCTCTTACCACATTTCAACCATATAACAAATATAATGCTCTCATTTATTTGCATACATTTCCTACATTCATCACCACAACATCATATGAAACATATACTTAAACGATTTCTCAATGAATCATTCAGAATAATACCAAACACTCGGTGGTTTCGCACACAGCCCACCATTATAATAGGGTGGTATCGCACATAGCCCACCAACAAGAATATTTACGGTGGTATCGCACTTAGCCCACCAAATGATAATATAAACGATGGTATCGCATGCAACCCATCGTGAATAAGTAATAAGGTGGTATCGCACACAGCCCACCAATGATTATTACGGATAATATTCCACACTTGCCTAACCATTTCAAGGTTCATACGAGAATTACTCATTTTCTATCGAATTCAATCCATCTCAATCATAAATGATCTCTTTCATACAATATACCAATAAGTAACAACGTAAGTATTCAAGATGTACCGTTTACACATAAACTTACCTCGGTGTAAAATGTATTAATCGATGTTTTAGTCCGTAACCTTGCCTTTTCCTCGGTCAAGGTTGTTTCTGCGCTCTTCTTGATCTATAATAATAAAATTCACTCATTCAATCACTTTATAATTCATGATATATCAAAATTTCTACTTAGGCAAAAATGACCATTTTGCCCTTCTACTTTGGCAAAATTATGATTTTGCCCCTAGGCTCATAAATTGTTTTTCATCACATTTTCTCATTAAACAAGCCTAGTTGAACATTTATTTCTCTTACAACAACTCACAAAAATAATTATTTCATTCATTTATTACACAAATTCAACCTTTACTAATAGGTCCCATTTAGGTGTTTTCATGGTAACACCTTTCACAAATGTTGTTCCTTAACTCACTAACATTCATTTTCTTCCATAAAAACTCAGCAAACAACATAAAAACTCTCATGGAAAGTCCCTAAACGTTCAATCATTTTGCAAATTGGTCCCCTCATTAGCTAGCTTAAGCTTTGGGGGTTCCAAAAGTACAAAAATTATCAAGAAAGACCTCTAAAATCACTTACTTGCAAGAGAATAGCTCGGTTGAAAGTTTGAACTCCAAAAACCTCTAATTTCTCTTCAATTTTCAGTGGAAGAAGAAGGGTGAATAGTGAAAGATGATATCTTCTTTCTTTGTCTTATTTTATTCATTTTTGGACACCTAATTTCACCAAATTTTTGACCAAATTAATGTCTTTGTCCCCCTTGGCCAGCCATCACTCTTAAGGTGGTCTATTTGCACTTTAAAGACTTTCAATTTAATATTCCATAGCTACTAGACACTCCTAGCTTGAAAAATGGAACTTTCGCACTTTATGCGATTTAGTCCTTTTTCACAATTAAGCATACAATCATAAAAATTAAAGCACCAAAATTTCCATGCAACCTTATTATCATGCTATAACACATAAAATAATATCAAAATAATTTTCTTCAACCTCGGATTAGTGGTCTCGAAACCATTATTCCGACTAGCCCCAAAATCCGGTTGTTACACTTATAAAAATTAAGCATCATAACTATTTAAAACTAACATACTTGAAGTATTTAATCATCATCATTTGACACCAAAAGACTTATACAGCTACTTATATATGTTCTAAAAGAATTACTAATTAAGCACACAAGTTCAACGTCTTTACTAAAAACAAGCACAACAAGTTACTTCCAATATTTACATTCATACAAAATATTCAAGTACTATAGACCCTTTCTAATATATGCCACTTAAACCAACTAGTATGAACCAAAATGACTACCGAGATGTTGATGATAGTGTGCAAGCTTCCGAGTCAATCCAATCAAAGCAACGATTCCAAAGGTCCTAGAAGAATAAATCAAACTAATAAGCATCAACAAGCTTAGTAAGTTCAATATAAGTTTCCCTTTAATAATTAACCGAAGACTATCCAATTAATGTAAGTTTTCAATATGCCGGAACAAAGCCTGCTAGGCACATAGCCCGAATAATCACTGGCACAAAGCCTGCTAAGCACATAGCCCGAATAATCATTGGATTTCTATTTCGTTAAACATAACTAAATAAAATCCATATCCAACCAATAATTAAATAGTACAAATATTCAGTAAGATTAATAGTAAGAAAATAACAAACTTACTTAGACTGAATCGTAGAAATTATAGAAGCTTAGGGACTATTCTGCTATTCTACCTTTCCTCGAATATCTACGGATTATTGATCTATATGTAAAATTTTCAATTCTTAGCATATATTTCATTTCAAATCCATTTTACAATAAATACCCTTTTATTTTTTGAATTTACACAATTACCCTAAACTTTTACAATTTTAGTTAATTCATCAAATTAACTAATTTTCTCAAATAAGTAATTTATCCAAATATTCTAGGCCCTCAAAAAACCCCTAATAAACCTAAAATTCACTATCAAACCCTAATATTTTGACATTTCCACAATTTAATCCTAAAATCAATATTTAACAAAAATCTCTTTACAAATTCATCAAATAGCATAATAAAGACTCCAAATACATAATATTCATCAAAATATTCAATATTCATTAATGGAAACTCTAAAAATTTTTAACAGAATCGAAAACGAAGGTACGTGTTGGCTGGACCTAGTTGCAACGATATCAAAAACATAAAAATTATAAGAAACAAGTAAGAATTGAACTCAAATGCATAAAAAAAATGAAGAAACCGAACTTAGAGCTTCCTCCTATGGTGATTTCAGCCAAATGATGAAGAAAATGGCTAGGAAACTTAAATTTCCAATTTGTTTTGTTTAAATTTCAAATAATTTACAATTTTGCCATTATAATTACCTTATTTTGTTATTTTCTATTAACATGCCATCCCACTATATTATTGAGGGCATAATTATTACCTAAGTCTCTCCTTAAACATTAATTAAACCATTTCATCATTGATTTGCTCTAATTTGTAAGTTTTGCACCTTTTTTAGTTTTGTCCCTTTTCATTAATTAACTATTTAATCGTTAATATTTCTAAACCAAAATTTTAATACGAATCTAATGAATCTATAAATAATCTAAAAATAATATTTATGAGTCGACATGATAGAAATTTGTGGTCTCGAAACCACTGTTCCGTCACCACTGAAAATCGAACTGTTACAATTCTCCCCCTTTTAGGAAATTTCGTCCTCGAAATTGTTACCTGAAAATAGACTCGAATGCTATAATCTCATTGATTCCTCAGTTTCCCAGGTAACTTCTTCTGAACCGTGTCGATGACACAAGATTTTTACTAACAATACTCATTTATTCCGTAATTCTTTAACTTCTCGAGCTAATATTTTCATTGGTTCTTCTGAATACGTTAAGTCCGACTGTAACTCAATTTCACTATGAGGAATTACATGCGAAGGAATAGATCTATATGTTCTCAATATTGAAATGTGGAATACATTATGGATTTTCTCGAGTTTAGAGGACAATGTTAGTCTATAAGCTACAGGGCCAATTCTTTCAATAATCTCATACAATCCTATAAAACTCGAGCTCAGCTTTCCCTTCTTGCCAAAACACAACACTTTCTTCCACGAAGAAACTTTCAAGAATACTTGATTGCCAACCACAAATTCTATATCTTTTCATTTCAAATCCGCATACGATTTCTGACTATCGAATGCATCTTTCAAACAATCCTGAATAAATCGAACTTTGTGTTCTGTTTCTCGAATCAAATCAATTCCGACCATATTGGATTCACTCAATTCTAACCAATACAACATTGTTCTACACTTCCTCTTGTAAAGAGCTTCAAATGGTGCCATTTTTTTATATTGGATTGATAACTGTTATTATATGCAAATTCGGCTAATGGTAAGTATTTTTCCTAGTTACCTTCAAATCCGACTATACAACATCTCAACATAGCTTTCAGAATCTGAATCACTCATTCTGATTGCCCGTCAGTCTGAAGATGAAACGTAGTGCTGAAATTAAGCTTAGTACCTAAAGCCTCATGAAGTTTGCTCCAAAATCTCGATGTAAATCTTGGATCTCGATTCGAACTGATAGATGTCGGAACTTCGTGTAATCTCACAATCTCAAACACATATAGTTCTGCTAGTCTCTCAAGGGTGTAATATATTCTGATTGGAATAAAATATGCCGATTTTGTCAATCTGTCAACAATCACCCAGATTGAATCTTTCTTTCTCGAAGTTACAGGTAAACTAGATACGAAATCCATCGCAACTCGCTCCCACTTCCATTCAGGAATCATAATAAGTTGTAGTAAACCCAAGGGTACTTGATGTTCTACTTTCACCTGCTGACAAATCAAGTATTTAAGTACAAATTTGCAAATTTCTCATTTCATACCCGGCCACCAGTACATTTGTTTCAAGTCACAATACATCTTTGTTCTACCTGGATAAATAGAGTGCAAACTACTGTGAGCTTCAGAAAGAATATCATGTTTCAAAACAGAATTACTCGGAACGCAAATTCTATCATGATAACGCAATATACCATTATCATCAACACTGTATTCTAAACTCAATTTCTTTTGAGCCAACTGACGTTTTATAATCAACTTCAGATCTTCCTCTTGTAATTCTCGAATTCACTGAAGGAACAAGGGGTCGTGATTTCAATTCTACTATTACAGAACCATCACCATTCAGGACTAAAAGAGTGTTCAACATTCGAAGTGTGAACAATGATAACTTTCGACTGAATACAGCCACAATTGCATTAGCATTTCCCGAATGATAATCAATAACCAAATCGTAATCTTTCAATAATTCTAACCATCGTCTCTGTCTCAAATCCAATTATTTTTGAGTCATCAAATACTTTAAAATTTTGTGATTTGTGAACACGACATTTCTTGCCGTATAGATAATGTCTCCAAATCTTTAAAGCAAATACAATCGCGGCTAACTCGAGATCATGAGTAGGATAATTATTTCATGCGACTTTAACTGCCGAGAAGCATAAGTTACTACTTTTCCTGACTGTATCAGCACACAACCCAAACCATTTAAAGATGCATCATTAAAAACAACATATGATATCCCTGCTTCAAGTTTAGTCAACACTGGAGCTTCCGTCAACATCTTCTGCAACTGATCAAACTTTTTTGGCATTTACCGAACCAACCAAACTCAACATTTTTCTATAATAATTCGGTCATCGACAAAGCAATAATCAAAAGGTTTTTAACAAACCGTTGATAGTAACCTGCTAAACCCAGAAAACTTCACATTTCTAAAACATTCTTCGGGATCTTCCAATTCATTATAGCAAAAATTTTACTCGGATCAACTCGAATCCCATCGGCTGATACTATGTGACCCAAAAATCTAACTTCTCGAAGCCATAATTCACATTTACTAAATTTTACGTACAATTATTTTTCCCTCAGAGTCTGTAGTACGATCCTCAAATGTTGGGCATGTTCCGATTCTGACTTGGAATAGATCAATATATCATTAATAAACACAACAATGAATCTATCCAAGTGAGGCTGAAAAACCCGATTCATTAAATCCATAAAAGTAGCAAGGTCATTGGTCAAGCAAAATGGCATTACCAGAAACTCATAATGACCATAACGAGTTCTAAAAGACGTCTTTGACACATCATAGTATTTAACATTCAATTGATAATACTCGGATCTGAGATCTATCTTCAAGAACACTGTGGCACCTTTCAATTGATCAAATAAATCATCGATACTTGGCAAATGATACTTATTTTTTATCGTGACTTTGTTCAACAGTCTATAATCTATACACAATCTCAATGAGCCATCTTTTTTTTTTAACAAACAACACAGGTGCACTGCAGGAAGATACGCTCGGTCAAATAAATCTTCGATCTAGTAACTCTTACAACTGTGCTTTTAATTTTTTTAATTCAGCTGGTGTCATACAGTATGGTGATATCGATATCGGTGTAGTTCCAGGAATCAAGTCAATCACAAACTCAAGTTCACGATCAGGGGGTATACTCGGCAAGTCTTCACGAAATACATCAGCGAACTCACTAACAACTGGTAACTAATCTAGCTTCAATTCTTAATCTCTGGTATCAAGAATATATGCTAGAAATGCTTCGCTACCTTTTCGTATCGATCTCTGAGCAGAAAAAGCTGGAATAATTCTAACAACATCATTCGGACTTTCAGACTTAATTGAAATCATTTCTCTTGTCTAACATTTCAAACCATTCCGTTTCTGTCTACAGTTTACTACAACATCATGCAATGATAACCAATCCATACCCAGAATAACATCAAACTCCCAAAAGGGTAACAACATCAAATCAGCAGGGAATTCACAGCCTCTAACTTTCAGTGGACAATTACGACAAACTAAGTTAACTATCACACTTTAACCTAGTGGATTAGTAACTTGAATATCATAATCAGTAGATTTAGCAGATAATTTTTTTCCGTCACTAACGTAGTGCATATATATGAATTCGTTGACCTTGGGTCAATTAAGGCATACACACTAACATTAAAAATAGAAAATGTACCCGTAATAACATCAGGAACCGATGCTTTCTCTCGCGCACGAATGATATATATCCTTACAGGAGCCCTGGCTTCAGATTTGGTCACTGTTTATTTAACCCCACCTCTGTTGGCCCCTGTCGTTGCACTATTTCTAGGTCTTCTACCTCTATTAGAAGTGGTCACCGGTTTCTCGTTATGCTTTTTAATAGGCTCATTCAGACTTAGACACTCTCTTTTGAAATGATCAGGAGATCTACAATTAAAGCACGTCCTTTTGTTAATTCTGCAGACACCAAAGTGAATCCGTCTACATTGTTTAAGCTCTACTCTTTTTGAATTCTTCATATTACCCGCACTGGCTACTGAAAGAGCTGGAGTTCTGTTGCTATTCTGTCTCAATTAATCTCTTCTTGAAAACCCTAAAGGAGTAGAAAACTTATTACTGGATTCTTTCATCTTCTTCGGTGGAGAATTGGAAAAAGCTTTAGATCCCCACGTTTACTAAATTCTCGCATCTTTTATTCGTTTCGTCTTTTACTTTCACAAGTTTCAGATAACACCAAAAATTCTCAGATCTCTAAAGCTTCTACTAGCATCTTAATCTCATCTCTCAATCCATCTTTAAAACATACACACATGTCCTCTTTGGTAGGTACTATCCCATGAGCATATTTGCTATGCTAAATGAACTGTCTCTCATACTCTACTACTGACCTACTTTCTTGCTTCAACTCAAGAAATTCCTTATTTTTCCACTCCAAGTAGCGTTTGCTAACATACTTCTTCCAAAATTTGGACTTGAAGAAGTCCTAGTTGATTCTTTTTTTCTGCACCACTGCCATTAGTGTGGACCACCATTGGAATGCTTCCTCTTTCAAAAATGATACCGTACACCGTAAACAATTGTTTGGAGAGCACAACATTTCATCTAGCACCCTCTGAGTATATTCTAACCAATACTCTGCCTTGGTTGGGTCATCACTCACTTCACCACAAAATTCAACGGCTCCACACTTTCTAACATTATCAATTGACACTCTATGAACACGTTGCTTACTCAAACCTTGCGGATAAGAAGATTGAGGTTGTAGAACTGCAGAGTTTACCTTTGAGTACTCATCATACATGACATACATCATACGGAGAAATGCATCAAGTGTGACATCCTTAGATCCTTGCGGTCTAGGTTCATTCCTCGTAGTTTCCTCATCAGTAGGTGGAATAAAACTTTCTACCTTATTAAAACTTGCTCGATTGGAACCTAACAAAATCTTGTTATCTATATAAAAACAATTCAAAATAATCAAAAGCTATCATATTATCATCAGTTAGTCAAGTGGCATGTATTTTTAGACTCTGTACATGCTATGTTCAATTCGAAAACTGACTAAATCATAGCTCTGATACCAATAAATGTGACACCCCTAACAAGTATCCGTTGCAGGAATAGAGTTACAGATCATTACCAGAGTTTTCAAATCAAATGAACATAAATTCAAACATTTCAAATCATATCAATAATCATATTAAATCCAAACAAAAACATACTTATTGTCCCCCTATACGGGCTCTCGAGGCCCTAAAAACATGTTAGAAACAATTCAGTTCTAAATCGAAACCTCGAAAAAAATTTCAGGAAACAAAGAAAATTTTCAAAGTTGTAAGGGTCACACGGCCAAGAGACACGCCCGTTGTCGTAACCATTTTTTTAAAAAAAATGGGGAAACGACTCAGGTTTTGAAAATGAAAATACAACAGGAGTTGCCACCGACCTTATTAGGTGTGGTCGGGTCACCTTTGTTTTAATAAACATTTTGATTTACTAAAACAATGTTATTTTTGGTCTACGAATCTTGAGAAAACGGGTTCGGGAGTCGGTTACGTGTGAGGAAGGGTTAGCACCCTCGTCACGCCCAAAATTGGTACCAAACTGATTAATCAATATCTCAATGTCGAAGATTTGAAAAGATTTTTAAATTCGGATCTTAAAAAAAGGGTTGGATAATTGAGGCCGAAATTTGAGATTTCTTTATTCCAAGAGGATACGAACATCACATCCAGCACGTTAGGACACGATATTCGAAGCCTTCGTAATCAAAGTTATCTCGGAGTTTGTGAAATTTATTAAAAGGATGTTTAGTATTTTAGTCAAACGAAAAATCGCAACCCAGCACGTTAGGGCACTATTCTCCGAATTTCTAAACACACAAACATTGCCTTATTTGAAAACTTTTGGACGAAATAAAGTGGTTTTGTAAAATGTACTTTGATCTTATAGTGTTTAAGCTAAAAATAAGTGCAGGTATTCGGGCCAAAAAAATCGAGATTTCCTTACTCCGAAAAGATCTAAACATCACATCCAGTACGTTAGGACACGATGTTTTAATCTCTCGAAATCAAGGTCGTCTCATATTTCATGTATAGGATAGAAGGATGTTTAATTATTTAGTGAAATAGAGAATCGCAACCCAGCACGTTAGAGCACTATTCCACGAATCTCTAAATACAAAACATTGCCTTGCTTTAAGAATCTTTGGATAGAATAGGACGATTTCATAAAATGTATTTTTTATTTAGCGAGATTGTTGAAAAATTGCAATAGCAGTAATATGGAGAATGAAATAATGATAGTGGCGATAATTAGATAACAAGATAATAAAATGCAAAATAATGATAATAAGGTGATGATAATAATATAAACGATAACGAGATGAAAGTGAAAATAATACACTACTAATAATAATGAAACAATAATAATATTAGTACTAATAATAGTAATATGATAATGAAAATAACAATAACAATAATGATTATAATAGTAATAAAAATAGTAATAATAATGATAATAGTACAGTATAGCAATAAATAAATGATAATAATAATAGTAAGAATAATATATTAACAACAATAATAATAAGGTAGAAAGAATAATAATAATAATAATAATAATAATAGTAATATAACAAAAATGATAAAAAATAATAGTAGTAAACATAATAATAATAGATAGCAATAATAAACAAATGATAGTAAAATATAATAATAATAATAATAATAATAATAATAATAATAATAATAATAATAGTAGTAATAATAATAATAATAATAATAATAATAATAATAATATGATTTATAAGGAAAACAAATGAATAAATAAATTTATTAAGCAAATCCAAGATTATATTGAAACCAGAATGAAAGTCAGGGGTCTAAAATTGCAATAAATAAATAAAAAAGGCGAACAGGGACTACAACGTCGCGCACAATAGTTCACGGGGATCAAATGGGTAAATAACCCACCGATGCGATGCAAATGATTTGGTGCAGGACTAAATCGGGACAGAAAGAAATATTTGGGTCGAATTTAAAAGCCAGAAAAAAATGGAAAGGGGGCCTAATTGAACGGAGCCGCTGAAGGGAGGGGTCATTCGCGTAAATATCCCCTTGAAGGGATATGCGCAATCTCCCTTGAACAAAACGACGCCGTTTTGTTTGATGCATAAATCCCCAAAATCTCCCCAAAGTCAGATTTTAAACCTAATAATTTTAAAACAAAGCAGCCACAACCCTTTTTTTCTCTCGTCTCTCCCTCTCCTCCGGCCAAAAGGGGCACCGTCCGTCCGTCTGCCCACTGCAAACGGTGGCCAAAGTTGCGCAAAGATGGGGTTTTTCAGCTCTTTTTCGAACGGGTCGCAAGACGGGACCCTCCAAACCCGCGAAAACCAAAAGCAATAGTTCCATTTTCACCCCCCCATTCGTGCCCGATTCCGACCGTGGAGAGAAGCCTCCGACGATGGACCATGGGGACACGTTGCGACTGCGGGATAACTCCGGTGAGCCCTTTTCTCTTTTTCTTTTGTTATTCGTTTGTTTGTAAACGAAAATAAAATAATAATAATGAAAAACAGTAAATAATGATAGAAAAATAAAAGTAAAATCAACCTTGAAAGTTTCTGTTCTTCTTTTTTGATTTCTAAGTGTTCGTTTTTTCTTTTTTCGATTTCAAAAAATCCCCCCCATTTACATTGGTTTCGGTCTTGGCTTTTATAGCCCAAAAATATTACAAAATATTGGTTTTATTTCTGCCTTTTTGCTGTTCTCTGCTTGCTGTTGTTGGCTTTTGTTGTGTACTACCTTTATTTTGCAGGGTATGGTCAAGGCATGCGAAGGGCGGTGGAGCAGGTGGCCTCGGCAGGGCAAGTAGGGCTAGGCTGCGGCAGTCAGAAGGTGGGGCAGACCTAAGGGCTAGGGTTTTGTTTTTTTCTAATTTAGGAGTTGGGCTAAATTTTGGGCTTCGGGTTTGGGCTGAAATTTTGGTGTTGGGTCTTTTTTTAGGTATAATGGGCTGTAGTGGTTTGTAGGCCCGGGTAAAATTGGGGTACGACAGCTGCCCCTCTTTGCTCATTGTCGTGTAACGAGAATGGAGCAAGGACTTTAAAAGGATAAATTTTGCCCGGTTTTGGCCGAGCCTCGACTTCTTGATTTTCTGCAAATGGCTTCTACCTTAACTGCAACTCGAGAGAGATAAAACCGAAAGTGCTTTTGATCTGCTTCCTGCAACTTCAGGGATGTTAAATCTGTTATCTTCAATCTGATCCCTGCAAACTCAGGGATCACTGCGATCGATGTCTTTGATCCGCTTCGCAACCGGGAATGTCAAATCGCTACCTTCAATCGATCTCTCGCAAACTCGGGGACCACCGATCGATGTCTTCGACCGCTTCACGCAACTTCAGGAATGTCAAATCCGCTATCTTCAATCTGATCCCTACAAACTCAGAGACCACCAGACTGATGTATTCGATCTGTTTCCTGCAACTTCAGGAATGTCAAATCCGCTATCTTCAATCTGATCCCTACAAACTCAGGGACCACCAGACTGATATCTTCGATCTGCTTCCTGTAACTTCAGGAATGTCAAATCTGCTATCTTCAATCTGATCCCTACAAACTCAGGGACCACCAGACTGATGTCTTCGATCTGCTTCCTGTAACTTCAGGAAGTTCAAATCTACTACCCTCAATCTGATCCCTGCAAACTCAGGGACCACCAGATTGATGTCTTCGATCTGCTTCCTGCAACTTCAGGAAGGTCAAATCTGCTATTTTCAATCTGATCCCTGCGAACTCAGGGATCACTAGACTGATGTCTTCGATCTGCTTCCTGCAACTTCAGGAAGGTCAAGTCTACTATTTTCAATCTGATCCCTGCAAACTCAGGGATCACTAGACTGATGTCTTCGATCTGCTTCCTGCAACTTCAGGAAGGTCAAGTCTGCTATTTTCAATCTGATCCCTGCAAACTCAAGGATCACTAGACTGATGTCTTCGATCTGCTTCCTGCAACTTCAGGAAGGTCAAATCTACTATCTTCAATCTGATCCCTGCAAACTCAAGGATCACTAGACTGATGTCTTCGATCTGCTTCCTGCAACTTCAGGAAGGTCAAATCTGCTATCTTCAATCTTTGATCTGCCCCGCTGGTTGACAACATCTGAAATCTTTGATATTGCTACATCATTCTCTGGGGAATTCGTCTTGTAGAATTATTTTTTCGTGCTTATGCTTATGCAAATAACAAGGATGTCATGATAAGAATGACCCAAATGCTCCTAACTACGTGTGTTATGAATGCAGAATGTCATGAGAATGATGCTTTTCCACAATGATTAAGATGCACTGATCTAATAAATCGAATGCTCCTACTTAAATGGTATCATAGAGGACATTTGCATGAATGCAGGATGTCATGATAATGATTCTTTGTTAAAAATGTATAAGGATCACGATGCAATGATTGCACACTCCTAATGATGATGAATGAATGTAAAATGAAATGACCCCCTTTTTATGCTTAGGGTTGTCACTGCTTGTCGTCCACCAGAGTCGTACAACCCTGATATCTCGCTCTTGCTGGTACCTTTGCCAGAAACTCAAAGAAACAATCATATTTGCTCAAATAATTTGCCCCAATGTAACTTCAAGGCCCACTCCACGGCACATAGCGGACTTTCAGGCTTATATCATCCCATTGCGACTTAAGGGTATAGAATTTGTGTCATCTTCAATCCATCCCACTACGACTTAGGGGCATAGAATTTGTAAACGATTTGGTCTGTTGCACCTTTCCATTCCTGGGGATCGTGATCAGGTGTGTAAGCATGATTGTTGCATGGATACAAAATCATTCTTCGCGCGAATGATTCCCCATTCATACATCGCCCTTTTTCATCGAGATGATACTACTTATGTAATACCTCGTCATTTTGTTCAATCACCGTTTTCAACTAAATCTGAAGAGATAACCTCAGTTTAGAATTTTCCTCCACCATTATTCCTAATCTTTTAAACTCGAGGAGTTTTAAGCAATGGTCCTGTTTCAGGTTCCGGTACTACTTAGAAGTTTCCTAGAGTAATATGCGGAACTCTTTTTGAGAAAGTGTCGTTAGTCCATTAATCGTTATTTCAATACAAAATGCCTGAAAGAGACCATAACTACGGATAAGAGCGAAGCTAGTTAGGAGCATAGCTCGAAACAAATAGGTAAAGCAAAAATAACAAGTGGAATCAGGAAGGAAATTTATTAGTAGTGTATTTTGCCAGGAAAATAACTACAAATAACAAAAATAGGTAAAATAGAAGCTAGGTGCCCTAGATATCGCAGCCTGAGCTTCTCTGTTCAAACTTCTTGAGGACCATTTTAGGCTCAATATGCGTTTAGGGGATCCGGAGTACTTTGTTGATGCTCCAAGACGCAACATACTTCTTCATTGTTAACTCAGGCATGGTAAGACTACTGTATACCTTATTTTTGATCAAAATTTGAGCTGCCATTCTCAGGTTTTCAACTCAAATCCTCTTTGGTCTCAAGGCGCACTTTGTGGGTTTTCGTCTTGGCCTCTCCTTTTTTCTTCTTTTTCTTTCTTTTCTGCATTTTTTTGTGTGTTTTTTTTTCTCTTTTTTTTTTTGCAAATCTGAACTCACAGGATTGGGCAAATTCTTGTCATCCATCTTGATTAGTGTCTATATTTTCCAAGCCCGGGCCTTCTTTGCTGCATAAGGCACTTACTTTTCTTTTAGAGTCCTTTGGATAAAAAGAACCCTTTTTAATGCAGGTCCTTTGAACGAACTTTTTTGTCGTAAGCCCGTATGAATGCTTCAATCAGACTTACTGTAGATGTTCTACTTTATCCAAAAAGGAATTTTAACTTCCAATAATTGCTTTTATTTTGATGAACCAACGAGAAAGGCGTTGCCTCGGTGAGGATCTTAGCCAACATAGAAAGTAAATGGTAACTTCTCTATGCTAACTTTTACAAATATCAGTTGTCCTCAGAAAGAATTTGGATGGTTTTTGGCTGTCTTACTACACTGATGTGGTGTCTGACCTTTAAACAGACTATAAATTCGTGTCATCACGTTAAACACGTTTCTTGCCGGTATTCTTTATCGCGACTCTCTTTCTTTTTCTTTTTCTTTTTCTTTTTCCTTTTTTGTTGTTTTTTTTTTGAATTTAAATTTGAAGTTGAAGTCGACGACTACTGACTTTGTAATTTTGACATGTGAAGCAACTTCTACCCTCTTGGTAAGGTAATCAAAGGCTATGAATATGAATTGATGTTGGTTCAAAGCTCTTGAGGAGACTGGCTTGATAGCGTCCATGCCTCACATATAGGAATCCGCATTTCAGTGGCCTCAACGTGTCTAGCTGTGATCATGCGATAATGTCTTGCCTTATTCTTGCGAGGAGCTAAGTTTCCATTTTCATCTCCCTCGTTGGCTTGTAGTGTCGGCTGATATTTCACGAGGTAGGATTTGCCATTTTTAACAAATAAGTTGCAATCTCTGTTATCTTCTAAGTCCTTAGATCCTTCTAGACACATATCTCACTAGAAAGGGAGTCCGTAACGGTGTTGCTCATGTCATTGATATCTGGGACCCATTGCCGGTATGAAAGCAATTTACAGAGAATGAATGGTTATTTATGAATGAAGAATAAAAGAATATTCAATAGAATGTATAGCATGGAAAATAAAAATATTGGTTCAAAAAGATGCATTTTACTGAAATAGTAATTCGGAACACGAGCCTATTTCACAAAAGAGATCTTATTGTTTCTAGGTTTAAAGCAACAAGTATACTTCGTACATTACTCTCGGTAAGCTTCTAAATACTATAGGAATTTCTTCCGCAGCCTCATTGCTCGAAATGCTCCCAGGTTCATGCTTCTACTTTTGGTGCGTCGCCTATCTCCACAACACCTATTTTGATGAATTTTTCCACCAACTTCTTGAAAGCTGTGCAATTTTCCATCGAGTGCCCTGTAACCCCCGCATGATACTCGCACTGGACATTTAGGTTATACCATTTTGGGTATGGAGGTTGCAGTGGTTTTATATAATAAGGAGATACAACATGCATATTAAATAAGTTCTGGTATAACTCCCTATACGTTATGGGAATAGGAGTGAACTGAGGTTTTTTCGAATACGCTCCTGGATTGGGTTTTTGCTTCGGGGGGACCAAGTGACTGGTAACTGCCTTTTTTGGCTGGTTTGCTATAAACGGCTTCGAATAACCCTTGGTATACCCACTCGTGCTAGCCACATCCTTATCCTTCCTCTTCGAGGCTTTTGAAGCCCCTTCTCCCTTTTTCTCTGCTTCTAGTAGACCAAAAACAACACGATTGACTTGCTCATTACCAGGGCCCATTGGAGAATTCAGCAGCACCAAAGTATCAGTCCTATATTGAGATCTAATAATGACAGGTACCACGCGAGAATGCGCGTCTGATTGAGTTGGGACACTTATTGGGGAATAAACGATATCTTCATCATTATCCACATTGCCGGTCACTGGGTCACTCCTTTTTTCAAGTCCTCCGGCTAGTAACTGAGTTAGCTGGCCCATCATGTTCTTTTGGAAGTCTATCATTTGCTCTCGCATTTCTTGTTGAACTTGGGTCAATTGCTCTTGCATCTGTATTTGCCTTTGCTCTATCCTCACCAACCTTTGTTCCATGTTCTCCGGGTTAACTGAAACATTTTACCTAATTAAGGTCCTTTTGTAAAAGTCTAATGCAAATGAATGCAATGGAATGCGAATGCAATGTAGTGCGAATGCATGAATGCAAAAAAGTATCGATTCTGATCAACTTCATTTTAGAAAGCTTTATTAGAAAACAAATTCCTTCACATAAAACGGACTACTATATGCTTTCGTCCTAAGTCCTAAAGGTTTTGGTTTCCCAAGCAATAGAGCTAGCTCTTGGCTGTGATCAGATTGTAGCCCATATTTTATCCATCCGTAATGCCAAAATTTGTAGATGACCAGCTACCTCTTGAGTCTGAACTATCACTTCCCTCATGAGGTAATCTCAACTCTTTAACTTGATGATGATGAAGTTCTTCTTTCCAACACTCCTATCTTGTTTCAAGAAGCTTGATCCGCGGTTCACAATTGTGTAATGCTGATTCTAACTCTTCGATCCTACACTTTATTTCCTTAACCTTGTTCAGACTTAACTTCAGCTCGATTGCAGAGTTATAGCTTTGATGGTAGTGAAGAGACTGTCCAAGCTTAGCATCAATTCTTCAGAAAAGTATCGATCATTCACTCTGGCTAGCGCCATACTCCGAGGGATTCTTCCGCTTCTATGGCTCATAGACAAAGGAGGGACTGCGGAGCTTCAGACATTGTAGATTGTATCTGTTCAATAGTTTTTCCAATTCTAACCACAGGTGAAAGTCGTCTCTTTAAATCCATCAAATGGGGTCAATACAAAGTTCTTTCACTTCTTCACACGAACCAAATCCCTTGCAATATTGTCTGGATCACAACGATGAGCCAAGAAGTTCACAACAGCCTATCTTTCTATCCTAGATGGTTCCACCAATTCCAACGCCCCTTCTTCAGAAAGAAATTTCCATCATTGCCCCTTGGTACTGACAGAATACGACCTTTGACTTGGTGAAATTAGTGCTGATAGAAACACCATAAGAGCGTAGCATCGGCTCAGCACTATTGTTACTCCCCTATGAAGTATTGGATAAGACTTTCACTCTTTCCTAAGGTCTCTGTCTTAACCAAAGAAGCTCTCTAGAACGTGGTTAGCGCTTTGGTAATCAAGGAATAGAGCTCCAGAAGAATACATGTAGGCCGTTTCGGCCTTCCAACGTTAATGCAAGGCAAGTCTGCAAAATAGCGTAACTGTGACGGTTGACAAAATAATTATAGACAGTAATTTTTGGGTTTTCAGCTTCACTATTGACATTCTTCATACTTTTCTGCTTCAGTAAAAACAGCTGATATTTGCACAACTGCTCGCTCAATCTTGTGATCTTGTATTCGTGATTGGATGGACTGACTTTTGTCATCAGGTTCTTAAGGCTTCGTTTAGCCAGGATCAATCTAGGATCCATGGCATTCTGATTGGCAAAGGATCCACAACCGGGCCAAGACGAATATCAATATTCAAGGAAAGGCCTCTTTGAGTGGCCATGAAATTTGAATGGAAGCCCCTATTGCCAAGGGCACCTCTTCCAATGTCTGTGAAGCTATTTTGATTATCTTGAAAGATTGGCAAACCAGTAGGCATCCCTGTTTCACAGCATGCTACCTTAAAATGACATCTATCACCCTCAATGCTTCTTGAGAGTTTTCAAATTCCTGTCCGCGCCAAGCATTTTGAGTTGCTCACATGGGTGTCTATGCAACAAACTGATTTGACCGATAAGGCCGTTTAATTCTCTTCCTGTCTTGCTCATTTGAGTTATCATGGACATCAGGTCTTGCATTACCATTATTTCTGTTAGATGTAACATCCTCAAATACAACTATAAACTCATGCTTGTTATTTTGAAGAGCACCAATAGTAAATAAACGTTTCTCCCCGTCGTAAGCAAAATCCCTTCCAGCCCATTCATTGTCACAAGTCTCTTACACTCTGCTAATCACTTTCCTTCCAACACCCTTGTCGTCTACAGGGTTGCCATCTTCACGTGAAAGAGAAACGCTGTAATGGTAGAAGTGTCTATCCGTACCCTACCCGCTCACTTTGAAGTGATTGGTGAGTATAATTACTTTCTGCCATGCATTGCCATGAAATGTCATACAATCTTCGTCACATCTGATTTAGTTTTGATCGGAACAACATCAGGAAGCATAGGTGGCTGAGATTTTAGCACTGCCCCATTTGCTCAAATGGATCCATACCCTTCTAACTGCCTAGACTTTGACTATATACGGACGACTGCATTGTCTTCCACTTTATCAAGGAACCCGTTCTCTATAACCAGCTTTTTAACTTAGAAACCGACCATGAATCGATACCTCTAAAGAAATGAGATGATATGCATGAAAATAAAATACAACGAGTTAGTATCGCAAAGTATAAAGCCAATGAAAATGAACAAACACCTACCTGGGTGACCACTAAGGTTTGACGTAGTTCTACTTAAGGTGGGCTCCTAGGGTTCACTATATGCGGTTCAGTTCTATAATTGAGGTACCCGAACCAACAGATTCCTCGATCCTCACCCATTATAGGCTCATACGGACTGAGTTCAGTTCAGGGGAATACATTTCCCTATGGCTGCACGGAGGTGAAAACCTCACGAAGACATAGGTACGGATGTATCCCGAAAGCGATCCACTATCCTGCACGGAGGTGAAAACCTCACGAAAGAGTAGCTTCTCATATCGCAAAGTATAAAGCCAGTGAAAATGAACAAACACCTACCTGGGTGACCACTAAGGTTTGACGTAGTTCTACTTAAGGTGGGCTCGTAGGGTTCACTATATGCAGTTCAGTTCTATAATTGAGGTACCCGAACCAACAGATTCCTCGATCCTCACCCATTATAGGCTCATACGGACCGAGTTCAGTTCAGGGGAATACATTTCCCTATGGCTGCACGGAGGTGAAAACCTCACGAAGACATAGGTACGGATGTATCCCGAAAGCGATCCACTATCCTGCACGAAGGTGAAAACCTCACGAAGGAGTAGCTTCTCACTCCCACTTAAGGGTGTGACCACAACGGTCATGCAATGCAATGTCAAAGTATATCAAAAGCTTAGAGCATATGAGGGCATATAACTGCAATAATGAAGATCGTGGCCTAATGCATATAAAGAAAAGGATCGTATGTTAAAACAAAACCTTCAATCTTTGACCAAAGGACAAAAATTAATCAACTCGTGGCTTGACTCTCTTTTTAAAGTCCCCAGTGGAGTCGCCAAGCTGTTGTAACCATTTTTTAAAAAAAACAGGGAATGACTCGGGTTTTGAAAATGAAAATACAACAGGAGTCGCCATCGACCTTATTAGGTGTGGTCGGGTCACCTTTGTTTTAATAAACATTTTGATTTACTAAAATAATGTTATTTTTGGTCTACGAATCTTGAGAAAACAGGTTCGGGAGTCGGTTACGTGCGAGGAAGGGTTAGCACCCTCGTCACGCCCAAAATTGGTACCAAACTGATTAATCAATATCTCAATGTCGAAGATTTGAAAAGATTTTTAAATTCGGATCTTAAAAAAAGGTTTGGATAATTGAGGCCGAAATTTGAGATTTTTTTATTGCAAGAGGATACGAACATCACATCCAGCACGTTAGGACACGACATTCGAAGCCTTCGTAATCAAAGTTATCTCAGAGTTCGTAAAATTTATGAAAAGGATGTTTAGTATTTTAGTCAAACGGAAAATCGCAACCCAGCACGTTAGGGCACTATTCTCCGAATTTCTAAACACACAAACATTGCCTTATTTGAAAACTTTTGGACGAAATAAAGTGGTTTTGTAAAATGTACTTTGATCTTATAGTGTTTAAGCTAAAAATAAGTGCAGGTATTCGGGCCAAAAAAATCGAGATTTCCTTGCTCCGAAAAGATCTAAACATCACATCCAGTACGTTAGGACACGATGTTTTAATCTCTCGAAATCAAGGTCGTCTCATATTTCATGAAATAGGATAGAAGGATGTTTAATTATTTAGTGAAACAGAGAATCGCAACCCAGCACGTTAGGGCACTATTCCACGAATCTCTAAATACAAAACATTGCCTTGCTTTAAGAATCTTTGGATAGAATAGGACGATTTCATAAAATGTATTTTTTATTTAGCGAGATTGTTGAAAAATTGCAATAGCAGTAATATGGAGAATGAAATAATGATAGTGGCGATAATTAGATAACAAGATAATAAAATGCAAAATAATGATAATCAGGTGATGATAATAATATAAACGATAACGAGATGAAAGTGAAAATAATACACTACTAATAATAATGAAACAATAATAATAATATTAGTACTAATATTAGTAATATGATGATGAAAATAACGATAACAATAATGATTATAATAGTAATAAAAATAGTAATAATAATGATAATAGTACAGTATAGCAATAAATAAATGATAATAATAATAGTAAGAATAATATATTAACAACAATAATAATAAGGTAGAAATAATAATAATAATAATAATAATAATAATAATAATAATAATAATAGTAATATAACAAAAATGATAAAAAATAATAGTAGTAAACATAATAATAATAAATAGCAATAATAAACAAATGATAGTAAAAAATATAATAATAATAATAATAATAATAATAATAATAATATGATTTATAAGGAAAACAAATGAATAAATAAATTTATTAAGCAAATCCAAGATTATATTGAAACCAGAATGAAAGTTAGGGGTCTAAAATTGCAATAAATAAATAAAAAAGGCGAACAGGGACTACAACGTCGCGCACAATAGCTCACGGGGATCAAATGGGTAAATAACCCACCCTGATGCGCAGCGATTTGGTGCAGGACTAAATCGGGACAGAAAGAAATATTTGGGTCGAATTTAAAAGCCAGAAAAAAATGGAAAGGGGGCCTAATTGAACGGAGCCGCTGAAGGGAGGGGCCATTCGCGTAAATATCCCCTTGAAGGGATATGCGCAATCTCCCTTGAACAAAACGGCACCGTTTTGTTTGATGCATAAATCCCCAAAATCTCCCCAAAGTCAGATTTTAAACCTAATAATTTTAAAACAAAGCAGCCACAACCCCTTTTTTTCCTCTCGTCTCTCCCTCTCCTCCGGCCAAAAGGGGCACTGTTCGTCCGTCTGCCCGCTGCAAACGGTGGCCAAAGTTGCGCAAAGATGGGGTTTTTCGGCTCCTTTTCGAACGGGTCGCAAGACAGGACCCTCCAAACCCGCGTAAACCAAAAGCAATAGTTCCATTTTTACCCCCCCATTCGTGCCCGATTCCGACCGTGGAGAGAAGCCTCCGACGATGGACCACGGGGACACGTTGCGACTGCGGGATAACTCCGGTGAGCCCTTTTCTCTTTTCCTTTTTGTTATTCGTTTGCTTGTAAACGAAAATAAAATAATAATAATGAAAAACAGTAAATAATGATAGAAAAATAAAAGTAAAATCAACCTTGAAAGTTTCTGTTCTTCTTTTTTGATTTTTAAGTGTTCGTTTTTTCTTTTTTCGATTTCGAAAAATCCCCCCCATTTACATTGGTTTCGGTCTTGGCTTTTATAGCCCAAAAATATTACAAAATATTGGTTTTATTTCTGCCTTTTTGCTATTCTCTGCTTGCTGTTGTTGGCTTTTGTTGCGTACTACCTTTGTTTTGCAGGGTATGGTCAAGGCATGCGAAGGGCGGTGGAGCAGGTGGCCTCGGCAGGGCAAGTGGGGCTAGGCTGCGGCGGTCAGACGGTCAAGGGTCAGAAGGTGGGGCAGACCTAAGGGCTAGGGTTTCTTTTTTTTCTAATTTAGGTGTTGGGCTAAATTTTGGGCTTCGGGTTTGGGCTGAAATTTTGGTGTTGGGTCTGTTTTTAGGTATAATGGGCTGTAGTGGTTTGTAGGCCCGGGTAAAATTGGGGTACGACACCCTTGTCTCAGGCCGTGTGGGCATCCGAAATAGGGACACACGGCTGTGTCTCAGCCCGTATCTATGCCCGTGTAACTCACTGACTTGAGTCACACGGCCAAGCCAGACGCCTGTGTGCTAGGCCATGTACCCTTCGAGATAACCCTACACGCCCGTGTGCCAGGCTGTGTGTTAGGCCGTGTAACAGTCTGACTTGCAACCTTTTGAAAGCTACAAGGGACACATGGCCGTGTCGCCTAGCCATGTGTCACACACGGCTGAGACACACGCCCGTGTGGATGTAAATAGGCTATTTCACGAGCCATTTTTCTCACCCAACTTGGCATATGCCTAAAAACGAAATTGCACATATATACAAGTCATAGCAAGCCACCAAAATCATGCATATTCTAGCTATTCAAACATGGTATAAGATCATACAACCAATATGCCCTTAGGCACCTCAAATGACAACATATAAACATGTATAACCATGCACATAATTTGGGCCTAAATAATCAATTAACTTCTAAGAATATTTGCAACAATACATATAATTGAATTTGCTTGCCAAAACATACCAAATGGTGAAAAATATGCCATTCAATTACTAGCATTTACTTTCATAAATGTCATTCACAACAAAGTAGCATCTCACCATATTTCCAAACATGTCAAACACTTATAAAAATTAAGCATCATAACTATTTAAAACTAACATACTTGAAGTATTTAATCTTCATCATTTGACACCAAAAGACTTATACAACTACTTATATATGTTCTAAAAGAATTACTAATTAAGCACACAAGTTCAACTGTATTTACTAGAAACAAGCATAACAAGTTACTTCCAGTATTTACACTCATACAAAATATTCAAGTACTATAGATCCTTTCCTAATACATGCCACATAAATCAACTAGTATGAACCAAAATGACTACCGAGATGTTGATGATAGTGTGCGAGCTTCCGAGTCAATCCAATCAAAGTAATGATTCCAAAGGTCTTACAAGAATAAATCAAAATAATAAGCATCAACAAGCTTAGTAAGTTCGATATAAATTTCCCTTTAATAATTAACCGAAGACTATCCAGTTAATGCAAGTTTTCAATACTCCGACACATAGCCTGCTAGGCATAGAGCTCAAATAATCACCTACACAAAGCCTCCTAGGAGAAGCCTGCTAGGCACAAGCCCGAATAATCACCAGATTTCTATTTCGTTAAACATAACTAAATAAAATCCATATTCAACCAATAATTAAATAGTAAAAATATTCAATAATACTAATAGTAAGCAAATAACAAACTTACTTGGATTGAATCGTAGAAATTGTAAAAGCTTAGGGACTATTCTGCTATTTTGCCTTTTCCTCGAATATCTATGGATTCTTGATCTATAATATAAAATTCTTCAATTATTAGCATATATTTCATTTCAAATCCATTTTACAATTAATACGCTTTTATTTTTAAATTTACACAATTACCCTAAACTTTGATAATTTTTATAATTTAATCCCTTAATTAGTTAATTCATCAAATTAACTAGTTTTCTCGAATCAATAATTTATTCAAATATTCTAGACCCTCAAAAAATCCCTAATAAACCTAACCTTCACTATCAAACCCTAATATTTTGAAATTTCCACAATTTAATCCTAAAATCAAGATTTAACAAAAATCTATTTACAAATTCATCAAATAGCATAATAAAGACTCCAAATACATAATATTGATAAAAAACATTCGATATTCATCAATGGAAACTTCTAAAAATTTTAAAAGAATCAAAAATGAAGGTACGAGATAGCTGAACTTAGTTGCAATGATCTCAAAAAAATAAAAATTACAAGAAACAGGTAAGAATTGAACTCACATGCATAAAATATGAAGAAACTGAACTTAGAGCTTCCTCCTATGGTGATTTCGGCCAAATGATAAAGAAAATGAATAGGAAACTTAAATTTCTAATTTTTTTTTGTTTTAAATTCAAATTTACAATTTTTCCATTATAATTGCATATAAGTGCAAAGCCCGAAGGCATCATGTGTTGGAAAATTTCGATTAAGAAAATGTTTTTCAGTTACAACAGATGATTAATTTTTTTTTTTGAAAATTGAACCAATTTTTTATATTTATAGCAATAAACTTTTATCATAAAGTACTTATGCTTTATGGAAGATGAATTTGTATTGTTCCTAGCTTTCAACCAAATCGCCTTTTTTGTTGTTCTCATATCCCAAATTACACCGAGTGTGGGCTCAAGCAATACGAACCAAACACAAAACAAGAGATAAATTTTATTATTTTTAGTTGAAAAGTAATTCTCTCAATAGAAACCCGTAGAAATTGTAATTTCTAGAAAATAGATTTTATCCTAAGAAAATAAATTCTCGCTTACTTTTGGCGGAATAACAATATATGAAACTTGTGTGTACATAGTTTTACTAGTGCCATCTATTTATATGGAAAGCAAGAGAATCCTAGTTGAATAAGAATAATACAAATAATATTTATTTAATAGAAAAATACTCACCTAGTCCAACAAGGAGAGAGGGGGTGACACTTCCTATAGAATAACACTAGGGTTGCCGCCTCTCTCATGTAATATGAAGGATTTGAGCCTCTCCTGTATTGAGTTCAATTATTTGTGCTTCTTGGATTTTTGACCCAACAATTTATAATTTAAATCAACGAAATATTTTTTTTGTTTCCCAAAATAAATATTTTTTATTTGATTAATTAAAATTACATAAATTAATTTCCCAATTAAATAATTTTCTCAACAAGATTCTAATTCCATTAAAGTCATGACAATTTTACTGTAAAATAATCTATTAGAAAATATATTTAATTTCCATATTAAACGGATTCATAATGACTAATTAATTCAATTTTATTTTTGAACTTAAATTATTTAATTATAATTAATTAAATAATAATTTTAAAACCTTCAATTAATTCTCAACTCATTTCTATACTTAGTGAGAAAACACGTTCAATTGTGAATGCGACCCATTTTTCTAACTCTATCATTTCTATTCATTTGGTTCTACATTCAATTCATTTATGGTTTCAAAGAGCTAGCAAAGGAACTGAATGGACATATATAGTTAGGGCTCAAATAATTTTTAATTAAGTTATAGCTTTTCGCCTATTAAATATAAACTTATTTAGTTAAGAAATCATTTCATTATAGTATCGTGAGTGAACTCTCCCTAGTTACAGACCATTACGAAAGTTACTTAATAACTGCTCGTCCAATAAAGTTGTCATAAGTGTGTTACCCTCATAGGATATCCTTAATCTTTCTGGAATAAATTTATTCTCACAGTATGATCCTATTTTGTCTTATGGTAACCATTACATCTTCCTTCATAAAAAGTTAATTATTATCAAATAATAATCAAGTCATTTATCACAAAGATAAATGACCTATGGCCACGTTTAGTTTTCATCTATCATGTAACGCTAATGAGAGGATATCATTTACCTATTAGTTGGGCTATGAATTCCACTATTATGAATGATGCTACATACTACAAAAGTCGTATACCTAATGATAATTGATCGTGATGGGAAAGTCTTAAAATTTATATAATGAATGATCGAGCCTAGAAACTACCTATCACCATGATTGAGGCAAGCGCACCTATTGAACAGTAGTATAGTTTAGTGGCAAAATCGGAATGTCGAACCCAAGGGAACCAAAAGTAATAATACTGACTTTCTTTTTATTATTGAGCCTAAGAATTAAGGGAATTGTTGTTTAATCTAAAATTAACTAACTACTAAGCTAAGGATGCTAAGACACAGAGAATGAATTGGGGAAAATACTTTTGGGAAAAAACCAATTGATTAGGACAATACCCGAGGAAGAATCCGCTTAGACTTCATTTGTTATTTAACTCTGAACCAGATGATTTATTCACTTGACTTGATCCGTAGGATTCCCTAATTTATATTAATACCTCTTTCGAGGCTACTAACGTCTAACCCTAGGTTGATTAATTGAAATCCCTTTCTAATTAAAACCCTTAGAATTGCATTAACTCGATCTACGGACTCCCATATTAGGTTTGACCCTAATCCGGTAGATTTTCGTTATCTTATTTCTGGGGTTGCGATCAACTCCACTTAACTATGCTAGATCTACTCTTAAACAGGGACTTTTGCTCCACTGTCTAAGCACATCAATACTTGAATCAATATCCTGAAATATCAAAGCAAGAATTGGGAACACATAATTAAGAACAAATCAAGTATTTATCATATAGTTTAGAAAATAATAACAAGATCTGTCTTAGGTTTCATCCCCCTCAAGTATTTGAGGGGTTTAGTTCATAATTATAAAAGAATACATCTCAGAAGAAAATATAAAACAAAACATAAGAAAAACCCTAAAACCCCTTGAAAGAAATTGAAGGGAAGATTCTCCGTCTTGAGTATGACTCCAGCTTCTTGAAATGAATCAACTGGCTTTCTTTGAATAAATTCCACAATTCTGACCTCTCTGGCTTGGCTCCTAAGCCTTCCTGGACGCCCCCTTGAAGGTTGGCCTCTAGGGTGTTTATATAGGCTTTTGGAATGTCTTTCTTTGCCTTTAAGTACCCTATTCCAAATAGAATTAAAACAGGTCACGGCAGGGACACGCCCGTGTGAAACGAATCCAGGCCGTGGTTGGGTCTGCTAAAGAGACACGGTCGTGTGGCTTGGGCCCAGGCCGTGTACATTTCATGCTTTGGCCTATTTTCTCCGTTTTTGGCCTGTTTCTTGTTCTTTTCACCTTCCGATGCTCTTCTAAGTATAAAACATGAAATTAAAAGATTGGGAGCACCAAATTCCACAATTTAGGGAATAAATCATCCAAAAGTATGCTAAATGTGAGATTAAAATATGTATATATTACGGTTTATCAAATACCCCCACACTTAAGCATTTGCTTGTCCTCAAGCAAAATTCTCAACTCACAATTAAAATGAACTTTCTTAATTCATAATATCCGTCAATAGTGTTTCATCATAATTCAAAAATAATTCATACATTGATAATTTAAGTAGAAGGGTCCTAAAGATTCAAACAATAAAAGTCATAGTTTTTGTAGCATGAAAATATAGGTGTTTCCCCTTACCTAAATAATCACCTTTAATTCAAAATCGACAAGAGTTGAAATCCTCACTAAAGATTCACTCAAATCACTCAAAGTGTTTAAGGTTCAAAATTAAGCACTCAAAAGTCGAACATGAAAAGTTAATCCCATAGGCTTGCATGAAAATCAAATCTCCACCACTATAAAATGAAATGATACACAGATCAAAAGGTCTTTAAAAGGGTTGTAATGAGGCTTTAGGTTAAAGGTGTGGAAAAGGCTGAATTAGAGGGTTAGAATCGAGATTGAATTGACAATTTACTTAACTAGAAAAATGAACTAATCCTGAATAATTACATCATTTGAAAACTAGTAAAACGAGCTTCTTCTTCAAGATGTGGAATTTAAACGTACAACTCTCTTAATCATAGAACTAATAATGAACAGACTTCGATTTTTTTTAAGAACAAATCAAATATTTACAATAATAAGGAAGAAATTTAACACTGAAATATAGATCATAGGTAGGCAACTGCTCAAAATCAAATCTCGACAAAAAGGGAGTCAAGAGAAATGGTGATAACAAATACAAGATGGGTTTTGGGTTAATATTAGTGGGTGAGTTAATAAAAAAGGGTTGTTAGGATCAAAAGGGTTCACTAGGGGTTAATTATGAGGGTAGGATTTTTAGTGGAGTGAATGGGTTAAATCCTAAGTGTCTTTATCATCTCAGTATATCAAATCAATAATATGGTCTTGACATGTATAATCGAAGCAAGTTCTTGAATAACAAATCAATGTTGACACACTCATAATCAATAAAGTGAGCAAGAAAAGAATATATGCTCTAAAAGGTTCAAAATCTCACAAAAATTATGGGTTTTTGATATCAACCTTGTAAATTTCAAACTTCAAGGTAATAATTAGATTTAGGTAGACAACCTAACAAAATTTTTGAAAATAGACTCATTATGCTTGATTCTCTAGTCTCCTAAAGTTTAAATTATCGCTGCATAATTATCAATGACTTAATCCAAAACATATCAATAAAAATCATGAATAAAAGGAAATTTCATTCTAATAGTAATATGAGGAAATTTACTTAAGAACAAGACATAATTCAGGGATTTGAGAATAATACAAAAAGTTAGGAACTTTTCGAAATAAAATTCACCCCCACACTTAAGATGTGCATTGCCCTCAATGTACAAAGATATATATGAAATTGTTAGAGATAGGGAGAGGTGAAACTTCCTAAATTTTGGATGCCTTCCTTGAGTTGGGAGTGGTTGTGGTGTGGTGGCCGCCGACAATCTCTACGCTAGAAGAAGGAATTGGGAAGCTCGTGAAGAATTAGCCAGGAAATAATAAGAATAATTCAAAATATACTAATTATATATTTAAAGAAAAGAAAAAGGAAAATAAAGAATGTAAAAAGTGAAATGAAACTAAAAGAAAAGATTAATGGACTAAAATGTCCTTATTGTTAGATGGTTCGCGAAGTGGGTGTGAGTTTTAAGGCCGTGGTGCGGTGATTCCCAAGTAGCCTTTAGAACCTAAATCAAAGAAAAAAAATAGAATAGACTAAATTAAGTATAAGATAAATAAAGAAAAAGAAAATAAAAGAGAAGAAAAAAGAAAAAAAAGAGTGAAATGGACTCAAAGTTCCTTGTCCTGTCGAGTTAATGAAGCAGCCGGCATGAATTTATGTAGATCACTCTCGCAGAGGGAGACTGTACTAGGATTCTTCCATTTCTTCGACATAGATAGGGTGTAGATCAAAAGTTTGAAGAAGGTTAAAGATGAAAAGGGAGGAGAGTGTAAAAGGTATGGAAGAAGGTGAATGCGGACTAGGTGAGAAGGGGAGAGGGGTGTTTTACATAGAAATCTCAGATCTGATACATCCCCACGCCCGTGTGTCATGGGCGTGTTGAGTCACACGGCCGTATCGCACGACCGTGTTGTGCTTCGTTAGTTTCTCCCACGCCTGTGTGCAGGTCACCACACCCGTGTTGATAAAACAGTGTCGACCACGGCTGTATTGCACAGCCGTGGTGTTTAATCGGAGCCCGCGGCTTGAGTATATTTTTCATCCTGTTTCATACTATCTCTGCCACGCTAGTACGAAAATCTGTGGTGTCCACACGACCACGGCCACGACCGTGTGGTATGGAAATCTGTGTTTCATTAAGTCGGTTAGTTTGTAGTTAGATGCTGAAAGTAAAAATAAAAACAAAAATATGACAATTAATGATGTTAGTGCTCGGGTTGCCTCCCGAGAAGCGCTCGTTTATAGTCTTAAGCTAGACTTACCTCTCATTCGCATAATCATAGTGGTTTGATGAGTTGAAAACCCTTTTTTATGCTATCAGTTCCATTATCAGTATGTAGTTTGAGTCGAGTAGCATTTACCTTAAAGGTGCCAAATTTGGGATTACTTACGTCGACGGTTCCGTGTGGGAAGATATTCAGTAACTCAAAAGGGATTTCTTCGTTTGTATCAAGGTCTGAAGTAGCGATCTGAGGGTCTGTTTTGTCTAACAATACCTGATCTCCGATCTTAAATTTGTTTGTCCCACGAAATGGCATTGCTTCTACTTTGTGTATCCCTAATTTCTCCTTAAAATATTTCTTCCACTCGTCTAGTTCATCGGTCCAAAGCATTCGTTCCTCATGAGTTATTTCCTTTTTGGTATGAGGTCTAGGATCTGGCTCGGGTGTGTAATTTCGTGGTTCTTCTAGAAAAGAAGGTTTAACCGAATGGTCTTTTATAGAATTTATGTTCTTACCTTGATTACTCCATTTCCTAGCTGAATCAAGAGCCTGAAGAGTGATTGTCTCGTCACCTACACGAAGTATGAGTTTACCTGTACCAACATCAATTTTAGTTCTAGCAGTTGCTAAAAAGGGTCTTCCTAAAATTAGGGGGATAGTATTGTCCTTATTCATGTCTAAAACTACAATGTCTACTGGGAATATGAATTTATCAATTTTCACGAGTACATCTTCAATTATACCCCTAGGAATTCTAATAGTCTTATCAGCTAATTGAATGCTCATCCTAGTTTGTTTGGGTTTCCCTAGACCTAGTTGTTTAAACATTTTATAAGGCATAACATTTATGCTTGCCCCTAAATCAGCTAAAGCATTATCAACAGATAAACTACCAATTAAGCATGGAATTGTAAAAATCCCTGGATCTTTTAATTTTTGTGGTAGTCTATTTTGTAGAATTGCTGAGCACACTGCGGTTAGTTCCACATGCGACTCCTCGTCTAACTTTCGCTTGTTTGTCAAAAGCTCTTTTAAAAATTTCCTTAAATCTGGCATCTGCGAAAGAGCTTCATAAAACGGTAAGTTAATATGTAATTTCTTTAAAAGTTTAAGAAATTCACCGAATTGTTCATCTGTGTTGTCTTTCTTCATCACATTGGGGTATGGTATACGAGGTTGGCTGTAACACCCCTAACCCGTATCCATCACTGGACTAGGGTTAAAGGCTTTACCGAACAAATCGGAAACATTTATAGAAATGTCATGCAATTGAATATTAACCTAAACCATAATGTCCCTTTAGTAGGTCATCGAGACCTAAAACATGCTATAAACCGGGTTGGGACTAAACAGGAACACATACAAACTTTCATGGAAATTTAAAGCTTTTCTAAGTTTTAGGGGTTACACGCCTGATTGGGCAGGCCTTGTGCCTCCCACGGCTGCTAGACACACCCGTGTGTCCTCCCCGTGGTCGAAACTGACTTTGCTCCACGGCCACTAAGCACGCCTGTGTAATTTGGCCGTGGTCGATCCTGTTGAAAACCACACGCTACTAGGCACGTCCGTGTGCCAAGGCTGTGTACTCTTATGCTAGCTACTGACTTTGTCCCACAGTTACTAGGCATGCCTGTGTGCCACAACCGTGTGGCAAAATAGGCTATTTGCCAGGCTAAAATGCCACCCACATGGGTCTTACCTAGAAGAAAAATCACCAAGACATCTCATGCCTATTTGGCAACCAAGAACATACCAAAATAACCATCCAAATTACAAGACTAAAACTCATCTCATCACAAGCATAAATCATTCATTTGCTTAATCAAAACTTGACCATTTTATATATCAACTAACCATGCCAAAAACATACTTTACATATCACATTTATCCAAGCAAATTCTCAACTCATAACTAGCTAAATCCCATGGCTAAGTTCATATAACAAACTTATGTCAAATACTAGCCTATACATGCCATATCTAGCTATATACATTTCCAAAATGTACCAAAATGAGTTTAGTAGTGTGATGATGATCCTTGACGGTCCCGAGCCTTCGGTAGTTTTGACGACCCATAAAACAGAGAAAACACACACACATAGTAAGCTTTCCAAAAGCTTAGTAAGTCATAATACAAATAAACTTAGCATAAAAGACATATATGCACATAGGTACATTGGCACTGTTGGGAGCTTGAACCCCCATGGCGTGTGAGAATAAAATTAGATCCGTGATCCAAACCATGGATCCATGTGTGAGGAGCGAATCGGGGTGAAATAAAGGTTTGAAATTTACCAAAAACTTCAATCTGAGTAGAAGCAAGCGACACCTTGGCAACAAGAGTTTTGATCTCATTGTCGAATCAAGCCACAACCTTTTCGATGTCGGCCTCTACGTGATCCACCGGTTTGACTATGAGCGGAAGAAATCTCCAAAACTTTTACGGAGGTTTATTTGCTGTGAATTTGCTAGACCTAACAAACACTCTATTAGGTTTTTTTTCACATAAGCTTTGCCTCTTTTAAATACCTTTTATAATGGGTATCCTTTTAATTGGGCCTTTTATAATGGGTATCTTTTCATTGGGCCCATTATTTGGTATCCTTTTAATACCCATTTATAATTGGTATCTCTTGAATGTATCATAAGATTAAATAAATACAATAAAGTTTTTAACCAGAAAATATAATTACATTAATTATATCAGAAAATTATAATTACATTAATTATAATAAGGATTTTTGATAAACTATATTTATTTAAATTTATATATGAATCAAATTCATATATTAATAGAATTATGTTGTCATTATGTGTACAACATCCTTGTACATATAATATGTTCAATATTTGATTACCCAATTAAATTAATTCTTTAATTAATTTAATTCATGTGACAACCAAAAACAATACCAATTATATTTTATTCCGTTCATTTCAACCATAGGGTGTGACAGTAGGTTCTTGCAACGTTAGCGATAATACTAGAACGATTCTATTATCACAGACAATGAGTGGCATCTAGCAATGCATCATTGCTACCTAAGTTACAAGAAGTCATGATTCGACATAACCTTTCGTGATTAACCTTTCATACATTAATCCTTAAGTCCTTTATCTCTGGAATGGACACAAGTCATGGAATAGTCACACTTGTATAGTCCATCCCATGTTTCTTGATATCTTGAGTAGACTATGATATACAAATTAGTATGACATCTCATGTCAACTTATTTGAGCATGGCCATGCATTTCTAGTCTCACTCAATCAAGTGGCCTAAGATATTACTCCCATTATGTAGGAGGGACTTATCCTATATTGATCAACCATATCCTCTACATAGATTGTGGTATATCCAACATCACCTTTATAGAACAACCAATTACGATTATACGTTTGTTGTATCAAAATATACAACTCACGATGTTGAGATAATAATTGTCTCAAGTCCGAGGATCATATACATATTAATCACTATGAGTAATGTTGTGACAATTACATAATAATCCAAATAAACATACTCATAACTGGTCAATCCAATATGTTGTTCTCTAACATACATATTCATGCATTGATTTTGACAATCCACATCAATGACAACTCTTTATCATCAATCAACTACATGTTAGTCTTAATGCATTATTGTTGTCCTAGTCAACAATAATACTCGACTAAGGATCTTTTAAGAATAATCATATTATTCTCGGGACATTATTATAAAGCAGTTTATTTGTATACACAGATAGAAAAAGCGAAATAATAATGACAATGCTTTATATTAATAAATATGGTAAATAAAGTATGTTATTACAACCATCTCATGATTGATCTTTGTGCATACTCTTACAATCTCCCACTAGCACTAAGACCAATCACTCATATATCTAATACCAAGCGACTTAGTGTGGCGATCATGCCTGGCATGTGTCGAGGCTTGGTCAGGGGATCAGCGATGTTATCATCTGAAGGTACTCTGCATATCTCTACATCTCCTCGATCGATAATCTCTCGAATAAGATGGTAGCGCCTAAGTATATGTTTGGATCGCTGGTGAGATCTGGGTTCTTTAGCTTGTGCAATGGCTCCATTGTTATCACATCGGAGTTCTATAGCATCGATATGCTAGGCACAACCCCTAGTCCAAGAATGAACTTCTTGATCCAAATCGCTTCTTTTCTTTGCCTCATTTGGTTTGCAATATACTACCTCTGTTGTAGAAGCTCTTTGTACTTTGCTTTGAACTCTTCCAGCTTACAGCACCACCATTAAGGCAAAACACAAAACCTGATTGCGATCGAGAATCATCCTTGTCGGTTTGGAAGCTGGCATCAGTGTAACCTTTTACACTTAACTCTTCCTCACCTCCATATAATAGGAACGTATCCTTAGTTCTTCTTAAGTACTTAAGGATACTCTTGACTGTGGTCCAGTGACCTTCACCGGGATCTACTTGATACCTGCTCGTCATACTTAAGGCATACGAGACATCTGGACGGGTACATAACATAGCATACATGATAGATCCAATAGCGGAAGCATATGGAATTTTACTCATACGTTCTCTCTCTTGTGGAGTTGAAGGACACATTTCCTTCGAGAGTGAAATACCATGTCTCATAGGTAGGAATCCTCTTTTAGATTCTTCCATCTTGAACCTTTTCAAGATTACTTTATCTATGTATGTGCTTTGGCTTAGACCTAGTAGTCGTCTTGATCTATCTCTATAGATCTTGACTCCTAAGATATAAGTGGCTTCGCCCAAGTCCTTCATAGAAAAACAACTTCTTAACCAAGTCTTAATAGATGCTGCAAGGTAGGTATGTCATTTCCCATGATAAGTATGTCATCCACATATAGTACCAAGAATGTGATAGTGCTCCCACTAACTTTCTTGTAAACACATGGCTCATCTTCATTTTTGATAAAACCAAACTCTTTGATTGCATCGTTAAAAGCGAATATTCCAACCGAGAAGCTTGCTTTAATCCATAAATGGATCTTTGTAGCTTACATATCTTTCTAGCATCCTTTGGATTTACAAAACCTTGAGGTTGTGTCATATACACATCCTCTTCAAGTTTCCGTTAAGGAAAGTTGTTTTGACGTCCATCCGCGATTTCATAATCATGAAATGCACTATGGCGAGCAAGATCTGATGGATTTAAACATAGCTACAGGAGAAAAGGTTTCATCATAGTCAACACCATGAATTTGGCGAAAACCTTTAGCGACTAATCGCCCTTTGTATGTTTGTACATTACCATCCATGTCTATTTTCTTTTGAAAACCCATTTACACCCTATAGGTTTAACCCCCTTCGGGTGGGTCAATCAAAGTCCATACTTGGTTTTCATACATGGAATCCATCTCAGATCTCATGGCCTCAAGCCATTTCTCAGAGTCTGGGCTCGTCACCGCTTCTTGATAAGTCCTAGGCTCATCTTGATCTATAAGAAGAATGTCACCATGCGTTGTAATGAGAAATCCATATCTCTCAGGTGCACGACGTTCTCTTAAAGATCTGCGCGGTGGTTGTGTTTCTATAGCAGTTGTTTGTTCCTCAATTTCTTGTGGAATTTGGTTTTGTTCAATCTACGGTTGGTGGTATCTTGTGATTCTTGAATTTCTTCAAGTTCAATCTTTCTCCCACTTCCTTTTCTAGAAGTAAATTCTTTCTCTAGGAAGACACCAGTCCGAGCAACAAAAATTTTGTTCTCAGTGGGATTAAAAAAATAATATCCTTTGGTTTCTTTTGGATATCCCACAAATATACACCTTTCAGATTTGGGTTCAAGCTTAGTAGACGTCTGACGTTTAACATAAGCTTCACAACCCCAAATTTTCATAAAAGACATACTAGGGCGTTTCCCACCCACATCTCATATGGCGTCTTTTGAACCGATTTAGATGGAACACGATTTAGTGTGAAAGCAGCGATCTCAAGTGCATGTCCCAAAAGGAAGTCGGTAGATCAAAGATGACTCATCATGGATCGAACCATGTCTAACAAAGTTCGATTTCTTCTCTCAGATACTCCATTCCATTGAGGAGTACCAGGAGGAGTAAGTTGTGAGACAATCCCACATTCTTTTAAAAGATCATCAAACTCTAGGCTCAAATACTCTCCACCTCGATCAGATCGAAGTGACTTGATAGTTTTGCCTAGTTGATTTTGTACTTCATTTTTAAATTCCTTGAACTTTTCAAGGGACTCAGACTTATGGCGCATGAGATAAACATACCCATATCTCATTGAAATCATCGGTGAAAGTAATGAAGTAGTGAAATCCACCTCTGCTCTGTGTATTTATTGGTCCACATACATCGAATGTATTAGGCCCAATAAATCACTAGCTCGTTCACCTTTTTCAGAAAAAGGAGATTTAGTCATTTTTCCCAATAAGCAAGATTCACATACTTCAAATTGTTCAAAAACAAATGAATTCAAGAGACCATCTTTATGGAGTTTGGATATGCGTTTCTCACTTATGTGGCCCAAACGACAATGCCAAAGATAAGTTTGATTTGAGTCATTTATTTTAGATCTTTTAGTATTTATGTTGTAAATGGGATTCGTTTGATCTAAAATATAGAGGCCATTAATTAATTGTTGAACCATAGAAAACATTATTGAGATAAAATGAACAACAATTATTCTTAATAATTATCTCAAAACCAATTTTGTCTAAACAAGAAATTGAAATAATGTTTTTAGTCAAAGCGGCACAAAATAACAATCCTCTAAACATAAATCAAGTCCACTAGGCAAAGATAAAGTATATGTTCCCACAGCTAATGCAAGCAACTTTTGCTCCATTTCCAACTCGTGAGGTCCACATCTCCTCTAGCCAAAGTCCTACTCCTTTGTAGTCCCCTGCATGAAGTACAAATATGAGAACCACAACCAAGTATCTAATACCCAAGAAGTAGTAGTTGATAAATTAATATCAATAACATAAATACTGAAGCAGAGACATTCCGCTTTGCTTTAGCCTTCTTGACTTCTTCAAGATAGACAGAGCGATTCCGTTTCCAATGTCCAATCACACCACAATGAAAACAGATTTCCTTCCTTAGACACCCCACCTTTTAGGTTTCAGTGTAGCCTTTCCTTTTCCAAATTTGGGCTTACCTTTGCCCTTAGGCTTTGTTTGAACTTTGGCCTTTCCCTTGCCCTTGTTATTACGGACCATCAATATGGGCTTGGGTCCAACCTTTTTCAAGTTGCCTTCAGATTTCGTAACACATCTTGAGCAATTGTGGTAGAGTCTTGTCAATTTCATTCATATTGAAATTGAGGACAAACTGGTTTGTAGCTATCCTAAGCAACGATTGCAAAATAACATCGATGGCCAACTCTTGGCTCAATGGAAACCCAAGCTTAGATAGGCTTTCAATATAGCCAATCATCTTAAGAACATGAGGTCTCACTGGGCTTCCTTCACCAACTTACATTGGAATAGGGCTTTAGAGATATCAAACCTCTCTTGCCGTGCTTGCCCACGATAAAGTTCTTTTTCGGTGCTCGATCATATCATAAGCAACCATGTCCTCATGTTGCTTCTGAAGTTCAGGATTCATAGTGGCAAGCATAAGACATCCAACATCTATCATGTCATCGAGATACTTCTTGTAAGCATCTCTATCAGTCCTCGAGGCATTAGTGGGTGGTTCATTAGGAAGTGGTTGTTCAATGACATATAATTTCCGTTCTTGTTTAAGGACAATCCTCAAGTTACGGAACCAATCAAGAAAATTCAAACCATTCAATTTGTCCTTCTCAAGGACCGATCGCAATGAGAGTGTGCTAGTGTTCATATGACCATAATATATCTACAACAATTAAATATGCATGTGAGTAAATTTACCATTTTTATATCAATCATTAAAAAGACTTTATTAAATGATATTCCCACTATTTTATTTCAAAATTAATAACCTCGTATATTAATTTGGAAAATCTTTCTCAAAAGTATTTCTAGTAGGTTAAGGATCCATATTTCACCACCTCTTAAGTCACTTTGGCTTTACTCTTAAGATTATGGTTATTTAGGTAAGCAACATTTGCTAATTACATCATATGTAACTCCTAATATTTGGTGAACAACCTTTGTTCTAATCATCTTATGATTTATCCAATTTACTTGCCTCTAGGTTTCTAATCCTATTAGAGTAACCTAGTTAAGCCATTAACCAATTTTTAAACCAAATGAATATCACTTGTTTATTCTTGGCGTTTAACCAAGATAAATACTAGTACTTCGCTTTGGCGGAACCTACATAGTATTGATCGAGGCCTTAACGAGGCAAAATTGGAAGGCCATATTGACTTAATATTTTAATAGAGGATTTTATTAAGGTTGTTGCATCTCACCAATTATGGTCTACTTTAGCCCATTTAGTCTTCTAATCGATCTCATCAATTAATAGGGTTTATTATCATCAAATTTTAATATATTAAAATTGGCATGCTTTAGACATCCATAGCATCTCATACATGAATAAATAAAGCAATAAATAAATGCAATAGTTATAGCCCATAAACTAAGGTGGTTCAACCCAAGCCAATGGGAGAACCAAAGGAACCCTAAAGGTGTAAGCCATTTCACAAGCTATCATTCACAATCATTGTCCCACCTTCCTTCTTGTTTGGCCCACAGCAACTTTTCCAAATTACAATAATGTAAACTTCGTTTTACATACGAGGAATAAGATGAGAAGAGAAATACAAGAGAATAATAGTAAGGCACGACACGCAGGCCGTATTTTTTTTTTTTTTTTTAAAAATACAACCTTTTTCTCGAATGGGTCATTGGGCTATAACTATGCATTTCAAACACCGTGCATGTCAAAAATAGCATACATAATTCAATGTTTTTTTTTTTTTAAGGTGAATTATAAAATATCCTTTCAACCTTTTTGTGGCCCATCAAGTTTATAAATGTCTTTTATTAACAAAATATACTATAATAAGAAGATGAAGTGAGGCGGTCGGAGGAAGCGGGTCGAAGGCATGGCCGAGCGCCTCGCATCCCCATCCCCAAAATAAGAGATGGGATATCATGGTAGGAGTTGAAGTGCGGGCGGAGCCCCAGTACAAACCGCATATCCGATCAAATGAATCCTCACGATTTGATAACTTTTATCAACGAGAATCGTGTTTTTAGGATTTTAATCTTGAGGTTTCATATCGGAACAACCCTTGTTCCACTAGCCGATTAACTCTACTTTGGAAATTGTAAATACCATCGTCGCATCATTACGGATTTGTTAACAATAATAACATAAAATTGAATAAGCCACAACACCATGATTAACATTTAATCGATTATCGAAAGAACGATTATCGAGGTTATGCTTAAACGATTTAAACAATCGAAAATACAATAAGATCAAAACATGCATCTCATACAATTGCATCACCCAAGTATTTAAACCCGAGTTCAGTATCACACAAGTGGCTCGATACCCTTTGTTGGGCGCGAGAAACCCCATGGCGCAGTGAGAATAAAATTAGATCCGCGATCCAAACCATGGATCCCATGTGAGAGAGCGAATCGGGGGTGAAATAAAGGTTTGAAATTTACCAAAAACTTCAATCTGAGTAGACAATGACACCTTGGCAACAAGAGTTTTGATCTCATTGTCGAATCAAGCCACAACCTTTTCGATGTCGGCCTCTACGTGATCCACCCGGTTTGACTATGAACGGAAGAAATCTCCAAAACTTTTCTGGAGGTTTATTTGCTTGACGGCTGCTAGACCTAACAAACACTCTATTAGGTTTTTTTTTCACATAAGCTTTGCCTCTTTTAAATACCTTTTATAATGGGTATCCTTTTAATTGGGCCTTTTATAATGGGTATCTTTTCATTGGGCCCATTATTTGGTATCCTTTTAATACCCATTTATAATTGGTATCTCTTGAATGTATCATAAGATTAAATAAATACAATAAAGTTTTTAACCGAAAATATAATTACATTAATTATATCCGAAAATTATAATTACATTAATTATAATAAGGATTTCGGTAAACTATATTTATTTAAATTTATATATGAATCAAATTCATATATTAATAGAATTATGTTGTCATTATGTGTACAACATCCTTGTACATATAATATGTTCAATATTTGATTACCCAATTAAATTAATTCTTTAATTAATTTAATTCATGTGACAACCAAAAACAATACCAATTATATTTTATTCCGTTCATTTCAACCATAGGGTGTGACCTGTAGGTTCTTGCAACGTTAGCGATAATACTAGAATGATTCTATTATCACGGATAATGAGTGGCATCTAGCAATGCATCATTGCTACCTAAGTTACAAGAAGTCATGATTCGACATAACCTTTTCGTGATTAACCTTTCATACATTAATCCTTAAGTCCTTTATCTCTGGAATGGACACAAGTCATGGAATAGTCACACTTGTATAGTCCATCCCATGTTTCTTGATATCTTGAGTAGACTATGATATACAAATTAGTATGACATCTCATGTCAACTTATTTGAGCATGGCCATGCATTTCTAGTCTCACTCAATCAAGTGGCCTAAGATATTACTCCCATTATGTAGGAGGGACTTATCCTATATTGATCAACCATATCCTCTACATAGATTGTGGTATATCCAACATCACCTTTATAGAACAACCAATTACGATTACGTTTGATGTATCAAAATATACAACTCACGATGTTGAGATAATAATTGTCTCAAGTCCGAGGATCATATACATATTAATCACTATGAGTAATGTTGTGACAATTACATAATAATCCAATAAACATACTCATAACTTGGTCAATCCAATATGTTGTTCTCTAACATACATATTCATGCATTGATTTTGACAATCCACATCAATGACAACTCTTTATCATCAATCAACTACATGTTAGTCTTAATGCATTATTGTTGTCCTAGTCAACAATAATACTCGACTAAGGATCTTTTAAGAATAATCATATTATTCTCAGGACATTATTATAAAACAGTTTATTTGTATACACAGATAGAAAAACTGAAATAATAATGACAATGCTTTATATTAATAAATATGGTAAATAAAGTATGTTATTACAACCATCTCATGATTGATCTTTGTGCATACTCTTACAGGCACATCTTAATTACTTAGCAAACTATCACATATATGCTTTGGTCCATGTACTTCGCCATATTTGCCACATTCATCAATTCAAAAGTCTTATATATACAAAGTTCTTTCATGCTTATTTTCACATATCATAATGTCATCCCAATATACATAATCATCATAGTAAGATCACATAGATACTTACCGTATATACACACTTAGTGTATAAATCAACGTACCTGAAACGGATTCACGATTTACATAGTCATTCGTATCACAGACTTGCCCGTTGAACCGTAAAGAATCTAGTAGGATACTCAGAAAGCTCAGAATAGTCGTACAATTCCAACGTCCCAGACGAGGTCTTATATGCACTCAGATATCGATGCCTTCGTCCCGCATGCGGTTACACGAATCAATACGATGCTGATATCCCAGACATGGTCTTACACGTAAAGATCATATCGATGCCAATGTCCCAGACGTGGTCTTACACGAAATCTCAAATCAACGCCAACATCCCAGAAGTGGTCTTACATGATAAAATCAGAACAAATACCTATGTCATGACATAGCTAATCCTATCTATTCCTAGGTTCATACGGGACTTCTCGGACCTTGTCACTAAGTAATCCTTATCTTGGAATTCATGAACAGATCATATCATGAGTATTCATCGATAACAATAGTCATAAGAACATACATAATTCAATACGAATACGTTTATTTGCATAATGACTTACGTCAGATTCGATTTAACGGAATGGAAACGGCTACTCGGTTACTTTCGCTTTCCCGCGATCTAAGTCCGTTTTCCTCTGTTCTTGATCTAAATATATTCAAAATTAACCCTTTTATTCACTAATTCATTCAATTCAATCCAAGGACAAACATTTAGGGCTATTTACAAATTAACCCTCACATTTGCACAATTCATCAATTTAGTCTATTTTTCTCAAAACATCAAATTCACAAAATCATCACACATCCAAGCTTAGCCGAATGCATATATATATCATACAAGCCCATATTTTCCATCAAATTTTCAATTTAGCCCTTCAAATTACTATTTTCTCAATTTAGCCCTAATTAGCTAAATTCATCAAAAATTCAAGAACAAAGTATGTTCATCTAGCTCAAATCTTTCATTTAACACCATAAATCATCACAAAGCTCAACATAATATCAATGGCATTTCTTATGAACAACATCAATTCATCAAATTGAGACATGGGCTTGATAGTAGACTAAGCAACAATATCAAAAACATCAAAATCATCAAAATCCAACTCAAAATCATACCTTAATTCAAGCTTGAAATGGCCGAATATGCAAAGCTTTAAAACCTTCTTTTTCTTACTAGTTTCGGTCAAAACAAAAGAAAATAAAAGATGAACACTTTCATCTTTGGTTTCATTAATAATATGTTAATAATTCATTTACCTTTTTAGCTATTTAAAAGACATTTGACACCATTAGACAACAAGGGTATATTCGGCCATTTACCATCCATTATCTTATTAATGGCTTAATTTCCATATAAGGCACTCACCTTTACAAAGCCACAACACATTGGAACTTTAACAAATAGCAAGCAACTTTCACATTTAATGCAATTCAATCCTATTATCAAATTAAACACACAAATGGACAAATTAACTTACGAAAATTTAACACATGCTTAAACACTCATCAATGACACAGAAAATAATATTAAAATATTATTCAGACACGAATTTGTGGTCCCGAAACCACTGATCCGACTAGGATATAAACCGGACTGTTACATTGGTATTCTTTAATTACCAGTTTTGGCTTATTATGACTTACTTCAACCTTACCTTTACCATATTCTCTTGCCTTAATTTGGACTTATCTAACCCTTTACTAATATGAGCTGTTATGGCTTGAAGTTACTCCTTCGAGTTAGTTTCAGTGTTGCTTGGCAAGCTGCCTTGTGGTCGTTCGGAGATCAACTTAGCAAGTTGCCCTAATTGGTTCTCGATCCCTTCAATCGATGCTTGTTGATTTTTAAGTGTTGTCTCGGTATTTTGGAAACGATTTTCTGACACCGCAATGAATTTTGTCAACATCTCTTCAAGGTTCGGCTTCTTTTCCTGTAGGAAGGGCTATTGTTGAAAACCTGGAGGAGGTTGTTGTCTTTGATTTCTTTGACCACCCCACGAGAAATTGGGGTGGTTCCTCCAACCTGGATTGTAAGTGTTACTATAAGGATTATTTTAAGGTCTAGAATTATTACCCATATAGTGAACTTGCTCGTTTTTAGCACTTGGGTTGTAAGGTGGATATTCTGTAGTGCTTATCCCTCCTCCATTCATCTCGCACTACATAGCTGGATGTACCTGCGAAGAACCACATAAACCATCAATCTTTTTATTTAACATTTCTACCTGATTTGATAGCATAATTACTGCGTCGAGGTTGAAAACACTGGCGGCTTTTGTTGGCCTTGTCCTCGTGACTTGTCACTGGTAGTTATTCAGTGACATTTCTTCTATAAATTCATAGGCAGCCTCAGGTGTTTTATTATTCAACGTTCCGCTGGTGGCTGAATCAATCAGCTGCCTGGTTGAGGGGTTCACACCATTATAAAAGGTTTGGACCTGTAGCCACAAGGGTAATCCATGGTGTGGGCACCTTCTCAATAGATCTTTGTATCTCTCCCATGCATCGTAAAGTGACTCTAAATCCATCTGTACAAAAGAAGAGATATCATTCCTCAACTTGGCCATTTTAGCCGGCAGAAAATATTTCAATAAAAATTTTTCGGTCATTTGTTTCCATGTAGTGATTGATCTTTGTGGAAGAGAACCACTGTTTAGCTTTATTCCTCAAAGAAAAGGGAAACAACCGAAGCCGAATGGCATCATCAGAAACTCCATTTATTTTGAAAGTATCGCAAAATTCTAGGAAATTCGCCAAGTGATTATTTGGATCTTCATCCTGCAAACTATCAAACTGAACAAATTGCTGTATCATCTGAATTGTGTTAGGTTTCAGTTCAAAATTATTTGCAGCAATAGCAGGTCTAATAATACTTGACTCAGTTCCTGTTAAAATAGCTTTAGCGTAATCATACATAGTTCGAGGAGCATGATTTTTAGCCACCTCTGGAGGTAGCGGATTATTCTCAGCCATCTTTTCGGTAGTATTAATTTCGTTTTCTTGCTCTTCTTGTATGTATTGTAGGCTTCTCCTTATTTCTCTTTGGTTTCTGCGAATTGTGCTTTCAATTTCACTATCATAAAGTAGAGGTCCTGACGGGTTTCTTCTAGTCATAAACTAGAATACCTGCCAGAAGCAAAGAAGAAAATTTAGAAAAGTAAAAATAAAATTTAATTGCAAAAATAAAATATGGCTAAAGTAATAAAAATTGATCGTTCTTAATATTTTAGTTCCCCGGCAACGGCGCCAAAAACTTGATCGTGATGAGAAAGTCTTAAATTTTATATAATGAATGATCGAGCCTAGAAACTAACTATCACCACGATTGAGGCAAGCGCACCTATCGAACAGTAGTATAGTTTAGTGGCAAAACTGGAATGTCGAACCCAAGGGAACCAAAAGTACTAATACTAACTTTCTTTTTATTATTTAGCCTAAGAATTAAGGGAATTGTTGTTTAATCTAAAATTAACTAACTACTAAGCTAAGGATGCTAAGACACAGAGAATGGATTGGGGAAAATACTTTTAGGAAAAAACCAATTGATTAGGACAATACCCGAGGAAGAATCCACCTAGACTTCATTTGTTATTTAACTCTGAACCAGATGATTTATTCACTTGACTTGATCTGTAGGATTCCCTAATTTATATTAATACCTCTTTCGAGGCTACTAACGTCTAACCCTAGGTTGATTAATTAAAATCTCTTTCTAATTAAAACCCCTAGAATTGTATTAACTCGATCTACGGACTCCCATATTAGGTTTGACCCTAATCTGGTAGATTTTCGTCATCCTATTTCTGGGGTTGCAATCAACTCCGCTTAACTATGCTAGATCTACTCTTAAACAGAGACTTTTCCTCCACTGCCTAAGTACATCAATACTTGAATCAATATCCTGAAATATCAAAGCAAGAATTAAGAACACGTAATTAAGAACACATAATTAAGAACAAATTAAGTATTTATCATATAGTTCAGAAAACAATAACAAGATTCGTCTTAGGTTTCATCCCCCTCAGGTATTTGAGGGGTTTAGTTCATAATTATAAAAGAATACATCTCAGAAGAAAATATAAAACAAAACATAAGAAAAACCCTAAAACCCTTTGAAGGAAATTGAAGGGAAGATCCTCCGTCTTGAGTATGACTCCGGCTTCTTGAGATAAATCAACTGGCTTTCTTCAAGTAAATCCCACAATTCTGACCTCTCTGGCTTGGCTCCTAAGCCTTCCTGGACGCCTTGGCCTCTAGGGTGTTTATATAGGCTTTTGGAATGTCTTTCTTTGCCTCTAAGTACCCTATTCCAAAAAGAATTAAAACAGGTCACGGAAGGGACACGCCCGTGTGGCACGCCTGTGTGGCATGCCCGTGTGAATCGAATCCAGGCTGTGGTAGGGTCTGCTAAAGAGGCACGGCTGTGTAGCTTGGGCCCAGGCCGTGTGCATTTCGTGCTTTGGCTCATTTTCTCCGTTTTTGGCTTGTTTCTCGTTCTTTTCACCTTCTGATGCTCTTCTAAGTATAAAACATGAAATTAAAGGATTAGGAGCACCAAATTCCACAATTTAGGGAATAAATCATCCAAAAGTATGCTAAATGTGGGATTAAAATATGTACATATTACGGTTTATCAACAATTCCTACACCTGTTGAATTAAGTCACCTACCTTGGGGTAATCTTAATCAACTAGTAAGAATATGGATTTTCATCCAATTAATATGTGAACCTAATCCATTAAATATTCACACGTACTAATAATTGTTTCACGTTTGGCCATCATTCTAACTTATGTAGAGCTTTGTGGGAAGTTACTTAACTAAAATGATTTTGAGTGTATAACCATCAACTCAACACCTATCATAACATGTACCACGAATGAATTATCTTAGGACAATCTCACCTAGTAACATCTATTAACTGGTTGTCCTCTTTAAAAAGAAAACTTTCTTCAGTGAAATCCACATGATAATACCTACCTCAGGACCAACAAATTATCATATGCTATCACAGGATTGTTATTTCTATTAAGGAAATCTCCTCAGTGAAATCCACATGATAATACCTACGTCAGGACCAACAAATTATCATATGCTATCACAGGATTGTTATTTCTATTAAGGAAATCTCCTCAATGAAATCCACATGACAATACCTACCTTAGGGCCGAAAAATTGCTATGCCATCATAAGTGACTATTGATGGAGGCCATAGGTCTTATTTAGGGCCTTCTACCACTCAATCTTTTAGAAAACATGTAAGGTTTTTATTTTAGGTTTCAATCATGAATGATTAAAATGTCATGACAAGTACATGTGACATTTTTTTCCTAAACTATATATCATGCTTATCATAAATATGCATTAACGTACTTTTTCAGTCAATTTAAATATCATCATGCTATCACATAAAAGCATAAAATTAAATGACTTTGACTAGCCAAAGTTTTCATGATTCCATTCTAGAAAAATATATAATGAAAAAATTATATTTATTATCCCAAAACATTCTTTGGGTATTCTGGGTGAAAGCAAAATATCCTAGTTTTGGATTTCCCAAAACGCAAACGACTTGAAAATCACAAAAGAGCGAACCGTCGTCGCCACCACTGTTCACAATTGTAATCGTCGTTGATGCCACCGTCACTGTCGCCATTATCGGGTCATTGTCGACCACTAGTGTCAATCATCCAACAACCTTTAATCGTCGTCGACTTTCATCTGTCGGCCCACTGCAGATCTTTTTCCGGTTGCCTGGGTCAAGTTTCGTCTTGATTAGTTTTAGATGTGTCTTGGTTCTTCGAGATTCGTCAAAAAATTTGGTTACAAAAAAAAGTTCGTTTTCGGCTCACATGACATATTCTAAAATATTAAAAATTAGAATCTACGTGGAGATGATAGCCCACGATCTAATTACATATATCAAAAATTAACAAAATCTAAATTTACCCCCAATCTAAATTTTAGGAATTATAATTTGGACAAAATTACTTCATCATATGTATAATAAAATAATTAAATATATTCATTCAAATATATAATAAAAACATGCATATAATAAAAAATATTATATCTTATCAAAATTAACCAAACATGAAAATAAAGAAAATTCGATATTGATTTATATATAAGCATGGCACAATTTGGCTCTGATATCAATTGTTTAAAAAATATGATTAAAAACGTTTTTCAGTTACAAAGGATAGATTAAAAAATTTAAAAATCGAGCCGATTTGTGATATTTATAGCAATAAAGTTTTACCGAAAAGTATATATGCTTTATGCAAGACGAATTTGTATCGTTCCTAGCTTTCAACGAAACCCCATTTTCTGCTATTCTCGTACCTCAAATTGCGTTGAGTGTGGGCATGAGCAACACGAATCAAACACAGAACAAGAAACAAATTTTATTACTTTCAGTAGGAAAGTAATTCTCTCAATAAAAACTCGTAGAAATTGTAATTTTCAAAAAAAAAAATAGAATTTATTCTAAGAAAATAAATTTCCACTACTTTCGAGTAGAATAACAATATATGGAACTTATGTGTAAATAATTTTACTAGTGTAATATATTTATAGGGAGAGATAGGAGAATTCTTATTGAATATGAATAACACAAATAATATTTATTTAATAGAAAACACTCCCTTAATCCAACTAAGAGAGAGAGGGGGGAGGCACACCTTAGATTATAACACTAGGGTTGCTGCCTCTCTCATGTAATATGAGAGGCTTTGAGCGTCTCCTATATTGGGTCCAATTATATGTGCTTTTTAGATTTTTGACCAACATTTTATAATTTAATCTAACCCAATATTTGTTTTCTATTTCTCAAAATAAATATTAATTAATTAATTAAATTAACTAAATTAATTTTTCAATTAAATAATTTTTTCAACCCAATTCTAGTTCTATTAAACTCATGAAAACTTTATCGTAAAATAATCTATGAAGAGATATATTTAATTTCCATATTAAACAGATTCATTATGACTAATTAATTAAATTCCATTTTCGAACTTCAATTATTTAATTATAGTTAATTAAATAATAATTCGAAAACCTTAAATTAATTCTCAAGTTATTTCTATACTTAATGAGGAAATACATTCATTTGTGAATGCACCCATTTCTCTAAATTCATCATTTTCATTCATTTGGTTCTATATGCAATTCATTTTTGGTTTCAATGAGCTAGCGGAGGGATAGATTGGACATATATAATTATGGCTCAAATAATTTATAATTAAGTTCCAATTTTTCGCCTATTAATTATATACTTATTTAGTCACGAAGTCATTCCACTATAGTATTGTGACCAAGTTCTCACTAATTACATACTATTACAAAAACTACTTAAAAAGTACTCGTTCAATGACCTTGTCATAAGTGTGTTACCATCATAGGATATCCTTAATCTCTTTGGGATAAATCTGTTCTCCCAATATGATCCTATTTTATCTCATGGTAACCCTTATATCTTCCTTCATGAAAAGTCAATTACTATCAAATAGTAATCAAGTCATTTATCATAAAGACAAACGACCCACAACCATTTTTACTTTTCATCTATCATTTAATGTCGATGAGAAGATAACATTTATTCATTAGTTGGGCTATAAATTCCACGACTCGAATTTATACCTAACTGGGCCTTAAACTTTAAAAATGTCTCAAAATGCATTCTAATGATCTCTCAGTAGTCTAAAAATAATTAAATCCAATAAAAAAATAAATTTCTCATCAGATATATAAATAAAATTATCAGAACAATATTGTAACATTGGAAAATTTTAGGGCGTTACATTACGCGAGGTCACATCCATTTCAGAAGTCTCCATCACATTTGAAAAGTTAAAGAGTATATATTAATACTTGGTTCTTGTTGTAGTACCCTTAAAATTGATATATTATAAAAGTAGTAATAAATTGAATAGTGTATAATTGATTTTTCGGTAAAATGAGAAAACGATATAAACATGATAAAATAGAATATTGAGGAGTACTAAGGAAAATTGAATTGAAAAGTATGTTGTGGGATACTAAATTAAAGTAAAGATTAAATCGTAAAGGTGTCAAAATTTTTGAGGTTCAAATACAATTATTCAAAATTTGAAGGGTTGAAATATAAATATAAGAAAAATTGAAGGACCAAAATTGAAAACAACCCAATTTCTCATGACATAAAATTGGTGTGCAGGGACTAAATTGAATAAGTGGAGAAATATGAAGGACTAAGTAACAATTTTACCAAAAGTGAGTAGTGACTCAATATTGGAATTTTGAAAAAAACATGAGGGGTAAAATGGTCATCACCCAAATTAGATAATTATATGATGTAATAATTAAGGAAGAAAAATATAAAATTATGATTGGTTGAATATTTTAATATTATAAGATATTAAAAAGATATTTGCATGGAAGTTTGAAGAAAATTCTCTACATTTTCCATTCACTCAACATGACACCATTATAAATAGCGGAGGGGTTCTCATTTTCTTACAATTTGGCCCTTATCATGAAATCCCATTTTTCTTACAAATTCCTTGATAATTTTCATAGCCACCCAAAAGCGGAAGTGAAGTAGAGATACCAAAGAGTTAGAATACCATCTTCGAAGCAAAAGATTGAAGTTGGAGGTGAAGAAAGTTGAGGAGAAAGTGATGATATTCAAGAGACAAGGTATGTACTTTAAGGATTTTACTTTATTTAATTTTAGTCTATAAAAAATGTTAAATAGTTGAATTAATTATGAATGTGCAACTATTATGAAAGAAATTATATTAGTACATTGAAATAGTAGAAAAAAGGATTAAGCTGTAAAGTAAACAAAATAAGATATGTGGAATGGAATGTTGAAAAGAGAATATAAATGAAGTGTGATGATATAGTGACTACATCAAAAGTGATGGTGTGATGAAACTTCCAAGTTAAATTGCATTTGTGAAAAAGGGGACTAAACTGTAAAGTGTACAAAATTTTATTATTTAAATAAAGTATTATGAAAAAGAGTTTAAATTACGTTTTAGGTGTTAGAGGATAAATTACAAAGTGATATTAAAGTGAAATTATATTAAATGATGAATTTTCGTGATGCTAAGGATTAAATTGTAAAATTGTGAAATCTTTAATTGAAATAAGAAAAGTTATGATAAAACTATATATTAATGATACGTGAATTTTAAGGATTAAATTGAATAATAATCAAAAGTGTAATGACTATGTATGTGTAAATGAAAGTTAATGCAAAGAACCATGAAAAATTAATCATTAACACTAAAACAGTTTTTGGATAGCAGCAGTGACTTGACTTTGAAAATTCACCAAAAATTGTAGAAATTGAGTTTAAGGTTAAATCAATTATGAAATTAAATATTAACGAGTCTAGTTTTTCATAGAAGAAATGGTGAAAGCAATTGAATTGTAGATTGTGAGATATAATAATTTTTGTGAGACAAGATACTAAAATCTTGATGAGTGTATTTTCAATGGAAACAAACAGAAATATAATACGAGTCTTGTACTGAAAGATAATTAATTTTTAGTGAAGAAGAGTTGGAGCTGCCCAGCAACAAAATAAGAGAAGATTTAGAAAAAAACTGTATTTTTGTTATGTAGAAATTCTAGAATTTTTATGATAAAAACTTCATAGAGTTTAGTTTTAAAAACAAACAAAAAAAAAAGGTCTTAATTTCGAATTCTGTAGGTCAAAATATAAATAATTTAGTAATTACTACTTAAGAAGAAAGCTTTGTTAAAGTATATGTGTAAATAGTGAAAGTATAATTAATGTTACATATAAGCATGCCATAGTAAAAATCAAATATTTTTATATAAATACATGCACATATAAGATGTGGAACGGAGAGGAGGAGGAGGAGAAGGAGGAGGAAAATAATAGAAGAGTTATAACATTAAGAAATTGTTGTAAATGATAGCTCTATTAATACATAAAAGAAGCTCAGATGAATTGTTGAAAGCACTAAGTGAGTGATTGTTATAAAAGAAATTAAGGGAGTCCTAATTGATAATTGATTGGTAAAGGTTGGCATAATGACTGTATATAGAAAGAGTAAACTATTTTTGTAAAGTGTGAATCCTCTAATTGATTTATTTGTAAAACATCAATGATTGTGATAAATTTATAAACTTTGATATAAACAACATTTACACATGATTCTTTAAGAGAATATCATATGTTCCAGAAATAAGTCAATGAGTAATGACTTTTGATAACAAATTTAATATATATTAGGTTAATTGTAATAATTATGAGAAGTTAGAGTGTAAGATGCAAATTATCCTAAAATGAATTTTCTCTTAAACTCAAAACATCGAGCCATATTTTGGTATCAATACCAAGGGCATAGTACCAAGGGCATAATATTAATACTTTAAGGAAGGTATCGATACTTATGATTAAATTCTAAACATTGAAGCTCAAATTGGTATCGATACTAGGCAGGGGTATCATACTCGAGTCAAGGTATCAATACCATATAGAGGGTATCGATATTTGACTCCTTTGGAAGTAGTTCTATACTTTATAAAATATTTGAGACAAATTGTTATTTGTCCCTAAAGTTTAAAAAGTCTGTAAATAAGTCCTTAAATTTTATAAATGGTTTTAAGATGATTTTAAAGCCTTAAATTTTATTTTAAAATATTTCTATAATTTTATTTAAATTATCTTAAGTTTTAGAAAAACTCCTACTCTTCTCAACCTGTATGACTTTGATTTAAGTCAAGAAGCTTTGAATACTCGTTTTACGAATTAGTAATGTTCGTATATGTTTCAAAGGCTCGAAAGGATTTATAATTTTAATTAAACTTTTCTAAACTTCACCAATTTGATTTAAAGAACATTAATGCAAAAAAAAATGTTTTTACAAAAGAAAATTTTTTATTCAAATTTGAAAGTGCTCTGGTAATAACTCGTATCGTACTGATGTATCACGAAACTAACTAGAAATACGACAAAGGCAAGTGCACCTATCGATAAATAGTACAACTATGGTGAATAGAGATATCGTATCCACGAGGATTAAAAGAATTAGTAATTACCGTTTTTCTATTATTTAGTCGACAATTTAGAGTGATGGGTTTTAAACTAAAATTACTAAACTAATTTAACTAAGAAATCAATAGAGAATAAATCAGGAAAATAATTGAATAATAACCAATGAGAGAGACAGTACCCAGGAAAGAATCCACCTAGACTTCATATATTATTTTGAATCTGAATTAAACGATTTATTCACTTGGTATCTTGATTCGTAGAAATCTCTAAATTATGCTAAAATCTTTTTTGAGAGTAAGAACAACTGACTCTAGGTTGATTAACTGAAATTTCTTTCTAATTAAAACCTCTATTATCACATTAAGTCGATATATGAATTCCCTTATTAGATTTGACTCTTATCCGGTAAATTTATGTCGTTCTATTTTTAGGATTGCATGCAACTCCACTCAATTATGCTAGATCTACTCTTAAACATGGACTTTTCCTCCTCTGATTTAAGCACATTAAACATGAATTAATATCCCAAAAATATTAAACATGAATTAATGTCCCCTGTAGGTTTAAAAGGGTTACAAGTCAGGCAGTTACACGGCCTAGCACACGGCTTGGCACACGGGCGTGTGAGGCAATTTCGAGAGTTACATAGCCTGGCACACAGGCGTGTGGCTTGGCCGTGTGACCCAAATCAGAGAGTTACACGGGCTAGGACACGACCATTTGTCTCTACTTTGAATGTCCAAACGGCCTGAGACACGGGTGTGTGTCTCAGCCGTGTGAGTCACACGGCCGTGTGACCCATATAGTGTGAAAAATTCTATCTTCTTCCTTAAGGTTCCAAATGTTCTTGAATTAGTCCCGAATTGTTTTTAAAGTGTTTCTAGGATCTCGAGGACTCTAATAAGAGATAATACGCATTTGTTTGAATGAAATTGTTATGAATTATGAAATGTTTAGAATTGAATGTTTTAAGTTATGATTTATTCGTAATGCTCCATCCTATTCCAGCGACGGATACGGGTTAGGGGTGTTACACACACGGCCTGGAACATGCTTGTGTGTCCAGGCCATGTGGGTCAAAAACATTTTTTAATTAATTTAATTTTAAATTAGCATGTAATAAAATTAAAAGAATTAGTAGAAGTTAAACACTCGGGTTGCCTCCCGAGAAGGGTTTATTAGAGTTTAAGCTCGACTTACCTTGTATGCACACGGTTACGGTGGTTCACAAAGCCGAAGCTCCTTTTTCTCGTTATCAATTATTTTACCAATATAAGGTTTGATTCGAGTACTGTTTACCTTAAATGTGACGAACTTAGAATGAGTTACCTCGACTGTACCGTATGGGAAGACGTTCAGTACAGTGGATGGGTTCGATCTGTTTGATTTGAGCTCTGAAGGGGAGATTCGTGGATCCGTTTGGTCCAGTAGTACTTTGCCCCCAACCTTAAATTGGTTTATTCTATTCACTTGCTCATCATGGCGTCGTTTTGGCTCTTCATCGTGTTTTTTTAGTTTCTCATTGACATGTGTTCGCCATTTATCTAATTCATCGAGTTGCACCATTCGCTCTTCATAAGTTGTTCTGTTTTTGTCACCTCGACCAAAACATGGCTTCCATACATTTTCACGAGGGATTTCCTTCAAAGAAGGTTCAGCTATATGGTTATTAACATTAACAGATCTTTTAATATCATCTCGATCACTAGAGACTCTCACAAAATCACGTACTTGGAGAATAATCTTTTCGTCACCTACACGAAGCAGAAGTTCACCCGTACCAACATCGATAATAGTCCTAATAGTGACTAAAAAGGGTCGACCTAAGATCAAAGGTGCCTTACTATCTTCATCCATGTCTAAAACAAAAAAAATCAACGGGGAATAAAAATTTATCAATTTACACAAGCACATCCTCAATAATACCCTTAGGATATCTAATGGTTCTATCTGCTAATTAAACATTCGTCCTAATGTGTTTGGGTTTCCTAAGACCAAGTTGTTGAAACATTTTGTAGGGCATAACATTAATACTGGCCCCCAAATCAGTCAAAGCATTATCAATATTCAAATTACCAATGAGACAAGGAATAGTAAAACTCCTTGCATATTTTAGTTTTTTTGGTAGTTTATTTTCGAGAATGGCCAAGAAAACTGCGTTGAGTTCCATAGTCGACAAATCGTCTATCTTCCTCTTGTTTGTTAATAGCTCATTTAAGAACTTGACATAATTTGACATCTGCGAAAGGGCTTCAACAAACGGTAACTTAATGTGTAATTTTTTAAAAAGCTTAAGAAATTTACTATATTGTTCGTTCGTGTGGTCTTTCTTCGATGCGTTAGGATATGGCACTCGAGGTTTGTATTCCTTAACAACCGATTTTTGCTTTCCCTTACCTTTTTCAACCTCATCATTGTTCACCATAATTCCTTGAATCAGTTCTTGTTCAGGTTCAACCAACCCTTCCATGCCTCAAATAGTAATTGCATGAAGCTACTCCCTTGGGTTAGTTTCAGTATTGCTAGGCAAACTACCTTGTGGTCTTTTTGAAATTAATTTAGCAAGCTGACCTATTTAATTTTCGAGTCCTTGAATCGATGCTTGTTGATTTTTCAGTGCTGCCTCACTGTTTTGAAAGCGAGTTTCTAACACTGAGATAAACTTTGTCAACATCTCTTTAAGGTTCGATTTTTCTCTTGCTGATCATAAGGTTGCTAAAAGCCTAGAGGTGGTTGTATTCTTTGATTGCCTTGATCGCCCCAAGAGAAATTAGGATGGTTCTTCCAACCTGCATTATAGTTATTACTATAAGGGTTATTTTGAAGTCTAGAATTATTACCCATATAATTGACTTGCTCATTCTCTGTGCTAAGACCGAAGTGTAAACATTCTGGATTATTCATTCCACCTCCATTTGCATCACATTGCATCACCGAATTCACCTACATAGAAAAATATAAACCATCAATTTTATCATTTAGCAATTCTATTTGGTTTGATAACATGCTGACTACATCTAGATTAAAAACACCAACTACTTTCATCAGCTTTGTTCTCATAACTTGGCATTGATAATTATTCAGTGCCATCTATAAACTCATAAGCTGTATTAAGTGTTTTATTGTTTAGTGTTCCACCGGCTGCTGCATCAATTAATTGCCTAGTTGAGGGATTCAAACCGTTGTAGAAGGTTTGAACTTGTAACCGTAAAGGTAGCCCATGGTGAGGGCACCATCTCAATAGATCTTTGTATCTCTCCCATGTATTACCTAAAGTTCTAAATTGACCTGAACAAAGAAAGAGATATCGCTTCTCAACTTGGTTGTTTTAGCCAGTGGAAAGTACTTCAGCAGAAATTTCTCGGTCATTTGAGCCTATGTAGTGATGGATCCTCATGGTAAAGAGTTTAACCATTGTTTTTCTTTGTTCCTCAATAAGAATGGGAACAACCGTAAGTGAATTACATCATCAGTGGTGCCATTAATCTTAAAAGTGTCACAAATCTCTAAGAAATTGGCCAAATGAGTATTTGGGTCTTCATCTTGCAAACTATCGAACTAAACATATTGTTGTACCATCTGAATTGTGCTCGACTTCAGTTTGAAATTGTTCGCAGCAATATTTAGTCTCACAGTACTCGATTTAGCCCCAATCAGAGTAGGCTTGGCATAATATTACATAGTACGATGGGCAGGATTTGTAGGAGGTAGCTGAATATTCTGATTATCACCCATCTCCTCAGTAATATTGTTGTCCTTTTGTTTGTCTACTACATTTTGTCGACTCTATCTTGCTTCTCTACAATTTTCACGAGTAGTACTTTCAATTTCACTATCAAAAAGCAATGGTCCCGAAGGGTTTCCTCTAGTCATAAACTAAAAGAACTTGCCAGGAGTAAACAAAATAAAAATTAGGATGTAAAAATTAAACTAAAACAAAAGTATAAAAATAAAATAAAATAAAAATAGCTAAAGTAATAAAAATCAAGTGCCCCTAATATTTTAGTCCCTTGGCAACGGTGCACCAAAAACTTGATGTATCATAAAACTAACTAAAAATATGACAAAGGCAAGTGCACCTATCGATAAATAGTACAATTATGGTAAGTAAAGATATTGTATCCACGAGGATTAAAAATATTAATAATTATCATTTTTCCTATTATTTAGCCAATAATTTAGAGTGATGGGTTTTAAACTAAAATTACTAAACTAATTTAACTAAGAACTCAATAGAGAATAAATCAAGAAAATAATTGAATAATAACCAATGAGTGAGACAGTACCCAGGAAAGAATCCACCTAGACTTCATTTATTATTATGATAAACGATTTATTCACTTGGTATCTTGATCTGTAGAAATCCCTAAAATTATACTAAAATCTCTTTCGAGAGTAAGAGCAACTAACTCTAGGTTGATTAACTAAAATTTCTTTCTAATTAAAACCCCTATTATCGTATTAACTCGATCTATGGATTCCCTTATTAGATTTGATTCTAATACGGTAGATTTATGTCGTCCTATTTCTAGGATTGCATGCAACTCCACTCAATTATGCTAGATCTATTCTTAAACAGGCACTTTTCCTCCTCTGATTTAAGCATATTAAACATGAATTAATATCCCGAAAATATTAAAACAAGGAATAAGCATACATAATTGAGAACAAGAATCAAATATTTATCACATAAAATAGAAATCAAATAATAGAATTCATCATAGGGTTCATTTTCCCAGGTATCTAGGGACTTAGTTCATAATTCTAAATAAAAACATCTCAAAGTCAGAATAACCATAAGAAATAAAGAAACTCATAAAAACTTCAAAAGAAATTAAAAGGAGGTCTTCGATCTTGATGGAAATTTGTTTTAGAGTTGGCTCCAATAGTGTTCTTCGAGTTGTCTTCTTTAATATTCTCTATTGGCTCATATCTCTTCTTCTATTTGGTATTTATAGACTTTAGAATACTCAGAAAGTCTAAAAATTGCATTTTCCCGCGTGTTTTGGGAAGCAAGTTGCTAAATCGACACGGTCTGGCATATGGCTGTGTATCCAGCCCGTGTGGCTCCTGAAATCTACTTTTTTTTGTCCGATTTTCGATCATTTAGCTCCCAAATGCTCACCTAAGTATAGAAACTTGAATTCAAAGGATTAAGAGTATCAAATTCATCGATTTGCATAAATAATCATGTAAGAACGGGATTAAATAATGTTAGATTTATCATTTATCACATACGTTAGGACGATGAAGGGTGTTACAATGTTTTCATGGATAACCTTTTTGAATGATATGTATGGATAGACTATTTAAATGCCACATCCTAAAAAAACAAATCCTTGAGTTAAAAAAGTAATACAAAATATTTATTCTACGTTAATACGTTTCAAATTTTATTATCAATGTAATTGTGTTTTATGTTTTAAAATATATTTTTTTGTTCCATGATATTTTTATAAACTTAAATTTATAGTAAAAGAAATTGCTGCAAAAGAGGGTATCGTTTTTCTTATTCTAATATCTCACATGGGTTAGTCGATGGGTTATAAAGGGCTAAAAATGATTTTGTTAATATATATATATATTTAGAGTTATGACTAATTCGATAGATTTTGTAAATGTTGAGGGCCAAATTTGTTGATTTTTTTTATAGTCAGGAATAAATTGATAGAATATGTAAACATTATAGGGCTAATTTTGTTACTAGACTAATAAAAAAGCCCATATCAACTAAAAGTGACTAAAATATTTAATTTTGAAAAGTTTAGTGACTAAATCAAAAAATTAATAGTTTGATAACATTTTTGTAATTTACCCATAAAAATATAATTTTTAGCAAGAATTTAACGTTCCATGTCATTTAATAGATAAAATTTAACAGATGAGCTAATTTGCACATTTCGAAATATTTAAAGGTTAATTTGCTCATTTTTCAATAGAAGAGCTGAAATGCGATCCACCACCATATACAAGAGCTTTCCTGGTACTTTTACTAATTTTTTATTTAAAATTTATTTAGTAAAGAGATCTTTAAAGGATTTGACGTGATTTTCTCTAAACCGAATGGGTAATTCAATATTTTTCAAATTATAAGAAAAAAATATATTTTACACCAAACTTGAGAGGTAAGTCTCTTTTACGCTAAATAAATACTAATAATTTTATTGAAATATACTTAAATGATACGTATTATATTTTCCTCTCTTGTAATCGTAATAGAAAACTTAAAATCTAAACTCTAAACCCAAGAAATATAATTAATATAAAATTAAACTTATCAATATTTATTTACAAGTTTTTCGTTTTTATTATTTTACTCAATGATTAGGTGTTAAGTTGTTGTTCTTTAAATAACAAATAATATATGTTTGAGTAACTATAACTAGAATGAAACCAATGTAAGACTCGATAAAGCTAACATCTATATATGATAGACTTAAACCTAAAGTAAATCTAAGATAGAATCGAGAGTAAAATTTAAATTTGATGAATTTGATGTCACGTGTCAACTCAACACTAATTTAATTATAAAAATTATTTAAAAAGTATTTTCTAATAAATCAATAAATAATATTATAACAATGTTTTTGGCTTTTATTATTTTTATATAACTAAAAAACTAATACTTTAAAAAATAAATGTTTAAATTGATTAAGTCTCAATTCGAATATTATTATTAATACAAAAGGATGTGAATTAAATGTTCACGTAATTGTATGAACCCTAAAAAATAATGAGAATTTACAAGCAAATACTTTTCACATTTAATTATTAAATAAGTTTTGAATATAAAAAAATTTAAAATATGGATGGCCATAATTTATTTGGTATGATGTCCAAATCCATGGAAGCTTCCAGATTTTTTATTTATTTTGAAGATTAGATTGTCTTAGTTTGACTTGAACAGCGGCTACACCAAACAAGCTTTTCTCTGTTTTTAATATATAAATTAAAATGATAAAAGACTTCATCAGCAACTCAACGCCAAGTTTTCATCCTTCATTACTCTTCCTTTGCCTTTCTTCAACCCAACCTAAATCCTTCCAAATTAAGGAACAAGTAAAACAAGATGAGTTTCCAGGATCTTGAAGCGGGGTTCGCTAGGCCACACCCTAATAATTACTTGAATTCTTCACAGCAAAAGCTGAGGCAAGAAATAGGAGACACTTCGCCTTCGCAGTCGGTGGCGGCCGGGATTTTCAAATTAAGAACTGCTCTTTTGGCCTTTGATCGCCTTGTTAATTCCCTCGCTACCCCTAAAGACACCTTTGAATTACGCGATAAGTTGTATGTTCTCTCTTCCCCCCCCCCCCCAAAATAACAGTTTTCTTTATTTTGATTCTTTTTCTTCTCTATCGGGAAATTTTAAATTGATTTACTTTTTTTATGTGTATTCGTTTTGGATATGAAACTTAAATTTGAACATATAAAATTCTGGGCTATATATGTATTTGAGTTTTGGTTTTAATCGAAGCTTACTTTTCATCGAATCAAAAGAAGGTAAATTTGGGCCTTCTTTCAGGATTTTCTGTACTTGGATCATCTACCGAGTAATTTAATTGACAATTTCTCCCCTTTTTTGGTCAATTCGAAGATGGGTTTTTCTGATTTATTATTGGGAGAATTTAACTTGATTAGCCTTTTTAACTAAATTGACCATATAATTATGGAGCCAAAATGTATTTGGCCCTTGGTTTTGTTTTACGCTTATTCAAGAATTTGGACAATTTTCTTGTGGAGTTTTGAATTTTTGTTATTTTGTGGGATTATTTTTTTAGCCATGTACAACTAACAAATAATTGAGTGAATGAATGACTGATTGCATGATTAATGCTATTTAACCTTTCATATTCCTGCGATTAGAACTTGGTACTCAATTTAGATATCTTGGACATGAATCTCGGAATAGATTAGATGGAATTTATGGGATGAGAGCGACTTCTCTCTTATTTTGTTGCTCAACATGATACGTAATGCAACCAATGGTTTTGCTCGGCATTGGTCCTTATATCTGGATGTTTGAATTGGCAGGCACAAGACAAGGCTACATATTGGGCAGCTGGTCAAAGAGACTTCAGCTAAACTAAGGGAAGCAAGTGAAGCTGATCAAGATGCAGAAGTTAGTGCATGTTAAATCTGCATTTTGTTTAATTTGTTCAGCTTTTCTCCAAAAATAGAAAACTACGTAATATTTTTATGAAAATAATTATGGTACGAGGATGCAAGTCAGTACTATTTTGGGTGTTCTAAGACACTTCCATTGTGTCTGTAACCTCTCACGAGCACTTCATTTCACCCTTGATGACATTGGTTTACTTGTTGGTTTCCCCTTCTTTATCTGCTTATGCTTTTATTCTCTCAACCTTTTACTAGATTGGTTTTTGAAATTTTTTTATTCCCCACTATATTTTTCGCCGTCATTTTATTGCCTTACATTTCTCACCTGAAAATTTGTTCGTTGAACTGCAGCCCTTAAAGAAGATTGCTGATGCTAAGCTTGCGAAAGATTTTCAAGCAGCTCTTAAAGACTTTCAGAAGGCTCAAAGGCTTGCAGCTGAGAGAGAAACAACATATACACCTTCTGCTCCCAAAGAGGTTCTTCCTTCCAGGTAACTTTTACAGTTGACAAGCATTGAAATTACTCTTATGTGCATACAGCAACATCAGCATAAATACACATACCCTGAAGCTTGTATATAAGATAACACCTGTCTGAATCTGTCAAATATACACATGCTTCTGCGCATGTTCAATGTGATTTCAGGTTGGTTGTGCTCTGGGTACAAACATCTTGACTTCTTTTACGGAGTGAAACATTAACCAACCTTTTTATGTTTTTTAATTTTAATTTTATTGAATTTTGAACACATATAGTAAGTTAGTAACTATAGAACATGAAAAAAGAAAATCAAATCAAGACTTCTAAAAAATTAAGCATATTGGTGAATGATTTTGATGTTTTATTATCTTTTTTTTGTATATATATTTAATTATACAATCTTTCTATTGCTGTTGAAGAATATAAAAGATTAAATTGGAATGTAATATAGTGCTACTCATGGAAGGTTTTGATATTACTTTTTAAGCTACTTTTATCTGGTACAGGGTTGACCATACTGTCTATAATTTAATTACTGCTCAGCTGTTATCCTTTGTACTTGACTCTTGTGTTACACTTTTATTAAACATATGCAGTTATGCTGCCCATGAGGTGGAGAACAATTCATCTAAGAGTTTTGAACAACAAAATCTTCTGGTTACGAAAAGGTGAGCTGTTGTCTATTTACATAGTATGTTGATGCTATAACCTTCTCTTAAGAAGCTATTACTTATTTGCAATAACTTTCTAGATTTTAGCTAAGGTTTTTCTATTGGTGTAGTGGAGAATATTTAGCACTGTTATGACTTAACCTTATTATTATTTTAATCTTCTTGCTTAGAAAAAAATGTTTTCTCCATTGCCTTTGTGATTCATACTTTTGAGGTGGCAGCTTTTCATCTTCCCTTTATATTGTAGAAGAAAGATTTGTTAAATTGAGAAATTCTTCATCTTAACTCCGTGAATGGTGTTGCTGATTCTCAAGAAATCCTGTTTGATGGTTTCTAATTCCATAATCGTTTATATGGATCTCTATCTCTGTTCTTCCTCATTCTAAAGTGTGGACTGCCACTTCCAGAATTGATCAGCCTCCTTATTTATGTTTAAGAAGTTGCAATTATGAGACTCATTTTAATGGTTTGCTTGAGTAACTTCGGCCAAAACAATTGCACTGGATTAGTGCAGTATTTTTCTTTGAGGCTTTAAACAATTATAGCCTGGCTTCAAATATTCTTTTTCATCCATGTGATCTACATGCTTGGTTATTGTATCGACCATTCAAAGGGTAAAGCTATATTTATTTCCTTTGAATTTTTCATCAATTCATTTTCCTGGAAATGCTTTTAACTGTCAATTTATTTTTTGTGTTAAAAGACAAGAAGTTGTGCTGTTGGAGAATGAAATCACATTTAATGAAGCTATTATTGAAGAACGAGAGCAGGGGATCAAAGAAGTTCAGCAACAGATCAGTGAGGTGAATGAGATTTTCAAAGATCTAGCAGATTTGGTACATGTGCAAGGAGGCATGATTGGTAAAACTTGTGTCCTTTGTGTACTTCCAGTGGAATATTTCTCTTTCTTGCTCTAGATTCTCCATTTTTTGCCTGCTAACTTTCCAAGCTGTTGAAATTTTACTCTTGGCAGATGACATTGGTTCGAATATTGAAAATTCCCATTCTGCAACTGTGCAAGCTACTTCACATCTTAAAAGGGCATCCAAGATCCAGAGAGCAAATTCATCAACAGTAAGTTTAATATATCTGATTTTCCCTCCTTGATCAATATGGAACTATCTTTCCCGGTTTAGTGTATTGATGTTTTGATTTATTGGAGTAATTTATGGGAGTTAGTTGGAAGGTATTAGTTCTTGTTCTTTGACTCTAGCAGCACAATAACTTCAATGGGTGCTAGTTCCTTAAATTGCCATTAAGTGGAGAAGTGTTGAATTGTCTGAACAACACATTTACCACTTGAGCAAAATTTAACTGAATTTATAAAAGCAAAAATGACAGCCTTATGAGCTAAAAAATCAGCTCTTTCAATCAATTTGTAACTGCCAATGGTTGATTGTTTACAAATTTTTTGTCGTACTTATAGTTGTTTCACATAACACATTTCTTCAGTTCCCCATTTTCCTCTCATGGTGGATGATAATTCAAACTTCCTTATAGGATAAGGCTATATTTACTTTTCCAATATTGATCAATTTTTGCTAGTTTTGAGCAAATCTGTGACATTAAAAAAAAGATACGATTATCCAATTACTGTTTTTCATGCAGAGGTGTTTGCTGGTGTTAATCTTTGGGATCATTCTCCTTATTTTCATCATAGTTGTTGTGGCTTAAGCCTACAGATTTGGCATCTCGAGCTTAAAAGTTCTCCGAAGCAGTGAGTCGGGTGGTATGCCATCCAAATCATACAGTCATATGTATAATCTGTAATACTAATTTTTTATGCTGTAGGTAAAGATCCTCTATGGAGGCTCTTTGTTTTGCAGCAAAGCATGTAAAATAGATTGCCTCGTGTAATAAAATTTCAAAGTGAAAAATTGTATATTCAAATTGTTTGTAACAATTGGCATAAAGTGTTGGTGTGTGTGTGTGTGATTCAATTCTATAATCTCAAGGACAATGAAGAAGGGCTCAATATTAGGTTTTATGATAAGGCATCTCTTCAATTTGACATGTAGATAGAGTGGCTTATAAGCTATTTTCATGTCTACACTAATTATTTGGATATGGACTGCCTTTTAAGTTAATTACATGCCTCAACTTGCATTACGTTTCATGACTTAAAAGAGTAGGGGCTGGGACGTTACTCTAAATTTTTTCAAAATAAATTCGAAAATAGGGTAAAGGAAAAAGAAAAGAAAAAAATCTCAAAAATTATTAAAACTTAGTGAAAATTTTTAAAATGAAATTCTAGAAAACATATTCCAGGTGCTTTAAAAATAAATAATTTTTTTTGGATTTTTATATTTTTTGAATTTTGACTCTTCAGTTTTTTGTATTTTAGAAAAGGAAAGTATTTTTTTTATAATTTCTAAAGTTTTTTTATAATTTTTATAATTTCTTTTGTTTTTTTATAATTTTGGGAATTTTTTTTTTCTTCTAAAAAAAATTCCATTTTTTGAATTTCTTTCTCAAAACAAGCAACATGGCAAGCTTGAAGTGCGCCACATCAATTTTTTAACAAAATCGGGTCTTAGAGTAATGGGTACAACGTTTTGAAACATTAGTACCAAATTGATACAGAACATTATAACTTGTTTTAGTTGTTGGCATGTTTGAAAAGGTTTCTTAGTTATTTATGTACCTATTTTAGGATTTTGAGCAGCAAATCATAAGTTTATGATTGGATAAAAGATTGGATTAAACAAGAAATGTTTTCAAAAAATCCTAGTGTTATCAATTTATTTAAAGAGATATTGATTTTGAAAAAGTTCTCTTATATCATATTCTATAGTAAGTGATTTAATTGGGGTAAAATTTAAAAAAATTATTCATATCAGACTTGCTCTTCTACAAAGTATCACAATGCATATTTAAATATTTGTATTTTTATCTTTTTGAAATGAGGAACTTATTTTGAAACTTGTTTGAGTGCAAATTATTTTATAAGTGAGCTATTCTTGTCGATCAATTTACAACTAAGTTTTTAAGGGGGGAAGTCTTAGTAAGAGAGGGACTTAGATTGTGTATAGGAGTGAGGTTGTAGCTGTTGGGATTTTGAGTCCTTAATGGAGTTATTTCATCATTTGTGCTCGTAATTTTTTTGAACAGATTGGTTAATAGAATTCTATAGTTAAAATATTATCTTTTGTATCTTGTCCTCATTGATTTTTGCACAACAAGCAAAATGAACTAAGAAAATACTGAATAATTGATTACATAGGATCAACTAATATTAAGTTGCATCATAGAGTTAGATTATATGTGAGAAGACAACTTAGATAGTTGGTAATATATATAGTCTAAGAAATAAAAATGAGCAAATAATTCAAGATACTATTATATTGTCTATCACAATTGATGAGATATATTGTCTTGGGTATCGGAGCGTGATGAATCCTAGAAGGATAAAAACATAGGTGTTATTGTCTAGATTGACAATATATCGGACATGACCCAAGTTGAATTAATCCTGATCCGTTTATTGATAAATTAATTGTTACGTTTGTAGTGTGAGTTACCTCAATACTAAGTAAGTGACTAACTATGCGTATGTAACTCATTTACTTTGATATATTAAAAGCCTGAGCTCATTTGATGTCAGAGTCGAAAGCTGATATGTGGGGTATATAACTTATGTATGACATGTGCATGGCTTCACTTACAATAGTGGAATTTATAGTTCGTTCAAAAGGTAATTGACATCCTCTCACTAGCATTGCATAGATTATGAAAAAGTAATGTGGTCAAGATCATTTGTTAGGGACAAATTGTAACTCCCTGAAAATTCTGATATAACATGTAGCATAATTTTGGACTCAAATATTGAGGAAATTATGAGAAAATTTTTGGAATGAATAGGATATGAAAAATGTGAAAGGTGTCATAAAAGTGAAAATATGACAAAAGGATCAAATTGTAAATTTTGAAAAGTTGAGGACTAATATGCAAAATTATCCAGAAATGGAAAACATGAGTTAGTATGGATTATTTTACATTGAATGGATTGGGATGCGATGTGGTGAGATGAAAATCACTTTTGGGACTAAATTGAAAAAAAATAAAGGGACTAAATTGTAATTTTCCCATTTCCACTAGGAAAAGGGAAAAACTATAATTCTCACCATACAAGGATTTATATTGAGAACTACATATGAATTAATAATTTAAATTGATTCAAATATTGAATTTTGAGAGGAAATCATGAAAAAGGGCAAAAGAGATAAAATGGTAATTTTTCCACAAAGGATAATTTGGTCAATCCTTGAGACTTGTATGAACTAAATATTGTACGTTGGAATGTAGCTATTAAAGAGCCTCCACATTGTAATCTTTATTTTAGATGGCAAGTCTGTCTGCCACAATTTCTTATAAAATGTGGTGTAATCATTATTGTAGTGCGTAGGCTCAGATGTATCCCCTTCCTATAATAAGCGTTTGTAACAACTCCTCACTGTATACTCACCAGTTGCCTTACTCTGCCAAACCATCCTATCTTCTTGATGGTATCGGGATAGCAAAATACAAAGGATGCGTTCAGCCTCTTTCGGGGAAAAATATCTAGTAATAATATCTTCCTTCTAGCATTTTTGTCTTTGATCGAATAAGTCCGAAATTGCATTCAATTCATTATTCCTAACGCTATTTCGTATTTTAAAATCCACAAATCCTAGTAGCCACGCATCATCCCAAACTGAGATGTTGGTCCTTGCTCACATTTGCCAACACATACCTTCTTGCAACACTTATTTGGTGGCCCAAATACTCTTTCAGGTATAAGATGTACTGTTCCCTAAAGTAAATCTTATAAATGTAGTATTTGGGTAATATTTTTCCTTCAACATGCCCGCCAACAGAGAATTTGGGTAAATAACCAAACGCCATCATTGCTTCACAAGCAAAGCAACATTAAACTTTGCTATATTCCTAAAACCCAACCCCCATCCTCTTTTAACTCACATAGGTTCTTCCATTCACACCATTGTATGCCTCTTTTCCTTTAAAGTTTTGCCATCAAAATCTACTTATAATGTGTTCCATATATGTACAAAGAGAAGCAGACATTAAGAAACATAACATTGAATAAGTTGGTATGGCTTGCAACACACTTTTAATGAACACCTCTTTTCCACCTTGAAAGAGGGGCTTAACACACCAACTATTAATTCTTTTAATCAGTCCATCTTTCAATATTTGAAAAGTAATTTTCTTTTTTGTGCCAACCATGTTCAATAGCACAAGATACTTTTTTTAGTCTTATGAAAATTGAACCTTCAACGTTTGTGACACTAAATATCTGACATTTTCAATAACATTTGAATTGAAAAATAAAAGGGGCTTATCAGAATTAACACACTGTCCAGAGCATACTTCATATTCTTTTAGAAGCTCCTGCAAGACACTAACACTTCCCTCAATTTTTTCACCAAAAAGGATACAATCATCTGCAAAAAGTAAGTGAGTAACTTCTGGTCCCCTCCGACATACTTTTTCACCCCTTACTAGACATTCCTCCTTTACCAAATGCATCAGTGATGAAAGCCCTTCACTACAAATCAAGAAGAGACAAGGGCTGAGTGAATCCCCTAGCCAAATACCTCTCTTCGGTTTAAACAAATCGACTCTGTCATCGTTTATTGAAATTGAATAAGACATTGTGGTAACATATTGCATGATAAAATCTACTCATGACATCGCAAAACCCATTCTTAACATCATATCTCGTAGAAAAGCCCATTCGACCTTATCGTAGGCTTTAATCATATTCAATTTGAGTGCCATGTAGCCTTTCCTCCCCGTCCTACACTGCTTGAATGCATGGAGAATTTCATAAGCCAGCAATACATTATTTATAATTAGCCTTCTTGGGATAAAAGCGCTTTAAGATTCATCTATGCAAACATCTAACACTTTTTGGAAGCAATTAGCAATTGTTTTTGAAATTATTTTATAAATTACTGTACATAAATTGATAGGTAAAAAATGTAACAAATTATCTGTGAAGAATTAACAAATTCCAAAGTGCCTTTGTTAAGAAAATTCAAACAAAATTGACCAATTTCCTAACCCACAATATGCCGGTATCTCTGGAAAAACAGTGCAAATAGACCGTCAACTCCTGGTACTTTTGTTGGGGCCATATCTTTTAAAGCCATATAAACCTCCTCCAACATATATTTTGTCGTAAGATTTTGATTCATGCTATTCGAAATAATTCATTTTACTCCTGCCAATATGCTTTCAGGATTACTAGTGCCTTGGGTCATAAATAATCCTTGGAAGTAGTCTTTCGCAATCTTGGCCAAATCCTTCTTATTCGTAACAAACTAGTCGTCCATTTATCGTAAACCCCGAATCTGATTTGTTCTTCGCTGTTGAGAAGCGAATCTGTGGAAAAAAAATTTATTGCGACCACTAAGCTTTAGCCAATTTCATGGTCCTTTTCTCCTAATAAAGCTTCTCTTTATCAATCTCTATGTTCAAATGTAGCTTTGCATCAATCAACTCCCCAATTATGTCATCATTCCGCTCCTCCCCATTCAACTGTTCTAACCACACATGGAGCCTCCTCGAAACCCTATTTTATCTTTTCCTTAACTAATTCACCCATTCTTGCAGGCCCTCTCAAATTTTATTAAGGTGATCTGGTATATTTACTTGGTTGCCTTCCCACAATAGTCTAATATCATTTTACACATGATTCTTCCTAGTTCCACCATGCTTATAACAGCCTAATTTTCAATGGTGTCAGAAATAGTGATTTGAGATCACTAAATTCGATGATTGACTTTAAAATTTTTTTATTATTTAATAATTATGAGTCAAGTGTGATTTTAGAAATATTCTTAAATTAGTGAATTTTGTGATTTAAAAGAATTATTAGGTTAATTAGTCTAAAAAAATGAGGTATCGAGACTTTAATTTCATAAATTTAGCCGTAAATATTTTAATAAATATTTATGGAGTGTAATTGAGTTAGTATTAAAGTTTTATTAGGAAATTTTAACGTTTCGATAGTCAATTAATTAAAAAGGACTAAATTGAAAAAGGTGCAAAACTTGTTAAAATGATTAAATAGCTTAAAAGGTAATTAAGGGAGGACCAAATAGGCAATTAGACACCTATTAGAAGGCTCAAAAGAAAGCAAAAATCATGTGATTAAATGGCAAAATTGGAAACAAATGAAATTTAAATATCAAATTGAAAAATCTAAAAGTTTTTAGACATTTTTCTTCATCAATTTTCTGTCTAAAAACACCATTGAAGAGCTCTCAAAGCTGGTTTTCATATTTTTCTTCATATCAAGAGCATGTAGATCAACGAGGGAAAGAGAAATTAGAAGAATAGTTCCTGAATTACTACGAATTCTACAATTTAGTCCAGGTAAGTTCGTATGGTTAAATTTTTAATGTTATTTATTAAATTGATGAATGATAATATGTATTTATTTATATTATTTGTTGAAAATAAAAATATTGTAAGAATTATGAAATTGAATCAAGTATTTGAAACGAACGGAACACGGGATTGAGTACAATCGTTCAGTGCAAAAGAAGAATTGACGGCAAATTACCCAAGTAAACCGAGGTTTAGCATTTGTTGCGAACTTTCGTGTTTTCTTTTTGTTTAGCTCTTATGAGCTTCAGCTAACTCATATGAGTTTTAGTTAACCCTAATGGGGTTCAGTTCAACTTTTACGAGTTTCAGTTTAACCATACTGGGTTTTCGTTTAGCTCTTATGAGCTTCTGTTCAACCCTTATGGGTTTCCATTAGCACTTATGTGCTTCTGTTCAGCCCTCAGGCTTCATTTTACGATGTCTTCATATTCGTAAGACGTTCATTAGTCTGATAAAGGATGATAATTCGGTAAGTGACATTTGATACTAATGGTTGAAGACTCAATGATATTGTTGATTCTGATATGAAATAAGTTAATTCATCAATTGAAGTTGTGATTGGCAGAAAATGTATATTGAATTATTTATTTAAATGAGTTGTTTTAATATGTTCGGTAAGATTTATGTTTAAAGCCAACGAATTTACTAAGCTTCATTAAGCTTACTCGTGTTGTTTAATGTTCTTTGTAGATTAACGTAAAGTCAGAGGATTGGATCAACACATCAAGCCACACTATCCAGTTGTTCTGGTAGATTTTGTTAAGTATTTTGTGGTTTATATAACATGTATAGGGATGGTTTGGAAATGAAATAAATTGAGTAAAGACTATGAGTCTTAAATGTTGTATGCATGTATTTAGTAGTAAATCTGGTAAACCAATGAAGGGAGTTATTTGGTAAGTTTATACAATTGAATTTTGTGACAGCTTATTATGTTTAAAACATGAATTTTGACTTGATTTTATTGTTTAATTGGGGGTATTTGGTATATTGAATTGATGTTTATAGGTTGGTATAAAAAAAGGTAAGAAAAATGGCCTTAAAATGGCCTATTTTCTTCCACACGGGTAAAGACACGGGCGTGTGTCTCAGCCGTGTGTGGCACACGGCCTGGCACATGGGCGTGTAGTCTGGCCGTGTGTCCCTTTCACCTTGAAATTTCAAAACAGAATGCCCAGGTTTTTGCACATGGCCTAGCACACGGGCATGTGACTTGGCCGTGTGACCCCTACACTTCACACCCGGCCTAGCACACGGGCGTGTGGTTGGTCGTGTGACCCAAGTCAGTAGCTACCCTAAATTGGACACGGGCTAGGACATGGCCGTGTGCCTCACATCGAATACCCACACAGCCTAAGGCACGAGTGTGTCTTCTGGCCGTGTAAGCCACACGGGCATGTGTCCCCTGCTCCTAAGAAAAATTTTAAAATTTAGGGAAAAATTCTCTAAGTTTCCAATTTGGTCCCGATTTATTTCTAATGTATATTTTGGGCCTCGATTGCCCATATAAGGGTTAATATGAGTGATAAATGAATGAATCTTGATATGTATGTCAATGGTTGTAAAATATTTGTATTTAATCCGTAAAGTCTGATAATGCTTTGTAACCCTGTTCCGGGACAGATAAGGGTTAAGAGTGTTACATTTATTGGTATCAAATCTTCGGTTTAGTTGATTCTCAGAATGAATGTGATGTGTAAAGTGTCTAGAAATACATTCCATATAAATCTATGATAGTGTGATGTGTATGATCCAATTTAATCATTTTTTCTTATAGATTGTGAAGATGTCAGATAAATTTGAACATGCTGAATGTGATGAAGCTAATAGAAGAGTACAAGCATCTGAACACGGGGCTAGTAGTAGTGTTCTAATTTCTCTAATGTAGGAGCAAGAACTTAAAAATATGTTTTATGGGTTTATTAACAAATGGTTTAACGACTTTATGCAAGAAAGAAATCAGGCTCAGCGACCTCCTTCCCCTACTGCACCATCTGTAGCACCTCTGGTTGTACTTTCACCTCCACCGGTAACTGAATTCAGTAAATGTGCTCTGATAGAAAAACTTAGAAAGGTTAGGGCCAAAGAATTTCAGGGAAGATCAGATGATGATCTAGTCAAAGCTGAATATTGGCTTCAGAATATAGTAAAAGTTTTTAGAGAAATGGCTTGTTCCCTAGATGATTATTTGAGATGTGCTGTTTCTTTATTAAAAGAGGAAGCCTATAATTAGTGAATGACTATAGAGGTTGTGGTGCCGGAAGAGAAAGTCACTTGGGAATTCCTTCAGAATGAAATTAAAAAGAAATATGTTGGCAAGAGGTATCTGGATAAAAGGAAGAGGGAATTTCTCAATTTGTGATAAGGAAATCGATCAGTAGCTGAATATGAGAGGGAATTTGTATACCTTAGAAAATATGCCAGTGAAATTGTACCAACCGAAGAGGAAATGTGTATTCGTTTTAAGGAAGGGTTAAATGATGAAATTAGAATGATGATTAGGGGCACAGAAATACGGGAATTTGTTGTTCTGTCAGATCGTGTTTAGAAAATGGAAGAGGTATATAATAGAAAGATGCAACGGATAGACGAAATAAAGAATCTTACAAGAGAAGCTCCTCTAAATCATTTTCAACATTTCCGGATAAAAAGCCTAGAGAGGAGTCGAATCGAGTCACTTCAATGTTTGAGCGATCAAATAAGAATAGGACGACTCAACAAGAATTTGGGGTAACTATTAGACCTACAGCTAGTGTGGGTAGTGTACAAAATGTTCTGAGGTCTAAATGTAAATATTGTAAAAACTATCATCTGGGTGAATGTAGAGGCAAAGTGAGAGCTTGTTATGAATGCGGAGCCGCTGATCATTTCATTTGAGACTGTCCTCAATTGAAAAAATAAGAAGATGAACAAAAAGAAAAGCAATTAGCCACTTCCCAAAGAAGTAAACGTTCAGGCCAAAACAGTGCTACTAGGGCTACCCGCTTGAATATGAGAGATAAAGCTGCTCGGTCAGAGACTAAAGCGCCGGCACGTACTTATGATATTCGAGCAAGAGAAAAAGCTACAGCTCCAAACATTATTACTGGTACATTCTATCTTTTTGATGTTATTGTATATGCATTGATTGACATTGGGTCTACACATTCTTATGTTTGCACTGCATTAGCATCAGAAAAGAAATTGTCTGTTGAACCCACTGATTATGATGTTCAAGTCACTAATCCATTAGGCCAAAGTGTGATAGTTAAGTTAATGTGTCGAAATTGTCCATCGAAAGTAAAAAACTATGAATTCCCTACTGATTGGATGTTGCTACCCTTTCGGGTATTCGATGTTATTCTAGGAATGGATTGGTTAACAAAGCATGATGCTGTAGTAAACTGTCGAGAGAAACGGATTGATCTGACAGGTCAAACTGGGGAAGTAATTTCAGTTGAGTCAGAAAGTCCAAAAGACATTGTCAGAATTATTTCAGCTTTTTCAACTCAGAGATTAATGCGGAAAGGTAATAAGGCATTTTTAGCCTACATTCTTGATACTCAGGGTTCTCAATCAAAGTTAGAACAATTACTATTTGTTAATGAGTTTACTGATGTATTTCCTGAGGAATTATGTAACACCCCAAACCCGGCCCATTATCTCCGACCGAATTTGGAATGCCACTGCGGAACACATTCGAAAATATCCTTACTTAAGAGTAAAACCATTGAAAATTTGTTTCCTTTAATAAAACATTTTCGTGACTTGTAATATTCTAAGTAAAAATCGAAGTTTGTTATAAACATATCGGGTTCAAGCTTTACTTGAGAAAATAAAACCATTTGCAATCAACCTTTAAATCATCCATCCATAATAGGGCATAATAAAGATACTTAAAAAGAGAACTGAAATACTTTAGTGGGCCTTATTACAATACACACTTAATTAAAATGCTGAAAATATAGATGCTTAATTTACTAAATAAGAGATTCCTTTGCATGAAAATTCACTTTTGCATGGCCACCTTTGTACCCGCTCCAAACCCGGTCCAAGCATTAGCGCCACACAGAAAGGTTTAATAAAATAGAGTGAGTCACCAAGACTCATTGCATAGTTAATACACATGTCCTCACAAATGGGCTTGGCCCATATCCACACAATCCATATATATATAATATACAATTAGGAATATGAAACTTTAAACATACAATTCTGAACACACAATTATAAATGTACAATTATGAAATCCAATCCATAAAGTAGTCACATCTCTCTCTTTTGCAGACTTATTTCTTAAGGTTGTGGCCAAGCCACTTGATCCCATAGGAATCTCACATATTTATCAGTTCACTAATCATCAAGCACGAATGTAGCACGAGGCTAGCATTAGACCACTCACATAGTGTACACCCTTTTCTCCAATAGTCACATCACAAGTCTCATGCATACGTATATGTACCATAGCAACATTTAAATGCGAAACAATTATATATATTATACCATGGCCACACATTACTCAAAACAACATACATCACAAGTCATCACTTTATTTTACATTCATCAATAATCAATTATTATCATGAGATCCTTTGAAAGGTTAATATCATAACCATCGACTGATTATTCGATCACTTACCTTAGTATCCATACTTTTAGCCTTTATTTGGCTAACATGCACAACTCATACATTTACATAAAATAATACTTACAGACATATATCAAGCGGAAGAACAAAGGCGATAACTACCTTTTTGACTATAGCGAGATTTTGATTTATCGATTCTAACAAAGTCTAAAATCCCGAACTTGCCCTTATGCCTTGCTCAACTAGCCCCTTGAGCACTTCAATTCTCGAAAGACTCCTTTGTGCTCCTTAATACTATGTACACACAAAAAGAGCACATCATTATGTCCTTATACACATTCGGCCACCCCAAGGTCAACATTGTTTATCATCAAAACTCAAATTATAGCCTATGGCCGAAAGTCATACCTCCTTGTCTTGCTTCTTTCGATCCCGAAACACCATTTGTTCCTTAATGTTCAAAATCTCAGGAGTTCCCTTAATACATCTTAAGGCTAACACATGCATAAGAAACACGTAGTCGATAGCACCTTCAAAACAAGGATTCGGCCATGGCTCCTCAAGGTGGAGTTAATATACGGCAATGGCAACCTTAAGAGAGCTTTGATTTAATCAAGGTAAAAGAAAGGAGAAGATATGGTAGAAAAAGAAAAATAATGCATAAAAAGGGGTCTAACTTTCGGCTTTTGTCAAATGAAAACTCAAATGCAAATTTGGCAAAACACAAGGATGAAGAAGAAAGGTTTTGAAAGAGGACATTTAGCTAGCACCAAACATAAACCGAAAATATAAGCCTTTCAATTCTCCCAAAATCGGTTAAACAAAAATGGTAAGACAAACGAAACAAGGAGCTTCGGTCAAGAGGAATTTGGAAATGAAGGGCAAAACAAATCAAAGCATTCGACCATGCTTTGTTAATGGCCGGCTATGCCTCACCTCTTTTCCCATATCCATTTGAAAATTTCCCACATCAAAAACAATAAAGCATTGATTTATTCTTTGCCCATATCCAAATCCTTTCCCCAAGCCGTCCAACTCCTTCCCCAAGGCATGCTTCATTCCCATCCTCATTGAAATAAACCAATTCATTGTTTATTCATTATTCCATATCTTTACCCATCCTTTAATAAAATAAAAGGGTTAATGGCCATGCTTTTCTTTTTACCAAACCAAGGCCGGCCATACATGTATTTGTCTCCTTCCCAAAGCCAAAATTTATCCTTGCATAAACCAATAGTAATAATAATAATTATAATATATACTATCCTATCATAGAAACAATAAAATAAAAGCATAATGCCCTATGTTCAAAATAAAATAAAGCAAACAAGCAGCTAATTTTTTTTTAAGCTGCATGCGTGCATGCTGCATGCATTTAATGCCCATGCAGCAATTTATTTCATGCCTGAAAAAGCCAAAAAGGATAATCTTCAGGCGCTGTCCCCAGGTCTCGAACCCGAGACCTAGGGAGAACTCCCCAACGCCTCAGCCACTCGGCCCTTTGCGCATTTCATGCAATAATCTCATCAGAATTTCTTTTAAGCTTTACTTTCGCTGGCTCCGTAAGCTTTAATGCTAAAAGCAAAATAAAGCGCCTTATGCGCGATTCCCAGGACTCGAACACGAGTCCTTCTAGTCGTGGTTCTCCAGCAAGGTCCTTGGCCACTCGGCCACTTAGAATTTCATGACAAATATCGCATCGTATTTTCTTTTAAACCCTTTTTCCCGTTAGCTTCCCTTTATTAAAAAAATACAAACTCACCCCGCGCTTCCAGCGCGTCTCGAACGCAAGTTCTCGCGAAGGTACCCTTGCTGCAAGCGTCCTAACCACTCAGCCAGTGTTCATTCTATGCTAACAGAGGCGTTGAAAATTCTTTTAAGGCCTCCTTAGTCCATAACACCATATAGCACAAAAATAAAAACCATGCCCCCAGCATTGCTCGATCCCCTGACCTGCTTAGCGCTAATCTAAACCTTAAGTGGCATGCGAAGACCACTTTACCAGGGCATTTTATTTGCCACAATTTTACAAAAATTTTACTTAAGGCCTCCTTCAATATTTTCCTCTTTTAACACAAAATTTTCAAAAATTTCCAAAACATTCCCTTTTTATCCTCGGGCTTTAGGAACTCCAAAAACACATTAAAACCACTCTTGAAGCCCACTAACACTCGGGTTATTTACCAAACTCACAACCCCTATTTCGAGATATTACAAATTACCTGGTTTACCACCTGATCATGAAGTTGAGTTTGTAATTGATGTGGTTCCAAGAACAACTCTAATATCGATAACACCATACCGTATGCCACCAGCTGAGTTAAAAGAATTAAAGGCACAATTGCAAGAGTTATTGGACAAAGGGTTCATTAGGCCGAGTATGTCTCATTGGGGTGCACCTGTCTTATTTGTGAAAAAGAAATATGGTTCTTTGAGATTGCGTATAGACTACAGACAATTGAACAAAGTTACAATTAAAAATAAATATCCTTTGCCTCGTATTGATGATTTGTTTGACCAACTAAAGGTGCTGTAGTATTTTCGAAGATAGATCTCAGATCTGGGTATTATTAGTTGAAAGTAAAAGAGTGTGATGTGCCAAAGACTACTTTCAGAACTCAATATGGTCATTATGAATTTTTAGTAATGTCATTCAGCTTGACTAATGCACCTGTTTCTTTCATGGATTTAATGAATCAGATTTTTCAACCTTATTTGGATAGGTTTGTGGTTGTGTTTATCGATGATATATTGATCTATTCTAAGACAGAACCTGAGCATGTGCAACACTTAAGAATTATGCTACAGACTTTGAGAGAAATGCAGTTGTATGCAAAGTTTAGCAAATGTGAATTTTGGCTACACAAGGTTGGATTTTTGGGTCATATTGTATCTGTAGATGGAATTCGAGTTGATCCGAGTAAAGTTTCTGCTGTGGTGAATTGGAAAATTTCAAAGAATATTACAGAAGTGCGAAGTTTTCTTGGTCTAGCAGGTTACTATCGACGTTTTGTCAAGAACTTTTCGATGATTGCTTTTTTGATGACTCAATTGTTATAGAAAAAAGTTGAATTTGTGTGGTCTGATGAGTGTAAAAAAAGTTTTGATCAGTTGAAGAAGATGTTGACAGAAGCTCCAGTTTTGACTCAGCCAGAATCGGGTATACCGTATGTTATTTATAGCGACACATCTCTGAATGGTTTGGGTTGTATATTAATGCAGACAAGAAAAGTGGTGGCTTATGCTTCTTGACAATTAAAATCATACGAAAAGAATTATCCTATGCATGATCTTGAATTGGCTGCCATTGTATTTGCTTTGAAAATTTGGAGACACTATTTATACGGTGAGAAATGTTATGTGTACACAGATCATATAAGTCTGAAATACTTGATGACTCAAAAAGAGTTGAATTTGAGGCAGAGACGGTGGTTAGAGTTACTGAAAGATTATGATTTGGTTATTTACTATCACTCGGGAAAGGCTAATGTGGTTACGGATGCACTCAGTAGAAAATCATCTTTATTTGTACTTCGAGCTATGGACACTCATTTGTCTCTTAATGAAGACGGTTCTGTATTAGCAGAGTTGAAAGCAAAACTTGTGTTCTTTCAGAGAATTCAGAAATTGCAAGATGATGACCTGAAATTGGTGTTAAAAAGACAGATGGTTCAAGATAAGTTGTGTTCAGAGTATAGTATTGATGATAGCGGTATGTTACATTATCGTAATAGAATTTGTGTTCCGAATAATTCAGATCTGAAAAATGATATTCTTTCTGAAGCTCACAGTAACATGTATTCCATTCATCTGGGTAGCACGAAAATGTATTGTGATTTGAAACGAATGTATTAGTGGTCGAGAATGAAACGAGAGATTTGTGAATTTGTAGCAAAGTGTCTGATCTGTCAACAAGTCAAAGTAGAGCATCAAGTACCAACAGGTTTGCTACAACCTGTCATGATTCCTGAGTGGAAATGAGAGCATGTCATGATGGATTTTGTATCAGGATTACCTATGACTCCGAGAAAGAAAGATTCGATCTAGGTGATTGTTAATAGATTAACTAAGTCAGCACATTTTATTCTGGTCAGAACAGACTTTTCACTTGTGAAGTTAGCACAATTGTATATATTAGAGATTTTAAGGTTAGATGGGGTCCCCACATCCATTATTTCAGATCGGGATCCAAGATTTACATCGAGATTTTGGAGTAAACTACAAGAAAACCCTGGTACAAAGTTAAATTTTAGTACAGCATTTCTTCCTCAAACTGACGGGAAATCTGAACGAGTGATTCAGATTTTAGAAGACATGTTGAGATGTTGTATACTCGAGTTCAAAGATAGCTGGGAAAGGTACTTACCCTTAGTCAAATTTGCATATAATTATAGTTATCAATCCAGTATCAAAATGGCAGCATTTGAAGCTCTTTATGGAAGAAACTATAAGACTCTATTGCATTGGTCTGAATTGAGTGAATCCAAGCTAGTAGGAGTCGACTTGATTCGAGAAACTGAAGAAAAAGTTTGAATTATCTGAGACAGTTTGAAAGCTGCTTCTGACCGTTAGAAATCATATGCAGATTTGAAAAGAAGAGAAATAGAATTTAATGTGGGAGATTGAGTGTTCTTAAAGGTTTCACTGTGGAAGAGAGTGTTACGATTTGGCAGAAAAGGGAAACTGAGTCCAAGATTTATTGGACCATATGAAATTGTAGAAAGAATTGGCCCTGTGGCTTATCGGCTAGCTCTGCCTCCAGAACTTGAAAAAAATCATAATGTGTTCCATGTGTCTATGTTGAGACGGTACAGATTAGACCCTTCACATGTAATTCCTCACACTAAAATTGAGCTTCAACCAGATATGACTTATTTAGAAGAACCAGTGAAAATTTTAGCTTGAGAGGTTTAAGAATTACAGAATAAACGGGTATCGTTAGTTAAAGTGTTATGGCATTGTTATGGTCCATAGGAGACAACCTAGGAAACTGAAGAATCAATGAGATCACAGTATCCGGACTTGTTCTCAGGTAACAAATTTCGAGGATAAAAGTTCCTAAAAGGGGAAAGTTGTAATAGCTTAAGTTTCAGTGGTGTGGGAAACAATGATTCGAGATCACTAAATCTGACGAGTGAGTTTGAAAATTTTATTATTATTTAATAATTATGAGTCAAGTGTGATTTTAGAAATATTCTTGAATTAGTGAATTTTGTGATTTAAAAGAATTATTAGGTTAATTAATCTCAAAAAATGAGGTATCGAGACTTCGATTTCATAAACTGAGACGTAAATATTTTTATAAATATTTATATAGTGTCATTAAGTTAGTATTAAAGTTTCGTTAGGAAATTTTAACGTTTCGATAGTCAATTAATTAAAAAAGACTAAATTGAAAAAGGTGCAAAACTTGTTAAAATGATTAAATAGCTTAAGAGGTAATTAAGGGATGACCAAATAGGCAATTAGACACCTATTAGAAGGCTGGGGTGGCATAAGCTGAAAAGAAAACAAAAATCATGTGATTAAATGGAAAAATCGGAAACAAATGAAATTTAAATATCAAATTGAAAAATCTAAAAGTTTTTAGACATTTTTCTTCATCAATTTTCTGTCTAAAAACACCATTGAAGAGCTCTCAAAGCTGGTTTTCATATTTTTCTTCATATCAAGAGCATGTAGATCAACGAGGGAAAGAGAAATTAGAAGAATAGTTCCTGAATTACTACGAATTCTACAATTTAGTCCAGGAAAGTTCGTATGGTTAAATTTTTAATGTTATTTGTTAATTTGATGAATGATAATATGTATTTATTTATATTATTTGTTGAAAATAAAAATATTGTAAGAATTATGAAATTGAATCAAATATTCGAAACGAACGGAACACGGGATTAAGTACAATCGTTCAGTGCAAAGGAAGAATTGACGGCAAATTACCCAAGTAAAGCGAGGTTCAGCATTTGTTGCAAACTTTCGTGTTTGCTTTCCTTTTAGCTCTCATGACCTTTATTTAACTCATATGAGTTTTAGTTAACCATACTGGGTTTTCGTTTAGCTCTTATGAGCTTCTGTTCATCCCTTATGGGTTTCCATTAGCACTTATGTGCTTCTGTTCAGCCCTCAGGCTTCAGTTTACGATGTCTTCATATTCGTAAGACGTTCATTAGTCTGATAAAGGATGATAATTCGGTAAGTGACATTTGATACTAATGGTTGAAGACTCAATGATATTGTTGATTCTGATATGAAATAAGTGAATTCATCAATTGAAGTTGTGATTGGCAGGAAATGTATATTGAATTCTTTATTTAAATGAGTTGTTTTAATATGTTCGGTAAGATTTATGTTTAAAGCCAACGAACTTACTAAGCTTCATTAAGCTTACTTGTGTTGTTTAATTTTCTTTGTAGATTAATGTGAAGTCGGAGGATTGGATCAATACATCAAGCCAGACTATCCAGTTGTTCTTGTAGATTTTGTTAAGTATTTTGTGGTTTATATAGCATGTATAGGGATAGTTTGGAAATGAAATAAATTGAGTAAAGACTATGAGTCTTAAATGTTGTATGTATGTATTTAGTAGTAAATCTGGTAAACCAATGAAGGGAGTTATTTGGTAAGTTTATACAATTGAATTTTGTGACAGCTTATCATGTTTAAAACATGAATTTTGACAAGATTTTATTGTTTAATTGGGGGTATTTGGTATATTGAATTGATGTTTATAGGTTGGTATAAAAATAGGTAAGAAAAATGGCCTTAAAATTTCCTATTTTCTTCCACACGGGTAGAGACAAGGGCCTGTGTCTCAGCCGTGTGTGGCACACGGCCTGGCACATGGGCGTGTAGTCTGGCCATGTGTCCCTTTCACCTTGAAATTTCAAAAAGAATGCCCAGGTTTTTGCACATGGCCTAGCACACGGGTAGAGACATGGGAGTGTGTCTCAGTCGTGACACACATCCTAGCACATGGGTGTGTAGTCTGGCCGTGTGTCCCCTGTGCCTTGAATTTTCAAAATAGAATGCCCAGGTTTTTTCACACGGCCTAGTGCACGGGCGTATGACTTGGTCGTGTAACCTCTGCACTTCACACACGGCCTATCATAGGGGCATGTGGTTGGCAATGTGACCAAAGTTAATAGCTACTCTAAATTGGACGCGTGCTAGGACGCGACCATATGCCTCACATCGAATACCTACACAGCCAAAGACACGAGCGTGTCTTCTGGCCATGTGGACCACACGGTTGGCCATACAGGCGTATGTCCCCTGCTCCTAAGAAAAATTTTGAAATTTAGGGAAAAATTCTCTAATTTTTTGAACCTTGATATGTATGTTAATGGTTGTGAAATATTTGTGTTTAATTCGTAAAGCCCGATAATGCTTTGTAACCCAGTTCCGACGACTGATAAGGGTTAGGGGTGTTACAATACTTCAAACTTAAAAATGCGTTTCGACGGTCTGTGTTCCTCTTGACTGGTTTATATGAGCAGCAGGCAATGATCAAAGAATGAATGCGATAGATACTTGATTGAGAAATTCAAAAAAGCCAAACACCTTGCCGAGTTTGTAACTCCACTATCCAACCTTTCCCGAATATTATTCTTTGGTAAATTCCCCCTCTTCGATGTAAACCAAGGCCTCGTATATCCCAAATCATATAATTGATAGTCAGTTAGGGTATCCCAACAAATTCTCATTCGTCCTTCATCCCGCGGTAGACCTCATTTCTTTTCGAAAGAATAAAGGGTCTGATTGAAGTCTCTGCAAACCATCCATTGTAAACCTTGGTCTCATCCAAGCTCTTTCAAATGATTTAAAGAATCTTCTTTAAATCTCACATGGGCGAACAATAGAACCCAGTAAGTCACCTAGTCATATTCTCTCCACCTATCTTCACCTCCACATCAATATGATTTATTGAAAAACTTTTAAGAGTTATGATATTGTCCATATCCTAGCACATACAAAGACCACCTCGAGTGCTATCAACAACTATGTCAATCCCAGTCAGAAAACCACAATTCCTTCGGACTTTCTCCATTTGTCTTGAATTAATTTTTGTCTCCATGGAGAACACAAATTGGGGATCTTTTTTCAGCATCTTTCTAAAAAATTAGTGTACTTCAAAAGTCCGTCACCAGAACAGGGTTATGGAGTATTGCAGGAATTTACAGAACAATTACACATAATTCATGTTATTTATTATTCATAATCAAAGCTAAACATATTTTCTCTTAAATGGACCCTTGAGGCCAAATTTTAAACATTATATGCAAGTAGGGATTAAATCGGGAACTCAGAGAACTTTTTGTAAAATTTCAAAATTTTTCCTTGGTGCAGAGCACACACACCCGTGTGGCCAAGGAACACGCTTGTGTGACCTTTTGACATGCTCGTGCTTCAGGCCGTGTCCTACCCTGTGTAACTCCCTGACTTAAGTCACACGGCCAACCACACGCCCGTGTGCTAGGCTGTGTACCTTACATAGCTGTGACACACGCTCGTGTGCTCAATTCTGAGCATCCTGTTTCTCAATTTTAAGATGCAAGGGACACACAACCAGATCACCCATATGCTTGGCCGTGTGTCACACGGCTAAGACACACGCCCGTGTCTCTACCCGTGTGGATGAAAATCGACCATTTTAAGGCTACTTTTCTCACCCTTTTTACTATCAACCTACAAACAACACTTTTATATACCAATACAATCCAACCAAGCAACCAATACAAGCCAAAAATCATGTCTTAGATATAACATGTCATCATAAAACTCATTAGCATAAACTTACCATTTTAATTCCATTCATTGATTATTAAAATCTACTACTAAGTATATGCATACAAACATAAACATAAGTATCATTCACAACCAGATTTCAAGTTTAACTCATTTCCAAACTAATCCTATACATGCCATATAAACCATAGGTTGTATTACAAAATCTACCAAAGAAATCTGGATAGTGTGGCCTGATGTGTTGATCCGACCCTCCAGACTCACGTCAATCTACAAGGAACATTAAACACATAAGAGTAAGCTTATATAAGCTTAGTAAGTTCATAGGCTTTAAAAAAAATAAATCTTACCGAACAAACTATAATAAAACATTAAACAGAGAAATTCACTAACATTGCCTGCCAATCAAAATTTCAATTAATATAATTCACTTGCTTGAACTCAATATCAAATACTTCATAGATTCTCTCACAATAAATCCATATGATACTTACCAATACTTGTTAGAGAACGTCTTACAGATTTGAGTAAATCGTTTTCTTGATGCCATAGTCCAACTGTGGTCTTACACATATAATGCCATGGTCTTGTCATGGTCTTACACTCGTAATGCCATAACCCAGTTATGGTCTTATCATCAGGATGCCATAGCCCAGCTATGGTCTTACACTTTATACATATACTGCCATAGTCCAATCATGGTCTTACGTACACGGTGCCATAACCCTGTTATAGCCTTTTCACTAAAATTCCATAACCAGCTATGGTCTTACATTTAACACTTTTCCATGGTCCAACCATGGTCTTATCCGTCAATTTATCTTGTAACACTGAACGATCGTACTCAATCCTGCGTTCCACTTAATTTGAACTTTTAATTTGATTATCATATCATTACAATATTCATAATTCAATAACAAAGATATAAAATAATACAATATATCATCTCTAATTTAACAATTAATCATAAAATTCAAGCATATGAACTTACCTAGGGTAGTTTGTAGCAGTTGTAGAAATTCAGGGACTATTCTGTTAATTTCTCTTTTTCGCGTTTATCTTCAGGTTCTTGATATGGTGCAGAAATATGTAAAACCAGCTTAGAGGACTCTCCTATGGCGTTTTTAGCTAAAGAATGATGAATAAATATCTAGATTTTCAATTTAGTCATTGTTTTATCTGTTTAATTTACAAAATTTACAATTTTGTCCTTAGTTCACATTGTTTTCTTGTCTATTTCTATACCCATACCGCCCAGCCCATATAATTTGGATCTAATTGCCTTTTAAATCCTTCCTAATTACTATTTAAGCTATTTACTCATTTAAACAAGTTTTGCACCTTTCTCAATTTAGTCATTTTTAATTAATTAACTATCAAAACGTTAAAATTTTCTAAAAAAACTTTAATACTAACTCAATGACACTCTGTAAATATTTATAAAATTATTTATGGCTCAATTTGTGAAATCGAGGTATTGTTTCCTCGTTATCAACCCAATTTACCTAATAAATTATTTTAAATCACAAAATTCACTAATTCAAAAATATTTCTAAAATCTTACTTAACTAGTAAATATTAATTATTAAATTTTCAAACTCACTTGTCGGATTTAGTGGTCTCGAATAACTATTTTTGACACCACTGAAAATTAGGCTGTTACATCTCTCCCCCCTTTAGAAAATTTCGTCCTCGAAATTTGTTACCCGAGAATAAGTGTGGATAGTGTGATCTCATTGATTCTTCTATTTCCCAGGTTGCCTCCTCCGAACCATGACGATGCCACAACCCTTTAACTAACGGTACTAATTTATTTCGTAGTTCTTTAACTTCTCGAGCTAAAGTCTTCATTGGTTCTTATGAATAAGTCATATCCGATTGAAGCTTAATTTCAGTGTGAGGAATCACGTGTAAAGGATTTGATCTATACCGTCTCAACATGGATACATGGAACACATTATGAATCTTTTCAAGTTCTGGAGGCAAAGCTAACCGATAAGCTACAGGGCTAATCTTTTCAACAATTTCATACGATCCGATAAATCTTGGGCTTAGTTTCCCTTTTCTACCAAACTGTAATACTTTCTTCCACGGTGAAACTTTTAATAACACTCGATCGCCAACCGTAAATTCTGTATCTCTTTTTTTTTAAATCTGTATATAATTTCTAACGGTCTGAAGCAATTTTCAAATTATCCCGAATGATTCAAACTTTTTCTTCAGTTTCTCAAATCAAGTCAACTCCCACTTACTTAGATTCACTCAATTCAGACCAATACAACGGAGTCTTACATTTTCTACCATAAAGAGCTTCAAATGGTGCCATTTTTATGCTGGACTGATAACTATTGTTATATGCAAATTTGGGCAAAGATAAGTACCTTTCCTAACTTTCACCGAACTCGAGTATACAACATCTTAACATATCTTCTAAAATCTGAATCTCTCATTCTGATTACCCGTCAGTTTGACGATGAAATGCTGTGCTAAAATTTTAATTTAGTTCTAGAGCTTCTTGTAATTTATTCCAAAATCTGGATGTAAACCTCGGATCTCGATTCGAAATAATAGATGTTGGAACTCTGTGTAATCTTATAATCTTAGACATATACAATTCTGCTAGCTTCTCAAGTGAAAAGTTTGTTCTAACCGGAATAAAATGTGTTGACTTAGTTAATCTATCCATAATGACCCAGATCGAATCTTTCTTTTTTGGAGTCATAGGCAATCCGGATACAAAATTCATAGTGACATGCTCCTATTTCCACTCAGGAATCATGACAAGTTATAATAAACCCGTTGGTACCTGATGTTCTGCTTTGATTTGCTGACAAATTATACATTTTGCAACAAACTCACAGATTTCTTGTTTCATACCAGGCCACCAATACATATTTTTCAAATCATAATACATTTTCGTACTACCCGGATGAATAGAATACATACTACTGTGAGCTTTAGAAAGAATATCATTTTTTAGATCTGAATTATTTGGAACACAAATTCTATTGTGATAATATAACATACTGCTATCATCAATACTGTCTTTAGTACTCAACTTGTCTCGAACCATCTGTCTTTTCAACATTAGTTTCGGATCTTCATCCTGCAACTCTAGGATCCACTGAAGGAACATAGGTTTTGCTTTCAATTCTACTAATACAGAACCATCTTCATTAAGAAATAAATGAGCGTTCATCGCCCGAAGTGTAAATAATGACGATTTTTGACTAAGTGCACCTGCAACTACATTAGCTTTTCCCGGATGATAATCAATGACCAAATCATAATCTTTCAACAACTCTAAACACCGTCTCTGTCTCAAATTCAGCTCTTTCTGCATCATCAAACACTTCAAACTTTTGTGCGCTGCATACACATAGAATTTCTCACCGTACAAATAATGTCTCCATATTTTCAAAGCAAACACAATTGTAGCCAACTCAAGATCATGTGTAGGATAATTCCTTTCATGCGGTTTTAACTATCGGGAAGCATAAGCTGCTACTTTTCCTGATTGCATCAAGACACAACCCAAACCATTCAGAGACGCGTCACTATACACAACTTACGGAACTCTAGATTTTGGTTGAGTCAAAACTGGAGCCTTTATCAACATCTTCTTCAACTGATTAAAACTCTGCTGACATTCATTAGACCACACAAATTCAACATTCTTCTATAGTAATCGGATCATCGGTGAAGCAATCATCGAGAAATTATTAACAAAACAGCAGTAGTATCTTGCTAATCCTAGAAAACTTCGCACTTCTGTAATATTCTTTGGAACTTTCCAATTCACCACTGCAGATACTTTGCTCGGATCCACACGAATTCCTTCAGCTGACATAATATGGCCCAAAAATCCAACCTCGTGGAGCCAGAATTCGCATTTGTTGAACTTTGCATACAACTGCTTTTCTCTCAAAATTTGTAACACAATTCTCAAGTGTTGTGCATGCTCGGATTCTGTCTTAGAATAAATCAGTATATCATCAATAAATAAACTACAAATCTATCCAAATAAGGCTGAAAAATTCGATTCATTAAATCCATAAATGCAACAAGAGCATTAGTCAAACCAAAAGGCATTAGCAAAAACTCATAATGACCATACCGAGTTCTGAAAGCAGTCTTTGGCACATCACATTCTTTAACTTTCAACTGATAATACCTTGATTTGAGGTCTATCTTCGAAAATACTACGGCACCTTTCACATGATCAGACAAATCATCAATAAATGGATATTTGTTCTTAATTGTGACCTTGTTCAGCTATTTGTAATCAATGCACAGTCTCAAAGATCCATCTTTCTTTTTCACAAATAAGACAGATGCATCCCAAGGAGACATACTTGGTCTGATGAACCATTTGTCTAATAACTCTTACAATTGTGTCTTCAACTATTTTAACTCGGCCGGTGCCATTCTGTACGGTGTTATGGATATCGAAGTTGTTCCCAGAATCACATCAATCACAAACTCAACTTCACAATCTGGTGGTAAACCCGGTAATTCCTCAGGAAACACATCAGTAAACTCATTAACAACTGATAATTGTTCTAACTTCGATTCAGAACCCCGAGTATCAAGAATGTAGGCTAAAATACCTTTACGCAACAATTTCTAAGCTGATAAGGTTGAAATAATTCTGACCATTTCTTTCAAATTTACAGATTCAACAGTAATTGTTTCACCAGTCTAACATTTCAGATCAATCTATTTTTCTTTACAATTCACTACAACATCATGCTTCGTCAACCAATCTATTCCCAAAATAACATCAAATTCCCGAAAGGGTAACAACATCAAATCACAAGGAAATTCACAACCTTTTATTTTCAGTGAATAGTCACTACACACTAGATTAACTATCACACTTTGACCTAATGGATTTGTGACTTGAACATCATAATCATTAGGTTCAATAGACAATTTCTTTTCTGATGCTAATGCAGTGCAAACATAAAAATTTGTAGACCTAGGGTCAATCAATGCATCCACAATAACATCTAAAAGATAGAAAGTACCAGCAATTATGTCTGGAGCTGTTGCTTCCACTCTGGCTTGGATAACATAAGTACGCGCAGGTGCCCTAGGCTCTGACCGAGTAGCCGAATCTCTCCCACTCGATCAAGCAGTCCCAGTCGCACTGCTTTGACCTGAACGTCTCCTTCTTTGAGGAGTAACTAATTGCTTTTCTTTTTGTTCTCCCTCCTCTTTTAGCAGTTGAGGACAATCTTGAATAAAATGATCAGTAGCCTCGCACTTGTAACAAGCTCCTGTCTTATCTCTACATTCATCGGAGTGAGGTTTTCCATAATACTTGCATCTAGGCCTGGGAACATTCTGTACATTGCCAACACTAGCTACAGCTTTAACAGTTACCACGAAATCATGTTGAGTCAACTTGTTCTTGCTCGATTATTCCAGCATTGAGATAGATCGAATGGAATCATCTCTAAACTTTTTAATCGGAAATGCTAAAAATGACTTGGAGGAGCTTCTCTTATAGAATTCTTTATTTTTTCTTTCCCATTGCTTTTTTCTATTATACACCTTTTCCATCTTTTGAGCACGATCTGACAGAACAACAAATTCACGTATCTTTGTGCCCCCAATCATCATTCTGATATCATTATTTAGCCCTTCCTTGAATCGAATACACATTTCCTCCTCAATTGGTACAATATCTCGAGCATATTTGTTGAGGTATATAAACTCCCTATCATATTCAGCTACTGATCGATTTCCTTGTCGTAAATTGAGGAATTCTCTTTTCTTTTTATCCAGATATCTCTTACCAACATATTTCTTTTTAAACTCACTCTGAAAAAATTCCCAAGTGATTTTATCTTCAGGTACCACTGCTTCTATAGTCTCCCACCAATTATCTGTTTCTTCTTTTAGTAAAGAAACAGTACATCTCAAATAATCATCTGGATAACAAGCCATTTGTTTAAAAACTCTTATTAAATTCTGAATCCAATATTCAGCTTTGATTGGATCATCATTTGATCTTCCTCGAAATTCTTAGGCTTCATATTTTCTAAGTTTTTCTATAGGAGTACACTTACTTGATTCAGTTACAGGAGAGGGTGGAAGAGCAACCGGAGGTGCTACAGATGGTACAGTAAGGGGAGGAGGTTGTTGAGCATGATTTCTTTCTTGCATCATCTCATTAAACCATTTGTTCATAAATCTATAAAACATATTTTTGAGTTCTTGTTCTTGCATCAAAAAAATTGGAACACTACTACTTGTCCCATGCTTAGATGTTTGTATTCTACTATTAGCTTTACCACGTTAGCATGTTCGGATCTATCAGACATCGTTACAATCTACAAGAAAAACAAAGATTAGATCGGATCATACACATCACACTATCACAGATTTATATGGCATGTATTTCTAGGCACTTTACACGTTACTTTCGTTCCAATAATCGGCTAAACTGAAGCTCTGCTACCAATAAATGTAACACCCCTAACCCGTGTCCATTGCCAGAACAGGGTTATAGAGTATTACAAGAATTTACAGAACAATTACACATAATTCATGTCATTTATTATTCATAATCAAAACTAATCATAGTCCTTGAATTGTCATTTATTATACATAATCAAAATTAATCATATTGTCCCTTGAATGGACCCTCGAGGCCAAATTTTAAACATTATATGCAAGTCGAGGCTAAATCGAGAACTCAGGGAACTTTTCGTAAAATTTCAAATTTTTTCCTTGGTGTAGGGCACACATGCTGTGTGGCCAAGGAACACATTCGTGTGACCTTTTGCCATGCCCGTGCTTCAGTGTGTCTACCAGTGTAACTCTCTAACTTAAGTCACACGGCCAACCACACGCCTGCGTGTGTGATTGTATGTCGAGTCTTAAAATTTATAAAAGAATAATCGAGCCTAGAAACTAACTATGACAACGATTGAGGAAGCGCACCTATCAAGCAGAGAGTATAGTTTAGTGGCAAGACCGAATTGTCGAACCCAAAGGAACCAAAAGTACTAATACTAACTTTCTTTTTATTATTTAGCCTAAAATAAAAGTGAATTATTTATTTAATCTAAAATTAACTAATTATTAAGCTAAAGATGCTAAGATAAAAAAGAATGAATTTGGAAAAATACTTGTGGGAAAAACCAATTGATTGAGACAATGCAGAGAAAGAATCCACTTAGACTTCACTTGTTATTTAACTCTAAACCAGACGATTTATTCACTTGACTTGATCCGTAGGATTCCCTAATGTATATTAATACCTCTCTCGAGGCTACTAACGTCTAACCCTAGGTTGATTAATTGAAATCTCTTTCTAATTAAAACCCCTAGAATTGCATTAACTCGATCTATGGACTCCCATATTAGGTTTGACCCTAATCCGGTAGATTTTCGTCATCCTATTTCTAAGTTTGCGATCAATTGCGCTTAACTATGCTAGATCTACTCTTAGACAGGGTCTATTCCTCCTCTGCCTAAGCACATCAGTACTTGAATCAATATCCTGAAATATCAAAGCAAGAATTAAGAACACATAATTAAGAACAAATCAAGTATTTATCGTATAGTTCAAAAAACAATAACAAGATCCGCCTTAGATTTTATCCCCCTCAGGTATTTGAGGGATTTAGTTCATAATGATAAAAGAATACATCTCAGAAGAAAATATAAAACAAAACATAAGAAAAACCCTAAAACCCCCTGAAGGAATTTGAAAGAAAGATCCTCCATCTTGAGTATGATTCTGGCTTCTTGGGATGAATCAACTGGCTTCCTTCGAGTAAATTCCACAATTCTAGCCTTTCTGGTTCGGCTCTTCGGCCTAACTAGACGCCCCCTGAAGGTTGGCCTCTAGGGTGTTTATATAAGCTTTTGGAATGACTTTTTTTGCCTCTAGGTACCCTAATCCGAATGAAACTCTTCTTTGTCACGGCGAGGACACGCTACATGGCACACGCGCAGTGTGAATCGTGGCGTGCCGTGTTTGGGTCTGTTAAGGAGGCACGACCGTGTGGTCTTGGGCCCAGGCCGTGTTGATTTCGTGATCTAGCCCACTTACTCTGTTTTAGGCCCGTTTCTCTTTCTTTTCATCCTCCGGTGCTCTCCTGAATATAAAACATGAAAACAATATGGGCTTCTCTTTCTTTTAGGACCGACTACTTTAACTAATTTATAAGAGCAATATGGGCTTCTTCATCTAAACTATACAAACGGATGTCATCAATATATATCAAATTATCAAGACATTATCCTGGAAAATCATGATCATGGCCTTTTTTAAAAAGTGATGGAGCTATTTTCAGACCAAAAGGCATTATTGACCATTGATAAAGTTGATTTGGTATGTAGAAACTTGTCTTGGGCCTCTCTACTACCTCTGTTCCAGTTGCCAAAGTCCAGCTTTGAGAATAAACTTAGAAAAGATCTTAGCTTTTTCTAAACTGGAAAACAATGAGTTTCGATTGGGTAATAAGAATTTATCATCTTGAAGAAAATGATTAAGAAGCTGATAGTTGATCTCCAATCTAAGTTTTCCTCTAGCTTGCTCTGCTCTTTTGTTGACCTAGAATGCTTCACATCCCATTGGGGATTTGAGGGTTCAATCAATCTTTGTTGTTGAAGCTCTTTACATTTTTGCTCAGCAAGCTTTTGATGATCATAATTAATTCCTATATGGCTTGCCTTTGTGGGATTGATATCTTCATTTCTTTTGAAATGAAGTGTGATGAAGAAATCTGAATTCTTCCATAATGACTCATCACATTTTCATAAAAACTCAAAATATGAGTTACACACAAGCTTCATCTTTGAGCACCTAGACAATCTATTGGATTTTTTTTTTTGACTCAATGTCAAACAACTTGGAAATTGATACAAAAGGTTTAAACATCTTGAATTGGACCCCATCAGGTAGATTTCTTAGATGTTGAACGTTGGTGTATAAATCAAACCCTACAATAATATCTTGATCACCATACTGGAAACCATATAGGAATAAGAATGCAAAGATCTTAAACAACAAGGGTTGATTGAACCCTCAAATTCCTAATACACATGTGAAGCTATGTCAAGAAAATACCAGAGCAAGCTAGAGAAAAATTCATATTGGTGATTAATTATGAACCACTTAATCATTTTCTTTAAGATGATAAATTCTCAATACCCAATCAGAACTCATTATTTTCTATTCTAGTTAAAGCTAAGATATTTTCTAAATTTGATCTCAAAGCTGGATTTTGACAATTGAGAATAAAGCTAGGCCCAAGACAGGTTTTTGCCTACCAAATTAGCATTATCAATGGATAATAATGCCTTTTGGTCTGAAAACAACTCTATTCCTATTCCAAAAGGCCATGATCAATATTTTCTAGCCTATCATGGATAATGCATTGATATATTTTGATGACGTCTTTCTATATATAGCTCAAATGAACAAGCCAATATTGCTCTTCTGAAATAGTTCAAGTAGTTGGTCATTCAATATAGAATTATACTGTTAGAAAGAAAGATACAAACCAACAAATTTGAGATAGAATTCTTGGGGATGAACATTAGAGAAAAAAAGTATCAACCCAGATCTCATATCGCATTGATATATATTGATGACGTCTTTCTATATATAGCTCAAATGAACAAGTCAATATTGCTCTTCTGAATTAGTTCAAGTAGTTGATCATTCAATATGGAATTATACTGTCAGAAAGAAAGATACAAACCAACAAATTTGAGATAGAATTCTTGGGGATGAACATTAGAGAAAAAAAAGTATCAACCCAGATCTCATATCGCATAAGAGTTATTGAAATTTCTTGGTGAGAATATGACAAAAAAGCAAATCCAACAATTCTTAGGGATTGTCAATTATTTTAGAGATTTTGTGTAACAGCCTAATTTTCAGTGGTGAAGAAAATAGTGATTCGAGATCACTAAATCTGACGAGTTAGTTTGAAAATTTAAATTAATATTTATTAGTTAAGTAAGATTTTAGAAATATTTTTGAATTAGTGAATTTTGTGATTTAAAATAATTTATTAGGTAAATTGGGTCGATAACGAGGAAACGAGACCTCGATTTCATAAACTGAGCCGTAAATATTTTTATAAATATTTACGGAGTGTCATTAAGTTAGTATTAAAATTTTGTTAGAAAATTTTAACATTTTGATAGTTAATTAATTAAAAATGATTAAATTGAGAAAGGTGCAGAACTTGTTAAAATGAGTAAATAGCTTAAATAGTAATTAAGGAAGGATTTAAAAGGCAATTAGACCCAAATTATATGGGCTGGACGGTATGGGTATAGAAATAGACAAGAAAATAATGTGAACTAAGGACAAAATTATAAATTTTGTAAATTAAACAAATAAAACAATGATTAAATTGAAAATCTAGATATTTCTTCATCATTCTTCAGCTAAAAACACCATAGGAGAGTCCTCTAAGCTGGTTTTTCATATTTTTGCACCATATCAAGAACCCGAAGATAAACACGGAAAAGAGAAATTAACAGAATAGTCCCTAAATTTCTACAACTGCTACAAACTACCCCATGTAAGTTCATATGCTTGAATTTTATGATTAATTGTTAAATTAGAGATTTTATATTGTATTATTTTATATCTTTGTTATTGAATTATGAATATTGTAATGATATGATAATTGAATTAAAAGTTCAAATTAAGTGGAACGCAGGATTGAGTACGACCGTTCCGTGTTACAAGATGAATTGACGGATAAGACCATGGTTGGACTATGACAAAGTGTTAAATGTAAGACCATAGCTGGGTTATGACATTTTAGTGAAAAGACCATAACTGGGTTATGACACCGTGTACGTAAGACCATGGTTGGACCATGGCAGTATATGTATAAGTGTAAGACCATAGTTGAGCTATGGCATCCTGATGATAAGACCATAACTGGGTTATGGCATTACGAGTGTAAGACCATGACAAGGCCATGGCATTATATGTGTAAGACCACAGTTGGACTATGTCATCAAGAAAACGATGTACTCAAATCCGTAAGACGTTCTCTAACAAGTATTGGTAAGTATCATATGGATTTATTATGAGAGAATCTATGAAGTATTTGATATTGAGTTCAAGCAAGTGAATTATATTAATTGAAATTTTGATTGGCAGGCAATGTTAGTGAATTGCTCTGTTTAATGTTTTATTATAGTTTGTTCGGTAAGATTTATTTTTTTAAAGCCTATGAACTTACTAAGCTTCTATAAGCTTACTCTTGTGTGTTTAATGTTCCTTGTAGATTGACGTGAGTTTGGAGGGTCGGATCAACACATCGGGCCACACTATCCAGATTTCTCTGGTAGAGTTTGTAATACAACTTATGGTTTATATGGCATGTATAGGATTAGTTTAGAAATGAGTTAAACTTGAAATCTGGTTGTGAATGATACTTATGTTTATGTTTGTATGCATATACTTAGTAGTAGTTTTTAATAATCAATGAATGGAATTAAAATGGTAAGTTTATGCTAATGAGTTTTATGATGACATGTTATATCTAAAACATGATTTTTGGCTTGTATTGGTTACTTGGTTGGATTATATTGGTATATAAAAGTGTTGTGTGTAGGTTGATAGTAAAAAGGGTGAGAAAAGTGGCCTTAAAATGACCTATTTTCATCCACACGGGTAGAGACACGGGCATGTGTCTCAGCCGTGTGTGACACACGGCCAAGCACATGGGCGATCTGGCCGTGTGTCCCCTGCATCTTAAAATTGAGAAATAGAATGCTTATAATTGAGCACACGGGCGTGTGTCTTAGCCGTGCGAGGTACACCACCTAGCACACTGATCAACCGTAATATATACATATTTTAATCCCACTTTTAGCATACTTTTGGATGATTTAAGCCTTGAAGTGGAAATTGGTGCTCTTAATCATTTGTTTTCATGTTTTATATTCAGGAGAGCACCGGAGGATGAAAAGAAAGAGAAACGGGCCTAAAACAGAGTAAGTGGGCTAGATCACGAAATCAACACGGCCTGGGCCCAAGACCACACGGCCGTGCCTCCTTAACAGACCCAAACACGGCCTGGCCACGATTCACACGGGCGTGTGCCATAGGGCGTGTCCCTGCCGTGACAAAGAAGAGTTTCATTCGGATTAGGGTACCTAGAGGCAAAAAAAGTCATTCCAAAAGCTTATATAAACACCCTAGAGGCCAACCTTCAGGGGGCGTCTAGTTAGGCCGAAGAGCCGAACCAGAAAGGCTAGAATTGTGGAATTTACTCGAAGGAAGCCAGTTGATTCATCTCAAGAAGCCAGAATCATACTCAAGATGGAGGATCTTTCTTTCAAATTCCTTCAGGGGGTTTTAGGGTTTTTCTTATGTTTTGTTTTATATTTTCTTCTGAGATGTATTCTTTTATCATTATGAACTAAATCCCTCAAATACCTGAGGGGGATAAAATCTAAGGCGGATCTTGTTATTGTTTTTTGAACTATACGATAAATACTTGATTTGTTCTTAATTATGTGTTCTTAATTCTTGCTTTGATATTTGGGATATTGATTCAAATCTTCGATGTGCTTAGGCAGAGGAGGAATAGACCCTGTCTAAGAGTAGATCTAGCATAGTTAAGCGCAATTGATCGCAAACTTAGAAATAGGATGACGAAAATCTACCGGATTAGGGTCAAACCTAATATGGGAGTCCATAGATCGAGTTAATGCAATTCTAGGGGTTTTAATTAGAAAGAGATTTCAATTAATCAACCTAGGGTTAGACGTTAGTAGCCTCGAGAGAGGTATTAATATACATTAGGGAATCCTACGGATCAAGTCAAGTGAATAAATCGTCTGGTTTAGAGTTAAATAACAAGTGAAGTCTAAGTGGATTCTTTCTCGGGTATTGTCTCAATCAATTGGTTTTTCCCACAAGTATTTTTCCAAATTCATTCTTTTTATCTTAGCATCTTTAGCTTAATAATTAGTTAATTTTAGATTAAATAAATAATTCACTTTTATTTTAGGCTAAATAATAAAAAGAAAGTTAGTATTAGTACTTTTGGTTCCTTTGGGTTCGACAATTCGGTCTTGCCACTAAACTATACTACTGTTTGATAGGTGCGCTTCCCTCAATCGTTGTCATAGTTAGTTTCTAGGCTCGATTATTCTTTTTATAAATTTTTAAGACTCTGACATACAATCACACACGGGCGTGTGGTTGGCCGTGTGACTTAAGTTAGAGAGTTACACGGGGTAGGACACAGCCTGAAGCACGGGCATGGCAAAAGGTCACACGAATGTGTTCCTTGGCCACACAGGCATGTGTGCCCTACACCAAGGAAAAAATTTGAAATTTTACGAAAAGTTCCCTGAGTTCTCGATTTAGCCTCGACTTGCATATAATGTTTAAAATTTGGCCTCGAGGGTCCATTCAAGGGACAATATGATTAATTTTGATTATGTATAATAAATGACAATTCAAGGACTATGATTAGTTTTGATTATGAATAATAAATGACATGAATTATGTGTAATTGTTCTGTAAATTCTTGTAATACTCTATAACCCTGTTTACGGCAATGGACACGGGTTAGGGGTGTTACATTTATTGGTATGAGCTTCAGTTTAGCGATTATTGGAGCGAAAGTAACGTGTAAAGTGCCTAGAAATACATGCCATATAAATCTGTGATAGTGTGATATGTATGATCCGATCTAATCTTTGTTTTTCTGGTAGATTGTAACGATGTCTGATAGATCTGAACATGCTAACGTGGTAAAGCTAATAGTAGAATACAAACATCTAAGCATGGGACAAGTAGTAGTGTTCCAATTTTTTTGATGCAAGAACAAGAACTCAAAAATATGTTTTATAGATTTATGAACAAATGGTTTAATGAGATGATGCAAGAAAGAAATCATGCTCAACAACCTCCTCCCCTTACTGTACCATCTGTAGCACCTCCGGAATGCTTCTGGAATGCTTCAACAAAGCTCAAACAAAAGCTTCAACAAAAGCATCCCTCTTTTAGCCTTCTGGTGGAAAAAGAATTATTCAGACAGACGCTAACGATAAATATTGGAGTGCAATTTTTTTTTTTTTTTTTTTGAAGAATTAAATGAGACATCTATGTGAAGATTCAATCCATTATCACTACACCTTGTATCTCAAAATTGAAATTTCATCTATTAAGACATCGTTTCTTGGTACACAAATGTTAAAACTCAAGCACATGTTAACGGAAAAACTAATATTCTTGCAAATAAAATCATGAAGCACAATCCCTCTGCTTCGAAAAAATCCACTTCTAAAAGGTCAAAGTCTCCTCCACCCAATCTTCCTCCAGTTCTTAATCTCGTCCTTGAAAAGAAATTCCAGGATATAATATTCCGATATCAATTGAAAATTTTTAAAAGATTATTTCTTAAAACCTCCGTCTTGAATATCCTATCATCATACAAAAATGAGGTAATGAGTTGTCAGATCTGATATCCAGTGTGACAATGTGGTTAACTTTTCAATTAGATATTTTATCCTTATTATTTACTTTTCAGTTTAATTTGTTCAAATATGGATACAGAAATGTTGGTACCTTGTTAATTTTTGAACAATCAAATAATGATTCGATACCAACTACCAGTATCATACCTCCATAATTCCGTGTCCCAGTGTGTCAAATTCACTTTACAGGAGTCCAGACAAGATGGATCTCAATAACAAATAGTGAAAATTATCTAACCACAATTTCCAGCTGCGACCATTTCAATCAAAAATTTGTAAGCATATAAAGCAAGGAAAAGGCAAAAAGAGAGCAATACCCAGATATTATTTTCTACAAGTGAGAATCTATATCCTAAAATTCATCTATGGCTAAAAGAGGGATGTCCCATAACATACTCTTCTTAAATGATATATATTACTATTATGGGTGTTTCATTGGATAACAACCATTTAGAAGACATGTTGTTATGCTATTAGAACAATGACATTGTAAACAACTCCTTTTAATAACAAAAGTTCCTCTTTTCTACCCAACTTCTCAGATCATTATCAGCAGCAGCAGCATTAACCTCAGCAATAACCGTAGAATTCTTTTTGAAAAACTCAAAAGAAGTTGTAGCGAATTCAAAGGTCGAGACAACTATCCACAGCCTGAAGATCAAAACAATAAAGGGATTCTTAACAAGCCCTTGCCCTTGTATATGCAGTAAGAATGAAGTGTAGGAATTATCATATGTTAAAACAAATAGGATTATATTAGTAAAAATAAAAAATACTTGTTAATAAATTTTTTATTCGTGGCAAGGTCAATTTCTTTAAAGGATGACACTATGTATTTCAATAGGAGCCGAATACGATGCAGAGCATTATTATTATTATTATTATTATTATTATTATTATTATTATTATTATTATTAAGAAATGACCTTATCACGATGACAGAAAAATAAAAAAAGAGGATGCAAGAGTTAGAACCATACACGTACACAATTTGTAGGGCATCAGCATTTCCGGCTATCTGTTGTAAGAAGGCCCATTTGCTCTGTGAGATGATTCGTATGTTGAATCCTATCACGCCCATTATTCTTCCCCAACAGTAATTCAGGTTCACAACTTGCGCCATTTTCTGGAGAACTTGAGTTAATTTCATCAGAGTCCCCACTGGGGGGGCTTCTTGTAAGAAACTGTTCCCAGAAAACATCACTAATTGCTGGAAGCTTGGGGGTTCCATCCAGCAACATGTCCATATCATGACCACTAGAAAAGTTATCCGTTTGTATTGGTCTTGCACCATTCAAAATGGCTGACACCGGGTCAACGTACTCTGCATTCACTCTCTCAGACCCTCCTCCTGAACTTGCATTTGTAAAGCCAACATTATTATCAGTCACAACCCCTTGCATATGAGGGACACTTGGTAAAACTGCTTCTTTTTGTGATTTATGCTGATTTATATCAGATATTTTACCCAAGTTAGTATTCTCAGTTGTTAAATGAGCGGCAGTAGACGGACAACTGTTAGGAAAACCTGATTCTGCTTGCAGATAAGACTGTCCAGAAGCTGGTGGGACTTCTGACAGTGTCACTCCAGAAATTCGACTGGAGCAGCTCCTGCTGTCTAATGCATTGGAAGGAGGAATACCATCAATCATGAAAGCATCAGGGTTATCCATCGAAGGTTCCAGCCTAGGTGATGTGTTCATCTTCAATATCTGGTGCAGCATTGCTTTCGCTGCCTCATTCAATGAAGGCTGAAATTTTACAATCTGTCTATTAGGAAATATGGTACCATGTTCACCGGTTAAATTTTCTTCATCCTGCCTGGGGAGTCTCCTCTTTTTGTTTCCACCATTAAGGTGTCTGTTACTCTCATTCTGCTGCTGTACAAGCTGGCTTAAGAAACCTGGACTTTGCATGGCCTTAGCAAGAAAAGACATCATTTGCTGCTGTCTCTGCTCCATCACCTGTACACGCTGGCCAACAGCTTGCAACTGGTTATCTGTGGCTTGTTGCTGCTGTCTCAACCTAACAAGTTCCTGCATGAGAACATTCTTGTCCCTCTTAAGCCTTTCAACCTCCTCTTCGAGCCCAAACGTCCCTACCTCAATGCAAGCTCCAACCGCCGAGCTATGAACTTGAGGTTGTTGATTACCATGGACATTAGCAGGTTTCCGCCTGCTGATTGTTTTCAAGAGATGTTTCTGACCTCTTAGGAACCCCTCATTTGCAAATTCCCAACGGTCTGGGTCAACTTTCCTAAAACCCTAAAGGAAAAAAATTATGATGATCAACGACACGAGTTATCACATATATATTTTCCAAACAGTAGCAAGCCCACATATGTGTAAAGCAGGATTGAATTTTAATATCTAATTGAATCACATATCATCCGTCTTGTTTGAGCCCCAATGCCTGACCACAATCAGTTAGTAATTACAAGCATATACTTAAACCTGCAGATAACAAACACAATTACAACTCGATGAGTTCTTCAGATCAAGGAGAAGAAAAGGTGACCAGAAGAATTCAATCCATAACATCCACCCTCTCCAACAAACAAGTTTGAATTACAACCCATGGGTCATAAGCTTACAAATAATACTCTCCTAGTTTCTCGATCATGCTTTAGTTCACTTGTTGGTTAAAATAACATTTTCAGAGCCAAAAGAACTTGGAAAAAGAAAAATCAAAAGAAGAAAAGCTAACATGAGGAAATCAGGAAATGAATTGTCAATTTACTGAATCCCCTGAATTTAGCATCTTACTCAGATCAAATGTAGTTAGATCAAACATGGCAAGAACAAAGAAAAAGAATCAACAGCGGTAAAAACATGGAATATATATGCATCTCCAGAATTGATGGCATTTTAAACAAAAAACATCATTAAAGACATAGAATTTGTTTCAAAAACATGAAATCAATATAAAAAGCACACATGGAACAAACGCAAGACATTTCAGCTACTGATCTGAGAGCAAAAACACTATATATGAATATACTTTGTTTAATTCAAATTCAACATATAAGATTAATAGGAAAGAACTGCAATAAGTAGTATCATTTTATATGATAGTAAAATTGGTCAAAATATAAAAATGGCTAGTTGGGCATGCATGTGCATTCCATGGAAAATGGTTTTCAACCAATCATCCGCATGCCATTGACAATCCTATATAACAACAGGAACTGCATAAGCTAAGAGCTACCCAATATCCAATTTCGAAATGCACTAAGAAATATTAAAGATTGTTGTTATTAATATTAATACTAAACAAAATAATCAGCACATTACGGTTGCAACTCCCAGTTCCTATATTTCAAATCGATATCCCAATTTAATTCAGTTTAGACAATTACTATACCATAAATTCATGATCCAACATCAATATGGTTCTAAAATCTCTCCTCCCACGCAACTTCATCATTAAAACTATTCACAGTTCATTTCAGTCTCATCTATGTATATTTCTTAAAGCGATATAATAGCAACCCAAGTTTCCATTAAAAGAAAAAACCAAAACCGTGAAAATCCAAACGAATTCAGAACCCCTTTAAACCTCAAAATCGTATTTCACCTCAAGAAATCACACATCAATCAGCCTACACATGTTCAAAGAATTGGAAGTCTAAAAACTAATAACAATAATAATAAGATAGAAAAGAAAAAAAACAAAAAGCACAAAATCAAAGAAATACCCACATAAGTATTGAGTTGTCTGACAAAGCTGGAGAAGTTATTGTGCTTAAAATACTTAGGCAGAAGGTCCCTTGAAAACTCCGGCACTTTCCAGACAACGAAACTGTTGTTAGCGCTACTCCACGAGATAACGGAGTTGGTCGATTGATCATCCACCACGTCGTATGTTTTGCTAAGGAACGGCGGCACCGTGTTGCCGTTTGTGGCGACGGCATTCGCCGTTGATATTGAATCATGAAGGGAATCCATTTATCTTTTTTTTTAAATAAAAAAATAAAGAAGTAGAAAACAAGTATCGGGAAATATTAGTTTTAAAGGTCAGATGTGAGGCGATTGGGCATGGAATGGGAGTGAAGGAAGGAAGCTATAGATTCTGTAGAGAGAGAGAGAGAGAGAGAGAGAGAGAGAGAGAAGAAAAAGGGTACTGTAATGGTAGGGTGGCTTTGTTTTTATTGTTTGGGAAGGATAGGATGAAGAAGAAAAAGAAAAGGAGGAGAAACACTAGTCTGACCGACACGTTGCTCTTTGTAAAACCATTTTCTAACCGTTTCCCAACCTCGCCATTTTTTTCCTTTTTCCTTTAACTAACCGCTATTTTTTTTTTTTTTTTTTTTAAATCTACTTATAAAATTGACGGAAATGACAAATTTGACCTAAAAGGAAGGCTGTTTAAACTGACCTGGCCATTTGGACCATCAGAAACTAGTCAAAATATTAGTTTGGAGAAATGGATTGAATAAGTTGACTCGAGAATCTATTGACTTAGATAAAAATAAGTTGAATTGAGTGTTCCAATCAAATTTTTAATATATTTTTTAGTTTTTATAAGTTTTTTAATGATTTATTTAATCTGATTAAATAGACCGGTCAAATTAATTGAACCAATTAAATTGACTAACTAATTCAATTACTGGTCCAATTTTAAAAATCTTGAGTAAAAATACAATAAAAGTCCCTTTATTATATTTTGTATTGCAATTCAATCTCTCTAATTAAAAAAATAAATAAATTAATATTTATATATTATGAATAAGAGTAAAATCATTTTTCGTTAGTTTTCTACGGTTAATTGCTAATGTGGAGTTCTACATTGATAATTTGGATTTAATGACATGTAAAACTTTTAGAAATTACACAAATTATCTATTAATTGAATTTTAAGTAATTATATGGCATATAATGTAATTTAAATGTTTAAAATTTAATATAAACTCAACAATATTCTAATCTTAATTATTAAAAAAAGTACTCTCAAAAAATTATTGAAAAGTTCAAAGAACAACCTTATCTCTTTTAAGTATGGGTTTGAATGGGTGATGTAGTGTGTTTACTTTACTTTTTGTCTTACGTTACGGTATTGTTACAATATCTAATTTCACCGACACCACTGTTTTTACACTAACCACAGGTAAACTCACTGTCCATCCAAATCCAAACTAAATTTGCCATCCCCAAATTTGAACAACCTTAAGTCCCAATTATGAAATTTATGTAATTTTAATCAATTGATGCCACCTCGAAATAAATCACCCAATTAAGTCAATTCTTCTGTTAGTTATGACCTTTGTTGTTATAAAACGCAAATCTTAAAATATAGGATTTTTTATTATTTATTTTATATTAATTTAATTAATTAGAGAATAAAATAATTTTAAAAGAATATGATTTCTTTATAAATGAGTTTTAAAGGATTTAATTTTTTGATTTATTTCTTTAATAATTAAATTTAATTTAATTAAAGGTAAATAATAATGACAAATGATGAATTCTAATTAGCCCAAAATTTCTATATTAGTCTTAAATTTTTTTGCTTTCAGCTTTGAAGATCTTTTTAAAAAGATGCCATCAATATATATTCATTTGGACGGAACTTGGCAATGAAACAAAGAAGTCTACGTACCCTCATTTTTGAAGGAACAAGTCATAACGTAGTTTAATTTTGTTTTGGATTTGCAGTTTAAGCTCATACTCAAGAGCATTATTTTTTTGATGAGCAGTTTAAACTCATACTTAGATGCTTCATTATTTATTTTGTGTGAACAGTTTAAGCGTGTTGAGAAGCATCATCATTTATTTTGGATGAACAGTTTAAGCTTATGCTTAAAAGCATAATCATTTAGGTTGAATAGTTTAAGCTCGTATTTAAAAGCATCAACATTTTGGATAAACAATTTAGACTCGTACTTAGAGCAATGTGACAATTTAATCTCATGCCTAGGAGCATTACTTTTTATTGGCTTTTTTTTATTTGTGGCTGGAGTCCAATCGTGATCATTCTGATATCCAAGAAACAAACAATTGCTCCCAGTCCTTTGGAAATCCACTATCTTCCTTATGCTTGGAATCGGTGCAATAGGATCCAAAGATCCAAATTTCATAGTTCTATCTATCATATTGAATTGAGAAACCATAGTGGTTGGTGTCAAGTTTGATGATGCTACTTCTTCTTCAAACTCGATTTTCCCTTTTTCATAGAATTGAATGATTGTGTCTTTTAACACAAAGCACTTCTTAATAGGATGACTAATCAACGGGTGGTATTACAAAAATTGGGATAATCTATTCGACCGACTTCTTCAAGTTGCTTCATTTTTTGGCAACCAAATCAACTTAGCTTTTAAAAGTTCTTCAAGCATGTTTGGAACATCAACATCAATGAAAGGATACTCTTTTCATTCCTCTCCTTTGGTGTGGCTTTGTTGTACCTTTGACTTGAGCAGAAAAGGGCTTCATATGTACGACCATAGACTGATAGATATCTTCATCATCAGCTAAAATTTGCCCCCATTATGGATTACTTGTTTAAAAGATTCTTGATTTGTAGCAGTTTCCATACTCAAGTCCATGTCGTAAGCTTGAGTACTTAATTATTTAAAGGGCTTTGGCTTGATGCCCTAAAGAATGTAGCCCAAGCCCCAATTAATGCCATGTATGCACATGTCAATGGCTAAGGATTCTAGCAATTTCTTCTTTCCATTTAGACTTAAATTCCTTTAGTGGTGGATGTAATTGACAATTGGCTTGTCTTTCCACTGTTTGGAGCTTGTGAGCTCAATCATGCTAACAATGTGACAAGTGATATAAAATTGATTGAGAAATCTTTATTCAAGTTCTTCCTAGCTATCAGTCATTGTAGGCTAAAGATCAATGTACCAATCAAAAGCATTTCCTTTCAATGATTGACGAGCTATTTCACCATGAGATCTTCACTAGCGCTGGGGTTATTATAGGTTTCCACGAAGTAAGCAACAAGTTGACATCAATTTCCTTCACAATTGAATTGTTGTAATTTTGGAGGTTCATAATTTTTAGGCATCTTCAAATGATTAATTTTCTAAGCATATGCCTTTGAATATGCATATGAAGGTAGAGCAGCACAATCTCTTGGGATCTAGTATCCTTAGTGTAATATTTTTGTCAATGTATACCTGTATTTTTCGAACATATTGGTTTAATAAAATATCCATTGATTACATTAATATTCTTTGTATATTTTCGTCAATATTTTTTGCACGTAAAAATAAAATGAAGCAAATATTAGCTCACTGGTTATCTAACGTTTTACTAATACTAAGCGGTATCACGTGGTCGGATTGTAATACAAAAAGACATGTATTAGTAGATAACCTAAACATGTCTTTAGTATAATCTAAAATGAGCAAACCGATTGAAAGACTAATATGTGAGCTAGAGAGATGCTTTGTCATGTGCATTGGAACAAATGACTTCCATAAGATAGAGATATATATGTGACTGACTGGACTAGCAGTACATTGAACATGACTCTCAAAGAATAGATCCTAGATCAATTTATAGATTTATTCACTTGTCATGTTTATAGTGTAGGAAAAAATCTGGTTTGAAAATGGTTTTCTTACACAGCAGAAAATTAAAATTTTGAAAATCGACCCGATTTGTGATATTTATAGCAATAAACCTTAACCGAATTCGTACATGTGTTTTTGGATAAGTGGATCCTTGATGTTTTTTGGTTTTCAACCAAACGATCTTCTCTGCTATTCTCATACCACAAATTACTTCGAGTGTGGGCTCAAACCAATTGAATCAAAATATAGAACTAGAAAAAGTTATCCTTTTGGGTGAAAACAAAAATTCTCTCTTTTTCAATAGAAACTGGTAAAATTATTATTCTGAAAAAAATATTTATAAGTTAAGAATAAATTCTCTCTATATTTTGGAAGAGAAGGTAGAATCCTTGTAGAATTGTAGAGGCTAAATAAAAAAAAACAACATCCTACTTAGAGTAAGAGAGGGGTGAACAACTTACCCTTGTATTTCTACTAGGCTTGTCGCCCCCTTTATGTTATATGAGGGGTATTGGGCCTCTCTCACATCAAGTCCAATTACGAGTACTTCTTGGGCCTTTTTGACCAGATACTCTATAATGTGATCCAACCCGATTTGATTTTTCTATTTTCCAAAATAAACTTTAATATTTACATGTTAAATAATTTTCTTATACCAATTTTACTCAAATAAATTTTTGATGATTTTATCCCCGATAAAATTTTGAGAAAATTCGTTCAATATGTCAAAACTCAACATGTTCACTATGACCGAATGGTTTATTTTCATTTTCGAGCTTCAAAATAGTCCAAAAACATAAACTTATTCTTCCATCATTTTTTAAGTAATCCTATATAGGATTGCAAATTTCCATTTTTGAAAACCTACATTCATTTTCAAATGATTCCATTTTTCCATTTCGGAGAAAACTATAATCATTCCTAAATGTTTCTCATTTCTCATTTTCCATTCATTCCGTTCATTTTTATTCAAACATGCAATTCATTTCTGGTTTCAACGAGCTAGCAGAGGGACCGATTGGACATATGTAGTTGAGGCTCAAATGATTTATAATTAAGTTTTGACTTTTCACCTATTAATTATAAACTCATTTAGTCATGAATTCATTCCACTATTGTATCGTGACCGAACTCTCCTCAAGACATACTATTATGAAAGCAACTACTCAGTGCTCGTCCAATGACCTTATCATAAGTGTGTTACCCTCAAAGGATATCCTTGATCTCTTTAGGATAATATTTGTTCTCCAAATATGATCCTATTTTATCTCATGGTAACCATCACATCTTCCTTCATGAAAAGTCAATCACTATCAAATAGTGATCAAGTTATCCATCACAAATATCTTTGTTAACTTGTTAAAACTATTTACAAAACTTAGTGGCAGCGAATTGTACCAGTTTATAGCATGACCTGTAGAGTTAAAGCGAAAATCTTGCACTTCAATTCATCGAAGGATCCCAAGATTTCCATTTAGCTCTTAAACTATACAAGATGATCAATAAGGTCCTTTTTCACATAATACCTAGCCATTGGGACTTTGAAATTGGTTGGGCATCCTATGGTGACAATGTGTGGGCCCAAATGGTCATTGGCTTCTAGAATCCATTTCGTGTGTCCTAAATGAACCATCCGCAAATCCTGCATCTCTTTTATGAGGATTTCAACTTCATTTCTCCATGCCATTTCTTGAGTTGAAACTAGCTTGGGCACATATTCTTCGTCTCTTATTGGTAGCACATTACGAGCAGTTCTTAGGTCAACTCCAGCCCCTTTTGCCTAATTTATTCCTCTATTTACATTATGCTCTTGTCTAATCAAAGAGACTTTTTCCTCTTCATCTTCCCATCAACCCTTATCTCGCCTCTGGCTATTCAAGAGCTCTTGCATAATGTATTATAGTTGTTTTTGTTGTTGCTAGTATATCTATTGCTAATGTTGCTGGGATTCTAGCGATTCATGGTATTGCTCTTGGAGCACCTTAAATTGTTCTTGAAGCACTGATATTTGTCGAAGGTTAGTGTTTGGGTTTTGATTGGAGTAAGCTTGAGGGTATTGGTATTATTGTTGTCGGTAATATTGAGCATGGTAATAGTAAGGTCATAATAGTAACCTCCTTAGTTCAGGTTGGTTTGATCATGAGCCATATTCTGACCATGGTCTTATGTTTGACCATGATTTTAACTATGACCAGAGGGAGCATTGTTATTGGGGTCTTCCATTTGGAGTTTACTGAAATTTAGGGAGGAAGAAATGTTTCATGCTCACTGCAACAATTGTTGATATAAGGATCTAACAAGGGTGGTAATGCGGTGGTGATAGGTGGTTCACCTAACTTAAGACAAGGTGGAAAACCGCTAGAAGTGATGGTCAAAGAGGAGAGAATTTGAAGGAAGCAAGTAAGAAGTGGGGAGTAAAGGGGGGAGAGAGAGAGATGGGTTTCATTTTATGGGATCTAACGTGGGCTTATATACGTCAGGTCGAAATCTAAAGAACAAGTAGAATTGTATTGGCTCCATAAAAGGGACAGATCCACTAAAATATCTAAGGTGGAAATTCTCATTGGTAGATATAAAGACAGAGCAGAACTAGTATTATTTATAGATAAAATTTAAATAAGATGAAAGACAAAAGGAAAATGAATAAGTGAGTAGTTGATGAACAGATTAAGGTAGCAAACTAGCTGATATAATCAAATCTCAATTCTTAAAAAAAATTAAAGTGAGCCCTTTAAATTTGTTGCAAAACACACGTACACATTTGAGTTTAGATTTGACAAAGGTTGTAATCATCCTTAAACAAGACAACCTTTTGAACTCCTAATCTGTCTTACAAACATTGCATCTCAAAGAACTCTGAAATTTGCAATAGATCCTTCCTGTCTAGGTAAGGTATGCATAAATTGCGTATCTTATGAACAAACCCCTAAGACATTTATGGCAGTTTCGTTCTTCTTTAATATGCATTTAGGCTTATCAATGTCCAAAGTAGTCACGATGATAATATAGTATTGGATCTTTTATGCTTTTTATTTCTCATATAACTATGATAATATACTCCAACGAAACCATCAATCATCACCATAATGTTAAACATCTTATTCTAAATATAAAAACTAGTCACAATGATTGCAAATCACTCTTTAAAAAAATCTTTGCATCATGCAAACTAAACAATATACAAAATAAAGTTAAATGTTGATTTTGAAAATTTTTATTTATTTAAATAATAATATTGTTATAGAAACAAATTCTTGTTCATCAAAAGAAAATATATGTTAAAAAAATAATATCGAAAAGATCAAATTTGCTTTTTAATCTACTTAATTATAATGTTCGTGTTAGAAATAAATACTTGAAACTATGTATACTATTATCATTGTTATTTTCTAAGTAAGAAAGGTGAAGGATAAGTCGAAGGTTAAAGAAAGAAGTAAGATCTTAGAGGACTCTGCTAAAATCTCGAAGTTTTAATCCTTTTGATAGTTTAGAGTTAAGACATAAACGAATTTGAAAGCAGAACATGAATTAAAACATGATCTCAGGAAAACTAAAATGGATGTTATATTCGATAAGAACTAGGAATCTTACCTTTGAAAGCGTGATGAAATGACTTAAGTCACAACCCAAGACTAATCAAATCTCTCCTCACTAACTTGTTCGATTGGAGATGATGACCAGAAATGAAGAAAACCAACAAAAGATAGCCACTTCATGTAACACATCTAACCCGTATTTGTCGCCAGAACAGAGTTACGGAGTATTATCGAAGTTTACAGTTCAAACAAATAGAAATTCAAACATTTCATAAAATATCAAAAACCAATCAAAATCATTCATATTTTCCCATATACAAGCCCTTGAGGCCCAAAATATGCATTAGAAACAAGTCAGGACTAAATAGAAAACTCAAAGAATATTTTGAAAAACGTTAAAAATTTTCAAAACTGCAGGGGTCATACGGCCAAGAGGCACACCCGTGTCTTAAGCCGTGTGGACATTTGAAATAAGGACACGCGGCCGTGTCCTAGCCTATGTTCATGCTAGTGTAACTCACTGGCTTAGGCCACACGGTGTGCTAGGCCGTGTACCCTTCTAAGAAACATCACACGCTAGTGTGCCAGGCCATGTGTTAGGCCGTGTAACAGCCTGACTTGTAACTCTTTGAAAAATACAGGGGACACACAACCATGTCTCTGCTCGTATGGACTAAAATAGGCTATTTTACAAGCCTATTTCTCACCCAATTTGGCATCAACCTACACTCAACATTGTGCATATAAACAAGCCATATTAATGCATCCAAAACAAGCAAAATCAAGCCTTAAACATGTAGTATATTCACATACAACCAATATGCCTTTAGACACTCAAATGGCAATTCGCAAACATGTGCAAATATAAACACAATTTGATCATTTAACCAACAAAGGCTTAACCAAAACTAAGCTATATTATGCCACTTGATTTACTCTTTAAAAACATATCAATATGTACCATTTATGACATACAAAAAGTAGCTCCAAATGGTCATATAATTTACATATAACTTGTGCACTAAAAACACCAAATAAGTTATTCAAACAAGTACCAGTTCACAACCATTCAAGGCTTACACAAAATGCATATTCAAACCAAATGGTCATATCTGAAACCAAAACACATAGGCTAACACTAGCCAAAATAACCTATACATGCCATTATAACCAAAATTAAACAAACCAAATGTACCAAAAGAGCCGATGAATAGTGTGATATAGCTCCGACAAGCTTCCAACCCGAATGAGCTTCCGAATTACTATAAAACACAGAAATTACATGGAGTAAGCATTTAAACTTAGTAAGTTTGCATAACATAGAATTTCACTTACCATTTATTCACATATAAGGTAAGTAAACAAAGCATATCCCAACATATATTGGCCAAATGCCTAAGCATATATACATCAACCATGTTAGTCATGTAAACACATATATAAACCAAGTCATGGATGAGCTCAACAATTAACCAAATTCCATATAAACATCCATTTCATATACCTATATACCATGTAATATCATTTTCCATGTAATTCATATGTATACCTGTAATAGTTCGTATCGAACTCATGTATTATCGTATCAAAACATTACCCGTTGAACCGTTTAGAATATAGTTAGATACTCGGGATAACTCACACATAGTGTGCTAAACTATAATTGTCAATTCCTGTACATGTATGCTCATACGAGCTATGAATTGGTATGATCTCACAAGTTGCAAATCGGTAAGCTCATACGAGCTGAGAATCGGTAAGCTCTCATGAGCTACAAATCGGTAAGCTCATACAAGCTGTGGTGTGTCAACACATGCAGGACCTCAACCAAATCGGTAACCCTAATGACATGTCATTTGTATCCTAGAAATTCCTAAGTTTCAAACGGGACTCGGTAATCAACATACATTGTCGGTGTAACACCTTAAATTTTGGGGTTAGAAGTTTTGAGCTTTGGGGTTAGGGTCAGTAAGTAGGTTGTGCTATTGTGTTTAGTTGCGCGTTTAGGTGACAGAATGGGCCTGCTGGTCTAGTGGTCTGTTGTGTGTTAGTGTACCTCTGGGTTCTGAGTTTGAGCCGTCATATGTGTGGTTTGGGGAAATAATTTTGATTTAGTTTGGTTTTAAATTCCAAAATACCTATTTTAATTTTAATTCTAATGATATTTTTAGATAAAAACTTCAAAAAGTGATTTTCATGTTCTCTTGTTTCTTTCCCCACTCTCTCTTGTTAGATTTTATTTTTCTTTTCTTCTTTTTATTTTTCTTCGGGATTTAAAAATTATATGTTTATCTACCTTTAAGTTCTCCTTTTTAATTTTCATTTATGGTTTTTAGATAGTTCAAGGTTTCGAGCAGAGATTTCAGAATTGTGTTGGGGAGGCATTCCGATCTTCTTTGGTGTTGGAATCGCGAATTCAGGTGTGGGTTCAAAAACTTTCCTTTCATTATTGAAATTCTGTTTTGGATCCGTGAATTTCGACATATTTTGTGTGTTTTTTAAATTGACCAATCGAAGTGTTGATTGTGGTGGAATTGCTTGAAATTCTAAGGGTCCGTTTGTTTACATGTAAAAGGTTTTACGGAAAATATTTTCTGCATTTTCCTGTATTTGTTTCACAGAAAATAGTTTGGTTAATGGAAAATGACTTACAGGTCAAGGTAAAATAAGCCCTTTTTCCTGTAAAATGACTTACCATTTTGAAAAGCGTAAGTCATTTTTCGGAAAAGAGCTCATCTATAGATAATTTTATTTTTATATAAAAATTAACTTAAATCAAGCTTAATATTATTATATTGATAATAAATTTTATTTTTATTTTTAAAAATATTTAAAATATTATATTTTTCAATATTATTAAACATACATATTTAATTATTTATATTTAGTCATATAAATAAATTATTAATATAATAAATATAATTTATTATTTTAATAAATTATTTAATATTTTAATTTTATTTTAATAATAAATTTTAAAAATAATAATTTTAAATAATATTATTCACATATTATTGAAAATATTCAATATTAATATTTTAATAATAAATATTTATTACAATTATAAATATATTAATAATAAATGTTTTGTAGTATAAATGTTAAAATATGTCATAAGTCCATGTACACTTCACAGATTTGTAATTTAGTCTTTGTACTTTTATTTTCAAGAATTTAGTCCCTTTACTTTTCAAATTTGAAAATCAAGTTCAATTGTTGACATCGTTAATTTTTTTTGTCAATTTTGTTGATATCACATTTTTAAATAAAAATACTCACTTAGTAGTCATATAATTAAAAAATGACGTTGTAATAAATCTTAATTTAACATAATATTTTTAATAAATGCAAAAACAATGTAAAATATAAATTTATAGATAAAAATAAATTCAATTAAACAATGAAAAAATAAGAAAATCTCAAATGTATGTTTGTTTAATTGAAAACAACTTTTATGAAATATTTTTAAGAAATCTACCAAACAACAGAAAATATTTTACATAGATTCCTCCAAACACCAGAAAATATTAACTTTTCCAGAAAAGTAAATCATTTTCCAGAAGTCATTTCCAGTGAAACAAACGGAGCCTAAGTTTTTTTGGTGTATTTTTGTGTTATTGAGGGTTGGGGATCGTTTCGACATCAAAGGCACGTTTGGCAGCCTATTTCGGTGTGGTTTCGTGACTACACGGGTGGCCACACGGGCGTGTGCCCCACTGTAACACACCCAACCCGTATCCGTCGCCGGAACAGGGTTACGAGGCATTACCAAAGAGTACAGAACCTTTACAGATAATTTGAAATCATTATCATTCAAATACCGAGACTAATTATAAACGTTCTTTTAACGGACCTTCGAGGTCCAAATCATACATTGAGATCAGGTAGAGACTAAACCGGATCCTCAGGAAAAATTTTCGTGACTTTTAAAATTTTTCTCACATATAAGGGTCACACACCCGTGTGACTGGGGACACACAGTCAGACCATACACCCATGGGGTAGACCGCTTGTCACACACGGCCCAGACACACGCCCGTGTCTACCCATGTGGACGAAAGTTAGGCTATTTTCCAAGCCATATTTCTCACTCGCTAACACTTTAATACATTCAATGACCAATTTAAGATATTCAACCAAGCCTTATACTTATCACCATTTGTTAGTTGTACACTTCATATAAATAACAAGAAACGTGTATAGGCTCAATTCTTATTAAATTCCTCTTATACCTATATTTTTTCACATTATGTATTCATATCACATATAATAATCATACCTTTGTATTTCATATACATTTTCATAACAGTTTGTCTTGGTTTCTAACTACTATATATTTGAGTTCTGCTCATCAAATCATTTGAACATCATCTTTACACAAATAGTAAACTTTAGGTGTACAGTTCTATAATTATGAATAAACACATTTATCAAACATATTCCATGTTTTTATATATCACAGTCTCATATTTTCCATGTATCAAATACCATCATTTTCTCGTATTTCAGACAAATACATGTAACAATTCATAAACATATAACTCACTAACTCTTCCTGCCAATCACAATTTAAATTGTCAAATCACTTATTGAGCCCAATTTCAATGTTCACTAAAATTTATCATATAAATTTGGATGTACGTATCCACCAATAGATCCCATATACAGATATCATCATCTCAAATTTCACATACATTTACTTTCCACATTATGAGCTCAAATAACATATACAAGATATATCAATGTATTTCAAGTACGTTTTCATAATATTTCATTTCGAATTCAGATTATTTTATATTAGAACTTTTCTCATTAACTCATTTGGAATACTAATTCATACGAATAATAAACTCAAGGGTGTACAAATATATAATCTTAAATGAACTCATTCATTAACCAAGTTCTAGGTTCATGTCTCATCAACTCGTATTTCCTTATATCACATAATTCTATATAACACTTACCAAACTTTGTCAAATTAGTGAACGTCTTACGGAATTGGTCTGCACCAGTATGCACTGAATTTCACTGATAACCACTAATACCATAACATAGCTATGGTCTTTTCACTAGAATGCCATAGCTCAGCCATGGTCTTACATCTTCACTATCATTATTGTAACATCCTGAATTAATGGATCTATGCGTTTAGTGTAAGGATATGTTTAATATGGTAATTTAAGTGATAGGGGTCCAAATTGGGCTCAGGACTTGGCAAAGGCCTTGGTTAAATTATCTGATTGGGCATTATAGAGTTAAAAGGAGGTAATTGTGTTTAAAATACCAACGTGGGCTTGTGGCCCAACAAAAGGTGGCACTGCAAGGGAATTAGAAGGTGGCATCATTAACAATTAAAGGGGCCCAAGTTTTGGCCGCAAGGAGCCCATGTTTTGGGCTATTTTCGGCACTTAAAATATAGCAAGGGGTGACGCCATACACAAGGAGTTAGGGGCCCAAAATTTAAGTTTTATGGAGCCCAAATCCTTTAATTTAAGTTAGCTAAATTTGGCATTAGGCTTAGGTGAAGTGGACGGTAACAAGGCTCAAAAATAGGAGGATTTATGTGGATTTTATAATTGATAATATAGATGATAAAAAGGAGAAAAGATAGGAGCTATCTGCAAAGCAAGGTGATGGCCGAAAATCCACCACCTAGAGGAGTAAAGAATTCGGCTACTTCATGGATAAAGGGTGCCGAATTTTTTTTTTTATTAGCTTGACTTTTAGTTATCGGGAAAGGCGTTTTAGGTTTTAAGCGTAGAGATGCGAAATTTCTATAAATAGAGGATATCTCATTGATTACGGCATTTAAACCTTAATTTCCTCTTCACTCTTTGTGCCAAAATTCTTAGCCTCTCCCTCTACAATTTCTTTTCTTCAATTTCTTCAAAAGCCAAAACCTCTCCTTTCACTCTCTTCTCCATTCTTTTTCTCTTGAGCCGATTTCTCTAAAAAGTCGAAATCCCCTCGTTTTTCTCTATTCATCCCATTTGTGAGTTAATTCTATTCTTTTGACATTTAAAACTTCTTCTTTGACATTGCCGAATCTTCTCTCCAAGTGCTAGTCGAATTCCCTGTGCTAAGGTAAGTGTCGACTTCTGTTAGATTTCATGTTCTATTTCGGTTCTTGAAAGGCAAAAGCCGAAAAGCTAATAGTTTAATGGTTCTATGTTGGGCGGTATTCCGGGATTTGAAGGAAACTTGGTCGTCTAGATATAAAAGCCGAAAAACGTTAGTCTCCAATTTCGGGATTTTAAGGTAAGAAGGTTTTCCCTAGATTTTTACTAGATTCGCTCATTATATGCAAGATCTTAACTTTATGATGAGGATTAACGATCATAAATTGTGATAGTAGTTCTGACAAGGACTTGTGATGGAATTAAATATGGATCAGGCAAAGGAGAGAATCCCTAAGTTTAAGAAATGAACGGTATCTGCCGTTCAAGATTGGCCACTTGGTTGTGGACCGGCTTCTGAACAACATCTTAGGCAGATAGCGGTTGTGTCAACTACGGATAGCGTCGACATAGAAAGTATCATTCTATCAGTAATCAGATGTGTAGATCTCTAACACACTAATAATTCTGTAATATGTATGTTATGGGCTAAAAGCCGGAAAGGTAGGCTGTATGAACATTCATGTTATCCAAAAAGGGTAGGCAAAGGATGCCAGGTACGTAATCATAGAAACTTCTCTATGTGTATCGATGTATGTGAAAGACTGTAATCTCTTAGGTAGTATATTGTTTGATTTTGCATGAATGTATGCATGGGATGGGTTTGATATGGAAAGGGAAATAGCATGATTGGTCACATGGTGATCGGTGGTAGAAAACCCACGTAATGAAATGTTAGGTCACATGGTGATCAGTGGTAGAAAACCCACGAAATGAAATGTTAGGTCACTTGGTGATCGGTGGCCGAGCCACGTTATATCATGAGGTCACATAGTGATCGGTGGTCGAAATCCCACAAATATGAATGTTAGGTCACACAGTGATCGGTGGCTATGCCACGTTTAATGATTCCTGAATAACAGGAATAGGCAGTACGGCTGTCGTTATGGTGTGTAGCGGATGGAGGTTGATTGCGTAAATCCCAAGGTGTGATGGTTAGTGCGGGTTGGTGTGTAGAGGATGGAATTCTAGTTTGGGTTGGGCTATGCATCATTTATTATCTATCATGTAATTATGATTGTTGCCATTGTGTATGGGCCAGGGCTCATAATGTGTTTGTGGGCCCAAGCCTTTTATGTGTTTTCAGGATTTACACATTGAGTCTTAGTAACTCACCCTATTATTTTCCCTAACTTTTCGGATGAGCAGTAGGTCGTGGATATGGGAGCCGAGACGGACTCGACGGGCCATCAAGTTTTTATTTCTATACATTATTCTCGGTTTTTCCTTTAAGTTTTATTTTGGGAATATTTAGGTAATAATGCCCCATAGTTTATATTCGCCTAAGTAGTTTATAATATTTGCAACTTATGAAATTATGTCTGGGGTTTATTTATACCAAATAATAATAATACAAGGTTTCTTTTTAAATGTCACTTATTTATTCAAATATTGTCTAATTAACTTACGATTTCCAAAACCAACAAAGCAAAAGTTTTCAATGTACAACCCGTAGCATACCAGATCTAGTCGAAACTTATGGGTCGGGTTTGGGGTGTTATAATTTTGGTATCAGAGCCCAGTTCAAAACTCGGCCTGTGAAATGGGTCTAGTAGTGTTTAAAAAAATGATATGAATTTGAGAAAAATGTTTTGGATGAAGATATGGCCTTCGAGTCTACCGGCACCCGATCCACGCAGGTAAGTGTTCTAAACTCTTGTTGTGATAGACATGTGGGCTTAATGGGCTTGATGGACGTAGGCTAGTATAGTAGACATTGATGGACTTTAGGTTTAGTTTAAATCACTCTCTAAATTCATAAAATTTAATCCAACCAAACAAACCTGTAAACAAGTCACGAGATTAGAGTGTGGCAACAGGCATACGCATGTCTAGGATTGGATTCATGGAGAGCTTGGTATTTAAGCAGTCCTAGTGACTCACCTCCTCTTATTTGGAATCCTACACAGTGCGTAGTAGGATTGTCACCTTAGTCGTGAGGACTTGTTGATGGGCCAAAATTTATAATTAAAACCCGAAAGGGACCAGCCATCCTATTCTGCAAAATTACCAAATTACCCCTGATTTATGAAATGACCAAAATATCCCTGATTTGTAAAATTACTAAATTATCCCTGATTTGTAAAATGACCAAAATACCTCAAGTTTTGTAAAATTTTTGAAATACACTTGAATTGTGACAATTTCCCCCGAATACCCTGGTTTTGCAAAACTAAGGAAATCTGTGAAATTACCGAAATACTCCCGAATTACAAAATTACTAAAATATCCCTATTTCACAAAATCACCAAAGAACCCTATTTTGGAAAATTACGAAAATATCCCTACAGGATAAATTATGAAAATACCCCTGGGTAGTGAAACAATGAAAATACCCTTACATGATGAATGTAAGTTCATGAATGTTATTTGTATGTTGATGATTGAATGTATGTGTGTTTCCTAGAATTAGAGGATACGAACTTAAGACTGAATTGTGAATTCGAAAGAACTACTCTTAAAACTACTTTCCATAAGATTGTTCGTGGTTAATTAGTGAAAGAAACTAATAATTCATAAAATTTCTAATCAGATAAACGCGAATCGGTAGAATGAGTACAAGGGGTCGAGGACGCTCTAGATGCGAATACCGGTGCGTACTCTATCATAGTACACTAAGTGTTTCTTTTGGTTTTAGAATTAGAGTGCGCAGCGAAAGCATAGTGGTGAGACTTAGGTAGTATGATTACTAGTTGGAAATTTCGAGGACGAAATTTCTTTAAGGGAGGTAGAACTGTAACATCCTGAATTAATAGGTCTATGCATTTAGTGTAAGGATATGTTTAATATGGTAATTTAAGTGATAGGGGTCCAAATTGGGCTCAAGACTAGGCAAAGGCCTTGGTTAAATTATCTGATTGGGCATTATAGAGTTAAAAGGAGGTAATTGTGTTTAAAATACCAACGTGGGCTTGTGGCCTAACAAAAGGTGGCACTGCAAGGGAATTAGAAGGTGGCGTCATTAACAATTAAAGGGAACCAAGTTTTGGCCGCAAGAAGCCCATGTTTTTGGCTATTTTTGGCACTTAAAATAGAGCAAGGGGTGACGCCACACACAAGGAGTTAAGGGCCCAAAATTTAAGTTTTATGGAGCCCAAATCCTTTAATTTAAGTTAGCTAAATTCGGCATTGGGCTTAGGTGAAGTGGACGGCAACAAGGCTCAAAAATAGGAGGATTTATGTGGATTTTATAATTGATAATATAGATGATAAAAAGGAGAAAAGATAGGAGCTATCTGCAAGGCAAGGCGATGGCCGAAAATCCACAACCTAGAGGAGTAAAGAATTCAGCTACTTCATGGATAAGGGGTGCCAAATTTTCCCTTTTTATTAGCTTAACTTTTAGTTATCAGGAAGGGCGTTTTCAGTTTTAAGCAGTAGATGCCGAAATTTCTATAAATAGGGGGGATATCTCATTGATTTTGACATTTAAACCCTAATTTCCTCTTCACTCTTTGTGCCGAAATTCTTAGCCTCTCCCTCTACAATTTCTTTTCTTCAATTTCTTCAAAAGCCGAAACCTCTCCTTTCACTCTCTTCTTCATTCTTTTTCTTTTGAGCCGATTTCTCTAAAAAGCTGAAATCCCCATCGTTTTTCTCTATTCATCCCATTTGTGAGTTAGTTCTATTCTTCCGACATTTAAAACTTCTTCTTTGACATTGCCAAATCTTCTCTCCAAGTCCTAGTCGAATTCCCTGTGCTCAGGTAAGTGTCGACTTCTGTTAGATCTCATGTTCTATTTCGGTTCTTGAAAGTCAAAAGCCAAAAAGCTAATAGTTTAGTGGTTCTATGTTGGGCGGCATTCTGGGATTTGAAGGAAACTTGGTCGTCTAGATCTAAAAGCCGAAAAACGTTAGTCTCCAATTTTGGGATTTTAAGGTAAGAAGATTTTCCCTAGATTTTTACTAGATTCGCTTATTATATGCAAGATCTTAACTTTATGATGAGGATTAACGATCATAAATTGTGATAGTAGTTCTGACAAGGACTTGTGATGGAATTAAATATGGATCAGCCAAAGGAGAGAATCCCTAAGCTTAAAAAATGAGCGGTATCTGCCGTTCGAGATTGGCCACTTGGTTGTGGACTGGCTTTTGAACAACATCTTAGGCAGATAGTGGTTGTGTCAACTACGGATAGCATCGACATAGAAAGTATCATTCTATCAGTAATCAGGTGTGTAGATCTCTAACACACTAATAATTCTGTAATATGTATGTTATGGGCTAAAAGCCGGAAAGATAGGCTGTATGAACAGTCGTGTTACCCAAAAAGGGTAGGCAAAGGATGCCAGGTACGTAATCATAGAAACTTCTCTATGTGTATCGATGTATGTGAAAGACTGCAATCTCTTAGGTAGTATATTGTTTGATTTTGCATGAATGTATGCATGGGATGGGTTTGATATGGAAATGGGAAGAGCATGATTGGTCACATGGTGATCGATGGCAGAAAACCCACATAACGAAATGTTAGGTCACATGGTGATCGGTGGTAGAAAACCCACAAAATGAAATGTTAGGTCACTTGGTGATCGGTGGCTAAGCCACGTTTTATCATGAGGTCACATAGTGATCGGTGGTAGAAATCCTACAAATATGAATGTTAGGTCACACAGTGATCGGTGGCTATGCCACGTTTAATGATTCCTGAATAACAGGAATAGGCAGTACGGCTGTCGTTATGGTGTGTAGCGGATGGAAGGTTGATTGTAGAAATCCCCAAGGTGTGATGGTTGGTACGGGTTGGTGTGTAGAGGATGGAATTCTAGGTTGGGTTGGGCTATGCATCATTTATTATCTATCATGTAATTATGATTGTTGTCATTGCGTATGAGCCAGGGCTCATAATGTGTTTGTGGTCCCAAGCCTTTTATGTGTTTTCGGGATTTACACACTGAGTCTTAGTGACTCACCCTATTATTTTCCCTAACTTTTCAGATGAGCAGTAGATCGTGGACATGGGAGCCGAGACGGACTCGACGGGCCATCAAGTTTTTATTTCTATACATTATTCTCGGTTTTTCCTTTAAGTTTTATTTTGGGAATATTTAGGTAATAATGCCCCATAGTTTATATTCGCCTAAGTAGTTTATAATATTTGCAACTTATGAAATTATGTCTGGGGTTTATTTATACCAAATAATAATAATACAAGGTTTCTTTTTAAATGTCACTTATTTATTCAAATATTGTCTAATTAACTTACGATTTCCAAAACCAACAAAGCAAAAGTTTTCAATGTACAACCCGTAGCATACCAGATCTGGTCGAAACTTATGGGCCGGGTTTGGGGTGTTACAATTATGCCATGGTACTACTCAATCTCTTTCATTTGATTCACTCCTCTTGTATTACTTATTATCAAATTAGGAAACGTCTTACGAATTTGAGTACGTCATTGCTCAGTGCCACGTTTCACAACTCAGTATGGTTTTCCTCATTGAAATACCATACCTACATTTCACAACTCAGTATGAAAAATGCCATACCTACGTTTCTTAACTCAGTATGGTTAATACCATACCTACGTTTCACACTCAATATAGATGATACCATACCTACGTTTCACACTTTTCCATGGATCACCCATGATCTTATCCATCAATTCATCACTTGTCACTAGAATGCCATAACCCAGCTATGGTCTTACATCTTAAACACGTATCACACCGATGTCATATCCCAGATATGGTCTTACACAGAAATCACTTGTCACTTGTAGCCGAAGCTACCACTATTCACTGATCAAGTAGCCGGAGCTACCATTTTTCACTGATTAGGTAGTCGGAGCTACCACTTTTCACTTGATCAGGTAGCCGGAACAACCACTTTTCACTTTCACTTGTCCTTGATCAGATAAGTGTAGCCGAAGCTATCACTTATCGCTTTCACTTGTCCTTGATCAGATAAGTGTAGCCAAAGCTATCACTTATCACTTGTTGCCATGGCTCAACCATGGTTTTTTCCGTCAATTCATCTTGTCACTAAACTGAAGTGCTCAATTTGATCATTTATTCAAATTCCATGCCTTTACATTATTCACAATTTTATCATCAATACATATGAAATAACACATCATGAAGTTCATGAAATTAACAAATGATCACTAAAATTTAGCCATATAAACTCACAAGTTCAATTTTTGCATTATAACGATAATCATAATTTCATAATAAATACTCCAAATAAAACATTATATCATTTCTAATTCAACATTTATCAATTATAATCAAGCATGTGATCAATTTATACACAAGTCATTCATATATTCTTCCTCCTCCTCCTCTCCATCCACAACCTTAGTATAAATAACACATTTGTAAGTAACATTATCTATAATTTTTCACTATCTATTTATGTGAATATTCAAGCTGTCCATCCATGTCATAGTCACTAAATTATTTTTAGCTTGAGATACAGAACTCCAAATTAAGATCCGTTAATTTTCCCTGAAACTAGACTCACATATCTTCTTACCATAAAATTTTCAGAATTTTTGGTTTATTAAATAAGTACAATTTATTCTTTAAAGTCACCCCTGTTCTGTTGTCTGACAGTTTCGACCCTTTTTCATTAAAAATTAATTATCTCCTCATACGGGATTTGGATGATGTTCCAATTTATTTCTATTGAAAATATACTCATGCAGGATTTTAAAAATATAAATTTAAGCCCATAATTATTTTTATCAAATTTTTGATGATTTTCTAAATTCAGAACAGGGGAACCCAAAATCATTCTGACCTTGTCCCACAAAACCTATTATATCTCATGATTTACAATTCTATTGCTTACACTGTTTCTTCTATAAGAAACTAGACTCAATAATATTTAATTCCATATTTAATTCATCCTCTAACTCGATTTCTAAAATTTTTGGTGATTTTTCAAATTTAGACTACTACTGCTGTCCAAAACTGTTTTAGTGCAAAGTGTTGATTTCCATTTTGCCCCAAATTTCACAGTTCATATAATTCAGTCCTTGTCCAATTAACCCCACAATTGGGATAAATTTTCTCAATTAATACTTTATTCTATCATTTTAAACTACTTCATAACCGTTGAAAATCAGAACTTTAGCATTAGACCTTAATTCCAAACTCTTTTACAATTAGGTCCTAAAACCAATTTCCATCAATTTTACTTGATAAAATCATCATATATCAAAATTACATATTCTTCCATCACTCATCCATAAAAACTTTAAAATTAACCATAGAATCAAAAACTAATGACATAATAAGTTGGACCCAATTGTAAAAGTCCAAAAACATATAAATTTCAAGGAGAAAGCAAGAATTAAACTTACATGAAGCTAAAGTATGAAAACCAGCTTGAACTCTCTTTCATGGATGTTTTTCAGCTGATGAAAATGAAGAGAAATGAAGAGAATTCTAGATATTCCAATTTGATCCCATTTTTATTTAGCTAATTTTGGCAATTTTCTAATTTTTCCCTTATTTCACCCATTTCCTGATTTTTCTCAGCTATTGCTGCCCAAAATATCACCTTTGGGCTTATTTTCACTTTAGGTCCTTCCTCATTTGACAATTGCGCTATTCAATCCTTCTAGCAACTTTTACACCTTTTTCAATTTAGTCCTTTTTATTTAATTAACCACCCGAACGTCAAAAGTTTCTAACAAAATTTTAATACTACCTTATTAACACTTTGTAAATATTCATAAAAATATTTATGGCTCGGTTTATAACATCGGGATCTAGATACCTCTTTTTCTCAATTTCTTGACCAAATAAATTTTTATAAAACACAAGTTACTATTTCAAAAATCTTTTAAAAACTACATTTGGCTTGTAAATATTAAATAATATAATCTACGAATTTATTTGTCGGATTTGGTGGTCTCGAACCACTATTTCTGATATCACTAAAATTTGGGCTACTACACCCACATGGGTATCTCACACGGCCGTGTGAAATTGGGAATTAGGGTTTTTAGGTGAATTTTGGTGCCACACGGCCTGGCCACATGGGCATGTGTCCCACACAGACGTGTGAGATCTCCACATGGCCGTATCTCATCTATTCTTAACTTTTAGCACTTTTGGACAGTGAGTTACACGGGCTGCTCACACAGGCGTGTGCCCCCTCCACATGGGTGTGTGTGGCTTTCACATGGACGTGTAGACCCCATACTGCCTGGGCACTTCCACACGGCCGGGGCACATGGTCGTGTGGCCCTATCTCGCCTATTTTTGTACTGTGTTGATTTATGACCTATTTGTGGTTCTGTGTGTTCCGACCCTTGGCTAGGTCTTAGTAAGGGTAGTCGAGACTCTGTTTTGACTCAGACATATTTGTATATGAAATCATTGCATTAGTTAAGTGACTCGTTAATGTGATGTTACCTAACATTTAAGTATTGTGTTTGGTCGATTGAACATTCGTACTTCCAATTCTATTTAACTGGTGTGTGATTGTCCAAAAACTGTGTACATTGATTCTGTAATTGATTGACTGGTTACGAGCTTCTGTGTCTGTGTAATTGAGGGTGTTTAGTATGCATCCTTGCATTTGTATTATGATTTCGGGTTTGGGATGTGTAAAGAAGGAAGTCTGATTTGATTTGGTAGTTTCAACTGCAATAAGTTTGTATAGCGGTTTATCGCACAGTATGATACTTCTGGCAGCTCGGCTGCATACTATTATTTACGTAGCTTTGTTCCACATGCGTGGAGTGTAAGGTTGGATGGGCCTTTTGAGGTCCTATGTGGTGTGCAGGGTTGGTTGAGCTTTTTATACCTCATTTGTGGTGTGAATGGGGGAACGAAGAGGTGTTTGGCTGGATGGGTGGGTTTCATGCTGATGCATTTGTTCCGCATTTTGTTTGTCTGTCTGTCTGTCTAATTGCGAGATTAATGGTATATAGATCGTCGTGTTCAGTACTGATGTGTCTGTTCTAGTTGTGATGATTATTTGGATATTGGATTGTCATTGTGATATTTTTTTGTGGCACTTAATTTTTATTTTTTTGTCGTTCCGATCTCACACTGAGCTTGTGTAGCTCACCCCCTCTCAGTTTATCCCTTTGTAGGTACTCTCTTTTTTTGTTTCTGTAACTGGACTCGGTGTTCAGAGGTCTCGGAAGTGTCACATTTTTAAAACTGGTTAATAAAGTGTTTTCTGTAAATTTGAATTTTATTTAAACGGTTTTGGACTGTAAGTTCTGTTTTAAATACTATAGTATGAAATTTGTGTTAAATGCAAACAGACATTATTTGGATTGAACAACTATATTTTGAGATATCGGGATTTGATAACTGAAAATTTTTACGTAACCTAAATACGGTTTGTTTTCTCATTTGTTGAATCTAAATTTTCCAACGATCACTTCGGTGATCAATGTAACCTCCAGGATTCGGCCTAGACTTCTAGGCTAGGTTTTGGGGCATTACAGTCAGATATGCGATCGGTATTTATACATGGAAATTATATATATCACATACATATTATTCAATTAAAACATATAAATACACAATTTAATTACACGAACTTACCTCGATGAGTATACGTAGTGTAATGGCCTGAATTTTCAGTGGTGTCGGAACGGTGATTCGAGATCACTAAATCTGACAAGTGAGTAGAAAATATTATTAATTTAGTGAGTATAAGTTAAATGTGAAGTTAGGAAAATTTTTGAAATAGTGAATAGTGTACTAGAAATAAATATTAAAATAATTAGAATTGAAAACGAGGTACCGAGACCTCGGAAATTTTTTAACCGAGCCATAAATATTTTTATAAATATTTATGGAGTGTTAATAAGTTAGTATCAAAGTTTCTTCAATAAATTTTAAAGTTTCGATAGTTAATTGAACAAAAAGGACTAAATTGTAACAAATGCAAAATTATGAGAAATGATTAAATAGCTTAAATGATAAAAGAAAGAGGGCTTAAAAGGAAAATAGACCCAAGGTCTATTTGGGCTGGACGGCAAAGGTATGAAATCAACAAGAAAATAAGGAGAATTAAGGGTAAAATTGGAATATTGCAAAATTTACTTAATAAAGCGAGGATTAAAGTGGAATTATCTAGATTTCTCTTTATTTTTCTGCATTCTCATCAGAAAAAACACCATGGAAGGGTTTCCTCAAACTGGTTTTTCATATTTTTACTGCAAGTAAGTTCAATTCTTGTTATTTCTTGAAATTTTTATGTTTTTGTGACTTTTACAACTAGGTCCACTTGTTGAATTCATTAGTTTTTTATTCTATGAAAGAAATTGAAAGTTTATATGAATATGTTCTGGAATTATATGATGATTAGCATGTAATTAGAGCTTTAAACTTTTTATATGCCGATTTTATTGAAAGAATTGAATAAAAAGTGAATGTTTGAGACCTAATTGTAAAAGAGTTTGAAGTTAGGGTTTTATGTGGAAATTATGAATTTCAATAGTTGTGAAATAATTTTAAATTTCTAGGTAAAGTATTAATTTAGAAAAAAAAATTAGCTTAATTGAGGGGTTAATTGAGCAAGGATTGAATTGTGTGAACTGTGAAATTTGGGGCAAAATGGAAATCAACATTTTGCACTAAAACAGTTTTGGATAGCAGCAGTAGTCTAACTTTGAAAAATCACCAAAAATTGTGGGAATCGAATTGGAGAATGAATAAAATATAAATTAAATCTTATTGAGTCTAGTTTCTTATAGAAGAAACGGTGTAAGCAATGGAATTTTAAATCATGAGATATAATAAATTTTATGAGATAAGATCAGAATGATTTTGGGTTTCCCTGTTCTGACTTCAGAAAATCATCAAAAATTTGAGAAAAATAATTAGGGGCTTAAATTTATATGTTTAAAATCATGAATGAGTATATTTTCAAGAGAAAAAAACGAGAACATCATCCAAATCCTGTACGAAGATATAATTAATTTGTAGTAAAGAAGGGCCGGAACCGTCAGACAGCAGAACAAGGGTAACTTTAAAGAATAAACTGTACTTATTGGCTAAACCAAAAATTCTGAAAATTCTATTGTAAGAATATATGTTAGTCTAATTTCAAGGAAAATTAGATTATCCTAATTTGTAGTTCTGTAGCTCAAGATAAAAATAATTTAGTGACTATGACACGATGGACAACATTGAATATACATAAGTAAATAGTGAAATTATAGATAATGTTACTTATAAGCGGGTTATAAACATTAAGGATGTGAAATAGAGTGAAGGTGAATTCAATACTGATAAGTGAATGATTTTACAATGATAGATCGAGAAACCAAAGCAAGTCGAGGAAAAGAAAAAGTAGCTGATTAGTCCCTGAACTTTCACAAACTCTGCAAATCGACCTAGGTAAGTTCATATAGCTGAAATTTAATGATTAAATGTTAATTTCATGAATTATATAATGTATGGTGAGATATATTTGTTGATGAATTGAGAATAAAATAACAATGTGAAAACCGAATAAATGATCAAATTGAGCGGAATGTCGGATTTGAGTACTTCTGATCAGTGACAAGTGACAAGTGATACGTAGTAGCTTCAGCTACACTTATCTGATCAGTGACAAGTGATAAGTGGTAGCTTTAGTTACACTTATCTGATCAGTGACAAGTAACAAGTGATAAGTGGTAGCTTTAGCTACACTTATCTAATCGGTGACAAGTGACAAGTGATAAATGTGATCCGTGTAAGACCGTGGCAGGGCTATGGCTTCGGAAAGTGATAAGTGATCATACGCAAGACCATAGTTATACTATGGCAAAGTGGAAGTGAAGTACTCAATTTTCTGTAATCGTTCCCTAATTTGATTAAGGATGGTAAATGACAAATGGGCCCAAAAGAGTTAAAGTAAATGGATAAGTGGTAGTGAGTTTATACAAGATGACTCACCAATGATTGTGGTTGACAGGTGAACTTAGTAATTGTGTATAATGCATAAGTGTATGAATGTTTGGTAAGATTTATGTTTTATGCCTATGAACTTACTAAGTTTCTATAAGCTTACTTGAGTGTATTCAATGTCTCTTGTAGATTGACATGAAAATATACGGAGGATCGGATTAACACTGAGGATCACACTATCCAGATTATCTCTGATAGCTTTTGTAAATTTCCTTTTTGATTTATATGGCATGTACATGGTTTGATGATTATATAAATGCCAAAACTTATTTAATGAATATGTACTAAAGTAAAGAGTGATGAATATGTTAAATGGTATAATTTATAATAGAAGTATGATTTAGTATCAAATTGATTGAAATGGATTGGATTGGTCTCGGTTTTAAAATTGCAGGGAAGGTTGGATATTTATAAAGGGATTATATTGAGTTCATAAAAAAAATTTGGGATTTTTCGAAAAATTGCAGGGAAGGTTTGGTCCCGAAGTATGTTTTGGGCTTTGGAGGCCCATCTAAAGGACGTCATGTCATGTTTCAGTAAATGAATAGTAATTAACTCGTAATAATGGATAATTATTTAGGTAAACTCTGGTAATGCCTCATACCCAATTCCGGCGACAAAAACAGATAGGGGGTGTTACACGTAGATACGGAGGCTATTAATCCGAGATTTTCTCTTTGCCTCGATCTAACTCCGTACGATGTATGACTAGATCTATACTCATAAAGTTAACTTAATTCAACATATAATTCATTCAATTTAATCCAAAACATATTTTTGGCAAAATGCCCTATACTTTTAATTCTTTGCAATTTAATCTCTAACTCATAAAAATGGAAATTTACACAATTTCACCACAACCCACTATGGCCAAATATCAAATAGGTCCTTAGCATGCACTATACTTCAATTATTTCACAATTTCACCATGTAATATTTCCTATTTTTCAATTTAGCCCCTATTTGAAAATTTTACTAAAAATTCATTTACAAAAGTTGTTTATCTAACAACATCCATTCATTTTCTATCATCAAACTTCAAAAATCAAGCATGGTCATCAATGGTAAACCCTAACAGTTTAACAGTTTCACAAATTAGTCCCCGGGCTAACTAGATTAAGCTACAACGATTCTCGAAAACATAAAAATCATTAAAAACGAGTTAAAAATTCATACCTCCCAAAAATGGCTTTCTTTTGTTTGATATTAGGTTGGGAAAGATGATACAAAATGATGTTTTAATTTGGTTTTATTTATTATTAACTTTAATTACTTATTTCCAAAATTAACCTTTAAAATTCATTCAAATTTCAATATTGACAAACCATTATCATCCACTATCTCATTAATGGGCTAATTACCATATAAGGACTTCCACTTTAAAGTTCTATAGATATTTAATACCTTTAGCTATTAGAACACAACTTTTACACTTTACGCGATTTAGTCCTTTTTATCAAATTAAGCGTGTAAACGGTAAAATTTCATAACGAAATTTTTATACAGTAATACTATCATGCTGTAGACAATAAAATATAATAAAATAAATTTTTTGACTTTGGATTTGTGATCCCGAAACTACTATTCTGATTTCACTAAAAAACGGGATGTTACACTTTAAACCAAAGGGCTTTATGTAGTTGCCTTTTACTCACCTAAATTTAACCAAATAATTTCACCTGGAGCAGAAGACCTCCCTATATCCCTTTTTCAACCTCATCTTGGTTGCTTTTTTTATAGTTCAAAGAAAAGCTTTGTAAGGATCTCTTTAATGATTCTGTGATTGTTTCCATGTTTGGTGCTCTCATTGATAACCCAATTTAATGAAACAATTATCAATTCAAACCTTTGATTAAAATTAAGAAAATGCTTGGAGAAGCACAATATTGTTAAAATAATAAAGAAAAGAAACTATTTATTTAGCCCAAGGCATATTCTTTTTAAGTTATGATGTATGGTTAGCATTTTCCTTGCAAGAAATTTGGGCAACCTAAAAAGTTGAAATAGTAATAGAAACCATATTGAACAACCAGATCTAACATCTTTATATTTCCAAAATAAGTGGGGGAACCTAACGCTTTTAACTCATTAACTTTGAGTAATTGAAATAATAAACTATGTAACTAGCTAAGGCATATGCCTTGTATTTGCCTCAATTTCTTTTCCCCTTTTAATATGTAGACTGGATGCATTAACAACCCATTACAAGAATTTCAAGAGCAATTTTAACTCCAAAAAGAAAATGTGCCCTATAACATGAAGTTGAAAGAAGCAGCTAGTAGTTACCTTCTGGTATAGAACAGATAAATTGTTAAATTCATCAAATATGCCATCTTTGATTCCACTACTTTGAGTAAACAACTTGCTTTGGAGGGTTCACTACACGTTTATACTATAAAATCCTGGTTTATCAGCAATACCTGCAGCCAATGGAGCTCCCAATGCATTTTGGGTCTTAGGTGAAGATCTGAAGGTCGCGTTTTCGATCCACTCTCACCGCACCATTGTTGATACAAAGAATCAATAAAAGTAAAGATGGAGGTCCCAAAATAAGAGAAAATTATGTTTTCTTGTTTTTGAGAGGAAAAATAGAAGTAGAAGAAGGAGCCCCCTGCTTTAGGGTTTAGGGTTTCCTTTTATTATGTCAGGTCGGATCCTAGGTCGGACCCCAGGTTGGGTCATTTTTATTTTATTTTAATTATATAACAGAATTCAATTCCAAGGTTGAGTCTTTGGTTCGGGAAAAATTTTGTAATAGGGATCGCTTAAAGATTGAATAAACAACAATATTTTTTAAGGAACAACTGAAGTAGGAGTAAAATTTGTAGAGCGCAACTTCTTTTTTCAATTGAAAATTGATCCAAATCCCATTAGATTGTAATATATTTGTATAAAAAAAACTTAGAACAAATACAATCATTGTAATATTGAAGAAAAAGGAATACCAATTTCAAAATAGATAATAATAAAAAGCATGTTTAGTGGCCAAATCTTTTAGGAATCTATTTATTTTCTAATCCTCTATTTTTTTTAGACTAATTTTTGGGTTATTTAATTTGAGGTCTCTTCTATTATTTGAAAAAAAAATTCTAAAAAAAAGTGAGACATATCACCCTATAATTGGGCCACATGTCCTATTATATATGGTACCATATTGATAAACAAAGTAAAATTTTAAATACTAAAATAGGCATTTTCAAATTAAATGTACCATATTAGAAGATATGACAAAATACAAGGACTAAATATGATATTATCTTTTTTACTCTTTCCTTTCTTCCCTCTTAATCTCACCTGCCAAATCATATAAAAACAAGAGCTAGCTGACAAATATTGACGGCCAAACATCTACAATGTTGTTGTTTTTTTTAAAGGGAAATTTATTAACTTATTCTATGAATTGGATTATACGATATGATATTTGTTGTCGAAACTAATTTTTTATTAATTTAGAAAAACGGGGATCGACTTTAAAAGGACAAATGGAGTCACCACCAATCCTTTTTGTTTAGGTGTGATCGGATCACCTATAAAACATTTTATTTTATTTTAAAAGAAATTAAATTTGGTCTACGAATTCCAAGAAAAATGGGTTCCGGAGTCGGTTACGTACGAGGAAGGATTAGCACTCTCGTACGCCTAAAACTGGTACCAAATTGATTAACTAATGTCCTTATGTTGAAAATTTGAAGAGATTTTGAAATGCAATGTTTTTTAAAGATATGGATAACTAGAATTGGGATTTAAGATTCTCTTGTCTCGAAGTAACAAAATATCATATCCAGTATGTTAGAATATGAGATTCTATTCCTCAAAACCAAGATCGTCTTTTGATTTTCAAAATTCATGCATTGAGATTTAAAAGGATATTTGGTTATTTGGGATCAAACGAAAAAATCGATACCCAGCATGTTAGGGCAAGATTAATCGAATTTCCAAACACGAAATATTGCCTTGTTTTTCTTATTTAAGAAAACATGGATGAAATTTCGAAAGGATATTTAGTTATTTAGTCAAACGGAAAATTGAAACCCAGCACGTTAGGGCACGATTTCTCGAATTTCCAAACATGAAATATTGCCTTACTTTGAGAAGCTTTCTGATAAGTAATTATAAAACCGGCTCAAAATATATTTATTTAGTTCGTTTGGAACAAGAATGAAATGAACAATATCAATTAAAATGTTTAAGTTTGAATCACGATGCGATAATGTGGGAAAAGCAAAGTTACAAACATGGAATAATATACATAGATAAAATTTTATAAAAATGAATGACCATAATGTGAAATTTGAAAAGAACGAATTTGGGCACATACAATGACATGCAAATTAACACAAATAATATATAGCAAATTTTAAGGTAAATAAGCAAATGATGTATATAAAATGATATGTGTCAATCTCAATAATACATATGTGAAATCAAAACTTGATATAAAAAAATGTACATATATTTTAAAACGAAACATCTATTTAAAGTTGATAATATACAAAAAAAAAAAAAATTTACTATAAACAATACAATAAAAGTATAATAATAGATGAAGGGGGTTTAAATAAACAAAAATATATAATAAAATACCTTTTTTAAAGGAATACTATATGCATAATAGATTTAATATATATATATATATATAAAATAATATGAAATCCATAGTATATACATAGAATAGAATAATAAAAAATAGAAGCTAATAGTAAATTAATAAATGAATAAATACTATATACAATAGTTTGAAAATAGTAAAATAATAATAATAACAACAGAGAATATAAATAAAAATAATAATAAAATATGTTAATGAACAAATGATATTGGTAAAAATAAATAAATAAGGTAATAATAATATTAATAATAGTAGTGAAAATAATAATAATAATAATAGTAGTAGTAATATTAAAATAATGATTATAATAGTAGAATAATAGTAGTAATACTTGATTAATAATAGTAATAGTAATAAAATCAATAATAATGAGAATTAAAAAAAATAATAAAATAACAAAAATCACAAAAGGAATAAAAAAGGACGAAATTGGAATTAAAATAAAATTTTGGGGTAAATCTGAAAATAAATAAAAGGAATAGGACCATATTGAATGCGCAAATAACAAGGAGGGGCTAAAAGGGAAAATATTCCCTGCCCTCCAAAACGCAGCGTTTGCGCAGGACCTAATTAAAAACGAAACAAAACCTAAGGGCGAAATTAAAATAAATGAAAACTTAATTGCAAAAATAATAAAAAGCGGAAGGGCTAATTTGGAAATTAGACCATTTAAAAAAAACAGGGATCCTGAAGTAGGGTCAGGTCGCGCATTCGGGTCAGCATTGAAACAACGCCGTTTTGGCACTTAAATGGCCAAAGCAAAACAACGCCGTTTTACTTCTGCTATAAATAATAAAAAGCTTTTAAAAAAAATCATTTTCATCTTATTCTAAAAAAGAAACTCAGATTTCTCTCAAAATACTCTCTCTCAGTCCCTAGGCTGGCAGAATTTCTGGTGAACAACCGTCGCACCGACCGTCGATCGCCAGTGCCACCACGTACGGTGGCCGACGAAGATGAAAAGACGACCCTTTTAAGATCTCGGCCTCCGGAGCCCAAATCCGGCCTCAAAACGGTCAGAAATAAACCGATGAGCCCCTTTACCCTCTCTTTTATTTCTTTATTTCGTGTAAAAATAAAAAAATGAAAAACAATAACTTAAAAAGAAATAAAATGATCACCTTTAAATCTGTTTTCTTTCTTTTGTATTAATCGTGCATGTATTCGTAAAAGAAACTTACAAGCGACTCTCTTTCGGTCATTTATAGTTGAAACTCAAAGAGAAAGAAAAAGAAAAAAAATACAATATTATTTTGGTATTTCTCTTCTGCTGTGCTGTGTTCTTTGTCGTTTTCGCAGGTACGGAGGTGTGCGTGGCTGTACGGAGGCCGCACGCGCGGACGTGGCGAGCGCGTTTGGGAGAAGGCTACTTGCGGCGCTGGAGAAAATAGAAACCCCTAGGGTTTCTGTTGTGTTAGGGTTAGTGGGCTGAACGCTGAAATCAGAATCTTAAAATTTATAAAAAGAGAATGATCGAACCTGGAAACTAACTCTGACAACAATTAAAGGCAAGTGTACCTATCAAACAGTAGTATAGCTTAGGCAAGATCGGATTGTCGAACCCATAGGAACTAAAAGTACTAATATTAACTTTCTTTTTATTATTTAGCCTAAAATAAGTGAAGTTGTTTTTAATCTTAAAATTAATGAACTACTAAGCTAAAGACACAAAGACAAAAAGAACGAACTGGGAAAATAACTTTAGGAAAACTCAGTTGATTTAGACGATACCCTCAGGAAGAATCCACCTAGACTTCACTTGTTATTTAACCTTGAACCATATGATTTATTTACTTAGTTTGATCCGTAAGACTCCCTAATGTATATTAAACACTCTCTCGAGGCGAATAACATCTAACCCTAGGTTAATTAGTGGAACTCTCATTCTCTTATAATAACCCCTTAGAATAACAGTAAATCAATCTGTGGACTCCCATATTAGGTTTCACCCTAATCCGGCAAAATCTCGTCACCTTATCTCTAGGCGTGCGATCAACTCCGCTTAATTATGCTAGATCTACTCTTAGGCAGGGTCTATTCCTCCTCCACCTAAGCACATCTGACTTGAATCAATATCCCGGAAATATTAACACAAGAATTAAGCACACATAATTAAGAACAAATTAAGTATTTATCATATAATTTAGAAATCAAATAACAAGATTCATCATAGGTTTCATCCCCTTCAGGTATCTGAGGGGTTTAGTTCATGACAAATAAAGAAAACATCTCAAGAGAAAAGATAAAACAAAACATAAGAAATCCCTAAAACTCCCTGAAGGAATTGAATGAGAGATCCGCCGTCTTGACTAGAATTCCGGCTTCTTGAGATAGATCAACTGGCTATCTTCGAGTGATTCCCCACAAATTTGGCCTTTTCGGCTTGGCTCCTTGGCCTAGCTAACCGCCCCCCTTCAGCTGACACTTGGGGGGTTTATATAGGCTTTCGAAATACGTTTCTTTCTCCCTAAGTATCCAAATCCGAGTGAAATTGCTCTTTCTAGCGACAGAGACACGGCCATGACACACACCCGTGTGGATCGTGGCCAGACCGTGTTCGGATTTCTTTAATGAGACACGGACGTGTGACTAGTCTTCAAGCCGTGTTCGGATTACTTTAACGAGGCACGGTCGTGTAAATCGAGGGTATGGCCGTGTTCTAGATGAAAGGTGAGGCACGGCCGTGTGGATTTCGTGATATGGCCCATTTACTCCGTTTTGGGCCCATTTTATGTTCTTTTCATCCTCGAGTGCTTTCCTGGGTATAAGACATAAAAAGAAAGGATTAAAAGCACCTTTTTACATAAATCGAGCGATAAATCATCCAAAAGCATACTAAATATGGGATTAAAATATGTTACTTTTACGGTTTATCATGGGCTAGGACGGTATTTGGGTCTGGGCCTTGATTTAATTTGGGTTCGTACTTTGTAATTTGGACTGTTGAAAGACTTTAAATTTTTTATTTGGGTTTTCATTAGTTGATTGGGCCCCGAGCATAAATGGGCTTTTACATTTGTCATAGGCAATGAAAGACAAATTCTATCAACACAAAAAAGGCTTTAGTCTCAGCATAACACTCTGTCACAACTTAAGCACGACAAATTTGGAGTGGTTAAAAGCACTTAATATGGTAAAGAAATCATCCTCGAATGACCCAAAGCGATGGGTAAAAATTGGCAAAAGAATTGAGCATCCACCAAACTGGAGAGGACGACGACAAAACTATCTCTAAGATCACTTGCAAAAGCAAGATTAAATGCATAAGTAAGACTAAAAAATGTACTACAAGAACAATAAAAACTTCTAAAAGTGAAGATTTATTAAATAATGGAAAACAATATATATATATATAACATAGGTCTAAACTGACTCATGAAATCATTAATTATTCTGAAATATTCACAAAACAAAAACAAATTAAGAAGCTGATGGAAAGCTACTCACTTTTCAAGAAAAACTGCTAATGGTTAGTGGATTTTAGTGACGACAGACACCATCATCTGTCCATCACAACTTATGAAGACAGCAAAGATACCCACAAATAGATCTGCAAACTGAAAAGAAAGAAGGCACATAGAGTGAATGAGGATAAGAAAGAAGGAGAGAATTGGTGGGAGGGAAAAAGACGGACGGTAATCAACCCAAAGACTGACATTATTGCTTACAAAGTAAATGAGAAGAAGCAACGGACAAATTATTCCTGTAAATTGGTTTTCTCAGTTTGGTACTTTAAAGAATATTGCACAACAGTTCAAGATTTAAATTTTATTTCTGTTAAATGATTTATCCCAAATTGTTAACACGGATAAAAAAAAACCAATCGCCTCTTCCAACCAATTAGAAACTGCTACGTCACACGCCTAAGTAAAATCACCTCTTTTTTTTCTTCGAAATCACCTAAAAAATATTTAAAATATTATAAAAAGGTAATTTTTTAAATTTTAAATTTTATATACTTATAAATAATTTTCACCAATATCTTTTTTCTCTTTCAAGCTTTTTTTTTTTGGTTGAGATCCACTTCCACTCTCACTTCTCACTTTCTTGCATTCTTTTAATATAGAATAAGAACAAAGAGAATGTGGGTTCCAATCTTTTAACAGAGATATGTGAGTTTTTTTTTTTTCTCTTAAATTTGTATATTTTTAATTAATTTCAGCACAAGACACCAAAATCAAAGAAAACATGGTTCGAAAAAAGCAACGATTTTGGCCCATCATTTCGTAATATTTGGTACATACATTATTCCTTTTTACTTAATTTTGATGTTTTATGTTGTTAGTTATTACTACTTTTTATAATTTTTTACACTTTCTATTTTTTTTTGTAATTTTTTATGATTTTTTATTAATTTTTATACTTTTTAATGATATTTATATTTTTAATGATTTTTTACATTTTATAATCTTATTTATATTTTTAATAATTTTTAAGTAGTTTTATCAAGACACGCCAGGTAGCTGCTTCGGGTTGGTTTGAGGAGGTGACTAGTTTTTTTAATAGCGCTAACACTTTGGGGTAAACTGTGTAATGGAAACAAACTTTAAGTCCTGAATTGTTTTGCAAAATTCTTTAAGTACCAATATGACCGGTACACTTTAGGGGGCAATTTGTGCATTAAACTTTTTTAAAATTTTTATAATTTTAAAAGTTATACTGGAAATGAACTTAGATAAATAGTTGTTCAGGTTAATCATTCTAAACTTAAAATTTTTAAGTAATTTTTAATCTTTGAATTTTTATTTTTACTGTCAGATCAATAATTGCCACACCAGTAAAAAAAAAAGGGTAACTTAGAAGTTGTTCATGGCCATAGTAGTGACGGAAAATGTTGGTTAAAGGGCTTAATTGACACAATTTGGGAGTTTGAGAGCTTTAATTGAGAAAATTTTTAGTGAAGGGGCTTAACTAAATTTTTTTCTAAAGTTCAGGCATTATTTTTAAAACCGGACCAGATCTACTAGCCAAACTAAGAATTTTTAGTATTGAATTTACATATATTAAATTTATAGTAGAAATTTGTTTGGTATGTTAATAAAATTAAGTACATAAGGTAAATTATAAAATTATTTATTTCTTAAATTTAATCTTAGGCCTTGCTTGATAGTCTGTTAAAAAAATTAAATCAATTGAAAATTAATAAAAATAATCTAGTAGAGTTGTTTTATATAGAAAATGTTCAAAACAATAAGCAAATTAAATCAATTGAAAATTAATAAAAATAATCTAGTAGAATTGTTTTATATAGAAAATGTTGAAAACAATAAGCAGATAAGGGCTACTTATCACTAAGGTAACATTAGATATGATGGAAAGTAATTACTTTCTTTGGAATTTAATTAGTTGGAAAGTGATTCAAATATTTGCTATATTATAGTTTATTTATGCTCTTTAGAATCTAATTGTCTATTGAGAGTCTCTTCCATGAACATGACAATGTAATTCATATAATAAATTGTGAAAAAAGTTACTTTGTCATGTAGATTGAAAAGTTAAAAATAATATTAAAACAAAATTAACCCTATTTTATATTAATTTAGATTATTATCCTATTCATATAAAAAAAAGAAACTATTTTCTCCTCCTTTCTACTACTTGATTTTTATCCTGATTTTTTTTCCAACTACAAATTTGATTTAGCACTTTTATTTGTATGATTTTTTTTTTTTTGTAGAAAATGAGTAGAATTGTTCCATTTAAACTGTGTAGAAATTGTGGGTTAGACCGCCTATGATTTTACATTTCTATGCTTTAATTATTAGTAGTTTTGTCTAAAGCAATACCTGAAATCAATTTTTTTAAAAAGTGATTTCAAATATTTTTTTAATTTATTCCAAAACAAGTTTTATATACCTATAATTTTATATAGCATTATTATACTTAGAAAATATATGCAAGATAAATTTGAAACAAGTTTGTTTTCAATTAAAATTAAAAATTAAAAATAATTTAAGAATTATCAAATTTTTTTATTAAATATTTAATCTAAATATTTATTAATAATAAAGTCTATTATAAAAAATAAATAAATGAATATTTTATTTTATTTAATAAATTCATAAATTATCATTATGTTTTTAGGAAAGTATTTAGTTAACCAAACGTGATAGTGTAACTTTTTTGAAATTTTAATCAATCCCTTCCAATGCATACCAAACGTTGTAAAGTAATTTTCCCAACAATCACATTGTCAGCAATTACATTCCAAGGAATCACAACATATGAAAGCATCAAACGCTACTTTAAGGGAGAATATTTTCAATTAGTTCAATTTTATTTTATTTATTTTATTTATTTTAATATTATATTATCCTATAAAACTTTACCTTTAAATTTTGATTTTTGTTGTGGATAAAGTAAATATTTAAAAATTAAGGATAAAATGTAGCACATATTTTTTTATAATTTAAAATCTATATTTATCAAATAATCTAAAATATGTTCCGTAATTAATTTTAAGTAATATACCAGACAATTTTATGACTCAAATCTAGTACTTAAATCTTCAATACTTAATTTTTCAACACTTATTTCTTTAGCAGTTAAATTTTTAGTTTATCAAACGACACTTTAGTTATTTTATTTTGTATAATTTTCCATAAAAGGATGTTTCACTTTTTAACAAAAACAAAACAAAATCAACTTAACATTTTTATCATAAGTGATAATTAGTTATTTATCTACTTATTTTATTCAACACCTTTTATTGAAAATTTTGTATTAATTAAAAGATTAATAAAATTATCAAACACATTTAAATGGGCATGTTTAAAATTTTCAATCAAACATACTCTTAGTTAATATATTTGATTAAAAAGTGTATTTCTTTTACAATATACTACTTAAATAGTTACCCAAATTTTAGCATATTCTTCTTTTGGTCACCAATTTTTCTTTTTTCTTTTTTGTTATTTTCGTTACTATTGTTAAGTTAATTTTGTAACACCCCTTACCCGTGTTTGACACCGGAACAGGGTACAAGGCGTTACCTAACTTAAACACATATTAACATACATTTCTAGGTCATAAAAGTTCGTTCAAATTTAAAACTTTTCAAACTTCATCTTAAAGTCCCTAATATGGGCCTATGAGGCCCAAAACATACTTTAGAAATGGTTCGATACTAAACTAGGCACTTTAGAAAACTTTGGAAAATTTCACTGAAAATAAGGGCACACGCCCGTGTGGCAAGGAACATGCCCGTGTGGGCAGACCGTGTGATCACACACGCCCATGTCCCTAGTCGTGTGGATTTATTTTTCAATTCGAACCTACAGGGGTTTTCACACGGTCTGGCACACGCCCGTGTCCCTCACACGGCCATGACACGCCCGTGTCCCTCACACGGCCATGACATGCCCGTGTCACTCACATGGCCATGACATGCCCGTGTTTTCGCTCATGTGTTAAAACCTTGACATTCTATTTCTGACGTCATCAACCTAATAAGGTCACACGACCAAGGCACACGCCCGTGTGCTAGGCCATGTCATCCACACGGTTGAGACACACGGTCGTGCCTCAGCCCGTGTGGTTACTACTAGGCATTCCGTTTTACCAAATTAAGGTGCAGGGGACACACAGCCAAACTACACGCCCATGGGGCAGACCATGTGTCATACACGGTTTAGACACACGCTCGTGTGTCTACCTGTGTGGACAAAATAAGGCTATCTACCAAGCCTTTTTGTCACCCCTTCCAAGCACACATCTACACACATAATATAGTACCATCACAAGCACAAGCACATGACTAAATCAGTCTTAACCAAGGCATCCATGCATCAAATCCAAGCTATTTTCTATCACCTACAACATTTCTTACTTATCAACCAAACCATGTATTAACCACATTCATGGAAACACCAACATTTGCATTTATCAACAACAAGTATTAGCCATCAACTATGGCCTTATACAAAATGGATCAACTTCATGACAAGCCAACACATATGGCCAAAACAATATGACACTTAACAAAAAAGACCCAGTCCCTATACATGCCATACTTAAAATAACAAGGCTAACTATACCAAATGCTTCAATTGATAGTGTGATCGATGCCTCCGACGTCTGTTGATCCTCGAGTTAGCTTGCCGGCACTATAAGAAAATGGAAAAGAGAGGGAGTAAGCATAAAGCTTAGTAAGTTGCATGTAAATAAGTAACAACATCAACCATGCATCTTTAAACACATAGCATATTATAAACCAACATAACATTCTTGATTTAACAATGGTAGATTTACTACATATTTACACATCACAAGTATAAGCCAAAGATTACAAGATCGTCCTAAAATCATTCTCATAGATAGAACTTACTCAATTTCATCTTACCATTAAGGCATCATAACTAAGCTCATATCTCATGAGTTTCGAGTAAGAACCTGTACCACTCACAACATGGTTATATCCTTTCATATCTTTATCATAAGCTTTAAATAACCCGTGGAACCATTTGGAATACTAAAGGATATTCGATAAGCCTCACACAATAGGGTAAAATGCCGATGCCATGTCCTAGACATGGTCTTTCACTAGCTCACATGTCGAGGCTGATGCCATGTCCCAGACATGGTCTTACACTAGCTCTCGTCTCAATGCTGATGCCATGTCCCAGACATGGTCTTACACTAGCACGCATATCACCTAAATGTTATGGCATGGATATCCAATCTATTCCTAAAATTCAATCGGGAGTTTTTACTATATCAATTCTTTTCATGCATATTCACAACAATAATCAAACACTTTATGCCATATTAATTGTTCAATACATAATAACAATAAAGTTGTATTATTTACGTACAACTTACCTCGGTATATTAAATATGGGTGACTAGTTCTATTTAGTCCAATAGCTTGGTTTTCCCCTGGTCTGGGTTCGGACTCCGTTTTTCTTGATCTATAATGGCAAATTCACTTATTTAATCACTACATTAATCAAGACAATTTATAATTCATACCTAGGCAAAATGGTAATTTTGCCCCTAGACTTTCACATAATTACGATTTTTCCCCTAGGCTCTTAAAACGATTTTAATCAAATATCCTCCTTTAACAAGCCTAGCCGAACCTTTATTACTCTTATAGCAACTCACAATTTTCAATTATTTCACACATTTACAACCTATTTTATAAACTTCACAAAATGGTCCTTTTTGGTGTTTTCATGAAAATCCTTTCACAAAAGTTGTTTATTAAACAACCAAGTTTCATTTTCTTTCATAAAATTTCAGCAAACAATATAAACACTCTCATGGCAAGACCCTAGACTCTCAACCATTTTGCAAAATAGTCCCCTCATTAGCTAGATTAAGTTATAAGGGTTCCAAAAACACAAAAATTTAAAAAAAAAAAACAACTACCGAAATCACTTACTTGTAAGAGAAAAGCTTGGCTGAAATTTGAGCTCTTAAAACCCCTCTTTTTGTTGAGAATTTCGGTGGTGAAGAGAAGATGATAACCTCCTCTCTTTTTGTTTATTTTTTTATTAAACAAGTCACCTAATGTCACCTAATTTTGACTATTTTATGACTTTGTCTCCAATTAAAAATTTCATGTCCAGCCACCATAATTTTATTGGTCTATTTACGCAATAAGGACCTCTACTTTAGTGTTCCACAGCTATTTAATACCTTTAGCTTGTAGAACAAAACTTTCGCACTTTATGCGATTTAGTCATTTTTTGAAATTAAGCAAGTAATCACTAAAATTATTTCACCAAAATTTTCATGCACTCATATAATCATGCTATAACAAATAAAATAATATTAAAAATAATTTCTCCGGCCTTGGATTAGTGGTTCCGAAACCACTATTTCGACTAGCCTCAAAATCGGGCTGTTACAAATTTTCTATTTTAATCACTCTACCATTAAAATACATTAACTATTAGACTAAATGATGAATTGGTCAACTTTTATTTGGTATAATAACATATTTAGCCCTTAATATTTTACACATTCTATCCATATGATTGGGAAAAACGTAATACTCGATTACAAACATTGAGGAGAGCAAAAACAATATTAGAAACATCAGAAGCCTCAGCTGTAATCTGATAAGCAATATCTCCAGAACAAACCCCATAGCTACCTTAAAAAAAAAAAAACTAACTCTTTCTCCAAAACTTTCTTGAAAACGAAAACTCTCATCTGATAAATTGTCCTTAGTGAAGCTTCCCATAAGAAGGCTTGTTGCCAATAACAAGCAACCAACTTGACCTATTAAACTAACGACCAAGACCAAGTCCCCTAGAAGAAGGCATTGGTCATGCAATTTGGAGATGAAAGTATTGTTTGATGAACTGAAAAATTAAATGTTAAAAAATTAAATATTAAAATATCAAGTACTGAATCTAATTTATAAAATTTATTTGGTATGTTTCTTAAAATTAAATGTAGAATATGACTAGATTGTTTGATAAATGTAATTTTTAAAATTTTAAAGGTAAAATATTTAAAGGATAATATTAAAAGAAATAAAATTAAATAAAAATTGAAAAATTTTCATATTAAGTGATAAGTAAATCCTTATCTACTTATCATTTTCCACACTTTTTAGTTGAAAATTTTCTATAATTTACTTTTTATTTTGGATTGCCAAATTTGATTTTTTTTTTTTTGAATGGATTATCAAATAAAGCCTAGAATCCAATTTGGGGATAATTTGGGAAAGGGAGACATGAAAATTTCTTTTTCTTCTTATGTATTTTTAATTTTAATTTTTAAATATTTATTTATTTTTTGTGATTATAATTTTATGAATTTCTAAAATTAAAATTAAATTAAAGGAATGTGTAAGCATTTGGGTTAAATTTGTTGATTTTTTTAGAATTAGGACTAAATTGATAGAATATGTAAAATGTTAAAGGCTAAATGTTATTATACCAATTCATATATGATTTTTGAAGGTAAGCTGTATGGTTTAAATTGCATTTTAGTCACTAAACTTTAAAATATTAATATAATCACTAACTTATAGATTTATTACATTTTAGCCCGTATGCATCCCTTGCCCAAAAGTCTTCTTCTGCTCTGTGAATCTTACATTCATTCGAAGCTAAGCTAGCTTGCCGGGAAATCGCTTTCTAATCTTCTGTGGGCGGATTCATCTTCTAGTTTTCGCTATTCTATGCAAACAAAACTCCTTCCTAGCTAGGCTTCTCCTTTCCCAGGAGAACTCTTTCTCTTCTAGGTTGACTCTGCTCTAACTCTTCTTTTAGAACTAGAACAAAGGGCAAGCCCTCTAAGCTATTTAAAAAATCAAAATATAAGTAACAACAATTGCTATTAAATCTCTGGCTATAGAATAAGCGGATTCTATAAAAAGTAATTCTTCTTTGATGGCAGGAACACATTCTAACTTGAACTTGAAAGATGCAAAGTCAAGAATATCATTTTCTAAAGAAAAGAGCGATGCAGACTAACACTTTAGTACTCCCAGAAAATATACCCTAGCAGCAGGAGCGCATTTTTAAATAAATTAAATGAAATAAAGCCCAACACCCCATACCTACAACTAACATCATATAAGATATTAGATTCATTATGTAGAAGAAGACGGGCGCAGCTACTAGTAGCAGCATGCATAAGAGCCGAAATAGGGGTAGGCCCTTCCAAGACATCAGATAATTATACATGAAGAGGAAATTGCTACATTTTAGTCACTGATCTGTATACTAAAAGACAGGCCATTAACAATATTTTATTATTATTATTATTTTTTCTCTTTCCCTCCTCTTAGTTAACTTTTATTTTCTTTTCTATTTTTCCTCCCTTTCTTTTTATCTTCTCTTCTTCTCCCTCCATTTCTCTTTTTCTCAAAGGCCAAAGCCTTCCTCAACATCTTCTCCTCCTCCAAAAAACTTCTCTTTGCCACAAAAAAGAAAGTTTCAGCACTAAAATACATTTCATATGGATAATAAAGTTACTAATCTTAAACAGATCAAGCCATGTTAATAATGAAGTGCACCTTAGTGCATCAATACAAAGCATTGCATTTTCAACGGGAAAACTCTATAATGGAACAAGACATGGAGATTATCAATAAAAAAAATAGCTTGTTTTGTACCGATTGAATAACCATATTGTCAATAGTATCAAAAAGGAAAATTGCTTGAATAACCATATTGTCAACTCGATTGACACTGAACTTCACTTTTGCTCTACTGTAACTGTGTGCTAGACCGAGCTGAGTTACCGTGTTTAAGGAGAGACATGAAGAGAAATGGAAGCAAATGAGTAAAATACACACTCATAGTCTTCTTTAACGAGAAAAGTAATCATAAAAAGCATAAAGAAATATGCAAAGCTTTAAGTCTGTGACAAACTTTTCAAAATGCTTCCTTCCTAATCTATTTTCTTTTATAATTATCATTAGGGGTGAGCAAAACTAGATTCGATTCGAAAAAATCGAAAAAAATTCAAATTTCGAATTATTTGAATCGAGTTAATCGAATCAACTCAAATTTTGAGTTTCGAATTTCGAGTTCGAATCGAGTTGAATTTTCGAATTCGAATAACTCGAATAAACCGAATATAAACTATTTTTTTTTTATTTTAGGCTTTTCCCTCAAGCCCAAATATTTAATTTTATCCCTTCTCCTCCCCCAAGCCCGTCAGGCGTCAGCCCAAAAATTTATCTTCCCAATTCCTCCCCCAAATAAAACCCACAAGCCCTAACACTAACAGCAGCAGGTAACAAATTTCATCTATCGTGGGGCTGCAGATTCTTTTTCTTCAAACTCCAAATTAATTTTCCTCTTTGTTTTTCTCTGGTAAGTTGTCTAATCTCTTTTTCTACTCTTCAATTCCATATTTATTGAGTTTCTCTTCTTCTTGCTACACTTTTGCTTCTGTATGTTGGCTGTGAGTTTGGACACTCATTTACTCTGGGTTCAAGCATACCTTGGCTGCATGAAAAAGGGTCCGGTATTGACCGATCCTAAGTTGAAATGGTTAGTATTCATATATATATATTCTTTAACCTATGGGATAACCGGATAAGTGTTTCAGATAAGTGTTTCTCGTTAGTTGATGGGATTTAGCAAACTTGGGTAGATTTTTTATTTATTTATTTTTTTTGTGTAAAGGCAATGATAGTATGAAATGACTGTACTGATCCTAAAGAAATTGAAAAGCACGGCAGTTAATTGGGCTATAAATTTGTTCTCACTATCAATAAGCTTCTAAAATTTCAGGCTATATCAATTACATTTATTTCTAGAATTTGGTTTTAATCGCAATAGATCCTTACTACAAGGGAGGCAAAGAAACTTTCATTTACAGATGACCTATTAAGATATCCTTGATCTTGAATTACCTTGACAAAAGATGAATTTCATATTTAAAGATCTATGTTGCTCTATACCTTGAAATGTATGTACACATGCAAGGCTACATTGTATATAAATGTACATTTCCCGTTTATATGTATCTTGTTCTGTCTATGTGCTCTCCTTTGATGGAAATGGACCTATAGTATGGAATGTTGCAATGTGCCTTTTCCATTTATATTTTTCTACTGTGTTTTACTTGTACGTGTACTTTTAGGATAATGAGGATGTAATTTAAGATATTTAAAAAGATAAGCACATCATGGTTTTCTGTTTTGAATCATTTTAGACAAGATTTAGTGTTAGAGTATATGACACCAAAAAGGTAGGATTTATTTATTGCAGATATTCATATGTTGTAGAATGATTAGAATTGACTAAATTCATACAGGTATGAGCCACTATCTTATCTACTAGGCTCGGAGTACTTCCTTCATGCCTACGGTCCTTTATATGCTCTTTCAGCTGATGTTGTTGCAAGTTTGGTTGCTCTGAGAAACAACAGGTGGTGCTCATATTTATTTCAGAGCTAATCCCATAATTGTTTGTTAAACAATTTCTCTTTTTTCTTATGTTTCTTGTTCCCTCCTTCTCATATTGAGATCATGGTTTTCACTAGCTGACAGTGTAGGCTTTCTTCTGCAAACATTGGCTGATTTTAACCATTGTTTTGAACTCTGCATGCTTACTCTAAATTATTACTCAAACGATTGAGTTCTTTCTTGTTCGGTCATGGCCAGCTTTGTTCACTAAATACATCTAGTATAACTAAAAAACTATGCATTTTGACCAAGTCTTTTGTCTTTCCCTCCTCTATTATTGTGATTGAGGAGGTCGAGGGGTTGCTTGTAGTGGAAATTGTTGATTTTCTTAAAAGAAAAGTTCAATATTTGGAAAGCTTAATCGAATGTATATTTTGCAACACCACTTTTCTCTTTGACTGCTCATTTCGTAACATTAGTAGAGGTGATGTTACTAATGATGCATCCCTTACTTTTCAAATCTCTGATTTGTTACGATTGTCTCTGTTTTGAACGAATTGTAGTTTTCGGATGTTTAGTAAAGAAGATGTTACAATCGGTGCATGGATGCTTGCATTGAATGTCAACTTTGAGAATAAACGAAGACTGTGTGAGCGAAAGTGTACGCCAACATTCATTGCTGTCATGCTACACATCTTAACTTCCCTCCTTCAATCACCTCAACCCAATTTTGTTTTCCACAAAGTTTTTTAGTAACATTTTTACCAACAATGTAAGTTTTCCAATATGTTTTTTTACATTACCATTCTTTTTTGTCGGTTCAAACCAAAACCAAATTCACGAGGTTCTATTGCGGTTCTACCTTTTCTCCATTTTCAGACCCTGTTGCAGCAGCAGCCATCATCTTCATCAACTTAAACGTTCAACGACTGGTCGCTGTTCTATATCGAAACCTATCTTTGAACAAAGGTATGTGTACTTGCTATATGTCTGGCTTAAAGCTTTCTTGAGCAAGCTAGGCTGAAGCTAATGACATGTAATCAAAATTGTTTATGACTCACTGAAACTCAATGCTAATTCTAGTTCCCAGCATGTGTTTAATACAAAAAAAAAAAAAAGGAATTATGCATCAGAGATTTCTCATGCAATTGACTAGAGAAAGAGAAAAAAAGTGCATGTTGTTTGTTTTTGTTTATTGCCTTGGGCGTATTGCTATCTCTTATTATAATCTGAATACATCTACTGACTGTTGTAGTGTTGTTCATGTTTTGAAGGTATGTGCTAATTCTCTTTCTCCATTCAATGCTAATCCACATATGTTATAGGGTGAAAATGAAAAATAATTTGTAAAATAAAAAAGAAGGTACCCACTGTCCAGTGCATAAGAAGCTACTTGATGAGTTGATGAGTAGTTTTTTTCTTAAAGAAAAACATTGAGAAAAAGATAATATAAGACATTAAAAACTAAAATATCTTTTCTTGCATATGTTTAATTTTTTATTACTATTTTGTTTAATTAAAATTTACAATATAAAATAAAATAAAATAAAACTTAATTAAAATCTTGTTTGGTAAGGTAATGGTGGGATATTAGCGAGCCAATTATGTATTTTTATGAATATAATAAGAAATTTTATGAATATAATAAGAAATTTACTTCACAATATTATTATTCAATTTGATTCGACTCTAAATTGTATTTGAAGTAAATTAATTCTCAATCCTTATATTACTGATATGAAATTATCTTATTTTATATGTCAAGCCATGAAATAATTTAAAGCTTTAAAAATTTTAAAAAAATCAAAAATTATAATTTAATTTCAGTAATTAAAATTTTGAATGATTTTTTTGGTCTTTCCCGATTGATATCCAATTCAATTCAATTCTCGAGGAGTAAGCCAACACTTGATCCATAGTGTGATAATTTAATTTCAATAATTAGAACTTTTAATTTTTAAAAATTAAGGTATTAAAAAATTAAAAAAATAAATTTTTTGAAAGTAGATAAATTTTAAAAATTAAAATTAAAAAATCAGAAAATTAGAAAGATTCAAGGCATAAGCAAACTTGGGTATTTGATAAAGATGCTATTAGAAAAGCATTGGTTCATATGATAATTGTGGATGAACTACCTTTTAAAATTGTAGAAGGAGAGGGTTTTAAATACTTTCTTTCTATAGCATGCCCACGCTTTAGTCTTCCATCTCGTTGGACAATTAGAAGGGATTGTCTTGATTTATTTAACTCCATGAAGAGTGTGATGAAGAATTGTTTTGAAAAAGATATAAGTAGAGTTTGTTTGACGACAGATACTTGGACTTCATTGTAGAGGATATCTTACATGGTTTTAACAGCACATTGGGTGGATGATGAGTGGAGGTTGCAAAAAAGAATTATAAATTTTTGCCCAATATCCTCTCATAGAGGTGAAACCATAGGTCAAGCTATTGAAAAATGTCTTCGAGATTGGGGGATTGAGAGGGTCTTCACTATTACTGTTGATAATGCATCCGCCAATTGTGTTGCCATTGAATATTTGAGAAAGAAATTGAATCATCGAAATGCGTCTGTTGCAAATGGAAAATTTATTCATATGAGATGTGTTGCACACATTCTTAATCTCATTGTGCAATACGGTATTAAGGATGTTTCGTGTCTCGTGGATCGAGTTAGAGGTCTTTGTGAGGTATATAAGAGCATCACCATCGAGGTTGATAAAATTCAACCAACGGGTAAAAGAAGAAATGATAGATAGTAAGGCTCAATTGTGTTTAGATGTGCCTACTAGATGGAACTCAACATATATGATGTTAAAGGTGACCGAAAAATATGAGCGTGCTTTTGAATCATATGTACGTGATGATCATAATTTTTTTCTTGACCTTAATGCTGGAGATAGAGTTCCTACATTTGATGATTGAGAAATTGTTCGAAGAGTTATAAAAGTATTAGAGCCTTTTTATCATCTTACACTGAAGGTGTCCGGATCTTTGCATGTTACCTCTCATTCACTTTTTGAAGTATTGACGGATGTGCATTGTCTTTTTGATGGGTGGCAAAGTTGTGGAGATCTAGACATAGTTTCTATGACTTCCAAAATGAGAGAGAAATATAATAAGTATTGGGGTGAAGAAAACAAGATCAACATGCTAGTTTACTTGGCGGTCATCTTTGATCCACGATGTAAAATGAGTTTTTTGAACTTTGGGGTCAACTTGCTTTTTCCTAATGTTGCTAATGACATTATGAAAATGATTGATAAAGAATTGCATTGCTTGTTCAACGAGTATTCTTCTAATGCCGGGAGAATTCAACAGTTTGAAGGTAGATCTAGTTCTTCGACAAATCTTTATAGTTCAATAGAAATAGATCATTCAGAAATGAAAACGGGCTTGGCCAAACAAACATACCTTCAGAACAAGAAACAAGTTGGATTAGAAAGCAAATCTGAGTTGGATAGATATTTGGGTGAGGATGAAGAAGTAAACAATTCAAGTTCATTTGATTTACTGTTGTGGTGGAAAATGAACAGTCCTAGATTCCTTATTCTTTCACAAATGGCTCGAGATATTCTTGCTACTCCTATTTCAACAGTTGCCTCGGAAAGTGCATTTAGCACGGGTGGACGTGTTCTCGATAGTTTTAGAAGTTCTCTAACTCCTCTCATGGTCGAGGCTTTGGTTTGCACACAAGATTGGCTTCGGAAATCTAATGATGCCATCAATCTTGAAGATTATGTTGATGAACTTCAAACCATGGAAGATGGTAATATATAAATTTTAATTTATAAAATAAGCTTTTGTGTTATTTATATTAGTAAGCATAATTTAACTAACACTTTTGTTTTTAAATTTGCTAGACTTGTCAAAAATACCTGAAGATCAAGAAGATAATATACTTAGCATTAGTTTATAAAGTTAAATGTTTATTTAATTTTTTTTACGAACATTTTTATGATTTAACTACCTCATTCAATACTTTTACTAGATGTTTCAAGATTATCAATGCCAACGGTGTTTGAAGCACAAGAAGAAACTTAAACTATTCTATAATGGTTTTTGAACTGATGTGTTATTAGTATTAGTTTGGTTTGGTTTGTTATTGTTGTTGGTTAATTTAGGTTGATGTTGTGTTGCTTTTGTTTATTTACTTGTTTACTTCAATTTTTTGTTGTATGATCATGTTTAAAAACTTTGAAGAATTTTTTTTTGAAAAATTACATAAAAATAAAAAACACTAAAGTCATTTTTTTAAAACTTAACTCGAACAAATATATTTGATTCGATTCGATTTGAATTTTCTCTCACTCGACTCGATTCGAAAAAATTTCAAATTAGGTTAGGATGATAAAATACGATTCGAAAACTCGATTAACTCGAAAATTTTTGATTCGATTCGATTTGATCGAATGCTCACCCCTAATGATCATCATCATTTCTTTAAATTACATGCTCTATAACGTATTTGAATACATTGGACATTGCCATTGCGATATTCCAAATATCTTCTAAGCAATAATTCAACAGCCTAAAGCAATACTGGTTATGTTATGTCAGTGCAAGTAAACATCCAGTTTTTATCTCAACCTTATCCAAATTTGGTCTGTCAAATCACAGTTTGCAAGCTAAAACAAAGGCCATGCTGGTGCCACCCACTGGAAACCTAGACCAAAGAGAATAATAATCTTACTTATATATATATATATATATATATATTATATTTGTTTGGTGTTTAAGAGTTCCCTTTTCCTTCCAAGTTCCAACAAAACTCCTTTCCTTCCAAAATTCCCATATTTGCATGGAACCAAAACCCACCTTAGTTCTCACCTCTTGTCCATGCTTTAGGTTTTCCTTTGAGGCTGGTTCAAAGAATGGTGCCCAACAAGCTTGGAATTGGTATCCAAGCTGATTACATTAAACCATCATCTTGTCAGCACCAGGACGGCAAAAAAAAATGAAATATGATATGAAAATGCAATGCTTTGTACCGATGTTCTAAGGTGCAGTGTTGTTTTTTGTTAAAGATTAATAACCCTATTATCCATGCAATGTATTTTAGTGCTTACTTATTTTATTTTTTTGGCAAAGAGAAGCTTAATGGAAGAGTAGAAGGATTTTTTAGAGGAAGAGAAATGGAGGGAGAAGAAGAATAGAGAAAAAGAAAGGGAGGAAAAATAGAAAAGAAAAAAACAAAGTTGACTGGAAGGGAGGGAAAGAGAGAAATAATAAAATAATATTCTTAATGTTCACCTCATATTTCATTACATTATTAACAGATTAAGTGATGAAAATGTAACTAATCAATAATATTAAGCTTGATCATACTGATGCAAAGACTAATTCCATGTATTCTTTGATATGAATTTTATATGAAAAAATAACATTGTTTTTTATTAGAAATTCTAAAAATAGGTAGCTATCTGACAGAATTCTAAGGATATGAATTTGAGTCCTCAAAAATAGATAGATTTGGTTTCAAATTCAGTGCTATAAATACATATCACAATCTCATGTTTCAATCATGTCTAATTTGAGTTAGAACATCAACCACCTGATTGAGAAGCCACTACCATGGCGTCTCTTTCAATCCGCCTCCTGGCTCTTGCCCTTTCCGTCACTGCTTTATTCACTTACTCCTCCGGCCATGGTCACACTTACGATCCTTATAACGACAAGGCACGGATGATCCACCACGGTGGTCCTATGCTCAACGGGACCATTAAATTAGCCATCATGTGGTACGGAAATTGTGGCAAGGAAATAAAGAACACCATGAGAAACTTCATTAAATCATTGACCGTCCCAGGCAAAGCCAAACTTCAACCTCAAGTTACCAGTTGGTGGAAAGTAGTGGAAAGTTACCAATCAATGATACCAGACGCAAAGCCTGGGAAAAGCCCCAAAATCAGGGTCAAAGTGGTGAAACAATCAGGAGAGAAAACATATAAATATGGGAAAGTGTTGACTTTGCAAGGGCATATCCCGGAGCTTATCGAGCATGTCACTAAGGGCGATACTGAACTCTTACCGGTCATCGTTGCTGCAAGGGATGTCACTATTCAAGGACTTTGCAACGGGAAATGTGCCGATCATTTACTTACTGGTAAGCTTTTTTAGTTTTGGTTGTGATAGTTAGGTCCTTTGGATATTATTGCATATGATGATTGATGGTTTTGGAAATTACAGAGGATCCCCATCCGCGACCATACATCATAGTCGGTAACCCAGAAACGGAGTGCCCCGGAGAATGCGGATGGCCTTTCTTCCCGGCTGACATGGGTCGAAAGGGACCAGTCCTTAAACCACCAAGCGGCAACATGGCAGCAGATGCTATGGTTGTTGCCTTCGCGGGTGCATTGGTTGATGCAATCACCAACCCAATGAAAGATGCTCTCTACCATTCAAACAAGGCTAATGAACTCGGCCCGGCCACCGTTTGCAAAGGCATTTTCGGTCGTGGCGCTGCCCCTGGCAACCCCGGCGAAGTTCTCACCGACCCCAAAACTGGCGGAAATTTCAATGCCCATGGAAATAACAACAAAAAATTCTTGCTTCCAGCCATCTGGAATCCCAAAACTAAATCTTGCTGGACTGTTTGATGGAGGTGGTTTGCAAAATTTGAGACAAAAATAAAATAAAAAAATAAACATTAAATTTCTGTAAAATTATTTTTTTATTTTATTGTATTTTCAAAATCGAAGCGGATTAGATTCATCGAACCGATTAATAAAAAATCGTTTGAGCCGTCAACCAATGAAAATCGCTTTTAGACTGCAAATCCAAAAAAAAAAAAATAGTTGAATCGGTTTTAGATTAAATTATTTGGGCCAAGCCCAGAAAAAAGAAAGCTAAGCCCAATTTATTTTAATAGAAACTGACCCACTACAAATGAATAAAAAAAGAATACATTGTAGATAGGTAAAAGCATAAGTTTTAAATGAGATTATTATTATTTATATATAAAATCAATAAAAATTTACATTTTAAATATTTAATTTCATTATTTTAATCCAAACTTTTACATAAAATTTTAATAAATATATAAACAGTGCGACTTAATTGAATTTCAAAAGCTCAAGCAATAGAAAAAGGGTTAAAAGCAAAATTACTATAGGAAATGACTACAAGGGGTATTTTGGACTTAAATTTTATTTGCATTCCAAGTATTATATTATATAAGTTTGAATATGTTAGTATATCATATTATTTTTCAGCTTAATCATAAATTCAAAATGGCCATAATTTTATTTTTTGCCATTAACATTTTTCTTTTTTTCAATTTACTTTTTCTAACAGTTATAATAAAAGTACCATTAAAAAAGTTAACAGAATGATATAGAATTTCATTGTGGAATATTTTTGATGAGATATAATTTATTACTTAAATAACCAATAAGATAATTGTATTTGGAATATAATACAATAAATAAATAATAAATTAAATTAAAAATAACTCTTAATTTAAAAAAAAATAATTCTCTAAAAGAAATTAACCCAATAGAAAAACTTATCAATAAACAAACACGTGAAAGATTTAGGTTAAAACCTTGAATTTAGGTCAATAAATTAATAACTATATTTTTCACCTTGAATTTATTCATTAAATCTCGTGAATTTATTTATTAAATCTGTTAAAAAATATAGTTTCAAAAGAAAAATCAAAGGTTGATGACCAAAAAGGACTCAAAAATATAATTTTGACCATTTTTGTGACAGCCCGATTTAGGGCCTAGTCGGAATAGTGGTTGCGAGACCACAAATCCGAGGTAGAAATATGTGTTTTATGGTTTTTATGAGGTCTATGACGTGTTTGCATGATTGTGTGAAAATTTCATAAAGAAATTTTATGATCTAGTGAACAATTTATCTAGTAGGACTAAATTGCAAAAATTGAAAATATGAGATTCTAGAAAATTCAAGTATAAAATAGCATTAGAAAATTTATTAGAGGTCTTTATTTAGCAATTAGACCATTATAACTTATGATGGACAAAAATAGACATGGGAAGGAAAAATCTCAAGAAAGGGGCCTTAAGGGCATTGGTCATTTGGTTAATAAGTTAATTAAAAGGGAAAAAGAAGTCAAAAAAGGTGTCCATCTTCTTCCTAAGTGCCGAAAATTTCAAGCTCTCCATAGCTAGGGTTTTTTCATCTTTCAAGCTTGACTGTAAGTACCTTTTAGCTCCGTTTTTAATGTTCTTCGTATTTTTGAGATCTTCGTAACTCGATTTAGGTATTTCTAGCTATATTTTGAGCTAGGGTTCATGTTCAAAAATTTACCCATGTATGACATGCATGTATTTTTATGTTTAATGGAGGAATATGAAAGTTTGATGTATGATAAACATCTTTTTCTAAGTGATTTTCATGGAAAATTCATAAAGAGGACTGTAAAAGTGATAAAAATATGTAATAAAAATCAGTTTTGAAGGAAATATGAGATACTATAAGCTTAAAATAGGTTCGACTAGGCTTGGGTAACCAAGGAAATGAGTATATTTGATTATACGAGCTTAGGGACCATTTTGTAAATATGAGAAAGCATAGGGGCAAAATTGTAATTTTTCCAAATTATGATTCATGGTTCGATTTAGTCAATGTGATCATTAAAAGAGTAAAATTTTCATTATAGATCAAGAAACACGAAGTCCAGACCGAAACCGAGGAAAGAACAAAGTGGTGGACTAAATCGAACAATTATACACATTTTGGTACTGAGGTAAGTTTGTGTGTAATAAATTAACTCTATGTCATTATGTATTGAAATGCTTGAGATTTCATGAAATGTACATTATTTCTATGAAAATTGATCAATGATGTTCGATGAGAATATGATGAAAATTTATGATGTGGAAGTCCCGGTTGACCTACGGGATAGAAAGGATACCATTGTCAAGACATGAGATTCATAAGGTCCCGTATAAGACTATATCTGGGATATGGCCTCGGCACCGAGTTGAGATCCCGTATAAGACCATATTTGGGATATGGCATCGGCATCGAATAAGATATTTCGTGTGAGACCATGTGTACCAGCCTAAAATAGGGCCTAGTCTGAACAATGGTTTCGTGACTACAAACCCGAAGTAAATATATATATTTAATTTATGATTGTTTTAGAGTCTATGATATGTTTGGGTGATGGTGTGCAAATTTTGTTAAGTAATTTTTATCGATAAAGTGCCCAATTTTATTATTGGGATTAAATTGCATTAATTGCAAAATATGAGTTCTAGAACATAAGTACTTGATTTATATGGGGGTTTAAACTTGAGGTCTTTAAATGGCAAATAGACCATCATATTTTGTTATGGACAAAACTAGTCATGGAAGGGTAAAAATTGAAGGTTTAGTAAAAAGGGCATTTTTGTCATTTAGGTGTTTTAAGGCATAAAAGACAAAATTGAAACCCAAAAATCTGCTCATTCTCTTCTCCATGCTGCCAAAATTTTCAAGAAGCCATGGCTAGGGTTTCAAGCTTTTTCAAAGCTCAATTGGAAGTGCATTTGAGCCCCGTTTTTAATGTTCTTCGTATTTTTGAAATCCTAGAAGCTTAACCTTTCTATTTTTACCATTTATTTGCATGAAAATTGAAGTTTAAAAATTGACCCATGCTAGATATTTGTGCATTTTGATGTTTAATGGTAGAATAAGGGTGCACGAGGTTAGGAGAACGATTTTTGCTAAGTGATTTTTGTTGAAAATGGTTAAAACGAGTTAATTAGTAAAAGTTGTAAATGCTCCTAAAAGTGTGAAATAATAAGAATTTGAGGTTGCTGAGAAAAAGGTTCGGCTGACCTTGAATTTTATAGAAATTGAATAAAAATCATATTACAAGTCTAGGGGCAAAATCGTAATTATGAGAAAGTTTAGGGGCAAAATTATAAATTTGTCATAGTATGATTTTTGTATTAAAATGAGTAATGTGAGTGATTAGATCAAAGAAATCGAGATTTGGACCAAGTACGGGGAAATGTCAATCAAAATGACCGGTTCGCGTCGAGGTAAGTTCATATGGTTAGTCTATAGTGAACGATTATTAAGTTTGAATTAAGATGATGTATTATTTTATTTATGTTTGTTATCTAATCATGATTTTATGCAAGTACGAGATTGGATTGAAGGATCAATCGTGAGAAATGCAGGGTCAAGTACATTCGTACTACGACTCATGATGAATTGACGGAAAAGACCATGGTTGGACCATGGCGGTGGGTGTGCCAATGTAAGATCATGTCTGAGACATGGCATTGGCCTCAAGTTGTGTTAGTGTAAGACCATGTCAGGGACATGGCATCAGCACGGACAGAGGAGAGTTAGTGTAAGACCATGTCTGGGACATGGTATCGGTTCGAGATGAGTGTCAGTGTAAGACCATGTTTGGGACATGACATCAGCACCGATATGTGATCCCATGTAAGACCATATCTGGGATATGGCATTGGCATCCTACCAGGTGTACAAGCTATCCCGAACATCCCTAATATTACAAGTAGTTCAATGGGAAATTCAAGGAGTATGCTCAAGATAAGTAAGAGTAGGATATGTGAGTATTATGACTAAGCACATGTATGTATACGAGACTAATAAATAATACGAGACTCATAAATAATGTGCTCAGATTATGATGCATTATTGATAAGGATGCAAATGAGTAAGATGTGTCTATGATCACTTGGTTGTTATGTGCCAAGTTATAATATGCTTTGGTGTAAGTGTGTATAAATGAAAGTGAACACAAAGAATTAATGAATGAGTGAAATTGACATTAAAATAGTTGTGGGCAGCAGCATTATTATAACTTTGAAAAATGACCAAAAATGGTGGAAATTGAATTAAAGGCTGGGTGAGATATGAAATTAAATCTTAATGAGTCTAATTTTTTTATAAAAGAAACAGAGTAAGCAAAAGAAGTGTGAATTATGAGATTTTTGAATTTTAGTGGGATAGGGTCAGAATGAGTTTCAGAATCCCCTGTTCCAACTTTAGAAAATCAGTAAAAATTGTACAAAAATAATTATGAAGTATAATTCATATTCTTGAAATAATTAATAAGTCTATTTTCAAGTGAAATAAACAAAAACATCATATGAATTTTATATGAGGAGAAAATTGATTCGTAGTGAATAAGTGTCAGAACTGTTGGACAGCGAAACAGGGGTAAACTTAATGAATAAACTGTACTAATTGGCTAGACCAAAAATTCTAAATTTTCTATGGTAAGAAGTTATGTGAGTCTAGTTTCAGGAAAAATTAATGGTTCTTCATTCGGAGCTCTGTAGCTCGATAAATAAATAATTTAGTAACAGTGACTCAAGTAGACAGATTAATGTGAACATGAGTAATAAGGTGTAAGCATGTGATATAATGATTATATCATCTCAAGAAATTATTCTGAGGATTTATCCACACAAGTTTATTAATTTCTTATTATTTTCATATGAACTTACTAAGCATTTATGCTTACTTCCCCTCTCTTTTCCCTTGCCTTGTAGTATCGCCAAGTTAACTCGGGGATCGGTGGACGTCGGAGATTTGCTCACACTATCAATTGGAACACTTGGTATATCTAGATACATTAATTTTTGGGTTATGGCATGTATAGTAGGATTGGTTGTTTTGTCATATATGTCATATTTCTTATGGCCTAAAATGTTGGCCCTTATTTAATAAATGTTCATTTTGATCAAGGCTATTTGGAGATGGCCAATACTGATGGTTGTTATACACCTATGATGTGGTTATTCATGTAGGTGGTAATTGCATAATTGAGATGTTGTGGATGTGGTTTACAAATGATTTCCTGAATGACGATGTGTATGGGAATGTGTATGCAAAATTGGATATTCGGATGTCCAATTATAGCATGATACATGTTGATGAAATGGATACAAGAGAGTTTGTGTTTTATCTGGGGAACTGGCTTGGAAAATAGTAAACTTCCAGACCACACGGGCAGAGACACGATTATGTGTCTCAGCCATGTGACAGACACAGCCTAAGGGCATGGGCGTGTGCCAAGGTCGTGTGACCCTATTTTGATGATGACGTCATAAATAGAGAGTTACACGGGTTAGGGACACGGGCGTGTCCTAGACCATACGGGCGTGTGTCCCCTGTTTTGACAAAATCTTCTAAATTTTTCCAAAAGTTTCCAAAGTTCTCTGTTTAGTCTCGAACCATCCTAAAGGATGTTTTGAGCTTTATAAGCCCATATAAAGAACAAAATGCATGTGTTAGAAAAGTTTTAAATTTGACAAAATTTTATGACCCTGTTTTACATGTTCAAGAAATTTTAAGTCCGGTAATGCCTCGTACCCTGTTCCGGCATTAGATACGGGTAAGGGGTGTTAAACCATGTCTGGAACATGGCATCGATATACGATCTCGTATAAGACCATATCTGGGACATGTGATCTGATAGACCGTAATTTATACATATTTTAATCCCACATTTAGCATACTTTTGGATGATTTATTCCCTGAATTGTGGAATTTGGTGCTCCTAATCCTTTAATTTCATGTTTTATACTTAAGGAAGCACTGGAGGATGAAAAAAACGAGAAATGGGCCAAAAACGGAGAAAATAGACCAAAGTACGAAATCAACACGGCCTGGGCCCAAGCCACACGACCGTGCCTCCTTAGCAGACCCGAACACGGCCGGACCTCGATTTGCACGGGCGTGTGCCACTAGCGTGTCCCTGCCGTGACCTGTTTTAATTCCACTCGGATTAGGATATTTAGGGGCGAAGAAAGACATTTCGAAAGCCTATATAAACACCCTAAGTGTGACATAAGAGGGAGGCGTCCAGGTAGGCTTAGGAGCCAAGCCGGAGAGGCCAGAATTGTGGGATTTACTCAAAGAAAGCCAGTTGATTCATCTCAAGAAGCCGGAGTTATACTCAAGACGAAGGATGTTCCCTTCAATTTCCTTCAGGGGGTTTTAGGGTTTTTCTTATGTTTTGTTTTATATTTTCTTCTAAGATGTATTCTTTTATGATTATGAACTAAACCCCTCAAATACCTGAGGGGGATGACACCTAAGACAGATCTTGTTATTGTTTTTTGAACTATATGATAAATACTTGATTTGTTATTTATTATGTATTCTTAATTCTTGCTTTGATATTTCAGGATATTGATTCAAGTATTGATGTGCTTAGGTAGTGGAGCAAAAGTCCCTATTTAAGAGTAGATCTAGCATAGGTAAGCGGAGTCGATTGCAACTCTAGAAATAGGATGATGAAAATCTGCCGGATTAGGGTCAAACCTAATATGGGAGTCCATAGATCGAGTTAATGCAATTCTAGAGGTTTTAATTAGAAAGAGATTTCAATTAATCAACCTAGGGTTAGACGTTAGTAGCCTCGAAAGAGGTATTAATATAAATTAGGGAATCATACGGATCAAGTCAAGTGAATAAATCATCTGGTTCAGAGTTAAATAACAAGTGAAGTCTAGGTGGATTCTTCCTCGGGTATTGTCCTAATCAATTGGTTTTTCCCAAAAGTATTTTCCCCAATTCATTCTCTGTGTCTTAGCATCCTTAGCTTAGTAGTTAGATTAAACAACAATTCCCTTAATTCTTAGGCTAAATAATAAAGAGAGAGTTAGTATTAGTACTTTTGGTTCCCTTGGGTTCGACATTCCGGTCTTGCCACTGAACTATACTACTGTTCGATAGGTGCGCTTGCCTCAATCGTGGTGATAATTAGTTTCTAGGCTTGAATATTCATTATATAAATTTTAAGACTTTCCTACTACGATCATGATTCCACGTAAGACCATATTTAGGATATGGCATTAGCATCTTACTAAGTGTATGACGAACCCTGGGTATCCTTCGATATTTCAAGTAGTTCAACGGGCAAAGAACTGATTTTATGCTAAAGATGATAACGAGCTAAGTTTATACTCAAGTTGGAAAAAGTGCTAAACTTATGCGATTAAGTGATACATGTGCATATGAGATACTTACGAGAAATAAGTTCGATATGAGATATGTGATTGGTAAGAGTAAGCATGAGTAAGCTATGTCGATATGCTTGAGAACCTGTGTTATTACTTAAAGTAAAGTATGACTATGTCATAAGATTTTATGGTATTATCTATTGCATGTAAACTTGCTAAGCTTTATGCTTACCCCTTTTCTTTTCCATTTCCTTGTAGCATCGCCAAGCTAGCTCGGGGATCGTAAAATGTCGGAGCTCAGTTCACACTATCAAGCTATTCTTTTGGTATAGTAAAGTTCAATTATTTTGAGTATGGCATGTATAGGTATTTGGTCATTTTGTTATGTCATATTGGTTAACCAAGGTGTTGGCTATTAATGCTACTTAACTCATTTTGTAAATGGCTATTAGACTTGGCCAATAATAGTTAAGTTATACATGATCAATAATGATGAAATTCATGAAGTACAATTTAATGCAATCGAATGAGTAGTGTGTGAAGTAGATGTATGATGAATTAGTGAATGTTAATGGTGTATTCTTGCTATGCTATGTGTTGAATGAATTGGTATAAGTGCGATTATTTTTCAGGGTGGCAATTGGCTTGGTAAATAGCCTTATAATTGTCCACACGGGTAGACACACGGGCGTGTGCCTAGGCCGTGTGTGACACACGGCAAGCTCTGAGGGCGTGTTGATAGGCTGTGTGTCCTTCGCATCTAAATTGCAAAAAATTTAGTTCGTCACACGGCTAGCACACGGCCGTGTGCCTCTAAGTGTCTGCTGACGTCATAAACAGCATGTCAAGGTTTTCACACATGGGCTAAGACACGGGTGTGTAATGGTCGTGTGAGGGACACAGGCCATAGAAATGGGCGTGTGCCAGGCCGTGTGAAAACCCCTGTAAGTTCGAAATGAAAAATAAAATCCACACGGACTAGAGACATGGGCTTGTTTGACCACACGGGTTATGCATATGGGCGTGTCCCTATCCACACAGGCGTGTGGTCATGTTTTGAGACAAAATTTCCTAAGTATTCGTAAGTTTTCGGTTAAGTCCCGAATCACTCCATGTGTATGTTTTGGGTCTATTAGACCCATAATAGGGACGTTGTGACTACGAATGAAAGGTTTAAGTTTAAATGAAAATTATGGCCCAATATTATATAATGAAGTATGTTAAGTCCGGTAATGCCTCGTACCCAGTTCTGATGTTGAATACGGGTAAGGGGATTATATTTAGTGGTATCAGAGCTATGATTTAGTCGATCCTTGGGCTAACGTAGCGTAAGCACGAGTCTAGCTATACATGCCATACGTATGAGTATTTATATAATGATAGTGTGACGACTCTTGACAACTTAAATTATGTTTTCATATAGTAAATGGATCCTGAAAGAGCAGTGGCGGATGATGTAGAAAGTAACACGCCGGCTCCCGCCTAAGGGACGGTGCCAACTGAAAATGAAAATAAACCAGCAACTGTAAGTCAGAGAGGAGGAAAAGAGGCTAGGGAAGCCTTTCTCCATATGATGAATGCATGGTATACGGAGTTCGTTCGAACGAACCCAAATTCGCATCCCCCTCCACCCCTACCTATTCCTTAGCCTACCTCTATAGCTCCCCAAGTTGTAGAAGTGGTAAGAAGGTAAAACCCCCCTGTTGATAGAATCCAAAAACAATGAGTTGAAGAGTTTCGAGCTAATAAAGATGATGATTCGGAAAGAGCAAAATTTTGGCTTGAAAATACCATCAGGGTATTTGATGAACTATCTTGCACACCGGAAGAGTGTATGAAGTGTGTTGTGTCTCTCTTAAGAGATTCAGCTTCCCAATGGTGGAACACCCTTTTGTCGGTAGTACCAAGGGAGAAAGTTAATTGGGAATTTTTCCAAAAAGAGTTCCGAAAGAAGTACATTGGCCAAAGGTTCATCGACCAAAAAATAAAGGAATTTCTTGAGTTAAAACAAGGTAGAATGGCGGTGACTAAATATGAACGTGAGTTTGTAAGGCTTAGTAAATACGCTCGGGAGTGCGTATCCACCGAGGCCATCATGTGCAAAAGGTTTAAGGACCGATTAAATAAGGATATCCGATTGTATGTTGGTGTCCTAGAACTGAATGAATTTTTCGTGTTAGTAGATAGAGCTTGCAAGGCTGAGGAGTTGGCCAAAGAGAAAAGAAAGGCTGAAATTGAGTCTCGTAACTCGAGGAAGAGACAATTGGGTAAGTCATTTCAATCCTCATCCAAGAAATCAAGAGAGTTTACTAATCAATTAGTCACTTCAGCTGGGTTTCCAAACAGAAGTAAAGGTAAATAGTACTCGGGGTCTAAAGCTCAGACCACTTCGGTTGCTAGTGTTGGTAATGCTCGACCAAGTAGACCGGAATGTCCACAGTGTAACAGCTTGATTTATGGGCTAGTCAGAACAGTGGTTCGAAACCACTAATCTGAGGTTAGAGAAATAATTTTCATGATATTTTATGAGTTAGAGTATGATTGTATAAGTACATGAAGATTTTGGTGCTTTAATTTTAGCGATTTCATGCTTAATCGCGAAAAAATGGCTAAATCGCAAAAAGTGAAAAAGTTCTATTTTATAAGCTAAAGGTGTCTAATAGCCATATGTTATTAATTGGAGGTCTTTAAAGGGCAATTAGCCCCTTAAATCATGGTTGGTCGGCCATAGGGGACAATAGGAGTCAAAATTGGCCAAAGTTGATGTAGTAGGTGGATTAAATTGATGATATAGAATAAAATAAAGAAAAAAAGATATCATCTTTTCTCTCCATCTTCCTCCACTGAAAATAACAAGCAAAATATGGGTTTTGAAAGCTCAAAATTTCAGCAAACTCTTCTCCATTCAAGTAAGTGATTTTAATGGTTGTTCTTGAAAATAGTTGAACTTTTGGAACCCCTAAAGCTTAAGCTTTCTAATGAGGGGACTATTTTGTAATATGGTGAAAAGTTTAGAGTTTTTCCATGAGAGCTTTTATGTGGTTTGCTTCATTTTTATGGAAGAAAATGGGTCCTAGTTGTTAGATGAACAACTTTTGTGAAAGGTGTTACTGAGAAAACACATAAAAGGACCTTGTTGTAAAGGTTATGAAATATGTAGAAAATGTGTGAAATTTTGAGTTTTGAGGATAACCATAAGAGAAATAAATGTTTACCTAGGCGTGTGTGACACACGGTCAGCCCCATGGGCATGTTGATCGGCTGTATGTCCCCTTGTGAGCTAAGTTTACAAGTCAGTAAGCTCAGTAGTAAACACACGGGTAGAGACACGACCGTGTGTCTCAGCCGTGTGGGTGGAACGGCCTTGGACATGAGCGTGTGCCCAGGCCGTGTGAGGTCTACACTTAAAATTTAGAATTTAATTTGACACACGGTCTAAGGACATGGGCGTGTGCCTTGGCCTTGTGACCATAGTGAGGTGATGATGTCATAAACAGAATGCCATGGTTTTGGCACATGGGATAAGACACGAGCGTGTTGAGGCCGTGTAAGGGGCACGGGCGTGTGTCTGGTCGTGTGAAATAAGTCAGTGTTGACCACGGGCAAAGAGCACGGGCATGTCTTAGGGGCACACGGGCGTGTCCCTTGGGCAACACGGTCGTGTTACCCCTATTTAAGCAAAATTTCCCTAAGTGCGTAAAAGTTTCTGGTTTAGTTCCAAAACCTGCTGGAAGTATGTTTAAGGCCTCGTAGGCCCAGGATGAGTAGGTTATGAATGTGAATGGAAAGCTTTTAAGTTGAAATGAAATTTTATAGCCTGATGTGATATGTTTATGCAAGTTGAGTTAGGTAATGCCTTGTATCCGGTTCTGGCTTCGAACCCAGGTAAGGGGTGTTACACACAGTGTGGCAGACGTCATCCCGGTAAGTGCTGAGCAAATGAGAGGGCTTGTTTCAAATGTGGATCCCCAGATCATTTTATTAGAGAATTCCCCGAGATGGTCGAGAAAGAGAAATCTTAGAGTGCAAGATCGAGAAGTACTGCTAGAGGAAGGTCACAGAGAAATTCGGGAAATGGAACGAGTGGTAAGAATACGCCTAGAGAGCATACTGCAAGATCTGAGGGTGAAGTGCTTGCGAAGAGGCGTCCTTCCCTGATGTGATCACGGGTACATTTTCTCTCTATGATACTCATGTTGTTGCTTTAATTGACCCGGGATCTACCCACTCATATGTTTACATGAAATTAGTATCTAGTATGAAAATGCTTGTAGAGTCTACAAAATTTGTGATAAAGGTGTCAAATCCCCTAGGCAAATGTGTGTTAGTTGATAAAGTATGCAAAGATTGCCCTTTGATTATTAGAGGTCATTATTTTCTGACAATTCTCATGCTATTGCCATTTGATGAATTCGATGTAATTATTGGTATGGATTGGTTAACTACTCATGATGTGATAATAAATTGTGGAAGGAAATTTATTGAGTTAAAATGTAAAAATGGGGACATTCTTCGTGTTGAATCAGATGAACATGACAGATTGCCTGTAGTGATTTCTCATATGTCTTCCCAAAGGTATGTAAGAAAAGGATATGAAGCTTATCTTGCATTTGTGATGAATGCCAAAGAGACTAAGTTAAGAATTAAATCAGTGCCCATAGTATGTGAGTATCCAGATGTATTTCCAGAAGAATTGCCAGGGTTGCCTCCAGTGAGAGAGATTGAATTTGGTATTGAGTTAGCCCCTGGTACTGCCCCTATTTCAATTGCTCTGTACAGGATGGCTCCAACTGAGTTGAAAGAATTGAAGGCATAGTTACAAGAGTTGACGGATAAAGGTTTCGCAAGACCAAGTAATTTTTCGTGTGGTGCTCCCGTATTATTTGTGAAAAAGAAAGATGGTTCTATGAGGTTATGTATAGATTATCGGCAACTTAATAAGGTAACCATAAAGAACAAGTACCCCTTACCAAGGATCGATGATTTGTTTGACCAATTGAAGGGAGCTACTGTGTTTTCCAAGATAGACTTGAGGTCTAGATTTGATGAATCGTATCTTCTGACCGTACTTGGATAAATTTGTTGTGGTTTTTATTGATGATATACTGATCTACTATCGTGAGGAAAATGAGCATGATGAGCACTTGAGAACGGTCTTACAAATTTTATGAGATAATCAATTATATGCCAAGTTTAGTAAAAGTGAATTTTGGCTTAAAAAAGTTAGATTTTTGGGGCACATTGTCTCGGGAGATGAAATTAGAGTTGACCCGAGTAAGATTTTAGCAATTGGGGATTGAAGCCGCCAAGGAACGTATCCGAGGTTAGAAGTTTTCTGGGCCTAGCTGGTTACTACGGACGGTTTGTCAAGTGATTTTCCATGATAGCTACTCCGATGACCAGACTATAAGTGTCAATAGAGTTTTAAGAAATTGAAGGCATTGTTGACTGAGGCTCCAGTTTTAGTACAACCCGAACCAGGAAAAGAATTTATAGTATATAGTGATGCATCCTGAAATGATTGGGTTGTGTACTTATGCAAGAAGGCAAAGTGATAGTTTATGCCTCTAGACAGTTAAAGCCACACGAGAAGAATTGCCCGACCCATGATTTGGAGTTAGCTGCTATCTTGTTTGTATTGAAGATTTGGAGACACCATTTGTATGGTGAGAAATGTCAGATATTCACTGATCATAAGAGCCTAAAGTACTTGATGACTAAAAAAGAATTGAATCTAAAACAACGAAGATGGCTAGAGTTGATAAAGGATTATGAGCTAGTGATTGACTACCATCCGGGAAAAGCAAATGTGGTTGTCGATGCCTTGAGTAGGAAATCCTTGTTTGCATTGAAAGCCATGAATACACGGATGGCTTTGTCAGATGATGGTTTTATTTTAGCCGAGTTGAGAGCTAGACCGATGTTTCTCCAAGAGACTTGTGAAGCTCAGAAAGGCGACAATGATTTACAGGCCAAGAGAGTTCAGTGTGAGTCGGATGTTGAGTCAGACTTTTAGATTAATTCCGAAGGATGTTTGATGTTTCGAGATAGGGTCTGTGTACCTAGAGATGATGAGCTTATTCGGAAAATTTTGCACTAAGCATATAGTGGATGTTTATCTGTACATCCAAGCAGTACAAAGATGTATAATGACTTGAAGAAATGGTATTGGTGGTAGAATATGAAGAAAGATATTTCTGAGTTTGTATCGAGATGTTTGATTTGTCAGGAAGTAAAAGCTGAACACCAAGTACCTTTGGGTCTACTTCAGCCTATTATGGTTCTCGAGTGGAAATGGGACCATATTACTATGGACTTTGTGACGGGTTTGCTTTTGACACTGAAAAAGAAGGATGTCGTATGGGTTGTGGTTGATAGACTTACAAAGTCAGCCCACTTTATACCGGTACGCATTGACTATTCGCTTGATAAGTTGGTGGATTTGTATGTGTCAGAAATTGTGAGATTACACAGAGTACCGTTATTGATTATTTCAGATAGAGATTTGAGATTTACATCACGGTTTTGGAAAAGGTTATAAGAGGCCTTGGGCACAAAGTTGAACAGCTTTCCATCAGCAAACCGACGGACAATCGGAGAGGATAATACAGATACTTGAAGACATGCTTCGATGTTGTGTTTTAGAATTTCAAGGTAATTGGGAAAAGTACTTACCGTTAGTGAAATTTACCTACAATAACAGTTACTAGTCGAGTTTGAGAATGGCACCTTATGAGGCATTGTATGGGCGTAAGTGCCGAACGCCTCTATATTGGACTGAACTTAGAAAGAATTGGATTCACGGGGTCGATCTGGTCAGAGAAATCGAAGATAAAGTAAAAGTGATTCGTGATTGTTTAAAAGCTGCTTCTGATAGGCAAAAGTCCAACGCGGATTTGAAACGAAAAGAGATTGAGTTTCAAGTTGATGATAAAATATTTTTGAAAGTATCACCATGGAAGAAAGTTCTCAGATTTGGCCGGAAAGGCAAGTTGAGTCTGTGCTTTATTGGACCATATGAGATTACCGAGAGGATATGACCGGTAGCCTATCGATTGGCATTACCATCTGAGTTGGAAAAGATTCATGATGTATTCCACATGTCTATGTTACGTCACTACCGATCAGACCCTTCGTATGTGATTGTACCGACAGAGGTTGAAATTGAACTGGACATGACTTATGGTGAAGAGCCGGTTAAGATTTTGGCACAAGAAGTTAAACAGTTAATATATAAAAGTATAGCCCTTGTGAAAGTACTATGGCAAAGACATGGGGTAGAAGAGGCTACATGGGAGCCCGAGGAGGCTATGAGAAATCAATATTCCAACCTTTTTACTGGTAAGATTTTCGGGGACGAAAATCCCTAAGGGGGGAAAATTGTGACAACCCGATTTAGGGCTAGTCGGAATAGTGGTTGCGAGACCACAAATCTGAGGTAGAAATATGTATTTTATGGTTTTTGAGGTCTATGGCATGTTTGCATGATTGTGTGAAAATTTTATGAAGAAATTTTATGATTTAGTGAACAATTTATCTAGTAGGACTAAATTGCAAAAATTGATAAATATGAGATTCTAGAAGATTCAAGTATAAAATAGCATTAGAAAAATTATTAGATGTCCTTATTTAGCAATTATACCATTATAACTTATGATGGACAAAAATAGACATGGGAAGGAAAAATCTCAAGAAAGGGGCCTTAAGGGCAATTTGGTCATTTGGTTAATAAGTTAATTAAAAGGGAAAAAGAAGTCAAAAATGGTGTCCATATTCTTCCTAAGTGTCGAAAATTTCAAGCTCTCCATAGCTAGGGTTTTGTCATCTTTAAAGCTTGATTGTAAGTACCTCCTATTTCCGTTTTTAATGTTCTTCGTATTTTTTAGATCCTCGTAACTCGATTTAGGTATTTCTAGCTATATTTTGAGCTAGGGTTCATGTTCAAAAAGTTACCCATGTATGACATGCATGTATTTTTATGTTTAATGGAGGAATATGAAAGTTTGATGTATGATAAACATCTTTTTCTAAGTGATTTTCATGGAAAATTCATAAAAAGGACCAAATTGTAAAAGTGATAAAATATGTAATAAAAATCAGTTTTGAAGGAAAATATGAGCTACTATAAGCTTAAAATAGGTTCGGCTAGGCTTGGGTAACCAAGGAAATGAGTATATTTGATTATACGAGCTTAGGGACCATTTTGTAAATATGAGAAAGCATAGGGGAAAAATTATAATTTTTCCAAATTATGATTCATGGTTCGATTTAGTCAATGTGATCATTAAAAGAGTAAAATTTTCATTATAGATCAAGAAACACGAAGTTCGAACTGAAACCAAGGAAAGAACAAAGTGGTGGACTAAATCGAACAATTTACAAATTTTGGTACCGAGGTAAGTTTGTGTGTAATAAATTAACTTTATGTCATTATGTATTGAAATGCTTGAGATTTCATGAAATGTACGATCAATGATGTTCGATGAGAATATGATGAAAATTTATGATGTGGCAATCCCGGTTGACCTACGGAATAAAAAGGATATCATTGTTAAGACATGTGATTCATAAGGTCCCGTATAAGACCATATCTGGGATATGGCCTCGGCACCGAGTTGAGATCCCTTATAAGACCGTATCTGGGATATGACATCGGCATCGAATAAGATATTTCGTGTGAGACCATGTCTGGGACATGGCATTGATACACGATCTTGTATAAGACCATATCTGGGATATGGCATCGACATCGATATGAGATCCCGTATAAGAACATATCTGGGATATGGCATCGGCATCGACATGTGATCCCACGTAAGACCATATCTGGGATATGGCATTGGCATCTTACTAAGTGTATGACGAACCCCGTGTATCCTTCGATATTCCAAGTGGTTCAACGGGTAAAGAATTCAGTTTATGTTAAAGATGATAATGAGCTAAGTTTATATTCAAGTTGGCAAAAGTGCTAAAGTTATGTGATTAAGTGATACATGTGCATATGAGATACTTACGAGAAATAAGTTCGATATGAGATATGTGATTGGTAAGAGTAAGCATGACTAAGTTATGTCGATATGCTTGAGAACTTGTATTATTACTTAAAGTAAAGTATGACTATGTCATAAGATTTTATGTTATTATCTATTGCATGCAAACTTACTAAGCTTTATGCTTACCCCTTTTCTTTTTCATTTCCTTGTAGCATCGCCAAGCTAGCTCGGGGATCGTAAAACGTCGGAGCTCAGTTCACACTATCAAGCTATTCTTTTGGTATAGTAAAGTTCAATTATTTCGAGTATGGCATGTATAGGTATTTGGTCATTTTGTTATGTCATATTAGTTAGCCAAGGTGTTGGCTATTAATGCTACTTAACTTATTTTGTAAATGGCCATTAGAATTGGCCAATAATAGTTAAGTTATACATGATCAATAATGATGAAATTCATGAAGTACAATTTAATGCAATTGAATGAGTAGTGTATGAAATAGATGTATGATGAATTAGTGAATGTTAATGGTGTATTCTTGCTATGCTATGTGTTGAATGAATTGGTATAGGTGCGATTATTTTTCAGGGTGGCAATTGGCTTGGTAAATAGCCTTATAATTGTCCACACGGGTAGACACACGGGCGTGTTGATAGGCTGTGTGTCCCTTGCATCTAAATTGCAAAAATTTCAGTTCAGCACACGGGCTAGCACACGGGCGTGTCATGGCCGTGTGAGGGACACGAGCCATAGACACGGGCGTGTGCCAGGCCGTGTGAAAACCCCTGTAGATTCGAAATGAAAAATAAAATCCACACGGACTAGGGTCATGGGCATGTGTGACCACACGGCCTATCCACACGGGCGTGTCCCTATCCACACGGGCGTGTGGTCATGTTTTGAGACAAAATTTCCTAAATGTTCGTAAGTTTCCAGTTCAGTCCCGGATCACTCCATGTGTATGTTTCGGGTCTAGTAGACCCATAATAGGGACGTTGTGAATACGAATGAAATGTTTTAAGTTTGAATGAAAATTATGGCCCAATATTACATGATGAAGTATGTTAAGTCCGGTAATGCCTCGTACCCGGTTCTGACGTCGAATACGGGTAAGAGGTGTTACAATTTTGACAAAAAAATACAAACATTAGTGATTAAATTTATCATTAAACTTTATTTTTTAATATTGTGGGGTATTATAAAAACTTTTTTGTATCATATTTACATAGTATAATTGTTTTATTTTCTAAATATATATTATTTGAAGCAGATAGTGAATAGTGAGAGATTCAAATACTTAGTTGTGTTTGCATAGTCTAATTACTGTTTTTAAAAAAGAATATATAATCACATGTTGGTCTTATGGTAAGGATGTTCATCGTTCAATGTGTGGTTTGAGTTTGAGTCGCTAGTCGCGTTGCTTTTAGGGATTTGCCTTCCTCATAATTCATAAAAAAAAAGCCTTAAGAGTGTACAAAGACCCTTAAACTTTTTCAAAAAAAGCAATTAAACCCCTATTTCTTTTTTTTTTTCATTCACTTGGGTACTTGATCTTTTACAATGCATAAAAAGACCCTTAAACTTTTTCAAAAAAGCAATTAAGTCACTTTTTTTTTTGCACTCAATTGGGTACTTGAACTTTCAAAATGCATAAAAAAGGCCCTCAAACTTTTTCAAAAAAGCAATTAAGCCCTTGCTTTTTTTGCACTCAATTGGGAACTTGAACCACCCCTAATTTTTTTCAGTTGAAACCACCACGTGTAACAACCACAACGTGACATGTGACAAAAAATGATAAAAATAAAAATCAATAAAAGTTATAAAAATGATTACATTTTAATAAAAAATATTAAAAATTAGAAAAAAAATTATAAAAATCGTAATTTTTTTATAAAAATATAGAAATACAGAATTTTTTTTATAAATTTTTATAAAGTCGTAAGAAAATTATAAAAATGTAAAGAAATATAAAATTCGTAAAAAAATATTATAAAAATTATTTTACTAAAAGAAGCATTTTATATTTTTTCTATAACTTTTAATGATTTTTATTTTTTTTATCATTTTTCACCACATGTCATAATGTGTTGCTACACATGATGACTTTAACCAAAAAACATTGGGTGCTGTTAGCTTTAACGATTACCAGTTAAAGTTAATGGTTAAAGGGTCTTTTTGATGCATTTTATAATTTCTATAAAATTTTACAATATTTTATAATTTTTTACCATTTATTATAATTTTTAATAAATTTTTAATATTTTTAAAATTTTTAAAATTTTTAAATTTTTAAAATTTTTATTGATTTTTATTTTTTTAAATTTTTTGTTACATGTCATACTCTGATTGTGACACGGGGTGATTTTAACTGGAAAAATTATGTGTAGTTAACTTTAATGGTTAATTGTTAAAGTTAACAGTTAAAGAACCTTTTTGATGCATTTTACAGTTTAAGTACCTAATTGAATGAAAAAAATCAAGGGTTTAATTGCTTTTTTTTGAAAAAATTTAAGGACTTTTTTTAATGCATTTTGAAAGTTCAAGTACCTAATTACGTGAAAAAAATACAATGGTCTAATTATTTTTTTTGAAAAAGTTTGAAAGCCTTTTTGATATATTTTAAAAATTTAAGAAAGAAGAAGAAAAAAGGCAAGATTTTAATTAATTTTTTTTTTTGAAAAAAAATTTGAAAAGGCATTTTGAAAATTTAAGTAGTGGATTGAGCGAAATTGTTTTTCTTTTTTAAATGTTTGAGGGAAGCTTTTACCGTTAAGCTAAAAAAAATTACAAAGATTAGAAGCATAAAATAAGTATTTAATATTTAGAAATAGAACAAAGATACAAAAGAATTAGAACATCAAAAAACTTTTCTTTTTGTGTGCGTGTGTGTGTGTTGGGTGTGTGGGTTTAATATTTTCTCTCCAATTTGCATAACCACCTCCCTTAGAGAGTCCAGCAAGCTTTAGTAGCGGGGTTCCAGATTGCGGGAAGCAAGAACCTTTTGCTATTATTGCCATGCGCATTGAAATTTCCACCAGTTTTGGGGTCGGTTTGGACCTTGCCAGGGTTTCCAGGGGCAGCGCCAGGGCCAAAAATGCCTTTGCAAACAGCGGCAGGACCCATAGGAGTGGCGCTGTTCTCATGGTAGATGCCGTTCTCCATAGGGTTTGTGACCGCATCAGCCAAAGCGCTGGCGAAGGCAATGACCATAGCATCAGCTGCCATATTGCCACTTGGTGGTTTAAGGACTGGTCCTTTTGAGCCAGGTTCAGCGGGAACGAAAGGCCATCCACATTCTTCAGGGCACTCAGTTTCTGGGTTCCCGACGATGATGTATGGGCGCGGCTTGGGTTCCTCTGTAATTTCCAAAACATTATAACCAATAAATAATAATATTTAAAGAGATTCAAAGGAAGAAAAAGAAATTGGTTACCAGTAAGTAGATGATCGGCACACTTTCCATTGCAAAGTCCTTGAATGGAGACATCTCTTGCGGCAACGATGACGGGAAGGACACTAGTATCGCCCTTAGTGAGTTCCTCGATAAGAATTGGGATATGTGCTTGTAAAGTCAAGACTTTTCCATGTTTATATGATTTATTAGTCGATTGTTTCACCACTTCCACCTTGATTTTGGGGCTTTTCCCAGGCTTTGCGCCTGGCATCATGGCTTGATAACTTTCCACCACTTCCCACCAACGGGTGACTTGAGGTTGAAGGTGGTCTTTGCCTGGCAACACCAACGATTTTATGAAATTCCTCATCGTATTCTTTATGTCTTTCCCACAATCTCCGTACCACATTAAGGCTAGTTTAACGTTCCCGGTGAGCATCGGACCATCATGGTGGATCATTTTGGCCTTATCGGTATAAGGGTCCCAAGAGTGACCATGGCCGGAGGAGGAAGTGAATAAAAGAGAGACTGAAAGTGCAAGAGCAAGGAGGCGCGTTGAAAGAGAAGAAGAATAACCCATTATTCACAATCTTTATTCGGATGGGTTTGTATATTTATTTTTTAGTCTAAATGATGTTCTAACTCAAATAGACAACATGATTGAAACATGAGAGATGGTGATGGGTATTTATAAGGTAGAATTTGTGGATAAATTATTCAAAAAGACACCTAATTTTAAGGAGTCAAAATCCCAGATATCCTTGAAATTTTCTGTGGTAGCTATCAATCAAACCGACCAAACATAAGCGCTTCCTGTCCTTGAAATATATTAAAAAAATACCTGTCAAGTTCATGTTGTTAGTTATAACCCCATCCATCGGAGACGGTAAAGGAGTGCTCGGAAGTGAATATTGTTAAATTTATTATCCTTCTATAATTGATATATTTTATTATGGATGTATAATTTTAAAATTTATTATTATTTTCATGAATGTTAGATGCATCTATCTTCGTCTCACCCCATCTCACTCCACTTCAATTTAATTGTTACTATTTATTTTTAAATTTTTTCAATTTTTTAAAGTCAAGTAAATATTTAAATATAATTTTCTAAAAAATATTTAAACATAAAATATAAGATTTTTTTTAAATATTACGTTATTATTTTTTTTACCTTTTTAATAGTTTATATATACAAGGATAAAATGGTAAGTGCATATAGTGGAGCAGGTCGAAGCAAGATAAGCAATTACCATAACTGCTCTATACCACTATCCAAAAGAAAAAAAATCCACCCGCCCTGCATCCACTTTTCAAACAAAAAAGTTCACTATGAATTCGAAATCCATGGGGCAGATCGGATTTTGTCATCCTTACCATCCACTCATTTCGACTGGAAGCTTGGTTGAGCTTTGTGTGGATCCTAATTTACAAAGAGGGTCAATACAATTTTTTTTTTCTTTTCATATTGGGTTTTAAATTTTTTTTCAATTTAATCCCTAAATTTGGTAATTTTTCTCACATTAAAGCTTGAACTTTTTTTTGTCCAAGTTAGCCCATGAAATTTTCTTGAAAACCCTAAGTTTAGATCTTAATCTGCGAACAATTATTAAGTACAAGACTAACTTGAAAAAAAAAACTCAAGCCTCAATACGATAATAATTACCTAATTCAAGTCTCAATATAAAAATTGTTGTCAAATTCAAGAACTAACTTTTAAAAAAAATTCAAATCCCAATATAAAAATAGTTACCAAATTCAGTTTCCAAATAGTGATTTAACCTTTACAAAAATTACATAGTTGAAATCTAAAAAACTCTAGTGTGTTTTTCGAAGTTAGTAAAGGGAGACAACTTGGAAAGTTTTGCACCCATATATGATATGTCACACCCCAAATCTAGATGATTCGAGTTGAAGGCGTGTATACGTGAAGTTGTCTGTTCTGGCACACTTTGGTGGTTAGTTCGCCAAACTGTAAACTTTTAGCGAATTTATGTCTTGGCAAATTGAGTATCTATTTATAGAAGTATATCAGGATTTAGTTTTTTGTAACACCCCAAACCCGGCCCATTCACTACGACCGAATTTGAAATGCCACTGCGGAACACGTTCGAAAAATATTCTTACTTAAGAGTAAAACCGTTGAAAATTTGTTTCCTTTAATAAAACATTTTCGTGACTTGAAATATTCTAAGTAAAAACTAAACTATTATGAAAACACTGGATTCAAAACTTTATTATCCATACTTAAAGAAATAAAGTCATTTGCAATCAATATTTAAATTTCGAATCGTAATAGAACATAATAATAAAGGTACTTAATAAAAATACTTAAATACTTTAATGGGCCTTTTTACATTAAACACTTATTCAAAATACTGAAAATATAGATACTTAATTAATTAAACAAGATATCCTTTTTGCATGAAAATCCTCTTCTGCATGGCCACCTTTGTATCCACTCCAACCCGGTCCAAAAATCACGATCACCTGCGATGTTTAATAAAATTGGGTGAGTCACACGGACTCAGTGTGTAATTAAACCACTGAATTCCACCCACATGTTAACCACATATTTCCTCATATAACAGATAATAATTATCATACTCACATATTATCATATTCTGGGCTTGGCCCATATTCAAATCACTTATCAATTAACAAGATAATTAACCACATAATTTCCACATATTGGGCTTAGCCCATTTCTTATTCAAATCCACATTTCAACTAGGCTTGGCCCATTTTCACACATGTTCACATACAAAATCATGCAATTATGAAGCCCAACCCAAACCTAGGGTCCATCCTCTACACACCCCCATATCCAGCCTACCACACACCAGGGGATTATTAAATCACCCTCTCCTTTTCACTCCAAAAAGGCAATCAATGCCGTCCACGTGCAGTTAAGCATAAAAAATCCACAACGCGACCTCAGTCAGCGCCAATCCACGATGTAGCCTTAGCTAACACCAAAACCACGATGGGACACATAGTCACTCATCAACCACGATATGGCACATAGCCGATATCAACCACGATGAGGCACAGAGCTACTCATCAAGCCACGCGAACTTAATCGCTATTAATCCACAACGTGACCTCAGTCAACGTCAATCCACGATGTAGCACAAGGCTAACATCAAACCACGTACTCGAAGTACACCCGTACCTTCTTTCATATCCCACCCATGCACATGCAACATAAAAAAAATAATGCCATGATAATGCATGTACATGTTATTCATAATCATAGGCATACTCACATATACAATTTAATGATCACATCTCACAGATTTGATACTAACCTGGTCATCGTCATACCCTTTAAGGGTATCTATTTCACATTTATCACTGCACTTATAAATAAACACATAATACATGCAAATATCACATAAATCCCGGAAAACAGTAGGCTAACTACACACCTGATTACTAACAGCGTTACGCCCTCAATCCCGATACTATCAATAAGTGACACTACGGCTATCTGCCTACTTTACTGTTCGGACGCTGGCCCACACCCCGGCGGCCAATCTCGTACTGCCGAGACAGATCGTTTCTTAAACTTTGGAATAGGGACCTTCCCTTTTCCTTCTTGACTGATATTTGCATCCATCAGTAATATCTTTAATTAGAAAGTCCTGTTAATCACCAATATACAAAATCTTGACCAAATGTTCACAACTTGACATACCTACCGAAATTGAATCTCGAATCCCGAAGCCCTTGATTACCACCGTCGAAATTCCTAAATCACCATAGACAGAATCAGTCAGCCATTTATACCCAAAATGTGGCCTAAGGTCGAATGTCATTAGCCACTTACCTTGCTCGACTAAGTCCCGAAACTGTCACCTACTCTTGTTGTGTCGAAAACCCTACTAAACAATAGTTAGAAACGGCTTAACACGAGAATACTATGAAGATGACCCCTTGGCCGAATACTAAACATCTTACTTTGATGGATCAGATCCCGAGGGAACCCCTAAAGTTTCCTTCCTTCAACTACACAAAAGAACACACCATTATGGTCCTTGAAGATTCGGCCATTCCTAACAACAAAGCCCATCCATTGCTTTCGGCACTTTAATGGAAGGAAACCCCATAACCGATCGCTAGGAGAGAACTACTTACCACTACACGTTACTTGAAGAGGTTAAGAGAGAATGGACCCCGGCTAACTGCTTCGGCTTTAAGGCTTTCCCAATGAGGCTAAAACATTCGGCTATGGTGACCAAAAGAAGAGGGGTTTCGGTTCTTGCCAATAATGGAAGAGAGGATAGTTCTTAGGGTAAGTGGTGATTTCGAATGAACAAGCAAAGAAGAAAAGGAGAAAATAATGACTAATAGGTTCGGCTAAAACACTTAATGACAAAGGCTTTCGGCTTTCAAAAGAATGGAAAGGAATTTTGGCAAGCAACTAAAAGAGAAAGACAAAAGGAAGGGTGTCTATTAAGAGAAGAATTCGGCACTCTCCCTTGCTAGCTTCAAAACCGTCCATGAAGGTCCTTAGAGAAATGCTTCATATTTGGCCATGCACAAAATGGAGGGAAGGAAAATGAATTTTGGCCATGCTTTTGCTATCTCCAGGCCGGCCATGCTTCCTTCCCCATTTGAAAATTCCTATCATCAAATACAATAACACATTGTTTAATAATCTACCCATTACTACCCCATTTCCCATACATAAAATAATAATAATAATAATAATAATAATAATAATAATAATAATAATAATAATAATAAAATAACAACTACCCCATCATCCTATGCATAAAATAATAACATAAAATAAAATAACAACAATCCCATACTTGCATTGCTTCATGCGTGCATGTGCCCATGCAACCACTAGCCTCACGTCGGCCACAAAAAAAGAAAAACCCATGCTGCTGCTCCTGGGTTTCGAACCCCAGACCCGCTGGAGGCTCCCCACGCCTCCAGCCACTCGGCCACTGCACCTTTCGTGACATAAACCCGTCACACAAACTTTTAAACACTCCCTCGATAGCTCCCCTTCTCCTTAACACCAAAGCCAAAAAAATAAAACACTCCCAAAAGTTCTCCATGTTACTCGAACATGGGACCTTACTGCCAGAGTCCCATGTAGCGCCCTTAGCCACTCGGCCAAGGCACTTCTTATGCCATAACCTTGCCAAAATATTTCCTTTAAGGCCTCCTTGCCTTGCTCCCTTTAACACCGAAAAAATAGCACTCCCAAATGCGATTTCTGCAACTCGAACCCCTGCCCTCCTAAAGTACCTTAGCGCCCTAAGCCACTTTGCCAATTAATTCCTTATGTCCTAGCCCCACATAATTTCTTTTAAGGCCTCATTGTCTATTTTCCACTTTTCAACCTAAAATTCCAAAATTTTTTTTTCCAAAGCTTCCCTTTTTGTCCTAGAGTTTTAAGAACCCCTAAAACACATCCAAACCACTCTTAAAGCCTACTAACTCGTAAATTATGCACGAACACATAACCCCTAATCTAGGATGTTACATTTTTGATGTGTTCTTCAATAAGAAAGAATTTGATAAAAGAAAAATAAGCTCTTGTAGGTTACGACCAAATGTATAGTTTGCCTAGTTTGTTCAAGCACTGTGAAGAGCATATCTTGGTAACTAGATCTGGTTATAAACCAATTAAACTGATTGGTCAAATAGTTTTTGGACAAGAATCTCATTTATGATTCTTCCAGATTCTGTAAGCCATTAAGAAGGGCATATTTTGAAGTTTCTTGACACTTGTCAAATTCTACTAAGCAATAGTGGATTATATATATGTGTGTGTGAGTAAGGTTCATGAGAAAGTTTCTTCTTCCTTCAAAAATGACTCTTAAATTCTTAAACATAAAATGTTATTGATGGTTGCTATTCTTATGTAAACTGGAAGCTAAAGATTCTTGGGAATAAACAGCGGATGTTCTATCTCCATGTAAGTCGGATTCTTGGGAATAAACAGAGGATGTTCTATCTCCTGGTAAGTCTGGCAGCTTTGCATGTTAAGATTAAGGGTACTATGATATATACATGCAGTAAGTTATGATTAAAAGGTCATGCATGGGGGTTATCTGTAGACGGGATGTTAGTAATATGTTTGTAAATGAGTTTTAATGGTTAACCCACGTTCATTTAAGCAGTTGATGCTACGAGTTTGTGAAAGATGTTCAGAATTGAAGATTTTGATCTTCTGCAAAGTGAGTCTCTAATATCAACTCATACAAGTTCATATAAGTATATTTTTTGTGATTGATATTCTTGAAAACAGTGTGTGAGTACATGAATGATTGCTGGAAAATAAGTATTTATTTCCTAATATAAGTCTTTGTGAGTCTAGAATATGATGAATTGTGTGTATGAGTGTATGTGATACTGAGAAACTTATGTCTGGAATGTATACTATGTGATGTGATTGTGTTGATGCATATGAAGCATGAATTGAGGTATGATTTGATTAAGAAAATGAGTTAGCCTACCTGAATATATGTTTATATTGGATATGTTATGTAAGATTGAAAATGTTTAGGAGTGGAATGTATCTAAGTGTGGAGAGGTTGTGATGTGAGTTTGGACACCGTGTTATTCGATGAAGTCCGTTGAGATAGTAAACATGAATTCTGATATGAGAATTCTAAAGAAAAGTCCATGGCCATGACACATTCTAAAAAGGGTGGATGAGTCGTATTTATCGACTGGGGTTCTCTGCGTGCCCCAAGGCGATGATGGGAAAGCCTCACACGATTTGAGTTTAGGCAAATTCATATCACAAATACAACAGTTTATGGGGTGTTTAGGTGGTATTCTGTTAGCATTTGTAGCGTATTCTGATTTGGCCTTTATGGCGTATTCTAATTGGGCCTTTGTAGCATTCTATTAGCCTTGGTGGCATTACGTTAGCCTATTGTGATATTATGTTAGCCTTTGTGGCATATTCTGTCTGGCCCCAGTGGCATATTCTGGTAAGTTTATGTTAAAGATATGATCTATCCGAAACTTTAGTGTGAAAAGTTTTGTAATAAATTGAATAAGTCTTAAAGAAAGTTTCTTGAAAAGAAGTATGATTCAGTATGTTCAAAGAGGGTATCCGCTGTGATTATTTGTCAGTATAGTAAATGGGCGTATTTGAAATAAGAGTCCGTCAATTTGAATTATCATGCTATTAAGGTGAAATTCTGAGTTAACTGGTATTCATTGTATTTGCATAGTATTATGTATTGTTTTGAGCCCTGATGAAATCTGAGTTGTTCGATATATTGGATGTCTTGTGCCTTGTAAAAAAAAATGTGCATAATTCTTATGAATGATCTGGAGGGTTCTCCATCAGAATGAGTATGCGTTGGGTTGAATCAGGGTATTGTCTAAATTATGATTTGATTTAGCAAAATCAGTATAGTTATCCACCAAAAGTATGAACAGTGCCTGCGATTTTCTATTAGAGAATAACTGTTGAAAGTTGTCAAACGAGAAAAGAAAAAAGATAGTATCGACTGTCAAGACCTGAAGTCAGCCAAATAGTTGGATGAATGGCGATATGACATGAATGATAAGTAGCATATAAGTACGAAATTATATAACTGATAGTTTGGAAGTATCCGCCAAAGATATATATATATATATATATAGGGAGATTGAACATTCAAGATGAAGAATTTATCAAGAAAGGTTAAAAGGTATATTGTGATCAAAACTCACTAAGTTCCTATGAACTTACTAGTGATATGTTTATATTTCAGGTATTGTTGTTTAAGTGAGAGGGCTAGGAGAGACAACGCTAAGAATGTGCCAGAGATGATGCAAACGGGTATACAATGCATACAACGGGTGTTTTGGAAAAATTGGCATTTAGTAGGACTACACCCTAAGAGATTGTGTTTCGTAAACCATGTGTTATAATAAATTGTAACAAGTCTAAAGCAATATGTATATTTTTAATTAATTACTTTCCTTTGTTATTTAATATGGAGTTTTTAAATAAAATAAATAGATAAATGTTTTTAAGTAAGGGAAATTGCTAACTATTTTACTAGATTTTGTTAAGTGATTAACGTGGTAACACCCAAGATTCGGACCCAATGAATCAAATCAGGTTGAGGGCGTTACATGATATGCATATATCAGTATTGTAGTGGCCCAAATTCATCTGGCCCAAAATAAAACCAAAAATAAAAAGTCTAAGTCCATTTGCAAAAATATATTGGCTCAAATAAAAAACAGCCCAATAGCTAAATCCATCTGCTAAACCTAATACCCAATAACCCAAAGCCCAATAGCCCAACTATCCTAAACTAATAGAAACCTTAATTTCACCTTAAGAGTTTCGGCGTCGCTCCTTCGCCACGTTAGTGGACACGCCACTTGAGGTCTCTCTCCCTCCTCTCACCAAAATGGCAAGGCGCGGCCCCCAGCGCCGTTGACCTTGCCACGAATACTTGCAAAGAAAAAAAAGAAACGAGACATAGGAAAGAGATAGTAGAAAAAGTGAAAAAGAAAAGAAAAAATATATGTAATCAGCTATAAAAGCCTAATGAACATATTGTATTTTTACGGATGCATTAAGAAATCAAATACAAAAAAAAAAGCAACAAGTTTAAAAAAAAGGTAGTTCGTTTTATCTATTTTATTTTTGCAAAAATATAAATAAAAAATTATTATTATTTCTTACCTGCGTCGATTCGTTCTTCACCGTGGGAGGACGAGGCCACTGTCTTCGATGAAAGACAGTCTCGTCGGAGTTTCGTTGGATGAGAAAATAAAAGCAACCCTTTAATAAATCAAGAAACCGAAAGGTTTCTTAAAAATCTCTAAGGGTTTCATCGTTTTACTTCAGATCGGGGTCCTAGGGAGTTAAAAAGGGCTAAAAAAGTGATTTTTTTGTAACTCTAGCCACCGGAGGCGACAGTCGCTGTTGTCAATGATCAATGGCCACGGCGAGGCGACGACGGTCCTATGGTCGGATAGGGAACGACTCTAGAGAAAAAAGTGAGCCCTATTTTTTTTTAAACTGAGTGGAAATGAATTTTTTTTTTTAAAAAATTGGCTTATATAGACATCATCAAACGACGTCGTTTCAGGCCTGACCCGCTGACCCAATCCAGATCCCTGGGATCCACGTGTTTTCATGGAAATGGTCTATCTGATGCATTAGTCCTTCCGCCTTTGAACCTTTTTTAATGTGGTCCTGATTTTTTTTTCTTTTTTTAGATTATACCATTTAATTTTGACTCACTTTCAGTTTGGTCCTCAGTTTGCTGGCCGTCTGAGGAATGACACATGTACCCATTTGGTCCCTGTTTATTTTCACTTTTTTTTATTTGTCCTTTATTTATTTGTTTATTTATTTTTATATATAATTCATGCTTTTAATTTCATTTAAATTTCAATTTAATCCTTCATTTATTTAATTTCACCCATTTATGAATTGTTTTATTTATTTATTTACTTTTTTTAATGTTTCATATTTGTGTTATTTATATTTCCTTTTTATTATGCATTTTTTACCCTTGTTATTATTATTATTCATATTAATATTATGGTAGTAATCATGACATGATTATTGCTATTATTACTATAAATTGATGTTTTTACTATCATTATAGTTGCATTATTACTACTCACTAGCATATTATTTTTTATTTTATCTTTTATTTATTTATTTATCTATCATTTTAATATTATCATTTCATTTTTTTTACTCATTACTATGTTACTTTAGTTTGCTAATATACATGCTATGTGTCGTGTTAAAATATATTTATCCATTTTATTACTAGGCCTAGACAATTTAAAAAGTATACCGTTTTAAAAGGTTACATTCGTTCTACCTAACATATAGGAAATATTTGAAACCGAGACAATGTTAATTATTTTTGGGATTTGAGGAGTCATGCTCCTAACTTACGGAGTATGGCATCCTCCTAGAACCAAAGTAATCGAATGTCCTATTTAAAATAAAAACAAGATTTAAATAAGGATCAAATGGTGACTATTCTTGTTCTCGAGGATTCAAAGCATCGTGTCCTAACTTACGGGGCATGATCTTTTTTTCTTGACTAACTCAAAATAAGGCCTTTTCGTAAAATTTAACTTAGTTAAGTGATTTTAATTAAAAAGAAAATCATGCAAGGAGGGATCGTATTTTAATTTCTCTTCAAATTTTCAACTTCCGACATCAAAACATCAAGTAATCATGTAGGTACCAATTTTGGGTGTTATAAGGGTGCTAATTCTTCCTCATACGTAACCGACTCTTGAACCCATTTTCTGGATTTGTAAGACCGAATATTATCATTTTAGTAAATCTAATGTTTTATTAAAATGACCGAGTTTTGAGATGATCCAATCACTCCTAAATAAAAAGGGTTGGTGGCGACTTCATTTTCGTTTTAAAATAAAAAAGTTTATTTCAAAAAAAAAAGTTTCGATAGCTTGGCGACTCCACTAGGGACTAATAAGAGAGTCAAGCCGTGAGTTGATTACTTTTTGGTCTTTTTGTCGAAAGTTGATAATTTGGTTTAAATTAACGATCCCTTCATTGCATTTCGTCCTTCATGTCTTTGTTACCTCGGGTTACATAGCGATCTAGTATATCTGTTTTATTGGTTCGAAAGTTTCTCTTTTATGTTTTCGCGTATACTACATTGCATAATTATTCCATTTTACCCTTTTTAAGTGGAGTGGGAAGCTATTCCTTTGTGAGGTCTTCATCTTCGTATAGGATAGTGGATCGCTTTCGGGGTACATCGATACCTATGTTTTCATGAGGTCTTCACCTCTGAACAGACATAGGGAAATATATTCTCCTGAACTGAACTCAGTTCTTATGAGCATATAATGGGTGAGGATTGAGGAATCTGCTGGTTCAGGTACCCTTACTTTAGAACCAAACCGCATATAATGAACCCTAAGAATCCACCCTAGGTAGAACCATATCAAACCTTTAGTAGTCACCTGAATAGATGTTCTATTTATTATTTCTTGCTTTGTATTCGTGCTTTGTATAAAATATACTGACTTGTTTCGTTTTGTCTTGGCTGTGATTGCATTGCATTTTCATAATAGAAAAGGGCGTTGATTTGTGTTCAGTTGCTAAATAGAGAGCTTGTCATAGAAAAGGGATTTTTTGATTAAGTGGAAGACAATGCGGCCATACGAATATGGTCCGAGAAAAGACAATAAGAGAAAGGCGACAGCCTGTCGGAATTATGGGATTTCACCTGCTTCAGTGTGACTCAGAATAATATTCAAGAGTTGAAAGAAATATAGGACCAATGGGATGACAAAATCAAGCAATTATACTACCGTGAATATGGTGATTTACCTTATTTACTCGATGTCAAAGTGGATAAGTACCTATTTCGAGCTCTTGCCCGGTATTGGAATTTCGCTTATAGCTACTTCACTTTTGAGAAGGTAAACTTGGTGCCCACCATAGAAGAGTACACAACTCTACTTCGTTGCCCAAAGGTCCAATCTGACAAAGCCTACTCTAGAGCCACCAACATCCCGACTTTCTTAAAGAGGCTAATAAGCATAACTAGGATAAGCGAGAAATGGGTCACGACCCAGATTAAACAAAAAAGAGATAGCAAATGCATCCCTTGGAAAATTTTGTGGGATTTGATCTTGGCACATCCAAATACGAGGAAAAGGGTCGACATATTCACCTTGAGTATTTACGGGTTAGTCATCTTTCCCAAAGTACTAAGGTATGTAGATAATGCAGTTTCAGATCTATTTGACCGACTTGACAAAAGGGTCACTCCTGTCCCGGTAAGTTTGGCTAAAACTTTCAGACCTTTAAGCGCATGTCGGAGAGCAGATGGAGGAAGATTTATAGGATGTGCACAAATTTTCTGGTTCCATAGCCACTTTAGGAAAGTAGAAAAAGTCTATTATTGAGTGTTCTCCTAGGACTATTTTCCATTGAAAGAATTCGTGGCTATCCTAAGACAAGACAACATTTATGAAGAAAATTGGATAACAATTTTCCAAAGTTTCCAAGATGAAGATGTTGAATAGAGGGCCCCTTGGATGATCTCTGATGAAATTTTGTATCGATGTGGAGACTTTGACTGGGCCCCTCTACTCAAGATATGAGGAGTTGTTGGATATGCCCCTCTACTTGTATTGAGACAGTATAGGTTGAGGTAGTTTATACCAGCAACGCAATGGCTGGCTCAATATGAGTTTGGATATAAAGGTGATAATTACAAAAACAAGATTCATGAAATTTCAAATGCGTGGAACCAAACTCACAAAATGAGAAATTTTTCGCAAATCCCATGAAGACCCCAGAATATGATTGGTGGTGGGGTAAAAGAATCAATGACAATGTCCCTTCGGTGAACCAAGAAAGTACCTGACCGATAGAAGAACACTTGCAAGTGATCCCGTCTAAATTAGAGATCGTAAAGCAAGACTTCAAAAACAAGAGTTCAGAGTTAGGGAAAAGGATAGAAAAGTTGGAAAAGGAAAAGATTTAGCTAGGATTAGACGTTGACATCCAAAAGTTAGAAGCTTAGAAAATGAGAAGAGTTAAAAAACAAGGCTGAGGAAAACTTGGACAGCTTAAAAACGGATTATAAGAAACTGCTTTGGTCAATGAGGACTGCCAGGTTGGGTAAAACATTGGAACAATGACGGCAAGAAATCTAAGAAGAAAAGATTAAAGCTGATCAGTGGAAAAAGAAATTCCAAGATGCTCAAGTCTGAAAAGATGCTCTAAAAAGGGATTTGTTAGATAGCCGAGATGAAAAAGTTAGATTGAGAGCCCAGATAGCAGAATTAGAAAGGTTTCTGCATCAACATCGTAGTCACAAGTCTGTGATTGAGTTGAAAGCAAGCCTAACTAAGATTGAAGAGTTGAAGAGAAAGATAGAAGAGCTCGAGACCGCATTGCAAAATTGTGAAATCTGAATTGAACTTCTTGAAACGAATAATGAACATTGGAAAGAGCAACTCCAACGCTCTCAAGGTCAGATTAGGGATAGAGATCACATCATGGGTGAAGCTTTGACTCAAGTATGAGAAGTAGTAGATCATTTGCAAACCCTAGCGGTTCAAGCTAACATGCTGAGCTTGAGATACGAACTAGAATCAGATCGGGGCCGAGAATTAGCTTGGCATCTTAGGAAAGTCAAGGCTTTGAGTATTAGAGCAAGACCGTATATGTAAAATGTACCCGTTTTATGTAAAGAAATTTGTTTTCTAGTAAAGTTGTTCTAATAGAATTGAATCAGAATCAATGCCTCTTTTTGCATTCATTTTTCATTCATTAGCATAACATTTCATCACAAGCTTAGTAAGTTCATATAACGGAAATTAAAACTCACCAATTCACATTTATTAACATTAAGCTTTCAATAACATGCTTTTCATCAAATTGGCAAATTTACCTAAACACTTACACTCAATCAAACAAGTTAGTCACATAAATATTCACATATGCATCAAGTAAGCATAGATGAGCTCATCATACTATATTCCTTCAGGACATCATTCTTTTCATCCCATAATTCTCTTATCATGCCAAGAGTTTTGTTCGTTGAATCATTGAAATTCCGATGGATACTCAAGTAGTACACTCATGGTGTACAATTCAATAACCCGTCAATTCTTATTCAAGAGTACCCATTAGGGCTCTTAATCAAAGTACATACTCTCGAGCCACATATAATATAATAGGATTACCAGTCTAGGCTAAATCCTTTATGTAACGTTTGCTCAGAATAGCTCAATTAGGATTACTAATCCAGGCTAAATCCTAATTGTAACATATGTTCGAGAGGAATTAAATCAAGATTACTCGTTCGGGCTAAATCCTTTTTATAACGAGGTCAATAGGATTACTCATCTTAGCCAAATCCCATCAGTAACAAATGTAGGACCTCATTCATTTCAGGAAAGCACATGTATTCATCGGAATTCAATATTCAAACGGAACTTAACCCTTTTTCACCGTTTCAAGCATGTATTCAATTCTTCATTATAGCAATCAAATAATTCACATCAATATAAGTTATATTCCATACAAACACAACATTCAATTTAACATATTTACTTGCTCGATTAAGTTACACGAACTTACCTCGACACTTGTTCGCGTTTAAAAATCTACTAATCTGAAACTTTTTCTTTTCCTCGGTCTAACCTCGAATTTGTGTTACCTGGATCTATATAAATGAATTTATTCATCAATTTATCACATTTCATATTCAATTGGACTCAATTTACATCCTAGGCAAAATTACCATTTTGCCCCTAACTTTTCCATAAATTCCAATTTCATCCCTAGGCTCGGAAAATGAAATTTATGCAATTTACTCCCTATTCCAAGCCTAATCGAAATTTCAATATAGAATTTACAGCACATATATTCTATAAATTTTAGAAAGTTTCTTCAATTTTCACAACTTTACATTTTAGTCCCTAAATCATGTTTTCATAAAAAATCACTTTGTAAAAGTTGTTTATCTATCAACAACCTTTCATTTTCTACCATAAATTTCAAATTTTCAGCATATTCATCCATGACATGATTTCCATACTTTGATAGCTTTTCAAATTGATCCCCCAAATAGATAGATTATGTTATCCCGATTTCAAAAATATCAAAATTACTAAAAATGAGACAAGGAAACTTACCAATTAGGCTAGACTAAAAATGAGACAAGAAAACTTACCAATTAGGCCAAGAAAGTTTCTTCTCTCTCTCCTAGCGTTTCCATGTATTTGAGGTTGAAGATGATATAAAATAAGATGATAATTCTTTTATCATCTTTTAATTAATTAAATTATTTGAATTTCTAATTTAGTCCTTGCCCTTTTTCTAATTTTCCATGGATGAGTCACCAAATTATCTACATACTTTTCTTTAATGGTCTAATCACCATATAAGGACCTCAAGTTTTGAATTCCATAGCTAATTAATCCTTCTAGCTACTAGAATTCAACTTTTACATTTTATGCGATTCAGTCCATCCCGTAATTAAGCACTTAATCGATAAGATTTTCTTATCAGAAATTTTACATGACATCTCTATCATAATACGGACCATGCAATAAAATAAAAATAAATTTTATTTCTGGCTCGGATTTGTGGTCGCAAAACCACTATTCCGATTTCACTGAAAGTGGGCTGTTACATGAATGACCAAATACAAGAGTCCTAAGGAAGCATAATAAGCCAGTTGACCCAATTACTGGCCGGAGGGATTGAAAAGGGGAAGAATACTGTGATTAACTCTGGGGATGATAATGAAGACCCTACATACCCCTCAGGCTTCACCCCAGTGAATGTCAAGTCCAACTAGATACATATCCATGAAAAGTACCCGTTACCATAAGACTATAACAATACCAAGTCGGCACCTCAGGACCGGTGAATTACCCAAATGGTTCAAGTTCCAATCCCAAAGATAATCTGACCAACCCCGTTATACCAAATTTGGACGACATGGCGAAAATGGATAAAGCAAGAGTAGAATTGCTAGAAGATCGGTGCAAGTGATTGGAGGAGAAATTTAGAGCTATAAAGAGTGCTGACTACCTTTACGGGGTCGATGCCAAGGAATTGAGTTTTGTCCCGGATCTAGTGCTCCCACCAAAATTCAAAACTCTAGAATTTGAAAAATACAATGAGACTAGTTTTCCTGAAGCCTATATCACAATGTTCTACCGAAGAATGACAGGATACGTCAATAACGACCAATTATTAATCCATTGCTTCTAGGATAGTTTGATCCGGTCGGCCACCAAATGGTACAACCAGCAAAGCCGTGCCAAAATCAATTCATGGAAAGACTTGGCACAGGCTTTCATGAAATAATAGAACCATGTGACCGACATGACACTTGATAGAATAACGCTGCAAAATATGGAAAACAAGCGAAGTGAAAGCTTTAGGCAATATGCTCAAAGATGGAGAGAAGTGGCAACACAAGTTCAGCTATATCTTCTGGAAAAGGAGACAACAATGCTTTTCATAAACACTTTGAAAGCCCCGTTCATTAACCATATACTGTGTAGTGCTACCAAGAGCTTCTCAGATATAGTAATGTCTGGAGAAATGATTGAGAATGCAGTAAGGAGTGGGCAAATAGACACGAGGGAAAACGTTAAAAGGTCTGCCCCGAGAAAGAAAGAAAATGAAGTAAACACCGCGAGTGTGTATAATAAGAGCTATTCAAAACCGATCACTGTAGGCCAACCAAAGTCCATGACAACCAGCCATCAAGGCCATTCGAGGCAAGAATCTAACTAAAGGCCAAACACTGAAAAACTCCAATTCACACCTATCCCGATGACATATGGAGAGTTATATTAGAATTTGTTTAATAGGCATGTAGTATCTCCATTTTACTTAATGCTCATGCAACCTCCATTCCCAAAGTGTTATGATGCGAATGCTCAATGCGAGTACCACGCAGGAATAATAGGACACTCACTTGAGAACTGCACTGTATTCAAGAAGTTGATCGAGAGGTTTATCAAGATGAGAATTGTAAGGTTCGATGATCCCTCAAGACCTAATGAGGCAGGAAATCCATTACCCATTTATTCTGACCAAGGGACAAACACAATAATTGAGAGTGGAGGCAAGGGGACCAAAACCGATGTTATGGAGTTGAAATCCCTACTAAAATGGGTTTGGTAAAAAAATGATAGACATGGGATTAGTCATTCAAGATTCAGAAGATATGCCCAAAGGAGTGAGGAGTTACTATGAGTTCCACGCTAAAGAAGGTCATGAGATCTAAGAGTGTACCAAATTTAGAACTCTAGTGCAAAGTTTGATGGATAACAAAGAATCGGAATTCTTTGAATATGTCAAAGGCTCAGAGGGAGGAGATGTTTGCGCCTTAGAGGAAGGATCAACAAAGAAGGTTTACAATGTCAACCATCCAGTGGTGATTACCTGGCCGAGAAGCAATGAAGTGGGAGCACAAGCTACGCCAAGAGTCATAATTCAAAAACCCGTGGATTTTCCCTAAAAGGATAGCAAAAGGGTTCCATGAAATTATGATTGCAATGTGATGGTCCCGGGGGAGGAGAACTCGGTTGGCACTTCAGAAGGGGGCCAGGATATTAGTTTCTTCAAGCGCAGTGGCAGGCGCTATGACCTGGCAAATGCAAGAACTGAGCCCCTTAAGGAAGAAATCCCTGGCAGTCGAGCATAAGAAAAAAAAAATGGCTAGACTTGAATCTCCTATCAATAAGCCAGTAACTGAGAACGAAGCTAAGCAATTCTTTAAGTTCTTGAAACATAGCGAGTATAGTGTAGTAGAACATCTGCACAAACAACCAGCTCGCAGATCAGTATTAGCCTTACTCCTGAGCTCAGAGACACATCGTAACGCATTGATGAAGGTGTTAAATAAAACTTATGTCACTGATAATATCTCTGTAAACAAGCTAGATCGTTTAGTTAACAATCTGAGTGCCGAAAATTTCATCTTCTTCAATGATAATGAAATACATCCATGGGAAATGGGATCCACGAAGGCTCTACACATCACTACCCACTACAAAAGATATACATTGCTAGGAGTGTTAATTGACAATGGATACGCACTGAACATCTTGGCTTTATCCACACTGAATACGTTACCAGTGGATAGCTCTCACATGAAGGCATGCCATAATATAGTGAGAGCATTCAATGGTACAGAAAAGAAGGTGATGGGAAGGATTGAAATACCACTCTTAATTTATCCGAACACATATGAGGTACACTTTTTGGTAATGGATATCAAACCCTTTTATAATTGCTTGTTGGGTGGGCCTTGGTTTCATTTGGCTGGGGTAGTGTTGTCTTCACTGCACTAAAAACTAAAGTTGGTAACAGAGGGTTGACTGGTAACAATAAACGCTAAAAAGGATTCATTGCATCCGTACCGAGTGATGCACTATAGATAGAAGCAGATGAAGAGGCAATAGAATGTTCCTTTCGATAATTAGAACTTGTTAATGCAACTTTCATTGTTGAAGGAAATAAGATCCTAGTGCCAAAAATATCCAAACCCACGAGGATGGGTCTGCAGTTGACGGTCGAGAAATGAGCCTTGCCTGGAAGAGGACTCGAAAAAAATCTTCAAGGAAGAGTCAATGCACCAATGCTGATGGACAAACAGGACCACTTTGGTTTAGGGTACAAGCTAGATGCGAGACAGAAGAAGCAGGAACTGGAAAAGAAGCAAGAAAGAAAAAGAGCACAACTAAGTGGGGGAGAGGTCAAATAGGAATCGGTGATTTTTCCCCATATATCTAAAATATTCGTGTTAGGAGAAATCATTTATCAAAGAGAGCCCGTTAACTAAGACTGTGGAAGAAATATTGGGAAACTTGAGCATCAATACCATATCCGAAGAAAAAATTGGGGAGAAAAACCTATCAAGCATTTGTCCTTATATCCCTGGAACTGTTTTGAACAATTGGACTGTAGAAGAGATCCCTATAATCTTTAGAACTATTTTAGAGTAATGTTCAAAACACACTTATTGCTCTAAGCCTGGGAGTAATAAGAATCCTATTATGAAAAAGGCACATGTCTACTATTTTTATTTCAATAAAATAATGCATCTTTGTGTCCCATTTGGCAAATATTCTTTTATTTTTTCCATTTCATTCATACTCATACTGTAACACCCCATACCCGAGTCTAAGGCTGAGACCGGATACGAGACATTACTATGCTTGAACTTTCTTAAACATGCACTTATGGGCCGTAAAATTTTGTTCCGAATTAAAACTTCTCTTTCTTAGTCTAGTCATACATTTCATGGGCCTATGAGCCTTAAACACATAGCTGGAAACTTTCGAAACTTAATCGAAAACTTTTCTTTAAAACAGGGGTCACACGCTCATGTGGCTTGGGACACGCCCGTGTACCCCTAAGACACGCCCATGTCTTCCACTCGTAGTCAACACTAACTAATTACACACGGTCTTGACACGCCCGTGGGCTTAGACCGTGTGTCATACCTTGATATACTGACTTATTCACACGGCTTGGGGCACACGCCTATGTGCTAACTGTGTGTCTCACATGGCCTATACAAATGGCCGTGGGATTAGTTCCTGGTCTATACTGACTTAAGACACTAACATGCAAGGAATACAAGGCCTAGACACACGCCCGTGTGTCTATCCGTGTGGGCACTTGAAGGCTATTTACCAAGCCAATTGCCACCCTGAAATCAAGATCAATCTCATATTCAATTCAACAACTCAATTTACTATATCTTTCATGAACAATACTACATGCTTCATTGATATCGATAAACATACATACTTAGTCAATCTTGGCCAATCACTTAGCCATATACAAAAGAATAATAACTTGATAGCCCATACTTTTTCCCTTTTAAGACATATTCTCAAAATAAAATGTTTCCTATACATGCCATACTTAATATAAACATATTGGCTATACCAAAATAGCGATTGATAGTGTGCTCCGAGCTCCGATGATGATGATCCACGAGATTAGCTTGGCGGGACTACATAGAAAGAGAGAATAAAAGACGTAAGCATTTAGCTTAGTAAGTTTGCATATAATGCACATAGCAACATACTTGTTTAACATAAACCATTGGGCATAAACATTGGCATCATAAAATTCAGCTATTTAAGCTTACTTACTCTTACTGATTCCTACATATCTCATGAGACTTACTAGTCTCATGCTCGTGAGGTAAACAAGGTACCTATATCACTTGATCACATAGACCAGCATACTTTACTATAATAATTGTAATCTCTAATTCATCATTCATAACATGAATAATACTCATTTCCAAATTGATAATAGCTTTGCTTACTTAATTTTCTTGCTATCTCATTTAAGCTTTACTCATTTGCCCGATGAATTTCTATGAATAACCAAGGATACTGAATCTCCTCGCACATATAACTCGATGCCAAAGCCATATCCTAGATATGGTCTTACATGGGATCTCTCATCTTGGTATCGATACCATGTCTTGACATGGACTTACTCAAAGTCTTCCTTGTGTGTTCCCTTGGGAACTTACCATTGCCATGTCTTGACATGGTCTTATTTGGTATCTTTACTCATGAACTGGTCAATGCTGAGCCTTGGGTTGGACTTACATGAAATCTTCCTTGTTACTCACCAATGCCATGCCTTGGCTTGGACTTACATGGGATCTCTATCTCATGATAGCTTTTCAATGCCAAGACTTGTCTTGGACTTACATGACATCTTTGCTTGGAGACTCACCAATGCCATGCCTTGGCTTGGGCTTACATGGGTCTTCATCTCATAATAACTCTTCAATGCCAAGACTTGTCTTGGACTTACATGATAACTTTGCTTGATTGCCGATGCCATGCCTTGGGTTGGTCTTATACGGACTTTCTCATCTCATGTGGTAGATCGAGTATCCTAAGTAATTCAACTTTAATCGGGACTTTCTCATGCTTAATCTCATTGATTTCTTTATTTAACATAGCATTAAGCATTTCTATGGTAATAATGAACATTATACTAAGCAATTCAATGATAGTAATCATAAAGCTTAGAAATCATACAAACTTACCTCGATATACAAAATGTATGTAGATAGGCAATTTAGTCCTCGACTTTGTTCTTGCCTCGGTTTCGATCCAGGCTTCGTTTTTCTTGATCTATAATAATAATTTAGATCACTTAAAAATCACATTGACTAAATTGACTCTTAACTCATACTTTGAAAAAAATTACAATTTTGCCCTTAAACTTTCTCATAATTACACTTTACCCATAGGCTCGTAAAGTGATTTTCATTAAACTTTCCAACTCTTCATGCTCAATCAATTCATTGTCTCAACTATAGAAATAACCAATTCTCACTATTTCTACCATGTATGACAAATTTCATAACTATTACAAACTAGTCCTTACTAGCATTTTTCATGAAATTCATTTAGGAAAAGATGTTTATCTAACATCAAACTCTCATAATCTTTCTTAAAGCATCATTTTATAAACATGCCATACATGGGTAGATTTTTGAACATGCATCTTAGCTCATTTTATAGCTAAAATTACCTAATTCATAATATGAGGACTCCAAAAATACGAAGAATATTAAAGACGAGGCTAAAATGAACTTACTAGCAAGCTTGAAAAATTGAAGAACCCTAGCTATGGCTTCCTTCAAATTTTCGGCACTTGGGGAAGAAGATGAGAACGATTTTTGTCATCTTTTTCCCTTATTAATCATTTAATTAATAAATGACCAAAATGCCCTTCTCTTTAAAAATTCACCATTTACTAACTCATATCCATTTTTGTCCAAAAATTATAATTTGGGGAAATTGCTATTTAAGGACTTCTAATTAATATTCTAAAGCTATTTAGTACAAAAAGCTTTTAGAAACTCATATTTTGTAACTTTTGCAACTTAGTCCTAATGGACCCTTTAATAGAAATTTTCATAAAATTTCTACATGAAACTTTCATAATATCATGCAAACATCTCAAATACCTTAAAAACTCATATTACTACTTCGGATTTGTGGTCTCGCACCACTGTTCCGATTAGGCCCTAAATCGGGCTGTTACACATACCACACAGATAATTATTTTTAAATTTATTTGTTCTTTGCGTCTTCTTTTATTCCTATAGCAGGTCTCCAGATATCCATGATACGAGCGACACTGCTGCTGACTCAAAGTCTCCTTTTGAGCAAGATATGTGTCTAGAATAACCTTAGGACTTGGAAGATGATCAATATTGTAACTTATCTCTAGATTTGTTAAGGATGGTAGAACAAGATGAGAAATAGATCCTACCTCACAAAGAGTCAGTGGAAATTGTGAGCTTAGGAAACAAAAAAGAAAAGAAAGAGGTGAAGATCGGAGCTTGCATCACTGCAGAGACAAAGTGAGACCTCATTGAGTTACTCCAAGAATTCAAAAATGTCTTCACATGGTTGTATCAAGACATACCTGGTCTAAGTACTAATATTGTGGTACACTGGCTTCCTATAAAAGAAGAATGCAAGCTGATTCAATAGAAACTTTGAAGGATGAGGCTCGACGTCCTGTTGAAAATAAAAGAAGAGGTCAAGAAACAATTCGATGCTGGTTTCCTACAATTGGTTAAATACTCGGAGTGGGTAGCCAATATAGTCTCCGTCCCTAAGAAAGATGGGAAAGTACGAATGTGTGTAGACTATTGGGATTTAAATAAAGCCAGCTTGAAGGACAATTTCCCATTGCCTCACATCGATACCTTAGTGGACAACACTGTAGGTTATTCACTATTCTCCTTCATGGATGGCTTTTCTGGATACAACCAGATAAAGATGCATCCTGAATGTAACACCCCCTAACCCTAAACCGTCGTCGAAATAGGGTTACAGAGCATTACTGGAATATTGGACAATTTACGAATAATTCACAAATAAAATAACATAAATAGTATAATTTAATCATCAAGTCCCTATAACGGACCCTCGAGGCCCAAAACACGTATTAGAAATGGAACGAGACTTGTTTGAGTACTCTGAAATTTTTTTTCGTAATTTTTTTAAATTTTTTTATGAACTCAATATAACCCCTTTATAAATATCTAACCTTTCCTGCAATTTCAAACCGAGACCAAACCAAAACCAATATTACAACCAATGCAATTTCATAGTTAATCGTATTAAAATCATACCTATTTCATTAATTTGATAATTTACTCTATAAACATTTATATTACTATTAAAAATTAACTTATAATTTCATTCATTCCATTCTAAATTTAATACCAATTATACCATGCATATCATATAAATTTTCGTACCATTTCATTAGTTTAAACACCAAAATTCCAAATACCATTCTTTACGACAAAAATCATGTAGCATTTTAAAGTGACCAAAATAACACCTATGTACATGCCACTTTTACCAAAGAGGACTACATCACCGAGTTTTATGTTGGAGTCGGGATCACTCTGGATGCTGAACCGGGACTCTGAACACCTATTAACCTGCACACGAAAATAATCATACACTGAGTATTTCATACTCAGTGGTATCACCATAATTCAAATTATAAACATAATAAGGATAATTATTAAATTAGACAGCTTAAACATACTAAAACCAAATCCAAACATAACTTTCATTTCTTTAACATTTGTTACTTAATTTAAACTTTCCATCAATTGAAATCATATAATTTCATATTGAGCCAACTAACATTTCATGAACCTTTGGTTCATGCTTTTTCATTCTCATTTCAAATTTCAATTCACAAATTCAATACACATTCCTTTTTCACATTTCTTCAATGACTCAACCTATTCATTTCATTTAATTTAGCTTTTCATTTTTTTACCCCTATTAACAGACTCGGACTTTGGCGGATATGCGAATCCAACCAAACACACCAGATTGGCACCCAGTGCCTCATCGGATAGTTCGAAGCAATATAGTGACACTCAATGTCTCATCGACAGAGCCGAAGAAAGTTGGTACCTAGTACCTCATCGAAACTATCTGAAGAAATATAGTGACACGCAGTGTCTCATCGACTCGAGGTCGAAGTATCCCTGAACTCTTCCAATCCTATGGCATGCCAACTATATCCGACTCAGCCTGACTAGTTAATAGGGTTTCCAATTCTCAATTCAAATTCACTTTCATTTCAAAATTCACTTTCAATATTAAATTCACTTTTCCATTCACTAATCAAAATACAATTCAATATTAACACATATTCATCATTTAATTTTATTTTTCCCAAGTTCATTCAATATAGTCACTTACCTCATTATTTACTTACCATTCACATAATTTAAATTTATCATAAAAAAATTAAATAAATTGAATTATAGTAATACACACCTGGATTCCGCGATTACTCTTCGATAACTTTTTCTTTTCCTTTTGATGTGGATACCTCAGGTTCTTTGTTAACTACGAAAATAATAATAATTAAACTATTAATTACAGTACTAATTTATAACAATTAATTGAATTTCTATCCAATTTATACTTTAATTCCAATTTCGTCTTAACTAGATTTATCTACTTTTCTAACTCAGTTCATACTTTATTTCTATCCAAATTTCAACCAAACTTATACATATCTATTAAAATTTCATCATAACTACCTAATTTCGAAATTCTTACAATTTAGTCCCTACAACACAAAATTTATGGCTTCCTTTACAATTTAATCCCTTTATTAATTCTAACTTTAAATTCATTCAATTAAACCCCTACTTCAACTTTTTGTTCAACATAAACTATACTTGAAAACCTATGAACTCTCAAAATATCAACTTAATTTCAATAAAACTTTTAAAACATCAAAATTAAAGAGAAGGACTTAATTTAACTTACCAATTAAACTTTAAACTTCAATTCCCTAGTTCCCCCTTTTCTTTTTCTTTTTCTTTCCCTATTTTCGTTGCTTCTTCTCTGTAACTTTCTTTGTTTCTTTTTACTTTATGTCTTATATCTTATATCTTATATCTTTTATATATATATATATTAGTTAATAATAATTATTATTATAATAAAAATCTAACAATTATATATTTTACACTTGTCTTTAATTAATTTGTTTATCACAATTAAATCTTATGATATAATTATTTAATTAATAAAAATCTATTTAATACCAATTATAATAATACATTTGTATACATACTTTTTTGTACATTTGTACAATATCATGACCATACATTTGGCAAATTTTATACTATAATTATTTAATTAATACAAATCTTTTATATTTTTAATTGTATGTATTACAAATGTATTCATGTATTCTACAACATTTGTACACTATCATCACCCTACAATTGTCACCATATGATTTATTTATCACAAAAAATCTCATAATATAATTATTTATCTCATAAATATTTTATTAATTTAATTTAATAGTAATAAATATCTATTTACTAATTAAATAAAAATATTACAAATGTACATACTTAAATTAATACACTTGTATTTTATATTTACCATACACTTGGCAAAACCATAATTTATTATCAACCAAAAATCTTATACTAATTATTTAATTATTAAATATCTTTTAATTTAATAATAATAAATAATAAATAATAAATATTTTAGGCTTAATTAATAAGCAAATTAAATCTATAAACTACAATTTTATACATATTTTAATTACACATGTATTATTTTGTCACCATCCATTTGTCAAAATCATAACTCATTTATCATATAAAAATCTTATAATATAATTTTTTAAATTAATTTAATATAATTTATAAATAAAATAATATATTTATAATTTATAACTTAACAAAAATCTTAGATTTTTGTTTTAATGTTTGCCTCCTCAAATATGCTAAATGGCCTATTTGCCATTTTGGTCCTTTTTATTTTCTTTTAATCTACAATTCAACTTTTACCCTTTATTCACTTTAGTCCTTTTTCCTAATTTCTCTCAATTAAGCTAAATTCACATAATTAAAGCCTAATCAAGCACACTACTAGACTCCTAATTACTCATAATAATTGTTTACGAACTTGGTTTACTAAGATGGAGGCCCGATACTGCACTTTTTTCGATGCCCGTGAATTTTGGGTCGTTACATTTCTCCCCCTTAATAAATTTTGTCCTCGAAATTTACCTAAAAAGAGATGAGGATACTATGCTCTCATCGTTTATTCCAGTTCCCAAGTTGCTTATTCCATATTATGATTTTCCTATAGCACTTTTACTAGAGAATCCTGTTTATTTCTTAACTCTTTTACTTCTCGAGTTAATATCTGAACCGGTTGTTCTTCATAAGTCAAATCAGATCGAATTTCAATGTCTTCAGTGGGAGTAACATGAGAAGGATCCGATCTACATCTTCGAATCATTGAAATATGAAAAACATCGTGAATCTTTTGTAATTCCAGAGGTAGAGCTAATCGATAAGCGACCGGGCCGATTCTTTCTATAACCTTGTACGGCCCGATGGAACGAGGACTTAATTTTCCTTTTCGGCCAAATCTTAACACTTTCTTCCAAGGGGAGACTTTAAGAAATACTTTGTCCCCTACTGAATACTCAATATCCTATTGTTTCAGATCAGCATAAGATTTCTGCCTATCGAATGCTGCTTTCAATCTAATCAAACATTACTGGTTTAACCCCTAACTCAGCTAGCAAACTACCATCATCCTTGATACTGAGCCGTACAAACATTGCTCTCCAAATATTCAATGCAAAGTTTACTGCAGCTAACTCCAAATCGTGTGTCGGGTAGTTGCGTTCATGCGGCTTTAACTATCGAGATGTATATGATATTACCTTTTCATCTTGCATTAGTACACATCCCAAACCACTCAAATAAGCATCGCTAAACACAACGAAGTCAACTGGTGCTTCTGTCAGCATTTGCTTCAATATCTCAAAACTTTTCTGGCATTGATCATCCTAGATAAAAGGAACATTCTTCTGTAGCAACTTTGTCATTGACAAAGCTATTTTCGAAAATCCATTCACAAATCTTCTATAATACTTAGCTAAAACAAGGAAACTGCGTAACTCTGATACATTTTTTGGTGCTTTTCACTGAAAATTTTCTTCAATTTTCTTTGTATCAACCCAGATTCCATCTGTCGCTACTACATGTCCTAGAAATACAACCTCTGAAAACCAGAACTGACACTTGCTAAGTTTTCCATATAGCTGCTTTTCCCGTAGTATATGTAATACAATCCTGAGATGCTGATCATACTCTGACTTTGTCTTCAATAAAAGACAGTCTCATCGGAGATTCGTTGGATGAGAAAATAAAAGTGATCCTTCAATAAATCAAGAAATCAAAAGGTTTCTTAAAAATCTGTTAGGGTTTTGTCATTTTACTTCAAATTGGGGTCCTAGGGGGTTAAAAGGGGCTAAAACAGTGATTGTTTTTTGTAACTCCGGCCATCGGAGGTGATGGTCACTGTTGTCGATGACCAGTGGCCATGGCGAGGCGACGACGACCCTATGGTCAGATAGGGAACGACTCCAGAGAAAAAAGTGAGCCCTAGTTTTTTTTAAAAAAAAAAACTGAGTGGAAATGGAATTTTTTAAAAAAATTTGGCTTATATAGACATCATCAAATTGTGTCGTTTTGGCCAGGTTTTAAAAGTCCCAAAATGGCGTCATTTCAGGCCTGACCCGCCGACCCGATTCAGATCCCCTGGGATGCGTGTTTTCATGGGAATGGTCTATTTGCTGCCTTAGTCCTTCCGCCTTTGAACCCTTTTTAATGTAGTCCTAATTTCATTTTTTTCTTTTTCCAGATTATACCATTTAATTTTGACTCGCTTTCAGTTTGATCCTCAGTTTGCTGACCCTCTAGGGAATGACGCGTGCCTTGGGGTTTGGAATAATTACCCATTTGGTCCTTGTTTATTTTTGCATTTTTTATTTTAGTCCTTTATTTATTTGTTTATTTATTTTTATATATAATTCATGCTTTTAATTTCATTTAAATTTCAATTCAATTCTTTATTTATTTAATTTCACCCCTTTATGAATTGTTTTTATTTATTTATTTTATTATTTCTTTACTTTTTTTAATGCTTAAAATTTGTGTTATTTATATTTCTATTATGAAATAATGAAAGGAAAGAACAAACTAAAGAGAAAATATCAATACAAAGAAGTAATACAATAGAAGATAAACAAGAGAACTTTTTATTTCATTTATTGTGCATCTCTACAAACCTTGTACATGCCTCTATTTATAGACCTTCTAACACAATACAATCCCTTAAGTTACAAAGAATAAATAGAGGTTTAATTACTATATAAACCCTCATAATTCCATTGGGGGTTGCTACAATGGAAGATGAATTTAAAAGTGTAAGATGAATTAAATAAACCAATGAATAAGGATAGAAGATGGCTGTTTAACTGAACCCTTTGAGATATAACCCCAACAAATTCAATTAATAACTCTAATCTACCCTCAAATAGATAATCCTTACAATTGAAGGATGAAAAATAGATTCTCACGACTTATTGAAGAAAATCCGGAAGAAAAACCACTTCTAAAAATTACAAGAAAGTAATCTTGTACAAACAAATTAACTCCAAGAGTTGCAAATTTTAATAAAGAATGAATCAATGCCTTCAATGAATAATAAAGAGGCCTTCATATAGGCTAGTTAATTTCATCGAAATAAAACTCTCAAGTACAATGAAACTCTAATTAATCTAAATAAGTAGTTTTAGTATAACTAAACTTTCTTGTTGACTAAGAAGCATAAAACTCCTAAACAACTTTAGATACTTGAAAATATCCTAAAATTTGGAATAAAAAATAATAAAATAATAAAACCTAATAAATAAAATATTTGGCTCATATATAATCAACATTAAACCTTAAACCCAAACCAATATGATTTAAACTCAAATTAAAACCTGAAACTTGTAATTTCCTGTAATAATCCCGTCTAAAAATTCCGTTCGTGCGGTCTTCAGAAAAATGGTCATAACTTAAGTTCTTAGGCTCGAAATCAAGTGATTCAAAGTGTGTTTCCAAAATAAGAGATAGCTCTTGGAATGCTATGCAGTCATCTCAACCCAGAAATGCTTGGGTCTCATCCAAAAGTTTGTTGCAAGTTAATTGATTTTCCAAACTTGAAAATTGATAACTTGATTAAATTGACTTTAATAATTTTTATGATATATTTGATGAAATAATTTTGTTTTTGGTGTAAATTTTTTTTGAAAATAAAATGACCACAATGGTTAACCATTTATTAAATTGCATCACACGTAACAACATCATGGATATCCAATAGATAGTCCATGTCAAAGAAACAAGTACAAGCCTCCGCACACATTTTATTACAAATTAAATCAACGACCAAATTACAAGACCGGTTTGTCCAAACTAAATCAGGTGACTTAAATTTAACAAAGGCTTTTGTGCACTCCTTGATCCGGGTGCCAATGATCGTGATATCTGTACGTTGGTAGTTCACTTTGTTAACAAGGTAGGCATTGTCCGTCTCAAAGATCACATCACTATTAATGTTGATCTTACATGCCAGCTTGATGCTTTCCTCAAACGCATTACATTCAGCTTCTTCCACTGACAACGACACTTCTTTGAAGCCCTCGCCACCGCCCAAAACAAACCCATCTTCATCCCTTACTATAACTCCATAGCCAACTCTATTATTACAGACCGATGCATCAAAGTTTATTTTAACAAAACCCTTAAGAGGTTTTTCCCATATCTTAACAGTAAGGTTGGTAAAAAGCAACGTATCATTTATCAAATTGCAAATGCGAAACTCTTAACTAAGGGTTCAAGCCTTGTCCCAAATAACCTATGCCTCATCTTCCTTTCCCCTGAATATGAAATTTTTTATATCATTCCAACTATTCCACAAGGTAGTCATAAGGTCAGCCATAGCTTTTTTTTTTATCAAGAACTCTCATTGTAACAGCCCAGTTTTAGCTAAATTAGAATAGTGGTTTCGGAACCATAAATTCGATGGTGAAAAATTATTTTTAATATTATTTTTGGCATTTATAGCATGTTATTTGTTACGTATGAAAATTTTGTGAGCTAATTTTATCGTTTAATAGCTCAATTTGAGAAAAAGGATCAAATCGCGTAAAATGCAAAAGTTGCATTCTATTTGTTAAAAGCATTTAATTGCTATGATTTATTAAACCAAAGGTCCTTATGATGATATTAGACCTTGGTAGTGTAAGTGGACAATTATGGCCATCCATTATATGTTTATATATGTTATAAGTTAAGGTTAATTTTGGTATTTATTAAATCATGTAATTTTGGTATTTATTAAATCATGTTAATATTTGTAAAACAAGAAGGAAATTTTTGTTCATTTTATCATCTTACAACCGAAAATAAAAAGAAGAACAAGAAGAACTAGGGTTCTTCATTCGGCTAGACAAATTCAAGCAATTAAGGTATGGTTTTGATCCGTTTTTGATGATTTCTATGTTTTTGTGATCGTTGCTTCGTGTTCTAGCTAGCCCATACCTTCAATTTTGAAACTGTTAAAGATTTTGTGAGTTTCCTTTATTGAATCTATGATTTCTTTGATGTTTAATGTTGAAATATGAAAGCTTGATGATAGTTTTACATGTTTTGTAAAGTGATTTTTGACAAAAGTGTCAAAAAGGGATTAAATTGTGAAATTTGTAAAGTGAGGGGTTGAAATGTGAAATAAATGAAAGTTATGGCCTGCTAAGGACCTATAGGAAATTCGGTCAAGCTTGGGTTTAATGAAAATTTGTGAACTTTATGTGTTTGTGAAATAAGGACTAAATTGCTAAAAGTGTAAAAGTTTGGGGGTAAAGTGCAAATATGCCTAAATGTATGTTTTGGACTAAATTGAAAGAGTATATGATTGAATATGTCAATTTTGAATTCATATAGATCAAGAAAGAAAGAATTTAGAGTTAGATCGGGGAAAAACAAAGTTAACGAGTAGTCGATCTGATTCGTCAATTCCGAATACGAGGTAAGTTCGTATAATTGAACTTCAATGTGTATCTATTTATTGAATGGATGAAATAGAGATAGTATTTATTCTATTGGATGAATGTTGAGATATTAAATAAAATGTACGAGTTTAGTAAAGCAAGTTGCCAAATAAGACCATAGCAGGGCTATGGCAACTGAATAATAAGACCATAACCGGGTTATGGCATGTGAATCAAAGACTACGGCTGGGCCTTGGCAATGTATGTGAAAGACCATAGTTGGACTATGGCATCGGAAAAATCGACGAATTTGTATTGAAAGCATTTGTAAACCGAAGTGGTTTGATATGAGTATTGATGAGAAATAGAAATGTATCTGTACAGGTATGTACGGAAAATTATTCAAGTATTAAGATAGATGAAGTTGAGAACTCACGAATGAGGACATGGAAAGTTTTATGTTAATTCATGAATTGATGCTATAAGTTTTAATTATATTATCTATTCTGAATTGTTATATGAATGTTGTGATTATTTCATGTTCACATACGAACTTACTAAGCTTAAAGTTTACTTTGTTTAACTGTTTCTATGTTTTATAGTTCTACGAAGCTAGCTTGGATTCGGGAATCGTCAGAGACTTCATCGCACTATCAATCATCTGTTTTATTACTTTTGAAGTCATGTATATATAGTATATGGCATGTATAGGCTTGTGTCATTTTGGTATGTTTGATGAATGTGTAATTTGGCCATTTGAGTTGGCATAAGATGATCAACATGATGATACTTATGAATGTGTATATGGTTTTGCTTTTAATGTTTGGTAATAGACCCATAATGAATGAATGAGATTGAAGTAATTATGAATGTTTGGATTAGTTTTGCTGAATGAATTATACAATGTGAATTATGCTAAGAAAAGCAAGTTAAATTGCTTGATATTTGAATAGGTAAATGATATGAAATTGAGTATTGATGTAACAGTCCGGTTTAGACCCTAGTCTGAATAGTGGTTTCGGGACCACAAATACGAGTCAGTATAATATTTTAATAATATTCTCTGTGCCTATGACATATGATTAAGCATGTGTTAAAGCATAGTAAGTTAACTTGTCCGTCTGCGTGCTTAATTTGACAAAAGGATTGAATTGCATTAAATGTGAAATTTTGCATGTTACATGTTAAAGCACTTATGTGTTGTGGCTATTAAAAGAGGAGGCCTTATGAGGCAATTTAACCATTACTTAGTTAGTGGTTGGTAAAATGACATAATAACCTCAATATTTGTTTGTCTTATATGAGTAATAAATGGTTAATATAGTAAATGAATTAATATGTATGTTATATTAAAATAAACATAAAACATGGCCATTATTCATCTCATTTAGCCAAATATAGCAAGGAAACAAAAGAAGAAAATTTTCTTAGGTTTCGGCAAGCCTTTGTCTTAATTCAAGGTATGTTTTTGGTCGGATTTCGATAATTTCTACGTTTTTGCAATCGTTGCTTCGTAAACTTTGAAACCCATGTTTTAATTTTTAAGAATAGATGATGATTTTGAAATGTGTTTTTGATGAACACATGAGCTTTGGAATATTTGGTGATGAAATATGGAATATATGTGTTTGATTAGCATATTTTGTCTTTGGAGTTTTGTTGATTTTAAGTAATTTGGTGATAATTGAGAAAATGATTATTTGAGGGACTAAATTGTGGATTTGATGAAATGTATGGACTTGTATGAGGTGTATGGACATTCGGCTAAGCATGGTTAAATGATGTTTTGGTATATTTGATGTTTTGAGAAAAATGGACTAAATTGATAAAGTGTGCAAATGTGAGGGCTAAGTTGCAAATAGCCCAAAATATGTAAATTTGGATTGTATTGAATGTGTTGTTAAATAAAAGGGATAAATTTTAATATGTTTAGATCAAGAACTGAAGAAAACGGACTTAGATCGTGGGAAAGCGAAGGTAGTTGAATAATCAAGTCCGAACGAATATCTGAAATCCGAGGTAAGTCATTATGCAAATAAACGTACTTGTATTGAATTATGTATGTTCATATGACTATTGATAATGATGAATGTATACGAGAGGATGTGTTTATGAATTCCGAGATAAGATCGACATAGTGACAATGTCCAAGAAGTCCTGTACGAACCTAGGAATAGATAGGATTAGCTATGTCATGACATAGGTATCTCTTTTATTTTATCATGTAAGACCACGTCTGGGACGTTGGCATCGATATGAGGTTTACGTGTAAAACCATGTCTGGGACATCGGCATCATATTAATTCGTGTAAGACCCTGTCTAGGACAGTGGCATCGATATTTGATTACATGTAAGACCATGTCTGGGACGTTGGCATTGTACGACTGTTCTGAGTATTCTAAACATCCTATTAGATTCCGAATGGTTCAAAGGGCAATTCTGAGCTTTGAACGATTACGTAAAAGTCTATCTGTTTCAGGTATGTTTGATAAGTACACAAGGTGTGTATGAAAGGTAAGTGTCTTTATGAATTTCCAAAATGAATATGTGCAATGATATGATGAGATGATATGTGATATTATGTTTAATTGAGCTATGTGCATATATGGTATATCAGTTGAGAATGTGGTAAGTTATGGCTAAGCAAATGAGCCAAAGAAAGAAGGAGATGAAATTGTTATGAGAACCATTATGGTCATTATATAAATATGGCTATGTGCATTTTATGTTAAGTTTATTTGTATTTTGGCTTACTAAGCTTTTGAAGCTTACTCTATGTGTGTTTGTTTCTGTTTTATAGATCGTCAAAACTACTGAAGGCTCGGGATCGTCGAGGATCGTCATCACACTACCTGAGCTCATTTTGGTATCTTTTGAAAATGTATATAGTTAGATATGGCATGTATAGGCTAGTCACCTTAGCTATCTTTGAAATGTGTATAAAGTAGCCATGAGATATGGCTTGTTAAGTGTTGGTAATATGCTTGAGTATATATATGAAATTGATGCATGTTTTGGTATGGCATGATTACTTATGAAATGGTTAAAGATATGGTGAGCATATGAATGCATTATGAGTATGTTTGATTGATCAAAAAAGTGGATATATGAAAGGTAAAGGTAGATGAATCATGCTTAATTGCATATGTGTTTAGTTGTATAATTTGGCATGGTTGAAGTTGCAATTGTAGGTAAAGATTTGATGATTTCTTTGATATGTTTTGGTTGCAAAATATGGATGAAATGTTTGGGTAATTTTCTTGTAGGGATTGACCTTATTGTGGGTGGCAATTTGGCTTTACAAGTAGCCTGTTTTGTCTACACGGGCGTGGCACACGGGCGTGCTTAGTAACCGTGGGATTAAGTCAGTATCGAGTTAAGTGTGCACGGCCAAGGCACATGGGCGTGCCTAGTAGCCATGTTAATTAGTCAGTATATGGCCTAAAAGCACATGGCCATGGTACACGGGCGTGCCTAGTGGCCGTGTGGAGAAGTAAGTATACATGCCCTGATTTGACATGGGCATGTCATGGGGGTGTCTAGTGCCCGTGGAAGACACACGGCCTGCCCACACGGGCGTGTGTCCTGTATAACTTAGAAAAGTTTTAAATTTTCTGAGAATTTCTGTAAGTGTTCGGTTTAGTCCCGACCCTACTCTAAACCATGATTAAGGTCTCGATGACCAATATAAGGGACTCTTTGATTGTGATTGATGAATGGTTGTATGAAATTTCTGTAAATATTTTTGATTTGTTGGTGACTCCTTTAACCCTAATTCGACGTCGGACACGGGTTAGGGGTGTTACAATTGAAATGGTTGAAATGGGTTAGGTATGTTTTTGTATTGGTTGATGACTTTTGGCTGTATATTTTTGTCTTAAAATGATGAGCTTGTGTAGGTATGTACAAAAAGGGTGGCAAATTGGCTTTGCAAATGGCCTATTTTTGTCCATACGGCCGTGTGTTCCCTGGTGTTGAAATTGAAGTGAATTCAGTATGCTCCACACTATTTCACACACGGGCGTGTGACTGGCTGTGTGGTATAAGTCAGTATACCCCTCTAAATGGCACACGGCCTAGCACATAGGCGTGTGTGGCCACTTCAAAGGGCACACGGGCTGGACACACGGGCGTCTGGTTGGCCGTGTGACCCAAGTCAGTATACCCTCCTATTCACACATGGCCTGGCACACGGGCGTGTCCTTGACCGTGTGATGCAAGTCAGTATGTATGCCTTGTTTCCACACTGCCTAAGGCACGAGCGTGTCTACTAGCCGTGTGAGGCAGACAGCCTGTTCACACGGGCGTGTGACCCTTGTATGTTTGAAAATTTTCTAAGTTTTCCTAGAATTTTATATGTTATCAATTTAGTCCTGAACCCATTCTAAAGCACGTTTAAGGCCTCGTAGGCCCTCATAAGGGACAATATGAATATGATTGAATGGCATTTGAGTATGAATGCATAAATGTATGAATTATGTATGTTAAATGATGTTGATTGATCAGTAATACCTCGTAACCTTATTTTGACTGTAAATACAGGTGAGGGTGTTACACTCATCATATCTTCCAACCAATCGATACAATACTCGGATTCCTTTGAAATGGTGTTACTATCTTGACCACCAATTAAGAGAATCGCCCGAGAAGTAGGGCAATCTTTAAGGGCATGAATAAGGGTCTTGTACTTAGCCCCGCACCTAGGGCATTCCTGCCTAAAACCACATCAAATAGATGCAATTTTAACATTAGTAGGGAGAATCTCATGTCCCACTCACCAAGTGAAAACCCAAATCTTAGGGATGGTGTCGAGCTTCCATATAGCTTTCCAAAAGAACCTATGATGGCCAAACCCCATTTACTTTGTCAACTCTTTTGGGATGAGAAATATCATCTTCGGGAAAATATTTTGAACTCGGAACTTTGTAACATAAAGTGTCTTTGATGTTTATAAGCCTCCATACTTGATGCCCGAGAACTGCTAAATTGAAGAGTTGAATATCCCTGATGTCGAGCCCTCCCATGCCCTTTGGGTGGCACAAGTTCTTCCAAGGAAGCATCGTCCAGAATCCGCCCCTCTCTTTGTCCGTCCACCAAGTTCTACTAATCTTTGCTTGCATGTCTTTGACTACACCTTTAGGAGCCAGAAAAATCGATAGTGTGTATGTTGGAATAGATTGAAGAACAACTTTGATAAAGATTTCTTTACCACCAAAGGATAGGAGCCTTTTAGTCCAACTATTTATCCTGCAAGACAATCAATTAGTGATCTCTTATAAAGCCAAATTTTTCTTCTTACCAACCCAAAGAGGAAGTCTAAGATAGTTGTCCAATTTTTCCACCACCTTCATACCAAGTAAATCGCCAAATATTTGTCTTTGCACCCTAAGAGTGTTAGGACTAAAAAAAACCATCGATTTATCAAAATTAATCTCTTGACTAGAAGCATTAGCAAAACCCTTAAGAATATTAATAAAGACCTCAACATCACTTTTTTTTTTATTTCTCACAAAAAAGATGGCATTATCGGCAAAAAAAGGTGATTTATCCAATGGCCATTTATACTGGCTAGGATCCCTCTTAAAAAATTATTACCTTGCACATGAGTAAGCATCCTCGAGAATGCTTCCATTCAAAATAAGAACACATAAGGGGAGAGGGGATCCCCTTGACAAAGTCCCCTCTCGGGAAAAATAACATCCGACAAAATATTCTTGCATTTAACCACATATCTTATAGAGTGAATGCAACACATTATTTTATCAATCCACTTGTCAATGAAGCCCATCTTCTTTATGACCTCCTCCATGAAATTCCATTCCACACGATCGTATGCCTTGCTCATGTCGAGCTTTATAACAAATCCTTTATTAGGGCCATTTTTAAAACTTTGAAGGTAGTGTAATAATTCGTGGGCAATTAAGATATTGTCATGCATCATTCTCCCTGGGACGAAGGCGCTTTGGTTTTGACTGATACAACCAGAGCGGGCAACTTTGAGTCGATTTGCAATAACCTTTGAGATGATCTTGTAGATCAACCTACATAAACTAATAGGATGGAAATTAGTAATATCACTCGGGTCATGAATTTTTGGTATAAGAATGATCATAGTATCATTTAAACACGATATCTTTTCTTCCATTAAAAACATCCAAGCAAAACAGAATAGTATCATCGCCCACAGTCTCTCAATTATGCTTAAAAAAACTCTCCGAGAGGCCATCAACTCCAAGGCTTTTCTTGGATCCATTTGTTTGATAGCTTGAATAACCTCACTCTTCATGTAGTCTTTTACAAGCCACTCGTTGGTTTCCTTAGTAACACACTCTTGGATATAGTTCATATTATAGTTGCCAACACTTTGAATATGTAACTGAAATAGCCTACAAAAGTAATCTTTAGCCATGTTGCAAATGTCTTTGTTGTCAGTCACCCAATTGCCATTCAAGTCTTTAGCTTATCAATGTTTTTCTTCTTAAGACAAAAAGTGGCTCTCACATGAAAATAACGCGTATTCTTGTCTCCCCCCTAAGCCATTGAGACTTGGACCTTTGAGCCCAATATTTCTCTTATTTAGTGTAAAGATGACTAAGCCTATAGCGGGTCTCCTTCAAAGCATTCGCACTATCATTCCTTTAAGAAGAGTCAATAACCTTCTCAATCTTATCTCAAGCTTCTGAATTTCTCTTTTCATTTTATTATATTTATCACGTTGCCATGAGCCAAGCATCAAGCGTACTCTATCAAGCTTATAAACAAAATTCGAAACACCACTATTCCAAGCACTACTAATAAAGCTTTTAGCCTCCCTATCTATAGCCCAGCATTCATCAAACTTGAAGCACAGCCTAGGGTCTTTGAGACGTTCTCTCAGCTTACGGCCCCACATGTCCATCATAATTGCATCATGGTCAGACTTTGTTTGACGCACCACACAAGTTGCCATATAAATGAAATTCTCAATCATGGACACTAATGTTAAGAACCTATCTATCCTTTCTTTAATCATGCTACCCTCACTGTTATTGTTAACCTAAGTGAACCACCTTTTATCGAGTTTAATGTCCACAAGAGCCATCACATCCATAATGTCCTTAAACTCGTTCATCTACACCCGCGCCTTCCTACGACTACCCTCTTTTTTAGCATCATTTAGAATAACATTAAAATCTCCCCCAATTACCCAATCCTCCCTAACCGAGCCACTAACCCGTCTCAACATGTCCTACGAGCTACTTCTAAGGTTTGGATTTGCATAATCGTAAAAGCCAGTAAATCTAATATTGTTATGATTCTCCAACTGAACAAATGAGTCTATGTGGAGCTTGGAATAGTTTTGGATGGCAGCATCCACCCCTTCCCTCCACATCAATGCAAGACCACCACTACGACCCTTAGATCTCACGGCTAAACCACTTTACATCCTGCATTTATTTTGAACGCAATGGAAATCATTAGCACTCATCTTTGTTTCACTAAGGAAAATAATATCGGGGTTGTTAGCAACTAGGAGTTGCTTAAGCTCCCAAACTGTCGCAAGGTTCCCCAACTTACGACAATTCCAACATAGGAACTTCATTATTCTTGGCGGGGCTGGTCATCAGCCACCGCCTTTGAGGGTGATAAACAATCCATAACTTCTTACGAACATTTCTGTTTGGGCTCTGTTTAGTTAACTCCCAACTACTTCCTCTTGTCCTCTTTCTTTTACTTTTCATTTTCCCAAAACCTTCATGAGTCAACTTAGTAGGATGTTTTTCCATAGGCGAACTCGATTCAAAATTTTCCTCAATATGTTTGATATTTTTTTACCCTTCGATTCTGTTGATTCGTTCACTTCCATGTTTCCTTGATTCTCCCCTTTCGGTTCGCTCTTCATGACTTTTTTCATCTATAATGACTTCTACTCCATTTCTCCAGTAACCACGATTCTGATTTGGCATTCTTATAGAAGTTCTAAGCCAGTTTCCATGTTGGAAACTTATGTTGTTTGACTTGCTTATTTCTTCCTTCTTATCACACTTTTGGGTTAAGTGACTTATAAGACCTCAAATGTAGCAGAAGCTAGGTAGTCTTTCATATTTAATAGCGCAAACAAACTCAACACCCTCGCTATTCACAAATTGAACCACCCTTCACAGAGGTTTGAGAACATCTATTATAACCATTAGCCAAATGTGCTCTGTCCATCCACCATCTCTGTCACGCCAGTCAATGGCAACAACTTCCCCAATCGCTTTGCCTACATCCAAAGTAACTTGTTTGTCCATGTACTATGGAGGTATATTAAAGATTCCTACCCAAAACAGAGTAAGCTTGGAAGCATAAGACTCCACGTTGTGGTCTTTGACATAGGGTAACATGGAAAATAAACACTGGTCGAACAACCAATGAGAAATATTCAGTATCCTCTTCCTATCTTCCACGTTGCCAAACTTCACCAAAATTACACCTTCTTTTAGGGCCACGAAATTAACATCCTCTGTAGTAAACCATAGTGACTTAAACACCTGATACATCGCTTCTCTATTAACCTTATCCCTTGACATTATTTTCCCAATAGCCTGTACCTTAAAACCCTGGGAGTTATTGGATCCCAAATTAGTACTAACGACCCTTGTAGCTTCTTCATCTGAGAAATTTAACCTCTCCAAGAGTTCGTTAATATCCTCTGCCATTCTGGCGCCCACAGATACACCTAAGAAGGGATGGTGAACAGGGGTGAATCTAGGGGGCTGGTAGGGGTCCTGGCTCCCCTAAAATGTAAAATTGCTATTTAGGCACTTGAGATTTTTTTAAAATTTTAAATTAGTAAAGGTAAAATTGCACTTTGCCCCCTAAAATTATAAAAATTAAATTTAATCCTTTAAAAATTATAAAGATATAGACTATAAAAAATTAAAATTTCATCCGGTCCCCCTATAAAATTTTTCTAGCTTTGCCCCTGATGGTGTACCACGATCCAGACCAAAGAAACGAAAACAACCACTATAGATTCAAGAACTCTAACAAATCAAGGAAAACAAAAACAGCAACAATCAGAAATACCCAAGTACCAGCAAAATTGAAAAGAAACTAGAAAAATCAAAGATAACAAGAACGGAGATCATGGGCTAGGAAGGGGAAGAGGAAACAAGAAGATAAAGAAACGCGAGCCTTACTAAAAACACAGCCAAGAAGCTAAGTTGCAAAGAAACTCACCCAAAACCCTACGAGCACCCCAGCAAACTCTCATTTCCACTAAAGCATGAGAAAACACAAATCCCCAATACCCAGGCAGCCGGACACAAGCAAAAATAACAAGAATGATGATAAAAAGAACATGCAGAAAACTACCAAACCCTACCTAAACTTAAAAAACAAGAAAAGATAGAAAACCTAATAAGAGAACAATAAAAACACGCAAAATAAATGCACTCAATGAAAGCAGGAAGAGAATGATCATATTTAATATTTTCATAGAAAAGTCAAAGGGAAAATATGCCATTAATGGCATGCCATACAAAGTCGAACAAAAAAACATGCAGGATAAACGTACAAAACTGTTGGAACAATGGCAGCACCTTAACATGCATAATACATGTGTTGTGTCTATGATTTTATGTGAAGAACAATAGAATAAGGAAGAAAACCAGAAACTTAAGCAAAAAGAAACTTGAATACAAAGGTTAATGGCTTAACTTGATAACCATTTCATTGATATGAAGATATATACATAAAATACTAAATTTGAATAGTCAAAAAGACTAGTACCTAGTGTATCAACCACTCCATCTAGGCATAATCTATTACAATCTAAGCTTACACAAAATAATACCTAATGTACTAAACATTACATCAAATTAATGTAGTCATTATCCTATGAGCTTAGCTATTACATTACAAGACATTAGACTAGATCACAAAATCAACAAAAGGTGATATGCTCCCCCGAACCATGCTTGCTCCATGCTGAGTTGCTGCATGTGCTGCTACTGGTTCCATGTTGCATTGCAGGCCAATTCTTGACACTCCTCCTTGGTCTGTATGCAACAAACACCAATGTTGCTTCTCAAATACTCAAATCTTGATGTACCAAGTGGCTTAGTTAAAATGTCAGCCAATTGGTCTTGTGAACTGTAGTGCACGAGACTGATTTCCTTGGATTGTTCAGCCTCTCGAACAAAATGCAATTTAATCTTAAAATGCTTAGTTTTCCCATGGAAAACTGGATTCTTGGCTATGGCAACTGCTGACTGGTTGTCAACAAGAATTTCAGTAGGGCCAAGTTGCTCTTCATTAAGATCCTTCAACAACTTTCTGAGCCAAATGGCTTAGTTCACTGCTGCTACTGCGATATACTCAGCTTCAGCTGTGGACTGAGCAACAGTTGGTTGCTTCTTCGAGCACCAACAAAACATACTCGAACCAAGGCTAAAGAAGTAGCCTGAGGTGCTTTTCATGTTCTCAGCAGATCCAGCCCAGTCATTATCCAAGAATCCAACTAATTTAAGTTCATTTATATTCTTGAACTTAACTCCATAGCTCAATGTCCCCTTGATGTATCGAAGTACTCTCTTGGCAGCCTTAAAATGCATTACATTGCAGCAATGTATATACCTCGAAAGCAAACTGACTGCATGCATAAGATCTGGTCTAGTTGCTGTCAGATAGAGTAAGCAACTAACCAAACTTCTGTACTGCCTTTCGTCAACTCTTTCATAGTCACCAACACTTGTTAGCTTCTCTCCTTGAGCCATAGGAGTGCCTACTGACTTGCAATTTTCCATGTCGAATCTGTTGAGTATTTTCAAGGCAAAGGCACGTTGGCTAATGAAAATACCTTGACCAGTCTGATTTACTTCCATGCCAAGAAAGTATGTCATGATTCCAAGATCAGTCATCTAAAACACATGTTGCATTTGTGTTTTGAACTCATGAATCAAGTCCTCCTTGCTTCTAGTCACCAGCAAGTCATCCACATAGATTGAAACAATCAGCAAGGTTTCTTTGTTGGACTTTTTCACATAAAGTGTTGGCTCACTCAAGCTCTTTTCAAATCCAAGCTTGGACAGGTAGGAGTCAATCCTGTCATACCAGGCTCGAAGAGCCTGTTTCAGGCCATAAAGAGCCTTTCTCAGTTTGTAAACTTTGTCCTCTCTTTCTTGAACCTTGAAACCATCAGGCTGCTCGATGTAGATCTCCTCTTTAAGGTAGCCATTCAAGAAGGCTGAGTTGACATCCAGTTGGTGAATCTTCCACTGTTTTTGAGCAGCCAAAGTAAACAACAATTTGATGGTATCCAATCTTGCTACAGGGGAAAAAGTCTCCATGAAATCAATGCCATACTGCTGGCTGTACCCTTTAACCACAAGCCTAGCCTTGTGCTTGTTCAATGAGCCATCAGCATTGAATTTGGCTCGAAACACCCACTTGACACCAATGACTTTCTTCTGGACAGGTCTGTCTACCAAGTCCCAAGTTTGATTCTTATGAATCATGTCAAGCTCAGCTTCCATAGCTTTCCTCCATTGCTTCTCTTTGACAGCTTCTTCAAAGCTTAAAGGCTCAACTATAGCCACATTGCATCTTTGGTAAATATCAGCAATGGTCCTGGTGCCCCTCACGGGTAAGTCATCTACATTAGCATTGCTAGGCTCATATTCAGCAGGTTCTATACTGCCATCGATCAAATCTTCATCAAATTGCATTACATTCGAGCCATCCCAGTTCCAGATCTTTGATTCATCAAACTTGACATCCCTACTTACTAAAATCCTTTTGGTTAAGGGATCATAGAGTCTGTAGCCTACAAATATGGCTGGAGCTGTCGCCTACAAATATGGCTGGAGCTGTCCTCTTCTCGAGCTTGGTCCTTCTTTCAGCAGGTACAATCACATAGCACACACATCTAAACACTCTCAAGTAGGAAACTGATGGCTTGTGTCCATGCCAAGCCTCAAATGGAGTCATATCCTTCATAGCATGTGTTGGAAGCCTGTTCAGCAGGTACACTGATGTGTTGACAGCCTCAGCCCAGAAAGTGCTTGGTAACTTGCTTTCAAACAACAAACATCTGGCCATGTTCATTACAGTCTTATTTTTTCTATCACACACTCCATTTTGTTGAGGAGTGTACACAGTGGTCAGTTGATGATGGATTCCAGCCTGCTCACATAGCTTCTGAAACCTTTCAGACAAGTACTCAGCCCCATTGTCAGTCCTTAATGCCTTGATCTTGCAATCTGCTTAGTTTTCTGCCTGAGCCTTGAATTTGATGAAGGCTTCGAACACATCAGACTTCTGCTTCAAGAAGTAGACCCAACAGCATCTGGTTAAGTCATCAATAAATAGCACAAAGTATTTACTGCCATTGAGTGAAGAGGTCTTCATTGGACCACAGATGTCAGAATGCACTAGCTCAAGCCTCTCTCGAGCTCTCCATGCCTTGTTAATTGGAAAAGGCAACCTGGCTTGCTTACCAAGTTGGCAAGCCTCACAAATAGCATCTGTTGACTCAACCTGGGTCATGTCTTCAACTAGATTTTGCTTGTGCATTAGATCAAGTGACCTGAAGTTGACATGGCCTAATCTTCTATGCTATAGGCCAGCACTGTCAGCTAGGCTTGTGTAAGCCTTGTTTTCAAGCTGACTTACATCAAACATGAAGCATTTGTCTGCCATAGGAACTGTGACAATTTTTTGGACATGACAATCCTGAATGGTGCATGAATCATTCTTGAAGACTAAAAAATAACCTTTCTGGACCAACTGACCAACACTTAACAGATCCTAGTCTATATCAGGCACATACAAAACATCTGAAATCAGTTTGTTACCTGAACCTGTGCTGATCACAACATCATCTCTGCCTTTGGCTTCAATCAAGCTCCCATTGCCAATCTTGATTCTTGAAGTGAAGCTCCTGTCAAGCTGCTTAAACAAGCCCTCATCAGCTACCATGTGATGTGAGCAGCCACTATCCACCGGCCAGCTACACTTGGCTTTGCCCTTGGTTGCAAAGCTTGAGGCAGTGAAGACATGCTCCTCCTGAGTTGGAAAGTCTTCAGCAGTCTTGGCTTGAACTTGCTGTTCAGCTTGTGGCTTGTCCTTGTTTCTACAAACCTTTTCATGGTGGCCAAGCTTCTTGCAACTCTTGCATTGAATGTCTGGCCTGTTCCAGCAGTTCTTGTCCAAGTGATTAGTCTTATTGCAGTATTTGCAAGGTGGAAGTCTCCTCCTCTCTGTATCTTTCCTGAATCTTCCTCTTCCTTCAGTCCAAGGCTTCTTTGGTCTCTGACTTGAGCTCGAGCCATCTTTGGCTTTTGCTTGGAAAGCTCCCTCAGGATGCTCTTCCTGTCTAGTGCCTCTTCTTTGCTCGAGTGCATAGAGGGAGTTCACCAACTCAGACAAGGTAATGGTTGTGAGGTCCTTCGAGTCTTCTAATGAGGAAATCTTTGACTCAAACCTCTCAAGGAAAGTGGTAATGACCTTCTCCATAACTCTACTGTCAGTGAAGTCTTCACCTAGAAGCCTTATGTTATTCACAGTTGCCATTATTCTATCAGAGTACTGCTTGATGGTCTCTGATTCCTTCATCTTCAAGTTCTCAAACTCCCTTCTAAGGTTGATCACCTGTTGCTTCCTTGATTTTGTCCGAGCCCATAAACTCTTCCTTCAGCTTCTCCCATGCTTGTTTAGGTGAATCACAGGCCATGATTCGAGTGAAGATGACATCTGACACTCCATTCTGCAGGCAGGCCATAGCCTTGTTCTTCTTGGCTCGATCCTCACTATGATGCCTGATCTGAGCAATAGTGGGATTAGCTCTCAATGGAGGTGGCTCAGCATCACTCTCGACTGCACTCCATAGGTCTTGTGCTAGAAGATGAGTTTTCATCTTCACAGACCAAATGTGATAGTTCTCACCAATAAACACAGGTGTGAAGGTGGTGTATAGCTCATTTTTTAGCAACAATGCAATGGATCAACAGCAAGGAGGTTTCTTCCTTCTTAAGTTTTATTTCCACCGAGAAACACCAACAAGTAAGGTCCTCAAAGAAGGCTGGCTCTGATTACCAATTGTTGGAACAATGGCAGCACCTTAACATGCATAATGCATGTGTTGTGTCTATGATTTTATGTGAAGAACAAAAGAATAAGGAAGAAAACCAGAAACTTAAGCAAAAAGAAACTTGAATACAAAGGTTAATGGCTTATCTTGATAACCATTCATTGATATGAAGATATATACATAAAATACTAAATTTGAATAGTCAAAAAGACTAGTACCTAGTGTATCAACCACTCCATTTAGGCATAATCTATTACAATCTAAGCTTACATAAAATAATACCTAATGTACTAGACATTACATCAAATTAATGTAGTCATTATCCTATGAGCTTAGCTATTACATTACAAGACATTAGACTAGATCACAAAATCAACAAAAGGTGATATGCTCCCCCGAACCATGCTTGCTCCATGTTGAGCTGTTGCATCTGCTGCTACTGGTTCCATGTTGCATTGCAGGCCAATTCTTGACAAAAACCATGGCTTTTTTTATAAAAATAACCCCAAAAATTTAATTAATTACATAAATGACCCATTTTTAAAATTAAACATGTAAATGACCTAAAATCTATAGTAAAAGTTGGTGGAGCCAAAGAGTTTGGCGCCACCAACATGCCACGTCAGCAACCAGGATAAAAAAATTAATTTTTTGGTGGAGCCATGTAGAATGGCGCCACTTGTATAAATATCAAGGAAATACTGTAATTTTTGAAAAAAATGGGAGACTTTAAAAACAATTTTTCATTTTCTGGTGGAGCCAAATAAATTGGCGCCACCAGATTTGGATGCCTGACACTATATTACTTTGTTCTTTCCCTTTTTTTATTTAATTTTTGTAAGTTTTTTCCTATATTACTTTGTTCTATTATTTCTTTTTTTTAATTACTTTTTTAAGTTTTTTATTTGTCCTTATTTATTTTTTTTATTATTGATTTTAAAAAACTTGAAATGTATATTTGAAATGTAACGACCTGAAATTTACGGGTAATCGAAAAGTGTATTTTTGGGCATCCGTTTTCGTAAAACGGACTCGTAAATATTTATTAAAAATATTTACGAGGTTAGTTGTGTGGTTAGTTAGGTTTTGGTTAGGTAAATTAGCTTGAATTAAGATTAATTAGGTACAATGATTAAATTGAACAAAGTGTGAAAGTTTAATTATAGATTAAAGAAAAGTTGAAGGATTAAATGAGAAAATAAACCATAAGTAACACTTGTATAGTAAAAAGTGAATACAAGTGTATGGTAACAATGAAATACATTGTACAAATAATGTACATAAGTATAAAATAATTATAAATGTAAATACTTAATATTTAAGTATATAATTTAATAATAACTAAATAAATAAATAAATCAAATTAAGACAATTTGTATGGTAATAAAATATACATGTGTAATAAATACATACATACAATTGTAATACATATATGTATTTACTTATTATTTAAGAAATAATAATTATTATGTTTTTATAATATTAAATTAATATAATAAACATAAAGAAAATACAAGTGCATGGTATAGACAATGACATGTGTGGTATTTATGTACATATATTTGTACAAATTATATACATTACTTATTATTTAAGAATTATTATTATGTTAAAATATTATTATATTATTATAGTAAAGTAAATAATAATAAAACAAAATAAAGAAACAAAGATGGAAAGAAGAACAGAAAGTTGAAACGAAAACCGGGGAAAAAGGGAGAAAAAGAAAGGAGAAAAGAACGAAGGGAAAATAGGGTTTTTAAAGGTTTGAAGTTCAAGTGGTAAGTTAATTTAATTCATTTTCTTGTAATTTTTGAGTTTTTAGGATTCTAAAACAAAATACTACCTGATTTATGTTAAAATATTGAAAGTTAGTCAATTTTTGATTGTAGTTTATGTTGAATTAATTGAAGAATTAGGGGTTAAATTGATAGAATTTCAAGTTAGAATTGAATAAAGGATTGAATTGTAAAATAAATCAAACTTTTAAGTAATATGGACTAAATTGAAAGAATTTTGAAATTAGGGTTTTATGGTGAAATTAGAGAGTTGAAATTAGTTTAAAGTGGAAATTTGAATGAGATATGAAATTAGTGTTGTAAAAATAAAGTTAATTTAGTTAAGGATTAAATTAGAATTTAGGAAAAAGTTGTGTATAAATTGAAATATTCGATGTGAAATTGTGTTTATTAATAATTTTAAATTATTTTAATTTCCGTAGCTAACGTTGTGCCGGAGACATCAGCTAAGAAAGGAAAGGAGAAAGTTGATGATGAGTAACTCGATAATTACAGTTTGCATTTCCATAATCCGAATTTAGTAATTTTTATTTGATATATTTTAAAATTAATGTGTATGGTAAGTAATTAAGGTGACTGTTGTTTATTATTAGCTTGATATTGAATTGAGATTGTATGAATTTGTAATGGATGAAATTATTGATTGATATTAAAATGTGAATATTGTGACAATTGAAAATTGAATATTGGTTGTGTTGAAAAGTGAACTGAAAATCCCTATTAACTGTATTGGGCTGAGTTGGATATAGTTGGCATCCCATAGGATTGGAAGTGTTCAGGGATACTTTGACTTCGAGTCGATAAGACACTGGGTGTCATATTATTACTTTGGATAAATTTGATGAGGTACTTGGTACCAACTTACTTCAGCAAGGCCGATAAGACACTGGGTGTCAACTTATTACGTCGAATTATTCGATGAGGCACTAGGTGCCAAACTGATGTGTTTTGGTTGGATCCGTGTATCTGCCAAAGCCCGAGTCGTGTTAATAGGGGTAAATAAATGAATTGGCAATAAAATTGATATTGAATTTGAATTTGAAATTAGACATTGAATTGGATTGTATAAATGAAATGCATGAACCAAGGGTTCATGAAAAGAGTATTGTTATTGCTAAATGATATGTAAATTCAAAGTGAGAAAAAGCTATTTAAAATAGCTATTGATGAGAATTAAATGTGTGATAAATGATTTATATGTGAATTGATTAATTGAATGGATTTGGAAATTGTATGAATTAAATGTGCATGTTTAATTATTTTATTTTAAAGTATTCAGATTATAGAAACACCACTGAGTTTATACTCAGCGTACGGTTATTTTCCGTGCGCAGGTTAGATTAAAGTCAGATCGTTGAATCAACATCCAAAGTCGACCCCGAACTTAAAATGGTGAAGTATATTTCTTTTGGTAATGGCATGTACCTATGATGTTTATGTAAGTCATTTTGGAAAATGATTGTAAATTATGTTATAAAATGATATTAGTTACTTATATATATATATATGAATATATGTTTGACATGTTAAGTTATAAAAAAAAAATGTATGTTTAAGTTAAAGTAAAATGAGTATGAATAGGTCAAAATTTGGGTTAAATTGATATGTTATTAGATATAGCTAGAATGAAATAATGTTGTTTAAATTTTGATAAAAATATGTAAAGTACCTATGTTAGTATGTTGCTTAGATCATTAGATTAATTATTTGACATGTTTTAAATGTATTTGAACGTGTTTTGAGCCTCGAAGATTCATAAAGGGACTATATGGTTTAATTATTTGTTTATATATAAATATTTATGAATTGTTCGTATTTGATCTGTAATGTCCGGTAATGCTCTGTAACCCTGTTCCGGTGACAAATAAGGGTTAGAGGGTGTTACATGAAATGTTTTATAATATATATTTTTAAATTTTAAATATATATTTGAAATTATTTTTTAAAATTTTAAATATTATTTTTTAAATATTAAATATATTTTTTAATAATATAAAACATTTAAATATTTTAAAGATATGACCTTTCAAATTTATTATTAGTTTTATAATATTTTAAATGTATATTTTAAATTTTAAATTTTTTTAATTTGTTTTATAATATTTTAAATTATGGTTTTTAAATTATTTTTAAAGATATTCAAACCTTTTTTTAAATTCTATTTAAAATTTTTTAAAAATAATATTTTATTTAAAAAGTGAAATTTGATTTAATTAAAAAATAAAAAAAGATTTGTTAAAAAAAGATTTATTTGTTAAAAAATATGAATTTATTTTAAATTATGATTTTTAGATTATTTTTAAAGATATTCAAACTTTTTTAAATTCTATTTAAAATTTTAAAAATAATATTTATTTAAAAAAGTGAAATTTGATTTAATTAGAAAAAGTAAAAAAATATTTATTTGTTAAAAAATATGAATTTATTTAAAAATATATATTAAAAATTAAAATTAAAAATTAAAATTAAAAATTAAAAATTAAAAGATATTATAATATTTAAAATATTATAAAACAAATTAAAAATATTTAAAATTTAAAATATACATTTAAAATATTATAAAACTAATAATAAATTTGAAAGGTCATGTCTTTAAAATATTTAAATATTTTATATTATTAAAAAATATATTTAATATTTAAAAAATAATATTTAAAATTTTTAAAAAACAATTTAAAAAATATATATTTAAAATTTAAAAAATATATATTATAAAACATTTCAAATATACAATTCAAGTTTTTTAAAATCAATAATAAATAAAATAAATAAGGATAAATAAAAAACTTTAAAAAAGTAAAAAAAAAAAAAGAAGAAGAAATAATAGAACAAAGTAATATAGGACAAAACTAAAAAAAAGTAAATAAAAAAAGAAGGAAAGAACAAAGTAATAGGGTGTCAGCCATCGAAATCTGGTGGCGCCAATTTATTTGGCTCCACCAGAAAATGGAAAATTATTTTTAACCTATTTTTTAAAAAATTATAGTATTTTCTTGGTATTTATACAGGTGGCGCCATTCTACATGGCTCTACCAAAAAATTAATTTTTTTATCTTGGTTGCTGACGTGGCATGTTGGTGGCGTCAAACTTTTTGGCTCCACCAACTTTTACTGGAGATTTTAGGTCATTTACGTGTTTAATTAAAAAAATGAGTCATTTATGTAATTAATTAAATTTTTTGAGTTATTTTTATAAAAAAAGCCTAAACCCATGCAAACCTACGTATCATTAAGGAGAAGAGTTAATAATGACAGAGAAACGACAAAACCTTTACAAGAAAGACTTTCTTTCCCAACGAGCAGGACCTAATTTAGGGTATGAAGTTCAGGGCCAACCACGTATATAGTGATCATACATCCTCGAGCGGCTCCACCGCTACAAAATTAAAACCCCGCCATATGCAGGTGTCACGGGTCAGAATGTAAAGCTCGTGAGCATGACACAAGATGCGCCCCATGGAGGTCTGTCGATAAGATGGGGATCATTTAGCCCACGAGAACTGGCCCGATTCAAGGAACTGTTGGAGAAGCCTATCAGATTGAAGCGTGGTTGGCCCGATAATGAGGATATGGTAACTTAAGCTATTATGGTAACTAATCTTAGAAGATAGAGGGAATCATATCTTATAAAGATTAGATAGGATTTGATAAGGTATATATTGTAAATCCCTAAAATCAAGGGATATGGTCGATTTCGTCCTTCGATGCAACTCAATCTTATCCGTCAGTTTTGGGGGAGCTCAACTATAAATAGAGAGCCTCCCATTTACTTGTAAATCATCCACGATATTTGTGAATTCTTAAAAGTAATAGAATTCTGAGAGCATTTACCTAAACGCTTTGCGAGCACTCTTTCTGTTGTTCTTTTGGTTGCTTCTTTTGGTATAAATCTCTTCCACTCTAAAATTGGTGCCTTGGAGGAGTTTTTAAGGAATCCTCACTCGAGAAAAGGCCGACTTAGGTGAGTTTAGACGAACGGGTCGCCTAAGGCCGCACGGATTGCGAGATAAAACGTCTAGCCCCGTGACAAGTGGTATCAGAGCTATTGGTTCAAAGGCACTATTAGGATGTCGAAAGAAGTTGTTGGTCAGAATGAGCCAATAGAGACCCGAGGAAGGGCTAGAAAAGCGAGTCAAACAAGGGACTTGCTGTCAGCTTTGGAGGATCGAGTCGTCTCTCTCGAGGAGTCCATGGAGGACGTCAAGGAGAGGATTGGCGATGTCGATGATAGACTCATTAATGGGTTGTAAATGATAAAGGAGCAACTCAGAGAATATGTGTGGGATACTATCGGTTCCTCGGAAAATAAGCTGGCTGGGAAGAATGATACTTTTAAGGCTATGGTGATAGCTTTGAAGGAGGAGATCAATGAGCTTAAGGGAGAGCTCAAGATGATCAATGAGCTTAAGGGAAAGCTAAAGATTTTCAAGGCTGCCATAGGTAATGGGATGTTGGCTTCGAAGCCGAAGCAACAAGCAATGAATGTACCCAAACCAAAAACATTTAAAGGGGCAAGGTCTGCAAGTGAGGTGGACAACTTTCTTTGGGCCATGAAGCAATACTTCCATGCAATGAGCATTGAGGATGATGCCACAAAGGTAAACACTGTTTCTATATATTTTACAGATGGGTTGAAACCATGGGCGAAGCAAGAATTGCAACGTCGAGGAGTTCAGGAATTGACCAATGCCATGATGGTGGCGGAGTCCCTAGTGGAACTTATTCCGAGAAGAGACAGGTTCAAATCTTCCGAGCCCAATGGGAGGGGCAATGGTGGGTACCATGAGGAAGATGAAGAGGGGCATAACTATTATGGCAGCGGCAGTGGCAGCGACAGTGATAATGGGAAACCATGAAATGGGAAGTGGAGACCCAATAGCCCGAAAGAGAAGAGGGGAAAGTTGAGATGCTACTTTTGTAAGGGACCGCATATGAAGAGGGACTGCCCAAATGTATCTTTGTTTTTGGCTATCAAGAGGAGTAATGAGCCGGAAGAGGCGAAGTGTAACACCCTAACCCGTATCCATCGCTGGATTAAGGTTACGAGGCATTACCTTTACAAATACAACCAACAAATACAACCCAAATCAAGCCTTCATTTCTTTACCTGTTTTCTATAATAACCACATCAATACACTTATTCTATTCAATTTTCTAATCTTATCTTTCTTTTATTCATATCAAAGTAAAGATTTCATAAGCTAATTATTGAGCATAACACTTCCAATCATTTTGCATACTGAACCGAATAACACATATTAAACAAAAATTTCATGCATGATATTCAAACACTTAGATATAAACATGCATGTTTTGTTTCATATCAAATACACGTAATACAACCTTTCTTTATAGGACCTAGCAAACATTACCGAATCATTCTAATGAACATTTGATCAACTTTGCTCGTTTCTATAAACTTTAGCCGATTCAAGACATACTTAAATTTATATGTTTTAAACCATGCTGAAATTTCATTCATACCACTAATATCAATTAATTCATATTAGATCATATATTAAAACCTCCATGTAACATACATTTGACCTACCAATAAATCAATTTTCACACCTATCACCTAAGCCGAATTTAAAACATTTCATAAATGTAAAACACATCAAATGCACATCACCCAAATCTACCTAAGTATGGTATACTCTATTCGCAATTCATACCAACCTTCAAGACTATTTCATCGTGCATATACTAAATACATCACTCACATATATAAATACCATGAAATGAACTTACAAAATAAGCTTATAACAAGGCCGAACATACACAAATATTAACACCATGATCAAGCATAACCAAACCAAATCCAAGCATAGAAATATAGCCATTTTCGCATGGCTTTTATATACATCTCATTCATAATGAACTCAAAAGAGTAATATAGCTTATACATGCCATAGTTTCAAAAGTTCAACTTTTAAAAAGATACCAAAGTTTGACGATGATCCCAAAGCTCGTAGCTAAACTTCAAAATCTATAAAACCATACAAATAAACACACACAGTAAGCTACCATAGCTTAATAAGTTATAAGCAATTACATAACAAAGCCAAAATACATTGGTAATAGAAATTTACACATTTATTAACCCTTAAACCGAATATCGAAGCATTTTAAAAAAAATAGACTTCTCATGGGTCTTAAATCCATTCATCACTTAATTACAAAAGCATACTAATTTATCACCTTCCATAGTTTCTAAATTCGTACATACATACATTTAACAATCGGTTTTTATACATATACTACTTATGAAATTTATACTTACCATTCAAATGATAAGCTCTCATAGTATCGAAAACTTACCGAATTCATCCATTAAATTGGTATTTACATTCACACCTTCCATGCTCATCGACCGAAGTTCCTTTTTGTACCAAATGTGTTTGGAAGCTCAACTCATGCAGTTAAGATCCTTTGTCTGACTTCGCACACTTAGTACTCGGAACTTAAATTCGCACACTTAGTGCTTATTATCCAATTTCGTACACTTAGTACTCGGATGTTAAATTCGCACACTTAGTGCCACGTGACTGATTCCGCACACACAGTGCTCGGTATCCAAATTCACTCACTTAGCTCATTAATTGGTCTTGATACTTATCTAAATAAGCACACATATATATAAAAGTAATTTATTCATTTCTATATCATTTCACATTCGGATAAATACTATTAATAAACAAATATTCATCACTTTCAACCATATTCATTGCTTAACTCAATGTCTCACATAGTCATATCATTAACATATATTTATATACCTCACATTTGTCTAAATACTTCCTTCAATCTACCTTACATCCGGCATTATGATATTATACCTACTTATCTCTATTAAGACATATACATCAATATGGATAAAAAAAATTCAATTCAATCCAATTGCTTAATAAACTTACCTCGAGTATCGACGGACTTTGTTTTCCGACTATTCAATTATTTTCTCCTTTCTCCGATCCAATCCCGATCCTTTTTGTTCTTGATCTAAATAAATTTCAAATTAAACTCATTCAACATATTTTCATTCAATTTAGTCCAAAAACACATAAATGGGCAAATTACATTTTTACCCCTGATAATTTACACTTTTACAATTTAGTCCCTATTGCACAAAACACAAAATATTCAAAATTTGACCACACTTCTTTAGGGCCGAATATTCATAATCCTAATACAAACTCATACATTTCATTTATTTTGCATTTTAGTCCCTCAAAAATTTATTTTTGCAATTTAATCCAAATAACTCAATTCAATCAAAAATTCAAGAACAAAACTTGTTAATCTAACTCATATAATCAATATTTCATCATTAAAGAACAAAAATAACAAGCTTCCTTCAATGGCAACTCACGAAACACACATCAAATTCTAAAATTCAAGCATGGGCTAGCTAAAACACAAAGCAACGATCTCAAAAACGTAAAAATTATCAAAAACCGAGCTAAACTCTTACCTTAATCAAGGTCAATCAAAGCCGAATAGAGCTAGGTTTATTTCTTTCTCTTTTCTTTTGGTTTCGGTCAAAACAATTTATAACATTATAATCAATTTATAACATTATAATCAAAGATGAATATTTTTTTTTTCATCTTTTATCAATCATAATCAATTTAATATATTATCATATTATAATTTATAACATTATAACATAAAAATATAATAAATAAATACCAAACACTATTTCATGCAAAGTTTGGCCGGCCACTAAGCTTAATTATGGATAAATTATCCTACCAATACTTTGATTTACAAAACCATCATCAATTCAGTACTTACCCATTTAACCACCAAATTTTCTTTTTATGCGATTAAGCCCTTTTTCACAATTAAACACCAAAACGATCAAATTTTAATACGAAAATTTTGCACACATCAATTCACTCATAATAAACATGAAAAATAATATTAAAATATTTTTCTGAGTCGGATTCGTGGTCCCAAAACCATTATTCCGATTAGGGTCAACATCAAGCTGTTACACGAAGCCTATTGAGAATAAAACATCAACGGTCAATTCAATGATTCTCATTCCGAAGAAAAGGAATGGCGGGGAAGGTTGATGTTCATAGATATCAACATTGCAGGTCAAAAGAGGAGTGCTCTTGTTGATACAGGAGCATCAGACTTTTCATATCGGAGAAGGCTGGGAGGAAACTTGGTCTCTCGATTAAGAAATCGAGTAGGAAGATCAAAACGATAAATTCTGAGGAGGCCCCAATTGTGGAAGTAGTTCGTGATGTGGAACTACAAATCGGCGAATGGAAGGGCAAGGAAGAATTCGAGGTAATCCAATTAGATGATTACAATTATGTGCTTGGCTTAAACTTCCTTAACAGAATTCAGGCAGTTTTGTTTCCATGGGCCGATCAAATCCATATTGTCACTGGTCCGTTATCGAAGATTGTTGTACCAGTGTATCGAGATATAAAGGTTGGGGCAAAGGTGTTGTTGTCAATCCAACTAGTCGAGGATGTTTCATATGGGAGGAACATTGACTCGATAGAACGGGATGCTAGGGAAGCCCTTTCGGAAGTATTAGTGGCGCAAGAGATCGATATGAAGCCTGCTGATTCGACTGTGGAGCTGACACCTTTGGGAAAGGTGGGTTGTACATCGGGCTTCGAGGAAAAAAGAGTGATGCATAAACAATCAGGATGAGTAAATGCTACGAATAAGGTACATTACGAACACTTTGATAGTGTTTTGAATTCTGACTTGTTGGCTTGGCAAGGTCGTAGGGGCCCTTTCAAAGTTCATAAGTAAGGAGGTCGAGGGACTATGGGCAATACAAAGCCAAGTTGTGAGAATCAAGGCGATTCAAAAGGTAACAAGTCAAAATTTGGGCAAGTTAGAGCGGAGACTTCTTGCCAACGAGATGTACCAACAAGTGTAACGGTTCAAGATAAGAGGCGATGGAAGCTGAGGCAAAAGTTCTCAAAGAAGGGACAACCCGATTGGAAAGCAAGTTGCAACGAGAGGGATGCGAGGTGAATCAAGTCAATGCCATTCGGAAGTCGCAACGAGGGCGTTGCGAGAATAGGTGGGGGAGAATGTCACGGGCCAGAATGCAAAGCCCGTGACCATGGCACAAGATGTGCCCCATGGAGGTTTGTCGATAAGATGGGGATCATTTAGCCCACGAGAACTGGCTCGATTCAAAGAACTGCTGGAGAAGTCTATCAGATTGAAGCCTAGTTAGCCTGATAATAAGGATATGGCAACTTAGGCTATTATGGTAACTAATCTTAGAAGATAGAGGGAATCATATCTTGTAAAGATTAGATAGGATTTGATATGGCATATCTTGTAAATCCCTAAAATCAAGGGACATGATCGATCTCGTCCGTTGATGTGACTTAATCTTGTCCGTCAGTTTTGGGGGAGCTCAACTATAAATAGAGAGCCTCCCCCTCACTTGTAAATCATCCATGGTATTTGTGAATTCTTAAAAGTAATAGAATTCTGAGAGCATTTACTCAAACACTTTGCGAGCGCTCTTTCTGTTGTTCTTTTGGTTGCTTCTTTTGGCATAAATCGCTTCCGCTCTACAATTGGTGCCTTGGAGGAGTTCTTAAGGAATCCTCACTCGAGAAAAGGCTGACTTAGGTAAGTTTGGACGAACGGGTCGCCTAAGGCCGCACGGATTGCGAGACGAAACGTCTAGCCCTGTTACACAGGGACAATCCTCCTCACTCAACCATCCAATTATTCTTTTAGCAAGAATAAAGACGGACACCGCACTCACTGAACCAAGAACAGAATGCTTCAAAATCTTGGAGAAAAATCAAAACACGCGTGCTTCTACGAAACAGGGACGTTTTTTGTGTAAAATTTTTTTATACTTGAATCAGTTTCTCATGCAAACTAATAAAACCAACAACAATTATACTACCACAATCTCACATTTACAGTATTTTAATGACCATACGACCATTAATCAAAAAATGGAAGCTAAAATGAAGAGGAAAAAACCCAACAACAATTGTTTTTCCTTGTAGAAATTGCGTTCTGACTTTGCTTAAAATTCCTATTTTGTTCTTACGGGACTGGCTTGAGTGATTCAGCACCAACTAATCTGCTTCCGTCCCAAAACAACAACTCATCCGGATGCAACATAAACCTTTGTTTCATGCTCGGCCCTGTAGGCACTTGGCCAACTCCACCCGTAATTAATGTCTCGCCTAGGTATTTGTTGCATTGCTTGCAAAGCACATTCACCGCAGGGGAAGGATAGAAATCGTTTGCAGGCCAGCCTGGAGGTTGTCGAATTGACAGCTTACAGTGAGAAAAAAGCATTGCTGGGAGTTGACCACGCACATTACTGGTTCGTGGCACAGGATTCGCGACGTCCCAGGTGTAACTATGACGTCAAGGAAGTTGTTCGACGACAGGACGTGGTTTTAGCAATGACGGCAGAAGAAGACACGGGAGTCAGAGTTCAGATCGTATCTAATGGCGTTTGAACCACTGGATGACGCCATTACAGTCTTGACGTCACTGAGGTGCATTAGAGGAACTTGGTTCTTAAATTGACCCCTAAATTTTTTTTCAATCACTCTGGTTTTTTGTTTTTAAGGTTGACATTCGTTTCATAATTAATTTTTATAATTAACGCTGTTAATTTTTGAACATTTGGGTAATGTGGCCAAGTGTGTCTTCCTTTTTAATTATTTTAAAAATTATAAAAGGAGTTTTAAAATTTAAAAAAGGATAGTATAAATTAAAAAAGTAAATATTTTTAAGAAAAATATATAGATTATAAAATTTTAAAAAAGTTAATATATAATTCAAAACATAAAAATTTGTTAAATTTTCAAAAAATTACAAAAAAAAAAATCAAAATGAATTTGGAACAATTCAATAAAAAATAAAAAATATTGTTAAAATTTTAAAATTACAAAAAATTGAAAAACGTTAGAATTTTTTTTTAAAAAAATTGACTCGCCAATATCGGCCAATTTTTGGATTTTTGTTTTTTTCTAAACTCTTTTTGTAATTTTATAGAATTTTAACTATATTTTTAGTAACAATAAATAGTTTTTCTATGTAGGGAAAAGAAAAATATTATGAAATAACTATCTGTATTATGGAGGATACAAAGAATTTCATTAGATGAGCAGGTGAAATCATGGTGACCCATAGGCAAGGAAACAACAAACGTTGACATCACATCAACCACATGACTACCCTCTATATATGTATGGACAAATTGCACCTCTCAATCTTTGTTAAACAATCTACAAATATTTTGGATTATGCCATCAGAGCACGTACCAACTTTATTTCCGTTAAGGGAACTAATTCAAGATTGTTCAGCTTTAAGATTACACGTCATAGCTCGAAAATCCAAGCTTGGTTAAGTTCCTCTAATGCACCCCAAGTTGAGCCTTACCTATGTTCCTTTATGATCACAGATCACTCCACCAACCATGACCAACTTTGAATCTTGGCTCGAGGCTCCATCAGACCTTGCAACTATGGTACATGAGCAATCAACAGATAAGCTTCCACGAGAACTATAAAAATTTGGAAAATTGCATTTTCTTTACCTTTTAAAATTAAAAAATTATAAATTAGTAATAGTAAAATTGTACTTTGACTCTAAAAAATGATAATATTTTAATTTATTTCATTAAAAATTATAAAGACATTAACTAGTACAATGGTGAAATTACATTTTAACTCTTATCAAAATTTATAACTTAATTCTCTCCCCCTTAAAAAAAATAAAAGACTTTCTAGCTTTACCTTTGGACTAAAGTCATTTTATTTTACAAAATAAAAATATATTATGATAGTCTTTTTGCCTTTATATATTTTTATATCCATAAAAATTAATTTAAATGTAGAAAAATTAAAAAAATCATCTATGGTTGGACCTTATTAGGTTCAATACAATGTCAATAAAACAGAGAATAATGCACTTTAGCGTGCTGGAACACATGCTCTCTTTTATTGATAACAATATTCATACCAATTAAACTAAGACTCAATTAACTTATAAATTTTTTTTTACTATTAATTATTACATGAATTTTGGATTTTTTTTTTTAAAAAATCAACCGTTTTCATTTCACAAATCACAAACTATTTTTTAAAAAAAGATGGACGCTAAATATGGATTAATATTTAAAGTAAACCAAAGAAAGCAGGCAACAAAAAAAAGAAAGCAAAGGTTTTTGGTGGATTTAATAGGAAGTGACAGATTCAGAAAGCTAAAAATTATATCTCCCGTTTAAATTTTATGAAAAAAATCATAGTATTATTAATTTCTGAAGAAGCAAATTAATAGCATATTCTACTTCAAAATTGAATTTTAATTTCATTTCTACAGTAACTTAGAAGAGTTTCCACACAAACCGAAATTAATGTTATATGTATGATTTTATGCTCCATTTTTTGATCATTTAGTCTCATTTTATTTTAATTATGAATGATTTAAAGTTTATTTAGTAGTCTAAATTCACTTTACTCACTACAGCTATACCCCTTGATCTCAAAACAGTTGATAATTGATATTGATACATATAGATATTATTTCTTATGGTAAAAGTTTTCTTTCATATCGATACAAGTCTGAAGAAAAACTTGGAATGCTCACCTGTACAAGTATGCACTTGTGTTGGTAGAAGTCACCTAATTTTGTAACACTGATTTTGAATTGAGATTTTTCAAAGTGGTTTTATAAGTTAACCATTTTATGAGTTTGTAAACATCCATCTCAAAATAATTTTATAAGATTTTATCAGTTAAATGCAAATTTGACTAAGTAAGAGTTTATAATTTTACTTTGTTAAATCAAAACATCTGAAAAACTACTACTTAGAATTTCCCCCTTTTGAAAATTTTGTTAACTCCCCCTAATTCAAATATTATTTTTAAGTTGAGCTACCTCTTTAAAAGGTAATTAATGAAGACATTTTGTAGATATTTTGAATTGATTTTCAACTTTATTGAAAAGATAATGTTTGTAAAAATTAAACCTTATCCTCAAAAGATTACAAACGAGTGAATTTGAGAAAATCCTTAGTTTTGATAAGCTAAGGTAGTGGAGATAGACAATTAGGGTTGAACTACTATAAATCCTTATGATTCTCTTGTTTGTCATATTTTCTTAAATCTTTTAAAACACCAATCCATCCCCCATCTTGGTGTATATTGAGCCTAATATTACACATACAACTTTTTAGATATCCAATCTTCAGAAAAGAGAGTCACTTCTCTAAAATATTTGTTGCAACATCATCACTTTTTAAAAAAAAAAAATAGAAGAAGAGAAGAAGAATATTTATGGTAGAAGTTCTTGAATAAATGATCTATAAATAAATAGTAGTATAAGAAATTGTGATCGTTTCTAGAGAAAACCGTCAGACATTAAAAATTCGTTATCGAATTCAGGGATTAAATTGAATAAGTTAGAAAACTATAGAGACTAAAGTTCAATTATCCTATTTTATTTTAATTGAAAGGACTTAATGGCAATTTTTCCATTACTTAAAAAAATCAATGGTTAATGACGGCTTTTAAATGATTTTTTAAATTAAGTTATAATATTTTAATAAGAAATGATATTTTATTAATTAATATATATATATATAAAAGAGAAAGATAACAACTTTCTCATCTTCTTTCTTTTATTTTTTTGATAAAAAAAACCCGAGGGTCAACATCAATTTATTGCATCATTTAAAACAAGATCATGGATACCCAACAGATAATCCATGTTAAAATCCAAGGTGCAATTTTTGGTCATAGCCCAATTACAAAGAAAGTTTGCTACTTGATTACAACACCTAGGGGCCCAACTAAAATTAAAACAACAAAAAGAGTCCATCATGTTGTACATCTCCTGGATGCGATGGCCCATAGTCGTTAAATCAGCATTCCTTCTATTAAAATGATTAACAAGGCTGACACAATCTTTTTCAAAATCCAGCTTTGACCAGCTTTTTGACCGAGCAAAATTAATACTTTCTTCAAGCGCCAGCAGCTCAGCCCATTCAATCTTCATCTCTTTATCCACAGTGCCCATCCGACCGCCAAGAACAAAACCATCGTGATCCCTAGCCACAACTTCGTAACTCATTTCTTACCAGTAATAGTGGAGTCAAAATTAATTTTAACCACCCCCTGAATTGGTTTCCTCCAGGCTTTCTTTAAAGCAGGTCTAGGCAGCATAGGTTTCTCCAGCAAATTAAAGATGTGAAAGTCATGGCTTAATGACGCAGCTCTCTCCCAAGTTATGTTGGCTTCTTCCTCCACTCCCCGAAAAACACAATTATTTCTACTATTCCAGACATTCCAAAGGACGGTGATAAAATTAGAGATGGCCTTTTTATCCAGCACATGAGCCACATCTTCAATCCAGTCGATACACTGGGCATAACTCCCATCAAGCAAATTATTGTTAAGGCCACCATACACCAGCACCACTCGGGCCAGAGGGTAGTTTTTCAACGTGTGAATAAGGGATTCCTTCTCATCACCACATCTCAGGCAGGTACTATTAAACTCACCCCGAATGCTTGCAATTTTCTCGTATGTTGGGAGAAGGTCATGACCTACTCTCCTGCAAAAAATATGGATCTTCGGGTGAGTTTGTAGCTTCCACGAAAGTCTCCAAAAAATACGGTGGGGGCCATATCTAATATGCTTAAGGATTAAGCAGGAATAAGCAGACTTAGAAGAAAAGAGGCCGTAAGGGTTATGGAACCAGATGCATCGGTCGTCAGGACCATTATAAATAATGGGGATTTTGCTGATTTGGTCCCCCAAATTATCACCATAAAGCTAGTAACCATTTTTTATTCCAGCCGTCTTTCCTCTCATTCAACAGCTCACATGCATTGTTCTCATGGATCCGACTTTTGTTGAGGCAAATGGAAACGCCAGATAGACCTTCAAAACCCCAGTTATCCAGCTAAATATTAATGCTTCTGCCATTGCCCACGTTCCAGCCGAAGCCCTCATGCAAAGCACTAGCAGCCTTGGCAATACTCTGCCATGTATAGGAAGGCTTATCCATGCTCTTGAGGTGAAACACATCATTGGGGAAATATTTAGCACTCAGGACTTTGTAACATAAGGTGTCTTTGCAGTTAATGAGGCGCCACACTTGCCAGCCTAAGAGAGCCACGTTAAAGCGACGTAAATCCCTAAAGCCAAGACCCCCCATGCCTTTGGGATAGCACATCCGATCCCAAGACATCATGTTCCAACTCCTGTTACTCTCCTTTCCCCCACCACACACGACTAAACAAAGATTGGAGCTCCTCAAGGACACCATTGGGGGCAAATAACACCGAGAAAGCATAGGTCAGGATCGACTAAAGGATGGACTTTATAAAAATCTCCTTACCGTCATAAGACAATAATCTCTTTGACCAGCTGTTGATTCTGCTGGCCGTGCGGTCCAAGATATTTTGGAAAGCAGTAGGCTTCTTTTTTTCAACATAAAGGGGAAAACCAAGATAATCGTCGAGCTTGTCAACCACCTTCATTTTAAGCAAGTCACCCAATATTGTGCGTTGTTGCGGAGGGGTGTTAGGACTGAAGTAGACCATCGATTTTTCAAGGTTAATGCTCTGGCCAGACATCTTCTTGAAGGAATTCAGAATTTGCGAAAAGGCCTCCACTTCACTTTGTCGGTTCCTAACAAACAAAAGAGCATCGTCAGCAAAAAAGTAGTGGTTAATTCTTAGACCATATTGCTAGCACGGATGCCTTTGATTTTATTAGTCTCTTTAGCATTAATAAGTATGCGGGAGAAAACATCTATGCAAAAGAGGAACAGATAAGGTGTAACACCCCTAACCCGAGACCGTCGCCGGGATAGGGTTAAGAGGCATTACCGATCAATCAGAACATTTAACAACTAGAATTTAAAACACAAAGTCAATCATTTTCAATCACATTCATTTACAATCATGTTGTCCCTTATCAAGGTCTACGAGACCTATTTCAATGCTAAAGATAGGGTCGGGAAACACATACAAAATTTCATGAAAAGTTAAAACTTTTCTAAAATACAGGGGTTACACGCTCGTGGAAGGAAACCATGTGCCTTCCACGGCTGCTAGACACCCCCGTGTGTCCTCCCCGTGGCTATATACTAACTTAATTCCCACGGCCACCCAGCACGCCCATGCACTGAGGCCGTGTACTCTTAGGCCATATTCTGACATCTCTACCACGGCCACCAAGCACTCCCGTGTGCCATGGTTGTGTGCTCTTAGCTAGCTACTGACTTGTACACCACGGCTAGCTGACACCCTCGTGTCGAGGCCGTGTGCTACTAGGTTACATTCTGCCAATTCACCCACGGTCTTTAGGCATGCCCGTGTGACATTATAGGCCATTTTACAAGGCCAAAATGCCACCCACTTAGGGTCAAACCTGCAAGCCATATTTACCAAGACATCTCATGCACATATAACAACCAAAAACATACCAAAATAGTCATTCAAACCATGCATTCAATACCATCTCCAACCATGACAAATTCAATACAAAAAAAACTTATCTCATCACAAGCATAATACATTCAATACCAAACATCATTCCTTCTCAATTTCACTAATTCATACTAGCATTTTTCCAACACAAAGTTACCATTCATAAGTCCATTTCCCAACTCACAATCCATACCAAAAGATGCATCATATATACCAAAACCATTCATGCCAAAACTAGCACATATCTAGCCACATCTCATGGCTACTACAAATCTTAAACATGATTCAAATGACCAGCCTATACATGCCATTTTTAACTACGTACATCTTTCCAAAATACCCCAAAATAGATTGCCGATAGTGTGACTGAAACGCTGACGATTCCTCGATCTGAGCTAGCTTTACTGACACTGCAAAGCAAAGAAGGAAATCACACAGTAAGCATTACAAAGCTTAGTAAGTTCATAACATAATACATTATATCAAACATGCCATCACATAGATTAAATTTACAATCATATATATATAATACCATCCATAATCAATATGTTCAATTAGCTTTTCCACTACCACATTCATAATTTCACCACCCACATAGATTTCGAGCATACCTTAGCCAACACTTAGTTGTCAAATACTTTTGCTAATCAATAATCTCGATTCATTCGATCAACGTTCGTCTCTTCCTCGATTCATTCGCACACTTAGTGCATAAATAGTTAGCCGAAGCTTAATTAATATCGTACACTTAGTACATCCATCTCAAACCGATCTTAAATCGACATTGCACACATAGTGCCAACCACGAAGCTGAAATTTTTATTACTCTACACACACAGTGCTATTTATCTCGGTCATGTTTCTGAATACGCACACTTAGTGCCACTTAACTCAATCTATCACATAGCATTCACATTTCGATAATATTATACCATTCGTTTCATAACATTAAACGTAGCTAAATACATGTATTATGTTCGAACTTACCTCGGGCGTTGAACTATCGATACGGTCGATTAATCGAGCACTTTATCTTTGCCTCGATCTCGATCTGAATTTCTTCTTGCTTGGTCTATACATATTCAAATTAAATCCATTCAATCACCAAATCATTCAATTTAATCCACATACACAAATTTAGGGTATTTTTCATAATAGCCCTCATATTTTCACATTTCGACACTTTAGTCCCTAATTCACAAAATCATCAAATTCACCAAATTCCACCTAGCACAAGCTTAGCCGAATTTTACTAGTGTCTATACAAACCCATACATTTTATTTATTTCACATTTTAACCCTTCAATTTGCTATTTTCACAATTTAGCCCTAATTAGCTAAATTCACCAAAAATTCAAAAACAACACATGTTAATCCAACACTAAGTTCTCATATTTTACTACCAACTAGAACATAGCTCAAATATTCATCAATGGCTCATCACAAAAACATCATTAATTCATGAAATTACAATATGGGTTAGCTAGAGCACAAAGCAACGATTACAAAAATTTAGAAATTATCGAAAACCGTTTCAAAACATAACTTAATTTTGGCTTGATAGTAGCCGAATGTATGAGAGCTTTTAACCTTTCTTTTTCCTTTGAATTTCGGTGGAAGGATGCATGAAAGAATGTCCATTTTCATATTATTATCATATTATAATTCTTTAATAAACAATTTCCCATTTTGACCTTACAATATAAACTTATGAAACACATTTTCAAAGGTTAATATGGACTAATGCCGTCCACTATCAAAAGTAATGGCTAATTTGCCATATAAAACCTTCATCTTTTCAAAGCCACAACATATAAATACTCTTAAATCAGTACACAACATTTTTCACTTATGCGATTAAGTCATTTCTCTTAATTCGACACACAAACGATCAAATTATCACTCAGAATTTTCACACAGACTATGTCACAAATCATTCACACAGAAAATATCATTAAAATATTTTTTTACGACCTCGGATTTGTGGTCTCGAACCACTGTTCTAACTAGGGTCTAAACCGGGATGTTATAACTCTCCCCACTTAGGGATTTTTGTCCCCGAAAATCTTACCAGTGAATAATTGTGGATGTTGCTCTCTCATAACGTTCTCAGGCTCCCACGTAGCATCTTCGATTCCGTGTTTGTGCCATAATACTTTCACTAAAGAAATTTTCTTATTTCTTAACTTTTTGGTCTCTCGTTCCAAAATTCGGATTGGTTCTTCACTATACGACAAGTCTAACTGAATCTCAATCTCAGTAGGAGCAATCACATGCGAAGGGTCTGATCTGTACCGTCGAAGCACTGATACATGGAACACGTTATGAATCTTTTCTAACTCAAATGGCAATCTCAATCTATAAGCAACCAGCCCAACTCGTTCAATAATCTCATACGGTCCGATGAACCTCGGATTCAGCTTGCCCTTTCGGCCAAATCGAAGTATTTTCTTCCACGGAGACACTTTAAAAAACACTTTATCACCAACCTCAAACTCAATATCTTTTCCTTTCAAATCTGCATAAGACTTCTGATGATCTGAAGCCGCTTTTAAACTGTCACGAATTACCTTCAATTTCTGTTTAGTCTCTTTTATCAAATCAACCCCATGAATCTTATTCTCACTCAGCTCAGTCCAACATAATGGAGTTTGACACTTTCGACCATAAAGAGCCTCATATGGTGCCATTTTAATGCTAGATTGAAAACTGTTGTTATAAGCAAACTCAATCAATGATAAATGCTTTTCCCACGTTTTATCAAATTCAAGTATGCAACATCTCAGCATGTCTTCAAGAATCTGAATGATTCGCTCGGATTGACCATCCATTTGTGGATGAAAAGCAGTAATAAAATGTAATTTCGTGCCTAAAGCATCTTGCAATTTCTTCCAAAATCGTGAGGTAAATCTCGGATCTCTATCAGACACTATAGATAACGGTACTCCATGCAATCTCACAATCTCATCAATATACAGTTCAGCTAACTTATCTAAAGAATAATCGGTTCTCACTGGAACGAAATGAGCTGATTTCGTTAATCTGTCCACTATCACCCAGATTGCATCTTTCTTACTCGGAGATAAGGGCAAACCCGACACAAAGTCCATCGTAATTCTTTCCCATTTCCACTCAGGAATCATAATCGGTTGTAACAAACCAGACGGAACTTGATGTTCAGCTTTGACTTGCTGACAAACTAAACATTTCGACACAAAGTCAGAAATATCTCTTTTCATACCATGCCACCAATAGAACTGTTTCAGATCATTATACATCTTTGTACTCCCCGGATGTACAGTCAATTGACTTTTGTGAGCCTTAGTCAAAATCATCAAAATCAATCCTGGTTTTCTCGGGACACAAATCCAATCTCTAAATCTCAGACAATTATCATTATCTACTCGAAATTCTGATTTAGCATTTGATTAACACAGAATTCATTTAGCCATCATTTCATCATATTTTCTGAGCATCACAAATCTATTATACAATCATCGGCTTAACATTCATTTCAGCTACCACCGCATTATCATCACACAGATCTATTTGATTACTCAAAGCTCACAAAGCATATAACGATTTTTGACTCAAGGCATCAGCCATAACGTTAGCTTTACCCGGGTGTTAATCTATCACAAGTTCATAGTCTTTCAACAATTCTAACCATCTTCTTTGTCGCAAGTTCAAATCTTTTTGAGTCATCAAATACTTTAAACTCTTATGATCAGTATAAATATGACATTTCTCACCAAACAAGTAATGACGCCAAATCTTTAACGCAAACACAATCGCAGCTAACTTAAGGTCATGCGTCGGATAATTCTTTTCGTGTGGCTTTAACTGTCTCGAAGTGTATGCAATGACTTTCCTGTTTTGCATCAGCACCAGCCCAAACCATTCAATGATGCATTACTATAAACTACGAACTCTTTGCCTGACTCGGGTTGAATCAACACTGGTGCTTCTGTTAACAATATTTTCAACTGCTCAAAACTCTGCTGGCACTTTTCTGACCACTTGAATCTAACATCTTTCTGTAACAACTTTGTCAACGGAGTCGCAATCATCGAGAAGCCTTTCACAAATCGTCTATAATATCCCGCTAGTCTCAGAAAACTACGGACTTCAGACACACTTCTTGGAGGTTTCCATTCCAAAATAGCGGAGATTTTACTCGGATCAACTCCTATTCCAGCAGCTAATACAACATGTCCCAGAAAACTAACCTCACGCAACCAAAATTCACATTTGCAAAACTTTGCATACAACTGATTCTCACGTAGAGTTTGTAGCACGATTCTAAAATGTTCAGCATGCTGCATCTCATCACACGAATAAATCAAAATATCATCAATGAACACCACCACAAAGCAATCCAAATACGATCTGAATATCCGATTTATCAGATCCATAAACACTGCAGGAGCATTTGTTAGTCCGAAAGCATCACTAAGAATTCGTAATGTCCATACCTCGTTCTGAAAACAGTCTTTGGCACATCAGACTCTTTGACTCTTAACTGATAATAACCAGACCTCAAGTCTATCTTAGAAAACATTGTAGCTCATCTTAGCTGATCAAACAATTCATCGATACGAGGCAACGAATATTTGTTCTTTATCGTCACTTTGTTCAACTGTCGATAATCAATACATATTCTCATAGTTCCATCTTTCTTTTTCACAAATAACACAGGAGCTCCCTAGGGTGAGAAACTCGGTCGTGCAAATCCTCTGCCAGTCAACTCTTGCAACTGCAACTTTAGCTCTTTCAATTCTGTTGGTGCCATTCTATATGGAGCTAAAGAAATAAGAGTGGTCCCCGGTACTAATTCAATACCAAATTTCACTTCCCGAATTGGAGGTAATCCCGGCAGCTCTTCAGGAAATACATCTGAAAACTCACATTCCACAGGCACAGATTCAACTTTCTTTTCCGACACCTTTGTATCAATCACGTATGCCAAATAAGCTTCACAACCCTTTTTCACATAGTTCATGGCTTTCATCACAGATACAACAGCCGGTAATCCTTTCATATGACTGGATTCAATTCGAACTAGCTCATCGTTCTGACTCTTCAACTCAATACTCTTTCTTTTACAATTTACAATGGCATTATGCAGAGTAAGCCAATCCATACCCAAAATTATGTCAAATTCATCAAAGGGAAGCAACATCAAATTGACCGGAAAACATATATCACGAAACATCAATGGGCAATTCTTGCACACCTTATCCACTAAAACACACTTGCCTAAGGGGTTCGATACTTTAATCACGAATTTAGTAGACTCAACAAGTAGAGTCTTATTTAATACTAAATTCATACACACATAGGAATGAGTTGACCCCGGATCTATCAATGCAATAACATCAATATCAAATAAAATGAAAGTACCAGTGATGACGTCTGGAGATGATGTTTCCTCTCGTGCACGTATAGCATAGGCTCGGGCAGGAGCTCTCGCCTCCAATCTCACAGATGTATCAGTTGTCCCTCTCTGGCTATCATTCACATTTCTGGTGTTTCTGGATGGTCTACCTCTAGTTGTAACATTACTCGGTCTTTCATTTTGAACATTTTCCTCTTCAACCATCTTTGGGCAATCCCGAATAAAATGATCTCGAGATCCACATTTATAACAAACTCTATTGTTGTACTTGCCCCAGCACTCTCCCACATGTCGTCTTCCATATTGTCTACACTCAGGCTTGTTATTCTTAACACTGCCAACACTTGATTCATTCGGAGCTTGAATTCGTGGACCAGTACTCTGTCTCAAACGATCTCTACTTGAATGTCCAAATGAAGCATTTGAACGGTTACTTGTATCTCTATATCTCTTAGTAGAGGGTTGAGAAAATTTATTCATCGATCTCTTTTTTTCATCACGAGCTTCTGAACCAGCTTTCTTCTTTTCTTTACTGAGTTCATCGGTTTTACATGCTCTCTCAACTAGTACAACAAATTCGTTTATATCGAGTATCCCAACCAATAACTTGATGTCTTCATTCAATCCCTCTATAAAATGTTTGCACATAGTAGCTTCGGTTGAAACACATTCTTTCGCGTATTGACTCAATCTTACGAATTCTCGCTCGTACTCAGTAACAGACAAATGGCCCTGTTTCAATTCTAGAAACTCTTTACATTTCTGATCAATGAAGCGTTGACTGATATACTTCTTTCTGAACTCAGCTTGAAAGAAATCCCAGGTGATTTTCTCTCTCGGAACCACAGATATCAACGTTTTCCATTAGTTGTAAGCCGTATCTCTCAACAAGGAAACTGCACACTTAATACACTCATAAGGGTTCAACGACATCTCATCAAATACTCTAATTGTATTCTCAAGCAAAAACTCGGCTCGCTTAGCATCATCATTAGATGTGGCCCTAAACTCTTCAGCCCCATACTTACAAATTTTATCCACGGGAGGATTATTCAATCTGATCGGATCGATAACTTGTGGCACAACAGGTACTTGTGGGGGTGGAGGTTGTGGAGTAGCCGGATTCGTTTGAACGAACTCCGTAAACCACTCGCTCATCATTCGGAAGAAGGCTTGCTTAGCCTCTCCTCCCTTACCACTATCATTCGGCCTTGATGTGGCCGGCGCTGTCTCTTGAGCAGGAGCAGGCGCATTACTTTCTACATCGTCAGCAACTGCTCGATCGGGATCCATAACTATATAAAAACACATTTTTTAGGTATCAGTATTCATCACACTATCGCAATATCAAATATGGCATGTATAGTTAGACTCACACGCGCTATGTTAGTCTGAGAATCGACTAAACCGTAGCTCTGATACCAATAAAATGTAACACCCCTAACTCGAGACTGTCACCAGAATAGGGTTAAGAGGCATTACCGATCAATCAGAACATTTAACAACTAGAATTTACGGCACAAAGTCAATCATTTTCAATCACATTCATTTACAATCATGTTGTCCCTTATCAAGGTCTACGAGACCTATTTCACATGCCAAAGATAGGGTTGGGATTAAACCGAAACACATACAAAATTTCATGAAAAGTTTAAACTTTTCTAAAGTACAGGGTTACACGCCCGTGGAAAGAAACCTTGTGCCCTCCACGGTTGCTAGACACCCCCGTGTGTCCTCCCTGTGGCTATATACTAACTTAATTCCCACGGCCACCCAGCACGCCCGTGTACTTAGGCCGTGCACTCTTAGGCCATATTCTGGCTTCTCCACCACGGCCACCAAGCATGCCCCCTGTACCATGGCCGTGTGTTCTTAGCTAGCTATTGACTTGTACACCACGGCTAGCTGACACCCTCGTGTCGAGGCCGTGTGCTACTAGGTTACATTCTGCCAATTCACCCACGGTCTTTAGGCATGCCCGTGTGACATTATAGGCCATTTTACAAGGCCAAAATGCCACCCACTTAGGGTCAAACCTGCAAGCCATATTTACCAAGACATCTCATGCACATATAACCACCAAAAACATACCAAAATAGTCATTCAAACCATGCATTCAATACCATCTCCAACCATGACAAATTCAATACAAAAAAAACTTATCTTATCACAAGCATAATACATTCAATACCAAACATCATTCCTTCTCAATTTCATTAATTCATACTAGCATTTTTCCAACACAAAGTTACCATTCATAAGTCCATTTCCCAACTCACAATCCATACCAAAAGATGCATTGTATATACCAAAACCATTCATGCCAAAACTAGCACATATCTAGCCACATCTCATGGCTACTACAAATCTCAAACATGATTCAAATGACCAGCCTATACATGCCATATTTAACTATGTACATCTTTGCAAAATACCCCAAAACAGATTACCGATAGTGTGACTGAAACGCTGACGATTCCCCGATCCGAGCTAGCTTTACTGACATTGCAAAGCAGAGAAGGAAATCACACAGTAAGCATTACAAAGCTTAGTAAGTTCATTACATAATACATTATATCAAACATGTCATCACATAGATTAAATTGACAATCATATATATATAATACCATCCATAATCAATATGTTCAAGTAGCTCTTCCACCACCACATTCATAATTTCACCATCCACACAGATTTCAAGCGTACCTTAGCCAACACTTAGTTGTCAAATACTTTTGCTAATCAATAATCTCAATTCATTCGATCAACGTTCGTCTCTTCCTCGATTCTTTCGCACACTTAGTGTATAAATAATTAGCCGAAGCTTAATTAGTATCGTACACTTAGTACATCCATCTCAAACTAATCTTAAATCGGCATCGCACACACAGTGCCAACCACGAAGCTGAAATTTATATTACTCTGCACACATAGTACTATTTATCTCGGCTATGTTTCTGAATACGCACACTCAGTGCCACTTAACTCAATCTATCACATAGTATTCATATTTCGATAATATTATACGATTCGTTTCATAACATTAAACATAGCTAAATACATGTATTATGTCCGAACTTACCTCGGGCGTTGAACTATCGATACGGTCGATTAATCGAGCACTTTCTCTTTGCCTCGATCTCGATCCAAATTTCTTCTTGCTTGGTCTATACATATTCAAATTAAATCCACTCAATCACCAAATCATTCAATTTAATCCACATACACAAATTTAGGGTATTTTTCATAATAGCCCTCATATTTTCACATTTCGACACTTTAGTCCCTAATTCACAAAATCATCAAATTCACCAAATTCCACCTAGCATAAGCTTAGCCGAATTTTACTAGTGTCTATACAAACCCATACATTTTATTTATTTCACATTTTAACCCTTCAATTTGCTATTTTCACAATTTAGCCCTAATTAGCTAAATTCACCAAAAATTCAAAAACAACACATGTTAATCCAACAGCAAGTTCTCATATTTTACTACCAACTAGCATATAGCTTAAATGTTTATCAATGGCTCATCAAAAAAACATCATCAATTCATGAAATTACAGCATGGGTTAGCTAGAGCACAAAGCAACGATTACAAAAACGTAGAAATTATCGAAAACCGACTTAAAACATACCTTAATTTTGGCTTGATAGTTGCCGAATGTATGAGAGCTTTTAACCTTTCTTTTTCCTTTGAATTTCGGTGGAAGGATGCATGAAAGAATGTCCATTTTCATATTATTATCATATTATAATTCTTTAATAAACAATTTCCCATTTTGACCTTATAATATAAACTTATGAAACACATTTTCAAAGGTTAATATGGACTAATGCCGTCCACTATCTAAAGTAATGGCTAATTTGCCATATAAAAACTCCATCTTTACAAAGCCACGACATATAAATACTCCTAAATTAGCACACAGCATTTTTCACTTATGCGATTAAGTCATTTCTCTTAATTCGACACATAAATGATCAAATTATCGCTCAGAATTTTCACACAGACTATGTCACAAATCATTCATATAGAAAATATCATTAAAATATTTTTTTTACGACCTCAGATTTTTGGTCTCGAACCTCTGTTCTGACTAGGGTCTAAACCAGAATGTTACATAATGGGTGATAAACCATAATTTATACATATTTTAACCCCATGCTTGGCTTATTTCTGGATGAATTTTCATTAGATTTGATGAATTCGATGCTCCTAAACGGTTAATTTCATGTTTTACACTCAGGAGAGCTTAGGGAGTCGAAAAGAACGAGAAATGGGCCAAAAAGGGACAAAATGAGCCTGCCTCAGAAATCAACACGGCCTAAACTGTCAGACCACACTGCCATGTGTTACGAGCAGAATAAAGCACGGCCTGGACTATCACATACGGGCAGACCACAGGGCCGTGTATGACGAGCAGAATTACGCACGGCTTAAGTTATCAAACACAGTCGTGTGTGACAAACAGAATTAAGCACGACCTAAGACTATCAAACACGAGCGTGTCATACAGGCGTGTCCCTGCCGAACCCAAGTCTAATTCCATTTGGAAAAGGCTACTTGTGGGCCAAGAAAGGCATCCCAAAGCCTATATAAACACCCTAGGGGAGGACCTAAAGAGACACGCAGAGTTTTTTGGGTTTTCTTATGTTTTGTTGTTTTCCTTATGTTAAGATGTTTTCCTCTATTAGTATGAACTAAATCCCTTAAATACCTAAGGGGATGAAACCTAAGATAGATCTTATTACTATTTGATTTATAAGATAAATACTTGTTCTTATTCTTGATTGTGAGTTCTTAATCTTGTTTGGATAATTCAGGTTATTGATTCAAGTCGAATGTGCTTATTCAGAGGAGCAAAAGTCCCTGTTTAAGAGTAGATCAACACAATTAAGCGAAGTTGATTGCAACCCTAGAAATAGAGCGACATAAATCTGCCAGATTAGAGTCAAATCTAATAAGGGAATCTATAAATTCAGTTAATGTGACGATAGGGGTTTTAATTAGAAAGATATTTCAATTAATCAATATAGAGTCAGTTGTTCTTAGTCTCGAAAGAGATATTAACATAAATTAGGAATTTTTACGGATTAAGTCAAGTGAATAAATCGTATGAATCGGAAGTAATAAGTGAAATCTAGGTGGATTCTTCCTTGGGTATTGCCTATCTCGTAAAGTTTTCTAAAAAGTATTTTCCCAAATCATTCTCTGTCGTACTTTTAATTAGTTTTAGTTTAAAAGAAATCACTCCAATTCTTAGGCTAGATAATAAGAAAATAGTAATTACTAGTATTCTTGGTCCTTGTGGATACGATATTATCGGTCTTACCATAACTATACTATTAAACGATAGGTGCGCTTGCCTTTATTGTGATCATAGTTAGTTAAAGACACATCAAGCTTTTGGCGCCGTTGCCGGGGACTAAGATATTATGAACACTAAATTTTTATTACTTTAGCCATTTTTATTTTATTGCAAATTATTTTTATTTTTTATTTTTACTTTTCTAATTTTACATTTTCTTTGCTTCTGGTAGGAGTCTCTAGTTGATAACTAGAAGAAACCCACCAGGACCATTGCTTTACGATAGTGAGATAGAGAGCATCGCTCGTAGTAACCGAAGAGGGATCAGGCGAAGTCTACAATACATAGAGGAAGAGCAAGAGGATGATAATAATATTACTGAGGAGATGGCTGATAATAATCCGCTAACTCCTTTGGTTGCCGCAAATCCAGTGAATCAAAATCTTGCTCCTCGTACTATGTATGATTATGCTAAGCCTACTTTAATAGGAACTGAATCAAGTATTGTCAGACCTACTGTTGCTGCAAATAATTTTGAACTGAAACCTAACACTATTCAGATGATTCAGCAGTTTGTTCAGTTTGATGGTTTGCAGGATAAGGATCCAAACAATCACTTGGCAAATTTTCTGGAATTTTGTGACACTTTCAACATTAATGGCATTCCTGATGATGCCATTCGCCTTCGGTTGTTTCCCTTTTCATTGAGGAACAAAGCTAAACAATGGTTGAACTCGTTACCACGAGGATCAATCACTACATGGGAACAAATGACTGAAAAATTTTTACTTAAATATTTTCCGCCAGCTAAACGGCTAAGTTGAGGAATGATATCTCTTCTTTTGTGCAGATGGATTTAGAAACATTTTACGATGCATGGGAAAGATACAAGGATCTACTGAGAAGATGCCCTCACCATGGGTTACCTTTGTGGCTACAAGTTCAAATCTTTTACAATGGTGTGAACCCCTCAACTAGGCAATTGATTGATGCAGCCGCCGGTGGTACACTAAACAACAAAACCCCTGAAGTGGCTTATGAGTTTATAGAGGAAATATCACTGAATAACTATTAGTGGCAAGTTATGAGAACAAAGCCGACAAAAGCCGCCACTGTTTTTAACCTCGACGTAGTCACTATGCTATCAAATTAGGTAGAGCTTTTAAGTAAAAAGATTGATGGTTTGTATGGTTCTTCGTAGGTACATCCAGTGATGTAGTGCGATACAAATGGAGGAGGGACGAGCAATACAGAATATCCATCCTACAACCCTGTCATAGAAAGTGAACAGATGAACTATATGGGTAATAATTCTAGACCTCAGAATAATCCCTATAGTAACACTTACAATCTAGGTTGGAGGAACCACCCAAACTTCTCATGGGGTGGTCAAGGAAATCAGTGACAACAACCCACTCCAGGCTTTCAACAACAACCTTACCCACAGGAGAAGAAGTCGAACCTTGAGAAGATGCTAAAAAAATTCATCTTGGTGTCAAAAACCCAGTTTCAAAACATCGAAACAACACTCAAAAATCAGCAAGCGTTGATTCAAGGGTTCGAGAACCAAATAGGTCAGCTTGCCAAGATGATCTCAGAACGACCACAAGGTAGCTTGCCAAGCAACACTGACACTAACCCAAAGGAGCAACTTCATGCCATTACTGTTCATGATAGTGAAGGGTTAGACAAACCAAACCCGAGGCGAGAAAACGTGGTGGATAAAGGTATGGCTGAGGTAAGCCATAATAAACCAAAACTGGTAAGTACAGAGTACAAACCTCGCGTGCCATACCCCAACGCGACGAAGAAAGACTGTATAGATGAACAATTTGGTAAATTTCTTAAACTTTTAAAAAAATTACATATTAACTTACCGTTTATTAAAGCCTTCTTGCAGATGCCCAATTCAGTAAAATTTTTAAAAGAGCTTTTGACAAACAAACGGAAGTTAGACGATGCGTCACATGTAGAGCTAAATGCAGTATGCTCAACAATTTTACAGAATAAACTACCCCAAAAATTAAAAGATCTAGGGGGTTTTATGATTCATTGCTTAATTTGTGGTTTATCTGTTAATAATGCTTTAGCTGATTTAGGGGCAAGTATAAATGTTATTCCTTATAAAATGTTTAAATAGCTAGGTCTTGGGAAACCCAAAAAAACTAGGATAAGCATTCAATTGGCTGATAAAACCGTTAGAGTTCCTAGGGTATAACTGAAGTTGTGCTAGTAAAAATTGATAAATTCATATTCCCAGTAGACTTTATTGTTTTATACATGAATGAGGATAGTGGCGTTCCTTTAATTTTAGGACAACCCTTTTTAGCAACTGCTAGGACCATTATTGATGTTGGTACAGGGGAATTAATACTTCGTGTAGGTAATGACATGATTAAACTCCAAGCACGTGATTCTGTCAGAATATCTAGTGATCAAGATAAATCAAGCCCTATTAATGTAAGCGAACTTAATGTTCAATCTCCTTTGCAGAAAATTCCTTAGAAAAAGATGACAGAGCCATGGTCTAGCTCTTATATTGATAACAGAATTGTTCATGAGGAAAGAAGACTACAAATCGATGAACTAGATGAATAGTGGACACTCGTCAAGAAGAAATCGAGAAAACATGATGAACCAAAGTGACTCCATGACGAGCTTAAAAACAAAATGACCAAAATTAAGGTTGGAGACCAAGTTCTAATGGATAATGCAGACCCTCGTATTACCACTTCTGAACCTAAGGGATCAACCCCTTTCACGGTACTCGATGTCTTCCCATACGGTACAGTTGATGTAACTCATCCCAAATTTGGTACCTTCAAGGTAAACGGTACTCGTCTAAAACCTTATTTTAATAGAACTGATAGCAGGAGAGAGGAGTGTCAACTCCTCGAACCACCATGAGTATGAGAATGGAAGGTGAGTCTAGCTTAAGAATTTAAATGAGCGCTTCTCGGGAGGTAACCCGATCACTAACATCATTAATGTCCATATTTTCGATTTTAGCATCTAACTAAAAACTAACCAAATTAATAGGCCCAAGTTTCCTTACCCACACGGTCTTGCACACGGGCGTGGCCATGACTTTGTGGACACCACGAGTAGGTACACCAGCGTGGCGGAGACCGTGCGGGAACAGGACAAAAATTTCCCCTAAAACATTAGTTGCGACAAAATGCCACGACCGTGGTCGGCATTGACTAAAGAACATGGGAAGTGATAAATCCACAAGGACGTGCCTTAAAACCGTGGGCAATACTGAGTAAATGACACGAGCGTGCAACACGCCGTGCCTATAAGCTGTGGTCGATACTGATCAATCAACATGGGCGTTGAAACCTCTACACAGGCGTGGGAGAAACGAACAAAGTATTACACGACAGTGTGACCTAACACGCCCAAGGCACAAGGCTGTGGGCCGCGATCATATGTCCCAATTTCTATTTAAACCCCCTTCTTCTATTCACTTTCTTCCCCAAATCTTCTTCCCCCAAACCCTAGCCACCGCACCCCTTTCCGACCACTGCTCTCCTTCTCCACCTTCTTCCTTCTTCCCTTCTTCCCCAACTCGAAACCTCCTCTTTTCCATTTTCTTTTCCCGTTGTCTTTCTTCCTTCTTTTCCCTTTTTCCCTTTCTCTTATTCTTTCTTTACACCGCCACCACACCAGCCACCATCCTTGCCACCATTGGTCACTCTTTTTCCCCTTTATTTTTGAAAATCATATCTATTTTCCATTATTTATTTTTATTTTTATTTTCTTTACTATTTTTTTCTTATTTAGATTTAGCTTAGGGTACCATAAGTTAATATTGTTAATTTAAAAACACTACTTTTGTTAGGAATATTTTGTTATTTAGGACTATTTAGATGTTACCTGTAGTGATGCTTGAATTATTACAACTCATTTTTAGGCACACAATGACTATCACTCGAGGCAAGACCAAGGCCGCCATCCCCGCTTCGAAAAACAGAAGGATTCCGGCGCGGTCTCCCCGTGCGCGACCACTATACAACAGATATACCACAACTTCCTCATAAGTTCATGCCGGCTACTTCATTGACTTGACAAGACAAGGATTTTGAGTCTATTTATTTTTTCTTTTTCTTTTATTTTCATTTTTAAATTCTTTCCCTTTATCTTTCTTGTCTTTAATTTATATTACTATATTTTGATTTCTTTACATCTCTGGCTGTTTCTTATCGAGTAGCCATAACGAGGTCAATTACTAAAACTCCCTAAAACTTTACTGATGACTCCTCAGTTTCAAAAGGTTTAAGGTGCTATTAAGTAACAACCAAACTACTTGAGTATTCTCCCACCGTTCACCTCTGCCTAGTTCAACATGCTTATTTCTAAGGAGTTCATCCGTAATTTAGGAAGTTTCACTTCTCTCCCTATCATATGATTTTCTTAATCTATTTTCATTATCTATCTTTGTACATTGAAGACAATGTATATCTTAAGTGTGGGGAGGTTAACTATAGTATTATTTGAAAATCCCTGAATTATGTCTTGTTCTTAAGTAATTTTCTCATATTACTATTAGAATGAAACTTCTATTGACTTATGATTTTTATTGATATGCTTTGGATTAAGTCATAGGTAATTGTGCATTGATGGTTTAAACTTTAAGACATTAGAGAATCAAGCATGATAAGTCTATTTTCAGAATTAAAAATTTTGTTAGGCTGTTTCCCTAAATTTAAATATTACTTTAAAGTTTAAAATTTGCAAGGTTGACATCAAAAACCATAATTTTTGTGAGATTTTGAGCCTTTTAAAGCATACATTTTTCTTACTCACTTTATTGTTGGTTATGAGTGTGTCAATTTGTTATTCTAGAACTTGCTTCGATTATGCATGTCGAGACCACACCCTTGATTTGATATACTGAGATGATAAAGGTTCCATTAAAAACCTACCTTCATAATTAACCCCTAGTGAACCCTTTTGAGCCTAATAAATCGTTTCTTAACTCACCTATTAATATTAACCCAAAACCCAATTTTTGCTTCTCCTACTTTATTAACTCCCCTTTTGTCGAGATTTGATTTAATCAGTTACCTAACTATATTCTTTATTTTAGTTGTTAAATTCATCTATATTGTGATCTTGTTCTTATTCAAAAAAAAAAATTTATATTAGTTTATTTTTCCAATATTGTGAGAAAAAGCTTGTGTTATTTTTTCAATTATACTTATTCAGCATTAGTTTATTTTTCTAGTTAGGTAAATTGTCAATTCAATCTCGATTCTAACCCTCTAATTCAGCCTTTATCCGCACCTCTAAACCAAGCCTCATTACGACCCTTTTTAAGACTTTTTGATTTGTGTATCATATCATTTCATAGTGGTGGAGATTTGATTTTCATGCAAGCTTATGGTAATAACTTATCATGTTTGGCTTTTGAGTGCTTAAATTGAACCTTAAACACTTTGAGTGATTTGAGTGAATCTTTAGTGAGGATGTCAATTCTTGTCGGTTTTAGATCAAAGGTAATTATTTAGATAAGGGGAAACACCTATATTTTCATGCTACAAAAATTTGTGACTTCGATTGTTTGAATATTTAAGACACTTTTAGTTAAATTATCAATATATGAATTATCTGTGAATTATGATGAGACATTATTGATGAGAATTATAAATTGAGGAAGTTAATTTTAATTGTGAGTTGAGAATTTTGCTAGAGGACAAGCAAAGGCTTAAGTGTGGGGATATTTGATAAGCCATAATTTATACATATTTTAACCCCATGCGTGGCTTATTTTTGGATGAATTTTTATTAGATTTGATGAATTCTATGCTCCTAAATCGTTAATTTCGTGTTTTACACTCAGGAGAGCTTAGGGAGTCGAAAAGAATGAGAAATAGGCCAAAAAGGGACAAAATGAGCCTGCCTCAGAAATCAACACGGCTTAAACTGTTAGACCACACTGCCGCATGTTACGAGCAGAATAAAACACGGCCTGGACTATCACATACGGGTAGACCACAGGGCCGTGTATGACGAGCAAAATCGAGCACGGCTTAAGTTATCAAACACAGTCGTATGTGACAAATAGAATTAAGCACGACCTAAGACTATCGAACACGAGCGTGTCACACAGGCGTGTCCCTGCCGAACCCAAGTCTAATTCCATTTGGAAAAGGCTACTTGTGGGCCAAGAAAGGCATCCCAAAGCCTATATAAACACCTTAGGGGAGGAAATAAAGAGACACGCAGAGTAGAACGTAGAGAATACTCGAAGACAGCTATCGGGAGCAGCTTGGAAGAAGGATCTCCATCAAGACTGAAGATCTCCTATCAATTTCTCTTGAAGTTTTTTGGGTTTTCTTATGTTTTGTTATTTTCCTTATTATAAGATGTTTTCCTCTATCAGTATGAACTAAATCCCTTAAATACCTAAGGGGATGAAACCTAAGATAGATCTTATTATTATTTGATTTATAAGATAAATACTTGTTCTTATTCTTGATTGTGAGTTCTTAATCTTGTTTGGATAATTCAGGTTATTGATTCAAGTCAAATATGCTTATTCAAAGGAGCAAAAGTCCATGTTTAAGAGTAGATCAACACAATTAAGCAGAGTTGATTGCAACCCTAGAAATAGGGTGACATAAATCTGCCAGATTAGAGTCAAATCTAATAAAGGAATCCATAGATCGAGTTAATGCGATGATAGGGGCTTTAATTAGAAAGAGATTTCAATTAATCAACCTAGAGTTAGTTGTTCTTAGTCTTGAAAGAGATATTAACATAAATTAGGAATTTCTACGGATTAATTCAAGTGAATAAATCGTATGAATCAGAAGTAATAAGTGAAGTCTAGGTGGATTCTTCCTTGGGTATTGCCTATCTCATAAAGTTGTCTAAAAAGTATTTTCCCAATTCATTCTCTGTCGTACTTTTAATTAGTTTTAGTTTAAAAGAAATCACTCCAATTCTTAGGCTAGATAATAAGAAAATAGTAATTACTACTACTCTTGGTCCTTGTGGATACGATATTACCGGTCTTACCATAACTATACTATTAAACGATAGGTGCACTTGGCTTTATTGTGATCATAGTTAGTTAAAGACACATCAAGGGGACAAAGGGTCCCCTTAGCGAAGACCCCTTTCCGGAACAATAACATCAGTAAGTGCCATATTACATTTAACTCTGTACTGAACACAACAGACACAATTCATAATTTTCATAACCCAATCTCTAGAAAACCCCATTTTAATCAGCACTTTCTCAAGAAAGCTCCACTCCACCCGGTCATAAGCTTTACTCATATCGAGCTTGACCATGCAACCCTTATTCGGGCCATTTTTAAAACTATGGAGGTAGTGCATGAGCTCATGGGCAATTAACACATTGTCATGAATTATCCGACCATGAACAAAGGCGCTCTGATTTTGGCTAATGCAATAGGGGAGAACATCTTTTAGCTGATTTGGCAGGACCTTAGAGATAATCTTATAAATCCCCTGCACAAACTTATCGGACAGAAGTTAGCCATTTCACATGGGTTCTTAATCTTAGGGATCATAACAAGTAAAGTTTCATTTATATAATCAACATTTTTATTGCCCTTCAGGATATCATGACACAGGCTAAGAACATCGTTACCTACTGTCGGTCAGTGCTCTATGAAAAAATTTCCTGAAAGCCCATCAATCACCGGGGCCTTCCGGGGATCCATTTGTTTGAAGGCATTCAAAATTTCCTCGTTAGTGAACTCTTTATTTAAGCTGCTATTCATGCTAGTAGTGATGCATTCAGGAATAAAGTGAAAAACAACTTCCCCATCTGAGGCAATAGTGGTCTTGAAGAGATCATTGAAATAGCTCCACGCTATGTTATAAATCTTACTCTTATCTTCATGCCAAGTCCTATACGAATCTTTTAGTTTTTCAATACAATTCTTTTTTCTACGACCAGAAGCCCAAACGTGGAAGTAGCGCGTATTTCAATCACCTTTCCTAAGCCAAAGGGTCCGAGCCCAAAGCGCCCAGTATTTTTCCTTTACCTCATAAAGATGACCCAGCTTACCCTGAGCTGACTTAAGCTAATTTGTTGAGCTCTCACAACTTGGCCCATCCATGAGTCTGCTACTTTTCTTTTCTAGCCCGTTAATTTTATTCTTCATTCTTTTGTAACGATAGTACTGCCACGGGCCAAGCTTCTCACGAACCATCTCCAATTTATCCAAAAAGGTGCTGCCCTCGTTAGACCAAATGCGAGTGATAATGTCCATAGCCTTCTGCTTATTTGCCCAACAGACGTCATACCTGAACCAGGACCTAGGGTCCTTGCTTTTCTCCCTTGGCTTATTCCCCAGCGTATTCATTAAAATTGCCTCATGGCCAGATTTGGACTGGCGTACAATTTTAGTAGTAAGAAACGATATTTTTTCAATCATATCTTTTGAGATGAGAAAACTGTCCAGCCTCTCTTTGACTAACTCAGCTCCCTCTCTGTTATTGGTCCACGTAAACCAACCATTTCTAGTTTTAACATCAACCAACGCCAACTCCTCCAAGATATTACGAAAGTCGTCCATAGAACTCCTAGGTTTTCTGCGACCTCCTTCCTTTTCAGCATTGTTTAGGATGGCGTTGAAGTCACCCCCTACAACCCTACCTTCATTGACTGTGCTTTTCACCCTCCTAAGCATGTCCTAAGACTGTTTCCTTATGTTTGGGTCAGCTTGGCCATAAAATCCAGTGAAACAGATCGCCTCACCATGATCCAAGCTAACCAAGGAACCAATATGGTGTTTCGAGTAGTTTTGCACCGTAACCTTCACACCCTCCCTCCACAACAAAGCCAGACCACCATTCTTCCCCTCCGAACTAACAGCCATGCAACCCTCCATCCTGCATATCGAACGAATACGAGAGAAGCTATTAGAATGGATTTTAGCTTCACATAAAAAAACAATATCTGGAACATTAGCAACAAGAAGTTGCTTCAACTCACGAACTGTCGCAGAGTTCCCCACCCCACGACAGTTCCAGCTTAAGACCTTCATTGCTCTTAGCGGGGCTGGTCGCCAGCCACCACCTTACAAGGTGAAACCTTGTCCAGTAACTTTTTTCTCACTAATTTGGATGGACTCTCATCTGCATTATCTCTATTCGATCCCCTCTATCTCTTTCTCTTGTTTTTGAAACGAAATAAACCATCTCCTGTTGCTTTTTGACTCCTTTTTTTAAAGGGCGAAATAGACATTGAATCCCCTTCACACTCCTTCTCTTTTCCTTTTTGAACTAATTGACCACTATCTTCCCTTGTATCTGTATTAGTTTCCTCTCTATCCTCAGTCGATAATGTCTTTGTCTTCACGATTTCTACTCCATTACACCATGTTCCCCTTTCTTGGTTCAGGATCATTATAGTTGCCCTCATCCAACTCCCATATTGTAGGTTTGACACACTTGACTTTGAAACTCCCACTTTGTTTCGACATCTTTTAGTGGTGTGTCCAATCAATCCATAAAAATAGCAAAAATATGGTAGCCTCTCATACTTCAGCACACAAGTTATTTCAACCCCTTCTCTTCCCACGAGCTTCACAATCCTCCTTAAAGGTTTTGATGTGTTGATTTTAACTTTTATTCTTATGAATTCAGTCCATCCTCCATTTCTATCCTTTCAATCGATTGCCACCAGTTCACCTATGGCTTTTCCTACATCCAACGTAGTTTGACGATCCATATATTCCAGAGGTATGTTGTAAATCCTTAGCCAGAAAGGGATATGTTGAACTTATAGGAATCGATGTCTTTGTGTAACAGCCAGATTTTGGGGCTAGTAAGAACAGTTGTTTCAGGACCACTAATCCAAGGTTGAAGAAAGTTATTCTATATTATTTTATGCGTTATAGCATGATTATAAGGTTGCATGGAAATTTTGGTGCTTTAATTTTAATGATTGCATGCTTAATTGAGAAAAAGGACTAAATCGCATAAAGTGTGAAAGTTCCATTTTTCAAGCTAGGAGTGTCTAATAGATATGGAATATTAAATCGGAGGTCTTTAAGGTGCAAATAGACCACCCTAAGAGTGATGGCTGACCAAGGGGGACAAAGACATTAATTTGGTCAAAAAATTGGTGAACTTAGGTGACCAAAAATGAATAAAATAAGATAAATAAAAGAGTTGTCATATTTTACTATTCACACATCTTCTCTACCAAAAATTGAAAGAAAATAGAGGAGTTTGGTGTTCAAACTTTCATCCAAGCTATTCCCTTACAAGTAAGTGATTTTAGAGGTCTTTCTTAATAATTTTTATATTTTTGGAGCCCCTAAAGCTTAAGCTAACTAATGAGGGGACTATTTTGTTAAATGGTTGAAAGTTTAGGGACTTTCCATGAGAGTTTTCATGTTGTTTTCTGAGTTTTTATGGAAGAAAATGAATGTTAGTGGGTTAAGGAACAACTTTTGTGAAAGGTGTTACCATGAAAACACCTAAATAGGACTTATTTGAAAATGTTGTAATTGTGTAATAAATGTATGAAATAATTGGTTTTTTGAGTTGTTGTAAGAGAAACAAATGTTTAGCTAGACTTGTTTAATGAGAAATGTGATGAATAATAATTTACGAGCCTAGGGGCAAAATCATAATTTTGCCAAAGTATAAGGGCAAAATGGTCTTTTTTGCCTAAGTAGAAATTTTTATGTATCATGAGTTATAAAGTGATTGAATGAGTAAATTTTATTATTATAGATCAAGAAGAGCGCGGAAACAACCTTGACTGAGGAAAAGGCAAGGTTATAGTCTAAACCATCGACTAATACATTTTGCACTAAGGTAAGTTTATGTGTAAACGATACATCTTTAATACATATGTTGTTAGTTAATGGTGCATTGTATGAATTAGATCAAATATGATTGAAATTGATAGATAATGAATAATTCTTATATGAACCTCAGAATAGATATGTAAGTGATGAAAAATATCCGTAATAATTATTTGGTGAGCTGTGTGCGATACCACCGTAATTATCCTTTTTGGTGGGTTGTGTGCTATACCACCTTGTTATTTATTCACGATGGGCTGTGTGTGATGCCATCGTTTATATTATCATTTGGTGGGCTATGTGCGAAACCACCGTAAATATTCTTGTGCGATACCACCATATTATTGATTATGGTGGGCTGTGTGTAAAACCACCGGGTACTTAGTATTATTCCGAAAAGGTTCATCGAGAAATGGTTTAAGTAAATGTTTCATGTGCTTTTTGGTGATGAGTGTAGGGGATGTGTGCAAGTAAATGTAAGCATTATATCTGCTATATGGTTGGAATATGGTAAGAGATGGAATGAGTAAGCATGATTATGGAAATATGAATTTCTTTTGCTGAGTATGTAATGTTATTGATTGATTAGCATATGTTATGATGTTTATTGTTTACATGTAAACTTACTAAGCTTAAAACTTACTCCCTTTCTTTTCCCTTGTTTTATAGTGTCAAAGAGCCAGCTCAGGATATGAAGATAATCAGAAGATCATCCACACTATTAGCACATCTCGGTATAGTTAGACTTAGCATTTTAAGTATGGCATGTATAGGGGCTAGACTTAGTGAAATGTCTGTGGGGCGGACCGTGTGTCACACATGGCTTAGACACACGCCCGTATGTCTACCCATGTGGACAAAAATAAGGCTATTTACCGAGCCATTTGCCACCCTCATTTATACCTACTCTAATACCAATTCAATGGCACAATTCATTGCATACTTAGGCAACCAAAACATCCACAACCAATGTATTAACATCACATCCACATGCTAACCTCTAACATGCATAAACATTATGATCTATCAATACAAGTCATGCAAGTTTCCACATTCATGCAAGGCATCATCATATGAAATATACTTATACCAATATTAGCCAATTTCAAATGGCCTTATACAAAATGAACTTCTAACCAACATAAGCCAACACATTTGGCCAAATCAAATATGACACATAACAAAATGACCAAGTTCCCTATACATGCCATAAATCAAAATATTGACATTTCAATTGTACCCAAAATAATGGTTGATAGTGTGAATGGATCTCCGATAATCTCCAATCCTGAGCTAGCTTGGTGACACTATAAGATAAAAGAAAGAAAGGGGAGTAAGCTATACAGCTTAGTAAGTTCATATGCAAATAATAAACAACATTAATTATACATTTATCATATGCATAACATAACACGAATCAACATAAATGTCATTAAAACTTCATGAACATAACATACTTAATAATATTCTTACCAATAGATCATCATATACCGAATCTATTCCCATTGAGTTTTTCGTACATATCTGCACTAACTTATAACGTAATCACATACTTTATCATCTTTGACATACCCGTTGAACCACTTGGAATACTATCGGATACATGGATATCTTTCCACATAAGTGCCACTTATGTAGCCAATGCTACCAAAATTCTCATAACACATATAAGCTCGCTCTCGAGCTATCCTCGGGCCTGCTCACACAAGCTGTCAGTCGAGATGTAGCTACGCGATGCTGCTCACGCAAGCTGTCAAGTATTCGAAACATATGCCGGTATACCCAGCCACCGGTAGGAAGTACAAGACCATCATCCGGGACACATAAATCAAATAATTACATATGCATATGGGTTCCTAGTGACATGTCACTTGTATCCTAAACTATTCCTAAGGTTCAACTGGGATTTTCTCGCTTGTCAAAACTTCGCTAGTCATACCCATAGGGTCAATCATACAATTCATGCAATATCAAAACATATTAAATACAATTATAATGTTGCATTATTAACATACGAACTTACCTTGGTATAAAAATAGTGAAAATGAACCTAATCGTCAAACACTTTGTTTTTCCCCTGATCTAGGTCTGAACCTCGTTTTTCTTGATCTATAATAGCAAATTTAACTCATTTAATACTCAAATTATTCAATTCAGTCCAAAAATCACATTATGGAAAAATTACATTTTTGCCCCTAACTTTTTAACTTTTTACACTTTATTCCTTAGGCTCGTAAAACGAAATATAGTCAGTTTCTTCAAAACTCAATACTAAACGCATCATTTTCATACTTATAAAAGCCCACATTTTTCATTAAATCACATTTCTACTACATATTTTTCAACTTTTACAAATAGGTCATTTTAGGCATTTTCATCAAATATCACTTAGTAAAAGTTGTTTATCCAACATTAAATTTGCATAATCTACCATTAAACATTAAAATACACTAATTTCTAACATGGGTTAAACCCTAGACCTTGATCATATCTTAAATTAGTGGTAGAAATAGATAGATCGGGTTACAACGACTTTAAAAATGTAAAGAGCATTAAAAACGGGGGAAGAACGGACTTACAATCGAGCTTGAAAGATGAAAAAACCCTAGCTATGTATTCCTTAGTGAATTTTGGCCATGGAAGAAGAAGATGGACAAGATTTTGGCTTTATTTTGCTCATTAATTCATTTAATTACCAAATGACCAAAATGCCCTTTCTTTAAAACACCCAAATTTCACCTAAATCATGTCCATTTTTGTCCACCAACTTAACTAATGGTCTAATTACCATCTAAGGACCTCAATTTAAAATATCATAGCAATTGGAAACTTTTAACATATAGAATTTAAGTTTTGCACTTTTAACAATTTAGTCCCTTTAACTAAATTGAGGGCCCAAACGTCAAAATTTTCGAACGAAATTTTCACGAAATCGTTCCATAAAACTGTAGACCATAAAAATATAATAAAAATAAATTTTACTACATCGGATTTGTGGTCCTGAAACCACTGTTTCGACTAGACCCAAAATCGAGCTGTTACACGACCCCCACCACCGCTGCCGTCGGTATTCTTTTTCACCCCTTGTTCCTTTCCTTTTCATATTATTATTATTATTATTATTATTTCTTTATTTCTTTATTATTATTATTATTATTATTATTATTATTATTATTATTATTATTATTACTGATTTTATTTAATTCTTTGTTCTTGTTTAGTTAGTTTTTCTTTACTGATAATTTTGTGTTCTATCTTGATTTAGTTGTGGATATTTTTCTTATTTTATTTTATATTATTTTATATATATATTCTTTTTCTTTTCTTTTTCCTGGTTTTTCCCTATTGCCTTTAGTGATTTTTGTTTATTATTTTTAGTCTTAAGTTTATTTTCATCTTCACTATCATATTATTTAGGGTTTTATTTTTCAATTCTTGTTATTTTTATCAAAATTTATTTTTTGTGCTTTTAGCAGTATTTTACATTTATTCTATTTTCTGTAATTTTTTTTTGCTTATTCATTTTTATATTGATCATTATTAGTTTTATACTATGATTTTAGTAGCATTCTGCTTATTAGTCAGATTTCTTTTTAGTCCAACTGTTGAGCTGAAATTGGATGTTTATTTCTTATTAGCCTGCACCTCTCATGTTGGTTCGCCTCTTTGATTTATTTGATCTCTTTATTGCAAATACACCATGACAAAAACACGTGGCAAGTCTAAAGTCCCTATCCCCGCTTCGAAAAAGCGGAGGACCCTTGGTGCGACCTCCTCCTCGAACGCTTCTGCCGAGGCCCGCCATCCTTATCTCCTATTTTCTACAGGCCCCCAAGAGGATCTATTTCAGTTACTTAGACAACGCCTACTCGGCCTAGGTCGATATATTAATTGGGTCGTGTTGGAGCAGGTCCGCCTAGCTGATTAAGTTCGCACCTTTATTACCACTGTTCTGTAGGACAGATTCTTCTCCATCATCGAGCCCACATATACTTTGGAGTTCTGTGTGACGTTTCATGTACAGCAAGTCATGATGACTCATGACGAGCCAGGCACCATCACTTTTCGACTTGGTGGTTTGGTGCAGAATATGAGGGTCCCCGAGTTTGGTGTTGCTATGAGATTTTACACTGAGGAGTTCATGAGCACTAAGAACTTCCTTCGTCTTCACCGGCACATCCATTACGCACTATCACGTTGTTGGACAGAGCTTACAGAGAGCCAGACACTTTTTGATGCAAGTCGCTCGAAGGTGACTTATTTCTCTCCAGCTTTACGGTACCTTCACGCACTTTTAGCTCACACTTTGACAGGTAGGAGAGAGAGCACTAGAGTCGTTAGTACTCATGACGCCTATTTTCTATGGAGCATGGCCACCGGGCATATCTTTGACTTGGCGTACTTCATCGCCTTAGCCTTCCACCATCAGGCTGACCACCACAGGAAGGGCCCCATCTGTTTAGGCCCTTATGTGACTTGCCTCGCTCGACACTTCGGTCTTCTTGACACACTGGAGCAGTCCTCCACACTTACACTTGCCGATCAGATATCCCCACAAGGAATCTCAAGCATGATACACATGAGGACGATCAAGTGGCATCATGGAATGGATCCCCCTCAGTATCAATTGTTTCATTCTAACACTCAGAATGAACCCGAAGACTTCACTAATGATGTTCCTCTCCATCACGAGGACCCACCACAACCTCCACCTTCGCGTCACCCACCTGTTTCTTCTGCTGCTCCTTCAGAGGACCTCTCTGAGTGGCTCACTCGATTCGAGCAGTACTGCGCTTAGAGGTTTGACAGTCTTGACACGACATTGCAGTGAATCTGTCAGCATTTCCATATCTCCTCTCCATCTCCGACGACTCACAACACTGACATGTTTGATGATGAGGACCATTGAGCCCATTTATTCTATTTTATTTTTATTTTTAGTTTATTTATTTTTATGTTTATTTTTATTTTCTTAGACTAATTTCGTTTTTTATCTTTTGAACTATATTTAATTTTATGGTTGTTTCTAATCGAGTATAACCCTTTAATCTTCTTCACCAATTGTGTTTATCTTCTCATTAGTTGCTTAGAATCATACACTACATTTAGATTTTTTTTACAATTCCACTTTTTACTATTCTGGGGATTTCATCCAATATTCAGGGCAGTTTCAGTTCTCTCCCTCTCTTATGGTATTCTGTTTCTATTGTGATTATATCTGTTTGTGCATTGAGGACAATGTACATCTTAAGTGTGGGGAGGTGATTTATATGATTAATAGAAAATCCCTGAATTATGCCTTGTGTTTAAGTAATTTTCTCATTTTACTATTAGAATGAACTTTTATCGATTTATAATTTTTATTGATGTGCTTCGGATTAAATTCATAGGTATTTGTGCATTAAATTTTTAAACTTGAAGATATGAGAGAATCAAGCATGATAAGTCTATTTTCATAATTAAATTTTTTTATGTTGTTTCCCTGAATTGAGGTATTATCTTCAAGTTTTAAATTTACAAGTTTGACATCATAACCATAATTTTTTGTGAGATTTTGAGCCTTTAGAGCATATATTTTTCTTGCTTATTTTATTATTGGTTATGAATGTGTCAATATTGATTTGTTATTGTAGAACTTGCATCGTTTATGCATGTCGAGACCACACCTTTGATTTGATATACTGAGATGATAAAAACACTTAGGTTTTAACCCACTTATCCTATAAAAAGCCTACCTTCATAATTAACCCTTAGTGAACCCCTTTGAGCCTAACACACCGTTTCTTGATTTACCCATTAATGATAACCCATAACTCATTTTTTTTGTTCATTGAGAATTTTTCTCGTTTTATTGACTCCATTTTTATCGAGATTTGATTTGGTTAATTGCTTGATTAAGCCTTTTGATTAAGTTGCTGAATTATTTCTTCTTATTTACATATAAAAAAAGAAAAAAATACATATATAGTTATTTAATTCTTTGTTAATTGAGCCTGAACAGTTAAATTCATATTTTGAGGAGAAGCTCGTGTTATTCTTAAATAGTTTCGATTGATGTAATTATTTATAATTCAGCATTTGTTATTTTTCTAGTTTGGTAATTTATCAATTCGATCTCGATTCTAACCCTCTTTTTCATCCTTTCTTCACACCTTTAACCTAAGCCCCATTACAACCTCTTAAAGACCTTTTAATTTGTGTATCATCTCATTTTATAGTGGTGGAGATTTGACTTTCATGCAAGCCTTTGGCAATGACTTTTCATGTTTGACTATTGAGTGCTTATGTCTTGTTATTATTTTAATTTTGAGATGTTTCCATTCCAGATTATGAACTAAATTGCCTAGATACCTAACCATTATTTAAAACTAAGACTGAAAAATTCCTATCTCATTTCCATCTTAATAACAGAAAGCCATGTTTCCACAATTGGGGTACAAAACCACAGCACATGGTCAGTATTTTCCAACGAACTTCCACAAATCATGCAGCTTGCATCAGTAGCCAATTGTCTTCTCACTCTATTCTCATTGGTTAGAATTCTATCTAAAAAAGCTGGCCAAATGAAAACACAGACCTTTTGAGGAACTAGAATGTGCCAAATTAGATGCCAAATTCCATCCCTCATTCTCAACTCCATCCCACAATTAGTAGCGTAGGTAGATCGCACCGAAAACACACCCTTTTTGTCATGAACACAACCTACAGCGTCAACAACGTCATAATCTAATGGAGGCTTATAAGTTGATATGCTTAGAATGACTGGGCATGGCAAAATAGAGTGAATGATAGGTTAATTCCAATCCCCACTCGGCGAAACAAAATCCTTCACAAGGACATGTTGCTTAAGAATGCATTCGGGCTTTGTACAACTGTTAATCAGGGGGCCCAATCCTTAATCTAGTTATCCCTTCTAAAATCAAAACTTTCACCATTCCCAATATTCCATATTACACCATCTCATACCATACTCCGAACTCCATAAACTCCGTTCCACATACGTGAGGCATTCCCTTCATATAAAGAGATAGGCAATTTGCCCTTTCATCTATATTTTGCTCTAAGCACTTGCACCCAAAGTTGATCAGGCTTTTTAACAAGATTAAACCCAATTTTCATGAGAAAAACATTGTTCAAACAATCAAATTTCTTGAACCCGAGTCCACCATTCTTCATCTCTTTGCATAGATTATCCCATTTCACTAGATTCAATCCTTTCTTCTCTTCCGTATTTTCCCAAACAAAGTTACAAATTATCTTTTCCATTTTATGACACACACCCTTATGAATTTTTGTTGACTGCATAGCATAGATAAGAATAGAAGCTAAAATTACTTTAGCCAACGTAATTCTATCGGCTAGAGAAAGCAGTTTATACTTCGATCCTGCTAGTTTTTTTTTCTCAAATTATCTTTAATATACTGAAAGGTCTACTTCGTAACTCTCTACAGCAACAATGGAACCCCAATATACTTTTTCAAGTTGTCCACATGAGAAAATCCAAGACCACAACTAATATTCACCTTTAGATCATGGTCAACATTCTTCGAGAAGAAAATTTGGGTTTTCTATGCATTAACTCTGTGACCCAACCTGGAACAAAAGCTATTAATCACCCTTTTTATAGTCTGCATATGCTCCACTGAAGCCTCACTAAGTAAAACTAAATCATCCACAAAGAAGAGATGTGAGATATTAGCCCATCCTTAGATAGCTTTATCGGTTTCCACCCCTTATTTTGAACCTCAATATTTATAATTGATGCCAATCTCTCCATACAAAGGACAAAGATGTAGGGCGAGATAGGATCACCTTGTCTTATTCCTCGCGATTGAAAACTACATTAGAGAGGTCCCTATTTCATATAATTTGCATAGATGAATAGTTAACACAATGCATAATAAGCTTATGTATGTTACCTAGAAAACCAATATCAACTAACGTATCGTCAATAAAGTCCCAATCCAATCTGTCATATGCTTTTTCTAGATCAATCTTCACAGCCATCCACCTTTTCTTTCCAACCTTTCTATGCATAGAATGGATGATTTCTTGAGAAATGATAATATTATATATTTTTTAACAATAAAAGACCACAAGGGTCAACTCATTTATTACGTAACATCGCAAATTATAGCATTATGGATTTCCAGAGGATAGTCCATATCAAAAAACCAAGTTTTAACCTCGTTACACATTTTCATACATATTAAATCAGCAGCAGTGTTACAATCCAAATTAAATCAACGGAATTGAAATTGTTGAAGGCATATTTACACTCCTTAATCTGCGCGCAGATGATAGTGACGTTTGTAGCTAGGTTCCTTAGCTTATTAACAAGGCCAACGTGATCCATCTCAAAAAGTACATGCCATTTAATTTTCAACTGACATTCTAATTTAATGCTAGCCTCAAACGCAAAGTACTCAGCTTCTTCCACCGACATCATTGTTTCTATAAAGCCTCCACCACCCCCAACACAAAACCTTCATAATCCCTAACAATCGTCCCATACCTAATTCTGTTATCACCTAATGTAGCGTCGAAATTTATTTTTACAACCCCTTTAGGAGGTTTAATCCATTTCTTAACAGCAATGTTCGGGGAAAGCAATGGCTTGTTCAACATGTTACAAATCCGAAATTCTTTGCTAAAAGTGCTGGCCCTCTCCTATATGACCTGTGCATCCTCTTCTTTTCCTCAGAAATTGTAACTGTTTCTATTATTGCAGGAGTTCCAAAAGGTTGTCATGAGATCGGCCATAGCTTTCTTGTCAAGAACACGCATCATATCTTCCAGCCAGTCAATGCACCGACTATACTTATTCGAGATCGTATTCTCATCCCACCCTTCTATAAAGAGAACCGCCCGAGATATGGGGCAATCTTTAAGCTCATGAATTAGGGTCTCATCCTCAACCCCGCATCTAGGATATCTCTGCTCAAAGTCGCGCCAAATCGAAGCAATCTTAACATTCATTGAGAGAATCTCGTACCCCACATGCCAAGTAAACACCCAACCTTAGAAACAGTATCGAGTTTCTAAAGTGCCTTCCAAAAAAACATATGAGGGCCACACCCCATTTCCTTCAACAATAACTAGGAATAAGTAGACTTTGATGTGAAACAACCACGAGGGTTATGAAACCATACTGTTTTGTCGCCATGGCCCTCACTCCCAATAGGCAAATTGTAAAATTTATCCCCCCAATCCTGCCCGTACTACTTGTAGACTTTATCCATGTTCTAGTATCTATACTCCTCAAACCAAAGATCCTTCATACTACTATCATCAGTGTCGAGCATATCAACTTTAAAGACACCACCATTTAAGCATTCCGCCCCCAGTTGTCAACCCGTATGTTAATCCTATCACCAATCCTAACCTGCCAACCAAAACCATCTTTGAGGGCTTCCATCGCAGCCGTAATGCTGGTCCACGTAAAGGAAGCTTTGTCAACTCTTTTGGAGTGAAAGATATTGCCATCAGAAAAGTACTTAGAGGATAACACTTTAAAACAGAGGGTATCTTTATTGTTGATGAGCCTCCACACCTGACGCCCAAGAAGAGCCAAATTGAACAGTCAAATATCCCTTATGCCAAGGCCTCCCATGCCTTTAGGATGCCACAAGGTCTTCCAAGGAAGCATCGTCCAGAATCTACCCTTTTCCTTGCCCGACCACCACGCTCTACTTAACTTTGTTTGAATGTCTTCAACCACACCTTTAACAGCCAAGAAGATCGACAACACATATGTTGGAATAGATTGGAGGACCGCTTTGATGAAAACTTCTTTGCTGCCATAGGAAAGGAGCCTTTTGGTCCAACTATTAATCCTGCATGACATCTTATTAATATCTTGGAAAGCTGCTTTTTTCTTTTTGCCGATTGGAAGGGGGAGGCCAAAATAGTTGTCTAGCTTCTCAACCACCTTCAAACCAAGAATATCGCCAAAAATATGTCTTTGCACCCTAGGAATATTAGGACTAAAAAGAACCATAGATTTTTCAAAATTAATTTCTTGACCTGAGACATTAGCAAACACCTTCAGAATATTAACAAGACTTTCAACATCACTCTTTTTATTTCTCACAAAAAGAAGGGTGTTGTAAGCAAAAAATATATGATTAATCATAGGGTCGTTCATACTAGCCTGAATTCCTTCTAAAACATTGTTACCTTGCGCATGAATAAGCATTCTTGAAAATGCTTCCATGCAAAACAGGAACAAATAAGGGGAGATTGGATCCCCTTGATGGAGTCCCCTCTCGAGAATTATAATATCTAATAAAATATTGTTACATTCAACCAAGTATCTTACCAACTGAACGCATCCCATTATTTTGTCAGTCCACTTCGCAATAAACCCCATTTTCTTCATAACCGTCTCAATAAAATTCCACTCTACCCGATCATATACTTTGCTCATATCAAGTTTGATAACTAACCTTTTATTAGGGCCATTTTTGGAGCTTTGAAGGTAATGTAAAAGCTCGTGCACGATCAACATATTATCATGTATCATTCTCCCCAGGACAAAGGCACTTTGATTTTGACTGATACAGCTAGGAAGGGCGACTTTAAGTCGGTTGATCTGAACCTTTGAGATGATTTTGAAAATAAACCTACATAAACTTATAAGCCGAATGTTAGTGATATCATAAGGGTCACGAATTTTGGGAATTAAAATGATCATCGTTTCATTAAGGTTAGAAATATCTTTTTTTTCCATTAAGAACATCCAAATAGAACCGAATAGTATCATTTTGCACTATCTCCGAGTGATGCTTAAAAAAACTCCCCGAGAGACCGTCGACACCAGGAGCTTTACGGGGGTTCATTTGTTTAATAGCTTGGATAACCTCGTTCTTCATGTAATCCATAGTGAGACACTCATGTGTCTTTGTAGTAATACACTCCTAGATATACTCCATGTCATGGTTATTAGTGTTATGACCATTTGACTGAAAAAGTCTCCAAAAATAGCTTTTAGCCACATTGCAAATATCCTTACTGCCAGTCACCCAATTCCTATCCACATCCTTGAGCTTATTAATAGTATTATTCTTTAATTGACCCGTAGCTTTCGCATGAAATTACCTCGTGTTCCTGTCGCCCTCCCTGAGCCATTGAGACCTAGACCTTTGAACTCAGTATTTTTCTTCCTTAGCATAGAGGTGGCCAAGTATGCAACACACCTCCCTCAAAGTAATCACACTATCAACCCTACGAGCAGAATCGATAACCATATCAATTTTTTTCTCCAAATTTTGAATATCTTTCTTCATTTTGACATATTTGTCACGCTGCCATGAGCCAAGGACCGCATGAATCCTCTCCAACTTATTAACATAGTTCAACACATCCCTATTCCACTCATTACTAATAACGCTTTTAGCCTCTCTGTCAGTAGCCCAACAATTATCAAATTTAAAACACAACCTATGGTCTCTAGGATAATCTTTAGGCTTCCAGCCCCACATGTCCAAGAGAATTGCATCATGGTCAGATTATGTTTGCCGCACCACGTTGGTAGCCATAAATGGAAACTTCTCAATCATGGAGACTGAAGTTATAACCTGTCTAATCTCTCCTTAATCAAGCTACCCCACTCCTTTTGTTGACCCAAGTAAACCAACCTCCCACTCCTGTTGTTGACCCAAGTATACCAACCTCTATCGGGTTTGATATCCACGAGGGCCAAATCATCCATAATGTCTTTAAACTCATTCATATGCGCCCTCACCATTCTTTGACCATCGTCTTTTTTAGTTTCATTCAGTATCACGTTAAAGTCCCCCCAACCACCTAATCTTCCCTCACCGAAACACCAACCCTACACAACATATCCCATAAGCTATTTCTAAAGGTAGGATTCGCATTCCCATAGAAGCCAGTGACACGGATATTATTATGATTTTCTAATTAAACAATGGAGTGAATGTGGTGCTTTGAATAGGTTTGAATGGAAACGTCCACCCCTTCTCTCCACATCAACGTAAGGCTACCACTTCAACCTTCAAAGCTCACAGCTAAACCATTCTGCACCCTGCACTTGTTTTGAACACGAAAAAAGTTATTAGCCTTTATTTTAGTTTCACTAAGGAAAATAAGATCAGGGTTATTAGCAACAAGGAGTTACTTGAGCTCCCGAACTGTCCCGGGGTTCCCCAACCCACGACGGTTCCAACATAGGAATTTTATTGTTCTTGGCGGGGCTGTTTACCAACTACCTCCTTTGATGGTGTTAAGCATTCCAACAATTTCGCTCTGTTTGGACTTTCTTCAATTTGCTTCCCACGGCTTCCTCTTGTTTTCTTTCTTTTGGTTTTCATTTTCCTGAGCCCTTTGCGTGTAACTTTTATAGGGCGTTTTTCCAGTTGAGTGCTCGGTTCTGACTCATCTTCTACATTTTTGACTTTTTCTTTTCCCATCTATTCTGTAAGTTCATTCACCTCTATAGTTTCTTGCGTCTTCCCATTTGATTCACTTTCCTTAACTTTATTATCAGTAATGACTTCTATTCCATTTCTCCAAGGCCTACGATTTTGGTTTGACATTCCTGTAGGAGCTCTCAACCAATTTCCATATTGGAATCCCATCTTATTTGACTTGCTACTTTCTTCCTTCTTATCATACCTTTGAGTGGAGTAACTTATAAGCCCGTAAATGTAGCAAACTCTCGGCAAACGTTTGTATCTAATAGCACAAACAGACTCAGCTTCCTCACTGTTAACAAATTGAACAACCTTATGCAAAGGCTTGAGAACATCGATTATAACCTTAAGTCGCATGTATTCTACCCATCCACCATCCCTATCACGCTAGTCTATTGCAATCATTCCCCAATCGTATTGCCCACCTCCAAAGCAATTAGTCTATCCATGTACTCCATAGGTATATTAGAAATTCTTACCCAAAACAGAGAACGGTTAAAGGCATAAGCCTCAATTTCTTAGTCTTTGACATAGGATACCATATTGAATAGGCACTAGTCGAAAAGCCAAGGAGAGAGGTTTAGTATCCTCTTTCTATCTTCAACGTTACCAAACTTCACCAAAATAGCACCTTCTTTTAGGGCAATAAAGTTAACCTCCTCCTTTGTGAACCAAAGTGACTTGAATACCCGGTATATTGCTTCTCTATTGACTTTCTCTTCTGACATCATTTTCTAAATGGCCCAGGCTTCGAAACCCTGCAAACTATTAGATCCCACCTTTTTGTTCACGACCCTCGTTGCTTCTTCCTCTTAGAAACTTAATTTCATCAGAAGTTTGTCAGTATCTTCTACCATTATGGCATCCACAAATACACCACGCAATGATGGTGAATTACATTCCAGTCTAATGGAATGAGCGATCGAACAAAAACAAGAAGAATGCTAAGGAAACATAACAAGGGAAACAAACACAACAATACTCCAAAAAAATCAAAAACCAAATGAGTCACCACAACGAGACTCGTCTTTCCAAGAAACCCCAAAACCCTAATCCTAGAAAGTTCTACACAAACAAGAATTATCAAGAAGGCTAAACAAAAGTCAATTAAACAAAGGACCAAAAACCCTTACTGCTTCTTAATACAAGAAAACGATAGAAAACCTAATATAATGAAAAACTCTAAACTACATAACCTAAATGCATTTTTATATTAACATGACGTAGAATGGCCATATTTGCTAATAACGTAGAAAAGTCAAAAGGAGAATAAGCCATTAATGTTGTACCATGCAAAGCGATACAAAACCATGCATGAAAGATGTACAAAAACCATGCACACTTACAAATATTTAAGAGAAAAAATGTTAATAAAATCAAGGAAACGACAAAACCTTGGTAGGAATGATGATCTTTCCCACCTAACAGTGCCTAGTGCAGGCAAGAAAATTCATAGCCAACCACGTATGAATCGACTGTACACCCTCGAGTAGTACGCCATCGCTTCAACGCAAACCCCACCGCATGTAGGGACCCCTACCACATTCAACTATCCGATCATTCTTTTAGAAAGAATAAAGATGGACAAAAACGCAAAAAAAAAAAAAAGAATGAAAAACCTCAAAATCTTGGAGAAAATTTTTTTGCTACGCTACCAGGCGACATTTTTTTTATAATATTATCTGTTATGCTTCTACTAGGGGCAAAACTGTATTGATTTGGAAAAACCCATTTTTGCATCAACGACCTCAATCTATTCACAATGACTTTTGAAACAAATTTATATAGTACCGCGCAGAGGATATTAGGACGAAATTGAGACAAATATTCAGGGTTATCAACCTTTGAAATCAACACAAGTAAGGTATAATTAAGCTAACCTACAAAGCTGCCACCATTCCAAATATTCTTCACAAAGTCAAAAATACTTTGTCCTACCACTTTCCATTTCTCTTAATAAAAAATTGCATGGATTCCATCAACACCAAGAAATTCCAAAGGATCCATATAAAAAACAACCTTTTTGATTTCCTCATTCGTTACAGTGGCCTTTAAACTCAACATCAAACATCCTAGAAAACAATCCCCGTTGGATAGAACCATTACTCAGCAACCTATTCTTTTATAAAAAGGGTTTTGTAAAAATTAGTGGCCATATGTTGTAGAACTCTAGGGTCATCATACCAACTATAATCTTTAAGTTTTAACATTGTTATCGTATTAGCCCTTCTCTTAGTAATAATGCTAGCATGAAAGAATTTTGTGTCACGGTCATCTTTGCACATCCATTTACAATGGGTTTTTTGGATGCCACAAATTCGCCTTTTAGGTAATGACCTGCTTTAATTCACCTCTGAGCTCTTTCTCTAGATTACGAAGAAAATATGAAGGATACTTATGAAGTCTCTTTTTAATCCCCTTCAGCCTAGCCATCAGTACCATTTTCCTATCTTCAATATGCCCAAAGGATTGAAAATTCCACTTCTTAATTTTAGAATAAAAATTTTCGACATTAGTCACCACGTCATTTATTAAAGCGCAAGATGATTTAAGGAGCATATCAAATTGGTCATGTTCTAGCGAAGAATCAACAAATCTAAACGGTTTTAGCATATTGGGAATACTCTGAATAACATTAGAGAGACAAATTAGTCGATGATCAGAACCTATACGTTGAAGAAAAGCCACAGAAGAATCAGGAAAAAAATCCATCCAATTTGTATTACAAATGAACCATCCAGACGTTGGAAAAGCGATCCCCCTATTCCAAGTGAAAGATGACATTTTATAACCCAAATCAACATTTCATGATCAAACATAAAGTTTCATAAAAGCGCATCAATACCCAAACGTACCCTTGCCCCTCCTTTTCTCTCTTTATTGGACACAATCACATTAAAATCTCCTCCAAGAAGCCATGGTACATTCCCTTGGGGCCTTAAAGATACAAGATAATTCCATAACAACTTACGCTTTGAAGCGTTCGGAGTAGCATAAACAACAGTAAAAAGGATACTTTATTTCATACCTTACCTGGCACGATGACAATGGACGACTTGATTCGACACCTCAATGATATCAGTCATCAAATTCTCATTCCAGAGAATCACTTTGCTTCTACCCTGAATGAACAATCAAAATTTGTTCTCCTTATTACCTCATCCACTTTTTTCCCACTTATTCTCATTTCAGGTAAAACTAAAATATTTGTAAGATAGCACCGAATTTGGAGCTCGCAGTCCCTTGACAATTCCAGCATATGATTTTAATATCCATAAAAAAAGAGAAAGTATAGACCACAAAAACTGTCACAAAGCCAAACCGCCAGTCACCGGAGTTACCACTGTACTTACTTCAACATTTTCTCCATATTCGCTCGGGTCTCTCCCAACCGAACTCCCCACCTCAGGTCCAACACTCCTACTACCAAGCCCTATCAAAACTCATTTCCATAGGAGCCTCACAACCATCCCCTGCAACAATATCCTTACTCGATTTATCAAGCTCTTTTGAGAGTGACTCAATCCATTCGGCCAGTACTAGTTTAGCAGGTTGTTTTTGTTCTATCCTTTTACGAACTTTATGCTCATTTTTAGTAATCTCCTTTATGGCTAAAACCTTGTTTTCTTTTTGTGTTGAACCACCTTTCTCTATGCCTAGTTCATGCACGACACGTATAACCTTAAAATTCACAACACTATCTTCAACAGTGACAACTTTATGGCACATCTTATTTCTCTCCACCATCACCTTTACTTCACATTTGTTTTTATCCAATCCCTTATCTCTCCACCACCACCTCATTTCCTTGAATTTCAACTCCTCTCACACTCTTTTTTCCATATATATTTTTAATATCAGTCGTTATCTTCTCTTTATTAGTATCATTCAACTCTACAAATCTTGGGTCGTCCAAATCCACAAGGATATTGAATCGAGTTTTTTCCTGTAATTCCTTCTCGTTGCTAGCATTCTTTCCATTATTGTTTGTTGTTGTTTGTCTAGTTGGACGTCGTTTCTAGTCAGGTACTTGCATCCAAGGACCAAAATGACTTTCCCCCTCTGTAATTTTCTCAACAATAGGTAGAGATGGACAAGATTCACTTGCACCAGTCTGAGCCAAATCCATATCATTGACCTCCGAAAGACACCGCTTTTGTCTATGACCATACCATCCACATTTCTAACAGATTGAAGGGAGTCTTTCATACTCAACACAATAAGGGATACCATTGATTTCAATAAAAAGCTTTCAGAGGTTTCTTTAGATCCACCTCCAATGCAAATCTAGCAAATTTCTCTGTTCTTCCTACTGTTGTATTGTAATCTATCTTAACTACCTTCCCCAACATCCCTGCTATGATCCTCAGAAGCTTCTTATTATAATACTTGTATGAAAGTCCCAACAATCTCATCCACACAATTGCTTTAGAGGGATAACATTCCTTCGTGGAGAAATCACGACTCTAAGGCTGAATCGCAAGGTAGTTCCCATAAACCATCCAAGGTCCCTCTGTTAAAGTCTTTGTGTAGTATTGGATTATAGAAAATTTAACAATATAATAGTCATTGTCTATATCAATTACTTGGAACGACCCAACCAGTTTCCAAGTACCTGTATGCTGTTGAAGAGGGCTTTTTAACCAATCAAACATCCTAAGAGCTTTACCGCCATTTTCTGTTCCATACTTTTATCCAATATTTCTTGCACCCTATCAAAGAAGAAAACCTCTGGATACGGTCCTTCCAATGAAACTCTTACATCACCTACCAATATGTCCAAGTCTTTATTCTTTAATACTGTATCTATATCTCCACCCTTGTTACCTACATTCACTATAAGAATCTCCCTGAATGATTCTTTACCCTGGTCAGAATCCTCCATAGTATATGCATATTTCATATCAAATGAAAGAAGTCCAATGTGTTTTACATGAAAGATTCACGTTTTCATGTTTTAATGCCACAAATGACTACTTTACATGTTTTAATGCTATTTTTTTTTATACAATATTTAGAATTGTCCATAACCCATCTTCAACCCATAAATATGAGGATAATGCGCTTCAGCACACTCAAACCCACGTCCTCCTGCATTGGTAACAATGCCATGCTAATTGAGCTAAGACTCAATCGATAGAAGTTAACGAGAACTTGAGATTTAAGACTACCATCAAATGCAAGTTTCAATCAATTAAGCATGCCATATTCATTTCATGAAATCATCTCATTTCGCAAACTCATGCATAATCAAAAAACAGAACAAATTACAATCTACTTCTTCTTTTGCTTTTCATTTTCTTGGCTATAGCTCCTTAATTCTGGTATAATGCCGAAAATAGTCTCTAATATTTGCCTAATTAGTCACTTTAGCTTTTATTTTTTTTTAACCACTTTAATTTCATTGTTCCATTTTTATGAAATTGGTCATTTTTGACTGGATTGATGGTGTGTTCGTTAGATGATTAATAGTCAACAACATTTATTGATGTGGCACTCTACATATACAAATTTTGTGTGGCATTATTTTGTACTATATGTCATGCCAACAAAACAATTAAAACAATTAATAATTAATAATTTTTTTATTTGCCATCTTCAATTAATTTTAGTTTAATTTATTTTATATTTAAAATCTAACATAATGAGTTTATTTTATTTTGAGTTTTTAAAACTCTTGTTTTCTTTTTTAATATTCACTCGTTTCTTGAATATGATTTTTCTCTAATATTAATGATATTTTTGTGGAGTTGAGGGCTTTGTGAATATCAGACCATGCTTTAAACATGTGGTTCCTCTTAAATTATTCTTGTCATTAATAGAAAATGTAATTTTAGTCCTAATGAAAGTAAAATTTGAGCATATTATTTAACGAAACTGAAGGAACTTTGAATAAATGTAATAATTCTTGCCATTAAATTACATGCTATCTGCCACACGTTAGTCATATATTAGCTATGTTTGTTCGCTCATAAAAAACTAATACAATTTGTATTTTGAGTAATTTGTATAATATTTGGCAAGTTCTGATACCAAATTGTAGAAAAAAAAAGCTTAGGTACCAAATTTAAAAAATTGAACCAAATATTATATTTAGCAAAAAAAAAAAAGAAAAAAAGAAAAAAGAACAACACCAAGAAAACCCAACCGAGCCCCGGAGCCCGGTTCAAAAGCCGCGTACTTGTCTTAGGGCATATCCTGTCTTTCAGTCGAAATTTGAAAGGCAAACCAAAGAAGAATCTTTGTATTAACAAGTTACTACCGATTTACTCAGCGACAAAATCGTCCTGGTTTTGCTTTTTCTCCCTCAAATCTCTTTGAATTGGTAACCTTTTAGCACTTTCTTTTGCTATAATGATTTATGCTTTCGGATAAATTCCTGCTCATAATTTTACTTTATGTTCTTTTTTTCCCTGAAGAAATTGTTCCAATTTGCTCTAATCAATCATTTTTGTATGATATATAGTTTATATTTTCATTTCATTTCATTTATATACCTTGTTTAGAAATGTAGCAAGAAATTAAACCTTGCTAAGGAAAAAAAAGTAAAATTAGGTAAAGAGACGTATAATCTTCCATTTTCGTGTTGGAGAATTTCCTATTGAACTGTTGGTTTTGTGCTTCTGCCTTTGAGTGGATCCTTTTGATAGTTGGTTGTTTCATGTTCCGTTCGTTTTCTTTTAATGTTGAGAGTTTAGAGTGATATATGTTTCATTATTGAAGGTAGTGTCATACTTTCTTTGGTAAAATGATGTTTCTTTTCTATCTATTGCGGATATACATGGCATTTTATTTTAAGTAGTTCATGAACTGCTGATATTGCAGGGTTGGGTGAATAAATAGGACATTTAGATGTTGGGGAAAGGAAGGAAAGTGTCTGGTAGAGGAGAGACGGTCACGGCAAATTATGCTTTTGGCCCAGCTGAAGATGATGCTATTATAAAACACAGGCTTCTGACCCGTACAACTACTACGAGAGGCGAACCACCATTGAAGAAACTTCAAAGGAAGTTTACCTCATTTTTGTTAGAGGTTGAAAAAGATGAAGAAAACTATAATGATTGCGTAAAACTCTCCAAGGCTTTCTTACAAGAGTTGTCTACTTTTGAGATTCCTTTACTAAAGAGTAAAGCTGTTATTGATGCAAATCTTAGAGAGAAGGAGAACTTCAATGAGTTAAAAGATGAGATAAATAGGCAGATATCACTTGTGCAGACTGACATAGAAGAGCTAAAGAAACAACTAGAGGAAAGTAAGATTGAAAGGCAACACAAGGAGGAGTGTGAGGCTATTAGGAAACTGATCTCCTCACAGCCACCAAGATCCGAGACACAAAAAAGCATAAGAGAGATAGAGAAAGAGATTGCGGCATTGGAGGCAGAGAATACTGCTGGTTCAAGGTTGCTGGAGCTTCGGAAAAAACAGTTTGCGTTGCTGCTGCATGTGGTATGTTTAATTCTGCAACTTACATGCAGTTTTCACTGTTTCTGTTCTAAACATGATCGAATTGAAACAGCTTTTGTGATGCTTGAAATTTCTTGTTTGCTAATATATCTTGATTTGAGAATATGATCTCTTGAAATCCTGTCCGTGAACACACATTTTTTCTTTCCAGGATCTTGTTTCTGTATTTAATCTCTTTTAGAATCTTCTGTATTTCCTAAAACTGTCCTTGCTGCTGGTTTTGTTCTTAAAAGTTGATACATGTTTACCTCATTGCCTGGGGTTATATTAGATTCTGAGTTTGTTTGTTTTCTTCTCACAAGATGGAGATGAGAGAGCATGTGCTGTCATAAATATTGGAAAATGGGGACAATTCCATTAAAAGTGGATGGAACTTATTGCTGATTTCTTTCGCTTTCTTTTCTGTACAAAATTTTATTTTTTCTGTGATCTATAAAATACTTTTTTTTCCTTAATATATGCTTTCATGGGGAACTTCAGTTGTTTGAGCTGGATAAGCAGATTGCCACTAGGAAATTTCATATTACATTTGTGACGAATGTAGCTTGGTCTTTCTATTGACAAATGTAACTTCTGCATTGAACTTCTAAGATCCTCTATTGACATATTACTTTATTGTTGATCTCGCACGTCACCTTTATTGGTTCCATATTCCTTAATGGCTTGCGTGAACATATTTTGGAATAAAAGGACATGACACCATATTCCTTAATGTCTCGCACATATACTTTTTTTTTTTTTTTTTGCAGAATCTGCCTTATCTCAGTATGTTTTCTTGTTGTAAGTTACAATTTAAATGGAGTGGCATCATATTGTTTTAGTTTTGTGATTGAGCTACTAGCTTGAGATGGATGTGTCACCAATCTCATCTATTGTCCCTGTATGATTTGATTCTGTTATCCTTGATGCAGTGCCTTTCCATGTTGTCTTGCATGATAATGGATAAAATGTAAAACTTGACGGATCTTTGTTCTGCAGTACTCAAAACTGCTTAAAACACTGGTTGAATCTGTCTGATCTGTTACTAAAATTTCTTATCGTGTTACTTCACCTTTAATGCAGGTGGATGAGTTGCAAAATACCATAGAAGAGGATCAGAAGAGTTTGATCGAGGAGATGAGAATGGTGACTGAAGAGCAGAAGAGTGGGATGGAAGATGCCAGTGGGGGCTCTGAAGCCATGGCTGTTGATTAGCTGGGTGCTGCATCCAAGTTTTGCAGTTATAAGGTTTTGTAAAATCATGATCCTTTCCATCCAAATAGTAGTTTTGAAGTTTTATGTAGTGGAACATCAGAATATTCATAAAAGTGTTGTTTGTGGCTTTTGAGCTAACATTTGAATAACTAATGGTCCACAATCGGAGTAGGATGTGGATAGTTGGCTTGATACTGCTTTGTTACTAATTGATCAATCTTTCTTTTAGTCTCATGATACTCTTTTAAACAGAAATAATGAAACTAGCTAGTTATTTATTTTTAAATTTCGAGTTCCCAGTATATAGGGACTTAAAACTCTGACCACTTTATTTGGTTGTGTCAGCAAGATCTTGTATTTTGATGATCTTCAAATTGTGTCATGTTTGATATTGTGAATGGTCTGTTCAGGGTGATCTAAAGCTCCCTTTGCTTAACTGGCTAGTACATTGGCTTCCAGCTTTATATATAAAACTTTGTCCAATATCTTGTAGCTTTTGCAATTGCAATTTGAAATCTTTTTTTAAGCTTAAGGTAATTCCTGTGTAGCGGGCCTTGTGGGGGGAAGGTGAGTGGACTTTGCGTGCACCAATTAGATACAATTCCTTCCCGAACTGTAGAACCAAAACGTAGCACCTCCTAGTACAAATATTATAGTTTTGACTTTTGATACTGTGTATATACATATTTAAAAGAACGAATATAAATGGAAATGTTGTATCTATATTTTGTTTCCCTTCAAACCATTATACGCATTATACACATTCAAATATGCATTCCTTTAAACCATGGGTGTGGTGTGGTTATTCTTCATTTCATCTCTTAATCATGTGATTGGAGGCTCAATCCCCGTTCATGGAAATGAAGTATATTTTATGGTCATCCGTTTATCTTTCCAGAGAGCACTTGCGACGATGGAATTAGTTACAGTTACCAACTGTAAATATCTTGGTTACAACAAAAAAATATGCATTCCTTTGATGTTAAATTTAATCACATTCAACATGTTTGAGACAGTATATATCGAAGTTTTAGGAGTAAATAATGAAATTGAATATCTAGTGGTAGTAACTAATTCACCTATTGTGAACAAAACCATGACCCGTTTACAAACAATTTTGCAGATTGGTGTGGACGAAGAAGTAATTGTCTTCATGAATGGTGTCATATCCTTTTACAAGTATTATCCATACAAAACGAGACATTAAAGTTTGATTACTAGCCCTTTTTGTTTCCTCGTCTTTTTTTGCATTGAATCTAAATAACTTACCTCTGCCTCGCTGTAAAATCTTGAAAAATGTATAATAATTACCCATATCATGTGGCGAAAAAGGAAGTTTCGTTAAACTTGATTAATTTGACATCATAAAATGTTGTGATTTAGAACTGTTAATCAACATATTTGGCAAGGTAGGTAAGGGTTGGTTGTTTTCATTAAAGGTCAAATAGGATATACATTTACCTACTAAATATAATGAAATCCCTTCATGGACAAGGTTAGCTTGTCAATAGGGATTTCTCCCCCAAGCCTCTCTTCTTTCAATCATACTTATCCTTCTGCTTACAAAATCAAACATATTGTTGTGTTTTACTTTTTCATCTTTCCCTTCAATCTTAAGCCAAATAGATACAATTAATCTTAAGTTTGAAATTACTGAAAACCTTCATTATATACACCCAACGTTTTCAACATCAGTAAAGAAGTTACATGTCAGCTTCTTGTGATCCACTCTCATTTCACCACACTTCATTGTTCTAGAAAAAATAGACTATTAGGTTTTGGATAGCTTGCTGGTAAAGCGAGGATGAAGTTAAAAAATTACTTTAGGAATCATAAATTATTGGGAGGTCAAAGTATAATTTTATCGTTATACTAGTATGTAATTTCATAAAAAATATAAGGAATTAAATAATAAAATCTACCACTTTTTTAGGGGTCCCTTTGTTAAAGCTTTGCATAAATTTAATTCTATTGAATTCACTCAAGATAGTTGGGAGTATTCAAGGATCAAATGTTCATTTCAACGTAAATCCTTTGCTATAACACCACAGGCTTCAATAGTTAATGATGATAACATATGAATTTTGTATTAAAAAGGAAATAGTCTTACCTAATGAGTAACAAATAGTCTTGACTTTTTTATCATGAGACAGATATAACAATCTACTAGTTTAGCAACAATATGGTTTTATAATTCATTTTTGGGTGCACTTTACATGTAATATAATTAAATTTCAATTAGGTCATCGTTCATGGTCTTCATTAGATTGAGACATTTGTAAGCATTGGTGTTTGGGTTTGTGAGTGTGTAATATTAATACAAGTTTGACATGAATTTGTCCCCCTCTCCAATAAGGTCAAACCCCATTTTCTATTTGGAGAAAATTTTTTTAAGTCTTTTTCACTCATTTCGTGTCTAAGACTATCTACAACTAACTTGTTTTATATTCATGGATCCACCCTGTGGTCTTGTTTCTTTCTCTAATTGACATAATTTACCAAAAAATGAAAGCGTGCATCACTTGTTCAATGGATTGCACAAAGAATAATGCTTCAATCCAAGTTTATTACTGAAATGAAATCAAGCAAATTCAAACTAACCAAGAACATGAATATTATTACATGGAACTTTGTTTGTTCTTTACACAATGGCACCTGGCCTGTATATTTTTGTTCTTTCTGTTTAAATCTAGTGAAAAACCAAGTGTTACTAAATCAAACTCCCGACCTATTCAATCCCAAAGCTCCTTTAAGAGAAGGGCCATGGCTGAGATGATGCCTGGCTGCAAATCAACAAAAATGACGCATAAATAAATGAAGAAATTGTATATATATAGATATAGTTTAAAGAAAAAATGATAATTTATGCTTACTCTATGATATCTCTCCAGTAAGAGTCACTTTCTTCATCATCCATAAGATCTCCCCAACCTTCAAAGGTGGTTGAAGTAGATGAAGGGTTAGATATATTAATTGGGTTGATATTCTTGTTTTCGGTTTGGGGTCGACGTTCGGCTGAGGCCGGAACTAATGCCGGAAGCTGCGATTGAGTTAAAGGTGGTGGAATATTAGCAGGAGATAGGGATGGGAATTGATGGTTGTTGGAGTCTTTCATTGGCTGGTTATGATATTCGGTAACCTCCGGTTGATGTTGTTGTGGAGCTTCCAAGTTGAGAAGATTTGACTGTAATTGAGTAAGTTCTTGCGGGGCAAAACCCAATGAGAGATTACTAAACTGGTGATTTTTCCGGAAAGTTGGTCCTGCTAGAAAGTTGAGTGCTTCCATAGTTGGAGTAGTACCCAGAACTTGAATTATGTTATGCAACAATTGGAGTTTAGCAAGGTGTGCAGCATCCAAAGGAATATTAGTCATCATGAGGTTAGTAAAGTTTGCAGCAGCAAGCAACTGAGGCAGGTTGTGTAGAATGTTGAGATCAGTTCTTGGCCTGTGAGCCACTGGGTCAATCCCCATTTGAAGTAGCTTCTTCCTCAGATGAGTGTTCCAGAAATTCTTAATTTCATTATCTGTTCTTCCAGGGAGATGAGTTGCTATTGCAGACCACCTGCCAAGTATATAATATAATATAATACCCAATTAGGGTTTTTAAACAAGTATAAAACAGGGTTTATACTTACTTATTGCCAAGAGAAGAATGAAGGTTGATAATGGTGTGTTCTTCTTCCTCGGAAAACCTTCCTCGTTTAATATCAGGCCTGAGATAATTAGTCCATCTAAGCCTGCAACTCTTCCCACACCTGTTCAATCCAGCAAGCTTAGGAAGTGCTCTCCAGCTTCCATGCCCATGTCTCTGAATGTAATCTACAAGAATCCGGTCTTCCTCAGGCGTCCAAGGCCCCTTTTTCAGACCATTTTCATCACGACTGCAAGGCGGTGGTCTCCCCATCATCCCTTACCTGCAATAACCAAACCACCATTTATATGACCACAAAACATCCAATCAAGAAATTACAAGGATTAATGGAAGGATTGAAACCTTTGATTGGATTAGGAGCAATAGTTAGCAGTTGAAATGTGAGTGAATGGGAGCTTCTTTATATATTGTGTGGATCGGTATCTGCTAAAGGAAATTGAACACAAAAGTCTCTTCAAAGGATATAATACAAGTATTTGGCTTTTAAGATCATAACATACGTCGTATTGATTTTGAAACTATCTCACCATAATTACTAAGCTATCCTTGTCTACAAGGTTGAATTTTATTATTATTTTTATTTTTAACAATTCAACTCTAAATAAAAAGCATTTCTCAAGTTTTGTAATGAAAATTATAAAATTTTCTTGTTATAAAATTAATTAATATGAGTCAAGGGAAGAAATTTTAAAATTATACATGAGTTTTAATTCAATATGCAATTTGATACATGGATTTAGATTAGGTCAAATGTATATATATATAAAATTTTAATTTTGATTCAATAATACACATTTTAAGAAATAGATATATTAATTTATTTTTATATTGGATGAATATGATTATTTGTTTACAAAATATATAAACATAAAACGATGTTATATCAATAATTGTGTGAAGCTGATTCAATGTTAGCTTGATTGATATTGGCATTATTGTCAGTGCAGGAGGATGTAGGTTCGAGTGTGCTGAAGCACATTATCCTCCTATTTAAAGGTATGGGATGGACTATGGATAGTTTTAGACATTGTATAAAAAATAATTGTATTAATAATTTGTGATAATTATATCAAATTAAAATTTTAAATATAAAATTATACGAAATGAAATTATTGTTACTTATATTTTAATAATTATAAAATTATAAAATTAAAATTCAAGACACAATAATATTAATTAAAAACATATATTTATATGCGAATAATACTTTTTTTAAATCGCATGATTCTTTGTTTTGCTTACCATCAAAGTTTAGATTCAATCTTTTATATTTCATCTTATAACTCAATTATATATATATATATATATATATATATATATATATATATATATATAAAGCATTTATGTAGTTTAGAATTTATTATATAAAAAGTTGAAAACTGTCCACTTTTAACTAAAAATTATTTAATTGATCACTTTAAATTAACAAAAAGGAAAAAAGAAAACCCACATCCAATGTACTAGATTCTATATGCATAGTACATACATACAGATTTTCTGGTTTAAAATATTAGTTTCACATCATTGACCAGGATATTCCTAAATCAATTATACATGGAAGACATTTATTTTATTTGTTGTTATTTATATATATATATATATATTAGGCTTTATACTTTAAAAATAATTGTTTATAGATGCTAGCTAATCAAAATATAATTCCTTATTTACTTATAGGTAAATTTAAATGTTTTACTAAGTAGAGTGCTGAGGAAAAAAAAACAGATGAGTTGTGCTTATCATTAAAATAAAACCGATAAGTTATTTTGCTTCAACTGGGGGAGTATTGCGGGATCGGAATGAAAGATGGATCCGAGGCAATAATAGGTATTTGGGATTTTGTCCTATTATTGAGGTTGAGTAGTGGGGCATCATGGATGGATTAACGCTTCTTTTGGAACAGAGTTATGACAGTGTGATAATTCAGACTGATAGCATAGAGACATTCCTAGCAATTCAATATCGGGCTTGTAATGATTTAGATTCAACTTTAGTTAAGAGAATTCACCAACTTTAATTAAGAATAGGACATTGGGTCATTCGACATATTCTTAGTGAAGACAATGGAGAAGCTGATGGGATCGCTAAATTAGTTCAAGAAAAGATAGAAGGTCTTCAGGTGTCTAAGGTTTCCCCTTTGCGGGTTTCTTTTTATTTTAATGTAGTCATTTTAGTTTTTTTTTTTTTTTGTCTTTTCACCAAAAAAAAAGTCTTATAACAAGAAGGGTAAATGTTCAGGTTAGGGCTCAACTTTTTAGAGGATGCTCACATAAGGGCCAAATCTTTCAAAATGATCAAATAAGGGACTAACTTTTACAGAAGTGCTCAAAGAAGGGCTTTTCACGCACTTTGGCCCAATTTGTAGAAAAAAATAGGTAAATACTAACATGTTTAGAATAAAATAGATAACAATCGAATCAGATGTTACTTGAAAAGAAAAGAAGCAGTTAGAACATAAATTGAAACATGATATACAACATTTGGGAAGCCAAAGGTTTGATCCTTATTTGAACACTTTCAAAAATGTTAGGCCATTCTTTGACATTTTTTAGTGGTTTGGCCATCCTTTGAGCAATTTTATAAATGTTAGGGCCTTATATGTCTATTTTGAAATTTTTGATCCTTATGTGAGCAATGATTTGCCGTAATTCAGTGTAGCAAATTAAATTAGTTTTCGCATTAAAGGAGCTTGAATACAAGCATTTTCATTATGTTTTAGTTAAGTTTTATTAGTCTTATTTATATTCAATATAATGTGCAAATTGAGTCTTTTATTGACTTTAGGGGCTGAATGAGGCCTAAGGGAGAACTAATGCACTTTATGAGTGTACATGAGACCTTTAGAAGGCGTACTAAACTAATACTAGTCGCTATGTCACAACACGGGATGTTCGATGTTGCAACATAAGGAGCAGAATGGGGAAAGCTTAAGACTGCCTTCGATGTCGTGACATAGCCTAAAGGTGTCGCGATACACTCCTTAAGATATCCCAAGAGGAGTATACTAACTTCAATGTCGCGACATAGGTCTTGGTGTGTTGCGACATCAACTATGGAACGAGAATTAAATACGAAACATGGGCGTTTTGGTCTGCACAATCAAACTTAAAGCTAGAGGACTTCAGCTAACCTAGGGTTAAGGACGATGACCACCTAAAATCTATAAATAGGCTCCTTTGGCACATGTTATGGACATCATTCACTTAGCCTAGATTTTCTTAGTAAATTTAGTTTAGTTTTTTTTTTCATTTTTAGGTTTTAGAACTTATTTCAATTGTTCTTCGTGGTTCTCAAGAGATCTGAATTGAGGAAAGCATTCAAACTTTGTGGATTTGTGATTAATCTCAACATAATCAAGCTCTTTCATATACTCTATACTATCGATTTAATTAGCATGCCTTCTCTTTTTATTGATTCTATATTGTCTATGAAAACCATGAGGAACTAATCCCTTTATGGGGGATTAGCGAGTGAAGGTATGATCTATTGACTGTTTTGTAGGGTTACTCAACGAATCAACTGTTTGGGAAAGGAAAAACATGAAACAAAACCTAAGCTTGACAACCCCGGGAAGTCATCAAGGTGGGAAGTAACCCAAAATTGGTATGGCCCATCCGTGAACACCTTCACCCCAAGCTAGTCTGGATTTTGAGGTCGAAAGATAAGTAGTCCTTGCTGACTCGTTATGTTAGGGGAAAATCAAAAGATCCTGTTACGGTAGGGACTAGTTGGTTGACGAGGAACCCAAAATGATAGTTGATAGGGATTACCAAAACATCTGCCAAAGTGATGGATGGATAGTGTGAAAGTACTTTGACTAGATTCCAACCGATCGAGCTTTCCGATGATCTACAAGAAAGGAAAAACAACTACATAAGCAAATAATGCTTAGTAAGCTCGTATAATCATAAACGTAAACTTACCTTTTAGGCTTAATTTATATATATTTGATGCATAATTTTATTATCATGCTCATGAATTCATTAAATCCTATACACATCACAAGTCCCATAAGTTAGTAAGCAAAAAAGGAAACAAATAATCTTATCATGTCATAAAACACATAATTGTAACATATCAAATATACCTTTTACTCACCACATTACCAATTTACATTAGTCATCCAAATCAAAACATTATGTCAAAATCTTTCATTTCATCTTTCATGCTCACATAACATAACATTTCATATAGTTAAACTCATTTGATTAAGTCTTTATTACCCATTGAACCAAATGAAACAACTTCGGATACACGGGAACCATGATCACACAAAGTTCGTCAGTATCTATAACTGTAACCATATCTGTAATGCTCACACGAGCCGTGAAATAGGTCTGCTTACATGAGTTGTGGGTCAGGATGTTAAACTATATGATTGTAACAGCCTGTTTTCAGTGAAATCGGAATAGTGGTTTTGGAACCACAAATTCGATGTGAAGATATTTATCTTATTATTATTTTAGAGTCTACAAAATATTAGTAAGGTTGTATAAAAATTTCGTTAAGAAATTTTATCGTTTGCATGTTTAATTTGGTAAAAAGGACTGAATCATAAAGGGACAAAAGTTACGGACTGAATCATAAAGGGAAAAAAGTTACATTCTATAAGCTAAAGGGGTCTAATGGCTATGCTATTAAATGGTTGAGGGATTTATGTTGTTATTAGACCATAACTATATTGAGTGGACAAATATGGACATTAATTAAGTGGTTTTAAGGTTTATAATAAAATGTTAATTAAGTAAATTAATAATAAGGTTTAGTAAAATAATCAAAACAAATGCCATCAACTTTGTTTGTCCATTTTTGACTGAAATAAGAGTAGAAAGAATCTATAGCCAAGCTTGAGTATTCGGTCATCTCTTCCTTATGCATGTAAGTGATTTTTCATCTGTTTTTAATGATTTTTATGTTTTTGAAGTCATTGTAGCTTAATTCAGCTAGCCCAGGGACTAATTTGCAAAAATGTTAAAAGGTTAGGGTTTTGCAGTGAATGTATTCATGTGGTTTTTGATGTTTGATGGAAGAAAATGCATCTTTGTTGTTAGATAAACAACTTTTGTAAAGTGATTTTTGTTGAAAATGTCAATTAGGGATTTAATTAAAAAATATGTAATATTCATAGTGAAAATTGTGAAATAATAAATTTTATAAGCTGCTATGGAATCGTATTAAATTCGGCTAGCTTGGGTAGGAATGAAATTGCATGAATTTTAATTATTGGGTTTAATTACTAAATTGTAAAGAAATCAAAACAATAGGTGAAAAAAGCGTACTTTTGCAAGAATATGATTTTTGGATTGAGCTGAATAGAATGATTATTAAATGGATTAAATTTGATTATTTAGATCAAGTGAAGCCTCGTACGGATTTAGATCGGGGGAAAGATAAAGTGCCAGACTAGTTGATCCTATTTCGTCGTTTTGCGGTCGAGGTAAATTCGTACGTTTAAATAGTGTTTTAATGTATTTGATTTAAATGCTATTATATTATTGTCATATCATGTCACGAAGGGAAATCCAATGACGTTTTGACGATTATCGAGCCCCATTTGAACCTTAGGAATATATAGGATACAAATGACATGTCATTAGGGTTACCATGTTTCGGGCACTGGTCCTGAACATCCTACCGATGGTTAAGTTCCAGCATTTGTTGCGGATACTCGTCAACTTATGAGCGTCATCGGGTAGCTACATTCCGACCGTCAGAGTGAGCAGGCCCATTTATGGCTCGTATGAGCATCTATGAAAAGGAGAAGGAAAAGGAATGTTTTCGACCATTGTTTAGCACACTTTGTGTGAGCTTCCCCGCGTATCCGATTTTATTCTAAGTGGTTCAACGGGCATGAACAGGGATGAACTAGTAAGAGTTCCTATAAATTTCACTATGCAATTATGAAAAGGTATGGAGTATTGATAAACAAAGTATGTATATCCATGTTACGAAAAGTATGAATTCATATGAATTATGATTATGTGATTTACCTTACCATGTGATGAATTTTGTTAAGTTATGTGATTAAGCACTAACTTGTGTTTTGGTTATGCTTAGGCTTGTGCCAAGCTTGTGATGGATTGATTCATATTTATTTTAAGCTTATGCATTGAAATGGTAAGCATTGTTCATGATTTACGAACGTACTAAGCATTATATGCTTATATTGTGTTTATTATATATGTTTTTTAGATTGTCGGAAGCTCGATTGGTTTGGAAGATCGTCGGAGAACTATCACCCTATCCATCGACTATATCGGTAGATTTTGATGTTTTGAGTCATGGTTATAATGGCATGTACAGGTGAATTGTGTTTGATGAATGGTCATTATGTTTGGCTTGTAAACTTGGTGTTTTGGTTGATGAACTTTTGGTTTTTTAATGCTTTGATGGTTGGTGTTGAAATGATTAAGTGAAGTTATGTTTTTGAATAGCTCTTTTGGTATGCTTGAATGTGATTTTGGTATGTGGCTATTGTGGTAAGATTTGGTGTGGAATTAGGTTGCAAATGTTTGGTTGATGAATGGCTAAATTACGTTTATGTTTAGGTGGATTTGATACTATGTGATTGAGGTGCCTTTTGGCATATTGGTTGTATGGATAAAAACCATGTTGAACTAGCTTTATGATGCATGTTTTAGGTATATTTTGTAGCTTGAAATTATGTGCAAATGGCTTGTAGGTGTGAGCATGGTTTGGGTGCAAGAGATGGCTTGAAAATGACCTATTTCTTGTCCAAACGGCCTAAGACACGAGCTTGTGTCTCAGCCGTATGTCCCTTGTAGGTTTCAGAGGGTTGCAAGTCAGGCAGTTACACGGCCTGACACACGGGTGTGTGAAGCCATTTTGAGAGTTACACGGCCTGGCGCATGGGCGTGTGGCTTTGCCGTGTGACCCAAGTTAGAGAGTTACAAGGGCATGGACACAGGCTGGGACACGGCCGTGTGTCCCTACTTCAAATGTCCACACGGCCTGAGACACGGGCATGTGTCTCAGCCGTGTGAGTCATACGGCTTGGCCACACGGCTGTGTAAGCCCTACAGTGTGAAAAATTCTATCTTTTACCATGAAGTTCAAAATGTTTTTGATTTAGTCCAGAATCGTTTCTAAAGTGTTTCTAAGGCCTCGAGGACTCGAAAAAGGGATGTTATGCATGAGTTTGATTAAATTATGCTATGATTTATAAAATGGTTAAAATTGAATGTTTTTAGTTTAAATTTTTTTGGTAATGCTCCGTAACCCTATTCCTGCGACGGGTACGGGTTAGGGGTGTTACAATGATGCTGCTCACACGAGCTGCGGAGAATTCATAACGAATGCAAGACTTTAGCCATTGGTAGGACATCCAAGACAAGCACCTGAAACCATATAACCCCTAATGACATGTCATTTGTGTCCTAGGTATTCACATGGTTCAAACGGGACACTTTTCATATCCTTATCCTATAACTTCATTTCCAATATAACATTTAAAACTCACATACATGTAATCCACATTATCAACAATTTCATCAATTGATTATTATGGAAATGTAATCCAATTTAACATATAGTACACATTAAACATTTAAGTTACCTAAAATAATTAAACATTAACATTTAACAATTTCATAAGAAATAAGTTAACTATTATACAAACTTACTTCAACGAAAACAGTTGTAAAAACAAAGCTGACGACTAGTCCAGTACTTTAGTTTTTCCACGATTTAAATCTGATTGACCCATTTCTTGATCTATATAATAATTTTCATTCAATTAAATAATTCAAGTAGCTTACATAATTAATTCAAGCCTATAACCCTTATCAATATAAATTTACAAAATTACCCCTGACATTTTAACATTTATGCAATTTAGTCTTAAATCCCAAAATTTACGAATTATGCAAATTTAATCAAAATACCAGCTAGTTGAATTTCATAGGGTTTATAATCAGCCCATTTTTATCATCATTTCACAATATTTACATGAAGTTTCACTATTTAAACAATTTAATCCCTAAACATTAAAATTACTAAAAATCACTCAACAAAATACTTCTATATAGCTATTAAACACAAGAATCTTAACAATTAAATTCACAAGCACACCTAATTCATTCAAGGTAAGTCCCTAAACTTTTAACAGTTTCACAAATTAACCCCGGATTAACTAGATTAAGCTAAAACGACTTCGAAAACATAAAAATCATTAAAAACGGGGTCAAAATCACTTACCATGCAAGCAAGGTTGTGAACTGAATTCTCCAAGCCATTTTTATGGTGTTTTTCAGTTGAAAATGGGTGATGGAGGAATATGTTTACTAATTTGTTTTTGTTTATGTTATTATTTTTACTTTTTTACAATTTTTCCCTTTAAAAACTAATTTAATTTCATGCAATTAGTCACCAAAATCTTCCACTATAATACTAAATGGTATATTTACCATTTAAGTCCACTTATTTATCTCTTTCTAGCCATTTGACACCTTTAACTAATAAAAACTTACTTTTGCAGCTTTACAATTTAGCCCTTTTTAAGTAATTAACTATTTAAACGGTAAAATTTCTTAACCAAATTTTAATACGAATCTAATAAATACTCATAAACATTAAATAAATAATACAATATTGACTCACTTGTCATAACCGTGGCCTCGAAACCACTAAAATGGGGTTGTTACGTGAACTTTCTGTAACACCCCTAACCCGTATTCGTCATCGGATTAGGGTTAAGAGGCATTACCGGACAAATGGAATCTTTTACGGACATTTCATAATATAATTCAACCAATCGGATCAAAGTATCCCTTAAATAGATCAATGAGACCTCAAACATGTATTAGAATAGGGCCGGGACTAAACCGAGCACATAAGGAAATTCTCAGAAATTTAAAAATTTTTCTAAGTTATAGAGGTCACATGCCCGTGTGGGCAGGCCGTGTGCCTCCCACGGCCTCAGACACGCCCGTGTGTCTAAGCCGTGTCAAAACAGGGCATACATACTAACTTGTCCACACGGTCGTGGACAAGCCCGTGTGCCTCACCCGTGGTCGCTACTGACTTGCACCACATGGCCAGTCACACGCCCGTGTGTCCAGTCCGTGGTCGAACCTGACTTGCTTTGAATTACAACCATGAGGAATACGGTCGAGCCACACGCCTGTGTGCTCAACCGTGTGGGCAATTATAGGCCATTTTCAAGACCAAATTGCCACCCACACTTGGGTCAGTCCCACATGCAAATACAAGCATAACACAATAGGCAACTAAAAACACACCAAATGATCATCATATCATCCCAATTCAATCTCATTTCTAGCATACCATCTTATATGCTAAATAGCTCAACCAATTCACAATTAAACCAAGTATGATACATCCACATCTTACCATTCATATAACCATTTCATTGATCAAACATATATACTCATATTGCATCAATAGGCTTACCATAATCTTGACCATTTCATAGACATGAGATCATACCAAAACCAACATCATATAGCATGACCCTTCATTCCTTACACATCCATTAAACTAGCCATATCACATGGCTATGTACACATGTCTCAAACATACTCCAAAACAACTAGCCTATACATGCCATATTTAGCTATTTACACATTCAAAAGTACCAAAGTTGAGTTTAATAGTATGGCGAGGATCCTCGACGGTCCCCGAGCCTCTCGTAGCTTTCACGATCTATAAAACAGAGCAAATACACACACAAAGTAAGCTTTCAAAAGCTTAGTAAGCCATATACAAATAAATTTAACATAAACTGCACATAGCTACATTGATACAGTGACATTAATGTTTCTCATTGCAAATTCATCACATATTCTTTAGCTCATTTGCTTAGCTATAGCTTGCCACATTCCTCAACTCAAATATCACATATATCCATAGTTTATTCAAGCATATAATCACATATTATCACATGACTAAACACATATTCACTTTAGTAAGCTTATATAAACACTTACCTTTTATACACACATAGTGTACTTTTCAATCGTACCTGAATCGTTATTACTTCTCACATAGACATTCATTTCGCGAACTTACCCGTTGAACCGTTCAGAATCTAATAGGATACTCGAAATGCGCGTAATAGTCGTACACCACAAGGGCATTAAATTTTTGGTCAAATTTGGTGAAATTAGGTGATGAAAAGATGAATAAAATAAGATAAAAAGAAAAGATATCATCTATCACTATTTATCTTTCTTCTTCCACCGAAAATTGAAGGGAAAATAGGGGATATTAGAGACGAAACTTTCAACCAAGCTATCTCCTTGCAAACCAAGAAGAGCGTGGAATCAACCTTGACCGAGGGAAAGGCAAGGTTACGAAATAGACCGTCGATTAACATGTTTTGCACCGAGGTAAGTTTATGTGTAAATAATGCATTTTATATACACATTGTTGTTACTAATTGGTGCATGGAATGATTGAGAACATGTATGATTCAAGTGGACTGAATTTGATGGTTATTGAATAATTTTTCGTATGAATGACGAAATAGATATGTAAATGTGAGATAACAACTCTTGATGGTGGGCTAAGTGCGATACCACCTTATTACTTAATTACGATGGGCTGTGCGCGACACCATCGTCTATTTATCATTTGGTGGTCTATGTACGATACCACCGTAACTATCCTTTTTGGTGGGCTATGTGCGATACCACCATAACTATCCTTTTGGTGGGCTATGTGCGATACCACCGTAACTATCCTTTTGGTGGGCTATGTGCGATACCACCCTATTAAACATTGATGGTGGGCTAAGTGCGAAACCAGCGAGTGATTGGTATTATGAATGGTTTATTGAGAAATTATGATGTGTGGTATCATGTGACTTTGTGGTGTTAAGTGTAGGATGCATGTTAATGAATGTAGGCATTAAGCTTGTGATATAGTTAGAATGTGGTAAGGGAGGAAATGAGTAATGATTATGAATGTGGATTGTTCTTGTTTAGTATGAGATGCTATTTATTGTTTAGCACATACTATGATGTTATTTGTTTACATGTAAACTTACTAAGCTTAAAGCTTACTCCCTTTTTCATTTCCCTTGTTTTATAGTGACAAAGAGCTGAGTCGGGATACGAAGATAATCGAAAGATCACCCACACTATCAGCTCATCTCGGTATATTTAGATTTAGCATTTTGAATATGGCATTATAGGAGCTAGACTAGGTGAAATGATTTGTTATTTTGGCCAAGTGTGTATTGGCTCATTATAGATGAATCCTTTTGTATATTGCCATAGTTAATGGCTCAATACTATTAATCAATGAAAATTAGAGGTTATTCAGTAAAGTGTTGTTGCATAAATTGACTTATTTGATGATTTGTTGTATGGGATCATGATATGTGGGCTAAGGTGACAAAAGAGCTTGGAAAATAGCCTTGTTCACGTCCACACGGGTAGGTACACAGACGTGTGTCTAGGCCATGTGGAACACACGGTCAGTTCCATGGGCGTGTGCCCAGGCCGTGTGAAGTCTGCACCTTGAAATTGGAATTTAATTCGATACACGGTCTAAGGACACGGGCGTGTACCTTGACTGTATGACCATAGCGAGATGATGACGTCATAAATAGAATGCAAAGGTTTTAGCACACGGGCTGAGACATAGGCGTGTCAAGGCCATATGAGGGACACGGGCCAGGGACAAGGGCGTGTGTCTGTCCATGTGAAATAAGTCAGTGTCAACCACGGGTGAGGGACATAGGCGTGTGTGACCACACGGCCTGCCCACACGGGCATGTCTCATTTTACACGGGCGTGTGACCCCTGTTTAGGTGAAAAAAAATTTAAGATCGCAAAAGTTTCCGGTTGTGTACCGAAACCCCCATATGTATGTTCAAGGCATCGTAGGTCATTAATGAGTATGTTGTGATGACGATAAAGATATGTTAATTTGGGAATAAAGTTGTGTGATTAAGTGGATTAAGTCCGGTAATGCCTCATGCCCGGTTCCGGCATAGAATACGGGTAAGGGGTGTTACACCTATGCATCCCTAGGTTTAAACGGGACTTCTCGGACATTATCAACTTGTCGACATAAATATATCCTCGAATTTCATATACATTCCATCTGAATTGATATTCGTAGCAATCCAAATTTCATATATGCACAAATATTTCAGTTCAAATACATTTATTTGTATATCGACTTACCTCGGATTCAGTTTAACGGAAACGAACTCGGCTACTCAATTACTTTCCGTTTCCTGCGATCTAAGTTTGTTTTCTTCTGTTCTTGATCTATACATATTCAGATTTAATCCATTTATTCAACAACTCATTCAATTCAATCCAATAACACACATTTAGGGAAAATTTACAATTTAGCCCTCATATTTTTAGATTTGGACATTTTAGTCCCTATTTCACAAAATCACAAAATACAACAAATTTCATAATACTCATGCTTGGCTGAATGTTACCCATGCTCATACAAGTCCACATATTTCATTTATTTCACAATTTAGTCCTTCAAATTTTTTATTTCCTTAATTAAGTCCGAAATACTCAAATTCACTAAAAATCCAAAGACAAAATATGCTAACCAAACACATATATTCCATATTTCATCCTCAAACATCATAAAACTCATAAATTCATCAATGGCTCATATCAAAATCATCATCAATTCACAAAATTGAGACATGGGTTTTGAAGTATACAAAGCAACGATTACAAAAACGTAGAAATTATTAAAGACCGATCAAAATCCATACCTTAATTGAACTAGATGAGTGCCGAAACCTAAAATGGTTTTCTTCCTTTCTTTCCTTGCTATATTCGGCCAAATAAGATGAACAATGGCCATATTTTATGTTTATTATATTATAACTTGTAATATTAATTCATTTACAAAATTAACCTTATGAATAAACATATAAAACATATAAATATAAGGACATTAATGTCCTTTAACCATGCACTATCTTTTAAAATGGTTTAATTGCCTTATAAGGCCACTCCATTCAAAAGCCAACTCAAATAAGCACATTAACATATAGTATGTCCCTTTTACCTTTTATTGAATTTAATCCTTTTCTCAAATTAAGTACACAAACGGACAAATTAATTCATGGAACTTTAACACATGCTTAATCACATATAGCAAACATAAAAAATAATATTAAAATATTTTTCTAACTCGAATTTGTGGTCTTGAAACCATTGTTCCGACTAAGGTCTAAACTGGACTGTTACAATTCTTCCCTTTTAGGGATTTTCGTCCCCGAAAATCTTACCGTTAAACAGATTCAGATATTGTTGTCTCATTGAATCTTCAGGCCCCACGTAGCCTCTTCCACTCCGTGTCGATGCCACAATACTTTAACTAACAGAATTTTCTAGTTTCTCAATTCTTTCACTTCACGAGCTAAAATACGGATCGGTTCTTCTTCGTATGTCATATCAGATCGGATTTCAATCTCACATGGAGTAATCACATGTGATGGATTAGATCGGTATCGTCTAAGCATCGATAGGTGAAACACATTATGAATCTTTTCTAGCTCAGGTGGTAACAACAATTTATACGCAACTAGTCTAACACGTTCGATAATTTCATACGGCCCGATGAATCTTGGACTCAATTTGCCTTTACGTCCGAATCAGAGTACTTTCTTCCACGGAGATACTTTTAAGAACACTTTATCACCGATTTCAAATTCAATGTCTTTTCTTTTCAAGTCTGCATAGGACTTCTGATGATCAGACGTTGCTTTCAAACTATCATGGATTACTTTCACTTTCTGTTCTGTATCTTTTATCAAATCGATCCCGTGTATCTTATTTTCACTGAACTTAGTCCAATACAGAGGTGTTCGACATTTGCGTCCATACAAAGCTTCATAAGGTGCCATTTTGATACTTGACTGAAAGCTATTGTTGTACGCAAATTCAATTAAGGGTAGGTACTGCTCCCACGTACCGTCAAACTCTAGAATGCAACATCTCAACATATCTTCGAGAATCTGAATAATCTATTTGGACTGACCATCCATTTATAGGTGAAAAGCTGTACTGAAATGCAATTTAGTACCCAAAGCTTCTTGCAGTTTCTTCCAGAACTGTGAAGTAAATCTCGAATCTCTATCTAACACAATAGACAATGGCACTCCGTGCAATCTTACAATATCAGAAATGTAAAGCTCAGCTAACTTATCAAGTGAGTAATCAGATCTCATTGGAATAAAATGGGCAGATTTCGTCAATCGATCAACTACGACCCAAATTGCATCTTTCTTTCTCGGAGTCAATGGCAATCCAGAAACAAAATCCATCATCACTTTATCCTATTTCCACTCAGAAATTAGAATTGGTTGTAACAAACCAGATGGAACCTGATATTCAGCTTTAACTTGCTGACAGACTAAACATTTCGAAACAAAGTCAGAAATGTCTCGTTTCATACCAGACCACCAATAGTGTTATTTCAGATCATGGTACATCTTTGTACTTCGCGGATGAAAAGATAGACAACTATTATGAGCTTCATTTAAAATCAACTGAATCAGCTCTGAGTTTCTCGGAACACAAATTCAATCTCGAAACCTCAAGCAATCATCAACATCAACTCAAAATTCAGAATCAGAGTTCGAATCACTTAGCTTGTTTTGCTAGCATTTCATTATCAACTTTTTGAGCATCATAAACCTGCTGTAAGAACAACGATTTCGCTTTCAATTCAGCTAACACTAAACCATCATCAGTCAAATCTAAATGAGCATTCATTGCACATAATGCAAACAATGATTTTTGACTCAAAGCATCAGCTACAACATTTACTTTCCCCGGATGATAATCTATCACAAGCTTGTAGTCGTTTAACAACTCTAACCATCGACGTTGTCTCAAATTCAGATATTTCTGGGTCATCAAGTACTTCAAACTCTTATGATCTGAAAACACGTGGCATTTCTCACCAAAAAGATAATGACGCCAAATCTTTAATACGAACACAATCGCAGCTACTCAAGGTCGTGTGTCAGATAGTTCTTTTCATGATGCTTTAGTTGTCTCGAGGCATAAGCTATTACTTTGCCTCCTGCATCAGAACGTAACCCAGACCACTCAATGAAGCATCACTATAAATCATGAACTCTTTGCCCGATTCTGGCTGAACCAACACTAGAGCTTCAGTTAAAAGGGCTTTCAACTAAACAAAACTTTTCTGACATTTATCGGACCATTATACCTCACATCTTTCTGAAGCAATCTAGTCAACGGAGTAGCTATCATCAAAAAGCCTTTTATGAACCTTCGATAATAACCAGCAAGTCCAAGAAAACTGCGAACTTCAGACACATTCTTCGGAGGCTTCCATTCCAGAATAGCAGAAATCTTACTCGGATCGACTCGTATTCCAGAGGCCGATACAATATGTCCCAGAAAACAAACTTCACGCAACCAGAATTCGCATTTGCTGAATTTCGCATACAAATGCTTATCTCGCAGAGTTTGCAACACGATTTTCAAATGTTCAGCATGTTTAATTCATCTCGAGAATAAATCAAAATGTCGTCAATGAAAACAACAACAAATTGATCTAGGTACGGTCTAAAAATTCTGTTCATCAGATACATAAAAATAGCAGGAGCATTTGTTAGTCCGAAAGGCATAACTAAAAATTCATAATGCCCATACTTCGTTCTAAAAGCAGTTTTCGGAATGTTTGAATCCTTTACTCTAAACTGGTAGTACCCAATTTTAGATCTATCTTTGAAAACACAGTGGCTCCTTTTAGCTGATCAAAAAAATGTCAATTCTGGGCAGAGGATATTTATTCTTTATAGTCACTTTGTTCAACTGACGATAGTCAATGGACATTCTCATCATGTAATCTTTCTTTTTCACAAACAGAATGGGAGTGCCCAAGGTGAAAAACTCAGTCTTGCAAAGCCTCTGTCAGTCAATTCTTGCAACTGCGACTTTAACTCTTTCAACTCCATTGGTGCCATTCTGTACAGAGCTATCGAAATAGGAGTCGTACCAGGCAACAGATCAATACCAAATTTTACTTTGCATGTCGGAGGCAATCCTGGTAGTTCTTCAAGGAATACATCAGGGATCTCACAAACAAATTCAACTTTCTTTTCAGACACTTTCGAATCAATTACATATGCAAAATAAGCTTCATAACCCTTTCTCAAACAATTCTGAGCTTTCAATACGAATATCACAGCAGGTAACCCAGCCAAATCATTAGACTCAACCCGAACTATTTCATCATTCTAACATCTCAAATCAATAGTCTTTCTTTTGCGATTCACAACAGCATCGTGCAATGTCAACCAGTCCATACCCAAAATTATATCAAACTTATCAAAGGGTAATAGCATCAGATCAGCCGGAAAACAAACATCTCGAAACATTAACGAACAATTCTTGCATACTTTATCAACCAGAACACTTTTACCTAAGGGGTACGATACTTTAATAACAAACTCAGTAGACTCTACAGGCAAAGTCTTACTGGATACTAATTTCATGCATATGTACAAATACGTAGAACCTAGATATATTAATGCAATCATAGAAGTATCATAGAGAGTAAATGTACCCGTTATAACATCCAGAGATGAAGCTTCCTCACGAGCTCAGATGGCATAAGCTCTGGCAGGTACTCTAGCTTCAGATCTCGCAACTGAGTCTTTCGTAGTTCTTTGACTACCACTGACATTTCTTGCATTTCGGGAAGGTCAACCTCTCGCTGGAACATTATCATATCTTGGATTCTGAACAATCTCTTGCTCAACAGACTCTGGGCAATCACGGATAAAATGATCTAACGATCCACATCTGAAACAAGCTCAGTCATTCAATCTACAACTACCCGGATACCTTTTACCACAGTGCTTACATTCAGGTCGCTCAGATCATACATTTCCTACACTAGCTATATATGTAACTGGAGCTTTAGAGTTTGACTGTGATCTAACTCGATCTCTCGGATTCGAATGTCTCATATTAGTTCTGGAACGGCTATGCTCATCTCTAAATTTCTTTGAAGTAGACTGAAACGATTTGCTCGAAAATCTCTTTCTTGCATCTCTGACTTCAGACTCAACTTTTCTTTTATCTTTCCCGAGTACTTCAGCTTTGCACGCTCGATCAACAAGTACAACAAACTCTTTTTTTTCCAGGATCCCAACTAACAAACAGATATCTTCATTAAGGCCATCTTCAAATCTTTTGCACATTATTGCCTCGGTGGATACACATTCACGAGCATACTGACTCAATCGTACGAACTCTCTTTCATACTCAGTGACAGTCATACGACCCTATTTCAATTCTAAAAATTCTTTTCGTTTCTGATCAATGAATATCTAGTTGATGTATTTCTTTCGAAACTCAGATTGGAAGAAATCCCAAGTAACCCGTTCCTTTGGAACAACAGAAATCAGAGTCTTCCACAATTGATAAGCTGCGTCTCGTAGCAAAGATACAACACATTTTATGTATTCTTTAGCATTCAGCGACATTTCATCAAATACCTGGATAATGTTCTCTACCCAAAACTCAGCTTTCTCAGCATCGTCTTCACTAGTGACCCTGAACTCTTCAGCCTCATACTTATGGATTTTGTCAATCGGAGGTTTATTCAACTGATTTATACCCATTACCGGAGGCACACTTGAGGTCTGAGGGGGATTAGGAGAAGGTGGAGGTTGTGAAACTACCGGATTGTTTCTTAAAAACTGAGTGAACCATTCCTTTATCATTTGGAAGATAGCTTGTTTAGCTTCTCCCTCTTGACCGCTAGTAGCCGGTCTCGAATCAGATGGCGCTATCCCTTGAGCGGGAGCAGGTGCAGGTGCGTTACTTTCTACATCGTCAGGTACGGCTTTTTCGGGATCTATTACTATACGATAAACACATTTTATATGTCAAGATTCATCACACTATCACATTTCATATATATGGCATGTATAGCTAGACTCTCACATGCTATGTTAGTCCAAGAATGGACTAAATCGTAGCTTTGATACCAATCAAATGTAACACCCCTAACCCATATCCGTCACCGAATTAGGGTTAAGAGGCATTACCGGACAAACAGAATCTTTTACGGACATTTCGTAATATAATTCAACCAATCGGATCAAAGTGCCCCTTAAATATATCAACGAGACCTCAAACATGCTTTAGAATAAGGCCGGGACTAAACCAAGCACATAAGGAAATTCTCGAAAATTTAAAATTTTTTCTAAGTTACAGAGGTCACACGCCCGTGAGGGCAAGTAGTGTGCCTCCCATGGACTCAAACACGCATGTGTGTCTAAGCCGTGTCAAAACAAGGCATACATACTAACTTGTCCACACTGCCGTGGACATGCTCGTATGTCTCACTCGTGGTCGCTACTGACTTACACCACACGGCCAGTGACACGCCCGTGTGTCCAGCCCGTGGTCAAACCTGACTTGCTTTGAATTATAACTATGAGGAACATGGTCGAGCCACACGCCCGTGTGCTCAACTGTGTGGGCAATTATAGGCCATTTTTAAGGCCAAATTGCCACCCACACTTGGGTCATTCCTATATGCAAATACAAGCATAACACAATAGGCAACCAAAAACACACCAAATGATCATCATATCATCCCAATTCAATCTCATTTCTAGCATACCATCTTATATGCTAAATAGCTCAACCAATTCACAATTAAACCAAGTATGATACATCCATATCTTACCATTCATATAACCATTTCATTGATCAAACATATATACTCATATTGCATCAATAAGCTTACTATAATCTTGACCATTTCATAGACATGAGATCATACCAAAACTAACATCATATAGCATGACTCTTCATTCCTTACACATCCATTAAACTAGCCATATCACATGGCTATGTACACATGTCTCAAACATACTCCAAAACAACTAGCCTATACATGCCATATTTAGCTATTTACACATTCAAAAGTACCAAAGTTGAGTTTAATAGTGTGGTGTTGATCCTCGATGGTCCCCGAGCCTCTTGTAGCTTTAACGATCTATAAAACAGAGCAAACACACACAAAGTAAGCTTTCAAAAGCTTAGTAAGCCATATACAAATAAACTTAACATAAATTGCACATAGCTACATTGATACAATGATATTAATGTTTCTCATTGCAAATTCATCACATATTCTTTAGCTCATTTGCTTAGCTATAGCTTGCCACATTCCTCAACTCAAATATCACATATATCCATAGCTCATTCAAGCATATAATCACATATTATCACATGACTAAACACATATTCACTTTAGTAAGCTTATATAAACACTTACCTTTCATACACACATAATGTACTTTTCAATCGTACTTGAATCGTTATTATTTCTCACATAGACATTCATTTCGCGGACTTACCCGTTGAACCGTTTGGAATCTAATAGGATACTCGGAATGCTCGGAATAGTCATACAATGCCAACGTCCCAGACGTGGTCTTACATGTAACCAAATATCGATGCCACTGTCCCAGACAAGGTCTTACACGAATGAATATGATGCCAATGTCCCAGACATGCTCTTACACATATCGATGCCAACGTCCCAGATGTGGTCTTACACGAAATCTCGAATCAATGCCAATGTCCTAGACGTGTTATTACATGATATCACATATCGGACACCTATGTCATGACATATACAATCCTATCCATCCCTAGGTTCAAACGGGACTTCTCAGACATTATCAACTTGTCGACATAAATATATCCTCGGATTTCATATACATTCCATCTTAATTGATATTTATAGCAATCCAAATTTCATATATGCAGAAATAATTCAATTCAAATACATTTATTTGTATTGACTTACCTCGGATTCTATTTAATGGAAACGAACTCGGCTACTCAATTACTTTCGATTTCCCGCGATCTAAGTCTATTTTCTTCGGTTCTTGATCTATAAATATTCAGATTTAATCCATTTATTCAAAAACTCATTCAATTCAATCCAATAACACACATTTAGGGAAAATTTACAATTTAGCCCTTACATTTTCACATTTGGACATTTTAGTCCCTATTTCACAAAATCACAAAATACACCAAATTTCATAATACTCATGCTTGGCCAAATGTTACCCATGCTCATACAAGTCCACACATTTCATTTATTTTACAATTTAGTCCTTCAAAATTTCATTTCCTCAATTAAGTCCAAAATACTCAAATTCACTAAAAATCCAAAGATAAAATATGCTAACCAAACACATTTATTCCATATTTCATTCTCAAACATCGTAAAACTCATGAATTCATCAATGGCTCATATCAAAATCATCATCAATTCACAAAATTGAGACATGGGTTTTGAAGTATACAAAGCAACGATTACAAAAACGTAGAAATTACCAAAGACCGATCAAAATCCATACCTTAATTGAACTAGATGTGTGCCGAAACCTAAAATGGTTTTTTTCCGTTCTTTCCTTGCTATATTCGGCCAAATAAGATGAGCAATGTCCATATTTTATGTTTATTATATTATAACTTATAATATTAATTCATTTACAAAATTAACCTTATGAATAAACATATAAAACATATAAATATAAGGCCATTAATGTCCTTTAACAATGCACTATCTTTTAAAATGGTTTAATTGCCTCATAAGGCCACTCCATTTAAAAGCCAACTCAAATAAGCATATTAACATATAGTATGTCACTTTTACCTTTTATGCAATTTAATCCTTTTCTCAAATTAAGTACACAAACGGACAAATTAATTCACGAAACTTTAACACATGCTTAATCACATATAGCAAACACAGAAAATAATATTAAAATATTTTTCTAACTCAGATTTGTGGTCCCGAAACCACTGTTTTGACTAAGGTCTAAATTGGACTGTTACATTCTCAGCAGAAACCCGACACTCCTGTCAAAGAACATATGCTTAAGCTTATGGGATTCTTTATGGAAACGGAGGACAATGGGGCTGAACTAGACGTGAACACTTAGATTGAAACAATGTTCAAATCTTTAACCAATTATTTAGCTGGTTTTAGGGCTGCTTACAAATTGGGGAACAATGCGCTTACCTTGACTCTGCTCATGAAGGAATTACAGCCCTATGAGTTGATGTTGAATGGCAGTAAGCTAGTTCAAGAGAAACCTAAGGAAAACTTAGCTTTGGGTCCATTGTCCTCTAAGGGGAAGCAGAAAGATAAAGGAAAGAAAAAATCGAATAAGTCTTCGGTTCCACCTCGTGTAGAAAGGAAAAAGGGTAAGAAGTTAAAAGATCCTCAAAAGATCAAATGTTTCTTTTGCAACAAGAAAGGGCATTTCAGATTAAATTGTAAGGAGTATTTGGATTACCTAGCCGAAAAGGGAAAATGTATGGAACTCTTTATGGTTGAAGCTTACTTAGTGGAAGAATCATTTGACAACTAGGTTATTAATTCTAGAGCCACTAACCATGTGCATGTTTCTTTACGGGAGTTCAACAAAATGAGAAGTCTGCATGATAGGAGCCTCTCGTTGTGGTCCGGAGATGAGAGCTATGTTTCAGCCAAAGTAGTGGGAGAATTTATTTTACACTCTGATAGTTTTAAGAATATTGTTTTAAAGAACATATTTTATGTACTCATTTTAAGAGGAATTTAATTTCAGTAGCATGTTCATTTTTTGACGGTTATACTATGACATTCAATAAAAGGGATTGCTATTCATAGAAATCATTCTTTAATCTGTAATGGATGGATGGAAAACAATCTCTACTTTACGAAACAAAATAACTACTTGATATTTCAAACTGAAATAGTGAATAAGAGGCTTAAAACTTCACACTCTAATGAGGGGAACCTATTGCGCTTAAAACTTGGTTATATTGACTAAGAAAAAATCACTAGACTCATGAATGATGGTTCCTTAAGTATGCTTAAGGAAGTTAGTCTTTCACAATGTGAATCTTGCTTGGAAGGTAAAATGATTAGGAGGTAACCTGATTTATAAATGTTAATTCCATACAACGTTATGAAGAGAGATATATTTAAACTGTAATTCCTCGCAAGACTCAATGATAATATTTGGTTCACTACTAATCCTTGGTTCACTACGCTACCTTTATAATGACTTGTGACAAATTTCCAATTTGTATTAAAATTTCTTTCCCATTTTTTGCGTGTAACATAGTAGTTAGTCCACTATAGGAAGATGCTATAACCATTAACAAATCAAAGGATTGGCAAGTTTATATCGATGGATCTACGGTGAGGACTGGATCAGAAGCATGGGTACTCTTCGTGGACCCTAAAGGAAACGAGTGGCAATATCGACTCTCTTTTGGATTTTGGGCATTGAATAATGGTACAGAGTACGAGGCATTGATATTAGGATTGCAGTTAGCTCGCCAGCTTGGGGCAAGAGAACTTGTTTTTCATACAGATTCCTAGTTGGTCACCAAGTAGTTGAAGAGATAACACACGTGTATGAGGTTACCAAGCTAGTACGAGGTCAATGAGTCAGGGTTGAAGAGATACCACACGATCATAACCTAGTTGTTAGTAGGATTTGATAAAATACAAATAAAACAAGTCCCAAGGAGTGATAACACACGTGTGGACACTCTGTCCAAGTTAGCAACTTTAATTTCATCGAGCAGAGGGGAAAGATTCTGTTAGAGCTTGGGGGAAGCCTCAAGTTACGACGCACTCTAAGTATGTAGTATAGATCAAGAAAACACATGGATGACTTCTATAGTTCGCATATTGCAAGGAACAAATGATCACTCAGATAACAAAGAGCTTGCAAAACTACAACGCAAAGCTGCAAGTTATGTATATTTATTGTAACATCCCTAACCTGTATCCTTCACCGGAATAGGGTTACGAGGCATTACCAATCAAATCACAACATACAACATACATTTATGCATGCATTCTCAAATACCATTCAATCATAATCACATTGTCCCTTATAAGGGCCTATGAGGCCTTAAACATGCTTTAGAAGTGGTTCGGGACTAAACCAACACTTACAAAAATTCACAAAAAATTAGAAATTTTTCAAACATGCAAGGGTCACACACCCGTGTGAACTGGCCGTGTGCCTCACACAGCTCCAGACACGCCCGTGTCCTAGGCCGTGTGAAAATAGGGCATACATACTGACTTGGGCCACACAGCTGACCACACGTCCGTGTGTCTAGTTCGTGTGCCCTTCGAAATGGCCACACACGCCCTTGTGCCTGGCCGTGTATTAGGTCGTGCCAAACCTGTAGTGTATATTGACTTATGCAACACGGCCAAGTCACACGCCCGTGTGCTAGGCCGTGTGCCATTTAGGGGGTATACTGACTTGTGCCACAAGGTCGGTCAAACGCCCATGTGTGAGGCCGTGTGGAGCATACTGACTTCAATTAATTTTCAACACCAGGGGATACACGGGCGTGTATCATGATCGTGTGTTGCACACGGTTGAGACTCAAGCCCGTGTGGACAAGAATAGGCCATTTACAAGGCCAATTTGCCAACCTTTCTCATGTTCACCTATATATCCAAATTAATACCATTTCAACACATTTATAGGCAACCAAAACATGCCAATTCATATACAAATCATGCCATTTCATCTTCAACCATTTCACTACTCAAATCATAACCATAAACATACCAAAACAATATGCCATTACCAAAAATTTCACCTATCTTCTCTATGCATTTTTCTCATCATCTTATCAACAAATTCATGTCATAAAACATACTAAATCATCATCTTAAGATCAAGCCACAACATGCCAAAACATAAGGCCATATATATACATCACATATCACTTACCAAATTCATAAATTAAGCCAACTTAGATGGCCAAATACACACCAACATGTACATCATTTACAAGCCAACTTTCATGGCTAAAATCACAACTCAAAACATATCATCCTAACACTAGCCTATACATGCCATATACTATATATACATAACATCAAAAGTACCAACAAGTTGATCGATAGTGTGACGATGTTCCTGATAATCCCCGAGTCTGAGCTAGCTTCGATTATCTATAAAATAGGGAAAGAACACACAAAGTAAGCTTTAAAAGCTTAGTAAGCCATATACAAATAAAATTACCATATGAATCAATATCATTTTCATTAATAGGCAAATCATGAATAAGCATATAAAAGCTCACAAACCTTTCCCATTGAACACATATTCAAAATCATAAGTAAATTCATCAAATACTTCCCTTTTCAATACTCATATGAATCTCGTAGTTACCTGAGTCACTTAACTCATTCACACATTCTTTCTCGACTTGACTTTACCGTTGAACCATTCGAAATTGTTAAGGATACTCGAAAATCACATATAACTCATACAATGCCATATCCCGGATATGGTTTTACATGTTATCACATATCAATGCCACTGTCCCAAACAGGGTCTTATACGAAATCATATAACGATGCCAATGTTCTAGACATGGTCTTACATGAAATCATATAACGATTCCAATGTCCCAGACATGGTCTTACATGCATTCACATCTTGGTAATCCTAGTGTCATGACATTCGTATCCTATACTGTTCTTATGGTTCGTACGGGACTTTCAGATATTGTAACCCTGTCGATTCTTGCTCGTATTTAATCATTCAACATTTATAGCAGTTCAATGACAATTAAACATATATATTCAATTTAACGACATTTATTTGCATATGAACTTACCTCGTTTTTGGGATAAACGGAATGGATCGACTATTCGATAACCTTTGATTTTCCCCAATCTAAATCTGATTTCTTTCGTTTTTGATCTATATACATTCAAAATTAACTCATTTATTCATCAAATCATTCAATTCAGTCCACAAACACATATTTGGGCATTTTTACACTTTAGCCCCTAAAGTTCCACATTTATTCAATTTAGTCCCTATTTCACAAATACAGAAAATTTATGCAATTTAATACCTTCCTAAGCTAGCCGAATTTTCCTAGTGCACATATCAGCCCATATTTATCATTTATTCACACATTTAACCACACATTTTCACAAATAAATATCTATTTGACATTTTTGTCAAAAATCACTTTACAAAACTTGTATAACTATTAACAAATATTCATTTTCCATCATAAAACATTCAAAATCTCAAGCATTCATCAATGGCACTTCACAAAATCATTGACGAATTCAAAAATTAAGGCACGGGCTAGCTAGAATACAGAGCAACGATCTCAAAAACATAAAAATCATCAAAAATCGAGCAAAGAACATACCTTAATAAAAAAAATAAGAGCCGAACCCTAGATGGACATGGAAGCTTTCTTTTCCCCTTAATATTCAGCTATAGATCAAGAAATAAAGATGATATGGATTTTGTTTTAGTTTAATTAAGCTTAATAACTTAATTACCATTTTAACCTTTATAATAAACATATAAAATCACTTAATATAAGGCCATCTATGTCAAATTCCACTATCAATGGTTTAATAACATCATAAGGACCTTTCATTTAATAAACCATAGCAATTAAGCACTTTAAACAAGTAGAATGCAACTTTTGCATTTTACGCGATTTAGTCCTTTTATCAAAATAGACATCCAATCGATAAAATTAAATCAGGAAACATTCACACATATATAATCACATGCCATAGATGCTAAAAATAATATTAAAATATTTTTCCGACCTCAGATTTATGGTTCTGAAACTACTATTCTGATTTAGCTAAAACCGGGCTGTTACATTTATGTTATGTGTTATACATATCCGAATGCTTTAAGTCCATAGACTTGATAACTGGATAATGAATGATTAGTCATTAAACTATTTGATTGCATAGCAACTTAAAGTAATTCATTTTGTTCTACAATTGCTAGGTATAGCCTTTTGGAGGGTGTATTGTATAAAAAATGGGTTCTCACAGCCACTACTACAATGTCTAACGCCGTCAGAGGCTGAGTTTGTAATGTGAGAGATTCATGAAGGCATTTGTGGCGATCACCTGGGTGGAAGATTGCTCGCCGAAAAAAATCTTTAGGTGGGGGTATTACTGGCCCACAATTTTAAAGGATGTACATGAGCTAGTTCACACATACGATTGTTGCCAAAGGTACGTCCAAGTACAATGATTGCCAGCAAAATGTCTTCAAATCATGTCAAGCCCTTAGCCGTTTGCAACCTTGGGAGTCGATATCCTTGACCCATTCCCCATAGCCATAGTGCAGAAAAAGTTCATAGTAGTCATGGTGGACTACTTTACCAAGTGGACTAAAACTGAGGCCCTGGCAACCATCACCGAGAAGCAAATGGAATCTTTTCTTTGGAAGTCGATTGATTGTCGAAATCAGAGTCTTAAATCTATAAAAATAATGATCGAACCTGGAAACTAACTCTGACAACGAATTTAAGGCAAGCGCACCTATCGAATAGTAGTATAGTTTAGGCAAGACCGGAATATCGAATCCCAAAGGAACCAAAAGCACTAATACTAACTCTCTTTCTATTATTTAGCCTAAAAATTAAATGAATGTTTATCTAATCTAAATTTAGCTATCAACTAAACTAAAGACGCAAAGACAAAAAATAATGAAATGGGGAAAAATAACTTGGAAGAAAAACTCAGTTGATTAAGACGATACCCTTAGGAAGAATCCACCTAGAGTTCACTTGTTATCTAACATTGAACCAGACGATTTATTCACTTGACTTGATCCGTAGGATTCCCTAATGTACATTAGACCTTCTCTTGAAGCGAATAACGACTAACCCTAGGTTGATTAATTGAAATCTCTTTCTAATTAAAACCCCTAGAATCGCATTAACTCGATCTGTGGATTCCCATATTAGGTTTCACCCTAATTCGGTAAAGTTTCGTCACCCTATCTCTAGGCGCGCGAACAACTCCACTATAATTATGCTAGATCTATGAATAGGCAGAGACTTTTGCTCCACCACCTAAACACAACATACTTGAATCAATATCCGCGAAATATCAACACAAGAATTAAGCACGCATAATTAAGAACAAGTCAAATATTTATCATATAGTTCAGCAGACGATAACAAGATTCATCATAGGTTTTATCCCCTTCAAGTATCTGAAGGGTTTAGTTCATAACTATAAAAGAAAACATCTCAGAAGAAAAGATAAAACAAAATATAAGAAATCCCTAAAACTCCCTGAAGGAATTGAAGGAGAGATCTGCCGTCTTGAGTAGAATTTCGACTTCTTGAGATGGATCAACTGGCTATCTTTGAGTGGTTTCCCACAAATCTGACCTTTTCAGCTTGGTTCTTTAGCCTAATTAACCGCCCACTTTATGGTAGCACTTAGGAGGTTTATATAGGCTGTCGAAATGTGTTTCTTTGCCCTTAAGTATCCAAATCCGAATGAAATTGCTCTTTCTAGCGACAGGGACACGGCCATGGCACACACCCGTGTGGATCGTGGCCAAGCTGTGCTCGGACTTCTTTAATGAGGCACGACCGTGCAAATCGGGGTCAGGCCGTGTTCTTAGTAGATGGACGTGGCACGGCCGTGTGGGCTTAAGTTCAGGCTGTGTTGATTTCTCTCTTGGCCCAATTTGGTTCGTTTTAAGCCCGTTTCTCGTTCTTTTCATCCTTGGGTGCTTTCCTGAGTATAAAATATGAAAAGAAAGGATTAAGAGCACCTTTTTACATAAATCGAAGCTTAATTCATCCAAAAGCATACTAAATGTGGGCTTAAAATATGTTACTTTTACTGTTTATCAAATACCCCCACACTTAAGCTTTTGCTTGTCATCAAGCAAAATTCTCAACTTACAATTAAAACGAACTTTCAATGATTCATAATTCCTACTGACAATTGCTCATCATAATTCATAGATAATTTATACATGGATAATTTAACTCAAAGAGTCCTAAAGATTTAAACAAGATAAGTCATACATTTGTATCACGAAAATGTAGGTGTCTCCTTTTATCTAAATAATTACCTTTAATTCAAAACTGACAAGGATTTACATCCTCACTAAAGATTCACTCAAATCACTCAAAGTGTTTAAGGTTCAGGAAAATAGCACTCATAAGTCGAACCTGAAAAACTAATCCCATAGGCTTGCATGAAAATCAAATATCCACCACTATAAAATGAGATGATACACAAATCAAAAGGTCTTTAATAGGGTTGTAGCGGGGCTTAGGTTAAGGGTATGGATAAAGGCTGAATTAGAAGGTTAGAATCGAGTTTGATTTGATAGATTACCTAACTAGAAAAATGAACTAATCCTAAATAATTACATCAATTGAAAATTTTAATAATACAGTTTTTTCTTCAAGATTTGAAATTTACATGCATAAGCTCACCTAACATAGAATATACTTCATTTTTTTTAAGAACAAGTCAAATATGAAAGATGAATTCTACTGTTGAAATAATATAATTAGGTAACTAATCAAACCAAATCTCGACATGAGGGTAGTCAAAAAGAATGGTGATAACAAATATAAAGGGTTTTGGGTTTAAAATTAGTGGGTGAGTCAATAAAAAGGGTTGTTAGGATTAAACAGGGTTCACTGGGGGTTAATTTATGAAGGTAGGCCTTTTAGTAGTGTAAGAGGGTTAAATCCTAAGTGCTTTTATCATCTCTGTATATCAAATCATAGGTGTGGTCTCGACATGTATAATCGATGCAAGTTCTAGAATAACAGTTCAATGTTGACACACTCATAATCAACAAAGTGAGCATGAAAAAGGATATATGCTCTATAAGGCTCAAAGTCTCACCAAAAATTATGGGTGTTTTGATATCAACCTTGTAAATTTCAAATTTCAAGGTAATATTCAAATTTAGGTTCACACACTAAAAAAATTTTAAATTCTTGAAAAATAGACTTATCATGCTTGATTCTCTAGTCTTCTTCAAATTTAAATCATCAATGCACAATTATCAATGACTTACTCTAAAACATATCAACAAGAATCATAAATCAAAGAAAATTTCATTCAAATCGTAATATGAGAAACATACTTTAAGATCAAGGCATAATTTAGGGATTTTCAGATAATACTATAATTAACCCCCCACACTTAAGATGTACATTGTCCTCAATGTACAAAGATAAATAATAGCAATATAATCATAAAATCATAAGATAGGGAGAGAAGTAAAACTTCCTGGATTTTGGATGAAGTCATTGAAAAGAAGCCGAATAGGATTGGAGGTGAACGTGGGGAAGCGTCTCGAACTGTTTGAAATTGAATCCTCGAAGTAGCCGGTCGAATTTTATTGTGTCCTAAGCTAAATCTAAATGGTACGAAGAATAAGAAGAAAATAATAAAGAAAATAAAAGTAAATAATGGAAAATGAAAGAAGAAAAACAACTGGAAAAGAGGAAGGAAGAAGTGGGTTAAATAGAAATTATGGATTTGGTGGTTGCCCCCGCCCTTGTACCTTCCTGTGGTGGCCACATGGCCACGGCCACGGCCGTGTACAGGGTCGTATGGTATGGAAATCTGCACTTCGGTTAGTGTATGGTTAGGTGCTAAAAGGAAAAATAAAAGTAAAAAAATAATAAATAATAAATAATAATAAAATAATAAAAATGTAAAAATTAATGGGGTTAGTGCTCGAGTTGCCTCCCGAGAAGCGCTCGTTTATAGTCTTAAGCTAGACTTTACCTCTCATTCGCATGATCATGGTGGTTTGAGGAGGTGAAAATCCTTTCTCATGCGATCAATTCGGTTATTGATATAAATTTTAAGTCGAGTAATGTTTTCCTCAAAAGTGCCGAAATTAGAATGTGTTACCTCGACCGTTCCATCTGGAAAGATTTTGAGTACCTGATCTCCTATCATAAGCCGGGTTGTTTCATTATTAAGTTCGTCGTGGAGTTGCCTCGTTTTTGCTTCTTGTTTTTTTAATTACTCTTTGAAGTGTATCTTCCATTCGTCTAGTTCATCGATCCAAAGCCTTCGTTCCTCATGAATTTCTTCTTTATCGACACGAGGTCTAGGATCTGGCATCTGCGAAAGAGCTTCTAGAAATGGCAAGTTAATATAAAATTTCCTTGAAAGTTTAAGAGACTTACCGAGTTGTTCCTTTGTGTGGTCTTTCTTTGTCGCATCGGGGTATGGCACACGGGTTTGGTACTCTGTAATCACCGGGTTTGGTATTTCATGGCTTACCTCAACCTTACCTTCGCTTACCACAGGTTCTTACCTCGGGTCAGATTCCACTAACCTTTCACCGTCATGAGCTGTTATGGCTTGAATTTGCTCTTTTGGGTTAGTTTCAGTGTTGCTTGGCAAGCTTTCTTGTGGTTGTTCTAAGATCAGCTTAGTAAGCTGACCAAACTGATCCTTGAACTCTTGTGTCAATGCCTCAAGTTTTGCTTCTGTCTTTTGGAAACATGTTTCTGTGGCTGTTATGAATTTTGTCAGCATCTCCTCAAGGTTCGACTTCTCTTCCTGTTGGTAAGGTGGTTGTTGAAAATCTGGAGAAAGTTTCGGTCTTTGGTTGCTTTGATCATTCCACGAGAAATTGGGATGGTAACTCCAACCTGCATTATAAGTGTCACTATAAAAATTATTTTGAGGTCTAGAATAGTTACCCATATAGTGGACTTGTTCGTTCTCTATACCATATCCGTAGGGTGGGTATTCAGGATTCGCCACGCCTCCTAGATTTGAGTCATATTGCATTGTTGGGTGTACTTGCGAGAGACTATACAAACCATCAAACTTTTTATTCATCATCTCTAGCTGGTTAGATAACCTGGTGACCACGTCGAGGTTGAAGACACTGGCTGCTTTAGTAGGAATTGTCCTCAAGACTTGCCACTAATAATTATTCAGTGCCATCTTCTCTATAAACTAAAATTATCTGCCAAAAGCAAATAGAGGAAAAATTAGCAAATTAAGAAAAATAAAAATAAAAATAAATAATAATGAAAATAAATTGCAATAAAAAATTGGCTAAAGTAATAAAAATTAAGCGTTCTTAATATTTTAGTTCCCCGGTAATGGCGCCAAAAACTTGATTGTCGAAATCAGAGTCTTAAATTTATAAAAAGAATGATCAAACCTGGAAACTAACTCTAACAACGAATTTAAGGCAAGCGCACCTATTGAATAGTAGTATAGTTTAGCCAAGACCGGAATATCGAATCCCAAAGGAACCAAAAGTACTAATACTAACTCTCTTTCTATTATTTAGCCTAAGAATTAAGTGAATGTTTATATAATCTAAATTCAACTATCAACTAAACTAAAGACACAAAGATAAAAAAGAATGAATTGGGGAAAAATAACTTGAAGAAAAACTCAGTTGATTAAGACGATACCCTTAGGAAGAATCCATCTAGACTTCACTTGTTATCTAACACTGAACCAGATGATTTATTCACTTGACTTGATCCGTAGGATTCTCTAATGTATATTAGACCCTCTCTCGAAGCAAATAACGACTAACCCTAGGTTGATTAATTGAAATCTTTTTCTAATTAAAACCCCTAGAATCGCATTAACTCGATCTATGGATTCTCATATTAGGTTTCACCCTAATCCGGCAAAGTTTTGTCACCCTATCTCTAGGCGCGCGAACAACTCCGTTGTAATTATGCTAGATCTATGAATAGGCGGGGACTTTTGCTCCACCACCTAAACACAACATACTTGAATCAATGTCCGCGAAATATCAACACAAGAATTAAGCACACATAATTAAGAACAAGTCAAATATTTATCATATAGTTCAGCAGACGATAACAGGATTCATCATAGGTTTCATCCCCTTCAGGTATCTGAAGGGTTTAGTTCATAACTATAAAAGAAAACATCTCAGAAGAAAAGATAAAACAAAACATAAGAAATCCCTAAAATTCCCTGAAGGAATTGAAGGAGAGATCCGCCGTCTTGAGTAGAATTCCGACTTCTTGAGATGGATCAACTGGCTATCTTCGAGTGATTTCCTACAAATTTGACCTTTTCGGCTTGGCTCCTTGGCCTAGCTAACCGCCCCCTTTATGGTAGCACTTAGGGGGTTTATATAGGCTTTTGAAATATGTTTCTTCGCCCCTAAGTATCCAAATCTGAATGAAATTGCTCTTTCCAGCGACAGGGATACGGCCATGGCACACGCCCGTGTGGATCGTGGCCAGGCCGTGCTTGGACTTCTTTAATGAGGCACGACCGTGTAAATCGGGGTCAGGCCGTGTTCTTAATAGATGGACGTGGCACGACCATGTGGGCTTAAGTTCAGGCCGTGTCGATTTCTCTCTTGGACCAATTTGGTCCGTTTTAAGCTCGTTTCTCGTTCTTTTCATCCTTGGGGTACTTTTCTAAGTATAAAATATGAAAAGAAAGGATTAAGAGCACTTTTTACATAAATCGAGGCTTAATTTATCCAAAAGCATACTAAATATGGGCTTAATATATGTTACTTTTACGATTTATCATCGATCGTATGTAGGGTTGGTGTATCGCATTTGATAATCACAGACAATGGTACACAATTCTAGGAAAAATTTAAGAACTTTTGTTCTACTCTTCATATCGCTTTGGCTTAAAGCTCTGTTAAAACACCATCGACAAATGGGCAAATAGAGGCTATGAATAAGAAGATTTTGACATCTTTGAAGAAGAAAGTAAGAGAGGCTAAGGGTGCTTGGTTAGAGGAATTTCTTGGAATTTTGTGGGCCTTATAAACATCGCCTCACACTACAATAGGCGTGACAATGTTCTCGATGGTTTACGGCGCAGAGGCAATAATTCCTGTTGAGATTGTCATGTTGTCACATAGAGTAACACAATTTGATGAAAACGCCAACCAGGAGGCTACGAAGATTAAACTTGATCTCATTGATGAGGTTCGAGAAGCAGCAGAAATCAAGAATGCAACACGAATTTAGCAAGTAGCTCGCTACTACCACTCCAAGGTAAAAAAGCAAACAGTTCCAGGTTGGAGACTTTCTATTCAGAAGTACTGAGGCTAGCCTCCCAGCTTCATGGTAAGGAAAGTTGACCCCAAGCTAGGAGGGTCCATACAAAGTTGTAGAAAAGATAGGCTACGGAGTGTACAAATTGGCGAGACTAGATGGCACAATTCTATCGCACACATGGAATACGCTTCATCTTAAAAAGTATTATCTGTAAATTCTAATACTTTGATGAAAATGTGTTCTTTCACCAACATGCTTACTTTATATAATCCCTCCCAAAACAGTTAGCGAGAACTCAAGCTCTCAGCTATAATCTTAAGGATCATAGGTTTAATACCATAGACCCCAAAACAGTTAGTGAGAGCTCAAGCTCCTAGTTGTAATCTTAAGGCTCGTAAGTTCAATACCCTAGCCTCCAAAATAGTTAGCGAGAGCTCAAGCTCCCACCTGTAATCTTAAGGCTCATAGGTTCAATAATACGACCTCTAAAATAGTTAGTGCGAGTTCAAGCTCTCAGCTATAATCTTAAGGCTCGTAGGTTCAATAACGCAACCTCCAAAGTAGTTAGCGCGAGCCCACACTCCCAAACTGATGTTATTAAGGTTAAAATTGACCCAAAAATTGCCTAAGTCTCTGAAACTTGTCTAATGTGAAAATTAGGTGGTAGTTTGAAATTTTGCTTAAATTTGAAGGTTTACATGAGTTTGAAAATTTGCTTAAGTTCAAAATTTGTTGCAATTCGTTTAAGTTCACAAAGAGATAAATTATCATGATACCAATAAATAAACTCAAAATTTTTCAAAACCTCAATTCTTTCATAAGGAAGGGTAATACAAAATTACAAAATTACAACATATCATTAACTTCTCCTTTTTTCCCTTCAACAACTTCGATGTGGTCAACAGCAGGATCAACAGTAGTGTCATCATTAGTAGGCACAACGGCTGGCTCAGAAGGGCCTCATTAAGGTAAAAATCTTTTGAGTTCTTCCACTTGGATGTAAACTCATCCCAAGTAGCTCCCAAAGATAAACGAACATCAAAGCCTAGCTGGTCCACCTTTACCTCTAAGAGAGTATCAAAATCAACCTTGCGAGCATCAAAAGGCCCATCAACAACTTGAGCATGTAGAAGAATATTGGATTTGATCTCTGCAATAACATCACTCAACATTCTTAGAGTGTTCTTATTAAATCCTTCAAGGGCTTCTTCTTGTTTCCGCTTTAAGCTCACCATCGCAGCCTCATGCTTTGTGGTAATTCAGTTCAATGTTGCCTTATGCTCTTCAACAACCCTCTTCAGCTCAGCATCCAAGGCTGTGACCTCGCTAGATAGTCCATCGTTCTTTACTTGTTCAGCTCTTAACTTTTCGATGAGCTCCTCGTTCTGTTTGTAGAGCACTTCATTTTCATTCTTCATCTTTTGTCATCGCTCGCAAGTGCTCTTAATATATTTTTCAAGCTCTTTCTGAGTAGCCTTTACCCCAACAATATTCTTCTCAAGACCTAAATAGATTATAAAGGCCTCAACGAGGAAAGCTTACAGAGCGGAGCTATGTGTTAATAGCGCAGACTTCTACGAACTTCTAGATGAGCCACCATCACATATCTTCTTTTTTGCAGCATCTAACACTGAAGCTTTCCAATTCTTAACAATACCCCACAGTTCATTAGTACTTAAATTTTGGTGACTTAGAGCTAGCTCGCCACCGTGATCGGCAGTTAGCTCCTCAACGGGAGGTAGAGAAGGAGGAGAAATAGAAGGAGGAGGAGGAGGAGAGCTATTATGAGCAACGATAGGAGAACTTTCGTGAGCCACATTTTGTGAGCTCGCTGAGGGAAAAGTAGGGGTAGTGGCCGTCACAGCAGAAGGCCCAGCACAATTTGCCCTCCTTTTGCGACAAAACTCCATCCTGCTATTGTATGTCTCTTCCTTACTGCTAACTACCACATTAACAGCTCTCGCATCAGTCCTGTGCTTCTTCTGCTGAGCCCTTAGATCAGCTCACAGGTCCATAGCCCTAGTAATTTCCATGGCTTTGTTAATTTCTCGTAAAGTGCTGGTAGTTTCCTCCGAATCACTCTCTGAACTACGAGCAGTGCCTACATCACTAACAATCCTTGTATTAATAGGAGTAGTTAACAAATTAATATCAGCATCACTTTTTACCCACGGTGAGGCAACCACCACCTAGGGACGAGGCCTTATCCTATAATAACTGTAAAAGAAATTCTTAGGCTCCTCTTTTAATCCTGTCAGAATTTGGCCTAGCTCATCATCGTCACCATATAACACGTGTGGCCATGACCGCCTCTCAGAGTACGTACCTAGTTCTTCAACAACTTCTCTACTGTTGCCTTGCCTATATCTATTGGGGGTTATGACCCTCCAAGCAGTATAGGAACACATTCCTCACGGTTAAAAAATCTTCAATAACTAGGGAACTACCAACACGGAGCCTCTTCAACTAGGCTTTACCACCATCTATCCTAATAGTTCACTTGAATGCGCACATATCCCCACTTAGTGCGTACCACTCCATAGGAAAGCCAAACCCATCTGCGAGCCTACATCTCACCCTAGTATACTTCCTCCAGTTTAGCCAAAGGTTAACACATCAATTTGCAATTATTGTTGCACCTTTTTCGCGGGGAGAGAAATAATAAAAACCCATCGAATTTACTCGATTCTGGGCTTTTAGCAGATACAAGATCTAGAAAACTGTGTGTTGTGGTGCTTCATTACGGTGAAAACAATCAATAAAATAGGCCACCGTGTCCACCAAGAAAACCCATAAAGTTGACCAGAAACAATCTGGTACTTTTGAAGGAGATGGCAGTAGAAACCCGACTTCTAAGACATAGAGGGGGAGTTAGAAACTGCCATCACTGAGCCTGTGCGATCCTTCAAGAATGGAGAATTCGTAAGTAAAGTTGCGAATTTGGACCCTTTGCGCACGCAAAGCTCGACTCATCTCTTCATTTTTTGTAGTGCAAGTGAAAAAGTTGGCTTCAATGAGGACCTTGGAAGTGCGCTCTCGCGGTGGGCAATATGGAACTAATTGGCCTTGAGCTTATCTTTCTTGTCATATCTCTGACGCAAAAAGAAGAAGAAAAATATCGAGAAAATTTAAAACCTATAACAAGGAGTTACTGAGATTTACCTTGAAGAAAAGCTTCAACTAATTCTGTTTACAAAAATGCTAAGTTCGTGAGTTTTAGATCTTTAGAAAATCCCTTTTTAAAAGAATTCCAACACTCCACCTTTGTCATATATTCCATACATCACACTAGATAGATATCATATTCATGGAATACGATTCACTTTCAAGATGCCTTGGTGGTGAAATGGTAGACACGCGAGACTCAAAATCTTGTGCTAAAGAGCGTGGAGGTTCAAGTCCTCTTCAAGGCATAATATTGAGAATGCTCATTGAATTGGAATAAGTTCGGCAGCGGATCACGAGATCTCCAGATTCACACAAACGCGATCCACCCGTACATGTGGCTAAGATAACATCAGATTCCAATAGGCGCTGCATATTCTGCAAGCCATAATAAACGTGAAGTGATGGCCCTAATGAGTGCCACTTTATAACCCTCCTTAGGCTCACTAAGGGGGACTAGATTGTTATACAGCAATGACTACCAATCCGAAACCCAGATAAGATTTGGGTTGCCTACCTGCGACCCAGATCGGCCTCGCCAGATGGATGTGTGCGAGACGTACAGCGAGAGGATAGTTAGGGGAGCTCTCGGTATCCACTCACATGATTCGACAGGAGTTCGTAGTCTCAATTTGCACATACCCAAGGAATTCGTATGTGGTGGACTATGAGGTTCATCAAGCGACCCCGAACGATACACGTGTCCAGCATTCCTGAGGCCTGCTCGGAATGTCAATCCTATGAATAGTAGGGTCAAGTTCATGAACAGTGGAGTCAAATCATGAACAGTGATATTATGTATAAATACTTGAATGTTCTCTTTAATGAGACACACAGAAAATTACTCAACAAAATTATAAAGAACTATGTAACATTTTAACTGAAAAGTTAACTATATTAATTGTTCGAACTAATTAATATCATTATAAAAATATAGAGACCAATCTATGTTAGAAATTAAAGTATAATGATTAAAGATCAAATTTAAGCCTATTAAAAGGAGTAAAGTTGAAAATTAACCATTTTTTATAGTAAAAAAAAGAAAAGAAAAGAATCATGGTGTGTATCACGTATCAGAATGAGGAAGGTCCAAATATATAATTATATAAATTTTGAGCATATTTTGGGAACTAAAATTGAAATTATATCATTGTTTGAAAATCTAAAGGAAAAAAAAGGAAGCTTTGTTTGATTTTTAAACGGGGATGGAGAGAATGAATGATTTTGTACACTACTTTTATAGTGCATATAACGAATATTAATTTCCATTAAACTATAATCGTGAAAAAACAAATTATTTTAAATTTAGAAAAGAAAAAGGAAAAGATTGGGAATGAAGGGTAATTATGGGAATAAATATATAAAACAATTACACGTACCCAAAATTTCAACCCTATTCCTTGTGGAACAAGGCAAATGGTACCCTTTTGCTACATTTCTGTGTGGATTACTCTCCCAAAGCCACGTCAGCAACTAACGCGTAGCGAATGCATCACATTGTTTGGTTCACTTGAGAAGAAACCACCCTCCCTCATCAAATAACATAACACGTAGATCATAATATTTTTTTAATTCATTTTTATCATATTTTTCTTATATTTTATGTTATTACTCATTTATTTATTTATTATTTGGTGTTTGTAACAAGGTGGAAAAATGCACGCAAAAGGCAAAACTAATTCAGTCTTTAGATTGGACTCACCAAAACTTAACGATTGCTTTTGAAATTTTATTTGGATTTAAATTTAATATGTACAAATTTAACTTATACTTTATATTATTCGGCCACAATATTTAAAATCAAGTGGAAGAAATAGTCCAAACAATTTAATTTCGTCTTTAAATTATGTTTGAGAGTTTATTGCAATTTATTCATTCAAATGAATGATTTGAAAATTCGTTCGAAAAGTAAGAGGATTTGAATAAAAATATAGGTACAAAAAATAAAGTCCATTTTCTAAAGTAATTAGGCTTCGGGTAACCCTGTTCGAATCAACCTAAACTCTTTTTTTTTCTCTTGTTTTGGTGTCATTTCCTATTGTATTACTACTATTGTATTGTTATTGTTTGAATATTGTACAATTTTTGTTTTGTTGTTAATTTTAGTATTAACTTTGCTACTATTTTAGAGATAGTGTTATTTAAGTATAATTTTTTTAAGGTATTTTATATTTGTTGGAAAATATTTATTTTAATATTTTTTGTGTATTTGATATATTATATTTTAAAATTTATTTTTATATGAAAAGATAATCTAAAAAAATAAAACGAGCAAACTAGGTTGGGTTCGGGTTTAGCATTTTTAATCTGAGCTAAGCTTGAACAAAATTGTATTCCAATTTTTCAAACCTAAAATTTTGCATTGATCCAATCCGAACCTAACCCAACTCATAATTAAGTCTAAATTAAAAATAGTGGCGTTTATGTAATCAACTTGGATTTGATTTAAATAATAAAATTTCATTAAATTATTGTTTCATTCCTAAAAGTATAAATATTAGTTATATTTTTTATTCGTTCAAAAAATTAATTTTATAATATTTATATAAATTAAGTATAAATAAAAACAATTTCTTATATTCCTAGAAGTATAAAATTTTATTTTAAAGAGGCGAAGTTTACAGAGTGTGAAAAAGTCCTGAGGTAATAATAATCTCACGTAAGTGCCTCAATTTGGTGAACTAAAACATTTATTCATCTTAAGTACTTATTATTATTATTATTATTATTATTATTATTATTATTTGTATAATGCAATCATAAATGCACAAGTGATCTAAGAGAGATGATTTAGAAATAATATAATGATTTAAACAATCAGAATTTATACATATAAAAAAGTGCATTAAATCATGATAGCATGATTAAAATTGATAGTATGAAGGCAGTCCTAATAATTTAAGATTGGGCTCGTAAATATTTAAACTCAATTCTGATCAGAAGAATTCACCAAAAATTTATCTAGAATAAAACATTAAATCATTCGACATATTCCTAAAGAAAATAATAAAGAAGTTGATAGAATTACAAAATAATTTAGAAGAGGAGAGAAAGTCTTCAAGTGTTTGAAGTTTCCCATCAGGGATTTAATTATATTTTATTTTAATCTTTTCAAAAAAAATGCATTAAATCATGATAATTTGTTTTGTTAATTAATTTTTTTTTTCAAACCCATAATTTAATCGGGTTGGTTTCAAATCAATAGTTTTTAATATAGCAAAATTTCTTAGGAAGGATGAAATAATAGTTAAAAGTTTGTAAAATAAATAAATATTATATGGCGTGAAACCATCAAAATTTAATTTAGTTTTGGTTATTTGAGTTTGATATTTTTTTTAACATAGTATTTATGTTATTTTTTTCGTTTTGTTCGGAACTTATATTGTTTAGAATTTAATTTAGTTTAGGCTGGTACTTGAGTTTGACACTTTTTTTAATGTGGTACTTGTGTTTTTTTTTTGGTTCAATCTGGTATTTGTATTTAACAAAAGTTATATATTTCGGTACCTAAAGGTAATAATACTAACTTTTTAGTGTTTAATTCAGGTTTTGAGGTTGATTTGATGAAACTTAATTGCTAATATTATTATGTTTTTTAAGGTTATATAACTTTTGTCAAATATAAGTACCACATTGGATCAAAAAATAACACAAGTACCACCTTAGAAAAAGAATGTCAAATTCAAGTAACAAATTATGTATTGAGCCTTTAGTTTTTTTTATAAAATTGTTTTTAAGAATTAATTTGAAATTCAAATGTTAACTACTATATTATGCATGTTTTGACTGAGTTGGTATCACACATCAATCAAGCCCCAACTTAATGTGAAATTACCAAAAGGTTATTCTTTTACAAAACAATAAATATTATTTTGAGAGTATTTATGTCTTTTTTTTTATTTGATAAATCTTAAAAATACATAAACTTAATGAAAATGATGAGATTTAAACCCATGACCCTACTATCTTAACTTTAACATTTCAACCAAAGCAATATTTGGTTATCATATCAATTTTTTTATATACATTTGTTATATAGATACTTTTACCCAAATTGTGGGTGTGCCATAATCTAGTATCTACAGTCTCTTTATTTAATTTCAAATTGTGTCCTCCCTTTAAAAATAATTAAATGGCATCCTAGTTTGTTAGTGTTTTGTTTTTAAATGCAAACTGGCATACTCTTATTAATAATGAAAGAGAAAAATAATAGTCATAAAGCAAAGACAATACATGTTCTCAAGCAAACCAAGAAAAACAGAAATGAAAGAAAACCAAATCCTTTCCTCTTTTTTGCCCTAGGGACCTCTCCATGCCAATATGAAATCTCATATCAGAAATTAAAACAATGGTCTAGCTTAAGTCTGAGACAATCACTTTTCTGCTAGAGAATGAATAAGACCTTCTAGCTCCTCAAGACATTTGTTTTGTGGCACTCAGCTGGGATGATGGATGTTCTGCCTCTTTATCTTCGCAACCTTCTGAACCACAGTTGAAGCTTTGTCGATCCACCAAACATCTCGTTTTCGCCAAAATCCTTCCATGGCCAGCAGGTTAGCTACTCGATTTCCCCCTCTCTTTATATGTTGGAACTTGTTTCTTTCAAAGCCCACAGAAATTTGTTTCGCATCCTTGGGATGAAATTACTAATAACCGATATGTCAATGTATGTCGCTTTAAGCTTCTTTATCACCACCAAGGAGACGCCTTCTACTTCCATAGACTGAAAACCCATCTCCTGAGTGAATCTGATTGCTTGGGGTGCTTCCTAAGGCCTCTGCAGTTAAAACATTAGGTATGTATCGATTCCATAAGCAAGTTGCATTCATGATAAATTCTTCACTATTTTTGATGATAATAACTATACTTGACACTTCCAGATCCTTGTAAAAGCCCGCATCGAAGTTCACCCGAGCAAAAGGCTCTAAAGGAGGTCACCACCCCATTGACTCTATTGGCGTAATGTAACAACTCGTTTTTTAGTGGTACCGGAAACGGTGGTTTTGGCACCCTATTTTTTGATGACTGAGTCAGTAAATATTATTTATAATATTTACAATTCTAATATAGTGTAATATTGATGTTTGATCTGATAATTTTCATTGAACAATTAGTAATTAAGGTACAAGCACTAAATCGAAAAAACTATAAAAATTAATTTCTATTGATTTCTATTAGATTAGTGGGCTAAAGAATAATTATTAAAGCTTTTAAGAGGTAATTAACCCACTTCTAATGTAAGTAGACGGTTAGTGCATTTTAATTAATAAAATTATGTTAAAATTTGATTATAATATAATAAAACAAAAAAGGGTAAAAAGCCATTATCATCTTTCTATCTCCCATTCACCACTGTTTCCTCCATTGTTAAGCTAGGAAAGTTTCGAACAAGCTTTCTCCCTTTCATATGAGTGATTTTGAAGCCCATTTTTCGTAAATTTTATGTTTTTGATATCATTGTAGCTTAATCTAGCTAACCCATGTATTAAATTATAAATCTTTTAAAGTTTTAAAAGTTTTCCATTGATGAATTTTAAGCTTTATGGTGCTATTATGTTAGTTTATAAGCTTGGAATTGAATTATGGACTAGTTTGTAAAGTGAAATTGATTAGTTTTGAACATAGGGACTAAAATAAAATATTTTAAAATTAGCATGAAATTTTTGTAATATAGGTGTTTTAGAGCTGTATAGAGATAAGATTGAAATCGGGGTTTAAATGTGAAAGATATGCTTATTTTGGTTTTAGTAGACCTATTCATGGGTCGGGCTACCCTCCAAGCTTAAAGGCCCGTCAAAATTTGAGAGGGTTTGGGTAAAAATATTAGGCTCGAAAAATGGGTTTGGGCAAAAAAAAAAATGTTTCGGTTTTAGTAGACCTATTCATGTGACAAGTAAGCCCGTAAAAGAATCAAAGTGAGCATTAGATTCAAATACTTAGAAGGATTATTATGTCGTCTACAATTCCAATTGGAGAGATGGCTAGTCTTGACTACCGGAGTACCGGACTCCACGAGTAGAGACATAGATGTACTCATTAGAGGAATGATACATTGAACTAGACCCGAGTTGCATTAATTCTGAATTCGCTTGTGATTTAATTCACTTGTAGCATTCATGGTGTGACTTACCTAAATCTTGAGTTAGTCATTAACCATGAGTATGTAACTCATGTGCTTTGATATAAGTGGAGGCTTATACTCTAAAGATGATCGAGTCGATAGTCGGTATGTTGGGTAAATGACTTGTGTATGACATGACTTTACTAGCAACAATGGAATTCATAGCTCGATTAAATAGTTAACGATATTCTCTCGTTAGCATTGTGTGGATTGATAAATATGGAATGTGGCCACAAGTTACTTATCCTCAAATGAGCAATTTATTACAGTCATTAGTTGACAGTGATCATGTTAATCATTAAGAAAACACAATGGTGACAATGAGATAAAATAGGATTGTATTGAATAAACGAGTTTAACTTAAAGGAATCAAAGATATCATATGAGGGTAACACACACATTGGGAGGTCATTGGACAAAGCAGTTGGATGAATTGCTTTTGTAAAAAGTATACAATAAGGAGTTTTCAATCATGGTACTTCTTGTGGATTGACTCCATGATTAAGTAAATTACGAATTATCGAAACAATACTTCTGGACATAATTGCAAGTACTCAAGCCTAATTGTACATGACGATTAGTCCTTCCGCTAGCTCAACAAAAGCTCAACCTGACTGTATTTGAATCAGAAGAAAATTCTATGACTTTGGAAATAATTTAATTGAGTCGATTTATTCGATATGGAATTAAATTAAGTGGTCGTGTGAATTATTCAATTAGAGAATTTGATTAAAGAATATTCATGAAAAAATAATTTGGAAAATCTCAGTATTTTTTGAAAAATTAATTTTGATCAAAATTAAATTAATCAAATTTATTAAAATAAGTATGATACTTTTAAAAATTAATTTTCAAGTCAGACAATTGATCCAATAATTAATTGAACTTGAAAATTGAACCCGAGATCGAAAATTGAACCCCGAGAACCAAAAATCAAGACTGAAACTCAAAAACTGGTTGAACGGGGCCCTATGTATGAAATTGGCCCGAAGGTCCAATCGGTGGTTAGATCAGACCGGTCGGGCCGTCACTGGTCTGAACCGAACCAATAGCAGTCGAACTAGCCAGGCCCATTCGGGCAAAATAGTGACGGTTCGAGGTGCCGGAGGAGTGAAAAAAATTAATTTTTTGGTGGCTGCGAAGCCGGCGGATGGTTGGCAGTGGTGGTTTTTCGATGGTAGAGCAGTGAAAAATTAGACTCCTAATGGGACACTACCATGGAACTTAATTTCAAATTAACTTTTCCAAAGATAATATTATTTTAATGAATTTAATATTAAATTAAATTTAAAATTTATCTAGATACTAATATGAGATATTAAATTTAATTTAATATTTATCTAGATAGTGTTTTATTAATTTAGTGTTAATATGAAATATTACATTAAATTAAATATTTATTTAGATATTAATATGATATATTAAATTTAATTTAATATTTATCTAGATATTTTGTTAATTTAATATTAATGTGATTAATTCTAATCCTAGTTGACCTCTCACTAAACTCTCCTTATATAAAGAGAGCATGGGTCATTATTCTCATACACTTGAACCCAAGAAAAGTTGTAGAGAGAAAATTCTCTGAAGAAATTATTTCAGAAAAATTTTAGAGATATTATTGTTATTTATGAATTGGCCCCAAAAGTTTAGAGAAATTAGGAAATTTCCTAACTGGTAATTTTGTGAAAAATTTCTGATTCAAAACGAGCCCACACTCAACAGATGTGAGCTTGAGGATAGCGGAGAAGACTACTCGGTCGAAGCATTCATCCTAAACGAATTATAAAGGTACGATATTGATTAAGTGTTTATTACTTTAGATAACACAACCAAGTTCTTATTTTTAGAATTTTTTTTAAAAACTCTGGTTTTTCCTTAAACCTATTTTTTGCTGTGTTTTCCAAACCCGATCTTCCAACAAATTCTTCTATTGATTGTCACTTTACAAGGAAGGGCCTCACTAAGAATTTTCCATATAAACAAAATCACCTTATATGGGAGTTTATAAGACTGAAGAAAATTCCATACCTTTTCTAGAAGGTTCTAGTTGTGCACATATGATACTCCGACTTACTTATTTAGAGCTTGAAAGTATGTCAATTTAACAAAGAACTCATCATCATTTGTGTGTATCCACATCGCTTTTGGAGGTTCCTCAATCAATAGCTTTGAACAAGTAGGGTTTTGTCAACTCAAATTCTTAAGAGACACATCATTACCTATATGGTTGTGCGCCACTCCTCTATTAACTATAGACCATCCACTCTAGTTTTGCCATGAAATGTTATCTTTTATTACCAAGAATCCCCTTGATTTTTCCTCTATTTAAAGGAAGCTTTCCCTTGTGCAATATTTTTTTATCAAAGTGTTAGCTTGTAAGGATCTGTAACATCCTGAAAAGGGCCTATGCATTTTCGGTTTAATTGTACGAAATGACATGTCTTACGTGTTATGAATAAATTTTGAACATTTTTGAAAACTTGAAAAAGTAAGGAAATGATTTGAAAATGATTCAAAAATGGAAAGTGAACATTTCTGGAAACTTGAAAATGTAAGGAAATGTCAAGTTTAAAGAGCCGAATGAAAATTTTAGGAAACTTAGAAATGACTTAGAAATGTCGAGTTTTAAAGTTTAAAAGAGGAAACTGAGGCAAGGTGGCCTTAAAGGAAAACGTATGTGAAATTTGACACACAAACAGGCTTGGAAAAGTGGCCTGAAGATGTCACTTAGGGCCTATGGAAATGGCGCCACATGCAAGGTGTTGGGCCTGAGTTCGAGTCACTTGGGAAGCAAATAAAAGAAGTTTTATTTTTGCTTCCAGAAGCCAGAGGTGGGCGGCACAAGCTTTCTAGAAAGGAAGAGTTTTATTCTCTTTAAATTTCGGCTAATAAGAGGATAAATAGTGGGATTATTTTAGATTATTCTCAAGAGATAATTGTGGATTAATTCCTTTTATTTTTAATGAATAAAAGAAGAGATAATAGAAGGATTATTATTATTATTATTATTAAGGAGATAAAGTTATCAAATTAAGAAGAGTGGTGGCCAAGTAAAGGATTCTGAGTAGTAATTCGGCTATGAAAGGAAGAATACAGGGCTACTCATCAATTTTCTTCTTCCTCTCCTTTCTGCCGAAATTCTTAGTGCTCTCCTCTCTTCTCTTCTCTTTTTATTTTGTCAAGCCGAAATCTACTTCTTCTTTATCCACCATTGCCGATTCTTTAAGCCTCAAGAATCGAAAGTGTTGATACACCTCTAGGCCATAGTCGTCTAGTCTTCAAGACTCCATAGCCGAATCTTTGAGGAGCTCCAAGCATAGGTGTTGTCGATTTCTCCAAGTAAGGGTAAGATCTAGACTCGGTTTCCATTCTTTTCTTTTTAAGCCTGTCAAAATTTAGGGACTAATCCCTCATATTGTATTTTGGCCGAAACTATGGAAGGGAATTTTGGGATTTAGTGGTGGTCAACTACAAAAGGAGATCAGTCGGGATTTTCAAAGATCTAAGGTGAGGCAATCGATCTAAGGCTATTTCTCATGATTAAATAATTGGAAATTAGATCTAATATATATAAGTCTATAGGGATTTTGACAGAGGTATAAAAGGATTCCGGGATTTGAGAATTTCAAGGTAAGTCCCTATATACATTCGGCCAAAGGCCATGTTTTATGTTTTAATGTTAGATTAAATCTAACATATGGTTAAAGGAATTTCGACAATTCCTAGGGAAACAAGGATCAATTTCGGGATTTGTTGGTGTCCAAATCGGCAGCAAGGTAAGTTTTAAGAATACTAATCCTACTAGGATTTGGATTTGTGGCCGAATGGCTTTTTATTAAAGTAGTAAGTGATTAATCAAATGTAGGGATTAAGGATCTAAGCATTAGATCAAACTTTTCGGGATCTCAAGGAATTTGCTAAGCGAATCAGGTGTGTACCCCACACTATTTCATAATATGTTTTATGGCTATTCTTAATTAATATATGTGATATTAAGAATGTGAATATGGCTAAGGTACCATAATGTGGTACAAAGTACTCAGGTACGTTTCCTACTCCTACTAGGAATATGAAATATGTTATTTGTAACATGAGAATAAGAATGTGAACTTTGGCATATTAATGCATATTACAAAATGGGGCATATGGGTTATTGAAAGGGGAAGTGAATGTGGTGACCTAAGACCACGAACACGGTGACCTAAGACCATGGTATCCGAATGTGGTGACCTAAGACCACGATGTCTGAATGCGATGACCTAAGACCGCGATATCGAATGTGGTGACCTAAGACCACAAATGCGGTGACCTAAGACCGCGATATGGAGTGTAACGGAAGGAGGGTCAACTTAGTAGTCCCACGGTGTACAAAGGTTGGTGCGGGAGTGTAGCGGATGGCTTGTTAGGTTTGGGTTTGGGAATGCATCATAATTTGTATGCTATGATATGAGCGTGTAATATTTGTTATGCCCGATTCTATTATGATTTAGTGTTGTGTACACATTGAGTCTCATTGACTCACCCCGTTGAGGACCATGTTTGAGTGATGAGCGATAATGGACCGGGGACAGCAGAACTTGTGTGGTGGCCATGCTCAACATGAAGTTTTTATTTTTATGGACTATTAATTTTTAAGTACTACGAATTATTTGAATTTACTTGATGTAATAAGGCCATAAGGCCATAGAGCACTATTTTATTTCTGTTTTTATTTATTATGTTACGAAATTTTTATTAAGTTAAAGATTAAGTAATTTACTTTAAATGTATTCTATATGTTTTATCACCTAAAATTTAAAAGGGTTTTCATTATAAAACGATTTTGTTTTCTACTCGAGCCCAACCCAAAACAATATTTCTTTCAAAACACACTATTTTCCCAAAGTAACAAAAGAACTTTGAACCGGTTTACTTGAGGAACATACCAAATCTGGTCAAAGCTCGTGAGCCGGGTTTGGGGTGTTTCAGTTTGGTATCAGGGCCCAGTTTTAAAACTCTCGGCCTGTGGGCTAAGGCCCAAAACATTTTCAAAGCGAGCCCAAATGAGTTTTTGAAAGTATCTTATGAAATAAGCAGGTTTTCTGGCATGGCACCCAAGTATCCGACCCGCAGTCCACCAGGTAAGTACCCCTAACCATCTGTGTGATTATGTGAATTATAGAAGGGTAGAAAAGAAATGAAACGTAGAATAGTATGATAGGTATATGAACTGTAGGACTAGTCTACTCAAACACAAATCCATAAGACTTAATTGCCTAACTTAAACAAACCTGTGGTTAAGTCGCCGAGTTAAGGTGTGGTAACCCTTGTGCGCATGTCTATGATTGGATCCGGAAGAGCCTGGTACTTAAGCAATCCTAGTGACTCACCGCTCTTTCACTGGAATCCTACAGTGCGTAGCCGGTTCTCACACTAACCAAGAGGACTCGGTCATAGGCTGAAAACAATAACTAAAACCCGAAAGGGAACTAGCCGTGTTTTTACAAAAACCCTAGTTTTAAAACTTTTAAAATTACCTTTTTAATTTGTGAAGACTATTTTTACAAAAAAAAAATTCCGAAAAATTTTCGATTTATAAAATTACAAAAATACCCCTAGTGGTAAAATTACAAAAATGCCCTTGGTTTATGAAATTCCCAAAATACCCACAGTTCTTATCAAAATTTCCTTACTTCATAACATGTCCAAAAACCCTAATTTGCAAAATATCAAAATATCTTGATTTTGGAGAATTACAAAATTGCCCTTGACTTACAAAATTACCAAAATGACCCTAATTTCCAAAATTTTTGCAACATCACCGATTTGGAAAAAAAAAAGAATTCTCAAAGATAACCCTCAAGTTTTGTAAAATTTGCAATACCCCTGATTTATTAAACTTTACAAGTTTACCCTGGTTTATTACCAAAATACCCCTGAGTTTCAAAATTACCAAAATACCTAGGGAATTTAGAAATTTCAAAATACTTTTTGACAAAATCACCAAGGAACTTTTTCTTTTGAAAAATTTCGAAAATATCCCTGTAGGACAAATTACGAAAATACCCCTGGGTAGTGGAAAAACAACAACAACGAAAACTACAACGTTTCTCTGAATGAACGAAAGTTCATAACTGATTGATGGATGTATGAATGCAAAGACTATATGCATATATGAATACGAAAGAACCACTCCTAAAACTCTTTCCATAAAATTTCTTCGCGGGTAATCAAGTGAAACAAAGACTAATTCATAAAACTTCTTAATCAGATCGCGACGTTAGAAATGAGTTCTAAGGGACGTGAACTTAGAGATTGTGCCTAGAGAGTGATGATTCTATTAAGATCAGAGTGCGGAGCATAAGCGTAGTGCGGTGATTTAAGATGTATGATTATTCGTTAGTAAGAAATTTCGAGGACGAAATTATTTTAAGGGGGGTAGAACTGTAACATCCTGAAAAGGGCCTATGCATTTTCGGTTTAATTGTACGAAATGACATGTCTTACGTGTTATGAATAAATTTTGAACATTTTTGGAAACTTGAAAAAGTAAGGAAATGATTTGGAAATGATTCAAAAATGGAAAGTGAACATTTCTGGAAACTTGAAAATGTAAGGAAATGTCAAGTTTAAAGAGCCGAATGAAAATTTTAGGAAACTTAGAAATGACTTAGAAATGTCGAGTTTTAAAGTTTAAAAGAGGAAACTGAGGCAAGGTGGCCTTAAAAGAAAAAGTATGTGAAATTTGACACACAAACAGGCTTGGAAAAGTGGCCTGAAGATGTCACTTAGGGCCTATAGAAATGGCGCCACATGCAAGGTGTTGGGCCTGAGTTCGAGTCACTTGGGAAGCAAATAAAAGAAGTTTTATTTTTGCTTCCAGAAGCCAGAGGTGGGTGGCACAAGCTTTCTAGAAAGGAAGAGTTTTATTCTCTTTAAATTTTGGCTAATAAGAGGATAAATAGTGGGATTATTTTAGATTATTCTCAAGAGATAATTGTGGATTAATTCCTTTTATCCATTAAGGAGATAAAGTTATCAAATTAAGAAGAGTGGTGGCCAAGTAAAGGATTCTGAGTAGTAATTCGGCTATAAAAGGAAGAATACAGGGCTACTCATCAATTTTCTTTTTCCTCTCCTTTCTGCCGAAATTCTTAGTGCTCTCCTCTCTTCTCTTCTCTTTTTATTTTGTCAAGCCGAAATCTACTTCTTCTTTATCCACCATTGCCGATTCTTTAAGCCTCAAGAATCAAAAGTGTTGATACACCTCTAGGCCATAGTCGTCTAGTCTTCAAGACTCCATAGCCGAATCTTTGAGGATCTCCAAGCATAGAGTCTTTGTCGATTTCTCCAAGTAAGGGTAAGATCTAGACTCGGTTTCCATTCTTTTCTTTTTAAGCACTGTCGAAATTTAGGGACTAATCCTCATATTGTATTTTGGCGAAACTATGGAAGGGAATTTTGGGATTTAGTGGTGGTCAACTACAAAAGGAGATCGGTCGGGATTTTCAAAGATCTAAGGTGAGGCAATCGATCTAAGGCTATTTCTCATGATTAAATGATTGGAAATTAGATCTAATATATATAAGTCTATAGGGATTTTGATAGAGGTATAAAAGGATTAAGGATTTGAGAATTTCAAGGTAAGTCCCTATATACATTGGCCAAAGGCCATGTTTTATGTTTTAATGTTAGATTAAATCTAACATATGGTTAAAGGAATTTCGACAATTCCTAGGGAAACAAGGATCAATTTCGGGATTTGTTGGTGTCCAAATCAGCGACAAGGTAAGTTTTAAGAATACTAATCCTACTAGGATTTGGATTTGTGGCGAATGGCTTTTTATTAAAGTAGTAAGTGATTAATCAAATGTAGGGATTAAGGATCTAAGCATTAGATCAAGCTTTTAGGGATCTCAAGGAATTTTCTAAGCGAATCGTGTGTGTACCCACACTATTTCATAATATGTTTTATGGCTATGTTTAATTAATATATGTGATATTAAGAATGTGAATATGGCTAAGGTACCATAATGTGGTACAAAGTACTCAGCACGTTTCCTACTCCTACTAGGAATATGAAATATGTTATTTGTAACATGAGAATAAGAATGTGAACTTTGGCATATTAATGCATATTACAAAATGGGGCATATGGGTTATTGAAAGGGGAAGTGAATGTGGTGACCTAAGACCACGAAACTCGGTGACCTAAGACCGTGGCATCCGAATGTGGTGACCTAAGACCACGAATCGAATGCGGTGACCTAAGACCGCGATATCTGAATGTGGTGACCTAAGACCACAAATGCGATGACCTAAGACCGCGATATGGAGTGTAAGCGGAAGGAGGGTCGACTTAGTAGTCCCCACGGTGTACAAAGGTTGAGTGCGGGAGTGTAGCGGATGGCTTGTTAGGTTTGGGTTTGGGAATGCATCATAATTTGTATGCTATGATATGAATGTGTAATATTGGTTATGCTGATTCTATTATGATTTAGTGTTGTGTACATATTGAGTCTGTTGACTCACCCCGTTGAGGACCATATTTGTGTGATGAGCAGTAATGGACCGGGACGGCGAGAACTTGTGGTGGCCATGCTCAACATGAAGTTTTTATTTTTATGGACTATTAATTTTTAAGTACTCTCGAATTATTTGAATTTACTTGATGTAATAAGGCCATAAGGCCATAGTGCACTATTTTATTTCTGTTTTTATTTATTATGTTACGAAATTTTTATTAAGTTAAAGATTAAGTAATTTACTTTAAATGTATTCTATATGTTTTATCACCTAAAATTTAAAAGGGTTTTCATTATAAAACGGTTTTGTTTTCTACTCGAGCCCAACCCAAAACAATATTTCTTTCAAAACACACTATTTTCCCAAAGTAACAAAAGAACTTTGAACCGGTTTACTTGAGGAACATACCAAATCTGGTCAAAGCTTGTGGGCCGGGTTTGGGGTGTTTCAGGATCAACTCGAGATCGCCTATAGGGAAGTTGTATAGGCCTTTGAGATGTTGTGGTGGAAGCAATGAAGATTGTGCAAAAAAAAAGAACATAATAATTTATAGTAGTTCGGCCCCAATTGCCTTTGAGGATAAGGTTTAACCTTACAATCTCCCTTAAGATTTATACCCCAAAATCTTAAGATACAACTCCCCTTAAGGCTTCTACCCAAATCTTAAGAATTAACCCTCTCTCAAAGAGAAACAAATAAACAAACAAAGAAAAAATCCTTACAAGATCAGGATGTTTGCCAATTAAGCACAAATACAAAGAACACTTGAGCTAAATGAATACAATGAAAGCTCACAAGTGTTTACTAGAAAAGGTATGAAAGAATTAAACTCTAGGTTGTTTTGATTTATCTTTAAGCTTTGTACATTGCTCTTCTTATTGCTAAACCTTTGGGAGATGGTATTTATACCCACTAATTGGTTTCCAACCATTGTGGTTGTTGTAGAAGTGAATATAACCATTGGGGATGAAATACCAGGTCATTAACTTCACCTGCATTAACGAGTATCGATACCTACTAAAAGGGTATCGATATTTTTTATGGTTAATGTTGATTTCAGTGATCGTTGGAGAAGGAATATTGATACCTGAGGGATTTATGGATACTTTTATGAAAAGTATCAATACCAAATCGATACTTAGCAGAGGTCACAAATTCCAGAATGTCAATTTGGTATCGATTAACAGAGGATTATCGATATCTTGTAGAGTATCGATACTTAGACAAAAAGTATCGATGCTTTTTGTCCTAGAGCAATTCTAACTTGTTTGAAAATGATTAAAACATATTTGAAAATGTTTGACTCAATTAAAACCATTTCAACTTGATTTTATGAAATTGCTCAACTTTACTTTTATTCAAAAACACTTTAATCTGTTATATCAAAACATATTATCCAATAAGGCTTAGTTTAACACAAAGTTTCTTGAATCAGCAACAATTCCCATTAGTTATTCTCCAAACAAGTTTGGCCAATAGTGCTTTGTTCATTGCTTGCATGTTTCAAATCCTAAGACCACCTATAGATTTGTTTGAGCAGATTTTATTCCAGTTGATAAAATGTAACTTTCTTCTGTTTGGTTCATCACCGCACCAAAAATTTCTCATAGTTTGATCCATTTTATCACAAGTATCCTTTGGTGCTTTGGAACATGATAATTGACATACAAGAACACTAGATAGCACTGATTTGACCAGAGTTAAACTTTTTTTATTTTGTAAAAGAAAGATTTTAGTCATTTCCTAACTTGAGTTTGTATTCAGCTAACACATATCATCATTATATATAGTATAGATTATTAAGTTAAAACATACAATCTTAGATTAAAAAAAAAATAAAGCTTTATCCAATATTAATGTTTTAATATTTTTTAATTATATATATATATTATTATTTAAATTTTTTGTATTATGAGTTAATCGGACCCAAATAAATTAGAAAATATAAAAGGAAACCAAATTAAATACTGCTTTAGATAATTGGAGATAGGAGATAAAGTTAATATAATAATGATTAAATATTTTCTAACAAAACAAAATCCAAAATGAGTTAGAACGAAAGCTAGAAAAATAAAAACAGAAAAGAAAACTAAACACTTTCACAAATTTAATATACCTACCTCTTAACCATTTTTTTTTTAAATTATGGTGAAAAAAAAACTCAATTTCACAAATTCAACGTCTCAACAATATTTTAATTAATTTTTTGTCATTAGTATTTTTATTACTTTTATTAACAACTATTAATTTTTATATTATTTTATTTTTCTTCTATATAGTAGGTGTATCATTATATATTATGTAATTATCATTAATATATATCATAGTGTAAACATTAAAACATGTCATCAATATTTTAAAATTTAATTAATAAATAATAATGTGAGAGGGTCAAGTTTACTCAATTATAAGTTGAAATGAATTTGAATAAAAATTATATTTAGGCTTCACTTCAACTCAACTTTTATCTTAGTTTTTACAATAATATTATGAATATTTGACCATATAAACATAAATGCTATAATTTCTTAACCACAAACAAGCTCATGCAATAACAAGCCGACAGCTTTTGGTTACCCAAAGATTACACTCAACACTAGAAGGTTGACACTCAAAACAGAAATTAGTTTATAATCTCCTTTCACAAGTAATTCTATGACCATCAACAAAGATTTCTTATGTTATTATACTATCCAGCTAGGAAAAGAAGAAGAAAAATAATAATAGGGAAATGGGTTTTGGTTAGTAGTTTTATATTGGCTAAAATATTAAAATTATTTACTTCAATTTTCTTTTTAAAAAATAAAATAAGTTTTTTTGTAACTCGGTTAAGATGTTAATTATTTTTGTTAGATTATCAACTACCTATAGTTCCTCCCTAACCCAAAAATAAGAGCATAATATGTTTCAACGCACTTGAACTCATGTCCTTCTGCATTAGCAACAATGCTTGTGCCAATTAAACTAAAATTCAATCTGCAAATATTAAGTGATTATTAAGACGTAATAAAAATATATAAGTTTATTAAAATAAAATAAAAAAATTAATGAATTTTTTTATTGATTTAGCCATTTATATTAAAACCAAACCTTTCTACTTAATTAAATCAATTACTCCCCATGCAAAAAGTATTAAGTTGAAGATGTTAGGTTGTAACTTTTTGTTGTTAATTATATTGAAATTAAAGGTTGGACGAGATCTGTTTGAAGTTCTTAACTTTGTTTATTTATTTATTATATTTAGTAAAACTTTAATATTTGTTTATATATTTTCTTTTTCTTTTAATTTCTATTACTATTATTTTCATAAATGTTATTACGATGTTAGTTTTGATAAATTGGTTTTATTTAAAATTATTTCTTTATATTAATTTGATTTGATTTTATAATTATTTAGACATACCTTTATATTGTCTCTAAAAACTAGATTTTGTGCATGTCTGCATCACAAAAGCTACCATTAATAGTATCAATTAGTGATTATGCGATGGAAATTGAGCGGCTAACATTTTATAATATATAGATAGAACTTAGGGCTAGCAAATTTATATATATATATATATATATATATATATATATATATATATATTTATATTATTCCTACAAAGGGCTTTCTATTTGATTAAATTGATACACAATATCCTATATTTGCAATTTTAACCAACACTAATAACATATTCCGTACCCTCCAACAAAGTTTAAATTTCGAATTCAGTATTTGCAATTTTTTATTTTATAATAAAACTATTTATACATTCTCCTCAATTCTTAAATAGAAAAATAAATACATTTTAACGTATTGAAACACATATTTTCTCATATTATCAATAATATTAATGCCAACTGAATGAACAATATTGTCTTCTTCTTTTTTCTCTAAATCTTTATATAATCTAAAGGGGTTTTGTTGCTAAATAGAGAACAACCCTATATAACCTAGTTAGAATTACGACAAAATGTCATAATACATCCGCAATTAAATAATAACATGTTTAACGATGTCACTTAATTTTGGTTGCTGATTTTGAATTTATATTATCCATGTTTTAATTTGATATGGAGTTATTAAGTTAGTACGCATTACATTTTTTGACTTATTTTTCTAAAAGAAAGAAAAAAAGGGCAAAAGTCCAGAAAATACCAAAAAATAACAAAAATTACCGGAAAGTATAGGGTTGAAAATTAATGACCGGAAAGGGCAATTTCCCCCAAAATCGCGTCCCGTCGGTAGCGTTTTTGAAGTCTGACCTAAAAGCGCGTCCCCGGGGGAGCGCTTTAGGCTTTTTTCCCGGGAAATATGGTGGCAGCAATTGGGAAGAAAATGGCTCCAAAATTAGGCACCGAAAGTTGATGTGATGTGAAAATTGGTATGGGGTAATTGCAATATTGGTCCCTATTTGAATAGGTACTTTGTAAGTTTGATCCCTAAACCTCAACTATAAATAGGCCTAACCATTTCTCATTTTCTTCATCCCACAATTTGCCATTCTCTACTTAAGGCATTGTTCTCTCTCTCCCTATTTGTAAATTTTCACTTGTATTTTTGGAGTGAAATATATTTGTTAGTGCCCGAAGACGTAGGCAAAATTTTTTCATATCTTGTGAGTGTGATCGTAGTTATTTATTGTGCTATTAAATTACGATTGAGGGATATTCTGGCTAGGAAAGACTTGGTACTTAAGTGATCCTTGTGATCCACCTCTCTTTCCTGGGAATTGAACTTAGTGTGATTTTTTAGTACAATAATTTTACTCTTTTACACCGTCCACTTGCAATGAGTGAACGTATTAATGCTGTTATTTACTACGATGGTGAAGTGCGTGACACCGAAAATGGTGTTGTTTTCTTATCGGAGAACACAGCGCGATTGAGTTTTAATCGGAACGTCGATTTGGTAGAACTTCGCAAAAGAATTAGGCGTAAAATATTCGGAACAACGCTAATGAAAGTTCAGTCTATTAAGTATAGATTTTGTGCTTCGGTTGATCCGGTGAGATATGACTCATTCGACATCAAAGGTCCTCGGAGCCTTGAGGCAATGGTGGAGACTCATCTTGCGATGGTTCACCCTATATCGAGGTATATGTGGAATTTTCATCTCCAAGTGATGCATTTGCGACCTCAACATCTAGTATCGTTCGAGGGGAATACACGACCCCAAGTCGACACTCTGTAAGTGGGAGGCAAAACACAGAAGTGCCAGTGTGCGGTGGTAGTATGGAAAACATAACCCCTGCACGACACTCGGTTGGTGGATGGGACATGCATATTCGTCATTCGACGTCGGATGACAGAAATACGTATTGGGGGAGGTCATCAACTTCTAGTGGATGGCAATCCACATACGATTGGGATCATTACGAAAGATGTTTAAGGAGGGATGATGTATTACCGACGACATCCACCAGTGAGGGGCCCTCGTTGTTACCGACGACATGCACCAGTGAGGGGCCTTCGTTTGTTGCAGATTATGGAGGATGGGATGATGAATCCGATGTGGATCCACCTCGGGAGCCAGGGCCTGATGGTGCAGAAGTTGGATTATTTTCTGAACCGGAGCCCGTTCCAATTGTACCTGAAGACGTTGAGGGCGGTTCAGACGAAGAAGAAGAAGATCCGCTATTATTGGGGCATACTCACCTCCACAAGCACATGCATAATGTCGATCTATCTCAAGATGATGCATTGGAGTTTCCTGAACTACCACACCGGACGCGTGACCGTACAAATTCTTTGTTGGATTCGGATCAATTAGAAGTTGGTAACCAGTTTTCCAACAAGAATACTTTTCTTGCTGCATTGAAACAATACAGCATCAGGAACAGGGTTAACTACACTATGGTTAAATCAAAGCTCGATAGGTACGAGGCAAAGTGTGCAGTGCAAGACGGCACATGTTCATGGAAAATCATGGCGTCGTTGAGGAAAAGGACAGGGCTGTGGGAGGTGAAAAAGTACAAAGGTCCGCATACATGTCTTACCGGTACAGTACCACTATGTGTTCAATGATTTCGAATAAGACTAATATTATGTAATGTTGCATTATTTAACGTACTTCATTGACAGGTGTAACAGAAGATCATCCAAGGATGGATTCAGACATGTTGGCTGATTTAATAATCCCGAGCGGTGAAGGCCGATCCCGAACTACGATGTGCGGCCTTAATTGGCAATATTCGTAGCCAAATGGGGTACATGCCCTCTTACGAAAGGCTTGGATAGCCAAGCGCGGCGTTGGAAAAAATTGCACGGTCGGTGGGACGTTTCATATAATGAAGTGTGGCAGTGGTGTCAGGTGCTGGAGAGGTATGTCCCAGGCAGCACAACAGACCTTGAAACGGAACCGACGTACTACAACGATCGCCTGCTCCGTGGATACGCAGTGTTCAAGCGTCTGTTCTGGACATTTAAGCAATGCCGAGATGCTTTTACATATTGCAAGCCATTGGTACAAATTGACGGTACCTTCATGTATAGTAGATATACGCATCGGCTATTGCTAGCCGTGGCACAAGACGGCTGTGGGAGAATCCTTCCGATTGCGTTCGCAATAACACCGGGGGAATCAGCTGATGATTGGGACTTCTTCCTATCCAGGTTAAGGAGGCATGTTTGCCCCCAACCTGACATATGCGTTATATCGGATCGGGGCCTGGAATACTTGCGGCAATAGACGCGCGAGGAAGCATGTGGCATCGCACACACCATCGATATTGCACGAGGCATGTCGCATCCAACTACTATGGGCAACATCGATCTAAAAGAGAAAGCGGCAAGTGATCGATATGGGTATGAAATATCTAATAATAAAATTTCTTTTGATATATTCAATTTATTCGCAATTGAAGAGTGGTATGTAATATTCGCTATCAACGTATATTAGCGGTATGAGATCAATAAAGACCGTTTTCACGAGATCTTTGGCGATTTGCGCTCGAGATAACGCCAGAAGGCGCAAGCTACCTTTGCAATATTCCTTTGAGCAGTGGACACAAGCATATGGCGGTGGCCTACGATATGGGCATATGACCACAAACCTTGCCGAATGCATAAATTGCATTGCGAAAGGAACCCGTCATCTGCCGATTCACAGCGGTTGTGCGAGAGACATATTTTCGATTAGCGGCACTATTTCCAGAGAGAGAAGCGGCGAGTTATAGAGGCAAATGGAAGGAGGCCATGTATGGAGCCGAAGGTCTTGCAACAAATTAATCGTGGGAAGGCACGTGCAAACACCATGCACCACAGTATGTATGTCATGATCGCGACGACCTATGGTTTCGTGTCACGGAGTTTTGACAGACCCAACCAAGGTATTGTTGGCGGTCATTATCGTGTACACTTGACAAATAGGACATGCGATCGTGGGATATTTGATGCACCGTTACCCATGTGCTCATGTACTTGCGGCTTGTCGGAATCTCCGTATTGATCCCATGAGCTATGTCGACGAAGTGTACAAATTAGAAAACATGTACAACGTGTGGAGACACGTATTCCCACCGATCCCGGATGAGCGTAAGTGGCCATCGGTATCGCGTGCCGTATAAGTTGTTGCGGATAGAAAATTTGGCGCAAACCAAAAGGTCGACCTTCCTCGACTAGAATACGCAACAATATGGATATCCAGAGAACCGACCAACCAAAGTAAGTGGTGCGGATGGTGTAGGAACCGGGCCATACATCTCGCTTCGTGTCCAAATCGGAATAGTTGACCGTGTTATTAGCTTGTTTGTCTCTTGCTTTGGCTATGTAATTTCTGTTTTTTTTTAGTACAACGGTTTATCAAAGAACTCAATTATATTTTAGTGAAGAGGACTAAATTAAAAGAATATAAAATAGGAAATAATTTTTATTTTATCAAAGAACTCAATTTTTCTGCAAAGAACTCAATTATATTTTAGTGAAGAGGACTAAATTAAAAGAATATAAAATAGAAATAATTTTTATTTTATCAAAGAACTCAATTTTCTCATAAAGAACTCAATTATATTTTAGTGAAGAGGACTAAATTAAAAGAATATAAAATAGGAAATAATTTTTATTTTATTAAAAATTCAAATTATATTACATACAAAAAAAATACACAACTTTTGATATTAAAATTAAATTACAAACACAAATTAAAAAACAACTTTTTTTATTCAAAGAATAAAAAAATTAAATTACAATTTATAAAATAAAAAAGCCTATCCTAATCAATGTTGATGCCGGGTGGGAACCGATTGCCACGATCGGGTGGTGGCGATTCTGTGCGCTGGATTCCTCCTTCTTCTAGCTTAGTGGGGTCGTGGAACCTCAGTGAGGATTCGGTTCCTCGGAAGTGGGTCTGGTTCTAGGTGTTGCGATGATGACCCACCTTGATAAAATAATGACCCCGGAGGTGTTTGCATAAACCACGGCGGGGGTGACTGCATCCCGTACGGTGAAGGAGCCTGGTAGAAACTACTGCTCCCCGACGGCACCTCATCTAATCCCACACCCGAAGTCGGTCTCACGATCGGCCGCCAGCCAAGGAGTTGTCGGGAACGGACTCGAACTCGGCCATGCATTCCAACTGGGTGGGACAAGGAAAAGGAAACATATATGGGTTAGGAGGATACATATAAGGGGCAAGGTACGTACCTGGCATAAACTGTGGATGCTGTGATGTCGGTGTTGTTAGCTGAACGGATGGGCCCGGTGACTGTGTAGGCGCTGTTGATGGGCCCGGTGGATCGTGTACGCGCTCTTGGGCCCGGTTCATCATCCATTCTCCTTCGATGTAAAGGGCCCCGACGTTCCCTTCGCTCGCGAATTAGCCGTCGCCTCTCCTCATCCGACAACAGATACGGCATGCCATGGATTCTAAACTATGGCATGTACTCCGGCACGCACGCTAACTCTGGAACTATGATCGGTTCCCGGTTAGGTAAAAAGTCATACCGGTTCTCCCACGTCTCGATATGTTCTGACCAAAATCTTGGCCAATCCGTGTGCTGCTGCCGTAAGTCCACTTTGTGCTCATCATCGAGCACCTCAGGAGGCACTGGAATCGGTTGCCGGCATCCAAATTGCCGCAGAACCCGATCTGACTGGTGCATCTCCACTGTTGAGTAGGTGATTAGCGGGACCTTAACGTGTGCAAGCTGTTCGGATTTTGGAGATACTCATCAGGATTATCGCTAGGAATTTCGGGATCCTAAATGCGGTGTCCATTGAAACTATATTAACATTACCAACTTATTAGTTATATACATAATATTAGACACTACCTACGAAATACTAAATTATAATAACGAAATTCGACACTTACTTGTGATTCCGACCTTTGGTCCAACAGGAGCCGTATATCCTCAAGCGAGTTAGGTATTCCAACATGATCGCCTCGGATGGTTCCACCTAATTAAATAAACTTTTAGCATGCAATTATACTATAAATATACGACATAATTGTAAAATATAATATTAAATTTACCTCGTTATCAGTGGGAATGAATATGGCTGGTCGAGTCGAGGACGTAAAAATGGAAATCGAAACCATGCCCATGACTGCAGTAGTGATAGGCAACCTCCGATTTTTTGTTTACTCGGCAGCGTCGCCCTGCACATCTCCCGGTATAATATCGATAGCACGGCAGACCCCCAACTCAATTCACCGGCTGCTCTGAAATCAACAAGTTTCAGGAGCCATCTCAGGTGGACGAGGTTTCTAGAGAGGTCCGGCATCAGATAGCCTCCAATTATCTGAAGTATGTATGCCCGCGCATACCGTATTCTTTCTTCTTCAGTCGAACCTTCATTCGGCTGCGGGATTGCGTCTCGTAACCAAGCCAAATCGATCCGAGCTCCTTGAATTTTATCCGGAATGGCACCCAGAAGCTCGTAGCATACGGCCATCCAATCGAGAGATGTTACGACCGGTGACTACCGTAACCCGTCCACCGGTAATCCCAATCAGAATCGCACATCTTCCAAGGTGATGGTACACTCTCCGCATGGCAAATGGAAAGTGTGCGTCTCTGGTCTCCACCTCTCTATCAACGCGCTGATCAAAGGCGGCTCCAACTTGAACCCCCGGGCTATCGTGGCCACGTGCCAAAAACCCGCTTCCCGCAGGTAATTCTCGATCAATGGCGATGGGGACGGGCATGTTGCGAATATAACATTGCAACACCCGATCTGATTATCGTTTAAAAATTATAAAATTATAAAATTCTAAATTAATTAAAATTGCATAATTAAAAAATTTAATAATATTGAAAAATTAACATTCAAACTTACCATTTTCTTTTGCTGGACGGCAATGTGGTCCTCGCCTAGGCGACATAATTCCCCGGCCATTGTACTCCGATAAATAATTTAAAAATTTTCCAAAAATAGGTTTAAAAAAAATTATAAAGGGCTTTTTTATAAATAGTAAAGGACTATTTTGAAATTTAAGCGTAAATTTGAGAGAAATTTGAGAGCAAATTGATAGCAAATTGAGAGAAAAATGAGAAAGGATTGAATTGTGAAAAAAATGAAGGGTTGGGGGGGTATTTATAGGGTTTTTTTTTCTGACCGTTGGGCCCCCAACGGTCAAAAAAATTTTGACCGTTGCGGCCTAAAGCGCTCCCCCGGGGACGCGCTTTAGGCCGCACTCCCCCAAAAACGCGCTGACGGGGACGCAATTTTGGGGGAAATTGCCCTTTCCGGTCATTAATTTTCAACCCTATACTTTCCGGTAATTTTTGTTATTTTTTGGTATTTTCTGGTTTTTTGCCCAGAAAAAAAAATAGAAAAAGAGTATAGTAAATAAAAAGGAAATGTAATAAAATAATAGCGACATTAAATGGAAAAAATAACGTTTAATATCTGCCGTTCTTTCTTTAAAGAGGAAAATCTGCATTTTTTAACGAAAAATATAAAAATAATCTATCTTCTTCTTCTTTTGAAAAAATAAAATAAAATTACAACCAATTAAACTAAATCACTAGGACATCCTGCAAATAATTGTAACCCTTCCTCTCTATCAAAAGCTATTTCAGCCATGCGATCTGCTTTTCTATTTTCTTCTCTTGAGATATTATAATACCCCGCACCCCGCTTGGACGTTATGGCCGAATCTTGAGGAGTTACACTAACCTATTGGAAAGCCCATTAATTTACTTTGAAAACGTGTGGTAAAACCAGTGCTAACTTTGATAAATCATTTTTCAATTTTAGGGAAAATTTTTGTTTATGCTATTACTTTATTACAAAATTCATTTAAGTGATAAAGTGTTGAAAACTGCAAATATTTTCGCTAATAGAAATATATTAGTTACTTAAAATCAACAAAAGCAACCAAAAAGTCCAAAAAGTCTAATATTTACATAAAGTTCATATTAAACTGTTTTTATCGAAAAAGTCTAATCTCTAGTTCTCGCATGCCGTCTGATCCTAGGTTTGCTGATTACCTGAGAGGATAAAATAAAAAGGTGAGCTTACGAGCCCAGTGTATAACTCAACCCACACAACAAATCAGATGCATATAAAATAACAGATACGTATACAATTGCAATTCAGATACGTATTCAGATCCTACTCTATCCACTATATACCATCTCCGTCCAACCTTACACACCAATTAGGGTGATAAATACCCATCCAACTCCACACACCAGTAAGTGGGCATATGTCACTTTTCAGAATAATGCAGCCAAGCTGCCAGAATTAATGCAGTAATCCACTAGAATCAGGTAGGTGTGGCAATACCATCAAATAAGGAAAATAATTAAACTGCTAACACTTTCTCTATCTTATCAATATCCCACCCAATGCACATGCAATACTAAACAGATATTGGATGCACATATGACATACATGCTAAACACATCAGATTGTAAAAAATCATGCTTTCAGAAATCACATAAACAGAGGCAGAATATCATATTTCATAACTATAAATCATACATAACACATTTTGGAGCCTACGAAGTGGCTAATCTCGAATCGCACTTCAAATATGACCCTAACTAAATTTTACAAAAAATTGGGCCCACATGGCCTAACACATGCTTGTGTGACCCACACGCCCTAAATAACCCAGCCCCTGTGTCCCACACGGCTGTGTGGCTCACATGATTGTGTGGCATCGACAGTGGCTTTTCAACATCACGTCGTTCGCTTTTTTCGAGGTTTCCATTACACACCTAGTTGGTTTTCGATGCAAATCCAATAACGAGAATGCCAAAACCTAAATTCAATATTTAAACAACCAATTTTAGTAAAGAAACACTAAATCTAAATTACTAATTCGACAACAACTACTAACCTTGGGCCTTAACAAAGTCGAAAATCAACCTTTCGGCATTCAATCACTTACCCAAACAAAGATGACAGTCCTACAAATCTCTTAATTCGCCGGAAGGATGTCGTGAGATTCATGAGCCTCTCCTAACAATACACCAAAATCATTAATTAAAATGATTCTTACAGAAACACACATAGACACTTCCAAACCTTCCACAACAAACGAGAACAACAACATCCTTTAAGAGTAAACAAAAGCTACTTTTGAAGAAATTATTGTATTAAACAGATGTACCTTAATCAAAATGTCCAAGAACACAAAAAAATAGCAAGAAAATGAAAGAAAGAATGAAGGAAAGGGTATAGTAGAAGGGAAACACAAAGAAGGAAACCTAAAAGAGGAAATGGTAAAAGAGTCAATCACAAAATTGAAAAAAAAAATTGAACGTGGAAAGAGGAAGAGAGAAAGTGAGAAACGTGAGAGAGTGGTGAGAAAAATTTGGGGAAAATCTTCTAATTTAATTTTTTTAAAACATCATAACCAAATTGATTATGAAAACTTATTAGGCTATCTAGAGTTCGAATTTCACCCAACCTCTACCACATGGGCGGCACAGACTGGGGAATTAGCAAAAATATTTACATTTTGCATGCATAGAGATTTAAAAACATGACCTTTAGGTAAGCTAAAGCCTTACCACTAATCTAATAGGCTTATTATTGCCATCAATTGAGTGAAAATCATTTTTAAGCCTAATATCCGAAGATAGGGGTTGGAGCAAAAATAAAAAATTCAAGGGAAGGGATTCGAACCTAGAACCTCTCACACACAAGCACAAAACTTAACCACTACTCAAATCAATTTTACTTCTCAAATTCTAACAATTCAAAAACAAAAATTTTGGGGCGTTACAACTCTATCCTATTTAAAGAAATTTCGACCTTGAAATTTTACCTAAATCAAATAAATGTGGGTATTGCTAACGAATCAAATCCTTTGGTTCCCAAATGGTTTCCTATGTACCATGATTCCACCACATAACCCTAACTAACGGAATAGTCTTCTTTCTCAATACCTTAACCTTTCGATCCAAAATTTGCATTGGTTCTTCCTTGAAAGTCAAATCCGGCCTTACTTCAATCACCTCAACAAGGACAATGTAAGATGGATCAGACCGATACTGTCTTAACATAGAGATGCGGAAAAAAATTGTGTATATGGTCTAACTTTGGAAGTAACTGTAACAGATAGGTGACCGACCCCACTCGTTTCAGAATCCGATAATGCGCAATGAACCTAGGGATCAGCTTGATCTTTCATCCAAATCTGAGGACCTTCTTCCACGTAGATACCTTAGGAAAAGCTTATCTCCTACAAAAAACTTTATATCTTTCCTCCTAATATCTATATAAGACTTCTGTCTGTCAAAAGCTGCCTTAAGACGTTCCTAAATCAATCTGACATTATCCTCAGTCTCAAAAACCATATCAGGACCCATAATCTTCTCACCCAACTTAGTCCAACATAATATAGTGTGACACATACGACCATATAGAGCCTCATACGGTGCCATCTTAATACTAGACTGAAATTTATTATTATAAATAATTTTAACTAGTGGCAGAAACTCCTCCCAACTACCACGAAAATCGATAACACAACTCCGTAATACTTGAATCACCCTCTCAGACTATCTATTAGATACCCAAGGTGTAACACTCCTAACCTATGTCCGTCGCAGGAAAAGGGTTACAAAGCATTACCGGAGCTTTCAGAACATTTACGAATAATTGAAATCAATTACTATTCATTTACTAGGATTTTTCACAACGTCCCTTAAATGGACCCTCAAGGCCCTTCAAGGCCCAATATGAGTATTAGAATCGAGTCGGGACTAAATCGAGAACTCATAGAATTTTTTCGTGAAATTTCAAAAATTTTCCAAGATGCAGAGCACACATGCCCATGTGGTCAGGGCACACGCCCATGTGATCATATGACATGCCTGTGTCAGAGGCCGTGTCCGACCCCGTGTAACTCTCTGACTTGCACTACACGGCCAGCCACACGCCTGTGTGCTAGGCTGTGTGATTAATTAATTTTTTTCAAAATTAGGTGCAGGTTTCACACAGCCAAGACACACGCTCGTGTGCTCAATTCTAAGCATTTTGTTTCTCGAATTTAAGATGCAGGGGACACACTGCCTAACCACACGCCTATGTACCAGGTCGCGTGTCACACACGGTGTAGACACACGCTACCCGTGTGGACAAAATAAAGCCATTTCTAGCTTCATTTCTCACCCAAAATTTTACCAATATCCTGCATCAAAACTTACATCCAAATACCAACAATTCAAGCATTGATTTCAAGCAAATTCTAACATCTAATATGATGTATCATTGCATATATAATTATGTTTATAATCTTACCTTAGCTTAACCTAAACATTAAACATCACTTGATCATCCATTCTTAACATATATGTATTTATTATGACATAATGCTTTATAAGTACCAAAACAAACCATTACTAGCTATTCCAATGGTTAAATTACAAATAACATATTCAAGTCATCTATGGTCAAGCTAACCTATACATGCCATTATACCAAAATAAGTTTACTATTTATACCAAAATAAGCTTGCCGATAGTGTGATGATACTCCAACCGTTCACCAACCTTCGTGAGCTTCTGAGCACTATAAAACAGAGTAAAGTAACTTAGTAAGCATATTATGCTTAGTAATCTCGTATAACTGGAATTAAACTTACCAATCTCATTTATTAAAATTAAGCATATAATAACATGTTTCCATCAACTTGGTATGTAACAACCCAATTTTCGTGAAATTAGAATAGTGGTTTCGTGACCACAAATCCGAGTTAAAAAGATAAATTATTTTAAAATTATTGCATGATTAATGGTATGATAAGAAGGTTATATGAAAGTACTGATAGGAAAAATTTACTGATTATGTGCTTAATTTTGAAAATAACCAAATTGCATAAAATGTAAAAGTTAAATTTCAGTAGCTATAAGGATTAAATAGCTATGGAATCCAAAACTTAAGGTCCTTATATGGTAATTAGACCATTAAAGAAAAGTATGTAGATTTTTTTGATGAAACATCCATGGAAAAATTGAAAAAGGACAAGGACTAAATTGGAAAACAAAATAATTAAAAGATGATAATTAATTAAATAGAATATCATCTTATTTTCATATCATCTTCCCTAAATATTTCTATGGAAACCCTAGGAGAGAGAAAGGAAACTAATCATGTTTAATTGGGTAAGTAATCAAGTCTCGTTTTTAGTAATTTTTATATTTTTGGAATTGGGATAGCTTAAACTATCTATTTAGGGGATTAATTTGAAAAGTTAACAAGGTATGGAAATTGTGCCATGGATGATTATGTTGAAATTATGAAATTTATGGTAGAAAATGAAAGACTGTTGATAGATAAACAACTTTTACAAAGTGAATTTTAAAGATTGTTGATAGATAAACAACTTTTACAAAGTGAATTTTTGATGAAAATTTATTTAATGACTAAATTGAAAGATGGTAAAACCCATGGTAAAATTCTGATTCTTGTGAAATTTATGAGCTGTTATTGTGACATATGAAATTCGGCTAGGCTGGAAATAAGGATTAAATTGCATGAATTTCATTTTCCGAGCCTAGGGACTAAAATGTCAATTTTAAAAAATATGGGGTAAAATGGTAATTTTGCCTAGAATGTAAATTGTGTTCAATAGAATATGGAATGTGATAAATTGATGTTAAATTCATTTATATAGATCTGGAAAGATCAAACAAAGAGTTAGATCGAGGAAAAGAAAAGATTTCGGATTAGTAGATTTTCAAGTACAAACTATCGTAGAGGTAAGTTCGTGTAACTTAATTGTACATTATGTAAATATGTTGAATAGAGTGTTGTATTAGATTGAATGTGGAACAATAATGCATGTATACATTATGAATGATATGAATGTAAGAAAAGGACATATGCTCAGAAACATATGAAAAGGATTAAATTCCATGTAAATATTGGATTAAGATGGATAAAGGTGATTTCCTTCTGAAATGAGGTCCTGCATTTGTTGCAGAATGGATTTAGCTCAGACGAGTAATCCTATTGACTTCATTATTGAAAGGATGTAGCACGAATGGGTAATCCTGGTATAAGTTTTCTTGAGCATTTGGAATAGATTGCATTTAGCCCGGACTGGTAATCGAGATTAAGCTCTTTAGAGTATTTGTCATAGAAAGGATTTAGCCTGGACTAGTAATCCTGACAAAACTCTTAGAGCATATGTTACAGACAGGATTTAGCCTGGACTGGTAATCCTACTGTATGATATGTGGCTCGAGAATGTGCTCTCTGAATAAGTGCCCTAAGGGGTACCTTAGAATATGAATTGACAGATTAATGATATGTGTACTTTGTGTGTACTAATGAATATCCATCGATAATTCAATAATTTAACAGATAAAACTATTGATATGGGAAATTAATGGATCAAAGGATTAACATTTATGAAATGTTAAGGAAGTGAGGCATGATGAGCTCATCTATGCTTATTAGGTATATATGTGAATTATATGACTAACTTGTTTGGTTGAATGCATGTGAATAGGTATTTAGCTATATTTATGGAAAATATGTTAATGTATGAAAGATAGAAATAAACGGAATTGGTAAGTTTAATTATTGTTATACGAACTTACTAAGCATAAGCATCCTTACTAGGTTTTATTTTCCCTGTTTTGTAGTGCTCGGAAGCTCGCGAAGGTTGGAGATTGGTCAGATAATCATCACACTATCCACTTGTTGATTTTGGTATATATGGTAGACTTAGTTTGGTATAATGGCATGTATAGCTTAATTTGGTCATATGATGGACTATAAATGGATGTTTGTAATTTAGTCATTGGAATGGCTAGTATTGATCATGTTTTGGTATTTGTCTAATGAGGTTATATCATGTTAATAACATAAGTATTTATATAGTTTGTTTGAGATATATTAAATAGGTAAGTTTACAAATGGTAAGATTTTAGGTATGATTATATGTAATGTTATATCATGTTAGATGATAGAATTGTCTTGATATTATAATGCTTGAATTGGTTGGTATATGAATTGCAAACTTTGGTGTAGGTCATTGGTAAATTGGGTGAGAAAATGAAGCTAGGAAATGACTTTATTTTGTCCACACGGGTAGACACATGGGCGTGTGTCTGACATACGGCCTGGTACATTGGCATGTAGTCTGGCCGTGTGTCCCCTGTATCTTAAAATTTAGAAATAGAATGCTCAGAATTGAGCACACGGATAGAGAAATAGGCGTGTGTCTCAGCCATGTGAGAAACACGACCTCGAACACGGGAGTGTATCTTGGCCGTGTGAAAACTACACCTATTTTATGAAAAATAAATTAACCACACGGCCTAGCACACAGGTGTGTGGCAGGTCATATGATACAAGCCAGAGAGTTACATGGGGTAAGACACGGCCTGTATCACGGGCATGTCTAAGAGTCACATTGGCGTGTCCCTGGACTACACAGGCATGTGAGCCCTGCTCTTAAGAAAAATTTTGAAATTTCGCGAAAAATTCTAGTGACTCTGAATTAGTCCCGATTTGTTTCTACTGTTCATATTGGGCCTCAAGGGTCCATTCAAGGGACTTTATGGTTGTTTTCAGATATGAATAATATTTCAACACGATTTATTTGTAATTATTCTATAAACTCCTGTAATACTCTAAAACCCTATTTCGACGACGGGTACAAGTTAAGGGGTGTTACATGGTAAAATTGCCTAAACACATGCATTCAATCAAACATGTTAGTCACAAAATTCTCATACACATCAAGCAAACATAGATGAGCTCATCATGCTATATTCTTTCAAGACATTATTCATTTCATCTCATAATTCTCATATCATGTCAAGTATTTTGTCCATTGAATCATTGAAATTTCGATGGATACTCAAATAGTACACTCAAGGTGTACAATTTAATAACCCGTCAATTCATATTCATGAGTATCCATTAAGGCACTTAATCAGAAAGCACACTCTCGAGCCACATATCTTATAACAGGATTACTTGTCTTGGCTAAATCCTGTTTCCAACATATGCTCATAAAAGCTTAATCAAGATTGCCTATACGAGCTAAATCCTATTTGTAACATATGCTCAAGAGGGTTTATATCAGGATTACCAGTCTAGGCTAAATCCTTTCTGTGATGTGGTCAATAGGATTACTCGTCCGACCTAAATCTCGTCAGCAACAAATGCAGGACCTCATTCAATAAGGGAAATCACATTTGTCTATCGAAATCCACTATTCAAACGGAACTGAACCTTTTTCAAACAATATCAAGCATGTATTCAATTCTTATATTATAACATCCAATTAATTCACATAAATATAAATCACATTTTATACAAATACAACATTCAATTCAACATATTTACATGCTTAATTAAGTTACACAAACTTACCTCGATAATAGTTCGTACAAGAAAATGTACTAATCCAAAACTTTCTCTATTCCTCGATCTAGCTTTGAATTTGAGTCATCCGAATCTATATAAATAAATTTAATCATCAATTTCTCACATTTCATATTCATTTTAACTCAATTTACATCCTAGGCAAAATTACCATTTTGCCCCTAAACTTTCCATAAATTCCAATTTCATCCCTAGGCCTGGAAAATGAAATTCATGCAATTTACTCCCTATTCCAAGCCAAACCAAAACTTCAATATAAAATTTACAGCACATGTGTTCCATAAATGTCAAAATTTTTCTTCAATTTTCATAACTTTACAAATTAGTCCTTAAATCATGTTTTCATGAAAAATCATTTTGTAAAAGATGTTTATCTATCAACAACCTTTTATTTTCCACCATAAATTTTAAATATTTAGCATATTCGTCCATGGCATAGTTTCTATACTTTGATAACTTTTCAAATTAATTCCCCAAATAGATAGAGTAAACTATCCTGGTTTAAAAAATATAAAATTACTAAAAATGGGACAAGAAAACTTACCCAATTAAGCTTGATTAGTTTCTTTTCTCTCTCCTAAGGTTTCCATGCAAATTTTGGGGAAGATGATATAAAATAAGATGATATTTCGATTTAATTTAATTATCACCTTTAATTTTATCACTTTCCAATTTAGTCCTTAGCCTTTTCTAATTTTTCCATGGATAAATCATCAAAAATATCTACTAAGTTTTGATTAATGGTCTAATTACCATATAAGGACCTCAAGTTTTGAATTCCATAGCTATTTGATCTTTCTAGCCACTAGAATTCAACTTTTTCATTTTATTCAATTTGGCCCTTCCCGTAATTAAGCACTAAATCAATAAAATTTTCTTATTAGAATTTTCACATGATATTTCTACCTAAATGGAAATCATGCAAAAATATAATTTTTTTCTTTTCGGTTCAGATTTTTGGCCCCGAAACCACTGTTCCGATTTCAATAAAAACAGGCTGTTACACAAGGCCTCATGCAGTTTTTTCCAAAATTGAGATGTAAATTGAGGGTATCGATTTGAGATAATCGACATCGGAACCCCATAAAGTCTTACAATATCATAAATGTACAATTGCACTAATTTTTGTAGAGAACAAACGATTTGAACCAGAAGAAAATTAGTAGACTTGATCAGGCAATCCACAATAACCCAAACCGAGTCCTTTTTAGTGGGTGTCAGAGGCAACCCGCTAACAAAATCTATAGTTACCTATTCCCATTTCCACAACGGAATCTTAATGGGTTGAAGTAAACCTGAAAGAAGTTGGTGCTCAGCCTTAACCTACTGGCATGGCAAAGAACAAGACACAAAGTCGGTTACCTCTCGTTTCAAACTAGGCCACCAGTACAACTCTTGGAGATCACGATACATCTTATTACCACCAAGATGCATAGCATAAGGCTACTATGCACTTCTCACAAGATAGACTGCCTCAACTCGGTGTCATTCAACACACAAATCTGACCTTTGAAGCACAATACACCCTCATTATTAAACCTAAAATTAGAAGTCTTACCTTCCTTAACCTGTTGAACCCGAAGAACCAAAGAGTCATCCAATAACTACATACCTTGAATCTGATCAATTCATGTCGGCTTAACTTGCAACTCGGCTAACAAACCACCATCCTCAAATAGACTTAGGCGAGCAAATATCACCCTCAACTCAGATATCGATCTTCAACTAAGAACATCGACCATAACATTGGCCTTACCAAGATGATACTCTATAACACAGTCGTAATCCTTAAGCAACTTAATCCATCTACATTGCCCAAGATTCAAATCCTTTTGAATGAGAAGGTACTTGAGGCTTTTGTGATCAGTGTAGATAATACACCTCTCACCGTACAGGTAATGCCTCTAAATTTTTAGCATAAAGACAATCGCAACTAACTTAAGGTCATGTGTCAGATAGTTGCCTTCATGTGGTTTAAGCTATCTAGATGTGTAACACACCACTTTACCCTCTTGCATTAGTACACAACCCAAACCAGTGTAAGATGCATCATTATACATAACAAACTCCTTTCCGGGTTCAAGCTGTATCAGAATGGGTGCCTGAGTCAAAATAGAATTGAGCTTCTCAAAATTTGATTGTTGCTCATCGGTCCACACAAAAGACACATTCTTACGCAACAGTTTAATCAATGGAGCTGCAAAAAGCAAGAACCTTCCACAAACCTCCTATAGTACCCCGCCAAACTGAGAAAACTCTGGATCTCAGACACATTCCCAGGCTATTTTCTCTCAAGAATTGCCTCAATCTTTTTTGAGTCCACATGGATACCTTCGGTAGAAACCACGTGTCCCGAAAAAAGTAACTTCTCTCAACCAAAATTCACACTTGCTCAACTTAGCATAGAGTTTCTTCTCACGGAGAATTTGTAAAACCATTCTAAGATGCTCATCATGATCAACCTAAGTCTTAGAATGTACCAGAACGTTATTGATGATTATCACAATAAACTAATCCAAATACGATTGAAAGATCTGATTCATGAGATTTATGAATGCAGCAGGAGCATTAGTCAAACTGAATGACATGACAAGGAACATGTAATTCCCATAACGAGTCTTAAAGGAGATCTTATGCACATCAGATTCTTTAACCCTTAAGTGATGGTACCTAGAACGGAGGTCAATCTTGGAGAATATAGACGCTCCTCGAAATTGATCGATTAAGTCATTGATCCTCGATAGTGGATACTTAATCTTTACCGTCAACTTATTCAACTGTCAGTAATCTACACACATTCTCATCGTACCATCCTTCTTCTTACCAAAGAGTATCGGTGCTCCCCACGGAGATACACTGGGTCTAATGAACACTCTATCAAGAAGCTCCTGAAGTTGAACCTTTAGTTCCATAAGCTCCTTTGGTGCGATGCGATATGGAGCAATAGACACTAGAGTTGTCCCTGGAAAAACCTCTATTCCCAACTCGACTTCTCTATCCAGTGGTAACCCCGACAATTCTTCAAGAAAGATGTCTGAAAAATCCTGAATCGTTCAAATGCTCTCAACAGCACAATCCACAACACTCGTATCATGCACATAAGCCACATACGCCTCACACCCTTTCCGAACTAACTTTTTTGCCACCAAAGCGAAGATTACATTACAAAAGTAATCTCGATGCTCGCCGACCATCACAATTCCACACCTTCTCAGTTTTTAGAGTTACCCTTTTAGTCGTATAATCCAAACTGACTTGATGCTAGTCCATTCCCAAAATCAAGTCAAATTCACCAAATGATAAATACATCAATTCACCCGGAAAAACAACTAATTGAATCTCTAGCGGACATCTCCTATACACTTTACTAACATGCACTGATTGGCCCAATGGACTAATCACAGAAATCCCACTAGAAGTACTCTCGGTAGATATCCCCAAATTATCAAAAATCATACTAGCTATATATGAATGTGTGGAACCAACATCAATCAATGAAAAATATGGAAAGGAATAGATAGTAAACGTATTCGAATCCATCATGTTCTTATTTTGTCCACTCTCCTGCTCCCTCATCTCGCACTTAACGCGCTTGATCTCTCTAGTGATATTAACCTTCTCCACTAACATTTCGAAGGCTCGCTCCTTCTATGGAGCTACCAATACTTTTAGGTCATAGTGAAGTCCATCCTCAAAATGGGCACTCTTATCATAATCCATCACTACCAGATTCTGAGCATACCTACTCAGTCTAAAAAATTTTACCTCATACTTGGCCATAGATCTTTCACCCAGTTTCAGCCCTATAAACTCCAACCTACGGGCCTCAATATACCTTACCCCTACTTATTTTTTCCGAAAGATGACCCTGAAAGAAAGCCTAAGTCATACGCTTAAGCTGTATGCCCTACTCAACTAACTGCCACCATTGATATGCTTCATCGCAAAGAAAATATACCGCACCCTTCAATTTCTGCTCTAGGGTGTAGTCCAAATCATTCATGATCCTTTCGATGGCCTCCAACTAGTATTCGACCACTGTAGGGTTAACCCTAGCGATACCCCTAAATAATTCAACCCCATTGGGCTAGAGTCATTCAGTTACTGATCTTCGCCTCCTAGATCTAGATTGGGCCCCAACGACCCTCTATAGTACCCTTACAATAGCTTAGGATAGTGTGTCATCCCCCACATCCTGAGTTTGAGACTCAATCTCAGTAGTAGGTGTCCCAATTGTTTCACTGGTCTTTAATTGGGCATGTTGTCCAATGAAGACGGCTCAGCTCGAGCCCTTCGACGGTGTCCGTCATGCCTTAAAGTACCATGCCCGTAAGTTTCACAAGTACTCATTATGATTAATTATCTAAAATTCAGAATTTTATACATTAGCTTAAGTTTATTATTTAAAACCCTAAGTATATAGTTTTATCAAAGTTGTCACAAACTCTTTTCTAAAGTAGAAGATTTTTACTCTACAATCTCTAAAGATTTCAATTAACTAAAGTACTTACTTGGATTGGCGCCAGGGACTCGGATTTAATTTTTATAAACTCAATTATTAGAAGTAATAAAAAATAAATCCAAATCTTTTAATAGTATTTTTATGGGAAACCATACCCTGGGCATAACGACTGGGCCTCAAGAACTCGGCCTCATACTCTGCCACAGATTTATCCCCTTGCTTTTGCTTGATGAACTCGAGCTTACGGGCTTCCACATATCTCATGCCCACATATGTTTTCTGGAAGGCCTCTAGAAAGTATTCTTAAGTGATCCTCTCAACCTATGTGCCTATTACCATAAACTGCAACCAACGATAGGCCTCCTCTTTGAACAAGGACACAATGCCCTTCATGTTTTTCTCTGGAGTACAATCTAAGTCCTCCAAGATCATTTCTATCAACTCCATCCAATATTCAACTACGGTGGGTGTAACAACCCATTTTCTATGAAATTGGAACAGTGGTTTCGGGACCACAAATACGATGTGGAAATATTTATTTTATTATTATTTTAATATTTAAAACATGATAGTAGAGTGATATGAAAATTTCGTTAAGAAATTTTATCGTTTTTATGCTCAATTTATGAAAAAGGACTAAATCGCATAAGGTAAAAAACCTGAGTTCTATAAGTTAAATGCACTAATTGGCTATAGAACTTTAATATAAGAGTACTTAGGTGGTAATTATACCATTTTTGTTTTAGTGGACATTTATGAGTTTGGTTTTATGGAAATTATTAAAGTTTTTAAAGGGTATAAAGGTAAATAGGTAATTAAGGTTAAAATTAATAAAATAAAAGCCATTTTTATTTCATTCATCTTCTTTCTCCATCAAAATTGAAGAAGAAATAGCACAATTACGGCTTTTAAACATTCACCTCAATCTCTAGCTTGCATGTAAGTGCTTTTTGTCCCATTTTTAATTATTTCTATGTTTTTTAAGTCGTTGTAGCTTAATCTAGCTAGCCCAGGGACTAATTTGCAAAACTATTGAATTGTTTGAAATTTTTCATTGATGTATATGTTAGGTTTTTGAAGTTAATGGTAGAAAATGAATGGTTGTTGTAAGATAAACAAGTTTTGTAAAGTGATTGTGGTTGAAAATGTTAAATAGGGATTAAATTGATAAAATGTGAAAATTATGTGGTAAATGTGTGAAATAATAAAATATGTGGGCTTCTATGAACATATATAAAATTCGGCTAGCATGGTTGTGGGTTAAATTGCATGAATTTGAAATTTTATGAGTTAGGGACTAAATTGTAAAGTAGTTAAATGTTCAGGGGCAAAATGGCAATTTTTCCATAACATGAAATTGGATTGAATTGAGTAAAATAAATATTAAAGTGGTTAAATTTGATTATATAGATAAAAAAAGGCCATGTTCTAAATTAGATCGGGGGAAAAACAAAGTAGTAGATTGATCGATCGATTTTCTCCGTATTAATTCGAGATAAGTTCGTATGTTTAATAAGCATTAAATTATATATGTTTGAATGCTTAATTGATATACTTTGTGATAATACGACACCAAGGAAAATTCTCGACGAGTTATCGGCAATGTATGGATCCTGGTTGAACCTTAGCAATAGATGGAATACAAATGACATGTCATTAGGGGTTACCGTGTTTGGATGCTGGTCCTATACGTTCTACCGGTGGCTAAGTTTTCTAGCATGTGTTGCGGTTACTCGTCAGCTTGTATGAGCAGCACTGTGTAGTTACGTCTTGACCATGAACTTGTGTGAGCAGACCCAGTGATAGCTCGAGAGTGAGAATTTATACGAGATGTGAGATAGAGATGGTTTCGACCATGTGTTGGCACTTAGTGTGCGAGATTCCCGAGTATCCGATAGTATTCCAAATGGTTCAACGGACAAAGATGATGGTATGAGGATATAAGAGATGATATGAATCAGTTCAAGTATTTGTGAGAAGTATGACAAGTAATTCATAGTTGATGTGTTTATACATGACTAACATGGTTATGATTATGTGCTAACCTTTGGATTTGATTGAAACTTACCCATGTTTACTTATGATTTTTTAAATTGTGAATGAATGGTATGTTGTACTTATTAGCCATACAAGCTTACTAAGCTTAATAGCTTACTCTGTTTACTTTTTCGTGTTTTATAATGATTTCGAAGCTTGCTTGAATTGGAAGTTGTTGGAGATCTCATCACACTATCCAGTCGTTGTTTTGGTACTTTTGAACTTTGTGTATTTTGGTTATATGGCATGTATAAGTCTTTTGGATAATATAGCCTTTATGTTTTGATGAATTTTGGCCATTTGAATTGGCTTGTAAGTAGTCCTATATTTTGAAATGTATATATGTATAAATGGTCTTGTAAAATGTGATGTATAGTTGCTATATTAATGCCTTTCTTCTGAAATTGTGTTTTGGTACCAAATGGTTGGAATTGAGATGAAATTCATGCTAAGTTTTAGGCACAATGTCTCATGTATGCATTTGGCCATTTAGGTAGCTTTTTGAGGTGATATTTGCACATTTAGTAAAGGCCAATTGTGATGCCTAAGAGCATCTAGATTAATGGTAATGAAATTGCATGTTTCAAATTGAAATTTGGTTAGTTTGAATGCTTATTGATGATATGGTAATATGCTATTTGATGTGTTTAGGTTGATGCAAAATTTAATACTTATGCTAGCTTGATTTTCATCCATAGTTGCTGAAAATTAAAAAAAAAAGAAAAAATGCAAAAAGTAGGGCTTAAACCTTGGTTCTCTAAAAGATTGGAACTCCTTGATGATAACAAGCAAATCTTGTATTTCTAGAGAATTGGCGGTTATCACAGACATAAGGTAGAAATTTGTTTCTTCTCGTAACTTCACATTTGTTATTCTCTATAATGCCCCGAATTTTGGGCCTAGAATTTTGGAGCTTTGAGCATAAGGACAGTGGGGAGATTGCACGTATGTGTTTAATTGTGCAAGTTACTGAAAAGAATGGGCCTGCTGGTCTGGTGGTTGAGTGAGTGTTAGCATACCTTGAGGTTCCGGGTTTGAGTCTTAGGAGTGAATTTTAGAAACATTTTATTTTGCATAGATTAAAGAAAGTATTCTAGCTATTTAATTGTTTAATATATACGTTTATTATTTTATTTTATTTATTTATTGTTATTTTTTCTTTGCACGTTCTTTTCCTAGGCCTTTTCTGGGTTTTTCCTCTTTTGTTCGTCTTTGTTTTGGAATACGGTGTTAACTGCGGATTCTGGAACTTCACTCCCCAGCCATCTTCTTCACCGTCAAAACAGGTGTGGGATTCGAACTGTAACTACATGATTTTTTAAATTTGCTTAATGGTTTTTTCAAACTTATGATTCGGGTTTTCTTGAGTGAATGTCAACCGAGGATTTTGAGTTTTAATCGATGGAAGTGATGAGAAATCTCCACTTTCCGGTATACTTTGATAGGGAAAAGGTTAGAGACAGTTCTGGTGGCCAAAACAACATTTTTGAAACTGAGTTGGGGTGGTTTTGTAGCCTTCCTGACGGCCATACAAGCGTGTGTCGAGGCACACGACCGTGTGGATTTGTGAATTAGGGTTTTCTGTCGATTTTAGGTGCCACATGGCCTTGCCACATGGGCGTGTGATTGATTTGGGGATTTTATCGGAATTCACATGGCCATGTACCTCGAGCACACGGGCGTGTGAGTTTGGAAATTAGGGTTTCAGAGATTTGAAGTCCCACCGCCGGGCTTCACGGCTAGGTTTTCTGGCCCTAACTCGCCAAATTCTGATTCTGAAGCAAATCGAATGTCATTATGAGCCCATGTGTTCCAACCCCTCGACTAAGCTTACTCAGGGTGAATACGATTCTGTTCTGGCTTCGATTCATGTACTGCTTGCATGTGAATTTGTGCTATTCTAAATCATCGAATCGAATGCAAAAGTGTGCACACGTTCAGAATCGATTGATTGGTATCGTAAGTGATCGCTTTTGAATGATCGCTCGGAATTATATTTTGATTTGGTGCATCTGCATTCATACATCTGCATACACATATTTGCATACATACATCTGCATATAAAGTATTTTGGGTTGGGAATTATATTCTGATTTGGTGCATCTGCATTCATACATCTGCATACACATATTTGCATACATACATTTGCATACACTCATTGGTATAGCGGATTACCGCATTGCACTATACCGCATGTACGTTAGCTACGCTACGTATCACTACTGGATCCGCGATTCATACTTGCATATGCATACTCTGATTTAGCCATCGTATTGTATAGTATAGCTTATACGCTAGCCTTGCTTCGTAATATATGAGACTGGCAGTTTATCTGCATACTGATTGGTCCCAATTCCCTGAAGGTCGAGGACAATGCTGACAATCATCGTTGCCGGGCAACCTAGGATGACATCCTATGGAGTATAATGTTGGATGGGCTTTTCGAGGTCCTACTTGGAGTGCAGGGATGGGTGGGTTGATTAGATCCCCACAGTAAGTGTAGGGTTGGACGGAGATGGTGTGTTGGCTAGATGGGTGGGTTATTTTATAACTCATTTGCACTCATATGCATTTGATTGAATTTATATGACTGAATGTGTTATTGATCGACTAAAAGGCACATGTGCCTATGCGATTTCTATAGACTTTCTCTGTAAATGTCTGATTGGACTGTTATTGTGATAATGTGACTAACTTGTGAACTGTTGCTATTGTATTTGAATAGCAAGTTAGGTTAGGTGGGTCTGTTTGTTCCATATGACTGTAAGGTACATATGGTGTGTGTTTGGTGTTGGGCAAACTCGCTTAACTGGTATCTGTCTGTAAGCATGTTCTGATTCTGAACTGCTTCTAGTTCTCTGTTTCTGCTCCTGTAGTTTAGCTAGTTTAATCTCACACTGAGCTCGTGTAGCTCACCCCCTCTTCTGTTCCCCTTCTAGGTACAGTTCTGGATTCTGTAGTTGGGCACAGTACGTCTCGAACAGGCTTGTGAACAACAATTGAGCGGTTTGGGTTTTCTAGTTTTTACATCTGGTTTTGAACTATAAAGATTTATAATACTGTGGTACCATTACTGTTTTAAACTTTGTTCGTACATTATGTTTTGTTACGTTGTGATCGGTATTTTTAAACGATTGAACGTTTTGGTTTGTTTTGAGATAAATATTTTTAGAAATGGAATTTTGAATTAAATTTTCCTACGATCACTTCGGTGATCAATGTAGCATCCTGGATTCGGTCTAGACTTCTAGGCTGGATTTAGGGTGTTACGTTCTCCATTTACATTGAATACCATCTAGTCTCTTAAATCCACTCATTTTAAGAACAAAGCAATTCAAGCGCATTTGATCTATGTTTTCTAAACTTGTTTATGATTCAAGAAAGTATACATGTTACTTTGTTAAAGAGAAAATTGTATAAAATTATTTTTAAGTATTTTTCAATAAGATTCTTATTTAATTTTATTATAAAAATATTTACACTAGTAATTATTTTTTATTTATTTATATAGATAATTATAATCTAATTTTCATTTCTAATACATTATTACATAGGATGAGTGTAGAAGAAAAGATAAATTCAACATGTTCGTACTGCAGAACCAATCATGTATTAGATGAATTTTCTAGAAGAAATTCAATATCTAGAAAGAATTTTATATATTGGACCTTTGTTGATGAAGATGAAACTCAAGCATGATGGAACTTTTTCTTGCCATCAATATTTTTTCATATTGCTGGGTGATTATTTTAGTAGTGATATATCTAAATTTTAGTTATGTGCTTATTATGATACATTATATATAATTTTAAATTTTATGAGTTTTTTCAGTTTTAGTTGTGATATTATTTTAATTGCAATTAAATAATATTGCTTCTAAACAAAAAATAAATAAAATTCAACATGTAACACTTGAATTTTTCGAAAATTGGAAATGTTGATTTTTGGTTAAAATTGTGTATCGAGCTACTCTAGGAAGCACTACACCAAAATAGACTTTTAGCGGCGTTTTTTTGGGCCTTTAGCGGCGTTTTTAAGCGCCACTAATAGTCTTTACGGCGCTTTTAAAAACGCCACAAAAAACGCCGCTAAATGAGGCGCCGCAAAATTTAGCGGCGTTTATGAGACAAAAACGCCACTAAAGGTCATGACCTTTAGCGGCGCTTTTTATACAAACGCAAAAGCACCGCTAAAGGTCATGACTTTTAGCGGCGCTTCCCCCAAAAACGCCGCTAAAAGTCATGAAAAATAAAAAAATTTAATATATTATATTTTAGGTCATGAAAATTAAAAAAAAATTATTATTATAAAAACACATGATCAAATTTATAATATTATAAAAACACCAAAAATTATAATATCGCATAATATTATACCAAGCATGATCAAATAAGTTAATCACATAAAGAAAACACATGGTTAGACAGATCTTTTTACATTTTAATACATCATAACCATAATTGGTACAATTTTATACCCTAATTGCTGCACCAGCTGCAGTTTCTAGTTGAAGAACCTTGATTCTATTGACCTCGTGCAGCCAATTTAATCCACCAGAGACGACATAGTAAGAAAAGAATATGCCCATTCTAGGAAGATGAATCTGCTCAACCTATTGGGAAAAATATTCATCATCTATATTCAGACAGAGACAGTAGCAAATTTGGTGATTAAAACATAAAGAAGTGGTATAGTATAGACCAACTGCTTTATTAAAGAAGAATCACAATAATATAAAATGTGTAGAATGTAAATAGTGAAAACTAGGATCATAATTACAGCCCACCAATAAGAGAGAGCACACATGAGGTAACAGATTACAGCATTAATAACTCCAGTGCCTAGGAATATATATGAGATCAAAAGAACTTCAATCTAGTCCACGTAAATCACATACAAGTTTGATCATCCTATCTGTCTCTACATGTGGACAACGATTGCCTAGGAATATATACGAGTTCAAAAGTCCTTCAATGAAGCTTTACTCTTTAGGATATGATAGTAGATAATAGGTCATAAACATTTTTTTTATATACTATGTAGAGGTAATCTTATCTGTCTAATATCTCGACAAAATTTACAAAGCTGTTCCTAAACTAATAACATGTTCAAGTAGACACTTATTTCATATTTGTAATAAACATCATCAGCAAAATCAATGATAATCCTATCAATATGACGTATAGAAGAGCTTGTAGGATGCTAATATGCTACATCACTTCTGATGGTGAGAAGGAAAAAATAACAGAAGTACAAGTATATATTCCCAACATAAACACAATAAAGGGCACACCTGGTGAGCAATAAAAACACCTGTAATTTACTTATGCCCTTACTGTCAGAGCTTAAGTTATTTCCTTATATAAACATATATGTATATGAATCAGTTGGTATCTGAAAATACTGAATATGTAACAAAGCTTCATCAACAAAGACATGATGCATAGAAGGCATATTTTCTGTGAGCATGCAGAGCTTGGTACTACAAGCTAAAAGCAAAGCGGCAAACTCTGGTTTACTTATGATGATAACAAAACAAGGTATACTCACCCATACCAGGACAAAGAGAACGGTAGTATTTGGCAAATTTCTCACATTGATTAGACTCTTCACCATTTGCAGCCAAGCACCTGCAATTGCTTCTAAGATTGTTTAAAGAAAGACGTGGGGTCAAAAAAACATTTGATAGTTCCATAACAAGCAGAATCTGAAATTTTACAAGCAGTGTACTTCGGTGAATTAAGAAGACATATTTTCCTAATCAGTCAATAGAAAAACTAAAAACCAAGAGGCATATCAACTTAATAAAATAGTTGAATTTAAAAAGAAAAAAGAAGCTCACTTTCCATGAAAAGAAAACATTATTTTTAAAAAAAAAAAAGTAAATTTCTTAGTAAAACTAAAAAATAAATTGCAAAGGGAATGGAAGAAAGAACACGGAGAGAAGCATACAAACTAGCCAAAAAAAAAAAGCTATATTATTTAAACAACAATAATCTTGTCTTTGTTTACCAAATAATGTTCAAATTTGAATAAATCAACAGGTAACAAATAGATCACCACTGGACAAATGAAGAAAAGGCCAAATTATAATAAAGTAATTAAAAAAAATCTCCATATTGACGACCAAAAAAAAAAAGTTAAAACAGAAAACAGCAGGACTTACATCAGAAGCATTGCTAATGAGCTCACGAAGAAAGATCTCCTTGTTGCTGTAGAAAGTGTTGATAATTAAAGTAAGAAGTGTTAATCTCACTTGAAAAGCAAACATCTCTGTACTAAAGTAATTAAACTAAGTTTGAAAACATATATACAAGCCAATAATAAATCGAAGTTATACAACTAAAGGAAGGTAATCAATGTCCTCACGACATATAGCCTAAATAAATCACCATGTGAATCATGGACGCCACGGAAATTAATTATTTAAATAAATAAATAAAACTCATTTCGTTCATACCCAAGGTGGATACATTGAGGCTCCATTTGGTTTTATGCAAGCCTAGTTTGTCAGAACAAAAATAACAAAAAGTGTACTTGATTTTTTTAAAGGGGGACAGTATTTAAAAGAAAAAGATACATTAATTTTCTCATTACATTATAACAATTATGTTTGATTAGTGGCCATCCATTTACTTCAAATGGCAAAAACGAAAATCCATTAAAAAATAACAAATCAAAACAGAAATAAATAAATAAAATAATGATAACTCAATAATAAATTTCAATCTTTCTCTTGTACAATATCAAAGCAATCCAACAGAAACATGTAATTGTAAAAACTCACTCACTCCGTATGACCAAGACAAAAACTTTGAACCTCATATTTGAACATATCAACTATGGCTCTTCATTCAATAAAATAACACATATTTGAAGACAAAAAAACTACAATCAAAACGATTGTAACAAGGAAAATAACATAGGTCAGTTGCAACAAGGAAAACGATTAATTGCCATGCCAATTCAAAGGCAAATGCATATAAATCTATAATCAAAACACGCATAGAAACAATCTTCAGAAAAAAGAAGACACCAAAGATATTAAAGATGCACATACAGGGGGATAAAAGATTAAAAATTGTTATAAAAAAGTTCCCAAGAGAAACATACGGTCTTTGACATCAATAAACATTGCAATCGTGTCAAACACGACAATAGCATCCTCCAAAGCCTTGTTGTTCATCCTCATCAGACTATCAACAACAATGGCCGAATCTGTTGCCTTTGCTGCTGTCCAAAATGTGACAGACCAGGCAATGACATACCTGTAAATTTACGATCATATCATTGTAAAACATACCCTCATCAATGAAAGAAGTTAGATTCAAAAGAGATTAGATGCAAGCAGTAACAACTAAAAATTCATTACATTAATGGGATTTTTTACAATTTCCATTATTCTAATAAACTAGATATATGCACAAGGGTAAAAGTTTGGCATGAAAAACTATAAGAAGGCATCCCAATGTTTAATTCATCCCTTGGGAACAAATGGAAATTATACCTGCAATGACAATTAAAAAGAAAGCTGCAACTTAATTCTTACAAATAATTGCTAATTCTTTCAACCTAAAATCTCACCCCGTAATTTAATCTTGAAATTCCTCAGAACTAAAATTTTAACTTCTAATTTTCCAAATTACCTTTAATTTACAAATGATAATCCTTAAAAAAATTCGAATTAACCGAATGTTTTTCAAATTTTAACAGAAATTTATATCCTAAAACTGAATATTGTTATTTTTTCAAAGATAAAATGAATCATTATATGAGAAACTCAAGTCAGTATGGGACCATGTCATAACATTTGCTTCATATAAGAGACCAATATGCCCTCCATCGCGTTTTGATTCCTGAAAATTTGAAGGGGTGAAATGAACAATGAGAAGAATGAAAACAAGGAACGAAGTAATATCATCATTAAGTCAAAAGAAAGAAAAATCAAAACACAAGTTTAATGGTCCTAAATCAAATATGCACCTGAAAAGGATGACTCACTACCTGGTACACGATTCCACTTGCAATACCGGAGTTCACATTCAATTGTATCCTCTCTTTCTTTGGGATTTGCCTTATAGCAGGAGTAACAAATTCAGGAAAATTGAAGGGCACAGTCAAAGTGAACTTGTCGTCGTTATATGACAATTTCTAAGACCAGTGAAGCTTCATTGAAATATAAGTAGGCGATGGCAATGGCGATGGCGATGGCGACTTACACGTTGGTGGATGGCGACGGCGACTGGCGAGGAGGCAGATGAAGGCCGACGCGCGATGAGGAAGAATGGAGAATCAACGGCAAAGCGGGAGAGGATTTGAGGAGGACTCGATTTTTGGAATTTAGGGATTGTGAAAATAAGGTGAACGATCTAAGGGATTTCGATCGGGTCATAAAATTGAATAAAACACGACACAAAGAAAGCGGCGTCGTTTTTCCAAAAAAATCTAAACTTTGTGGCGTTTTTAAACTAGCATTATTATTGCCTACTTATAATGGCGCTTTTAACCTAAGCGCCGCTAATACTTGAGTTCAATATAAAATATTTTTATAATTTTTTACAATTTTTAAAATTTTATTATACATAAAGTTTACCTAATATCTCTTAAATAATTTAAAATATTATTAAAATTAAAATTATCTCTTTTACCATTATATAGTAAATTATTTAATATATAATTTAAACAATAATAAGTCATATACCTAAAAAAACTTTAAAAGTATTTTAAATAATTGTATTTTCAATTTTTTTAACATTTATTTTTCTATGTTATTTGTTTTAATTTTTTTTCTATGTGTTATTAATTTTTTGTAAAGATTTTAAATATTAAATTAAAAAATATGTTTTAATTAATATAATTAAACTAGTTAAATAATAAATAGAAGAGGCTAGATGAAAGAGTGCTTGACTTTTATTATAATTTTATATTTAGTTATTATATAATTCATATCAAATTTAAATAAATAATTTTTGAAACTTTGAGCAATATTTAAAAGAATTAGATACATGACATATTTTTATATATATATATATTTTATGTAAGAAAACAAAAACAATAAGTTTCAAATATAAACCCCAAACCTCGAATCTCAAACTCTAAACCCTAAACCCTAAACCATAATCCCCTAAACCCGAATCCCTTCTAACAATATTTTCAAAATATTTTTTTTTCTCAAAAACGCCGCTAATACCTTCAATATTAATAAATTTTTTTGTTTAATTATTAATTAGATTCTTTTAATTAATTTTGTTTTGTTTCTAACAATATATTTAATTTGTACAGTTTTATAATTTAATTTCTCATATCTAAATCCTAAAACCCTAAATTATATGTACACCTACCTCTAAACCCTAAATTATACACTTTAACTCATATATATATTACAAGTTGCAGAAGTAATTAAAGAAATAATCTAATTGCTTACCTAAACCCTAAAATAATATGATTTTTATCTATTTTATCAAAATCCTTAATACTTAAATCCCTAAACACTATTAAGACTCTAACTTACTAAACTCAAAACCCCATAACTCTAAAATACTAAAAACTAAACTATAAACCCGGTCTAAACCCTAACATAACCATTAATCTTAAATCTTAAACCCTAAATGATTAACCCTAAACCATAGACCCAAAATTATAAATATTAATGGTTAATGGTTTAGTGTTTGTAGTTTAGGAGTTTATGGTCGAGTGTTTAGAGTTATGATTTAGGGTTTAGAATCTAGATCTATGGTTTAGAATTTAGGGTTTAAACCATTTAAGGTTTAGAGATAAACAGATACACAATATCAAATTTTGTTAGCGGTTGAAATTAATTTGTAAGTAAAAAATGCAATCTCACCCCTAATGCCTAATAGCCAACCCTGAAATAGAATGTTAATGTTATATAGACCCTAAAATAAATTATTTTTTATTAATAACACTAACCCCTAATGCCTAAAAGCCAACCCTTAAAACCATAACCCTTAAATTATTTATTTTTGCGGCGTTTTTTAAAAAAACGCAGCTAATCATTTAGCGGCGTTTTTCCAGAAGCGCCGTTAATGCTCTGACTTTTAGCGGCGTTTTTCCAAAAGCGCCGCTAATGCTCCAGCTTTTAGCGGCGTTTTTCCAAAAGCGCCGCTAATGCTCCGGCTTTTAGCAGCGTTTTTACGAAAGCGCCGCTAATGCTCTGGCTTTTAGCGGCGTTTTTATGAAAGCGCCGCTAATGCTCCGGCTTTTAGCGATGTTTTCTGAAAGCGTCACTAATGCTCCGCCTTTTAGCGGCGTTTTGGAAATAAACGCCGCTATTTCTCCTTTTTAACGGCGTTTTGAAAAAAAACGCCGCTATTACTCATTTTTTTGCGGCGTTTTCTACCAAACGCCGCTAATGTATAATATTTGCGGCGTTTTCTACCAAACGCCGCTAATGTATAATATTTGCGGCGTTTTTCTTTAAAACGCCACTAAAAACGCCGCTAAAAGTCTGTTTTGGTGTAGTGAAGTCAGGTTTAAGTGGTGGGTTGTTAATTTGTGGGATAAAAGATTACGACCAAATTGTAAATTTTGTAAAATTCTTTAGGCAATTGAGTAAATAGACAAAAGTTAGATTTTGAGCAATAGAGGGTTTTAATTTGTAACTTGACCAAGGGCCCAATAGCAATTAGACCCTTGGGGTTTGGACATTTACCATTTCATTTTTCAAAGGTTTTAATTTCAATCAATCGATCTTGAAAAGTAAGCATATTTTCCAGCAAAATCTGCAATGTTTTAAAGATTAAAAATATTATTTTTCATTTTCTTTTCTATTTTCTCCATGTTTGCATGAATATGAAATTGGTGGGAGAATGAGTTCTTGGCTTTGATTTCTAAAAACACAACAAGCTAATTATTATTTCAACTTAATCTAATGATTTGCTATCCACAAAATTTGATTTTCCTATGATTTTCTCATTTTATTTAAGCTATAGTCATGTTGAAGGGGATTAGAGAGGAGAAGTTGAGATCTTTTAGATTTCCTGATGCTTACGGATTAGAAAACTTTTTAAGTTAGAAATCATATTTGATGTGAGTTTGGACTTAGATTCCTAATAAATGCGATTGATGAGTTGTAAAGAGGAAGTGAGGTAGATTTTGGTTTCCAGTAAAAACCTAAGTGTTTTAAGGTTAGTTTTAAGTTCATAAGTATGAATCTAAGTTTAGCATTGAATTATGGTAATTTTTTAATAGAGTTTCAGTTAGAAAATTAGGGTTTAGAAAACAGTTTTATTGCAATGCTAAATTTTAAATTTTTTCTAAAAACCGAGCCATTGCGATATTTATTGTAATAAACCCTTTACTCGAATTAAATTTGTATTTCCTATATAGGCGGAGTAGGTTTTTCTCGGCTTTCAACCACTTAATCTTCTCCACTAATCTCAACCTCGGTTTGCTAGAGTGTGGGCTATATTCACGAATTGATGTACACAATGAATACTTTATCTTAACTATCAATGGAAAAGTTAATCACTCTCTATAGGAATCTGGAAAAAAGTAATGAGCTTTGTAGAAAAATAAATATTCTAAAAATAAATTATCACTATTTTTTGACAGAATAACGATTCCGGATTAGATATATTTTTGACCTACCTCACAATCTCTATTCATAGAGAAAATAACAAGACTCTCCAACGAATAAGGTGTAACCGAATAATATCATTTAAATAGGAAAAATCATACTCCTACTTGGAGTATATTAGGGTGAGAGGTGGCAATACCCAATTCCAAGACTAAGGGTTGCCAACATTTGCTTTCTATCTAGCTTAGTTGGGCCTCGTCATGTATAGTGTACAATTATATATTATCTGGTCTTTAAACTAACTCATTTATAATTTATTGAACTCAAAAAATAATTTTCTATACCCAAAAATATTAATTAGTTAACTTAATCAAATTATTTTCTCAACCTAATTTCAATCTCGTTAAACTCATGGCAACTTTACCGTACTAGAATCTATGAGTAAATAAATGTAATCACCTCATTCTATGTAACCATGATGACTAATGAATTTAAATTTTACTTTGAACTTCAATTATTTAATTATAATCAATAAAAATCCGAAGTAATTAATTTAATGCTAAGTCATCTCTTGTTTATGGGGAGAAAACAATTCACTGTGGATAGGGAGACACGCAATTTGTTTCTCTAATTCGTCATTTTCATATTTTCACATCATCGATTCCAATGCAAATCGTCCAAGTTATACTAAGCTAGAGAAGGGACCAATTATACATACATAGTTAGTGCTCAAATAATTTGAAATTAAGTTATGACACTTTTTATATTAATTACAACACTATTTAGTCACTGAGTCATTCCACTAAATTACCATGATTGAGCTCTCTCCATTATATACCATTATGAAAGATATTTGTCAAGTTCTCCTCTGATGACCTTGTCATATGTGTATTATGTTGGATCTAGTGCCCTTAAGTGTAGTATATTCGTTTTGTATACTTGTATTTTGTGAAAAAATTGGTTTAATAAAATATCCATTGATTACATTAATAGTATTTGTATATTATCCATTGAACAAATTATAAACTGTTGGTAAAAAGTTTAGGAAGCACATATAATTGGACCTAATACACGTGAGGCCCAAAATCCCCTCATTAACTAGACAGGAGTGACAACCCTAATATTATTAACTAGGGTGTGCCACCCACCCCTAATCCAATTGGCATAAGAGTATGTTTTCTATTAAATAAATATTATTTCTGAAGGGCCTGTTCAACCAAGATTCTTCTATCTCTCCCTATAAATAGATGGCACCAGTGGACCTAATTCACACACTTTTAGATTATTGAGTTATCATTATTTTTCCAAAGAATAGCGACAATTTATTTACTTAAGAATAAATTCTACTTTTTGAGAATTACGATCTTTACCGGTTTCTATTGAGAGAATTACTTTCCTACTAAAAGTAACAATACTGTTTCTTGTTCTTTGTTTGGTTCGTGTTGGTACAATTCGTAGTACGAGGATAGCATAGTCAAGATCGATTCGAATTAGTATCGCACAAAGCATAGGTGCTTTTCGGTAAAGAGTTTATTGGTATAAATATCACAAGCCATGTAACACCCCTAACCCGAATCCATCGCTGAAACAGGGTTATGGAGCATCACTAAAGTTTACAGAACAAATAGAAAACATTTCATAATTCTTTAGTAATCGTATCATATTTCAATCAAGTTTCATCACATAGTTCCTTACTTGAGCCCTCGAGGTCCAAATCATGCATTAGAAACGAGTCGGGACTAAATCAGAAACTCAAAGAATTTTTGGTGAAATTTCAAAATTTTTCCCATATACATGGGTCACACGCCCGTGTGAGTAGGCTGTGTGACACACCCATGTCCTAGGCCGTGTGGTATATGAAACAGGTCACACGGTCGTGTTCCTAGCTCGTATAACTCTCTGACTTGCAAAACATTAAGGTATAGTTTTCACACGGCCAAGACACACGCCCGTGTCTTAGGTCGTGTAGCACATACGGCTAAGATACACGCCTGTGTCTCTGCCCGTGTGCTCAATTCTGAACATTCTGTTTCTTGAATTTAAGATACAGGGGACACACGGTCAAACCACACTCCCATGTACCAGGCCGTGTGTCACACATGGTCAAGACACACGCCTATGTGTCTACCCGTGTGGACAAAATAAAGCCATTTTCTAGCTTTATTTCTCACCCAAGCTTTGCCAATAATCTACACCAAAACTTACATTCATATACCAACCAATTCAAGCATTCAAAACAAGTCCAAATCATGTCTTAAACATGACATAATATCATATACAACCAATGTACCCTTAGGTACCACAAATGACAATTTATTATCATGTTAATCTATCTTTCATATTTATCTATTTACCAAATGTACACATGCATGATTACATTCATTTTCAAACATGATAGATCCACTTATAAACATATCAAAATATGTCAAACACAAGCCATCCCAATGGCTAGTTTATTTCAAAACATTTACATGCCATCATTGGCTAAATAACCAATACATGTCATTATAACCATAATTGATTTACCGTATATACCAAAATGGGCCGATGGATAGTGTGAGTGATCTCCGTCAAGCTTCCAATCCAACAAGCTTTCGAATCACTATAGAACATGGGAGAAATAAAACAGAGTAAGCATATTATGCTTAGTAAGTTCGTATAACTTGAAACTTAACTTACCACTATATTAAATTTAGGTAAGCATTTAATTTATTCCCAAGTCATGTTGGCCAAATGCCTAGATACATATCCTCATTAACTATGTCAATCACGTATTCCAGTAATAACTCATAATCACGAATATACAAAATTGTCAGACAAATTCATACACATATTTTCAATATATCACGAAAGTATAAAGTCATTAAGCATGTTCCACATTATTGTATCAAGTACATCATACTTCAACATAACAAATGCTATCATTTCCATGTATCTCAGGCTTGTTTCAGTAATAGTTTGTTTTGGATTCATGTTAAACATATATTTTTCATGAATATCAGAAAATATATTTCTCGACACTAGTCAAATTTCCATGTTCAAATATTTCTCATATCATGTGTTCATGTAACAGGTATAATTCAAGTCCATGTAATTCAAGTACATTTTCATAATAATTCATCTCCAGTTCAAATTATTTCGTGTCAGAACTTTACCCATTAAATCATTCAAAATATCAATATCATACGAGTAGTACACTCAATGTGTACAAATCTATAATCATGGATGAATGTATACATCTAATAATTTCCATGTACATATATCATCATCTCATATTTTTCATATATCATGTATCATCACTTTCATGTATTTCAGGCAGATACGTGTAATAACTCATTTCTTATTCATATATTCTCATGTTAGGATTTTTCCCGTTGAATTTTTCTAAAATATCGGTGGATACACATGTAGTACACTCGAGGTGTACAAATTAGGATCCGTAAATTCATATTCAGGAGTACCCATTAAGGTACTTAATTAGAAAGCACATTCTCGAGCCACATATCATATAACAGGATTACTTGTCCAAGCTAAATTCCAACATATGCTCATAAGAGCTTAATCAGGATTATCCGTCTGGGCTAAATTCTATCTATAACATATGCTCAAGAGGGCTTATATCAGGATTACCAGTCCAGGCTAAATCCTTTCTGTAATGAGGTCAATAGGATTACATGTTTGAGCTAAATCCTGTCTACAACATATGCAGGACCATATTCAACTACGGGAAATCACGTATCCATCGATTTTCATTTTTTTCAAACAGGATTCAACATTTTTCAGATATTACCAGGCATGTAATTATTTCATACATTTATAATATTCACAATATTCAAATAAACACATTTTACATTCATTTCAAGCATAAAAGAAACATTTTTATCATTTATCATTATCGGGCATTATCTTTTATCGGGTTTTGTCGGATATATTTTCAATGTCATACATATATGATATTTATACAATTCACATACACAATATCTAATCCAAGCATATAAATATACACAATTTAGTTACACGAACTTACCTCGACAAATGTTCGTGTACGTAAAATCTACTAATCCGATATTTTCCTCTTTTCCTCGTTCTAGCTCCAAATTTTGTCTATCTGGATCTATATGAGTAAATTTAACATCAATTTAATACAATTTAAACTCAATTCAGTGGAACTTACATCTTATGAAAAATTACCATTTTGCCCTTAAACTTTTAATTAATGACGATTTCATCCCTAGGCTCGGAAAATGAAATTCATGCAATTTAATCCTTGTTCCAAGCCTAACCAATTTTTACATGTAATATTTACAGCACATGTATTTCATAAAATTCAGAATTTTTCCATGATTTTTACAACTTTTCAATTTAGTCCCTAAATCATGTTTTCATCAAAATTCACTTTGTAAAAGTTGTTTATCTATCAACAACCTTTCATATTCTATCATAAATTTCAAAATTTTAGCATATTCATCCATGGAAAATTTTTCATACTTTGATAACTTTACAAATTAATCCTCAAAATAGCTAGATTAAGTTGTCCCGATCTCAAAAATATAAAAATTACTAAAATCGAGACTTGAATACTTACCTAATTTGGCCAAGAAAGCTTGCTTTCTCTTTCATAGGGTTTCCATGTATTTTGGGGAAGAAGATTACATAAAATGATGATATTTTGTTATTTAATTAATTTATCACCTTTTATTTTTCATCTTTCCAATTTTATCCTTTTCTTTATTTTATTTTCCATGGATGATTCATCATCCTTAACAACTAAGCATTTTTAATGGTCTAATTACCATATAAGGACCTCCAATGTAAAGTTCTATAGCTATTTAATCCCTTTAGCTATTAGAACTCAACTTTTGCACTTTGTACAATTTGGTCCTTTATCAAATTAAACATGTAATCGATAAAATTTCTTTACGAAATTTTCACACAATATTATTATCATATTGTAGATCATAAAATAGTATTAAAATAATTTTTTAAATTTTTTTCTTTCCGGACTCGGATCTGTGGTCCCGAAACTACTGTTTCGATTTTATCGAAAATAGGCTGTTACAAGTCGACTCAATTTTGAAAAATTTTAAACTTTCTCTATAACTTTAAATCGTCTTCTTAACTAGATTTTTTCAACAATTGGTACCAAAGCTAGGTTGTGTTAAGTTTATAGTATAAATCAATACTGAATTTTCTCTCTTCTTCATGTTTGGTTAATTTTGATAAGATGTGACATTATTTTAATTATATGTAGGTTCTGGGTTATGTATGTGAATGGATGTATTTAATTATTTAATTATGTATATGATAAAGTAATTTTGCAGAAATTGTGATTCCTAAAAATTAGATTGGGTGTAATTTTAAGTTTTAATAAATTTTGGGATATGTAATTAGATCGTGGACTATCACCTCAACGTATATTTTATTATTTTAGAATAATTCATGTAAGTCACAAACAGACTTATAGTTTTTTTTGTATCCTAATTTTTCAGTGAATCCTGAAGAACCAGGATGCATCCAAAACCAATCGAGAAGATGCAAACCTGACCCAACCAATTGGCAAGTGATCGGTAGTGGGTCAACTGGTGAAAGTTGGTGACAACGACAGTGGTAACCTGTGGTGGTGACGATGGTTTGATAGTAGATCCCTTTGGTGATTTTTTTAGGCTTCTTGGTTTTAAGAAACCCAAAACCATGATATTTGGCTTTCACCCAAAAGACCCAAAGAATGTTTTGGATAATAAATCTATTTTTTTTTATTTTTCTAGGATGGATCATTGAAACTTTTTGGCTGGTCAGAGCCAATTTATTTTTTTATGTTTTTCTGGTTATAGCATGATTTAAATTTGCTAAAAAGGATGTTCACGCATATGTGTGATAAGCATGTCATATAGTTTAGGAAAAATAATGTCACATGTACTTGTAATGACATTCTAATCATTCATGATTGCAACCAAAAATAAAAAAAAAAACCTTGCATGTTTTCTAAAATATTTAGGGAAAGAAGGTCTCTAAACAAGACCTATGGCATCCATCAATGGTCTCTTGTGATGACATGACAATTTGTTAGCCCTAAGGTAGATATTATCATTTGGATTTCAATGAGGAGATTTCCTCAAAAGAGATAACTATCTTGTGATAATATATGATAATTTGTCGGCCTTGAGGTAGGTATTATCATATGGGTTCCACTAAGTAATAATTTTCTTTTTATAGAGGACAACTAGTCATACATGTTACTTGTTGAGATTGCCTCACGATGACTCATGCACAGTTCATGTTATGATAGATGTGGAGTTGATGGTTATACATTCAAGATCGTTCTAGTTCAGTAACTTACCACGAAGCTCTACTTAAGTTTGTATGATGGCCAAACGTGAAACAATTATTAGCACATATGAATACCAAATGGATTAAGTTCATGTATTAATTATTAGTACGACTCACAAATATTTTCTTGTTTTAATGTAAGACGCGTCCATCATCTTAAGGCATATTGTATGTGTAACCTCCCTAACCCGGCTTATATATTATAGTCGAATCGTGAAGGCTACATTAGCCACTGAAATGGCCAAGTAAACCGACTAATCTCTTAAAAACCCTAATCCAACTAATTTTAGGAAAAACCATTATTATTGTGGCTTCGAGTTATATTAAAACATTTTCTTATTAAGTCATTTGTACTTAAGATTCATTTATTTTCGATAGTGATATTTTAGAAAACCATTTGTATTGTCTCCCTTTAATCATTATTTACGAAAATTAAAAAAAAAACCTAATTGAGTTAATGTTTTGTTTCACAAAAACCAAACATTTGTAACGCAGTGGAAATTGATTAACAATGTCAGTTTTTCTTAAGCCAGATAACATACAATTACCAGTTATTAAGTTCAAATTACTCAAATGATTAATGCATGCACAAAATCCCCAAATAAAAAATAATCAAGCCACGAACCAAATAAATTAAAAATTACATAACCAAACCAATAGAAAACTTATTAAGAGTACTTTATTTAAAAGTAATTCAATGACCGAGGTGGTGCTCCATACGCCTGTCCGGTCCTAGTTTCGAGGGGTTGCCTAAAAAGTTTAACAATGTAGGGAAGTGAGCTTATGAAAGCTCAGTGTGAGTCCAAACACAATACAAAACGCATACATTCATATCTGACATAATAGTCAACATTACCAAATCATATCATTACGAAGCAATTACCAATCAGTGTATGAGCATGCTATGTTGTATGATGCAACGCAAAAGGTTCCTACCCAACCACCCGTTACACACCACGAGTTTCCCAGAACTTGTCTATCAAACTCCAAACAGTGTGAGCCGAAGCTCAATTTGGATAAACCACCAGAAATAGTAACGCAGATAAATTGCCAATAAAAATGCAAACAAGTTGTCATAATGTGGACTAACCATCAGTATTGCAAACAAGCTTCTAATAATGCGATTAAATCGCCCAATGCCCTTGGTACTTTAGTGCAGTGCACTGACAATGATATTGTGGACTTTAAAGGTCGTTAGTACTTTATGGAACTCCTCCGTCAACCCAAAGTACCTACCCTATGAAGATGCAATATGTCATACAATCAATAAGCTCATCATGCTTTCAATAACAATTTTGGTACAATGGCACGCTTAACATGCATATCAATATACAGTATCGGTGTATGCCTTCCATACTTTTCATTTAACGGTAACAGTGGCATGCGCACATGCTTTCCATACAATCACTATCACATATGGTATGTAATTTAAATACATGCAAGCTCAATCTCAATCATGGCATATTACATGCATATCAATCAGTGTTTCAAAATTCAATATGCTATACATGCATTCACTGTAACAACCCATTTTTAGTGAAATCGGATCAGTGGTTTCGAGACCACAAATCCAAACTAAAAAGAATAAAATTTTTTTTATATTTTTTGCATGATTTGCATTTAGGAAGAAATATCATGTGAAAATTCCGATAAGAAAATTTTATCGATTTAGTGCTTAATTACGGAAAGGACTAAATTGGATAAAATGCAAAAGTTGAAATCTAGTAGCTAGAAGGATCAAATAGCTATAGAATTCAAAACTTGAGATCCTTATATGGTAATTAGACCATTAATCAAAAGTTAGTAGATATTTTTGATGATTCATCCATGGAAAAATTAGAAAAGGTTAAGGACTAAACTAGAAAGTGATAAAATTAAAGATGATAATTAAATTAAATAGAAATATCATCTCTTTTTATATCATCTTCTTCCCCAAATATTCCATGGAAACCCTTGGAAAGAGAAAACAATCTTTCTTGGCTTAATTGGGTAAGCTCTTATGAGCATATGTTGGAAACAGGATTTAGCTTGGACAAGTAATCTTGTTATATGATTTATAGCTCGAGAGTGTGCTTCCTAATTAAGTGCCTTAACGGGTACTCCTGAATATGAATTGACGGGTTATTGAATTATACACCTTGAGTGTACTATTTGAGTATCCATCAGAATTTCAATGATTCAACGGATAAAATACTTGACATGATATGAGAATTATGAGATGAAATGAATAATGTCTTGAAAGAATTATAGCATGATGAGCTCATCTATGTTTACTTGATGAATATGAAAATTTTATGACTAACATGTTTGATTGAATGCATGTGTTTACGAAATTTTGCCAATTTGATGGAAACATGTTATTATATGCTTAATTGTAATAAATGAGATTGGTAAGTTTAACTCCAGTTATACGAACTTGCTAAGCATAATATGCTTACTAGGTTTATTTTTCTCTGTTTTATAGTGCTCAGAAGCTCGAGAAGGTTGGTGAACGATTGGAGCATCATCACACTATCCACAAGCATATTTTGGTATAAATAGTAAACTTATTTTGGTATAATGGCATGTATAGGTTAACTTAACCATAGATGGTTTAAATAAGTTATTTGTAATTTAGCCATTGGAATAGCTTGTAATGGTTTTGGTACTTATAAAGCATTATGTTATGATAAACACATATGTGTTAAGTATGGTAGATCAAATGATGTTTAATGTTTAGTTAAATCAAGGTAAGATTATAAACATATATATATGAAATGATATATCATATTAGATGTTAGAATTTGCTTGAAATCAATACTTGAATTGATTGGTATTTGTATGTAAGTTTTGGTACAGGATATTGGTAAAATTTTGGGTGAGAAATGAAGCTAGAAATGGCTTTATTTTTTCCACACGGCCTAGTACATAGACATGTGGTTAGGCCGTGTGTCCTCTACATCTTAAGTTCGAGAAACAGAATGCTCAGAATTGAGCACACGGACAGAGACATGGGAGTGTGTCTCAGCTGTGTGTGCTACACGGCCCAGAACATGGGCGTGTGTCTTGGCCGTGTGAAACCTGCACTTAATTTTGGAAAATTAAATTATCCACACGACCTAGCACACAGGCGTGTGGCTGGCTGAGTAACACCCCAAACCCGGCCTAGACGTTATGGCCGAATCTGGCAATAACACATGATAGTGTGTTCAAAAACTAAATTATTATAATAAAATCATTTCCATGTTATTACCTATCTTTATCTCTTATTAGTTCTGAAGGAAATCCTTTTACTTATTCAAAACATTTGCTTTAAAACGTCTCTAGTTGCGGAAGCTTCTTAAACAGTTAAAATAATCATGCGTTTTTCAAAAATCATTTGTTTCTTTTGAAAACCGAGGTTTCCTACAACTAGCAGTTGTAATCTATAAAGAAAAGATATTCAAAACCCAAAACCAAACCAAAGTCCGAAAGTCCAATTACAACCCAAAAATTTAACCAATAAAAATAAAATAAAAATAAAACCAATAATTATAAATTAAAACCATGACAGTCCAGAATCGTGGTCACCATCGAGTCTTCCACCACATCGATCCGTCTAGGTCTAGAGATTACCTGTGCACATTATACAAATGGGTGAGTTTACGTAAACTTAGTGTGTAATCCATGAAAAACAAACAATAGCAAGCATAGTGTACAGCCAAAACAGTCTTGGGCTTAGGCCGTTTCTAGTATCAATAATAGTTTGTGCCTTAGCCCATCACAGTACAATATTAAGTATGTAGTAGGGCTTTAGGCCATCATAGTATCAGTATCAGTGATAAATATTCAGTAGCAAAGTCCTACCCAACTAGTCTCAACACACCATCTCTGTCCAACCCTACACTCCATGTGGGGATTAAATCAACCCACCCATCCCTACACTCCAGATAGTACCGAATGCGGTACATAAATAGTAATTTGTAGCTGAGCTGCCAAATCTTAGGCTTAAAAGCCTTTTAGTACACTTCCTACAAATAATATCATTTCACCCTAATGTAATGCAACATATAATGGAATGTCATGCTATCACAGGTCTATCAAATACACATACAATTCAGTATAAATGCTTATATATATAACCTGCTCAGTACATAATTCACACAATGAATTCCACACAGATGAGGGTCTGGGTAATGTTAACCGACCCTTAGAAAGGTTCACAATCATCTTGAGCGACCCGTGCAACCTTAACAAACATTACAGTAAAAATGGGCTCACACGCCCATGTGGCCTACCTATGTGGCCCACACATCCGTGTAGCCTACCCATGTGGGCTCACACATCCGTGTGGCCCACACGACCCAAATTTTCCTTGGCCGTGTGATCCCAAAATACCACACGCCCGTGTGGCCCACACATCCCATATTAGTCTAGCTCGTGTGTCACACACGGCCCACCTGGCCATCACACGGTCGTGTCTGGTGTGCACGGCCTAGCCTCGTCGATCACACGCCCGTATTGTGTCACACGACCTACCACATGGGTGACCATATGCCCGTGTAGCGTCAACAGTGAGGTTTTTGACTTTCGTTGAAACCTCATTTTCTATGCAATCGAGTACACATCTGTTACGGATTTGATGTGAAACCACTCCTAAACCTTCCAAAACCTATAGATAAAGTATCTAGCATTGATTTAACGGATTAATCAACGAATTCGACAACATGAATTTGACACGTAACTAACTTACCATCAATGAAAAATAGCTACACACCCAAACGTGTCGTCGAAAAACATTCATTGCTTCAACGTATTCTTCCTCCGAAACAGGATTCTTACGATCAAAACCCCCAACACAATAATACCATGCCAAAATCCAAAACCATACAAAATCCTAAAACCACTTTTAAACCTTACTTACCAGAATCCCGTGGAAGAACTACGACTAAGGAAACTATGAAGAAACTTAGGAGATGTGAAGCAAAAATTTGAGAGATCAAAAGAAAGAAGAGATAAGGGAATCGTTAGAAACTAGAGGGGGAATTTCAGCATAAGAGAGAAAGCATCAAAACAAAGAAAATATTCTGATAACTCCCCACTAATTCACATTATAACCACCCACTCTTAGTCTTTCAATACAATCGGAACTCTTCCAGTCTACCGAGCAAAATAAAATCCTTGCTCGTCTAGGGATTCGAACACAAGACCTCTAGCAAACTAACACTCCACTTAACCACTAGACCAACAGGCCCATTCTGATATGGTTTTACAACTAATTTAATATAAGCCCATAGTGCAAGCTAAAGGCTTCAATTAGAAAAATACCAAAATTTGCCAAATGCAATGCTTGAACTTGGGACCTCACACACACACCCAGAACACTTAACCACTGAAGCAGATACACAATTGTGTCTATTAATCGCAAAAACAGAAACATAAAATTTGGGCGTTACAACTCTACCCCTCTATAAGAAAATTTCAACCTTGAAATTTACTTGTTGAGAACAATTGAGGATACTGCTAGCGCATCGCATCCTCAGGCTTCCACATGGCCTCTTCAGTGCCATGATTCCTCTAGAACACCTTCACTAATAGAATAGACTTCCTTCGAAGGACCTTTACATTGCGATCCAGAATCTGAATCGGCTCCTCCTCGAAGGTCAAGTCTGACCTAACCTCAATCTCCTCAACAGGGACAATGTGAGTGGGATCATAGCAGTAGCACCTCAACATCGAGACGTGGAATACATTATAAATACGGTCTAGATTTGGAGGTAGCTCCAACTGATAAGTGATCGGTCCCACTTGCTTCAGAATCTGGAATGAACCAATAAATCTAAGGCTCAGCTTGCCCTTACGACCGAACCTCAGAATCTTCTTCCATGGAGAAACCTTAAGGAAGAGGAAGTTTCCAACATAATACACAATCCCACATCTCTTTAGATTAGCATAAAACTTTTGTCTATCAAAAGCCACCTTCAGACGATCCTGAATCAGTCGTACCTTATCCTCAGTCTCAGAAATCAGCTCAGGGCCCAATACACGTCGTTTACCCAACTTAGTCCAACACAAGGGAGTGCGGCACTTACGACCATATAGTGCCTCGTAAGATGCTATCTGAATGCTAGACTGGAAGCTATTATTATATGCAAAGTCTGCTAGCGGTAGATAATCCTCCCAACTTTCTCAGAAATCTGTAATACAACTCCTTAATATGTCCTCCAGTATCTGAATCACACTCTCTGACTGACCATCGGTCGAAAGATGGAACGCAGTACTGAAGTCCAATCTCAAACCCAGAGCCTCATGTGACTTCTTCCAAAATCGAGACGTGAAGCGAGGATCCCTATCAGAGATGATCGAGGCTGGTACTCTACGTAGTCTCACTATCTCTGAAATTTAAAGCTTCTCCAGTTTCTGTAATGAATAATTAGTACGAATCGGTATAAAGTAAGCGAACTTGGTCAATCGATCCACGATAACCCATACTGAATCATTCTTAGTAGGTGTAAGGGGCAACCCACTTTTGAAGTCTATAGTTATACGCTCCCACTTCCAAAGAGGAATCTTAATCGGCTGTAGCAAACCTGAAGGTAACTGATGCTTGGCCTTAACTTGCTGGCACATCAAACATTTAGCTACAAAATCTGTAACTTTCCATTTCAGTCCTGGCTACCAGTACAACTCACGGAGGTCTCAGTACATCTAAGTCCCACCAAGATGCATAGCATAAGGGCTACTATGCACCTCCCTCAATATGGACTGCCTCAAATCAGTGTCATTCGGTACACAAATCCATCCACGAAAACATAACACACCTTCAGAGTTCAACCCAAAATCTGTAGTGCTACCACTCTCAATCTGTCGGAACCGACGACCCAAAGACTCATCCTGCAACTATTTACCCTTAATCTGATCTATCCAAGTTGGTTTAACCTGAAGCTCAGCCAACAGACTACCATCGTCAAATAAACTGAGGCGAGCAAACATCACCCTTAAATTGGTCAAAGCTTTACTGCTTATTGCATCGGCCACCACATTGGCCTTGCCAAGGTGGTACTCAATATTGCAGTCATAGTCCTTGACTAGATCAATCCATCTACGCTGCCTAAGATTCAGCTCCTTCTGATTAAGGAGATATTTGAGGCTCTTGTGATCAGTGTAGATGATACACTTCTCACCATACAAATAATGCCTCTAGATTTTCAATGCGAAAACTACCGCGACCAACTCCAAGTCATGCGTCGGATAATTCGCCTTATGAGTCTTAAGCTGACGAGATGCATACGCTACCACCTTACCATCTTGCACCAACACACATCCCAAACCGACATGTGACACATCACTATAAATTGTGAACTCCTTCCCAGGTTCTGGGTGTATCAAAATAGAAGCCTCATTCAGTACAGTCTTGAGCTTCTCAAAGCTCTCTTGTTGCGCATCAGTCCAGTTAAACGACACACCCTTATGTAACAGCTTAGTCAAGGGCGCTGCAATCAGTGAAAAACCTTCCACAAACCGTCGATAATAACCCGCCAGTCCCAGAAAACTGTGTATCTCAGATAATTCTTAAGCTGTTTTCAATCCAGTACAGCCTCAATCTTTCGATGATCGACTCGAATCCCTTCAGCAGACACCACCTAACCCAGAAATGTTACTTCACGTAACTAGAACTCACACTTGTTGAACTTAGAATAGAGTTGCTTCTCCCTTAAAGTCTGCAAAATATGCCTAAGGTGCTCGTCATGCTCATCCTCAGTCCTCGAGTAAACCAGTATATCATCGATGAACACTACCACAAACTAATCCAGATAAGGCTAAAATACTCGGTTCATCAAATCCATGAAAGCTACCGGTGCATTAGTCAGTCCAAATGGCATTACTAGAAACTCATAATAACCATAACGAGTCCTAAACGCCGTCTTATGTATGTCAGCCTCTTTGACCCTCAACTAATGATACCCAGATTGGAGGTCAATTTTAGATAACATTAAAGCTCCTCGAAACTGGTTAAACAGATCATCTATCCTCTGTAGGGGGTACTTATTCTTAATGGTCAACTTGTTCAGTTTCCGATAGTCGATGCACATCTGCATGGATCCATCCTTCTTCTTCACAAACAGTACCGGTGCTCCCCACGGAGACATACTAGGGCGGATGAACCCACGATCCAATAACTCCTGAATCTGAGCCTTGAGCTCCACAAGCTCCTTTAGTGCCATTTGATAGGGAGCGATGGATACCAGAGCTGTACCAGGTAAGAGCTCAATACCAAACTCTACTTCATGATTCGGAGGTAAACTAGGTAGCTCCTCAGGAAAGACATCCGAAAAATACTTTACCGTTCTGATATCTTTAACAAAGGAATCCCCAAAATCTGAAACACTTACGTAAGCCAAGAAAACCTCACATCCCTTACGTACCAACTTTTTCGCCACCAGTACAAAAATCACATTAGTTAAATAATTCTGGCGCTCTCCAATCATGACTACCTTATCATCCTCTTCAGTCCTCAATACGATCCTCTTAGCCATGCAGTCCAAGCTAACATGATGTTTGACCAACCAGTCCATCCCCAGAATTAAATCGAACTCCCCAAAGGGAAGCTCCATCAGATCAGCCAGAAAAATTTCTCCTTGAACCTCTAAAGGAACATCTCTAAATAGCTTGTTAACCCTTATAGATTGCCCCAACTGACTCAGTACAGTAACCTTACTTGTAGTGCCCTCAACCAAGATCCCCAAATTTCCATACACAATACAGACTATATAGGAGTAAGTGGGTCCTATATCTATCAATGCAGTATATGGTACATCAAAAATAAGAAACGTACCCGTGATAACGTCTTGAGCATCTCCATCCTCTCGGCGACGAGCCACATAAACTAGAGTCGGCTGCCTCACCTCAGTCTATACGGTACTTCTGCCTGGTGCTCTCTACCCACGGCCCATGCCATTACCACCCCTAGCCTGACCACGGCCTCTCGGTGGTTGTTGTACTACCTTCAGCGGCTGTGCAGTACTAGTACCCTGAGCTTGCATCTGACTGGCCCTCACGGACACTCCCTAATACGATGATCCAATGATCCACAAATCAGACACGCCTTAGTACTCCTCCAACACTTGCCCTGATGACGTCTACCACAATCAACACATGGCTGCAGTCCAGTAGCAGTAACAAGGGGCCCAACTCTAACCGGCCCATCAGGTCTGGCCTTTTTCTTAGGCCTTTATACAGAACTTGAGGGCTCTAGATCCCTCTTATTCCTACCTCTCTCTTTGTCACAGTTTTGGTGCTCAGCGCGCTTAACCTCCTCGGTGATCTTCACCTTATCAACCAGGAAAAAAAATCACGCTCCCTTTGTGGAGCTATTAGGACTCTCATATTATCCCTGAGGTCATCCTCAAAGCAGACACATTGCTTATACTCAGTCCCCACCATACCTCGTGCATAGTGGCTCAATCGTAGGAATTCAGTCTCATACTCGGCCACAGGTCGATCTCCCTGAGTAAGGTTTAGGAATTCCCTCCTACGAGTATCTACATAACTGGCCCCCACATATTTCCCCTAGAAGGCGGTCTTAAAGAACTCCCAGGTCAGCCGTTCGAGCTGAGTGCCCTCCTTAACAGTAAGCCACCACTGATATCCTCATCACGCAGTAGCGGGACTGCACCTTTTAATTTCTACTCTGGGCTGCAATCTTGATCGTTGATGATCCTCTCCGTGGCCTTAATCCAATACTCGGCCACATTGGGGGCAACTCCAATGACACCCCTAAACAACTCAGCCCCATTGGACTGGAGTCGTTCCGTAACAGACACTCGGCCCTCAGATACAGTATTGGGCCCAGTGACCCTATCTAAAATCCTGAGCATGGCCTGGGACAATGTGTCATCCACAGCCATGCGATCTTGAGACCTAGACTCAGTAGCAGGCGACATTGGCGTCTCACTCGTGTCCAAATTAGGCATGCCGCCAGATGACAGGGACTCAGCTCGAGCCCCTCTACGGCCTCTTCCACGACCTCTAGTACCCCGTCCGAGGATACTTCGTGCACTCATGTCTAGTTGAATTTTATCTGTATTACGAATTTTATGAATCGATTACAATTTCAGTATTTATCAACAGATGTTTTATGTAGAACATTATCGGTAATTCAGAGTTTGTTTTCGTATATTGCAATTTCACTACAGTTTTCAGTATACACTAACTAAAGTGGTTTCAGTACAGTATACTACCTATAGTAGTTTTAGAATATACTATCAATAACAGTTTCAGTTTAAAACAATTCACAGTTCAGAATACTTATAGGATCGGCACCAGAGATTCGGTGTACCACTTACTCAGTAAAATATTTCAAATCATTTTGTAATCAATTCTTAAAAACCAAATTTTAAACCCATAATCCATAGCCGACTTTTGCAACCTGGCTCTGATACCACTAAATCTAAACTCGGCCTAGATGTTATGGTCGAATCTGGTGATATCACATGATAGTGTGTTCGAAATCTAAATTATTACAATAAAATTATTTCTATGTTATTACCTATCCTTATCTCTTATTAGTTCTAATGGAAATCATTTTACTTATTTAAAACATTTGCTTTAAAACGTTTCTTGTTGCGGAAGCTTCTTAAACAGTTAAAACAATCCTGTGTTTTTCGAAAATCATTTGTTTCTTTTGAAAACCGAGGTTTCCTACTACTAGCAGTTGTAATCTATAAAGTAAATATATTTAAAACCCAAAACCAAACCAAATTTTGAAATTCCAATTACAGCCCAAAAATATAACCAGTAAAAATAGAATAAAAATAAAACCAATAATCATAAATTAAAACCATGACAGTCCAAAATCGTGGTCACTATCGAGTCCTCCGCCGCACCTATCCGTCTAGGTCTGGGGATTACCTATGCACATTATAAAAAAGGGTAAGTTTACGTAAACTCAGTGTGTAATCCCTCAGAAACAAACAATAGCAAGCACGATTGCCACGCCTAAAAGCGATCTTGGGCCTAAGCCCTTTCTAGTATCGAGAATGATTTGGGCCTTAGCCCATCTCAAGATCTGATATTAAGTATGCGGTAGGGTTTTAGCCCATCACAAAGATGCTCGATGTCGATGATCAGTCAAATATTCAGTAGCAAAGTCCTACCCAACCGACCTCTACACACCATCTCCGTCCAACCCTACACTCTATGTGGGGATTAAATCAACCCACCCATCCCTACACTCCAGATAGTACCGAATGCGGCACATAAACAGTAATTTGCAGCTGAGCTGCTAAATTTTAGGCTTAAGAGCCTTTCAATACACTTCCTCCAAATAATATCATCCCACCCCAATGTAATGCAACATATAATGGACTGTCATGCTATCACAGGTCTATCAGATACACATACAGTTCAGTATACATGCTTATATATATAACATGCTCAGTACATAATTCACACAACCAGTTCCACACAGATAAGAGTCTAAGTAATGCTTACCAACCCTTCGGAAGGTTCACAGTCGTCTTGGGCAACCCGTGCAACCTTAACAACCATTACAATAAAAATGGGCTCACATGCCCATGTGGCCTGCCCGTGTCGACCCACACGGCCCAAATTTGCCTTGTCCATGTAGATCACACGGCCTGGCCTAAAATACCATACGCCCGTGTAGCCCACACGGCCCAAATCAGTCTAGCACGTGTGTCACACACGACCCACCTAGCCATCACACGGTCGTGTCTGGTATGTACGACCTGGCCTCGTTGATCACACGCCCTTGTTGTGTCACACGGCCTACCATATGTGCGAACACACGATCGTGGGGTGTCGACAGTTAGGTTTTTAGCTTTTATTGAAACCTCGTTTGCTGTGCAATTGAGTACACACCTGCTACGAATTTAACTGGAAACCACTCCTGAACCTTCCAAAACCTATGTACAGGGTATCTAGCATCGATTTAGCGGATTAATCAATGAATTCAACAACATGAATTTGACACGTAACTAACTTACCACCAATGAAAAATAGCTACACACCCAAATGCGTCGTCGAAAAACATTCACTGCTTCAACACCTTCTTCCTACGAAATAGGATTCTTACAATCAAAACCCCAACACAATAATACCATGCCAAAATCTGAAACCATACAAAATCCCAAAACCACTTTTAAACCTTACTTACAAGAATCCCACAGAAGAACTACGGCTAAGAAAACTATGAAGAAACTTAGGAGATGTGAAGCAAAAATTTGAGAGATCAAAATAAAGAAGAGAGGAAAGTGAATGGGAACCGTCAGAAACCAGATGGAGAATTTCGGTAGAAGAGAGAAAGCATCAAAACAAAGAAAATATTCTGATAACTCCCCACTAATTCACATCCTAACCACCCACTCTTAGTCTTTCAATACAATCGGAACTCTTCCAGTCTACCGAGCAAAATAAAATCCTTGCTCACTCAGGGATTCGAACACAAGACCTTGAGCAAACTAGCACTCCACTTAACCACTAGACCAGCAAACCCATTCTGATATGATTTTACAACTAATTTAATATAAGCCCACAGTGTAAGCTAAAGGCTGCAATAAGAAAAATATAAAAATTGCCAAATGCAAGGCTTAAATTTGGGACCTCTCACACACACCCAAAACACTTAACCACTGAAGCAGATACACAGTTGTGTCCATTAATCACAAAAACAGAAACATAAAATTTGGGGCGTTACAGGCCGTGTGGCACAAGTTAGAAAGTTACACGGGGTCGAACATGGCTAACAGCACGGATGTGTCCTATGGTCACACTGGCATGTCCCTTGACCACATGAGTGTGTGTGCCCTATATCTTGCAAATTTTTTGAAATTTCGAGAAAAATTCTTAGAGTTTCCTATTAAGTCCCGACTCGATTGTAATACTCATATTGGCCTCGAGGGTCCATTTAAGGGACGTTATGAACAATCTCGGAAAATGAACAGTAATTGCCACAAATTATATGTAAATGTTCTGTAAACTCTGGTAATGCCCCGTAACCCTGTTCCGGAGACGGATACGGGTTAGGGGTGTTACATTCACTACACAATTTTCAACATTGATTTAGCAATTAAAGATATGAAATGCCAAACATGCGGTTAACCAAATTATAGAACAAAGTCATACATTACATACAACTTATACACAATTCAATCGGTCCCAACTTGGCCTTTTACAATAGAGCTTTCTACTCTAATGAGATGTGCCTTTGGCATTTGAGACTTGGTTATATTAACCAAGAAAAAATCATTAGACTTGTCAATATGACACATTTAGTTCTCTTAAGGAATTTGACTTTCCACAATATGAATGTTGCTTGGAAGGTAAGATGGCTAAGAAACCTTTTAATGAAAATGGAACTTGTGCACACTAATGTATACGGCCCCATGAATGTTAGTGCGCAAGGTGGTTACGATTATTATGTAGCCTTTATAGATGATACTCTAGATATTTGTATGTGTACTTAAGAAGATAAAATATATATTTTAGACATGATGTTGTAAAGTAAAAAATTCATTTATATTTCAATCTATATATGTGCATTAAACGATATTTGAATGAATTGATATCATGTATATAAAATATAACAACTTAAATTATAATAAAAATATATAGCATCATTTATTGTAATTTATTATTAATACTTTGATATATGAAAAATAAATTTAAATATTTTTATACAATTAATATAAATTATTTTAAAATTTTGGTTTTAATATATAAACTATATTTTAGATGTCAAAATTACATGCAAATATAACCTGTACACATTCAAATATATGTAAAATATTTGAAATAAATTTCAAAAAAGATTTTCAAAAATCAAAAGAAAAAAGTTATTAACATTTCAAAGCGCTTTTACTGGTAAAAGTAGCATAGAAACCCCTGTATCAAGAGTCAGGTTGTATTTTGTACCTTTTAATAAAAAAAGGTAAATTAGTCCTTGTACATTATATCAAAGAGCAAATCGGTCATTTCTATTAAAAATTTCATCCATTTGTACTATTAAAAACTGACATAGTTGACAAAATAACTAGACAGTGACACGTGGCATGCCATGTATACTTCATGCTAACTACAAGACTAGTTTTTAATAGCAAAAATAGATGAAATTTTTAAGAAAAGGACCGATTTACTCTTTGATCTAATATGAAAAAACTAAATCACCCATTTTTTAAATAGAAGGACGTCCATAATTTTTGGCTTGAAAGCTTAACTATTTAAGCTTTGCTCATTGCTTGAAAAATGCCTTTAATTTGGAGAGGGATCTTCAAAAGCAATGTTAAAAAGGAGGTAGAGGTTCCAAGGGTTTTCCTCCTAATCCTTCCTCATTATCTTTATTTACAAGTTACATTGAATTTTTGTATGAGCCTTACTTTGTTTTATTAATATATATATAATAGGTAGATGCCTCCAATTTCTTAAACAAATCACCTGTTATCACCACAACCTTTTTGGAATTTGAGTATTAACTTTTCACACTTGAAAACTCTTTTCTTTAGAATAATTGGATGCTTGGTAAATTTTATTGATATTTATCTACTAAGTCAAAGCCAAGTAGTTGGTAGAAATTTGGTCATTGTTTTAACCTTTTCAAGGTAGTTAGCTAACAAAAAGGATGGGTGTTTTTACTTTTTACAATGTTTGCATTGGGTCTAACAAAATTAAAAATTTTACCATATGGTTAAATCTGTTGTTTTCCTTTTTAATGCCTAAGTTCAACTGTAATTTGTTTCGCCAAATACAAGTAATATTCCACATTCTCATTTTACTAGGGTAAAAAAATATAAAAAAAGTCGTGATGATTTCGTATACTTAAGCTGTGGGTTGAAAAAGTAAAAGCGTCCATCTGATATTTACATGTGGAATTACCTTTGTAATTATTTTTCTTGCTGTTATAAATAAAGAAACAACAGCTAAATGTTATTTCCCTCTTTAAATACAAATTACTGCATCTGGACACCATTTTGAAAATGGGTGAATCCATATATATTGCTTAATTTCCTCCTACATGATTTAGAGAAGAAAAACAAAAACACACAATTACTTCGCTTTCATCCTATTTATATTAAAATTTTATACATCAATTTTAATTTGATATATCTATATACATCCAACGTTAATTTGTGTTCAATTTTCATATTTTACTAATCTCGTTATTTATATTGTATAATTTTTTGTTAAGTTATGCGACATGACATTTTGTTAGGTTAAAAAACCAACAAATTAAATTAAATTATTTCGACCTAGATTTAAAAAATAAGCACACTTGATAAAAAGGGTTTCTTATTCCCCAATATATATATATATTTATATTATAGGTGAAAATAATTTAAATATATATATATTTATACTAGTAGCTGTAGAGAAAATGCTATTCCACCAGAAAAATGGGAACTTATGAGAAATCCAATAAGAGCTGTTTGAGTAGATGGAAATGAAACCCTAATCCTTTTTAAAGCAAAAAATATACCGATCTACATAAACAATGTAAGATTTGTGATTCCTAAAATATTATGTTTCCATGAAATGCATGGAGATATATTATTAGGTAATAATTTTATATATCAGCATTTACCATTTTCTATTGATAAAAATTTAGTTATATTAACTGTTGAAAAAACTTCAGTAGAAATACCCTTAGTTGAAAATCACAAATTTATTTGTGATCAAGATTTTACACCACCTAGGAAAGAACAGATTAAACAACTTGAAACAAATCATTGGTTGTTTAAAATATTAGAAAATAATTTTAGTGAAGAACTATTAAAATTATGGAAAAATAGTCCTAGATATTATACTATTAAATTAGAAAATCCTAATAAAATTATTAGAGTAAAACCTATGATCTATACTAAACAAGATATAGATGAATTTGATATACAAATAAAAGAATTATTAGATAAAGGATTAATAGAAGAAACTACTAGTCCACATTCTAGTCCTGCTTTTATGGTAAGAAACCATGCAGAAATAAAAAGAGGAAAAGGTAGGATGGTTATTAACTATAAAAGATTAAATCAAAATACTATTTTTGATGGCTATTTTATTCCAAGAAAGGAAGTTTTAATAAACCAAGCTAAACAAGCAAAATATTTTAGTAAGTTTGACTGTAAATCAAGCACGGCAAATCATGTTAATGAGAAGAATCCGGACCATTAATGACTTTTAGTGCACCTAATGGACATTACCATGGAGAGTAATGCCATTTGGATTATGTAATGCACCACAAGTCTTCCAAAGATGGATGGACTCTAATTTTAAAAATATAAAAATTTTGTGTAGTATATATAGATGATATTTTAATATTCTCAGATACATTAGAAAATCATAGAAAACATTTAAATATTATATCTAGAGAATTTATAAAACATGGAATTATATTAAGTCCTAAGAAAATTGAAATAGAAAAATCTGAAATAGAATTCTTATGATTAATATTATCTGCAGATGGTCTTAAACTCCAAGATCATATTATTATAAAAATAAAAGAATTTCCTGAGAATATTGTTGATAAGAAACAACTTCAACAATTTTTAGGAATTGTTAATTATGGAAGAAATTTCTTTCCTAACTTATCTAAAAAATTAGATAAGTTATATGAAAAACTAAAAAAGGACAAACCCTTTGAATGGTCTAAAAAAGATTCAGATATTATAAAACATATAAAATCTAAAATAAATTATATTCCTAAGGTTTATTTACCTAAACAAGGTGATAAATTAATTCTAGAAACAGATACCTCAGAAAAAAAATTGGGGATGTGTATTAAAAGCTAAAACAATAGCTAATGAAGAATTAATTTGTGGATATAACTCAGGAAAATTTAAACCTAATGAAATAAATTATGCTATATATGAAAAAGAATTATTAGCAATAAAAAGGGAATAAAAAATTCCTAATATATTTAGCTTTGAACATTTTATTATAAAAGCGATAATCAAGTCATTAAACAATTTCTAACTAATAAAAGCTTAGAAAGCTGTATTCTGAGAATAAGATGGTATAACGAATTATGCCAATTTAATTTTGAAGTTATTTATATTAAAGGTACTAATAATATGATTGCTTGATTTTCTAAGCGAGCCTTATGGATAGAGGTAAAAGCCTGCAGAAAAAGTTAGAGAATGGACAATCGCCCATAAAAACCCAACAAGGGAAAACCAATGAATCCTAAACAAGGATTTATTCTTTGCACTCACACAAGTACAATTTTATCCTAATCAAGGATATTATGTACCATATCCAATGGTAAAACAACCATTTGGAACACAATCACCAACCAGGTGAGTTATTTTGAATTTTCACAAAATCTATATTCAGAATATCAAAAAGCTATTCTCAAATTATAAAAATCTGAAGATTTGTTGAAAAAACAACAAAATCTTGAATTCCACGAAATAAAAGATTTTTATAATCCAGGGTTACAGTAGAATATTACAATTTTATAAACAAAATATGGAAAACCCATATTTTGGAACAAAAAACAAATTCCAGAAAAGCTCTTACACACAATTCTCGGAATTCTTAGTTGAAAAAACAACTAAAGAAAATAAATCCAAGATTTATTACTAAAATCTATTTTATATCGAGATTGGGATGAAATCCTAATCGAATATCTGAGATATTAAGAAGATAAACAATCTTCTTGATATATTCCAATATTTTATTGATAACGGGAAAAACAGTCCTATTATTAATAAGATGTTTAGAATATGTCTATATAACAAATGTAGACAAATTCTACCTCCTGATATTTTTTCAAAAATAAATCGAGCTATTTGCAACCAAAGAAGCTCAATTTTGTAACCTTTTTCAAAATATTTTTTACAAGCTTATGTTTTGCCAAATGATGTAGGAGAAAAATTTCCTACTATCAAATTTAGACTAAATCATGAACCATTTGATATAACCAGTATTGAATGGGGATTTGTTAAACAAATAACAGTCCAAAATCTTTCTTTCCATTTATTAAAAGATTTTCCAGCTATAGTCAAATCCAGACTATCAAATTTTATAGATATAGACGATTTTGTCTACTATTTTCATATAGAAATAAATAGCCTTATTGGTGTCGCTGAAAAAGAAAAATTTTATCAGCCATATCAAATTTGGAATATAAATACTATATTTTTGGAAGATCCTTTCATCGAGACAAGAAGATCAACAACACTTGGCAAAAACCATTGACGAGTGTTATAAAAATTTTACCCATTATCAAATCCAAGCCGAAATTGATCTTATGACCATGGCCCAGCATCTTCTTCATCAAGATACTCATATTTTCTAGACCAATGGAAAAAGAATTTTAGTTTATGACACTGGAAAACACCAGAATGAAAGAAATGAAGAAGCCATTTCGTTATTAACAAAAATAGCTGAAATGAAAATTGAAGATTATCCGTTAGCGTTGTAAATCGAGAAGCATTAGAAAATCGGAACACACCAATTACCTTCACCGAATCACTACACCGGATGAAATCGAAGAAATGAATCTTTAAATATCCAGGAAGGATAAAGACAAAACACAACACGTGGAAAAATAATGTCCATAAACAAATGAGACAAAAAGCATGATTAATGCAAGAGTAAGATGGAAGCAACCATGATGGCAACCATCACATTAAGGAAGCTACGTGGAAACAACCATGATGGCAACCATCACATTAAGGAAGCTATGTGGAAGCAACCATGATTGCAACCATCACATCGTCAATGGTTTTTGCCAAGTGTTGTTGATCTTCTTGTACTGATGAAAGGGATCTTCCCGAAAATATAGTATTTATATTCCAAATTTGATATAGCTGATAAAATTTTTCTTTTTCAGCGATACCAATAAGGCTATTTATTTCTATATGAAAATAGTAGACAAAATCGTCTATATCTATAAAATTTGATAGTCTGGATTTGACTATAGCTGGAAAATCTTTTAATAAATGGAAAGAAAGATTTTGGACTGTTATTTGTTTAACAAATCCCCATTCAATACTGGTTATATCAAATGGTTCATGATTTAGTCTAAATTTGATAGTAGGAAATTTTTCTCCTATATCATTTGTAAAAACATAAGCTTGTAAAAATATTTTGAAAAAGATTCGAAAATTGAGCTTCTTTGGTTGCAAATAGCTCGATTTATTTTTGAAAAATATCGGGAGGTAGAATTTGTCTACATTTGTTATATAGACATATTCTAAACATCTTATTAATAATAGGACTGTTTTTTCCGTTATCAATAAAATATTGGAATATATCAAGAAGATTGTTTATCTCTTAATATATCTGTATATTCGATTAGGATTTCATCCCAATCTCGATATAAAATAGATTTTAGTAATAAATCTTGGATTTATTTTCTTTAGTTGTATTTTCAACTAAGAATTTCGAGAATTGTGTAAGAGCTTTTGAAATTTGCTTTTTTGTTCCAAAATATGGGTTTTCCATATTTTGTTTATAAAATTGTAATATTCTACTGTAACTACTGGATTATAAAAATCTTTTATTTGTGGAATTCAAGATTTTGTTATTTTTTCAACAAATCTTCTGTATTTTTATAATTTGAGAATAGCTTTTTGATATTTTGAATATGGATTTTGTGAAAATTCAAAATAACTCACCGGGGTTGGTGATTGTGTTCCAAATGGTTGTTTTACCATTGGATATGGTACATAATATCTTTGATTAGGATAAAATTGTACTTGTGTGGATGCAGCAATAAATCCTTATTTAGGATTTATTGGTTTTCCTTGTTGGGTTTTTTATGGACGATTGTCCATTCTCCAACTTTTCTAGAGGCTTTTACCTCTATCCATATAGGCTGCTAAGAAAATCAACAATCATTAAAAATAAATTTAGGATTTTCTACTAATGGTATTTCTATAGAAGTATTTTCTATAGATAGTCTAACCGATTTTTTATTAATAGTAAATGGTAAATATTGATTTATGAAATTATTTCCTAATAATATATCTCCATACATATCAGGTAAACATAATAATTTTGGAATTATAAATTTAACATTATTAATATAAATTGGAATATTTTTTACTTTATAATAAATAGTAGTTTTCCTACCATTTATTCCATTAATATTTATTATCTTTTTTACAGGTTTCCAATATTTTTCAGAAACAACATTCTTTTTACAAGTACTAGTAGTAGCACCTGTATCTAATAACGCATGTAAAGAATATTTTTTATAATCTTTATCATGTATTGTAATTTCAATGTATTTATTGAAATTTGTAATATTATCTATTAAATAATTTATATCTTCCATTCTAGTATTTCTAGAATTTCTACTGGGTGTAGTAGGGAAAATAGGAATATGAACTGTTTTCATACCTATTGGTGTAGAAGTACTTATATTATCTTCTTCTTCCTCTGGTTGGGAACTAGAAGGTAATACTAATTTATCATCTGTATTGGTTATCAGATTATTTTTAAAATATAACTTATCTCCAGATGACATATATTCTATAGTACTTACTGGTTTAGAATTACTAGCATTATTAGTTTTTTCTATCATCCAGTCTTTTGGAATTGATAGATCTTTTAAATGTAATAATTTTGGTTGTATTTATTTAGTAAACTTACTGGGCTCAAAAAGCTCAATTATCTTATTATTTATTTCTTTTATTTCTACTTCCGCTGTATTAGTATATTCATTAATAGAAGTCCAGCTTATTGCTAAATCTTCTCGCTAAATCACCGATATCGTAATTTTTGTCCAATTCTAAGGCATAGACACTCTTCTATTAGAGGTCTGTTATGGATATAAAGTAATTTGGTTTAACTTTAAATCCTATAACACCTGTATGTAAATTAGACTGAATTCCTCCAATAAGTGCTTTTATTGGATTTTCAAATCTTTTGTCTAATAATACTGCTAAAATAGGAACATCATGACCTCTTCTGAATAAAGCTCTAATTGTTATCATTATGACTCCTAAATGTATATATCTAACATGAGGATAGTTTTTTCTAATCCTTTTTATTTTTCTTTAGTAAATAAAGGATTTTGTTAATCCTCCTTTGGTATCTTTATGACCAGTGTTACGCTAATTTTTCTATATGTCTTTTTACCATATTTTAAACTTAGAAATTTTGTATATTTCTTCTTTAGAAATATGATTTTTATTAATCTTTTCTATTATATCATCAGAAAAGTCTATTTCTTCTCCGATTAAATTTCCTAGTTTAATATCCTGTTGTTCAGAATTAGGAATTTCTTCTAACTTATTATTAGAATTATTTCCTATCATAAAGATATACTAATCAGAATCTGTATCCGACTCTATTTCTGATATTATCTCATATAATATTTCAGAAGGATTTATTTCCTCACTAAAACATATCTCTAAATCTTGTTCTTCAAGATTTTTAATCATTTTCTTAGCATTTTTTCCTTTGTTAGGACAATTTGTTGCTATATGACCTTCTTCTTCACAAATAAAGCATTTACATATTTGTTTTTTAGTATTTTTAGAAGTTTTTCTTCTAACAAATTTTTTCTTTTTATTATTATTAATATAATTTTTATTACCTGGTTTCCATCTAACTAATCTATATTTTTTATATTTTTTATAGGTTTTTGGACGTATAGAATTACATCCAAACTCCTATTCTCCTTCTAACATCTTTGTACAATATTTATGACTTAATTTATTTTTGACTTGTTTAGCCGCTTTACTCTGTAAACAATGTAATATAATTCTTTCTTTAGCAAAATTGATTCTATTACCTATAGTATCTATATTAGCTACATCTGTATTATTATCATTACTATGTTTTATAATGAAAGAAGCATATTTATTTATGCAAATTTCATCCCAAGGTGGTGGTAATTTATGAAAATATTGGTTTCTCCAAAAGTCTATACTATCATTTTTTAACTTTTGATATTCATGAAGAAATTTTTTAGAAAATTCATCTAAATATCTAATATCACATAATTTTAATTTTGACAAGATATAGCTGGATTGGCTATCCTGGTCTTTTTTATTAGTATAACCACAAAATTCTGTTTTTAGAATTGAAGTTAAACCTTTTAATAAATCTTTAGGGGTACTTATTTGATTAATAAGTTGACCCTTTTTTTCTCTTCCTTTCTTAGATTCTTCCCATCTTCTGAGAAATTATAGAACATCACCTTGAAAAGTTCCTACAAAATAGTTTAAAAACTTTTCTTTTGACCGATCATCATCGTTGTTGTTTACAACAATAGTCATGGATTGTGCCTAATCATCTATTGTTTTTTCATAGTCTGATAAAGGAACATTAGTTAAGTCTAAGTATATTCCTCCTTGAGCAACATTTCTTTTATTTAAATAATCTATTTTATAAGGTATAGGTGTAGGTTGACTAGATTCTCCTGGGTTTTCCAGTTTTATATCATTAGTGGCTATGTTTTCTATTTTATTACCTAATATTCTTGTTGTATTTTCAACATTTTCATAATTTTTATTAATAGCTCTCAGATTATCATCTGTTTGAAGATCTGGAGTCTATTTTTCTTTTACCATGAGAATCTTGTTTATCAATTTCCTAGGTTTAGGTATTTCATATTCATATGGAACAGGTTGTTCAAAGATCCATGGGTTCAGAATTTCTATATTTTCTTCTCGTTGAAGTGTTTTCTTCATCAGAATTATGACTCGTAACATTAATATCTACTTCTATATTGTAACATCCCCAAACCCGGCCCATTCACTACGACCGAATCTGGTTATGTTAGTGAAAATATTTTTCTTCACTTAGGATTTAAAACAAGAAAATTTTGTATTTTCCTTTGAAACCAAGTTCTTTTGGAACATAACCAAACTAAGTCAACTTTAGTGATTACATAAAGCCCATTTGGAAATCAAGTTCTTTGGTACAAATTTGTCTTCACTAATTTAATATAATCCAACCATAATTTAAAATAATAATAAAATAGTTCTGTAAATAAATAAAAGTCAAAAGGGCCTTATTACATCAATATTTAAAAGATCAAATACTTAATAAAAATAACTTAAAATATTTAAATTCTCTCTTTCCGCATGGGCCACCACGTGTCTTCTCCGACCCCGGTCCGATCTCACGCATCACCGAAATGGTTAATGAAAAGAGTGAGTCCACCGACTCGGTGCATAATCATAACACGTATTTCCACACGTATGGGCTTGGCCCATAACCATACTTTTCTTATAGCAAGTCATGCAAATATGCATCTCACCCAACCCACAAACCAACCAACGACGCCAACCTTAGCGGACTCCTCGCCAAGGCCGTGGATAACCACCACCGATCACATCGTGATCCATAATCTTACCTTGGCTACTCATTTGCACAAGGCCGTGGCTGAGCCACCGATCAACCAAAATGATCTCAACATCAATATCCGCTCTCACGGTGATGCACATAGCAATCAACCGCCGAGATGGGCACCTAGCCAACATCCCCTTGAGGTAGCACAAAGCTAACCATCAAGCGCTAATGTAGCGGAGCTATCATTAGACCACGCACACCTTGTGTACACTTCCTCCTTCTTTGAATCAAGCCCCACCTCATGCAAATATGTAGATGCTACATGTTAAATCATCATATCACATAAGTATATAAATATATATATACATACATAAATACATCACAAATAATCTTACCATCACCAGTTCTCATCACTTAAGCCATTATACATAGTTTTAAACGTAAGCAACCAAACCGAGAAATTGTGCGATGATTACGCACCTTGATAGCTACAATCGATCAAATCCTAATCGCTCTATGCCTCTCGCAAATGCCGCCTACACGAATCCCGAAAAGGTCTCTGCGCTAGGCTCTCTCACCTACATTCGGCCTTAGCATCAAAACCTTAGTTTAAAACGAATACTAAATACATAGCTTATTAAAACAAAGCCTTACCAAAATCGATTGCTAACAAGAGAAAGCTTGACTGGCTACTACCAATCCCAAAGTACCCTTTTAACAACGATTGCTATGGAACCCGAAGAGGTCTATGCTACATCTAACATCGGCCAAAAGCACTACCAAAGCGAGGGAAGGAAAATCTCGGTACCAAGGTGGTGTGGATTCGGCTAACAAGAAAATCAAGGAGAGAGAATAGCAATTTCGGCCAAAGAGGTTTGAAAAGAGGGAAAGAAGAAGTGTGGGGTGTACTTTTGGTTTAATAAAATGAAGGAAAAGGGAGGGATGAAAGATGAGTGATTCGGCTACTAAAGTGTTTGAGAGCAAACTACTAGCAATTTTGGCAAAGAGATCAAACGATGGAAAAAGGAACAAAAAGGTGAGCATTTCCCCTATTTATAGCACAAAATTCGGCTCACACCTACTCACATGCAACAAACCGAAAATGCCCCCCAAGCTCCCCAAATTCGGCTACCACCTTCTTGGCCATATAATTCAAATTGATTTGAATTAATCAAATCACTTAACTCACTCCCAGCCACCCATTTGAAATCAATTCAAATTAAAAACAATATAAAACCCACCTTTATCCTACCTCCCTTCAAATTAAAAAAATAAAAACAAACCAACATCAAATCATTATCCCACCGAATTCAACAGAAAAATAAAATACAAAACTCATCCTTATCTTCCAATTTTAAACTCCATGTGCCGTCCACTAGCAAAAAGCCAAAGAAAATAAAAAAACAAATGCAGGCCCCAAGGTTCGAACACAGACCTTTCGCCGCACGCCTTACCCCCAACGCCCAGGCCACTCGGCCACCTTGATTTTTATGACAAAAACCCCCATCATTTAATCTTAACCCTTTCTAGCCCAGCCCCATAACCGCATAAAATAAAATCACGCCCAAAAATGCTGCTCCAGGCGCTCGAACCTGCGCCTCCGCTCCCCTCCAACTCCTATGTGCCGCACGAGAACCACCGGACAAGCCGCTTCTTGCGTCAAAACACGCCCCATCCCTTTAAGGCTTCCCTCCTGTAGCACCATAAACCAAAAATTAAAACCCCCCGCTTGCCTTCTTGGATCGAACCTAAGACCCTCAAAGGCGCTACCTCCAGCCCCTTAAGCTACGCGTATAGCCACTTTGCCAAAGCCTTACTTGTGCCATAAATTACCAAAATAATACTTAAGGCCTCCCTTGGCCCGATTCCCTTTCCACACCTAAAATCTAAAAATTTTCCAAGATTTTCCCGGTTACCCCGAGCGTTCTTAAAACCTCAAAACACCTCCAAGCACACCCAAGAACCTTCCAAACACCCACATCATACTCAAACTGCATAGCCCCCTAAACCAAGGTGTTACATATATTATTAGAAATTTTAGAACTATCACTACTTTCGGTAGTGTCATAATTTAACATATAGTGATAATTATACTTAGTAAATAAGTCTTTATATTTTTCATAAAGTTCTTCTATTAATTTTAGATATTCTACTTGCTCATATTTATCTTCTGTTTTAGAAAATTGGTTTTTCCAATGTTATATTAAAGTCTTATAAGATTCAAAATCATATTTTTCTTGTTTTTTAATTTTTCTCTTTTTTGTTTTGTTTTTTCTTTTTTATTATAGTTTGAAGATTCATCTGAAGATCATCTTCATCTGATAAAACTAAAATATCATTACTATTACCATAGTATAAAGGACCTAAATCTAAATCTGAGTCTATGTTATTACTATTATTAATAACTTGATCTAATTTATTATTAACATCAGATAGTAATTCTTTAGACTTGTTATTCAAATCTAAATCTGTTACTTCTCCCATATTATCTACTTTTTCTTCTATTTTACTAACCTTAGTATATAATTTATTAAAGTATATAGATGTCATATCTATTAAACTATTGATACCTTTACTAAGAGCCGAAATATTATTTTCATTCTTAGAGTCTATATGCATAGTATGATTACAAGTTTTATCTTTGTATAAACAATCCATTTGTTCCATGTTATTATCCCTGGTACCTAAAATCGTCTGTGTCTTTAACGTCTTCACAAACGCCTACAACGTCCCACTCGGACTCAACGGCAACAAGAAGACAGAACGACAGATATATGGGTTTTGAGATAAAAATAGTGAAATAAACAGAATTGAAGATAAAAGATAGAAACTTACAATGATAACTACGATATTAGAACTCAAGAAATCGTTACTCCGGGGCTCCTCTGATACCAATTACGGGGGGAAGGAGGGAGGTATGCACAAGCGGAAGGATTATAATATCGTAGGATTATATTATAAGAAGAAAATAGATAATATACAAAAGATTTACAAGGGTTTTCTTGAAGAAAGCAAGTATACAAGAGAGTTTGTATATTGCAAATTCTATTCAAGTGATCCTAAAACCCGATTCTATAACTTGATTCTAAAACCCGATGCCTTGTTTAGGCTACAACAATGCCTATTTATAACAAAAAATTTTAACTCTAATTTATTCACAATTGAAATCCGAATAGTATCCTGATAAGGATGCTTTAAATGTCAGCTTCATGGCTGTTTCCACGTAGCTTCCTTGATGTGATGGTTGCCATCATGGTTGCTTCTATGTTGCTTCCTTGATGTGATGGTTGCCATCATGGTTGTTTCCACATAGCTTCCTTGATGTGATGGTTGCCATCATGGTTGCTTCCATCTTACTCTTGCATTAATCATGCTTTTTGTCTCATTTGTTTATGGACATTATTTTTCCACGTGTTGTGTTTTGTCTTTATCCTTCCTGGATATTTCTGAGATTCATTTCTTCGATTTCATCCAGGTGTAGTGATTCTGGTGAAGGTACTGGTGTGTTCCAGTTTTCTAATGCTTCTCGGATTTCCGCTGCTAACGGATAATCTTCAATTTCCCTTTCAGCTACTTTTGTTAATAACGAAATGGCTTCTTCATTTCTTTCACTCTGGTGTTTTCCAGTGTCATAAACTAAAATTCTTTTTCCATTGGTCCAGAAAATATGAGTATCTTGATGAAGAAGATGCTGGGCCATGGTCATAAGATCAATTCCGGCTTGGATTTGATAATGGGTAAAATTTTTATAACACTCGTCGATGGTTTTTGCCAAGTGTTGTTGATCTTCTTGTACTGATGAAAGGGATCTTCCCGAAAACATAGTATTTATATTCCAAATTTGATATGGCTGATAAAATTTTTCTTTTTCAGCGATACCAATAAGGCTATTTATTTCTATATGAAAATAGTAGACAAGATCGTCTATATCTATAAAATTTGATAGTCTGGATTTGACTATAGCTGGAAAATCTTTTAATAAATGGAAAGAAAGATTTTGGACTGTTATTTGTTTAACAAATCCCCATTCAATACTGGTTATATCAAATGGTTCATGATTTAGTCTAAATTTGATAGTAGGAAATTTTTCTCCTATATCATTTGTAAAAACATAAGCTTGTAAAAAATATTTTGAAAAAGATTCTGAAAATTGAGCTTGCTGGTTGCAAATAGCTCGATTTATTTTTGAAAAAATATCAGGAGGTAGAATTTGTCTACATTTGTTATATAGACATATTCTAAACATCTTATTAATAATAGGACTGTTTTTCCCGTTATCAATAAAATATTGGAATATATCAAGAAGATTGTTTATCTCCTTAATATATGTATATTCGATTAGGATTTCATCCCAATCTCGATATAAAATAGATTTTAGTAATAAATCTTCGGATTTATTTTCTTTAGTTGTTTTTTCAACTAAGAATTCCGAGAATTGTGTAAGAGCTTTTCGGAAATTTGCTCTTTGTTCCAAAATATGGGTTTTCCATATTTTGTTTATAAAATTGTAATATTCTACTGGTAACCCTGGATTATAAAAATCTTTTATTTCAGGGAATTCAAGATTTTGTTGTTTTTTCAACAAATCTTCTGTATTTTTTATAATTTCAGAATAGCTTTTTTGATATTCTGAATATGGATTTTGTGAAAATTCAAAATAACTCACCGGGGTTGGTGATTGTGTTCCAAATGGTTGTTTTACCATTGGATATGGTACATAATATCCTTGATTAGGATAAAATTGTACTTGTGTGGAGTGCAGCAATAAATCCTTGTTTAGGATTCATTGGTTTTCCCTTGTTGGGTTTTTTATGGACAGTTGTCCATTCTCTAACTTTTTCTAGCGGCTTTTTACCTCTATCCATAAGGCCTGCTAAGAAAATCAACAATCATTAAAAATAAATTTAGGATTTTCTACTAATGGTATTTCTGTAGAAGTATTTTCTATAGATAGTCTAACCGATTTTTTATTAATAGTAAATGGTAAATATTGATTTATGAAATTATTTCCTAATAATATATCTCCATACATATCAGGTAAACATAATAATTTTGGAATTATAAATTTAACATTATTAATATAAATTGGAATATTTTTTACTTTATAATAAATAGTAGTTTTCCTACCATTTATTCCATTAATATTTGTTATCTTTTTTACAGGTTTCCAATATCAAGTCAGCAATTTACTCAAGATTTAAAAAAAAAAAATTTGTTCCACATAGATAGCAGGTAGTGAAATGTGAATATTGAACTAAAATTAAAGTTTGATGTATACAAATCCACCTAATTAAAATTTATGTATAACATTACAAATTGTATTAAAATGAACATAAAATTCATGTATACTTTTGGTACCAAAACATAAGATTTAAAACCCAAAACTTGAAACCTAAAACTCAAAAAAAATAATTAATATATAATTATATTTAATAAATTTAATAGTATTTATTTTCAAGTCTTTCTATATGTTTCATTTTAAAAAAATAATTATATGTATTTTATTATTAATTAATGATACATGAGACTTATACATTGACGATACATCAAATATTAATTCTTTACAATTATTTAGTATTGAGAGCAAACCACAGACCATAATTTCAGTATATATTGGGCTACCCTCTATGATTGTAATTTATGTCCTATAAAATTAAATATATTATATAAATGTAAATATTAATAAATATGTTAAAATTATTTACATTTAAATTTTTAATAAAAGAAATTTTATGTAATAGTAATAAAAAAATATAAATAAAACTAATAATATTAAATTAAAATAATTATATTTTAACAATAAAGAAACATATCAATAGACTTAAATAGATTTGAATTGATCATTTACAAATATGAACGTACACTTTAGTAGTAGGTTGGATCCCAACCCAGCCATTAACAACTTTTAATCATTTATAGATCATATTAGTTATAACAACCTTGATGAATTTTTATAGTTAAATATTAATACAATATTGTGTTATGTAAATAATAATTTAGATTCAATAACTTGTCGGTTTTAAGAAATAATCTAATTGAGAAAAAAAATTATCATTACAATATTGTAATAAAAGGGAGGGGGATGACAAATTTTAAACTCATATCATCTTATACAAAAGCTGCAACATCCTAAATTCAGCCTAGACGTTATGGCCGAAACTGGAAATGTTACGTAAAATAGTTATAAATTTGACTTTCGCTTTTTGAAAAACACCATGATCCTTTACTATTTAAAAGCTCGTTTTAATTGAAAATGTTTGTCATACTTAATAGTTACAACCGTTAAATGATTACATTTTCTAAATAAATCAAATAAGTTACAATGGAAGTGCTTAAGATGTTATATTTTGAAAAACCGAGTTTGTTTTCTTAAAAACAGTTGATCTCAAAAACATGGCCGTTTTTTTGAAAAATTGTTTTATCAAATGTCATGCCAAAACCCAAAATAAAAGTTTAAATTCAAAAATATTTCCAAAAGTCCAGAGAGTCCAAAATTTACAAAACTCTCAAATCAAAATTTTAAATAAGCCAAATTTATGTAAATAAAGATTTACGGAAACGTGAACACAACTGAGCTCCCGTCGCACCGCTCTGCCTAAGTCTGAGGGTTACCTGAAATTATCAGATAAACAAAGAGTGAGTTTTCTTTTAAAACTCAGTGTGTAACTCATACGTAAACAGAAATTCAGATTTAATCACATGGCAGAAACAAATACAGACATAAATCTCTTACAGAATCAGAATCATAATAGATAAGTACAGATGTAGATATGTATATTCCTACCACCATCCTTTACACACCATCCCCGACCATCCTAACACACCACGTGGGGTATAAAACACCCACCCAGCTCTACACACCGCATAGTGTCTATACGACACTTTTCAGAATAATTCAGCAATGCTGCCAGTAAAATGGCGAGGTATCGCCTCACACAGAACGCTTCCTCCAACCCTATAGTCAAATATAACAGAAATAACAGATATCAGAATTACATATCATACATGCTCGTATAACAGATGTAGAACACGCTTTATTCATAACATATCATACATATTGAACATTATTTACGTCAAGTTTCATGCTATCCGATTAACAGATTTCATGCTTAATAGCTTATAAAATCACATATCGACCCCACGAAAGGCCCATAGTTGATCGAGACGACACATAAGACCCTAGGAAAAATTTTGAGTTTTGGGCCCACACTCCCATGTGGCCCACACGGCCCAAAATGGCCTAGACTGTGTGTTACACACGGCTTACCACACGACCTTGTGGCATCGACAGGCCTTAATTTTGGCTTTTACTATTCGCTATTTTTTTCAGGTTTCTCGTTACACACCTGGTTCAATTTTGCTACGAATGAAACCACGAGATTCCCAATACCTAAAATTCATAATCCAACGACCAATTTCAGTAAATAATTACGAGACTCAAACAAGAATTTTCCATGAACATAGCCTCATAATAGCATCCAACGCATTAGTACACTTACCGTTAACAACCAGCAACCGCGTAACACCTAACCCACTAAAGAAATACCACCCGTCTCACTGTTCTCTCCTAATCGAGCATTAAAACGAATAACACAGTTAATAGACCTTTCCATTCTAAAGAATAACTAGAACCCCCCAATTCATTAAAATCCCAAAACAAAAAAAAATACCTGATGAAAAATGACGACTACTCCCAACACCCAACACAAAATGAACAGCAAAGAATTGAAGCAACAAAGTCTAAAGTCCTCCGCAACTTTAATAAAATAAAACAAAATATCTCTCACACATAAGTAGACTAAAACTTCGGACCTTAAACAAATATACCAAACTCTTAACAACCCAAACTAAATACATTACATGACAAAACACAACACATCTAAAACTTAAAATTCTAGGGCGTTACAACTCTACCCTCCTTAAAAGAAATTTCGGCCTCGAAATTTACCTGATTCAAATAGATGTGGATACTGTTGACAAATCGAGTCCTCAGGTTCCCATGTAGCTTCCTCAATACCATGATTCTGCCACAGGACTTTAACTAATGGAATGGATTTCCTCCTCAACACCTTAATGTCTCGATCCAGAATCTAAACCCCCTCTTCCTCAAATGTCAAATCCAGTCTAACCTCAATCTCCTCAACAGAAAAAATATGAGATGGGTTCGACCGATACAATCTAACTCTGAAGGTAGCTCTAACTGATAAGCAACTAATCCCACACATTTCGATTTTCGATATAGCCCAATAAACCTAAGGCTTAACTTGCTCTTACGTTCAAACCGTAGAACCTTCTTCCATAGAGACACCTTAAGAAATATATAGTCACCCACGAAGAACTCAATATCCCTTCTTTTCAGATCCGCATAGGATTTCTGTCTATCAGAAGCCGCTTTAAGACGATCCCAAATCAGTCTAACTTTATCCTCAGTATCTGAAACTAACTCAAGGCGCAAAACCTGTCACTCACCCAACTTAGTCCAACATAAAGGAGTACGACACTTACGACCATACAGAGCCTCGTAAGGTTCCATTTGAATACTGGACTAGAAGTTGTTACTGTAGGCGAACTCAGGTAACGATAGAAAATCCTCCTAACTACCTTGAAAATCGATCACACAACTCCAAAGTAAATCCTCTAGTATCTAAATCAGCCTCTCAGATTGACCATCTGCCTAAGAATGGAACGCAGTACTGAAGTCCAACCTTGAACCTAGAGCCTCATGAAGTTTCCTCCAAAATGGAAAAGTAAAACGAGGATCTCTATCAGAAATAATCGAGACCGGTACCTTATGAAGTCTCACGATCTCTGAAACATACAATTTGACCAACTTCTGAAGGGAGTACATCCAAATAGGAATGAAGTGAGCAGACTTGGTCAACCGGTCCACGGTGACCCACACAGAATCCTTCTTAGTAGGTGTTAAGGGCAACCCACTAACGAAGTCCATAGTTACACGTTTCCATTTCCATAAAGGAATTTTAACGGGTAGAAACAAACCCGAAGGCAACTGATGCTCAGCCTTAACTTGCTGACACATCAAATATCAAGAAACAAAATCTGTTACCACCCGTTTCAACTCAAGTCACCAGTGCAACTCCCGCAGATCTCGATACATTTTATTTCTTCTAGGACGCATAACATAAGGGCTACTATGCACTTCCCTCAGAATGGACTACCTCAAATCAGAATCATTCGGTACAGAAGTCCATCCTCGAAAACACAGAACCTCGTCACCATTCAGCCCAAAGTCAGAAGTACTACCATCCTCCACATGACGAAATTGCAGAACCAGAGAATCATCCCCCAACTGTTTAACCCAAATCTGACAAATCCAAGTCGGCTTAACTTGAAACTCGACTAACAAACTCTCATCATCAAATAAACTTAGGCGAGCAAACATCGCCCTTAAATTAGACATTGCCGTACGATTAAGAGCATCGGGCACCACATTGGCCTTACCAAGATGATACTCAATCATGCAGACGTAATCCTTAAGCAGTTCAATCTATTTATGCTACCTAAGGTTCAACTCCTTTTGGGTAAGGAGATACTTAAGGTTCTTGTGATTGGTGTAAATGATACACCTCTTACCATACAGATAGTGCCTCCAAATATTTAAGGCGAAGACAACTGCAACTAGCTCGAGATCGTATGTTGGATAGTTGCCTTCGTGTGACTTAAGCTGTCAGGACGCATAAGCCACTACCTTACCAGCTTATATCAAAACAAAACCCAAATCGACATGAGATGCATCACTATATACCACAAATTCCTTACCAGATTCAGGTTGTGTCAGAATAGGAGCCTGAGTCAAAACAGATTTGAGCTTCTCAAAACTTTATTGCTGCTCATCAATCTAGACAATTGGGGCATTCTTATGCAACAACTTTGTAATGGCCTAAATTCAAGGTTATCGGAACAATGGTTTCGTAACCATAAATCCGATTTAAAGAGAAATTTATTTTAATATTTTTGCATGAATATTTATATGATAGGAAAATCGTATTAAAGTATCGATAGAAAAATTTTACCGATTTAGTGGTTAGTTAGAAAAAGGAATTATTGAAGGAATTGGGTAAAAACAAGGTATCGAGACCTTGATCTCATAAAATTGAGTAGGAAATATTTTTATAAATATTTATAAAATGTTAGTAATATAGTATTAAAATTTCGTTTGAAATTTTAACGTTTGAGTATGTAATTAGATGAAAAGGACTAAATTGTAACAAATACAAAATTATGAAAAATGATTAGATAGTTTAAATGATAAAAGAAAGAGGGCTTAAAAGGAAAATAGACCCAAAGTCTAATTGGGCTGGACGGCAAGGGTATGAAATCAGCAAGAAGATAAGGAGAAATAAGGGTAAAATGGGAAAATAACAAAATTTGCTAAATAAAACTAGGACTAAATAGGGATATCTAGAAATCTCTTCATTTTTCTTCGCTCTCATCAGCTAAAAAGGCCATAGGAGGGGTATCTAAGCTGGTATATCATAATTTTTGCACCAAGTAAGTGAATCCTTGCCTATTTCTTGTAATTTTGTGTTTTTAAAGACTTTTACAATTAGGTCCTACTATTAAATTCATTAGTCTTTGATTTCATGGATGAAATTGAAAGCCACCATGGTTGGTTTATGTAAGTTTATGATGAAATAGCATGAAATTTAAGCCTTAATTCGTTTAAGAGATGATTTTATTAGGTAATTTCAATAGAAATTGATTTTTGGGAACTAATTATGAAAGTGTTTGGAATTAAAGTATATTACTGAAATTATGATTTCCAAAGGTTATAAAGTAGTTTAAAGTGATAGAATAAAGTGTTAATTGAGAAAGATAAGCTCAATTGAGAGGTTAATTGAGCAGGGACGAAATTATCATTCATTGAAAGTTTAGGGGAAAAATGGTAATAACCAGCTTGCACTAAAACAGTTTTTGACATCAGCAGTAGTCTAACTTTAAAAAATCACCATAAATTGTAGAGGTTGAATTAGAAGATGAACAAAATATGAAATTAAATCTTATTGAGTCTATTTTCATATGAAAGAAACAAGGAAATAAAAGAAGTTCTATATTTTGAGATATTTAGATTTTTGTAAGACTGGTTCAGAATAAATTCGGGTTCCCCTGTTTTGACTTTAGAAAATCATAAAAAATTTAAGAAAAATAATTAGGGGCTTAAATTTATATGTTTAGAATCCTGAATGAGTCTATTTTCTATAGAAATAAATGGGAACACAATCTAATTTCCGTATGAAGAGATAATTATTTTTTAGTGAAGAAGAGTCAAAACTGCCAGACAGCAGAACAGGGGCAACTTTGATGAATAAACTGTACTAATTGGCTAGGCTAAAAATTCTGGAAATTTTATGGTATAAAGAAATGTGAGTCTAGTTTCAGGGAAAATTAACGGTTCTTCATTTGGAGCTCTATAGCTCGAGAAATAAATACTTTAGTGACTGTGACTCAAGTAGACAGCTTTGAATAAGCTAAAAATAATAATAGAATTATAGAAAATGCTACATGTGAACATGAAATGTATTGAATTGATGATTGAATTTATTTATTTAGATCCGGAAAACTCAAATACGAAGCTAGATCGAGGAAAGGAAAAAGTCCCGGATTAGTAGATTTTATAAACGAACTAGTATCGAGGTAAGTTCGTGTAACTTGAATTATATTCTTAAATGTTTGAAATGTATGTTATTGATATGAATATGATTTGAATGTCCATTGTATGAAATTTGATGAAACATTGGTATATTTGATAAAAAGGAAAGAAATCTGGTTGAATGAAAGGAAAATTCGATGGATCTCTCGAAAAGGAATTGACGGTAAAAAGGATCTAGCCGGACGGGTGATCCTATCTCCGATATAGCCCTCCAGAAGAATATGTGGAAAATGGATTTAGCTTGGATGGGTAATCCGAATTAGAGTCTCAATTTAGCCTCGGGTGTAATTCGGATCCAAGCTCATTAGAGTAATTGTCGTTGCAGGATTTAGCTTCGGATGGTAATCCGACAATACTCTATGAGTTTATATTGCGAGATTTAGCTTTGGATCGTAATCCATTTGTAAAGATGAGGTTCGCGAGTGTGCTCTCTGAAATGAAAATGTGCGCACATGAATATGAATTGACGGACTGGATTTGTACACTAAAGTGTACCTCTGAAAATCCATCGAAATTTCGAGTAATTTAACGGGATAAATATGGAAAAATAACAAGGAAATGGAAATCATGATATTGATGAGCTCATCAATCATGGCGTGTATATTATTGATATATGGAAATTAATCGACTAACTTGGATGTTGAGTTTGTGAATGTTAGGGTAATAATGCATTGAGTGAGTATATGAATGTTTATTGCTTGTATTGAAAATACTAGGTAAGTATAATTCTTGTTACATGGGCTTACTAAGCACAAAGTGCTTACCTTATTTCCTTTTCCCTATTTTGTAGTGTTAAGAGCTCGGAGGTCGGATCGGTGGGAGACTCATCACACTATCAACCCCAGTATTTCGGTATTTAAAGAAACTTTAGTTTGGAAATGAATGGCATGTATAAGCTAATAAAATAAATCTTAATATGAAATGAATGTAAGGTCAGCCATTGGTATGGCTAACAAATTTCTAGATTAATTATAAAGGGGTTATATTGACTAAAAAAAGAAAGTTGTAAACTCCGGTAATGCCCCGTTCCCTATTCCGATAATAAATACGGGTAAGGGGTGTTACATTTGTTGATATCAGAGCTACGGTTTAGCCGGTTCTAGGACCGATATAGCGAATATGGATTAGCTATACATGCCATTTAAATTATTTTTTTTTTGATAGTGTGATATCTCCTGACCATTTAAATTGTGTTTTCCTTATAGTAATGTCATCTGACCGAGCTCAATCTGAGGAAGCTGGGAGTCATGCTTCAGCTTCAATACAAAGAGAAAAAACTAGCAGTAGAAGGCCCGATATAGAGGGTCAAGGGGAGGAGGCAAAAATAGCCTTCTTTCAAATGATGAATGAATGGTTTACCCAGTACATAAGAACTAACCCTACAGTGCAGCAAACTCAAGCTCCCCCTCCTGTTCCTCCACCGGTTCCCGAGATTCCACAGTGCAGTCATCGAATCATTAGAAAAGAAAAGCTCAGGTTGATAAAATTCAAAATATGGGGTCAAGAATTTTGAGCAAAGCAGATTGATGATGATCCCAAACGAGCTGAATTTTGGTTAGAAAATACTACTCGGGTTTTGGAGGAATTATCTTGCACGCCAGAAGAATGTTTGAAATGTCTTTGTTTCACCGCTAAAAGACACGATTTATCATTGGTGGAATACTAAAGCTTCAGCTTGTTCGAAAGAAGAAATTACATGGGAATTCTTCCGCACCGAGTTCAAAAAGAAATATATCGATCAGAGATTCCTTGATCGAAAAGAAAAGAATTTCTGAGGTGAAACAGGGCAATAGATCGATTCGAGTATGAAAGAGAATTTGTTCGGTTGAGTAAATATGCTCGAGAATGGGCAGATCGGAAAAGTTGAAATGTGCAAACGATTGAAGAAGGGTTGAATGAAGAAATTAAGTTACTCATTGGAATTCTTGAAATTCGAGAGTTTGCTACACTAGCAGAGAGCGAGCTTATAAAGCGAGTAAGAATGGAGCAAAGAAAAGAAACAGCTAAGAGAGGAAGCTCGAATTTTTAGTAACAGACTAATGGGAAAATCTCAGTTTTCTGCTCCAAAGAAATTGAAGAAGTACTAGGATCGTTCTACCTCCACCACTGGGTATTCGGATAGAGTGCGAGGTTCACAGCGCACTAATTCAAGACCTTCCACTCCATCGATGACCGAGTGTTGGCGAGTGTTGGTACCCCCTGCCGAGATGCCGATATTGTAATAAAGCTCATTTTGGTGAATGTCGATTTAAGAGTGGGGCTTGTTACCGGTGTGGTTCTTTTGACCATTTCCTCAGAGATTGTCCAGAAAGAAATGAAAAAGAAGCTGAATATATATCGAAGCCAAGTAATCCATCTTTGAGAGGTAGACCATCTCGACCATCCGGTAATGTCAGTGGTAGCCGAGGAGCTACAAAAGATACTGCAAGTAGGCCTGAGACACGAGCGCCTCCTAGGACATATGTCATGCGTATCAAAGAAGATGCCTCAGCACCCGATGTTATTACTGGTACATTTTCTTTATTTGAAATTGTTATTACTGCATTAATTGATCCCGGCTCTACGCATTCATATATATGTGTAAAACTTGCATGCGTTAAAGATTTATCTGTTGAACCTACTGAATTTGTGGTTAAAGTCTCGAATCCCTTTGGCCAGTCTATTTTAGTGGATAAAATTTGTAAAAATTGTCCACTGATGGTAAGAGGTTATTGTTTCCAGGCTGATTTGATGTTACTGCCATTTGATGAGTTTGGTGTGATATTGGGCATGGATTGGTTAACTCAAAGATGATGCGAGAGTAAAGCGTAGAAATGTGAAATATATTGTGTTGAAGTGTCGAATGGTGAATTACTTCGGGTTAAATCCGATCAGACAGAGGAATTATCTGATGTAATTTTAGTTATTCTCGCTCGAGGTATGTCAAAAAGGGTATGATGCTTTTCTTGCTTATGTATTAGATACCAAGGTATCCGAGTTGAAGATTCAAGCGAGTGCGGTGGTATGCGAATTTTTCGATGTATTTCGTAAGAGTTACGGTGGTTGCCACGAGAAAGAAGTGGAATTTTCTATAGATTTGATTTAGGAACTACTCCGATTTCCATAGCTCGCATCGAATGGCTCCTACAGAATTAAAGGAATTAAAGACACGATTCTGAGGAACTTGTTGATAGAGGTTTTGTCCGACCGAGTCATTCACCTTGGGGTGCTCCGGTTCATTTGTGAAAAAGAAAGATGGGTCTTTGAGATTGTGTATTGACTATCGACACTCAATAAGGTAACTATAAAGAATAAGTATCCGTTGCCCGGATTGATGATTTATTTGATCGGTTGAAAGGTGCTATTGTATTTTCAAAGATTGATCTCCGATCGGGCTACTATCGATTATGAGTAAAGGAGTCGGATGTGCCAAAAAGCGATTTTCAGAAGTAACTGTGCGGGCATTATGAGTTTCGGTTATGCCATTTGGGTTGACTAATGCACTGCAGTATTTATGGATCGATGAATCGAATATTGACTGCATTTTAGACAGATTTGTGGTAGTATTCATTGATGATATTTTGGTTTATTCTCGAGATGAAGAAGAACATACAGAACATTTAAGAATTGTGTTGCAAATTCTGCGAGAGAAAGCAGATTATATGCTAAATTCGAAGTAAATGTGAATTTTGGGCCGAGAAGTGGGTTTTCTTGGACATATTGTATCCGCTGAAGGCATCAGGGTAGATCCAAGTAAAATCTCAGCTATTGTCAATTGGAGTCCACCGAAGACTGTATCTGAAGTTAGAAGTTTCTTGGGTTTAGCTGGTTATTATCGGAGATTTGTACAAGGATTCTCTATGATAGCTTCTCCGATGACTCGATTATTGCGAGAAAGATGTAAAGTTCGAGTGGGTGATGAATGTCAGTAGAGTTTCAACCGATTAAAAGATCTACTAACGAAAGCACCAGTATTAGTGCAGCCTGAACCGGGTAAGGAATTTGTTATTTACAGTGATGCCTCATTAAATGGTTTAGGTTGTGTCTTGATGCAAGAAGGTAAAGTAATAGCCTATGCTTCAAGACAACTTAAACCACATGAAAGAAATTATCCAAGCACATGATCTTGAGTTAGTCTGCTATTGTTTTTGCATTTAAGATATGGCGGCATTATTTGTACGGTGAGAAATGTCATATTTATACTGATCATAAAAGCTTGAAATATTTGATGACACAGAAAGATTTGAATTTGAGACAGCGCAGGTGGCATGAACTGATAAAGGACTATGATATGATTATTGATTATCATCCGGGTAAGGCTAATGTTGTGGCTGATGCTTTGAGTCAAAAATCTCTATTTGCTTTACGAGTTATGAATACCCGATTGTCATCGATCGATGATGGTTCAATCATAGCTGAATTGAGAGCTAAACCGACATTTCTACAAAGCAAATATGTGAAGCTCGGAAGAATGATGAGAAATTCTGAGTTAAACGGGCATAATGTGAGTCGACATCGATTCTAAATTTCAAGTTGGGGTTGATGATTGTTTATTATTCAGAGGTAGGGTATGTGTACCAAGAATTGAACTCATACTGTAAAAATTTTACACGAGGCTCACAAGTGGTATTATGTCCGTACATCCGGAAGTAATAAAATGTATAATGATTTGAAAAAGATGTCTTGGTGGCGGTATGAAACGTGATATTTCGAGTTTGTATCAAGATGTTTGATATGTCAACAGTCAAAGCGCGAACATCAGTACCTTCGTGGTTACTTCACCAATTACTATAAGGAATGGAAATGGGAAAGAATCACTATGGATTTTGTATCGGGGTTACCGTTGTCTCCAGGAAAAAATATCTATTTGGGTGATTGTTGACCGATTGACAAAGTCACACACTTTATTCCGACACGTATGGATTATTCTTTAGATAACCGTTTGAATTGTACATATCCGAGATTGTCGGGCTACATGGAGTGCCTATCTCCATTATATCGGATAGAGATCCTCGATTTACGCCTCGCTTTAGGATAAATTGCAAGAAGCTTTGGGTACTCGGTTGTATTTCAAGATCTTGCATTTCATCCTCGCACGGATGGCCAACTGAGCGTGTAATTCAAGTATTGGAAGATATGCTTCGATGTTGTATACTAGAGTTTGAAGGTAATTGGGAGAGGTATCTACCTTTGATTGAATTTGCTTACAATAACAGTTATCATCCAGTATTAAAATGGCTCCATATGAAGCTTTGTATGGTAGAAAATGTAGAACACCATTGTATTGGACAGAGCTCAGTGAAAAGAAGATACATGGGGTTGATTTAATCCGGGAAACAGAAGAAAAAGTGAAGGTTATTCGGGATAGTTTAAAAGCAGCTTCCGATCGCCAAAAATCATATGCCGATCTTAAACGAAAAGAGATTGAATTTCAGGTCGGTGACAAGGTATTTCTGAAAGTGTCTCCTTGGAAGAAAGTTCTTCGGTTCGGTCGAAAGGGTAAATTGAGTCCAAGATTTATCGGGCCATATGAGATCATAGAAAGAATTGGACCGGTCGCTTATCGGTTGGCATTACCACCAGAACTTGATAGAATCCATAATGTTTTTCATGTGTCTATGCTACGACGATATCGGTCAGATCCTTCACATGTTATTTCTCCGACTGAAGTGGAGATTCAAATGGATATGACTTACAATGAAGAACCCAGGTCAAAATATTGGCATAGGAAACAAAGGAGCTTAGAAATAAAAAAATAAATTTGGTGAAAGTATTGTGGCAAAAGCACGGGATTGAGGAAGCGACATGGGAACCGGAGGAGGCAATGAGGAAACAATATCCAAACCTCTTTACTGGTAAGATTTTCGAGGACGAAAATCCTTAAAAGGGGGGGAGAGTTGTAATGGCCTAAATTCAAGGTTATCGGAACAATGGTTTCGTAACCATAAATCCGATTTAAAGAGAAATTTATTTTAATATTTTTGCATGAATATTTATATGATAGGAAAATCGTTTTAAAATATCGATAAAAAAATTTTACCGATTTAGTGGTTAGTTAGAAAAAGGAATTATTGAAGGACCTTGATCTCATAAAATTGAGTAGGAAATATTTTTATAAATATTTATAAAATGTTAGTAATATAGTATTAAAATTTCGTTAGAAAATTTTAACGTTTGAGTATGTAATTAGATGAAAAGGACTAAATTGTAACAAATACAAAATTATGAAAAATGATTAGATAGTTTAAATGATAAAAGAAAGAGGGCTTAAAAGGAAAATAGACCCAAAGTCTAATTGGGCTGGATGGCAAGGGTATGAAATCAGCAAGAAGATAAGGAGAAATAAGGGTAAAATGGGAAAATAACAAAATTTGCTAAATAAAACTAGGACTAAATAGGGATATCTAGAAATCTCTTCATTTTTCTTCGCTCTCATCAGCTAAAAACGCCATAGGAGGGGTATCTAAGCTGTTATATCATAATTTTTGCACCAAGTAAGTGAATCCTTGCCTATTTCTTGTAATTTTGTGTTTTTAAAGACTTTTACAATTAGGTCCTACTATTAAATTCATTAGTCTTTGATTTCATGGATGAAATTGAAAGCCACCATGGTTGGTTTATGTAAGTTTATGATAAAATAGCATGAAATTTAAGCCTTAATTCGTTTAAGAGATGATTTTATTAGGCAATTTCAATAGAAATTGATTTTTGGGACCTAATTATGAAAGTGTTTGGAATTAAAGTCTATTACTGAAATTATGATTTCCAAAGGTTATAAAGTAGTTTAAAGTGATAGAATAAAGTGTTAATTGAGAAAAATAAGCTCAATTGAGAGGTTAATTGAGCAGGGACGAAATTATCATTCATTGAAAGTTTAGGGGAAAAATGGTAATAACCAGCTTGCACTAAAACAGTTTTTGACATCAGCAGTAGTCTAACGTTGAAAAATCACCATAAATTGTAGAAGTTGAATTAGAAGATGAACAAAATATGAAATTAAATCTTATTGAGTCTATTTTCATATGAAAGAAACAAGGAAATAAAAGAAGTTCTGTATTTTGAGATATTTAGATTTTTGTAAGACTGGTTCAAAATAAATTCGGGTTCCCCTGTTTTGACTTTAGAAAATCATAAAAAATTGAAGAAAAATAATTAGGGGCTTAAATTTATATGTTTAGAATCCTGAATGAGTCTATTTTCTATAGAAATAAACCAGAACACCATCTAATTTCCGTATGATGAGATAATTAAATTTTAGTGAAGAAGAATCAGAACTGCCAGACAGCAGAACAGGGGCAACTTTGATGAATAAACTGTACTAATTGGCTAGGCTAAAAATTCTGGAAATTTTATGGTATAAAGAAATGTGAGTCTAGTTTCAGGGAAAATTAACGGTTCTTCATTTGGAGCTCTGTAGCTCGAGAAATAAATAATTTAGTGACTGTGACTCAAGTAGACAGCGTTGAATAAGCTAAAAATAATAGTAGAATTATAGAAAATGCTACATGTGAACATGAAATGTATTGAATTGATGATTGAATTTATTTATTTAGATCCGAAAAACTCAAATACGAAGCTAGATCGAGGAAAGAAAAAAGTCCCGGATTAGTAGATTTTATAAACGAACTAGTATCGAGGTAAGTTCGTGTAACTTGAATTATATTCTTAAATGTTTGAAATGTATGTTATTGATATGAATATGGTTTGAATGTCCATTGTATGAAATTTGATGAAACATTGGTATATTTGATAAAAAGGGAAAGAAATCCCGATTGAATGAAAGGAAAATTCGATGGATCTCTGAAAAGGAATTGACGGTAAAAAGGATCTAGCCCGGACGGGTGATCCTATCCTGATATAGCCCTCCGAAGAATATGTGGAAAATGGATTTAGCCAGACAGGTAATCTGAATTAGAGTTCGAATTTAGCTTGGTGGTAATTCGGATCCAAGCTCATTAGAGTAATTGTCGTTGCAAAGGATTTAGCTCGGGTGGTAATCCCGACAATACTCTATGAGTTTATATTGCGAGGGATTTAGCTGGACCGTAAATCATTTGTAAAGATGAGGTTCGCGGGAGTGTGCTCTCTGAAATGAAAATGTGCGCACATGAATATGAATTGAGGGACCCGGATTTGTACACTAAAGTGTACCTCTGAAAATCCATCGAAATTTCGAGTAATTTAACGGAATCAATATGGAAAAATAACAAGGAAACGGAAATCATGATATTGATGAGCTCATCAATCATGGCGTGTATATTATTGATATATGGAAATTAATCGACTAACTTGGATGTTGAGTTTGTGAATGTTAGGGTAATAATGCATTGAGTGAGTATATGAATGTTTATTGCTTGTATTGAAAATACTAGGTAAGTATAATTCTTGTTACATGGGCTTACTAAGCAGAAAGTGCTTACCCTATTTCCTTTTTCCCTGTTTTGTAGTGTTAAGAGCTCGGAGGTCGAATCGGTAGGAGACTCATCACACTATCAACCCCAGTATTTCGGTATTTAAAGAAACTTTAGTTTGGAAATGAATGGCATGTATAAGCTAATAAAATAAATCTTAATATGAAATGAATGTAAGGTCAGCCATTGGTATGGCTAACAAATTTCTAGTTTCAGTATGTAATGAGGTTATCTTATAAATTTGCATGGATCTATTTTGAAAATATATTGAATTTGATTGGTTGGTATGAATTAGTTTCGGTTTAAATATTTGCAGGGAAGACTAGATTAATTATAAAGGGGTTATATTGAGTAAAAAAAAATTGTAAACTCCGGTAATGCCCCGTTCCCTATTCCGATAATAAATACGGGTAAGGGGTGTTACAAACTTAGTTAGAGGAGCTGCTATTAAAGAGAAACCCTCAACTAATCTCCGATAGTAACCTGCAAATCCAAGAAAATTGCAGATCTCAGAAACATTTCTAGGTTGTTTCAATTCACAACCTCAATTTTCTTATGATTAACTTAGATCCCCTCTGCAGAAACCACATGACCCAGAAAAGTCACCTTCCTCAACCAGAATTCACACTTGCTCAACTTAGCTTAGAGCTACTTCTCACGAAATATCTATAGAACTACTCTAAGATGCTCATCATGACCATCTTCGGTCTTAAAGTATACCAGAATGTCATCTATGAAGACTACGACAAACTGGTCCAAGTACAATTGGAAAACCTAGTTCATAAGATCTATTAAGGCAGTTGGAGCATGCGTCAAACCAAAAGGCGTGACTAGGAATTCGTAGTGCCCATAACGAGTCCTAAAAGCAGTCTTGTGGACATCAACCTCCTTAACCTTAAGCTGATGATACCTAGAATGGATATCGATCTTGGAAAACACAGAAGCCCCACGAAACTGATCGAACAACTCGTTAATTTTCAGAAATGGGTACTTGTTCTACACCGTTAACTTATTCAATTGACCATAGTCGATGCACATTCTCATTGTACTATCATTTTTCTTTACAAATAATACTGGTGCCCCCCACGGAGACACACTAGGACAGATGAACCCACAATCAAGAAGTTCTTAAAGCTGAGCCTTTAACTCTATAAGCTCCTTCATTGCCATACGATAAAGATCGATGGACACTGGAGTTGTACCTGGTAGTATCTCGATACTGAACTCGACCTCCCAATCTGAAGGCAAACCCGACAGCTCCTCGATAAAAACATTTGGAAATTCTTTAAACATTCGAATCTTTCCAATAGAAGAAACCACAGAAACTGAATCACTTAAAAAGTCAGATATGCCTCACATTCTTTACGATCCAGCTTTTCAACCACAAGAACGAATATCAAATTGGATAAGTAATCCCGACGCTCGCCAATCATAATCACCTCCAAATCATTCTCGGATATCAAAACTACCCTTTTAGATGTACAATCCAAACTAACTCGATGCTCTACAAGCTAGTCCATTCCAGAATCCGATCAAATTCTCAACACAGTAGCTCTATCAGATTAGCTGGAAATACAACCCCTTGTATCTCAAACGGTACATTCCTATACAGTCTATTAACCCAAATAGATTGACCGAACAGACTAAGTATAGTAATCTCTCTAGAAGTGCTTTCAACAGAAATCCCCAAGTTTACAGAAACAGAGCTAGCTACGTAGGAATGTGTTGACCTTGTGTCTATCAATGTAAAATAAAGGGCATCATAAATAAAGAACGTACCTGTAATCACATCAGTGGCATCTCTATCCTCACGATGTCTAGTAGCATAAACCAACGCAGACTGCCTTGCCTCAGTCTAATTAGCACCTCTGATCAGTGCTCTCTGCCCTCTGCCTATACTATTACCACCCCTAGTCGAACTATGACCCCTAGGCGGCTGTTGAACTGCCCATTGAGGCTGAACAAATCCCGAAGCTGGTGTTTGCATCTGATCAGAATGCTGTGGGAAATCTCTGATACGATGCTCCATAGACCTACATCGTAAGCACGCTCCCAACCTCCTCCAACACTCATTCAGATTACGTATAATATCTCTTATTCTTACCCTTTTCTCGGTCTTTATTCTTGCGTTCAATGCACTTAACTTCCTCAACGATCTTCGTCTTGTCCACCGAGACGGTAAACTCCTGCTCCCTCTATGAAGCTATCAGAACTCTAAGATCATCCCTTAATCCTTCCTCATAGCGGACACAGTTCTCATACTTAGCCAATACCATCCCATGAGCATAATGGCTCAGTCTAAAAAATTCGGCATCATACTCGGCCACAGTCCTATCCCCTTGAATGAAGTTCATAAACTCGCTTCTACGAGCATCCACATAACTCGCCCCTCATATATTTACTCTAGATGGCGGTCTTAAAATAATCCCAAGTAATATGATCCGACTGAGTACCCTCCTCAACCATTAACCACCATTGATACGCCTCATCGCGAAGTAGAGATACTGCACTCTTTAATTTCTGCTCAAGGGTGCAGTCGATATCATTCATGATTCTCTCGATGGCCTCCAACCAATATTTGACCATAGTCGGGGCGACTCTAGTGACGCTCCTAAATAACTCAGGGCTATTAGAATGGAGTTGTTTAGTTACTGACTCATGGCTCCCAAAACCAAAATGAGGTCCAACAACCCTCTCCAACGCTCTAAGCATGGCTTGGGACAATACGTCGTCCCTAGCCAAGAGACTTTGAGACCCGATCTCAGCAGTAGGTGTAGCCGGTGTCTCACTCGTATCCAAATTAGGCATACTACCCATCAAGGACGACTGTAACACCCCTAACCCGTATTCGTCACCGGAATAGGGTTACAAGGCATTACCAATCAAATCACAACATACAACATACATTTATCCATCCATTTTCAAATACCATTCAATCATAATCACATTTTCCTTTATAAAGGCCTACGAGACCTCAAAACATGCTTGGAAGAGGTTCTGGACTAAACCGATAACATTTGAAATATTTGGGAAACTTATAAAATTTTCATGCATTATAGGGTTCACACGACCATGTGCACACAGCTTCAGACACGCCCGTGCCCCTAGCCGTGTGAAAACAGGGCATACATACTGACTTGGGTCACACGGCTGACCATACGCCCATGTGTCTAGCCCGTGTGCCCTTCGAAATGGCTACACACACCCGTGTGCCAGGCCGTGTACTAGGCTGTGCCAATCCTGTAGGGTAGACTGACTTATGCAACACGGCCAAGTCACGCGCCTGTGTGCTAGGTCGTGTGCCATTTAGGGGGTATACTAACTTGTGCCACACAGCCGGTCATACGCCCAAGTGTGAGGCAGTGTCGAGGATACTGACTTCAATTCAATTTGAACACCAGGGGACACATGGTCGTTTATCATGACCGTGTGCCGCACACGGTTGAGACACACACCCGTGTCTCTGCCCGTGTGGACAAGAATAAGCCATTTGCAAGGCCAATTTGGCACCATTTCTCATGTTCATCTATACATCCAAATTAATACCATTTCAACACATTTATAGGCAACCAAAACATGCCAATTCATATACAAATCATGCCATTTCATCTTCAACTATTTCACTACTCAGATCATAACCATAAACATACCAAAACAATATATCATTACCAACCATTTCACCTATCTTCCCTATGCATTTTTCTCATCATTTTATCAACTAATTCATGTCACAAAATATACCAATTCATCATCCCTATATCATACCAAATCAACTATGATATATCATTGATAAATAATCAAAACAATTAACCACTTAGCCATCACAACAATCATACCAAACATGCCAAAACACAAGGCCATATATACATCACATATCACTTACCAAATTCATAAATTAAGCCAACTTAGATGGCCAAATACCCACCAACATGTACATCATTTACAAGCCAACTCTCATGGCTAAAATCACAACTTAAAACATATCATTTTAACACTAGCCTATACATGCCATATACCATATATACATAACATCAAAAGTACCAACAAGTTGATCGATAGTGTGACGATGTTCCTGATGATCCCCGACTCCAAGCTAGCTTAGATTATCTATAAAATAGGGAAAGAACACACAAAGTAAGCTTTAAAAACTTAGTAAGCCATATACAATATAAAATTACCACATGAATCAATAGCATTTTCATTAATAGGCAAATCATGAATAAGCATATAAAAGCTCACAAACCTTTCCCATTGAACACATATTCAAAATCATAAGTGAATTCATCAAATACTTCTCTTTTTAATACTCGTATGAATCTCGTACGTACCTAAGTCACTTAACTCATTCACACATTCTTCCTCAACTTGACTTTACCCGTTGAACCATTTAGAATCTTTAAGGATACTCGGAAATCACATATAACTCATACAATGCCATATCCCGGATATGGTCTTACATGTTATCTCATATCGATGCCACTGTCCCAGAAAAGGTCTTATACGAAATCATGTAACGATGTCAATGTCCTAGACATGGTCACACAATCACATCTCGGTAATCCTAATGTCATGACATTCGTATCCTATACTATTCCTAAAGTTCTTACGGGACTTTCAGATATTGTAACCCTGTTGATTCTTGCTCGTATTTTATCATTCAACATTCATAGCAGTTTAATGACAATTAAACATATAAAATTCAATTTAAATACATTTATTTGCATATGAACTTACCTTGTATTCTGGATAAACGGACTGGAACGACTATTCGATAACTTTTGATTTTCCCCGATCTAAATCCGATTTCTTTTGTTGTTGATCTATATACATTCAAAATTAACTCATTTATTCATCAAATCACTCAATTCAGTGCACAAACACATATTTGGGCCTTTTTACACTTTAGTCCCTAAAGTTCTATATTTTTACAATTTAGTCCATATTTAATAAATACACAAAATTCACACAATTTAATTCAAATACATGCTAACCAAATTTTCCTAGTGTACATATCAGCCCATATTTATCATCTATTCACACATTTAACCATACATTTTCACATTTTCACAATTGAATCCCTATTTGACATTTTTATCAAAAATCACTTTACAAAACTTGTGTCACTATCAAAAAATATTCAATTTTCATCATCAAACATTCAAAAGCTCAAGCATTCATCAATGGAACTTCACAAAAACATTTGCAACTTCAAAAATTAAGGCATGGGCTAGCTAGAATACAAAGCAACGATCTCAAAAACGTAAAAATCATCAAAAACCGAGCAAAGAACATACCTTAATCAAAAACAATAAAAGCCGAACCCTAGATGGACATGGAAGCTTTCTTTTTCCCTTAATAATCGACTATAGATCAAGAAATAAAGATGATATGGCTTTTGTTTTAGTTAATTATACTTAATAACTTAATTACCATTTTAACCTTTATAATAAACATATAAAATCACTTAATATAAGGCCATCTATGTCAAATTCCACTATCAATGGTTTAATAACATCATAAGAACCTTTCATTTAATAAACCATAAAAATTAAGCACTTTAAACAAGTAAAATGCAACTTTTACATTTTACGCAATTTAGTCTTTTTATCAAATTAGACGTCCAATCGATAAAATTAAATTACGAAACTTTCACACATATATAATCACATGCTATAAACACCAAAAATAATATTAAAATAATTTTTTGATCTCAGATTTATGGTTTCAAAACCACTGTTCTGATTTAGCTAAAATTGGACTGTTACAACGACTCAACTCGAGTCCCTCTATGGCACCCGCCACGCCCACAAGTGCCACGCCCATGTGTTCCACAAGCACTCATCGTATTCTTAGATTATCTACATTACAAAATTTTATGTATCAGTTTTAGTATTTATTATCAAGTATTTTATGCTTCAAACAATTATCAGAAAAAATTTTAGAAGTTTTAGAAATTTTCATTCTCTAACTAACTCAGTGCAGTTTTAATCATTTTAGAGTTTTCTAACTAAAGTATTTCTAAGTCAGAAGTATTTATAGGATTGGTGCCGGAGACTCGATATTCCATACACTTATTTTTCAAATTCAAAAATAAACTTTACTCAAAAAAACAGTTTTTACAAATACAATTTTAAACCCAAAATTTCACAACACAAGTTTTGCAACCTAACTATGATACCACTAAATGTAACACCCCAAACCCGGCCTAGACGTTATAACCAAATCTGAAAATGTTACGTAAAATAATTATAAATATGACTTTCGCTTTTTTAAAAACACCATGATCCTTTGCTATTTAAAAGCTCGTTTTAATTGAAAATGTTTTTTGTACTTAATAATTACAACCGTTAATGATTATATTTTCTAAATAAATCGAATAAGTTATAGTAGTAGTGCTTAAGAAGTTATATTTTGGAAAACTGAGTTTGTTTTTTGATCGCAGAAACATAGCTGTTTTTCAAACAATTGTTTAATCGAATGTCATGCCAAAACCCAAAATAAAAGTTCAAATCCAAAAATATTCCTAAGTCCAAAATTTACAAAACTTTCAAATCGGAATTTTAAATAAGCCAAATTTATGCAAATAAAGTTTTATAGAAACGTAAACACAACTGAGCTCCCGTCGCACCGATCCGCCTAAGTTTAAGGGTTACTTGAAATTATCAGACAAATAGAGAGTAAGTTTTCTTTTAAAACTTAGTGTGTGACTCATACGTAAACAGAAATTCAAATTTAATCACATGGCAGAAACAGATACAGACATAAATCTCTTACAGAATTAGAATCATAACAGAGTAGTACAGATGCAGATATGTATATTCTACCACCATCCTTTACACCAGCTCCGACCATCCAAACACACCACGTGGGGTATAAAACACCCACCCAACCGTACACACCGCATAGTGTCCATAAGACACTTTTCAGAATAATTGCAATAATGTTGCCAGTATAATGGCGAGGTATCGCCTCATACAGAACACTTCATCTATATAATACATGTCCCACCCCATAGTCAGATATAATAGAAATAACAAAAATAACAAATACCAGAATTACATATCATACATGCTCGTATAACAAATGTAGAACATGCTTTATACATAATAGATCATACATATTAAACATTATTTACGTCAAGGTTCATGCCATCCAATTAACATATTTCATGCTTAATAGCTTATAAAATCACATACCAACCCCACGGAAGGCCCACAGTCGACCGGGACAACGTGTACGACCCTAGAGAAAAATTTTGAGTTTTGGGCCACATACATGGCCCATATTGTCATGCCCGTGTGGCCCACACAGCCCAAATTGCCTTGCCCGTGTGGCCCGCAGGCCCAAAATGGCCTAGACTGTGTGTCACACATAGCCTCGCACACAGCTTCTCACACGACTGTGTGTCACACACAGCCTACCACAGGGCTTGGCACATGATCGTGTAGCATCGACAGGTCCTAATTTCGAATTTCGTCGTTCGTTATTTTTTTCGAGTTTCTCGTTACACACCTGGTTTAATTTTGCTACGAATGCAACCACGAGATTCCCAATACCTAAAATCAATAATCCAACTACCAATTTCAGTTAATAATTACGAGACTCAAACAAGAATTGTCCATGAACATGGCCTCACAATAGAATCCAACGCATTCGTACACTTACCATCAACAACCGACAACCGCGTAACACCTAACCCCCTGGAGGAACACCACCCGTCTCACGGTTCTCCCTTAATCGAACATTAAAACGAATAACACAGTTAATAGACCTTTCCATTCTAAAGAATAACTAGAACCCCCAATTCACTAAAATCCCAAAACGAAAAAAAAAATACCTGACAAAAAATGTCAACTACTCCCAATGCCCAACACAAAATGAACAGCAAAGAATCGAAGCAACGAAGTCGTAAATGGATGGAAATATTTTAACCAGAAATGGACAGAACGGTGACCAGGAACAGAGAAAAAAAAATAAAGAAAATAGGAGAAAAGAAAAGGAAAAAAAAACGTGAAGAAGACTTGCTGAATGTTTTTAAAAAAAAACAATAACCACCCACAACTAACCAGATAATTATTGAAGAGTTCAATTTAAGTCTAAACTCCTCCACAAAATTAATAAAATAAAAACAAAATACCCCTCACACATAGGGAGACTAGAACTCCAAACCTTAAACAAATATACCAAACTCTTGACCACCCAAACTGAACACATTACATGACAAAACCCAACACATCTAAAGCTTAAAATTCCGGGGCATTACAAAAGCTCTAATCACTATTTCAAGTAAATCTCAATCAATCAAATAAAATTAGTTATTGATCTAAAGGTGAGTATTTGGTACACTACCAATGCAGTTTTTTAACTTCACGAGTAAAGTTATAAATTTGCTACGTATATATTAATTTTCTATTATACCATATATACGCTTATCATCAGCTCAACCCTAATTGTGGAATTTTTAAATTCTATTCATAGTGTATAAAATGTTTTCCCTTAATCTAATAATTTTTTTCCTTTTTCTTCTCTTTAACAAAATATTTTATGCAATGGGTTTGGAGTTTCCTTTTATGCCATTTTCAACCAAAATATTTTGGGCTTTGGGTCAAGAATAACTTTGGGCTTCATTTTCAGTCACATTTTTATGACTCTTCATATCAATTAACCAGAATAATGAGATTTAACAGAATTGTATTATGTTACACTAAGTAAAATTTTGTAATAAATTTATAAAAACTTATATAAAAAAACAAATTAAGTTTTAGTTAAAATTACTATTATATTTTAGGTTGAAATTTCATTATATATATATATACATTCAATTTTTATATAAAAATATAAAAAGACAAAAACATTCACAAAAACTTCAATTCAATCAAATATTTAGAGTGTGTTTGATAAACTATTGAAAATTTTCATTTCATTGAAAAGGAAAATTTTAAAATTTTTCAACATTTATTTTTTTTTAAAAAATGTATTTGTTAACCCTAATAAATTTTCACTTAAATTAAAATTTTCAACAAAAAATTGTTTAATAATAAAAGTAGGTAGATAGTTACTTATCATAAAAATTAAAATTGATTTTATTTCTTCCAAAAACTATATTCAAAATAAATGATCTAATAAAGAAATAAAATATCCAAAATAATATAAAATATTATATTAATAAAATAAAAAATTACGAAAAAATAATTTTTAAAAATCAAAATTTATTATTATCCAACAACACAATTATATTCGATACATAATTTTTATTAAACATAATAAATATATAATGTGAATTCAATACTTGTAAATTTTGTACCAGAAATCTTGTGCATAGATTTTTTTTTTTCTCATTTACCGTTTTGGAAAATCAAAATTTGTATTTTGATTCTTTCCGGTTTCGATTAAAACTTAACAAAAATATTAATTTATTTCAACATATACCTGATTTGATCCAAACTCAAAAATAACTGCAATTAAGATTGATTAAAAATTGAAATATGAAGTAAAAGATTACAAGCGTTTGAGTTCAATTTAAAAAGAATTAGTTCTTTCTTTTTCATTTTAACTTTTTGAAATTATTTAAGGTTTTTCATTAAAGCATATATTATAGCTGAGTATTGGGTTTGTTGAGTAGATAGCTAGACATAGTTTGAAATTTGAATTCTATTTTGGCACAAAAGTGTGATGAATTTACTTTAAAGTGGATTTGGATTGGTAGTATGTTTCCTTGTGGTTAATGTAAAAATAGCGGTGACAGTGAAATTAAATACTATAATGTGAGACAATAAAGTAAGTTAAACGCACCGCACCGTACCGTCTCTATCAATTGGATTTTATTTTTTGATTCTGCCTTGTTGCTGGGTGTTTTTATCTCATGTTGTTGTTACATCATATGTGTTTTGTGGTATTTTTGTAGAGGTAGTTTTACTGTAAATTTTTAATGGTAAAGGTATCTTTTATTTCTATTTTATGGTTTATAAAAATTAATTCTTTTGAAGTTCCTGTATTTCCCTCTTAATATTGGTATATTTAGGATTTGGACCTAAATTCTCTCCACAAAGAGACAACGTAACTTAGGTTAATTTATTAGAATATGCTAAAAAAATTATTTTAGAAACTGAGTTGAAATTCTACAAATTTATTTAAATTCTTGCATTTTCACTTACCCAAAATTTGTTTTTTTTTTCTTGTGGTTGGAAATAATTAGAAGTTTGTAGATTTATTTTTATCCTTATTTAGGATAGACATTGTCATAGTTTTAAGGAATAGATCGGTAAATATTAAAATTTTCAGCCTATTTTCTCAATTATCTTTCTTTTTCAGCATATTTGTATAAATTAACCCCAAACAAATCTATTAAAATGGTTTGCTTTGTAACATAGCATATTGTGAGTTTAGAATTTACAATAATTTCTGTTACCTTTTCATTCATGTCTTTTTTTTTTTTTCCATCGATTTGTTAGGTACAAAATTTTAACAAAGCAAAGAATTGATCCATTGAACTTATGGGTGTTTATTTGCATTGCAGGTTTTTAGGTTTGAACCAATTTGCCAAAAGGGACCAAGCTAGGAGCGTGCCAAAGTAATTGATTATAGAGTGATATTATGCAAAGGACACTTGAGAAGATGTTTTTAAATGGCGAATAGTATTATACGCCATGATTCAGTTTGTTTTAATAAAGTTTTAAGTGGTATTGTATTATACTATTAATGAGAATCAGTTGTAATCAAATAGACGTTTATCTTCAGAATTTATGATTTAGAATAATAAAAAATATGTAAGTATGTTTAGTAAAGTCTTCGCCCATTTTAAAATTTTTGTTAAGCGTTTAAGTTTGGTGGCATCTTATATTCGAATCTAGTAAATCAGATCGGGTATAAGGTGTTACAATTTTATTAGTATCAAAGATTTTGGTTTAGTCGATCCTTTGGAAGTTAAGTGAGAGTTAGTCTTGTATACATAATACGTCGAACTTGGCTTAGTCCCTCAAGTAAGTTAAAGAATTTCATATGGCAAATACTTTAGTATACTGTTAATAGTAGGGTAAGTGTAACAGTTGGGAAGGAAAATAATGATTTCATTGATAACATAAGGAAGTTTATACAAACTGGGAAAAGAAAGTAAGTTCAAGATAATTGGATTGAAGTTTTCCTCCAAAGAGATACTTTTGTTGCTGCAGTAAAGCGGTATAGCGTAAAGCACGAGTCCAACTTCCATGTTACGTCTTCAAGTGTAATTGTAAACTCACCGCACGAAAGATGAAATGTGTGCGTTTTGAGTCTCCATTTTTCCAACAAAACACTGATAAGTGCGAGCTCCAATTTAGTCCTCTAAGCATACAATGCACGTGCAACAATCCCACCTCTTCCAAGTGTTGTTCAATAATACGCGATGTCCTCACACTTAAACTGTGTATATACGTCTCGATAATCCAATCTTTGGTCTAATTATATAAACATAAAAATTTTAAAAAAATAATAATAATGTTAACAACTTAATAATTATATTAATTAAAAAATTAATAATATTTTATTACCATTTGTAATTGGACGTCGGAAATATGTTTGTCATCGAAACGAAAAAGAGACGAAAAAGAGGCATTGACATTTTTAAGATTATAAAAATAAAATAAAATCAAAGAAATTATGAAATATAAAATTAAGACAAGAAGAATTTGAGAGAAATTGAATAAAAATGTTGAGAATAAAATAGTAGAAAGAATAAGATTGAATGAAAGAAAAAAAATTAAGTAAGGGTATATATAAAATGAAATAGTCATTGAGGTAAAAATGTAATTAGCTGTTTGAAATGTTAACCTGACGTTGTACGAAAACACTTTTTATAAGAGGCGTTTTTTATTTCTCTCTCCAAAATCGACTTATTTTCCTAAATTTAGGAAATATCAGCTTAAATGGCTTGTTATGTTTAAAATTGAAAATTTTTACCTAATTAACCCAATTTGTTTTCACCACGCTTCTTTTAGAGTCATGTTCTCAAAATAAAAAGGGGGACTTCAATTTTGGAGTTGTAAATCTTGATGTAAAATATAATATATATATATATATATATATATATATATATGTATATATACGATTTGTTGGGTTTCAGTGAACGTGGCATCAAAAATAAAATGATTGCAATATTCTAGATTTAAAAGTATTTTCTAAAAATCACTTGAAGACTAGTGTGTGCACCCTTTCATTATGTAAACAGCTTCATTGGATTTAAATCCTAATCAAATCACGTGGGTGGGAATTAGATTTTTTTGGGTCATGGGTTAATTTTGCATTAGGTCCTTCATAATTTGTTAGTCTGCTTTAGTCCTACATTCGTTTCAATTTCACTCAATTTATACTTCCTAGATTTTTTTGAATTCAGTTAGGGTTATCTATGTTTGAATTTTTTTTCCATTTTTTTTTCATATGGTTCTAATTGGTGATTAATTATTTCATTAAAATTTTTAATGTAGTATGAAATCCATGCATCATACGGGAAAGAAAACTAATTTGTAAAATAAGATGTTTCATTTTTGTATTTCTTGAAATATACAATTGAGAAGTTAGATTTAACGTATTAAACTAATCATAAATAAAGTATACGAATATTTTTTTTATTTTTTGTATAATATAGTTTTTATTCTTTTGAAGTTGGGAATAAGGTATTAAAATAAAATAATAATTAAATTTTAATAATAAATAATTATTTTAGTTATATATAAATTAAAATTATGATTTATCAGTATAAATAGCATTATATATTTTAATAATAATTACTTACATTAGTTACACGGTTTAAAAAAATTTTATTAAATAAAAAAATAAATATCTATATTTACATGTAGTGTACATAAAATTTTGAGACTAGTATATATAAAAAAATAAGTTTAGAAAAATTTTTGAATTGACGAAAATATTCTTTATTTTTTATCATATTACTAAATTCACATTTAAAAATAATTATAATATTTAAATTAAAATTATTAATTAAAAAGTTGAAATAAAATAGAAATTGTGATAATTGCACATTTAAAAGTAATTAGAATTATGTTGTAAACTAAATGGATGTCATAACCCCCTTTAAGCATATTAAAGTAATGAGATAAAACTCTTTACTTAATTTATAATCAGGAGATTATTAAATAGAGTAATTAAGAAACTTTAATTCTTTAAATGTAATACCTTTATTAATTGAATGTAAATGAGCTTATAAATAGCACCTTGTAAGTGAAAATAAAATAATGAAATTCTCTCGTATTTTTCCATCCTCTTTTATTTATTGTTTTATTAATTTTTCTATAACACGCTATCAGCACGAGCTTCTACGAGTTCATAGTGAAGTTCACGTCATTTAGACTTTATATAATTTGCCCGTATAACTCCCGTTAAACTATATACGGTATATGTATTTTCATAATTCTTTTATTTTATTTTCTAGATAAAATATTTGCTTTGGGTAACATTTGCACATTTATTTTTACAACTAAAATCTAATAATGATAATTATATATACATGTTTTTTTTATTAAAAGAAATTTCAATTAATTTAATTTGTGTTAAGTTATTATTATGACTATTCCTCTTTATGTCAATATTTGACATACATATTATTATTTAGCAAATTTGGTATATATAATTGAGTTATTTCACAATTGAGAATACTTATTATTTTACTAATATTTTTTTTTTATTTTGATTCAAGTGATTATAATGTCAAATCTTGCCAAACTTGAATTTGCAGCCTTAGACATCTCAGGCAAGAATTATTTGTCATGGGTGTTAGATGCTGAAATTCACCTAGATGCTAAAGGTCTAGGAAATACTATATTAGCAGATAAAGAAGCAGCTAATCAAGACAAGGCAAAAGCAATTATTTTCATCCATCATCATCTGCATGAAGGATTAAAAGTGGAATATCTCACTGTGAAAGACCTTCTTGAGTTGTGGAAAAATTTGAAAGAACGATTTGACCATCAGAAAATTGTGATACTCCCTAAAGCTCATTATGATTGGATGCACTTACGGTTACAAGATTTTAAGACTGTAAGTGAATACAATTCAGAACTTTTCAAAATTAGTTCTCAACTAAAATTATGTGGAGAAAACATAACTGATGAGGACTTGTTAGAGAAAACATTTTCAACCTTTCACGCTACTAATGTGCTCCTGCATTAGCAATACCGTGAAAAAAGTTTTAGAAGGTATTCTGAATTGATTTCATGCCTTTTGGTGGCTGAATAAAATAATGAGCTATTGATGAAAAATCATGGAATTCGTCCTACTGGTTCTGCACCATTCCCTGAAGTGAATATAGCAGTACACAATAATTATGAAAATAGAAAATATAAAAGTTGCGGCCGTGGTCGTGGACGTAGTGGGGGACGTGGTCGAGGACGTATTAGTAATCGTTATCATGGTGGTCATAACAATGATACTTCTAACCACCAGAAAAAGAATAACAATGAAAGACAAGAAAGAAGTGGTCAAAATAATCCTTCAATGATTGTTGAGAATATATGCTACCGATGTGGTATGAAGGGGCAGAGGTCACGTACCTGTCGTACGTCTGAGCATTTAGTGAAACTTTATCAAGCATCCATTAAAAGGAAGGGAAAGCATATGGAGACAAATTTTATATCCCAAAATGATGAAATGGAGGCAAAAGATGAAGATATTCACTATAATAATAAAACTAACCATGCCTATGAGGATGATAAATTTAATGACCTTAATAATATAACTCACCTAGATGTTGCAGATTTCTTTGAGAATCATTAGAAAAATTGATGTTATTTTGACATTTTTATGTTGTTTTAAGTATATTTTATTTTCTTGCATAAAGAATAATTTATATATTTAATAAATAATTGCAATGTTTCTCATATTATATTTTGTTTGTTTTTATGAAGAATATGAATATTCAAAAAAATTTCGATAGACCTAAAATTAATGAAGACATGTGTCTTGCAGATAGTGCTACAACACATACGATACTCAAGATAAAAAATATTTTTCTCATTTGACAATGAGTAATGCCCATGTTAATACAGTATCGGGTAGTTCAAAACTTATTGATGGTTCTGGAAGAGCTATTATATTATTACCTAAAAGTACAAAATTTATCATTGATGATGCTTTATATTCCACCAAGTCTCAAAGAAATTTATTGAGTTTTAAAGATATTCGTCTTAATGGATATCATATTGAGACTATGAATGAGAAAAATGTTGAATATATATATTACAAATGTTGAATATGGAAAGAAATATATTTTGGAAAGGTTACCTACTTTTTCATCAGGTTTATATTATATATATTACCAGAAGTTTGTAGAACCACATACTTTACTATTTGGCATGACCGATTAGGCCATCCCAGATCTATTATGATGCGAAGAATCATCGAGAATTCAATTGGACACCCATTAAAGAAACAAAAGATTCTTGAATTCAAGGATTTATCTTGTGTCACTTGTTCTCAAGGAAAATTGATTATTAAACCATCACCAGCTAAAGTTGGGATTGAATCTCCAGCATTTCTAGAACGTATTCAAGGTGATATATGTGGGCCCATTCATCCACCATGTGGACCATTCAGATATTTTATGGTATTAATAGATGCATCTAGTAGGTGGTCACATGTGTGCTTATTATCGACTCGCAACCTGGCATTTGCGAGACTACTTGCTCAAATAATTCGATTAAGAGCACAATTTCCAGATTATGCAATCAAAACTATTCGTCTTGATAATGCTGGTGAGTTTACATCCCAAGCTTTTAATGATTATTGTATGTCAATTGGGATAAAAGTTGAACATCCTGTAGCTCATATTCATACACAAAATGGTTTAGCTGAATCATTTATCAAACGCCTCCAACTAATAGCTCGACCATTGCTTATGAGAACAAATCTTCCTGTTACAGCTTGGGGATATGCTATTTTGCATGCAGCAGCACTTGTACGCTTAAGGCCAACAAGTTATAATAAGTACTCCCCATTACAATTGGCTTTTGGCCAGGAGCCAAATATTTCCCATCTTAGAATTTTTGGATGTGCAATATATGTTCCAATTGCTCAACCACAACGCACAAAGATGGGTCCTCAAAGAAGGTTGGGAATATATGTTGGTTATGAATCTCCTTCTATAATTAAATATGTTGAACCGTTAACAGGAGATTTATTTACTACACAATTTATTGATTGCCATTTTGATGAAACAACATTCCCAACATTAGAGGGAAAGAAAATACAAGTGGTAAAAGAAATTACATAGAATGAATCATCATTATCTCAAGTAGATCCTCGTACAAGTCAATGTGAACAAGAAGTTCAAAGGATTATACATTTGCAAAACATTGCCAATCAACTGCCAGATTCATTTACTAACCTAAAGAGAATTACAAAATATCATATACCAGCTGAAAATGCTCCAATATGAATTGATATCCCAATAAAGTAAATTGTTAGTGCAAAAGAAAGTAATTCATGCCTGAAGCGTGGAAGACCAATCGGTTCTAAAGATAAAACTCCTCTTAAAAAGAAAGGATCAATTATTCAAGATGGTATTATTGTGGAGGCAAGTGCCCCAGAAGAGGCCAAAGATATAACTAATCAAAAAACCCTAGAAGAGTTTCAGGTACCTGAAAATGGTGATAACGAAGAAATCTCAATAAGTTATGTTATTTCAGGAAAAAGATGGAACCGAAAAAATATAGTTGCCGACAACAATTTTGCTTATAATGTTGCTATTGAAATAGCAAAAGAAAATGAGGATCCTGAGCCTAAATCTATTGATGAATGTAGAAATAGAAAAGATTGGCCAAAATGGAAAGACGCAATTCAAGCAGAATTAAATTCACTTTCTAAACGCGGGGTTTTTGGACCTATAGTCCAAACACCTAAATATGTAAAGCTGGTAGGATATAAATAGATATTTGTGCGAAAACAAAATAAGAAAAATGAAGTCGTAACATATAAATCACGACTTGTAGCACAAGGATTTTCGCAAAGACCCGGCATTGATTATGAAGAGACATATTCTCCTGTGGTGGATGCAATCACGTTTAGATACCTTATTAGTTTGGCAGTATGTGAAAAACTTGACATGCGTCTAATGGATGTTGTTACAGCCTATTTGTATGGTACACTTGATAGTGAAATTTATATGAAAATCCCAGAAGGATTTAAAATCCCTGAAGGATATAGTGTTTCCAAGGAAAATTGCTCAATCAGATTAAAGAAAAGTTTATATGGATTAAAACAATCTGGACACATGTGGTACAATCGTCTTAGTGAATATTTGTTAAAAGAAGGTTATAAAAACGATCCAATCTGTCCATGTGTTTTTATAAAAAGGTCTGAATCAAACTTTGTGATAATTGCTATTTATGTTGATGATCTAAATATTATTGAAACTCCTGAAGAGCTTTAAAATGCAGTAAATTATTTAAAGAAAGAATTTGAGATGAAAGATCTCGGAAAAACAAAATTTTGTCTTGGTCTGCAGATCGAGCATTTAAAAGATGGAATTCATGTCCATCAGTCAACTTATACGAAAAAGATCTTAAACAAATTTTATATGGATAAAGCACATCCATTGAGTACCCCGATGGTTGTACGATCGTTAGATGTGAATAAAGATCAATTTCGTCCTTGTGAGAATGATGAAGAGTTTCTTGGTCCTGAAGTACCATATCTAAGTGTCATAGGAGTATTGATGTATCTTGCAAATAACACAAGACCTAATATAGCTTTTGCTGTAAACTTGCTAGCAAGATTTAATTCCTCTCCAACACGTAGACATTGGAATGAAATTAAACATGTATTTAGATATCTTAGAGGGACCATTGATATGGGGTTATTTTATTCAAATGATTCAAAATCCCTATTAGTTGGTTATGCCGATGCTGGATATTTATCGAATCCACATAAAGGTCGATCTCAAACGGGATATTTATTTACATGTAGAGGTACTGCCATATCATGGCGTTCGACAAAGCAAACATTAGTTGCTGCCTCTTAAAATCATGCTGAAATAATTGCAATGCATGAGGCAAGTCGAGAGTGTGTTTGGCTAAGGTTATTAACCCAACATATCCAGAAGATATGTAATTTGCCTTTACAGGAAAATATGCCAACTATCTTATACGAAGATAATGCAACATGTATAGCTCAATTAAAGGGTGGTTATATCAAAGGTGACAGAACGAAATATATTTCACAAAAATTATTCTTTACTCATGATCTTGAGAAGAAAGCTGACATAGAAGTTCAACAAATTCGTTCTAGTGATAATTTAGCAGATCTTTTTACCAACGCATTGCCAACTTCAACATTTGAAAGACTACGAAACAAGATTGGAATACGTCGACTCAAAGATATAATGTGATGTCGCCATTAGGGGGAGTCTAAAACATGTTGTTCTCTTTTCCTTTAACCAAGGTTTTGTCCTACTAGGTTTTCCTGGTAAAGGTTTTTAATGAGACAACTTGTAATAGGAGATTGTGTACTCTTTTTCCTTCATTAGGTTTTTATCCCACAAGGTTTTTCCTAATAAATGTTTTAATGAGGCACATTCTTATTCAAAAGACATCCAAGGGGGAGTGTTGTAAATTAAATGGATGTCATAACCCCCTTTAAGCATATTAAAGTAATGAGATAAAACTCTTTGCTTAATTTATAATCAAGAGATTATTAAATAGAGTAATTAAGAAACTTTAATTCATTAAATGTAATACCTTTATTAATTGAATGTAAAGGAGCTTATAAATAGCACCTTGTAAGTGAAAATAAAACAATGAAATTCTCTCGTATTTTCCATCCTATTTTATTTATTATTTTATTAATTTTTCTATAACAAATTAGAATTAAAATTATTAGTTAAAAAGTTGTACTAATTTTAAGATAGAGTTATTCTTTGAATAAAGCACTAAACATAAAATATAGAAAAAAATGTGAATAATTATAATTGTATTTGTAATTTACAATTATTAGTTAATTTTTTATGTAAACAAAAGTTGTGGTAATTTTATTGATGTAAAATAGAGTTATTACTTGAATAGAATTCTAATCATATTAATTATCACTTAGTTAATATTAGAGTTAATTGTGTTAATTTGTTATTATTTTCAGTAATATTACTTTGCATTAATTACATAAAGTAAAACTATATTATATGTTGAATATGTCAAAAATGTTTTAATTATTATTTGAAAATTTTCTATTATAATATTTAAAAAAAATATTAAACGCGAAAATCACAAGCAACACATGTGACATTAAAAGCTAGTTCTTTTTCTTTCTTTCTTTCTTTTCCTTTTTTTTATAAACGAGGATGGAACCCAAACTCTCAAGCCTATAATATAATACTCTTGCCACTAGGTCGAAAGGTTGTTACCTAAAAGCTAATTATTGTAATAGTAATAGTGTTAACTAAGTTTAGGTTCAATTAGCCCAATCCACATGTATTTATTATTACTCAAATAATACTATTTTATTTTATATGCAATTTAATAAATAATTAAAAATAAAAAAGATCAAATAAATTCTATTCTTTTAAATATTAATACTTTAAAAAAAATTAAAATTTCCAAAAAGTTCTATATCATACAGAGAAAAATTGTTTTGTATACGAAAATTTTAGATTCCACAACAACTCATTATAATTTGATTTAGAATGCTTCTATACGAATTCTTCCTTTATCCAAAATTTCAATTTTTATTATTTTATTTTTCGGTTCTTCACCATCATCACAACTCCATTATTAGCATCAGCAGTGGCGTATTTGGCAGGCCTCCGTCCTTTAAAATGAAAAGTTATCTATTTAGGTTTTTTAAAAATTTTAAAATTTTAATTTAGTAAAATTAAAATTATACTTTGAACCCCTCTAAAAATGATACAATTTTGATTTAGTCTTTTAAAAATTATAAAAATATAAACTATTAAAAATTACAATTTAATTTCGAGCCTCTAAATTTTTTTTCTAACTTCACCCGTATCAACTAACTCATAAACATCAAACCTCACATCTCTCAAATCAATCGGAAAACTCCACAAGTCAGTCAATTCATTCCCAAAATCACAAGTTTCACAAACACAACTAAATCAAACCCAAAACTTGTTACCCGAGAGAGATAGATATGAAAACCATGATTACCCAAACCCAAGAGAACAGAAAAACAAAATACTAAAAATTATGGAGTAGCTAAGGCATTAAAATTATAACGAGTTAAGGCATGCATTTGATTCTTAATAGATGTACAATGAGTTGGTACCATGAACTAAGTTAGGTACGTTTTGGTATCTTTAGTAGGCTTGATAATGTGCATTATTGGTAAATTTGATTATGTGCTGATGTTTTAGGCATATTAATCGACTTAATTTAGATTTTTTTTTAGTTTTTAATCCGTTTTTGCTATAATAATTTAATAATATATATTTATATTTATACTTTATTGTATTGCAATAGTTTGATTTTAACGATTTGGGATCTATATTTATATTAGTTTAAGATCTATATTCGCGTATGTAATTTAATTGTATTGTAATCTTAAAAAATATATACATATTTTTATTTAGAGTAATTAAAATATATTATCTTAAAATTTATAATTTAATTTTCATGAAATCTATCTAAAATCTTAATATAATTTTTTTTGGTAAAATAAAAAATTGACCCTAACTAATTTTAGGAATGTGAACACATGGAGAATAGTTGTACCCTTTAAGCCAACTTTGGCACATTCAAATTGTAAGACATAATATAATCACAAATTTACCCATATTTAATTCAAAGAATAAAAAAAATATAGAGTTATTGGATATGTACAAAATTAGGCAGTCGGCTAAGAAAAGCATCATTTCCTTAGACAAATAGTAGTAGAGATTCCCACTTAGGAACTTCCAAACTGAAGGGCCGACCCTGTTTGAGAAAGGCAGGCGACTAAACCAATATCTTTATTGTTCGATCGTTTTGCAACTTACAAGTATATATAAAAGATCGGGGAAGGGAAGGTATAAAAACTCACAAGCTTATAATCAGAAAAAAAGAGAAAGATGCAGGGCCATATCTCACAGGATACTCCGGTTGGTGTTCCGGCAGCTTTAATATGGGATGTATACCGCGGTCTGGAGCTGGGAAGGCTTGTGGATAAACTAGCAGCGGAGATTCTTGGAAGGGTAGAATTCCTGGAAGGTGATGGAGGCGTTGGAACCATTGTCAAGCTCACATTTCCACCAGGTATGTACTTGATATAGTGATAAGTGATTCTATTTTGCAATAAAATGTGAATTTCATTGTAGGAAGCCCTGGAAGGGGTTACATGAAAGAAAGATTCACAAAGATTGATGATGAAAATCGAGTTAAAGAAACAGAAGTGCTTGAAGGAGGATACAAAGATCTTGGATTCGATGTGGTTCGTATTCGGTTAGAGATAGTGGAGAAAGATTCGGAATCATGTATGGTGAGGTCAACTATAGAGTATGAAGGAGACGAGAAGCTTGCTGATGCTGTTTCCCATGTCAACGTTAAGACACTGGAAATGATGGCTGAACTTATTGGGAAACATCTCTGCCAAAACAAATCCACTCTCTAGGACTTTCCTTTTTCATGTTCCAATCCAACTACTTCGTTTCATTGCTCATTTCTCATGTATATCCAAGATATGATGGATATATGTCCGTTTTACAGCGTTGTTTGAGGTTCATAATTGTACTTTTAACAATGCTATTTTCAAAATTCAAATATACATTCTCTCCTTAAAAATAATACAATGTGACTTAATTGATGATTTGATATTTAAATATGGTTTGATGTGACATATTCTATAATTTAAATATGTGACTTAATTATAAAATATTTTACTTTCTTTTTTCTAGCTTTGCCCGAGAACTAAAAAAATTAACTTTTGAGAGAAAGCAAAGGGATACTCAATTTCCCTTAACTTAAATTATTAAGTCTATCCAAACAAAGGAAAGAAACGAAAATCCCTTCCCTTCGCATTGTGTCCCGCCTCCCTACTTCGTCTTTAAAATTTTGACACATCAATTTTTTTTCTTTAAACATTGGTTTATTATGGGTTTAAATATGCTAAAGGATTCTGTATTCTTTTGAAATTTAAAATTTAATCCTTACACTTTAATTTTGAGACATTGGGTCATTATATTTTTTTATTTAAAAATCTTGGTCCCTCACCTAATTTTGCCATTAAAATTAACGGTGTCAAAGACAAAATAACTTTTTAGCCTTTACTATTTACATTTTTTTTGTCAGTTTGGTCATTACCCTTTAAAAGTAGTTAAATTTTTTTAAAATTAAAATTTTCATATTTTAAATAAAAACATAAAAATTGAAAAATTATAATTTAAAGGATTAAAAATTATGAAAAATAAAATATAAAAATCCAAGATTCAATGATATCTAAATTGGACTAAATTGGCTAGTCAGATCGGGAAATAGTTGGGGTATCGATTCGATGAGAGGTAAAAAAACTGGTTGACTTGTGAACCAGTACACATTGATTGAATCGAGCTAAAAAATTGATTGAACCAACAATTAAACAAATTTCAAACTGGTTTGACCAATTAGTTCCCAGAACGACCGGTCAACTAGTTTAAAGTAAATAAATTATTAAAAAATAAAAATTCAAAGATATTAAAAACTTATAAAAATTGGTTCAACTGCCAATTCAACTAGTTTTCTTAGCTCGGTTCAACCAATCTGTACCAGCTTGCGGGTCAACTAGTTTTTTACCTCTCACTGAACTGATACCCTAGCTGGCTCTTGATCCAATCAGTCCAATCTAGTTTAGATAATATTGAATTTTAAATTTTTTATATTTCTAAAATAATTTTAAATTTTTTTGAATTTTAAAGAGTTTTTTATATTTTTTAAAAAAATTATAGTTTTTCAAAATTTATATTTTTGTTTAAAATAAGAAAAATTAATTTCTATTTATTTTAAAAAAACTACGTACTTTTGAAGGGTATGAATCAAATTAAAAAAAAGTATATGATGAGGGAAAAAAAAGTTTAAAAGTTTTAAAAACCGATAGACCCGCGAACTAATACAAACTGGTTGGACTGGTTAAAAAATCAATTGAATTGGTAATTGAACCCATTTTTATAATTTTTAATAATTTATTTGCTTTGAGCTAATCGAATCAATCGTTCTGGGAACCAATTGGTCAGACCAGTTCAAAATCGGTTCAACTATAAGTTTAATCAGTTTTTTTAGCTCAATTCAACCAATTTGTACCGGTTCGCAGGTCAACTGAGTTTTTTACCTCTCACCGAATTGATATCCCAATTGATTTCATTCTAACTAGCCAATCCTATCCACTTTAGATAACATTGAAATTTGAAATATTTGTTTATATTTTTAAAATCATTTTTATTTGTATTTTTTTTGAATTTGAAAGAGTTTTTATTTTTTATTTTTTCATAATTTTTTATTTAAAATATGAACAATAATAATTTATTTTAAAAAAATTCATACACTTATAAAGGGTCAGGAAAAAAAAAAACTATAAATGTACACAAAAACAATGATGTTGCATAATTTAAGTTGTTATATTGGTTATTTATGCATACTATATTTTAACACTTCATGTACATTTGAGAGGCCTAACAATTTAGTAATTTGCATATAAAATATTTTATTTGTAATAAATACTTAAATTTAGTTTTTTAAATTAATTAATAGAAGTAAATATTTTCTAAACTTAAAAATTGATTACTTTAAAAAATTAAATTTAAAAAAATTTATTTCATCCATGCATGTATCACCAAACAACTTCCAATACATCAAGCAAAACCAATAATCTAATCACCTTGTGATCTCTTACAACAACACCAGATGCTGCTAACTTAGTGGCATTACATAGAGCACAACTTGTACAAAAGGAAAATTTGAGTTATTTGTGATAATAAGTTATTTTAAATGAAGAAAAGCATATCAAAAGTAAGATTTATTGACTCATCGAATTTAAGAGGCGTATGTAGTTCTAATGGCAAGAAAGATTATTTGGTTATTTTTTTTATATTTTTTGTTCAAAAATTATCAAAGAGGGAGATTGTTGACATATTTGATGGCAAGAAAGTTTTTATAGTTATTTCTATGGCTGAAATAGTGATCAAAACTTCAGTGGCTATTTCATTGCCTTACTTGTCTATTTTAAGAGTTGACAAATTTTAGAACAAAAGTATTAGACTATTTGTTGTGGAATTATTTGGATGAATTAAAGCCCAAACGTGAAGACCAATTGTGTTGAAATTAAAGCCCAAACGTTACTAAATATCCTCTCACACGTTTAACACTATGTTTGGATTAAAAGTAGTGAAGAAACAAAAAGTAAAATCGGGAGAATAAAAAAAGTAAATAATTACATTTATCTTGTTTGAATAATTAAAATTAATGAAAAAAATAATTTTAATAATTTTTGTTTAGATAAACAATGAAAATTATTAATTATAATGAATTTTTATAAAACTATTTACAAAAGAAATAAAGGACAAAAAAAAACATTCTCTTTTTTTTTCCTAGCTTTACCCCCCAAATTAGGGTAATTAAAAAAATAACTTTTAAGAGAAAGCAAAATGATACTCAATTTCCCTTACTTTACATAGCTTAGATTATCAAGTCTATCCAGACAAAGGAAAGAAACAAAAATCCCCTGCCTTCGCATTATGCCCCGCCTCCCTACCTCCTCTTTAAAATTTTGACACATCAGTTTTTTTTTCTTTAAACATTCGTTTATTATGGGTTCAAATATGCCAAAGGTCCCTGTTGTAACACCCCAATTCCGACCTAGAAGTTTAAGCCGAATTTGGATGAGTTACACCAACATATTGGAAACTGATTTCTTTTCGAAGTTTTAATTTTGAAAATCAGAAACTCATTTTAGTTGATTTAGGTGGTTTTGTAGTTTCGTTTTAAAACTTGGAAAACACTGACGAGATTATAAAAGAAACTAGGCAAGTCCAAAACAAATTACAAACCGAAAAGATTAAATCGTAGTTATTTCAATGCAAAACAATCCAAGCTCCCGTACGCCGTTCGATCCTATATCAGATGTTTTCCTGAACAGACAAAGGTAAGACAAAGGGTGAGTTTCCAAGCACCGCGTATAACCAACTCAAATACAAATAAACAGAGCGTAATATATAAATTGTAGTAACGTAAAGAACTTAATAACAATTGTATAGCCAGTACGAAACAAATCTAGAGTATCACAAAGATTTCAACAAAGGTAGTACAAAAGAACAAAGCAAAACAGAACAGAGCAAAACCAAACAAATCAAACAGAACATAATCGAATAGAGCAAAAAAGAACAGAATGAACAGATTAGAGCAGAACTGAACGGAGTAAAGCAGAACGGAACAGAGCAGAACAAAGCGTGTACGTTTATACAAATGCAGTATTTATCAAATAGATCAAAATATAGATTTATCAGAAAACATCCTACCTAACCCCGCTACACACCAAAACAGAGTTCCCCCAGAACTCGTCCAACCAGATCACACCAACAGATAATTGTGGACAGTGCCATTAGAATATTTACAGTTGAAACTGTCGTACCAGATATACATGGTCAAACCACTATATCATAGTCGAGCTTCCAAAACAGAATTGTGGATAAACCACCAGATAATGCAGATCATTAAACTGCCAGAAACTTCATCCTTTCACATCAACCCAAATCCCATACAATGTGTCATGGCACGCGTATACAGAATCAGAGTGATGATCATGTAAGTAATGCTATCATTCAATAACAGAATCAATAGACATGGGAGTTCATGCTTTGCAAAACAGACTTATCAAACCTCAACAGATCATATCAGATTTGCCATGAAATCACATGCACGGTTATAAGTCAGAATCAATAAAAATCAATCTAACATATTCAGATATCGTATATTCTTCATCAACAGAGTAATACGGAGACATGCCAGCAAACTTAACAGAATAAATACCATACTTGGATAATTCGCATACATTATACAATAGCACACTACATTCTGACAGTTTCTATGTACTTAGGTTTAACATAGTAGACATACGTACCGTTCCTAAGTTGTTCATCGTCAGATCATCAGATATCAAGTTATATAGTCTAATTCAAATTTTACGGACCCTACAGTAGGCATGCATTCGTTTCAAACGATGCTTGTAGCCCGAGCAAAAAATTCCAAATATTATTTCACACGCTCGTTTGGTTTCACATGGCCTAGAGAACTCGCCCATGTGACTCCATACGGTCTGGCACAAGTCCGTGTGCTGGTCTGTGTGTCCTACATGGCTTGACACATGCCCGCGTCCTTTTCCCATGCGGTTCTAATTCATAAACAGTGAGTTACACAGCCCGGACACACGCCAATGTCTGTAATAGCTCGTTTTCAGTGAAATCAAAATAAGGACCACAAATCTGACGTGAAAATATTTATTTTAATATTATTTTAAAGTATACGATATGATAGTAGTGTCGTATAAAAATTTCATTAAGAAATTTCGATGTTTGCATGTTTAATTTGGTGAAAAGAACTAAATCGTTAAAGGTGCAAAATTAGAGTTCTATAAGTTAAAGGTACTATATGGCTATGAACTTAAATGTTAAAGGATTTAGTTGGTAATTAAACCATTTTGATTGTGGGTGGACAATTATGTGCATATTATTAAGTGATTTTAATGTTTTGTAATAATGTTATAATTGTAAATTAATAAATAAATAAGGTAAATAGGCTAATTTGAAGATATCATCTTCTTTAGTTAAAACACCACCGAAAATTAGGTTAGCAAAACTCCATTGAAGGAGCTTGGATATTCGGTCATTTCTTCCTCTTGCATGTAAGTATTTTTCATTCCGTTTTTAATGATTTCTATGTTTTTGAAGTCGTTATAGCTTAATATAGTAGCCTAAGGACTAATTTGCAAAACTGTTAAAAGGTTAGGATTTTTCCATGAATGTGTTCATGTGATTTTTTTATGTTTGATGGAATAAAATGAATCTTTGTTGACAGATAAACAACTTTTGTAAAGTGAATTTTGTTGAAAATGTCAAATAGGGATTTATTTGTAAAATATGTAAAGTACATGGTGAAAATTGTGAAATAATGAATTGTATGAGTTGATATAGACCTATATAAAATTCGGCTAGCTTGGGTAGGGATAAAATTGCATGAATTTCAAATTTTGAGCTTAATAACTAAATTGTAATGAAATCAAAACAATAGAGGCAAAAGCATAAATTTGCAAAAAAATAAATTTGGATTGAATTGAATAGAATGGTTATTAAATAGATTAAATTTATTTATTTAGATCAAGATAGACCTCGTAAGGCTTTACCGGCGTAAAGGAAAAGCTTCGGATTAGTCGAATTCGTTTCTACGCCTTTATCGTTGAGGTAAGTTCGATTAATTATATAATGTTTTAATGCTATCTTTTGAGGTATATGTAAATTTTGGATTGTTATGTAAATAATTAATACAAATCCAACAATTTTACGACGACTATCGAGCCCCATTTGAACCTCAGGAATTCATAGGATACAAATGACATGTCATTAGGGTTTCCATGTTTCGGGTGCTGGTCTTGAATGCCCTACCGATGGCTGAGGTCTGGCATGTGTTGCGAATACTCCATAGCTCGTGTGAGCAGCATCGTGTAGCTTACATTTTTGACCCACATCTCGTGTAAGCAGGCCCATTTCATAGCTCATGTGAGCAACTATGTAAAGGAAAGGAAAGGTTATGATTATATGTTTAGCACACTTCGTGTGAGCTATCCCGCGTATCTAATGATATTCTAAATGGTTCAACGGGCATGAATTTGAATGGAAATGGTAAGTGTTCAATATGAACCAATACATGTATGTATGAAATACATTGAAACGGTAAGCTACATGGAAAACATGTTATGTTATAATGGATGATAAATCCAATTGAATCATGCTCAAGTATAATTGTTATCCATGTTAAATTCATATGAATTTTGTTTAAGTATGCTAACATGTTTGTGTTGGTTCTTAAGCTTGTGCCAAGCTAAAAGTTGGATTATGCCAAGTTAAATTTTAATGTTATGAAATGAGGTGGTAAGTTGTGTTCTATGTTATACGAACTTACTAAGCATCACATGCTTACATAGTCTCATTTCCCCTGTTTTATAGATAATCGGAAGCTCGTTCAGTTTGGAAGCTCGTCGGAGACCTATCACACTATCCAATGGCTATATCGATAGCTTTTGATGTTTTGGTTATGGTTATAATGGCATGTATAGGTGGACTTGTATTAATGATCTAGTGGTTATGGTTGACATTTATGTGGCAATATGGTTGTTGGACCTTTCACATTTTGGTGCTTAAATGGTTGGTGTTGAGATAATCAAGTAAAAGTATATGTTGGATGACCAATTTGGTATGTTTGGTTGTGTTTTGGTACATAATAAATTATGCTATGACATGGTATGGAAATAGGTAGTTGTGTGTGGTTGATTTATGCCAAATGTGTTTATGTTTTGGTTGATTTGATGATTTGTGATTAATGTGCCTTTTGGCATATTGGTTATATAGATAGGTACCATATTGAATTAGTCCTATCATGCATGTTTTAGGTATGCTTTGAAACTTGATTTTATGTGCAAATGGCTTGTAGGTGTGAGCTTGATTTGGGTGAAAGAAATGGCTTGAAAATGGCCTATTTCTTGTCCACACGACCTAAGACAATGGCGTGTGTCTCAGCCGTGTGCGACACACGACCATGCGACATGATCGTGTGTCCCCTATAGGTTTTAAAGGTGGTTTTTTTAAAGTTACACAGCCTAGTACACTGTAATACCCCTAACCCGTATCTGCCGCCGAAGTAGGGTTACGAGGTATTACCGAGCAATATTCATCATTTAACATACATAATTCATATATTTATACATTCATACTAAAATACCATTTATTCACGAACACATTGTCTCTTAATAGGGCCTACGAGGCCTTAAACATGCTTTAGGAGCGGTTCAGGACAAAACCGATAACTTATAAAAATTTTGGGAACTAAGAAAATTTTTCATCCATACAGGGTTCACAGGCCCGTGTGAACAGGCCGTGTGCCTCACATGGCTCCAGACACGCCCGTGTGAACAGGCCATGTGAAAACAGGGCATACATACTGACTTGGGTCACATAGCCGACCACACGCTTGTGTGTCTAACCCGTGTGCCCTTTGAAATGGCCACACACGCCCGCGTGCCAGGCCGTGTACTAGGCCGTGCCAAGTCACACGCCCGTGTTCTAGGCTGTGTGCCATTTAGGGGGTATACTGACTTGTACCACACGCCCGTGTGTGAGACCATGTGGAGCATATTGACTTCAATTTAATATCAACACTAGGGGACGCAAGCCCATGCAACATGACCGTGTGTCGCACACGGCCGCGCAACATGATCGTGTGCCGCACATGGCTGAGTGTCTCTGCCCGTGTGGACAAAAATAGGCCATTTGTATAGCCATTTTGCCACCCTATTTTTACATGCATACACAAGCATAAATGGCAACATTTCACAACTCAATTGACAGCCAATACATGACATTTCATACACACATTACACTTATTTCAACACAGTATTCAAATGCCTAATAAATCACATACATTTTCCATTCATATACTAACCACATATCAAGATAACATTTGTATATTTTCATTCCATCTATTACTAGCCAAAACATACCATATTTGAGTACTTCAACACAACCAAAATATTATACCAAGTTAAGCCAAATCACAAGGCTTCAACTCATACCATAACATGTACCAAAATCAATGTCTCAAGTAACCTTAACTATCATTCTTATAACTAGCCTATACACGCCATATATACATATATCCACAATTTCATAAGTACCAATTGGCAATTGGATAGTGTGATGCATAACTCTACCTTTATCCGAATCGAGCGAGCTATCGAACCATTATAATACACGGAAAAGAAATAGAGTAAACTTTATAGCTTAGTAAACCCGTATAATTCAGAATTAAACTTACCAATTTTACAATATCAAAACAATAAATAAGGTAAACTCAATTCAATCTCCAAATGCCTAACACAAGCATTTATTAACAAGTTAGTCATATAAATACATGAAATCATTCATTCTCTCAATTCAATACTCAATATATTGCATCATACCAAACTCATATATCATGTACATCATATTCAATATTTCACTCTCAATCATATAATCAATAATTCATTCAATAACAGTACTCATCTGTACAAACAATATTTATGCCCATTGAACCCATTAGAACTTCAAAGGATACTCGGGTGATATACATCAGTAATCTGTCAATTCATTATCATTTTCGCTCTTTCGAGCTATGATCAGTAAGCTCCTCCTGAGCTGATGGACAGTAAGCTCTATTAAGCTGAAACGGTAAGCTCTGAAAAGCTAAAAATAGTAAGCTCTTACGAGCTGATATATCGGTAAGCTCATACGGGCTGTGGTGAGTCCGCAACAAATGCAGGATCTGGACCAAAACGGTAACCCTAGTGACATGTCACTCGTATCCTACGAATTCATACGGTTCAAACAGGGCTCGGTAACCATCATTTTATATCAAATAGGCATTCGTACTCCAAGTATATCAATTTCTCAATTATATACATACATTTCAAATAAATACAAGTATTTAAAAGTTCGATTCTAATTATACGAACTTACCTCGAGTATGAAAACGGCAATATGAGTTAATTACTCGATAATATTGCCTTTCCCTCAATCCAATTCTGAATTCCCCGTTTCTTGATCTATATATATTCAAAATTAACTTATTTAATCAATCATTTATTCAATTTAGTCCAAAACACATATTAGGGCTATTTTACACATTTGCCTCTAAACTTTCACATTTTTACAATTTATTCCTTATCACATAAAATTGCAAATTAATGCAATTAAACCCTTAACTAAGCTAGCCGGATTTCATAGGGACTCCTAGCAGCCCATATCTTTCATTATTTCACATATTTACCATATAAAATTTCACATTTCACAATTTAATCCATTTTTGTCAAAATCACTTTACAAAACATGAAAATCTATCATAAAAAATTCATATTTCAACTTCAAACACCAAAGAAAACATAAACTCATCAATGAAAACTCTTAAAATCTTTAACAATTTCAAAATTAAAGGTACGGGCTAGCTAGATTGAGCTGCAATGATTACAAAAACATAGAAATCATCAAAAATTGAGCTAAAACCATACCTTAATGAGCTAGGAATGTGCCGAATGCTTCAAGCTATGGATTTTGTAAGCCCTAAATTCAGCTAGGATGAAGATGATAACTAAAATTTGCCTTTTGTTTTATTAAATTAACCTTTAATAACCAAATTACAAAAATAGCCTTAATGAAGATTAATAATTTCAAATTTACCAAGCCACTATCATCCACTATCATGTTAATGGTCTAACTTCAATATAAGGACTTAAATTTAAGGTTCTATAGCTATTAGACACTTTTAGCTAATAGAACACAAGTTTTACGCTTTACGCGATTTAGTCCTTTTACTCGAATTAACCATTCAAACAGTAAAATTTCTTTACGAAACTTTCACACAATAATTCTATCTTGCTGTAAACTTCAATAAAATAATAAAATAAATAATTTGGCCTCGAATTTTTGGTCTCAAAACCACTATTCTAATTTGACCTAAAAACGGGCAGTTATAACTCTCCCTCCTTAGGGATTTTCGTCCCCGAAAATCTTACCGGTGAATAGGTTAGGGTACTATTTTCGTATAGCTTCCTCGGCTTCCCATGTAGGTTCCTCAATCCCGTGTTTATGCCAAAGAACTTTCACTAGGGCTATACGTTTATTTCTCAATTCTTTGATTTCACGAGCTAAAATCCTAATCGGTTCTTCGCTATACGTCAAATCTGCCTGTATCTCAACATCTACCAGAGAAATCACATGTGATGGATTGGATCTATATTGACGTAACATAGAAACATGGAAGACATTATGAATCTTTTCAAGTTCTGATGGTAAAGTTAGTTGATATGCTACAGGCCCTATTCTTTCAATGATCTCGTAAGGTCCGATAAATCGCGGACTTAACATCCCTTTACGGTCGAATTGAAGAACCTTTTTCCACGATGACACCTTTAAAAACACTCGGTCCCCGACTTGAAATTCAATTTCTTTACGTTTCAAATCCGCGTATGATTTTTATCGATCTAAAGCTGCTTTTAAACTGTCGCGAATCATTTTCACTTTTTCTTCAGTTTCTCTGATCAATTCAACCCCGTGAATCTTTTTCTCACCTAGTTCAGTCCAGTATAGCGAAGTTTGACATTTGCGACTATAAAGCTTTGTGCGGTGCCATCTTTATACTTGTCTGAAAATTGTTATTATACGCGAATTCTATCAACAGCAAGTATTTTTCCCAACTGCCTTCAAACTCTAAAGTACAACATCTCAACATGTCTTCGAGAATCTGAATAACTCTTTCTATCTGACCGTCTATCTAAGGATGAAAAGCTGTACTAAAATTCAACTTTGTACCGAAAGCTTCTTGCAGTTTCTTCCAGAATCACGACGTAAATCTCAGATCTCTATCAGAAATAATGGATAATAGCACCCCGTGCAATCGAACAATCTCAGAAATGTACAATTCAACTAATCTGTCAAGTGAATAATCTGTACGTACCGGTATGAAATAAGCAGATTTCGTTAGTCGATCAACGACGATCCAGATAGCATCTTTCTTTTTCGGAGTTAGGGGCAATCCCGACACAAAGTCCATTGTAACTCTATCCCCCTTCCACTCGGGAATCATCACAGGCTGTAGTAAACCAGATGGTACTTGATGTTCAACTTTGACTTGCTGACAAATCAAACATTTAAAAACAAACTCTGATATATCTCGTTTCATGCCTTGCCATCAGTAAAATTGTTTCAAATCGTTATACATTTTGGTACTTCTTGGATGAACAGATAAGCAGCTATGGTGAGCTTCATGCAAAATCTTCTGAATGAGTTCCGAATTTCTCAGTATGCAAATTCTATTCTGGAACCTTAAACAATCATCAGTTCCAAACTGAAACTCTGAATCAGGGATATTCTCACATTGAATCTATTTAACTTGCAATTCACGGTCCTTTCTTTGAGATTCACAAATTTGTTGAAGAAATACCGATTTATCTTTTAATTCAGCTAAAATAGACCCATCATCACAAATCATCAACTGTGTATTCATTGCTCGTAATGCAAACAAATATTTTTGGCTTAGGGCATCAGCAACGACATTAGCCTTTCCCGGGTGATAATCAATCACAAATTCATAGTCTTTCAATAACTTGAGCCATCTTCGTTGTTACAGATTCAAATCTTTCTGTGACATCAGGTACTTTAAGCTCTTGTGATCTGTATAAATGTGTCATTTTTCACCGTACAAGTAGTTTCGCCAAATTTTCAATGCAAACACAATTGCAGCCAACTTCAGGTTGTGTGTCAGATAATTCTTTTCATGCGGTTTCAATTATGGGGAAGCATAAGCTATAACTTTTCCTTCTTGCATTAGAACACATTCTAGACCATTTAATGACGCGTCACTATAAATCACAAATTCTTTCCCTGATTTAGGTTGAACCAAAACTGGTGCTTCATTTAACAGTACTTTCAACTGTTCAAAACTCTGCTAACATTTTTCTGACCATTCGAATTTCACATCTTTTTGAAACAATCGTGTCATCGGTGTTGCAATCATCGAAAATCCTTTCACGAATCTTCGGTAATAACCCGCTAAGCCAAGAAAACTACGGACTTCAGACACATTTCTCGGAGGTTTTCAATCAACAATAGCAGAAATCTTACTCGGGTCAACTCTAATATCGTCAGCTGAAACAATATGCCCCAGAAATCCAACCTCTCAGAGCCAAAACTCGCATTTTTTCTGAACTTTGCAAATAATTGCGTCGTAGAGTTTGAAACACAACTTTCAGGTGCTCTGTATGTTCAGATTCATCTCGCGAATATATTAGAATGTCGTCAATGAATACAACAACAAATCTGTCTAAATACGGTTTGAACGATTCATCAAGTCCAAAAAAACTGCTAGAGCATTAGTTAATCTGAAAGGTATAACAAGGAATTCATAATGTTCGTACCTTGTTCTGAACGCGATTTTCAGCATATCCGACTCTTTAATTCGCAATTGCTAATAACCCGATCTCAAATCAATCTTTGAAAATACTGTAGCCCCTTTCAGCTGATCAAATAAATCATCAATCTGCGGTAGAGGGTATTTGTCGTTTATAGTCACCTTATTCAACTATCTGTAATCGATACACATTCTAATTGTGCCATCTTTCTTTTTCACAAACAATACCGGTGCACCCCAGGGCGAATAACTTGATCGTGCAAAACCTATATCTGTCAATTCTTGCAACTGAGCTTTCAATTCTTTTAATTCTATTAGAGCCATTCTGTACGAGCCATTCTGTATGGAGCTATCAATATTGGTGTTGTTCTCGGTACTAATTCAATACCAAATTCAACTTCTCTAATCGGTGGCAAACCTGGTAATTCTTCTGGAAATACATCCAAAAACTCACAAACAACAGGTACAGATTCAATCTTTGATTCAGTCACCTTAGAATCTAATACATATGCAAGAAATGCATCACAACCCTTTTTCATACATTTCTGGGCTAACATAGACGATATCACAATAGGTAATTCACTCGAATCATTAGACTCAATCCAAAGAATTTCACCGTTTTGACATTTCAATTCGATAGTCTTTCGTGTACAATTCACAACTACATCATGTGTAGTCAGCTAGTCCATACCCAAAATCACATCAAACTCATCGAACGGTAAAAGCATCAAGTCAGCTCGAAAACAGTAACCCCGAGTCATCAAAGGACAATTCTTACAAATTTTATCAACTAACACAGATTTTCCTAAGGGGTTCTATACTTTAATTACAAACTCTGTAGACTCGACATGTAAACTCTTTTAAAATACTAAGTTCATACATATATATATGAATGGGTCGATCCAGGATCTATCAACGCAACTATATCAATATCAAAAAGAGAAAAGTACCCGTAATAACGTCTGGCGATGATGCCTCCTCCTGTGCACGGATAGCATAAGCTCGAGCAGGTGCTCGTGCCTCAAATCTCATAGTAGAATCTCTCGTAGCACCTCGGTTACCACTTGTATTTCCAGTATTTCGGGGTGGTCTCCCTCTAGTAACCATATTACTCACTTTCACTAGTTGATCTCTTTCAGCTATAAACTTTTCTGGACAGTCCCGGAGATAATGATCAAGAGATCCACATCTAAAACAAGCTCCGCTCACTATTATGCATTCATCGTAATGTCGCTTGTTGCAGTGCTTACATTTAGGTACAACATTTCTAACGCTACCCACACTTGCAACAGATATCATCTGAGGTTTAGAGCTAAAATTTCTTGCATCTTTATCTCTGATCGAATCACTGCAGAAGCAGTAGAACGAGGATGATATTTTTTAGATTTCTTTGATGCTGACTGATGTGATTTGCCAGCAAATCTTTTGCTAAAGTCTCTAGCCTCAGAATCGGCTTTTCTTTTCTCTTTGCTAAGCTCTTCAGCTTTGCAAGCTCTATCAAATAGAACAACGAACTCTTTCAGCTCTAGAATCCCAACTAATAGTCTGATTTCTTCATTTAACCCATCTTCGAGCCTTTTACACATTATAGCTTCAGAAGAAACATATTCACGAGCATATTTGCCGAGTCGTACAAACTCTCTTTCATATTCTATTACCCACATACGACCCTGTTTCAATTCAAGAAATTTATTTCTTTTCTGATCAATGAACCTTTGGCTAATGTATTTCTTTCTAAATTCAACTTGAAAGAATTCCCAAGTAACTCTTTCTCGAGGAATTATGGATATCAAGGTATTCCACCACTGATACACGGTGTCTCTCACTAATGATACAACATATTTTAAACATTCTTCAGGTGTGCAAGACAGTTCGTTAAATACCCGAATCATGTTTTCACGCCAAAACTCGGCTCTCTCAGGATCATCGCTAACAGTAGCTCTGAAGTCTTTAGCCCCATGTTTCCATATCTTATCAATAGGTAGTTTATTCAATCGCAAAGGATCCATACCTTATGGAACTATAGGAATCAGTTGGGGAATAGGTGGGGGTGGAGGTTGTTGAGCCGCCGGATTTGTACGAATGTATTGCATGAACCATTCGTTCATCATTTGGAAGAAGGCTTCTTTAACCTCTCCTCCTTGGCTACCCGTTACGGGTCTAGAGTTAGATGGCGCTGTCCCCTGCGCAGGAGCAAGAGCGTTACTCTCAACCTCATCAACTACAGCTCGATTAGGATCCATTTACTATATAAAAACACATTTAAAAATGTCAGAAGTCATCATACTATCACAGTTTATATATATGGCATGTATAGCTAGACTCACATACGCTACGTTAGTCCTATAATAGACTAAACCGTAGCTTTGATACCAATAAATGTAACACCCCTAACCCGTATCCGTCGTCAGAGTAGGGTTACGAGGTATTACTAATCAATACTCATCATTTAACATAAGTAATTCATATATTTATACATTCATACTCGAATACCATTTATTCACAAGCACATTATCCCTTAATAGGGCCTTAAAAATGCTTTAGGAGTAGTTAAGGACAAAACTGATAACTTATAAAAATTTTGGAAACTTAGAAAATTTTTCATCCATACAGGGTTCACACACCCGTGTGAGCAGGCCATGTGCACACGGCTCCAATCATGCCCGTGTCTCAGGCCGTGTGAAAACAGGGCATACATACTGACTTGGGTCACACGGCCGACCACACACCCGTGTGTCTAACCCATGTGCCCTTCGAAATGGCCACACATGCTCGTGTGCTAGGTCATGTGCCATTTAGAGGGTATATTGACTTGTACCACACGGCCGGTCACATGCCCGTGTGTGAGACCATGTGGAGCATATTGACTTCAATTTAATATCAACACCATGGGACACACGGCCGTGTCTCGCACACGGCTGAGACACACTTCCGTGTCTCTGCCCGTGTGGACAAAAATAGGCCATTTTTATAGTCATTTTGCCACTTTATTTTTACATGCATACACAAGCATAAATTGCAACATTTCACAACTAAATTGGCAGCCAATACATGACATTTCATACACAAATTACACTCATTTCAACACAGTATTCAAATGCCTAATAAATCACATACATTTTCCATTCATATACTAACCACATATCAAGATAACATTTGCATATATTCATTCCATCTATTACTAGCCAAAACATACCATATTTGAGTACATAAACATAACCAAAAATATTATACCAAGTTAAGCCAAATCACATGGCTTCAACTCATACCATAACATGTACCAAAATCAATGTCTCAAATAACCTTAACTATCATTCTTATAACTAGCCTATACATGCCATATTTACATATATCCATAATTTCATAAGTACCAATCGGCAACTGGATAGTGTGATGCGTAACTCTAACTTTATCCTAATCGAGCGAGCTATTGAACCACTATAATATACAGGAAGAAACAGAGTAAGCTTTATGGCTTAGTAAGCCCGTATAATTTAGAATTAAACTTACCAATTTTACAATATCAAAACAATAAATAAGGTAAACTCAATTCAATCTCCAAATGCCTAACACAAGCATTTATTAAATAGTTAGTCATATAAATACATGAAATCATCCATTCTCTCAATTCAATACTCAATATATTGTATCATACAAAACTCATATATCATGTACATCATATTCAATATTTCACTCTCAATCATATAATCAATAATTCATTCAATAACAGTACTCATCTGTATAAACAATATTTATACCCGTTGAACTCATTAGAACTTCAAAGGATACTCGGGTGATATACATCAGTAATCTGTCAATTCATTATCATTTCCGCTCTTTCGAGTTATGATCAGTAAGCTCCTCCTGAGCTGATGGACAGTAAGCTCTATTGAGCTGAAACGGTAAGCTCTGACGAGCTGAAAACAGTAAGCTCTTAAGAGCTGATATATTAGTAAGCTCATATGAGTTGTGGTGAGTCCGCAACAAATGCAGGAACTGGACCAAAACGGTAACCCTAGTGACATGTCACTCGTATCCTACAAATTCATACGGTTCAAACAAGGCTCGGTAACCATCAGTTTATATCAAATAGGCATTCGTATTCCAAGTATATCAATTTCTCAATTATATACATACATTTCAAATAAATCCAAGTATTTAAAAGTTTGAGTCTAATTATACGAACTTACCTTGAGTATGAAAACGGCAATATGAGTTAATTACTCGATAATCTTGCCTTTCCCTCGATCTAATTCTGAATTCCTCATTTCTTGATCTATATATATTCAAAATTAACTTATTTAATCAACCATTTATTCAATTTAGTCCAAAACACATATTAGGGCTATTTTACACAATTCCCCTAAACTTTCACATTTTTACAATTTAGTCCTTATCACATAAAATTGCAAATTAATGCAATTAAATCCTAAACTAAGCTAGCTGAATTTCATAGGGACTCCTAGCAGCCCATATCTTTCATCATTTCACATATTTACCGTATAAAATTTAACATTTCACAATTTAATCCATTTTTGTCAAAAATCACTTTATAGAACATGAAAATCTATCATAAAAAATTCATATTTCAACTTCAAACACCAAAGAACACATAAACACATCAATGGAAACTCTTAAAATCTTTAACAATTTCGAAATTAAAGGTACGGGCTAGCTAGATTGAGCTGCAACGATTATAAAAACATAGAAATCATCAAAAATCGAGCTAAAAACATATCTTAATGAGCTAGGAATGTGCCGAATGCTTCAAGCTATTCTCATGGATTTTCTAAGCCCTAAATTCAGCTAGGATGAAGATTATAACTAAAATTTTCCTTTTTTTTATTAAATTAACCTTTAATAACCAAATTACAAAAATAGCCTTAATGAACATTAATAATTTCAAATTTACCAAGCCACTATCATCCACTATCATGTTAATGGTCTAATTTTAATATAAGGACCTTAAATTTAAGGTTCTATAGCTATTAGACACTTTTAGCTAATAAAACACAAGTTTTACGCTTTACGCGATTTAGTCCTTTTGCTCGAATTAAACATTCAAATAGTAAAATTTCTCTATGAAACTTTCACACAATAATTCTATCATGATTTAAACTTAAATAAAATAATAAAATAAATATTTTGGCCTCAGATTTGTGGTCCCGAAACCACTATTCTGATTTGACCTAAAAATGAGCTGTTACACACACGGGCAAGTGGCTTGGCCGTGTGACCCAAGTCAGAGAGTTACACGGGCACGGACACATGTTGCGGCAAGGCTGTGTGTCTCAGCCATATGAGTCACACGGCCGTGTGTCCCCTGCAGTGTGAAATTTTCTATCTTTTTCCATGAAGTTCTAAATGTTTCTGATTAAGTCCCGAATCGATTCTAAAGTGTTTCTAAGGCCTTGGGGGATTGAATAAGGGATAATAAGCATTTGTTTGAATGAATTATGTATTGATTTATGAAATGTTTGGTAATGGAATGTTTTAAGTTACATTTTTATCGGTAATGCTCTGTAACCTTATTTAGGCGACGAATACGGGTTAGGGGTGTTACATTTAATGGTATCAGAGTTATGGTTGTAGCGACTCAATAGTCAGGGGTGTCTGAAAGTATATTCCCGGGACTCCGTTTCCGTAAATTAGACTCGTAATATTTTTAATAGATATTTATAATGACTAAATCGCATTTGAGTTAAAAGTTGAATTATAGATTAAAAATTAATTAAAGGGCCCATGTAGTAATTATACCTATATATGTATAGTGGACGAAATATGTTATAAAAATATATTATAATATTAAGAACTCTTAATTATTAAGTTAAATGTATATATCTATTATATAATAATAATTAGTATAGTAAAAAGAAGAAGAAAAAGAAAGAAAGAAAAGAAAGAAGAAAAGAAGGAGAACGTACGACCTTAGGGTTTCTAAGGTTCAAAGTTCAATTGGTTAGTCAATTTAGTCCATTTTCTTATAATTTTTATATTTTTGGAATCCCTATACCTAGGGCTACCTGACCCATGTTGAAATTTTAGCAATTATTAAAATTTTAAATGTTGTTAATGTTGGATAGTTTTAGTATTAGGGATTAAATTGATAGATTTTTAAGCTAGGAATGAAAAAGGATTAAATTGTAGGATAAATTGTAAATTTTGAGTAATAGGGACTAAATTGTAAAAAAATTTAAAATTTAAGGGTTTAAGTGAACATAGGGAGTTAAATTTATTTTAAAGTGAAATTTGTATGAAACCATAGAATTAAATGTAAAGAATAAAAATTAATCTCGATTTAGGGACTAACTTGAAATTTAGGCAAATATTGAGTAAAAATTGAGATATTCAATATGAAATTGAATTGTGTTGTATTGATGAATTTTAATTTTTTTTAATTCCGTAGTTAACATCGTACTAGAATCCTTAACTAAAAAGGATAAGGATAAAATTGACGTCGAATAGCTCAAAATCCACGGCTTGTATTTCTATAACCCGAACCTAGTTGCTAATTGTTGTAATTCGATTTAGTGCATATGGTAAGTGTTTGAGGTGAGTATTTGACATTTTTATAGTTGATTGAAATGGATTAAATTGGTATATACATTATGAATGTATTGATTATTGAATTGAAATAAATATATGTTCAAATGTGGAAGTTCGATATTGATTATTATAGATTGAATTGAATTCATGTGTATATGTGATTATATGAAAACTTGATTTCAGTAATTGGTTGTATTTGAGATGTGAAATTAAACCCTATTAATTGTATCGGGCTAAGTCGGATATAGATGGAATGCCATAGGATAAGAAGAGTTTAGGTTCTTTTTTTACTTCGAGTCGATGAGACACTGGGTGCCAATTTGCTTCGGTTTAACCAATGACACACTAGGTGTCAATTTATATAACGTTGGGTGCAGTTACTACTTTGGATTTATCCGATGAGGCGCTGGGTGCCAAACTAGTGCGTTGGTTGGATCCGTGTATCCGTCCGAGTCCGAGTCGTGTTCATAGGGGGTAAATAAATAATGAAGTTCATATGTTGTAAACACATGGAACATATAAGTTATATACTCATGAATTGAATATGAAATGGATAATGCTCTTGTTTAAATGAAATGTGGTTGGATATGTGAATAGCTATTTATATAGAAATTGTGTGAATTGGGATGTTGTTAATCAAATGAAATATGATAGCATGTGTAAATTGAATGTAGTATGAAATGATGTGCTAATATGTATGAATTCAAAAGGTTGGCATATGATATTTGTGATCTTAGTCATTAATATGTGTTTATAATTAAATTGTGCATTTTGTATTCTCTTGGCTTTAAATGTTCGGAATATAGAAATATCACTGAGTTTTACTTAGTGTACGGTTTTGTTTTTCCATGCGTAGATTAGGTACTTCACTTTTGATTGCTGATTCAGCATCTAACAACGAACCTGTACCCAAATGTGGTGATGTTTATCTTTTGTGTCGGCATGTTCCTAGGATGTCTAGATGATAGTTATTTTGTGGATGGATTGTAAATGAGGTTATAAGTGTAATGTTGGTTTAATATTTATGTAAACATGTGTTTGTGTTTAAAGCCATAGTATGGTATGGTTAATCGAAGCAATGCGTGATTTATGCATGATAATGATGAATTATATTATGATTTTTTTTAAATGTTTGAAATTGAATGATTTAGATTACGGTTACTCAGTAATACTTTGAAACCCTATTTTGGCGATGAATACGAGTTAGGGGTGTTACAATGGTTTAGTCGATTCTCGGACTGAACGTAGCATGTATGAGTCTAGAAATACATGCCATTATATAACCTGTGATAGTATGATAATTTCTGACATGTTTTGAACTATGATTCCTTATAGAAATGGCATCCACCGAGCTAACTCCGATGAAGTTGAAAGTAACGTGCAAGCCTCCGTTCACGAGCAGCGTCAAGTGGCACTAAGCCCGTATCTGAGGGCCGGGAAAGAGAGGCTAAGTAAGCCTTCATTCATATGATGAACAAATGGTTTTCTGATTTCATACAAACGAATCCAATGGCTTAACAACCTCCACCCCCACTTGTTCCCCAACTAATTCCTATAGGTCCTCAAGGTATAAAACCAATACAAGTTTGTAAGCCACTAGTTGATAAAATTCGTAAATATAGGGCTAACGAATTTAGAGCTACAGCTGAAGATGACCTAGAGAGAGCTGAGTTCTTGTTAGAAAATACTATCAGGGTTTTCGACGAGTTGTCTTGTACACTGATAGAGTGCGTAAAATGTGTTGTATCTTTACTGAAAGACTCAGCTTATCAATGGTGTAATACTTTGGTTTCAATAGTGTCGAGAAAGCGTATAGATTGGGAATTCTTTCAAACCGAGTTCCAAAAGAAGTATATAAGTCAAAGATTTCTTGATAAAAAACACAAAGAGTTTCTTGAGCTCAAATAGGGTCGAATGATAGTGTCCGAGTAGAAGAGGGAATTTGTTAGACTGAGCAAGTATGCCCTGGAGTCTATACCAACTGAAGTTGCCATGTGTATATGGTTTGAAGGCTGGTTAAATGAAGACATAAAGCTTTTAATCAGGATACTTGAATTGAAAGAATTTGTCGTTTTAGTTGACTGGGCGCATAAAGCCAAAGAGCTTAGCAAAGAAAAGAGAAAATTTGATTATGAAATAGTGATTCGAGAAAGAGATGAGCAGAAAAGTCATATCAGTCATCATCAAAGAAATCAAAATGACATCATAACCGTTTGACAACTTCAGTGGAATATTCCAGTAGAGATAGAGGTAAACAAATGTGAGTCTAAAACCTCAGGCTAAGTCTGTAGCGAGTGTGGGTAGTGTCAGTGACAACAGGCCTGATTGCCAACAATGTAATAGACGACACTTCAGTGAGTGCAAATTGAAAAAAAAGTCATGTTTTTGTTCGTTTAAGCATTATCTCAGAGACTATCTGAAGAGGTCAGAGAAAGAAAAAGCTCAAACTGCTTGATCGAGCAACATTGCTGCGAGAGGTAGACCACCTCAGAACCCTGGAAATGAGAGCAATAGTCATATTGGAACAAAGGACTCTACTATCAAATCTGAGGCATGAGCACCGGCTAGAGCTTATGCAATCTATGCACAAGAGGAAGCTTCAGCGCCAGATGTTATTGCCCGTACATTTTCTATCTTTGATGCTGATGTTACTACTTTTATTGATCCGAGATCAACACATTCGTATGTATGCATGATTCTAGTGTCAAGTAAGAATTTACCTATTGAGTCCACTGAATTTGTGATTAAAGTAATGAATCCTTAGGTCAGCATGTGCTAGTTGATAAGGTTTGTAAAAACTGTCCTTTGATGATTTAGGGTTGTAACTTTCCGATCGATTTGATGCTATTACTGTTTGATGTGATTTTGGGTATGGATTGGTTGATTTTGCATGATACCGTTGTGAGCTGTAGATGAAAGCTTATTGTGTTAAAGTGTCAAAATGGTGAAAAGCTTTAGATTGAATCCGATAGATTGGATAGTATGTCTAATATGATTTCAGCTATGTCAACATGAAGATATGTTAGAAAAGGCTGTGATGCGTACATTGCTTACATATTTGATTCTAGAGTTTCTGAGTTGAAACTAGAACCGGTTCCAATAGTTTGTGAGTATTTGAATGTGTTTCTAAAGGAGTTACTCGGGTTACTGCTGATCTGAGAGGTCGAGTTCGCTATTGAGTTAGTACCGAGAACATCTCTGATATCAATAACTCCTTACAAAATGTCACCTTTAGAGTTGAAAGAATTGAAAGCGCGGTTGCAAAAGTTGACAAATAGGGGTTTTGCTCGACCCAGTTTTTCTCCTTGGGGTGCACCTGTTCTATTTGTTAAGAAAAACGACGGATCTATGCAATTATGTATTGACTATCGTCAGCTCATCAAAGTCACGATCAAGAACAAGTATCTGTTACCGAGTATTGACGATCTGTTTGATCAATTGAACGGTGCAACAATATTTTCGAAGATTGATCTTCGTTCTGGTTACTATCAGTTGCAAATTAAAGATTTAGATGTGTTGAAAATCACGTTCAGGACCAAGTACTAACATTATGAATTCCTTGTGATGTCGTTGGTTTGACTAATGCATCTGCAGTATTTATGGAATTGATTAACAGAATTTTTAGACCGTATTTAGACAGATTCGTCATGGTGTTCATTAATGATATCTTGATTTATTCACAAGTTGAGACAGAACATGCCGAGCATTTGAGAATTGTTTTGCAAACTTTGCACAAAAAGCAATTATTCGCTAAGTTTAGCAAATGTGAATTCTAGCATTGACAAGTTAAATTTCTAAGACATGCTATATCAGCCAAGGGCATCAGAGTTGATTCGAGCAAAATTTCAGTAGTTTTGGATTGGAAGCCTCCGAGAAATGTATTTGAGGTTAGAAGTTTTCTACAATTAGTTGGATATTGTAGAAGGTTTGTTAAGAGATTTTTAATGATTGCTACATCGATGATCAGATTATTGCAGAAAGATGTTAAGTTTGAGTGGTCTGAGAAATTTTAACAAAGCTTCAATCGATTAAAAGCACTGTTAATCGAGGCATCAGTGTTAGTTCAGCCAGAGTCTTGTAAAGAATTTGTGGTTTATAGTGATGCATCTTTAAATGCTATAGGTTGTGTTCTGATGCAGGAAGGCAAAGTGATAGCGTATGCTTCTAGACAGTTAAAGCCGCACGAAAAGAATTATCCGACGCATAATTTAAAGCTTGCAACGATTTTGTTTGTGTTGAAGATTTGGCGACACCATTTATACAGAAAAAAATGTCATATCTTTACAGATCACAAAAGCTTGAAGTATTTAATGATGCAGAAATATTTGAATTTGAGATAGCGCAGATGGCTCGAGCTATTGAAAGACTATGATTTGATCATTGATTATCATCCAGGAAAAGCTAATGTAGTTACCGATGCTTTGAGTAGAAAATCTCTGTTTTCGTTGCAAGCATTGAATACGCGATTAACATTATCTGATGATGGTTCGATCTTAGCTAAGTTGAAATCTAGACCGATATTTTTACAATAGATTTATGAGGCTCAGAAATGTGATGGCGTATTTATAGCTAAACGGAAACAGATTGAGTCGACTCTTGATTCAATTTTCAGATTGGATCTGATTATAGTTTATATTTCAAAGGCAGAATTTGTGTTTCGAGAAATTCAGATCTCGTTCAGAAGATTTCACGAGAAGCTCATAATAGTAGCTCTTTTTTCATCTTGGTAGCAACAAAATGTACGGTGATTTAAAACAAATGTACTGTGGGTGGGTATGAAATGAGAGATTTCTAAGTTCGTATTGAGATGCTCAATATGTCAGAAAGTTAGAGCTGAACATCAGGTACCTTCTAGTTTGTTACAGCCAGCGATGATTTCGAAATGGAAATGGGAGTGCATCACAATGGATTTTGTATCGGGATTACCTTTGTGTCCGAGAAAGAAAAATGCAATTTGGGTTATCACTAATCATCTAATGAAGTCCTCACATTTTATTCCAGTGCGTACTGATTATTCTCTTGAAAGATTAGCCGAGTTATATGTTGCTGAGATTGTTAGATTGCACGAGGTACCAATTTCTATTATTTCTAATAGATATTCATGATTTACATCTCGATTCTAAAGCAAATTACATGAGGTTCTAAGAACTCTTTTTCATTTTAGCACCGGTTTCATCCTCAGATAGATGGCCAATCTGAGCGAGTGATACAAATACTTGAAGACATGCTTCAATTTTGTGTTTTAGAGTTTGAAGGCAACTGGGAAAGATTTCTACCATTAGTTGAATTCGCATACAACAACAGTTATCAATCAAGCATAAAAATGGCATCATATAAAGCTTTGTATGGTCGAAACTGTCGAACTCCATTGTATTAGACCGAGCTTAGTGAGAAAAATAATCACGGGGTTGATTTGGTACGAGAAACGAAGAAAAAGTTAAAGTTATTCGAGATAGTTTGAAAGCAGCTTCAGATCGACAGAAATCATATGCGGATTTAAAATGTAAAGACATTGAATTTCAATTCAGCGATAAAGTGTTCTTTAAAGTGCCGCCCTGGAAGAAAATGCTTCAATTCGATCGTAAAGAAAAGCTAATGTAATGACCCGAATTTGGGCCTAGTAGAATTGGGCCCATTGGGCTTTGGGCACGGGAGCGTTTAAGATGTTAGAGAACAAGAGAACGACAATAATGCAAGTTGGACCTATTAGCTAAGTGATTTTGGAAGTTTAGGGGGCTTCCATGATGCCCAGGGATCAAACTTAGGCTTTAGGAAAATTTTGGTTTTAGGTGAATAAAACCCTGGGAGTTAGTAAGTAGGCTTTAAGAATAAAATGTGGAGAAAAATGTCACAAAAGGAGTTGTGGTCTAGTGGCAAATGGCGCCATATAGGAGACAAGGGAATGATGCCACACAAAGAAGCAATGGGTCCAAGGTTCAAGACTTGGCGCTTGCATTTCATTTTGATTTATTTTTTTAAGTGAACTTAGACGTTGGCCATAGACTTATATTTAGTTGCACATGATTTTAGACACAAGAGGAGCTTGTGGCCTAGTGGCTAGTGGCGTGGATTAAGTTACAGGGAAGCCTGAGCTCGAATCCTATCGAAAGCAAAAAGGGATATTTATTTTGCTATGTTGGGACGGCCAGAGTTTGTGTTGGAATTAAACTCTGCTGAATGAGGGATCCCACATCGGTAAGCTAGCAAAATGGAAGGTGAGAAGTTGGCTTTATATAGAGCAATCTATGAGGAGAGGAGGCATACCTTGGTTGGCGTTGGGCATAGGAGTGGTCGGAGCGCGGATCAACTCCAGATTCCTATTAGGTGTGTATTTCGCACTACTCTAGTTGTACAGCGGCAAATGCCGAAATATCGGTCACACGGCAATGGTAGCCACACGAGCGTGCAAGCGCACGTGTGGGAGCTTCGACGCGATAGTTGAGGCCATCTTGAGTGTTCTTGTGGGTTAGACTGTTTGGGCCGAAATGGGCCATATGGGGCCAATGGGCCCGTGGGCCCATATGAATAAATTGTATGATTTGTAGTACATAGTGAACTGGTCTTTGTGAATCTCATATATGTGGCTAGATTTGGGCTAAATGGGCCACATGAGCGTGTGGGCCCATTTGGGCTAAGAATGGGCCATAGGCCCATTCGCATCGTTATCTCTGCTTAGAATACCTCGGTTTACAAAATTACTGGAATACTCTTGGTTTATAAAATTGCTGAAAAACCCTCAGTTTGCGAAATTACTAAAGTACCCCCAGTTTGTAAAATTACCGAAATACCCTTGGTTTGCGAAATTACCAAAATACCCCCAGTTTACGAAATTACCAAAATACCCCCAGTTTGCAAAATTACCAAAATACCCCTGACTTGTGAAATTACCAAAATACCCTCGGTTTGTAAGATTACCGAAATACCCCTGTAGGGTAGAATTACCGAAATACCCCTGAAGGGTAGAATTACCGAAATACCCTTATAGGCTAAATGACTGTTTTGCCCTTGTGAGTAAATGACTAACTTGTGCTATGATTTGACTGATTTGACTGTGATCGTATGACTGTGTTTTAACTGACTTGACTGTGGGCGTGTGACTAATATGATGTTAATATGTGTTGAAATGACTGTTACTGAGCATGGCCATTTTGCATACACGTGTAATGATGGAGCATGACATACACGACATATTGCATGGGGTTGGGATATTGATGATCGAAGGAAGTGTAATCTGGTGGCTCTGCCACAATCTGTATAGTGGCTTTGGCTTCGCCACAAATTCTGTGATTAGCAGCTTGTCTGCCATATTGGTGTGTAGCGGATGGGTGGGTCGATTTAGAAATCCCATGGTGTGTGTGTTGGTGAAATGCACGGGTGGTGTGTAGCGGAAGGATTATTAGGTTTGGGTTGGGCTGCATACTCTATTTGCATATCTTTTATGAGATCTGTTATTGGTTTGGGCTAGGCCTAATTGATTCTGTTATGGGTTGTGACCCAAATGATATTGTAGTGGGCTTGGCCCACATATGCTCTGGAATGCATCTGCATCAAGCATTGTTAAAGGGCTTTTGGCCTGACTACTTGAGAGTTCATTTTCGTATACTAACTGTTACTCTAGAAAGGGGATTACACGCTGAGTTTTCATAAACTCACCTCGTTTTTAACTATGCAGGTAATCCCCAGCTTTAGACGGTTCGGAGCTGCGAGGGACTCAGAAAAGACCACACACTGCTTATATTCTCTGTTTTGGTTATCTACTTTGAAATATTTTGATTTGGGTTGTAATAAGGTCTTTTAAAGTTTTTGCACTTTAAATTTTAGATCGGTTTTATTTTAATTAATATCTGTTAGAAGTAAATCATAGCTTTCCGAAATGTTAACTGTTTTAAAACAACACTATGTTTTCACAACATTTTTTAAATGGTTTTACAATTTAATCTTTTTGTAAATTAATTACTTTCAAAATTGGCTTCCGCAACTCAAAAAAAAAATGTTTTGGGAATAAAACTAACGTAACTAGGATTTTACTTAAGCTTTTAAACAAGAAGGGTTTTCAATGAAAACATGGTTTTTGAAAAACACTTCAATGTGACACGCCAGATTCGGGCCTAACTTCTAGACTGGGTTTGGGGTGTTACAGCTAAGTCCACAATTTATTGGGCCATATGAGAATATCGAAAGAATCGGACCAGTAGCTTACAGATTGGTGTTGCCTTCAGAGTTAGAAAAGGTACATAATGTGTTTTACGTTTCTATGTTACGACGATACCGATCAGACCTTTCACATGTTATCATACCTATTGATGTCAAGATTCAGCATGATATGTTGTACAGCAAAGAATCGATCAGAATTCTAGCTCGAGAGGTTAAAGATTTGAGAAATAAAAACATAGCTTTCGTAACAATTTGTAACAACCTATTTTTCAGTGAAATCAGAACAGTGATTTTCGGACCACAAATCCAAAGTTCAAAATTTATTTTATTATTATTTTATGGTCTAAGTATGATAGAAATACCGTATAATAATTTTGTTAAGAAATTTAACTGTTTACATGCTTAATTTGATAAAAAGGACTAAATTGCGTAAAGTACAAAAGTGGAGTTCTAATAGCTAAAGGTGTTAAATAGCTATAGAACTTTAAAGTGGAAGTACTTATATGGTAATTAGACCATTTAACTTGATAGTGGATATACATGGCTTGGCAATTGTGTAATTATTAATGTTTTTAAAGGTTAAATTAGTAAAAAGGTAATTATATGTTAAATTAAATAAAATCAAAGTGAAGTATCATCTTTTTCTTCTTATTTTCAACCAAAATTTAAAGCAAAAGGAAACCATTGTTGAGCTAGGGTTCGGCTAGTCTTATTTCTTTGATTGGTAAGTGAATTTTGACCCTTTTTTAATGATTTCTACGTTTTCGGGATCGTTGTAGCTTAATCTAGCTAGCCCGAGGACTAATTTGCAAAACTGTTATAGTACTAGGGTTTTTCCATTGATGAGCATGCTTGATTTTTAAAGTTTGATGATAGAAAATGAATTGTTGTTTTTAGATAAACAACTTTTGTAAGGGAATTTTTAGTGGAATTGTCAATTAGGGATTTAATTGAAAAATGTGATAAATTCTTGATAAAATTTGTAAATTTGTGAAATATGTGGGCTACTATAAGCATGTATAAAATTCGGCTAGGCTTGGGTAGGGATAAAATTGACTGAATTTCATTTTTCGAGCCTAAAGACTAAATTGCAAAGAATTAAAAGTATAGGGGCAAAATGGTAATTTTGCCAAAATATGTTTTGGACTAAATTGAATGTGAATTATCTTGAATTGAGTAAAGTTCATTCGTATGGATCCGATTAGACCTCTTACGGAGTTAGATCGGGGCAAAGAGAAAATATTAGATTAGTCGCCTCCGTATCTACGTATACTCATCGAGGTAAGTTCGTCTAATTAAGTTGCATATTTATATGCTTTATTTGAAATATATGTATGTGGATTGTATAATTGCTATGTATAATTACCAATCGCATATCCGACGACATACGACGACTACCGAGCCCCGTTTGAACCTTAAGAATTCGTAGGATACAAATGACATGCCATTAGGGTTACCGATTTTAGCTCTTATGAGCTTACCGATACTCAGCTCGGAGAAGCTTACCGTTATTCAACTCACAGAAGTTTACTATTTATAGCTCGTATGAGCATACATGTACATGAATTGACGAATTACAGTTTAGTACACCTCGTGTGTACTACCCGCGTATCCAATGATATTCTAAATTGTTCAACGGGCAATGTTCTGTACGAGATTACATGAGTTCAATATAAACTACTACAGGTATTTACATGAGATATATGAAAATGATTTGTTCATGATATATAGATACATGATGTTGAAATTATATGTACATAGAAGTTTGATTATTGTTGAGCTCATACATGTTTCTTGATTTCATATGAATTACATGACTAACATGGTTGATGAGGATATGTGTTTAGGCTTTTGGCCAAATTGAGTTTGGATATGCTTTGTATGATTACCTTAAATGTGACTGAATGGTAAGTTAATTTCTTTGTTATACAAACTTACCAAGCTTAAATGCTTACTCTGTGCTATTTTTCGTGTTTTATAGTGATTCGAAGCTTGCCGGAGCTATATCACACTATCTATCGGCTCTTTTGGTACTTTCAGTTATTTAATTTTGGTTATAATGGCATGTATAGGTTATTTTGGCTAATGTTGGCTTATGTGTGATGTTGAGGTTATGGCCATATGCTTTGGCTTGTGCTTTGGTATATTTTGCTATGTATATATAAATGGCCTTATCATGTTTGATGTGTGGTTTAGTATAGATAATATGTGAATTGATTTATGTTTGATGAATGAAAATTTAAATGGTAGTTGAATATGCATTTGGATATGTAATATAATTTGGAGTGACTTAATGCTTATTGTGGAAAGCACATATGTATAATAAGGTTAGTTTTTGAATGGTTTGTATTAGTGTTTTTAGTGCACAAATTACCAGTGACTTACATGACCATTTGATGCTAGAGATCAAGTATATAAATGGTACTAAATGGTATATTTTGATTAATGATCTACAGGGTAAGTTTTGGTTCAAATATGCATACAAGTTGTTAAACAATTGGATTTATTGAATGTTTAGATATACATGTTATGAGTTTTCATTTGAGGTGCCTAAGGGCATATTGGCTGTATGTGAAGATATTACATGTTTAAGGCTTGATTTTGGTTTGTTTTGGATGCCTATTTATGACTTGTGTAAATGCAAAATGTTGAGTTTAGGTTGGTGTTAAATTGGGTGAGAAATGTGGCTTGTAAATTGGCCTATTTTCGTCCACACGGGCAGAGACACGAGCGTGTGTCTCAACCGTGTGTGACACACGACTAAGTGACACGGCCATGTGTGCCCTATAGCTTTCAAAGGGTTGCAAGTCAGGCTATTACACGGCCTAGCACACGGGGGTGTGGCTTGGCCGTGTGACCCAAGTCAGTGAGTTACACGGGCTAGGACACGACTGTGTGTTCCTATTTCGAATGCCCACACGGCTTAAGACACGGGCGTGTCTCTTAGCCATGTGAATCCTGCAGCTTTGAAAAATTTCAATATTTTCCGAAAAATTCTTTGAGTATCCAATTTAGTCCCGTTTATTTCTAACGCGTATTTTGGGCCTCGAGGGCTTGTATAAGGGACAATAAGTATGATTTCGAAAAGGTTTCTGACATGAATATTATATGATATGAAATGTTTGAAATTTCTGTATTTTTAATCTGTAAACTTCAATAATGCTCCGTAACCCTATTCTAGCGATGGATACGCGTTAGGAGTGTTACACAGTTCTTTGGAAACGACACGATTTAGAAGAAGCCACCTGGAACTAGCAGAAACTATGAAAAACAATACCTGAACCTCTTTTCTGGTAAGATTTTTGGGCAAAAAAGTTCCTTTAGAGAGGAGAGTTGTAACAGCCTGTTTTTAGTGAAATCGGAAACAGTGATTTTGGAACCACAAATCCACCGTGAAAATATTTATTTTAATATTATTTTAAATTCTACGGTATGATAGTAGTGTCGTATAAAAATTTCGTTAAGAAATTTCGACATTTGCATGTTTAATTTGGTGAAAAGAACTAAATCGTTAAAGGTGCAAAATTAAAGTTATATAAGTTAAAGGTACTAAACGGCTATGAAATTAAATGGTTAAAGGATTTAGTTGGTAATTAAACCATTTTGACTGTGGGTGGACAATTATGTGTAACACCCCCTAACCCTTATCTGTTACCAGAACAGGGCTACGGAGCATTATCAGACCTTTTAGATCGAATACGAATATTACTTAATCATCCATACATAAACATCTTAATTCAATCATATCATCCTTTTTATGAGCCCTCGAGGCCCAAAACACGTGTTAGAAACAAATCGGGACTTAACCAGGTACTTCAAAAATTTTTCGTGAAATTTCAAAATTTTTCCTAGGTGCAGGGGTCACATGCCCGTGTGATCAAGGGACATGCTCGTGTGACCATTAAACATGCCCGTACCTCAGACCGTGTTCAACCCTGCGTAACTCCCTAACTTAGGCCACACGGCCAGCCACACGCTCATGTGCTAGACTGTGTGCCTCACAAGGCTGAGACATAGGCCCGTGTTTCTGCCCGTGTGAAATTTTCTAAGCATTCTGTTTTGAAATTTTAAAGTTGTATAGGACACACGGCCAATTCACACGCTCGTGTGTTAGCCGTGTGTCTCACATGATCCAGTCACACACCCATGTGCCTGGCCGTGTGGACTCAAAATAAACTTTTTACACCAAGTTTTTCCTTCCCTGCAAACTTGAACACCAAGTATCTCAAAAACCAATCGTTCAATCAATCTAAAACACATTCAAATACATCTAAAACATATCAAAATTATCAGTCTTATGACCTATTTAAAGTATATTCATAAGTACTTCACATATACTATCTAAACAATCTCTTCAAAACACCATTTAAGCCAATCCAAATTTTCATACCATTTTCAACACAAATTTGCCTATATCATTCTTATTTTTGCACCAGCTTAAACCTACCATATTTAACCTTAATATAACACACATAATAAAGTATATAAGTACCAATTTCATCTTGTAATATCATTTACATTCACTTTTCAAAATGACTACATAAGACATCCTAGGTACATGCCATTATCAAAAGTAATATGCTTCACCACGTTTTGAGATCGAGATCGTTGATGGATGCTGAGTCGATGACCAAATCAAGTACCTAACATGCGCACGGAAAACAACCATACGATGAGTATATACTCAGTGGTATTTCTATAATCCAAATGCTTAAAGGTAAAATATTGAATCATATGCATTATAACATACAATATGCATAATCATATAATTAATCATCTCATAGATAAAACATTTATAATTCATTCAACTCTTTTCAATTGACTATCCCACATAGCTTCTCACAATATGAACATAATTCATGTCTCAATCTATATTTCAATTCATCATTCAAAGTCAATCATAACTCTGTTTTATTCAGTTACCCCTATTAACATGAGTCGGACTCTGACGGATACACGGATCCAACCAAAACACACTAGTTTGGCACCTAGTGCCTCATCAGATAATTCGAAGTAACAAGTGGACACCCAATGTCTCATCGGCCTTGCCGAAGTAATTTGGTACCCAGTACCTCATCGAATTTACCCGAAGTAATCATGTGACACCTAGTGTCTCATCGACTTAAAGTCGAAGTATCCCTAAACACTTCCAATCCTATGGCATGCCATCTATATCCGACTCAGCCCGGTACAGTTAATAGGGTTATCAATTTCTCAATCAATATCCAATATCCATATCAATCACATATTCACATGATATTCAATTCAATATCAAAATATTAACACTTACCTTAATTGCTTACCATAAACATTAAATAAAAAAATAAAAGAATTAATATTTACTAGATTCAGATTATAGAAATACAAATCGTAATTTCGGAGCTACTCCTCGTTGACTTTTTCTTTTCCCTTCTTAGCTGAGGTTTCCGGCACAACGTTAGCTACGGAAATTAAGCAATTAAAAATCATCAATACAACACAACTTCACATTGAATATTTCAATTTATATTCAACTTTTGCCTAAATTCTAATTTAGTCCCTAAACAAAGCTAACATTATTTTCTTCACAATTTATTCTATAGTTTCATTCAATTTCCACTTAAAACTAAACTTAACTCTCTAACTTCACTTTAAAACCCTAAATTTAAAAAATTTCCCAATTTAGTCCCTCTAACTTAAAACTTACACTTTAATTTACAAGTCAATCCCTTTTTCATTTCTAACTTAAAATTCTATCAATTTAACCCCAAATACTTAAATTATCCAACATGAACATCATCTAAAAATTCAATATTTTCTAAAACTTCAACAAAAATCAAGTAATATTTAATTCTAGGATTCTAAAAACATAAAATTTACAGGAAAATGGATTAAATTAACTTACCAATTAAGCTTTGAACCTTAGAACCCTAATTCTTTTCTTCTTTTTCTTTCTCTTTTTTTTTCTCTATTTCGCTTCCTTATTCTGTTCTTTCGTTTTCTTTTTGTTCTTTCATTTGTTTATTATTAAGTTTAATTATAATATAATATAATATAATATAATATAATATAATAATATTTTCTTAAATAATAAGTAAATTAAACCTAATTATGTGCATACTATTAAGTGATTTTAATGTTCTCTAATAAGGTTATAATTGTAAATTAATAAATAAATAAGCTAAATAGGCTAATTTGAAGATATCATCTTCTTTAGTTAAAACACCACTGAAAATTAGGTTAGCAAAACTCCATTGAAGGAGCTTGGATATTCGGTCATCTCTTCCTCTTGCATGTAAGTATTTTTCATTCCGTTTTTAATGATTTCTATATTTTTGAAGTCGTTGTAGCTTAATCTAGCTAGCCTAGGGACTAATTTGCAAAATTGTTAAAAGGTTAGCATTTTTTCATGAATGTGTTCATGTGATTTTTGATGTTTGATGGAATAAAATGAATCTTTGTTGAGAGAAACAAATTTTGTAAAGTAAATTTTGTTGAAAATGTCAAATAGGGATTTATTTGTAAAATGTGTAAAATACATGGTGAAAATTATGAAATAATAAATTTTATGAGTTGATACCTATATAAAATTTGTCTAGCTTAGGTAGGATGAAATTGCATGAATTTCAAATTACGAGCTTAATGACTAAATTGTAATGAAATCAAAATAATAGGGGCAAAAGCATAATATTGCAAAAAAAAATGAATTTGGATTGAATTGAATAGAATGGTTATTAAATAGATTAAATTTATTTATTTAGATCAAGATAGACCTCGTACGACTTTAGATCAGGGTAAAGAAAAAGATTTGGATTAGTCGACTCCGTTTCTACGCCTTTATCGTTGAGGTAAGTTCGTGTAATTGTATAATGTTTTAATGCTATCTTTTGAGGTATATGTAAATTATGTATTGTTATGTAAATAATTAATGCAAATCCAATGATGTTATGATGAATATCGAGCCCCGTTTGAACCTTAGGAATTCATAGAATACAAATGGCATGTCATTAGGGTTTTCATGTTTCGGGTGCTGGTCTTGAATATCCTACCGAAGGCTGAAGTCTGGCATGTGTTGCGGATACTCCACAGCTTGTGTGAGCAACATTGTGCAGTATACATTCTGACCCATAGCTCGTGTGAGCAGGCCCATTTCACAGCTCATGTGAGCAGATCCATTTCACAGCTTGTGTGAGCAACGATGTAAAAGAAAGGAAAGGTTATGATTATATGTTTAGCACACTTCGTGTGAGCTATCCCGCATATTTGATGATATTCTAAACGGTTCAACGGGTATAAATTTAAAAGGAAATGGTAAGTGTTCAATATGAACCAAGACATGTATGTATGAAATACATTGAAATGGTGAGCTACATGGAAAACATGTTATGTTATGATGGATGATAAATTCAATTGAATCATGCTCAAGTATAATGGTTATCCATGTTAAATTCAGATGAATTATGTTCAAGTATGCTAACATATTTGTGTTGGTGCTTAGGCTTGTGCCAAGCTAAAATTTGGATTATGCCATGTTAAATTTTAATGTTATGAAATGAAGTGGTAAGTTATGTTTTATGTTATACGAACTTACTAAGCATTATATGCTTACATAGTCTCATTTCACATGTTTTGTAGATAATCAGAAGCTCGTTTAGTTTGGAAGCTCGTCGGAGACCTGTCACACTATCCAACTGCTATATCGGTAGCTTTTGATGTTTTGGTTATGGTTGTAATGGCATGTATAGGTGGACTTGTATTAATGATCTAGTGGTTATGTTTAGCATGTATTTATGCGGTGATATGGTGTTGGACTTTTGGCATTTTGGTGCTTAAATGGTTGGTGTTGAAATAATCAAGTAAAAGTATATGTTGGATGACCAATTTGTTATGTTTTGTTGTGTTTTGGTACATGATAAATTATGCTATGACATGGTATGGAAATAGGTAGTTGTGTGTGGTTGATTTATGCCAAATGTGTTTATGTTTTGGTTGATTTGATGATTTGTGATTGAGGTACCATTCGGCATATTGGTTGTATGGATAGATACTATATTTATTTAGTCCTATCATGCATGTTTTAGGTATGTTTTGCAGCTTGATTTTATTTGCAATTGGCTTGTAGGTGTGATCTTGATTTGGGTGAAAGAAATGTCTTGAAAATGGCCTATTTCTTGTCTACACGGCCTAAGACACGGGCATTTGTCTCAATTGTGTGTGACACACGGCCATACGACAATGTCGTGTGTCCCTTGTAGGTTTTAAATGTGGTTTTTTGAAAGTTACATGGCCTGGCACACGAGCGTATAGCTTGGCCGTGTGACCCAAGTCAGAGAGTTACATGGGCATAGACATGGGCTGAGACATGGCCGTCTGTACTTACTTCGAATGTCCAGATGACCTGAACACTTAACCACTAAACCAGATCAATTTCCTTGTAAAAAATATCCAAGATCTAAACTCATAATTGAGGTGACCACTCTTGGTTTGAAAATCCAATTTCTTCTAACCCAATTTTTAAGATGTTACAACTCTCTCCCCCTTAAAAGAATTTTGTCCCCGAAATTCTCACAGTCTCATCTGTTCCTAAACCACATAATCTATATTGTTCCTATTCACATAGACCACTACGCTGTCACTGCGCAACTCAAAATTTAATACAAAACAAATAATATTTCCAACGAGTTTTTATTCACCAACGCAGATTATTACTAGAACATATTATAGAAATCGCTAATGGTTTTTCGGTTGCAGGTTCAAATCATAAGCACTTGCACTCTTCTCATAGTTGGAGTTACTCCGTCTTGGGCTTTTGGCCTACAGATTCAATTTGTGTCTAATCAACCCTTTCGAATCACTGAACATAATTCGGGCACCACAATGCCCCACATTCCTTGATTATCGCCCTCAGATTTGAGCATCCTTACATATTCATAAATTCTCAGATTAGACTCGTTGCCCCGAGAAGAGGACTCGACTCCAGTCACTCAACGATTAAGGCTACCAATACTTACTATACTAATCTACGGTTTTAGAGATTCTATGAGTTAACTTAGATTTATCAACAATCCTAAGTCAAAAGTTTTAGCAGAGGTTTTCACAGAGTTTCCACAGTTTTTAAGTAGAACATAGTAATCAAACACTACAGTATGTGTTATCTCATTCAACATAGCTAAAGTAGAGATATTTACAGATCGGCGTCGGAGTATCCGATTCTCTGTTTACATACTCGAAAATAGTCAAAATCTGAACATACACTTTTTAGAGACCTCATTTATCGAAGTCAGTCAGAAATTTCATTTACTTAAAACGTTTTTCAGGAAGAGTTTTGAACCTGAAAACCACAGCCTGAGCTTTGCAAACCTGGCTTTAATACCTCTAAATGTAACACCCCAAACCCGGCCTAGAAGCTTAAGCCATGAACCAGCCCAATTTTGGGGCTAGTCGAAACAGTGGTTTCGAGACCACTAATCCGAGGTTGAGGAAAATTATTTTGATATTATTTTATGTGTCGTAACATGTTTATAAGGATGCATGAGAATTTTGGGACCTTAATTTTAACGATTGATTGCATAATTGCGAAAAAGGACTAAATCGCATAAAGTGTGAAAGTTTCAAATTTCAAGTTAGAGGTGTCTAATTGTTAAAGGATATCAAAATAGAGGTCTTTAAAGTAAAATTAGGACATTAGATCTGTGTTGGCTGGCCATATAAGATAGGGAGACAAGAGCATTAAATTTTGGTCAAATTTGGTGATATTAGGTAGCAATAATAAATAAAATAAGATAAAGAAAAGAGGAAGCTATCATCTTTTTCATTCTCTTCTTCCTCCACAAAAATTTCAGCAAGGAATAGGGGTTTTGAAGCTTAAACTTTCAGCCAAGATATCCTCTAGCAAATAAGTGATTTTAGAGGTCTTTCTTGGTGATTTTTGTGTTTTTGGAACCCCTAAAGCTTAAGCTAGCTAATGAGGGGACTAAATTGCATTATGGCGGGAAGTCTAAGGACTTTCCATGAGCTTATTTACGTTGTTAGCTGAGTTTTTATTAAAGGAAATGAATGTTAGAGAGATGAGAAACAACTTTTGTGAAAGGTGCTTGCATGAAAACACCTAAATAGGACTTAAATGCAAAGAATGAATTTGTGTCTTAAATGCATGAAATGGTGAGAATGGTGAGTAGTTGTAAGAGAAATAAATGTTCAGCTAGACTTGTTTATTGAGAAAATGTGTTGAAAAATAAATTACAAGCCTAGGGGCAAAATCGTAATTTTGCCATAATACAAGGGCAAAATGGTCATTTTTGCCCAAGTATAGATTTTGATGTATTCTAATCATAGAATGATCTAAACGAATGAATTTCATTTTTATAGATCAAGAGGAGCATGGAATCAACCTTGACCGTGGAAAAGGCAAGGTGACGGATTAAATCGTTAGTTAACACGTTTTGCACCGAGGTAAGTTTATGTGTAAACAATGCATATTTGTGTAAACATTATGTTGCTAATTAGTGTATGGCATAATTGAGAACATGTGTGGTTCAAGTGAATTGAATGTGGTAGTTATTGAATAATTATTGTGTGAATGATGAAATAGTCATATAGATGTGTATTAACGACACTTGTTGGTGGGCTAAGTGCGATACTACATTGTTGCTTAATTACGATGGGCTATGTGCGAAACCATCGTCTATTCATCATTTGGTGGGCTATGTGCGATACCACCGTAACTAACCTTTTTGGCGGGCTATGTGCGATACCACCCTAATAAAGGCTATTGGTGGGCTAAGTGCGAAACCACCAAGTAATTGGCTATGAGTAATGGAATTAGAGATTGTGATGTGTTGTATTATGTGACTTTGTGATGCTAAGTGCAGGTGAACCTGTTAATGAATGTCTGCCTTAAGTTTGTGATATGGTTGGAATGTGGGAATGGAGAAAATGAGTAAGCATGATCATGAATGTAGATTGTTTCTTGCTTAGTATACAATGCTATGTAATTGTTTAATACATGCTATAATGTTATATTGTTTACATGTAAACTTACTAAGCTTAAAGCTTACCCCCTTCTCTTTTTCCCTTGTTTTATAGAGTTTAAGAGCCAGGCTGAGATACGAGGATATCCAAAAGATCGCCCACACTATTAGCTCACCTCGGTATACCTAGACTTAATGATTTTGTACATGGCATGTATAAGGGCTAGACTAGTTAGGTTATTTTGTCATTTTGGCCAAAATGTATTGGCCCTTGTTAAGATAACTATTTTGTATATTGCCATGGTTGATGGCTCACCTTATCATTTATGAAATTACAAAGTTATCTATGGAAGCTCATATTGAAATTATGAGATGTTTATTAGTATGTTGAATGGGTTCATGTAGTGTAAGCTATAGGGGTGCAAAGAGCTTGGCAAACAGCCTTGTTCTTGTCCACATGGGTAGGCACACGGGCATGTGTCTAGGCCGTGTGTGACACAAGGTCAAGCCATAGGAGTGTGCCCAGGCCGTGTGAAGTCTGCACCTTAAATTTGGTATTTGAATTGTTACACAGTTGAAGCACAAGGGCGTGCCCAGGCCGTGGGGAAATAATCAGAGGCGACCACGGACCAGCCATATGGGCGTGTGTCTAGGTCGTGCGACACAAGTCAGTGTCGACCACGAGCGTTGAACATGGGCGTGCGAGATGATACACGGGCATGTCATCTAGTCCACGGGCGTGCGACCCCTGTTTAGGTGACATTTATCTAAATGTGTCAAAGTTTCCGATTCATGTCTGATATTTTCCGGTGGTTAGTATAGGGCCCTATAGGCCCATTATAAGGAAGTTAGATGTAAGATTGAAAATGTTTGAATTTGGAATAAAATTTACTAACTCAAGGTTATATGACCAAGTGGGTCGAGTCCGGTAATGCCTTGTGCCCGATTCCGGTATAAGATACGGGTAAGGAATGTTACAAGCCAAATTTGGATGAGTTAAACCAACGTATTGAAAATTGATTTCTTTTCAGAGTTTTAACTTTGAAAACCAAAAATTTATTTTGGTCGATTTAAGTGGTTTTGTAATTCTATTTTAGAACTTGACAAATACTAACAAGATTATAAAAGAAACCAGGTAAGATCAAAACAAATGACAAACCCAAAAGATTAAATCATAGACATTTCAGTGCAAAACAATCTTAGCTCTCGTACGCCGTCCAATCCTAAATCAGATGTTTTCCTGAATAGGTAAAGGTAAGACAAAGGGTGAGTTACCAAGCACCGCGTATAACCAACTCAAATATAAATAAACAAAGCGTAATTTTTAAAACATAGTAACGCAAAGAACTTAATAATAGTTGTATAACTAGTACGGAACAAATCTAGAGTATCACAGAAATTTCAACAGAGGTAGTAGAACAGAACAAAGCAAAACAGAACAAAGCAAAACCAAACAAACCAAACAGAATAGAACCGAATAAAGTAGAACAGAACAAAATAAAATGGAACAGAGCAGATCGGAGTAAAGCAAAACAGAGCGTGTGATTAAACGCGTATACAAAATCGGAGTGATGAGCATATAAGTAATGCTATCATTCAATAACGGAATCAGTAGACATGGGAGTTTAGGTTTTGTAAGACAGACTCAGATCATATCAGATTTGCCATGAAATCACATGCACGGTTATAAGTCAGAATCAATAACAATCAATCTAACATATTCAGATATCGTATATGCTTCATCAATAGAGTAACGCAGAGACGTACCAGCAAACTTAACCGAATACAGACCCTACCTGGATAATTCGCATACATTATACAATAGCACACTACATTCTAATAGTTTCTACGTACTTAGGTTCAACATAGCAGAAATACGTACCATTCCCAAGTTTTTCATCATCAGATATCAAGTTATACAGCCTAATTCAGATTGTATGGACCCTACAGTAGGCATGCATTTGTTTCAAACGACGCTTGTGGCTCGAGTGGAAAATTCCAAATATTATTTCGCACGCCTGTGTGAAATTGGCCTGTGTGACTCCACACGATCTGGCACAAGCTCGTGTGTCCTACAGGACTAGACAGACGCTCGTGTCCTTTGCCCGTGCAGTCTTAATTTGCAAACAGTGAGTTACATGACCTGGACACATGCCCATGTCACAGGCACGTGTGAACCCTGCACAATTCATAACCACACAAACGGTCTGGGCACACGCCCATGTGCCTCCAATTTTTATAAACAGTAAGTTACACGGCCTGCCACACGGCCTGGAACACGATCGTGTGGCTCACACGGCCTGGCACACGGTCGCGTGAGTAACACGGCCTACCACACAACCTGGCACACGACTGTGTGGCGTTGATAGTCCTATTTTTTGACGACTAAAATTCGAAGAATAAGGGGTTTTTGGTACCCACCTGATACAGATTCGAAGCAAAAACAACAAGGATGAGTTCTTGTGCCTAAACGACAAGCAATTGTCCAACAAACAGTTAATTAGCAGTCAAATCACTAAAAATTAACATTCCAAAATCGAAGTTACGTGAAGAATTTTTGACACCATAACTTTCAATCGAACTTACCAACCAACGAATTAAACTAAAAAGGAGAAGTCAGACCCCGTACAGAATCGGCATAACTTAACATAATAAAAAGAAAGGAACTTGAAACGATGAAACTGAAACAATGAAGAAGGAAACAAAGGGCAACGTTAGAAATAAAAAAAAATGAAAATAATGTGAAAAGCAAAAAGGGATTTTTTTTTTTATTGGGGAAAGTTTAATTAACTAAAATAAACTACCTCACAAGGCAGTTCAATAAAAACATCTCCATAACTTTTACCATGACTAAAACACAAGACCAAGGGTATACAAACGCTTAACCACTAAACCAAACCAATAGGCTCACTCTTGATATCAATTGCACACAATTAACTTATAAACCATATGTTCCAAAGTAAGGGTTTAAGCAAAATAGCAAAATTTTCAGAAACAATATTCGAACCCAGAACCTCACACACATACCTAGAAGACTTAACCACTGAACCAAATCAATTTCATTGTCAAAAATTTTCAAGATCTAAACTCATAATCGAGGGATGACCACTCTTGGTTTCAAAACCTAATTTCTTCTAACTTGATTTCTGGGATGTTACACCTGTATTCTTTTGTAATTTAAAACTTAGTCCCCATACTTTAATTTTCAGACATTGGGTCTTGTAATTTTTTATTTAAAAATCTTTGTCCCTCCACTTAATTTTTCCGTTAAAGGCAACAAAGTCAAATGCAAAATAACTTTTTTAGTCTTCAATATTCACAGTTTTTTTGTCAATTTAGTCCTTACCCTTTAAAAGTATATAAAAATTAAACAAAATCATATTTTAAATAAAAACATTAAAATTTTAATATGAAAAAAATATATAAAAAATATTTTTAAAATATAAAAAAAAATCCAAGATTCAATGATATCTAGTCAGATCGAGAAACGACTGGGTATCAGTTCGATGAGAGGTAAAAAACTGGCTAACCTGCGAACCGGTACGAACTGGTTGAATCGAGCTAAAAATTTTATTAAACCGATAATTGAATAGATTTTAAATTGGTATGATCAATTGGTTCCCAAAACGACCGGTCCAACTAGTTTAAAGCAAATAAATTATTAAAAATCAAAATTAAAAAATATTAAAAACTTATAAAAATCGATTCAACTTCCAGTTAAACCATTTTTCTAGCTCGGTTCAACCAGTCCGTACCCGTTTGCAGGTCAACCAATTTTTTACCTCTCACCAGACTGATACCCCACTTGGTTCTTTCTCCAATTCGATTTAGATAAGATTGAATTTTGAATTTTTTTATATATTTTTTAATTATAAAGAGTTTTATTTCATTTTTTTGAATTTTTTAAAAATTTATAATTTTTCAAAATTTTATGTTCGTCTAAAATAAGAAAATAATAACTTCTATTTTTTAAAAAAATTATATAGTTTTGAAGGGTATGGACCAAATTGACAAAAAAAAAAAGCTATATATGTTGAAGGATAAAAAAAAAATTTAAAATCCGATAGACCCGCGAACCAATACAAATTGATTGAACTGGACTAAAAAATCAATTGAATTGGTAGTTAAACCGATTTTTATAATTTTTTTATTTTTGATTTTTAATACTTTATTTGCTTTGAGTCGGTCGAACTGGTCATTCTAGGAACCAATTGGTCAGACCAATTCAAAATCAGTTCAACTATCAATTGAATTGATTTTTTAGCTCGGTTCAACCAGTTTGTACTGGTTCGTGGCTCAGCCGATTTTTTACCTCTCACCGAATCAATACCTCAATTGGTTCCCAGTCCGATTTGCTTTAGGTAACATTGAATTTTTTAATTTTTGTTATATTTTTAAATCATTTTTATTTTTTGAATTTTAAAGGGTTTTTATTCTTTTTATTTTTTCTTATTTAAAATATGAAAAAAAAACTATTTTTTCTAAATATATTATGTACTTTTAAACGTATTATGTACTTTAAACGGTAAAAATCAAATTGACAAAAAAAAAAATTATAAATGTTGTTGAAGGCTAAAAAAATTATTTTACATTTGATATTGTTAATTTTAACGGAAAAATTAAATAGGGACCAAAACTTTTAAATAAAAAAATAAAGTAAAGCACCCAATATCTCGAAATTAAAGTATATAGACTAAAATTTAAATTTTAAAAGAGTACAAAGATCTTTAACATATTTAAACCGATAATATAGCAATGTTTAAAGAAAAAATTGATGTGGAAAATTTTAAGGATAAAACACGATGGGGACGGGATTTTCATTCGAGGAAAAATACCTTAGATATTTTTTAAGAATTCATTTGGTACTTGAGATTGTGTTGACAGAATACCATAAGATATGAAAATGCATTATATAAATATCATATTTTATGTTCAGTCGTTTACTTTTTCAAAGAGTATTTGTGTTGAAGAGATTAGTGATTACTATTGATAGCAATGAATACTCTGATTTTGACAAAAAATATCACTAGAATATATGGTTTTAGTTTCATTTCAAAACATTAAATTAAAAGTTTAAATAATAAGTGAATAAAATTAATATTAATATCAATTATTGTAAATTATACTGATGAATTTAAACATGATACAAATTATAAATATTCTATTATTATCGAAGTCAATGTCCATTAAAATAAAAATTTTGATGTAATTTAAAACATTAAGATCTGTTAGGAGTAGAATTTTATATGATTTATACTTTTTATATGTATAAATATAGACTTTGGACAAGAATTGTAAATATTCTTATTGATGAACAAGATACATAGTTCTCTTTTGTTCTTCTATTTTTCTTGTTTTTTATTCTTTTTATTATTTATTTTATAACACATTATCAACATAATACTCGGGGCTTTTTTATGATTCTCTGTTAGAAATAAAATTTCTAAAACAAAATTCTATTCTAAACTCACCCGTCCCATTCCAAGCAAAAGAAAAATAACTTGCCTACAGGAAGAAATCAAACCTAAACCTTGAATCCTTGAGCATCCTTTCTTAACCGCTTGGCTACCCAAACATTTAATATTTTTTGTGTCAAGAAAAATATAAAATCAATCAGTGTAACATTCTCAAAATTTTAAGAATTTGAAACAATAATAAATAAATAGTGAATCAATTATAATCTGAGAATGTAACACCCCAAAATATAAAGGGTTAGATGAAATATATAATCAAAAAATAAGTTTTAGTATTGATGATTAAAAGCTTAGCATGTTCCTCAAAGATACTAAGTTTTATTCACTTTTTTCCCATTTCTTTGCTTTAAATTTTTAGGAAACTAGAATGAGTGTCATCTAAAAATAAGTTTTAAATAGAGTAGAAAATTAATAAAAGTGAGTAATAGCTCAAATGAATAAAGCCTTTACTTTTTCTCCCTTGCAAACCAGGTTCAAGTCACGCCAAACTCCCTATTTCCATTTTAATTTGGACCAAAATTGGATGTTTTGCCATGCAACCCCTTGAAATTTGAAAAGCCTAAGTATTTAATCCTCCTTTTTCTAATTACTTTAGGATTTTGATTTCTTTTCTATTTCAACTTGAATGCTCCCTCTTTTCCCTTTAAATTCTTCTTTTCTTTTCTCCTCCTTTTCTTCTTCATCATATTTCACATTATTTTGCTGTGAAAATTATTTCTTTGCTCACTCCGAATCAAAATCAATTGCCATTAAATTTGTTCTTCACTGGTTGTTGAATTTATCATCGATAACCTTCAAAATCTCATTAAAGATCGGTAAGTATTCTCGTTTCCAATTAGAACCCATAAATTTTGTAATAGTTGTTCTTGTTAATCTTTCAACTCGAATACGAATCTTTTACGAATTTTCCAAAAATCTTGATAATTTCGATAAATCTTGGAAACTATTATTGATTCTTGTGTAAATCTATTTAAAGGACTTATTCCAGGTACCCCGGATCAGATCTAGGCACAAGGAACGACGTTAGAAATCCTGGTGATAAGTGTGTGTTCTTTTACGAGAAAATCAGGCCTAGAATAGACCACACGGTCGACCATACAAGCGTGTGGGCCGCCTGTATGGACCACACAGCCCCCTTACACGGCCATATCCCCCTGAAACCCTAGAATTTTTTCTCACACGGCCTAGGACCCTCCATACAGTCGCGTCTCCCCTGTAGATTGATTTTGCAATTTTCACACAACCTCAGTCTGTTACACGACTCAGCTACATAGTCGTGTACCCTCTCCACAAGACCTAGTCATATGACCATCTGTCCCCTATTTTTTAAATATTACAAATTTATCCCCTATTTTTCATATATTACAATTTTGCCCTTATTTTTCAAAATTTATAATTTTGCCCATGTTTTTTAGGTTTTATAATTTTACCCCTATTTTTCATATTTTATAGTTTTGTCCCTTTTTTTCAAATTTATAGTTTTGTTCCCTACTTTATAAATTTTACAATTTTAACCAAAAATTTATGTTTCAATCAGATTAGTCTCTGAACAAATTCTAAACTAGTTTGAGTGAATTAAATTATGCAATTAGGTCTCTGATGATATGAAATATGTTAGAATCCCTGATTAATCGAATTTATATGTTATTTATTTGTCTTTACATATACTTGCGTTAATTATGAATAATATATATTATTATTGTATCTATACTTGTGATCGTATGAACGACATGCCCTATGATACTGTATTATTCTATTAAAAGCATAATTAAATACTATCGTATTGATTTATTTGAGTTTGTCATATTGCATTGCATGGGGTGAAATGATGTGAATGAAGGAAGTTGAACAGTTTATATGCACTGTTAAGTGGTTTATCCACACCGTTTGAGTAGCTTTTATCTGCACCGTTTGAGCAGTTTATTAGCAACTTCAATTTGCAAAAATGTTATGTATCCACAACCTTCTGGCAGCTTGTCTGCAAAAACTATTTTATCAAAATACCCGGTGGTATATCCACCTTTTTTATTACTAGTGGTTTATCCACAATGAGTGGCTCGTCCACAACAATGAGTGATTTTATCCACAATGTGGTATAAATGTAGAGAAGCTCTGGGGAACTCCTACTTTAATGTGTAGTGGTGGGGTAAGAACATTTTTTCTAATAAATTGAAATTGCATGCATTTATGAGCATTTGTATTATCATGAACACTAAGATATTATGATAATGAGTTAATCTGGAACACCGAAATCTTGAGTTGCTATTAAAATTGTGTTTATCCTTTGAACATAGAGATATTATGTTGATGAAATTTATCTGATTTACCGATATTTTGTATTGTTAATTAATTGCAGTTTATCCTTTGAAGTTGATATTCTATATGTTTTGTCTATTGTTTACTTTGATCTTCTTGCGATGGAACTCACATTGAGCTTCATAGCTCACTACCGTTTTTATTTCTATCCTTACAGGTAGCCCACCAGTTTAGAACGTGGGCTCGGCATAGGGAGGGCTCGGCTCGAATTGACCATTCTACCATACAAATATTTTAAAAGTATTAATTGATATTTTTATTATTCAGATACTATATCATTTTATTTTGAACTGTGGCATGAGACTTAGATTGATTTTTAATTAGCATGCATGTCTTTTAAATTATTCTTTTTAAATGTTGAATTATGGATTATAACCAAATATGCATGAAATATAAATGTTATTAAAACTAAGTTAAAAATCACGCTTCCAAGGCAAGATTATAAATAAATTTTATCTAATAAATAAATTAGAAATTAACTAAAATTTTCAATGACAATCATCCTTTACAAAAAAAGACGTTAAACTACTTGTTTTTTTTTTTTAAACTCATGGATTTTTCTAAAAATAAGCTAAGTTTTCTTCTAAAATAAACAAATGTTTTAAATCGACTATTTTATAAACCTTGATTGCTACTAGGTCATCTTGATGGCCGACGTAATCTCCCAAACTCAGGTCTAACGTGTAGGCCAAATTGGGGAGGTTACAGAGAAATTTAGAAATTGGGAATTTTCAATGTTAAAAGATAGTAAAGACAAATACTGAAGAAGTTTGGAAAAGTCTATATATTGAGAGAGACAAATTCAGGGTATTGACTAGATTATAAGAAATTGAAAAGTATTAGGGCCAAAGTGAGAAAATTTAAGTTAAAATGATTAAATTGAATTGAAGGAAAAAGGAGGGACTAGAGGTGAAAAATTACCAAAAGAAAGAATGAATCATACATGGTATTATAGAAAAAGTTAAAGGAAAAAATGGTAAATAATTGAGTTAGATAATTATGAAAATTTACCAAAAGAAAGAATGAATCATACATGGTATTATAGAAAAAGTTAAAGGACAAAATGATAAATATTTGAGTTAGATAATTATGAAAAGTGTAATGATTAAGGACTAAATTGTCTCAAAACATAATTGGTAGGGCACAACGATAATTAAGTGAATAAGATAATTATTGAGAGTGTATTTATTAAATATGAAATTGTGTCAAATAAGATTGGAGGGTAAAAATGTAAATCATTAAATTAATAGATATTTTAATGGATTAAGTAGAAAAGTGTAGAAAAAGATGAAAGAACCTTTCATCTTTATATATGCCATCCACACCACTTCCTATAGCCACCATCTTCAACTTTTCATTTTCTTACAAATAGGTCCTCCTGTATGTAGCTGTGGGGCAATGCATAGCCCCCCCCCTAAAATGCAAAATTGTTAGTTTGGCCCTTAAAATTTTTTAAAATTTTTAAATTAATAAAGGTAAAATTGCACTTTGGCCCCCCCTAAAATTATAAAAATTCAATTTAATCCTTTACAAATTATAAAGATATAAACTATAAAATTTTATCCGCCCCCCCCCAAAAATTTCTTCTGGCTTCGCCCCTGGGTCCTCACAATTAAGTTAAACTCCTCTAATTTCTTTTATGATTAGTGAGTGAAATTAATAGAGAAGTGTAGTAACTACTCAAATTTCATAAGAAATGCATCCATGAATGCCTTGGAAGAGAGAGAAAATAAGAGATTAGTATTGAGTACAAGAGATTAAGGTAAGAAATGTTGACTTTTCATGAAATACATATTAGTTTTAATTGAAAAACATAGATTACAATATGTGAGTATGATTTTAATGTGTAAATATTGTATTTTTGATACGATAAATGAAGAAAAAGTGAAGGAAAGTGAGAAACAAGCGGAGAGTTAAAGCAAAGGAGGAGCCAAAGTAAGAAGAAGAAGAAAACTTGATTCCTAGCTTTGAGTTGTAAGTACAACTAGAGTTTCACTTTTTTTTTTTTTTAATATGTGATAAATTGTTAAGTTAAATTAGATGGATATAAGTCTTAATATGATGTTTAATTATAATCTTGCATGTTTTATAAATAAAGAATAAGATTTGATAATGATTAAGTATAAGGAAATAATAAATTGATTTTATTTACTAAGTATTACGTAATAGAGAAAATAAAAGAAAAGTAAGTAAAAAGGACTAAAGTGTAAAAGATATAAAAGTTTATAGAATTACAATTATTATAAATAAATGAGTATAGAAAGTGAAATATGTTAATGAGTAAAATATGGAAGGATGCGGTAAAGTTATGATAATATTTGATAAACTATGAGAAAGAAAAGGATTAAATTGCAAAATATGTAAAAGTGACATGTGAAAGACATCATAAGAATTTTTAGTGAATTATGGAATTTTTATAAGGTATTAGGATATATGTGATATATTATTGATATATGATTTTTTTGTTAATTGAATTGTTATATCAAGGATTAAATTGAAATAAGTTTAAAGTATTTGAATTCTGTTTTGAAATAAGAAAATGAAATGGATTATGATACAATTTCTCAAGTAGACGAGATAAGAACAAATGGGATATAGATGACATGCCATTAAGAAAATTTAGCGCGCTCTATATTACGCACTTCAATGTTATCTCATTACGCACTTTGATGTTGTCCTATACTGATTCATATATCCTATGTGTTATGTTTAATGTACTAGGCCTTTGTTAAATGTTTAATACTATATTTGTTAAATGAAGAAACAAGAAAATTAAATGCATTGAAATAGTACTAAATTGGGTCTTGATAAATAATAGCAATAGATGAAAAGATGTGATAATTGAAAGGGAAGTTTAAAGTTAATTATGAGTACATGTTCTGAATAAATTTATGAAAATAATCATAAAATAAATTAAGTTTTTATATTGGAAAAAAATAGTAATTAAACTCTGGTTGTACTTACTAAGCTAGCAATAACTTAACACGTGTTTTATACACGTAGGAAAAAGAGTAGAAGCAAAGGATACCAAAAATTTGAAGCATCTCATCACATCACCGGAGTCGAAAAGAGTAATTCTTTACTTTATCTTACATATGTGGCATGTACCTAGATGAGTGTTATGTTAATGAATGAAATGTTAAGCGATCTAGTCGTAAAACTTGATATTGGTTAGGTTATAAGAAATAATTTATACGTTTATGAGCTAGTTCATAATAAATTGAGTATAGAGAATGCATGATTATAATTTATATATGAAATGGTTTGGTTTAAATTGTCTATTGAATAGGGAATTTACAAAGTGAAATTGATGGAAATTTTGGCAAATTTTCCTTTGGATTTTCTAAAATATCAAACCTTATTTTCTAAAATATCAAACCTTATTTAGGTATCAATACTTTGAAGGAGGTACGATACTTTGATCGGGGAATAAATATATATGAATCTTATTTGATTTTTCTAAAATATTGAAGTTTAAAACGGTATCAATACTAATACAGAGGTATCGATACTTGAAACAAGGTATCGATACCTATGAGGTAGTATCAGCACTTCAACACTATTTTGCACAAATAAAATGTTTAAACAAAAATTTTTATCCAATTTTATTCAATATAATAGTAATATGAAAATAGCACGTTAATAATATTAGAACATTCACTGTAAAAGGTTCGATTTAATAGTATAAGGCCAAGGTTACTCTGGCATCAAATGTGACATTCCTATATTTCACCCGGGTCGGATATAGGGGTGTTACATTTATTGATATCAGAATCCAGTTTTCTAATCCTAAGGTCAAAAATAAATCTAGAAGTACATGTCGTTTGTTTACTGATGTGATGAGATGTGATTTTTTTTATTGATAAAGCTAAATTGTGTGATATGGATAGAAGATGTCCCGAAATTCTAGAGATGCTTCAAATGAAGAAATAGAAAGTAGGGCTTCTATCTTAACCGAGGAGAACGTGTACCACTGTCTACGGCCCAAAATTATCTGGAAGAACTTGTAAGATCAAGGTCTGAACAAAGGCAAGAGTCTGATAGGAAAACAAGAAATGAATCAGAATTAGTACATGTTAAAGGTCCAAACACAATAAGCTTTCTTTTAGACATTAACCCAATTCTTCAGCAGTTTATCATAATCAATGTCTCTCCAGTCCTCCTCCACCTCGTGTCTCTCTTGTGCCAGAATCATAGCCCCAACAACAATTTTCTATTACAAATTAAATATCTCCTCTTGAGAAGATTAAAAAATATAGAGCTGAAGAATTTAGAGGTAAGAAATAAGATGATCATGCTATGGTTGGATATTGATTAAAAAATAGTCAGAGAGTATTTGAAGAATTGCAATGTTCAGATGAAGACGAGATGTGTTGCGTCATTATTAAAAGATGAAACATATCAATGGTGGACCACTGTAAAGAGTGTGAATTCGGTTGAAAGAATTACATGAAATTTCTTCTTTATCAGAATTTAAAAAGAAGTTTGTGGGTCAACTATATTTGGAAAGTAAGAAGTGAGAATTCATTGATTTGAAGCAAAACAAAATCACTATGTCTGAATACGAAGAAAAAGAATTTGTGAGATTGAGTAAATATGCTCGAGAGCTAGTGACCACGGAATCTGATGTGTAGAAGATTCGAGTGGGGACTGAATGAATATCTTTATGTACATGTGAGTTTGAATTTACAAGATTTATCATCTTTGGTTAAAAGAGCACAAAGAATAGAAAGAATGAATAGACAAAAAGACAAGAACTCAGGAAATAGAGTAACCACTAGTTGAACAACCTATGAAAACTACCAAGTTCAGCAAGGGGCAATCGGTCAGAAACAGTAAGTGGCACTGTTAGTAGTCAGAGATATGGAAAGGAAGTAGCAAATTGATCCGAATCTCAAATGATACCACGAGCTTATGCCATTTGAACTCGAGGAGGAAAAGATGATAATCCTGATGTGATAACTGGTAAGTTTCTTTAACTAATATTTTAATGTTTGTGTTAATTGATTTCGGTTCTGCCCATTAGTGGGAAAAAAAAAGAGAACTATTAGTAGAATGTGTCGAGAAGGATGAATTAAATATTAGTTCTCCTGGGTAAAGGGAGTTTGTGTTAATTGATTTCGGTTCTGCCCATTAGTGGGAAAAAAAAAGAGAACTATTAGTAGAATGTGTCGAGAAGGATGAATTAAATATTAGTTCTCCTGGGTAAAGGGAGAAGAAAGTGAAACATATGAGTAATGATTTTTGAGAAGTTACAGATTATAGATTTTATGTTAATCTTACAGTTTTGATGTGATACTTGGCATGATCTGCATATGTGAAAACTTGGTTGAAATTTCAGTACTGCCCTGCAAAATTTTCTTCAAATTTGATAGTCAGTTTGAATCAGCGATTCAAAAATTAAAAGACAGGTCTAGGATTGTATTATTGAGTCCGGAGCTTGTTGCATTACATGGGATTCTTGACATGAATGGGAATCAATAGTTATTGATTGATTTTAGTTATCAATATTGGAAAACCTTTTATGATATTTTTCATGTATAAATGTTGAAAAGTATAAGTATAATTTATTTCACGCAATAGTTTCAGAAGAAATTGAAAATTCAGATAGATCTTATATCTGAAGGAGCGATGTGGGTGAGTGAAGGCATTATAAGACAATAGCATCTGCAGTTACCGGAGTATTAACCATTTTCGAGGACAAAATTTTTTAAGTGGGAGAGAAATGTAAAATCCTCAAAATTTTAGGAATTTGAAATAATGATAAATAAATAGTGAATTAGTTATAATTTGAGAAAGTCAAAATTTGAAAATTTTCAGTGTTATAAGATAGTGAAGACAGATACTGAAAAAGTTTGGAAAAGTCTATATATTGAGAGAAATAAATCTGGGGTATTAACTAGATTGTAAGATAGTGAAAAGTATTGGAGCTAAATTGAGAAAATTAACGTTAGAATGATTAAATTGAATTAAAAGAAAAAGGAGGAGGGACTAGAGGTGAAAGTTTGCCAAAAGAAAGAATAAATCATACATGGTAGTATAGAAAAAGTTAAAAGGACAAAATGGTGATTATTTGAAATAAATAATTATGAAAAGTGTAATGATTAAGGACTAATTTGTGTCAAAACATGATTGGTAAGGCAAAATGATAATTAAGTGAATAAAATAATTATGGAGAGTGTAATAATTAAGTTCAAAAATTGAATGTCTAACAGCTTAAGTATAACATAATACAAAGAATATGGGACAAAGGAACTTCAGCTAACAGGTGACAGAAACCAAACTAAATTGGGTCTTTCCACCATCAATATTCCTTTCAAATCCTAGTTCATATCACTTATCTTATGTCCATCCCTAGCAAAAGCAAAAGCATGCTTGGATGATGAATTATTCTCACTTATCTTATGTCCATCCCTAGCAAAAGCAAAAGCATGCTTGGATGATGAATTTTTCTCCTCCCACTATCAAACTCCAAGGCAGCCCACTAAATCAAACTTGTATTCACACCCAGATTCCCTATTTTTGGTCACCCATATTTGTATTCTAATAACATAGGCAAGTACAACTAGTTTGAGTTCCTCTACTTAGAATTTGAGCAAAATTTGCAGCAAACAAGAACAAAACAAACCCACATTTCATATAGGAAACAAGTATGATATATGATGATACAAAGCATGCCAATATGTGAGGTTATTAAAACCTGGAAATATTCAGAAAGTACCTATATTTGGCATCTCCAATCCTCAATTATCCCGGCAGTTTATGTCCTTGTGCACAACATCACGTAAAAAATCCGTAATGACAGACTCAAAATCCGGCATTTTGGCATACCCTGGAAAATAATTGATATCGATGACTAGGTAATTCTCCTTGTTTTTCCCATCCCTAATCACATCGAAATTAAACAAATTTAACCTCAATTCCTCCTTTAACCCTTCCACCAACTCCTTCACTAAACTCTCCGGGGGCATTTCCGTCTTTTCAAATTTACAACCTTCCCCTCCCCCTGCCGCTGCCAAATTCGAGACCTGCAAAAACGGCAGTGAACCTTTCAAATTTACCAGTTTCTCCTCCGAAATATCGGGTAACGACTTCCGTTTCACGCACCGGAGATATTTGCCGGCCACGTAGACTTTAAAGACGACGCCGCCGTGATTAACGAACTCCTGCAAAACAAACGGCGCCGTTAAGTTATTTAACCCATCTTTGTCGAAGATGAGGTGCATTTTGTGCGACGTCTCACTGCCGTCCGCGTCTAACGGCTTCGCGATTAACGGAAAGTTGAGTTTCAAATTTTCCAAACCCGTAACTTCGGTAATGGTGATTTGTTTGGGGACTCCGGTGTTGTTTATTTTTAGTTTCGAAACAGTTTCGAGCATTGAGATTCTGTTTCGGAGGATGTCGATGGAATCTGGAGAGTCGATGATGGGGATGTTAGGGTTTCGGGAAGCGAAGTCTTGAAGATTTTGTTTCCAGTCGGAGTCGTACAATTTGTGGAGGATGCAATCGAAGGGTCCTTGTTGGATCAAAGGTTTGGTGGGGTCGATTTTGGTTAAAACAACGCCATTCTGGGAGGCGTAGGAAAGGAGGGACGGTACGATGAAAGTTTGCTCTTTTTTCGGAGTTAAAGCGTAGCCGATTTGGTAGGCTTTTGAAGAAAGATTTGACATTTTTGGGAGGGAGATCTGTTTGGAAGACGAGAAAGTTGAGGACAGTAAAAGTTGCAGTGAGAAAATAATACATATGAGCTTCAGGAGAACGTGGCAAGTTTAATATCTTTATAACACGTGTACTACAGCGTCCAGACTCAAATGTTAACAGAAAAGAAAAAGGAATAAGGAGAAAATACGGAAGAGTCAAATACGTAACTAGAATATAGAGATCTAATAAATAAATGACATGAATAATTCAAATTTAGTTAATAATATATCAGTATATGGAGGTGATAAAAAATGTATAATATAATTAAAATGTAAATATTAGATTAAAAGAAAAGTCAAGGATTTATTTATGTACGAAAAATATTATGGGTTTAAATTTTTATTGATTTTTATAAAAAAAAATTAAAAGATTAAAATATCTTTAAATAATATAAATTTTTAAAATACAGAATAATATTTTTAATTAATTGGTGACTTTTAACATCAATTAATAAAGAGTTTAAATAATAGTGTAAATAAGTTTTATATAAGTGAGAGAAAACATTTTAAATAAAATAATTTGTTTTAAAAAATTATTTAGTAATTACTATTGATATAATGGTAAATAATCACATTTATGATGGAATTTCTCAAAAATAATATATTTTTTTTAAATTACCATTTTTTTTTGAAAAAGTTTTGGAGTAGGCCGAAATAACGAGAACGCTTCCAATTGGAAGCATTTTTAGCAGATTTGTAGGAAAATGCTTCCGGTTGGAAGTGTGTTCCTTCTTGTTTGATTTTTTTAAGGTTAAGGTTTTTAAATTTTTTTAAGTAGGGTTAGGGTTTGTAGGTTTTAATAGTTTAGGGTTTTGTATATTTTTAAAGTTTTTTATATATTCTTTAGATTTTTAATAGTTTTTTTAGATGTAAAGTTAATAATTATTTAATTTGATATTTACAACAATTGTATTTACACCAATCGTATATTCAAATTGTAAAATGTAATTCAATTCATAATCTAAAATTGAACTCCTCGATTCAATTAACTCTTAATTTGTAATTTTTTTCGATTTTTATGAATGCAACTGAGTTTTTATCAGATTTTTTGTACAGGAGGTTCAGGTCGATCAGATTTTTCAGTACATTATTTTCAAACTTTTAGTGCATTTTTTACGGGTGGTTGAGGTTGATCAGATTTCTGGAAAATGCATTGAAAACACGTCCTATGTGGAGCATTTTCTCTCTAACACTTTCAACGCATGCAAACTTCCCACTCCCTTGGGAAAATTTTCTGAATCAATTACCACTCACCCCGGCTTTATAAAAGGATGGTTTTCAGCATTGAATGGCATAAAGCAATTTCGAGCAAACAAAATTGCTAGATGAAGAGGAAGTTGGCAAGATGTTTTATAAGGCATAATTTGAAGCAACCACACAATTTGCATTAAGTAAGGATTTGTTTTATTTGTTCATATATAATTACAACACTATTTTTTTGCATAATGTATTTGTTTTGAACACGTGGAACATGTTATTTCGTTGAAAATGAGTGGACGAATTAATTTTATTGTTTATTACGATGGTGAAGTCCGTGACATCGAGAATGGGGTTGTTTTTATTATAACACAATGTAATTGGCTTTTAACCCAAACATACAATTGTCAGAATTGCATAGAAGAATTAGGCGAAAAATCGTCAGATCCAACCAGATGAAAGTATCGTCACTGGAATATCAATTTTGTGCTTTGGTCAACACCGTCAAATATGATGAATTCGATATCAAATGATGATTTCGATATCAAAGACGCATGGGGGTTGAAGTGATGGTGCAGACGCATATTGCTAGTGGATCACTAATACTCGAGTTATATGCGATGTTTGCAAACACAAATGAAGGCGCTTGGAGGTCAACATATGTTCCAATTCGAGAGGTCAGAACGGAAAAACAAGTCGTGTAACAGCCTGTTTTTATTGAAATCGGAACAGTTATTTCGGGACCACAAATTAGAAGTTGGAAAATTTTATTTTATTATTATTTTATGGTCTATGATATGATAGAAATACCATATAAAACTTTTTTTAAGAAATTTTACCATTTACATACTCAATTTGATAAAAGGGACTAAATTGTGTAAAGTGAAAAAGTTGAGTTCTAATAGCTAAAGGTATTAAATAACTATAGAATTTTAAATTGGAGGTTCTTATATAGACATTAAAGTTGTTAGTGGATAAGCATGATTAGTCATTATTGAAAACTGAATGAATTATTAAGGTTAATTTTGGAAATTAGTAATTAAAGTTATGATAAATAAAATAAAATAGACTATTATCATCATCTTTGTAACATCCTAAAATTTGAATTTTTATATGTTGCATTATTTTGGTGCTCAGCTAGTTTATTTATCCTATGTGTATGTTAAAATAGTCCTGAGAAGGTTCGAGATTTATTTGGATTTGGTATAATTTTTGGAAATTAGTATTTTAATGAAGTGGAACAAGTGACCTTCAAGCTTAAGGTAATTAAGAGGTATAAATTAACATAAGATGAGCAAGTAGTAAAGGGGATATGGCACCATGTGTTTTCAGGGAAGAGGTTCGAATCCCTTGATGTGCATGTGAATTTTATTTTCTTTCCTCATTGTGTTGGTCAAGCCTAGTATTTATGGTAGGTTGGACTTTAATTTTTATGGTAAGGTGGTTAAGAGAAAAGGCAAGTGTAAACTTAAGGAAGGGAATCATATGAATAAGGTATGTAGGGGGAACACAAGTCACATAACAAGGAAGATGTTTTAGAAAGTTTGGAGTGGCCAAACTTTGACTTTGTGACCATGTACTTGGACGGTTTTAGGGGCTAGGGGAGAGTGACCGAAATTTTGATGGCTTTTGATAGCTAGTTGGTCACTTTGGCTTTTGGTCATTTTTGTTTTTTTTTTCTACAACACTTTTCTCTCTATTTCCTCTCCTTAGCCAAATGCATTTTGAACAATAGGTAAATATCTTTTGTTTTTCTTTTAGTCATTTCATATTTTTGACCATTTCGGTCTTATTGCTCCTTTTCTCTTCAAACCTTTTCCTCCTAGGTGCCGAAATCACCAAAACCTTGGAAGGCCATTTTCTCTTTTCTTTTCTTTTTCACTCTTGCCGAATGCACACTAGCCTCAAACCCTTCCCTTTGTTCATCTTCCATTTTTGAAAAGAACCGAAACCTAAACACCTTATTTTCTTATACCTTTCTTCATCTTTTTCTTCTTACAAAAATTTCTCAAATATTATTTTCCCTTTTATTTTCACCATGGCCGAATGTTACTAAACACCATCCCCTTCAATTTTTCCTTCAAAGCCGAATCTTCTACCACGCTTATCTCCATTTCAATCATTTCTTTCTTTCTATTCACACTTTGATCAATCGGTAAGTGACTAGTACAATACTTTGGTATTGTTATCTTCCCTTTTTCTTTGTGCCGAATTTACATGTTGGTATGGGATGGCCTTTTTGGACGAGACCATCATCATACAATATCTCATTCGAATCTTTTCTTTATCATAGAAACTTAGTGGAAGGCCGAAACTTGGAGTGTCCGAAATCATCGTGTATCGCTAGGATTCGGTCCAAAATTTTAAGGTAAGGATTTCTATCAAGGATTCCATATTACTCTATATTTCGTTAAAGATGGGGTTTATTAACCGATTTTATCTTAGGGACTCTATCGCTTGATTTTCATCCTTTGAACGTAAGGATTTTGAGGTAAGCCGACTTCACTCATTAAGATCAATCGTTTTAATAACGAAGTATTAGTTTGGACTAATATTCTTTTGTCAATAGAGGCAAACAAGATCGAATCAAAAGGAGTGGTGAATAGTGATCGGAAAAGGAGCGGATTCGCTATTCCCTCTAGATTCAAACGAAGGGCTGTTTCGACAATCCGAGATTTTCAACCGGGTTGTGGACCCTCATCTGGTGAGAATCAACTATTTGAGGTTGTTCGCAGTTCTGAGCCATTAATTATTCGGGATTTTCCAACGGGTTGTGGACCGTCAATCGGGGAAAACTGGCAAATCATAGTTATTCGCGATTCCGAGGGTAAATCTTAGATCGTTTCTTTAGAGTAGCTTTATTAGATGACGTTTATTTTTCTAATCGAGCGTTAAAAATATTCTAGGTGTTGACGATCAAGAAAGTGTAGTGCTCACCGTAATCAGGTGTGTATTCTCACACCGTATTTCATGGGTTAGATAACTATATCGTATTAATCGCTTGATTTAATCACAAGTTAGTGAAATCGGGTAAAATGGTATTTTTATCACTTTAGTGGTAAAGATTATAAAAACCGGTATTAAGATTGTGATATGTGATAAATGGGCCAAATGTGATATGTGATAAATGGGCCAAATGTGATATGTGATATGTAATAAATGGACCAAATGTGATACTTGATTTATGGGCCAAATGTGATACCTGATTTATGGGCCAAATGTGATATTGGCTACATGAGCCGAAATGTGATATGGGCCAGATTGTGAGAATTTTATAATGGGCCATATATTTGTAATAATTATATGAATGGATTGTAGTAATTGAATGTACATATTTTGTAACATCCTAAATTTGGGGCTAGTTGTGATTGCATGATTATTCTTGTGTTTGAATTACTATAGTACTAGTTAGGGAATAATAGGGCTTAAATAAAGGCTTTGAGTAGGCTCGGTCTAGTAGGAAATTTCAATCTTGAACTTTAAAGGCAGGGAGCCTTAGCAAGAGGGGGTTATAAAAATAAATGTAGGAGTTCTGACATAAAGATCAGCTTGGTAAAGTGGCAAAAAGAAGGCCACTTAAGAGCTAGCATGTGACGCCACAAGGGATAAGGGAGAGCCTTGGTTCGAGTCACGAAGATCCCCTTTTTGCACTAAGTTTGGACGGCACAAGTGGGAGAGTCTTCCTCCCTTTAAACTCTTTCATTATTATTATTATTAAAAGATAATGTGAGTTTTTTTAAGGGATTTTATTCTAAGGATAATAGGAGATAAGTGAGGATATTACATGGATTATTAAGAAATAATTATTTATTATTAGGAAGTAAATCAAATTAGTTTGAATTAAATCAAATGGGTGGCTAAGAGAAAACCAAGGAGGTTGCCGAAAATTGAACTCCTTGTTGGAGAGGAGTGGACGGCATGGAGTCTTTGTGAAGGGGGAATGCCGAATTCTTCTTAGCCATTTACTTGATAATTTCGGCTAACATTCTTCCCATTTGCTATTTCTTTTCCTTTTCTTCTTCAAGACCGAACATCCCTCCCTCTCATTCTTCTTTTATTTTCTTTCTTCATAAAACTCTTTTGGCCGAAACTCCCCACTCCTCCCTTCTCCTTATTTTCCTTCCCTACTCTTACCCACATTAGCCGAATCATCTACTCCCTTTTACCTTTCTTCTTCTTTTTCTCACTGAAAGTCCAGCCTTGTTTGATAACAAAATCAATCATAGCCGAATTTAATCCCTATCAAAGTGCCGAAATCCCTTTTCTTTATATTAAACTCTACTTGGCCGAATATTGTGCAAGAGAAGGTGGCTTTCCTTTAGTCGATTTCGGAAGGTAAGGGTCTTAGGCTGAATGTTTATGTTTTTCTTATTATGTCGACTTTGGTAAAGGTGGGTGTGGGTTTTGGCAACTGTTAATTAAGGGTACTAATCACAGATTAAACCGAATTCGCTGTAGGATCTTCGGGATTTGAAAACAAGCAAGTGAGTTTGTCAACGTTCGTCAATCAATTTTCGGTAAGAATCTACATAGGTATTTGGTGTTCATTTAAAAGCCAAAGGCTATGGTTATTATTATTGACCGGTTGTAGTTTGTGAACCAGATTCGCGATTCGGTGCTGAAACTAGTATTCAAAGCGATTAGGTAAGGATTCGGGTTTAAAAAGAAAACCCCTTTTAAGCATTTGGTTTGGCCGAATAGGCCATAGTACTAATCTTGTGTGTGGCCGAATTTAGGGCAAGGATTTCTGTGGGTAGCCGATTGGTTATTTCGGGATTTAAGGCTCTCGCTTGGTTTCAGGTGTGTACATACACACGTTATAACTTATTAAATGTCCTGAGTGTTATGTATGCTAACTTTGATTTGTGTAGCATTGGATTTAATACCATAACGGTATAAGTGGTGATTCAGGTAAGTACCTGTTAATATGAATTTGTTATTTAATGCTTTTGGGAAGCATGATGTATTGACACATGAGATTTAAGTTTGTGATGGCATGAAATATATATATTAATGACTTGATGTGGGAATGATGAGTGGAGGGGGCAGTATTTTTCGTGCCGACGGGCACCAGTGTTTTGGTAACACACTGTGACTACGGTCACCAGAGGTTTGGTACCTCCAGAGGTTTGGCACCTCATAGCGACTTGTCCCTGTGGTTAACACCACCGTGGGTTGGCCCCACTTGAGATATGGGATCGTCTGCCAGTGATTTGGTATCACACGATGGGTTGGCCCCATCAACTGATTTGTGTCTACGGACATCAGTGTTTTGGTAACACATTGTGACTATATGTCACCAGTGGTTTGGCACCACCAGTGGTTTGGTACCACAACGGGGTAGACAGTGGCGTTTGGTTGGCTAGGTTGGGGTACATAATCTTATGCATGCTAATCGTTATAACTTGTGTATGAAATTGCTTAAATCCGGGGGAAGGGTTACATACTGAGTCTTGGTGACTCACCTTCTCCTTTACATTTTTCAGGTGACACGTAGATCGCGGATGTGGAGCCGGGTGGACTCGAGGTGGCCATGCAGTGGACTTTAATTTGAATGAACTTTAATTTTATTATTTTTATTATCGGTTTTTATTTTATTTCAGTTGTAATAAGGCCTCCTAGACTTGTTTTATTACTTTTTACATGTTGAATGATTTGGTTTAAACTGTCTTATTGATACTAAGTTAAATGCACATGTTTTCTCAAATATTAAACCAAAAATGTGTTATCATGCCGTCGGGCACATTTGGAACTTTAAAATAACTCGACTTAATTAATTTCCAAATAAACGCTAAGTATTCTTTTCTTTAGACTATCAATTGAAAAGGGTTTTCGACAACTTAAATTGACTTAGAAAAAGTGTTTTCCAAAAATCTTTTCCACTGTAACGAACTAGATTCGGCCATAGTGTTTGGGCCGGGTTTGGGTTGTTACAAAATTGGTATCAGAGCCCAATTCAAAGCTCGGCTGTGGGGGCCCAAGGCCCAAAAATGTTTTAGTAGGCCTTTTGAATTGTTTTTGGTTTTTAAGCAGCATGGCCCGAGTCTCCGGCACCGATCCGCCCAGGTAAGTACATCTGAACTTCTTTGTGAATTATTTTGTAGAAGGGTAGGAAGCATGGAACGTAGATAGACTTATAGGAACCTGAACCCTAGGATTAGAGTACTCAAACACACAAACCATACATAAGACTTAAAGAACTAAACCAACCTATGACTTAGTCACTGAGCTAGGGTATGGTAACCCCTGTACGCATGTCTAGGAGTGGATCCGGAAGAGCCTGGTATTTAAGCAGTCCTCGTGACTCACCTCCTCTTCGCAGGTATCTTACCTGGTGCGTAGCTTCGGTTCACCCTAACTCAGAGGGCTCAGTGGTGTGGTAACCTCTGTGCGCATGTCTAGAAAGGTTCGGTGAGAGCTTGGTATTTAAGCGGTCCGCGTGACCCACCTCCTCTTCACTCGAATCCTACCTGGTGCGTAGCTTTGGTTCACCCTGACCAAGAAAGCTCGGTCATAGGCCTAACATAATGACTAAAACCCGAAAGGGAACTAGCCACGTTTTGAAATGAATGAAACAACAAAAACCCTAATGTTTTCAAAACTTTTGCAATAAACTCTTTCAAAGCTGAGAACGTCACTTTTACAACGTTTTTCTCGAAAAACTTGATTTGTGAAAAATTACAGAAATACCCTTAGGGGTAAAATTACCAAAATGCCCCTGACCCATAAAATATTAATTCAATGGTTTTGCCCAAAAAATTCAATGATTTTACAACATTCAAAAACCTTGCCTTGCAAATCATCAACAAAATATTTTGGTTTTGGGAAATTACGAAAACGCCCTCAGGTTGTAAAATTACCGAAATGACCCTAGTTTTGAATTTTTACGAACATGACCTCTTAAAAAGGAAGCTTTCAAAAAGGGAACCCTCCAAGTTTTGTAATTGTTGAAATATCCCCGATTTATCCAAAATTACAAAATTGCCCCTGATTGACAAAATTACCGAAAACCCCTGGTTTCCAAAACAATGCCATATCCTTAAATGTTGCCAATTTTCGAAAACATCCTCCAGTTTTGGGGAAATTTCAAAGTGATTTGTTTTATTAAAATTTTACAACTTCTTCTATTACGAAAATACCCCTGTAGGAAAAAGACGGATATACCCCTGGGGTAGAAATGGGCAGAAATGTCCAAAGAGCGAATAGGTATGGAAAGTATTAGGGTATGGATGCATGAACTCCTTTGTGTGAACTAGGATAGAAGACTGAAACCTTGTTTGCTCGAAAGAATCCCTAACTAAACTTTCTGCATAAAACTTCTTCGCGATTAATAAAGTGGAACAAATGCTAACGCATAAAAATTTTCTTAATCAGATTAAAAGCGCGGTAGATAGAATGAGTTGTAGAGGACGTGGACGCCGTGGACGTGGTAGGGGTAGGATGACGGTGTCTGAACCAGTCAGGTCGGGTCAAGGTTCTGAAAATGAGGTACCACCGCCACCACCACCTCCTACTTTTAGAGCTGAGGAGCAGGATCAGACCGGTGGTGAGGCTATATCGCAAGCTGTTTTGCGAGTCTTGGAGATGGTGGCTGGGGCTGGTGGAAATTTGGGAGCTCGAAAATCTGTTCCCGAGCGACTCCGATCTAACGGAGCTGAGGTTTTCCGGGGTGTGTCGGGAGTGGCACCTAGTGCAGCGGAGTATTGGCTATAATCTACGGAAAGGATTATGGACGACCTTGACCTGACTAACGAGGAGAAGTTGAAAGGAGCCGTGTCGCTTCTGAAGGATGAAGCGTACCAGTGGTGGCTCACGGTCCGAGATGGAGCCACGGCAGAGGATCTTACATGGGATTACTTTAAGGCTGCTTTCCAGAAAAAGTATGTGGGTACCAACTACACTGACGCGCAAAGGAAAGCTTTTCTGAGGTTGCTGCAAGGAACTAAGTCAGTGTCGGAATATGAGGCGGAGTTTTTAAGGTTGAGTAGGTATGCTAGAGGCATCGTGGCTACTGAACATGAGTGCTGTGTCCGCTTTGAGGATGGACTCCGAGATGATTTGAGGTTACTGATTGCCCCACAGCAGGTTCGTGAGTTTTCATCTCTAGTGGAAAAGGCTAAAGTAGCCGAAGGGATCAAGGAGGCTGTGAGGCAAAGCTATAGCAGGAATAGTCAGAAGAGAGGATTTGGGGCGGCTGGGTCGGGTGGTAATAGTGCACAAAAAAGGGCTAGGCAAAGTGGGCCAAATCAGGCAGCAAGGCCCATGACTACTAATCGGAGGCCGACTCAGTGTAATCGCTGTGGAAAGACCCATTGGGGAGGTTGTTGGACCGGTAATAGAGGATGTTTTGAGTGTGGGTCTTTGGAGCATCGGGTCAGAGATTGTCCCCGGAAACTAGCTAAGAATCAGCCAGAGGGGCAGAATCGTGCTCAGGATAGAAATGTGGGACCACAGAGGGGTCGCGGTAAAGGTAGAGGAGGAAATGGTCCTAATAGAGGTCGTGGAACTCAGGGCAGAGGTTCAGGCAACACAGAGGCTAGGCAGCCTGGCTTGGTTTACGCAGCAAGGCGTCGCGAGGAGGGTGATGCACCGGATGTCATAACCGGTACGTTTCTAATTTTTGGTCTTCCTTATATTGCATTAATTGATGTGGGTTCGACGCACTCGTATATTGCTAGTAGTGTGGTAGGAACTATGGATCTAGACTCTGAAACTGCTTCTAGGGAGATGACTGTAGTTAGCCCTTTAGGTCACTCTGTAGTGGTAGACAAACTTTATAGAGACGTACCCCTAGAACTCCAAGGGGTAGTATTTGTGGCTGATCTAATGGAACTACCATTTGGGGAGTTCGATTTGATCCTTGGAATGGACTGGCTGGTTCAGTATCGGCGAATTTGGATTGCGCGGCTAAGCGCATGGTTCTTAAGACGGCAGAAGGGGAGGAAGTGGTTATGATAGGGGATAGAAGGAATTACCTATCCAATGTAGTGTCTGCCTTGAAGGCTGAGAAGATGGTTAAGAAGGGTTGCGAGACGTATTTGGTTCGAATATGTGCCTTGGAGGCTAAAGAGTCAGTAGTTGGAAAAGTTCGAACAGTAGGGGAATTCGCGGATGTGTTTCCAGAAGAACTTCCGGGTCTGCCCCCGGATCGGGAAGTCGAATTCGGTATAGACTTGCTACCTGGAACGGCACCTGTGTCGATAGCACCATACCGAATGGCACCAAAGGAATTGGTGGAGCTTAAGGCTCAGATTCAGGAGCTCTTGGATAGAGGGTTTATCCGACCCAGTATATCTCCGTGGGGAGCACCGGTGTTATTTGTCAAGAAGAAAGACGGGTCGATGCGGATGTGTATCGACTACCGCCAACTGAACAAGCTAACGATCAAGAACAAGTATCCGTTGCCTCGAATTGACGACTTGTTCGATCAACTGAAGGGTGCCTCGGTGTTCTCGAAGATAGACCTTAGGTCGGGTTACCATCAACTTAAGGTGAAAGAAGTTGATGTTCACAAGACGACATTCAGAACTCGGTATGGGCACTACGAGTTCCTAGTGATGCATTTGGATTGACCAACGCGCCAGCAGCGTTTATGGACTTAATGAATAGAGTATTTCAGCAGTACTTGGATCAATTTGTCGTGGTGTTCATAGACGACATATTGGTTTATTCAAAGACGGAGGAGGAGCATGACCGGCATTTACGTATAGTTCTACAAGTATTAAGGAGAGTAGGTTTGTACGCCAAATTCGATGAAGTGCGAATTTTGGCTTAGGGAAGTGGCTTTCTTAGGTCACGTAGTGTCGGCTGAGGGAATCAGAGTAGAACCTCGCAAGGTTGAAGCGGTGTTGGATTGGAAACCACCTTGGTCGGTGGCTGAAATACGAAGTTTTCTGGGTTTAGTGGGGTACTATCGGAGATTCGTGGAAGGATTCTCTTTAATCGCAGCGCCATTGACTAAGTTATTAAGAAAAGGTGTTTCATTTGTATGGTCGGAGAAGCAACAAGAAAGCTTTGATAAGCTAAGGAAAATTCTGACGGAAGCTCCGGTTTTGGTACAGCCTGAAGCAGGAAAGTTGTTTACCGTCTATTGCGATGCATCCCATACTGGTTTGGGATATGTGCTGATGCAGGAAGGAAAGGTAGTAGCCTATGCATCCCGTCAGTTAAGACCGCATGAGGTTAACTACCCGACGCACGACTTGGAGTTAGCGGCAGTCGTCTTCGCTCTGAAGATATGGAGACATTATCTATACGGGGAGAAGTCGATAGTCTACACGGATCACAAAAGCTTGAGGTATCTTCTGACTCAGAAGGATCTAAACCTGAGACAACGTCGGTGGATTGAACTATTAAAGGACTACGATTGTTCAATCGAGTACCATCCGGGTAAGGCTAACGTGGTAGCTGACGCGTTGAGCCGGAAGGTTGTGACGGACTTAAGAGCGATGTTCGCTCGGTTGAGTCTATACGATGATGGGAGTCTTTTGGCAGAGCTTCAAGTTAAGCCAACGTAGATTGAGGAGATTAAGGAAAAGCAATTAGTGGATGAAGGGTTGAATGCTAAAAGGGTGCAAGTCCAGGATGATGGTCTGGAAGGGTACAGTCTGTCTAGGGATGGAGTGCGTTGTTTTCAAGGGTGAGCATGTATGCCAAAGGATATGGAGCTGAGGCGAAAAATTCTCCACGATGCACATAGCAGCCCATACGCTATGCATCCGGGAGGAAGCAAGATGTATGGAGATCTACGGAAACAGTTCTGGTGGCCGGGGTTGAAACGTGAGGTAACCGAGGTTGTGGGGAAGTGCCTGACGTGTCAGCAGGTTAAGGCTGAACACCAGTTGCCATCAGGGCTACTTCAACCAAGAAAGATCCTCAATGGAAATGGGAGAGGATCACTATGGATTTCGTCGCTGGCTACCCTTACGCCAAAGCAAGAAGGACGCAGATTTGGGTAATAGTAGACCGTCGACTAAGTCACTCACTTTATACTGGGTAGGGTGGATTTCTCTCTTTGAAGCTAGCTAAGTCAGTATGTGTCGGAAATAGTGAGATTGCATGGTGTGCGAAGATCGATCATCTCGGATAGGGATCCCGATTCACGCCAAGGTTCGGAAAGCGTTGCATCAAGCTTTGGGTACGGTTTGATTTCCGCATGCCTTTCCATCCACGATCGACCGGAATGATCGGAAAGGGTGATCTGAGATCTTAGAAGACATGTTAAGAGGATGTGTCTTAGATTTTAGTGGTAGTTGGGAGGAGTACTACCATTAGCGGAATTCACTTATAACAATAGTTATCAAGCGAGTATTCGAGATGGCTCCATATGAAGCTACCAGATGGGACGGAATGTCGATCTCGAGCGTGTTAGACGGAGTTGGGTGAGCGGCAGGTTTTGGGTCCAGAATTGGTAACAGAGACTGAAGACAAAGTCAAAGTGATCCGGGCTCGTCTCAAGGAAGCATCAGATAGGCAGAAATCTTATGCTGATCTCAAACGCAAGGAAATGGAGTATGCTGTGGGAGACAAGGTCTTTCTGAAGGTGTCACCTTGGAAAAAGGTGTTGAGATTTGGACGGAAAGGGAAGCTAAGCCCAAGGTTCATCGGACCATATACGGTGATTAAGCGAGTAGGACCGGTAGCTTATTAGCTTGAGTTGCCGAAAGAACTAAATCAGATCCATGATGTCTTTCATGTATCAATGTTGAGACGGTATCGGTCGGATCCTTCGCACGCTGTGCCAGTAGCAGAGATTGAGGTGAACTCAGATTTATCTTTCGAAGAAGAACCGATTCAGATCTTAGATCGAGATGTGAAGGTTCTATGAAGGAAATCAGTGCCCTTAGTGAAAGTGCTATGGCGGAACCATGGTACAGAGGAAGCTACGTGGGAACCCGAGGATGTGATGAGGCAGCAATACCCCCACCTCTTCTAACCAGGTAATTTCGGGGACGAAATTTATTTTAAGGGGGTAAAACTGTAACATCCTAAATTTGGGGCTAGTTGTGATTGCATGATTATTCTTGTGTTTGAATTACTATAGTACTAGTTAGGGAATAATAGGGCTTAAATAAAAGCTTTGAGTAGGCTCGGTCTAGTAGGAAATTTCAATCTTGAACTTTAAAGGCAGGGAGCCTTAGCAAGAGGGGGTTATAAAATAAATGTAGGAGTTCTGACATAAAGATCAGCTTGGTAAAGTGGCAAAAAAAAGACCACTTAAGAGCTAGCATGTGACGCCACAAGGGATAAGGGAGAGCCTTGGTTCGAGTCACGAAGATCCCCTTTTTGCACTAAGTTTGGACGGCACAAGTGGGAGAGTCTTCCTCCCTTTAAACTCTTTCATTATTATTATTATTAAAAGATAATGTGAGTTTTTTTAAGGGATTTTATTCTAAGGATAATAGGAGATAAGTGAGGATATTACATGGATTATTAAGAAATAATTATTTATCATTAGGAAGTAATTCAAATTAGTTTGAATTAAATCAAATGGGTGGCTAAGAGAAAACCAAGGAGGTTGCCGAAAATTGAACTCCTTGTTGGAGAGGAGTGGACGGCATGGAGTCTTTGTGAAGGGGGAATGCCGAATTCTTCTTAGCCATTTACTTGATAATTTCGGCTAACATTCTTCCCATTTGCTATTTCTTTTCCTTTTCTTCTTCAAGACCGAACATCCCTCCCTCTCATTCTTCTTTTATTTTCTTTCTTCATAAAACTCTTTTGGCCGAAACTCCCCACTCCTCCCTTCTCCTTATTTTCCTTCCCTACTCTTACCCACATTAGCCGAATCATCTACTCCCTTTTACCTTTCTTTCTTCTTTTTCTCACTGAAAGTCCAAGCCTTGTTTGATAACAAAATCAATCATAGCCTAATTTAATCCCTATCAAAGTGCCAAATCCCTTTTCTTTATATTAAACTCTACTTGGCCGAATATTGTGCAAGAGAAGGTGGCTTTCCTTTAGTCGATTTCGGAAGGTAAGGGTCTTAGGTGAATGTTTATGTTTTTCTTATTATGTCGACTTTGGTAAAGGTGGGTGTGGGTTTTGGCAATATTAATTAAGGGTACTAATCACAGATTAAACCGAATTATTTGTAGGATCTTCTGGATTTGAAAACAAGCAAGTGAGTTTGTCAACGCTCACAATCAATTTTGGTAAGAATCTACATAGGTATTTGGTGTTCATTTAAAAGCCAAAGGCTATGGTTATTATTATTGACCCGGTTGTAGTTTGTGAACTAGATTCGCGATTCGGATCTTTGAAACTAGTATTCAAAGCGATTAGGTAAGGATTCGGGTTTAAAAGAAAACCCCTTTTAAGCATTTGGTTCATTTGAATAGGCCATAGTACTAATCTTGTGTGTGGCCGAATTTAGGGCAAGGATTTCTGTGGGTAGCCGATTGGTTATTTCGGGATTTAAGGCTCTCGCTTGGTTTCAAGTGTGTACATACACACGTTATAACTTATTAAATGTGCTGAGTGTTATGTATGCTAACTTTGATTTGTGTAGCATTGGATTTAATACCATAACGGTATAAGTGGTGATTCAGGTAAGTACCTGTTAATATGAATTTGTTATTTAATGCTTTTGGGAAGCATGATGTATTGACACATGAGATTTAAGTTTGTGATGGCATGAAATATATATATTAATGATTGATGTGGGAATGATGAGTGGAGGGGGCAGTATTTTTCGTGCCGACGGGCACCAGTGTTTTGGTAACACACTGTGACTACGGTCACCAGAGGTTTGGTACCTCCAGAGGTTTGGCACCTCATAGCGACTTGTCCCCTCGTGGTTAACACCACCGTGGTTGGCCCCACTTGAGATATGGGATCGTCGCGGTGATTTGGTATCACACGATGGGTTGGCCCCATCAACCGATTTTGTCTCACGGACACCGTTGTTTTGGTAACACATTGTGACTATATGTCACCAGTGGTTTGGCACCACCAGTGGTTTGGTACCACAACGGGGTAGACAGTGGCGTTTGGTTGGCTAGGTTGGGGTACATAATCTTAGGCATGCTAATCGTTATAACTTGTGTATGAAATTGCTTAAATCCGGGGGAAGGGTTACATACTGAGTCTTGGTGACTCACCTTCTCCTTTACATTTTTCAGGTGACACGTAGATCGCGGATGTGGAGCCGGGTGGACTCGAGGTGGCCATGCAGTGGACTTTAATTTGAATGAACTTTAATTTTATTATTTTTATTATCGGTTTTTATTTTATTTCAGTTGTAATAAGGCCTCCTAGACTTGTTTTATTACTTTTTACATGTTGAATGATTTGGTTTAATCTGTCTTATTGATACTAAGTTAAATGCACATGTTTTCTCAAATATTAAACCAAAAATGTGTTATCATGCCGTCGGGCACATTTGGAACTTTAAAATAACTCGACTTAATTAATTTCCAAATAAACGCTAAGTATTCTTTTCTTTAGACTATCAATTGAAAAGGGTTTTCGACAACTTAAATTGACTTAGAAAAAGTGTTTTCCAAAAATCTTTTCCACTGTAACGAACTAGATTCGGCCATAGTGTTTGGGCCGGGTTTGGGTTGTTACATATTTTATACATGATTTGCATGGGTTGGGAGATTTGACAAAAAGATGTTCTGGTAGCTTTGCTACAAAATTCTGGTGGCTTGTCCACAAATTGATATATGGCTTAATGCCCAGTTTGATATATGGCTTAATGCCCAGTTTGGTGTGTTGGCGGGGTGGGTGATTAAAGCTCCCCAAAGGTGTGTTGGTTGGTACGGGTGGTGTGTAGCGGATGGTAAACTAGGTTTGGTTGGGAAATTGCATATCGCATTCATTCTATACATGTTATTTTGTCATATTTGTAAATGGGCTTTGGCCCAATAATTGCTTAATTGGATTTCGGCCCAGTAGACAATGGTAAGTGAGTTACACACTGAGTTCTAAGTAACTCACCCCGATTTCCTTACTCATCTCAGGTAATGATCAATGACGAAGACTTGGGCTGTGGACGACTCAGTGGAGGCCATACTACGAATAATGAGTTATTTACATTTCCGATTTCTTTTTAAGTACTTTTTATTATTATTACTATTTAAGTTAAACTGTAATAAGGCCTCTGGTTAAATTTTTATGAATGTTTGACTTGTGGGTGGATTTTATAATACGCTTCAAATACTTAAGTGGGATTTCTTTTCTAAAAATAGAAATAAATGTTTTTCTTAAATAAACGTACGAAAAGGATTTTATTCTTATATAATTTTAACTCGGATATTTTCTGTAACAATATTTTATTTTATTTTTTGTTCTCAAATTACTTTCGAACTCTTTAAATTTTCTCAAAATATTAAAATCCAATTTTTTCTAAGTTTCAATTTATACGACTCAAACTATTAAGATTTAGTAATCAACCTTAGTTTTAATGACTCCATGTCAAAATGTTTTTTTTTAAATCTGATTTCTTTAAAAGACTAGATGTATATTCATTTTGTGTGACATGTCAAATCTGGTCTTGACGCATAGACCGGGTTTGGGGTGTTACAATCTTCTACCAAAATAAAAAAAGAAAAGAAAAGAAAACCTAGCCATGAAAGCTTAAAAATTTCAGCAAGCTTATTTTGCTCAATTAGGTATGAATTTTTGTCCCGTTTTTGATGATTTCTATGTTTCCGAGATCGTAGTAGCTTAATCTAGCTAGCTCGGGAATTAATTTGCAAAACTATTAAAGTATTAGGATTTTGCCATTGATGAATATGCTTGAATTTTGAAGTTTGATGGTAGAAAATAAATGGTTGTTGTTAGATAAATAATTTTTGTAAAGAGATTTTTGGTAAAATTATCAGTTAGGGGTTAAATTGAAAAATGTGATAAATTTATGGTAAAATTTTTGAAATTATGAATTGTATGGGCTGCTATTAATATGTATAAAAATTGACTAGGCTTGAGTAAGGATTGAATTGCATGAAACTCATTTTCGAGCCTAGGGACTAAATTATAAAGGAATTAAAAGTAAAGGGCAAAATAGTAATTTTTCCAAAATTTCCATGTTGGATTAAATTGAATGAGAATTATATTGAAATGAGTTAAGTTCATTCGTATAGATCTTGTCAGACCTTGTATAAAGTTAGATCGAGGCAAAGAGAATATCAGATTAGTTGCCTCTGTATCTACGTACACTTATCGAGGTAAGTTCGTGTAATTAAATTGTATATTTATATGTTTTAAGTTGAATTATATGTATGTGATTTGTATAGTTTCCATGTATAAATACCGATCGCATATCCGACGATTACCGAGTCCTGTTTGAACCTTAGGAATTCGTAAGATACAAATGACATGTCATTAGGGTTACCGGTTTGGTTGGGGTCCTGCATGTGTTGCGGACACACCACAACTCATATGAGCTTCCCAATTTGCAGCTCGTGAGAGCTTACTCATTCTCAGCTCGTATGAGCTTATCGATTCATAACTCGTGAGAGCATACCGATTCATAGCTCGTATGAGCATACATGTATATGAATTGACGGATTACAGTTCAGTACACCTCATGTGTACTACCTGTGTATCCAATGATATTTCAAATGGTTCAACAGGTAATGTTCTGTTATGAGACAATATGAGTTTGATACGAACTATTGCAGGTGTATACATGAAATACATGGAAATGGTATTACATGATATATTGGAACATGAAATGGATGATACATGTATATGAAAGTTCCTTAGTGATTATATTCATCCATGTTAATTGGCTATTATATGTGTTTTATATGGCTAACACGTTGAGGATATGTGTTTAGGCTTTTGGCCAAATTGGTTTGGATATGTTTTGTATGCTTACCTTAAATGTGATTAAATGGTAAGTTAATTTCTTTGTTATACAAACTTACTAAGCTTAAATGCTTACTCTGTGTTATTTTTCGTGTTTTATAGTAATTCGAAGGCTTGTTCGGGTTGGAAGCTTATCGGAGCTATATTACACTATCCATCGGTTCTTTTGGTACTTTCAGTAAATTAATTCCAGTTATAATGGCATGTATAGGTTAATTTAGCTAATATTGGCATATAAGTGTTTTGTTGAGACTAGCCACTTAAATGGCTTGTGTTTGGTATATTTTGATGTATATATAAAAAAATATATGGTCTTATCATATTGATTTTGTTAGAATGGTATAATTGGTACCATTTGGGACTATGCATATATGTATTTTGTTACTTAGGTAAGTTTGGATACTTGGTTGACATGTTTTTAGGTTGTCATTTGAGGTGCCTAAGGGCATATTGGTTGTATGTGATGATTTTCATGTTTTAAACTTGATCTTGGTTGATTTTGGATGTCTAATTATGACTTGGTTATATGCAAATTGCTGTGTTTAGGTTGTTACCAAATTAGTTTAGAAATATGACTTGAAAAATGACCTATTTTCGTCCACACGGGCAGAGACACGGATGTGTGACTTAGCTTTGTGTGACACACGGCCAAGTGACACGGCCGTGTGACCCAAGTAAAGAGTTATACGGGCACGGACACAGGCTAGACACGGTCGTGTGTCCCTATTTCAAATGCCCACTCAGCCTGAGACACGGGTGTGTCTCCTGACCGTGCGAGTCACACGACTTGGCCACACAGCCGTGTGACCCCTGTAGCTTTAAAAAATTTCAATGTTTTCTGAAAAATTCTTTGAGTATCCAATCTAGTCCCGATTTGTTTCTAACGCGTATTTTGGGCCCCTAGGGCTTGTATAAGGGACAATATGTTTGATTTCAATTGGCTAACATGAATATGATATGAAATGTTTTTTTATTTGATCTATAAACTCTGGTAATGCTCTGTAACCCTGTTTTGACGATGGATTTGGGTTAGGGATGTTATATTTATTGGTATCAGAGCTACAGTTTAGTTTAATTTGGGTTAGGGATGTTACATTTTCTTTTAATTTTGATGCTTTATAAGTTTTAGAATAAAGTTTTGATGAATTTAAGTCGAAATTTTTGAAGTTTCAGAGTTTTTGAATATAGCATATGATGAATAAAATGATGAATTAGTGGTTTAATTGAAAGAATTTGAAGTTAGAATTGGGTAAAGGATTTAATTGTAAAATAAGCTATAACAAAACTGTTTTGGACAGCAGCAGTAGAGTAAATTTGAAAAATCACTAAAAATCGTAGAAGTGGAATTAGAAGTTGAATGAGATATGAAATTAAAGCTTATTGAGTCTATTTTCATATGAAAGAAACATGGAAAGCAAAGGAATTCTGTAATTTGAGATATTTATATTTTTGTAAGACTGGTTCAGAGGGATTTCGGGATCCCCTGTTCTGACTTTGAAAAATCATAAAAAAGGAGAAAAATAATTAGGGGCTTAACTTTATATGTTTAGAATTCTGAATGAGTCTATTTTCAAATGAAATACATATGAAGGTCATATGAATTCTGTACGAAGAGTAATTTGATTCGTAGTGAAGAGAGGTCAGAAACAGTCAAACAAAAAACAGGGAAACTTTAAGAATAATCTGGTATTGATTGGCCATACCAAAAATTCTGAAAATTTTATGGGAAGAAGATATATGAGTTTAGTTTCAGGGAAAATTAACGGTTCTTCATTTGGAGCTCTGTAGCTCGAGAAATAAATAATTTAGTGACTGTGACTCAAGTAGACAGCTTTGAATAAGCTAAAAATAATAATAGAATTATAGAAAATGCTACATGTGAACATGAAATGTATTGAATTGATGATTGAATTTAATTTGGATTGATGAAATGCTACATGTGAACATGAAATTTACCTTATACATTCAATAGTGTACAAACAACGTACCTGAATCGGATTTAATATCACATAATTGTTCATAGCTCGGATTTGAAATTCGTATCACAGACCTACCCTTTGAACCAATAGGAAACTAGTAGGATACTTCAAAAGCTCAGAATAGTAATACAATGCCATCGTCCCAAACGAGGTCTTACATGTACTCAGATATCGATGCCACTGTCTCGGACAAGGTCTTACACGAATCAGAACGATGCCAATGTCCCAGACATGGCCTTACACGTAAAGATCATAATGTTGCCAACGTCCCAGATGTGGTCTTATACGTAAAGCTTATATTGATGCCAACGTCCCAGACGTGGTCTTACACGTAAAGCTTATATTGATGCCAACGTCCCAGACGTGGTCTTACACATAATTAGATATCGATGCCACTGTCCCGGACAGGGTCTTACATGAATCTCAAATCAATGCCAACGTCCCAGACGTGGTCTTACATAACGAAACAGAATAGATATCTATGTCATGACAAAGTTAATTCTATCTATTCCTAGGTTCGAACGGGACTTCTCGGATATTGTTGCTCTATCGACCTTATCTCGTAATTCATATACTCAACTTCTCATAAACATTCATTATCATTATTAGTCATATGAACATTTACAAATTCATACAAATATGTTTATTTGCATAATGACTTACCTTGGATTCGATTTATCGGAATAGAAACGGCTACTCGTTTACTTTCGCTTTCCCGCGATCTAAATCCGTTTTCTTCGGTTCTTGATCTAAACATATTCAGAATTAACCCTTTTATTTACTAACTCATTCAATTCAATCCAAGGACACACATTTAGGGCTATTTGCAAATTAACCCTCAAATTTGTACATTTTAGACAATTTAGTCCATTTTTCTCAAAGCATCAAATTCACAAAACGTAGCGTATACGAGTCTAGCTATACATTCCATTATATAACCTTTAATAGTGTAATATCTCCTGATCGTTTTAAAACATGGTTTCATATAGCAATAAAATCCAACCGAGTTGATTCAGATGAAGTAGAGAGTAACACTAAAGCCTCCGTTAAATGAGTAGTTTCAAGTGGTACGAGGCCCGTATCTGAGGGACGGAGAGGAGAAGCTAAAGATGTATTCTTCTAGATGATAAATGAATGGTTCACCGAGTTTGTACTAACGAACCCGGTTGCTCAACAACCTCCACCCGCTCCTGTTCCTCAATCGGTTCTCGTTATTCCTCAAAGTACGGAATCTATCAAAGTTGGTAAGCCTCCTGCTGATAAGATCTGTAAGTACGATGCTGAAGAATTTTGAGCAACTATTGAGGATGATCCAGAGAGAGCTGAGTTCTGGTTAGAAAATACTATCAGAGTTCTTGATGAATTATCTTGTTCACCAACTAGATGTCTTAAGTGTGCGGTATCTCTATTAAAATATTTAACTTACCAGTGGTGGAATACATTAACTTCTGTAGTGCCTATAGAGAAGATTACTTGGGAATTATTTCAAACTGAGTTCTATAAGAAATACATCAGTCAGAGGTTTCTCGATCAGAAATGTAAAGAATTTTTAGAGCTTAAACAAGGTTGTATAACAGTGTCCAAATATGAACGAGAATTTGTTCGATTGAGCAAATATGCTTGAGAATGTATCCTGAAGAAGACTACAATGTGTAAGCGGTTTGAAGATGGCTTAAACGAAGATATAAAACTATTAGTCGAGATCCTCGAGTTGAAAAAAGTTATTGTACTAGTTGATCAGGCATATAAAGCTGAAGAGCTGAGCAAAGAGAAAAGACAAGTTGAGACTGAAACTAAGGATTCAAGCAAGAGATTGACGGGAAAGTCATACCAATCAAAATCGAAGAAATCTAAAAAAATATCACTACCTTTCTACTACTTCTGTGGGATACTACAGTAGAGACAGAGGTACCCGACGCTCTAGTCCTAAATATCAGGCTACATCTGTAACGAGTATGGGTAATGCTAGAAACACCAGACTCAAGTGCAAGCACTATCTTAGAAATTGCCTGGAGAAATCTAAGAAAGATAATATTCAAACTTTGAGGCCGAGCAACACAGCTGCGAGAGTGCGCGAGGTAGACCACCTCGTAATCTGGGAAATGTAAGTGTTAGCCATGGTGTTACGAATGACTCTATTGTAAGGTCTGAGGCACAAACACCAGCTAAGGCTTATACTATTCGTGCGCGCGAAGATACTTTTACGCCAGATGTTATTACTGGTACTTTCTCTCTTATTGATACTGATGTAACTACTTTAATTGATCCCGGATCGACTCATTCATATTTTTGCATGAAATTAGTGTCTAGTAAAAATTTGCATGTTGAGTCCACTAAATTCGTGGTTAAAGTATCGAACCCTCTAGGCCAGTATGTGTTAGTTAATAAGGTTTGCAAGAACTGTCCGTTAATGAATCAAGGTTATAATTTTCTGCTTGATTTGATGCTATTACCGTTTGATAAATTTGACGTGATTTTGGACATGGATTGGCTAACTTTGCATGATGTTATGGTAAATTTTAGTCAAAAGCATATCATATTGAAATGTCAAAATGGTGAGATGCTTCATATTGAATCAGATAAATTGAATGGATTGCCTATTGTGATATCATCTATGTTAGCACAGAAATATGTGAGAAAAGGTTGTAGTGCTTACCTTACTTATTTATTGGATACTAAAGTGTCTGAGTCGAAGCTTGAATCAGTACCAGTGCTTTGCAAGTATCCTGATGTGTTTCTAGAGGAGTTACCTGGATTACCGCCGGTCAAAGAAGTTGAATTTGCTATAGAACTTGTACCGAGAACAACACCGATATTGATAGCACCATACAGAATGACTCCTACAGAGTTAAAAGAGTTGAAAGCACAGTTGCAAGAGTTGACTGATAAGGGTTTTGCTAGACCTAATTTTTCACCTCGGGGTGCACCGGTTCTATTTGTTAACAAAAAGGACGGATCAATGAGATTATGCATCGACTACCGTCAGCTCAACAAAGTTACAATCAAGAATAAGTATCCACTACCTCGCATTGACGATTTTTTTGGTTAGTTGAAAAGTGCCATAGTGTTTTCGAAGATTGATCTTCGTTCTAGCTATTATCAGTTACTAGTGAAAGATTCAGATGTGCCAAAGAGGGCATTCAAAACTAGGTACGGATATTATGAATTTCTTCTGACGCCGTTTGGTTTAACTAACGCACCTACAATATTTATGGATCTGATGAATAGAATTTTCAGACCGTATTTAGATAAATATATTGATGATATTCTGATATATTCTCAAGATGAGACTGAACATGCTAAGCATATGAAAATTGTTCTGCAAACCCTGTGAGATAAATAATTGTTTGCTAAATTTCGCAAATGTGAGTTTTGGCTTCGGGAAGTTGGTTTTTTGGGACACATAGTATCGGCTGAAGGCATTAGAGTTAATTCGAATAAAATTTCAGTAATTGCTAATTGGAAACCACCGAGAAACGTATCTAAAGTCAGAAGTTTTCTGGGATTAGCTGGTTATTACCGAAGATTTGTAAAAGGGTTTTCGATGATAGCTATGCCGATGACACGGCTATTATAGAAAGATGTGAAGTTTGAATGGTCTGATAAATGTCAGCAAAGTTTTAACCAGTTGAAAGCCCTGTTGACCGAAGCACCAATTCTGGTTCAGCCTGAATCGGGTAAGGAATTTATGACTTTTAGTGATGCGTTGTTAAACGGATTAGGATTTATTTTGATGCAAGAAGGTAAAGTAATAACTTATGCTTCCAGACAGTTAAAACTATATGAAAATAACCATACGACACATGGCTTAAAGTTGGCAGCTATTGTCTTTGCATTGAAAATTTGGCGACACCATTTGTTAGGTGAAAAATGTCATATATTTACCAATTACAAGAGTTTAAATTATATGATCTGGCAGAAAGATTTGAATCTGAGACAGCATAGATATCTCGAACTATTGAAAGATTATGAGTTAATTATTGATTATCATCCAGGAAAAGCAAATGTAGTGGATGATGTTTTGAGTAGAAAATCCTTGTTTATTCTATGAGCAATGAATACCCGACTGTCACTATTTGATGATGGCTCGATTTTAGCCGAGTTAAAAGCTAAACCAATGTTTTTACAACATAACTGAGAAGCTCAGAAATGTGATAGTTAGATGTTAGCTAAACGGGTACAGTGTGAGTCGACTTCTGATTCAGAATTTCAGATAGGACCGGATGATTGTTCGTTATTCAGAGGTAGAGTTTGTGTACCGAAGTATCCAGAGCTTATACAGAAAATTTTGCATGAAGCTCATAGTGGTACCTTGTCTATTCATCCAGGGATTAATAAAATGTACAATGATTTGAGACAGATGTACTGGTGGCCGGGAATGAAACGTGATATTTCTGATTTTGTATCTAGATGTTTGATATGTCAGCAAGTTAAAGCTGAAAATTAGGTACCTTTAGGACTGTTACAGCCAGTGATGATACTGGAGTGGAAATGAGATAGAGTTACTATGGATTTTGTATCGGGGTTACCCTTATCTCCGAAAAAGAAAGATGGCATTGGGGTTATCGTCGATCGTTTAACAAAGTTTGAACATTTTATTCCGGTACGTACAAATTTCTCACTTGATAGATTAGCTGAATTATATGTTTTGGAGATTGTCAGGTTGCATGGAGTGCCAATCTCTATTATTTCAAATAGAGATCCGCAGTTCACATCGTGATTCTGGAAAAAGTTACAGGAAGCTCTGAGTACGCGATTGCATTTTAGCACTACATTTTACCCTCAGACTCATGGTCAGTCCGAGCGTGTGATTCAGATTCTTGAAGATATGCTTTGTTGTTGTATTTTAAAGTTTGAAGGTAATTGGGAGAAATATTTGCCGTTAGTCAAATTCGTGTATGATAATAGTTTTTAGTCGAGCATAAAGATGGCACCGTATAAGGCTCTGTATGGTCGCAAATGTCGAACTCCGTTATATTAGACTGAGCTCAGTGAGAAAATGATACATGGGATTGATTTGATTCGTGAGACTGATGAAAAAGTGAAAGTGATCCGAGATAGCTTAAAAGCAGTTTCAGATCGTCAGAAATCTTATGCGAATCTCAAATGTAAAAAAATGGAGTTTCAAGTTGGTGATAGAGTATTTTTGAAAGCTTCGCCCTAGAAGAAAGTTCTTCAGTTTGGTCGTAAAAGAAAGTTGAGTCTGCGATTTATTGGACCGTATGAGATTACTGAAAGAATCGGACCTGTTACGTATCGATTAGCTTTACCATTAGAACTAGAAAAGATTCATAATGTCTTTCACGTGTCTATGTTTGATAAACCGAAATATATACATATCTTTATCCCACATTTAGCATACATTTGGATGATTTATTCCTTGAATTGTGGAATTTGGTGCTCTTAATCCTTTAATTTCATGTTTTATACTTAGGAAAGTACCGGAGGATGAAAAGAACGAGAAACAGGCCAAAAACGGAGTAAATGGGCCAAAATACGAATTCGAAACGGTCTGGGCCTGAGCCACACGGCCATGCCTCTTTAACAGACCCGACCACAGCTTGGATACAACCTACACGGGCGTGTGCCACGGGCGTGTCCCTGACGTGACCTATTTTAATTCTATTCGGAATAGGGTACTTAGAGGCAAAGAAAGCCATTCCAAAAGCCTATATAAACACCCTAGAGGTCAACCTTCAAGGGGGCATCCAGTTAGGCCGAAGAGCCAAGCCAGAGAGGCCAGAATTGTGGGATTTACTTGAAGAAAGCCAGTTGATTCATCTCAAGAAGCCAGAGTTATACTCAAGATAAGGATCTTCCCTTCAATTTCCTTCAGAAGGGTTTAGGGTTTTTCTTATGTTTTGTTTTATATTTTCTTCTGAGATGTATTCCTTTATTATTATGAACTAAACCCCTCAAATACCTGAGAGGGATGATATCTAAGACGAATCTTGTTATTATTTTTTGAATTATATGATAAATACTTGATTTGTTCTTAATTATATGTTCTTAATTCTTGTTTTGATATTTCAGGATATTGATTCAAGTATTGATGTGCTTAGACAAAGGAGGAATATTTCTTATTTAAGAGTAGATCTAATATAATTAAGCGGAGTTGATCGCAACCCTAGAGATAGGATGACGAAAATCTGCTAGATTAGGGTCAAACCTAATATGGGAATCCATAGATCGAGTTAATGCAATTCTAGGGGTTTTAATTAGAAAGAGATTTCAATTAATCAACCTAGGGTTAGACTTTAGTAGCCTCGAGAGAGGTATTAATATAAATTAGGGAATCCTACGGATCAAGTCAAGTGAATAAATCGTCTAGTTCAGAGTTAGATAACAAGTGAAGTCTAGGTGGATTCTTCCTCGGGTATTGTCTTAATCAATTGGTTTTTCCCACAAGTATTTTCCCAATTCCTTCTCTGTGTCTTAGCATCCTTATCTTAATAGTTAGTTAAATTTAGATTAAATAACAAATTCCTTTAATTCTTAGGCTAAATAATAAAAAGAAGGTCAGTATTAGTACTTTTGGTTCATTTGGGTTCGACAATCCGGTCTTGCCACTAAACTATACTACTGTTCGATAGGTGCACTTGCCTCAATCGTTATCATAGTTAGTTTCTAGGATCGATCATTCTTTATATAAATTTTTAAGACTGACAAACGACCAATATTACGACAGTACCGATCTGACCCTTCACATGCTATCTCCCCGACGGATGTTGAGATTCAGCTTGACATGACATACAGTGAAGAACCGATCAGAATTCTGGCACGATAGGTGAAAAATTGAGAAATAAAAACATAGCTTTAGTAAAAGTTCTCTGGCAGTGACATAGAATAGAAGAAGCTACCTGGGAACCCAAGGAAATTATGAGAAAGCAATATCCAAACCTCTTTACTGGTAAGATTTTTGGGGACGAAAATTCCTTTAGGGGGAAGAGTTGTAACAGCCCGTTTTTAATAAATCGAAACAGTGGTTTCGGGACCACAAATCTGAAATCAAAAAAATTTTATTTTATTATTATTTTAGGGTCTACAATAAGATAGAAATACCGTATAAAAATTTTGTTAAGAAATTTTACCGTTTACATACTCAATTTGATAAAAGGGACTAAATTGCGTAAAGTGCAAAAGTTGAGTTCTAATAGCTAAAGGTATTAAATAACTATAGAATTTTAAATTAGAGGTCCTTATATAGTAATTAGACACTAAGGTTGTTAGTGGATAAGCATGAATAGTCATTATTGGAAATTGAATGAATTATTAAGGTTAATTTTGGAAATTAGTAATTAAAGTTATGATAAATAAAATAAAATAGACTATTATCATCATCTTCCACCACAATAAAAAAAGAAAAAGAAAACCTAGCCGTGGAAGCTTGAAAATTTTAGCAAGCTTATTTTGCTCAATTAGGTATGAATTTTTGTCCCGTTTTTGATGATTTCTATGTTTCCGAGATCGTAGTAGCTTAATTTAGCTAGCTCGAGAATTAATTTGTAAAATTGTTAAAATATTAGGGTTTTCCATTGATGAATATGCTTGAATTTTGAAGTTTTATGGTAGAAAATGAATGGTTGTTGTTAGATAAATAGTTTTTGTAAAGAGATTTTTGGTAAAATTATCAATTAGGGGTTAAATTGAAAAAGGTGATAAATTTATGGTAAAATTCGTGAAATTATGAATTATATGGGCTGCTATTAATATGTATAAAAATTGACTAGGCTTGAGTAAGGATTAAATTGCATGAAATTCATTTTCGAGCCTAGGGACTAAATTTACAAAAGAATTAAAAGTAAAGGGCAAAATAGTAATTTTGCCAAAATTTCCATGTTGGATTAAATTGAATGAGAATTATATTGAAATGAGTTAAGTTCATTCGTATAGATCCTATCAGACCTCGTACAGAGTTAGATCGAGGCAAAGAGAAAATATCGGATTAGTTGCCTCTGTATCTACGTACACTTATTGAGGTAAGTTCGTGTAATTAAATTGTATATTCATATGTTTTAAGTTGAATTATATGTATTTGATTTGTATTATTTTCATGTATAAATACCGATCGCATATCCGACGATTACTGAGTCCTGTTTGAACCTTAGTAATTCGTAGGATACAAATGACATGTCATTAGGGTTACCAATTTGGTTGGGGTCTTGCATGTGTTGCGGATACACCACAACTCGTATGAGCTTCTGGATTTGCGGCTCGTGAGAGCTTACTCATTCTCAGCTCGTATGAGCTTATCGATTCATAGCTTGTGACAGCATACCGATTCATAGCTCGTATGAGCATACATGTATATGAATTGATGAATTACAGTTCAGTACACCTCGTGTGTACTACCCGTGTATCCAATGATATTTTAAATGGTTCAATAGACAATGTTCTATTATGAGACAATATGAGTTTGATACGAACTATTGCAGGTGTATTCATGAAATACATGGAAATGATATTACATGATATAGTGGAACATGAAATGGATGAAACATGTATATGAAACTTTCTTAGTTATTATGGTCATCCATAATTATTGGCTATTATATTTGTTTTATATGGCTAACACACCGAGGATATGTGTTTAGGCTTTTGGCCAAATTGGTTTGGATATGTTTTGTATGCTTACCTTAAATGTAATTAAATGGTAAGTTAATTTCTTTGTTATATGAACTTATTAAGCTTAAATGCTTACTCTGTGTTATTTTCCGTGTTTTATAGTAATTTGGAAGCTCGTTTGGGTTGGAAGCTTATCGGAGCTATACCACACTATCCATCGGTTTTTTTGGTACTTTCAGTAAATTAATTCCAATTATAATGGCATGTATAGGTTAATTTAGTCAATGTTGGCATATAAGTGTTTTGTTGAGACTAGCCACTTAAATGGCTTGTGTTTGGTATATTTTGATGTATATATATATAAATATGTGGTCTTATCATATTGATGTTTGTTAGAATGGCATAACTGGTACCATTTGGGACTATGCATATATGTATTTGGTTATTTAGGTAAGTTTGGATAATTGGTTGACATGTTTTTAAGTTGTCATTTGAGGTGCCTAAGGGCATATTGGTTGTATCTGATGATTTTTCATGTTTTAAACTTGATCTTAGTTGATTTTGGATGTCTAATTATGACTTGGTTATATGCAAATTGTTGTGTTTAGGTTGGTACCAAATTGGGTGAAAAATATGGCTTGGTAAATGACCTATTTTCGTCCACATGGGCAGAGACAGGGGCGTGTGTCTTAGCCGTGTGTGACACACAGCCGTGTGTCCCTTGTATCTTCTGAAGAATGCAAGTCAATATGCTCACACGGCCTAGCACACAAGTGTGTGGCTTGGCCTTGTGACCCAAGTTAGAGAGTTATACGGGCACGAACATGGGCTAGAAATGCCTATGTGTCCCTATTTCGAATACCCACATGATTGCGTAACCCTTGCAGCTTTGGAAATTTTCAATGTTTTCCGAAAAATTCTTTTAGTGATCTAGTCCCGATTTGTTTCTAACACGTATTTTGGGCCTTGAGGGCTCGTATAAGGGACAATATGTTTGATTTTGATTGGTTTCTAACATGAATGTTATTTGATATGAAATGTCTATTTTTTTATCTGTAAACTCTGATAATGTTCTGTAACCGTGTTCCGGCGACGGATTCAAATTAGGGGTGTTACAAGTTGAGATTCTAATGAAACAGTTGTGCAATGGGTTCACTACTTTGTTAGAAAGCTCCCATTATGGTATCCCATAATCATCAATGGGAAGACACTCATCGGTTTTTGTAACACCCGATTTTCAATTAACCGAAAACTTGAAATAGTTGGAGGATTAATATAACACCCCATTTCTCGAACCAATCGCAAGGTCCGAGCAACAAGATGTCACATTTGTTGTCGGAGAAACAAACATCATTCGATCCATTAAAATTTCAAATCATACATTTAAACCCATAACCACATCATAATTAATATACAAATATCTCAACTAATAACCTATTTATTCATTGCATTTCATGCATCCTCTTTTCCAACTATATATATATGTATCAATTCACATCCAAAGCATTAAAACCTCATCCAAATACTTGCATAGCAACATCAACACCAAATGTATACATAGTACAAAACATTATCAACTATCATATATGCCTATTTATATTACATAAAATCCTATAGGTACATGCCGACCAAAGTAGCAATAGTTTCACCAACTTAATAATTGCGGGATTATTTGCTAGATGCTAATAACAATGAGTGCACACGATTGAACCTAACCTGCACATGGAAAACAAATGGGACACTAAGTAATCATCTCAGTGGCATTTCTATAACTAATATTATAACATAACATAAATTATGTAAGGACATAAACAAAATAAGATAATCAAAGGTACATAAGGAGTTTAATATGTTAAATTATGTTATAAGAACATAATCCTTTCATATTGCATTTGTAGTCATACCAACTGTTTGCCACATATTCATTTTCAAATTCCTGACCTGTAACTCCAAAATTCAATTAAACATTGAATAATCTCTTACATGCACATAAATCACGCTTTGTAAACAAAACTGGGTTTAAAATTAGCTTACAAAAGCTCCAAGAACAAACAAGGATTAAATTGTAACATTTTCAAAAGAATAAGCAATTGTGAGAAACATGGATCACACGGTTGTGTGGGTCAAAAGCCCAATTTACCATAGGTCACGTGGCCTTGTAGTGCTAGCTCGTGTAGTGCATGATTGAGCCAATCAATATCAAATTTCATGCCTTAATTGGCACCCAGATACACCATTCAAATCTAGTAACAAAAGCAATTCTATCAAGCACTACAAGTTTCTCAATCAACTATCATCCTTATAACAATTCCTTCCATTCTATTCAATTTATGGCCATTTCATTTCTAACAACTCAAATCACATTCTCAACCTCACAAACATACCAACTGCATACTCAACTCATAACAATAAACTGGATTTGAATGACATAAAAATACACATTCTAACCGTTAAGACAGTAATTCAGACAACAACCAAGGATATAATTCGATTAACTATTTAATGCATTAATTTGGTAGTTTCCTAGTTACGCACTTCTGAACAAAAATTTAATATTTATTCTTAAAAATAGCATATTTAATATTTATTTTCAGACAATAATTAAACATGCAATTTTTTAACAACATTTTAATACATTTATTCAGACCACCCCATTTTGCACAAAATGGACTGCCTTGTTTATACAACAGTATTATGTATAACATCAAATTGGACAGGTTTTTACATCAAGTATGCAAGCACTTAACCGGCAAGAAATCATAATTAATATGTCTATCTTTGAACAACTTAAATACATTGATAAAGCAAGAGATTAAGGCACATTAACAGCCTAAATGTTAAACATTAATCCCAAGGATGAAATGTTGAAAATCTAGCATTCGAACAAATCGAAATCAAACATTCAACAGCAGAAATAGCAGCAACTTATAGCATTTAAATCATAAATTTCCCTTTAATTTAGACAGAAAAAAATAGAAACAATACATAGTATTAAAATTAATAAACAACAGCTCACTTTTCCAACATCCGGTCAACACTTAACCCTTACAATGAGTAGCCAAATTATAAAAAAAAAAATGACAACATTTATCCGAAGTTCCCTTCATTTAAAACAGCAGTTAATGGCATTTAAATCAAAGGGATTTGTATGTTGAATTTTCAGCATTTGGTCAACATTAAACACTTCCAATCAACAGTCAAATTTAATAATCCATAATCACACTTTCCTTCATTTACAACAGTAGGTCAAAGCATTTAAACAAAAGAATATGCATGCTAAATTTCCAGCATTTGGACAACATTTCAACATGAAATTTTCCAGCTTTTCACCTTCAATATTTCGAATATTCAAAACCAAAAAGAAGAGTACAATGAATCAATTAAAATTTTTGAACATAATTCAAGGTATATGTTCAACCGAACATTCATGTTAACTCATAACCAATAAGTCATTAAGTAGAAAATAAAAACGTTATTAGCATGCATGCTATCTGCATACAACAACCGTTCAACTTCCATCTCCTACCAGCCTTACCAATTTCACCATTTGACAGAACAATAAGGAAAAGAAGAAGGTGTGAGAATCTCACCAGAAAATCCAACTAAAACTACTCTGAAGCCTTGCCTTTCCCTTTCTTACTTTTGCTTCCAACTTCTCCCTTAGCTGTACACAACAAAAGAAAACACATTCCGCAGCCCTGTATTTCTACTAGAACACTTCATGAATTTATTAGTCTTGTACATGCAAGAACTCAGCTGCAAGAGGGACCTTCGGTCAAGTTTAAAACCAACCTCTCCAAAGTCCCATTCCCACCAGTGGTCTAGAGGCAAAGACAAGTTGAAGAATTTACTATTTTTCTTCCGAAAATCAGCTCCTAATGAGCCCAGTTTGACCATGAAACAGTTTAACCACCCACTTCTCTTTCTTCAAACAGTTAGCAAAGATGAGCATAAGGAAAGAAAATCAAATTGTTTAAGTCTTTTTCTCTTTCTATCTTTCATCCAGCCACAACCATTAACAACATCAATTTCCCCTCTATCTCTCTCTTTTCTTTCTCACCGTCCCATCCCTTTTTCCCAAGAAAATTTTATGACAATATCTAAGGGTACGTTTGGTTCACTGTAATGGAATAAAGTGTAATGAATGAATAGAATTGAATGGAATAGAGTCATGAATCAGAATCCAACTGTTTGGTTGAATGGAATGGAATAGAGCTGTAATAGAATTCTTATGTTTGGTTGAATGGAATAGATGTTGTATAGTATAAGGAAAAAGGTTTAAATGACCAAAGTACCCTTAACAGAATTTTTGTAAGTAGATGATTATTGTTATTAAATTTTAATAAGATTTTTTTAAAATATATTTTAATAAAAATAAACATAAATAATTTAATCATATTGTAACATAATTATTATTAAATACAATTTAATAAAATAATATATAATTTAATAACATTCTTAATATAATTATTAATAATATTTAATAATAATTTTAATATAATATCAACATTTTATTTTAATAGTCAATTTTAATAGTAATTTTATTTTAATAATAATATAAAATAAAGTTTAACATATAGTATGATAATCCTCTAATAACATTTTATTTTAATAGTCAATTTTAATAAAAACAGATTTTTTATATTTTATTTTATCCTTTATAATAACATGATAACAATAATTTGTTCAACTACTGCAACCGAAAACTACTGCAATGGGTAGCCTTTGATCGAACTATGAGGGTGTATTAACCATACATGATGTGTTCCAATTATTATAAGACTTTTCTATTACATTTAAACTTCCATCTTTTCGATAAATTAATTTGTTTTGGTTGTTATTTGATTTTATCTGTCTGTTATTTCAGTCTTTTTTCTACACAATTTTGTTATCTATACAAACATTTTGTTTTCAATTTACTTCATATTTTTTATGTTTCATATTAGTGTAAGTAAATCCCTTCGTGTATATTGTTGGCTCGAAACAAAAAAGAATCCTTACCACTTGCTTGCAAAAAAGAGCAGTCTCTAGCTAGTTATAAAATTTACAAACAGATTGACTTCAAAAAGTTACAGGGAATTTTGTAAGATCTCTTTATATCCATGAATCTATACTCTCTTTGTTTCTTTTTTCTTTTTCTATTTGCCTATCTGTATGTACGTATGTATGACTTACAAGGGAGATTTCCATTTGTTTTTCATCTAATTGGAGTACGCTGTTTGGGTTGCAATGCCGCAGACATTTGGCGCAACCTGTTTGTTATCTCTGTAAATAATGGCCTGCTTGTCGGCTCAAACAACCAACACTCTTCCATTAACTTTCTCCATTCTGGATCACAACGTTCCGGTATCCGACGCCTCAGCATATTGTTTACAATTTCACCTTCATTCACAGTTCAGAAAACTAATTATTTGTCAATGCTAGCATGATAACATCATGTAAAAAATCATTAATATGGATGAGACATATAGAGATAAGAAAAGAGTCATAGATGCTGGAATTTGAACGTCACACTTAATAGATATCACATTTTAAAAGTAGTTGCATGACTCGAGTTGATTATATGAACTAAAGTGAACTAGGCCCAAATTTTGAGATATTGAAGTATCTAACGAAATCGAGTTTCACTGGTGCAAAAGCTAGTTGTAAGCAAGATACTGTTGTATAATATTTAGCCTGAAGTATTGAGGATGTATAGTAATCAAAAGTATACCAACGATTGCACCACAATGCATACTTGCATATGGCTCTTCTCCCGTCAAGATTTCCCATAATGCAATACCAAATGAGAAAACATCAACATGCAAAAGCAATGAACAAGCACATAACGATCTTATTTATTCTTCTCGAATAAATTATCCATTCCTCCATTTGTGTGTATAATCATTGAGAATGAGTTATAAGACTAGCAGGTGAACAAAGAAAAATGAAGCATTAGAATGAGTTATAAGATAAAGTAAACAATGTAGTTATAGTGCTAAACAAGTACCATCTGTAATAATCATAGTTCTGTCTTTAAGTTAAGGGCCTTCATAGAGCAAAGGTGCAGCTTAAACTTGAAGTCCTTTAGAAATTTGCAAGATGTTACAAATTTATTCTTGACTTAATCAAGGATGTATGTCGATCTCAAGGTATAGCTGAGGCTTGCTATCTATATAAAGCATTACAATACTGCAGGCAGAATATAAGTTGCTGTTATTCAAGTTATATCTAAATAATATATTTCCAGTCTTATAACTAAGTCCAAAGAACAAAATGCTAGAAAGAATATGTGGTCAAGTTACAAACTACTTCACTAATTGGCTAAATGCTTGATCAAATTTCACTATTATAACTAATATACATACTCATCGCATATGCAATATGCAGACCAGTATGGATGAAGAGTTTGTGCAGCTTTCTCAGCATCAATTTCTTTCTCCCACCCAGACATCCAGTAAAGAGCTTGCTTCTGATACGGCCTCAACTTGTACATGAGTGTATGTGGGGGCTCCATTTTCTAAAAGTATGCAAAAGAATGAGGAAACATAGAGAAGACTTTGTTAATAAATTCTAAAACTAGATGCTTAGAAGAAATCCCTTACCTCCAAATCGTATGTGTTTGCAGCACCAACAATCTTATTCAAAGATGCCTCTAAAATATCTTGTTCATCTTTATTCTACTCCTGACAACCCCTTCTTCATTTTGCTGCAGGTAAAGCCGCTGTAACTTCACTGTAACCATCCTATTATAATAAACAAAAGTTGTCAACTTTTTACATGTTTGTCAAGCTTAAACACCAGTGAACAAAGCCAATGCGCAACTATGGTTAATCAGTATGCATTGGTATCTAAAACAACATAATAACTACTCAACCTTAAAGGCTCACGGTACATTGGTTGAGCAATGAAACTTGAACCAATGGTGAAGGATGCCATTTGCAGCATAACTTGAAGTATAAACAATACATAAAACTCACTAGAGGACAACTAATTATCCATGAACATCCAAGCAAAACCTACCGCATTATGAAGTTAAAGCTTTAACAACTAACATTCAAAGTTATAGGGAAATTACACATACTTATTGGATATGGAGATCACGTTTCCCAGAATTAAGTTCTTCCAGAGTGAAGTCGGCTTGATATAGAGCAACAAAAATAATAGAAATGATATAAGAACCACAAAACAACATTATAGCAAGAACTATAAAGTATCATCATAGAGGGATACCTTATGATTAAGCAAATGACTAAGCATAGACTCCATGTTCCAAGGTGTATCAAACATCAAGGAAGATTTATCACCCATTGTAAATACTGAACTGTGAATGTAAAAACAGACAAACATAACAAAACAAGAAAATTTAATCATCCCCCTTTATTTAAAGCAACATATTACAATCAATAAGAAAAAGAACAACCAAAACTTTACCTTACAAATAACATGACTTCTTGCATGATACCAAAAAGAAAAAAGCAGTGTGCTACATGGTAAAACCATTCAATTATAAGGAATTCCTCACTGCTGCACCACAAACCAGCCATTGCTAAAAAAATTCAACCTTGCAAGATTCAACATACTTATAATATAGCGTTGAAACTTGCAAAAGCATCCAAAATCAGTCCCTAACAGTAAAAAATAAAAAAATAAAGAAAGCCCTCCAATTCATCATCCCCGTGTTTTTTTGTTTCACTAAAATAGCTTCCAAGATTTCTAAACATGCATCTACACTAATTAAACCTAAAGACAAAAACATGTCGTTGACCAAAATGTCAGCGTCTTGCAAAAAGATTAGAACCCAAAACCTAAAATCATTCAATACTGAAAATGAATTCGAAGAAATGATACATTTAACAAACAAAGGTAAACCAACTCATACCCCGAATAAAACAAACAAGTAAAGGAGAAACCAAGTCAAATGCTGAAGGCGAACAGAAACAGTAGCAGCAGATGGGGAAATAAGAAGGAAAAAAGGGAAATAAGAAGGAAAAAGGGAAACGCAGATATGGAAAGGAAATGAGAAGATGAAGCTGAGGGCAAAAAATGATTTGGAAAAAAAATTAATAGCGTGGAATGGAATGACTATTCAGTGGTGAAGGAAGGGAATGCCTATTCAACATTTTCTCGTAATAGAGCCTGGAATGGATTCAGGCTGTAATACCATTACAACCAACCAAACTAACGTTTAGTGGTAGACCCACCGAATTTGGGGGGAATGCATTCCTATTCCCCCCAACCAAACATGTTGTTACAGCATGCTGTTAGTGGGAACAATCATTGACCAATTTCCTATGTTTACAATCGACCACCCAACCAAAAGTCACACACACCCTATACCCATTAGTTAACATTATAAAATATTAAGCACAATGGTTAACACCACCATCATCTAACCATCTAGTTTCATTTGAAAGAAACATTTGGAAAGCTTAACTATGTAGATATCTGGCGCTACTAGCCCAACCACCAAACCAAAATTCCCTCCTCAACCAAGGTTATGAATTGAAATAAAATGAATGTCTTTGGAGTTATTAAATTTACAAAAGAAAAACAATACTTAACCCTCCATCTTGTATTGAAATGATATTTTTTACTATTTAATCTTTAATTAAATTATCTTAAAAATTGCAATTTTTAAAAAATAATTTTTGAAATAAATTGTAATAAAAAAATAATTTTAAAAAACTCAATACAATTTTAATAAATAAAAGACAGTTGAGAGAAGAATAAAATTTAAGTGAGGAATTAAAAGGGAATTGAGAGAAATTTTAAAAAAAATTGAGAGAAATTTGAAAAAAAATTGAGAATATGAGAGAGATAGTTGAAATTGAATTGTAAAAGGAGAAAGGAAATGAGAATTTATATAAAAAAAAAAAAGTGATTAAGGGGTTCCGACTATTTAAAAATGTTTGCTGAAAATATTTCCAAATTAAAAACGTTTACATTTTTGTTATTTCAACTTAATCCCATAATTTTTCGAAAAAATGTCCTAAACTAATAATTTTTTTAAAAAAGCAGTATTTTTAGCACTCCAGGGCACTTTTCCATTAAAGATTTTTGGTATTTTAGGGGGTTTGGTTCAGTAAAATATTTTGAGTCAACTGAAAAAGAAGACTTTATGCCATAACGCAAGGAGTGGAAGACCAAATCTCTCACTGTATCCAAATGTTCACTCTCTCACCTCCACTCATCTCGTAAAAGGACTCCATCATAGGCAAATTTTCTGTTTCTCCATGATCTTAGATTTGGTAGCTTTCATACACTAAAGTAATACACAGAAAGCCTAGATAACCAGAAGGTTAGTTAATCTTTTCTTTTTTTTTTTTTTTTTTTTTTTTCGTTTTTAGGTTTGAATTTTCCTATCTTTATAGTTGGGACTATTTTATTTAGGAATTTGGTGTTTGGATCATGTGAACAAGGTGGGTGTTTTATTTATTATTATTTTCCGGTGGATTTTATTGCAACTTCAGTTTCTATTTGGTTGGTTAAAAAGGGAAAAAAAAAAAAAAAAACAAACAGAAAATATAAAAGGTATTTTCTAGTTTGAGGTGAAAAAAGCACCTCTTTGAATTGTTAGCTGCCCAATGAAGATTTTGATTTTCAGATGAGGGTTATGTACTTGTATGAACTCTGTTTGAGATTAATGATGTGAGTTTTGGTTGATATATTTTAGAAATCAGTTGCTTTGATCAATACTTTCTTATCTGTTTATCTAATATTGAGAGGGACACTCGAGAATTAGATGAAATCTTGCAATTCTTGGAAAAATAGTGATGATTTTGATAATTGAATATTAGTTTCTTTAACCTTCCTTACGTGTCTTGCAAATGTTTTAATATGAAAGTGAAGTTAAACTGTAGATTTTTCATTTTACTTTAGTGGAAAAGTTTCAGTATTGTTAACAAATATGTGTCATTTTTATAGATATGTACAAGAACCAACTGCAAAAGTTGGCTCAAAGAAGTTGCTTTAAACTGGTGTCTAATTCTTGCATCCGGGAAGAACCTAAATTTTTAATGCAGCTTGTTACACCAGGATACAATGCTTTTATGAACTTTGAAATAATTTGTTCTCTTCATCTTGCCACTGAATTTTTCTTGGAATCTCTACCCTCTGTAACATACTTCTCAATGATTGTCTTTTAAATGAGAATGTCCTATATATTTCTCTTGCATATAAAAACTCATGTTTGGTACCAAATTTAATAGCTTAAATGCAAGAACCTTAATTGGAAAGAAACATGAAAAAGTGATTGGTTTTTCCATATTCAGTTCATTAAATCTTATGGTCACTTCCAAGGTATTTTCATTGATTTCCACTTCGGAACTTCCAAACTGAAGGGCCGATCCCGTTTGAGAAAGGCAAGCGACCGAGTCAATATCTTTATTGTTCCCTTTGTTGTTGTTCGATTGTTTTGCAACTTACAAGTATATATAAAAGATTGGGGAAGGGAAGGTATCAAAACTCACAAGCTTATAATCAGAAAAAAAAGAGAGATGCAGGGCCATGTCTCACAGGATACTCCGGTTGGTGTTCCGGCAGCTTTAATATGGGATGTATACCGTGGTCTGGAACTGGGGAGGCTTGTGGATAAAACTAGCACCGGAGGTTCTTGGAAGGGTAGAATTCCTAGAAGGTGATGGAGGCGTTGGAACCATTGCCAAACTCACACTTCCACCAGGTACGTACTTGATATATTGATAGTTTTTGGTTAGAAATAGTAAGTGATTCTATTTTGCAATGAAATGTGAATTTCATTGTAGGAAGCCCTGGAAAGGGTTACATGAAAGAAAGATTCACAAAGATTGATGATGAAAATCGAGTTAAAGAAACAGAAGTGCTTGAAGGAGGATACAAAGATCTTGGATTCGATGTGGTTCGTATTCGGTTAGAGATAGTGGAGAAAGATTCGGAATCATGTATGGTGAGGTCAACCATACAGTATGAAGGAGACGAGAAGCTTGCTGATGTTGTTTCCCATGTCAACGTTAAGCCACTGGAAATGATGGCTGAAATTATTGGGAAACATCTCTGCCAAAACAAATCCACTCTCTAGGACTTTCCTTTTTCATGTTCCAATCTAACTACTTCGTTTCATTGCTCATTTCTCATGTATATCCAAGATATGATGGATATATGTCTGTTTTACAGCGTTGTTTGAGATTCATAATTGTACTTTTAACAATGTTATCTTCAAAATTTAAATATACATTCTCTCCTTAAAAATAATACAATGTGACTTAATTGATGATTTGATGTTTAAATATGGTTTGATGTGACATACTCTATAATTTAAATTTGTGACTTAATTATAAAACATTTTACTTTCTTTTTTCTAGCTTTGCCCGAGAACTAAAAAAAATTTAACTTTTGAGAGAAAGCAAAGGGATACTCAATTTCCCTTAAATTAAGTCTATCCAAACAAAGGAAAGAAACGAAAATCCCTTGCCTTCGCATTGTGTCCCGCCTCCCTACTTCGTCTTTAAAATTTTAACACATCAATTTTTTTTTTTTAAACATTGGTTTATTATGGGTTCAAATATGCTAAAGGTCTCTGTATTCTTTTAAAATTTAAAATTTAATCATTACACTTTAATTTTGAAACATTGGGTCATTATATTTTTTTATTTAAAAATCTTGGTGCCTCACCTAATTTTGTCAAAATTAACAGTGTCAAAGGCAAAATAACTTTTCAGCCTTTAATATTTACATTTTTTTTTGGTCAATCTGGTCATTACCCTTTAAAAGTAGTTAAATTTTTTTTTAAAATTAAAATTTTCATATTTTAAATAAAAACATAAAAATTAAAAAATTATAATTTAAAGGATTAAAAATTATGAAAAATAAAATATAAAAATCCAAGATTCAATGATATCTAAATTGGACTAAATTGGCTAGTCAGATTGGGAAATAGTTGGGGTATCGATTCGATGAGAGATAAAAAAATTGGCTGACTTGTGAACCGGTACACATTGATTGAACCGAACTAAAAAATTGATTGAACCAACAATTAAACCAATTTTCAAACTGATTTGACCAATTAGTTCCCAGAACGACCGGTCAACTAGTTTAAAGTAAATAAATTATTAAAAAATAAAAATTCAAAAATATTAAAAACTTATAAAAATCAACTGTCAATTCAACTAGTTTTTTTAGCTCGGTTCAACCAATCTGTACTAGCTTGCGGGTCAACTAATTTTTTTATCTCTCACTAAACTGATACCCTAGCTGGCTCTTGATCCAATCAGTCCAATCTAGTTTAGATAATATTGAATTTTAAATTTTCTATATTTCTAAAATAGTTTTAAATTTTTTTGAATTTTAAAGAGTGTTTTTTATATTTTTTTAAAAAATTATAGTTTTTCAAAATTTATATTTTGTTTAAAATAAGAAAAATTATTTTCTATTTCTTTTAAAAAATTATTTACTTTTTAAGGGTATGAATCAAATTAACAAAAAAAAAGTATATGATGAGGGATAAAAAAGTTTAAAAGTTTTAAAAACCGATAGACCCACGAACCGATACAAACTGGTTGGACTGGTTAAAAAATCAATTGAATCGGTAATTGAACCCATTTTTATAATTTTTAATAATTTATTTGCTTTGAGCTAATCGAATCAATCGTTCTGGGAACTAATTGGTCAGACTAGTTCAAAATCGATTCAACTATAAGCTTAATCGGTTTTTTAGCTCAGTTCAACTAATTTGTACCGGTTCGCAGATCATCTGAGTTTTTTACCTCTCATCGAATTGATATCCCAATTGGTTCCCATTCTAACTAGCCAATCCGATCCGCTTTAGATAACATTGAAATTTGAAATATTTGTTTATATTTTTAAAATCATTTTTATTTGTATTTTTTTTGAATTTGAAAGAGTTTTTATTTTTTATTTTTTTCATAATTTTTTATTTAAAATATGAAAAATAATAATTTATTTTAAAAAAAATCATATACTTATAAAGGATGAGGAAAAAAAAAACTATAAATGTACACAAAAACAATGATGTTGCATAATTTAATTTGTTATATTGGTTATTTATGCATACTATATTTTAACACTTCATGTACATTTGAGAGGCCTAACAATTTAGTAATTTGCATATAAAATATTTTTTTTTGTAATAAATACTTAAATTTAGTTTTATAAATTAATTAATAGAAGTAAATATTTTCTAAACTTAAAAATTGATTGCTCTAATGAATGAAATTTAAAAAAATTTATTTCATCCGTGCATGTATCACCAAACAACTTCCAATACATCAAGCAAAACCAATAATCTAATCACCTTGTGATCTCTTACAACAACACCAGATGCTGCTAACTTAGTGGCATTGCATAGACCACAACTTGTACAAAAGGAAAATTTGAGTTATTTGTGATAATAAGTTATTTTAAATGAAGAAAAGCATATCAAAAGTAAGATTTATTGACTCACCGGATTTAAGAGGCGTATGTAGTTCTAATGGCAAGAAAGATTATTTGGCTATTTTTTTTTATATTTTTTGTTCAAAAATTATCAAAGAGGGAGATTGTTGACATATTTGATGGCAAGAAAGTTTTTATAGTTATTTCTATGGCTGAAATAGTGATCAAAACTTCAGTGGCTATTTCATTGCCTTACTTGTCTATTTTAAGAGTTGACAAATTTTAGAACAAAAGTATTAGACTATTTGTTGTGGAATTATTTGGATGAATTAAAGCCCAAACGTGAAGACTAATTGTGTTAAGTAATACATAAACTTAAGTTATGTCTAGGTTAAAGTGATCTTGAGAGTAACCGAGAGATTAAGAGCTTGATAGAGCACAAATCTATTCGAGTTAAGAACTTTTTTATGTGTGCATTATTTTTGTAAACAATCAAGAGAGTCTCTTGAGTTATAAAGCTAAACTCTCGAAGGGAAAGCTTAATGAGAGAGTGATATAGTCTTTGTGCAACGATGAAGTCGCTAAATTGATGAGTATTAGACCTGTATTAGGACATAAATTATTGGTTGTACTATGAAAAAGATAATGATCATTGCTCTGAGCAAGATCCCATATATATAGACTGAAATCGAACTGCATAAATAATCTCGATATTCATATTTATCTTTTACATATTTTTAATTTCATAGTTGAAACTATAACCACAAAATCGTTTCTACGTATTATTCATATAAAGTAACTTCTATAGCAATGTTTTGGACAGAAACAAAACGATATAAAAGCTTGTCCACATGTCGCAATTACAACTATGGGAGCGAAGTAAAATTACCTGATTTGAACGAAAACCTTCCTATAGTTAATATATATATATATATATATATATATATTAGATTATTGTAGTTATAACTTTTGAAAAATTTTATTTATTAATAAATTTAATTTGAAATGAATTTATATTAATTAATTAATTAAAATTTCACTAAAATTTTGAAACGTCGGCGTAAGCAGGATTTAATTCTAGTATAAATGAAAGCCATAAAATTTTTTGTGATGTGCCCCTAATTTTTTTGGATTAGTACTAAATTACCGGGTTAAATGTATTTAATATTAAATATAATTTTTTTAATTTTTTTAATTTTTTTTTTGAAACTAAAACAAATTGGGCTTTTATTTCATTGTAAAAGGAAAGAAAAATAGCAATGACTTAGGGTCCAAATGTCCAGCCTAAACAGAATTGCTTACACTGGTGGATAAATAACGTCTACAATAATAAATGAAAAGAAACAGCTATTGAAAAATGAAAAAGTTAAAAGAAAAAGCCTGTCACTGCCTCTTTTGCCCAATCAGTTGTCATTCATCTGTCATGTCCATCATTTCCATTTATTGCACTCTTAAATGATTTACATAACCGAGAGAGTTCTTGGCATTTGATCTGGTTTCATCAACTCCATTTTTGTCCCTCTCATTCAACTTTCCTCCCCTTTTCTTGAAAGATCAGTCTGGTTCCCGCAAGCTCTCGTTTCTCGCCTGGGATTCGACGTAGTAGGGTACTTCTCCGATCAGGTACATCTCTTCTTTCTTCTTTAGCATTTCTGTTGCTAGGATGTGTGCTAGACTATTTGCTGATCTATGGATGAAATCAAATCTGAGTTTCTTGATTGCTGCCTTCATTTTGTGGATATCATTAATATACGCCCCAATCTGTGATTTGTCTGAAATTAATTTTCTTCATTTTTTGATTACTGTTAATGAGTAGCCTTCAACAATGGCTTCTTCTTTCTGCATGTCTATCCCTACCTGTACTGCTCCTCAACAAGCTATGGCTTCAGCTGCAAAAGCAGAATCCACCATTTCATGGAGTGTTGTTCTGGAGACAAGAACATTTCCTTCGCTATCTCTGGCCATTATCCTTGACGTCAATTGATGATTATCTTTATCAAATGCTCCATCAAAATTAATTTTCACAACTTGTTGGGTGGGTGTTTCCATCTGTTCTCCATCTTAGCAGCTTTTATTGATTTTTTTGCCACACCGTCCAGTTCTTAAATATAATTCAACACAAATTTCGCAATCTCCTTACCCATTTTATTTGTTTTTTCATGTATCCGAGCATTTCTATCCCCCTAGATGACCCATAACGCTCCGCAGAAGATTTGACACTGTTCCAGAGAGAGAAGACCAACAGTTTTGGTAAGCCACTGTTCAAAATCAAGAGAAATAAACTGTGTAAAATTAACATCTGGAAGGTGTGACCAAACTTCAACTAATATTGGGCATTCTCTATATAGGTGATCCACTGTCTCCGTTGCCAAACCACATCGAGGACATAAGGCATCTACTAATAACTTTTTGCACAATAAATTTTCCCGAGTGGGTAAATAGTTCCAAGAGGCTTTCCAAGCAATAATTTTGATATTTTTAGGTAGTTCAGTGGTCCATAATTTCCTGTAAAATTCCCTGTAGACGATTTGTACAGCATAAGCACTAGGATCAAAATTCTGTAATAGTTTATAGGTGCTTTTAACCGAAAAAACCCCTGAAGGTTCGCCACTCCAAGCCAGGAAATCTTCATGAGGGATCTTTGCTAAGGGGATGTGGAGAATTCTGTCCGCCTCATTAACTGCGAAGGTGTGACCAATCACCTCCCTGTTCTATTCTCTTGTTTGACTATTGATGAGCTCAGCAATTTTAATTAAATTTGAACCTTCTGAAGTAGATAAAATCTGGAATAAACAAGATTTGCAACCCACGCATCATTGCTAATAGAAATATTCGTACCCGTTCCAACTTTCCAAATGAGACCTTCCTTCAAGGCACCTTTTGCAGCCCAAATACTACGCCACACGTAAGAATTTTTATTTCCCAACTGCGAATCAATAAAATCATTATTTGGAAAATATTTGGCTTTGAACACCTGTGTAACTAGCGAATTTGGGTTTGTTAAAAAACGCCATCCCTGTTTTGCTAAAAGAGCAATATTAAATTTAGCCAGATTACGAAATCCCAATCCACCTTCATTTATAGGACGACAAAGATGACTCCACTGACACCAGTGAATACCTTTTCTGCCTTTTCCTTTTTGCCACCAAAACTTAGCAAAAATACTTTCCATCATTCTGCACAATGAGCTTGGTAGAAGGAAACACAGCATCGCAAAAGTTGGTATGGCTTGTAGGACAAACTTTATGAAAACTTCCTTGCCTCTTTGAGATAAAAACCTGCTACTCCATCCTTCAATACGCATGAGAATTCTATCTAACAGATTTTGAAAAGACTCTTTCTTTTTTCTACCAACCATATTAGGAAGCCCCAAATATTTCTCTGGATTTGTTGCAGTTCTGACTCCTAACAAATTTGACACAGCTTCTTTATTTTCCCCAGTTGTATTTGGACTGTAAAAAACTGTAGACTTAGAAAAGTTCACACATTGACCTGAGCAGCTTTCATAAACCTTTAAAATGTCCTTCATTATTTTTGCCCCTCCGCTGGTCGCTTCTCCAAATAAAATACAATCGTCTGCAAATAACAAATATGTAATCTCTGGCCCACGTTTGCTAGCTTTAGCGCCTCGAATAAGTCCTTCCCTCCTAGCAACTCTCATTAGAGATGAAAGTCCCTCGTTGCATATTAGAAAAAGAAAGGGACTTAATGGATCACCTTGTCTGAGACCTCTAGTAGGAATAAATGAGCTGCCCCTCCTTCCATTTATGTTAACTGCATACGACACTGTAGTAACACACCTCCTTATAAGCTCTACCCAATCTCTTGCAAACCCCATCTTCGTCATAACCTCTTTAATAAACCTCCATTTCACCCTGTCATAAGCTTTACTCATATCAATCTTAACTGCCATAACTCCTTTCCTCCCTGTACGCTTCTGGCGGAGCGTGTGTAAAATTTCGTAAGCTAGGAGCACATTATCTGAAATAAGACGTCCCGGGATGAAAGCACTTTGAACTTTATCAATGCACTTATCGATGGCATTTTGAAGGCGATTGACAATAGTCTTAGCCACAACCTTGTAGACAACCGTGCACAAATTGATGGGCCTGAAATTAATCAGTTTTGTAGGTTTCGGAATTTTTGGGATAAGCACAATGTCTATCTTATTAAAATCTGCACAGTTCATTTTATCATTCAAAATTCCTAAACAATATTCAATAACGTCCTTTCCTACTATATGCCAATACCTTTGAAAAAATAGCGCTAGAAAACCGTCAACTCCTGGTGCTTTTGTAGGGCCCATCTCTTCCAGAGCTGTTTGGATTTCTTCTGTCCTAAAGGGGGATAATAGAATTTCATTTTCCTCGTGCGAAATTGTTTCTTCAATGCCTTTTAATGCCTTACTTGCATTTACCACTCCCCTTAACTTGAATAAATCCTGGAAGAAAGATGATGCCGTATCCATGATCTCTGTTTCCTCCTTGATGTCTTTTCCTTCTTCAGTTACCAGCTTTGAAATTGTGTTTGCTCGTCTCAAAACTAAAGTATACTTATGGAAGTAGGCCGAGTTTTTGTCCCCAAGCTTTAACCAATTTGCTCTCGCTCTTTGATCCCAATTCATTTCATTTTTATCGATTTACATGTTCAAATGAATTTTGGTGTCAATGATTTTTGCCATAGTGTCGTCATTTCTTTCCCCTTCCAGTAATAATTCCAGCTCCTTTGTTAATTCTCTTTTCAATCCCTCCTTTCCTCTTTTGTTTTCACGTGCCCACTCCTTCAAGCAAATTTGTAATCTCTCTAATTTCTCCATTAACGTTCCTGTAGCAGACTCCCAAGATTGTCTAAGGACTTCTTCAAAGGATTCTTCCATTGTCCACCATGCTTCAAAATGAAATCTTCTACTCCCTGTAAACGCAACAGATTTATTTGAGTTTAAGAAAAGAGGGCAATGATTTGATGAAGAATAAGTAAGGTGTTGAATAGTGCCCAAAGGGAATAACTTCATCCATTTTTCATTTGCTACCCCCCTGTCTAGTCTTTCTCTTATATTCATTTCTGGTAAGTTTCCCCTTTCCCATGTAAACCACACACCCGAGTACCTAATATCAGTCAATTGACAGTCGTCCAGAACCTCCCTAAAAGCCTCCATTCTTTTCTTATACCTTTGTGCTCCTCTACTTTTCTCAAAAGAATAAAGGATTTCATTGAAGTCCCCTTCAACAAGCCAAGAGTAATTATCCTCTTGAGCGAGTCTTTTAAGCAGATTCCATACTGTGTTTTTATCCTTTACGTAGGGGGATTCATATATACCAGTAAATCTCCATTCATCTTCAATATCATCCTCCTTGATAATAGCATCAATGTGCCATTTGGAAAAACTCCTCAAGTTAACTTTAATGTCTTCCTTCCATGCTAAACAAAGACCGCCCCTAGGTCTCTCAGCTTCCACTTCAACTCCATTCATAAAACCGCATCTTCTTCAAACCCATTCCATCCGGTTCTTGTCTAATTTCGTCTCCATCAAGAAGACCAAATGGGGAGTGTGCTGCTTTATTAAGTGACGCAGCCTACGAACTGCCCGTGGGCTCCCCAACCCCCGGACATTCCAACATAAGCTTTTTATTGTGCTTGGTCGGCTGACTTGGAGGTAGCCGCCGATATAAAGATGATTGAATCTACATTGTTCGCTGAGAACTCCATTGTTTCATCTATAGAAACTTCTTTACGTCTCCCAAAAATCATCGAATTTTAATCTTTTTGTTTCTTCCATTTTTGAATTCTCCTCGCAGTTTCTACCATCCTCATTTTCAAAAAATTTCCTCTTACCCATAATCCGTTCACTATTATGAATTTCAGCCATATTCCTTGTATCCATTCTTCTCCATATCATCTTTTTGGGGGTTTCTTTAGCTTTTTCCATCAATTTGTTTGCTTCCCCCACCTCCATCTTATCATAGACATCCTCCTGACACTTCAAACCCTCCTCCCAATTTGCCAGTTGCCTACCACTTGATTTGTTGCCTTTTCTTGCGTCAATATCTGCCAAATTGATAAGACCCTCAGCTTCCTCCTTCGAACAGCCTATATATGAACATTGAGGGCCCCGTTTTTTCATGAATGTATTAAATTGCATACTTTCTTTTCCCATTGCTTTTGATTCTGCTTTTAGTGCAATAGAAAAAGGGGGATCATCCTTAAATTTGTTTTTTTCTTCAGGATTTAATAGTACGCAATCATGAAGGCCGTGACCCAGTCTTCCACAACCAAAGCAATATACTGGTAATTTCTCATATTTGAAAGGGATCCATGTATTAATATTACTGCTTGAAACGAAAATACCTCTCCTTAATGGTTTCTTAACATCTAACATAATTTTGAGTCTGCAAAAATCCCCAGTAATCTCAGATCTGATAACTCCCCCAAAGGTACTTCCAATTGCATGTAAAAGATCTTTTTTATTGAAATCAGGTAAACATGGACCAATCTTGATCCAATATGGTGAAGAAGTAAGACATATTTGATCTCTTTCAATTGGACAAATTAATCTATCAAATAAAATAAGATACTTACGAAACAGCCATGGGCGTCCTTCTAGAATCTGCTCTAGATCTTCTTCCAATTCGAAAGTTATTGAGAATAAATTTTGCCCTTCCAGTCGAATCTCAAACTTTTTCTTTGTTTTCTAGATACTCTTCAATTGCGCCTTGAAACTTTCAGTATTGAAATTTTTTTTTGTCCATTCCGAGCAAATCAAAGTGGGTTTCTCCGTCGGTACTACCATCGATTTTTGATTGATAATTGAATCAGTTCATCCGCTAACAAGGAAATCTCCTTACTGCTTCCCCTCTCTCCGCCACCACTCTCCTCCATCCTAAGCCGCAACAGATACTGCTCTCTCTAGGACTCTATGGACAACACTCTTGGTTTCAGAGGGAAAACTAAATATTTTTGATTACTACAAGGGCGGTGTTAAACAAAAGGGGAAGGGAAAATAATCCTTAATTATTTTAATTTAAAATAGTATTTGATAATATTAAGTTTTTGAAAAAATATTTAATTTTGTATAATAAATTTTTTAAAATTATCATTATTTTAATGGGTAATTATTTGATACATTAGTGGTGGGGTTGAGATTTTGTCACATGTCAGTTTTATTTATTTATTTTTAAAATTTTTAAAATATAACTTAAGGATATATAGAAAAATTTTAATATCACTTGTGGAGTTAAAAATTTTCACGGTTGGTGTACAAATAATTATCATTTTTTATTATTTAAACAATATTTAGTGTATTATTAATTTTAAAACTATTTTAGAATTATGTTTTTGGAATTAAATTTATAGAAAACATTTTTTTAACTGATTTGGAGAAAATAAATTTAAAAAATGCTTATTAAAAGTGATGATATAAAATTAAAAAATCTTTTCTGGAAATTGATTTTATAAAAAAAATGTTTATAGAAAAATAATTTAAATTGAGTGTGAAAATATTAAAATTTGTAAATAACCATAGTTTTTTTTTTTTGACAAGAAAGGACCCGAAGGTCACTACCTCAAATTAAGTTGCATTTGAAATAACAATGTTATGGATATCGCTAGAATAATCCATGTCAAAGTTCAAATTACAACGCTTTAAAAGAGACAAATTACAAAGAGAATTGGCTAATTTGTTACAACCTCGGTTAACCCATTTGACCTCGACGAAAATAAAAGAGTCAAGCAACTTGCGAGCTTCTTTGATCCGGTACCAAAGGATCGTAATGTCCTCCTTGTGATCACTAAAGTGATTGACGATGCTTGCACAATCTGATTAAAAAATGACCTTATCAACATTGAGAAAGTGAGCAAGTCGGAAGCCATCAATGAGGGCATCCAACTCCACCCACTAGGGATTAACCACCTTATTTGTGAAATATGCTCTTCCTCTTAAAACAAAGTCGTCGGAGTCTCTAGAAATGATGCCCAAGCTCATGCCACAATAGTTCACGGCAGCATCAACATTAACTTTAATAATCCCTACAAGAGGCTTTTCCCATCTACAACATCTAGGGACTCGAGGTAAGATCGGTTGAGAGGAAAGATTGTGAATCCTAAAGTCAGTATTGAGCTTACGAGCACGCTCCCAAATTCCATTCAGATCCTCCTCCTTACCTCTAAAGATGGCATTGTTTCTACTATTCCATATGTTCCACAAGGTAGAAATGAAATCTTTGAAAGCCTTTTTGTCCAAAATCCTCATGGAATCTTCAACCCAATCGATACAAAATTCATATGAGTTAGTCAGCAATCGATTATCAAAACTACCCGGAATGAGAACCTCACGAGCTTTGGGATAGTCTCTTAATGAATGAAGGGGTGTTTCATCCCCATTCCTACATCTCGAGCAAACTGGGTCCACATGACTTTTGATAGACGAAAGCTTAGCATTAGTAGGAAGCAAACTGTGCTCATCCCTCACTTGCCACCCAAATCCTTTTTCAAGGGTTTTCATAGAGATGCTAGACCAAATGAAGGAGGGGAAAAGAACCTTAGTTAAAACAATTATGAAGGGATTAATTATAAAATTTAAAAATTGTAAACGAAATTAGTTTTAAAATATTTAAAAAATAACTTGAAGCATTGAATCTGAATTTTAGAAGGGAAAAATAAAAATTATTAAGGGCTTAATTATGAAATTTAAAAATTATAAATAACCTTAATGTGAAAATACTAAAAAATAATCTTGATCATTAAAAAATTGGATTAAAAAGCTGATTGAGTTTTAGCTCGATTGGCATGGGCGTTGTTGTCAGTGTAGGAGGACGTGGGTTCGAGTGCGCTGAAACACATTATCCTCTTATTGAAGGGTTGGGGAGGAAATATGGGTAGCTTTAAGCATTGTATCAAAAAGTGGATTAATACATAAACATTGATTAAAAAAAAATATAATCTTGTTTTGTTTTTGTTTTTTTTATAAAAAAAGATATAATCCATAATATAAAAGTTAAAAAAAAGTGAGGTCATTAAAAAATATAAAAAACTGTCATACCCAAAATATAAGGGGTTAATTGAATTAATTGACCGAGTAAAGACCTAGTGGTTAAGTAGCTAGTGTACTCTTTAGAAGTCCTAGGTTTTATCCACTCCTCTCTCATCTCTTTTCTTTTTCATTTCAGAAAATTAGGATGAAAAATACATTAGAATATATATAATTTATAGTAAAAACTTAATAAGATATGGGCAGCAGCCCAATGGTTAACATGCCTAACCCCCTTGCATGCCTGGGTTTGACCTATCGCATTCTCAAAATTATCCCTTTTATATTCCTTTTAAACTTTCTTTTAAAATTCGACCCGAAATTTTGGGAAAATTTCTCCTACCTCCCTAGGGTTCCCAAACCCTAGGTATTTAATCCAATTTTTCCTAAATGAACTAAGATTATGTTTTCTCTTTCAAATCCAAATAGGATTTTCCTTTTTTCCCTTATTTATTCCCTCTTTTCTTTTCTTTCCTCTCTTTTAAACTGAATTTTACATCTTTGCTGCTGACAATTATTGTGTTTTCCAAATCAAATCATCTTCCATTCCATTGTGTTTCTATCAATTTAGCAAATCGTCATTGATTCCATCTCTAACCTTACTAAGAATCGATAAGTGCCTTTGTTTCGCTAATTGAATTTTGAATATTGTAATATCACTATCACAATACCAATCTTTTAATCAATTAATCAATCTTTTACAATTTCTTGTCCAAATTCTCGGTAATCTTGATAAATCTTGAAAAAAAAAAACCCCTTAATTTGTGTATAAATGTTGTTTGAAGAACCCATTACAGGTGTATCAAACCAAATTTAAGAGCGAGGAACAACATTCGAGATCCTGAAGACAAGTTTGTGTTCTTTTAGAAGCAAATCGAGGCAAACCATGCCTTGGAATAGGGCCACACATGTGGACCACACAACCTCCTCACACAACCATGTTCCTACTGAAACCTAGGAAATTCAATTCTCACGTGGCCGAGGACCGTACACAAGGTTGTGTCTCCACTGTACGTTGATTTTGTAATTTCCACATAGCCTTAGTCTATTACACGATCTGGCCACACGGGCGTGTGCCCCTATTTTTTAGAATTACCCAAAAATTTTGTTTAATGTTCAATTTAGCCCTTGTATGATCCTAGAACTATTTCTAGAATTTTATCTCGTTCAATTAAGTCTCTGATATTATGAATATTGTGGAATCCATGATTTGAATGATTAGACTATTACTATATGTGCATGATTTGTGATTAAATACGTGCCTTCTACGATTGAATCGTTGATAAACTGTTACTATTACTCGTATTACTGAAATACAGATTGCACGAACAACATGCTTATTGTCACTAATAATCCGAATACATGAAAAACATGTCTACTACTATTGTTGATCTAAATACATGTTAAACATGTCTACTGTTTCTGTACTGTATTGATGCTCTCATGTCATACTGCATTGCATGGGGCGGGACGCTTTGGAAGGAGGAAGTACTGAAAGTTTTAACTGCAAACGCTGGTGGTCTATCCATAAATTACTGGTAGCTTTTATCTGCTAACCCGTTGTGCAACCACAACCTATTGGTAGTGGATTAACCTACAAACACTGGTGGTTTATCCACAACTTTTACTGGTAGCTATTATCTACAAACCCGTTGTGTATTCACAACTACTGGCAGTATTTTAGCCTGCAGCACTTGTGGTTCATCCACAATCTAAAGTGTCTAGGATATAAGAGCTTTGGGAGAACTCTTATTGTGGAGTATAGTGGTGGGGTAGGACCTTATTCTTTACTGTTAAACTAAAATTAGATTACAATGGCACTTATAAGCATGCTCGAATAAACTGTCAATTATTGCTATTATAAATGACTATTACTATACTAAATACTGTTATTATATGTTTGGCTTATTAATTTGCATTGATTTTCTTATGATGGAACTCACACTGAGCGTCATAACTCACTCCCCTTTAATTCTCATATTTATAGATAACCCACTAGGTTAGGACGCAAACACGACATTAAGAGGGTCTTGGCTCAGTTTTTACTTATAAAATTATTTTAGGCTCATTAATTGATTTATTCTATTATTCAAAGTATGTATTATTTTATTTAGAATTGTGGCATGAGACATATGATTTGATTTTATATTTTTGTTTTTATATTGAATGCCATTTAGTATTATTTTAGGATGTCGAATTATGAATAATTAGTTAGCTATGCATGAACCCCGATTTTTATTAAAAACATGCATATATATCACTTTTCCACTGCTATAATATAATTAAAATTTAGAGTAATAAATAATTCGGTAACTAACTAAGTTTTATTCTAAGATAAACAAATGTTTTAAAATGACTATTTTCAAAACTCCGATGGCTTGCTGGGTCATTTTAGTGGCTAATGTAATTTTCTGAATTCGGATCTAATGTCTAAGCTGGGTTTGAGAGGTTACAAAAACCTTAAATATGGCTTTAGGAGTGTTTTACTCTTATATATAAACACAATTAATTATATATTATGATTAATTGTGGTTCTTAATTAATATTTTAAAATTATAACTAATAAGATATTAAATAATGAGAGTTACCCCTTGGCAAAATTATAGCTTATCCACTCAAGTCTACTTTTGTTATTTGCTCTAAAACCTTACTATAGTATATAAATGAGTCACAAGGATATGATGATAGATGTAACTAGAAACCTGAAAATAAATTTTGAATTGAATTTAAAATTTTGAAAACAAAATCTCAAAGTTTTGAAATATTAAAATTTTTTGAAGCAATTGTTAGAGAAAATTTGCCAAAAGAAAGTTGGGAAAATTGCCAAATTGAGAGCATTTTATAGAGGGTTATTTTTTCTTTTACAATGACATTTTGGGTTAATAATAAAGAATAATTAAAGGACAAAAGAAATGGAGGAGAATAATCTTCTACATTCTGGAAAAATAAAATATCGGGCTATTATATAGCCTTACATAGCAGCTAAAAATCAGAAAAATAAGGGAGCCACTACTAACTACCAAATAAACTTAAACGACTAAATATCCTATGATCATAGAGATTTATTGAACAAACTTTGTAATTCTTAGACCAAAAAACTCTATCATTTCCTCTCTAGAATTGAAATGTTTAAAAACATTTAGTTTATATCGGTAATGGCACAAACTTCCAAAAACTTTAAGAATTGATCTGCTTGAGAGGTTTAGTCATCACATCTGCCAATTGATCTTGCGAACCACAATGAACCAGCTCCACGCTTCCATCCTTTGTCAACTCTCAAAGAAAATGAAAATGCATATTTATATGTTTAGTATGACCATGCATTACTGGATTCTTTGAGAGTTTAATTCCTGAGCTATTGTCAAAGAAATCAGTGCTTGCTTCTTCTTGATTTTGACCCAACTTTTCTAATACCCTTCTCAACTATACTACTTGACATGCATGTAGTGCAACAAAAATGAATTCAACCTCTATAGAAGATAAACTCACAATTGATTGCTTCTTAGAAGCCCATGATACTGCTCCTAAACATAGAAAAAGTACATACCTTGAAGTGATCTTCATATCTTCTACGTCTCCAACATAATCACTATCTATGTAAGTGACAAGTTTTTCATCTCCTCCATTCTTATAGAAGATCCCAAAGTCAGTTGTACCCTTCAAATATCTTAATGCTTGTTGTGCCACCTGTAAATACATCTTAGTAGGATTTTCCATATATATACTTAAAGACTTACAAAAAACATCATGTTAGGTCGTGTTGACGTAAGATACATAAGACTTCCCCCGACTTGTTTATAATAACTCTTATCCACTTTAACCCATCCTTCATCCTTTACAAGCTTAAACCTAGGGACAATTGGATTTTGAACTGGGTTACTTTTATCCATTCCAAATCACTTTAGCACCTCTAATGTATACTTAAATTGAATGATAAATGTCATTAATTTTTTGAAGAACTTCAAGACCAAGGAAATATCACATCTTCCCAAGATCTGTCATGTCAAACTCATGCTTCATTGAATCTTTTAACTCATGAATCATTAACTCATCATTACCAAAAAGTAAACCCAATTTTTCTACTAAAATCATTAATGAAAGTGATTAGGTACCTCTCTCCATTTTTAGAATTAGGCTTGAGTGGTCAACAAATATCAGCATAAATTAACTAAAGCATTTGTGTTGCTTTTTAAGTTCTTTTCTGTGGAAATGAGGTCCTCTGATGCTTTCCTACCATACAATTATCACACAACTTTGAAGGAGACTCCAATTCTGGTAACCTGTCAACCATCTTCTTTTCTTAAAGTGTCTTTAGTCATTTGTAGCTTAAGTATCTATATCTATGATGTCAGAGCTGAACCTTTTCTTTTGCAATTATGTTAAAACAAGTAGACATTGTGGACTGAGAGACTATATGTAATTTGAACATTCGGTTCCTAGACATATTCATATTTATGACCAAACCTTTCTCTGAATGATACACATTGCATCTATCATGTTGAAATAGAATGGCCAACCCCTTTTCTTGAAACTATTTGATGCTCTACAAATTATTCTTCAATTTCAGCATATAGAACACCCCTTGTGATTACTTGCACCATTTTATCCACTTGAAACCTTACATTGCCCTTTCCAATTTCAATCATGCTTGTGTTGTTTACAAGCTTCAACTGTATCTTTAAATTTTTTATCAAAATATGAGAAATACTCTTTTTTATGCACATATGTTACTGCACCCTAAATCAAAAAACCAAGTATCTTCTCTATTAATAACTTCTATATTCACAAAAGCCATCAATAACATCTCTTCTTGAATATTTGCATAATTTACTTCTTCACCAGAACATTCCTACTGAAAATGCCCTTATCAAATATTCGCCTGCCTTGTCCGCTTCCTTTACCTTTAAAGCCACCGCGACCTCTAGCCTTGCTACCAGCTAGATCTTCATGAGTGATCTTGAAAGCATGTTCTTCATCATTATGAGATCCCATACGTTTTTCATGCACAAACAAGCTACTTTGCAATTCATTAATGGTTAGGATACTTGTATCCCGATGATTGCAATCGTAAACTAACTAAAAATCAGACTAAGGCAAGTGCACCTATCAATTAATAGTATAGCTACGATAAGCAAATATATCATTCCCACGAGGACTAAAAGTACTAGTAATTATTGTCTTTCTATTATTTAACCGACAAATTGGAGAGATTGAATAAAACTAAAATTAACTAAATTAATTAACTAAAGAACATGACAAAGAACGAATCAGGAAAACAAATGATTAACAACCAAGAAGCAAAACAATACCCAAGAAAGAATTCACCTAGATTTCATCTGTCATTATCAATCTGAATTAAAAAATTTCTTCACTTAGTATCTTGATCTGTAAAAATCTCTAAATTATGCTAATATCTCTTTCGAGAGTAAGAGCAACTGACTCTAGGTTGATTAATTGAAATTTCTTTCTAATTAAAACCCCTATTATAGCATTAACTCGATCTATGGATCCCCCTTTTAGATTTGACTCTAATTCGGTAGATTTATGTAAAGCCCAATATTCTGTGGTTTCGGAAACAGTGGTTCGAGACCACTAAATCCAATGAGAGAGTTCAAAAATTATATTATTTATTATTTACGAGTCAAATGTGATTTTCGAAAGACTTTTGAATTAGTGATTTGTGTTTTAAAAGGAATTATTAGGTTAAGTGATTTCAAAAAACGAGGTATTGAGACCTTAATTTCATAAAATGATTAAATATTTACGAAGTATCATTGAGTTAGTATTAAAGTTCTATTAGAAAATTTTAACGTTTTGGTAGTTAATTAATTAAAAAGGACTAAATTGAAAAAGGTGCAAAACTTGTTAAAGTGATAAAATAGCTTAAATGTTAAATGAGGGAGGACTTAAAGGGCAAATTAGCCCAAAGAAATGGCTGAAACGACTTAAGCAGAAAAAAGAAAGAAATTAGGTGATTAAGGGGGGAAAATGGATTATAAAATAAAATTTAATTAGATAAAAATGAGACTTAAAAGAAATCTAGACATTTCTTCACAATTCTTCAGCCAAAAACACCATAGGAGGTCCATAAGAAGCTGATTTTTCATATTTTTACTTCAAGAAATATTATGTGTACACAGATCATAAAAGTTTGAAATACTTGATGACTCAAAAAGAGCTGAATTTGAGACAAAGATAGTGGTTAGAGTTACTAAAAGATTATGATTTGGTTATTGACTATCATCTGGGAAAAGCTAATGTGGTGGCTGATGCACTTAGTCGAAAGTCGTCTTTGTTTACACTTTGAGCAATGAACGCTCATTTTTCTCTTAATAAAGATGGTTCTGTATTAGTAGAACTGAAAGCAAAACCCGTGTTCCTTCAATGGATTCATGAATTACAAGATGAAGATTTAAAATCGGTGCTGAAACGACAGATGGTACAAGAGAATTCTAGTTCAGAGTATAACATTGTTGATAATGGTATGTTTGCAACATTGCAATAGAATTTGTGTTTCGAATAATTCAGACTTGAAAAATGACATTCTTTTTGAAGTTCATAGTAGCATGTATTCCATTCATTCGGGAAGCACGAAGATGTATTGTGATTTGAAATGGATGTATTGGTGGTCGAGTATGAAACAGGAAATTTGTGAGTTCGTAACTAAATGTTTGATTTGTCAGCAAGTGAAAGCACAGCATCAGGTACCAACGGGTTTGTTACAACCTATCATGATTCCTGGGTGAAAATGGGGGCATGTCACAATGGATTTTGTATCTGGACTACCTGTGACCCCAAGAAAGAAATGTTTAATTTGGGTGATTGTTGATAGATTGACTAAATCGACACATTTTATTCCGGTTAGAATTGACTTTTAACTTGAGAAGTTAGCGGAATTATATATATCGGAGATTGTAAGGTTACATGGAGTCCCTACATCTATTATTTTAGATAGGGATCTAAGATTTACTTTGAGATTTTGGAGTAAATTTCAAGAAGCTCTAGGTACAAAGTTAAATTTCAGCACATCGTTTCATCCTCAAACTGATGGGTAATTAGAACGAGTAATTCAGATTTTGGAAGACATGTTGAGATGTTGTACACTCGAATTTGGAGGTAGCTGGGAAAGGTATTTACCATTGGCTGAATTTGCATATAATAATATTTATCAATCTAGTCTCAAAATGGCACCATTTGAGCTCTTTATGGAAGAAAATGTAAGACTCCATTGTATTGGTCTGAATTGAGTGAATCCAAGTTAGTGGGAGTCGACTTAATCTGAGAAATTAAAGATAAAGTTTGAGTTTTCCGAGATAGTTTGAAGGTTGCTTCTGATCGTCAGAAATCATATGCAGACATGAAAAGAAGGGAAATAGAATTTGATGTGGGTGATCGAGTGTTCTTGAAGGTTTCACTGTGGAAGAAAGTATTGCGGTTTGGTGTGAAAGGGAAATTGAGTCCAAGATTCATCGAGCCGTATAAAATTATTGAAAGAATTGGCCCTGTGGCTTATAGATTAGCTCCGCCTCCAAAACTTGAGAAAATTCATAATGTGTTTCATGTATCGATTCTGAGACGATACAGATCAGATCTTTCACACGTAATTGTTCACAGTGAAATTGAACTTCAACCAGATATGACGTACTCTGAAGAACCGATAAAGATTTTAGCTCGAGAGGTTAAAGAATTACGAAATAAATGAGTACTATTAGTTAAAGTGTTGTGGCATCGTCATGGTTTGGAGGAGACAACTTGGGAAACAGAAGAATCCATGAGATTACAATATCCAAACATATTCTCAGGAAACAAATTTCGAGGACGAAAATTTTACAAAGGGGAGAGTTGTAACCACCCAATTTTTAGTGGTGTTAGAAACAGTGGTTCGAGACCACAAAATCTGACGAGAGAGTTCAAAAATTATATTATTTATTATATACGAGTCAAATGTGATTTTAGGAAGACTTTTTAATTAGTGCTTTGTGTTTTAGAAGGAATTATTAGGTTAAATGATTTCAAAAAACGAGGTATTGAGACCTCAATTTCATAAACTGAGCTATAAATATTTTTATAAATATTTACGGAGTATCATTGAGTTAGTATTAAAGTTCCATTAGAAAATTTTAACGTTTTGGTAGTTAATTAATTAAAAAGGACTAAATTAAAAAAGGTGCAAAACTTGTTAAAGTGATAAAATAGCTTAAATGTTAAATGAGGGAGGACTTAAAGGGCAAATTAGCCCAAAAAAGATGGCTAAAACGGCATAAGTAGAAAAAAAAAAGAAATAAGGTGATTAAGGGGCAGAATGGGAAATAAAATAAAATTTAATTAGATAAAAATTGGACTTAAAAGAAATCTAGACATTTCTTCACAATTCTTCAGCCAAAAACACCATAGGAGGTCCCCAAGAAGCTGGTTTTTCATATTCTTACTTCAAGTGATTTCAATTCGTGCTTTTTCTTTGAAATTTTTATGTTTTTGAGAGTTTTACAATTAGGTCCAACTATTTATTTCATTAGTTTTTGATTCTATGAGTAATTTTGAAAGTTACCATTGATTAGTGCTGGATATTTATGATGAATTAACATGGATTTGAAGCTTTAATTTTGTTATATGATGATTTTATCAAGTAATTTCAATAGAAATTGATTTTAGGACCAAATTGTGAAAAAGATTAAATATTAGGGTTTTGTATTAAATTCTGTTTATCAAAGGCTGTGTAATAACTTATGATATTTAGAGAAAATGTTAATTGAGAAAAATTAGTTTATTTGACCGGCTAATTGGTGGGGGAGTAAATTGCAAAAACTGTAAAAGTTAGGGTTATTGTGTAATTTTAAAATTTGAAAGGCATAAATTGTGAAGTGGATTGAAATTGAAATAAGTGATAATGAATGAATAATTTTATATTATAGATCAGGAGCCTATAGATCAACGAGAAAAAGGGAAACCAACAGAGTAATCCCTAACTACTACAAACTTACAATTTAGCCCAGGTAAGTTCGTATGGCTAAACTTTAATGTTATTTGTTAAATTTCATGAATAGTAATTTGTATTTATTCATATCATTTGTTGAAAATAAAATTATTATTAAAATCATGAAAATTAGATGAGTGTTCGAAGTGAACAGAACGCAGGATTGAGTACAGTCGTTTAGTGTGAAAGAAGAATTGACGGCAAATTACCCAAGTAAACAGGGGTTTAGAATTTGTTGCAAACTTCTTTGTTTGCTTTCCGTTCAGCTCTCATGAGCTTCAATTAACTCATATGAGTTTCAGTTTAACCCTTCTGGGTTTCAGTTCAGCTCTTTTGAACTTTAGTTTAATCCTTATGGGTTTCCGTTCAGCTCCTATGAACTTTCGTTTAACCCTTATGGGTTTCTGCTTAACACTTATGTGCTTTAGTGCAACCTTCAGGCTTCTATTTACGATTTACTCAAATCCGTAAGACGTTCTTTGATTTGACAAGGATTGGTAAGTGCCATATAGGATTAATATGGAAGAATTTTAGTTATTATTAATGTTGAGCTCAAATAAGTGAATTCATGGGGTGAAGTTGTGATTGGCAGGAATAATATATTGAATGGTTTGCTTAAATGAATTGTTGTTGTACATTCGGTAGGATTTATATTAAAGCCAACGAACTTACTAAGCTTTATTAAGCTTACTGTGTTGTTTATTGTTCTTTGTAGATTTTCAAGAAGTTTGGAGGATTGGATCAACACATCAGTCACACTATCCAGATTGCTCCAGTAGATTTTGTTATGCACTTTATGGTTTATATGGAATATATAGGGTTGGATTAGAAATGTGCTAAATTTGAATTATGGTTGTGAATGACTTATATATAAATATATGTTTGTATGCATGTATTTAGTTGTAGATTTTGGTAAATTAATGAATGAAGTTATTTTGGTAAGTTTAGCCAATTGAGCCTTGTAATGATATATATATTATGTTTAAAACATGATTTTTGACTTGTGTTGATTGTTTGATTGAAGCTATTTGATGTATTAAAATGTTGTGTGTAGGTTGATATAAAAAATGGTGAGAAAAGTGGCGTTAACATGGCCTATTTTCATCCACACAGGTAAAGACACGGGCGTGTCTCCTGGCTATGTGAGCCACACGGCCGGCCACACGGGCGTGTGTCCCCTACTTCTAATAAAATTTTTGAAATTTTGAGAAAAATTCCTTGAGTATATGGTTTAGCTTCGATCCACTTCTAAGGTGTATTTTAGGCCTGAAAGGCCCATCTAAGGGACAATATGAGTGTTAAATGAATAATTCTTGATATGTATAATAAAGTTTGTGAAATGTCCGAATTTAATCTGTAAAGTCCAGTAATGCTTTGTAACCCTGTTCCGAAAACGGATAAAGGTTAGGGGTGTTACAATTTATGTCATCCTATTTTTAGGATTCATGCAACTCCACTAAATTATGCTATATCTACTATTAAATGGGGACTTTTCCTCCTCTGATTTAAGTAGATCAAATATGGATTATTAGTATTAAACCAAGAATTAAGCACACATAATTGAGAACAAGATTCAAGTATTTCTTGCATAAAATAGAAATCAAAAGACAGAATTCATCATAGGGTTCATCTCCCCTAGGTATTTAAAAAATTAGTTCATAATCACAAATAAAAATATCCAGAAGACAATATAACCACAAGAAACAAAAAATGACCTATAATAAACTTTGAAGGAATAAAGGGGAATCTTCAATCTTGATGGAAATTTGCTTCAAAGTCAACTTCAATGGTGTTTTTCGAGTTGTTTTCTTCAGTATTTTATGACAGCTCTCGCCCATCTTATCTTTGTCATATATAGGTCCTAGAATGCTCGAAAAATCTAAAAATTGCATTTTTTCGCGTGTTTGGAGTGCAATTTACAATTTTGACATGGTCTGGCACATAGCCGTGTGGTAGCCCTCGTGGCTCACACGACTGTGTGTCCAGCTTGTGTGGCTTACACGACTGAGTTTTCAGCTCATGTGGAATGGCCCAGCCTATGTGGCTATTGAAACTTGCTCCGATTTTCTGATTTTTGCTCGATTTTCTACCCTACCTTGTGCCGAAATTCTCTTCAACTATTAGCCGAATACCAGGGAGTCATAGGTGTTCTTCGGGATTTCTTCTCCAATCGATTGGTAAGAGTAAGTGTTGGCCGAAACCTCCTTGCTATATTTTCTTTTTCTCTGACGATTTTAGATGGGAGAAAGCCGAAATTCTGGCATTTGCAAATGAGAAGACTAACCCCTCTTTGAAATCGACAAAATCTAGGAACTACGGGATTTTCAAGCAGTAGATCGAATTCTCCAACCTCTAGTAATCGGTTTTTGGGTAAGGTGGTAAGGATTTATTCTTATTTGGTATTCGAGTAAGCCGAAGGCTATTAATTTTGATGATGGCCGATTGTAGGAAGTGAAGCGGAATCGCATATCGAGTGCTGAAGTTAGTACTCAAGGGCGTTAGGTAAGGTTTTCAGGTTCAAATATGAACCCTTTGGATATTTTGATTTGGCCGAATGGCCTAGGACACTAACCCTTGTGTTTGGCCGAATATAGGGACAAGAAGGCAAGGGTGGCCAATTGACTCTTTGGGGATTTGGAGTTAGCGTTAGAAGCAGGTGTGTACATACACACTTTATGATTTATTAACTATGCTAAATGTTGTGTACGCTAAATCTGGTTTATGTAGCTTTGGATTTAATACCATGACGGTATAAGTGATGATTCAGGTAAGTACCTGTCAGTATGAGTTTACTATTCGATGCTTTTGGGAAGCATGGCATATTTGATATATGTGATTTAAATATATGTTGGCATGAATTCTGTTATATAATTGATTGATATGGGTTGATAAGTGGAGGGGGCAGTGATATTTGTGTCGACGGACACCAGTGGTTTGGTACCATATTTTGTGACTACGGTCACCAGAGGTTTGGCACCTCCAGAGGTTTGGCACCTCATAGCGTCTCGTCCCAGTGGCTTAGCACCACAGTGGGTTGGCCCCACGGATTATATTAAGGGATTGACGCCAGTGATTTGGTATCACACGATGGGTTGGCCCCATCATTTGATTGTGACTTCGGGTCACCAGTGGTTTGGCACCACAAGTATTGACGGATATCGTGACTTTAAGTCACCAGTGGTTTGGCACCACCAGTGGTTTGGCACCACATGGGGTAGAGAAAGGCGTTTGGATGGCTAGGTTGGGTGCATATTAAACTTGTGCATGTCAAATTATAGTTATGATTTGTGTATGTTGTTGCACTAAATCGGGGAAGGGTTACACACTGAGTCTTGGTGACTCACCTTCTCCTTTAATTTTTCAGGTGACTCGTAGATCGCGGATGAGGAGCCGGATGGACTCGAGGTGGCCATGCAGTGGAAATTTGATATAAATGGACTTTGAACTTTATTTTATTTTTATTATTGGTTTTACCTGTTCAAGTTGTAATAAGGCCTCCTAATACTTTACTTTGGTTATTTTACATATTCTTGGATAATCTGTTAAACTATTTAATGATATTTAAATGGGTACACATGTTTTCTCAAAATCAAACGCAAAAAGTTTTGTTGTGCCATCGGGTACATTTGGAATCTGCAATAACCCAATTTAATATGTTTTTTTTTAAACAACGCTAAGTAATGTTTTCTTCATACACCTCAGTGGTTTTTGACGAAACAATTAAAAATGAGATGTTTCACTATAAATTGAATCGGCTTATAGGAATTTTACAAAAGGTTTTTCTCTGTAACATACCAAATTCGGTCGTAATGTTTGGGCCGGGTTTGGGGTGTTACAAAATTGGTATCAGAGCCCAGTTCAAAGCTCGGCTGTGGGGGCCCAAGGCCCAAAAATGTTTGGTAGGCCTTTTTGAAATTTTTTTTTTTAGTTTTGGGAACAGCATGGCACCGAGTCTCCGGCACCAATCCGCCCAGGTAAGTACCTCTAACTTTTTGTTTGAATTATTACTTGTAGAAAGGGTAGGAATGGAACGTAGAATAGGCTTATAGGAACTTGAACCCTAGGATTAGACTACTCAAACACAAAAAACAAAACATAAGCTTTAATGAACTAAACCAACCTATGGCAAAGTCACTGAGCTAAGGTGTGGTAACCCCTGTACGCATGTCTAGGATTGGATTCGGAAGAGCTTGGTATTTAAGCAGTCCTAGTGACTCACCTCCTCTTCGCAGGTATCCTACCTGGTGCGTAGCTTCGGTTCACCCTAACTCAGAGGGCTCAGTGGTGTGGCAACCTCTGTGCGCATGTCTAGGAATGGTTTCGGTGGGGGCTTGGTATTTAAGCAGTCCACGTGACTCACCTCCTCTCTACTTGAATTCTGCCTGGTGCGTTGCTTTGGTTCACCCTGGCCAAGGGGGCTCGGTCATAGGCTAAACGGAATGACTAAAACCCGAAAGGGAACTAGCCATGTTTTAGGAAAAGAAGAAAACAACAAAACCCTAGTTTTTCAAAACTTTTGAAATCATTCTTTTAAATTTGAGAACAACCATCTTTACAACATTTTTCGAAAGAAAAAAAATTTTGATTTGTGAAAATTACAAAAATACCCTTAGGGGGTAAAATTACCAAATGCCCTTGGTTCATAAAATACCAACTACTCAATGGTTTTTCCCAAAATTTCATTATCTTATAAATATTCAAAAACCCTACTTTGCAAATTATTAAAAATACTTTGGTTTTGGAAAATTACGAAAATGCCCTCAACTTGCAAAATTACCAAAATGACCCTGAGTTCTAAAATTTTTGCAACATCATCGTTTTAAAAAGGGAAACTCTCAAAAAGGAGCCCTCAAAGTTTTACAACTGTTAAAATATCCCTGATTTATTAAATTTACAAAATTACCCCTGATTGGCAAAATTACCAAAATACCCCTGGTTTCTAAAAATTTTGCTATACCTTTAATTTGTGAAATTTTCAAAAATACCCTCCAGTCTGGGGAAATTTCAAAATGTCTTGATTTATTAAAGTTTTAAAATGTCTTGTATTACGAAAATACCCCTGTAGGAAAATGACGAAAATACCCCTAGGGTAGAAACGGACAGAAATGGCCGAAGAGTGAATAAGTATGAAAGGTATTAGGGAATGGATGTGCTTCTCTGTGTGAACTAGGATAGAAGACTTAAAACTTTGATTGCTCGAAAGAATCCCTATTAAACTCTTCTCATAAAATTTCTTCGCGAATAACCAAGTGAAACAAAGTACTAATCCATAAAAATCTCTTAATCAGATTAAAGCGCGATAGTTAGAATGAGCTCTAGAGGACGTGGATGTCGTGGACGCGGTAGAGGCAGGATGACCGTGTCAGAACCCATTAGGTCGGGTCAAGGGTCGGAGAATGAGGTACCTCCGCCACCACCACCCCCAACTTTTAGAGTTGAGGAGCAGGATCAAACAGGGGGTGAGGCAGTATCGCAAGCTGTATTGCGAGTCCTTGAGATGGTGGCTGGGGCTAGTGGAGGAATGAGAGCTCAGAAATCTATTCCCGAACGACTCCGATCCAATGGAGCTGAGGTATTCCGGGGTGTATCGGGAGTGGCACCCAGTGCGGCGGAGTACTGGTTAGAATCGACTGAGAGAATCATGGACGATCTCGATCTGACAAATGAGGAGAAGTTAAAAGGAGCGGTGTCGCTTCTGAAGGATGAGTCATATCAGTGGTGGCTCACGGTTCGGGATGGTGCCACGGCAGATGATCTTACTTGGGAGTACTTCAAAACTGCTTATCAGAAGAAGTATGTGGGTACTAGCTACACTGATGCTCAGAGGAAAGCCTTTCTGGGATTGGTACAAGGAAATAAGTCGGTATCTGAGTATGAGGCAGAGTTCTTAAGGCTGAGCCGCTATGCTAGGGGAATTGTGTCAACTGAGCATGATCGTTGTGTCCGCTTTGAAGACGGACTTAGAGATGATTTAAGGTTGCTGATTGCCCCACAGCAGGAGCGTAAGTTTGCTGTTTTGGTAGAAAAGGCTAAGGTAGCCGAAGGGGTCAAGGAGTCTGTGAGACAGAACTACGATAGGAACAAGCAGAAAAGAGGATTTGGGTCGTCTGGATCGGGTGGTAATGCACAGAAACGGGCTAGGCAGAGTGGGCCGAATCAGGCAGGAAGGCCCATGGCTACTAATCAGAGACCGGCTCAGTGTAATCGTTGTGGGAAGTCACATTGGGGAGGTTGTTGGACCGGTGAAAGGGGATGTTTTGAATGTGGATCTTTGGATCACCGTGTAAGGGACTGTCCTCGGAAGTTAGCTAAGAATCGGCCCAGAGGTCGAACCGCGTGCTCAAAGCTAGAAATGTAGGACCACCACAGAGGGGTCGTGGTAATGGTAGAGGAGGCAATGGTGCTAATCGAGGTCGCGGAATTCTGGGCAGAGGGGCAGGCAACACAGAGGTAAGGCAGCCTGGTTTAGTCTATGCAACGAGGCGTCGCGAGGAGGGTGACGCACCGGACATCATAACCGGTACGTTCCTAATTTTTGGTCTTCCATATGTTGCATTAATTGATGTGGGTTCGACGCATTCATACGTTGCTAGTGTGTGGTAGAGACTATGAACTTAGACTCTGAGACTGCTTCTAGGGAGATGACTGTAATTAGCCCTTTAGGTCACTCCGTAGTCGTAAACAAACTATATAGAGATGTACCCCTAGAACTCCAAGGGGTAGTGTTTATGGCTGATCTGATAGAACTGCCGTTTGGGGAGTTCGATTTGATCCTTGGAATGGACTGGTTGGTTAAGTATCAGGCAAGGTTGGATTGCGCTGCTAAGCGTATGGTCCTTAAGATGGCTGAAGGTGATGAAGTGGTCATGATAGGTAATAGAAGGGATTACCTATCCAACGTGGTGTCTGCCTTGAAGGCTGAGAAAATGGTCAAGAAAGGTTGTGATGCGTTTTTGGTTCGAATTTGTGCCTTGGAAGCTAAGGAGTCAGCAGTGGAGAAGGTCCGAACGGTGGGGGAGTTTGCTGATGTGTTTCTAGAAGAACTTCTGGGTCTGCCTCCAGATCGAGAAGTTGAATTCAGTATAGACTTGCTACCCGAAATGGCACCTGTGTCTATAGCACCGTACCGAATGGCACCAAAGGAATTGGTGGAGCTGAAGGCTCAAATTCAGGAGCTCTTGGATCGAGGGTTTATTCGACCAAGTATATCTCCGTGGGGAGCACCTGTGTTGTTTGTCAAGAAGAAGGACGGTCCAATGAGGATGTGTATCGACGACCGCCAGTTAAACAAGTTAACGATCAAGAACAAGTACCCGTTGCCTCGGATTGATGACTTGTTTGATCAACTGAAGGGTGCATCTGTGTTCTTGAAGATAGACCTTAGGTCAGGTTATCATCAACTTAAGGTGAAGGAGGTTGATGTTCATAAGACGGCATTTCGTACCCAGTATGGGCATTACGAGTTTCTAGTGATGCCATTTGGGTTCACCAACGCGCCTACAGCGTTCATGGACTTAATGAATCGGGTATTTCAGCAGTACTTGGATCAATTTGTCGTGGGGTTTATAGACGACATATTGGTTTACTCAAAGACAGAGGAGGAGCATGACAGGCATCTGCGTATAGTTCTACAAGTATTGAGGGAGAAGCAGTTATTTGCCAAATTCAGTAAATGCGAATTTTGGCTTAGGGAGGTGGCTTTCTTAGGTCACGTAGTGTCGGCGGAAGGGATTAGAGTGGACCCTCACAAGGTGGAAGCGGTGTTGGATTGGAAACCGCCTAGGTCAGTGGCAGAAATTCGAAGTTTTCTGGGTCTGGCAGGATACTATCGGAGATTTGTGGAAGGATTCTCTTTAATTGCAGCGTCATTGACTAAGTTATTAAGAAAAGGAGTTCCATTTGTTTGGTCGGAGAAGCAGCAAGAAAGTTTCGATAAGCTAAGGAAGATTCTGATGGAAGCTCCAATTCGGGTACAGCCTGAAGCGGGGAAGTTATTTATAGTTTACTGTGATGCGTCCCATACAGGCTTAGGATGTGTGTTGATGAAGGGAAGGTAGTGGCCTATGCATCCCGTCAGTTAAGATCGCATGAGGTTAACTATCCAACGCACGACTTGGAGTTAGCGGCAGTAGTCTTTGCTTTGAAGATATAGAGACATTACTTGTATGGGGAGAAGTCGATAGTCTACACGGATCACAAAAGTTTGAGGTATCTCTTGACGCAGAAGGATTTGAATTTGAGGCAGCGTCGATGGATTGAGCTGTTGAAGGACTACGACTGTTCAATTGAGTACGCATGTCGAGGATTGGTAACCACTGTACGCATGTCGAGGATTGGTATTCAGTAAAAGCTTGGTATTTAAGCAGTCCTAGCGACTCACCTCCTCTCTACTCGAATCCTACCTGGTGCGTAGCTACGGTTCACCTTAACCAAGAGGACTGGTTCATAGGCTAAACCAATTATTAAAACCCGAAAGGGACTAGCCGTGCAGTTTTATAAAATTCCTAGATTTAAAATCCTTAAATTACCCTTTTTACTGTCGTAAAAGATTCTTGTGAAAATTTTTCTAAAGTATCTCCGATTTACAAAATTACCAAAATGCCCTTAGGGGCAAAATTACAAGAATGCCCCTATATTATAAAATTACCGCACTACCCTCAACTTTTGTTAAAATGACTTTACTTTGCAAAATATTAAAATCTCTAGTTTTCAAAATATCAAGATACTCTGATTTGAGGAAATTTACGAAAATACCCCTGTGTTGAAAATTACTAAAATGCCCCTGACTTTCAAAATTTCCGGTTTAACCCCAATTTTAATAAAATCCCCTTACTTTGCAAAAATATCCAAATTTCTGTATTTCAAAATAATATCCTGACTTTGGAAATTTACAAAATTACCCCTGATTGACAAAATTACCAAAATACCCCTGTTTCCAAAATTCTACTGTATCTTTAATTTGACAAATTTTTAGGAATACCCTCCAGTTGTGGAAATTTCAAAATGTCCTGGTTTATTAAAGTTTTAAAATTTCTCTGGTATTACGAAAATACCCTGTAGGAAAAATGACGGAAATACCCCTGGGGTAGAAACGGGCAGAAATGTCTGAATAGTAAATGTGTGTGGTAGATACCACTGAATAAATGAGTTCTTATTGATGAATGAATGTGCCCTATAGAGGAACGAAGGTGATTCTCTGAATTAGAGTAGTGAACTCGAATTGAAACTTTGCTTGATCGAAAGAACAACTCCTGAAAACTTCGTTTCATAAAATTTGCTCGTGGATAAATAGTGGAATAAAATTTCTAATACATAAAATTTCTTAAATCAGACTAAATCGAGGCGCCAGAAATGAGTTCTAGAGGACGTGGTCATCGTGGACGTGGTCGAGGTAGAATGGCCGTATCGGAACCCGTTAGATCGGGTCAAGGGTCTGAGAATGAAGTACCACCTCCATCACCAGCCTTTGGTAATGAGCAGCAAGAGCAGACGGGGGATGATGCGATATCGCAGGCTGTGCTGCGAGTTTTGGAGATAGTGGCTGGGGCGGGTGGAAGTATGAGAGCAAGGAAGTCTGTACCTGAGCGACTCCGAGCGAATGGAGCTGAGGTGTTTCGGGGCGTATCAGGCGTGGCACCCAAAGTCTTGGTGAATATTGGTTGGAAGCAACCGAGCGAATTATGGATGAGCTCGATCTGAGCCCTGAAGAGAAAGTGAAAGGAATGGTGGCGCTGCTTCGCGACGAGGCATACCAATGGTGGCTAACAATTCGGGATAGTGCCACAGCTGAGGACCTCACTTGGGAGTATGTCAAGACGGCGTACCAGAAGAAGTATGTTGGAACTCATTACATCGATGCTCAGAGGAAGGCATTTACGGGGTTGGTTCAGGGAGCAAGCAAGTCCGTAGCGATCACGAGGCGGAATTCCTAAGGTTAAGCCGATATGCTCGAGGAGTAGTTGCCACGGAGCATGAACGATGTGTCCGGTTTGAGGACGAATTAAGGGACGACCTGAGGCTGTTGATAGCTCCTCACCAGGAATGGGAGTTCGCGGTGTTAGTCGAAAAAGCTAAGGTAGCTGAGGGAATTAAGAACTCTGTAAGACAGAACAGAGATAAGGATAGGAACTGGGATAGGAGGAATTTTGGAGCATCTGAATCATCTGAGGGTTTTCAGAAAAGACCGAGGGTTGAAAATTTTGTTCGTGTTGCTAAGCCAGCTACAGCCAAGTAATTTCGAGGATGAAATTATTTTAAGGAGGGTAGAATTGTAACATCCCGGTTTAGGGGTTATGCGTTTGGAGCATAACTCGAGTGTTGGCAGGCTTATGGTGAGGTTGGATGAGTTTTAAGGGGTTTGGAGAACCCTAGAAGGTAAGGGATGCCTTAGGAAAATTTTGGATTTTTAGTGTAAAAAAAAGAGAATCGGGCCAAGGGAGGCCTTAAGAATAATTTTCGGTAATTTTTGGCACAAAGGAAGGCGGTGGTAGAGTGGCTTCCGTGCGCTGCTTAAGAGCTTAGGGAGGGCGCCATTAAGGACCTGGGTTCGAATCCAGACGGCAGTAGTAAAGGGTTTTATTTTTGTTTTGGGGCGTTAAAAGGAAGGACCTAAGGAAGTAGGGCTTAAAAGAAAAATATGGCGCGTTTATATCACAAATAGCGCTCCGGTCGAGTGGCCTGGGGCGTTGGAAGGAAGGGGCTACGGCATGAGGTTCCAGGTTCGAACCATGGAAGCATAGGTTGGGGTTTTATTTTTATTTTAAGCTGGCGCCAAGAGAGAGGTGGAAATTAGGTTGCACATGGGATAAGGATGAGTTTAGTATTTATTTTTTTGAATTCGGTGGGATAATGGATTAATATTAGTTTATTTTTATTTTGTATTTTAAATTGAAGGGGTGGTAATGGATAAAAGGTGGGATATATTTTATTTAATTTTGAATTGGTTTGAAAGGTTGGTGTAGAGTGAATTTAGGAGGAAATCAAGGAATTGGGTGAGAGGTAAAGGTGTTGGGACGGCTAGGGGTGCTTTTATTGGCATTTTCGGCCATGAAGGTTAGGGGAGTGGCCGAATGCTATTTAAAGGGTGGTGAGCTCTCTTGTGTCGAATTTTAGCCTTTCTCCTTCACCTTCTATTTTTTTTCTTCTTCATCTCAATTGTTTCTAAATCGAGATCCCTCTCCTTTTTCTTGTTGCCGTGACACCATAAGCTATACGTTGTTATTTAACTACAACCCTTAATTTTCCTTTCTAACATCATTTGTTCATCACTCAAAGCCGAATAGTTCATTCTCTGGCCGAATCTCCTTGTGCCGATTACAATAGTGTGGTAAGGACTCTCTTTGGTTTAAATCTTTTATTCTTGTTTTGGCTGGCCAAAACCATGAGACTTAATCATGTATTATTTTTGTGTATGACTCAATTTATTCAAGGTCTTGGTTTTGTAACCCTTTTTGGAAGCCAGCATTAAGGGGGGTATCTGAGAGGTCTTTCGGGATTTAAAGTGAGCATGGTATGAAGATTATGACTTTCGGCCTAAGGCCATGTTATGTATTTTAAGTGATGACCGATTTTGTTGTGGGTTATTTAAGGAATTTCGACAGAGTTCTTAATCAAGTGACGTTTTTGGGATTTGATCGTTGTGCCTTAGCAGGTGCGTAATTATCGCACTGTTTCTCCTGTTTTGTGTATTGTTGTATGTATATATATATTTGTGTATGATGTGTGGTAGCCGGCAATAAAGGCTAAAGTGGTGGATACCCATGTTTGGGGTAACCGATTAACAGGTTAGTGTTTTATGATATTAAATTATTTATGGTGCCTGTTTGATATGGTAATGAGCATGCTATTATACTCACTCTATATGTTGATTCGACATGATGTATTGATATATGTGCATGGGAATTGGATCTGAGCAAAGAAGGATGGGGAGTACATATTATGTACGTGGTCTAATGTCAGCCTCGTGCTACATTAGCGCTTGATGGTTAGCTGTGTGCTTCATCAAGGGAGATGTTGGCTAGGTGCCCATCTCGGCGGTTGATAGCTGAGTGCATCACCGTAGACGGATTAATGTTGGGATCACGATGTGATCGGTGGCTCAGCCACAGCCTTGTGCAGCAAGTCTGCCAAGGTAGGATTTGTGGGATCACTCGGTTGTGATCGGTGGGTTAGCCACGGCCTTGGGCAGGGAGTCTGCTAAGGTTGGTGTAACGGATGGACCTAGGTTGGGTTGGACTTCGAAATTGCATATTTATTTATATGATCTGTGTGGATGGGCCAAGCCCATATGTGGAGGCATGTGTGATGATTATGCACTCGAGTCGATGGACTCACCCTTTTTTTCTCAACCATTTCGGTGATTCGTGATTAATGGACCCGGGTTGGAGGGGATACAAAGGTGGCCATGCAGAAGGAGATTATTTTGATTATTTTATGTTTTTAATATTAAGTATTGGGTTTAAATATTGGGTTGTAATAAGGGCCTCATTATCATTATTAGTACTATTTTTGATATTATTTTATATTATGGTTTAATTAAAATAAATTACTATGTGAAGATGATTTTAATTTTGGCAATCTAATTTTTTCAAAGTATATGTATATACCAAACTTTTAATTTGGGCATTTTATAACTACAAAGTTTTCATACAATTTTCCATGGACATGGTTTTCAAAAGTAATCTAATTTTTATGTTTAATTCTTAAGTTAAAAGATTTTCAACCGTCTTTTCGCAGTGACATAACCAGATCCGGTCAGGGCTCGTGGGCCGGGTTTGGGGGTGTTACATCCTAGCTGAGTCAAGAGCCTGAAGAGTGACCATTTTGTCACCTACATAAAGTATGAGTTCTCCTGTACCAACATCAATTTTAGTTCTAGCAGTTGCTAAAAAGGGTCTTCTTAAAATTAAAAGGATATTATTGTCCTCATCCATATCTAAAATGAAAAAGTCTACTGGGAATACGAATTTATCAATTTTTACTAGAACATCTTCGATTATACCCCTAGGAATTCTAATAGTTCTATCAGCTAATTGAATGCTCATCCTAGTTTGTTCGGGTTTCCCTAGACCTAGCTATTTAAACATTTTATAAGGCATAACATTTATGCTTGCCCTTAAATAAGCTAAAGCATTATCAACAGAAAACTACCAATTAAGCATGAAATTGTAAAACTCTCTGGATCTTTTAATTTTCGTGGAAGTTTATTTTGCAGAATTGCTAAGCACACTGTGTTTAGCTCCATATGCGACTTCTCGTCTAACTTCCATTGTTTGTTAAAAGCTCTTTTAAAAATTTCCTTGAATCTGGCATCTGCGAAAGAGCTTCAAGAAACAGTAAGTTAATATGTAATTTCTTTAAAAGTTTAAGAAATTTACCGAATTGTTCATCTGTATGGTGTTTCTTTATTGCATTGGGGTATGGCACGCGAGGTTGGTACTCTGTGATTATCGATTTTTGCTTATTATGGCTTACCTCAACCTTATCTTCCTCTACCACATTCTCTTGCCTCACTTTTGGTTCATCTAACCCTTCACTATCGCGAGCTGTTATTGCTTGAAGTTGCTCATTCAGGTTAGTTTCAGTGTTGCTTGTCAAGCTTCCTTGTGATCATTCAGAGAACTGCTTAGCAAGTTGCCCTAATTGGTTCTCGATCCCTTGAATCAATGCTTGTTGATTTTTAAGTGTTGTTTCAGTGTTTTGGAAACGAGTTTCTAACATCGCGAAAAAATTTGTTAGCATCTCCTCAAGGTTCTTCTTTTCTTGTGAGTAGGGTTATTATTGAAAGCCTGGGAGGGGTTGTTGTCTCTGATTTCCTTAGCCACCCCATTAGAAATTGGGTTGGTTTCTCCAACCTGGATTGTAAGTGTTACTATACGGGTTATTTTGAGGTCTAGAATTATTACCCATATAGTGAACTTGTTCGTTTTCAGCACTCGGGTTGTAAGGTGGATATTCTATATTGCTCATCCCTCCTCCATTCATATCGTACTACATTACTGGCTGTACCTACGAAGAACTATACAAACCATCAATCTTTTTATTCAAAAGCTCTACCTGGTTTGATAGCATAGTGACTGCGTCGAGGTTGAAAACACTGGCAGCTTTTGTCGGCTTTGTCCTCATGACTTGCCACTGATAGTTATTTAGTGACATCTCTTCAATAAATTATTAAGCCACTTCAGGAGTCTTGTTATTCAGGGTTCCACCGGCGGCTGAATTGATCAACTGCCTAGTTGAGGGGTTCACACCGTTGTAAAAGGTTCGGACCTGTAGCCACAAGGGTAACCCATGGTGAGGGCACCTCCTTAGTAGATCCTTGTATCTCTCCCATGCATCGTAAAGTGTCTCTAAATCCATCTGCAAAAAAGAAGAGATATATTCCTTAGCTTGGCCGTTTTAGCCGGCGGAAAATATTTTAATAAGAAATTCTCGGTCGTTTGATCCCATGTAGTGATCGATCCTCGTGGAAGAGAATTCAACCATTGTTTGGCTTTATTCCTTAAAGAAAAGGGAAATAACCAAAGGCAAATGGCATCATCAGAAATGCCAATAATTTTAAATGTATTGCATAACTCCAAAAAGTTTGCTAAGTGTGTGTTCGGGTCCTCATCCTGCAAACCATCAAACTGAACAAACTGTTGTATCATTTTTATAGTGTTAGATTTCAGTTCAAAATTATTTGCAGCAATAGTAGGTCTAACAATACTTGATTTAGTACCGATTAAACTAGGCTTAACATTATCATACATAGTACGAGGAATAGGATTTTAATTCATCGGATCTGCCGCAACCACAGGAGGTAGCGAATTGTTTTGGGGATCAGCCATCTCTTTAGTATTATTGGTGTCGCCCTCTTGCTTTTCTTCTGTGTATTGCAAGCTTCGCCTTATTTCTCTACGATTTCTGCGAATGGTACCTTCTATATCGCTGTCAAAAATCAAGGGTCCTAACGGGTTCCTTCTAGTCATAAACTAGAAAAACCTATCAGAAGCAAAATAAAAGAGAGATCAAAAAACAAAAATTGAAAATTAGAAATAAATAAATAAAAGAAAAATGGCTAAAGTAATAAAAATTGAGCATTCCTAATATTTCAGTTCCCCGGCAATGGCGCCAAAAACTTGATCGTGTGTCTGAAAGTCTTAATATTTATATAATGAATGATCGAGCCTAGAAACTAACTATCACTACGATTGAGGAAAGCGCACCTATCGAACAGTAGTATAACTTAGTGGCAAGACCGGAATGTCGAACCTAAGGGAATTAAAAGTACTAGCACTGACTTTCTTTTTATTAACTAGCATAAAAAAGGGGATTGATATTTATCTAACTAATTACTAAACTATGGATGCTAAGACACAGAGAATGAATTGGGGAAAAGTACTTTTGAGAAAACCAATTGATTAAGACAATACCCGAGGAAGACTCCACCTAGACTTCACTTGTTATTTAACTCTGAACTAGATGAATTATTCACTTGACTTGATTCGTAGGATTCCCTAATTTATATTAATACCTCTTTTGAGGCTACTAATGTCTAACCCTAGGTTGATTAATTGAAATCTCTTTCTAATTAAAACCCCTAGTGTTGCATTAATTCAATCTATGGACTTCCATATTAGGTTTGACCCTAATCTGGAAAATTTTCATCGTCCTATTTCTAGGAGTGCGATCAACTCTGCTTAACTATGCTAGATCTACTCTTAAATAGGGACTTTTGCTCCTTGAATAAGCACATCAATACTTGAATCAATATCCTGAATTATTAAAGCAAGAATTAAGAACACATAATTAAAAATAAATCAAGTATTTATCATACAGTTCAGAAAACAATAACAAGATCCGTCTTAGGTTTCATCCCCCTCAGGTATTTGAAGGGTTTAGTACATAATTATAAAACAATACATCTCAGAAGAAATTAAATAGCAAAACATAAAGAAAACCCTAAAACCCCCTGAAGGAAATAGAAGGGAAAATCTTCAGTCTTGAGCGTGATTCCTGCTTCTGAGATGGATCAATTGGCTTTCTTGGAGTAATCCCCTGTATTCAGCCCTCTCTGGCTTTGCTCCTGTCAAAAGAACCCTGACAGAGTCGTTCTATCGAACTTCTGTCGACCTCTGTCCAACCCTATTTTTAGGTTAAACTTTGGGTGTTTATATAGGCTTTCAGAATGTCTGTCTTTGCCTCCAAGTATCCTTTTCTGAGTGGAATTAAAACAGGTCATGGCAGGGACACGCCCGTGGCACACGCCCATGTGAATCGAGCCCAGGACCATGTTCGAGTCTGCTAAAGTGGCACAGCTGCGTGGCGAACTCCAGGTCGTGTGGATTTCTTACTTTGGCTCATTTTCTCCGTTTTTGGCCCGTTTCTCATTCTTTTCATCCTCCTATGCTCTCCAAATATAAAACATGAAATTAAAGGATTAGGAGCATCAAATTCCACAATTCAAGGGATAAATCATCCAAAAGTATGCCAAATGTGGGATTAAAATATGTATATATTATGGTTTATCAAGTAATCCCTTAATCGTCTTCCACAGTTGTGTTTATTTTCTTATTAGTTGCTCAGAATTATGCACTTCACTTTGTTATATCTACAATTCTGCTTCAACTATTCCACGAATTTCATCTAAAATTCAGGAAGTTTCACTTATCTCCCTCTCTTATGATATTCTTATTATTTTGTCATTATCTATTTGGTACATTGAGGACAATGTACATCTTAAGTGTGGGGAGGTTAATTATATTATTATCAGAAAATTCCTGAATTATGTCTTATTCTTAAGTAAATTTTCTCATATTACCGTTAGAATAAAATTTTTATTGACTTATGATTTTTATTGATATGTTTTGGATTAAGTCATAGGTAATTATGCATTGATGGTTTAAACTTTAAGACATTAGAGAATCAAGCATGATAAGTCTATTGTCAGAATTAAAAATTTGTCAGGCTGTTTCTCTAAATCTAAATATTACTTTGAAGTTGGAAATTTGTAAGGTTAACATCAAAAACTGTAATTTTTGTGAGATTTTGTGCCTTTAGAGCATATACTTTTCTTGCTTACTTTATTATTGGTTATGAGTGTGTCAATATTGATTTGTTATTCTAGAACTTGCTTCGATTATACATATTGAGACCACACTTTTGATTTGATATACTGACATGATAAAGGCACTTAGGTTTTAACCCACTTATTCCATTAAAAGCCTACCTTCATAATTAACCCTTAGTGAACCCCATTGAGCCCAATAAACCGTTTCTTGACTCACCCATTAATATTAACCCAAAACCCAATTTTTGCTTCATTGTTCCTATTTTATTGACTCCCTTTTTGTCGAGGTTTGATTTGATCAGTTGCCTAACTATGTTCTTTATTTCAGTTGTTAATTTTTTTATTATTGTACATGATAAAAAAAAGTTGAAAATATTTATTCATTATTAGTTCTATATTATTTGAGCTTAATCGGTTAATTTCACATTTTGAGAAGAAGCTCGTGTTGTTAGTGATAAGTTGAAAATATTTATTCATTATTAGTTCTATATTATTTGATGTAATTATTCAGTATTAGTTCGTTTTTCTAGTTAGGTAAATTGTCAATTCGATCTCGATTCTAACCCTCTAATTCAGCCTTTATCCACACTTTTAACCTAAGCCCCATTACAACCCTTTTTAAGACCTTTTGATTTATATACCATCTCATTTTATAGTGGTGGGGATTTGATTTTCATACAAGGCTATGGTAATAACTTGTCATGTTTGACTTTTGAGTGCTTGATTTGAACCTTAAACACATTGAGTGATTTGAGTGAATCTTAAGTAAGGATGTCAATTCTTGACAGTTTTGAATCAAAGGTGATTATTTAGGTAAGGGGAAACACCTATTTTTCGTGCTATAAAAATTTGTGACTTCGATTGTTTGAATCTTTAGAACTCTTTTAGTTAAATTATCAATGTATGAATTATTTGTGAATTATGATAAAATATTATTGATAAAAATTGTGAATTAATGAAGTTTAATTTTAATTGTGAGTTGAGGATTTTGCTTGAGGACAAGCAAACGCTTAAGTGTGGGGATATTTGATAAACCATAAAAGTAACATATTTTAATCCCACACTTAGAATGTTTTTGGATGTTTATTTATGTAATTTTGTGAATTCAATGCTCCTAATCTTTTAAATTTGTATTTCTATACTTAGGAGAGCATAGGGAAGCGAAAGGAGCGGAAAATAGGCCAAATTTGGACTAAACGGGCCATCTTAAGGATCACACACGGCCAAGCCAGGACCACACGGGTAGGGCACATGCTCATGTGAGCCACATGGGCTTTACACACGCCTGTGTGCCAACCCGTGTCGATCACAAGTCACCCAAATTTCAACACGGCCTGCGCACTATCACACGGGCTGAGCACATGCCCGAGTCCCTGTCGTACCCTACTTTGTTTTGACGCGAAAAAAGCCAATTTTTAAGGTTTCTGAGTCTCCTAAAGTCTATAAATACACACCAGAGGAAGATCTAAAGGGAGCACGCAGAGTAGATCGAAGAAATTACTCGAAGGAAGCCATCGGATTCATCTCAAAAGCAGATCCACTCCAAGATTGAAGATCTTCATCAAGTTCTTTAGAAGTTTTAAGTTCTTTATGTCTTGTTGTTTTCTTTATTCTGAGATGTTTTCCTCCTACGTTATGAACTAAACTCCCTAAATACCTAGGGAGGATGAAACCTAGATGAATCTTATTATTTAATTATCTGAATTACATGATAAATACTTGTTATTGTTCTTAATTATGTTTTTAACCCTTGCTTTAATATTTTCAGGATATTAATTCAAGTTTAATGTGCTTATTCAGTGAAGCAAAAGTCCCTGTTTAAGAGAAGATCTAGCATAATTACGCGGAGTTGATTGAAACCCCAGAAATAGGATGACATAAATCTACCTGATTAGAGTCAAATCTAATAAGAGAATCCATAGATTGAGTTAATGCGATAATAGGGGTTTTAATTAGAAAGAGATTTCAATTAATCAACCTAGAGTCAGTTGTTCTTAGTCGCGAAGGAGATATTTACATAATTTAGGGATTTCTACGGATCAAGACAAGTGAATAAATCGTTTAATTTAGAGTCGGAATAATAAGTGAAGTCTAGGTGGATTCTTCCTTGGGTATTGTCCTTATCATTGGTTTATTCGATTATTTCTTCACTCTCTGTCGCGTTCATAGTTAATTAATTAGTTAGTTAAATTTTAGATTGAAACAAAACCCCTTAATTATTAGGCTAGATAATAAAAAGATAGTTATTATTAGTCATTTTAGTCCTTGAGGATACGATATTCTGGACTCACCAAAGCTATACTACTGTTCGATAGGTGCACTTGCCTTTGTCGAAATATTAGTTAGTTTCGAGCCCATCACATATTGTCAAAGAAGCATAGACTAGGGGAATTTGAAACTGTTTGTCTCACTAAAGGGTGCACAACAATGTAAATGAATAAATTGCCACCAAAATTGAAGGACCCTGAGAGCTTTACTGTTCCTTACTCAATTGGAAATCCTTATATAGGCAATGCATTATGTGATTTAGGTGCAAGCATAAATTTAATGCCTATGTTTATTTTTAGGAAATTGGGAATTGTGAAGGCAAGACCTACAACTGTAACATTGTAGTTAGCTAGTCGTTCTTATGCACATCTGGAAGATAAAATTAAAGATGTGTTGGTAAAAGTTGAAAATTTTAGTTTTTCAATGGATTTTATTATTTGGAATGTGAAGCTGATAAAAGGGTACCAATTATTCTTGGATGATCTTTTCTAGCCACTGGTAGAACGTTAATTGATATACAGAAAGCTGAATTACCAATGAGAGTTAATAACCAGCAGATAATTGTTAATTTTTTTATGCCATGAAGTGTGCAGATACAGATGAAGATTGTCACACCATTAGAATTTTTGAGACTGCAGTGAAGGAAGAATTGGAAGAATTTTGTTACAACAATTCTAATAATGAAGTAGACTCAGTTGAGTTGAATGAAGAGGAACTAATTGATGAACTTAGTGAACTGATGGAGGCTAAGCAACTTGAAAATAGAGCAAGGAGGAGTTTTGAATCTTCAAATTTATCAGAGCGTTCTTTTAAACCTCATTGACCTTCTATAGAGGACCCTTCTACTTTGGAGTTAAAGCATTTTCCATTACATTTGAAGTATGCTTACTTGGGAGACAACAACATGTTGCCAGTAGTTATCTTTGCAGAATTAACATCTGATCAAGAGGCTCAATTTTTTGTCCAACGATTTGCATGCATAAGATTTTACTGGAGGATTGCCATGTGATAAGTGATAAAAGTAACATGTTTTAATCTCGTTCTTAATGCATTTTTGGATGATTATTTATGCATATTAATGAAGTTTATGCTCCTCCTTTAAATTCATGTTTCTATACTTAGGAGAGCATTTTAGAGCAAAAAGAGTGAAAAACTAGCGACAATCAAACAATTAGAGCAAATTTTAGGAGCCACACGGGCTAGACACAGGCCCGTGTGATCCACACAGGTTACAACATGGCCATGTGCCAGACTGTGTCGATTTTATGATTTGCATTCCAAACACACGAAAAAAATAAAATTTTTAGGCTTTTTGAGCATTCTAAGACCTATAAATACCAAATAGAAGAAGAGAATAGGGAGCCATCAGTGAGTATTGAAGAAACAACTCGAAGAACACCATTGAAGCTGACTCTGAAGCAGATTTCCATCAAGATTGAAGACATTTTAATTTCTTTGAAGTTTTTATGAGTTTCTTTATTTCTTGTGGTTTTACTATCTTTGAGATGTTTTTATCTACAATTATGAACTAATTCTCTAGATACTTAGAGAAGATGAATTCTATGATGAGTTTTATTATTTGATTTCTATTTTACGTGATAAATACTTGAATCTTGTTCTCGGTTATGTGTGCTTATCTTCAGTTTTAATATTTCCTGAATATTAATTCATGTTTAATGTGCTTAAATTAGAGGAGAAAAAGTCCCTGTTTAAGACTAGATCTAGCATAATTGAGTGGAGTTGCATGCAATCCTAGAAATAGGACGACATAAGTCTATCGGGTTAGAGTCAAATCTAATAGGGGAATCCATAGATCCAGTTAATGCGACAATAGGGATTTTAGTTAGAAAGAAGTTTCAATTAATCAACCTAGAGTCAGTTGCTCTCAGTCTTGAAAGAGATATTAACATAATTTAAGGATTCCTATAGATCAAGATACCAAGTGAATAAATTGTTTAATTCAGATTCATAATGACAGATGAAGTCTAGGTGGATTCTTTCCTGGGTACTGTTTCACTTCTTGCTTATTATTCAATTATTTTCTTGATTTATTCTTTGTTGAGTTCTTTAGTTAATTAATTTAGTAGATTTTAGTTTAAACCAATCACTCCAATATTTCCGTTAAATAATAGGAAATGGTAATTACTAGTACCTTTAGTCCTCGTGGATACGATATTTTTACTCACTGTAGCTATACTATTTACCGATAGGTGCACTTGCCTTTATCGTATTTTTATTTAGTTTCGTGACTATCAAGTTTTTGGCGCCATTGTCGGGGACTAAAATATTATGCAAAACTTTATTTCTATTAATTTAGCCATTTTTATTTTATTTTATTTTTATATTTTTGTTTTAATTTGATTTTCACATTTAATTTTTTCTTTTGTTTGCTTCTGGCAGGTTCTTTTGGTTTATGACTAATGGAAACTCGTCGGGACCATTGGTTTCTTATAGTGAGATTGAATGTACTACTCACAAAAATTGTAAAGAGGTTAGAGAAGCAAGACAAAGTCAACATAATATAGGAGACGAACAAGAAGACAAAAATATTATTGTGGAGATGGGTGATAATCAGAATAATCAGCTACCTCTTGTAGAGTCTGTCCCTCGTACTATGTATGATTGCCAAGCCCACTCTGATTAGGGCTAAATCAAGTGTTATGAGACCTACCATTGTTGCAAACAAATTCAAGCTGAAGCCGAACACAATTCAGATGGCACAAAAGTATGTTCAGTTTGATGGTTTGCAAGATGAAGATCCAAAAACTCATCTGGCCAATTTTCTAGAGATTTGCGACACTTTCAAGATTAATGGCAGCACTAATGATGCCATTTTGCTTACGGTTGTTTCCATTCTCATTGAAGAGCAAGGCAAAACAATGGTTAAATTCTTTACCATGAGGTTCTATCACTACTTGGGCTTAAATGACAGATTGAAATATTTCCAACTAGATAAAACAGCTAAGTTGAGGAATGACATTTCTTCCTTTGCCTAGATCAATTTAGAGACATGATGAAACACCCCACACCCGACCCACGAGCCCTGACCGGATCTGGTATGTTCCTCAATGTAAACCGGTTCCAAATTTTTTTGTTACTTTGGAAAAATTGTGTGTTTTGAAAGAAAGATTGTTTTTGGGTTGGGCTCGAGTTGAAAACAAATTTATCTTATATAGAAAATCCCTTTATTTTAGATGACAAAACATTTAGAGTTTATTTTAAAATAAATTTACTTAATCCTTTAATTAATAAAAATTCGTAACATAATAAATAAAAGTAAAAAAATAAAGTAGTTCAATTATGGCCTTATTACATCAAATAATTCCCAAAATTAAATTTAAAGTACTTAAAATAAAAAGATCCAAATAAAATAAAATTCCTTGCTGAGCATGGCCACCCCTAAGCTCCTGCCGACCTGGTCCATCACTGACCGTCACCTGAAAAATAATCCCACAACGGGGTGAGTCAACAGACTCACTGTGTAACCACAACACTAAGTCCTAACAAATTCAAGCATACAAGTTATACATGTACATAAAACATTTAAATAATATGATGCAAACCCAAACCCAAAACCTAGGTACCATCCGCTACACATCACCTGTACCAACCTACACACCGTGGGGACTACTGAGTCAACCCTCCATCCGCTACACACCATCGAAGGCAGTCGCTGCAGTCGACGTGCTCATGGCCCTTATAAATATTGTGGCATAGCCACTAGATAATATTTTGTGTCATGAGACACCACATTTAGATAATTGTGACCGAGGTCACCACATTCAGATATCGTGACATAAGTCACCACATTCACTTCCCCTTTCATAATATCCCATATGCCCCATATCATACAAATACTCATTATTCATGTCATATCCCTTATTCACATTCTTATTATAATCCTAGTAGGAGTAGGACAACGTACCTGAGTACTTTGTACCATTGCATGGTACCTTAGCCATATTCACATTATTATAAACACATATACATTAATTAGGTGCCATAAATCTAATAGGAAATAGTGTGGGGTACACACCTGATTCACTTAGCAAGTTCACTGATTTCCCGAAAATCCCGATCTACTGCTTTAGATCCTTAATCCCTACATTCGGTTAATCACTCAATGTTGAGTAAACACCTATTCGGCTATAAGGTTAAATCCCGAAGGGTTTATCACAATCTAAATCTTACCTTGCTGTCGATTTGATTCCTAAACAAATCCCGAAACGTCGTGATGTTTCCCCCTTGTAATCGGCTAACACTAGATCACTATAACTGATTAGTTTCGGCTTTTGAATACGTAAGAAATAGTATCTGACACACTAACTAGGCCTTGGCCGAACATCATAAGCACTTACCTTGTGGATCTAAATCCCGAAATTGCTACTTGACTATGGAGATGTCGACAATGGCAGAAATCCCGGAGAACCCTTCAAGTTTCGGCCAAAAATCACTGATAGGATTAATACCTTGATTTCGACAAGCCTAAAGAAAAAGAATGGAAACCGAATTTTGATCTTACCTTTAACTTGAAATCGATGGCTCCCTTGCTTGCATCCACAAAGAAATTCGGCTATGGCTAGGATGTGGATCAACAATTTCGGCAATGGTGATAAACTTTGAAGAAGAACAAGATGGAGAAATCGGCCAGATTTACTAGAGTTTTTGGCTTTGGAAAAATTAGGAGAGGAGAGGATTTGCACTAGAGAATTCGGCAGAGAGAAAAGGAGAAGAAAGAATGATGAATAGCCTTATTTTCCCTCCTTTTTCCGAAATTACTAAGCTAGAGTCCCCTACTTGGCCATCACTCTCTTATCCTTATTTTCCTCTTTATCTCTTCATTTAAAATTTAAAGAATAATCCCTCATTTATCTCTTGAAAATAAAAGGATAAAACTTCCTAAAATCTAGCCTTGGTGCCGTCCCCCCCTACTCTCTTCTCTTTGACGCCACATACAAAATAAAAGCCTTAAAATTTTACTTCCCACGCGACTCGAACACAAGCCCCCCTTGCACTGTGTATGAGTGGCACCTCCAGGCCACTTTTACAAGCTCAATTTCATGTCATATTTCCTCCATAAATTTTCTTAAGGCCACCTTGCCTTAGTTCCCTCTTTTAAACTGTAAAACTTAACATTTCTAAGGCATTTCCTTACATTTCCAAGATTCTAAAAATGTACACAACCCATCCATAACACATAAGACATACTATTTATTATAATTTAAGCAAAAATGCACAAGCCCAATTTCAGGATATTACAGTTCTACCCCCTTTAAAATAATTTCGACCTCGAAATTACCTGGCTAAAACAAATATGGGTATTGCTGTCGCATTGCTTCTTCTGGCTCCCACGAAGCTTCTTCCGATCTATGATTGCGCCATAATACTTTAACTAAAGGAACTGATTTCCTTCGTAGCACTTTCACATCTCGCTCTAAGATCTGAATCGGCTCCTCCTCGTAGGATAAATCTGGCCTTAACTTTACCTCATCAACTGGTACCACATGAGATGGATCCGATCGATAATGACGTAGCATGGACACATGGAATATGTCGTGCATCTGCTTCAACTCCGGTGGCAACTCTAACTGATATGCCACTGGTCCAACTCGCTTCAATACCCGATAAGGTCCTATAAACCTTGGACTTACTTCCCTTTGCGACCAAATCTCATCACCTTCTTCCAAGGCGATACCTTAAGGAACACTTGATCTCCCACATCAAATTCTATCTCCTTTCGCTTAAGATCTGCATATGACTTTTGCCTATCTGATGCTTCTTTTAACCATGCCCGGATTATCTCAACCTTCTCTTCGAATTCTGCCACGATCTCTGGACCCAAAACTCGTCGTTCCCCTAATTCAGTCCAACACGTAGGAGTTCGACACTTCCGACCATACAACGCTTCATACGGTGCCATCCGAATACTGGCTTGGTAGCTATTGTTGTATGCAAATTCTGCTAAAGGCAAATATTCCTCCCAACTTCCTCTAAAATCCATTACACATCCCCTCAATATATCCTCTAGCACTTGGATTACCCGTTCAGACTGCCCGTCCGACTGTGGATGAAAAGCCGATGTGAAATCCAACTTAGTGCCTATTGCTTGTTGTAGCGCTTTCCAAAATCGAGAAGTAAACCTTGGGTCCCTATCAGAGATAATTGACACTGGCACTCCATGCAACCTTACAATTTCCGCCACATATAACTTTGCCAACCTCTACAAAGAATAGTCGACTCTCACCGGGATAAAGTGAGCGGACTTTGTCAACCAATCCACTATCACCCATACCCAGTCCTTCTTAGTAGGCGTAAGGGGAAGCCCACTAACGAAGTCCATGGTAATTCTCTCCCACTTCCACTGTGGAATCATTATCGGTTGAAGCAATCCTGATAGAACTTGGTGTTCAGCCTTAACTTGCTGACACGTCAAACACTTGCCAATGAATTCTCAGAACTTCCTTCTTCGCACTGTGCCACCAAAACTGCTCCTCAAGTCTCTCAGACACGACATTACCTCCGGGATGCATAGCATAAGGGCTACTATGCGATTCCTGAAGAATTCTCTGCCTAAGTTCCTCATCTTTAGGCATACAGACCTTGCCCTTGAAACACAACACTCCTTTGTCATTAATGCCATAATCCCTTAATTCTTCATTCTGTACTTGCTGTAGCTTAACACTTAGGTCCTCATCAGCCAACTGTCCTTCTTTCACCTCATTTAACCACGTTGGCTTGACTTGCAACTCTGCCAGCAGACTTCCATCATCATACAAGTTTAGATGTGTGAACATCGCCCTCAGATCCGACACAACCTTCCAACTTAGAGCATCCGCCACTACATTCGCCTTGCTCGAATGATACTCTATCGAACAATTATAGTCCTTCAGTAATTCCACCCACCTTCGCTGTCTCAGGTTTAACTCCTTTTGAGTCAGCAAATACTTAAGGCTCTTGTGGTCTGTGTAGATTATTGACCTTTCGCCGTAAAGATAGTGCCTCCACACCTTAAGAGCAAAGACTACTGCCGCAAATTCCAAATCATGAGTTGGGTAATTCACCTTATGTGGCCTTAACTGCCGAGACGTATAAGCGACTACTTTCCCATCTTGCATCAATACGCATCCTAGTCCCGTATGAGAGGCATCACAATACACCACAAAGTCCTTTCCTACCTCAGGCTGGATCAAAACTGGAGCTTCTGTCAATACTTTCTTAAGCTTCTCAAAGCTCTCCTATTGCTTATCCGTCCATACAAAAGGTACTTCCTTCCTTAATAACTTTGTCAATGGCACGGCTATCGATGAGAATCCTTCCACAAACCTTCTGTAGTAACCTGCCAATCCCAGGAAACTACGGATCTCCACCACCGACTTAGGTGGTTTCCAATCTAGCACTGCCTCAATCTTTCGAGGATCCACCCTTATTCCTTCCGCAGATACCACATGTCCTAAAAACGCAACTTTCTTCAGCCAAAATTCACACTTGCTGAATTTGGCATAGAGCTTCTTCTCCCTTAGCACTTGTAACACAATTCGAAGATGCTCATCATATTCCTCTTCAGACTTGGATAACACTAAGATGTCGTCGATGAACACAACGACGAACCGATCCAAGTAGAGTTGAAAAACCCGGTTCATCATGTCCATGAATGCGGCTGGAGCGTTCGCCAATCCAAATGGCATCACTATAAACTCATAGTGGCCGTACCTTGTCCTAAAGGCTGTCTTATGGATATCTGCCTCCTTCACCTTCAACTGATGATATCCCAACCTTAAGTTGATCTTTGAGAACCTTCTTCTTCAAAAACAGGACTGGTGCTCCTTATGGAGACACACTGGGTCAGATAAACCCACGATCTAACAACTCTTGGATTTGAGCCTTGAGCTCAACCAACTCCTTTGATGCCATTCTGTATGGGGCAATTGACACAGGAGTTGTTCCCGGTAGCAAGTCAATTCCAAACTCCACCTCCCTATCTGGGGGTATTCCTGGTAATTCCTCCAGAAACACATCTTCAAAATCCCTTACAGTTCTAACTCCACTAACACCTTCTTCCTTTCCATCTAACGTACTTACGAAGGCTAAAAACGCCTTGCACCCTTTCCGCACCATCTTTTCAGCCTTTAGCGCCGAAACTACATTAGACAAGTAGTTTCTTCTTTCTCCTATCATAATGACCGCCTCATCCTCTGGGGTCCTTAACTTCATTCGCTTAGCTGCACAATCCAATACAGCCCGATGTTCCACTAACCAATCCATGCCAAGTATGAGATTGAATTCTCCAAAGGGAAGTTCCATCAAGTCGGTAGAAAATACTACGCCTTGAATTTCTAAAGGTACACTCCGAAAGATCTTATTCACCACTACAGTTTGACCTAGTGGGCTTACTACAGTCATCTCCCTATCAGAAAGTTCAGAGGCTATGTCTAGAGTCTCAACTACTCTACATGTAACATAAGAATAGGTCGAGCCCACATCAATTAAAGCAACATAAGGCTTGCCATAAATAAGGAACGTACCAGTTATAACGTCCGGTGCGTCTCTATCTTCCCTCCGACGAACCGCATAAACCAAACCCGGTTGCCTTGCCTCAGTATTAGCAGCACCTCTGCCTGGTGTTCCACGTCCTCTGCCAGCACCATTACCTCTGCCATTCGAACCACGGCCTCGCTGAGGCTGTTGTCCACCTCTACCAGCCTGGTTAACATTCTGAGCTATAGGTCGATTCCCTTCTGGTTTCATAGGACAGTCCTTAATCATATGATCCTTGGACCCACACTTAAGACATCCTCCTGTCTTTTTCCAACACTCTCCTAAGTGTTTCTTCCCACACTGATCACAAGTGCGATCATCGCTCTCCCGTAGTGACTTGTCGACCTCGCATGCCCATCAACTCTAGGCCTCTTATTCTGTGATGATCTGGACGGCCCAAAACCTCTCTTTGGCCAATTTCGATCCATATTTTGCTTCACAGAATCCTTAATTCCTTCAGCTACCTTAGCTTTCTCTACTAAAGCAGAAAACTCCCGTTCCTGATGTGGAGCTATTAACAACCTTAGGTCATCCCTTAATCCGTCCTCAAATCGGACACATCGCTCATGCTCCGTAGCTACTACTCCTCGAGCATACCGGCTCAACCTCAGAAATTCAGCTTCATACTCCGCTACGGAGTTGTTCCCTTGAACCAGCCCCAGAAAAGCCTTCCTCTGCTTATCAGTATACCGTGTGCCAACATATTTCTTCTGATATGCTGCCTTAACATATTCCCAGGTCAGATCCTCAGCTGTGGCACCATCCCAAACTGTTAACCACCATTGATACGCTTCATCACGTAACAGCGCCACCATTCCTTTCAACTTCTCCTCAGGGGTTAGATCGAGCTCATCCATAATGCGCTCGGTTGCCTCCAACCAATATTCAGCCGTACTGGGTGCTACACTAGATACGCCACGAAATACCTCAGCTCTATTGGTACGAAGTCACTCAGGTACAAACTTTCGAGCTCCTGAATTTCCTCCTGCACCAGCCACCAACTCAAGAACTCGCGGAAGATACCGCGATACAAAGATCGTCTCCCGTCGATCTTGTTGCTCAAAGACCAACAAGTGCTGGTGGTTGTGGTGGTATCTCATTCTCAGATCCTTGACCCGATCTAACGGGTTTCGACACGGTCATTCTACCTTTACCGCGTCCTCGTACGTTACGACCACGTCCCCTAGAGCTCATGTCTACGTTCGTGCTTTAATCTGATTAAGAAATTTTATGAATTAATATTTTGTTCCACTGATTATTTGCGAAGAAAGTTTATGAAAGAAGTTTAGAAGTAGTTCTTTCGATCAATCAGAGTTTTCAAGTCTTCTATCCTAATTCAGAGAAGCACATTCAATTAAACATTCATTCACACACGTTCTCTATTTCTCTATTTTTGTCTATTCCTACCCCAGGGGTATTTTCGTAATTTTTCAAAATAAGGTTCCTTGGTGATTTTGTCAATAAGGGTATTTTGGTAATTTTGCATTTCCGAGGGTATTTTGGAAATTTTGAACTCTGAGGGTATTTCAGTAATTTTGAAACTCGGGGGTATTTTGGTAATAAACCAGGGTAAATTTATAAAGTTTAATAAATCCGGGGTATTTCAAAATTTGCAAAACTTGGGGGTTCTTTTTGAGAATTTGTTTTCCAAATTGATGTTATTGCAAAAATTTTGAAGATCAGGGTCATTTTGGTAATTTTGCAAGTCAGGGGCAATTTCGTAATAAATTGTTTTTTCAAAATCAAGGTATTTTGATATTTTGCAAATTAGGGTTTTTGGACTTGTTATAAAGTAAGGAAGTTTTGATTGGAACTGTGGGTAGTTTGGACATTTTTATAAACCAAGGGCATTTTTGTAATTTTACAACCAGGGGGTATTCAGGTAATTTTGTAACTTAGAAGATTTTTTTTTTGAAAAAAATTTTCAAAAATAATAATTGTCACGATAAAAGAGTAGTTTACTGACTTTTAAAAACTAGGGTTTCCATGAAAATGCGGCTAATCCCTTTCGGGTTTTAGTTATTGAGTTTGCTTTGTGATCGAGTCCTCTTGGTTAGGGTGAACCGGCTACGCACTGTGCAGGATTCCCGCAAAGAGGAGGTGAGTCACTAGGACCGCTTAAGTAGTCTGTGCTCTTAGGATCCAATCCTAGACATGCGCACAGGGGTTGCCACACCCTAACTCGGCGACTTAGCCATAGGTTTGTTTAATTAGGCATTAAGTCTTATGTAATAGTTGGGGTAAACTAGTTCTAGGGTTCAAGTACCTATCATACTATTCTACGTTCCATTTATACCCTTCTACGGATCATATTATAAATCACACAATGGATAGGGGTACTTACCTGGTGGACTGCGGGTCGGAGACTTAGGTGCCATGCCAGAAACGTACTTAAAAACTTTCTCAAAATTCATTTGGGCCTTAATTTTAAAACACTGTGGGCTTTAAACCCCAGGCCGAGAGTTTAAACCTGGGCTCTGATACCAAACTGAAACACCCCACACCTGGCCCACGAGCCCTGATCGGATCTGGTATGTTCCTCGATGTAAACCGGTTCAAAATTCTTTTGTTACTTTGGAAAAACTGTGTGTTTTGAAAGAAAGATTGTTTTTGGGTTGGGCTTGAGTTGAAAACAAATTTATCTTATATAGAAAATCCCTTTATTTTAGGTGACAAAACATTTAGAGTTTATTTTAAAATAAATTTACTTAATCCTTTAATTAATAAAAATTCGTAACATAATAAATAAAAGTAAAAAAAAATAAAGTAGTTCAATTATGGCCTTATTACATCAAATAATTCCCAAAATTAAATTTAAAGTACTTAAAATAAAAAGATCCAAATAAAATAAAATTCCTTGCTAAGCATGGCCACCCCTAAGCTCCTGCCGACCCGGTCCATCACTGATCGTCACCTGAAAAATAATCCCACAACGGGGTGAGTCAACAGACTCAATGTGTAACCACAACACTAAGTCCTAACAAATTCAAGCATACAAGTCATACATGTACATAAAACATTTAAATAATATGATGCAAACCCAAACCCAAAACCTAGGTACCACCCGCTACACATCACCCGTACCAACCTGCACACCGTGGGGACTACTGAGTCAACCCTCCATCCGCTACACACCCATGAAGGCGATCAAGCATACTGATCGACGTGCTCATCGCCCTTATAAATATTGTGGCATAGCCACCAGATAATATTTTGTGTCATGAGACACCATATTCAGATAATTGTGACCGAGGTCACCACATTCAGATATCGTGACATAAGTCACCACATTCACTTCCCCTTTCATAATATCCCATATGCCCCATATCATACAAATACTCATTATTCATGTCATATCCCTTATTCACATTCTTATTATAATCCTAGTACGAGTAGGAAAACGTACCTGAGTATTTTGTACCATTGCATGGTACCTTAGCCATATTCACATTATTATAAACACATATACATTAATTAGGTGCCATAAATCTAATAGGAAATAGTGTGGGGTACACACCTGATTCACTTAGCAAGTTCACTGATTTCCAAAAATCCCGATCTACTGCTTTAGATCCTTAATCCCTACATTCGGTCAATCACTCAATGTTGAGTAAAAACCTATTCGGCTATAAGATTAAATCCTGAAGGGTTTATCACAATCTAAATCTTACCTTGCTGTCGATTTGATTCCTAAACAAATCCCGAAACGTCGTGATGTTTACCCCTTGTAATCAGCTAACACTAGATCACTTTAACTGATTAGTTTCGACTTTTGAATAAGTAAGAAATAGTATCTGACACACTAACTAGGCCTTGGCCGAACATCATAAGCACTTACCTTGTGGATCTAAATCCCGAAATTGCTACTTGACTATGGAGATGTCGACAATGGCAGAAATCCCGGAGAACCCTTCAAGTTTCGTCCAAAAATCACTGATAGGATTAATACCTTAATTTAGACAAGCCTAAAAGAAAAAGAATGGAAACCGAATTTTGATCTTACCCTTAACTTGAAATCAACGGCTCCCTTGCTTGCATCCACAAAGAAATTCGGCTATGGGTAGGATGTGGATCAACAATTTCTGCAATGGTGATAAACTTTGAAGAAGAACAAGATGGAGAAATCGGCTAGATTTACTAGAGTTTTTGGCTTTGGAAAAATTAGGAGAGGAGAGGATTTGCACTAGAGAATTCGGCAGAGAGAAAAGGAGAAGAAAGAATGATGAATAGCCTTATTTTCCCTCCTTTTGTCGAAATTACTAAGCTAGAGTCCCCTACTTGGCCATCACTCTCTTATCTTTATTTTCCTCTTTATCTCTTCATTTAAAATTAAAGAATAATCCCTCATTTATCTCTTGAAAATAAAACGATAAAACTTCCTAAAATCTAGCCTTGGTGCCGTCCCCCCTACTCCCTTATCTTTGACGCTACATACAAAATAAAAGCCTTAAAATTTTGCTTCCCACGCGACTCAAACACAAGCCCCCCTTGCACTGTGTATGGCATCATTTCCAGAGCCTTAAGTGGCACCTCTAGGCCACTTTTCCAAGCCCAATTTCATGTCATATTTCATCCATAAATTTTCTTAAGGCCACCTTGCCTTAGTTCCCTCTTTTAAACTTTAAAACTTAACATTTCTAAGGCATTTCCTTACATTTCCAAGATTCTAAAAATGCACACAACCCATCCATAACACATAAGACATACTATTTCCTATAATTTAAGCAAAAATGCACAAGCCTAATTTCAGGATATTACACATGATATGATGCATGGCAGAGATTTAAAGATTTATTGAGAAGGTTCCCTCATCATGGGTTAACTCTGTGGTTACAAGTTCAAACGTTCTACAATGGTTTGAATCCCTCGACTAAGCAGTTAATTGATACAGCAGCTGGTAAAACACTGAATAATGAAACACTCGAGGCAGCTTATGAGTTTATTGAGGATTTGACACTGAATAATCATCAGTGGCAAGTCATGAGAAGAAAACCAATGAAAGTAGCTGGTGTTTTTAATCTATATGTAGTTACTATGTTGTCAAGTCAAGTGGAAGCATTGAATAAGAAAATTGATGGTTTATATTTTTCTAGGCATGTGAATCCAATGCAATGTGACGCAAATGAAGTGGGTATGATTAATGCAAAATGTTCACTGTTTAGTTCTAGCACAGAGAATAAGAAAGTCAATTTTATAGATAAAAATTTTAGGCCTCAAAATAACTCTTATAGCAATACATATAATGCAATTCAGAGGAATCATCCAAATTTCTTATGGGGCGGCCAAGGACATCAAAGACCACAACCTCCTCCAAGTTTTCAGCAACCTTATCAACAAGAAAAAAAAGTCGAACCTTGAAGAGATGTTAACCAAATTTATTTCAATGTCAAAAACTCAATTTCAAAACACTGAGACAGCTTTGAAAAATCAACAAGCATCGATTCAAAGGCTTAAAAATCAAATTGGATAGCTTGAAAAATTAGTTTTGGAAATACCACAAGGTAGCTTACCTAACAACATTGAAACTAACCCAAGGGAGCAACTCCACGCAATCACTGTTCGAAGCATGGAAGAGTTAGTCGAGCTTGAATAGAAATCAAAACTATGGAAAAAAGTGGTGAGGTTGAGGAAAGCAAGAAAGAGCAAAAGCGATAATTAGAGAATACAAACCTTGAATTCTATATCCAACAACATTGAAGAGAGACCACACAAATGGATGGTATGGTATATTTCTTAAGCTCTTAAAAAATTGCACATTAACTTACCGTTTGTTGAAGCTCTTTTGCAGATGCCAAATTATGTAAAATTTTTAAAGGAGCTGTTAATAAATAAAAGGAAGTTAGATGACTCGTCGACTGTGGAGCTTAATGCAGTTTGCTCGACCATTCTAAAAAACAAACTACCCAACAAACTTAAAGATCCAGGGAGTTTTACTATTCCTTACCTCATTGGTAGTTTAAATGTTGAAAATCCTTTGGCTGATTTAAGGGCTAGTATAAATGTCATGTTTTACAAGATGTTTAAACAACTTGGTCTTGGGAAACCCAAGCACACTAGGATGAGTATTCAATTAGTGGATAGAACAATTAGATATCCTAGGGGTATTATTGAGGATGTACTTGTGAAAATTGACAAATTTATATTCCCTGTTGATTCTGTTGTATTAGGCATGGATGGGGATAGTGAGGTACCTATGATCTTAGGTCGACCCTTTTTAGCCACTGCTAGAACTATTATCGATGTTGGTTCTGGTGAACTTGTGCTTCATGTAGGTGATGAAAAAATTACTTTTCTAGCAAGTGATTTTGTGATAGTCCCTAGTGAGCGAGATAACACTAATCGTTCTGTTAATGTTAGTAATCATGTGGCTCAACGTTTTTTGCAGTAAAACCCTCATGAAAATGTATTGGAGCCATATTTCATTCAAGGTGACAGAAATCGAACAACTAGTGAAGAAAGAATGGTGCAACTCGACGAACTAGATGAATGGCGAATGAATGTTGATGAGAAACCAAGAAAACACAATGAAGAAACAAAGCAACGTCATGATGTGCAGGTAAAAAGGCCGAACCAAATCAAAGTTGGGAACAAAGTACTGCTAGACAAATCTGATCCACGAATGTTCCCTTTGGAGCTTAAGTCAAGAGGATTGAACCCATTTATGGTACTAAATGTTTTTCCATTCAGTACAATTGAGGTAACACATTCTAAATTTGGCACATTCAAGGTAAACAGTACTCGTCTCAAACCTTAGTTTGGTAGTAAAACTAATAACAAGAAAGAGAAGCTTCGGCTCCAAGATCCACCGTAACCGTGAGCCTAAAAAGGGAAATCAAGCTTAGACTTTAACTAAGCGCTCATCGGAAGGCAACCCAAGTGTTACTATTATTATTTTTTAATATTTGTTTTTTATCTGCTTTGATTTAAAAAAAAAAAGAAGTGGTGCACATAGCTTGGGACACGCTCATGTGTCCCACATGGAGTAATTTTTAGTGAGTTACACGGTTTGAAGACATGGCCATACAAGACACATGACCAGGACACATGGGCATGTCCTGGGCAGTGTGAGTCCTGGGACTTAATTTTTTCATTTTTGATTGTTACATGGCCTGAGGTTGTCCACACGGATTGGCACAAGGGCGTGTCCATAGCCATGTGTAAACTGGAGTGAAGTTTTCAATTTTATTTCAAAACAGTGAGTTACATGGGCCAGGGACACGGTCATGTGTGAGACACAGCCTATTACACTAGCGTGTGTGAGACCATGTTCCTAGCACAGCCACTCACATAGGCGTGAGAGAAGTGAAGGATGTTCACACACGTCCAGGACACACTAATGTGTCTGAGGCCATGTTGAAACTAGGCTTAATTTTTATTTGATTTAGAATGACACACGGGCTGAGATGGCAGACACAGGCGGGAGACATGGTCATGTGGCCCAACACAAGCCATTTACATGATCGTGCCTCTTATTTTAATCTAGGTTTTCCATTTTAGTTTGTTTTGTCTTTTTTCTACTATTTCACCAAGCCCTAGCCATCGCTAATCCCTTCATCGTTGGTCACATCGTCCCCATCATCCTCACTTTCAAACTTTTTCGACCAAGCCACCTACCCCTCACCTCTGAACACTTCTCCTTTCCCCTCCACCTTTCCCTTTCCCCCTATCTATCTTCTCCCTTTCTACCTATCTCCGTCTCCATCGAATACCGTAGCCTCCCTCCACAACTTGTTCTACTCGAGCCGACCAGTCCTAATCGGAGCCTTGTTTCTTCAATGACCTACCATCGAACCAAAATTTTTCCCTTCTTTTCCCAATACCTACATTGACTATGCAAACACCACTCCTCTTTCCCCTGTTGACTGCACTATCACAACCCTGTTTCCCTTGCCCCATGAATCACTGTCGTCAGTTGTTTCTTTGTCCCCTGCCATCGTTCATTCGTTGCGCCAACCACCACATCTCCGCCCATAACTCCATCGTCGTCCAACCCTGGCCCGATTGGTCCCTTCATTTACCTTATTTTTTATTTTATTATAATAATTATTATTATATTTAGTTTATTATTGATTTTTATTTATATTCTTATTATATTATCTATAGTTGTTTTATAATTCTTATTCTTATTCTTATTCCTATTTAATACATTATTATTTATATATTTTTTATTCTTCTTATATCTTTACTTAGTATTATTAATGTTATTTTTTTATGTTTCATTATTGTTAGTTTTTTATTAATAGGCCTTGATTTATTTTATTTTATTTTTATGTTGTTACTATTTTTATCATGTTAAGTGTTGATGAATTTATTTTTGGGTTAGTTGTTCAGTCTTGTGGTTTAGGTTTTAACTTAGATCTGGTCTCTGTCGGGCCATTTATTGGACTGGAATGGTTGTTTTCTTTTATTTGTCGACTTGTCTCTCTATCGATTTCCTGTTGCCTATGCTGATTTTTCTAGTTCTATGATATTTGCTTTATCCTTTATTTCAGAGACAAAATGACAAACACGTGAGGTAAGACTAAGACCATCGTTCCCACTTCGAAAAAAATGAAAGACTCCGGGAGCAACCTTTTCCTCGGGCCCCATCTCTGACGCACGCCATCCTTACCTACTGTTTCCACCAGGCCCTCACGAGGACCTAAGACAAATTTTTGTTACTTATCACTTATCTCATAACTAGGAGTGAGGTCAGAAAATTTTTATGATAGTTAAAATGCAATTTCACCATTTGAATAGCCTATATCTTTATAATTTTTAGAGGATTAAATCAAACTTTTTCATTTTTAGAGGGGGCAAAGTTCAATTTTACCTTTTACTAATTTAAAATTTTAAAGGGCCTAAATAAAATATTTTCCATTTTAGGGGGGCTGGTAGGGCTACACACCTGCTCGCAACATAGCGTCCTACAGCATTGGAGGTGGGTGAGCAAAAACATGAAATCCGGTTGCATAGCTACTAACCAATTCAGTCATAGCATCAACATCCAAATTCGTCATTCTTGGCACATGGCGTATCTTTACTTGCCGATTCCTCTCCATCTAATTATAGATTTCTACCCCTAGATTTGGTAACCCCACCATCTCGGTTCCAAGTGTTAAATCCACCGTTACTTTGCTATCACTCTTAATCAACAGTTAACGCACCCCTTTATCCCAAGACATTTTAAACCCATAATGAAATCACTTAAAGTTATGCTTCTAAGACCGAACTTACACCTAAATTCTGACCATAACCAAGCACCCAATCTCTTTTTGGGCCACTCAATAAGCCCCCCGCCGTAGCATTGCTAGAATTAACATCAACTCCACCATCTGTATTCAGTTTAAACCACCCATTTTGAGGATTTTCCCAACACATAGAAGCTTGTTGCTGTGAGTTAAAGGCCAAATTCATTGACACCTTAGCCTAAGACTAACTAGACATGACTACACCATCCGTACTTAGATGTTGATTAGCAAAAATGGCCAAGTTTCTTCCCTTCCACAACTTCCATACAATATTAGCAAACACAATTTCCCATAATATCTGTAACAGCCCGATTTAGACCCTAGTCAGAACAATGGTTTTGGGACCACAAATCAGAGGTCAAAAAATATTTTAATATTCTTTTTGGTGTTTCTAATATGTGATTGAGCATGTGTAAAAGTTCTGTGTGAAAATTTTATCGATTGAGTGCTTAATTAACAAAAAGGACTAAATCACATAAAATATAAAAGCTGTGTGCTGATTGTTAAAGTGTCTATTTGGCATGGCTTATTAAATGAGAAGTCCTTATGTGGTAATTAACCCTTTGGTAGTGGATATAGACATAAATGGCCATTAAATGAATGAATTATAATGTTTTAAACTAAGGGTAAAATGGTAAATTTGTATTAATGTTAATATAATTAATACAAAACAAATTAGATGGCCATTTCCCATCTTTCTACCACCGAAAATAGAAAAGAGAAATAGCCATTGAAGCTATGTGATATTTGGCTAGGGCTTAGCTTGATTAAGGTATGTTTTTGACTCGGTTTTTGATGATTTCTACGTTTTTATGATCATTGTTTTGTGTTCTATCAAACTCATGCTTTAATTTTAGAATTTGATGATGATTTTGAGATACGCCATTGATGAATGCTTGATCTTTGTGCTAGTTGATGATGAAATATGAATGATAGGTGGAAGATTAATATATTTTGTCTTTGAATTTTTGGTGAAATTGAGTAATTTGGGCTAAATTGTGAAAACAAGAAATTGGAGGACTAAAATGTGAAATAAATGAAATATGTGGGCTTGTGTGGATATAGGGAGAATTCGGCTATGTATGAGTGAAGTGAAATTTTGTGAATTTTTTTATTTTGTGAAATAGGGACTAAAGTGTCGAAATGTGAAAATGTGAGGGCTAATTTGTAAAATTCCCTAAATATGTGTGTTTGGACTAAATTCAATGAATCGGTGATTAAATTAGCTAAATTTGAATATGTATAAACCAAGAAAGGAGCGATTCGGACCGAGATCGAGGTAAGGACAAAGTGCTCGATTGATCGACTAATTTCGGTGTATCTTCATCAGAGGTAAGTTCGAATATAATATGAAATGTTTTAATTCATATCTATGTGTTATGAAATATATAAAATTGTGATTAATGATTTAGAAATGTATATGTGTGGATTTGAGAAATGTGGCACTAAGTGTGCGATATAGAATTTATACGATAATAAATGGCACTGTATGTGTGAAATAGAGACAGTATTGATTATACTGATTGGCACTGTGTGTGCGATACCGAATCAAGTTCGATTTAATATAGAGGCACTAAGTGTGCGATGTTACTTAAGCTTTGGCTATGATTTGGGCACTAAGTGTGCGATTGAATCAAAGAGATAACGAAGGTTGGTCGAAATGAAGTATTGAGCTTTGAGTAGCATGTGTGATCGATAACTAAGTATTGGCTAAGGTACGTATGGAACCTATGTGGTTGATGAAATCATAAATGGTTTTATGGATAGTTAAATTGATCTATGTGATGAATTATATTTGTGTATTGTGATTGTATTATTGAACTAAATGTATTATATTATGAACTTACTAAGCTCTAAAGCTTACTGTGTTTAGAGTGCCCAGAATTGGCTGAGAAAGACAATGTTCAGAGTGCGAGACCGAGTAATATGACAGCTAGGGGTAGACCACCCAGAAACACCGAAAATGTGAGTGGAAGTCAAAGAGGGACTACCGATACAGCTGTGAGATTCAAGGCGAGTGCACCTACTCGAGCCTATGCTATTCGCGCTCGTGAAGAAGCGTCATCTCCAGATGCCATTAGAGGTACTTTTACTCTATTTGATACTAATGTCATTGCAATGATAGATCCAAGTTCTACTCATTCCTATGTGTGTGTGAATCTAGTATCAAGTAAGACTCTACTTGTTGAGTCTACTGAATTCGCGATTAGAGTATCGAACCCCTTAGGCAAGTGTGTCTTGGTTGATAAAGTGTGCAAGAATTGTCCGTTGATGTTTCGAGATATTTGCTTTCCGGCTAATTTGATGTTGCTACCCTTTGATGAATTTGATATCATTCTAGGTATGGATTGGCTCACTTTGCATAATGCTATTGTAAATTGTAAATGGAAAAGTAGTGATTCGAGAAGTTAGAATGGTGAGATGGTTCGAATAGAATCTAGTGATTTGAATGGGTTACCAACTATTATATCATCAATGAAAGCTCTGAATTATGTGAAAAAGGGTTGCGAAGCTTATCTTGCATATGTGATTGATACAAAAGTGACAAAAAAGAAAGTTGAATCTGTGCCTATGGTTTGTGAATTCCCTGATATGTTTCCTGAAGAACTACCAGGATTACCTCTAATACGAGAAGTTGAATTTGGTATTGATTTAGTGCTGGGAACGACTCCTATCTCAATAGCTCCGTATAGAATGGCACCGACAGAATTGAAAGAGTTAAAGTCTCAGTTGCAAGAGTTGATAGATAGAGGATTTGCACAATCGAGTTTCTCGCCCTGGGGTGCTCCTGTGTTATTTGTGAAAAAGAAAGATGGTACTATGAGGATGTGTATTGACTACCGACAGTTGAACAAAGTGACGATAAAGAATAAATATCCATTACCGCGAATCGATGATTTGTTTGATCAACTGAAAGGAGCTATAGTGTTTTCGAAAATAGATTTGAGATCGGGTTATTATCAGTTGAGAGTTAAAGAATCTGATGTACCGAAGACCGCTTTCAGATGAGGTACGAGCATTATGAATTCTTAGTTATGCCTTTCGGACTAACGAATGCTCCTGTATTGTTTATGGATTTGATGAATCGGATATTCAGACCGTGTTTGGATCGATTTGTTGTGGTGTTTATTGATGATATTTTGATTTATTCTTGTGATGAGACGCAACATGCCGAGCATTTGAGAATTGGGTTACAGACTCTGCGTAAGAAGCAGTTATATGCAAAGTAAAGTAAATGTGAGTTTTAGTTACGTGAGGTTGGTTTTCTAGGACATATTGTATCAGCTGCGAGAATACGAGTTGATCCAAGTAAGATTTCAGCAATTTTAGAATGGAAACCTCCAAGAAATGTGTCTGAAGTCCGTAGTTTTCTAGGACTAGTGGGATATTATAGACGGTTTGTGAAAGGCTTCTTGATGATTGCGACTCCGTTGACGAAGTTGTTACAAAAAGATGTTAAATTCGAGTGGTCAAAAAAATGCCAACAGAGTTTTGAGCAGTTGAAAGCATTGTTGATAGAAGCGCCAGTATTAGTTCAACCTGAATCGGGTAAAGAATTTATAGTATACAGTGATGCATCGTTGAATGGTTTGGGCTGTGTGCTGATGCAGGAGGGTAAACTTATAACTTATGCTTCAAGACAGTTAAAGCCACATGAAAAGAATTACCCGACGCACGACCTTGAATTAGCCGCGATTGTATTTGCATTGAAGATTTGGCGTCACTACTTATTTGGTGAGAAATGTCATGTTTATAGGAATTACAAGAGCTTGAAATATTTGATGACTCAGAAAGAATTGAATTTGAGACAGCGGAGATGGTTAGAGTTACTAAAAGACTATGAATTAGTAATTGATTATCATCCGAGTAAAGCTAATGTTGTTGCTGATGCTTTGAGCCGAAAGTTTATATGTGCTTTGTGAGCAATGAGTACTCAGATAGATATATAAGATGATAGTTTGGTTTTGGCTGAGTTGAAAGTAAGGCCGATGTTTATACGACAGATTTGGGATGCCCAAAAAAGTGATGATGAGATGATGATAAAACGAGCTCAATGTGATCTGAATTCTGATTCAAAATTTTGAGTTGATAACGATGATTGTTTGAGATTTGATCATAGCTGTCGAGTCTTAAAATTTATAAATGAGAATGATCAAACCTAGAACTAACTCTGACAATGACTTTAAGGCAAGTGCACCTATCGAACAGTAGTATAGCTTAGGCAAGACCGGATTGTCGAACCCAAAGGAACTAAAAGTACTAATACTAACTTTCTTTTTATTATCTAGCCTAGAATAAGTGAAGTTGTTGTTTTAATGTAATTTCAACTAACTACTAAGCTAAAGACACAAAGACAAAAAGAATGAATTGGGGAAATACTGTTGGAAAAACTCAGTTAATTAAGATGATACCCTTAGGAAGAATCCACCTAGACTTCACTTGTTATTTAACATTGAACCAGACGATGTATTCACTTGACTTAATCCGTAAGATTCCCTAATTTATATTAAACCCTCTCTCGAAGCGAATAACGTCTAATCCTAGGTTGATTAATTGAAATCTCTTTCTAATTAAAACCCCTAGAATCGCATTAACTCGATCTATGGACTCCCATATTAGGTTTCACCCTAATCTGGCAAATTCTCGTCACCCTATCTTCAGGCGTGCGATCAACTCCGCTTAATTATGCTAGATCTACTCTTAAGTAGGGACTTTTGCTCCACCACCTAAGCACATAATACTTGAATCAATATCCCGGAAATATTAACACAAGAATTAAGCACACAGAATTAAGAACAAATTAAGTATTTATCATATAGTTTAGAAAACAATAACAAGATTCATCTTAGGTTTCATCCCCTTCAGGTATCTGAAGGATTTAGTTCATAACTATAAAAGAAAACATCTCAGAAGAAAAGATAAAACAAAACATAAGAAATCCCTAAAACCCCCTGAAGGAATTGAAGGAGAGATCCGCCATCTTGAGTAGAATTCCGGCTTCTTGAGATGGATCAATTGGCTATTTTTGAGTGATTTCCACAAATCTGACCTTTTCGGCTCGGCTCCTTGGCCTGCTAACTGCCCCTTCCGGCTTGTGCCGAACTCCCTTTCAAGTTGCCCCCTAAGGTGTTTATATAGGCTTTGAGATGCCTTACTTGGCCTCCAAGTATCCTAATCCGAATAGGATTCTTATTTGGGTGTTTGAATAGGCTTTAGAATGTGTTTTTTTGCCCACAAGTATCCTTTTCCGAGTAGAATTGCTCTTATCCACGCCAGGGACACGGCCATGGCACACGCCCGTGTGAATCGTGGCCAGGCCATGTTCGGACTTTTAATGAGGTGACACGCCAGTGTAAATCGTGATCGGGATGTGTCCTAGTTTATCATGGAGGCGCGGCCGTGTGGGCTTAAGTCCAGGCCGTGTCGATTTCCACTTTGGCCTAATTTGGTCTGTTTTAGGCCCGTTTCTTATTCTTTTTGTCCTCCGGTGCTTTCCTGAGTATAATAAATGAAAAGAAAGGATTAAGAGCACCATTTTACATAAATCAAGGGATAAATGATCTCGAAGTATGCTAAATGTGGGATTAAAATATGTTACTTTTACGGTTTATCAAATACCCCCACACTTAAGCTTTTGCTTGTCCTGAAGCAAATTTCTCAACTTACAATTAAAACGAACTTTCCATAATTCATAATTCCTATGGACAATGTCTCATCATAATTCATAGATAATTTATACATGGATAATTTTAACTCAAAGAGTCCTAAAGATTCAAACAATATAAGTCATACATTTGTATTATGAAAACGTAGGTGTCTCCCCTTATCTAAATAATTACCTTTAATTCAAAACAGACAAGGATTGACATCCTCACTAAAGATTCACTCAAATCACTCAAAGTGTTTAAGGTTCGAGAAAAGGAGCACTCATAAGTCGAACATGAAAAGTTAACCCCATAGGCTTGCCTGAAAATCAAATCTCCACCACTGTAAAGGTCTTTAATAGGGTTGTAATGGGGCTAGGGTTAAAGCTGTGGATAAAGGCTGGATTAGAAAGTTAGAATCGAGATTGACTTGACAAATTACCTCACTAGAAAAATGAACTAACCTTGAATAATTACATCAATTGAAAATTAATAATCCTAATAATATGAGCTTTTTCTTTTGATAAATAGACTTTAATTGTATAAGCTCACTTTTTATGATACTAATACTGAATATACTTGATTTTTTTTAAGAACAAATCAAGCAATAAAGGATAAATTCAACTATTGAAATAATATAATTAGGTAACTAATCAAATCAAATCTCGATATAAGGGTAGTAAAAAAGGAATGGTGATAACAAATATAAGGGGATTTGGGTTAATATTAGTGGGTGAGTAAATAAAAGGGTTGTTAGGATCAACGGGGTTCACTAGGGGTTAATTATGAAGGTAGGCTTTTTATGAAGTAAGTGGGTTAAATCCTAAGCGCCTTTATCATCTCTGTATATCAAATCAAAAGTGTGATCTCAACATGTATAATCAAGGCAAGTTCTAGAATAACAGATCAATGTTGACACACTCATAATCAATAAAGTGAGCAAGAAAAAAAATATATGCTCATAAGGCTCAAAATCTCACAAAAATTATGGTTGTTTGGTATTAATCTTATAGATTTCAAATTTCAAGGTAACATTCAGATTCAGGTAGACAACCTAAAATTTTTTTCTGAAAAATAGACTTATCATGCTTGATTCTCTAGTATTCTTCAAATTTAATCATCAATGCACAATTATCAATGACTTAATCTAAAACATATCAATAAAAATCATAAATTATCAGAAATTTCATCCTAATTAGTAATATGAGGAAATCACTTAAGAACAAGGTATAATTTGGGAGTTTGAGAATAATGCAGAAAGTTAGGCATTTTCTCAAAATAACTATTCACCCCCCACACTTAAGATGTACATTGCCCTCAATGTACAAAGATGGATAATAGCATTTAAGAGATAATCAAAAGAGAAGGGGAGAAGTGAAACTTCTTGAATTTGGATGGTTTCCTAGAGGGGTGGTTGCTGCTTACCGAGCTCTGCGCTAGATGAAGAAATTGGGGAGCTCGTAGAGAATTAGCCAGGAGTTATTAAGACACATTTAAAATAAACTAAAGACATAAATAAAGACAAGAAAGATAAAGATAAAGAAAATAAAAACGTAATTAAACTAAGTCTAACAGGTAAAGGGGCTTGAGAATCCTTATTAGTGGATGGGTCGCGAGGTAGGTGTGACTTTTAAGACTATGGAGGTGCTGGCGGTGGCGAAAGTAGCGTAATTCTCAGGCAGCCTTTAGAACCTGAGGCCTGCAGTGGTGGTGGTCTTGGTTCCCAAGGTGTGATTCCCTAGTAGCCTTTTGAACCTAAAACTAAGAAACTAAAATAAATTAAACTAAATTAAGCATAAGATTGTCAAAGAGAAGGAAAATAAAGGAGAAGATAAAAGTAAAACAAAAGATAAATGGTCTCAAAGACCCTTGGCTTGTTGTTTGGATGAAGCGACCGGCATGAACTTATGTATATCGATCTCCATGAGGGAGACTGTGTTTATTTTCTTCCGCTTCTTTGGCATGGCTTTGTGTAGCTCAAGAGGTTGGAGACTTATTATTGAGAGGGGAGAAATATGAGAAAAAGGAAGAAGAAAAGAGGTGGAAAGTAGATGAGAAGAATGGGGAGGGGGTTGGGTTTAAATAGAGTTTTTGGAGTCTGATGCTCTCCCACGCCCGTGGATCGAGGGCGTGTCGATTCACACGGCCGCTTCGCATGGCCGTGTGTCTAGGCGTGCTGATTCAGCCATGCCTGTTTTACAGATTGCCACGCCCGTTTGTGAGAAGTCAGTGTCGACCACGGCCGCGTCGCATGGCTGTGGCGCTTTGTCGGTGCCCATGGTAGGGTGGTTGGGTCCGTGATTTCGAAAATTAGTTGGGACTGATTCGCACCACCTCTGCTATGTCAGTACGAAGATTTTGTACTTCCACACAATCACAGTCACGGCCGTGTGCAAGACCGTGTGGTGAGGAAAATCTGCACTTTTGGTTAGTTTATACTAGGTGTTCAGAAAGAAGAAAAGAAAAGAAAATAAAATGAAAGAAAATGTGAAAATAAATTAGTTAGTGCTCGGGTTGCCTCTCAAGAAGCACTCGTTTATAGTCTTAAGCTAGACTTTCCTCGTATTTGCAAAAATCAGGGCGGTTTAAAAGTTTGAATATCTTCCCTTGTGCTTTCAGTTCTATTTTCACTATAAAGTTTAAGTCGAGAAGCGTTTACCTTAAGAGTGCCAAATGTTGAATTACTTACCTCGACTATTTCGTATGGGAAGATATTGCGTACCTCAAGAGGGATTTCCTTGTTCATGTTCATGTCTGGTGTGGTGATGCGAGGATGTACTTTATCTAACAGTACCTGGTCTCCTATTTAGAAGTGGTTTGATGTTCCTATGAGCTCCTCTGGGGGCTCTTTTGGTTTTTCTTTGTGTGGTTCCGGTTCCTCTTCAAAGTGTGTCGTCCACTCTTCTAATTTGTCGATCTTAGGGATTCGTTCCTTGTGTGATCTTTCTTTATTGGCATGGGGTCCATGGTTCGGCTTAGGTTTGTACTCTTGTGGTGTTTTCTGTGGTGAAGGTTGAACAACCTGGTTATCAACTGAATTTGCTTTTTCACCTTCATCAATTGTTGTCCTGGCCGAGTCAAGGGCTTGTAAACTGATCAATTTGTCACTTACATGAAGTACGAGTTCTCCTGTACCAACATCAATTTTTGTTCTAGCAGTTGCTAAAAAAGGTCTTCCTAAAATTAAGGGGATCGAATTATCTTCATCCATGTCTAAGACAATAAAATCTACTGGGAAAATGAATTTATCAATTTTTACAAGAATATCTTCAATAATACCCCTAGGAATTCTAACAGTTTTATCAGCTAATTGAATGCTCATCCTAGTTTGTTTGGGTTTCCCTAGACCTAGTTGTTTAAACATTTTATAAGGCATGACATTTATACTTGCCCCTAAATCAGCTAAGGCATTATCAACAGTTAGTCTACCAATTAAACATGGAATTGTAAAACTCCCTGGATCTTTTAGCTTTCGCGGTAGTCTATTCTGTAGCATTGCTGAGCATACTGCATTTGACTCCACATGTGGATCTTCGTCTAACTTACACTTGTTCGTCAAGATTTGTTTTAAAAATTTCCTCGAATCTGGTATCTGTAAAAGAGCTTCAAGAAGAGGTAAGTTAATATGTAATTTCTTTAAAAGTTTAAGAAACTTACCGAACTGTTCCTCTGTATCGTCTCTCTTTATTGCTTCGGGATAAGGAATGCGATGTTGGTACTCCTTGATTACTGGTTTTGGCTTTTCTTGTGTTACCTCAACTTCACCTTCCTTTACCTTATTTTCTTGTATTGGATTGGGCTCATCTAACCCTATACTATCATGAGCTGTGATGGCTTGGATTTGCTCCTTTGGGTTAATCTCCGTGTTGCTTGGTAGACGCCCTTGTGGTCTTTCGAAAATCTCTGATCGAATTTCAGAAACTATCTTGGTAAGTTGTCCAACTGACTTAGTGAGCTGTTCAACTGACTTAGTAATTTCCCCAACTTGGCTCTCAATCCCTTTGATTGATGCTTGTTGATTGTCAAGCGTTGTCTCAGTTTTTTAGAGACGGGTTTCTATGGTTGCCATGAATTTTGTTAGCATCTCTTCGAGGTTCGGCCTCTTTTCTTGTGGATAGGGCTAATTTTGGAAATTTTGAGGAGGTTGTTGTGTTTGATTCCCTTGACCTCCCCATGAAAAATATGGGTGGTTCCTCCAACCTGGATTATAATTATTACTATAAAAGTTATTATTAGATATGAAATTATTACCTATATAGTTCATCTGTTCGCTTTCTGTGCCCGGTTGGTAGAGTGGGTACTCAGGATTCGCAACAGTTCCACTTGCATCACACTGCATGACTGAATGTACCTGCAAAGAACATAAACTATCAATCTTTTTATTCATCATCTCCATCTGTGTTGATAGCATGGTTACTGCATCGAGGTTGTAAACTCCGGCTGATTTTGTTGGTTTTTTCCTTATAACTTGCCACTAATAGTTATTCAGTGACATCTCTTTGATAAACTCGTAGGCTCCTTCAGGAGTTTTATTATTCAGGGTTCCACCGGTGGCTGAGTCGATTAGTTGCCTCGTTGAGAGGTTTACACCGTTATAGAAAGTTTGGACTTGGAGCCACAAAGGTAAACCATGGTGCGGACACCTTCTCAAGTATCTCTCCCATGCGTCGTATAATGTCTCTAAATCCATCTGCACAAAAGAAGAGATATCATTCCGTAATTTGGCCGTTTTGGCTGGTAGGAAATATTTTAATAAAAATATTTTGGTCATTTGATCCCATGTAGTGATTGACCCTCGTGGTAATGAGTTTAACCACTGTTTGGCTTTATTCCTTAATGAAAAGGGAAATAACCGAAGACATATGGCATCATCAGAAACGCCATTTATTTTGAAGGTATCACAGAACTCTAAAAAATTAGCTATATGTGTATTTGGGTATTCGTCCTGCAAACCATCAAATTGAACAAATTGTTGAATCATTTGTATAGTGTTAGGTTTTAATTCAAAATTATTAGCAGCTATAGCAGGCCTAACTATACTTGATTCTGCTCCTGTTAAATGAGGTTTAGCATAATCAAACATGGTACGTGGAGCATTATATTTCGCCACATCTTGTGGGTCAGTAGGATTGGATCTGCCTTCTCGCTCTTCTTCTGTGTAATTTAGGGCTCGCCTAATTTCTCTGCGATTCCTGCGAGCGGTAGCTTCAATATCACTGTCGTATACTAATGGTCCTCTCGGGTTCCTCCTAGTCATAAACTAGAGATACCTGTGAAGAAAAGAAAGAAAGAAAATTTAGCAAAATTAGAAATTAAACTAAAAATAAAAGTAATTTGCGAAAAATAAAAATAAAAATAAAAAGATTTGCTAGAGTAATAAAAATAGAGTTTTCTTAATATTTTAGTTCCCCGGCAACGGCGCCAAAAACTTGATCGTAGCTGTCGAGTCTTAAAATTTATAAATGAGAATGATCAAACCTGGAACTAACTCTGACAACGACTTTAAGGCAAGTGCACTTATCGAACAGTAGTATAGCTTAGGCAAGACCGGATTGTCAAACCCAAAGGAACTAAAAGTACTAATACTAACTTTCTTTTTATTATCTAGCCTAAAATAAGTGAAGTTGTTGTTTTAATCTAATTTTAACTAATTACTAAGCTAAAGGCACAAAAACAAAAAGAATGAATTGGGGAAATACTGTTGGAAAAACTCAGTTAATTAAGACGATACCCTTAGGAAGAATCCACCTAGACTTCACTTGTTATTTAGCACTGAACCAGACAATGTATTCACTTGACTTGATCCGTAAGATTCCCTAATTTATATTAAACCCTATCTCGAAGCGAATAACGTCTAACCCTAGGTTGATTAATTGAAATCTCTTTTTAATTAAAACCCCTAGAATCGCATTAACTCGATCTATGGACTCCCATATTAGGTTTCACCCTAATCCGGCAAAATCTCATCACCCTATCTCTAGGCATGCGATCAACTCCGCTTAATTATGCTAGATCTACTCTTAAGCAGGGACTTTTGCTCCACCCCCTAAGCATATCATACTTGTATCAATATCTCGAAAATATTAACACAGGAACTAAGCACACATAATTAAGAACAAATCAAGTATTTACCATATAGTTCAGAAAACAATAAAAAGATCCATCTTAGGTTTCATCCCCTTTAGGTATCTGAAGGATTTAGTTCATAACTTTAAAAGAAAACATCTCAGAAGAAAAGATAAAACAAAACATAAGAAATCCCTAAAACCCCTGAAGGAATTGAAGGAGAGATCAGCTGTCTTGAGTAGAATTCTGGCTTCTTGAGATGGATCAACTGGCTATCTTCGAGTGATTCCTACAAATCTCACCTTTTCAGCTCGGCTCCTTGGCCTGGCTAACCGCCCCTTCCAGCTTGTGCCGAACTCCCTTTCAAGTTGCCCTCTAAGGTGTTTATATAGGCTTTGAGATGCCTTACTTGGCCTCCAAGTATCCTAATCCGAATAGGATTTCTATTTGGGTGTTTGAATAGGATTTGGAATGTGTTTCTTTTCCCTTAAGTATCCTTTTCCGAGTAGAATTACTCTTCTTCACGCCAGGGACACGGCCATGGCACACGCCCGTGTGAATCGTGGCTAGGCCGTGTTCGGACTTTTAATAAGGTGACACACCCGTGTAAATCGTGATCGGGCCATGTCCTAGTTTATCAGGGAGGCACGACCGTGTGGGCTTAAATCCAGGCCATGTCGATTTCCACTTTGGCCCAATTTGGTCCGTTTTAGGCCCGTTTCTTATTCTTTCTGTCCTTCGGTGCTTTCCTAAGTATAAGACATGAAAAGAAAGGATTAAGAGCACCTTTTTACATAAATCAATGGATAAATAATCCAGAAGTATGCTAAATGTGGGATTAAAATATGTTACTTTTACGGTTTATCAAGATTCAGAGATTAGATTTGTGTTTCGTGGAATTCAGAGTTGATTCAGATGATTTTGAACAAAGCTCACAATAGTCGTTTGACTGTTCATCGGGGAGTACAAAAATGTATAACGATCTGAAATAATTTTATTGGTAGCATTGTATGAAACTGGATATCTCAGAGTTTGTTTCGAGATGTTTGGTTTGTCAGCAAGTTAAAGCTGAACATCAGGTTCTTTCTAGTTTATTACAACCGATTATGATTCTTGAGTGGAAATGGGAAAGAATCACAATGGACTTTGTAACGCCCCGAATTTGGGCCTAGTTGATTTGGGCCTATTGGGTTGTAACGCCCCAAAAGTCTCGAAACTTTAAATTTCAGTGCACTGAGGTTGGTATGTATGAGTAGCACTTAGAATATTAATTTTAAGGTATTATCGAGATTATTGAAGTCTTAGAGATAGGGATGACCATAGGAAAAGATTTATTTTTCTTGCTTTAGTGGACCTTAGTCTCAGGCATTAGGCCTCTTAAGCAGATTAAGGGGAAAATGAGACACAAATGGGCTTGTGGTCCTATGGCAAGCTGGCGTCACTAGGGGAGCTACAAGGTGGCGTAAAGAGGTCCAAGGTTCGAGTAGTGGTAAGGTATTTTTGGAGTATTTATTTTGCTTAATGGACGGCCAGAGTTGTGTAGAATTTGGACTTTTTTGTTGAAGTGTTTGAATTGGTCTTGTGAGCTGATAAAGGAGGGAATTTCGGATGAGATAAGGGAGATATAATGGAGAAAAATTAGGAGATGAGAGCCGGGAAGAGTTGGCGCCGAATTGGACTGTGGGGGAAGGTAGGATTCGGCTATTGGCTATAAAAGGAGGTGTCCAATTCCTTGGAGGGGTTCCTTGGGTTCCATTACATTTCTTTTTCTCCCCCTTAGCCGAATTCTTCCATTTGCTGAAAAAAAACCATCATTCCTTTGCCGAAATTTTGGTTTTCTCTCTAGCCAAATTCCCCATACCTTCTTTTCTTAAATTCCTTCTCTTGTTCACCTTTAGTTCTAGCCGATCACTTCTCCTCTTCTTCTCCCTATTGGTGCCAAATTGTCTCTGTCACCATACTAATCTCAAAAGCCGAATTTAGGCCACATGATCGAAAGTGGATTTGGTAAGTATTCGGTTAACCTCTTTTGTACATTCTGCTAAAGGCCGAATGGCTATCTAACTTCTTATCATTGTTAACCTTGTATTAACAAGGGTAGGGTTCAGAGATCGCAAGCGTGGTAAGGATTGTTAGCAAAGTGGTAAGTGTACTCGTCTCAGTTATGGATTAATGGATGGCCGAATGTAGGTATGGCTTATAGGGGTGACTTATGTGAAAAATGAGTCACTCTTTGATGATATATGTTTGGGTGCAGATCTAGGGATACTCGCGAATAGTAGCTAAGGAAGGGCTACTAGAACGTGTGGCACACGGTAAGGTTACGGTGAGGTTTCAGTTTTTGGTAAAGTGTGTATTAAGCCAAGATTAATCGTTAAGTGGTGACTATTGTAGGTTCATGATTAAGGGGTTTAAAACATGAGTTGTAACAAGGTGTGTACAAATACTACACACAAATGATATCGGCAATGTCAAAAAGTCGAAAGTGGCTAAATGGGCACGGTGGGCCTTGAGGCTAAGTTTGATGAAATTGATTGTTTTGGTTATATGAATTGAGTTAGTCATGCATGTTACATGATCTGGAATTGTTTTGGGCCTAATAGGCCATATAAATGAGATCTGGGCCTAATGGGCGATAATGATGTGATTTGGGCTTAATGGGTTATATGAACGTGAAATGGGCTTGATGGGCTTTATAGGGACGTAGACAAGTATGCTAGGGTTTAATGGACTTTAGGCCTAGTTCTAAACAACTCTTAAACCGCATAAGACTTAATCTAATAATTAAACATGTCCGTGGACAAGTCGCTGGGTTAGAGTGTGGCAACGGACATATGCATGTCTAGGATTGGATCTAGGGAGAGCTTGGTACTTAAGCAGTCCTAGTGGCCCACCTCCTCTTCTTTGGAATCATACCTGATGCATAGTGTCTGTTCACTTTAGTCGCAAGGACTTGTTAATGGGCCAAGTTCATAACTAAAACCCGAGAGGTATAAAATACCCCTAGATTTGTAAAATTACTAAAATACCGCTGATTTGTAAAAATTACCAAAATACCCTTAGTTTGAAAATTACCAAAACATCCTTAGATTTGTAAAATCACTAAAATAGCCCTGAACTATGAAATTACCAGAATACCCTTAGTTTGCAGAATTACCAAAACATCCCTGATTTACAAAATTCCCAAGGTACCTCTATTTTGCAAAATTACTTAAGTACCTCTGTAGAGTATATTTACGGAAATACCTTTGGGTTGTGAAATGATGAAAATACCCCTATGTGATGAGTATGAGTTTTGTGGATGTTACTCATGTGCACGTTGCATTCATATGATATTCTGATTAGGATGCATATGGGTGGGAATTATGGTACGGAAGAAGATTTAAGGATCGCATAGTCACTTGACGACCATGGATCCACCGGTGGCTTTAAGCCAGTTATGTGATTAGTAGCTTTGCTGCAACGTTGAGTAGTGTCGCTGTGAGTGCTACCTTTGGTGTGTAGAGGATGGGTGGGTCGATTTAGAAATCCCCACAGGTCTGTAGGGTCGGAAGGGAAATGGTTTGTAGCGGATGGATTTTTGGGGAGGGCCTTGCATTGCCTTGTTTTGCATATGATATGATATGATATAATATGATATGAGGTCATAGTGGGCCAAGGCCCAAGACCACCGATTTTGATAGGGCTCAGGCTAATGTGATAATTATATATTGAATTGAATGTCAAGGGTTGTACACACTGAGTTTCGAAACTCACACCCTTTATTTAATGTTTCAGGTGATCCTCAGTAAATGGCTCGACGTGGGAGAGGACTCGGAGATGGCCACACTACAAGATGTTTAAACTTTTATTTAATTGTTTCAAAAGACATAGTTTTAATTGCTTACTTTCGTTGGATGTAATAAGGCCTTGTACTCCGTTTTGACTTTAGACTTTGGGTTTTGTTGTTTTAATTGTTTACTTAATTATTAAACCTGAGTAAATTTCTTACGTTTAAACTTGGTTCCGAAGTACTTAAAATTATAAAATAGGGTTTTTACTATTACTTAACAAGATTCAAAGATTTTGGGCTTTTAGGCCTTAAATTTTAACTTAGCAAAATTGTTTAAAATTGCGCCTTGATGTGACATTCCCGGATTTGGCCATAACGTCTGGGCCGGGTTTGGGGTGTTACAGACTTTGTGTCAAGATTGCCTTTATCTCCGGGAAAGAAAGATGCAATTTGGGTAATAGTTGACAGATTGACGAAATCAGCTCATTTTGTTTCGATGAGAACAGATTATTCAATTGATAAGTTAGTTGAATTGTATATTGCTGAGATTGTGAGATTGCACGGGGTGCCACTATCTATTGTATCTTATAGAGATCAGAGATTTACCTTGCGATTTTGGAAGAAATTGCAAGAGGCTTTAGGCACAAAGTTGCATTTTAGTACCGCGTTTCATCCCTAAACAGATGGACAATCCAAGCAGATCATTCAGATTCTTGAGGATATGTTGAGATGTTGCATTCTTGAATTTGAAAGTATGTGGGAAAAACATTTGCCTTTGATTGAATTCACATACAATAATAGTTTTCAATCTAGAATTAAAATGGCACTGTACGAGGCTCTTTACGGTCAAAAATGTCAAACTCCATTGTATTGGACTGAGCTAAGTGAGAATAAGCTTCACAGGTTTGATTTGATAAAAGAAACAGAACAGAAAGTAAAAGTGATTCGTGACAGTTTGAAAGTAGCATCAGATCGTCAGAAGTCTTATGCAGACTTGAAACGAAAAGATATCGAGTTTGAAGTCGGAGACAAAGTGTTTTTGAAAGTGTCTCCGTGGAAGAAAATACTTCGATTTGGCCGAAAAGGCAAGTTGAGTCCAAGGTTCATCGGACCGTATGAGATCATTGAACGAGCTAGGTCGGTTGCTTATAGATTGTTGTTGCCACCTGAATTAGAGAAAATTCATAATGTATTCCATGTATCAATGCTTCGAAGGTACATATTTGATCCATTGCATGTAATTGCACCTACTTCGTATAGTGAAGAACCAATTCAAATTTTGGCACGTGAGATCAACGATTTGAGAAACAAGAAAATCTCTCTAGTCAAAGTGTTGTGGCACAAACACAGAGTTGAAGAGGCTACGTGGGAGCCTGAGGATGTTATGAGAGAGCAATATCCAAACCTATTCACTGGTAAGAGTTTCGGGGATGAAAATCCCTAAGGGGGGAGAGTTGTAACAGCTCGGTTTAGACCCTAGTTGGAACAGTGGTTTTGGGATACTAATCCGAGGTCAGAAAAATATTTTAATATTATTTTTGTTGTTTCTAATATGTGATTGAGAATGTGTGAAAGTTCTGTGTGAAAATTTTATCGATTGAGTGCTTAATTAGCAAAAAGGATTAAATCGCATAAAATGTAAAAGCTGTGTGCTAATTGTTAAAGTGTCTATTTGGCATGGCTTATTAAATGAGAAGTCCTTATGTGGTAATTAGCCTTTTGGTAGTGGAGATGGACATAAATGGCCATTAAATGAATGAACTATAATGTTTTAAACTAAGGGTAAAATGGTAAAATTTGTATTAATGTTAATATAATTAAAACAAAACAAATTAGATGGCCATTTCTCATCTTTCTTCCACCGAAAATAGAAAAGAGAAATAACCATTGAAGCGTTGTGATATGCGGCTAGGGCTTAGCTTTGATTGAGGTATGTTTTTGACTCGATTTTTGATGATTTCTATGTTTTTATGATCGTTGCTTTGTGTTCTATCAAACTCATGCTTTAATTTTATAATTTGATGATGATTTTAAGATATTCCATTGATGAATGCTTGAGCTTTGTGATAGTTGCTGATGAAATATGAATAATAGGTGGAAGATTAATATATTTTATCTTTGAATTTTCGGTGAAATTGAGTAATTTGGGCTAAATTGTGAAAACAAGAAATTGGAGGACTAAAATGTGAAATAAATGAAATGTGTGGGCTTGTATGGATATGGGGAGAATTTGGCTAGGCATGGGTGAAGTGAAATTTTATGAATTTTGTGATTTTGTGAAATAGGGACTAAAGTGTCAAAATGTGAAAATGTGAGGGTTAATTTGCAAAATGCCCTAAATATTTGTGTTTGGACTAAATTGAATGAATTGGTGATTAAATGAGCTAAATTTGAATATGTATAAACCAAGAAAAGAGAGATTCGGATCGAGATCGAGGCAAGGACAAAGTGCTCGATTGATGGACTGATCTCGGTATATCTACGTCCGAGGTAAGTTCAGATATAATACAAAATGTTTTAATTCATATCTATGTGTTATAAAAATATATGAAATTGTGATTAATGATTTAGAAATTTATATGGGTGGATTTGAGAAATGTGGCACTAAGTGTGCGATATAGAATTTATAAGATAATAAATGGCACTGTGTGTGCGAAATAGAGACAGTATTGATTATACTGATTGGCACTGTGTTTGCGATACCGAATCAAGTTCGATTTAATATAGAGGAACTAAGTGTACGATGTTACTTAAGCTTCAGTTATGATTTGGGCACTAAGTGTGCGATTGAATCAAAGAGTTAACGAAGGTTGGTCGAAATGAAGTATTGAGCTTTGAGTAGCATGTGTGATCGATAACTAAGTGTTGGCTAAGGTACGTACGAAACCTACGTGGTTGATGAAATTATAAATGGTTTTATGGATAGTTAAGTGAGTATATTAGCTATGGATGACATGGTATATGTGTATTTGTAAGTTGATCTATGTGATGGATTATATTTGTGTATTGTGATTGTATTATTGAACTAAATGTATTATATTACGAACTTACTAAGCTCTAAAGCTTACTGTGTGAAGTGTGTCTCTGTTTTACAGTGTCAGCAAAGCTAGCTCAGATCTAGGGATCGTCAGCGACTCAATCACACTATCGGCTATCTATTTTGGTACTTTTGAAAGATGTGTATATTTGGTATATGGCATGTATGGGCTAGTATATATGGTGTATTATGAGATATTGGACCTTGCCATGTGATATGGCTTGGAAGTTAAATGATTTTGGTTCATATATGTAGGATATGAAAATGATGAATGTGGTATGAAATAGTAAGAATGGAAATGGTATATTTTATGCTTGAATTGGTTGATGAAAATGGTTGTTTATGTGTGAATTTGTGGTATGATTATATGATGCTTAGTATATATATATATATATTAATTGAGAAAATGATACTTTGGATGGAGTTATTTGAGTAGGAATTGAATATGGAAACAAATGATGTAGTAGATGATTAATTGGTGCTTGAAATGGTAAATTCTGGTTGCATTTGAGGCATGAATTGGTATTGGATTGATACTTATAGGTAAACCCAAAGTGTGGATGGTAATTGGCATTGAAGATGGTCTATAATTGCCCACACGGTTGAGCACACGGGTGTGTGGCTCGACTGTGTCCTTCGAGGTTATCTTTCAAAACAAGTCAGACTCGACCACGGGCTGGACACACGGGCGTGTGACTGGCCATGTGGTGCAAGTCAGTGTCGACCACGGGTGAGGCACATGTGCGTGTCTCAGGCCGTGTGAACAAGTCAGTATGTATGCCCTGTTTTACCACGACTTGGGCACATGGGCATGTCCAAGGTCGTGTGAGGCACACGGCCTACCCATACGGGCGTGTGACCTCTGTAACTTAAAAGAATGTTTGAATTTCAGAAAATTTTGTATGTGTTTGGTTTAGTCCCGACCCCTTTCTAACACGTATTTAAGGTCTCGTAGACCTCATTAAGGGACTATGTAACAGCCCGACTTAGGGCCTAGTCGAAATAGTGGTGCGAAAGCACAATTCCGAAGAAGAAATATGTGTTTAAATGATTTTATAAGGCTTATGAGGTATTTTCATGATAGTGTGAAAATTTCATGAAGGAATTTTATTAATTAGTGAATAAATTGTCCATTAGGACTAAATTGCAAGGATTAGAAAATATGAGATTTTACAAGATTTAAGTATGAAATAGAATTATAAAAATTATTAGAGGTCCTTATTTAGCAATTAGACCATTATATGTTGAGATGTACAAAAATGGACATAGGAAGGAAAAATCTCAAGAAAGAATCATTGAGGGCCTTTTTGTCATTTGGTAAATTAAAGAATTAAAAGGGAAAAGAAGTAAAAATTAGTGTTCATCTTCTCCATGCTAGCTGAAAATTTCAAGGTCACCATAGCTAGGGTTTCTTTATCTTCCAAGCTTGATAGTAAGTGTATCCTAGCCCCATTTTTAATGTTCTTTGCATTTTTGAGATCCTCGTAGCTCGGTTTAGCTATTTCTAGCTATATTTTGAGCTAGGAATTATGTTAAAAAATTTACCCATGTATGACATGCATGTATTTTGATGTTTTATGGAAGAATATGAAAGTTTGATGTATGATAAACATCTTTTTTTCTAAGTGATTTCAATGAAAAATGCATAAAAGGACCAAATTGTAAAAATTGTAGAAATGGTCATACATGGGTGAAATAGTGAAAATTGAATGTTGTTATAGTTGACAATATGATTCGGCTAGGCTTGAAATGAAAGAAAGTCGAACAAAAATTCATTTTACGAGCCTAGGGGAAAAAGTGTAATTATGATAAAGTTTAGGGGCAAAAATGTAAAATTTTGCCAAAGTATGAAATATGAGTAAATTTAGTCAATGTAAGTATTAAACAAGTTAAATTGTTATTATAGATCAAGAAACATGAAGCCCGGACCGAAATCGAGGTAAGAACAAAGTGGTGGATTAAATTGCACATCAACACATATTTTGGAGTACCGAGGTAAATTTGTATGAATTTATTTCTACATATGTTATTATAATTAAATTAATTTCTATGTTGAATATTGTATATTATTTTCATGTAGTTGATTAACAATGACTAATAAGAAATTTAATGAGAACAAGCAAGTGAAAGACCTGGCTGAAGATTCAGAATAACGAGGATACCTATGTCACAACATGAGATAAAGAAAGCTCGTGTATGACCATATCTGGGATATGGCATTGGCACCGAATGTAGATCCTGTATAAGACCATGTCTGGGACATGGCATCAGCATCGAATAAGGAAGGTCTCGTGTAAGACCATGTCTTGGACATGGCATCGACACCATTTAAGGAAGGTCTCGTATAAGACCATGCCTGGGACATGGCATCGTCACCATAAAAGAAAGATCTCGTGTAAGACCATGTCTGGGACATGGCATCGACATCAAGCTAAGAGATCCCGTGGAAGACCATTTCTGGGATATAGCATCGGCATCATGAGGCGATCCCATGTAAGACCATATCTGGGGTATGGCATTAGCATCGATATACATGTTTGATGAGATTGAGTATCCTCTAATATTCCAAATAATTCAACGGGAAAAAGAGTAAGCATGAAAAAGTGACTAAGAGCAAAGTAAGTAAAGTTGATGATGAGATAAGTTGTATAAGAATGATAAAGAATTTCATTCAAGTTAAGAAAGATAGAGATTCAAGTTATTGTCTATGATAATTTTAGTGCTAAACTATGTAACTAGTGATACATGTACTATGAGTAAATACAAGTTAAGGTAACCCTAATGTGATGGGTAAGTATGAGTAAGAGTAAGTATGAGTAAGTAAGTTTAAGCACTTAAGTTTTATGTGTTCTTGTTTCATGATGAATGAGTTTATTTTGAGAAATTATGTTGCTACATAAGATTTCATGCAAACTTACTAAGTTATATGCTTACTTCTCTCTTTTCCTTCTTTCTTATAGCATCACCAAGCTAACTCAGGGATCGTAGATGTCGGAGCTCGGATCACACTATCAATCAACATTTTGGTATAGCTAAGTTGTTCTGTTTTCAGTATGGCATGTATAAAGATATTGTCATTTTGAGTTATACCATATTGAGAGCCAATGAGATACCTACAAAAGTTATTATTCTTTTTGTATATAGCCAAAGAAATTGGCTAATATTTGTTAAGTCCATATCTTATTGATGATGAATTGGGTATTATTCATAGTATATGAATGTTACATTATGTATTGCTTGAGTTGGTATAAGTGTGTTTATGTTTCAGGGTGGCAATTGGCTTGGAAAATAACCTCTAAGTGTCCACACGGGAAGACACACGGCCGTGTGTCTAGGTCGTGTGGGATACACGGCCAGCCCCATAGGTGTGCTAATAGGCCGTGTGTCCCTTGCATCAACTTATGAGAATATGATTCGTTACACGGACTAGTACACGGGCATGTGCCATGGCCATGTGCTAATAAGGGTTCGATGACATCATAAACAGAGAGCTCCACGGGCAGAGGACACGGGCGTGTCTAGGCCGTGTAAAAGACACGGGTTATAGACACGGGCGTGTGCCCAGTCGTGTAAAAACCCTTGTAGGTTCAAAAAAAATAAATTCTATACGGGCTAGGGACATGGGCGTGTGAGACCACACGGCCTGCCCACACGGGCATGTGACCCCTGTTTAGGCAAAAATTTTCAAGGAGTGTAAAATTTTTCGGTTGAACTCCTATACCTTCTGGATTTATGTTTAAGGCCTCGTAGGCCCACGATATGCACATTATGATTAAAAAGAAAAAAAAAGTTTCAAGTTGGACCAAAATTTTATAACTCGATAATACATGTTTTAGTAAGATTAAGTACGATAATGCGTCGTATCCTATCCCGGCGTCGGACACGGGTAAGGGGTGTCACAGACTATATGTTTATATTTGTATATGTTTAATTGATGTTTGACTTTGTGTTGTGAAATGAATTTAAATGTTCCGAAATGATCGATAATGCCTTTTAACCCTATTTCGACGACGGTTTCGGATTAGGGGTGTAATGCCCCGAATTTGGGCTTATTAGGTTGTAACGCCCCAAAAATCCCGAAAATTTAAATTTCTATGCATTGAAGTTAATATGTATGTGTAGCACTTAGAATAATATTATTAAGGTATTATCGGGATTATTTGAAGCCTTAGAGATAGGGGAGACCATAGGGAAAAATTTATTTTTCTTGCTTAGTGGATCCTAGTGTCAGGCATGAGGTCTCTTAAGTAGATTAACAGAGAATAAGACACAAATGGGCTTGTGGCCCAGTGGAAGTGGCATCACTTGGGAGCTATGAGGTGGCGTGTGTGAAAGCTGAAGGGGTCAAAGGTTTGAGCAGGAAGAGTGTATTTTGGAGTGTTTTATTTTGCATAGGTAGATGGCAAGAGTTGTGTTGGTTTTGTACTCTTGCCGTGGAGAGTTTGAAGTAAGCAGGACTGATGGATGTGGAGGAGATTTCGAATAAGATTAAGATATTATTAGAGAGAAAAGATAGGAGATGAAGAGGGTGAAGTGTTGGGGCCGAATAGGACTGTGGAGGGAAGGTAGGATTCAGCCTTGGTTATAAAAAGGGGTTGCCGAATTCCAGTGAGGGGTTCCTGAGCTTTCGCAATTTCTTTTTCTTTATTCTCCCCAAATGGTTTCTCCCTTTTTGCCGATTTTTTCACAAAGCCAAATTCCCTCAATTGCCAAAATTTCTATCATCCTTCTTTGCCGAATCTCTACTGTTACTGAACCCTTGTTGTTGTTCTTTCACCTCAATCATTTGTTATCTTCTCCTAGTCACGTTGGAAGCCGAATCTTGTTTAGTAGATATCTAAGCCGTGCGATCAAAGGAGAATTTCGGGTAAGGCTCAACAATCGCCAGCGTGGTAGGTAAGGATTGTTAATAAGGGGGTAAGCGTTCTCGACTCAGTCATGGTTTAGTAAATGGCCGAATCTAATTTGGCTCGTAGGGGTGGCTTATGTACAATATGGGTCACTTGGTTTTGATGATATAGGTGTTTGAGTGCAGATCTAGAGGATAATCGCAAATAGTAGCAAAGGAAGGGCTACTAGAACGTGAGGCACACAGTAAGGGTATGGTGAGGTTTCGGTTTTTGATAAGTATGTATTTAAGCCTTGGTTAATCGTTAGTAATATCGATTGTAGGTTCGTGACTAAGAGGTTTGCAGCGCGTGGATACCAGGTGTGTACAAACACTACACACATGATATCGGAAATGCCGAAAAGCCAAAAAGCCGAAAAGCCGAAAGTGGCTAAATGGGCCAGGTGGGCCCTAAGGCTAGGTTTGATGAGTTTGTTTGGTTTGGTGTATAAATTGAGTCTGTCAAGCATAATACATGAACTGGAATTGTTTTGGGCCTAAAAGGCCATAAGGATGTGATTTGGGCCTAATGGGCCGTAAGGATGTAATTTGGGTTTGATGGGCTTTATGGGGACGTAGACAAGTATCTTAGGGTTTATGGACTTAAGGCCTAGTTTGAACAACTCTTAAATTTCATAAGACTTTCTAATAATTAAACATGTCTGTGGACAAGTCGCTAGGTTAGAGTGTGGTAACGGGCATATGCATGTCTAGGATTGGATCTAGGGAGAGCTTGGTACTTAAGCGGCCCTAGCGGCCCACCTCCTCTTCTCTAGAACCCTACCTGGTGCATAGTGTCTGTTCACTTTAGCCGCAAGGACTTGTTAATGGGCCAAAGTTCATAACTAAAACCCGAGAGGGACGAAATACCCTAGATTTGTAAAATTACTAAAATACCCCTAATTTGAAATTACCAAGATACCCTTGGTTTGAAAAATCACTAAGATAGCCCCAAATTGTGAAATTACCAGAATACCCTTAATTTGCAGAATTACCAAAACATCCCTAATTTACAAAATTTCCAAAGTACCTCTGATTTGCAAAATTACTTAGATACCCTTGTAGAGTAGATTTACGGAAATACCCTTGGTTTGTGAAATGACGAAAATACCCCTATGTGATGAGTATAAGTTTATGGATGTTACTTATGTGTTTGATGCATTCATATGATATTCTGCTTAGGATGCATATGGGTGGGAATTATGGTACGGAGGAAGATTTGAGGATCGCATAGTCGCTTGACGACCGTGGATCCACCGGTGGCTTTAAGCCCATTATATGATTAGCAGCTTTGCTGCAACGTTGGGTAGTGCCGCTGTGAGTGCTACCTTTGGTGTGTAGAGGATGGGTGGGTCAATTTAGAAATCCCCACAAGTGTGTAGGGTTGGAAGGGAAATGATGTGTGTAGCGGATGGATTTTTGGGAGGGTTTTGCATTACCTTGTCTTGCATATCATATGGTATGATATGAGGTCATTGTGGGCTAAGGCCCAAGACCACCGATTTCGATAGGGATTAGGCCCAATATGAATATTTGTATGTTGATTTGATTGCCAAGGGTTGTACACACTGAGTTTCGAAACTCACACCCTTTATTTAATTTTTCATGTAATCCTCAGTAAACGGCTCGACGTGGGAGAGGACTCGGAGATGGCCACACAACAAGATGTTTAAATTTTTATTTTTATTTATTTGTTTCAAAGCACATGGTTTTAGTTGCTTTACTTTCGTTGGATGTAATAAGGCCTTGTACTTTGAATTGATTTTAAATTTTGGGTTTTGATGTTTTAACTGTTTACTTAATGATTAAACTTAAGTAAATTTCTTATGCTTAAACTTGGTTTCCGAAATCCTTAAAGCTATAAAATGGGCTTTTATCATTACTTAACAAGACTCATGGGTTTTGGGCTTTTGGGCCCTAAAATTTAACTTAGCAAAATCGTTTTGAAATATGCCTTTGATGTGACACGCTAGATTCGGGCCTAACTTCTAGACCGGGTCTGGGGTGTTACAAGGGGTGTTACAATATCCCCTTAGCTAATAAGTTCTCCTCATTCTTGATATTTAACAGCAACCAATTCTCAAAATCAATAGTAAAAAAAATCATTATGGATACAATCGGGAATTAACCTTTTCCAAATTGGTTGCGTCGATAGGCATGTTCTCAAGGTATGATCTATATTTTCTAACATATGGCTGCACATGTAACACGACCCGTCATTTGTTAATCCCCTTTTGCATCTTTCTTCGTTAGTCAACACTCTACCATGCATGCATAACCATAGAAATTGCCTTATTCGTTGTGGCACCTCGACTCTCCACATCATTTTCCATTTCGTATCTGCCTCCATCCAATAGTCTTGATTAAGAGACTTATAACCTCTTGCCACTGTGTAATTACCTGTGTTATACGGCTTCCAAAAGCATATATCCTTCCCTTCACTTTCCAAAAGCATATATTGGAGATTCTTTTTAGCTTGAGATGTTTTTATTTATTCTCCAGTGTGGTGTCTTCAAGGTAGATATTACAAGGATCAAATTCATCATAGGCGTAGCTACCTATCATATTAATGAGAAAGCAAAACAAACATGTAAAATGTGATATAGAATAATTAAAAATATAAGGATTTAGTGAAAACCTTAATATTGTGCCAATTAGAAAGAAATTAATTGTGAAAAGAGAGTATAAATTTATGTTTCAATATCTCAATTTTCATATTTATCCACTTAACACTTAATCATTCAAAAACTAACATCTAAATATGATTTTAGTCATTGTTTATTTATTTATTTATAATATTTATTCATTATTGAGAATGTTTTCTATTTACTTTCTAAGATATAACTGAGTTAAAAGTAATTAAAATATTAAAAGCCAACTTTTTCTAATTGAAATTTTGAATAATTTTAGTTTTTAAAGGAATCAAATTATAACTGACTACATGTTTCATTTTTAATCAAATAAAGTATGGGGTTTTAAGAGAAGAGAGAGTAGTAGATCTATGTATATCAAAATAATTTACATACATTATTTTATTATTTTTAATATAAAAGTATATTAATTTACACTAATTATCACAATAAAAAACATATTATTTTAGAAATTAACTAAACTATAACTCATAAAAAATATTATACTTATTTAATCCCATCAAATTACTATTATACTTATTTAATTCTATTACAGTTTTATTTTATTTCGATTATAACTTTATTCCATTTCAATGAATTAAATCTAGCTTAAAACTTTTTTAGAAAACCTTAATATAAATCATCCCCTACATAACTATTAATTGAAAATTGTCATTTTATTTTTTCAAAATATGTATTTTTTAAAAAAAAATCATTTCAAAGGAGGTGTCATGGATTCTAGTATATATAAACTGAAAAGAAAACTTTCATAACTAAAAATAGTTAATAATATGCCAAGTCACAGAAGCTGGGGACGATGTTTTTATATATTAAGGGCAGTTAGATTGCCATGGTGGTAACAAAGTAACAAGTCCCATGCTGAAGAATCCTTTGAATGGGCTGCTAATAAGCCAATGAATTAGACGCTCAACAAGTTCTCCATTAAGCTCTCAACAGTATCCTTTAAGCTCACCTCCAATGGGGTAAATTTAATGCCTAGACTTTTCACTCTCTCCTGGGATACCTGAAATGCTGGAAATGCTGGCATGGAAAGCTTCTCATCTGAGCATCTGCCATCACCAAAACATTCCACTATTCATCTGAGCATCTATGCACGTGTGATGTATAAATGAAACTTGTTAGGCTTACTTTTGAGGAAGATTGAGATGGGGGTAAAGCTCCCGTAATATCTTCAAAATCTCACAAGAGTGTGTAGGTTTCCCAGCTACACAGTATCTTCCGCAAGCCAAATGATTCTCGAATGCAAGTATATGCGCATTCGCCACATCTCTAACGTCCGCCAAACTACATGTTGCATTACGAAATGTTTCAGCCCCAGCATCAAGTAAAGGGTATGTTAGATAGAAAGTAAGGATTTATACTGCTGTGGTGGTTGGAGGTTTACCTACCTACGAGCTTTGCAATTGGCTCCACACTAATATTGAGAGTTGGCTGTAAAAGAGGTCCTAACACCGTGTCCGGGTTAATTGTCACCATATCCATACCCTTCTCTTCTGAAAACTTCCAAGCAGCCTTCTCTGCTAAAGTCTTTGAAAGCATATACCAAACCTGATAGAAACAAACAACATTTTAATAACAAGAATTAATTCAGAGTATATCCATTATCAACATACATAAAACATCCTTCACTTTCTCAATGGTACAATTGATGGAGATAACAAGAAATCGAAACACCTTTAATTTTTCACAAACAACAGGATATGAGAACCATTTCTCATCAACTACCACATCATCAGCCAGAGGTTTCCCGGTCACCATTACTGCTGCAAGAGAGGAGGTTATAATCACTCTTTTAATGGATGGAACTTTAGCACAGGATCCAAGAACGTTAAGTGTTCCCTTCACTGCAGGTTCAACCAGTTCAGCCTAGAAACAAAAGTGCCATAGTTCTTCAAATCATCAGCACTAACCTTAACCAGAAATCGCAGAGTCATTTAAAGAGAATAACCTGCGGATCCTTGGGGCCAAAATAACAAGGAGAAGCTGTATGGAAAACACCAATGCAACCTTCAACCGCAGAACCAAAAGATCCCTCTTCAAGTAGCTCCGCTTTGAACAAATGGAGCCTTTCATTTGCTCCATCAAGTGCAAGCAAGTGCTCTGTTTTCTTCCGATCGTCTAAGAATATACATAAGCATGATATGATACAAGTTTAAAGGAAAGATATCCAAGTTATGAAAACATTTTAGGATTGAAAAGGAAAGAGAGAACGATGAAAATGGGATAGTAAAAGCAAAGAAAAAGAAGCACTGACATGGGTCACGAACAGTAGCGTTGACAGTGTAGCCATGTTGAAGTAAGAGGTTTACAAGCCAGGAAGCGATGTAACCCGATGCTCCTGTCACACAAACCACTTTCTCTGCTTCGCTCATCGTTGTGTCCTGCCCTCTTCATCTGCTTCTGCATGCACTTTTTTTTTTTTTTTTTTTTTGAAAAGAAAATGAATAACATCAATTACTTTTTTTGAAAAGAAAATGAATAACATCAATTACATAAAAGTAATATTGACTTTATCTTCCTGTAACAAATCTAAAATTTTCTTCGGAGCATCCTCAAGGACCTGTAAAGATGATTTCCAATTCAGACTAAACTTAGCAAGCCGGCCTGCCACCACATTCCATTCTCTTGGTATATGAAGGATTCTCCATTGGCCTTCCGAATTCATAATCCCCTTGGTCCTTCTAAAACACTGTAATTTTTAACTCCTCCATATGCATGCACTGCTTTTTAAGTAAATTAATAATCACGTTAGTTACGTTTACATCAACTCCTCTTTCTGTGGTCCAATCAAAGAATACCCGTAAGCATTAAATATTTAAACCTAACGTAATTAGGTCATGAAAATGTTTAGCATTGTTATAATAAAAAAAGACACTTCTCGAAATGTTTTTAGGAAAATCACATATTTAAATGTAATTATTTATAATTATATAAAGGTAATTATTATAATTGCTGAGTCTCATTGAATGAGGTATAATTAAAACTTTGATACTACTTTCCAATTCTTAGGAAGAAAGTGAGAATTGAAATAATTACGCAGATAATTATATTCAAATCTAATTTTAAAATATTATTTGTATAAGTCTTTAGATATTATAATATATTTATTTATAAAAATTTATGGTAAAAAAGTATGTACATAACTTTTTTATGTCTCCATGCTATATCTTATAAAAATAATATACTTATTTATAAAAAAATGTTATAATTTTTTTGATCATAGCTTATTTATAAAAACAATTTTCTAAAGTTATGACAAAAAATTAAATTATTTATAACAATTGTTATGAAAGTTATTAGACAATTTATAAAACTTTTTTTATAAAGGTTATATATTAAAAATTATATTATTTTTTATTTAATTTACATATTATAGAAATAGATATAACTTAGTATAAGTTTTTCTCCAAAATAAATTTATTTTATTTTTTATAATTAAAGCTACATACTATTTGGATTGTGAACCAAAATATTTAAAGGTCAATAATAATTATTGAAATACAAAAGATTTTCATGCATTATATCAAGAGGTATGATACTATTGAAAAGAATGGTGACAGGCATAAGTACCATAAACAGCTCGCAAACTTTTTTATTTAAGGCATTCAAGGATTCGAAATGTGGTTGAGAAGACATTCGTTGTTCTAAAAATATATTTCTCATATTAATAACTCTTGGAAATTGTAGATTGCAAGTTCATTATTCATGAGCACTTATTCAAATTAGAAAGTGATGATTTTTTCATCTAATGGATACATTTGATTTCCATGGGACATGTTTCTTCTAAGAAGTATGTCCAACACGAAGGGTTGTGTCTCTTCAATTGTGTCCATTGAGTGCATATAAATAGATGGACTATGGTGCTCACAATTATCATTACAATCAATTCAATTTTAGAAATTAGAGTCAGAGTTAGGGAATTCCTCAATTTTGCTAATCAAAGGAAATAAAAAAGCTTCGTTATATCCTGGGACGACATTTGCCTTAACCCTTTAGCAACTTTGTGTTGGGGCAAATTGTTCTCTTTGGAAAGTGCCACACGTGCCTCAAAGTCTACTGTTTTAATTTCATATCGTCTCCGGATCTATCATCTCCACTCAAATTCTCCAACAATCAAAGAGAACAATTTTGGAGATGGCGATGGAGGCTACCACCACATTCAAAGTGATGAACCAAGAGTTTATGAAAATTTATTGATTTGATGGCTCAAACTTCAATCGCTAGAAGGATAAGATGTTGGCCCTTCTTACCGTCTTGAATGTAGCATACATTCTGGATCCAAACCTACAACCTGTGTAGGATCCTGCCCCCAATGCAAACCCCGAGAAAAATTACGAAAGCAGCCAAACTCAAGAAGAAGCGTGACAAAGACAATTTCACATGTCGCGGACACATCCTTAACACCTTGTCTGATTGATTGTATGATCTCTATAGCTCGATGCAATCCCCGGTGGAAATATGGAAAGCTTTTGAAGAGAAATACAACACTTAGAGATAAGGTACGAATAAAATTTTAATGATGAAGTTTTTATAATTTAAAATGCTCGATAGTATCCCAATCATGGATCAAGTCCATGAACTACAAGTCCTTGCAAGTAAGCTTCATGACTTGAAAGTTGTTATTCCAGAATTGTTACAAGTCGGGGCTGTCATCTCGAAGTTGCCCTCGTCTTGGAACAATTATCAGAAGAAACTTCTGCATATGATAGAGAACTTCATTGTGGAGAAAATATTTAGGTATTTATGTAGTAAAGAGGAAACTTAAAAGCGTGATGCAGTGTATCTTCCCCAAAGTTCTAAAGTGAACCATGTGAGTGAGTCCAAGAACTCTCGAAATAGTAACCGAAAGGCAACATTCGAGACCAAGGACATGTAAGACAAGAAGAAAAAATCGTGCAATTGCTATAACTACAATAAGAAAGGACACTACATTAAGAATTGTAAACTTCTCAAAAAGACGCAATATGCCACAACCTCCAAAGCCAATATGGTGGAGGACATGGACTTAGTGGCCATGGTTACGGAAAGGATCGGAAGTTTGTAGATTGGTATGATTACCGAACTCAACATAGCCATGATTGATAAGTCTTATAATTGGTGGCTTGACTTCGAAGCTACTGTCTATGTGTGTAATGACCGACAATAATTCAAGATTTATGAACTAGTGACAAACCATGAAATTCTTATGGGTAACTATCAATTAGTTAATGTGCTTGGTCAAGGGACAGTGGAACTCAACTTCACATCCGAGAAGAAGTTGACCTTGATTAATGTGTTGCATGTTCTCAAAGTGAGTAAGAATTTATTGTCCACGAGTCTTCTGTGTAACAAGGGGCTCAAGGTTATCTTGGAATTTGATAAATTAGTCTTGCTTAAAGGTGATATATATGTAGAAAAAGAATATTGTAACGAGGACATGTTCAAGTTGAGCATTGATATGAATAAACTCAATTCTTCTGCTTATATTGTTGAATCTTATCCTTTATAGCATGCGCTTCTAGCACATTTTAATTTTAAAACTTTACAATATATGTAAAAGAATAGTTATATTAGTCTAAATAATGATGAGTTTGTAGATAAATGTGGAGTTTGTATTCAGTAAAAAATTACCAAGAAACCGTTTCCTAATAAGTGTGAAAGGAATTCACAAGTGTTAGATTTAATCCATTCGGATGTTTGTGAATTAAATGAAATTCTAACAAGAGGTGGAAAATGATATTTTATCACTTTTATAGACGATTTCTCTAAATTAACTTATGTGTTTCTCATGAGAAGTAAAGACGAGGCTTTTGATATGTTTAAACGTTTTAAAAATGAGGTTGAGAATTTGTTTAGTAAGAAAATTAAAGTGCTTTATAGTGATAGAGGTGGTGAATATTTCTCAAATGCATTGTAATATCCTAAAAATTTGAGTATCATCTTGTTACTTGTGTTAGTCGGGTATGATTTTATTGTGTGTTTAATATAGTCTAGTGAAGGCTTGGAATTATTAATGAAGCTAGAATAATTTTTTTTTAGTATTGAAAATTTAGTGAAGTGGATTAAGTGATCTTGACACTTAAGTTAATTTATGTATCTAAATTTAGCATATGATGAGTTATTGGCAAGGTGGTTATGATGCATGAATGGTTGTTTGAGGGGAGTGGTTCGAATAGCATGGAGTGCATTTTTAAGACTTTATTTTTATGCACCTTTACATTAAATGTCGGCCAAGCTTTACATATGGTAAGTTGGACTTTAAATTTTTATGGCAAGTTGAATAATAGATTAGGAAAGCTTGAACTTTAGGAAAGGAATCATATGGATTAAGGAAGGATAAGGGGACATAAGGCTTGGATTAAGGATGAGGTTTTGGAAGCTTTTTTAATGGCAAACTAGTCCATGTATGTGGACGGCATATTGGTCTGGGGGGGTTGACCGAATTTGTTGAAGGTTTGGTAGGTTGGTAGTTTGTTAGTTAAAACTTCCTAAGCATTTGAGCTTTTTTTTCTTTTCTCTCCACAAACACTATCCCTAGCCGAATGTGTTCTTGGCAATAAGCTAAAATTTTGTTTTGGTATTGGTATTATTCATTGTTTTGTGTCTAGCCGAAAAACCCTTTTGGAGCCTTGCCAACTTCCCTAGTACACCATATTGAGTAAAAACCGAAACCACCATTGTGCTTGGCCGAACCTCTCTTGTTCTCATCCTTCTTTTTCATTCTTTTCATATTTGTTCAAAACCCAAATTTCTTCTTTTATCATTCTTTTCATATTTGTTCAAAACCCAAATTTCTTCTTTTACTTTCTTCTATTGCCGAATCCTCCTTCTCCTATTTTCAGTTTTCTTTTCCTTTCTCTTTCTCCACTCTAGCCGAATTCATTTGATTGTCTTCTATCCACCATAGCCGAATCTTCTTTATTTCTCTTTGTTTTGTCTTGGCCGAATATCAACAAGGGTAGATTTTCTTTGTGTTCATCTATAATCGGTTTTGATGATAGGTAAGTGTATTGGCCGAATTTCCTTATTCCTTTTCTTTTCTCTCTATCGTTTCTCATGAGGGCAAAAGCCAAATTTTGAGCATTTGTTAGTAAGGTTCTAACCATAGGAACTTATTTCTTTTAGGCTCTTCGGGACTTTGGAATCAATCGATTTAACCCTATTTCTCTAGCAATCGAAGTTGATAAGTCAAGTGGTAAGGATTTATGTTGGTTCATTATTCTTTAAGAGGATGTAAAGCCGAAGACTATTGAGACTAAGGTTTGTTGTTGGCCGAATAGTCTTTGTTATTGATCTTAGTGTTGGCCGAATGTAGGACAAGGAGATCTAGTGCTGTAGATTGGGTCTTCGGGATTTAGTGCTTGCGTTAGTGACAGGTGTGTAACTTACACACTTTATAACTTGGTAATATATTAATAACTTGATCATGTTTTAAAGCCGAAAACTGTGAAAATCTCGATATGATACCGTAATGGTATGAGCAAGGATTCGGGTAAGTCCGTTTCGATATGTTGCTATATGATGCTTATTACCATGATATGTGATATATTTTTATATGATACATAACAAAGCATGATGGCATGATTTGCATAATAATTGCACTGTTGTGGGTGATATGAGAGGAGGGGGAAGGATTTGATATCCGTGTCTTTGGGACACCAGAGGTTTGGCACCTCCAGTGGTTTGGTACCACATATTATTTCGTGTCTTTGGGACACCAGAGGTTTGGCACCTCATAGCGATTCATCCTAGTGGCTTAGTACCACAGTGGGTTGGCCCCACATTTGATATTACGGGATCGTCGCCAGTGATTTGGTATCACATGTGGGTTGGCCCCACAACTTTATTATTCATGACTTTGGGTCACCAGTGGTTTGGCACCATATTATTGGATATCGTGACTTTGGGTCACCAGTGGTTTGGCACCACCAGTGGTTTGGTACCACACGGGGTAGAAAAGGAGTTATGGATGGCTAGGTTTGGGTGCATTATATATACTGCTTGGTTATAATTGTGTAAGTATGTTGCATCAACCGGGGGAAGGACTTATGCACTGAGTCTTGGTGACTCACCTTCTCCCTTATCTTTTCAGGTGATTCGTAGATTACGGATGAGGAGCCGGATGATCTCAAGGTGGCCATGCAATAAAAATTTGGTTTTACATGAACTTCGGTTTGGGTACTTTATTTTATTTTAATTTGGTTTTCATCTTTATATAGATTTGTAATAAGGCCTTTTAAATTATGTTTTGGGATTATTTATATGCTTTGGATTTGATTTAAACATGGCTTTATGAATTACATGGTTGACATAATAATTTGAGCACAAAGTTTTCTAAACTAGAAAACGCAATGGTTTTCTAAATGTTATCATCGGGTATTATAAATCATTTGATAATATTTAACAACTTAAGTGTTTTCGATGACTCCTACTATTTTCCTTAACTTAAGTTTCCAAATTTCAATTAGAAACGGTTTTCAAAATAATCGCTTGGGTTTTCTTTTAAAATTATAAAAGGTTTTCTAATCTATGGATCTGCAACTAAGTTTTAAAGATTTATTTAATAATTTCAAAGTAAATTATTAGTTTTAAACTTATTATATACCTGATTTCTACAAACATAGAACAACAAAGAGTTTTTTTTTACTAAAATTTAATTGTTAACTCAATTTTCTTCAAAACATTTTCCTTCGTGGCATGCCAGATTCGGTTTTGTCGAATTGACCGGGTTTGGGGTGTTACATGCATTTAATGTATGTTGTGAGGAAAAAGGTGTGGTACATGAGTGTTTCGTGCATTATACCCCGCAACAAAATAGTTTGGCAGAAAGAAAGAACCGTACTTTAATGGATATAGTTAAATCGATGTTGTTAAATGCTAAACTTCCACATAATCTATGTGGTGAAGCATTATTGATTGCGTGTTATAGCTTTAACAGAATACCATCGAGAAAATTCAAAGTATCTCCATATGAATTATGGAAGTTCGATGCACCTTTGATGACTCTTGGTCCTAATTTTATTCTCCGTTGGTCAAGAACTCTATAGTAAGCCAAACACCCTCACACTTTGCGAGATTAGTTAGTTTTTCTTTTGAAAGATTTATTTTTATGTTAACGTAACTCTCTCCTTCTCTCCCTCGTTTTCCTTTCTTTCCTTTCCTTTTCTTCTTTTCAATTTTCATCACTTAGTTCTCAAATTTTGCTTGCTAAATTTTGCTACTGTGGTCGAAAGAGTTTCATTTTCTATTGTTCTTTTTCTGGAAGTCAATTCAGAGAAGGTTTTGAGGGAAACTGTTCCCCAAATGCCTTAGGCTCGTGAATTTGTTGTATTATGTGAAGGTTTCGGAGTGTTCTTTTTTGCTTCGACGTTCAATCTTCAACTGGTGGGTACCGAAACCCTTCATTTTTCTGTGTTTTCTTCATCAGAAATAGGGCTATCGAGGGCACACAGGTTACGACATAAGCATGTGTTTAGGCTGTGTGCATCACATGACTAGATAAGAGCTCGTGTAGGAGACCGTGTAACTCCCTGAGTTGGAATTTAGAGTCACACAGGTAAGAGACACGGGTGTGTGTTCACACTGTGTAACTCTCTGAGTTGGAATTTAGAGTCACACGGGTAAGACACACTGCATGTGTCCAGGCCGTGTAACTCTTTGAGTTCAGATTTAGAGTCACATGGGTAAGGGACACGGGCATGTGCGCAGGTCGTGTAACTCACTGATGTGATAAATTGAGCACATGGGTGACCACACAACTATGTGCTAGGCTGTGTGGAGTGAGACGCGCCATCGTTTATGCTTGTGAGCCTAAATTGCTAACTTCCAGAATGACGTAATTATGGTACGAGGTGAGTGTAAACTACCTGTAAGATAGGTATCATTGTATTGAGCTGTATGATCAGCTTTATTGTGACTATAAACTTGTTCTATTTATACTTTATTGTACTGGAACGTGTTATTGTATCTGCATTTAAAATATGTATTGATATCTGTTATCTGTTCTGTATATGCATGGGACGGGAGTTATGATTTGAAGGAAGTATTCCGTTGTGAAATGGTGGTCAAACCACCCATATAATAAGTTTAATCCGGCAGTGGACTATAGACATTGCAACGTGTTATACCGACACTATGAGATGTGTAGGGATAGACGGGTATAATCTACCTATTGGTGTGTAGGGGGATAGAGATGGTGTGTAGCGGCTGGACTAGGAAGTTGTTTTTGTATCAGTATTAACATGACATTTGTATCTACTAATGTGTATGTGTTATACGTGTGTCTGTAACTGATCTACTGCATTTCAAGATTGTTTTATGTCTGAATTTGTTTTAGGTTATCACTCTGATTGATGATACCGAATTGTATCTGGACACTAAGCGCCATCTGAGTTCTTATACATAGTATAGTTTAATTATTTTTCATTCTATGCTCAAATGCTCTTACTATTTGTATGAATTTTAAGGAACTTACAGGACTAAACAGCCAGCGGACGTGGGGCTTGGTCACCTATAGGACTTACTATATATATATGTGTGTGTGTGAGTCTATAACTTTGAATCCGTATTGCAAAACTTTTAAGTTGTAACCATGTTTTGGATAACAAATGTTTCAGAACTTAATAGTGGTTGAAAGGTTTGCTTATTATGTAACTGAATTCTGGTAAGTTGTCGTGGCATTCTAAACTTGGTCTTCCTGTTTAAGCTAGGTTTAGGGTGTTACATTTAGTGGTATTAGAGTCGGGTTCACAAACTCAGACTATGAAATTGGGCCTCTATTTTATAAAAAGAATGTTTTAAACAAAATTATTTTGTATAAATAACTAAATAACTGGCTTAGAAGAACCGGGTCTTCGATGCCAGGCCTATAAGTATCTCTTCTGATATGTTGCATGTATGGTGTACCGTGGTGACTGATTTTGTCGGTTAATTCTGTACTCTAAAGTAAACTATTATAAGAATTTGATGGGAATATTGGATTGATTTGCTGTTCTGACATTGTAGACACTAAAAAGTATGAGCTCACGAGAAAACCGTGGACGAGGGTTGTGCGGACACCGGGGTATCATGGGGGAGCTTGAGCTGAGTCATTCTCCTTGGAAAGCATATCCAGGTTGAAGACCAGCGAGATTGTTGGTACTCCTACTACTGAGACAGGGTCTCAGACTGCGCCAAGCAAGGACGATCATGTGTCCCAGGTGATGTTACGAGTATTAGAGAGGGTTGTTGTGACCCATACTGTGTCTGGGGTTCAAGGGCCAGTTATTGAATGGCTCTGATTGAATGTTGCCAAACTGTTTTGGGGCGTGATGAGGGTTGCTCCTTCGGTGGTTGAGTACTGACTCGAGGCTACCGAACGCATCATGAATGACATCGACTGTACACCTATACAAAAACTAAGAGGTGCTGTATCTCTTCTCTGCGATGAAGCATACCAGTGGTGGTTAACAGTCGAGAAGGGAACGCAGTCTGAACTGATTACCTGAGACTACTTTAAGAGTGCCTTTTAGGGTAAGTACATGGGTGTTAGTTACATTGAGGCTCGCAGGCATGAGTTTATCAATCTGGTTTAGGGAGAGAGGTCCGTAGCTGAGTACGAGGTTGAGTTTCTAAGATTGAGTAGGTATGCTCGAGCACTGGTTGCGACTGAGTATGATAAATGTGTGTGGTTTGAGGATGGACTACGTTATGACTTATGTGTTTTGACAGCTCCTCAGAGGGAGCGAGTATTTGTTGTTTTAGTGGATAAGGCTAAAATTGTGGAGGAAGTCAAGTGCACTAAGCGTGCAAGGAAAGATCGAGAAAGAAATTAAACCAAAGTGAAGAAAGATTCAAGTCCTTCTGGTTCTGTTCAGTGCCCCAAGAAACATGCTAGAGTCGATAAGCCTCCTAGGAGTGAGGCATCGGTTGCCTCTAATGTGACTCCGTGATGTCTTGATTACGGGATTCGACATCTAGGCAAGTGCTTGAGGAAGTCTGGAGCTTGCCTCCATTGTAGGTTAATGGAGCACCGTGTTCGGGATTGCCCTCGCCGACCTGATCAGGCACTAGTTTTGGCACCAGTTACGACTGTGAGTATTGTTCAGCCTCCGAGGGGAACTCTACAACCACCTAGATGTTGGGGTACTGGTAGGGGTCAGCGAGCACCAGACAAAAGTGAGACTTATACTGAGGCTAGGCAACCTAGACTTGTGTACGCTGCTAGACACCGTGAGGACAAAGATAATGCCGATGTTATTGCGGGTACGTTCTATATGTACTCTATACCCTATTTTGCCTTAATTGATGTAAGCTTTACTCATTCTTACATATCTAGTACTGTATCTGTGAAACTAAACATCTCTGTTGAGTATACTACTAGTAGGATTTCTGTGATTAGTCCTTTAGGTCAGTTAGGCTGGGTTAACAAGGTTTACTGACGAGTACCGTTAGAGATTTAGGGAGTTGTGTTTCCAGCTAATTTAATGGAACTACCTTTTGGGGAGTTTAATCTAATTCTAGGTATGGATTGGTCGTTGAGCACCAAGTTAGTCTTGATTATGCCTTAAAGAAGGTAACTTTGAAAACAGAAGAGAACTATGAAATAGTCGTGGTAGGGGAACAGCGGGATTACCTTACCAACGTAATCTCTGCTCTTGTAACTAAGAAATTCTTTCGAAAGGGGTGCGAGGCTTACCTTACCTTTATCTCCAATGCTAATTCAGTTATGGTATCTATTGACGACATTCGGATGGTCTGGGACTTTTCAGATGTTCTTCCCAACGAGTTACCTAGTGTACCACAGACTGGGAAGTCGAGTTTGGTATCGATCTGATACCTAGATCAGCTCCAGCGTCGATTGCACCCTATCATATGGCACCGACTGAACTGGCTGAGCTAAAAGCTCAACTTCAAGAGCTTCTTGACTGAGGTTTTATTAGACTGAGTGTGTCTCTATAGGGAGCACCGGTGCTGTTTGTAAAAAAAGACAGTACAATGAGAATGTGTATTGATTATTGTCAGTTGAACAAGTTAATAGTAAAAAATAAGTATCTTCTCCCGAGAATCAATGATTTATTTGATCAGTGCCATGGAGCTTTTGTATTTTCCAAAATTGATATTCGTTTAGGTTATCATCAACTCAAAGTTAAGAAGGTGAATGTATCCAAGACTACTTTTAGGACTCGTTACAAACATTACGAGTTCTTAGTTATGCCTTTCGGGTTAACTAATGCTCAAGCTGCATTTATGGATTTGATGAATCGGGTATTTTAGCCATATCTAGATAAGTTTGTAGTCGTTTTCATTGACGATATTCTAATATACTTACAGACTGAAGCCGAACATGACAAGCATCTTCTTATCGTACTTTTTGTCAAAACAACTTTATGTCAAGTTTAGCTAGTGTGAGTTCTGGTTGTCTAAGGTTGCCTTTTTGGGCCATGTTGTGACCGTTGGTGGAATTCGAGTCGATCCCAACTTAGTGGAGTGGAAATAGCCGAAGAATGTATCTGAACTTCAGAGTTTCCTTTGTTCAGTGGGTTACTATTGGAGATTTGTCAAGGGGTTCTCCCTAATAACATCTACCTTAACTAAGTTACTGTGTAAGAATACATATTTTAAATGGTTTGAGGAGCACCAATCGCGCTTTAAGAAGCTCAAGTTTGTTCTGACCCCAGCCTCAATTTTTGTTTAACCTAAGTCGGGTAAGGAGTTTGTGGTTTAGAGTGATGCATCACACGTCAATTTAGGATGTATATTGATGCAAGATGGTAAGGTTATAGCTTATGCCTTTCGACAGCTTAAGACACATGAGGGAAATTACCCTACTCACGATCTCAAACTGGCCGCAGTTGTGTTTACCCTAAAGATCTGGAGACATTATCTGTACAATGAGAGGTGTATCATCTACACCAATCACAAAAGTCTCAAGTATTTGTTAACTCAAAAGGAGTTGAATCTCAAATAGCATAGATGGGTTGAGTTGCTTAAAGACTACGTCTGTACCATCGAGTATCATCCTGGTAAGGCTAATGTGGTGGCCGACGCCCTTAGCCATCAAGCAATGTCTGATTTGCAAGCGATGTTCGCTCTATTGAGTTTCTTTGATGATGAGAGTTTATTAGCAGAACTACAAGTTAAGCCCACTTGGGTTGAGCAAATCCTAGCTAAATAGTTGGATGATGAGTCTTTAATTCAGTGTTTACGTTAGTTTGAGTCTGGTGAAGCTTTTGAATTTGGTTTAAACAGTGCTACAGTTTTGTGTTTTAGAGGCCGGGTTTGTGTGCCTAAAGACCGTGAGTTACGACAGTCGATCCTGCAGGAAGTGTATAGTAGCCCTTATGCTATGCATCCTAGTGGGAATAAAATGTACCGTGATCTTTGAGAACGATACTAGTGGTCGAGGTTGAAGCGGGAAGTGACTACCTTCGTTTCTCACTGTTTGACGTGTTAGAAAGTTAATGTTGAATATCAATTACCTTTAGGGTTACTTTAGCTGGTTAAGATTCCCCTATAGAAGTGGGAGCATGTAACAATGGATTTCGTTAGTGGGTCATCATTGATAGATTAACCAATTCTACTTATTTTCTACCGATCAGAACCGATTATTTGTTACAGAAACTAGCTAAACTATACGTGTGTGAGATTGTGAGGTTGCACGAGGTTACAGTTTCGATCATTTCGGATAGGGATACGCGTTTCACTTCCAGGTTCTGGAAGAAGTTCCACGAGGACTTAGGTACATGATTGGAGGATCACCTAGAGGATATGCTTAGGATATGTGTGATTGACTTCAGGGGTAGTTGGGAGGATCACCTAGACTAAAGGGCAATCTGAGTGAGTAATTCAGATACTAGAGGATATGCTTAGGAGATGTGTGATTGACTTCAGGGGTAGTTGGGAGGATCACCTACTGTTAGCCGAATTTGTGTATAACAACAGTTATGTAACACTTCTAACCTGTATCCGACATCAAAACAGGGTTACAGAGCATTACCTAACTTATAACCCAAACAATCATACTTTTCACATTCAATTATTAAACAAATCAAAGCTCATTCAAAATCATTCATATAGTCCCTATTTTAAGCTTTTGGGGCCCAAAATAGACCTTAGAAATGGTTTGGGACTAAGCCAAGTACTTAGGGAATGTTTAGAAAAACTTTGAAATTTTTCGATGTGCAGGGGACACATGCGCATGTGTCCAAGCTGTGTGTCTCACACGGCCAAGGGACACGCCCGTGTCCCATGCCATGTGGGCATTTGAAATGAAACCACATGGCCGTGTCCCAGCCCATGTCCGATCCCATGTAACTCACTAACTTGGGTCACACGGCCAACCCACACATCCAAGTGTTAGGCTGTGTACCATTCGAAATGGTCTCACACGCTCGTGTGCTAGCCTGTGTGCTAGGCTGTGTGAAAAAATGGAGGGTATACTGACTTGTACCACACGGCCAAGCCACACACTCATGTGCTAGGTCGTGTGAAGCTACTGACATGGTTTCTAGTAAAGTATCAAGGGACACACGGCTGTGTCACCTGGCCGTGTGCCACATATGGCTGAGACACATGCCCATGTCTTTGCCTGTGTGGACAAAAATAGGCTATTTTCCAAGCTATTTTCCTCACCCAAAATGGTGCCAACCTAAACTCAACAATGCACAAACAGTCATAGCATAGATAGGCAGTTAAAGCCATCTGATATCAAGTTTATATCATGCACTATCACACATACAACATGATATAAGCACATTGACTTAACCACTTTAACACATCTAAAACATACTTCCTAGGTCTACCTAAAAGGTTAAATACATATATGAGTCTTTATGCCTAGAACTTGTCATGCATACTTATCTCAATTCCAACCACTTAGTACCCAAACTCAATTGCACAAACAAGGCATTCATAAAGCAATTATACACCACACAGCCTAAACTGATCAAAGACGCATCACTGAAAATCACAAATTCTTTACCCAACTCAGGCTGAACCAAAATTGCTGCTTAGGTTAACAGTGCTTTCAACTGGTTGAAACTCTATTGATATTTCTCGGACCACTCAAACTTCACATCTTTCTGTAATAACTGAGTCATCGGTGTAGCAATCATTGAGAAACCTTTAACAAATCTCTGATAATAGCTCGCTAATCCCAAGAAACTTTTGACCTCAGAAATTTTTCTTGGTGGTTTCCAGTCAAAAACCACTGAAATCTTGCTCGGATCAACTCTGATACCTTCTGTCGAAACAATGTGTCCCAAAAATCCAACGTGACAGAGCCAAAATTCACACTTGCTAAATTTAGCAAATAATTGTTTATCATATAGAGTCTGTAACATAATTTTCAAATGCTCAGTATGTTCAGATTCGTTTCGAGAATATATCAATATATCATCAATGAGCATAACAACAAATCTATGAAAATACGGTCCAAATATACGATTCATCAAATCTATGAATACTGTAGGAGCGTTAGCTAACCCAAATGGCATAATAAGAAACTCATAATGCCCGTACCTGGTCATGAATGCAGTTTTCGACACATCTGAATCTTTAACTCACAACTGATAATAGATAGATCGCAAATCAATCTTTGAAAATACTATTGCTCCTTTCAACTGATCGAACAAATCATCAATTCTCAGAAAAGGATACTTATTCTTAATCATGACCTAGTTAAGCTGTCGATAATCAATACATAGCCTCATTGATCCATATTTCTTATTTACAAATAAAACTGGTCCACCCTAGGGCGAGAAACTCAGTCATGCAAAACCTCTATCCGTTAACTCTTACAACTGAGCTTTCAACTCTGTTGGAGCCATTCTGTACGGAGTTATCAATATAGATGATGTTCTTGGTACTAACTCAATAGCAAATTCAACGTCTTTGATTGGTGGTAACCCGGGTAACTCCTCTAGAAATACATCTGGATATTCACAAACCACTGGTACTGATTCAATCTTCGATTCAGACACCTTTGTATCAAGTACGTAAGCAAGATAAGCATTGTAACCCTTTCTCACATATTTCTACGCTAACATAGCTGATATCACCATAGGAAACTCACTCGAATTATTAGATTCAGTACGAAGAATCTCACCATTTTGACATTTCAATACAATAAGCTTTCATCTACAATTCACAACCGCATCATGCAAAGTCAGTCAACCTATACCTAATATTACATCAAACTCATCAAATGGTAAGAGTATCAAATCGGCCAAAAAACAGTAACCCTGAGTCATCCAAGGACAATTGCTGCAGACTTTATCAATTAAGACATACTGACCTAAGGGGTTAGATACTTTAACCACAAATTCAATAGACTTGACATGTAAATTCTTACTAGACACTAACTTTGTACATAGATAAGAATGGGTTGATCCCGAATCAATCAAAGCAATTATATCAGTGTTATAAAGAGAAAATGTACCGGTGATAATATCTGGTGCCGAGGCGTCCTCGCGAGTGCGAATACCATAAGCTCTAGCTGGCACTTGAGCCTCGGATCTCACAGTAGAATCTCTCATTGCACCTCGACTGCCACTCACATTTCCAGTATTTCGAGGTGGCCTCCCTTTAGCAGATGTATTGCTCGGTTGAACAGTCGGGAGTTTGTCCTTCTCGAGTAACTTAGGGTAGTCACGAATGGAGTGTTCCTATGAGCCACATCTAAAATAGGCTTGTCATTCATTTGACATTCTCCAAAATGTCGTCTTTCACAACTTTGACAATCAGGTCTGTTGGTCTTAACACTACCAACGCTCGATACTGAAGTGGCTTGAGCTTTTGAACCTATGTGTTGTTTACCACAATCTCGGTTCAAATGTCCTACTAAAACGGTCGAACAATTATGGAAATCCTTTAATTTCATTGATGATGGGTGATAGGATCTTCTCATTGACCTCATTCTCGAATCTCTAGCATCATAATCGGCTATTATCTTCTCTTTACTAAGCTCCTCGACTTTGTGAGCTCTATCGACTAAAACTACAAATTCTTTCATTTCAAGTATCCCGACTAAAAGCTTGATGTCTTCATTCAACCCGTCTTCAAACCGTTTACACATAATTTCTTCAGTGGAGATGCACTCTTGGGCATATTACTCCGTCTCATGAATTTTCTTTCATACTCGATTATGGTCATACGATCCTGTTTCAACTCTAGAAATTCCTTACATTTTTGGTCGAGAAATCGTTGACTTATGTACTTTTTTCCTGAACTCAGTCTGAAAGAATTCCCACGTGACCTGTTCTCTCGGTACTACTCATATCAAGATATTCCACCACTGATAAGTTGAATCTCTTAGAAAAGAGATAACACATTTAACACACTCGGATGGTGTACAAGACAATTCATCAAATACCCGTATTGTATTCTCTAGCCAGAACTCGGCTCTTTCAGGGTCATCATCAGCCCCATATTTACGGATTTTATCAACTGGTGACTTACTAATTCGGATTGGTTCAGAACATTGAGGAATAACAGTAATTGATTGGGGAACAAGAGGGGGTAGAGGTTGTTGAGCAGTCGGGTTCGTCCGTACAAACTCGGTGAACCATTCATTCATCATCTGGAAGAAGGCTTCTTTAGCCTCTCTTCCACGACTTACAGACACAGGTAAATACTCAGATGACGCGGCCCCTCGAACTGAATGAAAAACATGATTTTAAACTATCAGGAGATGTCACACTATCACAGGTTAATAAATGACATGTATAGCTAGACTCACATACGCTACGTTAGTCTGAGAATCGACTAAATCGTAGCTCTGATACCAATAAATGTAACACTTCTAACCCGTATCCGACCCTAGAACAAGGTTACGGAGCATTACCTAACTTATAACCCAAACAATCATACTTTTCACATTCAATTATTAAACAAATCAAAGCTCATTCAAAATTATTCATATAGTCCCTATTTCAAGCTTTCGGGGCCCAAAATAGACCTTAAAAATGGTTCGAGACTAAACTGAATACTTAAGGAATTTTTAAAAAAACTTTGAAAATTTTCAATATGCAGGGGACACACGCACGTGTGGCCAGGCCGTGTGTCTCACAAGGCCAAGGGACATGCCTGTGTCTTAGGTCACATGGGCATTCAAAATGAAATCACATGGCCGTGTCTCAGCCTATATCTGACCCGTGTAACTCACTAACTTGGGTCACACGGCTAACCCAGACGCCCGTGTACCAGGCTGTGTGCTAGACCATGTGAACACTAAAGGGTTTACTGGCTTGTACCACATGGCAAAGCCACATGCTCGTGTGCTAGGCCGTGTGAAGCTACTGACTTGGTTTCTAATGAAGTATCAGGGGAAACACGGCTGTGTCATCTAGTTGTGGGTCACACACGGCTGAGACACACGCCCGTGTCTCTGCCCATGTGGACAAAAATAGGTTATTTTCCAAGCCATTTTTCTCACCCAAAATGGTGCCAACCTAAACTCAACAATGCACAAACAATCATAGCCTAAATAGGCAGTTAAAGCCATCCAATATCAAGTTTATATCATGCACTATCACACATACAACATGATATCTATAAGCACATTCACTTAACCACTTTAACACATCTCAAACATACTTTTTAGGTCTACCTAAAAGGTCAAATACATATATGAGACTTTATGCCTAGAACTTGTCATGCATACTCATCTCAATTCCAACCATTTAGTACCCAAACACAATTGCACAAACAAGGCATTCATAAAGCAATTATACACAACATATCATAAGGCCATTTATACTTATATACACACCAAAATACATGACCACATTACAAGCCAAATTAAATGGTCAAAACACAACAAAACATATAGGCCACATAACCAAAACACCTATACATGCCATTTAACCCAAAATATATAAAATCCAAAGTTGCCAAAATGAGAGTTTGATAGGGTGACACAATCTCCAATGACTTCTGAATCGAGCGAGCTTCCAAATCATTATAAACACGGAAATTAAAACGGAGTAAGCAATTAAGCTTAGTAAGTTCGTATAGCTAATAAATACAACTTACCAAATCATCCACAATTTAGGTAAACAAAAAATAAAGCATATATCATCTCTACTTGGCCCAAAGCCTAACAGATATTTCACAATCATGTTAGCCATGTATTTATATATCACATATAAACCATATCTCGTACTTCACATGAATACCTGTGCTAGTTCGTATCGAACTTGTATAATCTCATATCATCACTGTGCCCTTTGAACCATTTGGAATACTATCAGATACTTGGGTATCTCGCACACTAAGTGCCAATACGTGGTCAAAACCATCTCTATGTCATATATCATATAGATGCTCACTCTCGAGCCATCACTAGGTCTGCTCACACAAGCTGTAAGTAAAGATGTAGCTACACGGTTCTACTCACAGAAGCCGTAAAGTAACTGCAACACATGCTGGAAACTCAGCCACCGGTAGGACGTACGAGACCAGCACCCAAAACACGGTAACCCCTAATGACATGTCATTTGTATCCTATCTATTCCTAAGGTTCAACCGGGATCCAATACTTTGGCGATACCTCGTTGAGAATTTCCATTGCACCGTATCATCACAATTATAATAATTAAGCATTTAAACACATATAATTTAATGCTTATTAAACATATAAACTTACCTCAAATTAATACGGAGACAAACGACTAATCAATCCACTACTTTATCTTTGCCTCGATCTAATTCCGAACGTGGCTTTTCTTGATCTAAATCATCAAATTTAACTAATTCAATACTTATTTTATTTAATTCAATCCAATTTTCATGTTATGGAAATAATACTATTTTCCCTATACTTTTAACCTTTTTACAATTTAGTCCCTAGGCTTGTAAAAAATGAAATTCATGAAATTTCACCAAGCTCAAGCCTAGTCAAAAATCATATATGCTCATATCAGCCCATACAATTCACAAATTCACACATTTAATACACAATTTTCACATTTCTCAATTTAACCCCTAATTCACATTTTTATTAAAAATTACGTAACAAAAGTTATTTATTTAACAATAAGGATTCATTTTCTTCCATTAAAATTTAAAAAAATCTAAAATGCTTTCATGGAAAAACCCTAATCTTTCAACCATTTTTCAAATCAATCCCCTAATTAGCTAGGTTAAGTTACAACAGTCCTAAAAACATAAAAATCAATAAAAACGGAACAAAATTGCACTTACATGCAAAGGGTAGACTAGCCAAAATTTTCAAGCTCTCTAATGGTGTTTTTCTCCTCTCAAATTCGATTAGGAAGATGAAGAAAGATGAAGCTTTTTCTTTTGTTTTATTTAATATATCATTTATTTACCTAATTACCTATTTACCCTTACCTAACTTAAAGAGTTTCACAAATACCATGCCATGCACATCCACTATCTCATTTAGTGGTCTAATTACTCAATAAGGACCTCCATTTTAAATTTCTATAGCTATTTAATACTTTAGCTAATAGAACAAACTTTCATATTTTATGTGGTTTAGTCCTTTTTCAAAAATTGAGCATACAAACAATAAAATTTCTTAACGAAATTTTTATGCCATAATTCTAACATGCTGTAGACTACAAAATAATATTAAAATAAAATTTTCAACATCAGATTTGTGGTCCCAAAACCACTGTTCCAATTTCACTGAAATCGATTCGTTACAAGTTATTAGTCTAGCATTTAGATGGCACCTTACGAGGCCCTGTATGGCTGTAAGTGTCGTACTCCCCTATGTTGGACCGAGCTAGGTGAATACCGGGTTTTGGGTCCCAATTTGGTGTTTGAAACTACTAATATAGTTAAATTAATTCGGGGTCATTTAAAAGCTACTTCAAACCGACAGAAGTCCTATGCTGACTTATCAGCTGGAGTTGCCACCTGAACTTGATTAGATCCACGACATGTTTCATGTTTCAATGTTGCAAAAATATCGGTCCGACCCTTCCCATATTGTATTTTTAGAGGAAATGTATATGAGACCTGATCTAACCTTTGAGGAGGAACCGATTCAGATTCTAGAGTGGGATGTTAAAGTCTTGAGGAGGAAAATTGTACCTTTGGTAAAGGTTCTGTGATGGAATCACGATACTGAGGAAGCCACCTAGGAACCTGAAGATTCGATACGTCAACAATATCCGCATCTATTTGAATCAAGTATAATTTCAAGGCCAAAATTTTCTTTTAGGGGGAGAGAGTTATAACGCCCCAAAATTTGAGTTTTAATTACTAAGTCGTGTCGATGAATATGTGTCTACTTCTGTGGTTGTCTACTCTGTTTGCTCACTTGAGATCTGAGGTTCGAACTGCATAAATTTTGGAATTTTGTTAATTTCCTTACCTAAATCTTTAGCTTAGGATTCTTTGTTTAAGTTGAATTTGATGACAATCTGTGTCAAGAATTAGCCTGTTGGTTCACTGGTTAAGCCTTTGTTTACTCTCTGGTCCTGTGTTCGAGTCTTTGCGTAAATGAAGCAAAGATATGTTTTTGTTACTTTGCGGGATTAGTTAGTTTGGCTTTTGAAATAAGTTTTTATTTTTTTATGTCAATGTAACTCTCTCATTCTCTCCCTCATTTTATTTTCTTTTTCTTCTTTTCGATCTTCATTGTTTAGTTCTCAAATTCTGCCTGTTAAATTTTGCTGTTGTGGTTGAAAGAGTTTCATTTTCTGTTGTTCTTTTACTGGAAGTCAATTCGAAGAAGGTTTCGAGGAAAGTTGTTTCCTGGACTCCTTAGGATCATGAATTTACTGTATCGTAAGAAGGTTTCGAAGTGTTCTCTATTGCTTCTACGCTCAATCTTCAATAGGTGGGTACCAAAACCCTTCATTTTTCTAAAATTTTGTAGTTGGAAATGGGTTGTCGAGGGAACACAGGTTGCCACTCAGGCGTGTGTGCAGGCCGTGTGCGTCATACGGCTAGATGGGAACTCGTGTAACTCTTTGAGTTGGAATTTGGAGTCATACAGGCAAGAGACACGAGCGTGTGTCAACATCGTGTAACTCTCTGAGTTGGAACTTAGAGTCACATAGGCAAGAAACACGGGCATGTGTCCAGGCCGTGTAACTCCCTAAGTTCAAATTTGGAGTCACACGGGTAGGGAACACAGACGTGTGCCGAGTCGTGTGAGGTACACGGGCTAGCACACGGACGTGTGCCCAGGCCGTGTGACTCATTGATTTGATAAATTGAGCACACAGGAGACCACACTATCGTGTGCTAGGCCGTGTGGAATGAGATGAGCCACTGTTTGGGCATGTGAGCCCAAATTGCTAACTTCGGGAATGTCGTAATTATGGTACGGGGCGAGTGTAAACTACCTGTAAGATAGATACCACTGTATTGGGCTGTATGATCTGCTTTATTGTGACTATAAACTGGTTCTATTTATACTTTGTTGTACTAGAACGTGTGATTGTATCTGCATTTGAAATACATATTGATATTTGTTATTTGTTCTACATCTGCATGGGGCGATAGTTATGATTTGAAGGAAGTATTTTATTTTGAACTGGTAGTCAAACCACCCATATTATATGTTAATCTGGAAGTGGGACTATAGACACTGCAACGTGTCATACCGACAGTATGAGGTTTGTAGGGATGGACGGGTATAATCTACCTATTGGTGTGTAGGGGGATGGAGATGGTGTCTAGCGGCTGGACTAGGGAAATTTGTTTTGTATCAGTATCAACATGACATCTGTATCTAGTAATGTGTTTGTGGTATACGTGCGTCTATATCTAATCTGCTGCATTTCAAGATTGTTTTATGTTTGAATTTGTTTTAGGTTATCACTCTGATTAATGATACCGAATTGTATCTGGACACTAAGTGTCATCTGAGTTCTTATACATAGTATAGTTTAATTATTTTCATTCTATGCAACAACGCTCTAACAATTCATATGAATTTGAAGGAACTCACGAGACTAAACGATCGGCGGGCGTGGGGCTCGGTCACCTATAGGACTTACTATATATGTGTGTGTGTGAATCTATAACTTTGAATTTGTATTGCAAAACTTCTAAGTTGTAACCATGTTTCAGATAACGAGTGTTTCAAAACTTAACAGTGGTTGAAAGGTTTGCTTATTATGTAACTGAGTTCTGGTAAGTTGTCGTGGCGCTCTAAACTTGGTCCTCCCATCTAGGCTATAAAACACCCCACACACGGCCCACGAGCCTGGACCGGATCTGGTATGTTCCTTGATGTAAACTGATTCAAAATATCGTTTGTTACTTGAAAAAAACTGTGTGTTTTGAAGATAGTTTGTTTGTGGATTGGGCTCGAGTTGAATACAAGTTTACTTTATATTGAAAACCCATTTATTTCAGGTGTCAAAATTTTTAAAGTTTATTTTAAATTAAATTGGCATATTCTATAATTATCATAAAATTGTAACATAGTAAATAAAACAAAAATAAAATCATCACTATGGCCTTATTACATCAGACAAAACCCAAAATAAAATTTTATAGTACTTAAATAAAATCAAATGTCCAAATCAAATAAAACTTCAAGCTGAGCATGGCCACCACAAGTTCTGCCGTCCCGGTCCATCACTGTTCATCACCTGAATCATGTTCCCACAACGGGGTGAGTCAACAGACTCAATGTGTAACCAACACTAAAATTTAATAGATCAGGCATTCCTTATCATATCACATGCATATCCATATACAGATAAAATAATGATGCAACCTGAACCCAAACCTAGATGCCATCCGCTACACATCCCCGTACCAACCTGCACACCGTGGGGACTACTAAGTCAACCCTCCATCCGCTACACACCATCGAAGGCAGTCGCTGCAGTCGATGTGCTCATCGCCCATATAAAATTCGTGGCATAGCCACCAGATAATTGTGTCATGAGACACCACATTTAGATAATGTAACCGAAGTTACCACATTCAGACAATGTGACCGAAGTCACCACATTCAGATAGTGAGACCGAGGTCACCACATTCACTTCCCCTTTTTCATATAACCCGAATGCCCCATATTATTCATAATATACATATCATACTTAAATTCACATTCATGTCACCTTTCACATGTTAAATATAACATATTCCGTAATCCTAGTAGGAGTAGGAAACGTACTTGAGTACTATGTACCATAACACGGTACCTTAGCCATATTCACATTCTTATAAACATGCACATATTAAATATTGCCATAAATCTTATTAAAAGTTAGTGTGGGATACATACCTAATTTGCTTAACGAATTCCTTGAAATCCCGAAGAACCGATCTATTGCTTTAGATCTCAATTCCTACATTTGGTAACCTTAATATGTTAGCATAAAGCCTATTCGGCTATAAAACCAAATCCTAGTAGGATTTGTACAAATCTACCTTACTGCCGATTGACTTACGAATCGAGTCTCAAAACTTTGTGATGCACACCCTTGTAATCGGCTAGTCACCAAAACTCCTAACTAGTTAGTTTCCGGCTTTTAAAACATATAAGAAATAGATCTAGAATACCATACATGGCCTTAGCCGATTGTATTTAGGCACTTACCTTACGATTTCCAAATCTGGAATCCCTGTATACCTCTATCGAAATCCCTATAGACTTATATATTAGATCTGATTTTCAATCACTTAAACATAAGAAATAGCCTTAGACAGATTACTCACCTTAGATCTTTGAAAGTCCCGACAGATCTCCTCTTGTAGTTGACAACCACTAAATCCGGGAAAAACCCTTCATAGATTCGGCCAAAGTACCTTAGTAGAATTAGTCCTAGATTTCGACAAGTCTTAAAATATAAAGAATGGAAACCAAGTTTTGGATCTTACCCTTACTCAATGAAATCGACAGCACCTTTGTTTGAAGCCCCTTAAAGAAATCGGCTTTGATGACTAGATGATAATCTTAAGGTTTCGGCTTTTGCGATTCAATGGAGAAATCGGCTAGGGCTCTCTTAGAGTATTTGATTTCCACAAAAAAAAATAAAGAAAAGAAAACTTGAGGGTTTCGGCACTGGTGGACTATAGATTCGGCTTAACAAATGAAAGAGAGGAGGAGGATGGTAGCTAGAGAGTTCCAGCAGAGGGAAGAGGAGAAAGAGAATGAATGAATGAATGGTCTGTTGTCCTCTAGTAGCCAAAATTACTAGCTAGAGTCCCTTACTTAGCCACCACTCCCCCTTATTTTGATAGCTTTATCCTTGAATTATCACTTTATTTAAAAGAATTTAATCCAACAATTATCTCTTGAAAATAATGATAAATAGATCCCTTATTTATCCATCATTTAGCCGAATTTTAAAGAGAATAAAACTCCTACAATAAAGCCTTGTGCCGTCCAACTCCCTTGCTCCTTAAAAGAAAATAAAACTCTTTTATTTTGTTTCCCCATGACTCGAACCTTGGCCCATTACTCCCTGTAGGTGGCGCCATTTCTAGAGCCCTAAGTGGCATCTCCAGTGCCACTTTTCCAAGCCTGTTTGTGTGCCAAATTTCACATACAATTTCTCTTAAGGCCACCTTGCCTCGTTTCCTCTTTTAAACTTTAAAACTCGACATTTTCTAAGTCATTTCCTTACATTCCAAGTTTCCAAAATTTTCGTTTCCTCTTTAAACTTGACATTTCCTTACATTTCCAAGTTTCGTAAATGTTCACTTTCCTCTTTGAATCATTTCTAAATCATTTCCTTACATTTCAGTGTTTCCAAAAATGTTCACTTAAAACTTAACATTTCCATACATTTCGTGTTTCCAAAAATGTTCACTTTAAACTTAACATTTCCATACATTTCCAGGTTTCCAAAAAAATGTTCAAAATACTTTCATAACACATAAGACATGTCATTTCGTACAATTAAACCGAAAATGCATAGGCCCTTTTCAGGATGTTACAGGCTAGGTTTAGGGTTTTACAGATACAGAGCTGAGGAAAAGTCAAAGAGTGAAAAAGTAAAGGACTTTATTCCCGATTTCATTTCCTCACAATCTCTAGCATTCCTCGTTGAGGAAAATAGAGAATCTGTAATTAGGAAGATCCCCATGATGTTTAATGTGGATGGTGATTCACAATCTTATGGTGAAGCCATGAATTCTAGGGATGCGCATTTTGGAAAGAGGCGATCAATGATGAAATAGATTCAATATTGTTTAACAATACTTGGATCCTAGTTGATCTTTCACAAGGATCGAAGCCTATCGAGTGTAAATGGGTTTTTAAGAGGAAAAATAATCTAACTAGTGGTTCTCTAACCTTTAAGGCTAGACTGGTGGCAAAAGAAAGGCCTAGATTATTTTAACACCTATGCACTGGTGGCTAGGATGACCTCTACTTAAATTCTTATGGCAGTTTCATCTAACCATAAGTTACATGTACATCAAATGAATGTTAAGACGACTTTTTTGAATAGTGATCTCAAAGAGGAAGTCTACATGAAGCAACTAGAAGGCTTTGTGCTTCTTGAGAATGAACATAAGATGTGTAAGTTGATCAAGTAGTTATATGGTTTAAAACAAGTGCCTAAACAATGGCATGAGAAATTTGATTAGGTTATCTTTTCAAATGGTTTTTTACATAATGATGTGGATAAATGTATTTACATTAAATTCACCGGTAGGTATGGTGTAATTATTTTTCTTTATGTAAACAATTTGTTGATTTTTGAGACAAACTTGGAAGGTGTTCGTGAGACCAAAGAGTATCTAGTCTCTATTTTAAGATGAAGGATCTCAACGAGGTAGATACAATTCTAGGTATAAATGTGTAAAATCATGAAAAGAGCTTTGTACTAAGCCAATCTCACTACATCAAGAAAGTATTGGAGAAGTTCAAACACTTGAATATCAAGGATTTGAACACTCCATTTGATTCAAACTTTAGGTTAAGTGAGAATAATGGTAGGGCTATAGTGCAACTCGAATACGCCAACACAATTGGAATTCTAATGTATGCAATGCATTGCACTTGACCCGATATTGCATTTGTTGTGTGCAAATTGTCAAGATTTAAAAGTTTTCCTAGTACCGATCATTGGAAAGGAATTTATAAGATTTTTGGCTATCTTAAGAAAACAAAAAAAATTGGGATTATTCTTTAGTGATTATCCCGTGGTACTAAAAGGTTACTCAGATGTAAATTAAATTACAAGTCTAAGTGACAATAAGTCCACATCGGGATAGATTTTTACGATCGGAGGTGGAGTCATTAGTTGGGTCTCCAAGAAACAAACTTTCATCTCACATTCAACTATAAAGGCTAAATTTATAACCTTGACGGCTACCGACAAGGAAGCGGAATGGCTAAGAGATCTCTTGCTAGATAAAAAGTTGTGGCCACAACGTAGGTTCATCATTTTCGTAGATTGTGATAGTGAATCCACCATGTCTCGAGTGTACAATAAAGTGTACAATGAAAAGTCTAGACATATAAGTTTGAGACATGAGTGTGTGAGACAATTGATTAGGGACGGAATGATAACTGTTTTAATTCCATATCGTCTCTAGATCTATCATCTCCACTCAAATTCTCCAACAATAACATCACCTTAGTATAACATAAAGAAAAAAGATTGAATTGTAATAACATGTTGCATATTTCATAACTTCAATCATTGGTGGAATGAGATGATCCATACTTCAAGAGTACATGGAAGAAGTAGATCTTGATAATTTTAATGATGTAGATTCAAATTCAGATGATGATGAACTCAGTCAAGGACAAACAGATGGTAATGAGCATATGTTAAATATTTAAGAGGGAATAACCTACAAATGTGCACTAGAATAGTTAGATAAAATTGCATATAATGTTTATTTTTCTTGTTATTTTTATTAGTAATTGTAATATTAACTTTTTTTAGACTAACGTAATACGTATGATGATTTAATTTATTTAATTTAGTTGTTTAGAAATTATTTTTATCATACTGATATTTTTTATAGTAACTAATATTTTTAAACATATATAAATTATATAATTGTCTAATTACAATTTTTACTATCAAATATGACATGGGAAATTACAATCTGATTACACTCTATCAGTCAAACACGTCTAGAAAATTACAATTCTTTGTAATTACAAGAGAGTCTAATTACTACGGTAGTAATTACACTTTCATTTAATTACTTTCTGCTATCCAAACAGACCCATAATGTATTTTCAAAAAAGTAAACTACACCCAATATCACTTTAAAATACAATATTATTAAACTTATAATGTTTACAACACAATAATAAAATATGTTTCCAATGCATAGCAATGGTGTATTCCATCGAAAATGGGGTAATTCATTTTTTATTTTTGAGATACAGAGGGGAAGAAAGAAAAAAATATATTGTAGATTAATTACAAAGAGATCTCAAAGCTTAAGTCAAAAGTTTTTAAAAAAAATGTCACGTATCGTTATTTAATTGGTTGTGCTACGTCAGTAATTCATTAATGAATTAACGAAATTTTTAACGGCGGTGACTAGTTCAAATAATTATCTTAATTAGAGTGATTAAATTAAAAAAAAATTAAAGTGACCAAAATAAAATAAATCCTATTTGAAACTTTAAATGTAGTTTATCTTTTTTTTTTTAATATTTTACATATAATAATGTAAAGTAGAAAATATTTATTTGAAACACCATTCACGTTCGTTATTATTATAATATATGAAAAATTTAAACTTAACTTATAATAGCAATATTTAAAAAAAAAAGTTTAATAAAAATGTAAAATATGGAATATAAAAACTCAAACCATAAAAGAAATTCATAATTTTGACTCAAAAATAAAATGTCATTATTTTTTAGGTGTCTTTAATTATTTTGATTGTTATTACTATTATTAGCTTTGATGTTAATAGATATTCAACTTAGATTATAGTACACATATAATAAATAATTTATGGTAATCCGTTGTTAATATTATGGTATATGATATAAAATTTAAATATTTTATTAAGTAATTAAATATTTTTTGTAAAATTTAATTTGAAATATATATAAATTGTATTTATCTTTTATAATTAATATAAATGATGGACAATTTTATAATTTGATATCTAAACTAGCTTTTGAAAAGTCAAAAGTTTGTGTAAAAGAAATAAGGAATTCTCGACATCTATAAAATGTTTTCTCTTTTTTCTTCAAGTCATTTGCTATTCTTTTGTTTTGTTTAGCGGTGATTGCAAATTACGAACCAAGTTATCGCCCCGCCTTTTTCTCTCACCCACCAACTTTCCCTTTCTTTTTTCTTTTCATTCACTCCATGTGTTTTCTCTCTTTTCAATTTGCAAATCTATTTTGTGAATATTTTTATTGTCTTCACAAGTTGTAATGGATAGATGACGATGTTTGTTATCGTTGAAACTCTATCAACAACTAGTAGCTTTTCTTTGAAAATGGATGGCTCTTCATCGACTTCTTAATATATTTTTGTTTTGAGAATATTTCAAAATAATAAATGATTTTATGAGTCAGTTTGGACCTATGTTGTCTTAAGTTTTATATATTTTTCTTTTGTTTTCTATTATTTAATAAACCTTCATTTTTAAAAGTTTTTGTTTGCTCTTGTAGCACGTTTTTTAGTCTTTCTTATACATGTAGTCTTGCTTTTGCAAGTGATTTTTTAAAATGATTTTGTTATCGTCCTCTCCAATTTGGTAGATGCTTAATTCTTTTACTGATTTTTACCTGCCGTTTTGGATCATTCTGGGCTAATTTCCTTATCGTATTAACAACTTACTATCACTTAAAATATGTTATGCTTAAGTTGTGACAGAGTCAATTGTCAACATGCCAGAATGTTTAGTTGATGATGAGGCTAAAGCTTTTGTTGTATTAATGGAACTTGTACTTTATCACCTACAACGAATGTTTGTTACTTTTTTTTCCTCAAATTGTATGGTACATTCATGAAATGAGTTAATAAATTTCCCTTTAAAAAAAACCAAAAATTAGAAATATGAACTTTTTTGTTTGACTTTAAACACTGATTTGACTTAAAAAACTATTTGTTTACCATTGTTTTTTACTTGAAACGTAATGATAAACTCAACCTAAATATAGTTATAATTATGCCAATCTATAATATAATAGTTAGAAGTGAGAAAGAAAAATTGAAAATCGACCCAAATTAAAGTGTTTGGATGATTTATGGAATGCAAATTTAAAAATTGTAGTTACCAAAAATTGAGCCGAGTTCTATTTTTTATTTAATTTATAATTTAAAATTTCTTGAAAAATTATTATTTTTTAAAAATATTTATGAAAAAAGACTTTAAAATGTTGTCAAATAATATTCAAACCTTATAAAATAAAACTCTAAAAATTTAAAACAAAAAATTAATAAAGGAAAATAAAAAATCAAATAAAATTATAATAAAGGGTTAAAAAATCCGACCTTCAAATATATTGATAATTAGATTGAAATTGTTTCTCCCAGCTTACCAAAAGAGAAAGTAATAAGGAAATGCTTTGGTTATAAATAAAGTCATTTATTACAAAAGAGTAATAAAATTAATAGCATTAAAAATATTTTTGGTATAACACCGATTATGTGCAAATACTTCAATTATTACTTTTATTTGGCAAGGTATAAGAGTAGTCTTTCAATTATATAATTCATTTTAATTTAATCATTCAATTTTTTAAAATTAAATAATTTAATCGCTTTCTATTAGATTAAAGATGGAATTTTTTTTTACTAATTTACTATCAAATTTAGCTCTTTACGCGTTCTATCAATTTATCCTGAATCTAAAAAATTTAATAAAATTAATTCTCAATGTTTGCAAAATTGACATTATCCTACAATGTTGAGAGTCCAAAAGGAAAAAGAAAATCATAAAATGAAATTACATCGACAAATATCTTATGGATGTGTATTATATAATAACGTGAAAGTTTTCAAAATAAAATAAGTTCTTTTAGAAATTATACTATATATGTTTTTTTTTTTCATTAGGATGAATTTGGATAAAATATAAAAAAATTTGATTTAAAATATATGAGTTAAAATACATTAATATTATGTTGATTGAGCCTTAGCTCGACTGGTATGAATATTGTTGCCAATGTAGGAAGACGTGGGTTCAAGTGTCACGGGCCAAAATGCAAAGCCCGTGACCATGACACAAGATGCCATGGAGGTCTATCGATAAGATGGGGAACATTTAGCCCACGAGAACTGACCCGATTCAAAGAACTGTTAGAAAAGCCTGTCAGATTGAAGCCTGGTTGGCCCGATAATGAAGATATGACAACTTAGGCAATCTTGATAAGTATGGGAACTAATCTTTAAAGATTGATAGGGAATCATATCTTGTAAAGATTAGATTTGATTTGATTTAATGTAATCTTGTAAATCCCTAAAATCAAGGGATAGGCTAATCTCGTCCGTTAATGTAACTTAATTTTATCAGTCGATTTTAGGGGAGCTCAACTATAAATAGAGAGTCTCTCCCTCACTTGTAAATCATCCATTGTAACTTTAATTCTTAGGAGTAATAGAATTCTGAGAGCATTTACTCAAACGCCTCTCGTGAGTTCTTTTCTGTGGCTTTCTGTTGTTCTTTGTAGCTTCTTTTGGCCTAGTTTGCTTCCACTATACAAATTGGTGCCTTGGAGGAGTTCTAAAGGAATCCTCACTTGAGTAAAGGTTGACTTAGGTGAGTTTGGAATGAAAAGATTGCCTAAGGCCGCATGAATTGTGGGATGAAAGATCTAGCCCCGTGACAAGTGGTATCTGAGCTATTAGTTCGAAGGCACTGTTGGGATGCCAAAAAAAGTTATCGGTCAGAGTGAGCCAATGGAGACCCGTGGAAGGGCCAAAAAAGTGAGTCGGTCGAGGGCTTTATTGTCAGTTTTAGAGGATCGAGTCGCCACTTTCAAGGAGTTTATGGGGGACGTCAATGACAAGATCGACGATGTCGATGATAGAATCATTGATGGGTTGTAAACAATGAAAGAGCAGCTCAGGGAATTTGTGTGGGATACTATCGGTTCCTTAGAGAACAAGCTGGCTGGGAAGGATGATGCTCTCAAGGCTATGGTGACTGCTTTGAAGAAAGAGATCGATGAGCTTAAGGGGGAGCTCAAGATTTTTAAAGCTACATTGGTTGTTGGCTTCGAAGTCGAAGAGACAAGCAATAGATGTGCCCAAACCAAAAGCGTTTAAGGGGGCAAGGTCCGCAAGTGAAGTGGACAACTTTCTTTGGGCCATGGAGCAATACTTTCGTGTGATAAGTATCAAGGATGATGCCACAAAGGTAAATACTATTGTTATGTATTTTACTAACGTTGCTTTGTTATGGTGGCAACGTAGGTCCACAGATGTGAGACGTGGTGGGACTGAGATGGGACTTGGGAGGAGTTCCAAAAGGAATTCAAAGCACAGGTCTACCTCGAGTATACCGAGGATAAAGCTCAAGCAAAGTTGCGAAGGCTTACGAAACGAGGCACCGTTAGGGAGTATGTGCAGGAGTTTAGTGAACTCATGCTCTAGATTTTTGATTTGAGCGAGAATGAAGCATTTTTCTCCTTCACAGATGGGCTTAAACCATGGGTGAAGCAAGAGTTGCAACACCGAGGAGTTCAGAAACTTACCAATGCCATGATGGTAGCGGAGTCCTTATTGGAACTTATTTCGAGGAGAGTCAGGTTTGAATCTTCCAAGCCCAAAGGGAAGGGCAATGGTGGGTACCATGAGGAAGATGAAGAAGGACATAGTGATGATAGAGATAGTAGTGGTATTAACAGTGGTAATGGGAAACCACGAAATGGGAAGTGAAGACCTAACAGCCCAAAAGAGAAGATGGGAAAGTTGAGATGCTACCTATGTAAGGGACCGCATATGAAGAAGGACTACGTAAAGGTATTTTCATTTTCGGCTATCAAGAGGAATGATGAACTGGAAGAAGCGAAGCCTGTTGAGAGAAAGACATCGAGGGTCAATTTGATGGTGCTCATTCCTAAGAAAAGGGATGGCAAGTAAGGGTTGATGTTTGTAGACATCAACATTGCAGGTCAGAAGAGGAGGGCTCTTATTGATACGAGAGCATCAGACTTGTTCATATTGGAAAAGGCTACGAAGGAACTTAGTCTTTCGATTAGGAAATTGAATAAGAAGATCAAGATGGTAAATTCTGAGAAGGCTCCAACTGTTAGAGTAGTTTGAAATGTGGAGCTAAAAATCGGTGAATGGAAAGGTAATAAAGAATTTGAGGTAATCCAATTAGATGATTACAATTATGTACTTGGCTTAAACTTCCTTGACATGATTCAAGCAGTTCTGTATCCATGGGCCGATCAAATTCATATTGTCACCCGTCCGTTAAAAAAAATTATTGTGTCGGTGCATCGGAATATGAAGGTTAGGACAGAGGTGTTATCATCAATCCAACTAGTCGAGAATGTTTTGTATGAGAACAACATCGATTCGATAGAACGGAATGATATGAAAGCCCCTTCAAAAATGTTAGTGGCACAAGAGATTGATATGAAGCCTGGAGAGTCAAATATGGAGCCGACACCTTTGGGAAAGGTGGGTGGTGCATTAGGCTTCGAGGAAAAAGTAGCAACACAGAAATAGCCGGGACGAGTAAATGCTGCGAGTAAGGTACATTGTAAACACTTTGATAGTGTTTTGAATTTTGACTTGTTGGCTTGGCAAGGTCGTAGGAGCCCTTTCAAAGTTCATAAGTAAGGAGGCCGAGGGACCGTGGGCAATACGAAGCCAAGGTGTAAGAATCCTAGGGATTTGAAAGTGAGCAAGTCAAAATTAGGGCAAGTTAAAGCGGAGACTTCTTGCAAATGAGATGAACCAATGAGTGTATCGGTTCAAGTTAAAAGGCGACATAGGCCAAGGAAAAGGATCCGAAGTAAGGGAAAATTTGATCACAAGACAAGTCGGAAAGAATCCAAGGCAACGGGAGAGTTCCAAAGTGAATCAAGTCAATGTCATTCGGAAGTCACAATGAGGGCGTTCCAAGAATGGGTGGGGGAGAATATCACTCGCCAAAATGCAAAGCCCGTGACCATGGCACAAGATGCACCTCATAGAGGTCTATCAATAAGATGGGGAACATTTAGCCCACGAGAACTGGCCCGATTCAAAGAACTATTGGAGAAGCCTGTCAGATTGAAGCCTAGTTGGCCCAATAATGAAGATATGGCAACTTAGGCAATCTTGATAAGTATGGGAACTAATCTCTAAAGATTGATAGGGAATCATATCTTGTAAAGATTAGATTAGATTTGATTTAATGTAATCTTGTAAATCCTTAAAATCAAGGGATAGGCTAATCTCGTCTGTCACTGTAACTTAATCTTGTCCGTCAGTTTTGGAGGAGCTCAACTATAAATAGAGAGCCTCCCCCTCAGTTGTAAATCATCCATTGTAACTTGAATTCTTAAGAGTAATAGAATCTTAGGAGCATTTACTCAAACACCTTTCGTGTGTTCTTTTCTGTGGCTCTCTGTTGTTCTTTGTAGCTTCTTTTGGCTTAGTTTGCTTCAGCTATACAAATTGGTGCCTTGAAGGAGTTTTAAAGGAATCCTCACTTGAGTAAAAGGTTGACTTAGGCGAGTTTGGAATGAACAGATCGCCTAAGGCCACATGGATCACGAGACGGAAAATCTAGCCCTGTGACACAAGTGCGTTGAAGTGTATTATCCTCCTATTTACGGGTTGGAGAGGGGCTATGGGTAGTTCCAAGCATTGTGTAAAAAAAAACAGATATGATCAGAACCTATAATGAATTTATTGGATAAAATACAAAATAAAAAAAACTTGTTAATGAGTTTTGGATGAGCTTCTCCCACTATCTAAACAATATTAGAATGTTAAAATAATTAAATTTATAAAGTATCAACAATGATTTATATCAGCAAATTTTATATAAAATTTATGCATGAAATGTTTGCAGTAGGATTTTTTTAGGCGAAAAATTTCAAATCATAAGATAATTTCAGTGCCATAGGACAAGAATATTTCTTTAAAGAAAAAAGACCACAAGGGTCAATTCCATTAAATTGCATTACTATTATTAAGTTCATGGATTTCCAAGGGATAATCCATGTCAAAAAACCAATTACAAAAAATCAAAGTTCACTTCTTTACAAATGAAATTTGCCACCATGTTACAACATCAGTTGGTCCAGCATAATGTTGCTGATTTAAAATTTTCTAAGGCTGTAATACTTTTTTTTACCTACGCAACAACGATAGTGACATCCGTACTATGATGCTTCACTCTATTAACTAAGATTGTGTTGTCAATCTCAAACACCACAACTGTAACACCCCAAACTGGGTCTATGCGTTAAGACGAGATTTGGTTTGTCACACTGATCGAACATCCATTTACTTCTCTAACGATTTAAGTAAAACAGTACTACAAAACCTTTTGGAAATGAAGTTTAATAAAAGTTTAGTACAATGATTTAAAATTGATGATTTAAGAAAATACTTGTTTTCAATCTTATAAATTGTAATATAATTGCCAAAACCTTAAAATAGTTTTTAAAAGAATTTGAACGAATTTAAAAGAGTAGTTTAGGTGTTCAAAATGTTATAAAACATAATATTTTAAGAAAACTTTAAAAATTTAACATAAGCCCATATTGAGAGTCTTAAACAAAATTAAATCCATCCACACAATAAAATCCATAAAAAACATAATTAGAGGCCTTATTACATCAACCCAAAATAGTAATTAAAATAAGTAACTTAAATAAAGTTCATAGTTTATAAAACCCATGCTTGTAATATGGCCTCCACCAAGTCATCGCCGGCCCAAGTCCACATCAATTTCCATTACCTGAGATGGATAATAAAACGGGGTGAGTTACAAAGAACTCAGTGTGCAACTCACTTACCACCATTATTGGGCCAGACCATCAGGGTATTAATTTGGGCTTGAGCCCAATTTACAAATTTTAACAATATGAAATGAAATAAAATATATAAAATGCATGAGAATGAATTTCCCAACCAAGCTTAATTTCCATCCGCTACACACCCCCGTACCAACCAACACACCTGTGGGGATCAAGTCAACCCACCCCGCCAAACACACCAATCATAGGCATTAAGCCTTTTTAATAATATTGTAGTGCACTAACGAACTAGATTGTGACATTGTCACCGAACTAGAGGCATTAAGCCAAAATTTGTGGCAGAGCCACCGAACTAGATTCATGGCCACAGGCCTTTCTTCTCTTCATCATATATCCCGTCCCATGCAATTATGTATGCATAACAAACTTTAGTCATATAATAATTTATCAAATAATCCATATTATAAATGAGTCTATAATTAAGCTTTTCATTTGGGCCTATTAAACAAATTAGTATCTAGCCCATTTAGCAATCTAGCGATCTTTGGCCCATTTATCGAACTAGAATATTTTTGGCCCATTTAGCGATCTAGCGATCTTTGGCCCATATTTCGAACTAGAGGGTTTTTGGCCCATTTAGCGATCTAGCAACTTTTGGCCCAATCTATCAATCTAGCAATCTTTTCGTAACAATTTAGCAATCTAGCAGTTTTTCGGCCCAATTTAACAATCTAGCAGTTTTTCGGCCCAATTTAACAATCTAGCAGTTTTTCGTAAATTTCTCGGTTTTAATCGTTTTCATGCATTTACACAAAAGTACTGATTACTACAAAATTTCTGATTTGGCCATCTTTACGATTTATTAAAATACTTACGGTTTAGCATCTAACCCGAAAGATAAGTGTGAAGTTACACACCTGGTTATAGTGAGAACTAGACTTCCCCGCTCGTCGATACCTATACGCATCACGATAAATTAATACACTATAATTTATTAATAAAACCAATCTAGAAATAACAATCTAAACTTTTACCCTCGGATTTTCGAACTACTTCTACTTGCGGTTTCTCCCCGATTGATGGTTTGTTAACCGAATCAAATCCACGAACAAATAATGGTTCGGGAGTACGAACTACTTCAAACAATTGATTCTCCTCGGATGAGCGTCCACAACCCGGTGGAAAATCTCAGATTCCCGAAATAGCCCTTTGCTTATACTTAGGGGGATTAACGGAACCTCCCCTTTTTCGAACACTAAACACCGCCCTTTTCTTCCCTATCTTGATTGTCTTCAATGACAAAAGATCATAAGTCCAAACTAATATAATATCGAAATATGACTAAGGGTTTTAAGGGTGAAATTTCCTTACCACAAATATCCTTGTACCACAATAAGAGAATCGAGCAAATCGTTCTATGATACTCACGAACACTTGATTTCCGGTCTTCCACTATCGTACTAAAATATAACAATTGGAAACGTTTAATAGGATGAACTATTATTTCGATCTAATGAGATCCTCTTACCACCATCAAGATTCGGCCAAAATAAAAATAACTAAAAAGAACTCTTACCTAACGTCCACGATTGAAAAGAGACGACTGAGAAAGATGTTTAGATGTGATGGAGGATTCGGCTATGTAACATCAAAGAAAAGAGAAAAAAATGATTCGGCTATGGCACACTAGCATTCGGCCATGAGAAAAGATAATGGAAAAATAATATGGTTGAAAAGAATTAAAAGATGAGAGAAAGAGATGGTATTGATTTGGTTTTCAAAGTGAAGAAAAGAGAAAGAAAAGAGATGGGTTTAGTAGCATTGTATATTCAGCAATGGGGAAAAGAAAAGAAAAAGAATGGCTTTTGGTATAGGTGATTTTGGCACTAAGACAAAGCAAACAAAAGAGTACTAAGGTGATATGCAAAAATGACCAAATGGTCAAGAGAGTTAGGCTTACCAATTGCTCAATTTCGGCCAAGGGAGAAAGGTTGAGAAAGAAATGCAAAACTTTGCACAAAGGTTGCTAGGAATGACCAAAACAAATTCCTAAACCTAGCCAACTACTAGCATACTTGGCCAACCTCCCCCCTAGCCATATTGCCGTCCAAATTCATGGTCAAATGGCCATGATTTTGTTTCCAAAACATTTTCCTTGATACTTGCCCTATGTCCCCATATCTTTCCAAATTTTCTTGATTGCATACCATAAGTTAGAAATTTCCTTATTCCTTTAATCTATTAACCAAAAATAACAAGGTCAACACTTACCATATTTATGCTTGGCCGACACTTACCATAGTAGAGCAAAAATAAAAGTTGTCTAAATGCTATTTAAGGGATTCGAACCTCTCCCCTCATGCTAATACCCATGCGCCATTACCACATTGCCCTTTACTCATCTTATGTCACTTATTAACACTTTAATTAACTTAAGTATTAATGACACTTGATCCACTTCAATAAATTCTCAAACTAAAAATTATTCCATACCCGAATAATTCTATACTCTACTTCAGGACTATAATAGGCACGAAAAATAATAAGAAAATTTTTCCTTTCTAAACTAATCACCAAAACATGCAATAAATCGATACTCAAATTTTCAGGGTGTTACAACAACTGTCTTGATATTAAGAGTAGACACCATCTTTATGTTTTCTTCAAAAGCATAAATTTCAGCCCATTCTACTGACATCATCTTGTTTTTGAACTCCCCGCCACCACCTATAACGAAACCTTCATTGTCCCTAGCAATAACCCTAAAGCCAGTTCTATTGTTACTTACAGAAGCATCAAAGTTTATTTTCATGTAACCACTTCGAGGTTTCTCTCACCTTTTAACAGTAGGGTTAGCAGGTAACAACAGGTCATTCATCAAGTTAAAAATGCGAAAGTCCTGACTGAGTGTTCTAGCTCTTTCCCACACAACATGTGCCTCGTCTTCTTTTTTATGAAAGATGAAGTTGTTCCTATTAGTCTAGCTGCTCCATAAGGTGGTCATGAGATCGATAGCTCTCTTGTCCAACACCCACATCACTTCTTCCAAGCAGTGATAGTCTTTCGTAATGAGGCTATTGTCAAGGCCACCGATAGAGAGGATTGCCCTTGCTGTTGGACAGTCTTTCAGGACATGAATAAAGGTTTCTTTCTCAAAACAACACCTAGGACACTCCTAACCAAAGCTTTGTTGAATGGAGGCAATCTTGACATTAGTGGGAAAGATCTCATGCCCCACTCGCCAAGTGAAGACCCAAATTTTAAGAAGGGTGCCGAGCTTCCAAATAGCTTTCCAAAAGAAATGATGAGTAGGGATAAGCAAAATTCGATGGAAAATTTAAATTTTGAATTAAATAGTTTGAGTTATTTGAGTTATTTTAGTTAATCGAGTTATTCGGACCAACTCGAATAAAAAATCAATTTTTTTGGTTTAACTCGAATATGAATTACACAATTTGAATTATCCAAAAATTCGAATAAGAAATGCAAAACTACGTCGTTTTTATAAATGTTTACCTTTTCTAAAGTTTAAAGTCAAAACAGTTAAGTTAAAAGGCAAAAACTACATCGTTTTGATAAATGTTTACCCATTAAGTTAAAAGGCAAAATCATTATATTGTTTATGTAGTTAAATAATATTGTACTTCGTCTACTAGTTAAATAATCGGTCCATGTAAACGCAACATTGAGTATAAATAATAGGATTTGTTAACTCGACTCGATTTGACTTGATTCGATTCAAAAAAATTAAATTGAGTTCGATTGCTAAAATAGGATTCATCAACTCAACTAACTCAAATTTTTTTTACTCGACTCGATTGAATGCTCACTCCAAGTTATAAGTTGGTAATGGACATATCTTTTAGTGTCATCAAACACAAACAGTTGCTTGGAATTTTGATCTTGATTTAATTTTCCAAGATAAGGAAGAATTGAAGAGAGTTGTGTAATTATAGTCTATTAAGTGACACCAAAAGAATGAAGTGGTGGAAACAAAAATAAAAATATATATGATCGCATCTTGAAATTGGATGCAATTGGAGACTTAAGATTAATTTTGCGTAAACTTGTGTCAATACGTAAACTTGTGTAAACTTTTGGTCTTCTGTTTGAGTCCCTGCGAAATCTATGAGAAAATATTTTATTCTATTTTATAAAAAAAATTAGTTTATTTTAAGGTAATTAAATTTCCTTTATTTTTGTTAAAATTCTTTTTACTTTTCTTCTTCTTCTTCTTTTTCTTCCTTTCTTCTTCCTTTCCACCATTTTTTTTTCTTTTATGCTATTTTACTTTTTTTTCCTCTGTTGATCTTGCTGCTAATTTGTCAAGGAATTTGTGTTGTTTTTGTGCGATTGAAGAGTTAATAGCGTAAGGTTTGTTACAAATTTTTTATAATGTTCTTTTTTGCTTGTTATTTGTCAAAATTGGGTTTTTCTGCCGTTTCATTCAATTTCTTTGTTTAAGAGCTCAATTTGTTCTCTTTCTTAGGCGAAGGGATTGTAAAATCAAGACCTTCCAGTGTTCTATGTCTTGTGTTTTTATTTTTGTGTGAGGGTAATCATTAGTTTAATTTCGAGTTTTTGAGTTTAAATGTTTCGACATAATTTTGGTTTCAATTTTTAGTTTAGCAAATTGGTTCGATTAATTCGTCTGATTGGTCAGTGTAATGACATTTTTAGGTTTCAGGATCATCTCTATTGCTTCTATGTCAAACTCGAATCAGGTGTGTAACAAAAACCTGAGAATTTTGTGAATGGCAAAAACCGAAATCCATGGCTATCGATACCACACTGCCGTGTGGTAGGCCATGTACCAGGCTATGTGGTAGGTCGTGTAAGACACTGACTTAGGTCACACGGGCGTGTGTCCAGGCCGTGTGAGGGGCTGTTTTGATTTTGAGTAACAATGCCGAATGACAAGGGCGTGTGTCCAAACCATGTAACTCTCTGACTTGAGTTACATGGGTGTGTGTTAGCCGTGTGCCAGATCGTGTAACTCTCTTATTTGGATCACACAGTCGTGTGCTAGGACGTGTGAGGCACTAATATGAACCACATAGCCATGTGCCAGGCTATATCGGCCAAACGGGCCAGCTATATAGGTTGTGTGTATCCATAGAGGCGTGTGGGCCAAAATTCTAAAATTTTTCATAAGGTTGAAAATGTCGTCCGAATAGAATGTAGGCCTTCCGTAGGGTCCATATAATATGAAATAAGCTATAACACTTGATATCTGGCTATATCATGGTGTATAATCTGTTATCTTGACATATATTTTATGTGGTATTTGTTAAGTAGATATGATATGAATCTGTATCACTGCATATATGACTATGATATCTATTAACTATGCATCTCCATTGGGATGGGTTGTGTTAAAGGAGAAAGTGTGGGAAGTTTAATTATTAACTGATTTTGGTGGCTAAGCCACACATATATAACTGATTTTGGCGATTATCACACTCTGATCTTGCAACTAGCTTGCAATTATTCTGAAACGTAACATACAATCACCATGCGGTGTATAAGGATTGAAAGGTACTTGATACCCTATATAGTGTGTAGGGATAGATTGAGATGGTGTGTAGCGGATGGGGGTTAGGACTCTGAATCTGAATTTGATATGCTCTACATCTGAATATGATATGCTCTACATCCGTACCTGTTATACTCTATTTTGTTTCCGTTTCAGATTCTGAAAATGGCCAAAAATATGTCTAACATTGTTCCATTTAATTGTTTATATATGACATGGAGTTGTAAACTCATTTGATCTGTATCAACAATGTAACTCTCTGGACTTGTTCTGGACGTCTAGGCCAGGTTTAGGGTGTTCCATTTAGTGGTATCAAAGCAAAGCTCGAGCTGTGGGTTCTAGGTTCAAAACTCTTCCTGAAAAAAGTTTTAAATAAATGGAACTTCTGACTGACTTCGAGTTATACGGTTTCTAAAAAGTGTATGTTTGGATTTTGATTATTTTCGAGTCTGTAAACAGAATATCTAAGACTCCGACGTCGATCCTGTAAGTATCTCTACTTTAGCTATACTGAATAAAGAAGCGCATACCGTAGTGTTTTGGTATTTTGTCCTAGTTAAAACTATGGATTAGTACCTTGAATACGCGTAAACTTGTTGTGTGACGGCGTGTTAGATTTAGTCGAGCGACTTGAGTTGAGTCCTCTTCTTGATGCAATGAGCCCAATCTAAAAATTTGTGAAACTATTAAAACTTTCGAATCTGTGGGAAACGGATTGAGTCTCAGTTTGTGATTACTGTGATAGGCAACACTAGGTGCAATTGTTGAGGAAAACTGAGAGGTTTTCTCAGATGTGGATAGGTAGCAAATCAAGTTAGAGTTTGCGTACAACATACTTTTAGTCAGATTCGAGTTTTAACCCGGAAATGAAATCCGAGTTGGGGATATCTGGTAAGATGGATAGAAAAGTCAGGAGGTGTTTGGAAATACCTGATAAGACTATCTGAACTTGTATGGTAATGGTAAGTGACATTTTCAATTATGTATGTAAAAATCTGAAGTAAAAGAATCATTAGTGATATTTTTGTAAAGAATTCAGGTGATAGACTGAGTTAGTGAATAGGAAGTTTGTTGAAACCATTAATTGTTGCCTTGAAATCAGTTTAGTATAGCGTGGCATGGTGGTCTGTATACATAAGAGTATTTTAGATTCTGTGTGTTGGTGTGTGTTATGACCGTGGGAATTTTGAGGACAAAATTCTTTTAAGGGAGAAAGAGTTGTAACATCCCAAAAATTGGGTTAGAATAAATTGGGTTTTGAAACCAAGAGTGGTCATCCCTCTATTTTGAGTTTAGATTTTGGAAATTTATGAAAAGTAAATTGATATTGTTCATTGGTTAAGTGTTCGGGGTATATGTGTGAGGTTTTGGGTTCGAATTCTATTTCTGGAAATTTTGTTATTTTGCTTAAACCTTTACTTTTGAACGTTGGGTTTATAAGTTAAATTCTGTCAATTGATGTCAAGAATGAGCCTACTGATTTAATGGCTAAGCTTCTGTATACCCCTTGGTCCTGTGTTCGAATCCCAGTGAAAGTAATGGGGAATATTTAATTTTGAATTTCATTGTATGGCAGTTAGTTTCGGTTAGTTACTTAAAACTATCCAAAAACCTTCAGCGAGTTTTTCTTTTCATTTTTGTTCTCTCTTTTTCTCCTATGTTTCTTTTATCAGTTGTTCTCGATATTTAGTTCTTCGTTTTGGTTTCTTCCTTTCAAAGTGATCTTTTCTTTTGTTACGTTACGTTGCGCTAATTCTGTACAAGATCTGACTTATCTTTCTAGTTTAATTCGTTTGCTGGTATGTTTGATTTAAAGTTTTGGTGTCGAAAGTTCTTCAACGTAACTTCGAATTTGGAATGTTAGTTTTTAGCGATTTAACTGTGGGTTAACTGTTTGTTGGGAAATTTCTCGTCGTCTAGGGACGAGACCTCATCCTTGTTGTTTTTGCTTCCAATTTGTATCAGTTGCTTACTGAAAACCTATGTTTTTGTAAATTTCAGATGCCGAAAAAGTGGCTATCGATACCATATAGCCAAAGATATGGACGTATGCTCAGGCCGTGTGAGCTACATGGGCAAGGACATGTGGGTGTGTCTAGGCTGTGTAACTCATTGTTTATGATTTAGGACCACACCACCAGAGACATGGACGTGTGCCCCGGCTGTGTGTGTAATACCCCTAACCCTAATCTGTCGCTGGAACAGGGTTACAGAGCATTACTAGAGTTCTCAAATTCAAATAAAACATTCATAACATTTAATATGCATATCAGAAACCAATCATAAATCACTCATATTATCCCTTGTATGAGCCCTCGAGGCCTAAGTACGCATCAGAAATAAATCGAGACTAAATCGGGAACTTAGAGAAATTTTCCCAAAATTTCAAAATTTTTCTTAGGTGCAGGGGACACATGCTCGTGTGGATAGGCCGTGTGGCTCACACGGCCAAGAGACATGCCCGTGTCTTAGGCCATGTGGGCATTCAATGTGAGCCACACAGCCGTGTCCCGGCTCGTGTCCATAACCGTGTAACTCTCTAACTTGGGTCACACGCCTATGTGTTAGGCCGTGTGTTATGAAATTAAAGTGCAGGGGTCACATGGCCAAGCCACACGCTTGTGTGTTAGGCCGTGTGCAAAAACGTGAGCATTCTGTTTCTAAATTTTAAGGATGCAGGGGACACAGGGCCAGACCACATGCCTATGTGCTTGGCCATGTGTCCCACACAGCTGAGACACACACCCGTGTCTCTACCTGTATGGATGAAAATTGGCCATTTCAAGGCCACTTTTCTCACCCAATTTTAAATTCGAACCTAAACACTTCAAATTACACTCTCATAAGCCATAAAAAAATCCCTCATTACAACTAAATCAAGCTTTAAACATATGTTATTACCACCTACATCCTATCATTTTTAATTTACCATATTGATCAAACCACATATTTGATTTATTATACCAATTAAAATATATTACACATTCACCTATATGCCTATAAGCTATCCATCATTTAACCACTCCAAACATATATCAAGCATGATTAAACCATACATATATAAGTTGATAGGAAATATATAACAAAATGTGATTTTTAAACATTTGCATAAACTAAATTTACTTAAAACCATTCCAACCCTAAACATGCCATATAAACCATAGAATACATTTCAAAGACTACCGGAATGAGCTGGATAGTGTGACTTGATGTGCTGATCCGATCTCCCGACCCTACGTTTATCTACAAGGACATTAAACAACACAAGTAAGCTTAATAAGTTCAATAGGTTAAACATAAATCTTACCGAACCGAATATAACAAATCAAATTTACAAAATTATTCATGCAATCTTCCTATCAATCACAACCTTAACTGATGAACTCACTTATTTCAAATCAATATCAATAATAAATAATAAATCTTTCAAATTTCAATTACATAAGTCACCTACCAAGTCTTGCCAAATCGGAGAACGGCTTACGGATATGAGTATATCATTTTCAGAATCCCGAAGGCTGAACAGAAGCATAGAAGTGCTAAATAGAAACCCATAAGGGTTGAATGGAAGCTCATAAGAGCTGAACGGATGCCTATTAGGGTTGAACGAAAACTCATATAAGTTAAACAAAAGCTTGTGAGAGCTAAACAAAAAGTAAACATGAAAGTTCGCAATAAATGCAGAATCTCGGTTTACTTGGGTAATTTACCGTCAATTCTTCCTTTGTTGTCTTTCGCCACACAACAAATTGTACTCAATCCCGTGTTCCATTGAAACTTGATATTCACTTCAAATTTATAATTTAAAAATATTCCATTTTTCAAAAATATACTAAAATACATAATATCATTCACCAATTCAATATAATTAATAAAATTTAACCATACGAACTTACCTGGGTTAAATTGTAAAATTTGTAGAAGTTCAAGGACTATTCTACTAATTTCCCTTTTTCACGAGTATCTACGGGCTCTTGATATGAAGCTAAAATATGAAAACCAACTTTGAGAGCTCTTCAATGGTGTTTTTGGATAGAAAATTGATGAAGAAAATGTCTAGAAAATTTTAGGTTTTTCAATTTGATATTTAAATTTCATTTATTTCCCATTTTGCCCTTAAATCACATGATTTCATTATTTTTTCACACTTATGCCAACTCAGCCATTCCACTTGGCATATTTGTCCTTTTAGTCCTCCCTTATTTACCATTTATGTTATTTAATCACTTTAGCAAGTTTTGCACCTTTTTCAATTTAGTCTTTTTTAATTAATTAGCTATCAAAACGTTAAAATTTTCTAGCGAAACTTTAATACTACCTTAATGACACTCTGTAAATATTTATAAAAATATTTATGGCTCGGTTTATAGAATTGAGGTCTCGATACCTCATTTTCTAAACCATTCAACCTAATAAATCCTTATAAAAGACAAATTACTAATTCAAAAAAAAAATCTTCCTAAAACCAAATTTGACTCGTAAATACTAAATAATAAAATTTACAAGCTTACTCATTGGAATTGGTGACCTTGAGTCACTATTTTCGTTACCACTAAAAATTAGGCTGTTACAGTGTGAGCCACATGGGCAAAGGCATGGGGGTGTTCCCAGGCCGTGTGAGCCACACGGGCAAGGACATAAGCGTGTTTCCAGGCTGTGTAACTCACTATTTATGATTTAGGACCACATGGCCAGGGACATTGGCATGTGCCCAGGCTGTGTGAGACACACAGGCAAGGACATTGGCGTGTGTCTAGGTCATGTGACTCACTATTTATGATTTAGAATCGCACTCACAGACAACACAGGCGTGTGATCTACATGTATATCTGTTATATTTGAACCTAAGTGAATAGAATCTGTCAAAACGTAATGTGCTACTATCTGATGTGTGTAAATTATCTAGGTATGATGTGTATTTGTTAAGTTTGCTGGTACGCCTTTGCATTATTCTATTGATGGAAAATATGTGATATTTGAATATGTAAGATCCATTGTTATTGATTCTATTTTATAATCGTACACATGACTTCATGACAAATTTGATATGATATGTTATGGTTCGAAAAGTCTGTTTTACAAAACATGGATTCTCATGTTTATTGATTCTGTTATTGAAAGATAGCATGTCTTACATGCTCATTACTTTAATTTTGCATATGCATGCCATGACACAATGTATGGGACTTGGGTCGATGTTAAAGGAGGAAGATTTTGTACTGATAGTTAATGATCTACGTAATTAGTGTCTTAACCACATATTTTTTATTGGCAGTTTAACTGCATATTGATAAGTCATCGTTGCCGGGTAACCTGGGATGGTGGGTTATCGTTTTCGGGCAACCGATGATGACTTTGTTGGTGTGTTTTTGATGGATGAGTTCGAGGGAGAACTTTATTTTGGTGTGTAATAGAGTTTAAGAAGTTTGTTTTTGATAAATCTGTATTTTGCTTTGTTTGAAAAATACTACATCTACATAAACATACATGTTCTGTTCTGCTCTACTCCATTTTGTTATGTTCTGTTTAGTTTTCCTCTACTTTGTATCATTCGGTTTTGTTTTACTCTATTCTATTTTGCTTTGTTCTATTGTACTAGCTCTGTTGAAATCACTGTGATACTCTAGATCTTTTCCGTACTGGTTATACAACTGTTATCAAATGCTTGCATTACTACGATTTATATATTACGCTCTGTTTATTTGTATTTGAGTTTGGTTATACACGGTGCTTGGTGACTCACCCTTTGTTTTACTTTTATCTGTTAGCAAAACATCTGATTTAGGATCAGACGGTGTGCGGGAGCTCAAATTGTTTTACACTGAGATAACTACAATTTAATCCTTTAGATTTGTAATCTATTTTGGACTTGTCTTATTTTTCTTTTTATAATCTCTTCAGTATCTGCAACATCTAAAATGAAACTACAAAATCGTTTAAATTGACTAAAATGAATTTATGGTTTTCAAAGTTAAAACTTTAAAAAGAAGTATGTTTTTACTACATTGGTGTAACTCATCCAAATTCGGCTTAAACTTCTAGGCCGGGTTTCGGGCGTTACAGTTTGGATGTTAGGTAACCCTCAGACTTAAGTGAGTCGGCATAGCTGGAGCTCAATCACTTTTTGCTTGGTTATTTTACTAGTTTATGTGGACTTATATTGTTACAAATTCTTCAGATTGTTGTTCTAGAGATTATATTTACATGTTTTACTTATATTTGTTTAAATGAGTTTGAATCGTATGGTTTCTAAGTAACTCTAAAATGACATTTTTGGAAGTGGTTGTTGTAACTCTCCAGATTTGGCCACACAATGTCTAGGCCAGATTTGGACTGTTATATTTGGTGGTATCTGAGCCAGATTGCAAAACTCAAGCTGTGATTCCTGGGCTCCCATTTTCATGAGAAGTGTTCTTGAATAAACTATTTTTCTAATTAACTTTGAAACCAATTTTGTTTAAGAGAGATACAGGTCCTTCTAGTTTGGTTCAGCGCCCTAAGAAAGAAGCTAGGTTTGATGAGCCTCTATGGACTGAGGCACATGTTGCATCGACTGAGACTCAGGGTTGTAGCGACTATGGTAGTCGCCATTCGGACAAGTGCTAGATGAGGTTCGAGTCCTGTTTGTGTTGTGAGTTCTGATCAGATGCAAGCTCTTGTATAGGCTGTAGTCTCGATTCCAGTTCAACAACCACCTAAGGGCCCTGGTCTTGCTAAGGGTGGTAAGGGTTTTGGTAAGGGTCAAAGAGCATCGGGCAAAGGTACGAATCAAATTTAGGCATTCCAACCTGCTCTAGTGTATGCAGTGAGGCACCACGAGGATAGAGATGATGCCGATGTTATAGCAGGTACGTTCCTTATCCATTATGCTCCATAATTTGCTATAATAGACATTGGTTCTACACACTCATATGTAGATAGTATTGTTTCTGGGAATTTGGGAATATCTATTGAGAGTACTACTTGATAGGCTTCAGTAATTAGTTTCCTAGGTTAGTCGATTCAGGTTAATAAAATTTATAGAAGGGTTCTGTTAGAGATTCAAGGCGCTGTGTTTTTAGCTAATATGATGGAATTACTATTTAGAGAATTTGATTTGATTCTATGAATGGACTAGCTTATTGAACATCTAGTCAGTTTAGACTGTGCCTCTAAGAGGGTAATTCTAATATTTGATAATGATACTGAGATTGTTATGATCGACGAGCGTCGAGATAACATCTCTGATGTGATCTCCGCTCTAGTAGTTGAAAAGTTAGTTTGGAAAGGTTGTGAGGCATATTTGGCCTTTGTGCTTGATTCCAACTCTACAAAGCCTTCTGTTAAGGACATTCGGACTGTAACAGACTTCCCAAATGTTTTTCCTGAGGAATTGCTAGGGTTACCTCCAGACAAGGAGGCTGAGTTTGGTATTGAACTTCTACTAGGTACAACTCCACTATCCATTTCCCCTTATCGCATGGCAACAAAGGAGTTTATGGAATTATAGGCTCAACTTCAACTGCTTCTCGATCGAGGGTTCATTAGGCGAGCGTGTCCCCGTGGGGAGCACCGATTCTATTTGTAAAGAAGAAGGATGGCACTTTCGAGAATTGATACCCTGTTTGATCAATTTCGTGGGCATTCGTATTCTCCAAAATCGACCTTCATTCTGGGTGCCATTAGCTAAAGGTAATAGGACTCGCTACGAGCATTACGATTTTCTTGTCATGCCTTTTGGTTTGATGAATGCTCTAGCTGCATTTATGGATATGATGATTCAGGTTTTTCAACCATATTTGGATCAGTTCGTTATGGTTTTTATCAACGATATTCTGATTTATTCTAAAACTGAGGATGAGCATGATGAACACCTTAGAGTAGTTTTTTAGATACTCCGTGAAAAATAACGCTATGCTAAGTTGAGTAAATGCGAGTTTTGGTTGCAAGAGGTTACCTTTTTGTATCTTGTTTTTTCTACTGAGGGGATCCAAGTTGAACTTAAAAAGATTGAAGCAGTGATTGAGTGGAAACAACCTAGGAATGTATCTAAGATCCAAAGTTTCCTTGCTTTGATGGGTTACTATCAGAGATTTGTTGAGGGGTTTTCACTTATCGTAGCTCTTCTGACTAAGTTTTTACATAAAAACGCGTTGTTTGCATGGTCTATGAACAAAAAGCAACCTTTTAGAAGCTCAAGTTTATTTTGACTTAGACACTTGTTCTGGTACATCCTGAATCTGGTAAAAAATTTGTAGTTTACAATGATGCTTCACACGTCAGATTGGGCTGCATTTTAATGCAGGATGGTAAGGTTATGGCTTATGTGTCCTGACAACTTAAGTCAGATGAAGGCAACTATCCCATGCACGATCTTGAGTTGGCTGTAGTTGTCTTCGCTCTAAAAATTTGGGGGTATTATCTGTACGGTGAGAGGTGTATCATTTACACCGATCACAAGAGCCTTAAGTATCTGTTGACTCTGAAAGAGTGGAATCTTAGGCAACGTAGATGGTTGAGTTGCTTAAGGACTACGACTGTAGTATTGAGTACCATCCGAGTAAGGCCAACGTTGTAGCTGATGCTTTTAGTCGTAGAGCAATGGCTGATCTAAGGGCGATGTTTACTTGCCTAAGTCTATTTGATGATGGTAGTTTGTTGGCAGAGTTGCAAGTTAAGTCGACTTGGATTGACCATATTCGGGTTAAATAGTTGACTGATGATTCTTTGGTTTTACGATTTTAATATGTTGAAGCAGGTCAAACTCTTGATTTTGGTCTTAATAGCGATGGGGTTCTATGTTTCCGAGGTCAGGTATGCATGCCTAATGATTCAGAGTTGAGGCAATTAATTTTGCGACAAGCGAATAGTAGCCCTTATACTATGCATCACAGTGGTAATAAGATGTATATAGATCTCCAAATGTTGTAATGGTGGCCCAGTTTGAAACGGGACGTCCTTACTTTTTTCTCTTGTTGTCTAATGTGCTAGCAAGTTAAGGCTGAGCACCAACTGCCTTTCGAATGGGAGAGAGTGACTATGTATTTTGTTAGTGTGCTGCTCTTGACACCCACTAAGAAAGATTTTGTTTGGGTCATCGTAGATCAATTAACTAAGTGTGCTCACTTTCTTCTGGTTAGGACAGATTACTCACTACCAAAGTTGGCTAAGCTATATGTATATGAGATTGTAAGACTGCATGGGGTTTTGGTTTTGATCATCTCTGACAGAGACCCGCATTTTACTTTATGATTTTGGAAGAAACCCCATAAGGCACTAGGCACTCAATTGGACTCCAGTACTACGTACCATCCTTAGACCGATGGACAGTCTTATAGAGTTATTTAGATTTTGGAGGATATGTTACGAAGTTGCGTGATCGACTTCGGAGGTAGTTGGGAGGAGTTTTTACCTTGGTTGAGTTTGCATATAATAGAAACTTCCAGTCTAGTATAGAGATGACACCTTTCAAGGCTCTGTATGGTCGTAAGTGTCATACGCCTCTGTGTTGGACTAAGTTAGGTAACCATCAGGTTTTAGGTCTTGAGCTGGTTTCTAATACTGAAGATAAGGTTAGAATGATTCAGGATCGTCTTAAGGCCACTTTTGATCGACATAAATCGTATTCAGATCTGAAGAGGTGAGACATTGAATATTCTGTGGGTGATCAAGTTTTTCGTAAGGTATCTCCATAGAAATAGATCCTCTGGTTTGGACGTAAGGGCAAGTTGAGCCTGAGGTTCATTAGGCCTTACTGTATTCTAAAACATGTTGGACCTGTCGCCTACCAACTAGAGCTACCTCCAGAACTAGATCGTAACCACCAAGTGTTCCACGTCTCTATGTTGAAACGGTACCGATCTGAACCATCTTACGTTGTACCCATTGAAGAAATAGAGGTAAGACCGGATCTGACTTTCGAGGAGGAATCTATTCAGATTCTAGATTAAGACATTAAAGTCTTGAGGAGGAAAATTGTTCCTCTAGTTAAGGTTTTGTGGCTGAATCATGGCACTTAGGAAGTCACTTGGGAACTCGAGGATTCAATTCGACAGCAATACCTTTATTTGTTTGAATCAGGTAAATTTCGAGGTCGAAATTTGACTATAGTTTGTTAAATTTTGTCTTAATTAAGTATATGCTTTAGTGGTTAAGTGTTATGTTTATGTGCTTGAAGTTCAGGGTTCAAGTCCTACTTTTGGAAATTTTGTTACTTGTTTTGAATCAAATATTACTCTTGAACTCTCAACTTGATCGCTGAAATCAGAGTTTTAAAATTTATAAAAGAATGATCAAAACTTGAAAACTAACTCTGACAACGAGTAAAGGCAAGTGTACCTATCGAACAGTAGTATAGCTTAGGCAAGACCGGATATCGAACCCAAAGGAACTAAGAGTACTAATACTAACTTGGAACTAAGAGTACTAATACTAACTTTCTTTTTATTATTTAGCCTGAAAAATAGAGTAAAGCTGCTTTAAACTATATTGACGAAGACTAAACTAAGGACACAAAGACAAAAGGGACGAATAGGAAAATAACTTTGAAGGAAAAGTCAGTTGATTACGATGATACCCTTAGGAAGAATCCACCTAGACTTTACTTGTTATCCGACCCTAAATTATATGATTTCTTTACTTAGCTTGATTTGTAAGACTTCCTAACCTATATTAAACCCTCTCTCGAGGCGAATAACGTCTAACCCTAGGTTAATTAGTGGAACTCTCGTTCGCTTATAATAACCCCCTAGGATAGTAGTAAATCGATCAATGGGCTCCTATATTAGGTTTCACCCTAATCCGGCAAAATCTCGTAACCTTATCTCTAGGTGTTCGATCAACTTCGCTTAATTATTTTAGATCTACTCTTAGGCAAGGTCTATTCCTCCTCCACCTAAGCACATTAGATTTGAATTAAGCAACATAATTAAGAACAAACTAAGCAATTATCATATAACTTAGAAATCAAATAACAAAATTCATCTAGGTTTCATCCCCTTCAGGTATCTGAAGGGCTTAGTTCATAATGAATAAAAAGAACATCACAAGAGAAAAAATAAAACAAAACATAAGAAAACCCTCAAACCCCCTGAAGGAATTGAAGGAGAATTCCACCGTCTTGAGTATAATTCCGACTTCTTGGGATGGATCAACTGGCTATTCTCGCGTTATTCCCTAACTTTGACCTTCTCGGCTTGGCTCATTGGCCTAGCTTTGACGCCTTTTCAAAGGTGGTACTTAGGGGATATATATAGGCTCTTGGAATGTGATTCTTTCTCCCTAAGTATCCTTTTCCGACTGAAATTGCTCTTTCCAATGACAGAGGCACGAACATGTAGCACGCTCGTGTGGATCGACTTCAGGCGATGTTCAGATTTCTTAGTGAGGCACGGCCGTGTAAATCGGGGGAGAGGCCGTGTTCTATATGGTTGGCATGGCACGGCCATGTGGTCTTTGGGCCAGGCCATGTTGATTTCGTGATATAGCCCATTTACTCCGTTTTGTTGGGCCCGTTTTACGTTCTTTTCATCCTCAGGTGCTTTCCTGGGTATAAGACATGAAAAGAAAGGATTAAAAGCACCTTTTTACGTAAATCAAGGGATAAATCATCCAAAAGCAAGCTAAATGCGGGGTTAAAATATGTTATAATTACGGTTTATCAAATACCCCCACACTTAAGCTTTTGCTTGTCCTCAAGCAAAATTCTCAACTTACAATTAAAACGAACTTTCCATGATTCATAATTCTTATCAATAATGCCTTATCCTAACTCATAGATAATTCATACATGGATAATTCAATTTTAAGAGTCTTAAAGATTCAAACGAGATAAATCATCCATTTGTAGCACGAAAACATAGGTGTTTCCTTTCATCTAAATAATTACCTTTAATTCAAAACCTATAAGGATTGACATCCTCACAAAAGATTCACAAAAATCACTCAAAAAGTGTTTGAGGGTCAAAATTAAGCACTCATAAGTCGAACCTGAAAAGTTAATCCCATAGGCTTACCTTAAAATCAAATCTCCACCACTGTCAAATGAGATGATAAACAGATCAAAAGGTTTTTGTTATGGTTGTAACAGGGCTAGGGTAAAAGATGTGGATAAAGGCTGAAATTAGAAGGTTAGAATCCAGATTGAATTGATAAGTTACCTGCCTACAATTTTCTAAGATAATAATCAAGAATAATAAACCTACTAATGTGAGCTTCTGTTTTGAAAAATTGATTTTAACTTGTATAAGCTCACTCTTCATAATACAAATACTGACTTATACTTTGATTTTTGATGATTTTTTTTAAGAACAAACTAAAAAAAATACAAGATAATTTTAACTATCAGAATAATATACTTATGTAACTGATCAAATCAAATCTCGACTAAGGGGTAGTCAAAGGAAAGGGTGATAACAAATACAAAGGGATTTGGGGTTAATATTAGTAGGTGAGTCAATAAAAAGGGTTTGTTAGGATCAACGGGGTTCACTAGGGGTCAATTGTAAGGGTAGGCTATTTAGTGGAATTAGTGGGTTAAAACCTAAGTGCCTTTATCATCTCAGTATATCAAATCATAACTGTGGTTTTGACATGTATAATCAAGGCAAATTCTAGAATAACAGTTCATAGTTGACACACTCATAATCAAGAAGTGAGCATGAAAAAGAATGTATGCTCTATGAGACTCAAAATCTCACTAAAATTATGGGTGTACCTTTGTAAATCTCAAACTTCAAAGTAACATTCAAATTCAGGTTAATAACCTAAAATTTTAATTTTTAGAAAATTAGACTTATCATGCTTGATTCCCTAGTATTCTTCAAATTTAATCATCAATGCACAATTAACTATGACTTATCCAAAAACATGTCGGTAAAAATCATAAACCATCAGAAATTTCATCTTAATTAGTAATATGAAAAAATTACTTTAAACCAAGATTAAATTCAGGGGTTTGAGAACAATGCAAAAAGTTAGGCATTTTTATCCTCAGGGTTTGTATTATTAATGAAAAAAGTTAGGCATTTTCCCAGAATAACTATTCACCCCCACACTTAAGATGTACATTGCCCTCAATGTACAAAGATAGATAATAACATTTAACGGATAAATCAAAAGAGAAGGGGAAAGAGTTACTCCCTGAATTGTGGATGTTATCCCGGATGAGTGTCTTTGGTTGCGGTGATGGTCAGCCTGTATGACGAACCTGAGCTAGATGAATAAATTGGGTAGCGCACTGAGAAGTAGCCAGGATTTATTAGGACCTAATAAAAATAAACTAAATATAAAATTAAAGAAAAACAAACTAAAGAGAAGGAGACTAAGAAGAAAACTAAAATGAAAAGAAAGTATTGAAGGACTGTGAAATCCTTATTGAAGGATGGTTTGCAAGGTGGGAATCAACACTAAGGTTGGGGATGTGATGGTGGTGGCAGAAGTGAAGAGGTTATCGTGGTGGTCGGCGTGATTCCCAAGCAGCCTTGGCCTGTTGTTTGGGTGAAGCTGCCGGCATGAACTCATGTAAATTATCCTCCTTTAAGGAGTTTGGCCTCTTACGCTTCTTTGACATGTTGTGTGATGGCTCAAGGATCTAGAGTGTTAGCAAATGGAGTGAGAAGTCTGAGGGGAAGAAGTTGAAACAGGGAAGCAAAGTGAAATTGGCTGGAAAGGCTGTGGGGTTTAAATAAAATTTCAAATCTGGTATGTTCCCACACCCGTAGACCGGGGGCGTGTCGATTTACACAGCTGCCTCACATGACCGTGTGTTGGAGTGTGTTGTTACCCCATGCCCATGTCTCAGTCCACCACGCCCGTGCTTGATAAGTCAGTATGTCAGCACGGCTGGGCACCATGGGCATGTGTTGTGTAACACCCTAAAATTCAAGTATCGAGTTATTGCATGTTTGGGTGTTAAGATTATGAAGGAAAAAAATTTTATTTTTCTTTTTGTGTTTATATAGCCCTGAAGAAGAGTATAGAATTATTCGGGTATGGAATAATTTTTAGTTTGAGAATTTATTGAAGTGGAGCAAGTGGCATTGACACTTAAGTTAATTAAAATGTCAAAGTGTAGCATAAGATGAGTAATGGCAAGGTGGTGTTGGCGCATGAGTTACTGCATGAGGGGAGTGGTTCGAATCCCTTAGTTAGCATTTAGATAACTCTATTTTTGCTCTTGTATGGTAAGTGTCGGCCAAGCTTAATTATGGTAAGTGTTGACCTTGTCATTTTCGGTTAGTAGATTAAAGGAATAAGGTAAGTGTCAACTTATGGTATGGAATCAAGAACTTTTGGAAAGATATGGGGACATAGGGCATGTATCAAGGAAAATGTTTTGGAAACTAATTCATGGCCATTTGACCATGAATTTGGACGGCAATGTGGCTAGGGGGGAGGTTGGCCGAATATGCTAGTAGTTTGGCAAGGTTAGGAGTTTGTTTTGGTCATTCCTAGCAACTTTTGTGCAAATTTTTGTAATTCTTTCTCAACCTTTCTCCCTTGGTCGAAATTAAGCATTTGGTAAACCTTAATCTTTTGACCATTTGGTCATTTTTGCATATCACACTAGTACTCTTTTGTTTGCTTTGTCATAGTGCCGAAATTGCTAACACCAAAAAGACCATTCTTTTTCCTTCTCTTTTTCTCATTGCCGAATGTGCCTTGCTTCTTATCACATCTTTTTCTTTCTCTTTTCTTCTCTTTGAAAACTGAAACACCATCATCACTATATCTTTCTTCCATCTTTTAATTCTTTTTTCAATCATATTTTCTCCATTATTTCTCCAATGGCCGAATGTTAGTGTGCCCATAGCTGAACCATTTTCTTTTCTTTGGGTATACAAAACCGAATCCTCCATCATTCACAAACATCATTCACAATCTTTTCTTTTCAATTGTGGACAATAGGTAAGGGTTCTTTCTAGTTTACGATTAGTTAATATTTGTTTTGGCCGAATCTTGATGGTGGTAAGAAGGATCTTTTGGATCGAAAATTATCGCTCATTCTATTAATGCTTTCATTTGTTATACTTTAGTGCGATAGTGGATGTTCGGAACTCAAGTGTTCGTGAGTATCATAGAGTGTTGGAATCAATTTAAGGTGTTAAGGGAATGTTTTGTTCGACTCTCTTTTTGGGGAACAAGGATATTGTGGTAAGGAAATCTCACTCCTAAAAACCTTTGGTCATATTGTTTTCGATATTATGTTAGTTTGGACCTATGATCTTTTGTCATTAAAGACAATCAAGATAGGGAAGAAAAGGGCGGTGTTTAGTGTTCGGAAGAAGGGAGGTTCCATTAATCCCCCTAAGTATAAACAAAGGGCTATTTCGGGAATCCGAGATTTTCCACCGGGTTGTGGACGCTCATCCGAGGAGAATCAATTGTTTGAAGTTGTTCGTACTCCCGAACCTTTGTTTGTTCGTGGATTTGCATCGATTAACGAACCATCAATTGGGGAGAAACCGCAAGTAGAAGTAGTTCAAAAATTCGAGGGTAAAAGTTTAGATCGTTATTTTTTAAGATTGGTTTCGTTAATAAATTATAGCGTTTTAATTTATCGTGATGCATATAGGTATCGACGAGCGGGAAAGTCTAGTTCTCACTATAACCAGGTGTGTAACTTCACACTTATCTCTCGGGTTAGATATCAAACCGTAAGTATTGTGATAAAATCGTAAAAAATGGCAAAATCAGAAAACACGTAGTAATGGACACTTTTGTGTAAATGCATGAAAATGGTTAAAGTCGGGAAAATTACAAAAACTTGCTAGATCGATAAATTGAGCCGAAATATTGCTAGATCGATATATTGGGCCGAAAAACTGCTAGATCGCTAAATGGGCCAAAAACTTTCTAGTTCGATATATGGGCCAAAGTTCGCTAGATTGCTTAATGGGCTAAATACTATTTTGTTTAATAGGCCCAAAAGAAAGGTTTAATTATAGGCTCATCTATAATATGGATTACTTGATAAATTATTATATGGCTATAGTTTGTTATGCATACATGATTGCATGGGACGGGATATATGATGAAGAGAAGAAAGGCCTGTGGCCACGAATCTAGTTCGGTGGCTTTACCACAAATTTTTATGGCTTAATGCCTCTACTTCGGTGACTATGTCACAATCTAGTTCGGTAGTGCACTACAATATTATTAAAAAGGCTTAATGCCTACGATTGGTGTGTTTGGCGGGGTGGGTTGACTTGATCCCCACAGGTGTGCTAGTTGGTACGGGGGTGTGTAGCGGATGGAAATTAGGCTTGGTTGGGAAATTCATTTTTCATGCATTTTATATATTTTAATTCATTTTATATTGTTAAAATTTGTAAATTGGGCTCAAGCCCAAATTAATACCTTGATGGTCTGGCCCAATAATGGTGGTAAGTGAGTTACACACTGAGTTCTTGTAACTCACCCCGTTTTATTATCCATCTCAGGTAATGGAAATTGATGTGGACTTGGGCCGGGGATGACTTGGTGGAGGCCATACTACAAGCTTGGGTTTTATAAACTATGAACTTTATTTAAGTTACTTATTTTAATTACTATTTTGGGTATGATGTAATAAGGCCTCTAATTATGTTTTTATGGATTTTATGTGTGGATGGATTTAAATTTTGTTTTAATATGGGCTTATGTTAAATCTATAAGATTATCTTAAAAATATTGGGTTTTATTACAATTTGGACACCTTAATTACTTTTCAATCTCTTTCAAATTCTTTTAAAACTACGTTAAGGTTTTGACAAATATATATAAGATTTCAAACAAGTATATTTTTCCAAATTCATAAATTTTAAATCATTGTACTTAGTTTTTATTAAACCTTATTTTTTTTAAAAGGTTTTTGCATTACTATTTTACTTAAATCATTAGAGAATTTTGGAAGTTCGATCGGTGTGACAAACCAAATCTCGTCTTAACGCATAGACCTGGTTTGGGGTGTTACATTTAATGGTATCAGAGCCAGTTTCAAAACTCGGCTGTGGTTTAGGTTCAACAATTATATTTGTTTGAGAAACAATTCAAATTTCTAGACTTTTTGATTTAAAGGTAGTATGGCACCATGAGCATCCCGCACCAAGTCAAGTAAGTATCTGTATATTGATTGTTTATTATTACTGTGATATGATCATAGAAACACTCTAGAACTTCTAGTTTTAGGTGTTGAAAACTGTAGAGATTGAGACAATAGGGATAAGATTGCGAAAACAACTCTATCTCTTTATATCATAAAATATCGTTAATAAACACTGAAATAGTATTCTGATTCATAAAACTCTTAATCAGATTAAATCGAATTAGTCATTATGAGCACAAGAGGACGTGGTCGTGGACGCGGTAGACGTGGCCGTGGTAGAGGACGAGGTGTTAGGGGCGCAACTGAAGCGCCGGATCATATGCCGGAAATGGATGCACCTGCGTCACTCGAGAGTGAGACGGGATCACATGATCATATGGAAGAAGATAATGCTTTAACACGAGCAATGCTGCGAGTCCTTGAAAGGGTCGCTGGAGCTAGAACTGGGCCAACAGCTCGTGGGTCGATATCGGAACGATTGAAATCAAGTGGTGCTGAGGTTTTCAGAGGTGTCTCAGGTGTAGCTCCAAATGTCGCTGAATATTGGCTTGAGGCAGTGGAGCGAATTATGGACGATCTTAAATGCACGGAAGAACAAAAACTAAGAGGAGCGGTGTCCTTGTTAAGGGACGAAGCATACCAATGGTGGCTTACTGTCCGAGAAGGTACTGAAGCTGCATTAGTTAATTGGGAATTCTTTAAAGTTTCCTTCCAAGGGAAATATGTAGGAACGAGTTATGTTGATGCCCGAAGGAAGGAATTCTTGAATCTGGTCCAAGGGAATAAGACGGTGGCAGCGTATGAAGCTGAGTTTTTACGTTTGAGTCGCTATGCTCGAACAATAATGGCAACGGATCATGAGCATTGTGCACGCTTTGAGGATGGGTTGAACGATGAGTTGCGGGTTCTGATAGCCCCACAACAAGTTAGAACTTTTGCCACGCTCGTGGAGAAGGCCAAGATAGCCGAAGAGGCTAAGAACTTAGAACATCAGAATCGGGAGCGAGTTAGAGGCAAGAGAGATATGAAGTATTCGGATCCTTCAAAAAGGTTTTCTGAAGAGGCCTCGGAATGATGAGCTAGCTCAAGGTAGAACACCTGTAGCTGTTAATCAGAGTCGAGACTGTGCTGATTGTGGGAAACGGCACTCTGGAGAGTGCTGGAAGAAAACGGGTGCTTGCTATAAATGCGGGTCAATGGATCATCAATATAGGAATTGCCCTCGTCGAATGGATACAACTCAGGAAGCTCGTAATACTGATGCACCACCGGCAAGAGGAACTCAGCAACCACCGAGAGGTCGTGGACCAGGTCGTGGTAGTAATGGGGCTGGACGTGGTCAAGGTACAGCGGGTCGAGGCAATGGTTTTAGAGGCAACACAGATGCAAGACAGCCAGGATTGGTATATGCAGTTAGATGCCGTGAGGATGGCAATGCACCTGATGTGATAACTGGTACGTTCTTCATCTTTGATGTACCTGTTATTCCTTTGATAGGTATTGGTTCTACCCACTCGTATGTTGCTAGCACCATATCTGGAAACTTGAATTTAGAATCTGAAATTTCTGATAGTGAGATGAAGGTAATTAGTCCTTTAGGATAGTCGATGTTGGTAAATAAACTGTTTAGAGATGTACCCTTAGAAATTCAAGAAGAAATATTTTTGGCGAATTTGATGGAATTGCCTTTTGGCGAGTTCGATATCATTTTGGGCATGGATTGGTTGGTTAAGCACCGGGCGCAATTGGATTGTGCTGAAAAGCGAATGTCAATAAGAACTGTGGAGGATAAGGAGATAGTTATGATAGGCGAGTGAAGGAATTACTTGGCAAATGTGGTATCTGCGTTAAAGGCGGAAAAGTTGGTGCGGAAAGGGTATGGAGCATTTCTAGCTTTTATTAGTGCTTTAGATGCCAAAGAGTTATCAGTGGAAGATGTGAGAACAGTGAAGGAATTTCCAGATGTATTTCCCGAAGAACTTCCTGGTATACCTCCAGATCGGGAAGTGGAATTTGGTATTGAGCTCTTGCCCGGAACGGCTCCAATGTCCATTGCTCCTTATAGAATGGCACCGAAGGAGTTGTCGGAGCTTAAAGTTCAAATTCAAGAATTACTAGATCGGGGTTTTATTCGACCGAGTGTGTCTCTGTGGGGAGCACCGGTTTTGTTTGTTAAGAAGAAGGATGGGTCGATGCGTATGTGCATTGATTACAGGCAATTGAATAAACTGACGATCAAGAATAGGTATCCTCTACCGAGAATTGATGACCTGTTTGATCAGTTGAAGGGAGCTGCAGTTTTCTCCAAAATCGATTTGAGATCGGGTTATCACCAGCTTAAGGTGAAAGAAGCGGATATTCACAAGACGGTTTTCCGAACTCGTTATGGACATTATGAGTTTTTGGTGATGCCGTTTGGGTTGACCAATGCACCAGCTGCATTTATGGATATGATGAACCGGGTCTTTCAACCATTTTTAGACCGGTTTGTAGTGGTATTCATAGATGACATTCTGGTATATTCAAGGAATGAAGAGGAGCATGACTCGCATTTACGAATTGTATTGCAGTTACTTCGAGATAACCAACTGTATGCCAAATTCAGTAAATGTGAATTTTGGTTAAGGGAAGTGACTTTCTTGGGTCATGTGGTATCAGCCGAAGGAATAAGGGTGGATCCTCGGAAGATTAAGGCTGTATTGGATTGGAAACCACCGAAGTCAGTAGCTGAGATTCGAAGTTTCTTGGGTTTGGCTGGTTACTATAGACGCTTTGTTGAGGGGTTTTCGTTGATTGTTGCACCCCTAACTAAGCTATTGCGGAAGGGAGTACCGTATATATGGTCCAGATAAATGCGAAGAAAGTTTGAAAAATTAAAGAAGATTTTGTGAAGCGCCGATATTGATTCAACTCGAAATTTGGAAAGGAGTTTATAGTTTACTGTGATGCATCACATACGGGTTTAGGTTGTGTACTGATGCAAAGTGGGAAAGTGGTGGCTTATGCTTCTCGACAGCTGAGACCGCACGAAGTAAACTACCCTACTCATGATTTGGAGTTAGGCTGCAGAGTGTTTGCTCTAAAGATTTGGAGGCATTACCTTTACGGTGAAAAGTCTATCATCTATACGGATCACAAAAGTCTTAAGTATCTTCTTACTCAGAAGGAATTAAACTTGAGACAACGAAGATGGGTGGAGCTATTAAAGGACTATGATTTCTCAATCGAATATCATCCTGGAAAAGCTAATTTGGTAGCAGACGCGTTAAGTCGTAAGGTGGTATCTGATTTGAGAGCAATGTTTGCCCATTTGAGTTTGTACGATGATGGTAGTAGTCCGAAGCGGAACTTGGTGAAGCCTGCGTGGTTAGAACAAATCAAGGAAAAACAGATATCAGATAAGAAGTTGGGACTTTTAATTCAACAAGTGGAAAATGGTGGAATAAAGGATTTTGGAATAAACACGGAAGGTGTGTTGTGTTTTCGTGGAAGAGTTTGTATGCCTAAGGACTCGGATCTGAGACAAATGATTTTACGGGAGGTGCATAGTAGCCCTTATGCTATGCACCCCGGAGGAAATAAGATGTATCGAGATCTTCGTGAACAGTATTGGTGGCTAGGGTTGAAGCGTGAGATTTCTAAATTTGTGGGAAAATGTTTAACTTGTCAGCATGTGAAGGCAGAGCATTAATTGCCGTCAGGTTTATTACAACCGGTAAAGATTCCTCTTTGGAAATGGGAGCGAATAACAATGGATTTTGTTAGTGGGTTACCTTTAACACCTACTAAGAAAAATTTTGTTTGGGTAATTGTTGATCGATTGACGAAGACTGCTCATTTTCTACCAGTTCGTACAGATTACTCGTTACAGAAGTTGGCTAAGCTGTATGTATCTGAAATCGTGAGGTTGCATGAGGTACCCGTGTCTATTATATCAGATAGGGATCCTAGGTTTACATCACGATTTTGGAAAGCTTTGCATGAAGCTCTGGGAACAAAGCTTAACTTTAGTACGGCTTTTCATCCTCAGTCAGATAGTCAATCGGAAAGAGTAATTCAGATTCTGGAAGATATGTTAAGGGGATGTGTAATCGACTTCAAAGGTAGTTGGGAGGATTTTTCTCATTTGGCGAGAATTTGCTTATAACAACGACTATCGGTTTAGCATTCGGATGGCACCCTACGAGGCATTGTATGAGTCGTAGGTGTCGTTCTCCTATTTGTTGGGTGAATTGGGCGAACGACAGATGCTAGGTCCTGAGATGATCTCTGAAACGGAAGAAAAAGTAAAAGCTATGCTAGGTCCTGAGATGATCTCTGAAACGGAAGAAAAAGTAAAAGCTATTCGAGCACGGTTAAAGGAAGCTTCGGATAGACAAAAGTCGCACATGCAGATCTGAAGCGTAAGGATATCGAGTATGCTATAGGGGATCAAATTTTCTTGAAAGTGTCACCTTGGAAGAAGATTCTCTGATTTGGAAAGAAGGGCAAATTGAGTCCTATATACATTGGACCATATCGTGTGGTTAAGCGTGTTGGTCCAGTGGCCTATCAGATCGAATTACCTCCGGAGTTGAGCCAAATTCATAATGTTTTTCATGTTTCCATGTTAAGGCGTTATAGATCAGATCCTTCGCACATAATACCGGTAGAAGAAGTGGAGTTGAATTCAGACTTGTCTTTTGAGGAGGAACCAGTGGAAATCTTAGACCGAGATGTTAAGGTGCTAAGAAAGAAAATCGTGCCGTTGGTCAAAGTTTTATGGTGTAATCACGGAGCGGAGGAAGCTACGTAGGAGCCTAAGGATTCAATTCGGCAATAATACCCTCATCTCTTTCAACCAGGTAAATTTCGAGGACGAAATTTTCTTTAAGGAGGGTAGAGTTGTAACACCCTAAAATTCAAGTATCGAGTTATTGGATGTTTTGGTGTTAAGATTATGAAGGAAAAAAATTTTATTTTTCTTTTCGTGTTTATATAGCCCTGAAGAAGAGTATAGAATTATTCGGGTATAGAATAATTTTTAGTTTGAGAATTTATTGAAGTGGAGCAAGTGGTATTGACACTTAAGTTAATTAAAATGTCAAAGTGTAGCATAAGATGAGTAATGGCAAGGTGGTGTTGGTGCATCAGTTAGTGCATGAGGGGAGTGGTTCGAATCCCTTAGTTAGCATTTAGATAACTTTATTTTTGCTCTTGTATGGTAAGTGTCGGCCAAGCTTAATTATGGTAAGTGTTGACCTTGTTATTTTTGGTTAGTAGATTAAAGGAATAAGGTAAGTGTCAACTTATGGTATGGAATCAAGAACTTTTGGAAAGATATGGGGACATAGGGCATGTATCAAGGAAAATGTTTTGGAAACTAATTCATGGCCATTTGACCATGAATTTGGATGGCAATGTGGCTAGGGGGGAGGTTGGCCGAATATGCTAGTAGTTTGGCAAGGTTAGGAGTTTGTTTTGGTCATTCCTAGCAACTTTTGTGCAAAGTTTTGTAATTCTTTCTCAACCTTTCTCCCTTGGTCGAAATTGAACATTTGGTAAACCTTAATCTTTTGACCATTTGGTCATTTTTGCATATCACACTAGTACTCTTTTGTTTGCTTTGTCATAGTGCCGAAATTGCTAACACCAAAAAGACCATTCTTTTTCCTTCTCTTTTCCTCATTGCCGAATGTGCCTTGCTTCTTATCACATCTTTTTCTTTCTCTTTTCTTCTCTTTGAAAATCGAAACACCATCATCATTATATCTTTCTTCCATCTTTTAATTCTTTTTTCAATCATATTTTCTCCATTATTTCTCCAATAGCCGAATGTTAGTGTGCCCATAGCCGAACCATTTTCTTTTCTTTGGGTATACAAAACCGAATCCTCCATCATTCACAAACATCATTCACAATCTTTTCTTTTCAATCGTGGACAATAGGTAAGGGTTCTTTCTAGTTTACGATTAGTTAATATTTGTTTTGGCCGAATCTTGATGGTGGTAAGAAGGATCTTTTGGATCGAAAATTATCGCTCATTCTATTAACGCTTTCATTTGTTATACTTTAGTGCGATAGTGGATGATCGGAACTCAAGTGTTCGTGAGTATCATAGAGCGTTGGAATCGATTTAAGGTGTTAAGGGAATGTTTTGGTCGACTCTCTTTTTCTGGAACAAGGATATTGTGGTAAGGAAATCTCACTCCTAAAAACCTTTGGTCATATTGTTTTCGATATTATGTTAGTTTGGACTTATGATCTTTTGTCATTAAAGACAATCAAGATAGGGAAGAAAAGGGCGGTGTTTAGTGTTCGGAAGAAGGGAGGTTCCGTTCATCCCCCTAAGTATAAACAAAGGGCTATTTCGGGAATCCGAGATTTTCCACCGGGTTGTGGACGCTCATCCGAGGAGAATCAATTGTTTGAAGTTGTTCGTACTCCCGAACCTTTGTTTGTTCGTGGATTTGCATCGGTTAACGAACCATCAATCGGGGAGAAACCGCAAGTAGAAGTAGTTCAAAAATTCGAGGGTAAAAGTTTAGATCGTTATTTTTTAAGATTGGTTTCGTTAATAAATTATAGCGTTTTAATTTATCGTGATGCGTATAGGTATCGACGAGCGGGAAAGTCTAGTTCTCACTATAACCAGGTGTGTAACTTCACACTTATCTCTCGGGTTAGATATCAAACTGTAAGTATTGTGATAAAATCGTAAAAATGGCAAAATCGGAAAACACGTAGTAATGGACACTTTTAAATGGTTAAAGTCGGGAAAATTACGAAAACTTGCTAGATCGATAAATTGAGCAGAAATATTGCTAGATCGATAAATTGAGCCGAAATATTGCTAGATCGATAAATTGAGCATCGATATATTGGGCCGAAAAACTGCTAGATCGCTAAATGGGCCAAAAACTTTTTAGTTCGATATATGGGCCAAAGTTCGCTAGATTGCTAAATGGGCTAAATACTATTTTGTTTAATAGGCCCAAAAGAAAGGTTTAATTATAGACTCATCTATAATATGGATTACTTGATGAATTATTATATGGCTATAGTTTGTTATGCATACATGATTGCATGGGACGGGATATATGATGAAGAGAAGAAAGGCCTGTGGCCACGAATCTAATTCGGTGGCTCTGCCACAAATTTTTATGGCTTAATGCCTCTAGTTCGGTGACTATGTCACAATCTAGTTCGGTAGTGCACTACAACATTATTAAAAAGGCTTAATGCCTACGATTGGTGTGTTTGGCGGGGTGGGTTGACTTGATCCCCACAGGTGTGCTGGTTGGTTCGGGGGTGTGTAGCGGATGGAAATTAGGCTTGGTTGGGAAATTCATTTTTCATGCATTTTATATATTTTAATTCATTTTATATTGTTAAAATTTGTAAATTGGGCTCAAGCCCAAATTAATACCTTGATGGTCTGGCCCAATAATGGTGGTAAGTGAGTTACACACTGAGTTCTTTGTAACTCACCCCGTTTTATTATCCATCTCAGGTAATGGAAATTGATGTGGACTTGGGCTGGGGATGACTTGGTGGAGGCCATACTACAAGCTTGGGTTTTATAAACTATGAACTTTATTTAAGTTACTTATTTAATTACTATTTTGGGTATGATGTAATAAGGCCTCTAATTATATTTTTATGGATTTTATTTGTGGATGGATTTAAATTTTGTTTTAATATGGGCTTATGTTAAATCTATAAGATTATCTTAAAAATATTGGGTTTTATTACAATTTGGACACCTTAATTACTTTTCAATCTCTTTCAAATTCTTTTAAAACTACGTTAAGGTTTTGACAAATATATATAAGATTTCAAACAAGTATATTTTTCCAAATTCATAAATTTTAAATCATTGTACTTAGTTTTTATTAAACCTTATTTTTTTAAAAGGTTTTTGCATTACTGTTTTACTTAAATCATTACAGAATTTTGGATGTTCGATCGGTGTGACAAACCAAATCTCGTCTTAACGCATAGACCTGGTTTGGGGTGTTACATGTTGGTCGTGCTATGTAAGTCAGTAGCTTCACACGGCCAAGAGGCACGGCCGTACTAATTTTTCGGTGCCCGTGGGGAGGGTGGTTGGATCCGTGACATTGGGGGAGTGGTTGGACTGACTTGCATGGCCTCTGCTCTGTCAGTGTGGCGGTTCCGGTGGTACGGCCACGGACATGGCCGTGTATAAGGCCGTGTGACCTGGAAAACCTGCATTTTTGGTTAGTTTAAAAAGAGGAAAAATAAAATTAAATGCAAATAAATGTAAAAAGAAATAGGGTTAGTGCTCGGGTTAACTCCCGAGAAGCGCTTGTTTATAGTCTTAAGCTAGACTTTCCTTATATTTGAAAATTTTTTAGAGAGGTTTAAAGGTTTGAATATCTTCCCTCATGCTTATGGTTTTATTCTCTTGACAAAGTTGAAGTCGAGAAGCGTTTACCTTGAAATTGCCGAATATCAGATTGCTTACCTCGACTATTCCTTGTGGAAAGATATCGTGTACCTTAAGAAGAAGTTCTCCCTTTGCCTTCAGGTCTGTTGTGGTGATATGAGGATTGGCTTTGTCTAACATTACCTGGTCTCCTATTTTAAAGTGATTTGATGTCGTGTAAATCAGATTTCTAGATGGTTGGCGTGGCACGACCGTATGGTCTTTGGGCCAGGCCGTGTTGATTTCGTGATATGGCCCATTTACTTCATTTTGGGCCCGTTTTACATTCTTTTCATCCTCAAGTGCTTTCCTGGGTATAAGACATGAAAAGAAAGGATTAAAAGCACCTTTTTACATAAATCAAGGGATAAATAATCCAAAAGCAAGCTAAATGCGGGGTTAAAATATGTTATAATTACGGTTTATCACAGCTTAAGATTAATTCTGTGTAAACTTGTGCCAACAATGAACTTAGTGGTTCAATGGTTAAGCGTTTGTATACCCTTTGGTCTTATGTTCGAGTCTGTATGAAAACTATGAGAAAATATTTTATCCTATTTTATAAAAAATAATTTATTTTAAGGTAATTAAATTTCCTTTATTTTTGTTAAAATTCTTTTCACGTTTTTCTTCTTCTTCTTTTTCTTCCTTTCTTCTTCCTTTCCACAATTTTTTTTTCATTTTTAGTATTTTACTTTTCTTCTTTTGTTGATCTTACTATTGATTTGTCAAGGAAATTGTGTTGTTTTTGTGTGATTGAAGGGTTAATAGTGTAATTTCTAATGTGAATTTTTGATATTGTTTGTTTTTGCTCTTTATTTGTAAAAACTAGGTTTTTCTATTGTGTAGTTCAATTTCTTCATTTAAGTGTTCAATTAGTTCTCTTTCTCAAGTGAAGGGTTGCGAATCAAGATCCTCCAGCATTCTAAGTCTTGTGTTGCTGTTTTTGTGTGAGGGTAAGCATTAGTTTCATTTTGAGTTTTTGAGTCAAAGTGTTTTGACATAGTTTCAATTTTGATTGTTAATTTAGCAAATTGGTTCAATTATTTTGTTTGATTGGTCTGTGTAATGACATTTTTAGGTTTAGGGATAATCTTTGTTGCTTCTACGTCAAACCCGTATCAGGTGTGTAACGAAAACCTGAGAATTTTGTGAACGACAAAAGCTGCAATCCATGGCTATCGACGCCACATGACTGTACGCCAAGCCGTGTGGAAGGTTGTGTTAGACACTGACTTGGGTCTCACGGGTGTGTGACACAGGCGTGTGTCCAAGCCATGTGAGGGATTATTTTGATTTTGAGTCACACGAGCATGTGTCTAGACCATGCAACTCTCTAACTTGAGTTACGCGAGTATGTGTTAGGCTGTGTACCAGACTGTGTAACTCTTTGACTTGGGTCACATGACCGTGTGACAGTCCGCGTGAGGCACTAATATGAGCCATACGGTCATGTGTTAGGCCGTGTGGGCCAAAATTCTAAAATTTTCCCTAGGGCTGTAAACATCGTCTAGATCAAATGTAGGCTTTCCATAAGGTCTTATGGTCTAACATAAGCCATAAAACTTTTTATCTGATAATTTAATATTGTATAATATGTTATCTGTACATATATTTAATGTGATATATGTTACGTAGATATAATTTGAATCTGTACCATTGCATATATGACTCTGATGTCTGTTAGCTCACATTTGCATTGGGATGGGTTTTGTTAAAGGAAGAAGTGTGGGTAGCTTAATTATTTGCCGACTCTGGTGGCTAAGCCACATATATATGATTCTGGTGATTATCGCACTCTGGTCTGGCAACTAGTCTGCAATTATTCTGAAACATGACATATAGTTACCATGCGGTGTGTAGGGATGGAAGGGTACTTGATACCCTATATGGTGTGTAGGGATGGACAGAGATGGTGTGTAGTAGATAGGGGTTTGGACTCTGAATCTGAATTTGATATGCTCTGGATCTGGATTCGATATGCTCTACATTTGTACCTGTTATACTCTGTTTGTTTTCATTTCAGATTCTAAAAATTGATCGAAATTATGTTTGACATTGTTCCATTTAATTGTTTATGTATGTTACACATTAAGTTGTAAACTCACTTGATATGTATGTTTGGATGTCAGGTAACCCTTGGACTTAGGCGGGTCACGTATTTGGAGCTCGGTCACTTTCCGCTTGGTTATTTACTAGTTTATTTGGACTTATATTGTTACAAATTCGTCAGATTGTTGTTCTAGAGATTGGATTTACATGTTTTACTTTGTAACATCCCGAAATTGGGCCTAGTAGGATTGGGCCCAATGGGCCTTGGGAGTAGTAGCGTTTAAAATTTTTGGAGAACAAGAGAACGACTTTAATGCAAGTTGGACTTGCTAGGTGAGTGATTTCGGAAGGTTAGAGGGCTTCTATGAAGTCCCGGGATCAAACTTTGGCTTTAGGGAAGTTTTGGTTTTAAGTGAAAAAAAAAACCCTGGGAGTTAGTAGGTATGCTTTAAGAATAAAATGTGGAGAAAAAATGAACAAGTGGAGTGTGTGGTGTAGTGTCAAAGTTGACGCCACATAAGAGGCAAGGGGATGACGCCACAAGGAAGGAAGGAGGTCCAAGGTTCAAGTCTTGGCTCTTGCATTTTGGTTTTCTTTTTACATGGACCTTAGAATTTGGCTATAGATTTACATTTAGTTGCATGTGGTTTAAGACACAAGAGGAGCTTGTGGCCAAGTGGTTAGCGGCATGGATTATGTTACAAGGGAGCCTGGGTTCGAGTCTCGTGAAAAGCAAGGGAGTATTTATTTTGCGAATTGGATGGCAGGAATTTGAGTTGGATTTAAACTCTACTGACGAAGGGATCCCACATCGGAAAGATACAAAGAAGGAAGGTGAGAAGCTAGCTATATATATAGCATCCTATGAGGAGAGTTAATACACATTGGAGGGCGTTTGGGCGCAGGAGTGGTCGAAGCGCGGATTAGCACCAGATTCCTATCAGGTGTGTACTTCTCTACTTTAGCTGTAGAGCGGCAAATGCCGAAGTGCCGGTCACGGCAATAGTAGCCACACGACCGTGCGAGCGCACGTGTGGCGCTTCGACGCGATAGTTGAGGCCATCTGTAGTATTCTTGTGGGTTGAGGCTGCTTGGGCCACGATAGGCCGAAGTGGGCCCAATGGGCCCGTGGACCCAATTGAATAAAATGTATGATGGTGTAGTATATAGTGAACTAGACTAGGAGAATCTATTATATGTGCCTAGATTTGTGCTAGATGGGCCACACGAGTGTGTGGGCCCGAATGGGATGAAATCGAGTTGAGTCGCTCGAGGCGACATTATGCCTTCGGAAAGGCCATTGCAGGTACGAAATTACTGAAATACCCTCGATAGTTAAATTACGAAAATACCCTTGGTAGGTAAAATTACTGTTATACCCTTAGGGGTAGATTTAGCTGGATTATGTTGTATTATGTTTATCTGATTATGATGGTAATTCATTTCATGCGTTATACTGGATATATGGTTTGCATACATGACATACTGCATACACGAATTACTATGTCATATTGCATGGGCTTTGGGATATGATATTGATGAAAGGGGAAGCGTTCTGTTTTGGTGGCTTTTGCCACAACCGCTCTCTTTGGCTCGCCCGCGTCGCATTTTGGTGGCCATGCCACATATCTGGTGACACTGTCTCAATCTGACGATGAGCAGCTAGCTGTAGCATGTCTGCCATCGATGGTGTGTAGCGGTAAGGGTTGATTGTAGAAATCCCCATCGGTGTGATTGGCAGGTATGGGTGGTGTGTAGCGGATGGAAATTTAGGCTGGGTTTGGATTTTGCATCACATTGCATTGATATCTGATTATCTGTTATTCTCTGCTAGTAGGGCTAAGGCCCAGTCTGATTCTGTATGGGCTTCGCCCAAAGTGATATGTAAGGGCTATGGCCCAGTTACGGTTAAGGTAAAGTAATTGCACATTGAGTTTTTGTAAACTCACCCCCTCTTTTTAAATGTTTCAGGTAATCATTAGATCGCGAATTGGGAGCTGAGGCGGACTTGTGGTGGCCATGCAATGTTTTCTCGTAAACTCGTTTCTTTTATTTGGACTTATTTTTATTTGGGTTTTTGTTATGTAATAAGGCCACTATAACTTTAATTTTGGTATTTTCTTTGGTTTAGCCTTTAATTTGATCACTGCCTATTATTATTCAATGTGCGATACGGGATTTTCCTAAACAATTAATAACTATTTTTTCAAAATGTTAACAAAAAGGATAACAATCAATAAATATTTAAACTCGAAATTTTTAACAAACGCGCAGTTTTTAAACAACCTTTTATGTGACATGCCAGATCCGATCATAACTTCTAGGTCGGGTTTGGGGTGTTACATACTTATATTTGTTTAAGTGAATTTGAACTGTTTGGTTTCTAAGTAACTCTAAAATGACATTTTCGATTACAATTGTAGATTTGAGTGTCATAATCAAAGACAAATTATCTTATGGTATTTCATATAGGAAGATGACATGAAAAATAAAAGGTCATCATAAATATTTTTGGTGACTGGGACACTTCTTACAGAGTATTGCCTCAATTCATTGATGCACTTGAGAATTATAATGGGTCGATTGTTATGTGGCAATTTGAGCAATTGTAATATTTTAGTGTTGGAGCACTTCGAGTCTTTTATCATATCTTTTGAGCTTTTTGGCCTTTATTGACGAATTCAAGCATTGTAGACTAGTTTTGAGTATTGATGTTACCCATTTGTATGGAAGATATAAAGGTAAATTCTTATTGCAATAGGAGTTGATGCTAACAACCAAATTTTTTCTCTTGCATTCACTATTGCTAAGAAATAATATTTTGATAGTCGGAGATGGCGTCTTACTTACATTTGAGAGAAAATCACTCAACAATAATGGGTTTGTTTTATATCTGATCGTCATTCTAGTATCCTTATAGTGGTGAATGAGTATGACTCTATATCGCAAGAACCTTGGGCTTACCATCGATTTTTCTTAGTACATATATTTAGTAATTTCAATGAAACTTCATAATTGATCGTGAGAGTTTTAATATTTATATAATGAATGATCGAGCCTAGAAACTAACTATCACCACGATTGAGGCAACCGCACCTATCGAATAGTAGTATAGCTTAGTGGCAAGACCGGAATGTCGAACCCAAGGGAACCAAAAGTACTAGTACTGACTTTCTTTTTATTATCTAACCTAAAATAAAGGGGATTGATGTTTATCTAACTAATTCCTAAACTGAGGATGCCAAGACACATAGAATGAATTGGGAAAATACTTTTGAGAAAATCAATTGATTAAGATAATAACCGAGGAAGAATCCACCTAGACTTCACTTGTTATTTAACTCTGAACCAGACGATTTATTCACTTGACTTGATCTGTAGGATTCCCTAATTTATATTAATACCTCTTTCGAGGCTACTAACGTCTAACCCTAGGTTGATTAATTGAAATCTCTTTCTAATTAAAACCCTTAGTGTTACATTAACTCGATTTATGGACTCCCATATTAGGTTTGACCCTAATCCGATAGATTTTTGTCGTCCTATCTCTAGGAGTGCGATCAACTCCGCTTAATTATGCTAGATCTACTCTTAAACAGGGACTTTTGCTCCTCTGAATAAGCACATCAATATTTGAATCAATATCCTAAAATATTAAAGCAAGAATTAAGAACACATAATTAAGAAAAAATCAAGTATTTATCGTACAATTCAGAAAACAATAACAAGATCCATCTTAGGTTTCATCCCCCTCAAGTATTTGAGGGGTTTAGTTCATATTTATAAAAGAATACATCTCAGAAGAAATTAAATAACAAAACATAAAGAAAAACCCTAAAACCCCCCGAAGGAAATTGAAGGGAAAATCCTCAGTCTTGAGCGTGATTCTAGCTTCCAAGATGGATCAATTGGCTATCTTCGAGTAATTCCCTATATTCAGCTTTCTTTGGCTTCGCTCCTCATCAAAAGCCCTGACAAAGGCCTTCTGTTGAACTCCCCTTTTAGGCTGCCTCTAGGGTGTTTATATAGGCTTTCAGGATGGCTTACTTGGCCCACAAGTATCCTATTCCGAGTGAAATTAAAACGGGTCACGACAGGGACACACCCGTGTGGAACGCCCGTGTGAATCAAGCTCAGGGCCGTGTTCAAGTCTGCTAAAGTGGCACGGCCGTGTGGTGAACTCCAGACCGTGTTGATTTCTTACTTTGGCCCATTTTCTCCATTTTTGGCCCGTTTCTCGTTCTTTTCATCCTCATATGCTCTCCTAAGTATAAAACATGAAATTAAAGGATTAGGAGCATCAAATTCCACAATTCAAGGGATAAATCATCCAAAAGTATGCCAAATATGGGATTAAAATTTGTATATATTACAGTTTATCAAATACCCCCACACTTAAGCATTTGCTTATCCTCAAGCAAAATCCTCAACTCACAATTAAAATTAATTCTTCTCAACTTATAACTTCTATCAATAATGCTTCGAAATAATCCATAAGTAATCATACATTGAGAATTCAACTAAAAGAACATCAAAGTTTCAAACAATCCAAGTTGAGCATTTTAGTCATTAAAAAATAGGTATTCCCCCTTATCTAAGTGATCACCTTTGATTCAAAATATCACAAAGTTAACATCCTCACTAAAGATTCACTCAAATCACTCGAAGTGTTTAAGGGACAATAAATTAAGCACTCAATAGTCAACATGAAAAGTTATTACCATAGGCTTGCATGAAAATCAAATCTCCACCACTATAAATTGAGATGATACATCGATCAAAAGGTCTTTTAAAAAGGGTTGTAACGTGGCTTGGTTAGGGGGGTGGTCACAGGCTGAAAAAGGAGGTTAGAATCGAGATCGAATTGACAAATTACCTGACTAGAAAAATAGACTAATAATGAATAATTACATTAATAATACGAGCTTCTTCTAAAGATGTGAAATTTATTGTTTAAGCTCATAAAAACATAGAACTAATAATGGATATACTTTCAACTTTTTTTTTTTAAGAACAAATCATGTACAATAATAAGAATTTAACGACTGAAAGGGAAAACATAGTTAGGCAACTTCTCAAATCAAATCTCGATAAAAAGGTGTTAATACAAATAGGAAGAATTCTTAATGAATCAAAAAGAGTGAGTTTTGGGTTAATATTAAGGGTAAATCAAGAAACGTTAATTAGGATCAAAGGGGTTCACTAAGGGTTAAACATGAAGGTAGGCTTTTTATAGAGTAAGTGGGTTAAAACCTAGGTGCCATTATCATCTCATTATATCAACTCAATGATGTGGTCTTGACATACATAATTGAAGCAAGTTCTAGAATAATAGATCAATATTGACTCTCTCAAAGCAACAATAAAAGTGAGCACGAAAGAATGTATGCTCTAAAGGCTCAAAATCTCACAGAAATTATTGGCTTTTGATGTCAACCCTGTGAACTTCAAACTTCAAGATAATACCTAAACTTGGGGAAACAACCTAGCAAATTTTTAATTTTCAAAAATCAACTTATCATGCTTGATTCTCTAAAGCCTTCAAGTTTAAATAATCAATGCACAACTGCCTATGTTTTAATTCAAAACATATCAATAAAAATCATAAATCAATCAGAATTTGTTCTAATAGTGATATGAGAAAGAAAATACAAAATTTAGGGATTTGAGAATAATACAAAAAGTTTTTTGAATAAAATTCACCCCCTACACTTAAGATGTACATTGCCCTCAATATACAAAGATAGATATCTACAATATATAAAATCATAAGATAAGGAGAGAAGTGAACTTCCTGGATTTTGGAATAAAGTCAAGGAAAAGAAACGGTAAGTTGGGCATAGATGAATGTGCGGTGGTGTCTATGGTCGTGGTGTGGTAATTCCCAAGCAGCCTTTAAAACCTAAATCAAAGAAATCAAAATGTAATAATAAAAACTAAAGACAAGATAGATAAAGGGAAGGAAAATAAAGGAGAAGAGAAAAGAAAAAAGAAAAACTCAATGGACTCAAATTTCCTTGGCTTCTTGGATAAATGAAGCGGCCGGCATGAACTCATGTAGATTGGTCTCGCACGGGGAGACTGTGCTAGGGTCCTTTCGCTTCTTCGACATGGGAATGGTGGTGTAAAGAAAGAATGAGGGAGAAGGGGAAAGGAAAATGAAGGGGAAGAGATAATAGTCAAAGAAAGGGTGTGGTGGCTAGGGTTTGATTGACGAAGAAATTGAGGAGAAAGTAAAAAAAAAAAAGAGGGGTTTAAATAGGAAATAGGGATCCGGTGGCTTCCCACGCCTGTGTACCAGGGGCGTATTGGGTCACATGGTAGTATCGCACGATCGTGTTGTGCTTCGTTCGTTTCTTCGACGCCCGTGTAGTGGTCACCACGCCCATGTTGCTAAATCAGTGTCAACCACGACCGTATCACACGGCAGTGGCATTTTATCGCCACCGGTGGTGTAGAGATTTTTTGTCCTTGGTTCCTACAATCTCTACCACGCCGGTGTGTAAATCCGTGGTATCCACATGGCCACGACCACACCCGTGTGTAAGGCCGTGTGGTAAGGAAACCTATGCTTCATTAATTTGATTAGTTTGTAGTTAGATGCTAAAAGTAAAAAATAAAAATATGAAAATTAATGGGGTTAGTATTCAGGTTGCCTCCCGAGAAGCGCTCGTTCAAAGTCTTAAGCTAGACTTACCTCTCATTTGCACATTCATGGTGGTTTGAGGAGTTGAAACTCCTCTCCCCTGCTATGAGTTTTATGGTTCTTATATAGTTCAAGCCGAGTAGTGTTTACCTTAAAAGTGCCGAATTTAGGATTAGTTACCTCAACTGTTCCGTGTGGGAAGACATTGAGTACCTTAAAAGGGATTTCTTTGTTTGTATTAAGGTCTGAAGTGAAGATTCGAGGGTCTATCTTATCCAACAATACCTCATCTCCTATCTTAAATTGAGTTGTCCCATCTTTAAGTTTGACACGGTTTCGCTTTGGTTCTGCTTCGTGTGCTCTTGGTTTCTCCTTGAAATGTGTCTTCCACTCGTCTAGTTCATCAAACTGAAGCCTTCATTCCTCATGAGTTATTTTGTTTTCAGCAAGAGGTCTAGGATCTGGCTTAGTTGTGTGGTTTCATGGTGTTTCCTGTAAATAAGGTTGAACCAAAGGGTCATTAGTAGAGTTTATGTTTTCACCTGGATTACTCGATGTCCTAGCTGAGTCAAGAGCCTGAAGAGTGATTGTTTCGTCACCTACACGAAGTATGAGTTCTCCTATACCAACATCAACTTTAGTTCTAGCAGTTGCTAAAAAGGATCTTCTTAAAATTAAAGGAATATTACTGTCCTCATCCATTTCTAAAATGACAAAGTCTACTGGGAATATGAATTTATCAATTTTTACTAGTACATCTTCTATTATACCCCTAGGAATTCTAATAGTTTTATCAGCTAATGGAATGCTCATCCTAGTTTGTTTGGGTTTCCCTAGACCTAGCTGTTTAAACATTTTGTAAGGCATGACATTTATGCTTGCCCCTAAATTAGCTAAAGCATTATTAACAGATAAACTACCAATCAAACATGGAATTGTAAAACTCCCTAGATCTTTTAATTTTTGTGGTAGTTTATTCTGCAAAATTGCTGAGCACACTGCATTTAGCTCCACATACGATGCCTCGTCTAACCTCCATTTTTTTGTCAAAAGCTCTTTTAAAAATTTCCTTGAATCTGGCATCTGCGAAAGAGCTTCAAGAAACGGTAAGTTAATATGTAATTTCTTTAGAAGTTTAAGAAATTTACCGAATTGTTCACCTGTGTCGTCTTTCTTCATTGTATTGGGGTATGGCACACGAGGTTGGTACTCTTTAATTACCGATTTTTGCTTATCATGGCTTACCTCAACCTTACCTTCTTCTACAACATTCTCTTGCCTCAATTTTGGTTCATCTAACCCTTCACTATTGTAGGAAGTAATAGCCTGAAGTTGCTCCTTTGGGTTAGTTTCAGTGTTGCTTGGAAAGCTGCCCTGTGGTAGTTCTGAAATCAACTTAGTAAGCTGACCTAATTGGTTCTCGATCCCTTGAATCGATGCTTGTTAATTTTTAAGTGTTGTTTCGATGTTTTGGAAATGAGTTTCAAACACTGCAATGAATTTTGTTAGTATCTCCTCAAGGTTCGGCTTCTTTTCTTGTGGGTAGGGTTGCTGTTGGAAGCCTGGGAGGGGTTGTTGTCTCTGATTTTCTTGGCCACCCCATGAGAAATTGGGGTGGTTCCTCCAACCTGGATTGTAATTATTACTATAAGGGTTATTTTGAGGTCTAGAATTATTACCCATATAGTGAACTTGTTCGTTTTCAGCACTCGGGTTGTAAGGTGGATATTCTGTATTGCTCATCCCTCCTCTATTCATATCGCACTACATTAATGGGTGTACCTGCAAAGAATTACACAAACCATCAATTTTTTTATTCAAAAGCTCTACCTGGTTTGATAGCATAGTGACTACATCGAGGATGAAAACACTGGCAGCTTTTGTTGGTTTTGTCCTCATAACTTGCCACTTATATTATTCAGTGACATCTCCTCAATAAATTCGCAAGCCACTTCAGGGATTTTACTGTTAAGGGTTCCACCGACAGCTGCATCAATAAGCTGCCTAGTTGAGGGGTTCACACCGTTATAGAAGGTTTGAACCTGCAGCCATAATGGTAGCCCATGATGAGGGCACCTTCTTAGTAAATCCTTGTATCTCTCCCATGCATCGTAAAGTGTCTCTAGATCCATCTGCACAAAAGAAGAAATATCATTCCTCAACTTGCCCGTTTTAGCTGGCGGAAAATATTCTAACAAAAATTTTTTGGTCATTTGTTCCCATGTAGTGATTGATCCTCGTGGTAACGAGTTCAACCACTATTTAGCTTTGTTCCTCAATGAAAAAGGAAACAACCGAAGCCAAATGGCATCATCAGAAACGCCATTAATTTTAAACGTACCGGATAATTCCAAAAAGTTCGCTAAGTGTGTGTTAGGATCCTCATCCTACAAACCATCAAACTGAACAAACTGTTGTATCATCTGTATAGTGTTAGGTTTCAATTCGAAATTATTTGCAGCAATAGTAGGTCTAACAATACTTAATGCAGTACCGACTAAACTAGGCTTAGCATAATCATACATAGTATGAGGGGCAGGATTTTGATTCATCAGATTTTCCATAGCCACCGGAGGTAATGGATTATTCTGATTTTCAGCCATTTCTTCAGGAGGATTGGTGATGTTTTCTTGCACTTCCTCTATGTATTGTAAACTTTGCCTAATTTCTCTTTGATTTCTGCGAACGGTTGTCTTGATCTCACTGTCAGAAAGCAATAGTCCTGACGGGTTCCTCCTAGTCATAAACTAGAAAAACCTATCAGAACAAATAATAGAGAGATTAGAAAACTAAAAATAAAATTAGAAATAAATAAATAAATGAAAGGAAAATGGCTAAAGTAATAAAAATTGAGTGTTCCTAATATTTCAGTTCCCTGGCAACGGTGCCAAAAACTTGATCGTGTCTGAGAGTTTTAATATTAGTATAATAAATGATCGAGCCTAGAAACTAACTATCACCACGATTGAGGCAAGCGCACCTATCGAATAGTAGTATAGCTTAGTGGCAAGACCGGAATGTCGAACCCAAGGGAACCAAAAGTACTAGTATTGACTTTCTTTTTCTTATTAGCACATCAATACTTGAATAATATCCTGAAATATTAAAGCAAGAATTAAGAACACATAATTAAGAAAAAATCAAGTATTTATCATACAGTTCAGAAAACAATAACAAGATCCATCTTAGGTTTCATCCCCCTCAGGTATTTGAGGGGTTTAGTTCATGTTTATAAAAGAATACATCTCAGAAGAAATTAAATAACAAAACATAAAGAAAACCCTAAAATGCCCTGAAGGAAATTGAAGGGAAAATCCTCAGTCTTGAGCGTGATTTCGGCTTCTTAGATGGATCAACTGGCTTTTTTTGAGTAATTCCCTATATTCAGCCCCCTCTAGCTTCGCTCCTCGTCAAAAGCCCTGACAGAGGCCTTCTGTCAAACTCACCTTTTAGGTTGCCCTCTAGGGTGTTTATATAGGCTTTCGGGATGCCTTACTTGGCCCACAAGTATCCTATTCTGAGTGGAATTAAAACGGGTCATGGCAAGGACACGTCCGTGTGGAACGCCTGTGTTAATCGAGCCCAGGGCCGTGTTCAAGTCTGCTAAAGTGGCACAGCCGTGTGGTGAACTCCAGGGCGTGTTGATTTCTTACTTTGGCTCATTTTCTCCGTTTTTTGTCCCGTTTCTCGTTCTTTTCATCCTCCTATGCTCTCCTAAGTATAAAACATGAAATTAAAGGATTAGGAGTATCAAATTCCACAATTCAAGGGATAAATCATCCAAAAGTATGCCAAATGTGGGATTAAAATATGTATATATTAAGGTTTATCAATAATAAACACTTGAAAATGTTTGTGTATAGAGCTAGGAGTGCACGACAATTATAAAAGTTCAATGCCATAATGGAATAGATAGAAAATATTAATCCCAAAGCTCAAAAATTTTACTGGGGGTAAAATAAAGATGAGAAAATTGTTTAATATAGAATATTAATGTCTATTTTGGAAAATAAAAAAAATATGTATGGGTTGGATTAAATTATAAAGTGTTGGTTAAAATTTAAGAAAGCATATATAATTGGGCCCAACACAATGAGAGGCTCGAATTCCCATCAAAATACAAATGAGGGGAAGCACACCCTATTAGCCCCTCCCCCTCTCCTAGTTGGGCTAAAAAGTTATTTTTCTATTTGAAATAAACCTCTACAATTCAACAAAGGTTCTACCTTCTCTCCTATAATATTTATACAACTTTAAGAGATTGTTACTCTGCTGTAAAATAAAGAGAATTTATTCTCAACTATTTAATATATTTTTCTAGAATAAAAATTCTACCGATTTCTATTAAGAAGAGAGAATTTTTGTTTTCACCCCAAATAAAAGAGAGAAAACTCTTTCCAGTTTTGTGTTTCGATTCAATTAGTTTAAGCCCATACTCGAAGTAGTTTGTGGTACGAGAATAGCGGAGAAGATCATTTGGTTGAAAGACATAAACAACGAATTTCTGCTAATTCAAAAAGACAAGTATGAATCCGGTTAGGGTTTATTGCTATAAATATCACAAACTAGGTCAGTTTTCAAAATTTTAATTTTTCGCTGTGCAAGAAAATCATTTTCAAACCGATATTTTTCCACCATGTTGATGTTGTGAAAGTTATGCCAATTTGAGTATGATATGGTATGGAAATGGATGATACTGAATGGCTTTTAGGCATGTTGGCGTAATTTGGACTTAAATAGGTGAAATTGGTATGTTTTGGAAATGGTTAAATGCATGTTATAGTATGTGTTTTGGTTAGTCTAGTGTAGGTTTAAGTGTGGAAATATGCACCATTTGGGTAAATGGTTATGTTTACATGAAATAGGTACCAAAAATGCAAATTTTTGACATTTTGGCTCAAAGGTATCGATGCCTTAGAAAGGGGTATTGATACATTGGTGATTTTTCTTAAATTTTCAAAAATCAAACTTAGAAGTGTTATCGATACAAATATAATGTATTGATACCTTGAATAGAGTATTGGTACTTTAAGATTGGTATTGATACCTTTGATTTGAATTCAATTTTTCTAAAACATTGAATGCCAAAATGGTATCGATACTTTTATGAGGTGTCAATACCTATAATGAAATTTTTGAAAATATTACAATTTCATCCTTTTTCATGCTCGGGTCTACAAAAGACTTTCGTAAGATCGATTTAAGTACGAATTTAATTTTATATTATAATGTGAATGTGTTTAATATATTATGGAATGTTTGAATGATTTATTTACGATGTAATTGATGGTAGTTGCTCTGGCAACAATTGTAGCATCCTGTAACTCGAACTCGGCGACCGGGTCGGACGAGGGGTGTTACATGTCTTATAGGGGTATAATAAAATATTAAAAAAATAAATATAAAAAAACATATATCAATTTTTTAAACTGCTTGTGAAATAAAGAACAAGTAAACTGTCAATGTACCAAATACTCACCTATTATAATTTTAGAGGTTCTACTTCATTTTTCAATTATATTTTCGAATTATATGGTTTTTATAAGTAAATTAAAGAATATGGATTTATATAGGTGAAAAGAAAATATAAAGACTTATTTAAATAAGCTATTAAAATTTATGGAACCTTCTTATATATATAAAGTTTTTCGGTTGTGTTTAATTTTGTCAATGTTTTTTTAAATTTTGTAATGAGAATTACTTAATCACTCTCACCTAGACGTATGCATGGTAGGGTTGGGTTTAGGTCGAGCCTGTAACACCCTATACCCGATCTTGTCACCAAGCCCGAATATCAGGATACCACACCACCGTCTCGTGTCATACTCATAGTAAATTGTCTCATTATTAAGAAATCATCCTCTTTATTAATGATCTTATAAATTTTTAGTCAAATATATAGCAATCATCATTAGAACATGCCAAAATATACTTCAAATAAACTTATAGTACTAATTGAACATGCATTAAGATCACTTAGGAAAATTTCCAAGACAATCATGTATGTATCGATACTAGAACATGGGTATCAAGATTTTCCTTGCACGGTATCGATACTGTATGGAAAATTGGTACCAAATCAACATTCTATTTCTCGAATAAAATCAAACTGTCAAAAATTATCGGTATCTGTCATAGAGTACCAATATTTTTACCCTAGTATCGATACTCGAGCTAAGGTATCGATACCAAATCTTTATTCTGACACGTTTCAAAACAAAGAGGTATCATTTTTAAAAAAACGAATATTGATACCTTTACTCCAGACTAGAAAAATACAAAATACTTGAGCATACAAATCATTCCAACATGTACCAATCCATCATGCTATCATATCGTCATCAAATAAATGTCAAAACTACTGTAATAACATTATCAAACATCGAAAGTAAGTACGAGATCAATATAATAAGAAATTAATCTCATAAACTTAGGAACAAATAATCTATGAAAGCATCCAAAACATCATGGTAAATACCAATAAAAGCCTACCACATTGCCTTATTCCCAAAACATAAACAAATAACAATAACACCTACGAAATCGTGGAAATGAACTTACTTGGATCACCACTCACAACGACACCAATCACACCGAAACGCTAGTAATTTGCAAAGGTTTAAGAAGGGAGTGGGTGAGGTTAACAAGCTCAATGAATGCCTAGAACAACTACCGTGCAAATAGTTCATCAAGCATTAGCGAAACATATAAGTAGCATAATTTTAGCAGCCTTAACTTAGTTGACATATTTTACTTCACATGCATATTCGATAGTTTAATTTTACATAGTCAATACATACATGTTCATGCATACTTCTCAATACATATAATCATATTTATACCTAATTTGCATAGCAACCACATAATCACTTAGGCATACATCACATTACACATATATACATTTTAAGATAATTTGACACTTGAGCTACGAAACATAAAAGTGAGCTCTATCATCACTCATCAGATACACGGATCTCCAACACACCACATAGACTCATTCAAAGCAACGGATTGCAGTGTAAAAACTCCATTCGAAGTAATATTCTTTTACCAACTTTAATACCTTTAGATATTTGGACTACTAGTCCAAAAACTCCACAAATTTAATTGTACTTGAGTTGCGTCCTTCTATTTTGACCAATTTATTCCATATCTATATTTCTCAATAGATTTATTCAAGATCCTCCTTTTATTTCATTATTTCAACAATAAATTGCATGCAAAACCATTGTCAACCACTTTTATTATCAGTTCGACATTTTCTCAAATTGACATAACTTATCGAGATCTCTTATTTTCACTATTTTAATCTTTAGTTTTAGGTACTTGAATCCTTTCTGGAGTTTTACTTATTAGTTATGTCTTGGGTTTTTTTTGGAGCACTCGCCTTCACTATATGACCATCTAGAGTTATTGTTTTATATGAGAATTTTCATATTTGGAACTTGTAATGAGTTATCCTTGATGAACTTCTAGTTCAAATTACTCTCCCCCTAACTCATTACAAGTTATTATTTCTCTCCCCCTAATGTCGGGAAAATTATCAAATCAAAATAGTAATAAGAATTCATGTCATAATTGAATCTCCAATACATTTAAAACATATAATAATACAATGAGACTCATAATTAATATATATTCACAACTTTCTTTGAGTAATCACTCATGTTTGTTGTGGTGGTGCGATTGGAACATATACGCATATACAAAAATTCGAAGATGAGAATATTTAGCTCTTGACCAAAAATCAATTATAATGGGGGTATTTATAACTTATTGGCTTGATGCGTACAACACGTAAATCAATATAATCTCATGTTGAAATAGGAAGTTTAGTTCTCATAAGTTGTAACACCCCAAACCCGGCCTAGAGTTTATGGCCGAATCTGGCGAATTCACATGATAACATGATGAAAACTAAGTTTCTACGATAAAACTATTTTCATTTACTTACTTTTCTTATCTCTTTTTAATTCTAAAATCCTTACTCGTTTAGTCGGTTGTTTTAAACATAATTCATTGTAGAAGCTTTTAAAATCGGTTTGAGTAAATCGTGTGTTTAGAGAAAACTTTGCCTATTTGAAAACTAAGTTTTCCTACGTCTAGCAGATATAAATCCATAAAAATAAATAAAAACCAAATTTTAGCAAAAGTCCCCAAATTACATCCAGATAAACCAAAAATCATAAACTATAAATCGTAAAATCCAAAAACTGTGTTTACCATCGAGTCCTCTGCCACATCGATCCATCAAGGTCTGGGGATTACATGTGCACATTAAACAGAGAGGGGTGAGTTTACGTAAACTCGGTGTGTAATCCCACAAAAAACAAACAACAGTAAACACAGTGCACAGTCAAAAACAATCTTGGGCCTAAGCCCCTTTCAATATCAATATCAGTATGCACAAGGGCCTTAGCCCATCACAGTATCAGTAACAGATATACAGTGTTTAGTAACAAAGTCCTACCCAACCAACCTCTACACACCATCTCCGTCCAACCCTACATTCCATGTGGGGATTAAATCAACCCACCCATCCCTACACTCCAGGTAGTACCGAATATGACACAAAAAAGTAGTTTGCAGCTGAGCTGCCAGTATATTAGGCTTAAGAGCCTTTCAGTACACTTCCTTCAAATAAAATCAACCCAACCTCATGCAATGCATGACATGTTATCTCATGATATATCACTACATATAATTAGTAAATGTATACAAGCATACTATCATCATGCTCAATATATATCCATCAATCAGTCAGTTCACACAGTTAGGGGTCTAAGTAATGCTTACCAACCCTACAATAGGTTCACAGTCAACTTGGGCAACCCGTGCTACCTTAGCAATCAATACAATGAAAATGGGTGTAACACCCCAAACCCAGCCCAGACGTTACGGCCAAGTCTGACGATATTACATTGAAGTGTTTTTCAAAAACATCGTTTCCTTAGAAAATCCACTCTTATTACTAAATCTTGTTTATGAATCATAATAGAAATTTAGGGTATCTTGTTCTTTTTAAAACTCAAGTTATTTTAGTAGAACGTTTAATCATATTAGTTTGTTACTATACTTTAAAACCAAGTTTGATGCGGAAGCTTTTATTATAAGTTACGAAAACGTGGTGTTTTGAAAACCAAGTATCTTTTGAAAAACTGTGTCCTACTACTAAACAGATGTGAATTAAAATACATAAAATCCCCCAAATTAAAAGTTAAAAAATTAAAGAGGCCTTATTACATAACAAAACCCAAATTAAATTTACTATAAATAACTCAAATATAAAAATAGGTGCAGTTGTGTGGCCACCTCCGAATCCATCACAGCACCGATCCACCTAAGACTGGGATTACCTATACAGATAAGCATAGAGGTGAGTTTATGAAAACTCAGTGTGTAACCCCATGCAACAAACAGCCAATCACGCCTTTAGGCAAGTACAGTCTAGGCCTAAGCCCAAGTCAATAATAGTTCAGTTCAGTTGAGCCTTAGCCCATTCTGATGCTCGAGATCGGTGTGGGCTTTAGGCCATAATGATGATCGATAACAATTTAAGCATGCAATCAGAAATCCAAACCATTCAGCCTCTACACTCTACTCCATCTAGCCCAACAATCCATGTGGGGATAAAATCACCCACCTATCCCTACACTCCAAAAATTAGCACCGGTTGCGACACTAAATAGTATTTGTAGCAGAGCTACCAGTTCAATACACTTCCTTCAATCATAAACGAGATTTTCTCCACTACCTCTCCCCTCCTTTCCCTTGATTTTCTCCTCAAATTCCTCCTAAAATCTCTCCATCTGATCATACCTCTTCTCAACCACTCAATTTGAATTCACCTCAACCACTTCAGTGTTTCATTCAAACTCCACCACCTCCACAGCACAGCAGCAAAATAACACTCCTTTGCCTTTAGCAAGATTCGAACCTTAGACCACTTGCATAGGTAACATGGCACTTACCCACATTTATTTAAAATCCTACTAACCAAAGGCAAGGGATTTAGTCCCCAAAAACCAAAATTTTGCACAAGCTCAGGCTCGAACCCAGGACTTTTCAGACACTCCCAAACACACCCATATCACTTACCCACTAAAGCAGATAGGTATTTATGCTAAAAGCATGCAAAAATAATTACCTAAGTTTTGGGGCGTTACAACTCTACCCCCTAAAAGAAAATTTTGGCCTCGAAATTTACCTGGTCAAAATAGATGAGGGTATGGCTGACGCATCCCCTCTTTGGACTCTCATGTGGCCTCCTCTGAACTGTGATTGCACCAAAGTACATTAACTAGTGGGATCGACTTCTTTCTCAAGACTTTTACATCATAATCTAAGATCTGAACTTGTTCCTCCTTAAATGTTAGGTCTAGTCTAACCTCAATATCCTCAATCGAAATCATGTGCGTAGGATCAGAGCAATAATGCCTCAGCATAGAGACGTGGAACACATCATGAATCCGGTCCAACTTTAGAGGCAAGTCAAGTTGATAGGCAACCGGCCCCACGCGTTTCAGTATGCGATAAGGCCCAATGAACCTAGGGCTCAACTTGTCTTTTCGTCCAAATCTCAATACCTTCTTCCATGGTGAGACCTTAAGAAAGACACAGTCCCTCACAGAAATACTCAATCTCTTTGTGCTTCAAATCCACATACGACTTCTGCCTGTTCGATGCCGCCTTTAATCGATTCTGAATTAATCTAACTTTGTCCTCAGTATTAGAAACCAATTCAGGGACCAAAACACGCTGCTCACCCAACTCAGTCCAACAGAAGGAGTACGACACCTACGACCATATATTTCCTTATAAGGTGCCATCTATATGCTAGATTGGCAGCTATAGTTATACGAAAACTCTTCCAACAGCAACAGCCTCGAAAATCTACTACACCACACCTTAGCATATCTTCTAGTATTTGAATCACCCTTTCTGATTGACCATCTATTTGGGGGTGAAACGCAGTACTGAAGTCCAGTCTTGTACCCAAAGCCTCATGTAACTTCTTCCAGAACTGAGACATGAAACGAGGATCTCTATCTGATATGATGGAAATCGGTACCCCATGCAGTCTCACTATCTTAGCCACATACAGTTTAGCCAGCTTCTGCAAAGAATAATCAGTACAAACTGGTATGAAATGGGCTGACTTGGTCAACTAATCCACTATGACCCATACTGCATCCTTCTTAGTAGGCGTTAGGGGTAGCCCACTAACGAAGTCCATAGTTACCCTCTCCCATTTCCAAAGGGGAATTTTAACTAGCTGAAGTAACCCTGAAGGTAATTTATGTTCGGCTTTAACCTGCTGGCAAGTCAGACACTTACCCATAAAGTTAGTATCTTCATGCTTAAGACCCGGCCACCAATATAACTCTTGAAGGTCTCGGTACATTTTATTCCCACTGGGATGTATAGCATAAGGACTATTATGTGCCTCTCACAGTATAGGCTGCCTCAAATCAGTATCTCTTGGTACACAGACTCTCCCACGGAAACACAGTACCCCTTCACTATTCAGTCCAAACTCTAAAGTTTTCCTATTCTCAATCTGTCAGAATCGAGGACCAAAAGACCCATCCTCCAACTGTTTATCCTTAATCTGTTCAATCCATGAAAATTTAACTTGGAGTTCGGCTAACAAACTATCATCATCAAATAAGCTGAGACGAGCAAACATCGCTCTCAGATCCATCATAACCCTATGGCTCAGTGCATCAGCCACCACATTGGCCTTGCCAGGATGCTATTCAATCGAATAGTCATAATCCTTGAACAGCTCAACCCATCTACGTTGCCTAAGATTTAGCTCCTTCTGAGTGAGAAGATATTTGAGGCTCTTGTGATCTGTGTAAATGATACACTTCTCACCGTTTAGGTAATGCCTCCAGATTTTCAGTGCATACCACCGCAGCCAACTTCAAGTCATGCATCAGATAATTCGCCTCATAGGACTTAAGCTGACGAGACAAGTATGCCACTACCTTACCCTCTTACATCAACACACATCGTAAACCGACATGTGATGCATCGCTATAGATGGTGAATTCTTTCCCAGTCTCTGGCTATATCAAGACAGGGGCCTCTTTCAGAACCTTCTTAAGTTTCTCAAAACTCTATTGCCGCTTATTAGTCCAGAAAAATGGTACCCCTTTACGCAACAATTTAGTTAGAGGTGTTGCAATCAACGAAAACCCCTCAACAAAACGTCTATAGTACCCTGCTAAACCCAGGAAACTTCGAATCTCGGATACCGTCTTAGGCAGCTTCCAATCCAAAATAGCTTTAATTTTCCGAGGATCCACTCTAATCCCTTCAGTAGATACCACATGGCCCAGAAATGTTACCTCTCGTAACCAGAATTCACAATTGCTGAGCTTAGCGTATAACTGTTTCTCCCTCAAAATCTGTAGAACAACTCGAAGATGTGCGTCATGTTCATCCTCAGTTCTCGAATACACCAAAATGTTATCTATAAACACCACTACAAACCGATCTAAATAACGCTGGAAGACTCAGTTCATCAGATCCATAAATGTTACGGGTGTATTCGTCAGTCCAAACGGCATCACAAGGAACTCATAATAACCATAAGGAGTCCTAAACACTGTCTTGTGAACATCAGCCTCTTTGACTCTCAGTTGATGGTACCACGATCGGAGATCAATCTTAGAATAAGACTAAAACTCCTCGAAACTGGAGGAATATATCATCAACCCTTGGCAGGGTGTACTTATTGTTAATAGTCAGTTTATTCAGTTGCCGGTAGTCGATGCACATACGCATTGATCCATCCTTCTTTTTCACAAATAACACCGATGGTCCCCATGGAGACACACTAGGGCAGATGAACCCTCGATCTAGTAACTCTTGAATCTGAGCCTTAAGCTCCACTAGCTCCTTCGGTGCCATTCTATAGGGAGCGATGGACACTGGAGCTATACTCGGTAGGAGCTCAATCCCAAATTCAACTTTCTGGTTTGGGGGCAATCCAATTAGTTCATCGAGAAAAACATCTAAAAAATATCTAATTGGTCAGATATCTTTAACAGACGGAATCTCAGAATCCACACCACTGATATAGGCTAAATACGCCTCACAACCCTTACGAACCAACTTCTCAGCCCTCAGGGCAGAAATCACATTTGACAAATAATTCCGACATTCCCCTATTACCACCACTTCATCACCTTCCATAGTTTTCAGTGCCACCAGCTTAGTAGCACAATCCAAATTCACTTGATGCTTAACCAGCCAATCCATGCCCAGTATTAAGTTAAATTCACCAAAAGGTAGTTTCATTAAGTCCCACAAAAAGATGGCCCCTTGCACCTCCAAAGGTACATCTTTGAACAATTTGTTTACTTTAACTGACTGCCCTAAAGGACTCAACACAATAATAACTGTAATATCCCGGGTTAGGGGGTTATTTTATTGTGCTATGTCTTGCATGTGTTTAGTGTGCTGTGTTGTTGTTGTGTTGTATCGGGGCTTAATTGTGGGCTAGGAGTGTGCCTGAGTAGGTAGGAAAATTTTGGTTTTTGGGTGTTAAGTGAAGGAAGCTGAGGAAGCTGGGGTTTAAGAATTTTAATTGTTGTTTTGTTGCACAAAAAGTGAGTTGGCAAGGTGGCAAGCATGCGTTACTTGGGGAGCTAGGTGTGACGTCATTTTCATGGGGTGGAGGTCCAGAGTTCAAGCTGCAAAGTCCCCATTTTGGTTTCCATTTTGGACGGCATGGAGGAAGAGTTAGAGAGCAATTTGAATTCTACCATGGACTTGGTCTTCACTTTCAAATGAAAGGTGGAGAGCAACTTTAGGAGAAAGACTTGGTCCACTCATTTGAAATGTGCGGATGTGAGTGCATGGGGGGTTTATGGCCGAATTTTAGGGAGCTTGGAGTGTGGGGAAGTGACGGCTTGGATGCTTGGGGGAGAGGTTGGTCGGTTGGTAAGTGGTAATTGGAGTAGCCGAAATTCCTTTGGGCATTTTTGTGCATAATCGGCCATTAGGAGTCAAATCACTTTTCTTTCTTTTTGTCATACCAAGCCGAATTCTCAAGCTAATTTCTTTCTTTTTCTCCTTGAAGCCGTAGGTCCAAAAGCAATTTTGCTGAATTTTGTAAGTGGTGTTTCTACATTTTGTGTTGGCTAGCCGAATACTCCTCCCCACACTTTCTTCTTTCTCTCATTTGAGTTAAGCCGAAATCATCTTACCTTGTTCTCCTAATTTTCATTTTTTTCCCTTTTCCATACCATCTAGCCGAAACCTATCCTTCAAAACTCTCTTTTCATTTCTTCTTTTGACAAACCGAAACTACTTCTCTCTTTCTCAATTGCCATTGCTGAAACTACATTTTTCTCACACTTCTTTTCTTTCTCTTCCACTCAGCTTCGAACATTAGGGGATAAACACTTAAAACCGATTTCTTTTTCTCTCTTTGGAAGCCTTGACCGAATCTCTTTTCTCCCTCTTCTAGTGGTTTTCTTGGCCGAATATCAGTGGAGTATTTGGGGCCTTGCTTCAATCGTTTGGAATTTGGTAAGTGATTGGTATATCATTGTTAGTTCAATCCTTAGATTTCGGTTAAGTTAAAGGTGATTGGTGATTAACTATTTGTTTATTAGGGTGCTGATTGTTGGAAGAAGAATCACCGCTTGGTTCAGTTTGGTAGGAAACCAAATCATCTTCGTAGGTAAGGGTGATTCGACAAACCCTTTTGGTCTAAATGGTGTTGGTAGAGAATGTTGTAGGTGCCTAACCCCTATGTTTTGCCCATTGTAGGAGCTAGTAATCGAGGACTTAGATCGTGTTCGTCGGGATTTTTAGACTCGTATTTACCAGGTGTGTAACTAACACACCCATACTTAGTGATATTGTTATTAACCCTGTTTGCCTATTAAAATCATGGCAGTTTGATGGATTGATATGATACCCTTTTTGGGTAGGACCTTGGACTCGGGTAAGTCAATATTGTTATGAGCTTACTAATGATCTATATGGTACCATGATTATGGATGTATGTGACATGGGATATGATGTTAAACATATTAGCATGATGTGTATAACTTGTATGATGTGCATGATCACATGAGTATGGCATGATGATGGGTGATATGAGTGGAGGGAGAATGATGATATCCGTGTCTTTGGGACACTGTGTCTTTGGGACACCAGAGGTTTGGCACCTCCAGTGGTTTGGTACCACAGTGATATTTTGTGACTTTGGGTCACGGAGGTTTGGCACCTTAGCGTCTCGCCGTCGGTGGCTTAGTACCACGGTGGGTTGGCCACACAGTTGATTATACGGGATTGACGCCAGTAATTTGGTATCACACGATGGGTTGGCCCCATCATCGGATTTGTGACTGCGGTCACCAGTGGTTTGGTACCACATTGTGTCTTTGGGACACCAGAGGTTTGGCACCTCATTGCGACTCGTCCCTGTGGTTTGACACCACCGTGGGTTGGCCCCACTTGAGAGATACGAGATTGTCGCTAGTGATTTGGTATCACGAGATGGGTTGGCCCCATCACTGGATTATTCGTGACTTTGGGTCACCAGTGGTTTGGCACCACACTTATGGATATCGTGACTTTGGGTCACCAGTGGTTTGGCACCACCAGTGGTTTGGTACCACACGGGGTAGAAAAAGCGATACGGATGGTTAGGATTGGGTTGCATTAATTATATTGCTATATATGATGTGTGTTAGCATATTGTTTTATCGGGGGCGGGATTTATGCACTGAGTCATTCGACTCACCCTCTCCTTTGACATTTCAGGTGACCCGTAGACGCGGACATGGAGCCAGGATGGACTCGGGGTGCGCATGCCATGCTTTAATAAAAGTTTTGCTCAGACTATTCGATTTGGGTACTTTAGCTTATCTACTTTATTTGGGTTTTAATTTGGATTTGTAAAAGGCCTCTGATTTATGTTTTATGATGTTTATGTTTTAATTAGATTTTCATATGCCTTAACAAAATAATTTGGTATGAATTTTACTAAAATTTGGAAAGACAATGATTTCAAAATTATAACGCAATGTGTTTTAAACTATACCATCGGGTATCACACTATGTTTTGATATAAAGTAAACTCAAATGATTTCCAAATCAAACTCGATTTTCTATTAAGTTCAAAAATGCTTTAAGTAATACTAAGAAACTATTGAATTCCTAATGGAATGAACTCGTTTTAACTACACATTTTGGTTAAGTTTTCAAGACTTCCGGGTTTCAAATATACCATTTGATTTCAAACAAGTCTACTCAAATTTTCTTCAAATACATTATGTTTTCACCCAGCTTTTAAGTGAAAAAAATATTACCTCTCAAATACGTTTTCCCCGTAACATACCAGATTCGGACGTGGTGTCTTGTCCGGGTTTGGGGTGTTACAATTTCACTCGTAGTGGTTTCAACCATTATACCCAAAGTCTCAGACATCGAGCATGCTATATACAAATGCGTAGACCCAACATCAATCAGTGCAGTATAAGGTACATTATGCATAAAGAATGTACCAGTAATAACATCTTGGGTGTCTCTGTCCTCTTGGCGATGTGCAGCATAAACCAGAGCTGGCTGCCTCGCCTCAGTATGGCCAATACCTCTGCCCAGTGCTCCACGACCACGGCCGATACCATTTCCATCTCTAGCCTGGCCACGGCCTCTCGGTGGCTACTGAACACCTCTCTATGGCTGAACAATACCCTAACATATAGCTTGCATCTGCTCGGGCCTCCGTGGACAATATCTGATACGGTGCTATAATGATCCGCACCTCAAACATGCCCCAATCCTTTTCTAGCATTTACGCTGATGGCGTCTACCACAGTCAACACATGGCTGCGGCCCAGTAGCATCAGTAGGGGCCCTAACTCTGACCGGCCCATCACTATGGCCTTTTTATTCGGCCTCTGAACGGAACTTGAGGGCTCTGAATCCCTCTTATTCCTACCTTTTTCTCTATTCAAACGCTCAGTACGCTTCACCTCCTCGGCGATCTTTGCTTTACCTACTAGTGTGGCAAAATCTCACTCCCTCTGTGGAGCTATCAAAACTCTCAGACTATCCTAGAGGCCGTCCTCGAAACGAACACACCGCTCACAATCAGTTGCCACCATCCTACGTGCATAGCATTTTAATCGCAAAAATTTAGCCTCATATTCAGCCACTGACTTATCCCCCTGAGTCAAATTTAGAAATTCCCTCCTTCGGGCACCCACATAACTAACACCCACATACTTCCCTTAGAAAGCAGTCCTGAAGAATTCCCATGTCAATTGGCTAGCCTGAGTACCCTCTTTAACTGAAAGCCACCACTGATAGGCTTCGTATCGCAGCAAGGACACTGTACCTTTTAGTTTCTGCTCAGGGGTGCAGTCGAGGTCATCCATGATCCTCTCTGTGGCCTCAATCCAATATTCAACCACGTTAGGAACAACTCTTGCGATACACTTAAAGATCTCAGCCCATTAGACCAGAGTCGTTTCGTGACCGACCCACAACCCACTACCAATATTGGGCCCAGCGACCCTCTCCAGAAATCGCAACATAGCTTGCGATAATGCGTCGTTCCCAGCTACTCGATTGTGAGACCCAGTCTCAGTCACAGGTAAAGCCGGTGCCTCTCTAGCTTCAGCGTTAGGCATGTGGCCCAATGACGAAGACCCAACCCGAGCACCTCTACGGCCTCCGCCACGGCCTCTTGTATCCCTTCCACGAGTACCTCTGGTGCTTATTATCTATTTACGTATTATCTGTTTAAAAATTTTATGCATCAGTTTACAGTTCCAGTGTTGTTTAACAAATGTCTTATGTAAAGTAGTATCAGTATTTAAGAGTTTGCTTTCGCAGAACACAGTCTTACTACAGTTTCAGTTTTCCCTAAACAGAATATTTCGATATAGTCTACTATTTATAATAGTATCCATATTTCACTTTAAGAAAACGGAGGTTTCAGAGGACTTATAATATTGGCGCCAGAGATTCAGTGTACCACACATCAGTAACAATACTTACAAATTACTTGGAACAGTTCGTTTTTAAAATAAATTCTGATTTTTTTAAAAGAAACCCAAAACCATAGCCGGGTTTTTGTAACCTGACTCTGATACCACTAAATGTAACACCCCAAACTCGGCCTAAACGTTATGGCCGAGTCTGACGATATTACATTGAAGTGTTTTTCGAAAACATCGTTTCCTTAGAAAATCCACGCTTATTCATGAATCACATGTTTTTGATGTGAAGTTGGTACTTTGAATTGGTATGTTTGAGTTGATTTGTATGTGAAAATGGATGATGTTATTACAGGTCAAATTGTGAATGATTTGGTATGTTTTTGGTTGCCTTTGGGATATGAATTGATGCTTGTTTGATGCTTTTAGGTATGACCCAAAATGGGTGGCAATTTGGCCATGTAAATGGCCTATAATTGTCCACACGGTTGAGCACACGGGCGTGTGTCTATACCGTGTCCTTCAATGTTCCAATTCGAAGCAAGTCAGACTTGCACACGGGCCAGACACACGGGTGTGTAACAGGCTGTGTGAATCAAGTCAGTGTTGCACACGGGCCAGACACATGGACGTGTGACAGCCTGTGTGATTCAAGTCAGTTCTACACATGGGCTAAGACATGGTCCAAGGCATGGCCGTGTGAGGCACACGGCCTAGCCACATGGGCGTGTGCCCTGTTTTAAAAGAAAAATTTTCTAAGTTCCGCAAAGTTTCCATATGAGATCGATTTGGTCCTGAACCCTCTCTAAAGCACGTTTAAGGTCTCGCTTAACACCCCTTACTCGTAATCAACGCCGGAACCGCGTACGAGGCATTACCGGACTTAACTTGCTTGAACTTACAACTTTGGGCTACAAAATTTCATAATATCTTAAAACTTTCCATTCACATGCAAAACATCCCCATTATGGGCCTACGAGGCCTTAAACATACAAACGGAGGGTCTCGGAATCAAACAGGAAACTTTTGTATACTTAGAAAATTTTTCCTTTAACAGGGCCACACACCCATGTTGAGGAAGGGACATGCACGTGTGACATCTCACACGCCTGTGTTTCACACTCGTGGTCGACACTGACTTGCATCACATGGCCTATCACACACCCGTGTGTCTGGCCCATGGTCGACACTGACTTGCATCACACGGCCTGTCACACGGCATGTCACACACCTGTGTCCTTCGACTGTGTAGCAAATTAAATTCCAAAATTTAGGTGCAGACTTCACACGGCCTGGGCACATGCCCATGTCCATGGCCATGCCATCCACACGGCTGAGACACATGGCCGTGTCTTTGCCTGTATATTTACTACTGAGCATTCTAACATAGTAAACCTAGCATGCAGGGGACACACGGCCTAACCACACACCCATGGGGCTGATCGTATGTCACACATGGCCTAGACACACGCCTGTGTGCCTACCCGTGTGGACAAGAACAAGGCTATTTGCCAAGCTCTTTTTATCACCCTATCTCATACAACATCAACCGTTTACCAAACAACTCAATCATGCAACATACACTTTCATGAATAACCTCATCTTTCATAAATTAGTAATAATGAGCCATCAATTATGGCTATATACAAAAGAGTTCATCTTTAAAGGAGCCAACATGCTTGGCCAAAATAACAAAACATTTCACTAAGTCTAGCCCCTATACATGCCATACTCAAAATGCTAAGTCTAAATATACCGAGATAAGTTGATAGTGTAGGTGATCCTCTAATTATCTTCATATCCCGAACCGGCTCTTTGACACTATAAAACAAGGGAAAAGAAAGGGAGTAAGCTTTAAGCTTAGTAAGTTTACATGTAAGCAATAAGCATTATAACATATGCTAATCAAACAATAACAACACATAATAAGCAGGAGCAATTCACATTTCCACAATCAAGCTTACTCATCTCATCTCTTACCACATTCCAACCATATAAAAATTATATTGCTCACAATCCCTGCACTCATCATCACAAAGTAATATGAAGCATTTCCACACACAATTTCTTGATAAACCCCTCGGAAAAATACTAAGTACTCGGTGGTTTCGCACATAGCCCACCATTTATCTATAATACGGTGGTATCGCACATAGCCTACCATCAAGAATATTTACGATGGTTCGCACATAGCCCACCAAATGATAATATAAACGATGGTATCGCACACAGCCCATCGTGAATAAGTAATGATGTGGTATCGCACACAGCCCACCAAATAATTATTACTGACATTTTTCCGTACTTACATATCTATTCCAAGGTTTAAACGAGAATTACTCACTATCTATCATTTTCAATCAATCTCAATCATAATTGATCTCATTCATTCAATGCACCAATAAGTAATAACATATGTATTAAAGATGTATCATTTACACATAAACTTACCTCGGTGCAAAATGTGTTAATCTACAGTTAAGTCTGTAACCTTGCCTTATCCTTGGTCAAGGTCGTTTACACGCTCTTCTTGATCTATAATATTAAAATTCAATCACTTTATAATTCATGATACATTAAAATTTCTACTTAAGCAAAAATGACCATTTTGTCCTTATACTTTGGCAAAATTATGATTTTGCCCCTAGGCTCGTAAATCATTTTTCATCACATTTTCTCATTAAAAAAGCCTAGCTGAACATTTATTTCTCTTACAAAAACTCACAAAACCAATTATTTCATGCATTTATTACACGATTTCAACCTTTACAATTGAGTCCTATTTAGGTGTTTTCATGGTAACCCCTTTTACAAAAGTTGTTCCTTAACTCCCTAACATTCATTTTCTTCCATAAAAACTCAAAACAAAAAACATAAACACTCTCATGGAAAGTTCCTAAACTTTCAACCATTTTGCAAATTAGTCCCCTCATTTGCTTGCTTAAGCTTTAGGGGATCCAAAAGTACAAAAATTATCAAGAAAAACCCCTAAAATCACTTACTTGCAAGAGAATAACTTGGATGAAAGTTTGGACTCCAAAATCTCCTATTTTCTCTTCAATTTTCGGTGGAAGAAGAAGAATGAATAGTGAAATATGATATCTGCTTTCTTTGCCTTATTTTATTCATTTTTAATCACCTAATTTCACCAAATTTTTAACCAAAATTTAATTCTCTTGTCTCCCTTGTTCCCTATGGCCGGCCACACCCTCTTAATGGCCTAATTGCACTTTAAGAACCTCCAATTTAATATTCTATGGCTATTAGACATCTCTACCTTGTATAATGGAACTTTCACACTTTGTGCGATTTAGTCCTTTTTCATAATTAAGCATGAAATCACCAAAATTACTGCACCAAAATTTTCATACATCCTTATAAGCATACTATAACACATAAAATAATATCAAAATAATTTTCTTCAACCTCGAATTAGCGGTCTCGAAACAACTGTTCTGGCTAGCCCCCAAATCGGGTTGTTACAACTCTCCCCCCTTTAGAGATTCTCGTCCTCGAAAATCTTACCGGTTAAAAGGTTTGGGTATTGTTCCCTCATGGTTTCTTCCGGTTCCCACGTAGCCACTTCCACACCGTGTTTTTTCCATAACAGATTCACTAAGACTATGCTTTTATTTCTCAACTGTTTAATCTCTCGGCCAAAATCTTGATTGGTTCCTCTTCATAAGTCATGTCCGGTCGTATCTCAATTTTTGTTGGAAGGATCACATGCTAAGGATCAGAACGATATTGCCGCAACATCGACACATGAAACACGTTGTGTATTCTCACTTACTCTGCCGGCAAAGCCAACCGGTATGCTACTGGACCAATCCTTTCAATAACCTCATACGGCCATATGAATCGTGGACTCAATTTGCCCTTTCGACCAAATCTCAATATTTTCTTCCACAGGGATACTTTCAGAAATACTTTGTCACCCACTTGAAACTCGATTTCTTTCCTTTTTAAATCTGTGTATGACTTTTGTCGATCCGAAGTAGCTTTCAAACTATCATGAATCAGTTTCACTTTCTCCTCGGTCTCTTTAACTATATCGACCCCGTGAATTCGTTTCTCATTAAGCTCTGTCCAATATAGGGGAGTTCGACACTTGCGACCATATAAAGCTTCATATGGTGCCATCGGAATACTCGACTGATAACTGTTGTTATAAGCAAATTCGACTAAAGGTAGATATTTTTCCCAACTACCTTCAAACTCTAATACACAGCATCGGAGCATATCCTCAAGAACTGGAATCACTCTTTCAGATTGGTCATCGGTTTGAGGATGGGACGCAGTACTAAAATTCAATTTCGTACCCAAGGCTTCTTGCAATTTCTTCCAAAACCTCGAAGTAAATCTTGGGTCTCTATCCGAAATAATAGATACAGGTACTCCATGTAATCTCACCACCTCTGCAGTATACTTCTCAGCCAACTTGTCAAGTGAATAATCCACATGCACCAGTATAAAGTGAGCCGACTTCATTAATATGTCTACAATAACCCATACAACATCTTTCTTTTCCGGAGTCATAGGTAACCCCGTAACAAAATCCATGGTGATTCGATCCCATTTCCACTCGGGAACCATCACTTGCTGAAGTAATCTTGAGGGTACTTGATGCTCGGCTTTCACTTGTTGACAAATTAAACACTTTGTAACAAACTCGGAGATGTCTCTTTTCATACATGCCACCAATACAATTTCTTCAAATCATTGTACATTTTCGTACCGCCTAGATGTACTGACAAGTAACCACTGTGTGCTTCAAGAAAAATTTTCTGGATCAACTCATTATCTTTAGTTACACAAACCCTATCATGAAACATCAAACAACCGTCTGAAATCACTCAAAAGTCAGAGTCATGTCCCGATTTACACTGAGCTCTCTTAGCTTGCATTTCACTGTCATCCTTTTGAGCCTCACATATCTGCTGAATAAATAATGATCTAGCCCTCAACTCGGCCAATATAGTGCCATCATCTGATAACGCTAAGCTCGTACTCATAGCTCTCAAAACATACAAGGATTTTCTACTCAAGGCGTCCGCAACCACATTCACTTTCCCTGGATGGTAATTGATTACTAACTCGTAATCCTTCAATAATTCGAGCCACCGTCGTTGTCACAAATTCAAATCCTTTTGGTCCATCAAGTACTTCAAAATCTTATGATCGATGAAGATTCAACATTCTCACCATATAAATAATGACGCCAAATCTTCAAAGCGAAGATGATCGTAGCCAACTGCAAATCATGAGTCGGATAATTTTTTTCATGCGGTTTTAGCTGTCTTAAGGCGTAAGCTACTACCTTACCCTCTTACATCAACACATAGTCGAGACCATTTAATGACGCATCACTGTAAACCACAAACTCTTTCCCCGACTCAGGTTGTACTAAAACCAACGCCTCTTTCTACAAGGCTTTCAATCTTTCAAAACTCTGTTGGCGCTTCTCAGTCCATTCAAACTTAACATCTTTATGCAATAGTTTCATCATCCGGGTAGCAATCATAGAGAACCCCTTTATGAACCGTCTTAGTACCCTGCTAAACCCTAAAAGTTTCTAATTTCTGACACATACCTTGGTGGTTTCCACCCCACAATAGCTGAGATCTTACTCGGATCAACTCTAATGCCATCGCCCAACACAATGTGTCCTAAAAATCCGACCTCTCGGAGCCAAAACTCACTCTTGCTAAATTTAACATACAACTGCTTATCTCTTAAAGTTTGCAAAACAATTCTCAGGTACTCTGCATGCTCACTCTCAACCTGGGAATAAATTAATATGTCGTCGATAAAAACAACCACAAACTTATCCAAATACGGTTAGAAGATATGGTTCATTAGATCCATAAAAATCACAGGAGCATTCATTAAGGCAAATGGCAAGACAAGAAACTCATAATGGCCATACCTCATCTGAAATGCAGTTTTCAGCACATCTTGCTCCTTAACCCTCAACTGGTAATAACCAGACCTTAAGTCTATCTTAGAGAACACCGTAGCTCCCTTCAATTGGTCAAACAAGTCATCTATCCTTGGCAACGGATACTTATTCTTCACTGTCACCTTGTTGAGCTGCTATAGTCTATGCACAATCTCATCGACCCATCCTTCTTCACAAAAAGTACCGGAGCACCCCACAATGAATAGCTCGGTCTTGCAAAAACCTTATCTGTTAATTCTTGCATCTGAACCTTCAGTTCTTTCAACTCCAATGGTGCCATCCTATACGGAGCAACCGAAATAGGTGCCGTACTCGGAACTAACTCAATCCCAAACTCGACTTCTCTAACTGGAGGCAATCCGGGTAACTCTTCTGGGAACACATTTGGATACTCGCATACCACTGGCACTGATTCAATCTTTACCTCAGACTCTTGAGTATTCAACACAAAGGCGAGATAAGACTCATACACGTTTCTCAAGTATTTATCACCTACCATAGATGAAATTATCACAGGCAAACTATCTGGTTTACCTGATTCAACCCGAATGACATCTCCATTTACACATTTTACTTCAATAAACTTACTACCATAATTCACTAGAACATTATGAGCAGTCAACCAATCTATACCAAGAATCAAGTCAAATTCATCAAATGGCAAAAACATGATATTTGCCAGAAAGCAATGAGCTCTAATTATCAAAAGACAATTCCTACACACCCTGTCAACTAGCACATGTTTGCCTAACGGGTTTGACACCTTTATTACAAATTTCGTAGACTCTACAATCATACTTATGCTAAATGCCAATTTCATGCAAATATAAGAATGGGTAGACCCCAGATCAATCAAAGCAGCAACAGAGATATCATGAAGGGAAAAAGTACCCGTTATCACATCTAGAGAGGATGCCTCTTCGCGAGCGCGAATGGCATAAGTCCTTGCAGGTGCTCGACCCTCCAATCTCAAAGCAGAGTCTCTGGGTGCACCTCTACTACTAGTCCCACCTCCTGGGTTCTTTTGTGATCTACCCTTTGAAGATACATTGCTTGATCTTACTTCTTGTTTTCTTTCCTTCTCATCTCTCTCGAGACAATTTTGGATAAAATGGTCAGGTGAACCACACTTGTAACAATTACGATTGTTTCCACTATACTCCCCAGTGTGTTGCCTACCACAATTTGGACACTCCAGCTTATTAGATTTTGGATTGCCCACACTTTCCATAGAGGTGGCTGAACTCTCGAGCCGGAGTATGTATTACCTCGATCTCAATGTAAATATCCAATTGACGTGGTCGTCCGAGGGTTCATTTCCTTAGACCTCTTTGATTGAATCTGGTACGATTTACTCGTTGGTCTTTTGCTTGCATCTCGGGCCTCACTCATGGCTTTCCTCTTTTCTTTATTCAACTCTTTGGCCTTGCATGCCCTATCAACCAACACCACAAATTCTTTCAATTCCAAGATCCCAACTAAAAGTTTGATATCTTCATTCAGCCTATCTTCAAACCTCTTGCACAAGATAGCTTCTGTGGACACATACTCTTGTGCATACTTGCTGAGCCTAACAAACTCACGCTCATACTCTGCCACAGTCATTTTGCCTCGCTTTAATCTAAGTAATTCTTTCCGTTTCTGATCCACAAATATCTGGCTTATGTACTTCTTTCGTAACTCTTCTAAAAAGAAGTTACATGTCACTCTCTCCCTTGGAACCACCAACGTCAAAATTTTCCACCAACAATATACCGAGTCCTTTAGTAATGACATGGCACATTTTAGGCTCTCCTCAGGTGTGCAAGAGAGTTCATTAAATACTCACATTGAGTTCTCAAGCCAGAACTCCACTCTCTCGGGGTAATCATCTATGTTAGCTCTGAACTCCTCGGCCCCTTGCTTCCGAATCTTATCTACCGGGGGTTTGGTCATTCTCACTAAATCTATACCTTGAGGAGCCATAGAAACTGGCTAAGGTATAGGAGGGGGTGGAGGAGGTTGAGCATTAGGATTTTCTCGTACATACTCCATGTACCAATTACTCATCATTTAGAGAAAGGCTTCTTGACCCTCTTCTCCTTGACCCATAGTCTCAGGTCTACTCTCTACAGGCGCGGTCCCTTGCGCGGAAGCCGTCACATTACTAGCAGCGACATCAGCAGCCACTCGGTCGAGATCCATTCACTATATAAAAACAAAGTTTAGAATTGTCAAAAGTCACCACACTATCATTATATATTTGTGGCATGTATAACTAGACTCTCACATACGCTACAATAGTCCAAGAATCGACTAAACCATAGCTCTAATACCACTAAATGTAACACCCCTTACCTGTAATCAATGCCGAAATAGGGTATGAGGCATTACCGGACTTAACTTGCTTGTACTTACAACTTTGGCCTATAAAACTTCATAATATCTTAAAACTTTCCATTCACATTCAAAACATCCCTATTATGGGCCTGCGAGGCCTTAGACATACAAACGGAGGGTCTCAGAATCAAACCGAGAACATTTGTATACTTAGAAAAATTTTTCTTTAACAGGTCCTCACACCCATGTTGAGGACGGGACACGCCCATCTGACATCTCACATACTCGTGTTCCACACCCGTGGACGACACTGACTTGCATCACATGGCCTGTCACACGTCCGTGTGTCTGGCCCGTGCTCAACACTGACTTGCATCTCACGGCCTGTCACATGTCTGTGTCCTTCGACCGTGTGGCGAATTAAATTCCAAAATTTAGGTGCAGACTTCACACAGCCTGGGCACATGCCCATGTCCATGGCCATGCCATCCACACAGCTGAGACACACGGCCGTGTCTCTTCACGTACGTTTACTACTTAGCATTCTGAATTCTTAAACCTAGCATGTAGGAGACACACGGTCTAACCACACACCCATGGGGCTGGCAGTGTGTCACACACGGCCTAGACACATGCCCGTGTGCCTACCCGTGTGGACAAGAACAAGGCTATTTGCCAAGCTCTTTTTATCACCCTATCTCATACAACATCTACCGTTTACCAAATAACTCAATCATGCAACTTACATTTTCTTGAATAACCTCACCTTTCATAAATTAGTAATAATGAGCCATCAACTATGGCTATATACAAAAGAGTTCATCTTTAAAGGAGGCAACATGCTTGGCCAAAATAACAAAACATTTCACTAAGTCTAGCCTCTATACATGCCATACTCAAAACGCTACGTCTAAATATACCAAGATGAGCTGATAGTGTGGGTGATCCTCTAATTATGTACGTATCTCGAACCGGCTCTTTCATACTATAAAATAAGGGAAGAGAAAGGGAGTAAGCTTTAAGCTTAGTTAGTTTACATGTAAGCTATAAGCACATAACATATGCTAATCAAACAATAACAACACATAATAAGCAAGAACAATTCACATTTCAACAATCAAGCTTACTCATCTCATCTCTTACCACATTCCAATCACAGAAATATTGTATTGCTCACAATCCCTGCACTCATCATCACAAAGTAATATAAAACATTTCCTTATACAATTTCTCGATGAACCCCTCGGAATAATACTAAGTACTCTGTGGTTTCACACATAGCCCACCATTTATCTATAATAGGGTGGTATCGCACATAGCCCACCAGCAAGAATATTCACTATTGTTTCGCACATAGCCAACCAAACGATAATATAAACGATCGTATCACACACAGCCCATCGTGAATAAGTAATAAGGTGGTATTGCACACAACCCACCAAATAATTATTACTGACATTTTTCCGCACTTACATATCTATTCTGAGGTTCATAGAAGAATTACTCACTATCTATCGTTTTCAATCAATCTCAATTATAATTAATCTCATTCATTCAATGCACCAATAAGTAATAACATATGTATTAAAGATGTATCGTTTACCCATAAACTTACCTCAGTGCAAAATGTGTTAATCTACGGTTTAGTCTGTAACCTTGCCTTTTCCTCGGTCAAGGTCGTTTCTGCGCTCTTCTTGATCTATAATAATAAAATTCACTCATTCAATCACTTTATAATTCATGATACATCAAAATTTCTACTTAGGCAAAAATGACCATTTTGCCCTTATATTTTGGCGAAATTATGATTTTGCCCTTAAGCTCGTAAATCATTTTCATCACATTTTCTCATTAAACAAGCCTAGATGAACATTTATTTCTCTTACAACAACTCACAAAACCAATTATTTCATGCATTTATTACACAATTTCAACCTTTACAAGTAAGTCCTAATTAGGTGTTTTCATGGTAACACCTTTTACAGAAGTTGTTCCTTAACTCCCTAACATTCATTTTCTTCCATAAAAACTCAGCAAACAACATACATTCTCATGTAAAGACCCTAAACTTTCAACCATTTTGCAAATTAGTCCCCGCATTAGCTTGCTTAAGCTTTAGAGGTTCCAAAAGTACAAAAATTATCAAGAAAAACCCTTAAAATCACTTACTTGCTCGAGAATCACTTGGCTGAAAGTTTGGACTCCAAAATCTCCTATTTTTGTCTTTAATTTTTGGTGGAAGAAGAATGAATAGTGAAATATGATATATCCTTTCTTTGCCTTATTTTATTCATTTTTAATCACCTAATTTCACCAAATTTTTGACCAAAATTTAATGCTCTTGTTTCCCTTGTTCCCTATGGCTGCCACATCCTCTTAATGGCCTAAGTGCACTTTAAGGACCTCTAATTTAATATTCTATGGCTATTAGACACCTCTACTTTGTATAATGGAACTTTTGCACTTTATGCGATTTAGTCCTTTTTCATAATTAAGAATGAAATCACCAAAATTAATGCACCAAAATTTTCATACATCCTTATAAGCATACTATAAAACATAAAATAATATCAAAATAATTTTATTCAACCTCGGATTAGCGGTCCTGAAACCACTATTCCGGCTAGTCCCTAAATCAGGCTATTACACTCGTAGACTTTCTAAAGGGTCTATATTTGTATGAATCATTATGAAACGATGTTGTAAGATTGATATTGTGAAATAAGAGTAAAATGTTTCGATATGTCCGGTAACGCCTCTGAATCTTAGCCCGGCAACAGATACGGGTTAGGGGTGTTACAATTAATTGGTATCAGAGCTACAGTTTAGTCGATTCTAGGACTAACGTAGCTATGAGAGTCTAGCTATACATGTCATATATACGAATTGTGATAGTGTGATTAATCCTGACAGATAAAATATGTTTTTCATATAGTAAATGGATCCCGAACGAGCTGTAGCTGACGATGTTGAAAGTAACGTGCCTGCTCCCGCTCAAAGGACATCGCCGTCTAATTCTAGACAGAATACGAGGCTAAACAAGCCTTCTTCAAAATGTTGAATGAGTGGTTCACTCAATATGTTAGAACAAATCCGATTGTTCCTCAACTCTCGCCCCCACCTAATCCCCCTCAGACTCTTGTTGTACCTCTGATTATGAATCTGAATTTGTTGAATAAGCCTCCGGTCAATAAAATCAGTAAATATGGAGCCGAAGAGTTTAGGGCCACTAATAATGATGATGCTGAGAGAGCTGAGTTTTGGCTCGAGAATACAATTCGAGTATTTGATGAGATGTCATGTACCCCTGATGAATGTGTGAAATGTGTCGTTTCTTTATTGAAAGATGTAGCTTACCAATGGTTGAAAACTTTGACTTCTGTTGTTCTGAAAGAACGAATTTCCTAGGATTTCTTTCAATCTAAATTCTAAAAGAAATTTATTAGTCAGAGATTTATTGATCAAAAGTGAAAAGAGTTTCTTAAATTGAAATAGAGGCGTATGTTTGTTACAGAATACGAGCGAGAATTTGTGAGATTGAGCCAGTATGCACGAGAATGTGTCTCAACTGAGGCAATAATGTGTAAAAGGTTCGAAGACGGATTGGATGAAGATATTTGTTTATTAGTCAAAATTGTGGAAAGAAAAGAATTTATTTTGCTTGTTCACCAAGCGTGTAAAACTAAAGAACTCGAGAAAAAGAAAATAAAAGCTGAGTCAGAAGCTAGAGATGTGAGAAAGAGATCCTCAAGTAAATCATTTTAGTCTACATCAAAGAAATTTTGAGATGAGTATAGTCGTTCAAAGGCTAATATAGGACATTCAAGTAGAGACTGTGCGAGATCACATTCGAGCTTCCGAACTCCAGCTACTTCAATTGTAAGTGTTGGAAATGTTAGATCTGAGTAACTCGAATGTTAGATCGAGCCTGTTTCAAATGTGGATCTCTAGATCACTTTATTTGAGACTGTACCGAGTCTGTTGAGCAAGAGATTGTACAAAATCCGAAGTCGAATAACGCTTTAGCTAGGGGTAGACCACCAAGAAACACGGGAAATGTGAGTAGTAGCAAAAGAGTTACGAAAGATACAGCTGCGAGATCTGGGGCGAAAGCGCCTGCCAGAGCTTATGCTATTCAAGCTCGTGAAGAAGCTTCGTCTCCAGAAGTCATTATCGGTACTTTTACTTTTTATGGTACTTCTGTGACTGCATTGATAAATCCAGGGTCTACTTATTCATATATATGCATGATGTAACGGCCCAGTTTAGACCCTAGTCGGAACAGTGGTTTCGAGACCACAAATCTGAGGTTAGAAAAATAAATATTTTAATGTTACTTTTGGTGTTTATAATATGTGATATAGCTTGTGTGAAAATTTTGTGTGGTAATTTTAACGATTGTGTGTCGAATTATGGAAAAATGACTTAATCGTATAAAATGCAAAAGCTGTGTGCTGATTGTTTAAGTGTTTATTTGTCATGACTTTCTAAATGAGAGGTCCTTATGAGGTTATTAAACCATTTTATAGCGAGTGGATGGTAGTTGGACAATTATAACCAACTATCATGTGTTATGTTATATTATTATATAATAATAAAATTGTAAATTTATTAATAATATATGTTATAACAAAATAAATGAAATAAGTTAGTGGATTTCTCATCCACCATTGCCGAAATTTACAAGGAAAAGAAGAGAAAAAGAGTCTAAGGGTTTCGGTTGGTTTTTACCTTAATCAAGGTATGTTTTGAGCTAGATTTTTGACAATTTCTACGTTTCTGTAATCGTTGCTTCGTACTCTACAAAAACCATGTTTCAATTTTGTGAATTGATGATGTTTTTGAGATGCACCATTGATGAAAACATGAGTTTTGTGATGTTTGCTACTGAAATGTGAAAGATATGTGCTTGATTATCATAGTTTGTTTTTGGAGTTTTGTTGATTTTGAGTAATTTGGAGTAAATTGAAAGAATAGTATTTTGAGGGACTAAATTGTGAAATAAATGAAATGTGTGGGTTTGTATTAGCATGGGAAGAATTTGGCTAAGCTTGTGTGAGTAGAAATTTGTTGTATTTTGTGATTTTGTGAATTAGGGACTAAAGTGTCGAAATGTGAAAATGTGAGGGCTATTTTGTAAAATACCCTAAATAAGTGTGTGTGGACTAAATTGAATGAATTGGTGATTGAATGGATTTAATTTTGAATGTATATAGACCAAGAAAGGAGAGGTTCGGATCGAGATCGAGGCAAAGACAAAGTGCTCGATTAATCGACCATTTCAATATTTTGACGTCCGACGTAAGTTCAGAGATAGTACAAGTTGATAATTTATGTTCTATGTGATGTGAAATGAATAATAGATATTGAACTAGAAATGTAATGAATGAAATTGAGTGACGAGGCACTAGGTGTGCGTAATTTAATTGAGACAGAGTTGATTAGCACTGTGTGTGCGAAACAATAGAAGCTTTGACTTATTTATTTGGCAATGTGTGTGCGATACCAACATAAACACGGTTTAACGTATTGGCACTAAGTGTGCGATGACAATTATGTTTCATCTACAAATTGACACTAAGTGTGCGAATAAAACAAGAGAATAGAAAAGGTTGATCTAAATGTAAAGTCGAGTGGTTGAGTAGCATGATTGGTGAGTAACTATGTGTTGGCAAAGGTATGTATGATACCTATGTGGTTGGTGAAATTGTAAGTAGATGAATAGAATGCTATGTGAGTATTGGAGATAGTTGAATTTGTGTATCATTGGTAAATTATCTATGTGATGGTTCAATTTGTACATTGATTTGATTCAATGAGTTAATTGTATTGTATTTCGAACTTACTAAGCTTTGAAAGCTTAGTATTTGATTTGTTTCTTTGTTTTACAGTGTTAGTAAAGCAAGCTCGGATCTGGGGATTGTCAGCATCTTTATCACACTATTGGAAATCTATTTTGGTACTTTTGAATATGTGTATATTTGAAAATGACATGTATAGGCTAGTTGTTTTGAAACATGTTTGAGATGTGTAAATAGCCATTTGATATGGCTAGATAAATGTTGTTATTTGCATGAATGATTTTTGTATATGAAGTATATTTTGGTATGGCTTGATGGAATTGAAATGGTCTTAAGAATGGTAAATTTATTGATGGATTGATGCCATAGCGATTTAGTGAAATTGTGGATGGATCATGCTTGGTTTTACATGTGAATTGGTTGATCTATTTAACATATAAGTTGACATGATTAGAAATGAGATTGGATGGGATGATATGTTGATCATTTGACATGTAATTGGTTGCCAAATTGTGTGTGAGAATGGGCTTGTAATTGCTTCCAGGGATGACCCTTGTGTAATGGTACATTGGCCTTGCAAATGGTCTATTTTGCATACACGGCCAAGGGACACAGGCGTGTGTCTCTGCTGTGTGGCTCAAGGGCCACTTTGAAGTGTTTTTGGGCAAGTTACACTGTCGTGGTACACAGACGTGCCTGGTGGCCGTGTGACCAAGTTAATAGCGAGCTTAATTTCACACGGCTATGGCACACGGCCATGTTTGGTGGCCGTGTGAACAAGTTAGTATGTATGCTCTGTTTTGGCACGGCCTGGACACATGGTCGTGTCTGGTGGCTGTGTGAGGCACACGGCTTGCCCTCACGGGCGTGTGACCTCTGCAGTGTTGAAAATGTTTAAAATTTCTAAAAATTTTCGTAAGTGTTCAGTTTAGTCCTGACCTCTTTCTAACACGTGTTTAAGGTCTCGTGGACCTCATTAAGGGACTATATGATTATGTTGTGATATGTTATAGTGATGATTGACTATGTGTTGTAAAATGGATGTGAAATGTTCTGATTGTTTGGTAATGACTCTTAACCCTATTCCAGCGACGGTTTTTGGGTTAGAGGTGTTACATTTTATTAGTATCATATCTACAGTTTAGTCGATTCTCGGAATAACATAGCGTGTGTGAGTCTAGCTATACATGCCATATATGAAATTGCGATAGTGTGATGAATCCTAACAGTTGAAAATGTGTTTTCATATAGTAATGGATCCCGATCGAGCAGTTGTTGATGATGTTGAGAGTAACGTCCCTGCTCCTGCTCATGGGACAGCGCTGGCCACATCTAGGCCGGATGATAGTAGGGAGGGAGGAGAGGCTAAGAAAGCCTTCTTCCGAATGATGAATGAGTGGTTTTCGGAGTTCGTTTGAACGAATCCGGTGGCTCCACAATCTGCACCCCCACAAGTACCTGTTGTACCACAAGTGATAGATCCGATCCGACTATATAAGCCTCCTGTGGATAAAATTCGTAAGTATAGGGCTGAAGAGTTTAGAGCTACAGTTAATGATGATGCCGAGCGAGCTGAGTTTTGGCTCGAGAATACAATTCGAGTGTTCGATGAGATGTCGTTGAACCCTGATGAATGCATTAAATGTGCGGTATCTTTGTTGAGAGATACGGCTATAACCGGTGGAAGACATTGACATCCGTGGTTCTGAGAGAGAATCACCTAAGATTTCTTTCAGGCTGAATTTCAAAAGAACTATATTAGTCAACGGTTCATAGATTAGAAACGTAAAGAGTTTCTAGAGTTGAAACAAGGCCTTTTGTCAGTTACTGAGTATGAGCGGGAATTTGTGAGATTGAGCTAGTATGCACGAGAATGTGTTTCGACTGAAGGTACTATGTGTAAACACTTTATAGAAGGGTTAAATGAAGATATTAAGTTTTTGGTTGGGATACTTGACATAAATGAATTTGTTGTGTTAGTTAAAAGAGCCTGCAAAGTAGGGGAGCTCAGTAAAGAAAAGAAGAAAGACGATTCTGAAGCTCGTGATGAAAGAAAAAGATTGATGAGTAAGTTGTCTCAACCTTGATGAAGAGATTTAGAGATACAAACAATCGATCAAATGCTGAATTTGGACATTCGAGTAGAGACCGTGCAAGACAAAGTGTTGGTCCACGAACTCAAGTTCCAATTGAATCAAGTGTTGATAGTGTTAAAAGCAACAGGCCTGAGTGTAAACAGTGTGGAACACGACATGTGGGAGAATGCTAGGGCAAGTATAACAATAGAGTTTGTTATAAATGTGGATCGCGAGACCACTTCATTCGAGACTGCCCAAAGATGGCTGAGGAAGAAAATGCTTAGAATGTGAGATAGAGTGATGTAACGGCTAGGGGTAGACCACCCTGAAACATTAGAAATGTGAGTGGAAGTCAAAGAGGGACTACCGATACAACTGTGAGATCAGAGGCGAGAGCACCTACCCGAGCCTATGCTATACGTGCGCGAGAGGAAGCGTCATCTCCAGACGTCATCACAGGTAGTTTTACTCTATTTGATACTAATGTGTTGCATTGATTGATTGTAACATCCCGGTTTAGGGCCTAGTCAGAGTAGTGGTGCGAGACCACAAATCCGAGGTCTATGTATGAGTTTTTGAGATTTATGCTATGTTTGCATGTTAGTGTGAAAGTTTCATGAAGCAATTTTGTGAAATTTCGGTTGAATTGTCCAAAAGACTAAATTGCAAAAGTTGCAAACTGTGAGATTCTAGAAGCTATTTGTGTGAAATTTTAATTTTTGAAAATTTCAAACTTCAAGGTAATAATTAGACTTAGATAGACAACCTAACAAAATTTTAATTTTTGAAAATAGACTTATCATGCTTGATTCTCTAGTATCCTTCAAATTTAGTCATCAATGCATAATTATCAATGACTTAATCCAAAACATATCAATAAAAATCATCAATCAGGGAAATTTCATTCTAATCGTAATATGAGAAACTTACTTTAGAACAAGGCATAATTCAGGGATTTTCAAATAATACTATAGTTAACCCTCCCACACTTAAGATGTACATTGTCCTCAATGTACAAAGATAGATAATATCAAAATAATCATAAAATCGTAAGATGGGGAGAGAAGTGAAACTTCCTAAATTTTGGATGAAGTCAATGAAAAGAAACCGGATAGGATTGGAGATGAACGTAGGGAAGCGTCTCGAACCGTTTGAAATTGAGTCCTCGAAGCGATCGTCCTGATTTTATTGTATCCTAAGCTAAATCTAAATGGTACGAAGAATAAGAAGAAGATAATAAAGAAAATTAAAAAAATAAAAATAAAAATAAAAATAAATAATGAAAAATGAAAGAAGAAAGATAACGGGAAAAAGGAAGGGAAGAAGGGGGTTAAATAGAAATTAGGGATCTGGTAGTTGGCCCCGCCCTTGTACCTTCCTGTGGTGGCCACACGACCACGGCCATGGCAGTGTGCAAGGCCCTGTGGTATGGAAATATGTACTTTGGTTAGTTTATGGTTAGGTGCTAAAAGGAAAAATAAAAGTAAAAAATAAAAAATGTAAAAATTAATGGGGTTAGTGCTCGGGTTGCTTCTCGAGAAGCTCTCGTTTATAGTCTTAAGCTAGACTTTACCTCTCATTCGTATGGTCATGGTGGTTTGAGGAGGTGAAAATTCTTTCTCATGCGATCAATTCAGTTATTGATATAAAATTTAAGTCGAATAATGTTTTCCTCAAAAGTGCCGAAATTAGAATATGTTACCTGTACCGTTTCATCTGGGAAGATTTTGAGTACCTGATCTCCTATCTTAAGCTGGGTTGTCCCATTATTAATTTCATCGTGGAGTCGCCTCGTTTTTGCTTCGTGTGTTTTTAGTCTCTCCTTGAAGTGTGTCTTCCATTTGTCTAGTTCATCGATCCAAAGCCTTCTTTCCTCATGAATTCCTTCTTTATCGACACGAGGTCTAGGATCTGGCATTTGCGAAAGAGCTTCTAGAAACGACAAGTTAATATGAAATTTTTTTGAAAGTTTAAGAGACTTACCGAGTTGTTCCTCTGTGTGGTCTTTCTTTGTCGCATTGGGGTATGGCACACGGGGTTGGTACTCTGTAATTATCGGGGTTGGTAAATCATGGCTTACCTCAACCTTACCTTCACTTACCACAGGCTCTTGCCTTGGGTTAGATTCCACTAGCCTTTCACTATCGTGAGCTGTTACGGCTTGAATTTTCTCTTTTGGGTTAGTTTCAGTGTTGCTTGGCAAGCTTTCTTGTAGTTGTTCTGGGATCAGCTTAGTAAGCTGACCAAACTGATCCTTGATCTCCTCTGTTGATGCCTCAAGTTTCGTTTCTATATTTTGGAAACGTGTTTCTATGGCTGCTATGAATTTTGTCAGCATCTCTTTGAGGTTCGACTCCTCTTCTTATTGGTGAGGTGGTTGTTGAAAATATTGAGGAAGTTCTGGTATTTGGCTACTTTGATCATCCCACAAGAAATTGGGATGGTACCCCAACTTGTATTATAAGTGTTATCATAAAAATTATTTTGAGGTCTAAAGTAGTTACCCATATAGTGGACTTGTTCATTCTCCATGCCATATCCGTAGGGTGGGTACTCAGGATTCGCCATGGCTCCTAGATTCGAGTCATATTGCATTATTGGGTGTACCTGCGAGAGACTATACAAACCATCAAACTTTTTATTCATCATCTCTAGCTGGTTAGATAACCTGGTGACCACGTCGAGGTTGAAGACACTGGCTGCTTTAGTAGGAATTGTCCTTATGACTTGCCACTGATAATTATTCAGTGCCGTCTTCTCTATAAACTAAAATTATCTGCCAAAAGCAAATAGAGGAAAAATTAGCAAAGTAAAAAAAAAATAAAAACTATAAAATAATAATGAAAATAAATTGTAATAAAAAAAATGGCTAAAGTAATAAAAATTAAGCTTTCTTAATATTTTAGTTCCCCGGCAACAGTGCCAGAAACTTGATCGTTGTTTTCGCGATGTCAAAGTCATAAAATTTATAAAATTATGATCGAACCTGGAAACTAACTATGACAACGATTTGAGGCAAGCGCACCTATCAAACAGTAGTATAGTTTAGGCAAGACTGGAATGTCGAACCCAAAGGAACCAAAAGTACTAATACTAACTCTCTTTTTATTATTTAGCCTAAGAATTAGGGGAATTGTTCGTCTAATCAAAAATTAACTAACAACTAAACTACAGACTCTAAGACAAAGAAGAATGAAATTGGGAAAATAACTTGAGGAAAAACCAATTGATTAAGACGACACCCAAGGAAGAATCCACCTAGGCTTCACTTGTTATCTAACTCTGAACCAGACGATTTATTCACTTGACTCGATCCGTAAGATTCCCTAAGTTATATTAATCCCTTTCTCGAGACGACTAACGTCTAACCCTAGGTTGATTAATTGAAATCTCTTTCTAATTAAAACCCCTAGAATTGCATTAACTCGATCTATGGACTCCTATATTAGGTTTCAGCCTAATCCGGCAAAATCTTGTCACCCTATCTCTAGGCGTGCGATCAACTTCGCTTAATTATGCTAGATCTACTCTTAGGCAGAGACTTTTGCTCCTCCACCTAAGCACATCATACTTGAATTAATATCCCGGAAATATCAATACAAGAATTAAGAACATATAATTAAGAACAAGTCAAATATTTATCATATAGTTCAGCAAACGATAACAAGATTCATCTTAGGTTCATCCCCCTCAGGTATCTGAGGGTTTAGTTCACAATGATAATAAAAGAATACATCTCAAAAGAAAAGATAAAACAAAACATAAGAAATCCCTAAAACCCCTTGAAGGAATTGAAGGAGAGATCTTCCGTCTTGAGTTTGATTCCAGCTTCTTGGAAGAATCAACTGTCTATCTGCGAGTAAATCTCCACAAATCTACCCTATTTGGCCTAGCTGGAAGCCCCCTGACTCAAGCCCTGGGTCCCACGACAAAAGCTCTGGAAGAAGGCTTCTGCCAAATTCCTCTTTCAAGTTGCCTCCTTGGGTGTTTATATAGACTTTGAGATGCCTTACTTGGCCCATAAGTATCCTAACTCAAGTAGAATTCCTACTAGGGTGTTTGAATAAGCTTTGGAAAGTGTTTCTTTGCCTCCAAGTATCTTATTCTCAGTAAAACTCCTCTTGGCCGTGGCAGGGACACGCCCATGGCACACGCCTGTGTAAGTCATGGCCAGGTCGTGTTCGAGACTGTTGAGTGAGGCACGACCGTGTGGTCTAGGGCCCAGAGCGTGTGGATTTCATGATATGGCCCATTTACTTCGTTTGGGCCCGTTTTCCGTTCTTTTCATCATCCGATGCTCTCCTGGGTATAAAACATGAAAACAAAGGTTTAAGAGCACCAAATTACACAATTCAAGGCTTAAATCATCTAAAAGCATGCTAAATGTGGGCTTAAGATATGTTACTTTTACAGTTTATTAATTGGTGAATGCTTTAGTTGAGTAAGTGATTCGGCTAAGCATGAAAGGCTGGAAAGCTGAATAAAAATCACTTTACGATCCTTGGGTTAAAAGTGTAATTAGGAGAAAGATTAGGGGCAAAAGGGTAATTTTTCCAAAGTATGAGATAAGTGTCAAATTTAGTCAATGTGTGTATTGAATAAGTTGATTTATTCATTATAGATCAAGAAATACGAAGCCAGGATCTAAACTGAGGTAAGAGCAAGGTAGTGGACTAAATTGCATATTTCTATACTTTTAATTATCGAGGTAAGTCTATGCTTAAACAATGCATTCATACTTACAATTTCTTAATGCTAGCTAGTGTGTAGCATGATTGAGAATGATTGAGAACCTATGTGGGATGAATGTGGTAGAATTTGTGAATGGATGTATGGTTAAGTAAGTAGATATGTGAACGTGTAGTGAGAATGCTAAATGGTGGGCTAAGTGCGATACCATCTTAATGCATATTGACGATAAGCTGGCTATGTGTGATGCTATCGTTAGTTATATCGTCTAGTGGGCTATGTGCGAAACCACTATGAATACCTTTGTGGTAGGCTAAGTGTGATACTACCTTATTAATTGATTGGGTGGACTAAGTGCAAAACCACCGAGATATTAGCTGTGTGTATTAGCTGTGTGGTTATATTATTGAGTTAATTAGCTGTGTGGATGAATTATCGAGAAATGATGTTGTGTTGTATATTGTGTAAATGTGATATTGAATGCAGGGGTGCATTTCAATGGTTATGAGTATGTGACTCATGATGTGTTGGAAATGTGATAAGGGATAGAAAGAGTAAGCATTGTTGTAAATTATATGTTAGTATGATGCTAATTATTTTGTATATGGCATGTATAGGGGCTAGACACATTAGTGAATTTTGTTGTAAATGGCTACGATGTGTTGGCCTTTAGATGGATAGTCTATTTTGTATAATGCCATAGTAGTTGGCTACCTTGTTTTATGAAAAGGTTGTAGTTATCTATGTGAGATTGCACTTCAATTTAAGTTGTTTACGGTTGTGTTGAATGAATGCATATTGTGTATGCTAGATGGGTGAAAGGAACTTGGCACATAGCTTTGTTTTTGTCCAAGTGGATAGAGACACGGGCGTGTGTCTAAACCATGTGTGACACACGGTCAGCCCAAGGGCGTGTGACTTGGCAGTGCGTCCCTTGCATGTTAACATTTTAAGTTAGAATAGACCACGGGCTAGCCACACGGGCGTGTGCATAGGCCATGTGAATTTAATCAGTGTTGGCCACGGGCTAACCACACGAGTGTGTGACTAGGCTTTGAGGCTATGTGTATGTAGTCAGTATTCACCACGTTTGAGGAGCATGGGCGTGTGGGACTATGCACGGGTGTGTCTCTTCTAGCACGGGCGTGTTAGCCCTGTACAAAAGAAAAAAAATTTTAAGATTGGAAAAGTTCTGGTTTAGTCTCGAGAGCCCACGTGTGTATGAGTGAGGCCTCGTAAGTCGAGAATGAGGTTGTTGAGACGATGTAAGACGGTAGTCATGATGAGTATAAGTGGCAATCAAGTGGTTTTATTACGATAACGCCTCGAGCCTAGTTCTGGCATAGGATCCGGGTAAGAGGTGTTACATTTAGTGGTATCAGAGCTATGGTTTAGTCGGTATCAGAGCAAGGGTCTAGCTATACATGCCATAAGTGTACTATGATAGTGTGGTGGTTTCTGATGATTTTAAATCTTGCTTTGTATAGTATATGGATCCCGATCAATCTACTGCTGATGAAGCAGCTAGTAATATGCTGGCTCCTGCGCAAGGAACCGTGCCTGTACAAAATGGACCCGAGGTTAGGGGTCAAGGGGAAGAGGCACGAGAAGCCTTTCTCCAGATGATGAGTAATTGGTACTCGGACTATGTTCGAGCGAACCCTAATGCTCAACCTCCTCCACCTCCTCCTATACCTCAGCTAAATCCAGTGGCTCCTCAAGGTATTGATGTTGTCAGGATATCAAAACCCCCGGTGGATAAAATTAAGAAGCACGGGGCTAAGGAGTTTAGAGCTAAGGTGGATGATGACCCTGAGAGGGCGGAGTTCTGGTTAGAGAACTCGATGAGAGTGTTTGATGAACTTTTCTGTACACCAGAAGAGAGCTTGAAGTGTGTCGTATCCTTGCTGAGAGATTCGGCATACCATTGGTGGAAGACGCTAACGTTAGTGGTCTTGAAAGAGCGGGTGATGTGGGACTTCTTTCTGGAAGAGTTCTAAAAGAAGTATATAAGCCAACGATTTACTGATCGAAAAAGAAAGGAATTCCTTGAGTTGAAGCAAGGAAGAATGTCAGTCACAGAGTATGAGCGTGAGTTTGTTAGGCTTAGCAAATACGCTCAAGAGTGCGTATCGACAGAGACCATCTTGTGTAAGAGGTTCGAAGACAGACTAAATGAGGATATCAAAATCCTAGTGGGTATTCTGGAGTTGAAAGAGTTTGTGGTGTTAGTTGAAAGGGCAAGTAAGGCCAAAGAGCTTAGTAAGGAAAAGAGAAGGGCTGTGAGTGAAGCACGAGATGCTAGAAAAAGGCCAATAGGCAAGTCGTATCAAGCCCAGTCGAAAAGATCCAAGGAAGGGAATCCTCAAACAATAGCCTCAGTGGGATATTCGCATCGAGACTTGGGCAATATTCATTCGGGTTCGAGAGTCTAAGCCACCTCGATGGAAAGTGTGGGCAATACAAAGAGCAAACCGGAGTTTCCAAGTTATGGTAGATATCACACCGGAGAGTGTTGGGGTAACAGTCAGAACTGTTATAAATGTGACTCCCCCAATCACTTTATCCAAAATTGCCCCGAGAGGGATGATAAGGAAGAGAAGTAAGAGATAAGATCCAGTGATGTGTCTGCAAGAGGTAGACCACCTAGGAACCCGAGAGGTGGGAATAGTGGTATAGGTACGTCCAAAGATTCTGTCGTGAGACCGGAAGGTCGGGCACCTACGGGGACGTATGCTATTCGTGCTCTCGAAGAGGCTTCCTCCCCAGATGTGATAACGGGTACTTTTTCTCTGTGTGACACCTTTATTATTGCTTTAATAGATCCAGAGTCTACTCATTCTTATATCTGTATGAGATTAGCATCTAGTTTGAGTATGACCATTGAGTCTACGAATATTGTGGTTAAGGTGTCAAACCCGTTAGGAAAGCATGTGTTAGTGGATAAAGTGTGTAAAAATTGTCCTTTATCGATTGAGAATCATTATTTTCCGGTAAACCTTATGTTGTTTCCGTTTGATGAATTTGATTTAATCCTTGGCATGGATTGGTTAACTACCCATAATATCTTAGTGAACTGTGGTAGTAAGTCTATTGAATTGAAATGTGAGAGTGGAGATGTCGTTTGGGTTGAATCAAGTGGATCAGATAGTCTACCAGTGATGATTTCTTCCCTAGTGGCTGAGAAATGTTTGAGAAAAGGGTGTGAATCCTATCTCACCTTCGTGTTGAATACTCGAGAGGTTGGAGTGAAGTTTGAAACAGTGCCGATAGTATGTGAGTATCCGGATGTATTCCCAGAAGAGTTACCCAGATTACCTTCAGTGAGAGAGGTCGAGTTTGGGATTGAGTTGATTCCAGGAACGGCACCGATTTCAATTGCTCCATATAGAATGGCACCTTTAGAGTTGAGAGAACTGAAGGTACAGTTGCAAGAGTTGATAGATAAGGGTTTTGTAAGACCGAGTTACTCACTGTGGGGTGATCCAGTATTATTTGTGAAGAAGAAAGATGGGTCTATGAGATTGTGTATAGACTATAGACAGCTCAACAAGGTGACTGTGAAGAATAAATATCCTTTACTAAGGATTGATGATATTTTTGATCAACTCAAAGGAGCTACAGTGTTCTCCAAGATAGACCTGAGGTTTGGTTACTATCAGTTGAGAGTGAAAGAGTAAGATGTGTTGAAAACTGTATTATGAACAAGGTATGGCCATTATGAGTTTTTGGTTATGTCGTTTGGTTTAACGAATGCACCTGCGATTTTTATGGATCTGATGAACCGTGTATTCAGACCATATGTGGACAAGTTTGTGGTTGTCTTCATTGACGACATATTAATCTATTCTAGGGATGAGAACGATCATGAAGAGCATTTGAGAATTGTCTTGCAAACTTTAAGAGATAAGCAATTGTATGCTAAGTTTAGCAATAGTGAGTTTTGGCTCCGAGAGGTCGAATTTCTAGGACACATTGTGTCGGGTGATGGTGTCAGAGTTGACCCAAGTAAGATTTTGGCTATTGTGGATTGGAAACAGCCGAGGAACTTGTTGGAAATCAGAAGTTTCTTGGGATTAGCGGGATATTACAGATGTTTCGTAAAGAGGTTTTCTCTGATTGCTACCCTGATGACGAAACTTTTGCATAAAGATGTCAAGTTTGAATGGAACAGAGTTTCGAGAAACTAAAAATAATGATGATTGAGGTACCAATTTTGGTTCAACCAGAATCAGGGAAAGAGTTCGTGGTTTACAGTGATGCGTCGTTTAATGGTCTCGATTGCGTGTTGATGCAAGAGGGTAAGGTAGTCGCTTATGCCTCGAGACAACTAAAACCGCACGAGAAGAATTATCTGACTCATCATCTAGAGTTGGCTGGGATTGTTTTTGCATTAAAGATTTGGCAACATTACTTGTATGGTGAGAAGTGTCGGATCTTTACATATCACAAGAGTTTGAGATATTTGATGGATCAGAAAGATCTGAATTTGAGGCAGAGGCGGTGGCTTGAGTTATTGAAAGACTATGAATTAGTCATTGATTGTCACCCGGGAAAAGCGAATATGGTTGCGGATGCCCTGAGTAGGAAATTCTTGTATGCTCTAAGAGTTATGAGCACGAGTTTAGCAATAGCTGATGATGGTGCTATTTTGGCAGAGTTGAGAGCTAAGCCACTATTTGTTCAATAGATATGTGAGGCTCAGAGAAATGACAGTGAGATGAAAGTAAAGAGAGCTAAGTGCGGATTAGAAAGTGATTCTGATTTTCGAATGGGCTCGAATGGTTGTTTGTTGTACCGTGACAGAATTTGTATACATAGTGGTTATTTGTCAGTACACTGAGGCAGTACGAAAATGTACAACAACTTGAGGGAGTTTTATTAGTGGCTGGGTATGAAAAGAGATATTTCAGAATTTGTGGCAAAGTGTCTGATTTGTCAACAGGTGAAAGCTGAGCATCGAGTGCCTTCAGGATTGCTTCAGCTTGTGATGGTTCCCGAATGGAAGTGGGATTGGGTTACCATGGATTTTGTAACGGGGTTGCCGATGACTTCGAATAAAGAAGATGATGTGTGGGTTGTCGTGGATAGACTAACGAAGTCAGATTACTTTATTCCGGTACGTGTTGATTATTCACTAGATAAGTTAGCTGAATTGTATGTTGTAGAAATAGTGAGATTGCATGGTGTGCCTATATCTATTATATCAGATAGAGATCCAAGGTTTACTTCGAGATTTTGGAAGAAGTTGCAAGAGGCCATAGGTACGAGGTTGAATTTTAATACTGCGTTCCATCCGCAAACTGATGGTCAGTCTGAAAGAGTAATTCAAATTCTTGAAGATATGCTTCGATGCTGTGTGTTATAATTCATAGGTAGTTGGGAGAGATATCTACCTTTGGTCGAATTTGCTTACAACAACAGTTAACAACAGTTATCAGTCGAGTGTACAGATGGCTCCGTATGAGGCCTTGTATTTTCGTAAGTGTTGGACTCCATTGTATTGGACCGAGCTTAGTGAAAAGTGGATCCATGGAGTTGATCTGGTAAAAGAGACCCAAGAGAAAGTAGGAGTAATCTGTAATAGTCTAAAAGCTGCTTCGGACCGACAGAAGTCGTACGCGGATTTGAAAAGAAAAGAGATTGAGTTTGAGGTGGGTGACAAAGTGTTTTTGAAAGTGTCCCCGTGGAAGAAGATTATGAGATTTGGACGAAAAGGGAAGTTGAGTCCAAGAATTATAGGGCCGTATGAGATTACAGACAGAGTTGGGCCAGTAGCTTACCGGTTGGCTTTGCCGGTAGAATTGGAAAAGATTCATAATGTATTCCATGTATCGATGTTGCGACAGTATCGCTCCGATCCTTCACATGTGATTCCTTCAACAGAAATTGAAATAAGACCAGATATGTCTTATGAAGAGGAGCCAGTTAAGATCTTTGCTCGAGAGGTGAAACAGTTGAGAAATAAGAGCATAGCACTAGTGAAAGTGTTATGGCAGAAGCACGGTATGGAAGAAGCTACGTGGGAAATGGAAGAGACTATGAGAGAGCAACATCCAAACCTCTTTACTGGTAAGATTTTCGAGGGCAAAAATCTCTAAAGGGAGGAGAGTTGTAACATCCTGGTTTAGGGCCTAGTCAGAATAGGGGTGCGAGACCACAAATCCGAGGTCTATGTATGAGTTTTTGAGATTTATGCTATGTTTGCATGTTAGTGTGAAAGGTTCATGAAGCAATTTTGTGAAATTTCGGTTGAATTGTCTAAAAGGACTAAATTGCAAAAGTTGCACAATGTGAGATTCTAGAAGCTATTTGTGTGAAATGGCTTTAGAATATATATTAGAGGTCCTTAAATAACAATTTACCCAAATTCTAATTTTTTGACAAATTTGGGCATGGATAAGTTAAAATAGGAAGTTTATCAGAAAGGGCATTTTGGTCATTTGGCAATTAAATGATTAAAAAGGAGGAAAAGATGACAAAATTCATTCATCTTCTTCTCCAAGGCTGTCGAAATTTTCAAGAGCCATTGTTAGGTTTCTTCAAATTTTTCAAGCTTGCTAGTAAGTGCATCCAGGCCCCATTTTTGATATTCTTCGTATTTTTGAAGTTCTAGTTGTATGAATAAGCTATTTTTTAGCTATTTGATAAGCTATAATAAATGTTCAAAAATGTGGCCATGTATGACATGCATGTATGTTGATGTTTTATGGAAAATTATGAAAGCTTGATGTAGTAGAAACATCTTTTGTTAAGTGATTTTCCATGAAAATGCATGTAGGGACTAGTTTATGAAAGTTTTAAGTTTGGTTATACATGTGTGATTTAGTGAGAATTGGTGAATACTTTAGTTGAGTAAGTGATTCGGCTAAGCATGAAAGGCTAGAAAGTTGAATAAAAATCACTTTACGATCCTTGGGGTAAAAGTGTAATTATGAGAAATATTAAGGGCAAAACGGTAATTTTGCCAAAGTATGAGATAAGTGTCAACTTAGTCAATGTGTGTATTGAATAAGCTGATTTATTCATTATAGATCAAGAAATATGAAGCCCGGATCTAAACCGAGGCAAGAGCAAGGTGGTGGACTAAATTGCATATTTCTATACTTTTAAATATCGAGGTAAGTCTATGCTTAAGCAATGCATTCATACTTACAATTTCTTAATACTAGCTAGTGTGTAGCATGATTGAGAATGATTGAGAACCTATGTGGGATGAATGTGGTAGAATTTGTGAATTGATGTATGGTTAAGTAAGTAGATATGTGAATGTGTAGTGAGAATGCTAAATAGTGGGCTAACTGTGATACTATCTTAATGCATATTGACGATAAGCTGGCTATGTGCGATGCTATTGTTAGGTATATCGTCTAGTGGGCTATGTGCGAAACCACTATGAATACCTTTGTGGTAGGCTAAGTGTGATACTACCTTATTAATTGATTGTGGTGGGCTAACTGCAAAACCACTGATATATTAGCTGTGTGGATTAGCTACGCGGATTAGCTATGTGGTTTTATTATTTAGTTAATTAGCTGTGTGGATGAATTATCGAGAAATGATGTTGTGTTGTATATTGTGTAAATGTGATATTGAATGCAGGGGTGCATTTCAATGGTTATGAGTATGTGACTGATGATGTGTTGGAAATGTGGTAAGGGATGGAAAGAGTAAGCATTGTTGTAAATTATATGTTAGTATGATGCTAATTGTTGTTTGGCTTATACTATGATGCTTAATTGTTTATGTGTAAACTTACTAAGCTCAAAGCTTACTCCCATTCTTTTCCCTTGTCTTATAGAGTAAAAGTGTTAAATCGAGATACGAGGGTCAATTGGAAGATCGTCCACATTATCAGCACACTCTGGTACATGAGACTCAATGTTTTGTATATGGCATGTATAGGGGCTAGACAAGTTAGTGAATTTTGTTGTAAATGGCTAAGATGTGTTGGCCTTTAGATGGATAGTCTATTTTGTATAATGCCATAGTAGTTGGCTACCTTATTTTATAAAAAGGTTGTAGTTATCTATGTGAGATTGCACTTCAATTTGAGTTGTTTACAGATGTGTTGAATGAATGCATATTGTGTATGCTAGAAGGGTGAAAGGAACTTGGCACATAGCTTTGTTTTTGTCCATGCGGATAGACACACGGGCGTATGTCTAGACCATGTGTGACACACGGTCAGCCCACGTGCATGTGACTTGGCCGTGCGTCCCCTGCATGTTAACATTTTAAGTTAGAATAGACCACGGGCTAGCCACATGGGCGTGTGCATAGGCCGTGTGAATTTAATCAGTGTTGGCCACAGGCTAGCCACACGGGTATGTGACTAGGCTTTGAGGCCGTGTGCTTGTAGTCTGTATTCACCACAGTTGAGGAGCATGGGCATGTGGGACTATGCACGGGCGTGTCTCTTCTTGCACGGGCGTGTTAGCCCTGTACAAAAGAGAAAATTTTTAAGATTGGAAAAGTTCCGATTTAGTCTCGAGAGCCCTCGTGTGTATGAGTGAGGCCTCGTAAGTCGAGAATGAGGTTGTTAAGACGACTTAAGAGAGTAGTCACGATGAGCCTAAGTTGCGATCTAGTGGTTTTATTACGGTAATGCCTCGGGCCCGGTTCTAGCATAAAACCCAGGTAATGGGTGTTACATAGATCCACGATCTACTTATCTGTATGTGTGTGTGAATCTAGTATCAAGTAAGACTCTACCTGTTGAGTCTACTGAATTTGTGATTAGAGTCTCGAACCCCTTCGGCAAGTGTGTCTTCGTGGATAAAGTGTGGAAGAATTGCCCATTGATGTTACGGGATATATGCTTTCAGGTTAATTTGATGTTGCTACCATTCGATGAATTCGAAATAATTCTGGGTAAGGATTGGCTCACTTTGAATTATGCTATTGTGAACTGTAAATGAAAGAGTATTGAATTAAGAAGTCAGAATGATGAGATAATTCGAATTGAATCCAATGATTTGAAAGGGGTACCAGCTGTTGTATCTGCGATGAAAGCTTTGAACTATGTGAAAAAGGGTTGCGAAGCTTATCTGGCATATGTGATTGATACAAAGGTGTCAGAAAAGAAAGTTGAATCGATACTTGTGGTTTGTGAATTCCCTGATGTGTTTCCTGAAGAGTTACCAGGATTACCTCCAATACGAGAAGTTGAATTTGGAATTGAATTAGTGTCGGGATGACTCTGATTTCGATAGCTCTGTATAGAATGGAACCAACAGAATTGAAAGAGTTGAAATCTCAGTTACAAGAGTTGACTGAGAGAGGATTTGCACGACCAAGTTTTTCGCCTTGGGGTGCTCCTATGTTGTTTGTGAAAACAAAAGACAGCACTATGAGGATGTGTATTGATTATAGGCAGTTGAAAAAAGTGACTATTAAAAACAAATATCCATTGCCTCGTATTGATGATTTGTTCGATCAGCTGAAATGAGCTACAATGTTTTCGAAAATAGATTTGAGATCGGGTTATTATCAGTTGAGAGTTAAAGAATCCGATGTACCGAAAACTGCTTTCAGAAAAACGTACGGACATTATGAATTCTTAGTGATCCCTTTTGGACTAACGAATGCTCCTGCAGTGTTTATGGATTTGATGAATCGGATATTTAGACCATATTTGGACAGATTTGTTGTGGTATTCATTGATGATATTTTGATTTATTCCTGTGATGAGACGCAACATACCGAGCATTTGAGAATTGTGTTACAGACTCTGCGTGAGAAGCAGCTGTATGCAAAGTTTAGCAAATGTGAGTTTTGGTTGCATGAGGTTGGATTTCTGGGGCATATTGTATCAGCTGCGGGGATACGAGTTTACCAGAGTAAGATCTCAGCTATTTTAGAATGGAAGCTTTCGAGAAATGTGTCTGAAGTCTGCAGTTTTCGTAGACTAGTAGGATATTATAGATGGTTTGTGAAAGGCTTCTCGATGATTGCGACTCTGTTGACGAAGTTACTACAAAAAGATGTTAAATTCGAGTGGTCAGAAAAATGTCATCAGAGTTTTGAGCAGTTGAAAGCACTGTTGACAAAAGCGCCAGTGTTAGTTCAGCCTGAATCAGGCAAATAACTCATAGTTTACAGTGATGCATCATTGAATGGTTTGGGCTGTGTGCTGATGCAAGAAGGCAAAGTCATTGCTTATGCTTCGAGGCAGTTAAAGTCGCATGAAAAGAACTATCCGACGTATGTTTTGAATTAGCCGCGATTGTGTTTGCATTAAAGATTTAGCGTCACTACCTATTTGGTGAGAAATGTCATATTTATACCGATCACAAGAGCTTTAAGTACTTGATGACTCAGAAAGAATTAAATTTGCGACAGAGAAGATGGTTAGAATTGTTGAAAGATTACGAACTTGTGATTGATTATCATCCAAGCAAAGCTAATGTTGTTGCTGATGCCTTGAGTAGGAAGTCTTTATATGCTTTGCGAGCTATGAATTCTAAGATAGATCTGTGTGATGATGGTTCAGTTTTGGCTGAGTTGAAAGTAAGACCGATGTTTGTATATCAGATTCGTGATGCCCAGAAAATTGATGATGAGATGATAGCAAAACAAACTCAATGTGATTTGAATTCGGATTCAGAATTTCGAGTTGATAGTGATGATTGTTTGGGATTTAGAGATCGGATTTGTGTTTCGAAGAATTCAGAGTTTATTCAATTAATTTTGAACGAAGCTCATAATAGTCGTTTGACTCTGCATCTGGGGAGTACGAAAATGTATAATGATCTGAAACAGTTTTATTGGTGGCATGGTATGAAAAGAGATATCTCTGACTATGTGTCGAAATGTTTAATTTGTTAGCAAGTTAAAGCTAAACATCAAGTTCCATCCGGTTTGTTACAGCCAATCATGATTCCTGAGTGGAAATAGGAGAGAATTACGATGGACTTTGTGTCGGGATTGCCTTTATCTCCGGGAAAGAAAGATACAATCTGGATGATAGTTGACAGATTATTCATTCGATAGATCGGTTGAATTGTATATTGCTGAGATTGTGAGATTGCACGGGGTGCCATTATTTATCGTATCTGATAGAGATCCGAGATTTACCTCACGATTCTGGAAGAAATTGCAAGAGGCTTTAGGCAATTGTATTTCAGTACTGCATTTCATCCGCAAACGGATGGATAATCTGAGCGGATCATTCAAATTTTCGAAGATATGTTGAGGTGTTGTATACTTGAGTTTGAAAGTATGTGGGAAAAGCATTTACATTGATTGATTTTGCGTACAACAACAGTTTTCAAACTAGTATCAAAATGGCACCATATGAGGCTCTATACGGTCGAAAATGCCGAACTCCATTGTATTGGACTGAGCTGAGTGAGAATAAGATTCACGGGGTTGATCTAATAAAAGAGACTGAACAGAAAATGAAAGTGATTCGTGACAGTTTGAAAGCGGCCTAAGATCGTCAGAAGTCTTATGCAGACTTGAAACAGAAGGATATCGAATTTGAGATTGGTGACAAAGTGTTTCTGAAAGTGTCCCCGTGGAAGAAAATACTTCGATTTGGCCGAAAAGGCAAGTTGAGTCCAAGATTCCTTAGACCGTATGAGATCATTGGTCGAGTTGGGCCGTTTGCTTATAGATTAATGCTGCCACCTGAATTAGAGAAAATTCATAATGTGTTTCATGTGTCGATGCTTCAACGATACAGATCTGATCCGTCTCATGTAATTGCTCCTACTGAAGTTAAGATTCATTCTGACTTGTCATAGAGTGAGGAACCAATTCGAATTTTGGCACAAGAGATCAAAGAGTTGAGAAACAAGAGAATTTTCTTAGTGAAAGTATTGTGGCAGAAACACAGAGTAGAAGAGGCTACGTGGGAGCCTGAGGATGTTATGAGAGAACAATATTCACACCTATTCCCTAGTAAGATTTTCGGGATGAAAATCCCTAAGGGGGAGAGTTGTAACGGCCCAATTTAGACCCTAGTCGGAACAGTGGTTTCGAGACCACAAATCCGAGGTCAGAAAAAAATATTTTAATATTTTTTTTGGTGTTTATTATATGTGATATAGCCTGTGTGAAAATTCTGTGTGCTAATTTTATCGATTGTGTGTCGAATTATGGAAAAAGGACTTAATTGCATCAAATGTAAAAGCTGTGTGTTGATTGTTTAAGTGTTTATTTGTCATAACTTCCTAAATGAGAGGTCCTTATGAGGTTATTAAACCATTTTATAGTGAGTAGATGGTAGTTGGACAATTATAACCAACTATCATGTGTTATGTTATATTATTATATAAGATTAAAATTATAAATTTAAAAATAATATATGTTATAACAAAATAAATGAAATAAGTTAGCGGTTGAGTAGCATGATTGGTGAGTAACTATGTGTTGGCAAAGGTATGTATGATACCTATGTGGTTGGTGAAATTGAAAGTAGATGAATAGAATGCTATGTGAGTATTAGAGATAGTTGAATTTGTGTATCATTGGTAAATTATCTATGTGACGGTTCAATTTGTACATTGATTTGATTCAATGAGTTAATTGTATTGTATTCCGAACTTACAAAGCTTTGAAAGCTTACTGTGTGATTTGTTTCTCTGTTTTACAGTGTCAGTAAAGCTAGCTCAGATCCGGGGATTGTTAGCATCTCTATCACACTATTGGCAATCGATTTTGGTACTTTTGAATATGTGTATATTTGAATATGGCATGTATAGGCTAGTTGTTTTGAAACATGTTTGAGATGTGTAAATATCCATGTTATATGGCTAGATAAATGTAGTTATATGCATGAATTAATTTGGTATATGAAGTATATTTTGGTATGGCTTGATGGCATTGAAATAGTCCTAAGAATGGTAAATTTATTGATGGATTGATGCTGATAAACCGTAAAAGTAACATATTTTAAGCCCATATTTAGCATGCTTTTGGATGATTTAAGCCTTGAATTGTGTAATTTGGTGCCCTTAATCCTTTGTTTTCAAGTTATATACCCAGGAAAGCACCAGAGGATGAAAAGAATGAGAAACGGGCCCAAAACGGAGTAAATGGGCCATATCACGAAATCTACACAGCCTGGGCCCAAGACCACATGGTCATGCCTCAACTTTGAACACGGCATGGCCATGACTTACAGGGTGTGTGCCATGGGCGTGTCCCTTCCGTGAGAAAGAAGAGTTTCACATTCTGAAGCCTATATAAACACCCTAAGTATGACCTAAAAGGGCAACCCAAGGCTTTAGTCAGGGGGCGTCCAGCTAAGCCAAAGAAGGCAGATTTGTGGGGAATTACTCGAAGATAGCCAGTTGATTCATTTCAAGAAGCTGGAATCATACTCAAGGTAGAGGATCTGTCCTTCAATTCCTTCAAGGGGTTTTAGGGATTTCTTATGTTTTGTTTTATCTTTTCTTTTGAGATGTATTCTATTATTATTATGAACTAAACCCTAAGATGCCTGAGAGGGATGAAACCTAAGATGAATCTTGTTATTGTTTGCTGAACTATATGATAAATATTTGACTTGTTCTTAATTGTGTATTCTTAATTTTGTGTTGATATTTCCGGGATATTAATTCAAGTGAGATGTGCTTAGGTGGAGGAGCAAAAGTCCCTGCCTAAGAGTTGATCTAGCATAATTAAGCTGAGTTGATCGCACGCCTAGAGATAGGGTGACGAGATTTTGCCGGATTAGGGTGAAACCTAACATGGGAGTCCATAGATCTATTTAATGAAATTCTAGGGGTTTTAATTAGAAAGAGATTTCAATTAATCAACCTAGGGTTAGACGTTAGTTGCCTCGAGAGAGGGATTAATATAACTTAGGGAATCTCACGGATCAAGTCAAATGAATAAATCGTCTAGTTCAGAGTTAGATAACAAGTGAAGTCTAGGTGGATTTTTTCCTCAAAGTTATTTTCCCAATTTCATTTTTCTTTGTCTTAGAGTCTTTAGTTTAGTTTAGTAGATATTTAATTTTAGATTACATAAAAATCCACTTAATTCTTAGGCTAAATAATAAAAAGAGAGTTAGTATTAGTACTTTTGGTTCCTTTGGGTTCGACATTCCGGTCTTGCCTTAACTATACTATTGTTCGATAGGTGCACTTGCCTCAAATCGTTGTCATAGTTAGTTTCTAGGTTCGATCATTCTTTATATATATTTTAAGACTTTGACATCGCATAAAACAACGATCAAGTTTTTGGCGCCGTTTTCGAGGAACTGAAATATTAAGAACTTATATTTTTATTACTTTAGACATATTTATTTTATTTTTGTAATTTACTTTTATTTTTAACTTTTCTAAATTTTCTTATGTTTGTTCCTTTCAAGTACCTCTAGTTTATGACTAGAAGGAACCTGACAGGACCCCTACTTTATGATAGTGATATTGAAGGTACCATTCATAGAAATCGTAGAGAGATAAGGCGAAACTTAAACTACATAGAAGAAGAGTAGGAAGCTGAGATTAATACCACCGAAGAGATGGCTGAAAACCATCTGCCACCTCCAGAGATGGTCGAAAATCATGCTCCTCGCACTATGTATGATTTTGCTAAACCTAGTTTAACAGAGTCAAGTATTGTTAGGCCTACTATTGCTACAAATAATTTTGAACTGAAACCTAATACTATACAGATGATACAACAGTTTGTTCAGTTTGATGGTTTGCAGGATGAGGATCCTAACACACACCTAGCAAATTTTCTAGAATTCTATGATACCTTCAAAATAAATGGCATTTCTGATGATGCCATCCATCTTCGGTTATTTCCCTTTTCTTTGAGAAATAAAGCCAAACAGTGGTTGCATTCCCTTCCACGAGGGTCAATCACTACATGGGATCAAATGACTGAAAAATCCTTACTAAAATATTTTCCACCGGCCAAAACGGCCAAGTTGAGGAATGATATCTCTTCTTTTGTGCAGATGGATTTAGAGACACTTTACGATGCGTGGGAGAGATACAAAGATTTGTTGAGGAGATGCCCACACCACGGATTACCTTTGTGGCTACAGGTCCAAACTTTTTACAATGGTGTGAACCCTTCAACACGGCAACTAATCGATTCAGCCACCGGCGGAACCCTGAACAACAAAACTCGTGAAGCGGCCTACGAGTTTATAGAGGAGATGTCATTGAATAACTATCAGTGGCAAGTTACAAGGACAAGGCCAACCAAAGTAGCCGGATTTTTCAACCTTGACGCAGTAACCACGCTATCAAATCAGGTAGAGTTGTTACATAAAAAATTTGATGGTGTATATGGTTCTTCACAGGCACATCCAGTTATGCAGTGCGACGCAAGTGAAGGAGTGGCAAATCTTGAGTACCCACCTTACGGACAGGGCATGGAGAGCGAACAAATGAACTATATAGGTAACAATTTCTGATCTAACAATAACCCTTATAGTAATACTTATAATCCAGGTTGGAAGAACCACCCCAATTTCTCATGGGGTGGCCAAGAAAATCAAAGACAACAACCATCCCAAAACTTCCAACAATAGCCCTACCCACAGGAAAAGAAGCCAAGCCTCGAGGACATACTGACAAAATTCATGGCAGCCACGGAAACACGTTTTCAGAATACTGAGTCATCCTTTAAAAATCAACTTGAAAAATCAACACAGGAGCTCAAGGATCAAATTGGGCAACTTACTAAGATAGTTTTTGAAATACAACTAGAAAGCTTACCCAGAGAAAAAAGAGCAGGTAAAGGCAGTGATGCTAAGAAGTGGAAGGGAGTTAGTCGAAATGAAGAAAAAGATTCCACATGAAACCGATAAGGCAAGGGCAACCCTGACCTATGAGGAAAATAAACCAACTATCCCATATTCAGCAAAGTTGAAGAAAGACCGCTTAGACGCACAATATGGTAAATTTCTTGAACTTTTCAAACAGCTACATATTAACTTACCTTTTGTTGAAGCTATTTCACAGATGCCAACATATGCAAAATTTTTAAAGGAACTTCTAACAAATAAAAGGAAGTTCGAGGAAATTTCAACAGTCAAACTTAATGAAGAATGCTCAGCTATCATTTAAAACAAGCTGCCAACCAAATTAAAAGATCCAGGAAGTTTCACTATCCCCTGTTATATTGGTAGTTTAAACATAGAGAAAGCATTAGCTGATTTAGGTGCTAGTATTAATCTAATGCCTTATAGAATATTTAAGCAACTTGGTCTCGGGGAACCAAAACCCACTAGGATGAGTATTCAGTTAGCTGACAGATCTGTTAAGTATCCTAGGGGAATTATCGAAGATGTTTTGGTAAAAGTAGATAAATTTATATTTTCTGTTGATTTTGTTGTGCTTGAAATGAATGAGGATGTAGAGGTACCTTTAACTTTGGGATGACCCTTTCTTGCTACTGCTAGAGCTATCATTGATGTTGATGATGGTAAACTTGCACTAAGGGTAGGCGATGAGGAAATTATTTTTCAAATTTATGATGCCATGCGATATTCTAGAGAACAAGATGATTCTTGTTACTTTGTTGATGCTACTAATCATATTTTTCAAGAGTCCTTGCAGGAAATCATACACGATGACACGATGGAACTGTGTCTTTCATAAGGAGAGGAGATAAATGACGATATCGATGAATTAAATCCTAATACATCATCCTCTAGACAGATGAAAATAGAGGATATTGAAATCAACGACAAACAAAAACAGAATTCCTCTGTTGATGAACCGCCCAAATTAGAATTAAAACAATTGCCAAAACATTTAAAATACGCATTCCTAGGGGATAATTCTATGCTACCAGTAATAATCTCTTCAGAACTAGGACCCAAAGAAAAAGAAGATTTGCTAAGGATACTAAGGAAACATAAAAGCACCATAGCGTGGAAAATGTCTGACATTAAAGGAATAAGCGCATTATTCTACACCCGCAAAATTTTAATGGAAGATGAGTATAAACCATGTGTGCAACCTCAGAGACGTTTGAACCCCAATATGAAACAAGTTGTCAAAGCTAAGGTAATTAAACTTCTATATGCAGGAATAATTTATCCTATTTCTAACAGTACTTGGGTAAGTCCTGTGCAGGTAGTTCCAAAGAAAGGAGGCATGACTATTGTAGCCAACGAAAAGAATGAATTAATCCCTACAAGAACAGTCAGAGGTTGGAGAGTCTGTATTGACTATAGGAAGCTGAACGACGCCACCTGAGAAGATCACTTCCCTTTACTCTTTATTCATCAGATGTTAGAAAGATTATCTGGGCATATATACTACTGCTTCTTGGACAGATTCTCCAGCTATTTCCAAATCCCAATAGCTTCTGAGGATTAAGAATAGACAACATTTACATGTCCATATGGTACGTTTGCTTATCGTAGAATGCCTTTTGGATAATGTAATGCTCCTACTACTTTTCAGCTCTACATGCTGGCCATCTTTGATGAACTTGTGGAAGACATTATGGAGTTATTTATGGACGACTTCTCGGTATTTGGTAATTCTTTCCACCTTTGCCTTAAAATTTTAGAATGAGTTCTAATAAGATGTGAGGAAACAAATCTTGTCTTGAATTGGAAAAAATGTCATTTATGGTTAGAGAGGGGATTGTGTTAGGACATAAGATTTCTAGTAAAGGGATAGAGGTAGATAAAGCAAAGATTGAAACCATAGAAAATTTACCTCCCCCTAGTTCAGTTAAGGCTATTAGAAGCTTTTAGGACATGCTGGATTTTAGAGAAGATTCATTAAAGATTTCTCTAAAATGGCTAAACATTTAACAAAAATACTAGAAAAAGATATTCCTTTCAATTTTGATCAGGAGTGTTTAGATGCATTTAATATCCTCAAAGATAAACTAATAAATGCTCCGATTATAATTGCACCTCTTCGTTATCTCTTAACTAAATCTGATGTAAAACCTCGACTCATACGATGGATCTTACTCTTACAGGAATTTGATTTGGAAATTGAAGATAAGAAAGGAGCTGAAAATCTTGCAGCAGATCACCTCTCCAGGCTTTAAAACCCACATATCGAAAAGCTCGAAGAAAGTGAGATAAACGAATCGTTCCCTAAGGAACAACTCTTTTCTATAACCAACACCGAGGTACAGTGATTTGTAGATATTGCGAATTATTTAGCTGCTAACATCTTACCAAAAAGGTTAACACATCATCAAAAGAAGCAATTCTTTGCTGATGCGAAAAGCAATTTTTAGGAGGATCCCTTTTTTTCCGCATATATGCAAATCAAGTAATTCGGAGATGCGCTATAAAGGCAGAAGCAAGTAAAATCCTAGAACATTTCCATTCAGGACCTTCAGGAGGAGATTACAGTGGGATTAAGACAGCACACAAAACGCTCGAATCAGGATTTTATTGGCCAACTATGTTTAAAGATGCCAACAGGTATGTCACTTCGTGTGATAAATGCCAAAGGACAGGTAATATTTCTAAACGCGATGAAATGCCTCAAACATATATGATATCATGTGAGATATTCGATGTATAGGGTATTGACTTTATGGGTCTGTTCCCTAGTTCATACGGAAATAAATACGTCTTAGTTGCAGTAGATTACATGTCAAAGTGGGTGGAAGCCTAAGCTTTACTTACTAACAATGCTAAAGCTGTAGTAAAGTTTCTTAAGAAACTTTTCTCTTGTTTTGGAACACCCAGAGCGATCATCAGTGATAGGGGTACTCACTTTTGCAATACTCAATTTAATAAAGTCTTAAGAAAATATGGAGTACACCACAGAACAGCTACCCCTTATCATCCTCAAACCAGTAGGCAAGTGGAAGTGGTAAATAGAGAGCTTAAGCAAATCCTAGAGAAAACAGTTGAATCAACAGAAAGATTGGGCAATAAAAGTAGATGATGATTTATGGGCCTATAGAATAGCATTTAAAACCCCTTTGGGAACATCCCCATACAAACTTGTCTACGGGAAAAGTTGCAATCTACCATTTGAGTTAGAGCACAAAGCATACTAGGCTATAAAATTTTTGAATTAGGATCTTAAAACCGCAGGTGAGAAGAGGATGATGCAGTTGAACGAATTAGATGAATGGCGAGCTAAGGCCTATGAGAACTCATGACTATATAAGGAGGCAACAAAACGATGCCATGATGCTCGTTTAAAACAATCAAAGCAGTTCGAAGTAGGAGACTTGATCCTGCTGTATAATTCAAGACTCAAACTATTTCCTGGAAAGCTGAAGTCAAGGTGGCCAGGCCCATTCGTGATCAAAACTATTTTTCCTTACAGCACAGTCGAGGTAACTTATCCAACTCAAGGAACATTCAAGGTAAATGGCCATCGACTGAAACTTTATAATGGTGAAGATTTCAAGGAATTGAGAGAGGAGCTTTAGCTCCGTGAACCTTCTTTTAGAAATGAAAACAGGGTGAGTCTAGCTTAAGACTTAAAATAAGTGCTTCTCGGGAGGCAACCTGCGCATTGACTTCACTAACAGCATCTAAACCCAAACTAACCAATATAGTGAAGTGCAGGTTTCCCAACCACACGGCCACACGGGCGTGCCCGTGACCGTGTGGAAGCCATGGGATGAAAAACGGGCGTGCCAGTCGACGTGCGAGATAAAGAAGAAAATTTTTACACGGGCCGCGATAATAAGACCACGGCCGTGCGATGCAACCGTGGTCTATTCTGAGTAAACCAGCACGGGCATGAGCCACACCTGTGCCTAACAACCGTGTGAGACACTGACTACATGAACCCGGGCATGGCAACCTTAACACGAGCGTGGGAGAAGCGAACATAATAGTACACGGCCAAGGAACACAGGCGTGGGCAACATCTCAAACGTGCCCAAATTTAAAAATCACAAAAAACATGGGCTAAATAAAAGACACATGGGCGTGGCTCTTGCCCGTGTCCCCCTCCCTATTTAAAGAACATCACCACTATTTTCCCCAACATTTCCTCCCCAAAACCACAACCCTACCCGTTTCCCTCAAAAACCCCTTTTCCCACTCCGGCCACCATCAAAAATCCCCCACCATTGCCTTCCCCCGTCCCAAATCTTCCACTTTCTTTCACATTCACACTAAAAAATCAGTACACACCCGTGCCCATGGAGTACACGTCCGCCCTAAAGGTGCCCCACCATCGTGTTTCCCAACTAATTGCAGCACACGTCTGTGGCTTGCCCCTACACCCCCGTGCTCCGCCAAACTACACTGTTACCACCACTGGTCAAATCTCATTGTCACATTTATCTCTATTTAACTGTTTTTGATTTAAAATTTTAGCTAGTTAATTAAGTTTAATATTAGATTAGTCTTATTATTTTTTTGATGTAGTCATTGAATCTTAGTTTAAATAACGCTTAAGAAATAGATAAAATACTTATTTGTCAAATTCTTGCTCATGCTAAACATGATTAACTTAACTTATTATGAGTTTAGTCTTTGTATATTTTGGATACTGATCGAAGCCCTTGATATATGTTTTGGCTAGAAATATACTTGAATCATTGATTATCGATTCTTTTCAGGCAAATAATGTCATCATCTCGAGGCAAGAAAACTGCAGTCCCTAGTTCCAAAAAACGAAAGGGACCCGGTTCCTCATCAGCTAGCGCAACCACAGAAGGATGCCACCCATTCTTATGTTTTCCTCCGAGTATTCAGGAGGATCATTACAAGATACTTCAGGTGCGACACTCGGAACAGGGAGATGTATTGATTGGGCTGCCTTGGGACAGGCCCAACTAGCCGATGACGTACAGGTTCTACTAACTACCGACCCTTGGAACCAGTTCTTCAACATCATCGAGCCTACCTACTTAGAGCTCACTCTGGAGCTCTGTTCAACATTTCATCTTCAAACAGTGATGTCACAACATGATGACCCCGGTATGATCCAATTCCGACTCGAAGTCATTATACGAGAACTAAATGTACCACAATTCAGGGCCGCATTGGGACTCTATACCGATGAATTCATGGAGGAACATGATCTCTCAGAGCTTTCTCGCCATATCCACAAAACCCCCACAAGATGTTGGTACAACATAGCTCCCAACAACAACGATTATGACTCTAGCTGCTCCAAAGCGACAGCCCTTGTCCCATCCTTGAGGTACGTACACGCGCTTTTAGCTCATACACTGACAGGTCAGCGAGAGAGCACTGGCATCGTCAACACTCACGACGCCGATTTCCTATGGTGCATGGCGAACGGGTACGTTTTTGACTTGGCCTATTTCTTAGCCCCTACCATTCAACATCAAACGGGGCAGCACAGGAGAAGAGTCATCTCTATGGAGCCCTACACCACACGTTTGGCTCGATATTTTGGGCTCCTCAACACCGATGCTCAAACATCCTCCCTTACACTGATAGGCCAGATGACCCACAGGGCATCTAGACAATGTTACACATAAGGATGATTCCGCGTCGACGTGGGACATATCCCCCCAATATCGGTTAGCACCCACTACCGAGGAGGAGGACCCTGAGGATATTACTGATAATGTCCCCCTAACACAGGAAGCACCACCACTGAGCCATCGTCCACCCCATGCGGTAGCATCCATTTCAGACATATCTGAGCGCCTAACACGATTTGAGCAGCAATGCCTCCAGTTCTTCGACCATATTGACACCACCCTCCAACAGATATGTCAGTACCTTCAGATCTCATCGCTGCCACCACCGTCCGACCCAGCTGACGCAGAAGACCTCTGAGTTCTTTTCTTTTTATTTTTTATTTTTTATTTTATTATTTTTGTTTTTATTTCTACTTTTATTTTCATTTTTATCTTACTTCTATTACAGTTGACTGTTTAAAGACTTGGACGTTTCATTAGTACTAATGATCTTACTTTATCACTGGCTATCCAACAACAAGCTTCCATAACAACATCCACCCCTTAAAATCTAATTGGTGACTTCGCAGATTAAATAGATTAAATATACCACTCAAGGAACGAAAACATCGCGTATACCTAGTCATCATATTCGTCATGGAACACCCTCCAAAGATTTCATCCATAATTCAGGAAGTTTTACTTCTCTCCCTATCTTTTGATTAATCTATTGCTATTATCTATCTTTGTACATTGAGGGCAATGTACATCTTAGGTGTGGGGGGGTTAATTATAGTATTATTTGAAAATCCCTGTATTATGCCTTGTCTTTAAGTAAGTTTCCTTTGATTTATGATTTTATTGACATGTTTTGGATTAAGTCATTAATAATTGTGCAGTGATGATTAAATTTGAAGGATACTAGAGAATCAAGCATGATAAGTCTATTTTCAAAAATAAAAAATTTTATAGGTTGTCTACCTGAATCTAATTATTACCTTGAAATTTGAAATTTACGAGGTTGATATCAAAAACCCATAATTCTTGTGAGATTTTGAGCCTTTTAGAGCATACATTCTTTCGTGCTCACTTTTTATTATGAGTGTGTCAACATTGATCTGTTATTCTAGAACTTGTTTTAATTATACATGTCAAGACCACACCTTTGATTTGATATACAGAAATGATAAAGGCACTTAGGATTTAACCCACTTACTCCACTAAAAAGCCTACCTTCACAATCAACCCCTAGTGAACCCCGTTTAATCCTAACAACCCTTTTTATTGACTCACCCACTAATATTCCCCCACAACCCTTTATATTTTTATCACCACTCTTTTTGATTGCCCTTATATCGAGATTTGATTTGATCGGTTGCCTGATTATTTTTCAGTAGTAAATTCATCTTTATTATTATTTGACTTGTTCTAAAAAAAATCGAAGTATCTTCATTATGAGTTATGCGATTAAATGAGCTTATACGTTTAATTTCCAATTGTTGAAGAAGAAGCTAGTGTCATTAGTATTAGTAGTACAAATTTTCATTTGATGTAATTATTTATTATTAGTTTATGTTTCTAGTTAGGTAATTTGTCAGGTCAGTCTCGATTCTAACCCTCTAATTCAGCCTTTATCCACACCTTTAACCTAAGCCTCGTTACAACCCTGTTAAAGACCTCTTGATTTGTGTATCATCTCATATTATAGTGGTGGAGATTTGATTTTCATGCAAGCCTATGGGATTAACTCTTCATGTTTGACTTTTGACTGCTTAATTCTGAACCTTAAACACTTCGAGTGATTTGAGTGAATCTTTAGTGAGGATGTCAACCCTTGTCGGTTTTGAATCAGTGGTAATTATTTAGGTAAGGGGAAACACCTATGTTTTCATACTATAAAAACTATGACTTTGATTGTTTGAATCTTTAGGACTCTTTGAGTTGAATTATCCATGTATGAATTATCTTTGAATTATGACGAAACATTATTAATGAATATTATGAATAGGGGAAGTTTGTTTTAATTATGAGTTGAGAATTTTGCTTGAGGACAAAAAAAAGCTTAAGTGTGGGGGTATGTGATAAACCGTAAAAGGAACATATTTTAAGCCCATATTTAGCATGCTTTTGGATGATTTAAGCCTTGAATTGTGTAATTTGGTGCCCTTAATCCTTTGTTTTCATGTTTTATACCCAGGAAAGCACTAGAAGATGAAAAGAACGATAAACGGGCCTAAAATGGAGTAAATGGGCCATATCACGAAATCCACATAGCCTGGACCCAAGACCACACGGTCGTGCCTCATTCAACAACTTCGAACACGGTCTGGCCACGACTTACACGGGCGTGTGCCATGGGCGTGTCCCTGCCGTGAGAAAGAAGAGTTTCACTCAGATTAGGATACTTAGGGGCGAAGAAACACATTTCGAAGCCTATATAAACACCCTAAGTATGACCTAAAAGGGGGGAACCCAAGGCTTTAGTCAGGGGGCGTCTAGCTAGGCCAAAGAAGGCAGATTTGTGGGGAATTACTCGAAGATAGCCAGTTGATTCATCTCAAGAAGCCGGAATCATACTCAAGAGGAAGGATCTCTCCTTCAATTCCTTCAGGAGGTTTTAGGGATTTCTTATGTTTTGTTTTATCTTTTCTTTTGAGATGTATTCTATTATTATTATGAACTAAACCCTCAGATGCCTGAGGGGGATGAAACCTAAGATGAATCTTGTTATCGTTTGCTGAACTATATGATAAATATTTGACTTATTCTTAATTATGTGTTCTTAATTTTGTGTTGATATTTTCGGGATATTAATTAAAGTGTGATGTGCTTAGGTGGATGAGCAAAAGTCCCTACCTAAGAGTAGATCTAGCATAATTAAGTGGAGTTGATCGCACGCCTAGAGATAGGGTGACGAGATTTTGTCGGATTAGGGTGAAACTTAATATGGGAGTCCATAGATCAAGTTAATGCAATTCTAGAGATTTTAATTAGAAAGAGATTTCAATTAAGCAACCTAGGGTTAGACGTTAGTCGCCTCGAGAGAGGGATTAATATAACTTAGGGAATCTCACGGATCAAGTCAAATGAATAAATCATCTGGTTTAGAGTTAGATAACAAGTAAAGTCTAGGTGGATTATTCCTTGGGTATCGTCTTAATCAATTGGTTTTTCCTCATATTTATTTTCGCAGTTTCATTCTTCTTTGTCTTAGAGTCTTTAGTTTAGTTTAGTAGATAGTTAATTTTAGATTAGATAAAAATCCACTTAATTCTTAGGCTAAATAATAAAAAGAGAGTTAGTATTAGTACTTTTTGTTCCTTTGGGTTCGACATTCTGGTCTTACCTTAACTATACTTTTGTTTGATAGGTGCGCTTGCCTCAAATCGTTGTCATAGTTAGTTTCCAGGTTCGATCATTCTTTATATAAATTTTAAGACTTTGACATCGTATAAAACATCGATCAGATGCCATAGTGATTTAGTGAAATTATGGATGAATCATGCTTGGTTTTACATGTGAAATGGTTGAGCTATTTAGCATATAAATTGACATGATTAGAAATGAGATTGGATGGGATGATATGTTGATCATTTGACATGTAATTGGTTGCCAAATTGTGTGTGAGAATGGGCTTGTAAGTGCTTGTAGGGATGACCCTTGTGTGGGTGGCACATTGTCCTTGGAAATGGTCTATTTTGCATACACGGCCAAGGGACACGGGCGTGTGTCTCTACCGTGTGGCTCAAGGGCCACTTTGAAGTGTGTCTGGGCAGGTTACACGGCCATGGTACACGGGCGTGCCTGGTGGCATTGTGACCAAGTCAGTAGCTAGCTAAATTTCACACGGCCATGGCACACGAGCGTGTCCGGTGGCTGTGTGAACAAGTTAGTATGTATGCTCTATTTTGGTACGGCCTGAACACATGGGCATGTTTGGTGGCCGTTTGAGGCACACGGGCTGCCCTCACTAGCGTGTTACCTCTGCAGTGTTGAAAAATGTTTAACATTTCTAAAAATTTTTGTAAGTGTTTGGTTTAGTCCTGACCTCTTTCTAACACGTGTTTAAGGTCTCGTGGACCTCATTAAGGGACTATATGATTATGTTGTGATTCATTTTAGTGATGATTGACTATGCATTGTAAAATGGATGTGAAATGTTCCGATTGTTCGGTAATGCCTCTTATTCCAGCAATGGTTTCGGGTTAGGGGTGTTACACATGAACTTAGTATTTAGTAAGACTTTGCCTATAGAGTCTACTGAATTTGTAATTAGAGTATCGAACCCCTTAGGTAAAAGTGCCTTCGGGGACAACGTGTGCAAGAATTGTCCATTGATGTTTCTAGATATCTATTTTCTGGCTGATTTGATGTTATTACCTTTTGACGAATCTGATATAATCCTGGGTATGGATTGGCTAACACTGCATGATGCTATTGTAAACTACAAATAGAAGATGATTGGTTTGAGATGCCAGAATAATGAGATTATCCAGATTGAATCAGATGATTTGAATGGTTTACCGGCAATGATTTCTTTGATGTTAGCTCGAAAATATATAAGAAAGGGTTGTGAAGATTACTTTTCTTATGTGCTCGACTCTAAAATGATCGAAAAGAAGATTGAATCAATGTCAGTTGTGTGTGAATATCCAGATGTGTTTCCTGAAGAGCTACTGGGTTTGTCGCTGATCCAAGAGGTAGAGTTTGGTATTGAGTTAGTGCTGAGAACAACTCTGATATCGATAGCTCCATACATAATGGCACCAACCGAATTAAAAGAGTTGAAAGCTCAATTGCAAGAGTTGATAGATAGAGGTTTCGCGCGACTGAGTTATTCTCCCTAGGGTGCACTGGTGTTGTTTATGAAAAAGAAAGACAGAACTATGAGAATGTGCATCGATTATCGACAGCTTAATAAAGTGACTATCAAGAATAAATATCCTCTACCACGAATTGATGATTTGTTTGATCAGTTGAAAGGGGCTACAGTGTTTTCTAAGATAGATTTGAGATCGAGTTACTATCAGCTGCAAGTTAAAGACTCTAATGTGCCGAAAACTGCTTTCCGAACGAGGTACGGGCATTATGAGTTTTTAGTTAAGCCTTTCGGATTAACGAATGCACCTGCTATTTTTATGGACCTAATGAATCGGACCTTCAGACCGTATTTGAATCGATTTGTTATTGTGTTTATAGATAATATCTTGATTTATTCCCGTGATGAATTCGAGCATGCCGAACATTTGAGAATTGTGCTACAAACTCTACGTGATAAGTAATTATATGCAAAGTCTAGTAAATGTGAATTCCGGTTGCACGAAGTTGGCTTTTTGGGCCATATTGTGTCAGCATTCGGTATACGAGTTGATCCAAGAAAGATTTCAGCTATTTTAGAGTGGAAGCCTCCGAAAATTGTGTCTGAAGTCCGCAGTTTTCTAGAACTCACTAGTTATTACCGATCGTTTGTAAAAGGCTTTTTGATGATTGCAACTCTGTTGATGAGATTGCTACAAAAAGGTGTGAAATGCGAATGGTCTGAAAAGTGTCAGAAAAGATTTGATCAGTTGAAAGCCCTATTGACTGAAGCTCTAGTGCTAGTATAACCAGAATCTGGTAAAGAATTTGTGATATATAGTGATGCTTCATTGAACAGTCTGGGATGTGTTTTGATGCGGGAAGGCAAAGTTATAGCTTATGCCTCGAGACAATTGAAACCGCATGAAAAGAATCATCTGACGCACGACCTTGAATTAGCTACGATCGTGTTTGCTCTAAAAATTTGGTGCCACTATCTTTTTAGTGAGAAATATCTTGTGTTTTCCTATCATAAAAGTTTGAAATATATGATGACTCAGAAAGATTTGAATCTGCGTCAGAGAAGATGGTTAGAACTGTTAAAAGACTACAAGCTAGTTATAGATTATCATCTAGGAAAAGCAAACTTTGTTGCTGATGCTTTGAGTCAAAAATCACTGTTTGTGCTACGTGCGATGAACGCTTAATTAGTTCCATCTGATGATGGTTTGGTTTTAGCCGAAATGAAAGCAAGACCGTTTTTCTTATAGCAAATTTGTGATGCTCAGAAAGTTGATAATAAAATGTTAGTGAAACGAGCTCAGTGTGATTTGAACTCTAATTCTGAATTTCGAGTTGATGTTGATGGTTGTCTGAGATTCCAAGATCGGATTTGTGTTCTGAGAAATCCAGAGTTGATTCAGTTGATTTTGAAGGAAGCACATAGTAGTCACTTATCTGTTCATCCGGGAAGTACAAAAATGTATAATGATTTGAAACAACTTTATTGGTGGCCTGGAATGAAAAGAGGTATCTCTAATTTTGTTTCGAAATGTTTGATCTATCAGCAAGTTAAAGTTGAACATCAGGTGCCATTCGGATTGTTACAACTAATTATGATTTCTGAGTGGAAATGGGGTAAAGTGACAATGAATTTTGTTTCCGATTTGCCTTCAACTTTGAGGAAGAAAGATGCAATCTGGGTTATAGTTGATAGATTGGCAAAATCAGCTCATTTTATTTCGGTGAGAATGAATTATTTGCTTGATAAGTTAGCTTTATGATATTTTGAGATTGTACGGGGTGCCACTATCTATTGTGTCTGATAAAGATCCGAGGTTTACTTCGTGATATTGGAAGAAATTGCAAGAGGCTTTAGGTACGAAATTGCATATCAGTACTACTTTTCATCCATATACGGATGGTCAGTCCAAGCGGATTATTCAGATACTCGAAGATATGTTGAGATGTTGCATTCTTGAGTTTGAAGGCATGTGGAACGATACTTGCCATTGATTGAACTTGCATATAATAATAGTTTTCAATCGAGCATTAAAATGGCACCGTACGAAGCCTTGTATGGTAGGAAATGTCGAACACCTCTGTACCGGTCTGAACTTATTGAAAATAAAATTCACGGTGTTGATTTAATTAAAGAGACTGAACAGAAAGTAAAAATGATACGAGATAGTCTAAAAGTAGCATCTGATCGACAGAAATCATACGTAGATTTGAAATGAAAACATATTGAATTTGAGATCGATGATAAAGTTTTTTGAAGTGTCTCCGTGAAAGAAAATACTCCAATTTGGCAGAAAAGGAAAATTGAGTCCGAGATTCATTAGGCCGTATGAGATTATCGAGTGTATTGGGCCGGTTGCTTATAGATTGTTGCTACCATCTGAGTTAGAAAAGATTCATAATGTGTTTCATGTATCAATGCTTCAACGATACAGATTTGATCCTTCGCATGTAATTTCTCTGTGTGAAATAGAAATCCAGTCTGATATGACTTATGAAGAAGAACCGATCCGCATCTTAGCTCGCCAGATTAAAGAATTGTAAAATAAGAAAACTTCGTTAGTAAAAATAATGTGGCTTCGTCACAATGTTGAAGAGGCTACGTGGGAGCCTAAGGATGCTATGAGACAGCAATATCCGAATCTGTTCAACTGTAAGATTTTCGGGGACGAAAATCCTTAAGGGGGAGAGTTGTAACAGCCCGGTTTAGACCCTAGTCAGAATAGTCGTTTTAAGACCACAAATTCGAGTTAAAAAATATTTTAATATTATCTTTCGAGTCTACATCATGTGAATTGGTATGTATGAAATTTTCGTGATTTAATTTGATCGTTTGTGTGCTTAATTGTAGAAAATGCAAAAGTAGCCTTCTATTTAATTAAGTGCCAAATTGGCATAGTATATTAAATGTGGGGTCCTTATGTTGTAAACGGACCATTGAATTTATGAATGGACATATATGCCAAGGGTTAGTGGATTTTAAAGGTGTTTATTAAGGTTATTTTGGTAAATGATGAATTAATGTTTATTAACTAAACAAAACATGATTTTTGCTTCACCTTTTCATCATCTTGCCGAAAATAAAAAATAAAACAAGGGTTTGAGTTCTTAAACATTCGACCATTGTCTATGTGTAGCATCCTAAAATTTGGAATTTTATGTGTTGCATTGTTTTTGGTGTTAACCTTGTTAAATTATTAATTGTGTATGTTTAGGAGGTCCTGAGAAGGCTCGGGATTTATTTAGACCTAGTAATTTTTTTTTTAATTTAGCACTTTAAGGAGATAGAGTAAGTGACCTTAAAGCATATGGAAATAACTGAGTAATTAGCTAGCATAAATGAACAATTGGTAAAAAGGATATGGCGCCACATGATGGACCTTGAGGGAAGAGGTTCGAATCCCTTTGTGTGCATATTTGACTTTTATTTTTGCATTCCTTCCTTAAAGTGTCGGCCAAGGAGTATTTATGGCAGGTTTGGCGTTATTATTTTTGGTAAGGTGGCTATAAGGATAAGGCAAGGTTGAAGTTGGGGAAAAGAATCAAGAGAAATAGGGAAGAAAAGGGGACATGAGGCTTATTTCGTGGGTGATGTTTTGGAAAGCTTGGGTGGCCAAACTCTTATCCTAGGGGGATGCATGTGGACAGTTTTGGGGAGAATAGGTAGCTGAAATTTTTTTATTTTGGCATTTGGTAAAGACTTAATAGTGTTTTAGCAAAAATTCCCTTTGGCAACTTTGTGTCATTTCTCCTAATTTTGCAACCCTCCTTGCCGAAACATATTAGCACAATAGTGCATTGTTTTTCTCTTTTGTTTGGTCACATACTCATTTTCTTTCCACCTTCCTTGATAGCCGAATTCTCTTTTGCCTTTTGATTGAATTTTTGGTGCTTGTTAGGCCAAAACTTTTCTCTTTGCACTATTTGGTGTACTCCAAATTTCTTTCTACCTTGTGCCGAAATTACAAGCCACTAAAGAACATATTTTCTTCCTCCTTTCTTCTTGTTGCTGAAAATATCCAACCCTTGTGACCAAATCATCTTTTCTTATCATCTTTTGGAGAAACCTAAAGTAGTTTGCACCTTTTCTCTTCTTTTATTCACCTTTCAATTCTTCTTCCATTTCTTAAAAATAAAACTCCATCTTGATCAAAACTTTTTCTTTCATTCATTTCCTCCATAATCGAATCTAATAGCAAATTAACCCTCCACTATTTCTTCTTTTTCCTTCGTGTTTGAACATTATCTTTTGACGAATCGGTAAGTAATATTTTCTTCTCAATTTCTTCTCTATGGCCAAATGTATGTTTTTGTCTTAGGATGATTCTATTAATCAGAATCATCATCCCCTTTTCTCTCTCACAACATGATCATTTTTCCTTTTGGTAGAATCCTAGCGGGAGGCCGAACATCACTCTAAGTCTTAAGTCGAACGACAAACATCGGATTCAATATCGTATGGTAAGAAATCGTTATGGATTATTGATAGTACCCAATAAGCCGATTGATGATCTAAGGAGTAATAAATTGTTGACTTTATGTTTTAGAGAATAAATCATTTGATCCATCCAATTGTTGATCATTCGGGATTAGTGGTAAGCCGATCTTCACCCTTTTTGACAAATCCATACTTATCGTAATACTAATTGATGGAGGCTTGTGGTAACGATTCAAAAGGGAAGCCGAGTGGAGATCTCAAAAGGAGCGGGTTAGCGATCCCTACTCCTAAATTCAATCGAAGGGTTGTTTCGGCGATTCAAGACTTTCCACCGGGTTGTGGACCTTCGTCCGGTGAGAATCAACTATTCGAGGTTGTTCGCAATTGTAAGGCATCAGCGATTCGGGACTTTCCACCGGGTTGTGGACCGTCAACCGAGGAAAATCGACAACTCGTAGTTGTTCGCGATCTCAAAGGTAAAATCTTAGATCGTTTGTTTTTGAGCAGATTTATTAAATAGTGAACAATATCTAATCGAGCGTTATAATATTTTAGGTGTCGACGATCAGGAAAGCGTAGTGCTTACCATAATAAGGTGTGTAATCTCACACCGTATTTCATGGGTTAGATATTTTAAAATGTGTTAGTGGTAAATCGCTTGATTAAATCACATTTTGGTGAAATTGGGTAAAATGGCATAGTTATCACTATTTTGGTAAAGACTATGAAATCGGTATTAAGACTGTAAAAATTACGAAAATACCCTTAATGGGCTATTTGATATTTGCTATATGGGCCAAATTGAGATATTTGCTATATGGGCCAAATTGAAATATTTGCTATATGGGCCAAATTGAGATATTTGCTATATGGGCCATTTGATATTTGCTATATGGGCCAAATTGAGATATTTGCTATATGGGCCGATTTGTTATAAATTGCTAAATGGGCCAAGATGATAATTTGCTTAATTGGCCTACTTGATAAATTGTTATAATGGGCCATAATGTTTGTAAGAAATATCTGAATAAATTGTTGTGAATGGCTATGCATTATATATATGATTTGCATGGGATGGGATATTGATGAAGAGAAGTTCTGGTAGCTCTGCTACGTAATTCTAGTGGCACAGCCACAAATATGAAAAATGGCAACGCCATGTAAATTCTTTTAATCTGGTGGCTTGTCCACAAACTTGATATATACGGCTTAATGCCTACTTTTGGTTTGTTGGCGGGGTGGGTGACTAAAGCTCCCCACAGGTGTGCTAGTTGGTACAGGTGGTGTGTAGCGGATGGAAATTAGGTTTGGTTTGGGAATTGCATATCACATTCATATTATATATGATATTATTTTTATAATTGTAAATGGGTTTTGGCCCAATTGAAAGTTCAATTGGCCCAATTGAAATTAGGTTTGGTTTGGGAATTGCATATCACATTCGTATTATATATGATGTTATTTTTATAATTGTAAATGGGTTTTGGCCCAATTAAAAGTTTAATTGGAATTTTGGCCCAGTGGACAATGGTAAGTGGGTTACACACTGAGTTCTAGTAACTCACCCTGTTTTTCTTACCCTTCTCAGGTAATAATCAGTGATGGAGACTTGGGCTGTGGATGACTCGGTGGGGGCCATACTACGAATAATGGTTATTTGAAATTTAGATTTCTTTTTAAGTACTTTTAATTATTTTGCTATTTTAAGTTAAGTTTTAATAAGGCCTCTGGATAAATTTTTAATATTGTTTTATGTTTGATGGATTTTAGAATTTGCTTTAAATACTTCAAGTGGGATTTTTTTTAAACTTAAATAAACGTTTTTCTCAAATGGGTATGCAAAAAGGGTTTCATTCTTAAATATTTTAACTCGGAAAATTTTCTCTCAACAATGTTCTTCATATTTTTCCAAAATTATCTTTCAAACTCTTTTTCTCGTAATATTAACTAAATTTTCTAAGTTTTGATTTATAAACTCTTACGTCTCAAATTGTTTGATTTATCAATCAACCTTAGTTTTCAATAAACTCCATGTCAAAGTTTTGAAAATCTGTTTTACTTAGATCTTTAAAGTTCTAGATGTACATTTATTTCATGTGACATGTCAAATCTGGCCTTAACACATAGACCGAGTTGGGGGTGTTACACTAAGCATCTATGTGTTTTTAATTCGTTTTTGATAATTTCTATGTTTTTGTGATCTTTGCTTTGTGTTCTCTTAAGCCCATGCCTTAATTCATGAAATTGATGATGATTTTGATTTATGCCATTGTTGATGTTGTAAGCTTTGTGATGTTAAATGGTGAAATATGAAAACTTGATGTTAGATAAATATGTTTTGTATTGGGATTTTTGATGAAATTGATTATTATGGGCTAATTTGTGAAAATGAGAAATTGAAAGACTAAAATGTGAAATAAATGAAATATATGGGCTTAAATGAACTCCATGAAAATTCAGCTAAGCATGAAAAATGTGAAATTTTGTGTATTTTGTGATTTTGTGAATAAGGGACTAAAATGTCAAAATGTGAAAATGTGAGGGCTAATTTGTAAATTCCCTAAATATGTGTATATAAATTGAATTGAATTTTTGGTGAATAAAAGATTTAAATTTGAATGTGTATAGATCAAGAACCAAAGAAAATGAAATTAGATCGGGGGAAATCGAAAGTAGTTGAATAGCCATTTCTTTTCGTTCTTTCCAGTACGAGGTAAGTCTATATACAAATAAATATGTTTGGATTGAATTATTATTGCTTATATGTTAATGAAATGTGATGAATGACTATTGGAGATGAATATGTGAAATCCGAGAAAAATTTTGATAAAGTGATGACGTTCGAAAAGCCCCGTACGAACCACAGGAATAGTTAGGATACATATGTCATGACATAGGATTCCGATATATGTTATCATGTAAGACCACGTATGGGACGTTGGCATCGATTTGAGATTTACGTGTAAGACCATGTCTGGGACATCGGCATCGTATATGATTTCGTGTGAGACCCTATCTGGGACAGAGGCATCAATATTTAGTTACATGTAATACCGCATTTGGGACGTTGGCTTTGTACAAGCTTTACGAGTTATCTGAGTATCCTTATTGGTTCTGAACGGTTCAATGGGTATTCCGAGATATGATTGAATATGTGAATATGTATTCGTTTTAGGTACGTCTGAAATGTATATGAAATCTGGCAATGGAAGATAAGTATAAATATGATCATTTGATATGTGAGCTATATGAAAATGTGATATGTTTATAAGCAAGTGGTTATGAACATTTAAGCTAGATGAGAAATATGAATTTGCTATTGTGATATGCCGTAGTTCATATGAATGAAATAACTTGTAATTGTTTATGTGATGAGTTTATTTGTATATGGCTTACTAAGCATTTATAAGCTTACTTTGTGTGTGTTTTATTTGTTTTATAGATTATCGAAGCAACTGGAAGCTCAGGAATCATCAAGGATCATCACCATACTATCGATCTATATTTTGGTACCTTTTGAAAATGTACATATTGAAGTATGGCATGTATAGGCTAGAGAACTTTGATTATGTTTTGAAATGTGTAAATATAGCCATGTGATATGGCTTGATAATAATGTGATTACAGAGTGAATTTAGTGCATGCTATGTGATGCAAAATTTGGTATGTTTTGATGTGCTCATGAATGGCCAAAAGAAATGGTCAATTTTGGTAAGTTTCATGTTGATTTGAGAAATGCTATGAATTGAAATGGAGTAATATGATGTATGAATCACATGTTTTTGATGTGAAGTTGGTACTTTGAATTGGTATGTTTGAGTTGGATTTGTATATGGAAATGAATGATGTTATTATAGGTCAAATTATGAATGATTTGGTATGTTTTTGGTTGCCTTTGGGATATGAATTGATGCTTGCTTGATGCTTGTAGGTATGACCCAAAATGGATGGCAATTTGGCCTTGTAAATGGCCTATAATTGTCCACACGATTGAGCATACAGGCGTGTGTCTCGATCATTTCCTTCAATGTTCCAATTCGAAGCAAGTCAGACTTGCATACGAACCAGACACATAGGCGTGTGACAGGCCGTGTGAATCAAGTCAGTGTTGCACATGGGCCAGACACATGGACGTGTGACAGACCGTGTGATTCAAGTTAGTTCTACACACGAGTTGAGACATGGCCCAAGGCACGGCCGTGTGAGGCACACGGCCTAGCCACATGGGCGTGTGCCCTGTTTTAAAAGAAAAATTTTCTAAGTTCCGAAAAGTTTCTGTCGAAATCATTTTTAATTATGTTTGAAAAACGGGGATCGACTTTTAAAAAAACAAAAAACGGGAGTCACCACCGATCTCTTTTTCGCTTAGGTGTGATCAGATCACCTTAAAAAAACATGTTTTGTTTAAAACATTAATTTTGGCCTACGAAATTCAAGAAAATAGGTTCGAGAGTCAGTTACATACGAGGAAAGGTTAGCATCCTCATAACTCCCAAAAATTGGTACCTAATTGATAAAATCATGTCCTAATGTTAAAATTTCTTTAAAAAAAAAAACTTAAAATACGATCCTTTTATTTGAAAGAAAGCTAAAACTCACTTATCTCAAAGAAATAAAATGTCACACCCAATAAGTTAGGATGCAACATCTCAAGACTTCGAAATTAAGCTTGCCTTTATTTGTAGAAAATTCTTACCTCGAGATACAAAATATTATATCTAATAAGTTAAGATATAACATTTTGCATTTTCGATAATAAGTTTCGATTTGAAGTTTATGGGCTTTTTAAAAAGGATACCCGATACCTTAAGTTCCACGAGAAAATTAAAACCCAGTGAGTTAGGATATAATTTTTCTCGAAGTCCCTAAATATCATATATCATTATATTAAAAAATTTTGAATAAAATGCATCAATTCAAAATGTGTTTTTATAAAAAAAAAAATTGTTTTTGAGTAAGATATGACGTTACAAAACATAAATTCCAAATAGCAATTCTCCATAATTACAAGTCATATTTAACCATTAATACTAATATAGACAATTAAAGAAAGAATAATATAAAATAACGAATGATACAAATAATAGAATAACTATACTAAAGCAAACATAAAAATCATAAACAAATAAAAGAGCATGGATAAACAAATATAAGATACAAAGTAGTAAATAATGAAAGATAAATACTAAATAAATATGAAACTATACATGCAAGATTAAGTGTAAAATAAATCAACATAGAATGAGTGACATATAACAAATAATAAATAGATACTGCAAATTAAAAAAAAAACATAAAAATGATATGGAAAAATAATATATATATATTCATGAGAAAATAAGTAAAATGCGTTTTTTAAATAAATAAATGATATATAACTTTAACTAAAAAATATATTAATAATATAATAATCTAATACGTATATGCATAAAACTACATATTTAAGAATAAATAATATAAACAATATATAATATATGAAATTTTATACAATATTAAAGACAAAATAATTTAAAAGTTATATATGATATAATATAATAATATATACTATACAAAATGAAAAGTGTAATATAATAACTAATGTGTAAATTTTAAAATAATATATAATATATGAATAATATTGAATTTAATAAAATAACCTAATATTCATAATAAATAATAATAATTTAATACATAAGTAAGACTAAAATAATCAAAAATAAGAATAATAGTGAAAATAAAAATAAAAAAATTTGAAGAAACAGGGATCAAATTAAAATAAATAAATAAAAACTAAGATAAAATTGCAAAAATGATGATACTGGAACCCACGCCAAACCATAGGGACTTATTGGGCAATTATGCCCTATGTCCTAAACGGCGTCGTTCTGATATCAGCCTTTAAATAGCCTGAGGGACTGAATTGAAACAGCAGCAAACTTTCGGGGCTGAATTAAAAAATAAAAGAAAATTTAAATTGAACAAATTAAAAATAATAAAATTACAAAAGGACTAAAGAAGCAAATTGCCCCTTTTATAAAAAACACGCAGATCCTCTCCGGGTATCGGGTCAACACACGGGTCTGGCCTTTTTAAACGATGCCGTTTTGGTCATTAATAGACCACACCAAAACGGCGTCGTATGGATGTCCTACAAAAACTAAAAAATCAGCCCAAAAATCATTTTAAACACCAACTTAAAAAAAAATAGCAGAGGCCCCAGAAAAATGCTCTGCCTTCATCGGTCTTCTGACCTCCGACCGTCATCGCACGCGCCCCACGCGCGTCACAGGCCGTTGTTCATGGCGGCTCTAAAGCTAAAAATTTCTTTTTTTTAATGCAAAAAAAAGGTAAACACGTTCTTACTCATTTTTTAGCAGTATTTGTATATAAAAAAAATTCGCATGATTTGAAAGAAAAAAATAATCAAAAAATCACCTCTATTTAAATTTTTTGTATTGTATTCTGTATTCTTTTTTGCCTCCCTTTACAGATTCCATTAGGGTTATTTATAGCCCTGAAAAACAAATCGAAAATAAATACAAATATTCTGCTTTCTATTTCTTCCATTTTTCTTTCCTTTTGCAGGTGAATGGTGAAAAACACGGCGGCGATGTGGAGCGCTATCCGCGTTGATTGTGCAGGACTAAGGGATCAGCGCTTGGAGCTGTGGCGCCTAGGGTTTCAGAAACCCTAGGTTTCTGATTTGCTTATTCACTTGAGCCTCTCGGGCTTATTTTAGTTTGGGGTAGGTTTTAATGTTTTGGGTCTGAGGGTGTAATTGGGCCACGGGTAGTTTATTCTGGGCTACTGGGTTTAGGTTTAGTGTTGGGCCACTGGTAAAATTAGCTGTTAAGGCACTGTAAAATTTGGACTTTGGGTTAATTTATTTTATTTTATTTTTTGTTTATTTATTCAAGCCCGGGCACAAATGGGCTATTACAGCTGCCCCTCTTTGCTCATTGTCGTGTAACGAGAATAGAGCAAAGACAATAAAAGGACCCATTTTGCCTGGTCTTGTCAAATGACTATATCTTCAGAGAGATAGGCTAGCATCTCCAATCTGCTTCACTGCAACTTTAGGAAGACGAGATTTACTATCTTTAGTCTGCTCCACTGCAAACTCAAGGAGGTCAGACTAGTATCTTTAATCTGCTTCACTACAATCTCAGGAAAACGAGATCTGTTATCTTCAGTCTATTCCACTGGAACTTCAGGGATGCCAGACTAGTATCTTCGATCCGCTTCACTGCAATCTCAAGAATGCAAGATCTGTTGTCTTTTAGCTTGCTCTACTGTAAACTCAGAGAGGCAAGACTAATGTCTTTGATCTGCTTCACTGCAACTTCAGGAAAACCAGATTTGCTGTCTTTTAGCCTGCTCTACTGCAAACTCAGAGAGGCAAGGCTGATGTCTTTGATCTGCTTCACTGCAACTTCAGGAATTTCAGATCTTGATGTCTTCGATCTGCTTCACTTCAACTTCAGGAAGATAAGATCTGCTATTTTTAGTCCACTCCACTGTAAACTTAGGGAGACAAGACTGATGTCTTCGATCTGCTTCACTATAACTTCAGGAATGCCAGATCTACTACTTTTAGTCTGCTCCACTGCAAACTCAAGGAGACAAGATTGATGTCTTCGATCTTCTTCCTGCAACTTCAGAAAGGTAAGATCTGTTGTCTTCAACCTACTCCACTGCAAACTCAGGGAGACAAGATCTGAAAGTGTCAATTTACCCTACTACATCGTCCTATAGAGGACATGACCTGTAGAATGGGTATATGCTTATACCGAATGATGAGGATGCCCTGATCGATATGAGTCAAATGCTCCTAATTAGACATGCTATGATGTATGAATGCAAAAATGATATGAGTATGATTCCCACTCAAGGTGTTATCACTCATTTATTTGTCAAGGTTTCATCTTCGTTCCCTTTGAAGTATCATATTCTTGCTCAAAATTATTTGCCCCATAGAAATTTTAGAGCCCACTCCATTTGATCCTTTGGAACACAAGACTTGTACCGCCTTCAAACCACCCCTTTAGGAATCGAAACTTTTTCAGTCTGTTCCTACTGTAATCTAAGGATACAAGATTTGTTTTAACTCCAATTCATTTCACCACAATTCAGGGGTTTTGAATTTTTCCCATCAATTTTGTTTGTCACACCATTCCCCGAATGTTATGACCTGATGATATCGCTTACTTTCGTCACATCCACTCATTATTTTGTCCAATTACCATTTGGACAAAGAATTCAGAGAAATAGTCTCAATCTAGACTTTATTAAGTACTTCCAATCTTCTCACATGGAAATTCTTAAAAAGTGATCTTGTTTTAGTTTCTTGTATTATCTAGAAATTTCCAAAGTAATATGTAGAACTTCTTTTGTGAAAGTTGTAACACCTCATACCCGAGTCCAAGGCAGAGACCGGATACGAGACATTGCTATGCTCGAACTTTCTTAAACATGCACTTACGGGCTATAAAATTTTATTCCGAATTAAAACTTCTCGTTCTTAGTCTAATCATACATTTCATGGGCCTACGAGGCCTTAAACAGATATCTGGAAACTTTCAGAACTTAATCGAAAACGTTTCCTTAAAACAGGGGGTCACACGCCCTTCTGGCTTGGGACACGCTGTGTACCCCTAAGACACGCCCATGTCTTCCAATTGTGGTCGACACTGACTATATTCACACGGCCTTGACACGCCAGTGTCTTCCAACCGTGGTCGACACTGACTATATTCACACGGTTTGGGATACACACCCGTGTTCTGACTATGTGTCACACACGGTCTAAACAAAAACAAGCCGTAAGGGAAGAGCCCGTAGCCTATTCTAACTTAAGGTACTAAGGTGCAGGGGACGCACGGCCTAGACACACGCCCGTGTGTCTATCCGTGTGGGCACTTGAAGGCTATTACCAAGCCAATTGCCACCCTGAAATCAAGATCAATCTCATATTCAATTCAACAACTCAAATTACTACATCTTTCATGAACAATACTACATGCTTCATTGATATCAATAAACATACATACTTAGTCTATCTTGGCCAATCACTTAGCCATATACAAAAGAATAATAAACTTGATAGCCCATACTTTTGCCTTTTTTAAGACATATTCTCAAAATGAAATGTTTCCTATACATGCCATACTTAATAAAAACATCTTGGCTTACCAAAATAGCGATTGATAGCGTGCTCCGAGCTCTGATGACAATGATCCATGAGATTGGCTTGGCAGGACTAGATGGAAAGAAAGAATAAAAGACGTAAGCATTTAGCTTAGTAAGTTTGCATATAATGCACATAGTAACATACTTGTTTAACATAAATCATTTGGCATAAATAATGGCATCATAAATTCAGCTATTTAAGCTTACTTACTCTTACTGATTCCTACATATCTCATGATACCTACTAGTCTCATGCTCGTGAGGTAGACAAGGTACCTGTATCACTTGATCACATAGATCAGCATAGTTTACTATAATAATCATAATCTCTAATTCATCATTCATAACATGAATAATACTCATTTCCAACTTGATAATAACTTTGCTTACTTAATTTCTTGCTATCTCATTTAAGCTTTACTCATTTGCCCGATGAATTCCTATGAATAATCGAGAATACTGAATCTCATCCCACATATAACTCGATGCCAAAACCATATCCTTGATATGGTCTTACATGGGATCTCTCATCTTGGTATCGATGCCATGTCTTGACACGGTCTTACTCAAAGTCCTCCTTGTGTGTTCCCTTGGGAACTTACCATTGCCATGTCTTGACATGGTCTTATTTGGTATCTTTACTCATGAACTGGTCAATGCCGAGCCTTGGCTTGGACTTACATGAATCTTCCTTGTTACTCACCAATTTCATGCCTTGGCTTGGACTTACATGAGATCTCTATCTCATGATAGCCTTTCAATGCCAAGACTTGTCTTGGGCTTACATGACATCTTTGCTTGGAGACTCACCAATGCCATGCCTTGGCTTGGGCTTACATGGATCTTCATCTCATAATAACTCTTCAATGCCAAGACTTGTCTTGGACTTACATGATAACTTTGCTTGATTGCCGATGCCATGCCTTGGCTTGGTCTTATACGGACTTTCTTATCTCATGTGGTAGATTGAGTATCCTAAGTAATTCAACTTCAATCGGGACTTTCTCATGCTTAACCTCATTGATTTCTTTATTTAACATAGCATTAAGTATTTCTATAGTAATAATGTACATTGTACTAAGCAATTCAATGATAGTAATCATAAAGCTTAGAAATCATACAAACTTACCTCGATATACAAAATGTATGTAGATATGCAATTTAGTCCTCGACTTTTTTCTTGCCTCGATTTTGATCCGGGCTTCGTTTTTCTTGATTTATAATAATAGTTTAGATCATTTAATAATCACATTGACTAAATTGACTCTTAACTCATACTTTGGCAAAATTATAATTTTGCCCCTAAACATTCTCATAATTACACTTTTGCCCCTATGCTCGTAAAATAATTTTCATATACTTTCTTAAACTTCATGCTTAGCTGATTCATTATCTCAACTATAGCAATAACAAATTCTCAGTATTTCTATCATGTATGACAAATTTCATAACTATTACAAACTGGTCCTTACTAGCATTTTTCGTGAAATTCATTTAGGAAAAGATGTTTATCTAACATCAAACTCTTATAATCTTTCTTAAAACATCATTTTACAAACATGTCATACATGGGTAGATTTTTGAACATGCATCTTAGCTCATCTTATAGCTAAAATTAGCTAATTCATAATACGATGACTCCAAAAATACGAAGAATATTAAAAACGAGGCTAAAATGAACTTACTAGCAAGCTTGAAAAATTGAAGAACCCTAGCTATGGCTTCCTTCAAATTTTCGACACTTGGGGAAGAAGATGAGAATGATTTTTGTCATCTTTTCCCTTATTAATCATTTAATTGATAAATGGCCAAAATGCCCTTTTCTATACAATTTCACCATTTACTCACTCATGTCTATTTTTGTCCAAAAATTATAATTTGGGCAAATTGCTATTTAAGGACTTCTAATTAATATTATAAAGCTATTTCATAACAAAAGCTTCTAGAAACTCATATTTTGCAACTTTTGCAATTTAGTCCTAATGGACCCTTTAATGGAAATTTCCATAAAATTTCTACATGAAACTTTCATATTATCAAGTAAACATCTCAAATACTTTAAAAACTCATTTTGCTAACTCGAATTTGTGGTCTCGCACCACAATTCTGACTAGGCCCTAAATCAGGCTGTTACAAAATTATTAGTTCATCAATCATTATTCCAATGCAACATGCTTATGAATAATGGAAAACAAGTAAATTGATCCTGAGAAGAATTGAATAAATTATCAAAAGAAATTAACTGGGAACATATCTTTGAGAAGAAAAAGAATCCAAAGATAGTAAATTAAATATGAATAGGACAGAGGTCAGATGCCCTAGATATCGCAGTTTGGGCTTCTATACACAAACTCCATGAAGACTGCTTTGAGCTTAACGTGTGTTTAGAAGATCCAAGGTACTTTGTTGATGCCCCGATATGCAACATACTTCATTTCTTTTTGATTCAGGTATAGCAAGATCACTGCATGTCTATTCAGAATTCGAACCGCCCTTTCGGGTTTTCAACTCAAAACCCGTTTGGTCTCAAGGTGCCCTTTACAGGTTTTCACCTAGGCCTCTCCTCTTTTTTTTTTTTGAAGTCTCAAAGCGCCCTTTGCGGGTTTTCACCTTGGCCTCTTCTCCTTTTTAAGCGAAATATTTTTTGACTGAATCCAAGTTCACAGGATTAGGTAAGCTTTTCCCATCCATTTCGGTTAAAATCAGTGCTCCTCCAGAGAAAGCCTTCTTCACCACATATGGTCCTTCCCAATTCGTCATTCATTTTCCTCTAAAATCCCTTTGTATGGGAAGGATTTTTTTTAGTACAAGATCCCCCTCGTGAAACTCTCTTGGGCGAACTTTTTTATCATAGGCTTGCATCATTCGTTTTTGGTACATCTGACCATGACGAACAGCCCTTAGCCTTTTTTCTTCAATCAAGTTCAACTGATCATATCGAGCTTGGATCCATTCAGCTTCATCCAATTTTATCTCTGACAAAACTCGAAGAGAAGGTATCTCTACTTCAATAGGTAGGACTACCTCCATCCTATAAACCAATGAGAAAGGAGTTGCCCCAGTAGAAGTTCTGACGGACGTTCGATAAGCATAGAGTGCAAATGGTAACTTCTCATGCCAATCCTTATAAGTCTCTGTCATTTTCCCTACTATCTTCTTAATGTTTTTGTTGACCGCTTCCACTGACCCATTCATTTTTGGACGATACGGAGACGTGTTGTGGTGTTTGATCTTGAATTGACTACAAACTTTCGCTATCATACTGTTATTCAAGTTTAGTGTGTTATCTGATATGATCCTCTCGGGCATTCCATATCGACAAATGATCTTTTTCTTCAAGAACCGACTAACCGCTGACTTAGTAACACTAGCATATGAAGCAGCCTCTACCCATTTTGTGAAGTAGTCAATAATCACAAAGATGAATCGATGCCCATTCCAAGCTTTTGGTGAGATCGGCCCAATGACATCCATGCCCCACATGGAAAAAGGCCATGGAGAAGTCATAACATGCAAAGGTGAAATGGTACGTGAATTTTGTCTCCATAAATCTGACATTTATGGCATCTTTTGGCATAGTTGATACAATCTCTGTCCATAGTAGACCAATAGTATCCAAATCTCATAATTTTTCTAGCCATTGTAAAACCATTAGCATGTGTCCCACAAACACCCTCATGAACTTCTTCCAAGATTTTCCTAGCTTCAACAGCATCAACGCATCTTAATAGTACCTGATCTTTTCTCCTTTTGTACAAGATATCCCCATCTAAAACATAATCAGAGGCCAATCTTCTTAATGTCCTTTTATCATTCTCAGTTGCATGCTCCGGGTATTCACGACTTTTTACATATCGCAATACATTATGATACCAAGGGTGGTCATCTTTTTCCTCTTCTTCCATGTTATAACAATGAGCTGGAACTTCAAAAATACTTATTTGAATAGGTGTCATATCCTCTAGTTTGTTTACTTTGATCATAGAATCCAGGGTTGCCAAAGCATCTACCATCTGGTTTTCATCACGTGGGAGATAACTAAAAGTAATGTCATCAAATTCCTCAACCAACCCCATAACTATTTTTCGGTAATCAATTAGTTTGGGATCTCTTGTCTCCCATTCTCCTTTAACCTGGTAGATTACTAAGGCAAAATCTCCATATACTTCTAGCACTCTGATTTTACGCTCTACAGTTGCTCGAATTCCCATGATGCATGCTTCATACTCTGCCATGTTGTTTGTGCAATCAAAATCCAATTTGCATGTGAATGGATAATGATCACCACTAGGGGATACCAAGATTGCCTCAATTCTATTTCCCACAGCATTTGACGCCCCATCAAAATTTAGCTTCCACAGACATTCTTCAGTAGTTGCTACATACATTAACTCTTCATTGGGGAAATCAAAGCTTAAAGGTTCATAATCCTCTAAGGCCCTACTAGCTAGAAATTCTGCTATTGCGCTCCCTTTTATAGCCTTTTGGCTTATATAAACTATATCAAATTTAGAAAGCACAATCTACCATCTTGCTATCCTTCCATTCAAATAAGTTGACTTCATCATGTACTTTAACGGATCAAGCTTCGAAATTAACAAGGTCGTATGATATAGCATACACTGCCTCAATCTCTGAGTTGTCCAAATCAATGCACAACACAATTTCTCAATCGATGAATATCTCATTTCACATTCAGTGAACTTTTTACTGAGATAATATATCACCTTTTCTTTTCTTCCTGACTCATCATGTTGACCAAGCACACATCCCATGGAGTTATTGAAAACTGTCAAATACAGTATCAATGGTCTGTATGGTTTAGGCAGAGATAGTACTGGGGCATTTGATAGATATTGTTTGACTTTGTCAAAAGCTTTTTGGCACTCATCGTCCCATACACCTTGGTTGTGTTTCTTAAGAAGACAAAATATAGGATCACATTTCTCAGTTAACTGTGAAATAAACCGAGAAATGTAATTTAATCTTCCAAGAAAACCTCGAACTTCTTTTTGAGTGTGTGATGGAGGCAATTCGTGTATAGCTTTGACCTTATCTGAGTCAATCTCGATTCCTCTCCCACTGACTATGAAACCCAGTAATTTCCCTGACCGAGCTTCAAAAGTACACTTAGCCGGGTTGAGCTTTAATTGAAATTTTCTCAGTTTCAAAAACAACTTCTTCAAGACTTCAATGTGTTCCTTTTCTATTTGAGATTTGGCGATCATATCATCAACATATACTTCAATCTCTTTGGGCATCATGTCATGGAATAAGGTTACCATGGCCCTTTGATATGTTGCTCCTGCATTCTTTAGCCCGAATGGCATTACTTTATAACAAATGGTACCCCATAATGTTATGAAAGTAGTTTTCTCCATATCCTTAGGGTGCATCTTAATCTGATTGTATCCCAAAAAAACCATCCATGAAGGAAAACAGTGAGTATCCCATCGTATTATCCACCAACGTGTCAATATGAGGCAAAGGGAAATTTTCCTTTGGGCTGGCTTTATTTAAGTCCCTATAGTCTACACACATCCGAACCTTTCCATCCTTCTTAGGGGCAGGAACAATATTGGCTACCCATTATGAGTATTTTACCACCTGTAGAAAACCAACATCAAACTATTTCTTGACTTCCTCTTTTATTTTTAACACCACATCAGGCTTCATCCTTCGTAGCTTTTGCTGAACTGGCTTGCACTCTTCTCTTATGGGAAGGCGATGCACTACAATATCAGTAATTAACCCAGGCATATCTTGATACAACCATGCAAAGACGTCTTTGAATTCCCGTAATAACTCAACAAGGTCTTGCTACGTCTTCTCAGCTATGCGCATCTGATAAACCGTAAAAGTAACATATTTTTATCCCACATTTAGTACGCTTTTAAATTATTTATCCCTAGATTTATGTAAAAAGGTGCTCTTAAACTTTTCTTTTCATGTCTTATACCCAGGAAAGCACCCGAGGATAAAAAGAACATAAAACAGGCCCAAAACAGAGTAAATGGGCCATATCACGAAATCGACACGGTCGGGACCAAATACCACACGGTCGTGCCTTGTCGAACATCTAGAACACGGTCTCACCCTGATTTACACGTCCGTGCCTCAAGTAAGAAATCCAAACATGGTTTGAAGTCAATCCACACGGGCGTGTGACATGGCCGTGCCCCTGTCGATGGAAAGAGCAATTTTAGTCGGAAAAGGATACTTAGGGAGAAAGAATCGCATTTCAAGAGCCTATATATATCCCCTAAGTACCACCTTTGATAGGGCGTTGAGCTAGGCCAAGGAGCCAAGCCGAAAAGGTCAGAATTGTGGGAATCACTCGAAGTTAGCCAGTTGATCTATCCCATGAAGCCGGAATTCTATTCAAGACGGCGGATTTCTCCTTCAATTCCTTCAGGGAATTTTAGGGATTTCTTATGTTTTGTTTTATTTTTCTCTTGAGATGTTTTCTTTATTTGTTATGAACTAAACCCCTCAGATACATGAAGGGGATGAAACCTATGATGGATCTTGTTATTATTTTCTGAATTATATGATAAATACTTAGTTTGTTCTTAATTATGCATGCTTAATCCAAATCTGATGTGCTTATGTGGAGGAGGAATAGACCCTGCCTAAGAGTAGATCTAGCATAATTAAGCGGAGTTGATCGCATGCCTAGAGATAGGGTGACGAGATTTTACCAGATTAGGGTGAAACCTAATATGGGAATACATAGATCGATTTACTGTTATTCTAGGGGGTTATTATAAGAGAATGAAATTTCCACTAATTAACCTAGGGTTAGACTTTATTCGTCTCGAGAGAGGGTTTAATATACGTTAGGGAGTCTTACGGATCAAACTCAGTAAATAAATCGTATAGTTCAGGTTTAGATAATAAATTGAAGTCTAGGTGGATTCGTCCTGAGGGAATCGTCGTGATCAACTGAGTTTTTTTCAAGTTATTTTCCAATTTGTTCTTTTTGTCTTTGTTTCCTTAGCTTAGTAGTCGTTAATTTAGATTAAAGCAACTCTATTTTATTTTAGGCTAAATAATAAAAGAAAAATTAGTATTAGTACTTTTAGTTCCTTTGGGTTCGATAATCCAGTCTTGCCTTAGCTATACTACTGTTCGATAGGTACACTTGCCTTTAATCATTGTCAGAGTTAGTTTCTAGGTTTGGTCATTCTTTTATAAATTTTAAAGCTCTGATTTCAGCGATCAAATTTTTGGCGCCATTGCCGGGGAACTAAAATATTAAGAAAACTCTATTTTTGTTACTTTAGCCATTATTTTTTTATTTTTATTATTAGTTTAAATTTTAATTTTGCTAACTCTTCTTTCTTTCTTTTCCTTTCAGGTACCTCTAGTTTATGACTAGAAGGAACCCGAGAGGACCTTTAGTATACGACAGTGATATTGAAGCTACCGATCGAAGGAATCGCAGAGAAATCAGGCGAGCCCTAAACTATACAGAAAGAGAGGAAAAAGACAGATCCAATTCTACTGAAGGGATGGACAAGAATATTCCACAACCCCATGATGTGGGGGAACGCAACACTCCACGTACTATGTTTGATTATGCTAAACCACATTTAACAGGAGCAGAATCAAGTATTGTTAGGCCTACTCTAGCTGCTAATAATTTTTAATTAAAGCCTAACACTATACAAATGATTCAACAATTTGTTCAATTTGATGGTTTGCAGGAAGAAGATCCAAACACTCATATAGCTAACTTTTTAGAGTTCTGTGATACCTTCAAAATAAATGGCGTTTCTGATGATGCCATACGTCTTCAGTTATTTCCCTTTTCATTGAGAAATAAAGCCAAACAGTGGTTAAACTCGCTACCATGAGGGTCAATCACTACATGGGAACAAATGACCGAAAATATTTTATTAAAATATTGCCCACCAGCCAAGACAGCCAAATTATGGAATGATATCTCTTCTTTTGTGCAGATAGATTTAGAGACATTATACGACGAATGGGAGAGGTACAAGGATCTCTTGAGAAGGTGTCCACACCATGGTTTACCCTTGCAGCTACAAGTCCAAACATTCTGTAACGGTGTAAACCCCTCAACGAGGCAACTAATCGACTCAGCCGCTAGTGGAACCCTGAACAACAAAACTCCTGAAGCAGCGTACGAGTTCATTGAAGAGATGTCACTGAATAATTATCAGTGGCAAGTTACAAGGACAAAACCGACAAAATTAGCCGGAGCTTTCAACATAGACACAGTGACCATGCTATCAACACAGATGGAGATGATGAATAAAAAGATTGATAGTTTGTGTTCTTCACAGGTACACCCAGTAATGCAGTGCGACGCAAGTGGAACTGTGGCGAATCCTGAGTACCCACCCTACCAACCAGGAGCAGAGAGCGAACAGATGAACTATATAGGTAATAATTTCAGATCCAATAATAATCCTTATAGTAATACTTACAATCCAGGTTGGAGGAACCACCCAAATGTTTCATGGGGAGGTCAGGGAAATCAAGGAAATCAAAGATAACAATCTCCTCAAAACTTCCAAAACCAGCAATATCTGCAAGAGAAGAAGCCAAACCTCAAAGAGATGCTGAAAAAATTCATGGCAGACACAGAAAACCGTTTCCAAGAAAATGAGAAAATACGTAAAGACCAACAAGCATCGGTTGAAAAAGTTACTAAGTCAGTCAAAGAAGTCACTTCCCAAGAGTCGAGGTAAGCACCCCAACATTCGACACCTCTAAGGTAAACACTTCCCAACTTGAACTTCATCGAGAAAATAAAACTGTAAGCCAAAGGGAGATATTCAAACCTTCAAACCTCCCTAAAATTTTTCAAACACGAGGAAAGTCTAGCTTAAGACTATAAACAAGCGCTTCTCGAGAGGCAACCTGAGCACTAACCCTACTTCTTTTTATAATTGCTTTCATTTTATTTTATTTTCCTTTTTCTTTCTCTTTTTAAACTAACTAGAAGTGCAGATTTCCAGGCCACACGACCTTGCACACGACCGTGGCCGTGGCCATGTGGACCACCGGAATCCCCGTACTGATATAGTAGAGGCTGTGCGAATCAAATCCTAACCACTTTTCGATGTCACGGATCCAACCACTACCCCACAGGCACCGATAAAGTAGCACAGTCGTGCCCCATGATTGTGTGAAGCTACTGACTTGCCAACCACAGGCAAGACACGCTCGTGCCTCATAACTGTGTCAACATACTGACTTCCTAGACACGTGCGTTGTTGGCTAAAAAATGGGCATGGTGAAATAACACGCACAGACACATGGCCGTACGAGGCGGCTGTGTGAATTGACACACCCTTGGACCACGACCGTGGGAACATGGCAGATTTGAACTCCTATTTTAAACCCCACAGCCTCTCCCCATCTAAATTCATCTTGCTCTTCTTTTCTCCCTTCTTCCTCTCAGACTTTTCGCCCCATTTACTAAAACTCTAGATCCTTGAGCCATCACACATGTCGAAGAAGCGTAAAAGGCAAACCTCCTCAAAGGAGACTAACTTACATGAGTTCATGCCGGCAGCTTCATCCAAACAACAAGCCAAGGGTCTTTGAGACCATATAATTTTTATTTTTATTTTCTCTTTTGCTTCAATTTCCTTAATTTTACTTCTTTTCTATTTAATTTAGTTAAATCTATTTTAGTTTCGTAGTGTCAGGATCGTCAGGCTGCTAGGGAATCACGTCACTTCCACCACCGCCAGTACCTCTCCAGCCATAGAGGTCACACCCACCTCGCGAACCATCTAACAATAAGGACTCTTCAGTCCATTTATCTTTTATTTTCATTTTGTTTACATTTTTGTTTCCTCTTTCTTTATCTTTCTTATCTTTAACTATATATTTAGTTTATTTTAATTAGGACTTAATAATTCCTGGCTACTTCTTAGTGCGCTACCCAATTTCTTTATCTACCGCAGGGTCGTCATCCAGACCGACCTCCCCATCCTCCTTCACTTCTAACTCAATGAATCCATCCAAAATTTAAGGAGTATTCTTTCCCCTTCTCTTTTGATTTATCCCTTAAATGTCATATCTATCTTTGTACATTGAGGGCAATGTACATATTAAGTGTGTGGGGGTGAATAGTTATTTTGAGAAAGTGCCTAATTTTTTTCATTATTCTCAAATCCCTGAATTTAGACTTGTTCTTAAGTAATTTCCTCGTATTACTAATTAAGATGAAATTTCTAATGATTTATGGTTTTTATTGACATGTTTTTGAGTAAGTCATTGATAATTGAACATTGATGATTAAATTTGAAGAATACTAGAGAATCAAGCATGATAAGTCTAAATTTCAAAAAATTAAATTTTTTAGGTTGTCTACCTGAATCTGAAAGTTATCTTGAAATTTGAAATTTACAAGGTTGATATCAAAATACCCATAATCTTTGTGAGATTTTGAGCCTTATAGAGCATACATTCTTTTCCATGCTCACTTTATTGATTATGAGTGTGTCGACTATGAACTGTTATTCTAGAACTTGCCTTGATTATATATGTCGAGACCACAATTATGATTTGATATACAGAGATGATAAAGGCACCTCGGATTTAACCCACTCACTCCACTAAAAAGCCTACCTTCATAAATTGACCACTAGTGGACCCCGTTGATCCTAACAACCCTTTTTATTGACTAACCCACTAATATTAACCCAAAACCCCTTTGTATTTGTTATCCCCATTCCTTTTTAACTCTCCGTATGTCGAGATTTGATTTGATTTTTTGCCTAGCTATGATATTTGTTTTAATAGAGTCATTCATAATACTTAGTTTTTTCTTAAAAAAATATATATTCAGTATTAGTGTTATGAAAAACGAGCCTACACAGTAAGATCTAATCATCCAAAGAAGAAAAAGCTCGTAATATTAGGTTTATTATTTCTCTAAGTTATTATTGTTTTAAGAATTCCTAGATAGGTAACTTGTCAATTCGATCTCAATTCTAACCCTCTAATTCAGCCTATATCCAGACCCTTAACCCTAGCCTCGTTACAACCCGGTTAAAGTCCTTTTGATCTATTTGTCATCTCATTTTACAGCAGTGGAGATTTGATTTTCAGGCAAGCCTATGGGATTAACTTTTCATGTTCGACTTATGGATGATCTTTTAATTTTGAACCTTAAACACCTTTTGAGTGATTTGAGTGAATCTTTTGTGAGGATGTCAATCTTTGTAGGTTTTGAATTAAAGGTAATTATTCATATAAAGGGAAATGCCTAAGTTGTCGTGCTACAAATGTATGACTTATCTTGTTTGAATCTTTAGGACTATTTGAGTTGAATTAATTATGATGAGACATTTTTGATAGGAATTATGATTCATGGGAAGTTCGTTTTAGTTGTAAGTTGAGAATTTTGCTTGAGGATAAGCAAAAGCTTAAGTGTGGGGGTATTTGATAAATCGTAAAAGTAGCATATTTTTATCCCACATTTAGTATGCTTTTGGATGATTTACCCCTCGATTTATGTAAAAAGGTGCTCTTAAACCTTTCTTTTCATTTCTTATACCCAGGAAAGCACTCGAGGATAAAAAAGCATAAAACGGGCCCAAAACGAAGTAAATGGGCCATATCACGAAATCGACACGGTCGGACCCAAATACCACACGGACGTGCCTTGTCGAACATCTAGAACATGGTCTCACCCCGATTTACACGGCCATGCCTCAAGTAAGAAATCCGAACACGGTTTGAAGTCGATCCACACGGGCGTGTGACATGGCCGTGCCCCTGTCATTGGAAAGAGCAATTTCAGTCGGAAAAGGATACTTAGGGAGAAAGAATCGCATTTCAAGAGCCTATATATATCCCCTAAGTACCATCTTTGAAGGGGCATCGAGCTAGGCTAAAGAGCAAAGCCGAAAAGGTCAGAATTGTGGGAATCACTCAAAGTTAGCCAGTTGATCTATCCCAAGAAGCCGGAATTCTACTCAAGATGGCGGATTTCTCCTTCAATTCCTTCAGGGAGTTTTAAGGATTTCTTATGTTTTGTTTTATCTTTTCTCTTGAGATGTTTTCTTTATTTGTTATGAACTAAACCCCTCAGATACCTGAAGCTATGATGGATCTTGTTATTATTTTCTGAATTTTATGATAAATACTTAGTTTGTTCTTAATTATGCATGCTTAATCCAAATCTAATGTGCTTAGGTGGAAGAGGAATAGGCCCTGCCTAAGAGTAGATCTAGCATAATTAAGCGGAGTTGATCCCACGCTTAGAGATAGGGTGACGAGATTTTGCCGGATTAGGGTGAAACCTAATATGGGAATCCATAGATCGATTTACTGCTATTCTAGGGGGTTATTATAAAAGAACGAGAGTTCCACTAATTAACCTAAGGTTAGATGTTATTCGCCTCGAGAGAGGGTTTAATATACGTTAGGGAGTCTTACAGATCAAACTAAGTAAATAAATCGTACGGTTCAGGGTTAGATAACAAAGTGAAGTCTAGGTGGATTCTCCTGAGGGTATCGTCGTGATCAACTGAGTTTTTCTTCAAGTTATTTTCCAATTCGTTCTTTTTGTCTTTGTGTCCTTAGCTTAGTAGTCGTTAATTTAGATTAAAGCAACTCTATTTTATTTTAGGCTAAATAATAAAAAGAAAGTTAGTATTAGTACTTTTAGTTCCTTTGGGTTCGAGAATCCGATCTTGCCTTAGCTATACTACTGTTTGATAGGTACACTTGCCTTTAATAGTTGTCAGAGTTAGTTTATAGGTTCGATCATTCTTTTATAAAATTTAAAGCTCTAATTTCAGTGATCAGCGTCCCAATTTTCACAACCTTTCCTTCCTCTAAGACTATATTCTCTACCACCTGTTCAAGGGGTAAAATTTGTTTCTCTTCTTGTTTTACCATTCTTAACAAATCTGGAGATAAGTTACAATCCCTGTTACACTCAAAATCCTGAGATTCCTTTAAACACATGTCTTGCTCAAAACGGACCTCTAAATCTGTAGTATCGTCACTCATGTCATTGATATCTAAGGACCTGTCGTAGGCACAAAAGAATGTACAAAGAATAAATGAATTCGAGAACAACTATTTACATGGTATGAATGAGAATTAAAAAAAATTTGGAATGAAATTAGAAGATCAAAAGAATAAATAAAAGAAAAATGAAAGAATATTTGAACGAATTGATCATTAAAGATGTATTTTATTGAAACAAAAGATGTCTGAACATGAGCCTATTTCACAAAAGAAATCTTATTGTTCCTAGGCTTAAAAACAACAAGTGTGTTCTGAACATTACTCTGTGTAATCTCTAAAAACTACAGGAAGATCCTCTGCAGTCCAATTGTTCAAATCGCTTCCAAGTTCATAAGGGCGAATACTTAACAAGTTTCTTTGCTCAGTTTCTTCCTTGTGTATGGCGTTGATATGAGGATTTCCAATTTCCAATAATCCTCTCTCCGGGTGAATTATCCCTCCTGATACAAAAGTCTGGGATATGTGAGGGAATGTCATCAATTCCCACTTGACTTCTTCCCCATTCAACCGTGCCCTTCTTCTCTCTTGCTTCTTCTCTATTTCCCTCTTCCTTTGTCTAGCATATGGCCAGAAACCCAAGTCAAAATAGTCTCCTTTCTCTTTCAGCATTGGAACTTGAATCTCTTATTGAAGATGTCTACCCAGTCCTTTTCCCGGTAAGGCTCCTTTCCCCTCCATCATTTGTAAGCCCATTCTCGTGGTCCTGGATATCCTAGGCACTGGAAGCTCATTCCCATCAAAAATAAATGTTGTATTCATGAACTCTAAAGATCGAAAGGAACATTCAGTGGCCTCCTTATTTGCCTCTATGTATGGCTCGTCGCTGGTAACGATTGCTGTGATGTCCTTCTCTGCATTTATAGTAACCAACCGAACCTCTATTACCAATTTTAATTTTTGGTGCAGTGATGAGGGCACTGCCCCTGCCGAATGAATCCAGGGTCTTCCCAACAAACAATTGTAGTAGGGATTGATATCCATCACCAAAAAATCCACTTCATATGTGTTTGGCCCAATCAACAACAGTATGTCAATCCCTTCCATCACTCTTCTCTCAGTGCCATCAAATTCTCTCACTATGTTCTGGCATGTCTTCATGTGAGAATTGTCTATAGGCAATCTTTTCAGCATAGACAATGGTAACACATTCAAAGCCGATCCATTATCAATTAACACGCTTGGTAGAGTATATCCTTTGCAACGAGTAGTGATGTGCAAAGCCTTAGTCGATCCCATACCCGCAGGTGGAATTTCATCATCACTGAAGTAAATGAAGTTGTCAACACTTATATTACTAACCAGACGGTCAAGTTTATTGACAGATATATCTTTAGTAACGTAGGTCTCGTCCAACACCTTCATCAATGCCTCGCGATGTACTTCTGAGCTTAAAAGTAATGCTAGCACTGATATGCGAGCCGGTTGTTTGTGCAGTTGTTCTACCACGCTGTATTCACTGTGCTTCAAGATTTTTAGAAATTCTTTAGCCTCTTCTTCTTTCACTGGTTCATTGATAAGTGCCTCAAGTCCTTTCTCTCGTTCAACTGCCAAGGTCTTTGATTTCACTGGTTCTCTTTTAACGTTTACTGAGTCATAACGCTTTCCATTACTTGTGTAAGATCCTTCATTTTAGACGTTCTTGGAAGTGCTAGCTGAGTTTTCCACTCCCGGTATTGTAACATTACAGTCGTAATTCCAAGGTACCATTTTGTTATCCTTGTAAGGAAAGGAAACAGGTTTTTGGATTACAACCTTTGGAGCCACTTGTGTTCCGCCTTCCGTACTTCTTGGTCGGGAGATAATGATCCTCGGGTAATTGACTTTTTACTTTGTCAACTCTCCTTCTGTTGCATATATGTTTCCTCCCTCTGAGCCTTCCTCATAAACTTCTAGCTTCTTATTGTCCATAAGGCCCTACACCAAGTCTCTGAACTCCACACATTCTTGGATTTCATGCCCTTCTGCTTTATGGAACTCACAGTAGTCCCTTACTCCTTTGCATCCTTTCATAGAATTTGATTCTATCAATCCTTTCCCAACCATTTCTCTCCATATCATTCTCAACAGGGTTTTTACCTCCGTAATATCCTCATTGATCCTTCTCACGATATTTTCACCAATCGCGTTTATCCCCTTATCTCCATGATTAGGTAACGGGTTCTCCGTACTAGGGGTATCATCAAACTTTACAATCCTCATCTTGATGAGTCTCTCGACTACCTTTTTGAAGATAGTGCAGTTTTCTATTGAATGCCCCGATATTCCCGCATGGTAGTCACATTGAGCGTTTGTGTCATACCATTTAGGATATGGGGGCTATAACGGCTTTAGATAAAATAGGGACACCATATGTGCGTTAACTAAACTTTGATATAGCTCCTTATGCGTCATTGGGATTGGCATAAATTGGAGCTTTTTAGAGTTTTTCCTTGCGCCTGATTCTTGTCTTGCCGACCCTTGTTGCCCAGCAGTAATTAAATTATAACACCCCGAATTTGGGCCTAGAAGAATTGGGCCCAATGGGCCTTGGGAATGGGAGCATTTAAAAATTTTTGAGACATAAGTAGCACTTAGAGTATTATTAAGATAGTATCGGGATTAATTGAAGCCTTAGAGTTAAGGGTGACTTTAGGGAAAAAATTTATTTTTCTCACTTAGTGGACCCTAGTCTCAAGCATGAGGCCTCATAAGCAGATTAAAAGGAGAGAAGACACAAATGGGCTTGTAGTCCAGTGGAAAGTGGAGCTATATAGGGACTATGAGGTGGCATGTTAGGCAGTCAAGTGGTCCAAGGTTCGAGGCCTATGAAGGGAAAATTAAGGAGTTTTATTTTGTGCCTGGACAGAAGGAGTTGGCGTTGGAAGGGACTCTGAAAAGGAGTGTTTAGAAGAGAAATTTAAGGTGCAAATAAGGGAGAAAATATAGGGATTGGAAGGTGGATATAGTGGTGTCAAATTGGACTCTGAGGGAAGGGAAGTTCGGCTAGGGGCTATATATATGAGTGCCGAATTAAGTTCCTAGGTTAATGCTGAATTTTTGCTTCTCTGCTAGTCGAATTTCATCACTTGTGAGAGGCAGACGTTTTTCTAAGTGTGCCAAAGCTGAATCCTTCATATCCTCCCTTCTCAGATTCCCTTTTGGTTCACCACTTGATTCTAGCCAAATCACTTTTATTTCTTATTCCCCAAGTGTTCCCGAATTGCCTCTGTCACCTTTCTAGTCTCAAAAGCCGGACTTAAGTAGCAGGACCAAAGGAAGATTTCGGTAAGAGCTTAGTTAAATGTTTAGTGTGTTTTGTTAAAAGCTGAAGGGCTATCTAACCCCTCTTTGCCGTTACCATGTATTAACAAGGGTGAGGCTCAGCAATCGCAAGCGCGGTAGGTATGGATTGTTATCAAAGTACTAAGTATTCTCAATCCAGATAGAGTTTTAATAAGTGGCCGAATCTATTGTGGCTCGTAGGGGTGACTTATGATCAATATGGGTCACTTGGTTATTGACGATATAGGTGTTTAGATGTAGATCTAGATGGTAATCGCCAATAGTGGCAAAAGAAGGGCTACGAGAAAGTAAGGCACACGGTAAGGTTGCGGTGAGGTTTTGGTTTCTGATAAAGTGCATCTTAAGTTATGATTAATCCTTAGATGATGTCAATTGTAGGTTCGTGACTAAAGGGTTCGCAGCATGCAAGGTTACCAGGTGTGTACAAACACTACACACACGATATTAGCAATGCTGAAAAGCCGAAAGTGGCTAAATGGGCCCGGTGGGCCCTGAGCCTAAGAATTGATGAAATGGGTTGGTTTGTTAAACGTATTGAGTTAGTCACGCATGATACACGATTTGGATTTGTTTGGGGCTTAAAAGGCCATATGATATGATTTGGGCCTAATGGGCCGTAAGGGTGTGATTTGGGCTTGATGGGCTTATGGGGACGTAGACATGTATATTAGGGTTTATGAGCCTTAAGCCTAGTTTGAACAACTCTTAAATTTCATAAGACTTAATCTAATTAAACATGTCTATGAACAAGTCGATGGGTTGGAGTGTGGCAACAGATGTACGCATGTCTAGGAGTGGATCTAGGGAGAGCTTGGTACTTAAGCGGCCCTAGTGGCCCACCTCCTCGTTTCTAGAATCCTACCTGGTGCATACTGCATGTTCACTTTAGCCGTGAGGACTTGTTAATGGGGGAAAGTTCATAGCGAAAACCCGATAAAGACCAAATACCCTTATATTTGCAAAATTACTAAATTACCCTTATATTTGTAAATTTACTAAAATACCCCTATATTGTAAAGCACCAAAGTACCCCTATTTTGCAAAAGTACCAAAATACCCCTATTTTGTAAAATTACCAAGATTCCCCTATGTTGGAAAATAACAAAAAAATACCCCTGTAGGATAAAATTACAAAAATACCCCTAAGTAGTGAAATAACGAAAATACCCCTATGTGACGAATATAAGTTTATGGATGTCACTTGTGTGTTTGATGCATTCATATGATATTCTGCTTAGGATGCATATGGGTGGGAATTATGGTACGGAGGAAGATTTGAGGATCACATGACCGTATGGTATGGATCCAGGATCGCATTGCCGTATGGTATGGATCCACAGAAGGCTTTAAGCCCAACATGTGTTTAGCAGCTTTGCTGCAAAGTTTGGTAGTACCGTAACCGGGCTACCCTTGGTGTGTAGCAGAGGGGTGGGTCGAGCTAGAACTCCCCACAGGAGTCATAAGCTTCGAAGGGAAATGGTGTGTGTAGCGGACGGATTTTTGGGGTGGGTTTGCATTATTTGTTTATAAATGATACGATATGCTATGATATGAGGTCAATGTGGGCTAAAGCCCAAGACCACCGATTTTGATAGGGCTTAGGCCCAATGTGAATATTTGTAAGTGATTTGTTTTCCAAGGGTTGTACACACTGAGTTTTGAAACTCACACCCGTTTAATTTAATGTTTCAGGTAATCCCGAATAGACGACTCGACGTGGGAGAGGACTCAGAGGTGGCCACACTACAAGAGGCTTAAATTTTCATTTATTTGTTTCAAAATACATGTTTTTAGTTACTTAATTTTCGGTGGATGTAATAAGGCCTTGTACTCCGTTTTGACTTCAGATTTATTTTCGGTTTTGAGACTAATTGTTTATTTAGTTATTAAACCTAAGTAAGCTCTTATGTTGAAACCTGTTTTCTTAAATACTTAAATTAATAAAATGGGTTTTTATCTTTAATTAATAAGACTAAAAGATTTTGGGCTTTTGGGCCTTAAAATTTTTTTTTTTAAATTAGCAAAATCGTTTTGAATTGTGCCTTTAATGTGACATTCTGGATTTGGGCTTAACTTCTAGGCCGGGTTTGGGGTGTTACATTTAGTGGTATCAGAGCCCAGTTGCAAAGCTAGGGCTGTGAAATGGGCTATCTAACCCCTCTTTGCTGAATTTGAAAAGAGCTTAGTTGAATTTTTAGTGTGTTTTGTTAAAAGCCGAAGGGCTATCTAACCCCTCTTTGCTGTTACCATGTATTAACAAGGGTAAGGCTCAGCAATTGCAAGCGCGGTAGGTAAGGATTGTTATCAAGGTAGTAAGTATTCTCGATCCAGCTAGAGTTTTAATAAGTGGCCGAATCTATTGTGGCTCGTAGGGGTGACTTAAGATCAATATGGGTCACTTGGTTATTGACGATATAGGTGTTTAGATGTAGATCTAGAGGATAATCGCCAATAGTGGCAAAGGAAGGGCTACGAGAAAGTAAGGCACACGGTAAGGTTGCGGTGAGGTTTCAGTTTCTGATAAAGCGCATCTTAAGTTATGATTAATCGTTAGGTGATGTCAATTGTAGGTTCGTGACTAAGGGGTTCGCAAAGACGCAAAGTTTACAGTGTGTACAAACACTACACACACGATATTAGTGTCTTTTTGAAAAAGAGAAAGTGGCTAAATGGGCCCGGTGGGCCCTGAGCCTAAGAATTGATGAAATGGGTTGGTTTGTTAAACGTATTGAGTTAGTCACGCATGATACACGATTTGGATTTGTTTGGGGCCTAAAAGGCCATATGATAAGATTTGGGCCTAATGGTCCGTAAGCGTGTGATTTGGGCTTGATAGGCTTATGGGGACGTAGACATGTATGTTAGGGTTTATGAACCTTAGGCTTAGTTTGAACAACTCTTAAATTCCATAAGACTTAATCTAATTAAACATGTCTGTGAATAAGTCGATGGGTTGGAGTGTGGCAATAGACGTACGCATGTCTAGGAGTGGATCTAGGGAGAGTTTGGTACTTAAGCGGCCCTAGTGGCCCACCTCCTCTTTTCTAGAATCCTACCTGGTGCATAGTGTCTGTTCACTTTAGCCGTGAGGACTTGTTGATGGGCCAAAGTTCATAGCTAAAACCCGAAAAAGACCAAATCCTTATATTTGCAAAATTACAAAATTACCCTTGTATTTGTAAATTTACTAAAACACCCCTAGATTGTAAAGTACCAAAATACCCCTGTTTTGCGAAAGTACCAAAATACCCCTATTTTGTAAAATTACCAAGGTTCCCCTATGTTGGAAAATAACAAAAAATACCCCTGTAGGATAGAATTACAAAAATACCCTTGGGTAGTGAAATGACGAAAATACCCCTATGTGACAAATATAAGTTTATGGATGTCACTTGTGTGTTTGATGTATTCATATGATATTCTGCTTAAGATGCATATGGGTGGGAATTATGGTACAGAGGAAGATTTGAGGATCGCATGACCGTATGGTATGGATCCAGGATCGCATGGCCGTATGGTATGGATCCACAGAAGGCTTTAAGCCCAACATGCGTTTCGCAGCTTTGCTGCAAAGTTCAGTAGTACCGCAACTGGGCTACCCTTGGTGTGTAGCGGAGGGGTAGGTTGAGCTAGAACTCCCCACAGAAGTCATAAGGTTGGAAGGGAAATGGTGTGTGTAGCGGATGGATTTTTGGGGTGGGTTTGCATTATTTGTTTATAAATGATACGATATGCTATGATATGAGGTCATTGTGGGCTAAAGCCCAAGACCACCGATTTTGATAGGGCTTAGGCCCAATGTAAATATTTGTAAGTGATTTGTTTGCTAAGTGTTGTACACACTGAGTTTCGAAACTCACACCCGTTTAATTTAATGTTTCAGGTAATCCCGATTAGGCGACTCGACGTGGGAGAGGACTCGGAGGTGGCCACACTATAAGAGGCTTAATTTTTCATTTATTTGTTTCAAAATACATGTTTTTATTTACTTAATTTTTAGTGGATGTAATAAGGCCTTGTACTCCGTTTTGACTTCAGATTTATTTTCGGTTTTGAGACTAATTGTTTATTTAGTTATTAAACCTATGTAAGCTCTTATGTTCAAACTTGGTTTCTAAAATACTTAAATTAATAATATGGGTTTTTATCTTTAATTAATAAGACTAAAAGATTTTGGGCTTTTGGGCCTTAAATTTTTTTTTTAAATTAGCAAAACCTTTTTGAATTGTGCCTTTAATGTGACATTCTGGATTCGAGCCTATCTTCTAGGCCAGGTTTGGGGTGTTACAAATTACCTTTGGCTAGCTAACAGTGATGGCCTTCGAGTACCCTTTGTTGTATGTACTCGTATTATTCACGCCATTATCCTTTTTTCTAGGAGCAGACCTTTTAGTGGTTTCCCCTGCTTCAATCTTGCCAACCATTATGGCATTTTCAATCAGTTCTCCTGCCCTCACTATATCCACAAAGCTCTTGGTTGTACTTCCTATCATGTGAGTGATGAACGGAGCCTTCAAGGTATTGATAAAAAGCATTGTAGTTTCCTTTTCTAAGAGCGGTGGCTGAACTTGCAAGGCCACCTCCCTTCATCTTTGCGCATATTGCCTGAAGCTTTCATTTGACTTCTTCTCCATGTTTTGCAAGGTGATTTTGTTAGGCATCATATCTGTGACATGATTGTATTACTTCATAAAAGCTTGGGCTAGGTCCCTCCAGGAACTAATCCTAGCACGACTCCGTTGATTGTACCACCTGGACGCTGCCCCCACCAAACTATCTTGGAAACAATGAATCAAGAGTTGATCATTATTAACATAGCCGGTCATCCGTCTACTAGACATGGTAACGTGGGCTTCAGGGCAGCTAGTCACATTGTACTTCTCGAATTCTGGCATTTTGAACTTATGAGGAAGCACCAAATCTGGAACCAAACTCAAGTCTTTAGCACTAATTCCATGGTGATTATCAGCATTTTCCAAGGCCTTGAACTTTTCTTCCAACCATTTACAACGATCCTCTAATTGCCTTGAGGATTCAGTTCTTGTCCCCTCCCTCTCTACTATATCTAAGTCAGGGATAACAAGATTAGCAGGGTTATCTCCTGGGTTTGATTCTGTGCCAACTTGGAAATTCATGGGCACTCCAATGTTAGTTTGCCCTTGTTGAGGCCTAATTGTGACAGATGGCCTTCGTGGATACTCCTCAAGTTGTGTTTGTGCATGCGGTGGGGTAAAATCCGAAGAAAAGTCCTCATTATCTTCAAAATTAATTATGGGACCTTTTCCTTTGTCCATTGCCCCATTCAGTAGCTAAGCCATTTGAGCCATCACATTTCTTTAGGCTTCCAGCATTTGGTCTCTCATCTCTTGTGGGAGCTTTGCCATTTGCTCTTACATCTAGTCTTGCATGTCTCTTTGGAACTGTTCAAGTCTTTGATCCATGTTTTTCTTCTTGGCGCGTGTACTGTAACAATGTTTAGATTCCAGATTTTTCCTTCTCTCTCTCTCTCTCTTTTTGATGATTTTAACTAATTAGGATCTTTCTATGGACTTAAATACATATGATGTGCTGTAATGCAAATGCATGAGTGCAACAAGAAAGCATCGATTGTAATATCCCGGTTTAGAGCCTAGTCGGAATAGTGGTGCGAGACCACAAATTCGAGGTATATGAATGAGTTTTTGAGGTTTATGCTATGTTTGCATGCTAGTGTGAAAGTTTCATGAAGCAATTTTGTGAAATTGCTGTTGAATTGTCCAAAAGGACTAAATTGCAAAAGTTGCAAGATGTGAGATTCTACAAGCTATTTGTGTGAAATTGCTTTAGCATATTAATCAGAGGTCTTTAAATAGCAATTTTCCCAATTTTTAGTTTTTGGACAAAATTGGGCATGGATAAGTTAAAATAGGAAGTTTATCAAAAAGTGTATTTTGGTCATTTGGTTATTAAATGATTAAAAAGGGAGAAAAGATGACAAAATTCAGTCATCTTCTTCTCCAAGGCTGTCGAAAATTTCAAGGGCCAGTGTTAGGGTTCTTCAAATTTTTCAAGCTTGCTTGTAAGTGCATTTAAGTCTCGCTTTTTATATTCTTTGTATTTTTGAAGTCCTAGTTGCATGAGAAAGCTATTTTTAGCTATTTGATGAGCTAAAAGGAATGTTCAAAAATGTACATATGTATGACATGCATGTATTTTGATGTTTTATGGAAGAATATGAAGGCTTGATGTAGTAGAAACATCTTTTACTAAGTGATTTTCCATGAAAATGCATGTAGGGGCTTGATTGTTAAAAACTTAAGTTTGTTCATACATGTGCGATTTAGTGAGAATTGATGGATGCTTTAGTTAAGTAAGTGGTTCTGCTAAGCATGAAAGACTAGAAAGTTGAATAAAAATCACTTTACGAGCCTTGAGGCTAAAGTGTAAATAGGAGAAAGTTTAAGGGTAAAATAGTAATTTTGCTAAAGTGTGAGTTATGGGTCAATTTAGTAAATGTGTGTATTGAATAAGCTGATTTATTCATTATAGGTCAAGAAAGACAATGCCCGGATCGAAACCGAGACAAAAGCAAAATGGTGGACTAAATTGTAAGTCTCAAATACTTTTGAGTATTGAGGTAAGTCTATGCATAAACAATGTATTCATACTTACGATTATGAATACTAGCTAGTGTGTAGCATGATTGGGAATGATAGTGATTGACTGAGAACCTATGTGGTTCAAGTAGAATGAATGTGGTAGATGTTGTGAATGGATGAATGATTGAGTAAATAGATATATGGATGTGTTGTGATATTGGGAAAAGGTAGGTTAAGTGCGATACCATCCTAATGCATAATGACGATAAGCTGGCTATGTGCGATGCTATCATAAGGTATAATATCTAGTGGGCTATGAGCGAAACCACTATGATTATCTTGTTGGTAGGCTTAGTGCGATACTACCTTATTAATCGATTGTGGTGGGCTAAGTACGAAACCACCGGGAAATTAGCTGTGTGGATTAGCTGTATGATTGTATTATTAGGTTAATTAGCTGATATGTTGTATATTGGATAAATTATTGAGAATAATGATGTGTTGTATATTGTATAAATGTGATATTGAATGCAGGGGTGCATTTCAATGGTTATGATTATGTGATTCATAATGTGTTGGAAATGTGGTAAGGGATAGAAAGAGTAAGCATAGCTGTTCATTAATTGTTAGTATAATGCTAATTGTTGTTTAGCTTATACTATAATGCTTAAATGTTTATGTGTAAAATTACTAAGCTCAAAGCTTACTCCCTTTCTTTTCCCTTGTCTTACACAGTAAAAGTGGTGAACTGAGATACGAGGATCATTGGAAGATAGTCCACATATCATATCAGCACACTCTGGTACATGAGACTCAATGTTTTGTATATGGCATGTATAGGGGCTAGACAAGTTAGTGAAGATTTGTTGTAAATGTCTAAGATGTGTTAGACTTTAGATGGATAGATTATTTTGTATAATGCCATAGTTGTTGGCTATTCTATTATATGAAAAATGTAGTTATCTATGTGAGATTTCAATTCCATTTGAGTTGTTTATTGACATATTGAATAAGTGCTTGTTATGTATGCTAGAGGGGTGAAAGGAACTTGGCATATAGCTTTGTTCTTGTCCATGTGGATAGACACACGGGCGTGTGTATAGACCATGTGAGACACATGGTCAGCCCATGGGGGTGTGACTTTGCCGTGTGTCCCTTGCATGTTAATCTTTTAGGTTGGAATTGGCCACGAGCTAGCCACACGGGCATGTGTCTAGACTCTAGGCCGTGTGAGGGAAGTCAGTGCTCACCACGGTTGGGGAGCACGGGCGTGTGGTTTAGCCGTAGGACAATTGGTAGTATGCTTGAGTTTTAAGCACAGTTTGGGAACATGGGCGTGTGTGTCTACACACAGGCGTGTTACATCTTGCCCGGGCGTGTGAGCCCTGTATAAAAGAGAAAAATTTTAAGATTGAAAAAAGTTCCGATATAGTTGCGATAGCCCTCGTGTGTAAGAGTGAGGCCTCGTAAGTCGACAATGAGGTTATTGAGGTGAGTTAAGAGAGTAGTCACGATGACCTAAGTGGCGATCATGAGGTTTTAGTACGGTAATGCCTCGGGCCCGATTCTGGCGCAGAATATGGGTAAGAGGGTATTACATTTAGTGGTATCAAAGCTATGGTTTAGTCGATTCTAGGACTACCGTAGCGGGTGTAAGAGTTTACCTATACATGCCATAAATGTACAATGATAGTGTGGTGACTTCTGATGATTTTTAAATCTTGTTTTATATAGTATATGGATCCCGATCAATCTACTGCTGATGAAGCAGCTAGTAATACATCGGCTCCTGCGCAAGGAACTGTGCCTGTACAAAGTGGACCCGAGGCTAGGGGTTAAGGGGAAGAGGCACGGGAAGCTTTTCTCCAGATGGTGAGTAGTCGGTACTCGGACTATGTTCGAGCGAACCCCCTGCTCAACCTCCTCCACCTCCTCCTATACCTCAGCCAAATCCAGTGGCTCCTCAAGGTATTGATGTTGTGAGGATATCGAAACCCTCGGTGGATAAGATTAGGAAACACGGGGTAAGGAGTTTAAAGCTAAAGTAGATGATGACCTTGAGAGGGCAGAGTTCTGGTTAGAGAACTCGATGAGTGTGTTCGATGAACTTTCATGTACACTTGAAGAGAACCTGAAGTGTGTTGTATCCTTGCTGAGGGACTCGGCATACCATTGGTGGAAGATGCTGACGTTAGTGGTCCCGAAAGAGCGGGTGACGTGGGACTTCTTTCTGGAAGAGTTCCGGAAGAAATATATAAGCCAACGGTTTACTGATCGAAAGAGAAAAGAATTCCTTGAGTTGAAGCAAGGAAGAATGACAGTAGCGGAATATGAACGTGAGTTTGTTAGGCTCAGTAAATACGCTCAAGAATGTATGTCGACAGAGACCATCTTGTGTAAGAGGTTCGAAGATGGATTGAATGAGGACATCAAACTCCTAGTGGGTATTTTGGAGTTGAAAGAGTTTGTTGTGTTGGTAGACAGGGCAAGTAAGGCTGAAGAGTTGAGTAAGGAAAAGAGAAGGGTTATGAGTGAAGCCCGAGATACGGGAAAGTGACCGATGGGTAAGTCGTATCAAGCCCAGTCGAAAAGATCCAAGGAAGTGAATCCTCAGACGACAGCACCTGTGGGTTATTCGTATCGAGACTTGGGCAATACTCGTTCAGGTTCGAGAGTCCAAGCCACCTCGATGGAAAGTGTGGGCAATACAAAGAGCAAACTGGAGTGTCTAAGTTGTGGTAGATATCACACCGAAAAGTATTGGGGTAATAGTCAAAAATGTTATAAGTGTGGTTCCCTTGACCATTTTATCCGAAACTGCCCTGATAGGGATGTGATCGTGGTTGTCGAGTCTTAAAATTTATAAAAAAGAGAATGATCGAACCTAGAAAATAACTCTAGCAACGACTTAAGGCAAGTGCACCTATCGAACAGTAGTATAGCTTAGGCAAGACCGGAATGTCGAACCCAAAGGAACTAAAAGTACTAATACTAACTTTTTTTTTATTATCTAGCCGAAAATAAGTGAAGTTGTTGTTTAATCTAAGTTTATCTAACTACTAAGCTAAAGACGCAAAGACAAAAAGAATAAATTGGGGAAAATAACTTGAGGAAAAATTAGTTGATTTAGACGATACCCTTAGGAAGAATTCACCTAGACTTCACTTGCTATCTAACACTGAACCAGAAGATTTATTCACTTGACTTGATCCGAAGGACTCCCTAATGTACATTAGACCCTCTCTCGAAGCGAATAACGACTAACCCTAGGTTGAATAATTGAAATCTCTTTCTAATTAAAACCCCTAGAATCGCATTAACTCGATCTATGGATTCCCATATTAGGTTTCACCCTGATCCGGCAAAGTTTCGTCACCCTGTCTCTAGGCGCGTAAATGACTCCGCTGTGATTATGCTAGATCTATGAATAGACAGGGACTTTGGCTCAACCACCTAAACACATCACACTTGAATTAATATCTGTGAAATATCAAAACAAGAATTAAGCACACATAATTAAGAACAAATCAAGTATTTATCATATAGTTCAGAAAACAATAACAAGATGCGTCTTAGGTTTCATCCCTTTCAGGTATCTGAAGGGTTTAGTTCATAACTATAAAAGAAAACATCTTAAAAGAAAAGTTAAAACAAAACATAAGGAATCCTTAAAACTCCCTGAAGGAATTGAATGAGAGATCCGCCGTCTTGAGTAGAATTCTAGCTTATTGAGATGGATCAACTAGCTATCTTCGAGTGATTTCCCACAAATCTAACCTTTTCGGCTCGGCTCCTTGTCCTAGCTAACCGCCTCCTTTAAGGATACACTTAGGGGGTTTATATAGGCTTTTGAAATAGGTTTCTTTGCCCCTAATCATCCTTTTCCGGGTGAAACTCTTCTTTCCAGCGACAGGGATATGGCCATGGCACACGCCCGTGTGAATCATGGCCATGCCATGTTTGGATTTCTTTTAATGAGGCATGGTCGTGTCAGGCCGTGTTCTACATGCTCAATGAGGCACGGCCGTGTGGGCTAAAGTCCAGGTCGTGTCGATTTCCTCTTTGGCCCAATTTGGTCTGTTTTAGGCCCGTTTCTGGTTCTTTCTATCCTCGGGCGCTTTCCTGAGTATAAGACAAGAAAAGAAAGGATTAAAACCACCTTTTTACATAAATCAGGGGATAAATCATCCAAAAATATGCTAAATTTGGGATTAAAATATGTTACTTTTACGGTTTATCAGGATGATAAGCAAGAAAAGCAAGAGGTGAGATCTAGTGATGTGTCTGCATGAGGTAGGCCACCAAGGAACCCGAGAGGTGGGAATAGTGGTAGAGGTGCTTCTAGAGACTCTGCTGCGAGACCTGAGGGTCGGGCACCTGTGAGGACATATGCTATTCGCGCTCGCGAAGAGGCATCCTCCCCAAATGTAATAACGGGTACTTTTTCTCTCTATGACACCTTTGTTATTGCTTTAATAGATCCAGGGTCTACTCATTCTTATATTTGCATGAGATTAGCATCTAGGTTGAGTATGACCGTTGAGTCTACAGACATTCTGGTTAAGGTGTCAAACCCGTTAGGAAAGCATGTGTTAGTGGACAAGGTGTGTAAAAATTGTCCTTTATTGGTTGAGAATCATTGTTTTCCGGCAAACCTGCTGCTGTTGCCATTTGATGAGTTTGATTTAATCATTGGCATGGATTGGTTAACTAACCATAATGTCTTAGTGAACTGTGGTAGTAAGTCATTGAATTGAAATGTGAGAGTGGAGATGTGGTTCGAGTTGAATCAAATGGATCGGATAGTCTACAAGTGATGATTTCTTCCCTAGTGGCTGAGAAATGTTTGAGAAAAGGGTGTGAATCCTATCTCGCCTTCTTGTTGAATACTCAAGAGGTTGAAGTGAAGTTTGAAACAGTGCCAGTGGTACGAGAGTATCTGGATGTATTCTCGAAAGAATTACTCGGATTACCTCCAATGAGAGAGGTCGAGTTTGGGATTGAGTTAGTTACAGGAACGGCACCTATTTCAATTGCTCCATATAGAATGGCACCTTTAGAGTTGAAAGAACTGAAAGTTCAGTTGCACGAATTGACAGATAAGGGTTTTGTAAGACTGAGCTACTCACCGTGAGGTGCTCTAGTATTATTTGTGAAGAAGAAAGATGGGTCCATGAGATTATGTATAGACTATAGACAGCTCAACAAGGTGATGGTGAAGAATAAGTATCCTCTACCAAGGATAGATGATCTATTTGATCAACTTAAAGGAGCTACAGTGTTCTCCAAGATAGGCCTGAGGTCTGGTTATTATCAGTTGAGAGTGAAAGGATAAGATGTGTTGAAAACTGCATTTCGAACAAGGTATGGCCATTATGAGTTTTTGGTTATGACGTTTGGTTTAACGAATGCACCTGCGATTTTTATGGATCTGATGATCGTGTCTTCAGACTGTATGTGGATAAGTTTGTAGTTGTCTTCATTGACAACATATTGATCTATTCTCGGGATGAGAACAATCATGAAAAGATTTGAGAATTGTCTTGCAAACTTTAAGAGATAAGCAGTTGTATGCTAAGTTTAGCAAAAGTGAGTTTTGGCTCCGATAGGTCAGATTTCAGGGACACATTATGTCGGTGATGGTGTCAGAGTTGACCCGAGTAAGATTTCGGCTATTGTGGATTGGAAATAGCCGAGGAACGTGTCAGAAGTTAGAAGCTTCTTGGGATTAGCAAGGTATTACAGACGTTTCGTAAAAGGGTTCTCTGTGATTGCTACCCCGATGACGAAACTATTGCACAAGGATGTCAAGTTCGATTGGACTGAGGCATGTCAACAGAGATTTGATAGATTGAAAACATTGTTGACTGAGGCACCAGTTTTGGTTCAACCAGAATTGGGGAAGGAGTTCATGGTTTACAGTGATGCGTCGCTTAATGGTCTCAGTTGCATGCTAATGCAAGAGGGGAAGGTAGTCGCTTACGCCTCAAGACAGCTAAAACCGCACGAGAAGAATTATCCGACTCATGATTTGGAGTTGGCTGCGATTGTTTTCACGTTAAAGATTTGGCGACATTACTTGTATGGTGAGAAGTGCCGAATCTTTACGGATCACAAGAGTTTGAGATATTTGATGGATCAGAAGGATCTGAATTTGAGACAGAGGCGGTGGCTTGAGTTGTTGAAAGACTATGAGTTAGTCATTGACTATCACCCGGGAAAAGCAAATGTGGTTACGGATGCCTTGAGTAGGAAATCCTTATATGCTCTAAGAGTTATGAACACAAGTTTAGCATTGGCTGATGATGGAGCTATTTTGGCAGAGTTGAGAGTTAAACCACTATTTGTTAAACAAATATGTGAGGCTCATATAAATGACTGTGAAATGCAAGTTAAAAGAGCTAAGTGCGGATCAGAAAGTGATTCTGATTTTTGAGTGGATTTGAATGGTTGTTTGTTATACCGTGATAGAATTTGTGTACCAAGAGATGAAAAGTTGATTCGAAAGATTTTGCTTGAGGCACATAGTGGTTATTTGTCAGTGCACCCAGGCAGTACGAAAATGTCCAATAACTTGAAGAAGTTTTACTGGTGGCCAGGTATGAAAAGAGACATTTCCGAGTTTGTGGCAAAATGTCTGATTTGTCAACAAGTGAAAGCTGAGCATCAAGTACCATGGATTTTGTTACGGGGTTGCCGATGACTCCGAAAAAGAAAGATGATGTGTGGGTTGTTGTGGATAGACTGACAAAATCGGCTCACTTTATTCCAGTAGGTGTTGATTATTCACTGGATAAGTTAGCTGATTTGTATGTTGCGGAGATAGTAAGGTTGCATGTTGTGCTTACGTCTATTACATTGGATAGAGATCCGAGATTTACTTTGAGGTTTTGGAAGAAGTTACAAGAGGCCATGGGTACGAGATTGAATTTTAGTACTGCGTTTCATCTGCAAACTGATGGTCAATTTGAAAGAGTGATTCAAGTTCTTGAGGATATGCTTCGATGCTGTGTGTTAGAATTCGTAGGTAGTTGGGAGAGATATCTACCTTTGGTTGAATTCGCCTATAACAATAGTTATCAGTCGAGTATACGGATGGCTCAGTATGAGGCTTTGTATGGTCGTAAGTGTCGAACTCCTTTATATTGGACTGAGCTTAGTGAAAAATGGATCCTTGGAGTCGATCTAGTGAAAGAGACTGAGGAGAAAGTGAGAGTAATTCGTGATAGTCTGAAAGCTGCTTCGGATCGACAGAAGTCGTATGCGAATTTGAAAGAAAAGAAATTAAGTTTGAGGTGGGTGACAAAGTGCTATTGAAAGTGTCACCGTGGAAGAAGATTATGAGATTTGGACGAAAAGGAAAATTGAGTCCAAGGTTCATAGGGCCGTATGAGATTACAGACAGAGTTGGGCCAGTAGCTTACCGGTTGGCTTTGCCGGTAGAGTTGGAAAAGATCCATAATGTGTTCCATGTGTCGATGTTGCGACGGTATCGCTCCGATCCTTCACATGTGATTCCTTCAACAGAAATTGAGATAAGACCAGATATGTCTTATGAAGAGGAGCCGATTAAGATCTTGGCTCGAGAGATGAAACAATTGAGAAATAAAAGTATAGCACTAGTGAAAGTATTGTGGCAGAAACACGGAGTGGAAGAGGCTACGTGGGAAACAGAAGAAGCTATGAGAGAGTAACATCCAAATCTCTTTACTGGTAAGATTTTTGAAGGTGAAAATCTCTAAAGGGGGGAGAGTTGTAACATCTTGGTTTAGGGCCTAGTCAAAATAGTGGTGCGAGACCACAAATCCAAGGTATATGAATGAGTTTTTGAGGTTTATGCTATGTTTGCATGCTAGTGTGAAAGTTTCATGAAGCAATTTTGTGAAATTGCGATTGAATTGTAAAAGTTGCAAGATGTGAGATTCTAGAAGCTATTTGCGTGAAATTGCTTTAGAATATCAATTAGAGGTCTTTAAATAGCAATTTTCCCAATTTTTAGTTTTTGGACAAAATTGGGAATGGATGAGTTAAAATAGGAAGTTTATCAAAAAGGGCATTTTGGTCATTTGGTTATTAAATGATTAAAAAGGGAGAAAAGATGACAAAATTCACTCATCTTCTTCTCCAAGGCTGCCAAAAATTTCAAGGGCCATTGTTAGGGTTCTTCAAATTTTTCAAGCTTGCTTGTAAGTGCATTTAAGTCCCGTTTTTTATATTCTTCGTATTTTTAAAGTCCTAGTTGCATGAGAAAGCTATTTTTAGCTATTTGATGAGCTAAAATGAATGTTCAAAAATGTACATATGTATAACATGCATGTATTTTGATGTTTTATGGAAGAATATGAAGGCTTGATGTAGTAGAAACATCTTTTACTAAGTGATTTTCCAAGAAAATGCATGTAGGGTCTTGATTGTTAAAATCTTAAGTTTGATCATACATGTGTGATTTAGTGAGAATTGATGGATGCTTTAGTTAAGTAAGTGGTTCAGCTAAGCATGAAAGACTAGAAAGTGGAATAAAAATCATTTTACGAGCCTTGGGGCTAAAGTGTAAATATGAGAAAGTTTAGGGGAAAATAGTAATTTTGCTAAAGTATGAGATATGGGTCAATTTAGTCAATGTGTGTATTGAATAAGCTGATTTATTCATTATAGATCAAGAAAGACAAAGCCCGGATCGAAACCGAGGCAAAAGCAAAGTGGGGGACTAAATTGCAAGTTTCAAATACTTTTGAGTATCGAGGTAGTCTATGCATAAACAATGTATTCATACTTACGATTATGAATACTAGCTAGTGTGTAGCATGATTGGGAATGATAGTGATTGATTGAGAGCCTATGTGGTTCAAGTAGAATGAATGTGGTAGATGTTGTGAATGGATGAATGATTGAGTAAATAGATATATGGATGTGTTGTGATATTGGGAAAAGGTAGGCTAAGTGTGATACCATCCTAATGCATAATGATGATAAGCTGGCTATGTGCGATGCTATCGTAAGGTATAATATCTAGTGGGCTATGTGCGAAACCACTATGATTATCTTGTTGGTAGGCTTAGTGCGATACTACCTTATTAATCGATTGTGGTGGGCTAAGTGCGAAACCACTGGGAAATTAGCTGTGTGGATTAGCTGTGTGATTGTATTATTAGGTTAATTAGCTGTGTGGATAAATTATTGAGAATAATGATGTGTTGTATATTGTATAAATGTGATATTGAATGCAGGGGTGCATTTCAATGGTTATGAGTATGTGATTCATAATGTGTTGGAAATGTGGTAAGGGATAGAAAGAGTAAGCATAGTTGTTCATTAATTGTAAGTATAATGCTAATTGTTGTTTAGCTTATACTATAATGCTTAATTGTTTATGTGTAAACTTACTAAGCTCAAAGCTTACTCCTTTTCTTTTCCCTTGTCTTATAGAGTAAAAGTGGTGAACCAAGATACGAGGATCATTGGAAGATAGCCCACATATCATATCAGCACATTCTGGTACATGAGACTCAATGTTTTGTATATGGCATGTATAGGGGCTAGACAAGTTAGTGAATTTTTGTTTTAAATGACTAGGATGTGTTGGACTTTAGATGGATAGTTTATTTTGTATAATGCCATAGCTGTTGGCTATTCTATTATATGAAAAATGTAGTTATCTATGTGAGATTTCAATTCCATTTGAGTTGTTTATGGACGTATTGAATGAGTGCTTGTTATGTATGCTAGAAGGGTGAAAGGAACTTGGCATATAGCTTTGTTCTTGTCCATGTAGATAGACTCACGGGCGTGTGTCTAGACCATGTGAGACACACAGTCAGCCCATGGGCATTTTACTTGGCCGTGTGTCCCCTGCATGTTAATCTTTTAGGCTGGAATTGGCCACAAGCTAGCCACACGGGTGTGTGTCTAGACTCTAGGCTGTGTGAGGGAAGTCAGTGTTCACCACGGTTAGGGAGCACGGGCGTGTGGTTTAGCCGTGGGGCAATTGGCAGTATGCTTGAGTTTTAAGCACGATTTGGGAACATGGGCGTATGTGTCTACACACGGGCGTGTTACATCTTACACGGGCGTGTGAGCCCTGTATAAAAGAGAAAAATTTTAAGATTGGAAAAAGTTCTGATATAGTTGCGAGAGCCGTCGTGTGTATGAGTGAGGCCTCGTAAGTCGACAATGAGGTTATTGAGGTGACTTAGGAGAGTAGTCACGATGAGCCTAAGTGGCGATCATGAGGTTTTAGTACGGTAATGCCTCGGGTCCAATTCTGGCGTAGAACATGGGTAAGGGGTGTTACATCGATTCAGATTCAACTTCATTTAGAAAAATTTATTAGAAAACAAAATCCTTTACATAAAATGGTCTACAAATATGCTTTCGCCCTAATGCCCGAAGTCTCAAATTTCCTAAACAACAAAGCTAGCTCTCGACCACAACCTGACTGTAGCTCATACTTCATGCTCAATGTATCGGCTTGTACTACCAAAGTTTGTAAATGATCAACTACCTCTCGAATCTGAACTATGGCTTCACCCATGAGATAATCCCAATTTCTAACTTGATCATGAGAATGATGGAGCTCTTCCTTCCAATGCCCTTCTCTTACTTCAAGAAGCTCAATCCGGAGTTCACACTTCTGCAATGCCGATTCTAATTTTTCAATCTTGCCCTTCATTTCCTCAATCTTGTTCAGACTTGACTTCAGCTCGAGCGCAGAATTACGGCTTCGATGGTGGTAAAGAGACCGTCCCAGTTCAGCCACCCTAGCCTTTAATCCACATTTCTCCTTTTGGCTTTCTGCCAAACTCCTTTCTAAGGCCTCGTTTCGCATTTGCATCTCTTGGAACTTCCTCTCCCAATGGTCAGCCTTGGCCTTTTCCTCTTGAATCTCATGTTGCCACTGTTCCAAAGTCTTCCCCAATTCGACAGTTTTCATTGATAGACGCAGCTTCTTATATTCTGTCTTTAGGCTATCTAGATCTTCCTCGACCCTTTTCTTCCCTTTTCTTAATTTTTCGGCCTCTAATTTCTGAACATCCACATCTAATCTAAGGTACATTTTTTCTTCTTCCAACTTCTCCATCCTCTTTCCGAGCTCTGAACTCAACCTTTCAAAATCTTCTTTTATAATCTCCAATTTTGACAGGACCACTTGCAAGTATTCCTCTCTTGATCGGGCGCCTTCTAGATTTAGCTCAGGGATGTTATCATTAATCCTTCTAATCCTCAATCTGTTGTATTCTGGGGTCGTCATTGGGCCTGCAGATAATCCCTTCATCCTGCGAATCTGATTTCAAGCACTAGAAATCTCTTTAACCCTCTTCTTATAGTTATCCCCTCTGTATGAGAACTCATATTGAGCCAGTCCATATGTTGCAGGTACGAACTGTCTTGATCCATATTGCCTTAGTAAGAGCAAAGGAGTATACCCAACGGCTCCCCAAATTCCAAGTAAAGGAACCCAATCAAAGTTCCCACACTGATAAAGAATTTCGTTGGGAATCATCCAATGAGCCCTCCACTCGATGTCTTCCTCTTGGAGGTTTTGAAGGAGTGCCATCCATTTTTCCTCAGACACGTCCTCTCTCCTTGGTGTAGCCACTATCTCTTTTAATGGAGAATAGTTCTCAGAAAAAACCTGATAAGAAACTTTCTCCACCTTCCAGAAATGACTGTGAAACCAAGCTAATAATAACTGCACGCATCCAATGAACCTACCCTCACCTGCTCTTTGACATGCATTCAAAGATCTGAACATCTCGGCTAAGATCGCAGGTACAGGTGTGACTCTTTTGTCAAGTTGATCAAATAAATCAGTAACTGCTTCATCTATATGTCTGAGAGCTTTGGGGAAAATTACCAAACAGTAAATACACAAGGCAAAGACGTCAATCTTCTTGTTTTCATCTGGATGTGCTAAGATCAAGTCCCTTAAACTTACCCAAGGAATGTATTTACCCTCACCTTTTTTCTGAATTCTGGCTGCAACCCACTGTTCGCTCATCCCCATGATATTCATTAACTTCTTCACAAAAGTTGGGACACTAGAGCCCTAGAATAAGCTTTGTCGACTTGGATCCTTGAACAGCGAAGCAAGGTTGTATATTCCTCCATCGTGGGCACTAAATCTACTTTCCCAAAAGTGAAACAGCTATAGGCAGAGTTCCAAAACTGAGTAATAACCCGGAACAGATGCTTATCTACCTTGATGTCGAGCAAGTAGGGTAGATCGCCATAATTACGATAGAACAGCTGCTTAGCCTCATCGTCCCACTGGGTTCATATTTCTTTCAACTCTTGGAACTCATTTTGCATGATACTAATACGAGTGAAATCCCATAGTTCTGACACATGCCCCTCAGCTAAGCTATTCCCTTTCTCTAATTACGTTTGTTCTGACCATATGCGGACGATTGCATTGTCTTCCACTGTATCAAGGAATTCGTTCTCCATAACCAGCTTTCTAAATTAGAAACTAACCGTGAATCAATACCTCTTAAAATATGAAATGACATGCACAAAAAATAAAGCACAACAAGTTAGTACCATGAAATAAAACATAAAGCAAATAAAATAAACAAACACTTATCTGGGTAACCACTAAGGTTTGGCATAGTTCTACTTAGGGTAAGTCCTTATGCTTTCTATGTGTGGTTTAGCTCTAAAGTTGAGGTACCTAAACCAGCAGATTCCTCGATCCTCACCCATTATAGGCTCATACGGACCGAGTTTAGTTCAGGGGAATACATTTCCCTATGGCCATGCTGAAGTGAAAACTTCCCAAAGACATAGGTACAGATGCATCCCGGAAGCAATCCACTAGCCCATGCGGAGGTGAAAACCTCATGAAGGCATAGTTTCTCACTCCCACTTAAAGGTACGACCACAACGATCATGCAATGCTATGTGTGCAAGAAAATAACAATCATATGCAATGACAAATGCAACAAAAGGATCGTAATTTTCAAATCAAGTTTTCAAATCGAATTTCAAATTTCCGACAAAGGACAAAAATAATTAATTTTAGCTGTTTGACTCTCTTATGATGTCCCCAGTGGAGTCACCATGCTGTCGAAACCATTTTTAATTATTTTTGAAAAACAAGGATCGACTTTTAAAAAAACGAAAACTGGGAGTCGCCACCGATCTCTTTTTTGCTTAGGTGTGATCAGATCACCTTAAAAAAAACATGTTTTGTTTAAAACATTAATTTTGGCCTACGAAATTCAAGAAAACAAGTTCGGGAGTTGGTTACGTACGACGAAGGGTTAGCATCCTCATAACACCCAAAAATTGGTAACTAATTGATAAAATCATGTCCTAATGTTGAAAATTTAAAAAAAAAAAACTTAAAATACGATCCTTTTATTTGAAAGAAAGCTAAAACTCACTTATATCAAAGAAATAAAATGTCACACCCAATAAGATAGGATGTAACATCTCAAGACTTCGAAATTAAGCTTGCCTTTATTTGCAAAAAATCATTACCTCGAGATACGAAACATTATATCTAATAAGTACTTAAGAAATAACATTTTGCATTTTTGATAATAAGTTTCGATTTGAAGTTTATGCGTTTTTTAAAAAGGATACCCGATACCTTAAGTTCCAGGAGAAAATTAAAACCCAGTGAGTTAGGGTATAATTTTTCTCAAAGTCCCTAAATATCATATATCACTATATTAAAAAAAACATTTGAATAAAATGCATCAATTCAAAATGTGTTTTTATAAATAAAAAAAATTGGTTTTGAGTAAGATATGGCGTTACAAAACATAAATTCCAAATAGCAATTCTCCATAATTACAAGTCATATTTAACCATTAATACTAATATAGACAATTAAAGAAAGAATAATATAAAATAACGAATGATACAAATAATAGAATAACTATACTAAAGCAAACATAAAAATCATAAACAAATAAAAGAGCATGGATAAACAAATATAAGATGCAAAGCTGTAAATAACGAAAGATAAATACTAAATAAATATGAAACTATACATGCAAGATTAAGTGTAAAATAAATCAACATAGAATGAGTGACATATAACAAATAATAAATAGATATTGCAAATTAAAAAAAAACATAAAAATGATATGGCAAAATAATATATATATTCATGAGAAACTAAGTAAAATGCATTTTTTAAATAAATAAATGATATATAACTTTAAATAAAAAATATATTAATAGTATAATAATCTAATACGTATATGCATAAAACTTCATATTTAAGAAGAAATAATATAAACAATATATAATATATGAAATTTTATACAATATTAAAGATAAAATAATTTAAAAGTTATATATGATATAATATAATAATATATAATATACAAAATAAAAAGTGTAATATAATAACTAATGTGAAAATTTTAAAATAATATATAATATATGAATAATATTGAATTTAATAAAATAACCTAATATTAATAATAAATAATAATAATTTAATACATAAGTAATTCTAAAATAATAAAAAATAAGAATAATAGTGAAAATAAAAATAAAAAAACATTGAAGAAGCAGGGATCAAATTAAAATAAATAAATAAAAACTAAGGTAAAATTGCAAAAAGGATGATATTGGAACGCGCGCCAAACCATTGGGACTTATTGGGCAATTATGACCTATGTCCTAAACGGCGCCGTTCTGATATTAGCCTTTAAATAGCCTGAGGGACCGAATTGAAACAGCAGCAAACTTTCAGGGCTGAATTAAAAAATAAAAAAATTTAAATTGAACTAAATTAAAAATAATAAAATTGCGGAAGGACTAAAGAGGCAAATTGCCCCTTTTATAAAAACACGCGGATGCTCCACACGTATCGGGTCAACACGCGGGTCTGGCCTTTTTAAACGACGCCGTTTTGGTTATAAATAGACCACACCAAAACGGCTTCATATGGATGTCCTATAAAAACTAAAAAAATCAGCCCAAAATTCATTTTAAACACCAACTTAAAAAAATAGCAGAGGCCCCAGAAAAATGCTCTGCCTTCATCGATCTTCTGACCTCCGGCTGTCATCGCACTGTGTCACGCGCCGTCGTTCATGGCAGCACTAAAGCTAAAAATTTCATTTTTTTAGTGCAAACAAAAAAAGGTAAACACGTTCTTACTTATTTTTAGCAGTATTTGTGTATAAAAAAAACATTTGCATGATTCGAAAGAAAAAAATAAAAATAGTTGAAAGAAAAAAAATTAGAAAATCACCTCTGTTTAAATTTTTTGTATTGTATTCTGTATTCTTTTTTGCCTCCCTTTATAGATTCCATTAGAGTTATTTATAGCCTTGAAAAACAAATCGAAAATAAATACAAATATTCTGCTTTCTATTTCTGCCATTTTTCTTTCCTTTTGCAAGTGAATGGCGAAAAACACGTCGGCGATGTGGAGCGCTATCCACGCTGATTGTGGTGCAACTAAGGGACCAGCACTGGGAGCTGCGGCGCCTAGGGTTTCAAAAACCCTAGGTTTCTGATTCTCTTATTCACTTAGGCCTCTCGGTCTTATTTTAGTTTGGGCTAGGTTTTAATGTTTTGGGTCTGAGGGTGTAATTGGGCCACGGGTAGTTTGTTCTGGGCTATTGGGTTTAGGTTTAGTGTTGGGCCACTGGTAAAATTGGATGTAAAGGGACTGTAAAATTTTGGACTTTGGGTTAATTTACTTTATTTTATTTTTTGTTTATTTATTCAAGCCCGGGCACAAATGGGCTATTACAGTTTCCCTATTGGTTTGGTCCCGAACCTTCTCTATTGGTTTGGTCCCGAACCCTCTCTAAAGCATGTTTAAGGTCTCGCAGACTTTCTAAAGGGACTATATGTGTATGAATTATTATAAAATGATGTTGTATGATTGATATTGTGAAATGAGAGTAAAATGTTCCGATATGTCCGGTATTGCCTCTTAACCTTAGTCCGGCGATGGATACTGGTTAGGGGTGTTACAAAGGAGGTATTTTGAGGCTTTTGTGATCAGTGTAGATGATACACTTCTCACCATACAGATAATGCCTCCATATTTTCAATGCAAAAACCACAGCGGCCAATTCCAAGTCATGTGTCAGACAGTTTGCCTCATACGTCTTAAGCTGACGAGACGCATATGCTACCACCTTACCATCTTGCATCAACACACATCCCAAACCGACATGTGATGCATCACTATAAACCGTGAACTCCTTTCTAGGTTCAGGCTGTATCAGAACAAGAGCCTCAGTCCGTACAGTCTTGAGCTTCTCGAAGCTCTCCTGTTGCGTATCAGACCAAAAAAAAATGGTACACCCTTACGTAGCAACTTAGTTAAGGGTGCTGCAATCAATGAGAAACCTTCTACAAATCGTCGATAATAACCTACCAGCCCCAAAAAGCTATGGATCTCAGACACATTCTTCGGCTACTTCCAATCCAATATAGCCTCAATCATTCGAGGATCGACTCGAATCCCCTAAGCAGACACCACATGACCCAGAAATGTTACTTCAAGGAACCAGAACTCGCACTTGCTGAACTTAGCATAGAGCTGATTTTCCCTCAAAATCTGAAGAACAATCCTAAGGTGCTTGTCATGATCATCCTTAGTCCTCGAATAAACCAATATGTCATCGATGAACACCACCACAAACTGATCCAGATAGGGCTGAAACACTCGATTCATCAGGTCCATGGAAGCTTCCGGTGCATTAGTCAGTCCAAATGGCATCACTAGAAACTCGTAGTGACCATAACGAGTCTTAAATGCCATATTATGCTCATCAGCCTCCTTAACCCTCAACTGAGGGTACCTAGATCGGAGATCAATATTAGAGAATATTGAAGCTCCTCAAAATTGGTCAAATAGGTCATCGATCCTCGGCAACAGATACTTGTTCTTGACGGTCAGCTTATTCAGTTGCCGGTAGTCAATACACATCCTCATAGATCCATCATTTTTCTTAACAAACAGTACCGGTGCTCCCCACGGAGACACACTAGGGCAGATGAACCCACGATCCAACAACTCCTAAATCCGAGCCTTAAGCTCCATAAGCTCTTTCGGTGACATTCGATAGGCAGCGATAGACACAGGAGCTGTACCAGGGAAAAGCTCAATCCCAAACTCCACTTCTCAATTTAGAGATAAACCCGGTAGCTCCTCAAGGAAGACGTATGGAATGTCCCTTACAATGTGGATATCCTTTACAGTAAATTCCCTAGAAGCATAAACACTTACGTAGGCCAAATACCCCTCACATCCCTTGCAAACCAATTTCTCGGCCACCAGTGTAGAAATCACATTAGATAAGTAATTCCGACGCTCTCCAATCATGACTACCTCATTACCCTCTTCAGTTCTCAATACAACCCTCTTAGTCGCACAGTCCAAGCTGACACGATCCTTGACCAACTAATCCATTCCCAATATTAGGTCAAACTCCCCTAACAGAAGATCCATTAAGTCAGCCAAGAAGATCGCCCCTTGAACCTCTAACTGTACATCTCTGAATAGCTTATTAACCCTTATAGACTGTCCCAACTGTCTCAGTATAGTAACCTCACTCGTAGTCTTCTCAACCGACATTCCCAAGTTTTCAGATATGTTGTTAGCTATGTATGAGTGAGTAGACCCTATGTCTATCAATGCAAGATATGGTATATCATAAATAAGAAATGTACCAGTGATGATGTCAAGAGCATCTCTGTCCTCATGGCGGCGTGCAGCATAAAAAATAGCACGTTGCCTCGCCTCAATCTATCCAGCACCTCTCTCCGGTGCTCTCTGTCTATGACCCATACCACTATCACCCCAACCCTAACCACGGCCTCTCGATAGCTGCTGAACTACCCTATGTGGCTGTGCAGTACCAGTACCCAAAGCTTGCATCTGATTGGCCCTCAGCGGACACTCCCTAATGTGATGATCCAATGATCCACACCTCAGACACGCCCCAGTCCTCTTCCAACACTCGCATTGATGGCTTCTACCATAATCGACACATGGTTGCAGTCCAGCAGTAGTAATAGGGGCTCCAGCTCTAACTGGCCCATTAGGTTTAGCCTTTTTCTTAGGCCTCTGAACAGAACTCAAGGGCTCCGAATCCCTCTTATTCCTACTTCTCTCTCTGTCATGGTTTTGGCGCTCAGCGCATTTAACCTCCTCGGCGATCTTCGCCTTCTCAACCAATGAAGAAAAATCACCCTCCCTCTGTGGAGCTATCAGAACTCTCAAATTATACCTGGGGTCATCCTCAAAGAGGACACATCGCTCATACTCAGTCTCCACCATACCTTGCGCATAGGGGCTCAGTCGCAGGAATTCGGCATCATACTCAGCCACAGATCGATCTCCCTAAGTAAGGTTCAGGAACTCCCTCCTACGGGCATCCACGTAGCTCGCCCCCACATATTTCCCTTAGAAGGAAGTCTTAAAGAAATCTCAGGTCAAACGTTCGGGCTGAGTGCCCTCTTAATATGATCGACCACCAGCGGTAAGCCTCATCCGCGACAATGAGCGCACCGCACCCTTTAATTTCTGCTCAGTGGTGCAATCTAGATCATCCATGATCCTCTCTGTGGCCTTAATCTAGTATTCGACCACATTAGGGGCGACCCTAGTGACACCCCTGAAGGGATCAGCTCCATTGGACCTGAGTCGTTCTGTAACTGACCCTCGGCCCCTAGATCCAGTATTGCATCCAGCGACCCTCTCCAATATCCTTAGCATAGCCTGGAACAATGCGTCCTCCCCCTCCATGCGATCTTGAGACCTGGATCTCGATGGCAGTAATATCTTGGCGTCTTACTCATGCCCAGATTTGGCATATTGCCCAGTGAAGAGGACTCAGTTCGAGCCCCTCTATGGCCTCTACCTCGACCTCCAGTACCTCATCAGTGGATACCTCTTGCGTACATTTCTAATTGTATTTATCTATATTGCAAATTTTATGAAACAGATATTTATTAGAAGATGTTTTATGTAAATAGTTTCAGTAATTCAGAGTGATTTTCGTAAATCGCAGTCTCTATCAGTTTTGCTACAGTCTCAATATACTCTATCTAGAGTGTTTTCACAGTATACTACCTACAGTAGTTTCAGAATATACTATCTACCGTATTTTCAGTTTAAAATTATCACAGTTTTAAAAAACTTACAGGATCGGCGCCGGAGACTCGGTGTACTACATATTAAGTCAAATCATTTTCAAAACCCAAATTATAACCAATATTTAAAACCCAAAAATCTATAGTCAAATTTTGCAACCTGGCTCTAATACCACTAAATGTAACACCCTAAACCCAGCCTAGACGTTATGGCCGAATCTGGCAAAGTCACATGATAGCGTGATGAAAACTAAGTTTCTACAATAAATCCATTTCCATTGACTTACTTTTCTTATCTCTTCTTAATTCAAAAATCCTTACTCATTTAGTTGGTTGTTTTAAACATAATTCATTGCGAAAGCTTTTAAAATTATTTTGAGTAAATCGTATGTTTAGAGAAAACTTCGCCTATTTGAAAACTGAGTTTTCCTACGTCTAGCAGGTATAAATTCATAAAAATAAATAAAAACCAAATTTTATCAAAAGTCCCCAAATTACATCCAGATAAACCACAAATCATAAATTACAAATCGTAAAATCCAAAAACTATGGTCATCATCGAGTCCTCCACCACACTGATCCATCTAGGGCTAAGGATTACCTGTGCACATTAAACAGAGAAGGGTGAGTTTACGTAAACTCAGTGTGTAATCCCATAGAAAACAAACAGCAGTAAACACAGTGCACAGCCAAAAACAGTCTTGGGCCTAAGCCCCTTTCAATATCAGTATCAGTATGCACAAGGGCCTTAGCCCATCACAGTATCAGTAATAGATATATAGTGTTTAGTAACAAAGTCCTACCCAACCAACCTTTACACACCATCTCTGTCCAACCCTACACTCCATTTGGGGATTAAATCAACCCACCCGTCCCTACACTCTAGGTAGTACCGAATGCAGCATAAAACAGTAGTTTGCAGCTGAGCTGCCAGTATATAAGGCTTAAGAGCCTTTCAGTACATTTCCCCCAATTAAAATCAACCCAACCCCATGCAATGAATGACATGCTAACTCATGATATCAGTACATATAATCAGTAAATGTATACATGCATACTATCATCATGCTTAATATATATCCATCAATCAGTCAGTTCACACAATTAGGGGTCTAAGTAATGCTTACCGATCCTACAGTAGGTTCACAGTCGACTTGGGTGACCCGTGCTACCTTAGCAATCAATTAAGTGAAAATAGGCTCACACGCCCATGTGGCCTACCCGTGTAGGCCCACACGGCCTAAATTTGCATCCAGACAGCCTAGCCCAAAATTCCACACACCCGTGTGGAACCACACGCCCATGTGGAACCACACGCTCGTGTGGCCCACACGGCCCAAATCAGTCCAACCTGTGTGTCGCACACGGCCTGCCTAGCCATCACACGGTCGTATCATGCACGCACGTCCTGGCCTCGTCGAACGCATGCCCGTGTTGGGCACACGACCTACCACACGGGTGACAACATGCTCGTGTGGCGTCAATAATGAGGTTTTTAGCTTTCATTAAAACCTCGTTTTTTGTACAATCGAGTACACAGCTGGTATCGTTCGATGATAAAGCATTTCCTGAGCACTCCGGAACCTAAAATTGATCAGTAACTCCTCAATTAATCGTTTAACCAGATTCTTAAATGAAAACACAAGATGAGAACTAACTCCTAAACCAATGAGAAACGTTACCTTCGCTCGAACAATAGAAATTCCACGCACCTACAGTGACGATTCCAGATCCTCAGCCCCTCGAATACCTCCTAAACACCAAAAGAGACCCTTAGCAAAAGGATTTGTCAACCAAATGAAAACTGAATCAACCAAAATGTACCTATACGACACGAATGGAGAGTGAAAGAAAGCAGACTTTATGCAACCAAAAGGAGGAAAACGAAAAAAAAAAAAGAAGAAAAAGGAAGAAGGGTGAAGGGGAGATTGTCAGTTTTTCTGCAAAGAGAATTTTGGGAAACTAATAAATCAAATCCCACTGCCTACTCTATCTCAACCACCCACTACTCAGATTTTCAGTACAACTCAAACTCCCAGCCATCAAATCGAGCAAAAATATTTCCCCTTGCCCACGCAGGGATTCAAACACTAGACCTCCAACACACTAATACTCCACTTAACCACCAGACCAGCAGGCCCATTCTGACATGTACTTACAAATAATTAAACTTAAGCCTACTGAATAGGGTTTAAGCTTTATTCAGAAAAATACCAGAATTTAGCCAAAGACTTGGCTTGAACTTAGGACCTCTTAGACACTCCCAGAACACTTAACCACTGAAGTAGATACTCAGCTGTATAAAATTTACAAAAGCTGAAAAACAAATTTTTGGGGCGTTACATAAGTAATGGTTTATACATTAACCAGAGGCGTTCAATCAATAATTTCTCTAAATCATTATACGCATAAATAACAAACTTTTACAAAAGTTTTTCAAACTCAATCAATAAAAGACTAAGATATAAACACATCAGTATTAGTAAGATTAATTATTTAAACAAGCAATATTGCAAACGACAGGTTGCAAGTTGATAACACATATGTGATTATCTTGTAGATGCATCTACCAAAATCATTTGTATAACAACATGTTTTTCAGTGGTTTCGGGGCCACAAATCTGATGAGTAAGTCTGTAAATATTATTACTTAATATTTACGAGTTAAATATAGAGTTATAATAAATTTTGATTTTATAATTTATGTTATTTGAATGAATAATTAGGTTTAAGTGGTATGTCCCTAAACTTAAGTGGTTTTAGAAAATGAGGTATCCGGATCTCATTTCCATAAACTAAGCCCATAAATATTTTATTAAATATTCACATAGTTTTATTAGGGTTATATAAAAATTTGGTTAAGAAATTTTAAGGTATAAATAGTTAATTACGTAAAAAGGACTAAATTGTAAAACCTATAAAAGTTAATCTCTATAGAATTATTTGCATAAAATAGGTGAAAAGGCATGAAATAAGGGCCTTAAGTAGTAATTCTACCTATTTTAGTGGATGATCATGGCTTGACATTTGATGAAATTTGGTTTAATATTAAAGGGTAAAATAGTTATTAGTTAATTAAACTTAAATTTAAGTAAAGACAAAGTATCATCTTTTTCATTTGGGATGTTGGTAGCCGAAACACCATTGTTAGGTGAAGAAAACTTTTGGCCAAAGCTTAGATTTTGTGCATGGTATGTATTTGATACCTATTTTAATTATTTTTATGTTTTTAAGTTCGTATTAGTTAATCTAGCTAGCCCGAGGGTCAATTTATAAAATTTTTAATTTTGAGGGACTTTCCATGAATGAATTTGATGTGTTTGTGAAGTTTATTGATAGAATATTAAGTTTGATTGATGAATAGCCTATTTTGTTAAGTGATTTCTATTGATTTTGAGTATTAGGAATTAAATTGTTGAAAGTGTAAAATTCGTTGCTGTTAATGTGAAATTTGGATAAATATGGGATATTAGGGAACCTTATGAAAATTGGCTAGCATGAAATTGTATTAATTGTAGCTAAATTGTAAGCTTTGGGTTTAAGGACTAAATTGCACAAAAGTTAAAATGTTAGGGGTAATTTTGTAATTTCATGTTAAAATGAGTTATAAGCTAGAATTAATGATTTTAAGCTATTAGAATTATTTAATTGAATGAAATTATTATTTAGATCAAGAAATGAGTCAACCGGGACTAGACCGAGGAAAAGCTAAGGTGGCGGATTAGTCATTGGATTCGTTTTTACAATCATTTGTTAATGTAAGTTCGTAACTTAATTAAATCAATTAGTTGTTGTTTTAGTTGTTTAATATCTAATTGTTTACATATAAATCAAATTCGTTGGCTTGAAGAAAATGATTAAGACCATAGTTGAAAGACACTATTGCACTATACTGGAAACAAATAAGACCATGGTTGAAAGACACTATGGCACCTTATTAGAAACAAGTAAGACCATAGCTGAAAGACGTTATGGCATCACGATTCTAACGAGTAAGACCATAGCTGAGAGACATTATGGAATCATGATTCTATTGAGTAACATCATAGCTGAAAGATGCTATGACATCACGAATCAAACAAATATGTCCATAGTTGAAAACACCAAGGAAACATGATGGAAAATGAATAAGACCATAGTTGAAAGACACTATGGCAACACGATGGAAGATGAATAAGACCATGATTGAAAAACACTATGGCATCAAGTCGAGAATAAATAAGATCATGGATGAAAGACACCATGGCACCCTCCGATCATTTGCTATTCAGGTAACACGTTTCAAGTGAGCTATGTATCGTAAGTATGAATACGAGTTGAACGTTTGACTAGTATAGTTTGATAATGAATGTTAATGCCTTTGTGTGATTATATGCTTCATATGTCTATAAATATGTTAACTCGTGATGTTGTGGTGTGTTTAGGGAATTTAATCGTTATATGAGTATTTTCTAAATATTCGATGTTATTTCATTTGATTCAGTGGATGATTTAAGTTTTAATGAATGGATTCGTATATCAAAAGAACTGTGTTTGTAACACCCCAAACCCGGCCCAAACGCTACGACCGAATTCGGTATGTCACAGAGAAAACCATTTTGAAAATTTCTTTAGCCGGTTTGAGTTTTGATGAAAATATCTCATTTTCATTTATCTCGTTAAATAAAACATTTGTGTGTATAAAGAAACAAAACTTAACTTAGTTATTTAAAACTTGATTAAGTCGGATCGTTACAATTTTGTCGGATGTACCCGATGGCACGAAAGAAAATCAATTACGTTTGAATTTAAGAAAACATGTATACCCATTTTAAAGTCACTAAGTAATTTAAACAAATTATCCAAAATATGCAAAGTAATAAAAATAATCTTAGGAGGCCTTATTACAACTTCAGCAAATGAAACCAAAAGTAAGTAAAAATAATTCAAGTCCATTTAAACCAGTATTTCCACTGTATGGCCACTCGAGTCCATCCGGCTCCTCATCCGTGATCTACGAGTCACCTGAAAAATGTTAAGGAGAAGGTGAGTCACCAAGACCCAATTTGTAACCCTTCCCCGATTTAGTGCAACAACATACACAATTTATAACAAATTAACATGCATTAAATCATGCACCCAACCTAGCCATCCAAACGCCTTTCTCTACCCCATGTGGTACCAAACCACTGGTGGTGCCAAACCACTGGTGACTCAAAGTCACAGTTGTGATACCAAATCACTGGAGGTGCCAAACCTCTGGTGTCCGAAGACACAAATCGAATGATGGGGCCAACCCATCGTGTGATACCAAATCACTGGCGTCGATCCCATATCTCAAATGTGGGGCCAACCCACGGTGGTGTTAACCACAGGGACGAGACGCTATGAGGTGCCAAACCTCTGGTGACCGAAGTCACAATGTGGTACCAAACCACTGGTGTCCGTCGACACAAATATTACTTCCCCCTCCACTCATTTAATCCCACATCAATCAATGATATGCATTTAACAGATATCATGCCAATACATTTATTTAATAACATACACTGAATTTATCATCAGCCAAATATCATATGCCACATATAATAAATATGTCATGCTTCCCAAAAGCATCATAAAGAAAGTAAGCTCGTAACAACAAAGACTTACCTGAATCCTTGCTTATACCATTTATGGTATTAAATCTGAATCTACACAAATCTGATTTCACATACACAAAATACTTAGCACATTAATTAGTTATAAAGTGTGTATGTACACACCTGATGCCAGTCGACAGCCCTAAATCCCGAAGAACCCAAATCGGCACCCTAGACTTCCTGCTCCGCAAATGCCTTTGAATATAACTACAGCACACGATTTGCGACCTTGCTTCCCTTTCCGAATCGACTATTCTAAAATGACTGCTTTACTTGATCGCTGCCAAAATCCCGGAGCCCTTCTCCAACCGATCGAAAAAAGAAAAACCAAAGAGATCAACACCACACTTAATATTTGGCCAAGGTAAGTTTAATAGAAAGAAAGAGATTTCGGCACATAGATAGGGAGTGGATTCGGCTATACAAAGAGAAGGTATAGAATTGGAGTTGGAAGGAAGAAAAAAATAAATGGATAGGGGAAGAAGGTAGAAGAATTCAGCAAAGGGTCTAAAAGAAAACATGAAGAAGGGTGCCCATTATAAAGAGAAAATTTTGAGCACTTGACTCCCCCACATGACCGAATGTTGTCATCTAAAGAGCCCTTTGGCGGGCCACTACTTCTTCACTCCTCAAATCCCACATTTCTCTCCTAGTATCTCTTATTTTATCCTCATATCCTCCTATTTGAATTAAAAAAAATATTATCATCTATTCTAACCTTGACCACCTCTTCCAATAACTAAAAATAATAATAACAATATTGTTTTATGCCACACTTCCACCGAATTTTTAAAAACAAAGCCCCCTCCCCTATCCTTCATGGCCGAAAGTGGCCTTAAGAAAACCCCTTTAGTCGTCCAACACCTTCACCTCTCACCCACTCCTTGATTCCCTCCTAGTTTCACTCTACAACACTCTTTCAAACCAATTTAAAATAAATAAAATAAAAACCCACCTTTTATCCACTATCACCTCTTCAATTTAAAAACACAAAATAAAATAAACTAACATTAAAGCACCCTCCAAATTGAATTCAAAATTAATAAAAACTAAGCTTATCCTTATCTTCCCATTAAAATAATTAAAACAACCCACATTTATCTACATATATAAATCCATACTTACCCCATTATCCCACTCCTAAATAAAATAAAGTCCCATACTTACAATTATCTAAAATAAATAAAATACAACAACCACTATCTCTTACCTTCCAGTCGAAAATACCACTACCAGCAACCCTCCATTCGGCCAAGGGAAATTTGGAAAGAAAATGAGAATAAAATTAAAGCATTTCGGCCATGCTTTGCTACCCTCAAAGCCGCACATGCTCCTCTCCCCAAGTGATAATTTCAACACCAAAAGAATAATAAAACATTATTATTCAAAGTTCCCATTCTCTTAATCCCATTCTTCTATACATTAAAAATAATAAAACAAAATAAAATAATAAAAGCTACCCCATCTTCCATACGTAAACATACAAAATAATAATAATAATAATAATGATAATAATAATAATAATAATAATAAGAATAATATAACTAACCTATCATCCCATGCATTAAAATAATAAAACACAATAAGATAAAATAACTCCATACCCTGCAGCAGCAATTGAGACAACAAATAACAATAAAATAATAATAAATAATAATAATAAAACAACAATACCCCTAAGCCTTGCAGCAGGAATAGAAACAAAGGCACATGCCTTCCTGCATGCGTGCATGCCCCATGCAGGCCATTAGCTCCTCACGCCGGCCAAAAAGGAAGAAAAACCTCCAGGTGCTACCCCCAGGTCTCGAACCCGAGACACGGAGAGAACTCCCAACGCCTCGACCACTTGGCCACCACGACTTTCATGTCAATACCCGCGAATTTTCTTTTAATCTATCCTTCATCTGGCTCCCTTACCTTAACGCCAGAGCCAAAAATAAAAGCATTCGCGCGCCCTCTAAGGGACTCGAACGCCCGACCTCGAGAAGCTCCTGTGCAGCAAGCGTCCCAGCCACCTCTCCCAGGTGCCTTTTTGTGATATGAACCACCTCGATTTTCTTATAAAGCCTCCTTAGCCGCGCGCCTCATTAATGCAAAAACATAATTCCTCCCTTTTTGCTTCCCTTGCAACTCGAACCTCCTCCCTTCTTGCGCAGGCCTCCAAGGCCCTTAAAGCAGCGCCTCAAGCCACTTTACTACCTGGACTTTCATGTCCTAAACCTTCCAAAAATTTTACTTAAGGCCTCCTTCACCCAAATTCCACCTTTAACCCAAATTTTTCAAAAATTTCCAAAAAACTCCCTTTTTATCCTCGAGCTTTAAGAACCCCTAAAACATACCCAAACCAATCTTAAGGCCTACTAACACTAGGGTTATGCTCCAAATGCACAACCCCTAATTTAAGATGTTACAATTCTACCCCCCCTTAAAAATAATTTCGTCCTCGAAATTACTTACTAACGAACATCCGAACATTTCAATTCACGGCACCACGCTTACGCTGCGCACTCTGATCTTAACAAAACTAACACATTCCTTAGATACTATTCCAAGATTCGCATTCAAGTTCCTTACTTCACTCGCATACAAACACGAACTATCTTACCTTCTAGGCACAATCTCTAAGTTCACATTCAAGGTTTCAAGCACTTCGCTAGCAATATAAGAAAACTCTACAATAATCAAAGCAATTAAGGGTATTCCAGAAATAAGGAACGTACCCGTTTTCACATCTGGCACATCTTCCTCCTCGCGACGGCCAACTGCATAAACCAACCTTGGTTGCCTCGCCTCAGTACCTTGGCTCCTCGGCCACGCCGTTATCATTACCATTACCCCTAGCCGCACCTCGTCCCTGCGAGGTTTTTGGCCATCCCTCCTGAATTGACCACGTCCTTGATCCTCAGCTTGAGTCCTAGCCAACTTCCGTGGACAATCTCTTACCCGGTGCTCCATTGATCCACACTCAAAGCACCCTCTACTTCCACCAAACATTCTCCCGAGTGGGATTTCTGCATCTAGCACATCGAAATGGCAGCATCGAAAGCAAAGCTTTGTGGCTCTTTTCGATTCCCCAAATCTAGCCCTCTTCTCCACATTACGCGCTCGATCCAGCGATCCAAAGCCTCTCTTACATTTGTTCCTATCATGCTTCGTCTTTTACGGTCTCCTTGATCCTTCTTGGCTACCTTAGCCTTTTCCACTAGAGAGCGAAAACTCACGAACCCATCATGAGCAATCAGCAACCTTAAATCATCTCTAAGCCCGTCCTCAAAGCGGACGCAACGCTCATGTTCAGTAGCCACGATGCCCCTAGCATACCTACTCAACCTTAAGAATTCCGCCTCATATTCCGACACTGACTTAGTTCCTTGCACCAAACCCGAAAAGCTTTCCTCTGAGCATCGGTATAGCCTGGTGCCCACATACTTCTTACAAAAGCAACTCTAAAGTAATCCCACGTAAGATCATCTCGCCGTGGCACCATCTCGGACAGTGAGCCACCACTGATATGCCTCATCCTTTAGAAGCGACACTGCTCCTTTCAACTTCTCCTCATTAGTCAGGTCAAGATCGTCCATGATCCTTTCCGTTGATTCCAACCAATATTCCGCTGCACTGGGTGCCACTCCCGACACACCCCGGAATACTTCAGCTCCGTTAGATTGGAGTCGCTCGGGAACAGATTTCCGAGCTCCCAAATTTCCACTAGCCCCAGCCACCAACTCGAGAACTCGTAATACGACTTGCGTCATCGCCTCACCCCGCATGCGATCTCGCTCCTCGCTCCAAAAGCTGGAGGTGGTGGTGGCGGTGGTACTTCATTCTCAGAACACTGACCCGACCTAACGGGTTCAGACACGGTCATCCTGCCCCTACCGCGTCCACGACGGCCACGTCCTCTAGAGCTCATTCTAACTACCGCGCTTTAATCTGATTAAGAAAATTTTATGGAAAGCTTAATAGGGATTCTTTCGATCAAACAAAGTGTTTTAAGTTTTCTATCCTAGTTCACACAGAGAAGAACATCCATTCCCTAATACCTTTCATACTTATCCACCCTTCGGACAGTTCTGTCCATTTCTATCCCAGGGGTATTTTCGTCATTTTCCTACAAGGGTATTTTTGTAATAATTCGAAGAATTTTTTTTTTACTCAATAGATCAGAATATTTTGAAATTTCCAAGACTAGAGGGTTATTTTCGAAAATTTCCCAAATTAAAAGTACAGCAGAATTTTGGATACTAGGGGTAATTTGGTAATTTTTTCAATCAGAGGTAATTTTGTAAATTTCCAAGTCAGAGTACTATTTTGAAATACAGAATTTTGGATATTTTTGCAAAGTAAGAAATTTTTTTTTATCGAAATCGGGGTACTACGGAAATTTTAGAAATGAAGGGTATTTTCGTAATTTTGCCACTAGGGGCATTTTGGTAATTCAGTAAATCAAAATATTTTGAAAATTTTTCTCGAAAGTAAAATTTTCCTACTATCTAGAGAGTACTTAAACAATTTTTAAAAACTAGAAGTTTCATGAAAACATGGCTAATCCCTTTCGGGTTTTATTGTGTTTAGCCTATGACCGAGTCCTCTTGGTTAGGGTGAACCGAAGCTACGCACCAGGCAGGATTCTGCGAAGAGGAGGTGAGTCACTAGGATTTGCTTAAGTACCAAACTCTTAGGATCCAATCCTAGACATGCGCATGTGGTTACCACACCTTAACTCGGCGACTTGGTCGTAGGTTGGTTTAATTAAGCCATTAAAGTCTTATGTGTTTTGTTGGGGTGGACTAATCCTAAGGTTCAAACACCTATCATACTAACTACGTTCCATACCTACCCTTCTACAAATATAATCCACACAGAAGTTAGAGATACTTACCTGGGCGGATTGGTACCGGAGACTCGGTGCCATGCTGTTCAAAATCCAAAAATATTTCAAAAAGGGCCTACCAAAACATTTTGGGCCTTGGGCCCCCACAGTCGAGCTTTGAACTGGGCTCTGATACCAATTTGTAACACCCCAAACCCGGCCCAAACGCTACGACTGAATTCGGTATGTCACAGAGAAAACCATTTTGAAAATTTCTTTAGCCGGTTTGAGTTTTGATGAAAATATCTCATTTTCATTTATCTCGTTAAATAAAACATTTGTGTGTATAAAGAAACAAAACTTAACTTAGTTATTTAAAACTTGATTAAGTCGGATTGTTACAATTTTGTCGGATGTACCCGATGGCACGAAAGAAAATCAATTACGTTTGAATTTAAGAAAACATGTATACCCATTTTAAAGTCACTAAGTAATTTAAACAAATTATCCAAAATATGCAAAGTAATAAAAATAATCTTAGGAGGCCTTATTACAACTTCACAAAAATGAAACCAAAAGTAAGTAAAAACAATTCAAGTCCATTTAAACCAAGATTTCCTTCGCATGGCCACCTCGAGTCCATCCAGGCTCCTCATCCGCGATCTACGAGCCACTGAAAAATGTTAAGGAGAAGGTGAGTCACCAAGACTCAATGTGTAACCCTTCCCGATTTAGTGCAACAACATACACAATTTATAACAAATTAACATGCATTAAATCATGCACCCAACCTAGCCATCCAAATGCCTTTTCTACCCCGTGGTACCAAACCTTTGGTGGTGCAAAAACCTGGTGACTCAAAGTCACGATTGTGATACCAAATCACCTGGAGGTGCCAAACCTCCGGTGTCAGAAGACACAAATCGAATGATGGGGCCAACCAATCGTGTGATACCAAATCACTGGCGTCGATCCCATATCTCAAATGTGGGGCCAACCCACGTTGGTGTTAACCACAGGGACGAGACGCTATGAGGTGCCAAACCTCTGGTGATCGAAGTCACAATGTGGTACCAAACCACTGGTGTCCGTCGACACAAATATTACTTCCCCCTCCACTCGTTTAATCCCACATCAATCAATGATATGCATTTAACAGATATCATGCCAATACGTTTATTTAATAACATACACTGAATTTATCATCAGCCAAATATCATATGCCACATATAATAAATATGTCATGCTTCCCAAAAGCATCATAAAGAAAGTAAGCTCGTAACAACAAAGACTTACCTGAATCCTTGCTTATACCATTTATGGTATTAAATCTGAATCTACACAAATCTGATTTCACATACACAAAATACTTAGCACATTAATTAGTTATAAAGTGTATATGTACACACCTGATGCCAGTCGACAGCACTAAATCCCGAAGAACCCAAATCGGCACCCTAGACTTCCTACTCCGCAAATGCCTTTGAATATAACTACAGCACACGATTTGTGACCTTGCTTCCCTTTCCGAATCGACTATTCTAAAATGACTGCTTTACTTGATCGCTGCCAAAATCCCGGAGCCCTTCTCCAACCGATCGAAAAAAGAAAAACCAAAGAGATCAACACCACACTTAATATTCGGCCAAGGTAAGTTTAATAGAAAGAAAGAGATTTCGGCACATAGATAGGGAGTGGATTCGGCTATACAAAGAGAAGGTATAGAATTGGAGTTGGAAGGAAGAAAAAATAAATGGATAGGGGAAGAAGGTAGAAGAATTCGGCAAAGGGTCTAAAAGAAAACATGAAGAAGGCTGCCCATTATAAAGAAAATTTCGGCACTTGACTCCCCCCCACATGACCGAATGCTGTCATCTAAAGAGCCCTTTGGCCGGCCACTACTTCTTCACTCCTCAAATCCCACATTTCTCTCCTAGTATCTCTTATTTTATCCTCATATCCTCCTATTTGAATTAAAAAAAATATTATCATCTATTCTAACCTTCAGCCACCTCTTCCAATAACTAAAAAATAATAATAACAATATTGTTTTATCCCACACTTCCACCGAATTTTTAAAAACAAAGCCCCCTCCCCTATCCTTCATGGCCGAAAGTGGCCTTAAGAAAACCCCTTTAGTCGTCAAACACCTTCACCTCTCACCCACTCCTTGATTCCCTCCTAGTTTCACTCTACAACACTCTTTCAAACCAATTTAAAATAAATAAAATAAAAACCCACCTTTTATCCACTATCACCTCTTCAATTTAAAAACACAAAATAAAATAAACTAACATTAAAGCACCCCTCCAGCTGAATTCAAAATTAATAAAAACTAAGCTTATCCTTATCTTCCCATTAAAATAATTAAAACAACCCACATTTATCTACATATATAAATCCATACTTACCCCATTATCCCACTCCTAAATAAAATAAAGTCCCATACTTACAATTATCTAAAATAAATAAAATACAACAACCACTATATCTCTTACCTTCCAATGAAAATACCACTACCAAAGAACCCTCCATTCGGCCAAGGAAATTTGGAAAGAAAATGAGAATAAAATTAAAGCATTTCGGCCATGCTTTGCTACCCTCAAAGCCGCACATGCTCCTCTCCCCAAGTGATAATTTCAACACCAAAAGAATAATAAAACATTATTATTCAAAGTTCCCATTCTCTTAATCCCATTCTTCTATACATTAAAAATAATAAAACAAAATAAAATAATAAAAGCTACCCCATCTTCCATACGTAAACATACAAAATAATAATAATAATAATAATAATAATAATAATAATAAGAATAATATAACTAACCCATCATCCCATGCATTAAAATAATAAAACACAATAAGATAAAATAACTCCATACCCTGCAGCAGCAATTGAGACAACAAATAACAATAAAATAATAATAAATAATAATAATAAAACAACAATACCCCTAAGCCTTGCAGCAGGAATAGAAACAAAGGCACATGCCTTCCTGCATGCGTGCATGCCCCATGCAGGCCATTAGCTCCTCACGCTGGCCAAAAAGGAAGAAAAACCTCCAGGTGCTACCCCCAGGTCTCGAACCCGAGACCTGGAGAGAACTTCCCAACGCCTCAGCCACTTGGCCACCCTGACTTTCATGTCAATACCCGCCAGAATTTTCTTTTAATCTATCCTTCACTGGCTCCCTTACCTTAACGCCAGGAGCCAAAAATAAAAGCATTCACGCGCCCTCTAAGGGACTCGAACGCCCGACCTCGAGAAACTCCTGTGCAGCAAGCGTCCCAACCACCTCTCCCAGGCGCCTTTTTGTGATATGAACCACCTCGATTTTCATATAAAGCCTCCTTAGCCGCGCGCCTCATTAATGCAAAAACATAATTCCTCCCTTTTTGCTTCCCTTGCAACTCGAACCTCCTCCCTTCTTGCGCAGGCCTCCAAGGCCCTTAAAGCAGCGCCTCAAGCCACTTTACTACCTGGACTTTCATGTCCAAAACCTTCCAAAAATTTTACTTAAGGCCTCCTTCACCCAAATTCCACCTTTAACCCAAATTTTTCAAAAATTTCCAAAAAACTCCCTTTTTATCCTCGAGCTTTAAGAACCCCTAAAACATACCCAAACCAATCTTAAGGCCTACTAACACTAGGGTTATGCTCCAAATGCACAACCCCTAATTTAGGATGTTACAGTGTTATGGAAACATTAAATGGAAAATGTTGGTATATGAATATGAAATGAAAAGGGAACAAATTGAGTAATATATTGAGGAATTATATATTGAACTTCATATTGATATGTTCCATATTCAATTGACTAGATATGCTCTTTAATACACCTATTAACCTTGTGATGTGTTCTGAATTGGAAGGAAAAGTATGCATAATTTTAAACAAGCAATGTTTTAATGGTTTAATCATTTATGTTCGGTAAGTTAAGTTTCATTTATACGATGATACTAAGCATTGGTTTCTTACACAGTTGTTTTTCCTTGTCTTGTAGATTGTCAAAAAGCTCAGTCGATTGGAATCAAGTTGGAGTACATTCATACTATCCATCCTTTACACAACAGTAAAATAGGGCTTTTGCGGCGTTTTTAGTGGCGTTTGGATAAAAAACGCCGCAAATATTATACATTAGCGATGTTTGCATAAAAACGCCGCTAAAAACTAAGCAATAGTGGCATTTTAGCGTCAAATGCCGCGAAAAATTGAGCAATAGCGGCGTTTTTGTACAAAAGCCGCTAATAATCTGAGCAATAGTGGCATTTTTGAACAAACGCCGCTAATAATCTGAGCAATGCTAATAATCTGAGCAATAGCGGCATTTTTATACAAATGCCACTAATAATTTGAGCAATAGCGGCGTTTTTATACAAACGCCGCTAAAAGTTGAGTAGCCATTTTTGTGTAGAGACTCGTTTCAATTTGATCCGATTTAATTTTCATATTTTTTTCCTATTCTTGCTTTGAATTATATTTTATTTTGATACATTCACTTATAAGCAATGAGAAAGTTTCATTTTAGTTACTTAATTATGAAAAATTACAAATTTCTAACTAAACAATTTAGAAGTTTTCATTTAAGTTACAAATTAAGCTATTAAAATTGATTTACGGTTTAATGTTTAGTATGTTAATTTTATGGTTTAGGGTTTATTATTTTGGGATATGGGTTTAGTGTTTTAAAGCTTGTTATTTGGGGTTTATTGTTTAGGGTTTAAGATCTTAGTGTTAACCGATATTAAGGTTAATTTAAGTGGTAGTGGTTAGGGGTTAAGGTTAAGGGTTCAAGGGTTTAGGGGTTAAGGGTTAAGGGTTAAGGCTTGTAGGTTAGGGGTTAGGGGTTAAGGTTTAGAGTTTAGAATTTAGGGTTTAGGGTCTAAGGTATAGGGTATATGACCCGAAATCCCGAAACCAAAATCCCTCAAATCAGTTTCCCCTAATTCAAATACCCAAAATCCCTAGAATCCTATAACCCCGAAGCTGTTGGATCCAACCATCGTCTACCGATCCTTCCTTTTATTGTGAAACTGTCTTCCCATAACCCCGAATGGTATATGTATCCATTACCCTAATGTTTATTTCTTTAAAATAGGTTCAAATTTTTATCCTTAATTTATATATTAAATAATTTATTATATAATTGTAAAATAGATAATATGATTTTTAATATTAAAATTATCATTATATAGTTTGGGGTTTGGGGTTATGTGTTAGAGATTAGGGTTTGAAGTTTGGAGTTGGGGTTAAGTTTTTTAATTTATATATTAAATAATTTATTATATAATCCTAAAAGAGATATTATGAAATTTTTTATATAAAAATTATCATTATAGTTTTTTAAACCTTTTTTATTTCATATTTTAAAATTTTCTGTTTTTATTTTCTTACATAAAAAAATTATATAAAAATTATGTCATGTATCTAATTCTTTTAAATATTACTCAAAGTTTCAAAAATTATTTATTTAAAATTGATATGAATTTTGTAATAATTAATTATAAAATTGTAATAAAAGCCAAGCACCCTTTCATCCTCTTCTTATAATTATTTAACTTTGTATTAACTAAAATGTAACTTTTTTAATTGAATATTTAAACTATTTAGAAAAAATTAATAACACAGAAAAAAATTGAAACAAATAATAACATAGAAAAAATATATGTTGTGTAACACCCTAAAAATCTGAGTGTTGTTATATAGCATGATTTGGTGTTTAGATTATGAAGGAAAATTTTCTTACTTTTATTTTCGTATTTAGTATAGTCTTGAAGAAGAGTATAGCATAAATTGGGTAAGGAATAATTTTTTTAGTTTGAGAATTTAATGAAGTGGAGCAAGTGGCATTGATACATAAGTTAATTAAAGTGTCAAAGTGTAGCATAAGATGAGTATATGGTAGGGTGGTGTTGGCGCATGAGTTGTAGCATGAGGGGGGAGGTTCGAATCCCTTCTTTAGCATCTAGATGAATTTTATTTTTAATTTTTCTGCACATGTATAGCAAGTGTCGGCCAAGTGCATATATGGCAAGTGTTGACCTTGTTATTTTTGGTTAGTATATCAAAGGATTAAGGAAATTGTTAACTTATGGAAGGGAATCAAGAAAATATGGAAAGATATGGGGACATGGGGCAAGTATCAAGGAAAAGGTTTTGGAAACAAATTCATGGTCATTTGACCAATGAATTTGGACGGCAATATGGCTAGGGGGGAGGTTGGCCGAATATGCTAATGGTTTGGCAAGGTTTAGGAGTTATTTTGGTCATTCTTAGCATTTGTCCGCAAAATTTTACAACTTTTCTCTCAACCTCTTTTCCCTTTGGCCGAATGTGATGTATTGGTAAGCCTAATTCTTTTGTTCCATTTGGTCATTTTGCCTATTACTCTAGTATTCTTTGTGTACCTTTTCTTTTAGTGCCGAAATCACTTATACCACAAGCCATTCTTTTTCTTTTCTTTTCCCCATTGCCGAATGCACTATGTTACTAAACCCATCTCTTTTCTTTCTCTTTTCTTCTCTTTGAAAACCGAAACACCATCACCATTCTATCTTTCTTCCATCTTTTATTTTTAATCATTTTTCCTCATTGTTTTTCTCCATGGCCGAATGCTGATGTACCCATAGCCAAACCATTTTGTTTTCTCTTTTCCTTGGTTTTACATAGCCGAATATTCATCATTCACAAACATCATTTTCAATCCTTTCTTTTCAACCGTGGATAAAAGGGTAAGGATTCTTTTTAGATTCGTTTAGTTTATTTTAGTCATGGCCGAATATTGATAGTGGTAAGAAGGATTTCATAGATCGAAATAAACGTCCACTTATTGACGTTTTTATTTGTTATACTTTAGTGCGATAACGGAAGATCGGAAATCAAGTGGTCATGAGTAACATAGAACGCTTGGATCGACTCTCTTTGTGGAACAAGAATTCGTGGTAAGGAAATCTCGTTCTTAAAACCTTTAGTATTATTTCCGATATATTAGTAGAATGGTTAATAATCTTTTGTCTTTTAAGACATTCAAAATAGGGAAGAAAAGGGCGGTGTTTAGTCTTCGAAAGAGGGGAGGTTTCGTTAATCCCCCTAAGTACCAACAAAGGACTATTTCGGGAATCCGGGATTTTCCACCGGGTTGCGGACGTTCATCTGAGGAGAATCAACTGTTCAAAGTCGTTCGTACCCCCGAACCATTATTTGTTCGTGGATTTCATTCGGTTAACGAACCATCAATCGGGGAGAAACCGCAAGTAGAAGTATTTCGAAAATTCGAGGGTAAAATTTTAGATCGTTATGTTTAGATCGGTTTTATTATTAGATTATAGTGTTCTAATTATCGTGATACGTATAAGTGTTGACGAGCGCGAAAGTCTAGTTCTCACAATAACCAGGTGTGTAACTTCACACTCATTTTTCGGGTTAGATATCAAACTGTGAGTACTGTGTTAAAATCGTGAAAAATGGTAAAAACGGAAATTTGGTAGTAATCAATAATTTCTTGTAAATACATGAACGATTAAAATCGAGAAATATGCGAAAAACTGTTAAATTGCTAAAATGGGCCGTAAACCTACTAGATTGATAATTAGGCCATAAGATCGCTAGATTGACAAGATAGGCCATAAACCTGCTAGATCGATAATTGGGCCAAAAATATTCTAGTTCGTTAAATGGGCCAAAAATATTCTAGTTCGATAAATGGGCCAAAAATATTCTAGTTAGATAAATGGGCCAAAAATATTCTAGTTCGATATATGGGCCAAAGTTTGCTAAATTGCTAAATGGGCAATTTACTAAATTGTTTTATGGGCCCAAATGAAATGTTTTATGATAAACCCATTTATGTTATGGATTATTTGATAAATTGTTATATGGCTATATTTTGCTATACACGCATGATTGCATGGGGCGGGGTATTTGATGAAGAGAAGAATGGCCTGTTGCCAAAAATCTAGTTCGGTGGCTCTGCCACAAATTTGGCTATATGCCTCTAGTTCGGTGGCTCTGCCACAAATTTGGCTATATGCCTTTAGTTCAGTGACAATGTCATAATCTAGTTCGGTAGTGCACTACAATATTATTAAAAAGACTTAATGCCTATGATCGGTGTGTTTGGCGGGGTGGGTTGACTTGATCCCCACAGGTGTGTTGGTTGGTACGGGGGTGTTAGCGGATGGAAATTAGGCTTGGTTGGGAAATTCATTTTTTACATGCATTATATTTATGTTATCTTATGCTATATTACTAAAAATCTGCAAATGGGCTCAAGCCCAAATTAATGCCTCGATGGTCTGGCCCAATAAAGATGGTAAGTGGGTTACACACTGAGTTCTTTGTAACTCACCCCGTTTTATTATCCATTTCGTGTAATGGAAATTGATATGGACTTGGGCGGAGATGACTTGGTGGAGGCCATACTACAAGCATGGGTTTTTATAAACTATAAACTTTAATTTGGTTACTTATTTCAATTGCTATTTTGGGTTGATGTAATAAGGCCTCTAATTATGTTTTATGGATTTTATTGCGTGGATGGATTTAATTTCGTTTAAGACTTTCAATATGGGTTTATGATAAATTTTAAAAAGTTTTTCTTAAAATATTGTGTTTCATAACATTTTGAACATCTAAATTACTCTTTCAAATTCTTTAGAAATTACTTTAAGGTTTTGACAAATATAAATAAGATTTTCAAACCAAAGATTTCCTTAAATCATAAATTTTAAATCATCTTACTAAATTTTTATTAAACTCTATTTCCAAAAAGGGTTTTGTAGTAATGTTTTACTTTAATCGCTAGAGAATCAAATGAATACTCGGTTGGTGTGACAAACCAAATCTCGTCTAAACGCATAGACCTGGTTTGGGGTGTTACATTTAATGGTATCAGAGCCCAGTTTCAAAACTCGGCTGTGGTTTGGGTTCAATAATAAAATCTGTTTGAAAAACAATTTAAATTTTTTAGACTTTTTGATTTAAAGGTAGTATGGCACCATGAGCATCCCGCGCCAAGTCAAGTAAGTATATGTATACTGATTGTTTATTATCATTGTGATATGATCTTAAAGAAACACTCTAGAACTTCTAGTTTTAGGTGTTGAAAACCGTAGAGATTGAGACAATAGGATATGATTGCGAAAACAACTCTATCTCTTTCATATCATAAAATATTGTTAATAAACACTAAAATGGTATTCTGATTCATAAAACTCTTAATCAGACTAATTCGAATTAGACATTATGAGCACTAGAGGACGCGGTAGACGTGGCCGTGGTAGAGGACGAGGTGTTAGGGGCGCAACTGTAGCGCCGGATCATATGCCGGAAATGGATGCACCTGCGTCACTCGAAAGTGAGACGGGATCACATGACCATATGGATGAAGATAATGCTGTGACACGAGTAATGCTGCAAGTCCTTGAAAGGGTCGCTGGAGCTAGAACTAGGCCAGCAGCTCGTGGGTCAATATCAGAAAGATTGAAATCAAGTGGTGCTGGGGTTTTCAGAGGTGTTTTTGGTGTAGCTCCAAATGTCGCTGAATATTGGCTTGAGGCAGTGGAGCGAATTATGGACGATCTTGAGTGCACTGTGGAACAAAAACTAAGAGGAGCGGTGTCTTTGTTAAGGGACGAAGCATACCAATGGTGGCTTACTGTCCGAGAAGGCACTGAAGCTGCGTTAGTAAATTGGGAATTCTTTAAGGCTTCCTTTCAAGGGAAATATGTGGGAACAAGCTATGTGGATGCCCGAAAGAAGGAATTCTTGAATCTAGTTCAAGGGAATAAGACGGTGGCAGCTTATGAGGCTAAGTTCTTACGTTTGAGTCGCTATGCTCGAACAATAGTGGCAACGGATCATGAGCGTTGTGTACGCTTTGAGGATGGTTTGAAAGATGAGTTGCGGGTTCTGATAGCCCCACAACAAGTTAGAACTTTTGCCACGCTTGTGGAGAAGGCCAAGATAGCCGAAGAGGCTAAGAACTCGGAACGTCAGAATTGGGAGCAAGTTCGAAGCAAGAGAGATCTGAAGTATTCGGGTTCTTCAAAAAGGTTTTCGAAGAGGCCTCGGAATGATGAGCCAGCTCAAGGTAGAACACCTGTAGCTGTTAATCAGAGTCGAGACTGTGCTGATTGTGGAAAACGGTATTTTGGAGAGTGCTGGAGGAAAACGGGTGCTTGCTATAAATGCGGGTCGATGGATCATCAATATAAGAATTGCCCTCGACGTATGGATACAACTCAAGAAGTTCGCACTACTGATGCACCACCGGCAAGAGGAGCTCAGCAACCACCGAGAGGTCGTGGACCGGGTCGTGGTGGTAATGAAATTTGGACATGGTCAAGGTGCGTGTGGTCGAGGCAATGGTCTTAGAGGCAATCTGGATGCAAGACACCGGGATTGGTGTATGCGATCGACGCCGTGAGGATGGTAATGCACACGATGTGATAAGCGCACGTTCTTCATCTCTGATGTACCTGTTGTTGCTTTGATAGATATTGGTTCTACCCATTCGTATGTTGCTAGCTCCATATCTGGAAACTTGAATTTAGAATCTGAAATTTCCGATAGTGAGATGAGGGTAATTAGTCCTTTAGGATAGTCGGTGTTTGTTAATAAACTGTTTAGAGACATGCCCTTAGTAACTCAAGGAGAAATATTTCTGGCAAATCTGATGGAATTGCCTTTTGGCGAATTCGATATCATTTTGGGCACGGATTGGTTGGTTAAACATCGGGCGCAATTGGATTGTGCTGAAAAGCGGATGTTAATAAGAACCGTGGAGGATAAGGAGATAATTATGATAGGCGAACGAAGGAATTACTTGGCAAATGTGATATCTGCGCTGAAGGCAGAAAAGTTGGTGCGAAAAGGGTATGGAGCATTTTTAGCATTTGTTAGTGCTTTAAATGCCAAGGAGTTATCAGTGGAAGATGTGAGAACAGTGAAGGAATTTTCGGATGTATTTCCTGAAGAACTTCCCGGTGTACCTCCAGATCGGGAAGTGGAATTCGGTATTGAGCTTTTGCCCGGAACGACCCCAGTGTCCATTGCTCCTTATAGAATGGCACCGAAAGAGTTGTCGGAGCTTAAAGCTCAAATTCAAGAGTTGCTAGGTCGGGGTTTTATTCAACCGAGTGTGTCTCCGTAGGGAGTACCGGTTTTGTTGTTAAGAAGAAGGATGGGTCGATGCGTATATGTATCGATTACAGGCAGTTGAATAAGCTGACGATCAAGAATAAGTACCCTCTACCGAGAATTGATGACCTGTTTGATCAATTGAAGAGAGCTTCAGTTTTCTCCAAAATTGATTTAAGGTTGGGTTATCACCAGCTTAAGGTAAAAGAAGTGGATATTCACAAAACGGCGTTCCGAACCCGTTACGGACATTATGAGTTTTTGGTGATGTCGTTTGGGTTGACCAATGCACCAGTTGCATTTATGGATATGATGAACCGGGTCTTTCAACCATATTTAGACCGGTTTGTGGTGGTATTCATAGATGACATTTTGGTATATTCAAGGAATGAAGAGGAGCATGACTCGCATTTGCGAATTGTATTGCAGTTGTTTCGAGATAATCGACTGTATGCCAAATTCAGTAAATGTGAATTTTGGTTAAGAGAAGTGACTTTCTTGGGTCATGTGGTATCAGCCGATGGAATAAGGGTGGATCCTCGGAAGATTGAGGCTGTATTGGATTGGAAACCACCAAAGTCAATAGCTGAGATTCAGAGTTTCTTGGGTTTGGCTGGTTACTATAGACGCTTTGTTGAGGGGTTTTCATTGATCTTTGCACCTTAACTAAGCTTTTGTGAAAAGGAGTACCGTTTATATGGAATGAGACAAACAGCAAGAAAGCTTTGAAAAATTAAAGAAGGTTTTGTGAGCGCTAAGATCTTGATTCACCGAGGAGGCTGGAAAGGAGTTTATAGTTTATTGTGATGCGTCGCATACAGGACTAGGTTGTGTATTGATGCAAAGTGGGAAAGTGGTGGCTTATGCTTCTCGTCAGCTGAGACCGCACGAGGTAAACTACCTTGCTCATGATTTGGAGTTAGCTGCGGTAGTGTTTGCTCTAAAGATTTGGAGGCATTACCTCTACGGTGAAAAGTCTATCATCTATACGGATCACAAGAGTCTTAAGTATCTTCTTACTCAGAAGGAATTAAACTTGAGACAACGAAGATGGGTGGAGCTGTTAAAGGACTATGATTTCTCAATCGAGTATCATCCTGGAAAAGCTAATGTGGTAGCAGACGCGTTAAGTCGTAAGGTGGTATCCGAATTGAGAGCAATGTTTGCCCATTTGAGTTTGTATGAGGATGGTAGTCTGATAGCGGAACTTCAGGTGAAGCCTTTGTGGTTGGAACAAATCAAGGAAAAACAGATATCAGATAAGAAGTTGGGACTTTTATTTCAACAAGTTGAAAATGGGGGAATAGAGGATTTTGGTATAAATTCGGAAGGTGTATTGTGTTTTCAAGGAAGAGTTTGTATGCCTAAGGACTCGGGTCTGAGGCAGATGATTTTACGGGAGGCGCATAGTAGCCCTTATGCTATGCATCCCGGAGGAAATAAGATGTATCGGGATCTTCGTGAACAGTATTGGTGGCCAGGGTTGAAGCGTGAGATTTCTAAATTTGTGGGAAAATGTTTAACCTGTCAGCAAGTGAAGGCGGAGCATCAATTGCCGTCAGGTTTATTACAACCAGTAAAGATTCCCCTTTGGATATGGGAGTGGATAACAATGGATTTTGTTAGTGGGTTACCTGTAACACCTACTAAGGAAAATTCTGTTTGGGTCATTGTGGATCGTTTGACGAAGACTGCTCATTTTCTACCAGTTCATACGGATTACTTGTTGTAGAAATTGGCGAAGCTGTATGTATCTGAAATCGTGAGGTTGCATGGGGTACCCGTGTCGATTATATCGGATAGGGATCCTAGGTTTACATCACGGTTTTGGAAAGTTTTGCATGACGCTTTGGGTACAAAGCTTAACTTTAGTACGGCTTTTCATCCTCAGTCAGATGGTCAGTCGGAAAGAGTAATTCAGATTCTGGAAGACATGTTAAGGGGATGTGTAATCGACTTCAAAGGTAGTTGGGAGGATTTTCTACCGTTGGCAGAATTTGCTTACAACAATAGCTACCAGTCTAGCATTCAAATGGCATCCTACGAAGCATTGTATAGTTGTAGGTGTCGTTCTCCTAGTTGTTAGACTGAGTTGGGCGAACGGCAGATGTTGGGTCCTGAGATGATTTCTGAAATGGAAGAGAAAGTAAAGGCTATTCGAGCACGGTTAAAGGAAGCTTCGGATAGACAGAAGTCGTATGCAGATCTGAAGCGTAAGGATATTGAGTATGCTGTGGGGGATCAAGTTTTCTTGAAGGTCTCACCTTGGAAGAAGATTTTCAGGTTTGGGAAGAAGGGCAAATTGAGTCCGAGATACATTGGACCATATCGTGTGATGAAGCGAGTTGGTCCAGTGGCCTATCAGATCGAATTACCTCCGGAGTTGAGTCAAATTCATAATGTCTTTCACGTTTCCATGCTGAGGTGTTATAGATTAGATCCGTTGCACATTGCACCGGTAGAAGAAGTGGAGTTGAACTCAGACTTGTCTTTTGAGGAAGAACCAGTGGAAATCTTAGATCGAGATGTTAAGGTGCTAAGAAAGAAAACCGTGCCGTTGGTCAAATTTCTATGGCGTAACCACGGAGTGGAGGAAGCTACGTGGGAGCCTGAGGATGCAATTCGGCAACAATACCCTCACCTCTTTCAACTGTAAATTCGAGAGACGAAATTTTCTTTAAGGGGGGTAGAGTTGTAACACCCTAAAAATCTGAGTGTTGTTATATAGCATGATTTGGTGTTTAGATTATGAAGGAAAATTTTCTTACTTTTATTTTCGTATTTAGTATAGTCTTGAAGAAGAGTATAGCATAAATTGGGTAAGGAATAATTTTTTTAGTTTGAGAATTTAATGAAGTGGAGCAAGTGGCATTGATACATAAGTTAATTAAAGTGTCAAAGTGTAGCATAAGATGAGTATATGGTAGGGTGGTGTTGGCGCATGAGTTGTAGCATGAGGGGGGAGGTTTGGATCCCTTGTTTAGCATCTAGATGAATTTTATTTTTAATTTTTCTGCACATGTATAGCAAGTGTCGGCCAAGTGCATATATGGCAAGTGTTGACCTTGTTATTTTTGGTTAGTATATCAAAGGATGAAGGAAATTGTTAACTTATGGAAGGGAATCAAGAAAATATGGAAAGATATGGGGACATGGGGCAAGTATCAAGGAAAAGGTTTTGGAAACAAATTCATGGTCATTTGACCAATGAATTTGGATGGCAATATGGCTAGGGGGGAGGTTGGCCGAATATGCTAATGGTTTGGCAAGGTTTAGGAGTGGTTTTGGTCATTCTTAGCATTTGTGTGCAAAATTTTACAACTTTTCTCTCAACCTCTTTTCCCTTTGGCCGAATGTGATGTATTGGTAAGCCTAATTCTTTTGTTCCATTTGGTCATTTTGCCTATTACTCTAGTATTCTTTGTGTACCTTTTCTTTTAGTGCCGAAATCACTTATACCACAAGCCATTCTTTTTCTTTTCTTTTCCCCATTGCCGAATGCACTATGTTACTAAACCCATCTCTTTTCTTTCTCTTTTCTTCTCTTTGAAAACCGAAACACCATCACCATTCTATCTTTCTTCCATCTTTTATTTTTAATCATTTTTCCCCATTGTTTTTCTCCATGGCCGAATGTTGATGTACCCATAGCCAAACCATTTTGTTTTCTCTTTTCCTTGGTTTTACATAGCCGAATATTCATCATTCACAAACATCATTTTCAATCGTTTCTTTTCAACCGTGGATAAAAGGGTAAGGATTCTTTTTAGATTCGTTTAGTTTATTTTAGTCGTAGCCGAATATTGATAATGGTAAGAAAGATTTCTTAGATCGAAATAAACGTCCATTTATTGACGTTTTTATTTGTTATACTTTAGTGCGATAACGGAAGATCGGAAATCAAGTGGTCGTGAGTAACATAGAACGCTTGGATCGACTCTCTTTGTGGAACAAGAATTCGTGGTAAGGAAATCTCGTTCTTAAAACCTTTAGTATTATTTCCGATATATTAGTAGAATGGTTAATAATCTTTTGTCTTTTAAGACATTCAAAATAGGGAAGAAAAGGGCGGTGTTTAGTCTTCGAAAGAAGGGAGGTTCCGTTAATCCCCCTAAGTACAAACAAAGGACTATTTCGGGAATCCGGGATTTTCCACCGGGTTGCGGACGTTCATCTGAGGAGAATCAACTGTTCGAAGTCGTTCGTACCCCCGAACCATTATTTGTTCGTGGATTTGATTCGGTTAACGAACCATCAATCGGGGAGAAACCACAAGTAGAAGTATTTCAAAAATCTGAGGGTAAAATTTTAGATCGTTATGTTTAGATCGGTTTTATTATTAGATTATAGTGTTCTAATTATCGTGATACGTATAGGTGTTGACGAGCGGGAAAGTCTAGTTCTCACAATAACCAGGTGTGTAACTTCACACTCATTTTTCGGGTTAGATATCAAACTGTTAGTACTGTGTTAAAATCGTGAAAAATGGTAAAAACGGAAATTTGGTAGTAATCAATATTTTCTTGTAAATACATGAAAACGATTAAAATCGAGAAATATGCGAAAAACTGTTAAATTGTTAAAATGGGCCGTAAACCTACTAGATTGATAATTAGGCCATAAGATCGCTAGATTGACAAGATGGGCCGTAAACCTGCTAGATCGATAATTGGGCCAAAAATATTCTAGTTCGTTAAATGGGCCAAAAATATTCTAGTTCGTTAAATGGGCCAAAAATATTCTAGTTCGATAAATGGGCCAAAAATATTCTAGTTCGATAAATGGGCCAAAAATATTCTAGTTCGATATATGGGCCAAAGTTCGCTAAATTGCTAAATAGGCAATTTACTAAATTGTTTTATGGGCCCAAATGAAATGTTTTATGATAAACCCATTTATGTTATGGATTATTTGATAAATTGTTATATGGCTATATTTTGCTATACACGCATGATTGCATGGGGTGGGGTATTTGATGAAGAGAAGAATGGCCTGTTGCCAAAAATCCAGTTCGATGGCTCTGCCACAAATTTGGCTATATGCCTCTAGTTCGGTGGCTCTGCCACAAATTTGGCTATATGCCTCTAGTTCGGTGACAATGTCACAATCTAGTTCGGTAGTGCACTACAATATTATTAAAAAGGCTTAATGCCTACGATTGGTGTGTTTGGCGGGGTGGGTTGACTTGATCCCCACAGGTGTGTTGGTTGGTACGGGGGTGTTAGCGGATGGAAATTAGGCTTGGTTGGGAAATTCATTTTTTACATGTATTATATTTATGTTATCTTATGCTATATTACTAAAAATCTGCAAATGGGCTCAAGCCCAAATTAATGCCTCGATGGTCTGGCCCAATAAAGATGGTAAGTGGGTTTACACATTGAGTTCTTTGTAACTCACCCCATTTTATTATCCATTTCGGTGTAATGGAAATTGATGTGGACTTGGTAGGAGATGACTTGGTGGAGGCCATACTACAAGCATGGGTTTTTATAAACTATAAACTTTAATTTGGTTACTTATTTCAATTGCTATTTTGGGTTGATGTAATAAGGCTCTAATTATGTTTTATGGATTTTATTGCGTGGATGGATTTAATTTCGTTTAAGACTTTCAATATGGGTTTATGATAAATTTTAAAAAGTTTTTCTTAAAATATTGTGTTTCATAACATTTTGAACATCTAAATTACTCTTTCAAATTCTTTAGAAATTACTTTAAGGTTTTGACAAATATAAATAAGATTTTCAAACCCAAGATTTCCTTAAATCATAAATTTTAAATCATCTTACTAAATTTTTATTAAACTCTATTTCCAAAAAGGGTTTTGTAGTAATGTTTTACTTTAATCGCTAGAGAATCAAATGAATACTCGGTTGGTGTGACAAACCAAATCTCGTCTAAACGCATAGACCTGGTTTGGGGTGTTACATGTTGAAAATGAAAAAAATTAAAATACTATTATTTAAAATAATTTTAAAGATTTATGGGTATATGACTAAAATATTTTAAATTTATATATATTTAAAATAATTTTAAAGTTTTAAGTTTTAAGTTTTAATGGTTTAAGGTTGATGGTTTAGATTAATTAGTGTTAATAATATTAAGTAATTGGATTAATTAATAATAGTATAAAAATATATAGATTAAATGATATTAAAAATTACCGGCGTTTTATATAAAAATGCCACAAAATCCATCAATAGATTCTAAGACTGCATCATTTGAAACTTTGTTGTATGAATTAGTGGCGTTTTTTGAATAAAACGCCACAAAAATATATCAATACAATGCAAGACGTTGTCGTTTAAAGCTTTTTGTTAATGGCGCTTCCAGTAAAACGCCACAAAAATCTGTCAAGTATTAGTGGCGCTAGTTCAGAAACGCCGCTAAAAGTCTATCTTTAGTGGCATTTTCCTGAAAACGCCGCAAATATATATGGACGTTAAGCTTCACGACGTCATTTTATCAACAATATAATGTGCAGTAAGGTGGATGACGTCGTTTTATCAACAATTAGTGGCGCTTTTGTAGAAACGCCGCAAAACATAAATTGAGTTTGACCAAAACGTCGTCGTTTTGTTGTGCTTGGTTTTATCCCCCTCCATCCCTAAGTGTTTTCTCCTAAAACTTTTCCCTAAATCCCTAACAGCTTTTGTTTTCTACTAAAAATTTTCCCTAATCCCTAAGAGCTTCCTAAGTCCCCAACATTTCACCAATTAAAAATTTCCCAATATCCCAACATTCAACAAACAACGAGGGTATGGAATTTGTAAACAGAAACTTTATTGATTTAGGGATTTTTGTTTATTTATATACTTTTGTTCTTTATTTTGTTTAACTTCTTTATTTTTGTTCGATGTAAAGGTCTGACGGCTGGAAAGACCAAGGCTAGTCGTTCTCCAGTAGCTTCTTTCTGGGATTTTTTTTTTCCCTTCCCTCTCTTTTTGGTAATATTCTTCTTCTATTGCATGCTACTTCGTTTCCAGAGACTAAGAGAGTTGGGTCTTTCTTTCTTTTTCTTTTTGCAATAATATTGGGCTTTTTTTATGTTTCTTAACATTGTTGTGTTCATCTGTTTTTCGGGTATTTTCACTTTCAAACGCTTCCCATTCCTTTTTTTCTATTAACAAATTGTTTATGTTTTCCCAATTCAGCCATTGTTTTTGCTATGTTTTGCTGCATTTAAGGATATCTTAAATAGGTTATTTTGTCTACTTCTTGTCTTCAAATACTAGTACTAGTAATTACACAAAAGATATGATCTTTCTTAATTCTCGTTTCATAGCTGCTACATAGATAAATTATCTGTTCAAGGAATTGTTTTGATTTGGTAAATTGTTAGGGTTTAACTCATCGTTGTTTTCTCTCTATGTCTGTAGTTAAAGATAGGTTATAGCGTCAGGCATTAATCAATTTATATATCATCTCTGGTATTCTGACTTCTGATTAACTTTGTTTATCTTTTCCTCACTAATGTGCTTGTTAAATAGTGTGTGATTCTTTTAATGCTATTCCAATGTCATGTTATTGGCATGTGCTTGTCGATACTAGGAAACCAATGAAAGTATCAAGTGAATTTGTTGTTGAATCTTTAGAATCTTAAAAATCATGCAAGCCTTCACATTTAATTCATGTAATTTTCGTGATGCAGATATTTACTTATCGAAAGCTTAAAGTGTGGCTTCACAGGTAAGTTTTTGGTATACGATATATTTTTTCTACCTTCATAGTTCTGGAAAACATTATCAGTAGTAAAAATTGGCAAGATAGGTTTATTTGTTTAGCATTGGATGAGCAATATGTTTTCTTAATGTTGATTCGGGATAGTTTCTGTTTATCCTAAGTTGCTACTTGCTTTATTTGCTTACCATATAACCTGTAACATTTTCGTAACTCTGATTCTAAACCTACTACATTGAAGAACATGTTAGACATTATTTGTCTGCTGATTGTTTGCTTTTGCTTCCACACAACTTCGCATTAAGTATCTCATCATAATTGTTTGGTTACCTAGAAGATACTCTATTTTTCTGTATCTAGTCTATCTTTCTCGTGGATGCAGGCTTCCATTACTATAATCCTACTGCAAACTGCTTCATTTTACCTCAAAGAATATTTAGAAAAAAAGTTACTCCAAATTTGCAGTAACCCTGTAAGAGAAGACAGCGACAGAGACAGAAAGTGGATGATATAACTGTTGTTTTGGTACTTGGAATTTTCTATAGGTATAGATTATTGCCTTTGCTGATAATTCAAGCTGACTTTGTTTTGGATCCTTTTATCTTAATTTTTTGACTTTGTTTTATTCTACTAAAGTGTCCTCCCCCATTTGTAGGTTCCACGCTTTTGGTCTTGAGGTTCAATAAGCTCTTACTTGATATTTGTAGCTAAAATTCCAGCAGATATCAGCACTTATACTTCACATTGGTAAAATGTTAACTTAAATTAATGTTCTTTTTTTAACTTAAACTTTAAACTTGTTGGAATGAATGGTAAATTGGAACGTACAAATTGGAGTATAAATGCTTGTTGAATTGGAGTATAAATGGTGTCCAAAGCAGGGTAGGTTACTTAGGTTTTGTCATACATAATTGTGAATAAAATAATATAATATTATGAAATTTAAATAAATTAAAAGTCTATTTTATTTTAATATGAAAATCAAATTCTTTTTAAAAAAAGTATTTAAAAGATTTTTAAAAGGAAAATTTATATTTTTTACTCATTAATTTGTTCTGGTTTGGTTGTTAATTACCTTATCTTCATTATTTAAATATAATTTAATATAAAAAATAAAATTACTAATTTTTTATATTAATAATGTTTGATTTTAATATTTAATATTTTGAATGTTTTCCAAACTTATAAATATTTTGTGAAATATATATTAATAATATTGATCATTATTTAAATATGTTTTAATATAAAAAATCTAATTACTAATTTTTTATATTAATAATGTTTGATTTTAATATTTAATATTTTGAATGTTTTTCAAACTTACAAATATTTTGTTATCAATATAATAATAATATTGATCATTATTTAAATATGTTTTAATATAAAAATAAATTCTTTTTTTAAAAGAAGTATTTTAAAAACTTTTTAAAATGGAAATTTATTTTTGTTACTCATTAATTACTTTGTTAAGTTATTTTTTTATGTTTTTTTCATTATTTAAATATATTTTAATATAAAAATCAAATTACTAATTTTTTATATTAATAATTTTTTATTTTAATATTTAATATTTTTAAATGTTTTTAAAACATAATTTTCTTTATCAATATAATAATAATAAAGATCATTATTTAAGTAGCTTACATAATTCACATAACTCACATAATATACATAACTTACATAACTTACATAACTTACATAACTCAGATAACTTACATAATACATAACTCAGATAACTTACATAATACATAATACATAGGTTAAAGATCAAATTTCATATCTTTCATCGAATTATATAACTTACATAATACATAACTTACATAATTTTAAGATCAAACTTCATATCTTACATAATTTATATAACTTACATAATACTTGTATAGATAAATAACTTACCCGTGTAATTTATTGTCAACTTTAGACTTCAACAACTACGAAATGGATAGAACTTGGATGAATTTGTCAAGGGTAAGCAACGACTGTTGATATGGAGTAGAAACTTTTATAAATTTTGCATTCCAAAAGGCAAGCCAAGAGAATATGATTCTTTACCCGTGTAAGAAGTGTTGCAATATCAATTGGCATTATCGTGAAGTTGTCTATGAACATCTAGTTGTTGATGGCTTTGTTCGGGGGTATAAAAAATGGATTTTCCATGAGAGTGTACATCTAGTGGAGCCTCTTCATCGATGAATCTAGGTTATCCTCATAGTGCTTACAATCAGAATGTTAGAGAAGATGACATGGAAGGCATGTTGCGAGATGCATTTAATATGCGCAGTGATGGTTTGCAATCATTTCCACCTGACTTGGGTGCAACCGATGATTATAATTTTGGTGGAAATACTTTCATCGAAAGGGGAAAAATTGTACCAGATGAACAGCCAAATGAAGAAGCGGCGAAGTTCTACATGTTACTTGGTGAAATGAACAAAGAACTGTATGAGGGATTGAAATTTTCAAAACTGTCTTTCTGTATTCGTCTTTTTCACTTAAAATGTTTAGGAGGGTGGACCGGAAACCCTTTGACAATGTTGTTAGAGTTTTTGAGAGAAATGTTCCCGTTTACGAAAAACCCTCAATCTTCCAAAGACATGAAGAAACTGATCAAAGATTTGGGCCTTGGCTACAACAAAATTCATAGTTGCCCAAATGACTGCATGTTGTATTGGGGCGACCAGAGAAACCAACAGTGCTGTCATGTATGCAGTCAATCCCGTTGGATGAATAGAAATACAGAAGATGGTAATGAGGATGAAAATGATGCACAGTCAAGGAAGACGCCAGTTAAGATTTTGCTGTATTTTTCGCTAATACCAAGGCTTCAAAGGCTTTTCATGTCATCGAAGACAGCCGAGTCAATGACGTGGCACCATGATGGACGAACCGATGATGGATTGTTAAGGCATCCTGCAGATTCTTTAGCTTGGAAATCATTTGACTTCAAATTTCCAAGCTTTGCAAGCGATCTTCGGGGTGTGAGGCTTGGGCTATCATCTGATTGATTTAACCTGTACAAAATCATGAGCACAGCGTATAGTACTTGGCCTGTGGTGCTTGTTCCTTACAATTTGCCTCCATGGGTTTGCATGAAACAATCATCCTTTATCTTATATATGATTATCCCAGGAGAGAAAGGGCCTGGGAATGATATTAACATATATTTGCAGCCTATTGAAAAGTTAAAACAATTATGGGCTAGTGTTGAGACATACGATGTAATGAGAAATGAACTTTAATTTACGTGCAGCTTTGATGTGGACTATTAATGACTTCCTGGCTTATGCCAATTTATCTGGTTGGAGTACCAAGGGACGTTATGCTTGTCCTTTTTGTGTTGCGCAAACATGCTCGCAATGGTTATATAATGGGAAGAAGTTCTCTTACATGGGGCATCCTCGGTGGTTACCAAAAAATCATAAATTTAGATTTCACAAGACTCGGTTTGTGAAGATCAAGAGTTCGAAGAAGCTCCTTCACAGACCGGTGGATCTGAAATATTGTTCATGTTGAAAGATATGAATTTCATTTATGGGAAGATGAATCAACCGCCTAACATGCAAAGAAATAGAAGATCAAGGGATGAATCTGATGATGAATCTGATGAAGAGGATGATCCTAATGAGGCAACTTGTGGAAAAAAAGAAGTATTTTTTTTTTGAGTTGCCTTATTGGGAGCATCAGATTTTACGACATAATCTTGATGTCATGCACATTGAGAAAAATGTCTGTGAGAACATCATTGGGACTATTTTGAATGTCGATGGAAAATCGAAAGACAATTGTCAGAGTCGACTTGATTTAGTCCACATGTAACACCCCAAAACCCGGTCAAAACGCTACAACCGAATTCGGCATGTCACAGGGAAAACATTTTCGAAGTAATCAAGATGTTGCTTTAAAACCCGTGAAGAACGTTATTGAAATCATTTTGTCGTTTGATGTTTTAGACAAAAAGAAGAACATTTCCGAAAAAAAAAAACTGTCTGTCGCCTCTTATCTTGAAAAGCCATTTGAGTTTATGAAAACCCATTTGTGTTTAAGCAATAAAGTTGAAATCCGTTTCGCATTTGAACTTAAAGTAATACTTAGTTTTGAAAGCAATTGAGTTAACTTGTCGTCATCACTAATTTGTTATTACCCGATGGTAAAATTTAAAAGAGAAAACCGGTACTTTGTAAAAAGTTTAGAAACATTCATTATTAGATTGTTAGGCATGCCGTTTTGTTTAACTTAAGCAAAATATAATGTGAGTTTAAAGAAGTTAAATAAACCCCAAAAATAAAATTTAGTGGCCTTATTACAACCCAAAAACCAAATCCAAAATGAAGTAAAACCAAAATAGTATTTAAAACATAACCCGAAAACAATGCGCATGGCCACCTCGAGTCTGCCCCGGCTCTACATCCGCGATCTACGAATCATCTGCAAAATGTAAGGGAAGGGGTGAGTCACCGAGACTCAGTGTATAAATCGCCATCCCGATAATATCAAGGCACTTACACAATTCATAAGTCAATATGCAAGTCATGCAACCCAAACCTAACCATCCGAACTCCTGTATCTACCCCGTGTTGTCAAAACCACTGGTGGTCAAAACCACTGGTGACCGTAGTCACAAATAATATAAGTGTGGTCAAGACCACTGGTGACCGTAGTCACAAATAATATGGGTGGGCCCAACCCACCTTGTGGTCAAAACCACTGATGACAATCCCGTAATCAACATGTGGGGCCAACCCACTGTGGTACCAAACCACTAGGGCGAGACACAAATAATCCATGTGTGTTCAAAACCACTGGTGACCGTAGTCACAAATAATATATGTGTGGTCAAAACCACTGGTGGTCAAAACCACTGAGACTTAGTCACGATTATAATACAGAAAGCGGGGCCAACCCACTGTGTGGTCAAAACCACTAGTGACAGTCTAGAATCATGCCTTCCCCATCCTCTCATTACACCCGTGCAATATGACATAATAATTCGTGTATGCAGTATGTCATGTATGCTAAACATATATCAAATATAAGTATAACATGAATTACCATCATAATCAGATAGATATAAAACAACATAATCACGCTAATCAACCTTTAAGGCTATAACCGTAATTTTACCTACCAAAGGCATTTTCGCTATTTACCCACCAAAGGCATTTTCGTAAATTACCCACCAAAGGCATTTTCGTAATTTACCCACCAAGGGCATTTTCATAATTTACCCACCAAGGGCATTTTCATAATTTACCCACCAAGGGTATATCGGTAATTTTGCACCTCTAATGGCCTTTCCCAAAGGCCCAAATGTCGCCCCAGCGACTCAGCTACCATTTCCGGTCGTACCGGATGATTGAGCCTAAAACTCGATTCCGGTCCATTTGGGCCCACACGCTCGTGTGGCCCACCTAACACAAATCTAGCCATGTATATAAGTTCCACCTAGTCTAGTTCACTATATACTACACAATCGCACAATTTACTCATAAGGGCCCAGAGCCCATTGGGCCCACTTCGGCCCATCGCGGCCCAAGCAGCCCCAACCCACAAGAATACTAATGATGGCCTCAACTATTGCGTCGAAGCCCCACACGCGTGCGCTCGTACGCTCGTGTGGCTACTATTGCTGTGACCGGTACTTCGGCATTTGCCGCTCTACAACTAGAGTAGAGAAAGTAACACACCTGCTAGGAGTCTGGTCTTAAACCGCGCTGCGACCACTCCTGTGCCCAAACGCCCACCAAGGTATGTTAACTCTCCTCCTAGAATGCTCTTTATATAGCTAGCTCTCCACCTTCCTTCTTTATATCTTTCCGATGTGGGATCCCTTCGTCAATAGAGTTTAAATTTAACTGAAACTCTTCCCGTCCAGACCGCAAAATAAATACTCCCTTGCTTGTCATGAGATTCGAACCCAGGCTCCCCTGCAACATAATCCACACCGCTAACCACTTGGCCACAAGCTCCTCTTGTGTCTTAAACCATGCGCAACTAAATTTGAATCTATAGCCAAATACTAAAGTCTATGTAAAAAGAAAACCAAAATGCAAGAGCGAGGACTTGAACCTTGGACCTCCTTCCTTCCTTGTGGCGTCATTCCCTTGTCCCTTATGTGGCGTCACTTTGCCACTACACCACACACTCCACTTGTGTCATTTTCCTCTACATTTTATTCTGAAGGCCTACCTGCCAACTTCCAGGGTTTTCTCACCTAAAACCAAAATTTCCCCAAAGCCAAAGTTCGATCCCGGGACTTCACAAAAGCCCTCAACCTTCCAAAAATCACTTATCTAATAGGTCCAACTTGCATTTAAGCCGATCTCTTGTTCTCCAAAATTTAAACGCTACTACGCTCAAGGCCCATTGGGCCCAATCCTACTAGGCCCAATTTTGGGATATTACAAATCTACCCTCCTTAAAGAAATTTCGCCCTCGAAATTTCCAACTACAGGAATAGTCGTACAACCTAACCTACAACACTGCGCTCATGCTGCGCACTCTGATTCCAATAACCCTAACATACTTTTAACTAGAATTTAGAACTCCCACATACTCAAAAACACCTAGCTATTAAAGTAGACAAATGTTTCATATGCAACCAACTCTATATCCGAACATCACATCCAAACCAAACACACAGAATAGATACCAAAAATACAACATATTACAAAACAAAGTATCAGGAAACTTACAGTACGGATTGGTGCCGGAGACTCGGGTGCCATACTTCCTGAAAACAGATATATTTTTCTAAACCATTTTCCAAACCATCCTTTGAAAACATTTTTGAGCCCAAACCCATAGCCGAGTTTTTGAACCTTGGCTCTGATACCAAAATTGTATCACCCCAAAACCCGGTCAAAACGTTACGGCCAAATTCGGCATGTCACAGGGAAAACATTTTTGAAGTAATCAAGATGTTGCTTTAAAACCCGTGAAGAACGTTATTGAAATCATTTTGTCGTTTGATGTTTTGGACAAAAAGAAGAACATTTCCGAAAAAAAACTGTCTGTCGCCTCTTATCTTGAAAAGCCATTTGAGTTTATGAAAACCCATCTGTGTTTAAGCAATAAAGTTGAAATCCGTTTCGCATTTGGACTTAAAATAAAACTTAGTTTTGAAAGCAAATGAGTTAACTTGTCGTCATCACTAATTTGTTATTACCCGATGGTAAAATTTAAAAGAGAAAACCGATACTTTGTAAAAAGTTTAGAAACATTCATTATTAAATTGTTAGGCATGCCGTTTTGTTTAACTTAAGCAAAATATAATGTGAGTTCAAAGCAGTTAAATAAACCCCAAAAATAAAATTTAGTGGCCTTATTACAGCCCAAAAACCAAATTCAAAGTGAAGTAAAACCAAAATAGTATTTAAAACATAACCCGAAAACAATGCGCATGGCCACCTCGCGTCTGCCCCGGCTTCACATCTGCGATCTACGAATCATCTGCAAAATGTAAGGGAAGGGGTGAGTCACCGGGACTCAGTGTATAAATCCCCATCCCGATAATATCAAGGCACTTACACAATTCATAAGTCAATATGCAAGTCATGCAACCCAAACCTAACCATCTGAACTCATGTATCAACCCCGTGTGGTCAAAACCACTGGTGGTCAAAACCACTGGTGACCGTAGTCACAAATAATATAAGTGTGGTCAAAACCACTGGTGACCGTAGTCACAAATAATATGGGTGGAGCCAACCCACCTTGTGGTCAAAACCACTGATGACAATCCCGTAATCAACATGTGGGGCCAACCCACTGTGGTACCAAACCACTGGGACGAGTCACAAATAATCCATGTGTGGTCAAAACCACTGGTGATCGTAGTCACAAATAATATATGTGTGGTCAAAACCACTGGTGGTCAAAACCACTGAGACTTAGTCACGATTATAATATAAAAAGCGGGGCCAACCCACTGTGTGGTCAAAACCACTGGTGACAGTCTAGAATCATGCCTTCCCCCTCCTCTCATTACACCCGTACAATATAACATAATAATTCGTGTATGCAGTATGTCATATACGCTAAACATATATCAAATATAAGTATAACATGAATTACCATCATAATCAGATAGACATAAAACAACATAATTACGCTAATCAACCTTTAAAGGTATAACCGTAATTTTACCTACCAAAGGCATTTTCGTAATTTACCCACCAAAGGCATTTTCGTAATTTTCCCACCAAGGGTATTTCCGTAATTTACCCACCAAGGGCATTTTTGTAATTTACCCACCAAGGGCATTTTCGTAATTTACCCACCAAGGGTATATCTGTAATTTTGCACTGCAATGGCCTTTCCCAAAGGCCCAAAATGCGCCTCAATGGCCAAATACCATTTCCGGTAATCGTCACAGGACGATTGGGCCTAAAACTCGATTCTGGCCCATTCGGGCCCACACGCTCGTGTGGCCCACCTAACACAAATCTAGCCATGTATATAAGTTCCACCTAGTCTAGTTCACTATGTACTACACAATCGCACAATTTACTCATAAGGGCCCACGGGCCCATTGGGCCCACTTCGGCCCATCGCGGCCCAAGCAGCCCCAACCCACAAGAATACTACTGATGGCCTCAACTATAGCGTCGAAGCCCCACACGTGCGCTCGCACACTCGTGTGGCTACTATTCCCGTGACCGGCACTTCGACATTTGCCGCTCTACAACTAGAGTACAAAAAGTTATACACCTGCTAGGAGTCTGGTCTTAAACCGCGCTGCGACCACTCCTGTGCCCAAACGCCCACCAAGGTATCTTAACTCTCCTCCTAGAATGCTCTTTATATAGCTAGCTCTCCACCTTCCTTCTTTGTATTTTTCCGATGTGGGATCCCTTCGTCAGTAGAGTTTAAATTCAACTAAAACTCTTCCCGTCCAGACCGCAAAATAAATACTCTCTTGCTTGTCATGAGATTCGAACCCAGGCTCCCCTGCAACATAATCCACGCCGCTAACCACTTGGCCACAAGCTCCTCTTGTGTCTTAAACCATGCGAAACTAAATTTGAATCTATAGCCAAATATTAAAGTCCATGTAAAAGGAAAACCAAAATGCAGGAGCCAAGACTTGAACCTTGGACCTCCTTCCTTCCTTATGGCGTCATTCCCTTGTCCCTTATGTGGCGTCACTTTGCCACTACACCACACACTCCACTTGTGTCATTTTCCTCCACATTTTATTCTTAAGGCCTACCTGCCAACTACTAGGGTTTTTTCACCTAAAACCAAAATTTCCCCAAAGCCAAAGTTCGATCCCGGGACTTCACAGAAGCCCTCTAACCTTCCAAAAATCACTTATCTAATAGGTCTAACTTGCATTTAAGCCGTCTCTTGTTCTCCAAAAATTTAAACACTACTAAGCTCAAGCCCCATTGGGCCCAATCCTACTAGGCCCAATTTCGGGATGTTACACCACATGGGAATTCGGCGTGAGCTTCATCCCCAAGCACTTCCGAATATGAAATATCAGTTGCCGCCTACTATTTTTTCAATGTCGAAGACGAAGAAAGAAGTGTTTTATATAGTGTTGAAGGATATAAAGGTCCCAATGAGTATGCATCAAGTATATCTCGATGTGTGAGTCTTAAAGATCGAAGACTATAGGCCTTAAAATCACATAACTATCACATCTTGATGCAAGACTTACTGCCAGTTGCTATGTGGTGTTGTATGTGGAAAAAGGTGACGTCTTGTGTATTTGAACTATCCAATATAATGAAAGGCATTTGTGGCAAAGTTTTGGATGTTCAAGAACTTGAGACACTACAAGATCGAGCAGCGTTGACTTTATGCAATCTGGAGAAGATCTTCCCGCCTTCCTTTTTCACTATTATGGTGCACTTGTTAATTCATCTCCCTCGTGAAGCAATACTTGGTGGACCCATTTTCTATCGATGGATGTATCTTATAGAAAGGTCTTTACATATTTGTAAATTATTCCTTCATTCACCTCAATGCCTTTAGTTGCAACTTTTGATAATGTTGTATATCGTGTTTAGGTTCCTATCCAAATTGAAGTCTTACTGCCACAATAAGCGTTATCCGGAGGGATCAATTTCTGAAGGCTACTTGGTAGAGGAATGTATGACTTTCTGTTCAAGGTATTTGGAAGATGTTGAAACAAGAATGAACAGACCATGTAGAAATGTTGGGCTCACAGATCATAACTTGGCTGAAACTTATTTATTTCAAAGTTACAGAGAAGCAATCGGCAAAGTTGAAATTGCAGAATTAGATGATGGATCGTGGGTCCAAGCACATCGATACGTTCTTTTTCATCACGATTCATTGGAACCATTACGCAAGTAAGTTCTAGAATTTGATAAATATTCATCAATTATAATTTGTTTGTCTTTTAACAAAGTAAACCTTTTTTTAACATAGTGAGTACAAACAAATAAATATTCATTGGAACCATTACGCAAGTAAGTTCTGGAATTTGATAAATATTCATCAATTATAACTTGTTTGTCTTCTAACAAAGTAAACCTTTTTTTAACATAGTGAGTACAAACAAATATTGAGAGCTCATTCACGGTCTCGAAGATTACATCTATGAGAAATTAATAAGTTGTTCACAGAATCATTTCATGAATGGTTAAGCCAAACGGTATGCAATTAAAGTTTTCATTGACAAGTTGTAACACCCCAAACCCGGTCAACACACCACGACCGAATCCGGCATGTTACAGAGTGAAAATGTTTTGAATAAAACAAGTCTGCCAATTTACCTTTATCTAAAAACCCTTTGATGTTTTGAGTTTAGTAGAAACCCGTTTAAAGTGTTTGTTGAAAACGTTTTGTTACTTTGAAACCCGAAAAACTCTTTTTTTTTTTTTAGAAAAACCGCTTGCCGTTTCAAGTTTTGGAAAATCATGCGATTCGATTAAAACCAGAGTGGGTTGATCTTAATTAAATTAAAACTTGTTCGCTTTTGATCTTAAAGAAAACTTAGATTGGAAAACATTTAAGTTAACTTGTTATCATCTTGTATTGATTATTACCCGATGGTAAAGTTGGAAACCCGAGAAGAGGTATAATTTTTGAAAACGTTGGTTTTTTTACCGGTTATTAAGCATGCAAGGTTATTTAACTTAAGCATAATATGATAACGCAAAAGCAGATAAATAAAAACCCAAAATAATAACTTAGCGGCCTTATTACAATCCAAAATGAAATTTAAAGAAAATATAAAACGAAATTAAAGTTTAAAACGAAACCCGAAAGTAAAGTGCATGGCCATCTCGAGTCCTCCCCGGCTCCATATCCGCGATCTATGCCTCATCTGCAAAATATAAGGGAAGGGGTGAGTCACCGAGACTCAGTCATAAATCCCCATCCCGAGAATAACAAGCACTTACACAAGTCATAAGTAATTATGCAAATCATGCAAACCCAACCTAAGCATCCGAACTCCTATGTTTACCCCTTGTGGTCAAAACCACTGGTGACCGTAGTCACAAATCGTACAAGTGTGGTCAAAACCACTGGTGACCGTAGTCACAAATCATATGGTGGGGCCAACCCACCGTGTGGTCAAAACCACTGATGACAATCCCGTAATCAACATGTGGGGCCAACCTATTGTGGTACCAAACTACTGGGACGAGTCACAAATAATCCATGTGTGGTCAAAACCACTGGTGGTCAAAACCACTGAGACTTAGTCACGAATATAATATCAAAAGTGGGGCCAACCCGCCATGTGGTCAAAACTACTGGTGACAGTCTAAAATCATCCTTCCCCCTCCTCTCATCATACCCACATCAGTGAACATATTTTCCATGGCATAAATATCATGTTTAACATGCAAATATCATATAATATAGCATAATCCAATGGAATAATAGCACATCCCAATAATCAATCGATAAAGGACTTACCCGGAGTCCATGCACATACCCACAAAGCACAACACTAGATTCAATGGCTATTTCGGCTTTTAACAGTAAACATAATTAACACATATTACTAATGAAGTGTGTAAACGTTACACACCTGACTACTTGCTGATCTAGCGAAATCCCGAAACTACGATCTACCCACAAACCAATAGAAACCTGAAGATCCAAACACTTGCCTTCACCTTTCCTTAACACCCTTTGGTTTCCAACCCTCCCCCTACAATCGGCCAAGCACTAGCAACATAAAACAATTAGCCTTCGGCTTTTCAAATAAATAATAGAAGGGTTGGATTGACAGATACCGTTACCACAGTCCTCAACACAATCGATTGGAAAGGAGTAGATGACCACAATCTGCTGTTACAAAACCCGAAGAATAATTGTAAGGCTAAGGGATCAACGAAAAATAGAAGAGAACAAGAAGAGAGATTCGGCCTTATATCAAAAGGAATAGAAGAGAAGAAGAAAATCGAAACTTACCCAGAGTGAAGGTTCGGCTATAGATCCGAGGGAGAGGAACGATTGAGAAACCACAAGTTATGTGAGGGTAAATTGGCTTTGACAAATAATCAAGAAAGCTTATGAATTTTCGGCACAAGAGGAAGGTTGAAAGAAGAAAGCCAATCGGTCAAGAGGGTAGGGTGTTGATTCGATTTTGAAACAAGTGTGAGGAAGAGAAGAGAAGGAAATAGAGAGGATTCGGCTTTGAGAGGATTTGGCCAATAAAGGTTTCAGGAAAAACGGCACAGGGAATGAGAAGAGGAAGAAAAGAGAAGATACGAGAGGGTCAATGGAAGAAGGATGACTTGTTTCGGCCAAACCAACTAGAAGTAGAGAACAAAATGAAACGGAGTTTTGATGCTTGACAGAAGAATTGACTAATGCCTATGGGGCTTCAGCTTTTGCCTCAAAACAAAGTGCTTCAAAGCTTGCTTAGCCAAAATGTTCACCTTGCCTAACTATGAAAATCGGCACACTTCCAAAGCCTCTAACCGATTTCTCCTCCCTCTCAACAGTTCAAATTTCAGCCAACACTTCAAGTCCCTCCTGACCACTCATTCAAATCAGTTTGAATGAGTTAACCTCCACAATTTTCTCCTTTCCATCCATTTCAAATTTGTTGACTCCATCCACATCTATCCAAGAGAGTCCTTCCTGAGTCCATCTCCGCCTTACTTCTGGCGTCAAAAATAAATACACAAGGGGAGAGTCCTGCAGCTCGAACCACGGCCCTCCTAACTCCCTGTGGCGTCACATTCCTTGTACCTTAGTAGCGCCTCCCTTGCCACCTTACCACTAGGTTATTTGTGCCACAACACTCCAAGAACATCTCCTAACCCCTAACTCCCTTAGCTCCTCCTTCCAAATACCTAAAATTAAAATTTTTATCATGAGTCAGGCCTAACCATATTATCACATGCAATCACACAAAAATGCAGAGACCCCAATTTAAGGATGTTACAATTCTAACCCCTTAAAAATAATTTTGGCCTCGAAATTACCTGGTCAGAAAAGTTGAGGGTATTGCTGCCGCATCACATCCTCTGGTTCCCACGTGGCCTCCTCCGAACCATGGTTCCGTCATAATACTTTTACCAAGGGAACTGACTTCCTACGCAGAACTTTGATATCCCGATCCAAAATCCATACTGGTTCCTCCTCGAAAGACAGGTCTGAGCTCACCTCTATCTCCTCAACTGGCACAACATGCGACAGATCTGATCGATAGCGCCTGAGCATTGAAACATGAAACACGTCGTGAATCTGACTTAATTCAGCTGGCAACTCAAGCTGATAGGCTACTAATCCCACTCGTTTCAACACCGTATACGACCCAATAAACCTAGGGCTTAGCTTGCCCTTCCGACCAAATCTCAACTTTTCTTCCACGGCGATACCTTTAGAAAGACCTTGTCACCCACTGCATACTCTATCTCCCGACGCTTAAGATCGGCGTAAGACTTCTGCCTGTCTGACGCTTCCTTCAGACGAGCCCGAATCACCTTAACCTTATCCTATGTTTTCGCAACCAATTCTGGACCCAACATCTGCCATTCACCCAATTCTGTCCAACACGTAGGAGTGTGACACTTCTGTCCATATAATGCCTCATATGGTGCCATCTGAATACTCGCTTGACAACTGTTATTATATGCGAATTCTACCAATGGAAGATACTCTTCCCAACTACCACTGAAATCCAAAACACAACCCCTTAACATATCCTCTAGAATCTGGATTACCCTTTCTGACTATCCATCAGACTGCGGATGAAAAGCCGTGCTGAAATCCAGCCTCGTACCCAATGCCTGGTGCAAAGCTTTCCAGAACCTTGACGTGAACCTAGGATCTCTATCTGAGATAATTGACACTGGCACCCCATGCAACCTTACTATCTCTGCCACATACAACTTGGCTAACTTTTGGAGTGAGTAATCAACCCGAACTGGTATGAAATGAGCTGATTTAGTCAGACGATCCACAATTACCCAAACTGAATCCTTCTTGCTAGGCGTAAGGGGTAGCCCACTGACGAAATCCATCGTAATCCTTTCCCACTTCCACTGCGGAACCTTTACCGACTGCAACAAACCTGAGGGTAACTGATGTTTAGCTTTGACTTGCTGGCATGTCAAACACTTACCCACAAACTCAGTTACTTCCCGTTTAAGACCCGGCCACCAGAACTGTTCGCTCAGATCCCGATACATCTTGCTACCTCTAGGATGCATAGCGTATGGACTGCTATGAGCTTCCTGAAGAATCCGCTGTCTCAACCCAACGTCCTTTGGCATACATACTTTCCCTTGAAAACACAGTACTCCATCACTGCCCAAACTGTAACCTTCTAATTCACCATTTCGCACTTGCAACCTCCGAGCACTCAAAACCTCATCCACCAGCTACCCCTCCTTAACCTGATCGATCCAAGTCGGCTTTACTTGCAATTCTGCCAATAGACTCCCGTCATCATATAGACTAAGGTGAGCAAACATCGCTCTCAAGTCCGTTACCACCTTGCGGTCAACGCGTCAGCCACTATGTTAGCCTTACCCGGATGGTATTCAATCGAGCAGTCATAGCCCTTTAACAACTCGATCCACCTCTGCTGCCTCAAATTCAAGTCCTTCTGAGTCAAGAGGTATTTTAGACTCTTGTGATCTGTGTAGACTATCGACTTTTCCCCATACAAGTAATGCCCCCAAATCTTCAAGGCGAAGACCACTGCTGCCAACTCCAAGTCATGTGTCGGGTAGTTACCTTCATGAGGTCTCAACTGTCGAGACGCATACGCCACTACTTTCCCCTCTTGCATCAGCACACACCCTAAACCAGTATGCGATGCATTACAGTAGATCGTGAATTCCTTCCCTGCTTCCGGCTGAATCAAAACTGGAGCTTCTGTCAAAATCTTCTTTAACTTGTTGAAACTTTCTTGTTGTTTTTCAGACCACACAAATGGAACCCCTTTTCTCAACAACTTGGTCAACAGTATTGCAATCAAAGAGAAGCCTTCTACGAACCTTCTATAATATCCTGCCAAACCCAGAAAACTTTGAATCTCTGCTACTGACTTAGGTGGTTTCCAATCCAACACTGCCTCAATCTTTCGAGGATCCACCCCAATCCCCTCAGCTGATACTACATGACCCAAGAAAGTTACCTCCTTAAGCCAGAACTCGCACTTACTAAATTTGGCGAACAACTGCTTCTCCCTCAAAACCTGTAGAACCACCAGGAGATGCGCGTCATGTTCCTCCTCAGATTTCGAGTACACCAAAATGTCGTCTATAAACACTATGACAAATCGATCCAAGTACGGCTGAAACACCCGATTCATCATGTCAATAAACGCTGCCGGTGCATTGGCCAACCCGAATAGCATTACCAAAAACTCGTAGTGCCCATAAAAAGTACGAAATGCCGTCTTATGAATATCAGACTCCTTCACTTTGAGTTGATGATACCCCGACCTAAGATCTATCTTAGAGAAAACTGATACACCCTTAAGCTGATCAAACAAGTCGTCTATCCTGGGCAACGGATACTTGTTCTTGATTGTCAACTTATTCAGCTGGCGATAGTCTATACACATCCGCATTTTCCCGTTCTTCTTCTTAACAAAGAGCACAGGCGCTCCCCTAGCAAGGAGACACAAGAGGGTTTTTGTTTGCGTTTGATGACACAAGAGGTACAGTGGAAGAGTGGCAAGGAGACGCCACCTAGCATGCAGGGAGATGGCGTCATAAGGAGAAGCTTGAAAGGGAGAGGGTTCGAAACTCTCAAGTAGCAAGGAGGTATTATTTTTGGTTTAAGCAAGGGAGGTAGCTGGATGGTAATCAAACTCTAGAGGAGAGAGACAAGACCTGGTCAAATATTTTAAATGGATGGTGGAGAGTGATTAAGGGAGTTTGAAGTATTCAAACTAGTTTGAATGGGAGGGTGTGAATGAAGTTAGGAGAGAATTAAGGGATTTGAAGTGGGGTGTAGATGTTGGCCGAAAGTGGGGTCTTTGAGGGGGAATTTCAGTCATGTAGGGGGGTGTGTGGGAATGTTTCAGTTTAGGGGGGTGGGTGCCGAAATTTTGAGGGTGTTTGGCTTTTGGGTGTTGAATGCTTCTAGTAGTTTTCTCTCTTTTCTCTTTTTGACATTCGGTTCTCCTTTAATGCTCAACCCTTCTATGTAGTTGCCGAAACTCCTCAACCATTTATTTTCATTCTAGTGCTTAAGTAAGGTCGAAACCTATAGGGCACTCTTTTCCCTTTCTATTTCTTTTTCTTATCTTCTCTTTTATTTCGCATAACAAGTTCTCATCCCCTATAGCTGAACCCTCTTAACTTCCATTATTTTTTCTACTTCTTCTCTCCTTTACTCTAAGCCGTAGCATCCCTTTTTGTTTCCTACTCCATTGCCGAAACATCTGTGCTTCAACTCTCCCTTTTATCTTCTTTGGTAAGCTGAAATTTCATAGCTATTTCTTCTTTCATTTTTATTTTCTTTCTCTCTTCTCTCCCTATTTCTTTGATAAGTCGAAACTTACCATTCTCTTCTTCTCCTTGTGACTTCTTGATCATAGCCGAATCTTCTCTACTTCAGTGTTGTGCCGATTTCTCTTGGGTGCTGTTCGGGTTCTCTGTGTTAAGGTAAGATTATTCCCTTTCATTTTCCTCTTGAACAACCCTCTATTCCTTCTTTTCCTAGTAGGGCGGAACCTGCCTTGATTAAACATGTTTCTTCTCTCTGTGTTATGACGATTAAGGGGGGACAAAGTGTTAGGCATTTGCTTCGGATCTTGTACCAGGTTGGTTGTAACACCCCAAACCCGGTCAATACGCCATGACCGAATCTGGCATGCCACAAAGGAAAATGTTTCAAAGAAAATAGAGTTAACGATTAAATTTTTGTGAAAAACTTTTTGTTGTTCTACGTTCGTAGAAAATCGAGTGTATAATAAATTAAAATTCGATACTTTACTTTGAAATCACGAAAATAAATCTTTAAAAACTTAGTTACAATTCCTTATATTAGAAAACTTTAAAAGAAACCCAAGCGATTATTTTGAAAACCGTATATAATAGAAATTTGGAAACTTGAGTTTTGGAAAATAGTATGAGTTATCAAAAATACTTAAGTTGTTAAATACTATCAATTGATTTATGTTACCCGACGGTAACGTTTTAAAAACCATCGCGTTTTGTAGTTTAGAAAACTTTGTACTCAAATTATTATATCAACCATGTAATTTATAAGCCGTATCTAAAACAAATCCAAAGCATATAAATATTCCAAAAACATAATTAAAGAGGCCTTATTACAAATCCATAAAAAGATGGAAACCAAATTAAAATAAATTAAAGTACCCCAAATCGAAGTTCATGTAAAATCAAATTTTATTGCATGGCCTCCTCGAGCTCATCCGGCTCCTCATCCGCGATCTCACAAATCACCTGAAATGATAAGGGAGAAGGTGAGTCACCAAGACTCAGTGCATAATCCCTCTCCCGGATAATGCAAAAATTCTTACACAATTTATAATCAAGCAATATATATATTATGCACCCAACCTAGCCATCCATAACACCTTTACTACCCCGTGTGGTACCAAACCACTGGTGGTGCCAAACCACTAGTGACTTAAAGTCACGATATCCAAAAATGTGATACCAAATCACTGGTGACTCAAAGTCACAAATAATTCATCTGTGGGGCCAACCTACGTATGATACCAAATCACTGGCGACGATCCCATATCTCAAATGTGGGGCCAACCCACGGTGGTGTTAATCCACAAGGACGAGTCGCTATGAGGTGCCAAACCTCTGGTGTCCCAAAGACACAAATGTGATACCAAATCACTGGTGACCAAAGTCACGAATAATCAAGTTGTGGGGCCAACCCACGTGTGATACCAAATCACTGGCGACGATCCCATATCTCAAAAGTGGGGCCAACCCACGGTGGTGTTAATCCACAGGGACAAGTCGCTATGAGGTGCCAAACCTCTGGTGTCCCAAAGACACATGTGATACCAAATCACTGGAGGTGCCAAACCTTTGGTGTCCAAAGACACGGATATCAAATTCTTCCCCCTCCACTCATGTTCCCAAACCAATGTATTAATAGTATAAAACATGCCATCATACTTTGATATGATCATATAACATATTTAAATCATAGATCATAATATCAATCAATCATATATTAACATCATATCGAAATGGACTTACCCGAATCCTTGCACATACCCTTCAAGGTATCAAATCAAGATCTCATAGTATTTCACTTTAATAAAACTATTAGTATATATATATACATATCACCAAATTATAAAGTATGTAAGATACACACCTGTCACTAACGCAAGTACTAAAATCCGAAGACCCGATCTACCGCACTAGATCACCTTGTCCCAAAACGATTGACAAAGAAACGAGGCTTAGATTGATTGCTTCCAATGTTCCGAGGAGCCTAAAAGAAATCGGTTTCTAAGAATGATTAGAACCTTGCAACAATTGCCCAAAATTCGGCCTTTGTCCACAAGAGGAACAACATAGAAACGAGAAAAAGAATAAAGAAAAACGGCCATAACACTTACCTATTTCCCAAAACCGTTTGAAGAAAACCAAATGAAGTCCTACCCTTGAAGAAATTCGGCCAAGACAAATCAAATAGGATATGAGAGTTTCGGCTATGATTTTGAAAGAAAACAATTGATATTCGGCTCAAAAGAGATGAAGAATTAGTATGGCAAAGAAGAAAAGAAAAAAATGAAAAGGGAAGAAGGATGATTCAGCTTTAGCAACTAATGAAAGAAAAATCAAGAGGAAAGGGGAAGAAAGAGATTCGGCCAAGAAAGTAAAAGAAATGTTGTGATTTTGAACAATATTCAAAAGAAAGAAAAGAGAGAAAAAGGGATTAAGAGATTCGGCCAACACCTATTTTACCAAAGAAGAAAAGTGCACAGAAATGCACAAAGTTCAAATGTAGTTTCGGTTTCACGAGAAAAATAAAAGAGGAAATGCAAAAAGGTGCACAAAAGAGAAGAATTGGTAAGGTTCAAAGGAGTTTCGGTTTTGACACAAGGCAAAGGTTGAATGCCTACCAAGCTAGCCAAAAATGACTACTAACCAAAGGGAAATTTGGCACTAACTAGCTACCAACCAAACCAAAAATTCATCCACTCTCCCCCTAGCCACACATGTCGTCCACATACATGGACTTCCAAGTCAAATCTTACCACCCAATTCTTTCCATAACAAGACACCCCACATCATGCCTTATGTTTTCCCATTAGCCTTAAAACCATTGATTTCTTTCCCAAACATCAAACTTACCTTAAACTAATATTCAACTTGCCATAAAGAAAAATTTGAAAGTCCAACCTTCCATATGTAAAGCTTGACCGTCCATTAATGCTAGGATAAAAAATAATGTCTCCAAAATGTTAATCATGCTACTCGAACCATGTAACACCACAAACCTGGCCCATTCGCTATGACCGAATTTTAAATGCCACTGCGAAAATCGTTTGAAAAACTTTTGACTTAGAGATTAAAAACATAAAATTTTATTGTCTTTACTAAAACATTGTGTAATTAAAGTTCCAAATAAAATTAAGTTGTTTAAAATAAAACATTTTCAAATAATAATATAATCGACAATCCAACCTAAAACATAATAAAAGTCCATAAATACTTTAAATGGCCCTTATTACAATAAATAACCTTTCATAAAAAAAATGTGTAAAACAAATAAATTTATCTTCTGCATGGGCCACCTCGTATCCACTCCAACCCGGTCCAAGCTTTAAGCATCACCTGTAAGGTTTGAGAAAAATTGGGTGAGTCAACAGACTCAGTGCATAATTATTACACATGTCCCCACATATGGGCTTAGCCCAATTCCACATAGTCCACATACATAAATATGCAAAATGAAGCCCAACCCAACCTAGTTCCATCCATTACACCAACCTCTGCACACCTGCCGCCCAAGGCCGTGGCTAATCCGCCGATCAAATAATGATCCTCATATCTTACCTTAGCAGACTTACTGCCCAAGGCCGTGGCAAAGCCACCGATCACATAGTGATCCATATATCTGTATCCACGAGGTGACTCGAGGTCATCCTCAATGTAACATCCTAGACTAGGGGTTATGCGTTCGTGCCTAATTCATGAGTTAGTAGGTTTTGGCAGTGTTGGAAGTGTATTAAGGGTTTTTAGAATTCTAGGATGGAAGAAGAAAGCTTTGGAAAATTATTGGTTTTTAAGTAAAAAGGGGAGCTAGGTAAATGAGGCTTTAAAAGAAACTCCGTGTGAAGCATGATACAAGGAACCATGTGGTAAAATGGCATGTTTTATGAATTATGAGTGTGTTATGTGAATTCTAGAAATAAGGAAATGTATGGAAATGTATGGAAATGTATGGAAATGTATGAAAATGTATGGAAATGTGTGGAAATGTGTGGAAATGTAAGGCAATGTAGGGAAATGTAAGAAAATGTAAGGAAATGTAAGGAAATGTATGGAAATGTATGGAAATGTATGGAAATGTAAGGAAATGTGAGGAAATGTATGGAAATGTAAGGAAATGCAAGGAAATGTCTTGTCTTGGAAATGTAGGGAAATGTCCTGAAAATGTAAAGGAATAAAGAGGAAAGTGAACATTTATGGAAACTAGGAAAATGATTTAGAAATGATTCAAAAAAGGAAAGTGAACATTTCTAGAAACTTGGAAATGTAAGGAAATGTCAAGTTTACAGAGCCAAACGAAAATTTTAGGAAACTTAGAAATGACCTAGAAATGACGAGTTTTAATGTTTAAAAGGGGAAATTAAGGCAAGGTGGCCTTAAAAGAAAAAGTTTGTGAAATTTGACACACAAACAAAGCTTGGAAAAGTGGCTCAAGATGCCACTTAGGGCCTATGGAAATGGCGCCATATGCAAGAGGAATGGGCACTGGTTCGAATCACTTGGGAAGCAAATAAAGGAGGTTTTATTTTTGCTTCCGTAAGACCGAGGTGGACGGCACATGCTTCTAGAAAGGAGGTGTTTTATTTTCATAAATATTCGATTAAAAAGGTGATAAATAAAGGATTTTTAAATTGGATTATTTTGAAGAGATAAATGTTGGATTAAACTCTTTTATTTATGATAATTAAAGGATAAAGTTATCAAAATAGAAGAGTGGTGGCCAAGTAAGGGTCTCTAGCCTAGTAAATTTGGCTATAAAAGGAAAAGAGAGGCCATTCAGCTTTATTTACTCTTCCTTGATAACCTCTGCCGAATTTTCTCTGCAACCCTATTCTTTTCTTCTTCATTCTTCTCCTCTCAATATTCCAAAAGCCGAAAGCTTGCTAAGATCAAGGCCATAGCCGAATCTCTGAAGGTTGAAGTGAAGGTGCAATCGATTTCTTCAAATAAGGGTAAGATCCAAGTTTGGTTTCCATTCTTTTATACTTTAGACTTATCAAAATCTAGGGCTAATTCCATTAATGTTCATGGTTGCCGAAACTTTGAAGAGATCTTTCGGGACTTACTAAGTGTAGACTACAAGGAAGGAGAAGTTCTTTTCCCGAAGGTACACCATAGGCTGCATGTTCCCTAGTTATTCGGTGAATTTCGGGATTTAAAATCCAAGGGTAAGTGTCTATAGCATTCGGCCAAGGCTTATTTTAGTGTTTGGATCTGTCTTTTATTATCTTAAAAGCCGAAAACTAATATGTTAAAGGGATCTAGAGTTGGCCGAATACAAGGAAGAAGGATAAAAAGTTTCGGGACTTGGTTATTAAGTCAATCGGCAACAAGGTAAGTTTTAGTGTACTAATCCTACTAGGATTTGGATTTATAGCCGAATGGCTCTTTACTAAGTATTAAGATTAAATGTAGAGAATTAAGATCTAAGGCATTAGATCAAGCTTTTCGGGATTTGGATTGGAAACCTTAAGCGAATCAGGTGTGTACCCCACACTACTTTATAATATGTATTATGGCTATGTTTATTAAAATATGTGTTAATAAGAATATGAAAGTGGCTAAGGTACCATATTAAGGTACTAAGTACTCAGGTACGTTTCCTACTTCTACTAGGAATATGAAATATGTTATTCATAACATGAGAATATGATAAGAATGTGAACTCTGGTATATTATGCATATTAATATATATGGGGCATATGGTTGTATATTGAAAGGGGAAGTGAAAAGTGGTGACTTAAGACCACGATGTCTGAAAAGTGGTGACTTACAACCACGATGAATCGAAAAGTGGTGACCTAAGACCACAAGAATCTGAAAAGTGGTTTCCTAAGAGCACAGATCACGGAGCCTTAAGCCCGCAAATTGGGTGTGTAGCGGATGGAGGGTTGACTTAGTAGTCCCCACGGTGTGCTTGGCGAGTGCACGGGGTGTGTAGCGGATGGACAATTAGGTTTGGGTTTGGGAATGCATCATAATTTGTATGCTATGATATGAATGTGTATTATTTGTTATGCCTGATTCTATTATGATTTAGTGCTGGTTACACATTGAGTCTGTTTGACTCACCCCGTTGGGGAATATTTTTCAGGTGATGAGCAATAATGGACCGGGTCGGCAGGAGCTAAAGGTGGCCATGCATAGCAAGGAGAAATCTTATTATTTGGGATTTTTATTTTTACTAAGTACTTTAATTTTAAGTTTGGGAATTATTTAATGTAATAAGGCCATAAGGCCATAGTTGGATTACTTTATTTTATTTTTATTTATTAAAGTTTAAAGTATATTTATTCAAAACAAAGCCCAAACGTTTTGTCACCATAAATAAATGGGTTCCAACATAAGTTAAATTTGTTTTCAACTCAAGCCCAACCCAAAACAATTATTTTTTTTAAAATCACACAAGTTTTTCTCTGAGTAACAAAGAATTTTGAAACTGGTTTACTTTAGGAACATACCAAATCTGGTCAAGGCTCGTGGGCCGGGTTTGGGGTGTTTCACTCAATCTACGGTGATGCACACAGCTATCATCCGCCGAGATGGGCACCTAGCCAACACCTCCCTTGATGAAGCACATAGCTATCATCAAGCGCCAATGTAGCACAAGGCTAACATCAGACCACGTACATAATGTACAGCCTTTCCTTCGATAGTCACATCCCAAGTCCCATGTATCATGCCACAATATCATTAAAATAAGCATATATCACATGCCATCACATTTTCATACATATATCATATGTAAATTAAAGTCATAAAATACTGACCTTGTCAATTGATTACCCAACATGGGCATCCACCCTTTTTAGCCTTTAATTCGGCTACCATGCACATTATATACATATTTATATATATATATAAAACACATACACACAACAAAAGAACAGTGTGATAACTACGCACCTTTTTGGCACAGTCGGCTAAATCCTGAGATCACACGTTTGCACTTAAAAGTCTACCGAAATCCCTAAATGAAACCATATTAGTTTCGGCCTCTATACCAAAAAGCATTAGACAGTGGCCTTTGCCCTCAAGAAAACGACATAGAAAAGAGAAAGGAAATACGGCCATGAACACTTACCTATCTTCCAAAATCGATTGAAGAAAACCAAATGAAGACCTACCCTTATTGATATTCAGCTAAGACAAAACAAAAAGAGTATGGGAAGTTTTGGCAATATGGTTGATTTATAACAACAAAAAGGATTCGGCTAGAGTGGAGAAAGAGAAAGGAAAAGAAAAGTGAAAGAAATAGGAGAAGGATGATTCGGCAACAAAAGAAAGAAGAGAATGGAGAGAAGAAAATAAAATGGGAGAGGGATGTTTTCGGCTTTGACCAAATGTGGAAGACAGAAAAAGAGAAATGGAGGAAAGGAAGGTTCGGCTAACCACTAAAGATGAAGAAAGAGATGAAGGGAAATGAGTTGGTTTTAGGCTTCAAAGAAAATAAAATATGAGAGAGACTCAAATGAATATTCGGCCAAATGCCTAAAAGAAAATTCGGCAAACCACAATGGTCCTTTAGGCTTTGACACTAAACAAGAAAACAATGCCAAAACTAAAACAAAAATTGTACCAAATGCCCAAGACACAATCGGCTAAGGAGGAAGATTTTGGAGAGGAAAAGTAAAATGCAAAAGATGCACAAAATGTTAGAATTGACCAACTAAAAACCCCCCAAATTCCTATCAACATTCGGCCAACCCCCCTAGACACCCATACCGTCCACATTCATGTCAAACTTTCTACACAAAACTTTCCATAGCATATCACCTTACAACATGCCTTATGTTCTCACATCAACCTTTAATCAAATGATTTCTTTCCCAAACATCAAGCTTACCTAAACTATCATTCAACTTACCATAAAAATATAAAGTCCAACCTACCAAAGCCTCCAACAAAAACGGTCAACCCTCCCCCTAGACCAAAATGTCATCCACATACATGGACTAATGGCCATAGAAGAGTTTCCAAAACATCACCCCATACTTCAAGCCTTATGTCCCCTTATCCTACCTTAACTCCTTGATTCCATACCATAAATAAGTACTTGCCTTTTTCCTTTAGTCTACTATCCAAAAATAACAAAGTCCATCCTTACCATAATTAAAATTTGACCAACACATGCCATACAAAAGCAAAAATAAAAGTCACCTTAATGTCATCCATAGGATTCGAACCTAAGCTCCCTCACACTACTTGTGGCGTCACCTTCAAGGCTCTAAGTGGTGCCTCCTTGCCACTTTACCAAGCCAATTCTTGTGCTAAAATTCCCCACGATTTACTCTTAACCCCTAGCTCCTTCAATTCCCTTTAACTAAAGCTTGAAAATTAAATTTTTTCCTACAGCTCGAGCCTACCCTTGGCTTATTCCTAAGCCCTAGAACATCTCAATTAAGAACACAACAAACCGAACTCTTGCAAAACAATACCATCACAAATAACCCCTAATTCAGGATATTACAAACCATTTCCCTCAAGCAACCTTTCATGCCCCTTATCCACTATGCTACTAACTCTCTTGTGCTTAATTTAACACTTAAATTAACTTAAGTGTCAAGTTCACCTAATCCACTTCATTAAATAAACCATACTAAAAATTATTCTAGCTTCCTAAATAAAATCAAGCCTTCACAAGACTATGCTAAACACACAAAAATTCATACCCAAGTCAACATAATAATAAAATAATATTCTAATTTTAGGATATTACATTTGTTGTGAAGGGCACTTAATCCGGGGAATATCGGTAGCCAAATCATCTAGGTTCCAAGTCTGAGGAGCGACTAATCTCTGAACCCCATCTCTCTTTTCGGGATTGTAAGGTAAGGGAATTTTCTTTAGTTATGCTAGTAGTCTCTTTGTTCGTCATTCGTTACCTTAACTTAATGGAGTGGATAAACAATCATCTCTTTCGTATAGCGATTTATTGATCAAGACTTTTACTAGATGCAAGAGACGTTCAGATTGGGGAAAGGAGCAAACCCTTGGGTTCGATTCCAAAATTTAAGAAGCGAGCAGTATCGGTAGTTCGAGTTTGGCCACCAGGATGTGGGCTGGCTTCTGAAAAGGATAAGCAGATCGCCGTGATCCCTTCGAGTGAGAAAGTTAGCGAGATCGATAGCTTAGTGCTACAGGTTTACAGGTGTGTAATTAGCACACTATTTCCTTATTTTCATAAATGAGTATGTATTATGTTTGGAAACCGAAAATAGCGGCTAGGGTGCTTGAGTTACCCAAGTGGGGTATAACGAAACTCCAGGTCAGTATACTGCGTTTTAAGCCTTTCTAATATTTGTGGATAATATGAGTGTGGATGTATGTTACGTATTACATGTACCATATTATATGGCATATCTCTTATACTATGTTGCATGTGCATGGGGATTGGGATAATGATGATATAAAGGGGAAGTGTATATTAGTGACTTTGTCACGATTAATGATGGCGTGGTGCTCATTGTGGATTGGTGATTTAATCATGTGTTAATCAGTGGCTAGACCACTATATGTGGACTTTGAGCAGTGTGTCTGTCAGCATGACTGCCAAAGAAGTGTGTAGCAGATAGAGGGTTGATTGTAGAAATCCCCACAGGTGTGTATGAGGATAGACATGTGGAGCGGTGTGTAGAAGATGGAATACTAGGTTAGGTTGGGCTATCATTCTGATTACTCGTGCATGATGTGATAATTCATTGATGGTTTGGGGCTCAGGCCCATTTATGGAAATTTGGTGGACTAATTGCACACTGAGTCTGGTGACTCACCTTATTTTCTTAACAAAATGTAGGTTACTCATGATTCATTGGACTGGGTTGGAATGGACTCGAGGTGGCCATGCAAGAGTTATTTTATTAAACCTTGATTTAAATTATTAATTGCTATTCTCTTCTTTCGAGATATTTTTTTAAAATATGTAATAAGGCCACTTCCAATTTGGTAAATTTTAGATTTAAAGTCTATTTTGCTACACATCAGTTATGAACTACTTGAGGAAACGTTTTATCAAGATAAACAAATTTTCCTTGCGACCTGTTTAACACATATTTCTTATGGTTGTGAAGATTTTATTTGATTCTCCATAAACTGGAATAAATTGCTAAGTTTTTCAACTATCATCTAAATGCTGGATTTCGCTAATTAACTTTTAAACTTAAATAATGAGTTTTTAATTGAGCATTGAAACTTGGGTAATTTAAAGAAATTCCCTAAAACTTATAGAACTTTTCAAACCCTTTTTCCTAGTGACGCCAAATCCGGTCGTGGTGTTTGGGCCGGGTTTGGGGTGTTACAATCATGGCCAGCCTGTTGGCCCTGAAGCTCGACTTTTAGCAGGCTATTTGGGCATTATTGCATGAAATGCAAATATGTTGCCCATCAATTACGAATCATGGCATCACATGCCTGATGGAAACAAAAATCAAGCTCTCGATAATATTAAGGTAACAAAACGTGAATGTAATTTATAATACTTTGGTTGAAGTTTCATTTATATTTACTTTCTAAACTTATGTTTTTTTAGGAGAGATTTGCTTTGGAGGTCTCCGATGACTATATAAAGAAGACATTGGGAAAAAAATGGAGAGACCATAAAAGCACATTGAAAAAAGAATATTTTAAGAAAGACATAAGCCTCGAGAATAAATTGTGAAATGTCCCACCGAGAATGTTGAGGTATCGATGGGAAGATGCGGTTAGATTTTGGAATTCAAAGAAAGGAGAGGTATTACCTAGTTCTAAACTCTTATAAATTTTTCGATTTATAGTATTTACTATATACTAAATAATAATTTCATTACGTAGGACCGTGAGCGTGTTGGAACGAGCAGTAGGCAGAAACAAAAATTCACGCACATGGCAGGGTCGAGGAGTTTTGCTTCTGTAGCTGAGGTGGAGGTATTATAATTTATTAATTCTTTCAAATATTAATGACTTTATACTATTAAATTACTACTACACTGTAGGAAGTCTCATCTGGTCAAAAAGTTGGACGTGTTCAGCTTTTTGACATTACGCATAGGAAGAAGGATGGATCTCCGATGACATCCGAAGCTGGAGAAATTATGGTATATTTACTTAATAAAATTTGATTTATTATAAATATTTATAATGTTTAATTGTAATAGTTTAATTCATCGTTAGTAGTTTTAAATTTATAATGTTAAGTTATGTTGCATTCCTTCTTATTATATATTTCGTTTCTAACTCTTTCATTGATTATTAGGAGAAACTAAAGGAGAAGAAGGCAGAGTATGAAGCGGTTGCTTTGACTGATAGTTCTATTAATCTTGAGGATATTGATAACAGAATTATTACTGACGTTTTGGATCCTGAAAGGTATGGCTGCTTCGACTGATAGTTCTGTTAATCTTGAGTATATTTATAACAGAATTATTACTGATGTTTTGGGTCTTGAAAGGTATGGTCGGGTTCGATTTCAAGGACCTAGTGTTACCCCGACCCAATATTTTGGATCCGGCTCCCAACAATACATGCCTTTCGGGAGTCAATCTCAAGCTGAAGTTCAGAGGTTAAAAGAACAGATATCTCAGATGCAAGCGAGCATGGTTGAGCAAATTGCTGAGGTTCAAAGAAAATATGAAGAACTCCACCAATAGCTTAGCAGATGCGAATGGCGAAGAAGAATGAGGAGGCAAAGGTAGCAATGAGGGAGGCAGTGGTAGCAAATGAGGGAGACAGAGGCAAGCGAAGATGATGGTAGCAGAGCAGAACAAAAAGTATGATGAGCTCCAACTCTGACTTCAAAGATATGATGCAAATGTTTCAAAGAATGCAAAAAGCCGCCATCTTAGACATTAATTTTCTCGTTGTAAGATTATTTTTAACATTGTTACATTTAACATTATTGTAAGAATACTTTAAGTTATACTTCATTTATTAATTTATATCATATATATTTTATTGAATTTGAAGTATCATTTAGAATTAATGCTTTTGGTGGGATTTTTATGCTACATTTGCTGTTTTGGGTTGGAATTATATCCTACATTTGTTTTTTTTTTGTTGGTTTAATGCAGGAAGGGTATGATATTGGAAAAAAAGGCCTATTCCAAATCTGTACAAATTGGCGGCGTTTGTGGAAAAAGCGCCGCTAAAAGTCATGACCTTTAGCGCCATTTCTAGGAAAAGCGCCGCTAAAAGTCATGACCTTTAGCGGCGTTTTTTTCTCATAAACGCCGCTAAAGTTTGAGGCGTTTGTTTTAGCGGCATTTTTTGCGGCGCTTTTAAAAGCACTGCAAATACTATTAGTGGCGCTTATAAACGCCGCTAAAAGTTTATTTTGTTGTAGTGTTATCTCGGTAGAAGATTTGGATATATTGATGTCAGGTTATAAATGGCATGAATTAGGAGCCCTTAAGTTATTTTGTTTATGATGATGTTGTTTACAATTTAGTTTAAGTAAGCTTTGTGGTTATAAATGCTTAGTATCTTTGGTGTATGTTTGAAACTTGATGTGCTTTTGGTCATTAGATAAATACCTTTAGTGATTACCTTGATATATGGTAAACATATGTGATGAAATGGAGACTTTGATAATATCTTGTAAATATTGAGTATGGATTTGTTTGGAATTTTAAATTGTGGTACCAATAAGGGTACATTTGATAGAATTTATTGCGGTACCAATAAGCGTACAATGAAACAAGGTTGATTGTGATTGTGGTACCTATTGTTGGTACATTGGTTAGAACTTATTGGATGATTGATTTGGTATGTTTTGAATGTGATTAAAATATGTTTTGATCATATGAATGCTTGTAGAAATGGTGTGTTTTGATGTGCAATAATAGGGTTTGAAATGGATTGATTTAGGGGCAATTTGTGTTGCACACAGCCTGGGACACAAGTTGTCACACGGCTGTGTGTCATTTTAATTTTAGGTGCAGGTTCCACATGGCTTGCGACATGGTCGTGTGACCATATTTCGAATACACACACGATTTGACACATGGTCTGAAGCACAATCGTGTGACGCAAGTCAGTGAATTACACGAGCAGACACACGGGCTGGACACAGCCATGTTTCCCATAATTTGAATGCCCACACGGTTTGGGCTATGTTACACGGCCTAGCCACACAGCCGTGTGACCCCTATTTCCAACTTTTCAACTTTTTCCTAAACTTTATTATTTGTTTTGATTTGGTCCCTGAATGTTCCCAAACTATTTTAGGGGCCCGTAAGCTTGATTTAAGGCTCGTAAGTGTATTTTCGCTTAAATTAAATTGAGTTATTCAATGATATTTGTTGAATTGCATGATTGTTTCTGTTTGAAGCTGAATGTTCTGTTTTGTATGGTAATGCTCCGTAGCCCTAAATTGGTAACAAAGCCGGGTTAGGGATGTTACAATATAATATCAAAATCATCCACATGGTGGATGAATAGGCCCATATGTATTTCAGAAATGCAAGACATTAAATCTGAACTTTAGCTAGTGAGTTTCTAATAATCAATTTTCAGTGTGAACAAGCAACAATGTGAATTCTTTAAATTAAAGAATCATCTAGTTCTTTAATGAATATCCATATGAATTATCAATTAATTTTTGCATCATATATTATCTAGGATGGTCTAATTGGTCATGCCAAGTAGTAAATGTATTTGTATCAGTAAGCTTTTGGTTTACTTTAATATGCGTTTCAACTGTACTAAATTGTAACAAATTGATACTTTTAATATCATTTCTTTTTCTTTGTATCCACATATTAGTACTATTGTGACATTTACTATTGGAAATGTCTAAAGCTATGTGAAGTCTATAATGTCACTAAGTCAATAAATATAATTTTTGAATAATTATATGTAATATTCACTTCAGGGAATATGCCAAAATCCTCAAATGTAGGGCATTTGGTATAGTGGTATAATTTTCGCTTCGAGTGCAAGAGGTCCCGAGTTCGATTCAAAATACTTTTAAAGCCCTTTTAACAAGAGTTTTGCATAATCAATTAACTATCATGAATAATTGCCTAGGTCATGTATAGAAACAAACCTATATTAAACATATCAATAAAAATCACATCTCAAACATAAAAATATGACATAATGAAAACTAGCAATTTTTTTTCATAACCATCATCATAAACATGCATCAATTTCAATTCAAAACCCAACCGTTCATGCTCATAGAACTTTTCATTTACAATTGCTCATGTCACTTCTCTAAATAATTAACAAATGGAATAATATAAAATGTATGAACTACTACTTTTAACAATTCTTTGAACTAAATCAAATCCAAATAACCATAAAATTCATTGGTTTATTAACACAAATTTGCATACTAGATATGTTTTAATCAAATATATTATTTAATTATAAAACCTACTATAGCGACATAAATATTTAAACCATATATCAAGTTGATTTAATATTTAAAGATGAACTTTTTTTTTTTGTGTTGAGTCTTGACGATTTTATCAAGAAGTAAGAAAATTAAACTCCAGTAGTAACTTTGAATAGAATCTATTAATAGTAAACTTTGAGAGTGAATCTTATTTCCTAGGTGTACAACAGGTACAAAACCAATGACTTTTCATACATAAGTTTTCTCTCCTGCAAGTTCTCATTAGTAATATTTTTCCACATAATTTTAATTGAGAATTTATTCTGAATACTGTAGAGTTATACTTACAGTTTTCTTTTTAAAAAAAAAAACTTGCAACTTCAGGTGCATCCAACCCTAACAAGCTTTAGATAAAAGTACCATATTCTATTGCTCATAAGTAGATCTTTCACAGTCAAATATTTTTCTTTCAACCCCTTAATAGGGATGATGACAAAAGATCACAATGATAATCACAATCAATTCAATTCAATAACAAGAGTAATCAATAACTCAATCCTCCCTTTTTTTTTCATCCTTTCAAAATAGATATTTATAGGAATAGTGATTCATATTAAATATAATCTTTTCTTCATTCACAATCTCAATATGATATCCATTATAATGAATATCTTTTAAAACTAATGCATTAACCATCACAAATTTTATGCTTTTTAGATAATGATATATTAGCTCTTCTAGAGCTTTCAACTAATTTTGTATTTTCAAATATTGGAATAATATTTGTTTGTTTCAGTACCAAATAAGATAAATATTTATCTATCTGTAATGATAGAATTCATTACTACATTCTCATATCCTTCCTCAAAGAATATTAATAAAAACAAAATATTTGGTCATACGCCACATATGTGGCCAACAATCTTTCATATCACATCTTTACCTTTTGAAGAGTTATCTTGAGAACTCTCATTGTTCTCTTATTTATTACTATGTTCTCACTCTTAGTGGTCTGTGATTATATCTTTTATTTTCTTTATGTTTGCATTCACTTTGGGGAATGCAACAAATCTAGTAGGATAGACTTCTAATCACCTCCATTGATTCTTTATTTCATAATCAGCATCACAAACATATGTGGATTTCAAATCAGACTTTATCTATTCATGTTTGTCATGATTAGTCTTCAATTATAATAAACATGATATAATAAATAAATCATAATAAAATATACATGAAGATCTTTAACACCATCGCCGTCACCTTGGCTATTATCACGAGCACTATTACAAGTACTAAAATAACTATGCTTTCATAAGAACATACTACATATAACTTATAGAATCTTATGATGCACTAATAAATTATTTTGTACATTATAATTCAATCTAAAAGGTATAATACAATCATTCATCAATAAAAAAAAAAAACTCTCTTTAAAGGGGACCAATATCACAAAAACTTATATTTTGTGTCGACAATTAATATATATTTAAACAATCATTTAAACTAATATATTATAAAGTTTTATTAGTAAACCTTATGAACCCATTGATATTTAATAATATAACTTAATAATTTGATCAGACTTAAAACAAATAATAATCATACCTAAAAAAAATTGAAGCTCACTTACCAATTTAAATTGTGCTCTATAAATCCAAAATCCATGCTGAGATAAAAAAAAAAATTCACCATCCAAAGCAGCAGACTGTAGTGTCCATCTTGGTGTTCAGCCTCTTAGTATATACTCAAACCTTCCATTCGGAGTAATACTCTTTTACCAACTTTAATAAGAAGTAAAAAAAGTTAATTAAAATAATCTCAAATTAATTTAACTTAATTGAAAATTAATCTAGATATAAAACACTAAATAGATAATAAAAAAAAAACTTCCTGCGAAGAGTTGCAAGCATCAGTAGGCGAAAGACAGTAAGTAATGGAGAATCAGGGAAGTAAGTGCTCAATTTGAATACCAACCAACAACAATAAATAGCCATTTGAAGAAGCAAAAGAGCCAATGAAATAGAAAATTAAGAGTAATTTTAGTGGTCGGAAGCTGAATTTGGTATTATGGATGAGGCTTAATGGTTCGCAAAGTTGCTGCCGATTTAATCCACAAATAAGATAATTAAAAGAGAATCGTGTTGATAATGTGTTATAAAATAAAAGACAGATAATAGAGAACAGAGAGAATGGGAGAGCAAAGAGAGAGCGTATCTTTATTTATCAATCAAAATATTTAAAATGCTTCTCCAACGTCTCTATTTATAGGCATAAGAAGTATAAATGAAGTAGAGATCTACTTCTAATCACTATTATAATTTTAAGTACATCAAAACTTATCTTGATCTTGATGGACATCCACATAATAAGATATTCATAACGAATTTATGGATTATTCAATTAAGCTTAATCAGGAAAAAAAAAAACTTAGTTGAAATCTATCATAGATATTAGACTTAAGGGTGTAACAAGCCATTGAGCTTTTTTAAGAAAATAAATTAAGTCCATACTTTTTTGCACTCAATTGGGTACTTAAACTGTCAAAAGGCATCAAAAAGGTCCTTTTACCATTAATTTAAACCGTTGACCGTTAAAAATATTATAAAAAATAATAAAATCAAGTAGTGGAAAGAGTTATATCAATGAATGAATTGATAAAAGCTGATGAAGTTTTTTTGCACCAGAACTGTTATGGGAATTGCTTCTATAGGGAATGTTACATACATACATACTGTAATGACCCGTAAGTTATGGGTGTCAGGAATGTAACACCCCAAACCCGGTCCAAACACCACGACCGAATCTGGTATGTTACGAGGGAAAACGTGTTTGAAAATTTCGAATTTGTACTAAATAGATTTGATAAAACTTTGTTCCTTTTTGAAAACAAGTTGTTTAATGTCGTTACTAAAACATTTAAACTGAGTAAAATTGGATTTCACGTTAGAAAACAATTGATCTTTATTGGTTTATAAAATCAATGTGATACCCGATGGTATAGTTGAAAACGTATCGCTTTGTTGGTTTGAAAACGTCGTCTTTCCAAATTTTAATAAAATTGCACCAGATTATTATTTTACAGCATACCAAAATCTAATGTAAAACATAAACATCATAAAGCACATCTTAAAAAGGCTCTTTACAAATCCAAGATAAAACCCAAAATAAAGGTAAGCAAACTAAGGTACCCAAATGAAAATGTCTGAGTAAAACTTTTTATTCAGCATGGCATAAGCACCCCGAGTCCATTCCGGCTCCATGTCCGCGTCTAAGTGCCACCTGAAATGTCAAAGGAGAGGGTGAGTCGAATGACTCAGTGTGTAAATCCCGCTCCCGATAAAACAACATGCTAACACACATCATACATAGCAACATAATTAATGCAACCCGATCCTAACCATCCATACACCATTTCTACCCCGTGTGGTACCAAACCACTGGTGGTGCCAAACCACTGGTGACGTATAGTCACAATGTGTTACCAAAACACTGGTGTCCCAAAGACACAATATCCGTCAATGTGGTACCAAACCACTGGTGTCCCAAAGACACAATTGTGCTACCAAAGCACTGGTGACCGAAGTCACAAATCCAAAGATGGGGCCAACCCATCGTGTGTTACCAAAACACTAGCAGACGATCCCATATCTCAAGTGGGGCCAACCCACGGTGGTCAAACCACAGGGACAAGTCGCAATGAGGTGCCAAACCTCTGGTGTCCCAAAGACACAATATGCTACCAAAGCACTGGTGACCGTAGTCACAAATCTGGTGATGGGGCCAACCCATCGTGTGTTACCAAAACACTGGCGTCAATCCCGTATAATCATCTGTGGGGCCAACCCATCGTGAGTGCTTGAGCCATCGGGACGAGACGGCGAGGTACCAAACCTCTGGAGGTGCCAAACCTCTCGTGACCCAAAGTCACAAAGTGTGCTACCAAAGCACCGGTGCTCGTCCAAAGACAAAAATATCCGCTCCCTCCTCTCATATCACCCATCAACATACCATACTCATGTAATCATGCATCTCATGCAAGTCATGCATATTATGTCAACATACCAAGCATTATCTCTCATAGCATACATACAAAACATAGGTCATGATATTATACTTCATTAATAGTACTCATAATAGAACAGACTTACCCGAATCGTCCACATACCCCATTTGGGTATTCACTTGTCCATCATACTGTTATAATTTTTAACAAGCAAACAGGTTTATTAATAATCTTACTAAGTATCAGTGTGTTAGTTTACACACCTGGTAATCACGAGTCTAAAATCCCAATCGAAACGATCTAAGTCCCTCGAGTATTGACTCCTACAATCGGCCAAACATTAGGGTTAGGCACTAAGACCATTCGGCCAAAGACATATAAACCCAAAGGGGTTAATTTCAATCCCTTACCTTGAAGGTGATTTGGTCTCCTACCAAATCCGAGTCAAGCAGCGATTCTTCTTCCAACAATCAGCACCCTAATAAACCAATAGTTAATCACTAATCACTTTAAACTTAATCAAAATCAACTGACCATAATCGGCCCTTAACCAAACCATAACCAACAAAAACCAAGAGAGGGAGATGTGACCATTCGGACTTGCTCTTACCAACACCCAACCGATTGAGCAAGGCCTCCAATACACCACTGCTATTCGGCCAAAAGAGACTACTAGGAGAAGGAGAATATTCGGCTATGTTGGAAACAATAGAAAGAAGAAATCGGCACTATGAGTTTAACTTTTCTATTTTCGGCTTTGAGGGAAAACAATGTGAAATGGGAGAGCGAGTTTTGGCAATTAAGCTTAGGAAAAGAAAATGGAATTTGAGAAGTAAGATGATGGTAGTTTTGCACAAAAGAAATGGGGAGAGCAAATGGGTGATTCGGCTAACACGGTTTCAAGAAGAAAAGAGAGTTGAAGTAAGGAAGAAACAAGTTTCGGCTCACTAACACAAAAAGGTAAAACAATTTCGGCCAAAGAGAGCTTATGTTTGGTTTGCAAAAGAAAAGATGGAGTCACTCACTTGGATTTTCGGTTTCAAGAAGTAAAGAAAATGAGAAGGTACCTTGGAGAAATTCGGCTACAAGTATCAAAAGGGGACTTTTGCTATACCAAAGTGTGACTGAAAATGCCAAAATTTCCAAATGAAATTCGGCACTCCTCCAATCCTCACACTACTATGCCGTCACTCCCCCCAAACTCCCCCTAAAATTCGGCCTCAATCCCCCCATTCACTCCACTCCACACATTTCAAATGTGTGGACCAAGTCACACTCCACTATTTACTCTCCACCATCCTTTTGAATGTGAAGACCAAGTCAATGGCGAGTTTGAATCGCACACTACTACTCCTTCTCCATGCCGTAAAAATGGAAGCAAAAAGTGGGATTTCGCAGCTTGAACATAGGACCCCTTCCCTTGCAAGTGACGTCAAACACAAGCCCCAAGTGGCGCATGGTTTGCCACTTTACTAGCTCAACTCTTGTGCTAGAATTTACCAACAAATAATTATAAACCCCAGCTCCAACAGCTCCTTTCACCCAAAGCTTAAAACTAAAATTTTTCTACCTACTCAGGCTTATTCCTAGCCTACCATTAAACCCCGAATCACACAAACAACAACATAACAATCCCAACACATGCCATATCATGCAACAACAAAATAGCCCCTAACCCGGGATATTACAAGGAAACATACTATTAAGACTCCGTTTTCGTGGACAGGGCTCATAAAATATTATATTATTTAAATTTTTGGAGTTACCTTAGAAGTAAAATTCAATGATAGATAATTTCAATTATTAGTGTTTAAATCAAAGTATCGAGACTTATTAAACAAATATACCATTATTGTTATAAATTGAGTTAGTGGAAAATTATGATTGAAATCACATATTATATGATAAATATATATTATTAGTTATTTAATAAGTTATGTTTAAATAAAAAGAAATAAATGATAAACAATACATAGAAAACAAATATATTAGTGGGGGAAAGGAAAAGAAAAACAATTTATCTTTCTTCTTTTACATGCCAAATTGTTGAAGGTTGGGGGAGACTTTGGGCCATTTCTTTTTCGTTTTAGAAGCTCAATTGGTTGGTATTCTTTGATCCTTTAAGCATAAGTGTTGCATTTTTGGAACCTTTAAGATCTTGAATTAATTCACCCATGTAGAAAATTTTAAATTTAGTGAAGTTTGTGGAAGTTGCCATTGTAGAGAATTTGAGTTCTTAGTGTTATTATGTTGGATATTAAGTTTGGTAAATAAATAGAAATATTTGCTAAATGATTCTTGATGATATTAGGATTCAATGATTAAATTATGAGAATGATAGATTCAAGGATTAAATTGTAATTTGATTGAAAGTATGAGCTGTTCTTGGACCCTATGGAAAATTGGTTGACAAATGACCTTTTTAATTTTTAATTAATATCATGTTTTAGAATTGAGGATTAAATTGAATTGAAGATTTATATTGAGTGAGAAAATGTGAAATGTAGTTAAAAGATTAATGGTTTGAGTAAATGTCTCTTGGTGATTACTAATTAAATTAATTATGTGATTAATTCTAGATCGGGAAACAAAAGGATCAGTTGGTAATCGCAAAAAAAGAAAGTTGTCGAGTAATTGTTCTCGACCTTAATAGCCATCAAAATTCTGTAAGTTCATAGTCTCGAACTTAAGTTTTCTATTAATTAGTTATTTAATTAATTATTTAATGTTATTTTGATATTTGATATATTTTAATGATGATGTTAATTGATGAATGAGAAAACTTTGGAAAATAATAATTACACATTCGTCGGTTTATCCAACTAGCGCTGGGCGCAAACATCGTTGGTTTATCCAACTAGAGCTGGGCTCACATTTAATATCATCGATTTATTCAACTAGCGCTGGGCCCAACTTCCGTCAGTTTATCCGACAACCGCTAGACACAACTTCTGTCAGTTTCTCTAACTAGTGCTGGGCACACATTCATCAGTTTTGTAAAACCCCTAACCCATATTGATCACTGAAATCAGAGCTTTAAAATTTATAAAAGAATGATCGAACCTGGAAACTAACTCTGACAACGATTAAAGGCAAGTGTACCTATCGAACAGTAGTATAGCTTAGGCAAGACCGAATATCGAACCCAAAGGAACTAAGAGTACTAATACTAACTTTATTTTTATTATTTAGCCTTAAAAATAGAGTGAAGTGCTTCAAACTATATTGACAAAGACTAAACTAAGGACACAAAGACAAAAAGGATGAATAGGAAAATAACTTTGAAGGAAAACTCAGTTGATTACGACGATACCCTCAAGAAGAATCCACCTAGACTTCATTTGTTATCTGACCCTAAATTATATGATTTCTTTACTTAGCTTGACCCGTAAGACTCCCTAACCTATATTAAACCCTCTCTCGAGGCGAATAACATCTAACCCTAGGTTAATTAGTAGAACTCTCGTTCGCTTATAATAACCCCATAGGATAGCAGTAAATCGATCAATGGACTCCCATATTAGGTTTCACTCTAATCCGGCAAAATCTCGTAACCCTATCTCTAGGCGTTCGATCAACTCCACTTAATTATGTTAGATCTACTCTTAGGCAGGGTCTATTCCTCCTCCACCTAAGCACATTAGATTTGGATTAAGCAACATAATTAAGAACAAACTAAGCAATTATCATATGACTTAGAAATCAAATAACAAAATTCATCTAGGTTCATCCCCTTCAGGTATCTGAAGGGTTTAATTCATAATGAGTAAAAAGAACATCACAAGAGAAAAGATAAAACAAAACATAAGAAAATCCTAAAACCCCCTGAAGGAATTGAAGGAGACTTCCATCGTCTTGAGTATAATTCCGGCTTCTTGGGATGGATCAACTGGCTATCCTCGTGTTATTCCCTAACTCTGACCTTCTCGGCTTGGCTCCTTGGCCTAGCTTTGACCCTCTTCAAAGGTGGTACTTAGGGGATATATATAGGCTCTTGGAATGCGATTATTTCTCCCTAAGTATCCTTTTCCGACTGAAATTGCTCATTCTGACGACAGAGGCACGGCCATGTAGCCCACCCGTGTGGATCGACTCCAGGCCGTGTTCGGATTTCTAACTTGAGGCACGGCAGTGTGAATCAGGGGAGACACCGTGTTCTAGATGTTTGGTGTGGCACGGCCGTGTTGATTCCAGGCCAGGCCGTGTCGAATTCATGATATGGCCCATTTACTCTGTTTTGGGCCCGTTTTACGTTCTTTTCATCCTTGGGTGCTTTCCTGGGTATAAGACATGAAAAGAAAGGATTAAAAGCACCTTTTTTATATAAATCAAGGAATAAATCATCCAAAAGTAAGCTAAATGCGGGGTTAAAATATGTTATAATTATGGTTTATCAAATACCTCCACACTTAAGCTTTTGCTTGTCCGCAAGCAAAATTCTCAATTTACAATTAAAACGAACTTTCCATGATTCGTAATTCCTATCAATAATGCCTTATCCTAATTCATAGATAATTTATACATGGATAATTCAATTCAAAGAGTCCTAAAGATTCAAACAAGATAAGTCATTCATTTATTGCACGAAAACATAGGTTTTTCCCTTCATTTAAATAATTACCTTTAATTTAAAACCGACAAGGGTTTATATCCTCACAAAAGATTCACTCAAATCACTCAAAAAGTGTTTAAGGGTCAAAATTAAGCACTCATAAGTCGAACCTGAAAAGTTAATCCCATAGGCTTGCCTGAAAATCAAGTCTCCACCACTGTCAAATGAGATGATAAACAGATCAAAAGTTCTTTGTTATGGTTGTAACGGGGCTAGGGTAAAAGGTGTGGTCACAGGCTGAAATTAGAAGGTTAGAATCGAGATCGAATTGACAAGTTACCTATTTTAAAAATTTCTAAGATAATAATTATACTTTTCTTTTGATTCCTAATTTCAAATTAGGTTGTTGATCGAATTGACAATTTGAATACGAGCTTTTCTTTTGAAAATAGACTTTGATTGTGTATGTAACACCCCAAACCCGGCCCACAAGCCTTGACCAGATCTGGTATGTCACGGAGTAAAAAGGAGTTTGAAAGGTTTGGACTAATAGTAGAAATAAAAAAAAATTTGTTAAGGGTATAAAACAGTATTTGCTAAAACTCAAGTGGGTTGATTTGATAAATCCGATTGAGTTGAAAATCCTTTCTTCCTTTAAAACCATTTGATCATTTAAATTTTTAGAACATTAGAGTGATCGATAACTTAGAAAATTTCGTTACCCGATGGTAACATTTTTTTTTTTTGAAAACGCATACGAGTACTTATTTTGAAAACGTTACTTTTAACCGATTTGCTTAACAGTTCATAAGTTCATCAGTTATATAATAAAGTAAAAAAAAACAACTACCTAAACATCCAAAATAATAATAAGCGGCCATATTACAACCCAATCGAATTGTAGTGAATAATAAACTTAAAGCAGGGCAAAATAAAATTTGAAGTCCACAAAACAAACATGGCCACCTCGAGTTCTCCCCGACTCCGTCTCCGCGATCTACTCACCTGCAAGATGATATGGGAAGGGGGTGAGTCACCAAGACTCAGTGTGTAAATCCCTAACCCGAAAATACCACTCATACACAAGATATTAGTATGACATGCAATTATGCAACCCGACCTAGCCATCCATGCTCCTTTTTCTACCCCGTGTGGTACCAAACCACTGGTGGTGCCAAACCACTGGTGACTTAAAGTCACGATATCCGTCAATACTTGTGGTGCCAAACCACTGGTGACTTAAAGTCACGATATCCGTCAATACTTGTGGTGCCAAACCAGTGGTGACTTAAAGTCACGATATCCGTCAATACTTGTGGTGCCAAACCACTTTGTGGTGCTAAACCACTTTGGTGACCCAAGTCACAATCAAATGATGGGGCCAACCCATCGTGTGATACCAAATCACTGGTGTCGATCCCGTATCTCAAATGTGGGGCCAACCCACGGTGGAATTAATCCACAGGGACGAGACGCTATGAGGTGCCAAACCTCTGGTGACCGTAGTCACGAAATGTGGTACCAAACCACTGGTGTCCGTCGACACAATTATTACTCCCTCGCATCAATCCCACCATCATCATGCTCACATAACAAGTATCATGATCCCATATATCACGCATTTGTATATAGCATAGCATTTAACAGCATATGATGGCATACACAACATATATCGTAGATCGAGTAATAGGGGACTTACCCGAAAACCAAGCTTATGCCCACTAGGCAAAGTTACCACATGAGAGGTTATAAATATCATTAAATAACAATTTATACTAATAAAGTGTGTAAGAGCTTACACACCTATTTAATCGAAGGTCTAAAAAGAAATCCCGTATCTACACGATATTATAAAAGTCACGAACTTGTCCTCGTATTGCTCCTATATTCGGCCATCATAGGTTAGTATTTAGGGGTCTCAAATAAATTTACTAACAAATCCCAAAGGATAGGTCATCTCATAATAAAATAGGGCCTTAGGCCGAACCTTGATTAGCACGAACCAACGTGATTGAAATCCCGAAACTTCGGGTTTCTAGCCGATTCGTCCCTTCCTAAAATCATAGTGTAAATTCGGTTACTCAAAAATACTAAGAATGGCCCTTGGTCGAAAATGCTTAATCATTCTCCATACTTACCGAAAACCCAAGGTTGTCACTTGTCTTGTCGAGCCTCCCCTCCCTCGAAGAACAGATTCCTGAGAGGCTCCTCTAGCTCCTTGGTGTCGACTACCCTCAAAAAATTACCTATCAAGACACTCGCACATGATCGGCCAATCATTACCAAAACTTTAATTCAAACTTTCGGCACCCAAAAAGAGAAAGAAACCGCATACTAAAGAAGTACACTTACCAACCCTTGAAAACGATAGCACCATCCTCGGTGGATTCGGCCTATGCTTTTAAAAAGAAAGGATTGAATTGTTGGCTAGTTCAAAAGAAATCAAGGAGAGAAAAGGAGAATTTTCGGCACCTTCTTGCTCTACTTAAAACCGCCCATGGTAGCCCCCAAAGTAAGCCTCATTCGGCCATAATCAAATACAAGGAAGAACACTCGGTCAGAACTTGTAGAAAAGATAGAATGGTTGTCTACTTCAAAAGACAACGAGGAGAGAAAGGAGAGCAAAACTTTGGCACATTCTTGCAAGACTCAAAATCGAAAGTTGAAGCCCCTAGAAATTGCTACATATTCGGCGTGCTCTCTTTTTGCCAATAACAAGGCCGGCCAACACTTCCATCTTTGTTAATTTCAATCCCCCACAATATGCATTATTTCCCATCCTTTTGAAATAGAGTGCCACACATTTAATTAATGTTCCCATAATATGCTCTCTATTTTCAACAAATAAAAATAAAGAAAGAATTTAACCCATGCTTCCAAATAAAATAAGATAACCATAAAATATTAGCACCCAACCAAAGCATTTGCATGCCTTTTTAAAAGCCCATGCAATGGACCATTTGCATTCTCTGTCGGCCAAAAGGAAAAACAAAAATAAAAATTCCTCCAGTGTTGCCCCCAGGTCTCGAACCCGAGACCTGGGGAAGAAACTCCCACGCCTCAGCCACTTTTGCTGTGGCGCATTTCATGACATAATCTGTCAAAACTTTCTTTTAACCTATGCTTCGCTGGTCCCTTATGCGCTAACGCTAAAACAAAATAATTTGCGCTTCCTTCAAGGCTCGAACATGAGACCTCTATGTCATAGTCCTACCATAGCGCCTCTAGCCACTTGGCCCAGGCGTTTATTTGTGACATGCGCTCGTCACTATTTCTTTTAAACACTCCTCACTTCGACGCTAGAACAAAAATAAAACTCGCTCATGTGCTACCCACAGGATTGAACGCGACCTCCGTCCCATGACCCTCTGCTAGCGCCGCTTAGCCACTTGGCCAAGGCGTTCATTTGTGCTATAGGCTCGCCTATTTTATTCTTAAACCCTTCTCGTCAAGTTCTCCTTCACGCCAAAAATAAAACTTCCTCCACGCAATTCGAACCCTTGCCTTGCCGCATCTTCTAGCTTTCTGGTAGCGCCCTAACCACTCCGCCAGCCATCCCCTTGTGCCATAATTTGCCCCTAAAATGCATAAGGCTTCCTCACTTACCCTTTTCTTCTCTAGCACTTAAAGAACTTTTTAACCCTAAACCCGACCTAACCCAGGATTTTGACTAAATCATAACATATGCATTTATTCAGGAAATCACACAATAACTAATTGTTATGGCAAACAACCCCTAAAGCAGGATGTTACAGTTCTACCCCCTTAAAATAATTTCGTCCTCGAAATTACCTGGATCAGAAGAGTTGGGGGTATTGCTGCCGCATCGCATCCTCGGGCTCCCACGTAGCTTCCTCCACGCCATGATTCCGCCATAGGACCTTCACTAAAGGAACTGACTTCCTACGCAAAACTTTTACATCTCGATCTAGGATCTGCACAGGTTCCTCTTCCACCATCAAATCTGGACTCACCTCAACTTCCTCAACTGCTAAGACGTGTGATGGATCAGAATGGTAGCGTCTAAGCATGGAGACATGGAACACATCGTGAATCTGACTCAGTTCTGCTGGCAACTCGAGCTGATAAGCTACTGGTCCCACTCGCCTCAACACCTTAAACGGTCCAATGAACCTTGGACTTAACTTCCCATTTTTCCCAAATCTTAACACTTTCTTCCATGGCGTGACCTTCAGAAAAACTTCGTCTCCCACGGCAAACTCTATGTCCTTCCGCTTAAGGTCGGCATAAGACTTTTGCCTATCCGAGGCTTCTTTCAACCGAGCTCGGATCTTCTTTACCTTATCCTCAGTTTCTGCAACCAATTCCGGTCCTAACATCCGTCGCTCGCCCAACTCTGTCCAGCAAGTAGGTGTGCGACACCTCCTACCATACAACGCTTCATATGGTGCCATCTTAATGCTTGCCTGATAACTGTTGTTGTATGCGAACTCAGCTAATGGCAAAAATTCTTCCCAACTACCTCTGAAGTCCAAAACGCAGCCTCTTAGCATGTCCTCTAAAATTTGAATAACCCTTTCCGACTGCCCGTCAGACTGTGGATGGAATGCTGTACTGAAATCCAACCGTGTACCCAAAGCCTGATGTAGCGCTCTCCAAAACCTCGACGTAAATCTGGGGTCTCTGTCTGAGATGATCAACACTGGCACACCGTGCAACCTCATTATCTCTGCCACATACAACTTAGCTAACTTCTGAAGTGAGTAATCCACCCTTACCGGTATGAAGTGAGCCGACTTGGTCAAACGGTCCACAATCACCCAAACTGCGTCCTTCTTGCTGGGCGTGAGGGGTAGCCCACTGACGAAGTCCATAGTGATCCTCTCCCATTTCCACTGAGGAATCTTCACTGGTTGAAGTAACCCTGATGGCAACTGATGTTCAGCCTTTACTCGCTGACACGTGAGACACATTCCCACGAATTCAGTTACCTCACGCTTCAACCCTGGCCACAAGAACTGCTTCCGTAAATCTCCATACATCTTGCTACCTCCAGGATGCATAGCGTATGGGCTGCTATGTGCATCCTGAAGAATTCTTTGCCTCAATCCCACATCATTCGGTATACAAGGTCGCCCTTGAAAACACAACACACCATCACCAGTCAAGCTATACCCTTCCAAACCACCATTTTGAACTTGCAACCTCCGTGCATTTAAACTGTTATCCCCTAATTGCTTTTCCTTAATCTCCTCGATCCAAGTTGGCTTAACTTGCAACTCTGCCAAAAGACTTCCATCGTCGTATAGACTGAGACAAGCAAACATCGCCCTTAAGTCTGTCACGACCTTTCGGCTCAACGCATCAGCCACCACGTTAGCCTTGCCTGGATGGTACTCAATTGAACAGTCGTAGTCCTTCAACAGTTCAATCCATCGGTGCTGTCTCAAATTTAAGTCCTTCTGAGTCAAGAGATACCTCAGACTTTTGTGATCCGTGTAGACTATCGATTTCTCCCCATACAAGTAATGCCTCCATATTTTCAAAGCGAAGACCACTGCCGCTAACTCCAAGTCGTGAGTCGAATAGTTAACCTCATGCGGTCTTAGCTGACGGGATGCATAGGCCACTACCTTCCCTTCCTGCATCAACACACATCCCAAACCATTATGGGACGCATCATAATAAATCGTGAACAATTTCCTGCCTCTCAATTTTGTACCAAAGCAGGAGCTTCCAGTCGAATCTTTCTTAGCTTATCAAAACTTTCTTGCTGTTTCTCTGACCAGACAAATGGGACTCCTTTCTTTAATAGCTTAGTCAATGGCGCTGCGATTAAAGAGAATCCTTCCACAAATCTTCGATAATACCCGGCCAGACCCAGGAAACTTTGAATTTCCGCCACTGACCTAGGTGGTTTCCAATCCAACACCGCTTCAACCTTGCGAGGGTCCACTCTAATCCCTTCAGCTGACACCACGTGACCCAAGAAAGTCACCTCCCTAAGCCAAAATTCGCACTTACTGAATTTGGCATGCAACTGCTCCTCCCTCAGTACTTGTAGAACCATGCGCAAATGCCTATCATGCTCCTCCTCCGTCTTTGAGTAAACCAATATGTCGTCTATAAACACCACGACAAATTGATCTAAGTATTGCTGAAACACCCTATTCATTAAGTCCATGAACGCTGTCGGCGCGTTGGTCAATCCAAACGGCATCACTAGGAACTCGTAATGCCCATACCGGGTACGAAATGCCGTCTTGTGCACATCAACCTCCTTCACCTTAAGTTGATGGTAACCCGACCTAAGATCTATCTTCGAGAACACCGATGCACCCTTCAGTTGATCAAACAGGTCATCAATCCGAGGCAACAGATACTTGTTTTTGATCGTTAACTTGTTTAGCTGACGGTAGTCGATACACATCCGCATTGACCCGTCTTTCTTCTTGACAAACAGCACAGGTGCTCCCCACGGAGATATACTTGGTCGAATAAACCCTCTATCCAAGAGCTCCTGAATTTGAGCCTTCAGCTCCACCAATTCTTTTGGTGCCATTCGGTAGGGTGCTATAGACACAGGTGCTGTTCTGGGCAACAAGTCTATACCGAACTCAACTTCCCGATATGGAGGCAGACCCGGGAGTTCTTCTGGAAACACATCAGCGAATTCCCCTACAGTTCGGACCTTCTCAACTGCTGACTCCTTAGCCTCCAAGGCATAAATTCGAACCAACAACGCTTCACAACCTTTTCTGACCATTCTCTCGGCCTTCAAGGCAGACACCACATTAGATAGATAATCTCTTCTGTTACCTATCATGACCACTTCATCACCCTTAGTCGTCTTTAGAATCATGCGCTTAGCAGTGCAATCTAACCTTGCCTGATACTTAACTAGCCAGTCCATTCCAAGAATTAGATCGAACTCCCCAAACGGCAGTTCCATTAGATCAGCCACAAATACTACCCCTTGGAGTTCTAGGGGTATATCTCTATATAGCTTGTTCACTATCACAGAGTGTCCTAGAGGGCTAATTACAGTCATCTCCCTAGAAGCAGTCTTAAAGTCCAAGTTCAAAGTCTCTACCACACTACTAGCAACGTATGAATGCGTTGAACCCACATCAATTAATGCAATGTATGGAAGACCAAAAATTAGGAACGTACCGGTTATGACGTCCGGTGCGTCACCCTCCTCGCGGCACCTCGCTGCATAGACTAAGCCAGGCTGCCTAGCTTCTGTGTTGCCTGCAACTCTGCCCTGAATTCCGCGACCTCGATTAGGACCATTGCCTCCTCTACCATTACCACGACCCCTCTGTGGTGGTCCCACATTTCTAGCCTGAGCACGGTTCTGACCCTCTGGCTGATTCTTAGCTAGCTTCTGAGGACAATCCCTTACACGGTGATCCAAAGATCCGCATTCAAAGCAACCCCTCTCACCGGTCCAACAACCTCCCTAATGTGACTTCCCACAACGATTTCACTGAGCCGGTCTCTGATTAGAAGCCATGGGCCTTCCAGCCTGATTCGGCCCACTCTGCCTGGCCCTCTTTTGTGCATTATTACCCGATCCAGATGACCCAAAACCTCTTTTCTGTTTGCTCCTATCATAGTTCTGTCTCACAGACTCTCTGACCCTTTCGGCTACCTTAGCCTTCTCTACCAAAACAGCAAACTCACGCACCTGCTGTGGAGCAATCAACAACCTTAAATCATCCCTAAGTCTGTCTTCAAAACAGACGCAACGATCATGCTCAGTTGACACAACTCCCCGAGCATAGCGGCTCAGCCTCAGGAATTCTGCCTCATACTCAGATACCGACTTATTTCCTTGTCCCAATCCCAGAAAAGCTTTCCTCTGAGTATCAGTGTAGCTGGTGCCCACATATTTCTTCTGATAAGTAGCTTTGAAGTATTCCCAAGTAAGGTCATCTGCCGTAGCACCATCTCGAACCGTGAGCCACCACTGGTATGACTCATCTTTTAGAAGCGACACTACTCCTTTCAGCTTCTCCTCATTTGTTAAATCGAGATCGTCCATGATCCTCTCCGTCGATTCTAACCAATATTCGGCCGTACTGGGTGGGACACCTGACACACCTCGAAATACTTCAGCTCCGTTGGATCGGAGTCGTTCAGATACAGACTTCCGAGCTCCTGTACCTCTACTGGTCCCACCCATCATTTCTAGAATACATAGCATAGCCTGTGATACCGACTCACCCCTCGCCTGATCCTGATGTCCATCACCAAAAGTTGGGGGTGGTGGTGGAGGTGGTATTTCATTATCCGATCCTTGGCCCGACCTAACTGGTTCTGACATGGCCATCCGGCCTCTACCGCGTCCCCGATGGTCGCGACCTCTAGAGCTCATTTCTTATAGCGCAATCTATTTTAAAAAGTTTTATGAGTTAGCCGATGTTCCACTGATTATTAGCAAAGAATTTTATGGGCGAAGTTAAGAAGTTGTTCTTTCGATCAAACAAGTTTCAAGTCTTCTATTGTAATTCGAAGATACCTATTCCCTTATTCCATCACCCTTTTTGTCCAATTCCTAACCCGAGGTACTTTCGTCATTTACCCTACAGGGGTATTTTAGTAATAAAACAAAGTAAGTTTGTAAATCTTGACAAATCAAGGGAAATTCAAAATTTGTAAAACTTGGGGGTTCTTTTGAGAAATTGTTTTCCAAATTGGTAGTGTTGCAAAAACTTTGAAAATCAGGGTCATTTTGGTAATTTGCAAATTAGGGGCAATTTCATAATTTTCCAAAATCGTGGTATTTTTTATATTTGCAAATTAAGGATTTTGGGTATGTTTGTAAAATAAGGAAAATTTTGTTAAAATTTTGGGGTAGCTTAGTAGATTTTAAAACTAGAGATTTTATCAAAACGCGGCTAATTCCCTTTCGGGTTTTAATAATATGGTTTAGCCCACGAACAAGTCCTCACGGTTAGGGTGAACTGGAGCTACGCACCAGGTAGGATTCCCGCGAAGAGGAGGTGAGTCACTAGGACCGCTTAAATACCAAGCTCTTCCAGATCCAATCCTAGACATGCGTACAAGGGTTACTACACCCTAACTCTGCGACTTAGTCATGGGTTTGTTTAATTAGGTAATTAGAAATCTTATGCGATTGTTTGGGGTAAACTAGCCCTAGGGTTCATATACCTTTCATACTATCTACGTCTCATTTCTACCCCTTTACAGGTAATCATTCACACATAGATTAGAAATACTTACACGAGCGGATCGGTGCCGGAGACTCGATGCCATGTTGTTCAAACAAGACCATTTTCATAGAGGTTCTCAAAAGCCTATCTAGAAAAACATTTTTAGGCCTTGGGCCCTCACAGCCGAGTTTTGAACCTGGCTCTGATACCAACTTGTAACACCCCAAACCCGGCCCACAAGCCTTGACCAGATCTGGTATGTCACGGAGTAAAAAGGAGTTTGAAAGGTTTGGACTAATAGTAGAAATAAAAAGAAAATTTGTTAAGGGTATAAAACGGTATTTGCTAAAACTCAAGTGGGTTGATTTGATAAATCCGATTGAGTTGAAAATCCTTTCTTCCTTTAAAACCATTTGATCATTTAAATTTTTAGAACATTAGAGTGATCGATAACTTAGAAAATTTCGTTACCCGATGGTAACATTTTTTTTTTTGAAAACGCATATGAGTACTTATTTTGAAAACGTTACTTTTAACCGATTTGCTTAACAGTTCATAAGTTCATCAGTTATATAATAAAGTAAAAAAAAAACAACTACCTAAACATCCAAAACAATAATAAGCGGCCATATTACAACCCAATCGAATTGTAGTGAATAATAAACTTAAAGCAGGGCAAAATAAAATTTGAAGTCCACAAAACAAACATGTCCGCCTCGAGTTCTCCCCGGCTCCGTCTCCGCGATCTACTCACCTGCAAGATGATATGGGAAGGGGGTGAGTCACCAAGACTCAGTGTGTAAATCCCTAACCCGAAAATACCACTCATACACAAGATATTAGTATGACATGCAATTATGCAACCCGACCTAGCCATCCATGCTCCTTTTTCTACCCCGTGTGGTACCAAACCACTGGTGGTGCCAAACCACTGGTGACTTAAAGTCACGATATCCGTCAATACTTGTGGTGCCAAACCACTGGTGACTTAAAGTCACGATATCCGTCAATACTTGTGGTGCCAAACCACTAGTGACTTAAAGTCACGATATCCGTCAATACTTGTGGTGCCAAACCACTGGTGACCCGAAGTCACAATCAAATGATGGGGCCAACCCATCGTGTGATACCAAATCACTGGCGTCGATCCCGTATCTCAAATGTGGGGCCAACCCACGGTGGAATTAATCCACAAGGACGAGACGCTATGAGGTGCCAAACCTCTGGTGACCGTAGTCACGAAATGTGGTACCAAACCACTGGTGTCCGTCGACACAATTATTACTCCCTCGCATCAATCCCACCATCATCATCCTCACATAACAAGTATCATGATCCCATATATCACGCATTTGTATATAGCATAGCATTTAACAGCATATGATGGCATACACAACATATATCGTAGATCGAGTAATAGGGGACTTACCCGAAAACCAAGCTTATGCCCACTAGGCAAAGTTACCACATGAGAGGTTATAAATATCATTAAATAACAATTTATACTAATAAAGTGTGTAAGAGCTTACACACCTATTTAATCGAAGGTCTAAAAAGAAATCCCGTATCTACGCGATATTATAAAAGTCACGAACTTGTCCTCGTATTGCTCCTATATTCGGCCATCATAGGTTAGTATTTAGGGGTCTCAAATAAATTTACTAACAAATCCCAAAGGATCGGTCATCTCATAATAAAATAGGGCCTTAGGCCGAACCTTGATTAGCACGAACCAACGTGATTGAAATCCCGAAACTTCGGGTTTCTAGCCGATTAGTCCCTTCCTAAAATCATAGTGTAAATTCGGTTACTCAAAAATACTAAGAATGGCCCTTGGCCGAAAATGCTTAATCATTCTCCATACTTACCGAAAACCCAATGTTGTCACTTGTCTTGTGTCGAGCCTCCCTCCTCGAAGAACAGATTTACGAGAGGCTCCTCTAGCTCCTTGGTGTCGACTACCGTCAAAAAATTACCTATCAAGACACTCGCACATGATCAGCCAATCATTACCAAAACTTTAATTCAAACTTTTGGCACCCAAAAAGAGAAAGAAACCACATACTAAAGAAGTACACTTACCAACCCTTGAAAACGATAGCACCATCCTCGGTGGATTCAGCCTATGCTTTTAAAAAGAAAGGATTGAATTGTTGGCTAGTTCAAAAGAAATCAAGGAGAGAAAAGGAGAATTTTCGGCACCTTCTTGCTCTACTTAAAACCGCCCATGGTAGCCCCCAAAGTAAGCCTCATTCGGCCATAATCAAATACAAGGAAGAACACTCGGTCAGAACTTGTAGAAAATATAGAATGGTTGTCTACTTCAAAAGACAACGAGGAGAGAAAGGAGAGCAAAACTTTGGCACATTCTTGCAAGACTCAAAACCGAAAGTTGAAGCCCCTAGGAATTGCTACATATTCGGCGTGCTCTCTTTTTGCCAATAACAAGGCCGGCCAACACTTCCATCTTTGTTAATTTCAATCCCCCACAATATGCATTATTTCCCATCCTTTTGAAATAGAGTGCCACACATTTAATTAATGTTCCCATAATATGCTCTTTATTTTCAACAAATAAAAATAAAGAAAGAATTTAACCCATGCTTCCAAATAAAATAAGATAACCATAAAATATTAGCACCCAACCAGCATTTGCATGCCTTTTTAAAAGCCCATGCACAGACCATTTGCATTCTGTCGGCCAAAAGGAAAAACAAAAATAAAAATTCCTCCAATGTTGCCCCCAGGTCTCGAACCCGAGACCTGAGGAAGAAACTCCCACGCCTCAGCCACTTTTGCTGTGGTGCATTTCATGACATAATCTGTCAAAACTTTCTTTTAACCTATGCTTCGCTGGTCCCTTATGCGCTAACGCTAAAACAAAATAATTTGCGCTTCCTTCAAGGCTCGAACATGAGACCTCTATGTCGTAGTCCTACCATAGCGCCTCTAGCCGCTCGGCCCAGACGTTTATTTGTGACATGCGCTCGTCACTATTTCTTTTAAACACTCCCTCACTTCGACGCTAGAACAAAAATAAAACCTGCTCATGTGCTACCCCTGGGATTCGAACGCGCGACCTCCGTCCCGCGGCCCTCTAGCAGCGCCCTTAGCCACTTGGCCAAGGCGTTCATTTGTGCTATAGGCTCGCCTATTTTATTCTTAAACCCTTCTCGTCAAGTTCTCCTTCACGCCAAAAATAAAACTTCCTCCACGCGATTCGAACCCTTGCCTTGCCGCATCTTCTAGGTTTCTGGTAGCGCCCTAACCACTCCGCCAGCCATCCCCTTGTGCCATAATTTGCCCCTAAAATGCATAAGGCTTCCTCACTTACCCTTTTCTTCTCTAGCACTTAAAGAACTTTTTAACCCTAAACCCGACCTAACCCAGGATTTTGACTAAATAACATATGCATTTATTCAGGAAATCACACAATAACTAATTGTTATGGCAAACAACCCCTAAAGCAGGATGTTACAGTGTAAGCTCACTTTTCATAAAACTAATACTGAATATACTTTGTATTTGAATTTTTTTTTTAAGAAAAAACTAAAAAATACAAGATAATTTTAACTATCAGAATAATATACTTATGTAACTGATCAAATCAAATCTCGATTAAGGGGTAGTCAAAGGAAAGGGTGATAACAAAGGGTTTTTGGGTTAATATCAGTAGGTGAGTCAATAAAAAGGGTTTGTTATGATCAACGGGGTTCACTAGGGTTCAATTGTAAGGGTAGGCTATTTAGTGGAATTAGTGGGTTAAAACCTAGGTGCCTTTATCATCTCGGTACATCAAATCATAACTGTGGTCTTGACATGTATAATTAAGGCAAGTTCTAGAATAATAGTTCATAGTTGACACACTCATAATCAATAAAGTGAGCACAAAAAGGAATTATGCTCTATAAGGCTCAAGATCTCACAAAAATTATGGGTGTTTTGACATCATCCTTGTTAATTTCAAATTTCAAGGTAATATTCAAATTTAGATCAACAACCTAGCAAAATTTTAATTCCTGAAAAACGGACTTATTATGTTGGATTCTCTAGTAATCTTCAAATTAATTATCAATGTACAATTAACTATGACTTATTCTAAAACATGTTAATAAAAATCATAAACCATTAGAAATTTCATCCTAATTAGTAATATGAAAAAATTACTTTCAAACAAAATTAAATTCTGGGATTTGAGAACAATGTAGAAAGTTAGGCATTTACTCAGAATAACTATTCACCCCCCCTCACTTAAGATGTACATTGCCCTCAATGTACAAACATAGATAATAACATTTAAGGAATAAATCAAAAGAGAAGGGAAAAGAAGTACTCCCTGAATTGTGGATATTTCCCGGAGGAGTGTCTTTGGTGGCGGTGATGGTCAATCGGGATGACGAACCTAAGCTAGATGAAGAAATTGGGTAGCGCACTGAGAAGTAGCCAGGATTTATTAAGACCTTATAAAAACAAACTAAATATAAAATTAAAGAAAAACAAACTAAAGGGAAGGAGACTAAGAAGAAAACTAAAATAAAAAGAAAATATTAGTGGACTGTGAAGTCCTTTTTGAAGGATGGTTCGCAAGGTGGATGTGACTTCTAAGGCTGGGGAGATGCTGGCGGTGGCAGAAGTGAAGAGGTTATCGTGGTGGTCGGCATGATTCCTAAGCAGCCTTTTGAACCTGAAACTACGAAGCTAAACTAAGTTAAACTAATTTAAGCATAAAATTAGCAAAGAAAAGGAGAATGAAAGGAAAGAGAAATGAAAAATATAAACTAAATGGTCTCAAAGACCCTTGGCTTGGTGTTGAGACGAAGCTGCCAGCATGAACTCATGTTGATCGTTCTTTGTTAAGGAGCCTATGCTCAGCCTCTTCCGCTTCTTTGACATGATTTTGTGTTGCTCAAGGGTGTTAGAGCTTTATGAACTGCACAATCTGAGAGGAAGGAGAGTGAAAAGCAAAGAAAATAAGGATGAAATCAGGTGGTAGGAAGGGGAAGAAACGTGAGGTTTAAATAAAGCTAAATGTGGGGTTAAAATATGTTATAATTATGGTTTATCACATATCCGTCGTTAGAACAGGGTTACAGAGCATTACCAGATTTTGCAGAACAAATACAGTTAATTTATGTCGTTTACTATTCATATCCGAAACTAATTATATTCAATCGTACTCTCCCTTAATTAGACCCTCAAGGCCCAATTTATACATTAGAAACAAGTTGGGACTAAATCAGGAACTCGGAGATTTTTTCTCGAAATTCCAAAATTTTTCTTAAATACAAGGGGCTCACACGCCCATGTCCTAGGCTGTGTGGGCATTCGATGTAAGACACACGGCCGTGTCCCAGCCCGTGCTCATACACATATAACTCTTTGACTTAGGTCACACAGCCAGCCACACGCCTGTATGCTAGGCCATGTGGACAATTAAATTTTCGAAAATTAGGTGCAGGATTCACACAGCCAAGACACACGCCCATGTGTTGGGCCGTGTGCTTCACACAGCTGAGACACACGCCCGTGTCTCTGCCCATGTGACCGGTTCTGAGCATTCTATTTCTCAATTGTTAAAATGCAAGGGACACACGGCCAAACCACAGGCCCATGCGCATGGCAATGAATCACACGCGGCTGAAACACACGCCCGTGTGGACAAAATAAGGTCATTTACAAGCCTTATTTCTCACCGAAACTTGTCTTCCACCTACATAAATATCCCAATATATTCACCAACCAATTCAAGACATATGAATCAAGCAATTTTCAAGTTCAATACATGTCATAACATCCCATTTAACCAAAAATTTTATCATACCTAATTGACCATATAAACATATGAGTATACTTTTCTCATTCATGTTGCCATTAATATATTTATGTATCTTCCATTATTCAACCATTTTTATACACACACCAAAATATGATTGACACTAGCCATTCCAATGGCTAGTTACAACCAAAATATTTCATTATTTGATCTATTTTATCCTATACATGCCATTATACTAAAAGTAGTTTTGCCATTTACACCAAAGTGAGTTGTAGGATAGTATGATCTTGCTCCGACCTGCTCCAACCTTTACGAGCTTTCGAGTACTATAAAATATAGAAAATGAACAGAGTATGTAACACCCCAAACCCGGCCCATTCGCTATGACCGAATTTGAAATGCCACTGCGGAAATCGTATGAAAAACTTTTGACTTAGAGATTAAAAACATAAAATTTTGTTGTCTTTACTAAAACATTGTGTAATTAAAGTTCCAAATAAAATTAAGTTGTTTAAAATAAAACATTTTCAAATAATAATATAATCGACAATCCAACTTAAAACATAACAAAAGTCCATAAATACTTTAAATGGCCCTTATTACAATAAATAACCTTTCATAAAAAAAATGTGTAAAACAAATAAATTTATCTTCTGCATAGGCCACCTCGTATCCACTCAAACTCGGTCCAAGCTTTATGCATCACCTGTAAGGTTTGAGAAAAATTTGGGTGAGTCACACAGACTCAGTGCATAGTTATTACACATATCCCCACATATGGGCTTGGCCCAATTCCACACAGTCCACATACATAAATATGCAAAATGAAGCCCAACCCAACCTAGTTCCATCCATTACACCAACCCGGCACACACCGCCGCCCAAGGCCGTGGCTAATCCACCGATCAAATAATGATCCTCATATCTTACCTTGGCGGACTTTTTTGCCCAAGGTCGTGGCTAAGCCACCGATCACATAGTGATCCACATATCTGTATCGACGAGGTGACTCGAGGTCATCCTCAATCTACGGTGATGCACACAGCTAACATCCGCCGAGATGGGCACCTAGCCAACACCTCCCTTGATGAAGCACATAGCCATCATCAAGCGCCAATGTAGCACAAGGCTAACATCGGACCACGTACATAATGTACACCCTTTCCTTCGATAGTCACATCCCAAGTCCATGTATCATGCCACAATATCATTAAAATAAGCATATATCACATGCCATCACATTTTCATACATATATCATATGTAAATTAAAGTCATAAAAATCGACCTTGTCAATTGATTACCCAACATGGGCATCCACCCTTTTTTAGCCTTTAATTCGGCTACCATGCACATCATATACATATTTATATATATATAAAAACACATACACACAACAAAAAGAACGGTCACGATAACTCACGCACCTTTTTGGTATGATCGGCTAAATCCTGAGATCACACGTTTGCACCTAAAAGTCTACCGAAATCCCTAAATGGAACCATATTAGTTTCGGCCTCTATACCAAAAAGCATTAGAAAGTGGCCTTTGCCCTCAAGAAAACGACATAGAAAAGAGAAAGGAAAAACGGCCATGAACACTTACCTATCTTCCAAAACCGATTGAAGAAAACCAAATGAAGACCTACCCTTATTGATATTCGACTAAGACAAAACAAAAAGAGTATGGGAAGTTTCAGCAATATGGTTGATTTGTAACAACAAAAAGGATTCGGCTAGAGTGGAGAAAGAGAAAGGAAAAGAAAAGTGAAAGAAATAGGAGAAAGATGATTCGGCAATAGAAGAATGAAGAGAATGGAGAGAAGAAAATAAAATGGGAGAGGGATGTTTTTGGCTTTGAGCAAATGTGGAAGAAAAAAAAAGAGAAATGGAGGGAAGGAAGGTTCGGCTAACCACTAAAGATGAAGAAAGAGATGAAGGGAAATGACTTGGTTTTAAGCTTCAAAGAAAATTAAATATGAGAGAGACTCAGATGAATATTCAGCCAAATGCCTAAAAGAAAATTCGGCAAACCACAATGGTCCTTTCGACTTTGACACTAAACAAGAAAACAATGCCAAAACTAAAACAAAAATTGTACCAAATGCCCAAGACACAATCGGCCAAAGAGGAAGATTTTGGAGAGGAAAAGTAAAATGCAAAAGATGCACAAAATGTTAGAATTGACCAACTAAAACCCCCCCAAATTCCTATCAACATTCGGCCAACCCCCTAGACACCCATACCGTCCACATTCATGCACTAAAGGCCTTGGAATAGTTTCCATAACACTTTCTATCATCCAAGCCTTTTGTTCCCCCATCCTTCCATAATCTTAAGATTCCTTACCCAAAGTTCAAGCTTTCCTATTTTGCTATTCAACTTGCCATAAAAAATGAAAGTCCAACCTATCATAATTAGAGTTGATCGACACTTAATGCTAGGATACATAAAAATAAAGTCTTCAAAATGCTCCCCAAGCAACTCGAACCTCTACCCTCAAGCAACCCTTCAAGCATTATAACCACCTTGCCACTAACTCCACATGTGTTAGAATTTAACACTTGAATTAACTTAAGTGTCAAGATCACCTAATCCACTTCACTAAATTCTTAATACTAAGAATTATTCTAGCTTCATAAATAAAATCAAGCCTTCACAAGACTATGCTAAACACACAAAAATTCATACCCAAGTTAACATAATAATAAAATAATATTCTAAATTTTCCTAAAGCCCAAGGCCCAAACGGCCCAATCCTACTAGGCCCAATTTCAGGATATTACAATTCTACCCTCCTTAAAGGAATTTCGTCCTCGAAATTTCCAACTAACTAACAGTCGTACATCCTATCTCGCCATACTACGCTACTGCTGCGCACTCTGATCTTAATAAAACTAACATACTTTCTATGAACCGCCATCTTACCCTGACCGTGTCCACGCATAATACGACCCCGACCTCGAGTGCTCATGTCTAAAGTATCGACTTATCTGATTTAAAAGTTTTATGCATTAGAAATTTTGGTTCCCTTTGTTTATCATGAACAATTTTATGAAAAGAAGTTTTAATAGTGGTTCTTTCGATCAATCAAAGTTTTCATCTCAAGTTCACTATTCTAATTCAGAGAATCACATTCATTCACAACATTCAACACACTATTATGGGCATCTTTGTCCATTCCCAACCCAGGGGTAATTTCGTCATTTTTCCTATAGGGGTATTTTGGTAATAAATCGGGGTCAACTTAAAAATAATCTTGACAAATCAAAGGCATTCTAGAATTTTCAACACTCGAGGGTATTTTAAAAGTTTTTTTTCCCAAATCAAGGGTATTGCAGAAATTTCAGAAATCGGGGTTATTTTGGTAATTTTGGAAGTCAGGGGCATTTTAGTAAATTTTCCCAAATCAGGGTATCTTACTATTTCACAAAATAGGGGTTTTGGTATTTTTGAAAAGTGAGAATATTTTCATAAAAGTCAAGAGTGACATGGTAATTTTATAAACCAGGGCATTTTAAGTAATTTACTGAAAGCAGGGTATTTTAGTAATTTTGCAAATCGAGTGTATTTGGAAAATTCTCAAGTCTAAAAGGATTTTATAAATCGAGGAGGGTAATTTGGTAAATTTTAAACCTAAGATCGTTATAAAGCAAGTATGGCTAGTCCTTTCGGGTTTTAGTTATTGGGTTTAGCAGTGAATAGGTCCTCTTGGTTAAGGTGAACCAGTAGCTACGCACCAGGTAGGATTCGAGTAAAGAAGAGGTGAGTCGCTAGGACTACTTAAATACCAAGCTCTTCTTTGAATCCACTCCTACACATGCATGCATAATGGTTGCCACACCTTAACTCGCGACTTAATCACGAGTTTGTTCGATAATCCTTAAGTCTTATGTACTTGTGTTTGAGTAGTCTAGTCCTAAAGTTCAATAACTTAATATACTAATCTACATTCCCATCATACCTACATACCAATCATATAATAATTCACACAACAATTAGAGGTACTTACCTGGTGGACTTCGGGTCGGAGATACAGGTGCCATGCCAGAATAACCTGAAAAATTTATAAAAGCCCAAATCTTTGAAAAGCCCATCTAAAAATATTTTTGGGCCCAAAACCCTCAAAGCAGAGTTTTGAACCTAGGCTCTGATACCAAATTGTAACACCCCAAACCCGACCCATTCGCTATGACCGAATTTGAAATGCCACTGCGGAAATCGTATAAAAAACTTTTGACTTAGAGATTAAAAACATAAAATTTTGTTGTCTTTACTAAAACATTGTGTAATTAAAGTTCCAAATAAAATTAAGTTGTTTAAAATAAAACATTTTCAAATAATAATATAATCGACAATCCAACTTAAAACATAATAAAAGTCCATAAATACTTTAAATGGCCCTTATTACAATAAATAACCTTTCATAAAAAAATGTGTAAAACAAATAAATTTATCTTCCGCATGGGCCACCTCGTATCCACTCCAACTCGGTCCAAGCTTTATGCATCACCTGTAAGGTTTGAGAAAAATTTGGGTGAGTCACACAGACTCAGTGCATAGTTATTACACATGTCCCCACATATGGGCTTGGCCCAATTCCACACAGTCCACATACATAAATATGCAAAATGAAGCCCAACCCAACCTAGTTCCATCTATTACACCAACCTCGGCACACCTGCCGTCCAAGGCCGTGGCTAATCCACCGATCAAATAATGATCCTCATATCTTACCTTGGCACTTACTGCCCAAGGCCGTGGCTAAGCCACCGATCACATAGTGATCCACATATCTGTATCCACGAGGTGACTCGAGGTCATCCTCAATCTACGGTGATGCACACAGCTATCATCCGTCGAGATAGGCACCTAGCCAACACCTCCCTTGATGAAGCACATAGCCATCATCAAGCGCCAATGTAGCACAAGGCTAACATCAGACCACGTACATAATGTACACCCTTTCCTTCGATAGTTACATCCCAAGTCCCATGTATCATGCCACAATATCATTAAAATAAGCATATATCACATGCCATCACATTTTCATACATATATCATACGTAAATTAAAGTCATAAAATACTGACCTTGTCAATTGATTACCCAACATGGGCATCCACCCTTTTTAGCCTTTAATTCAGCTACCATGCACATCATATACATATTTATATATATATATATAAAACACATACACACAACAAAAGAACAGTGTGATAACTACGCACCTTTTTGGCACAGTCGGCTAAATCCCGAGATCACACGTTTGCACTTAAAAGTCTACCGAAATCCCTGAATGGAACCATATTAGTTTCGGCCTCTATACCAAAAAGCATTAGAAAGTGGCCTTTGCCCTCAAGAAAACGACATAGAAAAGAGAAAGGAAAAACGGCCATGAACACTTACCTATCTTCCAAAACCGATTGAAGAAAACCAAATGAAGACCTACCCTTATTGATATTCGGCTAAGACAAAACAAAAAGAGTATGGGAAGTTTCGGCAATATGGTTGATTTGTAACAACAAAAGGATTCGGCTAGAGTGGAGAAAAAGAGAAAGGAAAAGAAAAGTGAAAGAAATAGGAGAAGGATGATTCGACAATGAGAAGAAAGAAGAGAATGGAGAGAAGAAAATAAAGCGGGAGAGGGATGTTTTGACTTTAAGCAAATGTGGAAGAAAGAAAAAGAGAAATGGAGGAAGGAAGGTTGGCTAACCACTAAAGATGAAGAAAGAGATGAGGGAAATGAGTTGGTTTTAGGCTTCAAAGAAAATAAAATATGAGAGAGACTCAGATGAATATTCGGCCAAATGCCTAAAAGAAAATTCGGCAAACCACAATGGTCCTTTCGGCTTTGACACTAAACAAGAAAACAATGCCAAAACTAAAACAAAAATTGTACCAAATGCCCAAGACACAATCGACTAATGAGGAAGATTTTGGAGAGGAAAAGTAAAATGCAAAAGATGCACAAAATGTTAGAATTGACCAACTAAAACCCCCCAAATTCCTATCAACATTCGGCCAACCCCCCTAGACACCCATACCGTCCACATTCATGCACTAAAGGCCTTGGAATAGTTTCCATAACACTTTCCATCATCCAAGCCTTTTGTTCCCCCATCCTTCCATAATCTTAAGATTCCTTACCCAAAGTTCAAGCTTTCCTATTTTGCTATTCAACTTGCCATAAAAAATGAAAGTCCAACCTATCATAATTAGAGTTGACCGACACTTAATGCTAGGATACATAAAAATAAAGTCTTCAAAATGCTCCCCAAGCAACTCGAACCTCTACCCTCAAGCAACCCTTCAAGCATCATAACCACCTTGCCACTAACTCCACATGTGTTAGAATTTAACACTTGAATTAACTTAAGTGTCAAGATCACCTAATCCACTTCACTAAATTCTTAATACTAAGAATTATTCTAGCTTTATAAATAAAATCAAGCCTTCACAAGACTATGCTAAACACACAAAAATTCATACCCAAGTCAACATAATAATAAAATAATATTCTAATTTTTCCTAAAGCCCAAGGCCCAAACGGCCCAATCCTACTAGGCCCAATTTTAGGATATTACAGAGTAAGCATTTAATGCTTAGTAGCTTAGTAAGTTCATAAAACAAGAATTTAACTTAATAAAGTAAGTACACAAACATGCATCCAAAACATTGTGGCCAATTGCCTAAACAAATGCTCTTATCAAACAAGTTAGCCATGAAATTTACATGAACATCAAGAACATATAGATGAGCTCATCATGCACCATTTTCAGGTATTTCAGGGATAATCAAGTTATAATTCATTTAATTCTCATATTTTCTTGTATCAGGAGTTTTGTCCGTTGAATCATTGAAATATCGATGGATACTCGGGTAGTACACACAAGGTGTACTTATCAATAATTCGTCAATTCATATACAGGGGTACTCATTATAGCACATAACCGGGAAGCACACTCTCGAGCCTTATCATGAAAAGCTTACATAGAGCCATTTCGAGAAGCTCACAAAGAGCCTATCGGGAAGCTTACCCGGGCTATATAATGGGAATCTCATAAGAGCCATAATCGGGAAGTTGACAAAGAACCATGTCAAGAAGTTCATGAAGAGCCTATCGAGAAGCTCACAAAGAGCCATGTAACGGGAAGCTTCGGATAGCCATATATCAGAAAGTTCAAGCGAACACTGTCAGGAAGCTCACAGAGAGCCAATTTAACAGGAAGCTCACGAAGAGCCTATAATCGGGATGCTCATAATAGCAAAGGTGTGTCTACAACAAATGTAGGATCACAACCTATCAGGACGCTCCGAAGAGCTAGAACGGGAAGCTCACAAGAACCATATAACAGGTAACTCGAGAGAGCCAAATATAGGGATACTCATGAGAGCTAATAACGGGACGCTCTTTCGAGCTATGGTGTGTTCGCAACATATGCAGGACCACAACCAATTCGAGAACCATGTATCCATCAAAATTTCATCTATTCAAATGGAATTTAACATTTATCGGGCTTTGTCGGGCATGTAATCAATTTCATATAAATAGCAATTTCACAATTCACATATACAACATTCAATTCAAACATATAAATATACATGTAACACCCCTCGCCCGGGTTCGATTTCGGAACCGGGTTTAAGGCATTACCTAACTTATCACACTTAAGCATCTCAAATAGGACTATAAAATTTCATTTGAACCCATCTCTTGCTCATTCTCAGCCCACGAGGCCCTAAACATACCTCTGAGAGGTTTGGGAACTTAATCGGGAACTTTTACGAGCTTTCAAAAAATTTTCTCCAAAGCAGTTGGTCTAGGGACACGCCCGCATACCCCTAAGACATGCCCGTGTCTTCCACCCATCGTTGATCCTGACCAAATTCACACTGTCGGATACACGCCCGTGTCTCTCATACGGCCTTGACACGCCCGTGTCTTAATCCGTGTGTCAAAACCTTGACATACTGACTATGACGACATCAACTAACTAAGGTCACACGGCCAAGGCACACGCACGTGTCCTTAAACCGTGTGTCAAATTAAATTCTACAATTAATGTGCAGACTTCACACAGCTGGAGCACACGCCCATGTCCTAGACCGTGTCTCCCACACGGCTGAGACACACGGCCGTGTCTCTGCCTGTGGAGTATCTTGACTTGCAAACCTTGTATGTAATGCGACACACGGTCAATTCACACGCCCGTGGGGCTGACCGTGTGTCACACACAGCCTAGACACACGCCCATGTGTCTACCCGTGTGGACAATTTGATGGCTATATACCAAGCCTTTTGCCACCCTACATTGCACACATACATACCCCAATTTAATACCACATAATCTAAGGCCCAAAGACACATCCAAGAACTCAATTCAAAGCATTAAGGCATACACAAAGGCATATACTTCAAGAATATCATCTTCATTTAAGCAATAGGATTTGCCAATATTGGCCTAACTTAAGATCATTTACAAAATGACTTTAGTAGTATACATAGCCAACACTTTGACTAACAATTACAACTTAACAAAAAATACTCGAGTCCTATACATGCCATACTCAAAATAAGTCTAAATTGTTATACCAAAGTGATGTCGATAGTGTGATTTTCGAACTCCTACGTCCACGTTTCTCGAGTTATCTTGGCAATACTACAAAGAAAAAGGGCAATAAAAGGGGGTAAGCACAAAGCTTAGTAAGTTTGTATGGAAAATAAATAGCAACAATAAGCTCATAATGTAATCCATCCATGGCATTAATTAACCATACACAAGTTATAGGTTCTTGCCATACTTACTTACAATTGCCCTTATTTAGCACAAACTGTGCCACACATCATAATTGTTTCTTTGTGACTCATTCATGAGTACCTGTAATCACTCATTCACGTGACTTTAGTACAATTCTCATTTCTACTTCTAAACTCATCTACTTATCCCATTAATCACTAGGGATAGTCAAAGATGCATTTTTATCATCATTAATTTAGGTACGAAGCCAATGCCACATCCCCGAGGTGGTCTTACATAGAGCCACCTCTAAATGCCAATGTCATATCCCGAATATGGTCTTATATGGACTATCACATCAAGTATCAATGCCATATCCCGGATATGGTCTTATACGATCCTCATATTCATTACTGAAGCCATGTCCCTGATATGATCTTATACGGGATCTCAATTCGGTGCCGAGGCCATGTCCCAGACATGGTCTTACACGGGACCTTATCTATCTCATCTCTCGATGATAGCATTTTCATATTCAATATGGTCCACTAGGACTTCATCATCTCATTCAACATTAACTACTCAATATAATGCCAAGCATTCTCAACATGCTAACATAAATGTTGAATCTATCACATACAAACTTACCTCATTTTCAAAATGAGCCAACTCGTCGGTTTAGTCCAAAACTTCGTTCTTTCCCCGATCGAGGCAGATTCTCGATTCTTCTTGCTTTATAATAGCAATTTAGCTCATTTTAATCATCACATTAATAAAAGCATTTCAATAATCATGCTTTGGAAAAATTACTATTTTGCCCTTAGATTTTGGCAAAATGACTATTTTGCCCCTAGGCTCGGAATTAAATTCTAATCACATTTCTACCTTCATCAAGCCTAGGTGAACATTTAATACTCTTATAGCTATCATCAAAACTCAACATTTCACATACTTACTACTAATTTTATAACCTTTACAACAAAGTCAAATTAGGTGTTTTCAAGACAACACCTTTCACAAGAGTTGTTCATCAACAACTAAGACTCATTTTCTTCCATGAAAATGCAGCAAATAACAATGATAGCTCCCATGGTAAAACTTTAAACTCTTCACCATATTGCACATTAGTCCCCTCATTTGAATGCTTAAGCTTTAGGGGTCTCAAAAGTACAACTATTTTCAAGAAAAGATCACTAGATCACTTATTTGTGAAGAGAAGAGTGTGCTGAAATTTTTGAAGCTTTCAACCCCTATTTTTCTTGCTATTTTCGGTGGAGGAAGATGGAGAGAAAGATGATATCTTTTCTTTCCTTATTCTAATATTAAACTAGTCAAATTGGTCACCAACTTTCACCAACTTTGACCAACATTATCCATCTTTGTCTCCCATGTTAGCCTATGGCCGGCCAAGCCACTATTGGGGGTTTAATAGCCTTTTAAAGATCTCCAATTATCAATCTGTGGCTATTTGGCACCTTTAACTTATAGAATAGAATTTTAGCACTTAATGCGTTTTAGTCCTTTTTTCGCGACTAATCAAGAAATCGTTAAAATTAAAGTACCAAAATTCTCATGTACATATACTATTATGCTCTGACTCATAAAATGACATGAAAATAAATTTCTCAAATCTCAGATTAGTGATCCCAAGATCACTGTTCCGATTAGCCCTTAAATTGGGCTGTTACAATGCACAATTTAGTTACACGAACTTACCTCTATAATTATTCGTATATAAGAATCTACTAATCCAAAACTTTTTATTTTCCTCGATCTAACTCCTTATTTGGTATTTTTGGATCTATATAAATGAATTTAATCGTCAATTTATTACATTTCACATTCAAATCAATCCAATTTACATCTTAGGCAAAAGTACCATTTTGCCCCTATACTTTTCATTAATTCCAATTTCATCCCTAGGCTCGGAAAAATGAAATTCATGCAATTTAATCTTTAATTCAAGCCTACTAAATTTTTCATATAACATTTACAACTCATGTATTTCACAAAAATAAAAAATTTTCCATGAATTTTCCATCTTTACAATTTAGTCCTTAAATCACAATTTCATCAAAATTCACTTTACAAAAGTTGTTTATCTATCAACAACCTTTCATTTTCTACCATAAATTTCAAAATTTCAGCATATTCATCCATGGGAAAATTTTAATACTTTGATAACTTTGCAAATTAATCCCCAAAATAAATAGATTAAGTTTTTACGATCTCAGAAATATTAAAATTACTAAAAACGGGACAAGAATGCTTAACCAATTAGGCTTGTTTGTTTTTCTTTCTTTGTCCTAGGGTTTCCATAGAATTTTGGGGAAGATGATGATGAAATAAGATGATATTAGGCTATTATCATCTTTATTTATTCCAAATTCCAATTTAGTTCTTTTCTTTTTCTAAATTTCCATGGATGAATCATCAAGAAATATCTACTAACATCTCTTAATGGTCTAATTACCATAATAGGACATCAAGTTTTGAATTCCATAGCTATTTGATACTTATAGCTACTAGAACTTAACTTTTGCATTTTATGCAATTTGGTCCTTTCTATAATTAAACTTGAAATGGATAAAATTTTCTTATCAAAATTTTTATATGTCTTTCCTATCATGATGCAGACTATACAATAATTTTAAAAAATAAATTTTCTTTTTGACTCGGATTTGTGGTCCCAAAACCACTGTTCTGATTTCACTGAAAACGGGCTATTACAGGTTTATTCGACTAGCACTGGGCATAACTTCCGTCAGTTTATTTGACTAGTGCTGGGCACACATTCTTCGGTTTATCCGACTAGCGTTGGGCGCAAACCCTTTTGCGGTTTATCCGCTAGGCACCGGGTGCCATGTAACGAATGGACCATATGGCAAAGTTAAATGAGCCATTGAAGAAGGTTGGTTGTAGGTATTATTAAGGAAGAATTATTTATATATATACTTATGAATATATTTAATCATCAAAAGATATGATATATTTCTTGTATTATATTATTAAAGTTGAGGAATAAATTCAAATGCTTTAGATGTATTTATGGTTAGTTAGATAAGTGAAATCTACTTAATGTACATTGGTTCCCATGTTTGCAGGCTAGATAAATAGTAGACTCGGACTCAACATTCTACAAGAATCCCGTACTCAATGTCGGTGATGTTCTCTTTTGTGTTTTGGCATGTACTTAAGATGTTAAAGTTTTGGAGTAATGGTCTTTTGGGTTATTATTGAATTTAGTGAAAGTTACTTGTGTTGGATGTTGTCATGTGAACGTTTGATTTATATTTTGCCTTAATGTCAAGACTTGTAAATAAATGTGGGTAAAGATAAGTATGTTTTATAAAATTAACTCTTTTGACAGTATATGATATATGTCATGTGATTTTGGTATGGGTGGTAGCTTTAAGCTTGATACTCTAATAAGCTAAAATGTTAGCCTAATATTGGTAAACATGGTATGAATGAAGCTTTGAATGGTTAATTGATTTGTTAGTGTGTTTGATATAAAACGTGGTACCAATGAGTGTACATTGGTTAGGCACCTATGATGGTTGTTTAATGATTGGTTAGGCACCTATTTTGGCACCTAAGATAGGTTAAATGATTGGTATTTGAGTTGTTTAATGCCCAAGCAAGTAGAAAATGGTAAACTTGAGTTTTAAGGTACATTTAGGTGCACACGGCCTGAGACACGATCTGTCACACGATCGTGTGACACACACGGGAACCCACACGGGTGTGTGCCCTGAGCATGTCGAGAATTGATATAGGTGTGGTTTCTACACGGGTTGACACACGGCCTGTGACACGACCGTGTGGTCCGAGTCAGTATGTTACAAGGGCCTGGGACATTTCACACGACTTGGCCACATGGCCGTATGTCCCCTATTCCAAAAATTTTCAAAATTTTCTCAACTCTTCCAATATGTTTCAAATTGACCCCAAAATGTTTTCAATCTATTTTTAAGGCATCGTAGACTCATTTTAAAGTCCATACATACATACATACATACATACATACATACATACATACATACATATTCACTATAGATCATTACAAACATATGAAATCAAATAATTTTTGGATACACACATACACTACACATCATTACAAGCATTGATAAGGAAGCAACACAAGGAATCAAATGGTGCAAACTATGGCGTGACAAAATGCAGCAATAGCTACAAGGATGCCCACTTTTTCTAATATTTCTCAAGTTCGAGCAAAAAGTGGTTTGAAAACAAAGCCAACAAAAAATTGAATGTAAGTAGGAGGAGAAAGGTAAGCAAAACCAAGGAAACATTGGGTTGATTATGATCGTCTTAGGCGTATTGGAGAGACACGATAATGGGATACAATTATTTTGTATAATTTTTTTTTACGAATTTTATATTTCTTTACATTTTTTATAACTTTCTTAAGACTTGATAAAATTTATAATTTTTTTCTAATTTTAAATATTTTTTTATATTTTTATTAAGATTTAATAATTTGTATAATTTTTATTGATTTTTATTCTTTTATCACTTTTCGTCACATGTCACGTCATAGTTGTGACACGTTGTGGTTTTAACTGGAAAGATTAGGAGCAGCAGTCAAAGGGTCTTTTTGATATATTTTGACAATTCAAGTATCCAATTAAATGCAAAAAAAAAAACGTAGGGGCTTAATTACTTCTTTTTTTTTGAAAAAGTTTGAGGACTTTTTCACCTTTAATCCTAAATATTATTTAAAGAAAAGCATAAAATATTTACTTGGTTTAAGATTTAAATCATATTATTTCATTTGTTTTTAATTATTGAACAAATTTTAAAATTAATACAAACTCATAAAATAGGGATTATTTAATATCAAATTCGTAACAAACTAATCCCGTCCATTAATATATTTAATTGTATTTATGTATTAATATATCTTGATAAAAATATTTTAAAAAATAGGATTTAAATTTAAAAAAAAAATAAGAAAGGTACCTTGTTATATTATATATATATTACTCTACGTTATTGCTTGTAATATATTTAAATAAATATGTATATACCAATTCATATGTTAAGATAAACGTGTGTTTAAATTGTTTTACTTAAATTATTTAAATTTTGTTTAGTAGATAAAAATAAAAAATAGAAATTAACTAGAAAATCAAATAACATTTGTCACAATATGGGCTTATGTAACTTATTATATATATATATGATATGTTCTCGCTTCTCTTTGGAAAATCAAATAAAAATATTTGAAAATAATATATTTTTTTATCAATGTGTAATATTATAATTTTTAAATAAATGAATTTAAAGTTAAAAATAAACAATTATAACAAAGGACGTAAAATATGAGATATATTAAGACGTCACGAAAAAAAAATAGTTATAACATTTTATAACACCAAAAGTAAAATATGCACAACAAAACTATAATATGTTTTAAAACTTATATAACATCGTTTTTAATTGAGTCACTATAATAAATTATACAAAATACGAAACTATATGAAAAATAACATGAATGTGACACATATAATTTAGAAATTATAGGATATTGATATAATATTGATATTTTGAAGTTCATAAATCAAATTGTTAATGTATAAAAATATTGGAATAACTTGAACGGATCTTAAATTGGTTTCTAAACTTGGAAGTATCAATATCGTATCAAATATGTCCTATAATCTAGCCATTAGATATGGTGTTATATGCTAGTTCAAATTTGATGAGGAGGATATTTAAAATATGTGGATCAAAATGTAAACATGTGTGTAACTACCGCATGAATGATTTGGGTATGATGTTTTTAAAATTAAAAAAAGGCCCTCTTAAATTTTATTGATATCGTTCGTTTTTTATCTTCAACATGTTTATGTGATAAGTACACACAGTTACAATTTGTTCCACGTAATTTAAATATGTTTCATGTCATATTCAAATTGGCATTCAACATCTAAATTAATAGCTACACTAACATAAGGTTATAATTAATATAATACTGATACTTTGAGGATTCAAATAGAATATTTTAAAGTTGAGGACCAATTTAAAATCTAACTAATAATGTACGGAAACTTAAATTAACCCAAAGACAAATCATATTCTATGATTCCAAACCACCTTTCTTTAGTCACCACCATCTACTCTATGGCCAACAAAATGTTTAAAATAACCAAAATAAATTCTTAAAAGACATTGTTGTGTTGTGGCTATCAAATTCTAGCTAAAGCACTTTTTGGGAGATATAGATGGTATTCACAATTTTAGGTTATTTAGCCTTAATATTGTGGATAGGAAAATAGTCCACAATGAAAAGAAATTCAATTTTCAGAGAGGGATAATCATAAATGATAACATAAAATACAAACTGAAACTTCTTCCAAAGTCAATTTGAAAGTTATAGAAAACTCAATCCTGACTTGCTATAATAAGGTATTGTGTATTCTCTCATACAATCATCGGATTTAATACTGCAAGTCAAAACAGATTTTGTAATTTGGAGTGGGAATATGCTTCCATTTGTGCATTGCTTATCACTTCCCACAAACTTCTTTTTATTTAAACTTTCTTGGCAGTTCCATGTTTTTTGCTTTCATATCATCAGTAACCATATGTTTATTTTAATATACCTGGCTGGCTGGCTCTTTAACTTTGCTTAAATGATTTTTATTAATTATATTTGGGATTGTGAGCATCCAAAGAATCTCTTATTTTCTTGCCTATCAAGGAAAATACAGAGCATATATTGAAGGGCTACTAATTTTCTTATTAGACCCATAGCCAATTGTTTAATCTTTTTGGAGATGGAGAAATCCATGGCTGTTGGCCTTATGTTGGTTGTTTTGTGCGTCATAACAAGTGAATTTGCTTGTAATGGCTCTGGAATTGACCCTCAAGCTCTTTTTGACTTGGGAAATGATCTCACTCATCCTGTAACCAACCTCTCATATGGATCATGGAAAAGAAGCAACTGCAGTCAGCGGCAAGGAATTGTTTGCAACAATGACAATGGAGTTCTGCTTATGATCCATATTCCCGACCTTGCCCTCTAAATTCAGAATCCTCAAGCAGGTATGGTTTTTGGAACTTGATTGGGGATATCAGTCCTTCATTACTAAAACTAAACTACTTGGATTCCTTCAAAGGGTTGGACTTTGTAGAGTTCCTCCACCAAGTCTTTGGCAATCTTTCTGGCTTGCAGCTTTATGATGTCCGTATGAATTTTGGAGCTTAAGTTTAGAGATACTGTCTTGGATGGAGTGGCTAACTAGCCTTCTTTGAAATATCTGGTTGTGAATGAAGTTGATTTCCATGGTAGGATCTGAACAAGATGGTTGGTGCCTACCAAAATAGTGAAATGATCATATACTTCATGGCACCTCTTGAGGATGCTACAAGATGCTAAACAGAACAACATACCTGACGATCCTTGACATTTTGTATGGAAAATACATGCATCCATTAGTAACAGCATCAATAGATCCCTACATCAAGATGAAGCTTTTCATTTACTCCATCAAGTGCACGCTATTTTCTTTTTCTTTTTCTTTTTTTTTTTTTTTCTGTAGGTGATCTATGAATTTAATTCATTATATAAGTTGAATGGGAAACATACTTATATGGCATGCTTTATTGTATGTACTAAATCAGTTGTATGGAGTTCAATACGTATTAAACCACGCAATGACACTTTTTTGAAGTTTCTCGAATATGCTAATATAATGTCTTCAAGTTCCAAAAGCTTATTAAGTTTTACAGAATGGAACAAGTTTACCACAGCAGCTAACGCAGAACATATGACATTCAGAATGAACTAATGCCTAAAAGGAAATCTCCGGTCACCAGACTTGGCTAACACTTACCATGATTCAACCACTGAAGATGTTCTTCTCCTTCAAGCTTTCAACCGTATCCTTTAGACTCACCTCCAAAGGGGTAAAGTTAACACCTAAACTTTTCGCTCTCTCTTTGGACACTTGAAAGATTGGCGTGCTTAGCTTTTCATCGGCACATCTGCAAAAATTACTGGCTCCAGTTAATAATAGATAAATAGAAAAAATACCATTGAAAAACAATCCTCCTCTCTAATCCCAAAACGGCTTCTTATAGAGATAGAAATAAATCAGATAACAGAAGCAGCTAACATAATTCTATTTATTACTGAGATTGGCCTCTAAAAACAGAAAAAGAAACGAAAAATAGTCCAAAATTTTTCATATTGAGCAAAAATAATAGGATTATCAGTTATTTCATTTAAGAACCTTTCTTTTTCCCACTTATAGATCAATCATTGGATCTAAAAAACCAAATTGGATAGCAGTGTAGTCCATGTAATGAATATAAAAATAACACGGATTATGATGCTCGATAAGCAGAGCATATACATAATTGAAGCTTAGCTGCTTCTGCCAAAGATTTGAAGTTTACATGCAGTAAATTATATCCTCGAGACTTACTTTTAAGGGAGGCTAAGGGCAGGGTAAAGCTTGCGCAAGGCCTGTACAACTTCTGAACAGTGCACAGCTCTCTCAACTAAAAGATATCTACCACATGCTGAAGAATTCTCAAATGCTAGCACATGTGCATTGGCAACATCTCTAACATCTATTAGTCTAAAAGTTGCATTTGGAAATGTTTTGGCCCCTGTATCAAATAAAGGAAATACTCAGGAGGAAGCATTAGGCACGCTGGCCAACAGAAGCAGAAGATTTTTAGAGACTCAGTTGACTGTTGTCTATGAAATGTATTTGAACTGACTACTCTTTTATTTGCAAGAAACTGCTCAATGAGAGAATTATTAAAATTATATTTCTTCTTCTTTCTAAAAAGTTTGTCTTTACCCTGTAAGAAATGGTCACCAATTCTGTTGAACACAGAGAATATTAGAGACCAAAGCAAAAAAAGACATGCATCTTAAGTTATTGCAAGAATGAGAATGACTATCATGCAAAACAAGAAAGCATTTTCAATACCATTAATTAAAGAAACTCCTAAATGTAACCAGCATTATTGTTATTGTTATTATTATTATTATTACTCAGACAGCTTGTACCTGAATTTACCTAAAGTTGGTAAGCACAGTAAATGGTTCGCTACTTCACCTCTCCCTCAAAAGTTTCTACAGAGCACCTCCATACTTTAAAACTTTTAAGAATAAGTCAATAATTCTTCAAGTTTCAATAGTTTGAGATTTTCATAATCTGAAATACACTTCCTGCGCTACCAGAACTCTTAAGTAGTTTGCTTAGTTCATCCCATAAGTGGCAGAAGCATAAATGATCTATGTCTATACTTTTTTTGTTCAAGCTCTAGAAATTCCTCTTAGATTTACAACATCGTGCAGGCTCATATTGTTTTATAAATGCAGTTTTCTTTGCTGCCTTTTTTTCCTTTTTTTTTTTTTTTTTTTTTTTTTTTTTTTTTTTTTTGCATTAAATAAGACATAAGCAAAAATGTAAGCAAGACGAATAAAACATTAACTCAGAGGGAACTGTTCTCTCCTAAGGTCATTTTATAAAATTGGCTAAAATCGTGTCCACTAAATCTAAGTTGGAAAGTACCATTAATAAGTTTCAAAATTGGCTCCACACTTGTATTGACAGTCGGCTGTAAGAGAGGTCCAATCACCAACCCTGGGTTAATTGTCACCATGTCAATGCTATTCTCTTTTGCAAACTTCCAAGCAGCCTCCTCAGCTAACGTCTTAGAAAGCATATACCAAAGCTGACAACAAGCAAAAGAAAATTTGATAAAAAAGATCCTATCATTCCTCATTTTTCCTTTCTACAGAAGTAAAAACGGAACTGAGAATGTCCTAAAGGAACAGAACTAAACATCATATTACAGATTTACAGTGTACTTTTTTAACCCTCAATTCTCCTAGAATGAAATCATAATAGCAGGAAAGGAAAGTAGTTACTAAGCATTAAAATTAGAGACTTGCAGTTAAATCAGAAGATTTAATCAAATGAAAGAAACAGTGAAGATATTTGAAATTTAACCATTCCACAAATGATGCTTGCTTTGACAGTTTTTAGGTTACTCAGATAATGACAGTAATGGTCTTAAAAGCTAGCACGAATTAACTCGGGCACCTTCCCTAGAAGCCTTGAACTACTAAGCCTATACTTTATAGAAAGACAATTTATGAACCAGTGGACTAAAAAAAGGAAGAAAGAAAACAACAATAGGAAACTTCACATATGTTTTCTTAAAAGTACAAGACTAGGTCCAGGCTTTCACTCATATAGGCAGCATAACATCATTTGGTAACTTGAGAAAAATAATACACCTATAGCATCACATCTTTTGAATATATACGTACATATGTTATATAAGTTTGTACGTTTGCATACGTTTGATTTCTCACAAAAAGCAGGATCTGAGAACCAAGTCTCATCAACTACAACATCAGGACCAAGAGGCCTTCCATTATACACAATAGCTGCAATTGAGGATGTTATAACCACCCGTTTGATAGATGGGACCTTAGAACATGACCTAAGAACATTAAGTGTTCCCTTCACAGCTGGGTCAAGCATTTCAGCCTGTTATAAAATAGAATGCATTAGTTATCAGGATTCATATTGCAATGTTGGTGATTGAAAATACGTACAAGCAAAATCAAACGCTAGACCATTTGAACAAAACTCAATACAGTAAACATTTTTTTCACCATTTGCAAGTTGATTCATGGTTCAAGAAAATTATTCCTGCTTACAGCAAAGAATTTCAAGCAAAACCAGACAAGTTGAAAAGATCAACAGTTAGCTCAAGCTTCACAGAATTCTAACAACATACATGAGCCTAAGAACCACCACTTTCAGAAACGAGTGGTGGGATTCAAGTAAACCAGAGAAAGAATAAACTAGTTGTAGAAAAACATGTTGAACTATAGCAGATGAGACAATATGATAACTAAAGTTCATTTTTAATGACATTTATGAACATTGGAGGGCTACTTCATCCATATACAAAGAAAAAATAAAAATCAGCAACTATTTAAAGAACCAGAATGGTAGAGACTAATCATAAATATTTATACACTGACCATGAAAAAATTCTATAAGAGAGAAAAAAAAAAAAAAAGCACCTGAGGATCCTTGATATTGTGATAAAAAGGAGATGCTGTGTGGAAAACTCCTACGCATCCATCAACTACAGAATCAAAAGCTCCCTCATCCAGCAGCTGTGCCTTGAACAAACGGAGCCTTTCCTTTGCTCCATCAAGTGCAAGTAAGTGTTCCGATTTTTTTGGATCACCTATATATAAGTGAACGGGACAGTTATATGGAAAAACAAATCAATCTTAAAACTATATTTCATTAATACCAAATGCAAAAAGATATATATATCTCCTTCATAAAGTTCAACAAATTATTGAACTAAAAACCAAATATATTAGCGGAATCAAGGCAGATTAGTAAAAGGAATCAGAAATTAGAATTGTGTTACAGTACGACATTAAAAAGGGGGGGGGGCATTTTTAAGCATTGCAGAATGAAATCACCAAAAATATAAAATGTGCAATTAGATTGTCCATGAGTAGCAGAAATCCAACCCAAACCCATTCTATAACAACCCAGATAGGTTTACATACATACAAAGTCTATCTTTCTAATCTTTGACTTGTATCACTGCCCAAAAAGTCAGTTAAGTAAGATGAAATCAGGCAAGTTCAAGTACCCTAACAGTTAATCATCGAATATTATCACAGATTTAAGAACAAAAAGAAGAAAGAGAAGGGGATTGAAGCCAAGATTGAAATATTGAAGTTAAGAACAAACTTGGGTCACGAACAGTGGCTTTGACAGTGTAACCACGTTGGAGTAAAAACTTAACGAGCCATGAAGCAATGTAACCTGATGCTCCTGTTACACATACCACCTTCCCCGTTCCACTCATCTTTCTCTATCCGGGAGTAAGGATAGATTCCTTTCTTCGTTTTATCTGTCTCTGTTTTCTCTACCGGAGTTTAAGAAACAGAAATTTTGATAGCGGTTAGAAATTAAATGGTACTTCTAAGATAACAAAAATGCAATTATTTTTATTTTATTAATTTAAAATTTTAAAAGATGAAAAATACCGCTAGCTTTGCCTCTGTTCAGGTCACGCTTTAAGTGTTTATTATTTAGGTTTATTAAATAATATATTTTTATATTTTTAAAATATATATTTACAAATTAAATCATAATTGGTTTAATTTTATAATAAAATCTATTAATTTTGAAAAAAAAACTGAAAGAATAATTTTTTTTTTAAAAAGTAGTCGATTTAATTAGATAAAATAATTTATCATTTGAATATGAATGAAAATTTCACCTATAAAGAGTTATTACTCTAATAATTTATTAAATTTGATATAATATTTCACAACACAATAGTACATAACGTTTATAATTGTGTAAATATTATTAAAATTAAATAACACTAAAACTATTATTTGATTATGGAAACAAAACCTATTAAATAATTCTAAAATATGATTTTTTGAGTCTTTAGATGTTATTTTGAATTTAAATGCCTCACTAATATTGGTTTTAATTGGTTTATAATTGTAATATTAATTAAATGATAATTAATCTAAAATAATAAGTGTAATTTAATATAGATCCAAAATTTAATTAAGTGATAATAACTATTATATTGATAATGAAAACATATTAATTATAATTATTTTATATTAATAATTTGTTATGAACATAATTTTATATTCAATATTTAATTGAAACATTAGTAATAAAATAATTATAATTATAATTATAATTTGTTTATATTATATTATATTATTGATTGTATAAATTATAATTATTTTATATTCATAATTTGTTATAAACATAATTTTATATTCAATATTTAATTCAAACATTACTAAGTATAAATTTAAAAAGTTAGAAAAACATAGAGAATACAAACTACTAATTCTTAATTGATCGATTTTCTTTTATTTTAATACATCACAATACATTTAGACTCTGTTTATTTGTCAGTAAAATAATTTTAAATTAAACAAATATATATTTAAGAATTTATTATTGAGTTTATTATATATATTAATAAATTTATATTTTAAATTATTTTTACATATATTGGAATGATTTATTAGATGCATATAATAAGACTATTTTGGTTGTTTCACTTGAAGACACAAACACGATATAACACACTCATTTGATATGAATATGTTTGGATCATACAGGAACTTGTATACACTATCAATCAATTAATTACAACTTGTTTAACATCCATCCATAAAATGTTCCGAAATTTCTTTTCCTGATTACATATAATAAGCTTAAACTTCTTTAAAATGGATGTGAACTCAAAAGGTCAAAATTGAATATTATGGGGAACGCAAAGCACACCGACTACAAAAACCAACCAAATAGCTTTAACCATTGATTTTCTAACACACTTGGACAAGGTTTTGTTACCTAGGGACATAAGGTTCAAAGAGTGTTATCTAAGGATTTGGATCATACTGCATTACATCAGCAGCTCGTTCAAACTCTTCTATTATAGCTTTAATGCTAAACTTGTCCACCACTCGACGAAGGTCATGAGATACCACAAAGGATCCTCTATGTAGATTAAATGACGATCATTGTCAATTCTTCTTATCCAGTCTTTTTCTCCCTTATTGCACAAATGGAGTCATCAAATTAAAAACATTTTGTTTTGTAGAATTCATTTATTTTATCCCCTCCTACAACTATTTAGTCCTCGATTTATGCCAAAACCAAATATAGCATCTATTGATCACTTGCAAATTGCAAGCCATTCTAAAAGAGTGCACTCATGTTTCTTCCTGCTCAGAACTTACTACAGTAAATGGGATCTGTTAATAAAATAATTCATTCACCACTAGATGCAAATAATATCTAAAGAAGGTATTTAAAACGAAACCAGATACATGCATCTTAACTTGTACTCATAAGTTTAGAAACCATGAAAACATCAGAATAATACATGCAGAAAAGTTTGTCAACAGGAAGGAAGGTACTATAGAGGTGAGTACTTCTCATAGCAATGATGGTTGGGCTGGTTGGGAAGAAGCCAAGGATGATGGATATGATAATTTCAATAATGGCGCATCTAATAAAAGAAGTTGACCCAGTATCTCTCCATGCCTTTGTTCAGCCTGACAAATTGTAACTAGAAATTTAAACCAGGTCAGTATTCCATCTAGAGAAATTACTTCAAGAAAAACTGAAGCAAGGTTTATGGATCAGGTACGCAGATAGTTCTTCTCTAAGTTTATCCGAATCATTTACACGTGGTTAAAATGCAGAAAAGCAGAAAAAGGTGAACTTTTTTTTTGTATATATGATTAGAAGGTGAACTTAATCAATTAAAACAAACAAAATTCACATTCATCCGACCAAGTTATACAACAAAAATAAAACAAATTATATAGATAACAGGCCTAGAACACACCTTCCCAAGCTGTGTCAACCCATCCTTAAACTTTGGAATCACCAAAACATGAACAGGAGCCTGCAGACTGATGTCTTTGAGTGCTAAGACTTTATCAGCTTCATACACGATGGTTGAAAGAATTTCCTTAACTATGATCTTGTCAAATCTGAATGGGAATGGAAAAAAGAATCAACAACCAGTACAATGATAAATAGCAAAATCAATGTGACCTGGTTCTTCAATATCTCATAGAGAAGTTATCAGTAGAACCAATTCTGTTTAAATTTTAGTAATACAAAATTACAAATAGCTTGCTTAAAACTAAAGTTATTCCCAAAGTTATGATTTTTTTCCTTGAAACTCGTATTAAGAGGGAGATGAAATCCCAAATGGATATAGGTCCAAAAACATAATACATAACAAATTCCAGGCTAGAACTGGAATGTGAATTCAAAGCACAGTGTTAAGGATGATACATACATGGTTGGAGCTCCACTATCAGCATTGATTTCAGCTGCCTTTGTCGCAGCCTCTTCATCATGTGTAGAACTAGCACGACATAGATATCTGCAAAGAGTGATTCGAAGGTATCAAGAAAGGCCAATAAAAATTCAACATATAATCTGTAGAGCTCTTCTTCACTTATGTAACATCCCTTAACCGTATTCTACGCCGGAACCGGATATGAGGCGTTACCGTACTTAACACACATGATCATACAACTTTGGGCTATCAAATTTCATTCCGAATTAAAAATTTTCTATACACACCTCTAACATCCTTATAATGGGCCTACGAGGCCCTAAACATGCTTCTAGAAGGTTTCAGAGATAATTCAAAAAAAAAATTCACACTTAGAAAATTTTACCTAAATAGGGGCCACACGCCTGTTTGAAATGGGACACGCTCGTGTGGGCAGGTCGTGTGGTCACACACGCCCATGTCTCTCACCTGTGGTCAACACTGACTTATTTCACACGGCCAGACACACGCCCGTGTCCCTGGCCCGTGTCTCTCACACGGCCTCGACACGCCCGTGTCTTAACTCGTGTGCCAAAACCTTGGCATTCTGTTTATGACATCATCACCTCACTATGGTCACACGGCAAGGGCACACACCCGTGTCCTTAGATCGTGTGTTGAATTAAATTCCAATTTCAAGGTGCAGACTTCACACGGCCTGGAACACACCCATGTCTTTGGCTGTGCCTCCCACACAGCTGAGACACACGGTCGTGTCTCTGCCTGTGTGTTTACTACAAAGCTTACTGACTTGTAAAGCTAACATGCAGGGGACACACGGCCTAGTCACACATCCATGGGACTGACCGTTTGTCACACACGACCTAGACACACACCCGTGTGGACAAGAACAAGGCTATTTGCCAAGTTCTTTCATCACCATAATTCATTCTAGCATAATTTATAACCAAACAACCCAATCATATACCCTACACAATCATGAATAACCTCATCTTTTCATTGATTAATAGATTGAGCCATTAACTATGGCTATGTACAAAAGAATTCATCTATAAGGAGCCGATACACACTTGGTTAAAATAACAAACATTTCACCTAGTCTAGCCCCTATACATGCCATACTCAAAATTCTAATTCAAAAAATATATACCAAGATGAGCTGATAGGTGGGTGATCTTCCGATTATCATTGTATCTTGACCTGGCTCTTTGACTCTATAAAACGAGGGAAAAAGAAAGGGAGTAAGCTTTAAGCTTAGTAAGTTTACATGTAAACAATAAATATCATAACATGTGCTAATCAATAAATAGCATTTCACAATAAGTAAAAGCATCCAACAATCCAAGATCATGCTTACTCATCTTTCTTACCACATTCCAACCATATCACAACCAAATGCTCTTATTATTTAACATACATCCCTACACTTATCACCACAAGACCACATGAAATAACCCAACACAATTTCATGATAAGTCACTCTTAGAAATATCAACAGTTGGTGGTTTCGCACTTAGCCCACCATTTGTCTTAAACAGGGTGGTAACGCACATAGCCCACCAACAAGAATATTTACGATCGTATCACACATAGCCCACCAATTGATAACATAAACGATGGTATCGCACACAGCCCATCATGAATGAATATTAAGGTGGTATCGCACATAGCCCACCAACAAGAATAATTGAAGTGGTATCGCGCATACAGCCCACCATAATTTATTATGGATAATATTCTACACTTACATATCTATTTCAACATTCATATTCTAACAAGTCCAATTCATTTAAATCATGAATGATCTCAATCACACAATACCCCAATAAAATAATAACATGTGTATTTAAGATACATCGTTTACACATAAACTTACCTCGGTGCAAAATGCGTTAATTTGTGGTTTAATCTGAAACCTTGCCTTTTCCCCGGTCAAGTTTAATTCCGCGCTCTTCTTGATCTATAAAAACAAAATTTCATTCATTCAATCATTTCATGATCATAATACATCATAATCTCTAGTTAGGAAAAAATGACCATTTTGCCCTTGTACTTTGGCAAAAATTACGATTTTGTCCCTAGGCTCGTAAATCATTTTTTATCATATTTTCTCATTAAACAAGCCTAGCTGAACATTTATTACTCTTAAAACTACTCATAATTCTAATTATTTCATGCATTTATTACACATTTTCAACATTTGCATTCAAGTCCTATTTAGGTGTTTTCATGCTAACACCTTTCACAAAAGTTGTTCCTTAACTCACTATCATTCATTTTATTCCATAAAAACTCAGCAAACAACATAAACTCTCTCATGGAAAGTCCCTAGACTTTCAACCATATTGCAAGTTAGTCCCCTCATTAGCTAGCTTAAGCTTTGGGGACTCCAAAAGTACAAAAATTCTCAATAAAAACCACTAAGATCACTTACTTGTAGAGATAAGGAGTTGCTGAAAATTTTCAAGCTCCCATGGTGTTTTTCTTTGGGAATTTCAGTGGTGAGAAGAAGGGGAAAAGATGATATCTTTTCTTCTCCTTATTTTATTATTTTACTAGACAAATTACCACCAAAATCTGACCTAATGCTTTGAAAATTTAATTTTTTGTCCCCTATGACCAGCTATTAACTTTAGAAAGGCCTATTTGCATATTAGGGACCTCCAATTAAAATCTACAGCTATTAGACACCTTTTTTCTTGTAAAACAATACTTTCGCATTTAATGCGATTTAGTCCTTTTTCACAATTAAGCACACAATTGCTAAAATTAAAGCACCAAAATTTCTATACAACCTCACTAACATGCTATAATTCATAAAATATTATCAAAATAATTTTATTCAACCTCGAATTAGTGGTCCTGAAACCATTATTCCGATTAGCCCTAAAATCGGGCTGTTACAACTTATCTGGCTGGCTAGACTACCAAAAAAGTACAATTAGATACCAATTAAACCTTCTCTCTACCCCCAGTTTATTGATCGGCCAACTGGCAATGAAAAGAATAATAATAATAATAATAATCATTAATTGAATTCTAAACTAAGAGAACTTCCCAACCAAATAAAAAGAAAAGAAAAATACCTGCGTGAGTGATTTGGTGTTAGAAAATTGATGCAGGTGGGAGAATAAGAGAGTCGTGGTGAGGCTCTCTCAATTGCAACAATCCTTCCAGTCGTTGCATAATTATTGTCCAAATCAAATACCCAGAATCAATAATTTATCACTCTGTCCTTAACATTAACAAAATATAAACAGAAAAAAAAGTACCGAAGAAGAGAGAAAGAAGTGAAAGCAGCCATAGATTTGAGCAAAAGCGAAAGCAAAGAAACCACGAGAAGAGAAGATATCGACGCAGCACTGACTAAGGAAAATCAAAAATAAAAGATGAAGAATAGAAGAAGCAGAAGGAGGAAAGTTACCTGGATGAAGAAGGAGAAGAAGATGAAGAACGGAAGAAGAAGAAGAAGGAGGAAAGAATTTGGTGAGAGTTGGAAAACGTCTTACAGAAATAAAATCCGTAAGATATTTTCCCTAAACCCTTATCATTTTACCCGTGTTTTGGAAAACATTTTCTATATGTAGAATGTTTTCAGTCAAACAAAAACCGTAAAACTAGGAAAACATTTTTCGAAAAATGTTTTCCTGGCAAACAAACGAACCCTTAAAAGCAAGAGTTCGAAAAAAAACTATTAAGTCGACAAAAATATTTTTTTTCTATCATATTGCTAAATTAACATCTAAATATAAAATAATTTAATTTAGAATAATTAATTAATATTTAAATAATTGACGTAAACGTGATAATAGTTAACCTAATCATATATATTTAAATATATCTAATATAACAAGCATACAAGCCCATATTAGGACAAGTGATGCATCTCTCATTCTTCTATAAGTTTTTAAATAATTTATTTAATTTTTTTATTATCACTTTAATTTTTATAGTTTTAAAAAATTATCTTATACCTTTTAAACCAAATTATCCTTTCAAAATATTTAATTTTAAAATATCTTTATCTTTATATTTTTTTTTAAGAAAAAATGTTGGATTGCTTATTGTTAAAAAGAAAGCACCAAAACATAAATAAATAAATAAATAAAAAACCCATAAAGCCCAAATTAAACACCTTCCTAATTAAAAAACCTAAAACAAAATGGCCCAAGGCCCTATCAGCCTAAAAGCCCTTATCCTAAACTTAATCCTACATTTTTCCAAAAACCCTAAGATAAAGTTGTAGCCAACCACCAAAACTTGTCGATCATTCTCCCTCATTTCTTTTTTAACTCTATTATTTTCCATGCTCTGGCCGATCTTTTTAGAACTTTGTTTCTCAGGCCATCCTAACCATGACCAAGTTCTCTTCACCGATCCGATTCCATTTTCCTGCCTGTCCATACTAAAATGCCTTTACCTAGTTCTTACCGTTTCTATTCCATTTTCCCAAACTGTTATTCTTCAGCATCTACCTCTTTGACCCACTCACTTTATTGTTATTGGACTTTGCTTTAGATGTACTGTCTCCTTCAATCCCCATATACTATTCTTCCTTTTCATTGAATTCTCTTACCTATTACGCAGCAATCCTCGACAATCCTCTGCCACAGCGGCTAACACTACCCCATAAAGTCCGTTATTCATATTACTATCGTCTTCTACCCTTAATACTTCTTTCGCAAGGGTATGTGCCACATTATTCCCTATTCTTGAAGCATATTTGAATTTGCAGTTAATAAAGTTTCTCTTTAGATGCTTAACATTAAGAATATAGGCTCTAATTTCTGATTTATCGTCTAAGTCTTCCTGCAATTTCCTTAATACTAATAGGGCATCACCCTCAAGTCGACTCTTAAATAACCAAATTCGGCTCCAAATTGGACTGCTTGTACATAAGCTAGGGCTTCTACTGCAAATGCATTTGGTATGCATTTGTTTTGGTATATTTTTGTAACAGCCTATTTTCAATGGTGTCAAAAATATGGTTTCAGAACAACAATTCTGACAAGTGTGTTATTATTTTAATATTTATTTAATGTCTATGAGCTTATATTAAGGTCGTATTAAAATTTCGTTAAGAAATTTTAAAGTTTAAATGGTTAATTAGGTAAAAAGGACTAAACTGTAAAAGGTGTAAAAGTTAAATTTTATTAGTTAAATGGGTCAAATGGCTATGAAATCTTAAAATAATGTATTAAGATAGTATTTATACCATTTAAAGAGTTATAAGACAAATATGGATAGGTTTTATTGAAATTTTTTTATTAATGATAAGGAAAAAGTAGTAAATTAGTAATTAAATGAAAAGTTAAGTAAAGAAAAGATGAAACAAAGTCATCATCTTCTTTGTTTTAGCTATTTTAAACCTAATTATCCATTGAAGGGGGGGAGATCTTTGGTTTTGAGTTCTTCATGCTTGGTAGGTTTTCTAGCCCTATTTTTAATGATTTTTATGTTTTTGAGTTCGTTTTAGCTTAGTCTAGCTAGCCTAGGGATTAGTTTGCAAAATTGTTAAAGGTTGAGGGACTTAGCATGGTTGTTTTTGAATAGGTTTTGAAGATATTTGATAGATTATTAATCTTGGTTGTAAAACAAACATGTTTTGTTAAGTGATTTTTGGTGAAATTGTACTTAGGGATTTATTTGTGAAAATAGTAAAATTTCATGGTAAAATTATCAAATGATTATTTAAGTGGGTTGATATGAGTCCCTAAGAAATTCAGCTATCTTGTATGGAGGATTAAAATGGTTGGATTTCAAATTAGCTTAAGGACTAAATTGTCAAAAGTTAAAACGTTAGGGGAAATTTCATAATTTTACATAAATATGAATTATGGATTAAATTGAATACTAGAAGTACTTAATTTAATGAAATTATCTATTTAAATCAAGATAAACAACAACCTGACTTAAATCATGGAAATGTGAAAGCTTCGGATTAGTTTCAGATTGTACTTCTACAACTATAGTTATCGAGGTAAGTTCGTATGAATTATGATTGTATTAATGTTAGCTAAATTGATTATTTGCTATGTTGCATTATTATAAATAGACTTGAAATTGTATATGTATCAATGTTTGAATAATTGACGAATAATGAATCCCAGTTGAACCTTAAGAATTCTTAGGATATGAATGACATGTCATTAGGGATTTCATGTTTCGGGTGCTGGTCTTAAATGTCCTATCAATGCCTGAGGTCCTACATTTGTTGTAGATTCTCCATAGCTCGTGTGAGTAGTATCGTGTAGCTAACATTCTGACCTACAACTCGTGTGAGCAGACCCAATTCACAGCTCATGTGAGCACTATTGAAAAGGAAATTTACGGTTATATGGAAAGGTACACTATGTGTGTGAAAATTCCCAAGTATCCGATGCAATTCTAGATGGTTCAACGGGTAAGTAAAGGAATGGCATGGTAAGTACACAATGGGATATTGAATCATGATCTATGAAAAGGCTAATGAAATGAATGAGGTGCATATGAAAAGGCTAATGAAATCTACTTATATTACGATTATATGAACTTACTTACTTGTGAGTTTGGTGATGCTTGTATAGGCTTTTACTAAGCTTATGGTCTTGGTAATGACATTATACTCTTATTTTATAAATTGTGCTAATGAAATGGTAAGTTTTATTTGAGTTTATATGAGCTTACTAAGCATTTGTTGCTTACGTAGTTGCTTTCCTTTGTTTTGTAGATTATCGGAAGCTCGACTGGTTGGAAATTTGTAGGGGATAAATCACATTATCTAGCAACCATTTCGGTAGTTTTTGGGTGCATTTTGGCCAAGTTTATAGATGGCATGTATAGGATCTTGTATATGGTATTTCTTGAATGTGTAATGGTTGATTTGGTTTGTATATGTTTTTTTGAAGTTTATGCTTGATTTGATGAGCTTTGGAAACTTGCCAAGTTAGGTCATTTGGCCACTTTTAAGTGTTTGTATATAAGACCCTTTGGTATGTTTGTAATGGTATGTAAATGGTCATATATGATATCATTCGGTAGATAGAAGAGCTAGGTTCTATGCTTGAAATGTGACTATGTTGCTTTGATTTGATCAATGATGTTTTGATACAAATGTGGTGCCTTTGAATGGCATATTGGTTAGATAAAGTAGGACTTTTGAAATGGTATGTTTAGATGTGTTTGAATGATGTTTAAGTCTCTTGAATGTGTGCACAAATGGAATGGTTGGTTAGGTATGGGTTGGCCTTGAAATGACTTGAATTTAGGGCTAATTTATAGATCACACGGGCTGTCACACGGCCGTGTGACACACATGGTGTAACACCCCTAATCTGTCTTCGTCATCGGATTGGGGTCACGAAGTATTACGATAACCTATCAACATTTAAAATTTCATATAATTAAATATGCAATCATAATTACCATTAAGTAATCACATACCAATCATAAACTAACATACATATATGGACTTTAAAACGAGTCTACGAGGCCCTAAAAATAGATTGAAAACATTTTGGGGTCAATTTGAAACATATTGGAAGAGTTGGGAAAAGTTTGAAAATTTTTGGAAAAGGGGACACACGACCGTGTGAAATGCCTCAGATCGTGTGTGACTTTCAAAATTGGGACACACGACCGTGTCCTTGCTTGTGCAACTCACTGACTCGAATCACACGATGGTGTCACAGGCCGTGTGTCAACCCGTGTGGAAATCACACCTATATCATTTCTCAACATGCTCAGGGCACACGCCCTTGTGTGTCACACGGCCATGTGACATATCGTGTGTAACATCCTAACCCGTATCCGTCGCCGGACTAGGGTTAAGAGGCATTATCGGACATATTGGAACATTTTACGCTCATTTCACAACATCAATCATACAATATCATTTCATAATAATTCATACTCATATAGTCCCTATAGAAGGTCTACGAGACCTTAAACATGCTTTAGAGAAGGTTCAGGACTAAACCGATCTCATACGGAAACTTTATCGAATTTAGAAAATTTTTCTTTCAAAATAAGGCACACGCCCATGTGGCTAGGCCGTGTGCCTCACACGGTCGTGATTTGGACCATGTCTCAGCCCGTGTGCAAAACTGACTTGAATCACATGGCCTGTCACACACCCGTGTGTCTGGCCTGTGTGCAACACTGACTTGAATCACACGGCCAGTAACACACCCGTGTGTCTGGCAGGTGTGCAAGTCTACTTGCTTTTAATTGGGACAGTGAAGGACACGGTCAAGACACACGCCCATGTGCTCAATTGTGTAGACAATTATAGGCCATTTACAAGGCCAAATTGCCACCCATTTTGGGCCATACCTTCAAGCATCAAACAAGCATCAATTCATATCCCAAAGGCAAACAAAAACATACCAAATCTTGCATCACATAGCATGCACTAAATTCAATCTATAATCACATTCATTATCAAGCCATATCACATGGCTATATATACACATTTCAAAACATAATCAAAGTTCTCTAGCCTATACATGCCATACTTCAATATGTACTTTTTCAAAAGATACCAAAATATAGTTTGATAGTGTGGTGATGATCCTCGACAATCTCTGAGCTCCTAGTAGCTTCGATAATTTATAAAACATTGCAAGCACACACAAAGTAAGCTTTCAAAAGCTTAGTAAGCCATATACAAATAAACTTATCATATAGAACATTTCATACATATGGTTCATGACATAACACAATCACAAGTCATATTTCTCTTATATTTCAATTGATCATGATCACTTACTCATATCCACATATCATGTAATGTAGCTCACATATCAAATGGTTATATACATACATACTTTTCTTTGCCAAATTTCACATACATTCATACGTACCGGAATTCTAATGCACATTCGTAAACTCATTCATTTCTCAGAATGCCCGTTGAACCGTTCGGAATCAAATAGCATACTCGAATAGCTCGGAAAGCTCGTACAATGCCAATGTCCCAAACATGGTCTTACATGTAATCAATATCGATGCCACTATCCCGATAGGGTCTTATACGAAATCAAATACGATGCCTATGTCCCAAACATGGTCTTACACGTAAATCACAAATCGATGCCAACGTCCCAGACGTGGAATTACACGATAACACATATCAGAATCCTATGTCATGACATACGAATCCTAACTACTTCCTAAGGTTCATACGGGACTTTTCAGACATCGTCACATTATCGGAACTTTTTCGAAATTCCCATATTCAGCTCAAATAGCTATATATCACAATTCATTCACATTAAAGTATTAATAATTCAATTTAAACACATTTATTTGTATATCGACTTACCTTGTACGGATTCGGATGGAAATAAACGATTACTCGACCACTTTAGATTTCCCCCGATCTAATTTCGTTTTCTTTGGTTCTTGATCTATACACATTCAAATTTAGCTTATTCATTCATCAAATCATTCAATTCAATCCATATACACATATTTAGGGCATTTTACAAATTAGTTCTCAAATTTTTACATTTTTACATTTTTACAATTTAGTCTCTATTTTATAAATACACAAAATTCACAAAATTCAATTCGACCCATGCTTAGCCGAATTCTCTATAGGTCCCTAGCAACCCATATCTTTCATTTATTTCACAATTTAACCTCTCAATTTACACTTTTCTCAATTTAATCCCTAATTGACATTTTTTTGTCAAAAATCACTTTACAAAACATGTATATCAAACACCAAGCTTGCATAATTCATCATCAAACATCATAAAACTCATGAATTCATCAATGGAAACTTTCAAAATCATCATCAATTTCATGAATTAAGGCATGGGCTTAAGAGAACACGAAGCAACGATCACAAAAACCTAAAAATTATCAAAAACCGAACAAATTACATACCTCAATCAAGCTATACCAAGACTGAATGTACAAAAGTTTCAAAACCCCCTTTTTCTTTTCTTATTTTGGTGAAAGAAAGATGAACTAAACACTAATTTCATATTTTGTTTTTATTTAACACATATTAATAAACCATTTACTATTTTAACCTTAATTAATATAATTTATAAACACTTAGTGGATGGTCATTATTGTCCATTAACCATATCAATGGTCTATTTGCATAATAAGGACTTCATAGTTAATAAGCCATAGCAATATAGCACATTAACAAATAGCATACAACTTTTGCATTTTGCGCGATTAAGTCTTTTTATCAAATTAACCAACCAACCGGTAAAATTAAATCACGAAATTTTCACACATATAAATTTACATACTGTAAATGCCAAACTAATATTAAAATAATTTTACGACTTCGTATTTGTGGTTCCGAAACCATTGTTCCAACTAGGGTCTAAACCGGCCTGTTATATTGTGTCTCAGGCCGTGCACACCTAAATGTACCTTAAAACTCAAGTTTACCATTTTCTACTTGCATTAAGTAACTCAAATACACAATTAAACATACACAAAACATACCAAAACAACCATCTTAGGTGCCTAACCAATGTACCCTCATTGGTACCACGTTTTATATCAAACACCCTAGGAAATCAATTAACCATTCAAAGCTTCATTCATACCATGTTTACCAATATTAGGCTAACATTTTAGCTTATTAGAGTCTCAAGCTTAAAGATACCACCCATACCAAAATCTCATGACATATATCATATACTTTCAAAAGAGTTAATTTTATTAAACATACTTATCTTTACCCACATTTATATACAGGTGTTAACATTAATGCAAAATTTAAATCAAAAGTTCACATGACAGCATCCAACACAAGTAACTTTCACTAAATTCAAAAATAACCCAAAAGACCATTATTCCAAAACTTTAACATCCTAGGTACATGCTAAAACACAAAAGAGAACATCACTGACGTTGAGTACGAGATTCTTGTAGGATGTTGAGTCCGAGTCTACTATTTATCTAGCCTACAAAAATAGGAACCAATTTACATTAAGTAGATTTCACTTATTTAACTAACCACAAATACATCTAAAGCATTTGAATTTATTCCTCAACTTTAATAATGTAATTCAAGAAATATATCATATATTTTGATGATTAAATATATTCATAAGTATATATATGTATATATAATTATTCCTTAATAATACTTACAAACAACTTTCTTCAATGGCTCATTTAACTTAGTCGTATGGTCCATTCGTTACATGGGACCCGGTGCTTAGCGGTTAAACCGCAAAAGGGTTTGTGCCCAGCGATAGTTGGATAAAGCGACGATATTAAATGTGAGCCTAGCTCTAGTTGGATAAATCAACGATGTTTGCGCCTAACGCTAGTCTGATAAATTGAGGAATGTGTGCGCAGCACTAGTCAGATAAACTGATAGAAGTTGCGCCTAGTGCTAGTCTAATAAATCGACGAATGTGTAATTTTTTATTTCCAAAGTTTTCTCATTCATCAATTAACATCATCATTAAAATATATAAGTAAAATTGTAACACCCTAAACCTGGCCCAAAACACCACGGCCGAATTCGGAATGTTGTTGGGTAAAACGTTTGGGAAAATTTTGTTTTAAGGGTGAAAACACGTGCTGAGTTTAAAATCAAAATCCATAGTTTATAAAAGATAGCTTGTTTACAAAATGTTTGTCGTTTTGAAAGTAGTTTGTCGAGGAGAACAAAAACTTTGAAAGTCGTTTTTAGTTTAAAACAGCATACGTTTGAAAATTTAAGAAAGTCGAGTTGTTATGCGTGTTCAAATTCGAAAACCTTAGCTTAAGTTTTTAAATTGCATAGATTGTTTCCATAACCATTTCTAGTTTTTAATCCGATAGTCAAACTAGCTTAAACAAAATAAAACCCCCAAATACTTAAAATGGCCTTATTACAATAAAATCATCGCAATGAAACTGAAATTAAAAAAAAATGTATTTAAATAAGCAAAATCGCATCTGCATGGCCATCTCGAATCCACTCCACCCCGGTCCAGAACATCATGTATCACCTGCATGTTTGGTAAAAATAGGGTGAGTCAAACCGACTCAGTGTGTAATTAATCCACGAATTTCCACTGTTGGGCTTGGCCCAAAACCACACCAATCCACATGATATGTAATAATGCTAAATGTACCCCACCCAGCCTAGTATCCATCCGCTACACACCCCCGTATCCAGCAACCACACACCAAGGGATTACTAAATCGACCCTCCATCCGCTACAGACCAATTTGGCAATCAATGCCGACCACTCAGTGGTCTAGCCACCGGTTCACGTGATTAAATCACAAAATCTACAACGTGACTCATGGTCAACGTCAATCCACGATGTAGCTCAAGGATAACATCAATCCACGATGTGGCACACAGCCAACACCAAACCACGATGTGGCACTTAGCCAACACCAACCACAATGTGGCACATAGCCAACATCAGTCTACAGTGAGGCTCGAGGCCATCACTAAACCACGTACATAAATGTACACCTGTCCTTCAATCGATATATATACCACCCCATGCATATGCAACATATTATAATGATATGGCCAAGTAATGTATGAACAGATTAAATAGGCATATGACATGCTACGTGTATCCACAATAATCAACCACAGCCACACCATAAATAAAATACTAACCTAGTTACCGAAATACCTATTAAGGGTAATAACTCCACCACAGCCACTGTATCGGCCATTATACACATAATACATGCAATTAATTAATTAACGGGTAAACTATGAATTAACCACACAACTAATAACCCGAAGCACTAGACTCTCGATTTCCCTAGTGTCCTCACTCGAAGAGACCACAACGATTGGCTTGTCTCTTTCTGATGCTAGCCCACACCCCGGTGGCCAATCCCGAACCTCAGAAACTGAACGTTTCTTGAACTTAGAGGTAGAGATCACCCCTTTCTCTCCTTGACTGGTACTCGCATCCATTGAATAGGAATTAATCAGAATGCCCGGTTAATCGATACATCAAATCTAAACGAGACATAGACCTAATTTTAATTGAATACTCTTACCGAAGTAGATCCGAATCCCGAAGGCTCCTTCTTAACATTTGTCGAAACCCCCTACATCAGTCTAGTTAGAATCGACTAACACCTCAAGATAAAAGAAATGGCCTTTGGCCGAATATCATAACCAACCTACCTTACTCGATCAAATCCCGAAAGCTTTTAGATATTCCCTAACGCTGGCTTCCAAGAAAAGTTGCGAAACCAAGACCTTGTATAGGTTCGGCCACACACCTAAATACAGGGTTAAATCTCTGATTTCGGCAAACCAAAGTAAGAAAAGGGAGATTTAAACCAAAAGAGATCCCTTACCACACTTATTGAAATCGGTTGAAAAGATTGCATAGTATGATCGACAACACCCCTCTTCGAATCCACCCCCGAGATGAATCACTACTTCCAGGTATAATCGACACTGAAAGATTTGACCACAGAAGAAAGGTTATTCGGCTTTGAAGAATAGATAGCAAAGGAAAAGATTCGGCAAAAGTGAGAATGCTCAATAGATGATACGGCCTATCAAAGAAAGAAAAAGAGGAGAACAAATGATAACACTTTCGGCTATGGGAACCAATAAGGAGAAGGGTTCGGCTTTAACAAGAGAATAAGGTATCGGTTTAAGGCTACCAAAAGAAAAGAGAAAAGAAGTAGGGAGACAAAGATAGGGTCGGCCTAGAGAAGAAAGTAGAGGAAAAAGAAGAAAGATGTCGCAAGTGACCTTAATGGTCTTTGAGGTTTCGGCCAAAGATCAAAAGAGTGAACACTTGATGTTTTCGGCACAAAAGAAGGAACGAGAGCTAGAAGAAAAGTGAACTAGTTTTCGGTATACAAGTATGAATGAACACTAGAGGGATAGAGGACTACATTCGGCACTTTACTAACACTAAATTTTGGCACACTAAAGCCCTCCCCAAACCGATTATGCACCTCTCAAGAATCCCACATTCGGCCACCACCTCTCCTCCTCTCAAACCCCTTATTTTCCTCCACATTTTCCTCCCCTCCCCTCATTCAAATGAGTTTGAATGAGTTAAACTCTCATCTCTTCTCCTAGCCGCAAATTCAAAATAATTTGACTCAGTCAAATCCCACCTTCCAAGTGCCATAGCCGAATCCAACTCTCCCCTCCCCTTGACGCAAAACAAATGCCAAAATGCTGCCAGTGCTGCTCGAACCAATGCCCCTTCTCACTCCCTGAGGCATCATCCACTTGCACCTTAAGTGGCGCCTCCTTGCAACTTTACCAACTAAGTTCTTATGTCCTTAGATGCTACGTTAAACCCCTTAAGGCCTAGCTCCCTTAGTTCCCCCCTAATCAACTTAAACCAAAAAGTTCCGCTAAGGCTTCCACCTAAACCCAAAGTTTCCTAAAGCCCCCAAACACAATCAAACAGCACATAGAGCATACACACACACACACACACATATATATGCAAAATACGAGACCCCTAAATCCCGGATATTACAAAAATCATATATCAAATATCAAAATAACATTAAATAACTAATTAATAGAAAAGTTAAGTTCGAGACTACGAACTTACTGAATTGTGATGGCTATTAATGTTGAGAATGGTTACTCGATAACCTTCTCTTTTTCACGATTACCAACTGATCCTTTTGTTTCTCGAGCTAGAATTAATCACATAATTAATTTAATTAATAATCACCAAGAGACATTTACTCAGACCATTAATCTTTTAACTACATTTCACATTTTCTCACTCAACATAAATCTTCAATTCAATTTACTTCTCAATTCTAAAACATGCTATTAGTTAAAAATCAAGAAGGTCCCTTGTCAACCAATATTCCATAGGGACCAAGAATAACTCATACTTTCAATTAAATTACAATTTAATCTTTAAATCTATCATTTTCATAATTTAATCATTGAATCCTAATATCATCAAGAATCTTTTAGCAAATATTTCTATTTATTTACCAAACTTAATATCTAACATAATAACACTAAGAACTCAAATTCTCTACAATGGCAACTTCTACAAACTTCACTAAATTTAAAAATTTCAACATGGGTAAATTAATTCAAGATCTTAAGGTTCCAAAAATACCACAGTAATGCTTAAAGGATCAAACAATACCAACCAATTGAGCTTCTAAAATGGAAAGGAAATGGCCGAAAGTCTCCTCCCCAACCTTCAACAATTCGACATGCAAAAGGAGAAAGAGAAATTGTTTTTCTTTTCCTTTTCCCCACTAATATATTTGTTTTCTCTCTATCATTTATCATTTCTTTCTTATTATTTAAACATAACTTTTCAAATAACTAATAATATATATTTATCTTATAATATGTTATTTCAAGCATAATTTTCCACTAACTCAATTTATAACAATAATGGTATATTTGTTTAATAAGTCCCCATACTTTGATTTAAACACTAATAATTGAAATTATCTAACTATCATTCAATTTTAATTCTAACGTAACTCAAAAAAATTAAAGAATATAATATTTTTGAGCTCACTCCATGAAAATGGAGTACCGATAGTATGTTTCCGGACACCCTTGACTTATGGGTCATTACACACGGCCTGGCTACACGGTCGTGTGTCATGTATAAATTCCTAGTGTTTTAAGTCAGTGAGTTACACGGCTTGGCACACGGCCATGTGAGGCAAGTCAGAGAGTTACACGACCAGACACACGGCTTGCGACACGATCGTGTGACCCTACTTAGTGAGTTACATGGGTGAGAACACGACCGTATCTCCCTTATTTGATTGTTACACTACTTAGGCTATATCACATGGCATGGCCACACAACCGTGTTTTAACACTCCTAACCCGAATCCTTCACAAGAACAAGGTTACTGAGCATTACCGCAGTTTACAAAATAATCGAATAAAAATTTCAAACATTTAATAACATATCATTATTCATATAAAAAATCCAACCAAAATAATTCATATTGTCCCATATACGAGCCCTCGAGGCCCAAAATATGCATTAGAAACAACTCGGGATTAAATTGGAAACTCAGAGAATTTTTTAGAAAACATTGAAAATTTTCAACACTGTAGGGGCCAAGAGACACGCCCATGTCTTAGGTCGTGTGGGCATTCGAAATAGGAACACACAACCATGTCCCAGCCTGTGTCCATACCCGTGTAACTTACTAACTTGGGCCACACGACCAAGCCACACGCCCATATGCTAGGCCTGTACCCTTCAAAATAACCTCACACGGCCATGTGCCAGGCCGTGTGCTAGGTCGTGTAATAGCCTAACTTGCAACCCTCTGAAAGCTACAGGGGACACACTGTAACACCCCCAAACCCGGCCCACGAGCCTTGACCGGATCAGGTTATGTCACTGCGAAAAGACGGTTGAAAATCTTTTTGACTTGGAATAATCATGAAAGTTTGTTAACTTTTGAAAACGATGTCCATTTAAAGTAATATTAAAAACCTTAGTGTTATAAAATTGTCTGGATTTAAACTTTATTAAATACTATTTTGAATAAGCAGGTTGCTAAGATAAAATCCTCTTCACATAGTGGTTCAGTTTAATCAAACCATAATTAAAATAATACCAAAATAATAGTAAGGCCCTTATTACAACCAATACTTAAAACAAAATACTCAATATTAAAAATGCTTAAAATAATCCAAATATCTTCTTCTCGCATGGGCCACCTTGTGTCCTCTCTCCAACCCGGTCCATCTTTACGCATCACTGAAAATGTTAAAGGAAAAAGGTGAGTCACCAAGACTCAGTGTGTAGCCCTTTTCCCGGTTTAGTAAAACATCATACACCAATCATAAACAGGTTTAACATGCACAAGTTACGATATGCACCCAAACCTAGCCTTCCAAACACCTTTTTCTACCCGTGTGGTACCAAACCACCTGTGGTGGTGCCAAACCACCGGTGACTTAAAGTCACAATATCCGTCAATACTTGTGGTGCCAAACCTTTGGTGTCCCAAAGACACAAATGTGATACCAAATCTTTGGTGACCGAAGTCACGAATCAAGTGATGGGGCCAACCCATCGTGGTGATACCAAATCACCGGCGTCAATCCCGTATTATTATCATCGTGGGGCCAACCCATTTGTGGTGCTAAGCCACCGGGACGAGACGCCATGAGGTGCCAAACCTCCGGAGGTGCCAAACCTCCGGTGACCGTAGTCACAATATGGTACCAAACCACGGTGTCCGTCGACACGAATATCACTTCCCCCTCCTCTCATATCACCCATCATCATACCAACTCATGTATAGTATTCAAATCATGCAAACATGTTTAACGTTGCATCTCATAGCACATACATCATAAATCATGACATCATGTATCAATAATAAAGACTCATAATGAAACGGACTTACGAATCCGTGCACATACCCCATAGGGTATCATATCACTCAACCATCTTGTTTTGGTTTTACCAATCAATCGATTTATCAAACATATACAAAGCAAGAAGCGTGTTAGTTTACACACCGGTTACTAATGCGACTATCAAATCCCGTAGATCAAGATCTAACGCACTAGATCCCCTTCCTTAACACTTTTTCGAGCACTAGCCACAACCCGAGATATGCGAGATCAAGCCTTCCCCTACAATCGGCGAACTAAACAACATAATCATGCTAATCAACCTCCCAGGGTATAATCGTAATTTTACCTACTAAGGGTATTTTCGTAAATTCACACCGCAATGGCCTTTCCAGAAGGCCTAATGCCACCACTAGCGACTCGGCTACCATTTCCGGTTGTATGCCAGGACGATTGGCCTAAAACTCGATTTACGCCCATCCAGGGCCCACATGCTCGTGTGGCCCACCTAGCACAAATCTAGCCACGTATATAACTTCCACCTAGTCTAGTTCAACATATACTAACCAATCATGCAATTTACTCATATGGGCCCACAGCCCATTGGGCCCACTTCGCCCATCGAGGCCCAAGCACCCCAACCACGAGAATACTCGATGGCCTCAACTATCGCGTGAAGCCCACGCGTGCGCTCGCGCGCGCTCGTGTGGCTACTAATGCCGTGTGACCGGCATTTCGGCATTTGCCGCATTCTACAACTAGAGTAGAGAGAGAGTTACACACCGATAGGACTCAGGCTAATCCAGCGCTCCGACCACTCTTGTGCCCAAACGCCCTCCAAGATGTGTTTACTCTCCTCCTAGGATGCTCTTTATATAGCTAGCTCTTCACCTTTATTCTTTGTGTCTTTCCGATGTGGGATCCCTTCGTCAGTAGAGTTTAAATTCAACTGAAACTCTTGCTGTCCAATCCGCAAAATAAATACTCCCTTGGTTCTCATGAGATTCGAACCCAGGCTCCCTTGCAACATAATCCACGCTGCTAGCCACTTGGCCACAAGCTCCTCTTGTGTCTTAAACCATGCGCAACTAAATATAAACTATGGGCCAAATTCTAAGGTCCAAGCAAAAAGAAACCAAAATGCAAAAAACCAAGACTTGAACCTTGGACCTCCTTCCTTCCCTGTGGCATCACTCCCTTGCCTCTTATGTCGCATCACTTTGCCACTACACCACACACTCCACTTGTGTCATTTTCCTCCATATTTTATTCTTAAGGCCTATCTGCCAACTTCTAGGGTTTTTTTCACCTAAAACTAAAATTTCCCCAAAGCCAATATTTGATCCCGGGACTTCATAGAAGCCCTCTAACCTTCCAAAATCACTTATCCAATAGGTCTAACTTGCATTTAAGCCGATCTCTTATTCTCTAAAAATTCAAACGCTACTACGCCTAAGGCCCATTGGGCTCAATTCTCCTAGGCCCAATTTTGGGATGTTACAAATCTACCTCCTTAAAGAAATTTCGTCCTCGAAATTTCCAACTAACTAATGATCGCACATCCTAACCTACCACACTACGTTCTTCTTGCCGCACACTCGATCTTAATAAAGTTGTGATTCCACCTTGACCACGCCCGCGACAACCACGTCCTCTAGAACTCATATCTAGCGTCGCGATTTAACTCGATTAAAAGTTTTATGCATTAGAAATTTGGTTCCACTGTTTTATCCACGAGCAAATTTTATGAACAGAAGTTTCTGGAAGTCGTTCTTTCGAGCAATCAAAGTTTCATCTCAAGTTCTCTGTTCTAATTCAAACATTCACATACTGCACTAAAGACACATTCATTCATCCATGTCACTTTCTTGAGCATTCCCAACCCAGGGGTAATTCCGTCATTTTCCTATAGGGGTATTTTGGTAATAACTCAGGGTCAATTTGAAAATAGTTTTCAAATTAAAGATATTTCAAAGTTTACAAAATCTTAGGGGTCATCTTGAAAAATTTGTTTTTCAAACCAGATGTGTTGCAAAAATTTCAGAAATCGGGGTTATTTCAGTAATTGGGGACGTTAAGGGCATTTTCGTAAATTTTTCAAATTAGGATATCTCGATATTTGTAAAACAGAAGTTTTTGATATTTTCATAATGTAAGAACATTTTAGTAAAAATCGAGGGAATTATGAAAATTGAGAAACCAAGGGCATTTTGGTAATTTTGTTCATCAGGGGTAATTTTGTAAATTTTCAAATCAGGGTATCTTGAAAATAGCATTTTTGTATACTTTTGCAAAGTAGGGAAATTTTATTAAAATTGGAGTTAAACCGGAAATCTTGAAAGTCAGGGGCATTTTAGTAATTTTCAACACAGGGGTATTTTTGTAATTTCCCCATACCAGAGTATTTTAACATTTTGAAATTTCGAGATTTTGGTATTTTGCAAAGTAAAATCATTTTAACAGAAGTTGAGGGTAGTACCGTAATTTTACAATACAAGGGCATTTTTGTAATTTTGCCACTAGGGGCATTTTGGAAATTTTGGTAAATCGAGAAAACATCTTTCAAAATCAGATTTAGGGTTTACAAACCAAAGGGGTAAGTTTGAAAATTTTAAAACTAAGGGTTTTAAAACAGTAAGGCTAATCCCTTTCGCGTTTTAATACTTGGTTTAGCCTATGAACAAGTCTTCTTGGTTAAGGTGAACCGTAGCTACGCACCAGGTAGGATTCGAGTAAAGAGGAGGTGAGTCGCTAGGACTGCTTAAATACCAAGCTCTCACTGAATACCAATCCTCGACATGCGTACAGTGGTTGCCACACCTTAACTCGGTGACTTACTTCACAGGTTTGTTTAGTAGCCTTAAGTCTTATGCATGTGTTTAAGTAGACTAGTCCTAGGGTTCAACAGATCCTAGTTCACTAATCTACGTTCCCATAAAAGCCCATAATATTCACATATAAATCAATTCATCAAGTAGAGTTACTTACGGTGGATCATGGTCTGAGATACAGTGCCATGCGAGAATAACTGAAAAAATTTTATGAAAGCCCAAATCTTTGAAAAGCCCATAAAAAATGTTTTTGGACCCAAAACCCTCAAATCCGAGCTTTGAACCGGGCTCTGATACCAAACTATAACACCCCCAAACCCGGCCCACGAGCCTTGACCGGATCAGGTTATGTCACTGCGAAAAGATGGTTGAAAATCTTTTTGACTTGGAATAATCATGAAAGTTTGTTAACTTTTAAAAACGATGTCCATTTAAAGTAATATTAAAAACCTTAGTGTTATAAAATTGTCTGAATTTAAACTTTATTAAATACTATTTTGAATAAGCAGGTTGCTAAGATAAAATCCTCTTCACATAGTGGTTCAGTTTAATCAAACCATAATTAAAATAATACCAAAATAATAGTAAGGCCCTTATTACAACCCATACTTAAAACAAAATACTCAATATTAAAAATGCTTAAAATAATCCAAATATCTTCTTCTGCATGGGCCACCTTGTGTCCTCTCCGAACCCGGTCCATCTTTACGCATCACCTGAAAATGTTAAAGGAAAAAGGTGAGTCACCAAGACTCAGTGTGTAGCCCTTTTTCCCGGTTTAGTAAAACATCATACACCAATCATAAACAGTTTAACATGCACAAGTTACGATATGCACCCACCTAGCCTTCCAAACACCTTTTTCTACCCCGTGTGGTACTAAAACCACGGTGGTGCCAAACCACCGGTGACTTAAAGTCACAATATCCGTCAATACTTGTGGTGCCAAACCACCTTTGGTGTCCCAAAGACACAAATGTGATACCAAATCATGGTGACCAGAAGTCACGAATCAAGTGATGGGGCCAACCCATCGTGTGATACCAAATCACCGGCGTCAATCCCCGTATTATCATCTCGTGGGGCCAACCCACCGTGGTGCTAAGCCACCGGGACGACGCTATGAGGTGCCAAACCTCCGGAGGTGCCAAACCTCCGTGACCGTAGTCACAATGTGGTACCAAACCACGGTGTCCGTCGACACGAATATCACTTCCCTCCTCTCATATCACCCATCATCATACCAACTCATGTATAGTATTCAAATCATGCAAACATGTTTAACGTTGCATCTCATAGCACATACATCATAAATCATGACATCATGTATCAATAATACGAGTACTCATAATGAAACGGACTTACGAATCCGTGCACATACCCCATAGGGTATCATATCACTCAACCATCTTTGTTTCGGTTTTACCAATCAACTCAGTTTATCAAACATATACAAAGCAAAGAAGCGTGTTAGTTTACACACGGTTACTAATGCGACTATCAAATCCCGTAGATCAAGATCTAACGCACTAGATCCCCTTCCTTAACACTTTTCGAGCACTAGCCACAACCCGAGATATGCGAGATCAAGCCTTCCCCTACAATCGGCGTAACTAAACAACATAATCATGCTAATCAACCTCTAAAGGTATAATCGTAATTTTACCTACTAAGGGTATTTTCGTAAATTCACACCGCAATGGCCTTTCCGAAGGCCTAATGCCGCCACTAGCGACTCGGCTACCATTTCCGGTTGTCTTGGGACGATTGAGCCTAAAACTCGATTTACGCCCATCCAGGGCCCACATGCTCGTGTGGCCCACCTAGCACAAATCTAGCCACGTATATAACTTCCACCTAGTCTAGTTCAACATATACTAACCAATCATGCAATTTACTCATATGGGCCCATTGGGCCCATTGGGCCCACTTCTACCCATCGAGGCCCAAGCGGCCCCAACCCACGAGAATACTCATCGATGGCCTCAACTATCGCGTCGAAGCCCCCACACGCGCGCCGCACGCTCGTGTAGCTACTAATGCCGTGTGGACGGCATTTCGGCATTTGCCGCTTCTACAACTAGAGTAGAGAGTTACACACCGATAGGACTGCAGGCTAATCCAAGCGCTCCGACCACTCTTGTGCCCAAACGCCTCCAAGATGTGTTTACTCTCCTCCTAGGATGCTCCTTATATAGCTAGCTCTTCACCTTTATTCTTTGTGTCTTTCCGATGTGGGATCCTTCGTCGAGAGAGTTTAAATTCAATCAAACTCTTGCTTTGTCCAATCCATAAAATAAATACTCCCTTGGTTCTCATGAGATTCGAACCTGTGCTCCCCTTGCAACATAATCCACGCTGCTAGCCACTTGGCCACAAGCTCCTCTTGTGTCTTAAACCATGCGCAACTAAATATAAACTATGGGCCAAATTCTAAGGTCCAAGCAAAAAGAAACCAAAATGCAAAAACCAAGACTTGAACCTTGGACCTCCTTCTTCCTTCCCTGTGGCATCACTCCCTTGCCTCTTATGTCGCATCACTTTGCCACTACACCACACACTCCACTTGTGTCATTTTCCTCCATATTTTATTCTTAAGGCCTATCTGCCAACTTCTAGGGTTTTTTTCACCTAAAACTAAAATTTCCCCAAAGCTAATATTTGATCCCGGGACTTCATAGAAGCCCTCTAACCTTCCAAAATCACTTATCCAATAGGTCTAACTTGCATTTAAGCCGATCTCTTATTCTCTAAAAATTCAAACGCTACTACGCCTAAGGCCCATTGGGCTCAATTCTCCTAGGCCCAATTTTGGGATGTTACACACACAGCTGTGTCACCTGGCTGTGTGTCTCATAGGACTAAGACACACACCCGTGTCTCTGCTCGTGTGGACGAAAATAGGCCATTTTACAAGCCATTTTTCACACCTAATTAGGCATGTACCTACAACCACAAATGCACATATACACAAGCCATAATAAGGCACCAAAACCATTCATATTCTAGCCTAATATAAATGGTATGATCACATACAACCAATATACACCTTTCAAGAATCCCACATTCGGCCACCACCTCTCCTCCTCTCAAATCCCTTATTTTCCGCCACATTTTCCTCCCCTCCCCACATTCAAATGAGTTTGAATGAGTCAAACTCTCATCTTTTCTCCTAGCTGCAAATTCAAAATAATTTGACTAAGTCAAATCCCACCTTCCAAGTGCCATAGCTGAATCCAACTCTCCCCTCCCCTTGACGCAAAACAAATGCCAAAATGCTGCCAGTGTTGCTCGAACCAATGCCCCTTCTCACTCCCTTAGGCGTCATCCACTTGCACCTTAAGTGGCGCCTCCTTGCCACTTTACCAACTAAGTTCTTATGTCCCTAGATGCTACCTGAAACCCCTTAAGGCCTAGCTCCCTTAGTTCCCCCCTAATCAGCTTAAACCAAAAAGTTTCGCTAAGGCTTCCACCTAAACCCAAAGTTTCCCGAAGCCCCCAAACACAATCAAACAGCACACAGAGACACACACACACACACACACACACACACACACACACACACACACACACACACACACATATATGCAAAATGCGAGACCCCTAAATCCCGGATATTACAAAAATCATATATCAAATATCAAAATAATATTAAATAACTAATTAATAGAAAAGTTAAGTTCGAGACTACGAACTTACAGAATTGTGATGGCTATTAAGGTTGAGAATGGTTACTCGATAACCTTCTTTTTTCACGATTACCAACTGATCCTTTTGTTTCTCGAGCTAGAATTAATCACATAATTAATTTAATTAATAATCACCAAGAGACATTTACTCAGACCATTAATCTTTTAACTACATTTCACATTTTCTCACTCAACATAAATCTTCAATTCAATTTACTTCTCAATTCTAAAACATGCTATTAGTTAAAAATCAAGAAGGTCCCTTGTCAACCAATATTCCATAGGGTCCAAGAACAACTCATACTTTCAATTAAATTACAATTTAATCCTTAAATCTATCATTTTCATAATTTAATCATTGAATCCTAATATCATCAAGAATCTTTTAGCAAATATTTCTATTTATTTACCAAACTTAATATCTAACATAATAACACTAAGAACTCAAATTCTCTACAATGGCAATTTCTACAAACTTCACTAAATTTAAAAATTTCAACATGGGTAAATTAATTCAAGATCTTAAGGTTCTAAAAATACCACATTAATGCTTAAAGGATCAAACAATACCAACCAATTGAGCTTCTAAAATGGAAAGGAAATGGCCGAAAGTCTCCTCCCCAACCTTCAACAATTCGACATGCAAAAGGAGAAAGAGAAATTGTTTTTCTTTTCCTTTTCCCCACAGATATATTTGTTTTCTCTCTATCATTTATCCTTTCTTTCTTATTATTTAAACATAACTTTTTAAATAACTAATAATATATATTTATCTTATAATATGTTATTTCAAGCATAATTTTCCACTAACTCAATTTATAACAATAATGGCATACTTGTTTAATAAGTCCCCATACTTTGATTTAAACACTAATAATTGAAATTATCTAACTATCATTCAATTTTAATTCTAACGTAACTCAAAAAATTAAATAATATAATATTTTTGAGCTCACTCCATGAAAACGGAGTCCCGATAGTATGTTTCCGGACACCCTTGACTTATGGGTCATTACACACGGCCTGGCTACACTGTCTGTGTCATGTATAAATTCCTAGTGTTTTAAGTTAGTGAGTTACGCGGCTTGGGAGACAGCCATGTGAGGCAAGTCAGAGAGTTACACGACCAGACACACGGCCTGCGACACGATCGTGTGACCTTACTTAGTGAGTTACACGGGTGAGAACACGACCGTATCTCCCTTATTTGATTGTTACACTACCTAGGCTATATCACACGGCATGGCCACACGACAGTGTTGTAACACTCCTAACCCGAATCCTTCACAAGAACAAGGTTACTGAGCATTACTGTAGTTTACAAAATAATAGGGCAAAAATTTCAAACATTTAATAACATATCATTATTCATATAAAAAATCCAACCAAAAAAATTCATATTGTCCCATATACGAGCCCTCAAGGCCCAAAATATGCATTAGAAATAAGTTGGGACTAAATTGGAAACTCAGAGAATTTTTTTAGAAAACATTGAAAATTTTCAACACTGCAGGGGCCAAGAGACACATCCATGTCTTAGGTCCTGTGGGCATTCGAAATAGGAACACACAACCATGTCCCAGCCTATGTCCATACCCGTGTAACTTACTGACTTGGGCCACACGACCAAGCCACACGCCCATATGCTAGGCCTGTACCCTTCAAAATAACCTCACACGGCCATGTGCCAGGCCGTGTGCTAGGTCGTGTAACAGCCTAACTTGCAACCCTCTGAAAGCTACAGGGGACACACAGCTGTGTCACCTGGCTGTGTGTCTCACAGGACTAAGACACACACCCGTGTCTCTGCTCGTGTGGACGAAAATAGGCCATTTTACAAGCCATTTTTCTCACCTAATTAGGCATGTACCTATAACCACAAATGCACATATACACAAGCCATAATAAGGCACCAAAACCATTCATATTCTAGCCTAATATAAATGGTATGATCACATACAACCAACATGCACCTCTCAAGAATCCCACATTCGGCCACCACCTCTCCTCCTCTCAAATCCCTTATTTTCCTCCACATTTTCCTCCCCTCCCCTCATTCAAATGAGTTTGAGTGAGTCAAACTCTCATCTTTTCTCCTAGCTGCAAATTCAAAATAATTTGACTCAGTCAAATCCCACCTTCCAAGTGCCATAGCCGAATCCAACTCTCCCCTCCCCTTGACACAAAACAAATGCCAAAATGCTACCAGTGCTGCTCGAATCAATGCCCCTTCTCACTCCCTGAGGCGTCATCCACTTGCACCTTAAGTGGCGCATCCTTGCCACTTTACCAACTAAGTTCTTATGTCCCTAGATGCTACCTTAAACCCCTTAAGGCCTAGCTCCCTTAGTTTCCCCCCAATCAGCTTAAACCAAAAAGTTCCGCTAAGGCTTCCACCTAAACCCAAAGTTTCCCGAAGCCCCCAAACATAATCAAACAGCACACAGAGCATACACACACACATATATATATATGCAAAATGTGAGACCCCTAAATCCCGGATATTACAGTTCCACCGCCCTTAAAGAAATTTCGGCCTCGAAATTACCTGATCAAAATAGGTGAGGGTATTACTGTCGCTTTGCTTCCTCCGGCTCCTACAAAGCTCCTTCTGATCCATGCTTTCGCCATAACACCTTGACTAGGGGAACTGATTTCCTCTGTAATACCTTCACATCCCGCTCCAAAATCTGAACCAGCTCTTCCTCGTAAGACAAGTCTGATCTCAACTTTACTTCCTCAACTGGCACCATATGAGATGGATCCGATCGGTAAAGACGTAGCATCGAAATGTGAAACACATCATGCATCTGTTTTAATTCTAAAGGCAACTACAACTGATACGCCACTGGTTCAACCCGCTTCAAAACCTAATAAGGCCCTATAAACCTGGGACTCAGCTTACCCTTGTGTCCAAATCTCATCACCTTCTTCCACGGTGAAACTTTCAGGAACACCTGATCCCTTACTGCAAATTCTATCTCTTTCTGCTTAAGATCTGCGTACGATTTCTGTTGGTCAAATGCCTGCTTTAACTGTGCTCCGATTACCTTAACCTTTTCCTCTGATTCTGCCACCATCTCTGGACCCAAAACATGACGTTCACTCAATTCTGTCCAACACATAGGAGTGCGACACTTTCGTCCATACAACGCTTCATACGGTGCCATCCGAATACTTGCTTGGTAACTGTTGTTGTACGCAAACTCCGCTAAAGGCAAGAATTCCTCCCAGCTTCCCCTGAAGTCGGTAACGCAACCCCTCAACATATCCTCTAACACCTGAATTACCCTTTCAGACTGACCGTCCGTCTGTGGATGAAATGCCGTGCTAAAGTCCAACCTGGTGCCCAATGCCTGATGCAGTGCTTTCCAAAATCGAGACGTAAACCTGGGATCCCTATCTAAAATAATCGATACTGGCACCCCCTGCAGCCTCACAATTTCGGCCACATACAACTTTGCCAACCTTTGCAGAGAATAGTTGACTCGTACTGGTATAAAATGTGCGGACTTTGTCAACCGATCCACAATCACCCACACTGAGTCTTTCTTATTAGGCGTAAGGGGAAGCCTACTAACAAAATCCATCATGATTCTCTCTCACTTCCACTGTGGAATCTTCACCTGGTTGCGAGAACCAGAAGGCACACGGTGTTCACTTTAACTCACGACACGTTAAGCACTTCCTACAAATTCTCAGTAACTTCCCGCCTGGACTGTGCCACCAAAATCGATCGTAAATCCCTATACAACTTACTCCCTCCCGGGTGCATAGCGTAAAGGCTACTATGAGATTTTCGATGAATCTTCTGCCTTAACTCTCTATCCTTCGGCATACATACCTTACCCTAGAAACACAACACTCCATCGCCACGCATACTGTAGTCTTCCAATCCCCCGTTCTGTACTTGCAGTAGCTTAGCACTTAGATCATCATCTACCAACTGTTTCTCCTTCACATGGCTTATACATGTCGGCTTCACCTGTAGCTCCGCTAACAGACTCCCGTCATCATAAAGACTAAGATGTGTGAACATCGCCCTCAGATCCGATACTACCTTCCGACTTAAGGCATCTGCCACCACATTCGCCTTACCAGGGTGATACTCAATCAAACAGTCATAATCCTTCAACAACTCCACCCACATTCGCTGTCTCAAGTTTAGTTCCTTCTGAGTCAGTAGATATTTTAGACTCTTGTGGTCCGTGTAGATCACTGACTTCTCTCTGTACAAATAATGCCTCCACACCTTCAAAGCGAAAACTATCACAGCCAATTCCAAGTTATGCGTTGGATAGTTAACTTCATGAGGCCTTAACTGCCGAGACGCATACGTAACCACCTTTCCTTCTTGCATCAGTACGCATCCCAACCCCGTGTGAGAAGCATCACAGTACACCACAAAGTCTTTCCCTGCCTCAGGCTAAACCAATACCGGAGCCTCTGTCAAAACCCTCTTCAGCTTCTCGAAACTCTTCTGCTACTTATCCGTCCACACAAAAGGTGCCTCTTTCCTCAACAACATAGTTAAAGGTGCTGCTATCGACGAAAACCCTTCAACAAATCTCCTGTAGTAGCCTGCTAACCCTAAGAAACAACAAATCGCTGCCACAGACTTAGATGGTTTCCAGTCCAATACGGCCTCAATCTTCCGAGGATCCACTCTTATCCCTTCTACAGACACCACATGCCCCAGAAAAGCAACTTCCCTTAACCAAAATTCGCACTTGCTAAATTTGGCATATAACTTCCTTTCCCTTAAAATCTGCAGCACTACTCGGAGATGCGCATCGTGTTCCTCCTCAGACTTAGAATATACTAGGATGTCGTCTATAAACACCATGACGAACTGGTCTAAATAGGGTTGGAAAACTCGGTTCATCATATCCATGAACGCAATTGGGGCTTTCGTCAAACCGAATGGCATTGCTAGAAACTCATAATGACCGTATCGAGTCTGAAAAGCTGTCTTATGGATATCCGCTTCCTTCACCTTAAGCTGATGATATCCCGACCTCAGATCTATCTTTGAAAATACTACAGCCCCTTAGAGCTGATCAAACAAGTCATCTATCCTCGGCAGTGGGTACTTGTTCTTGATTGTTAGCTTATTCAACTGGCGATAATTTATGCACATACGCATAGTCCCGTCCTTCTTCTTCACGAATAGAACCAGTGCTCCCCACGGAGACACACTGGGTCGGATAAACCTGCGATATAACAACTCTTGGATCTGGGCCTTGAGTTCAACCAACTTTTTTGGTGCCATCCTGTAAGGAGCGATAGACACTGGCGCTGTACCTGGCAAAAAATCCATTCTTAACTCCACCTCGCGATCCGAAGGCAACCCTGGAAGTTCTTCTGGAAAAACATCCACGAACTCCTTCACTGTCCTGACCTCTCCTACAACTGCTTCCTTAGCCTCCATAGCACTAACAAACATCAAGAAAGCCATACATCCCTTCCTCACCATCTTCTCCGCCTTAAGAGCAAACACTACATTAGACAAGTAGTCCTTTCTCTCCCCTATCACTATAATCTCGTTGTCCTCGGAAGTCCTCAGCGACATGCGCTTAGCAGCAATTTGCACGGTACCTTACTAACAAGTCCATTCCTAGGATCAGGTCAAATTCCCCGAATGGCAGCTCCATCAAGTCAGCCGGGAACACTGTCCCTGAACCTCTAAAGGCACTTCCCTAAAGAGTTTGTCTACTACTACTAGTTGCCCTAAAGGACTAAGTACAGTCATCTTCCTAGGGACAGTCTTAGAGTTCACATTCAAAATTCCAGACAGCATACTAGCAATGTAAGAATGAGTCGACCCAACATCTATTAAAGCAGTAAAGGGTAATCCAAAAATAAGGAACGTACCCGTGATTACATCTGGTGCATCCCCCTCCTCACGACGTCTGGCTGCATACACCAACCCTGGCTGCCTTGCATCTGAACTCCCAGCACCTCCGCCCGGTGCTCCACGACCTCGGCCGGAACCATTCCCTCTATGGTTCAGACCACGACCCCTCGTCACCTGCTGACCACCCCTACTAGGCTGTACATACCCCTGACCTACTGTCCGAGCCTTATCCATTTCTTGAGGACAATTCTTAACCAAGTGAGCCTTGGAACCACACCTGAAACATTCTTTACTCCTTCCCCAGCACTCTCCTACATGAGTCCTCCCACACTGGGCACATGGACGAACCTAATTCCCAGCAGCTGGCACAGGAGCGCGAGCAGAATTCTCAACCCTCGATCTTTTCTGAAAACCCCAGATGATGTTGACGGTCTAAAACTCCTCTTATTCCAGCCTCTATCCCTATCTCTATTCTGCCTCTCCGTTCGCTTAACTTCCTCTGCTATCCGAGCTTTCTCCACCAGAGTAGCAAAGTCCCTTCCTCTCTGAGGAGCATCCAACACCCGCAGCTCATCCCGCAGTCCATCCTCAAATCTAACACAGCGCTCGTAATCCGTAGCAACAATCCCTCTGGCATACCGACTTAACCACAAGAATTCCGCTTCGTACTCCGCTACTGACTTACCCCTTGCACTAGGTTCAAGAACGTCTTCCTCTGCGTGTCCACGTAACTAGCCCCGACCTACTTTCCCTCAATCTTAATTTTAAAGAAACTCCAATCCACCCGGTCCGTCGGAGTACCCTCTCTGACAGTGAGCCACCACTGGTAGGCCTCATCCCACAGTAAAGAAACAGCGCCCTTCAACTTCCCCTCAGCAGTGCAGTCCAAGTCATCCATGATCCTCTCGACTGCCTCTAACTAGTACTCTTCCACATTCGGAGCTACTCCCAAGACTCCCCTAAATATCTCGGCTCCATTCACTTGGAGTCACTCAGACACGGATTTCTGGGCCCCAGTACCCATGTTTGCCCCCACAACTCTCTCCAAAACCCGCAGCATAGCCTGCGACACTGCGTCATCTCCACCTGTCTGATCTTAAAATTCAGCCTCAGCGCTGATTGTGGCAGTGGCTCACTCCTCGACCCATGACCGCACTCCAACTGGTTCGAGATCTGACCATTCTCGCTCTACGCGCGCCCGTGCGTTACGACCACGTCCCCTAAAATTCATGTCTATCGTCGCGTTCTAATCTGTTTTAAAGAGTTTTATGCATTAGCTTTCTTTCCACTGTTTGATTAAAAGAGAAGTTTTATGATATAGAATTTTCAAGTTATTCATTCGTAGAGAGCACACATCCTAAAGGTTTCAGTCTCTAAGGAGAATATCTTAAATTCTAATATCCATATCCATAACAATGCATCACATATCCACTTTTATTCAAATCATCTAACAAGTCAGAAGACTTACCTGTCAGACCTGGGCCGGAAGATTTGAGTGCCATGCCTTCACAGATCCATTCCATGAAAAATTTCTTTGAAATACCCATTTTGAAAACGTTATGGGCCTCAAAACCCAAAGGTCGAGTTTAAAACCTGGGCTCTGATACCAAATTGTAACACCCCAAACCTGGCCCAAAACACCATGGCCGAATTCAGAATGTTATTGGGTAAAACATTTGGGAAAATTTTGTTTTAAGGGTGAAAATACGTGCTGAGTTTAAAATCAAAATCCATAGTTTATAAAAGATAACTTGTTTACAAAATGTTTGTCGTTTTGACAGTAGTTTGCCGAGGAGAACAAAAACTTTGAAAGTCGTTTTTGGTTTAAAACAACACACGTTTGAAAATTTAAGAAAGTCGAGTTGTTACGCGTGTTCAAATTCAAAAACCTTAGCTTAAGTTTTTAAATTGCATAGATTGTTTCCATAACCATTTCCAGTTTTTAATCCGATAGTCAAACTAGCTTAAACAAAATAAAAACCCCCAAATACTTAAAATGGCCTTATTACAATAAAATCATCCAATGAAACCGAAATTAAAAGAAAATGTATTTAAATAAGCAAAATCGCATCTGTATGGCCATCTCGAATCCACTCCACCCCGGTCAAGAACATCATGTATCACCTGCATGTTTGGTAAAAATAGGGTGAGTCAAACTGACTCAGTGTGTAATTAATCCACGAATTTCCACTGTTGGGCTTGGCCCCAAACCACACCAATCCACATGATATGTCATAATGCAAAATGTACCCCACCTAGCCTAGTGTCCATCCGCTACACGCTCTCGTATCCAGCCACCACACCAGGGGATTACTAAATTGACCCTCCATCCGCTACAGACCAATTCGGCAATCAATGCCGTCCACTCAGTGGTCTAGCCACCGGTCCACGTGACTCATGGTCAATGTCAATCCACGATGTAGCTCATGGCTAACATCAATCCACGATGTGGCACACAGCCAACACCAAACCACGATGTGGCACTCAGCCTACACCAACCACAATGTGGCACATAGCCAACATCAGTCCACAGTGAGGCTCGAGGCCATCACTAAACCACTTACATAAATGTACACCCTGTCCTTCAATCGATATATATACCACCCCATGCATATGCAACATATTATAATGATATGGTCAGTAATGCATGAACAGATTAAATAGGCATATGACATGCTACGTGTATCCACAATAATCAACCACAGCCACACCATAAATAAAATACTAACCTGGTTACCGACATACCCATTAAGGGTAATAACTCCACCACAGCCACTATATCGGCCATTACACACATAATACATGCAATTAATTAATTAACGGGGAAACTGCGAATTAACCACACACCTAATAACCCAAAGCACCAGACTCTCGATTTCCCTAGCGTCCTCACTCGAAGAGACCACAGCGATCTGCTTGTCTTTTTCTGACGCTGGCCCACACCCCGGTGGCCAATCCCAAACCGCAGAAACTGAACGTTTCTTGAACTTAGGGATAGAGACCACCCCTTTCTCTCCTTGACTGGTACTCGCATCCATTGAATAGCACTTAATCAGAATACCCGGTTAATCGATACATCAAACCTAAATGAGACATAGACCTAATTTTAATTGAATACTCTTACCGAAGTAGATCCGAATCCCGAAGGCTCCTTCTTAACCTTTGTCGAAACCCCCTACATCAGTCTAGTTAGAATCGGCTAACACCTCAAGATAAAAGAAATGGCCATTGGCCGAATATCATAACCAACCTACCTTACTCGATCAAATCCCAAAAGCTTTTAGATATTCCCTAACGCTGGCTTCCAAGAAAAGTTACGAACCCAAGACCTTGTATAGGTTCGGCCACATGCCTAAATACAGGGTTAAGTCTCTAATTTTGGCAAACCAAAGTAAGAAAAGGGAGATTCAAACCAAAAGAGATCCCTTACCACACTTATTGAAATCGATTGAAAAGATTGCACAGTATGATCGACAACACCCCTCTTCGAATCACCCTCGAGATGAATCACTACTTCCAAGTATAATCGACACTAAAAGATTCGGCCACAGAAGAAAGGCTATTCGGCTTTGAAGAATAGATAGCAAAGGAAAAGATTCGGTAAAAGTGAGAATGCTCAATAGATGATACGGCCTATCAAAGAAAGAAAAAGAGGAGAACAAATGATAACACTTTCGGCATGGGAACGAATGAGGAGAAGGGTTCGAGTTTAACAAGAGAATAAGGTATCGGTTTAAGGCTACCAAAAGAAAAGAGAAAAGAAGTAGGGAGAGAAAGATAGGGTCAACCTAGAGAAGAAAGTAGAGGAAAAAGAAGAAAGATGTCGCAAGTGACCTTAATGGTCTTTGAGGTTTTGGCCAAAGATCAAAAGAGTGAACACTTGATGTTTTCGGCACAAAAGAAGGAACGAGAGCTAGAAGAAAAGTGAACTAGTTTTCGGCACAAAAGTATGAATGAACACTAGAGGGAAAGAGGACTACATTCGGCACTTTATTAACACTAAATTTTGGCACACTAAAGCCCTCCCCAAACCGATTATGCACCTCTCAAGAATCCCACATTCGGCCACCACCTCTCCTCCTCTCAAATCCCTTATTTTCCTCCACATTTTCCTCCCCTCCCCTTATTCAAATGAGTTTGAATGAGTCAAACTCTCATCTCTTCTCCTAGCCGCAAATTCAAAATAATTTGACTCAGTCAAATCCCACCTTCCAAGTGCCATAGCTGAATCCAACTCTCCCCTCCCCTTGACGCAAAACAAATGCCAAAATGCTACCAATACTGCTCGAACCAATGCCCCTTCTCACTCCCTAAGGCGTCATCCGCTTGCACCTTAAGTGGCGCCTCCTTGCCACTTTACCAACTAAGTTCTTATGTCCTTAGATGCTACATTAAACCCTTTAAGGCCTAGCTCCCTTAGTTCCCCCCTAATCAGCTTAAACAAAAAAGTTCCGCTAAGGCTTCCACCTAAACCCAAAGTTTCCCGAAGCCTCCAAACACAATCAAACAGCACACAGAGCATACACACACACACACACACACACACACACACATATATGCAAAATGCGAGACCCCTAAATCCCGGATATTACAAAAATCATATATGAAGTATCAAAATAACATTAAATAACTAATTAATAGAAAAGTTAAGGTCAAGACTACGAACTTACTGAATTGTGATGGCTATTAAGGTCGAGAATGGTTACTCGATAACCTTCTCTTTTTCACGATTACCAACTGATCTTTTTGTTTCTCGATCTAGAATTAATCACATAATTAATTTAACTAATAATCACCAAGAGACATTTACTCAAACCATTAATCTTTTAACTACATTTCACATTTTCTCACTCAACATAAATCTTCAATTCAATTTACTTCTCAATTCTAAAACATGCTATTAGCTAAAAATCAAGAAGGTCCCTTGTCAATCCATAAGGTCTAAGAACAACTCATACTTTCAATTAAATTACAATTTAATCCTTGAAACTATCATTTTCATAATTTAATCATTGAATCCTAATATCATCAAGAATCTTTTAGCAAATATTTCTATTTATTTACCAAACTTAATATCTAACATAATAACACTAAGAACTCAAATTCTCTACAATGGTAACTTCTACAAACTTCACTAAATTTAAAAATTTCAACATGGGTAAATTAATTCAAGATCTTAAGGTTCCAAAAATACCACACTAATGCTTAAAGAATCAAACAATACCAACCAATTGAGCTTCTAAAATGGAAAGGAAATGGCCGAAAGTCTCCTCCCCAACCTTCAACAATTCGACATGCAAAAGGAGAAAGAGAAATTGTTTTTCTTTTCCTTCTCCCCACTAATATATTTGTTTTCTCTCTATCTTTTATCATTTCTTTCTTATTATTTAAACATAACTTTTTAAATAACTAATAATATATATTTATCTTATAATATGTTATTTCAAGCATAATTTTCCACTAACTCAATTTATAACAATAGTGGTATATTTGTTTAATAAGTCCCCATACTTTGATTTAAACACTAATAATTGAAATTATCTAACTATCATTCAATTTTAATTCTAACGTAACTCAAAAAAATTAAATAACATAATATTTTTGAGCTCACTCCATGAAAACGGAGTCCCGATAGTATGTTTCCGGACACCCTTGACTTATGGGTCATTACACATGGCCTGGCTACACGGTCGTGTGTTATGTATAAATTCCTAGTGTTTTAAGTCAGTGAGTTACACGGCTTGGCACACAGCCATGTGAGGCAAGTCAGAGAGTTACACGACCAGACACACGGCCTGCGACACGATCGTGTGACCCTACTTAGTGAGTTACACGGGTGAGAACACGACCGTATCTCCCTTATTTGATTGTTACACTACCTAGGCTATATCACACGGCGTGGCCACACGACCGTGTTGTAACACTCCTAACCCAATTCTTCGCAAGAACAAGGTTACTGAGCATTACCGCAATTTACAAAATAATCGGGCAAAAATTTCAAACATTTAATAACATATCATTATTCATATAAAAAATCCAACCAAAAAAATTCATATTGTGCCATATACGAGCCCTTGAGGCCCAAAATATACATTAGAAACAAGTCGAGACTAAATTGGAAACTCAGAGAATTTTTCAGAAAACATTGAAAATTTTCAACATTGCAGGGGCCAAGAGACACGCCCATGTCTTAGGTCGTGTGGGCGTTCGAAATAGGAACACACAACCATGTCCCAGCCTGTGTCCATACCCGTGTAACTTACTGACTTGGGCCACACGACCAAGCCACACGCCCATATGCTAGGCCTGTACCCTTCAAAATAACCTCACACGGCCATGTGCCAGGCCGTGTGCTAGGTCGTGTAACAGCCTAACTTGCAACCCTCTGAAAGCTATAGGGGACACACAGCTGTGTCACCTGGCTGTGTGTCTCACAGGACTAAGACACACACCCGTGTCTCTGCTCGTGTGGACGAAAATAGGCCATTTTACAAGCCATTTTTCTCACCTAATTAGGCATGTACCTACAACCACAAATGCACATATACACAAGGCATAATAAGGCACCAAAACCATTCATATTCTAGCCTAATATAAATGGTATGATCACATACAACCAATATTCCCTTAGGCACCTCAAATGAAAATATATAAACATGTATAACTATGTATTCAATATGGCCAATTAATCAACTAACTTATAAGCATGTTTGACTTATTACATAACACATAGTTACCTTGCCAAAACATAACAAATGGTACCAAATATACCACTCAATCATTAGCCCAAAAAATACATATATGTCTTCCATAGCAAAGTACCAATTCACAACAAGTTATAAGACTTATATATAATATGTAGGTTCAACCTACATTTCCATTTCCACCATTCAAAAACATTAAACAAATCATCAACCATATAAAGGCTAATATTTACATGCCAAAACTATACCATTTCACCAACAAAATGCCAAATCATAAACCAAGTTAAATGGCCAAAACCACAACCAAAACACATGGCCACATTAGCCATAATACATATACATGCCATTATAACCAAAATGTAACAACCAAATGTACCAAAAGAGTAGATGGATATTGTGATATAGCTCCGACAAGCTTCCAACCCTAACGAGCTTCCGATTCACTATAAAACATAGAAAAAATAACATCGAGAAAGCATTTAAGCTTAGTAAGTTCATATAACTTATAATTTAACTTACCATTTGATCAAGTAACAGGTAAGTAACAAAACATAACCCAACACATTTTGGCCAAACACACCAACCATATTAGTCATGTAAATACATATATGAACCAATAATCATGGATAAGCTTAACAATTAATCAAGTTCTATAAACATGTACCATCCATTTCATATATCTATATATCATGTAACATCATTTCCATGTATTTCATGTGTATACCTGTAATAGTTCGTATCGAACTCATATCATTTCGTATTAGAACATTGCCCGTTGAATCTTTTAGAATACTGTTGGATACCCTGGATAGCTTACACATAGTGTGCTAGAACCTATAACTGTAATCCATATATTCATGTACATATATGCTCATATGAGCTATAAATTGATATGCTCACTCGAGCTGTAGATCGGTATGCTCTCACGAGCTGTAGAGTATCTGCAACACATGTAGGACTTCAGCCGGAACATGTAGCCCTAATGACATGTCATATGTATCCTATGGATTCCTAAGGTTCAAATGGAACTCGGTATTTTTTGAACTTCGTTGGATATGAAATCATGTAAATTTATAATAATTCACAATTCATAATAATTCAATATAAAACATAAAACAAAATTTAATAACATGAACTTACCTCGACAAAAATGTGTCAAACAAACCGAAAATGGGGAGCAAAGAAGCAACATATTCCAATATAGGAATTGGCTTAGGGTGCAACTGATTGGTAATAGACAGAATAGTGGAAATTGGAGGAATGGTGTGGAAATAATTGAGGGTAAAATGGAAACCAACATTGAGACAAACGAAGGAAAAAAGTGAAGTGAAGATGAGGTAGAAGTTATGATTTTGAAAGAAAAAGAGAAAACAAAGGGTGGTGTAGAGGACTCAGAATCGGTTTCACCCATTGAAAAGTGCCATACAAGGCATATGCGTGATGGAGGAGGAAGAAACAGAGGTAAAAGAAAAAGAATCAGGACTAAATTTGGGGAGACTGTGGAGGAATTTCCAGCTAAAATTTTTCAGAGAAAACTTATGGATTATATCTCACCTGGTAAGGCAGTGGCTGGTGACCAGCCCCACCAAGAATCGTGAAGCTCTTATGTTGGAACTGTCATGGGCTCGGGAACCCTGCGACAGTTCGAGACCTTAAGGAACTCCTCGTTGCTAATGACCCAGATGTTAACTTTTTATGTGAAACTAAAATGCATGCTAATAAAGTTTCCAGAGTTAGGGTTCAACGTGGATTGGATGGTTTTCTGGCTGTTAACTCTACTGGAAAGAGTGGGGGTCTTGCAATGTTATAGAAAGAAGGGACCAAAGTTGATATTTAGAATTATTCTAAGTACCATATTAACTCGATGATTCAGTTGGAGGATCAAAAACGGGTTAGATTCACGGGGTTTTATGGGGATACGAATCTGAACCAGAGAAATGAGTCGTGGAATATGCTTAAGAGGGTGGGGGTACGGTCAATGAAATGTGGATTGTCAGAGGGAATTTTAACATTATTGCTAATAATGCCGAGAAGGAGGGTGGACGTAGAAAATCAAAGGCTCTAATGGATGACTTTTGCAATGTCATTGAGGAACTTTCCTTGGTTGACATAAAAACGGTCAGGGGGTGGTATACTTGGGTGAATAATCGAGAAGGGTCAGCTATGGTGAATAAGCGTCTTGATAGATTTATGATTTCGGCTAATGATATTGCTAATTTCCCCTACATTGAGATTAAAGTGGTTCGTCAATCAAGTTCAGACCATGACGCTATCACTCTGGATACCATGGCTGGTAAGTCGAGAGAAGGCGGTAGGTATCAAGGGCTCAACTTCAAATATAAGGCCTGCTGGGCAAATTATAGGGAAGCAAAAGAAGTCATACAACATGCGTGGAAGAATAGCAACATGGATGTTGTAATGAAGATGGAGAAGGTGGGCCAGGATCTTGGTCATTGGCAAGTTAATCGTAACAAAAGAATGAGAATCCAAATTGAGAATCTTAAAGCAAAGGTAAACAATATTATTGATGGCCCTTGCAAAGACAACAATATGAGTGAACTTAAGGAGACACATAGGAAGCTTGGTCAACTCTTAGATAATGAAGAATGTTACTGGGCATAGAGGTCGATGATTAGGTGGTTAAAAGAAGGAGACTGAAACACTCAATTTTTTCACGTTAGAGCTATGAGCAGGAAAAAGAAAAATCATATTGAAAAGCTTATGGATGCTAATGGGTGCTGGAAGTGTACAACAACTGACATTGTAACATAGCAAGGGTGTACTTCCAAAACCTGTTTACAACCCCTAATCCTTTGTATGAAGAGAATTCTTTTAACCTTATTAAAAATTGAATTACTAATGAAATGAGCTGTAGGTTAATGATGTGGTCTAAAACTAACTATGACCATAATAAAGGCAAGTGCACCTTTCATTTATAGTATAGTTATGGTAAGACCGGTAATATTGTATCCACAAGGACCAAAAGTACTAGTAATTACTATCCTTATATTATTTAGCCTAAGAATTGGAGTGGTTTCTTTTAAACTAAAGCTTAATTAAAAACACAACAAAGAAAGAATTAAGAAAATACTTTTAGACAACTTATATGATAAAGGCAATACCCAAGGAAGAATCCACCTAGACTTCACTTATTACTTTTGATTCATATGATTTATTCACTTCACTTAATCCGTAGAAATCCCTGATTTATGTTAATATCTCTTTCAAGACTAAAAACAACTAACTCTAGGTTGATTAATTGAAATATCTTTCTAATTAAAACCCCTATTGTCGCATTAACTCGATCTATGGATCCCCTTATTAGATTTGACTCTAATCAAGTGATTTCAGATTTAGCGCCTATTTCTAGGGTTGCAATCAACTCCGCTTAATTGTGCTGATCTACTCTTAAACAGGGACTTTTGCTCCATTGAATAAGCACATTCAACTAGAATCAATAACCTAAATTATCAAAACAAGAATAAGAACTCACAATTAAGAATAAGAAGAAGTATTTATCTTATAAATCAAATAATAATAAGATATGTCTTAGGTTTCATCCCCTTAGGTATTTAAGGGATTTAGTTCATACTGATAGAGGGAAACATCTTAAAATAAGGAAAAATAACAAAACATAAGAAAACCTAAAACTTCTAAAGAACTTGATAGGAGATTTTCAGTCTTGATGAAGATCCTTCTTTTGAGCTGCTCCCGATGGCTGTCTTTGAGTATTTTCTGCCTTCTACTCGGAGTCCCTTTTAGGTTGCCCCCTAGAGTGTTTATATAGGCTTTGGAATGCCTTTCTTGGCCCACAAGTAACCTTTTTTGAATAGGATTAAACCTGGGTTCGGCAGGGACACGCCTGTGCGTGATGGTTTAGGCCTTGCTCAATTCTGCTTGTCACACACGGCCGTGTGATCTGCCCGTGTACGTTGGTCCAGGCCATGTTGATTTTTGAGGTGGGCCCATTTTGTCCCTTTTTAGCCCGTTTCTCATTCTTTTTCAGCTCCCTAAGCTCTCTTGAGTCTAAAACATGAAATTAAAGGATTATGAGCATCAAATTCATCAAATCTAATGAAAACTCATCCAAAAATAAGCTTAGCATGGGGTTAAAATATGTGTAAATCATGGTTTATCAAATATCCCCACACTTAAGCCTTTGCTTGTCCTCAAGCAAAATCCTCAACTCACAATTAAAATTAATTTCCTCAATTTATAATCTTCATCAATAATGTCTCATCATAATTCATAGATAATTCATACATTGATAATTTAACTGAAAGAGTCCTAAAGATTCAAACAATCTAAGTCATAAATTTTTATGGCACGAACAGATAGGTGTTTCCCCTTATCTAAATAATCACCTTTAATTCGAAATTGACAAGAATTGACATCCTCACTAAGGATTCACTCAAATCACTCAACGTGTTTAAGGTTCAGATTAAGCACTCAAAAGTAAAACATGAAAAGTTAATCCCATAAGCTTGCATGAAAATCAAAACTTCACCACTATAAAATGAGATGATACACAAATCAAAAGGTCTCAAAAGGGTTGTAATGGGGCTTAGGTTAAAGGTGTGGATAAAGGCTGAATTAGAGGGTTAGAATCAAGATTGAATTGATAATTTACCTAACTAGAAAAATTGAACTAATACTGAATAATTACATTGATTGAAAACTTATCACTAATAACATGAGCTTCTTCTAAAGATGGGACATTAATCGTTCAAGCTTAAAACTAGTAATGAATAAATTTCCAATATATATATATTTAAGAATAAGTATTTACAATAATAAGAAAGAACTTAACAACTGACATAGAGAACATAGTTAGGCAACTGATCAAATCAATTCTCGACAAAAAGGGTTAATTCAATAGGGAAAATTCTTGATGAATAAAAAAGAATGAGTTTTAGGTTAATATTAAGGGTAAATTAGGAAACAATTTATTAGGATTCAAAGGGGTTCACTAGGGGTTAATTATGAAGGTAGGCTTTTTGGGGAGTAAATGGGTTAATTCCTAGGTGCCTTTATCATCTTAGTATATCAAATCAAAAGTGTGGTCTCGACATGCATAATCGAAGCAAGTTCTAGAATAACAAATCAATGTTGACACACTCATAATCAATAAAGTGAGCAAGAAAAGATATATGCTCTAAAAGGCTCAAAGGCTCACAAAAATTATGGTTTTTGATGTCAACTTTTGCAAATTTCAAACTTCAAAGTAATGTTTAAGATTAGGGAAACAACCTAATAAATTTTTAACTACGGAAAATAGACTTATCATGCTTGATTGTCTAATGTCTTAAAGTTTAAACCATCAATGCATAATTACCTACGACTTAATCCAAAACATATCAATGAAAATCATAAATCAATAGAAATTTCATTCTAATAGTAATATGAGAAAATTACTTAAGAACAAGACATAATTCAAGGATTTTCAGATAATCAATTAAATAACCTCCCCACACTTAAGATGTACATTGTCCTCAATGTACAAAGATAGATAATAGTAATATAGTAATAAAATCGTAAGATAGGGAGAGAAGTGAAACTTCTTGAATTTTGGATGGAGTCAAGGAAAAGAAACGGGAGAAGGTTAGGCAGAGGTGAAGGTGGGGGTGAATACTCCGGTGGTGGTATGGTCGTTCCTTAATAGCCTCTTGAACCTAAATTAAAGAAATCAAGATATAATAATATAAATTAAAGACAAAAAAGATAAAAGAAAATAATTTAACAATAAAAATAAAAGAAAAAAACTAAATGGACTCAAGGGTCCTTGTCTTGTCGAGTAAATGAAGCGACCGACATGAACTTAATGTAGAGTTGTCGTGTACGGGGAGACCGCACCGGGATCCTTTTGCTTTTTTGACATGGAGATAGTGGCTGGTGGTGGGGAGGGAGGAAAGCTGTGGTGGCTAGGGTTGGGGAGGAAGGGATTTGGGGAAGAAAGTGAACAAAAAAAGAGGTTTAAATAGAGATTGGGGCACATGGTCGCTGCCCACGCCTGTGTGCCCTAGGCGTGTCAGGTCACTGATAAACCGCAAAAGTAACATATTTTAGGCCTACATTTAGCATGCTTTTGGATAATTTAAGCCTCAATTTATGTAAAAAGGTGCTCTTATTCCTTTCTTTTCATATCTTACACTCAGGAAAGCACCCACGGATGAAAAGAACGTAAAACCAGCTTAAAACGGGCCAAATGGGCCAATTCATGAAATCAACACGGCCTGGACTTCAAGCCACACGACCGTGCCTCATTAAATTACCAGAACACGGCCTTCTCCCGATTTACACGACTGTGCCTCATTAAAGAAGTCCGAGCACGGCCTGCCACGATCCACACGGGCGTGTGCCATGGCCGTGTCCCTGTCGCTGGAAGAAGCAATTTCATTCGGGAAAGGATACTTGGAGGCAAAGAAACACATTCCAAAGCCTATTCAAACACCCTATTAGGAATTCTACTTAAATTAGGATACTTAGGGGCCAAGTAAGGCATCTCAAAGTTTATATAAACACCCAAGGGGGCAACTTGGAGGGGAGTTCGGCAGAAGCCGAAACCGACGTCAAAGCTAGGCCAAGGAGCCAAGCCGAAAAGGTTAGAATAAGGGAATAACACGAACATAGCCAGCTGATCCATCCTAAGAAGCCAGAATTATACTTAAGACGGCGGAATTCTCCTTCAATTCCTTCAGGGAGTTTTAGGATTTTCTTATGTTTTGTTTTATCTTTTCTCTTGCGATGTTTTGTTTATTCATTATGAACTAAACCCCTCAGATACCTGAAGGGGAAGAAACCTAGATGAATCTTTTTATTTGATTTTTAAGTTATATAATAATTACTTAGTTTGTTCTTAATTATGTTGCTTAATCCAAATCTAATGTGCTTAGGTGGAGGAGGAATAGACCCTGCCTGAGAGTAGATCTAACATAATTAAGTGGAGTTGATCGAACGCCTAGAGATAGGGTTAGGAGATTTTGCCGGATTAGGGTGAAACCTAATATGAGAGTCCATTGATCGATTTACTGCTATCCTAGGGGGTTATTATAAGCAAACGAGAGTTCCACTAATTAACCTACGGTTAGACGTTATTCGCCTCGAGAGAGGGTTTAATATAGGTTAGGGAGTCTTGCAGATCAAGCTAAGTAAAAGAAATCATATAATTTAGGGTTAAATAATAAGTGAAGTCTAGGTGGATTCTTCCTGAGGGTATTGTCGCAATCAACTGAGTTTTTCTTCAAAGTTATTTTCCTATTTGTCCTTTTTGTCTTTGTTTCCTTAGTTTAGTTGTCGTCAATTTAGTTTAAAAGCAACCTTTATCTTAGTTAGGTTAAATAATAAAAAGAAAGTGAGTATTAATACTTTTAGTTCCTTTGGGTTCGATATCCGGTCTTGCCTAAGCTATGCTACTGCTTGATAGGTACACTTGCCTTTAATTGTTGTTAGAGTTAGTCTCCAGGTTTGATCATTCTTTTATAAATATTTAAAACTCTGATTTTACAGCGATCAAGTTTTTGGCGCCGTTGCCGGGGAACTAAAATATTAAGAAAGCTCTATTTTTATTACTTTAGCCATTTTTTTATTGCAATTTATTTTCATTATTTTTTTATTTTTATTTTTATTTTTACTTTGCTAATTTTTCATCTATTTTGCTTTTGGCAGATAATTTTAGTCTATAGAGAAGATGGCACTGAATAATTATCAGTGGCAAGTCACGAGGACAATTCCTACTAAAGCAGCCAGTGCCTTCGACCTCGACGTGTTCACCAGGTTATCTACCCAGCTAGAGATGATGAATAAAAAGATCGATGGTTTGAGTAGTCGCTCACAGGTACACCCAGCAATACAATATGATTCGAATCTAGGAGGCGTGGCCAATCCTGAGTACCCACCCTACGGATATGGCATGGAGAACGAACAAGTCCATTGTATGGGTAACTACTCTAGACCTCAAAATAATTTTTATAATGACACTTATAATGCAGGTTGGAGGTGCCATCCAAATTTCTCGTGGAATGATTAAAGTAGCCAAAGACATGAACTTTATCCAGATTTTTAACAACCACCTCACCAACAGGAAGAGAAGTCGAATATTGAAGAGATAATGACAAAATTCATGGCAACCATAGATACCCGTCTCCAAGACACTGAGAAAACATCTAAAAATCAACAAATACCGGTTGAAGAGAACAAGAACCGATTAGAGGAAGTTACTAAGTCAGTAAGGGAAGTCACTAAGGTAGTCGAACAACTCGCAAGGCTCATGTCAGAACGAGCGCAAGGACGTTTACCGAGTAACACCGAGATTAATCCAAATGAGCAAATTCAAGCCATAGCAGCTTAGGAAAATACAGAGATAGACGAACCCATCTCGTAACAAGAAAACAAGGTAGACAAAAGAAAAAAAGAGGTAACACAAGAAAAGCCGAAACTAGTAATAAAGGAGTATCAACCTCGCATTCCTTATCCCGAAACATTAAAAAGAGACGATTCAGAAGACCAGTTCGGTAAGTTTCTTAAACTTTTAAAGAAATTACATATCAACTTACCTCTTCTTAAAGCCCTCTCACAGATGCCAGACTCTAGAAAATTTTTAGGGGAGCTGTTAACGAAAAAGCAAAGGATAGACAAGGAATCACATGTGGAACTCAACGCAAAGTGCGCGGCAATTCTACAGAATAGACTACCATAGAAATTAAAAGATTCAGGGAGTTTTACAATTCCATGCATAATTGGTAGTTTATCTATAGAAAATGCATTTGTCGATTTAGAGACAAGCATAAATGTTATGCCTTATAAACTGTTTAAACAACTAGGTCTAGGGAAACCCAAACAAACTAGGATGAACGTTCAATTAACTGATAAAACTATCAAAATTCCTAGGGGTATAATAGAAAATGTTCTAATCAAAATTGATAAATTCGTATTCCCAGTAGACTTTGTCGTTTTAGACATGGATAAGGACAATAATATTCCTTTAATTTTAGGAAAACCCTTTCTAACAACTGCCAGGACTAAAATTGATGTTGGTACAGGAGAACTCATTCTTCGTGTAAGTGATGAATCAATCAGTCTACAAGCTTTTGACTCGGCCAGGACATCAATTGATGAATGTGAGAAAGTAAATTTAGTTGATAATCAAATTGTTCAACTTTCACCACATGAAACACCACAAGGCTATAAACCTGAGCCGAATTATGGGCCCCAAGATGTACAAGCTCATAACAATGAATTGTTAGTGGAATCTGACCCAAGGCAAGAACCTATGGTAAGTGAAGGTAAGGTTGAGGTAAGCCATGATTTAACAAACCCGGTAATTACAGAGTCCCAAGCTTGTGTGCCATATCCCGATGCAATAAAGAAAAACCACACAGAAGAAGAATCCGATGAACTCACACTTCGTGAAGACGATGAAATAATCATTCTTCAAGCTCTTGACTCAGCTAGGACATCAAGTAATAAAGGTACGAACGTTAATTCTATTGATAATTATTTGGTTCAACTTTTTTTACAGGAAGCATCACGAAATCAATTAGCTGAGCTAGATCTTAGACCTAGTACCGACAAAGAAGAAACGAACAAAGCCTTAAGGTTGACAAACTAAAAGAGCAGGAAACACAAATCAGAGACGAACAGGAGCTGCACGAAGTGAAACTGAAGGAGAACCCATACAAGCTCATAGGAACAACAAATCACATCAAAATAGAGGATCAGGTATTGTCGAATAAGGAAGACACTCGAATCACCAATTCAGACCTCAAGACAAATGAAGAAATCACTTTTGAGGTACTTAATGTCTTCCTATACGGCACAATCGAGGGAAGCAATCCTAAATTCGACACTTTTAAGGTAGACATTACTCGACTTAAACTATATATCCATAACTGAAGTGATCGCATGAGAAAGGATTCTCACCTCCTCAAACCACCATGACCATACGAATGAAAGGTAAAGTCTAGTTTAAGACTATAAACGAGTGCTTCTCGGGAGGCAACCCAAGCACTAGCCCTATTTTTATATTTTTTATTTTTATTTATTTATTTATTATTCTTTTCCTTTTATTTTTCCTTTTAAGCATCTAACCATAAACTAACCAAAGAGTAGATTTCGAGGACACATAGCCTTACACACGGGCGTGCCTGTGACCGTGTGGAAGCCAGGGGACGAACCATGGGCGTGCCAGTAGCCGTGCACAACCAGAGAAGAATTTATTTTCCCAACACGGGCTGCTATACTAGGCCACGCCCGTGCTAACTACCCGTGCGAAGTTACTGACTTGTCGAACACAGGGTACACACGCCCGTGCCCCTCGACCGCGTAACTCCACCGACTTGCATACCACGGGCGTGTCAGCTATAACACGGCCGTGGCTACCTCACCTGAACGCACCCAAAAATTCAAAATCCCAAAACACAGGCTATATCTCTATTTAAACCTCATTCTTTCTTTTTCTAATTGTCTTTCATTTTCCATTATTTATTTTTGTTTTTATTATTTATTATTATTTTTATTATTATTTTACTTTATTTTATTTTCTTCTTCTTATTCTTTATGATATTTAGATTTAGCTTAGGATACAATAAAATCAGACTGGCTGCTTCGAGGATTCAATTTCAAACGGTTCGAGATGCTTCCCCACGTTCACCTCCAATCCTATCCGGTTTCTTTTCATTGACTTCATCCAAAATTCAAGAAGTTTCACTTCTCTCCCTGTCTTATGATTTTATGATTATTTTGATATTATCCATCTTTGTACATTGGGGGCAATGTACATCTTAAGTGTGAGGGGGTTAATTATAGTATTATCTGAAAATCCCTGAATTATGCCTTGATCTTAAAGTAAGTTTCTCATATTACGATTTGAATGAAATTCTCTTTGATTTATGATTTCTATTGATATGTTTTAGATTAAGTCATTGATAATTGTGCATTGATAATTAGATTTGAGGAATACTAGGGAATCAAGCATGATAAGTCTAATTTTCAAAATTTTAAAATTTTAGGTTGTCAACCGGAATTTGAATGTTATCTTGAAATTTGAAATTTATAAGGTTGATGTCAAAAACACCCATAATTTTTGTGAGATTTTGAGCCTTATAGAGCATACATTCTTTTTCATGCTCATTCTTTTATTATGAGTGTGCCAACTATGACCTGTTATTCTAGAACTTGCCTTGATTATACATGTTGAGACCACAGTTATGATTTGATATACCGAGATGATAAAGGCACCTAGGTTTTAACCCACTTACACCACTAAAAAGCTTACCCTCATAATTAACCCCTAGTGAACCCCGTTGAGCCTAACAACCCTTTTTATTGACTTACCCGCTAATTTTAACCCAAAACCCTTTGTATTTGTTATCACCCTTTCTTTTGACTACCCCTTAACCGAGATTTGATTTGAGCTAGTTACCTAAGTTTATTATTCTAGTAGTTAAATTTATCTTGTATTTAGTTTGTTCTAAAAAAAAAATTTCAAGTTTTCAGTATCAGTATTATGAAGACTGAGCTTATAAAACTTAAAGTCTAATTATAAAAAGAAAAAAAAAGCTCGTATTAGTAGGATTATTATTATTTTCAGTTGATGTAATTATTATCTTAGAAATTTTCAGGTAGGTAACTTATCAATTCAAACTCTAGCCCCGTTACAACCTTGACAAAGACCTTTTGATCTGTTTATCATTTCATTTTACAGTGGTGGAGATTTGATTTTCAGGCAAGCCTATGGGATTAACTTTTCAGGTTCGACTTATGAGTGCTTAATTTTGACCCTTAAACACTTTTTGAGTGATTTGAGTGAATCTTTTGTGAGGATGTCAATCCTTGTAAGCTTTAAATTAAAGGTAATTATTCAAATGAAGGGAAACACCTATGTTTTCGTGCAACAAATGTATGACTTATCTTGTTTGAATCTTTAGGACTCTTTGAATTGAATTATCCATGTATAAATTATCTATGAATTATGATGAGGCATTGTTGATAGAAATTATGGATCATGGAAAGTTTGTTTTAATTGTAAGTTGAGAATTTTGCTTGAGGACAAGCAAAAGCTTAAGTGTAGGGGTATTTGATAAACCGCAAAAGTAACATATTTTAGGCCCACATTTAGCATGCTTTTGGATAATTTAAGCCTTGATTTATGTAAAAAGGCGCTCTTAATCCTTTCTTTTAATGTCTTATACTCAGGAAAGCACCCACGGATGAAAAGAACGTAAAACCAGCTTAAAACTGGCCAAATGGGCCAATTCACGAAATCAACACGGCCTGGACTTCAAGCCACACGACCGTCCCTTATTAAATTACTAGAACACAGCCTTCTCCCGATTTACACGGCCGTGCCTCATTAAAGAAGTTCGAGCACGGCCTGCCACGATCCACACGGGCGTGTGCCATGGCCATGTCCCTGTCCCTAGAAGAAGCAATTTCATTCGGGAAAGGATACTTGAAGGCAAAGAAACACATTCCAAAGCCTATTCAAACAACCTATTAGGAATTCTACTTAAATTAGGATACTTAGGGGCCAAGTAAGGCATCTCAAAGTCTATATAAACACCCAAGGGGGCAACTTGAAGGGGAGTTCGGCAGAAGCCGAAACCGACGTCAAAGTTAGGCCAAGGAGCAAAGCCGAGAAGGTCAGAACAAGGGAATAACGCGAACATAGCCAGCTGATCCATCCTAAAAAGCCAGAATTATACTCAAGACGGCAGAATTCTCCTTCAATTCCTTCAGGGAGTTTTAGGATTTTCTTATGTTTTGTTTTATCTTTTCTCTTGCGATGTTTTGTTTATTCATTATGAACTAAACCCCTCAGATACCTGAAGGGGATGAAACCTAGATGAATCTTTTTATTTGATTTTTAAGTTATACGATAATTACTTAGTTTGTTCTTAATTATGTTGCTTAATCCAAATCTAATGTGCTTAGGTGGAGGAGGAATAGACCTTGCCTAAGAGTAGATCTAACATAATTAAGCGGAGTTGATCGAACGCCTAGAGATAGGGTTACGAGATTTTGCCGGATTAGGGTGAAACCTAATATGGGAGTCCATTGATCGATTTACTGCTATCCTAGGGGGTTATTATAAGCGAACGAGAGTTCCACTAATTAACCTAGGGTTAGACGTTATTCGCCTCGAGAGAGGGTTTAATATAGGTTAGGGAGTCTTACGGATCAAGCTAAGTAAAAGAAATCATATAATTTAGGGTTAAATAATAAGTGAAGTCTAGGTGGATTATTCCTGAAGGTATTGTTGCAATCAACTGAGCTTTTCTTTAAAGTTATTTTCCTATTCGTCCTTTTTGTCTTTGTTTCCTTAGTTTAGTTGTCGTCAATTTAGTTTAAAAGCAACCTTTATCTTAGTTAGGTTAAATAATAAAAAGAAAGTGAGTATTAATACTTTTAGTTCCTTTGGGTTCGATATCTGGTCTTGCCTAAGCTATACTACTGTTTGATAGGTACACTTGCCTTTAATCGTTGTCAGAGTTAGCCTCTAGGTTTGATCATTCTTTTGTAAATATTTAAAACTCTGATTTTACAGCGATCAGTCACACGGCCGCATCGTACAGTCGTGTGATGCTTTGTTCGTTTCTCCCACACCTGTGTAGAGGTTTCCACGCCCGTGTTGATTTCTCAGTGTCGACCACGGCCTAAAAGCATGGGCGTGTCGTACGCCTATGTGACTTTCTCAGTTTCAACCATGGCTTTTTGGCATGGGTGTGCCGTAAGCCTGTGTCATTTACTCAGTATCGACCACGGTCGCATCTCACGGCCGTGGCATTTTATTGCAGCCCATGTTTTAGGTTAAATTTTCATCCTATTCTCGCACGGTCTCTGCCACGCCGATGTACCTAACTGTGGTGTCCACACGGCCACGACCACACCCGTGTGCAAGGCCGTGTAGGTAGGGAAACCTGTGCCTATTGATTTGGTTAGTTTTTAGTTAGATGCTAAAAATTGGAAATAATGACATTAGTGAAGTTAGTGCTCGCGTTGCCTCCCGAGAAGCGCTCGTTTAAAGTCTTAAGCTAGACTTACCTTGTTTTCATACTCATGGTGGTTCGAGGAGTTGACACTCCTCTCTCCTGCTATCATTTCTATTATCAATATATAGTTTGAGTCGAGTAGTGTTTACCTTAAAAGTGTCGAACTTAGGGTTAGTTACCTCGACTGTTCTGTATGAGAAGACATTGAGTACCGTGAAAGGGATCGCTTCGTTTGTATTAAGGTCTGAAGTGGCGATTCGAGGGTCTGTTCTATCCAACAATACCTGATCCCCAATCTTAAATTGGTTTGTCCCATCCTTATGCTTGACATGGATTTGCTTTGGTTCATCGTATTTTTTCGGTTTCTCTTGAACTGTGTTCGCCATTCATCTAGTTCCTTGATCTGGAGCCTTTGTTCCTCATGAGTAGTGCTATTCTGAATATGAGAGCTAGACCATGGTTCTGTCATCTTTTTCTGAGAAATTGCCTGCAAAGTGTTTTAACATTAAGTTTACTTACATTAATGGGACTTGTATCGTCTTGATCACTAGATATTCTAACGGAATCACGTGATTGGAGTTTAATCATGTCATCACCTACACGAAGTATTAGTTTTCCTGTACCAATATCAATAATGGTCGTAGCAGTTGCTAAAAAAAGTCGTCCTAAAATGAAAGGAACATCACTATCCTCATTCATATCTAAAATAACAAAGTCTACTGGGAATATGGATTTATCAATTTTCACTAGCACATCTTCAATTATACCCCTAGGAACTCTAATGGTTTTATCAGCTAATTGAATGCTCATCGTAGTTTGTTTGGGTTTCCTAAGACCTAGCTGTTTAAACATTTTATAAGGCATAACAATGATACTTGCCCCTAAATCTGCTAAAGCATTATTAATAGAGAAACCACCAATTAAGTAAGGAATTGTAAAACTCCCTGGATATTTTAACTTTCGTGGTAGTTTATTTTGTAAAGTTGCTGAGCACACTGTATTTAGCTCCACATACGATGCATGTCTAACTTCCGTTTATTTGTCAAAAGCTTTTTTAAATTTTTTTTTGAATTGGGCATCTGCGAAAGAGCTTCAAGAAACGATAAGTTAATATGTAATTTTTTTAAAAGTTTAAGAACTTTATCGAATTGTTCATCTGTGTGGTCTTTCTTTGTCACTTTGGGATATGGCACACGAGGTTGGTATTCTGTACTTACCAGTTTTGGGTTATTATGGCTCACCTTAACCTTACCTTTATCTGCCATATTTTCTTGCCTTGGTTTTGGTGCGTCTAACCCTTCACTTTCATGGGCAGTTATGGCATGAAGTTGCTCCTTTGGGTTAGTTTCAGTGTTGCTTGGCAAGCTACCTTGTGGTCATTCAGAGATAAGCTTAGCAAGCTGACCTAATTGGTTCTCAAGCCCTTGAATCGATACTTGCTGATTTTTAAGTGCTGTTTCGGTGTTTTGGAAACAAGTTTCTGACACCGTGATGATTTTTGTTAGCATCTCCTTAAGATTCGGCTTCTTCTCTTGTGGGTAGGGTTGCTGTTGAAAGCATGGGGGTTGTTGTCTCTGATTTCCCTAACCACCCCATGAGAAATTGTGGTTCCTCCAACTTGGATTATAAGTGTTACTGTATGAATTATTCTGAGGTCTAGAATTATTACCCATATAGTTCATCTGTTCGCTTTCTATGCAAGGGTTGTAGGATAGATATTCTGTATTTCTCATTCTTCCTCCATTCGTATCGTACTGCATAACTGGATGTACCCGTGAAGAACCATACAAACCATCAATCTTTTTACTTAAAAGTTCTACTTGATTTGATAGCATAGTCACTGCGTCGAGGTTGAAAACACCGGCTGCCTTCGTTTGCTTCGTCCTCATAACTTGCCACTGATAGTTATTTAGTGACATCTCTTCAATGAATTCGTAAGCAGGCTCAGGTATTTTATTGTTTAGTGTACCGACGGCGGCTGCATCAATCAACTGTCTAGTTGAGGGGTTCACGCCATTGTAAAAGGTTTGAACCTGTAGCCACAAAGGTAACCCATGGTGAGGGCATCTTCTCAGTAGATCCTTGTATCTCTCCCATGTATCGTAAAGTGTTTCTAAATCCATCTGCACAAAAGAAGAGATATCATTCCTCAACTTAGCTATTTTAGCCGACGAAAAATATTTAAGTACAAATTTTTCGGTCATTTCTTCCCATGTAGTGATTGAGCCTCATGGTAACGAGTTCAACCACTGTTTATCTTTGTTTCTCAATGAAAAGGGAAACAATTGAAGGCGAATGGCATCATCGGAAATGCCATTAATCTTGAAAGTGTTGCAAAATTCTAGAATATTTTCCAAGTGATTGTTTGGATCTTCATCCTGCAAACCATCAAACTGAACAAACTGCTGAATCATCTGAATAGTGTTAGGTTTCAGTTCAAAATTATTTGCAAGCAACAATAAAGAGTCTAACGATGCTTGATTGAGTTCTGTTAAATTAGATTTAGCATAATCATACATAGTACGAGGAGCAGGATTTTGATTCACCGGATTTGCGGCAACCACAAGAGGTAGCGGATTATTATCAGCCATCTCTTCGGTATTATTGGTTTCGTCTTCTTGCTCTTCTTCTATCTATTGTAAACTTTGCCTTATTTCTCTTCAATTTTTACGAGCTGTTCTTTCAATCTCACCGTCAAAAAGTGATGGTCCTGACGGGTTCCTTCTAGTCATAAACTAAAAGTTCCTGCTAGAAGCAAAGAAAAGAAAAAGCTAGTAAACTAAAAATAAAAAAATAAATTTCAAATAAAAAATAAGAATGGCTAAAGTAATAAAAATTTAGTGTTCCTAATATCTTAGTCCTTAGCAACGGCGCCAAAAACTTGATGTGGTATAAAACTAACTATGACCACTATAAAGGCAAGCGCACCTATCGTTTATAGTATAGTTATGGTAAGACTAGTAATATCGTATCCACAAGGACCAAGAGTACTAGTAATTACTATCCTTCTATTATTTAGCCTAAGAATTAGAGTGGTTTCTTTTAAACTAAAGCTTAATTAAAAACATGACAAAGAAAGAATTAAGAAAATACTTTTAGACAACTTACATGATAAAGGCAATACCCAAGGAAGAATCCACCTAGACTTCACTTATTATTTTTGATTCATATGATTTATTCACTTGACTTAATCCGTAGAAATCCCTGATTTATGTTAATATCTCTTTCAAGACTAAAAACAACTGACTCTAGGTTGATTAATTGAAATATCTTTCTAATTAAAACCCCTATTGTCGCATTAACTCGATCTATGGATCCCCTTATTAGATTTGACTCTAATCCGGCAGATTTTCGTCGCCCAATTTCTAGGGTTGCAATCAACTCTGCGTAATTGTGCTAATCTACTATTAAACAGGGACTTTTGCTCCACTGAATAAGCACATTCTACTTGAATCAATAACCTGAATTATCAAAACAAGAATAAGAACTCACAATTAAGAATAAGAACAAGTATTTTTCTTATAAATCAAATAATAATAAGATCTGTCTTAAGTTTCATCACCTTAGGTATTTAAGGGATTTAGTTCATACTGATAGAGGGAAACATCTTAAAATAAGGAAAAACAACAAAACATAAGAAAACCCAAAAATTTCTGAAGAACTTGATGGGAATCCTTCAGTCTTGATGAAGATCCTTCTTCCAAGCTGCTCCTAATGGGTTGTCTTTGAGTATTTTCTGCCTTCTACTCGGCGTCCGTTTTATGTTGCCCCCTAGGGTGTTTATATATGCTTTGGAATGCCTTTCTTGGCCCACAAGTAACCTTTTCTGAATAGGATTAAACCTGGGTTCGGCAAGGACACGCCCTTCGTGACACGCCCGTGCGTGATGGTTTGGGTCGTGCTCAATTCTGCTCGTCACACACGACCGTGTGATCTGCCGGTGTACGTTGGTCCAAGTCGTGTTGATTTCTGAGGTGGGCCCATTTTGTCCCTTTTTGGCCCGTTTCTCATTCTTTTTCGGCTCCCTAAGCTTTCCTGAGTGTAAAACATGAAATTAAAGGATTAGAAGCATCGAATTCATCAAATCTAATGAAAACTCATTCAAAAATAAGTTAAGCATGGGGTTAAAATATGTGTAAATCGTGGTTTATCAGTTGGCAAAGGATTTTATAGACAACGAGATTGTGCAGGCTTTTCGTCAAATGAACCCGCGTAAAGCCCCTGGGATTGATGGACTCTCTGGGGGTTTTTCAAGGAAAACTGAGAAACGATGGGAGGGACGTGGTTTAGTTCTGTGACGAAATTCTAAAAGGAAATAGGGATGTGGCTTGCTTAAATAATACTATTATTACTTTGATCCCTAAAATTTTGGAACCTAAAGATATGACTAATTTCTGGCCTATTAGTTTGTGTAGAGTTATCTATATAATTATCTCGAAGATCCTCGCAAATAGGCTGAAGAATACCATCCCGGGGTGCATTAGCCAAAATCAAAGCGATTTTCCCGGGGAAATGATTCACGACAACATCTTGATTGCTCATGAGCTGCTTCACTAACTTCAAAATCAGAAGAACGGGCAAAACAAAAGGGTTCATGACTAAACTCGATATGAGTAAGGTGTATGATCGTGTGGAATGGAATTTTATTGAGATGGCGATGAAACGTATGGGGTTTGCCAGCACTTGGATTGTAAATTATGATATGCGTTCGTTCTGTTTGATATAGGATTAAGTGCAATATTGTCCTTGATAAACCGTAATATGTACATATTTTAATCCCACATTTAGCATACTTATGGATGATTTATTCCCTTAATTGTGGAATTCAAAGCTCCTAATCCTTTAATTCCATGTTTTATACTTAGGAGAACACCGGAGGAAGAAAAGAACAAGAAACGGGCCAAAAATAGAGAAAATGGGCCAAAGTACGAAAATCACACGGCCTGGGCCCGAGCCACACGGTCGTGCCTCTTTAGCAAACCCGAACATGACTTGAGCTTGATTTACACGGGCGTGTCCCTACCGTGACCTGTTTTAATTCCATTCGGATTAGGATACTTAGAAGCAAATAAAGACATTCTGAAAGCCTATATAAACACCCTAAGTGTGACCTAAGAGGGGGCGTTCAGGTAGGCCGATGAGCCAAGCCAGAGAAGGCCGAATTGTGGGATTTACTCGTAGACAGCCAATTGATTCATCTCAAGAAGCCGAAATCATATTCAAGACGAAAGAATATCCCTTTAATTTCCTTTAAGGGGTTTTAGGGTTTTTCTTATGTTTTTTTTATACTTTCTTCTGAGATGTATTCTTTTATAATTATGAACTAAACCCCTCAAATATATGAGGGGGATGAAACCTAAGACGGATCTTGTTATTATTTTCTAAATTTTATGATAAATACTTGATTTGTTCTTAAATATGTGTTTTTAATTCTTGTTTTGATATTTCAGGATATTGATTCAAGTATTGATGTGCTTAGGCAATGGAAGAAAATTCCCTGTTTAAGAGTAGATCTAGCATAGTTAAGCGGAGTTGATCGCACTCCTAGAGATAGGACGACAGAGATCTACCGGATTAGGGTCAAACCTAATATGAGAGTCCATAGATCGAGTTAATGCAATTCTAGGGGTTTTAATTAGAAAGAGATTTTAATTAATCAACCTAGGGTTAGACGTTAGTAGCCTCGAGAGAGGTATTAATATAAATTAGGGAATCCTACGGATCAAGTCAAGTGAATAAATCATCTGGTTCAGAGTTAAATAACAAGTGAAGCCTAGGTGGATTCTTCATCGGGTAGTGTCTTAATCAATTGGTTTTCCCAAAAGTATTTCCTCAAATTCATTCTCTGTGTCCTAGCATCTTTAGCTTAGTAGTTAGTTAGTTTTAGATTAGACAACAATTCTTTTAATTCTTAGGCTAAATAATAAAAAGATAAGTAATTACTAGTACTCTTGGTCCTTGAGGATACGATACTTCCGGTCTTGCCATAACTATACTACCAAACGATAGGTGTGCTTGCCTCAATCGTTTTCACAGTTAGTTTCTAGGCTCGATCATTCATTATATAAATTTTAAGACTTTCAGACACGATCAGTCCTCTCAGAGCCTCTTATCCCGGAACGAGGTCTTAAACAGGGAGATCCCCTTTCCCCTTATCTTTTTCTTTTTTACATGGAAGCACTTTCGAGAATGTTGGAACATGCTCAAAATAATAATGTAATTAAAGGTATTCGGGCAAGCTCTAATGAACCACGCATCAATCACCTCTCTTTTACGGACGACACCCTAATTTTTATTCGTAATAAAAAGAAGGACATCGAGGCAGTGATGAAAATTTTAAATGTTTTACTAATGCTTCCGGTCAAAGTATTAACAATAAAAAATCTATGATCCTTTTTAGCCCGTATACTCCCCATATTCAAAGACAATTTTTTTGTGACCTTCTGGGCATGAAAATAGTCAACAAACTTGATAATTACTTAGGTCTACCTTTACCTATTGGAAGGAAAAAATCAAGTGCCTTTACTGATATTGTTAATAAATGTTCATGTAGGGCCAATAGTTGGTCAAAGCGTCTTCTTTCCTTTGGGGGGAAAGAAATTTTTATTAAAGCTATTTTAAAATCCTTGCCCACTTACACTTTTTCGGTGTTCATGGAGCCTAGAGGGATAATTGAAGAGGTTCAATCTAAAATCAATAGCACGTGGTGAAGAAGCAATGGCAAAGAGAAGGGTTGGTGTATGATGACTTGGGATCAGTTATGTCACCCTAAAGGCATGGGTGGTATGGGTTTTCGGGACCTGTACATGTTCAATGTTGCTTTCCTTGGCCGACAAGTGTGGTGTCTTATCTAGTACAAGGACATCCTTTGCTATAGGGTTCTTAGTTCCAAGTATTTTCCTGATGGAAATATCTTCCGTGCAAAAAGGGTTGGCAAACCCTCATTCACGTGGTCTAGCATTGCCGAAGCCACGAAAGCTTTGGAAAATAGTTTTGTTTGGCTCGTTGGTAATGGAAAAAGATTGATGTGCGACATGATAAGTGGGGTTTCAAAGGTTTGTGTGAGGACTCCATTAACCATGCTTTGCTGACTGATGGTGAAAATGTGGTTAAAAACTTATAGCTTTAGAACAAGCTGGTCTGGAATAAGGAGAAGGTGTGTGAGCTTTTTGGTCAAATGGTGATGTAACAACCCGTTTTCAGTGAAATCAGAACAATGTTTTTGGACCACAAATCTGAGGTCATAAAATTTATTTTAATATTATTTTGTGGTCTATAGCATGTTAGAATTATGGTATAAAAATCTCATTAAGAAAATATACTATTTGTACACTCAATTTGTGAAATAGGACTATATCGCACAAAGTACAAAAATTGTGTTCTATTAGCTAAAGGTGTCAAATAGCTATAGAACTTAAAAGTAGAGGTCCTTATTGAGTAATTAGACCACTAATTGAGTTAGTGGATGTACATGGAGAAAAAAATGTGTTAGGTGATATTAGGTTAATAGATATAATAATAAAACAAAAAGATGACAATAGTTGCTCATCTTCTTCTTCACCAAAAATTTTAGCAAAAGAGGGGTTTTTGAAGCTCAGAATTTCAGCCACTTAGTTCTCTTGCATGTAAGTTACTTTGGTGATTTTTTTTTTTTTGATGTGTTTTTGGAACCCTTATAGCTTAAGCTAGTTAATTAGGGGGTTAATTTGCAATATGATGGAAACTCTAGGGTTTTGCCATGAGATTGGTTGTTTTTGAAGTTTAATGAAAGAAATGAATCTTAGTTGTTAAATAAACAACTTTTGTTAAGGGATTTTAAATGAAATTGTCAATTAGGGGCTAAGATGATAAATGTGAAATTTATGTGTTAAATGTGTGAAATTGTGAAATATATGGGCAGATATAAGTATATATGAAAATCGGTTAGGCTTGTGTATATATGAAATTGCATGAATTTCATTCTTATGAGCCTAGGGACTAATTTGTAAAAAAGTCAAATTTTAAGGGCAAAATAGTAAATTTTCCATATTATGAAATTGGACTAAATTGAATTGAATAATTATTCAATTAGTTACATTTGATATTATATAGATCAAGAAAAGCCATGTTCGAACTTTAACCGGGGAAAGGAAAAAGTAGTGGATTGAACGGTTGACTTACTCCGTATTAATTCGAGGTAAGTTCGTATAACTACATTGTGTATTTATATACTTTAAATTGAATTTTGCGTATATGAATTTAGAAATTATCGTGTATAAATATTGAATACATAATGGATATAGTATAAAAAAATATCGAGCCCCAATTGAACCATAGAAATTTGTAAGATACAAATGACGTGTCATGTCATTAGGGTTACCGATTTTGGTAGAGATCCTGTATGTGTTGTGGACTCACTACAGCTCGTATGAGCTTACCGATTCTCAGCTCGTAAGAGCTTACCATTATTCAGCTCGGATGAGCTTACCGTTTATCGCTCGTATGAGCATAGATGTATAATAATTGACGGTTTACCGTTCAATACACCTCGTGTGTACCATCCGCGTATCCTATGATATTTTAGATGGTTTCCGATATGTCAAGTACAAGTTTTTGCATGAAAAGGGTTGATATTTGATACATGATTAAATAGCATAGATATTACATGTACAGGAAATTTGATAAATTGATGAATCCATGTATGATTTTCGGTTTTATGTGAATATATGACTAACTTGATTATGGGTTGAATGATAGGCTTTGGCCAAATCGAATTGAGTTAGGTTTGAGTTATTTACCTAAAATTTTAGTTTTATGGTAAGTTTTATTCTTTGAATTACGAACTTACTAATCTTAATTGCTTACTCAATTTATTTGTTCATGTTTTATAGTATTTTGAAAGCTCGCTCGATTTGGAAATCATCGGAGATCACGTCGCACTATCAAACTCTATTTTGGGTACCTAAGCTTTACACTTTGGGTTAAACGGCATGAATAGGTGTTTTGGCTAATGTGCATTTTGGGTTAAACGGCATGTATAGGTGTTTTGGCTAATGTGACCTATATGTCTTATGTTTTTTTTGTTATATGTATGGCCATGTGATTTGGCTTATTTTGGTATACTTGGATTGTAAATATATATAAATGATCTTTTGGGTATGTTTTATGGTGGTTGAGATGAAATTGTTTGTTATATCATGTTATGGTGTAATTGTTGATGTTATAAACTTGATATTGGTGGGTCTTGAGTACCTATTTGTGCCATGTTTGTATGCCAAATGATGTGTATAGGTTGGTAATAAGGTGGGTGAGGAATATGGCTTTGAAAATAGCCTATTTTTGTCTACAGAGGCAGAGACACGAGCGTGTGTCTCAGTCGTATGTGACACATGGCTAGGCGACATGGCCGTGTGTCCCCTAATACTATTTAGAAATTAAGTCACTAACTCCACACAGTCTAACACACGAGCGTGTAGCTTGGCCATGTGGCACAATTCAGTATACCTTCCAGTTTTCACACGACCTAGCACACGGCCTGGCACACGGGCTTGTGAGGCCATTTTGAAGGGTACACGGCCTGGCACACGGACGTGTGGTTTGGCTGTGTGACCCAAGTCAGAGAGTTACACAGGGTCAGACACGGCCTGAAGCATGGGCGTGTCTCATAGTCACATGGGCGTGTCCCCTGTCCATACAGCCGTGTGACCCCTGCACTTTGAAAAATTTTCCATGCTTTTAAAAACAATTCCTTGAGTGCTCGGTTTACTCCCGAACCACTTTTAATGGCTATTTAGGGCCTCGAGGGCTCATATTAGGGGCTATATGAATGAATTAGAATGGTTTTTTTATTTCAATGAGAGTTGTATAAGAATTGTTGGAATGATTGAGTTACAAGTCTGGTAATGCTCTATAACCCTGTTTCGGTGTCAGATGCGGGTAAGAAGTGTTAGAGGTGGGGGACCAAATTTGTGGTTTACCCATTTCTAAGGAGGCTTTGAAGACCGATTGACTTGGATCCATAATCCACATTGCTGCTACACTGCTAAGTAGACTTACTCATGGCTCATTCTTAAGAGTGTTGGCTTTTGCCCTCATAGGATTTTTTTGGCGTATGATTTGGAAGCTAAAGGTTCTACCAAAAATTAAGGTGTTTGGATGGAGAGTTGGTCACGAAATTCTCCCCACTTATAATAAAATTGCTCGCATTTTTCAGGAGTTTGTGGGGAAATGCCCTCGATGTGATACCGATGAGGAGACCCTTATCCACGCACTAAAGGACTGTCTTTCGACGAGAGAAATTCTGATTTATAGAGGGCTGGACAACCAATTACTCAATGGCAACTACATAAGATGTATCGATTGGCTGGAATATGCTTTTCAAATCATGGATGCGAAGGCTGCGACTGATTTCGTTACTCTCCTTTGGAACTATTGGAACAATAGGAACAACAGGATTTTTATGGACAAGAAAGATATTGCTTGGGAGGTGTGGGAACGTGCTATGACCCCTAGCAAAGGCTTTAGAGTGTATAATCTTGTTAATTCTCCTATTATTTCGGCAACCACTCCTTACAAGGCATAGACAAAGCCGCTGATTGTTGTTATTAAAATTAACTTTCATGCGACAGTTTCGAACGGTAGGATGGGTTATGGTGTTATTGCAAGAGACGAGGATGGTTTTGTGGTTGGTGGAAGTGAGGGGACTAAAGACTGTTCGATGAGTGCTGAATGGGTAGAAATGGAGGCGTTTGAAGAAAGTTTGAAGGTTACCAAGAGGTTGAAGAAGCAACATATTATTTTGGAATCTGATTGTGCTAATTTGGTTAATAAAATTAATAATAGGAAGGATGATGTCACCATTTTGGGCAGCCACATCAAAGCATTATGTATACAATTTGATAAGTATAAGTTAGTCAAAGTCAATTGGACTTATAGGAGTTGTAACTTAGTGGCCGATTTTATTTATCACTTTGTTATTCAAAATGATTGTAATTGGTGTTTTGACATCAATTATCCGACGGATATTCATGGGATTATTATTGTGGATGCAATAAATTGAGTTGGATCCTTTGTGATCCTTTTTCTTTCAAAAAAAAAAGCTACAGTAATCCAAAAAACATAGAAATTATTAAAAACGGGAAAAAATACATACTTAATCAAGAAATCAAAGTGGCCGAACCCTAGCTCAACAATGGCTTCTTTTTCTCTTGAAAATTCGGTGGACAATGGTGATTGAAGATAAAAACATTCATTTTATTTTATTTAATTTAACCATTATTTACTATAATACCCTTTAAAAACATTTAATATTTCAATAATACCAAGCCATTAACATCCACTATCAACTCTAATTGTCTAATTACCATATAAAGACTTTTACTTTAAAGTTTAATAGCTATTTAATACCTTTAGCCATTAGAACTCAACTTTTGCACTTTTAGTCCTTTTTATCAAATTGAGCAAGTAAAGGGTAAAATCTCTTAACGAAATTTTTATACGGCACTACTATCATGCTGTAGGCAATAAAATAATAATAAAATAAATTTTTTGACTTCGAATTTGTGGTCCCAAAACCACTGTTCCAATTTCACTGAAAACGGGCTATTACAACTCCCCCCTAAAGGGTTTTCGTCCCTGAAAATCTTACCAGAAAAAAAATTTGGATATTGCTTTCTCATAGCTTCCTCAATGATAAACTGTAAACATAACATATTTTAGGCCCACATTTAGCATGCTTTTGGATAATTTAAGACTCGATTTATGTAAAAAGGTGCTCTTAATCCTTTCTTTTCATGTCTTATACTCAGGAAAGCACCCACGGATGAAAATAATGTAAAATGGGCTTAAAACGGGCCAAATGGGCCAATTCACGAAATTGACACGGCCTGGACTTTAAGCCACACGGCTGTGCCTCATTAAATTACTAGAACACGGCCTAGACCCCGATAAACACGGCCGTGCCTCATTAAAAGTCCAAACACGGCCTGGCCACGAATCACTTGGGCGTATGCCATGGCCGTGTCCCTGTCGCTGGAAAGAGCAATTTCATTCAAGAAAGGATACTTGGAGGCAAAGAAACACATTCCAAAGCCTATTCAAACACCCTAGCAGGAATTCTACTTAAAATAGGAAACTTAGGGCCCAAGTAAAGCATCACAAAGTCTATATAAACACCCAAGGGACAACTTGAAACGGGAGTTTGGCAGAAGCCGAAACCGGCATCAAAAGCTAGGCCAAGGAGCCAAGACGAGAAGGTCAGAGTTAGGGAAAAATACGAGGGTAGCCAGTTGATCCATCCCAAGAAGCCGGAATTATACTCAAGACGGCGAAATTCTCCGTCAATTTGTTCAGGGGGTTTTAGGATTTTCTTATGTTTTGTTTTATCTTTTCTCTTGCGATGTTTTGTTTATTCATTATGAACTAAACCCCTCAGATACCTGAAGGGGATGAAACGTAAATGAATCTTTTTATTTGATTTTTAAGTTATATGATAATTACTTAGTTTGTTCTTAATTATGTTGCTTAATCCAAATCTAATGTGCTTAGGTGGAGGAGGAATAGACCCTGCCTAAGAGTAGATCTAACATAATTAAGCGGAGTTGATCGAACGCCTAGAGATAGGGTTACGAGATTTTGCGGATTAGGGTGAAACCTAATATGGGAGTCCATTGATCGATTATTGCTATCCTAGGGGGTTATTATGTTTAACGAGAGTTCCACTAATTAACCTAGGGTTAGATTTTATTCGCCGAGAGAGAGGATTTAATATAGGTTAGGGAGTCTTACGGATCAATCTAAGTAAAAGAAATCATATAATTTAGGGTTAAATAACAAGTGAAGTCTAGGTGGATTCTTCCTGAGGGTATCGTCATAATCAACTGAGTTTTCCTTCAAAGTTATCTTCCTATGCGTCCTTTTTGTCTTTGTGTCTTTAGTTTAGTCTTCGTCAATATAGTTTAAAGCAACTTCGCTCTATTTTTAAGGCTAAATAATAAAAAAAAAGTTAGTATTAGTACTCTTAATTCCTTTGGGTTCGATATCCGGTCTTACCTAAGCTATACTACTGTTCGATAGGTACACTTGCCTTTAATCGTTGTCAGAGTTAGTTTTCAGGTTTTGATCATTCTTTTATAAATTTTAAAACTCTGATTTCAGAGATCAAATTTTTGGCACCATTTTCGGGGAACTAAAATATTAAGAAAGCTCTATTTTTATTACATTAGCCATTTTTTTATTGCAATTTATTTTCATTATTATTTTTTTATTTTCATTTTTACTTTGCTAATTTTTCTTCTATTCTTGGCAGATAATTTTAGCCTATAGAGAAGATGGTACTGAATAATTATCAGTGGCAAGTCATGAGGACAATTCCTACTAAAGCATCCAGTGTCTTTGACCTCGACGTGTTCACTAGGTTATCTACCTAGTTAGAGATGATGAATAAAAAGATCGATGGTTTGTATAGTCTCTCCCAGGTACACTCAGTAATGCAATATGACTCGAATCCAAGAGGCGTGGCGAATCCTGAGTACCCACCCTACGGATATGGCATGGAGAACGAACAAGTCCACTATATGGGTAACTACTCTAAACCTCAAAATAATTTTTATAATAACACTTATAATGCAGGTTGGAGGTACCATCCCAATTTCTCGTGGAATGACCAAAGTAGCCAAAGACAGAAACTTTATCCAGATTTTCAACAACCACCTCACCAACAAGAAGAGGAGTCGAACATTGAAGAGATGCTGACAAAATTCATGGCAACCACAGATACCCCTCTCCAAGACACTGAGAAATCATTTAAAAGTCAACAAACACCAGTTGAAAAGAGCAAGAATCGATTAGAGGAAGTTACTAAGTCAGTAAGGGAAGCCACTAAGGCAGTTGAACAACTTGCAAAGTTAATATCCAAAGAACTGCAAGGACGTTACAAAGTTAATATCCAAACAACCGCAAATCCAAGCCATCACAGTTCATGATAGTAAAAGGTTAGACGAACCCATCTCAAAACAAGAAAACAAGGTAGAAGAAGGTAAAGTTGAAGTGACACAAGAAAAGCCAAAACTGGTAATCAAAGAATACCAACCTCGCATTCCTTACACCGAAGCATTAAAGAAAGACGATACAGAGGAACAGTTCAGTAAGTTTCTTAAGCTTTTAAAGAAATTACATATCAACTTACCTCTTCTTGAAGATCTTTCGCAGATGTCAGACTCTAGAAAATTTTTAGGGGAGATGTTAATGAAAAAGCAAAGGATAGACGAGGAATCACATGTGGAACTCAACGCAAAGTGCTCGGCAATTCTACAAAATAAACTACCACAAAAATTAAAAGATTTAGGGAGTTTTACAATTCCATACATAATTGGTAGTTTATCTATAGAAAATGCGTTAGCCGATTTAGGGGTAAACATAAATGTTATGCCTTATAAACTGTTAAACAACTAGGTCCAGGGAAACCCAAACAAACTAAGATGAGCGTTCAATTAACTGATAAAACTATCAGAATTCCTAGGGGTATAATAGAAAATGTTCTAATCAAAATTGATAAATTCGTATTTCCAGTAGACTTTGTCGTTTTAGACATGGATGAGGACAATAATATTCCTTTAATTTTAGGAAGACCCTTTTTAGCAACTGCCAGAGCTAAAATTGATATCTATGCAGAAGAACTCATATTTTGCGTAGGCGACAAGATAGTCACTCTTCAAGCTCTTGACTCGGCCAGAACATCAAGTGATACAGAGTACCAACCTCGTGTGCCATATCCCAATGCAATAAAGAAAAACCACACAGAGGAAGAATTCGGTGAACTTACGCTTCGTGTAGACAACGAAACAATCACTCTTCAAGCTCTTGACCCAACTAGGACATCAAGTAATAAAGGTACGAACGATAATTTTATTGATAACCATTTGGTTCAACCTTCTTTACAGGAATCATCACGAAATCACCTAGCTGAGCTAGATCTTAGACCTTGTGCCAACAAAGAAGAATTAGATGAGGAATGAAGCCTTAGGGTCGACAAACTAGAAGAGTGGACAACACAATTTAAAAAAGAACCAGAACCACACGAAGTGAAACTGAAGGAGACCCCAGACAAGCTGATAGGAACAACAAATCACATCAAAATAGAGGATCAGGTAATGTTGAATAAGGAAGACCCTCGAATCACAAATTCAAACCTCAAGATAAACGAAGAAATCACTTTTGAGGTACTTAATGTTATCCTATACGGCACAGTCGAGGTAAGCAATCCTAAATTCGACACTTTTGAGGTAAACATTACTCGACTTAAACTATATATCCATAACCTAAGTGATCGCATGGGAAAGGATTTTCACCTCCTCAAACCACCATGACCATACGAATAAGAGGTAAAGTCTAGCTTAAGACTATAAACGAGCGCTTTTCGGGAGGCAACCCAAGCACTAACCCCATTTTTCATTTTTATTTACTTTATTTTATTTTATTTTATTTTATTTTTCTCATTTATTTTTCCTTTTAGCACCTAACCATAAACTAACCAAAGAGCAGATTGCTAGGCCACACGACCCTACACACGGGCGTGCCCGTGGCCGTGTGGAAGCCAAGGGATGAACCATGGGCCTGCCAGTAGTCGTGCACGACATAGAAAAAATTTCTTTCCCCAACATGGGTGGCGATAAAAGTCCATGCTCGTGCCGACGCCCCGTGCGAGGTTACTGACTTGTTAAGCACGGGCTGAACAGGGCCGTGCCTTCCAACCTTGCCAACATTCTGACTTATTGAACACGAGAGGAGCATGCCTATATTAAATGACCGTGTGAAGAAAGACACAGGCGTGCCACTACACCCACGGCCGTGCCCGAACATCCTGAACGTACCTAAAATTCAAAATTTCAAAATACGGGCTACATCTCTATTTAAAACTCATTCTCCCTTTTTCTAGCTGTCTTTCATTTTCCATTATTTATTTTTGTTTTTATTTTGATTTTATTTTCATTTCATTATTATTATATTTTTTTACTTTATTTTATTTTATCTTCTTCTTCGTATTCTTTATGATATTTAGATTTAGCTTAGGATACAATAAAATCAGATCGACTGCTTCGAGGATTCAATGTCAAACGGTTCGAGACGCTTCCCCATGTTCACCTCTAATCCTATCCGGTTTCTTTTCATTGACTTCATCCAAAATTCAGGAAGTTTCACTTCTCTCCCCATCTTATGATTTTTATGATTATTTTGCTATTATCCATCTTTGTACATTGAGGGCAATGTACATCTTAAGTGTGGGGGGGTTAACTATAGTATTATTTGAAAATCCCTGAATTATGCCTTGTTCAAAATAAAAGTCTCTCATATTATGATTAGAATGAAATTTCCTTTGATTTATGATTTTTATTGATATGTTTTTGAATAAGTCATAGTTAATTGTGTATTGATGATTAAATTTGAAGAATATTAGGGAATCAAGCATGATAAGTCTAATTTTCAAAAATTTAAAATTTTAGGTTGTTAACCTGAATTTGAATGTTAACTTGAAGTTTGAAATTTACGAGGTTGACATAAAAAACACCCATAATTCTTGTGAGATTTTCAGCATTATAGAGCATATATTCTTTTTCATGCTCACTTTATTGATTATGAGTATGTCAACATTGAACTGTTATTCTAGAACTTGCCTTGATTATACATGTCGAGACTACAGTTATGATTTGATAGACAGATATGATAAAGGCACTTAGGATTTAACCCATTAACACTTCTAAAAAGCCAACCTTTATAATTAACCCTTAGTGAACCCCGTTGATCCTAACAACCCTTTTTATTGACTTACCTACTAATTTTAACCCAAAACCCTATGTATTTGTCATCACAATTTCTTTTAATTACCCTTTTTGTCGAGATTTGATTTTGAACAGTTTCCTAACTATGTTCTATATTTCAGTTGTAAAAGTTCTTTCTTATTATTGTAATGATAGTTTGTTCTTAAAAAAATGAAGTATATTCATTATTAGTTTGTGATTAGGTGAGCTTAGACATTAAAATTCAAAAATTCTTGAAGAAAAAGCTCGTATTATTAGTATTATTAAGCTTCAATTGATTATTTAAGATTAGTTCATTTTTCTAGTTAGGAAATTTATCAGGTCAATCTCGATTCTAACTGTCTAATTCAGCCTTTATCCACACCTTTAACCCTAGCCCCGTTACAACCCTGTTAAAGACCTTTTGATCTGTTTGTCATCTCATTTTACAATGGTGGAGATTTTATTTTCAGGCAAGCCTATGGGATTAACTTTTCATGTTCGATTATTGAGTGCTTAATTTTGACCTTTAAACACTTTTTGAGTGATTTGAGTGAATCTTTTTTGAGGATGTCAATCCTTGTAGATTTTGAATTAAAGGTAATTATTTAGATGAAGGGAAACACCTCTATTTTCGTGCTACAAATGGATGACTTACCTTGTTTGAATCTTTAGGACTCTTTGAGTTAAAATATCCATGTATAAATTATCTATGAATTAGGATAAGGCATTGTTGATAGGAATTATGAATAATGGAAAGTTTGTTTTAATTGTAAGTTCAGAATTTTGCTTGAGGGCAAGCAAAAACTTAAGTGTGGGGGTATTTGATAAACTGTAAAAGTAACATATTTTAGGCCCACATTTAGCATGCTTTTGGATAATTTAAGACTTGATTTATGTAAAAAGGTGCTCTTAATCCTTTCTTTTCATGTCTTATACTCAGGAAAGCACCCACAGATGAAAATAACATAAAACGGGCTTAAAACGGGCCAAATGGGCCAATTCACGAAATCGACACGGCCTGGACTTCAAGCCACACGGCCGTGCCTCATTAAATTACTAGAACACGACCTGGACCCCGATAAACATAACCGTGCCTCATTAAAATTCCAAACACGGCTTGACCATGAATCACACGGGCGTGTGCCATGGCCGTGTCCCTGTCGCTGGAAAGAACAATTTCATTCGAGAAAGGATACTTGGAGGCAAAGAAACACATTCCAAAGCCTATTCAAACACCCTAGCAGGAATTCTACTTAAAATAGGAAACTTAGGGGCCAAGTAAAGCATCACAAAGTCTATATAAACACCCAAGGGACAACTTGAAAGGGAAGTTCGGCAAAAGCCGAAACCGGCATCGAAAGCTAGGCCAAGGAGCCAAGCCGAGAAGGTTAGAGTTTGGGAAAAATGCGAGGGTAGCCAGTTGATCCATCCCAAGAAGCCGGAGTTATACTCAAGACGGCGGAATTCTCCTTCAATTCCTTTAGGGGGTTTTATGATTTTCTTATGTTTTGTTTTATCTTTTCTCTTACGATGTTTTGTCTATTCATTATAAACTAAACCCCTCAGATACCTGAAGGGGATGAAACCTAGATGAATCTTTTTAATTGATTTTTAAGTTATATGATAATTGCTTAGTTTGTTCTTAATTATGTTGCTTAATCCAAATCTAATGTGCTGAGGTGGAGGAGGAATAGACCCTGCCTAAGAGTAGATCTAACATAATTAAGCGGAGTTGATCAAACGCCTAGAGATAAGGTTACGAGATTTTGCCGGATTAGGGTGAAACCTAATATGGGAGTCCATTGATCGATTTACTACTATCCTAGGGGGTTATTATAAGAGAAAGAGAGTTCCACTAATTAACCTAGGGTTAGATGTTATTCACCTCGAGAGAGGGTTTAATATAGGTTAAGGAGTCTTACGGATCAAGCTAAGTAAAAGAAATCATATAATTTAGGGTTAAATAACAAGTGAAGTCTAGGTGGATTCTTCCTGAAGGTATCGTCATAATCAACTGAGTTTTCCTTCAAAGTTATCTTCCTATTCATCCTTTTTGTCTTTGTGTCTTTAGTTTAGTCTTCGTCAATATAGTTTAAAGCAACTTCACTCTATTTTTAAGGCTAAATAATAAAATGAAAGTTAGTATTAGTACTCTTAGTTCCTTTGAGTTCGATATCCGGTCTTACCTAAGCTATACTACTATTCGATAGGTACACTTGCCTTTAATCGTTGTCAGAGTTAGTTTTTAGGTTTTGATCATTATTTTATAAATTTTAAAACTCTAATTTCAGCGATCACTCAGGTTCCCAAGTGGCTTCTTCTAATCCATGTCGTTGCCAGAGAACTTTTACTAAAGCTATGTTCTTGTTTCTTAATTCTTTCACCTCTCGTGCCAGAATTCTAACTGGTTCCTTACTGTACGACATATCAGGCTGAATCTTGACATCCGTCGGGGAGATAACATGTGAAGGGTTAGATCGGTACCGTCGTAGAGCAAACAAAGGTTTTCTACTCAAAGCGTCAACAACCATATTCGCTTTTCTCGGATGATAATCAATGATCAACTTATAATATTTTTAATAGTTCGAGCCATCTACATTCTCAAATTCAAATCTTTCTGTGAAATTAGATACTTCAAACTTTTATGATCGGTAAATATATGACATTTTTCACTGAACAAATACTGTTGCCAAATTTTCAACGCAAACACAGAACTACCAATTCTAGGTCATGTGTCGAATAGTTCTTTTCATGCAAATTTAACTGTCTGGAAGCATAAGCTATTACTTAGCCCTCCTACATCAAAACACAGCCTAAACCATTTAAAGATGCATCACTGAAAATCACAAATTTTTTACCCGATTCAGGTTTGAACTAAAATTGGTATCTCTGTCAACAGTGATTGAAACTTTGCTGACATTTCTCGAACCATTCAAATTTCACATCTTTCTGTAAAAGTCGTTTCATTCATGTAGTTATCATCGACAACCCTTTGATGAATCTTCAATAATAACCAGCTAATCCCATAAAACTTCGAACTTCGGATACGTTTCTCGGTGGTTTCTAGTCAACAACTATGAAAATTTTACTCGGATTAACTCTGATGCCTTCAGCCGATACTATATGTCCTAGAAAAGTAACTTCTCGAAGCTAAAACTCACATTTACTAAACTTGGCAAATAGTTGTTTATCTCGCAGGGTTTACAACAGAATTCTCAAGTGCTCAGCATGCTAAGCCTCATCTCGTGAATAAATCAGAATATCATCAATAAAAACCACAAAAAATCTATCTAAACATAGTCTAAAGACTCTGTTCATCAAATCCATAAACGCTGTAGGTGCATTAGTTAAACCAAACGGCATCACAAGAAATTCATAGTGTCTGTACCTGGTTCTGAATATAGTTTTTGGCACATCCGAATCTTTAACTCGTAGTTGATAATAGCTAGAACAAAGATAAATCTTCAAAAATACTGTGGCACCTTTCAACTGATCGAACAGATCATCAATTCGAGGCAGTGGATATTTATTCTTGATTGTAACCTTGTTGAGCTGACGGTAGTCTATACACAATCTCATCGATCTATCATTTTTCTTAACGAACAGAACCGGTGCACCCCAAGGTGAAAAACTAGATCAAGCAAAAACCCTATTTGGCAACTCTTGTAGTTGCGCTTTCAAATCTTTCAACTCAGTAGGATCCATTCTGCAAGGTGTTATTGATATCGGTGATGCTCCCGGTACAAGTTCAATAGCAAATTCAATCTCTCTGATCAGTGGTAATCCAGGTAATTCCTCTGGAAACACATCAGGATACTCGCAAACTACTAGCACTGATTCAAGCTTCGATTCAAACACATCAGCATTGCAACCTTTTCTCACATATTTCTACGCTGACATAGCTGGTATAATAATAGGCAACCTACTTAGACTATTTGATTCAATACGAAGCGTCTCACCATTCTGACATTTTAGTATAATAAGCTTTCGTCTACAATTTACAACAACATCATGTAGAGTTAGCCAATCCATGCCCAAAATCACATCAAATTAATCAAACGGTAACAGCATTAAATCAGGTGGAAAAATGTAACCCCAAGTCATCAAAGGATAATTCTTGTAGACTTTATCAGCTAGCAGATGCCGACCTAGGGGGCTCGATATTTTAACCATGAATTCAGTGGACTCAACAGATAAATTCTTACTAAACACTAAATTCGTACACATATATGAATGAGTGGATCTCAGATCAATCAAAGCAGTAACATTAGTATAAAAAATAGATAAAGTACCGATAATAACATCTGGCACAGAAGCATACTCTCGTGCGCAAATAGCATAAGCTCTAGCTGGTGCTCATGCCTCGGATCTCACAGCAGAATCTTTAGTAACACCATGGCTACCACACATATTTTTGGGATTACAAGGTGGTCTACCTCTTGCAGCAGTATTGCTCGGCTTCGTGTTTTAAGCTTTCTCATTCTCAGATTTCTCTGGTCAATATCTAAGATAGTGGTCTAAAAAACCACACTTGAAACACGCTTCATTCTTTACTTGACACTTGCCATAATGTGGTTTCTTGCAGTGCTTGCACTCGGGCCAAACATCTCTGACACTACCCACACTAGCTACAGATGTAGCCTGCAATTTTAGACTGGAACGCCGGCTGCCTCTGTCTCTAATAGAATATCCCGTAGAAGCTGTAGAACAGTTGTGATGTTCTTTAGATCTCTTTAATGTTGACTGATATGACTTCCTAGTCGATCTCTTTCTCGAGTCTCTAGCTTCAAAATCAGCACGCCTTTTCTCTTTACTCAGCTCCTTAGCTTTATGTTCATGATCAATCAATACAACGAATTCTTTCAACTCAAAAACTCCAACTAGAAGCTTAATGTCCTTATTTAACCCTTCTTCAAATCTTTTACACATAGTAGTCTCAATTGGGATGCATTCACGAGCATATTTACTCATTCTAACAAATTCCCGCACATACTCTGATACAGACATACAACCATGTTTGAGTTCAAGAAATTCTTTTTGTTTCTGATCAAGAAACCTTTGACTAATATATTTCTTTTGGAACTCAAGTTAGAAAATTCCCAGGTGATCTGCTCTCTCGGCACAACAGAAATCAACGTGTTCCACCATTGGTAAGCTGAATCTTTTAATAAAGATACCGCACACTTAACACATTCGGTCGGTGAACAAGAGAGTTTATCGAAAACCCTGATCGTATTTTCTAACCATAATTTTGCTCTTTCGAGATCATGTTCAGTAGTAGCTCGGAATTCTTCAGCCCCGTACTTACGTATCTTGTTAACAAGTGGCTATAGGAATAACAGGAACCGATTGAGGAGTAGGAGGGGTGGAGGTTGTTGAGCAGCTGGGTTAATCCGTACTCACTCAATGAACCACTCACTCATTATATGGAAGAAGGCTTCTTTAGCCTCTCCTCCCTGGCCCTCAGATATGGGCCTAGTGTCACTCGATGCTACCCTATGAATGGAGGCTTGAACGTTACTCTCTACTTTATCAGAGTCAATTCGGTTGGACATCATTGCTATATGAAAACATGTTTTAGACAATCAGGAGATACACTTCACAGGTTATATAATGGCATGTATAACTTGACCCATACACGCTACGTTCAATCTGAGAATCGACTAAACCATAGCTCTGATACCAATAAATGTAACACTCCTAACTTAAATCCGTCTCTGAAACAAGGTTACAGAGCATTACCAAAGTTTACAAAATAATAAGATAGAAATTTCAAACATTTCAAAACATATCATTATTTGTATAAAAAAACAAATCAAAATCATTCATATTGTCCCATATATGAGCCCTCGAGGCCCAAAATATGCTTTAGAAAAAAGTTGGGACTAAATTGGAAACTTAGAGAATTTTTCAGAAAACATTGAAAATTTTCAACACAGTATGGGTCACACAGCCGTATGGGCATTCGAAATAGGGACACACGGCCGTGTCCCAGCCCGTGTCCGTACCCTTGTAACTCACTGACTTGGGCCACATGGCCAAGCCGTACGCCCGTGTGCCAGGCTGTGTACCCTTCAAAATAACCTCACATGGCTGTGTGCCAGGCCGTGTGTTAGGCCGTGTAATAGCTTGACTTGCAACCCTTTGAAAGCTACAGGGGACACACGACCGTGTCACCTAGCTATGTTTCACACACGGCTGAGACACACGCCCGTGTCTTTGCCCGTGTGGATGAAAATAGGCCATTTTACAAGCCATTTTTCTCACCCAATTAGGCATGTACCTACAACCACAAATGCACATATACACAAGCCATAATAAGGCAACAAAACCGTGCATATTCTAGCCTTATATAAAAGGTATGATCACATACAACCAATATACCCTTAGGCACATGAAATGACAATATATAAACATGTATAACTATGTATTCAATATGGCCAATTAATCAACTAACTTATAAGCATGTTTGCCTTAATACATAACACATAGTTACCTTACCAAAATCATCATTGTTTTATGCGATGTCAAAGTCTTAAAATTTATATAAAGAATGATTGAACCTGGGAACTAACTATGACAATGATTTGAGGCAAGCCCACCTATCAAACAATAGTATAGTTAAGGCAAGACCGGAATATCAAACCCAAAGGAACCAAAAGTACTAATACTAATTCTCTTTTTATTATTTAGCCTAAGAATTAAGGGAATATTTTATCTAAACTAAAATTAACTAACTACTAAACTAAAGACTCTAAGACAAAGAAGAATGAATTTGGAGAATCACTTTTAGGAAAAACTAATTGATTAAGACAACACCCAAGGAAGAATCCACCTAGACTTCACTTGTTATCTAACTCTAAACCAGACGATTTATTCATTTGACTTGATCCGTAAGATTTCCTAAGTTATATTAATCCCTCTCTCGAGGCAACTAACGTCTAACCCTAGGTTGATTAATTAAAATCTCTTTCTAATTAAAACCCCTAGAATTGCATTACCTCGACCTATGGACTCCCATATTAGGTTTCACCCTAATCCGGTAAAATCTCATCACCTTTTCTCTAGGCGTGCGATCAACTCCACTTAATTATGCTAGATCTACTCTTAGGCAGGGACTTTTGCTCTTCCACCTAAGCACATCATACTTGAATTAATATCCCGGAAATATCAACACAAGAATTAAGAACACATAATTAAGAACAAGTCAAATATTTATCATATAGTTGAGCAAACGATAACAAGATTCATCTTAGGTTTCATCCCCCTCAGGTATCTGAGGGTTTAGTTCATAATAATAAAAGAAAACATCTCAGAAGAAAAGATAAAACAAAACATAAGAAATCCCTAAAACTCCCTGAAGGAATTGAAGGAGAGATCCTCCGTCTTGAGTATGATTCCGGCTTCTTGAGATGAGTCAACTGGCTATTTTCGAGTAATTCCCCACAAACCTGCCTTCTTTAGCCTAGCTGGACGCCCCCTAACTAAAGCCTTGGGTTCCGGCTTCTGCCGAACTCCCTCTTAAGTTGCCCCTTAGGGAGTTTATATAAGCTTTGAGATGCCTTACTTGGCCCCTAAGTATCCTAATTTAAGTAGAATTCCTCCTAGGGTGTTTAAATAGGCTTTGGAACGTGTTTCTCTGCCTCCAAGCATCCTATTCTGAGTAAAACCCCTCTTGGCCGCGGCAGGGACAGGCCCATGGCACACGCCCGTGTAAATCGTGGACAGGTCGTGTTCGAGTTTGTTGATGAGGCACGGCCGTGTGGTCTTGGGCCCAGGCCTCGTTAATTTCGTGATATGGCCCATTTACTCTATTTTGGGCCTGTTTCTTGTTCTTTTCATCCTCCGGTTCTCTCCTGGGTATAAAACATGAAAACAAAGGATTAAGAGGACCAAATTACACAATTCAAGGCTTAAATTATCCAAAAGCAAGCTAAATGTGGGCCTAAAATATGTTACTATTACGGTTTATCACAAAACATACCAAATGGTACCAAATATACCACTCAATCATTAGCCTAAAAAATACATATATGTCTTCCATAGCAAAGTACCAATTCACAACAAGTTATAAGACATACATATAATATGTAGGTTCAACCTACATTTCCATTTCCATCATTCAAAAACATTAAACAAATGATCAACCATATCAAGGCTAATTTTACAAGCCAAAACTATACCATTTCACTAACAAAATGCCAAATTACAAGCCAAGTTAAATGGTCAAAACCACAACCAAAACACATGCCACATTAGCCATAATACCTATACATTCCATTATAACCAAAATTTAACAACCAAATGTACAGAAGAGCCGATGGATAGTGTGATATAACTCCAACAAGCTTCTAACCCAAACAAGCTTCTGATTCACTATAAAACACGGAAAAATAACATAGAGAAAGCATTTAAGCTTAGTAAGTTCATATAACTTAGAATTTAACTTACATTTGATCAAGTAACAGGTAAGTAACAAAACATAACCCAATGCATTTATGGCCAAATGCCTAAGTACATACACACCAACCATATTAGTCATGTAATTACATATATGAACCAATAATCATGGATGAGCTTAAGAATTAATCAAGTTTATCATCCATTTCATATATCTATATATCATGTAACATCATTTCCATGTATTTCATATGTATACATGTAATAGTTCATATCGAACTCATATCATTCTGTATTAGAACATTACCCGTTGAACCGTTTAGAATACTGTTGGGTACCCGAGATAGCTTACATATAGTGTGCTAGCTCATATAACTGTAATCCATCAATTCATGTACATATATGCTCATATGACCTGTAAATCATTATGCTCACTTGAGCTGTAGATCGGTATGCTCTCATGAGCTATAAAGTATCTGCAACACATGTAGGACCTCAGGCAAAACATGTAACCCTAATAACATGTCATTTGTATCCTACGGATTCTTAAAGTTCAAACGAAACTCGGTATTTGTCGAACTTTGTTGGATATACAATCATGTAAATTTATAGTAATTCACAATTCATAATAATTCAATATAAAACATATAAACACAATTTAATCACATGAACTTTGTAACAGTCCGGTTTACCCTAGTTAGAATAGTGGTTTCAGGACCACAAATTCGAGTCAGAAAAATATTTTAATATTATTTTTTGTGCTTACAATATGTGATTAAGCATGTGTGAAAGTTTTGTGATTTAATTTATTTGATTGTGTGTTTAATTTGATATAAGGATTTAATTACATAAAATGTTAAATTAGCATGCTATGTGTTAAAAGTACCTATGTGTTATGTCTTTATTAATGTGGTGGCCTTATGTAGTAAATAAACCATTATGTATGATAATGGACATAAATAGCCTTAATGTATATAAGTTTTATAAGTTAATAAAAAGGCTAAATAGGTAAATATGCTAATATATGATATTAAATAAAACATAAAACATACATGCTTTGTTCATCTTTTTGCACCGAAATTAAAGAAAGAAGAAACCATTTACATGCTCAAGGGTTCGCCACTTTGTGTTGGTGATTAAGGTATGAGTTTTGTTCGATATTAGATCATTTCTACATTTTTGTGATCGTTACTTTGTGTTCTATCAAATCCATGCTTTAATTTTTAAATTTGATGAAGAATTTGAAATGTGCCATTGATGAATGCTTGAGCTTTGTGATATTAGTTGGTGAAATGTGACATATGTGTTAGATTAACATGTTTTGTCTTTAGATTTTTGGTAAATTTGAGTAATTTGGACTAAATTGTGAAAATAATATTTTGAGGGACTAAAATGTGAAATAAATGAAATGTGAGGACTTATATGAAGCATGTGAAAATTCGGCTAAGCATGGGTACAAGGAAATTATGTGTATTTTGTCATTTTGTGAAATAAAGACTTAAATGTCAAAATGTGAAAATATGAGGGCTAATTTTGTAAATTTCCTTAAATGTGTGTTTTTGGATTGAATTGAATGATTTGGTGAATAAAAGGGTTAAATTTGAATATGTATAGATCAAGAACCAAAGAAAACAGACTTAGACCGAGGAAAGTCGAAAATGATCTAGTAGTCGAATCCGTTCGTTTAGTCTGGATTCGAGGTAAGTCTATATACAAATAAATATATTTGAATTTATTTATATATGTTCATATAAAATTGAATTGAGATGAATGAATATAGAGTATACACACATGGAATCTGAGAAAGTATCGATAATGTGTCAATGTCCGAAAAGCCCCATATGAACCTTAGGAATAGATCGGATTCATATGTCATGACATAGGGTTTCGATTTGTGATATCATATAAGACCACATCTGGGACGTTGGAGTTGATTTGTGAATTACGTGTAAGACCATGTCTAGAACATTGGCATCGTATATAATTTCGTGAAGACCCTGTCTAGGACAGTGGCATCGATATTTGATTACATGTAAGACCACGTCTGGGACGTTGGCTTTGTACGAGCATTCTGAGTTTCTGAGTATCCTATTTGATTTCGAATAGTTCAACGGGCAATTCTGAAAAATGGAAGACTATGTGAAAAGTGTAATCGGTTCAAGTACGTTGGAGATGAATACTTTGTTTGAGTATAAAAGGTGAGTATATGTGAATTTGTTCAAGTGAGATATGTGCATAGTCTTGTTGAGACTAATGTGATATATGTATGAACGAGCTATGAACAAATGAGATACTTAGAGATATAAATTGTTGGTAAGTAATGACTAAACAAATGAGCCAAAGAAGAATTATGAATTTGAAATTAAGATATTAATGACTTTGTATTTGATATGATTACGAATGTTTAGTTGTTATGTTTATTTGTATATGGCTTACTAAGCTTTTGAAAGCTTACTCTGTGTGTGTTTGCATTATTTTATAGACTACAGAAGGCTCGGGGATCATCGATGTAACATCCTGGTTTTGGGGGTTCTGCATCTAATGTAGGTTGTGTGTGGATGCTGTGTTTGGTATATTATTTTGGTGTGTTTAGGGGTCCAGGGAAGGCTCGAGGTTAACCCGAAGCCTGGGCAAAATTTTAGTCTTTGGGCACTTTCAGGGGAGAGCTGACTGGAGCAGACTTAAGGGTTATTGCTTGTGTTTGATGACACAAGAATTGAAGTGGAAAAGTGGCAAGGAGGCATCACTTAGAGTGTTTGTAGGTGACGCCACAGGGAAGCAAAGAGGGAGCTGGTTCAAGTCGCATGGTGCTCATTTTGGGAATTCTTTTTGGCGTCAAGGGGAGCAGAGGTGGAGTTTGGCTAGGATACTTCAAGAGAGGAGAGTTGATTGAGTCAAATAATTCAAATGTGTGGGTAAGAGAAGAAAGAGGAGTTTGAATCATTCAAACTATTTTGAATGAGTGATCAGGAGTGAATTAAGAAGAAAAGGAAGGGATTAGCATGTGGTAAAGGTGGTGGTCGAATTTTAGGAGCTTGTGGAGGGGGGAAAACAATCAGTTTTTGCTTGTATTGGTGTGCCGAAACTCATTAGTGGTCTGAGGTTCCATTTTAGTTTCTTTAGAACAAATTCGGGTATGAGGGGGGATGTGAGTGCCGTTTTGTGCTTAAGCATTGGAATCTCTTTCTTTTCTTTCTTTTTGAGTCCATAATTCTTTGGGTGCCGAAATGGTAATAGCCAACATCTATTCTCCTCTCTTTTTCTTCTTGAGCCGAATGTGATAGACTATTGGTGCACTTTCTTTTTCTTCATTTTCTTTTACTCATCATTCTCGTTGTTCTCTTATTCATCTTCTCTTCCTCTCATAAGCCAAAACCCCTATTTACTTCCATTCTTTTCTCTATTTCTTGTTAAAGCCGAATCTCCCTAGCCATTCTTTCCTCTATTTTTCCCTCGGTTTCTCTTAAAGCTGAAACTCTTAAGCCTTCATTGAAGTACTTTTATCTTCATTTTTGGTTCTTTCATCTTATTCTCTTCCACTCTTGATCATTGCCGAATCTTCTCTACTATTGTGCTTGTGCTGAGTTATCTTAGGTGTTATTCGAATCTTCTGTGTTAAGGGGGCTAAAGTGTTAGGCATCTATTTCGGATCATTCTTTGGGTTAGTTTATTAAGGGGGCGCCTATTCCGGGAAGTATTGCTAGACGAATCTTTGAACCTTACCTCTCTTTTCGGGATTTCAAGGTAAGGGTTTTCTCTTCAGATATTTGATTAGGTCCACTTATCGTTATTCGCTACCTTAACCTTGTGTTGTTGTTAAACAACCATTGTTCCCTTATAGTATCTTCTGACCAAGATCTTTTGATGGAATCCAATACCAATCAGGCAAAGGAGGGGGTGAGACCCGTAAACCCAGCCACTAAGTTTAAGAAACGAGCGGTGTCAGCAGTTCGAGATTGGCCACCGGGTTGTGGGCCGGCTTCAGAACAGAGTAGTAGGCAGATAGCAGTCGTTTCTGCTGTCGATAGTGTCAACGTAGAGAGTACTATTTTGCATGTTATCAGGTGTGTAAAACCTCTTAAACTTTATTTTAACTGTAATAATAATTGTATGGGCTGAAAAAGTGGGAAAAGGCTATGTAGACAGTCGTAATACCCTTGTGGGTAAGGCTAGGGATGCCATGTACGTGACTATAGCATTTTCCTTGTGTGTAAGGATGTATGTGGTAATATTTTACTGTGTTGATAGCATGTTGCATTCATTAATGCATGGGATATGGATTTGATATAAAGGGGAAGTGCCTGATCTTTTTGGTCACATGGTGATCGGTGGCTAAGCCACGTTATACTATTATTTGGTCACATGGTGATCGGTGGCTAAGCCACGTTATATTATTATTTGGTAACATGGTGATCGGTGGCTAAGCCATGTTATATTATTATTTGGTCACATGGTGATCGGTGGCTAAGCCACGTTATACTATTATTTGGTCACATGGTGATCGGTGGCTAAGCCACGTTATTTTATTATTTGGTCACATAGTGATTGGTGGCTAAGCTACGAATGAGGCATGTAGCGGATGGAGGGTTGATTGTAGAAATCCCCACGGTGTGATAGGCTGGTACGGGTTAGCGTGTAGAGGATGGAAAAATTAGGTTGGGCTGGGACATGATGCATTCATTTATTCTTATGTCATCTTGAGTGGGCTAAGGCCCAATATGTGATTTTGGGCCTCGAGCCGTTTATGTGTTATAGGGAATTTACACACTGAGTCTCGGTGACTCACCCCTTATTTAACCTTTCAAGTAACCAGTAGATCGTGGATGTGGCAGCCGAGGCGGACTCGTGGAGGGCATAAAGTCTTTTCTTTCCGTAAATTTGTTTCCTGCTTTATTTTATTTCAAATGGGGATTTTGTTATGTAATAAGGCCTTCCTAAGTTAATATTTGGTTTTTATTTAATTTTTCATTTCTTTAAAATTTGACACTATGCAAACTTGGTCACGAAATTAAAGATGGGGTTTTCAAATTACGAGTAACACATTCAAGAATCACCAAGCTTAAAGAATATTCAAATAATGCAAATTGAAATTTTTCTAAACTTACAAATCACTATTTTCAAGACATCGCATTAATCGAAGAGTTTTCAAATCTAAAGTTTTCCCAAACTCAATGAAAAATTGTTTTACTTCATCCGGTAACATACCAGATCCGATCGTAACGTTTAGGCTGAGTTTGGGGTGTTACAATTTTGGTATCAGAGCCGAGGTTGCAAAACTCGGGCTGTGAAATGGGTTCATGGGTTCAACAGTGTTTTATAAAGTTGATGTGCACGTTAACTGGAGGAACTGTTTTGATTGAAATATGGTATCCGAGCCTACCGGCACCCGATCCACGCAGGTAAGTCTTCTAACTTTTTGATGATGTACTCATGAAATGCTTATTTGATTGAATGAATGTGGCTACTAGGATTAGAAGATTCAGACTTTAGAAACTGAACCCTTTAGATATAGCTACGAACTCGCGAGAACTACTATTAATACTACTCCTCATAAGATTGCTCGGTATAAAACAGTGAAAGAAAGTACTAATTCATAAAACTTTTAATCAGATAAACGCGTATCGATAGCCATGAGTACTAGGGGACGGGGACGTGCTATACGCGGCCGTGGTAGAGGCCGAGGTGTTGGGTCTGAACCCTCAGAGTCAGGACATGGGTCAGGAAATGAGATGCCAGTACCGCCAGCTGCGGAAGCAGATCTTCAGGATCAAACGGGCGGAGATGATGCGGTGTCTCAAGCAATGTTATGGGTATTGGAGCGAGTTGCTAGAGCGAGCATAGGATCTGGGGCTTGGAAATCGGTGTCTGAATGACTTCGAGCCAATGGAGCAGAAATGTTTAGGGGTGTATCTAGCGTAGCTCCGAATATAGCTGAGTATTGGCTAGAAGCAGTAGAGCGTATCATGGATAATCTTGATTTTACGGTGAAGGAGAAGTTGAAAGGAGTTATGTCTCTTTTACGGGATGAGGCGTATCAGTGGTGGCTGACAGTTAGGGATGGTTCAGTGGCTGACCGCATTACCTAGGATTTCTTCAAGTCGGCATTCCAGAGTAAGTACATCAGATCGAGTTATGTGGATGTGCAGCGAAGGGTATTTTTGAACTTGGTTCAGGGAAATAAATTGGTGGCTGAGTATGAGGCAGAATTCTTACGTCTTAGTCATTATGCCCGGGGAATAATGGCCACAGACCATGAGCGTTGTTTTCGGTTTGAAGATGGTCTGAGGGAGGATTTGCGAGTGCTGATTGCTCCGCAGCGAGAAAGGAATTTGCTGTTCTAGTGGAAAAGGCTAAGATAGCTGAGGAAGTGAAGCAGTCCGAAAAGCAGAATCAGGATAGAGATAGACGTAGAAATAAAAGGGATTTTGGATCGTCGGGGTCAGCTGGGCGTTTTTAGAAAAGACCTAGGTCAGATGGGCCAAGTCGGGTTTTGAGATCTGTTATTGATAGTCAGCCTCAGAGGTGTACTCGATGTGGTAAATTTCATTTGGACGAGTGTTGGACGGGCAATGAAGATGTTTGTGTGTGGGTCTCATCGATCATCGGGTTAGAGATCGCCCACAGAGCGAGGCGATCTTGGGCGATGAGGTCAGGGTTACGTTCAGCCGGGTAGAGGTGGTCAGCAACCGCAGAGAGGTCATGGTCCAGCCAGAGGAGGTAATGGTTTCGTTCGGGGCCGTGGAACACCAGGCAGAGGTGCAAGGAACACTGATGCAAGACAGTCGGGGTTAGTCTATGCAGCTAGACGCCGAGAGGAGGGTGATGCACCGGATGTCATAACCGATACGTTCTTAATTTTTGGATTGCCTTTTTCTGCATTGATTGATATTGGGTCGACACATTCGTATGTTGCTAGTGTGGTATCTAGAGCTTTAAGCATAGACTCTGAGATTGCTTCTAGGGAGATGACTGTAATTAACCCATTAGGACAAGCTATAGTGATGAGCAAACTTTATAGGGATGTACCTCTAGAAGTTCAAGGGGTAGTTTTTCCGGCTGATCTGATGGAACTGTCGTTTGGGGAGTTCAATTTGATCTTAAGCATAGACTGGTTGGTGAAGTATCGAGCGAATTTGGATTGTGCAGCCAAGCGTATGGTGTTAAAAACTCCTGAGGGTGATGAAGTTTTGGTGATAGGAGAAAGGAGGAACTATTTGTCAAATGTAGTGTATGCTTTAAGGGCAGAAAGAATGGTAAGGAAAGGATGTGAGGCATTCTTAACTTTTGTTCGGGCTCTGAAAGCCAAGGAACTAACTGTAGGGGATGTTAGAACGGTGAAGAAATTTTCTGATGTTTTCCCAGAAGAGCTCCCAGGATTACCTCCGGATCGCGAAGTGGAGTTTGGTATTGATCTTCTTTCGGGAACAGTGCCAGTGTCTATTGCCCCATATAGAATGGCGCCGAAGGAGTTAGTGGAACTGAAAGTATAGATTCAAGAACTGTTGGATCGGGCTTTATCCGACCAAGTGTATCACCTTGGGGAGCGTCGGTGCTATTCGTTAAGAAGAAGGATGGATCAATGCGTATGTGCATTGACTACCATCAGTTGAACAAGTTGACGATCAAGAACAAATACTCGTTGCTGAGGATTGACGACTTGTTCGATCAATTGAAGGGGGCATCAGTTTTCTCAAAGATAGATCTAAGATCAGGATATCATCAGCTTAAAGTTAAGGAGGCGGATATTCATAAGACGGCGTTTCGCACTCGCTATGGTCATTACGAATTCCTGGTGATGCCGTTCGGGTTGACCAATGCACCAGCAGCGTTTATGGACATGATGAACCGGGTTTTTCAACCCTATTTGGATCGATTCATCGTGGCGTTTATAGATGATATCTTGGTCTATTCAAGGTCGGAGGAGGAGCATGATTCCCATCTTCGAGTGGTTTTGCAAATCATGAGGGAGAAACACTTGTACGCCAAATTCAGTAAGTGCGAATTTTGGCTAAGTGAAGTTACTTTTCTGGGCCATGTTGTTCGGCAGAGGGGATTAGGGTTGATCCCTGAAAAGTTGAAGCTGTATTGGATTGGAAACTGCCTAAGTCTGTGGCAGAGATTCGAAGTTTTCTTGGTCTGGCTGGGTATTATAGAAGGTTTGTTGAAGGGTTCTCTTTGATTGCGGCACCATTAACCAAGTTGTTGCGAAAAAGGGTTCTGTTTGTTTGGTCTGATAAGCAACAGGAGAGTTTTGAAAGGCTGAAAAGGATTTTGACAGAGGCTCCAGTGTTGATAAAGCCTGAGGCTGGGAAAGAGTTTGCGGTTTATTGTGACGCGTCGCACACAGGTTTGGGATGTGTGCTGATGCAGGATGGGAAAGTGGTAGCATATGCGTCTCGGCAGTTGAGACCACATGAGTTGAATTATCCCACACATGATTTGGAATTGGCAGCAGTTGTGTTTGCATTGAAGAGTTGATTATCTGTATGGGGAGAAGTCCGTCATTTATACTGATCACAAGAGCCTAAAATACCTTCTCACCCAGAAGGAGTTGAATTTAAGGCAGAGGAGGTGGATCGAGTTATTAAAGGATTATGATTGCTCAACCGAATACCATCTGGGTAAAGCTAAGGTGGTGGTGGATGCTTTAAGTCGTAGGGTAATTTTGACTTGAGAGCAATGTTTGCTCACCTCAATTTACACGATGATGGAAGTTTATCAGCTGAACTTCAAGTGAAACCTTCTTGGGTCAGTCAGATTAAGGAGAAGCAGTGGGCTGATGAGTTGTTGAAGTCGAAGTTTCAGTTGGGAACAGATGGTGAGATAACGGAATTCAGTGTGAATGGTGATGGGGTATTGTGTTTTTGAGGAAAGATTTGCATGCCAAAGGATCCTAAGTTGAGGGGTAAGATTTTACAGGAAGTGCATAATAGCCCATACGCTATACATCCTAGAGGTAGTAAGATGTATCGGGATTTGTGAGAACAGTTTTGGTAGCCGGGTCTGAAGCGAGAGGTAACCAAATTTGTGAGTAAGTGCCTGACGTGTCAGCAGGTAAAAGCAGAGCATCAGTTGCCTTCGGGGTTGTTCCAATCGGTAAAGATTTCGCAGTGGAAGTGGGAAAGGATCACGATGGACTTTGTCAGTGGGCTACCTCTCACACCTACTAAGAAGGATTCGGTATGGGTAATTGTTGATCGTTTAACGAATTTTGCTCATTTCATACCGGTTCGTGTCGACTACTCTCTACAGAAATTGGCTAAGTTGTATATAGAAGAAATTGTAAGGTTGCATGAGGTACCAGTGCCCATCATCTCAAACAGGGACCCTAGGTTTACATCGAGATTTTAGAAGGCGTTGCATCAAGCGTTGGGTACAAAGTTGGATTTCAGCACAGCGTTTCATCCACAGTCTGACGAACAGTCGAAGAGGGTAATTCGGATCTTGGAAGATATGTTGAGAGGCTGTGTTATAGACTTCAGAGGTAGTTGGGAAGAATTTCTACCGTTGGCAGAATTTGCGTACAACAATAGCTACCAATCTAGTATTCAGATGGCACCGTATGAAGCGTTGTATGGTCGGAAGTGTCGCACTCCTACTTATTGGACAGAGTTGGGTGAGCATCAGTTGTTGGGTCCAAAATTGGTTTCTAAAACGGAAGATAAGGTTAAGTTAATCCGGACTCGATTGAAGAAAGCTTCGAACAGACAGAAGTCCTATGCTGATCTGAAGCGTAAGGATATAGCATTTGCAGTGGGTGACAGGGTTTTCTTAAAGGTGTCACCGTGGAAGAAAGTGCTAAGGTTTGGACGGAAAGGTAAGTTAAGCCCCAGGTTCATCGGGCCTTATCGTGTGTTGAAACGTGTGGGACCAGTAGGTTATCAGCTCGAGCTACCTTTAGAGTTAAGTCAGATCCACAATGTGTTTCACGTTTCGATGCTAAGATGCTACCGTTCAGATCCATCTCATGTTGTGCAAGTAGAAGAAATAGAAGTAAGGCCTGATCTATCTTTTCAAGAGGAACCAGTACAGATCTTGGATGGTGACATCAAAGTATTGCATAGGAAATTAGTCCCTTTGGTTAAAGTGTTGTAGCGGAACCACGGTTCAGAGGGGGCTACGTAGGAGCCAGAGGATGTTATACGGTAGCAATACCCTCACCTCTTTTGATCAGGTAATTTCGAGGTTGAAATTTCTTTAAGGGGGTAGAACTATAACATCCTGGTTTTGGGGGTTCTGCATCTAATGTAGGTTGTGTGTGGATGCTGTGTTTGGTACGTTATTTTGGTGTGTTTGGAGGTCCAGGGAAGGCTTGGGGTTAAGCCGAAGCATGGGCAAAATTTTAGTCTTTAGGCACTTTTAGGGGAGAGCTGACTGGAGCAGGACTTAAAGGTTATTGCTTGTGTTTGATGACACAAGAATTGAAGTGACAAAGTGGCAAGGAGGCGTCACTTAGAGTGTTGGTAAGTGACGCCACAGGGAAGCAAAGAGGGACTGGTTCAAGTCGCATGGTGCTCATTTTAGGAATCTTTTTGGATATTTGAAATATAAGTGTTGAATTGAATTTCATTGAAAGTATATGTATAAGTCGAATTGATACAAGCATGAGGGAATTATTTACGAGTCTAAATCAATCGAGTTACGACATCCGAAAGACCCATACGAACCTTAAGAATAATTAATATATATTTGTCATGACATAGGATTTCGATATGTGATTTCGTGTAACACCACGTTTGGGACGTTGGCATCGACTTGTGATTTACGTGTAAGACCCTGTCTGGGACAGTGGCATCGATATGTGATTACATGTAAGACCATGTCTGGGATGTTGGCGTTGTACGAGCTTTTCGACTATCCGAGTATCCTTACCAATTTTGAATGGTTCAACGGGCATTATCAAGTTATGATTGAATGTGAAATCGAGCTAAAAGGGTCAGGTAAGTGCTAAGTTTAATGTTAATAAAAATAAGGTAAGCTTGGTATTCGAAATGGTGATATAAATTATACATGATACAAAGTGAATTATATGTATATATATATATGAATGCTCATATTCGGCCAAATGATGTATTTATGATATTAAAAGTGAGAGTTATATGTGCTTATGACTATATTTGCATTAGGCCAAATGATGCTAAAATGCTAATATTTATGTGATGTTATATGAATTCGCTAGTATGATAAATGTATATGTGATTAAGAGTTGCTTGATTCGGCCTAGTTAAATTATATTATAAATGTCATTGAAATGATTTATTTGCTTATGACTTACTAAGCTGTTCAAGCTAACTGTGTGTGTTTGTAGGTTGTTTTATAGATTTTGGAAACAAGTTACGAGCTCGGGGATCATCAGAGTAATCAGTCATACTATCGATCGCTATTTCGGTATTTTCAACAGTTGAACTTTACACCTACGGCATGTATAGGCTAGCTTGTGTTTTGGGTTAGTTTTGAATTTGTAAATATTAAGCCATGCGAAAATGGCTAGATATGATGCTTAAGTTTATGAAAATTTCGGTCATGGTACATATATATGTGTGTGATATGTTTGGCATATTTGTTAATGGTTGTGTAATTTAGTTATGGTTTAAGCCTATTTCGAAAGCAATATGTATATTATAGGTACATAATGTATTTGGTATATGCATGATGATATAGTCTTGAAAGTTGGTATGATTTACAATTATGGTTTAATATAATTTGATTCAAGTGAATTATGTATGGTTGACGAATGAGTTTTAATTGATGATTATAAATTACGTTGTGATTTGGTAGTGGTGTTTTAAATTATGAAGCTAAATGTCTATTTATATGTTAACTTTTGTTATATTTGTTAAGTGTGGATTATGCTATGTTATGAGAATTTCACTTTTGGAAATGGTGAATAATGAATATATGAATATTCGACTAGGGTATTATACTTATATTGATATATATGTGATGTTGTATTTGGTATGTTTTGCATTTATGGAATGTTTTAATTCGGCTTAGGTGATTGATTGTGTGTTAGAGTCTTAAAAAGTTATATAAAGAATGATCGAGCCTAGAAACTAACTATGACAACGATTAAGGCAAGCACACCTATCGAATAGTAGTATAGTTTAGCGGCAAGATTGGATTGTCGAACCCAAAGGAACCAAAAGTACTAATACTAGCTTTCTTTTTATTATTTACCCTAAAATAAAAGATAATTATTTATTTAATCTAAAATTAACTAACTATTAAGCTAAAGATGCTAAGACAAAGAGAATGAATTGGGGAAAATACTTGTGGGAAAAACCAATTGATTAAGACAATACACGAGGAAGAATCCACCTAGACTTCACTTGTTATTTAGTTCTGAACCAGACGATTTATTCACTTGACCTGATCCGTAGGATTCCCTAATTTATATTAATACCTATCTCGAGGCTACTAATGTCTAACCCTAGGTTGATTAATTGAAATCTCTTTCCAATTAAAACCCCTAGAATTGCATTAACTCGATCTATGGACTCCCATATTAGGTTTGACCCTAATCCGGCAGATTTTCGTCATCCTATCTCTAGGGTTGCGATCAACTCCGCTTAACAATGCTAGATCTACTCTTAGACAAGGTCTATTCCTCCTCTTCCTAAGCACATCAATACTTGAATCAATATCCTGAAATATCAAAACAAGAATTAAGAACACATAATTAAGAACAAATCAAGTATTTATCATATAGTTCAGAAAACAATAACAAGATTCGTCGTAGGTTTCATCCCCCTCAGGTATTTGAGGGGTTTAGTTCATAATGATAAAAGAATACATCTCAGAAGTAAATATAAAACAAAACATAAGAAAAACCCTAAAATGCCCTGAAGGAAATTGAAGGGAAGATCTTCCATCTTGAGTATAATTCCGGCTTCTTGAGATGAATCAATTGGCTTTCTTCGAGTAAATTCCACAATTCTGGCCTCTCTGGCTTGGCTCTTCGGCCTAACTAGACGCCCCCTGAAGGTTGGCCTCTAGGGTGTTTATATAGGCTTTTGGAATGGCTTTCTTTGCCTCTAAGTACCCTAATTTGAATGAAACTCTTCTTTGTCACGACAGGGACACGCCCATGGCACACGCCCGTGTGAATCATGGCCAGGCCGTGTTCGGGTCTATTAATGAGGCACGGCCGTGTGGTCTTGGACCCAGGCCGTGTCAATTTCGCGATTTGGCCCATTTACTCTGTTTTAGGCCCGTGTCTCATTCTTTTCATCCTCCGGTGCTTTCCTAAGTATAAAACATGAAATTAAAGGATTAAGAGCACCAAATTCTACAATTCAAGGAATAAATCATCTAAAAGTATGCTAAATATGGGATTAAAATATGTTCATATTCGGTTTATCAAATACCCCCACACTTAAGCATTTTCTTGTCCTCACGCAAAATTCTCAACTCACAATTAAAATGAATTTCCTTAATTCATAATATTCATCAATAATGTTTCATCATAATTCAAAGGTAATTCATACATTGATAATTTAAGTCGAAGGGTCCTAAAGATTCAAACAATCAAAGTCATAGTTTTTATATCATGAAAATATAGGCGTTTCCTCTTACCTAAATAATTACCTTTGATTCAAAATCGACAAGAGTTGACATCCTCACTAAAGATTCACTCAAATCACTCAGAGTGTTTAAGGTTCAAAATTAGGCACTCAAAAGTCGAACATGAAAAGTTAGTCCCATAGGCTTGCCTGAAAATCAAATCTCCACCATTGTAAAATGAGATGATACACAGATCAAAAGGTCTTTATGGGGTTGTAATGGGGCTTGGGTTAAAGGTGTGGATAAAGGCTAAATTAGAAGGATAGAATCGATATTGAATTGACAATTTACCTAACTAGAAAAATGAATTACTCCTGAATAATTATATCAAATGAAAACTTGTAATACTAATAAAACGAGCTTTTTCTTCAAGATGTAGAATTTAAACATGTAAGCTCACTTAATTATAGAACTAATAATGAATATACTTCGATTTTTTTAAGAACAAATCAATACAATAATGAGAAAGAACTTTAACAACTGAAATATAGATCATAGTTAGGAAACTGTTCAAAATCAAATCTCGATATAAGGGTGGTCAAGAGGAATGGTGATAACAAATACAGACCTGGTTTTAGGTTAATATTAGTAGGTGAGTCAATAAAAGGTTTGTTAGGATCAAAGGGGTTCACTAAGGGTTAATTATGAGGGTAGGCTTTTAGTGGAGTGAGTGGGTTAAATCCTAAGTGCCTTTATCATCTCAGTATATCAAATTAATTAATGTGGTCTCGACATGTATAATCGAAGAAAGTTCTAGAATAACAGCTTAATGTTGATGCACTCATAATTACAAGGTGAGCACGAAAGAATCTATGCTCTTAAAGGCTCAAAATCTCAAAAAAATTATGGGTTTTTGATATCAACCTTGTAAATTTCAAACTTCAAGGTAATAACAGGTAGACAACCTAACAAAGTTTTAATTTTTGAAAATGGACTTATCATGCTTGATTCTCTAGTCTCCTAAAGTTTAAATCATCACTGCACAATTATCAATGACTTAATTCAAAACGTATCAATAAAAATCATGAATCATAGGAAATTTCATTCTAATAAGTAATATGAGAAAATTACTTAAAGACAAGATATCATTCAGGAATTTGAGAATAATACAGAAAGTTAGGCACTTTCTCGAAATAAATATTCACCCCCCACACTTAAGATGTACATTGTCCTCAATGTACAAAGATAGATAATAACAATATAGTAGAAAATCAAAAGATAGGGAGAGGTGAAACTTCCTGAATTTTGGACAGATTCCTTGAGTTGGAAGTGTGGAAACTTGATTCGGAGATGAAACATAAGTTGGAGGAGGCGTCTTTGGTGGTGGTATGGTGGCTGCCAACGAGCTCTAGCTAGATGAAGAAATTGGGGAGCTCGTGAAGAATTAGCCAGACAATAATAATAATTTTTTGAAATATACTAAATATATATTTAAAGACAAGAAAGATAAAGAGAATGAAAATAGAAAGTAAAAGAAAATTAAAAGAAAAGATTAATGGACCGGAGAGTCCTTATCGTTAGATGGTTAGCGGGGTGAGTGTGATTTCTAAGGCTGTGGTGTCGTGGCTATGGTCGTGGTGTGGTGATTCCTAAGAAACCTTTAGAACCTAAATCAAAGAAAACGAAATAAAATAGATTAAACTAAGTAAAAGAAAAATAAAGAAAAGGAAAATAAAGGAGAAGTTAAAAGAAAAAGAAAAGTTAAATGGACTCAAGGGTCCTCGTCCTATCGAGTTAATGAAGCGGCCGGCATGAACTTATGTAGATCGGTCTCACAAAGGGAGACTGTGCTAGGATCCTTTCGTTTCTTCGACATGGATATGGTTAGATCTAGAGATAGGGGGAATGAAAAAAAATGAGAATGAAAAAGAAAGGGCATGAAAGGAGTGTGGGAGAGAAAGGAATTGGGGTTAAGTGAGAAGGGGAGAGGGGTGGTTTGAATAGAAAATTTAGGTCTGGTACATCCCCACGCCTGTGTACTGTGGCCGTGTCGAGTCACACGGCCGTGTTATTCTTCATTCGTTTCTCCCACGCCCATGTGCAGTCGCCCGCGCCGCTGCGTAAAAAAGCGATGTCGGCCACGCGCGCCGCGCACGCCGTGGTGTTTGGTTGAAGGCCTGTGGCTTGAAGATATTTTTCTTCTGTTTTGTACTATCTCTGCCATGTCAGTACGTACATCCGTAGTATCCACATAGCCACGGCCACAGTCATGTGCTAGTCCATGTGGTGTGGAAGTCTGCACTTTGGATAGTTTTTAGTTAGGTGCTAAAAAGGAAAAATTAAAGAAACAAAAATGTAAAAATTAATGGGGTTAGCGCTCGGGTTGCCTCCCGAGAAGCGCTCGTTTATAGTCTTAAGCTAGACTTACCTCTCATTTGCATATTCATGGTGGTTTAAGGAGTTGAAAGTCCTTCTTCATTCTATCAGTTCTATTATCAATATATAGCTCGAGTCGGGTAGCATTTACTTTAAAAGTGTCGAATATAGGATTACTTACCTCGAATGTTCCGTATAGGAAAACCTTGAGTATCCTAAAAGAGATTTCTTTGTTTGTATTAGGGTCAGGAGGAGGTATTTGAGGGTCTGTCTTACCTAACAATACCTGATCTCCGATCTTAAACTTGTTTGTCCCATGGCATGGTGTTGGTTCTGCTTTATGTATTCCTTATTTCTCCTTGAAGTGGCCTTCCATTCGTCTAGTTCATCGATCTGAAGCCTTCGTTCCTCATGAGTTATTTCTTTGTCGTTATGAGGTCTAGGATCTGGCTCAGTTGTGTAGTTCCGTGGTACTTCCTGAAAAGAAGGTCTAACCGAATGGTTATTAATAGAATTTATGTTCTCACCTTGATTACTCGATGTCCTAGCTGAGTCAAGAGCCTGGAGACTGATTGATTCATCACCTACACAGAGTATGAGTTCACCTGCACTGACATCAATATTAGTCCTGGCAGTTGCTAAAAAAGGCCTTCCTAAAATTAAGGGGATACTATTGTCCTCATCCATGTCTAAAATGAAAAAGTCTACAGGGAATACGAATTTATCAATTTTTACGAGAACATCTTCGATTATACCCCTAGGAATTCTAATAGTCTTATCAGCTAATTGAATGCTCATCCTAGTTTGTTTGGGTTTCCCTAGACCTAGTTGTTTAAACATTTTATAAGGCATAACGTTGATGCTTGCCCCTAAATCACCTAAAGCATTATCAATAGATAAACTACCAATTAATCATGGAATTGTAAAACTCCCTGGATCTTTTAATTTTCGTGGTAGTTTATTTTGCAACATTGCTGAGCACACTGCATTTAATTCCACATGCGATTCCTCATCCAACTTTTGCTTGTTTGTCAAGAGATCTTTTAAAAATTTTCTTGAATCTGGCATCTGCGAAAGAGTTTCAAGAAATGGTAAGTTAATATGTAATTTCTTTAAAAGTTTAAGAAACTTACCGAACTGTTCATCTGAATTGTCTTTCTTCATCGCATTGGGATATGGTATACGAGGTTGGTATTCTTTAATTTCTGGTTTTGGCTCCTCATGACTTACCTCGTTCTTACCTTCCTCTACCACACTCTCTTGGCTTACCTTAGGCTCATCTAACCCTACACTATCTTGAGCTGTTATGGCTTGAAATTGCTCCTTAGGGTTAGTTTCAGTGTTACTTAGCAAGTTGGCTTATGGTCGTTCTGAGATGATCTTGGCAAGTTGCCCTAATAGGTTCCCGGTCCCTCGAATCGATGCTTCTTGACTTTTAGTGTTGTTTCGGTGTTTTGCAAACGTGTTTCTGACACCGCCATGAATTTTGTCAGCATCTCCTCAAGGTTCGGCTTCTTCTCCAGTGGGTAGGGCTGTTGTTGGAAGTTTGGAGGGGGTTGTTATCTCTGGTTTCCTTGACCACCCCATGAAAATTTGGGGTGGTTCCTCTAATCTAGATTATAAGTATTACTATAAGGGTTATTTTGAAATCTAAAATTTTTACCTATATAATGAACCTGCTCGTTTTCAGCGCTCGGGTTCTAAGGTGGATAGTCTGTGTTGTTCATCCCTCCTCCATTCGTATCACACTGCATAACTGGATGTACCTGCAAAGAACCACATAAACCATCAACCTTTTTATTTAACATTTCTACCTAATTTGATGGCATGATTACTACGTCGAGGTTGAAAACACTGGCTGCTTTTGTTGGCTTTGTCCTTGTAACTTGCCACTGATAGTTATTCAGTGACATCTCTTCAATGAATTCATAGGCAGCTTCAGGTGTTCTGTTGTTCAATGTTCCGCCGTCGGCTGAATCAATTAATTGCCTAGTTGAAGGGTTCATACTGTTGTAAGAAGTTTGGACCTGTAGCCACAAGGGTAATCCATGGTGTGGACACCTTCTCAATAGATCTTTGTATCTCTCCCATGCATCGCAAAGTGTTTCTAAATCCATCTGCACAAAAGAAGAGATATCATTCCTTAACTTGGCCGTTTTAGCCGGTGAAAAATATTTTAATAAAAAATTTTCGGTCATTTGATCCCATGTAGTGATTGACCCTCGTAGAAGAGAATGCAACCACTGTTTGGATTTATTCCTCAAAGACGAATGGCATCACCAGAAATGCCATTTATTTTGAAAGTGTCCCAAAATTCTAGGAAATTCGCCAAGTGATTGTTTGGATCTTCATCCTGCAAACCATCAAACTGAACAAATTGTTGTATCATCTGAATAGTGTTAGGTTTCAGTTCAAAATTATTTTCAGCAATAGCAAGTCTAACAATACTTGACTCAGTTCCTGTTAAATTAGGTTTAGCATAATTATACATAGTTCGAGGAGCATGATGTTCGGCCACCTTTGGAGGTATAGCATTATTCTCAGCCATTTCTTCGATGGTATTGGTTTCGACTTCTTGCTCTTCTTCTAAGTAATTTAAGCTTCGCCTTATTTCTCCACGATTTCTGTGAACAGTACTTTCAATATCACTGTCGTAAATCAGGGGTCCTGTTGGGTTCCTTCTAGTCATAAACTAGAGGTACCTGCTAGGAACAAATAAAAGAAGGAAAATTAGTAAAGTTAAAAGCAAAATAAAAATAAAAGTAAATTGCAAAAATAAAAATGGCTAAAGTGATAAAAATTGAGCGTTCTTAATATTTTAGTTCCCCGGCAACGGCGCTAAAAACTTGATCGTGTGACAGAGTCTTAAAAAGTTATGTAGAGAATGATCGAGCCTAGAAACTAACTATGACAACGATTGAGGCAAGCGCACCTATCGAACAGAAGTATAGTTTAGAGGCATGATCGGATTGTCAAACCCAAAGGAACCAAAAGTACTAATACTAACTTTCTTTTTATTATTTACCCTAAAATAAAAGTGAATTATTTATTTAATCTAAAATTAACTAACTATTAAGCTAAAGATGCTAAGACAAAGAGAACAAATTAGGGAAAATACTTGTGGGAAAAACCAATTGATTAAGACAATGCCTGAGGAAGAATCCACCTAGACTTCACTTGTTATTTAACTCTGCACTAGACGATTTATTCACTTGACATGATTCGTAGGATTCCCTAATTTATATTAATACATCTCTTGAGGCTACTAACATCTAACCCTAGGTTGATTAATTGAAATCTCTTTCTAATTAAAACCCCTAGAATTGCATTAACTCGATCTATGGACTCCCATATTAGGTTTGACCCTAATCCGGTAGATTTTCGTCATCCTATCTCTAGGGTTGCGATCAACTCCGCTTAACTATGCGAGATCTACTCTTAGACAGGGTCTATTCCTCCTCTGCCTAAGCACATCAGTACTTGAATCAATATCCTGAAATATCAAAATAAGAATTAAGAACACATAATTAAGAATAAATCAAGTATTTATCATATAGTTCAGAAAACAATAACAAGATCCGTCTTAGGTTTCATCCCCCCCAGGTATTTAAGGGGTTTAGTTCATAATGACAAAAGAATACATCTCAGAAGTAAATATAAAACAAAACAAAAGAAAATCCCTAAAACCCCCTGAAGGAAATTGAAGGGAAGATCTTCCATCTTGAGTATACTTCCGGCTTCTTGAGATGAACCAACTGGCTTTCTTCGAGTAAATTCCACAATTCTGGCCTCTCTGGCTTGGCTCTTCGGCCTAACTGGATGCCCCCTGAAGGTTGGCTTCTAGGGTGTTTATATAGGCTTTTGGAATGGCTTTCTTTGCCTCTAAGTACCCTAATCCGAATGAAACTCTTCTTTGTCTCGATAGGGACACGCCCATGGCACACGCCCGTGTGAATCGTGGCCAGGCCGTGTTCGGGTCTGTTAATGAGGCACGATCGTGTAGTCTTGGGCCCAGGCCGTGTCAATTTCATGATTTGGCCCATTTACTCCATTTTAGGCTCGTTTCTCATTCTTTTCATCCTCCGGTCTTTCCTAAGTATAAAACATGAAATTAAAGGATTAAGAGCACCAAATTCTACAATTCAAGGAATAAATTATCCAAAAGTATGCTAAATGTGGGGTTAAAATATGTTCATTTTACGGTTTATCAGTGATGAGCTTGATAATCGATTAAAGGTAGGTAAAATAAATGTTATATGGAAGTTTTATTAAATGACCGAATATGAAATAATTTAGCTTAGTTGTGTGAATGAAATTTTGGCACGGTTTAAAGCATATGGAATTGGTATGTCTTGATTCGGCTAAAGTACATAGAAAATGGTCAATGTTAGTCATGTGAACATTGTAAGAATTTGGTTTTGTAACAAGTTGAGGACTATATATTTTAACTAATATGGTCTTATGCGCATTGTCTTATGATGAGTTAAAATGGATAGGCATATTTGGTTTGGATTGATTATTAAGCATACGGATTAGGTACGTCTAGGATGTTCGAAAATGATTAAAGATATTATAGTGGATTGCACATGAATTAGTAATGCACATGATTATTTTTGTAATATGATTAATAATGTATGTTCGATTTATTTTAGTCTTGTGCTTGGTATATGCGGACTTGACTTATATGGATGTGTGAATGGTTACTGAGTTGAAATTTTTTATAAAGGAGTCGATATAACTTTGTGCATGATCTGTAATATGCAAATGTTCGAAAGATGTGTTATGCCCGGTAATGCCTCTAATCCCTAGTCCGACGATGGATATGGGTTAGGGATGTTACAGTATCCATCCTGCCCTGGAACACCATTTTGTTTCTATCGTTCCAACTATTCCATAGAAGAGTTAAAAAATCAGCCGCAACCTTGTCGTCAAAATCATTAAAAACATCTTCCAACCAACCAATACAACTATTGTAATTCTAGTCGAGCATCCTATTATTTAACCCCTAGTCACTCAACATCACTTCCCTCTTAAAGAGCTAAAAAACCTTTATCAATGCGCTACCAAGCAACAGTTATATGTCTAAAACAGGGACACTTTTTTAGCCTGACGCTTCCGCACTAACAGGAGCCCAAGTTTAGCTTTGGTGCTCGACCTTACCGCACATCCGATGCACCAAGGTGTCGGTGCTGCCTGATGCTCCCACACATCAAGATGCCGATGGTGCCCAATAACCCCGCACCACGAGATGGCCTACGCTGCTGATAGTGTACGAGCCTACTGTACGACCGATGGCCCAAGGTGCTAGAGGCTCTTGTTGCAAAAGGGGAGGGACCGGGACAATTCATTCATTGTTGGGTACGTCACATGTAATGATATCTAAATTCTACCTTTGGGATTGGGAGGGATCGGGATGACTCATTCATTTTTGGGTACCGAACATGTAACAATATCTGAATTCTACCATTTGGATTAGGGAGGGACTCGTTGCATTGTTTTGTATATTCCGGGATACCTCACCAGATGTTGGCCAGAGTGGATCGTCGGAGCACCACCAGAATGGATCATAAGAGCACTGCCGAGAACATAACTGGCGGTGGGGAGGCACCGATGTCCGAGCATACACTAGGCGTGGGTAGTGCCCTAGATAACCCCTGGTCGGTTAACATCGCTTCTCCCCTAAAGAGCTAAAAAAAACTTTATCAATGCGGTACTATGCAACATTCTTTTTTTTTTAAAAGAAAATGACCCAAGGGCTAAAAATTTATTGCTTCATGAATAATAATGTTATGGATATCTAACGGATAGTCCATATCGAAATACAAATCAATTCTATTTTTAATGGCTAAGTTACAAAGTAAATTTGCTATTTATTACTATTACAATTAATCCAATTAATTTGGACCGAATCAAACATATTAAAGGCTTTGCAATCCTGCTTAATGCACTAGCCCAGAATAGTGACATCCTGCGTCCTATTTTTGACAGTATTGATCAGCTTAGCACTATCTGACTCCAAAATTAGCTGAGCCACTTTTAACTGAGCAACAAAATTTCAGCCTTCATTTAAAGCTTCCAATTCTGCCTAGATCACATTTAAGAACTTTTCAACAAATTTATAACAGCCTCCAAGGACAAAGCCATCATAGTCTCTCGCGATAGCACCAAAACCATCAACCGAAACAACAGGGTCCACATCATTTTGACGTAACCAATTTGGGGTTTTATCCACCCTTGTTCACCGGAATAGGGGGATTACTGGAGGTTCAGTCAGATTAAAGATTCTGAAGTCTTTGCTTAGCATTTCTGCCCTTTCCTACACCATCAACACCGCATCTATCTTACCCTAAAACACCATTTTGTTTCTATTGTTCCTGCTGTTCCAGATAAGAGTAAAAAAAATCAACCGTAGCCTTTTTGTCGAGATCACGAAAGACATCTTCCAATCAGTCAATGAAAATGTTGTAGGTCCCGTCGAGTAGCCTATTATTTAAACCCCCAATAACAAGGATTTTACGAGCCTTTGGGCAATCTTTCATTGCATGAATCAATGTTTCGTCTTTGTTGTTGCACCTTGGACAGGTTTTTGAGAACCCTTGAGGAATACGAGTAATATTATCAAAAGTGGGAAGGATATTATAACCGATTCTCCAACTGAAGATTTTAATCTTTAGGAGCATTTTAAGATTCCAAATTGCACGTTAGAAAGCTCTGTGGGAGCCAAAGCCAACTTTCTTAAGGATCAGCCAAGAATTGGTTGACTTTGACGTGTAGAAGCCATGTAGGTTTTGAATCAACGTTCTGGTATCTTTGACTTCATTATGAGGAATGGATAAATTGCAAATGCAGTCCCCCAAGTTTTCGCCATAAATCTCAATGACCCTCTCCTTTTTCCATCGCCTATCATTGTGGTCCCACATGTCATTGACTTTTTTCTCATCATTTGTAAAAGGGGACCGACAAACAGACTCGCCTTTAATGCCCTTCAACCCTCCAATAGTCCCGCCGAATATCTAGCATGTTGCCGTCACCCACTTGCCACATGAAGCCATCTTTTAAAGCATCAACTGCCTTAGCAATGCTCGCCCAGGTGAAAAAAGGTTTATCAAAATTTTTATGTCTGAACACATCACCATCAGGGAAGTATTTAGCACTTAACACTTTAAAACATGAAGTATCCTTTCGAGTCATGAGTTTCCAAAATTGTCTGCCCAATAAAGCCAAATTAAACAGATGTAAATCTCAAAAGCTAATGTCTCTCATTCCCTTTGGAAAACATAACCGATCCCAAGCCATCATAGCCCAGCCACGCGCCTTATCATTATTTGTCCAACACATACAACCCATTTGTGAGTGAAGGTCCTCAATAATACCTTTTGGGGCAAGAAAAACCGAGAAAGCGTAAGTCGATCAAGAAAAACCTCTTTCCCTCTGTAAGATAGTAGACATTTTGACCAACTGTGTATTCTGCAATTGCACCAATTAATAATGTTAGTGAAAGCTAGTGACTTTTTTCTACTAACAGGTAACGGTAACCCTAGGTAACTATCTAGCTTGTCAACCATATGCATTCCAAGCATAGAACTAAACAGCTGCCTTTGGGTCATCGGGGTTTTTGGGCTGAACATAATCATGGATTTTTCCTTATTAATATTCTGGCCCGAATCACAATTAAAATTTGTAATAATATTTACAATTCCCTCCACATCCCTTTTTCTGTTACAAATAAAAAGGAGTGCGTCATCGGTAAAAAAGAGGTGATTTAAACATGGCCCATTTATGCTAGCCCGAATTCCCTTAAGCATATTATTGTTTTGAGAATAAATTAACAATTTTAAAAAAGCTTCCATGCAAAATAAAAATAGGTAAGGTGAGAGAGGATCCCCATGTCTGAGGCCCTTAGCACAAACGTTTCGAAGAGAGTGGAATTGCATTTGACAACATAGTGAACTGAACGAACACATCTCATAATTTTTGTCACCCAATCATTTGCGTAGCCCATCTTTTTCATCATCTCTTCAATAAAAGTTCACTCCACTAGATCATATGCTTTGCTTATATCGAGCTTAATAACGAATCCTTTGTTTGGCCCATTCTTTGTACTTTGGATATAATAGACTATCTCATTGGCAATCAAAATGTTGTCATGGATCATCTTCCCTGGAACAAAGGCGCTATGGTTTTGGCTAATACATAATGGGAGTGTTTCTTTCAACCAATTTGCAAGCACTTTGATGGTGGTCTGAAAGCTTTAATATTTATAATAAGAATGATCGAGCCTAAAAACTAACTATCACCACGATTAAGGCAAGCGCACCTATGGAACAGTAGTATAGCTTAGTGGCAAGACCAGAATGTCGAACCCAAGGGAACCAAAAGTACTAGTACTAACTTTCCTTTTATTATCTAGCCTAAAATAAAGAGGATAGATGTCTATCTAACAAATTACTAAACTAAGGATGCTAAGACACAGAGAATGGATTGGGAAAAATACTTTTGAAAAAGCCAATTGATTAAGACAATACCCGAGGAAGAATCCACCTAGACTTCACTTGTTATTTAACTCTGAACCAGATGATTTATTCACTTGACTTGATCTGTAGGATTCCTTAATTTATATTAATACCTCTTTCAAGGCTACTAATGTCTAACCCTAGGTTGATTAATTGAAACATCTTTCTAATTAAAACCTCTAATGTTGCATTAATTCGATCTATGGACTCCTAATCGCTGTAAAATCAGAGTTTTAAATATTTATAAAAGAATGATCAAACCTGGAGACTAACTCTGACAACGATATTAAGGCAAGTGTACCTATCGAACAGTAGTATAGCTTAGGTAAGACCAGATATCAAACCCAAATGAACTAAAAGTATTAATACTCACTTTCTTTTTATTATTTAACCTAAATAAGATGAAGATGAAGGTTGCTTCTAAACTAAATTGACGACAACTAAACTAAGGAAACAAAGACAAAAAGATGAATTTGGGGATAACTTGAAAAAGACTTAGCTGATTTTGATGATACCCTCGGGAAGAATCCACCTAGACTTCACGTATTATTTATCTCTAAATTATATGATTTCTTTTACTTAGCTTGATCCGTGAGACTCCCTAACCTATGTTAAACCCTCTCTCGAAGCGAATAACGTCTAATCCTAAGTTAATTAGTGGAACTCTCGTTCGCTTATAATAACCCCCTAGGAAAGCAGTAAATTGATCAATGGATTTCCATATTAGGTTTCACCCTAATCCGGCAAAATTTCGTAACCCTATCTCTAGGCGCCCGATCAACTCCACTTAATTATGTTAGATCTACTCTTAGACAGGGTCTATTCCTCCTCCACCTGAGCACATTAAATTTGGATTAAGAAACACAATTAAGAACAAACTAAGTAATTTATCATATAACTTAAAAAATCAAATAATAAAAGCTGTCTAGGTTTCATCCCCCTTCAAGTATCTGAGGGGTTTAGTTCATAATGTAAAAAGAACACATCACAAGAGAAAAGATAAAACAAAACATAAGAAAAATCCTAAAACTCCCTAAAGGGATTGAAGGAGAATTTCGCCGTCTTGAGTATAATTCCGGCTTCTTGGGATGAATCAACTGTCTATCCTTGCGTTAATCCCTAACTCTGACCTTCTCGGCATGGCTTCTTGGCCTAGCTTTCGCTCCCCTTCAAAGGTGGTACTTGGGGTATATTTATAGGTTTTTGGAATGCGATTCTTTCTCCTGAAGTATCCTTTTTCGACTGAAATTGCTCTTTCCAGTGATAGAGGTACGGCCATGTCACACGCCCGTGCAAATCGAGACCTAACCGTGTTCGGATTTCTGCTTTGGCACGGCCGTGTGCGGTGGTGATGAGGCCGTGCTCCAGGTGTTCATCGAGACACGGCCGTGTGGTCCTTGGCCCAGGCTGTGTTGATTTCGTAGAAAGGCCCATTTACTTCGTTTTAGGCCCATTTTGTGTTCTTTTCATCCTCAAGTGCTTTCCTGGGTATAAGACATGAAAAGAAAGGATTAAAAGCACCTTTTTATATAAAACAAGGCTTAAATCTTTAAAAATCATAATAAATGTGGGATTTAAATATGTTATATTTACGGTTTATCAAATACCCCCACACTTAAGCTTTTGCTTGTCCTCAAGCAAAATTCTCAACTTACAATTAAAACGAACTTTTCATGATTCATAATCCTTATTGACAATGCCTTATCCTAATTCATAGATAATTTATACATGGATAATTCAACTCAAAGATTCCTAAAAAATTCGAACAAGACAAGTCATAAATTTGTAGCACGAAAACTTAGGTGTTTCCCTTCATCTAAATAATTACCTTCAATTCAAAATCGACAAGGATTGATATCCTCACAAAAGATTCACTCAAATCACTCAAAAAGTGTTTAAGGGTCAAAATTTAGCACTCATAAGTCAAACCTGAAATGTTAATCCCATAGGCTTGCCTAAAAATCAAATCTCCACCACTGTAAAATGATATGATAAATAGATCAAAAGGTCTTTATTAGGGTTGTAACGGGGCTAGGGTTAAAGGTGTGGATAAAGGTTGAAATTAGAAGGTTAGAATCGAGATTGAATTGATAAGTTACCTACCTAAAAATTTCTAAGATAATAATTACATTAACTGAAACTAATAAAAATCCTACTAATACGAGCTTTTCCGTTTGGGCAATAGCTTTTTATTGTGTAAGCTCAATTTCCATATTACTAATATTGAAAACTTTTGATGATTTTTTTTTAAGATCAAACTAAATACAAGATAAATTTAACTACCAGAATAATAAACTCAGATAACTAGCTCAAATCAAATCTCGACTAAGAGGTAGTCAGAATAAAGGGTGATAACAAATAAAAAGGGTTTTGGGTTAAAATTAGCGGGTAAGTCAATAAAAAGGGTTGTTAGGCTCAACGGGGTTCACTAAGGGTTAATTATAAGGGTAGGCTATTTAGTAGAGTAAGTGGGTTAAAACCGAAGTGCCTTTATCATCTCGGTATATCAAATCATAACTGTGGTCTTGACATGTATAATCGAGGCAAGTTCTAGCATAACAATTCATAATTGACACACTCATAATCAAGAAGTGAGCATGAAAAAGAATGTATGCTCTGTAAGGCTCAATTTCTCACAAAAATTATGGGTGTTTTTGACATCAACCTTGTAAATCTCAAATTTCAAGATAATATTTAAATTTTGGTTGACAACCTAAAATTTTAATTTTAAGAAAATTAGACTTATCATGCTTGATTCCCTAGTATTCTTCAAATTTAATTATCAATGCACAATTAACTATGACTTATTCCAAATCATATCAATAAAAATCACAAATCATTAGAAATTTCATCTTAATTAGTAATATGAGAAAATTACTTTAAAACAAGATTAAATTTAGGGATTTGAGAATAATGCAAAAAGTTAGGCATAATTTGAGAATCATGCAAAATTTAGACACTTTTACCCCCCACACTTAAGATGTATGTTGCCCTCAATGTACGAAGATAGATGATGACATTTTAAAGATAAATCAAAAGAGAAGGAGGAAGAATTACTCCCTGATTTGTGGAGGTTTTCCCAAATGAGTGTCTTTGGTGGCGGTGATGGTCCGTCGGGATAACGTTCCTGCGCTAGATGAAGAAATTGGGTAGCGTTTCGAGAAGTAGCCAGGCTTTATTAAGACCTAATAAAAAGAAACTAAATATATAAATAAAGATAAGAAAGATAAAGAGAAAGAGACTAAGAAGGAAAATAGACTAAGGTTAGGAGATAAAGAGGCTTAAGAATCCTTATTGGTAGGTGGTTCGCGAGGTGGGTGTGACTTCTAAGGTGAAGGAGGTGCTAGCAGTGGCGGAAGTGGCTTGATTCCCAAGCAGCCTTTAAAACCTGACACTAAGAAACTAAAATAAAATAAAATAAATTAAGCATAAGATAGTCAAAAAGAAGGAAAATAAAGGAAAAGATAATGTGAAACAAAAGATAAATGGTCTCATAGGTCCTTGGCTGGGTGTTGAGACGAAGCTGTCGGCATGAACTCAGGTTGATCATTCTCCTTTGCGGATTGTGGCCTTTTATGCTTCTTGGGCATGGTGTTGGCTTGCTCAAGGAGCTAGAGTTTTTGTAAGTAGAAAATCTGAGATGGAGGAGAGTGGAAAACAAAGAAAACAAGGATGAAATCAGATGGGGGGAAGGGAAAGAGGTGAGGAGTTTAAATAGATGTTCAAAGTCTCTGCATCCCCATGGCCGTGGTTCCAGGGTGTGTCGAATTACACGGCCTCATCACACAGCCGTGCTATAGAGGGTGTTGTCACCGTACGCCCGTGCTTGATCCTTCTACGCCCGTGCTTGTGATGTTTTTTATGTTGGCACGGTCATCTGACATAGGCGTGTCTTACCCGTGCTCGATAAGTCAGTAACCTCTGTAATTTCACATGGTTTGTGGCATGGGCGTGTTCTATCTGTGGTATGGAAGTTAATAGTCTCACACGGTTGGTGCCATGGCCATGCCAGATTTGTCGGCGCCCGTGTCAAGAGTGGTTGGATCTGTGACGTTGGGGTGGTGATTAGGCTGACTGCATGACCTCTACCCTGTCAGGGTGGCGGTTTTGGTAGTCCACACGGCCACGGACATGGCTGTGTGTAAGGCCGTGTGATCTGGGATTCTGCACTTTTGGGTTAGTTGAAAAAGGAAAAGAAAAAGAAAATAAAATAAAATTGCAAAAGGAAATAGTGTTAGTATTCAGGTTGCCTCCCGAGAAGCGCTCATTTATAGTCTTAAGCTAGACTTTCCTCAATTTTTTTTTTGAAAATTTTGGGGACGTTTGAAAGTTTGAACATCCTCCCTCATGTCTATATGACAAAATTGAAGTCGAGAAGCGTTTACCTTAGAAGTTCTAAATGTTGGATTGCTTACCTCGATTATTCCTTGTGGGAAGATATCGTGTACCTCAAGAAGGAGTTCTCTCTTTTCCTTCGGGTTTGTTGTTGTGATGTGAGGCTCGACTTTATCGAACAGGCCTGGTCTCTTATTTTATAGTGATTTGATGTCCCCACAAGTTCTTGTGGTGGCTCCTCTGGTTCTACATTGTGTGGAGTTGCCTCTTCATTGACTTCTGTTTCCTGTTCTTCCTTGTGTAACCCTATTTTTCCTTGAAGTGTGTTTTCCACTCATCTAGGTCATCGATTTGGGTCATTTGTTCTTTGTAAGTTATTTCTTTGTTGGCACTGAACTGAGGATCTGGTTCAATCGTTCTCTTTTTTGGAGGTTCCTGAAAAGAAGGTGAAATTAAATGATTATCGAAAGAATTTTCTTGCACAAAAGAAGAGATATCATTTCTTAACTTGGCCGTTTTAACTGGCGGAAAATATTTTAATAAGAACTTCTTGGTCATTTGATCCCATGTAGTGATTGATCCTCGTGGAAGAGAATTTAACCACAGTTTAGCTTTGTTTCTCAATGAGAAGGGAAACAATCGAAGGCAAATGGCATCATCAGAAACGCCATTAATTATCGCATAACTCCAAAAAGTTCGCTAAGTGCGTGTTAGGATCCTCATCCTGCAAACCATCAAACTGAACAAACTGTTGTATCATCTGTATAGTGTTAAGTTTTAGTTTAAAATTGTTTCCAGCAATAGTAGGTCTAACAATACTCGATTCAGTACCGATTAAGCTAGGCTTAGAATATTCATACATAGTACGAGGAACAGGATTTTGATTCACCGGATCTACTACGACCACAGAAGGTAGCAGATTGTTTTGGGGATCAGCCATCTCTTCCGTATTTTTGGTGTCATCCTCTTGCTCTTCTTCTGTGTATTGCAAGCTTCGTCTTATTTCTCTGCGGTTTCTGCGAATAGTACCTTCTATATCGCTGTCAAAAATCAAGGGTCCTGACGGGTTTCTTCTAGTCATAAACTAGAAAAACCTATTAGAAGCAAAATAAAAGAGAGATCAGAAAACAAAAATTGAAATTAGAAAGAAATAAATAAATGAATGAAAAATGGCTAAAGTAATAAAAATTGAGCGTTCCTAATATTTCAGTTCCCTAGCAACGGCGCCAAAAACTTCATGGTTGTCTGGAAGCTTTAATAATTACAATAAGAATGATCGAGCCTAAAAACTAACTATCACCATGATTAAGACAAGTGCACCTATCGAACAGTAGTATAGCTTAGTGGCAAGACCGGAATTTCGAACCCAAGGGAACCAAAAGTACTAGTACTAACTTTCTTTTTATTATCTAGCCTAAAATAAAGAAGATAGATGTCTATCTAACTAATTACTAAACTAAGGATGCTAAGACACAGAGAATGAATTGGGGAAAATACTTTTGAGAAAACCAATTGATTAAGACAATACCCAAGGAAGAATCCAGCTAGACTTCACTTGTTATTTAACTCTGAACCAAACAATTTATTCACTTGACTTGATCCGTAGGGTTCCCTAATTTATATTAATACCTCTTTCGAGGCTACTAACGTCTAACCCTAGGTTGATTAATTAAAATCTCTTTCTAATTAAAACCCCTAATGTTGCATTAATTCGATCTACGGACTCCCATATTAGGTTTGACCCTAATCCGGTAGATTTTCATCGTCCTATTTCTAGGAGTGTGATCAACTCGGCTTAACTATGCTAGATCTACTCTTAAACAGAGACTTTTGCTCCTCTGAATAAGCACATCAATACTTGACTCAATATCCTGAAACACTAAAGTAAGAATTAAGAACACATAATTAAGAACAAATCAAGTATTTATCATACAGTTCAGGAAACAATAACAAGATCCGTCTTAGGTTTCATCCCCCTCAGGTATTTGAAGGGTTAATTCATAATTATAGAAGAAATTAAATAGCAAAACTTAAAGAAAACCCTAAAATCCCCTGAAGGAAATTGAAGGGAAGATCCTCAGTCTTGAGCGTGATTCCGGCTTCTGAGATGGATCAACTGGCTTTCTTGGAGTAATTCCCTAATTTTAGCTCTCTATGGCTTCGTTCCTGTCAAAAGCCCTGACAGAGGCCTTCTGTCGAACTCTCCAACGCCCCCCATAGGTTGCCCTCTAGGGTGTTTATAGAAGCTTTCAGAATGTCCTTCTTTGCCTCTAAGTATCCTTTTCCGAGTGGAATTAAAACAGGTCACGGCAGGGACGCGCCTGTGTAAATCGAGCCCAGGGCCGTGTTCGAGTCTGCTAAAGTGGCACGACCGTGTGGCGAACTCCAGGCCGTGTGGATTTCTTACTTTGGCTCATTTTCTTCGTTTTTGGCCCGCTTCTTGTCCTTTTCATCCTCCTATGCTATACTAAGTATAAAACATGAAATTAAAAGATTAGGAGCATCAAATTCCAGAATTCAAGGGACAAATCATCCAAAAGTATGCCAAATGTGGGATTAAAATATGTATATATTACGGTTCATCACACTTTGGCAACGATTTTGTACACCACCCTACAAAGACTGATTGGGTGAAAATTAGTCATATCCACAAGCTCTTTAATTTTAGGGATGAGAACAATAATTGTATCATTTAAACTGACCACATTTTTAACACCCCTAAGAATAACATGACATAATTTAAAAATATCATCCCCCACCACGTCCCAGTTTTCTTTGAAAAATATCCCGACAAATCGTCAATTCTCGGGGCTTTTCTTAGATCCATTTGACTAAAAGCTTCCTTAATTTCGTTATCCGTAAACTCCTTCAGCAGTCTATCATTTACTTACCTAAAATGCAATTCTCAATATAGTCAAGATTTAACATAGCATTAGAATTTAAAATTGATTTGAATAAATTTTGAAAATACTCCCTGGCCGCCTTACAAATATTCGTTATGTTTTCTCTCCAGTAGACATTCATGTCTTTAAGTCTAGCTATGTTGTTTTTTTTTTCTTTCTATTCGTGGCTCTAACATGAGAGAATCGGGTATTCCTGTCCCCTCCTTCAACCAGTTGACCCTCGAGTGCTAAGCCCAATACTTCTCCTCTTTATCCAATAGATTTGCAATTTTTAATCTCATTGCTTTAAGCATATTTCCCGCGCATGTATTCCCCTGACGGTCAATGATTTTGTTTATATTCGCCTGCAATGTACCAATTTGGTTACGCATTTGTTTAAGCTTTTTATATTGCCACCCTCCAAGGTCTTTACCCATATTCTCCATCCTTCCCATAATATCCGTAGAACCTTTCTGCCAGGCTTCCTTGATAATTTTTTTTTTTTGCTTCCTCATCTTTGGTCCAGCAGACGTCGTATCTAAAATTAAGCCTAGGATCTCTTATCCTATCTCTCGGCTTAAGGCCTTCAGTATCTAAGACAATAGCATTATGGTAAGAAATGGATTGGCGAATCACCTTGGTCTCCATAAAAGGGAAGCTAGCCACATCATTAGCAGACATCAAAAAATGATCGAGTCTCTCCTTGACCATCGTTGTACCCTCCCTGTTATTAACCCAGGTAAACCATCCAACGTCTGTTTTCAAGTCAACCATCGAAAGCACATCAACGATCTCACAGAAATCCTCCATAAGGACATTTGGCTTCCTCTTGCCACCCTCTTTTTTCACATTGTTAAGGATCGCGTTAAAATCTCCCCAATGATCCACTTCTCCTTAACAGACCTACCAACCCTTCTTAACATATTCCACGAGCATTATCTTTTATTAAGATCGGCATTCCCATAAAAACCCGTGAAGTTAATAGGATTGTTATTCTCTAGGTGAATCAAAAAGTCAATATGGTTGCTAGAATAGTTTATAATTTCGACCTGAATGCTATCTTTCCAAATCATGACAAGGCCTCCACTTTTCCCATTTGCATTAACAGCTAGGCATCCCTCCATCCTGCACTTGCTGCGAATAGGAGAAAATTTATTAGCATGAATTTATATTTCACAAAGGAAGATTATATCAGGGTCGTTAGCAACTAGAAGTTGCTTCTTTTTTTTTTTTTTTGGTGAAAAGAAAATGAATTACATCAATTACATAAAAGTACTATTGACTTTATCTTCCTGTAGCAAATCTAAAATTTCCTTGGAAGCATCCTCAAAGACTTGTAAGGTTGATTTCCAATTCAAACTATGCTTAGCCAGCCGGTCCGTCACCGAGTTCGATCTCTCACTATATGAAGTTGCTTTAATTCATGAACCATCACAGGGTTTCCAATCCCACGACAGTTCCAGCATAGGATCTTCATTGCTCTTGCGGGGCTGGTCGCCAGCCGCCACTTTGCATGGTGAAACATTGTCCAGCAGTCTTCTCCTCACGATTTTGGATGGGCTTTCGCCTGTGTTTTCTCCATTCAGACCCCTTTGTCTATTTCTTTTTCTTTTAAAACGTCCCAATCCATCATGCATAGATTTATGGCTCCTTTTTTTCCAGAAGAGAGGTAGATATTGAGTCTTCTTCACATCCCTTATCTTTTCCTTTCTGTAATAATTCCCCACTATCATCCCCTGTGTCTGTTTTGCTCTCCTCTTTGTCCTCATTTGATAGAGTATTGGTTGCCACTATTTCAACTCCATTTCGCCATATTCCTCTGTCTTGATTCGGGGCCACTATATTAGCCCTCATCCAGCTTCCATATTGGAGATTTAATACATTTTATTCAAGGCCTCCATCTTTATTTTTGCACTTCTTTGTAGTATGTCCAATTAAGCCACAAGAGTAGCAAAAAGCTAGTAACCTCTCATACTTTAGTGCATATATTATTTTGATCCCATCTCTTCCCACAAGTTTAAGAATTTGGTCCAACCCCCATTTCTATCCTTCCAATCAATCACCACCAACTCACCTATGGCATTTCCAACATCCAGTGCAGTTTGACGGTTTATATTTTCTAAGGGTATATTGTAAACCCTTAGCCAAAAAGGAGACAGGTTGAACTCATATGTATCTATGTCTTTACCCTTAATGAAAGGCATCATAGAGAATAAGCAATTGTCGAACAGCCAGGACATGAGGTTGAGAATTCTGCTTCTATCTTCCAAGCATCCAAACTTAACATTTATTGCCTTGTCTTTCAAGGCTACAAAATTTACCTCCTCTATTGTGAACCATAATGACCTAAAGACCCTATACATCGCCTCCCTATTTGGCTTCTCCTCCGCCATTATTTTGCCCACCGCCCATGATTCAAACCCTTGGAAATTGTTTTCGGTATTGGTGCTAATGACTTGGACAAACTCTTCTTCCGAAAACTTTAGTCTTTCGAGCATCGCATTTATGTCATTCACCATTGTGACCCTTGTCGCAATTCAAGTCCACTCCTTTACACGCCAGCGAGCAGACGAAACGGCTAAGATACCTTGAGAGAACCTCCAGACACAACGAATCCTTAGAGCCAGGACTCAAACTGAAAACAAAAAGAAAAACAGAGAAAGAAAACAAAAAATAAGAAAACAGAGAAAACGAAGATCGCAAGAATAAAACTAAAATACCACCAAAAAACGAAAACACCAAATAAAAAGGAAAGAAAGTAGTAAACTAAAAGACAATTTAATACATGTTACCAAGCAAAACGCATGAGGATAATCTTCCAAAAACGCTGGAAAAGCTAGAAGAGAAGAATAGCGAACCACCAAAAAGAAGAGAAAAAAGAAACCACACCTTTAAGGAGGAGACGGAAAACGGGCTAGGTTTAACCCAAAGGAGGGCTAATCACGTAAAATGCAAGAAACCCTCGTGCATGCAGAAATACATTCTAAAAAGATTCCAAAAAAAGCAAATGGAAGAACCTAAAAATTCATGCAAAGAAGACGTAGAAAAGTCAAATCGGAAACAAAATTTATGGCCACCGTGGGACACTTAAGCGGGTTTTTATAAAAAAACTTAGAACCATGCACGACAATAAAACCATACCAAGATCATTCGATGACGTAGACATGCAAAACATAAAAAAGAAGTAAAGAAACGGACAAAATTCACCATCACAAACAAAGAAACCCTTCAAGAAGTCCCCATCCCAACGACAGACTTTGACAGAGACCCTTCATGTCAATCCACAGGCACCGTACACCACTAAAAACTCCTCTAGAGTAAAGGACAAACATCCACAAAACACAGAAACACTCAACACCCCAATACTGCCATAATATTCAACGAATAAAAGGCAAACACATGAAACGCGCTACCAGGCAACATTCTTTTTTTTGAAAAAAAAGACCGTAAGGGTCAACACTTTCTATTAAGTAACATCACTAATTACAGCATTATAGATTTCCTTAGGATAATTTATATAAAAAAAACCACGTTTTTCCTTCACTACATATTTTAGTACAAATTAAATCTGTTACATTATTACAAGACCTATTTGACCAAATTAATTTGGCTGAATTAAAATTGTTGAAATCAGCTACACATTTTTTGATGCGCGTGCCAATGATGGTAATATTCGCACCATTATTTCTCTAATTGTTGACAAGGCCTGCGTGCTCTGTTTCAAAAATCACATCCCCTTTATTGTTCAGCTTAACCGCTAGCTGTATACTCTTTTCAAACACCATGCATTCAGCCCCATGCACCGACACTCTTGTTTCAATAAAGCCCCCCACCACCCAAAATGAAACCATCGTCGTCCCTTACAATTGCCCCGTACCCCATTCTGTTTACCCCTACTGTGGCATCAAAATTGATTTTTACAAATTCCTTAAGAGGTTGATCCCATTTCTTAACCTCAATATTAGGTGAGAGCAGTGGTTCCTTTAACAGGTTACAAATGCGAAAGTTATTGCTTAGAGTGCTAGCCCTCTCCCAAATAATCGCAGCCTCCTCTTCTTTTCCCCCGAAGATGTAGTTGTTTATGTTGTTCCAACAGTTCCATAATAATACCATAAGGTCTGCCATGGCTCTCTTGTCAAGGACTCGCATCATGTCTTCCGGCCAATCGATACAATGGTCATACTTCTTCGAAATGGTGCTCCTGGACCACCCTCCCAGAGAGAGAACCTTACGAGATGTGAGGCACTCTTTTAGTGCATGTAGTAGAGTTTCGGCCTCAGCTCCACATCTAGGGCATCCCTTATCAAAGTCGTGTCTAATAAAAGCAATTTTAACATTCGTTGGGAGAATCTCGTGCCCACTCGCCATGAGAAAACATGAATTTTTGGTAACGTATCGAGCTTCTAGAGAGCTTTCCAAAAATTTCTATGAGGACCATACCCCATCTCTTTCAAAAGTAGCCATGAGTAAGCATACTTCGAATTAAAGTACCTATGAGGGTTGTGAAACCAAATTATTTTATTTCCCTGGCCCTTGCCCCTATAGGCACATTGCAAATCTTATCACCCCAATCCTACCCATACACATTTTTAACTTTATTAAAATTCCAACTTCTCCTATCCGCAAGCCAAAGGTCTTTCACGCTCATTTCATTTGGATTGAGACTGTCGCTTCTAATAGCATCCCCATGAAGACCTTCCATTCCCTAATTGTCAACTCGGATATTTATCATGTCGCCATTCCCGACCTACCACCCAAATCCGTCTTTAAAAGCTTCTTCTGCTGTCGCAATGCTTAACCATGCAAAGGAAGCTTTGTCCACTTTTTTTCCTTTAAAAATATTACCATCAGGGAAATATTTCGAAGACAGAAGTTTAAAACATAGAGAATCATTGTTGTTAAGCCTCCATACTTGATGCCCTAAGAGAGCCAAATTGAAGAGCCGAACATCTCTAATTCCAAGACCTCTCATGCCCTTCGATTTACACAAAGTCTTCCAAGGGATCATTGTCTAGAATCTGCCTTTGTCTTTTCCCGCCCATCACGTTTTGCTTAGCTTAGCTTGAATGTCATTGATCACTCCTTTAGGAGCCAAGAAAATCAACAGCGCATACGTTGGTATAGATTGGAGAACCGCTTTGATGAAGACTTCTTTGCCACTAAAAGAGAGTAGCCTTTTTGTCCAACTGTTGATCCTGCAAGACAATATATTATTAATCTCTTTGAAAGCCGCTATTTTCTTCTTATTGGAATGGGAAAGCCTGGATTATTATTTAAATTCTCCACCGCCGTCATACCTAAAAGATCACTAAAATTAGTTCTTTGAGATCTTGAAGTGTTGGAACTAAAGAGAACCATTGACTTTTCACAATTAATCTCTTGACCTGAAATGTTAGAGAAAGTATTAAGCATGTTAACCAGATTTTCAACATCACTCTTTATTTCTAACAAAAAGGAGCGCGTCGTCAGCAAAGAACAAGTGATTTATCCTAGGGTCGTTTCTACTAGCCCGAATACCTCTCAGTATGTTGTTCTCCTGAGCATGGATAAGCATCCTCGAGAAAGCTTCCATACAAAATAAGAACAAATAGGGACAGAGGGGATCCCTTTGGTAGAGACCTCTCTCGGGGATAAAAGTATCCAATAAAATATTGTTACATTTAACCGTATATTTAACCGTATATTTAACCGAGCGAACGCAATCTATAATTTTGTTAATTCGTTTCCTATCGAATCCCGTTTTCTTCATAATTGTTTCAATAAAATTCCACTCCACGTGATCGTACGTTTTGCTCATGACAAATCCTTTATTAGGTTCGTTTTTAGAGCTTTATAGATAGTGGAGAAGTTCATGCGCAATCAGAATATTATCATGTATCATCCTCCCCGGCACAAAGGCGCTCTAATTTTGGCTGATGCAGCTAAGAAGAACAGCTTTTAGACGATTGGCATACACCTTTGAGATGATCTTGTAGACAAACCTACATAAAATGATAGGACGGAAATTAGTAAGCTCACAAGGATCTCCAATTTTAGGAATTAATTAAAATGATCAAAGTTTCATTAAGGTTAGAGATATTTTTGATCCCATTAAGAACATCTAAGCAGAAACTAATAGTGTCATTTCCCACAATCTCCCAATGATGTTTGAAGAAGTCCCCGAGAGACCGTCAATACCGAGAGCTTTATTAGGGTCCATCTGTTTAATAGCCTGAATGACCTCATTCTCCGTATAACCCCTAGTAAGCCACACATTTGTCTTCCTAGTCACACACTCCTGAATGCACCCAATCTATTGGATATCAACATTTTTACCGTTTGACCAAAACAATCTCAAAAAGTAGTTTTTAGCCACCTGACTGATATCCTTACTGTTAGTCACCCAGTTTCCATCCATGTCTTTAAGCTTCTCAATATTATTCTTCTTCAATCGCCTAGTCACTTTAGAATGAAAATACCTAGTATTTCGATCCCTCTCCCTAAGCCATTTTGATCGGGATCTTTGAGCCCAGTAGCTTTCCTCCCTGGTATAGAGAAAGTCAAGCCTTTTACGAGCTTCCTTCAAGTTCTTCACACTATCCCCTCTACTGGTAGAGTCAATAATCAAGTTAATATTTTTCTCTAGTCTTTGCATGTCACTCTTCATTTTTCCATATTTCTTACGCTGCCATGGACCAAGAACCGACCTAACCCTTTCAAGCTTATCCCCATATTCTGTATCATTCCTATTCCATGCAATACCAATAATATTTTTTGCTTCCCTGTCACCAGCCCAACAAGCATCGAATTTGAAACACAATCTATGGTCTTTAAGGTAAGCTTTTGCTTTACAACTCCACAAATCTAGGAGAATCGCATCATGATCGGACTGGGTTTGCCTCACCACTTTAGTAGCAATAAAAGGGAAGTTTTCAACCAATGAGACTGAAGTGAGGAATTTATCAATCCTCTCCTTTATCAAACTGCCCCCACTTCTATTGTTAACCCAGGCAAACCATCTACTATCGAGTTTGATATCCATGAGGGCTAAATCATCCATAACCTTTTTGAAGTCATTCATATGTGCCCTCACCCCCTACGACTGCCTTCTTTCTCAGTGTCATTCAGAAATGCGTTAAAGTCTCCCCCAACAACCCAATCCATCCTAACCGAATCCCCAACCCTACACAATATATCCCATGAACTGCTTCTAAGATTCGGGTTTGCATGCCCATAGAATCCCGTAGCACGCATGTTTTTGTTGCTCTCCAGTATGACCATGGAGTCTATGTGATGCTTGGAGTAGCTTTGAATAGAGACATTCGTTCCATCCTTCCACATTAACGCAAGACCCCCTCTGACCCTCTAAGTTAACAGCTAAACTATTCTGCATCCTACATTTATTTTGAACCCTCTGAAAGTCATTAGTAGACATTTTAATTTCGCTAAGGAAAATAAAATCAGGGTTGTTCGCAATGAGAAGTTGCTTTAACTCCCTTAGTTTTGCGAGGTTCCCCAATCCACGACAATTTCAACACATGAACTTCATTAATTGAGCGTGGCCCACAAAACTTCATTTGAGATGCTCAAAAACACCAGGAGATTGATGAAAAACTATAGGCTTTGTCACTTTCACAACCGCATCAAGAAGTGCAACAAGAAAATGGAGAAAGTAACACTATCTACTCCTCCGGACAGAGGGCAGATGCCCAGCCATAGAAAACTGCGCAAGAAATCACAACAAAAGAAAAATGAAACACAGTAGCAATCCAAAACGAACCGATAACACTCCTTATCCCACTATGAAAAACACCCACAAAAAAACCCCAATCTTCGTGCTTCAAGAAAGAGAGAACAAGCAAGAAAACAATAAACGAAGTAGGATTCAAAAATCAAAAGAAACCTAGAAGACTAACTTCTACTTGAAAATAAACGAAGGAAAAACTAAAAGATAGAAATAACATTAAGACTCGTATTTTGTATGCATTAAAACTAAATGAAACCCTAAGAGAAAATATCGTTGAAAAGTCAATGAAAAAGAATCTACCATTAATGGCATGCATGCAATATGATTCAAAAACCATGCAGGAGACGTACAAGACCCATGCCACCAATCAAACGAAAAGGGAAAAAAAAAAAAAAAGATGAAAAAAGATCAACGAAAAACAACAAAACCTTGGTAATGCCAATGATCAATCCCATCAAAGCAAGGTCTGAATTTACTACATGAGAATCGTGACGAACCACGTATAAGTCACCCGTACCACCTCAAATGGCCGGCCACCGCAAGTCACACGCCAAACACGTAAGAGAACACCTTTACACCCTCGGGTGACTCGCCACCGCTACTACTCAAGCCCCACCGCAATCCGGGGCATCCACCAAACCATCCAATTATTCAATAAACAAAATAAAGATAGACACAAAACCAAAAAAAAAAAAAACAAAAAAAAAAAGAGAAGAATGCTTCGAAATCTTGGAAAGAATTTTAACGCTCCTACCAGGCAATATTTTTTTTTTTTTTTGGAACAAAAAAACCACAACAAAGGTCAATCTAATTTTATTTAAGTAACATCATGGATTTCCTTAGGATAATCCATTTTAAAAAAACAAATTTTCCCTCACTATACAAATTTTTTTTTACAAATTAAGTATGCTACAGAATTACATGACCGTTTGGCCCAAGTTAAAGATGCAGATTTGAAATTGTTGAAGGTAGCGGTACAATCTTTTATGTGTGTACCGATTATGGTGACGTCAGTGGCTAAATTCCTTAGCCTGTTGACCAGTCCAACGTGATCTGTCTCAAACATGACCTGTTCCTTTATTTTCAATTGACATGCTAACTTAATGCTGGCTTCAAAGACACAGTACTCAACCTCTTCCATCGACATCCTTGTCTCTATAAAACCCCCACCGCCCGCAACACAAAACCATTTTCATCTCTAACAATCGTCCCATACCTTGTTCCATTTTCACCCACTATAGCATCAAAATTGATCTTTATGAAGCCTTTTGAAGGCTTTTCCCATTTTTTTATTCTCGGTATTTTGTGAAAGCACAGGTTCGTTCAGCATGTTGTAGATACGGAACTCATTGTTCAAATTGCTTGCTCTTTCCCATATGAGCTTAGCCTCCTCTTCTTTTCCCCTGAAGACGTAGTTATTTCTGTTGTTCCAACAATTCCATAATAATATTATAAGATCGACCATGGCTTTCCTATCTGGGACATGCATCATGTCTTCCAACCAATCTATACAGTTGTCATATTTCTTCAAACTAAAGCTCGTGGACCACCCTCCTAATCAAAGAACAAGAGATGTTGGGCAATCTTTTAACGCATGTAATAGAATTTCAGCCTCAGCTCCACACGTAGGACATCCATTATCAAAACCTTGTCTAATGGAATTGATTTTAACATTCGTCAGGAGGATCTCATGTCCCACACGCAAAGTAAACACACGGATCTTCGGTAATGTGTCAAGCTTCCAGAGAGCTTTCCTAAAAAATCTGTGAGGACCATACCCCATCTCTTTCAAAAGCAACCAATAAATTGGCAGACATCAAAGTAAAGCACCCATGAGTATTGTGGAACCAAATTATTTTATCACCCTGGCCCACATCTCCAATAGGAACGTTGCAAATCTTGTCACGCTAGTCTTTCTCATACACTTTATTAACTTTATTAACATTCCAACTTCTCTTATCCGCATGCCAAAGATCATTCACTCGTCTCACCTAGTTAAGTATGTTACTTCTAATAACATCCCCATGAAGCCCTTCCATTCCCCAATTGTCAACCCGAATATTTATCTTGTTTCCATTCCCAATCAACCACCCAAATCCGTCTTTAAGAGCTTCTGCCACTGCCGCAATGCTTAACTAGGTAAAAGAAGCGCATGAAAAATGTTACCATCAGGGAAATATTTCGAGGACAGCACCTTGAAATAGAGTCTTTGTTGTTTATCAGTCTCCACACTTGACGCCTTAAGAGAGCTAGGTTGAAAAGTCGAACGTCTCTAATTCCAATGCCTCTCATGCCCTTCAGTTTGCCCAGAGTCTTCCAAGGAATCATTGTCCAAAATCTACCTTTGTCTTTTCCCGACCACCACATTCTGCTTAGCTTAGCTTGAATGTCATCGATCACCCCTTTGGGAGCCAAAAAAATTGACAAAGCATATGTAGGAATGGATTGGAGAACCACCTTGATGAAGATTCTTTGCCACCAAAATAAAACATCCTCTTGGTCCAACTGTTGATCCTGCAAGACAATCTATTGTTAATTTCTTTGAAAGCCGCTATTTTTTTCTTACCAATTGGAATGTGAAGGCCTAGATAGTTATTTAAATTCTCCACCACCATCATACCTAAAAGTTCATTAAAATTGGTTCTTTGAGCTCTTGGAGTGTTGGGACTAAAGAGAACCATTTGACTTTTAAAAATTAATCTGTTGACCTGAAATGTTAGAAAAAGTATTAAGCATGTTAACGAGACTTTCAACATCACTCTTTTTGTTTCTAACAAAAAGAAACGCATCGTCAGCAAAGAATAAGTGATTTATCCTAGGGTCATTTCTACTAGCCCGAATTCCTCTTAAAATTTTGTTCTCCTGAGCATGGATAAACATCCTCGAGAAAGCTTCCATACAAAATAAGAACAAGTAAGAGGAGAGGGGATCCCCTTGGCGGAGTTCCCTCTTGGGAATAAAAATATTCGATAAAATATTGTTACATTTAACCATATATTTAATCGAGCAAACGCAATCCATAATTTTGTTAATCCACTTCCCATCAAAACCCATCTTCATAATTGTTTCAATGAAATTCCACTCCACGCGATCATACGCTTTGCTCATGCCAAGCTTGACCACAAACCCTTTATTAGGTCCATTTTTAGAGCTTTGAAGATAGTGTATAAGCTCATGCGCAATCAGAATATTATCATGTATCATCCTTCCTAGCACAAAGGCGCTCTGATTTTGGCTGATGCAACTAGGAAGAATAGCTTTCAGACGATTGGCATAAACCTTAGAAATGATCTTGTAGACAAACCTACATAAACTGATAGGGCGAAAATTGGTTGGTTCACATGGATCTCTAATTTTAGGAATTAAAACAATCATAGTTTCATTAAGATTGGATATATTTTTGTTCCCATTAAGAACATCCAAACAGAAACTAATCGTATCATTTCCAACGATCTTCCAGTGATACTTGAAAAATTCCACGAGAGGCCGTTGATACCGGGGGCTTTATTTGGGTCCATCTACCTAATAGCCTGAAGAATCACATTCTCTGTATAGTCCATGCTAAGCCATTCATTTGTCTCCCTAGTCACATACTCCTTAATATATCCTATCTCTTGGATATTGACATTTTGACCATTTGACCGAAACAATATCAAAAAATAGTCTTTAGCCACTGACTAATGTCCTTACTATTCGTCACCCAATTTCCTTTCGTGCCCTTAAGCTTTTCTATATTATTCTTTTTAGTCGTCCAATAGCTTTAGGATGGAAATACTTAGTATTCTGATCCCCTCCCTAAGCCATTTTGATCGAGACCTTTGAGCCCAGTAGCTTTCTTCCCTTGCATAGAGAAAATCAAGCTTTCTACGAGCTTCCTTCAAGTTCTTCCCACTGTCTCTCTACTAGCAAAGTCAATGATCAAGCCAATATTTTTCTTTAATTTGCACATGTCACTCTTCATTTTTCCATATACCTTACGCTACCAAGGACCAAGGATCAACCTAACCCTTTCGATCTTATTTCCATAATCACTATCATCCCTATTCCAAGCGCTTCCTGTAATATTTTTTGCTCCCCTGTCACCAGCCCAACAATTATCGAATTTGAAACACAATCTATTGTCTTTAGGGTAATCTTTTTGACCCCACAAATCTAAGAGAATTGCTGGGAATTACGCTCCAAAGAGGCACCTGCGACTTGTCCGCCACAGTCGCTACACCTACGACACATGCCCTTAGGGGGCAGAGGCCCCTACTGCGGGTCGGCAATCGAGCGAGGGGGGCGTACGTCGCTTCTAGCTTGAATTATAACTTAAAGACGTTCAGTCATAATCCAGTGCATAGTAGCTTCACGCCATTGGCTTTTCAACCCAGCGCGATGACCAATTATGCGAATCAGCGGTTCCTTTCATACTAGGGTAAAACTAACCTGTCTCACGACGGTCTAAACCCAACTCACGTTCCCTATTGGTAGGTGAACAATCTAACACTTGGTGAATTCTGCTTCACAATAATAGGAAGAGCCGACATCTAAGGATCAAAAAGTAACGTCGCTATGAACGTTTGGCTGCCACATGCCAGTTATCCACGTGGTAACTTTTCTTTCACCTCTAGCTTCAAATTCTAAAGGTTTCAAATATCGATAGGTCACGCTTTCATGGTTCATATTCGTACTGGAAAACAAAATCACACAAGCTTTTACCCTTTTGTTCCACAGGAGATTTCTATTCTCGTTGAACTCATCTTATGACACATGCGTTATCTTTTAACAAATGTACCACCCCAACCAAACTCCTCACCTAACAATGTCTTTCGCCCGGATCGAACGGCCGAAGCTAGCCTTGGGTCCAAAAAGAGGGGCCGTGCCACGCCTCCAATTCAAAGAATAAGTAAAATAATGTTAAAAGTAGAGGTATTTCAATTTCACCCGAAAGCTCCCACTTATCCTACACCTCTCAAGTCATTTCACAAAGTCAGACTAGACTTAAGCTCAATAGTCTTCTTTCCCCGTTGATTCTGCCAAGCTCATTCCCTTGACTGTGGTTTCGTTGGATAGTAGACAGTGATAGTAGGAATCTTGTTAATCCATTCATACGCATCACTAATTAGATGACAAGGCATTTAACTACCTTAAGAGAGTCATAGTTACTCCTTCCGTTTACCCGCGCTTGGTTGAATTTCTTCACTTTGACATTAAAAGCACTAAACAGAAATCACATTGCGTAAGCATCCGCAAGGACCATCGCAATGCTTTGTTTTAATTAAACAGTCAGGTTCCCCTTGTCCGTACCAATTCTAAGTCGACTATTCATCGCCCGAGGAAGGCCCCTGAAGGAGCCGTTCCTAATCCGTCCCCCAGTTGGCCCGCAACGACCCGCTCTCGCAGCAAGATCAGCTTGAGCAGTGCATCACAGCCAATGGGTTCAAGATTGGGACCCTCATGCCCAGCACTTATAGCCAATCCTTTTCCCAAGGTTATAAATCCATTGTGCCAACTTCTGCTGCCTACATTTTTTATTGACCATAGAGGCGATTTACCTTGGATACCTGATGCGGTTATGAGTACGACCAAGAGCAGATGACACTTAGTCCTCCGAATTTTCAAGGGTCATTGGGGGCGCACTAGACACTACGCGACGTGCGATGCTTTTCTGACCACTGGACCCTACCTCCGGCTGAGCTGTTTCCAGGGTGGGCAGGTCGTTAAACAAAAAAGATAACTCTTCCTAAAGCCCCCGCCGACATCTCTGGACTACCTAACATTGCCGTCAGCCACCGCATCTTAGTTCAGGAATTTTATCCTGATCCCCTTTCGAAGCTCACGTTGGACGCGTTGTCGGACAGGCTTCCCCATCTTTTAAGATCGACTAACCCATGTACAAGTGCTGTTCACATAAAACTTTTCCCCTATTCGGCTTTCAAAGTTCTTATTTGAATATTTACTACTACCACCAAAATCTACACCGACAGCCACTCCGCCCAGGCTTGTGACCAGGTTTTTTGGTGACCGACGCGCCCTCTTACTCATTGGGGTCTGGCCTTTGCCCCGATGGCCAGGTATAGGTCGCGCGTTTAAATGCCATCCATTTTCGAAGCTAGTTAATTCGACAGGTGAGTTGTTACACACTCTTTAGTAGATTTCAACTTCCATGACCACCGTCTTGCTGTCTTAATCGACCAATACCGTTTGTGGGTTCTATGTTAGCGCACAGTTGGGCATCGTAAACTGGCTTCTAATTCATCCCGTATCGCCAGTTCTGTTTACCAAAAACGACCCACTTGAAGCTCTCAATTTCGTGGCGCAGTTCAACGAAACAGTCGTACCGTCTTACCTATTTAAAGTTTGAGAACAGGTCGAGGGCGTTTGGCCCCGATGCCTCTAATCATTGGCTTTACCTGACAGAACTCGCTAAGGGCTCTAACTATCTTGAGGGAAACTTCGGAGGGAACCAACTACAAGACGGTTTGATTAGTCTTTTGTCCCTATACCCAAGTCAGACAAACAATTTGCACGTCAGTATCGCTGCAGGCCTCCACTTGAGTTTTCTCTGGCTTTGCCTCGCCTAGGCATAATTCACCATCTTTCGGGTCCCAACAGCCATGATCTTACTCGAACCCTTCTTAGAAGATCAAGGTTTATCGGCGATACCTGTGAGGGATCTTGCCAATCAACTTCCATGCGTCTTACGGGTTTTCGTGCTCGTTGACTCGCACACATGTCAGACTCCTTGGTCTATGTTTCAAGACGGGCAAAATGAGGAACACCCAAGCGTCAAAGCACGCCGAAACGACGTGCTGAATCCCACGATCGAGGCGACATCTTCGAAGACTTATCAAAGGCCGGGGCATGGATCGATGAACCAGCTATCGCCGTTCCACATCCGACTTAGGCGTACCGCCGACCCCCATCCACTTTTCTCCCAAAAATTCAATCATTCTTTGACTCTCTTTTTAAAGTGTTCTTCATCTTTCCCTCGCAGTACTTGTTCACTATCGATCCCTTGCCCTTATTTAAACCTTGGACAAAATTTACCGACCGATTCGGGCTGCATTCCCAAACAACCCGACTCGTAGATAGTGCCTTGTGGTGTAATAGGGTTAGGGCATGACGAGGCTCTCACCTTCTCTAACGCCACTTTCTAGGGGACTTAAGCCCAATCCGCCACAAAGGACGCTTCTCTAGACTACAATTCGAATGCCATTGGCACCAAATTCTCAAGCTGGGTTTTTCCCAATTCGCTCACTGTTCCTAGGGGAATCCTGGTAAGTTTCTTTTCCTCCGCTTATTAATATGCTTAAATTCAGCAGGTAATTCAGCTTGACCTGGGGTCAAGTGCAAGCACCGTCCTTGCGATGCCAAAAAGGTTCAAAGGTCTCGATCGACAAACGCGCACGACTTCAAACGAGGTTGCTTATAGCATTACCACCGATCGTCACGACGATGATGTCGTTGAGGACTCAAATTTAGGCCAACCGCTAGCTGTAAGTGCACGGGAGGCCAATTTCTGCCCGCAATCCAACCGAGGCCTAAAGGCTCGAGATTGGATTGGGGCGACAATGCGTCACTCACAGGCAGACATTCCCTTGGCCTAATGACTTGGGGCGCAACTCGATGGTTCACGGGATTCTGTAATCCACACCAAGTATCACAATTCACTACATTCTTCATTGATGTGAGAGTCGAGATATCTATTGTTGAAAGTCATTCTATATATTTTGCAACAAAAGAACATTAAAGCACTAACACCACGAACGGTACGATGACAAAATACGTGTCCCCCTTTTGTTTCGATTCCTTAGCGCGATTCGTGCTGAGAGTTTGTTCGTTTTACATTGAAGAGGTTGATCCTGACATCTCACCCTACCTTATGGGCAAAGGGACGACAAGACCAGCCGCTCCGACACGCAGGGGTGGCGAGAGGCGACGATGCACTCGCACTACCTCCAATGTTGTTTACAACACGTTCACGGGTCGTTCGTCTAGGCAGGTTTCGACAATGATCATTCCGCAGGTTCACCTGCAGAAACCTTGGTACGACTTCCCATTCCTCTAAATTACAAGGCTCAGTGGACTTCTTACAACTTCGCGAGCAGCGAAACACCCACGTCGCTGCGATCCGAACATTCACCAAACCATTCAATCGGTAGGAGCGATGGGCAGTGTGTACAAAGGGTAGGGACGTAGTCCATGCGAGCTAATGACTTGTGCTTACTAGGAATTCCTTGTTGAAGACCAACAATTGCAATGATCTATCTGGATCACGATGAAATTTCAAAGATTACCTAGGCCTGTTGGCCAAGGCTATAGACTCGTTTAATACATCAGTGCAAAGATTTTGGAATATCCTTAAAGAGTGCAATCTAAATATTTGGGTTTTTTTGGTCAATGGTATACTTGGTAAAGGGGAAGACTAGTGGATAACAACGTACGTGAAAGGCTGGATAGAGGGGTGGCAACTCTAAGATGGTGGAAGCTCTTTTCAAATTTTTTCGTGAAACATCTAACACAATGCCTAATTGTAATAGATACTATGAGGAGAGGAATACAAAATAAGAGGGATAAGGTTAAATTTGGTTTCAGTGCAAATTGGATTTTTGAAGAGATGTGTGAAAAATGCATCACAGAGTTTTAAGAATCGTGAATCTGGATTTACCAAGAAAGTTAGATGGGTTAGGAAAAGAATTGAGTAAATGGGCCATGAATGGGAAATGAGGAAAAATCAAAAGTCTAAGGAGTTGAATTCGAGACTACGAGAGTTAATTGTCGCAAATCCTACCGAGGATACATTAGGATACATTAATGGAATTGCTAAAAGTTAAACTTGCATTGAATATGGGGGCTAATAAAGAGGAGTTGTTTTGGGAACAAAATGCAAGGGTCAATTGGTTAAGATTTACTGCTTTTTTCCACAAGTCTGCATCCATTCGAAGGAGGAGGAATGTAGTTAAAGGTTTATTTTATAAAGATGGGTGATGGGTGGCAAACAAGGCTGTTATGGCTATGATTGCCTTAAGCTTCTTCCATTATTGATAGTGATCATGTGTTGTCTGGCATAACTCCTAATATCTCTAAGGATATGAATGCTCCTAATATCTCTGAGAAATTGGCTACCACCTTTACAAAAGAGGATGGTTTCCCAGCTATATTTTTTCAAAAATATTGGCATGTGGAAAGAAAAGAGATTGTCCAATTCTATATCAAAGTGTTGAATGGAGCAAGAAAGTTAGGGAGTATTAATAGAACAAATATAGTTCTCACCTCCTAAAGTCGCTAATTCGATGTCAAGTGTCGATCACACAGTTTCGCACTATTATTCCTTGCAATTTCATTTATAAAATTATTGCCAAGGTACTTGCTAATAGGATGGGGCTTTTACCCCAAGAATACAGATTTCTAACATTGTTTTGATAGATTATGAGCTATCATATGCGTTTAAAAGGAAGCACTCCGCTTATACAGGATTATTTGCGCTAGAGCTTGATATTGATATGAGTAAAGCTTATGATAAGATGAAGTGAGGTTTTGTGGCCAAGGTTATGGAGCGTATGAGATTTAATTCACAATGGTTTGATATGGTTATGCAGTCTGTAACAACAGTATCTTATTTAGTCATCTTTAATGGGCGTTAAGGGAATCAATGTTGGCCGTCTAGGGGTCTGAGGCGGGGGGTTCCATTGAGCCCATACCTATTTTTGATTTGCGCTGAAAGACTCTCAAGCTTGATTCGGTAGGCCAGGAGAGGGGCGTATTAAAGGAGAAAGAGTGGGAAGGAGGGGTCTTTCGGTGACCCATTTGTTTTTTTGCAGATGACAGTATTCTACTTGGCGAGGCTAAGGAGGATGCGGCTAAGGCGACCCATTTGTTTTTTTTGCAGATGACAGTATTCTACTTGGGGAGGCTAAGGAGGATGGGGCTAAGGCGATGAAGGAATTGCTCGTCGAATATAAAGGGATATCGGGACAGGTCGTTAATTTTGAAAAATCACTGGTCTATTTTAGTAACAATGTCAGTGGAAGGCTGCAAGGTCAGATAGAGAATATATTGGGAGTTCCTGAGAAATATTTAGGGTTGACAATAGTTGTGGGAAGGAGGAAAAGAGAGGCATTCATTGGTTATAAAGAGAGATTCTTAAGCGCATAAACAGTTGGAGATCATGTTATCTTTCCTTCGGGGGTAAAGAGGTATTTATCAAATCCATTTTACAATCATTACCAATTTATGCTATGAATTGCTTTTTACTCACGAGGTTTTTATGTTGCGACTTGGAATGTATTATCGCTAAATTTTGGTAGCGTAATCAGATGTCTAATAGGGGTATACATTGGTGCAAATGGGATTTATTGTGTAAATGGAAGGGGGTATGGGATTTCGGGATTTAAGCGTTTTTAATATTGCTTTGTTAGCTAAGCAAGCTTGGAGGTTGCTCATGAAACCAGATTGCCTGTTGGCTCGTGTTCTAAAGTCCAGATATTATCAAAACACTAATTTTAGGAATGCAAATCTTGGTTCTTACCCTTCGTATACCTGGAGAAGCATTTGGTCGGCCCGTAAGGTGAATACAGGAGGGTGGAAAGTGGGTAGTGGTACCTTGGTTAATATCTGGCACGATTCTTGGCTGCCAGGTCCTGGACAAGGGGTAATTTTGGGTCAGAATATTAACATTCATTACATAACTATCTCAAATCTTATTGATGATAGAGTATACCTGGCGAGCGGATGTGGTGAGGAATCTGTTTAGTAGTGAGCAAGCAAAAAGGATACTTTCCATACCACTGTCTAGATATGCTGAAGAGGATGAGTTCGTGTGGTGCGGTACGTATTTGGCTACAAGTGGCTAACTAGTAAGGGTGGGGTGATTACAGAAGATGAGGTTACAACCCAGAATTCAGAATTGAGGACTTTCTACAACAGAATATGGAATCTTAAATTACAGAACAAAATTAAAAATACATTTTGGAAAATTGCAAATAATTTCCTGCCTACCCTAAGTAATCTAGTAGCTAGAAGGGTGGCTGTTGAGAAGCGCTGTCCAGTATGTTGTGAAGTTGAAGAGTCAGTGGTCCATTTGTTCCGAGATTGTGCCGTAATGGTCCAGGTATTGAGTGACCTGAGGGTCCCTTTTTCTCCCTCAAACAATGCAGAACATTGGAAATGCTGGTTAGTCAAAGAATTTGAGAGCAGCGCAGTAGATAAATGTAAAATGTGGGTACTTATATTCTAAGAAATTTGGTTCAATCGCAATAAAACGTACCATGAGGGCATTAATCAGCATGTATATGATGTTGTTGCTTTTTTTAAAGCATACATGGAAGAACTGCAAAAATCTTGATGACATACTACCAACTGCTCAACAGAGCAGATCTATAGTTTGGTTACCACCAGAGGGATCAAAGGTAAAAGCCAACTTTGACGTTTCTTTTAATCAGACAACGAATCATGCTATAGCAGGGATCTTAATATAGAACGGGGAAGGGTTAGTAATAGCAGCAGCTACTTCCCATTTTGACTTGGTAGCAGACACAACGCATGCAGAAGCAAAGGCGTGTCTATGTGCGGCAATTTTACTGTGTGATCTTTGGTTTATGAGGGTGGTGGTGGAAGGCTACTCATTGACTGTCATCGAGAAGTTACGGTGCCCTGAGGAAGACAGATCGGTCATCAGTGGGATTATAAAAGAAATCAAGATTAGATGTCGGAGTTTTGAATCAGTGGAATATAGTTTTGTACCTCGTCAAGGGAATCAAGCGGCTCACATGTTGGCGGCAGAGGGACAGAACTTCGAAGGAACCAGGGTTTGGGTTGAGGAAGTCCTGGAGGGGGTGGATCTGGTGGTAGAATGAGACCGATGCTGCCTCAGGTAAAATGCATTTCAAGGACCGAAGGTTTTCTCTTTTCTTGACTTCGGTAGTTCACAGGGATACAAGAGATTCTCACCAGCTAAATGGAAGATGCCATCGTAAGGTGAAAAAGAAGATCGTTTTTTAACTCCGGTTTGGTTTTCTGAGTTTTGGTCGAGTAAGGAGAATTGATTTCCTGGTTCATTGTGTTTTGATAGTAGGAATTTAGTGGTTTGTTCCTTTAGTTTTTTTCTTCTTTCCCACTTTGTTTCTTTATGTCTTTTCATTTTAATGCGGTGTTAATACACCGTTTGAATAGCCAATAAGGAATCAGGTTCTTTTGTAACGGTTCTCCTTCTTTAATGGTAACCAGCTGGATAATTTCTTAAAAAATAATAAAGATTTTTTATACCAAAATTATATCTCAAAAAAGTTTCTAAGTTCGCAACCATATCAACAATTATAACTGTATACCAAAAACTATGATGGTACACTATAAAAATCAGAGTATCCAAAAATATACAAAATTTCTAACACTACCAAAAATTATGAGGTGATACCAAAAAACACGGGAAGTACCAAAAAACATGAAGAAATACCAAAAAATGAGAGGGATTACTAAAAGAATGTGATTGGAATACCAGAAACATGATAGAATAGCAAAAAATGTGAGAGATGTCACATCTCGATATATTTATGGTTAAGAATCTAGATTAATTATGAAATTAGTTATAGGCTTAATGGTTAAGTGTTAGAAGATCCACCCTAGTGACTCAAGTTTGAACCCCTTCCCTTTAATTTTTTTAAAACTTTTGGTAAAACCTTGGTTAAATTGTCTAAATGTCGCTCCTACAGTTAAAAATCCTAATATATAACATATTTATTTATTTGTTAATCAACCCTTTCTCTTTCCTGAGTGTTTTGTGTCTCCCCCTCTTCCATTTCTCCTCTCAATTTTCCCTACTTTTTTTTGTTTACACCACCACTGCATTTTCCACCATCTTTAAACCATCACAATCGTTCGTACTTCGTACGTGTTTAGATTGTCATCAATAGCACTCGTTATCTTTGCCAAAGGTTGGTAAGTACGTTTTGTTTCAATGGTTAAATTTGTATTTCCGTTATACAAATGTATGACATTAATCTTTCGGTTCGATTAATCAATCTTTTTTAGATCTTGCCAAAATCTTAATACCAACTGTTAATTTGTGTGTATTTACAGTTGAAGGATTGGATCCAAGAGAATTGGATCAGAGTTGATTGTGGGAAGTGCCAATCAGACTCATGGTGAAAGGTGTGTCTTTTCCAAGTGAATCGATGACAAACTGTGTGTAGTTTCAGGGCCACAAGGCCTTCTACATAAGCGCGTGAGCCACAGGAGTGGACCACACGGCCATGTGCGATTGCATTTTAGGGTACCTTCGTGAACCACACGGCCACAACCTGTTACACAGCCTGCCACACCGTCGTCTCCTTATCATAGGGAATTTTTATCGTTTCTCACACGGCCTTAGGCTGTTACACAGCCTAGCCACGCGGCCGTGTGACCCCTATTTTGCAATTTTGCCCAGAATTTTGTGATATGTTCAATTGAATCCTTGATATTATGACTGTTCTGAAATTTTATGATCTTATTGACCAAATTGAGATTGTATTGCGTGTATGATTTGTGAAACTATTCTTGTCTATTTTCACTATTTTTCTAATAAATTGTTGTTGTTACTATTGCTTTTGTCTTATTAATTGCATGTTAAGCATGTCTTTGTTACTGTTGAACTGAATACATGTAAAGAATGTTTATTGTTTATGTATTGTTTTGTTATCAACATGTCATATTGCATTGCATGGGGGTGGGTCAATATGAACAAATAAAGTACTGGCAGTTTAATAATATGCAAACACTAGTGGTTTATCCATAACTTACTTGCAGTTTATCTGCAATCTATTTATCTAAAATTTACTAGTGGTTTGCCCATAATTTTACTGGTAGTTTTACTGCAATTACTAGTAGGTTATCCACAATGCAGTGTGTAGGGATGGATGAGTTCTAGGGAACTCTTACTGTGGTGTGCAACGGATGATGGGTAGGAACTTTTTCTGTTAAACAAATTGCATTGACATTCATAAGCATGCATGAGCATATTGTCAAATTCGATATTGCTATACTATTGAGATTGTTTTAAGAACTGTTATTTTGTATGTCATGTCTATTGTATGGCACTGATTTTCTTGTATTTGGACTTACAGTGAGATTCTTAAGCTCACCCCGTAGTTTTCATCTTTACAGATAATCTATAAGGTTAGAACACAGACTTGGTATTTAGAGGGCTTGTATCGAATTATTTTTCATCAAAAATGTTTAAAACATAATTATTATAAATTTTGTTATTTGGGGATTGTATTATTTCATATGAACTTTGGCATGAGACTTTAATTTTGGGATAATTTTGGCATGCATGACATTTAAGTTGTTTAGACTATTGAAACTTAGAATTGAATTAATCACATGAAATCTGGTTTTCATTAAAACTATCTCAAAATATTACTTTTCCGCTACGATATTATGTAAATGGGATTTTGAAAAGTCTATAAATTGGAAAACAACTAAGTTTTCAAAAATAGTCACTATTACAAGGAAAATGTTAAAATCAATCAATTTTCAAAGCTCGTGTCTTTTAGTGAAAAAGAGATAACACGCTAACTTATTCTACTAAGGTAAGCAATTGTTTAAAAGAGACTATTCGATAATTTTAATAAGCCATTTCAGTAGCTAATGTATTCTTCAAAATACGGCTGGAACGTCTAGACCGAGTTAGGGAAGTTAAAAGATAATACTAAAAAATAAGGGCATACCAAAATATTGTGAGGGAATACGAAAAAAATTAGAGAATACTAAAAAATGTGAGAGAATACCAAAAAAATATGAGAGTGTGCCAAAAAATATAAAGGAATACTAAAAAATATGAGGAATTATAAAAAAACACGAGGATGTACCAATTTTGGTTTGTATTAGTAAATATGTTTAATGTATTTAAATCTCGTTTTTGTTTTAAAAAATATCATTAGATTTAATTTTTCCATCACAAAATTTTAACATAAAATTAAAATAATTTTGAACTTACAAAATTTATCATCACAAAATCCAATTGAAAATTTTGAACATTTAAAAATAATATATTTTTTATATCAAAATTATATCTTTCACCAATTTCAAATTTCAAAATCGTACTACTAAATAAATTCAAATTTCAAAGTCGTACTACTAAATATTTGGGAATATAAAAAAGAATACAAAAAACTAGGAGGAAGTACTAAAAAACACTAAGGGATACTAATTTTGGTTCGTATTAAAAAATACATTTTATTTATTTTTCTTACTTTTTAAAAATTATTATGAATTCTAATTTTCTCTTTACAAATTCTAACATGAAAATATAATGATTTAAAATTACCAAAATTTAGTGTAAAAAATTCCAATTGAAATTTATATTGAATCTTAATTTCAGAAATTATGAGAGAATATAAAAAAATTATACGAAATACCAAAATTTATGAGCGTAATGATTATAATGAGAAAAAATCAAAAGTTATAAAAGCGTACCTATTCTTAACTAGTAAATTGTTGAATGGGTAAAAACTTGTCCTAAGCTTCTTCCCTTTTTTTTTTTTTTTTTTTTTTTTTTTGCGAAGCTCATGGCAGAACATATATATGTTTCGATTAAAAATAGTAAGGAGTGATGAAGATAATGATATTTCTAATGTTTAAAATATTGTTAATATTATTTTAGGGATAGATATATATTTTGATTTAATGTGTAATTATATATGATCTTTAATTTAGTGTAATTATATATATATGTAATTCTAATTGTGATTCAAATATATACTCGAAATTTTAATTTTAATTTAATCATATATATTTAAAAAATAAATACATCAATTTATTTATTTTTATATTGAATAAATATAATTATTTATGTATACAATATATAAACATAAAATGATGTTACATCAATAACTGTGTTAATAATTTACAAGAATTGGATTAAATCAAAGTTTCATGAATAAAATTATACAAAATCAAAGTTCATGTACACAATTACACATTAAACCATAGTTATGTATAGTTTTGGATTTATCCCTATTATTAGTGTTTAAGATATACTAGATAAAGCAATGAGGGTAGTTAGTACGAAAGAGGACTCGTGCAAATCCAAAGGTTTCGTGAACTGGGCCATTGGAAAATTGATGGCGGAGGAGAAAGTTAACAGGGAGGCTATGTATGGTGTTTTTAAGTTTCTATGGTTTACGAAAGAGGAAGTTAATTTTGTGTCCCTTAAAGAAGGAGTCATCCTGGTGAAATTTAGTAATGAAGAAGATAGGAAGAGAATTCTAAACCTCTCCCCTTGGCTGTTTGACCAGTGTTTGTTTAATATGGTTCCTTATGTTAAAGATAAAAAAATGGAGGAATACGACTTTAATCTCTCACCTTTCTGGGTCAGTATCTCGAATATACCAATGGAGTTATTGGATAGAAAAATGGCTATGGATGTAGGTAGCATGATAGGGGAAGTGTTAGCCATAGATTGGTGTGATAGAGACGGTGGTTGGACAGGACATTGTAGGAACGGACACCATGAGGTTTTGCTTGGATGTGCTTAATGGACATGAGAGATAATCCCTAAAATCAGAGACCCCTGTGATATTACTAATTTTAGTCCTATAAGTTTATGCAGGTATAGCTACAAGATTGTTGCAAAGGTGTTGGCTAACCGATTAAAAGCCATCCTTCCCGATTGTATAAGTCAAAATTAAAGCATTTTCGTCCTGGGGAGAATGATTCATGACAATATATTAATCGCACACGAGCTTCTTCACTACCTTCAAAGTTCTAGAAACGGCCCTAATAAAAGATGTGTCATCAAACTTGACATGAGTAAAGCATACGATTACGTGGAGTGGAAATTCATCGAGACGGTCATGAGGAAAAAGGGTTTTGACAAACGGTGGACTGACAAAATTATGGGTTGTGTTCGTTCCGTTAAATACTTAATTAAGTGTGATAATATTTTATCAGAGACAATTATTCCTGAGAGGGGCCTTCGTCAAGGGGACCCTCTATCTCCGTATTTGTTCGTATTCTGCATGGAAGCATTCTCGAGGATACTTATTCAAACTCAAAACAATAATGCGCTTAGAGGCATCCGGGCTAGTAGAAATGGTCCAAGGATTAATCATTTGTTTTTTGCTGATGATGCACTCTTATTTGTGCGTAACAAAAAGAGTGATGTTGATTGTTTTATTAACATTCTTAGAATTTTTGCCTTTGCTTCTGGTCAAGAAATAAATTTTGAAAAATCAATGGTTCTTTTCAGCCCTAACACCCTGAGGGATTAAAGAAGTTTTTTTGGTGACCTCCTTGGTATGAAAGTTGTGAAGAAGTTAGATAAATACTTAGGCCTACCTCTTCTTGTAGGTAAAAAGAAAAAATAAGCTTTCATTGATGTTACTAATAGATTTTCTTGCAGGATTAACAACTGGACTAAAAGATTACTTTCATATGGAGGCAAAGAGGTTTTTATTAAGGCAGTGTTACAATCCATCCCAACATACGCGTTGTCTATTTCTTGGCTCCTACGGGTATGATCGAGGATCTTCAAATGAAAATTAGAAGAATTTGGTGGCCTGGAAAGGATAGAGGAAAATATTGGTTGATACTCCCTTGGAAGAATTTGTGTCAACAAAAAGGGATGGGGTATTGGTATTCGTGATATGCGTCTTTTCAACATTGCGCTCTTGGGTCGTCAAGTATGGATACTCGTCAACAACAAAGACTCCCTTTGCTTTAAAGTTTTGTCATCCAAATACTTCCCTGACGGTAATATTTTTAAAGCCAAACTTATGGATAAAACTTCGTTCACTTGGTCGAGTATAGCAGCTGCTGTAGAGAAGTTGAAAAATGGGTTCGGCTAGCAAGTTGGAAATGGTGATTGTATTAATATTCAGGTTGATAATTAGGGCATGGAAGACTTAAATAGTGGCACCTTTAATTCCAATATGATTAACTTTGAAGTCAACAGTGTTAGAGATCTTTGGGAGGAGAATGAAAGAAAACGGGATATAGATAAAGTCTATTTGATGTATGAGAAAGATTGGGGTGATAGAATTGTTGGATTGCCGGTACCCCTATGGCACAGTAGAAAAAAATAATTCCAGCGATCCAAACCATGGATCCATGTGCGAGGAACGAATCGGGGTGAAATAATAGTTTCGAAATTACCGAAACTTCAATCTGAGTAGACAGCGACGCCTCGGCAACAAGAATTTTGATCTACTATCGAACCAAGCTGCAACCTTTTATAATTTCGGCCTCTACATAATCCACCCAGTTGACGATGAACGGGAGAAATCTCCAAAACTGTTTTAGAGGTTTCTTTGCTTGATAGCTGCTAGACCTTACAAGCAATTTTTAGGGTTTTTTAAAAGCTCTCTTATTCACTTATTACCTTTTATAATTGGTATATATATTATGAATTATAATTAAAAATAAATATAATAATGTTTTAACCAAAAATTATAATTACATTAACTATAACAAGGATTTCAGTAAACTATATTTATTTAAATTTATATACGAAACAAATTCATATATTAATAGAACTATGTTCTCATTATGTGTACAACATCCTTGTACATATAATATGTTCAATATTGATTGCCGAATTAAATTAATTCTTTAATTAATTTAATTCATGTGACAACCAAACACAATACCAACTATGTTTTATTCCGTTCATTTCAACCATAGGGTGTGACCCTGTAGGTTCTTGTAACTTTAGTAGTAATACTAGAACGATTCTAATGTTACAAACAATGAGTGGCATCTAGCAATGCATCATTGCTACCTAAGTTACAAGAAGTCATGATTCGACATAACCTTTTGTGATTAACCTTTCATGCATTAATCCTTAAGTCTTTTATCTCTGGAATGGACACAAGTCATGGAATAGTCACACTTGCATAGTCCATCCCATGTTTCTTGATATCTTGAGTAGACTATGATATACAAATTAGTATGACATATCATATCAACTTATTTGAGCATGGCCATGCATTTCTAGTCTCACTCAATCAAGTGGCCTAAGATATTACTCCCATTATGTAGGAGGGACTTATCCTATACTGATAAACCATATCCATCTACATAGATTGTGGTATATCTAACATCAGCCTTTATAGAGCAACCAGTTACGATGTACGTTTGACTGTATCAAAATATACAACTCACGATGATGGGATAATGATGATCTCAAGTCTAAGGATCATATACATATTAATCACTATGAGTAATGTTGTGACAATTACATAATAATCCAAGAAACATACTCATAGCGGGTCAGTCCAATATGTTGTTCTCTAACACACATATTCATGCATTGATTTTGACACTCCATATCAATGACAACTCTTTATCATCAATCAACTACATGTTAGTCCTAATGCATTATTGTTGTCCTAGTCAACAATAATACTTGACTAAGGATCTTTTAAGAATAATCATATTATTCTCAGGACATTATTATAAAACAGTTTATTTGTACACACAGGAAAAAAAAACTGAAATAATAATGACAACGCTTTATATTAATAAACATGGTAAATCTAGTATGTTATTACGACCATATCATGATTGATCTTTGGGCATACTCTTACAAGAATATGCAATTTACCCATTGGGAATGAGGGCCAGGGAGACAGAATTGTGTGGTTTCACAACCCCCATGGATGTTACACATCGAAATCGGCTTACTCATGGCTTCTCCCAAAAGAGATGGGTTTTGGTCCGCACATGTTCTACTGGAAGTCTATTTGGAAGCTTGATACTTTACCTAAAATTCAAGTGTTTGCTTGGAGAATGGGTCACGAGATTCTTCCCACAAATGTCAAAATTTCTTCCATCAGAAATGGCTTTAACCAAAGTTGCCCTAGATGTGGAGCCACGAATGAAACCCTCCTACATGCCCTTAGAGATTGTCCCATTTCTCGTGAAGTTCTATCCTTAGGTGGGTGGGATATGAGCATAATGACGAAGCAGTATGATAGCTGTGTTGATTGGCTTGAGAACATGATGAGAATCTTGGACAAAAGAGCAATGGCCGATTTGATAACCACTTTATGGAATTGCTGGAATAGCAGGAACAATTTCATCTTCAAAGGTAAAGAAGACAGTGCGCAGACTATTTGGGATAGGGCCAACAACCTTGGTAAAAAGTTCCGAATCTATAATTTGTTTAATACCCCTATGCTATCCCAGAATGAAGTAAATAAGAAATGGGAAAAACCTCCTAGAGTCTTTGTTGAAATAAACTTTGACGCTACAATAAATGAGAATAGAATGGGGTATGGGGTTATCATTCGAGAAGATGATGGTTTTGTGCTTGGGGGAGGTGGGGGTTTCATGGACAGAAAAATGTTGGTACAAGAGGTGGAATGTATTGCGTTTGAGAGAAGCATTGAGCTGGCTGGTCACCTCAACATTAATGATGATGTGCTGTTTGAAACTGACCATGCGGGCCTTGTTAACATTATGACAGCTGCAGTACGGACATTACTATTATTGGCGCCAGAATCAAGGTGTGTAGAGCTGCTTTCAACAATTTTAAATTGGCAAAATTAATTTGGTCAAATCGGTCTTGAAATAATGTTGTTGATTTTATCTGTACTAAAATGTGTAGAGAAGCTAAAAAATGGTTTTTTGACATGGTTTATCCTAAGGAAATTCATAATGTTGTAATCAGTGATGTTACGTAATAAAATGTGTTGATCTTTATGGTCGTTTTTTGTTAAAAAAGAAGAAGAAGAAGATATACTAGATAAGATTTTCTAAACTAAGAATCACCTTTAGTTTAAGCATTTAAGTAAGAAACAACAATGCTTGTTGAAATCATTAAATGGAGAAACTGCATTTAATATCTCTCGTAGCTAACCATGAAGTCCCATAATGGCCATTGATTGATTCTAGCAAAGTATTCAGATTAGAGTTTTATCACCTTTGATTTGCACCACCAATATTTGACAACCCCTATACCAAATATCAGTCCAAATCATTAAATGGAGAAACTTATGGGGCAAATTATTCACCCTGATTCTCTGCATTTCCTCTCACGTGCTTTAAAGGGATCAAACAAAAAAAGTTCAACTAAACTTGGACAGCTCCATTTAAAGATCAAAACGATCTTTTTGGCACAACTCACCCAGTGCTTCAACCAACCATGGTACTGTTTTATCTTTAATAAGCACTCAGTAAGTTCATTTCATCAGTTAAACAGACATACTTTTACCTTTAAAATAAGGGGAAATTCATTGCTTCCTCTGCAATACAAATGGATGATAGTTGATGGATATTCAGTGAAGTGGCTTGACTAGGATATGGTTGGCCATGCAACACACAAATAGCTTAATATCCTATAGATGGTAATAAGCATCAGTTATACAATAGAAAATCAACAGGAAGGGATTATTATTTAATGTCTGTAAATTTCTCAACCCTTGTTCCTTCCATGTCTATCTGCTAAATTTCTCAACCCTGATTTGTCAATAAATTTCTCGACCATACCAAAGTAGGAATCAACCCAAGAGCTTCTAGCTGATATAACAAGCAAAGGCACCAAAATCCCAGCTGCAAACCCCACTTCTACACTTAAATAAAACCACTTATCAATGATTCCTTCATTACTTTTCCCACCTTCAACTCTCCCCCCACTGTCAACACCATCATTTTCACACTTAATGTTCAGTGGACCTCCACAAAGACCTGGATTTCCATCGAAAGATGATGCATCGAATGTTGTCAGCTGCCCTGAATAAGGTATGGCTCCTGAGAAATTATTGTTGGATAGGTTCAAGTAAGACAGAAAGGACAGTGAAGATAATCCTGAAGGGATTTCACCTGTGAAGTTATTTCTGGAGAGGTCAAGAGATGATAATTGATGTAAATTTGAGATATTTCCAGGAATGCCGCCAGTGATATGGTTTCTTGATAGATTCAAAGCAACCAAACCTGACAGTTTGGTTAATGATTCTGGAATATCCCCATTTAAGTTATTTCCAGAGAGATCAATGCTTGTGACTAGGGAAAGTATCTTGTTGAACTTTAGACTTTGGTCTTTTAGAGTGATAATCAAGCTTTCTTCATAATATAGACCCCTGTACTTCCCATAGAACAGGTACTGGATTATTTTTTGCTCATTTGCCATTGCTTTAAGATCACCAAGACTTGCTGGTATGGTGCCTGTAAAATTGTTTTCTGCCAGATCCAGGATTTGTAGTGAACTCAAATTTGACAACTTGGAGGGGATTTCACCTGAAAATGCATTTGATCTTAAACTAATAATTCTGAGAGCTGGAAAGCCATCTCCTATCCACAGGGGAATGTTGCCTGCCAAGCTGTTATTTCCAAGATCTAAGGTTTCCAAGCTTGACAAGTTCTTAAAAGAGGGAGGGATGCTTCCTTTGAGGTTGTTGTTGTTCAAGTGTAGTGACTGAAGTTGTAGTAACTGTCCCAAAGCATCAGGAATTACACCTGAGAGGTTGTTGTTCCCAAGGTCTAAAACCTTCAGGTAAGAACAATTCTCAATGCTTGATGGAATGCTTCCAGTTAATTTGTTCCTTGAAAGATCAATGGCTTGGAGAGATAACATGTCACCAATGGAGTTTGGGATTCCTCCTGTTAATTGGTTGTTTGAAAGGGAGAGAAATATCATGTTTGGCATGGATTGACTCATATTTTGTGGGATATAACCAGAGATTTGATTGTTAGAGAGATCAAGCAATTCAATCTCTACAACTGGAAGAGGAATGGGGCCTTCAAGAAGGTTTGAGCTGAAATCAACATCTGCAAAGGGAGCAACATTTAAAGGGTTTGGCAGTTGACCTTCTAACTCATTGAAGGAAACATTCAACAGTGATAGGTTGCCAGAAATATCCCAGAACCAGTCTGGAATGGAACCTGAAATGCTAGCATTTGAGAAATCTAGATATCGGACCTCCTTCTGATATCTAAGCCACTTTGGAAATGGAGGGCCTAGATAGCAAGAACCCATATCAAGATTCCGGACTTGGAATGGTGGGATCCAATTGGAACTGAGATTAACAATGAAAGAATTAGCAGACAGATGTAATATCTTCAGCTTACTTAGCTTTTCAAAATGAGCTTCAGATATAAAACCTGTCAAATGGTTTGATGACACATCAAAGGTAGACAAACCAGATAGCTGTCCAAAAGAATCAGGAAGAGTCCCATTTAGTTCATTGCTTCCTAGGTCAACATTAGTGAGGTTTGACAGTTGGCCTAAAGAAGCAGGAATTGGACCTTCAATCAAATTGTAGTTGAGATTGAGTTCTAATAGATTTCGAAGTAGTCCCATCCATTCAGGCAGTGTGCCTACTAAACGGTTGTTGCTCAGTCTCAAATACATCAAACTAGGAAATGGCCTATTGGGAACACAATCCTGTGTTCCTTCAAGGAACTGAGGCAAACTACCAGTCAAATTATTGCTTGACAAATCAAATGATTTCAAACTACAAAGTTTACCGATGGAGCTTGGGATTCCACCCTTAACTTCATTATTTGACAGATCAAAAGTTGTGAGAGATGTCATGTTTCCAATGGAAGCAGGGAGCTTGCCATGAACTTTATTTGACGCTAAATTCAGAACTTGTATCTTCTTCCAACTTCTCCTCAATAGTTGATAGCAGCTGACAGATAGATTAGAGTTTCCAGCAAGATTCAGATATTGCAGATTTGGTACTTCACCAAGATCCAGTGGAATTCTTCCAGACAGATCATTATTGCTTAGATCAGCATAAGTAAGGCTGCTAATATTTACTAGCCAGACAGGGAAACCAGGACCGAAAGAGTTGAAACTAAGGTCCAGAACAGAAAGGGAAGTTAAGTTAACAGAGTTGAGAGACAAAATGGAACCGGAGAGCTGACATCCCGAGAGGTGCAGCTCATTCAGAAATGAAAGCCTATTCATTATCCCAAGAAATCCTGAATCTATCATGGAAAGGTCAACTTCATTCATGGCAAGATCTTTCAAAGAAACAAGACCAGCCACCCATTGAAGACTATCTGAGCTTAAGCTCGCAAATTCAGTAGAAACATCAAGAAATTGCAGGCTAGAAATGTTCCCAAGACTTGCTGGAATTAGACCACTGAATCCAGCTTTTGATAGGTTCAGATACCTCAAATTCTTCAATGATCCCAGGAATTCAGGAATTGAGATGTCATTGAAGGTGTTCAAACTCAAATCCAAGTATTCCAAGGACTTGAGGTTTGGCAATGAAGGACTGATATCACCACTCAAGTTCCAAAAACCATACCTGCTGCTTGAAGATTCAGAAGTTATAGGATAAGGGTTGTGAAGATCAATAATGATGACAGCTCCAATGCTATTGTTGCACCCAATTCCATGCCATTGACAACAGCCGCTTCCTTGCCATGAGGAGAGCCTGTTTTCAGGATCATTAAGGCCATTTTTGAAGTCAGAAAGTGCTTCAAGGTCTGATTTGGAGCAATTTCCCAAGTGGGAATCACCATTACAAACATATTCTCCTGTTATGACACATACAACTGCCAACAGAAGGCCAAGAACAGTGAATTTATACATTTTCAATCACAAGTCTCGAGCTGTAAACACAGTAAATATGAACCCATCAACTCTTCTATATAAGGTCTGCACTTTTCCTGATATGCAAGTAAAATAAAAGATTTTCCATTCATCGAAATTTCCAGGAAAGAATAACTAGGAAACATGAAAACCCTTTTTAAATACAAAAGTCAAAGATCTATAAGTATATCTATAGACTATATACTAAAAGATAGAATAATCATGTATATAAAAAAAATAAAATATTGGATAGGAAAACTTAAAAAAAACTCTGAAGAACGTTGAAAATTGAAGGCCGGCAGCCAGATATAAAGCAATTATTTCAGGTGTTACGAGAAGAAAGAACTTAAATAAAAAATAAAAAAAAAATCTGATTTTGTAAAGGCACACAACACGTTCTTAAAGAACAAAAATTGGATGTCAAGTTATTCCACGATCGGTTGCACGATCTGGGGATATTTGGGACAACGTTAAACTATTTTAAAAAATAAATAGGAGTAAACAAACGTTTTTAGTTAGTTATCATGCATGGTTTAATTTCGGTAATCAAATTTAAAAATATACATATGATACGTTATTAGTTTATTACATTATGATTTTTGAGTGTTTTATTTGTCGTAAATATTATAAGGATAATATAATGTGACAACAAAATTATTGTTTAATTTATACTTAAAATCTACGGAAATTATTTTACTTTAATTAAAAAAAAGGGTTAATGTATAAATTTACCACTATCGTTTAGGTCAAATTTGAAATTATGTCATTATATTTTAGTTTGATTGATGTTGAGCTAAAGATAAATTTATCACTACACTTTAATTCTATATTAAATTTTACATTTTTACTTTTATTTGACTGAATTTTGTTACTAAAGTTCGAGTTTTGATAGAAATTTTGCTATCCAATGTTAATTTAAAATGGTTTGTAGACAAAATTCAATTAAAAATTATTTTTAATATTTTATTTTCATAACAATTCTTTATTTTCATAACAATTCTACCAAATCTTACTCAACAATGCAAAATCTATTCATGCCATATCAGTCTTTCTAATATCGAATTAGTTTATTCCCATTTTAGTTCATATCATTAGATCATATCAATATTGTATTTCTTATCTGTAACACTCCATACCCTGCCTAGACATTACGGTCAAATTATGGGGGTTACATCGTACATGAAAAAAAAATATTGATATCCAGAGGCGTATACAAGGGGGGTAGGCAGTGGCCCTGGCCCCCACTAAAATGGAAAATTTATATTTAGGCCCTTAAATTTTTTTAAATTTTAAATTAGTAAAGGTAAAATTTCACTTTGACCCCCTAAAATTATAGAAATTCAATTTAATTTTTTAAAAATTATAAATATATAGGCTATAAAAATTAAAATTTCATTCGGCCCCCTCTAAAAATTTGTTCTGGCTTCGCCCTTGTTGATATCTAATTTTGATGAAAACCAACTTTCAGCGAAGAGAAAATCAATTTGAATAACTTTTTTGAAAAACATACTAATTTTCGAAAACACATCTTAAACAATTTTACTAAAACAAATTCAATTTACTTCAAAACATTTGCGTGATAAAAACACTTTAGCGATTTTTGACAAAATTTTGGCAGTGGACACATTATAACAATTTGGTCTTTATTACCTTTAGTTTATAGTTATCCGTCTTTATTTAAACAACGGTTAAAAACCAAAACTTTAACAAAAAAATTACTGAAATAAATTCAAATGTCCCAAACAAAATTAAAATGTCTTAAGTCCTTAAAAAAGTCCATAAATAAAGAAAAATACGTAACATACAAAACCCAAAAAGTGTGAAACTCGAGCTCTGATGTCGCCGTCCAATCCTATAATGGAGGATCACCTGAAACGAAACAAACAAAATGTGAGCTTTAAGCCCAGTGTGTGATTTGGCCCACACTTTCAGTACAAATATATATATACATCAGAATGTGTCATAAAATATTAGAATTCAAATCAGAGCATATCTTTTAATATTTCATATCGTATTAGATTCCATACTGATCATATCTTATCATATCATATCGAATCATAACACAACATGTCATATCATGTCCTACCTCCATCCGCTACACACCATCTCCGACCAACTAATCACACCATATAGGACTACAAAAGTCCATCCATCCAATCACACCAATATGTGGCGGTGTGCCACTCATATATATGCAGCTGAGTTGCTAGACAAAAATTTGCGGTCTAAATGCCGTAATTGCAATAAAAACTGTCATATAACACTTCATCCACACATCATAACCCACCCCAAAACACAAGTATATCGTAATCATATATCATACATACGTATATCATAAATTGTATGACATGCATACACTTATATTTTCATACAGATCAGAGCACAACATATGGTTTAATTATAACATATCCTACTTTACATGACTCCTAAGCTTACTCATGTATTTTTATGTACTAAAACTTATGCTTTTCTGGCCCCAAATGATGCCCACGGACCCAAGTTTTAAGTCCCTCAAAAGGCCCCTAATCGGGTCCAAGAATTGGCCAAAAAGCCCACACGGCCTAAAAAGCTAGCCTGTGTGGTCCACACGGCCTACCCACACGGTCTGCAAAATCTCATACAGCCGTGTGCCCCACACGACCTACAAAAACACACACGGCCTTGTGGCGCTAGGTAGTTTCAAAAACAACCCCTATTTCGCATTTTTCTCGAGTTTCAATTTATAAATCGGGATAGTTTCACACACCTGATACTATCGGAATAAAGACACCAATGCATCAAGGAAAAATCCTGAACACATCATACACAATTAAGATTAAATTAATACCAACTACAAATTCGAAGCATAATTTTTGAAGCTTTGAACTTAAAACAGTTCCTAAAACAAACGACATTCAAGTATGTACCACAGAAAACAACAATCCTAAAACACCTAGTTCGCTGGAAGAATGTCGTGAACCTCACGTCCTTCACCTAACCAAAACGCGTACAATTAACATTGGAAAAAATAAAAAAAAAACCCAAAATCTTCCAACATGTTCATAACACAAAATCTATTAAACTTACTATTAGAAAACACACCTACTCACCTAAATCGAGTCGACAACACAACCCTCTCAAACACACCATTGTAGTAATAAAAGAAATAATGCAACCCAAACTAAAGATAACGACTGATGAAATTGAAAAGAAAAAGAAAAGAGAAAGAAAGAAACAAAAAGAACAAAGGGCAAAAGGTAACAGAAGAGAAAGAAACGTGCGTTGAAAAGAAAGGGAATAAAAATAATAACACAAACAAAATAATGGACGGTAGTGAGGGAGTGGTTTTAGGAGGAAAAAAATTAAAAAAAAAAAGGAAAAGGTTATTATTCTAACTAACTAAAATCCCACCAATTTTAATACCCTATCCTTATCCAGCCACTAGAGTGTGAATCCCACCAACAAACTACTACCATGGGTGACACAACAAATAAAATAACAAAAGAAATATTTCTATTAGGCATATGGGGACTCGAACACAGAACCTTAGAAAGATATACAAAGTGAAAATTTTGTGAAATAATTTTAGCGTTCGAATGCTTAATTTGATAAAAGGACTAAATCTCGTAAAATGCAAAAGTAGCATGCTATAAGTTAAGAATGTCTATTTGCTATGGTTTATTAAACCAAAGGTCCTTATGATGTTATTATGCCATTGATAAGGTTAATGGACATTAAGGGCTTTATATTTGATGATTAAATAGTTTAATAACCAAGGGTAAAATGGTAAACTATGTATTAATGTGTTATTAATAAAACAAAACATAAAAATTAGTCATATTACTCATCTTTCTCACCGAAAATCAACAGAAAAAGACCATTTGAAGCAATTTAGGGTTTGACCCTTTGTGTTCTTGATTAAGGTAAGAATTTTGTTCGGTTTTTGATGATTTTTATGTTTCTGTGATCGTTGCATCGAGTACTAGCTAGCCCGTGCCCTAATTTTTGAGTTTGTTGATGATTTTGTGAAGTGCCATTGATGAATGTTTAAGCTTTTAAATGTTTGATGATGAAAAATGGATATTTGTTGATAGATTATCAGATTTTGTTAAGTGATTTTTGGTAAAAATACTATTTAGGGATTAAATTGTGAAAAGTAAAAATTTTGTAGTTGAAATGTGAAATAAATATGAATTATGGGCTACTAAGGGTACTATAGTAATTCGTCTAAGCATGTGTTTTGTTAAATTTTGTGTAATTTGTGTTTTTATGAAATAGGGACTAAATTGTAAAAATACGAAACTTTAGGGGGTAAAATGTAAAAATGCCCAAATATGTGTTTGTGGATTGAGTTGAGTGATTTGATGAATAAATGAGTTAATCTTGAATATATATAGATCAAGAACGAAAGAAATCGGATTTAGATCGGGAAAAATCAAAGGTTATTGAATAGTCGATCCAGTCTGTTTATCCCTAATACGAGGTAAGTTCATATGCAAATAAATGTCTTTAAATTGAATTATATATTTTTGATTGTCATTGAACTGCTATGAATGTTGAATGATTAAATACGAGTAAGAATCGACAGAGTTACAATATCTAAAAGTCCCGTACGAACCTTAGGAATAGTATAGGATACGAATGTTATGACATTAGGATTACTGAGATGTGATTACGTGTAAGAAAATGTCTGGGACACTGGCATCGTTATATGATTTCATATAAGACCCTGTTTGAGACAGTGGCATCGATATGTGATAACATGTAAGACCATATCTAGGATATGGCATTGTACGAGTTATATGTGATTTTCGACTATTTGTAACGATTCTGAATGGTTCAACGGTCAAAGTCAAGTCGAGAAAGAATGTGTGAATGAGTTAAGTGACTCAGGTACATATGAGATTCATACGAGTATTGAAAAGGGAAGTATTTGATGAATTCACTTATTATTTTGAATATGTGTTCAATGGGAAATGTTTGTGAGCTTTTATATGCTTATTCATGATTTGCCTATTAATGAAAATGATATTGATTCATGTGGTAATTTTATTTGTGTATGGCTTACTAAGCTTTTAAAGCTTACTTTGTGTGTTCTTTCCCTATTTTATAGATAATCGAAGCTAGCTCGGACTCAGGGATCATCAGGAACATCGTCACACGCTCGGACTCGGGGATCATCAGGAATATCGCCACACTATCGAACAACTTGTTGGTACTTTTGATGCTATGTAAATATGGTATATGGCATGTATAGGCTAGTGATAAGATGATTTGTTTTGAGATATGATATTAGTCATGAGATTTGGTTCATGAATGATGTAAATATTGATGTGTATTTGGCCATTTAAGTTGGCTTAAATCATAAGTTTGATAAGTGATGTATGATGCATATATTGCTTTGTGTTTTGGCATGTTTGTGATGGTTATATGGTAGCTCAATTAGCTAGTTTTTAATTGGTGTATTATTGCTTGAAAAAGAATGTTGTGGCTTGATTTTAAGATAATGATTTGGTATGTTTTATAATATGAATTAGTTGAAAAGATGGTGAGAAAAATGCATAGAGAAGATTGGTGAAATTGTTGGTAATGGCATAATGTTTTAGTATGTTTTGGATTATGATTTGAGTAGTGAAATGGATGGATTTTAAATGGCATGATTTCTATATGAAATAGCATGTTTTTGGTTGCCTATAAATGTGTTGAAATGGTATTATTTTGGTTGTTTAGGTGAGCATGAGAAAGGGTGGCAAATTGGCCTTACAAATGGCCTATCTTTGTCCACACGGGCAGAGACACGGGCGTGTGTCTTAGCCATGTGCGACACACGGCTGTGTGTCCCCAAGTGTTGAAATTGAATTGAAGTCAGTATGCTCCACACGACCTAACACATGGGCGTGTCCCTAAATGGCACACAGCCTAGCACACGGGCTTGTGACTTGGCCGTGTTGCATAAGTCAGTATACCCTACAGGATTGACACAGCCTAGCACATGGGCGTGTGTGGCCATTTCGAAGGGTACACGGGCTAGACACACGGGTGTGTGGTCAGCCGTGTGACCCAAGTCAATATGTATGCCCTATTTTCACATGTCCTGGGACATAGGCGTGTTTGGAGCCGTGTGAGGCACAGGGCCTGTTCACACGGGCGTGTGACCCTTGTATGTTTGAAAAATTTCTAAGTTTTTGAGAACTTTTTTATGTTAACGGTTAAGTCTTGAACCATTTCTAAAGCATGTTTAAGCCCTCGTAGGCCCTTATAAGGGATAATGTGATTATGATTGAATGGTGTTTGAGAATGGATGCATAAATGTATGTTGTATGTTGTGATTTGATCGGTAATGCCTCGTAACTCTATTCCGGGGATAGATACGGGTTAGGGGTGTTACATAGTTGGTCCTAACCGGAATGAAGTGAGCAGACTTAGTTCACTGGTTTACAATAACCCAAATCGAATCCTTCTTAGTGGGTGTCAAAGGCAAACCATTAACAAAATCCATAGTTACTAGTTTCCATTTCCATATGGAATCTTAACGGGTTGAACAGGTCTAGTTGATGCTCAGCCTTAACTTGCTGGCACATCAAACAATGGGACACAAAATCGGTCACCTCATGTTTCAGCCTAGGCCACCAATACAAGTCACGAAGGTCATGATACATCTTATTACCACCGAGATGCATAGCATAAGAGCTACTATGTGTTTCTCGCAGAATAGACTATCTCAAATCTACATCATTAGGCACACAAATACGACCTCAAAAATGCAAAATACCATTATTATTATACCCAAAATTTTTAGTATTACCCTTATTCATTTGCTGAACTCGACTAATCTAAGACTTATCAAAAAGTTGCTTACTCTTAATCTCATCCAACCAAGACGACTTAACCTGTAACTCGGCCAGAATCCCACCATTATCAAACAAACTTAGGCAAGCAAACATTGCCTTCAAATCAGTCATAAATCTTCGACTAAGAGCATCAGCCAACACATTGGCCTTACCAAGATAATACTCAATCAAACAATCATAGTCCTTAAGCAACTCGATCCAATAATGCTGCCTAAGATTCAACTCCTTTTGAGAGAGAAGGTACTTAAGACTTTGATGATCGGTGTAAATGATGCATCTCTCACCATACAAATAATGCCTCCAAATCTAAAGTACAAAAACAGCCATAACAAGCTCGAGGTCATGAGTCGAATAATTACCCTCGTACTGTTTAAGCTGTCTAGACGCGTAAGCAACCACTTTACCTTCTTGCATCAGTACACAACCCAAACCAATATGTGACACATTACTATAAACAACAAACTCTTTCCAGGTTCAGGCTGAATCAAAACAAGTGCCTGAGTCAAAATCAATTTGAGCTTTTCAAAGCTCGATTGTTGCTTAACAACCCAAACAAATGGAACATTCTTACGTAGCAACTTAGTCAAAGGAGCTACTGTCAAAGAGAAACCCTCAACAAATCTTCGATAATATCCTACCAAACCTAGGAAACTCCGAAGTTCAGTCACATTTCTAGGCTAATTCCAATCCAAAATAGCATTTATCTTCTTAGGATCCACTCGGATACCCTCAAGAAAAACCACATGCCCTAAAAACATAACCTTACCCAACCATAACTTACATTTACTCAACTTGGCATACAATTCCTTTTCACGAAGAATCTGAAGAACTGTTCAAAAATGCCTATCATGCTCGTCCTCAATCTTAGAATATACCAAAATATCATCGATAAACACTAGATGAACTGGTCCAGATATGGCTGAAAACTTGGTTCATGATATCTATGAACACCACCGGAGCATTAGTCAAAGTAAAGGGCATGACAAGGAACTCGTAATGACCATAACGAGTCCTAAAGGAAGTCTTATGCACATCAGCTTCCCTAAACTTCAACTGATGATACCTAGAGTGAAGATCAATTTTCCAAAACACAGATGCCCTACGAAACTAATCAAATAAATCATCGTTCCTCGGAAGTGGGTACTTATTCTTTATCGTCAATTTATTCAACTGATGCTAATCCATAGATATATTCATAAAACCATCTTTTTTCTTAACAAAGAGAACCGGCGCTCACCACGGAGACACACTAGGTCGAATGAATCCTTTGTCCAAAAGTTCTTGAAGTTGCAACTTAAGTTCCTTTACCTACTTAGTGCCATTTGATATGGAGCGATGGACACAGAAGCTGGCCTTGACAATAACTCAATTCCAAACTCAATCTCCCTATCTGGAGGTAATCTCAACAACTCCTTAGGAAAGACGTTCGAAAAATCCTTAATAGTGCGAATATCTTCCACAGTCGAACCCACGCTACTTGTATCATGCACATATGCCAAATATGCAAAACAACCTTTACAGATTAGCTTTTCAACTACCAGAGCAGAGATCACATTTGAGAGATAATCTTGATGCTCGCCAACCATTATAACCTCCACATCACCTCCAACCTTAACGGTCACTCACTTAGATTCCCAATCCAATCCAACCCGATGCTCTACAAACCAATCCATACCCAAAATCAAGTCGAACTCCCCAAACAGTAACTCTATCAAATCAGCCAGAAACACAAACCCCTAAACCTCAAGCAGACACCTCCTATACACTTTACTAACTTATACATGTTGACCCAAATGACTAATCATAGAAAATTCACAACTAGTGTCCTCGGCCAAAATCCCCAGATTTGAAACAGCCTATTTTTGGGTCAAATTGGAATAGTGGTAGGACCACAAATCTGAAGTCAAAATATTTATTTTATTATTTTAATAAGGTCTATAACATGATAGATTAATTATGTGAAAGTTTTGTAAAGAAATTTTATCGTTTAAATGCTTAATTTGATAAAAAAGAACTAAATCGCGTAAAATGCAAAAGTGCTGTTATATTAGTTAAAGGTGTCAAATAGTTGTGGTTTTTAAATATGGTGACCTTAAATGGTAATTAAACCATTTGAAAGATGAGTGGACAATTTTGGACAACCATTAAATGATTTTTAAGTTATATTAATAAGGTTAAAATAGTAAATTATGTATTAATGTAATAAAACAAAAGGAATAAAACAAATTGGATGCTATCATCTTCTTGCATAGAAAAATTTGGAAGATTAGGAAAGCTAAAAAATAGTTTTTAATTGAGAAATGCTTGGATAGCTAATTAAGGTACGATTTCTGATCTATTTTAGTGATTTTTATGTTTTTGTGATCGTTGCTTTGTATTCTAGCTAGCCCGTACCTTAGATTTTGAAACTATTAAAGATTTATCATGTTGCCATTGTTGAATTATTGAGTAATTTGATAAATTATGATAGATTTGGAAGGTTTAATGTTAGATTAATAGCTTTTGTAAAGTGATTTTTGACAAAAATGTCAAAAATCGATTAAATTGAGAAAATGTGAAATGTGGTTGTTAAAAGTGTGAATAAATGAGAAATATGGCTAATATGAATACTAGAGAAATTTGGCTAGCATGGGTTGTGGTTAAATTGCATGAATTTGTGATTTTATGTGATAATGACTAAATTGTAAAAATGTAAAAGTTTAGGGGAAAATTTGTAAAATAGCCATAATGCGTGTTTTGGATCAAATTGAATAGAGAAATGATTAAATAAGTTAATCTTGAATATGTTTAGATCAAGAAAAGTGGAATTCGAATCTGGATCGGGGAAAAACGAAAGTTATCGACTAAATGACTTATTTCGTCGTTTCCACATTCGAGGTATGTTCGTATGTTATAATTTCATTTCAAATGTATTTTATATGCTTTGATATAGCATAAATTGTGATTATGTGTCTATGGACAAGTTTGGAAATGATCCGGCGATGATTCAACGTTGAAATCTCGGTTGAACCTTAGGAATAGTTTAGGATGCTAGTGACATGTCATTAGGTATACTTGAGTTGGCTTTGGGCATGATTTAGCACTAAGTGTGTGATATAAACTGATTGGCTTCGGGCCATGCATATTGGCTGATTTGGCTTCGGGCATGATATCAGAATTTCGGATAAGTTACCTTGATTTGGCTATAGGCCATGGTATAGGTACTTATCTTGTGAGATCCTTGAGTATCCGACTTCTATTCTGAATGGTTCAGCGGGTAAACGAAAGACGAGAAGGTATATGAGATTGGTACGAGATGATACAGGTATGTGTATAAACCATTTTAGCTTTGAATGGGAGAAATGATGACGAATGTATATGGTTTTGTGAATGAGCACTTGAAAGGTTTGATAGTTAATGAAAGTTGCAAATTGACATATTGAAATCATTGAATCATGTTTAAGAGATTGTATTAAATTTATCTCATACGAGCTTACTAAGCTTTATGTCTTTTCTATGTTTTTAGTTATAGCTTACTTTGTTATCTTTTCTATGTTTTTAGTGATTCGGAGGTTCGCTCGGGTTGGAAGTCATCGGAGATCATATCACACTAACCAACTATGGCTTGATACTTCTAAGCTTTGTGATATTAGTTATATGGCATGTATAGGTTTTGTGGTTATTTGTTGAGTATAAGTAATTTTGGTTATTGATGAATATGTGCTTGATATGTATTTAGCCATGAGATTTAGCCTGATAATGCATGTTTGAAATGGTTTAATTAAAGCAGTTATATATGTGAATTATGTCTAGTAAAGCACAATGAGTTGATAGGTACTTGAATTGATAAATGATATTGAATTGAGTATTAGAATGGTTGAAATAGATATATTATGATTGTGAATTGATTGATGACTTTTGGCTGCATATTTGTATCTTAAAATGGTACCATTTGAGCTTGTGTAGGTATATGCAAAATGAGTGGCAAAATGACTTGATAAATAGCCTATTTTTGTCCACACGGGTAGAGACACGGGCGTGTATCTCAGCCCTGTGTGACACACGGTCATGTTACAGGGCCGTGTGTCCCCTAGTGTTGAAGTTGAAATGAAGTTAGTATGTTCGACACGGTCTCACACACGGGCATGTGATCGGCCGTGTGGTACAAGTCAGTATACTCCCTAACTGGCACACGGCCTAGCACATGGGCATATGACTTGGCCGTGTTGCATAAGTCAGTATACCCTACAGGTTTGGCACAGCCTAACACACGACTTGGCACATGGGTGTGTGTGGCCACTTCGAAGGGCACACGGGCTAGACACACAAGCGTGTGGTTGGCCGTGTGACCCAAGTTAGTATGTACCCTCTATTTTCACATGGCCTTTGACACGGGCGTGTCTGATGGCCGTGTGTCTGGCCACACAGAAGTGTGTCCCTTGTTTGAAGAAAAACTTACTAAGTGTTGAAAAATTTCCTGAGTTATCGGTTTAGTCCCGAACCACTCCCAAAGCATGTTTAAGGCCTCATAGGCTATTAATATTGAAAAATTGATTGAATTGAACAATTTTATGTTAAATAGTTGTTTAATTGTTTCGTAAGTCTGGTAATGATCCGTAACCCTATTCTGGCATTTAATAAGGGTGAGGGGTTGTAACTGCCCGATTTTGGGCCTAGTTGGAACAGTGGTTTCGGGACCACAAATCCAATGTAGTAAAATTCATTTTTATTATATTTTTATGGTCTACAGTTTCACAGAATGATTTCGTGAAAATTTTGTTCGAAAATTTTGACGTTTGGGCACTCAATTTAGTCAAAAGGACTAAATTGTAAAAAGTACAAAAGTTGAGTTCTACATGGTAGAGGTGTCTAATTGCTATGAAATTTTAAATTGAAGGTCCTTAGATGGTAATTATACCATTGGCTAAGTTAATGGACAAAAATGGAAATGAAGTAAGAGAATTTTCATGTTTTAAGTTAGGGGAATTTTGGTTATTTGGCTAATTAAATGAATTAATAATCAAATTAAAAACCAATTTTTGCTCATCTTTAATCCCTTGACCGAAATTTACAAGAGGGAGACATAGCTAGGGTTTGTCAAGCTTCCACGCTCGATTGTAAGTCTATTCTAGCCCCATTTTTAATGATTTTTTATGTTTTTGAGATCCTTGTAACTTGATCTATCTATTTCTACCATTAATTTAAGGAATAATCAAGGTCTAGGGTTTGATCCATGTTGGATATTTGTGTACTTTGATGTCTAATGGTGGAATATGCATGTTTGATGTGTGATAAACAACTTTCACTATGTGGTTTTTGATGAAAATGTCAAAAGGACCTATTTGTAAAAAGAGTATACAATGTGTGTAAAAGGTGTGATTAAATGAAAAATTTGGACTGATATAAGTATAAAAGAGGATCAGATAGGCTTGGGAATCGAAGAAATTGAATAGATTTCATTTTTCGAGCCTAGGGGTAAAAATATAAATATGTCAAAGTTTAGGGGAAAAATGTAATTTTGTCATGATTTTTGGACTGAATTGAATAATGTGAATAATAAATGAGTTAAATTTGCTATTATAGATCAAGATAAATAAGGTTCGAGCCTAGATCAGAGGAAAATAAAGTATTTGACGATTAGGTCCCATTCCTACTATTTTTATACCGACGTAAGTTTGTATGTAAATAATGCGCTATTTTATTTATGTTCTAAGTGCTTTAACGTTGTATGAATTATGACCGACTCCTTGAACATAATTGACAAAGTTCGACAAGCAAGAAAATCCTGGTTAAACCTTAGGAATAGTTAGGATACAAATGTCATGACATTAGGGTTATTGATATTTCGTGTAAGACCATATCTGGGATATGGCATCGATATGAGACTTCATGTAAGACCACAGCTGGGCTATTGGTATCGATATAAGATCCCATGTAAGACCATATCTGGGATGTGGCATTGGTATGGTACTGTGAATGCGAGATGTCCTGAGTATCCTTTAGTATTCCAAGTGGTTTAATGGGTAGTTCGACAGAAATGTTAAAGTTGTGAAAGACTTTGGTATGTTGAACTTGGGTACAAGTATGTACATAAGACTCATGCTTAATGAGCTTAATATGTGATGAACCCTCGGTAAGTTTTGTGATTGAGTAAGTTTGACTATGAGACTTATAATGCCATTTATGTTAATTTACATCGTGTTAATTATGTATTAAATGTGTGTTATAATGCCTATTATTTGCATAGCAACTTACTAAGATTTAAAGCTTACTCCCCTTTCGTTTCCCTTATCTTATAGTGTCACTAAGCTAGCTCGGGGATCGGATACTGTCGGAGATTCACTCACACTATCAACATATCATTTCGGGTACCGATGAATTTAACATTTTAAGTTATGACATGTATAAGGACTTTGTCATTTTGTTATGTGTCATAATTGATTTGGCCAAATGTGTTGGCTTATGATGGTTGATAATTCATTTTGTAAATGGCCATTGAAATTGGCTAATATTGTTTAAGTATATATACATATGATAATGCTTATCATGGATGTTGGAATTTGCATGCTTGAGTTGATAAATATGTGATGGTTGTATGTGATAGATGGTAGTATATGAATGAGTGTTGCTACCTTGGTTGTTGCTGATTTGGTTGAATGTATATACTTGGATTGATGTTATGTGTTGTTGTGTAGGTATGTGCATGGAAGGGTGACAAAATGGCTTGGTAAATAGCCTTTTTTTTTTTGTCACGGGTAGACACATGGGCGTGTGTCTAGTCCGTGTGTGACACACGGCTTGCCCTATGGGCGTACGTTCTGGCCGTGTGTCTCCTGCACCTTAATTGTTACAAAATAGAATGTTCAGTAATGAGCACATGGACAGAGACATGGGCGTGTGTCTCAGTTGTGTGGACGGCACGGCCTCGAACACGGGCATGCGCCCTAGCCGTTTGATGTCTGCACCTATTTTATGAAAAATTATGAAAATTTAATAGATCACACGGTCACACGGGCGTGTCCGAACCCTCACAGGTGTGTGACCCCTTTTACATGAATTTTTTTTCTAAGTTTCCCAAAAGTTTCCAAAGTTCTCGGCTTAGTCCCGAACCACTTTCGATGCATGTTTTGGGCCTTGTAGGCTTGTGATAGGGACGATATGAATGTATGTGAAAGTTTTTAAACTTGGATGGAAATCTATGTCTCAGTTTTATATATTTGATTGTGTTTATGTCTAGTAATGCCTCGTACCCTATTTTGGCGTTAAATACAGGTAAGGGGTGTTACATTTAGTGGTATCAGAGCTACGGTTTATTCGATTCTCGAACTAACGTAGCTTGTGTAAGAGTCTAGCTATACATGCCATGAATGAACTGTGATAGTGTGATGACTCCTGTCAATTTTAAATTGTGTTTTCGTATAGTAATGGATCCAGACCGAGCTGTGGCTGATGATGTTAAACGTAATGCGCCGGCTCCCGCTCAAGGGGTAACGCCGTCTGATAATTGACCTAACACGGTTGGTCAAGGAGAAGAGGCTAGGAAAGCTTTTCTCCACATGATGAATGAATGGTATACGAAATTTGTTCAAACAAATCTAAATGCCCAAACTCCTCCACCCCTAACTATTCCTCGACCGGTTCCTGTAGCACCACAAGGTATGGAGTTTGTAAGAATGAATAAGCCTCCGGTTGATAAGATTTGAAAGCATAGGGCTGAAGATTTTAGAGCTAATGTGGATGATGATCCCGAGAGAGCCGAGTTTTGGCTCGAAAACTCCATCAGGGTATTTGATGAGCTATCTTGCACACTGGATGAGTGTTTAAAGTGTGCCATCTCACTTCTGAAGGATTCTGCATATTACTGGTGGAATACACTGGTATCGGTGGTACGAAGAGATAAGGTTACATGTGAATTTTTTTAAGAGGAGTTCCGGAAGAAATATATTAATCAGCGGTTTATCGATCAGAAACAAGGCCGTATGTCAGTTATCGAATATGAAGGAGAATTTGTTAGACTTAGTAAATATGCTCGGGAGTGTGTTTCCACCGAGGCTATTATGTGCAAGAGATTCGAGGATGGTTTGAATGAGGATATTCGTGTGTTAGTTGGGATCTTAGAGCTGAAAGAATTTGTTGTGTTGGTTGAACGAGCTTGTAAGGCTGAAGAGTTGAATAAAGAGAAGAGGAAAGCTGATCTTGAAGCTAGGGATTCGAGGAAAAGACCTATGAGTAAGTCGTTTCCATCTCAGTCAAAGAAATCTAAAGAAATGTATTCTCGTTCGAATGTTTCAGCGGGGTATTCACACCGAGATGGTGGGAAGCAACATTCGAGTTCTAAGTCTCAGGCTACTTTAATGGCAAGCGTGGGTAATGTGAGGTCTAACAGACTCGAATGTCAACATTGTGGAAGAAGACATCTCGATGAGTGTAGGGTGAATAACCGGGCTTGTTTCAAGTGTGGTTCTCAAGAGCATTTTATCCGAGATTGCCCTAAAATGGCTAAGAAAGAGTATGAAGCCAAGTAATACTACTAATAGGGGTAGGCCACCGAGAAACACTGGAAATGGAGCTAGTAGTAAAGGTGTGATGAAAGATACAACTATGAGATCCGAAGCTCGAGCACCTGCTAGAGCCTATGCCATCCGTGCTCGCGAAGAATCGACATCTCCCGATGTTATCACTGGTACTTTTTCTCTCTATAATACTAATGTAGAGGATCGACTCATTCTTATGTTTGTATGAAATTGGTAACTAGTAAGAACTTGTATGTTGAATTACTGAGTTTGTGATTAGAGTGTCAAACCCTTTAGGCAAACATGTACTAGTTGATAGAGTTGGCAAGAATTGTCCATTATTGATTTGAGGTCACTATTTCCCGGTGGATTTAATGTTGCTGCCATTTGATGAATTCGATGTTATTTTGGGCATGGATTGGTTGACATTGCATGATGCGATAGTGAACTGTAAAAGAAAGATTATTTAACTGAAATGTGAGAATGGTGTAATTCTTCGGATTAATTCAGATGAATCGAGTGAGTTACCCGTTGTAATTTCTTCGATGTTTGCCCAAAGATATGTAAGGAAAGGCTGTGAAGCTTATCTTGCTTATGTGTTGAATACAAAAGAGTCTGAATTGAAAATTGAACTAGTGCCAATAGTTTGTAAATATTTGGATGTGTTTTCGGAAGAATTACCTGGGTTACCACCAGTTAGAGAAGTTGAGTTTGGTATTGACTTAGTACCAGTTACCTCGCTGATATCTATTACTCCGTATAGAATGGCTCTGACCAAATTGAGAGAGTTAAAGACTCAATTGCAAGGGTCTATGAGACTTTGTATAGATTACCGACAGCTCAATAAGGTAACCATTAAGAACAAGTATCCTTTGCCGAGGATTGATAATTTTTTTGACCAACTGAAAGGAGCGACAGTGTTTTCGAAGATAGATTTGAGATCTGGTTACTATCAATTGAGAGTAAAAGAGTCGGATGTGCGGAAAATAGCTTCTAAAACAAGGTACGGACACTATGAATTCCTTGTTATGCCTTTTGGGTTAACGAATGCTCCTGTAATTTTTATGGACCTAATGAATCTAACCTTTAGACCGTATTTGGACAAGTTTGTGGTTGTGTTTATTAATGATATTTTGATTTATTCTCGTGATGAGTCCAAGTAGGCCAAACACTTGAGAACTGTTTTGCAGACTTTGAGAGATAAGAAGTTGTATGCTAAGTTCAGTAAAAGTGAGTTTTGGCTCCGAGAAGTCAGATTTTTAGGACATATTGTCTTAGGTGATGGTATTTGGGTTGATCCAAGTAAGATTTTGGCAATTGTTGATTGGAAACCACCATGGAATGTATCTGAAGTTGGAAGCTTTTTGGGCTGAGTCGGTTATTAACGATGTTTTGTTTTAATGATTGCTACTCTGATGACCAAGTTGTTGCAAAAAGATATTAAATTTGAATGGTCCGAAAAATGTTACCAAAGTTTCGAGAAATTGAAGGCATTATTGACTGAGGCATCGATTTTAGTACAACCTAAACCGGGAAAAGAATTCGTAATTTATAGTGACGCATCACTAAATGGACTGGGATGTGTGTTGATGCAGGAGGGCAAAGTGATAGCTTATGCCTCAAGACAGTTGAAACCGCATGAGAAGAATTATCTGACGCATGATTTGGAACTAGTTGTTGTTGTGTCTGCCTTGAAAATTTGGAGACATCATCTGTAAATGTCATGTTTTTACTGATCATAAGAGCTTGAAGTACTTGATGAATCAAAAAAATTTGAACTTACGGCAACGAAGATGGCTTGAGTTACTGAAAGACTATGAGTTGGTGATTGACTATCACCCGGGTAAAGTGAATATGGTTGCCAACGCCTCGAGTACGAAATATTTGTTCGATGAGAGCGATGAATACACAGTTGACTTTGTCCAATAATGGTTCAATTCTAGCAGAGTTTAAAGCTAGACCGTTGTTCCTTCAATGGATTTGTGAAGCTCTGAAATGCGACAGCGATTTGCAAGCTAAGATAACTCAGTGTGAATCGGGCAGTGATTCAAATTTTCATATCGAATCTGATGGCTGTTTGACGTTCCGAGGTAGAATATGTGTACCGAAAGATGATGAACTCATTCTAAAAATTCTCCGTGAGGTATATAATGGTTGCTTGTCTGTGCATCCGGGTAGTACGAAAATATATAACAATTTGAAGACATTGTACTGGTGGTCAGGTATGAAACGAGATATTTCAGAGTTTGTTTCGAGATGTTGATTTGTCAACAAGTAAAAGCTGAACACCAAGTGCCTTTGGGTTTACTTCAACCAGTGATGCTACCCGAATGGAAATGGGATAGGATTACGATGGATTTTGTAACGGGATTGCCTCTGACTCCGAAAAAGAAAGATGCCGTATGGGTTGTGGTTGACAGATTGATGAAATCAACTTATTTTATACCGGTACGTACTGACTACTGACTGGATAAGTTAGCTGAATTGTACATTTCTGAGATTGTCAGATTGCACGGGGTGCCCGTTTCTATTATCTCAGATAGAGATATAAGGTTTACTTCAAGATTTTTGACAAAAAGTTACAAGAGGCTTTGGGTACGCAGTTAAATTTTAGTACCGTGTTTCACCCGTAAACCGATGGTCGATCTGAAAGAATGATTCAAATTCTTGAAGATATGCTCCATTATTGTGTTCTGGAATTCGAAGGTTTGGGAGAAATATCTACCATTGATCGAATTTGCATATAAAAATAGTTTTCAGTCGAGTATAAAGATGGTGCCTTATGAGGCATTGTCTGGCCACAAGTGCCGAACACCTTTGAATTGGACCAAGCTCAGTGAGAAATAGATTCACGGGGTTTACTTGGTTAGGGAAACTGAATAAAAAGTAAAGGTAATCCGAGATTGCTTGAAACAGATCGATAAAAGTCGTATGCAGACTTGAAAAGAAAAGATATCAAATTTTTGGTCGGTGACAAAGTCTTTTTGAAAGTATCTCCGTGGGAGAAGATTCTAAGAGTTGGCTGTAAAGGCAAGTTGAGTCCACGTTTCATTGGGCCATATGAAGTTATTAAAAGAATAGGGCTAGTGGCATATCGGTTAGCTTTACCGACAGAGTTGGAAAGGGTCCATAATGTGTTTCATGTGTCTATGCTGCGATGGTATCGATCAGACCCTTCACATGTGATTTCTCCGACAGAGATTGATATTCGACCTGATATGACTTATGGTGAAGAACCAATCAAGATTTTGGCTCGAGAAGTTAAATAGTTGAGAAATAAAAGTATAGCCCTAGTGAAAGTTTTGTGGCAAAGACACTGTATGGAAGAGGCTACGTGGGAACCTGAGGAAGCTATGCGAAAACAATACCCAAACCTATTCTCTGGTAAGATTATCGGGGACGAAAATCCCTAAGGGAGGAGAGTTCAATTTTGGGCCTAGTCGGAACAGTAGTTTCGGGACCACAAATCCAACGTAGTAAAATTCATTTTTATTATATTTTTATGGTCTACAGTTTCATGAAATGATTTTGTGAAAATTTCGTTCGAAAATTTTGACGTTTGGGCACTCAATTTAGTCAAAAGGATTAAACTGTAAAAAGTACAAAAGTTAAGTTCTACATGCTAGAGGTGTCTAATTGCTATGAAATTTTAGACTGAAGGTCCTTATACGGTAATTAGACCATTGGTTAAGTTAGTGGAAAAAAAAGGACATGGAGTAAGAGAATTTTCATGTTTTAAGTTAGGGGCATTTTGGTTATTTGGCTAATTAAATGAATTAATAATCAAATTAAAAACCAATTTTTGCTCACCTTTAACCCCTTGGTCGAAATTTACAAGAGGAAGACATAGCTAGGGTTTGTCAAGCTCCCAAGCTTGATTGTAAGTCCATTCTAGCCCTATTTTAATGATTTTCATGTTTTTGAGATCCTTGTAACTTGATTTATCTATTTCTATCCTTAATTTAAGGAATAATCAAGGTCTAGGGTTTGACCCAAGTTGGATATTTGTGTATTTTGATGTCTAATGGTGGAATATGCATGTTTGAAGTGTGATAAACAACTTTTGCTAGGTGGTTTTTGATGAAAATGTCAAAAAGACCTATTTGTAAAAAGAGTATAAAATGTGTGTAAAAGTGTGACTAAATAAAAAATATGGACTGATATAAGTATAAAAGAGGATCGTCTAGGCTTGGGAATCGAAGAAATTGAGTAGATTTCATTTTTCGAGCCTAGGGACAAAAATGTAAATATGTTAAAGTTTAGGGAAAAATGTAATTTTGCCATAATGTGATTTTTGGACTGAAGTGAATAATGTGAATATTAAATGAGTTAAATTTGCTATTATAGATCAACAGAAATGAGGTTCGGACCTAGATCGGGGGAAAAACAAACTATTTGAAGATTAGGTCCCATTCTTACTATTTTGTACCGAGGTAAGTTCTTATGTAAATAATGCATTGTTTTATTTATGTTCTAAATGCTTTAATATTGTATGAATTATGATCGACTCCTTGAACGTAATCGACAAAGTTCGAAAAGCGAGAAAATCCCAGTTGAACCTTAGGAATAGTTAGGATACAAATGTCATGACATTAAGGTTATTGAGATTTCGTGTAAGACCATATCTGGGATATGGCATCAATATGAGATTTTGTGTAAGACCATAGCTGGGCTATTGGCATTGATATGAGATCCCATGTAAGACCATATCTGGGATATGGCATTGGTATGGTACTGTGAATGCGATATGTCCCGAGTATCCTTTAGTATTCCAAGTTGTTCAACGGGTAGTTCGACAGGAATGTTAAAGTTGTGAAAGACTTTGGTATGTTGCACTTGGGTACAGGTATGTACATAAGACTTATGCTTAATGAGCTCGATATGTGATGAACCCTCGGTAAGTTTGTGATTGAGTAAGTTTGACTATGAGATTTATAATGACATTTATGTTAATTTACATTGTGTTAATTATGTGTTAAATGTGTGTTATAATGCCTATTATTTGCATAGAAACTTACTAAGCTTTAAAGCTTACACCCCTTTCTTTTCCCTTGTCTTATAGTGTCACCAAGCTAGCTCGGGGATCGGAGACTGTCGAAGATTCACTCACACTATCAACGTATCACTCACACACCAAGCCTCAACCTGACTTGTACTGCTGCCTAATGTTTTTTGTCCTCGTCCACCACTGTTACCTCCTCATCTGACCATGACCCCTAGCATGCTGCTGACCAACCCTCTAAAGTGGAATCTGAACCTGACCCAGATCCCGCCCCGGCTCAACCCTAAGGGGGACATTCTCTGATCTTGTGCCTAGTTGACCCACAGCTAAAGCAAGCCCTAGTCCTCCTCCAACATTTGCCTGGCTGGTGTCTATTACAATACCCACAAATCGATGCCTGCTTAACTCCAACAGCAGGCTTAACTCTAGCAACTGGCTTTTCCTGTGAAGGTTTCTCATACCTGGCCAGTTTCACAGGCAGCTAAGAAGAACTAGAAGGACGCGCATCCCTCTTTTTATTATTTATTCTTCTCCCTCTCCCTCTTATTGCGCTTAATGTGCTTAACCTCTTCCACAATTTTTGCCTTGTCAACCAAGACTGCAAAGACCCGCTCTCTGTATGGAGCTATTAAAACCCTAATGTCATACTTATCACCCTCCTCAAAATGGATACTCTTGTCATAGTTAGTAGCCACCAAACCATGATCATACCTACTCAATCTGAAGAACCCAGCCTCATACTCGGCCACTGATCTATCCCCCTAAGTTAGCCCCAGAGACTTGCGTCTACGGGCCTCTACATAGCTTGCCCCCACATACTTATTTTGGAAAGCACTCCAAAAATAATCACATGTTAGCTGTTTAGGCTGAGTGCCCTCCTGCACACAGTCAACCACCGCTGATATGCTTCATCACGAAGCAAGGATACTGCACCCTTCAATTTCTACTCGGGGTGTAGTTTAAGTAATTCATTATTCTTTCTCTAGCCTCTAACTAATATTCAGGAACAGTCGGAGTGACTCCAGTGATGCCCATAAATAATTCAGCTCTATTGGACTGGAGTCGTTCAGTTACTGACCCTCAGCTCTCAAATTTAATATGGGTCCCAGCGACCCTCTCCAAAACCCTCAACATTGTTTGGGATAGTACATCATCCTCGACAGTCTAAGCCTCAGACTTAGTCATAGCAACCAGAGTTCTTACAATCTCACTCATATTTAATTGGGGCATACTTCCCATCGTAGAAGGCTCAGCTCGAGCCCCCCGACGACGACCATCGTGCCTATGAAGACCACGTCCTAAAGTTTTATAGGAATACTTATTAGTGTTTAGAGAGTGTTTTACTACACTACATTCTCTAAAGGTCATTTTATATACTAAAGTATCACATGCAAAGTATTTCTAAAGTATAACTAAAGTTTAGAGTTCTTACTTGGATCGGCGCCGGAGTTTCAGTTTCACTTATCCAAAAATTCAAAGATCATTTTAGTAAAATTCCAGTTTAAAAAAAAAGTTTATTTCTTAAAATATTGTGGACCCCAAATACATAGCCCTGGTGTTGCAACCTGACTCTGATACCACCAAATGTAACATCCCTACCTGGCCTAAACATTACAGTCGGATTATGGAGATTACATCGCACGTGAAAAAAGAATTGATATCCAATTTTGATGAAAACCAACTTTCAACGAAGAGAAAATCAATTTGAATAACTTTTTGAAAAATGTATTAATTTTTGAAAAAACATCCTAAACAATTTTACTAAAACAAATCCAATTTACTCAAAACGTTTGCGTAATAAATCACTGTAGCAATTTTCAACAAAATTTTGGCAACAGACACGTTATAACAATTTAGTCTTTATTACGTTTAGTTTATAGTTAGTCGTTTTGTTTTAAACACTGGTTAAAAACCAAAACTTTATCAAAAGAATTACCGAAATAAATTCAAATGTCCCAAACAAAATTAAAATGTCTTAAGTCCTTAAAAAAAGTCCAAAAATAAAGAAAAGTATGTAACATACAAAACCCAAAAAGTGTGAAACCCGAGCTCCAATGTCGTCATCCATTCCTATTTCAGAGGATCACCTGTGTAACACCCCTTAACCATATTCAACATCGGAACAGGGTACGAGGCTTTACCGGACATAAACACCAGTAATCATTCATTTCTGAGTCATAAATTTTGCATCCAAATTAAAACCATCCATATTCAATCATAAAGTCCCTTATACAAGCCTACGAGGCGCAAAACATACCCTGGAGGTGGTTCAGGACTAAACTGAGAACTTTAGAAATTTTTACAAAACTTAGAAAATTTCTGCTAGAAGTAGGGCTCACACGCCCGTGTGGTCTAAGGGACACATTCGTGTGACCCCAGGGACACACCCGTGCTTCAGATCGTGTTCGATTTAGGGGTGCTCCCTGACTTCTGCCACATGACCGTGCCGCACGACTGTGTGCTAGGCCGTGTAGCACACATGGCTGAGACACGCGCCCGTGACTCTGCCCGCATGATCAATTCTGGACATTCTGCTTTTCAAAATTAAGGTGCAGGGGACACACGGCCGGAACACATGCCCGTGGGGCAGACCGTGTGTAACACACGACCTAGAAAGGTGCAGGGGACACACGGCCGGAACACATGCCCGTTGGGCAGACTGTGTGTCACACACGACCTAGAAACATACCCGTGTGGACACAAAATAAGGCTATTTTCCAAGCCATTTTGCCACCCTTGTTCACACATAAACTTACACCAATTTAAGGCACAAACATGACATACTTAGGCAACCAAAACATCCACAATTGTGGCCAACACAATAGCAACATCTATCATACTCACAATAATTATTAGGTCACAATTGACTACTTTCAAGGTACCTAGTTGTACACCACTTTATCAACTCATCAATAAACTACATTGCCAAAAATCACACAATTATGCCATAATCACAATTCTAAACATTTCACATTCACCAAGCATGCCATGATCATATCACTGTAAACATTGACACATATATGAATATACTTAGGCTTACAACCATGTTAGCCAATATAAGCCAACTTACATGGCTATATACAAAAATGGACCATAAACCATTATAAGCCAACACATTTGGCCAAATTAATCATGATGACACATTTAACAAAATGTCTAAGTCACTATACATGCCATAAAATTAAAATACTTGAATTCACTTCTACCCAAAATGATAGCTTGATAGTGTGATAAGATCTCCGAAGAATTCTAACCCGAGCTAGCTTAATAACCTTAAAAGACATGGGAAAAGAAAGGGGTAAGCTATATAGCTTAGTAAGTCCATATGAAAATAATGAACAACTCTTACAAATCTTTTATCAAGTCCAACAAATTTGAACACATGATAATACAACTTACTATAAATCTTACAGTTATAATCCTAATTCAACCATAATATTTGCTCTATCAACTTATAAGCATAACTTAACATATCTTGGCATTAGCCTAACAACCATAATTTCTCCTTTGTAACATATTACAACAAATGAAAATCATTTCAAACCTCATAGTAAACATGCACATTAATTATGATTATTTACATTTCAAGCATATACTTTAACATCTTTCAATTACCTAAGTTCTTATCTTTTCATTTTCTCATATTTGATAAATCACAATTTGCATGAATAAAACATGCTATATCATAACTCAATTTGGGCCGAAAGCCAATCACATATTCGTCACTCAAATTTATCATGAATTTCATACATCATAAGTATAGACTAATAATCATAAGGTTTTGACAAAATCATTATCGTGGAAATCATGAACTCGCAATTTCATGCACATAACATAATCAATCGCATTCTTACCAATGGTTCATCATATACCGAATTCATTTCCTTTGAGTTTTTCGTACATACCTGTACCAACTCGTAACATATCATACTCTTTCATGTCTTTGACATACCCGTTGAATTTCCCGTTGAACCACTTGGAATACTAAAGGATACTCGGGGATCTCGTACACACAGTACAGTACCAATGCCATATCCTAGATATGGTCTTACATGTAATCTCGTATCGATGGCAATAGCCTAGCTATGGTCTTACACGAAGTCTCACATCGATGCCGTATCCCAGATATGGTCTTACATGAAGTCTCATATCGATGGCATATCCCAGATATGGTCTTACATGTAATCTTAATGACCCTAATAACATGACATTTGTATCCTATCTATTCCTAAGGTTCAACCGAGATTTACTTGGTCATCGAAACTTTGTCAATTTCATCCATAGAGTCAATCATACAATTAATGCAACAACAAAACATTATAAATACAATTATAACATTGCATTATTTATATACAAACTTACCTCGACATTAAAATGGCGAAAATGACTAAATGTCAAATACTCGTTTTTCCTCCGTTCTAACCCGAACCTCATTTTTCTTGATTTATAATATCATATTTAACTTATTTAATCATTATACTATTCAAATAACAAAATCACATTGGAAAAAATTACATTTTTGCCCTTAAGTTTGACATTTTTACAATTTAGTCCCTAGGCTCGTAAAATGATTTTCATTTAATTTCTTCAAAACCCAAGCCTAGCCGAACCTATATCATGCTCATAACAGCCTACATTTTTAATGTATTCACACTTTTACTAGTCATTTTTTAACTTTTACAAATAAGACCTTTAAGGTATTTTCATCGAAATCCACTTAGCAAAAGTCGTTTATCATATACCAAACATGCATTTTTTACCATTAGACATCAAAATACATACATGTTCAACATGGGTAAAATTTTAGACCTTGACTTCTCTTCAAATTGATGGTAGAAATAGAAAGATCGAGTTACAACGACTTCAAAAGTGTAATGAGCTTTAACAACGGGGCAAGAACGAACTTACAATCAAGCTTGGAAGTGGCCAAACCCTAGCTATGGCTTCCTCCTTGTGAATTTTGGCCATGAAGAAGAAGATGGACAAAAATTGGCTTTTAATTTGGCTTTTTAATTCATTTAATTACCAAATTACTAAATTACCAAAATACCTTTAATGAAAAACTTTGAAAACATACCAAACCATGTCCATTTTTGTCCACCAACTTAACCAATGGTCTAATTACCATTTAACGACCTCTGATTTGAAATTTCATGGCAATTGAATCTCTTTAACATATAGGATTCAAGTTTTGCACATTTTGCAATTTAGTCCTTTTAACTAAATTGATTGCCAAAACGTCAAAATTTTCGAACAAAATTTTCATGAAATCATTCCAGAAAATTGTAGACCATAAAATATAATAAAAATGCAATTTTCTCCGTCGGATTTATGGTCCCGAAACCACTGTTCCAACTAAACCCAAAATCGGGCTGTTACAACTCTCCCCCTTTAGGGATTTTCGTCCCCGAAAATCTTACCGGAATATAAATTTGATTTCACGTAGACTCCTCTGTCTCGTGACACTGTCAAAGAATTCTCACTAAGGTTATGCTTTTATTTCCCAACTTTTTAATCTCTCTTGTCAAAATTCCGATCGATTCTCCGTTATACAATACATCGACTGAATTATAATCCCTATTGGAGAATTCATACTCAGAGAGTCCAATCGATACCATCGCAACATAGATACACAAAACACATTTTGAATCTTTTTCCAAGGGCAATACTTTCAGAAGCATGCAATCACTGAAAGAGAATTTCATATCCTCAAATTTCAAATTCACATACATTTTCTAACAATCTGAAGCGGATTCTAAACTGCCACAAATCACTTTTACTTTCTGTACGATTTCTGATTGTGTAGTCTCTGAAACATATAACTCAACTAATCTATCATGTTACATACCCGATCACCAGAACATCTATTTCAAATAACTGTACATTTTATTACTCCCTGAATGAACAAACGAGCTACTACTGAGCTTCGTACAAAATCTTCTACATAAGCTCTGAATTACTCAGTGCGCAAATTCTATCTTAGAATAATGATAATAGTCATCAGATTCGACCTGAAATTCAGAATCAAAAGTCGTCTCACACTATACTTGTTTAGTTTACCACTCACTATCACATTCCTAAGGTTCTCAATATTGCAAAGAAAATATCACTTTAGCTTCTAATTTAGCTAGATTTAGACTGTCATCAAATAAGATCAATCATGTATCAAATACTCAATAAAATAATCAAAGATTTTTCCATTCAAGCATTTGCAACTACATCTGCTTTCTTAAAGGTTATTTGATAACTGCTTACAATCTTTCAATAGTTCAGGCCATCAACGTTGTCTTAATTTCAGATTTTTTCGTAACACTAAATGCTTTATACTCTTGGAATCAAGAAACATACGACGTTTTTCGTTGAACAAACGATGTCATCAATTTCTCAATACAAACATACTAGCGGCCAACTCTAAGTCTTTCTTCGAACAATTCTTTTAATGAGACTTTAACCGTCTGAAAGCATAAATGTCACCTTACATTCTTGTATGAAAACACATTCCAATCATTCGATAGTGCACTGCTGAAAAATCATGAATTCTTTACTCAATTCAAACTGAACCCAGAACCGGTGTTTCGGTTAGTAACACCTTCAACTATTTTCAACTTTGCTAACATGCAATAGACCATTCAAACTTTCACAAATGTGATAACTTTATCAATCAAAACAACTTTAACTCATAACGACATCATTCGATTAGAACAAATTTGATAAGCATATCTTCGTATCATACTTTCTAGATTATGAGTTCTTCCTTCAAACTAGCTGTCTATTCATCCATGAATGTACTAGATTTTATCCTCTTACCTAAGGATAAACTTAAATCCATATAACTCAAATTACCTTTCAACTAACTAGCTCGCTCAGATGAAAAAACTGAGTCGATCTCAACTATCAAATAATATCATATCAAAATACTACCTTCTTCATGCTGTTAAACAACTCAAACATACAATCTTTTATAACTCCCTTAACATGCTAATCAAAGATCTTACTACATTAGCTCAAGGAAACAAAATATCCTGATTGAATTTGTTGACCTTAACCAAACTTACCTGACAGAAGAAAACCATCATACAATTTGAGCTTGAGCTTCCACTATCTATACCTTTATCGATGTTAATTCCTTTCACGAAGATTAGAGAAATCCCGATACTAGGTTGATAAGAAAATCGATATAAAGAAATCCAAGATGCGATATCATACTGGAAGTCTGAGAACATAACTCATAAGAAAATAATAAAGATCTTTATGATTTCTTAGAGAAAACCAGAAGAAAAACAATACTTATACGCTCTGGAATCAATTGTAATAGAGATAATATATTTTCCAAATATATATGTATATATATAAAACAAAACAATATCCAATAGAAACAGAAGAATAGCCTCACATGAAATTTCAGTACCAACTTTTTTTTTTCCAAACATAATAGAATAGAATCCCAAAGAAAGAGATAAAAAATGCTACTCATCAACCAACCAGACCAACAGTGCTCTCATCTAACATTATAAGCAGCTAGCATTCTCATACGATAAGAATTCCATCAAAAAATGAACAATCACATATATCACTAAGGATACATGAATATATATAATACCCAGGAGAGATCATCATAATCTATTCAATTACAACTGTTACACTCAGACATCTTTACGATTCAAATATCATTTCTCTGACTAATTCTGTCATCACTAATCCTGTATTATTCCATTCACTAACGAAAATCAATCCGGAAGAAATTCCAGCAAATACATACTTTAGACATCATACCTGAATGAGTCGATTAGCCGAGATTAACTTTTTCTTTAATCGTGATATCGTGAAATCCGAATGGTATTTAGAATAACCTGACATCTTTTCCAGAACTGTATTCACTTGTCAAACTATTCTTAACTCTGACCACATTATTAGTTATTTCGCTACTGAACTCTTTAGTCTCTCACTTGTGAGCTCATTCAACATAAATCTGTTGAAATTTCGTTATAAAATACCACATTGGTAAGGGGGTGAGGTCGTAAAACCTCTAACTCGACTCTCATAAATACACACAAATAACTTAGCATTCATCATCAACATAATATCTTCACAATCATATAATTCACTTCAAGCTAATTAACATACATATTTATGTTACACGAACTTTCCAATTATCTTATTCAAACAGGTGCACTTATACATAATTCCATAGATTTTGAGTAAGTTTACTTATCACATTCACTTAATTAAACAAGTCAGACACACAACATCATGTGAATGCCAAACAACATGGATGCTTATCATAATATAAACTTTTCCATATTTCAAGAATAATTTCAATTGAATAATTTCAATTGAACTATTGTAATTTCGATGGATACTCTGGTAGTATACTCAAGGTATGCATGTCAACAATCCGTAAATTCATATTTAAAAGTGCCCTTTTGGCACATATTCATGGAGCACACTCTCGAGCCACATATGACATAACAGGATTGCCAAATCAGGCAAAATCCATTCAATAACGTATGCTTTAAAGGCTTACTCTGGATTACCTGCTGAGCTAAATCCATTTCATAACATATGCTCGAGAGGGTTTAATTCAGGATTGCCGTTTCGGGCTAAATCCTTTTTGCAACATTTAAAACATTTTATTCGTTTCATAAAATCACCATAATCCATCAAAATACAATGTTCAACCGGAACAATGAAATTTTATCCATATTTCTCAACTTATGGTTATTTCATTTTGTACATCATCACATACATATCATGAACTCTTATTCATACCTTTCCAAGTTTCGACCCATCACAAAAACATTTTCAAATATCTTAGTATCACTTTTAGCGTTTCCGAAAATAGATCGGTTGCAAAGCATCTCTGCCTTAACAAAATAATTTCATCAGAATCGGGAGATATCACACTATTACAGGTAGTAATATGGCATGTATAGCTAGACTTACATACGCTACATTAGTCCGAGAACCGACTAAACTATAGCTTTGAGACCACTAAATGTAACACACCATACCCGTATTCAACGCCGGAACAGGGTACGAGGCATTACCAGACATAAACACAAGTAATTATACATTTTCGAGTCATAAATTTTGCATCCAAATTAAAACCATCCATATTCAATCATAAAGTCCCCTATACGAGCCTACGAGGCCCAAAACATACTCTGGAGGTGGTTTGGGACTAAATCGAGAACTTTAGAAATTTTTACAAAACTTATAAAATTTCTGCTAGAAGCAGGGCTCACACGTCTGTGTGGTCCAAAGGACATGCCCGTGCTTTAGATCGTGTTCAATTTAGGGGTGCTCCGTGACTTGTGCCACACACCCATGTGCTAGACCGTGTAGCACACACGGCTGAGACACACGCCCGTGTCTCTACCCGTGTGCTCAATTCTGGACATTATATTTTTCAAAATTAAGGAGTAGGGGACACACGGTTGGAACACATGCCCGTGGGGCAGACCATGTGTCACACACGGCCTAGACACACGCCCGTGTGTTTACCCGTATGGACACAAAATAAGGCTATTTACCAAGCCATTTTTCTGTCCTTGTTCACACATAAACTTACACCAATTCAGGCACAAACATAACATACTTAGGCAACCAAAACATCCACAATTGTGGCCAACACAATAGCAACATCTATCATACTCACAACAATTATTTACATACAAACTTACCTCGACATAAAAATGACGAAAAGGACTAAATGTCAAATACTCGTTTTTCCCTCGTTCTAACTCTGAACCTCATTTTTCTTGATCTATAATATCACATTTAACTTATTTAATCATTATACTATTCAAATCACAAAATCACATTATGGTAAAATTACATTTTTTCCCCTAAAGTTTGACATTTTTACAATTTAGTCCCTAGGCTCGTAAAATGATTTTCAATCAATTTCTTCAAAACCCAAACCTAGTCAAACCTATATCATGCTCATAACAGCCCACATTTTTCATGTATTCACACTTTTACTAATTTTTTAACTTTTAAAAATAAGTCCTTTAAGGTATTTTAACCGAAAATCACTTAGCAAAAGTCATTTATCATACACCAAACATGCATTTTCTACCATTAGACATCAAAATACATACATGTTCAACATTGGTAAAATTTTAGACCTAGACATCTCTTCAAATTGATGGTAGAAATAGAAAGATCGAGTTACAACAACTTCAAAAATGTAATGAGCATTAAAAACGGGGCAAGAACGGACTTACAATCAAGCTTAGAAGTGGCCAAACCCTAGCTATGGCTTCCTCCTTGTAAATTTCGGCTATGAGGAAAAATATGGATAAAAATTGGCTTTTAATTTGGCTTTTTAATTCATTTAATTACCAAATTACTAAATTACCAAAATGTCCTTAATGAAAAACTTTGAAAACATACCAAACCATGTCCATTTTTGTCTACCAACTTAACCAATGGTATAATTACCATTGGATGATATCTAATTTAAAATTTAATTTCAATTGGACACTTCTAACATATAGAATTCAAGTTTTGCACTTTTTACAATTTAGTCCTTTTAACTAAATTGAGTGCCCAAACGTTAAAATTTTTGAATGAAATTTTCATGAAATCATTCCATAAAATTGTAGACCATAAAAATATAATAAAAATGAATTTTTATTTATCAGATTTGTGGTCTCGAAACCACTGTTTTGACTAGACCCAAAATCGGGGCTGTTACAACCTGAAACGAAACAAACAAGGTTTGAGCTTTAAACTAAGTGTGTGATTTGGCCCACAGTTTCAGTATATATATATTCATCAAAACGTGTCATAACATATCAGAATCCAAATCAGAGTATATCTTTTAATATTTCATATTGTATCAGATGCCATTCAAATATACATTACCATATCTTACGTATAATAACATAGCATATCAAATCAAATCATAACACAGTCCTCATCCGCTTGATCGTGTGTTTGAGTTTTAAAATTTATATAAAGAATGATCGAGCCTAGAAACTAACTGTGACAACGACTTGAGGCAAGTGCACCTATCGAACAGTAGTATAGCTTAGTGGCAAGACCGGATTGTCGAACCCAAAAGAACCAAAAGTACTAATACTAACTTTCTTTTTATTATTTAGCCTAAGAATTAAGGGAAACACCCCAAATGTAACAGCCCGATCTAGGGCCTAGTCGGAACAGTGGTGCAAGACCACAAATCCGAAGTAGCAATATGAGTTTTTAAGGTATTTGAGATGGTTGCATGATATTATGAAAGTGTCATCAAGAAATTTTATGAAAATTTCTAGTAAAGGGTCCATTAGGACTAAATTGCAAAAGTTGCAAAATATGAGTTTCTAGAAGCTTTTTGTATTAAATATATTTAGAATATTAATTAAAAGTCCTTAAATAGTAATTTGCCCAAATTATAATTTTTGGACAAAAATGGACATGAGTTAGTAAATGGGGAATTTTTAAAGAGAAGAGCATTTTGGTCATTTAATCAATTAAATGATTAAAAAGGGAAAAATATGATAAAAATTCTTATTCATCTTCTTCCTTGTGCCGAAAATTTGGGAGACTCCATAGTTAGGGTTCTTCAATTTTTCAAGCTTGCTAGTAAGTTCATTTTAGCCTCGTTTTTAATGTTCTTCATATTTTTGCAATCCTCGTATTATGAATTAGCTGTTTTTAGCTAGAAGATGAGCTAAGATTCATGTTCATAAATCTACCCACGTATGAGATGCTTGTAAAATGATATTTTATGGAAGATTATGAGAGTTTGATGTTAGATAAACATATATTTCTATGTGAATTTCATGAAAAATGCTAGTAAGGACTAGTTTGTTAATATTATGAAATTTGTCATAAATGGTAGAAATAGTGATAATTTGTTATTTCTATAGTTGATATAATGAATCAGCTAATCATGAAGTTTAAGAAAGTGGTATGAAAAATATTTACGAGCCTAGGGGCAAAAGTGTAAATATGAGAAAGTTTAGGGGCAAAATAGTAATTTTACCAGAGTATGATTTAAGAGTAAATTTAGTCAATGTGAGTATTAAATGATCTAAATTGTTATTATAGATCAAGAAAAATGAAGCCCAGATCGAAACCGAGGCAAGAACAAAGTCGAGGACTAAATTGCATATCTACATACATTTTGTATATCGAGGTAAGTTTGTATGATTTCCAAGCTTCATGAATATTTTCATTGAATTGCTTGTTATGTTGTTAAATATACATTACTTTCATGAGAATGTTTAATGGTATGCTATACAAAGAAATTAATGAGATTAAGCATGAGAAAGTCCCGATTGAAGTTGAATTACTTAGGATACTCGATCTACCACATGAGATAAGAAAGTCCGTATAAGACCAAGCCAAGGCATGGCATCAGCAATCAAGCAAAGTTATCATGTAAGTCCAAGACAAGTCTTGGCAACGAAGAGTTATTATGAGATGAAGACCCATGTAAGCCCAAGCTAAGGCATGGCATTGGTGAGTCTCCAAGTAAAGATGTCATTTAAGCCCAAGACAAGTCTTGGCATTGAAAAGCTATCATGAGATAGAGATCCCATGTAAGTCCAAGCCAAGGCATGGCATTGGTGAGTAACAAGAAATATTTCATGTAAATCCAAGCCAAGGCTTGGCATTGACCAGTTCATGAGTAAAGATACCAAATAAGACCATGTCAAGACATGTCAATGGTAAGTTCCCAAGGGAACACACAAGGAAGACTTTGAGTAAGTCCATGTCAAGACATGGCATCAATACCAAGATGAGAGATCCCATGTAAGACCCTATCAAGGATATGGCTTTGGCATCGAGTTATATGTGGGATGAGATTCAGTATCCTCGGTTATTCATAGAAATTCATCGGGCAAATGAGTAAAGCTTAAATGAGATAGCAAGAAAATTAAGTAAGCAAAGCTATTATCAAGTTGAAAATGAGTATTATTCATGTTAAGAATGATGAATTAGAGATTATGATTATTATAGTAAAGTATGCTGATCTATGTGATCAAGTGTTACAGGTATCTTGTCTACCTCACGAGCATGAGACTAGTAAGTGTCATGAGATATGTAAGAATCAGTACGAGTAAGTAAGCTTAAACAGCTGAAATTATGATGCCATTGTTTATGCCAAAGGGTTTTTGTTAAACAAACATATTGCTATGTGCATTATATGCAAACTTACTAAGCTAAATGCTTACTTCTTTTATCCTTTCTTTCCTTGTAGTTCCGCCAAGCTAATCTCGTGGATCATCATTATCGGAGCTCGAAGCACACTATCAATCGCTATTTTGGTATAGCCAAGTTGTTTTTATTAAGTATGGCATGTATAGGAAACACTTCATTTTGAGTATATGTTTTAAGAAGAACTAAAGTATAGGCTATCAAGCTTATTAGTCTTTTGTATATGGCTAAGTGATAGGCCAAGATGGGCTAAGTATGTATGTCTATTGATATCAATGAAGCATATAGTATTGTTCATGAAAGATGCAGTAATCTGAGTTGTTGAATTGAATATGAGATTGATCTTGATTTCAGGGTGGCAATTGGCTTGGTAAATAGCCTTTAAGTGTCCGCACGGATTGACACACGGACGTGTGTCTAGGCCGTGCATCCCTTGCACCTTAGTACCTTAAGTCAGAATTGACTATGGGTTAATCTCACGGTCGTTTGTTTAGGCGTGTGTGACACACGGTCAGAACATGGGCGTGTGCCCCAGGCCGTGTGAATATAGTCAGTGTCGATCACGGTTGAAAGACACGGGCGTGTCAAGGCCGTGTGAATATAGTCAGTGTCAACCACGGTTGGAAGACTTGGGCGTGTCTAAGGGGTACAAGGGCGTGTCCCAGGCCACATGGGCATGTGATCTCTACTTTAAAGAAAAGTTTTAGATTAAGTTCTGAAAGTTTTCAGATACGTGTTTAAGGCCTCGTAGGTCCATGAAATGTATGATTAGACTAAGAAAGAGAAGTTTTTAATTCGGAACAAAATTTTACAGCCCGTAAGTGCATGTTTAAGAAAGTTCAAGCATAGTGATGTCTCATATCCGGTCTCAGCCTTGGACTTGGATTTGGGGTGTTACACCAAACCTGGCCTAGAAGTTAGGCCCGAATCTGACGTGTCACATTGAAATGTTTCTTGAAAATCGTGTTTTTTTTTTTTGCGTTCATTTATTTTCAAAACGTGGTTTATATAAAAACTATTCCCTTTTCAAAATGTTATTAATCATTAGTAAAATATTTTTCAATTGCAGAAGCTTAATTAAAATAAATGATTTATAGAAACATGATATTTAAAAATTAGGTTGCGGAAACGTAGTGTTTGAAAGCAGTTATTGTTTTGGAAAACCCGTGTTTTCTAGCCTGGCAGATAAAAAAATAATAGAAAATAAATGTTTAAATCCCAAATGGCCTTGTTCCAAAAATATCAAACCCAAAGTAAATTATTTGAAAGGCTAGCCATAAGGAAAAACTTGAGAACATGTGGCCACCTCCAAGTCCCTCGCAGCACCGATCCGTCTAAGGTTGGGGATTACCTGCACAGTTAAAAAATGGGTGAGTTTATGAAAAGTCAGTGTGTAATCCCCTTACCAGTAGTGATCAAGATAAGATGAATTAGAAATCTAATGACCGGGCCAAAGCTTTTTTGACAAGAATGATGCAGTCTAGTTCAGAGCATACGTTGGTCAAAGCCCACTACAATATCATTTGGGTCGCATCCCATAACAGAAACAATTGGGCCTAGCGCAAACCAATAACAGAACAAATGGGCCTAAGCCTAGTATAGTGACATATCTCATAAACAAGTATGCAACAGTATGAGGATGCATTCCAACCCAATCCAACCATCACACCACCCGTACCAACCCTACACACTTGTGGGGAACCCACCCAGCCCTACACACCAAGATCGCAGCCGAGCTGCCAGTATCAACGCAGCAAAGCTGCAAGTAATAGTATACGTGGCTGAGCCACTAAAATCAGTATATCGTGGCAGAGCCACTGAATCAGTATAACATGGCATAGCCACTAGTACAGTACTTCCTCCATAAGCATAACCCAACCCAATGCAGTATGTCGTGTATGTCATGCTCAATCATTTACACGTGTATGCAAAATGGCCATGCTTAGTAACAGTCATTTCAACACATATTAACAGCAAATCAGACGCACACCTACAGTCAAGTCGGTTAAACCACAGTCATACAATCACAGTCAAGTCATGGCACCAAAATCAGTCTTTTACCCTCAGGGGAAAAATAGTCATTTTACCCTATAAGGGTATTTTGATAATCCTACCCTACAGGGGTAGTTCGGTAATTCTACTCATAACTAATCCATGTATGCAGTGCATCTCAAACATAATCAATCATACAATTAACACATACAACCCTAGTACTACCCCGAGGGTACAACGGTCATTTAATCGGTTAGGGGTAAAATAGTCATTTCGCCCCATAAGGGCATCTCGGTAATTTTACCCGTCAAGGGTATTTCGGTAATTTTACAGTCCAAGGGTATTTCAGTAATTTCACAAATTAGGGGTATTTCGATAATTTTATAAACCGAGGGTATTTCGGTGATTTCATAAATTGAGGGTATTTCAATAATTTTATAAATTGAGGGTATTTTAGTAATTTTGCAAATTAGGGGTATTTTAGTAATTTTGTAAATCGGGGGTATTTCGGTAATTTTGTAAACTAGGGGTGTTTCAGTAATTTTACAAATCATGGGTATTTTGGTAATTTTACAGTCCGAGGGATTTTAGTAATTTTGTAAACTAAGGGTATTTCAGTAATTTTGTAAACCAAGGGTATTTCAGTAACTTTGTAAACCAAGGGTATTTTAGTAACTTTGTAAACCAAGGGTATTTCAGTAACTTTGTAAACCAATGGTATTTCGATAATTTTGTAAGCCAAAGGTATTTCAGTAATTTTGTAAACTAAGGGTATTTTAGTAATTTTGTAAACTAAGGGTATTTCAGTAATATTATAAACCAATGATATTTCAGTAATTTTGTAAACTAAGGGTATTTCAATAATTTTGTAAACCAAGGGTATTTCAGTAATTTTGTAAACCAAATGTATTTCAGTAATTTTGTAAACCAATTCGAAACAGAGGTAACGATGCGAATGGGCCTAGGGCCCATTCTCGGCCCAAATAGACCCACACGTTCGTGTGGCCCATTTAGCCCAAATCTAGCCACAGATATGAGATTCACATAGACCAGTTCACTATCTACTACACAATCATACAAATTATTCCTATGGGTCCACGGCCCCCACATGGCCCATTACGTCCCATTTCGGCCCAAACAGCCTAACCCACAAGAGCACTCATGATGGCCTCAACTATCGCGTCGAAGACCCCACATGTGCGCTCGCCACTTTACCAACTAGCTCCTTGTTGTCTTAAAACATGCGCAACTAAATATAAGTCTATGGCCAAAGTCTAAATTCATTTAAAAAAAGAAATCAAAATGAAATGCAAGCGCCAAGACTTGTGTAACATCCCAAAATTGGGCCTAGGAGAATTGAGCCCAATGGGCCTTAGGCGTAGTAGCGTTTAAATTTTTAGAGAATAAGAGATCGGCTTAAATGCAAGTTAGACCTATTGGATAAGTGATTTTGGAAGGTTAGAGGGCTTCTATGAAGTCCCGGGATCAAATATTGGCTTTGGGGAAATTTTGGTTTTAGGTGAAAAAACCACGGAAGTTGGCGAGATAGGCCTTAAGAATAAAATATGGAGAAAAATGACACAAGTGGAGTGTGTGGTGTAGTGGCAAAGTGACGCCACATAAGAGACAAGGGAATGACGCCACAAGGAAGGAAGGAGGTCCAAGGTTCAAGTCTTGGCTTTTGCATTTTGGTTTCTTTTTGCTTGGACCTTAGAATTTGGCCCATAGTTTATATTTAGTTGCGCATGGTTTAAGACACAAGAGGAGCTTGTGGCCAAGTGGTTAGCAGCGTGGATTATGCTACAAGGAGCCACGGGTTCGAATCTCATGAGAAGCAAGGAGTATTTATTTTTATGGATTGACTGGCAAGAGTTTGATTGAATTTAAACTCTCATCGTGAAAGGATCCCACATCGGAAAGACACAAAGAATGAAGGTGAAGAGCTAGCTATATAAGGAGCATCCTAGAAGGAGAGTAAACACATCTTGGAGGGCGTTTGGGCACAAGAGTGGTCGGAGCGCGGATTAGCCCCAGAGTCCTATCAGGTGTGTAACTCTCTCTACTCTAGTTGTAGAGCGGCAAATGCCGAAATGCCGGTTACACGGCATTAGTAGCCACATGAGCGTGCGAGCGCACGTGTGGGGCTTTGACGCGATAGTTGAGGCCATCAGTAGTATTCTCGTGGGTCAGTCGCTTGGGCCTCGATGGGCGAAGTGGGCCCAATGGGCCCGTGGGCCCATATGAGTAAATTGTGTGATTGGTTGGTATATGTTGAACTAGACTAGGTGGAACTTATATACGTGGCTAGATTTGTGCTAGGTGGGCCATACGAGCATGTGGGCCCGGATGAGCCGAAATCGGGTTTTAGGCCCAATCGTCCGGTACGACCGGAAATGGTAGCTGAGTCGCTAGTGGCGACATTAGGCCTTCGGTAAGGCCATTGCAAGTGTGAATTTACGAAAATACCCTTGGTGGGTAAATTACTTAAAATACCCTTAGTAGGTAAAATTACGATTATACCCTCAGAGGTTGATTAGCATGATTATGTTGTTTAGTTTCGCCGATTGTAGGGAAGGCTTGATCTCGCATATCTCGGGTTGTGGCTAGTGCTCGAAAAGTGTTAAGGAAGGGGATCTAGCGCGTTAGATCTTGATCTCGGGATTTGATAGTCGTATTAGTAACCGTGTGTGTAAACTAACACACTTCTTGCTTTGTATATGTTTGATAAACCGATTGATTGGTAAAATCAAACAGTATGGTTGAGTGATATAATACCCTATGGGGTATGTGCACGATTCGTGTAAGTCCGTTTCATTATGAGTAATGTTATTGATACATGATGTCATGATTTATGATGTATGTGCTATGAGATGCAACGTTAAACATGTTTGCATGATTTGAATACTATACATGAGTTGGTATAATGATGGGTGATATGAGAGAGGAGGGGGCGATGATATTTGTGCCGACGAGCACCAAAGTGTTTTGGTAACACAACTTTGTGACTTTGGGTCACCGGAGGTTTGGCACCTCCGGAGGTTTGGCACCTCGGCGTCGCCCCCGTGGTTTTCGCACCACGTGGGTTGGCCCCACAAGGGCGGTATTGAGGATTGACGCCGGTGATTTGGTATCACACGATGGGTTGGCCTCATCACTCGATTATTGTGACTTCGGTCACCAGTGGTTTGGTATCACATTTGTGTCTTTGGGACACCAGAGGTTTGGCACCTCATTGCGACTCGTCCCTGTGGTTGGACACCACCGTGGGTTGGCCCCACTTGAGAGATACGGGATTGTCGCTAGTGATTTGGTATCACACGATGGGTTGGCCCCATCATCGGATTTGTGACTTTGGTCACGGTGATTTGGTATCACAAACGTGTCTTTGGGACACCAGTGGTTTGGCACCACATTGACGGATATCGTGTCTTTGGGACACCAGTGTTTTGGTAACACATTGTGACTATATGTCACCAGTGGTTTGGCACCACCAGTGGTTTGGTACCACACGGGGTAGAAAAGGTGTATGGATGGTTAGGATTGGGTGCATATTGATTGGATGCATGATGGTTATGTTTATGTTGCATATGATATTTTGCTAATCCGGAAAAAGGGTGGCACATCGAGTCTTGGTGACTCACCTTTTTCCTTTAACCATTTTCGTGTATTGCATAAGGTGGACCGGGATCGGAGAGGACAAGGTGGCCTATGCCGAAGATGATGATTTAATATTTTATGTTTGGTTTTGATATAAGTACTTTATTTGAATTATTGGGTTGTAATAAAGGCCATTTTATTATTTGGTATTACTTGATTATGGTTTTGTTATTTTAAATTCTTATTAACTCAAAAATGTTTTCACACAACAAAAGAAATTACATGAGTTTTAAGTAAGAGGAATTCGTTTTACTCACATATCTGATATAGTTTTCAAAATTGAATTCTTTCATGCTTTATGCTAAGTTAACGAGGTTTTTCAACCGTCTTTCCGCAATAACATAACCAGATTCAGTCGTAGTGAATGGGCCGGGTTTGGGGATGTTACAACTTGAACCTTGGACCCCTTGCTTCCTTGTGTGGCGTCATTCCCTTGTCTCCCATGTGGCGCCATTTGCCACTAGACCACAACTCCTTTTGTGTCATTTTCTCCAGATTTTATTCTTAAAGCCTACTTACTAACTCCTAGTGTTTTATTCGCCTCAAACCAAAATTTTCCAAGAGCCCAGGTTTGATCCCGGGACTTCATGGAAGCCCCCTAACCTTCCAAAATCACTCACCTAATAGGTCCAACTTGCATTAGAGCCGTTCTCTTGTTCTCAAAAATTTTAAACTCTCCCGTTCCCGAGGCCCAATTCGACTAGGCCCAACTTCGGGTCAGAATTATTAATTAATCTAAAATTAACTAACAACTAAGCTAAAGGTGCTAAGACATAGAGAATGAGTCGGGGAAATACTTGTGATAAAAACCAATTGATTAAGACAATACCTGAAGAAGAATACACCTAGACTTCACTTGTTATCTAACTCTAAACCAGACAATTTATTCACTTGACTTGATCCGTAGGATTCCCTTATTTATACTAATACCTCTTTCGAGGCTACTAACGTTTAACCCTAGGTTGATTAATTGAATTCTCTTTCTAATTAAAACCCCTAGAATTGCATTAACTCGATCTATGGACTCCCATATTAGGTTTGACCATAATCCGGTAGATTTTCGTCATCCTATTTCTAGGGTTGCGATCAACTCCGTTTAATTATGCTAGATCTACTCTTAAACAGGGACTTTTGCTCCACTGCCTAAGCACATCAATACTTGAATCAATATCCTAAAATATCAAAGCAAGAATTAAGAACACATAATTAAGAACAAATCAAGTATTTATCATATAGTTTAGAAAAGAATAACAAGATCCGTATTAGATTTCATCCCCCTCAGGTATTTGAGGGTTTAGTTCATAATTATAAAAGAATACATTTCAGAAGAAAATATAAAATAAAACATAAGAAGAACCCTAAAACCCCTGAAGGAAATTGAAGGAGAGATCTTCCGTATTGAGTATAACTCCGGCTTCTTGAGATGAATCAACTGGCTTTCTTCGAGTAAATCCCACAGTTCTGGCCTTTCTGGATTGGCTCTTCGGCCTCACTGCACGCCCCCTAAAGGTTGGCCTCTAGGGTTTTTATATAGGCTTTTGGAATGGCTTTCTTTGCCTCTAAGTACCCTAATCCGAATGAAATTCAAACAGGTCACGCCAGGGACACGCCCGTGTGAATCGTGGCCAGGCCGTGTTCGGGTCTGTTAAGGAGGCACGGCCGTGTGGTCTTGGGCCCAAGCCGTGTTGATTTTGTAAGTTGGCCCATTTACTCTATTTAGGCTCGTTTCTCGTTCTTTTCATCCTCCGGTGCTTTCCTAAGTATAAAACATGAAATTAAAGGATTAGAAGCACCAAATTCCACAATTCAAGGAATAAATCATCCAAAAGTATGCTAAATATGGGATTAAAATATGTATATATTACGGTTTAGCAAATACCCACACACTTAAGCATTTGCTTGTCCTCAAGCAAAATTCTCAATTCACAATTAAAATACACTTCCTTGATCCATAATATTCATCAATAATGTTTCATCATAATTCATAGATAATTCATACATTAATAATTTAAATAAAAGGGTCCTAAAGATTCGAACAATCAAAATCATTGTCTTTATAGCATGAAAATATAGGTGTTTCCCCTTACCTAAATAATCACCTTTAGTTCAAAATCAACAAGAGTTGACATCCTCACTAAAGATTCACTAAAATCATTCAAAGTGTTTAAGGTTCAAAATTAAGCACTCAAAAGTCGAACATGAAAAGTTAATCCCATAGGCTTGCCCAAAAATCAAATCTTTACCACTGTAAAATGGTATGATACACAAATCAAAAGGTCTTTAAAAAGGGTTGTAATGGGGCTTGGGTTAAAGGTGTGGATAAAGGCTGAATTAGAGGGTTAGAATCGAGACTGAATTTACAATTTACCTAACTAGAAAAATGAACTATTCCTGAAAAATTACATCAATTGAAAACATGAAACTGATAACATGAGCTTCTTCTCAAGATGTGGAATTTTAACGTATAAGCTCAATTACATAGAGCTAATATTATACTTTGTTGTTTTTTTTTAAAGAACAAATCAAGTATAGGAAAGAACTTTTACAACTAAAATATAGAACATAGTTAGGTAATTGCTCAAAAACAAATCTCGACAAAAAGGGAGTCAAGGAATGGTGATAACAAATACAAAATGGGTTTTAGGTTAATATTAGTGGGTGAGTTAATAAAAAGGGTTGTTAGGATCAAAGGGGTTCACTAGGGGTTAATTGTGAGGGTAAGCTTTTTAGTGGAGTGAGTGGGTTAAATCCTAAGTGCCTTTATTATCTATGTATATCAAATCAATAATGTGATATTGACATGTATAGTCGAAGCAAGTTCTAGAATAACAAATCAATGTTGACATACTTATAATCAAAAAGTGAGCACGAAAGAATGTATGCTCTAAAAGGCTCAAAATCTCACAAAAATTATGGGTTTTTGATATCAACCTTGTAAATTTCAAACTTCAAGGTAATAATTAGATTCAGGTAGACAACCTAACAAAATTTTAATTTTTGAAAATAGACTCACCATGCTTGATTCTCTAGTCTCCTAAAGTGTAAATCATCATTGCACAATTATCAATGATTTAATCCAAAACATATCAATAAAAATCATAAATCAAAAGAAATTTCGTTCTAATCATAATATGAGAAAATTACTTTAAGAATAAGGTATAATTAAAGGCATAATTCAGGGATTTGAGAATAATGCAGAAAGTTAGGCACTTTCTCAAAATAAATATTCACCCCCTACACTTAAGATGTACATTTCCCTCAATGTACAAAGATATATATGAAATTTAAGATAAAGGGAGAGGTGAAACTTCCTGAATTTGGGAGGCTTCCTTGAGTTAGGAGTGTCGTGGTGTGGTGGCCGCCGACAATCTCTGCGCTAGATGAAGAAATTATGAAGCTCGTGAAGAATTAGCCAGGAAATAATGATAATAATTCAAAATATACTAAATATATATTTAAAGACAAGAAAGATAAAGAGAAAAAAATAGAAAGTAAAATAAAATTAAAAGAAAAGATTAATGGACCGAAGAGTCCTTATTGTTAGATGGACTCAAAGGTCCTTTTCTTGTCGAGTTAATGAAGCGACCGGCATGAACTTATGTAGATCAGTCTCACAGTGGGAGACTGTGCTAGGATCCTTCCGTTTCTTCGACATGGGTATGGTTAGATCTAGAGTTAGATGGAATGAAGAGAAATGAGAATGAAGAGTTAGGACTGTGTTGAAGAAAAAGGGGAGTGGGGAGCAGGTAAGAAGGGTAGAGGTGTGTGTGTATTAAATAGAGGTTTCAAATCTGGTACATGCCCACTCCCGTGTACCGTGGGCGTGTCGAGTCACACGACCGTGTCGCACGACCGTGGTGTGCTTCGTTCGTTTCTCCCACACCTATGTGCAGGTCACCGTGCCCGTGTTGATAAAACAGTGTCGACCACAGCCAAATTGCACGGCCGTGGAGTTTTGTTGAGGGCCGTGGCTTGAAGAAAATTTTTTTGTTCTGTTTCGTACTATCTCTGCCATGTCAGTACAAAAATCCGTAGTATCCACACAGCCACGGATACGGCCGTGTGTGAGGTTGTTTGGTATGGTAATCTGTACTTGGTTAGTTTATAGTTAGGTGCTAAAAAGGAAACCTTAAAGAAACAATAAAAATGTAAAAATTAATGGGGTTAGTGCTCAGGTTGCCTCCCGAGAAGCGCTCGTTTAAAGTCTTAAGCTAGACTTACCTCTCATTCGCATAATCATGGTGGTTTGAGGAGTTGAAAATCCTTCCTCATGCTATTAGTCCTATTATCAGTATGTAATTCGAGTCGAGTAGCGTTTACTTTAAAAGTGCCAAATGTAGGATTACTTACCTCGACTGTTCTGTATGGGAAAACATTGATTACCCTAAAAGGGATTTCTTTGTTTGTATTAGGGTGAGGCGGAGATATTTGAGGGTCTGCCTTTTCTAACAATACCTGATCTCCGATCTTGAATTTGTTTGTCCCATGGAATGGTGTTGGTTCTGCTTCGTGTATTCCTAATTTCTCCTTAAAATGTGTCTTCCACTCGTCTAGATCATCGATCTAAAGCCTTCGTTCCTCATGAGTTATTTCCTCATTGGCATGAGATCTAGGATCTGGCTCAGTTGTGTAGTTCCGTGGTGCTTCCTGAAAAGAAGGTTTAACCGAATGGTTATTAATAGAATTTATGTTCTCACCTTGACTACTCGATGTTCTAGCTGAGTCGAGGGCCTGAAGACTGATTGATTCGTCACCTACACAAAGTATGAGTTCACCTGTGCTAACATCAATTTTAGTCCTGGCAGTTGCTAAAAAGGGTCTTCCTAAAATTAAGGGGATACTATTGTCCTCATCCATGTCTAAAATGACAAAGTCTACTGGGAATACGAATTTATCAATTTTCACAAGAACATCTTCAATTTTACCCCTAGAATTTCTAATAGTTTTATCAGCTAATTGAATGCTCATCCTAGTTTGTTTGGGTTTCCCTAGACCTAGTTGTTTAAATAATTTATAAGGCATAACATTGATGCTTGCACCTAAATCAGCTAAAGCATTATCAACAGATAAACTACCAATTAAGCATGGAATTGTAAAACTCCCTGGATCTTTTAATTTTTGTGGTAGTTTATTTTGCAACATTGTTGAGCACATTGTGTTTAGTTCCACATGTGATTCCTCGTCTAACTTTCGCTTGTTTGTCAAAAGCTTTTTTAAAAATTTCTTTGAATCTGGCATCTACAAAAGAGCTTCGAGAAACGGTAAGTTAATATGTAATTTCTTTAAAAGTTTAAGAAATTTACCGAATTGTTCGTCTGTGTTGTCCTTCTTCATCGTATCGGGGTACGGTATATGAGGTTGGTACTATTCAATTACCGATTTTGGCTTATCATGACTTACCTCATTCTTACATTCCTCTGCCACATTCTCTTAGCTTACCGTAGGCTCATCTAACCCTACACTATCCTGAGCTGTTATGGCTTGAAGTTGCTCATTTGGGTTAGTTTCAGTGTTCATTGGCAAGCTGCCTTGTGGTCGTTCTGAGATGATCTTGGCAAGTTGGCCTAAGTGGTTCTTGATCCCTTGAATCGATGCTTGTTGATTCTTAAGTGTTGTCTCGGTGTTTTGAAGATGAGTTTTTTACACCGCGATAAATTTTGTCAGTATCTCCTCAAGGTTTGGCGTCTTTTCCTGTGGGTAGGGCTGTTGTTGGAAGTTTAGAGGAGGTTGTTGTCTCTGATTTCCTTGGCCACCCCATGAAAAATTGGGATGGTTCCTTCAACCTGGATTATAAGTATTACTATAAGGGTTATTTTGATATTTAAAATTGTTACCCATATAGTGAATTTGCTCGTTCTCAGTGCTCGGGTTGTAAGGTGGATAGTCTATGTTGTTCATTCCTCCTCCATTCATATCACACTGCATAACTGGATGTACCTACAAAGAATTACATACGCCATCAATCTTTTTAACAGTTCTACTAGTTTGATACATGGTTACTGCGTCGAGGTTGAAAACACTGGCTGCTTTTGTTGGCTTTGACCTTGTGACTTGCCACTGGTAGTTATTCAGTGACATCTCTTCAATGAATTCATAGGCAGCCTCAGGTGTTTTTTGTTCAATGTTCCACTGACAGCTAAATCAATTAACTACATGGTTGAGGGGTTTACACCATTGTAAAAGGTTTGGACCTATAGCCACAAGGGTAATCCATGGTGTGGACACCTTCTCAATAGATCTTTGTATCCCTCCCATGCATCGTAAAGTGTTTCTAAATCCATCTGCACAAAAGAAGAGATATCATTCCTTAACTTGGCCATTTTAGTCGGTGGAAAATATTTTAACAAAAACTTTTCGGACATTTGTTCCCATGTAGTGATCGATCCTCGTGGAAGAGAATGCAACCACTATTTAGTTTTTTTCCTCAAAGAAAAGGGAAATAACCGAAGATGGATGGCATCATCAGAAACGCCATTTATTTTGAAAGTATTACAAAATTCTAGGAAATTCGCCAAGTGATTGTTTGGATCTTCATCCTGCAAACCATCAAATTGAACAAATTGTTGTATCATCTGAATTGTGTTAGGTTCCAGTTCAAAATTATTTGTAGCAATAGCAGGTCTAATAATACTTGACTCAGTTCCTGTTAAATTAGGTTTAGCATAATCATACACAGTTCGAGGAGCATGATGTTTGACCGCCTCTGGAGGTAGCGGATTATTCTCAGCCATCTCTTCGGTGGTATTGGTGTCGACTTCTTGCTCTTCTTTTATGTAGTTTAAGCTTCACCTTATTTCTCTACGATTTCTGCGAACAGTACCTTCAATATCTCTGTCGTAAATCAGGGGTCCTGTTGGGTTCCTTTTAGTCATACACTAGAGGTACCTATGAGGAACAAATAAAAGAAGGAAAATTAGTAAGGTTGAAAGAAAAATAAAAATAAAAATAATTTGCAAAAATGAAAATGACTAAAGTAATAAAAATTGAGCTTTATTAATATTTTAGTTCCCCTGCAACGGCGCCAAAAACTTGATCGTGTGTCAGAGTTTTAAAAATATATGTAAAGAATGATCGAGCCTAGAAACTAACTGTGACAACGACTTTAGGCAAGTGCACCTATCGAACAGTAGTATAGCTTAGTGGCAAGACCGGGTTGTCGAACCCAAAGGAACCAAAAGTACTAATACTAACTTTCTTTCTAATATTTAGCCTAAGAATTAAGGGAATTATTAATTAATCTAAAATTAACTAACAACTAAGCTAAAGATGCTAAGACAAAGAGAATGAATTGGGGGAAATACTTGTGAGAAAAACCAATTGATTAAGACAATACCCGAAGAAGAATCCACCTAGACTTCACTTGTTATCTAACTCTGAACCAGACAATTTATTCACTTGACTTGATCTGTAGGATTCCCTGATTTATAATAATACCTCTTTCGAGGCTACTAACGTCTAACCCTAGGTTGATTAATTGAAATTTCTTTCTAATTAAAACCCCTAGAATTGCATTAACTCGATCTATGGACTCCCATTTTAGGTTTGACCCTAAACTGGCAGATTTTCGTCATCCTATTTCTAGGGTTGCGATCAACTCCGCTTAATTACGCTAGATCTACTCTTAAACAGGGACTTTTGCTCCACTATCTAAGCACATCAATACTTGAATCAATATCCTAAAATATCAAAGCAAGAATTAAGAACACATAATTAAGAAAAAATCAAGTATTTATCATATAGTTCAGAAAACAATAACAAGATCCGTCTTAGATTTCATCCCCCTCAGGTATTGAGGGTTTAGTTCATAATTATAAAAGAATACATCTAAGAAGAAAATATAAAACAAAACATAAGGAGAACCCTAAAACCCCCTGAAGGAAATTGAAGGAAAGATTTTTCGTCTTGAGTATAACTCCGGCTTCTTGAGATGAATCAACTGGCTTTCTTCGAGTAAATCCCACAATTCTGGCCTCCCTGGCTTGGCTCTTTGGCCTCACTGCACGCCTCCTAAAGGTTGGCCTCTAGGGTGTTTATATAGGCTTTTGGAATGGCTTTCTTTGCCTCTAAGTACCCTAATCTGAATGAAATTCAAACAGGTCACTCAGGGAGGCGCCCATGGCACACGCCCGTGTGAGTCATGGCCAGGCCATCTTCGGGTCTGTTAAGGAGGCACGGCCATGTGGTCTTGGGCCCAGGCCGTGTCTATTTCATAAGTTGGCCCATTTACTTTGTTTTAGGCCTGTTTTTCATTCTTTTCATCCTTCGGTGCTTTTTTAAGTATAAAACATGAAATTAAAGGATTAGGAGCACCAAATTTCACAATTCAAGGAATAAATCATCCAAAAGTATGCTAAATGTGGGATTAAAATATGTATATATTATAGTTTATCACCGCTACACACCATTTCTTACCAGACACATACCATATAGGACTACAAGAGTCCATCCATCCAATCACAGCAATATATGGCGGTGTGTTACATACATATATATATATATATGTATGTAGTTGAGCTACCAGACAAAAGTTTGCGATCTAGCCACTATCATTGCAGTAAAAACTATCATATAACATGTAGCAGCCTTTCTTTAGTGGTGTCAGAAATAGTGATTTCGGGACCACAAATCCATTGAGTGAGTTTGTAAATATTATTAATTAACATTTACGAGTCACATATAGTAAGATTAAATTTGATTTGATAATTTATGTTATTTGAATGAATAACTAAGTTCAAGTGATAAATCCTTAAAGTCAAGTGATTTTAGAAAATGAGGTATTGGGACCTCGTTTATATAAACTGAGCTCGTAAATATTTAATAGTGTTATTAGGGTTATATTAAAATTTGGTTAAGAAATTTTAACATTTAAATAGTTAATTAATTAAAAGGGACTAAATTATAAAAGCTGCAAAAGTTGATTTCTATTAATGAAATGGGTCAAATGGCTATGAAAAGATGAATTAATGGACTTATATGGTAAATATACCATGCATATTGATAGCGGACAATTATGAACATGTTTTGTTAATTTTAAATTAAAATCATAAAGGTAAAAAGGTAATATGATAATTTAAATGAAACATAAACAAAAGATGAGTGGTTATCATCTTCTTTCTCATTTTTAGACAATCGATTCTTCCATGAATGGCTAATCTAAGGTTCGATGAAGCTTTGCTTCACCGTGCATGATCAAGAAACAACTCAAACGAACACAAATCGTGGAAAAGTCAAAGTTGCGAAATAGTGGTCGATTCTTGTTAAAGTCATTTATGAGTTCAAGTAAGTTCGTAACTTGGTTAATGTAATCAATTACTGTTTCGATAAATTATTATCTATTTGTATATATGTGAATCAAATTTGTTAGCTTGAAGGAAACGAATAAGACCATAGTTGAAAGATACTATGGAATTATACTGAAATCGAATAAGACCATAGTTGAGAGACACTATGGAATCTTACTGGAAATGAATAAGACCATAGCTGAAAAGACGCTATGACATCAAGACCATGGTTGAAATACACTATGGAAATGCGATGTAAAAATGTATAAGACCATGGTTGAAAGAAACTATAGCATCAAGACAAAAATGTATATGACCATGGTTGAAAGACACTATGGCATCAAGACGAGAATGAATAAGACCATGGTTGAAAGACACTATGGCATCCTTCAATCATTTGCTATTCAGGTAACATGTTTCAGGTGAGTTATGTATCATAAGTTTAAATGTGAGATGAATGTTTTGACTAGTTTAGGTTGTAATGAATATTTATGCCTTAGTGTGATTATATGTTACATATGTCTATAATTGTGTTAACTAATGATGTTTGAGGTGTTTAGTGAATTAAATAGATATACGAGTATTTTCTGAGTAGTCAATGTTATCCTTTATGGTTCAACGGGTAATTAAGGTTTGAATGGAAAAAAATACATGTACATAAAGAGCTATACTAATGAATGTGTGACATGGAAAGTTGTTATGTGAAACCTAAAGAAAATGTAAGAACATGGTATATGAATGAATGATGTTTGATGAATTTGAAATATTGATATGTCTTATGCCATGCTTTGGTTGCTTTATAAGTGCAATGTGTCACTAACTAACTTTGTGAGTAGTTGTGTATAGGAAAGGACATATGGCCTATAATAAAAAGGAATCAATTTTGATTGTTTGATTTAATGCATATGGTAAGTTAAGTTCCTAAGTACGAACTTACTAAGCACTAATTGCTTACGTAGTTGTTTCCTCTGTTTTGTATATTATCGAAAAGCTCGATTGGTTGGAATCTCATCGGAGCATTGTCAAACTATCCATTCGTCATATTGGTAGTTATGGTTAATGGTTATAAATGGCATGTGATAGGGTTAAAAGATTATTCAAGTGAATTTTCTTGTTTCGAGTTGTGCCAAGCTTGGTGTGGTTAATGATGTTAAATAATGGCATGTAAATAATAGGTGCAAATATGAGTGGATGAAGCCTTATGCATATTCTATAGATAGTAGATATTACATGGTATGATGGCATGTTTTAGGAATGGTTATTTTGGCATGGTTCGCATAGGTTCTAATTAGGACTTTGAGATGTTGAATGAGACTAAGTTTGAAGTGTGAAATGTGGTGCCTTTGAAAGGCATATTGATCAGACATAGGATGGATTAATTCTTGACATGTTTTAGGTGATTTTGAATGTGATTTAAGTATGTGAAAGTAGCTATTGATGATATGGCTTGATGGTTAATAAATGATATTTGGAATGGCTTGTTTTAGGGGTAATTTGGATTGCACATGGCCTGGGACATGGGTTGTCACACGGCCATGTGCCACACACGGCCACCCACATGGTCATGTGTCATTTTAATTTCAGGTGCAGGTTCCATATGGCTAGGCACACGGTCTGCACACAGCCATGTGAACATGGTTCGAATATACATACGGCCGTGTGACCCAAGTTAGTAAGTTATATAAGTAGACACATGGGTCGGGACACGTCCGTGTGTCCCATAATTTGAATCCCCACACTACTTGGGCAATGTCACACGGTCGTGGGACACCTATTTCCCCAAATTCTCAACTTTTCCCAAAACTTTCTAATTTGTTTTGAATTGATCCCTGAATGTTTCCAAACTATTTTTAAGTCCCCTTAGGCTCGATTTAAGGCCCAATGATGTATTGTTTCTATGATTGTATTGTGTTATTAGAAGTTAACATGAAATTATATTATTTTTCTATTTTGAAGTCAAAGGTTCTGTTTTATACTGTAATGCTCTGTAACCCTAATTCGATAATGAAGACATGTTGAGGGTGTTAGATAACACTTCCTCCATCACATCATAGCCCACCCCAAAACACAAGCATATCGTAATCATATATCATACATACATATATCATTAATCGTATGACATGCATACACTTATATTTTCATACAGATTAGAGCATAGTGTATGGTCTAATTGTAACATATCCTACTTAACATACCTCCTAATCTTACCCATGTATTTTTAGGTACTTAAACTTGCGCTTTTCCAACCTATATGATGCCTATGGACCCAAATTTCGAGTCCCTTAAGTGACCCCTAATCAGGCCCAAAAACTGGCCAAAAGGCCCATAGGGCCCAAAAAGCTAGCCTCTTGTAGCCCATACGGCCTACCCACATGATTTGCAAAATCTCACATGGTCGTGTGGCGTTGGGCAGTTTTGAAAATAGCCACTATTTTGCATTTTTCTCGAGTTTCAAGAGATAAATCGGGTTAGTTTCACACACATAGTAATTGCTTAGCCAAAAGCTTAACCTTCAAAATGGAGTTTTCTTTATTCTCTTCAAGTGGACGGTGAAGAAAATGAATTATCATCTTTCTCCACTAACTTTAGCTTTTATACTTAGATTAGGTTATAATTAGTCTTGTATAATTATGGTTTAATATACATTGATAATATATTAATTAAAGTTGATGGTATCCACCATCATCATCCACTATCCACTATCTACTATTCAATATTGGTTTATTTACTGTTTTCTCCTTTAAATAATTACTATCTAAGTCCTTAAGTCTTTTCTAAATTAAAACTCAATAGAAATTGAACTTTTATAATTTAGTCCCCGAGTTTTAATTAACTAATTTCTTAGTTAAATTTCTTAACTGAAATCTATTATATTTTCATATTAACTTTGTAAATATTCCTATTTTATATTTATGGTCTTGGTTTACGGAAATGGGATTCTAAAACCGTATTTTCTAACACCATTGAAATTTGGGTCGTTATACAAATACAATTCATTTTAGAATTCCTTTTTAATACACAATATATGTTCAAGTTGTTCCACCACAATACACGAAATGAGTATTTAAAGAAAGTTGGGAGATGTTTTAATTATGAGTCTCCTTTTATTATTAAATGTTTTGATCAAATTAATGATTCAATTATGATATGATTTGGTTATTATTATTTTGGTTTGACAGTTTTCCCAACATTAGGGGAGAGAGAAATAATAGTTGGATGAAATAATTTCTTGGATGAGTTATCATTATCTAGATTCTCACATAAAGTAATTTGAACCGAAAGTTTAAAAGATAATTCACTTTATTGTAAGTTAATTTTCAAATGTATTTACTGACCTAATAAGAATAACCAAGTGTTATATACAAGCCAATGTGTTTGAATTCCAAATAGGACAACCTATTAGAAACAATTGAAAGTAATGCATGTTTGAAGTATGGTAGATCCATTTGTTTCAAATATGAAAATTCTCGTAAAAGAAAATAATAAATTGAGATGTTCAAATAGTGGAGACGATTTTCCTAAAGAGACCTAAGGCATAATTAATTATTCAAACTTCAAAAGAGATTCAGGTGCCTGAATATAGGGTGAGCATTTGATGGAATCGAGTCGAATTGAGTGAAAAAAATTTTGAGTTAATCGAGTTGACAAGTCCTATTTTATCATCCTAACTCGATTTGAATTTTTTTGAATCGAGTCGAGTAAAATGAAATTCGAGTTGAGTCGAATCAAGTGAAATTGTTCGAGTTAAATTTAAAAATTAAACACGTAAAATTAAAATCTTATTACAGTATAACTAATTTCATGTTAGAGCACATAAATTTAAAACCATATATATTTGAAAAAAAAATTCAAAGCAAAATAATAATAAAAAATACTTTAGTATGACAAACTTGAGTCATTAATTCACTTATTTAGGTCCCCAAAATTATTATTTTAGAAAATTTTTAATTTTTTAACTTTCTTTATATATTTTTTAGAAAAATTTAAAACTTTTATAATTTTTAAAAAATATACATTTTGAAATTTTCTATAAATATTTTAAATTTTAAAAATTATTTTAAAATTTTGAAATTTATTTTGAATTATTTTGAAATTTTTGTTGAGAAAGAGACCAATTTGCTCTTTTTCAAACTTAACAGGAACCAAAAAGGTATTTATACCAATCTATTATTTGAATTATTCGAGTTATTCAAATTGTAAAATTCAACTCGATTCAAAATTGAAACTCGAATTACTTATTCGAATTGACTCGAATAACTCGATTCGATTAACTCGAAATTCAAATTTTCTTCCGAATCGAGTCGAGTTTTGCTCCCTCTACATGAATATGGAAATAATGAAAATAAAGAGATTTCAATAAGATATGTCAGTACAAGAAAATATAGAACTATGGGAAATAGAAAGTTGTTGACAACGATTTTTCATGGAATAATATTATTGTGATAATAAAAGAAGATAAGTATCTTGAATAAAGTTTTCAAGAAATATATGCATGGAATAGATTGGTCAAAATAAAAAGACGCAAGTCAAGTAAAACTAGATTCGTGAAGTTTTTGGACTAATAGTTCAAATATCAAAAGGTATAAAGCCAGTGAGGTACAAATGAAGTACTTGTGCGAAAAAGAATAAGAAAAATGAAGTTTTTGCTAAGTCTTAGCATTGGTTATGAAAAATTCTCTTTTCTGGTGAATGCAATAACCTTTAGAGATCTTACTAGTTTGGTAACTCATGAAAATTTTACATGCGTCTAATAATTGTTGTTACAACCTTTTATATGAATCACTATATAGTGAAGTTTATATTAAAATTCTTAAAGGATTTAGAATGCTACTGTAATATCCCGGGTTAGGGGCTATTTTTGTGGTGGCATTGTTTGCATGTTATTGGCTTGCGATGTGGTTATTTTTGTTGTTTAGAGGTTCAGTGATAAGCTTATGGTGAGCCTTAGTTATAGGAAAAATTTTATTTTTTTAGCCTTAAGTGAGAGGAGCTGAAGGAGCTGGGCCATATGTATTTTATTTTGTGTTTTTGAGCACAAAAATGAGGTTGGCAAAGTGGCAAGGCATGTGCCACTTGGAGCTTGAGTGTGGCGTCATCCGCAAGGGGAGAAGTCCCGAGTTCAAGTGTGGAATTCTCATTTTGGGCTTCCATTTTTGACGGCATAGGAGGGAAGAGTTGTATGTAGTTTAAATTCCACTTTGGACCAAGTCAAAAGTTCAAATGTTGGGTGGAGAGTAATTGTAGGAGGAAGACTTGGTCATGATTGTTTGAATGTGTGGTTGGGAGCTATTGGAGGTTATTGGCGAATTTTTGGGTGTTTGGAGTGGGGAGTGGACGGCTTAGTGTGGGGAGAGGGGGAGGCCGAATGTACTTTTGCTTTTGGTACATTTTCGGTCTTCTCTCTGGTAAGCCAAAGTTCTCTCATTTTGTCAACAACAAGCCGAATTCCCAAAGAGTCTTCTCTCATTCTTTTTGCTTTTGACAACCGAAATCTACATTCATCAACCCCATTTCTTCCTTCTTCAAAACCGAAAAGCACCTATCTTTTTTCCCATTTTCTTCTCTTCTCAAGACCTTGGCCGATTCTTTTCTTGGATATATCTTCCTTTTCTTCATTTTAAGGTACTAGCCGAACCCTCCCTTGGTGATTGCCGAAATTTCCTTCTAGCTTGTGTTTGCACTTTGGCCGAATATCAATCCTTCTCCTCATTTTTTTTTCTTGCGTTTCTTTCTTGGTCAGGGCCGAATCTCCCCTCTCCCTTGTAGCTCTCTTGGCCGAATATCAGTGAAGGGTGGATCTTGGTTGGATGTTCAATCTTTGAACAAGGTAAGTGGATGGCCGAATGGCCATTTTTCCCTCTTGTGTCCTCTATTGATTATGGATGGGTTAAGGGCCGAATATGGCAATCATGGGAGGATGTTAATTGTGTGCGTTGTAGGGTCTTTTGATTGCGGAAGCGAGCAAGAGGAGCCGTTTTTCTGTTAACCGATTGGTAAGCAGTGGTAAGTGGTTCTGTTATTATTGGAGCATTTGTTTAGTTCGATTTAGACAAGGATGGCAGGGGATTAACTATGTTCTTGTTAGGTGTTGGCCGATTATCAGAACAACCACTGTTGGTTCGGATTTGGTAGGTAACCAAATCAAGTGAAGGTAAGGGTTGTTAGAAATTCCTGTTGGCTTACAGTCTTTGGCCGAATGGCCTTAGTACCTAACCCCTATGTTTGGCCGATTCTAGGAGCAAGGCATTAGAGGGACCTAGTTCGATTCGTTGGGATCTTAAGACTTGTATTTACCAGGTGTGTAAACTAACACACTGATACTTAGTAATGTTATTAATGAACCTGTTTGCCTATTAAAAATCATAACAGTGTGTTGGATAATTGGATACCTAAATGGGGTATGTGTACGGATCCAGGTAAGTCTATCTTATTACGAGTTCTATTGTGATACCTGTGATGTATGATTTATGCTATGTATGCTATGAGATGCATCTTGGGGCATGTTGGCATGTATTACATGATTTACATCGATGTGACATGTTGGGTGATTTGAGAGGAGGGGGATATGATATCCGTGTCTTTGGGACACTGTGACTTTGGGTCACCAGAGGTTTGGCACCTCCAGTGGTTTGGTACCACAGATGGACTATTGTGACTTTGGGTCACCAGAGGTTTGGCACCTCAGCGTCTCGTCCCAGTGGCTTAGTACCACGGTGGGTTGGCCCCACAGTTGATTATACGGGATTGACGCCAGTGATTTGGTATCACACGATGGGTTGGCCCCATCATCGGATTTGTGACTACGGTCACCAGTGGTTTGGTACCACATTGTGTCTTTGGGACACCAGAAGTTTGGCACCTCCTTGCGACTCGTCCCTGTGGTTTGACACCACCGTGGGTTGATCCCACTTGTGAGATACGGGATTGTCGCTAGTGATTTGGTATCACGCGATGGGTTGGCCCCATCATCGGATTATTCGTGACTTTGGGTCACCAGTGGTTTGGCACCACACTTATGGATATCGTGACTTTGGGTCACCAGTGGTTTGGCACCACCAGTGGTTTGGTACCACACGGGGTAGAAAAGGAGATACGGATGGTTAGGATCGGGGTGCATTAATTGTGTTGCTATGTATGATGTGTGTTGGCATGTTGCTTTATCGGGAGCGGGATTTATGCACTGAGTCATTCGACTCACCCTCTCCTTTGACATTTCAGGTGACACTTAGACGCGGACATGGAGCCGGGATGGACTCGGGGTGCTCATGCCATGCTTAATAAAGTTTTACTCAGACTCTATCATCTGGGTACTTTAGTTTAATTACTTTTATTTGGGTTTTATTTTGGATTGTAAAAGGCCTTGAAATTATGTTTATGATGTTATTGCTTTAAGGTAGATTTTTAACATGCTTTAACAAAATAATTTGGTATGAATTTTACTAAAATTCGGAAAAACAATGATCTCAAACCTATAACGCAATGTGTTTTAAATTATACCATCGGGTATCACACTATGTTTTGATATTAAGTAAACTCAAAGGTTTTCAAGCCAAACTCGATTTTCTACCAAGTTAAAATGTTTTAAGCAACACTAAGGAACTATTGAGTTTTGAATGAAATGAACTCGTTCTTTTCTTACCACATACTTCAGATAAGTTTTCCAAATTTCTGGGTTTCAAATACACCATCCGATTTCAAACAAGTCTACTCAAATTTTCCTTCAAATACACTATATTCACCCAGCTTTTAAACGAAAAATCTAACCTCTCAAAACTGTTTTCCCGTAACATACCAGATTCGGACGTGGTGTCTTGTCCGGGTTTGGGGTGTTACAGCTAGAAGTATACAAAAATTCTCAAGAAATTATTCATTACAATAAATATTTATATGAATTAAATTGATTTGAACATATGTGGTAAATTCAACTCAATGAATAGTAGTTGGACAATCCAACATGCGCATGTATAGAAAGATTAATATCAAAATTTGTTATAGTTATTGTTGGAACTCTTGAAGAGCTCAAAATATATTTCCTCAAAATTATGCCTCATGTAATGCCCCGGTTTTTGCTTAATTTCGGGTTTTTTAATTTCAAGACACAAATCTGTATCTGTTTCAATGGCTAAGTGGTTTGGGTGTGTTTGAGAGGTCCCAAGTTCAAGTCTCAACTTGGGTAAATTTTGGTATTTTTATGAATAAAGCCCAAACCCTGGTTAATAGGCTTGTAAGTTTAAGTGTGCAAGTAATTAATAGAATGGGCCTGCTGGTCTGGTGGTTAAGTGGAGTGTTAATGTGCAAGGGGACTGGAGTTCGAATCCTTGCGTGAGCATTATTTTTGCCTGTCATGTCCAGAGTGTCTGTGTTGGACTGAAAATCTGATTGTAGGAAGTTTAGGAGAAAAGTAAGGGATTAGGGAGGGGCTATCAATTTTCTGATTACTCTGCTTCTTCTTTTGAAATTTTTGGCCAGCACCCTTCCTCTTCCTACCCTTGCTGCCGAAACTCTTCCCCACCTTTTCCTTTTTCTTTCGGTTTCTTTTGCAATTACTCGTTTGGTTCGGTAGACGTCGGCGTGATTGGTAAGTTTTGTTATGTTGTATCCTGGTTATGATCGTGGATAAGTGACTTAAGAAAAGTGGTTAATTTGATTGTTAGGAGTCAATTGAAGGGCTAGAGATTAGCCATTTACGGTGTGAGGTTGTAAAGTTCCTGCTATTCGTTTAGAGGTAAGTGTTAAGTGATTATGTTGATTCGTTGTTGGAATGATGGATTTGTTTTAATCGTGGTTATAGGCTAATTTCGAGATTTGTAATGTCAATTATAGGTTTGGGATTGCTCGAGATGGCGTTAGCATCGATTTGATACCAGGTGTGCACCTAAAAATGCAGCAAACAAGGTTTCGGCGAAAGGCGAAAACCATTTTGTTGACGCCACACGGGCGTGTGGTCACTCGTGTGGTAAGCCGTGTGTAAGACTGTTAGTCACCACACGGCCGTGTGATCGACGAGCCAGGCCATGCGCGAGCGACATGGCCGTGTGACGGCTGGGCAAGGCCGTGTGCGACACAGGGGGTCGACAAATTGGGCCGTATGGGCCTACATGGGCGTGTGGGATTTTGGTCCAGGCCGTGTGATCAACGAGCTTGGCCGTGCGCTGGGCCGAACGAGGCCGTGTAATCCACATGGCCAAGGCCAATTTGGCCGTGTAGGCCCCACGGGCAGGCCACATGGGCGGGTGAGCCCATTTTTTTGTAACGTTCTGTAAGGTTGCACGAGTCACCCTAGTCGACTGTGGGCCTAATGTAGGGTCAGTAAGCTTTACCTAAACCCCTAATTATGTGACTTGACTTTTTGATTTCTGTAGCGAGCATGAATTCTGATATCTGAATGTATGAACTGTGTTTGCATAATAGCATGACATCCTATTATGTTGCATTGCATCGGGGTGGGATTGATGATATTCAGAGGAAGTATCTGAAAGGATTTTAAGCCCGTTATCTGGTAGCTCAACAGCAAATTTCTGATTATGTGCTGCACTCGGTACAACATGGTGTGTAGGGCTGGGTGGGTTGATTTTATCCCCACATAGTGTGTAGGGTTGGACGAAGTTGGTGTGTAGAGGCTGGTGGGTAGGACTCTGTTTTCTACATATTCTGACTGAAATGGGCTGAGACCCTGTAATATATCTAATTCTTTATCTGAGTGGGCTAAGGTCCACACCGTTTCTGTAATGGGCTCAGGCCTAAACTATGAATTTCTGTCTATTTTCTGATATGACTATGTGTATGTTTCTGTGGGGATTACACACTGGGTTTGCGAAAACTCACCCTTTTCTGTTTAATCTGTTCAGGTAATCCCCAATAGTAGACAGATCGGTGCTACAGAGGACTCGGCGGTGACCACGGTTCTGGACATTTTAATTATGGTTTTATTTTTCATTATGGTTTGATTAAATCTTGGTAAATTTTTATGTAATAAGGCCTTTACGTATTTTGTTTTAAATTTGGAATTTATGACGTAGTGGTACTACGATTAGAAATAGGAAAACTCAAGTTTTCAAAGTAAATAAAGGTTTTATTAAAATACATACGAATTTGAAAATTATTTTTGAAAGCTTCCGCGGATGTATAAGGTTTTGAATCTGGATAAATAAACGAGACGTTTTGACGATAGCCTAAGATACCTAAAACTTGTTTTAACGTAGTTACGTTTTCTAAAGCACTATCATGTGACGCCGCCAGATTCAGCCATAACATCTAGGCCGAATTTGGGGTGTTACACCTCACCTATGATATTTAGAAGAATGATGATATAAACATTAATAAATCGTTCAAGTGATCATTTGAAAATCCAGTATTCAAGATTGAATACGTAAAATATGAGATACCATATGATGTTGTCATGAGCGGGAGTAAATACACGTTCTACTCTTTTTCTTTTAACTGAGGTTTTGTCCCAAAAAGTTTTCTTGGTAAGGTTTTTAATAAGGCAACATGTTATGCATATTATAGATACATGCACTATTTTTCATTCACTAAGAATTTTTTTCACTTGGTTTTTTTATCTTAGTAAGGTTTTAACGAGACACGTTATCTATCAATAGACATCCAATGAGAATGTTGTAAATATTTTATTATTATAGAAGTGGATGTCCATTGAAATAAGAAGTTTGATATCCATTGAGACTCTAATGTTCATTAGGAGTAGAATTTTATATAATTTATGCTTCTTATCTATACTATTAATAAAACCTCTAACTGAGTTGGTATCATATGTTAGTCGAGTACCAACTCGGTCAGAAAATGACTAATATATCCTTTTATTAAATGACTACTATTATTATTTTGATGGCATTTTTTGTCTTTTCATACTTTTATATAATTTTTAAATAAAAGAACTAAAATTAACACATCTAAGGATTAAACCAATGTTTAATGGATTTATAAACAACTTCTTTATCACTATATCAATAATAACTCTTGAGTAAACTAAAAAAAGTAACTTTTAATATAAAATTTATCTAAGTACTTTAGATACTGCTAATCAACCCCTAAAAATAAATAGTTTAAATAATGTGAATAGTTTAACTAATGAACAAAGAAGTAAATTATAATCATTATCTCTTAAATTTTAAAATAATTATTATCATCTCTTAAAATTTTAAAAAATAATTATTATCATAAATTTACCATAAAAGGTAATAATATTTTAGTAAAAAAATTAATTGGAATATAAAATTAATAAATAATATTTTAAGGAGTATTTATATATATAGGATTGCACATCAAGATTTAAGGGCAAAATAACAATGTTATATAAATGCATATATATATTACAATGTAATTGTTATTATTATTTTTTTTGAACAAAAGATGACCACAACAAAAGAATATCATATCATATCATATCTTTTCATAATCTATGTTAGAACTTAGCAAAATACTTAATTTCCTTGTTTCATTTTCACAAAATTACACATTTGTACTCCATTAGCTTTATACCTTTAAATGTTTGGGCTACTAGTCCTAAAACTTCACAAATTTAATTATACTTGAATTGCGTCTTTCCATTTTGGTCAATATATTTCATGATTATATTTCTTGACAAAATTTATTCAAGATCCTCCTTTTGTTTCATTATCTCAATAATACTATTGATGTAAAATTGTTGTTGGCAACTTTCTATTTTCATGCACGATTCCATATTTTCTCGTATTGACATGACATATCGATATCTCTTTATTTTCATCATTTCCATTTTCAGGTACTTGAATCTCTTCTAGATTTTTAATAATTAATTATGTCTTAAGTCTCTTTTGGAGCATCTGCCTCCACTATATGACCATCTTGACTTATTATTTTCTTTTACGAGAATTTTCATCTTTGGAACTAATCGGTTTACCATGTTTGAAGCATGCATTATTTATTCTAACACATTTTACTACTCTGACTTTTATTCAAATCAAAACATAAGCTGGCGTATAACACTTAGTTATTCTCATCGGGTTAGTAAATACATTTGGTAGTTAACTTGCAATAAAGCGAGTTATCCTTTTGAACTCCTGGTTCAAACTAATTTCTATGAGGATCTAGATGATGATAATTCATTTAAAGTAATTTATTTATTCAACTATTAATTCTCTCCCCCTAATGCTGGGGAAACTACCAAATTAAAAAGTAATCACAAATCATTTTATAATTGAATCTCCATATCATTAAAAAAATATAATAATACAAGGAGACTCATAATTAATATATATTCTCAACTTTCTTTGAATACCGATTCTTTACATTACAGTGGAGCAACTTGAACATATATCACACATTTAAAAATTCTAAAATGGGTTGTATTTGACTCCTGACCAAAAACCGATTGTAATAGGAGTATTTAACATAACTTATTAGCATGATGTGTACTAGTGCCGATTCATATAAAAAATAACATCCTTATACATAAACACAAGTTTTGTTCTAAAAAGATATGGTTTAGCCACTATCTAAAGGCTTTTAATCCATAATTCTGCTAAATCATTTAATATGTATAAACAATAGGCTTTGCAATACTTACACTCACAATCTATCATACAATAATAAATGAAAGCCTGAGAAATAAACTCACCAACATTAACAAGAATTGTCTTGATTGCATAATCTGAAATAAATTTATTCTTAAATAAATCATTAAACAAGTAATATAGCAAACTACAGGTTTCGAGTTGATAACTTACATGTGATTAAATTGTAGATGCATCTACCAAAATTATATCAAAACATTCACTTGTTGAATAAATATGCCCATGTTTCTTTAAAAAATATAAGAAATTCAATCTCAACTTTTACTAATGAGGTTTAAAAAATCTTCATTGAGAACAAGCAACACTTGATAAATAAGAAACCTTTAGGTTCTTTAATAATTATCCATGTAAATTATTATCTTGTTGCATCATTATTGATTAGGATGATCTAACAGATCATGGCAACTAATTAGTATATTTGAACGAGTAAACTTCCGGTTTACTATGCATGTGATTTAATGATACTAATATAAACTTTCACTATACCATCTCATGTGATTTAATCATACAAATATATATATATATATAGTACCAACTTGCGAAAAATGCGATAGCTTTCCATTACAAAATTCTTACCTTATATAATAGATTTAATTAATCATCTCCTCATCCACAGTCTCAATATGATATCTGTTAAAGCGTATATCCTTTTAAAAGAAAATAATTTATTTGAGACTAACTAGAATATAGTGCATTAATTGTCGCTTTGTTTCTTCGGATAACAATGTATTAGCTCTTGCGGGGCCTTGAATTAAGTTTGTACTATGAAAGATTAGCATATTCCATTACCACATTGAACACATGATATTGGTAACAATATATTAGCTCTTCTGGAGCCTTAAATTAATTTTTTAACAATATGTTTAGGCGTACAATAGGTATGCAACCAATGGTCTTTCATACAACATCGATAACATAAGTTATAACACCCCTAACCCATGTTTGTCGCCGGAACAGTGTTACGGAGTATTACCAAAACTTTCAAAACATTTTCAGATAATTCATAACAATTACTATTCATTTCCCAAGATTTATTCATAACGTCCCTTAAATGGACCCTCGAAGCCCAATATGAGCATTAGAATTGAGTCGGGACTTAATAAAAAACTTTAAGAATTTTTCACGAACTTTCAAAAATTTTCCAAGTTGCAGGGCTCACACGCTCGTGTGGTCTGAGGGACACACCCGTGTGACCCTAGGACACACTCGTGCCACAGGCCGTGTTCGAAACTAGGTAGCTCTCTGACTTGCACCACACGGCCGGCCACACGCCCATGTGGTTAATCTTATTTCTTGAATTTAGGTGCAGGTTTCACATGGCCAAGACAGATGACCGTGTTCTAGGCCGTGTAGCACACACGACTGAGACAAACGCCCGTGTCTCTGTCTATGTGCTCAATTATGATCATTCTATTTTTCTCAAATTTAAGATGCAGGGGACACACGGCCTAACCACACGCCCATGTACTAGGCCGTGTGTCACACACGGTCTAGACACACGCCCGTGTGTATGCTCGTGTGGACAAAATAAAGCCACTTCTAGCTTCATTTCTCACCCAAAACTTTGCCAATGACCTACACCAAAGTTTCATCCAAATACCAACCAATCGAAGCATTGTATTCAAGTAATTTATAACATCTAACATGATATATTGTTACATGCATTCATGCTTTTAATCTTACGCTTCAGTAAGCATACTCATTTAACCTTTCTCAATCAATCAATAACAAACACTTATGTTATCTCCATAAAACAAACTTAATACATATATATATGCATATACCAAAACATAATCATCACTAGCCATTCCAATAGCTAGATTACAATAATCATTTACATTTACATGCCAATATGGCCAATATAACCTATACATGCCATTGTAACCATAATTCATTTACCATATTGTACCGACATGGGCCGATGGATAGTGTGAGTGATCTCTGCCAAGCTTCCAATCCAACGAGCTTCCGATTTACTATAAAATAGGGAAATAAAACTAAGTAAGCATTACATGCATAGTAAGTTCATATAACGTGGTACTTAACTTGCCATTCATTCTATTTTGAGGTAACTATGTAAGGCACATTCATTCAATTCGACCTCAAGCCCTACACATATCCTCATTGCCCTTGTTAGTCATATATTCCATAATAACATCAAAACATGTTTGGGCTCAACAACAATCAAGTTTCCAGGCACATATGTTTTCCACAACATGTATTCATTTAACATGTATAAATCATCTTTTTATATTATAAGTATAATTTCATAATAGTTCATCTCGAGTTCAGATTATTTCATATCAGAACGTTTCTCATATTACTCGAAATATCAATATCACACGAGTAATACACTCAAAGTATACAAGTCTATAATCAAGGATGAACATATTCATCAAATGAATTCCATGTACAAATATCATTATCTCATGTTTTCATATATCAATCGTCATGTGTCATCATTTTCATGTATTTCAGACAAATATGTGTAATAACTCATTTCTTATTCATAGCTTCTCATGTCAGGATTTTTACCTATTGAATTTATTCAGAATATCGATGGATACACATGTTGTACACACAAAGTGTACAAATCAATAAATCCATCAATTCATATTCAATGTTACCCATAAGGTACTATTTCAGAGAGTACACTCTCGAGCCACACATATATACAACATGATTACCAGTACAGGCTAAATCCTTTTTATGGCATATGCTCTAAAGAGCTTGATCTGGATTACCCGTCCGAGCTAACTCCAATCCATAACATATGCTCGAGAGGACTTATATTAGGATTACCCGTCCGGGCTAAATCCGTTTTATAATGAGGTAAATGGAATTACTCGTCCGAGCTAAATTCTGTCAACAACAAATGCAGGGCCTCATTCATTTCGAGATATCACATATCCATTGAATTTTCCATTTATTCAAACAGAATTTGACATTTTCCAAGCATTATCAGGCATGCGATTATTTCATACATTTATAATATTCACATAATCCAAATAGACACATTCCACATTCATTTCAAGTACATAAGTAACATTCTTATCATTTATCATTTATCGGGCCTTATTATTGATCGGGCTTCGCGAGGTACATTTCCAATGTCATATACATATAATATTTATACAATTCACAAGCACAACATTTAATTCAAGCATATAAATATACACAATTTAGTTACACGAACTTACCTCAACAAATATTCGTGTATATAAAATCTACTAATCCGACATTTTCCTCTTTTCCTCGTTCCAGCTCCATATTTGGTTTATCCGGATATATACGAGTAAATTTAACATCAATTTATCATATTTCATATACAAATGAACTCAATTTACATCCTAGGCAAAATTATCATTTTGCCTCTAACTTTTCCATAAATTCTAATTTCGTCCCTAGGCTCAGAAAATAAAATTTATGCAATTTATTCCCTATTCCAAGCCTAACAAAAATTTCATCACAAAATTTACAGCACATGTATTCATAAAAATTCATAATTTTTGATCAAATTTCACAACTTTACATTTTAGTCCCTAAATCATTTTTTCATCAAAAATCACTTTCTAAAAGTTGTTTATCTATCAACAACCTTTCATTTTCTACCATAAATTTCAAATTTTCAGCATATTCATCCATGACCTAATTTTCATACTTTGATAACTCTTCAAATTAATCCCCCAAATAGATAGATTAAGCTATCCCGATTTCAATAATATCAAAATTACTAAAAACGAGATAATTAAACTTACCCAATCTGGCCAAGAAAGCTTGCTTTCTCTTTCCTAGGGTTTCCATGGAATATTTTGGGGAAGAAGATGAAAAAATAAGATGATAATTCTTTTATCATCTTTTATTTAATTAAAATATTTCAATTTCCAATTTAGTCCTTAGCCTTTTTCTAAATTTCCATGGACGAGTCACCAAAAATATCTACATACTTTTCATTTATGGTCTAATTACCATATAAGGACCTTAAGTTTTAAACTCCATAGCTATTTGATCCTTATAGCTACTAGAATTTAACTTTTGCATTTTATGCGATTTGGTCCTTCTCGTAATTAAGCACATAATAGGTAAAATTTTCTTATCAAAATTTTCACATGACATTTCTATCATATTACGGACCATAAAATAAAATTAAAATAAAATTTATTTTAGGTTCGGATTTGTGGTCCCGAAACCACTATTTAGATTTCACCAAAATTGGGTTGTTACATAAGTTATCTTCACTCTTTAAGAGGCTCTCTCGGGAATTCTTGTTATTATCTTATTTATCTTTATTTTTTCACTTTTGGTGGTAAGATAATTAATATCACCATCCATTTTAGGATTATTATATAGCTACTTACTACATCCACGTAAAAAATTACATCGTTATATATTGCTACATTCACTTCAAGGAATGGAGCAAATCTAATACGACGGATTTTATGATTTTTCATTTAATAGCTCATTATTTCATAACACATTTGAAGCATGAAAAATTGAAAAAGTTCTCTATCCCTACATAATTGAAAACTCTATACTGCAGAGTTATACTACTTATAGTTTTAAAATCTTGCAACTTCAGGTGCATCCAATCATAAAGAGCATTAAATAAGATTATCATATTCTGATGGTCATATCTTTCTCTTAAAATTATGCCACAATTTAAGCGGATATTACTTGGTTAAGTATTCCAACTAAATATTCTACTTTCAACTCTTCATGGGGATAATGAGAAAAAAGATCATGGCAAATGATCATAGTCAATTAAATTTCTCATATAAGAAATGTCGCAATTATCATTCTGACATGCATATCAAATCTTTAAGCATTCAGGGATCATGCATTATATAATTCAATAATTGAATCTTTCTCATAAAAAATATAATCCTTTTTCTCATTCACATTTCAATATGAGATCCATTACAATGAATATCTGTAGAATAAATAATGCATTAACCATTACAAATTTTATTCTTTCATATATTGATATATTAGTTATTCTAGAGCTTTCAACTAGTCTTGTACAACTAAATATTGCAATAATATTGGTTTGTTTCAATACCACAATAGGTACGATATATTAGCTTTTCTGGAGCTTTCAACTAGTTTTGTACAACCAAATATCGCAATAACACTAGTTTGTTTCAATATCACAACAGATATGTAGTCAATGATCTTTCGTATCATATTGATAACATATCTCTACCTTTTTAAAGGTCATCTCGAGAACTCTCATTGTTCTTTTATGTATTATTATGTTTCAATTTCTAGTGGTTATTATTATACCACTTAATGCTTGCATTCAGTTCAGGGAATGCAACAACTCTAGTAGGATAAACTTCTAAATGTCCCAATATGTAGGGAACCAATATCTTAAAAGCTTATTACAATAATTAAATCAGATTTAAAGCAAATAATAATAATAATAATAATAATCATACGTTAATTAAAAAAATATGTCGAAGCTACTTACTAATCTAAAATTTGGTCAATAAATCTAAGATTAAGATTCAAAACCAATGCTGAAATAAAATCTTTCATCATCCTCAAAAAGATAAAAATAAAACAAATCAATCATAATTAGTCATCAATTACATTTAAAATTAATCTAGTTATAAAATATTAAAAGAAGCTTCTCGTCAATCCCTACATCTTGTGTCTAAAAACTCGGAGTGGTTGAAATTAATTAGAGCTTCTCATGTGGCTAAAGTTCAAATCCATCTTTTCATTATTCTCTCGTCCTTTTCTTAAGCACTGATTGGTTTTCTGGCCTCCTAACAAAATAGCAACGATACTTCTCAAATAGTTGAGCGGTTAAGAAAGGTTAGTCAATCCATCTAATCCTGGCTTTCATTCCCTCTAATTTTTATATTTTTCTTCGTGATTTTAAAATCCAGTTGGAGGGAATGAAGAACGGGTTGAAGCGGTGGTGGGGAAATGGCTTGGAGTCAAGGAAAAAATGAAAAATTAGCTACTAAGGACTCCTACTCTTGTATTTGTTCATAGTTATTTTTTAAAGAATATTTTAATGTTCAAATATTTCTACAAAATTAAACCAATGATTATTATTATTGTTTTTTTTAAATAAAAAAATAAAATGCAGTTTCTCAATAGTTGGAAAATTAACTAAGCCTCGCAAAATATCCATAACAAACTGCGTTTACCGGGAGTCAAACCCGGGTCATTTGCTAGAAACCATTATCCTAACCGTTGGACTACAAACTCTGAACGAAATCTCATTTAAGATTTTTAGATATTGAAGTTTAATTTTGCAACTCTTCCTCCATTCTCTTCACACCCCACCTTAAATTTCTTTCCATTTCTTTTTTCCTATTCCTGTCAATACAACACTCACATAGCAAAAAGAAGAAAGGATTTTGTGATTCCATCAAACTCAAAGTTCATCCTATTCTGAGCCATCTTCAACTACAGAAATATATTATTTTCATTTACAAACTCAACAGCCAAAGCCCTTTCCTGAATGATAAAGACCCCATCATCCATAGTCAATCCTAGTCTAACTTTGTGATCTGCTCATACCTCTTTAACATTGTCACTGTTATGCTTTCTAAATGTACAAAGAGTTGTCCTTTGACACTTCACATGCCACCGCTTACTGAAAAAGATTGGTTTGTTCTCTTTATATGGAATGGAGCAGTCTTGAGTTGAATTGTTTTGGTTTGATCCCTCTTAAGCAGGTGAGAGGAAATGCACAAATGCCATACCAGAACCTCTGAATGAGAAACATTTAGACTGATATTTGGTATATGGGCAGAAGTGACGGCTGATGTTGATATGGGACAATTAAAGGCGAATATGCGATTTTCAGAAACTACTAAACAATCAGAATTTTTTGCTAGGATCAGGGCTATTATGGATCTTCATGATTGCCTAATTAATTCCCTGAAACCATACAAGAGACATGAAATGCAGTTTCTCATTCTCAGTAGTTGAAAAACAAAGTTCTAAGCATTGCTTGGAAGGCAATTATCCTAACCGTTGGACTACAAACGCTTTTGGACATTAAGTGGTAAGGTCTATTTTAATTAAGCGAAAACAAGGAAATGTTACCTCTTTTTATCCTTGTCATCCAACACTATGTATCACAATTCAGTTGGTTTGAACCAAATTTATGCTGCTCTCATCCTATTGCCTTGACGCTTCATCTTTCCAACTAGTTATCTGCCTGATAATAAAACAAAGGTGCTTTAGGACTGCCCCTATACTGTATTGCTTTTATTCTGAAGGCCATGGACTGAAGATGCAGCTCTGAACTCTTGGTCCATTCTTCCAAAGCCAGTAAGATGGAACAAACTTACTTGAAGTACAAACTAGAAGTAACTTACAAGTTTTATAGAATACCTCTAGAAACTTGACCAAAATTTGTGCATTATTCCTATCATCAATAGTAGGAGCCCCACCATCAAGATCTTCTAGAAATTCAGGATCATCCTCTTGCAGCATCTCAAATGCCCTCTGAAAGTTCAGTGCAGACTTGACCATAAAGTATGTTGAACCCCATCTCGTTTAAATATCTAAACGAATACAACTCTTGGAAGTACTTCGCTCCTTCATAATACACCTTTTGAACTTTTCAGCACCACTTGTAGAGCTCCAAACATACATCATTGCATCACGTATTCAAGCCACTGAAGTCTGCATCTCATCTAAACAATCTCTCACAATTAAGTTCAAGATATTAGCCCTACATCTAATATGAAAAAACTCACCACCCAAAACAAGGTAATCTGCTTATGAAATTTATCTTTCAAATACTTGTATTAACAAGAATTTAGGGTCACTTGGTAAATCATTAAAAAATTTCAACATTTAATATTTTAAATGTGTTTGATAATCATTTTAATTTTTTATTTAATATAAAATTTTTAATAAAAAATATTTAATAAGATAAATACTTATCATTCAATGCAAAAAAATAATAAGTTAATTTTATTTTTATTAAAAATTAAAATAAATTATCTTTTTTGTTTATAAATTTTTCATCCAAAACTATTGAAAATAATTTAAATATTATATAAATAAAATTAAAAATAAAAATAAATAATCTTTTAAAAATCAATATTTACTTTTACTAAACAACATAATTATATTTACTAATTTATCAAACAATTTTCTAATTTAAATTCAGTTCTTATAAAATTTTGGTTTAAAATTTGAGTACTTTAAGTGTTTAATATTGCTGTCAGTAGATAAAATGTCTATTTTAAATATGAAATTGGTCAAGGACCAACATATTAATGGGTATATGTTAAATGTTAGAGAAGGAATAACCTAACAAATATGAAATGTTAGAGTAGTTAGATAAAATTACATATGATGCTTATTTTTCTTGTTATTTTTATTTGTAATTCTATTGTCAATTACTTTCTTGGACTAACATAGTACAAACAATGATTTGATTTTAATTTTGTTACTTATTCAATTTTCTTCTCAAGAATTATTGATAACTTTTATGGTCATTAATATTTTAAAAAAATTAAAGTATGTAACTATATAATTATAATTTGTACTACCAAATACAATATAGAAAGCTACAATATAATTACACTCTGTGATAACTCATGGGATAGGACCATATGTTCCCAAATTGCGGATTTGACCTAGGGCTCTAGATAAATCAAAGTAACCTTGGTCCTTCAACTCAACCTGAAACGCCAAAACACACAAGTCAGCATCAAATTTAAAGGTAGCAAATAAACCAAAGTAAATAACTAAGAAAGAACGAATAAACAAAACAAGTCGATGGATATTGAAGAAAAAGGTTCAGTTTTGAAATGAGAGTTCAGTCTTGATATTTTCTTTTCAAAACAAGGCTGCTAAACACGAAACAATTTATTAGAGACTGAACCAGTCAAATAAACAATAAAAATGAACGAAAAGATCAAGAACGGAGTAGGGATATTCGACCAACAAGTAGAACTCTAGATTTATGGCTTTTGATGAACCCTAGAACGAATCTTGATGCATAAGGAAGATTTCGAACCAGATCTGAAACAAATGAGTAAAATAGTTTCGAAATCAGATTAAAAAAAATGAAAAAAGAACATGAAGATTTCGACGGGAAAGAGGCGGCTAATGGGAGGTCCAAGATCAGGGAGAACTAGAGTTTATTGAATTGAAAGAAATCTATCTTGTAACCCAAGGAATGCAAATTCAAATCTAAAATTGAGAAACAAAAACAAATTGTTAGAAGGATTAAAATTGAAGCAAAAACAATCTTCTTGTTTAAAGAAAGAATCAGATGAAAAAGCTATTGTTTTGTGCGATCTTGATGGATGAATAAGTGATAATTGATCCTTCTTGATTGAACAAGATTTGAAATTAAACAAGTAAAGATTTAGAATAAGAAATAAAGAAAATCGAAACATCAAAAGAAACTAAGGAAATAAAGAATGGAAAGTTGGTTATGGCATGAAAGATAGTGTCCTAAGAAGCTTTGGATTCGATTGACTTCACGACCCCCTTCGAGTAGCTTTAATCTCCCTTTCAAGAAAGAGTTCTTAGCAAGTTGAAGTTGAATATGATTCCTACAATCTAAAGGATTGAAAACAACTTATGAAAAAACTTAAGAAGAATTCTCAAAGAATAAAATTCAAAGTCAAGTGAATAACAACGGGGTGGCCGACCATCTATATATAGCCCCTAAAGGATAAACATCAAAGCTTAAAACTAGGGCATAAATAAGCATGCCAACCAAGTGCCAACACAAATGCCAACTAAGCACTCTGACTAACTTAAATAAAACATGAAAAATATTTCTAAGTGTGGTGGATTAAGGAGATTCTGTAACGACATGGTTTCTAGTGTTGTCGAAAAATGCAGTTTCGGGACCTTGTTTTCGTAAAACGAGTCTATTTATGGAGTTATTATATTAATGAATTGAGATTTGGTTAAGCAATTTAATTGAAAATGTGGTTAATCAAGGCCTAAAGACTAAATTGTAAATGTTTAATAGCTATAGATTTTTAATTAGAAAAATGCTTGGGGACTTAGATAGCAATTATTCAAAGGATCAAAATGGAAAATAAACCAATTTGAGATTAAATTTAGTGGGATATGATGTTGATTATCATTATATTAAGTTAATTAAAGATTAAGTCTAATTAATCATAATTTTGTTAATTAAATAAGTTTAATTATGATTAACTTAAGTATATATGTGTAAAGTTCGTGGAAAAAGATGATAAGCATCATCATCTTCATCCTTCTTGTGCCATCCTTCATTGAAGATAGCTTTAAAACCCTTGTTTAAATTTTACTAGAAAATTCAAGTAAGTCCCTACCCAGTTTTCTTTAATTTTTATAGATTTGAGGTCATAGGAGCCTGATTTAGCTAGCCCATATTTGTGAAACTATTAGAGTTTTTGAAAGTTGTCATTGTTGAGAATTGAATGATTTAGGTGTGAAATTGTTAGAAGTTAAACTTAGATTAAGAAAATGATTAAATTGTAAACCTTAGTTGGTTTCATACATTAAGGACCAAATAGAATAAAATACAAAATTGTTATGAAATTTTGGTAGGAATAGAAAATAAAGGGTCCCTAATGAATATATAGAAATCAAATTTTAATCCAAAGCTCTAGATTGAAAGTTATGCTTGTCTCGGATACAGGGATTAAATTAAAAAATATGTATAAATTGATATTTGGTTGTGAATGGACTAGTATTTGATAATGTGCTATGTTTTATGACTATTTGTAGCTAACGTCGACGCCAAACCTTCGAGGGGGAAAGGAAAAGCGAAAGTTGTCAACGAGTGACGCAAGACCACAAATTGTACAATTATGATTTGGGATCATTTTGATAGTTGCATAAACATATTAATTGCATTTGAAAGTGTCAAGGTGAGTAGATAGTGATAATATGAACACTTGGATTGAGCTTGAATATGAATTGCCGAAATAGATGACTAAAATGAATAAAATGTAAAGTTGCATGAATTGTTCTGAAACATGATGCGTGCTGTAACACCCCTTACCTGTATTCAACTCCGGAATTGGGTACGAGACGTTACTGGACTTAACTTGCTTGAATATACAACCTTGGGCTATAAAATTTCTTTTCAACTTAAAACTTCTCATTTGCATTCATATCATCCTTATTATGGGCCTACGATGCCCTAAACATGCATACGGAGGGTTTCAGAAGTTAATAGAAAACTTTTGCGCACTTAGAAATTTTTTACCTAAACAGGGCCACACGCCTGTGTGAAATGGGACACGCCCGTGTGGGCAGGTCGTGTGGTCACACACTCCCATGTCCCTAGCCCGTGTAGAATTTATTTTTCATATCAAACCAACAGGGGTTTTCACACGGCCGAGCATACGCCCGTGTCTTTGGCCCGTGTCCCTCACACGGCCTAGACACGCCCATGTCCCTCACACGGCCTAGACATGCCCGTGTCCTCACCCATGTGTGGAAACCTCACTATTCTATTTATGACGTCAGCAACTTTTAAGGGGCACACGACCTAGACACACGCCCATGTGCTGGCCCGTGTGACGAATCGAATCCTCGCAAATTTGATGCAGGGGACACACGACCTATCAACACACCCATAGGGCTAACTGTGTGCCGCACAAGGCCTAGACACACGCCCGTGTGGACAATTAGAAGGCTATTTTTCCAAGCCAATTGCCACCCTGAAACATAAACACACATATACCAACACAAGCGACACATAATATGGCAATAATAAACTATGAAGAACCACTAATTATCATTCATACACTTTACAAATTACTTCATCATTTGAACTTTCACTTCATAAAACTCATCACCATTAAAATATGAAACTTGACAAATATCGGCCAATTCCTAATGGCCATATACAAAATGAGTGTATGACATTAGTAGCCAACACTTTAGTTTTCAAATATGACATAACACAAAATGACCAAGTTCCTATACATGTCATACTCAAAATAAGTCAACTTTATTATACCAAAAGAATGATTGATAGTGTGATCCGAGCTCCGACGTTCTATGATCCCCGAGCTAGCTTGGCGATACTATAAGGAAGAGGGAAAAGAGAGGGGTAAGCATATAGCTTAGTAAGTTTGCATGAATTAATATACCCACATATGTACCCATGGTAAAATCCATTCATTTCATAGAACAATAGCAACACAAGCTCTTAAGTGCTTAGGCATACTTACTCATACTCATTATAACCATCACACCTCACATTATGGTTTCATAACTTGTATTTTAATCATGATACATGTTACACTTAGTCACATAGTTTTGCACTTATGCCATCTTGAACATAAACTTGAATCATTATTATCCTTAACTTAAATGTAACTTTTTGTCATTTTTGTATAACTCAGCTCTTTGTCATCTTTGCATATTTAGCTCTTTTGCCCGTTGAACTACTCGAAATATCAGAGGATACTCAATCTCATCATACATGTATCTCGGTGCCAATGCCATATCCCAGATATGTTCTTACATGGGATCACCTCTTGATGCCGATGCCATATCCCAGATATGGTCTTACACGAGATCTCTTAACTCAATGTCGATGCCATCTCCTAGACATGGTCTTATACGAGATTGTACATAGATGTCGATGCCATGTCCCAGACATGGTCTTACACGAGATCCTCTTTTGGTGCCGAAGCCATGTCCCAGACATGGTCGTACACGGGACCTTCCTTATTCGATGCCGATGCCATGTCCCAAACATGGTCTTATATGGGATCTACATTCGGTGCCGATGCCATGTCCCAGACATGGTCTTATATGGGACCTACATTCGGTGCCGATGCCATGCCCCAGACATGGTCTTATAATGGATCGTCCTTATCTCATGTCGTGACATAGGTATCCTCGTTATTTCAAAATTTCAACCGGGACTTCACTTAGCATAATCTCATCATTTTCTCATTAAGACATCATCAATAAAATTTCATGGAAATTATATGCATTTCACAAAATAAATGTAATTTAAACATAATAACATATGTAACCTTAATTTTGCCCAAACTTACCTCGGTACTCAAAATGTGTGTGGATGTTCGATTTAGTCCAACAGATTATCCTTGCCTCGGTTTCGGTCTGGGCTTCGTGTTTCTTGATCTATAATAACAATTTTACCTGTTTAATACTTACATTAACTATATTGACTCAAAATTCATACTTTGGTAAAATTACAATTTTGCCCCTAAACTTTCACATAATTACTCTTTTGCCCCTAGGCTCGTAAAATGATTTTCACTCAACTTTCTTGTAATTCAAGCTTAGCCAAATCATTTTCTTAACTATAGAAGCCCCTAATTTTCACTATTTCACTCATGTATGACCAATTTCATAACTTTTGCAATTTGGTCATTTTATGCATTTTCATGAAAATCACTTAGAAAAAGATGTTTATTATACATCAAACTTTCATATTCTTCCATAAATCAGCAAAATACATGCATGTCATACATGTGTAAATTTTGGAATATAAACCCTAGCTCAAAATATAGCTAGAAATAGCTCAATCGAGCTACGAAGATTTCAAAAATACAAAGAAGATTAAAAACGGGGCTAAGAGGTACTTACAATCAAGCTTGAAAGTTAAAGAAACCCTAGCTATGGAGAGCTTGAGAATTTCGGCTATGGCTAGAAGAAGATGGACACAATTTTGACTTATTTTTCCCTTTTTAATTCATTAATTAACCAAATGACTAAAATGCCCTTAAGGCCCTTTCTGAGATTTTTCCTTCCCATGTCCATTTTTGTCCATCTTAACATATAATTGTTTAATTGCTAAATAAGGACCTCTAATAATTTTTATAATTCTATTTCATACTTAAATCTTCTAGAATCTCATATTTTCTAACCTTTGCAATTTAGTCCTAATGGACAACTTGATCACTAATTAATAAACTTTCTTTATGAAATTTTCAAACAATTATGCAAGCACATCATAAGCCTCATAAAAATCATAAAAAACATATTTCTACTTTGGATTTGTGGTCTCGCAACCACTATTTCAACTAGGCCCTAAGTCAGGCTGTTACGATTCTCCCTTTAGGGATTTTCGTTATCGAAAATCTTTCCAACAAAATGGTTTGGGTACTGGTTCCTCATAGCCTCCTCGGGCTCCCAAGTAGCCTCTTCTACCCCATCTCTTTGCCATAATACTTTCACAAGTGCTATACTTTTATTCCTTAATTGTTTGACTTTCTATGCTAGGATCTTAATTGGTTTTTCGCCATATGTCATGTCGGGTTGAATTTCAACCTCTGTCGGTGTGATCACATTCGAAGGATTTGACACAAGAAACATGTCATGAATCTTTTCTAACTGAGACGACAAAGCCAGTCGATAGGCTACTGGCCCTATCCTCTCGGTGATCTCATATGGTCCGATAAAACACAGACTCAATTTGCCTTTCCAGCCAAATCTGAGAACTTTCTTCCATGGTGACACTTTCAAAAACACATTATCACCAACTTGAAATTTGATCTCTTTTCGTTTCAAGTCCGAGTAAGGTTTTTGTCTATCGGAAGCAGCTTTTAAACAATCTCGAATCACCCTTACTTTCTCTTCGATTTCTCTAACCAGATCGACCCCGAGAATATGATTTTCCTTGAGTTTAGTCCAATATAAAGGCGTTCGACACTTACATGCATACAAAGCCTCATATGGTGCCATTTTCAAGCTCGACTGACTATTATTATAAGCAAACTCTACCAACTATAGGTACTTTTCCCAATTGCCCTGAAACTCAAGAACACAACACCGGAGCATATCCTCAAGTATCTATATTAACTTTTCCAACTGTTCGTCAGTTTATGGGTGAAAGGCCGTACTAAAACTCAACTTTGTGCCCAAGGCCTCTTGCATTTTTTTCCAAAATTGGGAGGTGAATCTTGGATCTCTATCCGATATAATCGACAAAGGCACTCCATAAAGCCTTACAATCTCGGAAACATACAAGTTTGGCAACTTATCAAGTGAATAGTCGACATGTATAGGTATGAAATGGGCCGACTTCGTAAGTCTATCTACCACAACCCAAGCAACATCTTTCTTGCTTGGTGTTAACGACAAGCCCGCTACAAAGTCCATGGTAACACGGTCCCATTTCCACTTGGGAACCATAATAGGTTGAAGCAAACCCAACTTGGTGTCGACCTTTACTTGCTAACAAATCAAGCATTTTGATATAAACTCAGAAATATCTTTCTTCATACTCGGCCACCAATACCATTTCTTCAAGTCATTATACATTTTCGTGCTGCCTGGATATACGGATACGCATCCACTATGTGCCTCGTGTAAAATCTTTCGAATAAGCTCATAATTTCTCGGTACACAAATTCTGTCTCTGAACATCAGATATCCATCAGAATTGATCCGAAAGTCGAACTCAACACCTGACTCGCACTGAACTCTTTTGGCTTGTAAGTCACTGTCATCTTTTTGAGCCTCGTAAATCTTTTGAAGGAACATCGGTCTAGCCCTCAACTCAGCTAGAATGAAACCATCGTCTGACAAAGTCATCCGTGTATTCATAGCCCTCAAAGTAAATAGAGATTTTCTACTCAAAACATCGGCGACTACATTCGCCTTTCCTGGGTGGTAATCACTGACCAGCTCATAGTCCTTTATCAGTTCTAACCATCTTCGCTGCCTTAAGTTCAACTCCTTTTGAGTCATCAAGTTCTTTAGGATCTTATGATCGATGAATATCCGACATCTTTCGCCATACAAATGGTGCCTCCATATCTTTAATGCAAACACAATGGCAACCAACTCTAAATCATGTGTCGGGTAATTCTTCTCATACAGCTTTAACTGTCTTGAGGCATATGCTATCACCTTGCCTTCTTGCATAAGCACACAGCCTAATCCATTCAAGGATGCATCGCTGTAGATCACAAATTCTTTTGCCTGCTCAGGATGCACTAGAACTGGAGCCTTTGTCAACAATGCCTTTAGTTCCTCGAAACTATGCTGGCACTTTTCTGTCCATTCAAACTTTACATCCTTCTGTAATAACCTCGTCATAGGAGTAGCTATCATAGAGAATCCCTTGACAAACCGCCTGTAATAGCTAGCTAAGGCCAGAAAACTTCTAACCTCTGATACATTTTTTGGCGGTTTCCAATCAACAATAGTTGAAATCTTACTTGGGTCGACTCAGATTCCATCTCTCAAGACAATGTGCCCAAAAAATTTGACTTCTTTGAGCCAAAACTCACTTTTGCTAAACTTGGCATACAATTGGTTGTCTCGTAAAATCTGTAAGACCGTCCTCAAATGCTCAATATGCTCATGCTCATCACGAAAATATATCAATATGTCATCAATAAAAACCACAACAAACTTATCCAAGTATGGCCAAAATATACGATTCATTAAATCCATAAACACAGCGGGGGCATTTGTTTAGCCAAAAGGCATGACTAAAAATTCATAGTGCCCATACCTTGTCCAAAATGCAGTTTTTGTACATCTAAGTCTTTGACCCTCAACTGGTAATATCTAGACCTCAAGTCTATCTTGGAGAACATAGTGGCTCCCTTCAATTGATCAAACAAGTCATCAATCCTTGGCAATGGGTTCTTGTTCTTCACGGTCACTTTATTTTGTTGCCGGTAATCTATACATAATGTCATAGAACCATCTTTCTTTTTCAAAAATAATACTGGAGCACCCCACGGAGAATAACTTGGTCTTGCAAAATCCTTGTCCATCAATTCTTGCAACCGTGTCTTCAATTCCCTCAACTTAGTTGGAGCCATTCTGTATGGAGCAATCGATATAGGTGCAGTACCAGCAGCTAACTCAATGCCAAATTCAACCTCTCTAACCAGAGGCAACCCTAGCAATTCTTCTGGGAATACATCTGGGTACTCACATATTATCAGCACTGATTCAATCTTTAACTCAGTTTCTTTAGCATTCATAACAAAAGAAAGATATGCTTCATGCCTCTTTCTTACATACCTCTGAGCACACATATAAGAGATCACTGCAGGCGATCTGTCTTGTTCATCTAATTCAACACAAAGAGTGTCCCCATTTTCACATCTTAATTCAATGTATTTCTTTCCACAATTTACTGTCACATCATGAGTGGTTAACCAGTCCATACCAAGAATTATATTGAATTCATCAAATGGAAATAGCATGAGATTTGCCTTAAAATAATGATCTCTAATCATCAATGGGCAATCTTTGCATACATTATCAACTAATACACTTTTTCCTAAAGGATTGGACACTTTTATCACGAATTCTGTAGACTCTACGGGCATGCTCATGCTAGATACTAATTTCATGCAAATGTATGAATGGGTAGATCACAGATCAATTAAAGAATCAACATTAGTATCATGGAGAGAAAATGTATCTGTAATTACATCAGGAGATGAAGCCTTTTCGCGAGCGCGAATGGCATAGGTCCTCGCAGGAGCTCTACCCTCAGATCTCGCAGCTTGCTCTTTGGGTGTACTCTTACTACTCGTTCTGCTTCCCGGGTTTCTCTATTGTCTCCCTCTAGTAGTGCTTCCTACTCTTGCACTCTGAACTTTCTCTTTCTCAACCATCTCAGGGCATTCTCTAATAAAATGATCTTGGGAACCACACTTAAAACAAGCTCTCTCATGGGCTTGACACTCACCGGGATGTCGTCTGCCACATTGTGGACATTCCAGTCTATTTGGTCTAGTGTTCCAACACTAGCAACTGAGGTAGTCTGAACTTTGATCCCCGAGTACTGCTTACTCTTACTTCTATTTGAAAACCCGGTGAAAGTAGCTGATTGGGTAGGAAAGTCTCTTGACTTCTTGGATGAGGACTAAAATGACTTGGTTAATTGTCTCTTTCTTGAGTCACGAGACTCCATCTCAGCTTTTTTTTCTCTTTCACAAACTCCTCGGCTTTACAAGCCTGATCCACTAGCACAACAAATTCTCTCAAATGGAGGACACCAACAAACAATCTGATATATTCATTTAGTCCATCCTCAAACTGTTTACACATAATAGCTTCAGTAGATACACACTCTCGAGTGTATTTGCTGAGCCTCACAAATTCACGCTCATATTCAATTATGGTCATCTTACCTTGCTTCAATTCAAGAAATTCCTTTCTTTTCTGGTTGATAAACCTTTGGCTTATATACTTCTTCCAGAACTCTTCTTGGAAAAACTCCCATGTGATCTTTTCCCTTGGTACCACGACACAAGGGTATTCCACCACTGATAAGCGGAATCTCTTAGAAGAGAAACTACACACTTCATGCACTCTTCAGGTGTGCACGATAACCCATCAAATACCCGAATGGTGTTTTCAAGCCAGAATTCTGTTCTTTACTAGCCCAGAATTCTTCGACTCCTTGTATTCGGATTCTATCAACCGGAAGCTTTTCTCTTCTTACTACATCTACCACTTGGGGAGCTACTGGGGTAGGTTGAGGTATAGGTGGGGGTGGAGGAGGTTGTGCATTCGAGTTCGTACGAACGAACTTCGTGTACCATGCATTCATCATGTGGAGAAAGGCTTCCTTAGCCTCTTCTTCTCCTCTCTGACTCACGGTCGTAGGTCTATTCTCATTTTCATTTGGCACCGTACCTTCGGTGGGAGTCGGCCTGTTACTTTCTACATCATTCGCAACAGCTCTATCGGGATCCATTTACTATATGAAAACACAATTTAAATCGTCAGCAGTCGTCATACTATCATTACATAAATACTCATATGTATAGCATGTATAGTTAGACTCATGTATACGCTATGTTAGTCCGATAATCGACTAAACCGTAGCTCTGATGCCACTAAATGTAACACCCCTTACCTGTATTCAACTCCAGAATCGCGTACGAGTTATTACTGGACTTAACTTGCTTGAATATACAACTTTGGGCTATAAAATTTCTTTTCAACTTAAGAATTCTTATTCGCATTCATATCATTCTTATTATGGGCCTACGAAGCGCTAAACATGCATACGGAGGGTTTTAGAACTTAACTGAAAACTTTTGCGTACTTAGAAAATTTTTACCTAAACATGGCCACACGCCCATGTGAAATGGGACACGCCCGTCTGGACAGGCTGTTTGGTCACACATGCCCATATCCCTTGCCCGTGTAGAATTTATTTTTCATTTTGAACCTACAAGGGTTTTCACACGGCCAGGCACACGCCCGTGTCCGTCATACTGCCTAGACACGACCGTGTCCTCACCCGTGTGTGAAAACTTGGGTATTCTATTTATGACGTCAGCAACTCTTAAGGGGCATACGGCCTAGACACACGCCCATGTACTGTCCTGTGTGACGAATCAAATTCTCGCAAATTTGATGCAGGGGACACATGACCTATCAACACACCTATGGGGCTGACCGTGTCTACCCGTGTGGGCAATTAGAAGGCTATTTTTCAAGCCAATTGCCACCCTAAAACATAAACACACATATACCAACACAAGCGACACACAACATGGCAATAATACACTGTGAAGAACCACTAATTATCATTCATACACTTCATAAGGGGCATACGGCCTAGACATACGCCCGTGTGCTGGCCCGTGTGACGAATCAAATTCTTGCAAATTTGATGCAGGGGACACACGACCTATCAACACACCTATGGGGCTGACCGTTGTCTGCCCATGTGGACAATTAGAAGGCTATTTTCCAAGCCAATTGCCACCCTGAAACATAAACACACATATACCAACACAAGCGGCACACAACATGGCAATAATACACTGTGAAGAACCACTAATTATCATTCATACACTTCACAAATTACTTCATCATTTGCATGAACTTTCACTTCATAAAACTCATCACCATTAAAATATGAAACTTGACAAATATCGGCCAATTCCTAATGGCCATATACAAAATGAGTGTATGACATTAGTAGCCAACACTTTGGCTTTCAAATATGACAAAACACAAAATGACCAAGTTCCTATACATGCCATACTCAAAATAAGTCAACTTTACTATACCAAAAGAATGATTGATAGTGTGACCCGAGCTCCGAAGTTCTACGATCCCCGAGCTAGCTTGGCGATACTATAAGAAAGAGGGAAAAGAGAGGGGTACGCATATAGCTTAGTAAATTTGCATGAATTAATATAGCAACATAAGTGCCCATGGTAAAATCCATTCATCTCATAAATCAATAGCAAGTTCTTAAGTGCTTAGGCATACTTACTCATACTCATTCTTACCATCTCACCTCACATTATGGTTTAATAACTTGTATTTTACTCATGATACCTGTATCACTTAGTCACATAATGTAGCACTTTTGCTATCTTGAACATTAACTTGAATCATTATCATCCTTAACATAAATGTAACTCTTTGTCATCTTTTTATAACTCAGCTCTTTGTCATCTTTGCATATTTAGCTCTTTTGTCCGTTGAACTACTCAGAATATTAAAGGATACACAATCTCATCGTAAATGTATCTCGATGTCAATGCCATATCCCAGATATGGTCTTACACGGGATCACCTCTTGATGCCGATGCCATATCCCAGATATGGTCCTACACGGGATCTCTTAGCTTGATGTTGATGCCATGTCCTAGACATGGTCTTATACAAGATCGTACATAGATGTCGATGCCATGTCCCAGACATGGTCTTGCACGAGATCCTCCTTTGGTGGCGAAGCCATGTCCTAGACATGGTCTTACACAGGACCTTCCTTATTCGATGCCGATGCCATGTCCTAGATGTGGTCTTATACGGAATCTACATTTGGTGCCAATGCCATGTCCTAAACATAATCTTATACGAGACCTACATTCGGTGCCGATGCCATGTCTCAGACATGGTCTTATACGAGACCGTCCTTATCTCATGTTGTGACATAGGTATCATCGTTTTTCCGAAATTTCAACAGGGACTTCACTTAGCATAATCTCATCATTTTCTCATTAAGACATCATCAATAAAATTTCATGGAAATTATATGCATTTCAAAAAATAATATGTAATTTAAACATAATAACATATGTAACCTTAATTTCATACAAACTTACCTCGGTACTCAAAATATGTGTGGATGTTCGATTTAGTCCAACACCCTTGCCTTAGTTTCGGTCTGGGCTTCGTGTTTCTTGATCTGTAATAACAATTTTACTTGTTTAATACTCACATTAACTAGATTGACTCATAATTCATACTTTGGAAAAATTATGATTTTGCCCCTAAACTTTCACATAATTGCACTTTTGCCCTTAGTCTCATAAAATGATTTTCACTCAACTTTCTTGTAATTCAAGCCTAACCGAATCATTTTCTTAACTACAGCAGCCCCTAATATCCACTATTTCACTCATGTATGACAAATTTCATATCTTTTGCTATTTGGTCCTTTTATGCATTTTTCATGATAATCATTTACAAAAAAAAAAAAAAGATGTTTATCATACATCAAACTTTCATATTTTTCCATAAATCATCAAAATACATGCATTTCATACATGGGTAAATTTTTTAATATAAACCCTAGCTCAAAATATAGCTAGAAATAGCTAAGTCGAGCTACGAGGATTTCAAAAATACGAAGAACATTAAAAACGGGGCTAAGAGGTACTTACAATCAAGCTTGAAATTTGAAGAAACCCTAGATATGGAGAGCTTGAGAATTTCGACTATGGATAGAAGAAGATGGACACAATTTTAACTTATTTTTCCCTTTTTATTTCATTAATTAACCAAATGACTAAAATGCCCTTTCTTGAGATTTTTCCTTCCCATGTCCATTTTTTTTCCATCTTAACATATAATGGTTTAATTGCTAAAAAGGGCCTTTAATAATTTTTATAATTCTATTTCATACATAAATCTTCTAGAATCTCATATTTTTTAACCTTTGCAATTTAGTCCTAATGGACAACTTGATCACTAATTAATAAAATTTCTTTATGAAATTTTCACACAATTATGCAAGTATATCATAAGCCTCATAGAAATCATAAAACACATATTTTTACTTCAGATTTGTGGTCTCGCAACCATTATTCTGACTAGGCCCTAAATCGGGCTGTTACACGTGCTATGGAATTTAGTGGAAATATATTGAATTTCATGGAATATTTGTGATTTGATGATATAATGGATTGTGATAGTGAATATAATTGTGAAATTATATATGTACTAAATTGTAAATGAATTGAATATTGGTACCTTATTAGTTGTCGAGATGTGTCGAATATAGTTGGCATGCCATAGGATTGATTTATGTACGAGAGGATACGCTTATGCGCTAGGATGCACCTCACGTGCCAGGATGCACCTCATGTACCAGATTTGCGCCTCGTGTGCCAGATATGCGCTTCGTGCGCCAGTATGCGCTTCGTGTGCCAGTATGCTACATTCTTTGTCGGAGCAACTACAATCGATTTACAACAAAATATTCACATGCACATATAATTCAATGCCAATCATATTTAGTTATGGTTAAATAATCAAAACCAAGTATTAATTGAGCTTACAAAAGCTCTTTTATTGATCTGAGCACGAAATGGGACCAAATTGTAAAGTTTTAAAAGTTTAGGATCAACATCATGACATCGTGAATTCTATGTCGGAACGTATCCAAAACAGTATGTCACGTCACGATGTTAAGCCACTCGACATTGTGACATCACTTACTATCAGTCGACATTGCGATGAGGAAAGATGCTCATCAGGACGAGAACTCTGTATTTGGTAAAATTTGAGCCATTTGGTATCTATTTCAAGTTTCTAAACAAACTAACCAATTTGTATACCAAATGCCAACTCAAATGACTCAAAACACACTAAGACATGAAAAAAAAGAGAAGCCATTTAGTCATTTATGGCCAAACCAATTCATTATGAACCCAACCTAATACAAAATATTCCATTACAATACATCCATTCATATGCCAATCCAAGCCAACTAAATAACCATTCATATACCAATTCTTACTCATGGAAAATCATTTTGGAACATGTCATTTCCTTACATTATGACCACTTATGAACATATATACATATATATTGCTTGTAAACATTAAACATAACAATTAGCTACCAAAAAATAAACCACATGTCTTAAGACCATCTCTTTTCATACCATTTCTAACCCATACACATCTCAAGCTTATCAATTAGAATGTGCCATTTCAATTAGACATCAACATAAGTAACATTGAAACACCCCTAACCCGTATCTATCACCGGAATAAGGTTACTGAGCATTACCGCAAAACCGTAACATAAAAAAACATACATTTTCAATCATTCCATTAAACATAGCAAATTCCATTTATACACATGTATACTATCCCTTAATCGAGCCTTCCAGGCCTTAGAAACACTTTAGAAACAATTCGGGACTAAATTGGAAACATTTGAAAGATTGAAAAAAAAGTTAGAAAAATTAGACTGTAGGGGTCACACGGCTATGCGGCTAGGCCGTGTGACTTACACAGTTGAGACACACACTCATGTCTCAGGTCGTGTAACAATTGAAATAGGGACACAGGGCCGTGTCTCAGCCCGTGCCCGTGCCTATGTAATTCTCTGACTTGGGTCACATGGCTGAGCCACATGCCCGTGTGCCAGGCAGTGTAACCTTGAAAATAGCAACCTTTTGTAACATCCTGAATTAGGGGCTATGCATTTGTTGTGTTTTGTGTGTATGCTTTGTTTAATGTGCTAGTTTAAGGTGTATAGGAGTCTAGGAAAGGCCCGAGGATAAGACGAAGCCCTGGCCAAAATTCTCTTTTTGGGCACTTCAGTGGAAGAGCTAGCTGGAATAGGACCTAAGGGATACTGGGTTTGGTTGACACAAGCAAGGTGTTGGTAAAGTGGCAAGGTGATGTCACATAAGGGTTGGAAGGTGACGCCACAAGGGAGCAGAGAGGGAGCAGGTTCAAGTCGCATGGAGCTCATTTTGGGAGTTCTTTTTGGCGTCAGGGAGAGCAGAAGTAGAATTCGACTGTGACACTTTAGGATGGGAGAGTGGACTGAGTCAAATAATTTAAATGGGTGGATGAGAGAAGAAAGGGTGTTTGAAATGTTCAAATTAATTCAAATGAGTGATCAGGAGGAAATTGAGGAGAAAAGAAAGGAATGGGCATGTGATCAAGGTGTTGGCCGAATTTCAAACATTTGGTATAGGGGGAATCAATTTTCGGCTTGTGTTGGGGTGTGCCGAAATTCACTTAGGCCATAGGACCTTGTAGTCTTCTTTTGTGCATTTTCGGCTTTGGGCATTATAGGTGCTGAATTTTGTAGCTTCAAATCCTTTTGTTTTTCACTTCTTTTCTCATCTATCAACTAAGGGATTCTCCACTTTTTTCCTTATTACTTTCTTTGCTAGCCGAATTCCTTTCCCCTTCCTTACGTTTTCCTAAAGCACCATAACCGCACACAGGTAACTCTTATACCCTTTCTTGCCAAGCCGAAATCTATTTCTCATCTTTTCTCTTCTTTAGGTGTTCTATCTCAAAAGCTGAAACCCCTAAACTCTCATTCTCTTCTCCATTTTCTACTAAAGCTGAATATTCCTTGCTTATTATTCTCTTCTCTAAACCTCTTCTATAAGTCGAATCTCCCTAGCCATTCTTTCCTATATTCTTTCTCTTTTGATTCTTCTAAAGCTAAAACTCCTAAGCCTCCATTTGAAGTTCTTTTATTTTCATTTTCGGTTCTTTCATCTTGTTCTCTTCTACCATAGTCATTGCCGAATCTTCTCTATTGTTATGCTAATGCCGAATCCGCTTAGGTGCGTTTGGATCTTCTGTGTTAAGGTAAGAGGCAATTTCTTTATTTCTTTGTCTCTCTTTTTCGGTTTTGGAAGCCAAAGCCGAATGGCTAATTGGCTTGGTGAGGCCATCGTTGGACTTACATTTTTCTTCTTGTTTTCTTTTTGGGGGCGCCTATTCCGAAAATCTAAGTTAATCAAATCATCTGAATCTAAAGCCCAGAAGTCGTCAATCTCTGAACCCTATCTCTCTTTTTGGGATTTCAAGGTAAGAGGTTTTCTCTTTAGAAATTTGTGTAGATTCACTAATCGTTGTTCGCCACCTTATTCCTGTGTTGATCCCTGATAGTATCATCTGACAAGATCTTTTGATGGAATCCAATACCAATTAGGCAAAGGAGGGGTTGGACCTGTAAACCCAGCCCCTAAGATTAAGAAGCGTGCGGTGTCAGTAGTCCGAGATTGGCCACCGCGTTGTGGACCGACTTCAGAACAGAGTCGTAGACAGATAACAGTGGTTTCTGCTATCGATAGTCTCGACTTAGAGAGTATTATTTTGCGTGTTACCAGGTGTGTAAACCCTCACACACTTTATTTTATCTGTAATATTAATTGTATGGGCTAAAAATCCGGGCAGGGCTGTGTATACAATCGAAATACCTTTATAGGTAAGGCAAGGAGTGCAAGGTACGTATCTGTAATAACTAAATGTGAGGTTGGATGTATGTGATAAATTATTGCCTTGATAATAGCATGTTGCATTCATGATGACATATATGTTGTGCATGGGATATGGATACGATGATAAAGGGGAAGTGTTGATTATAAGGTCACGTAGCGATCGGTGGCTCTGCCACATTTGTTTATAAGGTCACATAGCGATCGATGGCGCTGCCACATCTGTTTATAAGGTTACATAGTGATCGGTGGCGCTGCCACATCTGTTTATAAGGTCACATCGTGATCAGTGGCTAAGCCATAGTTGATTTTAAGGTCACATAGTGATTGGTATTATAACTGACAGCATGACTGTCAAGACGGCGTGTAGCGGACGGAGGGTTGATTGTAGAAATCCCCACGGTGTGCTGGCTGGTACGGGATGGCGTGTAGAGGATGGAAAAACAACTAGGTTGGGCTGGGCTTGATGCATTCATGTAGTTGTATGATACCATGTATGAGCTAGACATGAGGTTGTGGGCCGTGGGCCATTTTTATGTGTTTGATGGTTTTACACACTCAGTAGATCGTGGATTTGGAAGCCGAGGCGGACTCGTGGAGGCCATAAAGTCTTTTCTTTTCATAAACATCTTACTGCTTTAATTTAATTTTTAATTGGGGATTTTGTTGTAATGAGGCCTTTTTGATTTGATATTTGGTTTTATTTAATAATTACACCCAACGCTATGTCTACTTAGTTACGAATTTTAATGATGAGGTTTTAAAAATACGAGTTCACAAGATAACATTTTCTTTCAAATTGCACCTAGTATAGTAAGTAATTGATTAATTAAAATTTGGAATTTTTCCTAAGCTAACAAATATTAGTTTTCAAGACATCGCTTAATCGAAAGGTTTCAAAAATATGGTTTTCCCCAAGGTAGTCAGAAAATCGTTTTCACTTAACCCCGTAACATACTAGATTCAGTCATAACGTTTAGGCCGGGCTTGGGGTGTTACACCTTTAAAACCTTCAGGGGACACACGGCTGTGTCACATGACCGTGTGTCACACACGACTGAGACACACGCTCGTGTCTTAGGCTATGTGAACAAGAAAATGGCAAAAATCAAGCCTTTTCATTCACCCAACTCAAACATGCACCTAAATATCAGCACTTAATTCATTTTCCAAATGACCAAAGCATCAAACCATTTCAAACATGCATAAAATGACCAATTCCAAATGACCAAATTCCATTCAACCAATATGCCATATAGGCACCTCAAATGCAAAGATACAATTTACTAAACATATACATGTACTTAACACATTTCATTCATCAACACTTAATTCATTTTCCATCTCAAAACTTATCATAAATTTACCTATATCACTTCAACTTAAACTCACCATACTTGACCACATTCATACCATTACAAAATAGTTCATATCTACCTCAAAGCGTAACTCCACTTGGTCTCATTATAATCATACCAACACATACCAAATTTGGTCATTACAAACATGATCAACCTAGCCATAAAAAAAATCAACCCTCAAGGCATCAAAATACCACAAATTCCACAAATTCAAAGCAACATTACATGTCATAAACATTACTAAACATTAGACATAAGTCCACCTACACATGCCATTATAACCTTGAGTAAAACATCAAAATATACCGATATAATCGCTGGATAGTGTGATAGATCTCTAACAAGCTTTTAACCTGATTAAGCTTCCGATAATCTGTAAAGTAAGAGAAAGATGACTACGAAACCAATGAATGTTTAGTAAGCTCGTATAAATTTTAAACATAACATTTCATTTTATTAATGAACTTTACAAAATTGTATAAACCTTTACCAATGCTATAGGATTAATAAAGCCTATATAACACCATCAAACTCATAAGTTAGAGTACTTGTTTATGATACATATAAAGTCAATTGTATATATATAAACATAACATTTAATTCATCATTGTTACCATACGATCATGTTTCTATCCATTTGCTTACTTGCCGTTTCCAATACCAAGAGTTCAATATAAACCTATTCAAGCATCATCAAACTCGCATGTTAGTAAATTTATTGACAATCATATAAACTTAATTAGAACATAAATAGCTTTCATAGAATACATTACATAAGCATCAACCTTTTCTTCTAATTATGAACCTTTCCATTAAGTCACTTACCATTCCATTCCATTTCTTACTCATTTCATTTGCATAATACAAAGTATAAACATAAAAATCAATCATATGTGTTCTTGTCATCCACAATCTCAACCGATGAATTGTAACATTCAATTCAAAAATCAAATATATAACAAATCCATCAAAATCATAAAACAAGTTACTTTACCGAGATTTACAATCCGATGAATGAATTACAGATACGAGTACATTGATAATCCAACCATAACATGCCAAATGCTCATACAAGCCAATCCCTCCAAAACACACCAAATGCTCACAAGAGCTAGTCTAACTGAAACATGCCAATGCTCATAAGAACTAGTCCAACCGAAACATGCCAAACAGAGAGTATAACACAAGAGTTTGCAACAAATGTTGAATATCAATTTAATCGGAAAATACATATACATAACTCCATAACCATCTCCATTCCAATTCCCATAACACACCATATCTCGATTGTACTCTATCCCACGTTCAAACTGATCCAAACATCAAATTCAATAACATTTCCCAATTATTCTTTCATCAACAACAATTAAATATATCATTCGTATCATCTAATTATTCAACCATTCATATAAATGTTATATTTTAAACCATACGAACTTACCTAGCTAAATTTGCAAAAATGTCAAAATACAGAGGCTATTTGGTAATTTTCTATTTTACTCGATTTTTCACTCGATCTTGATCTAAATTAAAAATTTCATTTAATTCATTTATTTAGATAGTAAAACAATTCATTTTATGCAATTTAGTCATTTTTTACATTTTTACAAAATGCCCCTAACATTTTACATTGATTTAATTTAGTCTCTGAGCCTAAAACATACAAATTAACCATTTTTGTTGCAAACCCATGCCAACCAAATATTGATAACATCCATTTTAGCCCATTTTTGCAACAATTACACATCAAGTCCTTGAACTATTACCATTTCAACAATTAGTCCCTAATTGACAAAATCATCAAAAATCATTAAACAAAATACTTTTAAATACTAACCAACACTTCAAATTCATCACTTAACATCTAAATTCACAAAGATTCATCAATGAAAACATTCAAAATCTTTAACAATTTCAAAAATGAAGGCATAGATTAGCTGGACCTAATTGCAATGATCTCAAAAACATAAAAATTACTAGAAACAGGTGAAAAAGAGCTTACCATGCAATGATTTAAGCATAGCTGATCCTTGAATATGATTCAATGGAGGTTCGATGAAGAACAAAGCAAAAATGGATAAGAAACATTATGTTTTCGTATTTTAAATCTTTTCTTTTCTTTATTTTAATAATAAAAATAACATATAAACATATAAATTTAAAAGAATTTAAAGGTCCACCATCTTAAAAATCGGCAATTTATCCATTAAGGTCATCCAATTATGTTCCTTTAATCAGTTAACACCTTTAAACTAATAGCGAATGACTTTTTCAACTATTATGATTTAGTCCTTTTTGATTATTTAACTATCTAAATATTAAAATTTCTTAACGAATCTTTAATACAACCTTAATAACACTCCATAAATATTTATAAAAATATTTATGGCTCGATTTATAGAAACGAGGTTCTGAAACCTCATTTTGTAAAACCACTTGACCTTAGGGTCATACTACTTGAACCCATTTGTTCTTCCATTTAACCAAAAATCATTGAATCAAATTTTATTATCACACCATATATTATTCATAAATATTAAATAATAATATTTACGGACTCACACGTCAGATTTGTGGCCCCAAAATCACTATTCCCACACCATTAAAAAATGGGCTGTTATAAACATAGCATACCATGTTTTTCAATTCACTACAACTTATATATATATCAAAATAACTTTAAAACACCCTATGTATATACATGCCATAACTCAAGACTCAAAATGACCAAATAGCTACCGATTAAGTGATAGGATACTGTGAGCTTCGAGTCGGTCTGGCTTGATGCATTCTACAAGATACCAATCTACAAGTAATAGAAGGGAAAACAACAGGGTAAGCATATACGATGCTTAGTAAGTTCATAGGCATTAAACAAAACTTACCTTAGCTTTCATTTAAATACATAAAGCTACCACAAGTTACCTATTTTAGCTAACATGGTAAACCAAAACATTTATAAGATGGGTATTTCCTTATCATCAAATCAAATAATATCAAAAGTACATAACATGCCAATTCAAATCATTTACCTAGCCAAACTCAAAACTCATTCAAATTACTCGTCTGAGTTCATACCATGTAATTTCACTTTTTCATTTCCATTTTAATCGTTTCGCCCAATGAACCCTAGTAAACGAACTCAGATACACAAGTATCTTCGTTACATCAATTACTCGTCTGAGTTAAGTATACTCATGTCAAGTTATCAGTCCAGGCTAAACATTTATAATGACACGTCTGATTGCTTGTCCAAGTTGAAAGTATACATGTCAGATTACCCGTCCAGACTAAACCTTTAAAATGAAATCAGGTTACCAATTTAGGCTAAACCTATTTCACATGTATCATCAAGTCCACAACAAATGTTGGACCTCTGATGGGTGTTGAAACCACCAAATAAAAATTTCTACAACAAAATAACTCTAAACAGTAGTAAAGAGAAGTAGGGTTGTAACACCCCCTAACCCATATCTGTCGCCAGAATAGGATTATGAGACATTACTAAACAAAGCACAACATCCGAACAATTATATATGTACACATGAACGAGTCTCTTAAATCAATCAAATTTTAAATTATAAAGCTAACATAAACTCTTTACGAATCATTCCATATTATATAATGGACATGTATGTAGTCACATAAATCAAAAGCAAAAATATCAAATAAATCAAAATCATATATCTTTTTTACCTTATCATAATCGACATATCATGCATTAATCATATATCATTTTGACCTTATCATAATCGACACATCATGCATTTTCATTCAATTTACCTAAACTTGACAAAATTTAATATAAGTATCATTATACTTCTATATACTACCTAATCATTTAAGCCCAAATAACAAAACCAATTTACTAAATACACATATATCCTTCTTGTTTTATTATAACACAAGTTACTATTCAAATGGTCAAAACCCAAATACAATGGCCTAATATGATCATGCTAAATTCATATGTTTTAGTAAATATCTATTTTCATTTTACTAAATCACATCTCACGCATATAATATTGCTTAGTACCGAACCAAAATATATCAATCCATAATTTTCATTTTATAACAAGCTTATCACAAGTATATATAGATATATATATAGATATATAAATATATATAACATGATCGAATTTAAATAGGCTTAAAACATCAATCATAACTGATTCATTATGTACTTATCAAACACCTATTAGCTAAACCATATATTCATACCATATCATCAAAATTATGCCAACACATAACTATTAAATTCTTGGTTCATTCTCCATGGCCGAATATCAAACAATTTGTAACCATTACTTAGATTTAATATCATAGCCAAACACCTTCATTAATCACATATGTCTTTAACATTTTTACCAAAATAAACTCATTCAATATCAACCATACTAAACTTCAAACATTAGTAAACCATATCAACTTCATTTCATCTATATGCCATAATCGAATTCACTTAAATACCAAATCATATAACAATACCTTAACAAAGCTCAAACAGGATTCACAAATATTTACGTATAAATAAACCATAACCGAAACACCAAAACCAAAACCAAACATATCACACATATCATATATATGACTCATAACCGAAATTAACTAAGCTTGAATATCATTCCTATCCATTTTCGCATGGCTTAAATATATACATACTCAAAATCAAACATAACACAAACTAGCCTATACATGCCACAGGATTAAGTTCAACTTTATAAAAGTACCGAAACAGTCAATAGTGTGATAGACTTCTCTGACGATCCCCGAGCTCGTAACTAACTTCCAAAATTTATAAAATAGAGAGCAAACATACACACAGTAAGCTTTCACAGCTTAGTAAGTCATAAGCAAATATATATATCAACGATTGCATATTAACATTATGTTAATAAGGCCGAATACACATATTTTCAAATACAAAGTTATCATTTACTACTAAGGTCACATTTTAATCTCACATACATATACCATATGGCCGAACATGAACAATCATATACATATATATATTTCCATTTGCATCATACTCATTTCAAGTAATCAACTTACCTTATTTTTCATATAAACAATTAACTAACACATACCTTAACCTTTTAATTTGATTTCACATTCTGTCTTTACTTAACATTGCCCGTTGAACCGTTCGGAATTAAAAAGGATACTCAAATAGTCAAACATCTCGTACAATGCCAACGTCCCAGACGTGGTCTTACATGTAATCACATATCGATGCCACTATCCCAGACAGCGTCTTACACGTAAATCACAAGTCGATGCCAACGTCCCAGACGTGGTCTTACACGATAACACATAATGGAATCCTATGTCATGACATATGTATCCTACCTATTCCTAAGGTTCGTACGGGGCTTTCGGATGTTGTAACTCGATCGAATCGAACTTGTAAATGATTCCTTCAAGATTTACTATTCGTATATATTTTCAAAATTAATGACATTTATTTGCTTATAAACTTACCTCGGACAACGAAAATCGAAACGGGACGATTATTCGACAACTTTGGTTTTCCCCCGATCCAAATCTGATTTCTTTAGTTCTTGAACTAAACATATTCAAATTAAACTCATTCAAACATAAATTCATTCAATTTAATCCAAAAACACATAAATGGGCAAATTACCATTTTTCCCTGACATTTAACATTTTTTACAATTTAGTCCAAATTACACAAAAAATAAAACATGCAAAATTTTCACACATCATGCTTAGGCCGAATGTTACCCATGCTCATACAAATCCATACATTTCATTTATTTCATATTTTAGTCCCTCAATTTATTATTTTTACAATTTAACCCTAATTACTCAAATTCATCAAAAATTCCAATACAAAACATATTAATCCAAAACATATCTTTCATAATTCATCAACTAACATCATGAAAACCATAAACTTATCAATGGAAAAACTCAAAGTATTCATCAAATTCAAAAATTATAACATGGGCTTTGTAGATTTCATAGCAATGATCTCAAAAAAACGTAAAAATTATCAAAAACCGAGCAAAAATGAACCTTGAATTAAGCTTGATAGTAGCCGAAACCTAAAAAGCCATGGATGATTTTCTTTCTTTGATATATTTGGCCAACAAAGATGATAATGGCTTTAATTTATGCTTTTGTTTTATTTAATTATCATATAATTATTCATTTCCATTTTTAACCTTTATAATTTTCTTCCATTTCCATTAACTCATGTCCAAAAGTGTCCATGCATAAATTAAATGGTCTAATTGCATCATAAATACCTCATGCTTTAAAGACAACAGTAATTTGGCCCTTACATATTTAACTATAAACTTTTTCATCTTACGGATTAAGCCCTTTTTATTAAATCGGCACTCAAACAATAAAATTAAAATACGAAAATTTCATGGATATAAATTTACACATAATAAACACAAAAAATAAACTTTAAATATTTTTTTGACTCGGATTCATGGTCCCGAAACCACCGTTTCGATTAGGGTCAAAACTGGACTGTTACAATTCTCCCCCTTAGGGATTTTTGTCCCCGAAAATCTTACCGGTGAATAGGTTTGGGTAACGTTCTCTCATAGCATCTTCGGGCTCCCACGTAGCTTCTTCGACCCCGAGTCAATGCCATAAGACTTTCACTAAAAAGATTTTCTTATTCCTTAATTCTTTCACCTCGTGATCTAAAATCTGAATCGGTTCTTCCTTGTAGGTCATATCGGATCGAATTTCAACCTTGGTTGGAGATATCACATGTGATGGATCGGATCGGTACCGTCGAAGCATTGAAACATGGAATACATTATGGATCTTTTTTGACTCAGATGGTAACAACAACCTGTAAGCAACCGGCCCGATACGCTCTATAATCTCATACGGCCCAATATATCTCGAACTCAACTTGCCTTTATGACCAAATCTGAGTATTTTCTTCCACGGTGAGACTTTCAAAAGCACTTTATCCCCGATCTGAAACTCAATATGTTTATGTTTTAAATCTGCATATGACTTCTGACGATCTGACGCAGCTTTCAGACTATCGTGAATCACTTTCACTGTAATGCCCAGAATTTTGGGCCTAGAAGAATTGGGCCTTGGGCTTAGGAGCGCCTAAAATATTTTAGAGCAAGAAAATGGCACAAATGCATGTTAGTACTATTGGGTTAGCAATATTAGAGTGTTTGGGGTCTTGGTGAAGTCTTGGGTTTAAGCCTTGTCATATTGAAATTTTTTTGTTTTAGTATTAAGGAAATCCTAATTTCAGGTAATAAGTCTTTTAAATAATTGAGGCTAAAATGTGACACAAGGAAGCATGTGGTCTGGTGGCAAGGTGGCGTTAGGAGTATGCATTTGGCCTATGTTCGAATCACTCCCTGCTCAAAGGGGTATTTATTTTATTCCTTTGCTGAGCTAGTAGTTGAGTTGGAATTGAACTCTGGTGGAGAAGGTTTGAATTGGTCAAGTGAGTGATTTAAGGAGTGGATTATAGAGTGATAATTGGATAAAATCAAGGGGATTGAGTTGTTGGGAGGTTGGAGCCGAAATGGGACTCTAGGAATGCATAGATTTTGATTTTGGGTGGTGTAGGGGGGAGTGCCAAATTTCCTTGTGCTATTGTGGTTTGGCATTTTCTTGTGGTAGTCGTTTTCTTTAAGAGGCATTTGGGGTCTTCGATTTCTCTTTTTGCTGTCTTTCTAAGCTTGTTTTACTTGGATTGAGTTTTGTTTATTTGTATTTGTGGGGTACCCGAATATTTTTGTGACCATTCGGGCATTTATGCATTGGGATGCTTCATTCATCTTTGGCCAATTTCACTATCCTCCCTCTTTTCTTCTTTCTTGTACCGAATATTGTTCCTCTTTTCTCTTCTAAACTGTGGCTCTCTTTTTCTCTCCTCTACTTTCCCCATTAAACTTTCATAGCCAAATTTTCTATTTTCTCAATACTATCCTCTTCTGAGTTGAACTACCTTTTTCCCCAACGCTAGTTTCTTTTGGTCGTAAGGTGTGTACAAGCCGAATACCTCTTCTCTCTTGCTATCAACTATTGCCGAATTTGTTCTCATTTCTTTCTCTTTTCATAAAGTTGCGGTTTTTCTTCTCTGTTTGTCTAGATCGAGAGTAAGTAATAGTGATTCTTTTATTTAGTTTTCATTACTGGTATTATTCCTTTCCTTTTTGCCGAATCTCCCCTCTTTTCTCTTAGTCTGATGGTGGTTGGTACCTAGGGTTGCTCGAGGTTTGATAGATGGGCAAGTGACTTGAAGCAATCGACATACTACTTTTGGTTCTTGACCAAAGTAAGTGTTCTTGCCTTGTTTTGGTTAGAGGCCGAATATTCCTGATGGCTCTATTAACTGTCAAGCGTGGTTTTAATTATATAGTTATAATCTCTTTTAATAAGGTTTATTTAACACAGAATTCGACAAGAGGTTTAATAGTCGCTAACAATTGGGGAGGAGTTAGAAAAGCTACGATTGAGGTGCGGTGCTAGGGATTCGTAGCTCGCTTCGTAACAGTTGTGTACACTTACCACCTAAACCATAGTTTGGCAAATGTCGGAATGCCAAAAAGATGAAAGTACGACAGCGGTTGCCATACGAGCGCGGGACACACGTGTGGAGAATCCAATGCGATAGTAGAGGCCACTATGAGTGCTCTCATGGGCTTAGGCCGTTTTTGGGCCAATTAGGGCAAAAATGGGCTCATGGGCCCATGCGAGTAAATCTCACCGTGAAATAAGTAGAACTGGACTAGCAATGTCGTGCGCATGGGCTAAGTTAACTTTAGGCTTGCGAGGGAGTTGTTGTTGGCCACACATTTAGACTTGTTTTGGATTTTGTTTATCTTATTTATTATTTTTGGGTTGTAATGAGGCCTTTCTAATTTCTAAATTTCAAATTTGGAATCTTATTTATAGGTTTATATTTGCTAGAAGTAGAACACCAAAACAACAACTGTTTTTCAAAATATCACGTTTCCTCAACTAAAAGAGATTTTTAACGAAGTTAATAACATTTTTAAAAGTGATTAACTTTTCAATGACAAACATTTTGAAATTGAACGAACACAAACAGAGGCTTTAGTTTTTAAATATTAAGGAGGGTTTTCAATGAAAACACGGTTTTCAAAAAACACTTCAATGTGACATGACAGATTCGAGCCTAACTCCTGGGCTGGGTTTAGGGTGTTACATTCACTTTCTATTCAGTCTCTTTGATTAAATCGACCCCGTGTATCTTACTTTCACTGAGCTCAGTCCTGTAACACCCCAAACCCGGTCAACACACCACGACCGAATCTGGCATGTTACAAAGTGGAAACATTTTGAAAACACAATTTGCCGGATAATTTCTAAGGAAAATTCTTTTATCGCTTTAAGTTTTGGAAAACCCAGTAATAAGTGATGTTGAGATTGTTTTATAATTGCTTTAAAACTTGGAGAGACTCATGTTTGAAAATCCATTTGTTATTACCAATTTTAGAAAACATTCGATACTTATTAAAACTGAGTGTGGTGAGTATAGTTAAGTTTAAAACCATTTATATTTGAAGTTGCTTGAAAAAAAAAATTCAAGTTTAAGGAAAACATCCAAGTTACCTTTGTTGTCATCTTGTATATTTTGTTACCCGATGGTAAAGTTTATAAACCCGAAGGAGATATAGTTTTGAAAACATTTCTTTTTATCGGTTATTTAAACAAGTCAATGAATCCAACATATGTGTAATATAATCAAAATAAAAGCAAGTAATTAAAAACCCAAAATAATACTTAGCGGCCTTATTACAAAACCCAAAACCAAATTTAAAGAAAAATTACAAAAACCGAAATTGTAGTGTAAAGTCAAAACCCAAAATGTAGATGCATGGCCACCTGGAGTCCTCCCCGGCACCATATCCGCGATCTATGCCTCATCTGCAAAATATAAGGGAAGGGGTGAGTCACCGAGACTCAGTGTATAAATCCCCAACCCGATAGTTCAAGCATTTACACAGATCATCAGTAAAACATGCAAATCATGCAACCCATAACCTAACCATCCGATCTCCTTTAACTACCCCGTGTGGTCAAAACCACTGGTCGTCAAAACCACTGGTGACCAAAGTCACAATATCATATATCGGTGTGGTCAAAACCACTGGTGACCGTAGTCACAAATCAAATGATGGGGCCAACCCATCGTGTGGTCAAAACCACTGATGACAATCCCATAATCAATCATGTGGAGCCAACCCACTGTGGTACCAAACCACTGGGACGAGTCACAATATCCATATTTGGTCAAAACCACTGGTGACCGTAGTCACAAATATCATCAATGTGGTCAAAACCACTGGTGGTCAAAACCACTGGGACTTAGTCACAAATAATAATATCAAAGACGGGGCCAACCCGTCGTGCGGTCAAAACCACTGGTGACAGTCCAAAATAAATCATCCCCCTCCTCTCATCAATCCCATCATCATGTCCCCATCATACGTGTCATAATATCGTGTAATCATGCAAGTAACGCATAGCATAGCATTTAACAGTAACATGGTGATGTATATCAAAAATCACATAACAGGGGACTTACCCGGAGTCCACGCTCATGCCCACAAGGCAAAATCACTGATTTCAATAGCTATAACAGTAGCATAATAAGCATATCATATTAATAAAGTGTGTAAGCGTTACACACCTGACTATTCGTAGATCTAAGCAAAATCCTGAAATGTCACTTTTCCTACAATCGGCCAACATCACACTTTTAGATCTAAAGCCATTCAGCTTATTCACAAAATCTCGAAGGATGTGTCGCACAAAGGTAGCACTCACCTTAATGCCGATTTGGTTTCCAACCAAATCCCGAAGCTAAGCAATGAATCCCCCTTGCAATCGGCCCACACTAGCACACACAAATGGTTAGCCTTCGGCTTTTGAACAATTAAAAAATAGATCCAACGCTAGAGCCCTTACCTAGATCGGCAATCGAATCCCGAAAGTTCACTGAATCAGGTTGTACTCCTCCCTACAAATCGACCTTAACACATCATTAGAAACTAAAAGCCATTCAGCCATGGCATGAATCCCAAACCAAAAGAAATTGTCGCACCCTTACCTTAATAACTGATTCGGCCCCTACTCACCAAAGATCGGCACACCCTAAATGATGTTAGGGGTTTTGGCTACCTTTAAAGAACAAGAATGGAGTTCAATAAATAGATCTATAATGGAAAAGAAGATAAAAAGGTGGGGTTTCAGTCATTACCCGAATTGATCAAGAAGAGAAAAAGATGTCACTTACCAAGAGATTCGGCTAACTCAAATGAAAGAACTAGAGATAGATTCGGCACTTAATATGACAAAAAAGAAAACGCAAGAGGAGAGGGGCTTATGAGCAAAGTATTCGGCCAACCACTGAAAGAAGAAAAGCAGAAGAAAACCTAACAGGATTTCGGCTTTTGAAGATGGTAAAGATGGAGAAGAAAAAGAAATAGGAAAAGAAGGATTCGGCAAAGGAGAAGGCTAGAGAATTCAGTACAGGGAGATTTGAAAGAAGAAAAGATGTCGATAGAAGAATGGGTGTTGGTTTCGGATTTGAGCAAAAATAAGAAAAGAAGAAGTGACAAAGATGGATTCGGCAAAGAGGGAGTTTCGGCTCTTCAAGGGGTTGCTAAAATGAGTCAGCCAAGTGCCCAAATTGCCAAAAGAGAGAAGAGAAAAGAATGCACTTTGGTGTTTCGGTTTTGACACTACACGAAATGAAAAGAACCCCTAAGCTAGCCAAAAATGCACTCTCCTTTGGCTATGGAGATTCGGCCTACCCCTAATTCCCAAACCGATCACACCTCCTCACCCACAGTCCATAATTCGGCCAACACTTCAAAGCTCTCCCATCCACTCATTCAAATCGGTTTGAATGAGTCAAACTCCACATTTTTCTCCTCTCCATCCATTTCAAATTTGATGATCCCATCCTCATCCATCAAGAGAGTCCCACCTGAGCACACCTCTTCCGTGCTTGTAGCGTGAAAAAGAATAAGCAGAGAAGAGATTTCTACAACTCGAACCCAAGCACTCCTTCCCTGCATGTGGCGTCACTCCCTTGATACCTTAGCGGAGCCTCCTTTGCCACTTTTCCAAGGTAATTCTTGTGTCAGAACCTCCCAATAAATTCTTTTAACCCCTAACTCCCTTAGCTTTCACTTCCTAAGTACTAAAACAAAATTTTAGCCCTAACTCAAGCCTAACCCAGGGTCATGCCTAAACCCCAAAACATGATAAATGAACATAATAGACTTATCATCACATGCAACACAAGTAAAATGTAGAGACCCCGATTTAAGGATGTTACAGTTCTACCCCCTTAAAAATAATTTCGGCCTCGAAATTACCTGGTCAGAAGAGTTGAGGGTATTGCTATCACATCACATCCTCTGGTTCCCACGTGGCCTCCTCCGTACGATGGTTCCACCATAATACTTTTACCAAGGGTACTGACTTCCTACGTAGAACCTTGACATCTCGATCCAAGATCCGCACCGGTTCCTCCTCGAAAAACAAATCTGAGTTTACCTCTATATCCACAGCTGGCACGACATGCGACGGATCTGACCGATAGTGCCTAAGTATGGAAACATGAAAGACATCGTGAATCTGACTTAACTCTACTGGTACCTCGAGCTAATAAGCTACCGGTCCCACTCGCTTCAACACCGAATACGGCCCAATAAACCTAGGGCTTAGCTTCCCTTTTCGCCCAAATCTCAACACCTTCTTCCATGGTGATACCTTCAGAAAGATCTTATCACCCACTGAATACTCTAGATACCTGCGCTTAAGATTGGCATATGACTTCTGCCTGTACGACGCTTCCTTAAGACGAGTCCGAATCACCTTAACCTTATCCTCTGTTTCTGCTACCAACTCCGGACCCAACATCTGCCGTTCACCCAGTTCTGTCCAACATGTAGGAGTACGACATTTTCGTCCATATAGTGCCTCATATGGTGCCATTTGAATACTCGCTTGATAACTATTGTTATAAGCAAACTCTGCCAAAGGTAGATACTCCTCCCAACTACCGCTGAAATCCAGAATGCAACCTCTTAACATGTCCTCCAGAATCTAGACTACCCTCTCAAACTGTCCATCAGACTGCGGATGAAAAGTCGTGCTGAAATCCAACCTTATACCCAGAGCCTGATGCAAAGCTTTCCAGAACCTCGACGTGAACCTCGGATCCCTATCCAAAATAATTGACACTGACACTCCATGCAACCTTACTATTTCTGCCACATACAACTTGGCTAATTTCTGGAGCGAATAATCAACTCGGACTGGTATGAAATGAGCCGATTTAGTCGGACGATCCACTATTACCCAAACTGAGTCCTTCTTGCTAGGTGTAAGGGGAAGTCCACTGACGAAATCCATCGCAATCCTTTCCCACTTCCACTGTGGGATCTTTACTGGCTGCAACAGTCCTGAAGGTAACTGATGCTCAGCCTTGACTTGCTGGCATGTCAAGCATATGCCCACAAACTCAGTTACCTCCCGCTTAAGACCTGGCCGCCAAAACTGTTCCCTCAAATCACGATACATCTTACTGCCTCTAGGATGCATAGCGTATGGGCTGCTATGAGCTTCCTAAAGAATCCGCTGTCTCAATTCAACATCCTTAGGCATGCATACTTTCCCCTGAAAACATAGTACTCCATCACTGCCCAAGCTGTAACCGTCAGATTCACCAGTCTGCACTTGCAACATTCGAGCACTCAAAACCTCATCTATCAGCTGTCTCCCCTTAACCTGATCAATCCAAGACGGCTTTAGTTGAAATTCTGGCAAAAGACTCCCATTATCATAAAGACTAAGGTGAGCAAACATTGCTCGCAAGTCCACTACCACCTTACGGCTCAACGCATCCGCTACTACGTTAGCCTTACCCGGATGGTACTCAATCGAGCAGTCTTAGTCCTTCAACAACTCGATCCACCTTCTCTGCCTCAAATTTAAATCTTTCTGAGTCAAGAGGTACTTCAGACTCTTGTGATCCGTGTGAACTATCGATTTTTCTCCATACAAGTAATGCCTCCAAATCTTCAAGGCAAAAACCACTGCAGCTAATTCCAAGTCATGCGTCAGATAGTTACCCTCATGAGGCCTCAACTGACGAGATGCATACGCTATAACTTTTCCATCTTGCATCAGCACACACCCTAAGCCAGTATGCGATGCATCACAATAGACCGTGAATTCCTTTCCTGCCTCAGGCTGAATTAAAACAGGAGCTTCAATCAAAATCTTCTTTAACTTGTCAAAACTTTCTTGCTGTTTCTCAGACCATGCAAATGGAACCCCTTTCCTCAACAGCTTAGTCAGCGGCGCTGCGGTCAAAGAAAAACCTTCCATGAACCTTCTGTAGTATCCTGCCAAACCCAGAAAACTTCGAATCTCTGCAACCGACTTAGGTGGTTTCCAATCCAGCATTACTTCGATCTTACGAGGATCCACCCTAATCCCCTCAGCTGATACTACATGACCCAAGAAAGTTACCTCTTTAAGCCAGAACTCGCACTTACTAAACTTGGCAAATGACTGTTTCTCCCTCAAAACCTGTAGAACCACCCGAAGATGCACGTCATGTTCCTCCTCAGATTTCAAGTACACCAAGATGTCGTCTATAAACACTACGACAAATCGATCCAAATACGGTTGAAACACCCGATTTATCACGTCTATGAATGTTGCCAGTGCATTAGTCGACACAAATGGTATCACTAGAAACTCGTAATGCCCATACCGAGTACAAAATGCCATCTTATGAATATCAGCCTCCTTCACCTTGAGTTAATGATACCCAGACCTGAGATCGATCTTAGAGAAAACCGATGCACCCTTGAGTTGATCAAACAAGTCGTCAATCCTGGGCAACGGATACTTGTTCTTTATCGTCAACTTATTCAGCTGGCGGTAGTCTATACACATCCGTATTGTACCATCTTTCTTCTTAACAAAGAGCATAGGAGCTCCCCAAGGAGATATACTCGGCCGGATGAAACCCCTGTCAAACAATTCCTGAATTTGCGCCTTTAACTCCACCAATTCCTTTGGCGCCACCCTATATGGAGCTATAGACACTGGCGCGGTCCCTGGTAGCAGATCTATACCGAACTCAACTTCGCGGTTCGAAGGCACATCCGGAAGTTTCTCTGGAAATACATCAGCAAATTCTCTCACGGTTCGGACACTCTCCACAGCTGAATCCTTAGCTCCCAAAGCACAGACATGTACCATGAATGCCTTACAACCTTTCCTAACCATTTTCTCCACTTTCAGTGCAGAAACCACATTGGATAGGTAATCTCTCCTATTACCTATCATCACCACCTCTTCGCCTTCCACCGTCTTCAACACCATGCGCTTAGTTGCACAATCTAAACTGGCCTGGTACTTCACTAGCCAATCTATCTCGAGAATCAGATCGAACTCCCCAAACTGCAGTTCCATCAAGTCAGCCAAAAACACAATCCCTTGAAGTTCTAGGGGTACATCCCTATACAGTTTACTTACTTCTACAAAGTGACCTAGATGGCTTATCACTGTCATCTTCCTAGAAGTAATCAGAGAGTCTAAGTTCATGGTTTCCACTATGCTACTGGCTACATACGAGTGCGTCAATCCCACATCTATCAAAGCATTATAAGGTAATCCAAAGATTAAGAACGTACAGATTATGACGTCCGATGCGTCGCCCTCCTCTCGATGCCTCGCCAGAGACCAATCCAGCCGTCTCGCCTCTGCATGCACCGCACCCCGCCCCGATGCTCCACGGCCTCTACCGGATCCATTACCTCCCGGCCGCACCACCACGCCCTCCGAGCTCGCCGACTATCCTCCCGACCGAGCACGATTACGGTCCCCGATCGCAACCTAGCTGACCTCTGCGAAGAATCCCTCACTCGATGCCCCATCGATCCACACTCAAAGTAACCTCTGTTTCCAGTCCAGCATTCCTCCGCGTGAGACTTCCCACACCGAGCACATCGTGGCAGCCACTGAGTATTAGCAGCAGCAGGTCTAGCAGCTTGACTAGGCCACTAAATCTACCCCGTTTCTGCTGATTCTCGGTAGACCCAGATGATCCAGAATTTCTTTTGTTCCAACCCTTATCCTGATTCAGTCTTACCGACTGTTTCACTTCCTCAGCAACCTTAGCCTTTTCCATTAAGGCCGCAAACTCTCTTTCCTGCTGTGGGGTAATTACCATCCGCAGCTCGTCTCTCATCCCATCCTCAAAGCTGACACAGCGCTCATGCTCCGTGCCTAGAATACCACGTGCATAGCGACTCAGCCGAAGAAATTCCACTTCATATTCTGACACAGTCTTATTACCCTAGACCAAGTTCAGGAACGCCTTGCGCTGCGCATCAATATAGCTAGCCCCTATGTATTTCCTCTGATAAGCTGCCCTAAAGAATTCCCAAGTAAGATCATCCGCCATTGCTCTGTCCCTAACTGTGAGCCACCACTGATATGACTCATCTCGCAGCAAAGATACTACCCCCTTATTCCATTATGTCGCTTCCAACCAATATTCTGCCGTGCTAGGAGCCACACCAGGGATACCTCTGAATACCTCGGCACTATTAGCCTGGAGTCGTTCGGGCACAGATTTCTGAACCCCTGCTCCAACGCCTGCACTAGCAACCCTCTCTAACACCCGCAAAGATCGTCGCGTGACATCGCATCATCACCCATGCGGTCTCGATGTTACTGCGCCCCACGGTGGCGGCGGTGGTACCTTATTTTTCGATCCATGACCAGACCCTACCGGTTCCGAGACTGTCATCTTACCCCTACCCCGTCCACGAGTGTTATGCCCACGTCCACGTGTACTCATGTCTACCGATATGATACGAGCTGATTAAAAGTTTTATGCATCAGACTTTTATTCCACTGTCTATTAAGGCATAGTTTTATGAGAAGTTTAATCAGAGATTGTTTCGTAAGTACATCCATCCTATAGTTCAAATCTCTAGAGTAGTTCCTACTACTATTTAGTCATACCAATATCACCATAATCACATCATCAAAAGAGCCAGTTTGAGGTACTTACCTGGGCGGACTGGTGCCGGAGACTTGGTGCCATGCTTTCACCACTATACGTTTTCCCATAAAAGCCTTTCATAATCCATTTTAAAACATTTTTAGGCCTCGATAAACTGGCTCTGATACCAAAATTGTAACACCCTAAACCCGGTCAACGCACCACGACCGAATCTGGCATGTTACAGAGTGGAAACATTTTGAAAACACAATTTGCCGGATAATTTCTAAGGAAAACTCTTTTATCGCTTTAAGGTTTGGAAAACCCAATAATAAGTGATGTTGAGATTATTTTATAATTGCTTTAAAACTTGGAAAGACTCATGTTTGAAAATCCATTTGTTATTACCAATTTTAGAAAACATTCGATACTTATTAAAATTGAGTGTGGTGAGTATAGTTAAGTTTAAAACCATTTATATTTGAAATTGTTTGAAAAAAATTCAAGTTTAAGGAAAACATCCAAGTTACCTTTGTTGTCATCTTGTATATTTTGTTACCCGATGGTAATGTTTATAAACCCGAAGGAGATATAGTTTTGAAAACATTGCTTTTTACCGGTTATTTAAACAAGTCAATAAATCCAACATATGTGTAATATAATAAAAATAAAGGTAAGTAATTAAAAACCCAAAATAATACTTAGCGGCCTTATTACAAAACCCAAAACCAAATTTAAAGAAAAATTAATAAAACCGAAATTGTAGTGTAAAGTCGAAACCCAAAATGTAGATGCATAGCCACCTCGAGTCCTCCCCGGCTCCATATTCGCGATCTATGCCTCATCTACAAAATATAAGGGAAGGGGTGAGTCACCGAGACTCAGTGTATAAATCCCCAACCAGATAGTTCAAGCACTTACACAGATCATCAGTAAAACATGCAAATCATGCAACCCATAACCTAACCATCCTATCTCCTTTAACTACCCCGTGTGGTCAAAACCACTGGTGGTCAAAACCATTGATGACCGAAGTCACAGTATCATATATCGGTATGGTCAAAACCACTGGTGACCGTAGTCACAAATCAAGTGATAGGGCCAACCCATCGTGTGGTCAAAACCACTGATGACAATCCCATAATCAATCATGTGGGGCCAACCCACTGTGGTACCAAACCACTGGGACGAGTCACAATATCCATATGTGGCCAAAACCACTAGTGACCGTAGTCACAAATATCATCAATGTGGTCAAAACCACTGGTGGTCAAAACCACTGGGACTTAGTCACAAATAATAATATCAAAGATGGGGCCAACCCGTCGTGTGGTCAAAACCATTGGTGACAGTCCAAAATAAATCATCCCCTCCTCTCATCAATCCCATCATCATGTCCACATCATACGTGTCATAATATCGTGTAATCATGCAAGTAACGCATAGCATAGCCTTTAACAATAACATGGTGATGTATATCAAAAATCACATAACAGGGGACTTACCCGAAGTCCATGCTCATGCCCACAAGGCAAAATCACTGATTTCAATAGCTATAATAGTAGCATAATAGGCATATCATATTAATAAAGTGTGTAAGCGTTACACACCTGACTATTAGTAGAATTAAGTGAAATCCCGAAATATTGCCCTCACTTTTCCTACAATCGGCCAACATTACACTTTTATATCTAAAGCCATTCGGCTTATTCACAAAATCCCGAAGGATGTGTCGCACAAAGGTAGCACTCACCTTAATGCCGATTTGGTTTCCAACCAAATCCCGAAGCTACGCAATGAATCCCCCTTGCAATCGGCCCACACTAGCACACACAAATGGTTAGCCTTCGGCTTTTGAACAATTAAGAAACAGATCCAACGCTAGAGCCCTTACCTAGATCGGCAATCGAATCCCGAAAGTTCACTGAATCAGGTTGTACTCCTTCGTACAAATCGACCTTAACACATCATTAGAAACTAAAAGCCATTCTGCCATGGCACGAATCCCAAACCAAAAGAAATTGTCGCACCCTTACCTTAATAACTGATTCGACCCCTACTCACCAAAGATCGGCACACCCTAAATAATGTTAGGGGTTTCGGCTACCTTTAAAGAACAAGAATAGAGTTCAATACATAGATCTATAATGGAAAAGAAGATAAAGAGGTGGGATTTCGGTCATTACCCGAATTGATCAAGAAGAGAAAAAGATGTCACTTACCAAGAGATTCGGCTAACTCAAATGAAAGAACTAGAGATAGATTCGGCACTTAATATGACAAAAAAGAAAACGCAAGAGGAGAGGAGCTTATGAGCAAAGTATTCAGCCAACCACTGAAAGAAGAAAAGAGGAAGAAAACCTAACAAGATTTCGGCTTTTGAAGATGGTAAAGATGGAGAAGAAAAAGAAATGGGAAAAGAAGGATTCGGCAAAGGAGAAGTCTAGAGATTTCGACACAGGGAGATTTGAAAGAAGAAAAGATTTCGACAGAAGAATGGGTGTTGGTTTCGGCTTTAAGCAAAAATAAGAAAAGAAGAAGTGACAAAGATACATTCGGCAAAGAGGGAGTTTCGGCTCTTCAAGGGGTTGTTAAAATGAGTCGGCCAAGTGCCCAAATTGCCAAAAGAGAGAAGAGAAAAGAATGCACTTTGGTGTTTCGGTTTTGACACTACACGAAATTAAAAGAACCCCTAAGCTAGCCGAAAATGCACTCTCCTTTGGCTATGGAGATTCGACCTACCCCTAATTCCCAAACCGATCACACCTTCTCACACACAGTGCACAATTCGGCTAACACTTCAAAGCTCTCCCATCCACTCATTCAAATCGGTTTGAATGAGTCAAACTCCACATTTTTCTCCTCTCTATCCATTTCAAATTTGATGATCCCATCCTCATCCATCAAGAGAGTCCCACCTGAGCACACCTCTTCCTTGCTTGTGGCATGAAAAAGAATAAGCAGAGAAGAGATTTCTGCAGCTCGAACCCAAGCATTCGTTCCCTGCATGTGGCGTCACTCCCCTGACACCTTAGTTGCGCCTCCTTGTCCACTTTACCAAGGTAATTCTTGTGTCACAACCTCCCAAATTTAACCCCTAACTCCCTTAGCTTTCTCTTTCTAAGTACTAAAAAAAAATTTTAGCCCTAACTCAGGCCTAACCCAGGGTCATGTCTAAACCCCAAAACATGATAATTAAACATAATAGACATATCATCACATGCAACACAAGCAAAATGCAGAGACCCCGATTTAAGGATGTTACAAGTCTAATACAAAGGTGTTCAACATTTACAACCGTACAAAGCCTCGTAAGGTGCCAATTTGATACTCGATTGAAAACTATTATTATATGCAAATTCAATCAGTGGCAAGTATCGCTCCCATGTACCTTTAAACTTGAGAATACAACATCCCAACATATCTTCGAGTATCTGAATAATTCGTTCGGACTGACCATTTGTCTAAGGATGAAAAACAGTACCAAAATGTAGTTTCATACCTAGTGCGTCTTGCTGTTTCTTCCAAAACTGTGATGTAAATCTCGGATCTCTATTCTAAACAATAGAAATTGGTACTCCGTGCAATCTCACAATCTGAGAAATATACAATTCAATAAGTTTATCCAGCGAGTAATTTGTACGAATCGGAACAAAATGAGCCGATTTAGTCAATCTATCCACAATAACCCAGATTGCATCTTTCTTACTCGGTGACAAAGGCAAACCCGATACAAAATCCATCGTAACTCTATCCCATTTCCACTCAGGTATTATAATTGGCTGAAGTAAACCAGAAGGTACCTGATGCTCGACTTTGACTTGTTGATAAATCAAACATCTTGAAACAAAATCAAAGATGTCTCGTTTCATACCAGGCCACCAGTAAAGCTGTTTCAAATCATTATACATTTTCATACTACCCGGATGAACAGATAACCGACTGCTATCTGAAACAATTCTAAATTTCTTGAAACACATATTCGGTCTCTAAACCTCAATCAACCCTCAACATCAACATGAAACTCTGAATCAGTATTCGTATCATATTGAGCCCGTTTTTCTATCAATTCATTATCAACTTTTTGAGCCTCACAAATCTGCTGAATAAATAACGGTTTCACTTTCAACTCAGCTACAAGAGAACCGTCACCGGATAGAGCCAATTGAGTATTCATGGCACATAGAGCAAACAATGATTTTCGACTCAAAGCATCAGCAACAACATTGGCTTTCCCCAAATGGTAGTCAATTAAAAGCTCATAATCTTTTAGCAACTCTATCCATCTTCGCTGTCATAGATTCAGATCTTTCTAGGTCATCAAATATTTCAAGCTTTTGTGATCAAAATAAATGTAACATTTCTCACCGAACAGATAGTGGCGCCATATCTTCAATGCAAACACAATAGCTGCCAATTCCAAATCGTGTGTCAGATAGTTTTTTTCGTGCGGCTTTAATTGTCTCGAGGCATAAGCTATGACTTTGCCTTCCTGCATTAAAACATAGCCCAGACCACTCAGAGATGCATTACTATAAATGACAAGTTCTTTACCCAATTTTGGCTAAACTAGTATTAGAGCTTCGGTCAATAAGATTTTCAACTGTTCAAAACTTTTCTGGCACTTTTTTGACCACTCAAACTTAACATCTTTCTGAAGTAGTCGCGTCATCAGAGTTGCAATCATAGAGAAACCTTTTACAAACCGTCTATAATAACCAACTAGTCCTAAAAAGCTTCAGACCTTGGATACATTTTTAGGAGGCTTCTAATCTAGTATTGTCAAAACCTTATTCGGATCAACCTGAATACCCAATGCTGATACAACATGACCCAGAAAACTGACTTCTCGTAACCAAAACTCACATTTACTGAACTTCACATACAACTGTTTTTCACGCAAAGTCTGTAGCACCAATCTCAGATGTTCATCATGCTCAGATTCGTCACGGGAATAGATCAATATGTCATATATGAACACAACCACAAATCGATCCAAATACTATCTGAAGATCCGATTTATTAAATCCATAAAAACTATAGGTGCATTAGTAAGTCTGAAAGGCAAAACCAAAAACTCATAGTGTCCGTACCTCGTTCGAAAAGCAGGTTTTGGCACATCGGAGTCTTTAACTTGCAACTGATAGTAACCTGATTCAAATCTATCTTAGAGAACACGGTAGCCCTTTTCAACTGATCAAACAAGTCGTTAATATGTGGCAAAGAATATTTATTCTATATAGTCACCTTGTTGAGCTATCGGTAATCAATGCACATTCTCATAGTTCCATCTTTCTTTTTCACAAATAAAATCGGTGCACCCCAGGGAGAGAAATTCAGTCGTGCAAAGCCTCTCTTAGTCAATTCTTGTAACTGAGCCTTCAATTCTTTTAATCCAGTCGGTGCCATTCTGTACGGAGCTGTCGAAATTGGAGTCATCCCCAACACTAACTAAATACCAAACTCTCGGATCGGTGGCAAACTTGGTAATTCATCATGAAACACATCTGGATACTCGCACACAATAGGTACTGATTCAATCTTCTTTTCGGTCACTTTAGAGTCAAGCACATAAGCAAAGTAAGCTTCACAACCCTTTCTCACATATTTTTGCGCTAACATCGAAGATATCACTACCGGTAAACCATTCAGATCATCAGACTCAATCTGAATAATCTCATCGTTCTGACATCGCAAATCAATAGTCTTCCATTTGTAGTTCACAATAGCATCATGTAAGGTTAACCAATCCATACCTAGAATTATATCAAACTCGTCAAATGGAAACAACATCAAATCAGTCGAAAAACATGAATCTCAAATAACGGACAATTCTTGCACACTTTACTGACCAAAACACACCGGCCTAAGGGGTTCGATACTTTAATCATAAACTCAGTAGACTTACAGGTAAAGTCTTATTGGATACTAAAGTCTCACATACATAAGAATAAGTCGAACCAGGATCAATCACTGCAACAACACTAGTATCATAGTGAGTGAAAGTATTAGTAATAACATTTAGGAATGAAGCCTCTTCTCGAGCACCAATAGCATAAGCTCTGGCATGTGCGCGAGCCTCAGATCTAACCGTTGTGTCTTTAGTGCCTTACTGACCGCTGCTAACATTACCCATGTTTCTGGGTGGTCTACCTCGTGCTGACATGTTACTCGGTCTCGTACTCTGTACTGTATTTTGCTCCGCTAACTCTGGGCACTCACGAATGAAATGATCCATCGATCCACATTTAAAACAAGCCCGATCAATCAATATACAGCTGTTGGGATGTCGTTTACCGCAGTGTTTGCACTTAGGTTGATTCGATCTGACATTACCAACACTAGCTACTGAGGTAGCTCTGGAACTCACAGGTGGTCTATCTCGATCAAGTTTAGAATAACCCGTAGTAGCCTTTGATCGGCTAACATCATCTCTGAATTTCTTTGATGCTAGCTAAGATGTCTTACTCGGTAATCTCTTACGAGAATCTCTTGCTTTAAAATCAGCTTTTTTTTTTTATTTCCCGAGCTCTACGGCATTGCATGCTTGCTCAACAAGTACAACAAACTCTTTTATTTCAAGGATGCCAACTAACAGTTTAATATATTCATTTAACACGTATTCGAACCTTTTACACATTATAGCTTCAGTCGACACACATTCTCGAGCATATCTACTGAGTCTCACAAATTTTCGTTCATATTTTGTCACAGTCATGCAACCCTATTTTAACTCGAGAAATTCTTTGCATTTTTGATCTATGAATCTTTGACTAATATATTTCTTCCAGAATTTAGTCTGAAAGAACTCCCAGGTGACCCGTTCTTTCAGAACTACCGAAACTAGCGTATTCCACTAGTGATATGCAGTGTCCCGTAACAAAGATATAGCACATTTTAAGCACTCATCAGGGGTACAAGATAGCTCATCAAACACACAAATAGTATTATCGAGCCAGAATTTAACTTGCTCAGCATCATCATCATCAGTGGCTCTGAATTCTTTAGCCCCGTGTTTTCTGAATTTATCAACCGACGGCTTATTCAATTGCACCGAATCAGTAACTTGCGACATTACAGGTATCTATGGGGGAATCAGTGGGGTAGAAGGTTGTGGAACAGCCGAATTTGTCTGAATATACTGAGTAAACCAATCGTTCATCATTTGGTAAAAGGCTTGTTTAGCCTCTTCCTCTTGGTTACTCGAAGTCAGTCGAGAATCAATCGACGCTGTCCCTTGAGTAGGAGCAGGCGCTATACTCTTAACATCATTAGCTACGGCTCGATCGGGATCTATTTACTATAAGAAAACACATTTCAATTGCCAGAAATCATCATACTATCGCAGTATAAAAATTTATGGCATGTATAGCTAGACTCACACTCGCGACATTAGTCCTAGAACCGACTAAGCCGTAGCTCTGATACCAATAAAATGTAACACCCCTAACCCGTATTCGTCACCAGAATGGGGTTACGAGGCATTACTCAACAAAGCACAACATTCGAACAATTATATATGTACACATGAACGACTCTCTCAAATTAATCAAATTTTAAATTATAAAGCTAACATAAACTCTTTACGAGTCATTCCTTATAATATAACGGACATATATGTAGTCACATAAATCATAAGCAAAAATATCAAATAAATCAAAATCATATATCATTTTGACCTTATCGTAATCGGCACATCATGCATTTTCATTCAATTTACCTAAACTTGACCGAATTTAATATAAGTATCATTATACTTCTATATACTACTTAATCATTTAAGCCCAAATAACAAAACCAATTTACTAAATACACATATATCCTTTTTGTTTTATTATAACACAAGTTACTATTCAAATGGTCAAAACCCAAATACAAGGGCCGAATATGAACATGATAAATTCATATGTTTTAGTAAATATCTATTTTCATTTTACTAAATCTCATCTCACGCATATAATATTGCTTAGTACCAAACCAAAATATATCAATCCCTAATTTTCATTTTATAACAAGCTTATCACAAGTACATATATATATATAACATGACCAAATTTAAATAGGCTTAAAAGATCAATCATAACTGATTCATTATGTACTTATCAAACACCTATTAACTAAACCATATATTCATACCATATCATCAAAATTATGCCAATACATAACTATTAAATTCTTGGTTCATTCTCCATGGCCGAATATCAAACAATTTGTAACCATTACTTAGATTTAATATCATAGCCAAACACATTCATTAATCACATATGTCTTTAACATTTTTACTAAAATAAACTCATTCAATATCAACCATACTAAACCTCAAACATTATTAAACCATATCAACTTCATTTCATCTATATGCCATAACCGAATTCACTTAAATACCAAATCACATAACAATACCTTAGCAAAGCATATCAAACAAGATTCACATATATTTACGTATAAGTAAACCATAACCGCAACACCAAAACCAAAACCAAACATATCACACATATCATGTATATGACTCATAACCGAAATTAATTAAGCTTGAATGTAACACCCCAAACTCGGCCTAGAAGTTAGGCCCGAATCTGGCATGTCAAATTGAAGTGTTTCTCGAAAATCGTGTTTTCGTTTGCATTCATTTATTTTCAAACCGTGGTTTATATAAAAACTACCCCCTTTTCAAAATGTTATCAATCACTTAGTAAAATCTTTTTCAATTGCGGAAGCTTAATTAAAATTAATGATTTATGGAAACATGATATTTAAAAATTGGGTTGCGGAAACGTAGTGTTTGAAAGCAGTTATTGTTTTGGAAAACCCGTGTTTTCTAGCCTGGCAAATAAAAAATAATAGAAAATAAAAGTTTAAATCCCAAATGGCCTTATTACAAAAATATCAAACCCAAAGTAAATTATTTGAAAGGCTAGCCATAAGGAAAAACTTGAGAACATGTGGCCACCTCCGAGTCCCTCGCAGCACCGATCCGTCTAAGGCTCGGGATTACCTGCACAATTAAAAATGGGGTGAGTTTATGAAAACTCAGTGTGTAATCCCTTTACTAGAGTAACAGTCAGTATACATAACCAGAAATCTAACAGCCTAGGCCAAAGCCCTTTAACAGTAACAGTACAGTCTAGTTCAGAGCATACGTGGGTCAAAGCCCACTACAATATCATTTGGGTCACATCCCATAACAGAATCAATTAGGCCTAGCCCAAACCAATAACAGAACAAGTGGGCCGAAGCCCAGTATAGTGACAGATCTCATAAACAAGTATGCAATAGTATGAGGATGCAGCCCAACCCAATCCAACCATCACACCACCCGTACTAACCCTACACACCTGTGGGGACCAAGTCAACCCACCCAGCCCTACACACCAAGATCGTAGCTGAGCTGCCAGTATCAACGCAGCAAAGTTACCAGTAGCAGTATACGTGTAACACCCGGATTTAGGGGCTATGCATGTTGGGTATAATTCAAGTTCTAGTAGGTCTTGGGTATGCTTGGATGTGTTTTAGAGGTCCGGAGAATGCTCGGATTAAAAGGGAGGCTGTGGAAAAATTTGGATTTTTAAGTGTTTAAAAGGAGCTTGGCTATAGGTGACTTAAGAAAATTATTTGGGGAATTGGACATAAGAATTGGGCTGGTAAAGTGGCAAGGGAGACGCCACTAAGTGCTTGGCAAAGTGACGCCTCAGTGCAAGGGGGCGGTGTTCGAGTGCACAAGGCAAAGACTTTGGCCTTTATTTTTGCGTCACTAAGGAGAAGAGTTGGGCAGCTTTTGGATACTTAAAAGATGGAGGAAGACTTGGTCTTCTCTTTTAAAATTCGGCTAGGTAGGTAAGAGAGAGGTTTGACTTTTTCAAATCTTTTGAATGGATGAAAGGGAGGTGTTTTAGGAGTGATTTGAGGGATTTTTGGGGAGGTTGGGTAGTGGGCGAATTTTGGTTTCTTTAGGGGAGCTTGGCGAATGTTATAAATAGGGGGTGTTCATCTTTTGGGTTTTTCCCTATTTGCTTGCTTGCCGAATTGCTTAACAATTCATCTTTTTTTCCCATCCCTTCTAAACCGAAACCCCCATTGCTAGCTTCCTCCTTTCTCCTTTCTCTCTTGTATACCCATAGCCGAACCACTCATCTTGCATCCCTCCTTTTTCCTTCATTCTCGCTAAACAGAAAGTGCACCCACACCCTTCTTTATCTTCTCAAACCTCTTTGGCGAAACTATTATTCCCTCTCTTTGATTCTCTTGTTAGCCGAATCTACACCATCTTTGTGCCGAATATTCCTTCCTCAATTTGGTAGTACTATTGGTCGAATGTTAGCTTAGACCACTTCGGGTTCCGTTGCAATCATTGTTAAAGGGTACTCTGGGGGTTTAAGTAGTCGATCAAGCCTTCGTTGTAGCAATCACCTGGTAAGTGGTGGTAAGGTTTTGATAAGCTATGTATGTGGTATTTCAATTAGATCTAAGGTTGTTAAGTATATGATGCTAAGGCCGATTGTAGGGGGAGAAGAGCCTAGCGCAGGAGATCTTTCGAGAGGCGATTAGTCAACGGTTGTAGAGGCATAAAAGTGACATTTTGAGGTTTGATCGGTGGTGCTATTAAGGTGCGTAATCAACGCACTATTTTGCGATTGTTGGTTTGTTTAATGTGATTACATGTGTATTATGTGTGGAGGCCGATTATAATGGCTTAAGTGATGTGAATCGAGGATTGGTAAGATTGGGTATGTTGTATACATTTTATATATGTTTGATGTGGTATTGGTAATTAATATTTACTCACTCTATATGACATTCTTGCATGATTTATTGACACATGGGCATGGGATTGGATTGAAGAAGGAAGAAGTGTACACAGGATGTGCACGTGGTCTAATGATAGCTCAGGCTACATTAGCGCTTGATGGCTAGCTTTGTCTTTGCCTCAAGGGAGGTGTGGCTCGGTGCCCATCTCGGCGGTTGATGGCTGTGTGCATCACCGTAGACGGATTTTGATACCGGGATCACGATTGGTTGATCGGTGGCTCAGCCACGGCCTTGAGCAGTGAGTTGCCAAGGTAAGGATTTTGGATCACGATGTGATCAGTGGTGGTTTTATCCACGGCCTTAGGCAGGGAGTCTGCTAAGGTTGGCGTACGGTTGGATTGTGGGTTGGGCTGAGATGCATTTTGCATGACTTGCTATAAGAAAAGTTTGGTTAGGGGCCAAGCCCATACTTGTGGAAATCTGTGTTTTGATTATGCACTGAGTCAGTGGACTCACTCTTTCATTAACCATTTCAGGTGACGTATAGATTGGACCGGGATCGGAAAAGACACATGGTGGCCCATGCAGGAGGAGAAGTTTAAATACTTTTAAAGCTGATTTATATTTGAAGTATTTGGGTTTAAATATTGTGTAATAAGGGCCTTTTATTTAATTTTATTTACTTTGGAAATTACTTAATTATTATTTTGGGTACTTTTCTTTTATTTTAATTTGGTTATGACTTGGGAAAAATTTAATTACTAGCTTGTTGAAATGATTTTATTCTAATCTACTTATTCAAAGTCTTCATAAGTTAGTAAAGTGTTTTTAACGTGGACATTTTTATAATATCAAGTCTAAAGTATTTTTTTAAGTACATGGATTTTCAAAGGTTAATAAATTTATTATTTTATTTTAAGTCAAAAGAATTTTTCCACCGTCTTTCGCAGATGACATAACCGGATTTGATTCGTAGTGAATAGGCCGGGTTTGGGGATGTTCTGATTTAATATCGAGCTCGGTTCAAAACTCGGCTTTGAGGTTTTGGGTCAAACGCTTTTCAAAATGGGCTTTTGAAATGTGGGCTTTATAAACAATATTTTTCGAGTTATTACGGCATGGCACTTTGTGTCTCAGGCCCAAGTCCACGGTAAGTACTTCGGACTTTCTTTAAGTGATTTGTTTGTATGAATTGATTTGGGCTTAGTTTGGGCTCGTAGAATAGAATAATAGGATCTGTTGGACCCAAGGACTAGACTACTCAAACATGTGCATAAAACTTAAAGCTCTTAAACAAACTTGTGAAGTAAGTCGCCCAGTTAAGGTGTGGCAACCACTGTACGCATGTCTAGGAGTGGAACCGGAAGAGCCTGGTATTTAAGCAGTCCTTGTGACTCACCTCCTCTTCACAGGAATCCTACCTGGTGCGTAGCTACGGTTCACCTTAACCAAGAGGACTTGTTCATAAGCTAAACTGATTATTAAAACCCGAAAGGGATGTGGCCTGATTGTTTTAAAATCCCCTGTTTTAAAATTTTCAACTTTACCCCTTTGGTCTATAAACCCTAAATTTTATTTTGAAGGACGTTTTTGATTTACAAAATTACCAAAATGCCCCTAGTGGCAAAATTACAAAAATACCCTTGTGTTATAAAATTTTCGTACTACCCTCACATTTTGATAAAATGATTTTCACTTTACAAAATACCAAAATTTTGAGGTTTCAAAATATTAAGTTTGTGGAAATTTACTGAAAAAGTACCACGGTTGATAAAATTACCGAAAAGCCCTTGGTTTCTAAATTTTCAGGTTTCTCTCAACTTTTCTTGAAATATTCCTATCGACCAAATATCGAGAAAATTCTATTTGGTAAAATGTTGTGATATTCGATTTGGGAAATTTACTGAAAATGCCCATGATTTCAAAAAAAAAAGTTACAAAATAACCTCGATTCTGAAATTTTTTATGATACCTCTGGTTTGAACAAAATTTTTAAGATGACCGAGATTTTGTGAATTTTGAAATATCGTAAGTTGGAAAACTATTTTCAAAATTGACCCAGAGTTATTACCAAAATACCCCTCTTTAGGAAAAATGACGAAATTACCCCTGGGTAGGGAAGGAAACTTTGATTGCTCGAAAGAACTACTCTCGGAAAAATTCATTGCATAAAATTGCTCGTGGATAAAACAGTGGAACAATAATTTCTAATCCATAAAACTTTCTAAACAGACTAAATCGAGGCGCTAGATATGAGTTCTAGGGGGCGTGGTCGCAATACTCGTGGACGTGGTAGAGGCAGGATGTCAGTATCGGAACCGGTTGGGTCACGCCATGGGTCAGAGGGCGATGCACCGCCACCAGCTGTTGAGGTTGAACAGCAGGATCAGACTGGAGGAGACGACGCAGTATCGCAAGTTGTGCTGCGAGTGCTCGAACGAGTGGCAGGAGCCAATGTGGGCAATAGGACTCGGAAATCGGTACCCGAAAGGCTTAGGGCGAATGGAGCCGAGGTTTTCAGAGGAGTGTCTGGGGTAGCTCCGAACGTGGCAGAGTATTGGCTTGAGGCTGTTGAAAGGATTATGGACGACTTAGACTTAACTGCTGAGGAGAAGCTTAAGGGTGTTGTTTCGTTGCTACGGGATGAAGCCTACCAGTGGTGGCTCACTGTTAAGGAAAGTACCCCTGCGGATCGAGTGGATTGGGGTTACTTTAAGATCAAGTTTGAAGGGAAGTATGTCGGAGCGAGCTATGTGGACGCTCAGAGGAAGGCGTTCCTTAATCTGGGTGCAAAGTAAGTAGTCAATCAATAGCGAGTACGGTCGAAGTTTTTGCGTTTGAGTCGGTATGCTCGAGGCATCGTGGGCCTCGATTATGAGAGATGCGCCGATTTGAAGATGGTCTGCGGGATGAAAGTGCGAGTTTTGATTGCTCAGATCGGGAAAGAGACTTCGCTAGTTTTAGTGGAGAAAGCTCGAATAGCCGAGGAGGTCAAGAAAGCCGGTCGAGAGGCACAATAGAGAAAGGAACCGTGATAAGAGAAGTGTTGGATCGCTGAAGTGGTTGAGAGGGTCCGAGAAAAGACCGAGGGTTGAGACTCTGCTCATATTGCTAAGCCACCGCCGTAAATCCAGATCATCCGTGTGCGCAGGCGGAAGGTATCATGTTGGCGAGTCTTTGGAATCGAGTTCGAGTGCTTGGATGTAAGTCCAAGACTCATCCGATTAAGGATTGTCCCGAGAATCGAATAGGACTCGGATGAAGGTCAAGGTAATGTGCAACCAGCAGAGGTGGTCGCAAGCGACTTAGAGGTCGTGGTTCGAACCATGGAGGAAATGGTTCGCCCGGTCGTGGAGCTTTAGGCCGCGGTAATGGTGGCACCGAGGCAAGACGGCCAGTGTCCGGTTTATGCGGTCCGTCGGAGAGGATAATGATGTGCCCGATGTGTCACCGGTGGTAAGTTTCTTAAGCCGGAATATTCTCGTATGGTTTTGTTCATTTGTGTAGTGGCAAAGTTGTTATGTTGCTTGTAAAGTATCTAGAACCTTGAGTATGATTGGTACTGTGCCTAGAAATAGGTTAGCTCTTTAAAATCGGAGTGCTTGCAAATTATAGCGTGGTGAGGTGAATTAAGATGTTCAATCATTAGCCTAACCAAGTAATTTCGAGGACGAAATTATTTGTTAGGAGGGTAGAATTGTAACACCTTGATTTAGGGGCTATGCATGTTGGGTATAATTCAAGTTCTAGTAGGTCTTGGGTATGCTTGGATGTGTTTTAGAGGTCCGGAGAATGCTCGGATTAAAAGGGAGGGCGTGGAAAAATTTGGATTTTTAAGTGTTAAAGGGAGCTTGGCTATAGGTGACTTAAGAAAATTATTTGGGGGAATTGGACATAAGAATTGGGGTGGTAAAGTGGCAAGGAGACGCCACTAAGTGCTTGGCAAAGTGACGCTCAGTGCAAGGGGGCGGTGTTCGAGTGCGAAGGCAAAGACTTTGGCCTTTATTTTTGCGTCACTAAGGAGAAGAGTTGGGCAGCTTTTGGATACTTAAAAGATGGAGGAAGACTTTGTCTTCTCTTTTTAAAATTCGGCTAGGTAGGTAAGGAGAGAGGTTTGACTTTTTCAAATCTTTTTGAATGGATGAAAGGGAGGTGTTTTAGGAGTGATTTGAGGGATTTTGTGGGGAGGTTGGGTAGTGGCCGAATTTTGGTTTCTTTAGGGGAGCTTGGCCGAATGTTATAAATAGGGGGTGTTCATCTTTTTGGGTTTTTCCTATTTGCTTGCTTGCCGAATTGCTTCACAATTCATCTTTTTTTTCCCATCCCTTCTAAACCGAAACCCCATTGCTAGCTTCCTCCTTTCTCCTTTCTCTCTTGTATACCCATAGCCGAACCACTCATCTTGCATCCTCCTTTTCCTTCATTCTCGCTAAACCGAAATTGCACCCCCCACACCCTTCTTTATCTTCTCAAACCTCTTTGGCGAAACTATTATTCCTCTCTTTGATTCTCTTGTTAGCCGAATCTACACCATCTTTGTGCCGAATATTCCTTCCCTCAATTTGGTAGTACTATTGGCCGAATGTTAGCTTAGACCACTTCGGGTTCCGTTGCAACCATTGTTAAAGGGTACTCTGGGGTTTAAGTAGTCAGTCAAGCCTTCGTTGTAGCAATCAGCCTGGTAAGTGGTGGTAAGGTTTTTGATAAGCTATGTATGTGGTATTTCAATTAGATCTAAGGTTGTTAAGTATATGATGCTAAGGCTGATTGTAGGGGGAGAAGAGCCTAGTGCAGGAGATCTTTCGAGAGGCGATTAGTCAACGGTTGTAGAGGCATAAAAGTGACATTTTGAGGTTTGATCGGTGGTGCTATTAAGGTGCGTAATCAACGCATTATTTCTGCGATTGTTGGTTTGTTTAATGTGATTACATGTGTATTATGTGTGGAGGCCGATTATAATGGCTTAAGTGATGTGAATCGAGGATTGGTAAGATTGGGTATGTTGTATACATTTTATATATGTTTGATGTGGTATTGGTAATTAATATTTACTCACTCTATATGACATTCTTGCATGATTTATTGACACATGGGCATGGGATTGGATTGAAGAAGGAAGAAGTGTACACAGGATGTACGTGGTCTAATGATAGCTCAGGCTACATTAGCGCTTGATGGCTAGCTTTGTGCTGCCTCAAGGGAGGTGTGGCTCGGTGCCCATCTCGGCGGTTGATGGCTGTGTGCATCACCGTAGACGGATTTTGATACCGGGATCACGATTGGTTGATCGGTGGCTCAGCCACGGCCTTGAGCAGTGAGTTGCCAAGGTAAGGATTTTGGATCACGATGTGATCAGTGGTGGTTTTATCCACGGCCTTAGGCAGGGAGTCTGCTAAGGTTGGCGACTGGTTGGATTGTGGGTTAGGTGAGATGCATTTTGCATGACTTGCTATAAGAAAAGTTTGGTTAGGGGCCAAGCCCATACTTGTGGAAATCTGTGTTTTGATTATGCACTGAGAGTCTGTGGACTCACTCTTTCATTAACCATTTCAGTGACGTATAGATTGGACCGGGATCGGAAAAGACACATGGTGGCCCATGCAGGAGGAGAAGTTTAAATACTTTTAAAGCTGATTTATATTTGAAGTATTTGGGTTTAAATATTGTGTAATAAGGGCCTTTTATTTAATTTTATTTACTTTGGAAATTACTTAATTATTATTTTGGGTACTTTTCTTTTATTTTAATTTGGTTATGACTTGGGAAAAATTTAATTACTAGCTTGTTGAAATGATTTTATTCTAATCTACTTATTCAAAGTCTTCATAAGTTAGTAAAGTGTTTTTAACGTGGACATTTTTATAATATCAAGTCTAAAGTATTTTTTTTAAGTACATGGATTTTCAAAGGTTAATAAATTTATTATTTTATTTTAAGTCAAAAAGAATTTTTCCACCGTCTTTCCGCAGTGACATAACCAGATTCGGTCGTAGTGAATGGGCCGGGTTTGGGGATGTTACAATACGTGGCTGAGCCACTAAAATCGAGATATCGTGGCGAGCCATCGAATCGAGATAACGTGGCATAGCCACCAAGAGATGAGACTTCCTCCATAAGCATAACCCAACCCAATGCAGTATGTCGTGTATGTCATGCTCAATCATTACACGTGTATGCAAAATGGCTAGGCTTAGTAACAGTCATTTCAACACATATTAACAGCAAATCAGACACACGCCTACAGTCAAGTCGGTTAAACAACAGTCATACAATCACAGTCAAATCATTGCACCAAAATCAGTCTTTTACCCTCAGGGGCAAAATAGTCATTTTACCCTACAGGGGTAATTCGGTAATTCTACTCATACTAATCCATGTATGCGGTGCATCTCAAACATAATCAATCATACAATTAACACAAACAACACTAGTACTACCCCGAGGGTACAACGATCATTTAATCGGCTAGGGGTAAAACGGTCATTTCGCCCCGTAAGGGCATCTCAGTAATTTTACCTGTCGAGGGTATTTCGGTAACTTTACCCATAAAGGGTATTTCGGTAACTTTAGCCATAAAGTGTATTTTAGTAATTTCACAAACTAGGGGTATTTTGGTAATTTTACAAACTGGGGTATTTCGATAATTTTGTAAACTAGGGGTATTTTGGTAATTTTACAAATCAAGGGTATTTCGATAATTTTACAATCCGAGGGTATTTCGATACTTTTACAAATCAGGGGTATTTCGGTAATTTTGCAATCTGAGGGTGTATTTTAGTAATTTTACAAATTCGAGGGTATTTCGATAACTTCACAAATTAGGGGTATTTTGATAATTTTGCAACCTGACGGTATTTTGGTAATTTCATAAATCAGGGGTATTTTAGTAATTTCGCAAATCAAGGGTATTTCGATAATTTCACAAATTAAAGGTATTTCAGTAATTTTGTAAACCAAGACTATTTCAGTAATTTGTAAACCAAAGGTATTTCAGTAATTTTAAACCAAGGGTATTCTAAATAGAGATAACGATGCGAATGGGCCTAGGGCCCATTCTCGACCCAAATGGACCCAGACACTCGTGTGGCTCATTTAGCCCAAATTTAGCCATAGATATGAGATTCACATAGACCAGTTCAATATCTACTACACAATCTTACAATTTATTCATATGGACACACGGGCCCATTGGGCCCATTTGGCCCCTTTTGGCCCATCGTGGCCCAAATAGCCTAAACCCGCAAGAACACCCCATGATGGCCTCAACTAACACGTTGAAGCTCCCACACGTGCGCTCGCACGCTCGTGTGGCTACCATCACCGTGTGACTGGCATTTCGGCATTTGCCGCTCTATAGCTAGAGTAGTGCGAAATACATACCTGATAGGAATCTAGAGTTGATTCGCGCTCCGAACACTCCTATGCCCTAATGCCAACCCAGGTATGCTTACTCTCCTCATAGATTGCTCTATTTAAAGCCAGCTTTTCACCTTCCATCTTGCTAGCTTCCCGATGTGGGATCCCTCCTTCAGTAGAGTTTTATTCCAACACAAACTCTGGCCGTCCCAACTTAGCAAAATAAATATCCCCTTTTGCTTGCGATGGAATTCGAACTCAGGCTCCCTTTTAACATAATCTACGCCGCTAGCCACTTTACCAGCTATCTCCTTGTTGTCTTAAAATATGCGCAACTAAATTTAAGTCTATGGCTAAAGTCTAAGTTCATGAAACAAAAAGAAATCGAAATGAAATGCAAGCGCTAAGACTTGAACCTTGGACCCCTTGCTTCCTTGTGTGGCATCATTCCCTTGTTTCCCATTTGGCGCCATTTGCCAGTAGACCACAACTCCTTTTGTGTCATTTTCCTCCATATTTTATTCTTAAAGCCTACTTACTAACACACAGGGTTTTATTCGCCTAAAACAAAAATTTTCCTAAAGCCCAGGTTTGTTCCCGGGACTTCATGGAAGCCCCCTAACCTTCCAAAATCACTCACCTAATAGGTCCAACTTGCATTAGAGCCATTCTCTTGTTCTCAAAAATTTTAAACGCTCCCGTGCCCAAGGCCCAATTCTACTAGGCCCAACTTTGAGTCGTTACAAATTTGCCCCCTTAAAGAAATTTCATCCTCGAAATTTCTAACTATATGAACATTCGCACATCCTAACCTACCACACTATGCTCATGCTGCGCACTCTGATCTTAATAACACTAATACACTTTTAACTTAATCTTGAAACATCTTACACACAACCAAACATCTAACCATAAAGGCAAATCGATATTTATCACACATACATACAACTTCTATATTCAAACATCACATCCAAACAAAACACACACAACATAAATACAAAAAATACAGTCCAGTATCTAAAGAAACCACCATATTTCTAACTCACTATATTTAAATTTCTAAACAGACAAAAGTATTCAAAAAACTTACGAATTCGGCGCCGGAGACTCGATGTACCACACTTTCAGAAAAACGGTCAATACAACATTTCAGATCTTTAAATCTTTTCAAGCCTTTCTGAAACGAAATTTTCAGAAATTCAATTTTCAAAACCCAATCCACAGTCGAGTTTTACAACCTGGCTCTGATACCATTAAATGTAACACCACAAACCTGGCATAGAAGTTAGGCCCAAACCTGGCGTGTCAAATTAAAGTGTTTCTCGAAAACTGTGTTTTCGTTTGCGTTTATTTATTTTCAAAGCGTGGATTATATAAAAACTATGCCCTTTGCAAAATGTTATAAATCACTTAGTAAAATCTTTTTCAATTGTGGAAGCTTAATTAAAATTAATGATTTATGGAAACATGATATTTAAAAATTGGGTTGAGAAACGTAGTGTTTGAAAGCAGTTATTGTTTTGGAAAACCCGTGTTTTCTAGCCTGGCAGATAAAAAATAATAGAAAATAAAAGTTTAAATCCCAAATGGCCTTATTACAAAAAATATCAAACCCAAAGTAAATTATTTGAAAGGTTACCCATAAGGAAAAACTTGAGAACATGTGGCCACCTTCGAGTCCCTCGCAGCACCGATCCGTCTAAGGCTGGGGATTACCTGCAAAGTTAAAAATAGGGTGAGTTTATGAAAACTCAGTGTGTAATCCCCTTACAAGAGTAACAGTCAGTATACATAATTAGAAATCTAACAGTCTGGGCGAAAGCCCTTTAACAGTAATGGTACATTCTAGTTCAGAGCATACGTGGATCAAAACCCACTACAACATTATTTGGGTCACATCCCATAACAGAATCAATTAGGCCTAGCCCAAACCAATAACAGAAAAAGTGGGCTTAAGCCCAATACAGTGATCGATCTCATAAACAAGAGTAACAGAAAAAGTGGACCAAGTCAACCCACCCAAACCTACACACCAAGATCACAGCCGAGCTGCCAGTATCAACGCAGCAAAGCTGCCAGAAAGTAGACGTGGCTGAGTGACTAGTCAGTATATTGTGGCAGAGCCACTGAATCGGTATAACGTGGCATAGCCACCAGTATAGTACTTCCTCCATAAGCATAACCCAACCCAATGCAGTATGTCGTGTAAGTCATGCTCAATCATTACACGTGTATGCAAAATGGCCATGCTTAGTAACAGTCATTACAACACATATTAATAGCAAATCAAACACATGCCTACAATCAAGTCGATTAAACCATAGTCATACAATCACAGTCAAATCATGGCACCAAAATCATTCTTTTACCCTCAAGGGCAAAATAATCATTTTACCCTATAAGGGTATTTAAGTAATCCTACCCTACAAGGCTAATTCGGTAATTCTACTCATAACTAATCCATGTATGCAGTGCATCTCAAACATAATCAATCATACAATTAACACATACAACACTAGTACTACCCCGAGAGTACAACGATTATTTAATCGGTTAGGGGTAAAACTGTCATTTCACCTCGTAAGTGCATCTCGATAATTTTACCCGTAGAGGGTATTTCGGTAACTTTACCCATAAAGGTTATTTCAGTAACTTTAGCCATATAGGGTATTTTAGTAATTTCACAAACCAGGGGTATTTTGGTAATTTTGCAAACCAGGTATTTCGATAATTTTGTAAACCAGGGGTATTTCAATAATTTCACAAATCAGGGGTATTTCGATAATTTTTCAATCCGAGGGTATTTTGGTATTTTCACAAATCAGGGGTATTTCGATAATTTTGCAATTTGAGGGTATTTCGGTAATTTCATAAATCTGAGGGTATTTCGATAATTTTAGAAATTAGAGGAATTTCAGTAATTTTGCAAACTAAGGGTATTTCGATAATTTCACAAATTAGGGGTATTTCTATAATTTTGCAAATTAAGGGTATTTCGGTAATTTCATAAATTAAGGGGATTTCAGTAATTTTGTAAACCAAGGGTATTTCAGTAATTTGTAAACCAAGGGTATTTCAGTAATTTATAAACCAAGGGTATTTCAGTAATTTTAAACCAAGGGTATTCTAAACAGAGATAACGATGCGAATGGGCCTAGGGCCCATTCTCGGCCCAAATGGACCCATACGCTCGTGTGGTCCATTTAGCCCAAATCTAGCCATAGATATAAGATTCACATAGACCAGTTCAATATCTACTACACAATCACACAATTTATTCATATGGACCCACGGGCCCATTGGGCCCACTTGGCCCCTTTCGATCCAAATAGCCTAAACGCACAAGAACACCCATGATGGCCTCAACTAACGCGTCGAAGCTCCCATACGTGCACTCGTACGCTTGTGTGGCTACCATCACTGTGTGACCGGCATTTCGGCAGTTGCCGCTCTACAGCTAGAGTAGTGCGATATACACACCTGATAGGAATCTAGAGTTGATCCACGCTCCAAACACTCCTATGCCCAAACGCCAACCTAGGTATGCTTACTCTCCTCATAGATTGCTCTATTTAGAGCCAGCTTCTCACCTTCCCTCTTGCTAGCTTCTCGATGTGGGATCCCTTCTTCAGCAGAGTTTAATTCCAACACAAACTATGGCCGTTGTAACTTAGCAAAATAAATATCCATTTTTGCTTGCGATGGGATTCGAACTCATGCTCCCTTGTAACATAATCCACGCTGCTAGCCACTTTACCAACTAGCACCTTGTTGTCTTAAAACATGCGCAACTAAATATAAGTCTATGGCCAAAGTCTAAGTTCATGAAAAAAAAAAAAAGAAATCGAAATGTAATACAAGCGCCAAGACTTGAACCTTGGACCCCTTGCTTCCTTGTATGGCGTCATTCCCTTGTCTCCCATGTGGTGCCATTTGCCACTAGACCACAACTCCTTTTGTGTCATTTTTCTCCACATTTTATTCTTAAAGCCTACTTACTAACACCTGGGGTTTTATTCGCCTAAAACCAAAATTTCCGTAAAGCCTAGGTTTGATCCCGGGACTTTATTGAAGCCCCCTAACTTTCCAAAATCACTCACCTAATAGGTCCAACTTACATTAGAGTCGTTCTCTTGTTCTCAAAAATTTTAAACGCTCCCGTGCCCAAGGCCCAATTCTACTAGGCCCAACTTCGGGTCGTTAAATTGAATATCATTCCTAGCCATTTTCGCATGGATTAAATATATACATACTCAAAATCAAACATAACACAAAATAGCCTATACATGCCACAGGATTAAGTTCAACTTTATAAAAGTACCGAAACAGTCGATAGTGTGATAGACTTCTCTGATGATCCCCGAGCTTGTAACTAGCTTCCAAAATCTATAAAATAGAGAGCAAACATACACACAGTAAGCTTTCACAGCTTAGTAAGTCATAAGAATATATATATATCAACAATTACATATTAACATTATGTTAATAAGGTGGAATACACATATTTTCAAATACAAAGTAATCTCACATACATAAACCATATGGTCGAACATGAACAATCATATACATATATATTTTTCCATTTGCATCATACATAATTTATATCTCATTTCAAGTAATCAACTTAGCTTATTTTTCATATAAACAATTAACTAACACATACTTGAACCTTTTAATTTGATTTCACATTCGATCTTTACTTAACATTGCCCGTTGAACCGTTCAAAATTAAAAAGGATACTCGAATAGTCGAACATCTCATACAATGCCAACGTCCCAGACGTGGTCTTACATGTAATCACATATAGATGCCACTGTCCCAGACAGGGTCTTACACGTAAATCACAAGTCGATGCCAACGTCCCAGACGTGGTCTTACATGATAACACATAATGGAATCCTATGTCATGACATATGTATCCTAACTATTCCTAAGGTTCGTACGGGGCTTTCGGACATCGTAACTCGATCAAATCGAACTTGTAAATGATTCCTTCAAGTTTATACACATTCGGCTACCACATATATATATCCATAAATTCAATTCAACATTTATTATCTGTATATATTTTCAAAATTAATGACATTTATTTGCTTATAAACTTACCTCGGACAACGAAAATCGGAACGAGACGATTATTCGACAACTTTGGTTTCCCCTGATCCAAATCTGATTTCTTTAGTTCTTGATCTAAACATATTCAAATTAAACTCATTCAAACATAATTCCATTCAATTTAATCCAAAAACACATAAATAGGAAAATTACCATTTTCACTGACATTTAACACTTTTTACAATTTAGTCCAAATTGCACAAAACATGAAACATGCAAAATTTTCACACATCATGCTTAGGCCGAATGTTACCCATGCTCATACAAATCCATACATTTCATTTATTTCACATTTTAGTCCCTCAATTTATTATTTTTATAATTTAGCCCTAATTACTCAAATTCATCAAAAATTCCAATACAAAACATATTAATCCAAAACATATCTTTCATAGTTCATCAACTAACATCACAAAACTAATAAACTCATCAATGGTAAAAACTCAAAATATTCATCAAATTCAAAAATTACAACATGGGCTTTGTAGATTTCATAGCAACGATCTCAAAAACGTAAAAATTATCAAAAATTGAGCAAAAACGAACTTTGAATTAAGCTTGATAGTAGCCGAAACCGAAAAAGCCATGGATGATTCTCTTTCTTTGATATATTCGACCAATAAAGATGATAATGGCTTTAATTTATGCTTTTGTTTTATTTAATTATCATATAATTATTCATTTCCATTTTTAACCTTTATAATTTTCTTCCATTTCCACTAACTCATGTCTAAACGTGTCCATGCATAAATTAAATTGTCTAATTGCATCATAAATACCTCATGCTTTAAAGACAACAATAATTTGGCCCTTACATATTTAACTATCAACTTTTTCATCTTACGCGATTAAGCCCTCTTTATTAAACCGGCACTCAAACAACAAAATTAAAACATGAGAATTTCATGGATATAAATTCACACATAATAAACATAGAAAATAAATTTTAAATATTTTTCTGACTCGGATTCATGGTGTAACAGCCCGATTTAGGGCCTAGTCGGAATAGTGGTGCGAGACCACAAATCCGAGTTAGTAAAATGAGTTTTTAAGGTATTTGAGATGTTTGCATGATAATATGAAAGTTTCATGTAGTAATTTTATGGAAATTTCCATTTAACGGTCCATTAGGACTAAATTGCAAAAGTTGTAAAATATGAGTTTCTAGAAGCTTTTTGTATGAAATAGATTTAGAATTTAAATTAGAAGTCCTTAAACAGCAATTTGCCCAAATTATAATTTTTGGACAAAAATGGACATGAGTTAGTAAATGGTGAAATTGTAAAGAGAAGGGAATCTTGGTCATTTATCAATTAAATGATTAATAAGGGAAAAAGATGACAAAAATCATTCTCATCTTCTTCCTCAAGTGCCGAAAATTTGAAGGAAGTCATAGCTAGGGTTCTTCAATTTTTCAAGCTTGCTAGTAAGTTCATTTTAGCCCTGTTTTTAATATTCTTCGTGTTTTTGGAGTCCTCGTAACATGACTTAGCTATTTTTAGCTATAGGATGAGCTAAGATGCATGTTCAAAAATCTACCCATGTATGACATGTTTGTAAAATGATGTTTTATGGAAGATTATGAGAGTTTGATGTTAGATAAACATCTTTTTCTAAGTGAATTTCATGAGAAATGCTAGTAAGAATTAGTTTGTTATTATTATGAAATTTGTCATACATGGTAGAAATAGTGAGAATCTGTTATTTCTATAGTTGAGATAATGAATCAGCTAAGCATGAAGTTTAAGAAAGTGGTATGAAAATTATTTTACGAGCATAGGGGTAAAAGTGTAAATATGAGAAAGTTTAGGGGCAAAATTATAATTTTTTCAAAGTATGATTTAAGAGTCAATTTAGTCAATGTGATTATTAAATGATCTAAACTATTATTATAGAGAAAGAAAAACGAAGCCCGGATCGAAACTGAGGCAAGAACAAAGTTGAGGACTAAATTACATATCTACACACATTTTGTATATCGAGGTAAGTTTGTATGATTTCTAAGCTTTATGATTACTATCATTGAATTGCTTAGTATAATGTACATTATTACCCTAGAAATGCTTAATGCTATGTTAAATAAAGAAATCAATGAGATTAAGCATGAGAAAGTCCCGATTGAAGTTGAATTACTTTGGATACTCAATCTACCACATGAGATAAGAAAGTCCGTATAAGACCAAGCCAAGGCATGACATCGACAATCAAGAAAAGTTATCATGTAAGTCCAAGACAAGTCTTGGCATTGAAGAGTTATTATGAGATGAAGACCCATGTAAGCCCAAACCAAGGCATGGCATTGGTGAGTCTCCAAGCAAAGATGTCATGTAAGTCCAAGACAAGTCTTGGCATTGAAAAGCTATCATGGGATAGAGATCCCATGTAAGTCCAAGCCAAGGCTCAACATTGACCAGTTCATGAGTAAAGATACCAAATAAGACCATGTCAAGACATGGCAATGGTAAGTTCCCAAGGGAACACACAAGGAAGACTTTGAGTAAGTCCATGTCAAGACATGGCATCAATACTAAGATGAGAGATCTCATGTAAGACCATATCTAGGATATGGCTTTGGCATCGAGTTATATGTGGGATGAGATTCAGTATCCTCGATTATTCATAGAAATTCATCGGGCAAATGAGTAAAGCTTAAATGAGATAGCAAGAAAATTAAGTAAGCAAAGCTATTATCAAGTTGGAAATGAGTATTATTCATGTTATGAATGATGAATTAGAGATTATGATTATTATAGTAAAGTATGCTGATCTATGTGATCAAGTGATATAGGTACCTTGTTTACCTCACGAGCATGAGACTAGTAAATATCATGAGATATGTAAGAATCAGTAAGAGTAAGTAAGCTTAAATAGCTGAAATTATGATGTCATTGTTTATGCCAAATGGTTTATGTTAAACAGGTATGATGCTATGTACATTATATGCAAACTTACTAAGCTAAATGCTTACGTGTTTTATTCTTTCTTTCCATGTAGTCCCACCAAGCTAATCTCGTGGATCATCATCATCGAAGCTCGGAGCACACTATCAATCGCTATTTTGGTATAGACAAGATGTTTATATTAAGTATGGCATGTATTGTAACACCCCTTACCCGAAACCTTTGCCGGAGTCGAGTATGTGGCATTACAAGACTCGACTACAAGTTCGGAACATAAAGTTTTAAAGCTGTCCAACTGCGTCATGCTGACTAAATTGACCATAACTCGAGTTACAAAACTCGAAATTTGGATCCGTACATAAGCCAGTACATAAGCCAAATAAGCTTATTATCCACTGATACAGATTCAATCTGTTTCTCGGACATCTTATTATCCAGTACATAAGCCAAATAAGCTTCACACCCTTTCTCACATACTTAGGGCTAACATTGAAGATATTGTCAGAGGCAACCCATTTACATCACAGATTTAATTACGATGGTCTCACTGTTTCGACATTTCAAATCGATAAGCTTTCTTTTACAATCCACTACTGCCTCATGTGAAGTTAACCAGTCCATACCCAAGATTATATCAAATTCGTCAAAGGGCAACAACATTAAATCAGCTGGGAAGCAATAAGTCTGAGTCATCAACGGGCAACCTCTACACACTTTATTAACAAGCACACATCTACCCAAAGGGTTGGACACACGTATCACAAACTCGGTAGACTCAACTAGCAGAGTCTTTCCGAATTCTAAAGTTTCACACACATATGAGTAAGTCGAACTAGGATCAATTAATGCAATTACAGTAGTGTCATAAAGGGTGAAAGTACCGGTAATGACGTCGGGGGAGGAAGCATCCTCTCTAGCTCGTGCAGCATATGCTCTAGCCGGAGCTCTAGCCTCAGATTGAACTGTAGTGTTCTTCGTTCCTTTCTGACTACCACCTACATTGCCTGAATGTCTGGGTGGTCTACCTCGCATCGATGTGTTACTCGGCTTAGTGTTCTGACTGTATTTTGCTCAGCTAACCTTGGACATTCTCTAATAAAATGATCTGAAGATCCACATTTATAGCAAGACCGATCATGGAATCTACAACTCCCTGAGTGCCATCTCCCACAGTGCTTGCATTCAGCTCTATTCTGAGGGACGTTACCAACACTGGCTATCGAGGTAGCTCGAGAGCTCATAGGAGGTCGATCCCGTCTAGGTGGATCTGTAGTAGCTTTATGTCGGCTGTAATCATCTCTGGACTTCTTGGATGTGGAATTGAAGACCTTACCCGAAGGTCTTTTACGAATGTCTCTAGCTTCTATCTCAGCCTTTCTTTTCTCTTTCTCGAGCTCTTCAGCTTTGCAAGCTCTCTCAACTAAAGTCACAAACTCTTGAATTTCAAGAATGCCAACAAACATCTTTATATCTTCATTTAGGCCATCTTCAAATCTTTTACACATAATAGCTTCAGAGAAACACACTCTCTAGCATATCACTTTGAGCTTGACAAATTTTCTTTCATATTAATTACTGGTCATTCGCCTGTTTCACTCAAGGAACTCCTTTCGCTTTTGATCAATGAATCTTTGGCTAATATACTTCTTATGAAATTCATTTTGGAAGAAATCCTGTGTCACTTTTTTTCTTTGGAACCACTCGATACTAGTGTATTCCACGGTGATATGCACGGTGTCCATGAGAAGGATATAGCACACTTGAGGCATTCATCCGGAGTACAAGATAGCTCATCAAGTACCGAATAGTGTTATCAAGCCACATTTCGGCTCTCTCTGCGTCATCATCATCATTGGCTTTAAATTCTTCGGCCCCAAATTTTCGAATTTTATCAACTGGGGGCCTACTAAATCTCATCGGATCTATCATCGGGGGTGTTGAAGGAATCGGAGTTGGATTATTCGGGGGTGGGGGTTGGTGTACAGCCGGGTTATTTTGAATAAATTGGGCAAACCACTCATTCATCATCTGATAAAAGGCTTGTTTAGTCTCTCCTTCGTGGCTACCCGAAATAGGTCGAGAGTCTACCGACGCTGATCCGTGTGCACGGTCAGGTGCTACGCTCTCTATATCATCAGCTACTGCTCTTTCAGGATCAGTGTCCATTTACTATATAAAACAAAGTTCAGGCTGTCAGAAGTCACCACACTATCAACATATAATAAAGGCATGTATAGCTAGACTCACACGTGCTACGGTAGTCCTAGAATCGACTAAACTGTAAGCTCTGATACCAATCAAATGTAACACCCCTTACCCGAAACCTTTGCCGGAGTCGAGTATGTGGCATTACAAGACTCGACTACAAGTTCGGAACATAAAGTTTTAAAGCTGTCCAACTGCGTCATGCTGACTAAATTGATCATAACTCGAGTTACAAAACTCGAAATTTGGATCCGTAAATTTTCCTTGAAACTAGACTCATATAAATTTTTACCATAATTTTTTTAGAATTTTTCATTCGGCCAATTGGTACAGTTTATTCATCAAAGTTACCCCTTTTTCACTGTTGACGATTCTGACCTGTCATTACAAAAACTCATTTATCTCATAGCACAAATTTTCAATAATGTTCTTGTTTATTCCTATTAAAAATAGTCTCATCAAGGATTTCAAACATATAAACCATGCTCCCTAATTATTTGTTTACAATTTTTAACAATTTTTCCAAGACAGAACATGGATTCACGAATTCATTCAGATCAAGTCTCACTAAAATTTAAATATCTCATAACATAAAACTCCTTTGCCTACTCTGTTTCTTTCATATCAAAATAGACACAATAAGCTTTGGTTCTATACCTCATTCACCTTCTAATTCAACTTATCCTATTTTTGGTGATTTTTCAAAACTACATCACTGCTGTTACTAAGACTGTTTCTTTACAAGATATGATTACTAGCTTATAACTGAATATACTCACATATAATTCGTACCATCCATGCATCTTAACCATTTACGCAATTTAGCTTATACCTAAATCATTCGCATAATATCATAACATCATCGATTTAAAAGAGCACCAACATTTATAACCAAAGTCCCAAAAAGCATACTTGACTAAAAATTTAGCCATATTCGCATGGCTATTACATACTTGAACCAAAGTTTCCGTCAAACTTAGACAAAGTCTTTCCTATACATGCCTTCTTTGGAAAAACCAAAATGAAAGAGTACCAAAACAGTTTGATAGTGTGGACAACTTTCCGAACGATCCCGACGAGCTTGTAGCTTGCACCTAATCTATAAAACAAAGGAGAACATTTCACACTAGTAAGCTTACTAGCTTAGTAAGTCCTAATCTCATGATAATAAAACATACAAATAATTGAAATTAAAACTTCCAACTTATTGTATTCCACATAAGCACTTAAGTAAATTACTTATACAAGGCCGAATACTAGAAATTCAATAACCCAAGTAAGGTAGAAATCATTTCATTAAAATTCATATAAACATATCGCATGAAAATCTCCTTTCTTAGCATTTATACTTGAAAACCAATTGTTCCATAATAGCACATTCTAACTCGAATTCCATCATATTACACCCATCAATATTAACTTCAACACATATAACACAATTCTCATAATATTAATTCGACTCAAGTGATATTAAGCATAACATACCTTACATGCTTACTCGAATCATATACTCAATAAATTAGCTTTAAGTTGTCTTGAACAAAGATTCGATTTCTCTTTTGTAAAATACATCACCGGCATCAAGCCTGCTAGGCGTAAAAGCCCGAAAAGTAACACCGGCACAAGGCCTGCTAGGCGTAAAAGCCCGATAAATAACGCCCGATAAATAACACCGGCACAAGGCCTGCTAGGCGTAAAAGCCCGATAAATAACACCGGCACAAGGCCTGCTAGGCGTAAAAAGCCCGAGTCACGTCAATACAGTTAAACATTACCAACACACTTCATGACTATTATAAACTCATCTAATTCAATTGGGCTCACTCACATTGGACCAACAAAACCATTTTATCATTATACAATCCAACAATTCCCATCACATACTCAACATAAATCATCAACCTAATATGTCAATATACATTCGGCCATGATGTAAATGGATACTAACATCCATCAATTTTTAATATTCAAGATACCCATAATTAATTCTTTGACACGGTTTAACTAAAGGACTTACCTCGGTTGTCGATAGTCAAATGCGAATCGGCTATTCGAGAACCTTCGCGTCTTTCCCGGTCTAATCCGTTTTTCTTTGCTCTTGATCTAAAACACATTAGAATTTAGCTCATTTAATCGCATTTTATCTCAATTTAGTCCCAAAACACACAAATGGGCAATTTACCATTTTGCCCCTAATGTTTCCCATTTTTACAATTTTGTCCAATTTACACAAAACACAAAATATGCAAAAATTTTCCAACACTATAGCTTGGCCGAATATCCCCTATAGCCATATGTGTCCATGCATTTTATTTATTTCATGTTTTAGTCCTTCAAACTTTTTATTTTTTTCAAATAAATCCCTAACATCCCATTTCATCACAACTTCTAATTCAAAAGAGGATTATTTAACACATACTAATTGAAATCTACTATCAAACATTCCAAGTCATACATATACAACCATAGCCGAATTTTAATGTGCCAAAATCTCAAAAATTTCCACATGGGTTGTATAGGATTCAAAGCAACCATTCCAAAAATGTAAAAATTATCAAAAACTAAGCAAAATACATACCCCTAATTAAGCCCCAAAGTGCCGAAATTTCAAGCTCCAACAATGGAGTTTCTTCCTCCAACTTTCGGCCAAGAAGATGAGTAAGGTAAGGTTCTCTTTCTTCCCACTTGTTTTTATTATTTTATGTTAAAACAAACACATATTTTAACATATTTATTAACACACTAATATAACTTATAATTATACTAAAATAACATCAATTTTGTGATAAAAAGGCCCATTGCCGTCCCTCTTTGTAGTGTATGGGCTAATTGCCCTTTTAGTACATCCACTTAAAAAGCCACAAACAATTTAGCACCTTTCAGTTTAGCATGCAACTTTTGTGTTTTCTCAATTAAATCCTTTTTATCAAATTAAGCACCTAAACGATAAATTTTTTCTACGAAACTTTCACACATTTTCATTCACATATAATAGACATAGAATAAGTTATTTGAACATTTCTCGGGCTCGGATTCGTGGTCCCGAAACCACCATTCCGATTAGTGTCAAAATTGGTCTCTTACATGTATAGGAACATTTCATTTTGAGAATATGTCTTAAAAAGGGCAAAAGTATGGGCTATCAAGTTTATTATTTTTTTGTATATGGCTAAGTGATTGGCCAAGATTGACTAAGTATTTATGTTTATTGATATCAATGAAGCATGTAGTACTGTTCATGAAAGATGTAGTAATTTGAGTTGTTAAATTGAATATGAGATTGATCTTAATTTCAAGGTAGAAATTTGCTTGGTAAATAGCCTTCAAGTGCCCATATGGATAGACACACGGGTGTGTGTCTAGGCCGTGCGTCCCCTGTACCTTAGTACCTTAAGTCAGAATAGACTACGGGCTAATCCTACGGCTGTTTGTTTAGGCCGTGTGTGACACACGGTCAGAACATGGGCGTGTGCCCCAGGCCGTGTGAATAAGTCAGTATATCAAGGTATAGCACACAATCTAAGTCCACGGGTGTGTTAAGGCCGTGTGAATATAGTGTAAGAGTATGCCCAAAGACCAATCATGAGATGGTTGTAATAACATACTTAATTTACCATGTTTATTAATATAAAGCGTTGTCATTATTATTTCAGTTTTTCTTTCTGTGTGTATAAATAAACTGTTTCATAATAATGTCCTAAGAATAATATGATTATTCTTAAAAGATCCTTAGTCGAGAATTATTGTTGACTAGGACAACAATAATGCATTAAGACTAACATGTAGTTGATTGATGATAAAGAGTTGTCATTGATGTGGATTGTCAAAATCAATGCATGAATATGTGTGTTAGAGAACAACATATTGGATTGACCCGTTATGAGTATGTTTATTGGATTATTATGTAATTGTCACAACATTACTCATAGTGATTAATATGTATATGATCCTCAGACTTGAGATAATTATTATCTCAACATCGTGAGTTGTATATTTTGATACAGTTCAAACATACACCGTAATTGGTTGTTCTATAAAGACGGATGTTGGATATACCACATCTATGTAGAGGGATATGGTTGATCAATATAGGATAAGTCCCTCCTACATAATGGGAGTAATATCTTAGGCCACTTGATTGAGTGAGACTAGAAATGCATGGCCATGCTCAAATAAGTTGACATGAGATGTCATACTAATTTTTATATCATAGTCTACTCAAGATATCAAGAAACATGGGATGGACTATACAAGTGTGACTATTCCATGACTTGTGTGCATTCCAGAGATAAAGGACTTAAGGATTAATGTATGAAAGGTTAATCACAAAAAAAAGTTATGTGGAATCATGACTTCTTGTAACTTAGGTAGCAATGATGCATTGCTAGATGCCCTCATTGTTTGTGACATTAGAATCGTTCTATTATTATCGCTAACGTTGCAAGAACCTCTGTGGTCACACCCTATGGTTTAAATGAGCGGAATAAAATATAATTGGTATTGTTTTTAGTTGTCACATGAATTAAATTAATTAAAGAATTAATTTAATTGGGCAATCAAATATTGAACATATTATATGTACAAGGATGTTGTACACATAATGACAACATAATTCTATTAATATATGAATTTGATTCATATATAAATTTAAATAAATATAGTTTTATCAAATCCTTATTATAATTAATGTAATTATAATTTTCGGATATAATTAATGTAATTATAATTTTCGGTTAAAAACTTTATTGTATTTATTTAATCTTATGATACATTCAAGAGATACCAATTATAAAAGGGTATTAAAAGGATACCTAATAATGGGCCCAATGAAAAAGATACCCATTATAAAAGGCCCAATTAAAAGGATACCCAATATAAAAGGTATTTAAAAGAGGCAAAGCTTAAGGAAAACCAAAAAAAAAAAAAGAGATTGCTTGTTAGGTCTAGCAGCCGTCAAGCAAATAAACCTCCAAAATAGTTTTGGAGATTTCTTCCGTTCATAGTCAAACCGGGTGGATCACGTAGAGGCCGACATCGGAAAAGGTTGTGGCTTGATTCGACAGTAGATCAAAACTCTTGCTGCCAAGGCGTCGCTGTCTACTCAGATTGAAGTTTTGGTAATTTCGAAACCTTTATTTCACCCCGATTCGTTCCTCACATATGGATCCATGGTTTGGATCACCGGATCTAATTTTATTCTGCTGCGCCATGGGGTATCGGCGTTCCAACATATAGTCAGTGTCAACCAAGGTTGGAAGACATGGGCGTGTCTTAGGGGTACATGGGCGTGTGACCCCTGTTTTAATGAAAAGTTTTCAATTAAGTTCTGAAAGTTTCCAGATATGTGTTTAAGGCCTCGTAGGCCCATGAAATGTATGATTAGACTAAGAAAGAGAAGTTTTTAATTTAGACCAAAATTTTACAGCCTGTAAGTGCATGTTTAAGAAAGTTCAAGCATAGTAATGTCTCGTATCCGGTTTCAGCCTTGGACTCGGGTATGAGGTGTTACACATGGTCCCGAAACCGCCATTCCAATTAGGGCCGAAATTGGACTGTTATGAGGGTCAAGTTCACTGGGATTGCTTATTGTGATCAACTTTCATCCTTTTCTTGTGAACAAAATTTCTGTCTTGGCAATAGTCGTGCCCACAACTCAAAATGGTCTTACTGAAAAATAAATAAAATAAATTAGGGGAGTTGAAATGTTTGGAAATTAAATAAGTGAGATAGAATAAATAAATAATTATATAAATTGAAAATAAAATAAAATTAGAAAATGAATTTGAATTTCGTAAATATAATTATAAAGCCTTAGCCATAGACTTGGTGAATTACGGTTTTTGAATCGATCCTTGAAAATGATTTTCCTCCTCCAAACAATAAGCTAGTTATAGTGACTAAGAACGTCCTAACCACCAATTCTTTCTCTCGTAGTTGATTCTGGTACATCCTATAAGCCAACCTTTACCGATTTTCTAACCATGATACATGCGTTCGTGATTCAAGACTTTGGTAACCTTGCATTCTGAACAACCAAACTTGGATAAACGGCCTCAACCGCACGAGACATTTAAATTCGAATACAACACGGTCGACTCGTCTTCCCAACTATAAGATAAAATGACTCCAACCCAACGTATACTTTGTGTTAAAATCGGGTTAACTTTAAGGGATGAATTTGTCAACCCGATATTCTGGAGAGATGATGAACATCGTTATGAAAGATTTTTAGTGCAGATACATTTCTTACGATTCTTGACCAGAAAGAATACCAGCCTAAAGCTAAGTAGAGATTTAGTGAAACATGAAATTAATTGTGTTTTTGTTGGTTTATGGAAATGGTTTAAATGGAAATGGTGGTAGATGAAAAGGGAAGCGACTTGGAAAGTAATTAAACAATTTTATAAAGAAATAAGGAAATGGAAATGGAATGGCAGTGTGCTTACTAATGCATGAAATTGTAAGGGAAAAACTAATTGTGTTCAATTCCAAGTGAAACCAAGTGTGTCCTTTCAAGTCCACCTACCACCTATTTATACATAACCATATACTAAAATTAGGCTAATCCCACCTACCCACTATTTACATAAAATATCATATTTTATTTTCTAAATTTGGCTTTTACAAGGTCACAAAAAAAATCTGATTAGCCCTTAAAAGTCTCTAAATTTCTGATTTGGCCCCTCTTCTATTGTTCATGCTCCAATTGAATCATTTTCTATTTGCTTTTTGCATTAAAAATCTAAATTTCATTCCTGACAAGATTTAAACATAAAATTCACCAATTAGCAGGAATTAATTAAAGAACAACGTAAAATATGCAAAATAAATATGCTATCAAATCCCCCTGCTTAGCCTATGCTTGTCCTCAAGCATACTGTACGTTCCTACATTAGAAATTATTCAGTAACTTGTCAAAAATCAAGCTTCTTTTCCACAACCATGATCAATGCAAGCAATTTAGGCCAAAAATGAATAAGCGTTCCAATATTCAGTTTAATCAACATGTGCCCATAAAATTTAAACGTGCAATTCAATCATTTCACTAAATTGAATTTGAACCAAAATTTGTAAGGTATTTATTCTCAATTAATTATACAGTAAATTTGGGACATAGTCAAACCTTTTTATGCGAACTAGGATGACAACCTAAGCACTTTACCCCGATGATAAACCGTAAAAGTAACATATTTTAGGCCCACATTTAGCAAGCTTTTGGATGATTTAAGCCCTGAATTGTGTAAATTGGTGCTCTTAATCCTTTGTTTTCATGTTTTATACTCAGGAGAGCACCCAATGATGAAAAGAATGGAAAACGGGCCCAAAACAGAGTAAATGGGCCATATCACAAAATCCACATGGCCTGGGCCCAAGACCACACGGCCGTGTCTCACTTAACAGCCTCGATACGGTCTGGCCACGACTTACACGGGCGTGTGCCATGGGCGTGTCCCTTTCGCAGAAAAGAAGAGTTTCATTCGGATTTGGATACTTAGGGGCGAAGAAACATATTCCGAAGCCTATATAAACACCCTAAGTATGACCAGAAAGGGGGGAACCCACGACTTTAGTCGGGGGGCATCCGACTAGGCCAGAGAAGACAGATTTATGGAGATTTACTCGAAGATAGCCAGTTGATCCATCTCAAGAAGCCGGAATTATACTCAAGATGGAGGATCTCTCCTTCAATTCCTTCAGGGGGTTTTAGGAATTTCTTATGTTTTGTTTTATCTTTTCTTTTGAGATGTTTTCTTTTATAGTTATGAACTAAACCCTCAGATCCCTGAGGGGGATGAAACCTAAGATGAATCTTGTTATCGTTTGCTGAACTATATGATAAATATTTGACTTGTTCTTAATTATGTGCTCTTAATTCTTGTGTTGATATTTCCAGGATATTAATTCAAGTATGATGTGCTTAGGGGGAGGAGCAAAAGTCCCTGCCTAAGAGTAGATCGAGCGTAATTAAGCGGAGTTGATCGCGCGCCTAGAGATAGGGTGACGAGATTTTGCCAGATTAGGGTTAAATCTAATATGGGAGTCCATAGATCGAGTTAATGCGATTCTAGGGATTTTAATTAGAAATAGATTTCAATTAATCAACCTACAGTTAGATGTTGGTCGCCTCGAAAGAGGGATTAATATAACCTAGGGAATTTTACGGATCAAGTCAAATGAATAAATCGTCTGGTTCAGAGTTAGATAACAAGTAAAGTCTAGGTGGATTCTTCCTTGGGTGTCGTCTAAATCAATTGGTTTTTCTTCCAAGTATTTTTCCAAATTTATTCTTCTTTGTCTTAGAGTCTTTAGTTTAGTAGTTAGTTAATTTAGATTAGATAAATAATTCATTCAATTCTTAGGCTAAATAATAAAAAGAGAATTAGTATTAGTACTTTTGTTCCTTTGGGTTCGACATTCTGGTCTTGCCTAAACTATACTACTGTTCGATAGGTACGCTTGCCTCAAATCGTTGTCATAGTTAGTTTTCAGGTTGGATCATTCTTTATATAAATTTTAAGATTTTGACATCGCAAAAACACGATAAAGTTTTTGGCGCCATTGCCGGGGAACTAAAATATTAGGAAAGCTTAATTTTTATTACTTTAGCCATTTTTATTTTTTTGGAATTTATTTTTTATTCTTTTACTTTGCCAATTTTCTTTCTTTTGTTCCTTTCAGGCAACTCTAGTTTATGACTAGAAGGAATCCGACAGGACCCCTACTTTACGACAGTGATATTGAAGCTACCGTTTGTAGAAATCGCAGAGAAATAAGGCGAAGCTTAAACTACATAGAAGAAGAGCAAGAAGCCAAAATCAATAAGACCGAAGAGATGGCTGAGAATCATCTGCCACCTCTAGAGATGGCCGAACATCATGCTCCACATACTACGTATGATTATGCTAAACCTACTTTAACAGGAACTGAGTCTAGTATTGTTAGGCCTACTATTGCTGCAAATAATTTTGAACTGAAACCTAACACTATACAGATGATACAACAGTTTGTTCAGTTTGATGGTTTGCAGGATGAAGATCCTAACACACACTTAGCAAATTTTCTAGAATTTTGCGACACCTTCAAGATAAATGGCATTTCTGATGATGCCATCCGTCTTCGGTTATTTCCCTTTTCTTTGGGAAATAAAGCCAAACTGTGGTTGCAGTCTCTTCCACGAGGGTCAATCACTACATGGGATCAAATGACCGAAAAATTTTTATTAAAATACTTTCCACCGGCCCAAACGGCCAAATTGAGGAATGATATCTCTTCGTTTGTGCAGATGGATTTAGAGACACTTTATGATGCATGGGAGAGATTCAAAGATTTGTTCAGAAAGTGCCCACACCATGGATTACCTTTGTGGTTACAGGTCCAAACTTTTTACAACGGGGTAAACCCCTCAACAAGGCAATTAATCGATTTAGCTGCCGACGGAACCCTGAACAACAAAACTCTTAAAGCAGCCTACGAGTTTATATAGGAGATGTCACTGAATAACTATCAGTGGTAATTTACAAGGACAAGGCCAGCAAAAGTAGCCGAAGTTTTCAACATCGATGTAGTGACCGCGCTATCAAACCAGGTAGAATTACTACATAAAAAATTTGATGGTTTATATGGTTCTTCGTAGGCACATCCAGTTATACAGTGCAACGCAAGTGAAGGAGTGGTGAATCCTGAGTACCCACCTTATGGACAGGGCATAGAGAGCGAACAAATGAACTATATGGGTAACAATTCCAATCTAACAATAACCCTTATAGTAATAGTTATAATCCAAGTTGGAAGAACCACCCCAATTTTTCATGGGGCTGTCAAAGAAATCTAAGGCAACAACCATCCCAAAACTTCCAACAACAGCTCTACCCACAAGAAAAGAAGCTAAACCTTGAAGAGATGCTGACAAACTTCATAGCAGTCTCAGAAATACGTTCCCAAAATGCAGAAACACATTTTTAAAAGATAGAAACAAAACTTGAGGCATTGGCACAAGAGTTTAAGGATCAAATCGGGCAACTCGCTAAGAAAATCTCTGAGAGACCATAGGGAAGACTACCGAGCAACACTGAGACTAACCCAAGAAAGTAAGTTCAAGCCGTAACAGCTCAAGAAAGCGAAGGGTTAGACACGCCTAATTCAAAGCAAAAGAATACGTTTGAAGAAGATATGGTTGAGGACAATAACAAGCCAAAACCAGTAATCAAAGAGTACAAACCTCGCATACCATATCCCTAAGCAAAAGACGACACAGAGGAACAGTTCAGTAAGTTTCTTAAACTTTTAAAGAAATTACATATTAACTTACTGTTTCTTGAAGCTCTTTCGCAGATGCCAGATTCTAGGAAATTTTTAAAGAAACTATTGACAAACAAGAGAAAGATAGACGAGGAATCACATGTAGAATTGAATGCAGTGTGCTCACCAATGTTGCAAAATAAACTACCATGGAAATTAAAAGATCCAGGGAGTTTTACGGTTCCATGCTTAATTGGTAGTTTATCTATTGATAATGCGTTAGCTGATTTAGGGGCAAGCATAAATCTCATGCCTTACAAATTGTTTAAACAGCTAGGTCTAGGGAAACCCAAACAAACTAGGATGAGCATTCAATTAGCTGATAAAACTATTAGAGGTCCTAGAGGTATAATTGAAGATATACTTGTAAAGATTGACAAGTTTGTATTCCCATTAGACTTTTTCGTTTTAGACATGGATGAGGACAACACGATCCCCCTAATTTTAGGAAGACCATTCTTAGCAACTGCCAGAACTAAAATCGATGTTGACACAGGCAAACTCATACTCTGTGTAGGTGAAGAGACAGTCACTCTTCAAGCCCTCGACTCAGCTTGAACATCGAATAACCAGGGTGAGAAAGTAAATTCTATTGATAACCATTCAGTTAATCCTTCTTTTAAGGAAGCACCACAAAAGAACACAACTGAGTCTGATCCGAAACCTTGTACCAACAAAAAAATAACTCATGAGGAACAAAGAATTTAAATCGATGAACTAGAAGAGGGGAAGAAGCATCTTAAAGAAGAAGTAGGGATACACGAAGCAGAACCAAGGCCACCCTACGAGACAAACAAATTCAAAATTGGAGATCAGGTATTACTAGATAAAGCAGACCCACGAGTGTCCCCTTCTGATCCCAACACCAGCAAAGAAATCCCTTTCAAGGTAATAGATGTTTTCTCGTATGGAACGATCGAGGTAAGTAACCCTATTTTCGGCACTTTGAAAATAAATGCCACTCGTCTTAAACCCTATCATGATAATGGAACTGCCAGCACGAGGAAGGACTTTCAACTCCTCAAACCACCATGAATATACAAATGAGAGGAGAGTCTAGCTTAAGACTATAAACGAGCGCTTCTCGGGAGGCAACCCGAGTGCTAACCCCATTAACTTTTACATTTTTATTTTGTCTTATTTATTCTATTTTATCCTGTCTTTATAGTACCTAACTATAAACTAACCAAAAGTACAGATGTAACATCCGGGTTTTAGGGGTTATGCTTTTGGTGCATAACTCAAGTAATGATAGGCTTATTGTGTGCTTGGACGAGTTTTAAGGGGTTTGGAGAACCCTAGAAGGTAAGAGATGCCTTAGGGGGATTTTTGATTTTTAGTGTTAAAAAAAAAGGGAGCTTGGTTTGAGAGGTCTTAAGAGAATTATTTGGGAGGTTAAGACTCAAGAATTGCTTTGGTAGAGTGGCAAGGAGGCGCCACTTTAGAGCTTGGAAGGTGGCGCTCTCGAGGAGCAGGGTTGAGTGCTAAGGCGACATTTTGGTTTTAGTTTTGCGTCAGCTAAAGAAACTGGGCCAGGTATGCCTTAAAAATATAATGGCGGGGTTAGTGGACATGAAAGTCCAAGTGGTAAAGTGGCTCCCATGCGCCACTTAAGGGGCTGATTATAGCGCCAACAAGGGCCTGAGTTCGAGGCACGGCGGCAACAAGTGGGGATTTTATTTTTGTTCTTGGCGTTAATGAGGAAGGAACTGAGGAAGGAGGGCTTAAAAGAATTTGTGGCGGATTTGTATCACAAAAATCGCTCTGGCAGAATGGCATGGGGGCGTTAAAGCTTAGAGGGGCTTGGTGCAGGTCGGGGGTTCAAGACGCAGGAGGAGCAATATTTTGAGCCTTTTAATTTTTGCTTGTGACGTCAACAGCAGGGGGGAGAGTTGGGCAGCATGTGGACTTCAATAGGATAAGCATAATATTTTGATTTAGAATTCGGCTGGAGGGGTGGATTAATATTAATTTATTTTGCTTTTTTAATTGATAAGGTGATAATGGAAAGGGGGGATTTATTTCATTTAATTTGAATTGGTTTTAAATGGTTGGCTGGGAGGAAATTAAGGAAATTGATTAATTCAAATTAGCTTGAATTAGTGGTCATGAGCTTTTGTAGGAGTAGCCGAATTTTGGAGTCTTCAAGGGGGGAGTGCTGAATGTTCCTAGGTATTTGTTGTTGCATTTTCGGTTAGCTTTATTCTAATACATTTAACCGAATTTTTTTTCAAAGAGATTTCTCTCATTTTTCTTCCTTGAAACCGAAAATCTCAAGCAATATTTACCTTTGCTGAATTTTGCACTTATTTCCCTAAAAATCTCATTAGTAGCCGAAACTTTCTTCTCCTAAACATCTCTTTTCCTTTCATTGACATTTTTGATTCTCAATTTGGTGTGGTGGCCAAATCTTCTACTCACCCTTCTCCCTTTCTTTTTTTATCTTGCAAAACCGAAGGCACCCTCCTCCTGTTCATCTTTTATTTTCTTTATCTCAAACTCTTGTTGCCGAAACCCCCTCCCCTATTAGTGTCACTTTGGCTGAACTTTAGAGTAGTGTTGGTCTCCTTGGGTTGTCTGTTTCAAATCGTTGGAGAAGGTGAGTGTGGGTAGCCGAATGCTATTTCTTTTCCCTCTCTGTTCTCCGTCGACTTTTACAAAGGTAAGAGTTGATTTCGACATTTGATGAAGTGTGTTAATCGATTATTTTGGAACTGTTTTATTATAGGGTCTCCGGGATTTGGAAACAATCAAGCGTAGCCTCTTTTCTCTGTTAATCGGGTGGTAAGTGGTGGTAATAATTATTCTGATATTCTTGTCTTGGTCGAATGGCCCTAAGTTTTCTCTAAATGTGCTAAGGTCGAATTAATGTGGTATTATGTTAGGGATTTAAATAGACTTTTAGGTGCCATGTGTGATTTTGGGATTTAGCCGACTGTATCAAACAGGTGCGTAATTATCGCACTGTTTCTCCTATTTTGTGTATTGATATATATGTATATATATATAGTGTATGATGTGTGATAACCGACTATAAAGGCTAAAGTGGTGGATACCCATGTTTGGGGTAATCGGTTAACAGGTCAGTAATATGTGAGATTACATTATTTATGGTGCCTGTGTGGTATAGTAATGAGCATGTGATTATATTTATTTTATATCTTTGATTTGGCATGATTCATTAAATATATATGCACGGGATTGGATTTGATCAAGGAAGGATGGGTGTACATATTTGTGTACGTGGACTAATGTTAGCCTCGTGCTACATTAACGCTTGATGATTAGCTGTGTGCTACATCAAGGGAGGTGTTGGTTAGGTGCCCATCTCGGCGGTTGCTGGCTGTGTGCATCACCGTAGAGGCGGATTAATGTTGGGATCACTTATGTGATCGGTGGCTCGACCACGGCCTTGTGCAGCAGTCCGCCAGAGGTAAGATATGTGGGATCACTCGGTTGTGATCGGTGGATTAGCCACGGCCTTGGACAGGGAGTCTGCTAAGGTTGGTGTACGGATGGACCTAGGTTGGGTTGGGTTTCGTAATTGCATGTTTATTTGTATGATCTGTGTGGATATGGGCCAGGCCCATACGTGTGGAAAGCATGTGTGATGATTATGCACTCGCGAGTCAGTGGACTCACCCAATTTTTCTCAACCATTTCAGGTGATGCGTAAACTTTGGACCGAGTTTGGAGTGGATACGAGGTGGCCATGCAGAAGGAGATTACTTTGAGTGTTTTATATTTTTAATATGAAGTATTTGGTTTAAATATTGGGTTGTAATAAGGGCCTAATTATTATTATTATTTTTTTTGGGAATTATTTTTAATTATGGTATGATTGAATCAAATTACTATATGCCAACGTTTTATTTTTAATAGTCTACTTATTCAACACATATATACAAGCTAAAGTTTTAATTTAGACATTTTTTTTATAACAAAGTTTTACTTATAAATCTAAACGAACATGGTTTACAAAAGTTAACAAATTTCATGTTTTATTCTAAAAGTCAAAAGATTTTCAACCGTTCTTCCACATTGACATACCCGATCCGGTCAGGGCTTGTGGGCCGAGTTTGTGGGTGTTACAGATTGGTATCAGAGCCCGGTTCAAAACTCAGCTTTGAGGGTTTTGGGCCCAAAAACATTTTCAAAATGGGATTTTCAAAAATAGGGGTTTTTATGAAATATTTTTCAGGTTATTCTGGCATGGCACCTATACCTCCTACCAAGTCCACTGTAAGTATTTTGGACTCAAGTGAATTGTGTATATGAGCTATATGGGCTTTTTATGGGCTCGTAGATTAGAATATTAGGGCTATTGAACCCTTGGACTGGTCTACTCAAACATATGCATAAGACTTAAGGATTATTAAACAAACCTGTGAAGTAAGTCGCCGAGAGTTAAGGTGTGGCAACCATGGTAACGTATGTCTCAGGAGTGGTATTCGGTGAAGAGCTTGGTATTTAAGCGGTCTAGCGACTCACCTCCTCTTTACTCGAATCCTACCTGGTGCGTAGCTACGGTTCACCTTAACCAAGAGGACTTGTTCATAGGCTAAACCAATTATTAAAACCCGAAAGGGACTAGCCGTGCAATTTTATGAAATTCCTAGTTTTAAAATCCTTAAATTACCCTTTTTACTGTAGTAAAAGATTCTTGTAAAAAAAAAATTTTCTAAAGTATCTCCGATTTACAAAATTACAAAAATGCCCCTGTATTGTAAAATTACCGTATTACCCTCAACTTTTGTTAAAATCATTTTACTTTGCAAAATACCAAAATCTTTAGTTTTTAAAATATCAAGATACTCCGATTTGGGGAAATTTACGAAAATACCCCTGTGTTGAAAATTACTAAATACCCCTGACTTTTAAAATTTCCAGTTTAACCCCAATTTTAATAAACTTTCCCTACTTTGCAAAAGTATTCAAAAACTCTATTTTGCGAAAATTCAAGATACCCTGATTTGAAAAAAAAATTAGAAAAATTACCCCTGATGAACAAAATTACCAAAATAACCCTTAATTCCAAAAATTTTTGTCATACCTTTGATTTGGGAAAAAATTTCTAAAAAATACCCTAGAGTTTTGAAATTCAAAATATCTTGATTTACTAAGATTTTTAATCGACCCCGATTTATTACCAAAATACCCTTGTAGGAAAAATGACGGGAATACCCCTGAGGTAAAAACGGGCAGAAATGTCCGAATACTAAATGTGTGTGGTAGATACCACTGAATAAATGAGTTCTTGTTGATGAATGAATGTGCCCTATTGAGGAACGAAGGTGATTCTCTGAATTAGAGTAGTGAACTCGAACTGAACCTTTGTGTGATCGAAAGAACTACCTCTAAATATCTTTATTTCATAAAATTGTTCGCGGGTAATAAGTGGAACAAAAGTACTGATGCATAAAATTTTTAATCAGATAATTCGCGACGCTAGAAATGAGTTCTAGAGGACGTGCTCGTCGTGGACGTGGTCGAGGCAGAATGGCAGTATCGGAACCTGTTAGATCGGGTCAAGGTCGGATAATGAGATGCCACCACCACCCCCAACATTTGGTAATGAGCAGCAAGAGCAGACGGGGGATGATGCGATATCGCAGGCGGTGCTGTGAGTTTTGGAGATAGTGGCTGGAGCAGGTGGAAACATGAGAGCTAGGAAGTCTGTACCCGAGCGACTCCGAGCTAACGGAGCTGAGGTGTTCGGGGCGTGTTTGGTGTGGCACCCAGTACAGCTGAATATTGGTTGGAAGCAACCGAGCGAATTATGGATGAACTCGAGTTAACTCCTGAGGAGAAAGTGAAAGGAATGGTGCGCGCCGCCGGATTTGCGAGGCATATCAGTGGTGGCTCACGGTTCGGGATAGTGTCACGGCTGAGGACCTCACTTGGGAGTATGTCAAGACGGCGTACCAGAAGAAGTATGTTGGAACTCATTACATTGATGCTCAGAGAAAGGCATTTCTGGGGTTGGTTCAAGGGAACAAGTCCGTAGCAGAATACGAGGTTGAATTCCTAAGGTTAAGCCGATATGCTCGAGGAGTAGTTGCTACGGTACATGAACAATATGTCCGGTTTGAGGATGGATTGAGGGACGACCTGAGATTGTTGATAGCTCCTCACCAGGAACGGGAGTTTGCTGTGTTAGTCGAAAAAGCTAAGGTAGCTGAGGGAATTAAGAACTCTGTGAGGCAGAATAGAGATAAGGATAGGAACCGGGATAGGAGGAATTTTGGATCGTTCGAATCGTCTGAGGGTCTTCAGAAAAGACCGAGGGTTGAAAATTCTGTTCGTGTTGCTAAGCCAGCTACAGAAAATCCAGATCGTCCGTGTGCTCGGTGTGGAAGGTACCATGTTGGTGAGTGCTGGAATCAGGATCGAGAATGCTTCAGGTGTAAGTCTAAGACTCATTTGATTAAGGATTGTCCTCAGGATCGGAACAAGACTCGGACTTTAGGCCAAGGTTATGCACAGCCAGGTAGGAATGGTCAGCAAGCAACAAGGGGTCGTGCTCCGACCCATGGAGAAAATGGTGCAGGTCGAGGACATGGAGCACCAAACAGAGAGGCTGAAGGTGCAGACGCAAGGCAGCCAAGGTTGGTTTACGCAGCTAGACGGCGCGAGGAAGAAGATGTGCCAGATTTGACCAGGGGTACGTTCTTTATTCCTAGAATACCCTTCATTGCCTTGCTTGTGGTTAAGTCAGGTTGTTTTCTGTTGTTAGTAAAGTATTTGGAACCTTGAGTATGGACTTAGAAACTGTGCCTAGAAATGTGGATAGCTCTTTAAGAGCAGAGTGCGCAGCTATAGCATAGTATGGTGAATTAAGATGTACGACCGTTAGGCAGCCAAGTAATTTCGAGGACGAAATTATTTTTAAGGAGGGTAGAATTGTAACATTCGGGTTTTAAGGGTTATGCTTTTGGTGCATAAATCAAGTAATGATAGGCTTATTGTGTGCTTGGACAAGTTTTAAGGGGTTTGGAGAACCCTAGAAGGTAAGAGATGCCTTAGGGGGATTTTTGATTTTTAGTGTTAAATAAAAAAAAAGGGAGCTTGGTTTGAGAGGTCTTAAGAGAATTATTTGGGAGGTTAAGACTCAAGAATTGCTTTGGTAGAGTGGCAAGGAGGCGCCACTTTAGAGCTTGGAAGGTGACGCCTCAAGGAGCAAGGGTTCGAGCTGCTAAGGTAGCATTTTGGTTTTATTTTTGCGTCGGCTAAAGAAACTGGGCCAGGTATGCCTTAAAAATATAATGGCGGGGTTAGTGGACATGAAAGTCCAGGTGGTAACGTGGCTCCCATGCGCCACTTAAGGGGCTGATTATAGCGCCAACAAGGGCCTGGGTTCGAGGCACGGCGGTAGCAAGTGGGGATTTTATTTTTGTTCTTGGCGTTAATGAGGAAGGAACTGAGGAAGGAGGGCTTAAAAGAATATGTGGCGGATTTATATCACAAAAACCGCTCCGGCAGAATGGCATGGGGGCGTTAAAGCTTAGAGGGGCTTGGTGCAGGTCGGGGGTTCAAGACGCAGGAGAAGTAATATATTGAGCCTTTTAATTTTTGCTTGTGACGTCAACAGCAGGGGGGAGAGTTGGGCAGCATGTGGACTTCAATAGGATAAGCATAATATTTTGATTTAGAATTATTTGGAGGGTGGATTAATATTAATTTATTTTGTTTTTTTAATTGATAAGGTGATAATGGAAAGGGGGGATTTATTTTATTTAATTTGAATTGGTTTTAAATGGTTGGCTGGGAGGAAATTAAGGAAATTGATTAATTCAAATTAGCTTGAATTAGTGGTCATGAGCTTTTGTAGGAGTAGCCGAATTTTGGAGTCTTCAAGGGGGGAGTGCCGAATGTTCCTAGGTATTTGTTGGTGCATTTTTGGTCAGCTTTATTCTAATGCATTTAACCGAATTTTTTTCAAAGAGATTTCTCTCATTTTTCTTCCTTGAAACCGAAAATCTCAAGCAATATTTACCTTTGCTGAATTTTGCACTTATTTCCCTAAAAATCTCATTAGTAGCTGAAACTTTCTTCTCCTAAACATCTCTGTTTCTTTCATTGACATTTTTGATTCTCAATTTGGTGTGGTGGCCGAATCTTCTACTCTCCATTCTCCCTTTCTTTTTTTATCTTGAAAAACCGAAGGCACCCTCCTCCTGTTCATCTTTTATTTTCTTTTTCTCAAACTCTTGTTGCCGAAACCCCCTCCCCTGTTAGTGTCACTTTGGCCGAACTTTAGAGTAGTGTTGGTCTCCTTGGGTTGTCTGTTTCAAATCGTTGGAGAAGGTGAGTGTGGGTAGCCGAATGCCATTTCTTTTCCCTCTCTGTTCTCCGTCGACTTTTACAAAGGTAAGAGTTGATTTCGGCATTTGATTGGAAGTGTGTTAATCGATTGTTTTGGAACTGTTTTATTATAGGGTCTCCGGGATTTGGAAACAATCAAGCGTAGCCTCTTTTTTCTGTTAATCGGGTGGTAAGTGGTGGTAAGAATTATTCTGATATTCTTGTCTTGGTCGAATGGCCCTAAGTTTTCTCTAAGTGTGCTAAGGTCAAATTAATGTGGTATTATGTTAGGGATTTCGACAGACTTTTAGGTGCCACGTGTGATTTTGGGATTTAGCCGACTGTATCAAACAGGTGCGTAATTATCGCACTGTTTCTCCTATTTTATGTATTGATATATATGTATATATATATGGTGTATGATGTGTGATAGCCGACTATAAAGGCTAAAGTGGTGGATACCCATGTTTGGGGTAATCGGTTAACAGGTCAGTAATATGTGAGATTACATTATTTATGGTGCCTGTGTGGTATAGTAATGAGCATGTGATTATATTTATTTTATATGCTGATTTGGCATGATTCATTAACATATATGCACGGGGATTGGATTTGATCAAGGAAGGATGGGTGTACATATTTGTGTACGTGGACTAATGTTAGCCTCATGCTACATTAGCACTTGATGATTAGCTGTGTGCTACATCAAGGGAGGTGTTGGCTAGGTGCCCATCTCGGCGGTTGATGACAGTGTGCATCACCATAGACGGATTAATGTTGGGATCACTTATGTGATCGGTGGCTCAGCCACGGCCTTGTGCAGCAGGTCTACCGAGGTAAGATATGTGGGATCACTCGGTTGTGATCGGTGGATTAGCCACGGCCTTGGGCAGGGAGTCTGCTAAGGTTGGTGTACGGATGGACCTAGGTTGGGTTGGGTTTCGTAATTGCATGTTTATTTGTATGATCTGTGTGGATATGGGCCAAGCCCATACGTGTGGAAAGCTTGTGTGATGATTATGCACTGAGTCAGTGGACTCACCCAATTTTTCTCAACCATTTCAGGTGATGCGTAAACTTTGGACCGGGTTTGGAGTGGATATGAGGTGGCCATGCAGAAGGAGATTACTTTGAGTGTTTTATATTTTTAATATGAAGTATTTGGTTTAAATATTGGGTTGTAATAAGGGCCTAATTATTATTATTTTTGTTTTTTTTGGGAATTATTTTTAATTATGGTATGATTGAATCAAATTACTATATGCCAACGTTTTATTTTTAATAGTCTACTTATTCAACACATATATATAAGCTAAAGTTTTAATTTAGACATTTTTTTATAACAAAGTTTTACTTATAAATCTAAACGAACATGGTTTACAAAAGTTAACAAATTTCATGTTTTATTCTAAAAGTCAAAAGATTTGCAACCATTTTTCCACAGTGACATACCTGATCCGGTCAGGGCTTGTGGGCCGGGTTTGGGGGTGTTACAACAGAATTCCAGGCCACACAGCTGTGGTCGTTGCCGTGTGGATGCATCGAATCTCCGTACTAACATGGCAGAAATGGTACAAGTCAGAACAAATAAAATCTTCGAGTCACGGACTCCAACCACCACACCATGGGCACCGACAAACCCCCACAGTCATGCGATACGGCCGTGGTCAACACTGTTTGATCACAAACGGGCGTGGCGACCTGAGCATGGGAGTGGGAGAAACGAACGAAGCCCACCACGGCCATGCGATATGGCCGTGCGAGATGCCATGCCCACGAGCCACGGGCGTGTGAATGTACTTAACTTAAGAATTCTATTTAAACCACCCACCCCCCTTCTCACCTATTTCTCACCCTTCTTCCTCCCTTACACCCTTCTACACCCTCCATTCTTAGCATTCTTTGTTTTCATGGCATTCTTCTCAATCTTTTGACCATGTCGAAGAAGCGGAAGGATTCCAGCTCAGTCTCCCTCTGAGGGAGACCGATCTACATAAGTTCATGCCGGCCGCTTCATTCTCTCGACAAGCCAAGGGTCTTTGAGACCATCTAAATCATAATTTTATTTTCTCGTTTTCTTTATTTTCCTTCTCTTTGACTATCTTATGCTTATATTAGTTTATTCAATTTTAGTTTCTTAGTGTCAGGTTCTAAAGGCTGCTTGGGAATCACGCCGGAACCATGACCACTAGCACCTCCGCAGCCTTAGAGGTCACACCCACCTCGCGAACCATCTAACAATAAAGACTCTTCGGTCCATTCATGTTTCATTTTAATGTTAATTACATTTATATTTTCTTTCTCTTTCTCTTTTTTGTCTTTAATTATATATTTAGTATTTTAAATTTGTCTTGATAATTCCTGGCTAATTCTCTACGAGCTCCCCAATTTCTTCATCTAGCGCAGAACTCGGTAGCAGCCACCACACCTCGGGACTCCCAACTCAAGGAAACCATCCAAATTCAGGAAGTTTCACCCCTCCCTCTCTTTTGATTTTCTTACTAAATGCTATTATCTGTCTTAGTACATTGAGGGCAATGTACATCTTAAGTGTGGGGGGTTAACTATAGTATTATCTGAAAATCCCTGAATGATATTGAAACACCCAAAACCCGGCCCATGCGTTATGATCAGATCTGACATGTCACATGAGAAAACCATGTTAAACCCCTTTTTTTTATTCGTACTAAAATAGGTATTATTTTATTATAATCAAGAAAACAAGTTTGATTTGAAATATTTGATAAAATACTACTAACCTCGAAGGTTGATTGATAAATTCGAGAATCGAACTAGTGAACTTTAAAACCATGACTTTTGAAAATGACGGTGATAATTTGAAAGAAAATTTCTGAGTTAAATTGTTTGTTCAAGATTGTTATGAAATCTATTTGTTGATGAATTTTGGAAAACCGTTATTTAAGATTTTTAGAAAAAAAATCCCCATTTAAAACATTTCAAGCGAATAATAAGTACGACTAACATAAAGCAAAATATAATATCCCAGAGGCCTTATTACAACTTTAAAACTCGAAATAGTAAAGGTAACGAAATAATATGGAAAAGTAGTTTACTAATGTTTGCAAACATCATTTATGAAGTATGGCCTCCACCAAGTCATCCATGGCCCCAAGTCCTCATCACTGAGCATTACCTACAAGGTTAAGAAAAGAAAGGGGGTGAGTTACAAGAACTCAGTGTATAATCCCCTTACCATTGTCCACTGGGCTTGAACCCGTTTAGCAAAAACTTAGGCCTAAGCCCATTTACAAATCAATATTTAAAATGATATGAATGAATGCAACCCAACCTATCCATCCAACACACTCCCGTACCAGCCCTCACACCTGTGGGGATTAAGTCAACCCACCTCGCCATCACACCAATATTTACAGTCAAGCTGCTATTCATAACATCGCTGCAGCCAAGCTACTTTTCATAATATCGCTGCAGCCAAGCTGCTTTTCATAATATCTGTGGCAGTGCCACCAGAGTCATAATCACATTTATAGAAACATTGAGGCAATGCCACCAGGCTACTATTCTCTTCAACATTTTTCCCAACCCATACAAGATAGGAAAATGCAACATACATAATAAGATATTCACATATAAATAGCAACCATTTAACAAGTAATTTATTACAATGACTCAGGCCATTTAAGCAAATTATTACAATGACCCGGCCCATTTAAGCAATAATAATTCAGCCCATTAAGGCATTCTAACAAATCGGACCATTAGGGGCATTTTCGTAATTCGGCTCATAAGGGCATTTTTGTAATTTGGTAATCTCGTAACCCAGGGTATTTCGGTAATTTACCATCCAAGGGCATTTTGGTAAATTCGCTACCCAAACTTAACTACTAATTTGGGCATAAAATTGAAACTGTCCATCTGCGTCGTACTGACTAAATTGACTATAACTCGAGTTAGGAAACTCGAAATTTAGATCTGTAAATTTTCCTTGAAACTAGACTCATGTATATTTTTACTACAATTTTTTCAGAATTTTTGGCTAAGCCATTTAGTACAGTTTATTCATTAAAAATTCCCTTGTTTCACTAACCAAAGGTTCTGACCTCTCTTACCCTAAATTCAAATATCTCACTGTATGATGTTCATATGTTGCTGCCACTTATTTCTATTGAAAATAGGATCACTAAGGAATCTACAAATATAGCTTATAACTCATAATTCACTTTGTACAATTTTAAACGATTTTTCCAAGACAGAATAGGAAACCACGAAGTCAATCAGAACCAGTCTTACTAAAATTAAAATATCACAGAATATAAAATTCCTCTTCCTCCTTTGTTTCTTTCATATAAAAATAGACATAGTAAGCTTTAATTCAATATCTTATTCACCATAAAATGCCCTTTCTCCTATGTTTCGTAATTTTTCAAAATCACGTCACTGCTGCTGACCAAACTGTTTCATTGCAAAATATGGTTACCACTACGAATATACGCATGCCCGAGTGGTCACGGATGTCGGTTTTCGGTTTTTCAGTCTTTCGACCAAATCATAGAACATTTCATACAAATATTCAGAGAAGTGTGAGATTACACACCATTTCAAACATGTATTCAAAGGTACAGGATTACACACCTGATTTGGATTTCCTAAAGAACCACTCTTCGTTGCCCCCTAAAAATAAAATCAATTAAAAGTTAGCCTTGATTTCTTCAAGGTTCCAAAAGCCCAAAAGTACTCACTCAAAAGAGTCACTTACCACAATTGCGATCATTCCCTACTAGGCTCTAAAATCTGACCTTGCACCTTGGCTATTGCAACGAGTTCCTAAAGTAAATAAGTGATGTACCAAAGGGGTTAGCCTTCATCCAATATTCGGCCCTTCCATAAGAGCAGGAAATTGAAATCATAACCACAAAATAGAATCACTTGAGCAATACAAAACATCAAAATAAAAAGTAACATCTTACCACCCATATTCGGCCTAATCACCCACTTACCGATTAACTTCTGAAACCAAGGTTTTGAGAATGATACGTAGCAGCAAAGAATGGCTTGATTCGGCCCTTATCAAAAGAGAACAAGAGGAGTTTAAAAAAAATAAGAACAAGTGGATAAGTTCAGCTTAGCCAAGAGATGAAAGTTTCAGGAACAAGGGAAAATTAACAAAGATGGATTGAGGGTTACGGCACAACAAGGGAACAAGATGAACAATGGCTAGAGTGTTTAAGCCAAAACAAGAGAAAATGAGGTGAACAAATGGCTTTAGAGTTTCAGTTAGCAAAGAGAAAGAATTGGAAAAGAAACACTAAAAATGCTAAAAGAAACAAGCCTCACAAACACCAAAATTTTGCCAAAAGACTAGGAAATTCTGCTACCAAGTTTTTCCCCCCTAAGAAAACCATGTATCATCTTTACCAAAAGACGAGTGTTGACCCAAAATGCTTTCCAAAACATCCTCCACATAATAGGCCAACATGTTCCCTTCTCTTACCATTTTCCTTCATTTCTTTCCTTGATTTTCCCTAGTCTTTCTCCTTAACATATTCCTTAGCCATTTTTCCAAAAATTAAAAAGTCTTCCTTACGATAATTAGTACCATGACCGACACTTGGAAAGAAAGCACAAAAATAAATCCAAAATTGCAATAGATGAGATTCGAACCCTTTCCCTTCATGCTCTCCAGTTGACACCACACCACTCCACCACATGCTCAACTTATGCTAGCAAAATACACTCTTATTTCCTTAAGCCTTGATGCCACTTACCTTTTCTCCTTAAAGTGCTTAAACACAAAAATTTACCTATAGCCTAACTTGAACCCGGAACTTCCTAGAAACCTCGTAACTTTCCAAAATCACATTTCTAATAAGTCCAACTTGAAATAATGCCGTTCTCTAATTCCCATAAATTTTAAAATGCTTCTACGCTTAAGGTCCAATGGGCCCAATCCTACTAGGCCCAATTTTGGGTCGTTACAATTCTACCCTCCTTAAAGAAATTTCGTCCTCGAAATTTCCTACCAATTACTAAACGCATCGCTCAAATCACACCACTATGCTTTCGCTGCGCACTCTTATCTTAATAACCCTAATGTATTTTTAACATAATCTTGAATCCTCTTTCACACAACCAAACATCTAACCACAGAAGCAAGCAGCTATCTACCACTTATACCTAAAATTTTCTACATTCAATCATCACGTCCAACCAAAACATACCTGACTTGATGGTGATGAAACAATCTCGAGCCTTATGCTCCTTAGACCCGCATCTCAACCATGCTCCTGACCTTCTCAAGCATTCTCCTGGATGACGCCTTCTGCAATAATCGCAAGCCTGAAAGTTTGGACGTATCTTAACACGCTTTACGGAACGAGACTGTGACCCAAAAGAACCGCGATCTAATTTCTTCTTACATTCCACAGACCCAACTCGAAGTGCTTCTCCGATTCGTTTAACCTTCTCCAATACTTCTTTAACTATCTGAGTTAGCTCATCAACCCCAGCTTGATCATAAGATCCTGTCCCAGTCACTAGCGATGCCAAAACCTCCTTTTTGGAAACATGCCCCGATGCTGGAAATATAGCCCTAGCACCTCGGCCTCTACCACATCTACGTCTACCACGTCCACGTCTTCTAGCACTCATGTTTGATAAATCGAATTAATCTTATTAAGAGTTTTATGAATCATTATGCTATTTCAATGTTCATTAAACAATATCTTATGAAGTATAGGAAATAAAGTTGTTTTCGCAATACTTATCCTAAAGTCTCAATCTCTATAGTTTCAGCTCCTAAAGCTAAAAGTTCTAAAGTATTCTATTTGTGGAATTTTCTTACCACAGTACTTACACAATAATCATAAAATAAAAACACATACTTACTTGACTTGGTGCCAGATACCCGTGGAGCCATACTTCCTTCAGAATATGTATGTGTAAATAAAAATTTTAAACAGCTTTGAAAGACGGTTTTGAACCCAAACCACAGGCGAGTTTTGCAACCGAGCTCTGATACCATAAAATGTAACACCCCAAACTCGGCCCATGCGTTATGACCAGATCTGACATGTCACATGAGAAAAACATGTTAAACCCTTTTTTTTATTCATACTAAAATAAGTATTATTTTATTATAATCAAGAAAACAAGTTTGATTTGAAATATTTGATAAAATACTACTAACCTCGACGGTTGATTGATAAATTCGAGAATCGAACTAGTGAACTTTAAAACCATGACTTTTGAAAATGACGGTGATAATTTGAAAGAAAATTTCCGAGTTAAATTGTTTGTTCAAGATTGTTGTGAAATCTATTTGTTGATGAATTTTGGAAAAATGTTATTTAAGATTTTTAGAAAAAAATCCCCATTTAAAACATTTCAAGCGGGATAATAAGTACGACTAAACATGAAGCAAAATATAATATCCCAGAGGCTTTATTACAACTTTAAAACCAAAAATAGTGAAAGTAACAAAATAATATGGAAAAGTAGTTTACTAATGTTTGCAAACATCATTTATGAAGTATGCCCTCCACTAAGTCATCCATGGCCCCAAGTCCTTGTCACTGAGCATTACCTACAAGGCTAAGAAAAGAAAGGGGGTGAGTTACAAGAACTCAGTGTATAATCCCCTTACCGTTGTCCACTGGGCTTGAACCCGTTTAGCAAAAACATGGGCCTAAGCCCATTTACAAATCAATATTTAAAATGATATGAATGAATGCAACCCAAGCCATCCGTCCAACACACCTCCGTACCAACCCTCACACCTGTGGGGATCAAGTTAACCCACCCCGCCATCACACCAATATTTGCAGTCAAACTGCTATTCATAATATCGCTGAACCCAAGCTGCTTTTCATAATATCACTGCAGCCAAGCTACTTTTCATAATATATGTGGTAGTGCCACAAGAGTCATAATCACATTTATAAAACATTGTGGCAATGCCACCAGGCTACTCTTCTCTTCAACATTTTTCCCAACCTATGCAAGATATCAAAATGCAACATACATAATAAGATGTTCACATATAAATAGCAACCATTTAACAAGTAATTTATTACAATGACTCGGCTTATTTAAGCAATTTATTACAATGACTCGGCTCATTTAAGCAATAATAATTCGGCCCATTAAGGCATTCAAACAAATCGACCCATTAGGGGCATTTCCATAATTCGGCCCGTAGGGGCATTTTCGTAATTTAGCCTGTAGGGGCATTTTCGTAATTTGGTAATCTCGTAACCCAGGGTATTTTGGTAATTTACCATCCAAGGGTATTTTGGTAAATTCGCCACCCAAACTTAACTACTAATTTGGGCATAAAATTGAAACTGTCCATCTGCGTCATACTGACTAAATTGACTATAACTCGAGTTAGGAAACTTGAAATTTAGATCCGTAAATTTTCCTTGGAACTAGACTCATATATATTTTTACTACAATGTTTCCAGAACTTTTGGCTTAGCCATTTAGTACAGTTTATTCATTAAAGATTCCCTTGTTTCACTGACCAACGGTTCTGACCTCTCTTACCCTAAATTCAAATATCTCACTGTACGATTTTCATTTGTTGCTCCCACTTGCTTCTATTGAAAATAGGATCACTAAGGAATCTACACATATAACTTATAACTCATAATTCTTTTTACGATTTTAAATGATTTTTCCAAGACAGAATAGGGAACCACGAAGTCAATCAGAACCAGTCTCACTAAAATTAAAATATCACAGAATATAAAATTCCTCTTCCTTCTCTGTTTTTTTCATATAAAAATAGACACAGTAAGCTTTAATTCGATATCTTATTCACCATAAAATGCCCTTTCTCCTGAAAAATCACGTCACTGCTACTGACCAAACTGTTTCCTTGTAAAATATGGTTACCACTACGAATATACGTACGCCCTAGTGGTCACGGATGTCGGTTTCTGATTTTTTAGTCTTTCGACCAAATCATAGAACATTTCATGCAAATATTCAGAGAAGTGTGAGATTACACACCATTTCAAACATGGATTCGGAAGGTACATGATTACACACCTAATTTGGATTTCTTAAAGAACCACTCTTCGTTGCCCCTTAAAAGTAAAATCGATTAAAAGTTAGCCTCAATTTCTTAAAGGTTCCAAAAGCCCAAAAGTACTCACTCACAAGAGTTACTTACCACAATCGCGATCCTTCCCTACTAAGCTCTAAAATCCGACCTTGCACCTTGGATATTGCAACGAGTTCCTAAAGTAAATAAGTGATGTACCAAAGGGGTTAGCCTTCATCCAATAATCGGCCCTTCCACGAGAGCAGGAAATTGAAATCATAACCACAAAATAGAATCACTTGAGCGATACAAAACATCAAAATAAAGAGTAACATCTTACCACCCATATTCGGCCTAATCACCCACTTACCAATCACCGAAACCAAGGTTATGAGAATGATAAGTAGCAGCAAAGAATGGCTTGATTCTGCCCTTATCAAAAGAGAACAAGAGGAGTTTAAAAAAAATAAGAACAAGTGGCTAAGTTTGGCTTAGCCAAGAGATGAAAGTTTCAGGAACAAGGGAAAATGAACAAGATGGATTGAGGATTACGGCACAACAAGGGAACAAGATGAACAATGGCTAGAGTGTTTAGGCCAAAACAAGAGAAAATGAGGTGAACAAATGGCTTTAGAATTTCGGCCAGCAAAGAGTAAGAATTGGAAAAGAAACACTAAAAATGATAAAAGAAACAAGCCTTACAAACACCAAAATTTTGCCAAAAGACTATAGGAAATTTGGCTACCAAGTTTTTCCCCCTAACAAAACCATGTATCATATTTATCAAAAGATGAGTGTTGACCCAAAATGCTTTCCAAAACATCCTCCACATAATGGGCCAACATGTTCTCTTCTCTTACCATTTTCTTTCATTTCCTTTCTTGATTTTCCCTAGTCTTTCTCCTTACCATATTCCTTAGCCATCTTTCCAAAAATTAAAAAGTCTTCCTTACCATAATTAGTACTATGATCGACACTTGGAAAGAAAGCACAAAAATAAATCCAAAATTGCAATAGATGAGATTCGAACCCTTTCCCTTCATACTTTCCACTTGACACCACACTACTCCACCATGTGCTCAACTTATGCTAGCAAAATACACTCTTATTTCCTTAAGCCTTGATGCCACTTACCTTCTCTCCTTAAAGTGCTTAAACACAAAAATTTACCTATAGCCTAACTTGAACCCGGAACTTCCTAGAAACCTCGTAACTTTCCAAAATCACATTTCTAATAAGTCCAACTTGAAATAATGCCGTTCTCTAATTCCCATAAATTTTAAAACGCTTCTACGCTCAAGGTCCAATGGGCCCAATCCTACTAGGCCCAATTTCGAGTCGTTAGAGATATCTTGTCTTAAAGTAATTTTCTCATATTGTGATTAGAATGAAATTTCTTTTGATTGATGATTTTTATTCATATGTTTTAGAGTAAATCATTGATAATTGTGCATTGATGATTAAATTTAAAGCATACTAGAGGATCAAGCATGATAAGTCTATTTTTCAGAATTAAAATTTTTTTTTTAGGTTGTCTACCTGAATCTAAATGTTACCTTGAAGTTTGAAATTTACAAAGTTGACATCAAATACCCATAATTTTTGTGAGACTTTGAGCCTTATAGAGCATTGATCGCTGAAATCAGAGCTTTAAAATTTATAAAAGAATGATTGAACCTGGAAACTAACTCTGACAATGATTAAAGGCAAGTGTACCTATCGAACAGTAGTATAGCTTAGGCAATACCAAATTGTCGAATCCAAAGGAACTAAAAGTATTAATGCTAGCTTTCTTTTTATTATTTAGCCTTAGAAATAAATTGAACTTTGTTTTAATCTAAATTAACGACGACTAAACTAAGGACAAAGATAGAAAGAACGAATTGGGAAATAACTTGAAGAAAAACTCAATTGATCACGATGATACCGTCAGGAAGAATCCACCTAGACTTCACTTGTTATCGAACCCTGAATCATATGATTTATTAACTTAGCTTGATCCGTAGAACTGCCTAACGTTTATTAAACCCTCTCTCGAGGTGAATAACGTCTAACCCTAGGTTAATTAGTGGAACTCTCGTTCTCTTATAATAACCCCATAGAATAGCAGTAAATCAATATATGGATTCCCATATTAGGTTTCACCCTAACCTGGCAAAATTTCGTAACCCTATCTTTAGGCGTTCGACCAACTCCGCTTAATTACGCTAGATCTACTCTTAAGCAGGGTCTATTCCTCCTCCACCTAAGCACATCATATTTGGATTAAGCATGCATAATTAAGAACAAACTAAGTATTTATCATATAATTCAAAAGTCAAATAATAAGATTCATCTAGTTTCATCCCCTTCAGGTATCTGAGGGGTTTAGTTCATAACTAAATAAGAAAACATATCAAGAGAAAAGATAAAACAAAACATAAGAAATCCCTAAAACTCCCTGAAGGAACTGATGGAGAATTCTGCCATCTTGAGTATAATTCCGGCTTCTTTTGATGGATTAACTGGCTAACTTCGAGTGATTCCCACAATTCTAACCTTTCTGGCTTACTCCTTGGCCTAGCTCGACGCCCGACAGAGGGCTTCTGCCGAACTACCTTTCAAGTTTCCCCCTTAGGTGTTTATATAGACTTTGAAACGCCTTACTTAGCCCCTAAGCATCCTAATTTGAGTAGTATTCCTGCTAGGGTGTTTGAATAGGCTTTGGAATGTGTTTCTTTGCCTCCAAGTATCCAAATCCGAATGTAATTTCTCTTTCAAGCGACAGGGACACGGCCATGGCACACCCCCGTGTGAATCATGGCCAGGCCATGTTCAGACTGTTAATGAGGCACGGCCGTGTGGTCTTTGGGCCAGGCGGTGTCGATTTCGTGATATGGCCCATTTACTCTATTTTGGGCCAGTTTCTTGTTCTTTTCATCCTCGGGTGCTTTCGTAGGTATAAGACATGAAAGAAAGGATTAAGAGCACCTTTTTACATAAATCGAGGCTTAAATTATCCAAAAGCATGCTAAATGTGGGCCTAAAATATGTTACTTTTACGGTTTATCAAATACCCCCACACTTAAGCTTTTGCTTGTCCTCAAGAAAAATTTTCAACTTACAATTAAAACGAACTTTCCATAAGTCATAATTTCTATCAACAATGTCTCATCATAATTCAGAGATAATTCATATGTGGATAATTCAAATCAAAGAGTCCTAAAGATTCAAACAATCAAATTCATACATTTATAGCATGAAAACATAGGCTTTTCCCTTTACCTGAATAGTTACCTCTGATTCAAAATTGATAAGAGTTGACATCCTCATTAAAGATTCGCTCAAATCACTCAAAGTATTTAAGGTTCAAAATTAAGCACTCAATAAGTCAAACATGAAAGGTTAATCCCATAGGCTTGCATGAAAATCAAATCTCCACCACTGTAAAATGAGATGATACACAAATCAAAAGGTCTTTAACAGGGTTGTAACGAGGCTTAGGTTAGGGGTATGGATAAAGGCTGAATAAGAAGGTTAGAATCAAGATTGACCTAACAAATTACCTATCTAGAAATACAAACTAATGATAAGTAATTGCATCAAATGAAAATTTGAAATACCAATACTCTAATACGAGCTTTTTCTTCAATATTTGGAATTTAAACATATAAGCTCGCTTAATTATAGAACTAATACTGAATATACTTTGTTGTTTTTAGAACAGATAATTATAATAATAAAAAAGAACTTTTACAACTGAAATATAGAACATAGTTAGGAAACTGTTCAAAATCAAATCTCGAGAAAAGGGTAGTTAAAAAGAAATAGGGATAACAAATACAAAGGGTTTTGGGTTAAAATTAGTGGGTGAGTCAATAAAAAGGATTGTTAGGATTAAACGGGGTTCACTAGGGGTTAACTATGAGGGTAGGCTTTTTATGGAGTAAGTCTGTTAAATCCTAGGTGCCTTTATCATCTCTGTATATCAAATCATAGGTGTGGTCTCTACATGTATAATCAATGCAAGTTCTAGAATAACAAATCAATGTTGACACACTCATAATCAATAAGGTGAGCAAGAAAAAGAATATATGCTCTATAAGGCTCAAAATCTCACAAAAAATTATGGGTTTTTGATGTCAACCTCGTAAATTTCAAACTTCAAAGTAATATTCAAATTCAGGTAGACAACCTAATTTTTTTTTCAAAAAAAATAGACTTATCATGCTTGATTCTCTAGTATCCTTCAAATTTAATCATCAATGCACAATTAACAATGACTTATTCTAAAACATATCAATAAAAATCATAAATCAAAGGAATTTTCATTCTAATCATAATATGAGAGACTTTCTTTAGAACAAGGCATAATTCAGGGATTTTCAAATGATATTATAGTTAAACGCCCCACAGTTAAGATGTACATTGCCCTCAATGCACAAAGATAGATAATATGACAATATAGTGAGACAATCAAAAGATAGGGAGAGATGTGAAACTTTCTGAATTTTGGATGAAGTTAATGAAAAGAAATCGGATAGGATTGGAGGTGAACGTGGGGAACCGTCTCGAACCGTTTGAAATTGAATCCTCGAAGCAGCCGGTCGAATTTTATTGTAACCTAAGCTAAATCTAAATGACATAAATAATAAAAAGAAAATAATAATGAAAAAAACAAAAATAAATAAATAAATGAAAATAAATAAATGAAGATAAAAATAAAAATGAAAATGAAAATGAAAATGAAAAAAAAATAAAAATAAAATAAAATAAAAGTAAATAGTGATACGGTCCACGCCTATATGCCTACCCGTGGTGTTCACACGGCCACAGCCACGGCCATGTGTAAGGCCGTGTGGTATGGAAATCGTGTTTTACTTATTTGGTTTGTTTGTAGTTAGATGCTGAAAAAATATGAAAGTAAAAATTAAAATAAAATATGAAAATTTAAATGAGGTTAGTGCTCGGGTTACCTCCCGAGAAGCGCTCTTTTATAGTCTTAAGCTAGACTTTACCTCTTATACAAATGGTCATGGTGGTTTGAGGAGGTGAAAATACTTTCTCATGCGATCAACTCGATTTTTGATATAAAGTTTTAGTCGGGTAATATTTACCTCAAAAGTGCTGAATTTAGGATTGCTTACCTCAACTGTCCCGTATAGGAAGACATTAAGTACCTCAAAAGTGATTTCTTCATTTGTCTTTAGGTTTGAATTGGCGATTCAAGGGTCTTCCTTATTCATAAATACTTGATCCTCTATTTTGAAGTGATTTGTTATTCCTATGGTCTTGTCTAGGGGTTCCTTCGGTTTTTCTTCGTGCGATTTCGGTTTCTCTTTAAAGTGTGTCTTCCACTCTTCTAGTTTGTCGACCTTAATACTTTTTTCCTCATATAATTCTTCTTTATTGGCAGGAGGTCTATGATTCGACTCAGGTTTTTGGCTTCGTGGTGTTTCCTGTGACGAAGGTTGAACAAATTTGTCATCAACTGAATTTACTTTCTTACCTACATCAGTCGATGTTCTGGCCGAGTCAAGAGCTTGTAGACTAATTGATTCGTCACCTATACGAAGAATGAGTTCTCCTGTACCAACATCAATTTTAGTCCTGGCATTTGCTAGAACGGGTCTTCCTAAAATTAAAGGAATCGAATTGTCCTTATCCATGTCTAAAACGACAAAGTCTACTGGAATATGAATTTATCAATTTTGATTAGAACATTTTCTATTATACCCTAGGAATTACGATAGTTTTATCGATTAATCGAATGCTCATCCTAGTTTGCCTGGGTTTCCCTAGACCTAGTTGTTTAAACATTTTATAAGGCATAACATTGACGCTTGCCCCTAAATCAGCTAAAGCATTATCAATAGATAAACTACCATTTAAACATGGAATTGTAAAACTCCTTGGATCTTTTAGTTTCCGTGGCAGTTTATTTTGTAGAATTGCTGAGCACATTGCGTTTAGCTCCACATGTGATGCCTCGTCTAGCTTCCGTTTGTTTGTCAACAGCTCTTTTAAAAATTTTCTATAATCGGGTATCTGCGAAAGAGCTTCAAGAAATAGTAAGTTAATATGTAATCTCTTTAAACGTTTAAGAACCTTATGTTATCCTTCTTTATTGCTTCAGAATATAGTATACGAGGTTGGTACTCTGTAATCACCAATTTTGGTATTTCATGGATCACCTCAACCTTACCTTCACCTACCACAGGCTCTTGTCTCGGGTCAGATTCCACTAGCCTTTCACTATCATGAGCTGTTACGGCTTGAATTTCCTCTTTTGGGTTAGTTTCAGTGTTGCTTGGCAAGCTTTCTTGTGGTAGTTCAAAAATCTCTGATCGAATTTCAGAAACTATCTTAGTAAGTTGTCCAACTGACTTAGTAAGTTCCCAAACTTGGTTCTCGATCCTTTGAATCGGTGCTTCTTGATCTTCGAGTGCTAGTTCAGTGTTTTGGAAACGAGTTTCTGTCACTGCTATAAATTTTTTCAGCATCTCCTCAAGGTTTGACTCTTCTTCCTGTTGGTGAGGTGGTTGTTGAAAATTGGGAGGAAGTTCCTGTCTTTGGCTACTTTGATCATCCCACGAGAAATTGGGATAGTACCTCCACCCTGCATTATAAGTGTCATTATAAAAATTATTTTGAGGTCTAGAATAGTTATTCATATAGTGGACTTGTTCGTTCTCCATGCCATATTTGTAGGGTGGGTATTCAGGATTCGCCACGCCTCCTGGATTCGAGTCATATTGCATTACTGGGTGCACCTGCGTAGAACCATACCAACCGTCAAATTTTTTATTTAAAAGCTCTACCTGGTTAGATAACATGGTGACCGCATCGAGGTTGAAAACATCGGCTGCTTTTGTTGGCGTTGTCCTCATAACTTGCCACTGGTAGTCATTTAGCGCCATCTCCTCTATAAACTATAATTATCTGCCAAAAGCAAATAAAAGAAAAATTAACAAAGTAAAAATAAAAATAAAAATAAATAAAAAAATTGCAATCAAAAAATGGCTAAAGTAATAAAAATTGAGTTTTCTTAATATTTTAGTTCCTCGGCAACGGTGCCAAAAACTTGACCGCTGAAATCAGAGCTTTAAATTTTATAAAAGAATGATCGAACCTGGAAACTAACTCTGACAACGATTAAAGGCAAGTGTACCTATCGAACAATAGAACAGCTTAGGCAAGACCGGATTGTCGAACCCAAAGGAACTAAAAGTATTAATACTAACTTTATTTTTATTATTTAGCCTTAGAAATAATGTGAAGTTTGTTTTAATCTAAATTAACGATGAGTAAGCTAAGGACAAAGATAGAAAGAACGAATTGGGAAATAACTTGAATAAAAACTCAATTGATCACGACAATACCCTCAAGAAGAATCCACCTAGACTTCACTTGTTATCTAACCCTGAATCATATGATTTATTAACTTAGTTTGATCCGTAGGACTCCCTAAAGTATATTAAACCCTCTCTCGAGACGAATAACGTCTAACCATAGGTTAATTAGTGGAACTCTCGTTCTCTTATAATAACCCACTAGCATGCACTCCTGTATATATAAAAAGAAAGAAAAAAATAATGGATTTTTTTGTCGTTTTAAATTGTTGTCTTTATTTTCTAACAAATCACACTAATCAAAATACTGACTTAGAAAAATATAATTTATATATCACTTGTGGCTAAAAACATTTTAGATACTAACATGAAGAAAATGATAAAACTCGTGTGTTAACCCATAAATATGAATTGCCATAATGTTTAAATATTTTGTATTTATACAAAACTTAATTCATTTATAGTTTTTAGTAAATCGATCTATGGATTCCCATATTAGGTTTCACCCTAATCTGGCAAAATCTCGTAACCCTATCTCTAGCCGTTCGATCAACTCCGCTTAATTACGCTAGATCTACTCTTAAGCAGGGTCTATTCCTCCTCCATCTAAGCACATCAGATTTGGGTTAAGCATGCATAATTAAGAACAAACTAAGTATTTATCATATAATTCAAAAGTCAAATAATAAGATTCATCTAGGTTTCATCCCCTTCAGGTATCTGAGGGGTTTAGTTCATAACTAAATAAGAAAACATCTCAAGAGAAAAGATAAAAAAAAAAAAAACATAAGCAATCCCTAAAACTCCCTGAAGGAATTGAAGGAGAATTCTGCCGTCTTAAGTATAATTTCGGCTTCTTGTGATGGATCAACTGGCTAACTTCGAGTGATTCCCACAATTTTGACCTTTTCGGCTTGACTCCTTGGCCTAGCTCGACGCCCGACAGAGGGCTTCTGGCGAACTACCTTTCAAGTTGCCCCCTTGGGTGTTTATATAGACTTTGAGATGCCTTACTTGGCCCCTAAGTATCCTAATCTGAGTAGTATTCCTACCAGGGTGTTTGAATAGGCTGTGGAATGTGTTTCTTTGCCTCGATGTATCCAAATCCGAATGTAATTTCTCTTTCAAGCGACAGGGACACGGCCATGGCACACGCCCGTGTCGATTTTGTGATATGGCCCATTTACTCCGTTTTGGGCCAGTTTCTCATTCATTTCATCCTCGGGTGCTTTCCTGGGTAGAAGACATGGAAAAAAAAGGATTAAGAGTACCTTTTTACATAAATCGAGGCTTAAATTATCCAAAAACATGCTAAATGTTGGTCTAAAATATGTTAATTTTACGGTTTATCAAGCATATATTCTTTTTCGTGCTCACTTTTGATTATGAGTGTGTCAACATTGATCTGTTATTCTAGAACTTGCATTGGTTATACATGTTGAGACCACACCTTTGATTTGATATACAGAGATGATAAAGGCACTTAGGATTTAACCCACTTATTCCATTAAAAGCCTACGTTTATAATTAACCCCTAGGAACCCATTTGATCCTAACAACCCTTTTCATTGACTTACCCACTAATATTAACCCAAAACCCTTTGTATTTGTTATCACCATTCTTTTTTACTACCCTGTATCGAGATTTGATTTGATCAGTTATCTAATTATTTTATTTCAGCAGTAATTTCATCATTTGACTTGTTCTTAAAAAACAAAGTATATTTATTATTAGTTCTATAATTAAGTGAGCTTACATGTTTAAATTTCAAACCTTAAAGAAAAAGCTCATATTATTAGTTTTCAATTGGTGTAATTATTTATTATTAGTTCGTGTTTCTAGCTAGGTAATTTGTCAGGTCAACCTCTATTTCTAGTTAGGTAATTTGTCAGGTCAGTCTCGATTCTAACCCTCTAATTCAGCCTTTATCCATACCTTTAACCTAAGCGCCGTTACAACCCTGTTAAAGACCTTTTGATTTGTGTATCATCTCATCTTATAGTGGTGGAGATTTGATTTTCATGCAAGCCTATAGGATTAACTTTTCATGTTTGACTTCTGAGTGCTTAATTCTGAACCTTAAACACTTCGAGTGATTTGAGTGAATCTTTAGTAAGGATGTCAACTCTTGTCGATTTTGAATCAGAGGTAATTATTCAGGTAAAGGGAAATGCCTATGTTTTCGTGCTATAAAACTATGACTTAGATTGTTTGACTCTTTAGGACCCTTCTATTTAAATTATCCATGTATGAATTATTTTTGAATTATGATGAAACATTATTGACAAATTTAATGAATCAAAGAAGTTTGTTTTAATTGTGACTTGAGAATTTTGCTTGAGGACAAGCAAAAGCTTAGATGTGGGGGTATTTGATAAACCGTAAAAGTAACATATTTTAGGCCCACATTTAGCATGTTTTTGGATGATATAAGCCCTGAATTGTGTAAATTGGTGCTCGTAATCCGTTGTTTTCATGTTTTATACTCAGGAGAGCACCTAAAGACGAAAAGAACGAAAAACGAGCCCAAAACGGAATAAATGGGCCATATCACGAAATCCACATGGCTTGGGCCCAAGACCACACGGCCGTGTCTCACTTAACAGCCTCGACACGGCCTGGCCACGACTTACACGGACGTGTGCCATGGGCATGTCCCTGTCGCAGGAAATAAGAGTTTCGTTTGGATTTGGATACTTAGGGGCGAAGAAGCATATTCCGAAGCCTATATAAACACCCTAAGTATGACCAGAAAGGGGGGAACCCGCGGCTTTAGTTAGGAGGCGTCCGACTAGGCTAGAGAAGGCATATTTGTGGAGATTTACTCGAAGATAGCCAGTTGATCCATCTCAAGAAGCCGAAATTATACTCAAGACGGAGGATCTCTCCTTCAATTCCTTTAGGGGGTTTAGGAATTTCTTATGTTTTTTTTTTTATCTTTTCTTTTGAGATGTTTTGTTTTATAATTATGAACTAAACCCTTAGATACCTGAGGGGGATGAAACCTAAGATGAATCTTGTTATCGTTTGCTGAACTGTATGATAAATATTTGACTTGTTCTTAATTATGTGTTCTTAATTCTTGTGTTGATATTTTCGGGATATTAATTCAAGTATGATTTGCTTAGGTGGAGGAGCAAAAGTCCCTGCCTAAGAGTAGATCTAGCGTAATTAAACGGAGTTGATAGCGCGCCTAGGGATAGGGTGACGCGATTTAGCCGAATTAGGGTGAAACCTAATATGGGAGTCCATAGATCGAGTTAATGCGATTCTAAGGGTTTTAATTAGAAAGAGATTTCTATTAATCAACCTAGAGTTAGACGTTGGTCGCCTCGAGAGAGGAATTAATATAACTTAGGGAATCTTACGGATCAAGTCAAATGAAGAAATCGTCTAGTTCAGAGTTAGATAACAAGTGAAGTCTAGGTGGATTCTTCCTTGGGTGTCGTTTAAATCAATTGGTTTTTCTTTCAAGTATTTTCCCAAATTTATTCTTCTTTGTCTTAGAGTCTTTAGTTTAGTAGTTAGTTAATTTAGATTAGATAAACAATTCATTCAATTCTTAGGCTAAATAATAAAAAGAGAGTTAGTATTAGTACTTTTGGTTCCTTTGGGTTCGACATTCCGGTCATGCCTAAACTATACTACTGTTTGATAGGTACGCTTGCCTCAAATCGTTGTCATAGTTAGTTTTCAGGTTTGATCATTTTTTATATAAATTTTAAGACTTTGACATCGCGAAAACAACGATCACCCGATTACTCAATTTGACATGTCTCCAAATGGGCTATTTTTACCTACTCATGGCAGCTCGATTAGCGAAATGTTTGCAACTTTTTTATTCGTCACTTGAGCATTTTTACGCGAGATGAGATGACAACCCAAGCACCTCATCCCAGTTACTAAATTCAGTCACTTTTCTGAAGTCTTCACTCATAACTTGAGCCATTAGTTGAGTAGTATTTTAATTTTTATTTATTATGACCTTTTTTTTTCTCTTATTTATTTACAAGAAAATACAATATTCTTACCAAGTAATTATAAACAGCCAATTTTCATGAAACAATCTAATTACATATATCAACTTTATAACACAAATACGATTAAATTAGATAACTAACACTTTAACTCAAGAATCACCCAACTATCTAAATTGACTATGCAATGGAATTAGAGGCTCAATGTTAAACAAATTAACGAATAATCCAACATAAGAATTAACACATGTGAAAGAGAAACAAACATGCATTAAAAATAAAATCAATCACACATACTTACTAATCCAACTCCCCCTACTTAATCTATGCTTGTCCTTAAGAATATTGTATAAAAATTAAAGTATAGTAGAGAGAAAGGTCAAGCATACTCCCCGTGTATATTTAATGTGGTTGTCAGCATTGGAAGTGGCTACTTTGCAAGATGGCGAGAATTGTTGAGGCTTGGGTTTATTTATAGAAAAATGGATTGGGTTAGTTGTGTGTGTATGCGTTTTTTTTTATTTGGGTTTGGGGTGTTGGGTTGAGAAGAAAATAAGTGGCAGTACTGAGCAAGGCTTGCCCACGCCACGATCGGTATCTGATTTCCAAAAAGATCGGCAGCCTCCGCCATGTTCCTGAAAAAACACATTAAATGGATTAAATAATAACCTTGTTATTATTCATTTTATTTTCAACCTAAATTTTACTGAAATTCAAAATTAAAGAAATTAACATAAATTTGTGTTGCATCCCAAAAATCGCTTTTGTTTAACGTCATTAGCTCGACGACCTTAATTATTATCCGTTTGGCGTATTGATAAATTATTTATCCATCTCGTGCACTTGGATGTTCTTGTAGAAAGTTTCAACCTTTGCCTACTGTCCTTGAAGCACTTCTCGGATTCCCCTATGTAACCCCCTTTACCCGTATTTAGCACTGGAATAGGGTACGAGGCATTACTAGGCTTATACGCAAACAATCACACCACATCGAGACCTGACTTTCCACTTCAAATTAAAACTTTTGGTAACACCTCTTAAACAAGCCTACGAGGCCTAATTCATAGTTTAGAGATGGTTCGGGATCAATTCTAGCTCTTTGGAAGCTCTCAGGAAGACCTTAGAAAATTTTCCTTAAACAACCCACACCCCCGTGTGACATATCACACACCTGTGTGGAATTATTTCTCAATTCGAACCTACAGGGGTTTTCACACGGCCGGACACATGCCCGTGTCCCTGGTCCGTGTCCCTTACACGACCTTGACATGCTCGTGTCTTAGCCCGTGTGCGATAACCTTGGCATTCTGTTTCTAACATCATCAGCTTAAAAATGTCACATGGCCTAAGCACACGCCCGTGTCCTTCAATCGTGTGGCGAATTAAATTCCAATTTCAGGTGCAGACTTCACACGGCCAGGGCACACGCCCATGACCATGGCTGTGCCTTCCACACGGTTGAGACACACGGTCGTGTCTCTGCCCATGTGTTTACTACTGAGCATATTAACTTGTAAAACTAACATGTAGAGGACACACGGCCTAACCACACACCCATGAGGCTGACCTTGTGTCACACACGGCCTAGACACATGCCCGTGTGTCTACCCGTGTGGACAAGAACAAGGCTATTTGCCAAGCTATTTTACCACTCTAGCTTATACAAACATAAATTACATTCAACCATCAACCCATTCATGCATACTTTAACCAAGCAACCCAATCATGCGCCATACAAATTCATGAATAACCTCATCTTTTCATAGATTAATAATAATGAGCCATCAACTATGGCCTTATACAAAAGAGTTCATCTTTAAAAGAGCCAACACACTTGGCCAAAACAACATGACATTTCAGTAAGTCTAGCCCCTATACATCCTATACTCAAAATGCTAAGTCTAAATATACCAAGATGTGTTGATAGTGTGGGTGATCTTCTGATTATCTTCGTATCCCGAGCTGGCTCTTTGACACTATAAAACAAGGGAACAAATAAGGAGTAAGCTTTAAGCTTAGTAAGTCTACATGTAAACAATAAGCATCATACCGTATGTTAATCAATCAAAAAACATTACATACTATGTAAGAACAATTCACATTATCATAAACATGCTTACTCATCTCAACTCTTACTACATCCCAACCATATCATATACATTGCTCACATTTATTTGTACTTATACCCTGCACTTATCATCCCAAAGTCACATAAAATATATACTTAAATAAGTTTCTTGATGAACCCCTCGGAATGATAATAAGTACCCGGTGGTTTTGTACACAGCCCACCATTAATCAATAATAGGTTGGTATCGCATACATCCCACCAACAATGATAATTACGATGGTATCACACATAGCCAACCAACAATAATAATTACGGTGGTATCGCACATAGCCCACCAAATGGTAATGTAAACGATGGTATCGTACACAGCCCATCGTGAATGAATAGCAAGGTGGTATCGCACACAGCCCACCAATAATTATATATTTACATATATTTATCCGTACTCACATTTCTATTCCGAGGTTCATTCAAGAACTACTCCTTTCTATCATTTTCAATCTATCTCACCAATAAGTATTGACATCCATACAATGCATTAATAAGTAACAACATATGCATTAAAGATGTATCGTTTACACATAAATTCACCTCGGTGCAAAATATGTTAATCGACGGTTTAGTCCGTAACCTCACCTTTTCCCCGATCAAGGTTGTTTCCGTGCTCTTCTTGATCTACAATAATAAAATTTACTCATTTAATCACTACTTAACTCATGACACATCAAAATTTCTACTTAGGCAAAAATGACCATTTTGCCCCTATACTTTGGCAAAATTATGATTTTGCCCCTAGGCTCGTAAATCATTTTTATCACATTTTATCATTAAACAAGCCTAGCTGAATATTTATTTCTCGTATAAAAACTCATAAAACCAATCATTTCATACATTTATTACTCAATTACCACCTTTACAAATAAGTCCCATTTAAGTGTTCTCATGGAAAAAACCTTTCACAAAAGTTATTCCTTAACCCACCAACATTCAGTTTCTTCCATAAAAACTCAGCAAACAACATAAACACTCTCATGGAAAATCCTAAACTTTCAACCATTTTACAAAATAGTCCCCCATTAGCTAGCTTAAGCTTTAGGGGTTCTAAAACTACAAAAATTATCAAGAAAGAACTCTAAAATCACTTACTTACAAAGAAATAGCTTGGCTGAAAGTTTGAACTCCAAAAACCTCTATTTTCTCTTCAAATTTCAATGGAAGAAGAAATGAAAATAGTAAAAGATGACATCTTTTTTACTTATCTTATTTTATTCATTTTAGTCACCTACTATCGCCAAATTTTTGACCAATTTAATGCCTTTGTCTTCCTTGGCCGACCATCATCTTTAGGGTGGTCTAGTTGCACTTTAAGGACCTCCAATTTAATATTCCAACTATTAGACACTCCTAGCTTGTAAAATAGAACTTTCGCACTTTATGCGATTTAGTCCTTTTTTGCAATTAAGCAACAATCGCTAGAATTAAAGCACCAAAATTTTTATGCATCCTTATAATCATGCTATAACACATAAAATAATATTAAAATATTTTTCTCCAACCTCAGATTAGTGGTCCCGAAACCACTGTTCTGACTAGCCCCAAAAGCGGGCTGTTACACCCTATCATCAGTGGATTAAGGTATCTTCAAGCTTCTCCGTTCAATTTTGTCTTTTCCTCTATTGGAATTCTTATATGTTCTGGAAATGGTTTGAGTTCTAATTTTGAGGCCTTCATTCGAATGACAGCTTCACGTATTGGTTTTTTTGATCATCGGTAATTTATCTTGCTTAACATTGAGATCTACTCCTACAAGGCATGGTTTGTAACTTATCCTTTTTAAAATGTAAGTTTTTCAATGGTTCCATTCTATTGACATTAGAGACATTTGTTGCTGCACTGGGATGTCTTATATCCTTATAAACATTAAACCTAACCACTTCATCGTCAAATTTCATGGTAAGTGTTTCATTCCAAACATCAATTTTCGTTCGCTCGGTGCTTAAAAATGGTCTTCCGAGTAGATTATCAAAAAAATTGGCCGAGTTATCATCCACCATGTTGATAATGTAGAAATCTATAGGAAAAATAAGTTCGTTTTGTAACATCCCGAAATTGGGCCTAGTAAGATTGGGCCCAATGGGCCTTGAGCGTAGCAGCGTTTAAAATTTTTGAAATCAAGAGATCGGCATTAATTCAGGTGTGTAACTTTGGAACGTTAGGGGGCTTCTATGAAGTCCAGGGATTAAACTTGAGCTTTAGGAAAATTTTGGTTTTAGGTGAAAAAACCCTGGGAGTTACTAGGTAGGCTTTAAGAATAAAATGTGAAGAAAAATGACACAAGTGGGGTGTGTGGTGTAGTGGCAAAGTGACACCACTTAGGGAGCAAGGGAGTGACGCCACAAGGAAGGAAGGAGGTCCAAGGTTCAATTCATGGCTCTTGTATTTTGGTTTTCTTTTTAGATGGACTTTAGAATTTGGCCATAGATTTATATTTAGTTGCGCATGGTTTTAGACACAAGAGGAGCTTGTGGCTTGGTGGCAAGTGGCGTGTTGAGCTATTGGAGGGAGCAAGGGTTCGGATCCCATGACAAGCAAAGGAGTATTTATTTTGCGGACTGGACGGCAAGAGTTTGAGTTGGATTTAAACTCTGTTAACGGAGGGATCCTATATCAGAAAGATACAAAGAAGAAAGGTGAGAAGCTGGCTATATATAGAGCTACCTATAATTGGAGAGAAAACATATCTTGGTGGGCGTTGGGCATAAGAGTGCTCGGGGTGTTGATTAGTAGCTTCTGATTCCTATCAGATCTAGAGGATAATCGCCAATAGTAGCAAAGGAAGGGCTACTAGAATGTGAGGTACACAGTAAGGGTATGGTGAGGTTTCGGTTTTTGATAAGTATGTGTTAAATCTTGGTTAACCGCTAGTAATGTCGATTGTAGGATCGTGACTAAGGGATTTGCAGCGTGCGAGGTTACCATGTGTGTACAAACACTACACACACGATATCGGCAATGCCGAAAAGTCGAAAGTGGCTAAATGGGCCCGGTAGGCCCTGAGGCTAATAATTGGTGAAATGGTTTAGTTGGTTTTACAAATTGAATTAGTCATGCATGATACATGAATTGGATTTGTTTTGGGCCTAATAGGCCATATGATGAGATTTGGGCCTAATGGGTCGTAAGGGTGTGATTTGGGCTTGATGGGCTTATGGAGACGTAGACATGTATGTTAGGGTTTATGAACCTTAGGCCTAGTTTTAACAACTCTTAAATTCCATAAGACTTAATCTAATTAAACATGTCTGTGAACAAGTCGCAAGGTTGGAGTGTGGCAACGGGCGTACGCATGTCTAGGATTGGATCTAGGGAGAGCTTGGTACTTAAGCGGTCCTAGTGGCCCACTTCCTCTTCTCTAGAATCCTACCTGGTATGTAGTGTCTGCTCACTTTAGCCGCAAGGACTTATTGATGGGCCAAAGTTCATAACTAAAACCCGAGAGGGACCAATTACCCTTATATTTGTAAAATTACTAAAATACCCTTATATTTGTAAATTTACTAAAATACCCTTGTTTACAAAATTACTAAAATACCCTTGGTTTGTGAAATTATCGAAATACCCTCAGTTTTTGAAATTATCGAAATACCCCCAGTTTTTAAAATTACTGAAATACCCTCGGTTAGTGAAATTATTGAAATACCCCTAATTTGCAAAATTACCGAAATACCTTGGTTTGTAAAAGTACCAAAATACCCCTATTTTGCATAATTATCAAGATACACCTATTTTGCCAAATTACCAGAATACCACTGTAGGGTAGAATTACGAAAATATCCCTGGGTAGTGAAATGACGAAAATACCCCCATGTGACGAATATGAGTTTGTGGATGTTACTTTTGTGTTTGATGCATTCATATGATATTTTGCTTAGGATGCATATGGGTGGGAATTATGGTACGGAGGAAGATTTGAGGATCGCATGGCCGTATGGTATGGATCCACCGGAGGCTTTAAGCCCAATATATGATTAGCAGCTTTGCTACAACGTTCGGTAGTACCACAACCGGGCTACCCTTGGTGTGTAGCATAGGGGTGGGTTGAGCTAGAACTCCCCACAGGAGTCATAAGGTTGGGAGGGAAATGGTGTGTGTAGCGGATGGATTTTTGGGGTGGGTTTTGCATTACTTGTTTATAAATGATACAATATGATATGATATGAGGTCATTGTGGGCTAAAACCCAGGACCACCGATTTTGATAGTGCTTAGGCCCAATGTGAATATTTGTAAGTGATTTGATTGGCAAGGGTTGTGCACACTGAGTTTCAAAACTCACACCCCTTTAATTTAATGTTTCAGGTAATCCCGAATAGACGACTCGACGTGGGAGAGGACTCGGAGATGGCCACACTACAAGAGGCTTGAATTTTCATTTATTTGTTTCAAAATACATGTTTGTAGTTACTTAATTTTCGATGGATCTAATAAGGCCTTGTACTCCGTTTTGACTTCAGATTTATTTTGGGTTTTGAGATTAATTGTTTATTTAATTATTAAACCTAAGTAAGCTCTTATGTTCAAACTTGGTTTCCAAAATACTTAAAGTAATAAAATGGGTTTTTATCTTTATTTAATAAGACTAAAAGATTTTGGGCTTTTGGGCCTTAAATTTTTAATTAGCAAAACCGTTTTGAATTGTGCCTTCAATGTGACATTCCGGATTCGGGCCTAACTTTTAGGCCGGGTTTGGGGTGTTACACGTTTACCTTGACAAGAACATTTGGATGCACTACAGACCTATCTAGAAGCTAAATGATTACACTTGTTTCCTTTAAATGACCCGCATTTAGTAGTTTATAAATAGACAAAGGCATAACATTAATAGATGCACCTAAGTCGTATATAGCTTTTTTTTATCCCAACACTACCAACCTTGCAAGATATAATAAACAAACCTTGGTCCTTACATTTGGATAGTATTTTCTTTTGTAAAACAGCAGAGATATTTTTTCTGACACTCACCTTTCATTGCCTAGGAGCTTCTTCTTACTCGTGCATAATTCTTTTAAGAACTTTGCATATCGTGAAATTTGCTTAATCGTATCAAGAAAAGGGATGTTTATTTCTACCTTTTGAAATGTGTCAAGGATCTTCTTCTCTTTTCGCTAATTTTTGCATTGGACGAGTCTTACAGGAAATGGAGGTGGTACTGCAAATGACCTTTGAGGAATCAAATCCATAGTGGACACTGGATTAGGTTTTTGTTTTTCTCGTTATGGGTTGTGGGTACTATTTCCATCAGGAGCTGACTCCAAAACTGTTCCACTTCTCAATGTCATAGCACTTATATTATGTCGCAGATTAGGTTTAGTTTGAAATGACAATTTTTCTTGTGATTCCAATTGACTGATTGCAATTGCAAGCATACTCTTTTGCTTATCCAGCTCTTGAAGATGTTTTTCTGTCTTCTGTTGGAATTTTTCGGTACTGTTGGCTAACCTTCCCACTATGTCTTCTAGAGATGATTTTGGAGGTGGTAACTATTGATTCGGAAGTGACCTTTGTTAGTATGGCTAATTGAATCGAGGATTTGACCCATAACTCAAATTTGGATAATCTTTCTACCCCACATTATAGGTGTTTAAATAGGGATCATATCGCCTTTAGGGTGACCCCGAAAAGTTTCCAACAACAGTTGCATGTTCTGTCGAACCTTCGTGCAAGATAGGACATGAGTCCGTCGAGTGATCTAGCATAACACAAATTCTACACAGCTGGGCTGAGCTTATTTATCTATAAGAAAATTTTGAACAACATTAGTAAGCTTATCAATTTTATCTTCTAGAGATAGAGAACTTAACCCATGAACCCATCTCGTAGGTTCTGTAGTAGGTTGGAATTGTTGAGAGTTCACAACCATAGTTGAAATTAACTCCCTTGCTCTCTGAAGCGTCATATTAACAAGTGCCCCTCCACTAGCAGCAAATATCGTCTTCATTTCCATTGGGAATAACCCTTTATAGATATACTATAAGAGTGATTGTTCAGTCAGGCAATATTTTAGGCAACTTGCATACAACTTTTTGTACCGCTCCCAATAATCATAGAGTGATTTAGTCTCCTTTTGCCAAATTCCTACGATGTCCCTCATTAATTCGGCTGTTCAAGCTGCTGGAAAGAACTTGTCAAAAAACAAACGAGATATGTCAGACCATGTATTGATAGATCTTGGAGGTAAATAAAATAGCCATTCTCTAGTAGAGTTGGCTAATGAGAAAGGAAAAGTACTCAGTGTAATTTGATCCTCGGTTACTGCCTGAGGTTTCATGCTCGTGCAAACCATATGAAATTCCCTGAGATGGGTATGTGGATTTTTATTTTACAATTCGTGAAAGGTGGGCAATTTATGAATCAGACTTGATTTCAACTCAAATGGTGCTCCTCCCATCGGATAAGTTATACATAGAGGCTATTATTCATCTGGGGTTGCCGTGAGTTGGAGTATAGTTTGCTCTGCGATCTCGTCTAGTTCGTCGAATTAGAAATTGTCCTTGGTGTAAGATTGAGTTTCGAACTAGAGATGTGGCTATTTACCATGCTTTATGGCTTCTTTTAGCAGTTTTCGAGCCAACTTCTTTATTGCTGGTTCAAATTCTAGAGACCCTGATTCTGGTTTGGTCATAAGGAAAATAAACAAAAGTTAGAAAAATATTTCCAATCCCCAGCAATGATGCCAAAATTTGATGGGCGTCGAAACCACCAAATAAAAATTCCTATGATAAAATAAAACAGTAGTAAAGATAAGTAGGGTCAAGTCCACAGGGGTTGGTTATTGTGATAAACTTTCGTCCTTTTCTTGTGCACAGAATTTCTGTCGTGGCAATAGTCGTGCCCACTACTCAAAACAAACTTGCTAAAAATAAATAAAATAAATTTGTGGAGTGAAAATGTCTGGAAATTAAATAAGTGAGATAGTAGAAATAAACAATTATATAAATCGAAAATAAAATAAAATTAGAAAAAGAATTTGAATTTGGTAAATAGAATTATAAAGCCTTAGTCCTAGACTTGGTGAATTCTGGTTTCTGAATCGATCCTCGAAAATGAGTTTTCTCCTCCGAACAATTAGCCAGTTGTAGCGACTAAGGACATCCTAACCACCAATTATTCCTCTTGTAGTTCATTCCAGTACGCCCTGCAAACCAACCCTTACCGATTATCTAATTGTGATACACGCGTTTGTGATTCAACACTTCGGTAGTCTTCATTCTGAAGAACCTAACTCGAGTTAACGACCTCAACCGTGTGGGACGTTTAAATTTGATCATTATCTCTCTTGACGAAAATCCCACTAGTATGACATCGGCAGGATACGCCAATTCATTCATAGGAGTCCGAATATAGCACGACCGACTCGTCTTCCCAACTCTACGCTAAAACGACTCCAACCCAATGTGCACTTTGTGTTTAAATCAAGTTAACTGTAAAAGATGAATTTTTCAATCCCGATATTCCTGAGAGATGATGAATACTATTATGAAAGATTTTTAGTGCAGATACATTTCTCACGATTGTTGATCGAAAAGAATACCAACCTAAATCTAAGTAAAGATTTAGTGAAGTTTGAAATTAGTCATGCTATTATTGGTTTACGAAAATGGTGGTAGGTGAAAAGGGAAGGGACTTGGAAAGCAATTAAACAATTTTGTAAAGAAACAAGGAAATAGAAATGAAATGGCAGTATGCTTATGACGCATGAAATTGGAAGGGAAAAAATAATTTTATTCAATTCCAAGTGAATTCAAGTGTGTCCTTTCACGTCCACCATACCATCTATTTATACATAAACCATATACTAAAATCAGGCTAATCCAACCTACCCACTAATTACATAAAATACCAGATTTTATTTTCTAAATTTGACTTTTACAAGGTAAAAAAAAAAAACTGATCAGCCCTTAAAAGTCTCCAAATTTCTGATTTGGCCCCTTTTCTATTGTTCATGCTCCAATTGAATCATTTTTTGTTTCTATTTTTTTTTTTTTGCATTAAAGCATCCGAATTTCATTCCTGACAAGATTTAAACATAAAATTCACCAATTTGCAGGAATTAATTCAAGAACTAGTTGTTTTGAGCACGTAAAATATGCAAAATAAATATCCTATCAATCTCGGTAATCATCTATAATCAATCCATACAACTGTGCACAAGGCCCTATTGATTTTGCAATCGTATCCTAACATTTACTAAGTTCAAAAGGACATCTATTACACATATGTAAATTTCTTTAAAATTTAGTCCAAATCTCACCGTTATACCAATTTACCACAATCAAGCATAAATGCACAAATCAAATACATAACAATTAAATCACATTTATACCATATGAGCTTACCTGGTCAAAACAACAAACAAGTTGAACCTCCAAGGACTATTCGACAAATTTGGCTTTTCCTCGATTATCCCCAGTTTGATTCAATTCTTGATCTAAATAATTATTTTAGACAATTCATGAACACCAAACATTCTTATATCATTCAATTATATGCATGAACCTATTTAATTTCATTTTTTGAATTCCTCTTAAGTTTTGCATTTTATTCAATTTAATTCCTAAAACTGAAATAACAATATCTTTCAAATTCGAGCTTCGATTTCAAAATCGATCTCAATCACATCCATTATAGACCCTCCACTATCTATTATTATAGAACTTTCATATTTATTTCAAAATTTATTCACTTTATTCCTTATGTTCAAAAATTGACAATTAAACATTACAATCTAGTCTCTTTTCACATCTGATCTTAAAATCTATCAATTTAACACTAATTTCTTCAAGAAAACATCAATGATAACTTTCAAAAACTTTAACAGCTTTACAAATTTGTACATGGGATAGTTAAATCAAGCTCCCATGACCTCAAAAACATAAAAATTTCAAGAAAATGACTTAATTGAACTTACAAATTAGGGGTTGAATGTTTGACGCTTCCTTAAGTGTTTCTTTCTTTCTTTATTCGGGGGAGAAGAAGATGAATAGAAAAATAAATGACTTTTCTCTTTTAAATTTTAACTTATATACTTTTGATTAAACTTAATTAATCAAAATTAATTAATTAAACTTTAATTAACCAAACCTTAATATTAATTAGTCAAATTTAATGGTTTTTAACATTATCCACCAACATTTGGTGAAAAAAACTGGTCTATTTACCAATTTTAACTTTTAGCTATTTAAAAATCTATAGTGATTGAACTTTTACAATTTGGTTCCTGTACCATAATTAAGCAATTAATAGACAAAATTAAAGGACCAAACTTTAATATTCTTTTATACCAACTCCGTAAATATTTATATTTAATATTTATGGACTCAGTTTATAGAAATGGGATTCTAAAACCACATTTTTTAACTTTTGGACACCATTGGAAATCTAGTTGTTACAATATGAAGATGGTACTAATTGATGGTATTGGACTGAATTATGTATAAATGTGATTGGAATACTAAAATTGTACCGCTGATTCAGCAAATCAAATGAAAACTAGTCCTGAGGGGCAAAATGAATACGAATGAGTCGATAGACTCCAAAAATAAGCTAAACGATATGAAATCAAAGTAAAAGAGATAAGTTCCCTAGAACATGAATGTTTTAATGTTGATATGTATTGGATGGCTGTAAATTGTTAAACAAGTTGGAATTGAATATTGCAATGTCATATAGGTTGTTTTAGTATTGATATAATTGTGCTACACATACAAAATGATGGTTGAAAATGCTTGACACTTTGGAGTATGAATTGGTTTGATATTAGGTGCATATATGCATATTGTATCTTGAATAATTTTATTAATGATTTTGTTATATATATCTTGAAACTTGGTGCTTCACAATGCAAAACACACAAGTTAGAAACAAATTTGAAGGCCATAAATAAACCAAAGTAAACAACTAAGAAAGAATGAAAAATCGAAAAAGTCAATCAATATTGAAGAAAAAGGTTTGGTTTTGAAAGAAGAGTTCTTTCTTAATGTTTTATTGTCAAAACAAGGGTACCAAACATGAAACGGTCAAAGAAACAATAAAATTGAACAAAAAGATCAAGGAGAGGAGCATGGATATTTGACCAGTAAGTAGAACTCAAGATTTAGGGCTCTAGATGAACCCTAGAACTAATCTCGATCCACAAGGAAGATTTTGAACTAGATTTGAAACAAAAGAGCAAAATAGTTTAGAAATCATATTAAAAGGAGTGAAAAAACACACACAAATATTTATAAGGGAAAGAGGCGTCTAATGGGAAAGTCCAGGATTAGGGAGAACTAGGGTTTCTTGAATGAAAAGAAGCTTATCTTGTACCCCAACGAATTCCAAATTCAAATCCAAAATTGAGGAAAAAAACATATTGTTAGAATGATTAAAATTGAAGCAAAAAAATCTTCTTGCTTAAAGAAAGAATCAGAAGAAAAGATAAAGAGAGTGTAACACCCCCAAACCTGGCCTAGACGCTATGGCAGAATCTGGAGTGTCACAGTGAATTGTCTTTCGAAAGTTTGTCTTGTTGGTAAAAATTCGTTTCTAAGTTTTAAAAACCTCTTTATTATTATTCAACAAATCATTTAGTCAAACGTGTGCCTTATTACCTGCTCTTGTTATAGTAGGTTGAGTTAAATTCACGGAAGCTTTAAAAAAATTTGATATCCAAATTTTCGTGTCTTTGAAAATGATAATTATTTTGAAAACTCATCTTCCCTAAACTAGCAGTTTAAAATAAGTAAACAAAGCCTAATTAAAAACTTAAGCAAATACCAATGGCCTTATTACATAATCAAAAGCCCAATATGAAATTTAAATAAATAAGTCTAAAGCATAACACTAGCGATCGTGTGGCCACCTCCGAGTCCCTCGCGGCTCCAAATTGTCTAAGGCTAGGGATTACCTATATAGTTAAAAAGAAACGGTGAGTTTACGAAAACTCAGTGTGTAATCCTTTAACAGTCAATCAGTAACAATATATGCAATAACAGTCTGGACCTGAGCCCTATTCAGTAACAGTGCAGTGTGGGCCTTAGCCCATTACAGTAACAGTGTAGGCCTAAGCCCAATATAGTATCAGTACGCTGCAAATATGCAACCTACCCCAATCCAGCCAACACACCACCCGTAACAAGGGGATAAAATCGACCCACCCAGCCAGCACACCAATATCACAAAGATAGTCGCCATTAGTAATAACGCAAATGAGCCGCCGATGTAATTTGTGGCAACGCCACCACATCGATGAATGTGGCAGAGCCACCAATACAGTATTTCTTCCATACCGGAATCCCAACCCCATGTAGTATGCCATGTCATAAATAGTTCATGTATGCAAAGTGTCCTACTCAGGCAAGTAATCATACACTCAGCAGTCAACCTACTCTAATGGTAAAATGGTCATTTCCATCAAGTAAGGGTATAATAGTAATTTTACCTTTTATAGGTATTTTGGTCACTTTACTTATTTTGGGGTCTCGGTGCAAATAATGACCTCTCCGAAGGTCTACTGTCGTTCTGAGCAACACAGATAATTTAAATGGTCATAATGATGTAAATACGCCCAATACCAATTATTTGGCCCAAGTGGGCCCATACGCTCGTGTGTCCCGTTTAGCCCAAATTCAGTCACGGCCATGCAAACTATATAGCCCAGTCCAATATTTGCCACTTATCTTGGATATATTCTGTGTGGGGCCCACGAGCCCATTGGGCCCACACGGCCCATTTCAGCCAAACGAGGCCCATAGCGGCCCAAGAGCACGAGAACACTCGTAGTGGCCTCTACAGTCTATAGCCCACAATTTGTAGGCTCGGTTTACCACACAAGCTATCATACTCTCATGAAGCCTTAAATGCCAAAGTTTTGACTTTTCAACTTTCGTCGATTCACAGCAGAGAAGGGTATGACTACAAACTTGTTTGCGTAACGAATAGATTACCCCACGCGTGATCAACCTACAATCATCCCAACACAATCAATCTTTCATTCTTTAGATCATTAACACTAAATCCCCAAATAGATATCACACTTACTTGACTGAAAGTTTTGCGATTATTACTCTTAGATCGCTGGTTGAAAACGATCACACCCTTCTTCTTGATTTACTGCGCATATAACGAATTTCATTAGCAATAATCGTTTAACACAAGACCTGAATTGATGCCCAAAGTCCAAAGAATTAGAGTTAGAGTAGATTGGGTATTCAACCAATACTACAAAACAACCAACTTACACCACAGTATTCAACAAAAGAGATATTTGAAGAAGAAAGCAGAGATGTGCAAAGAAGCAAGACAGTCAACGCTTCATCGATTCTCAGAGACTATCATCCACATGGTTTCAAAATAACAAGACAAGATTTATGATATTCAGTCTTTATTGGAAAAATAGAGAAACAAATGAGAGGGGAACAAAGGAGATGTAGGGGAACAGAGGAGATGTAGGATTAGGCTTACTACAATGTTAGTAATAGAAGAAGAGACCACTGCCCACTACCAACTAATTAGCACGGTAGAGAAAGAAAAAGAGAGTCGGCCACTCAGTCAAAGAGGAAAAGAGAATGTTGAGAAGAAAAACAAGAAGGTTCGGTATGAACCAAAAGCTGAGGAATGGAGAGGAGGAAAAGGGGATTCAGCAGTGGAGAAAAAGAAAAGTACAAAAGTGTGCAGAGAAAAGTACCAAAAGAGTCTACCGCATTCGGCCAAAGAGAGAAAATAACCCAAAATGAGCAGTATACCTCCCCTGGCTGAATTTCTTGAGTGCCAGAGTCCAAATTCTTCACAATTCTCTTCTCACTGAAACTCCTTGATTCTCTTCCCTTATCCCTCCTTGAATCTATCCAAGACCAGTTCAAACACAATTCAAATCTACTCAAACTCCCCTTAGCTGTGTTTCAGTCCAACTTTACTTCCTACACAGCTCAAGCAGCAAAATAAATACCCATTGCGCAACCCAGGACTTGAACCTCAGAACTCATAGTTGCATAACACGCCACCTTGTTACTAGGCCACTGTAACGCCCCAAAAATTGGGCCTAGAATAAATGTGTTTCGGGTGTCGAGAGAATGGATTTTGGCGTTCAAAAAAAAAGGGAATAATGAATTAAGTGTGAAAAAAATTATGATTGTATGTTTAGTTTAATTTTTAGGTGATTTAGGAAGGGTTGGTGGTGTTGGAAAAGTCCTGGGCTCGATCTAAGGCTTTAGCAAACAAATTTGTTTTTTTACCCTTAAGTGAGGTTGGTGTTAGTAAAAAGTGTTTTAAAATATTTTTGGGTTAAAAGATAGCACAAGGAAGTATGTGATCTGGTGGCTTAGAACGTTTTGAATAAGCTGGCGGTCAAAGGTTCAAGTCTTGGACTTGGTAAAAAATTTTATTGCGAATAAGTTAGTATGAAGGCTAGAGTTTAGGCCTTATAATTAGTTGGAGCTGATTTACAACATAAAGAAACGACTGGCCCAGTGGCAAAGGCATTAGGAGCAGGAGGGGAAGCAGGGTTCTAGTCGCAGGGTGTGCTAAATGTTGGGGTTTTTTTTAAGTAAACCTGGAGCGTGGTAGAAAGGGTTATAATTAATTAGGGAGGAAATATGACTCAAATAAAATAAGCGGCGCAGTGGCAAGGGACGTGTGTCATAATGAAGAGGTAGGAGGTCCAAAGCTGGGTGTTGGCTAATATTTTTAGATATCTTTGGATGATTCGGTCGGAAAATATGCTTTAAAAGAAGTTGAGAATGGAACATATCACAAGAAGGGTTGTGGTGCAGTGGCGAGAAGCGTGTGGTGATGCTTGGAGGTCTTGGTTTCGAGTTGCCTTGTGCACAATAATATGCTATTTTGCTGTTGGTGTGGGAAAGGTATTTGAAGTGGGCCAAAATGCCAAAAGATGGCTACTATTTGGGGAAAGCAATTTGAATGTAATTCAAATTGGATTTTTGGCTAAATAAAGGAATTTCTGGGATGGGGATGAAGATAAAATTTGGAGAAAATAAAGGAATTTAATTGGTGATAAGTTTGAGTCGATTGGGGAGTGTAGGTTTATTTTATTTATTTATTTATTTATTTTCGTTAGTATATATATGAGTGCCGAATTAAGTTCCTAGGTTAATGCCGAATTTTTACTTTCCTTCTGGCCGGATTTCTTCACTTGTGAGAGGCTTGGACATCTTTTTTTTTCTATGTGTGCCAAAGCCGAATCCTTCATATCCTCCCTTCTCAAATTCCCTCTTGGTTCACCACTTGGTTCTAGCAAAATCACTTTTATTTCTTATTGTAACATCCTGAATCAGGGCCTTTGCATTTTATGCGTATGTATGTGAATACTATGTTTGACATGCTAGTTTAGGATACTTTAGGGTCCAGGAATGAGTTAGGAATTAGCCGGGGACTTGGTGAAAATTTTGCTTGTTGAGCACTTTAAGGGGAAGCTGGTTGAATTGGGTCTTAAGGGAGATTGTTTGTGTTGAATGACACAAAGAAGTTCCTTGGCAAAGTGGCAAGGAGGTGCCACTTAGAGGTTGAGGAGGTGACACCACAAGGGAGTTAGGGGGAGCAGGTTCAAGTCACGACATTCTCATTTTGAGAATTCTTTTGGCGTCAGGAGGAACAGAGGCGGAGTTCGGCTGGGATGCTTAAAAAGGGGTGAGTGAATTAATTCAAAAGTTTTGAACAGATGGTGGAAAGAAATTTTAGGAGTTTGAATCATTCAAACTTGTTTGAATGAGTGAATGAGAGGGAATTAAGGAAAGAAAGAGGAGATTGAAGGGTGGTGGAGTGTTAGCCGAATTCTATAGTGGCTAGGTGTGGTTGAGCATTCGATTTTGGTTGCTAGGAGGGTGTGAGCCGATTTGGTGTGTTGATCGTCGAGGTCCCTCACCTGGTTGTAGTCCAATCGGTTTATGAGTGCATAGATGTGCCGAAATTCTCCTTAGTTTCTTGGGGTAGACCTTTTTGTTCTTTTCTTTCTCATTTTCTTTAGCATCTCTTCATTCTTTTGTTAACCAAAATCAAAACACCCTCTAGTTCTCTTCTCATTTTTTTCTTCTGTGCTTGGTCGAAACCTACATTGCCAGTCACCCTCTCCAATTATTTTATTATCCTTGACATTAACATCAAAATCGAAACTCCATTTCCTATTCTTTCTCTTCATCTCTTCCATCTCCTATTAGCTGAACACCTCTTGCCCATACTTTCTCCCCCATAGCCGAATCTCCTAGCCATTCCCTTTTGCATTTTCCCTCAATCCCCCTAAGAGCCGAAACTTGTTTCTTATTTTTTTTTTCTCCTTCTCTATTTGTGCACTCTCAAAACCGAAACCTCAAACTTCCTTCCCCTATTTCATTTTTCCTAGAAGCTGAAACCCTTAAGCCTCCATTTGAAGACCTTTATTCCTATTTTCTACTTTTCTATCGGATTCTCTTTTATTCTAGCCTTGCCAAATCTTCTCTAGGGTGGTGTGGTGCCGATTCTTGCTAGGTGTTGATCGAATCTGTCGAGTTCAGGTAAGGGGGCGATTTCTTTTATTTCGTAATATCTCTTTCGGGTTTTTATGCCAAAGCCGAATGGCTACTTGGCCTAATGGTTGGATGCTTGGCCGAATATAGGTGGAAGTGGTGTCGCATTCTTTTGAAGATCGTTGGGATTCGTTTAGTCTGTGAATCAAGCCTAAAGCTTCGATTTGATTCGATTTAGGTAAGGGCCTTAGCCTTAAGCGTTAATCTCTTTTGATCTCTTTTGATTCGTTTAGTCGGTCTAGGTAAGGGCCTTAGCCTTAAGCGTTAATCTCTTTTGATTCGATTTCACTGCCTTAATCCGGCTTAGTGACCAAGGTTCGTTCATGGACTCAAATTTCAGCCAAGCGATGGGAGGGGTTGGATCTGTGAACCCAGCTCCTAAGATTAAGAAGCGTGCGGTGTCTGCTGTTCGGGATTGGCTACCGGGTTGTGGCCCGGCATCTGAATAGAGTAGTAGGCAGATAGCGGTAGTGCCTATCAACGAGAGTGTCGACGTGGAAAGTATCGTGTTACGCGTAATCAGATGTGTAACTCTTACACACTCCATATGTTAAGTATGTTTTTGTTTGTGTATTGTCAAAAGCCGAAGTGATGGTAGAGATCACTAAGTTACCCTTGGGGGTAAAAGCAAGGACTCCGGGTAAGTCTGTCGTGGTTGCTAACGTTATTGCAGATATTGAAATCTACGCATGCCATGTTATTTTAAATGTTAAGCATGATCATACTATATTGCAAAGCATGCACATACAAATGTGTTATGATGAGAGGAGGGGGAAGATATGATCGTTCAGACTGTCACCACTAGTTAGGTACCACAAGTGGATTGGCCCCACATATCATTACTCTGTGACTAAGTCTCAATAGTTTGGAACCACCAGTGGTTAGGTACTGTAACATCCTGGAAAGGGCGTATGCATTTTCGGTTTAATTGTATGAAATGACAAGTCTTAAGCATTATGAATAAATTTTTGATATTTTTGGAAACTCAAAAATGTGTGAAAATGCATGGAAATGGAAATGAACATTTTTGGAAACCTGAACATTTTTGGAAACCTGAACATTTTTGGAAACCTGGAAATGCATTAGGACATGAACATTTTAGGAAACCCAGAAATTTAAGGAAATGGTTCAAACACATTTTTGGAAACTAAGAAATGAAAATGGAAATGGTTCAAAAAATGGGAAGTATACATTTTAGGAAACTTGGAAATGTAAAAAAAATGGCAAGTAAACAGAGCCGATCGAAAATTTTAGGAAACTTAGAAATGATGCAGAAATGTCAAATTTTAAAGTTTAAAATAGGAAATAAGGGCAAGATGGCCTTAAAAGAAAAAGTTGGTGAAATTTGACACACAAACGAGCTAGGAAAAGTGGCCTGAAGATGGCACTTAGGGCCTATGGAAATGGCGCCATGTGCAAGAGGCATGGGCCTGGGTTCGAGTCACAAGGGAAGCAAATAAAAAGAGTTTTATTTTTGCTTCCAGAAGGCCTTGGAGTGGACGACAAGGCATCTAGAAAAAGAGAGGTTTATCCTCTTTAAAATTCGGCTATTAAGTGATAAATAATGGATTTTCTTTAGATTTTTAAATTGGATTATTTAGAAGAGATAAATCTTTGGATTAAATCCTTTTAATTATCATAAAGCTATCGGATAGAGGAGTGGTGGCCAAGTAAGGGACTCCCTGCGATAATTTTGGCTATAAAAGGAAGGCGGGAGGGCTACTCATCAATTTTTGCTTCCTCCTCATCTCTCTGCAGAAATTTTTAGGGTTCCCTTCTCTTTTCTTTTGTCTAGCCGAATCCCTAGCCATCTCTCCTTTTATTTAAAACCAGAAAATAAAATCTAACCTAGCCGATTGTTCATCAAGTTTTTAACCGAATCTCAAGTGGTGTCGGGAAAGATCCAATCGACTTCCATACTAAAGGTAAGAATCTCGTGGTTATCGATTTACTCTCTTCTTTAAGCCAAAACATAGGGACTAATGTTATTATTGTCTTGGCCGAATATTAAAGGAAGGATTTCAGGATTTCAGATCTAAGGAATCAAGGAAACAGTTTCGGGAATTCAAGGATTTAAGGTAAGGCACCTGTATAATTGGCCAAAGGCCATATTGTATGTGTTAAAGTTAGATTAAATCTAACATATGGTTGTAGAATTGCAAGTCAAGCCCACGTGGGTGAATGAGGTGAAAGAGGGACAAATGGCTGATAAAGATCTAAGTGCTAAGTTTCAACAAGTACGGAGTGGAGAATTAGGGATTATGGCGCCAATGAAGAAGGAGTGTTGTGCTACAAAGGAAAAGTCCAGATCTTAGAAGGACCGGGAGTTAAGATAAAAGATTCTTCGGGAGGCGCATGGTAGCCCTTATGCCATGCACCCCGGAGGCATTAAGCTGTATAGGGATCTAAGAGAACAATTTTGGTGGTCTGATCTTAAGCGGGAAGTGACTGAATTCGTGAGAAAGTGTCTGACGTGTCAGCAAGTTAAGGCTGAACACCAAGTTCCATCGGGATTACTTCAACCAATTGAGATTCCCCAATGGAAGTGGGAAAGAATTACCATGGACTTCGTTAGTGGGCTTCCCCTTACGCCTACTAAGAAGGACTCAATATGGGTGATAGTGGACCGTTTGACCAATCCGTGCACTTTATCCTAGTAAGAATGGATTATTCTCTTCAGAAGTTGGCTAAGTTATATGTGGCGGAGATCGTAAGGTTACATGGAGTACCAGTATCGATCACCTCCGATCGAGACCCAAGGTTTACGTCTCGGTTTTGGAAGGCACTTCCTTAAGCGTTAGGCACCAAGTTGGACTTTACTATAGCTTTTCATCCACAATCAGACGGGCAGTCTGAACGGGTTATACAATTGTTGGAGGATATGTTAAGGGGTTGTGTTATGGATTTTCGAGGAAGTTGGGAGGATTATGTGTCTTTAGCTGAGTTCGCCTACAACAACAGCTATCAGACTAGCATTCGGATGGCACCATATGAGGCATTGTATGGTCGGAAGTGTAGAACTCCTACTTGTTGGACTGAGTTAGGAGAACGTCGTGTTTTGGGTCCGGAGTTAGTGGCAAAAACTGAGGAAATGGTTGAGATAATCCGGGCAAGGTTGAAGGAAGCCTCTGATAGGCAAAAGTCATATGCCGACCTTAAGCGGAAGGAAATTGAGTTTGAAGTGGGAGACCAAGTGTTTCTGAAAGTCTCACCTTGGAAGAAGGTAATGAGGTTCGGTCGCAAAGGGAAGTTAAGCCCAAGGTTTATAGGGCCCTATCGAGTACTAAAGCGAGTTGGACCAGTGGCATACCAAGTGGAGTTGCCACCAGAGTTGCATCTAATGCACGACGTATTCCATGTATCCATGCTACGTCGCTATCGATCGGATCCATCTCATATGGTACCTGTTAAAGAAGTGGAGCTAAGGCCGGACTTATCCTAGGAGGAAGAGCCGATTCGAATCTTGGAACGTGATGTGAAAGTACTACGGAGGAAGTCAGTACCTCTAGTCAAGGTGTTATGGCGCAACCATGGATTGGAAGAAGCTTCATGGGAGTCGGAAGAAACAATGCGACAGCAATACCCTCAGTTGTTTAGTTAGGAAATTTCGAGGAAGAAATTTTGTTTAAGGGGGGTAGAACTGTAACATCCTGGAAAGGGCCTATGCATTTTCGGTTTAATTGTATGAAATGACAAGTCTTAAGCATTATGAATAAATTTTTAATATTTTTTGGAAACTCAGAAATGTATGAAAATGCATGGAAATGGAAATGAACATTTTGGAAACTGAACATTTTTGAAAACGAACATTTTGGAAAACTGAAATGCATTAGGACATGAACATTTTAGGAAACCAGAAATGTAAGGAAATGGTTCAAAAATGGAAAGTACACATTTTTGGAAACTAAGAAATGAAAATGGAAATGGTTAAAAAATGGGAAGTATACATTTTAGGAAACTTGGAAATGTAAGAAAATGGCAAGTAAACATAGCCGATCGAAAATTTTAAGAAACTTAGAAATGATGCAGAAATGTCAAATTTTAAAGTTTAAAATAGGAAATAAGGGCAAGATGGCCTTAAAAGAAAAAGTTGGTGAAATTTGACACACAAGCAAGCACGAAAAGTGGCACGAAGATGGCACTTAGGGCCTATGGAAATGGCGCCATGTGCAAGAGGCATGGGCCTGGGTTCGAGTCACAAGGGAAGCAAATAAAAAGAGTTTTATTTTTGCTTCCAGAAGGCCTTGGAGTGGACGGCAAGGCATCTAGAAAAAGAGAGGTTTATCCTCTTTAAAATTCGGCTATTAAGTGATAAATAATGGATTTTTTTAGATTTTTAAATTGGATTATTTAGAAGAGATAAATACTGGATTAAATCCTTTTAATTATCATAAAGCTATCAGATAGAGGAGTGGTGGCCAAGTAAGGGACTCCCTAGCTGATAATTTCGACTATAAAAGGAAGGCAGGAGGGCTACTCATCAATTTTTGCTTCCTCCTCATCTCTGCCGAAATTTTTAGGGTTCCCTTCTCTTTTCTTTTGTCTAGCCGAATCCCCTAGCCATCTCTCCTTTTATTCATAACCGAAAATAAAATCCAACCTAGCCGATTGTTCATCAAGTTTTTAACCGAATCTCTGAAGTGGTGTCAGGAAAGATCTGTCGACTTCCATACTAAAGGTAAGAATCTCGTGGTTATTCATTTACTCTCTTCTTTAAGCCGAAACATAGGGACTAATGTTATTATTGTCTTGGCCGAATATTAAAGGAAGGATTTGGGATTTGGATCTAAGGAATCAAGGAAAGAGTTTCGGGAATTCAAGGATTTAAGGTAAGGCACCTGTATAATCGGCCAAAGGCCATATTGTATGTGTTAAAGTTAGATTAAATCTAACATATGGTTGTAGGATTTTCGACAAACATCAAGGAAGCAAGGATCTATTCTAGGATCTGAATAATCATCAAATCGGCATCAAAGGTAAGTAATACAAATCCTAGTTGTATTTGGAAAAAGGGCCGAATGGTCTTTTAAATAGTAAGTGATTAACTATTGTAGGATTTGAGATCTAAATCTGTGATCGATTCTCTTCGGGAATTCAAGGAACCTATTAAGCGAATCAGGTGTGTACTCACACTAACTTTCAATATATTATGGCAATAATTATTTTAATATATGAATATGCATAAGAATGAGAATGTGGCTAAGTACCACAAATGTGGTAAAGAGTACCCAGGTATGTTTCCTACTTCTGATAGGATTACGAATATGATATATTTTGAACATGTGAATCAGTAACATGAATGAGAAATAAGTATATTATGCATGATATAATAATATGTGGGGCATTTCGAGTTATATGTGAAAGGGGAAGAAGGTGTTGACTTCGGTCTCACCAACAGAATATGGTGACTACGGTCACATAATTTGAATATGGTAACTTCGGTTACATTATCTGAATTTGGTAACTTCGGTTACATTATCTGAATATGGTGTCTAATGACACAAATTATATGGGCAATGAGCATGTCGACTGCAGCGACTGCCTTCGATGGTGTGTAGCGGATGGAGGGTTGACTCAATAGTCCCCACGGTGTGATTGGCAGGTACGGGTGGTGTGTAGCGGATGGATAAATAGGCTTGTGTTTGGGTTGCATCATTTAATTGTATATGAATATGAACCTGATATGAACTTCTATGCCTGATTTGTTGAATGTTAGTATTGTGTGCACATTGAGTCTGTTGACTCACCCCATTGTGGGACTATTTTTCAGGTGATGCACAGCAATGGACCGGGCCGGAAGGAGCTTAGTGGTGGCCATGCTCAGCAAGGATTATTTTACTTCATTTGGACATTATATTTTTTTAAGTACTTTTAATTTTATTATTGGGTTTTATTTGATGTAATAAGGCCATAAGGCCCAAGTTGAATTTCTTTATTTCTGTTTAAATTTTTATTTACTATGTTACGAACTATTTTTGGATTTAAAGTCCTAGTAGAATTAATTATTTAAAACCCTAAATTATTTTGTCACCCTAATTAAAAGATTTCTAAGTAAGACAAGTGGGCTTTCAATCTAAGCCCAACCCAAACCAATATTTTTCTCAAAATACACAAATTTTCTCTAAGTAACAAAGAATTTTGAAACCGATTTTCTTAAGGAACATACCAGATCCGGTTCAGGCTCGTGGGCCGGATGTGGGATGTTTCAGGTACCACATATGCTTATTTCTATGACTCGTCCCAGTGGTTTGGTACCACAGTGGGTTGGCCTCACATATTGATATAAGGGATTGTCACCAGTGGTGGCCATGCACAATATTTCTGTTTTCATTTTAAATAGTCACTTCGGATTTATTTTGCTTTAAGTTGGGATTTTTGGTTATGTAATAAGGCCATCTAAATTTTATTTTGGATTTAGTTATTTTGTTAAATTCTTTAAATTTTGTTTTCATCGTTAAGGCATGCCTAATAAATTGTGAAATGGATGTTTTCAAAACTTAAATCTATTTCGGGATTTCCAAGATTTTTACCATCGGGTAATTTAACAAACAAGTATTAATAACAAGGCAACTCTACTATTTTAAACTAAGTCTCAAAATGGTTTCAACGGTTCACTCAATACAAACTCGATTTTTATAGATTCAAAAGTTTTCTTTCCAACTCGAGACGACAACTCAGTTTTCAAAAATATTTTCTTCCCTGTGACATGCCAGATTCGGTCGTAGCGTTTTGACCGGGTTTGGGGTGTTACACTTAATCCCCCTAGTCTTGCCGAATTTCCTCTGTCACCTTTCTAGTCTCAAAAGCTGGTCTTAAGCCACAGGATCAAAAGAAGATTTCGGTAAGAGCTTAGTTGAATTTTTAGTGTGTTTTATTAAAAGCCGAAGGGCTATCTAACCACTCTTTGCCGTTACCATATAGTAACAAGGGTGAGGCTCAGCAATCGCAAGCGCGGTAGGTAAGGATTGTTATCAATGGAGTAAGTATTCTCGATTCAGTTAGAGTTTTAATAAGTGACCGAATCTATTGTGGCTCATATGGGTGACTTATGATCAATATGGGTCACTTGGTTTTGAGGATATAGGTGTTTGGGTGCAGATCTAGAGGATAATAGCTAATAGTAGCAAGGGAAGGGCTACTAGAACGTGAGGTACACAGTCAGGGTATGGTGAGGTTTCGGTTTTTAGTCAGTGTATGTTAAAGCTTTGGTTAATCGCTAGTAATGTCGATTGTAGGTTCGTGACTAAGGGGTTTGCAACACGCGAGGTTACCAGGTGTGTATAAACACTACACACACAATATTGGCAATGCCGAAAAGTCGAAAAGCCGAAAGTGGCTAAATGGGCCCGGTGGGCCTTGAGGCTAAGTTTGATGAAATGGTTTGGTTGGTAATACGAATTGAATTAGTCATGCATGATACATGATCTGGATTTGTTTGGGCCTAATAGGCCATATGATGAGATTTGGGCCTAATGGGCCGTAAGGACATGAAATGGGCTTGATGGGCTTATGGGGACGTAGACAAGTATGTTAGGGTTAATGGACTTTAGGCCTAGTTTAAACAACTCTGAAATTTCATAAGACTTAATTTAATTAAACATGTCTATGAACAAGTCACTGGGTTAGGCCGTGGCAACGGGCATACGCATGTCTAGGATTGGATCTAGGGAGAGCTTGGTACTTAAGCGGTCTTAGTTGCCCACCTCCTCTTCTCTGGAATCCTACCTGGTGCGTAGTCTCTGTTCACATTAGCCGAAAGGACTTGTTGATGGGCCAAAGTTCATAACCAAAACCCGAGAGGGACCAATTACCCTTATATTTTAAAAATTACTAAAATACCCCTATTTTCGTAAATTACTAAAATACCCCTAGATTTGTAAATTATCAAAATACCCATGTTTTGCAAAATTTCCAAAATACCCATGTTTTGCAAAATTACCCAAAATACCCCTGTTTTGCAAAAGTACCAAAATACCCCTATTTTGTAAAATTACCAAAATACCCATGTAGGGTAGAATTACGAAAATACCCCTAGGTAGTGAAATGATGAAAATACCCCTACGTGACGAACATAAGCTTATAGATGTTACTTGTGTGTTTGATGCATTCATATGATATTCTGCTTAGGACACATATGGGTGGGAATTATGGTATGGAGGAAGATTTGAGGATCGCATGGCCGTATAGTATGGATCCAGGATCGCATGGCCGTATGGTATGGATCCACCGGAGGCTTTAAGCCCAATATATGATTAGCAGCTTTGCTGCAACATTCTGTAGTACTACAATCGGGCTACCCTTGGTGTGTAGCGGAGGGGTGGGTCGAGCTAGAATTCCCCACAGGAGTCATAAGGTTGGAAAGGAAATGGTGTGTGTAGCGGATGGACTTTTGGGGTGGGTTTTGATTTATCTTGCTTGTATACGGTGCAGTATGATTTGATATGAGGTCATTGTGGGCTAAGGCCCAAGACCACCAATATTGATAGGGCTTAGGCCTAGTGTGAATAATTGTATGTGATTTGATTGCCAAGGGTTGTACACACTGAGTTTCGAAACTCACACCCTTTAATTTAATGTTTCAGGTAATCCTGAATAGACAGCTTGACGTGGGAGAGGACTCGGAGATGGCCACACTACAAGCTGTTCAAGTGTTTTCATTTATTCAAATGATTTTGTTTTAAATACTTTGTTTTTTTAGTGGATTGCGATAAGGCCATGTAACTCCTAATCGAATTTATATTTTGGGTTATTATTATTGTTTCAACTACCCACTTAAGATGGTTGTCGAAATAAACTTTTGTTTTGGGCTTTTGGGCCTTAAATGGTTAAATAGTAAATTGTTTTGAAGTGCGCCTTTAATGTGACATTCCAGATTCGGGCCTAACTTCTAGGCTGGGTTTGGGGTGTTACAGCCACAAACTCTTCTTGTGTCATAAAACATGCATTAATATTTATAAGGCCTATATACCAATGTCTAGATTCATTTAAGAGAAAAACTAAAAATATTGCAAAAGCCAATACTTGAACCCAGGCTTCTTAAACACTCTCAAACACACCCAAATCACTCTCAAACAGAAGCAAACAGGTATTTGTGCCAAAACATGCAAAATTAAAGACACTATATTTTTGGAGCGTTACAACTCTACCCCCTAAAAGAAATTTCGACCTCGAAATTTACTTGGTCAGAATAGGCGAGGGTATTGCCGACACATCGCCTCCTCAGGTTCTCACGTGGTTTCTTCTGAACTATGATTACGCCAAAGCACTTTGACTAGTGGGATAGGTTTCCTCCTCAGTACTTTAACCTCACGGTCTAATATCTGCATTGGCTCCTCCTCGAAGGTCAGATCTGGCCTAACCTCGATCTCATCGACTGGTACTATAGTGTGGGATCAGAGCAATAAGCCTCAGTATGGAGACATGGAACACATTGTGAATCCAGTCTAGTTCTGGAGGCAACTCAAGTTGATAGGCGACCGGTTCCACACGCTTTAGTACATGGTAAGGCCCAATGAACCTAGGGCTACGCTTACCCTTCCGTCCAAATCTCAGAATTTTCTTCCACGGTGAGACCTTAAGGAAGACATAATCCCCCACAGAGTACTCAATCTCTCGGTGTTTAAGATATGCGTAAGACTTCTGCCTATTAGACGCTTCTTTCAACCGGTCTCAAATCAGTTTTACCTTTTTTTCAGTATCAGAAACTAGCTTTGGCCCCAAAACTCACCGCTCGCCCAGCTTAGTCCAATAGGTAGGAGTACGACACCTACGACTATACAACACCTTGTACGGTGCCATTTGAATACTAGACTGATAGCTATTATTATACGCAAACTCTGTTAATGACAAATAGTCTTCCCAGTTACCTCGAAAATCCATTACACAACTTCTTAACATGTCTTCCAGTATCTGAATCACCCTCTCTGACTGACCATCTATTTAAGGATGAAACGCAGTACTGAAGTCCAACCTGGTACCCAAAGCCTTATGTAACTTCTTCTAGAATCGAGGTGTGAATCTAGGATCTCTTTCAGATATGATAGAAACCGGTACCCCATGCAGTCTCACAATTTTAGCCACATATAACTTTGCCAGCTTCTGCAACGAGTAATCAGTGCAGACTGGTATAAAATGGGCAGATTTAGTCAATCGATCTACAATAACCCATACTGAATCCTTCTTAGTAGGCGTTCAGGGTAGCCCACTCACAAAATCCATAGTTACCCTCTCCCACTTCCAAAGTGCAATCTTAACTAGCTGTAGTAACCCAGAAGGCAGCTGGTGCTCAGCCTTAACTTGCTGACATGTTAAGCACTTACTCACAAAATCAGTAACTTTGCGTTTCAACCCTGGCCACCAGTACAGCTCACGAAGATCTCGGTATAACTTGTTTTTGCCAAGATGCATAGCATATGGACTACTATGCGCCTCTCACAGTATAGATTACCTCAGCTCAGAATCCTTCGGTGCACAGACTCTCCCACAGAAACACAGTACTTCCTCACCATTCAACCCAAAATCTGTAGTCTCTCCATTCTCAACTTGTCGAAAACGAGGAACCAGTAACTCAACCAACAACTATTTCCCCTTAATTTGCTCAGTCCACGTCGGTCTCACTTGAAGCTCAGCTAACAAGCTACCATCATCATACAAGCTGAGACGGGCAAACATTGCTCTCAAATCGGATACAGCCCTACGGCTCAGTGTGTCAGCTACGATGATAACATTACCAGGGTGATACTTAATTGAGCAGTCATAATCCTTAAGCAGCTCTATCCATCTTCGCTGCCTAAGATTCAACTCCTTCTGAGTAAGGAGGTACTTGAGGCTCTTGTCATCTGTGTAGATAATACACTTCTCACCGTATAAATAGTATCTCCAAATTTTCAGTGCGAATACCATTATGGCCAACTCCAAGTCATGTGTAGGGTAATTTGCCTCATGAGGCTTAAGCTGACGAGACGCATAAGTAACCACCTTACCCTCCAGCATCAGCACACAACCTAAACCAAAGTGTGATGCATTATTGTAGACCATAAATTTCTTCCCAAACTCTGGCTGTATTAAAACAGGGGCCTCAGTCAGAATTTTTTTTAGTTTCTCAAATCTCTTTTGCTACTTATCAGTCCAATATGAACGGTACCCCTTTACGCAACAACTTAGTCATAGATGCAGCAATCACAGAAAACCCCTCGACAAAACATCTGTAATACCCTACCAGACCCAGAAACCTTCGAATCTCAGATACGGTATTAGGTGGTTTCCAATCCAGTACAACTTTAATTTTTTGAGGATCAACCCTAATCCCCTCGGCAGATACCACGTGACCCAGAAATGTCACTTCTCGCAGCCAGAACTCACACTTGCTGAACTTCACGTATAGTTGTTTGTCCCTCAAAATCTGTAAAACAATTCAGTGTGCATCATGTTCATCCTCAATTCTCGATTACACCTTGATGTCGCCTATAAATACCACCATGAACCGATCCAGGTAGGGCTGGAATACTCAGTTCATCAGATCCATGAAAGCAGCTGGTGCATTCATCAGGCCAAACAGCATCACTAGGAACTCGTAATGACCATAACGAGTCCTAAACGTAGTCTTATACACATTAGCCTCTTTAACTCTCAGCTAATGGTACCCAAAACGAAGATCTATTTAGAGAAAACCAACGCTCCTTGCAGCTGATCAAACAGATCGTCAATCCTCGACATGGAATACTTATTTTGATAGTCAGTTTATTCAACTGTCGATAATCGATGCACATGCTCATGGATCCATCCTTCTTCTTCACAAACAACACTGGTGCTCCCCATGGAGACACGCTCGGTCGAATGAATCCTTGGTCCAACAATTCCTAAATTTGACCTTTTAACTCAACCAGTTCCTTTGCTACCATCCTATAAGGAGTAATGGATACTGGAGCTGTTCCAGGCAGGAGCTCAATACCAAATTCCACTTCGCGGTTCGGAGGCAACCCAGGGAGCTCATCAGGAAATACATCAGAAAAATCCTTAACTATTCTGATATCTCCAACAGAAGGACCCTCAGAATCAGATACACCAACATAGGCTAGAAATGCCACACAACCCTTGCGAACCAGTTTTTCGGCCCTTAATGCAGAGATCGCATTAGACAAAAAGTCCCTTTGCTCCCCAATCACAGCCACCTCCTCATCCTCCGTAGTCTTCAGCACCATACGCTTAGCAGCACAATCCAACCTTGCACGATGTTTTACCAGCCAATCCATCCCCCAGATTAGGTCGAATTCACCAAACGGTAGCTCCATTAAATCCGCTGGAAATATAACTCCTTGGACCTCTAAGGGCACATACTTGAATAACTTATTTACCCTAATCGACTGTCCCAATGGACTTTTCACAGTCATCTCACTAACAGTATTTTCAAACTGAGTGCCCAATGTCATAGACATATGACATGCAACATACGAATGTGTAGACCCGATATCAATTAAAGCAGTGTATGGTACATTATAAATCAGGAACGCACTGGTTATGATGTCTGGAGCATCACCATCCTCTTGGCGACAAGCAGCATAAACCAGTGCTGGCTGCCTCGCCTCATTGTTACCAGCACCTCTGCCTGGTGCTCCATGACCTCGTTCCATACCGTTTCCACCTCTGGCCTGCCCACGGCCTTTCGATGGTTGCTGACCACCTCTCACTGGCTGAACATGACCCTGTCCTGCAGCTTGCATCTGAACAGGCCTCTGAGGATAATTCTTAAGCTGATGATCCATGGACCCGCATCTGAAGCATGCCCTAATCCTTTTCTAGCACTCACCCTGGTGAGATCTCCCACAATTAGTGTAAGGCTGTGGTCTAGCAACAGCAACAGGAACTCTTTCCCGAACTGGCCCATCAAACTTGGTCTTCTTTACAGGCCTTCCAAAAGAACCTTAGGGTCTAGAATCCCTCTTATTTCTGAACCTATCTTTCTTGCGGTTCTGGCTCTCAGAGGGCTTCACATCCTCAGCAAATTTTACCTTTTCTACAAAGGCAGCAAAGTCTCGCTCCCTCTGTGGAGCTATCAAGACTCGTAACTCATCTCAAAGGTCGTCTTCAAAATGCACACAGCGTTCATACTCAGTTGCTACTATCCCATGAGCATATCAACTCAACCGCAAGAAATCTACCTCATATTCTACCACTGTCTTATTCCCTTGGGTCGGGCTCAGAAATTCCCTTCTACTGGAGTCCACATAACTTGTGCCTACATACTTCCCTTGAAAGGCTGCTTTAAAGAAATCCCATGTCAACGGGTCAGCCTGCATACCCTCTCTCACGGTGGGCCACCATTGGTAGGTGAAACACCCCACACCCAGCCCACGAGCCTGGACCGGATCTGGTATGTTCCTCAAGTAAACCGGTTAAAAATTCTTTTATTACTTTGGAAAAATTTTGAGTGTTTTGAAAGAAAATTAGTTTTTTGGGTTGGGCTTGGGTTGAAAATGAGTTAATCTTATATTAAAAATTCCTTTTTAATTAAGGTGACAAAACACTTGGAGTTTATTTTAAAAATAAATTTACTTGATCCCTAAATAATAATTTGTAAACAAAATAAATAAAAGTAAAAAGAAATAAAGAAATTCAATCATGGCCTTATGGCCTTATTACATCAAATAATTCCCAAAATAAAAGTTCTATAGTACTTAAATAAAATAAAATGTCCATATTGAATAAAACTTCAGGCTGAGCATGGGCACCTTTAGCTCTTGCCGACCCGGTCCATTACTGCTCATCACCTAAAAAATATTCCCCAACGGGTGAGTCAAACAGACTCAATGTGTACACGACACTAAATCATAATAGAATCAGGCTCACAATAGTTACACATTCAAAACATAAAATACAAGTTATGATGCATTCCCAAACCCAAACCTAATTGTCCATCCGCTACACACCCCCGTACCTGCCAAACACACCGTGGGGACTACTAAGTCGACCCTCCTTCCGCTACACACCAATTTGCGGCTTAAATCACCGCCTCTGTTGTCTTAGGTCACCACTTTTCAGATTACTGTGGTCTTAGATCACCACTTTTCAGATTACTGTGGTCGTAAGTCACCACTTTTCAGATCACTGTGGTCTTAAGTCACCACTTTTCACTTCCCCTTTCAATATACAACCATATGCCCCATATATTAATATGCATAATATACCAGAGTTCACAATCGTATAATATTCTCATGTTACGAATAACATATTTCATATTCCTAGTAGGAGTAGGAAACGTACCTCAAGATTACTAGTACCATAACATGGTACCTTAGCCACGTTCATATTTCCATTAACACATATTTTAATACATATAACCATAATTCATATTACAAAGTAGTGTGGGGTACACACCTGATTCGTTTAGCAAATTCCTTGAGATCCCGAAAAGCTTGATCTAATGCTTAGATCCTTAATCCCTACATTTGATTAATCACTTACTACTTTAATAAAAAGCCATTCGGCCACAAATCCAAATCCTAATAGGATTAGTATTCTTAAACTTACCTTGTTCGTCGATTTGATTAATAATCAAATCGCGAAATTTGTAGTATTCCTTCCTTAAAAATCGGCTAGCCACCAAATCATTTAACTAGGTCAGTTTCCAGCTTTTGAATAAATAGGAAATAATTCTAAATACCAAAAATAAGCCTTGGCCGAATACTTCATATGCTTACCTTGTGGATTTTAAATCCCGAAACTCACCGAATAACTAGGGAACACTTGGCCTATGGTGTACCTTCGGGAAAAGAACTTCTCCTTCCTTGTAGTCGACACTTAGTAAATCCCGAAAGATCTCTTCAAAGTTTCGGCAACAAGATATTAATAGGGTTAGTCCTAGATTTCGGCAAATCTTAAAAGAAAAAGGATGAAATCGAATGAGATCTTACCCTTACTTGAAGAAATCGATTGCACCTTCACTTCAATCTTTCAGAGATTCGGCTATGGCTAGATGATGATCTCACAACTTTCGGCTTTTGGAGGATTAGAGAAGGAAGAATAAAGATGGAGGATTCGGCTAGAACACAAGGTATTTTGACTTGGCAAAAATAAAAGAAGAAGAAGATTTGGTGAAGAGAATTCGCAGAGGCTTTCAAAGAAACAGAAAAAATAATGCAGAATGGCCTCTCTTTTCCTTTTATAGCCGAAATTACTAACTTAGAATCCCTTACTTGGCCATCACTCTTCTATTTTAATAGCTTTATCTCTTTAATTATCACTAAATAAAAGAGTTTAATCCAACATTTATCTCTTCAAAATAATCCAATTTAAAAATCCTTTATTTATCACCTTTTAATCGAATATTTATGAAAATAAAACACCTCCTTTCTAGAAGCATGCATGTGCCGTCCACCTCAGTCTTCTGGAAGCAAAAATAAAACCTCCTTTATTTGCCTCCCAAGTGACTCGAACTCAGGCCCATTCTTCTTGCATATGGCGCCATTTCCATAGGCCCTAAGTGACATCTTCAGGCCACTTTTCCAAGCCAGTTTGTGTGTCAAATTTCACAAACTTTTTCTTTTAAGGCCACCTTGCCTTAATTTCCCCTTTTAAACCTTAAAACTCGTCATTTCTAGTTCATTTTTTAAGTTTCCAATAATTTTCGTTCGGCTCTTTAAACTTGACATTTCCTTACATTTCCAAGTTTCCAGAAATGTTCACTTTCCTTTTTTGAATCATTTTTAAATCATTTTCCTAGTTTCCATAAATGTTCACTTTCCTCTTTATTCCTTTACATTTTCAGGACATTTCCCTACATTTCCAAGACAAGACATTTCCTTACATTTCCTCACATTTCCTTACATTTCCATACATTTCCTCACACTTCCTCACATTTCCTTACATTTCCATACATTTCCTCACATTTCCTTACATTTCCTTACATTTCCTTACATTTCCATACATTTCCTTATTTCTATAATTCACATAACACATTCATATCACAATAGACATGCTATTTCATAAAATTAAGCAAGAATGCACAAGCCCATTTTCATGTCCATAAACTCCTAAAAAGTTTCCTTAAGGCCTCCTTCACCTAACTTCTCCTTTAAAAATAAAATTCCAATACTTTTCCAAGACTTCCTCCTACATTCTTGGATTCTCAAAACCCTTAAAACATGCTCAACCACACTTAAAGCCTACTAATACTTGAGTTATGCTCCAAACGCATAACCCCTAATCTAGGATGTTACAGTAGGTCTCGTCTCGCAGTAAGGACACTGCTCCTTTTAACTTTTTTCTGCAGTACAGTTGAAGTCGTCCAGTATTCTTTCAGTGGCCTCCAGCTAGTATTTTGCTACATTTGGGGCTCTCCAAAAATACCCCTGAAAATTTCTACTCCATTGGACTGGAGTCGCTCTGAAATTGACCCTCGGCCCACTGTACCAGCGTTAGATCCAGCAACCCTCTCTAAAATGCGAAGCATAGCTTGAGACAAGGCATCATCCCCAGCCGCTCGATCATAAGACCCCATCTCGGTTACCGGTAAAGCTGGTGCTTCCCTACCAAGCATGTGACCCGATGCCAAAGACCCAGCCCGATCACTTCCTCGACCCCTACCGCGGCCCCATGTACCACTTCTGCGAGTACCTCTTGTGCTAATTTCAATGTACGCTTTCTCTATTTTAAAATTCTTATGCATCAGATTATAATTTCAGTAATTATTAACAAATGTGTTATGAAATACTGTTATTAGGGGTTTGTTTTCGCAGATCGAGATCTCACTACAGTTTTCAGTCTTTTACGGTCTCAGTTTCCTCTATCTAGAGTTTCACAGTATAGTCTTACTATCCATAGTAGTTTCTCAATATAATGTCTCAGTCTATAACAGTAAACAGTATTAGAGAACTTACAAATTTGGCCCCGGAAACTCGATGTGCCACACTTGTGAATCTTCCAAAACGTTTCAAATCTTTCAAATCTACTTTCAGAAAAACTTTTCGAAAACCCATTCCACAGCTGAGTTTTGCAACTTGACTCTGATACCACTAAATGTAACATCCCAAACCTAGCCTAGACACTATGGCTGGATCTGGTGTGTCACAGTGAATTGTCCTTCGAAAGTTTATCTTGTTGGTAAAAATTCGTTTCTAAGTTTTAAAAACCTCTCATTTAGTCAAACGTCTGCCTTATTAGCTGCTCTTGTTATAGTAGGTTGAGTTAAATTTGCGAAAGCTTTTGAAAAATTTCATATCCAAATATTTGTGTCTTTGAAAACAGTAATTATTTTGAAAACTCGTCTTCCCTAAACTAGTAGTTTAAAATAAGTAAACAAAGCCCAATTAAAAACTTAAGCAAATGCCAATGGCCTTATTACATAATCAAAAGACCAATATGAAATTTTAATAAATAAGTCTAAAGCATAACACTAGAGATCATGTGGCCACCTCCGAGTCCCTTGTGGCTCCAAATTGTCTAAGGCTAGTGATTACCTGTACAGTTAAAAAGAAAGGGTGAGTTTACGAAAATTCAGTGTGTAATCCCCTAACAGTCAATCAGTAACAATAAATGCAGTAACAGTTTAGGCCTGAGCCCTATTCATTAACAGTGCAGTGTGGGCCTTAGCCCATTATAGTAACAGTATGGGCCTAAGCCTAATACAGTATCAGTAGAGTGCAAATATACAACCCACCCCAATCCAGCCAACACACCACCCGTACCAACCAACACACCATGTGGGGATAAAATTGACCCACCCAGCTAGCACAACAATATCGCAGCATAGCTGCTAGTACTAATAACGTAACCAAGCTGCCAGTAACAGAATATGTGGCAACGCCACCAGTAACAGTGAATGTGGCAGAGCCACCAGTATACTCCTTCCTCTATATCGGAATCCCAACCCCATGCAATTTGTAATGTCATAAATAGTTCGTGTATGCAAAGTGTCCTACTCAATATAGTCATACAAATAACCATACACTCATCAATCAACCTACCTCTAAGGGTAAAATGATCATTTCCATCAAGTAAAGGTATAATAGTAATTTTACCTTTTATGGGTATTTTGGTCACTTTACTTAATTTGAAGTCTCGGTGCAAATAATGACCTCTCCGAAGGTCTACAGTCGCTTCGAGCGACACAGATAATTTAAATAGTCATAACGATGTAAATGGGCTCAAGGTCCATTATTCGACCCAAGTGGGCCCACACCCTCGTGTGGCCCATTAAGTCCAAATTCAATCACGACTATGCAAACTATATAGCCCAATCAAGTATTTTCTACTTATCATGGATTTATTCCATGTGGGGCCTAAGAGCCCATTGGGCTCACACTGCCCATTTCAGCCAAACGAGGCCCATATTGGCCCAAGAGCACGAGAACGCTCGTGGTGGCCTCTACAGTCTATCGCCCACGATTTGTGGGCTCAGTTTACCACACGAGCGATCGCACACTCGTGAGGCCTCAAATGCTGAAGTTTCAGCTTTTCAGCTTTTCGACTTTCCCCGATTCATAGTAGAGAGGGGTGTGACTACACATCTGTTTGCGTAATAAACAAATTACCCCACGCGCGATCAACCTACAATCATCCCAACACAATCAATCCTTTATTCTTTAGATCATTAACACTAAAGCCCCAAACAGATATCACCACTTACCTTGACCGAAAGTTTTGCAGTTATTACTCTTAGATTGCTAGTTGAAAACGATCGTACCCTTCTTTTCGATTTACTGCGCATATAACGGATTTCATTAGTAATAATCATTTAACACAATTCTTGAATTAATGCCCAAAGTCCAAAGAATTAGAGTTAGAGGAGATTGGGTATTCGGCCAATACTACAAAACAACCTACTTACCCTAGAGTATTCGGCCAATGAGATATTTGAAGAAGAAAGCAGAGATGTGCAAAGAAGTAAGGCAGTCGACGCTTCACCGATTGTCAAAGACTATCATTCAGATGGTTTCAAAATAACAAGACAAGATTTATGATATTCAGTCTATATTGGAAAAACAGAGAAATAAATCAGAGAGGAAAAGAGGAGATATAGGATTAGGCTTACCACAGTGTTGTGAATAGAAGAAGAGACTGCCGCCCACTACCAACCAACTGGCACGGCAAAGAAAGAAAAAGAGAGTCGGCCACTCAGTCAAAGAGGAAAAGAGAATATTGAGAAGAAAAACAAGAAGGTTCGACTATGAACCAAAAGTCGAGGAATGGAGAGGAGGAAAAGGGGATTCAACAGCGGAGAAAAAGAAAAGTGCAAAAGTGTACAGAGCAAAGTGCCAAAAGAGCCTACCATATTCGGCCAAAGATAGAAAATAACCCAAAATGAGCAGTATACCTCCCCTGGCCGAATTTCTTGAATGCTAGAGTCCAAATTCAGCACAGTTCTCCTCTCACTCAAACTCCTTAATTCTCTCCCCTTATCCATTCTTGAATCTCTCCAAGACCAATACATACACCATTCAAATCTATTCAAACTCCCTTAGTTGTGTTTCAGTCCAACTCTACTTCCTACACAACTTAAGCAGCTAAATAAATACCCATTGCGCAACCCAAGACTTGAACCTCAGCCCTAACAGTTGCACAACATGCCACCTTTCCACTAGGCCACAAACTCTTCTTGTGTCATAAAACATGTATTACTATTTATAAGGTCTATATGCCAATGTCTAGATTCATTTAAGAGAAAAACTAAAAATATTGCAAAAGCCAAGACTTGAACCCAGGCTTCTCAAACACTCCCAAACACACCCAAATCATTCAACCACAGAAGCAAACAAGTATTTGTGTCAAAACATGCAAAATTAAAGACCCTATATTTTTGGGGCGTTACAGAGAGAGCTCTTATTTTTTGTGATCTTGATGGACGAATAAGTGATAACCGATCTTTCTTGATTGAACAAGATTTGAAATTAAACGAGTAAAGATTTAGAATAAGAAAAATAGAAAATTGAAACAACAAAGAAACTAAAGAAAGAAATAATGGAAAGATGGTAATGGTGTGAAAGATAGTGTCCTAAGAAGTTCTGGGTTCTGTTAACTCCACGACCCCCTTCAAACAACTCTAACCTCCCTCTCCAAGAAAAATGTTCTTCGCAAGTTGAAGTTAAATACGATTCTTACAATCTAGAATATTGCTAAAAAAATTCTAAAAAACTTAAGAAGAATTCTCAAAGAATAAAACTTAAAAAGTATTATTAATAAGAAAAAGTGAAGTGAACAATAAGGGGTGGTTGACAATCTATATATAGCCCCAAAGGATAAATATCAAAGCTTAAAAATAAGGTATAAATAAACATGCCAATCAAGTGCCAACTCATATGCCAACTAAACACTCTAACTACTAACATGAATAAAATATGAAAATTATTTAAGCGTGGTGGATTAAGGAGATTCTGCCAAGGCATGCCAATGGGCTTACTTGGGGCCAATGTACATGGTGATCCACTTAGTGAATTAAAATTGGACTAAAATATGAAAGTATGTTACAAATGGGCCACTTTCACATGTTTGGCCAAATTTTCAATTAACTACTCTGATGTGTCTCTAACTAACTACGATCATAATAAAGGCAAGCGCACCTAGTGTTTAATAGTATAGTTATGGTAAGACCGAAAATATCGTATCCACAAGGACCAATAGTACTAGTAATTACTTTCTTCTTATTATCTAGCCTAAGAATTGGAGTGATTTTTTTTAACTAAAACTAATTAAAAGCACGACAGAGAATGAATTGGGAAAATACTTTAGACAACTTTATGAGAGAGACAATACCCAAGGAAGAATCCACCTAGAATTCACTTATTACGTTTGATTCATACGATTTATTCACTTGAATTAATCCGTAGAAACCCTGATTTATGTTAATATATCTTTCAAGACTAAAAACAACTGACTTTAGGTTGATTAATTGAAAATTTTTTCTGATTAAAACCCCTATTGTCACATTAACTCGATCTATGGATTCCCTTATTAGATTTGACTCTAATCCGGTAGATTTACACCGTTCTATATCTAGGATTGTATTCAACTCCGCTTAATTGTGGTGATCTACTCTTAAACAGGGACTTTTACTCCTCGAATAAACACATTCGACTTGAATCAATAACCTGAATTATCAAAACAAGAATAAAATCTCACAATTAAGAATAAGAACAAGTATTTATCTTATAAATCCAATAGTAATAAGATCCATCTTAGGTTTCATCCCCTTAGGTATTTAAGGGATTTAGTTCATAATGATAAAAGGGAAACATCTTAAAATAAGGAAAACTACAAAACATAAGAAAACCGAAAAACCTCAAGAGAAATTGATAGGAGATCTTTAGTCTTGATGGAGATCCTTCTTCCAAGCTGCTCCCGATTACTGTCTCCAAGTATTCTCTGCCTTCTACTCTGTGTGTCCTTTTAGGTCCTCCCCTAGGGTGTTTATATAGGCTTTGGAGCGTCTTTCTTGGCCCGCAAGTAGACTTTTCCGAATAGAATTAGACTTGGTTTTGGCAGGGACATGCTGTTGTGACACTCTCGTGTGCGGTAACCTAGGTCGTGCTCGATTCTGCTCGACACACACGGCCACATTCAATAGCTTAGGCCATGCTTGATTCTGCTCGTCACACACGGTTGTGTGGTCTGTCCGTGTGCGACAGACCAGGCCATGTTGATTTCCTGAGGTAGGCCCATTTTGTCCCCTTTTTTGGCCCATTTCTCATTCTTTTCGACTCCCTAAGCTCTCCTGAGTGTAAAACAGGAAAATAAAGGATTAGGAGCATCGAATCCATCAAATCTAATGAAAAATCATCCAAAAATAAGCCAAGCATGGGGTCAAAATATGTATAAATTATGGTTTATCAAATATCCCCACACTTAAGCCTTTGCTTGCCCTCAAGCAAAATCCTCAACTCACAATTAAAATTAACTTCCTCAATTCATAATTCTAATCAATAATGTCTCATCATAATTCATAGATAATTTATACATTGATAATTTAACTAAAAGAATATTAAAGATTCAAACAATTTCAAGTCATAAATTTTATAGTATGAAAACATAGGTGTTTCCCCTTATCAAATAATTACCTTTAATTCAAAACCGACAAGAGTTAACATCCTCACTTAAGGTTCACTCAAATCACTCAAAGTGTTTAAGGTTAAAATTAAGCACTTAAAAGTCAAACATGAAAAGTTATTACCATAGCTTGCATAAAAATCAAATCTCCACCACTATAAAATGATATGATACACAAACCTCTTAAAAAGGGTTGTAATGGGGCTTGGTTTAGAGGTGTGGTTAAAGGTTGAATTAGAAGGTTAGAATCGGGATTGAATTGACAATTTACCTAACTTAGAAAATAAACTAATACTGATTAATTGCAATTAAAAAATAACACAAGCTTCTTCACACAATGTGAAATTAACTGCTTAAGCTCGAATAACATAGAACTAGTAATATATTTTTCCAATTTCTTTATTTTTTTTTTAGAATAAGAACAAGTATTAAGAATTTAGCAACTGAAATAAAGAAAATTGTTAGGCAACTGATCAAATCAAATCTCGAGAAAAGGAGAGTCAATAAAGTAGGAGAAGCAAAAATTGGGTTTTGGGTTAATATTAATAGGTGAGTCAAGAAACGTTTTATTAGGCTCAAAGGGGTTCACTAGGGGTTAATTATGAAGGTAGGTTTTTAATGAAATAAGTGGGTTAAAACCTAGGTGCCTTTATCATCTCAGCATATCAAATCAAGGGTGTGGTCTCGACATGCATAATCGAAGCAAGTTCTAGAAAATAAATCAATATTGACGCACTTACAACCAACAATAAAGTGAGCAAGAAAAGTATATGCTCTAAAAGGCTCAAAGTCTCACAAAATTTATGGTTTTTGATGTCAACCTTTTAAATTTCAAACTTCAAAGTAACATTTAAATTTAGGGAAACAACCTAATAAATTTTTAATTCTGAAAATAGACTTATCATGCTTGATTCTCTAATGTCTTAAAGTTTAAAGGATCAATGCACAATTACCTATGCCTTAATCCAAAACATATCATGAAAATCATAAGTCAATAGAAGTTTTGTTCTAATAGTAATATAAGAAAATTACTTAAGAACAAGACATAATTCAGGGATTTTTTAATAATACTATAGTTAACCTCCTCACACTTAAGATGTACATTGTCCTCAATGTACAAAGATAGATAATGAAAATAGATTAAGAAAATCATAAGATAGGGAGAGAAGTGGAATTTCCTGAATTATGAATGAACTCCTTAGAAATAAGCATGATGAACTAGGTAGAGGTGAACGGAGGGAGAATACTCCAGTAGTTTGGTCGTTCCTTAATAGCACCTTGAACCTTTTGAAACTGAGGAGTCATCAATAATTGACTTCGTTATGGGTACTCGATAAGAAACAGCCAGAGATATTAAGAAATCAAAATATACTAATATAAATTAAAGACAAGAAAGATAAAGGGAAATAATTTAAAAATGAAAATAAAAGAAAAATAAAAAATAAATGGACTCAAAGGTCCTTCTCTTGTCGAGTAAATGAAGCGACCGGCATGAACTTATGAGACAGTTGTGGTATATTTCCTGTAGAGTGGTCACGCATGGGGAGATTGCACTGGGATCCTTTCGTTTTTTCTAAACGGGGATGGCAGCCTTGGTCTTACCTCGAGTATTAGTCATTATGTACGGTGGCATGGATGGTGGTTGGTGTGATGGCGGTGTAAAAAGGGAATAAGGGAAATGGGGAAAGGAAAAAGAAGGAAGAAAGACAACAGGAAAAGAAAAGGGAAAAAGGGGGATTTTCAGGCTGGGGAAGAAAGAAGGAGGGAAGAAGGTTGAGAAGGAGAGTGGTGGTCGAGAAGGGGTGTGGTGGCTAGGGTTTGGGGGAAGAAGAATTGGGGAAGAAAGTGAACAGAAGAAGGGGGTTTAAATAGAGATTGGGGTACATGGTCGCGGCCCACGCCCATGTGGCCTGGGCGTGTTAGGTCACACGGCCGACTTGTACGGCCGTGTGATGCTTCTTTCATTTCTCCCACTCCTGTGTAGAGGTTTTCATGCCCATGTTGATTGATCAGTATCAACCACAGCTTTTGGGCACGGGCGTGTCGCACGCCCGTGTCATTTATTCAGTATTGCCCATGGTTTTAAGGCACACCCAAGTGGGTTTATCAACATCCCATGCTCTTTAGTCAATGTTGACCACAGCCAAATCGCACAGCCGTGGCATTTTATTGCAGCCCGTGTTTTGAGAAAAATTTTGTTCTGTTCTCGCATAGTCTCCACCACGCCAGTGTACCTCCTTGTGGTGTCCACACAGCCACGGCCACGCCCGTGTGTAATACCGTGTGGGTAGGGAAACATGTGCCTATTTGGTTGGTTTTTAGTTAGATGCTAAAAATTGAAAATAGTGACATTAATGGGGTTAGTGCTCTGGTAGCCTCCCGAGAAGCACTTATTTAGAGTTTAAGCTTGACTCACCTTTCACTCGCATAATCATGAAGGTACGAGGAGTGGAAATTCTTCATTCCTGCTATCAATTTTGTTAAAATAAGGTTTTAGACGAGTACCGTTTACCTTGAAGGTGCCAAATTTGGGATGAGTTACCTCGACTATATCGTATGGGAAAATATTAAGTACCATAAAAGGGGTTGTTCTATTAGGGTCAGAAGAGGCAATATGAGGATCTATATTATCTATTAGAACTTGATCTCCAACCTTAGTTTTACTTGTTTCATTTTTAGGCTCGTCATGGCTCTACCTTGATTCATCGTTTACTTTCGATTTCTCCTTAAACTGGGTTCGCCATTCATCTAGTTCCTCAATCTGAAGCTTTCGTTCCTTATGAATAGTTCTGTTCTCAATATGATAGTTAGACCTTCATTCTGTCATATTTTTCTGATGAGGTTCCTGCACAGGAGATTGATCGTTAACTTTACTTACATTTACAGAACTTGTATCATCTTGATCTCTAGATATTCTGACAGAATAACATGCTTGAAGTTTAATGGTGTCATCACCGACACGAAGTGTTAATTCCCCTGTACCAACATCAATAATGGTCCTAGCAGTTACTAAAAAGGGTCTTCCTATAATTAAAGGAACATTACTATCGTCATTCATGTCCAAAACAACAAAGTTTCTGGGAATATGAATTTAACAATTTTTACTATCACATCTTCAATTATACTCCTGAGAACTCTAATGGATTTATCAGCCAATTGAATGCTCATCCTAGTTTGTTTGGGTTTTCCAAGACCTAGTTGTTTAAACATTTTATAAGGCATACAATTGATACTTACCCTTAAATCAGCTAAAGCATTATTAATAGATAAACCACCAATTAAGCAAGGAATTGTAAAACTCCCTGGATCTTTTAATTTGCGGGGTAGTTTATTCTATAAAATCGCTGAGCAAACTGCATTTAGCTCCACATGCGACGCATCATCTAGCTTCAATTTATTTGCCAAAAACTCTTTAAAAAATTTTACTGAATTGGGCATCTGCGAAAGAGCTTCAATAAACGGTAAGTTAATATGTAATTTCTTTAGAAGTTTAAGAAATTTACCAAATTTTTCATCTGTGCGGTCTTTCTTCATCGCGTTGGGGTATGGCACACAAGGTTCGTACTCTGTACTTACCAGTTCTAGTTTATTATGGCTTACCTCAACCTTACCTTTTTCTACCATGTTTTCTTGCCTCAAGTTTGGTTCATCTAGCCCTTCCCATCGTGAGCCGTAATGGCATAAAGTTGTTTCTTTGGGTTAGTTTCAGTGTTGCTTGGCAAGCTACCTTGTAGTCGTTCTGAGATCAACTTGGCAAGCTGTCCTATTTGGTTCTCGAGCCCTTGAATCGATGCCTGTTGATTTTTAAGTGCTGTTTTGGTGTTTTGGAAATGGCTTTCTAACACTGAGATGAATTTTCTTAGCATCTCCTCAAGGTTCGGCTTCTTTTCCTGCAGGTAAAGTTGTTGTTGAAATCCTAGAGGGGGTTGTTGTCTCTGATTTCCTTGACCACCCCATGAGAAGTTTGGGTGGTTCCTCCAACCTGATTGTAAGTGTTACTATAAGGATTATTCTAAGGTCTAGAATTATTACCCATATAGTTCATATGTTCACTTTCTATGCCAGGGTTGTGGGATGGATATTTTGTATTACTCATTCCTCCTCCATTCGTATCGCACTGCATCACTGGATGTACCTGCAAAGAACCACACAAACTATCAATCTTTTTATTTAAAAGTTCTACTTGGTCTGTTGTCATAGTCACTGTATCGAGGTTGAAAACACCGGCTGCCTTTGTTGGCTTCGTCCTTATAACTTGCCACTGATAGTTATTCTGTGACATCTCTTCAATGAATTCGTAAGCAAGCTCAGGTGTTTTGATGTTTAGTGTACTGTCGGCGGCTACATCAATCAATTGCCTAGTTGAAGGGTTCACACCATTGTAAAAGGTTTAAACCTGTAACCATAATTGTAACCCATGGTGAGGGCATCTTCTCAATAGATCCTTGTATCTCTCCCGTGCATTGTAAAGTGTTTCTAAATCCATATGTACAAAAGAAGAAATATCATTCCTCAACTTAGCAGTTTTAACCGGCAGAAAATATTTAAGTAAAACTTTTTCGGTCATTTGGCCCATGTAGTGATTGATCCTCATGGTAACGAGTTCATCCACTGTTTAGCTTTGTTCTTCAATGAGAAGGGAAACAACCGAAGGCGAATGGCATCATCAGAAACGCCATTAATCTTGAAAGTGTCGCAGAATTCCAGAAAATTTGCCAAGTGATTGTTTGGTTCCTCATCCTGCAAACCATCAAACTGAACAAACTGCTAAATCATCTTAATAGTATTAGGTTTCAGTTCAAAATTATTTGCAGCAACAGCAGGTCTAACAATACTTGATTCAGTTCATGTTAAAGTAGGCTTAGCATAATCATACATAGTATGAGGAGTAGGGTTTTGATTCACCGGATTTGCGGCAACCACAGGAGGTAGCGGATTATTATCAGCCATCTTCTCGGTAGTATTATTATTGTCCTCTTGCTCTTCCTCTATGTATTGTATACTTTGCCTTATCTTTCTTCGGTTTCTACCAGCGGTGCTCTCTATCTCACTGTCGTAAAGCAATGGTCCTGATGGGTTTCTTCTAGTCATAAACTAGAGACTTTTGGCAGAAGTAAAGAAAGTGTAAAATTAGAAAAGTAAAAATAAAAATAAATTGCAATAAAAAATGGCTAAAGTAATAGAAATTTTAACATTCCTAATATCTTAATCCCAGCAACAGTGCCAAAAACTTGATGTGTCTCTAAGTAACTACGATCACAATAAAGGCAAGCGCACCTATTGTTTAATAGTATAGTTACAGTAAGATCAGAAATATCGTATCCACAAGGACCAAGAGTACTAGTAATTACTATCTTCTTATTATCTAGCCTAACAATTGGAGTGGTTTCTTTTAAACTAAAACTAAGTAAAAGCATGACAGAGAATGAATTGGGAAAATACTTTAGACAACTTTATAAGGGAGGCAATACCCAAGGAAGAATCCACCTAGACTTCACTTATTACATCTGATTCATACGATTTATTCACTTTACTTAATCCGTAGAAACCCCTAATTTATGTTAATATCTCTTTCAAGACTAAAAACAACTGACTCTAGGTTGATTAATTGAAATTTCCTTCTAATTAAAACCCCTATTGTCGCATTAACTCGATCTATGGATTCCCTTATTAGATTTGACTCTAATCCAGCAGATTTACGTCGTCCTATATATCTAGGATTGCATTCAACTCCGCTTAATTGTGTTGATCTACTCTTAAACAGAGGCTATTGCTCCTCTGAATAAGCACATTCGGCTTGAATTAATAACCTAAATTATCAAAACAAGAATAAAAACTCACAATTAAGAATAAGAACAAGTATTTATATTATAAATCAAATAGTAATAAGATCCATCTTACGTTTCATCCCCTTAGGTATTTAAGGGATTTAGTTTATAATGATAAAAGGAAACATCTTAAAATAAGGAAAACTACAAAACATAAGAAAAACCAAAAACTAACAGAGAAATTGATAGGAGATCTTCAGTCTTGATGGAGATCCTTCTTCCAAGCTGCTCTCGATGGCTGTCTTCAAGTATTCTTTGCCTTCTACTTTGTGTGTCCCTTTGGGTCCTCCCCTAAGGTGTTTATATAGGCTTTGGAACGCCTTTCTTGGCCCGCAAGTAGACTTTTTTGAATAGAATTAGACTTGGTTTTGGCAGGGACATGTCGTTGTGACACGCCCATGTGTGGTAACCTAAGTCGTGCTCGATTCTGCTCGACACACACGGTCGTGTTCAATAGCTTAGACCGTGCTTGATCCTGCTTGTCACACACAGCCATGTGGTCAGCCTGTGTGCGATAGTCCAGGCCGTGTTGATTTCCCGAGGTAAGCCCATTTTGTCCTTTTTTTGGCCTGTTTCTCGTTCTTTTCGACTCCTAAGCTTTCCTGAGTGTAAAACATGAAAATAAAGGATTAGGAGCATCGAATTAATCAAATCTAATGAAAATTCATCCAAAAATAAGCCAAGCATGGGGTCAAAATATGTATAAATTATGGTTTATCATACTTCTTAAAACATCATCATGTGCTTATGGACATCCCAATGGGTTAATTTCACGAACATGAACTTGTGATCTATTGGTTACAAGATTGGTCTTGTTCAAGTTCAGAACTATGATCAATTGCACACAGGTTTCAAGATTCAATTTCTTGGACCAAGAATTTTAGGGTTTGAAATCTTGAATTTTTTTTATTCCCGAAAACATAAAAAATAACGGAATTGGATCAATAGTTGGTTTCTTGATTTTCTTGAAAACAAGAAACTGAATCTTGATTTTTTTTCCTCATATGTGCATGTAAGGCTTTCATGATAAAGTCTTGGATAGTTTGGTTTAGTCTTGCCTTGATTTGCTTCACCTTCGACCTCATTATTGGGCCTTAAGTTAGAGAAAGCCCATCACATCCATGATCTCTTTTGTTGGGCCTTGATGCTTGCATCACTTTGCGAACCATACAAATCTAGGAAATTATAATTCAGTGTAATTACAAGAGACCAATTACTTTGTGATGTCTAAACACACCATAAAAGGAATTTGAATTTGGCTTTCTAAAAATATAACATATATATTTTGTTAGGATCGATCCGATTAAGCAACAAGTAAAAAAAAATAGCGGAATGAATTGAGAAATTGAACACACAAATTTAACGTGGAAAAACCCCTCCAAAGAGGATAAAAAACCACGTGCAAAGATAATTTTACTACATTGGCAAAAGAACGAAGAGTACAAAAGATGGAAATAAAAACTAAACCATGAAATCTCGAAAACAAAGAACACTCAAAACATAAACACAAAATTCTCTGAATGAGTTATGAGTTCTAATATCTAATTGGTGTATTCTCTAAGGTTGTAAAAGAGCCTATTTATAAGCTAAATTTATAGGTCAAATAATAAAAAAATAATCTAAAATAATCAGTGTTTGATTAAAACAAATAAACAAAGTTTAGCTAGAAGATTATTTCTCAAATTTTACTGAAATAGGAGTCATACTTAACAAATCTCCACCTTGACTCCTATTTTCACAATGCCATCTTTGTCAAAGCCTATTACGAGCCTATCTTGAACCATGCAGGGAATTAATTGAGTCAAATCTGTGCTTAGAAACTAAAAGACTTCTAGCCTTCGACTTGTACACTGTTAAATCAAAATTAACTCAGGTTTGATTTTCGTGAACACAGTGCCCTAGCTTTTCAAAACCTGCATCCAAAAGAGAACCTCTCTTCAACAAAACGTTCAGATCTTTTTCCCTCATATGACCAAGTTGCCTTTGCTCCAAACGAGTTGACTTCGACTCTGTAATGGACGAGGGACGTCCAATTTCATCGATCACTAAAGAACCTCCCAGAATATAAAGACTGCTAATTCTTTTACCTTTTAACAAAATGAGATCTCCACGAGATACTTTAATGTCGCTCGATTCGATGTTGATTCTGCATCTTTTCAAGTCTAAAATACTCAATGAGATGAGATTCTTTCATAAATTAGGTACATACCTGACATTTGAGAGTGTCCTAATCGTCCCATTGTGTATCCTAATTTTAACAGTACCAATACAAATTACATTACTAGATGAATTGTTTCCCATGCGCAAAACTCCACCTTCAACTGAACTGTATGTGGAAAATCATTATCTATTGGGACACATGTGGAAAGAACATCCCAAATTTAGGATCCACTCGGACGTGAGCTTGGAGTTATCGTTCGTTGATACTAACAAGAAATCGTCACTTCTTTCATTGGAGAAATTAGCACCAGCTACATCTTCCTCGTTACTCTCAGTAGCTCTTTTATTTCGTAGTTTATAACAATCTTCTTTGACGTGACCTAACTTTTTACAATAGAGACACCTTTTGTCCCGTTTCTTTGATGCTACCAAAATAGAAGCTTGCTTATTTGCCTTGCTATCCAAACCAAACTCATTGTCGAGTTTTTCTCTACTCAACAAATGACCCTTCACATCTTCGAATGAGAGTTTTTCTCTGCCATAAATCAAGGTCTCCCTGAAAGACTTGTGTGAAGGGGGTAAAGAGCACAATAATAGCATAGCCTGATCTTCATCGTTAATATGAACCACAACATTCTTTAAATCATTTAAAAGAGTAATGAATTGACTGATGTGATCTCTAAGAAGCTCACATTCGTTCATGCGACACGTAAATAGACATTGTTTCAACACTAAACGGTTAGCCAGAGATTTAGTCTCATAAAGAGTTTCTAACCTTTTCTACAAGGCGGATGAGGTTTTCTCCATCAATACCTCCTGCAATACCATATTCGCGAGGCATAACTATATTGCAGATAAGCCCTTTTCATCAAGCTCTTCCCATTCTATTTGATTTAGATTCTCAGGCTTTTTCCCGATAACAACCTTTTTCAAGCCGGTCTGAACTAGAATTTCCATCATCTGAATTTGCCACAGATTAAAATTTGTCTCACCATCGAACTTCTTAATTTCAAACCTTGTTGTTGCCATATTTGAATGGGTTGATCTATGAAAATTGAACTAGCTCTGATACCACTTGTTAGGATCAACTCGATTAAGCAATAAGTAAAAAATAGCGGAATAATTTAAGAAAATGAACATACAAATTTAACGTGAAAAAACCCCTCCAAAGAGGATAAATGTAACACCCCTTACTCGTATTCAACTCTGGAACCGGGTACAAGGCATTACCTGACTTAACTTGCTTGAACATTACAACTTAGGCTATTAAATTCTCATTTCAACTTAAAAATTCTCATTCATAATCATAACATCTTTTTTATGAGCCTACGAGGCCTTAAGCATACATCCGAAAGGTTTTGGGATTAAACCGGAAACTTTTTCGCACTTAGAAAATTTTTGCCTAAACAGGGGCATCACGCCCGTGTGAAATGGGACACGTCCGTGTGGGCAAGCCGTGTGGTCACTCACGCCCATGTCCCTTGCCCGTGTGGAATTTATTTTTTCATTTCAAACCTACAGGGGTTTTCACACGGCCGGACACATGCCCTTGTCATTGGCCTGTGTCCCTTACACGACCTAGACACACCCGTGTCCTCGCTCGTGTGTGAAAACCTTAGCATTCTATTTATGATGTTAGCAAACTCTTAAGGGGCACACCGCCTATGGACACACCCGTATGATGGCCCGTGTAATGAATCGAATTCTCACAAATTTCATGCAAGGGACACACGGCCTATCAACACACCTATGGGGTTGACCATATGTCACACACGACCTAGACACACGCTCGTGTGTCTACCCATGTGGACAATTATAAGGTTATTTTCCAAGCCAATTGCTACCCTGAAACATAAACACGCCTATACCAACTCAAGCAACACATAACATGGCAATAGTACACTATGAAGAACCACTGATCATCATTCATACATTTCACATCTTACTCCATCATTTGCATGAACTATCATCTCATAAAACTCATTATCAATAAAATATGAAGTTTGACAAATATTGGCCAATTTCTAAAGGCCATTTACAAAATGAGTGTATAACATTAGTAACTAACACTTTGGCTTCCAAATATGATAGAACACAAAATGACCAAGTTCCTATACATGCTATACTCAAAATAAGTCAACTCTACTATACCAAAAGAATGATTGATAGTGTGATCCAAGCTCCGACGTTCTACGATCCCCGAGCTAGTTCGGTGATACTACAAGGAAGAGGGAAAAGAGAGGGGTAAGCATATAGCTTAGTAAGTTTGCATGAATTAATAAAGCAACATAAGTACTCATGGTAAAATCCATTCATCTTATAGAATAATAGCAACACAAATTCTCAAGTGCTTAGGCACACTTACTCATAATCATTCTTACCATCACATATCACATTATGATTTCATAACTTGTATTTTACTCATGGTACCTGTATCACTTAGTCACATAATTCAGCACTTATGCTAACTTGAACATAAACTTAAATCATCATCATCCTTAACATAAATGGAACTCATTATCATCCTTGTACAACTTAGTTCTATATCACCTTTACATACTTAGCTCTTTTGCCCGTTGAATTACTCGGAATATCAGAGGATACTCAATCTCATCATACATGTATCACGATGCCAATGCCATATCCCAAATATGGTCTTATATGGGATCACCTCTTGATACCGATGCCATATCCCATATATGGTCTTACACGGGATCTCTTAGCTCGATGTCGATGCCATGTCCCAGACATGGTCTTATATGTTCCTTTAGTGCCGAAGCTATGTCCCAGACAAGGTCTTATATGGGACCTTCCTTATTCGATGCCGATGCCATATCCCAAACATGGTCTTATTCGAGATCTATGTTCGATGTCGATGCCATATCCCATACATGGTCTTATACGAGACCTACATTTGGTGTCGATGTCATGTCTCAGACATGGTCTGATACAGGATCGTCCTTATCTCATGTTGTGACATAGGTATCCTCGTTATTCTGAAATTTCAACCGAGACTTCACTTAGCATAATCTCATCATTTTCTCATTAAGTCATCTTCTATGAACTTCATGGAAATGATATGCATTTCTCAAAATAATAAGTAAATTAAACAAAATAACTTATGTAACATTAATTTCACACAAACTTACCTCGGTACTCAAAATGTGTGTGGATGTTCGATTTAGTCCAACACTTTGTCCTTGCCTCGGTTTTGGTCCGGGCTTCGTGTTTCTTGATCTATAATAACAATTTTACTTGTTTAATACTCACATTAACTAAATTGACTCATAATTCATACTTTGGCAAAATTATAATTTTGCCCCTAATCTTTCACATAATTACATTGTTGCCACTAGGCTCATAAAATGATTTTCATTCAACTTTCTTGTATTTCAAGCCTAGCCGAATCATTTTCTTAACTACAACAACCCTTAATTTCTTCTATTTCACTCATGTATGACCAATTTCATAACTTTTGCAATTTGGTCATTTTATGCATTTTTCATGAAAATCACTTAGAAAAGGATGTTTATCATACATCAAACTTTCATATTCTTTCATAAATCATCAAACTACATGCATGTCATACATGGGTAAATTTTTGAATATAAACCCTAGCTCAAAATATGGCTAGAAATAGTTAAATTGAGCTACGAGTATTTCAAAAATACGAAGAAACTTACAATCAAGCTTGAAAGTTGAAGAAACCCTAGCTATGGTGAGCTTGAGAATTTTGGCTATGGCTTGAAGAAGATGGACACAATTTTGACTTATTTTTCCCTTTTAATTCATTAATTAACCAAATGACTAAGATGCCCTTAAGGCCCCTTCCTTAAGATTTTTCCTTCCCATGTTCATTTTTGTCCATCTTGACATTTAATGGACTAATTGGTAAATAAGGAGCTCTAGTAATTTTTATAATTCTAGTTCATACTTAAATCTTCTAGAATCTCATATATTCTAATCTTTGCAATTTAGTCCAAATGGACAAATTGATCACTAATAAATAAAATTTCCTTATGAAATTTTCACACAATCATGAAAGCACATCATAAGCCTCATAAAACTTAAAAAACACATATTTTTACTTCGAATTTGTGGTCTCGCAACCACTATTCTGACTAGGCCCTAAATCGGGCTATTACAATAAAAAACCACGTGCAAAGATAATTTTACTACAATGACAAAAGAACGGAGAGTACAAATGAGGTAGATAAAAACTAAACCCCGAAAACTTAAAAACAAACAACCCTCAAAACGTAAACACAAAATTCTCTAAATGTGTTATGAATTCTAATATCTAATGGGTGTATTTTCTAAAGTTGTAAAAGAGCCTATTTATAGACTAAATTCATAGGTCAAATAATAAAAAAATAATCTAAACTAATCAGTGTTTGATTGAAGCAAATAGACAGTTTAACTAGAAGATTATTTCTCAAATTTGACTGAAATAGGAGTCATACTTAACATATTTTCTATTATAGTTTTTTACCTTGAAAAGCTTTATTTATTTATTTATTATTGTAGTCTAATTAATAAGATTAGAGTACTGATTAACAAGAGTTGGGTGTAATTGTAAGACACATTACATTCCAAGGGAAGAATGCATGTTCAAATCTTGGACACAATCTTATTGGAAGAGGTAGTCATGAACCCAAATATGAATTGTAAAACAACATTAAACAAGGTCATTGTAATATGGTATTCTTAAGTAAAAATATAAACGAAATGAAGGAATGAAAATTGAAAGAAATATCATTTTACAGAGAATCATGGGGTTGGGTTGATCAATAATCTGGAGCTATAATTGTATTGCCATCCAAAACTATACGAGAGGCATGAGAAACCTTGGGCCAATCCTCACCAATTTCTTGTTGGTATCTTTGACTTAAAAGAATACAATATTCAATCTTCAATTGTTTGAGGCGTTTCATGGTTTTTGGTAGAGTTGATAATTTTGGGCAACACTTGATCTCAAGTTTTTCAAGTGATGTGAGATTGTGCCACTCTGCTAAAGTTGTGAGGTTCTCACATCCTGTAATGGTTAAGTTCTTTAAAGTGTTGGCGGATCCCCGTAAAAGCCATTGGGGTAGAGCCTTCAACTTTGGCAAATCTGCGATGTACAATGATTTAAGGCTGAAACCTGTATCAACGAGGTAATCTTCATTATAATCTTCTTTCTCTTTGAGTCCCTGTGCCGTACTCAAATCATGCTTTTCGCAAACCCCAATAACTAGAGATTGTAATGCAGCTACGTATTTCAAGCCATGTGGCAGTGATTCCAATTTTTTGCAATCAACAATCCATAATGTATGAAGAGATGTGAGCTTCTGAATCACATCAAACAAATACTCCAGATTTTCGCACACATAAATAGCTAAAACTCGAAGGGATTTCAAGTTTTGTAATCCATGACCATGAAGATCTCGTTGGTTTGTAGGTAATACCAAAAATCTGAGACTGATCATGTACCTCATATCCTTAGGCAACTCTTCAATTTGGTCACAACCATCTAAAAATAGAGTTTGCAAATTTTGCAACTTACAAATGGAGTTGGGAAGTTTCTTGATGTTGGGACAGTTGGAAATGTCGAGAAATCTTAAATGCTTCAAATTACCAATCCATCTGGGCAATACCTCGAGAGTAGACCCAGAAAGATCAAGCATTCGTAAATGTTGGAACCTCTTCAAACAAGTTTCAATAAAGGATTCGCTGGTTGGACCGTGTCTCAAATTTGGAAGTCTAAGAGTACGCAAATGCCCTAATTTACCAAGGAATTTGGAAGCATTTTCCTCGGAAGAATCAGAGTTAGTAAGGCATACTTGTCAGATCCCTGGGGCAATATATTGCTCAAAAGTGTTGACTATACAGCATTCAATCTTTGCCACTGATAATGCAATATCATGTAAAAGATCATGAATTTTGAATGCATCAAAGAAAAATGCCAAATCATAATCTTGAAAGAAAGATCGTGACAACAGGTCATTCAAATACCGCTTACCAATATCTTCGGGATTTTCATTTTTATGGGAGGATTCAAGAAGACCAAGTGCCATCCAAAATTGGATTAGACCAAAGCTTCTAAAATCAGTATCCTTTGGATAGAGTGAGCAATAAGCAAAACATTGCTTCAGCTGAGGAGACAGTTGGTCATAATTTAGTTTCAGAATTAAAAATGTTTGATTTTCCTTTTCCATTAATTCCCACGTCTCACTATCTTTAAAAACTTTCCACTCCTGCTCTGAAGTTTTGGAGACCAGTAAACTCCCCAATGTTTTCAATATTAGAGGAACCCCTTTGCATTTCTTAACAATTTATTCTCTAATTTCCTCAAGGTTTGGATGTTGTGTTTCTTCACCTTTCTTGAAAGCGAATTTCAGAAACAAAGATAAAGATTTGTCGTACGGAAGAGCTTCCAAATGGTGTGGGGAGATTGTGCCTGAGATCTTTGCAACTTGGTTACACCGAGTGGTGACTACAATTTTGCTTCCGACAGCTCCTCCTGCAAATAACTGTTTCAGTTCCATCCATTTTCTATTATCCTTGTTCCACACATCATCTAAAACAAGCAAATACTTTTTAGCATTCAAGCAATCTCGCCAGGCCTCCTGTAATTGCTCCAAATACATGCTTCCAAGGTCTCCATCACCAACTTTTCCGGCTTTAATGGCTTTTACTACTAATCGTTTTAGATCAAAATCATCGGAAACACACACCCACAGTTTCAACTCAAAGTGAGCATCCACAGCTTCATCATTGAAAACCAGTTTGGCAAGGGCCGTTTTTCCCATACCTCCAATTCCAATTATGGGAAGGACGGGTATGTCTTCCTCATCAGCTGGATCATCCTGCGTCAACATCTTTACAATTCTTCGTTTCTCTTCATCTCTGCCAATTATCTCTGATTTCTGCACAAAGGAGTGGGTCTTGTTGAGATTACATGCTTACATTGCTGCCAATTAAATTTTTCTGTTATTGAATTTGAATAAGTCTCCTTTATTTTAGGAGTTTAGTTTCCATTTTATTTGCTGATTTTTTGGCTTATTTTTGATTTTTTTGTTGTGAAGACTACTATATAAGTGCTGTACCTATTCACTAAAAATATCAAGTCTTCAATTATTTACTCTCTAAAAGCTCCCTTTCTCTTCTTTCACTTAAAATCTCCCAATCAACCATTAAAGTTGTGTTCAAATCACCAACAATTTGGTAATCAGAGCTATCTTCTTAAGGGATCTGTAAGTTTATTTGTTTAAAATGGAAGGAGAATCAAGTTTTTCAGTTGCTGCACCACCAGTTATCGATGGAGACAATTATCAGATGTGGGCAGTTCGTATGGAGACTTACCTGGAGGCTTTGGATCTTTGGGAAGCTATAGAAGAGGATTATGTGGTCCCTCCACTTCCAGCAAATCCTACTGTGGCACAGATTAAAGCATAGAAGGAGAAGAAGACAAGAAAATCAAAGGCAAAAGCTTGCCTATTTGCAGCTGTATCTCAAATGATCTTCACACGAATAATGTCCCTGAAATCAGTAAAGGAAATTTGGGATTACCTCAAGGCTGAGTATGCAGGAGATGAGAGGATTCATGGAATGAAAGTCCTGAATCTGATTAGGGATTTTGAGTTGTAGAAGATGAAGGAGTCTGAGTCAGTGAAAGAATATTCTGACAAACTCCTCAGCATTGCCAACAAGGTGAGATTGCTTGGTTCTGAGTTAAACGACTCTAGAATCGTGGAAAAGCTGCTGGTCACTACTCCAGAGAAGTTTGAAGCCACCATTACTACTCTGGAAAACACCAAGGATCTGTCAAAAATTTCTCTTACAGAGCTTTTGAATGCTTTACAAGCACAAGAGCAAAGAAGGTCTATGAGGCAAGAAGGTGTGATTGAAGGTGCTTTACCTGCCAAGCATCAAGACAACGACAGGTATAAAAAAAAGAAAAATTTCAAAAACCAGTCGACAAGTGGAGGATCATCAGGCAATTATCAGAAGATCAAAGGTGAAGGTGCCAAGAAATCCTACCCACCTTGTCACCATTGTGAGAAGAAAGGTCATCCACCATTCAAGTGTTGGAGAAGACCGGATGCCAAATGCTCCAAATGCAATCAACTTGGACATGAAGCTGTGATTTGCAAAGTCAAAGGTCAAGTGCAAGAAGTAGATGCACAGGTGGCTAATCAAGAACAAGAAGATCTATTGTTCGTGGCCACTTGTTTCTCAGGCAGAGAATCAAGTGAGAGCTGGTTGATTGACAGTGGGTGCACAAATCACATGACATATAACAAAGAGCTCTTCGAGGAGATAAGAAACACTAAAATCAAGAGAGTGAGGGTTGGTAATGGAGAACACCTGGAGGTTAAGGGAAAAGGCACAGTAGCTATAACAAGCTATGAAGGTGCAAAGTTCATTTCAGATGTTTTGTTTGTACCTAAAATTGATCAAAATCTCTTAAGTGTTGGTCAGTTACTGGATAAAGGCTATACAGTGCTATTTGAGAATAACAGTGCTTGATCAGAGATGCTAGTGGCAAAGACTTGTTCAATGTCAAAATGAAGGGAAAAAGCTTTGCTCTTGATCCAATGGAGAAGGAGCAAGTGGCATTTAATTCTAGAGCGGTGCCACCGAGACTTGGCATAAAGACTAGGCACTTTCATCATCGAGGATTGCTTCAGATGCGATTGAAGAAGTGGTTGAAGGACTCACGAGACATTGATAGTGACAAGCTTGACAAAAAGGCGTGAAGTTGGCATATTTGTTCAAGATAGCACTATATCTAAAGCTTATAGGTCTTTCAACCACACCTGGAAGTGTTATTGTTAGTCGTGATGTTCATTTTGTTGAAAATGAGCAATGGAACTAGGAGGAAGATTCGACCAAGGTGGACCAGATTTCTAGTGCACCAAATAATTTTATCATTGGCGCATGTCGGAAGAACTCAAGACGAAGACCAAGATGTTTTGACTGATGATACACCCGCCGAGGCACAAGGTTGCTATCGATATTTATCAAAGTCAGTAATGTAGCTATTTGTGAGCTGCGCAGGTTCGATGATGCAAAAAGATCAACATTGGATGGTTGCAATGCGCAGAGGAGCTTTCGATGATAGAGAAAAACAAAACATGGGAGTGGTTGATCGAACCCCTAGACAGGAAGGTAATTGGAGTAAGATGGGTGTTTAGAACCAAACTAAATCTCGATGGTTCATCAACAAATTCAAAGCAAGACTTGTTGTGAAGGATATGCACAAGTCTTTGGAGTTGACTATTCAGAAACATTTGCACCTATTGCCAGGCTTGACATTGTAAGATTGTTGCTTGCTCTTGCTGCTCAAAAAAAAAATTGGAAAGTATTCCAATTAGATGTTAAATCTGCATTCTTCAATGGAGTCTTGCAAGAAGAAATTTTTGTCGAGCAACCTGAAGGTTTTTAAGTAAAAGCATTTCAACATCAAGTTATACTTTGTTCGAGAAGTTCAAAAGAATGGCAATGTGTCTCTTTGTTATTGCAAATCTGAAGATCAAATTGCAGATATCTTTACCAAACCTCTGCCACTTAGCAAGTTTGTAAATTTCAGGAAAAAGCTTGGAGTTTGCAGCATCTAAAAAGGAGGAGTGTTGAGATTACATGCTTAGATTGCTGCCAATTAAATTTTTCTGTTATTGAATTTGAATAAGTCTCCTTTATTTTAGGAGTTTAGTTTCCATTTTATTTGCTAATTTTTTGGCTTATTTTTGATTTTTTGGTTGTGAAGACTACTATATAAGTGCTGTACATATTCACTAAAAATATCAAGTCTTCAATTATTTTCTCTCTGAAAGCTCCCTTTCTCTTCTTTCACTTAAAATCTCCCGATCAACCATTAAAGTTGTGTTCAAATCACCAATAGGTCTCCCTCTCCGAGCGCCGGTCGTGCCTTGGGCCAACATGTCTCTCAACAAGATGAAAATTATTTTTCAAAGCAGCAATCTCATGAAATCTCTGATTGAGTTGTTTAATCTTATGGGCCATCTTAAATCGAAAAGCAAGTGGGTTTGAGCTTGAAAAGAAATAGCTTACCTTCTTACCAATGCTCCTCTGTTTCAGAAGCTGCTTCCTCAATGCTTGAATTTTGAACTCATCCAATACATCTTCTGCATCGTAACAAGCATCCTTCAACCATTGTAGCCAAACCCAGAGATGATTGTCATAAACCTATTTTAGTTCAGCATCTAAAAGCACAGCTTTAATAGTAGTTAAAGTCTTGTGAAGCTTTTCAAGGTCCCTGTGAACATCCCAACCTAGGCTGATTTCTTGATAGGCAATTTTGGTTAGTTTAGAAAGGACGTTTTCAGCTATGTTAAAGGCAAGGTATTCAGCCATGACCGCTGGGAATGGGGTAATACGTCTAATTTCTGTGATAATGGGTTATCAATGGAATCAAGTAAGGAAGAAAGTGATCGAAAATGAAGAGAATAATGGACATTTAATTTTGTGAATTAAAAGATTAAATTTAAAAACATGTATGAACATAGAATAGAATTTTAAATTTACGAATGTCCGGTGCGTTTGACTATTTCTTTTCGTTGGTATAACGGTGCCTCTGACCATTATTAATAATTATATAGTCAGTAACTAATGTACACCTATTTGATTTTTTATGTTAATTATGGTTGTCGCCCAAACTTTTTATAATTTTCACGTACAATCTCTCACTCTAATATTTTAGACAATTTTGTTATTAGACCATGTAATATGTATAAACTGTTGATTTATGTTTTATACTTTACTTTGATTAAGTTTAATCCTTAAACTTTTTTATTTTTGATTTTTTTTTATCTTCACCCAAATGATACAATCGATTAGATGAAATTTTGCTATTAGTTTTGTATTATATTTAAGTTTTGGATTTAGTTCTTATTCTCCAATTTGATCATTTTTAGTGCTTTTATTTTTTGAATTTTGAAATTTCAACCTTGATACAAATAATATTTGTTTAATACAATAACTAAATTAATGTCCCTTTCTATAAGTATTATATAAAGATAACAAGTTAACATGATATTATATATTTGCTAATATGTTTGTCCCGTAAAATTTTGAAAATTGTTGAATTTAATGTAACAGATTTAAAGTGTAGGTTAGGTTAGGATTGTATTTTCAAGTAGTCTAACAACCAAGAACCAAAAACAAAAAAAAAAAAAAATCAAATTTAAAATCAAATTTTAATAATTTTCATGAGCATAGACTGTATTAAGGAGATGAATGGGACATTATGGATTGGAGATGATGAGAAACGGAAAGGATAAATAAATTTAGTTCTTTTTTATCTTTTCTTCATAAATATTGTACTAGTGATAATGTAGATGAAGTAGCTGATACTTCTATGACTTAAGTAAAGGTGAATGAAAAAGAATGTCCAAAAGAATTATTTTGTGTTTACAATTTCACTTTACTCGATTGAAGTGCAACATGCGAGCAACTATTAGGGAAGGTGCCAAACAAGTTTAGGGGTAGCCGGATCGAGATGGGATGGTTGGGATAACGTTAAAACTACCATGGATTTTGGAGTGATATTGAAAAAGAAAAATTCACGCATGCATTCACCTTGAGGTTGATTGAAGGTCTGCTTATGTCAGATAAATCTTGAAATATGGTACATTTAAGGTGGCTACTACCGCTAGTTGACTTGAAAGAAGTGAGATGACTTAGTTGAGGATCAACAGTGCTGGTGACATTGTACTAAGAAATGTGTCAAGAGACGAAACTAGAAAAAGTTAAAATCGACGGTTGTATGCTCCTTCTTCAATCGTGGGCATGGTATCGACTAGCATTTTTACGCTCCCAAGTGGACCATCCTTATGAAATCCCAATTGTAATATGGTAAAATCCATTTGATAATATTATTGTTATAATTTTTCATTATTGTAATTTTGAAATAACATATTATTTGAATAGGTGAAATAATCGCACGAGACACACATGTATACTGACCGAGGTTGAGGATATCTGGCTAGCTTAATGGTATTGAATTGGTAGTAATTGATTAATGGTATGAAGTAAATACTATCAAATTGAATGGAAATTAGTGAAATGTTGATTCTCGTGATGAAGGACTAAACTGTATAGGATGGAAAATAATGTATTTTGATGCAAGTAAGAAAAAGACAAAGTCGTTGCCGAAAAGTTCAAAGTTTTTGGTTTGTGTTTCTATAACCTGAACTACTTTGTAAATTGCTGCACATTGACTTGCTTGTGCATGGTAATAATATAAGGTGAGACACTCTGTGATAATGAAATGTTTTAGGACTGATTTCAATCGATTGATGTTCATGAGGACTAAATTAAATATATGTGAAAAATGTATGTTTATATAAGTATGAAATTGAATATATATATTGAGATATTTGATGCTGCTATATGTTTTGATAAATGAATTCATAATAAGAAAATTTATGTGAATTGAAATATGGTGATTGATATGAAATAGAAGAAAAATGTGAAATGGAATGACTATATGTGAAATGAGTTGAACAATGATAAATATGCTCAATGAATACATGAAATTGAAAATTGAGATACTAATGATATGTGAAGTCGTTTGCTATATATTTATATAGTAAGATATGTTAGATTGAACAAAGAATATGTAAATTGGCATAGATGACACGTTAATTACATTTCATTATTCATTTTTAACTTATGCATTTTAAATGATTTATGTTATGTTTCAATGATCAAATTACAGAAATACCATTGAGTTATACTCAACGTACAATTTTATTTTCCGTGCGCAGGTTACGTACTTTAAGTTTCGATTGTCGACTCGGCATCCATTAGAAAATCCCGAACTCAATCGTTGGTGATAAGTTCATTTTGGTCTTGGCATGTACCTAGGATGACTTTTGGTTAATGTTTTGGTTAGGACTCTTGTTAGCATTTTGAAGATCATGTATATGATGTATATGGTCATGTTGATGATTTTGCTCAGTGGTTTTAGCTAAATTCACAATGGCTTGATGGTTGAGGGAATTATATACTATGTGATGTGTTCTTGGTTGATGCATGGATATGGAATGATGGATATACGTAGGTCATGTCTTGGAAATGATTTGGTAAGTATGTGATTATGTTGGATAAAAATAGGAATGTCTTTAGTTGATAATTTCATGTCTATAATTGTGCCTAAAGGGTACCACTTGAATTTTGGGAGATTTTGGCATGAAATAGACATTTTAAATATATGAATTTATGATTTCTGAACTCAAGTATCGATACATTGGCACTTAGTTTCAATACTTGACCATATGTACAATTTTAAATAAACAGAATCATGATTTGGTATCGAAATTTAATATGGTATCGATACAGTATCAATACCCAACAATTAAATATCGATACCAACTTTAAAATTTAGAAATTTGATATTTTAAAATTCAATCCTATTTCATGCCTGAATTTCACAACTAAGTCATTGTAAAATTAAATTATTACACTGCATAGTATGTAACAGCCCGATTTAGGGGCTAGTCAGAACAGTGGGTTCGAAACCACTAATCTGAAGTTGAATAAAACTATTTTAATATTAAATTATGAGTTATAGCATGATTATATGGGTGCATGACAATTTTGGTGCTTTAATTTTAGTGATTTCATGCTTAATCGCGAAAAAGGACTAAATTGCATAAGGTGCGAAAGCTCTATTTTACAAGCTAAAGGTGCCTACTAGCCATGGAATATTAATTTGAGGCCTTTAATGTGCAAATTGACCCTTAGGTATAGGGTGGCCGGCCATAGGGGGACAAAGAAGTCAAAATGAGTCAAAGTTGGTGTAGTTAAATTGATGAAGTAGAATAAAATAAATAAAAGATGATATCCTTCTATTCACTCATCTTCTTCCACCGAAAATTAGTAGCAAATAGGGGTTTGAAAAACCAAATATTTAAGCAAGCTCTTTACCCTTCAAGTAAGTGATTTTAATGGTTTTTCTTGATGATAGTTGTACTTTTGAAACCTCTAAAACTTAAGCTAGCTAAAGAGGGGACTATTTTGCAAAATGGTTAAAAATTTAGGGTTTTTCCATGTGAGCATGTATATTTTTTGCTACATTTTTAAGGAAGAAAATGAATCGTAGTAGTTAGATAGACAACTTTTGTGAAAGATGTTTTCATGAAAACACCTAAAATGACCTTTTTTGTAAAGGTTGTAAAATAAGAGGTAAATGTGTGAAATATTGAGTTTTGATGGTTGCCATAAGAGAAATAAATGTTCATCTAGGCTTGTAAGAGGAGGAAATTCGATTAGAATCGAATTCTGAGCCTAGGGGTAAAATGGTCATTTTGAGAAAGCTTAAAGGGCAAAATGGTAATTTTGCCAAAATGTGATTATTGAAATGTGTTTAATAATGCGGCAACTAAATGAGCTAAATTGCTATTATAGATCAAGAAGAACAAAGAATTAACCTCGACCGAGGAAAGGGGAAGGTGTCGGATTAGATCGGCAATTTAGCCTATTTTGGTATCGATGTAAGTTTGTATGTAATAAATTCAACATCATGCTAGTATATTTGGGAATGTTTGATATTATGATGATGCATAATATTCTACGAAATTGGACAAGGGTGTTGAATGAGAAAAATGATGAAAAATTGTGATGTTGAAGTCCCGGTTGGACTATAGTGAATGTGAGAATACTATTAACGAGACAGGAGATGAACAAGGTCCCGTGTAAGACCATGTTTTAGACATGGCCTCGGCACTGAATTGAGATCTCGTATAAGACCATATCTGGGATATGATTGAATAAGAGAATCGTATAAGACCATATTCGGGATATAGCATCGATAATTGATATGAGATCCCGTATAAGACCATATCTGGGATATGGCATCGGCAATCAGAAGTGACCCCATGTAAGACCACATATGGGATGTGGCATTGGCGTCATATTTATGTGAATGGCAATGAATAGATATCATCAAGTATCCCAAGTAACTTAGTGAGATAAATGGTTAAGCTTGAAATAGAAATGAGATTAGTGCTAAAATTATGTGATTGAGTGAATACAGGTATCCATGTGTAATTCACGAGAAATGCTTATGATATGTGACATGGTATGTGTTCGATAAGAAAAAGCATGAGTAAGTGTTAACAAAGTGCTTAAGATAATGCCATGGTTGAATGACATTATGAGCTTATGTTATTATTTATTTTCATACAAACCTACTAATCTTTATGCTTACCCCTCTCATTTCCCTTTTCCTTACAGCACAGCCAAGTTAGCTCGAGAATTCGTGGAACGCCGTAGTTCAGAAATCACACTATCGAGTACTTTTTGGTATAACAAAGTATACTCATTTTGAATATGGCATGTATAGGACTTGTGTAACACCCCCTACCCGTATTCAAGCCAGAACCGAGTTTGGGGCGTTACCTAATTAATCTTGCTTAAATGCCTCGAGTAGGGTTATAAAATTTTGTTTAAACCCATCGTTTGCGCCTACTCCGCCTAAGGGCCCTATACATACCTCATAGAGGTTTCAGATTTATTTTCAGAATTACATACCTCATACAGGGGCCACTCGCCCGTGTCGGTCTAGGGACATGCCCGTGTGTCCCTAAGACATGCCCGTGTCTTCCTCCCATGGTCGATTCTGACTAAGGTCACACGGCCTAGACACACACGTGGCACTAGCTCATGTGTCAACCTTGGCATTCTGACTTATCCACACGGTCTATGCACACACCCGTGCGCTTCAGCCGTGTGGCAATTTGGGTCTCATAAAATTTTTAAGTGAGAGAGAAAATGACAAACGACATGACAACTTTAAAGGTTTAATGAATTTGAAGTGTCTAGGTGTGTTGGAGAAGCTCTAGGTTCAAGTTCGTGGTGGAGGATTCTTAATTTATTTAATTAAGGAATCAGGGTTGTGAGTAGTGGGCTTTTAAATAAAAATAAGTGAAAATGGCACAAAGAAGCCTGTGGTGAAGTGGCTAAGTGACGCCACTAAGGTGTAGAGAGGTGGCGACATATGCATGTAGGGAGGTCTCAGGTTCGAGTGCTAGCTTAGTTTTATTTTGGAGTTTAATTTTAGGCTTCTAGAAGGCTGGAAGTGGCATGTAGAGGGACTCTAAGGAGAAGTGATCAGTAGAGAGAATTCAGGAGAATGATAAGGGAGACATCATGGAGAAAAATTAGGAGATGAGCAGTGGATGAAGTGGTGCCGAATTGGACTCTAGGGGTGGTTAAGTTTCGGCTATATGCTATATAAATGTGTGTGTGCCGAATCTGGGGTCCTAGGTAATGCCGAATTTTCCAGTCTTTTTCTTTTCCTTGCCGAAACCTTATTTTTCCACAGCCGAAAATACCTTACCTTGTTGCCGAAATATACTGTAGTCGAATCCCTTATTGCCAAATTCTCTCATAGCCAAACTCTTTTATTGCCAACGTAACATCATCTTCTCTTGCCGAAATCCCTATTAGTGCCAAATCTTTGTTGTTTTCCTCCATCACAAATCGATTTTTATCTACTATCAGTCAAGGTTAAAAGCCGAATCTCGTTCAGTAGCTATCTAGGCCGTAGGATCAAAAGTGGATTCGTTAAGTATTCAGTTAACCCCTTAGTGCGTTTTGTTAAAAGCCGAAGGGCTATCTAACTTCTCACTGTCGTTAATCTTGTATTAACAAGGGTAAGGTTAAGAGATCGCAAGTGTGGTAAGGATCGTGAGCAAAGTGTAAGTGTACTTAACTCGATTATGGCCGAATGTGAGTATAATCTATAGGGGTAACTTGTGTGGATTATGAGTCACTCGAAGTTTGATGGTGTATGTGTGAGTGCATATCTAGGGGATACTCGTGATTAGTAGCTAAGGAAGGGCTATTAGAACACGGTGGCACACGGTAAGGTTATGGTAAGGCTTCGGCTTTTGGTAAATATCTTGATTAAGTATGGGTGATTGATTGAAGGTTGGTTGGTTGTAGGTTCAAGATCAAGGATAGTATAGCACGTCGTAGTAACCAAGTTTGTACAAACACTACACACACATGATATTGGCAATGTCGAAAAGCCAAAAGTGGCTAAATGGGCCCGTGGGCCCTGAGGCTAAATTTGATGAAATTGATTGATTTGGCTATATGACTTGAGTTAGTCATGCATCTTGCATGATTTGAAATTGTTTTGGGCCTAATAGGCCATATGAATGAGATCTGGGCCTAATGGGCCATAAGGATGTGATTTGGGCTTAATGGGCTTTATGGGGACGTAGACAAGTATGCTAGGGTTTAATGGACTTTAGGCCTAGTTCTGAACAACTCTTAAACCGCATAAGACTTAAACTAATAATTAAACATGTCCGTGGACAAGTCGCTGGGTTAGAGTGTGGCAACGGACATATGCATGTCTAGGATTGGATCTAGGGAGAGCGTGGTACTTAAGCGGTCCTAGTGGCCCACCTCCTCTTCTCTGGAATCCTATCTGGTGCTTAGTGTCTGTTCACTTTAGCTACAATGACTTGTTAATAGGCCAAAGTTCATAACTAAAACCCGAGAGGGACCAAAATACCCCTGATTTGTAAAGTACCAAAATAACCCTGATTTGAAAATTACCAAAACACCATTAGTTTGAAAATTTCCAAAATATCCTTAAATTTGCAAAATTACTAAAATACCCTTGAGTTGTATAATTACCAGAATACCCTTGATTTTTAGAATTTCCAAAATATCCCTGATTTACAAAATTTCCAAAATACCCCAGTTTAGCAAAATTACCTAAATACCCCTGTAGGGTAGAATTACAAAAATACCCCTGGGTAGTGAAAGGACCAAAATACCCCTAAGTGCTTAATGTGTGAAATTGTGTATGTTGCATTCATGAAATATATGTTGCATTTGGATGGGTTTTGATGATACGGAGGAAGATTGGAGGATCGCATAGTCGCTTGATGACCGTTGATCCACCGATGGCTTTAAGCCCATTATAGCAGCTTTGGTGCAACGTTTGAGTAGTGCCGCTACTGGTGCTACCTTTAGAGTGTAGGGATGGGTGGTTGATATTTATATCCCCACAAGAGTGCAGTGTTGGAAGGGAAATCGAGTGCCGGGTTGGGTTTGGGATGGGTGCATTGCATTCATGTGATACTGATGTGATATGAGGTCATTGTGGGCTAAGGCCCAAGACCACCATTTTTGATAGGGCTTAGGGCCAATGTGATAGTTGTATGTTGATTGGATTACCAAGGGTTGTACACACTGAGTTTCCAAACTCACACCCTTTTTATTAAATGTTTCAGGTGACCCTCAGTAGATGGGTCGACATGGGAGAGGACTCGGAGATGGCCACACTACAAGATACTTAGGAGTTCTGTTTATTTGTTTCAAAGGACATGATTTTAATTACTTTATTTTCGTTGGCTGTAATAAGGCCTTGTACTCTGATTTGACTTTAGATTTTGTGTTTTGTTATCATTGTTCAACTGTTTACTTAATTGTGAAACTTAAATAAATTTTCTTAAGTTCAAACATGATTTTCGAAATACCTAAAAATATGGGCTTTTATCATTACTTAGCAAGATTCAAGGATTTTGGGCTTTTAGGCCTTAAATTTTAACTTAGCAAAATCGTTTTGAATTATCCCTTCAATGTGACATCGTCAGATTTGGCCATGACGTCCGGGCCGGGTTTGGGGTGTTACACAATTTATTTTCCAAGTGCAAGGTGCAGACTCCACATGGTCTAGGCATACGCCCATGTGCAAGCCGTGTCTCCCACACGGTCTAGACACACGCCCGTGTGTCTGCCCATGTGGACAATTAGCAGGCTATCTACCAAGCCCTTTGCCACTCTACATTGCACACACATATACACCAACTCAATTCAACATAATTAGTAACCCAAGGGCACATCTAAATACTCAATTCCACATATATACACAAGGGCATACACTTCAAGCATTTCACTTTCATTTTAACATAAGAGTTTGCCAAATATCGGCCTAACTTAATAGACCATTACAAAAAGACTTCAATGCTTTACAAAGCCAACACTTTGGCCGACAATTACGACCTAACAAAATACTCGAGTCCTATACATGCCATACTTAATATAAGTCTAAATTGTTATACCAAAGTGATGTCGATAGTGTGATTTCCAAACTCCTACGTCCACGATCCCCGAGCTAACTTGGCAAATCTACAAAGAAAAAGGGCAATGAAAGAGGGTATGTATAAAACTTAGTAAGTTTAAATGAAACCCGTATGGCAATACATTAATTCATTATAACTCAACCATATCGAGATAAGAGCAACATAAATTACAAGTGCATGGCTTACTTACTCCTCATAAGTTACTTAATAATTTCATACTTGCATCATAATCATAGTACCTGTGTCACTTAATCACATAAATTAGTACAATTTGCTGATGCAAAAGTAAACTTAACTTTCATTTTTCTTATCATGAAATAATGCTTTATATTAACATTGAATAACTTAACTTAATACTATCTTTACTTACTTAGCTTTCTTGCTTGGCTCATTTCCCGATGAATTACCGGGAATAACTGAGGTTACTCAACCTTATCAAACATAGGTCTCGATGCCAATGCCATGTCCCAGCCATGGTCTTACATGGGATCGCCTCATGATGCCAATGCCATATCCCAGATATGGTCTTACATAAGATCCCTTAACTTGATGTCGACGCCATGTTCTAGACATGGTTTTACACGAGTTCCTCCTTTGATGCTGAAGCCCTGTCCCAGACATGGTCTTACAGGAGACCTTCCTTGATCGATGTTGATGCCATGTCTAAGACATGGTCTTACACGAGACCTTTCTTGATCGATGCTGATGCCATGTCCCAGACATGGTCTTACACAGGATCTACATTCGATGCCGACGCCATGTCCCAGACACGGTCTGACACCGGAACTACATTCCTTGAGTGCCGATGCCATGTCTTGACATGGTCTTACACGGACTTTCCTTGTCTTATGTTGTGATATTAGTATCCTCATTATTCTGAGACTTCAACTGGGACTTTCTCTTACTTATTCTCAATTACTATTCTCATCATAAAATCCATAATAATAACTTCATGGAATTAGTGTATATTATATAACATGATAAGTAATTTATTGAAAATACACATGAAACCTTAAATTCATGCAAACTTACCTCGGTATCCAAAATGTCTGTAGTTATGCAAATTTAGTCCGCAACTTTGTTATTGCCTCGGTTTTGATTCAGGCTTCGTATTTCTTGATCTATAATAACAATTTAGCTCATTTTAATCATCATATTAATAAGAGCATTTCAATAATCATACTTTGGCAAAAATTACTATTTTACCCTTAGACTTTGGCAAAATAATCATTTTGCCCCTGGGCTCGGAAATTAATTCTAATCACATTTCTACCTTAGACAAGCCTAGGTGAGCATTTAATACTCTTATAGCTATCATCAAAACTCAGCATTTCACATAAATTTCTACAAATTTGTAACCTTGTCATCAAGGTCCAATTAGGTGTTTTCAAGACAACACGTTTCACAAAAGTTGTTCATCTAACAATTAAGACTCAATTTCTTCCATAAAAATGCGGAAAATAACAGTGATAACTCTCATGGAAAAACTCTAAACTTTACACAATGTTGCACAATAGTCACCTCATTTGAAAGCTTAAGCTTTAGGGGTCTCAAAAGTACAATTAATACTAAGAAAAATCTTCAAAATCACTTACAACAACGGAGGAAAGTTTGCTAAAAATTTAAGCCTTCAAAACCCCTATTCTTGCTTGCAATTTCGGTGGAAGAGATGAACAAGAAAGATGATATTTTCTCTTTTTTTATTCTAATATTAAACTAGTCAAATTTTTGTCACCAACTCTTACTAACTTTGACCAAATTTGTCCATCTTTGTCTCCCTTTAAGTCTATGGCCGGCCAAGCACATAACAAGGGCTAAATTGCCTTTTAAAGACCTTAATTTAACAATTTATGCCTATTTGGAACCTTTAGAAATAAAAATGGAACTTTTGCACTTTATGCGATTTAGTCCTTTTTCGCGATTAGACATGAAATCACTAAAATTAAAGTACCAAAATTCTCACGTACATTTACCATCATGCTCTGACTCATAAAATGACATAAAAATAAATTTCTCTAATCTCAGATTAGTGATTCCTGAGATCACTGTTCCGACTAGCCCCTAAATCAGGCTGTTACAACTTGGCCATTTTGTTATGTCATATTTGTTAGCCAAAGTGTTGGCTATTTATGATATCAAATTCATTTTGTAAGTGGTCATTGGAATTGGGCCAATACTTGTTAATTTTATATATATTCAATGATGATGAAATTTATTAAGTGTATGTTTGTATGGATGCCTTTGAGTTCGAGTCTTTAGAGGCCCTTTATAGTTTTGATGCTTGATGGATTGAATTGGTATAAGTATGGTTGCGGTGTAGGGTGACATTTGGCTTGGTAGACAGCCTTTCAAATGTCCACATGGGTAGACGCATGGGCATGTGTCTAGGCTGTGTGTGACTCACGGTTAGCCCCATGGACGTGTGGTTAGGTCGTGTGTCCCCTGGCATGCTAGGTTTACAAGTCAGTATGCTCAGTAGTAAACACACCGGCAGAGACAAGACTGTGTGTCTCAGTCGTGTAGGAGCCAGGGCCATGGGCATAGGCATATGCCCAGGCCCTGTGAAGTCTGCACCTGAATTTGGAATTTAATTCACCACACGATCGAAGGACACAGGCATGTGACTGGCCGTGTGATGTAAGTTAGTGTCGACCACGGGCCAGACACACAGGCGTGTGACAAGTCGTGTGATGCAAGTCAGTGTCGACCACGGGTGTGGAACACGGGCGTGTCCCTTCTTCCATACGAGCGTTTGGACTGTTTAGGGAAAATTTTCTAATGTCTTCCAGAAAGCTTCAAAGGAGTGCAATTTGATCTCGAATCATTCTTAAACCGTGAATTGGGACTCGTAGGCTTGTTTAGGAGATTCTGGTAAAAATTATAAATAGGAGAGAAAAGTTAAGTTTCTAAATTGCTTGATTGATTGCATGTGAGCTTAGTAATGCGTCGTACCCTTTTCTAGCATTGAATACGGGTAAGAGGTGTTACATTTAGTGGTATCAGAGCTACGATTCAATCAATTCTCGGACTAACATAGTGTAAGTATAAGTCTAGTTATACATGCTATATATATGAATATTTACTTAATGATAGTTTGACGACTCCTAACGATTTGAAATGTGTTTTTATATAGAAATGTTTCACGATTAAACTGCAGCTAATGGTACTGCAAGTAATACACCGTCTCTCGTGTAAGGGACAGCGCTAGTAGAGAGTAGACCCCAGACTTTGGGTCAGGGAGAAGAGGCCCGAGAAGCCTTTCTCTATATGATGAGCAATTGGTACACCGTGTATATTCGAGCAAATACTAATGCTCAACCCCCTCCACCCCCACCTATTCCTCAGCTCACTCCTATAGCTCCTTAGGTGGTAGAGGTAGTAAAAAGAGAAAGGTGTCCGATCGATAAGACCCAGAAATAGAGAGTCGAGGAATTTTAGGCTACTAAGGATGATGATACGGAGAGGGCAGAATTCTGGCTCGAGAATACCATCAGGGTATTTGATGTGTTGTCATACACGCCTGAAGAGTGCATGAAGTGTGTGGTATTTCTTTTGAGAGATTCGACCTATCAGTGATGGAACACCCTTGTGTCGGTGGCACCAAAAGAGAGAATAAATTGGGAATTCTTCCAAAAGGAGTTCCGAAAGAAGTATGTTAGTCAAAGATTCATTGACCAGAAGAGATAAGAGTTCTTAGAGCTAAAGTAGGGCTGAATGAAGGTGACTGAATACTAACGTGAATTCGTAAGGCTTAGTAATTATGCCTAGGAGTGCGTGTCTACTGAGGCTATCATGTGCAAAAGGTTCGAGGACAGGTTAAATGAGGATATCCATTTATATGTAGGAGTTCTCGAACTAAAAGAATTCGTGGTGTTGGTAGATAGAGCTTGTAAGTCTGAGAAGTTGGCCAAAGAGAAAAGAAGAGTTGAGATTGAGTCCCGTGACTCGAGAAAAAGGCAACTGAGTAAGTCATACTGATCGTGTCTGAGAGTTTTAATATTTATATAATGAATGATCGAGCTTAAAAACTAACTATCACCACGATTGAGGCAAGCGCACCTATCGAACAGTTGTATAGCTTAGTGGCAAGACCGGAATGTCGAACCCAAGGGAACCAAAAGTACTAGTACTGACTTTCTTTCTACTATCTAGCCTCAAATAAAAGGGATTGATGTTTATCTAACTAATTCCTAAGCTAAGGATGCCAAAACAGAGAGAATGAATTGGGAAAATAATTTTGAGAAAACCAATTGATTAAGACAATACCCGAGGAAGAATCTACCTAGACTTCACTTGTTATTTAACTCTGAACTAGACGATTTATTCACTTGACTTGATCTGTAGGATTCTCTAATTTATATTAATCCCTTTTTCGAGGCTACTAATGTCTAACCCTAGGTTGATTAATTGAAATCCCTTTCTAATTAAAACCCCTAGTGTTGTATGAACTCGATTTATGGACTGCCATATTAGGTTTGACCCTAATACGACAGATTTTTGTCGTCCTATCTCTAGGAGTGCAATCAACTCCGCTTAATTATGCTAGATCTACTCTTAAACAGGGACTTTTGCTCCTCTGAATAAGCACATCAATACTTGAATCAATATCCCGAAATATTAAAGCAAGAATTAAGAACACATAATTAAGAACAAATCAAGTATTTATCATACAGTTTAGAAAGCAATAACAAGATCCATCTTAGGTTTCATCCCCCTCAGGCATTTGAGGGGTTTAGTTCATGTTTATAAAAGAATACATCTCAAAAGAAATTAAGTAACAAAACATAAATAAAACCCTAAAAACCTCCTTGAAGGAAATTGAAGGGAAAATCCTCAGTCTTGAGCGTGATTCTAGCTTCTGAGATTGATCAACTGGCTTTCTTCGAGTAATTCCCTGATTTCAGTCCTCTCTGGCTTCGCTCCTACCAAAAGCCCTGGCAGAGGCCTTTTGTCAGCCATGAGGAGAGTGGTTCGATTAGGGGGCCTTAGGTGCCAAAATAGGGTGTTGTGGTAGGGGGTGTGGCCATTTTTGTTCCTTCTTTTGAGTTTATTTTCTCTCTTCTCTAGTCTTGCCGAAAGTGTCAGCAAGGGTAATTCATTTTCTGCCTTTTTCTTTTCCTATAGTCTAAAGCGGAAAGTGAGAGAACTATTTGGTGCATTTTCGTCCATTTTCTCTTCTCTTTTCTCTGAAGCCGAATCACACTTCTCTCTTTTCTCCTCTTTTTCTTCTCAAATTTGGTAGCCTTAAACCTTCACTTCAAAAGTCAAATAACTCCCCTTTGCATAAGAACTTTGGTTGAATCTCTCATTCATTCTTACCTTTCTCTCTTTCGTTCTATTTTTCTTTTCTCTCTTCTATCTTGTTTGTTCTTTCAGCCTCATTCTCTTGGCCAAATCTGTTAGAGCCGAATATCTTTGGGTGGTGGTTCTTCTTCATGCGTTGATCTCTAGAGGGGGTGTCGTCGTTTATCTTCTAGCAACCCTCTCGATTCGGTTTCTAGTAGTAGTGGTAAGGTTCTCTTCTCTATTAAGTTTTCTTTCTTCTTTCTCCTTGGTTTGCCGAAACCAAGAGTCTAACTCTACTTTTGTGTGTGGTCGAATCCGTGGAGGGCTTGATTTCGTGCGTTTCATTTGTAGCCAGCGTTAAGGGGGAAAGATCTTTCGGGATTTGATCGAGCAAGGTAAGGAGACCATAAAGTTCGGCCGAAGGTCACTTCCTTTGTTCATATACAGTAAAGTTGAATCTAATGTGGTTTATGTAGGGATTTTGACAACCTTCAGGTTCACACGAGTAGTCTTCGGGATTTGAGTCGACGTCGGTAAGGGTGTTCTTTCATTGAGTGTTCTTTTGGTTTTCGTATAATATTATTCAACGTGTTAACCTAGGTCTTCTGACCAAGATTTTATTTGATGGAATCGAGTACCAGTCAGTTGAAGGGAGGGGTTGGACACGGTGTTCTTGCCCCTAAGTTCAAGAAGCGGTCTGTTTCAGCAGTTCGGGATTGGCCACCGGGGTGTGGGCCAGCGTCGAAAAAAGACAAGCAGATCGCTGTAGTCTCTTCGAGTGAGGACGTTAGGGAGATCGATAGTCTAGTTCTTCAGGTTTTCGGGTGTATAGTTATCGCACTGTTTTCTTAATGGATTTTATAAAATATATGTGTATTACGTGTGGTAACCGAAATAGTGGTTGTGGTGGTGTTGTTACCCACATCGGGTAATCCGATAACCAGGTTAGTATACTACCTACATCGAAATTGAGGATGAATGCTTATGGATGGATGTTAGCATGTGATATATGTGTACACGGATGTGTTCATAATCTGTTACTCTGCCATCTCATTATATTATGATGCATGTGTTGCCATCTCTTATATTACGCTGCATGTGCATGGGGTTCGGGATATGTGTATTGATTAAAGAGGAAGTGCATATCTATAAGTGGGTGACTCTGTCACGATTAGTGATGGCCTCGAGCCTCATTGTGGATTGATGATGACCTTGCGTCTCATCGTGGATATCTGTGGTTTAATCACGTGAATCAGTGGCTAGACCACTAAGTGGACTTTGAGCGGTGTGTCCACTAGCATAGAGTGCCAAAGAGGTGTGTAGTGGATGGAGGGTCAATTTAGTAATCCCCAGGTGTGTATTGGATGGATGTACGGGTGGTGTGTAGCGGATGGGTTGATGTGGTTGTGGGGCCAAGCCCATTAGTGGAAACTGTGTTGTATAATTGCACACTGAGTCGGTTTGACTCACCCTATCTTTCTGAAAAACAATGCAGGTGACACATGATTCGATGGATCGGGCTAGAGGGGATTCGAGGTGGCCATGCAGGAGTTGTTTTCGTAAATTTTTATTTTGAACTGCTAGTTTTACTTTGGGTCATTTCATTTTTGTAATAAGGCCACTCTAAACATTTCGGGATTTTATGGTTTTAAGTTGGATTTACTGCTTAATAATTTTTAAATGGTGACATTAAAACATTTTCGACACGGAGACATAAAATGAGTTTCAATTACTTAAAAGCAACGTTTTCTCACAAAACTGGTACAGATAACGAATCGAATTTTATACAACTCTGACACCTATTTTATTTCGACAAACTACTATTTCTTAACGGCAAGCCTTGAAAAGATAGATTTTCCAAATTTAAAGTCTAATTCCATTTTCAAAATTACAACTCGTTTTTACCTCTTTTCCTGTAACATTACGAATTCAGCCGTGGTGTTTTGGGTCGGGTTTGGGGTGTTAAAATTTGATATCAGAGCCCTAGTTTTAAACTCGACCTTTTGGTTTTGAGGCCACAACATTTTCAAACTTGGTATTCAAAAGTGGTTAAAAGAAAATTTTAAGTGGAATGGATCAGTGAAGGCATGGCACTCGAATCTTCCAGCCCAGGTCTACCAGGTAAGTCTTCTGACTATTAAATGAATTGGACGGAAATGGTTATATGATGCATTGTTTTGGATGTTAGAATCTAGGATATTCTCTTCAGAGACAAAAACTTTTAGGGGTGTATAAGCTTTACGAAAGAACAACTCGAAATACAGTGTCATAAAACTACTCCTTTAATCAATAAGTGGAAAGAAAGCTAATGCATAAAACTTCTTAACACAGATTAAGACGCAACAATAGACATGAGTAGTAGGGGACGTGGTCGTAATGCGCATGGGCGTGGTAGACGCAGGATAACTGTATCAGAAACAGTTGGGTCTGGTCAGGGATCAGAGAACGAGACGCCACCACCGGCCGCGGAAGCGGAGTTTCAAGATCAAACGGGTGGAGACGACGTGGTATCGCAGGCTATGTTGCGGATTTTAGAGAGAGTTGCGGGTGCTAATATGGGTACTGGGGTCTGGAAGTCCGTGTCTGAGCGACTCCGAGCGAATGGAGCCGAGATATTTAGGGGTGTCTCGGGGGTAGCTCCAAATGTGGCGGAGTATTGGTTAGAGGCAGTCGAGAGGATCATGGATGACTTAGACTGCACAGCTGAAGAAAAGTTGAAGGGCACTGTTTCTTTACTCCGGGATGATGCTTACCAGTGGTGGCTCACTGTCAGAGAGGGTACTCCGGTGGACCGTATAGATTGGAGTTTCTTTAAGATGAAGTTTGAGGGGAAGTACGTTGGAGCTAGTTACGTGGATGCACAGAGAAAGGCATTTTTGAGCTTAGTGTAAGGGGGTAAGACAGTAGCTGAGTATGAGGCGGAATTCTTGTGGTTGAGCCGGTACGCTCGGGGAATTGTTGCAACTGACTACGAGTGCTGTGTGAGATTTGAGGATGGGTTGCGAGATGAGCTGCGGGTGTTGATAGCTCTTCAATGAGAAAGGGACTTTGCTACTTTGGTGGAGAAAGCTAGGATAGCCGAAGAGGTTAAGCGTATCGAGAGGCAGAATAGGGACAGGGACAGAGGTAGGAATAAGAGGGGTTATAGACCATCAGGATCGTCGGGGGGACTTCAGAATTAGCCTAGGATTGATGGACCTGCTCGCGTGTCTGTGCCATCTACTGGGAATCAATTTAGATAGTGTGCTTAGTGTGGGAAGTCACACGCAGGACAGTGCTGGGGCAAAAGTAAGGAGTGTTTCAGGTGTGGGTCAAAGGATCACCTGATTAAGAATTGTCCGCAGGACGCGACCAGAGCTCAGACGGTAGGTCAGGGGTATGTGCAGCCAGGAAGGGGTGGTCAATAGATGTCAAGAGGCCGTGGTCCGGACCGAGGAGGGAATGTTTCTGGTCAGGGTCGTAGAGCATTAGGCAGAGGTACTGGTAGCGCAGATGCGAGACAGCCTGGGTTGGTTTACGCAGCCAGACATCGTGAGGAGGGGGACGCACCAGACGTTATAATGGGTACGTTCCTCATTTCTGGGTTACTCTTTATGCTTTAATTGATGTTGGATCGACGCACTCATATATTGCTAGCATGGAGTTTGGAACCTTGAATGTGAGTCCTGAAATTGCCTCTAGGAAGATGACAATACTTAGTCCTTTAGGGTAATCGGTAGTGGTAGATAAACTTTTTAGAGACGTGCCTTTAGAAGTTCAGGGGTCAGTGTTTCCGGCTGACTTGATGGAGCTGCCATTCGGAGAATTTTACTTGATCCTAGGCATGGACTGGTTAGTAAGGTATCGTGTGAATTTAGACTGTGCTGCTAAGCGCATGACGTTGAAGACTCTCGAGGACAATGAAGTTTTGGTGATAAGTGAGAGGAGAGATTACTTGTCTAATGTAGTGTCTGCTCTTAAGGTGGAAAGAATGGTGAAGAAGGGGTGTATGGCCTTTTTAATGCTTGTTAGTGCCTTGGATACAAAGGAAACAGCTGTAGGGGAGGTCAGAACAGTAAAGGAATTTGTATATGTTTTTTCCAGAAGAACTTCCAGGGTTGCCTCCGGATTGCGAGGTGGAGTTTGGAAACGAGCTTCTGCCAGGTACGGCTCTGATGTCTATCGCCCCTTACAGAATGGCACAGAAGGAGTTGGTTGAACTTAAAGCCCAAATCTAAGAGCTGCTAGATCGCGGTTTCATTCAACCCAGTATGTCTCTATGGGGAGCACCAGTCTTATTTGTGAAGAAGAAGGACGGATCTATACGTATGTGCATAGATTACCGCCAGTTGAATAAAATGACGATCAAGAACAAATGCCCGCTGCCGAGGATAAACGACTTGTTTGATCAGCTCAAAGGGGCTGCAGTCTTCTCGAAGATAGATTTGAGGTTGGGGTATCACCAGCTTAATGTGAAGGAAACAGATATTCAAAAGACGGCTTTCTAGGCTCGATACGGGCACTACGAATTCCTAGTAATGTCGTTCGGGTTGACGAATGCACCAGTTGCATTCATGGATATGATGAACCGGGTTTTCCAACCCTATTTGGATCAGTTCGTCGTGGTGTTCATAGACGACATTTTGGTATATTCTGAGTCAGAGGAGGAGCATGATGCGCATCTTCGGGTAGTGCTGCAGGTTTTAAGGGAAAAGAAACTGTATGGCAAATTAAGTAAGTGCGAGTTTTGGTTAAGAGAAGTTACTTTTCTGGGGCATGTGGTATCGGCAGAAGGGATAAGAGTGGATCCTCAGAAGATTGAGGCGGTACTAGATTGGAAACCACCTAAGTCGGTGGCGGAGATTCGCAGTTTCTTGGGGTTAGTAGGTTATTACAGAAGATTTGTCGAAGGTTTTTCCTCAATAGCCGCACCTTTGACTAAGTTGTTGAGGAAGGAGGTACCTTTTGTGTGGACGGACAGGCAGCAGGAGAGTTTTGAGAAGCTAAAAAGGGTTTTGACAGAGGCTCCGGTTCTAATTCAGCCTGTTGCAGGGAAGGATATTGTGGTATATTGTGATGCTTCTCATACAGGGTTAGGTTGTGTACTGATACAGGAAGGGAAGGTTGTTGCCTATGTGTCTCGATAGTTAAGACCACATGAAGTTAACTATCCCACTCATGATCTGGAGTTGGCTGCTGTGGTTTTCGCCTTGAAAGTGTGGAGACATTATTTGTATGGAGAGAAGTCGGTGATCTACACTGACCACAAGAGTTTAAAGTATCTGCTGACTCAGAAGGAGCTAAACTTCAGACAGCGAAGGTGGGTAGAGCTATTGAAGGATTACGACTGCTCGATTGAATATCACCCGGGTAAAGCTAATGTGGTGGCAGATGCACTAAGCCGTAAGGTGGTATCGGATTTGAAAGCAATGTTCGTTCATCTTAGCCGATTTGATGACGGGAGTTTATTAGCGGAGCTACAAGTGAAGCGGACATGGATAAGGCGGGTAAAAGGGAAACAGTTGATAGACGAGGTTCTGAGTGCTCGACTTCTACAAGTATAGGATGGTGGAGTGGAGGATTACAGTTTGAGTAGCGACGGTGTTTTGTTTTGTGGAGTTAAGGCAGATGATTCTTTAGGAATCGCATAGTAGCCCTTACGCTATGCATTCTGGAGGGAGTAAGATGTACCGAGATCTACGAGAACAATTTTGGTGGCCTGGATTGAAGCGGGAAGTTACAGAATTTGTGGGGAAGTGTTTGACGTGTCAGCAGGTTAAAGCTGAACACCAAGTGCCTACGGGGCTGCTGCAACCGGTGAAGATTCCACAGTGGAAGTGGGAGAGAATCACTATGGGCTTTGTTAGTGGGCTACTTCTTACGCCTACTAAGAAAGACTCAGTGTGGGTAATCGTGGATCGGTTGACAAAATCCGTGTATTTCATACTGGTTCGTGTCGATTACTCTCTGCAGAGGTTGGCAAAGCTGTATGTGGAGGAAATTGTGAGGCTGCACGGGGTGCCAGTATCGATCATATCAGATAGGGATTCTAGGTTTACGTCGCGGCTTTGGAGGGCGTTCTATCAGGCTTTGGGCACCAGGTTGGACTTTAGCACTGCATTTCATCCGTAGACGGATGGCCAGTCAGAAAGGGTAATTCAAGTGTTAAAGGATATGTTGAGGGGTTGCGTCATTGATTTTAGAGGTAGCTGGGAAGAATTCTTGCCTTTAGCAGAGTTCGCATACAACAACAGTTACCAGGCCAATATTCAGATGGCGCCGTATAAAGCATTGTATGGACGGAAGTGTCTCACTCCTACGTGTTAGACAAGGTTAGGTGAACGGCATGTCTTAGGTCTGGAGTTGGTGGCAGAATCGAAAGAAAAGGTTAGAGTAATCTGAACTCGATTGAAGGAAGCATCAGACAGGTAGAAATCGTATGCAGATCTTAAGCGGAAAGAGATAGAATTTGCAGTGGGTGATCGGGTGTTCCTGAAAGTTTCGCCGTGGAAAAAGTGATGAGATTCAGACGTAAGGGTAAGCTGAGCCCCAGGTTTATAGGGCCTTATCGGGTTGTGAAGCATGTGTGACCAGTAGCGTACCAGTTGGAATTGCCTCCCGAGCTAAAGCAGATGCATGATGTATTTCACATCTCGATGCTAAGACGTTATTGGTCGGATCCGTCTCACGTGGTGCCAGTAGAGTAGGTTGAATTAAGACCAGACTTGTCCTATGAGGAGGAGCCAGTTCAGATTTTAGAGCGAGATGTGAAGGTACTACGGAAGAAAGCAGTTCCTTTAGTCAAGGTATTGTGGCAGAACCATGGTTTAGAGGAAGCTTCGTGGGAGCCGGAGGAGGCAATGCATCAATAATACCCTCATCTATTTTGACCATGTAATTTCGAGGCCAAAATTTCTTTAAAGGGGGTAGAACTGTAACATCCGGGATTTAAGGGTCTGACATTTTATCTCGTGTTTATGTGCTCTTGTGTGTTGCATGACTGTTTGAGTATGTTTGTGGGCTTCGGGAAACCTTGGGGTTAAGTAGGAGCCTTAGAGAAATTTTTGGGTTCTAAGCTTTTAGGGGAAAGCTAGTGGAGCTAGGCCTTAAGCGATAAAATATGGTGATTAAGGACACAACAAGTGGAGTGGTGGAGTGGCAAGGTGACGCCTAGGAGCAAGGGGGGTTGACGCTGCAAGGAGGGAGTTCAAAGGGATGGGAGTTCGAGCTGCAAAGATAGCATTTTTGGAGTTCATTTTTGCGCATGGAGAGTGAAGAGATGGTTTCGGCTGGGACACTTGAGTGTAGGAGGTTTGAAAGAGTCAAACATCTTGAATGAGTGGTAGAGAGTCAAGCATGAAGTTTGAATAATTCAAACTCATTTGAATGAGTGAAGGGGAGGAAATTTAGGAGAAAAAGAAGGGATGAGGAGAGGGGCTTGAGAGTTGGCCGAATTTGGGGTTCTAGGGGTGGAATTTTCGGCCATGAGGAGAGTGGTTCGGTTAGGAGGCCTTAGGTGCCGAAATAGGGTGTTGTGGTAGGGCGTGTGGCCATTTTTGTTCCTTCTTTTGAGTTTATTTTCTCTCTTCTCTAGTCTTGCAGAAAGTGTCAACAAGGGTAATTCATTTTCTGCCTTTTTCTTTTCCTATAGTCTAAAGCGGAAAGTGAAAGAACTATTTGGTGCATTTTCGTCCATCTTGTTTTCTCTTTTCTCTGAAGCCGAATCACACTTCTCTCTTTTCTCCTCTTTTTCTTCTCAAATTTGGTAGCCTTAAACCTTCACTTCAAAAGCCGAATAACTCCCCTTTGCATAAGAACCTTGGCCGAATCTCTCATTCAACCTTACCTTTCTCTCTTTCATTCTATTCTTCTTTTCTGTCTTCTATCTTCTTTGCTCCTTCAGCCTCATTCTCTCTGCCGAATCTGTAAGAGCCGAATATCTTTGGGTGGTAGTCCTTTTTCATGCGTTGATCTCTAGAGGGGGTGTCGTCATTCATCTTCTAGCAACCCTCTCGATTCGGTTTCTAGTAGTAGTGGTAAGGTTCTCTTCTCTATTAAGTTTTCTTTCTTCTTTCTCCTTGGTTTGTCGAAACCAAGAGTCTAACTCTACTTTTGTGTGTGGCCGAATCCGTAGAGGGCTTGATTTCGTGCCTTTCATTCGTAGCTAGTGTTAAGAGGGAAAGATCTTTCGGGATTTGATCGAGCAAGGTAAAGAGACCATAACGTTCGGCCGAAGGCCACCTCCTTTGTTCATATGCAGTAAAGTCAAATCTAATGTGGTTTATGTAGGGATTTCGACAACCTTAAGGTTCACGCGAGTAGTCTTTGGGATTTGAGTCGACGTCGGTAAGGGTGTTCTTTCATTGAGTGTTCTTTTGGTTTTTGTATAATATTATTCAACATGTTAACCCGGGTCTTCTGACCAAGATTTTATTTGATGGAATCGAGTAGCAGTCAGTTAAAGGGAGGGGTTGGACACGACGTCCCTACCCCTAAGTTCAAGAAGCGGTCTATTTCAGCAGTTCGGGATTAGCCACTGGGGCGTGGGCCAGCGTCGAAAAAAGACAAGCAGATCGCTGTAGTCTCTTCGAGTGAGGATGATAGGGAGATCGATAGTCTAGTTCTTCAGGTTTTTAGGTGTGTAGTTATCGCACTATTTTCTTAATGGCTTTAATAAAATATATGTGTATTACGTGTGGTAGCCGAAATAGTAGTTGTGGTGGTGTTGTTACCCACATCGGGTAATCCGGTAACCAGGTTAGTATACTACCTACATCGAAATTGAGGATGAATGCTTATGGATGGATGTTAGCATGTGATATATGTGTATACGGATGTGTTCATAATCTGTTACTCTGCCATCTCATTATATTATGATGCATGTGTTGCCATCTCTTATATTACGCTGCATGTGCATGGGGTTCGGGATATGCGTATTGATTAAAGGGGAAGTGCATATCTATAAGTGGGTGACTCTGCCACGATTAAGGATGGCCTCGAGCCTCATTGTGGATTGATGATGACCTTGCGTCTCATCGTGGATATCTGTGATTTAATCACGTGGATCAGTGGCTAGACCACTAAATGGACTTTGAGCGGTGTGTCTGTCGGCATAGACCGCCAAAGAGGTGTGTAGCGGATGGAGGGTCGATTTAGTAATCCCCAGGTGTGTATTGGATGGATGTATGGGTGGTGTGTAGCGGATGGATACTAGGTTGGGTGGGCTATCGTATTGCATTTCTGTTTTGCTCATGGTATGCTGGTTGATGTGGATGTGGGCCAAGCCCATTAGTGGAAACTGTGTTGTATAATTGCACACTGAGTCGGTTTGACTGACCCTATCTTTCCTAAAAACAATACAGGTGACACATGATTCGATGGATCGGGTTGGAGGGGATTCGAGGTGGCCATGCGGGAGTTGTTTTCGTAAATTTTTATTTTAAACTGCTTAATAATTTATAAATGGTGACATTAAAACATTTTCGACACGGAGACATAAAATGAGTTTCAATTACTTAAAAGCAACGTTTTCTCACAAAACCGGTATAGATAACGAATCAAATTTTATACAACTCGGACACCTGTTTTATTTCGGCAAACTACTATTTCTTAACGGCAAGCCTTGAAAAGATAGATTTTCCAAATTTAAAGTCTAATTCCATCTTCAAAATTACAACTCATTTTTACCTCTTTTCCCGTAACATTCTGAATTCGGCCATGGTGTTTTGGGCCGGGTTAGGGGTGTTACATTTAATGATGATGAAGTTCATGAAATGCATGCTTGTGTGATTGGATGAGTAGTGAGTAAAGTATACACGTGATGAATGTAGTGTGAACGTATTTTTAGATGTCTTGATTTTGGGTATTAGAAGCGCCTAATGGTCATGATGTATGTTGCTTTGAAGTGGTATAAATGTGGTTGCTTTTTAGGGTGGTAATTGGCTTGGTAAATAGCCTTCTAGTTGTCCACACGGGTAGACACACGGGTGTGTGTCTAAGCCATGTGTAACACACGGTCAGCCCCATGGGTGTGTTGATAGGCCGTGTGTCCCTTGCATTAAATTGCGAAAATTCAGTTTGTCATATGGGCTAGCACACGGGCATGTGACTAGACCATGTGCCTCTAAGTTTTTGATGACGTCATAAACAGAATACCAAGGTTTTCACACACGTGTGAGGACACTGGCGTGTCGTGGCCATGTGAGGGACACGGGCCATTGACACGGGCCATGGACACGGGGGTGTGTCCGGCCATGTTAAAACTCCTGTAGGTTCGAACTGAAATATAAAATTCATACAGGCTAGGAACATAGGCGTGTGTGACCACACGGCCTACCCACACAGGCGTGTTCCTTTCCACACAGGCGTGTAGCCCTATTTTCAGCAAAAAAATTTCTAAGTGTTCAAAAGTTTTCGGTTAAATCACGAGCCACTCGGTATGTATGTTTCGGGTCTCGTAGACCCATAATAGAGACATTATGATATTGAATGAAAAGTTCTAAGTAAAAAAAAAAAAGAAATTTTATAGTCTGATATTGTACGATGATGTATGTTAAGTCCGGTAATGCCTCACACCCGGTTCCGGTGCTGAATACGGGTAAGGGATGTTACAATACGGGTCAGGTTATAATATAGTTACAATAAAGTAGGTGAGTAAGTTAGTGCTCCAAGAATCGTACCCAAGGGAGGCAAGCACTAAATTAATCCTAATCTAAGCACAAATAGAGCTAATTAGAAATAAATTATATTATGTCTAAACATAAATATAAAGTTTTTTAGTAACTAAAGAAATAAAATAATATAAATAGAAAAAACTTTGGGAAATTTGCTATAAAAACTTAATCAGATCTGAGCATGAGTGACTAGATCGCTTTGGTAATCATAACTAACTGTTGCTTTCGGTTCCCTGTTCAATGGACTAGTTGTTACCCTAGTAGGATCTCTCGATCTTCCACTAGAATAATGAGTCAGCAAGAACTACTTATCTCTCGACCTCATAGTCCAGATTGGTTCAGGGTGAAGGTGTTCACGAATAAGCTATACCAATTTTAGGTTAATTCTCACCTAAATGACTTCCTAGGGTAGTCAAGCCTAGGGTTTAAATTCTTCCTTTCCCAAACAGTTGATCTGCTAAGAAAACCTTGCACAACAATCAATTAACCTCTACTACTAATCCCTCACAAGAGGATTAGTTACTCATTGATCTAAAAAACATAATAAATTTGATATAAAAGATAAACATGAATAGTAAATCAATATATGAAGGTTTAGGAGAAGCCTGAATTGTATTTAATTGAAGTAAAAAATCCACATGGAGTTGATTGAGTTCCACAAATCAAATTTCCCCACAAACGCAAAACTAAAAATAACCTAAAGCCTAAGAAAAAAGGAAAAACTAAAAACTGAAACTATAAAAGAATTTATACAGTATGAAAAGTTTCCCCTAACAAGTGTTCAATGAGCCTATTTATAGAGTTAGGGTTGCCATCGTCCTCAACCTTAGGTCAGTTGACACTCTCATGTTTAATATTTGATTGTGCAGACCAAAACACCCTTAGCTTATAATTATTTCTTGTACAGGACTGATGTCGCGACACCCTAGTGCTTGTGTTGCGACATCGGAGGCAAAATTGCTGTACTCAAGGTAGCTTCAAGGGTGTGTCTTGACATTGGAGACAATATGCTCATACTCAAGGTAGCTTCAGGGGTGTGTCGTAACATCCATTGGTTGTGTCACAAAACTGAAGGTTGTCTTGTAATTGTTGCTATCTACTCCCTATGTTGCGACATAAAACTCCCTATGTTGCAACATAGCGACCATTATTGAGTTGGTACGCCCTCTAATGGTATCCTTTACACTCACAATGTATATTAGCTCACCCTTAGGCCTCATTCAGCCCCTACGGTCAATAAAGGACTCAAATTACTATTTTTATTAAATGTAAACAAAACTAGTAAAACTCAATTAAAACATAATAAAAGTGCTTGTATTCAAGCTCTTCAAGTGCGAAAACTAGTTTAATCTACTATATCGAATTATGACAGATTAGTAGGAACAAATAGTTACATGAGGGGATAATTCAAAATGAATAAAAAATAACAAGTTTTATCACAAGTTACATACATGAACTAGAGGAGCTTAATAAACGATTACCTGAACAAAGAATAGATGGGGAGTGTTGGAAACTACTAGAGGAATCATTTGTAAAAATTAACTTTGGTGTTACATTTCACAAACAAAGCAATAGTTCATGCTCAGGGGCAATGGTCAGAGATTCAAGTGGGAGGGTGCTAAATTTTACCATGCGTCTAAATGAGCATATACCATTTGGGTTTGCAGCAGAAGCGATTGCCTATGTCCAGGTGGTTCAATTAGGGTTGGATCTGAGATTAGTAAAAGCTTAAATCGAAGGCAATGCGCTATTAGTTATAAAAAAGGTGCAATATGGGAACACAAATAAATCGGAAATCAGTGCCTATGTCTTAAGCACAAAAATACTAAGTTCTGGCTACGAAGCATGCCAGTTTAAACATACCTCTAGAATGGCAAATAAAGTGGCGCATGCATTAGCAGTCGAGGGGCTAAAACGAGTAGAGGTTACTTACCCGCAAAATGAATTTCCCTAGTCAGTTACGATGGAGGCGGAAGAAGATTGTCGAAGGGTATTATCGAGAGAATAAAGTGACAGAGTAAAGGCTGCATGTAAGATAAAGAGAATCTCTTAAGATTGACAAAGGGATATTGATGCTTGAAGGGTTTATTTAGTGAAAATTCAGTCAAAATAAGTTTTTGATAAAACGAAGTGATTGGGTTAGGGGGTACCTCCATTTTCGTCACGAGTTACGGTAAAACGAATGAGCAGTTGCAAAGAAAGAACTGGCGAATTCTTAACTGTTCAAGAATAGATTCAATCGTCAGAAAGGTTGGTTTTATTAGAATGGACTGTTTGGTTTTCTTTTCGTTTTTGTTTTAGAAACTGAATAGGTTTCTTTAGGGACACATTAGTTTCTTATTTCTTTATTTATTACCTTCTTTTACTTTTTAAATTTAATGAATGCCAACGACCTTTTTTTCCAAAAAAATATGAAAATTAATTTACAAACTAACTTTACTTTAAATATATTATTTAAAACTAAAATAAAATAATCAAGTAATCAAATAATTAAGAATAATCAAGTAATCAAATAATTAAGTAAAAAAAATTAAAAATATTGAATCACATGAAAAACGATCTAAAAATTAAATTATTGAAATAATTAAAATATAAAATGAAAAATCTTGAAATTAACGAACAATCTTAATACATAAAAGTTTCATGCAAGTTTATAATATTTTAAACTCACGAAAGAATTTTTTTTTTTTTACATTTTCTCCCACTTTCTTCGGTTTCCTCTACTTTTTTTATCTGTTTGTTTTACTTGAGTAAGGGTGTAATCAAGCTGAGCTGAACTTGAATTTTGTTAAGCTTAAGCTCGATTAAAAAGTCAGAGCTCGATATTTGATTTGAACTCGATTGAACATCTATTTCTAAATTCGAGCTTAGCTCGAGATATAATTGAGCTACTGAGCTCGAGTTTGATTAAACTCGTCTGCCAATTTTTATACTCAAGCTCAAACTTAAACTCGAGCTCAAGCTTCGCTTAATAATTAAGTTTAGAGTTAATAATATATATTAAGGGCAGTAACATAATTTAATAATATAAAAATGTAAAGCTTAACAAGGCTCGTGAGTTGTTTGAGTAAAGTATTACTAAGCTCAAATTCGGCTTGACTGGTAGCCCGAGCTGCTCATGTAACAGCCCGATCTTGGGTTTAGTTGGAACAGTGGTTTTGGGACCATAAATTCGACAAAGAAATTTTCATTTTTATTATATTTTTATGGTCTACGATTTTATGGAACGATTTCGTGAAAATTTTGACGTTTGGGCACTTAATTTAGTCAAGAGGACTAAATTGAAAAAAGTGAAAAACTTGAATTCTATATGTTAGAGGTGTCGAATTTCTATGATATTTTAAATTGGAGGCCCTTAAATTGTAATTAGACCATTGGTTAAGTTGGTGGACAAAAATGGACATGGTTAGGCATTTTTCCAAAGTTTTTCATTAAGGGCATTTTAGTAAGTTGGTAATTAAAATGAATTAAAAAGCAAAAATCAAGCCAAAATTTGTCCATCTTCTACTCCATGCCCGAAACTTACATGAAGAAACCATGGATAGGGTTTTTCAAGCTTCCAAGCTCGATTGTAAGTCCGTTGTAGCCCTGTTTTTAATGATTTTTACGTTTTTGAAATTCTTGTAACATGATCTATCTATTTCTACCACTAATTTAAGACACAATTAAAGTCTAAAATTTTACCCATGATGAATATTTGTGTATTTTGATGTTTGATGCTAGAAAATGCATGTTTATGATTTGTTAAACAACTTTTGCTAAGTGATTTTCAATGAAAATGCCTAAAAGGACTAATTTGTAAAATTTATAAAATGAGTAGTAAAAGTGTGATTAAATGAAAAATGTGGGGTGTTATGAGCATGAAATAGGTTCGGCTAAACTTGGGCTTTGAAGAAACTGAATGAAATTCATTTTACGAGCCTAGGGACTAAATTGTAAAATGTCAAAAATGTAATTTTTCAATAATAAGATTTTTGGACTGAATTAAATATTATGAATATTAAATGAGTTAAATGTGATATTATAGATCAGGAAAAACGAGGTTCGGAGTTAGAACGGGGAAAATGAGTATTTGACGATTTAGTCATTTTCGCCATTTTTATGTCGAGGTAAGTTCGTATGTTTAATAAGCATTAAATTTTATGTGTATAAATGCTCAATTGATATAATTATGGTAAATGTTATATTATTGAAACGAAATGTGAATGTTATTGAGTATGATACTACGGAAATGACCGACAGAGATTCAGTACAACGAAAGTCCCAGTTGAACCTTAGGAATAGATAGGATATAAATGTCATGACATTAGGGTTACTGAGATTATGTGTAAGACAATATGTAACACCCCAAACCCGGCCTAGACGTTATGACTGGATCTAGCATGTCACATAAAAAGGGTTGTTTAAAAATTGCGCGTTCGTTAAAAACTTCGTATTCTTTTTAAAACTCCAAGCTTTGATGTTTGTGAAATTCATATTTGCTTTTATGGGTTTCTTGTAAAAACGTTATTATTATTATTTGCGAAAACTTTGTTTTTCGTAGAAATCAAATTCAGTAATTGGCGTAGCTGCGGAGACGTGATATTTTGAAAAAATGGTTATTAAATTTTTAGAAAACCCAGAGTTTAATCATTTATAGTTTGAATAGAACTGAAACGAAAGTTTAAAAGAAAAATGAAATCCAATGCCCTTATTACAAAATATTTACCCGAACTAAAGAAAACAAAATAAAGATAAGTTCAAACTGAATGTATGAAGCAAATCCTAAGTATGGCCACCTCCGAGTCCTCCGCAGCTCCAAATCCTCTAACGCTGGGGATCACCTACAAGGTTAAAGCAGAGGGGGTAGGTTACGTGAACTCAGTGTTCAATCCCCTAATCGGTCATTAACTGGGCCTGAGACCATACAGTAGTAGACTGGGCCAAAGCCAATACAGAAGCAGACTGGGTCGAAGCCCATACAGAAATAGACTGGGCCTTAGCCCTATAAACATGATAGTGCACAGTGTAATGTAGCCCAACCTAATAATCCATCCGCTACACACCACCTGTACCAGCCTAACACACCTGTGGGGATTTCTAAATTGACCCACCCATCCGCTACACACCAGTGTGGCAGACAAGCTGGTCATCATAGATTGTGGCGGAGCCACCAGAATAACAGAATATATGTGGCGTAGCCACCAAAACAGAATGTGGCAGAGCCACTAGAATCACAATAGGCACATAGCCATTAGTGACGGTAATATAATCGGCACAAAGCCTTGGGTAAATAAGATCGACACAGAGTAATCGATATCTGTTAGGCACAAAGCCATGGGTAAATATGATTGGCACAAAGCCATATTCAAGATGGCACAAAGCCAAGCTCTCCAATAATGCAGCCAAGCTGCTAATAACGGTATATGTGGCTCAGCCACCAAAATAATATATGTGGCATAGCCACTAAAACAGAATGTGGCAAGGCCACCAGAATACACTTCCTCGGATCATCAAACCCAACACAATGCAATATGCCGTGTATGTCATGCTCAATCATTACACGTGTATGCAAAATGGCCATGCTTAGTAACAGTCATTTCAACACATATTAACAGTAAATTAGACACACGCCCACAGTTAAGTCAGTTAAAACACAGTCATACAATCACAGTCAACTCAGTCAAATTCACAGTCTAAATCAGTCATTTACCTACAAGGGCAAAACAGTCATTTACCCTATAAGGGTATTTCGGTAATCCTACTCCTCAGGTATTTCGGTAATCCTACCCCTCAGGGGTATTTCGGTAATTCTACCCTACATGGTTAAGTCGGTGATATTACCCATCGAGGGTATTTTGGTAATTTTACAATCCAAGGGTATTTTAGTAATTTCAAAAATTAGGGGTATTTCGATAATTTTGAAAACCGTGGGTATTTCGGTAATTTTGTAAACTAGGGGTATTTTGATAATTTTGCAAATCGGGAATATTTCAGTAATTTCGCAAACCGAGGCTATTTCATTAATTTTGTAAATCGGGGTATTTCAGTAATTTTGCAAACTAGGGGTATTTCGGTAATTTTGCAAATTGAGGGTATTTCAATAATTTTGTAAACCAAGGGTATTTCAGTAATTTTGTAAACCAAGGGTATTTTAGTAATTTTGTAAACCAAGGGTATTTCAGTAATTTTATCAACCCCTCAGAAGGTCTACAGTCTCCTCGAACGACTCAAACATTCTAAATAGAGATAATGATGCGAATGGGCCTAAGGCCCATTCTCGACCCAAATGGGCCCACACGTTCGTGTGGCCTATTTAGCCCAAATCTAGCCATAGATATAAGATTCACACAGTCTAATCCAACATTTACTACACAATCATACAACCTATTCATATGGGCCCACGGGCCTATTGGGCCCACTTGGCCCGTTTGGCCCATCGTGACCCAAACAGCATCAACCCACAAGAATATACTCATGGTGGCCTCGACAATTGCGCCGAAGCTCCCATACATACGCTCGCACACTCGTGTGGCTACCATCGCCGTGTGACCAGCATTTCGACATTTGCCGCTCTATAGCTAGAGTAGGACGAAATACACACCTGATAGGAGTCTAAAGCTAAATCCGCGCTCCGAATGCTCCTATGCCCAAACGCCCACCAAGACATGCTTCCTCTCCTCATAGGTAGCTCTATTTAAAGCCAACTTCTCACCTTCCCTCTTGCTAGCTTTCTGATGTGGGATCCCTTCTTCAGTAGAGTTTAAATCCAACACAAACTCTGGCCATCCAATCCGCAAAATAAATACTCCCTTGCTTGTCATGAGATTTGAACCCAGGCTCCCCTGTAGCATAATCCACGCCGCTAGCCACTTTACCAACTAGCTCCTTATTGTCTTAAAACATGCGTAACTAAATATAAGTCTATGGCCAAAGTCTAAAGTCCATTTAAAAAGAAAATCAAAATGCAAGCACCAAGACTTGAACCTTGTACCCATTGCTTCATTTATAGCGTAACTTCCTTGTCTCCCATGTGGTGCCATTTGCTACTAGACCACAACTCCTTTTGTGTCATTTTCCTCCACATTTTATCTTTAAAGCCTACCTACCAACTCCAAGGGTTTTATTCACCTAAAACTAAAATTTTCCTAAAGCCCAAGTTTGAACCCAGGACTTCATATAAGCCCCCTAACCTTCCAAAATCACTCACCTAATAGGTCCAACTTGTATTAGTGTCGTTCTCTTGTTCTTAAGACTTCTAAACGCTCCTACGCCCGAGGCCCAATGGGCCCAATTCTACTAGGCCCAAATTCAGGGCGTTACACAATATCTGGGCTATTGGCATCAATATGATATTACATGTAAGACCATATCTGGGATATGGCGTTGGTACGGTACTATGTGTACGAGATTCCCAAGTATCCTTTAGTATTCCTAATGGTTCAACAGGAAAATTCAACGGGTATGTCAAAGAAGAGAAAGAGTTACATATTATGAATTGGTACAGGTATGTACATAAAGTTTATATACATTGACTTCATGAAATTGTGAGTTCATGATTTCCACGAGAATGATTTTATGAAAACATTGTGATTATTGGTCTATACTTGTGATGTATGAAATACATGATAAATTCTATTAATGATTATTTGATTGGCTTTCGGGCCAAATTGAGTTAAGATATATCATGTTATATTCATGCAAATTGTGATTTGTCAGGATATGTGAAGAAGGAAAGATTGGCATAATTGCCAATTAAAATGGTTATGAAAGTATGTGAAGATAAGAGTTTATGCAATTGAGTGATGTTAAAGTATATGGTTTGAATGCAAATACTCATAATTAATATGCATGTTTATTATGTGGTTTGAAATGATTTGTTAATTGTTGTAATATGTTACAACAGAAAGACTACGGTTGTTGGGCTAATGCTAGAATATGTCAAATTATGCTTTTAAGTTGATAGAGCAAACATTGTGACTGAATAAAATTATAATCATGAGATTATGGTAGATTATAAAATTTGTGTTCATATTGTTGAACATGATAAACACTTGGTAAGATGTGATTGAGTAAGTTACACTGAAGAGACTTAAATGACATTCGTATGGATTTACATTAGGTTGATAGTATGATATATGTATGGTTGAGGTTGCTTATTATTTACATATGAACTTACTAAGTTATATACATAGCATACCCCCCCTTCCGTTCCTATTTCTTATAAGGTTATTAAGCTAGCTCGGGTTAGAGATCGCCAGAGATCTTATAACACTATCAAGCTATTATTTTGGGTATAAGTGAATTCAAGTATTTTAAGTCTATGGCATGTATAGGGACTATGTCAATTTGTTATATGTGTCATTATGAAATTGGCCATATGTGTTAGCTTGTAATTACTAATGCCTCATCTTATATATGTAGCCATGAATGATGGCTTATGTTGATCATAAGTTTATTCATATGCTAATGCCCTCTTGTGAATATGAAATTAGTATGTTTTTAACGGGCTAAGTACGATGTTGTGAGCATGATAAATGATGGTATAAGAATGACGTGTTATTATTTTGTTTGTGGTTGTTTAGTTGCATTTATATGCCTGAATTTGTACCATGTGATGTTGTGTAGATGTGTGCAAGTGAGGGTGGCAAAATGACTTGGTAGATAGCCTTATTTTTGTCTGCACGGGTAGACACACGGGCATGTTTCTAGGTCGTGTGTCACACACGGTTTACCCCACGGGCATGTGTTCTGGTTGTGTGTCCCCTGCACCTTAATTTTGAAAAAAAAATAGAATGTCCAGAATTGAGCACTATGGGAAAGACACGGGGTTGTGTCTCAGCCGTGTGTGCTACACGACCTAGCACACGGGCGTGTGGCACGCATGTGTGGCACAAGTCAGAGAGCACACCTACATCGAACATGGTCTAAAGCACGAGCGTGTCCCAGGGTCACAGGGCGTGTCCCTTGGACCACACGGGCGTGTGAGCCCTGCTTCTAGCAAAATTATTTCTAAGTTTTAGAAAAATTTCCTGAGTGTTGGGTTTAGTCCCGAACTACTTCTAAAGCATGTTTTGGGCCTCGTAGGCTCGTATAAGGGATTATATGATTGAATATGAATGATTTTAAGTTGGACAAAAATTTTATGACTCGAAATTGTGTGCTTGCTTGTGATGTGAGTTCGATAATGCCTCGTACCGTGTTCCAGCATCAAATACGGGTAAGAGGTGTTACATTTAATGGTATCAAAGCTATGGTTTAGTCGATTCTCAAACTAACCTAGAATATGTGAGAGTCTAGCTATACATGCCATATTACCACATGTGATAGTGTGATATCTCTCGACTTTGATGAAATTGTTTTGTTGAGGCAGAGATGTTTTCCAGCCGAGCTATTTTTGAAAAAAGCTGAAAGATATACTAAGATATTTGAAAATGTGTTTGTGATGAGTTGAAACTTGGAAAAGTATGAATAAGAGTTCATGATATGTATGCGATGATGTAGAAATCTGTTATTCGGTAAGTCTCTCGGTTCCTTTCAGTTCTCTCTTTTACTGTTTAAGCCAAATGGTGCGATCCCTTATTATCGATTCTTCTCCTTTCTCCTATGTGTATGTTCTTTCGGGTTCTAGAACTTCTGATGGGTGAAGAGGATGGTAGTAATAAAGTGATGGCAAAGGTATCGATTGAGTTTGAGCGCGTAGCCTCTACTCCCAAGTTTAAGCGGCGTAAGGTGTTGGCTATTCGGGATTTTCCGCCAGGATGCAGAAGGGTGGCTACACCGAGCTCTAGAACAAGTAAGCAAATCACAGTCGACCGATCTACTCAAGATTCTGGCGCTCGTGGATTTTTAGTACTTTACGTAATCAGGTGTGTATCTCTACACCGTAAATCATTACTGTCGTAAAGCCGAAAGAGTGTGTATAACTGTTTTTCATAAATGATAAGCGGCTGCCAAAAATGGTGTGTAACCGTACGCCCAATTTCGTGACTGTCAAGCACGGGATAAAGGTGTGTATTCATACCCCTGTCTATTTGTGAATCGACAAAAGCCGATAAGCTGAAATGTCGGAACCTCGGCATTGGAGACCTCATGAGCGTGCGAACGCACGTGGGATGAACCGAGCCCCAAATCATGGGTAGCAGACTCCAGAGGCCACCACGTGCGTTTTCGTGAACTAGGGCCGTTATGGGCCTTGATGGGTCAAAATGGGTCGCGTGGGCCCAATGGGCTTGTAGGCCCAACGGGTAAAATCCTCGATAAATGATAATTGATAGGTTTGTTTATGAGGCTCGCGATGCCGTATGTGAATATAGACTAAATAGGCCACACGAGCATGTGGGCCTATTTGGGCCTAATAGCGGGTTTTTGGCCCATATACACTGTTCTGGCCGTGTAGGTTATCTGAGTCGCTCGAAGCGACGATAGACCCTCTAGGAGGTCGTAATAAGTACTGAGACCCCAATGTTTGTAAAATTATCGAAATACCCCTATAGGAAAAAAATGATTGTTTTGCCCTTGTGGGTAAATGACTGACTATGGCTATGATTTGACTGATTTGACTATGATTGTATGACTATGTTTTAACTAACTTCACTGTGGTCGTGTGACTGATATGCTTTTAGTATTTGTTTAAATGACTGTTACTAAGCATGGCCATTTTCAATACACCTGTGATAATTGAGCATGACATCCACGACATATTGCATGGGGTTGGGACATTGTTACGGAGGAAGTTTATGGCCCGTTGCCGTTCTATACAAGGCTTCCAGCCTTTCTGCGATATTTATGGTTTTTAGCCGTTCTGTCTATGATGTCGAGTCGTTCTGTTGACTTAGTGCTGCAACCGGTGCTAAGTTTGGTGTGTTGGCTGGTGGGTCAATTTTATCCCCACATGGTGTGTTGGTTGGTATGGGTGGTGTGTTGGTTGGAATTGGCTAGATTTCTGTCTACATATCTGCATCTATTACTGATTCTGTAATGGGCTTAGTCCACCTAGTTCTGTTATGGGTTAAGGCCCACCTGATACTGTGTCTGTGATGAGCTCAGGCCTAGTCTGTTTCTGCAAACCGTATATCTGACTGTTTGTATTATAAGGGATTGCACACTGAGTTTTCGCAAACTCACCCTTATGTCTAATTGTACAGGTAATCCCAAGCCTTAAGCGATTTGGAGCCGCGAGAGACCCGGAGGTGGCCACACGATTGCTGATGCTCTGCTGTAGACTTTTTATTTGAATTTTATATTTTGGGTTTTAATTCTGTTATAAGGCCTTTGAGGGATTAAATTTTTAAATGGGCTTTAGATTTCCTTATTTAAATCTACTAAACACGAATTTTCAAAATTAACAACTATTTTCAAAAACACTTAAAATAGACATTTTTATATTTCAAACTTTAGGAGCTTCCGTGATTGGAATAACCTAAAGTATCAATGCCAGACATTAAGTAAACGTTTTTGATGAGACAATTTGCTAAACTCGAGCAAAGGGATTTAAACATAGAAATGAACTTTTAACGACAAACTCAGTTTTGAACGACGCTTTGATGTGACACCCCAGATTCGGCCATAACGTTTGGGCTGGGTTTGGGGTGTTACAATCATTATTAATTTGGCCATATGTGTTAGCTTGTAATTACTAATTCCTTATCTTATATATGGAGCCATGAATGATGGCTTATTTGATCATAAGTTTATTCTAAGTTTTATAAAAATTCCTTGAGTGCTCAGTTTAGTCCCGAACTACTTCTAAAGAATGTTTTGGGCCTCGTAGGCTCGTATAAAGGACTATATGACTGAATAAGAATGATTTTAAGTTGGACGAAAATTTTATGACTCGGAATTATGTGCTTGCTTGTGATGTAAGTCTGGTAATGCCTCGTACCCTGTTCCGGGGTCGAATACGGGTAAAGGGTGTTACAGGTCAAGTCGAGAGCTCAATAATTATTGAATTGAGGACTAGTTATAAAATTTGAGATAGTTACTTTGAAATTTTTCATTTTAGTCCTAATTATAAAAAAATTTAAAAGTCCTAAAATTTTTTAAAATGTAAATATAAATTATAAAAAAATAAAAAATGTAAATAAGTAAATGCAAAATATTTTTAAGATTTTTGTACCCAAAATACTTTCAACAGTATCTTCCACTTTGTTCTTTCTTTCATTCAATTGATGAAGTTGGAAATATGAAGTGCCATGGTCTTGACTTGCAATTTCTCTCCAATGCTTGAGTTAGAAATGATAAAGACACGAGAACTAAAACTGGTATTATCTTTGTAGTAAAGAGTCAGACAGTTAGAGTTGGTTTCGTTAACCCAACCATTTTAATATTTAATATGTTATTAGTCCAACAAAAAAAAACCCATGCTAGACTTTTGTTATTAAATTAATGAAAAGAGTGACTAAATATGTTTTTTTTCAAAAAATTAAGTTATTATAGAAAATAATTATTAAATAACCAAAATACAACCTGTCACACCCCAAATTTTCTAACCCATATTTTGGATGGTTGACCAAGTGGGGTCGAGGAAGACTTGTGTATGTGCTAGTCAAATTCATGAGATTAGACTAGTTTTATTTTGGCGCATTCCCTTGCATATTGTTTCGCTATCTCACCATCTTCTGAACTCCTATTCCTCATTTGGCGATCTCTTTCATTTGCGAACCCTCCAACAACGAGTTTAATTGTGGTGAACTTGTTTGCTTGTTTGAAAACCCAAAATAAGTGGGACATGTACTGGATGTGTGTCATATCTTCAGAAGGGAAACGTGTAATTGTGCATGACACTTGGAGAGCCTCGATAGTTGTGTCTAGTTATTGGAATCGTGTGTGCATGTAATGTGATTAAGGATCCTGTTTAGAATGGGATTATGGGCTAAATTTTATATAAATAGAATAGAAGTTGAATAGATAAAATATTTTATTTTTGCTTTTCTCTGTCCATCTTTGCTATCTCTGAAGAAACTTAAGAGTGTTCTTCGTTGCTTGAACGAGGAACCAATTATTAGAGTTTGATTAGAAACTATCCTTATCAAGCCAATTGCTGGTAATTTATTTAGTTCAATATCAAGGAACGAAAGGGTAGTTGGAATCATTTATATAGGTTTTCATTGCAAGTTCTAAAGGGAAGGAAACTTCCTTTTGGTTAAATGATTGCATGTTATTGATTCTTATTCTTACGTTAAAGTTTCGATTGTTTCTGTATTTAATATAGCTGTTTGATTATATTTAGCTAAAGAAACGGGAGAAGGCGCTAGTACGAAAGGGAAAAAACCCGTAGAGTAGATAAACTTTTTTCTAGAGATTTCTTGTGAGTTCCTTTCAGTTTTTCTTTTGTTGAACTACAACTAGCTGAGTGTTGTCTTTCAGGTTAGTTAGTTTATTTTTAGAAGTCACCTGTGCATGAGTGTGTTAAAAAACTGGAAAGATAGTAATTAAATGTGCATGAATAATTGAAATAGGTACTCCTTCCTTGGTGCACAAGCTCCGTATCCAAAATAATAGAAGGGGGAAAATAGAGGTAATTATTGAAATGTGAATGTGATGGGAGAAATGTATGGAGAATATGAAATTATATGTGATTTACCTCTTGTAGGGCATGTAAATGCAAATTGAGATTGGTGACTGACCCTAACCTTGCCGGGGAACATGTAAGTGTTCGAATTAACAAGGAGGATTTGCAGAGGTTCCGTTGGATAAATGGAATACTGGCTTTATGGAGTAATATCATGAAAATGGAACTGTAGCTCTTCGGAGCATTGAAAGGATCATAAGCTAGCACAAGGAAGGGTCTATGAACTATCCTTGCAAAGTATGTGTGTATTACAAAAATTTTTGCATGTGAATTGTACCTAGCGAGGATAGGTATCCCCATGAAATGTACTTAGTTGTGATAAGTATCTGCATGTAAACTGAAGTTAGTAGTGACTTGTATTTGCCAACGATTTGTACTTTAAAGTGGATAGTATTTGCCTTTAAATAGTAATTTATTTACGATATGTGTCAGTGATCGTTGTTTTCGCGATGTCAAAGTCTTAAAATTTATATAAAGAATGATCGAACCTGGAAACTAACTATGACAACGAAATGAGGCAAGTGTACCTATCAAACAGTAGTATAGTTAAGGCAAGACCAGAATGTCGAACCCAAAGGAACGAAAAGTACTAATACTAACTCTCTTTTTATTGAAATGAATTCTCCCTATTGAAATGAATTCTCCCTATCTCTATGGAAAATCTAAAGCTTTCTGTGTCTTTCAACTTTTGGGGATCTTGTCTAGAGATAATAATACTATAAGAAGCGTTCATGATAACTTGTTCACCTACTTTAATTTTCTTACGCCTAAACATGATTTCCTTTAAAAATTTGACATACTTAGGGACTTTGTTAATTAGTTTAATTAAAGGCAGGTTGACATCTAATGTTTTGAACAAGTTTAGAAAGCTTACAAACTCGTCGTCATCTTGTTTTTGTTTCTCTTCCAACCTTGAAGGGAATGGTATCTTTACAATGGCAAGTTCTTTAATTGTTTCTTTCTCTGGTTGAATATCTGGTTTGATTACTTCCTCTAGTTTTGGTTCATCATCAATTTCTAAAGGTTCTTCTAGAAGATCATTAGTATTCCCCTTATTTACCTCTTGAGTTGGTTTCTCCGGGCTACTCAGCACTTTACCTAATTGGAGTGTGATTGCTTTCACTTGCCCCTTTCTCTCTCTTTGAGGATTATCTTCAGTGTTACTAGGGGTACCAGTGTAATTTTTTCTCTTCATATCTCCCATAATGCTCATTAATTGTCTCATCTAATCCTCAAGCATAGTCAATGTTTTTGTTGAATTGGTGCACTCAGACTGCACATGTTTCACGTCTATCCTCATTGACTGCATTTCCCTTTTAATTTGATCCAAACATTAACCACATATAATATGGTCATTTGGGTTGGCCCTCTGCTGAGGTTTCTATAAATAAGGAGATTGATAGTTATTATTTTTAACTTGATTAAAATTATTTCTCAGATTTGGGTGATCACTCCATCCGGGTTTATAAGTATTTGAACAAGGGTTTCCACCTCTATTCCCTATGTAATTCACATCCTCGGTAGGATTATTGATGTAATGGAAAAGTGGTTTGTCCCCTCCATATATAGATGGTGCACTATTCTTAGACTTTATATGGTTGATTCTGTCCACTAGCTACTGATATTTGTCATGCTCTTAGAGAGCCTTTACCGTGGATAGTGTAACGCCCTGAATTTGGGCCTAGTAGAATTGGGCCTATTGGGCCTTGGGCATGGAGCGTTTAAAATTTTTTAGAACAAGAGAAAAGCACTAACCAAGTTGTAACGCCCCAAAAATCCCGAAACTTTAAATTTCTGTGCATTGAGGTTGGTATGTATGAGTAGCACTTAGAATATTAATTTTAAGGTATTATCGGGATTATTTGAAGCCTTAGAGATAGGGAAGACCATAGGGAAAAATTTATTTTTCTTACTTTAGTGGACCTTAGTATCAGGCAATAGGCCTCTTAAGCGGATTAAGTGGAAAATAGGACACAAATGGGCTTGTGGTCCAGTGGCAAGTGGCATCACTTGGGGAGCTATAAGGTGGCGTGTTGTCAGCTGAGGAGGTCCAAGGTTCAAGCATTAGGAGTGGTATTTTTGGAGTGTTTTATTTTGCATAGGTGGGTGGCCAGAGTTGTGTTGAATATGAACTCTTGCGTTGGAGTGTTTGAGTGGTAAGGGGAACTGATAATGGAGGAAAATTTGGAGAAGGCTAAGGTGTTATCAGGAGAAAAGTTAGGAGATGGGGAGAGGGAGGAATTGGTGCTGAATAGGACTATAGGGAAAGGAGTATTCGGCTGGTGGCTATAAAAGGAGAGGCCAAATGCTTTGAAGGGTTTTTGAGCTTTCATTAGTCTTTCTTTTCTTCCCTTAATCGGTTTTCCTGTAGCCAAATTCTGTTGAAATCTCTTATAGCCAAATCCTTTTTGCCAAATTCTCTCATAGCCAAAATTTTCTATTACCGAGTTACCACCATCTTCTTCCCTGTCGAAATTCCTATTTGTGCCAAACCCTTGTTGTTTTCCTCCACCACAGATCGATTATTATCTACTATCAGTCAAGTGTTAAAAGCTGGATCTAGTTAATAGCTGTCTAGGCCGTAGGATCGAAAGGGGATTTGGTAAGAATTCGGTTAACCTCTTTTGTACATTTTGCTAAAAGTCAAAAGGCTATCTAACTGTCTTGTCGTTAATCTGTGATAACAAGGATAAGGTTCAAAGATCGCAAGCATGGTAAGATCGTTAGCAGGGGTAAGTGTACTCAACTCGATTGTGGTTTAAGTGAATGGCCAAATGTGTGTATGATCTCTAGGGGTAACTTGTGTGGCTTATGAGTCACTCGGATTTGATGGTGTATGTGTGAGTGCAGATCTAAGGGATACTCCTGATTAGTAGCTAAAGAAGTGCTATTAGAACCCGATGGCACACGGTAAGGTTATGGTAAGGCTTCGACTTTTGGTAAATGTTTTGATTTAGTGATTGATTGAAGGTTGGTTGGTTGTAGGTTTAAGGCTAAGGATAGTATAGCACGTCGCAGTAACCAGATGTGTACAAACACTACACACACATGATATCGGCAATGCTGGAAAGCCAAAAGGCTGAAAGTGGCTAAATGGGCCCGGTGGACCCTGAGGCTAAGTTTGATGAAATTGCTTGGTTGGTTGTATGAATTGAGTTAGTCATGCATGTTACATGATCTGGAATTGTTTTGGGCCTAATAGGCCATATGGATGAGATTTGGGCCTAATGGGACGTAAGGATGTGATTTGGGCTTGATGGGCTTTATGAGGATGTAGACAAGTATGTTAGGGTTTAATGGACTTTAGGCCTAGTTCTGAACAACTCTTAAATTACATAAGACTTAATCTAATAATTAAACATGTCCGTGGACAAGTCACTGGGTTAGAGTGTGGCAACGGACATATGCATGTTAGGATTGGATCTAGGGAGAGCTTGGTACTTAAGCAGTCCTAGTGGCCCACCTCCTCTTCTCTAGAATCCTACCTGGTGCATAGTGTGTGTTCACCTTAGCCACAAGGACTTGTTAATGGGCCAAAGTTGATAACTAAAACCTGAAAGGGACCAGAATACCCCGATTTGTTTGTACAATTACCAAAATACCTCGATTTACAAAATTACTAAAATACACTTGATTTGAAAATTTCCAAAATATCCTTAGATTTACAAAATTACTAAAATACCCCTAATTTGTAAAACTACCAGAATACCCTTGATTTGTAGAATTACCAAAATACCCCTATTTTATAAAATTACCTAAATACCCCTGTAAGTAGATTTACAGAAATACCCTTGGGTAGTGAAATGACTAAAATACCCCTAAGTGCCGAATGTGTGAAAATGTGTATGTTGCATTCATGAAATATATGTTGCACTTGGGTGGGTTTCGATGATATGGAGGAAGATTTGAGGATCGCATAGTCGCTTAACGACCGTGGATCCACCGGTGGCTTTAAGCTCATTATAGGAGCTTTGTTGCATGATCTCTGAAATCAGAGTTTTAAAATTTATAATGAATGTGATCGAACCTGGAAACTTACTCTACAAACGATTAAAGGCAAGTGTACCTATCGAAGAGTAGTATAGCTTAGGCAAGACCGGATTGTCGAACCCAAAGGAACTAAAAGTATTAATACTAACTTTCTTTTTATTATTTAGCCTTAGAAATAAAGTGAAGTTTGTTTTAATCTAAATTAACGAAGACTAAGCTAAGGATAAAGACAAAAAGAACGAATTAGGAAATAACTTGAAGAAAAACTCAATTGATCACGACGATACCCTCAGGAAGAATCCACCTAGACTTCACTTGTTATCTAACCCTGAATCATATGATTTATTAACTTAGCTTGATCCGTAGCACTCCCTAGCGTATATTAAACCCTCTCTCGAGGCGAATAACGTCTAACCCTAGGTTAATTAGTGGAACTCTCGTTCTCTTATAATAACCCCCTAGTAAATTGAGCTATGGATTCCCATATTAGGTTTCACCCTAATTCGGTAAAATCTCGTAACCCTATCTCTAGGCGTTCGATCAACTCCACTTAATTACGCTAGATCTACTCTTAAGCAGGGTCTATTCCTCCTCCACCTAAGCACATTCGATTTGGGTTAAGCATGCATAATTAAGAACAAACTAAATTTATCATATAATTCAAAAGTCAAATAATAAGATTCATCTAGGTTTCATCCCCTTCAGGTATCTGAGGGGTTTAGTTCATAACTAAATAAGAAAACATCTCAACAGAAAAGATAAAAAAAACGTAGGAAATCCCTAAAACTCCCTGAAGGAATTGAAGGAGAATTCCGCCGTCTTGAGTATAATTTCAGCTTCTTGTGATGGAACTGGCTAACTTCGAGTGATTCCCACAATTCTGACCTTTCCGGGTTGGCTCCTTGGCCTAGCTCGACCCCCGTTTCGGCTTCTGCCGACTCCCCTTTCAAGTTGCCCCCTTAGGTGTTTATATAGACTTTGAGATGCCTTACTTGGCCCCTAAGTATCCTAATCTGAGTAGTATCCCTACTAGGGTGTTTGAATAGGCTTTGGAATGTGTTTCTTTACCTCCAAGCATCCTTTCCCGAATGAAGTTGCTCTTTCCAGCGACAGGGACACGGCCATGGCACACGCCCGTGTAAATCGTGGCAGTTCAGACTTCTTTAATGAGGCACGACCGTGTAAATCAGGGTCGGGCCGTGTTCTAGTTGATTGACATGGCACGGCCGTGTGGGCTTAAGTCCAGGCCGTGTCGATTTTGGGATATGGTCCATTTACTCCATTTTTGGCCCATTTTCTGTTCTTTTCATCCTCGGGTGCTTTCCTGGGTATAAAACATGAAAAGAAAGGATTAAGAGCACCTTTTTACATAAATCGAGGCTTCAATTATCAAAAAGCATGCTAAATGTAGGCCTAAAATATGTTACTTTTACGGTTTATCAAATATCCCCACACTTAAGCTTTTGTTTGTCCTCAAGCAAAATTTTCAACTTACAATTAAAACGAACTTTCCATAATTCATAATTTCTATCAACAATGTCTTATCATAATTCAGAGATAATTCATACATGGATAATTCAACTCAAAGAGTCCTAAAGATTCAAACAATCAAAGTCATACATTTATAGCATGAAAACATAGGTGTTTCCCTTTACCTGAAAAGTTACCTCTGATTCAAAATTGACAAGAGTTGACATCCTCACTAAAGATTCGCTCAAATCACTCAAAGTGTTTAAGGTTCAAAATTAAGCACTCAATAAGTCAAACATGAAGGGTTAATCCCATAGGCTTGCATGAAAATCAAATCTCCACCACTGTAAAATGAGATGATGCACAAATCAAAAGGTCTTTAACAGGGTTGTAATGGGGCTTAGGTTAAGGGTATGGATAAAGGCTGAATTAGAAGGTTAGAATCGAGATTGACCTGACAAATTACCTATCTAGAAATACGAACTAATGATAAGTAATTGCATCAAATGAAAATTTGAAATACCAATACTCTAATACGAGCTTTTTCTTGAATATTTGGAATTTAAACATATAAGCTCACTTAATTATAGAACTAATACTGAATATACTTTTTTTTTTCAGAACAGATAATTATAATAATAAGAAAGAACTTTTACAACTGAAATATAGAACATAGTTAGGAAACTGTTCAAAATCAAATATCGACAAAAGGGTAGTTAAAAAGAAATGGGGATGACAAATACAAAGGGTTTTGGGTTAAAATTATAGGGTGAGTCAATAAAAAGGATTGTTAGGATTAAACGGGGTTCACTAAGGGTTAATTATGAGGGTAGGCTTTTTATGGAGTAAGTGGGTTAAATCCTTGGTGCCTTTATCATCTCTGTATATCAAATCATAGGTGTGGTCTCGACATGTATAATCAATACAAGTTCTAGAATAACAAATCAATGTTGACACACTCATAATCAATAAGGTGAGCAAGAAAAAGAATATATGCTCTATAAGGCTCAAAATCTCACAAAAAATTATGGGTTTTTGATGTCAACCTCGTAAATTTCAAACTTCAAAGTAATATTCAAATTCAGGTAGACAACCTAATTTTTTTTTTCAAAAAAAAAAAATAGACTTATCATGCTTGATTCTCTAGTATCCTTCAAATTTAATCATCAATGCACAATTATCAATGACATACTCTAAAACATATCAATAAAAATCATAAATCAAAAGAATTTTCATTCTAATCATAATATGAGAGATTTTCTTTAGAATAAGGCATAATTCAGGGATTTTCAAATGATACTATAGTTAACCCCCCACACTTAAGATGTACATTGCCCTCAATGTACAAAGATAGAAAATATGACAATATAGTGAGACAATCAAAAGATAGGGAGAGATGTGAAACTTCCTGATTTTTGGATGAAGTTAATGAAAAGAAACCGGATAGGATTGGAGGTGAACGTGGGGAAGTGTCTCGAACCGTTTGAAATTGAATCCTCGAAGCAGCTGGTCGAATTTTATTGCAACCTAAGCTAAATCTAAATGACATAAATAAAAAAAGAAAATAATAAAATAAAAATAAATAAATAAATGAAAATAAATAAATAAGGATAAAAATAAAAATAAAAATAAAAATGAATAAGAAAAAAATAAAAATAAAATAAAATAAAAGTAAATAGTGATACGGTCCACGCCCATATGCCTACCCGTGGTGTCCACAAGCCCACGGCCACGGCCGTGTGCAAGGCCACGTGGTATGGAAATCATGTTTTACTTATTCGGTTAGTTTGTAGTTAGAAGCTGAAAAAATATGAAAGTAATAATTAAAATAAAATATGAAAATTTAAATGAAGTTAGTGCTCGGGTTGCCTCCCGAGAAGCGCTCGTTTATAGTCTTAAGCTAGACGTGAAAATCCTTTCTCATGTGATCAACTCGATTTTTGATATAAAGCTTAAGTCGGGTAATATTTACCTCAAAAGTGCTGAATTTAGGATTGCTTACCTTGACTGTCCCGTATAGGAAGACATTACCTAAAAAGTGATTTCTTCATTTGTTTTTAGGTCTGAATTGGCGATTCGAGGGTCTTCCTTATTCATCAATACTTGATCCCCTATTTTGAAGTGATTTGTTATTCCTATCGGCTTGTCTAGGGGTTCCTTCGATTTTTCTTCGTATGGTTTCGGTTTCTCTTTAAAGTGTGTCTTCCACTCTTCTAGTTTGTCAACCTTAAGGCTTTGTTCCTCATATAAATCTTCTTTATTGGCATGAGGCCTATGATTCGGCTCAGGTTTTTGGGTTCGTGGTGTTTCCTATGATGAAGGTTGTACAAATTTGTTATCAACTGAATTTATTTTCTTTCCTTCATCAATCGATGTTCTGGCCGAGTCAAACGCTTGTAGACTGATTGATTCATCACCTATACGAAGAATGAGTTCTCCTGTACCAACATCAATTTTAGTCCTGGCATTTGCTAGAAAGGGTCTTCCTAAAATTAAAGGAATTGAATTGTCCTTATCCATGTCTAAAACGACAAAGTCTACTGGGAATACGAATTTATAAATTTTGATTAGAACATTTTCTATTATACCACTAGGAATTCTGATAGTATTATCAGTTATTTGAATGCTCATCCTTGTTTGCCTGGGTTTCCCTAGACCTAGTTGTTTAAACATTTTATAAGGCATAACATTGACGCTTGCCCTTAAATCAGCTAAAGCATTATCAATAGATAAACTACCAATTAAACATGGAATTGTAAAACTCCCTGGATCTTTTAGTTTTCGTGGCAATTTATTTTGTAGAATTGCTGAGAACATTGCGTTTAGCTCCACATGCGATGCCTTGTCTAGCTTTCATTTGTTTGTCAACAGTTCTTCTAAAAATTTTCTATAATCGGGTATCTGCGAAAGAGCTTTGAGAAGCGGTAAGTTAATATGTAATTTCTTTAAAAGTTTAAGAAACTTACGAAACTGTTCCTCTGTGTTGTCCTTCTTCACTGCTTCGAAATATGGTATACGAAGTTGGTACTCTGTAATCAGTGATTTTGGTATTTCATGGCTCACCTTAACCTTACCTTCACCTACTACAGGCTCTTGCCTCGGGTCAGATTCCACTACAGGCTCTTGCTCTTTTGGGTTAGTTTCAGTGTTGCTTGGCAAGCTTTCTTGTGGTAGTTCGAAAATCTCTGATAGAATTTCAGAAACTATCTTAGTAAGTTGTCCAACTGACTTAGTGAGTTCCCCAACTTGGTTCTTGATCTTTTGAATCGATGCTTCTTGATCTTTGAGTGCTAGTTCAGTGTTTTGGAAACGAGTTTCTGTCACCACTATAAATTTTGTCAGCATTTCCTCAAGGTTCGACTCTTCTTCCTGTTGGTGAGGTGGTTGTTGAAAATTGGGAGGAAGTTCCTGTCTTTGGCTACTTTGATCATCCCACGAGAAATTGGGATAGTACCTCCACCCTGCATTATAAGTGTCATTATAAAAATTATTTTGAGGTCTAGAATAGTTACCCATATAGTGGACTTGTTCGTTCTCCATGCCATATTCGTAGAGTGGGTACTCAGGATTCGCCATGCCTTCTGGATTCGAGACATATTGTATTACCGGGTGTACCTGCGTATAACCATACCAACCGTCAGATTATTTATTTAAAAGCTCTACCTGGTTAGATAACATGGTGACCGCATCGAGGTTGAAAACATCGGCTGCTTTTGTTGGCATTGTCCTCATAACTTACCACTGATAGTCATTTAGCGCCATCTCCTCTATAAACTATAATTATCTGCCAAAAGAAAATAAAAGGAAAATTAACAAAGTAAAAATAAAAATAAATAAAATAAAAAAATTGCAATAAAAAAATGGCTAAAGTAATAAAAATTAAGCTTTCTTAATATTTTAGTTCCCCGGCAACGGCGCCAAAAACTTAATCGCTGAAATCAGAGTTTTAAAATTTATAATGAATGTGATCGAACCTGGAAACTTACTCTGACAACGATTAAAGGCAAGTGTACCTATCGAAGAGTAGTATAGCTTAGGCAAGACCGATTATCGAACCCAAAGGAACTAGAAGCATTAATACTAACTTTCTTTTTATTTTTTAGCCTTAGAAATAAAGTGAAGTTTGTTTTAATCTAAATTAACGATGACTAAGCTAAGGATAAAGACAAAAAGAACGAATTGGGAAATAACTTGAAGAAAAACTCAATTGATCACGACAATACCCTCAGGAAGAATCCACTTAGACTTCACTTGATATCTCACCCTGAATCATATGATTTATTAACTTAGCTTGATCCGTAGCACTCCCTAACGTATATTAAACCCTCTCTCGAGGCGAATAACATCTAACCCTAGGTTAATTAGTGGAACTCTCGTTCTCTTATAATAACCACCTAGAATAGCAGTAAATCGATCTATGGATTCCCATATTAGGTTTCACCCTAATCCGAAAAAATCTCGTAACCCAATCTCTAGGTGTTCGGTCAACTCTGCTTAAATACGCTAGATCTACTCTTAAGCAGGGTCTATTCCTCCTCCACCTAAGCACATCTAGTTTGGGTTAAGCATGCATAATTAAGAACAAACTAAGTATTTATCACATAATTCAAAAGTCAAATAATAAGAGTCATCTAGGTTTCATCCCCTTCAGGTATCTGAGGGGTTTAGTTCATAACTAAATAAGAAAACATCTCAAGAGAAAAGATAAAACAAAACATAAAAAATCCCTAAAACTCCCTGAAGGAATTGAAGGAGAATTCCGCCGTCTTGAGTATAATTTCAGCTTCTTGTGATGTATCAACTGGCTAACTTCAAGTGATTCCAACAATTCTGACCTTTCCGACTTGGCTCCTTGGCCTAGCTCAACCCCCGTTTTAGCTTCTACCGACTCTCCTTTCAAGTTTCCCCCTTGGGTGTTTATATAGACTTTGAGATGCCTTACTTGGCCCCTAAGTATCCTAATCTGAGTAGTATTCCTACTAGGGTGTTTTAATAGGCTTTGGAATGTGTTTCTTTCCTTCCAAGCATCCTTTCCCGAATGAAATTGCTCTTTCTAGCGACAGGGACACGGCTACGGCACACGCCCGTGTAAATCGTGGCCAGGCCGTGTTTGGACTTCTTTAATGAGGCACGACCGTGTAAATCGGGGTCGGGCTGTGTTCTAGTTGATTGACGTGGCACGTCCGTGTGGGCTTAAGTCTAGGCCGTGTCGATTTTGTGATATGGCCCATTTACTCCGTTTTGGGCCCTTTTTCCATTATTTTCATCCTCGGGTGCTTTCCTGGGTGTAAAACATGAAAAGAAAGGATTAAGAGCACCTTTTTACATAAATTGAGGCTTAAATTATCCAAAAGGATGCTAAATATGGGCCTAAAATATGTTACTTTTACGGTTTATCACTGCAACGTTTGTGTAGTGCTGCTGCTGGTGCTACCTTTGGTGTGTAGGGATGGGTGGGTTGATATTTATATCCCCACAGGTGTGTAGGGTTGGAAGGGAAATGGTGGGTAGGGTTGGATTTGGGATGGATGCATTGCATTCATGTGATACTGATGTGATATGAGGTCATTGTGGGTTAAGGTCAAGACCACCGATTTTGATAGGGCTTAGGTCCAATGTAATATTTGCATGTTGATTGGATTGCCAAGGTTGTACACACTGAGTTTCAAAACTCACACCCTTTTTACTAAATGTTTCAGGTGATCGTCAGTAAGCGGCTCGACGTGGGAGAGAACTTGGAGATGGCCACACTACAAGATATTTAGAGGTTTTATTTATTTGTTTCAAAAGACATGATTTAAATTGCTTTATTTTCATTGGATGTATTAAGGCCTTGTACTCTGTTTCGACTTTGGATTTTGAGTTTTGTTGTTTCAACTGTTTACTTAATTATTAAACCTGAGTAATTTATTATGTTTAAACATGGTTTTCAAAATACTTAAAATAATAAAATGGGCTTTTATCATTACTTTAATTTAGCATTAAGGATTTCAGGCATTTAGGCCTTTAACTTTAATTTAGCAAAATTGTTTTGAATTGTGCCTTTGATGTGACATTCCTAGATTCGACCATAACGTCTGAGCTGGGTTTAGTGTGTTACAGATAGTCTATGGTCATATGTGTCTCTTAGTTGGCCATTAGTAGGAGTTCATCGTCATATTTTCTATTAATTCATATGCATCCCCATACATTCGGTTCATTAAAACACCTCCTATAATTCCATTTAATCTGAATCTTGTGTGTATATCCAACCCATTGTAGAAAATTTGCAGTTGTAACCACTCGGGCAATCCGTGATGTGGCCATTTCAAAATCAGTGTTTTAAAATGCTTCCAAGCTTCATGAACAATTTCTCTCTTTAATTGTTTGAACATGGAAATTTCCCTTCTTAGCTGGACCGTTTTGCTAATAGGAAAGAACTTTTGTAGGAAATTTCTTGCAAGTTCGTCTCATGTTGTGATAGATCTTGATGCCTACGAATCTAACCAAGAAAAGGCGTTAGCAATAAATGAAAGGGGGAACAACCGAAGAGCATCATCAGTGACCCCATTATATTTAAAGGTATCACAAAGCTAGAGGAACCATTTTAGATGCTGACTCAAATCTGTTATCACCGTTCCTCGAAACTGTAAATTATTTAAACTGTAAATTATTTTGGATCATCTGGATCATAATTGGATTGATCTCAAATTTACTGGTCGTGATGTGGCCTCGTTATACTCCCTTGAATCATATCCAGATTCAGTTAGGCATATTCTTTCAAAGTCCTTTTGTTACTCGCCATAAGAGTTGATAAGTGCTAAAAATAACATGTTCTAAACTTATCCTTAATGTGTTTTTAGGTGATTATTAGAGGTTAAATTATGAATTTTATTCTTCTAATCCTTTAAATTCATGTTTCTATACGCAGGAGAGCATTTAGAAGCAAAAGGAGTGAAAAACAAGCGAAAATAAAAAAATCGAAGCAAGTTTTAGGAGCCACATGGGCTGGGCCATTCCACACGATCGTGTGAGCCACACGGGCTACCACACGACCGTGTGCCAGATTGTGTAGAAATCATGATCTGTACTCCAAACACACGAAAAATGCAATTTTTAGGTTTTTCAGGCATTCTAAGACTTATGTATACCAAATATGAGAACAGAAGAGTAAGTCGTCATATAATATTGAAGAAAACAACTTGAAAACACCATTGAAGTTGACTCTGAAACAGATTTCCATCAAGATTGAAGATCTCTTTTTGATATCTTTGAAGTTTATTATTAGTTTCTTTATTAGATAAACCCTAGGATGGATTTTATCTTTTGATTTCTATTTTACACAATAAATACTTAGATCTTCTTCTCAATTATGTGTGTGATAAACCATAAAAGTAACATATTTTAAGCCTACATTTAGTATGCTTTTGGATGATTTAAGCCTTGAATTATGTAATTTGGTGCTATCATTCCTTTGTTTTCATATTTTATACCCAGGAGAGCACCAAAGGATGAAAAGAACGGAAAATGGGCCCAAAACGGGGTAAATGGGCCATATCACGAAATCCACACGGCCTGGGCCCAAGACCACAAGGCCGTGCCTCATTCAATAGGATCGAACACGGCCTGGCCACGACTTACACGAGTGGGTGCCATGGGCGTGTCCTTGCCATGGGAAAGAAGTGTTTCACTCGGATATGGATACTTAGAGGCAAAGAAACATATTCTGAAGCCTATATAAACCCCCTAAGTATGACCAGAAAAGGGGGAACCTAGGGCTTTAGTCAGGGGCTGTCCAGCTAGGCCAAAGAGGGCAGATTTGTGGGGATTTACTCGAAGATAGCCAGTTGATCCATCTCAAGAAGTCATAATCATACTTAAGACGGAGGATCTCTCCTTCAATTCCTTCAGGGGGTTTTAGGGATTTCTTATGTTTTGTTTTATCTTTTCTTCTGAGATGTTTTCCTTTATTGTTATGAACTAAACCCTCAGATACCTGAGGGGACGAAACCTAAGATGAATCTTGTTATCGTTTGTTGAACTATATGATAAATATTTGACTTGTTCTTAATTATGTGTTCTTAATTCTTGTGTTGATATTTCGGGGATATTAATTCAAGTATGATGAGCTTAGGTGGAGGAGCAAAAGCCCCTGCCTAAGAGTAGATCTAGCATAATTAAACGGAGTTGATCACACGCCTAGAGATAGGGTGACGATATGTTGCCCGATTAGGGTGAAACCTAATATGGGAGCCCATCGATTGAGTTAATGCTATTCTTGTGGTTTTAATTAGAAAGAGATTTTAATTAATCAACCTACGATTAGACGTTGGTCGCCTCGAGAGAGGGATTAATATAACTTAGGGAATCTTACGGATCAAGTGAAATGAATAAATCGTCTGGTTCAGAGTTCGATAACAAGTGAAGTCTAGGTGGATTCTTCCTTGGGTGTCGTCGTAACCGATTGGTTTTTCTTCGAACTTATTTTCCCAATTTCATTCTTCTTTGTCCTAGAGTCTTTAGTTTAGTAGTTAATTAATTTTGGATTAGATAAATAATTCCCTTAATTTTAGGCTAGATAATAAAAAGAGAGTTAGTATTAGTACTTTTGGTTCATTTTGGTTCGACAATCCGGTCTTGCCTTATCTATACTACTGTTCGATAGGTATGCTTGCCTCATATCATTGTCATAGTTAGTTTCCAGGTTCGGTCATTCTTTATATAAATTTTAAGACTTTGACATCGCGAAAACAACGATCAAGTTTTTGGCGCCGTTGCCAGGGAACTAAAATATTAAGAAAGCTCAATTTTTATTAGTTTAGACATTTTTATTTATTTATTTATTTATTTTATTTTAAACTTTGCTAAATTTCTTTCCTTTGTTCCTTTCAGGTACCTCTAGTTTATGACTAGAAGGAACCCGACAGGACCCCTACTTTATGATAGTGATATTGAAGGTATCGTTTGCAGAAATAACTGAGAGATAAGGCGAAGCTTAAACTACATAGAAGAAGAGCAAGAAGCTGAATTTAATACCACCGAAGAGGTGGCTGAGAATAACCCGCCACCTCTAGAGATGGTCGAACATCATGCTCCTCGAACTATGTATGATTATGCTAAACCTAGTTTAACAGGAACTGAGTCTAGTATTGTTAGGCCTACTATTGCTGCAAACAATTTTGAGCAGAAACCTAACACTACAGATGATACAACAGTTTGTTCAGTTTGATGGTCTGCAAGATGAAGACCCTAACACACACTTAGCGAATTTTCTAGAATTCTGTGATACCTTCAAGATAAATGGCGCTTTTGATGATGCCATCCGTCTTCAGTTATTTCCCTTTTCTTTGAAGAATAAAGCCAAACAGTGGTTGCTTTCTCCTCCACGAGAGTCAATCACTACATGGGATCAAAATACCGAAAAGTTTTTATTAAAATATTTTCCATCGGCCAAAACGGCCAAGTTGAGGAATGATATCTCTTCTTTTGTACAGATGGATTTAGAGACACTTTATGATGCATGGGAGAGATACAAAGATTTGTTGAGAAGGTGCCCACACCGCGAACTACCTTTGTGGCTACAGGTCCAAACTTTTTCCAATGGTGTGAACCCTTCAACAAGGCAACTAATTGATTTAGCCGCTGGCGGAACCCTGAACAACAAAACTCCTAAAGTAGCCTACGAGTTTATAGAGAAGATGTCAATAAATTACTATCAGTGGCAGGTTACAAGGACAAGGCCAGCCAAAGCAGCCGGGGTTTCAACCTCGACGCAATGACAGCACTATCAAATCAGGTAGAGTTGTTACATAAAAATTTTAATGGTTTATATGGTTCTTCACAAGCACATCCAGTTATGCAGTGCAATGTAAGCGGAGAAGTGGCAAATCCTGAGTACCCACCCTATGGACAGGGCATGGAGAGCGAACAGATGAACTATATGGGTAACAATTTCCGGTCTAACAATAACCCTTATAGTAATACTTATAATCTAGGTTGGAAGAACCACCCCAATTTCTCATGGGGTGGTCAAAGAAATCAAAGGCAACAACCATCCCAAAACTTCCAACAGCAGCCCTACCCACAGGAAAAGAAGCCGAACCTTGAAGTGATGCTAACAAATTTCATAGCAGCCTCAGAAACACGTTTCCAAAAACATGAAGTATTGTCACAGGAGTTCAAGGATCAAATCAGGCAACTTGCTAAGCAAATTTCTAAGAGACCACAGGGAAGACTACCGACAACACCGAGACTAACCCAAGGGAGCAAGTTCAAGCCATAATAGCTTAAGATAGTGAAGGGTTAGACGAACCTAATTCAAAGCAAAAGGATGTGGTACAAGAAAATATGGTTGAGGTCAATAACAAGCCGAAACAGGTAATTAAAGAGTACAAATCTCGCATACCATATCCCCAAGAAATAACGAAAGACGACACAGAGGAACAGTTCGGTAAGTTTTTTAAACTTTTAAAGAAATTACATATTAATTTACCGTTTCTTGAAACTCTTTCCCAGATGCCAGATTCCAGGAAATTTTTAAAGAAGCTATTGAAAAATAAGCTAAAGAATGACGAGGAATCACATGTGGAACTGAATGCAGTATGCTCAGCAATTTTGCAAAATAAATTATCACAAAATTTAAAAGATCCCGGGAGTTTTACAATTCCATGCTTAATTGGTAGTTTATATATTGATAATGCGTTAGCTGATTTAGGGGCAAGCATAAATGTCGTGCCTTACAAATTGTTTAAACAACTATGTCTAGGGAAACCCAAACAAACTAGGATAATCATTCAATTAGCTAATAAAACTATTAGAGTTCCTAGGGGTATAATTGAAGATGTACTTGTGAAGATTGATAAATTCGTATTCCCAGTAGACTTCGTCGTTTTAGACATGGATGAGGACAACACAATCCCCCTAATTTTAGGACGACCATTTTTAGCAACTGCCAGAACTAAAATTGATGTCGACACAGGTGAACTCATACTCTGTGTAGGTAAGGAGACAGTCACTCTTCAAGCCCTCGATTTAGCTAGGACATCGAACAATCAAGGTGAGAAAGTAAATTCTATTCATATCCATTTAGTTAACCCCTATTTTCAGGAAGCACCATAAAAGAACACAACCAAGTCCGATCCTAAACCCTGTGCCAACAAGGAAATAACTCACAAGGAACAAGGGATTCAGATCGATGAACTAGAAGAGGAGAAGACGCATTTTAAAGAAGAACTAGGGATACATGAAGTAGAACCAAGGCCATCCTACGAGACAAACAAATTCAAAATTGGAGATAAGGTATTACTAGATAAAGCAGACCTACGAATGTCCCCTCTTGATCCTAACACAAGCAAGGAAATCCCTTTGAAGGTAATAAATGTTTTCCTGTATAGAATGATCGAGGTAAGTCACCCTATGTTTTCCACTTTGAAAATAAATGCTACTCTTCTTAAACCGTATCATGATAATGGAACTGCTAGCACGATGAAAGACTTTCAACTCCTCAAACCACCATGAATATGCAAATGAGAAGAGAGTCTAGCTTAAGACTATAAACGAGCGTTTCTCGGGAGGCAACCCGAGTACTAACCCCATTAACTTCTATATTTTTCATTTTTATTTTTTTTTATTCTTTCCTTATAGCACCTAACTATTAACTAACTAAAAGTACAAAATTTCAAGCCACACGGCCTTGCACACGGCCGTGGCCGTGGCCCTGTGGATACACCGAATCTCCGTACTTACATGGCAGAGATGGTACGAGTTAGAGCGAATCAGTTTTCAAGTCACGGACTCAACTACCACGCCACAGCCGTGCAATGCAGCCGTGGCCAATACTGTTAGATTATACACGGGCATGGAAACTAGAACGTGCGTGTGGGAGAAGTGAACAAAGCACAACAAGGCCGTGCGATACTGCCGTGTGACACACCACGCCCATGGTACACGGGCGTGGGAAAGCACCAGGCCCCAAAATCTTATTTAAAACACCCCCTCCCCTTCTCACCCACTCCCCATTCACTCTTCACCCCCTTCATATTCACTCTTCTCCTTTTTCAATATCTAAAGCCTCAATTTATGCTTCAACGTTGTCGAAGAAGCGGAAAGATCCCAGAACAGTCTCTCTTAGGGAAACCGATCTACATAAGTTCATGTCGGCCGCTTCATCCATTCAACAAGCCAAGGATCTTTGAGGCCATTTAATTTTTCTTCTTTTCTACTCTTCTCCTTTATTTTCCTTCTATTTGACTATCTTATGCTTAATTTAATTTATTTTATTTTAGTTTCTTAGTGTCAATTTCTTCAGGCTACTAGGGAATCACACCGGAACCACGACCACCGCCTCAACTCAGCCTTAGAAGTCACACCCACCTCACAAACCATCCAACAATAAGGACTCTTCAGTCTATTCAACTTTCATCTTTCATTTTATTTACATATCTGTTTTCTTTCTCTTTATCCTTCTTGTCTTTAATTATATATTTAGTTTATTTTAAATGTGTCTCAATAATTACTGGCTAATTCTCTATGGGCTTCCCAATTTCTTCATCTAGCGTAGAGCTCGGTAGCAGCCACCACACCTCGGGACTCCCAACTCAAGGAAACCATCCACATTCAGGAAGTTTTACCTCTCCCTATCTCTTAAATTTCATATACATCTTTGTACATTGAGGGCAATGTACATCTTAAGTGTGGGGGGTGAATATTTGTTTCGAAAAAGTTCATAACTTTCTTCATTATTCTCAAATCCCTGAATGATATCTTGTCTTGAAGTGAGTTTCTCATATTATGATTAGAATAAAAATTTCTTTGATTTATGATTTTTATTGATATGTTTTGGATTAAGTTAATGATAATTATGCATTGATGATTAAATTTGAAGGATACTAGAGAATCAAGCATGATAAGTCTATTTCCAAAAATTAAAATTTTGTTAGGTTGTCTACCTAAGTCTAATTATTACCTTGAAGTTTGAAATTTGCAAGATTGATATCAAAAACCCATTATTTTTTGTGAGATTTTGAGCCTTTTAAAGCATACATTCTTTCGTGCACACTTTATTAACTATGAGTGTGTCAACATTGATTTGTTATCTAGAACTTGCATCGATTATACCGACCACACCTTTGATTTGATATACAGAGATGATAAAGGCACCTAGGATTTAACTGACTTATCCCACTAAAAGCCTACCTTCATAATTAACCTCTAGTGAACCCTGTTTAATCCTAATAACCCTTTTTATTGACCCACCCACTAATATTAACCCCAAACCCTTTGTATTTGTTATCACCATTCTTTTTGACAACCCCTATGTTGAGATTTGATTTGACCAGTTGCCTGACTATTTTATCTATTTCAATCTATCCTTTATTATGTATTTGACTTGTTCTTAAAAAAAATCGAAGTATATTCATTATTAGTTCTATGTTAGCTGAGCTTATACTTGTAAATTCCAAATCTCGAAGAAAAAGCTCGTGTCATTAGTATTAGTAGTAAAAATTTTGATTTGATTTAATTATTTATTATTAGTTCGTGTTTCTAGTTAGGTAATTTGTCAGGTCAGTCTCGATTCTAACCCTCTAATTCAGCCTTTATCCACACCTTTAACCTAAGCCCCGTTACAATCCTATTAAAGACCTTTTGATTTGTGTATCATCTCATTTTATAGTGGTGGAGATTTGATTTTCATGCAAGCCTATGGGATTAACTCTTCATGTTTGACTTTTGAGTGCATAATTCTGAACCTTAAAACACTTTGAGTGGTTTGAGTGAATCTTTAGTGAGGATACCAACTCTTGTTGATTTTGAATCAGAGGTAATAATTAGGTAAGGGGAAACACCTAATATTTTTCGGGCAAAAAATGTATGACTTCGAGTGTTTGAATCTTTAGGACTCTTTGAGTTGAATTATCCATGTATAAAATTATCTTTGAATTATGATGAAACATTATTGATAAGTATTATGAATCGAGGAAGTTCGCTTTAATTATGAGTTGAGAATTTTGCATGAGGACGAGTAAAAGCTTAAGTGCGGGGGTTTTTGATAAACCGTAAAAGTAACATATTTTAAGCCCACATTAGTATGCTTTTGGATGATTTAATCATTGAATTATGTAATTTGGTGCTCTTAATCCTTTGTTTTCATGTTTTATACCCAGGAGAGCACCAAAGGACGAAAATAAGGGAAAACGGTCCCAAAACGGAGTAAATGGGCCATATCACGAAATCCACACGGCCTAGACCCAAGACCACACGGCCGTTCCTCATTCAAACAGATCAAACATGGCCTGGCCATAACTTACACGGGCGTGTCCCATGGGCGTGTCCCTACTGTAGGAAAGAAGAGTTTCACTCGGATTTGGATACTTAGGGGCAAAGAAACATATTCTGAAGCCCATATAAACCCACTAAGTATGACCAGAAAAGGGGGAACCTAGGGCTTTAGTCAGGGGCCGTCCAGCTAGGCCAAAGAGGGCAAATTTGTGGGGATTTACTCGAAGATAGCCAGTTGATCCATTTCAAGAAGCCGAAATTATACTTAAGACGGAGGATCTCTCCTTCAATTCCTTCAAGGGGTTTTCGGGATTTCTTATATTTTGTTTTATCTTTTCTTCTCAGATGTTTTCCTTTATTGTTATGAACTAAACCCTTAGATACCTAAGGGGATGAAACCTAAGTTGAATCTTGTTATCATTTGCTGATCTATATGGTAAATATTTGACTTGTTCTTAATTATGTGTTCTGAATTCTTGTGTTGATATTTCGGGGATATTAATTCAAGTATGATATGCTTAGATGGAGGAGAAAAAGTCCCTGTGTAAGAGTAGATCTGGCATAATTAAGCCCAAAGATAGGGTGACAAGATTTTGCCTGATTAGGGTGAAACCTAATATGGGAGTCTATAGATCGAGTTAATGCGATTCTACTGGTTTTAATTAGAAAGAGATTTTAATTAATCAACCTAGGGTTAGACGTTGGTCGTCTCGAGAGAGGGATTAATATAACTTAGGGAATCTTACGGATCAAATGAAATGAATAAATCATCTGGTTCAGAGTTAGATAACAAGTGAAGTCTAGTTGGATTCTTCCTTGGGTGTCGTCGTAATAGATTGGTTTTTCTTCGAACTTATTTTGCCAATTTCATTCTTCTTTGTCTTAGAGTCTTTAGTTTAGTAGTTAATTAGTTTTAGATTAGATAAATAATTCCCTTAATTTTAGGCTAGATAATAAAAAGAGAGTTAGTATTAGAACTTTTGGTTCCTTTGGGTTCGACATTCCGGTCTTGCCTTAACTTTACTACTGTTCGATAGGTACGCTTGCCTCATATCGTTGTCATAGTTAGTTTCCAGGTTCGATCATTCTTTATATAAATTTTAATACTTTGACTTCACGAAAACAATGATCAGTGTGCTTCATTCTTGGTTTAATATTTCCGAACTATTAATCCATGTTTGATGTGTTTAAATTAGAGGAGGAATAAATCCTTTTTTAGAGTAGATCTAGCATAATTGAGTGGAGTTGCATACAATCTTAGAAATAAGATGACTTAAATTAACTAGATTAGAGTAAAATCTAATAAGGGGATCCATAGATCGAGTTAATGTGATAATAGAGGTTTTAATTAGAAAAAAATTTCAATTAATCAACCTAGAGTCAGTTGCTCTTTGTAACACCCCAAACCCGGCCTAAACGTTACGACAGGATCTGGCATGTCACATAAAAGGGTTGTTTATAAACTGTGCGTTTGTTAAAAATTTTGAGTTTAAATATTTATTTGCTGGTAATCCTTTATTTAACATTTTGGAAAACGATTATTAAGGGTTTAGGAAATTACCATATTAAACATTTAATAATAATAGGCAGTAATCAAATTAAAAACTAAACAAAAAAAAAACACCAAAATTAAAGTTATAGTGTCCTTATTACATAACAAAAACCCAAATAAAAATAAGTCCAAATAAAAGAAACGAGTTTACAAGAAAACATTGCATGGCCACCACTATTCCGCCTTAGCTCCCAAATCCACGATCGAATGATTACCTACAAAATTAAACAAAGGGGTGAGTCATTGAGACTCAGTGTGCAAATCCCCAGAAACGTAATCTGGGCCTTAAGCCCACAGATGCACATTGGGCCTTAGCCCACTCAAGATGGCATACAAAAGATATGAATGCAATATGTCCCAGCCCAACCTAGTTTTTCCATCCTCTACACGCCAACCCGTACTAGCCAATCACACCGTGGGGATTTCTACAATCAACCCTCCATCTGCTACACGCCATCTCGATAGTCATGCTGTCAGTTATAATGCCGATCACCATGTGACCTTATAATCCACTGTGGCAGAGCGACCGATCACTGTGTGACCTTATAACTAAATGTGGCAAAGCCACCGATCACTATGTGACCCTATAATCAAATGTGGCAGAGCCACCGATCACTATGTGACCTCAAAATCAAATGTGGCAGAGCCACCGATCACTATGTGACCTCATAATATAACGTGGCTTAGCCACCGATCACTATGCGACCTCATAATATAACGTGGCATAGCCACCGATCACTATGTGACCTCATAATCAAGCAGTTCCCCTTAAACATCATAGCATCCCAAATCCCATGCAATATGACACAATAATTCGTGTATGTAGCATGACATGTATGCAAAACATATATCAAATATAAGTATAACATGAATTACCATCATAATCAGATAGACATAATATAACATAATCAAGCTAATCAACCTCTAAGGGTATAATCGTAATTTTACCTAGTAAGGGTATTTTCGTAATTTACCTATTGAGGGTATTTTAGTAATTTCGTACCTGTAATGGCCTTTCTGAAGGCCTAATGTCGCCCTGAACGACTCAGCTACCATTTTTAGTCTTTACCGGACTATTGGGCCTAAAACCTGATTTCGACCCATTCGAGCCCACACGCTCGTGTGGCCCACCTAACACAAATCTAGCTGCGTATATGAGATTCACCTAGTCTAGTTCACTATATATTACACCATCATACAATTTTATTCAATTGGGCCTACGGGCCCATTAGGCCAATATCGGCCTATCGTGGCCCAAGTAGCCTCAACCCACAAGAATACTACTGATGGCCTCAACTATCACGTCGAAGGCCCACACGTGCGCTCACACACTCGTGTGGCTACTATTGCCGTGACTGGCACTTCGGCATTTGCTGCTCTACAACTAGAGTAGAGAGAGTTACACACCTGATAGGAATCTGGTGCTAATCCGCGCTCCGACCACTCCTGTGCTCAAATGCCCTCCAAGGTGTATTCATCCTCCTCCTAGAATGTTATATATATAGCTAGCTTCTCACCTTCCTTCTTTGTATCTTTCTGATGTGGGATCCTTAAAGTCAGTGAGTTTAAATCCAACTCAAACTCTACCCGTCCAATTCGCAAAATAAATACTCCCTTGTTTTTCATGAGATTCGAACCCAGGCTCCCTTGCAATATAATCCACGCCGCTAACCACTTGGCCACAAGCTCCTCTTGTGTCTTAAACCATACACAACTAAATATAAATCTATAGCTAAATACTCAGGTCCATGTAAAAAGAAAACCAAAATGTAAGAGCTAAGACTTGAACCTTGGACCTCCTTCCTTCCTTGTGGCGTCACCCTTTGGCCTTTTATGTGGCATCACTTTGCCACTAAACCACACACTCCACTTGTGTCATTTTTCTCCATATTTTATTCTTAAATCTTACCTACTAACTCCCAGGGTTTTTTCTGCCTAAAACCAAAATTTTCCTAAAGCCAAAGTTTGATCCCGGGACTTCATAGAAGCCCTCTAACCTTCCAAAATAACTTATCTAATAGGTCCAACTTGCATTTAAGCCGATCTCTTGTTCTCAAAAATTTTAAACGCTACTACGCTCAAGGCCCATTGGGCCCAATCCTACTAAGCCCAATTTTGGAATGTTACACTCTTACTCTCGAAAGAAATATTAACATAATTTAGGGGTTTCTATGGATCAAGATACTAAGTGAAGAAATTGTTTAATTCAGATTGATAATTACAGATGAAATCTAGGTGGATTCTTTCCTGAGTATTGTTTCACTCTTGATTGTTAATCGTTTGTTTTCTTGATTTGTTCTTTCTGGTGTTATTTTTTTAATTTTAGTTTTAGTCAATCTCTCAAATTTGTCAGTTAAATAATAGAAAGACAATAATTACCAGTACTTTTAGTCTTCATTGAAATGATAACTGTGCTCACAGTAGCTATACTATTAATTGATAGGTGCACTTGCCTTTGTCAAATTTTTAGTTGGTTTACGACTACAATCAAGTTTTTGGGGCCATTGCCAAGGATTACAATATTAGGAAAACTTTATTTCTATGAATTTAGCCATTTTTTATTTTAATTTTATAATCAGCATGCTCTTGAGCGTCCTGTTCCTTAGACTATGTATGATTATGCTAAGCCTACTCTGATTGGGGTTGAATTGAGTATTGTCAACCGATAGTTAATGCAAATAATTATGATCAGGCTGAACACAATTTAGATGGTGCAGAAATATGTTCAGTTTGATAGGCTGCAAGATGAAGATCCGAATGTTCATTTGGCTAACTTTCTAAAGGATTTCAACACTTTCAAGATTAATGGTGTTACTGATGATGGCATACATTTACGATTGTTCCCATTATCTTTGAGAAGCAAGGCAAAACAATGGTTAAATTCATTGCCACAAGGTTTTATCCCGACTTGGGCTTAAATGACCAAGAAGTTTTTGTTAAAATATTTTCCATCGGTAAAAAAAAAAAAGTTGAGGAATGACATATCTTCTTTTGTTCAATTTGATATTGAGACACTTTATGATACATGGGAGAGATTTAAAGGTTTTTTGAGAAGATGTAACAACCCATTTTTAGTCAAATTAGAATAATGGTTTCGGGACCACAAATTCAAAGTCAAAATATTTATTTTATTATTTTAATAAGGTCTACAGCATGATGGAATTTTTGTGTGAAAGTTTCGTAAAGAAATTTTACTGTTTGAATGGTTAATTCGAGAAAAAGGATTAAATAGCTATGAAATTAAATTTTGGGAGTCCTTATGTTGAAATTAGACCATTTTTAAGGTTAATGGACATTTATGTCCATGGTTTATGTGATATAATAATGTTTTATTACTAAGGTTAATATAGTAAATTATGGATTAAGTTAATAATAATAAAACACACAAAGCAATTTTAATGCTTTCATCTTCATCTCTTGCTGAAATTGAAGAGAAGAGAAAGCCATTCTAGGGTTTTAACATTCGGTACTTACATGGTTAATTAGGTATGTATTTTGACTCGATTTTTAATGATTTTTACGTTTTTGAGATCGTTGAATCGTATTCTAGCTAGCCCGTACCTTAGATTTTGAAACTGTTAAAGATTTAACATGTCGCCTTTTTTGAATGTTTGAGTAAACTGATATCGATAATAGATGATGAAGGTTTATTGATAGATTTACTAGTTTTGTAGAGTGATTTTTGACAAAAATGTCAAAAAGGGATTAATTTGTTAAAATGTAAAATTATGTGGGTGAAAGTGTGAATAAATTGAAAGTATGGGCTGCTAGTAACACATGGAAAATTTGGTTAAACATGGGTTGGCGATTAATTGCATGAATTTGCAATTTTGTGTAATAGAGACTAAATTATAAAAGTGTGAAACATTAGGGGAAAATATGTAAATTTGCCAAAATATGTATTAAAGGCTAAATTGAATAAATTGAATATTGAATGAGTTAATTTTGATATTATATAGATCAAGATAAGTCGAGATCGGAATTAGATCGGGAAAAAAGAAAGTGGACAAATAGCCGATATTTGCTATCTGAGCGATACAAGGTAAGTTCGTATAATTAGAATCGAACTTTTAAATACTTGTAATTATTTGAAATGAATTTATGTTATTGAGTAAATGATTTACCTGAAATTCAAATGCATTATTGATATATTATGATGGTTACCGAGCCCCGTTTTAACCGTAAGAATTCGTAAATACGAGTGACATGTCACTAGGATTACCATTTCAGTAGAGCTCTCGCATTTGTTGCAGACTCACCATAGCTTGTATGAGCTCACCGCTATACCAGCTCGTAAGAGCTTACTATTTTCAGCTCAATAGAGCTTACTGTCCAGCAACTCAGGAAGAGTTTACTGATCATAGCTTGAAAGAGCATAAATGATAATAAATTGACGGATCACCCGAGTTTCTCTTGATATTCTAATAGGTTCAAAGGGCATAAATTCTATTATTGGTTATGTGAAAAAGATATGTGTTATATGGATGAGTTACTGTTACTGTTGTCGAATGAATTGCAGTTTATATGATTAAGAATGAAATGTTGTAAATGATGTACATGATATATGTGAATTTGATATGATACAATATTTGAGTATTAAATTGAGATAATGGATGATTACATGCACTTATATGACTAACTTGTTGATGAATGCTTGTGTATAGGAATTTGGTAAGTGAATTTGGTATACTTCATTTAACTGTTTGATTATGTATAAGTAGTAAGCTTAATTTTGAATTATACGGACTTACTAAGCTTTAAAACTTACTCTGTTTCTTTTCCATGTTTTATAGAGGTTTGATAGCTCACTCGATCCGGATAAAGTTACGTATCACATTATCCAGGTTTTGTTGGTACTTTTTGTAATAGTTTGGTTTATACCCTAGTCGGAACAGTGGTTTCGGGACCACAAATCTGAGTTTGAATAATATTTTAATATTATTTTCTATGCTTATGATATGTGTTTAAGCATGTGCTAAATTTTTGTGAATTAATTTGTCTGTCTGCGTGCTTAATTTGACAAAAGGACTAAATCGCATAATGTTTAAAAGTGGTTTTTCATTTGATTAAGTGGTTAAATCAATGTGGTTTTTAAATGTTAATTTATGTGGCAATATAGCCACTATTATAGCAAGTGGATGGCAAAGGTCATAAATGACCTTGTAACTCTATGTTATGCATATTATTAAGGGTTACTTTTGTACATTAATAATTAAGTTTATAATAGTAAAATAAAACATGAAATGTCTATCTTCATCTTCTCTTTTGCCACCGAATATTGAAGGAATGAAAAACAAGAAAGTTGAGTTAGGTTTCGGCAATTGTAAGCTTGAATTTAGGTATGTTTTGACTTTGGTTTTTGATGATTTTTATGTTTTTGAGATTGTTGCTTAGTTTACTATTACGCCCATGTCTCAATTTTGTGTATTGATGATATTTATGAGTTGTGTCATTGATGATATGGTAAGCTTTTTGATGAGTTTAATTGTTAAATGAAAGATATGTGTTTAATGGACATGCTTTGTTCTTGAAATTTTGATGAGCTAAATTGTGAAAATAGCAATTTGAGGACTAAATTGCAAATTTGATGGAAATTATGGGCTTGTATGATGTTCATAAGCATTGTCTAAGCATAGATATGTGATGATTTTGTGTATTTGATATTTTGAGAAAAATGGACTAAATTGATAAATTGTGCAAATGTGAGGGTTAACTTGCAAAAAACCTAAATGTATGTCCTTGGATTGAATTGAATAAGTTAGTGAATAAAACGGTTAATTCTGAATATGTATAGATTAAGAACCAAGGAAAATAGACTTAGACTGCGGGAAAGCGAAAGTAACCGAGTAGCCGTTTCCATTTCCGGTAAAACGAACTCGAGGTAAGCCATTATGCAAATAAACGTATTTGTATCGAACTGTGTATGTTCATATGGTTATTGTTAACTATGAATGATTATGAGATGATCCGTACATGAATTTCGAGATAAGGTTCACTTAGTGTCGATGTTTGAAATGTCCCGTACGAACCTAGGAGTAGATAGGATTAGCTGTGTCATGACATAGGTATCTATTCTGTTTATTCATGTAAGACCACGTCTGGGACATTGGCATTGATTTGAGATTTTGTGTAAGACCTCATCTGGGATGTTGGCATCGATATGATCTTTACGTGTAAGACCATGTCTGGGACATCGGCATCGTATTGATTCGTGTAAGACCCTGTCTGGGACAGTGGCATCGATATCTGAGTGCATGTAAGTCCTCGTCTGGGTGGCATTGTACGATTATTTCGAGCTTTCTAAGTATCCTATTAGGTTCCTAATGGTTCAATGGGCAAGTCTGTGATACGAATGGCTATGTGAAATGTAAATTTGTTTCAGGTACGTTGATTTATACACTAAGAGTGTATACAAGGTAAGTATCTATGTGATCTTACTGTGATGATTAGGTATATGGGAATAATATTATGATATGTGAAAATATGCATGAAAGGACTATATATATGTATAAGATCTTTGAATTGATGAATGTGGCAAAATGAGGCCAAGCACATGGACCAAAGCATACATGTGATAAATTTGCTATGAAAGTTAATAGTGCCAATATTCCTATATGTTTATATGCCTTTCATGTTAAGTTTATCTGTATATGATTTACTAAGCTTTTGGAAAGCTTACTCTGTGTGTGTTTTCTCGGTTTTATGGATCGTCAAAGCTACTGAAGGCTCAGGGACCGTCGAGGATTGTTATCACACTACTTATCTTGTTCTGGTACATTTTGGAAATGTATATAGCTAGATATGGCATGTATAGACTAGATATTTGTATATCAATTTGAAGTAAACTTAGCCATATGATTTGGCTAGTTATGTATTGGCAATATGCATTAATGAGTATGATATGTGATGTATGTTTTGGTATCGTTAGATGACTTTGACAATGGTCAAGTTTTTGGGTAAGTATTTGAATGAGTTATGCTTGTGGTGATATGAGTTTTAGTCTTGTAAATTGGTATGAATGGTAATAAATTTGAATGTAAGGATTGAATGGTTATTTTGGCATGTTCATGATTGTTAAATGCGCATGGATTGTATTGATATTTGCTAGTAGGTTATGACCCTAAGTGAGTGGCATTTTTGGCCTTGCAAATGCTTATTTTGCCACATGGGCGTGCCTAGTGACCATGGGGCTAAGTCAGTAGCTGATTAAGAGTACATAGCCTTGAGACACGGACATGCCTGGTAGCCGTGTGGTCAAGTCAGATTCTACCACGGCCAAGGTACACGGGCGTGCTTGGTGGCCGTGGAGCCAAGTCAGATTCGACCTCGGGGGAGACACATGGGCGTGTCTAGTTGCCGTGGGAGGCACAGGGCCTGTCCACACGGGCGTGTAACTCTTGAAAATTTGAAAGTTTTAAGTTTTTCGAGAATTTCTGTATGTGTTCTAGTTTAGTCCCGACCCTATTTCTAAGCATGATTTAGGTCTCGATGAGCTACTGAGGGGACACTATGGTTGTAATTGATGATTTATTTTATAAATTGTCTGATAAAGATTCTGATCTGTCTGGTAACGCATTCAACCCTAATCTGGCGATGGACACGGGATATGGGTGTTACATTTGGTTGGTATTAGAGCTACGGTTTAGTCGATTCTCACACTAACGTAGCGTGTCAGAGTCTAGTTATACATGCCATATATCTGAATTGTGATAGTGTGATGAATCATGACGTATAAATGTGATTTTTGTATAGTAATGGATCCCGAAAGAGCCGTAGCTAATGACGTAGAAAGTAATGCGCCTACTCGCGCAAAGACACGATTCCCCTCGATGCGAGACCGCTACTGCGCGTCATCGCATGAGAGAAGTTAAACAAGCTTTCTTCCAGATGATGAGTGAGTGGATCACTCAATTCGTAAGAAATAACCTGACTGTTTCGCAACCCCCGCCCCCAGTTAATCCCCCTCAGACATCTGATATGCCTACGACTGTAAATTTGAATCTGTGGAACAAACCTCCAGTTGACATGATCCGTAAATATGGGGTTGAACAATTCCGGGCTACTAATGATAATGATGCCGAGAAGGTAGAGTTCTGGTTAGAAAACACGATCCGGGTATTCGATGAGATATCTTTAACTCCGGAAGAATGCATAAAGTGTGTTGTATCTTTGCTCTGAGATGCAGCTTGTCAATGGTGGAAAACTTTGATTTCTGTTGTTCCGAAAGAGCGAGTTACATGGGATTTCTTTCAAATCAAGTTTCGGAAGAAATATATTAGTGAGAGATTCATTGATTAGAAATGAAAGGAATTTCTGGAACTAAAACAGGGCCGAATGACTGTTTTGGAGTATGAAAGAGAATTTGTAAGATTGAGTTAGTATGCTTGGGAATGCATATCTACCGAAGCAATAATGTGCAAAAGATTCGAAGATGGTCTTAATGAAGATATTCACTTGTTAGTTGGAATCCTAGAAATAAAAGAGTTCGTTGTACTAGTTGATCAAGCGTGCAAAGCTGAGGCACTCGGGAAAGATAAAAGAAAAGCTGAGTCTGAAGCTAGAGATGTGAGAAAAAGATTTCAGAGTAGATTATTTCAGTCTACTTCAAAGAAATTTAGATATGATCAAAGTTATTCAAGAGATAATATGGGACAATTGAATAGAAATAGAGCTAGAATGCAAATGAGTTCCAAAACTCCAGCAACTTCAGTAGCGAGTATTGGTAATGTTCAATCCGAGAAACCTGAATATAAGCATTGTGGAAAACAGCATCCGAGAAGTTGTAGATTAAATGACAGAGCTTGCTTCAGATGTGGATCACTGAATCATTTTATTCGTGATTGCCCTGAGTCTGTCGAGCCAGAGATTGTTCAGAATCTAAGATCTGATAATGCACCTGTGAGAGGTAGACCTTCGAAGAATGTAAGAAATGTCAATGGTAGTCAGAGAACTACGAGAGATACTGTTGTGAGATCCAAAGCTATAGCGCCTGCCAGAGCGTGTGCTATCCGAGCTCGAGAGGAAGCTTCATTTCCAGATGTTATAACAGGTACTTTTACACTTTATGATTCTTCTGTGATTGCATTGATAGACCTGGTTCTACTCATTCGTATATATACATGAATTTAGTATTCAGAAAGACTTTGCCTATAGAGTCTACTGAGTTTGCTATAAAAGTATCGAACCCATTAGTTAAAAGTGTTCTGGTTGACAAAGTATGTAAGAACTGCCCGTTAATGTTTCAAGATATATGTTTCTCTACTGATCTGATGCTTTTGCCGTTTGATGAGTTTGATATCATTTTGGTATGGACTGGTTGACATCACCTGATGCTGTTGTAAATTGTACAAGAAAGACTATTGATTTGAGATGTCCAAATAATGAAATTATACGGGTGGAGTCTAATGATTTGAATGGATTTCCTGCTGTGATATCTGTATTGAAAGCTCAAAAATATGTGAAAAAGGGATATGAGGTATATTTTTCTTATGTGATTGATTCGAAAGTAACTGAAAAGAAAGTTGAATCAGTGCCTATTGTCTGTGAGTTTTCTTATGTATTCCTTGACGAATTGCCGGGTTTGCCTTCGATACGTGAAGTTGAATTTGGTATTGAGTTTTTGCTCGATACAACACCTATTTCGATAGCTCCGTATAGAATGGCACCAACAGAATTGAAAGAGTTAAAGTCTCAGTTGCAAGAATTGTCCATTAGAGGGTTTGCTAGATTGAGGTTTTCGCCTTGGGGTGCTCCTCTTCTGTTTGTGAAAAAAGAAAAATGCCACGATGAGAATGCGCATCGATTATCGTCAGTGAAAATAAGGTGACAATAAAGAATAAATATCCGTTGCCCAGAATTGATGACTTATTTGATCAGTTAAAAGGAGCTACTGTATTTTCCAAGATTGATCTGAGATTAGGATACTACCAGTTGAGAGTAAAAGATTCAGACATACCGAAAACTACTTTCAAAATGAGGTACGGGCATTATGAGTTTTTAGTTATGCCATTTGGATTAACAAATGCTCCTGCTATTTTTATGGATCTAATGAACAGAATTTTCAGACCGTACCTAGATCGATTTGTTGTGGTATTCATAGATGACATATTGATTTATTCACGTGATGAAAATAAGCATGCTGGACATTTGAGAATCATGTTGCAAACTCTGAGAGAGAAGCAGTTATATACGAAATTCAGTAAATGTGAATTCTGGTTGCACGAGGTTAGTTTCCTGGGACATATTGTGTCAGCTTCTTGAATCCGAGTGGATCCGAGCAAGATTTCTGCTATTTTGGATTGGAAACCCCAGAGGAACGTGTCTGGAGTTCGTAGCTTTCTGGGTTTAGCTGGTTATTATCGTCGATTTGTAAAAGGATTTTCAGTGATAGCTACTCCATTGACTAAACTACTTCAGAAACATGTTAGATTTGAATGGTCTGATAAATGTCATAAAAGTTTTGATACGTTGAAAACTCTGTTAACAGAAGCTCCAGTGTTAGTACAGCCAGAATCGGGTAAAGAATTTGTTTTATACAGTGATGCTTTGTTAAACGGTCTGGGATGTGTTTTGATGCAAGAAGGCAAAGTTGTAGCTTATGCCTCGAGACAATTGAGGCCTCGTGAAAAGAACTATCCGACGCACAACCTTGAGTTAGCTGCGATTGTGTTTGCACTAAAGATCTGGTGCCACTATCTGTTTGGCGAGAAATGTCACGTGTTTTCAGATCATAAAAGTTTGAAATATCTGATGATTCAGAAAGATTTGAACCTGCATCAAAGAAGATGGTTAGAGCTGTTAAAAGATTATGACCTTGTGATAGATTATCATCTAGGTAAAGAAAACGTTGTTGCTGATGTATTGAGTAGAAATCATTATTTGCACTACGTGTTTTGAATGCTCAGTTAGATTTGTTTGATGATAGTTCTGTGATAGCTGAATTAAAAGTGAAACCGTTGTTTATACAACAGATATGTGATGCTCAGAAATCTGATAATGAGTTATTAGCGAAACAAGCTCAGTGTGGTTCAAATTCTGAATCTGAATTTCAAGGTATTGATGGTTGCCTGAGATTCTGAGGTCGCATCTGTGTTTCGAGAAACTCGAAGTTGATTCAGCTGATTTTGAGTGAAGCATATAATAGTTGTCTATCTGTTCATCCGGGAAGTACTAAAATGTACCGTGATTTGAAGAGACACTATTGGTGGTCTGGTATGAAACGTGATATTTCTGAATTTGTTTCGAAATGTTTAATCTGTCAACAAGTGAAAGCTGAACATCAAGTTTCTTCTGGTTTGCTACAACCGATTTTGATTTCTGAATGGAAATGGGATAGAATAACAATCGACTTTTTTTCTGGATTACCTTTAACTCCGAAAAAGAAAGATGTGATATGGGTCATAGTTGATCGTTTAATGAAATCTGCCTATTTTATTCCAGTAAAATCTGACTATTTACTTGACAGATTAGCCAAGCTTTACATTTTTGATATAGTGAGATTACAGGGGGTGCCACTATCCACTGTATCAGATAGAGATCTGAGATTTACATCGAGATTCTAGAAGAAATTACAAGAAGCTTTAGGTACGAAACTGAATTTGAGTACAGCTTTTCATCTGCAATCAAATGGTCAGTCTGAACGGATTATACAGATTCTTGAAGATATGTTAAGATGCTGTATACTTGAGTTTAACGGTACGTGGGAACAATACCTGCCATTTATTGAATTTGAATACAATAATAGTTTTCAGTCGAGCATCAAAATGGCACCATATGAAGCTTTGTATGGTCATAAATGTCGTACACCTCTGTATTGGACTGAGCTCAGGGAAAATAAGCTACATGGGGTCAATTTGATAAAAGACTCAGAACAAAAAGTGAAACTGATCCGAGATTGTTTGAAAGCAGCATCTGATCATCAAAAATCTTATGCAGACTTGAAACGAAAAGATAAAGAATTTGAGATTGGCGACAAAGTATTTTTGAAAGTGTCACTGTGGAAGAAAGTGCTTCGATTCAGATGTAAAGGCAAGTTGAGTCCGAGGTTCATCTGGTCGTATGAAATTATTTAATGTGTTGGGCCTGTTGCAAATAGATTACTTTTGCCACCTGAGCTAGAAAAGATCAATAATGTATTTCATGTCTCGATGCTCCGTAGATATCAATCTGATCTGTCCCATGTGGTTGCCCCATCTGAAATTGAAATCCAATCTGATATAACCTACGAAGAGGAACCGATTCATATCTCAGCTCGTGAAGTAAAAGAGTTGAGAAACAAGAAAATTCCGTTAGTGAATGTACTGTGGAATCGACATGAAATAGAAAAAGCTGCGTGGGAGCCTGATGATTCAATGAGACAACAATATCCAAATATGTTTAACGGTAAGATTTTTAGGGATGAAAATCCCTAACGGGGAAAATTGTAATAGTCCGGTTTATACCATAGTTGGAACAGTGGTTTCGAGACCACAAATCCGAGTCTGAATAATATTTAATATTATTTTCTGTGCTTATGATGTGTGTTTAAGCATGTGCTAAATTTTTGTGAATTAATTCGTCCGTCTGCGTGCTTAATTTGACAAAAGGACTAAATCGTATAATGTTTAAAAGTGGCTTTTCATTTGATTAAATGGTTAAATCAACGTGGCTTTCAAATGTTAAGGATTTAAGTGGCAATATAGCCACTATTATTGTAAGTGGACGGCAAAGGTCATAAAAGACCTTGTAACTATGTGTTATGCATATTATTATTAAGGGTTATTTTTGTACATTAATAATTAAGTTTATAATAGTAAAAATAAAACATGAAATGTCTATTTTCATCTTCTCTTTTGCCACCGAATATTGAAGGAAAGAAAAAGAGTAAAGTTGAGCTAGGTTTCGACAATTGTAAGCTTGAATTTAGGTATGTTTTGACTTTGGTTTTTGATGATTTTTATGTTTTTGAGATTGTTGCTTAGTCTACTATTAAGCTCATGCCTCAATTTCGTGTATTGATAATATTTGTGAGTTGTGTCATTGATGAAATGGTAAGCTTTATGATGAGTTTAATTGTTAAATTAAAGATATGTGTTTAGTGGACATGCTTTGTTCTTAAAATTTTGATGAATTTAGCTAAATGGGACTAAATTGTGAAAATAAAAATTTGAGGGACTAAATTGCAAATTTGATGGAAATTATGGGCTTGTATGATGTTCATAAGCATTCAGCTAAGCATAGATATGTGATAATTTTGTGTATTTGATATTTTTAGAAAAATGGACTAAATTGATAAATTGTGCAAATGTGAGGGTTAATTTTCAAATAAACCTAAATGTGTGTCCTTGGATTGAATTGAATGAGTTATTGAATAAAAGGGTTAATTCTGAATATGTATAGATCAAGAATCGAGGAAAACAGACTTAGACCGCGGGAAAGCGAAAGTAACCGAGTAGCCGTTTCCATTTCCGTTAAATCGAACTCCAGGTAAGTCTTTATGCAAATAAACGTATTTGTATCGAACTGTGTATGTTCATGGTTATTGTTAACTATAAATGCTTATGAGATGATCCGAACATGAATTCTGAGATAAGGTTGACTTAGTGTCGATGTTCGAGATGTCCCGTACGAACCTAGGAATAGATAGGATTAGCTATGTCATGACATAGGTATCTATTCTGTTTATTCATGTAAGACAACGTTTGGGACGTTGGCATTGATTTGAGATTTCGTGTAAGTTCTCGTTTGGGATGTTGGGATCGATATGATCTTTACATGTAAGACCATGTCTGGGACATTGGCATCATATTTATTCATGTAAGACCCTATCTGGGACAGTGGCATCGATATCTGTGTGCATGTAAGACCTCGTTTGGGACATTGGAATTGTACGATTATTCCGAGATTTCAAAGTATCCTATTAGGTTCCTAATGGTTCAACAGGCAAGTCTGTGATAGAATGGCTATGTGAAATGTAAATCCATTTCAGGTACGTTGATTTATACACTAAGAGTGTATGCAAGGTAAGTATCTATGTGATCTTACTATGACGATTAGGTATATGGGAATAATAATATGATATGTGAAACATGCATGAAAGGACTATGTATATGTATAAGATCTTTGAATTGATGAATGTGGCAAAATGAGGCCAAGTACATGGACCAAAGCATAGATGTGATAAATTTGCTATGAAATTTAATAGTGCCAATGTTACTATATGTTTATATGCCTTCCATGTTAAGTTTATTTGTATATGACTTAGTAAGCTTTTGGAAAGCTTACTCTGTGTGTGTTTTCTCTATTTTATAGATCGTCAAAGCTACTGAAGGCTCGGGGATCGTAGAGGATTGTCATCACACTACTTATCTTATTTTGGTACATTTTGGAAATGTATATAGCTAGATATGACATGTATAGATTAGATATTTGTATATGAATTTGAAATAAACTTAGCCATGTGATTTGGCTAGTTATGTGTTGGCAATATGCATTAATGAATATGATATGTGATGTATGTCTTAGTATTGTTAGATGACTTTGGTCAAGGTTTTGGGTAAGTATTTGAATGAGTTATGCTTGTGATGATATGAGTTTTAGTCTTGTAATTTGGTATGAATGGTAATAGATTTGAATGTAAAGATTGAATGGTTATTTTGGCATGTTGATGGTTGTTAAATGTACATGGATTGTATTGGCATTTGCTAGTAGGTTATGACCCTAAGTGAGTGGCATTTTTTGGCCTGGCAATTGGCTTATTTTGCCACACGGTTGTGGCACACGGGCCTGCCTAGTGACCGTAGGGCTAAGTCAGTAGCTGACTAAGAGTACACGGCTTTGGCACACGGACATGCCTAGTAGCCGTGTGGTCAATCTAGACTCGACCACGGCCAAGGTACAGGGACGTGCTTGGTGGCCGTGGAGCCAAGTCAGATTTGACCATGGGCGAGACAAATGGGTGTGTCTAGTTCTCGTGGGAGGCACACGGCCCGCCCACACGGGCGTGAAACCCTTGAAAATTTGGAAGTTTTAAATTTGCCAGGAATTTCTGTATGTGTTCCGGTTTAGTCTCGACCCTATTTCAAAGCATGATTTAGGTCTCAATGACCTACTGAGGGGACGCTATGGTTGTAATTGATGATTTACTTTATAAATTGTTTGATAAAGTTTTCGATCTATCTGGTAACGCTCTTAACCCTAATCCAGCGATGGACATGAGATTGGGGTGTTACATTTGGTTGGTATCAGAGCTATGGTTTAGTCGATTCTCGGACTAACGTAGTGTGTCAGGGTCTAGCTATACATGCCATATATCTGAATTGTGATAGTGTGATGAATCCTGACATATAAAATGTGATTTTTGTATAGTAATGGATCCCAAAAGAGCCTTAGCTGATGATGTAGAAAGTAATGCATCTGCTCCCGCGCAAGGGACAGCGCCCTCTGATTCGAGACTGGCTACGAGCGATCTAGAGGGATAAGCAAAACAAGCTTTCTTCCAAATGATGAGTGAGTCCTTCACTCAATTTGTAAGAAATAACCCGACTGTTGCAACCCTCACCCCCGGTTATTCCCCCTCAGACTACAGTTGTGCCATCGGTTATGTATCCAAATCTATGGAATAAGCCTCCAGTTACAAGATCCGTAAATATGGGGCTGAAGAGTTCCGGGCACTTTCATAGCTTCTTTCAGTTCCCAGGTAGCCTCTTCTATTCTTTGTCGCTACAAGAGAACTTAAACTAAAGCTATATTTTTATTTCTCAATTCTTTAACTTCCCAAGCTAGAACTCTAATCGGTTCTTTGTCATACGTCATATTAAACTAAATTTCAACACCAACTGGGGAAATTACATGTGAAGGATCTAATCAATACCATCGTAACATTGATACATGGAATACATTATGAATCTTTTCTAATTCTGATGGTAAAACTAACTGATAAGTTACTGGTCCAATCCTCTCAATTATCTCGTATGGTCTGATAAACCACGAACTAAGCTTTCCTTTTCGACCAAATCGATGAACTTTAATCCAAGGGGATACTTTTAGGAATACTCTGTCACCAATTTGAAATTCTATATCTGTTCTTTTCAAATCTGCGTAAGATTTTTGATGATCAAAAGCTACTTTCAAACTATCACGTATCACTTTGACCTTTTCTTCGGTTTCTCATATCAAATCAACACCGAACAACTTTTTCTCACTGAGCTGAGTCCAGTATAATAGAGTTTGAGACTTTTGACTATACAGAGCTTCATACGATGTCATTTTAAAGCTTGTTTGATAACTAGTATTGTATGCAAATTCAACTAATAGCAAAAATCTCTCCTAGTTACCTTCGAACTCTAAAACACAAAATCGAAGCATATCTAAATTTAACTTGTTGACTGATCAAGCATTTTGATACAAACTTTGAAATCTCTCATTTCATACCTACCCACTAATACATCTGTTTCAAATCACTATACATTTTATTGCTACCAGGATAAAATGATAAGCTAATACAGTGAGGTTCTTATAGAATGTTCTGAATGAGATCAGAACATATTGAAATACAAATTCTATTCTTGAAGTACAAATTGTCGTCTAAACCAACATGAAAATCCAAATCTGGTGTCGATTCAATCTATTTTTGTTTAGCCATTAAATCATCATCACTTTTCTAAGCTTCGCAAATCTATTGTAAAAACGTCAGTCTAGCTTTCAATTCAGCCATAATTGAACCATTATCAATCAATGTCAACTGTGTGTTCCATACTCGTAAAGAAAATAGAGATTTTCTACACAAAGCATCAGCAACAATATTATCTTTTCCTATATGATAATTGATAATCAAACTTTATTCTTTTAATAACTCAAGCCATCTACGCTGTCTCAAATTCAAATCTTTCTGTGACATCAAATACTTCAAGCTTTTATGATCTATGAAAATGTGACATTTTTCTCCGTACAAATGGTGTCGCAAAATATTTAAAGCAAACACAATAGCTGTAAGCTCTAAATCATGAGTCAAATAACTCTTTTCGTGCGGTTTCAACTGTCGAGAAGCATACGGCATCACTTTATCTTTTTGCATTAAAACACAACCCAAACCATTCAATGAAGCATCACTATAAATCATGAATTCTTTACCGGACTCAGGCTGAACCAACACAGGTGCCTGGGTTAACAAATCATTCAGTTGATTAAAACTGTGCTGATAGTTCTTAGACTATTCGAACTTAACATATTTTTGCAAGAATTTTGTCAATGGTGTAGCGATCATCGAAATTCCCTTGACAAATCTTCGATACTATCCGGCTAAGCCAAGAAAACTTCTGACTTCAGATACATTTCTCGAAGGTTTCCAATCCACCACAATTGAGATTTTATTCGAATCGACTCGAATACCGTCTCCTGACACTACATGTCCCAAAAGTCTGACTTCTCGGAGCCATAATTCATATTTGTTAAACTTAGCAAACAAATGTTTTTCACGTAAAGTTTGCAAAACAATTCTCAAATGTTGAGCATGTTCTGCCTCATCTCATGAATAGATCAAAATATCATCAATGAATACAACAACAAATCTATCTAAATACGGTTTGAATATTCTATTCATCAAGTCCAAAAATGCAGCAGGTGCATTAGTTAAACCAAATTGCATCACAAGAAACTCATAATGTCCATACTTGGTTTTGAATGCAGTTTTTGGCACATTAGAATCTTTAACCCGTAGTTGATAATAACCAAAACAAAGATAATCTTTGAGAATACGATCTCACCTTTCAACTAGTCAAACAAATCATTGATACATGGCAATGGATACTTATTCTTGATCATGACTTTGTTAAGCTGTCGATAATCGATACATAGTCACATTAACCCGTTCTTTTTCTTAAAAAAATAACACAGGAGCATCCCAAGGAGAAAAGCTAGGTTGAGAAAAGCCTCTATCTGTTAAATCTTGCAATTGTGCTTTCAACTCTTATAATTTTGTAGGTGTCATTCTATATGGAGCTATCGATATCGAAAATGTTCCTAGCACTAAATTAATAGCAAACTCAACCTCTCTAACCAGCGGTAGCCCTAGAAACTCCTCTGGGAGAACATCAGTATACTCTTTGATTATTGGTACTTGCTCAATTTTTTACTCAGCCACCTTCGAATCAAGAACATAGGCTAAATAAGCTTCACATCCCTTTCTAATCAATCTTTGAGCCAATAGTGCCGAAACTACATTTGATATACAATCGACCCCATCTGCCCTAACATAAACAAATTTTCCATTCTGAAGTTTCAAACTAACTTGCTTCCTTCATATAACCAATCCATTCCCAGAATGATATAAAAATCATCAAAAGGTAATAGCATCAAATTAGTGGGAAAGTCATAACCCCTAACTTTTAGTGGGCATGTTTTACATATTTGGTTAACTAAAACACACTAACCCAGTGGATTCATAATTTTGACATTATATTCAGTGAATTCAACAAGTTATTTCTTTTTGTCTACTAATGTAGTACATATTTATGAGTGAATTGATACAAGATCAATCAATGGATATACATTAATATCAAAGATAGAAAAAATACTTGCAATAACGTCTGGGGCAATACCTTCCTCACGAGCCCTGATTGCATAGGCTCTAGTTGGTTTTCTCGTTTCAAATCGTTCATTCATTTCGAAATTCTTTCCTTGACCAGGAGTATTACTCCTGGCGTTTTGAGATTGTCTACCTCTCTGAGAAGTTGCTTTAGGCTTACTTGATTGGTTACCTAAATCATTTTGCTTTGTCGGACAATCACGAAGAAAATGGTCGGTGGACCCACAACTGACACAAGTTCTCGACTTTGATCGATATTCTCTAAAATTCCTTTTATTGTAATCATCACAAACAGGGACGGTTCTCTCAACAATTCTTACAATTCCAACACTAGCCACTAGGGAATTAACTAACTGGAAATTGCTTTGCCTCGGTTTCTCTCTACCAGTGAACTCTGAAGAGGCACCTGATAGATTTGTGTAATTTCTAAATTTTTTCGATGGAAACGTTTGAGTAAGCTTGAACAACCCTCTTTTATTAAAATCTTGAAATTTTGATTCTAACTGTTGTTTACTTTTACAAATTTCTTCAACTTTCCCAATCCGTTCAGAAAGTTCTACAAATTCCCGTAACTTTAATGATGCTACAGACATACAAACATCATCATTCAACCCGTCTTTGAATCTAATACACATTTTCTCCTCATTTGATATGATATTACGTTCATAATTTCTTAACTGCACAAATTCACGTTCAAACTCAACTACAGTCTGATTTTCTTGTTTTAACTCGAGAAATTCTTTCTTTTTCTTGTCAATAAATAATCGACTAACATACTTCTTTTTGAATTCGGTCTAAAAGAAATCCCAATTAATACGATCACCCGATGTCATCGTGCTCAAAGTGTTCCACCATAAATACACTTCATCCTTTAATAACGACACCGCGCATCTCAGACAATCTTCAGGAGTGCACATCAACTCCGCGAAGACTCTCTTTGTATTCAATAGCCAATACTCAGCTTTTGCAGGATCATCTGCCTAGCCTCTGAATTCTTTTGCTCTAAATTTCTAGATTTATCCACAGATACAAGATTTATCGTCACTGGTACAAGATTTTTATTACCCAAGGGTGCCGAATGAGGCAAATTAGGGAGTAGAGGTGGCGGAGTTTCAAGATTTGCTTGCTTGAATTCAGTGAACCATTGATTCATCATTTTAAGAAATACATTTTTTATTTCATCACCAAAAGATTGTGAAATTGATGCACTATTACTTGCTTTAATGTTCAAAGCTTGAATGTTACTTTTATCTTTTTAAACTACAGCCCAGTTTGATTTATTTGACATTTTGAATCTATAAGAAAATACAATGTTAGGACGTATCAAAAGCATCACACTATCACAGGTTATATGTGGTATGTATATTCTAACTCTACTCCATTATGTTATTCCTAGAATCAACTAAACAGTAGCTCTGATACCACTAAATGTAAACCCTCTAACTATCTATTGACATATTAGGGTTATGAAGCATTACCGTACAAATAGAACATTCAAACTTACATTTCATACATATCATAAACACAATATAAAACAGTCATTCACATACATATTATCCCTAAATCTAGCCCACAAGTGTAACATCCTAAAAATAGGGGTCGGGCATTTTTGTGTTATTACATGTGTTGTGCTTGATAAGCTTGTTATTTGGGTGTGTTCGGGGGTCCTGGGGAGGCTCGGGTATGAGCCTCGGGTTCGAGCCCAGGTCTTGGTGGAATTTTAGTTTTGGGCACTTTGGTGAGGTGAGCTAGTGGAGGCAGGACTTAAGTGTAATTGGTTATATTTTGATAACACAAGATGAGTATATGTCCTAGTGGTGTAGCGTCACAAGGGGAGCATGGAGGAGGAGAGTTCGAATCCCACAGGTAGCAATTGGTAGTTTTTATGTTGTGCCAAACAGGTGGAGGTAGTAGAGTTTAGCTTGGACTCTGCAAGGAAGTTGATGACTCAGTCAAATTAGTTTGAATGAGTGTTAGAGAGTGAAGTAGGGAGAGATTCATGGAGAAAATCGTGAGATGTGTGGGAGTGGGAAAGTTGGCCGTGAGTGGGATTGTGAGAGGAAGAATTTTGGTTGAGGGGGATGCTAGGTAGCATATTCGGTCAAGTATGTAGAAAATGCCGAGTTCTCTTTAGCTTTCCTAAGCAATTTTAGCATTATGGTCACTTTTCTTTACTAAACATTTTGGTTCTTTTGGTTGCATTTTTTTCTTTTTATTGAAACATCTAACTTGCCTATTGACTCCTTCTCTTTTCTTTTCAAGCACTTTTTCTTCTTCTTCTTTCATTTGTGATTGCCAAAACATCAATAGTTGAATTCTTTTCTAACCCTTTTTCTTCCTTTGCCGAACCTCTCCTACAGCTACCATTTCGGTTTGTGTTCTTTGGTAGCTTGTGTTCTTTGATTGGTTTTCTTTTCAGTGTAGTCTCCATAGCCGAACCTTGAGTTTGATTGTGTTGCTGCTAGTACCAAATCTTGTTATCTCATTCAGCTCATCCTTGAAATTAAGGTAAGGGTTCCTTCTCCCTCTTTCATGTCGTTCGTTGTTTCTTCTCTTGACGTGGCCAAGCCGAAACTCTCACCTCTTAGCTAAGCCGAACTTAACCACTTGCTTTTATTTTATACTCCTCTTGTTCTCTTTTGGTAAGTCATTTGCTACTACTTATCATTCTCTTAGCCTTGGTTTTGAAAGTTTATTGGTAAGTGGGTGTTTAGGCTGAATATTGGTAGTAAGATTTTACTTTTTTATTTCAATATTTAGTGTCATTCAGGTGATTCTATTTTAGGGTGATGATATCAGGTTCCTGCTCTTGTGGAAGGGCCGAATATTGGATTAAGGCTAACCCTTTTGGTACATCACTTATTTACATTTAGGAACTCGTTGCAATAGCCAAGGTGCAAGGTCGGATTTTAGAACCTTGCAGGGAAGATTATGGTTGTGGTAAGTGACTCAAGTGAGTTAATACTTTTGGGCTTATGGAATCTTTTAAGAAGTCGAGGCTAACTTTTGATCGATTTTACTTTATGGCGCAAGAAGAGTGGTTCTTTAAGAAATCCAAACCAGGTGTGTAATTTCACACCCACTTCGATGATTGCCTGTGATGTTCTGTAAAACGACCAAAAGCCGAAAAGCCGAAGAGCCGGCAACTGTGACTACTCAAGCGTGCAAACTCTTGTAGTGGTAAATCAAGATACGAATTGTGACGCTAAGTCGTTGAGAGTGTCACGAACACTCTCGCGATGCCGAGGCTGTAACGGGCCTAATTTGGCCGAATCGGGCTAAATGGGCCTAACGGGCTCACCGACCCACTTGGGCAAAATGGTCGAATTTGTAACAAATGATAGGCCCAAATGTGAAATCTGCAAATATGATTCCGAAACCATGCGTTATGGGCAAAACCATGCGTTATGGGCAACATGAGCGTGTGGGCCTATTTGGGCCTAAAATGGATTTTAGGCCTAATAGTTCCGTAAAGACCCAAAAAGGGTCCCGAGTCACTCGAAGCAATAGTAGGCCTTCGAAAAGGCCATTAAAGGTGAAATTATTAAAATACCCTTCGAGGGTAACTTACCGAAATACCCCTGGGTTGCGAAATTACTAAAATACCCTCGATAGGTTGAATGACTGTTTTACCCACAGTGTTGTCAAGTAACGTGTGTATGTTTACATTACACTTTTATATGTTGATCTATATATTGCATTTTATCATGTTTCATGGGTCGGGTTAATGATTAAAGAGCAGTGTAGCCTGGTGGCATAGCTACACTATATATATATCTACATAATTATGACTCTGGTGGCTCAACCACAAATGTTCTGTGATTAGCAGCTTGTCTACAATATTGGTGTGTTTGGCGGGGTGGGTTGACTTGATCCCCACAGGTGTGATTGGCTGGTACGGGGGTGTGTTGGTTGGACTGGGTTGGGTTGCATTACATTCTTTACATTCCATCATCGTATTACTATGATTATAGGGCTTAGTCCCAGGATGATGTCTTTTGGGTTCGAGCCCATTTAATGTCGGTTTAGGGGATTACACACTGAGTTCTTGTAACTCACCCCTTTTCCCTTAACCTTGCAGGTAATTCCTAGCGGTAAAGGATTTGGAGCCGTGGATGACTCGGTGGAGACCATACACCGGAGACATTGCTCGCAAACTTTAGAAAATTTCCATTTTGCTTCATTTTTAAGATTATTTTTTTTTATTTGGGTTTCATATTTTGTAATAAGGCCTTTGGGATTTATATTTCTTTAAACTTTCATTTCAGTATTTTCAAACTATAGATGATTAAACCTATGAAGATGAGGTTTTCCTAAATCATTAATAATCGTTTTCTAAAATATCACATTTTTGCAACTATTCAAGTTCGACTATCACAATAAAAACTGTTTTTCAAAATAATAACAACTTTATAAAAATGGACATTAAGAAAATCGTGTTTTTACAAAGAAACAACGAAACTTGGAGTTTCTCAAAGAGATGCAACATTTTACAAATCGCTTAGATTTTCAACTACCTTTTGATGTGACATGCTAGATCCGGCCATAACGTCTAGGCCGGGTTTGGGCTATTACAACAAGGCTTTAAAACTACATTAGAAATGATTCGGGACTTAATCGAAAACATTTGGAATGTATAAGAAAAAGTTACAAAAATTTGATTACTGGGGTCACACGACCGTGTCGCCATGCCATATGCCTCATACGGTTTAGAGACACCCCGTGTCTCAGGTCGTGTAACAATCGAACTAGGGACACACGACCGTGTCCTAGCCCATGTCCTTACCCGCGTAACTTACTTAGTAGAGTCACATAACCGTATTACACGCCTGTATGCTAGGCCGTCTGCTAGGTCTTTTAACTGACTGACTTACATGCAAAAAAACCTATAAAGGACACATGATCGTGTCTCTAGGCCTTGTGTCACACACGTGATCATGTCTGAAAGTCTTAATGTTTATATAATGAATGATCGAGCCTAGAAACTAACTTATGACAAAGATTGAGGTAAGCGTACCTATTGTTTGGTAGTATAGTTATGGCAAGACAGGAAGTATCGTATCCTCAAGGACCAAGAGTACTAGTAATTACTATCTTTTATTATTTAGCCTACGAATTAAGGGAATTGTTGTTTAATCTAAAACTAATCAACTAATCAATAAGCTAAAGATGCTAAGACAAAGAGAATGAATTGGAGAAAATACTTTTGGGAAAAACCAATTGATTAAGACAATACCCGAGGAAGAATCCACCTAGACTTCACCTATTATTTAACTCTGAACCAGACGATTTGTTCACTTGACTTGATACGTAGGATTCCCTAATTTATATTAATACCTCTCTCGAGGCTGCTAATGTCTAACCCTAGGTTGATTAATTCAAATCTCTTTCTAATTAAAATCCTAGAATTGCATTAACTCGATCTATGGACTCTCATATTAGGTTTGACCGTAATCCGGTAGATTTTCGTCATCCTATCTCTAGGGTTGCGATGAACTCCGCTTAACTTTGCTAGATCTACTCTTAAATAGGGAACATTCCTCCACTGTCTAAGCACATCAATACTTAAATCAATATCCTGAAATATAAAAACAAGAATTAAGAACACATAGTTAAGAAAAAATCAAGTATTTATCATACAGTTCAGAAAACAATAACAAGATCGGTCTTACGTTTCATCCCGCTTAGGTATTTGAGGGGTTTAGTTCATATTTATAAAAGAATACATTTTAGAGGAAAGTATAAAACAAAACATAAGAAAAACCCTAAAACCCCTTGAAGGAAATTGAAGGGAAGATCTTCCGTCTTGAGTATGATTCCGGCTTCTTGAGATGAATCAACCGGCTTTCTTCGAGTAAATCCCACAATTTGGCCCTCTATGGCTCGGCTCCTCAGCCTACCTGAACGCCCCCTTTTTAGGTCACACTTAGGGTGTTTATGTAGGCTTTCAAAACGTCTTTCTTTGCCCCTAAGTATCCTAATCCAAATGGAATTAAAATAGGTCACAGTAAGGACACGCCGTGTTCGGGTTCAGGCCGTGTTCGGGTCTACTTAAAGAGGCACAGCCGTGTGGATTCCTCTAGGCTGTGTGGATTTCATACTTTGGCCCATTTTCTCTATTTTTGGCCCGTTTCTCGTTCTTTGCCTCAAGGAATATCATCGCTTGATTAAAGGAAGTTGGGATATCAGTACCTGGGCGACATTTCCATTCACCTCTTCTTTAAGAAATTTCTAATGTTATCCATGTTTATATCTTGAAAATATTCTAAATTAGTTTGTTCTATAAAATTTTTTCATAAAATGGAGCATTATAAAATTCAAAAATAGTACGAGGGGTAACTCGTATTTCCTTCCCTCGCACTGGTGTCGTTTCCCACATATGTCATTCAGTGATGCATATAAAGATGTTTCTCTAGTTGTTTCGATGCTAGTCCATCGTTCCACTCCATTTTCTTCCACTTATCTCTTTCCCTGAACCTGTTCTTTTGTCCTGCATTGATTATATGAATTACGTCCAAGAGGATTAGGGTTAAAGATAGATAATTCATTACAATGCTCTTCTAAGTTCCTTTTATTTTCCCCACTCTGTTCGTGACCACATTTAAAAGTTTATGTTTCACCATTGATCTTCATGGTTAATTCATTTTTCTCTAGATCAATGGTGGACCTTGAAGTAGTTAGAAAATGGATATCTAACAGAATTGGCATCTCTCGATCTTCTTCAAATTCTAAAACTAAAAAGTTTACCGGAATGATAATGCTGCACACTTTGACTAACACATATTCCAATACTCCTTTCGAATCCACTAAAGATCTATCAGCCAATTGTATTTTAATTTGTGTGATCTTGAGGTCCCCTAACCCGAGTTTGTCACATATTGATAGAGGCATTAGATTGATGCTAGTTCCTAAATCACAGAGGGCTCTATTGAAATGAATTCTCCCTATCTCTATGGAAAATCTAAAGCTTCCTGTGTCTTTCAACTTTTGGGGATCTTGTCTAGAGACAATAATACTATAAGGAACGTTCATGATAACTTGTTCACCTACTTTAATTTTCCTACGCCTAGACATGATTTCTTTTAAAAATTTGACACACTTAGGGACTTTGTTAATTAGTTTAATTAAAGGCAGGTTGACATCTAATGTTTTGAACAAGTTTAGAAAGCTTACAAACTCGTCGTCATCTCATTTTTGTTTCTCTTCCAACCTTGAAGGGAATGGTATTTTTACAATGGCAAGTTCTTTAATTGTCTCTTTCTCCGATTGAATATCTAGTTTGATTACTTCCTCTGGTTTTGGTTTATCATTAATTTCTAAAGGTTCTTCTAGAATATCATTAGTATTCCCCTTATTTACCTTTTGAGTTGGTTTCTCCGGGCTACTCAGCACTTTACCTGATTGGAGCGTGATTGTTTTCACTTGTCCCTTTCCCTCTCTTTGAGGATTATCTTCAGTGTAACTAGGGGTACCAGTGCAACTATTTCTCTTAATATCTCCCATCATGCTCATTAATTAGCTCATCCGATCCTCAAGCATAGTCAATGTTTTTGTTGAATTGGTGCACTCAGATTGCACATGTTTCACGCCTGTCCTCATTGACTGCATTTCCCTTTCAATTCGATCCAAACATTAACCACATATAATATGGTCATTTGGGTTGGCCCTCTGCTGAGGTTTCTATAAATAAGGAGATTGATAGTTATTGTTTTTAATTTGATTAGAATTATTTCTCAGATTTGGGTGATCTCTCCATCCGGGTTTATAAGTATTTGAACAAGGGTTTCCACCCCTATTCCCTATGTAATTCACATCCTCGGTAGGATTATTGATGTAATGGAAGAGTGGTTTGTCCCCTCCATGTATAGATGGTACACTATTCATAGATTCTATATGGTTGATTCTGTCCACTAGCTACTGATATTTGTCATCCGCTTAGATAGCCTTTACCGTGGATAGTGTAACGCCCTGAATTTGGGCCTAGTAGAATTGGGCCTATTGGGCCTTGGGCATGGGAGCATTTAAAATTTTTTAAAACAAGAGAAAAGCACTAACCAAGTTGTAACGCCCCAAAAATCCTGAAACTTTAAATTTCTGTGCATTGAGGTTGGTATATATGAGTGGCACTTAGAATTTTAATTTTAAGGTATTATCGGGATTATTTGAAGCCTTAGAGATAGGTAAGACCATAGGGAAAAATTTATTTTTCTTACTTTAGTGGACCCTAGTCTTAGGCATTAGGCCTCTTAAGCAGATTAAGGGGAAAATAGGACACAAATAGGCTTGTGGTCCAGTGGCAAGTGGCATCACTTAGGGAGCTATAAGGTGGCGTGTTGTCACCTGAGGAGGTCCAAGGTTTGAGCATTAGGAATGGTATTTTTGGAGTGTTTTATTTTTCATAGGTGGATGGCCAGAGTTGTGTTGAATATGAACTCTTGCATTGGAGTGTTTGAGTGGTAAGGGGAACTGATAATGGAGGAAAATTCTGATAAGGCTAAGGTGTTATCAGGAGAAAAGTTAGGAGATGAGGAGAGGGAGGAATTGGTGCTGAATGGGACTGTGGGGAAAGGAGTATTCGGCTGGTGGCTATAAAAGGAGAGGCTAAATGCTTTGAACGGTTTTGAAGCTTTCATTAGTCTTTCTTTTCTTCCCTTAATCAGTTTTCCCGTAGCCAAATTCTGCCAAAATCTCTTATAGCCGAATCCTTTTTGCCGAATTCTCTCATAGCCAAACTTTTCTATTATCGAATTACCACCATATTCTTCCTTGTTGAAATTCCTATTTGTGCGAAACCCTTGTTGTTTTCCTCCATCACATATCGATTATTATCTACTATCAGTCAAGTGTTGAAAGTCGGATCTAGTTAATAGCTGTCTAGGCTGTAGGATCAAAAGGGGATTTGGTAAGAATTCGGTTAACCTCTTTTGTACATTTTGTTAAAAGTCGAAAGGCTATCTAACTGTCTTATTGTTAACTTTGTGATAACAAAGATAAGGTTCAAAGATTGCAAGCGTGGTAGGATCATTAGCAAGGGTAAGTGTACTCAACTCGATTGTGGTTTAAGTGAATGGTCGAATGTGTGCATGATCTATAGGGGTGACTTGTGTGGATTATGAGTCACTCAAATTTTGATAGTGCATGTGTGAGTGCAGATCTAAGGGATACTCCTGATTAGTAGCTAAGGAAGTGCTATTAGAACCCGGCGGCACACAGTAAGGTTATGGTAAGGCTTCGACTTTTGGTAAATGTTTTGATTTAGTGATTGATTGAAGTTTGGTTGGTTGTAGGTTTGAGGCTAAGGATAGTATAGCACGTCACAGTAACCAGGTGTGTACAAACACTACACACACATGATATCGGCAATGCCGAAAAGCCAAAAGGCTGAAAGTGGCTAAATGGGGCCGGTGGACCCTGAAGCTAAGTTTGATGAAATTGTTTGGTTGGTTATACGAATTGAGTTAGTCATGCATGTTACATGATCTGGAATTGTTTTGGGCCTAATAGGCCATATGGATGAGATTTGGGCCTAATGGGCCGTAAGGATGTGATTTGGGCTTGATGGGCTTTATGGGGACGTAGAAAAGTATGCTAGGGTTTAATGGACTTTAGGCCTAGTTCTGAATAACTCTTAAACTGCTTAAAACTTAATCTAATAATTAAACAAGTCTGTGGACAAGTCACTGGGTTAGAGTGTGGCAACGGACATATGCATGTCAAGGATTGGATCTAGGGAGAGCTTGGTACTTAAGCAGTCCTAGTGGCCCATCTCCTCTTCTCTAGAATCATACCTGATGCATAGTGTCTGTTCACCTTAGCCGCAAGGACTTGTTAATGGGCCAAAGTTTATAACTAAAACCTGAAAGGGACCAGAAAATCCCGATTTGTTTGTACAATTACCAAAATACGCCAATTTGCAAAATTACTAAAATACGCCTAATTTGTATAATTACCAGAATACCATTGATTTGCAGAATTACCAAAATACCCCTATTTTGCAAAATTACCTAAATACCCCTGTAAGTAGATTTACGAAAATACCCTTGGATAGTGAAACGACTAAAATACCTCTAAGTGACGAATGTGTGAAAATGTGTATGTTGCATTCATGAAATATATGTTGAACTTGGGTGGGTTTTGATGATACCGAGTAAGATTTGAGGATCGCATAGTCGCTTGACGATCGTGGATCCACCGGTGGCTTTAAGCCCATTATAGCAGCTTTGTTGCATGATCGCTGAAATCAGAGTTTTAAAATTTATAATGAATGTGATAGAACCTGGAAACTTACTCTGACAACGATTAAAGGCAAGTGTACCTATCGAACAGTAGTATAGCTTAGGCAAGACCAGATTGTCGAACCTAAAGAAACTAAAAGTATTAATACTAACTTTCTTTTTATTATTTAGCCTTAGAAATAAAGTGAAGTTTTTTTAATCTAAATTAACAATGACTAAGCTAAGGATAAAGACAAAAAGAATGAATTGGGAAATAACTTGAAGAAAAACTCAATTAATCACGACGATACCTCAGGAAGAATCCACCTAGACTTCACTTGTTATCTAACCCTGAATCATATGATTTATTAACTTAGCTTGATCCGCAGGACTCCCTAATGCATATTAAACCCTCTCTCGAGGTGAATAACGTCTAACCCTAGGTTAATTAGTGGAACTCTCGCTCTCGTATAATAACCCCCTAGAATAGCAGTAAATCAATCTATGGATTCCCATATTAGGTTTAACCCTAATTCGACAAAATCTCGTAACCCTATCTCTAGGCGTTCGATTAACTTCGCTTACTTACGCTAAATCTACTCTTAAGCAGGGTCTATTCCTCCTCCACCTAAGCACATTCGATTTGGGTTGAGCATGCATAATTAAGAAAAAACTAAGTATTTATCATATAATTCAAAAGTCAAATAATAAGATTCATCTAGGTTTCATCCCCTTCAGGTATCAGAGGGGTTTAGTTCATAACTAAATAAGAAAACATCTCAAGAGAAAAGATAAAACAAAACATAAGAAATCCCTAAAACTCCCTAAAGGAATTGAAGGAGAATTCCACCGTCTTGAGTATAATTCCGGCTTCTTGTGATGGATCAACTGGCTAACTTCGAGTGATTCCCACAATTCTGACCTTTCTGGCTTGGCTCCTTGGCCTAGCTCGACCCCCGTTTCGGCTTATGCCGACTTCCCTTTCAAGTTGCCCCCTTGGGTGTTTATATAGACTTTGAGATGCCTTACTTGGCCCTTAAGTATCCTAATCTGGGTAGTAATGCTACTAGGGTGTTTAATAGGCTTTGGAATGTGTTTCTTTTCCTCCAAGCATCCCTTCCCGAATGAAATTGCTCTTTCCAGCGACACGGCCATGGCACACGCCCGTGTAAATTGTGGCCAGGCCGTGTTCGGACTTCTTTAATGAGGCACGACCGTGTAAATAGGGGTCGGGCCGTGTTCTAGTTGATTGACATGGCATGACCGTGTGGGCTTAAGTCCAAGCCGTGTCGATTTCGGGATATGACCCATTTACTCTATTTTGGGCCCATTTTCTATTCTTTTCATCCTCGGGTGCTTTCCTGGGTATAAAACATGAAAAGAAAGGCTTAAGAGCACCTTTTTTACATAAATCGAGGCTTAAATTATCCAAAATCATGCTAAATGTGGGCCTAAAATATGTTACTTTTACGGTTTATAAAATATCTCCACACTTAAGCTTTTGTTTGTCCTCAAGCAAAATTCTCAACTTACAATTAAAATGAACTTTCCATAATTCATAATTTTAATCAACAGTGTCTCATCATAATTCAAAGATAATTCATACATGGACAATTAAACTCAAAGAGTCCTAAAGATTCAAACAATCAAAGTGATACATTTATAGTATGATAACATAGGCGTTTCCCTTTACCTGAATAGTTACCTCTGATTCAAAATCGACAAGAGTTGACATCCTCACTAAAGATTCGCTCAAATCACTCAAAGGTTCAAAATTAAGCACTCAATAAGTCAAACATGAAAGGTTAATCCCATAGGCTTGCATGAAAATCAAATCTCCACCACTGTAAAATGAGATGATACACAAATCAAAAGGTCTTTAACAGGGTTGTAATAGGGCTTAGGTTAAGGGTATGGATAAAGGCTGAATTCGAAGGTTAGAATCGAGATTGACCTGACAAATTACCTATCTAGAAATATGAACTAATAATAAGTAATTGCATCAAATGAAAATTTGAAATACCAATACTCTAATACGAGCTTTTTTCTTGAATATTTGGAATTTAAACATATAAGCTCACTTAATTATAGAGCTAATACTGGATATACTTTGTTTTTTTTAGAACAGATAATTATAATAGTAAGAAAGAACTTTTACAACTGAAATATAGAACATAGTTAGGAAACTGTTCAAAATCAAATATCGACAAAAGGGTAGTTAAAAAGAAATGGGGATAACAAATACAAAGGGTTTGGGGTTAAAATTAGTGGGTGAGTTAATAAAAAGGATTGTTAGGATTAAATGTGGTTCACTAGGGGTTAATTATGAGGGTAGGCTTTTTATGGAGTAAGTGGGTTAAATCCTAGGTGCCTTTATCATCTCTGTATATCAAATCATAGGTGTGGTCTTGACATGTATAATCAGTGCAAGTTCTAGAATAACAAATCAATGTTGACACACTCATAATCAATAAGGTGAGCAAGAAAAAGAATATATGCTCTATAAGGCTCAAAATCTCACAAAAAATTATGGGTTTTTGATGTCAACCTCGTAAATTTCAAACTTCAAAGTAATATTGAAATTCAGGTAGACAAGCTAAATTTTTTTTCAAAAAAAAAATAGACTTATCATGCTTCATTCTCTAGTATCCTTCAAATTTAATCATCAATGCACAATTATCAATGGCTTACTCTAAAACATATCAATAAAAATCATAAATCAAAAGAATTTTCATTCTAATCATAATATGAGAGACTTTCTTTAGAACAAGGCATAATTCAGGGATTTTCGAATGATACTATAGTTAACCTCGCCACACTTAAGATGTACATTGCCCTCAATGTACAAAGATAGATAATATGACAATATAGTGAGACAATCAAAAGATAGGGAGAGATGTGAAACTTCCTAAATTTTTGATGAAGTTAATGAAAAGAAACCAGATAGGATTGGAGGTGAACGTGGGGAAGCGTCTCGAACCATTTGAAATTGAATCCTCGAAGCAGCCGATCAAATTTTATTGTAACCTAAGCTAAATCTAAATGACATAAATAATAAAAAGAAAATAATAAAGAAAATAAAAATAAAAATAAATAAATAAATGAGGATAAAAATAAAAATGAAAATGAAAATGAAAAAAATAAAAATAAAATAAAATAAAAGTAAATAGTGATACGGTCCACGCCCTATGTGCCTACCCGTGGTGTCCACACGGCCACGGCCGTGTGGTATGGAAATCATGTTTTACTTATTCAGTTAGTTTGTAGTTAGAAGCTGAAAAAATATGAAAGTAAAAATTAAAATAAAATATGAAAATTTAAATGAGGTTAGTGCTCGGGTTGCCTCCCGAGAAGCGCTTGTTTATAGTCTTAAGCTAAACTTTACCTCTTATTCGTATGGTCATGGTGGTTTGAGGAGGTGAAAATCCTTTCTCATGCGGTCAACTCGATTTTTGATAAAAAGTTTAAGTCGGGTAATATTTACCTCAAAAGTGCTGAATTTAGGATTGCTTACCTTGACTGTCCCGTATAGGAAGACATTAAGTACCTCAAAAGTGATTTCTTCATTTGTCTTTAGGTCTGAATTGGCGACTCGAGGGTCTTCCTTATTCATCAATACTTGATCCCCTATTTTAAAGTGATTTGTTATTCCTATCGGCTTGTCTAGGAGTTCCTTCAGTTTTTCTTCATGCGGTTTCGGTTTCTCTTTGAAGTGTGTCTTCCACTCTTCTAGTTTGTCGACCTTAAGGCTTTGTTCCTCATATAATTCTTCTTTATTAGCATGAGGTCTATGATTCGGCTCAGGTTTGTGGCTTCGTGGTGTTTCCGGTGATGAAGGTTGAACAAATTTGTTATTAACTGAATTTACTTTATTACCTTCATCAGTCGATGTTCTGGCCGAGTCAAGCGCTTGTAGACTGATTGGTTCGTCACCTATACAAAGAATGAGTTCTCCTGTACAAACATCAATTTTAGTCCTGGCATTTGCTAGAAAGGGTCTTCCTAAAATTAAAGGAATCGAATTGTCCTTATCCATGTCTAAAACAATAAAGTCTACTGGAATACAAATTTATCAATTTTGATTAGAACATTTTCTATTATACCCCTAGGAATTCCAATAGTATTATCAATTAATTGAATGCTCATCCTTGTTTGCCTGGGTTTCCCTAGACCTAGTTGTTTAAACATTTTATAAGGCATAACATTGACGCTTGCCCTTAAATCAGCTAAAGCATTATCAATAGATAAACTACTAATTAAACATGGAATTGTAAAACTCCCTGGATCTTTTAGTTTCCGTGGCAATTTATTTTGTAGAATTGCTGAGCACATTGCGTTTAGCTTTACATACGATGCCTCGTCTAGCTTTCGTTTATTTGTCAACAGTTCTTCTAAAAATTTTCTATAATCGGGTATCTGCGAAAGAGCTTCGAGAAACGGTAAGTTAATATGTAATTTCGTTAAAAGTTTAAGAAACTTACCAAACTATTCCTCTGTGTTGTCCTTCATTGCTTCGGAATATGGTATACGAGGTTGGTACTCTGTAATCACCGATTTTGGTATTTCATGGCTCACCTTAACCTTACCTTCACCTACCACAGGCTCTTGCCTCGAGTTAGATTCCACTAACCTTTCACTACCATGAGCTGTTACAGCTTGAATTTGCTCTTTTGGGTTAGTTTCAGTGTTGCTTGGCAAGCTTTCTTGTGGTAGTTCGAAAATCTCTGATCGAATTTCAGAAACTATCTTAGTAAGTTGTCCAACTGACTTAATAAGTTCTCCAACTTGGTTCTCGATCCTTTGAATCGATGCTTCTTGATCTTTGAGTGCTAGTTCAGTGTTTTGGAAACGAGTTTCTGTCACTGCTATAAATTTTGTCAGCATTTCCTCAAGGTTCGACTCTTCTTCCTGTTGGTGAGGTGGTTGTTGAAAATTGGGTGGAAGTTCCTATCTTTGGCTACTTTGATCATCCGACGAGAAATTGGGATAGTACCTCCACCTTGCATTATAAGTGTCATTATAAAAATTATTTTGAGGTCTAGAATAGTTACCCATATAGTGGACTTCATTCTCCATGCCATATCTGTAGGGTGGGTACTCAGGATTCACCACGCCTCCTGGGTTCGAGTCATATTGTATTACTGGGTGTACCCACGTAGAACCATACCAACCGTCAGATTTTTTATTTAAAAGATCTACCTGGTTAGATAACATGGTGACCGCATCGAGGTTGAAAACATCAGCTGCTTTTGTTGGTGTTGTCCTCATAACTTGCCACTGATAGTCATTTAGCGCCATCTCCTCTATAAACTATAATTATCTGCCAAAAGCAAATAAAAAGAATATTAAAAAAGTAAAAAATAAAAATAAAAAAATAAAAAAAATTTGCAATAAAAAAATGGCTAAAGTAATAAAAATTAAGCTTTCTTAATATTTTAGTTCCCTGGCAACAGCGCCAAAAACTTAATCGCTGAAATCAAAGTTTTAAAATTTATAATGAATGTGATCGAACCTGGAAACTTACTCTGACAACGATTAAAGGCAAGTGTACCTATCAAACAGTAGTATAGCTTAGGCAAGACCGGATTGTTGAACCCAACGGAACTAATAGTATTAATACTAACTTTCTTTTTATTATTTAGCCTTAGAAATAAAGTGAAGTTTGTTTTAATCTAAATTAACGACGACTAAGCTAAGGATAAAGACAAAAAGAACGGATTGGGAAATAACTTGAAGAAAAACTCAATTGATCACGATGATACCCTCAAGAAGAATCCACCTAGACTTCACTTGTTATCTAACCCTGAATCATATGATTTTTTAACTTAGCTTGATCCGTAGGACTCCCCAACGTATATTAAACCCTCTTTGGAGGTGAATAACGTCTAACCCTAGGTTAATTAGTGGAACTCTCGTTCTCTTATAATAACCCCCTAGAATAGCAGTAAATTGATCTATGGATTCCCATATTAGGTTTCACCCTAATTTGGAAAAATCTCGTAACCCTAACTCTAGGCGTTCCATCAACCCCACTTAATTACACTAGATCTACTCTTAAGCAGGGTCTATTCCTCCTCCACCTAAGCACATCTAATTTGGGTTAAGCATGCATAATTAAGAACAAACTAAGTATTTATCATATAATTCAAAAGTCAAATAATAAGATTCATCTTGGTTTCATCCCCTTTAGGTATCTGAGGGGTTTAGTTCATAACTAAATAAGAAAACATCTCAAGAGAAAAGATAAAAAAAAAAAAGAAATCCCTAAAACTCCCTGAAGGAATTAAAGGAGAATTCTACCGTCTTGAGTATAATTCCGACTTCTTGTGATGTATCAACTGGCTAACTTCGAGTGATTCCCACAATTCTGACCTTTTCAGCTTGGCTCCTTCGCCTAGCTCGACCCTCGTTTTGGCTTCTGCCGACTCCCCTTTCAAGTTGCCCCCTTGGGTGTTTATATAGACTTTGAGATGCCTTACTTGGCCCCTAAGTATCCTAATCTGAGTAGTATTCCTACTAGGGTGTTTGAATAGGCTTTGGAATGTGTTTCTTTGCCTCCAAGCATTCTTTCCCGAATGAAATTGCTCTTTCCAACGACAGGGACACGGCTATGGCACACGCCCGTGTAAATTGTGGCCAGGCCGTGTTCAGACTTCTTTAATGAGGCACGGTCGTGTAAATCGGGGTCGGGCCATGTTCTTGTTGATTGACATGGCACGGCCGTGTGGGCTTAAGTCCAAGCCGTGTCAATTTCGGGATATAGCCCATTTACTCTGTTTTGGGCCCTTTTTCTGTTCTTTTCATCCTCGAGTGCTTTCATGGGTATAAAACATGAAAAGAAAGGATTAAGAGCACCTTTTTACATAAATCGAGGCTTAAATTATCCAAAAGCATGCTAAATGTGGGCCTAAAATATGTTACTTTTACGGTTTATCACTGTAACGTTTGTGGAGTGCCGCTACTAGTGCTACCATTGGTGTGTAGGGATGGGTGGGTTGATATTTATATCCCCACAGGTGTGTAGGGTTGGAAGGGAAATGGTGTGCAGGGTTGGATTTGGGATGGGTGCATTGTATTCATGTGATACTAATGTGATATGAGGTCGTTGTGGGTTAAGGTTAAGACCACCGATTTTGATAGGGCTTAGGCCCAATGTAATATTTGCATGTTGATTGGATTGCCAAGGGTCGCATTACCTGCTTGAGTTTTGAAACTCACACCCTTTTTATTAAATGTTTCAGGTGATCCTCAGTAAGCGGCTCGACGTGGGAGAGGACTCGGAGATGGCCACACTACAAGATATTTAGAAGTTTTATTTTTTTTGTTTCAAAAGACATGATTTAAATTGCTTTATTTTCATTGGATGTATTAAGGCCTTGTACTCTGTTTTGACTTTGGATTTTGGGTTTTGTTGTTTCAACTGTTTACTTAGTTACTAAACCTAAGTAATTTCTTATGTTTAAACATGGTTTCCAAAATACTTAAAATAATAAAATGGGCTTTTATTATTACTTAACAAGAATTAAGGATTTCAGGGTTTTAGGCCTTTAAATTTAATTTAGCAAAAAATTTTTTGAATTGTGCCTTTGATGTGACATTCCTGGATTCGGCCATAACGTTTGAGCCGGGTTTGGTGTGTTACAGATAGTCCATAGTCATATGTGTCTCTTAGTTGGCCATTGGTAGGAGTTCATCGTCATATTTTCTATTAATTCATATGCATCGTCATACATTCGGTTCATTAAAACACCTCCTACAATTCCATTTAATCTGAATCTTGTGTGTATATCCAACCCATTGTAGAAAATTTGCAGTTGTAACCACTCGGGCAATCCGTGATGTGGCCATTTCAAAATTAGTGTTTTAAAATGCTTCCAAGCTTCATGAACAATTTCTCTCTCTAATTGTTTGAACATGGAAATTTCCCTTCTTAGCTGGACCGTTTTGCCAATAGGAAAGAACTTTTGTAGGAGCACTCTTGCAAGTTCGTCTCATGTTGTGATAGATCTTGATGCCTACGAATCTAGCCAAGAAAAGGCATTAGCAATTAATGAAAGGAGGAACAACCGAAGAGGAAAAGCATCATCAGTGACCCCATTATATTTAAAGGTATCACAAAGCTAGAGGAACAATTTTAGATGCTGACTCGAATCTGTTATCACCGTTCTTCGAAACTGTAAATTATTTAAACTGCAAATTATTTTGGATCATCTGGATCATAATTGGATTGATCTCAAATTGATTGGTCATGATGGTTGGCCTCGTTATACTCCCTTGAATCATATCCAGATTCAGTTAGGCATATTCTTTCAAAGTCCTCTTGTTACTCGCCATAAGAGTTGTTAAGTGCTAAAAATAACATGTTCTAAACTTATCCTTAATGTGTTTTTAGGTGATTATTAGAGGTTAAATTATGAATTTTATTCTTCTAATCCTTTAAATTCATGTTTCTATATGTAGGAGAGCATTTAGGAGCAAAAGGAGTGAAAAATAAGTGAAAATAAAAAAATCGGAGCAAGTTTTAGGAGCCACATGGGATGGGCCATTCCACACGATCGTGTGAGCCACACGAAATGCCACACGACCGTGTGCTAGATTGTGTGGAAATCATGATCTGCACTCCAAACACACGAAAAATGCAATTTTTAGGTTTTTCAGGCATTCTAAGACTTATATATACCAAATATGAGAAGAGAAGAGTAAGTCGTCATATAATATTGAAGAAAACAACTTGAAAACACCATTGAAGCCGACTCTGAAACAGATTTCCATCAAGATTGAATATCTCTTTTTGATATCTTTGAAGTTTATTATTAGTTTCTTTATTAGATGAACCCTAGGATGGATTTTATCTTTTGATTTCTATTTTACACAATAAATACTTAGATCTTCTTTTCAATTATGTGTGTGATAAACCGTAAAAGTAACATATTTTAAGCCCACATTTAGTATGCTTTTGGATGATTTAAGCCTTGAATTATGTAATTTGGTGCTATTATTCCTTTGTTTTCATGTTTTATACCCAGGAGCGTACCAAAGGATGAAAAGAATGGAAAATGGGCCCAAAACGGGGTAAATGGGCCATATCACGAAATCCACACGGCCTGGGCCCAAGACCACACGGTCGTGCCTCATTCAACAGGATCGAACACAGCCTGGCCACGACTTACACGGGTGGGTGCCATGGGCGTGTCCCTGCCATGGGAAAGAAGAGTTTCACTCGGATATGGATACTTAGAGGAGAAGAAACATATTCTGAAGCCTATATAAACCCCCTAAGTATGACCAAAAAAGGGGGAACCCAGGGCTTTAGTCAGGGGCCGTCTAGCTAGGCCAAAGAGGGCAGATTTGTGGGGATTTACTCGAAGATAGCCAGTTGATCCATCTCAAGAAGCCGGAATTATACTTAAGACGGAGGATCTTTCCTTCAATTCCTTCAGGGGGTTTTAGGGATTTCTTATGTTTTGTTTTATCTTTTCTTCTGAGATGTTTTCCTTTATTGTTATGAACTAAACCCTCGAGATACGAGGATGAAACCTAAGATGAATCTTGTTATCGTTTGCTGAACTATATGATAAATATTTGACTTGTTCTTAATTATGTGTTCTTAATTCTTGTGTTGATATTTCCGGGATATTAATTTAAGTATGATGTGCTTAGGTGGAGGAGCAAAAGCCCCTACCTAATAGTAGATCTAGCATAATTAAGCGGAGTTGATCGCACGCCTAGAGATAGGGTGACGATATTTTGCCCGATTAGGGTGAAACCTAATATGGGAGTGCATAGATCGAGTTAATGCGATTCTAGGGCTTTTAATTAGAAAGAGATTTCAATTAATCAACCTATGGTTAGATGTTGGTCGCCTCGAGAGAGGGATTAATATAACTTAGGGAATCTTACGGATCAAGTGAAATGAATAAATCGTCTGGTACAGAGTTAGATAACAAGTGAAGTCTAGGTGGATTCTTCCTTGGGTGTCATCGTAACCGATTGGTTTTTCTTCGAACTTATTTTCCCAATTTTATTCTTCTTTGTCTTAGAGTCTTTAGTTTAGTAGTTAATTAATTTTAGATTAGATAAATAATTCCCTTAATTTTAGGCTAGATAATAAAAAGAGAGTTAGTATTAGTACTTTTGGTTCCTTTGGGTTTGACAATCTGGTCTTGCCTTATCTATACTACTGTTCGATAGGTACGCTTGCCTCATATCGTTGTCATAGTTAGTTTCTAGGTTTGATCATTCTCTATATAAATTTTAAGACTTTGACATTGCGAAAACAATGATCAAGTTTTTGGCGCCGTTTCCGGGGAACTAAAATATTAAGAAAGCTCAATTTTTATTAGTTTAGCCATATTTATTTATTTATTTACTTAATTTATTTTTAAGTTTGCTAAATTTCTTTCCTTTGTTCCTTTCAGGTACCTCTAGTTTATGACTAGAGGGAACCCAACAGGACCCTACTTTACGATAGTGATGTTGAAGGTACCGTTTGCAGAAATCGCTGAGAGATAAGGCAAAGCTTAAACTACATAGAAGAAGAGCAAGAAGCTGAATTTAATACCACCGAAGAGATGGCTGAGAATAATCCGCCACCTCCAGAGATGGCCGAACATCATGCTCCTCGAACTATGTATGATTATGCTAAACCTTGTTTAACAGGAACTGAGTCTAATATTGTTAGGCCTACTATTGCTGCAAACAATTTTGAACAGAAACCTAACACTATACAGATGATAAAACAGTTTGTTCAGTTTGATGGTTTGCAGGATGAAGACCCTAAGACACACTTAGCGAATTTTCTAGAATTCCGTGATACCTTCAAGATAAATGGCATTTCTAAATGGCGTTTCTGATGCTGCCATTAGTCTTTGGTTATTTCCCTTTTCTTTAAGGAATAAAGCCAAACAGTGGTTGCATTCTCTTCCACGAGGGTCAATCACTACATGGGATCAAAATACCAAAAATTTTTTATTAAAATATTTTCCACCAGCCAAAACGGCCAAGTTGAGGAATGATATCTATTCTTTTGTACAGATGGATTTAGAGACACTTTATGATGCATGGAAGAGATACAAAGATTTGTTGAGAAGGTGCCTACACCACGGATTACCTTTGTGGCTACAGGTCCAAACTTTTTACAATGGTGTGAACCCTTCAACAAGGCAACTAATTGATTCAGCCGCCGGCAGAACCCTGAGCAAAAAAAACCCCTGAAGCAGCCTACGAGTTTATAGAGGAGATGTCACTAAATAACTATTAGTGGCAGGTTACAAGGACAAGGCCAGCCAAAGCAGCCAGAATTTTCAACCTTGACGCAGTGACAGCACTATCAAATCAGGTAGAGTTGTTACATAAAAAATTTAATGGTTTATATGGTTATTCCCAGGCACATCCAATTATACAGTGCAACGCAAGCGGAGAAGTGGCGAATCCTGAGTGCCCACCCTATGGACAGGTATGGAGAGCAAACAGATGAACTATATGGGTAACAATTTTTTATCTAACAATAACCCTTATAGTAATACTTATAATCCAGGCTGGAAGAACCACCCCAATTTCTCATGGGGTGGTCAAAGAAATCAAAGGCAACAACCATCCCAAAACTTCAAACAATAGCCCTACCCACAGGAAAAGAAGCCGAACCTTGAAGTGATGCTAACAAATTTCATAGCAGCCTCAGAAACACGTTTCAAAAAGGCAAAAACAAAACTTGAAGTATTGTCACAGGAGTTCAAGGTTCAAATCGGGCAACTTGCTAAGCAAATTTCTAAGAGACCACAAGGATGACTATCGACAACACCGAGACTAACCCAATGGAGCAAGTTCAAGCCATAACAGCTCAAGATAGTGAAGGGTTAGATGAGCCTTATTCAAAGCAAAAGAATGTGGTACAAGAAAATATGGTTGAGGTCAATAACAAGCCGAAACTGGTAATTAAAGAGTACAAACCTCGCATACCATATCCCCAAGAAATAACGAAAGACGACACAGAGGAACAGTTCAGTAAGTTTTTTAAACTTTTAAAGAAATTACATATTAACTTACCGTTTCTTGAAGCTCTTTCGCAGATGCCAAATTCCAGGAAATTTTTAAAGAAGCTATTGACAAATAAGCGAAAGATTGATGAGGAATCACATGTGGAACTGAATGTAGTATGCTCAGCAATTTTGCAAAATAAATTACCACAGAAATTAAAAGATCCATGGAGATTTAAAATTCCATGCTTAATTGGTAGTTTATCTATTGATAATGCGTTAGCTGATTTAGGGGCAAGCATAAATGCCATGCCTTAGAAATTGTTTAAACAATTAGGTCTAGGGAAACCCAAACAAACTAGGATAAGCATTCAATTAGCTGATAAATCTATTAGAGTTCTTAGGGGTATAATTGAAGATGTACTTGTGAAGATTTATAAATTCGTATTCCCAGTAGACTTCATCGTTTTAGACATGGATGAGGACAACACAATCCCCCTAATTGTAGGATGACCATTTTTAGCAACTGCCAGAACTAAAATTCATGTCGACGCAGGTGAACTCATACTCTGTGTAGGTGAGGAGACATTCACTCTTCAAGCCCTCGATTCAGCTAGGACATCGAACAATCAAGGTGAGAAAGTAATTCTATTGATAACCATTCAGTTAACCCTTATTTTCAAGAAGCACCATAAAAGAACACAACCGAGTCTAATCCGAAACCCTATGCCAAAAAGGAAATAACTCACAAGGAACAATGGATTCAGATCGATGAACTAGAAGAGGAGAAGACGCATCTTAAAGAAGAACTAGGGATACATGAAGTAGAACCAAGGCCATCCTACGAGACAAACAAATTCAAAATTGGAGATCAGGTATTACTAGATAAAGCAAACCCACGAGTGTCCCCTCCTGATCCTAACACTAGCAAGGAAATCCCTTTCAAGGTGATAAATGTTTTCCTGTATGGAGTGATTGAAGTAAGTCACCCTATGTTTTGTATTTTCAAAATAAATGCTATTCTTCTTAAACCCAATCATGATAATGGAACTGCTAGCACGAGAAAAGACTTTCAACTCCTCAAACCACCTTGAATATGCAAATGAGAGGAGAGTCTAGCTTAAGACTATAAACGATCACTTCTTGGGAGGCAACCCAAGTACTAACCCCATTAATTTCTATATTTTTCATTTTTATTTTTTTATTATTTGCTTATAGCACCTAACTATTAACCAACCAAAAGCACAGAATTTCAAGCCACATGGCCTTGCACACGGCCGTGGTCGTGGCCGTGTGGATACACCGAATCTCTGTACTTACATGGTAGAGATGGTACGAGTCAGAGCGAATCAGTTTTCAAGTCACGGACTCAACTACCACGCCACAGCCGTGCGATGCGGCCGTGGACGACACAGTTAGATTATACACGGGCGTGGAGACTAGAACACGGGTGTGGGAGAAGCGAACAAAGCACAACACGGCCGTGCGATACAGCCGTGTGACACACCACGCCCATGGTACACGGGTGTGGGAAAGCACCAGTCCTAAAATCTTATTTAAAACACCCCTCCCGTTCTCACCCACTCCCCATTCACTCTTCACCCCTCTTCATATTCACTCTTCTCCTCCTTCAATCTCTAAAGCCTGAATCTACGCTTCAACAATGTCGATGAAGCGAAAAGATCCCAGCACAGTCTCCTTTAGGGAAACCGATCTACATAAGTTCATGACGGCCGCTTCATCCATTCGACAAGCCAAGGATCTTTGAGGCCATTTAATTTTTCTTCTTCTCTACTCTTCTCCTTTATTTTCCTTCTATTTGACTATCTTATGCTTAATTTAATTTAATTTATTTTAGTTTCTTAGTGTCAAGTTCTTCAGGCTACTAGGGAATCACACCGAAACCACGACCACCACCTCAACGCAGCCTTAGAAGTCACATCCACCTCACGAACCATCCAACAATAAGGACTCTTCAGTCTATTCATCTTTCATTTTCATTTTATTTACATTTCTGTTTTCTTTCTCTTTATCCTTCTTGTCTTTAATTATATATTTAGTTTATTTTAAATGTGTCTCAATAATTCCTGGCTAATTCTCTACGAGCTTCCCAATTTCTTCATCTAGCGCAGAGTTCGGTAGCAGCCACCACACCTCGGGACTCCCAACTCAAGGAAACCATCCACATTCAGGAAGTTTTACCTCTCCCTCTCTCTTAAATTTCATATACATCTTTGTACATTGAGGGCAATGTACATCTTAAGTGTAGGGGGTGAATATTTATTTCGAGAAAGTTCATACCTTTCTTCATTATTCTCAAATCCCTGAATGATATCTTGTCTTGAAGTAAGTTTCTCATATTATGATTAGAATGAAAATTTCTTTGATTTATGATTTTTATTCATATGTTTTGGATTAAGTCATTGATAATTATGCATTGATGATTAAATTTGAAGGATACTAGAGAATCAAGCATGATAAGTCTATTTTCAAAAATTATAATTTTGTTAGGTTGCCTACCTAAGTCTAATTATTACCTTGAAGTTTGAAATTTACAAGATTGACATCAAAAACCCATAATTTTTTGTGAGACCACACCTTTGATTTGATATACAGAGATGATAAAGGCACCTAGGATTTAAGCGACTTACCCCAATAAAAGCCTACCTTCATAATTAACCTCTAGTAAACCCTGTTTAATCCTAACAACCCTTTTTATTGACTCACCCAGTAATATTAACCCAAAATCCTTTGTATTTTTTATCACCATTCTTTTTGACAACCCCTATGTCAAGATTTGATTTGATCAGTTGCCTGACTATTTTATCTATTTCAATCTATCCTTTATTATGTATTTGACTTGTTCTTAAAAAAATCGAAGTATATTCATTATTAGTTCTATGTTAGCTGAGCTTATACATGTAAATTCCAAATCTCGAAGAAGAAGCTCGTGTCATTAGTATTAGTAGTAATAATTTTGATTTGATTTAATTATTTATTATTAGTTCATGTCTCTAGTTAGGTAATTTGTCAGGTCAGTCTCGATTCTAACCCTCTAATTCAGCCTTTATCCACACCTTTAACCTAAGCCCCGTTACAACCCTATTAAAAACCTTTTGATTTGTGTATCATCTCATTCTATAGTGGTGGAGATTTGATTTTCATGCAAGCCTATGGGATTAACTCTTCATGTTTGACTTTTGAGTGCTTAATTTTGAACCTTAAAACACTTTGAGTGGTTTGAGTGAATCTTTCGTGAGGATGTAAACTCTTGTCGATTTGAATCAGAGGTAATTAATTAGGTAAGGGGAAACACCTAACATTTTTTGGGCTAAAAATGTATGACTTTGAGTGTTTGAATCTTTAGGACTCTTTAAGTTGAATTATCCATGTACAAATTATCTTTGAATTATGATGAAACAATAATTATTGATAAGTATTATGAATCGAGGAAGTTCGCTTTAATTATGAGTTAAAAATTTTGCATGAGGACAAGCAAAAGCTTAAGTGCGGGGGTATTTGATAAACCGTAAAAGTAACATATTTTAAGCCCACATTTAGTATGCTTTTGGATGATTTAATCCTTGAATTATGTAATTTGGTGCTTTTAATCCTTTGTTTTCATGTTTTATACCAGGAGAGCACCAAAGGACGAAAAGAAAAAAAAACGGGCCCAAAACAGAGTAAATGGGCCATATCACAAAATCCACACAGCCTGGGCCCAAGACCACACGACCGTTCCTCATTCAACCGGATCAAACACGGCCTGGCCATGACTTACACGGGCGTGTGCCATGGGCGTGTCCCTGCCGTGGGAAAGAAGAGTTTCACTTGGATTTGGATACTTAGGGGCAAAGAAACATATTCTGAAGCCTATATAAACCCCCTAAGTATGACCAGAAAAGGGGGAACCCAGGGCTTTAGTAAGGGACCGTCCAGCTAGGCCAAAAAGGGCAGATTTCTGGGGATTTTCTCGAAGATAGCCAGTTGATCCATCTCAAGAAGCCGAAATTATACTTAAGACGGAGAATCTCGCCTTCAATTCCTTCAATGGGTTTTAGGGATTTCTTATGTTTTGTTTTATCTTTTCTTTTGAGATGTTTTCCTTTATTGTTATGAACTAAACCATCATATACCTGAGGGGATGAAACCTAAGATGAATCTTGTTATCGTTTGCTAAACTATATGGTAAATATTTGACTTGTTCTTAATTATGTATTCTTAATTCTTGTGTTGATATTTCGGGGATATTAATTCAAGTATGATGTGCTTAGGTGGAGGAGAAAAAGTTCCTGCCTAAGAGTAGCTCTAGCATAATTAAGCGGAGTTGATCGCACGCCTAGAGATAGGGTGACGAGATTTTGCCCGATTAGGGTGAAACCAAATATGGGAGTCTATAGATCGAGTTAATGCGATTCTAGGGCTTTTAATTAGAAAGAAATTTCAATTAATCAACCTAGGGTTAGACGTTGGTCGCCTCGAGAGAGGGATTAATATAACTTAGGGAATCTTACGGATCAAGTGAAATGAATAAATCGTTTGGTTCAGAGTTAGATAACAAGTGAAGTCTAGGTGGATTCTTCCTTGGATGTCGTCATAATTGATTGGTTTTTCTTCGAACTTATTCTCCCAATTTCGTTCTTCTTTGTCTTAGAGTCTCTAGTTTAGTAGTTAATTAGTTTTGGATTAGATAAATAATTCCCTTAATTTTAGGCTAGATAATAAAAAGAAAGTTAGTATTAGTACTTTTGGTTCCTTTGGGTTCGACATTCTGGTCTTGCCTTAACTTTACAACTGTTCGATAGGTACGCTTGCCTCATATCTTTGTCATAGTTAGTTTCCAGGTTTGATCATTCTTTATATAAATTTTAAGACTTTGACTTCACGAAAACCACGATCAGTGTGTTTCATTCTTGGTTTAATATTTCCGAACTATTAATCCATGTTTGATGTGTTTAAATTAGAAGAGGAATAAATCCTTTTTTAGAGTAGATCTAGCATAATTGAGTGGAGTTGCATTCATCTTAGAAATAAGACGACTTAAATTAACTAGATTAGAGTCAAATCTAATAAGGGGATCCATAGATCGAGTTAATATGATAATAGAGGTTTTAATTAGAAAGAAATTTCAATTAATCAACCTAGAGTCAGTTGCTCTTACTCTCGAAAGAAATATTAAAATAATTTAGGGATTTCTATGGATCAAGATACTAAGTGAAGAAATTATTTAATTCAGATTGATAATGACAGATGAAATCTAGGTGGATTCTTTCCTGGGTATTGTTTCACTCTTGATTGTTAATCGTTTATTTTCTTGATTTGTTCTTTGTGGTGTTATTTAGTTAATTTTAGTTTTAGTCAATCTCTCAAATTTGTCAATTAAATAATAGAAAGACAATAATTATCAGTACTTTTAGTCTTCATTGGAATCATAACTGTGCTCACAGTAGCTATACTATTAATTGATAGGTGCACTTGCCTACAATCAAGTTTTTGTCGCCATTGCCAAGGACTAAAATATTAGGAAAACTTTATTTCTATGAATTTAGCCATTTTTTATTTTAATTTTATAATCAACAGGCACTTGAACGTCCTGTTCCTTGGACTATGTATGATTATGCTAAGCCTACTCTAATTGGGGTTGAATCGAGTATTGTCAAACCGACAGTTAATGCAAATAATTTTGATAAAGCTGAACACAATTTAGATGGTGCAGAAATATGTTCAGTTTGATGGGCTGCAAGTTAAAGATCTGAATGTTCATTTGGCTAACTTTCTAAAGGTTTGCAACACTTTCAAGATTAATGGTGTTACTGATGATGGCATATGTTTACGGTTGTTCCCATTCTCTTTGAGGAGTAAGGCAAAACAATGGTTAAATTCATTGCCACAAGGTTTTATCCCGACTTAGGCTTAAATGACCAAGAAGTTTTTGTTAAAATATTTTCCATCGGCAAAAAAAAAAAAGTTGAGGAACGACATATCTTCTTTTGTTCAATTTGATATTGAGACATTTTATGATACATGGGAGAGATTTAAAGGTTTTTTGAGAAGAAGTAACAACCAGTTTTTAGTCAAATTAGAATAATGGTTTCGGTACCACAAATTTAAAGCCAAAATATTTATTTTATTATTTTAATAAGGTTTACAGCATGATAGAATTTTTGTGTGAAAGTTTCGTAAAGATATTTTACTGTTTGAATGGTTAATTCGAGAAAAAAGATTAAACCGCGTAAAGTGCAAAAGTGTTATTCTATTAGTTAAAAGTATTAAATAGCTATGAAATTAAATTGTGGGAGTCCTTATGTTGAAATTAGACCATTGTTAAGGTTAGTGGACATTTATGTCCATGGTGTATGTGATATATTAATGTTTTATTACTAAGGTTAATATAGTAAATTATGTATTAAGTTAATAATAATAAAACAAACAAAGCAATTTTAATGCTTTCATCTTCATCCCTTGCTGAAATTGAAGAGAAGAGAAAGCCATTCTAGGGTTTTAACATTCGGTACTTACATGGTTAATTAGGTATGTATTTTGACTCAATTTTTAATGATTTTTACGTTTTTGAGATCGTTGAATCGTATTCTATCTAGCCCGTACCTTAGATTTCGAAACTGTTAAAGATTTAACATATCGCCTTTTTTGAATGTTTGAGTAAACTGATATCGATAATAGATTATGAAGGTTTATTGATAGATTTACTAGTTTTGTAGAGTGATTTTTGACAAAAATGTCAAAAAGGGATTAATTTGTGAAAATGTAAAATTATGTGGGTGAAAGTGTGAATAAATTGAAAGTATGGGCTGCTAGTAACACATGGAAAATTTGGCTAAACATGGGTTGGTGATTAATTGCATGAATTTGCAATTTTGTGTAATAGAGAATAAATTATAAAAGTGTGAAACATTAGGGGAGAATATGTAAATTTGCCAAAATATGTATTAAAGGCTAATTGAATAAATTGAATATTGAGTGAATTAATCATGATATTATATAGATCAAGATAAGTCGTGATCAGAATTAGATCGGGAAAAAAAAGGTGGACGAATAGTCGATATTTGCTATCCGAGCGATATAAGGGAAGCTCGTATAATTAGAATCAAACTTTTAAATACTTGTAATTATTTGAAATGAATTCATGTAATTGAGTAAATGATTTACTTGAAATTCAAATGCATTATTGATATATTATGATGGTTACCGAGCCCCGTTTGAACCGTAAGAATTCGTAGAATACGATTGACATGTCACTAGGATTACCGTTTCGGTAGAGCTCTCGCATTTGTTGTAGACTCACCATAGCTCGTATGAGCTCACCGATATACCAGCTCGTAAGAGCTTACTATTTTCAGCTCATCAGAGCTTACTGATCATAGCTTGAAAGAGCATAAATGATAATAAATTGACGGACCACCTGAGTTTCTCTCGATATTCTAATAGGTTCAAAGGGCATAAATTCTATTATTGGTTATGTGAAAAAGATATGTGTTATATGGATGAGTTAATGTTACTGTTGTCGAACGAATTACAGTTTATATAATTAAGAATGAAATGTTATAAATGATGTACATGATATATGTGAATTTGATATGATACAATGTTTGAGTATTAAATTGAGATAATGGATGATTACATGCAATTATATGACTAACTTGTTGATGAATGCTTGTGTATAGGAATTTGGTAAGTGAATTTGGTATAATTCATTTAACTGTTTGATTATGTATAAATAGTAAGCTTAATTTTGACTTATACGGACTTACTAAGCTTTAAAAATTACTCTGTTTCTTTTTCATGTTTTATAGAGGTTTGATAGCTCGCTCGATCCGGATAAAGTAGGAGTTACGCATCACATTATCCAGGTTTTGTTGGTACTTTTTGTAATAGTTTGGTATATACCCTAGTCGAAACAGTGGTTTCGGGACCACAAATCTGAGTTTGAATAATATTTTAATATTATTTTCTGTGCTTATGATGTGTGTTTAAGCATGTGCTAAATTTTTGTGAATTAATTCCTTCGCCTGCATGCTTAATTTGACAAAAGGACTAAATCGCATAATATTTAAAAGTGGTTTTTCATTTGATTAAGTGGTTAAATCAATGTGGTTTTTAAGTGTTAAGGATTTATGTGGCAATATAGCCACGATTATAGTAAGTGGACGGCAAAGGTCATAAATGACCATGTAACTATGTGTTATGCATATTATTATTAAGGGTTATTTTTGTACATTAATAATTAAGTTTATAATAGTAAAATAAAACATGAAATGTCTATCTTCATTTTCTTTTTTGCTACCGAATATTGAAGGAAAGAAAAAGAAGAAAGTTGAGTTAGGTTTCGGCAATTGTAAGCTTGAATTGAGGTATGTTTTGACTTTAGTTTTTGATGATTTTTATGTTTTTGAGATTGTTGCTTAGTTTACTATTAAGCCCATGTCTCAATATTGTGTATTGATGATATTTGTGAGTTGTGTCATTGATGATATGGTAAGCTTTATGATGAGTTTAATTGTTAAATGAAAGATATGTGTTTAATAGACATGATTTGTTCTTAAAATTTTGATGAATTTAGCTAAATAGGGCTAAATTGTGAAAATAGTAATTTCAGGGACTAAATTGCAAATTTGATGGAAATTATGGGCTTGTATGATGTTCATAAGCATTTGTCTAAGCATAGATATGTGATGATTTTGTGTATTTGATATTTTGAGAAAAATAGACTAAATTGATAAATTGTGCAAATGTGAGGGTTAATTTGTAAGTAAACCTAAATGTGTGTCCTTGGATTGAATTGAATAAGTTAGTGAATAAAAGGGTTAATTCTGAATATGTATAGATCAAGAACAGAGGAAAACGGACTTAGACTGCAAGAAAGCGAAAGTAACCGAGTAGCCGTTTCCATTTCCGGTAAATCGAACTCGAGGTAAGTCATTATGCAAATAAATGTATTTGTATCGAACTGTGTATGTTCATATGGTTATTGTTAACTATGAATGCTTATGAGATGATCCGTACATGAATTTTGAGATAAGGTTGACTTAGTGTGGATGTTCGAGAAATCCGTACGAACCTAGGAATAGATAGGATTAGTTATGTCATGACATAGGTATCTATTCTGTTTATTCATGTAAGACCACGTCTGGGACGTTGGCATTGATTTGAGATTTTATGTAACACCTCGTCCAGGACGTTGGAATCGATATGATCTTTACGTGTAAGACCATGTCTGGGACATCGGCATCGTATTGATTCGTGTAAGACCCTCTCTGGGACAGTGGCATCTATATCTGAGTGCATGTAAGACCTCGTCTTGGTGGCATTGTACGATTATTTCGAGCTTTCTAAGTATCCTATTAAGTTCCTAATGGTTCAATGGGCAAGTCTGTGATACGAATGGCTATGTGAAATGTAAATCTGTTCCAGGTACGTTGATTTATACACTAAGAGTGTATACAAGGTAAGTATCTATGTGATCTTACTGTGATGATTAGGTATATGGGAATAATATTATAATATGTGAAAATATGCATGAAAGGACTATGTATATGTATAAGATCTTTGAATTGATGAATGTGGCAAAATGAGGCCAAGTACATGGACCAAAGCATACATGTGATAAATTTGCTATGAAAGTTAATAGTGCCAATATTCCTATATGTTTATATGCCTTTCATGTTATGTTTATTTGTATATGATTTACTAAGCTTTTGGAAAGCTTACTCTGTGTGTGTTTTCTCTATTTTATGGATCGTCAAAGCTACTGAAGGCTCGGGGACCGTCGAGGATCGTCATCACACTACTTACCTTGTTTTGGTACATTTTGGAAATGTATATAGCTAGATATGGCATGTATAGACTAGATATTTGTATATGAATTTGAAGTAAACTTAGCCATATGATTTGGCTAGTTATATGTTTGCAATATGCATTAATGAGTATGATATGTGATGTATGTCTTGGTATGGTTAGATGACTTTGACAATGGTCAAGTTTTTCGGTAAGTATTTGAATGAGTTATGCTTGTTGTGACATGAGTTTTAGTCTTGTAAATTGGTATGAATGGTAATAGATTTGAATGTAAGGATTGAATGGTTATTTTGGCATGTTCATGGTTGTTAAATGTGCATGGATTGTATTGGTATTTGCTAGTAGGTTATAACCCTAAGTGAATGACATTTTTGGCCTTGCAAATACTTATTTTGCCACACGGTTGTGGCACACGGGCGTGCCAAGTGACCGTGGGGCTAAGTCAGTAGCTGATTAAGAGTACATGGCCTTGGCACACGGACATGCCTGGTAGCCGTGTGGTCAAGTCAGATTTGACTACGGCCAAGGTACACGAGCGTGCTTGGTGGTCGTGGAGCCAAGTCAGATTCGACCTCGGGGGAGACACATGGGCGTGTCTAGTTGCCGTGGGAGGCACAGGGCCTGCCCACACGGGCGTGTAACCCTTGAAAATTTGAAAGTTTTAAATTTTTCGAGAATTTTTGTATGTGCTTTAGTTTAGTCCCGACCCTGTTTCTAAGCATGATTTAGGTCTCGATGACCTACTGAGGGGACACTATGGTTGTAATTGATGATTTAATTTAAAAATTGTCTGATAAAGTTTCTGATATGTCTGGTAACGCTCTTAACCCAAATTCGGTGATGGACACAGGATATTGGTGTTACATTTGCTTGGTATCAGAGTTAAGGTTTAGTTGATTCTCAGACTAACGTAGCGTGTCAGAGTCTAGATATACATGCCATATATCTAAATTGTGATAGTGTGATGAATCCTGACGTATAAAATGAGATTTTTGTATCCCGAAAGAGCCGTAGCTAATGACGTAGAAAGTAATGCGCCTACTCCGCGCAAGAGACAGTTCCCTCTGATCCCAGACCAGCTACTTAGGGAGAAAGAATCGCATTCTAAGAGCCTATATATAACCCCTAAGTACCAGCTTTGAAAAGGCATCAAAGCTAGGCCAAAGAGCCAAGCCGAGAAGGTCAGAGTTAGGGAATAACGCGAGGATAGCCAGTTGATCCATCCCAAGAAGCCGGAATTATACTCAAGACGGCGGAATTCTCCTTCAATTCCTTCAGGGGGTTTTAGGGTATTCTTATGTTTTGTTTTATCTTTTCTTTTGTGATGTTCTTTTTATTCATTATGAACTAAACCCTTCAGATACCTGAAGAGGATGAAACCTAGATGAATTTTGTTATTTGATTTCTAAGTTATATGATAATTGCTTAGTTTGTTCTTAATTATGTTGCTTAATCCAAATCTAATGTGCTTAGGTGAAGGAAGAATAGACCCTGCATAAGAGTAGATCTAACATAATTAAGTAGAGTTGATTGAACGCCTAATATGGGTGAAACCTAATGTGCTTAGGGTTACGAGATTTTGCCGGATTAGGGTGAAACCTAATATGGGAGTCCATTGATCGATTTACTGCTATCCTAGGGGGTTAGTATAAGCAAACGAGAGTTCCACTAATTAACCTAGGGTTAGACGTTATTCGCCTCGAGAGAGGGTTTAATATAGGTTAGGGAGGCTTACGAATCAAGCTAAGTAAAGAAATCATATAATTTAGGGTCAGATAACAAGTGAAGTCTAGGTGGATTCTTCCTAAGGGTATCGTCATAATCAACTGAGTTTTCCTTCAAAGTTATTTTCCTATTTGTCCTTTTTGTCTTTGTGTCCTTAGTTTAGTCTTCGTCAATATAGTTTAAAGCAACTTCACTCTATTTTTAAGGCTAAATAATAAAGAAAAAGTTAGTATTAGTACTTTTAGTTCCTTTGGGTTCGATATCCGGTCTTGCCTAAGCTATACTACTGTTCGATAGGTACACTTGCCTTTAATCGTTGTCAGAGTTAGTTTTCAGGTTTTGATCATTCTTTTATAAATTTTAAAACTCTGATTTCAGCGATCAGAATGCATATCTACTGAAGCAATAATGTGCAAAAGATTCGAAGATTGAGTCAGTATGAAAGGTAAGTGTCTATATGAACTTACTAAGATGAATATGTATATTGAAATAATGAGGCAATATCTGAAGATATGCTTGAATGAACCATGTGTATATATGATATTTTAGTTGAAGAATGTGGTAAACTATGGTTAAGCAATTGAGCCAAAGAATATGTGATGAATTTGTATTGAGAAACCATCATGTTATTGTATCAATATGGTTATGTGCATTTTATGCTAAGTTTATTTGTATATGGCTTATTTAGCTTTTGAAAGCTTACTTTATATGTGTGTTTGCTCTGTCATTTTATGCTAAATTTATTTGTATATATGGCTTACTAAGCTTTTGAAAGCTTACTCTGTGTGTGTGTTTGCTCTACTTTATAGATCGTCAAAGCTACTGAAGGCTCGGGGACCGTTGAGGGTCATCATTACACTACTCAACTTGTTTTGGTACTTTTGAGATATGTACATAGCTAGATATGGCATGTATAGGCTAGTCACTTTGGATTGAGTTTGAAATGTGCATAAATAGCTATGAGATATGGCTAGATAAGTGGTTGTGTTTTGGAATGTGATGTTAAGCCATATATGATCTCTAGACTATGAAATGGTCAAGTTTATGACAAGCTTATGAATGCATTATGAGTATGTATGTTTGAGAAAAGAAATGGTTATATGAAAGGTAAATGTAGGTTAATCATGCTTGAATGTATATATGTTTTAGTTGGGCAAAGTGGTAAGATTAGAAATGAGTTTGAATGTGAAGATTTGTTGATTGTTTGACATGTTTTTGGATGTCAAATGTACATAAAATGATTTGGTAATTTGCTTGTAGGGTTGACTCTTGTGTGGGTGGCATTTTGGCCTTACGAGTGGCCTGTTTTGCCTACACAGCCATGGCACACGGGCGTGTCTGGTGGCCGTGTGAGTAAGTGGTCGAATGTAAGTGTGGCTTATAGAGGTGACTTGTGTGGAACATGAGTCACTTGATTTTTGATAGTATATGTGTGGGTGAAGATCTAGGGGATATTCATAAATAGTAGCTAAGGAAGGGCTGTTAGAACTGGTGGCACACGGTAAGGTTATGGTAAGGCTTCGATTTTTGGGTAAATATTATGGTTAAGTGTGTAATTGATTGGAGATTGGTATTGGCAGTAGGTTTAAGGCTGAGGATAGTGTAGCACGTCGCATTAACCAGGTGTGTACATATACTTCACACACGACAATTGGCAAAAGCTGAAATACCAAAAAAACCGAAAATGCCGAAAAGTCGAGAAGCTGAAAGGTTGTCACTGGCAACCACACGAGTGTGTGAACATTCATGTGGGAACACTGATACGATTACCGGGGCCAAGAGAGCGATCTCATGGTCTCGGGCCACTGTTTGGCCGACCGGGCCAAACAGGGCTAAATGGGACTACTGAGCTTGTGGGCCCAAATCGGCAAGAGTTGAGATGTGAAATTAAATGATGGAATGATATGGATGGCTATATGATTTGATTATGATTGGGCTTAATAGGCTATATGGACATGATTAGGCTTAGTGGGCCTTATGGGATTTTAGAAATGCATGTTAGGGTTTTAATGGACTCCAGGCATAGTTCTAATAAATTCTTAAATGGCATAAAACTTAAGTTAATAATAAAAAATGTCTGTGGACGAGTCGCTAGGTTAGAGTGTGGCAATGGACATATGCATATCTAGGATTGGATCTAGGGATAGCTTGGTACTTAAGCTGTCCTAGTGACCCACCTCCTCTTCTTTGGGATCCTACCTGGTGCATGGTGTTTGTTCACTTTAGCCGCAAGGACTTGTTGATGGGCCAAAGTTCATAACTAAAACCCGAGATGAAAGAAATTACAAAAATACCCATGTAGGGTAGAATTACGAAAATACCCTTATAGGGTAGGTTTACAAAAATACCCCTAGGTAGTGAAATGACTAAAATACCCCTAGGTGCTTAATGTGTGTAAATGTGTATGTTGTATTCATGAGATATATGTTGCACTTGGGTGGGTTTGATGACACGGAGGAAGATATGTGAGGATCGCATAGTCCCTTGACGATCGTGGATCCACCGGTGGCTTTAAGCCCATTATATGCTTAGCAGCCTTGCTGCAACGTTTGAGTAGTGCCGCTGTTGGTGTTACCTTTGGAGTGTAGGGATGGGTGGGTTGATATTTATATCCCCACAGGAGTGTAGGGTTGGAAGGGAAATGGAGTGCAGGGTTGGATTTGGGATGGGAGAATTGCATTCATGTGATACTGATGTGATATGAGGCCATTGTAGGCTAAGGCCCAAGACCACCGATTTTGATAGGGCTTAGGCCCAATGTGATAATTGCATGTTGGTTGGATTACCAAGGGTCGTACACACTGAGTTCCGAAACTCACACCCTTTTAGTTAATGTCTCAAGTGACTCTCAGTAGACGGCTCGACGTGGGAGAGGACTTGGAGATGGCCACACTGCAAGATACTTAGAAGTTTTAAATTTAGTTTTGAATGACTTAAATTTAATTACTTTATTTTCATTGGGATGTAATAAGGCCTTGCATCTCCAATTTGACTTTACATTTGGGTTATTATTGTTTCAACTGCCTAATTAATAAACTTAAATAAATTTCTAAAGTTTAACATGGTTTTCAAAATAACTATAACATATGGACATTTTCATAAAACATGGGCTTTCATCGTAACTTAACAAATTGCAAGGATTTTGGGTTTCTAAATCTTAAACTTAAGTTTTTAACTAAACAAAGTTGTTTTAGAATTATCCCTTTGATGTGACATCACCAGATTCGACCATAACATCTGGGTCGGGTTTGAGGGTGTTACAATAGTTTAGAAGAGAAAAGAGGAACAATATTCGGCATAAGATAGAAGAAAAAAGGGCGGAGAGTGAAATCAACCAAAGATGAATGAAGCATCCCAACGCGTAAATGCCCGAATGGTCACAAAAATATTCGGCTGCCCCACAAATACAAATGAACAAAACTCGATCCAAGTAAAACAAGATTAGAAAGACAAAGAAAAGAGAAATTGAAGACCCCAAGTTCCCCTTAAAGAAAACGGCTACCACAAGAAAATGCCAAACCAAAATAGCACAAGGAAATTCGGTACTCCCCCCTACACCACCCAAAACTGAAATCTATGCAGTCCTAGAGTCCCATTTTGACTCGAACCTCCCAACAACTCAATCCCCTTGATTTTTTCCAATTATCACTCCATAATCCACTCATTAAATCACTCACTTGGCCAATTCAAACCTTCTCCACCAAAGTTCAATTCCAACTCAACTACTAGCTCAGCAAAGGAGTAAAATAAATACCCCTTTGAGCAGGGAGTGATTCGAACCTAGGCTATATGCATACTCCTAACGCCACCTTGCCAGCAGACTACCTGCTTCCTTGTGTCACATTTTAGCCTCAATTATTTAAAAGACTTATTACCTGAAATTAGGATTCCCCTAATGCTAAAACAAAATTTTTTCCACATGACAAGGCTTGAACCTAGGACTTCACCAAGACCCCAAACACTTCAATATAGTTAGCAGTACTAACATGCTTTTGTGCCGTTTTCTTACTCTCAAATATTCTAGGTGCTCCCAAGCCCAAGGCCCAAAATTCGGGGCGTTACACAAAATTTGGGTATCAAATTGGCTTTGCAAATGGCCTATATTTGCCTACATGGTTGAGCACACGGGCGTGTGTCTTGACTGTGTCTCTTAAGGTTGCATTTCAAAATAAGTCAGACTCACACATGGGCTAAAAACACGGGCGTGTGACAAGCCGTGTGAATTAAGTTAGTGTTGCCCACGGGTCAAGCACACAGGCGTGTCTTCGACCGTGTGGACAAGTCAGTATGTATGCCCTATTTTGCCATCGCTTGGACACACGGGTGTGTCTAATGCCGTGTGAGGCACACGGCCTACCCACACGGGCGTGTTACCTCTGTAACTTTGAAAAATATTTGATTTTCAGAAAAAAATTTATGTGCTCAGTTTAGTCTCGACCCTTTCGTAATTCAAGTTTAAGGTCTCATAGACCTTTTAAAGGAAATCTACGTATATGATTTGCTATGATATGTTGATGATGTATTTATGTTTGAAAAATGATCATAAATGTTCTGTTATGTCCGGTAATGCTTCTTAACCCTAGACAGGCAATGGTTTTGGGTTAAGGGTGTTACAGTACGAGTGACATGTCATTAGGGTTACCGTTTTGGTCGAGCTCCTACATTTGTTGCAGACTCACCATAGCTCATATGAGCTTACGGATATATCAGGTCGTAAGAGCTTACTGTCCATCAGCTCAGGAGGAGCTTACTGATCATAGCTCGAAAGAGCAGAAATGATAATAAATTGATGAATTACCGATTTATATGTTATGTATATCACCCGAGTATCTCTCGATATTCTAATAGGTTCAGCGGGCATAAATTCTGTTATTGGTTATGTGAAAAAGATATGTGCTATATGGATGAGTTACTATTATCGAATGAATTGCCGTTTATATGATTGAGAATGAAATGTTATAAATTATATACATGATATATGTGATTTTCATAGGATATAATATTTGAGTATTAAATTGAGATAATGGATGATTACATGCACTTATATGACTAACTTTTTGATTAATGCTTGTGTATAGGCATTTGGCAAGTAAATTTGGTATACTTTATTTAATTGTTTGATTATGTATAAATGGTAAGCTTAATTTTGAATTATACGGGCTTACTAAGCTTTAAAGCTTACTCTGTTTCTGTTCCATGTTTTATAGAGGTTCGATAGCTCGCTCGATTCGGATAAAGTAAGAGTTACGCATCACACTATCCAGTTGTTGTTGGTACTTTTGAACTCTTGGATATTTGTATATATGGCATGTATAGGGTAGTTATAAAGATGATAGTTATGGTTACTTGAGATAAAGATTACGGTACATGTTGTGGTATAAGTTTAAGCCATGTGATTTGGCTTATCTTGGTGTAATGTTTTGGTTGTGTATAAGTGTTCAAATATGGTATGTTTTGGCAAGTAGTAGATGAAATGGAAATATGAAAATTTTGTCTTGTTTCGTAATAGGCATATAAATGGAAAATGCATGATAATAATTAGGTATTTGAATACTATGTCAAATTGGTATAAAATGTGTATGAAATGTTGTGGATTGGCTTTCTATTGGATTATAAAATGTTGCAATCTATGCTTGTGCATGCATGTATAAGTGTGGTGGCAAGATGGCTTTGCAAATAGCCTATTTTTGTCCACACGGGTAGAGACACAGGCGTGTCTCAGCCGTGTGCGACACACGGTCATGTTACACGACCCTATGTCCCCTGGTGGTGATATTAGAACCAAGTCAGTATGCTCCACACGATTTCACCATGTGACTGGTAGTGTGGTACAGGTTAGTATACCCCCTAATTGGCACACGCCCTTGCACACGGGCATATGACTTGGCTGTGTTGCATAAGTTAGTATACCCTACAATTTTGGCATGTCTTGTCACACTGGCATGTGTGGCCACTTCGAAGGGCACACGGGTGTGTGGTTGGCCGTGTGACCCAAGTCAGTATTTACACCCTATTTTCACACAGCTAGAGACACGGGCATCTCTGGTGGCCGTGTGAGATACATGACCTTGTCACACGGGCGTGTGTCCTCTGTATTAAGAAAATTTTTAAAGTTTCGTAAAAGGTTTATAAGTAATCAGTTTAGTCCCAAACTACTCCTAAAGCATGTTTAAGGTCTTGTAGGCTATTGTGAAGGACAAATTTAATGATGATTGTATAAAATGATTGAATGCATGAGAAAAATACGGTTATATGTGTTATAAGTGTGGTAATGCTCCATAACCTTATTCCGGTGTTGAATTCTTGTGAGGTGTGTTACAGAAGGTGTCCTCACCATGGACTCCCTTTGTGGCTCTAAGTTCAAACTTTTTTACAATGTTTTGAATCCCTTGACTAGATAGATGATTGATGCAGTAGCTAGTGGCACATTGAATAATAGAACACTTAAGGAAGCTCAAGAATTTATTGAGGAGATGGCACTGAATAATTATCAGTGGCAAGTTATGAGAGTAAAACCTATCAATGTAGCCAAATTTTTTGATATTGATGCAGTTTCTATGTTGGAAAATCAATTTGAAGCTCTTGGTAAGAAAATTGATGGTTTAATTTTTTCTAAGCAGCTGAATTCGGTGATGCAATATGATGCGAATGAAATGGGGATGATTAATTTAGATATATTCGCCCTCCAAGTCCAACATGAAGCATGAGCAAGTCAAATTTATGGGTAATAATTCTAGATCCCAAAATAACCGCTATAGCAATAACTATAATGTAGGTTTGAGGAATCATCCAATTTTTTCTTGGGGGTCAAGGAAGTCAAAGGCTAAAACCCCTTTCGAGTTTTCGAAAACCTTATCAGCAAGAGAATAAATCAAAACTTGAGGACATGTTGGCTAAACTTATTTCCGTGTCAGAAACTCAATTTCAAAACACTAAGACAAATTTGAAAAATCAGCAAGCAACAATTCATGTGCTTGAAAATAAAATTGGATAGCTTACCAAACTTCTTTTAGAAAAACCACAAGTAGTTAACTTACAAACACTGAAACTAACCTAAAGGAGCAAATCCACGTGGAAGGGTTAGTCGAGCCTGAAAAGAAGTCGAAGCTAGAAGCTATTGTGAAAAGTGTTGAGGTTGAAAAAGGTAAGTAAAACCATAAGCCGATAATTAGATAATACAAATCTCGAATTCCATATCTAGTAGCATTGAAGAGAGACCTCATAAAAAAGCAATATGGTAAATTTCTTGAACTCTTAAAAAAATTTGCACATTAACTTGCCGTTTGTTGAAGCCCTTTCATAGATACCAAAGTATGTACAATTTTTAAAGGAGTTCTTAACAAAGTATGTACAATTTTTAAAGGAGTTCTTAACAAATAAAATGTAGTTAGATGACTTGTTGGTTGTGGAGCTTAATGCAGTTTGCTTGGCCATTCTCCAAAACAAACTACCCAACAAATTTAAAGATGCAGGGAGTTTTACTATTCATTGTCTCATTGGTAGTTTAAATGTTGAAAAGCTTTGTTTGATTTAAGGGCTAGTATAAGTGTCATGCCTTATAAGATATTCAATTAGCAGATAAATCAATTAGATATCTTAGGGGTATTATTGAGGATTTACTTGTGAAAGTCGATAAATTTATATTCCCTATTGATTTTTTTTTGTATTGGACATGGATGAGGATATTGAGGTACCTATGATCTTAGGTTGAACCTTTTTAGCCACTTCTAGAATTGTTATTGACGTGGGTACTGGTGAACTTGTGCATCATGTCGGTTATGGAAAGATTATTCTTCAAGCATGTGATTTTATGAGAGTCCCTAGTGAACAAGATGATACTAATTGTTATGTTAACGTTATTAATCATGTGGCTCAACGTTCTTTACAAGAAATCCCTCATTAAAACGTGTTGGAGTGATAAACCGCAAAAGTAACATATTTTAATCCTACATTTAGTATGTTTTTGGATGATTTATCCCTCGATTTATGTAAAAAAAGTGCTCTTAATCCTTTCTTTTCATGTCTTATACCTAGGAAAGCACGCGAGGATGAAAAGAACACAAAACTAGCCCAAAACAGAGTAAATGGGCCATATCACGAAATCGACACGGCCTAGCCTAGAGACCACACGGCCGTGCCGTGCCAATTATCTAGAACACGACCTTCTCGCGATTCACACGGCCGTGCCTCATTAAGGAAGTCCGAGCACGGCCTGACCACGATCCACACGGCGTGTGCCATGGCCGTGTCCCTGTCATTGGTAAGAGCAATTTCACTCGGATTTGGATATTTAGGGAGAAAGAAACGTATTTCAAGCCAAAAATGTCAGAATTGTGCGAATCACTCGAAGTTAGCCAGTTGATCCATCCCAAGAAGCCGAAATTATACTCAAGACGGTGGATTTCTCCTTCAATTCCTTCACGAAGTTTTAGTGATTTCTTATGTTTTGTTTTATCTTTTCTCTTGAGATGTTTTCTTATTTTGTTATGAACTAAACCCTTCAGATACCTGAAGGGGATGAAACCTATGATGGATCTTGTTATTATTTTCTGAATTATATGATAAATACTTAGTTTGTTCTTAATTGTTCATGCTTAATCCAAATTTGATGTGCTTAGGTGGAGGAGGAATAGACCCTACCTAAGAGTAGATCCAGCATAGTTAAGCGGAGTTGATCGCACGCCTAGAGATAGGGTGACGTGATTTTGCCGGATTAGGGTGAAACCTAATATGGAAATCAATAGATCAATTTACTGCTATTCTAGGGGGTTATTATAAGGAACGAGAGTTCCACTAATTAACCTAGGGTTAGACGTTATTCGCCTCGAGAGAGGGTTTAATATACGTTAGGGAGCCTTAAGGATCAAACTAAGTAAATAAATCATATAGTTCAACGTTTAATAACGAGTGAAGTCTAGGTGGATTCTTCCTGAGGGTATCGTCTTGATCAACTGAGTTTTTCCTAAAGTTATTTTCCCAATTCGTTATTTTTGTCTTTGTGTCTTTAGCTTAGCAGTCGTTAAATTTAGATTTAATAACAACTTCATTTATTTTAGGCTAAATAATAAAAAGGAAAGTTAGTATTAGTACTTTTAGTTCCTTTGGGTTCGATAATCCGGTCTTGCCTTAGCTATACTACTATTCGATAGGTACACTTGCCTTTAATCATTGTCAGAGTTAGTTTCTAGGTTCGATCATTCTTTTATAAATTTTAAAGCTCTGATTTCAGCGATCAAGTTTTTGGCGTCGTTGCCGGGGAACTAAAATATTAAGAAAACTTTATTTTTATTACTTTAGCCATTTTTTCTATTGCAATTTTTTTATTAGTTTCAATTTTTTCTACTTTGTTAATTTTTCTTTTATTTGCTTTGACAGGTAATTTTGGTTTATAGAGGAGATGGCACCAAATAACTATCAGTGGCAAGTTTTGAGGACAATGCCAACAAAAGCCGCCAGTGTCTTCAACCTCGACATACATCCAGTAATGCAATATGATTCGAATCTAGAAGGCGTGGCGAATCCTAAGTACCCACTGTACGGATATGGCATGGAAAACGAGGAAGCACACTATACGGGTAACTATTCTAGACCACAAAATAATTTTTATAATGACACTTATAACGCAGGTTGGAGTTACCATCCCAATTTCTCATGGGATGATCAAAATAGCCGAAAATCAGAACTTCATCCAAACTTTCAACAACCAGCTCACCAATAGGAAGAGGAGTCGCACCTTGAGGAGATGCTGACAAAATTCATGGCAGCCACATAAAACTGCTTCCAAGAGACTGAGAAAACACTCAAAAGCAATGAGAACCAAGTCGGGGAACTTACTAAATCAGTCAAGGAAGTCACAAATGCAGCCAAACAACTCGCAAAGCTAATATCAGAACTTCCACAAGGAAGCTTGCCAAGCAATACTGAAACTAACCCGAGAGAGCAAAATCAAGCCATTTACGATAGTGAAGGGTTAAACGAGCTAAACCCAAGGGAAAAACCTGTGGTAAGTGAAGGTAAGGTTGAGGTGTGCCATGATTTACCAAAACCGGTAATTATAGAGTACCAACGTCGTGTGTCATATCCCGATGCAATAAAGAAAGACCACACAGAGAAAGAATTTGGTGAACTCACACTTCGTGTAGACGATGAAACAATCACTCTTCAAGCTCTTGACTAAGCTAGGACATCGAGTAATAAAGGTATGAACGTTATTTCTATTGATAATCATTTGGTTCAACCTTCTTTACAGGAAGCATCAGAAATCACTTAGATAAGCTAGATCTTAGACCTCTTGCCAACAAAGAAGAAATACATAAACAAAGCCTTAGGGTTGACAAACTAAAAAAGCAGGAAACACAAATCAAAGAGGAACAGGAACCGCACGAAGTGAAACCAAAGGAGCCCCCCAGACAAGCTGATAGGAACAATGAATCACTTCAAATTAGGAGATCAGGTATTGTTGAATAAGGAAGGCCCTCGAATCACCAATTCAGACATCAAGACAAACGAAGAAATCACTTTTGAGGTACTTAATGTCTTCCTATACAGCACAATCAAGGTAAGCAAACCTAAATTCGACACTTTTGAGGTAAACATTACTCGACTTAAACTATATATCCATAACTGAATTGATCGCATGCGAAAGAATTTTCACCTCGTCAAACCACCATGACCATATGAATAACAGGTAAAGTCTAGCTTAAGACTATAAACAAGCGCTTCTCGGGAGGCAACCCGAGCACTAACCCTATTTACTTTCTCATTTATTTTTAGTTCTTTCCTTTTCTTCTATTAGATTTAAAATTAGTTTTAACCTAACCAAAAGTGTAGATTTCTAGGCCACATGGACTTACACACGGCCGTGGCCGTTTAGACCACAAGAATCCCCATACTGACATAGCAGAGGCCGTACGAATTAGTCCCAACCGATTTTTGAAATCACGGACTCAACCACTCCTCCACGGGCACAGGAAAAGGGGCACAACCGTGCCTTATGGCCGTGTGAAGCTACTGACTTGCCAACTACGGGCATAACACGCCCGTGCCCTCAAACCGTGCCAACATACTGACTTCTCAGACACGGGCGTAGTTGGCTGAAAAACGGGTATGAAGTAACAACACGCTTAGACACACGGCCGTGCGAGGTGGCCGTGTGAATCGACACACCCTCAGCCCACGAACGTGGGAAAGTACCAGAATCAAGCCTCTATTTAAACCCAACCACCTTCCCCATTCTTCTCCTCTACTCTCCACCCTAACTCTACTAACTAGTTTCGTTTTATTTCTTTTCGTATTTAGGCGTAGGTATCCATACCCACACGGCCTTACACACGACGGTGGCCATGGCTGTGTGGGCACCATAAGTACGTAAAAGGGCGTAACCATAGACATATGGCAACAGGACAAAATTTTACCCAAAACACGGGCTGCATCTCCATTTGAACCCCCTTCTTCCTTTCTGTTTTTTCCAATTGACATTTTTTTTCATTTTCCATTAATTACTTTTATTTTTATTTTTATTTTCTATTTCTATATTTATTTTTTTATTTTCTTCTTATTCTTCATGTAACACTCCAAACTCGGCCCATGCGTTACGAGTGGATTTGGTATGTCACATGAGCAAAACATGTTAAACCCCTTTTTTTGTACTAAAATAAGTATTGCTTTGTTAAAATTAAGAAAACAAGTTTGATTTGAAATATTTGATAAAATACTACTAACCTCAAAGATTGATTGATAAATCAATAAATTTGAACTAATGATCTGATAAAACGTGACTTTTGAAAACGACGTTGAAAATTCGAAAGAGAATTCGAGTCTTTTGAAAATTTCATTGATAATTCGAAAGAAAATTTTCCTGTTAAAAATATTTGTAAAAGTTTATTTTGAAATCCATTTGTTAATCGATTTTGGAAAACATTATTTAAGTTTTTAGAAAATTCCCTTTTTAAACAATTTAAGGAAAATAATAAAATCATCCCAACCATAAAGCAAAATAAAAATAGTCCAAAGGCCTTATTACAACTTAAAAACCCAAAATAGTAAAGTGAACGGAAATAGAAATCTAAAGTTCCAAAATAAAACACTGTTTTTGAAGTATGGCCTCCACCGAGTCATCCATGGCCCAAGTCCACGTCACTGAGCATTACCTACCAGGGTTAAGAAAGAAAGGGGGTGAGTTACAAGAACTCAGTGCATAATCCCCTTACCGTTGTCCACTGGGCTTGAACCCGTTTAGCAATAAATTTGGGCCTGAGCCCATATAACAATAACTTGAGCCGAAGCCCATTTACAAAACAGAATATACCAAATGAATCAAATGAATGTAATGCAATCCCTATACAACCTAATAATCCATCCACTACACACCACCCGTACCATCCATCACACCTGTGGGGATCAAGTCAACCCACCCTGCCAAACACACCAATCGCAGGCATTATGCCATTTATAACAAATTTTGATTGTGGGCAAGCCACCATATTCACAGAGTATCATATTATCAAACATATTTGTGGCAGTGCCACCGGAATTACTTCTTTTCAACATTTTTCTCATCCCATGCAAAATTATGCATCTGTAACATACATAGTAAATGATATTACAAATATAAACAACAATTAATATCTCAGAGATCCATTACAAACAATTTGGCCCATTAACACTTTGCAAAATCGGCCCATTAAGGCAGTCTATCAAATCAGCCCATTAGGGGCAATATAACAATTCAGCCCATTAAGGCAATATAACAATTCAGCCCATTAAGGCAATATATCAAATTGGCCTATTAGGGGCATTTCCATAATTCGGCCCATAAGGGCATTTTCATAAATCGGCCCATTAGGGGCATTTTCGTAAATTAAAAGTTCTACCCATTAAGGATAATTCGATAATCTCACAACCTAGGGTATTTCAGTAATTTACCCTCCAAGGGTATTTTGGTAAATTTCACAAACCAGACTTAACTACTAATTTGGGGCATAAAAATTGAAACTGTCCATTTGCATCGTACTGACTAAATTGACTATAACACGAGTTAGAAGTCTTGAAATTTAGATCCGTAAATTTTCCTTGAAACTAGACTCATATATATTCTTACTAACACTTTTCCAGAATTTTTGGCTTTTCCATTTAGTACAGTTTATTCCTTAAAGTTTCACTTGTTTCATTGTCCAACAGTTCTGACCTCTTACCTTAATTTCAAATATCTCGCTGTACAGTTTTCATATGTCGCTCCCACTTATTTCCATTGAAAATAGGCTCACTAAGGAATCAATACATATAAACTATAACTTATAATTCACTTTGTACAATTTTATACGATTTTTCCAAGACAGATCAAGGAACCACGAAGTCAATCAGAACCAGTCTCACTAAAATTAAAATATCATAGAATATAAAATTTCTTTTCCTTCTCCATTCCTTCCATATAAAAATAGACACAGTAGGCTTTAATTTGATATCTTATTCACTTTCTAATTCCCTTTCTCCTATTTTTCGTGATTTTTCAAAATCACGTCACTGCTATAAACCAAAACTGTTTCTTTGAAAAATATGGTTACCACTACGAACATACGCACGCATGAGTGATCACAGATGCCGGTTTCTGGTTTTCTTCGGTATTTCAACCGAATTTCATGCAAACTTTCAGAGAAGTGTGAGATTACACACCATTTCAAACATGTATTTGGAAAGGTATGGGATTACACACCTTGGTTAGGATTCCCTAAAGAACCACTCTTCGTTGCCCCCCAAAAATAAAATAGATCAAAAGTTAGCCTCGATTCTTAAAGGTTCCAAAAGCACAAAAGTACTCACTCACAAGAGTCACTTACCACAATCGCGATCCTTCCCTACTAGGTTCTAAAATCCGGCCTTGTACCTTGGCTATTGCAACGAGTTCCAACCAACTTTCAAAACCAAGGCTAAGAGAAAGATAAGTAGCAGCAAAGGATGGCTTGATTCGGCCTTTATAAAAAAAATAAGAGGAGTTTAAAATAACAACAAGTGGCTAAGTTCGGCTTAGCCAATGGATGAGAGTTTCGGCTTAGCCAAGTCAATAAAAGAAAGAACAAACAACATGAAATATGAAGAAAGAACCCTTACCTTAATAATAGGAATGAACCGAAAGGAATAACACGGTTTGGCACTAGAAACAAGACAACAAAGAAAGTTCGGCTATAAGTAATTTTGATTTATGAGAAAGGGAGAAAGGTTGAAGAAATAGTGAAAAAGAAAAGATGGAGAAAGAGTGCTTGTTAGTTTCAGCCAACTAAAGAAGATGAACCAAAAATGAATTGAGGGTTAAGGCAAAATAAAGGAGTAAGATGAACAAATGCACTAGGTGTTTAGGCCAAAATGAACAGGGAAGAAAAAGATGTTGGCAAGGAAGAGTATCCAAAATGCTAAAAGAACCAAAACCTTATCATCCACAAAGCTTTGCAAAAAGACCCAAGAAAAATTCGGCTACGCCCATTCCTTAACCAAAACCTTGTATTCATCTTTACCAAAAAGATGAACATTGACCAACATAAAATCTTTCCAAAACACCTTCCACACTTTATGCCAACATGTTCCCTTATCCTTCCGTTTCTTTTGATTCTTTCCTTCATTATCCCTTATCTTCCTCCTTACCATAATCCTTAGCCACCTTTCCAAAAATTAAAAGTCTTCCTTACCTTATAAAAGCCATGGCCGACACTTTGAAAATGAAGCACAAAAAATTAATCAAAATGCAATAAATGGGATTTGAACCCTTTCTCTTTATGCTCTCCATTTGATGCTATAACCTCCTTGCCATATGCTCATTTATGCTAGCAAATTACACTCTTATTTCCTTAAGCACTGATGCCACTTACCTTCTCTCCTTAAAGTGCTTAACCACAAAAATTTTCTTTTAGCTTAACTTGAACCTGGAACTTCCTAAAACTCTGTAACTTTCCAAAATTACCTTCCTAATAAGTCCAACTTGAAATAATGTCGTTCTCTTATTCTCAAAAATTTTAAAATGCTTCTACGTTGAAGGCCCAATGGGCCCAATCCTACTAGGCCCAATTTCGGGATGTTACACTTCATACCATTTAGATTTAGCTTAGGATACAATAAAATCAGGACGACTGCTTTGAGGATTCAATTTCAAATGGTTCGAGACGCTTCCCCATTTTTATCTCCAATCTTATCCTGTTTCTTTTCATTGACTTCATCCAAAATTCAGGAAGTTTCACTTCTCTCCCCATCTTATGATTTTTATGATTATTTTGCTATTATCTATCTTTGTACATTGAGGGCAATGTACATCTTAAGTGTGGGGGGGTTAACTATAGTATTATTTGAAAATCCCTGAATTATTACTTGTTCAAAAGTAAAGTCTCTCATATTATGATTAGAATGAAATTTCCTATGATTTATGATCTTTGTTGATATGTTTTGGAGTAAGTCATTGATAATTGTGCATTGATAATTAAATTTGATGGATACTAGAGAATCAAGCGTGATAAGTCTATTTTTCAGAAATTAAAAATTTTTCTAGGTTGTCTACCTGAATTTGAATATTACTTTGAAGTTTGAAATTTATAAGGTTGATGTCAAAAAACACCCATAATTTTTGTGAGACCTTGAGCCTTATAGAGCATCTATTCTTTTTCATGCTCATTTTTTGATTATGAGTTTGTCAACTATGAACTGTTATTCTAGAACTTGCCTTGATTATACATGTCAAGACCACAGTTATGATTTGATATACCGAGATGATAAAGGCACTTAGGCTTTAACCCACTTACTTCACTAAAAAGCCTACCTTCACAATTAACCCCTAGCGAACCCCGTTGAGCCTAACAACCCTTTTATTGGCTCACCCACTAATATTAACCCAAAACCCTTTGTATTTGTTATTACCATCCTTCTAATTACCCTTTTTGTCGAGATTTGATTTTGAGCAGTTACCTAACTATGTTTTATATTTCAGTTGTTATAATTTGCTCTTAAAAAAAAATTCAAAGTATATTCAGTATTAGTGTTAGGAAGAGTGAGCTTATACAGTTAAAGTCTAATTATCAAAAGAAAAAGCTCGTATTATTAGTATTATAAATTTTCAATTGATGTAAATTATCTTAGATCAGTTTATTTTTTCTAGGTACTTACTTGTCGATTCAGTCTCGATCCTAACCTTCTAATTCAGTCTTTATCCACATCTTTAAACCTAGCCCCCTTACAACCCTGACAAAGACCTTTTGATTTGTTTATCATTTCATTTTACAGTGGTGGAGATTTGATTTTAAGGCAAGCCTATGGGATTAACTTTTCAGGTTCGACTTATGAGTGATCTTTTAACTTTGAACCTTAAACACTTCTTGAGTGATTTGAGTGAATCTTTTGTGAGGATGTCAATCCTTGTCAATTTTAAATTAAAGGTAATTATTCAGATAAGGGGAGACACCTATGTTTTCATGATACAAATATATGACTTTGATTTTTTGAATCTTTAGGACTCTTTAAGTTGAATTATCCATGTATAAATTATCTACGAATTATGATGATACATTGTCAGTAGGAATTATGAATTATGGAAAGTTCATTTTAATTGTAAGTTGAGAATTTTGATAGAGGACAAGCAAAAGCTTAAGTGTGGGGGTATTTGATAAACCGCAAAAGTAACATATTTTAATCCCACATTTAGTATGCTTTTGGATGATTTATCCCTCGATTTATGTAAAAAGGTGCTCTTAATCCTTTCTTTTCATGTCTTATACCCAAGAAAGCATCCGAGGATGAAAAGAACACAAAACGGGTCCAAAACAGAGTAAATGGGACATATCATGAAATCGACATGGCCTGGCCCAGAGACCACACGACCGTGCCACGCCAATCATCTAGAACACAGCCTTCTCCCGATTCACATGGTTGTGCCTCATTAAGGAAGTCCGAGTACGGCCTGACCATGATCCACACGGGCTTGTACCATGGCTGTGTCCCTATCGCTAGAAAGAGTAATTTCACTCAGATTTGGATACTTAGGGAGAAAGAAACGTATTTCAAGAGCCTATATATACCCCCTAAGTACCACATTTGAAAAGGGCGTCGAGCTGGGCCAAGGAGCCAAGCCGAAAAGGTCAGGGTTGTGGAAATCACTCGAAGTTAACCAGTTGATCCATCCCAAGAAGCCAGAATTATACTCAAGACGGCGGATTTCTCCTTCAATTCCTTCAGGGAGTTTTAGGGATTTCTTATTTTTTGTTTTATCTTTTCTCTTGAGATGTTTTCTTATTTTGTTATGAACTAAACCCTTCAAATACCTGAAGGGGATGAAACCTATGATGGATCTTGTTATTATTTTCTGAATTATATGATAAATACTTAGTTTGATCTTAATTATGCATGCTTAATCCCAATTTGATGTGCTTAGGTGGAGGAGGAATAGACCCTACCTAAGAGTAGATCCAGCATAGTTAAGCGGAGTTCATCGCACGCCTAGAGATAGGGTGACGAGATTTTGTCGGTTTAGGGTGAAACCTAATATGGGAATCCATAGATCAATTTACTGCTATTCTAGGGGTTATTATAAGAGAACGAGGGTTCCACTAATTAACCTAGGGTTAGACGTTATTCGCCTCGAGAGAGGGTTTAATATACGTTAGGGAGTGCTACGGATCAAGCTAAGTTAATAAATCATATAGTTCAGGGTTTAATAACGAGTGAAGTCTAGGTGGATTCTTCCTGAGGGTATTGTCTTAATCAACTGAGTTTTTCCTAAAGTTATTTTCCCAATTTGTTCTTTTTGTCTTTGTGTCTTTGGCTTAGTAGTCGCTAAATTTAGATTTAATAACAACTTCATTTATTTTAAGCTAAATAATAAAAAGGAAAGTTTATATTAGTACTTTTAGTTCCTTTGGGTTCGATAATCCGGTCTTGCCTTAGCTATACTACTGTTCGATAGGTACACTTGCCTTTAATCATTGTCAGAGTTAGTTTCTAGGTTCGGTCATTCTTTTATAAATTTTAAAGCTCGGATTTCAGCGATCATGGAGCCATATTTTATTCAAAGTGATAGAACTCGAAGGACAAGTGAAGTGTGGATGGTGCAGCTTAATGAACTAGATGAATGGCGAACGAAGGTTGATGAGAAACTGAGAAAGCAAAAGGAAGTGACAAAATAACACCATGATGTGCATGTAAAGAGAATGAACCAATTCAAAGTTGGGGACAAAGTACTATTAGAAAAATCAGATCCATGGATTTTTTCCTCAAAGTTTAAGTCAAGGGGGTCCAACCCATGTGTGGTAAAAATCATATTTCCATACGGAACCATTGAGGTAACACACTCTGTTTAAAACACATTCAAGGTAAACATTCATCGTCTCAAACTTTTTTTTTTGTGTGGTAATACTGATAACGAGAGAGAGGAGCTTCAACTCCAAGATTTGCCTTAACCATGAGCTTAAAAAGGAAAGTTGCGCTTTGACTCTCAATAAGTGCTTCTCGAGAGGCAACCAGAGTGTTTTTATTTTTATTTATTTATTTTACTTTCATGTTAATTTTTTAAAAAAATAAAAAAATAAAAAATATATTTTTAAAACAATATTTTTTTAAAAAAAAAAAGTGGTCCACATGGTTTGGGGTAATCCACACGTCTCTAGTAACCACACGGCATAGACACATCGGCGATTCTCAAGCCATGTAGTTACTGGAGCTAATTTTTTTCAATTTTAATTTGACTTACATAGGCACAGAAAGTTACATAGGCTGGAGCCTGTCACATGGGCATGTGGTAGACCGTGTGGCCCACATGGGCTTGCACACGGGCGTGAGAGAAGCGAAGGAGCATCGCAGACGGCTTGACACATAGCCTGGACACAAGGGCGTGTCTTATGTCGTGTGGCTACTAGGCTTACCTTTTTTTTATCACACACGGTCTAGGTGATTCCACACGACCTGGCCACACAGCCGTGTGGCGCGCATTGCCTAGCCACACGACCATGTGGCTCACACGGCCTGGCACATGGAAATATATTTTTTTTCCTTTTTTTTTTCTTTTGTTTCCTTCTTAACCCAACCAAAGTGATTTCGTTTAGTTTTATATTTTTTTTTTGTTTTTTCTTGTTTTTGTTTTGTTTTGTTTTGTTTTGTTTTGTTTTTTGGTTTTTGGTTTTTGGTTTTCTTTTATTATGCATTGTACTTTTATGATTTTATTGGCTATTTTTCTGTTTTGTTCTCTGTAACATCCTAGATTAGGGGTTATGCATTTGGAGCATAACTCAAGTGTTAGTAGGCTTTAAGCGTGGTTGAGCATGTTTTAAGGGTTTTGAGAATCCAAGGATGTAGGAGGAAGTCTTGGAAAAGTATTGGAATTTTATTTTTAAAGGAGAAGTTAGGTGAAGGTGGCCTTAAGGAAAATTTTTAGGAGTTTATGGACATGAAAATGGGCTTGTGCATTCTTGCTTAATTTTATGAAATAACATGTCTATTGTGATATGAATGTGTTATGTGAATTCTAGAAACCTTGGAAATGTAAGGAAAGTGCATTTTTAGAAATGTTGGAAATGAAAGGAAATGTCTTGGAAATGTAGGGAAATGACTTGAAATGTAAGGAAATGATTTAGAAATGTTAAGTCTCAAAAGAGGAAAGTGAACATTTTGGAAATCTGAAATGTATGGAAATGTTAAGTTTAAAAATGGAAAGTGAACATTTTGGAAACTTGGAAATGTAAGGAAATGATTCAAAAGAGGAAAGTGAACATTTCGAAACTTGGAAATGTAAGGAAATGTCAAGTTTACTGAGCGAACGAAAATTTTTGGAAACTTAGAAATGTCGAGTTTTAAAGTTTAAAAGAGGAAATTAAGGCAAGGTGGCCTTAAAAGAAAAAGTTGGTGAAATTTGACACACAAGCAGCTTGGAAAAGTGGCCTGAAAATGTCACTTAGGGCCTATGGAAATGGCGCCACATGCAAGGGTGTTGGGCCTGAGTTCGAGTCACATGGGAAGCAAATAAAAGAATTTTTATTTTGCTTACAGAAGAAGTGAGGTGGACGGCACAAGCTTTTAAAAAAGGAGGAGTTTTATTCTCTTTAAAATTCGGCTAATAAGGGGATAAATAAAGGATTTAATTTGGATTATTTTCAAGAGATAATTGTTGGATTAAATTCTTTTAATTTGAATAAAGTGATAATTAAAGGGATAAAGCTATCAAAATAGAAGAGTGGTGGCCAAGTAAGGGACTCTAGCTTAGTAATTTCGGCTATAAAAGGAAAAGAGAGGCCATTCGCATTATTTTTTTCTTCTTTGAAAGCCTCTCACGAATTCTCTTCACCAAATCTTCTTCTTCTTTTATTTTGCCAAGCCAAAATACCTTGTGTTCTAGCCGAATCCTCCATCTTTATTCTTCCTTCTCTAATCCCTCCAAAAGCCGAAAGTTGTGAGATCATCATCTAGCCATAGCCGAATCTCTGAAGATTGAAGTGAAGGTGCAATCGGTTTCTTCAAGTAAGGAGATCTTTCGGGATTTACAAGGAAGGAGAAGTTCTTTTCCCGAAGGTACACCATAGGCCATGTGTTCCCTAGTTATTCAGTGAGATTCGGGATTTAAAATCCACAAGCCGATTTTTAAGGAAGGAATACTACAAATTTCGGGATTTGATTATTAATCAAATCGGCAAACAAGGGATTAAGGATCTAAGCGGTAGATCAGATTTCCAGATCTCAAAGAATTTGCTAAGCGAATCAGGTGTGTACCCCACACTATCTTTTAATACGATGTATGGCTTAAACTTGTTATATGTTATAATATGAAAATATAAGAATGTGGCTAATGTACCATGTTATGGTACAAAGTACTCAGGTACGTTTCCTACTCCTATTAGGATTACGAAATATGTTATATTTAACATGTGAAAAGTGACATGAATGTGAATTTAAGTATGATATGCATAATATGAATAATATGGGGCATTCGGGTTATATTTTGAAAGGGAAAGTGAATGTGGTGACTTCGGTCTCACTATCTGAATGTTGTGACTTCGGTCACATTATCTGAATGTGGTGACTTCGGTCACATTATCTGAATGTGGTAACTTCGGTTAAATTATCTGAACGTGGTGTCTCATGACACAATTATCTGGTGGCTATGCCACAAATTTTATATGGGCGATGAGCACGTCGACTGCAGCGACTGCCTTCGATGGTGTGTAGCGAATGGAGGGTTGACTTAGTAGTCCCCACGGTGTGACTGGCAGGTACGGGGGTGTGTAGCGGATGGACAATTAGGTTTGGGTTTGGGAATGCATCATAACTTGTATTCATTCTTTTGAATGTGTAACTCTTGTATGCCTAATTCTATTATGATTTAGTGTCGTGTACACATTGAGTCTGTTGACTCACCCCGTTATGGGACATTTTTTTAGGTGACGATCAGTAACGGACCGGGTTCGGCAGAAGCTTAGGGATGGCCATGCTCAGCTTGAAATTTTATTGAACATGAACATTTTATTTCATTTAAATACTTTAAGATTTTATTTTGGGTTTTTACTTGATGTAATAAGGCCATAAGGCCCAAGTTGAATTTCTTTATTTCTTTTTACTTTTAATTATTACGTTTATGAACTGTTATTGATTAACGGATCAAACAAATTTATGTTTTTTTAACCTTATGTGTTTTGTCACTTTAAATAAATGGATTTCAATGTAAGATAAATTGGTTTTCAGTACAAGCCCAACCCAAACAATATTTTTTTAAAAATTCACACAAGTTTTTCCTATGTAACAAAAGAACTTTGAACCAGTTTACTTGAGGAACATACCAGATCTGGTCCAGGCTCGTGGGCTGGGTTTGGGGTGTTTCATTCTCTCTTTATCTTTTTATTCATTTTGTCTATTTTTTATTAGTTTTCTCATAAACATGCACGTCATTTAGAATTCCTCACGATCCCGGCTTTCAATATTCCGATGAATTCATCCAAATTTAGGACAGTTTCAATTCCCTTCCTCTCTTATGATATTATGCTTCTTCTGTGATTATATTTGTTTGTACATTAAAGATAATGTACATATTAAGTGTGGGAGGTTGTTTGTATATTTGTGATAAAATCCCTAAATTATTTGTTGTGTTTAAATAATTTTCTCATACCCTCCATTAGAGTGAATTCCTTTTAATTTAGAGTTTTTATTGATTCGGTTTTGGAATAATTTGTGGATTTTTGTGCATTATGCGATTTATAGTTTAAGAAACGAGGAGTCAAACATAATAAGTTGTTTTTAGGTTGTCTCCCTGAACTGAAGAATTATATTGAAATTTTGAATTTGAAGGATTGACATCGAAACAATAATTTTTTGTGAGTTTTTGAGCCTGTAGAGCATATATTTTTCATGCTTATTTTATTTTTGGTTGTGAGTATGTCAAATTGATTTGTTATTCTAGAACTTGCTTCGATTATGCATGTAGATACCACATTATTAATTTGATATACTAAGATGATAGACGAACTTAGGATTTAACCCATTTAACTTGTAAAAAGCTTACCTATTGAATTAACCCCTAGAAAACCCCGTTAATCCTAACACTATTTTTAACTCGTTAATGTTAACCCATAATCCATATCTATGTTGTAAAATTATCCTTTTTACTGACTCTCTTTTTGTCGAGATTTGATTTGGTTTGTTGTCTAACTATGTTTTATTTTTTGAATTGCTAATTTTTGTTCTCAAAAAAAAAAAAATAGATTGAAATAAACCAAAAGAGAAGGAAAAAAAAAATAAAAAAGAGAAAAGAAATTGATTGAGCTTGAATAATTAGTTTCATATTTTGTTGAAAAGCTTGTTTCCATTTGTGAGTATTCTTGTTGAAGTAGCTTCTTTTAATTCAACAACTGAATGTTTTTCTAGTTTGATAACTTATCAACTCGATCTTGATTGTATCCAAATTTTCTAGCCTTTTCCATACCCTTAACCTATGCCTCATTACAACCTTTTAAACACCCCTTGATTGGTGTGTCATCTCATTTTATAGTGGTGGAGATTTGATTTTCAAGCAAGCATATGGTAATGACATTTCTCATTTTACTATTGAGTTTATGTTTCATGAACCTTAAACACTTTGAGTGTTTGAGTTAATCTTAGTGAGGATGACAATTCTTGTTAATTCTGAATTTAAGGTAATTATTTTGATAAGGGGAGACACCTGCGTTTTTGTGCTTTAAAAATACAGGCTTGAATCTTTAGTGTCCTTTTGGTTGAGTTTTCAATGGATGATTGTTTGCGAATTATCTTGAAACATTATTGATGAAAATGACAAATTGAGAAAAGTTACAAGTTGAGGATTTTGCTTGAGCAGAAGTAAATGCTTAACTGTGGGGATATCTGAAAAGTGCTAAAAGTAACATGCTTTAATCCCATTCTTAATGCATTTTTGGGTGATTATTCGAGGTTATAATGTAAATATGCTCTTAAACCTTTAGATTCATGTTTCTATGCTTAGGAGAGCATTTGGGAGCAAAAGGAGTGAAAAACAAGCGAAAAAAGAGCGAAAATAAAAAAATCAGAGCAAGTTTCAAGAGCCACACGGGATGGGCCATTCCACATGGCCGTGTGAGCCACACGAGCTACCACATGGCCATGTGTGCCACACGGGCTGCCACACAGCCATGTGCCAGACAGTATGGAAATCACAACCTGTACTCCATACACATAGAAAAATGCAATTTTTAGGTTTTTCGAGCATTATAAGATTTATATATACAAAATATAAGAAAAGAGGAGTAAGCCGTCACAGGATAATGAAGAAAACAACTCAAAAGATACCATTGAAGATGGCTCTGAAGTAGATTTCCATCAAGTTTGAAGATCTCCTTTTGATTTCTTTGAATTTTATTATGAGTTTCTTTCTTTATTATGGTCATATTGTCTTGGAGATGTTTTTATTTGCGATTATAACCTAATTTTCTAAATATATACGGAGATGAAACCTAGGATAGGTTCTATCATTTGAATTTTGTTTTACACAATAAATACTTGGATCTTGTTCTCAATTATGTGTGCTTAATTCTTGGTTTAATATTTCTGGACTATTAGTCCATGTTTGATGTGCTTAAATCAGAGGAGGAATGACCCTGTTTAAGAGTAGATCTGGCATAATTGAGTGAAGTTGCATGCAATCTTAGAAATAGGATGACATAAATCTACCGGATTAGAGTCATATCTAATAGGGATCCATATATCGAGTTAATGCAAAAATAGTGGTTTTAATTAGAAAGAAATTTTAAGTAATCAACCTAGAGTCAGTTGTTCTTACTCTCGAAAGAGATATTAGCATAATTTAAGGATTTCTATGGATCAAGATACTAAGTGAAGAAATTGTTTAATTCAGATTGATAATGACAGATGAAATCTAGATGGATTCTTTCCTGGATATTGTTTCACATCTTGGTTGTTAATTGTTTGTTTTCTTGATTTCTTCATTGTCGTGTTATTTATTTAGTTAATATAGTTAATTTTAGTGTTAGTCAATCTCTCCAATTTGTCGGTTAAATAATAGAAAGATAGTAATTACTAGTACTTTTAGTCTTCGTGGGAATGATATATGTGCTCATTGTAGCTATACTATTAATTGATAGGTGCACTTGCCTTTGTCAAATTTTTAGTTGGTTTACGACTACAATCAAGATTACTTGCAGGTTGATGGTAGTGTTGGGTCTTCTAGGTTGTTATTGTTAGCTTCGTCGAACAATGGATTCTATCGTGGTGGTTAATTACCTCCAGTAGGTATATGATTCTGTATTGTTTATTGTTGACAGTTCCTTTGGATTATTATTTCTGGATATCTGACTGGCTCTATAGGTGTTCCCTTAGTATGAGTCATACACTAAACCCAAAGAGAAAATATTAGTAGGAAATAATAAAATAAAATCATAGCTATAATCTAAAAATTTCTTAATTATTCTATTAACATGCAAAAATTAAAATTAAATCAGTGACATTGCCTCCCCAACAATGGCGCGAACAACTTGATCGCCTCCGGACGTACCAACATCCAAAGTAGAAATCCCACACAAAATATTTGAAAAGTTGTATCCACAAGTATATGGGTCAGATGGTAATATAGTTACGACGAAGTAGATGAGTACTCCGAGGATTGTACCTAAGGGAGGCGAGCACTAAATTATTCTAACCTAAGTACAAATAGATCTAACTAGTACTTTAAATAAATTATATTACGATGAAATAAAATGAAAGATTTTTGTAATCTATGCTAATAATAATAAAAAAAAGAAAATAAATAAATAAATAAATAAATCACGAGAAATCAAATTGTAACACCCCTTACCCGTGTTTGACGTCTGAAACAGGGTACGAGGCGTTACCAACTTAAACACATACTAACATATCTTTCCTGGTCATAAAAGTTCATTCAAATTTAAAACTTTTCAAACTTTGTCTTAAAATCCCTAATATGAGCCTACGAGGTCCAAAACATACATTAAAAGCAGATCAGGACTAAACCAGGAACCTTAGAAAACTTTAGAAAATTTCATTGAAAAATAGGGGCACACGCCCGTGTGGACTTGGGGCACGGCCATGTGGCTGGCATGGCCGTGTCCTTAGCCCATGCGTGAGCCTGACTTGTGCTTCGGTAGAAGTCAGTATGTCACACAGCCTGACACACGCCCTTGTCTATGGCCAGTGTCCCACACACGGCCATGACACAGCCGTGTCTTAGCCCGTGTGAAAAAACCTTGACATTCTGTTTTACCAAATTAAGGTGCAGAGGACACACGACCGGACTATACGCCCATGGGGCAGACCGTGTGTTACACACGGCCTAGACACACGCCCATGTGTCTACCCCTGTAGACAAAAACAAGGCTACTTACAAAGCCCTTTTTGCCACCCTTACTTTCACCAACATAAGCCACATTCAAGACATACACACATCAAGGCCACTACACTCCATTCACATGCAAAACTTATCACATACTTTATCAATCCAATCATCCAACCTACTCATTCATGGATTAACACACCATATATTTCACAGTGCACATTGCACACTCATGAAAAAACATCATCAATTTCATATATCAATAACAAGTATTAGCCATCATCCATGGCCTTATACAAAATGAATCAATCTTCAAGACAAGCCAACACATTTGGCCAAAACAATATGACACTTGACAAAAGACCAAGCCCTTATACATGCCATACTCAAAATGATAAATCTAACTACACCAAATGTCTATATTGATAGTGAGATCGATGCCTCTGACATCTGTTGATCCTTGAGCTAGCTTGGAGGCACTATAAGAAAATGAAAAAGAGAGGGAGTAAGCATAAATCTTAGTAATCGCATGTAAATAATCAACAACAATTACTATGCATTATCATACTCATAACGCATAATAAACTTTCACATGATTCTCAAATGATTTAAGGCATAACTTACTCATTTTCATCCTTACTAATCATAAAACATAAATCGAGCTCATTTCTTACGAATTTCAGGTAGGTACCTATATCACTTACAACATAGTCATAAATTTTCTCACTTTTAACACAAGCTTTAAATTACCCGTTGAACCAATTGGAATACCAAAGGATACCCGATAAGCCTTACACAATAGGGTACGATGCCGATGCCATGTCCTAGACATGGTCTTACATTAGCTCACATATCGAGGTTGATGCCATGTCCCAGACATGGTTTTACACTAGCACAGATATCACCCAAATGTCATGGCGTGGATATCCAATCTATTCCTAAAGTCCAACCAGAAGTATACCATATCATAACAATAATCAAACATTTTATGCAATATCAATTTTTTAGTGCATAATAACAATAGAGTTGTATTATTTACATACAACTTACCTCGGTATACAAATATGGGCGACTAATTCAATTTAGCCCAATAGCTTGGTTTTTCCCCGGTCTAAGTCTGGACTTCATTTTTCTTGATCTATAATGACAAAATTTACTAATTTAATCACCACATTAATCAAGACATTCCAAAATTCCTACTTTGGCAAAATTACCATTTTGCCCTTATACTTTCACATAATTATGATTTTGCCCTAGGCAAAATTCCAAAACAATTTTAATCAAATTTCCTTCTTTAACAAGCCTAGCCAAAACTTTATTACTCTTATGGCAACTCACAATTCCAATTATTTCATGCATTTACTACCCATTTTATAACTTTTACAAAATGGTCCTTTTGGGTGTTTTCATGAAAAATTCCTTTCACAAAAGTTGTTTATTAAACAACCAAGATTCATTTTCTTCCATAAAAATTCAGCAAATAACACTAATGCTCTCATGGCAGAACTCTAGACTTTCAACCATAGTGCAAAATAGTCCCATCATTAGCTAGATTAAGCTACAAGGGTTCCAAAAACACAAAAATCAACAAAAATGACCATTAAAATGACTTACTTGCAAGGGTTGTAAGTTGCTAAAAATTTTCAAGCTTCTATGGCTATTTTCTTGGAGAAAAATCAGTGGAGAGAAGAAAAGGTGATAGCCTTTTCTTTTTGTTTTATTTTATTATTAGACAAGTCACCTAGTGTCACCTAATTTTATGACTTTGTATGCAATTAAAATTTCCATGTCCAGCAACCATAATTTTATTGGTCTATTTACTCAGTAAGGACCTCTACTTTAGTGTTCCATAGCTATTTAACACCTTTAGCTTGTAGAACAAAACTTTCGCACTTTATGCGATTTAGTATTTTTTTCAAAATTAAGCATGCAATCACTAAAATTAATTCACTAAAATTTTCATGCACTCATATAATCATGCTATAACACATAAACGAATATTTAAAATAATTTCTCGAGCCTCGGATTAGTGGTTCCGATACCACTGTTCCGATTAGCCCCAAAATCGGGCTGTTACACAAATAATAGAATATATCACATTTGGGCATTCGCTTCGGCAATCATAACTAACTATTGCTTTGATTTTTCTTGTTCAATCAACTTGTCAATAGTAGAATCTTCCAATCCTCCGCTAAAATAACAAGTCGGCAAGAACTACTTATCTTTTAACCTCACAATCCAAACCGATTCAGGGTTAAGGTGTTCACCGATAGGATATACCAAATTTGGGTTAATTCCCACCTTAATAACTTCATAGGGTTGTCAAGCCTAGAGTTTAGGTTCCTCTTATAACACCCCTAACCCGTATCCGTCGCCAGATTAAGGTTGCAGAGCATTACCATACAAACAGAACATTCAAACTTACATTTCATACAGTAGCATAAACACAATATAAAATAGACATTCACATACATATTATCTCCAAATCAAGCCCTCGAGGCACTAAAACTACATTAGAAATGATTCAGGACTTAATCGGAAAATTTGGAAAGTATAAGAAAAAGTTGCAAAATTTGGATTACAGGGGTCACACAGTTGTGTGGCCAGGTCCTGTTGTAACACCCCTATCCCGAGTCCGTCGCCAGATTAGGGTTAGGAGCGTTACTGGACAGATTGGAAACATTCACAGACAAAATGATACATTCAATCATCATTCCCAGACATGATGTCCCTTAATCGGGTCCTTGAGACCTTAAGCATACTTTGTAACAACCCAAACCCGGCCCAAACACTATGGCCGAATCCAGTTTGTTACAGGGAAAAAATATTTTGAAATCCGTTTTTCTGAATCGATTTAAGTTGTTGAAAACCTTTTTGTCTGATTGTTTTGTAAAAGCTTTATTTAGTGTTATTTGAGAAATTTATTTAAGCCGAGATATTATAAAACTTCGAAGGTGCCCGATGGCGCGATAAAACACTTTCCGATTTAATTTGGGAAAACATGTGATTTCAGATTCAATAATAGTAACATAGTCTAAAAACAAATATCCAACATGAGAAAAATAACAAAAATAGAGTGTCAGGAGGCCTTATTACATCCAAATAGAATAAAAACCCGAAATAAAAATATCACAACTAAAATTAAAGTTCATTTAAATTAAACCCACTGCATGGCCACCTCGAGTCAACCTTGGCTCCACATCCGCGATCTACGTGTCACTGAAAAATATAAAGGAGAAGGTGAGTCACCAAGACTCAGTATGTAACCCTTCCCCCGTTTTAAAACATTTTTCATACACAACATATAACAATTAATATGCAAAATATTATGTGTCCCAACCTAGCCTGCCATACGCCACTGTCTACCCCGTTGTGGTACCAAACCACTTGGTGGTGCCAAACCACTTTGGTGACATATAGTCACAATGTGTTACCAAAACACCTGGTGTCCAGTAGACACAAATCGGGTGATGGGGCCAACCCATCGTGTGATACCAAATCAGCGGCGAGCGATCCCATATCTCAAGTGGGGCCAACCACGGTGGTATTAACCACGAGGATAAGTCGCTATGAGATGCCAAACCTCTGGAGGTACCAAACCTCTGGTGACCATGATCACGATGTGTTACCAAAACACTGGTGCCCGTCGGCACGATTAATACTGCCCCTTCCACTCATTTAACCGACAATAGTCAAATAGTCATGAATAGATCTCATACATTTTCACATGTAACATATAAACCATGCTTCCCAAAAGCATAATAATCTCGTATTAACAGAGACTTACCGAGATCCTCGCTTGTACACGGTACTAAATCCGTATCTACATCAAGCAGATTTATAGGCAACATATATTTAACACAAATATTAACTGCTATAAGTGTGTATGTACACACCTGTCACCCTTGGATATTCTAAATCCCGAAAAGAGAAGTTGGCCACCTAAAATCCACTTGTCCCTATATTCGGCCAAATACCCGGGTTAGTACCATGGCCTATTCGGCCAAACCAAAATATTAGAAGGGGTTCCTTATGAACCCGAAATCTTACCTTTCCTTGTTTTGGCTACTAACCACGGCACTCGATACTTGAATCTGTTTTTTCCAAAATAATCGGTCACATAGCAATGTCAATAGCCTTCGGCTTTTAATCCAATACAAACTAAATGAAATCTTCTTACCACCACTTACCAAGATCGCTTGTCTAATGGGGAGAGGTTTGGATTGATTACTTCAAAAATCCCGAAATACCTTCTCCAACTGCTTGAAAAAAACCCAAAGAGCTCCACTACTCTCAATATTTGGCCAAGGTGAAATTAATAGGAGAGGGAAGTTTCGCACAAGCTTTAGGGAAGGAAGAAAAGTATGAGAAGAAAGGGGTACCTAGTTTTGGCTTAACACCAATGGAAAAGAAAAAGAGAGATATGGGAGGGTGAAAAGTTCGGCTAAGAATAAAAGAGAAAGAAGCAAACAAAATAAAGTTTAGCGATTCAAGAGATCATTCGGTTACTAGCAAAATATAGGAGAAGCAAGTGCTATTTTTCGGCAAGTATAGGTTGCTTGGGGTTTTTGGTTTCAAGAAAGGAAAAAGATAAACTTACTTAAAAGTTCGGCTAGAGCAAGCAAAAAAAAAAAAAACTCAGCTTTGGTACTAAAAACAAGGTGACCAAAGCACCAAATTGCCTAAGAACATCCAAGCCACTCCTACAAAAGCTACTAATTCAAACTAATTCAAATTCCTTAATTTCCTCCCAGCCAACTAAAATAAAATCCACCTTTAACCATTATCACCTTTTCCAAATATAAAAAAAAAAAAAAAAACCAACATTATCTTCCATGCTTTCTCCTAACCACCGTTTCAAATAAAAGAAATAAAGTAATATTTATCCCACCCATAAACTAAATAAATCAATGTTTTATCCTTTATTAAATACCTATTTGAAATAAAATAACATTATCTTCCATCCTATTTCTTATCACCTCTTCAAAATAAAAAATAAAATAAAAACAATAATACTAATACCATCCCTCCAGCCGAATATGAAGAATTTAAAACAAATTTTATCCTTATCTCTATTGAAGATCCCATGTGCAGGCTAATTTCCACCTTGGCGCCAGCATAAAAAAAATAAAACTCCAAAACGCAACTCCCTTGATTCGAACCGCTGCACACCTCCCCTCCAACGCCCCAGGCCACTCGGCCACAATGACTTTCATGCCAATTTACCTCATCATTTATTTATAACACCTCCCCAGGCCGTTTACCCAAAAATTAAAAATGCCAAACGCTGCTTCAGCAGCTCGAACCAAAGACCTCACGCATCAGCCCTTCTTCCAGCGCCCTTGCCGACTCTTCCAGCCCGCCTTTCATGCCATAAAGCCTCCCTTATTTAATTAAAAGGCCTTCCTAGGCCTAACGCCCAACCCAAAAGGAAAAAATATTTCCCCCTTGTTTCTTCCACGAATCGAACCTAAGGCCCCTAGCAAACTCTTAGGCGCCCCACGCCACTTATACCAAGCCCATCTTTTGTGCCTTAACTCGCCCAAAATTCTATTAAAGCCCTAACTAACCTAGCCCCTTCCACTTAAAAAAATATTTTAACACGAGATGAGGCCTAACTCGGGTTTAATTCTAGACCCTAAAATACGCCAAATAAATCATAATATTTATTTTTCAGGCACACACATGGGAAATTAGCTATGTTACAAACAACCCCTAATTTAGGGTGTTACAATTCTACCCCCCTTAAAATAATTTCGTCCTCGAAATTACTTACTATCGTTCAATCGTGCATCCTTAACTCAACACACTACGCCACTGCTGCGCACTCTGATCTTAAAGAACTATCATACTTCCCAGAAACATTCCCTACGTTCATAATCCAAGTTCCATATACTTTACTAACAATCATAAGAAAGAACTAACGCAACCATAACCAAGACAATTGAGGGTATTCCGAAAATAAGAAACTTACCCGTTGTCATGTCTGGCACATCTTCCTCCTTGCGACGGCCAACTGCATAAACCAACCTTGGTTGCCTCGCCTCTGCACCTTCAGCACCTCGGCCACATCCGTTACCATTATCATTACCTCTAGCTGCACCTCGACCCCTCTGTGGTGGTCTTTCATTTCTAACCTGAGCACGGTTCTAACCCTCTGGTTGATTCTTAGCTAACTTTCGAGGACAGTCCCTTACACGGTGATCCAACGATCTACACTCAAAGCACCCTCTACTTCCTGCTAAACATTCTCCCGAATGGGATTTCCCGCATCTAACACAATGAGGTGGCCACTGAGCAGGCTTTGTGGTTCTTTTTGATTCCCCAAATGTAGCCCTCTTCTCCACATTACTGTCCGATCCAGGCGATCCAAAGCCTCTCTTCTGGTTGTTCCTATCATGCTTCTGTCTTACGGTCTCCTTCATCCCTTCGGCTACCTTAGCCTTTTCCACTAGAGACGAAAACTCACGAACCTGCTGTGGGGCAATTAGCAACCTCAAATCATCTCGGAGTCCGTCCTCAAAGTGGACACAGCGCTCGTGTTCAGTAGCCACGATGCCTCTAGCATACCTACTCAGCCTTAAAAACTCCGCCTCATATTCCGACACTGACTTAGTTCCTTGCACTAGGCCTAGAAAGGCTTTCCTTTGAGCATTAGTGTAGCTAGTGCCCACATACTTCTTCTGAAAAGCAGTTTTAAAGTAGTCCCACGTGAGATCATCAGCCGTGGCTCCATCCTGGACTGTCAGCCACCACTGGTACGCTTCATCCTTTAGAAGCGACACCGCCCCTTTCGACTTCTCCTCCTCGGTCAGTCAATATCATCCATGATCCTCTCTGTAGATTCTAGCGATGACTCATTGCACTAGGTGCCACTCCCGACACGCCCGAAATACCTCGGCTCCATTAGACCCAGCATTCGCTCGGGAGCAGATTTTCGAGCTCCCAAATTTCCACTAGCCCGACCACTATCTCCAAAACTCGCAAAAGCGACTTGCGATCTGACCTCTGCCGATCGATCCCGCTCTCACCCTAAAAGTAGGAGGTGGTGGTGGCGGTGGTACCTCATTTTCAGAACCTTGCCCTGACCTGATGGGTTCAGACACCGTCATCCTACCCCTACCGCGTCCACGGCGTCCACGTCCTCTCGAACTCATTCTATCTACCGTGCTTTTAATCTGATTAAGAAGGTTTCTTATCCGTTAGCATTTGTTCCACTTTATTACTCGCGAAGAAATTTTATGGATAAGGTTTAATCAGAGATTCTTTCGAGCAAACAAGGTTTCAGTCTTCTATCCTAGTTCACACAAAGGAGTTCATGCATCCATTCCTTAATACTTTCCATACCTAGTCGCTCTTCGGACATTTCTGCCCATTTCTAACCCAAGGGTATTTTCGTCATTTTCCTACAGGGGTATTTTCGTAATAGAAGAAGTTGTAAAATTTTAATAAAACAAATCACTTTGAAATTCCCCAAAACTGGAGGGTTTTTCTGAAAAATTTGTAAAATTTAGGGATATGGCATCGTTTTGAAACCAGGGGTATTTTGGTAATTTTGTCATTCAGGGGCAATTTCGTAATTTTAATAAGTCAGGGATATTTTTAACAGTTGTAGAACTTCGAGGGTTCATTTTTGAAAATGTTCCTTTTCAAATAGTAATGTTTGTGAAGATTTCTAAAACCAGGGTCATTTCGGTAATTTTGCAACTTGAGGGCGTTTTCGTAATTTTCCAAAACCAAAATATTTTGTTGATGATTTTCAAAGCTAAGTTGTTGAATATTTGTAAAATAGTTGAAATTTTTGAGCAAACCATTGAACTGATGTTTTATGAACCGAGGGCATTTTGGTAATTTTACCCCTAAGGGCATTTTTGAAATTTTCCACAAATCAAGTTTTTCGAGAAAAACATTGTAAAAGTGATGTTCTCAGTTTTGAAAGAGTTATTGCAAAAGTTTTGAAAACATTAGGGTTGTTGTTGTTTCATTCTTTTTCGAAAACATGGCTAATTCCCTTTTTCGAGTTTTAATCATTATGTTTAGCCTATGACCGAGCCCTCTTGGTCAGGGTGAACCAAAGCGCGCGCACTGTGCAGATTCGAGTGAAGAGGAGGTGAGTCACGTGGGATCGCTTAAATACCAAGCTCTCACCGAACCTTTCTAGACATGCGCACGTGAGGTTACCACACCACCGAGCCCCCTGCGAGTTAGGGTGAACCAAAGCTACGCACCAGGTAGGATACCTGCGAAGAGGAGGTGAGTCACGAGGACTACTTAAATACCAGGCTCTTCCGGATCCAATCCTCGACATGCGTACAGGGGTTACCACACCCTAGCTCAATGGCTAAGTCATAGATTGGTTTCGTTCCTTAAGTCTTATGTTCTGTTTGTGTGTTTGAGTAATCTAATCCTAGGGTTCAAGTTCCTAAAAGTCTATATACGTTCCATGCTTCCTACCCTTCTACAGAATATAATTCACAAAGAGGTTTAGATGTACTTACCTGGGCGGATCGGTGCCGGAGACTCGGGCCATGCTGTTCAAAAACCAAAAATCATTCCATAAGGCCTACCAAAACATTTTTGGGCCTTGGGCCCCTGTAATAGAGCTTTGAACTGGGCTCTGATACCAATTTTGTAACAACCCAAACCCGGCCCAAACACTATGGCCGAATCCAGTTTGTTACAGGGAAAAAATATTTTGAAATCCGTTTTTCTGAATCGATTTAAGTTGTTGAAAACCTTTTTGTCTGATTGTTTTGTAAAAGCTTTACTTAGTGTTATTTGAGAAATTTATTTAAGCCGAGATATTATAAAACTTCGAAGGTGCCCGATGGCGCGATAAAACACTTTTCGATTTAATTTGGGAAAACATGTGATTTCAGATTCAATAATAGTAACATAGTCTGAAAACAAATATCCAACATGAGAAAAATAACAAAAATAGAGTGTCAGGAGGCCTTATTACATCCAAATAGAGTAAAAACCCGAAATAAAAATATCACAACTAAAATTAAAGTTCATTTAAATTAAACCCACTGCATGGCCACCTCGAGTCAACCCGGCTCCACATCCGCGATCTACGTGTCACCTGAAAAATATAAAGGAGAAGGTGAGTCACCAAGACTCAGTATGTAACCCTTCCCCCGTTTTAAAACATTTTTCATACACAACATATAACAATTAATATGCAAAATATTATGTGTCCCAACCTAGCCTGCCATACGCCACTGTCTACCCCGTTGTGGTACCAAACCATTGGTGGTGCCAAACCTTTGGTGACATATAGTCACAATGTGTTACCAAAAACACGGTGTCAGTGAGACACAAATCGAGTGATGGGGCCAACCCCGTCGTGTGATACCAAATCAGCGCGTGACGATCCCATATCTCAAGTGGGGCCAACCCACGGTGGTATTAACCATAGGGATAAGTCGCTATGAGGTGCCAAACCTCTGGAGGTACCAAACCTCTGGTGTGACCGATCCACGAGTGTGTTACCAAAACAACGGTGCCCGTCGGCACGATTATCACGCCTCCACTCATTTAACCCACAATAGTCAAATAGTCATGAATAGATCTCATACATTTTCACATGTAACATATAAACCATGCTTCCTAAAGGCATAATAATCTCGTATTAACAGAGACTTACCGGGATCCTCGCTTGTACCATTACGGTACTAAATCCGTATCTACATCAAGCAGATTTATAGGCAACATATATTTAACACAAATATTAACTGCTATAAGTGTGTATGTACACACCTGTCACCCTTGGATATTCTAAATCCCGAAAAGAGAAGTTGGCCACCTAAAATCCACTTGTCCCTATATTCGGCCAAATACCCGGGTTAGTACCATGGCCTATTCGGCCAAACCAAAATATTAGAAGGGGTTCCTTATGAACCCGAAATCTTACCTTTCCTTGTTTTGGCTACTAACCACGGCACTCGATACTTGAATCTGTTTTTTCCAAAATAATCGGTCACATAGCAATGTCAATAGCCTTTGGCTTTTAATCGAATCCAAACTAAATGAAATCTTCTTACCACCACTTACCAAGATCCCTTGTCTAATGGGGAGAGGTTTGGATTGATTACTTCAAAAATCCCGAAATACCTTCTCCAACTGCTTGAAAAAAACCCAAAGAGCTCCACTACTCTCAATATTTGGCCAAGGTGAAATTAATAGGAGAGGGGATGTTTCGGCACAAGCTTTAGGGAAGGAAGAAAAAGTATGAGAAGAAAGGGGTACCTAGTTTCGGCTTAACACCAATGGAAAAGAAAAAGAGAGATATGGGAGGGTGAAAAGTTCGCTAAGAATAAAAGAGAAAGAAGCAAACAAAATAAAGTTTAGCGATTCAAGAGATCATTCGGTTACTAGCAAAATTTTGGAGAAGCAAGTGCTATTTTTCGGCAAGTATAGGTTGCTTGGGGTTTTTGGTTTCAAGAAAGAAAAGAGATAAACTTACTTAAAAGTTCGGCTAGGAGCAAAAAAAAAAAAAAAAAAACTCAGCTTTGGCACTAAACAAGGCTGACCGAAAGCACCAAATTGCCTAAGAACATCCGGCCACTCCTACAAAAGCTACTAATTCAAACTAATTCAAATTCCTTAATTTTCTCCCAGCCAACTAAAATAAAATCCACCTTTAACCATTATCACCTTTTCCAAATATAAAAAAAAAAACAACATTATCTTCCATGCTTTCTCCTAACCACCGTTTCAAATAAAAGAAATAAAGTAATATTTATCCCACCCATAAACTAAATAAATCAATGTTTTATCCTTTATTAAATACCTATTTGAAATAAAATAACATTATCTTCCATCCTATTTCTTATCACCTCTTTAAAATAAAAAATAAAATAAAAACAATAATACTAATACCATCCCTCCAGCCAAATATGAAGAATTTAAAACAAATTTTATCCTTATCTCTATTGAAGATCCCATGTGCAGGCCAATTTCCACCTTGGCGCCAGCATAAAAAAAATAAAACTCCAAAATGCAACTCCCTTGATTCGAACCGCTGCACACCTCCCCTCCAACGCCCCAGGCCACTCGGCCACAATGACTTTCATGCCAACTTACCCCATCATTTATTTATAACACCTCCCCAGGCCGTTTACCCAAAAATTAAAAATGCCAAACGCGCTTGCAAGAACTCAGACCAAAGACCTCACGCATCAGCCCTTCTTCCAGCGCCCTTGCCAACTCTTCCAGCCCGCCTTTCATGCCATAAAGCCCCCTTATTTAATTAAAAGGCCTTCCTAGGCCTAACGCCCAACCCAAAAGGAAAAAATATTTCCCCTTGTTTCTTCCACGAATCGAACCCAAGGCCCCTAGCAAACTCTTAGGCGCCCACGCCACTTATACAAGACCATCTTTTGTGCCTTAACTCGCTTAAAATTCTATTAAAGCCCTAACTAACCTAGCCCCTTCCACTTAAAAAAATATTTTAACACTAGATGAGGCCTAACTCGGGTTTAATTCTAGACCCTAAAATACGCCAAATAAATCATAATATTTATTTTTCAGGCACACACATGGGAAATTAGCTAAGTTACAAACAACCCCTAATTTAGGGTGTTACATACTTATAAGCCGAGTCGGGACTAAACTGAAACATATACGAAATTCCATGAAAATTTGAAACTTTTTTAAAATACAGGGAAGACACGCCCGTGGGAGGAGACCGTGTGCCCTCCACGGCTTCTATACACCCTCGTGTAACCATCCGTGTTTATATTTAATATACCAACACGGTCATTAAGCACGGGTGACCGTGTACTTTTAGGTCATATACTGACTTCCCCACCATGGCCACCAAGCACGCCCGTGTCGAGGCTGTGTATTTTTATGTTAGCTACTGACTTGCACACCACGGCTAGATGACACGCCCATGTCGAGGCCGTGTGATTTTATTTTGCATCCTGCCAATTTACCCACGGTCTAAGGCACGCCCGTGTGCCACAACCGCGTGACATTATAGGCCATTTACAAGGCCAAAATGCCAACCAAAAAGGTTCATATCTATAAGCATCATTTACCAACACATATCAAGCATATATGGCAACCAAAAACATACAAATAGCCATCCAAATCATGCACATTTGATCACTAAGATATTCACAACTATACCTTAAATTTTCATTCAATATATACATTCAAAACCAATACTAAACATACCAATTTGCATAACTAAAACTCAATTATACCTATGCACCATTTGTTTATATACTTACCATCTCATAATCATTCCATATATCAACTAATCATATCATAACAACTTCACATATCACATTCATCTAAGCATGGTACCAAAACATAACTAGCCAAATCACATGGCTAAGTTCACTTTACAAATCATCACAAGAACTAGCCTATACATGCCATATCTAGCTATATACATATCTAAGGTGTACCAAAATGACATTAGTAGTGTGATGACGATCCTTGACAGTCCCGAGCCTTTAGTAGCTTTGACGACCTATAAAACAGATTAAACAGACACACAGAGTAAGCTTTCCAAAAGCTTACTAAGTCAATATACAACAACTTAGCATAAAATACATATATTTGCTTTGATTCATACACTTTTGACCACATTAGCCATATTCCCAATTCAAAGATCATATAAACACATATCTCATTTCACCAAAACCTTATACAACATATCATCAATTCCATATTCATAGCATCATATTAAGATCATATTGATGCTTACCTTGTATACACAATTAGTGTATAATCAACATACCTGAATTGAATTTACTATCACGTATTCGTTCATAGCTTGGATTTGCAATTAGTATCATAGACTTGCCCGTTGAACAGTAATAAATCCAATGGGATACTCAGAAAGCTCAAAATAATCGTACAATGCCAACGTCCCAGATGAGGTCTTACATGCACTCGGATATCGATGCCACTGTCCCAGACATGGTCTTATACGAATCAAAATGATGCCTATGTCCCAGACATGGTCTTACTCGTAAGTGTCATAATGATGCCAATGTCCCAGACGTGGTTTTATACGTAAAGTTTATATTGATGCCAACGTCCCAGACGTGGTCTTACACATAATTAGATATCGATGCCACTGTCCCAGACAGGGTCTTACACGAATCTCAAATCATTGCCAACGTCCCAGATGTGGTCTTACATGATAAAACAGAATAGATACCTATGTCAAGGTTCGTACTAGGCTTCTCAGACTTAGTCAATATACCGAACTTATCTCAGAATTCAATTACAGAATTTCTCATAAGCATTCATTATCATCATTAAACATATGAACAATTACAAATGCATACATATTCATTTATTTGTATAGTGACTTACCTCGGATTCGGTTTATCAGAATAGAAAACGGCTACTCAATAACTTTCGCTTTCCCGCGATCTAAATCCGTTTTCCTCAGTTCTTGATCTAAACATATTCAGAATTAATCCTTTTATTCACTAGTTCATTAAATTCAATCCAAAGACACACATTTAGGGTAATTTGTAAATTAGCCCTTACATTTGTACAACTTAGCAATTTAGTACATTTTTCTCAAAACATCAATTTCACAAAATCTACTTTTACACAAGCTTGGCCGAATACATATATATCACATACAAACCCACATTTTCATCAAATTCACAAATTAGTCCCTATTAAGCTAAATTCATCAAAACTTCAAGAACAAAACATGTTCATCTACCACCAATCTATCATTTAACACCTTAAAGCATCACAAAGCTCAACTTAGTATCAATGGCATAACTTACAAACATCACCAATACACAAAATTGAAACATGGGTTTGATAGTAGACGAAGCAACGATTATAAAAACGTAGAAATTATCAAAAATTGACTCAAAATCATACCTTAAATGAATCTTTCAATGGTTGAATAACCTAGCTTCATTGTCCTTTCTTTTTCTTCACTAAAATCGGCCAAAAGATGATACCCATGTCTAATTTCATACTTTGTTTTTATTATAAAACATTTTAATACATACATGACAAAATTAACCTTTTATAATGCTTATAAAAATTTCCACTAACTTTGGCATTAATGTCCATCCATTTTCCAATGGTAAAATTGCATTATAAGGACTTCGCACTTATAAAGACATGACATATAAGTGCTTTAGCAATTAGCACGAAAATTTTGCATTTAACACAATTTAATCCTTTTGTCAAATTAAACACATAGATGAACAAATTAGCTTACGAAAATTTAACACATGGTTAATCACATATCAAAAGCACAGAAAATAATATTAAAATATTATACAGACTCGAATTTGTGGTTCTGAAACCAGTATTCCGACTAGGGTATAAATCAGACTGTTACACCTGTACCTTACACGGTTGAGAGACATGTCTGTGTCTCAGGTCGTGTAACAATCGAACTAGGGACACATAGCCGTGTCCCAACCCGTTTCCTTACCAGTGTAACTCACTGACTAGGGTTACATGCATGTTTGCCAGGCCGTGCAACTCTCGAAATTGCCTTACATGCTTTTGTGTCAGGCCATGTGCTAGGCCATGTAAATGACTGACTTGCATGCAAATGAACCTGTAGGGGACACACGGCCTTATCTCCAAGCCATGTGTCATACACGACTGAGTCATACACCCGTGTCTCAGGGTGTGTGCACATAAATTTGCCTAAAATCAAGCCATTTTCAACATCATAACATGCATAAACCTATAGGCCTTTTGTGCACATAATCAAGGCATCAAAACATACCTAAAGTGTTAATATATTTTTCATTCCACAAGAAATTCACACCTAACCAATCTAATCCTTTACACGTGTTTTCAATGAACAGAAACATCATTTACCACTGCACAAACATACCATTTTAACGTCTTAAAATCAACCAACCAATGTGCCATTCATAGACACCACAAGTATGTCAAAAAATCAACAACTAAAACATGTCAACATTGATCCATTCCTTACATAGCAACTTAATTAAATCAGAAACCAAAACATACAACAAGTGTTCACTTTAATACCATTGTAATTATACCAAAAAGAAACCTATTTACAAGCATGATAAAATACCTAATGAAATAGCTTAGTATAGTATCAAATTGTACCAAAACAACCTATTTAGCCACATATACATGCCACTACCTTAACATGTACAAAAACTACCAACATCAATAGATAGTATGAGCTGATTGATTTATCCGTCCAAGTGTCAACAACAAAACTATACAAAATAGTCCACAAGAATCGGTAAGTTTACATAACTTAGTAAGATCATAGTAGTACTCACAATCTAATACAATTAGATACAATTCATACACTATTAGATTTTAGGGCTACTAAAGTATAACAACACACGTAAATGTGTTCAGGGGTACCAAGGTACAAGCAGGGGCACGTATGCGTAAATAGGAGTATTGATGTACAAATAGGGGCACGTATATGCAAACAGGTGTACTGAAGTACAATCAGGGGCACATATGTGCAATTAGGGGCACCGAAGTACAATTAGGGCACGTATGTGCAAACAGAGGTACCGAAGTACAATCATAATATCAACATTTAACTAAGAAATCATAATATAAAAGTACAATTAGAAATTCATTTACATAATGAAAAACTATGAACTTACCTAATATTCAATTCTGAACAACTTGTAGCGGCTAGTATGCTATTTTTCCTTTTTCCTCGATTACTGTCTTTTTTATCCAAATTTTGATATATAATAATTAATTAGATACATTAATTTCATCTATGTTCCACATTTCATATAACATACAAAACTCTGATGGGCTCGAAACTAACTAATATTTCGACAAATGCAAGCGCCCCTATCAAACAGTAGTATAGTTGTGGTGAGTACGGAATATCATATCCTCAAGGAAAAAAATTACTTGTAACATCCTAAATTAGGGGTTGTGCATGTGGTATGTTTTGTGTGTATGTTATGCTTAATATACTGGTTTAGGGTGTTTTGGGGGTCCGGGAAAGGCTCAGGGTTAAGTCGAAGTCTTGACCAAAATTCTCTTTTTGGGCACTTTAGAAGAGAGCTGGATGGGATAGGACTTAAGGGTTGTTGCTTGTAGGTATTTGGCACAAGAAGTGCTTTAGTAAAGTGGCAAGAGGCGCCAATTAGGAGGCAGGTGAGTGACGCCTCAGGAGAGCTGGCAGGGAACAGGTTTGAGTCACGTGGGTTACCTTTTTGGGGAGTTCTTTTTGACACCAAGGTGGAGGAGAGGTGGATTTAGCTTGGACTCTGGTGGATGAGTGTTGAATGAGTCAACACATTTGAATGAAGGGAGGAAAGAAATTCAAAGAGGAGGAATCAGTCAAAAAGTTTGAAGGGGAGTGGAGAGTGATCGGTGGAGAGGATTATGGGATTGGGAGAGAGGAAGAGAGTTTGGCTGAATGTGGGAAGTGAGGTGTGTGAGTGTGTGTGTGTACAATTTAGTTGGTTTGGGGGGTGGTCGAACTTTAGATGGTAGCACTTAGGGGTGTGGTGAGCATTTTGGCTAGCTAGAAAACTTAAAGCATCCTTTTGCCTCATTTCTTAATGGTCAAAATCAAGACACCCTCACACTAAAAACCGAAACCATCATCTTGGCTATCACTTTTGGCATTTATTCAAGAGACCGAAGCTGGCACTCTGTTGTTTCATTCATAGATAAATCTTACATTACCATTTACCCTCCACATTTGTTTTCATTTTTCTATTTTGCTATTATCTTCACAAGTCGAAATCCTCTGAAGCCACCCCTACTGCCGGAACTCTATCATCTTCTCTACCCTTCTCTTTAACACCATAGCCGAACCTTCCTTGATAGATAGCACCTCTCTTCTCCATTTCTTTATTTTCCTGAGCAAAACACCTTCAGCATTCGTTCATTCTTTGTGTTCTTTCTGCTTAGCCGAATCTCCCTAGCCATCTCTTCTTCATATTTTTTTTCCTTCTTGCTCTGGGTTTCTTTCAAAAGAAAAGCCGAAACTTATCATCTTTTCTAGGCAGTTCTGTTAGTCGAATCTCTCTGGTATTCATATCCATTCATTTAATCCTTGTTTACAGTAGATCGACGTTACTCATTTTCCACCACCCCCAATTGGATTCTCTATTGATCGTGGTAAGTTTTTCCCTTTTTGTTTCAATTCTCTTTTTGCTCTTTTGTGTGCTGAAGACATTAATCTTATCCTATGTTCTTGGCTGATTGAAGGGGGGCTTTGTCTTCACGTTCTTCCGTCTTCTGGTCTATGATTGAAGTGTGTTAAGGGACATTCAGTTCTAGTCAGGTATTCGATCAGTGCAGGATCCAAGCCTTTTCAATCCTTGGGATTTGTCGATCTAGGTAAGGAACCTTAGCCTTTGAGCATTTTTTCTTAGTTGCTTTGATTTCAATGCCTTATTCCGTGTCGATCATCTCGGACAGAGACCCTAGATTTACGTCAAGATTTTGGAAGGTATTGCATCAAGCGTTGGGTATAAAGTTAGGTTTCAGTACAGCATTTCATCCACTGTCTGACGGATAGTCAGAAAGAGTAATCCAAATCCTAGAAGATATGCTGAGGGGTTATATCATAGATTTCAGAGGTAGTTGGGAAGAGTTCTTACCGTTGGCAGAGTTCGCGTACAACAATAGCTATCAATCTAGTATTTAGATGGCGCCATACGAAGTGTTGTATGGTCAGAAATGTCGCTCTCCTACTTGTTGGACAGAGTTGGGTGAACGTCAGATGTTGGGTCCAGAATTGGTTTCTGAAATGGAAGATAAGGTTAAGCTAACTAGGACTCAATTGAAGGAAGCCTCGGACAGACAGAAGTCCTACGCTGATCTGAAACGTAAGGACATAGAATTTGTAGTTGGTGATCGAGATTTCCTAAAGGTGTCGCCGTGGAAGAAAGTACTTAGGTTTGGAAGAAAGGGTAAGCTAAGCCCCAGGTTTATCGGGCCTTATCGTGTATTGAACTGTGTGGGACTAATAGCCTATCAACTCAAGTTACCTGCAGAGTTAAATCAAATTCATGATGTGTTTCACATATCGATGCTAAGACGTTATCATTCGGATCCATCTCACGTGGTGCCAATGGAAGGACTTGAAGTAAGGCCTGATCTATCCTTTGAAGAGGAACCAGTTCAGGTTTTGGATCGTGATTTCAAAGTATTACGTAAGAAAACGGTTCCGTTAGTTAAGGTGTTGTGGCGTAATCACGGTTCTGAGGAAGCTATGTGGGAATCAGAGGAAGTGATGCGACAGCAATATCTTTATCTCTTTTGATCAGGTAATTTCGAGGCCGAAATTATTTTAAGGGGGTAGAACTGTAACATCCAAAAATAGGGGTTGTGCATGTGGTATGTTTTGTGTGTATGCTATGCTTAATATACTGGTTTAGGGTGTTTTGGGGGTTCGGGAAAGGCTCAGGGTTAAGCCGAAGTCTTGACAAAAATTCTCTTTTTGGGCACTTTAGAAAAGAGCTGGATGGGATAGGACTTAAGGGTTGTTGCTTGTAGGTGTTTGGCACAAGAAGTGCTTTAGTAAAGGGGCAAGTGGCGCCACTTAGGAGGCAGGTGAGTGACGCCTCAGGAGAGCTGGCAGGGAGCAGGGCCGAGTCGCGTGGGTTACCTTTTTTGGGAGTTCTTTTTGACGCCAAGGTGGAGGAGAGGTGGTGTAACACCCCCAAACCCAACCCATACGTTTCGACCAGATCTGGTTTGCTACGAGTTTGATGTTAAAACTTTTCGTTAAAAGGGCTTTGTAAAACTTAGTTCGTTTTTGAAGACATTTGTTAAATAGGTGGCACTTGTAGAAAATCTTTGTAATTTATCTTTCCAAATAGGTGTTACTTAAATAATGTTTAAATATCCCATTTTTATTCCTTTAAAACATAAGTCTTTGATCATGAATAATAAAAAAAATCATAAGCATTAACATATATCAACTTATAACCTAAGCTACGGAGGCCTTATTACATAAATAGTCCCAAAATTTAAACTTAAAGAAAAACCGAAAATAGTTTATGAAAATAAAAAGACTTAATGGCCCCTCGAGTCCGCCTCGGCTCCCATGTCCACGATCTACTGCTCATCTGAAAGAGTAAAGAAAAATGAAAGGGTGAGTCACCAAGACTCAGTATATAAATCCCGAAACACACAACGACCTGAGGCCCACAAACACATTATGAGCCCTGGCCCATACATAAAGGCAACAATCGTAATAACATGATAAATGATAAATGATGAATAACCCATCCTAGAATTCCATCCTCTACACACCAACCTGTACCAACCATCACACCTCGAGGATTTCTACAATCAACCCTCCATCCGCTACACACCATAACGACAGCCGTACTGCCTATTCCTAATAATCAGGAATCATTAAACGTGGCATTGCCACCGATCACTATGTGACCTAACAATAGATTTTGTGGTTTAACCACCGATCACCAAGTGAACTATCATGCACTTTCCCTTCATTATCATAGTCCCACCCCATGCATACATACTTAAAAAAACAAGAAAACATGTTTTCACTTATATCGATACTCATAAAGTGGTTTCTATGATTACGTACCTCGCATCCTTTGTAAACCCTTTTTCGGGTTTTATTCTACTGTCTACACAATCTCTTTTCGGTTTTTTAGCCCATAACATATATATTGCAATTAACTAGTGCGTTAGAGATCTACACACCTGATTACCGAGAAGATGATACTGCCTATGTTGACGCTATCCGTAGCCAACACCACCGCTATCTGCCTAAGGTGTTGTTGGAAAATTCAGTCCACAACCCGGTGGCCAATCTCGAGCAATGAGACACCATTCGTTTCTTAAACTTAGGGATTGGGTTTACGGACCCAATCCTCTCCTTTGCCTGATCCATATTTGATTCCATCAAAAAGTCGTTGTCAAAACTACTATAACGAAATAGGTTTGTTAAACCATAACATATGGTTAAGATCATAAATACGATAGTGAATCTAACGGAGATCTAAAGAGAACCCCTTACCTTGAATTCCCGAAATTAGAGACTAGTGATTTCCGGCTTTTAGATTTAGACGAACAGGTTTCCTTCAAATCCCAGAATACTACCCAAAATGAAAAAAGAGAGAAAGTATTAGCCTCAATCGACAGCCTTAACAAACCAAGTGGTCATTCGGCCTTGTCTCCTAAAAACAGAAAGAGATCTTAAGGAATAGCAAGAGTCGACACTTACCTTAATAGAGAAAATTCGGCTACTCTTAGGAGATTTCAGCTTTTTGCAAAAATCAGGAAGTGAAGATGATTCAAAGAAATCTATGAAGATTCGACTTTAAATGAAGAAATCGGCAAGAAGAAGAAAAAGAAGAATTTATGGACTACAAGTAGGTTCTGGCCAAACAAAGATCAAAAGAAAAGAATGTAGAGAAAGAATTATGAGGTTTCGGCTTTTAGAAGAAATTAAAAGGAAAGGTTGTAGAGAATGGTTAAGGGTTTTGGCAAAGAGAATGAAGAAAATAATAGGGTTCAAATGCCGGAATTGAAGAGAAACTACCCCTATTTATAGAGAATTTTGGCACTTACTTATCAAATCCCGGAAGTGCCCTTCCTAATAACTAAAAATTAAACAAATAATTGGGAAAATTTGGCACCCCCTATGGCAAATAGAAATCAATTTCTTCCCCCCTCTTAGAGTCAAAATTTCGGCCACCACCTAGCCTTGCAGATAACTCCTTGATTCTTTCCTTATCCTCATCTGACTACTCATCCACAGTGTTATGCATAACACTACCTCTTTCTTCCTTTATCAGCACCTTATCCACCTTATTATCACATTAAATAAATTCCTAAATTTAAGCATCATTGCCGAACTCCACTACTGCTCTTATAAATGCCAAAAATATTTTAAATAAAAGGTACCAGGCGACTCGAACCTTGGACCCTCAATTGACGCCAATTTCCTTCCCTCTTAGTGGTGCTATTTTACCACTGGGCCACAAGCCTATTTGTGTTTTAAAACACAGCTAATATCTTTTATGCCCTAACTTAACAAGCTTTCCACTAAAGTGTTCAAACAAGAATTTTAACTACAGCCTCGTCCCAAACTTGAGCCCATTCTGAACCCCTAATACTCAACTTAACTCATTACACATATTCACCAATTAAACGCATAGGCCCAATAATTCAGGATGTTACAGGTGGATTCAGCTTGGACTCTGGTGGATGAGTGTTGAATGAGTCAACACATTTGAATGTAGGGAGGAGAGAAATTCAAGGAGGAGGAATCGATCAACAAGTTTGAAGGGGGAGTGGAGAGGATTATGGGATTGGGAGAGAGGAAGAGAGTTTGGCCGAATATGGGAAGTGAGGTGTGTGAGTGTGTGTGTATGGTTTAGTTAGTTTGGGGGTGGCTGAACTTTAGATGGTAGCACTTAGGGGTGTGGTGAGCATTTCAGCTAGCTAGAACACTTAGAGCATCCTTTTGCCTCATTTCTTTATGGTCAAAACCGAAACACCCTCACACTAAAAATCGAAACCATCATCTTGGCTATCACTTTTGGCATTTATTCAAGAGACCGAAGCTGGCACTCTGTTGTTTCCTTCAAAGCTGAATCTTACATTACCATTCACCCTCCACATTTATTTTCATTTTTCTCTTTTGCTATTATCTTCACATGCTGAAATCCACTAAAGCCACCCCTCCTGTCGAAACTCTGTCATCTTCCCTACCATTCCCTTTAACACCATAGCCAAACCTTCCTTGATAGATAGCACCTCTCTTCTCCATTTCTTTCTTTTCCTGAACAAAACACCTTCGGCATTCATTCATTCTTTGAGTTCTTTCTGCTTAGCCGAATCTACCTAGCCATCTCTTCTTCATATTTTTTTCCTTCTTTCTCTGGGTTTCTTTCAAAAGAAAAGCTGAAACTTATCATCTTTTCTAGGCAGTTCTGTTAGCCGAATCTCTCTGGTATTCATATCCATTAATTTAATCCTTGTTTACAGTGGATCAACGTTACTCATCTTCCACCACTCCCATCGAATTCTTTATTGATCGTGGTAAGTATTTCCCTTTTCATTTCAATTCTCTTTTCGCTCTATTGAGTGCCGAAGACATTAATCTTATCCTATGTTCTTGGCCGATTGAAGGGGGCTTTCTCTTCGCGTTCTTTTGGCTTCAGGTCTATGATTGAAGTGTGTTAGGGGACATTTGGTTCTAATCAGGTATTCTATCGGTGCAGGATCCAAGCCTTTTCAATCTCTGGGATTTGTCGATCTAGGTAAGGAACCTTAGCCTTTGAGCGTTTATTCTTAGTTGCTTTGATTTCAATGCCTTAATCTGGTCTAGTGACCAAGGTCTTTTTCATGGATTCAAATATCAGCCAAGCGAAGGGAGGGGTTGGACCCGTAATCCCAGCCCTTAAGTTCAAGAAGCGCTACTGCGTGTGCGCTATTCGAGATTGGCCACCGGGTTGTGGGCGACACGAAAGCGAGAATAGTAGGCAGAAAGTAGTAGTTCCTGCTAGTGATAGTGTCGACATAGACAGCATAGTGCTGCATGTAATCAGGTGTGTAAAACTTCACACTTTAATATTAAAATGTGATACTAATCGTTTGGGGCTAAAAAGCCGAAGTGACTAGATGAATAGTCGTTATGCCTATATAGGTATGGTTGCAATATCAGGTAAGTACCTTGTTGTTATGTATGAGTTAATATATGTATGCCATAATGATACTGTCCATTTAAATAGCATGATACTTTCAGTTGGTTTACATATGTTATGCATAGGTTGGATATGTTGTGAAGGGGAAGTGCCTAAGACTGTCACTAGTTGTTTGGTACCACAGTGGGTTGGCCGCACATGCATGATTGTTAGGGATTGTCACTAGTTGTTGGGTACTACAAGTGGGTTGGCCCCGCATATGATATTTTGTGACTCTGACACCAGTGGCTAGGTGCCACATAAGAAGTGTAGCGGATGGAGGGTTGATTGTAGAAATCCCCACGGTGTGATGGGCTGGTACGGGTGGTGTGTAGAGGGTGGAAAATCTAGGTTGTGCTGGGTACATTGCATTCATATTTTTGTTTGGGTTACTTTAAAATGGACTAAGGTCCAAGACGTGATTGTGGACCTGGAGCCATTTATGTGACCTAGGGGGGAAATTACACACTGAGTCTTGGTGACTCACCCCCACTGCTTATCCTTGCAAGTGATCAGTAAGGTGTGGACTTGGGAGCCGAGGCGGACTCGTGAATGGAGGCCATGGCATGATAATTTCCTTAAACTCAACTTCGTTCTTAAAATTGTTTTAATTTGAGGATTTTAGTTGATTTCATTTGATGTAATAAGGTCTCTTAAATTACTATTTTGTTTTAACATTTTGTATTTTGTTATGACATGACGCTATCATACGTTTTAAACATGATTGTTAAAATGGACCTTTCAAAACATAAGAAACATAAAACAATCGTTTTTCTCAAATGCTAACAAAGAAAACAAATTAGCGATTAGTTAAACTCTGAAAATTTTCTTAAGCTAGAAACCACTATTTACCAAAACCTCACCTAAAACAAAAGCTTCAAAATTACGGGTTTTCATCAACATTTCAAAGTCTCTTGTAAAAAAAAAAAAAATTCCTGCGACATACCAGATCTGGTCGTAACGTTCAGACCGGGTTTGGGGTGTTACATCACTAGTAATAACTGTCTTCTTATTAGCCTAATAATAAAGGGGATTTATTTTTAATCTAAAATTAACTAACTAATTGACTAACTAAATGACTATGAACGCGACAGAGAGTGAAGAGGATTGAATAAAGACAATACACAAGGAAGAATCAACCTAGACTTCACTTATTATTCTGACTCTGAATTGAATGATTTATTCACTTGACTTGATCCATAGAAATCCCTAAATTATGTTAATATCTCTTTCAAAACTAAGAACAACTAACTCTAGGTTGATTAATTGAAACCTCTTTCTAATTAAAACCCCTATCTTCGCATTAATACGATCTATGGAATCCTTATTAGTTTTAACTCTAATTCGACAGATTTATGTCATCCTATTTCTAGGGTTGCAATCAACTCCTCTTAATTATGTTGGATCTACTCTTAAACATGGACCTTTGCTCCATTGAATAAGCACACTAAACTTGAATTAATATTCCTGAAAACATCAAAACAAGGATTAAGAACACATAATTAATAACAAGAACAAGTATTTATCATATAATTTAGATTTATTAAATAATAAGATTCATCTAGGTTTCATCCTCCCTAGGTATTTAGGGAGTTTAGTTCATAACGTAAAAGGAAAGCATCATAGAATTAAGAAAAAAACAAGACATAAAGAACCCAAAAACTTCTCAAGAACTTGACGGAGATCTTCAATCTTGGAGTGAATCCACCTTCTAGATGATTCTGACGGCTTCCTGCGAGTAATTTCTTTGATCTACTCTGCGTGCTCCCTTAGGTCTTCATCTGATGTGTATTTATAGACTTTAGAAGGCTCAGAAACCCTAAAAATTGGATTTTTCTACATGAAAACAAAGCAGGGTATGATAGGAACACGGGCGTGTGATCAACCCGTGTGAGGAGGCCCAGGTCGTGTGGGAATTTGCATGGATCTTGATCGACACGGGCTGGCACACGGGCGTGTGCCCAGCCGGTGTGGTTCACACAGGCATGTGTTTAGCCCGTGTGGTTCACACGGGCATGATGCGGGCTTTGGCAGTGTGGATCCTTAAGAAGGTACGTTTTGTCCCGTTTTGGCCCATTTTCCGTTCCATTTACTTCACTATGCTCTCCTAAGTATAGAAATACAAATTGAAAGGATTAGGAGCATTGAATTCACCAAATTCTATAAATAATCATCCAAAAACACGCTAAGCGTGGGATTAAAATGTGTTACTTTTATGGTTTATCAAACTCTTAACTTCTTTTTATTTACACATTTTCCCTTATCTTTTACAATTTTTTCAATTTAGTCTTTTAGCCCAAAAATCGTCAAATTGATTATATCCTTGAAATCAAGTTACAGCCAAATATTATAAGCCTTTTAACAGTCCCTATTGTACATCAAAATTTACTATTAAACCTTAAGATTTTGACATTTTTACAATTTAATCCTGAAATCAAAATCTAACAAAAATCACTTCAAAGTTCAACCAAATACCTCAATCAAAGTTTCAAACACATAGTTATCATAAAAAAAATAACATTTAAGATTCATCAATGGCAACTTCCAAAATTTTTAGCAAATCCAAAAATGAAGGCACGAGCTAGATGGACCCAGTTGTAATGATCTCAAAAACATAAAAATAATTAAAAACGAGCTTGAAGTCATTTGCATGCAATGAATCAATTTGACCGAATGTCTTAGCTCCTTTCTAGGGTAGATGTCGGTAGAGATGAGATGAATTGAAGAAGATGGACATGTTTTCTCATGTTATTTTTTGTTTTTAATTACTAATTTACCTTTTTGCGCTTTAAAAATTATCACAATTTCAATAATGGCAAATCAATGTACATCCACTATTAACATATATGGTATAATTACTAATCAAATCTATTAACATTCACTTATAAAGCTATTTGACTCTCTTAACAGTTAGTACTCAACTTTTTCACCTTTTATGATTTAGTCCTTTTTATTAAATTAAGCATTTTAACATTAAAATTTCTTAACGAAATTTTAATATGACCGTAATAAAATCCCGTAGACACTAAATAAGTAATAAAATAATAAATTTACTCATCAGAATGGTGGTCTCGAAACCACTATTCTAAGATCACTGAAAAATGGGCTGTTACAGCTCTCCCCCCAAAGGAATATTCGTCCCTGAAAATCTTACCAGAATATAGGTTAGGGTATGGCACTTTCATAGCTTCTTTCAGTTCCCAGGTAGCCTCTTCTATTCTGTGTGGCTACGAGAGAACTTAAAATAAAGCTATATTTTTTATTTCTCAATTCTTTAACTTCCCAAGCTAGAACTCTAATCGGTTCTTTGTCATACGTCATATTAAACTAAATTTCAACATCAACTGGGGATATTACATGTGAAGGATCTAACCAATACCATCGTAACATTGATACATGGAATACATTATGAATCTTTTCTAATTCTAATGGTAAAACTAACCGATAAGTTACTGGTCCAATCCTCTCAATTATCTCGTATGGTCCGATAAACCGCGAACTAAGCTTTCCTTTTCAACCAAATCGAAGAACTTTAATCCAAGGGGATACTTTCAGGAATACTTTGTCACCAATTTGAAATTCTATATCTGTTCTTTTCAAATCTGCGTAAGATTTTTGATGATCAAAAGCTACTTTAAAACTATCACGTATCACTTTGACCTTTTCTTTGGTTTCTCATATCAAATCAACACCGAACAACTTTTTCTCGCAAAGCTCAGTCCAGTATAACAAATTTTGACACTTTTGACTATACAAAGCTTCATACGATGTCATTTTAATGCTTGTTTGATAACTATTATTGTATGCAAATTCAACTAATAGCAAAAATCTCTCCTAGTTACCTTCGAACTCTAAAACACAACATCGCAGCATATTTGAATTGAACTTGTTGACTGATCAAGCATTTTGATACAAACTTTGAAATCTCTCGTTTCATACCTACCCACTAATACATCTGTTTCAAATCACTATACATTTTATTGCTACCAGGATAAAAGGATAAGCTAATACAGTGAGCTTCTTATAGAATCTTCTGAATGAGATCAGAACGTCTTGAAATACAAATTCTATTCTTGAAGTACAAATTGTCGTCTGAACCAACATGAAAATCCAAATCTGGTGTCGATTCAATCTATTTTTGTTTAGCCATTAAATCATCATCACTTTTTTAAGCTTCACAAATCTATTGTAAAAACGTCGGTCTAACTTTCAATTCAGCCATAATTGAACCATTATCAATCAATGTCAACCGTGTGTTCCATACTAGTAAAGCAAACAGAGAGTTTCTACTCAAAGCATCAGCAACAATATTATCTTTTCCTATAAGGTAATTGATAATCAAACTATATTCTTTTAATAACTCAAGCTATCTACGCTGTCTCAAATTCAAATCTTTCTGTGACATCAAATACATCAAGCTTTTATGATCTATGAAGATGTGACATTTTTCTCCGTACAAATGGTGTCGCAAAATATTTAAAGCAAACACAATAGCTGTAAGCTCTAAATCATAGTCAGATAAATCTTTTCGTGCGGTTTCAATTGTCGAGAAGTATACAGCATCACTTTATCTTTTTGCATTAAAACACAACCCAAACCATTCAATGAAGCATTACTATAAATCATGAATTCTTTACCGAACGCTAAACCAACACAGGTGCCTGGGTTAACAAAGCATTCAGTTGATTAAAACTTTGCTGATAGTTCTTAGACTATTCGAACTTAACATATTTTTGCAACAATTTTGTCAACGGTGTAGCGATCATCGAATTTCCCTTGACAAATCTTCGATACTATCCGGCTAAGCCAAGAAAACATCTGACTTCAGATACATTTCTCGGAGGTTTCCAATCCACCACAATTGAGATTTTATTCGAATCGACTCGAATACTGTCTACTGACACTACATGTCCCAAAAGTCTGACTTCTCAGAGCCATAATTCACATTTGCTAAACTTAGCAAACAAATGTTTTTCACGTAAAGTTTGCAAAACAATTCTCAAATGTTGAGCATGTTCTGCCTTATCTCGTGAATAGATCAAAATATCATCAATGAATGCAATAACAAATCTATCTAAATACGGTTTGACTATTCTGTTCATCAAGTTCAAAAATGCAGCAGGTGCATTAGTTAAACCAAATTGCATCACAAGAAACTCATAATGTCCATACTTGGTTTTGAACGCAGTTTTTGGCACATTAGAATCTTTAACCCTAGTTGATAATAACCAAAACAAAGTTTAATCTTTGAGAATACGATCGTACCTTTCAACTAGTCAAACAAATCATAGATACATGGCAATGGATACTTATTCTTGATCATGACTTTGTTAAGCTATCGATAATCGATACGTAGTCACATTAACCCATCCTTTTTCTTAAAAAAAATAACACAGGAGCACCCCAAGGAGAAAAGCTAGGTTGAGAAAAGCCTCTATCTGTTAAATCTTGCAATTGTGCTTTCAACTCTTTTAATTCTGTAGGTGCCATTTTATATGGAGCTATCGATATCAAAAATGTTCCTGGCACTAAATCAATAGCAAACTCAACCTCTCTAACCAGCGGTAACCCTAGAAATTCCTTTGGGAGAACATCAGTATACTCTTTGATTATTGGTACTTGCTTAATTTTTTACTCAGCCACCTTCGAATCAAGAACATAGGCTAAATAAGCTTCACATCCCTTTCTAATCAATCTTTGAGCCAATAGTGCCGAAACTACATTTGATATACAATCGACCCCATCTGCCCTAACATAAGCAAATTTTCCATTCTGAAGTTTCAAACTAACTTGCTTCCTTCAGATAACCAATCCATTCCCAGAATGATATCAAAATCATCAAAAGGTAACAGCATCAGATTAGTGGGAAAGTCATAACCCCTAACTTTTAGTGGGCATGTTTTACATATTTGGTTAACTAACACACACTAACCTAGCTTTGACATTATATTCAGTGAATTCAACAAGTTATTTCTTTTTGTCTACTAATGTAGTACATATTTATGAGTGAATTGATCCAGGATCAATCAATGCATATACATTAATATCAAAGATAGAAAAATTACTCGCAATAACGTCTGGGGCAATAGCTTTCTCACGAGACCTGATTGCATAGGCTCTCACTTCAAACCATTCATTCATTTTGAAATTCTTTCCTTGACCAGGAGTATTACTCCTAGCGTTTTGATATTGTCTACCTCTCTGAGAAGTTGCTTTAGGCTTACTTGATTGGTTACTGAAATCATTTTGCTTCGTCGGACAATCACGAAGAAAATGGTCAATGGACCCACAACTGACACAAGTTCTCGACTTTGATCGATATTCTCCAAAATTTCTTTTATTGCAATCATCACAAACAGGGACGGTTCTCTCGACAATTCTTACAATTCCAACACTAGCCACTAGGGAATTAACTAACTGGAAATTACTTTGCCTCAGTTTCTCTCTACAGTTAACTCTGAAGAGGCACCTAATAGACTTGTGTAATTTCTAAATTTCTTCGATGGAAATGTTTGAGTAGGATTGAACAACCCTCTTTTATTAAAGTCTTGAAATTTTGATTCTAACTATTGTTTACTTTTACAAATTTCTTCAACTTCCTCAGTCCGTTCTGAAAGTTCTACAAATTCTCGTAACTTTAATGATGCTACAGATATACGAATATCATCATTCAACCCGTTTTTGAATCTAATACGTATTTCCTCCTCATTTGATATGATATTACGTTCATACTTTCTTAACTACACAAATTCACGTTCATACTCAACTACAGCCCGAGTTCCTTATTTTAACTTGAGAAATTCTTTCTTTTTCTTGTCAATAAATAATCAGTAACATACTTCTTTTTGAATTCGGTCTAAAAGAAATCCCAATTAATATGATCACCCGATGTTATCGTGCTCAAAGTGTTCCACCATAAATACACTTCATCTTTTAATAACGACACTGCGCATCTCAAACAATCTTCAGGAGTGCACATCAACTCCGCGAAGACTCTCTTTGTATTCAATAGCCAATACTCGACTTTTGCAGGATCATCTACCTAGCCTCTGAATTCTTTCACTCTAAATTTCTAGATTTATCCACAGATACAAGATTTATCGTCACTGGTACAAGATGTTTATTACCTAGGGGTGCCAAATGAGGCATATTAGGGAGTAGAGGTGGCGGAGTTTCAAGATTTGCTTGCTTGAATTCAGTGAACCATTGATTCATCATTCTAAGAAATACATTTTTCATTTCATCACCAAAAGACTGTGAAATTGACGCACTATTACTTGCTTCAATGTTCAAAGCTTGAATGCTACTTTTAGCTTCTTAAACTACAGCCCGGTTTGATTCATCTGACATTTTGAATCTATAAGTAAATACAATGTTAGGACGTATCAAAAGCATCACACTATCATAGGTTATATGTGGTATGTATATTCTAACTCTACTCCGCTATGGTAGTCTTAGAATCAACTAAACCGTAGCTCTGATACCACTAAATGTAAACCCTCTAACTATCTATCGACATATTAGGGTTACGAAGCATTACCGTACAAATAGAAAATTCAAACTTACATATCATACATATCATAAACACAATATAAAATAATTATTCACATACATATTATCCCTAAATCTAGCCCACAAGTGTAACATCCTAAAAATAGGGGTCAGACATTTTTGTGTTATTGCATGTGTTGTGCTTGATAAGCTTGTTATTTGGGTGTGTTCGGGGGTCTTGGGGAGGCTCAAGTACGAGCCTCAGGTTCGAGCCCAGGTCTTGGTGGAATTTTAGTTTTGGGCACTTTGGTGAGGTGAGCTAGTGGAGGCAGGACTTAAGTGTAATTGGTTGTATGTTGATAACACAAGATGAGTATATGGCCTAGTGGTGTGGCGTCACAAGGGGAGCATGGAGGGGGAGAGTTCGAATCCCACAGGTAGCAATTGGTAGTTTTTATTTTGTGCCAAGCAGGTGGAGGTAGTAGAGTTCAGCTTGGACTCTGCAAGGAAGTTGATGACTCAGTCAAATTAGTTTGAATGAGTGTTGGAGAGTGAAGTAGGGAGAGATTCATGGAGAAAATCATGAGATGTATGGGAGTGGGAGAGTTGGCCGTGAATGGGATTGTGAGAGGAAGAATTTCGGTTGAAGGGGATTCTAGGTAGCATATTCGGTTAGGTATGGAGAAAGTGCCGAGTTCTCTTTAGCTTTCCTAAGCAATTTTAGCATTGTGGTCACTTTTCTTTACTAAACGTTACGGTTCTTTTGGTTGCATTTTTTTCTTTTGCCAAAACATCTAACTTGCCTATTGACTCATTCTCTTTTCTTTTCAAGCACTTTCTTTTCTTCTTCTTTCATTTGTGATTTCCAAAACATCAATAGTTGAATTCTTTTCTAACCCTTTTTCTTCCTTAGTCGAACCTCTCCTACAGCTACCATTTTGGTTTGTGTACTTTTGTAGCTTGTGTTCTTTGATTGGTTTTCTTTTCAGTGTAGTCTCCATAGCCAAACCTTGAGTCTGATTGTGTTGCTGCTAGTGCCGAATCTTGTTATCTCATTCGGCTCATCCTGGAAATTAAGGTAAGGGTTCCTTCTCCCTCTTTCATGTCGTTCGTTCTTTCTTTTCTTGACGTGGCTAAGCCGAAACTCTCACCTCTTGGCTAAGCCAAACTTAACCACTTGCTTTTATTTTATACTCCTCTTGTTCTCTTTTGGTAAGGGTCGAATCAAGTCATCCTTTGCTGCTACTTATCATTCTCTTAGCCTTGGTTTCGGAAGTTGATTAGTAAGTGGGTGTTTAGGCTGAATATTGGTGGTAAGATTTTACTTTTTTATTTCGATATTTAGTGTCATTCAGGTGATTCTATTTTGTGATGATGATATCAGCTTCCTACTCTTGTGGAAGGGCCAAATATTGGATTAAGGCTAACCCTTTTGGTACATCACTTATTTACTTTTAGGAATTCGTTGCAATAGCCAAGGTGCAAGGTCGGATTTTAGAACCTTGTAGGGAATATTACGGTTGTGGTAAGTGACTCGAGTGAGTTAATACTTTTGGGCTTATGGAATCTTTTAAGAAGTCGAGGCTAACTTTTGATCGATTTTATTTTTAGGGCGCAAGGAAGAGTGGTTCTTTAGGAAATCCAAACCAGGTGTGTAATCTCACACCACTTCGATGATTGCCTGTGATGTTCTGTAAAACGACCAAAAGTTGAAAAGTTGAAGAGTCAGCAACTGTGACTACTCGAGCGTGCAAATACTCATAGTGGTAAATCGAGATACGAATCGTGACACTAAGTCATTGAGAGTGTCACGAACACTCTTGTGATGCCGAGGCTATAACGGGCCTAATCGGGCTGAATCGGGCTAAATGGGCCTAACGGCCTCACCGGCCCACTTGGGAAAAATGGCTGATGGTTGTGAATACGAGACTTAGAGTAAGTTCGACAATGACTCGATGGTAATTCGGCATTCGATGGGTTGAATGACTGTTTTACCCACAGTGTTGTCAAGTAACGTGTGTAGGTTGACATTACACTTTTATATGTTGATCTATATATTGCATTTTATCATGTTGCATGGGGCGGGTTAATGATTGAAGAGCAGTGTAGCCTGGTGGCATAGCCACACTATATATATATCTATATAATTATGACTCTGGTGGCTCAGCCACAAATGTTCTGTGATTAGCAGCTTGTCTGCAATACTGGTGTGTTTGGCGGGGTGGGTTGACTTGATCCCCACAGGTGTGATTGGCTGGTACGGGGGTGTGTTGGTTGGACTAGGTTGGGTTGCATTACATTCTTTACATCCCATCATTGTATTACTATGATTATAGGGCTTAGTCCCAGGTTGATGTCTTTTGGGCTCGAGCCCAATTAATGTCGATTTAGGGGATTACACATTGAGTTCTTGTAACTCACACCTTTTCCATTAACCTTGCAGGTAATTCCCAGCGGTAAAGGATTTAGAGCCGTGGATGACTCGGTGGAGGCCATACATCGAAGACATTGCTCGCAAACTTTAGAAAATTTCTATTTTGCTTCATTTTTAAGATTAATTTTTTTATTTGGGTTTAATATTTTGTAATAACGCCTTTGGGATTTATATTTCTTTAAACTTTCATTTCAGTATTTTCAAACTATAGACGATTAAACCTATGAAAATGAGGTTTTCTTAAATCATTAATAATCGTTTTCTAAAATATCACGTTTTTGCAACTATTCAAGTTCGATTTTCACAATAAAAACTGTTTTTCAAAATAATAACAACTTTATAAAAATGGACATTAAGAATATCGTGTTTTTACAAACAAACAACGAAACTTGGAGTTTCTCAAAGAGATGCAACATTTTACCAATAGCTTAGATTTTCAACTACCTTTTGATGTGACATGCTAGATCCGGCCATAGCGTCTAGGCCGGGTTTGGGCTGTTACAACAAGGCTTTAAAACTACATTAGAAATGATTTGGGACTTAATCGAAAACATTTGGAATGTATAAGAAAAAGTTACAAAAATTTGATTACTGGGGTCACACGACTGTGTCGCCATACCATATGCCTCACATGATTTAGAGACACCACGTGTCTCGGGTCGTGTAACAATCGAACTAGGGACACACGGTCGTGTCCCATCCCATGTCCTTACCCGCATAACTTACTTAGTAGAGTCACAAAACCGTATTACATGCCCGTGTCTAGGTCGTCTGCTAGGTCTTTTAACTGACTGACTTGCATGCAAAAAAAAAAAAACCTATAAGGGACACACGGCCGTGTCTCTAGGCCTTGTGTCACACACATGATCATGTCTGAAAGTCTTAATATTTATATAATGAATGATCGAGCCTAGAAACTAACTTATGACAAAGATTGAGGCAAGTGCACCTATCGTTTGGTAGTATAGTTATGGCAAGACCGGAAGTATCGTATCCTCAAGGACAAAGAGTACTAGTAATTACTATCTTTTATTATTTAGCCTACGAATTAAGGGAATTGTTGTTTAATCTAAAACTAATCAACTAATCACTAAGCTAAAGATGCTAAGACAAAGAGAATGAATTGGGGAAAATACTTTTGGGAAAACCCAATTGATTAAGACAATACCCAAGGAAGAATCCACCTAGACTTCACCTGTTATTTAACTCTGAACCAGACGATTTGTTCACTTGACTTGATTCGTAGGATTCCCTAATTTATATTAATACCTCTCTCGAGGCTCCTAACGTCTAAACCTAGGTTGATTAATTGAAATCTCTTTCTAATTAGAACCCTAGAATTGCATTAACTTGATCTATGGACTCTCATATTAGGTTTGACCCTAATCCGTCAGATTTTTGTCATCCTACCTCTAGGGTTGCGATCTACTCTTAAATAGGGAACATTCCTCCACTGCCTAAGCACATCAATACTTAAATCAATATCCTGAAATATTGAAATAAGAATTAAGAACACATAATTAAGAACAAATCAAGTATTTATCATACAGTTCAAAAAACAGTAACAAGATCCGTTTTAGGTTTCATCCCCCTTACGTATTTGAGGGGTTTAGTTCATATTTATAAAAGAATACATTTTAGAGGAAAGTATAAAATAAAACATAAGAAAAACCCTAAAACCCCTTGAAGGAAATTAAAGGTAAGATCTTCCGTCTTGAGTATGATTCCGGCTTCTTGAGATGAATCAACTAGCTTTCTTCGAGTAAATCCCACAATTTGGCCCTCTCTGGCTTTGGCTCCTTAGGCTACCTGAAAGCCATCTTTTTAGGTCACACTTAGGATGTTTATATAGGGTTCCAAAACATCTTTCTTTGCCCCTAAGTATCCTAATCCAAATGGAATTAAAACAGGTCACGGCAGGGACACGCCATGTTTGGGTTTAGGCCATGTTCGGGTCTACCTAAAGAGGCACAGCCGTGTGGATTCCTTTAGGCTGTGTGGATTTCCTACTTTGGCCCATTTTCTCCGTTTTTGGCCCGTTTCTCGTTCTTTTCATCCTCCGATGCTCTTCTAAGTATAAAACATGAAATTAAAGGATTAGGAGCATCAAATTCCATAATTCAGGGGATAAATCATCCAAAAGTATGCTAAATGTGGGATTAAAATATGTTTATCAAATACCCCCACACTTAAGCATTTGCTTGTCCTCAAGCAAAATTCTCAACTCACAATTAACATGAACTTCCTCAATTCATAATATTCATCAATAGTGTTTCATCATAATTCATAGATAATTTATACATTGATGATTTAAGTAGAAGAGTCCTAAAGATTCAAACAGTCAAAGTCATAGTTTTTATAGCATGAAAACATAGGTGTTTCCCCTTACTTAAATAATCACCTTTAATTCAAAATCAACAAGTGTTGACATCCTCACTAAAGATTCACTCAAATCACTCGAAGTGTTTAAGGTTCAAAATTAAGCACTCAAAAGTTGAACATGAAAAGTTAATCCCATAGGCTTGCATGAAAATCAAATCCCTACCACTATAGAATGAAATGATACACAGATCAAAAGGTCTTTTAAGGGTTGTAACGGGGCTTTGGTTAAAGGTGTGGATAAAAGCTGAATTAAAGGGTTAGAATCGAGATTGAATTGACAAATTACCTAACTTAAAAAGATGAACTAAGACTCGAATAATTACATCAATTAAAATTTCATTACTAATAATACGAGCTTCTTCTCAAGATGTGAAATTTAAACCTATAACCTCGCTTCATCATAGAACTAATAAATATTCTTCGTTTTTTTTGTTTTTTTTTTAAGAAGAATCAATTAGATAGATTTTTAACACTTGAAATAAAGAATGTAGTTAGGCAACTGATCAAATCAAATCTCGATATAAGGGCAGTCAAGAGAAATGGTGATAAAAAATAGAATGTGGTTTTTAGGTTAATATTAGTGGGTAAGTCAATAAACAGTTTGTTAAGATCAAAGGGGTTCACTAGGGGTTAATTGTGATGGTAGGCTTTTAGTGGAGTAAGTAGGTTAAATCCTAATTGTCTTTATCATCTCTGTATATCAAATCAATGATGTGGTCTTGACATGTATAATCGAAGCAAGTTCTAGAATAACAATTCAATGTTGACACACTCATAATCAATAAAGTGAGCACGAAAAGATATATGCTCTAAAAGGCTCAAAATCTCCCAAAAATTATGGGTTTTTGATATCAACCTTGTAAATTTCAATCTTCAAGGTAATAATTAAATTTAGGTAGACAACCTAACAGATTTTTTTTTTAAATTCTGAAAATAGACTTATCATGCTTGATTCTCTAGTCTCCTAAAGTTTAAATCATCACCGCACAATTATCAATGACTTAATCCAAAACATATCAATAAAAATCATGACTCAAAGGAAATTTCATTCTAATTGTAAAATGAGGAAATTAGTTTAAGAACAAGACATAATTCAGGGATTTGAGAATAATGGAAAAAGTTAGGAACTTTTCAAAATAAAATTCACCCCCCACACTTAAGATATGCATTGCCCTCAATGTACAAAGATATATATGAAATCATAAGAGATAGGGAGAAGTGAAACTTCCTGAATTTTGGATGGATTCCTTGAGTTGGGAGTGTAGAAATTCAATTTGGAGGTAAAAGATAAGCTGGACAGGCGTCTTTGGTGGTGGTATGGTGGCTGCCAACAATCTCCGCGCTAGATGAAGAAATGGGGAAACTCGTGAAGAATTAGCCAGGAAATAATAAGAATAATTCAAAATATACTAATAATATATTTAAAGAAAAGAAAGATAAAAAAAAGAGTGTAAGAATTAAAATAAAATTAAAAGAAAAGATTAATGGACTGAAAAGTCCTTATCGTTAGATGGTTCGCGAGGTGGGTGTGATTTCTTAGGGCCTGGTGTGGCGATTCCCTTACAGCCTTTAGAACCTAAATCAAAGAAAACAAAATGTAAGAATAAAAATTAAAGACAAGAAAGATAAAGGGAAGGGAAATAAAGGAGAAGAGAAAAGAAAAAGAAAAATTAAATGGACTCAAATGTCCTTGGCTCGACAAATTAATGAAGCGGCCGACTCAAATTTCGCTTCTTTGAAATGGGAATGGTGGTGTTGGCCTTGCCTTTGGGTATTGAGTGATAGTGCTAAGGATGGTGAAATAGGAAGGAAAATTATGGTGGCTAGGGTTGAGAGGAAGGGGGTTTGGTGGAGAAAGTGAGAAGAAAAAAGGGGTTTATATAGAAATTAGGGTCTGGTGATTTCCTACGCCCGCGGTACACGGGCGTGCTGGGTCACATGGCCGTATCGCATGGCCGTGTACTTGATAAACCGTAATAGTAACATATTTTAAGCCTACATTTAGCATATTTTTGGATGATTTATTCGTTGAATTATGTAATTTGGTGCTCTTAATCCTTTGTTTTCATGTTTTATACTCAGAAGAACACCGGATGATGAAAAGAATGAGAAACGGGCCCAAAATGGAGTAAATGGGCCATATCACGAAATCAACATGGCCTGGGCCCAAGACCACACGGCCGTGCCTCATTCAACAGTCTCGAACATGGCCTGGCCACGATTCACACTGGCGTGTGCCATGGACGTGTCCCTGCCGTGACAAAGAGAAATTTCACTCGGATTAGGATACTTAGAGGTGAAGAAACACATCCAGAAGCCTATATAAACACCCTAAGTAAGACCTAATAGGGGGAACCCAGGGCTTTAGTCAGGGGGCGTCCAGCTAGGCCAAAGAGGGCAGATTTGTGGGGATTTACTCGAAGATAGCCAGTTGATTCAACTCAAGAAGCCGGAATCATACTCAAGACGGAGGATCTCTCCTTCAATTCCTTCAGGGGTTTTAGGGATTTCTTATGTTTTGTTTTATCTTTTCTTCTAAGATGTTTTCTTTTTTATTATGAACTAAACCCTCAGATACCTGAGGGGGATGAAACCTAAGATGAACCTTGTTATTTGACTTATTCTTAATTATGTGTTCTTAATTCTTGTGTTGATATTTTCGGGATATTAATTCATGTGATGTGCTTAAGTGAAGGAGCAAAAGTCCCTGCCTAAGAGTAGATCTAGCATAATTAAGCGGAGTTGCTCGCGCGCCTAGAGATAGGGTGACGAAAATTTACCGGATTAGGGTCAAACCTAATATGGGTGTCCATGGATCGAGTTAATGCAATTCTAGGGGTTTTAATTAGAAAGAGATTTCAATTAATCAACCTTGGGTTAGACGTTAGTCCCCTCGAGAGAGGGATTAATATACGTTAGGGAATCCTACGGATCAAGTCAAATGAATAAATCATCTGGTTCAAAGTTAGATAATAAGTGAAGTCCAGGTGGATTCTTCCTCAGGTATTGTCTTAACAAATTGGTTTTTCCCAATGTATTTTTCCCAAATTCCTTCTCTTTGTCTTTGCATCTTTAGCTTAGTTGTTAGTTAATTTTAGATTAGATAAAAAATACCTTTAATTCTAAAGGCTATATAATAAAAAGAAAGTTAGTATTAGTACTTTTAGTTCCTTTGGGTTCGACAATCCGGTCTTGCCTTAACTATACTATTGTTCAATAGGTGCACTTGCCTTAAATCGTTGTCATAGTTAGTTTCCAGGTTCGATCATTCTTTATATAAATTTTAAGACTTTGACATCGCATAAAATAACGATCAAGTTTTTGGCACCGTTACCGAGGAACTGAAATATTAGGAAAGCTCGATTTTTATTACTTTAGCCATTTTTATTTTTTGCAATTTACTTTTATTTCTTAGTTTTTTTTTTTAACTTTGCTAATTTTCTTTCTTTTGTTCCTTTCAGGTACCTCTAGTTTCTGACTAGAAGGAACCCACCAGGACCCTACTTTATGATAGTAATATTGAAGGTACAGTTCGCAGAAATCATAGAGAAATAAACTGAAGCTTAAACTACATAGAAGAAGAGCAAGAAGCCAAAATTAATACCACCGAAGAGATGGCTGAAAATAATCTGCTACCTCTAGAGGCGGCCGAACATCATGCTCCTCGAACTATGTATGATTATGCTAAACCTAATTTAACAGGAACTGAGTCAAGTATTGTTAGACCTGTTATTGCCGCAAATAATTTTGAACTGAAACTTAACACTATACAGATGATACAACAGTTTGTTCAGTTTGATGGTTTGCATGATGAAGATCCAAATAATCACTTGGCAAATTTCCTAGAATTTTGCAACACTTTCAAGATAAATGGCGTTACTGATGATGCCATCTGTCTTCGGTTATTTCCCTTTTCCTTGAGAAATAAAGCTAAACAGTGGTTGCATTCTCTTCCACGAGGGTCAATCACTACATGGGACCAAATGACCGAAAATTTTTTATTAAAATATTTTCCACCAGCCAAAACGACCAAGTTAAGGAATGATATCTCTTCTTTTGTGTAGATGGATTTAGAGACACATTATGATGCATGAGAGAGATACTAAGATTTGTTGAGGAGGTGCCCACACCATGGATTACCTTTGTGGCTACAGGTCCAAACTTTCTACAACAGTGTGAATCCTTCAACAAGACAATTAATCGATTCAGCAGTCGGCAGAATTTTGAATAACAAAACTCTTGAAGCAGCCTACGAGTTTATAGAGGAGATGTCATTGAATAACTATCAGTGGCAAGTTACAAGGACAAGGCCAGCAAAAGCAGTCGGAGTTTTCAACCTAGACATAGTAACCTCACTATCAAATCAGGTAGATATGTTACATAAAAAGATTGATAGTTTGCGTTCTTCACAGGTACATCCGGTCATGCAATGTGAGACAAGTGGAGGTGTGGCAAATCCTGAGTACCCACCATACGGACAGGGCATGAAGAGCGAACAAATGAACTATATGGGTAACAATTTTCGATCTCGAAATAACCCTTATAGTAATACTTATAATCCAGGTTGGAAGAACCACCCCAATTTCTCATGGGGTGGTCAAGGAAATCAAAGACAACAACCCCCTCAAAACTTCCAACAACAGCCCTACCCACAGGAAAAGAAACCGAACCTTGAGGAGATGCTAACGAAATTTATGACGACGACAGACACTTGTCTCCAAAACACTAAAACAACACTTAAAAATCAAGAGGCATTGATTCGAGGGATCGAGAACCGATTAGGACAACTTGCCAACATCATCTTAGAAAAACCACAAGGAAGCCTACCAAGCAACACCGAGACTAACCCAAAGGAGAAAATTCAAGCCATAATAGCTCAAGATAGTGAAGGGTTAGACGAGCCCAATTTAAGGCAAGAGGACTGGTAGAAGAAGGTAAGGTTGTGGAAAATAATAAGCCAAAATAGGTAAACAAAGAATACCAACCTCGCATACAATATCCTGAAGCAATGAAGAGGGACGACACAGAGGAACAGTTTCATAAGTTTCTTAAACTTTTAAAGAAATTACATATTAACTTACCGTTTCTTGAAGCTCTTTCGCAGATGCTAGGTTCTAGGAAATTTTTAAAGAAGCTATTGACAAATAAGCGGAAGATAGACGAAGAATCACATGTGGAACTGAGCGCCGTGTGTTCAGCAATATTGCAAAATAGACTACCACGAAAACTAAAAAATCCCGGGAATTTTATGATTCCATGCTTAATTGGTAGTTTATCTATTGATAATGCGCTAGTTGATCTAGGGGCAAGTATAAATGTCATGCTTATAAAATGTTTAAACAACTAGGTCTAGGGAATCCCAAACAAACTAGGATGAGCATTCAATTAGCTGATAAATCGATTAGAATTCCTAGGGGTATAATTGAAGATGTGCTAGTAAAAATTGATAAATTTGTATTCCCAGTAGACTTTGTCATTTTAGACATGGATGAGGACAACACGATCCCCCTAATTTTAGGAAGACCATTCTTAGCAACTGCCAGGACTAAAATTGATGTCGACACAGGTGAACTCATACTCTGTGTAGGTGACGAGACAGTCACTCTTCAAGCTCTTGATTCAATTAGGACATCGAATAATCAAGGTGAGAAAGTAAATTATATTGATAACCATTCAGTTAACCCTTCTTTTCAGGAAGCACCACAAAAGAACACAAGTGAATCCAATCCTAAACCCCGTACCAAGAAAGAAATAACTCATGATGAACAAGGGATTCAGATCGACGAACTAGAAGAGTGGAAGAACTAGGGATACATGAAGTAGAACAAAAGCCACTCTACGAGACAGACAAGTTCAAAATTGGAGATCAGGTATTGTTAGATAAAGCAGACCCACGAATATCTCTTCCTGACCCCAACACAAACAAAGAAATCCCTTTTAAGGTAATCAATGTTTTTCCATATGGAACAGTTGAGGTAAGTAATCCTATTTTTGGCACTTTTAAAATAAACGCTACTCGACTTGAACTATATACTGTTAGTAAGACAGATAGCATGAGGGAAGACATTCAACTTTTCAAACCACCATGATTAGGCGAATGAGAGGGAAGTCTAGCTTAAGATTATAAACGAGCGCTTCTCGGGAGGCAACCCGGGCACTAACTCTATTAACCTTTGTATTCCTTTATTTTTATTTTTATTTCTACCTCAGCATCTAATTATAAGCTAACCAAAAGTGTAGATTTTCAAGCCACACGGCCGTGGCCATGGCTGTGTGGATACACCGAATCTCTGTACTAAAATGGTAGAGATGGTACGAGTCAGAACAAATCATATCTTCGAGTCACGGACTCCAACTACCACGCCACGGCTGTGCGATGCGGTTGTGGCCGACACTGTTAGATCATACACGGGCGTAGCGATCTGAACATGGTCGTGGAGAAAACGAACGACGCACAACACGTCCGTGTGAGACACCCGTGTGACTCAGCACGCCCATGGTACACGGGCTGGGAAAGTACCAGGCCCCAAAATTCTATTTAACCCACCCCCACCCTTCCTTCTTCTCACCTCCCCCCATCTCTTTTCCTTCACCCCATCCTTTAAACCCCTCCCCTTCCATACTCTTCCTCTTTAGTCTTTCATCTAACTCTTGAGCTACACCACATCTATGTTGAAGAAGCAGAAGGATCCAAGCACAGTCTCCCTATAGGAGACCTATCTACATAAGTTCATGCCGGCTGCTTCATTCTCTCAACAAGCCAAGGGTCTTTGAGGCCATTTAGTCATTATCTTTATTTTCTCATTTTCTTTATTTTCCTTCTCTTTGACTCTCTTATGCTTAAATTAGTTTATTTTATCTTACTTTCTTTGTTTTAGGTTCTAAAGGCTGCTAGGGAATCATCGCGGCCACGACCATAGCCACTCCACCGCAGCCTTAGAAATCACACCCACCTCGCGAACCATCTAACAATAAGGACTCTTCAGTCCATTCATCTTTTATTTTAATTTTATTTTACTTTCTATCTTCTTTCTCTTTATCTTTCTTGTTTTGAAATATATATTTAGTATATTTTGAATTATTATTATTTCTTGGCTAATTCTCTACGAGCTTTTCAATTTCTTCATTTAGCGCAGAGCTCGGTAGTAGCCACCACACCTCGGGACTCCCAACTGAAGGAAACCATCCAAATTCAGGAAGTTTCACCTCTCCCTTTCTCTTAAATTTCATATACATCTTTGTACATTGAGTGCATTGTACATCTTACGTGTGGGGGTGTATTTATTTCGAAAAAGTGCCTAACTTTCTTCATTATTCTCAAATCCCTGAATTAGGCCATGAATGATATATTGTCTTTAAGTAATTTTCTCATATTATGACTAGAATAAAATTTCCTTTGATTTATGATGTTTGTTGATATGTTTTGGATTAAATCATTGATAATTGTGCAGTGATGATTTAAATTTTAAGAGACTAGAGAATCAAGAATGATAAGTCTATTTTCAAAAAAATTAAAATTTTATTAGGTTGTCTACCTGAATCTAATTATTTCCTTGAAGTTTGAAATTTACGAGGTTGGCATCAAATAACAATAATTTTTGTGAGATTTTGAGCCTTTTAGAGCATACATTCTTTCATGCTCACTTTATTGATTATGAGTGTGTCAATATTGATTTGTTATTCTAGAACTTGCATTGATTATACATGTCGAGACCACACCTTTGATTTGATATACAGAGATGATGAAGGCACCTAGGTTTTAACCCACTTACTCTACTAAAAAAACCTCCCTTCATAATTAACCACTAGCAAACCCGTTGATCCTAACAACTCTTTTTATTGACTTACCAACTAATATTAACCAGAACACTTTGTATTTGTTATCACCATTCTTTTTGACTGCCCTTATGTCGAGATTTGATTTGATCAGTTGCCTAACTATGTTATCTACTTCAATTATTAAATCTATCTTAATTATGTGTTCTTAAAAATTTCAAAGTATATTCACTATTAGTTTTGTGATTAGGTGAGCTTATACGTTAAATTCTAATTATTGAAGAAGAAATTCATATCAGAGTAGTATTATAAGTAGTACAAGTTTTCAATTTATGTAATTATTAACAGCTAAATATCTCTAGTTAGGTAATTTCTCAGGTCAATCTCGATTTTAACCTTCTAATTCAGCCTTTATCCACACCTTTAACCTAAGCCCCGTTACAACCTTGTTAAAGTCCTTTTGATTTGTGTATCATCTCATATTATAGTGGCGGATATATGATTTTCATGCAAGCCTATGGGATTAACTCTTCATGTTTGACTTTTGAGTGCTTAATTTTGAACATTAAACACTTCGAGTGATTTAAGTGAATCTTTAGTGAGGATGTCGACTCTTGTCAATTCTGAATCAGAGGTAATTAATTAGGTAAGAGGAAACACCTAACATTTTCGGGCTATAAATGTATGACTTTGATTGTTTGAATCTTTAGGACGCTTTGAGTTAAATTATCAATGTATGAATTATCTTTGAATTATGATGAAACCTTATTGATGAATATTATGAATCAAGGAAGTTCGTTTTAATTGTAACTTGAGAATTTTGCTTGAGGACAAGCAAAAGCTTAAGTGTGGGGGTATTTGATAAATCGTAATAGTAACATATTTTAAGCCCACATTTAGCATATTTTTGGATGATTTATTCCTTGAATTGTGTAAGTTGGTGCTCTTAATCCTTTGTTTTCATGTTTTATACTCAGAAGAGCACCAGATGATGAAAAGAACGAGAAACGGGCCCAAAAAGGAGTAAATGGGCCATATCACGAAATCAACATGGCCTGGGCCCAAGACCACACGACCGTGCCTCATTCAACAGTCTCGAACACAGCCTAACCACGATTCACACGGGCGTGTGCCATGAGCGTGCCCCTGCCGTGACAAAGAGAATTTTCACTCGGATTAGGATACTTAGAGGCGAATAAACACATTTAGAAGCCTATATAAACAACTTAAGTATGACCTAAAAGGGGCAACCCAAGGCTTTAGTCAGGGGGCATCCAGCTAGGCCAAAGAGGGCAGATTTGTGGGGATTTACTCGAAGATAGCCAGTTGATTCATCTCAAAAAGCCGGAATCATACTCAAGACGGAGGATCTCTCTTTCAATTCCTTCAGGGGTTTTAGGGATTTCTTATGTTTTGTTTTATCTTTTCTTCTGAGATATTTTCTTTTTTTATTATGAACTAAATCCTCAAATACCTGAGGGGGATGAAACCTACGATGAATTTTGTTATCGTTTGCTGGACTATATGATAAATATTTGACTTATTCTTAGTTATGTGTTATTAATTCTTGTGTTGATATTTCTGGGATATTAATTCGTGTGATGTGCTTAAGTGAAGGAGCAAAAGTCCTTGCCTAAGAGTAGATCTAGCATAATTAAGCGGAGTTGCTCGCGCGCCTAGAGATAGGGTGACAAAAATCTGTCGGATTAGGGTAAACCTAATATGGGAGTCCATAGATCGAGTTAATGCAATTCTAGGGGTTGTAATTAGAAAGAGATTTCAATTAATCAACCTAGGGTTAGGCGTTAGTCGCCTCGAGACAAGGATTAATATACGTTAGGGAATTGTACGGATCAAGTCAAATGAATAATTCGTCTAGTTCGGAGTTAGATAACAAGTGAAGTCTAGGTGGATTCTTCCTCCGGTATTGTCTTAACCAATTGGTTTTTCCCAAAATATTTTTCGCAAATTCCTTCTCTTTGTCTTTGCATCTTTAGCTTAGTTGTTAGTTAATTTTAGATTAGATAAAAAATTCCTTTAATTCTAAAGGCTAGATAATAAAAAGAAAGATAGTATTAGTACTTTTAGTTCCTTTGGGTTCGACAATCTGGTCTTGCCTTAACTATACTACTGTTCGATAGGTGCACTTGCCTCAAATCGTTGTCATAGTTAGTTTCCAGGTTCGATCATTGTTTATATAAATTTTAAGACTCTAACATCACATAAAACAACGATCAGTACTATCGCGTTCATTTCTCCCATGCCTGTGTGCAGGTCGCCACGCCTGTGTTGATGAAATAGTGTCGACCACGGCTGTATCGCACGGCCGTGGTGTTTAGTTGGGGCTCGTGGATTGTAGATATTTTTCGTCCTTGGTTCGTACTATCTCTACCATGCTGGTATGGAAATCCGTAGTGTCCACTTGGCCACGACTATGCCCGTGTGCAAGGCTGTGTGGGTAGAGAAACCAGAACTTTGGTTAGTTTATAGTTAGGTGCTAAAAAGGAAAAGTAAAAGTAAAAAAATGTAAAAATTAATGGGGTTAGTGCTCGGGTTGCTTCTCGAGAAGCGCTCATTTAAAGTCTTAAGCGAGACTTACCTCTCATTCGTATAATCATGGTGGTTTGAGGAGTTGAAAATCCTTTCTCATGCTATCAGTTCTATGATTACTATATAGTTCAAGTCGAATAGCGTTTACCTTAAAAGTGCCAAACTTGGGATTGGTTACCTCAACTGTTTCATGTGAGAAGATATTCAGTACCTCAAAAGGGATTTCTTCGTTTGTATCAAGGTCTGAAGTAGCGATTCAAGGGTCTGTTTTGTCCAGCAATACCTGATCTCCGATCTTAAATTGATTTGGCTTATCCTTAAGTTTGACATGGTTTTGCTTTGGTTCTGCTTCGTGTGTTCCTAATTTCTCTTTGAAATGCGTCTTCCACCCGTCTAGTTCATCAATCAGAAGCCTTTGTTTCTCATGAGTTATTTTCTTATTGGCATGAGGTCTAGGATCTGGCTCAGTTTTGTAGTTCCGTGGTGCTTCCTGAAAAGAAGATTTAACCGAATGGTCATTAATAGAATTTATTTTCTCACATTGATTGCTTGATGTCCTAGACGAGTCAAGAGCCTGAAGACTGATTGATTCGTCACCTACACGGAGTATGAGTTCTCTTGTACCAACATCAATTTTAGTCCTGGTAGTTGCTAAAAAGGGTCTTCCTAAAATCAAAGGAATATTATTGTCCTCATCCATGTCTAAAACGAAAAAGTCTACTGGGAATACGAATTTAACAATTTTCACGAGAACATCTTCGATTATACCCCTAGGAATTCTAATAGTTTTATCAGCTAATTGAATGCTCATCCTAGTTTGTTTGGGTTTCTTTAGACATAGCTATTTAAACATTTTATAAGGCATGACATTTATGTTTACCCCTAAATCAGCTAAAGCATTATCAACAGATAAACTACCAATTAAGCATGGAATTGTAAAACTCCCTAGATCTTTTAATTTTCGTGGTAGTTTATTTTGCAACATTGCTAAGCACACTACATTTAGTTCCACATGCAACTCTTCATCTAACTTCTGTTTGTTTGTTAAAAGCTCTTTTAAAAGTTTGCTTGAATCTGGCATATGTGAAAAAGCTTCAAGAAACAGTAAGTTAATATGTAATTTCTTTAAGAGTTTAAGGAATTTACCGAATTGTTCATCTGTGTTGTCTTTCTTAATCGTATTAGTGTATGTCACACGAGGTTGGTATTCTTTAATTATCGGCTTTGGATTATCATGGTTTACTTGAACCTTACCTTCCTCTACCACATTCTTTTGGCTTGCTTTGGGTTCATCTACCCCTCCACTATCATGAGCGGTTATTGCTTGAAGTTGCTCTTTCGGATTAGTTTCAGTGTTGCTTGGTAGGCTTCCTTGTGGTCTTTCGGATATCAGCTTAGCAAGTTGCCCTAATTAGTACTCGATCCCTTTAATCGATGCTTGTTGATTTTTAAGTGTTGTTTCGGTGTTTTGAAAAAGGGTTTCTGACACCACGATGAATTTTGTCAACATCTCTTCAAGGTTCGGCTTTTTCTCTTGTGGGTAGGGTTGCTGTTGAAAACCTAGGAGGGGTTGTTGTCTTTGATTTCCTTGGCCACCCCATGAGAAATTGGGGTGGTTTCACCAACCTGGATTGTAAGTATTAGTATAAGGGTTATTTTGAGGTCTAAAATTGTTACCCATATAGTGAGCTTGCTCATTTTTAGCGTTCGAGTTGTAAGGCGGATATTCTGTGTTGTTCATTCCTCCTCCATTCATATCGCACTGCATAACTAGATGTACCTGTGAAGAACCACAAAAACTATCAATCTTTTTATTTATCAACTCTACCTGATTTGATAGCATGGTTACTGCGTCGAGGTTGAAAACACTGGCGGCTTTTGTTGGCCTTGTCCTCGTGACTTGCCACTGATAGTTATTTAGTGACATCTCTACAATGAATTCATAGGTAGCCTCAGTTTTGTTATTCGTGGTTCGCCACGGTGGCTCAATCAATCTGCCATCTGGTTGAGGGTTCACATGATTGTAAAAGGTTTGGGACAGTAGCCACAAGGGTAATCCATGGTGTGGGCACCTTCTCAATAGATCTTTGTATCTCTCCCATGCATCATAAAGTGTGTCTCTAAATCCATCTGCACAAAAGAAGAGATATCATTCCTCAACTTAGCCGTTTTAGCCGGCAGAAAATATTTTAACAAAAATTTTTCGATCATTTGTTCCCATATAGTGATTGATTCTCGTGGTAACGAGTTCAACCACTGTTTAGCTTTGTTCCTCAATGAAAAGGGAAACAACCGAAGACGAGTGGAATCATCAAAAAACGCCATTTATTTTGAAAGTATCGCAAAATTCTAGAAAATTTGCCAAGTGATTATTTGGATCTTCATCCTGCAAACCATCAAACTGAACAAATTGCTGTATCATCTGAATTGTGTTAGGTTTTTGGTGAAAATTATTTGTAGTAATAGCAAGTCTAACAATACTTGACTCAGTTCCTATTAAATTAGGTTTAGCATAATCATATATAGTACAAGGAGCAGGATTTTGATTCACCGGGTTTGCGGCAACCACAGGAGGTAGCGGATTGTTATCAGCCATCTCTTTGGCAGTATTGGTATCATCCTCTTGCTCTTCTTCTATGTATTGTAAGCTTCGCCTTATATCTTTTCTGTTTCTGCGAATGGTACCTTCTATATCGCTGTCAAAAATCAAGGGTCCTGACAGGTTCCTTCTAGTCATAAACTAGAAAAACCTATCAAAAGCAAAGAAAAGAAAAGAAAAATTACAAAAATAAAAAAATAAATTTCAAATAAGTATAATGGCTAAAGTAATAAAAATCAAGTGTTCTTAATATCTTAGTCCCCAGCAACGGTGCCAAAAACTTGATCGTGTCTGAAAGTCTTAATATTTATATAATGAATGATTGAGCCTAGAAACTAACTTACGACAATGATTGAGGCAAGCGAACCTATCGTTTAGTAGTATAGTTATGGCAAGACCGAAAGTATCGTTGTAACACCCCTAACCCGAAACTGATGCTAGATTAGGGTTAAGAGGCATTACCAGACAATAGGGTCATTTTACAACTCATTTACGACACAAAGTCAATCATCATCATAATACGTCAAACATAAATAATTAGTTCCTTATTAAGGTGTATAAGACCCTAAACACATGCTAGAGAGGGGTCGGGACTAAACCAAAACGCATACAGAAACTTCATGGAAATTTAAAACTTTTCCAAGTTTTAGGGGATACACGCCCGTGGGAATAGGCCGTGTGCCTCCAACGGCTGCTAGACACAACGGTGTGTCCTCCCCGTGGTCGAAACTGGTCTTTGCTCCACGGCCACCAAGCACGCCCGTATACTTTGGCCTTGGTCGATCCTGTTAAAAACCACACGGCTACCAGGCATGTCCGTGTGCCGTGGTCGTTTGCTCTTAGGCCATACACTTACTTATGCCCATGGTCACTAGGCACGCCCGTGTGGCAAAAATAGGCCATTTACAAGGCCAAAATGCCACACACATGAGTCAATCCTACAAGCACATTTGAGCATCTTTATACACATAATTTGGCAACAAATTTCATGTCCAATAATCATCATATCATCACATATAATCTCATTTCTAAGCATGCCAATTTATACAACCAAAATACATGTAAATCTAGGTATAAATCATCCATAACTTCACTAAATCACTAAGACATTAATTCATCATTGAACTTACCATTCATATGCTAATTCATTACCATCATGCCATAACAAAATATGCACTAAATACCATATTCACTCATGCACATTACCAACATTTAGCTAGCTATATCACATAGCTATTTACACAACTCAACTATGATTCAAATAACTAGCCTATACATGCCATATTTCAACTATGTACATCTTTCCAAAAGTACCAAAATAGAATGCCGATAGTGTGATTGAGATGCTGACTATTCCCGGATCCGAGCTAGCTCTACTGACACTGCAAAGCAAAGAAACAAATCACACAATAAGCTTTATAAAGCTTAGTAAGTTCGTAACATAACACATTAAACTAAACCAAACATCACATAGATCAATTCTCTTTTATACATACCATATCATCCATAGCTAAAATTATTTATTCATTCATTCATACCTTTATCTATAAACTCATCAACCACAAAGGTTCAATACATACCTTAGCTAACACATATTATTGAATTTCCACGCTACTCACTGCTTGAAATTCAAGTCGATCATCCTCTGATATTCTTTCAATTAAATCGCACACTCAGTGCCATATACATGGTCGATACATATTAGTCATCGCACACTTAGTGTAAAATCTTTCAACCGACTTATCTCTATATCAAACACATAGTGCCACATCAAATAGCTGAAGCTTTCATAACATCTCACACACAGTGTTATTCATCTCTATTTCAATTTCAATTTTCGCACCCTTAGTGCCATCATCTAAATCTTGCACATAGCATTTCCATTTCATACACATATACACATTCATTTCATAATGCTAAACCATATCTTAATAACATGTATTATATCTGAACTTATCTCAGACGTCGAACTATCAAATGGTCGATTAATCGAGCACTTTATCTTTGCCTCGATCTCGATCCGAACTTCTTCTTTCTTGGTCTATACACATTCAAATTAAATCCATTCAATCACTAAATCATTTATTTTAGTCCAAACACAAATATTTAGGGCATTTTACAAAATAGCCCTAACATTTTTACATTTCGACACTTTAGTCCCTATTTCACCAAATCATCAAATTCACATGATTTCACTTGGTTCAAGCCTAGCCGAATTCTCCCCAAGCTAATAAAAGCTCATATATTTCATTTATTTCACATTTTAGTCCCGAAAAATATTATTTTCTCAATATAGCCCTAATTAGCTAAATTCATCAAAAATTCAAGAACAAAATATATTCACCAAGCTCAAATCTTTCAATTAACAACTAAACTCATCACAAAGCTCAACATATCATCAATGACATATCTCACAAACATTATCAATACACAAAATTGAGACATGGGCTTGATAGTAGACTAAGCAACAATCCCAAAAACATAAAAATCATTAAAATCCAAATCAAAATCATACCTTAATTTGCAATAGAAAGGCCAAATACCCTAGCTAGATTTCTTTTCTTTCTTTCCTTGCTTGTTTCGGCCAAATGAAGAGAAAATAAAAGATGAACACTTTATCTTTTTGTTTCATTAATTTAATGCTAATAATTTAATTACTACATTGCCCATCCATTATACATATAAGACAAAATAATACGAAGGTTATTATGACATTCTACCATCCACTATCTCAATTATGGCTTAATTGCCATATAAGGTCTCCACCTTGACAAAGCCACATCACATTGGTACTTTAACAAATAGCATACAACTTTCACATTTAATATAAATCAATCATTTGCTCAAATTAAACACATGAACAGACAAATTAGCTTACGAAAATTTACCACATGCTTAGTCACATATCAATAGCACAAAAAAATAATATTAAAATATTATACAGACTCGGATTTGTGGTCCCAAAACCATTGTTCCGACTAGGGTCTAAACTTGGTTGTTACAATTGTATCCTCAAAGATTAAGAGTACTAGTAATTACTATCTTTTATTATTTAGCCTATGAATTAAGGGAATTGTTGTTTAATCTAAAACTAATCAACTAATCACTAAGCTAAAGATGGTAAGACAAAGAGAATGAATTAGGGAAAATACTTTTGGGAAAAACCAATTGATTAAGACAATACCCGAGGAAGAATCCACCTAGACTTCACTTGTTAAACTCTGAACCAAACGATTTATTCACTTGACTTGATCCGTAGGATTCCCTAATTTATATTAATACCTCTCTTGAGGCTACTAACGTCTAACCCTAGGTTGATTAATTGAAGCCTCTTTCTAATTAAAACCCCTAGAATTGCATTAACTCAATCTATGGACTCCCATACTAGATTTGACCCTAATCTAGCAGATTTTTGTCATCCTATCTCTAGGGTTGCGATCAACTCCACTTAACTATGCTAGATCTACTCTTAAACAAGGTATATTCCTCCACTGCCTAAGCACATCAATACTTGAGTTAATATCCTGAAATATCAAAACAAGATTAAGAACACATAGTTAAGAACAAATCAGGTATTTATCAAATAGTTCAGAAAACAATAACAAGATCCATCTTAGGTTTCATCCCCCACAGGTATTTGAGGGATTTAGTTCATGTTTATAAAAAAACACATCTCAGAGGAAAGTATAAAACAAAACATAAGAAAGACCCTAAAACCCCTTGAAGGAAATTCAAGGGAAGATCTTCTATCTTGAGTATGATTCTGGCTTCTTGAGATGAATCAACTAACTTTCTTCGAGTAAATCCCACAATTTGGTCCTCTCTGGCTTGGCTCCTCGGCCTACCTGAACGTCCCCCTTTTAGGTCACACTTAGGGTGTTTATATAGGCTTTCGGAATGTCTTTTTTTGCCCCTAAGTATCCTAATCCAAATGGAATTAAAACAGGTCACGGCAAGGACACGCCCGTGTGGCACGCCCGTGTAAATTGAGTTCAGGTCGTGTTCGGGTCTGCGTAAAGAGGCACGGTCTTGTGGATTCCTCTAGGCCGTGTGGATTTGTACTTTGGCCCATTTTCTCTGTTTTTGGCCCGTTTCTCGTTATTTTCATCCTCCGATGCTCTCCTATTTATAAACATGAAATTAAAGGATTAGGAGCATCAAATTTCACAATTCAGGTGATAAATCATCCAAAAGTATGCTAAATGTGGGATTAAAATATGTATATATTACGATTTATCAACACGTCTGACTCACATGCCCGTGTCTAAGGCTGTGTGGACATTAATTTGCCCAAAATAAAGCTGATAGGCCTTTTGTGCACATAATCATGGCATTAAAACATACCTAAAGTGTTCATATATTTTCCGTTGCACAAGCGATTCACACCTAACCAATCTAATCATTTAAACATGTTTTCAATGAACATAGACATCATTCACCACTATGCAAAAATACCATTTTCATGTCCTAAAATCAATCAACCAACCAAGGTGCCATTCATAGACACTACAAGTATGTCAAAACATCAACAACTAAAATATGTCAACATTAATCCATTCCTTGCATAGAAACTTAATTCAATCATAAACAAAAACATACCACAAGTGTTCACTTTCATACCATTCTAATTATACCAAAAACAAACCTATTTACAAGCATGACAAAAGACGTAATGACATAGCTTAGTATAGTATCAAATTGTACCAAAAACAACCTATTTAGCCACATATACATGCCACTACCCTAAGAGATACAAAAACTACCAACATTGATGGATAGTGTGAGCTGGTTGATTTATCCTTCCAAGTGTCAGCAACTTAACTTTACAAAATAATCCATAAGAATCGATAAGTTTACATAACTTAGTAAGATCATAGTATTACTTACAATCTAACACAATTAGATACAACTCATATACTATTAGATTTTAGGGCTACTAAAGTATAACAACACATGTAAATGTGTTTAGGGATACCGAAGTGCAAACAGTGGCATATATGTGCAAACAGGGGTACCAAAGTACAATCAGGGGCATTTATGTGCAAACAGAGGTACCAAAGTAAAAGAAAGAGCACATATGTGCAAACATGGGTACCGAAGTACAATAAGTCACCAACTAAATATCAACATTTAACTAAAATATCATAATCTGAAAGTACAATTAGCAATTCCTTTACATAATGAAACATTATGAACTTACGTAATATTCAATTCTGAATAACTTGCAGGGGCTAGTCCGCTATTTTTCTTTTCTCCTTGGTTATTGTCTTTTTTATCCAATTTTTGATCTATATAATAATTAAATACAATACATTAAGTTCCTACATATTCCACATTTCATATAACATACACAACTCTTAACTTCTTATTATTTACACATTTTCCCTAGACTTTTATAATTTTTTCAACTTAGTCCTCTAACCCAAAATCCTCAAATTGACTATTTCCTTGAAATCAAGTTAAAGCCAAATATTATAAGCCTTTTAACAGTCCCTATTGTACATCAAAATTCACTATTAAACCTTGAGATTTTTACATTTTAACAATTTAATCCTTAAATCAAAATCTAACAAAAAGCACTTCAAAATTCAACCAAATACAACAACCAAAGTTTAAAATGCATGGTTTTCATAAAAATCATTCAAGATTCATCAATGGCAACTTCCAAAATTTTTAACAAATTCCAAAATGAAGGTACGAGTTAGCTAAACTTAGTTGTAACAATCTCAAAAACATAAAAATCATTAAAAATGGGTTTGAATTCACTTACATGCAATGAATCAAGTTGAGCAAATGTCTTAGCTCTTTTCTAGGGTAAATTTTGATGGAGATGAGATGACTTGAAGATGGGCATGTTTTCTCATGTTATTTTTAGTTTTTAATTACTATTTTACCTTTTTACCCTTTAAAAATTATCACAATTTCAATACTACCAAATCCATGTACACCCACTATTAACATATATGGTATAATTACCAATGAAATCTATTAACATTCACTTATAAAGCTATTTGACTCTCTTAATAATTAGTACTCCACATTTTCACCTTTTATGATTTAGTCCTTTTTACAAAATTAAGCATTTAAATATTAAAATTTCTTAAAAATTTTAATACGACCTTAATAAAATATCATAGACACTAAATAAATAGTAAAATAATAATTCTACTCATTAGAATTGTGGTCCCGAAACAACTGTTTTGATATCACTGAAAAACAGGCTTTTACACATCCTTTCCTGGAAAGTTGATCTATTAAGAGAACCTTAGAAAATAGTAATTAACCATACCTCCACTCGCTAATCCCACATAGGAGGATTAGTTCCTCATGGATCTTATTGTAGCAATCAAGTCATCGGTGTAGCAATCATCGAGAATCCTTTCACAAAATGTCGATAGTAACCAGCTAACCCTAAAAAGCTTCTGACTTCAGATACATTTCTCGGTAGTTTCCAATCAACAACTGTAGAAATTTTACTCGGATCAACTTGTATACCTTCTGCTGAAACAATGTGTCCCAAAAATTTGATTCCTCTGAGCCAAATCTCAGATTTACTGAATTTAGCATACAATTGCTTATCTCTTAAGGTTTGTAACACAATCCTCAAATGCTCAGCATGCTCAGACTCATCTCGTGAGTAGATCCGAATGTCGTCAATGAACACAACAATGAACCTATCTAAATATGGTCTAAAGATTCGTTTCATAAAATCCATAAAGACTGCAGGAGCATTAGTCAATCCAAAAGGCATAACAAGAAATTCATAATTTTCGTACCTCGTTCTAAATGCAGTTTTTGACATATATGAATCTTTAGCTCGCAATTCATAATAGTAAAATCTCAAATCATCTTTCGAGAATACTGTTGTCCTTTTCAACTAATTAAACAAGTCATCTATTCTCGACAAAGGATAGTTATTCTTTAACGTAACCTTGTTTAGCTGACGATAATCAATACACATTCTCATTGACCTGTCTTTCTTCTTTACGAACAATACTGGCGCACCTGTAACACCCCAAACCCGATCAAACGCTACTACCAAATCCGGCATGTCACTGGGAAAAAAACTTTTTTGGAAAAACAAGTTGTTGACTTAAGTAGTAAAGAAAAAGTTTTGTTTTATGGAAACCGAAGTTGAGTTAGGTAAATTGCCAACATCATTTCAAAGTTTGTTTTAAAGAAAATCGAGTTAACTCATTGTTGGTGCATGTTCGCTATTTACCCGATGGTAAAGTTTTGGAAAAAATCGAAAATTCATTAAAGTTTGTGAAAACATTCATTTTATAGGTTCTTTTCCTTTTTAATCATGCCTTAATGTTTAACGCAAATTCAAAGGTATTTAACAGAATAAATGAACCCAAAACAAAATTTAGATGGCCTTACTACATAACCGAAAATCAAAATTTAAAGCAAATAAACTAGGAAGTTAACCAATAAAAAAAACAAACTGTTGTGCATGGCCACCTCGAGTCCATCCCGGTTCCATATCCTCGACCTAAGAGTTATCTGCAAAATGTAATGGAAGGGGTGAGTCACTGAGACTCAGTGTGCAAATCCCTATCCCAAAGACAATATGCCCTTACACAGTTTCATAAACGAATATGTATGCCCTGTAACCCAAAACCTAACCATCCGAAACTCCCAATTCTACCCTGTGTGGTACCAAACCACTGGTGGTCCCAAACCACTGGTGACCGAAGTCACAAATAACATATGTGGTACCAAACCACTGGTGACCGAAGTCACAAATAACATGTGTGGGGCTAACCCACTTTGTGGTACCAAACCACTGATGACAATCACGTATATCGATATGTGGGGCCAACCCACTGTGGTACCAAACCACTGGGACGAGTCACAAAAAATATGTGGTACCAAACCACTGGTGGTTCCAAACCACTGAGACTTAGTCACAATATCATAGTAGGGGCCAACCCCATCGTGTGGTACCAAACCACTGGTGACAGTCTGAAAATCATACCTTTCCCCTCCTCTCATCACCCATTTTTATGAACATGCTTTTCAAGGCAAAATAGTCATGCTTAATATTCAGAAATAATGTAACATGGCATATGCAGATTTAACAGAGGCATTTAACGTTAGCCAATCAAAGTGGACTTACCCGCAGCCCTCGCTTTTACCCACAAGGGTAACATCTTTAGTTCCTACTGATTATTAGGCTTTTGATGACATATAAGATATAACATATTAACATACGAAGTGTGTAAGAGTTACACACCTGATTACTCGTAATACTATGCTCTCCACGTTGGCACTATCACTAACTGATACTACCGTTATCTGCCTACTCCTTTGCTCAGATGCCGGCCCACACCTAGGTGGCCAATCGCGAACAGCAGACACAACCCTCTTCTTGAACTTAGTGTAACACCCTGGTTTAGGGGTTATGCGTTTGGAGCATAACCCGAGCATTTAGTAGGCTTATGGTCATGTTGGAAGAATTTTTAGGAGTTTTGGAGAACCCTAGAAGGCAAGGGATGCCTTAGAAAATTTTTAGATTTTTAGGGTAAAAAGGGGAAATAGGGCAGGAAGGCCTTAAAATAAATTGGTGGAGTTTAGGACACAAGAAAGGAATTGGCAAAGTGGCATGGAGGAGCGGTTTGGAGCCTTGGAAGGGGACGCCTAAGGGAACAAGGGTTCGAGCTATGAAGGTAGCACTTTTGTTTTTATTTTGCGCTAATTAGGGGACTGGGCCAGGTATGCTTATAAATTAATGGCCAGGTTGGTGGACATGAAAGTCCAATTGGCGAAGTGGCTCTCATGCGCCACTTAGGCGCTGAAGGGGAGAAATGGCGCTGGTTCGAGTGGGGGAAGCAGCATTTTGGCGTTTTATTTTTCATATGCGGTTATGGGCTTGAATATGAAGGGTTTAAAAATAAATGGTGTGGCTTTATGACATGAAATTCAATGTGGCCGAGTGGCCTGGGGCGTTGGGGGAAAGGTGTGAAGCAGGTTGGTCCCAGGTTCGAACCAAGGGAGTGGCGTTTGGAGTTTTTTTTCCTTTTTCAGCAGCTTGGTAAAGTGTTGGACGGCACATGGGGAGCTTCAAATAGGATAAGAATAGATTAATTTTGTTTTTAATTCGGCTGGACGAGATAATTATTAGATTATTCTTTTATTATTTTTTTTAGTTGATAAAGGTATAAAATAGGAAGGGAATTTGGATTAGTATTAAAGAGGAATTGGTGGCCGGCTAAAGGTTTTTGTGGTGTTTAAATTCGGCTGGAAGGAGTGATAAGGGTTAGGTTTGCTTTTTTAATTATTTTAGATAATATAGGATTATTATAATTAGTTTAAAATTAGTCAATTACTTATCATGGCTGCTGGTGGTTTAATTTTTTTTTAAGAATAAGTGATAAAAATATGGATAAATAGTGAGGGAGTTGGATAATTCAAATCAATTTGAATTAGTGGCCTGGAGCTTTTGAAGTAGCAGCCGAAATTGGGAGTCTTCAAGGGGGGAAGCATGTGCCAAAATTGCTATTTAAATGGGCAGCCTTCTTTCATAAATTTCTTTTGACCGTTACCGAATTCTTTTAGTCCACATTTGGTGCATTTTGGTCAGCCATAGTCTTGTGTACCTAGCCGAAGGTTCAAGTGGAATTTTCTTATTTTTTTCTACCTTGAAACCGAAATCCTCCCAAGCAGCATATACCCTTGCCGATTTCTTCTTTGACCATTTAATCAGTGGTTGCTTTTTATTAATTCTCTTTTAATCCCTTGGTAGCCGAAACTTCTCCTCTCCTATTAGTTTGCGCCTTGGCCGAATTCTAGGTGTGGTGTGGATTTCTTCGGATTCTTCTCCTCAATCGTTGGTAGTCAGATTCGGTAAGTGGTGGTAAAGATCCATGTTGTAATTATTCTTTTATTATTCGAAAGCCGAAGGCTATTAAGGCTAATCATTTATGCTTTTTAGGGTGTGGTCGATTGCAAAAAGGACCATTCCGTAGTCCTGAGATTTGATTGGAAATCAAATCAGCCTTGAGGTGGGAGATATGTGTTAACCCTTTGAGATTCGCTTGGTTTGGCCGAATGGCCTATGTTGCTCATCTTAGTGATTGGTTGGTGTAGGAGCAAGGATATTTAGGGACATAGATCAATTCTCCGGGATTCAAGATATTTTGTCAAGGAGGGAAAGAGAAAGCCTCGCTAAACGATAGCATCGGGATCGAGGGTTTAGAGCTTCAGGTTATAAGGTGTGTAATTAGCCTACTGTTTCCGGGTTTTATGTGTTATATGTTTACTAACAAGTGCAGTAATAAGTGTGCCATATATATCCTTAAAGGGTATAGCGATGATCAAGTTAGTATCGAACCTGTTGCAATGTGATTACTTGCTTGTATGTGAGTATGTTTATGGATATTAATAAGGATGTACATGCATTATCATGATTATATTTTATGTGGCATGCGCATAGGTGGGTTATGAAAGAAGGTATGGGTGTACTTCGAGTACGTGGTTGATGTCAGCTTTGTGCTACATCGTGGATTGGCGCTGACTGAGGTCGCGTTGTGGATCTTTGCGATTTAGTTCGCGTGGTTACCTTGATTGATATCGGCTTTATGCCATATCGTGGCTTGATGGGTTGCTATGTGCCCCATCGTGGTTTGATGTTAGCTACATGCTACATCGTGAATGGCATTGGTTGCCTTTTTGGAGGGAAAAGGAGAGGGTGACTCGATAGTCCCCTGGTGTGTGGTAGGCTGGATAAGGGGGTGTGTAGCGGATGGACCCTAGGTTTGGGTTGGGTTTCATGTTGCATTGTTTCGTTTATGAAAACATATGGTAATGGGCCAAGCCCAACATGACATGTGAATTGGTATGTTATAAGAACATACGTGAAAATGGGCCAAGCCCAGTGATCAGTGGACTGATGAGAAAAGGGCCTAGCCCAGTATTTGAGTATGATTTGATTGTGGGCCAAGCCCAGATCGTGGTAATGTCTAAATGATTATATTTACATGTTGCATTTGATTGGGTTGATTTGTGGTTAACATGTGGGTGGATATCAGTGTTTTAATTACACACTGAGTCATTATGACTCACCCAATTATTTATCCAACATCGCAGGTGACATGTTAATGGACCGGGTTGGAGTGGATACAAGGTGGCCCATGCAGAGGACGTTTTTAATCTTTTCTTTATGCATTTTATTATCGAGTACTTGGATTAATTATTTTTGTAATAAGAGCCTTATTATTATTATTTTTGTTATCACTGTTTTTGATATTACTTGATATTATGGTTTACTTAAAAGAAATTATTATGTGAAGATGATTTTAATTTTAGCAACCTATTCAATCAAAGTATTTATATATTTTTATACTAAAGTTTTAATATGGATTATTTTTAATAACAAAGCTTTATTTTTAAATTTTAAAAGAAAAAAAAAACATGGATTCCAAAAGTTAATAAAATTTTCAAGTTTTATTCTAAAGTCAAAGATTTTGCAAACGGTTTCCGCAGTGACATAACCAGATCCGGTCAGGACTTGTGGGCCGGGTTTGGGGGTGTTACAGTTTGGCATCAGAGCCCGGTTCAAAACCCGGCTTTGAGGGTTTTGGGCCCAAAACATTTTCTAAATGGGTTTTTTAAAATATGGGCTTTTATAAAATTATTTTTCAGGTATTTTGGCATGGCACCTGTACCTCCGACCCGAAGTCCACCAGGTAAGTACTCGGACTTTTGAAGTGCTTTATTATTATTGTGAACTGTTATGGGCTTAGTTGGACTCGTAGATTAGTAAACTAGGATCTGTTGAACCCTAGGACTAGTCTACTCAAACATATGCATAAGACTTAAGGTTACTGAAACAAACCTACGACTAAGTCACCGAGTTAGGGTGTGGTAACCCCTGTGCGCAAGTCAAGGATTGGATCCGGAAGAGCTTGGTACTTAAGCAGTCCTCGTGACTCACCTCCTCTTCGCAGGACTCCTACCTGGTGCGTAGCTTCGGTTCGCCCTAACCAAGAGGACTCAGTCATAGGCTAAACACACTGAATAAAACCCGAAAGGGACTAGCCTTGTTTTATGGAAACCCTAGTTTTAAAATCACTAAAGTATTCTTTTTCATAATAACAAAAATTAATTTTTGAAAAAAAAAATATATTTTCGACTTACCAAAATTACAAAATTACCCCTAGTGGCAAAATTACGAAAATGACCTTGATTTCTAAAATTATCGTGTTACCTCGATTTCAATAAAATCCTCATACTTTGTAAAGGTATTCAAAATTATGTATTTCAAAATGATACCCTGACTTTGGAAGTTTACGAAAATACCCCTGTGTTGAAAATTACTAAAATGCCCCTGACTTTCAAAATTGCCGGTTTAACCCCAATTTTAATAAAATTTTCCTACTTTGTGAAAGTATTCAAAAATGCTAATTTGTAAAAATTCAAGACACTCTGACTTTGGAAATTTACAAAATTACCCTGACTGACAAAATTACCGAAATACCCCTGGTTTCCAAAAATTCTGTTATACCCTTAATTTGAGAAATTTTCAGAAAATACCCTCCAGTTTTGTGAAATTTCAAAACACCCTGATTTATTAAAGTTTTAAAATTTTCTGGCATTACGAAAATACCCTGTAGGAAAATTACGAAATTGCCCCTGGGTTGAGATAAGGGCTAAGATGCCATAGAAGTGCAGTAAAGGTGGTGGATGTTTGTGATTGTGTCGATGAATGAATAAGGATTCTTTGTATTAGAGTAGCGAACTCGAATCGAACCTTTTGATTGATCGAAAGAACCACTTCTGAAACTTTCTTTCCATAAGATTTGTTCGCGGTTAAACAAGTGAAACAGAATTTCTAATGCATAAAACTGTTTAATCAGATTAAATCGCGACGCTAGAGATGAGTTCTAGAGGACATGGTCGTCGGGTAGCCTCGGAACCAGTAGGGTCTTGCCAGGGGTCAGGAAATGAAGTGCCGCCGCCAGCCGTGGGCGCGAAAGATCAAGATCAGGCAGGAGGGAAAGACGCTGTGTCACAAGCTATGTTACGCGTGCTACAGCAAGTGGCAAGAGCTGGTATGGGAAACGGAGCTCAGAAGTCAGTGTCCGAGAGGCTCAGGTCGAACGGGGCTGAAGTTTTTAGGGGAATGTCAGGAGTAGCTCCGAACGTGGCAGAATATTGGTTAGAAGGAGTCGAGAGAATTATGGACGATTTGGATTGTACCCCAGAGGAGAAGTTGAAAGGTGCTGTTTCGCTACTTCGCGACGAAGCTTATCGTTGGTGGCTCACTGTCAAACAAGGTGTACCGACAGATCGACTGGATTGGGATTACTTTAAGGCTAAGTTTGAAGGGAAGTATGTAGGAGCCAGTTACTTAGACTCGCAAAGGAAAGCGTTTCTAAATCTAGTACAAGGGGATAAGTCGATAGCGGAGTATGAAGCTGAATTTGTGCGACTAAGTCAGTACGCCAAAGGAATCGTGGCTACTGATTATGAACGGAGTGTTCGATTCGAAGATGGGTTGCGAGATGAACTTCGAGTGCTGATTGCTCCGCAGAGGGAGAGAGACTTCGCGGTGCTAGTAGAGAAAGCTCAGATCGCTGAAGAGGTTAAAAAGACTATAAGAGAAAACCGAGAAAAGAAGAGGAACGAGAATAAGAGAAGGGTTGAACCGTCAGCATCGTTTCGAGATGCTCAGAAAAGACCAAAAGTTGAGAATGCGATACGTCCACCTGTGCCAGTTGCAGAGAATCGGAATCGTTCTTGTGCTCAGTGTGGAAGACCTCACACAGGAGAGTGCTGGGGAAATAGTAAAGAATGCTTTCGGTGCGGATCTAAGGCACATCTGGTTAAGAATTGTCCTTGAGCAACAAGGGGTCGTGGTTCAAGCCATGGAGGGAATGGTTCTAGTCAGAGTCAACCAAGGATGTGATATCGGGTAAGCTCCTTTGTTTTGGAATATTCTTTAATGGTTTTCCTTGTTTGTAAGTTAGCTCTTTCTTGTATGATTTGGATCCTGAGTGAGAACTTAGGACCGTGGTCGGAAGTATGATAGATTAAGATCAGAGTGCGCAGCAGAGGCGTAGAATAGCGAGTTATGATTGTTCGGTAATAAGTAATTTCGAGGACAAAATTATTTTAAGAAGGGTAGAATTGTAACACCCTGGTTTAGGGGTTATGTGTTTGGAGCATAACCCGAGTATTTTGTAGGCTTATGGTCATGTTGGAAGAATTTTTAGGGGTTTTGGAGAACCTTAGAAGGCAAGGGATGCCTTAGAAAATTTTTAGATTTTTAGGGTAAAAAGGGGAAATAGGGCAGGAAGGCCTTAAAATAAATTGGTGGAGTTTAGGACACAAGAAAGGAATTGGCAAAGTGGCATGGAGGAGCGGCTTGGAGCCTTGGAAGGGGACGCCTAAGGGAGCAAGGGTTCGAGCTGTGAAGGCAGCACTTTTGTTTTTATTTTGCGCTAATTAGGGGATTGGGATAGGTATGCTTATAAATTAATGGCCAGGTTGGTGGACATGAAAGTCCAATTGGCGAAGTGGCTCTCATGCGCCACTTAGGCGCTGAAGGGGAGAAAGGGCGCTGGTTCGAGTGGGGGCAGCAGCATTTTGGCGTTTTATTTTTCATATGCGGTTATGGGCTTGAATATGAAGGGTTTAAAAATAAATGGTGTGGCTTTATGACATGAAATTCAATGTGGTTGTGAGTGGCACTGGGCGTTGGGGAAAGGTGTGAAGCGAGTTGGTCCTGAGTTCGAACAAAGGAGTGGCGTTTGGAGTTTTTTTTCCTTTTTCAGCAGCTTGGTAAAGTGTTAGATGGCACATGGGGAGCTTCAAATAGGATAAGAATAGATTAATTTTGTTTTTAATTCGGCTGGAGGAGATAATTATTAGATTATTCTTTATTTTTTTAGTTGATAAAGGTATAAAATAGGAAGGAATTTGGATTAGTATTAAAGAGGAATTGGTGGTGGCTAAAGGTTTTGGTGGTGTTTAAATTAATTACTGGAAGGAGTGATAAGGGTTAGGTTTGTTTTTTTAATTATTTTAGATAATATAGGATTGTTATAATTAGTTTAAAATTAGTCAATTACTTATCATGGTCTCTTTGGTGGTTTAATTTTTTTAAGAATAAGTGATAAAAATATGGATAAATAGTGGGGAGTTGGCTAATTCAAATCAATTTGAATTAGTGGCACTGAGCTTTTGAAGTAGCAACTAAATTGGGAGTCTTCAAGGGGAAGCATGTGCCTAAATTGCTATTTAAATGGGCAAATTTTCTTTCATAAATTTCTTTTGACCTTTTACCGAATTCTTTTAGTCCACATTTGGTGCATTTTGGTCAGCCATAGTCTTGTGTACCTAGCCGAAGGTTCAAGTGGAATTTTCTTATTTTTTTCTACCTTGAAATCGAAATCCTCCCAAGCAGCATATACCCTTGCCGATTTCTTCTTTGACCATTTAATCAGTGGTTGCTTTTTATTAATTCTCTTTTAATCCCTTGGTAGCCGAAACTTCTCCTCTCCTATTAGTTTGCACCTTGGCCGAATTCTAGGTGTGGTGTGGATTTCTTCGGATTCTTCTCCTCAATCGTTGGTGGTCAGATTCGGTAAGTGGTGGTAAAGATCCATGTTGTAATTATTCTTTTATTATTCGAAAGCCGAAGGCTATTAAGGCTAATCATTTATGCGTTTTAGGGTGTGGTCGATTGCAAAAAGGACCATTCCGTAGTCCTGAGATTTGATTGGAAATCAAATCAGCCTTGAGGTGGGAGATATGTGTTAACCCTTTGAGATTCGCTTGGTTTGGCCGAATGGCCTATGTTGCTCATCTTAGTGATTGGTTGGTGTAGGAGCAAGGATATTTAGGGACATAGATCAATTCTCCGGGATTCAAGATATTTTGTTAAGGAGGGAAAGAGAAAGCCTCGCTAAATGATAGCGTCGGGATCGAGGGTTTAGAGCTTCAGGTTATAAGGTGTGTAATTAGCCTACTGTTTCTGGGTTTTATGTGTTATATGTTTACTAACAAGTGTAGTAATAAGTGTGCCATATATATCCTTAAAGGGTATAGCGATGATCAGGTTAGTATCGAACCTGTTGCAATGTGATTACTTGCTTGTATGTGAGTATGTTTATGGATATTAATAAGCATGTACATGCATTATCATGATTATATTTTATGTGGCATGTGCATGGGTGGGTTATAAAAGAAGGTACAGGTGTACTTCGAGTACGTGGTTGATGTCGACTTTGTGCTACATCGTGGATTGGCCTGATCGAGGTCGCGTTGTGGATCTTTGCGATTTAGTTCGGCGTGGTTACCTTGATTGATATCGCCTTTATGCCATATCGTGGCTTGATGGGTTGCTATGTGCCCCATCGTGGTTTGATGTTAGCTACGTGCTACATCGTGAATGGCATTGGTTTGCTTTTTGGAGAGGAAAAGGAGAGGGTGACTCGATAGTCCCCTGGTGTGTTGTAGGCTGGATAAGGGGGTGTGTAGCGGATGGACCCTAGGTTTGGGTTGGGTTTCATGTTGCATTGTTTCGTTTATGAAAAGATATGGTAATGGGCCAAGCCCAACATGACATGTGAATTGGTATGTTATAAGAACATACGTGAAAATGGGCCAAGCCCAGTGATCAGTGGACTGATGAGAAAAGGGCCTAGCCCAGTATTTGAGTATGATTTGATTGTGGGCCAAGCCCAGATCGTGGTAATGTCTAAATGATTATATTTACATGTTGCATTTGATTGGGTTGATTTGTGGTTAACATGTGGGTGGATATCAGTGGTTTAATTACACACTGAGTCATTATGACTCACCCAATTATTTATCCAACATCGCAGGTGACATGTTAATGGACCGGGTTGGAGTGGATACAAGGTGGCCCATGCAGAGGACGTTTTTAATCTTTTCTTTATGCATTTTATTATTGAGTACTTGGATTAATTATTTTGGTAATAAGGGCCTTATTATTATTATTTTTGTTATTACTATTTTTGATATTACTTGATATTATGGTTTACTTAAAAGAAATTATTATGTGAAGATGATTTTAATTTTAGCAACCTATTCAATCAAAGTATTTATATATTTTTATACTAAAGTTTTAATATGGATTATTTTTAATAACAAAGCTTTATTTTTAAATTTTAAAAGAAAAAAAAAACATGGATTCCAAAAGTTAATAAAATTTTCAAGTTTTATTCTAAAGTCAAAGATTTTGCAAACGGTTTCCGCAGTGACATAACCAGATCCGGTCAGGACTTGTGGGCCGGGTTTGGGGGTGTTACACTTAGGGGCTGGGTTTACAGATCCAACCCCTCCTAACACTTGGCTGGCATTAGAGTCCATGAACAACTTTGGTCACTAAATCGGATTAACACACTGAATAACGACAAATAGAGATATAAACCCAAATGAATAGATCCCTTACCTTGGTTGCCAAATCCCGGTAATTCAATGACTTAGGCCAAAGCACTGATCGAGTACCCAATCGACTAACACCAAGCCTTCCTTAAACCATTCAATCGGCCAAGATATTACAAGATTTAGTTACTTCCTTCGACATTTAACGCAATGAGAGATGTATTTGAAATGGTAAAAATGCTTACCACGCACTAACAGAACCGGTTGGAAGTGATGGTAAATCAACAACAGCGATTTACTGCAACCAAGAGTCAAACGAGAGGGTTTAAGTGCCAAGGGATTTCGGCTTTCCTTTCTAAAGAGAATGATAGAGAAAAGAGAAAAGAGAAAGAGAGAGAGTTAGGGGAATTTGGCCAAAGGCCAAGAACTTACCCAAATGCCGAAAGTGTTCCACTTATGCAAAGAGAAAGATGAAATTGAAGGGTGATTTTTAACAGATGATATTCGGTCAAATGCTAAAAGAGAATAGATGAAAAGAATGAGATCTCAACACTTGCGGACCGAAATGAAAAAAAAAGAAAGAAAGAAAACAACAGGGTGCTAGGAAGATTCGGCTATGGCTTTTGAAACAAAAGAAAGAAGAATGAGAGGTGGACAATAGATGCGGCTAGAATGGATTCTTTGGGAAAGCGCAACCCACAAAGTGATTCTGAGATCCAATAGATTTCGGCTAGCAAGGTGTCTCAAAAGGGATTGGTGATTCGGCTTTTGAAAACAAGAGGGGAGATGGGGTAGAAGGATTCGGCTACCACAATAAGAAAAGAGAAGAGACTCCACTAGGGGTTTCGGTTGTAGTCAAAAGATAAGAACAGAGGAGGAAAGTTTCAAGTCTTTTTTGGAACAAGAAAGATTGAGAGAAGAAAGAAAACTAGGCTAAGAAGTGAACCCCCTCCAAATGCCAAAATTACCACACCTTAGCAACCCAAATTCGGCACCCCCACCAAGAGCTTAAGCCGAAAGTCCCCTTCTCTTCCAACTCTTCAGAGTTTCGGCTAACACAACACCTCTAAGCCGTCCCCCCTTTCATTCCTTGCTTCTCTCTCAACCAATTATTCAAACGAATTTGAATGATTCAAACTCCTTAATTTTCTCCCTTCCACACATTCAAACATGTTGACTCTTTCAATATCCATCCACTAGAGTCCATCCTGAGTACAACTCCTCCTAGTCTTGGAGTCAAAAATAACAAGCAGAAAGGAGAACTCCACAGCTTGAACCAAGGCTCTCCAGCTTACATGAGGCGTCACTCCCTTACTCCTTAAGTGGCGCCTCCCCTGCCACTTTACCACTTGGATTCTTGTGTCAAAACATACCACTATTTTCCCTTAACACCTAACACATACAGCTTTCCCCTCTAAACGCTCAAAAAGGAGATTTTTGCTATGGCTCGGGCCTACCCCTGGCTCATGCCTGGTCCCTAAGATGGCCTAAACTAACATGACATCCATGCTATCTACATGCAAACAGATAAAATACAAAGGCCCTGTTTTAAGGATGTTACGGTGCTACCCCTTTAAAAATAATTTCAGCCTCGAAATTACCTGATCAAAAGAGTTGAGGGCATTGCTGCCGCATCACCTCCTCTGGTTCCCACGTGGCCTCTTCCGTTCCATGATTCCGCCATAACACCTTCACCAATGGAACTAATTTCCTACGTAAGACTTTGACATCCCGATCCAGAATCTGCACTGGTTCCTCCTCAAAAGACAAATCCGAACTCACTTCAATCTTCTCTACTGGCATAACATGAGACGGATCTGAACTATAGCGTCTAAGCATGGAAACATGAAATACGTCATGAATCTGACTCAATTCTGATGGTAACTCAAGCTGCTAAGCTACTGGTCTTACCCGTTTCAACACCCGATAAGGCCCGAAAAACCTACGGCTCAGCTTGCCCTTTCAACCAAATCTCATCACTTTCTTCCATGGCGACACCTTCAGGAAAACCTTGTCACCCACTGCAAACTCTATATCCCTTCGCTTAAGATCGGCATAAGAGTTCTGCCTATCTGAAGATTCCTTCAACTGGGTTCGAATCAGCTTAACCTTATTTTCTGTTCCAGCAACCAACTCTAGACCCAACAACTGACGTTCACCCAACTCTGTCCAACACATAGGGGTACAACACTTCCATCCATGTAATGCTTCATATGGTGCCATCTGAATACTTGCCTGATAACTATTGTTATACGCGAACTCTGCCAACGGTAGAAATTCTTCCCAACTACCTCTGAAATCCAGAACACAACCCCTCAACATATCTTCTAAAATCTGATTTACCCTATCTGACTGCCCATCTGACTGCGGATGAAACGCCATACTGAAATCCAACCTTGTACCCAATGCCTGATGCAACGCTTTCCAAAACCTATACGTGAATCTAGGATCCCTATCTGAGATAATCGACACTGGCACTCCATGTAGTCTCACGATCTCCGCCACATACAACTTAGCCAACCTTTGAAGTTAGTAATTAACTCGAACCCGTATAAAATGAGCAGACTTTGTCAGACGATTAACAATCACCCGGACCAAATCCTTCTTACTAGGCGTAAGGGGTAGCCCACTGACGAAATCCATCGTGATCCTTTCCCACTTCCACTGCAGAATCTTTATCAGCTGCAACAGTCCCGAGGGTAACTGATGTTCGGCTTTGACTTACTGGCACGTCAGACACTTACTTACAAATTTTGTTACCTCTCGCTTTAGACCTGGCCACCAAAACTGTTCTCGCAAATCCTGGTACATTTTACTACCCAGGATGCATAGCGTATGGGCTGCTATGAGCTTCCTGAAGAATCTTTTACCTTAACTCAACATCTCTTGGCATACAAACTTTCCCTTAGAAACATAACACTCCATTGCTACTCAAGCTATACCCCTCTAATCCACCATTCTGCGCTTGTAAACATCGAGCACTTAAGGCCTCATCCACTAGCTGTTTCCCCTTAACCTGGTTTACCCAAGTCAGCTTCACTTGCAATTCCGCTAACAGACTTCCATCATCATACAGACTAAGGTGGGCAAACATTGCTCTTAAGTCTGCTACCACTTTGTGGCTCAACGCGTCAGCTACTACGTTAGCCTTACCCAGATGGTATTCAATCGAGCAGTCATAATCCTTCAACAACTCGATCCACCTTCGCTGCCTCAAATTCTATTCCTTCTAAGTGAAGAGGTATTTCAAACTCTTGTGATCCGTGTAGACTGTAGACTTCTCCCCATACAAGTAATGCCTCTAAATTTTTAGAGGGAAAACCACTGCAGCCAACTCCAGATCATGCGTCGGGTAATTCACTTCGTGAGGTCTCAACTACCGAGACGCATACGCCACTACTTTCCCCTGTTGCATTAGCACACATCCTAAACCAGTATGCGACGCATCACAATAAACCGTAAACTCCTTCCCTACTTCAAGCTGGATCAAAACCGGAGCTTCTGTCAGAATCCTCTTTAACTTGTCAAAACATTCTTGCTATTTGTCTGACCATGCAAATGGAACCCCTTTCCTCATCAACTTGGTTAACGGCGCTGCAATCAAGGGAAACCCTTCCACAAACCTTCTGTAATATCCTACTAAACCCAGAAAACTCTGAATCTCTGCTACAGACTTAGGTGGTTTCCAGTCCAATACCGCCTCAATCTTCCGAGGATCCACTCTAATCCCCTCAGCTGACACCACATGACCCAAGAAGGTTACTTATTTTAGCCAGAACTCGCACTTACTAAACTTTGCGAATAGCTGCTTCTCCCTCAGAATCTGCAAAACCACACGTAGATGTGCATCATGCTCCTTCTCAGATTTGGAGTACACCAAAATGTCGTCTATAAACATTACGATGAACCGGTCAAAGTATAGCTAAGAAACCCGATTCATCATATCCATAAACGCTGCTAGCGTGTTGGTCAATCTGAACGGCATTACCAAGAACTCGTAGTGCCTATAACGAGTGCGGAACACCGTCTTATGGATATCGGCCTCATTTATCTTAAGCTGGTGATACCCCGACCTCAAATCAATCTTAGAGAAAACTGATGCTCCCTTAAGTTGATTGAACAGGTCGTCTATCCTCGGCAACGGATACTTATTCTTAATTGTCAACTTATTCAGCTGACGATAATCAATACACATCCGCATCGATCCGTCTTTCTTCTTAACAAACAGCACAGGCGCTCCCCAAGGTGATACACTCGGCCGGATAAAACCCCGGTCCAACAACTCCTGAATCTGTGCTTTCAGCTCCACCAACTCCTTCGGTGCCATCCTATATGAGGCAATAGACACTAGCGCGGTTCCGGGCAGTAGATCTATTCCAAACTCAACTTCACGATTCGGAGGCAGACCCGGAAGCTCTTCTGGGAATACATCAGTAAATTCCTTTACCGTTCGGACATTCCCCACAGTTGATTCCATGGCCTCCAACGCACAAATATGAACCATGAACGCCTCACATCCTTTCCTCACCATTTTCTCGGCCTTCAAAGCGGACACCACATTAACTAAATAGTTCCTCCTCTCACCAATCATCACCACCTCTTCACCCTCAACCGTTTGCAACACCATGCGCTTAGCTGCATAGTCTAGATTCGCTGATACCTCACCAACCAGTCCATCCCTAAGATCAAATCGAACTTCCCGAATGGCAGTTCGATCAGATCAGCCAGGAACACTACCCCTTGAAGTTCTAGGGGTACATCCCTATACAGTTTGTTCACCACCACAGAGTGTCCTAGAAGGCTAATTACTGTCATCTCCCTAGAAGAAGTCTCATATGCTAAGTTCAAAGTTCCCGCTATACTACTAGCAACATAAGAATGCGTCGAACCAACATCAATTAAAGCAGTATACGGCAATCCATAAATTAAGAACGTACCGGTTATGACATCTAGTGCATCGCCCTCCTCTCGACATCTTGCAGCATAGACCAACCCAGGCTGTCTTGCCTCTGAGCTCCCAGCACCTCTGCCCGATGCTCCGCGGCCTCGTCAAGAACCATTACCTCCCTTGGCCGAACCGTGACCACTCTGTGGTTGCTGTCCACCACCTCTAAACTGAACACGCCCCTGACCCTCAAACTGTATTCTAGCTAGCTTACATGGACAATCCCTTACTCGATGCTCCGTTGGCCCACACTCAAAGCACCCTCTATTTCCTGTCCAACACTTTACCGAATGAGACTTCCCACATCGAGCACACCGTGGCGGCCACTTAGTAGTAGTAGCAGGCTTAGCAGCTTGACTCGACCCGCTAAATCTAGCCATTTTCTGTGAATTCCCTACAGACCCTGATGACCCAGAACTCCTCTTATTCCAATTTTTATCTTGATTTTGTTTCACCGACTGCTTCACCTCCTCAGCTATTTTGGCCTTCTCCTCCAAGACAGCAAATTCTCTCTCCCCTGCGGGGCAATCAACAACCACAGCTTATCTCTCAGCCCGTCCTCAAATCTGACACAACTCTCGTGTTCCGTAGCCACGATACCTCGGGCATATCGACTCAACCTTAAGAATTCTGCCTCATATTTAGATACTGACTTACTCCCCTGGACCAAATTCAAGAATGCCTTACGCTGCGCATCTATATAGCCAGACCCAACGTACTTCCTCTGATAAGGTGCCTTAAAGAAATCCCAGGTGATATCATCGACCATCGTACCATCCCTGACCGTGAGCCACAACTGGTAAGACTCATCCCGGCGAAGAGACGCTATCCCTTTCAACTTCTCCTCAGTCGTAAAGTCCAAATCATCTATTATGCGCTCGGTCGCCTCTAACCAGTACTTAGCTGTGTTGGGAGCCACACTAGAAACAGCCCTGAATACTTCTGCCCCACTGGCTCGGAGCCGTTCGGACACAGATTTTTGAGCTTCCGTTCCGACGCCTACACCAGCAACTCTCTCCAGGACCCGCAGCATAGCCTGCGACACCACGTCATTACCACCCGTTTGACCTTGGAACTCCGCGGCCTCAGCTGGCGATGGCAGCACCTCATTCTCTGACCCATGGCCAGACCCTACCAATTCCAACATAGTCAACCTACCTTTACCACGACCACGCATATTATGTCCACGTCCTCGAGTGCTCATGACTAGCAGTCACATATTAATCTGGTTTAAGAATTTTATGTGTTAGCTTTCTTCCATTGTTTATTATAGAACAGTTTTATGAACATTTTATTATAGTAGTTGTTCTCGCAAGTTCACACAGCCCTATGGTCTTAGTCTCTAAAGTGAATCTTTATCACTAGCATCCATATCACAATCATTAAACAATAATAACAGTGGTTTAGGGCACTTACCGTTGCGGATTGGTGCCGGAGACTCAGGTGCCAAGCTTTCCCAAATCATGCATTTTCTAACAAAATCATTTCGTAACCCCTTATTGAAAACATTTTGGGCCCCAGGCCCACAGCCGAGCTTTTGAACCAGGCTCTGATACCAAAATTGTCACACCCCAAACCCAGTCAAACGCTACGACCGAATCCGACATGTCACTGTGAAAAAAAAAATGTTTTTGGAAAAACAAGTTGTTGACTTAAGTAGTAAAGAAAATGTTTCGTTTTATGGAAACCGAAGTTGAGTTAGGTAAATTGCCAACATCATTTCAAAGTTTATTTTAAAGAAAATTGAGTTAACTCATTATTGGTACATGTTCGCTATTTACCCGATGGTAAAAAATTGAAAATTCATTAAAGTTTGTGAAAACCTTTATTTTATAGGTTCTTTTCCTTTTTAATCATACTTTAATGTTTAACGCAAATTCAAAGGTATATAACAGAATAAATGAACCCAAAACAAAATTTAGATGGCCTTTTACATAAGCAAAAACCAAAATTTGAAGCAAATAAATCCGGAAGTTAACCAATAAAAAAAACATACTGTTGTGCATGGCCACCTCGAGTCCATCTCGGTTCCATATCCGCGACCTAAGAGTCATCAGCAAAATGTAAAGGAAGGGGTGAGCCACTGAGACTCAGTGTGTAAATCCCTATCCCGAAGACAATATGCCCTTACACATTTTCATAAATGAATATGTATGCCATGCAAACCAAAACCTAACCATCTGAAACTCCCAATTCTACCCCGTGTGGTACCAAACCACTGGTGGTCCCAAACCACTGGTGACCGAAGTCACAAATAACATATGTGGTACCAAACCACTGGTGACCGAAGTCACAAATAACATGTGTGGGGCCAACCTACTTTGTGGTACCAAACCACTGATGACAATCCCATATATCGATATGTGGGGCCAACCCACTGTGGTACCAAACCACTTCGACCAGTCACAAAAATATATGTGGTACCAAACCATTGGTGGTTCCAAACCACTGGGACTTAGTCACAATATCATAGTAAGCGGGGCCAACCCACTGTGTGGTACCAAACCACTGGTGACAGTCTGAAAATCATATCTTCCCCCTCCTCTCATCACCCATTTTTATGAACATGCTTTTCAAGGCAAAATAGCCATGCTTAATATTCAGAAATAATGTAACATGGCATATGTAGATTTAACAGAGGCATTTAACGTTAGCCAATCAAAGTGGACTTACCTGCAGTCCTTGCTTTTACCCACAATGGTAACATACCAATTTCTACAGTTATTCCGGCTTTTGACAGTATACAAGATATAACATATTAACATACGAAGTGTGTAAGAGTTACACACCTGATTTCTCGTAATACTACGCTCTCCACGTTGACACTGTCGCTAACCGATACTACCACTATCTGCCTACTCCTTTGCTCAGATGCCGGCCCACACTCAAGTGCCAATCGCGAACAGCAGACACAGCCCTCTTCTTGAACTTAGGGGCTGGGTTTACAGATCCAACCCCTCCTAACGCTTGGCTGGTATTAGAGTCTATGAACACCTTTGGTCACTAAATCGGATTAACGCACTGAATAACGACAAATAGAGATATAAACCCGAATGAATAGATCCCTTACCTAGGTTGCCAAATCCCAGCGATTCAGTGACTTAGGCCAAAGCACTGATCGAGTACCCAGTCGACTAACACCAAGCCTTCCTTAGCACCCTTTAATCGGCCAAGATCTTACAAGATTTAGTTACTGCCTTCGACATTTAACGCAATAAGAGATGTATTTGAAACGGTAGAAACGCTTACCACACACTAACAGAACCGATTGGAAGTGATGGCAAATCAACTACAGTGATCTACTGCAACCAAGAGTCAAACGAGAGGGTTTAAGTGCCAAGGGATTTCGGCTTTCCTTTCTAAAGAGAACGATAGAGAAAGGACAAAAAAGAAAGAGAGAGTTAGGGGAATTTGGCCAAAGGCCAAGAACTTACCCAAATGCCAAAAGTGTTCCACTTATGCAAAGAGAAAGATGAAATTGAAGGGTGATCTTTAACAGATGATATTCGGTCAAATGCTAAAAGGGAATAGATGAAAAGAATGAGATCTCGACACGTGCTGACCCAAATGAAAAAAAAAAGAAAACAACAAGGTGCTAGGAAGATTCGGCTATGGCTTTTGAAACAAAAGAAAGAAGAATGAGAGGTGGACAATAGATGCGGCTAGAATAGATTCTTCGGGAAAACATAACTCACAAAGTGATTCTGAGATCCAAGAGATTTTGGCTAGTAAGGTTTCCCAAAAGGGATTGGTGATTCGACTTTTAAAAATAAGAGGGGAGATGGGGTAGAAGGATTTGGCTACCACAATAAGAAAAGAGAAGAGACTCCACTAGGGGTTTCGGCTGTAGTCAAAAGATAAGAAAAGAGGAGTAAAGTTTCAGATCTTTTTCGGCACAAGAAAGATTGAGAGAAGAAAGAAAACTAGGCTAAGAAGTGAACCCCCTCCAAATGCTGAAATTACCACACCTTAGCTACCCAAATTCGGCACCCCCACCAAGAGCTTAAGCTGAAAGTCCCCTTCTCTTCCAACTCTTCAGAGTTTCGGCTAACACAACACCTCTAAGCCGTCCCCCCTTTCATTCCTTGCTTCCCTATCAGCCAATCGTTCAAACGAGTTTGAATGATTCAAACTCTTTAATTTTCTCCCTTCCACACATTCAAACCTGTTGACTCCTTCAATACCCATCCACCAGAGTCTATCTTGAGTACAACTCCTCCTGGTCTTGGCGTCAAAAATAACAAGCAGAAAGGAGAATTCCACAGCTTGAACCAAGGCTCTCCAGCTTACATGAGACGTCACTCCCTTACTCCTTAAGTGGCGCCTCCCCTGCCACTTTACCACTTGGATTCTTGTGTCAAAACATACCACTATTTTCCCTTAACACCTAACTCATACAGCTCTCCCCTCTAAACGCTCAAAAAGCATATTTTTTCTATGGCTCGAGCCTACCCTTGATTCATGCTTGGTCCCTAAGATGGCCTAAACTAACATGACATCCATGCTATCTACATGCAAGCATATAAAATGCAAAGGCCCCATTTTAAGGATGTTACAGCACCCCATGGTAAAAAACTAGGTTGTGCAAAACCTCATTCGTTAATTCTTGTAACTGAGATTTCAACTCTTTCAATTCTGTCAGAACTATTCTATACAGATCTATCACTATTGGTGAAGTTCCCAGCACTAATTCAATAGCAAATTGAACCTATCTGATCGGTGGCAACCTCGGTAATTCTTTAGGAAACACATTCGAATATTCGCAGACAACTACCATTGATTCAATCTTTGATTCTGACACTTTTGTATCTAAAACATAAGCAAGATAAGCTTCACAACCTTTTCACACACATCTCTAAGCTGACATAGATGAAATTACAACCGGCAATTCACTCGACTCATTTAATTCATTTCGAAGAATTTCATTGTTTTGACACTTCAATCCAATAGTCTTTTGTCTACAATTCACTATAGCATCATGCAAAGTTAACAAATCCATACCCAGAACTACATCGAACTCATCAAATGGAAAAAAAAAATCAAATCAGCCAGAAAAAAGTAACCCCGAGTCACTAAAAGATAGTTCTTGCAAACTTTATCAACTAAAACATACTTGCCTAAGGAGTTCGATATTTTAATCACAAACTCAGTAGATTCAACAGGAAATTTCTTATTAAACACTAAATTCATACATATATATGAATGAATCGATCCAGGATCAATCAAAGTAATCACATTAGTGTCATAAAGAGAAAATGTACTGGTGATAACATCTGGTGATGATGCGCTTTCGCGAGCGCTAATAGCGTAACATCTAGCAGGTGCTCTGGCCTCAGATTCCTTAGTCGAATCTTTTGTCGCGCATCTACTACTGGTCACATTACATGCATTTCTCAGTGGCCTCCCTCTATTAGCTGTGTTACTCGGTCTTACATTCTGAATCTTATCTTTCCCAACTAACTCTAGGTAATCACGTATGAAATGATCTTGTGGACCACATTTGAAACAAGCCTGGTTATTCATTCTACATGTAACATCCTAGATTAGGGGTTATGCGTTTGTGCCTAATTCATGAGTTAGTAGGCTTTGGCAGTGTTGGAAGTGTATTAATGGTTTTTAGAATTCTAGGATGGAAGAAGAAAGCTTTGGAAAATTATTGGTTTTTAAGTAAAAAGGGGAGCTAGGTAAATGAGGCTTTAAAAGAAACTCTGTGTGAAGCATGACACAAGGAACCATGTGGTAAAATGGCATGTTTTATGAATTATGAATGTGTTATGTGAATTCTAGAAATAAGGAAATGTATGGCAATGTAAGGAAATGTAAGGAAATGTATGGAAATGTATGGAAATGTAAGGAAATGTAAGGAAATGTAAGGAAATTATGGAAATGTATGGAAATGTAAGGAAATGTAAGGAAATGTGAGGAAATGTATGGAAATGTAAGGAAATGCAAGGAAATGTAAGGAAATGTCTTGTCTTGGAAATGTAGGGAAATGTCCTGAAATGTAAAGGAATAAAGAGGAAGGTGAACATTTATGGAAACTAGGGAAATGATTTAGAAATGATTCAAAAAAGGAAAGTGAACATTTCTGGAAACTTGGAAATGTAAGGAAATGTCAAGTTTAAAGAGCCGAACGAAAATTTTAGGAAACTTGGAAATGACCTAGAAATGTCAAATTTTAAAGTTTAAAATAAGAAATTAGGGCAAGGAGGCCTTAAAAAAAAAGTTGGTGAAATTTGACACACAAACAGGCTTGGGAAAGTGGCCTGAAGATGTCACTTAGGGCCTATGGAAATGGCGCCACATGCAAGGTGATGGGCCTGAGTTCGAGTCACTTGGGAAGCAAATAAAGAAAGTTTTATTTTTGTTCCAGAAGCACAAGGAGTGGACGGCAAGGCATCTAGAAAAAGAGAGGTTTATCCTCTTTAAAATTTGGCTATTAAGTGATAAATAAGGGATTTTTTTGGATTATTTAGAAGAGATAAATACTGGATTAAATCCTTTTATTTATCATATTAAAAAGATAAAGTTATCAGATAGAGGAGTGGCGGCCAAGTAAGGGACTCCTTAGCTGATAATTTTGCCTATAGAAGGAAGGAAGGAGGGCTACTCATCAGTTTGTTTCTTTCTCTGCTCTGCCAAAAATTCCCTAGCTCTTTCCCTTTCTGCTGAATTTTCTTCTTCTTTTCTCTTCTACTGTCAAGCCAAAACCTCTTTGATTCCTGCTTAAGTCTCCATAGTCGAATCTCTGTGGCTTCAATCAAGGGTGCCGTCGACTGTGGTGATAAGGTAAGAATAATGGATTCTTGTTGTTTATTCTCTTTCAACCAAGATTTGGGAACTGATTCTTTTGGTTGTCTTTTGTCCGAATATTAAAGAAGGAATTCCAGGATTTCAGATCTAGGGATTTAAGGTAAGAAAATCATGGTTTAGGCCAAAGGCCAATTGATTTAAGATTATTAAGTGATATGGAAATCAGATCTAACATATGGGTGTAGGGATTTCAACATCTCCATAGCCAAGGGTTACTTTTCGGGATTTGAAATCACAAGGTATGTGTTTAAGATATTCGGCCAAGGCTATTTTAAATATTTAGATTTATTATCAGAAGCCGAAAATTAACCTGTGGAGTATTATAGTGTTTAGACGAATTCACAAGGAAGGAATACAAAGATCCGGCACTTGATTCTTAAAATCAATTTGGCAACAAGGTAAGTAATACTAATCCTATTAGTATTTGGAATAATGGCCAAATGGTCTTTTAAATAGTAAGTGATTAATTTATGTAGGATTTGAGATCTAAATCTGTAATCGATTTTCTTTGGGATTCAAGGACTTCGTTAAATGAATCATGTGTGTACTCCACACTATTTTTTGTAATATGAATTATGGTTGCATATAATAAAATATATGTTAATAGAAATATGAGCATGGCTAAAGTACCATGATATGGTACTAAGTACTCAGGTACGTTTCCTACTTCTACTAGGAATATGGAAAATGTTATTTGTAACATTAGAATATAATAAGAATGTGAACTATGGTATATTATGCATATTAATGGGGCATTTGGTTGTATATTGAAAGGGGAAGTGAAAAGTGGTGACTTAAGACCACAGTAATCTGAAAAGTGGTGACTTACTACCACGATGTCCGAAAAGTGGTGATCTAACACCACAGTAATCTGAAAAGTGATTTCCTAAAACCACAGATGCGGAGCCTTGAGCCCGCAATTTGGTGTGTAGCGGAAGGAGGGTCGACTTAATAGTCCCCACGGTGTGTTTGGCAGGTACGGGTGTGTGTAGCGGATGGACAATTAGGTTCGGGTTTGGGAATGCATCATAAATTGTATTTTATGTTTGAATGTATTGTATGCCTGACTCTATTACGATTTGGTGTCGTGTACACATTGAGTCTGTTTGACTCACCCCGTTGTGGGAAATATTTTTCAGGTGATAAGCAATAATGGACCGGATCGGCAGGAGCTAAAGGTGGCCATGCATCGCAAGGAGAAATTTAGAGACTTGGATTTTATTTTTACTAAGTACTTTAATTTTATTTTGGGTTTTGACTGATGTAATAAGGCCATAAGGCCCAAGTTGGATTTCTTTATTTCTATTTAATTTTTTTTTACTATGTTACGAACTATTTTTGATTAAGTTCAAGTTATAACTATTTATTTAAAAATAAACCCTAAACTATTTTGTCATCGTAATTAAATGAGTTCTAAGTAAATAAGTGGGTTTCTATCTAAGCCCAACCCAAAATGATATTTTTTTAAAATTACACAAATTTTCTCTAAGTAACAAAGAATTTTGAAACCAGTTTTCTTCAAGGAACATAGCAGATTTGGTTCAGGCTCGTGGGCCGGGTGTGGTGTGTTTCACTACATTAACCAAGATGTCCTCTTCTGCATTGCTGACATTCAGGTCTATAATTTCTCACACTGCCAACACTTGATACCGATGTAGCTTGAGTTTTAGGACTTGAGTATTGTTTTCCATGATCTCTGTTAGAATACCCAATTGAAGCATTTGGACAAGTATACGAATCTCTAAATTTCTTTGATGAAGACTGATATGGATGATTCATCAATATTTTTCTCGAGTCTTTTACCTCTGAATCTGCCTTTCTATTTTCTTTGCTCAGCTCCTCGGCTTTGCAAGCTCTATCAACCAGGTTAACAAATTATTTCAACTCTAGAATTCCTACTAGAAGTTTAATATCCTCGTTCAACCCATCAACAAATCGTTTACACATGATTTCTTTAGTAGAAACATACTTTCGAGCATACTTTCTTAATCTTACGAATTCTTTTTCGTACTCGGTCACAGTCATATGCCCCTGTTTCAATTCTAGAAAATCTTTGTGCTTTTGATCAAGAAATTGCTGACTTATATATTTCTTCTGGAACTCAGTCTAAGAGAATTCCTTGGTCACTCTTTCGCTCGGTACCACAAACACTAAGGTATTCCACCACTGATATGTAGTGTCCCTCAATAAGGAAATGGCATGCAACAACCCAGTTTTAGATAAATCGAAACAGTGGTTTTAGAACCATAAATTTGAGGTTGGAAAATTATTTTAATATTATTTTTCGTGTTTATAACATGTAATTATATATGTGTGAAATTTTCATGATTTAATTTTATCGATAGGATATCTAATTCGATAAAAGGACTAAATCGTGTAAAATGCAAAAGTAGCATGCTATAAGTTAGGAGCATCTATTTGCTATGGTTTATTAAACAAAAAGGTACTTATGATGTTATTATGCCATTGATAAGGTTAATGGACATTAATGGCCTTATATTTGATTATTAAATAGTTTAAATAACCAAGGGGAAAATGGTAAACTATGTATTAAAGTTTATTAATTAAAACAAAACCAAAATTAAGCTTCATTACATCTTTCTTTGGCGAATATGGTGAAAGAAGAAAAAATTTAGTTCATTTTAGGGTTCGGTCAATTGAAAGCTAATTGGTAAGTGTTTTGAGCTCGGCTTTTGATGATTTTTACGTTTTTGAGATCGTTGCTTTGTATTCTAGCTAGCCTATGCCTTAATTTTTGAAGTTGTCAATGTTTTTGTGAAGTGCCATTGATGAATGCTTGAGATTTTGAATGTTTGATGATGAAAAATGGATATTTGTTGATAGATTATCATGTTTTGTAAAGTGATTTTTGACAAAAATGTCAAATAGGGATTTATTTGTGAAAATGTAAAAATGTGTGGTTAAATGTGTGAATAATTGATAAATATGGGCTGATGTGTACAATAGGAAAATTTGGCTAGCTTGTATTTGAATTAAATTGTGTGAATTTTGTGTATTTATGAAATGTTGAGACTTGAGAAAAGAATAAAGAATATAAAAAAGACTACAAAAAATACAATGAAAAAAAAGAATTCTTTTTTTTATTTTTATTAATTATTTATTTTCTCTTTTTATATGTTATTTTATCTGTTTTTTTTATCTTATTTTATGGCTAAAGTGTAAAAAGGCCCAAATATATGTTTATGGATTGAATTGAATGATTTGATGAATAAATGTGTTAATTTTGAATGTATATAGATCAAGAACGAAATAAATCAGATTTAGATCAGGGAAAATAAAAGGTTATTGAATGGTCGATCCATTCTGTTCATCCCGAAAACAAGGTAAGTTCATATGCAAATAAATGTCGTTAAATTGAATTATATATGTTTAATTGTCGTTGAACAACTAATAATGTTTAATGATTAAATACGAGCAAGAACCGACAGGGTTACAATATCTGAAAGTCTCGTACGAACCTTAGGAATAGTATAGGATACGAATGTCATGACATTAGGACTACCGAGATGTGATTACGTGTAAGACCATGTCTGGGACATTGGCATCGTTATATGATTTTGTATAAGACCCTGTCTGCGACAGTGGCATCGATATGTGATAACATGTAAGATCATATCCAGGATATGGCATTGTATGAGTTATATGTGATTTTCGAGTATCCTTAATGATTTCAAATGGTTCAACAGACAAAGTCAAGTTGAGAAAGAATGTATGAATAAGTTAAGTGACTCAGGTACGTACGAGATTCATATGAGTATTGAAAGGGAAGTATTTGATGAATTCTCTTATGAATTTGAATATGTGTTCAATGGGAAAGATTTGTGAGTTTTTATATGTTTATTCATGATTTTCCTATTAATGAAAATGATGTTGATTCATGTGGTAATTTTATTTGTATATGGCTTACTAAGCTTTTAAAGCTTACTTTGTGTGTTCTTTTCCTATTTTATAGATATTCGAAGTTAGCTCAGACTCAGGAATCATCAGGAACATCGTCACACTATTGATCAACTTGTTGGTACTTAATATATGGTATATGACATGTATAGGCTAGTGTTAAGATGATATGTTTTGAGTTGTGATCTTAGCCATGAGAGTTGGCTCGTAAGTGATGTACATGTTGGTGTGTATTTGGCCATCTAAATTTGCTTATTTTATGAATTTGGTAAGTGATATGTGATGTATATATGGACTTATGTTTTGGCATGTTTGGTATGATTGTTGTGATGGTTAAGTGGTTAACTTTTTTGATTAATTACCAATGATATATCATGGTTGATTTGGTATGATATAGGGATGATGAATTGGTAAATTTTGTGGTATGAATTAGTTGAATAAATGATGAGAAAAATGCATATGGAAGATAGGTGAAATTGTTGGTAAAGACATATTGTTTTGGTATGTTTATGATTATTGTTTGAGTAGTGAAATGGTTGAAGAAGAAATGGCATGATTTTTATATGAATTGGTATGTTTTTGTTGCCTATAAATGTGTTGAAATGGTATTATTTTGGTTGTTTAGGTGAGTTTGAGAAAGGGTGGCAAATTGGCTTTGCAAATGGCCTATTGTTGCCCACACGGACGTGTGTCCCCTGGTGTTGAAATTGAATTGAAGTCAGTATGCTCCACACAGTCTCACACACGGGCGTGTGATCCATCGTGTGGCACAAGTTAGTATACCCCATTAATGGCACACGGCCTAGCACACAGACGTCTTCATTCAGCCTGGCTTTGAATCTTTTGCACATAATTGCTTCTGTCAAAACACACTCTTGAGAATATCAGCTAAGCCCCACAAATTCCCGCTCATATTCTGTTACGGTCATACGACCCTGTTTCAACACAAGAAATTCTTTGCACTTTTGATCAATGAATCTCTGACTGGGGCATTTCTTACAGAATTCAGTCTGAAAGAACTCCTAAGTAACCCATTCTTCTGGAACCACTGAAATCGGTGTTTTCCGCCACTAATACACATGATCTCGAAGCAATGATACAACACATTTAATACACTCATCAGGTGTACAGGATAACTCATCAAACACACGGATAGTATTATCGAGCCAGAATTCAGCTCGCTAATCATCATCATCAATAGTGGCTCTAAATTCTTCATCCCCGTATTTTCTAATTTTATCAACAGGGGGCTTATGTGATCTCATCGGATCAAGTACTTGAGGTATTATAGGTACCGGAGGAGGATTAGGCGGGGGTAGGGGTTGTTGAATAGCCAGATTTGTTCGTACGAATGATCGTGTGTGAAAGTCTTAAAAATTTATAAAAAGAATGATCGATCCTAGAAACTAACTATGACAATGATTTAGGCAAGCGCACCTATCGAATAGTAGTGTAGTTGAGTGGCAAGACCGGATTGTCGAACCCAAAGGAACCAAAAGTACTAATACTAACTTGACTTGATCTCTAGGATTCCCTAATTTATACTAATATCTCTCTCGAGGCTATTAACGTCCAACCCTAGGTTGATTAATTAAAATCTCTTTCTAATTAAAACCCCTAGAATTGCATTAACTCGATCTATGGACTCCCATATTAGGTTTGGCCCTAATCCGGCAGATTTTCGTCAACCTATCTCTAGGGTTGCGATCAACTCCACTTAACTATGCTAGATTTACTCTTAAACAGGGACTTTTGCTCCACTGCTTAAGCACATCAATACTTGAATTAATATCCTGAAATATCAAAACAAGAATTAAGAACACATAGTTAAAAATAAATCAAGTATTTATCATATAGTTAAGAAAACAATAACAAGATCCATCTTAGGTTTCATCCCCCTCAGGTATTTGAGGGTTTAGTTCATAATGATAAAAGAAAACATCTCAGAAGAAAATATAAAAGAGAGCATAAGAAAACCCTAAAACTCCCTGAAGGAAATTAAAGGGAAGATCTTCCGTCTTGAGTATAACTTCGACTTCTTGAGATGAATCAACTGGCTTTCTTCGAGTAAATCTCACAATTCTGGCCTTTCTGACTTGGCTCTTCGGCCTAACTAGACGCACCTTGAAGGTTGGCCTCTAGGGTGTTTATATAGGCTTTTGGAATGTCTTTCCTTTCCTCTAAGTACCCTATTCTGAATAGAATTCAAACAGGTCATGTCAGGGACATGCCCATGGCACACGCCTGTGTGAATCGTGGCGAGGCCATGGTCGGGTTTGTTAAGGAGGCACGACTGTGTGGTCTTAGGTCCAGGCCGTGTCAATTTCATAATTTGGCCCATTTACTCTATTTTAGGCCTGTTTCTCGTTCTTTCATCCTCCGGTGCTCTCCTAAGTATAAAACATGAAATTAAAGGATTAAGAGCACCGAATTCCGAAATTTAAGGCTTAAATCATCCAAAAGTATGCTAAATATGGGATTAAAATATGTATATATTACGGTTTATCAAATACCCCACACTTAAGCATTTGCTTATCGTCAAGCAAAATTCTCAACTCACAATTAAAATGAACTTCCTTGATTCATAATATTCATCAATAGTGTTCCATCATAATTCAAAGGTAATTCATACATTGATAATTTAAGTAGAAGGGTCCTAAAGATTCAAAAAATGAAAGTCATAGTTTTTGTAGCATAAAAACATAGGTGTTTTCCCCTTACCTAAATAATCACCTTTAATTCAAAATTGACAAGAGTTGACATCCTTACTAAAGATTCACTCAAATCACTCAAAGTGTTTAAGGTTCAAAATTAAGCATTCAAAAGTCGAACATGAAAAGTTAATCCCATAGGCTTGCATGAAAATCAAATCTCCACCACTGTAAAATGAGATGATACACAAATTAAAAGGTCTTTAAAAAGGGTTGTAATGGGGCTCGGGTTAAAGGTGTGGATAAAGGCTAAATTAGAAGGTTAGAATCGAGATTGAATTGACAAGTAACCTAACTAGAAAAATGAACTAATCTTAAATAATTACATCAATTGAAAAATTGTAATACTAATAATACGCGCTTTTTCTTCAAGATGCAGAATTTAAACGTATAAGCTCACTTAATTACAAAACTAATAATGAATATACTTCAATTTTTTTAAGAACAAATCCTTACAATAATAAGAAAGAACATTAACAACTAAAAAAAATAGAACACAGTTAGGAAACTGTTCAAAATCAAATCTCGACAAAAAAGGAGTCAAGGGATGGTGATAACAAATACAAGATGGGTTTTAGGTTAATATTAGTGGGTGAGTCAATACAAGGGCTGTTAGGATCAAAATGGGTTCATTAGGGGTTAATTGTGAGGGTAGGCTTTTAGTGGAGTGAGTGGGTTAAGTCCTAAGTGCCTTTATCATCTCTGTATATCAAATCAATAATGTGGTCTTGACATGTATAATCGAAGCAAGTTCTAGAATAACAAATTAATGTTGACACACTCATAATTAAAAAGTGAGCACGAAAGGATGGATGCTCTAAAAGGCTCAAAATCTCACAAAAAATTATGGGTTTTTGATATCAATTGTAAATTTCAACTTCAAGGTAATAATTAGATTCAGGTAAACAACTTAACAAAATTTTAATTTTTGAAAACAGACTCATCATGCTTGATTCTCTAGTTTCCTAAAGTTTAAATCATCACTGCACAATTATCAATGACTTAATCCAGAACATATCAATAAAAATTATAAATCAGAAGAAATTTTGTTCTAATCGTAATTTGAGAAAATTACTTACGAACAAGACATGATTCAAGGATTTTCAAATAATACTATAGTTAACCCCCCACACTTAAGATGTACATTGTTCTCAATGTACAAAGATAGATAATAGCAAAATAGTAATAAAATCATAAGATAGGGAGAGAAGTGAAACTTCCTAAATTTTTGATGGAGTCAATGAAAAGAAATAGGATAGGAATTGGTAGAGGTGAACGTGGGGGAGCGCCTTGAATTGAATCCTCGAAGTAGCCAGCCTGATTTTATTGTATCCTAAGCTAAATCTAAATGGTATGAAGAATAAGAAGAAAATAATAAAGAAAGTAAAAAAATAAAATAAAAATAAGAATAAAAGTAAAAATGGAAAATGGATATGCGTTTAAAAAGAAAGGGAAATGGGACGAAGACTTTGGGGGGAAGTGAACAGAAGAAGGGGATTTTAAATAGAGGAACGGCCCATGCCCATGACCTGGGCGTGTTATGTCACACGATCGAATCACACGACCGTGTTAAACTTCATGCATTTCTCCCACGCCCATATAAAGGGTTCACACACCCATGTTGCTTAATCAGTGTCACCTACGGCTTATAAGCACGGGCGTGTTGCATGCCCGTGTTCTTTAGTCAGTTCTGACTATGGCCGCATCGCACGACAATGGCGTTTTATCGTATCCCGTGTTTTGGGGAATTTTCGTTCTTGATTCGCACGGTCTCTGCCACGCCAGTGTGCAAATTCGTGGTGTCCACACGGCCACGGCCTCCTGAGAAGTTTTGGATACTAATGGGGTTAGTGCTCGGGTTGCATCCCAAGAAGCGCTTGTTTAAAGTCTTGAGCTAGACTTACCTGTTATTCGTATGGCCATGGTGGCTCGTGGAGTTGAAACTCCGTTTTCTTACTATCAATTCTATCAACATATGGTTCGAATCAGGTAATATTTACCTCAAAAGTGCCAAAATTAGAATGTGTTACCTCGACCATTCCGTATGGAAAGACCTTACGTATCGAAAAAGGAGTTACACCATTTGTATTAAGCTCTGAAGCGGCTATTCGAGGGTCAGGTGTATTTGATAGTACCTGGTCCCCAACTTTGAAGTGATTGGTTTCACCTTTAATACTCAATGTCCTAGCTGTGTCATGAACCGCGTTTAGCTCCACATGCGACTTATCGTCTAACTTCTGTTTGTTTGTCAAAAACTCTATTAAAACTTTCCTTGAATCTGGCATCTGCGAAAGAGCTTCAAGAAATGGCAAGTTAATATGTAATTTATTTGGAAGTTTAAGAAATTTACCGAGTTGTTCCTCCGTGTGGTCTTTCTTTATCGCATTGTGGTACGACAGACGTGGTTGGTACGCTGCAATTATCGGTTTTGGTTTATCATGGCTTACCTCAATCTCACCTTCCTTTACCATATTCTCTTGCTTCAATTTTGGTTCATCTAACCCTTCACTATCGTGAGTAGTTATTGCCTGAGGTTGCTCTCTTGGGTTAGTTTCGATGTTGCTAGGCAAGATACCTTGTGGTCTTTCTGAGATCAGCTTAGCAAGCAGACCTAATTGATTCTCAAGCCCTTGAATCGACGCTTGCTTATTTTTTAGCTCTATTTTGGTGTTTTGGAAGCGTGTTTCTAACTCCAAGATAAATTTCATTAGCATCTCTTTAAGGTTCGACTTCTTTTTCTACTGGTGAAGTAGTTGTTGAAAGCCTGGAAGAAGTTGCAGTCTTTGATTACCTTGACCACCCCACGAGAAATTGAGATGGTACCTCCAACTTGCATTGTAAGTGTTACTGTAAAGATTATTTTGAGGTCTAGAATAGTTAACCATATAGTTGACTTGTTCGTTCTCTGTGCTAGGGTTGTAGGATAGATATTCTGTGTTGTTCATCCCTCTTCCATCTGTATCGTACTGTATTACCAGATGTAACTGCGTAGAGCCATACCAACCATCAAATTTTTTATTTAAAAGCTCTACCTGGTTAGATAACATGGTGACCACGTCAAGGTTGAAAACATCGGCTGCTTTAGTAGGCTTTGTCCTAATGACTTGCCACTAATAATTATTCAGTGACATCTCTTCGGTTTCTACGAGCGGTATGTTCTATTTCACTGTCAAAAATCAAGGGTCCTGACGGGTACCTCCTAGTCATAAACTCGAATACTTGCCAGAAGAAAAGAAGAAAATTTAGAAAAATAAAAATAAAATTTAACTGCAAAAATAAAATACGGCTAAAGTAATAAAAATTGAGCGTTCTTAATATTTTAGTTCCCCGGTAGCGGCGCCAAAAACTTTATCGTGTGTCAGAGTCTTAAAAATTTATAAAAAGAATGATCGAGCCTAGAAACTAACTATGACAATGATTGAGGCAAGCGCACCTATCGAACAGTAGTATGGTTTAGTGGCAACACCGGATTGTCAAACCTAAAGGAACCAAAAGTACTAATACTAACTTTCTTTTTATTATTTAGCCTAATATAAAAGTGAATTGTTTATTTATTCTAAAATTAACTAACTATTAAGCTAAAGATCCTAAGACAAAGGGAATGAATTGGGGAAAATACTTGTGGGAAAAACCAATTGATTGAGACAATACCCAAGGAAGGATCCACCTAGACTTCACTTGTTATTTAACTCTGAATCAGACGATTTATTCACTTGACTTGATCCGTAGGATTCCCTAATTTATATTAATACCTCTCTCGAGGCTACTAACGTCTAACCCTAGGTTGATTAATTGAAATCTCTTTCAAATTAAAACCCCTAGAATTGCATTAACTCGATCTATGGACTCCCATATTAGGTTTGACACTAATCCGGCATATTTTTGTCATCTTATCTGTAGGGTTGCGATCAACTCCGCTTAACTATGCTAGATCTACTCTTAAACAGGGACATTTGCTCCACTCCTTAAGCACATCAATACTTGAATTAATATCTTGAAATATCAAAACAAGAATTAAGAACACATAGTTAAGAACAAATCAAGTATTTATCATATAGTTAAGAAAAGAATAACAAGATCCGTCTTAGGTTTCATCCCCCTCAGGTATTTGAGGGTTTAGTTCATAATGATAAAAGAAAACATCTCAAAAGAAAATATAAAACAAAACATAAGAAAAACCCTAAAACTCCCTGAAGGAAATTGAAGGGAAGATCTTCTGTCTTGAGTATAACTCCGGCTTATTGAGATGAATCAACTGGCGTTCTTCGAGTAAATCCCACAATTCTAGCCTCTCTGGCTTGGCTCTTCGGCCTAACTGGACACACCCTGAAGGTTGGCCTCTAGGGTGTTTATATAGGCTTTTGGAATGGCTTTCTTTACCTCTAAGTACCCTATTCGGAATAGAATTCAAATAGGTCACGTCAGGGACACGCCCATGGCACACGCCCGTGTGAATCATGGTCAGGCCGTGGTCGGGTCTGTTAAGGAGGCACGACCGTGTGGTCTTGGGCCCAGGCCGTGTTGATTTTGTAAATTTGCCCATTTACTCCATTTTAGGCCCGTTTCTCATTCTTTTCATCCTTCGGTGCTCTCCTAGGTATAAAACATGAAATTAAAGGATTAAGAGCACAAAATTCCACAATTCAATGCTTAAATCATCCAAAAGTATGCTAAATGTTGGATTAAAATATGTATATATTGCGGTTTATCAATGAACTTCAAGAACCATTCATTTATCATTTGGAAGAAGGCTTCTTTAGTCTCTCCTTTGTGGCTACTTGTAATATGTCTAGAATCAGATTGCACTGCTCCTTGAGCGGGAGCGGGTGCATTACTTTTCACGTCATCTTCTACGGCTCAATCAGGATCCATTCACTATACAAAAACTCTTTTTAATTGTCAGGAATCATCACACTATCGCAGTTTATAAATATGGCATGTATAACTCGACTCACACGCGCTACGTTAGTCCTAGAACCCACTAAATCGTAGCTCTGAAACCAATAAAATGTCACACCCCTAACCCGTATCCGTCACCGGATTAGGGTTACAAGGTATCACCAAACAAAACACAACTTTCATACAATCATATAATCACATAGGTCATACTCGAACTTATAATTAAAGCATACATCTGATTAAACATTAGACAAACATTATAAATCGTAATAGAAATACAAATCATACCTCAAATTTCAAGATCATCATTTATGGCATAATGTGTGTTAATATACATATAGCATTAGTTAACTAAAACATGGTCAATTATACTTTTAATTATCCTCTAAATAATTATGCTTATGACTTCCAAAACACATATCATTTCAATATATAACATTTCATACATACCTAAAATATATACCATTATGCCTATTCAATTACCAAATATCCAACATATCATTACCTTAACTCAACATGTGCGCATATTATAAGGAAACAAATAACTCTTTACTTGTCACTTTTTGACCAAACTTATATGCAACTTTAGTAACAATTTCATAAAGCCGAACATGCTTTAATTCCATTTATTTAATACACATTTTAACTTATCAAAATAAACCATTATATAAACACAGATACAAGCTATAATATACTTCAATTACCTACTAATTAATATGCAAAAAATTACACATACTTACTAATTTATTTCTTGACAAAACGGAAACCAAAAATAACCACATAAATAGTATAACTTTTTGCCATCAAATCATAAGTTAAAATATGCCATTTAATATTCAAGTCATACCTATTTCGCACATCATGTATTATACCAAGTTATTTCATATATAAGATCAACCTACTTTATAAATATATTCGGCTAGCATAATTTACTTTAAACACTTTTCTTAAATGTCATTTAACAACCGAACTTATACAACCAATTTCACATTCATTACATGCTCATTGAATCAAATCATATCAATCCACAATATAATATCACATATATATATGTCACTTCACACTTCCAAACATATATCCATCATCCAATATATAACATAAAACACATTTCCAAAATAGATTTAGATCAAGGTCGAATATATACAACCTCTTTCATACTTTTTAACCGAATCATAAAGTAAAATATAACCACCTCCTATATTGACACCACATAACCAAAATGATCATTCTTTAGTCTTTAATAAACTTTGCATTTTATCTATTTAACCAAACCATATATCAAGACTATATCATCAAGCATCTACCAAGTATATCACATACATATGATATGCACATTATTTTCGAAACGGGCTTAAACCATAACCAACTCACCCAAATATTAGTAAAGCATACCGGGCACATCTCACATATATACCATGATCGAATTTGCATAAACTTAAGCATTATAACTAGCCATTTTCGCATGGCTTGTAATTACAACCTCAAAATTAACCAAAACATAAGCTAGCCTATACATGCCATAAATTCAAAGTTCAACTTTTATATGTACCGAAAAATGATCGATAGTGTGAGAGATTTCCCTGACGATCCCCGAGCTCATAACTAGCGTCCAAAATCTATAAAACAACGAACAACACACAGAGGGTAAGCTTTCATATCTTAGTAAGTCATAAGAAAAAAAATGATCAAATAAAAAATTAGCATTAAATCAACTAGCCAAATCAAACAAACCTTAACCAAATGTACATTTATTATGCTTGCAAACTTAAACATTATCACATATACAATAGCATTATAACATCAATGGCCGAATGCACATATACTCATAAGCACATATAAATTTCTCTTTTACCATGTCTAATTCATATATTCATCTCAAACATATAATTACCTTACTTTCATATTCATATAACATAGCACGTACCTGAACCTTTTAGTTCGTTTTCACATTTGATCTTAACTCGATAATGCCTGTTGAACCATTCAAAATTAAAACGGTTACTCAGATAGTCGAAAATCTCGTACAATGCCAACGTCCCAGACGTGGTCTTACATGTAATCACATATCGGTGCCACTGTCCCAGACAGGGTCTTACACGTAAATCACAAATTGATGCCACTGTCCTAGATGTGGTCTTACATGAAAACACATATCAGAATCCTATGTCATGACATATGTATCCTAACTATTCCTACGGTTCGTACGGGGCTTTCAGACGTCCTCGATTGATTCAAGCTCGTAAACAATGCACCCATGCTTAATTCAATTCGACAAGTATATATATATACAAGTAGTAATTCAATTCAACACTATTAAAATATATAAAATTGAATTTAATGACATTTATTTACTTATGAACTTACCTCGGCAAAGACGGACGAACTGGGACTACTATTCGACAACTTTAGTTTCCCCCCGATCCAATTCCAATTTCCTCTTTTCTTGATCTAAATTAATACAAATTTAACTTATTTAATCACATATTCAATCAAATTCATCCAAAAACATATAAATGGGCTAATTACACTTTTGCCCCTGGCATTTCACATTTTTCACAATTTAGTCCCTATTTCACAAAACAAAAAAATTTCTTTATACAAGTGCCTAGCCGAATTTTCCTCTAGTTCAAGTAAGCCCACGTATTTCATTTATTTGACATTTTAGTCCCTCAAAATAACATTTTCACAAATTAGTCCAATTTACTCAAATTCATAAAAAATCCAAAGAGAAAACATATTAATCAATCACATATCTTTTATTTTCCATCTTCAAACAAAAAAAAACCACAAGCTTTCAACAATGCAAAACACAAAATCATCATCAAATTCAAAAATTGAGACATGGGCTTGATAGATTACATAGCAACGATCGCAAAAGCGTAAAAATTATCAAAAACTGAAGCAAAACATACCTTAAACTAGCCAAAATGAGTGCCGAATACTAAAGCTTAAGAGCCCTATTTTTCTTTCTTCAATTCGGCAAGATGATGAACATTTGGCTTTATTTTCATGCTTTTGTTTTTATTTATTTATCACATAATTTTCAAATTACAAATATACATTTAATGTCCACTAACTTAATAATGGCATATTAATATTATAAGGACTTCCAACAAATCAAATCATAACAATTTAGCACATTAACAAATAGCTAGCCACTTTTACATTTTACGTGATTAAGTCCTTTTATTAAATCAGACACTCAAACGATAAAATTGAATCATGAAAATTTCACTGATATCAATTCACACATTAAAAACACAGAAAATAATATTTAAATATTTTTTCTGACTCAAATTTGTGATTCCGAAACCACTATTTCAATTAGGGTATAAACCAGATTGTTACATATTTTGTGATGGTGTGATGATTCCTGACAACTTAAATTGTGTTCTCATATAGTAATGGATCCCGAAAGAGCTGTAACTGAAGATGTAGAGAGTAACGCGCCCGCTCCTACTCAAAGGGCTGCGCAATTCGAATCTAGACTTGTAACTAGTAGCCTCGAGGGAGAGACTAAACAAGCATTCTTCCAAATGATGAGTGAGTGGTTCATAAATTTCGTTCGAACGAATTCGGCTGCTCAACAACCTCCACCCCCACCTATTCCTCAACAAGTCCTAGTTGTGCCACAATTGATAGATCCGATTTGATTGAGTAAGCCACCTGTTGATAAGATTCGTAAATATGGGGCTGAAGAGTTTCGGGCTAATGTTGATGATGATGCTGAACGAGCTGAGCTCTGGCTCGATAATACAATCTGAATATTCGATGTGTTATCTTGTACTCCTGATGAATGTATCAAATGTGCCGTATTTTTGTTAAGAGACACTGCGTATCATTGGTGGAAAACATTAGTATTTGTGGTTCCAAAAGAACGGGTTTCTTGGGAGTTTTTCCAAATCAAATTCTGGAAGAAATATATTAGCCATAGATTTATTGATCAGGAGATAATGAGTTTCTCGAGCTGAAACAAGCTCGTATATCTGTTACCAAATACGAGTGAGAATTTGTGAGATTGAGCAGATACACTCGGGAATGTGTTTTAACTGAAGCTATTATGTGCAAGAGATTTGAAGATGGTTTAAATGAAGACATCAAGCTATTAGTTGGGATTCCGTAAACTACTCGTTCATCATCTGGAAGAAGGCTTCTTTAGTCTCTCCTCCCTGGCTACCCGTTACGGGTCTTGATTCAGATGCGCTACTCCGTGAATAGAGGCAGGCACATTACTTTCTACATCATCAGCTACAGCTCGATTTGGATCCATTTACTATACGAAAACACATTTTAAATTGCCAGGAGTCATCACACTATCAGAAGTTATATATGGCATGCATAGCTAGACTTTCACATAAGCTACGTTAGTCCTAGAATCGACTAAATCGTAGCTCTGATACCAATAAATGTAACGCCCCTCACCCGTATTCAATGCCAAAATAGGGTTATAGAGCATTACCAAACTTATAATACATTAAAACATATATTTCACATACAATTAGTCAATTCATATACAATTCATTCACAACCAATCATTTTGTCCCTAATACGAGCCTTCGAGGCCCTAAACATGCATTAGGAGCAATTCAAGACTAAACTGATAACTTTGGAAAGTCTTAGAACACTTAGAAAATTTTCTCAAAAACATGGGACACACGCCCATGTCGCCCGACCGTGTGTCTCACACGACCAAAGACACGCCTGTGTCCCATCCCTTGTCTATCCCCGTAAAACTCACTGACTTAGGTCACACAACCAATACATGCGCCCGTGTGCCCTAAAAATGGCCATACACGCCCATGTGCTAGGCCATGCCAAACCTGTAGTGTATACTGACTTATGCCACACTGCCAAGTCAAATGCCCGTGTGTGAGGCCATGTGGAGCATACTGACTTGTTTTCTATTTCAAGACCAGGGGACACATGGTTGTGCACGTGACCATGTGTCACACATGGCTGAGACACATGCTCGTGTCTCTGCCCATGTGGACAAAAATAGGCTATTTACCAAGCCAATTTGCCACCCTATCTTATGCACACCTATACAAAACATCAATAACACCAAAACATAGCATCAATAGACATATAAATCAACCTCAAATCAAGCATATTCTATACCATTTCATTTCTCATCAATACAAATCACAAATACCACAATATGCCACCTAATTTCATACCTAATTTCACTTATCAGAACATCAATATGGCCATTTCCTATACAAGCATTATTTTGCCTAGTTACATAAACATGCCAAGCTCAATTCTCACCCATTAAAAACCCCTAATTAACAAATACCAAAAATCATAACATATGCATCTCCAACCTCATAACCAGGCCATATACACATTGACATATACATAACCACTTCATCCAACATAAACCAACTCTCATGGCTATATACAAATCAAGACATAGACATTCATTAGCCAACTCAAATGGCAAAGTTCAATACCAAAATACATCTCAAAATAACCGTAATCCTATACATGCCATATAACCAAAACATAAGCTCAAAAGTACCAAATTGGTAGTTGGGCGATCCCCTGTAACACCCCTTACCCGAGACCGTTGACGGAGTCGAGCACGAGGCATTACTAGACTTAACTTACTAAATCAGGGCATAAAAATTGAAACTGTCCATCTGCTTCATGTTCACTAAATTGACTATAACTCGAGTTACAAAACTCAAAATTTAGATCCGTAAATTTTCCCTGAAACTAGACTCATATATATTCTTACTATAGTTTTTTTAGCATTTTTGGTATGGCCAATTAGTACAGTTTATTAGTTAAAGTCTCTCCTGTTACACGCTTTGTGATTCGACCCTCCGCACAAAAAAAGATCAATTATCTCATAATATATAACTCTTTTGCCTACACCATTTCTTCATATAAAAATAGACTCAATAAGCTTTAATTATATATCTCATTCACACCATAATTCCATTTATACTAGTTTTAGTGATTTTTCAAAATCATGTCACAGTTGCTGTCCAAACTATTCCCCTGCATATAATTACATGATTTCTCTATAATAACTATCAATAGGCATTACAAAACATCCAAAACATGCTCTTAATTAGCCATTTTAATAGCTAATTATTACCAAGCATTTACAAGCCAATCTTAAGCCATATCATAAGGTCATACACACAAAATGGCTAAGTCCCTTTACATGCCATAACTTAAAACATTCGAGTCACAAAATACCAATATAATCCATTGATAGTGTGTAACGATCTCCGGTGTCCTTTCGATCCCCGAGTTGGCTTGTAATACTATAAAAACAACAGAAAAGAATGGGAGTAAGCATTAAGCTTAGTAAGTTTGCATGTAAATAAATAACAACATTCATAATAAATTATTTTATTCTCTTCTTATCAAGATCACTTAAGCTTTTAACTCAATGTTCTTAAAATTTCATTCTTACCTGTACCTTTTAACAGGAACTTGTCTTACCTTTCCTTTGGTATACTCTTTGAATTTTCCCGTTGAATACACTTGGAATACTAAAGATACGAGGGTACCTTTTCTTATGAAACTTAACCATTGCCTTGTCTTGACATGGTCTTACGTGGTATCCTTGCCTTATGAACTCACCAATGCCATGCCTTGGCATGGTCTTACATGGGACCTTTACCTTATAGAAACTTATCAATGCCATGTCTTGACAGGGTCCTACATGATTTCCTTAAACCCTAATGTCATGACATTTGTATCCAACACATTCCTAAGGTTCAACCGGAACTTTCTAAGATAGCTTTTCCGTCAATTCATACTTGAGTCTTTGAAGGATAAATTTATAAAATAGATATGTAAATGCTAGAATTTAATAGTATTAAATGTAAAATAATAGAATATTGCATTTATTTACCGCAAACTTACCTCGAAACAAAATACGATAAACTATATCGATTTAGTCCACTATCTTTTTCTTTCCCCGATCTAACTCCAGATTTCATTCTTCTTGATCTATAATAGCAAATTTAGCTTATTTAATACTCATATTTACCAAAACAGTCCTTAACTCTAACTTTGGAAAAATTATGATTTTGCCTCTAAACTTTTACATATTTACACATTTGCCCCAAAGCTCAGAAATTAAACTTTATCCCTTATTCTTATGTTCTATGACATGCTGATCCTTTTTCCCTTGTATGACAACATCAAATTCTCACTCTAACATGTACTTATGAACATTAGGTATCTTTACCGATTAAGCCGTTTTACTCGTTTTTACTTAAAATCACTTAGCAGAAGTTGTTTAACATAATTTTAGACTCCATATTCTAACATAAATCATCAAAATAAACACATTTCACTATGGGTATTTTTCCAAATATGAACCCTAGCATGAATTATTGATAGAATAAGCTAAACTGAGCTACCGGGGCTTCAAAAATGTAAAGAACATTAAAAACGGGGCTTGGAATCACTTACTATAGAGCTTGGAAGCTTGAAACAAACCCTAGCTATGGTGAACCCTTGAAAATTCAGCCTAATGAAGAAGATGAGCATATTTTGCCATCTTTTTCCCTTTTAATATCTTTTTATTACAAAATGACTAAATTACCCTTCATTAAAAGCTTTGGTTCTTTCTACCTATATATGTCCATTTTTGTCCATGAAAGCCTAATGGTATAATTACAATTTAAGGGCCTCTACTTCAATTATACTCTTCAATTCAATCCTTTATCATCTAAAACTCATATTTATCAACTTTTGCAATTAAGTCCTAATAGGCAAATTAGACATGCAATTCATGAAATTTTCTATCGATATTCTAACACATGCATCTAATCACTCGATAAATCATAGTAATTATTTGTAATAAACTTTTCTATCTCGAATTCATGGTTTTGCAACCACAATTCTGTTTAGGCCCTATTTTGGGATGTTACATCCCCGAATCTGAGCTAGCTTTGAAGCCACTATAAAGCACAATAAAATAAACAAAGTAAGTTTTATAGCTTAGTAAGGTCGTATGTAATAAACTCAATGAAATCATAAATACACATTTCAACCATTCAAATACAACAACATATAGATCATTTAACTAAGAAACCTTTCACATATTCAATCATAATCTTATATAAGAGCTTCATAACTTCTTCATTTTAAGCTTATACAATTCATGTACATACCTATATCACTTCATATCAATCTCATACTCAATCACGTCTTTCATTTACCTATTGAACCATTCGGAATACAATTGGATACATGGTAAACTCGCACCCGAAGTGCGACATATATAGCCAAAGCTAACTCAATCTCATATCACATATACTACTTACACTAGAGCTATCAACGGGCCTGCTCGCACAAGTTGTGGGTCAAGTTGTAGCTACACGGTGCTGCTTACACAAGTTGTTAAGTAACCACAACACATGCCGATATAGTCAGCCAGCGGTAAGACGTACAAGACCAGCACCCAGATCACATAATCACAATAATCCCCTAATGACATGTCACTAGTATCCTATCTATTCCTAAGGTTTAACCGGGATTTCCAATGCCAAATCATAGTCAAATCATTTTTGAAATGTCCGTAGTCTCGTATTCACAGTTTATGCAATATCAAAGCATTAAAACATAACTATACAAATGCTAAATTGATAGATTAGTCGAGAACTTTGTTTTTCCACCGATCTAGATCTGAATTTCACTTTTCTTGATCTATATGTAATCAAAATCAACTTATTTAATTATCTTGTAATATCCTGAAATTGGGTACTGTTTTCGCATAGTCTCTTCGGGCTCCCATGTAGCGTATTTTATCCCATGCCTATTCCATAATACTTTCACAAGTCCAATACTTTTTTTCCTTAATTGTTTAACCTCACGAGCTAGAATTTTTACCGGTTCCTCACTGTAAGTCATATCTGGCTAAATCTCAACCTCTGTTTACGAAATCACATACGATGGATCTAAACAATAACGACGTAACATAGACACATGAAACACATTATGAATCTTGTCTAACTCAGTCAGGAAAGCTAACCGATATGCCAATGGCCCAACTCTCTCAATCACCTCAAACAGTCTAATAAAATGGGGACTTAATCTGCCTTTCTTGCCAAATCTGAGAACTTTCTTCCACGAGGATACTTTCAAGAATACCTTATTACCAACTTGAAATTCAATGTCCTTTCGTTTCAAATCTGCATAGGATTTCTGCCTATCTGAAGCTACTTTCAAGAAATCTCTGATGACTTTTATTTTTTCTTCTGTTTCTTTGACTAAATCAACCCCGTAAATCTAATTTTTGTTAAGCTCTGTCCAATACAAAGGTGTGCGACATTTACGTCCATACAAAGCTTCATAAGGTGTTAATACAAAGGTGTGCGACATTTACGTCCATACAAAGCTTCATAAGGTGTCATCTTCAGACTCGATTGATATCTATTATTGTAGGCAAACTCTATTAATGACAAGTATTTCTCCCAACTACCTTGAAATTCCAATACACAACATCTAAGCATATCTTCAAGTACCTGGATAACTCTTTCTGACTGACCATCAGTCTGAGGATGGAAAGCTGTACTAAAACTCAACTTTGTACCTAAAGCTTCCTGCAATTTCTTCCAAAATCGTGAAGTAAATCTCGAATCTCTATATGAGATAATCGATAACGGTACTCCATGTAGTCTAACTATCTCTGAAACATACAACTCAGCCAACTTGTCAAGTGAATATCCATACAAACTGGAATAAAATGAGCGGACTTCGTCAGCTTATCAATCACAACCCATACTGTATCTTTCTTTCTCGGTGTCAAAGGCAATCCTGTCACAAAATCCATAGTAACTTGGTCCCATTTCCACTCGGGAACTAATACAGGCTGCAATAAACCTGAAGGTACCTGATGTTCGGCCTTTACCTGTTGACAAATCAAGCATCTAGAAACAAACTCTGATATATCTCTTTTCATTCCTGTCCACCAATACATTTTCTTCAAATCATTATACATTTCTGTACTACCTGGGTGAATAGACAAAGAACTGTTGTGTGCTTCCTGTAAGATTTTTCGAATAAGTTCATCATTCTTGGGTACACATACTCTATCTCTGAACATCAAACAACTGTCAGAACCAATTTGTAAATCAAACTCTACACCTGACTCACACTGAACTCTTTTGGCTTGCAACTCACTGTCATTCTTCTGAGCTTCACAAATTTCTTCAAGAAACATCAGTTTAGCTCTCAACTCTGCTACAATAGAACCATCATCTGATAAGGCCAAACTAGTGTGCAAAGCTCTCAAGGTAAATAACGATTTTCTACTCAAAGCATCAGCAACAACGTTTGCCTTACACGGGTGATAATCGATCACTAGCTCATAATGTTTAATGAACTCTAGCCATCTTCTTTGCCTCAAGTTTAGATCTTTCTGAGTCATCAAGTATTTCAAACTTTTATGATCAGTGAATATTCGGCATTTCTCACCATACAAGTGATGTCTCCAAATTTTTAATGCAAATACAATAGCAGCTAGCTCTAAATCATGTGTCGGATAATTTTTCTTATGTGGTTTTAACTGTCTAGAGGCATAAGCACTTACCCTTCCTTCCTGCATAAGTACACAACCTAGTCTATTTAAGGATGCATCACTGTATATCACAAACTCTTTACCCGGTTCTGGTTGTATTAAGACAGGAGCTTTAGTCAATAATGCCTTTAACTTGTCGAAACTCTGCTGACATTTCTCAGTCCATTCAAACTTGACATCTTTCTGTAGCAATCTTGTCAATGGAGTAGCTATCATGGAAAATCCCTCTACAAATCGTCTATAATAACCGACAAGACCAAGAAAACTTCTGACCTCTGATACATTCCTGGGAGGCTTCCAATCAACAATGGCTGAAATCTTACTCAGATCAACTCTAATACCTTCACCTGAGACAATATGTCCAAGAAAACAAACTTCCCGTAACCAGAACTCACTTTTGCTAAACTTGGCATAAAGTTGATTATCTATCAAAATCTGTAAAACTATTCTCAAATGCTCTGCATGCTTAGTCTCATCATGAGAATAAATCAAGATGTCATCAATGAACACAACTACAAACTTGTCCAAATAAGGTCTAAAAATTCGATTCATTAAATCCATAAAAACAGCAGGAGCATTGGTTAAGCCAAATGGCATCACAAGAAACTCATAGTGACCATACCTAGTTCGAAAAGCAGTTTTCGGAACATCTGACTCTTTAACACGCAACTGATAGTATCCGGATCTCAAATCTATCTTAGAAAACACAGTGGCTCCCTTCAATTGATCAAATAAATCATCTATTTTAGGCAATGGATATTTGTTCTTGATGGTTACCTTGTTAAGTTGCCGATAATCTATACACAATCTCATGGAACCGTCCTTCTTTTTCACAAATAACACTGGTGCTCCCCATGGTGAATAACTAGGTCTTACAAAGGCTTTATCAGTTAATTCCTGTAACTGAGCTTTCAATTCTTTCAATTCTATTGAAGCCATTCTATAAGGAGCAATAGAAATAGGTGTGGTACCTGGAATCAATTCAATACCAAACTCAACTTCTCTGATAGGAGGCAAACCTGGTAGTTCTTCTGGGAACACATCAAGAAACTCATTTACCATAGGCACTGATTCAATTTTCAGCTTTGGATCTTTAGTATTCAACACAAAAGAAAGATAAGCTTCATATCCTTTCCTCAAACATTTCTGAGCAGACATGATAGAAATCATGGAAATTGAACTACCTGACTCATCTGAATTAACCCGAAGTATCTCACCATTTTCACACTTCAACTCAATGAATTTCTTTCCACAATTCACTATCACACCATGTGCAGTTAACCAATCCATACCAAGAATCACATCAAACTCATCAAACGGAAATAGCATGAGATCTGCCGGAAAACAGTAACCTCTAATCATCAAAGGGCAATTTCTACATACTTTGTTTACTAACACATAATGACCTAATGGATTCGATACTTTAATCACAAATTCCATAAACTCTATGGGCATGTTCATTTTAGGCATCCATTTCATACAAACATAGGAATGGGTTGAACCCGGATCAATCAAAGCAATAACAGTAACATCATGAAGAGAAAATGTACCCGTAATTATGTCGGGGGAAGATGCCTCTTCACGAGCACGGATAGCATAAGTCCTTGCGGGTGCTCTAACATCTGATCTCATTATTGTATCTCTAAATGTTCCTCTACCTGTCCCTACTCCAGGATTTCTCTGAGATCTACCTCTAACGGGGGTATTGCCTGATCTTGCACTCGGTATTACTTCTCTTTTAACCATTTCGGGACACTCCCGAATGAAATGATTCGGTGCACCACATCGGAAACAACCAGTCTTAGTTGCTCGACATTGACCTAGAGGACGTCGACCGCATTGAGGACACTCGGGTCTATCAGGCTGAATACTACCAACACTCGCAATCGAAGTGGTTTGAGCTTCTGGATCCATAAATCTTCTACCTCTGTTTCGGCTAGAATACCCAGCTAAAAAATTAGATCTTATAGAAAACTCTCTAGGCCTCTTGGATGTAGACTGAAACGACTTGCTCATCTATCTTTTTTTCGTATCTTGTATCTCAATTTCAGCTTTACCATTTCTTTTTAACAACTCCTTTGCCTTACAGGCTCGGTAAACTAAAACAACAAATTCCTTTATCTCTAGAACACCAACTGACAGTCGGATATCATCATTGAGCCCATCCTCAAATCTTTTGCATATGATAGCCTCTGTAGACACACACTCTCGAGCATAATTGCTGAGTCTGAAAAATTCACGTTCATACTCAGTCACAGTTATCTTACCGTGTTTTAATTCAAGGAACTCTTTTCTTTTCTGGTCAATAAACCTCTGACTGATGTACTTCTTACGGAACTCCTCCTGAAAGAAAACCCAAGTAACTCTTTCTTTCGGTACTACTGACACAAGTGTCTTCCACCACTAGTAGGCTAAATCTCTAAGAAGTGACACTACACATTTAATACACTCTTCTGGTGTCCAGGATAACTCATCAAAAACTTTGATAGTGTTCTCGAGCCAAAATTCAGCTTTCTCTGCATCATCATTTTTGGTAGCCCAGAACTTTTTGGCCCCTTATTTTCTGATCTTGTCAACGGGTGGTTTCTCTCTTCTGAATGTATCTGTAATTGGGGAAGCTACATGAGTGGTCTGAGGATCATGAGGGTGTGGAGGTCTAACGGCTGGGTTCGCATTTAACGAACTCAAAGAAACCATTCATTCATAACTTGGAAGAAGGCTTCTCGAGCCCTCCTCCCCGACTAATCGTATGCTTGGGCCTTTCACTACTATCTGGTGGCACTGTCCCTTCTGCGGGAGCGGGCACATTACTCTCTACATCATCTACACTAGCTCGTTCGGGATCCATAACTATAAAAGAAAAACATTTTAAAATCGTCAAGAGTCATCACACTATCAAAATATAAGTATGGCTGTATTGTCAGACTCTTACTCATACTGAATATTTCGAGAACCAACTAAACTCTGGCTCTGATACCAATAAATATAACACCCCTTACCCGAGACCGTTGACGGAGTCGAGCACGAGGCATTACTAGACTTAACTTACTAAATCAGGGCATAAAAATTGAAACTGTCCATTTGCGTCATGTTCACTAAATTGTCTATACCTCGAGTTACGAAACTCAAAATTTAGATCGGTAAATTTTCCATGAAACTAGACTCATATATCTTCTTACTATAATTTTTTCAGAATTTTTGGTATGGCCAATTAGTACAGTTTATTAGTTAAAATCTCCCCTATTACACAGTTCGCCAGTTCTGACCCCTCTGTACAAAAGATTAATTATCTCATAATATACAACTCTTCTGCCTACATCGTTTCTTTCATATAAAAATAGACTCAATAATATTTAATTCTATATCTCATTCACACCATAATTCCATTTATACTATTTTTAGTTATTTTTCAAAATCACGTCACAGTTGCTGTCCAAATTGTTCCCCTGCATATAATTACATGATTTCTCTATAATAACTATTAACTAGGCATTACAAAACATCCAAAACATGCTCTTAATTAGCCTTTTTAATAGCTAGTTATTACCAAGCATTTTCAAGCCAATCTTAAGCCATATCATAAGGTCATACACACAAAATGGCTAAGTCCCTATACATGCCATAACTTAAAACATTCGAGTCACAAAATACCAATATAATCCTTTGATAGTGTGTAACGATCTCCGACGTCCTTTCGATCCCCGAGTTGGCTTGTAATACTATAAAAAGAGAGAAAAGAATGGGAGTAAGCATTAAGCTTAGTAAGTTTGCGTGTAAATAAATAACAACATTCATAAAAAATTATTTTATTCTTTTCTTATCAAGATCACATAAGCTTTTAACTCAATGTTCTTAAAATTTCATTCTTACCTGTACCTTTTAACAGGAACTTGTCTTAACCTTCCTTTGGTATACTCTTTGAATTTTCCCATTGAACCACTTGGAATACTAAGGATACGCGGGTACCTTTTCTTCTGAAACTTAACCATTGCCTTGTCTTGACATGGTCTTACGTGGTATCCTTGCCTTATGAACTCACCAATGCCATGCCTTGGCATGGTCTTACATGGGACCTTTACCTTATAGAAACTTATCAATGCCATGTCTTGACAGGGTCCTACATGATTTCCTTAAACCCTAATGTCATGACATTTGTATCCAACACATTCCTAAGGTTCAACCGGAACTTTCTAAGATAGCTATTCCGTCAATTCATACTTGAGTCTTTGAAGGATAAATTTAAAAAATAGATATGTAAATGCTAGAATTTAATAGTATTAAATGTAAAATAATAGAATATTGCATTTATTTACCGCAAACTTACCTCGAAACAAAATACGATAAACTATATCGATTTAGTCCACTATCTTTTTCTTTCCCCGATATAACTCCAGATTTCATTCTTCTTGATCTATAATAGCAAATTTAGCTTATTTAATACTCATATTTACCAAAACAGTCCTTAACTCTAACTTTGGAAAAATTATGATTTTGCCCCTAAACTTTTACATATTTACACATTTGCCCCAAAGCTCAGAAATTAAACTTTATCCCTTATTTCTTATGTTCTATGACATGCTGATCCTTTTTCCCTTGTATGACAACATCAAATTCTCACTCTAACATGTACTTATGAACATTAGGTATCTTTACCAATTAAGCCGTTTTACTCGTTTTTACTTAAAATTTAGCAGAAGTTGTTTAACATAATTTTAGACTCCATATTCTATCATAAATGAAACACCCCACACCCGGCCCACGAGCCTGAACCGAATCTGGTATGTTCCTTAAGTAAACCGGTTTTCAAATTCTTGGTTACTTAGAGAAAAATTGTAAATTTTAGAAAACATTGTTTTGGGTTGGGCTTAAATTGGAACCCATTTAATAAATTTTGAAAACCCAACTTAAATAAGGTGACAAAGTAATTTTAGGGTTTATTATTTTGAAAGAAATAAATTTACTTAACTTTAATAAAAAATATGTTGTATCATCATCAAATAAAAATAAGCAGAAGTAAAGGAAATCCAACTGGGCCTTATGGCCTTATTACATCATTCAAACCCAAAATAAAAGTTTAAAGTACTAAATTTAAATAGAGTCCAAATTCTAATAAATTCTTCAAGTGTTGCATGGCCACCTTTAGCTCCTGTAGGCCGGTCCATTATCGCTCACCATCTGAAAAATAATTCCCCAACTGGTGAGTCCACAGACTCAATGTGTACACTGAGACTAATTTTCAACAATTCGGAGCATACAAGTCATATCAATTTCATGTTCATACAAAATAAAGGATGATGTAACCCAAACCCAAGCCTATTTGTCCATCCGCTACACACCACCCGTACCAACCTATACACCGTGGGGACTACTAAGTCGACCCTCCATCCGCTACACACCATCGGCGATCCATTGCAATCGACGTGCTCATCGCCCACTTACGTTGTGTCTTTAGACACTATATTCGAATGATGTAAACCGGTTACCATATTCAATTAATGGGACCGTAGCCACCATATTTCGTTGGTGAGACCGAAGTCAGCACCTTCGTTGGTGAGACCGTAGTCATCACCTTCACTTTCTCCCTTCACATATATCCCAAATGCCCCAATTATTACATATCATTCATATCATATTTAAATTCACATTCATGTCACTTTTTTGATTATAACACATTCATAATCCTATCAAAAGTAGGAATACGTGCACTGGTACTTTTTGCCTGATTATGGTACTTAGCCATATTCTCATTCTTATACACATTCATATATTAAAACATAATTATTGCCATAACATATATATATTGAAAGTTAGTGTGAGTACACACACGATTTGCTTAATAGGTTCCTTGAAATCCGAAGAATGATCTACCGATTTAGATCTCAAATCCTACATAAGTTAATCACTTTAAAAGACCATTCGGACACTTTTCCAAATACAACTAGGATTTGTATTACTTACCTTAAAATTTCCAAATCTGAAAAGGATTCCTTGCCTTGTATGTCCGTCAAATCCCTATAATTATATGTTAATTTTAATCTCATATATATTCCATAACTTTTGACCAAATATGTGTATATCTTACCTTAGATTCTTGAATCTGGATGATCTCTCCCTTGTAGTCGATAGCACTAGAAATCCCGAAATACTCCTTATAGTTTCGCCACAATAATAATAACATTAATCCCTATTTTTCGGCTTTAAAGAAGAGAATAAATCAATAACCACAAGATTCTTACCTTAAGTGTTGAATTCGGATGGATCTATCCCGACACCACTTCGAGAGATTCGGCTTTAGCGAATTTTAGCTAGGTTGGATTTGGTTTTGAAAAGGAAGAAGAAGAAGAAAAGAAAAAGAAAGATGAGGCTAGAGAATTCGGCTAGACAAAAGAAAAGAGAAAAGAGCCCTAAAAATTTCGGCAGAGATGAGGAGGAAGCAAAAATTGATGAGTAGCCCTCCTGTCCTCCTTTTATAGCCGAAAATATCAGCCTAGGAGAGTCCCTTACTTGGCCACCACTCCTCTTTCATCATCTATTTTATTTAAAATAAACTAGAGAAAAATCTTTATTATCTCTTCCAAATAATCCAAATTAAAAAAATCCTTTATTTATCACCTTTTTAATCGAATATTTATGAAAATAAAACACCTCCTTTCTAGAAGGCTTGTGCCGTCCACCTCAGTCTTCTGGAAACAAAAATAAAACTTTCTTTATTTGCTTCCCAAGTGACTTAAACTCAGGCCCATTCCTCTTGCATATGGCGCCATTTCCATAGGCCCTAAGTGACATCTTCAGGCCACTTTTCCAAGCCTGTTTGTGTGTCAAATTTCACCAACTTTTTCTTTTAAGGCCTCCTTACCCTAATTTCCTATTTTAAACTTTAAAATTTGACATTTCTAGGTCATTTCCAAGTTTCCTAAAATTTTCGATCGGCTCTGTATACTTGCCATTTTTCTTACATTTCAAGTTTCGTAAACGTTCATTTCCATTTCCCATTTCCATTTCCATGCATTTCTAGGTTTCCAAAAATGTTCACTTTCCTCTTTTAAACTTAACATTTCCATACATTTTTAGGACATTTCCCTACATTTCCAAGACAAGACATTTCCTTACATTTCCTTACATTTCCTTGCATTTCCTTGCATTTCCTTACATTTCCATACATTTCCTTACACTTCCTTATATTTCCATACATTTCCATACATTTCCTTACATTTCCTTACATTTTCTTACATTTCCCTACATTGCCTTACATTTCCATACATTTCCACACATTTCCATACATTTCCATACATTTCCATACATTTCCATACATTTGCATACATTTCCATACATTTCCTTATTTCTAGAATTCACATAACACATTCATACATAATTCATAAAACATGCCATTTTACCACATGGTTCCTTGTGTCATGCTTCACACGGAGTTTCTTTTAAAGCCTCATTTACCAAGCTCCCCTTTTTACTTAAAAACCAATAATTTTCCAAAGCTTTCTTCTTCCATCCTAAAATTCTAAAAACCCTTAATACACTTCCAAACACTGCCAAAACCTACTAACTCATGAATTATGCACAAACGCATAACCCCTAATCTAGGATGTTACAATAAATCATCAAAATAAACACATTTCACCTATGGGTATTTTTCCAAATATGAACCCTAGCATGAATTATTGATAGAATAAGCTAAACCGAGCTACCGGGGCTTCAAAAATGTAAAGAACATTAGAAACGGGGCTTGGAATCACTTACTATAGAGCTTGGAAGCTTGAAACAAACCCTAGCTATGGTGAACCCTTGAAAATTCGGCCTAATGAAGAAGATGAGCGTATTTTGCCATCTTTTTCCCTTTTAATATCTTTTTATTACAAAATGACTAAACTATCCTTCATTAAAAGCTTTGGTTCTTTCTACCTATATATGTCCATTTTTGTCCATGAAAGCCTAATGGTATAATTGCAATTTAAGGGCCTCTACTTCAATTATACTCTTCAATTAAATCTTTTATCATCTAAAACTCATATTTATCAACTTTTGCAATTAAGTCCTAATAGGCAAATTAGACATGCAATTCATGAAATTTTCTATCGATATTCTAACAAATGCATCTAATCACTCAATAAATCATAATAATTATTTGTATTAAACTTTTCTATCTCGAATTCATGGTTTTGGAACCACTATTCCATTTACGCCCTATTTCGGGATGTTACATCCCCGAATCTGAGCTAGCTTTGAAGCCACTATAAAGCACAATAAAATAAACAAAGTAAGTTTCATAGCTTAGTAAGGTCGTATGTAATAAACTCAATGAAATCATAAATACACATTTCAACCATTCAAATACAACAACATATAGATCATTTAACTAACAAACCTTTCATATATTCAATCATAATCTTATATAAGAACTTCGTTACTTCTTCATTTTAAGCTTATACAATTTGTAATATCCCGGGTTAGGGGCTATTTTTGTTGTTGCATGTTTTGCATGTGTTTGATATGCTGCGTTGTTGTTTGTGTTGTATCGGGGTTTAATTGTAGGCTAGAAGTAAGCCTGAGTAGGTAGAAAATTTTAGTTTTTGAGCTAAGGTATTAGGAGCTGAGGAAGCTGGGGCTTTTAAATTTATTTTGGGTGTTTGTTAGCACAAGAAACAAGTTGGTGGAGTGGCAATGAAGGCGCCACTAAGGCTTGGAGTGGGTAACGCCTAAAGCAAGGTGGAGGCCTTGTGTTCGAGCTGCATGAGTGGCCACTTTTGGCACTCTTTTTTTGGCATGGAAGATGGAGTTTGTGGCAGTTCAAACTCTGCCATTGACTTGGTCTTCACATTCGAATGATAGGTGGGGAGTGATTTTAGGAGGTTGACTTGTTCAACCAATTTTGAATGAATGGAGGTGAGCAATTGGTGGGTTTATGGCCGAATTTTAGGGAGTAGGGAGGGAGGAGGATGGCATAGTAGTGTGAGGAGTTGAGGAGTGCCGAATTTCATTTGGAAATTTTGGCATTTTTGGTCACTTTTGGTATAGCAAAAAGTCCCCTTTTGATACTTGTAGCCGAATTTTCTTCAAGGTATCTTCTCATTTTCTTTACTTCTTGAAACCAAAAATCCAAGTGAGTGACTCCATCTTTTCTTTTGCAAACCGAAACATAAGCTCTCCTTGGCCGAAATTGTTTTACCTTTTGGTGTTAGTGAGTAGAAACTTGTTTTTTCCTTACTTCAACTCTCTTTTCTTCTTGAAACCGTGTTAGCTTGAATCACCCATTTGCTCTCCCCATTTCTCTTGTGCCGAAACTACCATCATCTTACTTCTCAAATTCCATTTTCTTTTCCTAAGCTTAATTGCCGAAACTCTGCTCCCATTTCACATTGTTTCCCTCAAAGCCAAAAATAGAAAAGTTAAACTCCTAGTGCCGATTTCTTTTTTCTATTGGTTCCAACATAGCCGAATATTCTCCTTCTCCTAGTAGTCTCTTTTGGCCGAATAGCGATAAAGGGTTGGGGTCCTTGCTTCAATAGTTGGTGGTGGTAAGCTTTTGGCCGAATGGCCATTTCTTCTCTTGTTCTATTCTTGATCGTTTGGTTGGTTAAGGGCGATTATGGTCGATTGATTTCGATTAAGTTTAAAGTGATTAGTGATTAACTATTGGTTTATTAGGTCTTGATTGTTGGAAGAGGAATCATTGCTTGACTCGGATTTGGTAGGAAACCAAATCACCTTCAAGGTAAAGGATTGAAATTAACCCCTTTGGGTTTATATGTCTTTGGCCGAATGGTCTTAGTGCTTAAATCCTATGTTGGTGATTGTTTTAGGGGCTTGACAATCGAAGGGCATAAATCGTTCGTAGGATCTTTGGACTCGTATTATCGGTGTGTAACTAACACACCTCTACTTAGTAACGTTGTTAATAAACTTGATTGCTTAATAAGATTGAAAGCAGTGAGAAGGATAATTGGATACCCAAAAGGGATTGTGTACGATTCGGGTAAGTCTGTTTCTATGATGAGTATTAATGATAATACATGATATCATGATTTATGTTATACATGTTATGAGTTGTAATGCTTGATATGTTAGCATGATATGCGTGGCTTGTATGAGATGCATAACCCCATGAGTATGATATGTATGGGTGATACGAGAGGAGGGAACAGTGATATATTGTGTTGACGAGCACGGTGCTTTGGTAGCACACTTTGTGACTTTTGGGTCACGGAGGTTTGGCACCTCCAGAGGTTTGGTACCTCGCGTCTCGCCCCAGTGGCTCAAGTACCACGATGGGTTGGCCCCATGAGATGATTATACGGGATTGGCGCCGGTGTTTTGGTAACACACGATGGGTTGGCCCCATCACGATTTGTGACTACGGTCACCGGTGCTTTGGTAGCACATTGTGTCTTTGGGACACCGAGGTTTGGCACCTCATTGCGACTAGTCCCCGTGGTTTGACCACCGTGGGTTGGCCCCACTTGAGATATGGGATCGTCGCTAGTGTTTTGGTAACACACGATGGGTTGGCCCCATCTTTGGATTTGTGACTTCGGTCACGGTGCTTTGGTAGCACAATTGTGTCTTTGGGACACCAAAGTGGTTTGGGACCACATTGATAGATAATGTGTCTTTGGGACACCGGTGTTTTGGTAACACATTGTGATTATACGTCACAAAGTGGTTTGGTACCACACGGGGTAGAAAAGGTGTATGGATGGTTAGGATCGGGTTGCATTAATTATGTTGCTATGTATGATGTGTGTTAGCATGTTGTTTTATCGGGAGCGGGATTTACACATCGAGTCACTCGACTCACCCTCTCCTTTGACATTTCAGTGACTCGTGAGACGCGGACATGGAGTAGGGATGGACTCGGGGTGCTCATGCCATGTGGAATAAAAGTTTTACTCGAGATGTTATGTTTTGGGTACTTTAGTAATTTACTTTCGGTTGGGTTTATTTCAGATTTGTAAAAAGCCTTTAAATTTCGCGCTTTTGATATTATGTTTTAAGTTTGATTTTAATATGCCTTAATAAATAAGTTGGTATGAAGTTTACTAAAACTTGGAAAGATAATGATTTCAAATTATAACGCAAAGTGTTTTTAAACTATACCATCGGGTATGACCGATTTTATAAGCATATGAAAATCAATGGTTTTCAAACTTGAACGCAAAATTTTACTAAGTCTAAATGTTTTAGTAACAAAAATTAAACCACCGTTTCTCAAACGAAACAAAGTTTTATCAATTCTATTTAGTACAAATTGAAATTTTCAAACCCGTTTTCCCCGTAACATACCAGATTCGGTCGTGGTGTTCGGACCGAGTTTGGGGTGTTACAAGTTTGGTATCAGAGCCAAGTTCAAAAGCTCGGCTGTGGGCCTGAGGCCCAAATTGTTTTCAAAAGTTCGTTTTAAGTGTTTTGGGGTTGAATACATGGTTTACAAGGCATGGCACCGAGTCTCGGCGCAGATTCACCACCTGTAAGTAATTCTAAACTCTTTCGTGAATTATTATTTGTAGAAGGGTAGGTGATATGGAACGTAGTTAGATTTATAGGACTTGAACCCTAGGATTAGATCACTCAAACACTCGAACTAAAGCATAATACTTAAAGCACTAAACCAATCTATGACTCAGCCACGGGGCTAGGGTGTGGTAACTCCGGTACGCATGTCTAGAAGAGGATCCGGAAGAGCTTGGTATTTAAGCAGTCCTCGTGACTCACCTCCTCTTCGCAGTATCCCCACGGTGCGTGAGCAGAGTTCACCACGACCAAGAAGGCTCGGTCATAGACTTAACCTAACGACTAAAACCCAAAAGGGAATTAGCCATGTTTTCGAAAATACAACAACAACTCTAATGTTTTCAAACTTTTTGCAGTAAACTCTTTCAAAATTGAGAATGTCACTTTTACAACAATTTTCTTGAAAAACCTGATTTATGGAAAATTACAAAAATGCCCTTAGGGGTAAATTTACTAAAATGCCCTCGGTTTATAAAATAGCAACTCAATGATTTTGCCCAAAATTTCAATGATGTTACGAAATTCAAACACTCTGTTTTACAAAATATCAATCGGAAATTTTGATTTTGGAAAATTTACAAGAACGCCTCTCGGTTTGTGAAAATTACTAAAATACCCCTGGTTTCCAAAACGAAGTATTTTACAAAATTTTCAAAGAACACTCTCAAATTTTTGGAATTTCAAATTGACCGGTTTTACGAAAGTTTAAAATATCTTTTAATTACGAAAATACCCTGTAGGGAAAATGACGAAAATACCCTTGGGCTAGAAATGGGCAGCAATGTCCGAAGAGTGAATAGGTATGGAAAGGGTTAAGGAATGGATGTATGACCTCTTTTGGGTGAATAGGATAGAAGATTGAAACCTTGGTTGCTCGAAAGAACCCCTGAATAAACTCCATCCATAAAATTTCTTTGCGGTTAAGAAAGTGGAACGATACTAATGCATAAAAATCTTCTTAATCAGAAACGTAGATCGTTAGTCATGAGTACTCGAGGAGGACGTGGCCGTAATACTCGTGGTCGAGGTCGAGGTAGGATGACAGTTTCTGAACCCGTAGGATCTGGTCAAGGGTCAGAAAATGAGATCTTGGGTTCGCCACCGGTGGAGGTGGTGAGTTCCAAGATCAGACTGGAGACGATGCAGTGTCACAGGCGATGCTGCGGGTGTTGGAAAGAGTAGCTGGCGTAGGTGGTGGTGCAGGAGTTAGGAAATCTGTTCCTGAGCGACTCCGGGCTAATGGGGCCGAGTTCTTCCGAGGTGTATCGGGTGTTGCTCGAAAGCACCGGCGAATATTGTTTGGAGGCAACCGGCGGATCATGGATGATCTGGACTTGACGGCTGAAGAGAAGTTGAAGGGCATCGTATCGCTTCTTCGGGATGAGTCATATCAGTGGTGGCTCACGGTTCGGGACAGTGTGGCAGCTGAGGATCTGACATGGGATTATTTCAGAGCTGCATATCAAAAGAAATACATTGGGACTAGCTACATCGACTCCCAGCGAAAGGCATTTCTGAGGCTTGTTCGGGGAGTAAATCGATTCTTGAGTACGAGGTGAGTTCTGGTCGAGTAGGTATGCCAGGGCATTGTAGCCACCGAGCATGAGAGGTGTGTTCGTTTCGAGGATGGTCTGCGAGGACGAGTTGAGGTCGCTGATTGCTCCACGCCGAGAGCGCGAGTTTCTTTGTCTTAGTCGAGAAGGCTAAGGTAGCCAAAGGGTGTTAAAGAGTCGGTAAGACAGAGCATGGGACAGGAGTAGGCTTAAGAGGAGCTTTGGGTCTTCGGATCATCCGGTAACCCGCAAGAAGAGGCTAGACCGGAGGGCGAGAATCGATCTGCTAGGTTTGTTGCTACCAGGCGGGACCGCCGCGAGTGTAATGTGGGAAATCTCATTGGGGTGGTTGTTGGGTGGTGGAAAAGGTTGCCGAGTGTGGTTCTCTGGATCATCGCATTAGGGATCGCCCGCGTAGGATGGCGGATTGATCCGAGAGTCGGGCCGTAATCGGTTCAGAGGTAATGGACCGCCACCACGGAGGGGCGTGATAATGGCAGAGGTGGTAATGGATTTGGTCGAGGTCGTGGAGCACCGGGCGAGAGGTGCGGGTAGTTACGAGGCACGGCGGCACTGATGCGGTGTATGCGCTAGGCGCCGCGAGAGGCGGCGACGACCGGACGTAATCACCAGATGCGTTTTGATTTTTGGTTCTCCCTATCCGCTTTAATTGATTTGGGTTCCACGATTCGTATGTTGCTAGTAGTATAGTTGAGACCATGGACTTAGACTTAAACCGCTTCTAGACAAATGCGTACTTAGCCCTCTAGGTCACTCTGTAGTCGTAGATAAGTTGTATAAGGATGTACCACAGAACTCCAAGGGGTCATTTTCTTCTTGATCGATGGAACCGCCGTTTGGGGAGTTCGATCGATTCTTGGAATGGTGGTTGGTTAAGTACCGGGCTAAGGTGGATTGCGACCAAGCGCATGGTTCTATCGACGGATAAGGAGATGAAGTGATTATGATAGGTAATAGGAGAGATTACTTATCCAATGTGGTATCGGCATTAAAAAGCTGTAAAGATGGTCGGGAAGGTCGTGAAGCGTATGTGGTTCATGTGTATGCCTTGGAGGCTAAAAAAGCTGCTTTGTTGAGAAGGTTAAATCATGTTAAGGAATTTGTGGATGTGTTTCGGAGGAGCTTAGGGTTTGCCACCGGATCGTGAGGTAGAGTTTGGGATAGATCTCGCTACCGTGGGGCTCGCGCGGTGTCTATTGCTCCATATAGGATGGCGCCAAAGGAATTGGTAGAGCTTAAGGCTCAGATTCAGGAGCTGTTGGATCGAGGCTTCATTAGGCCAAGTGTTTCACCGTGGGGAGCGCCGGTATTATTCGTCAAGAAGAAGGACGGTACGATGCGGATGTGTATAGATTACCGCCAACCGAATAAGTCGACGATTAAAAACAAGTATCCGTTACCACGGATAGATGACTTGTTTGATCGGTGAAAGGTATATATCGGTGTTTGAAGATCGATTTGAGGTCCAGGTACCATCGGTTGAAAGTTAAGGAAGCGGATATCCATAAGACGGCGTTTGGACTCGATGCACGGCACTACGCAATTTACGTAATGCCGTTCGGGTTGACTAACGCTCGGCAGCCTTTATGGATATGATGAATAGGGTGTTTCAATGAGATCTCGGACCGTTTCGCCGTGGTTTTTATTGACGATATCTTGGTATATTCAAGGTCACAAGAGGAGCATGATGCACACTTAAGAGTGGTGTTGCGATTTTGAGGAGAAGCAACTCTATGCTAAGTTCGATAAGTGCGAGTTACGCTTAGTGAAGTGACGTTTTTGGGTCATGTAGTATCACCGGTGAGGATTAGAGTAGATCCTCGGAAGGTTGAGGCGATTTTGGATGGAAGCCTCCTAAGTCGATCATTTGAGATTCGGAGTTTCTGGGTTGGCGAGGATACTACCAAGATTCGTTGAGAGGTTTCTTAATTAATTGCGCACCGATGACTAAGTCATTAAGGAAGGGAGCTCCGTTCGTTTGGTGAGAAGCAAGCAGGAGAGTTTTGATAAGTTGAAGAGGATCTTGACCGAGGCTCTGTTTTAATTCAACCCGAGGCCGGTAAGGAATTCACGAGTATCTTTGCGACGCATCACATACGGGTTTGGGTTGTGTCTTTGATCACGGGGCAGAAGGTAAGGTGGTGGCTTACGCTTCTCGGCGGTGAGGCCACACGAGGTCAACTATCCGACCTTACGATTTAGAGTGGCGTTTGTAGTCTTCGCTCTAAAAATGGAGGCACTACTTATATACGGGGAGAAGTCAATCGTCTACACGGATCATAAGAGTTTGAAGTACCTATTGACTCGAAGGATCCGAATTTGAGGCGGCGTAGATGGGTTGAGTTGCTCAAGGATTACGATTCGTTCGATCGAGTATCATCGGGCAAGGCTAACGTGGTGGCGACGCGTTGAGCCGTAGGGTTGTTTCGGACTTAAGAGCGATGTTTGCCCATTTAAGTTTGTATGACGACGGAGTATTGCGCCGAGCTGCGAGTTAAGCCTACTTGGGTTGAGCAGATCAAAAAGAGCTTGATTGGAGGATGGAGGACGAGGTTCGCGAAGGTTACAAGTGTGAGAATGGTGGTTTGGAGAGGTTCTGACTTGTCTAGTGATGAGGTTACGTGTTTTCAAGGGAAGGCTTGTATGCCTAAAGATGTTGAGTCGAGGCGGAGGATTATCAGGACGCGCATAGCGATCCTTATGCTATGCATCCCGGAGGTAGCAAAATGTATAGGGATCTTAAAAAGCGATTTTGGTGGCACGGCTTGAAGAAAGAAGTGACGAGTTTGTTGGGAAGTGTCCGACTTGTCACAGTCAAAGCGGAACATCGCCATCGACGGGTTTGCTTGACTGTGAAGATTCCTCGGTGGAAGTGGGAAAGGATAACTATGGATTTCGTCGGTGGTTTACCGCTACGCCAAGCAAGAAAGATTCGATTTGGGTTATCGTGGACCGTCGACTAAGTCGGCCCATTTCATTCCGGTGAGTGGACTATTCACTCGAGAGATTGGCGAAGCTTTATGTGTCGAGATAGTAAGGCTACGGCGTTCGGTTCGATAATCTCGGATAGGGATCCGAGTTTACGTCGAGGTTCGAGAGCGTTGCATCGAGTGCTCTGAGGCACGCGCTTGATTTCAAAGACGGCTTTTCACCCATGATCGGCGGGCGATCAGAAAGGTCATTCGGATCTTAGAAGACATGCGAGAGGTTGTGTTCGGACTTTGAGGCGATTGGGAAGAGTTTCGCCGTTAGCCGAGTTCGCTTATAACAACGGCTACCAAGCAAGCATCAAAATGGCACCATATGAGGTATTTGTATGGTAGGAAGTGTCGCTCACCTACATGTTGGACGAGTTAGGTGAAGCGTCGATTCTTTGGGACCCGAGTTGGTTCTTTGAGGCGAGAAGACAAGGTTAAGTTGATTCGATCTCGTTTGAAGGAAGCGGACCGGCAAAAGTCTTATGCCGATCTTAAGCGAAGAGATATAGAGTTATTTGTGGGAGATCGTGTTTTCTTAAAGGTCTCACCTTGGAAGAAGGTCTTGAGGTTTTGGCGAGAAAAGGCAAGCTAAGTCCGAGGTTTATTGGGCCGTATAAGGTTTTGAGGCGTGTTGGACCGGTGGCGATCGGCTTGAGTTGCGGTGAGCTTAGCGATTCACGATGTTTTTCACGTTTGATGCTTGGCGGTATCGTTCGAGATCCATCACATGTAGTAGCGAGAGAAGAGATCGAGGTGAACCCGGATATGACAATAGAGGAAGAACCGGTCGCGATTCTAGATCGAGATGTCAAGGTCTGCGTAGAAAGTCCGTGCCTTTGGTTAAGGTTCTTTGGCGGAATCATGGCGTGGAAGAAGCCACGTGGGAACCCGAGAGGACGATGATGAGACAAGCAATACCCGCAACTCTTTTGACCGGGTAATTTTGAGGCCGAAATTATTCTTAAGGGGTAGAAGCGTAATATCCGGGTTAGGGGCTATTTTTGTTGTTGCATGTTTTGCATGTGTTTGGTATCTTTGCGTTGTTGTTTGTGTTGTATCGGGGTTTAATTGTAGGCTAGAAGTAAGCTGAGTAGGTAGAAAATTTTAGTTTTTGAGCTAAGGTATTAGGAGTGAGGAAGTGGGGCTTTTAAATTTATTTTGGGTGTTTGTTAGCACAAGAGAAACAAGTTGGTGGAGTGGCAATGAAGGCGCCACTAAGGCTTGGAGTGGGGTAACGCCTAAAGCAAGGTGGAGGCCTTGTGTTCGAGTCATGAGTGGCCACTTTTTGGCACTCTTTTTGTGGCATGGAGGAAGGAGTTTGTGGCGGTTCAAACTCGCCATTGACTTGGTCTTCACATTCGAATGATAGGTGGGGAGTGATTTTAGGAGGTTGACTTGTTCAACCAATTTTGAATGAATGGAGGTGAGCAATTGGTGGGTTTATGGCCGAATTTTAGGGGAGTAGGGAGGGGGAGTGACGGCATAGTAGTGTGAGGAGTTGAGGAGTGCCGAATTTCATTTGGAAATTTTGGCATTTTCGGTCACTTTTGGTATAGCAAAAAGTCCCCTTTTGATACTTGTAGCCGAATTTTCTTCAAGGTATCTTCTCATTTTCTTTACTTCTTGAAACCAAAAATCCAAGTGAGTGACTCCATCTTTTCTTTTGCAAACCGAAACATAAGCTCTCCTTGGCCGAAATTGTTTTACCTTTTGGTGTTAGTGAGCGAAACTTGTTTCTTCCTTACTTCAACTCTCTTTTCTTCTTGAAACCGTGTTAGCCGAATCACCCATTTGCTCTCCCCATTTCTCTTGTGCGAAACTACCATCATCTTACTTCTCAAATTCCATTTTCTTTTCCTAAGCTTAATTGCAGAAACTCTGCTCCCATTTCACATTGTTTCCTCAAAGCCAAAAATAGAAAAGTTAAACTCCTAGTGCCGATTTCTTTTTCTATTGGTTCCAACATAGCCGAATATTCTCCTTCTCCTAGTAGTCTCTTTTGGCCGAATAGCGAAAGAAAGGGTTGGGGTCCTTGCTTCAATCGTTGGTGGTGGTAAGCTTTTGGCCGAATGGCCATTTCTTCTCTTGTTCTATTCTTGATCGTTTGGTTGGTTAAGGGCCGATTATGGTCAGTTGATTTCGATTAAGTTTAAAGTGATTAGTGATTAACTATTGGTTTATTAGGGTGCTGATTGTTGGAAGAGGAATCACTGCTTGACTCGGATTTGGTAGGAAACCAAATCACCTTCAAGGTAAAGGATTGAAATTAACCCCTTTGGGTTTATATGTCTTTGGCCGAATGGTCTTAGTGCTTAAATCCTATGTTGGCCGATTGTTTTAGGGGCTTGACAATCGAAGGGCATAAATCGTTCGTAGGGATCTTTGGACTCGTATTATCAGGTGTGTAACTAACACACCCTCTACTTAGTAACGTTGTTAATAAACTTGATTGCTTAATAAGATTGAAACAGTGAGAAGGATAATTGGATACCCAAAAAGGGGATTGTGTACGATTCGGGGTAAGTACGTTTCTATGATGAGTATTAATGATAATACATGATATCATGATTTATGTTATACATGTTATGAGTTGTAATGCTTGATATGTTAGCATGATATGCGTGGCTTGTATGAGATGCATAACCCCCCATGAGTATGATATGTATGGGTGATACGAGAGGAGGAGCGATGATATATTGTCTTGACGAGCACCAGTGCTTTGGTAGCACACTTTGTGACTTTGGGTCACAGAGGTTTGGCACCTCCAGAGGTTTGGTACCTCAGCGTCTCGTCCCGATGGCTCAGTACCACGATGGGTTGGCCCCCTGAGATGATTATACGGGATTGGCGCCGGTGTTTTGGTAACACACGATGGGTTGGCCCCATCACCGCGATTTGTGACTACGGTCACGGTGCTTTGGTAGCACATTGTGTCTTTGGGACACAGAGGTTTGGCACCTCATTGCGACTAGTCCACGTGGTTTGACCACCGTGGGTTGGCCCCACTTGAGATATGGGATAAATGCTAGTGTTTTTGGTAACACACGATGGGTTGGCCCCATCTTTGGATTTGTGACTTGGTCACGGTGCTTTGGTAGCACAATTGTGTCTTTGGGACACCGGTGGTTTGGGACCACATTGATAGATAATGTGTCTTTGGGACACCAGTGTTTTGGTAACACATTGTGATTATACGTCACGGTGGTTTGGTACCACACGGGGTAGAAAAGGTGTATGGATGGTTAGGATCGGGTTGCATTAATTATGTTGCTATGTATGATGTGTGTTAGCATGTTGTTTTATCGGGAGGCGGGATTTACACACCGAGTCACTCGACTCACCCTCTCCTTTGGCATTTTGGTGACTCGTGAGACGCGGACATGGGCCGGGATGGACTCGGGGGTGCTCATGCCATGTGGAATAAAAGTTTTACTCGAGATGTTATGTTTTGGGTACTTTAGTAATTTACTTTCGGTTGGGTTTATTTCAGATTTGTAAAAAGCCTTTAAATTCGCCTTTTGATATTATGTTTTAAGTTTGATTTTAATATGCCTTAATAAATAAGTTGGTATGAAGTTTACTAAAACTTGGAAAGATAATGATTTCAAATTATAACGCAAAGTGTTTTTAAACTATACCATCGGGTATCATGACCGATTTTATAAGCATATGAAAATCAATGGTTTTCAAACTTGAACGCAAATTTTTACTAAGTCTAAATGTTTTAGTAACAAAATTAAACCACCGTTTCTCAAACGAAACAAAGTTTTATCAATTCTATTTAGTACAAATTCGAAATTTTCAAACCCGTTTTCCCCGTAACATACCAGATTCGGTCGTGGTGTTCGGACCGGGTTTGGGGTGTTACACAATTCATATACATACCTATACCACTTCATATCAATCTCATACTCAATCACGTCTTTTATTTACCTGTTGAACCATTCGGAATACAATTGGATACATGGTAAACTCACACCCGAAGTGCGACATATATAGCCAAAGCTAACTCAGTCTCATATCACATATACTACTTACACTAGAGCTATCAACGGGCCTGCTTGCACAAGTTGTGGGTCAAGTTGTAGCTACATGGTGCTGCTTACACAAGTTGTTAAGTAACCACAACACATGCCGATATAGTCAGCCATCGGTAAGACGTGCAAGACCAGCACCCAGATCACATAATCACAACAATCCCCTAATGACATGTCACTAGTATCCTATCTATTCCTAAGGTTCAACCGGGATTTCCAATGCCAACTCGTAGTCAAATCATTTTCGAACACGTCCGTAGTCTCGTATTCACAGTTTATGCAATATCAAAGCATTAAAACATAATTATAACAATGCTAAATTGATCGATTAGTCGAGAACTTTGTTTTTCCACCGATCTAGATCTGAATTTCACTTTTCTTGATCTATATGAAATCAAAATCAACTTATTTAATTATCTTGTAATATCCTGAAATTGGGCTTGTGCATTTTTGCTTAAATTATAAGAAATAGTATGTCTTATGTGTTATGGATGGGTTGTGTGCATTTTTAGAATCTTGGAAATGTAAGGAAATTGATACGAGCACGCCCGGGGCACCCACCCGAATTTTCAAGTCGACGAAGCTCGACTCCAAATTTTTAATTTTTATTGCTTTAAATAAATCAAACCTTTGAATTTGTTGAAAATTAAATTGCTAAATTTTAATTAAATGAATTAAACATCTTAATTCGTTTAATTGATTTTCTATAGCAAATTAATTTTTCTAAATATTTTATTTAGTGTCTAAATACTTTTTCTTAGTCTAAATTAATTTTTCACATTTTATTACATGTTTTAAGATGTTTGATTATAAAATTAAATGTGCAGATTTTTTTTTTGTTTTCTTGTGAAATTGTAGTTCTTTGCAATTTTTTTAATATGTTTACTTGTTTGAGTGTACATTAAATGTGTTTGAATATTAAATTTAGTGTGTATTTAATTTATTTTAGTCTAATTTAATTTCGTTTTAGTGTTTAATTGTGTTTTAAAGTTATTACATTATTTTAATATGTTTTAGCGAATTGAATTCAACTTATTGCCAAATTTATGAAATAAAGTTGTGAATTTAATTGTGCAGTGGTTGAATAAACAAATGGAGCTTTGGAAATATTGTAGGGGGACGGCCAAATGGTGGCTAGGTGTGTATAATAAATAAAATAATTTTTATGGATATATGAGGCATGCGTAGAGAGACAAGACTATGTTGGATCATTGTTTATGGTTTAAATTGAAGCAATTTGAAGATAGCCATGAACGGCAATTGGGAGGCTATAGGAACCATGGTGGCATAAATTAAAATAGAAATAATGGAAGCTTGGATAGTGCTAGAATTGCAAAGAACTACGAAGGCATGGGACGGCATAGTGGAAAGGTGGAATAAACAATGAAATAAAACATGTGTGAATTAAGCCTATTTGGACGGCAATGAAGATTGAAGCAACAACAAGGCCAAATTGAAATTGAAAGAATCAATAGTGGGATGACCAAACTTCCATGATCCAAGATTTTTAAAATATCTTCCATGAATCAAAGAATGGACGGCAATATAGAAATGAAGGCATGTTGTGGTGTATAATAAACAAATTGCATGGAGTGTTGACCTATTAAATTATTTTATGGAAATTGTCAAATAGGCAAACAATTGGACGGCAAAGTGGGGAGAGCATAAGATAATAACTACAAAGATGGAGCAAGTAGTTGAAATTAAAATAAACATGGTGATCTTAGTGGAGCAAAACGGCATATCAACTTGAAGGAGTAATTTAGCCTATAAATATTTGTTGTTTTTCTATTTGTAAAAAATAGAACTTGAATTTGAATGAAAGAAAATTTTCTTTTGGTGAGTATTCACTCTCCTGATTCTCAAGGTTGAATTAACTTATCTAGTTTTCTAGTGGCGTCGTTCTTTCCTTGTTTTGAACTTATCATCCTCACGGGTGTGGCGTTCATCTACCTATACCGTTGGTTCCTATCTTGCTAGATAGTGGGTCTCGGTTTTATTTCGAAACTCCTTCTATCAATTTGAAACCTATAAGATTCGGGTCTTTAATTTTTATTAAAGGTTCTTTCTTGTTTCAAATTTCGAAACTCCTTCCATCAATTTGAAACTTATAAGATTCGGGTCTTTAATTTTTATTAAAGGATCTTTCTTGTTTCAAATACGTATCCATTCAACCTATCACCTATCCTTATTTATTTTTGAAGATATTATTTTTCCAACAAAATTATCCCTTTGTTAGTTAAACGAGAAACTGTCTAATTTACGATCGGGCAACATTTACGATTCGCCTCCTAACCCGAGACGGACCGTTATCATCTGGTATCAGAGCCAATTAAATTAGGCACGTTTTGATCGTCTTGAGTTTTTTCGAGTAAGTTTCAGAAAAAAATCCAAAAAAAAAAGCTGTATTTTATTTTCATTGTATTTAGCATATTTGAAGTTAAAAAAAAAAAAAAGAACCCTCTTCCTACCTTGGCCTGTTTAGATTGTCAAGCTCTTCTCTAAGAAGACGAACGACATTCGCTTGCTTATATTCCCAGTGTTTTACAAAGTATACTAACTGAGACGAGCCCTTGTCTGTATAGTTAGTTAGCTCTATAAGATGTTGGGAATCAACTATAGTTGACTTCCATACAATTGTTACCTCCTCCAACATATCTTGGTCATCTCTTGGCTTTTCTACATTAAAGCGCTTCCTGACTTCATGCTCAATTAGCTTGATTCGCACCTTTCTTCAAGCTAATTTAGTCGTGTTAGCTTAAGTTTCATTCGGTAATCAACTAGCCCAATACCTTTTGGTGAGTAAAAAAAAATATTTAAAAAAAATTCGAGTTAAAAAAAAAGTGTGAAAGTTTGCAAGTTTTGTTTCATTACTTCTTTTCCCGATCTTCATCACCTTTCTTCACTCCAACACCACTATACCAAATTTTTTTTTCAGCCGACCTCCACCCTATAACATCATTTTCCCTTGTACCAATTTTTGAAGACGACCCTCAAGCAGCAAATAAGTCTTTCGAAAACGAAATACGAATTTGTGAGAGTGAGAAATCTCGGTAAAAGGCACGAGTGATTCATCAAAGAAAAGCCTTAATACGAGTGAAACACGAGTGTGAGTGATTTTTTTCTTTGTGAGTGACTTGTGAGTTTTGTGGCAAGGTATTTTAACTTTTTTTTTATTTTCATTTATTATTATTTTTTTTTATAACATATTTCTTTCAGCAACGATAGCATGCCTCTAAATTTCGAAAGAAGAAGTGTTGTAGATAGTGATTGGTTCGATCCATCATACAACCAAGGCGAAAGGCGACGCGATCAAAGAAACCGAGGCTTTAGAGATCAAGGATGTTTTAATGACTTCAAGAAGAATAACAAAAACATTCCACCGTTTCAAGGTAAAGCCGATCCGGATGCATACCTTGAATGGGAAATGCGAGTAGAAGAGGTTTTCGGGTACCACGATTATTTGGAAAGCAAAAAAGTAAGGCTGGCGGAAAATAGTTTCACCGATTATGCCATGACTTGGTGGGACCAATTTACCAAGATTCGAAAACAAAATGGAGAGTATCCAATATTAACGTGGTCTGAAATGAAAGACGTGATGCACAAACGGTACCTCCCATATTCCTATCATCGAGGGCGAACTTCTTCAACTTAAAGGACGGAGTTAAGAGCAGCACGGCAATACCCGACCAAGGACTATTCTAGAGGAGATTATTACCAAGACTCCTACTCAACGCGGTCTTCGAAACAGAGAGAAGAAAGTTACAAGCTCGATTCTCTTCAAGACGACGGACAAGAAAGCACGAGTTATTCGACGTATGATTCGAAGAAATCCTACACGAAGTATTCTTCCCGACGCAATTATCGTGATTGATCCGTAAATAATTTTTCTTCTTTTGGAAATTCTTATTATTGTGATTCTTTTGTAACTTCTTGTAATAAAAACAAAGAAAAAGAAAAAGAAATAAAAAGAAAAGAGGCAAGAAAGAGAGACGATGAGCAAATTTTGAGAAGGCTTGAAAAGGCCATTGAGAAGATTACTGAAAAAGAACGAGAAAAAGAGAGAGAAGAAAACAAAAAAGAGTGTGAAAGGGAAACAAGAAAACGAGATGAGCAAGTAGAAGTGAGTGTTGATTTAACTAACCCATTTGAAGTTTGTTCTTCTTTTGCTTCATTTCAGGTTCTCGACGTATCTCACAAGAGCCTACCACTTCAACTCCTCCTGGAAGAGCAAAGTATTTCTTTGATTGAAAGAGATAAAGTTGAAGGTGAAGTTGAACCTCCCGAGTCGAAAGGTAAGGAAGGTAAGCGTTTTGAAGCATCAAATTCTTTGTATAAAGATGATTTTTCTTCTAACCCCAATCTGATTAATTGTAGATATTACAAGATTAATTCATTTTCTAAAATGAAATCCTTGAGCTTTTGTAAATATATTTTGAAATATATTAAAAGTTTTGATCGTTTCATCTTGAACATACATAATTCTTATTGGTCTAACGTGATTAATTTCTCGAAACCGGGAATTTGTTTAGATTTGTTTTGTAAAAAAAGCAAGTATCATCAAATATGTGTGAGAAATTCCTATTGTTTTGATACTTGGTTTTTAAATAAGGTAACGAATTTTGTCAACTTTGTTTTCAATTTTTATTCGTTCCTTAAGCAAATTTTGTGTTGGTGCATGCAATTCGTGTACATGGAATTCCTATTTTGTTTGAAAAATGTTGATTCGCGAATTAAGCATCGACTACATTACATACCCGAGGAGAGAAAGTTCATTTTGATCAAGCAAGATAAATTCGAACTTCGAGTTTCAACTTGTGAAGACAAGCAAGGTAAGAATGACTTTTGTCATACTGCACGTAAAGGTAAAGTCGAATTCTTTCTTTCAACACCCAAAGGTAAGACACTTGAAACCTATGAACCCATTTTGTTTTCTTCGGATATTGACAAGAATCACGTTGTTGAATCCATTCTTGTAAAATCTTTAAAATGTGATGTTCTTCATTGTTCTATCTTGTCTGATAATGAATTATCTGTTTTGGTTCTTGTCAAAAGGATAATTGTTTTCGATAAGTGTCATGAATCATTTGTTGAAACATTTTTGTTCATCTTGGATGTTGAAAAAGCTCATAATGATGATTGCCATTTTGTAAAACATTTAGATCATGAATTATTTGAATGCCTTATTTTGTTTGTTTATGATCTATTTATTTTACAAGAAGACAAAAAGAATTTTGTGTTTGATAATTTTTATTCATGTGCGAATACGAAGCAAGGTTTAAATGTTCAATTTCAAGTGCCATATGTCTTTTCTTCATTACTTGCTTTTGACGATTATATCTATCAATTGATGTGTTATTCGCATGATTATTTTGTCTTGTGGAATCTAATTAGATCGTATGCATGCTTTGAAGCTTATCTGCTTTTGTTCCAAAATTTTGACAAGGCATTGATCCTTTTGTATGATAAAGTGCTTATGCCTGACCGCATGCGATTTATTTTTTTGGTATTGATTTTATTCGGGTTGCAAGAATGTTTAAAACATTGCTTGCTAATTCTTGAATTTTCTTTTCAGATATTGCTATTATCATCCTTCCCATTTGATCGAGGAAAGACGAACAAGGAGTTTTGTTCGAATAACCAACGGGTCGATTCTAGGACGAATCGTCTTGAAGAGGGAGGGGATGATACGGGCACGCCCGGGGCACCCACCCGAATTTTCAAGTCGACGAAGCTCGACTCCAAATTTTTAATTTTTATTGCTTTAAATAAATCAAACCTTTGAATTTGTTGAAAATTAAATTGCTAAATTTTAATTAAATGAATTAAACATCTTAATTCGTTTAATTGATTTTCTATAGCAAATTAATTTGTCTAAATATTTTATCTAGTGTCTAAATACTTTTTCTTAGTCTAAATTAATTTTTCACATTTTATTACATGTTTTAAGATGTTTGATTATAAAATTAAATGTGCAGATTTTTTTTTTTTGTTTTCTTGTGAAATTGTAGTTGCTGCAATTTTTTTTTTTAACTTGTTTGAGTGTACAATAAATGTGTTTGAATATTAAATTTAGTGTGTATTTAATTTATTTTAGTCTAATTTAATTTTGTTTCGTGTTTAATTGTGTTTTAAAGTTATTACATTATTTTAATATGTTTTAGCCGAATTGAATTCAACTTATTGCCAAATTTATGAAATAAAGTTGTGAATTTAATTGTGTAGGTGGTTGAATAAACAAATGGAGCTTTGGGAATATTGTAGGGGACGGCCAAATGGTGGCTAGGTGTGTATAATAAATAAAATAATTTTTATGGATATATGAGGCATGCGTGCGTGGAGACTGACACTATGTTGGATCATTGTTTATGGTTTAAATTGAAGCAATTTGAAGATAGCCATGAACGGCAATTGGGAGGCTATAGGAACCATGGTGGGATAAATTAAAATAGAAATAATGGAAGCTTGGATAGTGCTAGAATTGCAAAGAACTACGAAGGTATGGGACGGCATAGTGGAAAGGTGGAATAAACAATGAAATAAAACATGTGTGAATTAAGCCTATTTGGACTGGCAATGAAGATTGAAGCAAACAACAAGGCCAAATTGAAATTGAAAGAATCAATAGTGGGATGACCAAACTTCCATGATCCAAGATTTTTAAAATATCTTCCATGAATCAAAGAATGGACGGCAATATAGAAATGAAGGCATATTGTGGTGTATAATAAACAAATGGCATGGAGTGTTGACCTATTAAATTATTTTATGGAAATTGTCAAATAGGCAAACACTTGGACGGCAAAGTGGGGAGAGCATAAGATAATAACTACAAAGATGGAGCAAGTAGTTGAAATTAAAATAAACATGGTGATCTTAGTGGAGCAAAACGGCATATCAACTTGAAGGAGTAATTTAGCCTATAAATATTTGTTGTTTTTCTATTTGTAAATAGAACTTGAATTTGAATGAAAGAAAATTTTCTTTTGGTGAGTATTCACTCTCCTGATTCTCAAGGTTGAATTGACTTATCTAGTTTTCTAGTGGCGTCGTTCTTTCCTTGTTTTGAACTTATCATCCTCACGGGTGTGGCGTTCATCTACCTATACCGTTTGATACGAGCTCACCTACGACGCCTGTGACAGACGTCAATCATGACCCGATAAGGCTACCTAATGGACCAATTACACGTTCCCGAGCCAAGCAATTCAAAGATGCCACAATGGTGTTGGTGGCACAAATTTGGAATGACCATAAAAGAGAGCCCAAAAACATGCTGAAATCATACAACTTATTTGAAGTTGAATATACTAGCTAATCCGACTGCTAGTTTATTTAACACTTTAAATTACGCATGTTTTATTTTCAGTAATAATTTTATTTTCTTATTTCATATGTGTTTGATTAGATAGTACAAGTTTTTAATTAGTCTTTGTTAAAGTGATTATTAGTATGTCTAAGTTTTAAGTAAAATTGTGATATTTTATTGTGCTAAATTAAGAAGCTAATGTATTAATTAATTTGGTGCAGGTTTTCCAGAGGATTAGGCTACACTTGGACGCACACTTGAAATGAGTTTTCATTTGTTTATTATGTTGACAAAAAAAAAAAAAAAAAAAAAAAAAAAAAAAAATAAAAATAAAAAAAAAAAAAAAAACAAAACATGTGCTAATTGAAGAATGTTTGGGCGACACGTTAGGGGATTGTGTGGCAAGCATATACGGCAATGGGAGAATATTGGTTGAATAAAATAACAAAAGGAACAATTGTGGAGCAAATTAGAAAGGTGGGCGGCAAGGCTTGTTAATGGGAAATTTAAACTTAAACAAATGTGCAAGTGATGGATTAATTGATAATTAGAAAACCATGGTGAATGAGCAAATGAAGAATATTGTGCATGCGGCCTTATAGTGGAATGAGTCATCAACAATTAAAGACATGTGGCTTAGTGCTTGGACGGTTTGAAAGAATAAGTGGGCGGCAAATTGGAGCAAGAAAGCACATGGAATATTGAATTGAAAGTTGCAAATTGGATAGAAGGCATGGACATATTTTAAATGGCATTTGAAATTAGGCATGCGGCACTAAGTTTGTGGAAGGCAATAAACAAATGAATGGAACCTTGATGGACGGCATGAGCAAAATATTAATTGAAGATAATTGAAGAATAATTAAACTTGGTGGTGGAGAAATAAACAATGGTGAAATTAATTGGCCATTTTTTTTAACATAATGGGACGGCACAATCTTTTAAAAAAAAAAAAATTAGGATAATTTAAGTGTTTTATTTTTTTTATTGCAAGTGGCCATCATTAATAAGGCCTATAAATATTACACATTTACATTCTTGTAAGAAAAAAAAAACTTGAATTTGAATGAAAAGAAGAATTTCTTTTGGTGAGTTTTCACTCTCCTTATTCTCGAGGTTTGAATTGACTTATCTAGTTTTCTAGTGGCGTCGTTCTTTCCTTGTTTTGAACTTATCATCCTCACGGTGTGTGCGTTCATCTACCTATACCGTTGGTTCCTATCTCGCTAGATAGTGGGTCTCGGTTTTATTTGAAATATCATACGCGTCGGTTCCTATCTCGCTAGATAGTGGGTCTCGTTTTATTTGAAAACTCCTTCTATCAATTTGAAACCTATAAGATTCGGGTCTTTAATTTTTATTAAAGGTTCTTTCTTGTTTCAAATTTGAAACTCCTTCCATCAATTTGAAACTTATAAGATTCGGGTCTTTAATTTTTATTAAAGGTTCTTTCTTGTTTCAAATACATATCCATTCAACCTATCACCTATCCTTATTTATTTTTGAAGATATTATTTTTCCAACAAAATTATCCCTTTGTTAGTTGAACGAGAAACTGTCTAATTTACGATCGGGCAACTTTAACGACTAAATCTCCTAACCCGGGACGGTTCCGTTATCATCTGGTATCAGAGCCAATTAAATTAGGCACGTTTTGATCGTCTTGAGTATTTCCGAGTAAGTTTCAAAAAAAAAAAAAAAAAAAAAAAAAGAAACCTCTTCCTACCTTAGCCTGTTTAGATTGTCAAGTTCTTCTCTAAGAAGACGAACGGCATTTGCTTGCTTATATTTCTAGTGTTTTACAAAGTATACTAACTGTGACAAGTCCTTGTCTGTATAATTAGTTAGCTCTATAAGATGTTGGAAATCAACTATAGTTGACTTTCCACAATTGTTACCTCCTCAACATATCTTGGTCATCTCTTGGCTTTTCTACATTAAAGCGCTTTCCGACTTCATGTTCAATTAGCTTGAAACGACCTACGAGTTTGTTACCTCCTCTAACATATCTTGGTCATCTCTTGGCTTTTCTACATTAAACTGCTTTCCAGCTTCATGCTCAATTAGCTTAACACGACCTACGATTGCTAGTAAGTCAAAGACAACCTTCTAGAATCTAGAAGAGTGAAATCGAGCGGTAAAAGGCAAGAGTGAACACATTAAGGAAAAAGCCAGAATTGAGTAAAAACACGAGTGTGAGTGTTGATAATTTTTTTTCTTTGTGAGAGAACAAGTGAGGATTGTAGTGAGGAATCCATTAAATTTGTTTAAAAAAAAAAAAAAAAACATGTCTAGGAACCCCGAACATCGAGTAATAAGTGACGAAGCATCCGACGCGGAGGAGGTGGGAAGGATTACAACCTCAAGAAATGATCCGAAGGGAGAAATCGAGGATGTGCAAGCGATGATTGCAAGAAATCACACGTATGTTCAGAACAATCACTGAACAATTAGATCGAAGAGAGGAGCGAAGACCTCGAGCAAACACCCCTCCAATTCCGAGAAGGGGACGAGAACAGCCTTGGTTACGTGACAACGAAGTCTACGAACCAAGTGAAGCCGATAGCAACCCGGTTTTTGAACACGATGAACGGCGAAGAAATCCACGAGCCCGTGAGCGAAGAGATCGAGAATGGGCCGATGACGATTTAAAGAACATTAAAATGACGATTCCTGCTTTTCAAGGGCGGTCCGATCCGGAAGCCTACCTTGAGTGGGAAAAGAAGGTGGAATTAATTTTCGACTGTCACAATTATTCAGAAAATAAGAAGGTAAAACTTGCTGCCATCGAATTTTCTCGACACGCATCTTATTTGGTGGGATCAACTAACGACAAGTCGAAGACGGGATGGTGAACGCCCAATATCCACCTGGGCAGAAATGAAAGCACTAATGCGGAAAAGGTTCATTCCAACCTATTATCACCGCGAGTTGCATCAAAAATTGCAAAGCCTAACCCAGGGTCACCGAAGTGTAGAAGATTACTACAAGGAGATGGAAGTGGCCATGATCCGAGCCAATGTGGAAGAAGAACGAGAAGCCACCATGGCACGTTTTAGCGCTGGCCTCAATCGAGATATCGCAAATATTGTAGAATTACATCATTACATCGATATCATTGAAATGGTTCATATGGCTATAAAGGTAGAAAAACAGCTGAAACGAAAAGCTACGCCTAGAGCAAACCCCAATCAAGCCTCAACATCGAAGTGGGGGCAAGTGACCAACAAAAGGGACATGCCGAGCCGAGCCAAAGAAATCAGTGGCGTACCCAAGTCTAACAAGCCTATCGGTGAAACAAGCAAAGGCAAAATGGAAACTCTTCCGAATCGATCCCGAGACATTAGGTGTTTCAAATGTTTGGGACGAGGACATATTGCAAGTCAATGTCCAAATCGAAACACTATGTTTGTCCGAGATAATGGTGAGATCGAATCCGAAAGTGAAGAGGAAGACGATGCCAGTGAGACATCCCAAGATGAGGAAGAAATAGAACAAGCCGAAAGTGGAGAGATCTTGGTGGTAAAAAGGAGCCTTAGCTTACAAGGTGTCGAAAATGAACAACAACGCGAAAACATCTTCCATACGCGTTGCCAAATACAAGGAAAGATTTGTTGCGTCATTATTGACGGAGGAAGTTGTACTAATGTGGCTAGCACCATATTGGTGGAGAAACTTGGATTGACTACCACAAAACATCCCCATCAGTATAGGCTACAATGGCTTAACGACGGGAGAACTTAAGGTCACAAAACAAGTTTTGGTTTCCTTTTCAATAGGGAAGTATCAAGATGAGGTTTTGTGTGATGTGGTTCCGATGCTAGCGGGACATCTATCGCTTGGACGACCTTGGCAGTTTGACAAGCGAGCAATTCATGACGGCTACACTAATCGGTACACTTTTAAGTACTTGGGCCGGAACATAACACTAGCTCCGTTAACACCCAAGCAAGTTTATGAGGATCAGTTGAAAATGAAGACATCAATGGAAAAATCAAAAGAAAATGAGCGGAAAAATGAGAAAGAAAAAGAAAAGAATTTTAAAAAAAGAGGGACAAGAAAATAAGTGATAAACGAGAGAGTGTGAACAAAAAGAAGAAGAAACGAAGGAAGAAAATGGAAAATGAGTGTTTTTGCAAAAGCAAGAGATATTCGAAAGGCTTTGTGTGTGAGACAACCGATGTATGTCTTACTATACAAGGAATCATTTTTGAATACTAACGACTTACCCGAGAATCTTCCTTTTTTCGTGTTGTCTCTCGATTCAGAATTCAAGGACATATTTCGGAGGAGTTACCAAGTGGTTTACCGCCCATTCGAGGCATAGAACACCAAATTGACTTGGTGCGGGGCTTCCGCCTAATCGACTGCTGCATAGGAGCAATCCCGAAGAAACAAAAGAGCTCCAAAAGCAAATCACTGAATTGCTAGAAAAGGGATATATCCGAGAAAGCCTTAGTCCATGCGCGGTACCGGTGTTACTAGTGCCAAAGAAAGATGGTTCGTGGCGGATGTGTGTAGACTGTCGCGCCATCAACAAGATTACCATCAAATACCGACACCCTATACCCCGACTCGATGACATGCTCGACGAGTTAAGTGGAGCTCGAATCTTCACAAAGATTGATCTCAAAAGTGGCTATCATCAAATTAGGATGCGGGAAGGTGATGAGTGGAAAACGGCTTTCAAAACAAAGTTAGGTTTGTATGAATGGTTGGTAATGCCATTCGGACTTACAAACGCTCCGAGTACTTTTATGAGACTTATGAATCATGTCTTACGAGCTTTTATTGGCAAATCATGTGTTGTTTATTTTGATGACATATTAGTGTACAGCAAATCTTTGGAGGATCACCTCCAACATCTACGTGCGATCTTAGAAACACTGCGAAAAGAGGTATTGTACGCTAATCTCGAGAAATGTTCTTTTGTAATCGACAAGGTTATTTTCTTAGGATACGTCGTGAGTGCAAATGGATTAGAAGTGGACCAAGAGAAGGTTAGAGCCATCCAGAAGAATGGCCTGATCCCCAGCGGTTAGCCAAGTCACGAAGTTTCCATGGGTTGGCTAGTTTTTACCGTCGATTCGTGCCCAACTTGGCCACGATAGCGCTCCTTTAACGAGCGTGATCAAGAAGAATTCAGCTTTCCATTGGTCCGATGAGCAAGAACGGTCTTTTAAGGCTCTTAAAGAATGTCTTGTTAAAGCTCCATTGTTATCCCTTCCCGACTTTACTAAAACTTTTGAAATTGAATGTGATGCATCGGGAGTAGGGATCGGAGCCGTTCTAACTCGAGAATGGAAGACCGGTGGCGTATTTTTGTTGAGAAATTGAGCGGAGCTACACTCAATTTACCGTGTATGACAAAGAGATGTACGCTCTAATAAGATCGCTTGAAACGTGGCAACATTACTTGAGGCCGAAAGAGTTTGTTATTCATTCGGATCATGAAGCACTCAAGTATATTAAAGGTCAAGACAAGCTCAACAAATGACATGCAAAATGGATTGAGTATTTAGAATCGTTTCCGCGTAATTAAGTATAAGAAAGGTAAGGAAAATGTGGTTGCGGATGCATTATCACGAAGGTACACTTTATTAACCTTTCTTGATTCTAAAATACTTGGTTTCCATCATATTAAGGAATTGTATGCTAACGATCTTTGATTTTGGCAATGTCTATAATGCTTGTGAGAGTGGTGCTTTTGATAAGTTTTACAGGCATGAAGGATTCCTTTTCAAGGAAAACAAGATTTGTATACCGCAAGGTTCTATACGAGACATGCTTGTGATAGAAGCACATAGTGGTGGCCTTATGGGTCACTTTGGACGAGACAAAACATTGTCCACTCTTCAAGAACATTTTTTTGGCAGAATGAGCAAGGATGTTGAGCGAATTTGTGAGCGTTGCATTGCTTGCAAACAAGCCAAATCACGAGTCCAACCTCATGGTTTATATACGCCCCTTCCCATTCCCGACACTCCTTGGTCGACATTTCCATGGATTTCATCCTTGGATTACCTAGATCTAAAGCGGGAAGGACTCGATTTTTGTTGTAGTTGATCGTTTTTCTAAAATGTCCCATTTTATCCCCTTGTTCTAAAAGCGGCGATCTTGTGCATATTGCCAATTTGTTTTTAGGGATATCATACGATTGCATGGAGTTAGAAGACGATCGTATCGATAGGGACGTAAAATTTTTAAGTCATTTTTGGCGAACTCGTGGGGAAAGTTAGGGACGAAATTACTATTCTCGACCACATGTCATCCTCAAACGGATGGACAGACTGAAGTAGTAAACCGAATCCTAACAACCTTGTTGCGAACCTTGGTACAAAAAAATCTCAAAGCATGGGAGGACTGTTTACCCCACATCGAATTTGCTTACAATCGAACTGTTCATTCTGCAACTAAATTTTCGCTTTTGAGATTGTTTATGGGTTTAACCCTTTCACCCCTCTTGATTTATTGCCAATGCCTTCAGATAAATTTATCCATCCTGATGCTAGGAAAAAGGCAGAGTACATAAAGGAGCTGCATCGAAAGGTGCGTGAGAATATTGAAGAAAGAACCAAGCAATACGTCCAACGAGCTAACAAAGGTCGTAGACGCATTCTCTTTGAACCAGGGGACTGGGTTTGGGTTCATATGCGAAAAGAAAGATTTCCTAAGCAGAGGCGATCTAAACTTCTCCCAAGAGGGGCGGTCCATTTCAAGTCATTGAACGCATAAATGACAACTCGTACAAATTGGACTTGCAGTGAATATAATGTGAGCGCGAGTTTTAATGTTTCTGATCTTTCTCCTTTCGATGTAGGTGATGATTCGAGGACGAATCAACTTAAAGAGGGAGGGGATGATACGAGCTCACCTACGACGCTTTGTGATGACGTCAATCATGACCCGATAAGGCTACCTAATGGACCAATTACACGTTCCCGAGCCAAGCAATTCAAAGATGCCACAATGGTGTTGGTGGCACAAATTTGGAATGACCATAAAAGAGAGCCCAAAAACATCTTTGAAATCATACAACTTATTTGAAGTTGAATATACTAGCTAATCCGATTGCTAGTTTATTTAACACTTTAAATTACGCATGTTTTATTTTATTAATAATTTTATTTTCTTATTTCATATGTGTTTGATTAGATAGTACAAGTTTTTAATTAGTCTTTGTTAAAGTGATTATTAGTATGTCTAAGTTTTAAGTAAAATTGTGATATTTTATTGTGCTAAATTAAGAAGCTAATGTATTAATTAATTTGGTGCGAGTTTTTCAGGATTAGGCTACACTTGGACGCACACTTGAAATGAGTTTTCATTTGTTTATTATGTTGACAAAAAAAAAAAAAAAAAAAAAAAAAATAAAAATAAAAAAAAAAAAAAAAAAAAACAAAACATGTGCTAATTGAAGAATGTTTGGACGACACGTTAGGGGATTGTGTGGCAAGCATATACGGCAATGGGAGAATATTGGTTGAATAAAATAACAAAAAGGAACAATTGTGGAGCAAATTAGAAAGGTGGGACGGCAAGGCTTGTTAATGGGAAATTTAAACTTAAACAAATGTGCAAGTGATGGATTAATTGATAATTAGAAAACCATGGTGAATGAGCAAATGAAGAATATTGTGCATGCGGCCTTATAGTGGAATGAGTCATCAACAATTAAAGACATGTGGCTTAGTGCTTGGACGGTTTGAAAGAATAAGTGGGCGGCAAATTGGAGCAAGAAAGCACATGGAATATTGAATTGAAAGTTGCAAATTGGATAGAAGGCATGGACATATTTTAAATGGCATTTGAAATTAGGCATGCGGCACTAAGTTTGTGGAAGGCAATAAACAAATGAATGGAACCTTGATGGACGGCATGAGCAAAATATTAATTGAAGATAATTGAAGAATAATTAAACTTGGTGGTGGAGAAATAAACAATGGTGAAATTAATTGGCCATTTTTTTTAACATAATGGGACGGCACAATCTTTTAAAAAAAAAAAAAATTAGGATAATTTAAGTGTTTTATTTTTTTTATTGCAAGTGGCCATCATTAATAAGGCCTATAAATATTACACATTTACATTCTTGTAAGAAAAAAAAAACTTGAATTTGAATGAAAAGAAGAATTTCTTTTGGTGAGTTTTCACTCTCCTTATTCTCGAGGTTTGAATTGACTTATCTAGTTTTCTAGTGGCGTCGTTCTTTCCTTGTTTTGAACTTATCATCCTCACGGGTGTGGCGTTCATCTACCTATACCGTTGGTTCCTATCTCGCTAGATAGTGGGTCTCGGTTTTATTTCGAAATATCATACCGTCGGTTCCTATCTCGCTAGATAGTGGGTCTCGGTTTTATTTCGAAAACTCCTTCTATCAATTTGAAACCTATAAGATTCGGGTCTTTAATTTTTATTAAAGGTTCTTTCTTGTTTCAAATTTCGAAACTCCTTCCATCAATTTGAAACTTATAAGATTCGGGTCTTTAATTTTTATTAAAGGTTCTTTCTTGTTTCAAATACATATCCATTCAACCTATCACCTATCCTTATTTATTTTTGAAGATATTATTTTTCCAACAAAATTATCCCTTTGTTAGTTGAACGAGAAACTGTCTAATTTACGATCGGGCAACTTTAACGACTCGTCTCCTAACCCGGGACGTTCCGTTATCACCGTTGGTTCCTATCTTGCTAGATAGTGGGTCTCGGTTTTATTTCGAAACTCCTTCTATCAATTTGAAACCTATAAGATTCGGGTCTTTAATTTTTATTAAAGGTTCTTTCTTGTTTCAAATTTCGAAACTCCTTCCATCAATTTGAAACTTATAAGATTCGGGTCTTTAATTTTTATTAAAGGTTCTTTCTTGTTTCAAATACGTATCCATTCAACCTATCACCTATCCTTATTTATTTTTGAAGATATTATTTTTCCAACAAAATTATCCCTTTGTTAGTTAAACGAGAAACTGTCTAATTTACGATCGGGCAACATTTACGATTCGCCTCCTAACCCGAGACGAACCGTTATCAGAAATGCCTTAGAAATGTTAAGTTTTAAAATTAAAAAAAAAGGGAACCAAGGAAAGGTGGCCTTAAGAAGATTTATGGAGGAAATATGACAAGAAATTGGGCTTGGAAAAGTGGCCTGGAGGTGCCACTTAAGGCTCTGGAAATGACGCCATACACAGTGCAAGGGGGGCTTGTGTTCGAGTTGCGTGGGAAGCAAAATTTTAAGGCTTTTATTTTGTATGTGGCGTCAAAGAGAAGGGAGTAGGGGGGACGGCACCAAGGCTAGATTTTAGGAAGTTTTATCCTTTTATTTTCAAGAGATAAATGAGGGATTATTCTTTAAATTTTAAATGAAGAGATAAAGAGGAAAATAAGGATAAGAGAGTGATGGCCAAGTAGGGGACTCTAGCTTAGTAATTTCGGCAAAATGAGGGAAAATAAGGCTATTCATCATTTTTTCTTCTCCTTTTCTCTCTGCCGAATTCTCTAGTGCAAATCCTCTCCTCTCCTAATTTTTCCAAAGCCAAAAACTCTAGTAAATCTAGCCGATTTCTCCATCTTGTTCTTCTTCAAAGTTTATCACCATTGCCGAAATTGTTGATCCACATCCTAGCCATAGCCAAATTTCTTTGTGGATGCAAGCAAGGGAGCTGTCGATTTCAAGTTAAGGGTAAGATCAAAATTCGGTTTCCATTCTTTTTCTTTTAGGCTTGTCGAAATCAAGGTATTAATCCTATCAGTGATTTTTGGCCGAAACTTGAAGGGTTCTTCTGGATTTCTGCCATTGTCGACATCTCCATAGTCAAGTAGCAATTTCGGGATTTAGATCCACAAGGTAAGTGCTTATGATGTTCGGCCAAAGCCTAGTTAGTGTGTCAGATACTATTTCTTACTTATTCAAAAGCCAAAACTAATCAGTTAAAGTGATATAGTGTTAGCCGATTACAAGGGGGAAACATCACGACGTTTCGGGATTTGTTTAGGAATCAAATCGACAGCAAGGTAAGATTTAGATTGTGATAAACCCTTTGAGATTTAATCTTATAGCCGAATAGGGTTTTACTCAACATTGAGTGATTGACCAAATGTAGGGATTAAGGATCTAAAGCAGTAGATTGGGATTTTCGGGAAATCAGTGAACTTGCTAAGTGAATCAGGTGTGTACCCCACACTATTTCCTATTAGATTTATGGCACCTAATTAATGTATATGTGTTTATAATAATGTGAATATGGCTAAGGTACCATGCAATGGTACAAAGTACTCAGGTACGTTTTCCTACTCCTACTAGGATTATAATAAGAATGTGAATAAGGGATATGACATGAATAATGAGTATTTGTATGACATGGGGCATATGGGATATTATGAAAGGGGAAGTGAATGAGGTGACTTATGTCACGATATCTGAAAGTGGTGACCTCGGTCACAATTATCTGAATGTGGTGTCTCATGACACAAAATATTATCTGGTGGCTATGCCACAATATTTATAAGGGCGATGAGCACGTCGACTGCAGCGATTGCCTTCGATGGTGTGTAGCGGATGGAGGGTTGACTCAGTAGTCCCCACGGTGTGCAGGTTGGTACGGGTGATGTGTAGCGGATGGTACCTACGTTTTGGGTTTGGGTTTGCATCATATTATTTAAATGTTTTATGTACATGTATGACTTGTATGCTTGAATTTGTTAGGACTTAGTGTTGTGGTTACACATTGAGTCTGTTGACTCACCCCGTTGTGGGATTATTTTTTAAGTGACGATCAGTGATGGTCCAGGTCGGCAGGAGCTTAGGGGTGGCCATGCTTTTATTTTATTTGGATCTTTTTATTTTAAGTACTTTAAATTTAATTTTGGGAATTATTTGATGTAATAAGGCCATAATTGAACTACTTTATTTTTTTACTTTTATTTATTATGTTACGAATTTTTATTAATTAAAGGATTAAGTAAATTTATTTTAAAACAAACTCTAAATGTTTTGTCACCTAAAATAAAGGGATTTTCTATATAAGATAATTTTGTTTTCAACTCGAGCCCAACCCAAAAACAATCTTTCTTTCAAAATACACAGTTTTTCTAAAGTAACAAAAGAATTTTGAACCAGGTTTACATCGAGGAACATACCGGATGGAGTCGGGGGCTCGTGGGCAGTGTGGGGTGTTTGATTTAGTATCGAGCCTGAGTTTAAACTCTCGGCACAGGGTTTAAAGCCCATGATGTTTTAAAATTAAGGCCCAAATGAATTTTGAGAAAGTTTTAAGCGGAGTTTACGGCATGGCACCTAAGTCTCAGGCAGTAGTCCACTGGTAAGTACCCCTATCCATTGTGTGAATTATAATATGATCTGTAGAAGGGTATAAATGGAACGTAGAATAGTATGGTAGGTACTTGAACCCTAGGACTAGTTTACCCCAACTATTACATAAAACTTAATGCCTAATTAAACAAACCTATGGCTAAGTCGCCGAGTTAGGGTGTGGCAACCCCTGTGCGCATGTCTAAGATTGGATCCGGAAGAGCCTGGTACTTAAGCAGTCCTAGTGACTCACTTCCTCTTCGCAGGAATCCTACCTGCTGCGTAGCTTCGGTTCACCCTAACCAAGAGGACTCAGTCACAAGCTAAACTCAATAACTAAAACCCGAAAGGGATTAGTCGCATTTTCATGGAAACCCTAGTTTTTCAAAGTCAGTAAACTACTCTTTTATCGTGACAATTATTATTTTTGAAAATTTTTTTCAAAAAAAAAAATCTTCCAAGTTACAAAATTACCTGAATACCCCTAGTTGTAAAATTACAAAAATGCCATTGGTTTATAAAAATGTCCAAACTACCCACAGTTCCAATCAAAACTTCCTTACTTTATAACAAGTCCAAAAACCCTAATTTGAAAAATATCAAAATACCTTGATTTTGAAAAAAAAATTTATTACGAAATTGCCCCTGACTTGGAAAATTACCAAAATGACCCTGATCTTCAAAATTTTTGCAATAACATCAATTTGGAAAACAAATTCTCAAAAAGAACCCCCAAGTTTTGCAAATTTTGAAATACCCCGAATTTATTAAACTTTATAAATTTACCCTTGTAATATCCCGGGTTAGGGGCTATTTTGTGTTGCATGATATTGCATGTGTTTAGTGTGCTGTGTTGCTATTTCGGTGTTTTCGGGGTTTAATGGTAGGCTAGGAGTAAGCCTGAGTAGGTAGAAAAATTTTAGTTTTTAAGCTTTGAGTCGGGAGCTGATGGAGGTGAGGATGTGTAGTTTATGTTGTGTTTCGAGCACAAAAAGAGGAGCTGGTGGAGTGGCAAAGCATGCGCCACATGGGGAGCTTGATGTGGCGTCATCTTCAGAGAGAGGAGGTCCAGTGTTCAGCTGCAGAGTTCCCCCTTTGGCTTCTTTTTTGGACGGCATGGGGGAAAGAGTTTGTGGCGGTTCAAACTCGCCTAAGACTAAGTCTTCCCATTTGAATGTTAGGTGGGGAGTGAGTTTAGGAAGTTGACTAATTCAACCTTTTGAATTAGTGGATGTGAGGAATGGGGATTGAGGCCGAATCTTAAGGGGAGTTTTGGGGGAGTGATGGCTTGGTATTGTGGGTGTGTTAGTCTTAGAAATTCATTTTGGAGTTTTGGTGTTTCGGTCAAAATCTTTAGAAGCAAATTCTCTCTTTGTGCCTTACCAAAGCCGAAAGTTTTAGCACTTGCCGAATTGTTCTTTGCTTATTTCTTTTGTTTCTAATTTTCCTTGCTAGCCAGAATGTCAATGTCACCTTGAAGACACATCCGTGGCTTGATTTCTTTCACTTTTGCTTTTGGCCGAACCTAGCATTCCTCTTGCATTCTTTTTCTTTTCTCTTTTGAAACTCTACTAGCCAGAATATTCACCTCCTCATCTTCTTTTCTTTTGTCCATTGTGAAGTCGAATTCTCCATTTCTTTTCTCCTTTCTTTTTGTGCCGAAACTCTACTCATTTGCAATCTTTTCTCTCCTTTACACTAAAGCCGAATTTAAGGATATTAAAACACTTGTAGCCGAATATTCTCCCCTTCTCCTAGTAGTCTCCCTTGGCAAGAATCTTTGGTGGTTCTCTCCTAGTGTGGTTAGCCGAATCTTTGTTGGTAGGTAAGGGTAAGTGATTAGTTATTGTTAGTTCAATCTTATGATTTCGATCAAGACAAAGGTGGTTTGGGATTAATTATGTTTTTGTTAGGTGTTGGCCGATTATCAGAACAATCACTGTTGATTCGGGTTTGGTAGGAAACCAAACATTTGCAAGGTAAGGGTGATTCGACAAACCCTTTTTGGTCTATATGGTGTTGGCGAATGGTCTTAGTGTCTAACCCTGTGTTGGCCGATTGTTATAGGAGTCAGATTCGAGGGACTTAGCATTCGTTCTCGTTGGGATTTCTAGACTCGTAGTTATCAGGTGTGTAACTAACACACTAGTACTTAGTAATATTATTAATAAACCGTTTCTTTGTTAAAATTATAACGATATGATGGACAAGTGAATACCCAAAATGGGGTATGTGGACGATTCGGAGTAAGTTGTTCTATTATGAGTACTATTAATAAAGTATAATATCATGACCTATGTTTCGTATGTATGTTATGAGAGAGCTGCTTGGTATGTTGGCATGATATGCATGACTTGCATGAGATGCATGATACATGAGTATGGTATGTTGATGGGTGATATGAGATGAGGGAGCGGTGATATTTTGTCTTGACGAGCACCGGTGCTTTGGTAGCACACTTTGTGACTTTGGGTCACAGAGGTTTGGCACCTCGAGGTTTGGTACTCTCGTCTCGCCCTGATGGCTCAGTACCACGAGTGGGTTGGCCCCACAGATGATTATCTGGGATTGACGCCGATGTTTTGGTAACACACGATGGGTTGGCCCCATCAACAGATTTGTGACTACTGTTACGGTGCTTTGGTAGCACATTGTGTCTTTGGGACACGGTGGTTTGGCACCACATTGCGACTTGTCCCCGTGGTTTGACCACCGTGGGTTGGCCCCACTTGAGCTATGGGATAAATCTCGCTAGTGTTTTGGTAACACACGATGGGTTGGCCCCATCTTTGATTTGTGACTTGGTCACCGGTGCTTTAGTAGCACAATGTGTGTCTTTGGGACACCGGTGGTTTGGGACCACATTGATGGATAATGTGTCTTTGGGACACGGTGTTTTGGTAACACATTGTGACTATATCGTCACGGTGGTTTGGCACCACCGGTGGTTTGGTACCACCACGGGGTAGAAAAGGTGTATGGATGGTTAGGATCGGGTTGCATTAATTATGTTGCTATGTATGATGTGTGTTAGCATGTGGTTTTTATCGGGAGCGGGATTTACACACTGAGTCACTCGACTCACCCTCTCCTTTGACATTTCAGGTGACTCGTAGACGCGGACTTGGAGCCGGGATGGACTCGGGGTGCACATGCCATGCTCTAATAAAAGCTTTGCTCAGTTTATTGCATTTGGGTACTTTAGTTTATTTATTTTTATTTGGGTTTATCTTGGATTTGTAAAAGCTTTCTAAGATGTGCTTTAGGATGTCTATATTTTTACATTAGATTTTAATATGCTGTAACGGAAATAACTTGGTACAAAATTTATTAAAATTGGAAAGACGATGTTTTCAAACCAACAAAGCGATATGTTTTTGAACTATACCATCGGGTATCACACCGTTTTCATAATTGAATGAAAAACAATCGGACTCAAACTTGAAACCAAAAATTTTTCTAAGACTTAATATTCAACCACTCGTTTTCAAAAAAGAAAAAAAAGTTTTATCAAGTCTATTTAGTACAAATTCGAAATTTTCAAATACGTTTTCCCTCGTAGCATACCAGATTCGGTCGTGGTGTTTGGACCGGGTTTGGGGTGTTACAATTGTGGTATCGAGCTAAGTTCAAAAGCTCATTTGTGGGCTTGAGGCCCAAACTGTTTTCAAAAGTTTGTTTTAAAGTGTTTTGGGATGGAATACATGGTTTACAAGGCATGGCACCGAGTCTCCGGCACCAGTTCGCCCAGGTAAGTAACTCTAAACTCTTTTGTGAATTATTATTTGTAGAAGGGTAGGTGATATGGAACGTAGTTAGATTTATAGGACTGGAACCCTAGGATTAGATTACTCAAACACTCGAACTAAAGCATAAGACTTAAAGCACTAAACCAATCTATGACTCAAACCACGGGGCTAGGGTGTGGTAACTCCGTGCACGCATGTCTAGGAGAGGATCGGAAGAGCTTGGTATTTAAGCGATCCTCGTGACTCACCTCCTCTTCGCAGTATCCCACCAGTGCGTAGCTCGAGTTCACCCTGACCAAGAAGGCTCGGTCATAGACTTAACCTAACGACTAAAACCCAAAAAGGGAATTAGCCATGTTTTCGAAAATACAACAACAACCCTAATGTTTTCAAACTTTTTGCAATACACTCTTTCAAAACCGAAAATGTCACATTTACAACAATTTTACTTGAAAAACCACGATTTATGGAAAATTACAAAAATGCCTTGGGGTAAATTTACTAAAATGCCCTTGGTTTATGAAATATCAACTCAATGATTTTTGCCCAAAATTTCAATGATGTTACGAAATACAAACATTCTGTTTTACAAAATATCAATCGAAAATTTTGATTTTAGAAATTTACGAAAACGCCCTCAGTTTGTGAAAATTACCAAAATAACCCCTGGTTTCCAAAGCGAAGTATTTTACAAAATTTTCAAAGAACACTCTCAAATTTTGGAATTTCAAATTGACCAGGTTTTACTGAAAGTTTTAAAATGTCTTTTATTACGAAAATACCTACTGTAGGAAAATGACGAAAATATACCTTGGGCTAGAATGGGCAGCAATGTCCGAAGAGTGAATAGGTATGGAAAGGGTTAAGGAATGAATGTATGACCTCTTTTTGGGTGAATAGGATAGAAGATTGAAACCTTGGTTGCTCGAAAGAACCCCTGAATAAACTCTATTCATAAAATTTCTTTGCGGTTAAGAAAGTGGAATGATACTAATGCATAAAAATCTTTTTAATCAGAAACGTAGATCGTTAGACATGAGCACTCGAGGCGGACGTGGTCGTAATACTAATGGTAGAGGTAGGGGTAGGATGACGGTTTCTGAACCCGTAGGATCTGGTCAAGGGTCAGAAAATGAGATGCCGATTCGCCACCGAGGTGGTGTGAGTTCAAGATCGACCGAGATGACGCAGATGTCACAGCGAGCGTCTTTGCGGGTGTTGGAAAGAGTAGCTGGTGTAAGTGGTGGTGCAGGAGTTAGGAAATATGTTCCTGAGCGACTCCGGGCTAATGGGGCGAATTTTTCCGAGGTGTATCGGGTGTTGCTCCTAGCATCTGCCGAGTATTATTTGGAGGCAAGCCGAGAGCGGATCGGGACGATCTGGACTTGACGATCGAGGAGAAGTTGAAGGGCATTGTATCGCTTCTCGGGATGAGTCATACCAGTGGTGGCTCACGGTTCGGGGATGTGGTGGCGGTGAGGATCCGACATGGGATTATTTTAGAGCTGCATATCAAAAGAAGTACATCGGGGCTAGTTACATCGACTCAAGTGAAAGGCATTTTCGAGACTTGTTCAGGGAGTAAATCATTGTCGAGAAGTCACGAGGTGAGTTCTGGTGAGTAGGTATGCAGGGGCATTGTAGCCCATGAGCATGAAAGGTGTGTTCGTTTCGAGGATGGGCTTCGAGGCGAGTTGAATTTGCTGATTGCTCCACGCGAGGAGCGCGAGTTTCTTGTCTTAGTCGAGAAGGCTAAGGTAGCCGAAGGTGTTAAGGAATCGGTGAGACGAGCATGGACGGGAGTAGGCTTAAGAGGAGCTTTGGGCCTTCGGGATCGTCCGCAATCCGCAAAGAGAGGCTAGACCAAGTGGGCGTAATCGATCGCTAGATTCGTTCTTTCGCGCAGGCGAGGACCGCCGCAGATGATGTGTCGATGTGGGAAATCTCATTGGGGTGGTGTTGGGTGGTGGAAAAGGTTGCTTCGAGTGTGGTTCTCTCGGATCATCGCATTAGGGATTGTCCGCGTAGGATGGCGAGATTCGGATCACGAGAGTCGGGCCGTGTCGATTCGAGGTAATGGACCGCCACCACGGAGGGGCCGTGGTAATGGCGAGAGGTGGTAATGGATTTGGTCGAGGTCGTGGAGCACAGGCGAGAGGTGCGGGTAGTTACGAGGCACGGCGGCTGGTGCGGTGTATGCGGCTAGGGCCGCGAGAGAGGCGGCGACGCGCCGGACGTAATCACCGTGACGTTTTTAATTTTTGGTTCTCCTATATCGCTTTAATTGACTTGGGTTCCATGCATTCGTATGTTGCTAGTAGTATAGTTGAGACCATGGACTTAGACTCTGAGATATCTTCTAGACAGATGACTGTACTTAGCCCTCTAGGTCACTCTGTAGTGGTAGATAAGTTGTATAAGGATGTACCCTAGAACTCCAAGGGGTCATTTTCTTTCTTGATCCGATGGAACCGCCGTTTGAGGAGTTCGATCGATTCTTAGGATGGACTGGCTGGTGAAGTACCAGGCCAAAGTGGATTGCGCGGCTAAGCGCATGGTTCTATCGACGGATAAGGGAGATGAAGTGATTATGATAGGTAATAGGAGAGATTACTTATCCAATGTAGTGTCGGCATTAAAAAGTCAAAGATGGTCGGGAAGGTCAGGAAGCGTATGTGGTTCATGTGTATGCCTTAGAGGCTAAAGAGTCCATTGTTGAAAAGGTTCGCATCTTGTTAAGGAATTTGTTGATGTGTTTCAGAGGAGCTTAGGGTTTGCCACCGGATCGTGAGGTAGAGTTTGGGATAGATCTGCTACCGGGGATCGCGCGGTGTCTATTGCTCCATATAGGATGGCACCAAAGGAATTGGTGGAGCTTAAGGCTCGATTCGGGAGTCGTTGGATCGAGGTTTCATTAGGCCAAGTGTTTCGCCGCGGGGAGCGCGCGTATTATTCGTCAAGAAGAAGGGCGGTTCGATGCGGATGTGTATCGACATCGCCAACCGAATAAGTCGACGATTAAAAACAAGTATCCGTTACCACGGATAGATGACTTGTTTGATCGGTGAAAAGGTGCATCGGTGTTTTTGAAGATCGATTTGAGGTCAGGTACCATCGGTTGAAAGTTAAGGAAGCGGATATCCATAAGACGGCGTTTGGACTCGATGCGGGCACTACGAATTCACGTAATGCCGTCGGGTTGACTAACGCTCGTGACTTTATGGATATGATGAATAGGGTGTTTCAAAGAGATCTAGACCATTTCGTCGTGGTTTTTATTGACGATATTTTGGTATATTCAAGGTCGGAGGAAGAGCATGATGCACACTTAAGAGTGGTGTTGCAAATTTTGAGGGAGAAGCAACTCTATGCTAAGTTCAGTAAGTGCGAGTTCTGGCTTAGTGAAGTGACGTTTTTAGGTCATGTAGTATCAGCTGAGGGGATTAGAGTAGATCCTCGGAAGGTTGAGGCGGTTTTGGATTGGAAGCCTTCTAAGTCGGGATTCTTTGAGATTCGGAGTTTCCTAGGTTTGGCAGGATACTACCGAAGGTTTGTTGAGGGTTTCTCGTTAATTGCAGCACCGATGACTAAGCTGTTAAGGAAGGGAGTTCCGTTTGTTTGGACTGAGAAACAGCAGGAGAGTTTTGATAAGTTGAAGAAGATCTTGACAGAGGCTCCTGTGTTGATTCAACTCGAGGTCGGGTAAGGAATTCACGATGTCATCGCGACGCATCACATACGGGATTGGGTTGTGTGTTGATGCAGGAGGGTAAGGTAGTGGCTTACGCTTCTCGGTAGCTGAGGCCACACGAGGTCAACTATCCGACGCACGACTTGGAGCTAGCAGCTGTGGTCTTCGCTCTAAAAATCTGGAGGCACTACTTATACGGGGAGAAGTCAATCGTCTACACAGATCATAAGAGTCTGAAGTATCTACTGACTCAGAAGGATCTGAATTTGAGACCGCGTAGATGGGTTGAGTTGCTCAAGGACTACGACTGTTCAATTGAATATCATCCGGCAAGGCTAACGTGGTGTGCACGCGCGTTGAGCCGTAGGGTTGTTTCGGACTTAAAAGCTTTGTTTGCCCATTTGAGTTTGTATGACGACGGGAGTATATTCGCGCAGAGCCGCAGTTAAGCCTACTTGGGGTTGAGCAGATCAAAGAGAAACAATTGGAGGATGAGGTTACGAGCTTGCGAAGGTTACAAGTGCGAGAATGGTGGTTTGGAGGGTTCTGACTTGTCTAATGATGAGGTTACGTGTTTTCAAGGAAAGGCTTGTATGCCCAAAGATGTTGAGTTGAGGCGAGAGGATTCTTCAGACGCACATATGATCCTTATGCTATGCATCCCGGAGGTAGCAAAATGTATAGGGATCTTAAAGAGCGATTTTGGTGGCACGGCTTGAAGAAAGAGGTGTGAGTTTGTTGGGAAGTGTCGACTTGTCGCCAGTCAAAGGTGAACATCGATTGCGTCGGGTTTGCTTGACTGTGAAGATTCCTCGATGGAAATGGGAAAGGATAACTATGGATTTCGTCAGTGGTTTACCGCTTACGCCAAGCAAGAAAGATTCAGTTTGGGTTATTGTGGACCGTTTGACTAAGTCGGCCCATTTCATTCCGGTGAGAGTGGACTATTCACTTCAGAGGTTGGCGAAGCTTTATGTATACCGAGATAGTGAGGCTACACGGCGTTCGTTTCGATAATCTCGGATAGGGATCCGAGGTTCACGTCAAGGTTCGAGAGCATTGCATCGAGCTGCAGGTACGCGCGCTTGGATTTCAGCACGGCTTTTCACCCGCAGTCTGACGGGCAATCAGAAAGGGTCATTCAAATCTTGGAAGACATGTTGAGAGGTTGTGTTCTGGACTTCAGGGGCAGTTGGGATGAGTTTCTGCCGTTGGCCGAGTTCGCCTATAACAACAGTTACCAAGCGAACATTAAGATGGCACCATATGAGGCGCAGTATGGTAGGAAGTGTCGCTCACCTACTTGTTGGACGGAGAGTTAGGTGAACGTCGGTTGTTGGGACCGAGTTGGTTCTTTGAGAGAGAGAAGACAAGGTTAGGTTGATTCAGTCTCGTTTGAAGGAAGCTTCGGACCGGCAAAAGTCTTATGCCGATCTTAAACGAAGAGATATAGAGTTCGCGGTAGGAGATCGTGTTTTCTTAAAGGTCTCGCCTTGGAAGAAGGTGCTGAGATTTGGCAGAAAAGGCAAGCTAAGTCCGAGGTTTATTGGGCCGTATAAGGTATTGAGGCGAGTTGACCGATGGCGTATCGGCTTGAGTTGCCGGCAAAGCTTAGTCGATTCACGATGTTTTTCACGTGTCGATGCTTGGAGGTATCGTTCGAGATCCATCTCATGTAGTAGCGATGGAGAAGATCGAGGTAAATCAGAGATATGACCATAGAGGAAGAACCGGTCGCGATTCTTGATCGGGAAGTGAAGGTTCTGCGTAGAAAGTCCGTGCCTTTGGTTAAGGTTCTTTGGCGGAATCATGGCGTGGAAGAAGCCACGTGGGAACCCGAGGATACGATGAGACAGCAATACCCGCAACTCTTTTGACCACGTAATTTCGAGGCCGAAATTATTTTAAGGGGGGTAGAACTGTAATATCCCGGGTTAGGGGCTATTTTGTGTTGCATGATATTGCATGTGTTTAGTGTGCTGTGTTGCTATTTCGGTGTTTTCGGGGTTTAATGGTAGGCTAGGAGTAAGCCTGAGTAGGTAGAAAAATTTTAGTTTTTAAGCTTTGAGTCGGGAGAGTGATGGAGGTGAGGATGTGTAGTTTATGTTGTGTTTCGAGCACAAAAGAGGAGCTGGTGGAGTGGCAAAGCATGCGCCACATGGGGGAGCTTGATGTGGCGTCATCTTCAGGAGAGGGAGGTCCAGTGTTCGAGCTGCAGAGTTCCCCTTTTGGCTTCTTTTTTTGGACGGCATGGGGGAAAGAGTTTGTGGCAGTTCAAACTCTGCCTAAGACTAAGTCTTCCCATTTGAATGTTAGGTGGGGAGTGAGTTTAGGAAGTTGACTAATTCAACCTTTTTGAATTAGTGGATGTGAGGAATGGGGGATTGAGGCCGAATCTTAGGGGAGTTTTGGGGGGAGTGACGGCTTGGTATTGTGGGTGTGTTAGTGCGAAATTCATTTTGGAGTTTTGGTGTTTTCGGTCAAAATCTTTAGAAGCAAATTCTCTCTTTGTGCCTTACCAAAGCCGAAAGTTTTAGCACTTGCCGAATTGTTCTTTGCTTATTTCTTTTGTTTCTAATTTTCCTTGCTAGCCAGAATGTCAATGTCACCTTGAAGACACATCCGTGGCTTGATTTCTTTCACTTTTGCTTTTGGCGAACCTAGCATTCCTCTTGCATTCTTTTTCTTTTTCTCTTTTGAAACTCTACTAGCCGAATATTCACCTCCTCATCTTCTTTTCTTTTGTCCATTGTAGCCGAATTCTCCATTTCTTTTCTCCTTTCTTTTGTGCCGAAACTCTACTCATTTGCAATCTTTTTCTCTCCTTTACACTAAAGCCGAATTTAAGGATATTAAAACACTTGTAGCCGAATATTCTCCCCTTCTCCTAGTAGTCTCCTTGGCCGAATCTTTGGTGGTTTCTCTCCTAGTGTGGTTAGCCGAATCTTTGTTGGTAGGTAAAGGGGTAAGTGATTAGTTATTGTTAGTTCAATCTTATGATTTCGATCAAGACAAAGGTGGTTTGGGATTAATTATGTTTTTGTTAGGTGTTGGCGATTATCGAACAATCACTTTGTTGATTCGGGTTTGGTAGGAAACCAAACATTTGCAAGGTAAGGGTGATTCGACAAACCTTTTTTGGTCTATATGGTGTTGGCCGAATGGTCTTAGTGTCTAACCCCTGTGTTGGCCGATTGTTATAGGAGTCGATTCGAGGACTTAGCATTCGTTCTCGTTGGGATTTCTAGACTCGTAGTTATCGTGTGTGTAACTAACACACTAGTACTTAGTAATATTATTAATAAACCGTTTTGCACTGTTAAAATTATAACGATTATGATGGACAAGTGAATACCCAAAATGGGGTATGTGGACGATCGGGTAAGTTGTTCTATTATGAGTACTATTAATAAAGTATAATATCATGACCTATGTTTTGTATGTATGTTATGAGAGCGCTTGGTATGTTGGCATGATATGCATGACTTGCATGAGATGCATGATACATGAGTATGGTATGTTGATGGGTGATATGAGATGAGGGAGCGGTGATATTTTTGTCTCTTGTGAGCACCGTTGCTTTAGTAGCACACTTTGTGACTTTGGGTCACAGAGGTTTGGCACCTCCAGAGGTTTGGTACCTCGGCGTCTCGTCCCAGTGGCTCAGTACCACGATGGGTTGGCCCCACGAGATGATTATACTGGGATTGACGCCAAAGTGTTTTGGTAACACACGATGGGTTGGCCCCATCAACGATTTGTGACTACGGTCACCGGTGCTTTGGTAGCACATTGTGTCTTTGGGACACCGGTGGTTTGGCACCACATTGCGACTTGTCCACGTGGTTTGACCACCGTGGGTTGGCCCCACTTGAGCTATGGGATAAATGCGCTAGTGTTTTGGTAACACGACGGGTTGGCCCCATCTTGGATTTGTGACTTTGGTCACGGTGCTTTGGTAGCACAATTGTGTCTTTGGGACACCGGTGGTTTGGGACCACATTGATGGATAATGTGTCTTTGGGACACCGGTGTTTTGGTAACACATTGTGACTATACGTCACGGTGGTTTGGCACCACCGGTGGTTTGGTACCACACGGGGTAGAAAAGGTGTATGGATGGTTAGGATCGGGTTGCATTAATTATGTTGCTATGTATGATGTGTGTTAGCAGTGTGGTTTTTATCGGGGAGCGGGATTTACACATCGAGTCACTCGACTCACCCTCTCCTTTGACATTTGGGTGACTCGTAGACGCGGACTTGGAGCCGGGATGGACTCGGGTGCACATGCCATGCTCTAATAAAAGCTTTGCTTTGCTCGATTTATTGCATTTGGGTACTTTAGTTTATTTATTTTTATTTGGGTTTATCTTGGATTTGTAAAAGCTTTCTAAGATGTGCTTTAGGATGTCTATATTTTTACATTAGATTTTAATATGTCAGAACTTGAAATAACTTGGTACAAAATTTATTAAAATTGGAAAGACGATGTTTTCAAACCAACAAAGCGATATGTTTTTGAACTATACCATCGGGTATCACACCGTTTTCATAATTGAATGAAAAACAATCGGACTCAAACTTGAAACCAAAAATTTTCTAAGACTTAATATTCAACCACTCGTTTTCAAAAAGAAAAAAAAAGTTTTATCAAGTCTATTTAGTACAAATTCGAAATTTTCAAATACGTTTTCCCTCGTAGCATACCAGATTCGGTCGTGGTGTTTGGACCGGGTTTGGGGTGTTACAACCCTGGTGTATTACCAAAATACCCCCGAGTTTCAAAATTACCGAAATACCCTCGGATTTCAAAATTTCCAAAATACCCTCGGAAATGCAAAATTACCAAAATACCCTTATTGACAAAATCACCAAGGAACCTTATTTTGAAAAATTACGAAAATACCCCTGGGGTAGGAATAGACAAAAATAGAGAAATAGAGAACGTGTGTGAATGAATGTTTGAATGAATGTGCTTCTCTGAATTAGGATAGAAGACTTGAAAACTCTGATTGATCGAAAGAACTACTTCTAAACTTCTTTCATAAACTTTCTTCGTGAATAATCAGTGGAACAAAATATTAATTCATAAAATTTCTTAATCAGATTAAAGCACGAACGTAGACATGAGCTCTAGGGGACGTGGTCGTAACGTACGAGGACGCGGTAGAGGTAGAATGACCGTGTCGGAACCCGTTAGATCGGGTCAAGGATCTGAGAATGAGGTACCGCCACCACCACCACCGGTGTTGGTCTTTGAGCAGCAAGATCGAGACGAGAGAGGCGATCTTTGTATCGCAGTCGTATTGTGAGTTCTTGAGTTGGTGGCTGGTGCAGGAGGAAATTCGGGAGCTCGAAAGTCGGTACTTGAGCGACTTCGTGCCAATGGAGCTGAGGTATTTCGTGGTGTATCTGGTGTAGCACCCAGTACGGCTGAACATTGGTTGGAGGCGACCGAGCGCATTATGGATGAGCTCGATCTAACCCCTGAGGAGAAGTTGAAAGGAATGGTGGCGCTGTTAAGCGATGAAGCGTATCAATGGTGGTTAACAGTTCGGGATGGTGCCACAGCTGAGGATCTGGCCTAGGAGTATGTTAAGGCAGCATATCAGAAGAAATATGTTGGCACACGGTATACTGATGAGTAGAGGAAGGCTTTTCTGGGGCTGGTTCAAGGGAACAAGTCCGTAGTGGAGTATGAAGCTGAATTTCTGAGGTTGAGCCGGTATGCTCGAGGAGTAGTAGCTACGGAGCATGAGCGATGTGTCCGATTTGAGGACGGATTAAGGGATGACCTAAGGTTGTTAATAGCTCCACATCAGGAACGAGTGTTTTTTGCTTTAGTAGAGAAAGCTAAGGTAACTGAAGGAATTAAGGATTCTGTGAAGCAGAATATGGATCGGAATAGGCCAAAGAGAGGTTTTGGGCCGTCAGGATCATCTGGGAATAAGAGGCCTAGAGTTAATGGGCCGCGAGGTCAGCAAGCTGCTACAGGAGGGCAGTATCGCACTTGTGATCAGTGTGGGAAGAAACACTTAGGAGAGTGTTGGAAAAAGATAGGAGGATGTTTTAAGTGTGGGTCCAAAGATCATATGATTAAGGACTGTCCTATGAAACCAGAAGGGAATCGACCTGTAGCTCAGAATGTTAATCAGGCTGGTAGAGGTGGACAGCAGCCTCAGCGAGGCCGTGGTCCGAATGGCAGAGGTAATGGTGCTGGCAGAGGACGTGGAACACTAGGCAGAGGTGCTGCTAATACTGAGGCAAGGCAACCAGGTTTGGTTTATGCGGTTCGTCGGAGGGAGGATGGAGACGCGCCGGACGTTGTAACCGGTACGTTTCTTATTTATGGCAAGCCTTATGTTGCTTTAATTGATGTGGGCTCGACCCATTCTTATGTTGCATGTAGAGTAGTTGAACTCTAGACATAGCCTTTGCACTTTTTGATAGGGAGATGACTGTAGTAAGCCTACTAGGTCAAACTGTAGTGGCGAATAAGATCTTTCGGAGTGTACCTTTAGAAATTCAAGGCGTAGTATTTTTTGCCGACTTGATGGAACTTCCCTTCGGAGAATTCAATCTCATACTTGGCATGGATTGGTTAGCGGAACATCAGGCTATATTGGATTGTGCAGCTAAGTGAATGGAGTTAAGGACCCCGGAGGATGAGGTGGTCATTATGATAGGAGAAAGAAAAAACTACTTGTCTAATGTAGTTTCGGCGCTAAAGGCTGAAAAGATGGTGCGGAAAGGGTGCAAGGCGTTTTTAGCCTTCGTAAGTGCGTTAGATGGAAAGGAAGAAGGTGTAGTGGAGTTAGAACTGTAAGGGATTTTGAAGATGTGTTTCCGGAGGAATTACCAGGAATACCCCCAGATAGGGAGGTGGAGTTTGGAATTGACTTGCTCTGGAAATGACTCCCCTGTGTCAATTGCCCCGTACAGAATGGCACCAAAGGAGTTGGTTGAGCTCAAGGCTCAAATCCAAGAGTTGTTGGATCGTGGGTTTATCCGACCCAGTGTGTCTTCATGGGGAGCACTGGTCCTGTTTGTGAAGAAGAAGGATGGAACTATGAATATGTGCATAGACTATCGTCAGTTGAATAAGCTGACCATCAAGAACAAGTATCCTTTACCAAGGATAGATGACTTGTTCGATCAGCTTAAGGGGGCCGCGGTATTCTCAAAGATCGACTTAAGGTTGGGATATCATCAGTTGAAGGTGAAGGAGGCATATATCCATAAGACAGCCTTTAGGACAAGGTACATCCACTATGAGTTTGTAGTGATGCCGTTTGGATTGACGAACGCTCCAGCCGCGTTCATGGACATGATGAATCTGGTTTTTCAACCCTACTTGGATCGGTTCGTCGTTGTGTTCATCGACGACATCTTAGTGTACTCCAAGTCTGAAGAGGAACATGATGAGCATCTTCAGATTGTGTTACAAGTGCTAAGGGAGAAGAAGCTCTATGCCAAATTCAGCAAGTGTGAATTTTGGCTGAAGAAAGTTGCGTTTTTAGGACATAGGGTATCCGCGGAAGGAATAAGGGTGGATCCTCGAAAGATTGAGGCAGTGGTAGATTGGAAACCACCTAAGTCAGTGGCGGAGATCCATAGTTTCCTGAGATTGGCAGGTTACTAAAGAAGGTTTGTGGAAGGATTCTCATCGATAGCCGCACCATTGACAAAGTTATTAAGGAAGGAAGTACATTTTGTATGGACGAATAAGCAACAGGAGAGCTTTGAGAAGCTTAAGAAAGTATTGACGGAAGCTCCAGTTTTGATCCAGCCTGAGGCAGGAAAGGACTTTGTGGTGTATTGTGACGCCTCTCATACGGGACTAGGATGCGTATTGATGCAAGATGGGAAAGTAGTCGCTTATGCGTCTCAGCAGTTAAGGCCACATGAGGTGAATTACCCAACTAATGATTTGGAATTGGTAGCAGTAGTCTTTGCTCTTAAGGTGTGGAGGCACTATCTTTACAGTGAAAGGTCGATAATCTACACAGACCACAAGAGCCTTAAGTATTTGCTGACTCAGAAGGAGTTAAACCTGAGACAGCGAAGGTGGGTGGAATTACTGAAGGACTATGATTGTTCGATAGAGTATCATCCGGGCAAGGCGAATGTAGTGGCGGATGCTCTAAGTCAGAAGGTTATGTCGGATCTGAGGGCGATGTTTGCACATCTAAGCTTGTATGATGATGGAAGTCTGCTGGCAGAGTTGCAAGTCAAGCCGACGTGGTTGAATGAGGTGAAAGAAGGACAGTTGGCTGATGAGGACCTAAGTGTTAAGCTACAGTAAGTACAGAATGGAGAATTGAGAGATTATGGCATTAATGACGAAGGAGTGTTGTGTTTTAAGGGCAAGGTCTGTATCCCTAAAGATGAGGAACTTAGGCAGAGAATTCTTCAGGAATCACATAGTAGCCCTTATGCTATGCATCCCGGAGGTAGTAAGCTGTACAGAGACTTGAGGGAACAGTTTTGGTGGCCTGGTCTGAAGAAGGAAGTTACAGAATTCGTTGGCAAGTGTTTGACGTGTCAGCAAGTTAAGGCTGAACACCAAGTTCCGTCATGATTGCTTCAACCGATAATGATTCCATAATGGAAGTGGGAGAGAATTACCATAGACTTCGTTAGTGGGCTTCCCCTTACGCCTACTAAGAAGGACTCGGTATGGGTGATAGTGGATCGGTTGACAAAGTCCATGCACTTTATCCCGGTGAGAGTCGACTATTCTTTGCAGAGGTTGGCAAAGTTATATGTGGCGAAAATTGTAAGGTTTCATGGAGTGCCAGTGTCAATTATCTCTGATAGAGACCCAAGGTTTACTTCTCGATTTTGGAAAGCGCTACATCAAGCAATAGGCACTAAGTTGGATTTCACAACGGCTTTTCATCCCTGATCGGACGAGCGATGCGAACGGGTAATCCAAGTGCTAGAGGATATGTTGAGGGGTGTGTAATGGATTTGAGAGGAAGTTGGGAGGAATATTTGCCTTTAGCGAGAATTTGCATACAACAATAGCTACCAAGCGATGATTCGGATGGCACCGTATATGCGCGTTGTATGGTCGGAAGTGTCGAACTCCTACGTCTTGGACTGAATTAGGGGAACGACGAGTTTTGGGTCCAGAGATCGTGGCAGAATTCGAAGAGAAGGTTGAGATAATCCGGGCACAGTTAAAGGAAGCATCGGATAGGCAGAAGTCATATGCAGATCTTAAGCGAAAGGAGATAGAATTTGATGTGGAAGATCAAGTGTTCCTTAAGGTATCGCTTTGGAAGAAGGTGATGAGATTTAGTCACAAAGGGAAGTTAAGTCCAAGGTTTATAGGACCTTATCGGGTATTGAAGCGAGTTGGACTAGTGGCATATCAGTTAGAGTTGCCACCGAAGTTGAAGCAGATGCACGACGTATTCCATGTGTCCATGCTACGTCATTATCGATCGGATCCATCTCATGTGGTACCAGTTAAGGAGGTAAAGTTAAGGCCAGATTTATCCTACGAGGAGGAGCCGATTCAGATCTTAGAGCGAGATGTGAAAGTGCTACGAAGGAAATCAGTTCCTTTAGTTAAAGTATTATGGTGCAATCATGGATCGGAGGAAGCTTCGTGGGAGCCAGAAGAAGCAATGCGACAGCAATACCCTCATTTGTTTTAGCCAGGTAATTTCGAGGTTGAAATTATTTTAAGGGGGTAGAACTGTAATATATTGAAATTGGGCTTGTGCATTTTTGCTTAAATTATAAGAAATAGTATGTCTTATGTGTTATGGATGGGTTGTGTGCATTTTTAGAATCTTGGAAGTGTAAGGAAATGCCTTAGAAATGTTAAGTTTTAAAGTTTAAAAGAGGGAACTAAGGCAAGGTGGCCTTAAGAAAATTTATGGAGGAAATATGACATGAAATTGGGCTTGGAAAAGTGGCCTGGAGGTGCCACTTAAGGCTCTGGAAATGACGCCATACACAGTGCAAGGGGGGCTTGTGTTTGAGTCGCGTGGGAAGCAAAAATTAAAGGCTTTTATTTTGTATGTGGCGTCAAAGAGAAGGGAGTAGGGGGGACGGTACCAAGGCTAGATTTTAGGAAGTTTTATCCTTTTATTTTCAAGAGAAAAATGAGGGATTATTCTTTGAATTTTAAATGAAGAGATAAAGAGGAAAATAAGGATAAGAGAGTGATGGCCAAGTAGGGGACTCTAGCTTAGTAATTTCAGCAAAATGAGGGAAAATAAGGTTATTCATCATTCTTTCTTCTCCTTTTCTCTCTGCCGAATTCTCTAGTGCAAATCCTCTCCTCTCCTAATTTTTCCAAAGCCAAAAACTCTAGTAAATCTAGCCGATTTCTCCATCTTGTTCTTCTTCAAAGTTTATCACCATTGCCGAAATTGTTGATCCACATCCTAGCCATAGCCGAATTTCTTTGTGGATGCAAGCAAGGGAGCCGTCGATTTCAAGTTAAGGGTAAGATCAAAATTCGGTTTCCATTCTTTTTCTTTTAGGCTTGTTGAAATCAAGGTATTAATCCTATCAGTGATTTTTGGCCGAAACTTGAAGGGTTCTCCAGGATTTCGGCATTGTCAACATCTCCATAGTCAAGTAGCAATTTCGAGATTTAGATCCACAAGGTAAGTGCTTATGATGTTCGGCCAAGGCCTAGTTAGTGTGTCAGATACTATTTCTTACTTATTCAAAAGCCAAAACTAATCAGTTAAAGTGGTCTAGTGTTAGCCGATTACAAGGGGGAAACATCACGACATTTCAAGATTTGTTTAGGAATCAAATCGACAGCAAGGTAAGATTTAGATTGTGATAAACCCTTCGAGATTTAATCTTAAAGCCGAATAGGTTTTTACTCAACATTAAGTGATTGATCGAATGTAGGGATTAAGGATCTAAAGCAGTAGATCAGGATTTTCGGGAAATCAGTGAACTTGCTAAGTGAATCAGGTGTGTACCCCACACTATTTCCTATTAGATTTATGGCACCTAATTAATGTATATGTGTTTATAATAATGTGAATATGGCTAAGGTACCATGCAATGGTACAAAGTACTCAGGTACGTTTTCCTACTCCTACTAGGATTATAATAAGAATGTGAATAAGGGATATGACATGAATAATGAGTATTTGTATGACATGGGGCATATGGGATATTATGAAAGGGGAAGTGAATATGGTGACTTATGTCACGATATCTGAATGTGGTGACCTCAGTCACAATTATCTGAATGTGGTGTCTCATGACACAAAATATTATCTGGTGGCTATGCCACAATATTTATAAGGGCGATGAGCACGTCGACTGCAGCGACTGCCTTCGATGGTGTGTAGCGGATGGAGGGTTGACTCAGTAGTCCCCACGGTGTGCAGGTTGGTAGTCCCAAAATTCTTCAGCACCACACTTTCTAAGTTTTTCAATCAGAATATGTCTACTAGGCTCAACCATAGGATGAGGTAGAGGTGCAACTAGAGGTACAACAGGTGGTGAAACTGGGGGGGATGTTATCGAGCCAGATTTTTCACTTGCATAAACTCGTTGAACCATTGGTTCATATACCCAAAGAACATATTTTTAAGCTCATGTTCTTAAGTCAGAAGAATCAGAACATTACTACTCATCTCATGATTAGAACTTGGTACGTTACTGTTAATCTCATCTTTGTCAGCACAACCAGATGCGCCTGACATCTTTACAATCTATAAGAAAATGAAGGTTAGATCGGATCAAACACATCACACTATCACAGATTTATATGGCATGTAATTCTAGATCATTTTGCATGCTACGTTCAGTCCGAGAATTGACTAAATCATAGCTCTAATACCATTAAATGTAACACCCTTAACCCGTATCCGTCACTGAAATAGGGTTACGAAGCATTACCAGACAAATGGAATAGTAAAGTATTCAAATCATACATTAATGCAAACATAATCTAATTTCATTCAAATACATTCATAATGTTCCTTAATCGAGCCCTCGAGGCCCTAAAAATACTATAGAAATAGTTTGGGACTAAATAAAAAATATTTGGAAATCTTAGGAAAAAGCTAAAAAATCTGGACTACATGGGTCACACGGCTGAGACATACGTCTGTCTTAGGCTGTGTGGACATTCGAAATAAGGACACACGACCATGTCCCAGCCCATGTCCATGCCTGTGTAACTTACAGACTTGAGTCACACGACCAAGCCACATGACCATGTGTCAGGCCGTGTTACTCAAGTACAATTAAATTCATGGAGTTTTTAGACTAGGAGTCCAAATATCTAAAGGTATAAAGCCAGTGAAGGTGCAAATGAAATAGTTTTGCAAAAGCGGAATAAAAATATGAAGTTTTTCGTTAAGTCCTGGCATTGATTATAAAAAGATATAATATTCTTTTGTGGTGGATGCAATAACCTTTAGATATATTATTTTGGCAATTCATAAAAGATTTTGTAACACCCCAAACCCGGCCTGGACGTTATGGTCGAATCTGGCGATATCACATTGAAGTGTTTTTCGTAAAATATGTTGTCATTGAAATCCTCATTTCTATTTAATCACTTTGTGTTATTCAATGATGACTCTAAAAAATGGGGTCGTTCATTTTCAAGCAAGAATCATTGAAAACTTATTCACTTTTAAAAACGTTATTACTTTTCAAAGTGTCATTTATTGCGGAAGCTTTTGAACCAATTGTGTATTTGAGGAAATTTTGATAAAACATTTGTCTTTCATAAAACTCGTGGCTTTTCCTACTGCTAGCAGTTATAAACAAAACAATAATAAAATCCCAAATTAAAAATATAAATCCAAAGGCCCTTATTACAATAAAATACCTCAAAAATTAAGTTGAAATCATAAAATACTAAATCAAATTAGATACGTCGTGTGGCCACCGCTGAGTCCTTCATTGCACTGATCCGCCTATGACTAGGGATTACCTGTACAGTTAAAACAGATGGGTGAGTTTACGAAAACTCAGTGTGTAATCCCATAATAGCAAACAGATAGAAAAAAAAAACACAATCTGGGCTAAGCCCTTTTTCAGTATCAGTGACAATATCAGTTTGGGCTTTAGCCCATCTCAGTACCGAATAGTCATGTGCTTGGGCCTTGGCCCATTATAGTAACAATAAACAATGCAGTAATAGATTAAGCAGTATATATGTCCTACCCATCCGTCCTCCACATTCTATCTCCGTCGAACCCTGCACTCCATTTGGGGATATAATCAACCCACCAATCCCTACACTCTAGAGAGTACCGAATGCTGCACTATACAGTGATATGCAGCTGGGCTGCCAGTAATTTAGGCTCAAAGCCTTTCAGTACACTTCCTCCTATCAATAAAAAAGACCCATCCCCATGCAATTCATCATGCAGTCATGTCATAGTATCATACATGTATTCGATACAGTTTAAATTAGCATGCTAGAATACAGTCATACATGTATATATTTAAGTCATACAGGGGTATAACGATCATTCAGTCAATTAGGGGTTTGGGTGAGCTTACCGACCAAACAGTAGGTCCATAGTTGTCTCGGGCGGCTCGTGCAACCATAGCAGACAAACAGTGAAAATGGGCCCTAGAGCCTATGTTGTTGGCCCATGTGGCCCACACGCTCATGTGGTCCACATGGCCCAAAATGGCCTTGGTCGTGTGGATTACATGACCTAGCCCAATAATTTCCACATGCCCGTGTAGTTTGCTCATGTGGGGCCCACACGCCCCAATTCAGCCTGGCCCATAAAATCGGACATGATCGGCCTCGTCGATCACTAGCTCATTGTTAGGCATACGAGCTACCACGTGGGTGCCCATACGCTCGTGTGGCACTGACAATTCCAAATTTTTGGCTTTTTTCCGCTAACGTTTATGGGGATTGTGTTCACACACCTTGTTTGCGAAAAAGCGCACCGAATCCTTGAGCACTCCAAAACTAAATTCAACCACAACACTCGATTAGTCTCATGATAACCAAATTAAACGACTCAACTGAAAACACTTAATCACTTAGTCGAGAACCACTTACATCATTTGAACAACTGAAGCCTTATCCACCTAAAGTAAAGAACGATCCCCAGTTTCTAGGTTACAACCTGCAATTGAGCTGAACCCTTATTAATAAATATTCACATGCCTAGTTTGAATCTAAACAAACCACAACTTACTAAAAATGCAAAATCACAGAATAGAATGGCACCCAAATTCGATAGAGAGCAATATAGGGTAGAGTGGGCACAGCGTAGGTAATAGAAGGAGATAAAACTCGAAAAGAACAGAGGGGAAAGTTTACTTTAAGGCAAAATCGATTTGAAAAGGAAATCAACAAAAATCGAGTAGCAATATTAAAACCCCGAGTGAAAACAATCAACTGATGTTTGAGGAAATCGATAGCAAATGCTGAAATTAGACTATAATACAGCTAGAGAGCAACCAATAGCAAATTCGGCAAAAGAGAAAAGGTTCAAGAAAGAAGAAAATCACAAAGTGGAGAGGAAAACAAATCAAATTCGGCAGAGGAGAGAATAGTCTTCGGGAAATTTCAGAGAAAAAGTAAACAAAAACTCAAGCCGAAATTCCCCCTACAATATTCGGTTCAACCCAAACTCTACCTCCCAACTTACCTCAAAATCACTCCTAAAATCCCTCAACCAAATCCCCACTTATCCAATCCCTTAACAACCGAAAAATCCCCACTTTAGTGTCCTAAAAATCGGCCACACCCTTCCCACACTCCTCAAACAATCAAATTTCAGTCAAACTACAATTCTTCCACCGCCAAGCAATAAAAATAAATCCCCCTTTTTATCGTGCAGAGATTCAAACTCCAGACCCCTTGCAACACTAACACTCTACTTAACCACTAGACCAGCAGGCCCATTTTGACATATTTTATCAACAGTTATTTATTAGCCTACTGTCCAAAGATAAGGGTTTATTCAATTAAAGAAAATTTTTTTTGCCCAAGTTAAGTCTTGAACCCAAGACTTCTCAGACACTTTCCAGAACACGTAACCTTGAGAAAAACGAATCTAAGTACCTTACGACCAAATCTCAGTACCTTCTTTCACGGTGAGACCTTGAGAAAAATGAAGTCCCTCACAGAATACTCAATCTCTCGATGCTTCAGATCCACATACGACTTTTCCCATCAGATGCCTCTTTTAATTGATCTCGAATCAACCTGACCTTATCCTCAGTATTAGAAACCAGTTCAAGACCCAGAATACGGCGCTCGCCCAACTCAGTCCAACACAAAAGAGTACGACAGTTACAACCATAGAACGCCTTGTAAGGTGCCATCTGTATGCTATACTGGTAACTGTTGTTGTGAGCGAACTCTGCCAACGATAAAAACTTCTCTCAACTGCCGCGGAAATCAATTACACAACCCCTTAACATATCCTCAAGTATCTGAATCACCCTCTTAGATTGACCATCTGTCTGAGGATGGAATGCTGTACTAAAGTCCAACCTTGTAACGAGAGCTTCATGTAGCTTCTTCCAGAACTGAGACATGAAGTGGGGATCCCTATCAGATATTATCGAAACTGATACCCCATGTAGTCTCGCTACCTAAAACACATAAAAGTTAGCCAACTTCAGAAGATAGTAGTTAGTACGAATCGGTATGAAATGGGTAGACCTGGTCAACCGATCCACGATGACCCATACTGAATCTTTATTAGTAGACGTTAAGGGCAACCCACTTACGAAATACATAGTCACTCTTTCCCACTTCCAAAGACGTATTTTAATTAGCTGCAGTAAACTTGAGGGTAGCTGATGCTCAGCCTTAACCTGATGGCATGTTAGACATTTACTCACAAAATCGGTAACATCTCGCTTAAAACCTGGCCACCAGTATAGCTCACAAAGGTCTCGGTACATCTTGTTCCTGCCAGGATGCATAGCATAAGGGCTACTATGTGCCTCTCTCAGTATAGACTGCCTCAACTCGGCATAATTTGGCACACAGACTCTCCCACGGAAACTAAGAACCCCTTCGCTATTCAATCCAAAATCTGATGTATTACCACTCTCAATTTGTTGGAACAGAAGACCCAGGAACCCATCCTCCAACTGTTTACCCTTAATCTACTTGATTAACATCACTTCAGCCAATAGACTACCATCATCAAATAAACTAAGACGAGTAAATATCACTCTTAAATCAGTCACAGCCCTTAGGCTCAATGCGTCGACCACCACATTGGCCTTACCAGGATGGTATTCAATCGTACAGTTGTAATCCTTTAGCATCTCAATCCATCTATGCTGCCTAAGTTTTAGCTCCTTTTGAGTGAAGAGATATATGAGACTCTTGTGGTTAGTGTAAATGATACACTTCTCCCCATACAAGTAATGCCTCTAGATTTTCAGTTCGAATACCACTGCGGCCAACTCCAAGTCATGCGTCTGATAATTTACCTCATGAGTCTTAAGCTGTCGAGATGCATGTGCAACCACCTTACCTTCTTGCATCAACACACATCCTAAAACGACATGTGATGCATCATTGTACATAGTAAACTCTTTTTCAAGCACTGGCTGTATCATTCCAATTAAATGGCACACCCTTATGTAACAGCTTAGTTAAGGGTGCTACAGTAACAGAAAAGCCCTCTACAAATCATCAATAGTACCCATCCAGTCTCAGAAAACTGTGAATCTCTGATACAGTCCTAGGCTGCTTCCAATCCAAGACAGCCTCAATCTTTTGATGATCGTCCCTAATCCCCTCCGCAGATACCACATGGCCTAGAAATGTTACTTCTTTTAACCAAAACTCACACTTACTGAGCTTGGCGTACAGTTGTTTCTCCTTCAAAATTTTTAAAACCACTCGGAGATGTTCATTATGTTCATCATTAGTCTTCGAATACACCAGAATGTCGTCAATAAAGACTACCACGTACCGATCCAGATAGGGCGGGAACACTCGGTTCATCAGATCCATAAAGGCTACTGGTGTATTCGTCAATCCAAATGGCATTACTAAGAACTCGTAATGCCCATAGCGAGTCCTAAACCCAGTCTTGTGTACATCAACCTCCTTAACTCTCAACTAATGGTACCCAGACCGGAGGTCAATTTTAGAGAAAACTAAAGCTCCTCGGAACTAATTGAACAGGTCATTTATCCTCGGCAGGGGTACTTATTCTTGATGGTCAACTTGTTCAATTGCCGATAATCAGTGCACATATACATGTATCCATCCTTCTTTTTTACGAACAGAACTGGTGCTCCCTGCAGAAACACACTAGGGCAAATAAACCCACGATCTAGGAACTCTTGGATTTGAGCTTTAAGCTTCACAAGCTCCTTCAGTTTCATTCTATAAGGGGCGATGGACACCAGAGCTATACCAGGAAGGAGCTCAATCTAACAACACGATTTAAGGCCTAGTCAGAATACTGGTTGTGAGACCATAAATCCGAAGCAAAATATTTGTTTTATGACTTTTATGAGGCTTATACTATGCTTGCATGATTGTGTGAAAATTTCATAAAGAAATTTTATTAATTAGTGATCAAGTTGTCCATTAGGACTAAATTGCAAAGGTTAGAAAATATGAGATTCTAGAAGAATTAAGTATGAAATAGTTATGAAAATAATTTGAGGTCCTTATTTAGCAATTAAACCATTATTTATCAAGATAGAAAAAAAATGGACATGGGAAGGAAAAATCTCAAGAAAGGGCCTTAAGGGCATTTTAGTCATTAGGTTAAGTAATGAATTAAAAAGGGAAAAATAAGTCAAAATTGTGTCCATCTTCTTCAAGCCATAGCCAAAAGTCTCAAGCTTACCATAGCTAGTGTCTCTTTATCTTTCTAGCTTGATTGTAAGTAACCCCTAGCCCCGTTTGTAAGGTTCTTCGTGTTTTTGAAATCCTCGTAGTTCGATTTAACTATTTATAGCCATACTCTGAGCTAGGGTTTATATTAAAAAATTTAACCATGCATGAGATGCATGTATTTTGATGATTTATGGAAGAATACGAGAGTTTGATGTATGACAAACAACTTTTTCTAAGTGATTTTCATGAAAAATGCATAAAGGGACCAAATTGCAAAAGTTATAAAATTGCTCATACATGAGTGAAAAAGAATAAATTAGGGTTCTTGTAGTTAAGAAAATGATTCGTCTAGGCTTGAAATACAAGAAAGTTGAATAAAAATCATTTTACGAGCCTAGGGGCAAAAGTGTAATAATGTGAAAGTTTAGGGGCAAAATTGTAATTTTTCCAAAGTATGAATTATGAATCAATTTAGATAATGTGAGTATTAAACAAGTAAAATTGTTATTATAGATCAAGAAACACGAAGCCTAGACCGAAACTGAGGGAAGGACAAAGTGTTGGACTAAATCAAACATCCACACACTTTTTGAGTACCGATGTAAGTTTGTGTGAAATTAATGTTACATAAGTTATTATGTTTAAATTACTTATTATTTTGAGAAATGCATATCATTTCCATGAAATTCTTAGAAGATGACTTAATGAGAAAATGATGAGATTATGCTAAGTGAAGTCTCGATTGAAATTTCGACATAATGAGGATACCTATGTCAGGACATGAGATAAGGACTATCGTGTATAAGACCATGTCTGGGGCATGGCATCGACACCAAATCTAGGTCCCATATAAGACCAGTCGTGGTCGTGCATGGCATCAGATCGAACATATATCCCGTATAAGACCATGTCTCGGACATGGCTTCGGCACCAAAGGAAGATCTCGTGTAAGACCATGTTTGGGACATGGCATCGACATCTATGTACGATCTTGTATAAGACCATGTCTGGGACATGGCATCGACATCGAGGTAAGAGATCCCTAGTAAGACCATATCTGGGATGTGGCACCGGCATCAAGAGGTGATCCCATATAAGACTATATCAAGGATATGGCATTAGCATCTTAATACATGTATGAAGTGATTGAGTATCCTCTGATATTCCGAGTAGTTCAATGGGCAAAAAAGCTAAGTATGTAAATTTGATATAGAGCTAAATTATACATGGATGATAATGAGTTCCATTTATTTTAAGGATGATGATGATTTGAGTTTATGTTTAAGTTAGCATAAGTGCTAATTTATGTGACTAAATGATATAGGTACCATGAGTAAAATGCAAGTTATGAAACCATAATGTGATGTGTGATGGTAAGAGTGAATATGAGTAAGTATACATAAGCACTTGAGAACTTGTGTTGCTATTGTTCTATGAGATGAATGGATTTTACCATGAGTACTTATGTTGCTATATTAATTCATGCAAACTTACTAAGCTATATGCTTACCCCTCTCTTTTCCCTCTTCCTTGTAGTATTGCCAAGCTAGCTCGGGGATCGTAGAACGTCGGAGCTCAGATCATACTATCAAATATTCTTTTGGTATAGTACAGTTGACTTATTTTGAGTATGGCATGTATAGGAATTTGATCATTTTGTGTTATGTCATATTTGGAAGTTAAAGTGTTAGTTACTAATGTGATACACTCATTTTGTAAATAGGCATTGAAAATTGGCCAATATTTGTCAAGCTTCATATTTTATTGATAATGAGCTGTATGAGATGATAGTTCATGCAAATGATGGAGTAAGATATGAAATGTATGATTGATGATTGCTGATTCTTCATAGTGTATTATTGCTATGTTATGTGTTGCTTGAGTTGGTATAAGTGTGTTTATGTTTCAGTGTGGCAATTGGTTTGGAAAATAGCCTTATAATTGTCCACACGGGTAGACACACGGGCGTGTGTCTAGGCCATGTGTGACACACAGTTAGCCCCATGGGTGTGTTGATAGGCCGTGTGTCCCCTGCATCAAATTTATGAGAATTAGATTCGTCACACAGGCCAGCACGGGTGTGTGCCTAGGCCGTGTGCCCCTTAAGAGTTTGCTGATGCTATAAATAGAATGCTAAGTTTTTCGGACACAGGCAAGGACACGAGTGTGTCTAGGCCGTGTAAGGGACACCGGCTAATGACATATGCGTGTGTCCGGCCATGTGGAAATCGCTGTAGGGTCATAATGAAAAATAAATTCCTCACGGGCTAAGGGCATGGCCGTGTGTGACAATCACCCATGCTGATTCCTTCTTACTAGGCGTAAGAGGTAATCCACTGACAAAGTCCATAGTAATCCTTTCCTATTTCCATTTTGGAATCTTCACCGGCTAAAGTAACCCAGACGGTAACTGATGCTCCACCTTGACCTGCTGACACGTCAGACATTTGCCCACAAACTCAGTTACCTCCCGCTTCAGACCTGGCCACCAAAACTGCTCTCTTAAATCCCGATACATCTTGCTACCTCCAGGATACATAGCATATGGGCTGCTATGTGCATCTCGAAGAATACTTTGCCTCAACTCAACATCCTTCGGCATACAAGCTCTCCCTTGAAAACACAAAACTCCATTACTGGACAAACTATAATCCTCTAAACCTCCATTCTGAACCTGCAACCTCCGATCATTCAAACCATCATCCTCTAACTGTTTCTCCTTGATTTGCTTTAAACAGGTCAGCTTGACTTGCAATTCTGCCAAAAGACTCCCATCGTCATATAAGCTAAGACGAGCAAACATCGATCTTAAGTCAGATACAACCTTACGGCTCAACGCGTCTGCCACCACGTTAGCCTTGCCCGGATGATACTCAATCGAACAGTCGTAGTCCTTTAACAACTCAATCCATCTATGCTGCCTCAAGTTCAAATCCTTCTGAGTCAAAAGATACGTAAGACTCTTGTGATCCGTATAGACTATCGACTTCTCTCCATACAAATAGTGTCTCTATATCTTCAAAGCAAAAACCACTGCAGCTAATTCCAAATCATGTGTCGGATAGTTAACCTCATGTGGTCTCAACTATCGAGATGCATAAGCCACTACCTTCCCTTCCTGCATCAGCACACATCCCAAACTAGTATGTGATGCATCACAGTAAACCGTGAATTCCTTGCCTGTCTCAGGTTGAATCAAAACCGGAGCTTCAGTCAGAATCTTCTTCAACTTGTCGAAACTTTCTTGCTGTTTCTCAGTCCACACAAATGGAACTCCTTTCCTCAATAACTTGGTCATAGGTGCGGTGATCAAAGAAAATCCTTCCATAAATCTTTGGTAATACCCCGCCAGACCTAAAAAACTTCGAATCTCAGCCACTGACTTATGCGGCTTCCAATCCAACACTGCCTCAATCTTCCGAGGATCCACTCTAATCCCCTCAGCTGATACTACGTGACCCAAGAAAGTCACCTCCCTAAGCCAGAACTCGCACTTACTAAATTTGGCATAAAGCTGATTTTCCTTCAAAATCTGCAACACTACTCGCAAATGCGCATCATGCTCCTCCTCTGACTTTGAGTATACCAAAATATCGTCTATGAATACCACAACAAACTGGTCCAAAAACAGCTGGAAAATCTGATTCATCATGTCCATGAATGCTACCGACGCGTTAGTCAACCCAAACGGCATTACCAGAAATTTGTAGTGCCCATACCGAGTACGAAATGCCGTCTTATGGATATCAGCCTATTTTACCTTCAGCTGATGATATCCAGACCTTAAATCAATCTTGGAGAAAACCGCTGCCCCTTTAAGCTGATCAAACAAGTCATCTATCCTAGGCAAAGGATACTTGTTTTTGATCGTCAGCTTATTCAACTGGCGGTAGTCAATACACATCCGTATCATACCATCTTTCTTCTTGACGAAGAGTACCGGCGCTCCCCAAGGCGAAACACTAGGTCGAATGAAACCTCGATCCAACAACTCCTGAATCTGACCTTCAATTCCCCTAATTCCTTCGGTGCCATCCTATACGGAGCAATAGACACTGGCGCAGTTCTGGGTAACAGATCTATACCAAATTCAACTTCACGATCTGGAGGCAATCCCGGAAGTTCTTCTGGAAATACGTCCACATATTCCTTTACCGTTCGAACATTCATTACAGTAGACTCTTTAGCCTCCAACGCACACACATGGACCACAAATGCCTTATAGCCCTTCCTGACCAACTTCACAGCTTTCAATGCAGATACCACATTGGATAGATAATCTCTTCTATTACCTATCAGGACCACCTCTTCGCCCACAGCTGTCTTCAAAACCATGCGCTTAGCAGCACAATCCAAACTTGCTTGGTACTTGACCAACCAATCTATCCCAAGAATCAGATCAAACTCCTCAAGCGGCGGTTCCATCGGATCGACTACAAACACGCCCCTTGAAGTTCTAGGGTACATCTCTATCTGACTTATTTACTTCTACAGAGTGACCTAGAGGGCTAAGTACTGTCATCTTCCTAGAAGTAGTCTCGAAGTCTAAGTTCATAGTCTCAACTATGCTACTAGCAACATACGAATGTGTCGAACCCACATCTATCAAAGCAGTATATGGTACACCAAAGATTAAGAACGTACCAATTATGACGTCCGGTGCATCGCCCTCCTTTCGACGTCTCGCTGCATACACCAAACCAGGCTGTCTTGCCTCAATGTTGCCAGCACCTCTGCCAGATGCTCCGCGGCCTCGACCAGAACCATTACCTCCTCTACCATTACCACAGCCTCTCTGCGGTGGCGGTCCTTCCCTTCTAAACTGAGCATGACCTTGACCCTCAGACTGATTCGTGGCTAGCTTACGTGGACAGTCTCTCACACGATGATCCAGCGAGCCACACTCGAAACATCCTTTCCCTCCGATCCAACATTCGCCTCAATGAGATTTTCCACATTGGTCACACTGTGCTGGTCCCTGATTAGCAGTAACAGGCCTCCCATACTGATTCGGCCCACTCTGCCTAGCCCTCTTCTAAGAATTACCGGCTGATCTGGATAATCCATAACCTCTCTTATGCTTATTCCGGTCGTGACTCTGCCTTATAGATTCCTTTATCCCTTCGGCTATCTTAGCCTTTTCAACTAAAACAGCAAACTCTCGCTCCTGATGTGGAGCAATCAGCAATCTTAGCTCGTCCCTCAATCCATCCTCGAACCAGACACATCGCTCGTGCTCCGAAACCACGATACCTCCAGCATACCGGCTCAGTCTTAAAAATTTTGCCTCATATTCTGATACGGACTTATTACCCTTGACCAAACTCAGAAATGTCTTACGCTGCACATCATTATAATTAAACCCAACATATTTCTTTTGATATGCTGCCTTAAAATAGTCCCAAGTGAGATCCTCCGCCGCAGCACTATTCCGCACTGTGAGCCACCACTGATATGACTCATCTCGAAGAAGCGACACTATCCCTTTCAGCTTTTCTTCAGCATTCAGATCCAAATCATCCATGATTCGCTCCGTCGCCTCTAACCAATATTCGGCCGTACTGGGAGCCACACCTGAAACACCTCAAAATACCTCCGCTCCATTGGATCGGAGTCGCTCGGGTACAGACTTCTGAGCTCTCGCGCCTCCACCTAATCCAGCTACTCTCTCAAGAACTCGCAGCACCGCCTGAAACACTACGTCATCCCCCGTTTGATCCTGATGCTCAACTCCAACCGCTGGTGGTGGGGGTGGTGGTACCTCATTTTCGGATCCTTGACCAGTCCTCACTGGCTCAGACACAGCCATCCTACCTCGACCGCGTTCACGAGTAATACGACCCCGACCTCGAGTACTCATGTCTAAAGTCTCGACTTATCTGATTTAAAAGCGTTATGCATTAGTCATTATTCCACTTTCTTTAAAGCACAGTTTTATGAAAAGTTTTAATAAGAGGTTGTTTCGCGAGTACATCCAACCTATAGTTTTGGGTCTCTAGAGTAGTTTCTACTACTATTTTGTCATGCCATCCTCATCTTAATCATATCATCAAAAGCAACAGTTTGAGATACTTACCTGGACGGATCGGTGCCGGAGACTCGGTGCCATGCCTTTCCAACCATATAATTTTAAACAAAAACATTTTAAGACCATACTTTTAAAATATTTTGGGCCTTGGGCCCACAGCCGAGCTTTTGAACTTGGCTCTGATACCAATTTGTAACACCCCAAACTCGGCCAATACGCCATAACTGAATCCGGCATGCCACGAAGGAAAACGTTTCAAAGAGAAATAGAATCAATGATTAAATTTTAGTGAAAAACTTTTTGTTGTTCTAAGTTTGTAGAAATCGAGTGTATAATAAGTTAAAATTAATAATTTACTTTGAAATTCCGTACATAAATCTTTAAAAACCTAGTTGCAACTTAGATTTGTAAACCTTTTATAAATAAAGAAACTAAAGCGATTAGGTTGAAAACCGTAGCTAATAGAAATTTGGAAACTTGAGTTTTGGAAAATAGTATGAGTTATCGAAAATACTTAAGTAGTTAAAAATTATCAAATGATTTATGTTACCCGATGGTAACATTTTAAAAACCATCGCGCTTTGTAGTTTAGAAAACTTTGTGCTCAAATTATTATAACAACCATGTAATTTATAACCATATTTAAAACAAATCCAAAGTATATAAACAATCCAAAAACATAATTAAAGAGGCCTTATTACAAATCCATAAAATATGAAAACCAAATTAAAATAAAATACCCAAATGGAAGTTCATATAAAACCAACTTTTATTTCATGGCCTCCTCGAGTTCATCCGGGTCCTCATCCGCGAATTTATGAATCACCTGAAAAGGTAAGGGAGAAGGTGAGTCACCAAGACTCAGTGCATAATCCCTCTCCCAGGTAAATGCCACTTACTTACACAAATTATAACCAAGCAATGTATATATATGATGCACCCAACCTAGCCATCCATAACTCCTTTTTCTACCCCGTGTGGTACCAAACCACTGGTGGTGCCAAACCACTGGTGACCAAAGTCACTAATAATAAAGTTGTGGGGCCAACCCACGTGTGATACCAAATCACTGGCGACAATCCCAAATCATCAAAAGTGGGGCCAACCCACGGTGGTGCGAAACCACTAGGACGAGTCGCTATGAGGTGCCAAACCTCTGGTGTCCCAAAGACACAAATATGTGGTACCAAACCACTGGTGACCCGAAGTCACGAATAATCAAGTTGTGAGGCCAACCCACGTGTGATACCAAATCACTGGCGACAATCCCAAATCATCAAAAGTGGGGCCAACCCACGGTGGTGCGAAACCACTGGGACGAGTCGCTATGAGGTGCCAAACATCTGGTGTCCCAAAGACACGAATATGTGGTACCAAACCACTAGAGGTGCCAAACCTCTGGTGTCCCAAAGACACGGATATCAAATCTTCCCCCTCCTCTCATATCGCCCATACCAATGCAACAAATGAACAAATCATGTCATTATACTTTGATATGAATATATAACCAATATATATATCGTAGATCGTGATAATCAACATATAGCAACATCATATCGAAACGGACTTACCCGTATCCATGCTCATACCCATCAAGGTATCATATTAAGATTTCATAGTTTTCGGCTTTAACAACATGAATGGTTATTAACACACATATACATATTACCGAGTTATAAAGTGTGTAAGGTACACACCTTTCACCAACGTAAATACTAAAATCTGAAGATCCGATCTACCGCACTAGATCACCTTGCCCCTACATTCAGCCAATACTTAGATCATTACCATAGACCATTCGGTCAACAACAATCCTTATCCACCATAGCATTTGGCTTTAATCCATTTAAAGAATTAAAGAACCAACACAAACCTTACCACTTAACTTACCGAAATTTGATTCCTTCCAAAATCCGAAGAGCCTAAAAGAAATAAGTCCCTATGATTAGAACCTTACTATCATATACCCAAAATTTGGCTTTTGCCCCCATGAGAATCGTCATAAAAAAAAGAAAAAAAAAACAAAGGAAAATACGGCCATGAACACATACCTATCTTCCAAAACCGATTATAGAAAACCAAATGAAGTCCTACCCTTGATGATATTCGACCAAAACAAATCAAAAAGAGAATGGGAAGTTTCGGCAATATGATTAAATGGTCATGGGAATTTTGGCTATGGATGATTTGTAATAACAAAAAGAATTCGGCTAGAGTGGAGAAAGAGAAACGAAAAGGGAAGAAAAAGAAAGAATTTGAAATGGGGAAGGGATGTTTTTAGTTTTGAGCAAAAGTGGAAGAAAAGAAAAGAGGAATGGGGAGAAGGAAAATTCAGTCAAGAAAAATAAAAAAAAAATGTGGTTTTGAACAATACCAAAAGAAATAAAGAGAGAAATGGGAGAAAGAGGTTCGGCCAACACCTAGTTTACCAAAGAAGAAAAGTGCACAAAGTTCAAATGTAGTTTCGATTTCAAGAGGAAAAATGAAAGAGAGAAAAAAAATAGGATTTGGTTCCAACAAAAATGAGAGCTAGAACAAACAAAATTGCACCTAATGATCAAGGTACATTCGGCTAAGGAGAAAAGCTTTGGAGAGGAAAAGAAAATGCAAAATGGTGCACAAGATGCAAAAATACCAACCAATTCCGCCCCAAACTTCCTATCAACATTCGGCCACTCCTCTAGCCACACATGCCGTCCACATTCATGCACTAATGGCCATAGGAGAGTTTCCAAAACAACTCCCTTAAGCAAAGCCTTATGTCCCCCCATCCTTCCATAAACCTTAAGATTCCTTTCCCAAAGTACAAACTTTCCAAATTTTCTATTCAACTTGCCATAAAATTGAAAGTCCAACCTATCATAATTAGAGCTTGACCGACATTTAATGCTAGGATACATAAAAATAAAGTCTTCAAAATGCTATTCATACAACTCGAACCTCTTCCCTCAAGCAACCCTTCATGCATCTTAACCACCTTGCCACTAACTCCTCATGTGCTAAATTTAACACTTAAATTAACTTAAGTGTCAACTTCACTTAATCCACTTCACTAAATTTTTAATACTAAGAATTATTCTAGCTTCATAAATAAAATCAAGCCTTTACATGACTATGCTAAACACACAAAATTCATACCCGAGCCAACACAAATAACAAGATGATACTCTAATTTTTAGGATGTTACAGCTTATGCAAGAAGGAAAGGTGATAGCATATGCCTCGAGACAGTTAAAGCCGCATGAGAAGGATCATTCGATACATGATTTTGTGTTGGCTGCCATTGTTTTTGCATTAAAGATATTGAGGCACCATTTGTATGGCAAAAGATGTCGGATATTCACCGATCATAAGAGTTTAAAGTTCTTGATGACTCAGAAGGAGTTGAACTTAAGGCAGCGAAGATGGATAGAGCTGATAAAGGACTATGAGCTGGTTATTGATTACCATCCGGGAAAGGCGGATGTAGTTACCGATGCTTTGAGTAGAAAATCCCTATTTGCTTTGAGGGCTATGAATACACTAGTGACTTTTTCAGACGATGGTTCTATTCTCGCTGAGTTGAGGGCTAGACCGATGTTTCTTCAAGAGATTTACGAGGCTGAGAAAGATGATAGTGACTTGCAAGCCAAAAGAGTTTAGTGCGAGTCATGTGTTGAGTCTGACTTTTGAATCAATTCTGATGGATGTCTGATGTTCAGAGACAGAGTTTGTGTACCGAGAAATGATAAGCTTATTTGAAAGATTTTACACGAGGCACATAGTGGATGCCTACCCGTGTATCTGGGCAGCATGAAAATGTATAATGACTTGAAGAAATGGTATTGGTGGCCGAGTATGAAGAAATATATTTCTGAGTTTGTCTCAAGATGCTTGATTTTGCGGCAAATAAAGGCCGAACACCAAGTTCCTTCAGGTTTGCTTCAGCCTATTATGGTTCCCGAGTGGAAATGGGACCGTGTTACCATGGACTTTGTAACGGGTTTCCCATTCACACCGAATAAGAAAGATACCCCACGGGTTGTGGTAGATAGACTTACGAATTCGACAAATTTCATACTTGAACGTGTCGACTATTCACTTGATAAGTTGGCAAACTTGTATGTTTTCAAGATTGTAAGGCTTCATGGGGTACCTTTGTCGATTATATTGGATAGAGATTCGAGATTCACCTCCCGATTTCAGAGTACCTTGGGCACAAAGTTGATTTTTAGTATGGCCTTTCACCCCAAAACTGATGGACAGTCGGAGAGGTTAATACAGATACTTGAGGATATGCTCCGGTGTTGTGTTCTTGAGTTTTAGGGTAGTTGGGAAAAGTACCTACCATTGGTAGAGTTCGCCTATAATAACAGTTTTCAGTCGAGTTTGCAAATGGCACCTTATGAGGCTTTGTATGGGCGTCAATGTCAAACGCCTTTATATTGGACTAAACTCAATGAAAATCAGATTCACAGGGTCGATTTGGTTAGAGAAACCGAAGAAAAGGTAAAAGTAATCTGTGATTATTTAAAAGCTGTTTTCGATAGACAAAAGTCCTACTCGGACTTGAAACGAAAAGAGATCGAATTTCAAGTTGGTGATAAGGTGTTCTTGGAAGTCTCACCATGGAAGAAAGTTCTCAGATTTGGCTAGAAAGGCAAATTAAGTCCGCATTTTATCGGACCATATGAGATCACCGAGAGGATAGGGCCGGTAGCCTATCGACTGTCTTTGTCGTCTGAGTTAGAAAAGATTCATGACGTGTTTCACGTATCTATGTTGCGACGCTACCGATGAGATCCTTCGCATGTGATAACACCGATAGAGGTTGAAATTCAACTCGACATGACCTATGGCGAAGAACCGATTAAAGTCAAATAGTTAAGGAATAAAAGTATAGAACCTGCGAAAGTATTATGGCAAAGACATGGGGTAGAAGAGGCTACTTGGGAGCCCAAGGAGACCATGAGAAACTAATATCCAAACCTTTTCACCGGTAAGATTTTCGGGGACGAAAATCCCTAAGGGGGAGAATTGTAACAACTTGATTAAGGGCCTAGACAGAATAGTGGTTGCGTGACCACAAATCCGAAGTAGAAATATGTGTTTTATGATTTTTGTGAGGCTTATGATGTGCTTGCATGATTGTGTGAAAATTTCATAAATAATTTTATTAATTAGTGATCAAGTTATCCATTAGGACTAAATTGCAAAGGTTAGAAAATATGAGATTCTAGAAGATTTAAGTATGAAATAGAATTATAAAATTTATTAGAGGTCCTTATTTAGAATTAAACCATTAATTGTCAAGATGGACAAAAATGGACATGGGAAGGAAAAATCTCAAGAAAGGGCCTTAAATGAATTTTAGTCATTTGGTTAATTAATGAATTAAAAAGGGAAAAAATAAGTCAAAACTGTGTCCATCTTCTTCAAGCTATAGCCGAAATTCTTAAGCTCACTATAGCTAGGGTTTCTTCATCTTTCAAGCTTGATAGTAAGTACCTCCTAGCCCCTTTTTTAATGTTTTTCGTATTTTTGAATTCCTCATAGCTCAATTTAGCTATTTCTAGCCATATTTTGAGCTAGGGTTTATATTCAAAAATTTACCCATGTATGACATGCATGTATTTTGATGATTTATGGAAGAATATGAAAGTTTGATGTATGATAAAAATCTTTTTCTAAATGATTTTCATGAAAAATGCAAAAGGACCAAATTGCAAAAGTTATGAAATTGGTCATATATGAGTGAAATGGAAGAACTTAAGGGCTGTTGAAGTTAAGAAAATGATTCAGCTAGGCTTGAAATACAAGAAAGTTGAATGAAAATCATTTTACGAGCCTAGGGGCAAAAGTGTAATTATGTGAAAGTTTAGGGGCAAAATCATAATTTTTCCAAAGTATGAATTATGAATCAATTTAGATAATGTGAGTATTAAACAAGTAAAATTGTTATTATAGATCAAGAAACACGAAGCCCATACCGGAACCAAGGCAAGGACAAAGTGTTGGACTAAATCAAACATCCACACACATTTTGGTACTGAGGTAAGATTGTGTGAAATTAATGTTACATAAGTTATTATATTTAAATTACTTATTATTTTGGGAAATGCATATCATTTCCATGAAATTCATAGAAGATGACTTAATGAGAAAATGATGAGATTATGCTAAGAGAAGTCCCGGTTGAAATTTCGGAATAATGAGGATACCTATGTCACGACATGAGATAAAGACGGTCGCGTATAAGACCATGTCTGGGACATGGCATCGGCACCGAATGTAGGTCCCATATAAGACCATGTCTGAAACATGGCATCGTCACCAAACATAGATCCCATATAAGACCATGTCTAGGACATGGCATCAGCATCGAGTAAGGAAGGTCCCGTATAAGACCATGTCTGGGACATGGCTTTATCACCAAAAGAAGATCTCGTGTAAGAACATGTCTGGTTGATCGTGTCTGAAAGTCTTAATATTTATATAATGAATGATCGAGCCTAGAAACTAACTTACGACAATGATTAAGGCAAGTGCACCTATTGAACAGTAGTATAGTTTAGTGGCAAGACCGGGATGTCGAACCCAAAGGAACCAAAAGTACTAATACTGACTTTCTTTTTATTCTTTAGCCTAAGAATTAAGGGAATTGTTGTTTAACCTAAAAGTAACTAACTACTAAGCTTAAGATGCTAAGACAGAGAGAATGAATTGAAAAAATATTTTTGGGAAAACCAATTGATTAAGACAATACCTGAGGAAGATTCCACCTAGACTTCAGTTGTTATTTAACTCTGAATCAGACAATTTATTCACTGGACTTGATCCATAGGATTCCCTAATTTATAATAATACTTCTCTTGAGGCTACTAATGTCTGACCCGAGGTTGATTAATTGAAATCTCTTTCTAATTAAAACCCCTAAAATTCCATTAACTTGATCTATGGACTTCCATATTAGGTTTGACCCTAATCGGGTAGATTTTCGTCATCCTATCTCTAGGTTGCGATCAACTCCGCTTAACTATGCTAGATCTACTCTTAAATAGGGAATATTCCTCCACTACCTAAGCACATCAATACTTGAATTAATATCCTGAAATATCAAAGCAAAAATTAGGAGCACATAGTTAAGAACAAATCAAGTATTTATCATATAGTTCGAAAAACAATAACAATATCCGTCCTAAGTTTCATCCCCCTCAGGTATTTGAGGGGTTTAGTTCATAATTATGAAAGAATACATCTCAGAAGAAAATATAAAAAAAAAACATAAGAAAACCCTAAAACTCCCTGAAGGAAATTGAAGGGATGATCTTCCATCTTGAGTATGATTTTGGCTTCTTGAGATGGATCAACTGGCTTTCTTCGAGTAAATCCCACAATTCTGACCTCTCTGGCTCGGCTCCTCGGCCTACCTGAACTGTCCCCTTTTAGGTCTCACTTAGGGTGTTTATATAGGCTTTCAGAATGTCTTTCTTTGCCCCTAAGTATCCTAATCCGAGTGGAATTCAAACAGGTCACGTCAAGGACACGCCTGTGTGGCACGCCCGTGTAAGTCAAGTCCAGGCCATGTTTTGGGTTTGCTAAGGAGGCACGACCATGTGGCTTTGATAAACCGTAAAAGTAACATATTTTAATCCCACATTTAGCATGCTTTTGGATGATTTAAGCCCTAAATTGCGTAATTTGGTGCTCTTAATCTTTTTTTTTTCATGTTTTATACTCAGAAGAGCACGAGATGATGAAAAGAATGGAAAACAGGCCCAAAATGGAGTAAATGGGCCATATCATGAAATCCACACGGCCTGGGCCCAAGACCACACAGTCGTGCCTCATTCAATAGCCTCGAACACGGTCTGGACACAACTTACATCGGCGTGTGCCATGGGCGTGTCCCTCTCGTGACTAAGAGAAATTTCACTCGGATTAGAATACTTAGGGGCGAAGAAACACATTCAGAAGCCTATATAAACACCCTAACTATGATCTAAAAAAGCGGAACACAAGGCTTCAGTTAGGAGGCGTCTAGCTAGGCCAAAGAGGGCAGATTTGTGGGGATTTACTTGAAGAAAGCCAGTTGATTCATCTCAAGAAGCCAGAATCATACTCAAGACGGATCATCTCTCCTTCAATTCCTTCAGAGGGTTTTAGGGATTTCTTATGTTTTGTTTTATCTTTTCTTCTGAGATGTTTTCCTTTATTATTATTATAAACTAAACCCTTAGATACCTGAGGGGGATGAAAGCTAAGATGAATCTTGTTATCGTTTGCTGAACTATATGATAAATATTTGACATGTTCTTAATTATGTGTTCTTAATCCTTGTATTGATATTTCTGGGATATTAATTCAAGTATGATGTGCTTAGGTGGAGGAACAAAAGTCCCTGCCTAAGAGTAGATCTAGCATAATTAAGCGGAGTTGATTGCACGCCTAGAGATAGGGTGACGAGATTTTGCCGGATTAGGGTGAAACCTAATATGGGAGACCACAGTTCGAGTTAATGTAATTCTAGGGGTTTTAATTAGAAAGAGATTTCAATTAATCAGCCTAGGTTTAGACATTAGTCGCCTCGAGAGAGGGATTAATATATGTTATGGAATCTTACGGATCAAGTCAAGTGAATACATCGTCTGGTTCAGAGTTAGATAACAAGTGAAGTCTAGGTGGATTCTTCCTTGGGCATCGTCTTAATCAATTGGTTTTTCTCAAAGTTATTTTCCCAAATTTCAATCTTCTTTGTCTTATGGTCTTTATTTTATTTGTTAGTTAATTTTAGATTAGATAAAAATTCATTTAATTCTTAGGCTAAATAATAAAAAGAAAGTTAGTATTAGTACTTTTGGTTCTTTTGCGTTCGACAATCCGGTCTTGCCTTAACTATACTATCGTTCGATAGGTGCGCTTGCCTCAAATCGTTGTCATAGTTAGTTTCCAGGTTTGATCATTCTTTATATAAATTTTTAAGACTTTGACATCTCATAAAACAATGATCAAGTTTTTGGTGCCGTTGCCGGGGAACTAAAATATTAAGAACGCTTAATTTTTATTACTTTAGCCATATTATATTTATTTTTTTAGCAATTTATTTTTACTTTTCTAAATTTTCTTCCTTCTTTTGTTCCTTTCAGGTACCTTGAGTTTATGATTAGAAGGAACCCGACAGGACCCCTACTTTACAAAAGTAATATTAAAGGTACTGTTCGCTGAAATTGCCAAGAAATAAGGCGAAGCTTAAACTACACGGAAGAAGAGCAAGAAGCCGAAATCAATACCACCGAAGAGATGGCTGAAAATCATCCTCCACCTCTAGAGATGGCTAAAAATCATGCTTCTCAAACTATGTATGATTGTGCTAAACCTAGTTTAATAGGAACCGAGTCAAGTATTGTAAGGCCTACTATTCCTACAAATAATTTTGAACTGAAACCTAACACTATACAGATGATACAACAGTTTGTTCAGTTTGATGGTTTGCAGGATGAGGATCCTGACACACACTTAGTGAATTTTTTAGAATTCTATCATACCTTCAAAATAAATGGCGTTTCTGATGATGCAATCAGTCTTCGGTTATTTCCCTTTTCGTTGAGAAATAAAGCCAAACAGTGGTTGCATTCTCTTGCACAATGGTCAATCACTACATGGGATCAAATGACCGAAAAATTTTTATTAAAATATTTTTCGTATGCCAAAATGGGCAAGTTAAGGAATGATATCTCTTCTTTTGTTCAGATGGATTTAGAGACACTTTACGATGCATGGGAGAGATACAAAGACTTGTTGAGGAGGAGTCCACACCATGGATTACCCTTGTGGCTACAGGTCCAAACTTTCTACAACAGTGTGAACCCTTCAACAAGGCAATTAATCGATTCAGCAGTCGGCGGAACCCTGAACAACAAAACTCCTGAAGCAGCCTATGAGTTTATAGAGGAGATGTCATTGAATAACTATCAGTGGCAAGTTACAAGGACTAGGCCAGCCAAAGTAGCCGGAGTTTTCAACCTCGACGCAGTAACCCTACTATCAAATCAGGTAGACATGTTACATAAAAAATTTGATGGTTTATACGGTTCTTCGCAGGTACATCTAGTTATGCAGTGCGATGCAAGTATAGGAGTGGCAAATCCTAAGTACCCACCCTACGGACAGGGCATGGAGAGCGAACAAATGAACTATATGGCTAACAATTTCTGATCTAACAATAATCATTATAGTAATACTTATAATCCAGGTTGGAAAAACCACCCCAATTTCTAATGGGGTGGTCAAGGAAATCAAAGACAACAACCATCCCAAACTTCCAACAACAGCCCTACCTACAAGAAAAGAAGTCGAACCTCGAGGAGATGCTGACAAAATTCATAGCAGTCCCAGAAACATGTTTCCAGAATACTGAGATAACTCTTAAAAATCAACAAGTATCGACTCAAAGGATTGAGAATCAGTTAGGGCAACTGGCTAAGGAGATCTCTGAAAGACCACAGGGAAGCCTACCAAGCAACACCGAGACTAACCCGAAGGAGCAAATTCAAGTCATAATAGCTCAAGATAGTGAAGAGTTAGACGAGCCCAATCTCCGGCAAGAGAATTTGGTAGGAGATGGTAAGGTTGAGGTAAGTAATAAAAAGCCAAAACCGGTAATCAAAGAATACCAACCTCGCATACCATATCCTGAAGTAATGAAGAGGGACGACACAGAGGAACAGTTCAGTAAGTTTCTTAAACTTTTAAAGAAATTACATATTAACTTACTGTTTCTTAAAGCTCTTTCGTAGATTCCAGATTCTAGAAAATTTTTAAAGAAGCTATTGACAAATAAGCGGAAGATAGACGAAGAATCACATGTGGAGCTGAACGCAGTGTGCTCGGCAATGTTGCAAAATAAACTACCACGAAAATTTAAAGATCCAGGGAGGTAGTTTATCTATTGATAATGTGTTAGCTGATTTAGGGGCAAGCATAAATGTCATGCCTTATAAAATGTTTAAACAACCAGGTCTAGGGAAGCCCAAACAAACTAGGATGAGCATTCAATTAGCTGATAAAATTGTTAGAATTCCTAGGGGTATAATCGAAGATGTAGTCGTGAAAATTGATAAATTCGTATTCCCAGTAGACTTTGTCGTTTTTGACATGGATGAGGACAACACGATCCCCCTAATTTTAGGAAGACCATTTTTAGAAATTGCCAGAACTAAAATTGATGTCGATGCAGGTGAACTCATACTCTGTGTAGATGACGAGACAGTCACTCTTCAAGCTCTCGATTCAGCTAGGACATCGAATAATCAAGGTGAGAAAGTAAATGCTATTGATAACCACTCTGTTAACCATTCTTTTTAGGAATCACCACAAAAGAACACAAGTGAACCCGATCCTAGACCTAGTGCCAACAAAGAAATAACTCATGAGGAACAAGGGATTCAGATCGATGAACTAGAAGAGTGGAAGATGCATCTCAAAGAAAAACTAGGGATACATGAAGCAGAACCAAAGCCACCCTTCGAGATAGACAAGTTCAAAATTGGAGATCAGGTACTGATATAAAAAGTAGGCCCACGAATACCTCCCCCTGATCCTAACACAAACAGAGAAAACCATTTTAAGGTGATCAATGTTTTCCCATACGGAACAATCGAGGTAAGTAACTCTATTTTTTGCACTTTAAAAATAAACGCCACTCATCTTACACTCTATCATGAGAATGGAACTGCTAGCATAAGGAAGGACTTTCAACTCCTTAAACCACCTTGAATATGCGAATGAGAGGTAAGTCTAGCTTAAGACTATAAACGAGCACTTCTTGGGAGGCAACCCGCGCATTAACTCTATTAAATTTTACATTCCTTTATTTTATTTTTATTTTTACACCAGCATCTAATTATAAACTAACCAAAAGTGTAGATTTCAAAGCCAGCCACTGACCATGCACACTACCGTGGTGTGGCCTGGCCATGGATGCATCGAATCTCGCATCGACATGGCAGAGATGGTACGAGTTAGAACAAATCATATCTTCAAGTCACGGGCTCCAACTACCACGCCACAGTCGTGCGATGCAGCCGTGGCTGACACTATTAGATCATACACGGGTGTGGCGACCTGAACATGGGCGTGGGAAAAGTAAATGAAGCACAACACGACCGTGCGATACGACCGTGTGACTCAACACGCCCATGGTACACGGGCGTGGGGACGTACTAGGCCTGAGAATTCTATTTAAACCCTCCCATTTTCTTATTACCTACTCCCAATCTCCTTTCTTCCATACCATTCTTCAGATATCTCCCTCCCCATACTTTTCTTCTTTAGTTATTACCCAAACCCTTGAGCTACACCATATCTATGTCCAAGAAGTGGAAGGATCCTGGTGCAGTCTCCCTTTGTGAGACCGATATATATAAGTTCATGCCGGCTGCTTCATCCATTCAACAAGCCAAGGGTCTTTGAGGCCATTTAATTCTTCTTCTTCTTTACTCTTCTCCTTTATTTTCCTTCTCTTTGACTATCTTATGCTTAAATTAGTTTATTTTATCTTAGTTTCTTTGTTTTAGGTTCTAAAGGCTACTTGGGAATCACACCACTTCGGCCACCGCCAGCACCTCCGCAGCCTTAGAAGTCACACCCACCTCGCGAAGCATCCAACAATAAGGAATCTTCGGTCCATTCATCTTTCATTTTAATTTTATTTACATTTCTATTTTCTTCCTCTTTATCTTTCTTGTCTTTAAATATATATTTAGTATATTCTAAATTATTATTATTAATTCCTGGCTAATTTTCTACGAGCTTCCCAATTTCTTCATCAGTGCAGAGCTCGGTAGCAGCCACCACGCCTCGGGACTCCCAACTCAAGGAAACCATCCAAATTTAGGAAGTTTCACCTCTCCCTTTCTCTTAAATTTCATATACATCTTTGTACATTGAGGGCAATGTACATCTTAAGTGTGGTGAATATTTATTTCGAGAAAGTGCCTAACTTTCTTCATTATTCTCAAGTCCCTGGATTATGCCATGAATGATATATTGTCTTTAAGTAATTTTCTCATATTATGATTAGAATGAAATTTCCTTTGATTTATGATGTTTGTTGATATGTTTCGAATTAAATCATTGATAATTGTGCAGTGATGATTTACATTTTAGGAGACTAGAGAATCAAGCATGATGAGTCTATTTTCAAAAGTTAAAATTTTGTTAGGTTGTCTTCCTTAATTTAATTATTTCCTTGAAGTTTAAAATTTACGAGGTTGATATCAAATACCCTTAATTTTTGTGAGCTTTTAAGCCTTTTAGAGCATATATTCTTTTCCTTGCTCACTTTCTATTATGAGTGTGTCAACATTGATCTATTATTATAGAACTTGCATCGTTTATAAATGTCAAGACCACACCTTTGATTTGATATACAGAGATGATAAAGGCACTTAGGTTTTAACCCAGTTACTCCACTAAAAGCCTACCCTCATAATTAACCCATAGTAAACCCTTTTTAATCTTAACAACCTTTTTTATTGACTCACCTACTAATATTAACTCAAAACCTTTTTTATTTGTTATCACCATCCATTTTGACTACCCTTATGTCGAGATTTGATTTGATCAGTTGCCTAACTATTTTATCTATTTCGACTATATTTGACTTGTTCTTAAAACAAAATCAAGAATATTCACTATTAGTTTTGTGATTAGGTGAGCTTATACGTTAAATTCAAATTATTGAAGAAGAAGCTCATATCAGAATATTATTTACGTAATTATTATCAGTTCGATATCTCTAGTTAGGTGATTTGTCAAGTCAATCTCGATTCTAACCCTCTAATTCAGCCTTTATCCATACCTTTAACCCAATCCCTGTTACAACCTTGTTAAAGACCTTTTGATTTGTGTATCATTTCATATTATAGTGGTGGAGATTTGATTTTCATGCAAGCCTATGGGATTAACTCTTCATGTTCGACTTTTGAGTGCTTAATTTTGAAACTAAAACACTTTGAGTGATTTGAGTGAATCTTTAGTGAGGACATCAACCCTTGTCAATTTTGAATCAAAGGTAATTAATTAGGCAAGGGGAAACACCTAACATTTTCGGGCTATAAATGTGTGAATTTGAATGTTTGAATCTTTAGGACTCTTTGAGTTGAATTATCAATGTATGAATTATCTTTGAATTATGATGAAACACTATTGATGAATGTTATGAATCAGGGAAGTTTGTTTTAATTATGAGCTGAACGTTTGCTTTAAGACAAGCAAAAGCTTAAGTGTGGGGGTATTTGATAAACCGTAAAGGTAACATATTTTATTTCCACATTTAGCACACTTTTGGACGATTTAAGCCCTAAATTGTGCACTTTTGGACAATTTAAGCCCTAAATTGTGTAATTTGGTGTTCTTAATCCTTTGTTTTCATGTTTTATACTCAGAAGAGCACCGAATGATGAAAAGAACGAAAAATGGGCCCAAAACAGAGTAAATGGGCCATATAATGAAATCCACACAGCCTAGGCCCAAGACCACACGGTCGTGCCTCATTCAACAGCCTCGAACACAGCCTGGCCACAACTTACAATGGCGTGTGCCATGGCCTGTCGTGACAAAGATAAATTTCACTCGGATTAGGATACTTAGGGGCAAAGAAACACATTCAAAAGCCTATATAAACACCCTAAGTATGATCTAAAAAAGGGGAACCCAAGGCTTTAGTCAGGGGGCGTCCAGCTAGGCCAAAGAGGGCAGATTTGTGGGGATCATACTCAAGATGGAGGATCACTCCTTCAATTCCTTCAGAGAGATTGAGGGATTTCTTATGTTTTGTTTTATCTTTTCTTCTGAGATGTTTTCCTTTATTATTATTATGAACTAAACCCTTAGATACCTGAGGGGGATGAAAGCTAAGATGAATCTTGTTATCGTTTGCTAAACTATATGATAAATATTTGACTTGTTCTTAATTATGTGTTCTTAATCCTTGTGTTGATATTTCTGGGATATTAATTCAAGTATGATGTGCTTAGGTGAAGGAGCAAAAGTCCCTACCTAAGAGTAGATCTAGCATAATTAAGCGGAGTTGATCGCACGCCTAGAGATAGGGTGATGAGATTTTGCCTGATTAGGATGAAACCTAATATGGGAGTCCACAGTTCGAGTTAATGCAATTCTAGGGGTTTTAATTAGAAAGAGATTTGAATTAATCAGCCTAGGGTTAGACGTTAGTCGCCTCGAGAGAGGGATTAATATACGTTATGGAATCTTACGAATCAAGTCAAGTGAATACATCATCTGGTTTAGAGTTAGATAACAAGTGAAGTCTAGGTGGATTCTTCCTTGGGTATCGTCTTAATCAATTGGTTTTTCCTCAAAGTTATTTTCCCAAATTTCATTCTTCTTTATCTTAATCTTTAACTTAGTTGTTAGTTAATTTTAGATTAGATAAAAATTCATTTAATTCTTAGGCTAAATAATAAAAAGAAAGTTGGTACTAGTACTTTTGGTTCTTTTGGGTTCGACAATCCGGTCTTGCCTTAACTATACTATTCTTTGATAGGTGCGCTTGCCTCAAATCGTTGTCATAGTTAGTTTCCAGGTTCGATCATTCTTTATATAAATTTTTAAGACTTTGACATCGCATAAAGCAACGATCAAGCCTGGTCCTTGGCCGTGTGAATTTCATACTTTGGCCCATTTTCTCCGTTTTTGGCCCGTTTCTTATTCTTTTCATCCTCCGGTGCTCTCCTAAGTATAAAACATGAAATTAAAGAATTAAGAGCACCAAATTCCACAATTCCGGGGATAAATCATCCAAAAGTATGCTAAATGTGGGATTAAAATATGTATATATCACAATTTATCAAATACCCTCACACTTAAGCATTTGCATGTCCTCAAGCAAAATTCTCAACTCACAATTAAAATGACTTCCTCAATTCATAATATTCATCAATAGTGTTTCATCATAATTCACAGATAATTTATACATGGATAATTTTAACTCAAAGAGTCCAAAGATTCAAGCAATCTAAGTCATACATTTATAGCCCGAAAACATTAGTTGTTTCCCCTTATCTAAATGATTACCTTTAATTCAAAATCGACAAGAGTTGACATCCTCACTAAACATTCACTCAAATCACTCAAAGTGTTTAAGGTTCAAAATTAAGCACTCAAAAGTCAAACATGAAAAGTTAATCCCATAGGCTTGCATGAAAGTCAAATCTTCACCACTATAAAATGAAATGATACACAGATCAAAAAGTCTTTTACGGGTTGTAATGGGGCTTGGGCTTAAAGGTGTGGATAAAGGCTGAATTAGAGGGTTAAAATCAAGACTAAATTGACAATTTACCTAACTAGAAAAATGAACTAATCCTGAATAATTACATCAATTGAAAACTTGAAACACTAATAACACGAGCTTCTTCTCGAAATGTGGAATTAATTGCTTAAGCTCAAACATAGAAATAACAATGAATAACTTTCCAACGTTTTTTTTAAGATAAGTATTCACAATAAAAAGAAAGAACTTTAACAACTGAAATATAGAACATAGTTAGGCAACTGCTCAAAATCAAATCTCGACAAAAAAAAGGAGTCAAGAAATGGTGATAACAAATACAAGATGGTTTTTGGGTTATTATTAGTGGGTGAGTCAATAAATGGTTTGTTAAAATCAAAGGGGTTCACTAGGGTTAATTGTGAGGGTAGGCTTTTAGTGGAGTAAGTGGGTTAAATCTTAAGTGCCTTTATCATCTCTGTATATCAATTCAATGATGTGGTCTTGACATGTATAATTGAAGCAAGTTCTAGAATAACAAATCAATGTTTACACACTCATAATCAATAAAGTGAGAAAGAAAAGAACGTATGCTTTAAAGGGCTCAAAATCTCACAAAAATTATGGGTTTTTTATGTCAACCTTGTAAATTTCAAACTACAAGGTAATAATTAGATTCAAGTAGACAACCTAACAAAATTTTAATTTTTGAAGACTCATCATGCTTGATTCTCTAGTCTTCTAAAGTTTAAATCATCACTGCATAATTATCAATGACTTAATCCAAACATATCAATAAAAATCATGAACCAAAGGAAATTTCATTCTAATAGTATTATGAGAAAATTACTTAAGAACAAGTCATAATTCAGGGATTTGAGAATAATGCAAAAAGTTAAGAACTTTTTCAAAATAAAATTCACCCCCCACACTTAAGATGTACATTGCCCTCAATGTACAAAGATATATTTGAAATCATAAGAGATAAGGAGAAGTGAAACTTCCTGAATTTTGGATAGATTCCTTGAGTTGGGACTGTCATGGTATGGTGATTTTCCTCTTAAAGTTGGGTATTCCATGGTGCTATTTTATGCTTTTTTAATTGTGATAAAAGCAGACGGTTTGTTATCATTGTAAGGATTACTCAAATATTGGCAAGAAATGTAAATTGGATAGTAGAGATTATGAACTAAAAAAAAAACTAAAATAAACATTAGTTAAAAGTAAAAGATAAAATGAAAACTAACAGTTTAAACATGAAAATAATATAAAGATAAACGAAAAAGGACTCAGAAGTCCTCATCGCCAGCTGGATCGCGTGGTGGGGTCGGCGATGAAATGTGAAGGTGCTGACATATCTGGTGGAGGTTGGCGTCGATATTGTCAAAATGTTGTAATAATTGCTGCTCAAATCGCATGAGGTGCTCAGATATGTCCGAAAGAGAAGCGACTGCATGAACTGGGCGACGGCTCGGTATGGCTCCTCATGTGGGTGTGGGACATCGTCAGTAATGTCTTCAGGGTCCACCTCCTCGGTGGTATGGGCTAGCCGATATTGGAGAGGATCGGTCTCACGGTGACTTTTGATTATCCGCATGTTTATCATCGTTGAGATGCCCTATAGAGACATCTGGCCTATCAAGGTGAGCGAGGCTGATTGCGCTGCGGTGTTGAGGAGACCAAAGTGTCTCGCGAGCTGTGTTACATAAGGCCCCATGGAACTGACCCCCTTACAATGTCGCTCCGTCTGATGCTGGATGGCTAGAGCGATGAAGTAGGGAAGGTCGAAGACGTGCCCATTTGCCATGCACCATAGGAAGTAGGCGTCATGAGTGTTAACTACCCTGGTGTTCTCTCGCCTTCTTATCAATGTATGAGCTAAGATGGCGTGTAAGTACCTCAAAGATGGCACAAGAGCTGTCACTTTGGAGCGACTAGGGTCATAAGTGGCCGAGGCGGGGGCTATATTATACCAACATCTTACAAGAGAGTTATGGATGCGGTGATGGAGTTTCGCAAGATCATTTTCCCTCATGAACTCATCCATGTAGAGGCCCAGAGCAAATCCAAATTCGGGGACACTCATTTTGCAAGCCAAACCACCTAGGCGGAATTGGATGGTGCCTGGGTCATCATGGTTCGTCATTACCAGCTGCAAATGAAAATTGGAGCAAAGCTCTAATGTTAGTTCAGGTTAGTGAGCTCAACAATACAGAACAACTACTCCCAAGGGTCCGTGGTTAGTAGGGCCCAAACATCATCAGCAAGTTGTACTTGTTCCAAGGCAACCCAGTCGATACATCCGCCTTGACTGAGAGGTCGCACTCGTAGGATCTGAAAAAGTTCCTCTTGAGCTCTAGGAGGAAACCGTAAAAATTGGTGTCTTACTTCGGCCGATGCGCTGGCTGATGACGAGCCGGGTCCCTTTCATTTTTTTTGAGACAGGGACTGCGATTTTCTTGCCGCGGGAAGACGACATTATGTTCCTGCAAGATAGATAGAAGAACATCATCCCATATTTTGCCAAAAAAGTGATAGAACTTATGATTCCAAAATTATTAACTTATGATTTTGATAATGAAGAGTTTTCCTAAGTATTCCCCTAATACTAGTGGCTTAAAAACTCGGAGTAATAATACTATAATGCTTAAATAACTATCAATATTGAATATGATTATCCAGAATGAAAACTAAAAATTTACAGGGATAAATCTAAGTCCTAAAAGAAAATAAACATGGAGTAAATAAGATTAGCAACAAAGTAGAGAGGGGAAAAATAGAGTGAACCGTCGGAGGCGTTGAGATGGCGCACGGTCGTAGGAGGGTATGGGTATGGGTGTTGCATCTGCGCACGGGTGTGGCCTGCATGTGTTGTGTATGGATGAAGAAGAGAAAGATGGAGGAGGGCGAGGTGAATGAGGGTAAGGTTAGAGGGAAAGTGAAGGGAGGAGAGGGGAGTTATCAATGGCGGCTGGGAAAAAGGGGGAAAGATTTGGGGGTGATTGGAGGAAACTGTAAGAGTATGCCCAAAGATCAATCATGAGATGGTTGTAATAACATACTTGATTTACCATGTTTATTAATATAAAGCGTTGTCATTATTATTTTAGTTTTTCTTTCTGTGTGTACAAATAAACTGTTTTATAATAATGTCCTGAGAATAATATGATTATTCTTAAAAGATCCTTAGTCAAGTATTATTGTTGACTAGGAAAACAATAATGCATTAAGACTAACATGTAGTTGATTGATAATAAAGAGTTGTCATTGATATGGAGTGTCAAAATCAATGCATGAATATGTGTGTTAGAGAACAACATATTAGATTGACCCGCTATGAGTATGTTTCTTGGATTATTATCTAATTGTCACAACATTACTCATAGTGATTAATATGTATATGATCCTCAAACTTGAGATAATCATTACCACAACATCGTGAGTCGTATATTTTGATACAGTCAAACATACACCGTAACTGGTTGTTCTATAAAGGCTGATGTTGGATATACCACAATCTATGTAGAGGGATATTGTTGATCAATATAGGATAAGTCCCTCCCACATAATGGGAGTAATATCTTAGGCCACTTGATTGAGTGAGACTAGAAATGCATGGCCCTGCTCAAATAAGTTGACATGAGATGTCATACTAATTTGTATATCATAGTCTACTTAAGATATCAAGAAACATGGGATGGACTATACAAGTGTGACTATCCCATGACTTGTGTCCATTCCAGAGAAAAAGGACTTAAGGATTAATGCATGAAAGGTTAATCACAAAAAAGTTATGTCGAATCATGACTTCTTGTAACTTAGGTAGCAATGATGCATTGCTAGATGCCACTCATTGTTTGTGACATTAGAATCGTTCTAGTATTACTACTAACGTTACAAGAACCAACAGGGTCACACCCTATGGTTGAAATGAACGGAATAAAACATAGTTGGTATTTTGTTTGATTGACACATTAATTAAATTAATTAAAGAATTAATTTAATTGGGCAATCAAATATTGAATATATTATATGAACAAGGATGTTGTACACATAATGAGAATTAATATATGAATTTTGTTCGTATATAAATTTAAATAAATATAGTTTACCGAAATTCATGTTATAATTAATGTAATTATAATTTTCCGTTAAAACATTATTATATTTATTTAATTTTATAATTTATTAAAGATATACCAATTATAAAAGGTAATAAGTGATACAAAACTTATTAAGAAAAACCCTAAGAATTTGCTTGAAAAGGTCTAGTAGCCGTCAAGCAAATAAATACCTCTAAAACAGTTTTAGAGATTTCTGCCGTTCATAGTCAAACTGGGTGGATTACGTAGAGGTCGACATCATAAAGGTTGCGGCTTAGTTCGACATTAGATCAGAACTCTTGTTGCCGAGGCGTCGCTGTCTACTCAGATTGAAGTTTCGGTAACTTTGAAACCTTTATTTCACCCCGATTCGTTCCTCACGCATGGATTCATGGTTTGGATCGCTGGGATTAATTTTATTTTACTGCGCCATGGGGGTGCCGGCGTTCCAATAGAAATGGCTAGGGCTTGGGGGGTTGGGGAATAAGATGAATATGAGGGAGTTTAAATATAAAATCGGTCACACAGGCAGAGGCCACGCCTGTGTTATATTTGTTTGGGCCGTGTGAATCGAGAATTTTGAATTTAGGCACGTCTGAATTGTGTCCCATGCCCGTGTTACTTGGGCGTGTTGGGCCACACGGCCATTTTGCATGGCTGTGTACTGTCTCGTTCGCTTCTTCTACGCCCGTGTAAAGGGTCCTATGCCCGTGTTCGTAAATCAATGTCATCCACGGCCTTAGAACACGGGCGTGTCGAACGCCCATTTCCTTTTCTCAGTGTTGGCCACAGTTTAGATGCACGAGCGTGTCGCACGCCCGTGTCAATTAATCAGTATCAGCCATGGTCACATCGCACAGGCATGTGGATTTATCGCAGCCCGTGTTCTTTAGGCAGTTTCGACCATGGCCGCATCGCACGGCCGTGGTGATTAGTCGGAGCCCGTGTCTTGGGGAAAATTTTCCTCCTGTTTCTCCACAATCTCCGCCACACCCATGTACCCATTCTTGATGTCTACACGGCCACGACCATGCTCGTGTGCAGGGCCGTGTGGTGGGGAAACCTGCGCTTTATTAAATTGGTTAGTTTTTAGTTAGGTGCTCAAAATCGAAAATATGACATTAGTGAAGTTAGTGCTCGAGTTGCCTCCCGAGAAGCGCTCGTTTAAAGTCTTAAGCTAGACTTACCTTGTTTTCATTTCTAAATGAAGGTTCACGGAGCTGAAGCTCCTCTCTCATATCCCTAAAATCTTTACCATTATAAGTTTTCAGTCGCTGTCCATTTACCTTGAATGTGCCACGAATTGGATGAGTTATCTAGATTTTGCCGTAGGAAAAAATAGTTTTCATTATGAATGGACCTGACAATCTTGATTTTAGCTTTCCAGGGAACAATTTGATTCTTGAATTGTATAGAAGAACTAAATCTTCTAGTTCGAATTGATTCGGTTGCTTTGAACGAGCATCATGGCATCGCTTTGTTGCCTCCTTATATAGTCGTGACTTCTCATAGGAATTAGCTCGCCATTCATCGAGCTCGTTCAACTGCATCATCCTCTTCTCACATGCAGTTTTAAGATCGTAATTTAGGAATTTTATAGCCCAAAAAGCTTTGTGCTCTAACTCAAATGGTAGATGACAACTTTTTCTGTAGACAAGTTTGTATGGGGATGTTCCTATGGGAGTTTTAAACGCTGTTCTATATGCACATAAAGCATCGTCTACTTTTAATGCCCAATCTTTCCTTATTGATTCAATTGTTTTCTCTAGAATATGCTTAAGCTCTCGATTTGCTACTTCCACTTGTCCACTAGTTTGAGGGTGATAAGGGGTAGCTATTGTAACAGTCTGGTTTATACCCTAGTCAGAACAGTAGTTTCAGGACCACAAATCCGAGTCTGAATAATATTTTAATATTACATTCTGTGCTGTTGATATGTGGTTTAGCATGTGTTAAATTTCCGTTAGTTAATTTGATTGTCTGTATGGTTAATTTGACAAAAGGATTAAATTGCATGAAATGTGAAAGTTGCTTGCTAATTGCTAAAACACCTATGTGTTGTGGCTTTATAAATGTAAGGACCTATGTGGCAATTTAACCACTATCATGGTTAGTGGACGGCAAACCATTAAAATGCATGAGTTTATATGTTATAATAATGGTTATTATTTTTATGTTAATGTATATGATATTTTATATTATATGTATTTTATAAGTTACTAGTTAAAAAAAATAAACAAAAAGAAGGTGGCCTTGTTTCTATCATCCTTTGGTCGAATGTTATAAAGAAAAAGAAAGAACAAAAGCTTTAAAGTTTCGGCACTTACAAGCTTGAATTAAAGGTTAGTTTGGATCCGTTTTCGATAATTTCTACGTTTTTGTAATCATTGCTTCGAGAGCTTTAAAACCCATGTACTAATTTTGAGTATGGATGATGTTTGTGTGAGATGCCATTGATGAGATGTTAAGCTTTTTGATGATTTTTGGTGTTAAATGAAAGATAGGAGCTAGATGAATATACTTTCTTCTTGAATTTTTGATAAATTTAGCTAAATAGGGCTAAATTGAGAAAATATTATTTTGGAGGACTAAATTGTCAATTTGATGAAAAGTATGGGCTTATATGATGTATATATACATTCAGCTACGCTTGGTTGTATATTGATTTTGTGAATTTGATGTTTTGAGAAAAATGGACTAAATTGTCTAAATGTGAAAATGTGAGGGTTAAATTGCAAATTTCCCCAAATGTGTGTCTTTGGATTGAATTGAATGAATTAGTTAATAAAAGGTTTAATTTTGAATATGTTGAGATCAAGAACCGAGGAAAATGGATTTAGATCGCAGGAAAGCGAAAGTAAACGAGTAGCCGTTTTCATTCTAATAAACCGAATCAGAGGTAAGTCATTATGCAAATAAACGTATTTTATGAATTTGTAATTGTTCATATGTCTAATAATGATAATGAATGTTTATGAGATATTGAGTATATGAATTACGAGATAAGGTCGATATAGCGATAATATCCGAGAAGTCCCGTTCGAAACTAGGAATAGATAGGATTAACTTTGTCATGACATAGGTATCTGTTCTGTTTTATCATGTAAAACCACGTCTGGGACATTGGCATTGATTTGAGATTTCGTGTAAGACCACATGTGGGACGTTGGCGTCGATTTGATCTTTACGTGTAAGACCTCATCTGGGACGTTGGCATCAATATGCGTTTTATGTGTAAGACCATGGCTGGGACATTGGCATCGTATTAATTTGTGTAAGACCTCGTCTGGGACGTAGGCATCGATATGAGTTTTATGTGTAAGACCATGTCTAGGACATCGGCATCGTATTAATTTGTGTAAGACCCTGTTTGGGACAGTGGCATCGATATCTGAGTGCATATAAGATCTCGTCTGGGATGTTGGCATTGTAGGACTATTCTGAGCTTTCTGAGTATCCTACTAGATTCCTAATGGTTCAATGGGCAAAACTATGATACGAATTACAATTCTGAGCTATGAACAAATACGTGAATGTACATCCATTTCAGGTACGTTGATATATATATGCTTTGTATAAGCATGGAAGGTAAGTATGTATGTGCATTAATACAAATGAACATTTGAGATATATATAAGTTTGAGATATGAACAAATGAGATCTTTGGGATGTGTGGATTGGTAAGAAATGGCAAACCAAGTGATCAAAGAGTTCATTTATGTACTTGAATTAAGGATATGTTAATGAATTCAAATTGCCATACTATGAATGAGTTATGTTAAGTTATTTGTATATGACTTACTAAGCTTTTGGAAAGCTTACTCTGTGTGTGTGTTTAATCTGTTTTATAGGTCGTCAAAGCCACTGAAGGCTCGGGACCGTCACAGATCGTCATCACACTACTAAAACATTTTTTGTACATTTTGAAAATGTATATAGCACAATATGGCATGTATATGCTAGTGTTGGTATAAGTTGTAAAGTGAACTTGGTTATGTGACTTGGCTAGACATGTTTTGATATATGCTTAAAGAAATATGGTATGTGAAGTTGTTTTGGTATGATTAGTAGATATATGAAATGGTTTTGAAATGGTAAGTATCTAGATGATTGGTGTTTGAGCATAAATGATATTTGATCATGCAAATTGGTATGTTTGGAAGTGGTTTGAATGGTTAGATTGAATGAATATTGAATGGATTGTAGTGTGATTACCTTAGTTGACAAATATGCATGATTTGGTTGGCTATTTGGTATGTTTTGATGGTCATAGGTGAATGAAATGGGATGGCATATGTTGATTATGGGTGGCATTTTGGCCTTGTAAATGGCCTATAATGTCACACGGTTGTGGCACACAGGCGTGCCTAAGACCGTGGGTGAATTGACAAAATGTAGCCTAAAAATAACATGGCCTTGACATGGGCGTGTGTAATGGCCGTGGTGGGGCAGTCAGTATAGGACCACGGTCAAGACACACGGCCGTGTCTGGTGGCCGTGGGGAACAAGTCAGTATATAGACACGGGAGGACATACGGGGGTGTCTAGAAGCCGTGAAGGATACACGGTCTCCTTCCACGGGTGTGTCTCACCTGTAGTGTAGAAAAGTTTTAAATTTTCATGAAGTTTCATATGTGTTTCAGTTAGGTCCCGACTAGACTTTTAAGCATGATTAAGGTCTCGAGGACCCGTTTAAGGGACATTATGTCTGAGAATGATGATTGAATGTATGATTTTGTCTGTGAATGTTTTTGATCTGTCTGGTAATGCTACTAACCTTAATCCAGAGACGGACACGGGATAGGGGTGTTACAACTGTTCTGTGGTGTACTCCATATTTCTTTAAGACCTTGTCAAATTGAGTATTACAAAAATGAGTACCCCTATCACTAATAATTGCACTAGGTGTTCCAAACCGAGAGAAGAGTTTCTTAAGAAAGCTCACTACCATTCTGGCATCATTAATGGGTAAAGCTTGAGCTTCCACCCATTTTGACATATAGTCCACTGCTACTAAGATGCATGTCAAAATGGGCCCATAAAATCAATACCCCATACATCAAAAATTTCGCATGATAGCATGTATGTTTGGGGCATTTCATCGCATTTAGAGATATTACCTGTTCTTTAACATCTATCGCATGAAGCAACATACCTATTAGCGTCTTTGAACAAGGTACGCCAATAAAAACCTGGTTCGAGAGTTTTGTGTACTGTCCTGATCCTGCTGTAATGTCCTCCTGAAGGTCCTGAATGGCAATGTTCTATGATTTTGCTTGCTTCTGCTTTTGTAACATATCTCCGAATTACTTGATCTGCACATATACGGAAAAGAAAATGATCTTCCTAAAAAATGGTTTTTCACATTAGCAAAGAATAGCTTCTTTTGATGATGTGTTAACCTTTTTGGTAGAATGTTAGCAGCTAAGTAATTTGCAATGTCTGCGAACCAGCGTACCTCGGAGTTAGATATAGTGAATAGTTGCTCTTCCGGAAACGAGTCATTTATCTCACTCTCATCTAGTTCTTTCATATGTTGATTTTTAGGCCTAGAAAGATGATCTGCTGCAAGATTTTCAGCTCATTTCTTATCTTGAATTTCCAAATCAAACTCCTGTAAGAGTAAAATCCATCTTATGAGTTGAGGTTTTGCATCGAATTTAGTTAAAAGATAACAGAGAGCTGAATGGTCAGTGTAAACGACAACATTAGATAATAACAAATACTGTCTAAATTTGTCAAATGCAAAAACCACAGCTAGCAATTCTTTTTCTGTGGTGGTGTAGTTTTCTTGTGCGACTGTCAATGTTTTGCTAGCATAATATATTGGCTGAAAATGCTTGTCTCTCCGCTGTCCCAAAACTACACCTACTGCAAAATCACTCGCATCACACATTAGTTCAAAGGGTAAGTTCCAATATGGTGCAATTATTATTGGGGCATTTATTGATTTATTTTTAAGGGTGTTAAATGCATCGAAACATTCTTGATCAAAATCGAAAGGCACATCCTTTTCTAGTAGTTTTGTTAAAGGCTTAACTATTTTAGAAAAATCCTTAATAAATCTTCGATAAAATTTAGCATGTCCTAAAAAGCTTCGAATAGCCTTAACTGAACTAGGAGGTGGTAATTTTTCTATGGTTTCTACCTTTGCTTTATTAACCTCAATCCCTTTACTAGAAATTTTATGTCCTAACGCAATCCCCTCTCAAACCATAAAGTGACACTTTTTCTAATTTAGCACAAGGTTTGTTTCCTTACATCTCATTAGAACTCGTTTTAGATTTTTAAGGAAAAGATTGAAAGAATTACCAAATACTAAAAAGTCGCCCATAAATACCTCCATAATGTCTCCCACAAGTTCATCAAAGATGGCCAGCATGCAGCGCTAAAAAGTATCATGAGCATTACATAATCCAAAAGGTATTCTACGGTAAGCAAACATATCGTATGGACATGTAAATGTTGTCTTTTCTTGATCCTCAGGGGCTATTGAAATTTGGAAGTAGTCGGAGAGTCTGTCAGGGAGCAGTTGTACATATGCCCATATAATCTTTCTAACATCTAATCAATAAAGGGCAAAGGGAAGTGATCTTTTCTGGTGGTGTCATTCAACTTTCTATAGTCAATACAGACTCTCTAACCTGTTACTGTTCTTGTAGGAATCAATTCATTCTTTTCGTTAGCTACAACAGTCATGCCTCCTTTCTTTGGAACGACCTGCACAAGACTTACCCAAGTACTGTCAGAAATAGGATAAATTATTCCATCAGCTAGAAGTTTAATTACCTCAGCTTTAACAACTTCTTTCACGTTGGGATTAAATCGTCTTTGAGGTTGCACACATGGTTTATACTCATCTTCCGTTAAAATTTTGTGGGTGCAAAACGATGGGCTTATTCCTTTAATGTCAGAAATTTTCTAAGCTATGGCTCTTTTAGGTTTCCTTAGTACCTGTAGCAACTCGTCTTTCTCTTCAGGTTCCAGTTCTGAAGAGATGATTATTGGTAACATCGAATTATCCCCGAATAATGCATATTCTAAGTGGTTTGGCGACTATTTTAATTCCAGTTTCAGTGGCTCATCAATAGAGGGTTTTGTTTTAGTTATTCGTTGATTTCAATGCCCTCTTCTTTCATTTGTCTATAGGATGATGTATAGAATTCAACTCATTGGTATCATCATCTACCCCTTCACCTTGGGTAAGACACAGTTCCATCGTGTCGTCTTGTATAATTTCCTACAAAGAATCTTGAATAAAATGATCAATGACATCAATAAAATAACAGGAATCATCTTGTTCTCTAGAATATCGCATAGCATCGTAAATTTGAAAAATAATTTCCTCGTCGCTGCCCTTAGCGCAAGTTTTGTAACAGCCCGATTTTGACCCTAATCAGAATAGTGGTTTTGGGACCACAAATCCGAGTCAGTAAAATATTTTAATATTATTTTCTGTGTCCATGATGTGTGATTAAGTATGTGTGAAATTTCTGTAAATTAATTTGTCTGTTAGTATGCTTAATTTGAGCAAAGGACTAAATCGCGTAAATCGTAAAAGTGGCTTTGTATTTTATTAATGGCTAAAGTGAGATGGCTTCTTAATGGGAAGACCTTATGTGGCAATTTAACCACTATTTAAGATAGTGGATGGCATTAGGTAATGAATATGTATATATATGCTTTTTATTTATATATTTTATAAGTTAAAAAGTTTATATTATATTATAAGTTATTAATTTTAGTAAAAAGAAACATGTTTTTCATCATTTTATCTCATCCATCACCGAAAAAAAGAAAAGAAAAAGAAGGAAAGCCAAGCTAGGTTTCGGCATTTATTCAAGCTCAATTAAGGTTCGTTTTCGTTCGGTTTTTGATAATTTCTACGTTTTTGAGATCTTTGCTTAGAAATCTTCAAGACCCATGCTTTTATTTTTTATTTTGATGAATATTTTGGGTTAAGCCATTGAAGAAAGCTTTTTGTTTATGTTGTTTGATGATGAAATATGATATATATGTGATAGATTAACAAGTTTTGTCTTGGGATTTTTGATGAAATTGAGTATGTTGGACTAAATTGAAAAAAAATAAATTTTTGAGGGCCTAAAATGTGAAATAAATGAAATGTGTGGTAATCGTTGTTTTCGCGATGTCAAAGTCTTAAAATTTATAAAAAGAATGATCGAACCTGAAAACTAACTATGACAACGATTTGAGGAAAACGTACCTATCGAACAGTAGTATAGTTTTGGCAAGACCGGAATGTTGAACCCAAAGGAACTAAAAGTATTAATACTAACTCTCTTTTTATTATCTAGCCTAAGAATTAAGGGAACTGTTTATCTAATCTAAATTTAACTAACTACTAAACTAAAGACTCTAAGACAAAGAAGAATGCATTTGGGAAAATAACTTGGAAGAAAAACCAATTGATTTAGACGACACCCAAGGAAGAATCCACCTAGACTTCACTTGTTATCTAACTCTGAACCAGACGATTTATTCATTTGACTTGATCCGTAAGATTCCCTAAGTTATATTAATCCCTCTCTCGAGGCGACCAAAGTCTCACCCTAGGTTGATTAATTGAAATCTCTTTCTAATTAAAACCCCCAGAATCACATTAACTCAATCTATGGACTCCCATATTAGGTTTCACCCTAATCCGACAAAATCTTGTCACCCTATCTCTAGGTGCGCGATCAACTTCGCTTAATTATGCTAGATCTACTTTTAGGCAAGGACTTTTGCTCCTCCACCTAAGCACATCATACTTGAATTAATATCACGGAAATATCAACACAATAATTAAAAACACATAATTAAGAACAAGTCAAATATTTATCATATAGTTCAGCAAACGATAACAAGATTCATCTTAGGTTTCATCCCCCTCAGGTATCTGAGGGTTTAGTTCATAACAATAAAAGAAGACATCTTAGAAGAAAAGATAAAACAAAACATAAGAAATCCCTAAAACCCCCTGAAGGAATTGAAGGAGAGATCCTCCGTCTTGAGTATAATTCCGGCTTCTTAAGATGGATCAACTGGCTATCTTCGAGTAAATCTCCACAAATCTGCCTTCTCTGGCCTAGTCGGATGCCCCCTGACTAAAGCCGTGGGTTCCCCCTTTTCTGGTTATACTTAGGGTGTTTATATAGCCTTCTGAATATGTTTCTTTGCCCATGAGTATCCAAATTCGAGTGAAACTCTTCTTTCCTACGATAGGGACATGCCCATGGCACACGCCCGTGTAAGTTGTGGCCAGGCCGTGTCGAGGCTATTAAGTGAGGCACGGTCATGTGGTCTTGGGCGCAGGCCATGTGGATTTCGTGATATGGCCCATTTACTCTGTTTTGGGCCCGTTTTTCGTTCTTTTCGTCCTTTGGTGCTCTCCTGGGTATAAAACATGAAAACAAAGGATTAAGAGCAACAATTTACACAATAAGGCTTAAATCATCCAAAAGTCTGTTAAATGTGGGCCTAAAATATGTTACATTTATGGTTTATCAAATACCCCCACACTTAAGCTTTTGCTTGTCCTCAAGCAAAATTCTCAAATCAGAATTAAAACGAACTTCCTTGATTCATAATATTTATCAATAATGTTTCATCATAATTCAAAGATAATTGGTACATGGATGATTCAAATAGAAGGGTCCTAATGATTCAAACAATCAAAGTCATACATTTGTAGTACAAAAATATAGGTGTTTCCCCTCGTCTAAATAATTACCTTTGATTCAAAATTGACAAGAATTGATATCCTCACTAAAGATTCACTAAAATCACTCGAAGTGTTTGAGGTTCAGAATTAAGCACTCAGAAGTCAAACATGAAAAGTTAATCCCATAGGCTTGCATGAAAATCAAATCTCCACCACTACAAGATGAGATGATACATAAACCAAAAAGTCTTTAACAGGGTTGTCACCGGGCTTAGGTTTAAGGTATGGATAAAGGCTGAATTAGAGGGTTAGAATCGAGACTGACCTGGCAAATTACCTAACTAGAACATGAACTAAAAATAAATAATTACACCAATTGAAACCTAATAATATGAGCTTTTTCTTCAAGATTTGAAATTTAAACATGTAAGCTCACATAATTAATATACTTCATTTTATTAAGAACAAGTCAAATAATGAATTTACTGCTGAAATAAAATAATTAGGTAACCGATCAAATCAAATCTCGATATAAGGTAGTCAAAAAGAATGGTGATAACAAATACAAAGGGTTTTGGGTTAATGTTAGTGGATAAGTCAATAAAAAGGGTTGTTAGGATCAACGGTGTAACATCCTGGATTATAGCCTATGCATTAGTATGTCTTATGTGTTATGGATGTGATGTGTGCATTTTTAGAATCTTGGAAATGTAAGGAAATGTCTTGGAAATGTAAGGAAATGTCTTAGAAATGTAAGGAAATGTCTTGGAAATGTAAGGAAATGTCTTGTCTTGGAAATGTAAGGAAATGTCTTGGAAATGTAAGGAAATGTCTTGGAAATGTAAGGAAATGTCTTAGAAATGTAAGGAAATGTCTTGGAAATGTAAGGAAATGTCTTGTCTTGGAAATGTAAGGAAATGTCTTGGAAATGTAAGGAAATGTCTTAGAAATGTAAGGAAATGCTTTAGAAATATCAAGTTTAAAGTTTAAAAGAGGGACATGAAGCAAGGTGGTCTTAAGAGAAAATGTATGTGAAATATGACATACAAATAGCCTTGGTAAAATGGCTACAAGGCGCCACTTAAGGGCCTAGCAAGTGACGCAACATACATAGGCAAATGGGCCAAGGATCGAGTCGCATGGGAAGCAAATAATAGAATTTTATTTTGCTACAAGGAGCAGAGAGGTAGACGGCATTAAGGCTCTTAAAAGAGGAGTTTTATTCTCTTTAAAATTCGAAAAATAGATAGATAATGATGGATTATTATTAGTATTATTTTTATTAAGAGATAAGAGATAATTATTGGATTAAATTTTTATTAATTTGAATAAGGTGATAATTAAAGAGATAAAGCTATCAAAATAGAAGAGTGATGGCCAAGTAAGGGAGTCTTGGCCTAGTAATTTTGGCAATAAAAGGAAAAGGGAGGCCATTCTGCATTATTTTCTGTTCTTGAAAGCCTTTGCCGAATTCTCTCTGCCATTATTCTCTTTTCTCTTAAACTTTGTCAAGCCAAAAACTCAAGAAATCATTGTCGAATTCTTCATCTTTCTCTTCTCACCTTTTTGTCCCATTCTACTTAGGCCGAATCTCTCACTCCCAAAGGTTCCTCTTTGTCGAAATTCTTAGATCAAAATACCTTAGTTGCTGAACCTTTGTAAGTTACATCTCTTTTCTCCATCAAGTCTCAAAGCCAAATACTTCTGTGGTGATAAACATAGGTGCTGTCGATTTCTTCAGTGAAGGTAAGATCCAATTCGATTTTCATTCTTTTTCTATTAGGCTTATCGATATCTGAGATCGAATCTCTACTGTTGCTCTATGGCTGACTATTTGAAGGAAGTTTCGAGATTTAGGCGTTGTTGACTTCAAGAAGGGATATTTCGGGATTTCAAATCATAAGGTAAGTACATGTGTATATTCGGCCAAGGTATATTAGTGATTTAAGATCTAATTCTTATTTACTTAAAAGCCGAAAACTAACTAAGTCGAATGATCTAGCATTGGCCGATTGAAGGAAGGAGTAACACAAGTTTTCGGGATTTGATTAGTAGTGAAATCGGCACCAAGGTAAGAATTTGATTACAATAATCCTATTGGGATTTGGTTTTATGGCTGAAAGGTTTTTATTAAATTTCCAAGTATTGGCCGAATATAGGCATTAAAGATCTAAAGCAGTAGATCGGATTTTCGTGATCTGAAGTGAACTTGCTAAGTGAATCAGGTGTGTACCCTACACTAATCTATATGTGTTAATATGAAAGTGTAAGAATGTGGCTAAGGTACCATGATATGGTACAAAGTACTAAGGTACGTTTCCTACTCCTACTAGGATTATGAAATATGTTATATTTAACATGTGATAAGTGATAAGAATGTGAAATTTGGCATGTTAATGCATACTATGTATAATATGGGGCATATGGGTTATTGAAAAGGGGAAGTGAATGTGGTGACCTAAGACCACGATATTTGAATGTGGTGACCTAAGACCACAAGATCTGAATGTGGTGACCTAAGACCACGATATCTGAATATGGTGACCTAGACCACGATATCTGAGTGTGGTGACCTAAGACCACGAATACTCATAAGGGCGATGAGCACGTCGATCGCAATGATCGCTTTCGATGGTGTGTAGCGGATGGAGGGTTGACTTAGTAGTCCCCACGGTGTGCGAGGATGGTGCGGGTGATGTGTAGCGGATGGCATATAGGTTTGGGTTTGGGTTGCATCATTTGTTTATATCGATTTATGAATGTTTATGTAATATGATAATGTATGCTCGAATTGTTAAATTTTAGTGTCGGTTACACATTGAGTCTCATGACTCACCCCGTTGTGGGAACAATTTTTTCAGTGACGATCAAGAATGGACCAGGGTTGGTAGGAGCTTAAAGGTGGCCATGCTCAAAGAAGGAATTTTATTTGGACATTTTATTTTTATTTAAGTATTTTAAATTATTTGGGTTTATTTGATGTAATAAGGCCATAGTTGAGCTATTTTACAATTATTTTATTTATTATGTTTAGAAATTTTTATTAATTAAAATTTAAGTAAATTTCTTTTAAACTAAACCCTAAATGTTTCGACACCTAAGACAAAGGGATTTCAATATAAGATAACCCTGTTTTCAACTCGAGCCCAATCTAATTCGAACTTTCTCCCAAAATCACTTAAAGTTTTTCAAAGTGCAAACAAATTTGAACCGGTTTTCTTCGAGGAGCATACCAGATCCGGTCAAGGCTCGTGGGCCGGGTTTGGGGTGTTTCAGTTTGGTATCAGAGCATGTTTCAAACTCTCGGCCTGAGGGTTAAGGCCCAAAACATTTTCAAATCGAGCCCAAGTAAGTTTTATGAAAATATTTTTGGAAATAAGCAGGTTTTTCTTGCATGGCACCCAAGTCTCCGACCCATGATCCACTGGTAAGTACCCTATCCTCTGTGTGAATTTCGTATGAATTATAGAAGGGTAGAAATGGAACGTAGATTAGACTGTTAAGTATGTGAACCCTAGGACTATTTTACCCCAACTATTACATAAGACTTTAATGCCTAATTAAACAAACCTATGGCTAAGCCACCGAGTTTAGGTTCTTCAGTGCTAGGAATCACCTTCATGACCTTAGAGTCATACCACCTCATGAACCATCCAACAATAAGGACTCTTCGGTCCATTCATCTTTCATTTTAATTTTACTTATATTTATATTTTCTCTCTATATCTTTCTTGTCTTTAATTGTACATTTAGTTTAGTTTAAAGATATCTTAATAATTCCTGGCTAATTCTCTACAGCTCACAATTTCTTCATCTAGCATGAGCTCGATATGACCACCACACCTCGGGACTCCCAACTCGAGGAAACCATCCACATTCAGGAAGTTTCACCCCCCTTCTCTTTTGATTTTCTTATTAAATGCTATTATCTGACTTTGTACATTGAGGGCAATGTACATCTTAAGTGTGGGGGGTTAATTATAGTATTATCTGAAAATCCTGAATGATATCTTGTCTTGAAGTAAGTTTATCATATTATGATTAGAATGAAATTCCCTTTGATTTATGATTTTTATTGATATGTTTTAGAGATCATAAATCAAAGGGAATTTCATTCTAATCATAATATGATAAACTTACTTCAAGACAAGATATCATTCAGGGATTTTCAGATAATACTATAATTAACCCCCCACACTTAAGATGTACATTGCCCTCAATGTACAAAGACAGATAATAGCATTTAATAAGAAAGTCAAAAGAGAAGGGGGTGAAACTTCCTGAATGTGGATGGTTTCCTTGAGTTTGGAGTCCCGAGGTGTGGTGGCTGTTATCGAGCTCTGCGCTAGATGGAGAAATTGTGGAGCTCGTAGAGAATTAGCCAGGAATTATTAAGATATCTTTAAACTAAACTAAATGTACAATTAAAGACAAGAAAGATATAGAGAGAAAATAGAAATATAAGTAAAATTAAAATGAAAGATGAATGGACCGAAGAGTCCTTATTGTTGGATGGTTCGCGAGGTGGGTATGACCTCTAAAGCTGCGGAGGTGGATTCCCTAGTAGCCTGAAGAACCTAAAACCAAGAAACTAAAATAAAATAAACTGAATTAAGCATAAGATTGTAACATCTGGGAATTAGGGGCTTTGTATTTGTTATGTTTCTGTGTGTTTCGTTTGCTTTGTCTATTAAATCTAGTATGTTTGGGGGCTCTGGGAAGGCTCGGGATTAAACTTGAGCCTTAGTGAAAAATTTATTTCTAGGCACTGTAGGGGAGAGTTAGCTGAGGCAGGTCTTAAGGTTAATTACTTGTGTGTGTTGACACAAGAAGTGGTGTAGCAAAGTGGTAAGGAGATGCCACTTAAGGTGCAAGGAAGTGGTGTCATTGTGTAGCAGCAGGGGGAAGAGGTTCGAATCCTATAACACTCACTTGGAAGCTTAATTTTTGCACTCAGGAAGCTAAGGTGGTGGATTCGACAGGGACTCTCCAAGGATGATGGTGGAATGGGTCAACATATTCAAATGAGTGGCTATGAGGTATTGGTGATATTTGAATTGGTCAAACCTATTCAAATGGTTGTTGGAGAGTGAAGTAAGGAGAGAATCAAGGGATTTCAAGTTGGGGGATGCGATGGCCGGTTGTGGGGAGCTTAAAGGGGGAGAATTCGGTTTAGTGCTAGTTGGGTGAAGTGCTAAATTTCATAAGGCTTGTGGTACTTGGCTTTCTCTTTTGTTTTGTTCAATCGGTCATAGGGGTGTGGTATAGTGCTGATTGGTACAAGTGTCTTGTGGGGGAGTGTTAAGCCGAAACTCATTTCTTTGTTGTTACCAAAGAAAATCGTAGCTCTTTTCTCTCCCTCTACTTGGCCGAAACTCATTGAAGCTCCCTTGTCGAATTTTTTCTTCTTCTTTGTTCTTCTTTAAACACCTTAACCAAATCTAGTTCAACCCATCTCCTCTCATTCCAAGCCAAAAACCCTTTTTCTTTTCTAATAATTCCATTCCCTAGTTGAATCACCTCTCTAACTCATCTGTTTCATAGCCGAACCTTGTTGTCCATTTTCTTCTTCTTTTTCTGTTGCAAAAGCCGAAAGTCTCTACTACTCCCTAACTCTTCTCTTTTCTCTGTTGGATAGCCACCGCAGATTCGGTTAGCGTCCTCAATTGACATCTTCTTGTTGTTCTTGGTAAGGGGTTCTCCTGCTTCTTCTTCTATTCATTTTGTTTCCTTTCTCTTATGGTTTTTTTAAACTAAAAATGTTGATTCATTTCGTTTGGGATATTGGCCGATTATAGGGGGCTCAGTCTTGTATTTTCTTCTTCATCTAGCCAGCGTTTGGAAGGTCTTTGGTAAGTTGGATGTTGGCCAAAAGGCCGTCCCTTTTGTTCAGTATTTGGGAATCGATTCTGACTTGGGTTTTATCTAGGGACTCATTCGGTTTCACAAGCCAACCTTCTGGTATTCGGTTTCGTTGGGCAAGGGAAAGGTATTCTCTTTTAGTTTCTTTTCATCTCCTTTACTCCTACTCAACAAATTGACCACTCTTTCTTCCTTAACACATTCTTTCATTCTTCATGGCTAGTAACCGAATATCAGGAAGAGAAGTACTAAGACTTCTTAGGTGGCCGAGAGTTCTTTTCCAAGGAGTCTTGCTTACTCGCGTTAGTACAAAGGTAAGGAGTTACCCTTTGGTTCTAATCGGTTGGTTATTCTTGGTTGATTCACCACCTTAGTTTGATATTGTTGGTTAGATAACCGTTGCTTCTGTTATGGTATTATAATGATCAAGTGTCTTCATGGATGCAAGTATTGGTAAATCAAGGGAAGGGAGCAAACCCATAGTTGTGGCTCCTAAGTTTAAAAGAAGGGCGGTGTCGGCGGTTCAAGATTTTCCGTCGGGCTGTGGTAGAAAGCCGACGTTTGCTTGGGATAGGTAGATAACCGTTGTCTCTCGTCGACATAGAAAGCCTAGTATTACGCGTTACCAGGTGTGTAATTCTCACACACTCTGTATATTAATTATGTTAATAACTGTGTTGGCTGAAAGCTAAAACGACTGAATTGACAATCAAGATACCCTAGGGGGTAAGGTTAGAGACACCAGGTAAGTTCCACCACAATTTCATGTTTGGAATATGTGTATGTTTGAATTAATTGGCTGTTTGCATCCAAAGCATGGTCATTCGTTTCAGTATGTTAACATATGCATGGACTTGGGATACGATGCGAAAGGGGAAGTGCTAAATAAGGGACTGTCATAGTGGGTTGGCCCCACATATTTGATTCAGTGACTATGTCTCAGTGGCTTGGTGCCACGGTGGTTTAATACGATGTATATATGATTCAATAACTCGTCTCAGTGGTTTAGTACCACAGTGGGTTGGCCCCACGTATATTTATTCGAGATTGTTGCAGTGGTTTGGTACCATGGTGGGTTGGCCCCATACATATTATTATTAGTGACTCTGTCACAGTGATCTGGTATCACGATGGTTTGGAACCATAGTGGCTTGGTGCCACGGGTGATTGGCTGATTCAGGTGTTGTAGAGGATGGAAAATAGGTAGGTTTGGGGATGCATCGCATACTTAATATGTTGATTGTGTGGGCTAAGGCCAATGGGCCTCAGTGGGCGGAAAGCCCAGAGTTCGTCTAATGGGAATTTATACACTGAGTTTCGGTGACTCACCCCTATGCTAAATTTTGCAGGTAATAAATAGATCGCGGATTCGGAGCTGAGGAGGACTCGAGGTGGCCATGCATAATGCTCTAAGTATTTTCGTTTTCATTATTACTTAAATTTCACTATTAAGTTTGGGTTTTGGTATTGTAATAAGGCCACTTAAACTTTGACTTGGACCTTATTTTGAAATTGATATAGCATGCCTATTAGATAATCAAAGTGGGAGTTTTCTCAGATTAAAACATTGAATAAACGATTTCCAGACGGCTAACGGAAGAGAAGTAAAGAGTAACAAATTGATTAAAATTTTCAATTAGAAGCCGCAAAATTGTTTTCAAACTGATAGCTTTATGAAATTCTTCAAATTCGACTTTCATTAAATGAACCTGATTTTGTAACTCAGTTCAAATTAACCACTACTTTAAATTTCCTTTAAAGACAGTAACGATGCACAAAATTTTTCTCAACTCATGGTTGTAGTTAGTTTTTTTCAAATTTTTCTTAACTGTAACATACCAGATTCGGTCCTAGCGTTTGACCGAGTTTGGGGTGTTACAAAGATTATCAAAGAGAAGGAAAATAAATGAGAAGATTAAAGAAGAATAAAATTTAAATGGCCTCAATGATCTTTGGCTTGTTGAGTGGATGAAGCTGCCGGCATAAACTTATGTAGATTGGTTTCCCACTGTGAGATAGTGCTTAGATTTTACCGTTTCTTCGACATTGAGGTTTTGGGGATCGAGAATTTGGGGAAGGATTAAAGAAGAGAAATATGGACGGGGAGAATTGTGAAGAATAGGATGAAAGAAAGGGGATGGGAAGTGGTTGAGAAAAGGGAGTGAGGGTTTGTTTATATAAAATTCCAAATCTGGTACATCCCCACGCCCGTGGATCCTAGGCATGTTGATTCACACGGCCATGTCACACCGTCGTGGTGGGCTTCGTTCGTATCTCCCACGCCCATACTCAGGTCACCACGCCCATGTGTGATCTAACAGTGTCGACCACGATCGCATCGCACAGCTGTGGGGTTTTGTCGGTGCCCGTGGTGTGGTGGTTTGAGCCCGTGACTCTGAAAATTAATTCTCTCTGACTCGTACCATCTCGGCCTGAAATTCTGTACTTTCGGTTAGTTTATAGTTAGGTACTATAAAGACAGGATAAAATAGAATAAATAAGACAAAATAAAAATGTAAAAGTTAATGGGGTTAGTACTCGGGTTGCCTCCCGAGAAGCCCTCGTTTATTGTCTTAAGCTAGACTCTCCTCTTATTCGTATATTCATGGTGGTTTGAGGAGTTGAAAGTCCATCCTCGTGCTGGTAGTTCCATTATCGTGATAAAGTTTAAGACGGGTAGCGTTTATTTTCAAAGTGCCAAACATAGGGTTACTTATCTCGACCGTTCCATACGGGAAGACAGCGATTACCTGGAAAGGGATTTCATTGTAGGATCAGGAGGGGACACTCGTGGGTCTGCCTTATCTAGTAATACCTGGTCTGCAATTTCGAATTTGTTTGTCTCGTAAGGTGGCCTTGGTTCTGCTTCGGGTATCCCTAGTTCTTCTTTAAGGTGCGTCCTCCCTCTTCTAGGTCATCGATCTGAATCCCTTGTTCTTCGTGTGTTATTTCTTTATTGGCACAGGGTTTAGGATCGGGATCATGCTGTGGTGTTTCCTAAAAAGAAGGGTTAACCAAACGGTTATCAATAGAATTTACCTTCTCACCTTGGTTATTCGATGTTCTAGCTGAATCGAGGGCTTCAAGAGTGACTCTCTCGTCACCTACACAGAGTATAAGTTCGCCTGTATTAACATCGATTTTAGTTCTGGCAGTTGCTAAGAATGGTCTTCCTAAAATTAGGGGGATCGTGTTGTCCTCATCCATGTCTAAAATGGCAAAGTCTACGGGAATACGAATTTATCAATCTTTACGAGTACATCTTCAATTATGCCCCTAGGAATTCTAACAGTTTTATCAACTAATTGAATGCTCATCCTAGTTTGTTTTGGCTTCCCTAAACCTAGTTGTTTAAACAATTTACAAGGCATGACATTCATGCTTGCGCCTAAATCAGCTAATGCATTATCATAGACAAACTACCAATTAAGCATGGAATTGTAAAACTCCCTGGATCTTTTAATTTCCAAGGTAGTTTATTTTGCAACATTGCTGAGCACACTGCATTCAGTTACACGTGTGATTCCTCGTCTATCTTCCGCTTATTTGTCAATAGCTTCTTTAAAAATTTCCTAAAATCTGGCATCTGCGAAAGAGCTTCAAGAAATGGTAAGTTAATATGTAATTTCTTTACAAGTTTTAGAAACTTACTGAACTGTTCCTCTGTGTCGTCTTTTGTTATTGCCTCGGGATATGGTATGCGAGGTTTGTATGCCTTGATTACCGGTTTCAACTTGTTATTGACCTCAGTTGTATCTTCTTCTACCACCTTCTTTTGTGTTGAATTAGACGCATCTAACCCTTCACTATCTTGAGCTGTTATGGCTTGAACTTGCTCCCTTGGGTTAGTCTCGGTGTTGGTAGTCTTCCTTGTGGTCTCTCAGACATAAGCTTAGCAAGTTCCTTGAACTCTTATGTCAATGCCTCAAGTTTTGTTTCTATCTTTTGGAAACGTGTTTCTGTATTATGAGACCATATTTCTGAGGCTGCTATGAAGTTTGTCAGCATCTCTTCAAGGTTCGGCTTCTTTTCCTGTGGGTAGGGCTGTTGTTGAAAGTGTTGGGATGGTTGTTGCTTTTGATTTCCTTGACCGCCCCATGAAAAATTGGGGTGGTTCGTCCAACCTGGATTATAAGTATTACTATAAAGGTTACTGGTAGATCGAAAATTGTTACCCATATAGTTCATTTGTTCGCTCTTCATACCCTGTCCGTATGGTGGGTTCTCAGGATTCGCCACTCTTTCACTGCATAATTGGATGTGTCTGCGAAGAACCATATCTGCGAAGAACCATATAAACCTTCAAATTTTTTATGTAGTAATTCTACCTGGATTGATAGCGCGGTTACTGCGTCAAGGTTGAAAACTCCAGCTGTTTTGGCTGCCCTTGTCCTTGTAACTTGCCACTGATAGTTATTTAGTGACATCTCCTCTATAAACTCGTAGGCCGCTTTAGGAGTTTTGTTGTTCAGAGTTCCACCGGCAGCTGAATCGATCAGTTTCCGTGTTGAAGGGTTCACACCATTGTACAAAGTTTGGACCTGTAGCCACAAAGGTAAGCCATGGTGTGGACACCTTCTCAACAAATCCTTGTATCTCTCCCATGCATCGTAAAATGTCTTTGAATCCATCTGCACAAAAGAAGAGATATCATTCCTTAATTTGGCCATTTTGGCTGGTGAAAAATATTTTAATAAAAATATTTCGACCATTTGACCCTATGTACTGATTGACCCTCGTGGAAGAGAATGTAGCCACAGTTTGGCTTTATTTCTCAGAGAAAAGGGAAATAACTGAAGACGGATGGCATCATCAGAAACGCCATTTATCTTGAAGGTATCCCAAAATTTTAGAAAATTCGCTAAGTGTGTATTAGGGTCTTCATCCTGCAAACCATCAAACTGAACAAACTGTTGTATCATCTGTATAGTGTTAGGTTTCGGTTCAAAATTATTTTTGCAAAGCAATAGTAGGCCTAACAATACTAGTCTCGATTCATTGTTAAACTAGGTTTAGCATAACCATACATAGTACGTGGATCATGATGTTCGGCCATCTCTGGAGGTGGCAGATTATTTTCAGCCATCTCTTCCGTGGTATTTATTTCAACTTCTTGCACTTTTCTATGTAGTTTAAGTACAAAAGAGAGAAAATTTAGAAAAAAAATAAAATTTAATTGCAAAAATAAAAATAAATATGGCTAAAGTAATAAAAAGTAAGCGTTCTTAAGATTTTAGTTCCCCGGAAACGGCGCCAAAAACTTGGTCGTTATTTTCATGATGTCAAAGTCTTAAAATTTATAAAAAGAATGATCAAACCTGGAAACTAACTATAACAACAATTTGAGGCAAGGTACCTATCGAAGAGTAGTATAGTTTAGGCAAGACCGGAATGTCGAACCCAAAGGAACCAAAAGTACTAGTACTAACTGTCTGTTTATTATCTAGCCTAAGAATTAAGGGAATTGTTTATCTAATCTAAAATTAACTAACTAATAAACTAAAGATTCTAAGACAAAGAAGAATGAAATTGGGAAAATAACTTGAGGAAAAACCAATTTATTTATACGACACCCAAGGAAGAATCCACCTAGACCTCACTTGTTATCTAACTCTGAACCAGACGATTTATTCATTTGACTTGATCCGTAAGATTCCCGAAGTTATATTAATCCCTCTCTTGAGGCGACTAACGTCGAACCCTAGCTTTATTAATTGAAATCTCTTTCTAAATAACCTAGAATTGCATTAACTAGATCTATGGTCTCCCATATTAGGTTTCACCCTAATCCGGCAAAATCTCGTCACCCTATCTCTAGGCGTGCGATCAACTCCACTTAATTATGCTAGATCTACTCCTAGGCAGGGACTTTTGCTCCTCCACCTAAGCACATCATACTTGAATTAATATCTCGGAAATATCAAGACAAGAATTAAGAACACATAATTCAGAACAAGTCAAATACTTATCATATAGTTCAGCAAACGATAACAAGATTCATCTTAGGTTTCATCCTCCCAGGTGTCTGAGGGTTTAGTTCATAACAATAAAAGAAAACATCTCAAAAGAAAAGATAAAACAAAACATAAGAAATCCTAAAACCCCCGAAGGAGTTGAAGGAGAGATCCTCCATCTTGAGTATAATTCCGGGACCAACAGTTACAAAGGTAAGACCGTGGTTTCATCAGGGTCTGCAAGGTTGGTAGTCATGGGAAAATGAAATGTGAAAAGGAAATCCTACCCCTTCAGGCTTTGAAGACTGGCCTCTGTAGTCCACCCAAAGGCAAGGGCAACCTGGATGACGAGGCCTTTGATCCACTTTACATAAGGAAATGCAAATCAATCAACTGGCTATCTTCGAGTAAATCTCCACAAATCTGCCTTCTCTGGCCTAGTCGGATGCCCCCTGACTAAAGCCGTGGGTTCCCCCTTTTCTAGTTATACTTAGAGTGTTTATATAGGCTTCTGAATATGTTTCTTTATCCCTGAGTATCCAAATCTGAGTGAAAATCTTCTTTCCTACGATAGGGACACGCCCATGGCACAAGCCCGTGTAAGTTGTGGCCAGGCCGTGTCGAGGCTGTTAAGTGAGGCACGGCCGTGTGGTCTTGGGCCCAGGCTGTGTAGATTTCGTGATATGGCCCATTTACTCCGTTTTGGGCCTGTTTTTCGTTCTTTTTATCCTTTGGTGCTCTCCTGGGTATAAAACATGAAAACAAAGGATTAAGAGCACCAATTTACACAAGTAGGCTTAAATCATCTAAAAGTGTGTTAAATGTGGGCCAAAAATATGTTACTTTTATGGTTTAGCAAATGCCCCCACACTTAAGCTTTTGCTTGTCCTCAAGCAAAATTCTCAAATCACAATTAAAACGAACTTCCTTGATTCATAATATTTATCAATAATTTTTCATCATAATTCAAAGATAATTCGTACATGGATGATTAAAATAGAAGGATCCTAAAGATTCAAACAATCAAAGTCATACATTGTAGCACAAAAACATAGGTGTTTCCCCTCGTCTAAATAATTACCTCTGATTCAAAATTGACAAGAATTGATATCCTCACTAAAGATTCACTGAAATCACTCGAAGTGTTTAAGGTTCAGAATTAAGCACTCAGAAGTCAAACATGAAAAGTTAATCCCATAGGCTTGCATGAAAATCAAATCTCCACCACTATAAGATGAGATGCTACACAAATCAAAAGGTCTTTAACAGGGTTGTAACGGGGCTTAGTGATAAACCATAATTATAACATATTTTAACCCCGCATTTAGCTTGCTTTTGGATGATTTACCCCTTGATTTTATGTAAAAAGGTGCTTTTAATCCTTTCTTTTCATGTCTTATACCCAGGAAAGCACCCGAGGATGAAAAGAATGTAAAACGGGCCCAAAACGGAGTAAATGTGCCATATCACGAAATCAACACGGCCTGGCCCAAAGACCACACGGCCGTGCCACGCCAACCATCTAGAACACAGCCTCTCCCCTGATTTACTCGGCCGTGCCTCATTAAGAAATCTAAACACGGCCTGAAGTCGATCCACACGGGTGTGCTACATGGCCGTGCCTCTATAGCTGGAAAGAGCAATTTTAGCCGGAAAAGGATACTTAGGGAGAAAGAATCGCATTCCAAGAGCCTATATATATCCCCTAAGTACCACCATTGAAAAGGCGTCAAAGCTAGGCCAAAGAGCCAAGCCGAGAAGGTCAGAGTTAGGGAATAACCCGAGGATAGCCAGTTGATCCATCCCAAGAAGCCGGAATTATACTCAAGACGGCGGAATTCTCCTTCAATTCCTTCAGAGGTTTTAGGGTTTTCTTATGTTTTGTTTTATCTTTTCTCTTGTGATGTTCTTTTTATTCATTATGAACTAAACCCTTCAGATACCTGAAGGGGATGAAACTTAGATGAATTTTGTTATTTGATTTCTAAGTTATATGATAATTGCTTAGTTTGTTCTTAATTATGTTGCTTAATCAAAATCTAATGTGCTTAGGTGGAGGAGGAATAGACCTTGTCTAAGAGTAGATCTAACATAATTAAGCGAAGTTGATCAAACGCCTAGAGATAGGGTTACGAGATTTTTCCAGATTAGGGTGAAACCTAATATGGGAGTCCATAGATCGATTTACTACTATCCTAAGGGGTTATTATAAGCGAACGAGAGTTCTACTAATTAACCTAGGGTTAGAAATTATTCGCCTCGAGAGATGGTTTAGTATAGGTTAGGGAGTCTTACGGATCAAGCTAAGTAAAAGAAATCATATAATTTAGGGTCAGATAACAAGTGAAGTCTAGGTGGATTCTTCCTAAGGGTATCGTCGTAATCAACTGAGTTTTCATTAAAAGTTATTTTCCTATTCGTCCTTTTTGTCTTTGTGTCCTTAGTTTAGCCTTCGTCAATATAGTTTAAAGCAACTTCACTCTATTTTTAAGGCTAAATAATAAAAATAAAGTTAGTATTAGTACTCTTATTTCCTTTGGGTTCGATATCCGGTCTTGCCTAAGCTATACTAATGTATCTGTAGATACACTTGCCTTTAATCGTTGTCAGAGTTAGTTTTCAGGTTTTGGTCATTCTTTAATAAATTTTAAAACTCTAATTTACAGCGATCACTTAGGTTAAAGGTATGGATAAAGGCTGAATTAGAGGGTTAGAATCGAGAATGACCTGACAAATTACCTAACTAGAAACACGAACTAATAATAAATAATTACACCAATTGAAAACTAATAATATGAGCTTTTTCTTCAAGATTTGAAATTTAAACATGCAAGCTCACTTAATTATAGAACTAATAATAAATATACTTCGGTTTTTTTAAGAACAAGTCAAATAATAATAGGATGAATTCAACAACTAATATTAGGCAACTGATCAAATCAAGTCTCGATATAAGGGTAATAAAAAAGAATGGTGATAACAAATACAAAAGGGTTTTGGGGAAATCTTAGTGGGTAAGTCAATAAAAAGGGGTTGTTAGGATTAAAAAGGGTTCACTAAGGGTTAATTATGAAGGTAGGTCTTTTAGTGGTGTGAGTGGGTTAAAACCTAGGTGCCTTTATCTTTTTTGTATATCAAATCAAAGGTGTGGTCTCGACATGTATAAACGATGCAAGTTCTAGAATAACATATCAATGTTGACACACTCATAATAAAAAGTGAGCAAGGAAAAGAATGTATGCTCTAAAAGGCTCAAAGTCTCACAAAAATTATGGGTTTTTGATGTCAACCTCGTAAATTTCAAACTTCAAAGTAATAATTAGATTTAGGTAGACAACCTAGAAAAATTTTTAATTCAATGAAAATTAGACTTATCATGCTTGATTCCCTAGTATCCTTCAAATTTTATCATCAATGCACAATTATCAATGACTTAATCCTAAACACATCAATAAAAATCATAAATCAAAGGAGATTTCATTCTAATCATAATATGGAAAACTTACTTCAAGACAAGGCATAATTCAGGGATTTGAGAATAATACTATAGTTAACCCCCCACACTTCAGATGTACAAGCATTTAGTAAGAAAATCAAAAGAGATGGAGGGGTGACACTTCCTGAATTTGGATGGCTTCCTTGAGTTGGGAGTCCCGAGGTGTGGTGGCTGCTATCGAGCTCTGCGCTAGATGAAGAAATTGGGGAGCTCGTAGAGAATTAGCCAAGAATTATTAAGTCATATTTAAACTAAACAAAATATATAATTAAAGACGAGAAAGAGAAAGAGAAAGAAAATATAAATGTAAGTAAAATTAAAATGAAAGATGAATGGATCGAAGAGTCCTTATTGTTGGATGGTTCACGAGGTGGGTGTGATTTCTAAGGCTACGGTGGTGCTGGTGGTGATGGAAGTGGCGTGATTCCCTAGCAGCCTTTAGAACTTGACACTAAGAAACTAAAATAAAATAAACTAAATTAAGCATAAGATAGTCAAAGAGAAGGAAAATAAAGGAGAAGCTAAAAGTAAAACAAAAGATAAATGGTCTCAAAGACCCTTGGCTTGTCGAGTAGATGAAGCGGTCAGCATGAACTTATGTAGGTCGGTCTCCATGAGGGAGACTGTGCTGGGATCCTTCTACTTCTTCGACATAGATGTGGTGTAGCTCGATGGTTGTGGGAAAGGGTTAGAGAAGGAAAGTTGGGAGAATTTTGAGAAAGAAAAGGAAAACTAAATGGGCTGAATGGGTGAGAAGAGGGAGGGGTGGGTGGTTTAAATAGAATTTTCAAGTCTGGTACATTCACACGCCTGTGTCTCGTGGGCGTGGCATGTCACACAGACGCATCGCATGGTCGTGGTGGGCTTCGTTCGTTTCTCCCACGCCCATGCTCAGGTTGCCATGCCCGTGTGTAATCTAATAGTGTCGACCACAGCCGCATCGCATGGCCATGGGGTTTTGTTGGTGCCCGTGGTGTGGTGGTTCGAGTCCGTGGCTCAAAGATTTTATTTGTTCTAACTAGTATCATTTCTGCCATGTTAGTACAAAGATTCGGGAGGTCCACATGGCCACGGCCATGTGCAAGGCTGTGTGGCCTGGAAATCTGCATCTTTAATTAGTTTAAAGTTAGGTGATATAAAGAAACAATAAAATAAAATAGATAAGATAAATAAAAATGTAGAAGTTAATGGGGTTAGTACTCAGGTTGCCTCTTGAGAAGTGTTCATTTATAGTCTTAAGCTAGACTCTCCTCTCATTTGTATATTCATGGTAGTTTGAAGAGTTGATAGTCCTTCCTCATGCTAGCAGCTCCATTATCATGATAAAGTTTAAGACGAGTAGCGTTTAATTTCAAAGCGCTGAACATAGGGTTATTTACCTCGACTGTTCCATATGGAAAAACATCGATTACCTTGAAAGGGATTTCCTTGCTGGTGTTAGGATTAGGAGGGGACACTCGCGGATTTGCTTTATCTAGCAATACCTGAGCTCCAATTTTGAACTTGTTTGTCTCGTAGGGTAGCCTTGGTTCTACGTTGTGTAACCCTAGTTCTTTTTTAAGATGCTTCTTCCCCTATTCTAGTTCATCGATCTGAATCCTTTGTTCCTCATGAGTTATTTCTTTATTGGCACAGGGTTTAGGATCGGGATCATGCTGTGGTGTATCCTGAAAAGAAGGGTTAACTGGATGGTTATCAATAAAATTTACCTTCTCACCTTGGCTATTCGATGTTCTAGCTGAATCGAGGGCCTGAAGAGTGACTGTCTCGTCACCTACACAGAGTATAAGTGCGCCTGCATTAACATCGATTTTAGTTCTGGCAGTTGCTAAGAATAGTATTCCTAAAATTATGGGGATCGTGTTGTCCTCATCCATGTCTAAACTGACAAAGTCTACTGGCAATACGAATTTGTCAATTTTCACGAGTACATCTTCAATTATACCTATAGGAATTCTAATAGTTTTATCAGCTAATTGAATGCTCATCCTAGTTTGTTTGGGTTTCCGTAGATGTAGTTGTTTAAATAATTTATAAGGAATGGCATTTATGCTTGCCCCTAAATCAGCTAACGCATTATCAATATATAAACTACCAATTAAGCATGGAATTGTAAAACTCCCTGGATCTTTTAATTTCGGTGGTAGTTTATTTTGCAACATTGTTGAGCATAATACGTTCAGTTCCACATGTGATTCCTCGTCTATCTTCCGCTTATTTGTCAATAGCTTCTTTAAAAATTTCCTGGAATCTGGCATCTGTGAAAGAGCTTCAAGAAACGGTAAGCTAATATGTAATTTCTTTAAAAGTTTTAGAAACTTACCGAACTGTTCCTCTGTGTCGTCTTTTGTTATTGCCTCGGGATATGGTATGCGAGGTTTGTACTTTTTGATTACCAATTTCGGCTTGTTATTGACCTCAGTCGTATCTTCTTCTACCACCTTCTTTTGTTTTGAATTAGGCGCGTTAACCCTTCATAATCATGAGCTGTTATGGCTTGAACTTGCTCCCTTGGGTTAGTCTCGGTGTTGCTCGGTAGTCTTCCCTGTGGTCTTTCAGAGATTTGCTTAGCGAGTTGCCCGATTTGATCCTTGAACTCTTGTGTCAATGCCTCAAGTTTTGTTTTTATCTTTTGGAAACGTGTTTCTGTATTTTGGGAACATATTTCTGAGGCTGCTATGAAGTTTCTCAGCATCTCTTCAAGGTTCGGCTTCTTTTCCTATGGGTAGGGCTGTTGCTTGAAGTTTTGGGATAGTTGTTGTCTTTGATTTCTTTGACCGCCCCATAAGAAATTAGGGTGGTTCTTCGAACCTAGATTATAAGTATTACTTTAAGGGTTATTGTTAGATCGGAAATTGTTACCCATATAGTTCATTTGTTCACTCTCCATGCCCTGTCCGTAGGGTGGGTACTCAGGATTTACCACTCCTTCACTTGCGTCGCACTACATAACTGGACGTGCCTGCGAAGAACCATATAAACCATCAAAGTTTTTATGTAGTAATAATACCTGGTTTGATAGTGCGGTCACTACATCGATTTTGAAAAATCTGGCTGCTTTGGCTGGCCTTGTCCTTGTAACCTGGCACTGAATGTTATTCAGTGACATTTCTTCTATAAACTCGTAGGTTGCTTCAGGAGTTTTGTTGTTTAGCATTCCGCCGGTGGCGGAATCAATTAATTGCCTTGTTGAGGGGTTTACCCCGTTGTAAAAAGTTTGGACCTGTAACCACAAGGGTAATCCATGGTGTGGGCACCTTCTCAACAAATCCTTGTATCTCTCCCATGCGTCGTAAAGTGTCTCTAAATCCATCTACATGAAAGAAGAGATATCATTCCTGAACTTGGCCGTTTTGGCCGGCGGAAAGTATTTTAATAAAAAATTTTCGGTCATTTTATCCCATGCAGTGATTGACCCTAGTGAAAGAGAACGTAACCACTGTTTGGCTTTATTTCTCAAAGAAAAAGGAAATAACTGAAGAAGTATGGCATCATCAGAAACGTCATTTATGTTGAAGGTAACACAGAATTCTAGAAAATTTACTAAGTATGTGTTAGGATCCTCATCCTTCAAACCATCAAACTGAACAAACTGTTGTATCATCTGTATAGTGTTAGGTTTCAGTTCAAAATTATTTGCAGCAATAGTAGACCTAACAATACTAGACTCAGTTCTTGTTAAACTAGGTTTAGCATAATCATACATAGTACATGGAGCATGATGTTCGGCCATCTCTGGAGGTGGCGGATTATTTTCAGCCATCTCTTCCATGGTATTTATTTTGGCTTCTTGCTCTTCTTCTACGCCGTTTAAGCTTCGCCTTATTTCTCTACGATTTCTGCGAACGGTACCTTCAATATCACTGTCGTAAAGTAGAGGTCCTATCGGGTTCCTTCTAGTCATAAACTAGAGGTACCTGAAAGGAACAAAAGAAAGAAAGAAAATTTAGAAAAACAAAAATAAAATTTAATTGCAAAAATAAATATGGCTAAAGTAATAAAAATTAAGCTTTCTTAATATTTTAGCTCCCTGGCAACGACACCAAAAACTTGGTCGTTATTTTCGCGATGTCAAAGTCTTAAATTTTATAAAAAGAATGATCAAACCTGGAAACTAACTATGACAATGATTTGAGGCAAGCGCACCTATCCAAGAGTAGTACAGTTTAGGCAAGATCGGAATGTCGAACCCAAAGGAACCAAAAGTACTAATACTAGCTCCCTTTTTATTATCTAGCCTAAGAATTAAGGGAATTGTTTATCTAATCTAAAATTAACTAACTAATAAACTAAAGATTCTAAGACAAAGAAGAATGAAATTGGGAAAATAACTTGAGGAAAAACCAATTGATTTAGACGACACCTAAGGAAGAATACACCTAGACTTCACTTATTATCTAACTCTGAACCAAGCGATTTATTCATTTGACTTGATCCGTAAGATTCCCTAAGTTATATTAATCCCTCCCTCGAGGCGACTAACCTCAAACCCTAGGTCGATTAATTGAAATCTCTTTCTAATTAAAACCCTTAGAATTGCATTAACTCGATCTATGGACTCCCATATTAGGTTTCACCCTAATCTGGCAAAATCTCGTCACCCTATCTCTAGGCGTGCGATCAACTCTGCTTAATTATGTTAGATCTACTCTTAGGCAGTGACTTTTGCTCCTCCACCTAAGCACATCATACATGAATTAATATCCCAGAAATATCAACACAAGAATTAAGAACACATAATTAAGAACAAGTCAAATATTGATCATATAGTTCAGCAAACGATAACAAGATTCATCTTAAGTTTCATCTCGCTAGGTGTCTGAGGGTTTAGTTCATAACAATAAAAGAAAACATCTCAATAGAAAAGATAAAACAAAACATAAGAAATCCCTAAAACCCCTTGAAAGAATTGAAGGAGAGACCCTCCGTCTTGTGTATAATTTCGGCTTCTTGAGATGGATCAACTGGCTATCTTCGAGTAAATCTCCACAAATCTGCCTAGTCGGACGCCCCCTTTTCTGGTCATACTTAGGGTGTTTATATAGGCTTCTGAATATGTTTCTTTGCCCCTAAGTATCCAAATCCAAGTGAAACTCTTCTTTTCTGGGACAGGGACATGCCCATGGCATACGCCCGTGTATGTCATGGCCAGGCCGTGTCGAGGCTATTAAGTGAGGCACGACCGTGTGGTCTTGGGCCCAGGCCGTGTGGATTTCGTGATATGGCCCATTTACTCTGTTTTGGGCCCTTTTTCTATTCTTTTCATCCTTTGGTGCTCTCCTGGGTATAAAACATGAAAACAAAGGATTAAGACCACCAATTTACACAATTCAAGGCTTAAATCATCCAAAAGCGTGCTAAATGTGGGCCTAAAATATGTTACTTTTACGGTTTATCAAGAATTTCTAATTTATAGCGATGCATCTTTGAATAGTCTGGGTTGTGTTTTGATGCTGGAAGGCAAAGTCATAGCTTATGCCTCGAGACAGTTAAAGCTGCATGAAAGAAACTATCCGACACTTGATTTGGAACTAGCAGCCATTGTGTTTGTGTTGAAAACTTGGCGCCACTATCTGTTCGGTGAAAAATGTCACGTTTATTTTGATAACAAAGTTTGAAATATGTGATGACCCAGAAGGATCTGAATTTGAGACAACGTCCATGGCTAGAGTTGCTAAAAGATTATGAACTTGTGATTGACTATCATCCGGGAAAAGCTAATGTTGTTGCTGAAGTTTTAAGTCGAAAGTCATTATTTGCTCTACATGCAATGAACGCGCATATGGTTATGTCTGATGATGGTTCGATAGTAGCCGAAGTAAAAGCAAGACCGTTGTTTATTCAACAAATTGGTGATGCCCAGAAAGTTGATAAAGAATTGTTGGCCAAATGAGCTCAGTGTGATGCTAATGTTGAATCAGAGTTTCGAATTGATGAGAATGACTGCTTGAAGTTCAAAGATTGAATATGTGTTCCCAGGGATTCAGAGTTGATTCAAATGATTTTGAATAAAGCTCATAGCAGTTGATTATCTATTCATCCTTGTAGCACGGAAATGTATAACGATCTGAAATAGTTTTATTGGTGGCCAGGTATGAAACGAGACATATCTGACTTTGTTTCGAAATGCTTAGTCTGTCAGCAAGTAAAAGTTGAGCATCAGGTACCTTCTGGGTTACTTCAGCCGATTATGATACCTAAGTGGAAATGGGACAAAGTCACGATGGATTTTGTATCCGGTTTAGAGTTGACACCGAGCAAGAAAGATGCAATCTGGGTTATTGTGGATAGATTGACTAAAACTACTCATTTTGTTCCGATCCGCACTGATTATTCACTTGATAGATTGGTTGAATTATATGTTTCTTAGATTGTGAGATTACATGGTGTACCTATTTCTATTGTTTTAGACAGAGACCCAAGATTCACATCGTGATTTTGGAAGAAATTGCAAGATGCTTTAGGTACGAAACTGCACTTTAGCACAGCTTTTCATCCGCAGAAAGATGGTCAGTCCGAACGGATCATTCAGATACTTGAGGATATGTTGAGATGTTGTATCATTGAATATGAGCGTACGTAGGAACAATACTTACCTCTGATTGAATTTGCTTACAATAATAGCTTTAAATCTAGTATCAAGATGGCACCCTATAAGGCTTTATACGGTCATAAATGTCGTACACCATTGTATTGGACCGAGCTCAATGAAAATAAGATACACGGGGTTGACTTGATTAAAGAAACTGAGCAGAAAGTGGCAGTAATCCGTGATAGTTTAAAAGCTGCATCAGACCGTCAAAAGTCATATGCAGATTTGAAACATAAAGATATAGAGTTTCAGATCAGAAATCAAGTGTTTTTGAAAGTTTCATCGTGGAAGAAAATACTTGGATTTGGTTGCAAAGGCAAGTTGAATCCGAGATTCATCGGGCCATATGAGATCATAGAATGTATCGGGCCGATTGCCTATAGATTGCAGTTCCCACCTAAGCTAGAAAAGATTCATAATGTATTCCATGTGTTGATGCTCCGTAGATACCGATCTGAACGTTCACATGTGATTTTTCCAACAGAGATTGAGATTCAGGCTTGTAACATCCTAAAAAGGGCCTATGCATTTTCGGTTTAATTGTACGAAATGACATGTCATATGTGTTATGAAAGTATTTTGAACATTTTTTTGGAAACCTGGAAATGTATGGAAATGTTAAGTTTAAAGTGAACATTTTTGGAAACCTGGAAATGTATGGAAATGTTAAGTTTTAAGTGAACATTTTTGGAAACCTGGAAATGTAAGGAAATGATTTAGAAATGATTCAAAAGAGGAAAGCGAACATTTCTAGAAACTTGGAAATGTAAGGAAATGTCAAGTTTAAAGAGGGAAACGAAAATTTTTGGAAACTTGGAAATGTAAGGAAATGTCATAGAAATGTTAAGTTTTTAAGTTTAAAGAGGGGAAATTAAGGCAAGGTGGTCTTAAGAGAAAATGTGTGTAAAATATGACAAACAAACGGGCTTGGAAAAGTGGCCTGGAGATGCCACTTAAGGCCCTGGAAGTGACGCCACCAGCATGAGAGGAAGGGCCAAGGATCGAGTCACATGGGAAGCAAAATAAAGTTTTATTTTTGCTTCCAAAAGTAGAGAAGTGGACGGCACTAAGGAACTCAGGGGAGGAGTTTAAATTCTCTTAAAATTTCGGCTAATAGATGGATAATTTTTCAATGTGATAATAAGGGATTATTCTTTAATTTTAAAACTAAGGGATAATGATAAGGAAGAGTGATGGCCAAGTAAGGGAGTCTTGGCCTAGTAATTTCGGCACAAGGAGGAGAACTAAGGCCATTCATTCATTCTCCTTCTCTATTCTCTCTGCCGAATTTTCCTAAGCAAAAATCCTCTCTTCTCTTTTCTTTCTCCAAAGCCGAAATACTCTATGTTCTAACCGAAAACTTCTTCCATTAAGAGCTGATTCTTTCTAAGCCTAATATCTTTCTCTTTTTATCTTGAAACCGAACACATAGGTGGCTCATAACCGACTATTCTCTAGGTCTTAAGCCGAATTTTTGAGGACTCAAGAAAAGGAGCTGTCGATTTCTTCAAGGGTAAGATCAAATTTGATTTCTATTCTTTCCTTTAAGGACTTGTCGAAATTTCAAAGGCTAATTCTTATTTTTATTCTTTGACTGAAATCTTAAGGAGAGATTCGGGATTTTGGCCTATTGTCGATTTCTAAGAGGAAGATCTTCGGGATTTCAAGGATTTACGGTAAGTCATGTATTCGGCCAAAAGCCATTGATCATGTTTAAGTAATTAGATTCGGATCTAACATATGTGTATAGGGATTTCAACATCTCCATAGTCAAGTGGTGCTTCGGGATTTAAGATTTAGAAGGTAAGTACATTCGGCCAAGGGCCTATTTTGGTATTTAGACTTGTTTCTTATCTGTTCAAACCGAAAACTAACCAAGCTAATGAATCTATGGTTAGCCGATTATAAGGAGGAAACACTACAAGTTTCGGGATTTGTTTGAGAAACAAACCGGCAACAAGGTAAGATTTTTGTCACCAAGATCCTTCGGGATTTAATCTCATAGCCGAATAGGCTTTTGCTAAAACATCAAAGTGATTGACCAAATGTAGGAATTGAGATTTAAAGTGTTAGATCGGATTTCAGGTTCTCAGAAAAGCGTTAAGCGAATTAGGTGTGTATCCCACACTAACTTTTAATAAGATTTATGGTAATATTTAATATGTGCATGTTTATAAGAATGTGAATATGGCTAAGGTACCGTGTTACGGTACAAAGTACTCAGGTACGTTTCCTACTCCTACTAGGATTATGAAATATGTTATATTTAACATGTGAAAAGTGACATGAATGTGAATTTAAGTATGATATGCATACTATGAACAATATGGGGCATTCGGGCTATATGAAAAAGGGGAAGTGAATGTGGTGACTTCGGTCTCACTATCAAAATGTGGTGACTTCGGTCACACTATCTGAATGTGGTAACTTCGGTTACATTATCTGAATGTGGTGTCTCATGACACAATTATCTGGTGGCTATGCCACAAATTTTATATGGGCGATGAGCACGTCGACTGTAGGGACTGCCTTCGATGGTGTGTAGCGGATGGAGGGTTGACTTAATAGTCCCCACGATGTGCAGGTTGGTACGGGGATGTGTAGCGGATGGCATCTAGGTTTGGGTTCGGGTTGCATCATTATTTTATCTGTAACACCCCAAACCCGGTCAATACGCCATGACCGAATCTAGCATGCCACAAAGGAAAATGTTTTGAAGAAAATTGAGTTAAAGATTAAATTTTTAGTGTAAAACTCTTTGTTGTTCTATGTTTGTCGAAATCAGGTGTATATTAAGTTAAAAACTGATAATTTACTTTGAAATTCCGTAAATAACTCTTTAAAACTTAGTTGTAAATCTATGGATTAGAAAACCTTTTATAATTTAAAAGAAACCAAAGCGAATAGTTTGGAAACCGTTACTAATTGAAATTTGGGAACTTGAGTTTTGGAAAAAATAGTATGAGTTATCAAAAAACACTTAAGATGCTAAATATTATTAAATGATTTATGTTACCCGATGGTAACGTTTTGAAAATAATTTACGTTTTGTAGTTTAGAAAACTTTATGCTCAATTTATTATGTCAACCATGTAATTCGTAAAGCCATGTTTAAAACAAATCCAAAGCATATAAGTAATCCATAAAATAAATAACATAATTAAAGAGGCCTTATTACAATTCCAAATAGAGATGAAAAATCAAATTTAAATAAAAATAGTACCTAAACCAAAATTCGTGTAAATCAAATTTTATTGCATGGCCTCCTCGAATCTATCCGGCTCCTCATTCGCGATTTACGAATCACCTGAAAAGACAAGGGAGAAGGTGAGTCACCAAGACTCAGTGCATAAATCCTTCCCCCGGTTGATGCAATAAACTTACACAATTTATAACCAAGCAATATATATATACAATGCACCCAATCCTAGCCATCCATAACTCCTTTTCTACCCTGTGTGGTACCAAACCACTGGTGGTGCCAAACCACTGGTGACCCAAAGTCACGATATCCAATAATGTGGTGCCAAATCACTGGTGACCCAAAGTCACGAATAATCCATTTGTGGGGCCAACCCACGTGTGATACCAAATCACTGGCGATGATCCCGTAATATCAAATGTGAGGCCAACCCACTGTGGTGCGAAGCCACTAGGACGAGTCGCTATGAGGTGCCAAAACTCTGGTGTCCCAAAGACACGAAATAATTGTGGTACCAAACCACTGGAGGTGCCAAACCTCTGGTGTCCCAAAGACATGGATATCAAATCTTCCCCCTCCTCTCATTTTACCCATAACCATGCAAATAGTATGCAAATCGTGCCATCATGCTTTATTATGTATCATATAGAAATATATATCACATGTCATGGTAATAAGTATCATATAGCAAAACATAGAAACGGACTTACCCGGATCCTTGCTCATACCCATCAAGGTATCATATCAAGATCTCACAGTTTTCGGCTTTAATAACATGATTAGTATATTTATAAATATATTACCGAGTTATAAAGTGTGTAAGGTACACACTTGATTACAATGAGAACTACACTTTCTCGCTCATCGATACCCTCAGAATCTCGAACATCAACTATAAACGATTTCTCTCTGATTGTTGGTTCATAACACAATGAAGAACCACGAACAAACAATGGCTCAGGGGTACGAACGACTTCAAATAATCGATTATCGCCAGCAGAGGGTCCACATCCTGGTGGAAAGTCTCGGACTCCCGACACAGCCCTTCGTTTGAAATTTGAGGGTATAGCAGAACCACCCCTCTTCCAAACACTATTAACTACTCATTTCGAACCCATTCTTGATTGCCCCAAAATCTTAACACTTTGATTCAATTCCAATAATTGTCACTTGCCTGTGGAGTTGTCAAAATCCTTGAATGATGAAATCATTTACCACCCGTTCTTAGTATGGCTATGGTTGACTATCAATGAAGAAATGATCAGCACTCCCCTATACCACTACAAAGATAAAAGGGTTTGTTTGAAAGAGAAGAAATAATGATTTCGGTCAAAAAGATCCTCTCAAGGAAATATATAATTTCGGCAATGAAAGAAAAATAAAAGAATTGAAAAGAGTGTTCTTACCGATTGATCAAGGTGTGAATAAGAAAAATGGTTGAGAAGTGAATATATGTGAAGAGAAAGATTCGGCTAAGGATATTGTCATCAACATTCGGCCATGGTGAAGAATTAGGGAGAGAATAATGTTGAAAGTCTCTTGTGGAAAAAAAAGAGGAAAAGAAGAATAGAAATGAGGAGTTTGGGTTTCGAGTTCTCAAGAATAGAAGATGAATCAAGGAAGAACTTTGAGTCAAAGTGTGTTCGGCAATAAGGGAAAAAGAGAAGAAATGGTCTTTGATGGTTTTGTAGTTTCGGTCACAAAAAGAAGAGAAAGAAGGAATGGACTTGAGGGGAGAAAGAACAACTAAAAACCAAAATGGTCAAAACTCAAATGGCCAAAAGAAAAGAAAATGGTTACCTTTTGGCCAAAATACATTCGGCTAAGAGGAGAAAAAGATTAGAGAGAAACGCAAAATAACCAAAAGAAAGATGTGCTCATCTAGCACTTAATTCTACCAAAAACTAGCAACATACCATACCAAAAGCTAACCAAAAATTCAGCCATCCCCCCTAGCCTCTAATACCGTCCAAATTCATGGACACCAAGGTCAAACTTTTTTCCACACAAAACTTTCCAAAACAACTCTCTAACATTCAAGCCTTTTGTCCCCCTATCCTTCCTTAATCCATAAGATTCTTATCCCAAAATACAAGCTTTCCTAATCTATTATTCAACTTGCCATAAAATTGAAAGTCCAACTTACCATATGCAAAGCTTGGCCGACACTTAATGCAAGGATACATAAAAAATAAAGTCTTCCAAATGCAATCCATGCTACTCGAACCACTTCCCTCAAGCAACCATCCATGAGCCATAACCACCTTGCCACTAACTCCTCATGTGCTAGAATTTAACACTTAAATTAACTTAAGTGTCAGGTTCACTTAATTTACTTCACTAAATTTTCAATACTAAAAATTATTCTAGCTTAGCTAATAATTCCAAGCCTTCACAAAACTATACTAAGCACATAATAAAAATCATACTCGAGCTAACACAAGCAACAAGATGACACTCAAATTTTTCCTAAAGCCCAATTAAACCCGAAAATTCATAGAAACCTCGTAACCTTCCAAATTCACTTAACTAATAAATCCAATTAGCAAAACACCATTCTCATATTCTTAAAGATTTTAAACTCTCCTAAACCCAAGGCCCAATCGACCCAATCCTACTAGGCCCAATTTCGGGATGTTACATTATCTGTATATGGATATGCATGCGATATGATAAGGAATGCCTGATCTATTAAATTTAAGTGTTGGTTACACATTGAGTCTGTTGACTCACCCCATTGTGGGAACATGTTTCAGGTGATGAACAGTGATGGATCGGGACGGCAGAACTTCTGGTGGCCATGCTCAGCTTGAAGTTTTATTTGATTTGGACATTTGATTTTATTTAAGTACTATAAAATTTTATTTTGGGTTTTATCTGATGTAATAAGGCCATAGTGATGATGTTATTTTTTTGTTTTATTTACTATGTTACAAATTTATGATAATTAAAGAATAAGCCAATTTAATTTAAAATAAACTTTAAAAATTTTGACACCTGAAATAAATGGGTTTTTAATATAAAGTAAACTTATTTTCAACTCGAGCCCAATCCACAAACAAACTATCTTCAAAAAACACAGTTTTTTTCAAAGTAACAAACAATATTTTGAACCGATTTACATCGAGGAACATACCAGATCCGGTCCAGGCTCGTGGGCCGGGTGTGGGGTGTTTCAAGGCTGATATGACATATAAAGAGGAACCGATTTGTATTCTGGCTCGTGAGATAAAAGAATTAAGAAATAAGAAAATTTCGTTAGTTAAAGTACTGTGGAAAAAGCACGGAGTTGAAGAGGCAACTTGTGAGTCAGAGGATACAATGAAAGAGTGTTATACGAACCAATTCACCGGTAAGATTTTCAAGGACGAAAATCCCTAAGGGGGGAGAGTTGTAACAGCCCGATTTTGACCCTAATCAGAATAGTGGTTTCAGGACCACAAATCCGAGTCATTAAAATGTTTTAATATTATTTTTTGTGTCCATGATGTGTGATTAAGCATGTGTGAAATTTTTGTAAATTAATTTGTCTGTTAGTATGCTTAATTTGAGCAAATGACTAAATCGCGTAAATTGTAAAAGTGGCTTTTTATTTTATTAATGGCTAAAGTGAGATGGCTTCTTAATAAGAAGACCTTATGTGGCAATTTAGCCACTATTTAAGATAGTGGACGGCATTAAGTAATGAATATGTATATATATATGCTTTTTATTTATGTATTTCATAGGTTAAAAAGTTTATATTATATTATATTATAAGTTATTAATTTTAGTAAAAAGAAACATGGTTTTCATCATTTTAACTCATCCATCACCGAAACAAAGAAAAGAAAAAGAAAGAAAGCCAAGCTAGGTTTTGGCATTTATTCAAGCTCAATTAAGCTTCGTTTTTGTTCGGTTTTTGATAATTTCTACGTTTTTGAGATCGTTGCTTAGAAATCTTTAAGACCCATGCTTTAATTTTTTATTTTGATGAATATTTTAGGTTGAGCCATTGAAGATAGCTTGTTGTTTGTGTTGTTTGATGATGAAATATGATATATATGTGATAGATTAACAAATTTTGTCTTTGAATTTTTGATGAAATTGAGTATGTTGGACTAAATTGAAAAAAAAATTTGAGGGCCTAAAATGTGAAATAAATGAAATGCGTGGACTTGTATGAGGACTAGGAATATTCAGCCTACAAGGTGTATAGTCAAATTTTGTGTATTTTGTGTTTTCTGCAAATATGACTAAATTGTAAAAAGTGTGAAATGTTAGGGGCAAAATGGTAATTTGCCCATTTATGTATTTTTGGACTAAATTGAATAAAAATATGTTTGAATGAGTTTAATTTGAATATGTTTAGATCAAGAACCAAAGAAATCGGACTTGGATCTGGGAAAAGTGAAAATAGTTGAATAGCCGATTTTTGTCGTTCGACGAAATTCAAGGTAAGTCTTTAAGCAATTAAACTTTGTAAATTGAGCATAAAATTTAATAATATGCTGATTTGGAAATTTTGGAGATTGTATTGAGATAGCCAAAGATGAATAAATCTAGAATTAAAATGTTAAGTTTAGTTCGTTGAGTTATAATATCTGATAGTTCGTACGAAAATTATGAGTACATGAAAGTTTCGTTACATGATATGTGTGTGAGACAGCTATTAAGTATTGTATTAGGGCTTTGGGCCTAGCAAGCTTTGAGTTGGTGAATTTAATCAGGCTTCATGCCTAGCAGGCTTATTGCCGGTGAAGAAATATCAGACCTTGGGTCTAGCAGGCCAAGTGCCGGTGTGTGATTCAGGCTTACGCCTAGCAAGTTTAATACCGGTGATTTATTTTCAAGTCTATGTCTATAAGACTTCATATTGATGTGGAAATTGACCAAGTAAGTTGATCTAATTGATCTTATATGTTTGGCCACAAAGGTATGTGCATATGTGATGATAAATTGAATTTGTATACATGTGGTCATACGAAATGTTATATTAAATTCAAATATTGAGTACATGTGATGATTTAATTAACTTTGTATGTCCGGTCATATATGGTAATGTATTAAACTAGTATATTTGGCCAATATGTGATGGTATAATGAACCATGTGTATTTGATCATATAAGTAAGTATTTATGATATGATATGATATATGGGAATTTGATTATTTGGTCAACTAGGTATGATTGTGAATTAAATTGAGATAGTGATATTTTTGGAATGAAAAATTGAATAATATTATGCTTAATGAGGAATATAGACATTCGGCCAAGGTGATTTATTGAGATATATTATAATATTAATGATATAATATAACTTGATAGAAATGTTTCAATTGTTCATTTGATCTTAAGGCTTACTGAGCTAAGTTTGCTTACTTTATGTGTTCTTTTTGTTACTCTATTTTATAGATTTTGGAAGTTAGCTACGAGTTCAGGGATCGTCTTGAAACATCATCACACTATCGATTGCTAATTCGGTATCTTAAAAGTTTGAAACTATGAATATATATGGCATGTATAGACTAGTAATATTATGTTTGGTTTTGAAATTTGTATATATATATATATAGCCATGCGAAAATGGCTTGATCTTAATGCTAATGTTTAGATGTTTAAGAAATTTTTGGTCATGGTATATGTGTGTGGTAAACTTGATTTATGAATGATGGATGTGTTTTGGTTGTGGATTGTTTATGATGTTAATGATAGTGTTTATCAGTCATGTATTATCTTAATTTGTAAATATAGATAATGGTTTAAATCTAATTTGTGGTTCGGCAATGGTAATTTAATCATGTAGCTAAATGTTTTGTTATATGTTAATATTGACTCGGTAACTATGTTTGGATATGGCTTTGACAATAGGAAATATGTGCATGGTATAATGCTAACTAAAGCATGTTTGGTTATGTTTTTGTATCATCAATGTCGTATAAATGAATGAAAAATTTAGTAGTAAAATATGGTTCTTTTGGTGTTTAAATTTGTACCTATACAGAAGCTATTTAATATTATGGTTTGATAGATGCTGGATTATGTTTTAATTATGAAATGTAATGAATATCTGTGTGAACTGTGTTATGACCGGTAATGCCTCGTAACCCTAATCTGGCAACGGATACGGGTTTGGGGTGTTACAAGTTTACCATCACCTACATCAATAACAGCCCTAGCAGTAGCTAAAAAGGGCGCCCTAAAATTAAAGGTACCTCAACATCCTCATCCATGTCAAGCACAACAAAATCAACAGGGAATGTAAATTTATCAACTTTTGCCAGAATATCTTCAATAAATCCCCTAGGATATTTAATAGATCTGTCAGCTAACTGAATACTCATCCTAGTGAGTTTTGGTTCCCCAAGACCAAGTTCCTTAAACATTTTATAAGGCAATAAATTAATATTGGCACCTAGATCAGCTAGTGCTTTCTCAATGGTTAAACTACCAATTAAACAGGAAATTTTGAAACTTCCTGGATCTTTCAATTTGTGTAGTAGCTTGTTTTGGAGGATGGTTGAACATTCTTCATTAAGTTCCACTATTGATATCTCTTCAAACTTCCTTTTATTTGTTAAAAGCTCTTTTAGGAAATTTGCGTACGTTGGCATCTGTGAAATAGCTTCAACAAAAGGTAAGTTAATATGTAACTGTTTAAAAAGTTCAAGAAATTTACCGTATTGTGCGTCTAAGTGATCTTTCTTCAACTTTTGCCGGATATGGGATCAGTGGCTTAAATTCTTCACATACCGGTGTTACATTCTCGATTTCCTCACTTTATTCCTTATTAGTTTCTTGTGGCATCTTCTTTTCTACTTCAACCAATTCCTTCCCACTCCTTAATGTTACTGTTTTCCCGTGCTCTTGTGGATCAGGTTCGGTATTATTAGGTAAACGACCTAGTTGCCTTTCAGAAACTAACTTGGTCAGCTATCCTAGTTGATTTTTAAGCTCTTGAATTAATGTTTGTTGATTATTCATCATCGTTTCGGTATTTTGAAAGTGAATTTTTGATGCTGAAATGAATTTTTCTAGCATATCCTCAAGGTTCAGCTTTTTCTTTTGTGGATAAGGTTGTTGTTGGAAGACTGGGAGGGGTTGTTGTGTAACATCCTGGAAAGGACCTATGCATTTTCGGTTTAATTGTACGAAGTGACATGTTTTATGTACTAAGAATAAATTTTGAATATTTTTGGAAATCCGGAAATGAATGAAAATGATTTGGAAATGAACATTTTTGGAAACATGAAAATGTATGGAAATGATCTAGAAATGAACATTTTTGGAAACCTGAAAATGTATGGACATGATTTAGAAATGATTCAAAAGAGGAAAGTGAACATTTGGAAACTTGGAAATGTAAGGAAATGTCAAGTTTACTGAGAGTAAACGAAAATTTTTGGAAACTTAGAAATAACTTAGAAATGTCGAGTTTTAAAGTTTAAAAGAGGAAATTAAGGCAAGGTGGCCTTAAAAGAAAAAGTTGATGAAATTTGACACACAAACAGGCTTGGAAAAGTGGCCTGAAGATGTCACTTAGGGCCTATGGAAATGGCGCCACATGCAAGGTGATGGGCCTGAGTTCGAGTCACTTGGGAAGCAAATAAAGGAAGTTTTATTTTTGCTTCCGAAGCTTCGAGGTGGACGGCACAAGCCTTTTAGAAAGGAGGAGTTTTATTCTCTTTAATATTCGATTAATAAGGTGATAAATAAGGGATTTAATTTGGATTATTTTTGAGCAGAGATAATAAAGGATTAGTCTCTAATTATTTTAAATTAAGGAGATAAAGCTATCAAATAAAGAAGAGTGGTGGCCAAGTAAGGGATTCGAGTAGTAGTTTCAATTTATAAAAGGAAGAGAATAGGGCTACTCATCAATTTTTCTTCCTTCTCTCTCTCTGCTTTGAATTTACGAGTGCTCTCTCTCTCTCTCTCTTTCTCTTTTCTTTTGTCGTCGAATATATAGTCCACCATTGTCAAAATTCTCAAGTTTTCTTTTCTTCTTATTTCTTCTTACCAATCCATTCAAAAGCCGAATCTTGGAAGGGCTTCAAGCATAGGTGCTGTTGATTTCTTCAAAGGTAAGAACAAGTTTGATTTCCATTCTTTTCTTTTAGATTAGCCGAGAGATAATCTAACCCTATTAATATCTTGTTGCCGAAACTTTGAAGAGATCTTTCGGGATTTACTAAGTGTCGACTACAAGGAAGGAGAAGTTCTTTTCCCGAAGGTACACCATAGGCCACGTGTTCCCTAGTTATTCGGTGAGTTTCGGGATTTAAAATCCACAAGGTAAGCATATGAAGTATTCGGCCAAGGCTTATTTTTGGTATTTAGAATTATTTCCTATTTATCAAAAAGCTGGAAACTGACCTAGTTAAATGATTTGGTGGCTAGCCGATTTTTAAGGAAGGAATACTACAAATTTCGGGATTTGATTATTAATCAAATCGGCAAACAAGGTAAGTTTAAGTATACTAATCCTACTAGGATTTGGATTTATGGCCGAATGGCTTTTTAAAGTAATTAATCAAATGTAGGGATTAATGATCTAAGCGGTAGATCAGATTTCGAGATCTCAAAGAATTTGCTAAGCGAATCAGGTGTGTACCCCACACTACTTTATAATACGTTTTATGGCTATGTTAAATTAGTATATGTGATATTAAGATTATAAAAGTGGCTAAGGCACCATGTTATGGTACTAAGTACTCAGGTACGTTTCCTACTCCTACTAGGAATATGAAAAATGTTATTAATAACATGAGAATATGATAAGAATGTGAACTCTGGCATATTTATGCATATTATTATATGGGGCATATGGGTTTGTTTGAAAGGGGAAGTGAATGTGGTGACCTAAGACCACGAACACGGTGACCTAAGACCGTGATATCTGAAAATGGTGACCTAAGACCACAGTAATCTGAAAGTGGTGACCTAAGACCACGAGAATCTGAACGTGGTAACCTAAGACCACGAATCACGGTGACCTAGACCGCAATTTGGTGTGTAAGCGGAAGGAGGGTCGACTTAGTAGTCCCACGGTGTGTGTAGCGAGTGTACGGGGTGTGTAGCGGATGGACAATTAGGTTTGGGTTTGGGAATGCATCATAACTTGTATTCATTGTTCTGAATGTGTAACTCTTGTATGCCTAATTCTATTATGATTTAGTGTCGTGTACACATTGAGTCTGTTTGACTCACCCGTCGTGGGACCATGTTTTTGTGGTGGTAAGTGTGATGGACCGGGACGGCGAGAACTTGTGGTGGCCATGCTCAACATGAAGTCTCTATTTTTATGGAACTATTAGTTTTTTTTTTAAGTACTTGAATTATTTGGAAATTATTTGTTGTAATAAGGCCATAAGGCCATAGTTGAATCATTTTACATTTATTATTATTTATTATGTTTAGGAACCTTATTTATTAAAGTTTAAGTAAAAATTTCTTCAAACTAAATCCTAATTGTTTTATCACTTAATATTAAAAAGGGGTTTCCAAAAATAAAATCGAGTCTGTTTCAACACAAGCCCAACCCAAACAATATTTTTTTTAATCGCACAAGTTTTCTCTAAGTAACAAAAGAATTTGAAACCGGTTTTCTTAAGGAACATACCAGATCCGGTCCAGGCTCGTGTGCCAGGTTTGGGGTGTTTCATGTTGTCTCTAATTTCTTTGACCACCCTATGAGAAATTGGGATGGTTCTTCCAACATGGATTATAAGTGTTACTATAAGGGTCATTTTGAGGTCTAAAATTATTACCCATATAGTGAACTTGCTCGTTTTCAGTGCTCAGGTTGTAAGGTGGATATTCTGTATTGCTCATCCCTCCTCCATTCATATCGCACTGCATAACTGGATGTACCTGCGAAGAACCACATAAACCATCAATCTTTTTAGTTAAAAGTTCTACCTGGTTTGATAGCATGGTCACTGCGTCGAGGTTGAAAACACTGGAGGCTTTTGTTGGCTTTGTCCTCGTGACTTGCCACTGATAGTTATTCAGTGACATCTCTTCAATGAATTCATAGGTAGCCTCAGCTGGTTTGTTATTCAGGGTTCTGCCGGTGGTTGAATTAATTAACTGCCTGGCTGAGGGGTTCACACCGTTGTAAAAGGTTTGGACCTGTAGCCACAAGGGTAATCCATGGTGTGGGCATCTTCTCAATAGATCTTTGTATCTCTCCCATGCATCGTAAAGTATCTCTAAATCCATCTGCACAAAAGAAGATATATCATTCCTCAACTTAGTCATTTTAGCAGACGAAAAATATTTTAACAAAAATTTTTCGGTCATTTGTTCCCATGTAGTGATTGATCCTCGTGGTAAGGAGTTCAACCACAGTTTAGTTTTGTTCCTCAATGAAAAGGAAAACAACTGAAGATGAATGGCATCATTAGAAACGCCATTCATTTTGAAAGTATCGCAAAATTCTAAGAAATTCGTCAAGTGATTATTTGGATCTTTATCCTGCAAACCATCAAACTGAACAAATTGCTGTATCATCTGAATTGTGTTAGGTTTCAGTTCAAAATTATTTGCAGCAATAGTAGGTCTAACAATACTCTTAGTTCCTATTAAATTAGGTTTAGCTTAATCATACATAGTTCGAGGAGCACGATTTTTGGCCACCTCTGGAGGTAGCGGATTATTCTCAGCCATCTCTTCGGTAGTATTAATTTCGTCTTCTTGCTCTTCTTGAATGTATTGTAGGCTTCTCCTTATATCTGTTCAATTTTCGTGAACTGTGCTTTCAATTTCACTATCGTAAAGTAGCGGTCCTGACGGGTTTCTTCTAGCCATAAACTAGAATACCTGCCAAAAGCAAAGGAAATTTAGAAAAGTAAAATTAAAATTTAATTGAAAAAATAAAATATGGCTAAAGTAATAAAAATTGAATGTTATTAATATTTCAGATCCCCGGCAACGGCGCCAAAAACTTGATAGTGTCTGAAAGTCTTAATATTTATATAATGAATGATCGAGCCTAGAAACTAACTTATGACAACGATTGAGGCAAGCGCACCTATCGAACAGTAGTATAGTTTAGTGGCAAGACCGGTATGTCGAACCCAAGGGAACCAAAAGTACTAATACTGACTTTCTTTTTATTATTTAGCCTAAGAATTAAGGGAATTTTTGTTTAACCTAAAATTAACTAACTCCTAAGCTGAAGATGCTAAGACACAGAGAATGAATCGAGAAAATACTTTTGGGAAAACCAATTGATTAAGGCAGTATCCGAGGAAGAATCCACCTATACTTGTTATTTAACTCTGAACCAGACGATTTGTTCACTTGACTTGATCTGTAGGATTCCCTAATTTATATTAATACCTCTCTTGAGGCTACTAACGTCTAACCCTAGGTTGATTAATTGAAATCTCTTTCTAATTAAAACCCCTAGAATTGCATTAACTTGATCTATGGACTCCCATATTAGGTTTTGAAACACCCTAAACCCGGCCCACGAGCCTCGACCGGATCTGGTATGCTCCTAGAGTAAAATACTTTCAAAGCTTGTTTGTTAATTTGGAAAATTTGATCATTTTGAAGAGAAATCGATTTGTGTTGTGATTAATTTGAAAACGTTGTCTTTATTAAAGTCCATAATTAATTAAAACTTTATTTTCATATTTGAAAACTATTAGTTAAAAGAAATGCCGAGTTGTTTAAGAGTTTACTATTAAATTAAAAATCATTGGTGTTTAAGTGTCAACACATTTAAAATTCATTTTTTTAAGAAAAGTTATTAAATCTTGATCGTATCATAACAAAACAAATAAAATGCGCGCATAAACAGTTTAAAAGTAATGGCCTTATTGCATCAAAGCAAATCCCGAAATAAAATCCAACACCAAAATAATAAGTCTCAAAATAAAATAAAAACTCTGAGCTGAGCATTGGCCACCCTAAGTTCCTGCCGACCCGGTCCATTTACTGAGTGTCACCTGAAAAGATATCCCACAAAGGGGTGAGTCAAACAGACTCAGTGTGTAACAGCCAACCCAAAGTCCCAAAAGACTTAGGCATATCAAATCATACATATATAACAAATATAAATAATGATGCAATCTCGAACCCAAGCCTAGATATCAATCCTCTACACATCACCCGTACCTGCCATCACACCGTGGGGAATACTAAATCGACATTCCATCTGCTACACACCATCGAAGGCAGTCGCTGCAGACGACATGCACATCGCCCTTATAAATCATGGCATAGCCACCAGATAATGTGACAAAGTCACCAGATAATAATAATACGTGACATAGGTCACCACATTCAGATTATGTGACATGAGTCACCAGATTTTGTGGTAAAAACCACCAGATCACTTCCCCTTTTCAATATCACCCGTATGCCCTATGTCTCATACAAATCATGTAAATATCATGCCATATGCCTTATTTCATATTCGTAGCAGTTTCACATACGTGTCATATTCAATGTTCATAATAGCATTATTAACATAGTAGTAGTAGGTTAACGTACCTGAATTCTCTTGTACCATTGAATGGTACCTTTAGCCATATTTTCCATATTTCCATTACACATACATAATATTAATACCATAGATCTATTAGGAATTATTGTAGGGCTACACACCTGGTATTAACGTGTTTACTGAATCCTGAAAATCCCGATCTAATGCTCTAGATCCTTATTTCCTACATTCGGCCAACCCTAAACATTTTAGCGAAAAGCTATTCGGCTAAATAATCAAATCCCGAAGGATTATTGCAACCAAAGTCCTTACCTTGCTGCCGATTTGGGTACTAATCAAATCCTGAAACTTCTCTTTATCCCTGTCGATTTGTCCACTAAATAATCATAGTTAGAATCGGCTAACATTGATAGGCAAAATGGCCTCTGGCCGAATATTCATATTCACTTACCTCAGATTTTAAATTCCCGAAATTGTCACTTGTTTGTGGTATCTGTCGAAATTCCTATAGGCATGTGTTAGATCAGATTCTACCATTTAAACACAATAGGTGGCCTTCAGCCTAAGATCATGTTCGCTTACCTCAGATCTAGAAATTCCGAGAACCTCCTCCCTCGTAGTCGACAATAACAGAATCTCGAAACCCTCCTTCAGAGTTTCGGCCATAGAGTAACAATGTAATTAGAGTCTTGATTTCGACAGTCAGAGAAAGAAAAGAGCAAAAGGTCAATCAAGAGAGATCCTTACCGAATGAAGTGTTTAGAACACAATTGTTCACCAACTTAGAATGTCGACAAGAAGAAAATATTGGGTTTTTGGCTTTCAGTGCTATGATCAAATTGACTATAGCTTGAAACGATCTTCGGCTTTGATGTCAGAGAGAAACATGAGATGAAGAAGAAGTAAACTAGAAGAATTCGGCAATAGTGAAGAATGGTAAAGAGATTTTGGCCTTGTTGGAGATGAGAGGTTAAGTTTTAGTTTTGAGTCAGAAAAGAAGGGTAGGATTTCAGCAGAGGCACTATTGAAAAGAAAAGAAAAAAATGGACTCACTCTCCTCCCTTTGGCCGAAAATGCCACACCTAGATCCCCCTATTCGGCCAACACCTCACCTCTCTATCCAATCCCTTGTTAATCTTCTATTTTTCCTCTTCTTTACCCTTTCAAAAATAATTTGAATAAATCAATGATTATCTCACTAGCTTAGCCAAATTTTAAAAGAAATTGACCACATCTAAAGCTCATCCCCTTAGTGTTTTAATGCCGTCCAACTCCCCACTTAGCTTGACGCAAAAAGCAGCTCAGAATTGCTCTCCTTGCTGCTCGAACCTAGGCCCTTTTACCCTGCTTGTGGCGTCACTTACAGAGGCTTTAAGTGGCGCCTCCTTGCCACTTTAACAAGCCCATTTTTGTGTCTAATTTCTCCTACAAATTCTCTTAAGGCCTATCAAGCTTGGCTCCACTTCAAGACTTAAAATCTGATATTTCCTAAGGCATTCACCTACACTCTAAAGTTCTAAAAATTCATAAAACACATTCAAAATACACACAGGCATGCTTCCACATATATTTAAGCAAAAATGCATAAGACCTAAATCCTAGATATTACAGGTTTGACCCTAATCCAGCAGATTTTCGTCATCCTATCTCTAGGGTTGCGATCAACTCCGCTTAACTATGCTAGATCTACTCTTAAACAGGAAATATTCCTCCACTATCTAAGCACATCAATACTTGAATCAATATCCTGAAATATCAAAGCAAGAATTAAGAGCACATAGTTAAGAACAAATCAATTATTTATCATATAGTTCAGATAACAATAACAAGATCCGTCTTAGGTTTCATCCCCCTCAGGTATTTGAGGGGTTTAGTTCATAATTATAAAAGAATACATCTTAGAAGAAAATATAAAACAAAACATAAGAAAAACCCTAAAACCCCCTGAAGGAAATTGAAGGGAAGATCTTCCGTCTTGAGTATGACTTCAGCTTCTTGAGATGGATCAACTGGCTTTCTTCGAGTAAATCCCACAATTCTGACCTCTCTGGCTTGGCTCCTCGACCTACCTGAACCGCCCCCTTTTAGGTCACACTTAGGGTGTTTGTATAGGCTTTCAGAATGTCTTTCTTTGCCCCTAAGTATCCCAATCTGAGTGGAATTCAAATAGGTCACGTCAGGGACACGCCCGTTGTAACATTCCCAAACCCGGCCCATTCACTACGACCGAATCTGGTTATGTTAGTGCGGAAAACGGTTGAAAAAACTTTTGCCTTGGAATAAACATGGAAATATTCTAACTTTTAAGTATAGGGTTTATTGGGAAAAGTATAAGTAAATCTTTTGTTGTTATAAAATATTATAAAAATCCCAAAATTAAACCTTAGCATATAAGCAAGCTGTTTAAAATGAAATCATTCTTCACAAAGTATTTGATTTAAACAAACCATAACAAAAATAATAATAAAGTAATTCCTAAAATAAATGAAAAACAAAAGGCCTTATTACATCAATATTTAAAAGATCAAATACTTAGTATAAATAATCTTAAAATATTTGAATTCCTCTTTCTCAGATTGGCCACCTTGTGTCCTCTCCGAACCCGATCCAACTACGCGTCACCGAAATGGTTAATGAAAGAGTGAGTCCACCGACTCGAGTGCATAATCAAAACACATATTTCCATCCGTATGGGCTTGGGCCATACCCACACAACCATCGAAACAAATCATGCAAGAATGCATCTCGGCCCAACCCATTGTCCAACCGTGACACCAACCTTAGCAGACTTCGCCCAAGGCCGTGGGAAACTCCCCACCGATCACATCGTGATCCATAACATCTTACCTTGGCAAGCTCATTTGCTCAAGGCCGTGGTTGAGCCACCGATCAACCCAAGTGATCCAATATCGTAAACCGCCTACGGTGATGCACATAGCCATCAACCACCGAGATGGGCACCGAGCCACACCTCCTTGAGGTAGCACAAAGCTAACCATCAAGCGCTAATGTAGCCGGAGCTATCATTAGACCACGTACAACTTGTGTACTCTTCCTCCTTCATCGAATCAAGCCCAAATCCCATGTATGCATGCATAAGTTCAACATGTCGATTAACAAAAGAGTAAGCATCACATGTGAATTATCATATCATGTATATATCATAAATAACTCACCATTCAAGCCACTATAATCGCCATCACATATCACGCATAAGTAAACACATTTAACAAACAAAAGACCAAGAAATAGTGCGTTGATTACGCACCTTAACACTTGTAGTTCTAAGCTTTCGATCCTTAAGCTATCGCTCAAAGAAACAACAGCTATCTGCCTATAGCTATCTCCTGTTGCTGGCCCACACCTCGGTGGCCAATCTCGAACTGCCGAGACAGCCCTCTTCTTGAACTTCGGGATAGGGACCTTCCCTTGCCCTCCTTGACTGGTTGTTGCCTCCATCAAAAGCTTAAACAGGTAACAGGTTAACCTTACAAAACACAACCTAAATATTTAATCTTAATAAACATTTCTTACCAACTCAGCTTGAATCCCGAACGCTACTTACTGCAACTGCTGACTAAACGACCTTGCTAACCACTCCCTATTGCTCAAACTAGAAACGGTCACCACAAGAAAGTATGGTTCGGCTTTAGGGACTTGTAACCAAAATGGAGAAAATAGGAGAACAAAAGATTCGGTAAGGCTCCTTAGATGGTTTGGGATATTCGGCAATGGCAGTCTTTTAAGGGTGACTTTGGTTTGAAACAAGGTTTAAGAAAAGGAGTGAAGGGAGAGGGATATGGGTTCATAAAAGGTTATGCCCTCTGCCAATTTCGGCTTCAAAGAAATAAGATGGGAAAAAGGATTTGCTCAGACTCACTTTCGGCAATGGACTAGAGAATGAATAAATTAAGACAAAGGGAAGAACTTTTGGCAAGGGAGAAAACAAAGTGGTGAATGAAAATGAGCACCTCCCCTCCCCCTATTTATAACATTCGGCCAAGCCTCAACCTCCCAAAAAAATCCTCAAATCTCTCCTAAAATACCTCCTTCCATCCATTCAAAAGATTTGAAAAAGTCAAACCTATCTAGCCAAATTCAAAAAAAGAAGACCAAGTCTTTCTCCACTTTTCAAGCCTCCAAAAGCCACCCAACTCTTCTCCTCTTTGACGCAAAAACAAGGCCCCAATTGCTGCTCTTGCGAATCGAACCTGAGCCCCTTCTCCTTGCAAATGGCGTCACTTCTCCATGCTCTAAGTGGCGCCTCCTTGCCACTCGCCAAGCTACTCTTAGTGCTAAAATTCCACCAAAAATTCTCTTAAGGCCCCTTACGTCCAAGCTCCCTTTTAACCCCTAAAACTAAAAATTTTCCAAAACATTCCACTACTACCTAGGGTTCTCCGGACCCCTAAAACTTACCCAACCACACCCTAGAGTGTGCCAACACCCGAGCTAAGTACCAAACGCCTAACCCCTAGAACTAGGGTGTTACAATTCTACCCTCCTTAAAATAATTTCGTCCCCGAAATTACTTGTCTAAACTAATAGTCCAATTCCTCCCACTACGCTATGGCTGCGCACTCTGATCTCCAAGAGCTAACATACTTCACGAGCAACAAAACAAACAGTCACCAAAACTGCCTCTACCACGTCCACAAGTACTGCGACCACGCCCCTAGAACTCATATCTAGCACTCGATTCATTGATCTGTTTGGAAAGTTTTATACATTAGAAATTATTGTTTCTTTGTTTTATCCAAGAGCAATTTTATGAAAAGAAGTTTCGAGAGTAGTTCTTTCGAGCAATCAAAGTTTCCTTCCTACCTGTGGTAATTTCGTCATTTTCCTATAGGGGTATATAGGTAATAACTCGGGTCAATTTTGAAAATAGTTTTCCAACTTAAAGATATCTCAAAATTCACAAATCTCGTGGGTCATCTTGAAAATTTTGTTTTTCGAACAAAATGTGTTGCACAAATTTTAAATCGGGGTTATTTTAAGTAATTTTGGAAATCATGGGCCTTTTCGTAAATTCTCAAAAATCGAAATGTCACAACATTTTACAAAATAGAATTTTCTGATATTTAGTGGAATAGGAATATTTCTTGTAAAAGTCGAGAGAAATCTGAAAATTTAGAAGCCAGGGGCATTTTGGTAATTTTATCAACTAGGGGTATTTTCGTAAATTCTCACAAACCAGAGTATCTGAATATTTCGAAACCGCAAAATTTTGGTATTTTACAAAGTAAAAATCATTTTATCAAAAGTTGAGGGTAGTACGGTAATTTTATAACACAAGGGCATTTTTGTAATTTTACAAGTAGGGGTATTTTAGTAATTTTGTAAATCAAAAACGTCCTTCAAAATAAAAATTAGGGTTTATAGACCAAAGGGGTAACGTTGAAAATTTTAAAACAGGGGATTTTAAAACAATCAGGCCACATCCCTTTCGGGTTTTAATAATCAGTTTAGCTTATGAACAAGTCCTCTTGGTTAAGGTGAACCAGTAGCTACGCACACTGTAGGATTCTGCGAAGAGGAGGTGAGTCACGAGGATCTGCTTAAATACTGTGCTCTTAGGTTCCACTCCTAGACATGCATACTGGGGTTACCACACCTTAACTCGCGACTTACTTCACAAGTTTGTTTAAGAGATTTAAGTTTTATGCACATGTTTGAGTAGTCTAGTCCTAGGTCCAATAGTCCTAACTTTCTAATCTACGAGCCCAACTAAGCCCAAATCAATTCATGTAAACAATTCACTTCAAGAAAGTCCAAGTACTTACACGGTGGACTTGGGTAGGAGACACACAGTGCCATGCCGAATAACTGAAAACTTTTATAAAAGCCCACTTTCCAAAAACCCATTTTGAAAAATGTTTGGGCCCAAACCCTCAAAGCCGAAGTTTTGAACAGGGCTCTCGATATTAAATCAGTAACATTCCCAAACCCGGCCCATTCACTACGACCGAATCTGGTTATGTTAGTGCGGAAAAGCGGTTGAAAAAAACTTTTGCCTTGGAATAAACATGGAAATATTCTAACTTTTAAGTATAGGGTTTATTGGGAAAAGTATAAGTAAATCTTTTGTTGTTATAAAATATTATAAAAAGCCCAAAATTAAACCTTAGCATATAAGCAAGTGTTTAAAATGAAATCATTCTTCACAAAGTATTTGATTTAAACAAACCATAACAAAAATAATAATAAAGTAATTCCTAAAATAAATGAAAAAAAAACAAAAGGCCTTATTACATCAATATTTAAAAGATCAAATACTTAGTATAAATAATCTTAAAATATTTGAATTCCTCTTTCTGTATTGGCCACCTTGTGTCCTCTCTGAACCCGATCCAACTACGCGTCACTGAAATGGTTAATGAAAGAGTGAGTCCACCGACTCGATGCATAATCAAAACACATATTTCCATCCGTATGGGCTTGGCCCATACCACACGACCATCGAAACAAATCATGCAAGAATGCATCTCACCAACCCATTGTCCAACCATGACACCAACCTTAGCGGACTCGCCTAAGGCCGTGGGAAACTCCCCACCGATCACATCGTGATCCATAACATCTTACCTTGGCAAGCTCGCTGCTCAAGGCCGTGGCTAAGCCACCGATCAACCCAAGTGATCCAATATCGTAAACCGTCTACGGTGATGCACATAGCCATCAACCGCCGAGATGGGCACCGAGCCACACCTCCCTTGAGGTAGCACAAAGCTAACCATCAAGCGCTAATGTAGCCGGAGCTATCATTAGACCACGTACAACTTGTGTACTCTTCCTCCTTCATCGAATCAAGCCCAAATCCCATGTATGCATGCATAAGTTCAACATGTCAGATTAACAAAAGAGTAAGCATCACATGTGAATTATCATATCATGTATATATCATAAATAACTCACCATTCAAGCCACTATAATCGGCCATCACATATCACGCATAAGTAAACACATTTAACAAACCAAAGACCGAAGAAATAGTGCGTTGATTACGCACCTTAACACTTGTAGTTCTAAGCTTTCGATCCCTAAGCTATCGCTCAAAAAAACAATGACTATCCGCCTATAGCTATCTCCCCATTCTTTGGCCCACACCCCGGTGGCCAATCCCGAACTGCCGAGACAGCCCTCTTCTTGAACTTCAGGATAGGGACCTTCCCTTGCCCTCCTTGACTGGTTGTTGCCTCCATCAAAAGCTTAAACAGGTAACAGGTTAACCTTACAAAACACAACCTAAATATTTAATCTTAATAAACATTTCTTACCAACTCAGCTTGAATCCCGAACGCTACTTACTGCAACTGCTAACTAAACAACCTTGCTAACCACTCCCTATTGCTCAAACTAGAAACGGTCACCACAAGAAAGTATGGTTCGGCTTCAGGGACTTGTAACCAAAATGGAGAAAATAGGAGAACAAAAGATTCGGTAAGGCTCCTTAGATGGTTTGGGATATTCGGCAATGGCAGTCTTTTAAGGGTGACTTTGGTTTGAAACAAGGTTTAAGAAAAGGAGTGAAGGGAGAGGGATATGGGTTCATAAAAGGTTATGCCCTCTGCCAATTTCGGCTTCAAAGAAATAAGATGGGAAAAAGGATTTGCTCAGACTCACTTTCGGCAATGGACTAGAGAATGAATAAATGAAGACAAAGGGAAGAACTTTTGGCAAGGGAGAAAACAAAGTGGTGAATGAAAATGAGCACCTCCCCTCCACCTATTTATAACATTCGGCCAAGCCTCAACCTCCCAAAAAAAATCCCTCAAATCTCTCCTAAAATACCTCCCTTCCATCCATTCAAAAAGATTTGAAAAAGTCAAATCTATCTAGCCAAATTCAAAAAACGAAGACCAAGTCTTTCTCCACTTTTCAAGCCTCCAAAAGCCACCCAACTCTTCTCCTCTTTGGACGCAAAAACAAGGCCCCAATTCTTTGCTCTTGCGAATCGAACTGAGCCCCTTCTCCTTGCAAAGCGGCGTCACTTCTCCATGCTCTAAGTGGCGCCTCCTTGCCACTCTGCCAAGCTACTCTTAGTGCTAAAATTCCACCAAAAATTCTCTTAAGGCCCCTTCTGTCCAAGCTCCCCTTTTAACCCCTAAAATTAAAAATTTTCCAAAACATTCCACTACTACCTAGGGTTCTCCGGACCCCTAAAACTTACCCAACCACACCCTAGAGTGTGCCAACACCCGAGCTAAGTACCAAACGCCTAACCCCTAGAACCAGGGTGTTACACCCGTGTGGCACGCCCGTGTAAGTCGAGTCCAGGCTGTGTTTTGGGTCTACTAAGGAGGGACGGCCATGTGGCTTGGTCCCTGGCCGTGAAAATTTCGTACTTTGGCCCATGTTCTCCATTTTTGGCCCGTTTCTCGTTCTTTTCATCCTTTGCTGCTCTCTTAAGTATAAAACATGAAATTAAAGGATTAGGAGCACCAAATTTCACAATTCGGGGGATAAATCATCCAAAAGTATGTTAAATGTGGGATTAAAATATGTATATATCACAGTTTATCACTGGGACATGGCATCGACATCGATGTACGATCTTGTTTAAGACCATGTCTAGCATATGGCATCAACATTGAGCTAAGAGATCTCGAGCAAAACCATATGTGGGATACAGCATCGGCATCAGGAGGTGATCCCATATAAGACCATATCAGGGATATATCATTGGCATCTTGATGCATGTATAATGAGATTGAGTATCCTCTGATATTCCGAGTAGTTCAATGGGCAAAAGAGCTAAGTATGCAAAGTTGATATAGAGCTAAATTATACAATGATGATAATGAGTTCCATTTATGTTAAGGATGACAATGACTTAAGTTTATGTTTAAGCTAGCATAAGTGCTAAATTATGTGACTAAGTGATACAGGTACCATGAGTAAAATGTAAGTTATGAAACCATAATGTGATGTGTGATGGTAAGAGTAAGTATGGGTAAGTATGCCTAAACACTTGAGAACTTGTGTTGCTATTGTTCTATGAGATGGATGGATTTTACCACGAGTACTTATGTTGCTATATTAATTCATGCAAACTTACTAAGCTATATGCTTACCCCTCTCTTTTCCCTCTTCCTTGTAGTATTGCCAAGCTAGCTCGGGGATCATAGAACGTCGGAGCTCAGATCACACTATCAATTATTCTTTTGGTACTTATTTTGAGTATGGTATGTATAGGAACTTGGTCATTTTATGTTATGTCATATTTGGACGTTAAAGTGTTAGTTACTAATGTGATACACTCATTTTGTAAATGGCCATTGCAAATTGGCCAATATTTGTCAATCTTCATATTTTATTGATAATGAGTTTTATGAGATGATAGTTCATGCCAATGATGGAGTAAGATGTGAAATGTATTATTGATGATTGTTTATTCTTTATAGTGTATTATTACTATGTTATGTGTTGCTTGAGTTGGTATAAGTCTGTTTATGTTTCACGGTGGCAATTGGCTTGGAAAACAGCCTTATAATTCTCCACATAGGTAGACACATGGGCGTGTGTCTAGGCCCTGTGTGACACACGGTCAGCCCCATGGGTGTGTTGATAGGCCGTGTGTCCCCTGCATCAAATTTTTGAGAATTCGATTCGTCACACGGGCCAGCACACGGGTGTGTGCCTAGGCCGTATGCCCCTTAAGAGTTTGTTGATGTCATAAACAAAATGCTAAGGTTTTCGCACGCGGGTGAGGACACAGGCGTGTCTAGGCCGTGTAAGGGACACGGGCCAATGACACGGGCGTGTGTCCAGCCGTGTGGAAATCCCTGTAGGGTTGAAATGAAATATAAATTCTACGCGGGATAAGGACATAAGCCTGTGTGACCACATGGCCTGCCCACAAGGACGTGTTGCCTTTGTTTAGGCAAAAATTTTCTAAGTGCAGAAAAGCTTCCGGTTTAAACCTGAAACCTTTTGGATGTATGCTTAAGGCTTCGTAGGCCCATAATAAGGATGTTATGATTATAATGAGAAGATTTAAGTTGAAATGAGTATTTAATAGCCCAAGTTGTATTGTTCAAGCAAGTAAAGTCTGGTAATGCCTCGTACCCAGTTCTGGAGTTTAATATGGGTATGGGGTGTTACCCTCAATCCCAAACTCAACTTCACGGTTTGGAGGTAACCTAGGTAGCTCTTCATGAAAGACATCCGGAAAGTTTCTAACCGTTCTGATTTCTCTAATAGAAGAATCCCCAGAATTTGAAACACTAATGTAGGCCAAACACGCCTCACATCCCTTACGAACCAACTTTTCAACCCACAATGCAGAAATCACATTTGAAAAGTAGTTGTGACATTCCCCAATTACAACTACTACATTGTCCTCCTTCATTCTGAATACCACCCGTTCAGTGGAACAATCCAAGTTCACTCGGTGTTTAAATAACCAATCCATGCCCAGTATCAGATCGAATTCTCTAAAAGGGAGTTCCATTAGATCAGCCAGAAAAATAACTGCTTATATCCTTAAACAGACGTCTCTAACTAACTTATTAACCTGGACAGACTGCCCCAATGGACTTATTACCGTAATTTCACTCGGAATACTCTCAACCGGAATCCCCAAGTTTTAAATAATAGAGCAGACAACATAGGAATGAGTGGATCCTATATCTACCAATGCAGTATAAGGTATATTAAAAATTAAGAACGTACACGTGATGACATCCGGAGAATCTCCCTCCTCTTAGCGACATGCAGCATATACTAGAGCCGACTGCCTCGCCTCAGTCTGATTAGCACCTCTGCCTGGTGCTCTCTGCCCACGGCCCAACCCATTACAACCTCGAGCCTGACCGCGGCCTCTCAATGGCTGCTGGACACTCCTCAGTGACTGTGTAGTACCCAAACCAAGAGCTTGCATCTGATTAGGCCTCCGTGGACACTCTCTGATATGGTGCTCCAATGAACCGCACCTCAAACATGCTTCAGTTCTTTTCCAGCACTCGCCCTTATGGTGTCTCCCACAATCGGTACAAGGCTGTTGACTAGTAGCAACCATAGGGGCCCCAACTCTGATCGGCCTATCCACTCTGGCCTTTTTCTTATGCCTCTGAATGGAACTCGAGGGCTCTGAATCCCTCCTGTTTCTCCCTCTCTCTTTCTTACGATTCTGGTGCTCAGTGCGCTTAATCTCTTCGGCGAACTTTGCCTTATCCACTAGTGCAGCAAAGTCTCGCTCCCTCTGTGGAGCTATAAGAACTCATAAGCTATCTCTGAGGCTGTCCTCGAAGCGAACACATTGCTCGTACTCAGTCGCCACCATACCTCTCGCATAGCGACTAAGCCTAAAGAACTCGACCTCATATTCGGCCACTGGTCTGTCCCCGTGAGTCAGATTTAAAAACTCTTTCTTCTGGGCATCCACATAACTGGCACCCACGTATTTTCTCTGGGACGCAGATTTGAAGAATTACCGAGTTAGTCGTTCGGGCTGGGTGCCCTCTTTTACAATGAGCCACCACTGATATGCTTCATCTCGTAGCAGTGATACAACACCCTTTAATTTTTGCTCGGGGGTGCAGTCCAAGTCATCCATAATTATCTTTGTGGCTTCTATCCAGTACTCAGCCACGTTAGGGGAAACTCCAGCAATACCCCTAAAGATCTTATCTCCATTGGACTGGAGTCGTTTCGTAACAGACTGTGAACCTCGAGTCTTAGCTAAAGTGTAGTTTCGTACCTAAAGCATCTTGCAATTTCTTCCAAAACCAAGATGTGAACGTCGGGTCTCTCTCCGACACAATAGAAATAGGCACTCCGTGCAATCTCACAATCTGAGAAACATATAATTCAACCAACTTATAAGGCAAATAATCTGTACGAACCGGAATAAAGTGAGCCGATTTAGTCAATCTATCCACAATAACCTAGATTGCATCTTTCTTGCTCGGTGTCAGCAGTAAACTAGATAAAAAATCCATCGTGACTCTGTCCCATTTCCACTCGGGTATCATAATCGGCTGAAGTAACCCAGAAGGTACCTGATGCCGACTTTTACTTATTAACAGACTAAGCATTTCGAAACAAAGTCAGATATGTCTCGTTTCATACCAGGCCACCAATAGAACTGTTTCAGATCATTATACATTTTCGTGCTTCCCAGATGAACAGATAATCGACTGTTGTAAGCTTCGTTCAAACTTATTTGAATTAACTCTGAGTTTCTCAGAACACATATTCAATTTCTAAACCGTAAACATCCGTTTTCATCAAATAAGAATTCAGATTCAACCTTCGTTTCACACTGAACTCACTTTGCTATCAGATCATTATCAACTTTCTGAGCATCACAAATTTGTTGAACAAATAACGGTCTTGCTTTTAATTCAGCTATTATCGAACCATCATCAGATATACCCATATGCACATTCATTGCACGTAAAGCAAATAATGATTTTCAACTTAAAGCATCAGCAACAACATTAGCTTTTCCCTGATGATAGTCAATCATAAGCTCGTAGTCTTTAAACAACTCCAACCATCTACTTTGTCTCAAATTCAGATCTTTCTAGGTCATCAAATACTTCAGATTTTTATGATCAGAATAAACAGGACATTTCTCACCGAACAGATGGTGACGCCAAATCTTCAATGCAAACACAATAGCTACTAATTCCAAATCATGTGTCAGATAATTCTTCTCGTGCGGCTTCAGCTGTCTCTAGGCATAAGCTATGACTTTGCCTTCCTGCATCAAAACACAACCCAAACCACACAAAGAAGCATCACTGTAAACAACAAATTCTTTACTCGATTCTGGTTGAACTAACACTGGAGCTTCGGTCAAAAGAGCTTTCAACTGATCGAAACATTTGTAACACTTTTTTGACCACTTAAACTTAACATCTTTTTATAACAGCTTCATCATTGGTCTCACGATCATAGAGAAACCTTTCACGAACCGTCTGTAATAACCAGCAAGTCCCAGAAAGCTTCGAACTTTAGAGACATTTCTCGGAGGCTTCCAATCAAGTATGGCTGATATTTTACTCGGATCAACCCGAACACCTGATGCTGAAACAACATTGCCCAGAAAACTGACTTCGTGTAACTAGAACTCACACTTACTAAACTTTGAATACAACGGTTTATCTCGCAAAGTCTGTAACACAAGTCTCAGATGTTCAGCATGCTCTGTTTCAGCACAGGAGTAGATCAAAATATCATCTATGAATACTACCACAAACCGATCCAAATACTGTCTAAAAATTTGATTCATCAAATCCATGAAAATAGCAGGTGCATTAGTGAGTTCGAAAGGCATAACCAGAAACTCATAGTGTCCGTACCTCAGTAGAAAAGCAGTCTTTGGCATATCAGAGTCATTAACTCGCAACTGATAGTAGCCTGATCTCAAATCTATCTTTGAAAATACTGTAGCCCTTTTCAACTGATTAAACAGATCGCCAATCCGTGGCAACGGATACTTATTCTTTATAGTCACCTTATTAAGCTGTCTGTAGTCGATACACATTCTCGTGGTTCCGTCTTTCTTTTTTAGAAATAAAACTGGTGCACCCCAGGGAGAGAAACTCGGTCGCGCAAAACCTCTATCTGTCAACTCTTGCAATTGAGCTTTCAGTTCTTTTAATTCTATAGGTGCCATTCTGTACGGAGTTATTGAAATTGGATTCGTCCCCGGCGCTAACTCAATACCAAACTCTACCTCTCGGATTGGTGGCAACCCTGTTAGTTCTTCAGGAAACACATCAGAATACTCACACACAACAGGTACTAATTCGATCTTCTTTTCGGTCACGTTAAAGTCAAGCACATAAGCAAAGTAAGTTTCACAACCCTTTCTTACATATTTCTGAGCTAACATTGAAGGTATCACTGCCGGTAAACCATTCAGATCATTAGACTCAATCTGAATAATCTTATCATTCTGACACTGTAAATCAATAGTCTTCTGTTTGCAGTTCACAATAGCATCATACAGAGTTAGCCAATCCATACCCAGAATTATATCAAACTCACTGAATAGTAACAACATCAAATCAACCGGGAAACATGAATATCGAATCATCAACGGACAATTCTTGCACACTTTATCAACCAAAACACACCGGCCTAAGGGGTTTGATACTTTAATCACAAACTCAGTAGACTCTACAGGCAAAGTCTTACTGAATACTAAAGTCTCGCACATTTAAGAATGAGTCGAACCAGGATCAATCAGTGCAACAACACTAATATCATAGAGAGTGAAAACACCCGTAATGACGTCTAGGGATAAAGTCCCCTCGCGTGCGCGAATAGCATAAGTTCTGGCTGGTGCATGAGCCTAAGATCTAACAGCTGAATCTTTGGTCCCTCTCTGACTGCCACTCACATTACCCGTATTTTTGGGTGGTCTACCTCGAACTACAGTATTACCCGATCTAGTATTCTGAACCAAATTTTGATCCGCTAACTCTGGACACTCGCGAATAAAATGATCTCTAGGTCCACATTTAATACAGGCTCTGTCATGCAATCTACAACTGCCAGGATGTCTTTTACCACAATGTTCACACTCGGGTTGATTTGATCTGACATTACCCACACTAGCTACTGAAGAAGCTCTCGAACTTACAGGTGGTCTATCTCGATCACGTCTAGAATAACCCATAGTAGTCTTCAAACGGCTAACATCATCTCGGAACTTCTTTGAGGTTGACTGAAATGATTTACTGGATGGTTTCTTTCGTGAATCTCTAGCTTTAGAATCAACTTTTCTTTTTTCTTTCCCGAGCTCTTCAGCTTTGCAGGCTCGCTCAACCAGTACCACAAATTCTTTGATCTCAGGTATGCCAACTAACAGTTTAATGTCTTCATTCAGCCCATCTTCAAATCTTTTACACATAATAGCCTCGGTAGAAACACACTCTCTGGCATACCAACTGAGTCTCACAAATTTCTGCTCATCTAGCCTCCCCTTCCTGGTTACTCGAAGTCGGTCGAGAATCAACCAGCGATGTCCCTTGCGGGGGAGCAGGCGCTATACTCTCGACATCATCAGCTATGACTCAATCGAGATCTATTACTATACGAAAACACATTTTTAGAGGTCAGATATGGTATGTATAGCTAGACTCACACGCGCTATGTTATCCTAGAATCGACTAAACCATAGTTCTGATACTAATCAAATTGTAACACCCCTAACCCGTAACCATCGTCAGAATAGGCTTAAGAGGTATTACCAGACAAACGGAGTCATTCACAGTCATTCCATATCATAATTGAATAAAACAAATCCAAGTGTCCCTTAAGTAGGTCTACGAGGCCTTAAACTTACTTTAGAAGTATTCCGAGACTAAACTGAACACATACTGGAGTTCAAGGAAATTTAAAAATTTTTCAAAGTTATAAAGGTCACATCCTCGTGTGGGCAGGCCATGTGCCTCCCACGGCCTTAGACACGCCCGTGTGTCTAAGCCGTGTCAAAACAGGGCATACATACTAACTTGTCCACACGACCGTGGACACGCCTGTGTGCCTCACCCATGGTCGACACTGACTTGCACCACACGGCCAGTCACACGACCGTGTGTCTAGCCCGTGGTTGATCCTGATTTGTTTTGAATTACAACCACGAGGGACACGATCGAGCCATACACCCTATGCTCAACTGTGTGGGCAAGTATAGGCCATTGGCAAGGCCAAAATACCACCCACACTTTGGGTCATTCATACAAACACCTACAAATATCAAACCAAACACAATTGACAACTAAAAACATACCAAATGGTCATCCTTTTTAACTCATTCAAGTACATTTCATTTCAACATCTTATACATCATTTATCCCAACTAAATCACAATGTACATTCGAGCATAATTCACCACAAGTTACCATCTCATAATAACATTCATGCATCAAACATATATATATACCAATTTTGCATCATTAAGCTTACTACCACCTTGACCCTTTTCTTAGCTAACAAACCATACCATTTATAAGTCACTTATCATAATTCATCAAGCAATCCTCATTTACCTAATTACTAAATCAAATGACCAAATTCATCATTGGCAAGCATCATGACAAGTTGCACATAAACTTAACTTAACCGAAATCATGCACACACAAATATAAACTTAGCAACCATGTTTTGCATATAATATGCAAGGACCAAATTGCTCAAACCAAACATATCAAGCACAATACCAAGTACCCATAAAACAAAATTTAAACATAGTGATTAAGCCATTTTCGCATGGCTATATATACATATTCCAAAATCAAACACTTCATCTATTCTATACATGCCATATGCCCAAATTCAACTTAGTGAAATACCGAAATAGATAATCGATAGTGTGATAGGCGTTGCTGATGATCCCCGAGCTCGTAACGTGACTCCAATATCTATAAAATAGAGAAAACAAACACACATACACTATAAGCTACTTGAGCTTAGGAAGTCATAAGCAAAACACATATACCTATAGCAACAATTACATATTAACAATTTGTAAACAATGCCAAATTTGCATAATTTTGTATACAAGCTTCACCTACATATGTCTTATGGCTAAATCACTTATGTGTTTAAAAATGTTAACACATATATCACATTCACATACATAATATCAATTCAAATAAACAACTTACCTCATTACCACAACAAAATATAAGTACATACCTGAGCCTTTTAATTCGATTTCACATTCGGTCTTAACTTCACATTTGCTCGTTGAACCGTTTGGAATTAAAAAGGATACATTGATAATCAGAAACTCGTACAATCCCAATGTCCCAGACGTGGTCTTACATGTAATCACATATCGATGCCAATGTCCCAGACAGGGTCTTTCACGAATCAAATATGATGCCAAAGTCCCAAACATGGTCTTGCACGTAAACACAAATTGATGCCATAATCCCAGATGTGGTCTTACATGAACACACATATCGGATACCCTATGTCATGACATATCCTATCTATTCCTAGGGTTCGTACAAGACATTCGGATGTTGAATCTCGACCGGATCGAACTCGAAATATAGCTCCTTTGGTCAATACACATTCGGGCATACATAATTATATTCACAGGAATTCTATTCATCAAGTAACACATATATATATTATCAAATTTAATAACATTTACATGCTTATTGACTTACATCGGATGTTGTCGGATGGTTTAATCGACTATTCATCTATTTTCGAATTTCCCCCATTCTAATTTTGTTTTCTTTCGTTCTTGATCTAAATAAATTCAAAATTTACTAATTTAATTACACATTCATTCAATTTAATCCAAAAACACATAAATGGGAAAATCACTATTTTTGCCCCTAACATTTCACACTTTTTGCAATTTAGTCCCTATTGCATAAAACACAAAATACACAAAATTTGCATACATCATGCTAGGGCAGGATCTTTCTATTGTCCATCTAAGTCCACACATTTCATTTATTTCACATTTTAGTCCCTCAAATTTATTTTTATAATTTAGCCCTAAATACTCAAATTCACCAAAAATTCCAATACAAAACATGTTAATTCAAAACATATCTTTAACATTTCATCATTAAACAAAAAAAGCCACAAGCTATCATCAATGGCATAACACAAAATCATCATCAATTTCAAAAATTCAAACATGGGTCTTAAAGTATTCAAAGCAACGATCTCAAAAACATAGAAATTATCAATAACCGAACAAAAACTAACCTTGAATCAATGTTTCAAAGATGGCCAAACCTAGCTTCAGTTTCTTCCTTTTTCTTTTCTTTAGTTTCGGTCAAATAAGAGAAAGATGAGCATGACTTTGTTTAATTATGTTTTATGTAATATAAATTAACTTATTATTATTTTTACTTATTTAACCTGTACTAATTATTAAATAAAACATATAATATAAGGTTATATTAGTCCTTTGCCTTCCACTAACATTAATAGTGGGCTATTGCCTTTTAAGGGCTTTGCACTATAAAGACATTATCAATTTAGCATTTACACATTCATTAGCCACTTTTACATTTTTCGCGATTAAGACACGAAACTTTCACACATGTAAGTTCACACATCACTAACATAGAAAATAATATTAAAATATTTCTTAAACTCAGATTTGGGGTCCCGAAACCACTATTTTGATTAGGGTCAAAATCGGGCTGTTACATTGGAACAGTGCGTAGTCCCCAGCCGTCTAACAAGCTACCGTCCTACCCCATACTAACCACCAAATTTTAGCTCTCCCCTTTTGTCCATAATGCCGTCCAAATACATGGTCAAAATGGCCATGCAAAAGTTTCCAAGACAACTTCCTTGTATCATGCCTTGTGATCCTCTACTTTCCCAAAGTTTAAGAAATCCTATCCCTAAAATCAAGCAATTTGATCCCTTAATTCATGCTTACCATAACCTTAAGTCTCCTTACCATAAAAATTTAGTCCATCTTATCCATAATTGATGCTTGGCCGACACATGCTAGGAAAAACCAAAAATAAAAGCTCCAAATTTGCATGCTAAGAGATTCGAACCTGTCCCCTCAAGTCCAACTTATGGCGCCATCACCACTTTGCCAAATGCTCTTCTTATGCCATCTTTTATCACTTAATTAACTCAACTACAAGGTCACCTGATTTCTCCACACTAAAGTATTCTTTACTAAAATTTATTCTAATTCCAAGTAAACTTGAGCCTTCTCAAGACTATATTTAGCACATAATAAAATCATACCCGAGCTAACACCAAAGACAAACAACATATTGATACTCAAATTTTTAGGATGTTACAATTCTACCCCCCTTAAAGAAAATTTCGTCCTCAAAATTTACCTGATTAAAAGAGGTGAGGATATTGTTATCGAATTGTATCCTCAGGCTCCCACGTAGCTTCCTCCGCTCCGTGATTACGCCATAAAACCTTGACCAACGGCACTGTCTTCTTTCTTAGCACCTTAACATCACGGTCTAAAATTTCCACTGGTTCCTCCTCGAAAGACAAGTCTGTACTCAACTCCACTTCTTCTACCGATATTATGTGTGACGGATCCGATCTATAGCACTTCAGCATAGAAACATGAAAAACATTATGAATTTGACTCAACTCCGGAGGTAATTCAATTTGAGAGGCCACTGGACCAACACGCTTCATCACACGATATGGTCCAATATACCTAGGAGTTAACTTGCCCTTCTTTCCAAATCTGAAGATCTTCTTCCAAGGTGAGACCTTCAGAAAGACCTGATCCCCCACAGCAAACTCGATATCCCTACGCTTCAGATTTGCATACGACTTCTATCTTTCCGAAGCTTCCTTTAACTGTGCTCGAATAACTTTTACCTTTTCTTCCGTTTCAGATATCGACTCAGGACCTAACATCTGCCGTTCGCCCAATTCAGTCCAACAAGTAGGAGAACGACACCTACGACCAATACAATGCCTCGTAGGGTGCCATCTGAATGCTAGACTGATAGTTGTTGTTATACGCAAATCCTGCCAACGGTAGAAAATCCTCCCAACTACCTTTGAAGTAAATCACACATCCCCTTAACATGTCTTCCAATAACTAAATTATTCTTTCCGACTGACCATCTGACTGGGGATGAAAAGCCGTACTGAAGTTTAACTTTGTACCCAAAGCTTCATGCAGAGCTTTCCAAAATCGTGATGTAAACCTAGGATCCCTATCTGATATAATAGACACTGGTATCCCATGCAACCTCACTATTTCAGATATATACAGCTTAGCCAACTTTTGCAATGAGTAATCCGTACGAACTGGTAGAAAATGAGCAGTCTTCGTCAATCGATCAACAATTACCCAAACAGAATTTTTCTTAGTAGGTGTTAAAGGTAACCCACTAACAAAATCCATTCTTATCCGCTCCCATTTCCAAAGAGGAATCTTTACCGGTTGTAATAAACCTGACGGCAATTGATGCTCCGCCTTCACTTGTTGGCAAGTCAAACATTTTCCCACAAACTCAGAAATCTCATGCTTTAACCCTGGCCACCAATACTGTTCACGGAGATCCCGATACATCTTATTTCCTCCGGGGTACATAGTATAAGGGCTACTATGCGCCTTCCGCAGAATCATTTGTTTCAAATCTGAGTCCATAAGCATACAAACTCTTCCACGAAAACACAGCACACCATCCGTGTTTATACCAAAATCCTCTATTCCACCACTTTCAACTTGCTGAATTAAGGGTCCTAACTTTTTATCTGATATCTGCTTTTCTTTTATTTGTTCTAACCACAGAGGCTTCACCTGAAGTTTCGCTAACAGACTATCATCCTCATACAAACTCAGATGAGCAAACATTGCTCTCAAATCAGATACCACCTTACGACTTAACGCGTCAACTACCACATTAGCCTTTCCAGGATGGTATTCGATTAAGAAATCATAATCTTTTAATAGTTCCACCCATCTTCTTTGTCTAAGTTTAACTCCTTCTGAGTAAGAAGATACTTAAGACTTTTGTGATCCGTATAGATGATAGACTTCTCACCGTAGAGATAGTGCCTCCAAATCTTTAAAGCAAACACTACCGCAGCTAACTCCAAGTCATGAGTAGGGTAGTTTACTTCGTGCGGTCTCAGCTGACGAGAAGCATAAGCTACCACTTTTCCACTTTACATCAGTACACAACCTAAACCCGAATGAGACGCATCACAATAGACGATAAATTCTTTTCCAGCCTCAGGCTGAATCAAAACTGGTGCTTCCGTCAGAATCTTCTTCAATTTCCCGAAACTCTCTTGTTGTTTTTCAGTCCAAATATACTGATGCTCTTCCGCAATAGCTTTAGTTAGAAGTGCAAAGAATCAACAAAAACCCCTCAACAAAGCGTCTATAATAACCAACCAAACCCAAGAAGCTCCGAATCTCAGCTACTGACTTTGGTGGTTTCCAATCCAATACAGCCTCAATCTTCCGAGGATCCACCCTTATTCCTTCGGCTGATACCACATGACCCAAGAAAGTCACTTCCCTTAACCAGAATTCACATTTACTGAATTTGGCATAAAGTTGATTGTCTCGAAGTAACTGCAATACTATTCGCAAATGCGAGTCATGCTCCTCTTCATTCCTTGAATATACCAGAATGTCATCTATGAATACTACCTTAAACTGGTCTAAATATGGTTAAAAGACCCGGTTCATCATGTCCATAAATGCAGCTGGTGCATTGGTCAACCCAAACGGTATCACCAAAAACTCATAATGTCCATAACGAGTTTGGAATGCCGTCTTATGAATATCCGCTTCTTTCACCTTAAGCTGGTGATACCCCGATCTTAAATCAATTTTGGAGAAAACTGAAGCTCCTTTCAATTGATCAAATAGGTCATCAATTCTCGGCAAAGGATACCTATTCTTGATCGTCAATTTATTCAATTGCCTGTAATCAATTCACATACACATCGACCCATCCTTCTTCTTAACGAACAAAATCGATGCTCCCCACGGAGACACACTCGATCGAATAAAACCCCGATCCAGCAATTCTTTAATTTGAGCTTTAAGCTCCGCCAACTCCTTCGGTGCCATTCTATAAGGAGCAATGGACACTGGAGCCGTTCTGGGCAAAAGCTCAATACCAAATTCCACTTCCCGATCTAGAGGTATACCAGGAAGTTCTTCGAGAAATACATCTGGAATTTCCTTCATCTTTCTCACATCTTTCACTGATAACTCTTTGGCATCCAAAGCACTAATAAAAGCTAGAAATACTCCATACCCTTTCCGCACCAACTTTTCTGCCTTTAACGCAGATACCATATTTGCCAAGTAATTCCTTCGTTCGCCTATCATTAGTATTTCTTTATCATCCAAAGTCCTTATTGACATCCGCTTTTCAACACAATCCAATTGCGCCCGGTGTTTAACCAACCAATCCATGCCCAGAATGAGATCGAACTCGGCAAAAGGCAATTCCATCAAATTCGCCAAAAATATTTCTCCTTGGATTTCTAAGGGCACGTCTCAAAATAGTTTATTTACAATTACCGACTGTCCTAAAGGACTAATTACCATCATCTCACTATCGAAAATTTTAGATTCTAGATTCAAGTTTCCAGATATGGTACTAGCAACATACGAGTGGGTAGAACCAATATCTATCAAAGCAATAACAGGTACATCAAAGATGAAGAACGTACCAGTTATCACATCAGGTGCATTGCCATCCTCGCGGTGTCTAACTGCATATACCAATCCTGGCTGTCTTGCATCCGTGTTACCTCTAGAACCATTGCCTCAACCCGCTGCACCTTGACCACGTCCAGCCCCATTACCACCACGACCTGGTCCACGGCCTCTCGGTGGCTGCTAAGTTCCTCTTGCTGGCTGTGCATCAGTATTACGAACTTTCTGAGTCGTATCCATTTGTCGAGGGCAATTCCTATATTAATGATCCACTGAACCACATTTATAATAAGCACCCGTTTTCCTCCAGCATTCTCCGGAATGTCATTTCCCACATTCAGTATAGTCTCGACTCTAATTAACAGCTACAGGTGCTCTACCTTGAGCTGGCTCATCATTCCGAGGCCTCTTCAGAAACCTTTTTGAAGAACCCGAATACTTTATATCCCTCTTGCCTCTAACTCTTTCCTGATTCTAACGTTCTGATCTCTTAGCCTCTTCGGCTATCTTGGCTTTCTCCACAAGCGTGGATAAAGTTCTAACTTGTTGTGGGGCTATCAAAACCCGCAACTCATCATTCAACCCATCCTCAAAGTGTACACAACGCTCATGATCCGTTGGCACTATTGTCCGAGCATAGCGACTCAAGTGTAAAAACTCATCCTCATACGCTGCCACCGTCTTATTTCCTTGAACCAGATTCAAAAATTCCTTCCTTCGGGCATCCACATAACTTGTTCCTACATATTTCCCCTAAAAGGCAGCTTTGAAAAATTCCCAAGTAATTAATGCAGCTTCAGTGCCTTCCCGGACAGTAAGCCACCATTAATATGCTTCGTCCCTTAACAAGGACACTGCTCCTCTTAGTTTCTATTCCACAGTGCACTCAAGGTCGTCCATAATTCACTCCACCGCCTCAAGCCAATATTCAGCAACATTTGGAGCTACACCTAAGACACGTCTGAAAACCTCAGCACCACTTGATTTCAATCACTCCGATATCGACCCACGAGCTGTTGGCCCAGCTCTAGTTCCAACGACCCTTTCAAGGACTCGCAACATTGCTCGTGTCAAGGCATTATCTTCTCCCGTATGATCATGTGATCCCGTCTCACTCTTGAGCGACGCAGGTGCATCCATTTTCAGCATATGACCCGGCGCTTCAGTTGCACCCCTAACACCTCGTCCTCTACCACGGCCACGTCTACTGCATCCACGACCACGTCCTCTAGTGCTCATAATGACTAATTCGATTTAATCTAGTTACAAGTTTTATGAATCAGAATACTATTTCAGTGTTTGTTAATGATATTTTATGATATATAAGAGATAGAGTTGTTTTCACAATCACATCCTATAGTCTCAATCTCTACTGTTTTCAACACCTAAAACTAGAAGTTCTAGAGTGTTCCTATGATCATATCATAATAATAAACAATCAATATACAAATACTTACTTGACCTGGTGTGGGATGCTCATGTGCCATACTACCTTTAAAACATAAAGTCTAGAAATTTAAACTGTTTTTTAAACAAATATTGTTGTTGAACCCAAACCACAGCCGAGTTTTAAAACTGGCTCTGATACCATTTAATGTAACACCCTAAACCAGGTCTACGCATTAAGATGAGATTTGGTTTATTACACAAATCTATCATTCATTTAATTCTCTAATGTTTTAGGTAAAACAGTTCTACAAAACCTTTTGAAAGTGATGTTTAGTTGAAATTAAGAAAAATGATTTAAAATCGATGAATTAAGAAATACTAGATTGAAATCTTATCATTTAGTATTTAATTGTTAAAACCCTTGAAGTAATTTATTTTAAAAAAAATTCAAAAGAATTTGAAAACAAGAATAGTTAAAGCATCTCTAATGTTTTAAAACAAAACTAAATCCATCCATACATAAAATAAATCCATAAAATATTAATAAAGGCCTTATTACATCATACCCAAAATAGTAACTAAAAGAAATAACTTAATAAAAGTTCATAGTTTATAAAACCCTTATTCGTAGTATGGCCTCCATGAAGTCATCCCCGGCCCAAGCCTCCGTCAATGGCCATTACCTGAGATGGATAATTAAACAGAGTGAGTTACTCAGAACTCAGTGTGTAAGTCACTTACCACATTCATTGAGCCAAATCACCGAGACATTATTTTCGGCTTTAGCACATTTACGGATTTAACATTATAATAAATGAGATGCATGAAAAATGAAATTTCCCAACCAAACCTAATTTCCATCTGCTACACACCCCCGTACCAACCAACACACCTGTGGGGATCAAGTCAACCCACCCCGCCATCACACCAATCGTAGGCATAAAGCCATTTTAATTAATATTGTGGTGCACCACCGGACTAGATTGTGACAAAGTCACCGAACTAGAGGCATTAAGCCATTAAAATTTTGAGGCAGAGCCACCGAACTAGATTTTTGGCAACAGGCCTTTCTTCTCTTCATCAAATATCCCAACCCATGCAATCATGTATGCATAACAATCTATATCCATATAATAATTTAACAAGAAGCCCACAATACATATAAGTCTATATTTAAAATTTTCATTTGGGCCCATAAGGCAAAATAGCATTAAGCCCATTTAGCAATCCAGCGAACTTTGGCCCATATATCGATCTAGCAGTTTTTTGGCCCATTTAACGATCTAGCAGTTTTTCGACCCATTTAACGATCTAGCAATTTTTCGGCCCATTAAACGATCTAGCAGTTTTTCAGCCCATTTAACGATCTAGAAGTTTTTCATAAATTCCACGACTTTAACTGTTTTCATACATTTACACAAAACTGTTAATTTCTACATATATTTCTGATTTTGTCATCTTTACGATTTTAACCCAATATTTTCGGTAAAATATCTAACCCGCGATAAGTGTGAAGTTACACACCTGGTTACTCTGAGAACTAGACTTTCCCGCTCGTCGATACCTAAACGGATCACGATAAATTAGGACACTATAATTTATTTACAAATCGGATCTTAGAAATAACGATCTAGGCTTTACCTTCAGAATTTTGAACCACTTTTATATGCGGTTTTTCCCCGACTGATGGTTCCTTACCCGATGAAAATCCACGAACAAACAAAGGTTTTGGATTACGAACGACTTCAAACAACTGATTCTCCTCGGATGAGCGTCCACAACCAGGTGGAAAATCTCGGATTCCCGAAATAGCCCTTCGCTTAAACTTAGGGGGAATAGCGGAACCACCCCTCTTCCAGACACTATTCACCGCCCTCTTCGTCCCTATCTTGATTGTTTCTAATGACAAAAGATCATGAGTACGACTAATAATATATTGAAATTATGACTAACGGTTTTAAGGGTGAGATTGCCTTACCATAAAATATCCTTGTTCGACAATATGTAAATCGAGCGATAATGTCCCCTAAATTGAAATCGAGTTATAATCTATCTATATCAGTATGACGAGTAATATGAGAATCCTTGAATAAACTCCTTACCTTAACTCTTTAGATTGATTCCAACGATTCACGATGCTTACGAACACTTGAGTTTCGGTTCTCCACTACCACATTAAAATATAACAAAGAAACGTTTAATAGAATGAACGATGATTTCGATTAAAGAGATTCTTCTTACCACCATAAAGAATCGGCCCAAGCAACTAATAAACACATAAACTAAAAAGAAACTCTTACCTATTGTCCACGGTTGAAAAAGTGATTGAGAAGAATACTTGTGTATAATGGGAGATTCGGCTATGAATAATCAAAGAAAAGAAAAATGATTCGGCAATGGGGTAAACTAACATTCGGCCATGAGAGAAAAATAATGAAGAAGGTATGGTTGAAAAGAAAATAAAAGATGAAAGAAAGAGATGATGATGATTCGACTTTCAAGAGGGAAAGGGGAAAGAAAAGAGATGAATTTAGGAACAATATGCATTCGGCAATGGGGGAGGAGAAGGAAAAAGAAATGGCTTTTTGTGTTGGTAGTTTCAGCACTATGAGAAAGACACACAATGGGATACTAGAGTGATAAGCAAAAATGACCAAATGGTCAAAAAGAAATGCCTAAATGAAACCCAACAAAGTTGTTTTCTCCAAGCTAAAGATACATTCGGCTATGAGAGAAAGGAATTGTTGGGAAAGATATTTTGGATGAGCAAAAATTATGACCAAAAGAATTCTAACAAGCTACCATCCTACCCCATACTAACCACCAAATTTTAGCTCTCCCCTTTTGTCCATAATGCCGTCCAAATACATGGTCAAAATGGCCAATCAAAAGTTTCCAAGACAACTTCCTTGTATCATGCCTTGTGATCCTCCACTTTCCCAAAGTTTAAGAAATCCTATCCCTAAAATCAAGCAATTCGATCCCTTAATTCATGCTTACCATAACCTTAAGTCTCCTTACCATAAAAATTTAGTCCATCTTATCCATAATTGATGCTTGGCCGACACATGCTAGGAAAAACCAAAAATAAAAGCTCCAAATTTGTATGCTAGGAGATTCGAACCTGTCCCCTCAAGTCCAACTTATGGCGCTATCACCACTTTACCAAATGCTCATCTTATGCCATCTTTTATCACTTAATTAACTCAACTACAAGGTCACCTGATTTCTCCACACTAAAGTATTCTTTACTAAAATTTATTCTAATTCCAAGTAAACCTGAGCCTTCTCAAGACTATATTTAGTACATAATAAAATCATACCCGAGCTAACACCAAAGACAAACAACATATTGATACTCAAATTTTTAGGATGTTACAATTTCCTTTAAAAGATTGTATTATTTATTTATGAACTGTAGCAGCGGACTTAGGATTTAGTTTTGAATTTTATTTTGCATGACATTCACTTATAAATTTCAATTAGGTTATTAGGCAGTTACTATCTCAAGAACCTCGATTTTACTAAAAACAAAAGTAATTACCATCTTTTGCGTTGCTAGGTAAATAAATAAAACTTATGGTTTAATAAATCAAGTACTCTAAGTTTTCTAAACAAAATAAACAAATGTTTTAAAAGGTCTATTTTCAAAAACTTTGATAGCTTATCGGGCTACTTTGGTGGCTAATGTAATCTTTTGAACTCAGGTCTAGCGTCTAGACCGGGTTAGGGAGGTCACACCGACAACAGAGACGTCGAAACCTACTAAAAAATATTTTTTCTACCCTGGGAAATACATGTATTTTAAAAAAGGAGAATGGAAAAATACATATCAATGCAATTCATAACAGTGTCAATGTCACATCCCAATCGGGTTAGAAGAAATTGGATTAGTGAAACCAAGACTGGTTACGTTTTGTTTTTAAATTAAGGTTGTAGGAATTTTGTCAAGTAAATTGGTTTGTTTTAGTGGAGAAATTCTTTGGATGTGTGGTTGAGGTTCTGTGTTCAAATCTATTTTTTTTTTTGGAATTTTAGTTATTTTTGTCTCTATCTCTATCTTTGCATATTTGGCTTAAATTTAATTACTGCACAAGTTTTGGTAAGAATGAGCTTGTTGATTTAACTTGTAATTCATAATTAAACCCTCTGTGGGGTACATTTAGGGTTGATTTAATCTGTAATTAAACCTTTCGTGGGGTCCATTTTGCTTAAAAAAAGACCCGGAATGAGGTATATGTGTTGTTACGTCCGAGATGTGAGTTATATGTATAATATATGTGTTGATAATTTTTGGAAGCATGACTATTTTTGTAAAGCATGTGTGACATCCATATTCTGTTATCTATTCTGATATGATATTTGATTCGACTATACAGTATGTGTGAATGTTATTATGATTTTGCATGTGCATTAGGGCGTGTTTTGATGTTGGAGGAAGTGTTTCAGGCAGTATTATTGCAACTTTGGCGGTTAAATTGCAATATATGTTTGGCTGCTCAGTTGCGCCTTTATGAGTGACATACCACCACAAGCCGGTGTGATTGGATGGATGGACTCATGTAGTCCTATTGGTGTAATTAGTTGGGCGAAGTTGGTATGTAACAGATGGGGGTAGGATTTGTTTTGATATGATATGATATTTTGATATGATATATGTTCTAGAAATATGATATTCTGATTTGATGTATGTTTCTGGTATTGTGTCATTCTGATCTGATATTTGTATGTATGAACATTATAAGAAAAAAATTGTGTTGGTATTTACATTTGTGTATGTTATAAGGAAATTTTGTTTTTGTGGGTCAAGTCACACACTGGGCTTCTAGCTCACTCATGTGTTAATATATTTTAGGTAAACTACAGGCTTAGGACCGAACGGCGTGCGGGAGCTCGGATTGCTTACCGGTTAAATATATAAGTAGGTTTATGTTTTAATTATTTTTGGGTTGTAAATTTGTTTTGGGCTTTGCTCTGTGGTTTTTCTGTTGTTTGTTGGATTTTGGTATTTTAATGTTAAACTACAAAATTGTATGATTTACAAAACTGAAAATTCAGTTTTCAAAATTAAAATTTTGGAAATTTCTATTGTAAGGATTAAGTAATCACTCAAGTGTTTTTCTGTAAAGAATTAAATGGTTTTTAACAAATGTTTGCCTTGGTTTTGGAAATGATCTGCCAACATTAGTACTTAAAAAAAAAAAACACATGATTTCGAATTCAAATTTTGGGTTTGAGATAAATTATTCCGAACTTAAGTTTTACTAAACATTTGTGAGAGTTATGTCGAATTTTATGGTTTGGAAACGCACACTAAGTTTGATTGAATCGGAAGTTTTTAAATGAGTTAATATAATTCCTCAAGATCCAATCTTAACGTATAGGCCGAGTTTGGGGTGTTACAGTCGGTACCAAAAAATATATATATTTTAATTTCAGGCCAATCAACAGGCAATAATTACACGATGATGGGAGTGGGCACCGATTGACACCGTAGATTTTAGATCATTTTCATTATTGTTTTTAAATTGAGGTCATTTTCATAAATATTTATATTTTTTGGGTTAATTGAGTAAAGAGTCCTAAATTTTTATTTCCCATATACTGCCGAGTGCCAGGCATGATGTCAGTAATTTGAAAAGCAAAATGCATTGTTTGTTAGGTAGGTTGAAGCTAGGCAAAAAAAGAGTAATATGAAACAACATGGAACATTAAGAGAGTGGTGTACATTTCATGTAAAACAACAAGCATTGTCATTGTGTTGGGTACCTTTTAAAACAAAATGGAGTTCATGAATTAAATGCTAGACCATTGGAGACATGCTAAGATCACAGTTATAATGCATGTGTTCAACTTGTAAATAGTAACCGAGGGTTAAAATCAATATAAAAACACCTTCATTAATATCACTGCTACATTTTGGGGTTCATGAGTTCAGTTTGTATATATAGTAATCGATCTGATTACTTTCTTCAACAAACTAGGAATTTAAATAAAACTAGAGGTCTAGTAGCTCTAAACATTAGCCTTTTCATGGAGGAAAGATTGGTTGGTGGATATGTGCTGAACATTTAAAACTCTAGCTATATATCAATTTTGTAAATTCTTCAACTTTAGAAAGAGGGCTTTCTTGGCTCCCACAAAAATAAAAGCATTGGGTACAAATTAAGATATGGTTTCCTTGTTGATGATGGTAGACCCATATGTATGTGACTTCTCTTTTTGAAGCCATCAGAATTGAAAATAGTATATGTTGTGATAACAATACTAACAAAATTTGACAAGATATTGGGTTATCGGAGGGCCCATTTCCAGTTCACTTGCATGGTTGGCAACCATGAAACTTTGGTCAAAGAGATTATTTCACACACCTTTTTTAGTCTTCGTTTTCTTTTCAAATGTTAACCTCAACCAACTTTTACACAAAATTTCATTCTCTATTTTAAGCTAAAATATATTTACATTCCCTTAGGTTTGAAAAAAATAATCTCATAAATATTTTAAGATGTATATTAAGTAAAATTTTAAATAAAAGAGAATTTTACTTTTATTATAATTCTCAATGTGATTTTTTTTTTTCATTTCTTCATTTTCAATGTAAAATAGTGACATTTTAATTGCATATTGAATTACTATTAAATTGATTTTTTTTCATAACAAAATATATATTTGACTTCCATTAAAATTAAGTATTTCAAACTCATATTTAGGGTAAATTATAAAATATCACTAAACTTTGGTGAAATTTCTTTTTTTTGTCATTGAACTATAAAAAATTACATTTTGGTCTGTAACCCATTAATGACAGTTACAACCTTAATAGAAAAGTGAGGTGGCGCATTAATTCAAGGGTTAATATTCAATTTGATCCCTAAACTATAGCTAAAACATTCACTTTGGTACTTTTACAACATTTTTAACAATAATTTTGAAAAGTTATTTAAAAATTTCTAAAAAATATCAAAAAAAACTTTAAATTTTCTGAATGTTCATTATTTATTTTTTGAAATTATAATTATGTAAAATAAATAAATAATTCATAGAAATTCTAATAATGATATAATAAACAAAACACGTACTTACAAATTATTCAAAGATTTTATTATTAACAATTTATTTTTAAATTTTCAAAATTCTTTTTAAAAAAAAAACTCTTTTTAACATATAAAAAGTTTGCATTAAATCTTTTTAGATGATTATATATATATATTAAATTTGCATTTAAAAATTAAACAACCTTATCATTATTATATTTTTTTAAAGATAACAATCTTATCATTAGTTTTTATCTTTTATAAAGAATACTAGTTCTTTTATATAATAAATAACTTAATTTTGTTATTAATTATTTATATAAAGGAAAAATTTAGAAATTTCATTTAAAATAAAATTTCTCTTTCCTTTCTACAGTTTACCCAAACTAAAGATGGTAGAATTCATTTCTCTTCATTCATTTCTCTTTTAGTTTAATTATATTTATCCAAATATAGTATAAGGGAAAATACTTTGTTTGGATATACTTTTTTTAATTTAAACAAAGGAAAGTAAATGAATTTGAGTATCCGTTACTTTTCTTTTATAGACTAAGTTTATTTTTTGAATAATTTTATTATAGATTTTGATTATATCTATTATTTACAGACACAATGCTTAAAACTATTTATAACGTCACCCCAACTCATAAATACGGGGATATTGCGCTTCAATGCACTCAAACCCACATCCTTCTGCATTTACAAAAATTTCCATACCAATCAAATTAAAACTTAATCGACCTTTATAGCTTAATTTTTTGTTTACCTCAATTTGGAGGAAAAGCTAGAGAAAGAAATGTAAAATAAAATTTCAAGACGTAAAATATATTTTTTGTCCTCTTTATCATTTATAAATAGTTTTATGAGAAGTTATAACTGTAAAATTTATTATAGTTAAACCTTTCGTTCCCTTTCTATGGTTTAATCAAACAAGAATTATTAAAATCACTTTACTTCCCTTTCTTTTATCAATTTTAACTATAGATAATATTAATTATTTAATTAGTTTTCTTTTCTTTTCTTTTCTTTTAATAGTTTTAATCCAAACACAACGTGAAAAAACTCTAAAACTCTCACCAATTTAAAAAAACTCTAATTTTTTTTACTTTTGCTATGAATAAAAAATAAATTTATTGAAGTTTCAAGATGAAAACATATCTTTCATAATCATAAATATCATAAAATTACTTGTTTTAATTTTGATATTATTATATTTTGTCACGATTAAATTTTATTAAATTAAAATTTTTTAATATTTTGAATTAGTCCTAAATCATTGATGAGGGTAGTAAAAGAGGTTTCCTTTTAGGCTTATTTACTCTGTTTTTTTTTTAATTAAAATGGAAGAGTGAGAATGCATTAATTAAAATGTTAATTGTCACATTCTTATTCATGGAAATGAAGTACGTTAATTATATTTCTTCAAAAAATATTCATAACGAGAATATTAATCATTACTACTAACATTAAACACTCTAATTTCAATGAAGGAAAAAAAAATCAATTTTCACACATTAAAGGGTATAATTGGCGATTGCTCTCAGCACACCAATTAAGGGTTCTTCCTTTCATTCATATTCATCATTTGAATTTTCAAACTAAACTTATCTCAAATCGTACTCACTTTAGTAAAAAAAAAGTCATACACAAATTTCGGGATATTCAAATAGTTAGGTAATACCCGTATTTAACTATCATGAATGAGAATTTTAATTTCAATTGCTTCGATAAGTTAATTGAATTAAACAAAAATTTGTACATATCTTTTTTCAAACAAGTTTAAAATATGACAAAGAAAATATAAAGGTAATGTTACTTTTCTTTGTTTTAATTCAAATATAAAGGATAATTTATGCATAATTAATTCTAATTTCATGTTTCAATATTCTAAATTTCAAAATAACTACCATGTATGCTAAATAAACCTAAAATCGAAGTTCCATACTACAATTCAAATAAAATAATATAGGTCCAAAAATAATTGAAATTTCACATAGTAAATCTAAAATACCTTTTTAATAAATAGATCAATCCGAGCCGAGTCCTCCATATGTCGAATCTGCATCCTAATTTAGTGGGTTGTCTGTAAAGATAGAAATAAGAACGGGAATGAGCTTACGAAGCTCAATGTGAGTTCAATCACAAGAAAATTAGTGCAAATAATAGACAAATCGTACAAAATATCACCTCATAGAATGATCACAATTGAATAGTAGTTTAGAATTTCGGTATTTTGAATAAACTTATCGTTAGGGGTGAGAAAAATCCGATTCGATTTGAAAATTTTGATAAAAATTTAAAATTTGAATTAAATAGTTCGAATTATTTTGAGTTAATCAAGTTATTCGGGTCAACTCGAATAAAAAATAAGCTTTTCGGTTTAACTTGAATATAAATTACACAATTTGAGTTATTCGAAAATCAGAAAAAGAAAAAGACAAAACTATGTCGTTTTGATAAATGTTTACCTTTTCTAAAGTTAAAAGGCAAAACTATTATATTGTTTATGTAGTTAAATAATCTTGTACTTCGTCTACTAGTTAATTAATCGGTCCATGAAAAAACAACATTGAGTATATATAATAAAATTCGTTAACTCAACTTGACTTGACTCGAAATTTTTTGACTCAATTCAAAAAGAATTCAAATCGAGTTCGGTTGCTAAAATAGAATTTGTCAACTCGACTAACTCAAAATTTTTTTACTCGGTTTGGCTCGACTCGATCGAACACTCACCCCTACTTATCACTATAATATCTCAATATTCACATCTATGCAAATGCTTATGAATGCAGTGCAATTGCAATTTATCAGAAAAGGTCCTACCCTCTATGAAGATAAAAGTTGCTAATACGTTGTGGATGAACCATTGGTCGTGCAGATAAACTATTGACTAAAAATATTGTTGGATGAACCATCCATAGGTGCAGATAAAAGTTGCTTAATACATTGTGGATGAACCACTAGTCGAGCAGATGACTGCTGACTAAAATACGTTGCAGATAAACCACTAGTCGAGTAGATAAACTGCCAACTAAAATACATTATGGATAAACCGTTGGTCGAGTAGATAAATTGCTAACTACTTCCCCTGTTCAAATCGTCCCACCCCAGTGCAACATAACATGCTATAATAGATTAATACGGTAACAATGACATGCTTATAACAAATATATATATACAGTAGCAATTATCATGCTTATAATGGATCATGACAGTAGCAATAAACTTGCTTAACATGTATTTGGTTTAATGGTAGCCGGAGGCATATATGTCATGCAATCAATAACACTGTGGTTGGAAAACATTGTTAGATAATCAGAAATACAGTGACAGTAAACATGTAATATTTTCGTATCATGTATATACAGTAATTATTCAATCAATTAGATTAATGGGTTCCATTGTTTATATTTTCGAGGACTCAATTAATGAAATAAAGTACTAAAATAGTCTGGGGTCTATTCAGGGCCTAAACTAAACAATTCATAAAATTCTGGGCAAAACTATAAAAATAGGGGACACACGGCCGTGTGGCCAGGCTGTGTGAGAAGTTATAGGCCATGTGGAAGGGTTACACGACCGTGTGGCTAGGTCTTGTAACAGAGTGTTGCCAGGCCTTGTAACAGACTATGGTCGTGTAACAATTGCAAAATTAACCCACAGGAGGGACACTATTGTGTGAGATTCGAACCAGCCTAGGGTTTGCAGGAACATGGTCATGTGAGGGTTCACATGGTCTACCTGTGTGGTCCACACGCCCATGTGGGTGACCATGTGGCCCTAATCCTAGACATGGCTTACCCCGAATCACTTGTAAAAGAATACACACCTTTCTCTGGGAGTCTGATCGACGTTCCTCATGATCAAATATGATCTGATACACCTAAAACAAGTTTGATTTTTGGCAAGGATTAAGGATACTATTTGACGATAATTCTAACATCGTTAAGAATTCAAGAAATGGGGTTGGTTTGATACAAGAAAGAAAATAATCAATAGTTCAAGGATGGAAATATGTTGCAATTATGAGAGAAAAGAGGAAAAGAAAAGAGGAAGAAATAAATAGAGGATGAAGAGGACTTTTACTAAAATTATAAAAAAAAAAGATAGTTATTCTAGTCAAACTAGGATTAGGAAGGACTAAATTGCTAGGATTTGTAAACCCTAGGAGCAGCAAGGGTAATTTACCCAAAATTTGGGAAGAATTAAAAGGGAAATAGAAGGGGAAAGGTGTGGCTCAAACTTGGGTAAATGGGAAGGGAACTAGCGTTTTAACCATTAGGCCCAAAGCCTATTTCTAGTTCAATTTTTACCTCCAATAGTATTTATTATAGTGTGGTTTTTATCCTAAGTTGCTAAAAATAAAAGGAAAAGAAATGGGAGGAATGAGATTTGAACCTAGGACTTTTAAGATGGATGCAATATCACATAACCATTCATCCTCTGTCTTATTTTTTTGTCTATTCGTTACAACTAACTCCCTAAATTATTGGGTGTAACAATTCCAAATGTAACCTCCCCAACCTGGCCTAGACGTTATCCCCAATTCAGAAGATTACATTGGCCACCTTAATGGCCCAATAAACTATCAGAGTTTTTAAAGTAGTCATATTAAAAAAATTGTTTATCTAAGAAGAAAACTTAGCTCATTTACGGAAAACTCACGAGTTAACAAAACCGATTTACTTTACTTTTTTCTTATAACGGTGACAACTTTTGAAAACTTAGTTAATTTCCAAGTTATCTATTATTCAAATTTTACTTATAATTTAGTAGTGGAAAGATGAAATTCAACGTAGTTTTAACTAAGTAAAATCAGGATTATTTTAGGCATAATTAATTCTAATTTCATGTTTCAATATTCTAAATTCAAAATAACTACCATGCATGTTAAACAAACCCAAAATCAAGGTCCCACGCCACAAATCAAATCAAATAATACAAATCCCAGAATAACCAAAATTTCAAATATTAAATCTAAAATACTTTTTAATAAAAAGATCCATCCGAGCCGAGTCCTTTGTATGCCGAGTCTGTGTTCTAACCTAGTTGGTTGCTTGTAAAGATGGAAATAATATGGCAGTGAGCTTACGAAGCTTAATGTGAGTTCAATTACAAGAAAACCAATGCAAAAAATAGACAAATCGTACATAATATCAACTCATAAAATGATCACAATTGAATAGCAATTCAGAATTTTGGTATTTCGAATCAACTCATCACCATAATATCCCAATATTCATGTCTATGTGAATGCTTATGAGTGCAATACAATTTCAGTTTATCAGAAAAAGGTCCTACCCATTGCTACACACCATAGTAGGAGTTCCCCAGAACTCCTCTATCTTCACACCACATTGTGGAAAAACCACTAATTGTTGTAGATGAACTACTAACGATAAGAATATTGGTGGATGAACCATCCGTCTATGAAGATAAAAGTTGCTAATACGTTGTGGATGAACCACTGGTCATGCAGATAAATTGTCAACTATAGATATTAGTGGATGAACCATCCATGGGTGTAGATAAAAGATCTTAATATGTTATGGATGAACCAATGGTCGAGCAGATAATTGCCGACTAAAATACGTTGTGGATAAACCACTGGTCGAGCAGATGACTGCCAACTAAATATGTTGTGGATAAACCACTGGTCAAGTAGATAAACTGTTGACTAAAATACGGTGTGGATAAACCACTGGTCGAGCAAATAAATTATTGACTACTTCTTCCGTTAAAATATTCCCACCCCATGCAATGCAACATGACAAGCTATAACAAATCAATACGGCAACAATGACATGCTTATAAAAAATATATATGCAGTAGTAATTATCATGCTTATAATGGAGCATGACAGTAGTAATAAACTTGCTTAACATGTATTTGGTTTAACGGTAGCAGTAGACATGTATGTCATGCAATCAGTAACATTGTGGTAAGGAAAAGATTGTTAGATAATCAGAATTACAGTGACAGTAAACATATTTTCATATCATCCATATACAGCAATAATTCATTCAATTAGATCCATGGATTCTGTTACTCATATTATTAGGGACTCAATTGAACGAAATAAAACACTAAAATAGTTCTGGGTCTATTTAGGCACTAAACTGAACAACTCACAAAATTTTGGGAAAAATTTTAAAACAGGCGACAAACGACCATGTGGCCAAGCCGTGTGAGAGGCTATAGGCCATGTGGAAGGGTTACATGGCTGTGCAGCCAAGTCGTGTGGCAATTGCAAAAGTAACCTATAGGAGGGACATGACCATGTGAAAGGTTCTTGGTCGTGTGAGATTCGAACTAGTTTAGGGTTTGCAGAGCACATGGCCGTGTGGTCCACACACTTATGTGGGTGGCTGTGTGGCCCTAACCCTTTCTTTAGGAGTTTGATCAACTTGTCTCATGATCAAATCTAATCCGATGCACCTAAAATAGGTATGATTTTTGGCAATAATAAAGTAAGCTATTTGACGATAATTCTAACACTGTCAAGAAATAAAGAAATGGGGTTGGTTTGATACGAGAAAGAAAAAAATCAATAGCTCAAGAATGAAAATATGGTGCAATTATAAGAGAAAATAGAAGGAAAAGTAAAGAAGAATAAATAAATAAATGATGAAGAGGAGTTTTACTAAAATTATGAAAAAGATAGTTATTCTAATCAAACTAGGAGTAGAAAGGACTAAGTTTCTAGGGTTTCTAAACCCTAGGGGTGGCAAGTGTAATTTACCCTAAATTTGGGTTGAATTAAAAAGGAAATGGAAAGGGAAGGGTGTGGCTCAAACTTGGGTAAATAGGAAGGGAACTAGCATTTTAACCATTAGGCCTGAAGCCTATCTCTTGTTTTGTTTTTACCCCTAATAGTATTTCTCTCTAGTCCGTCATCTAATTAAACAAACATATTACGAGCAAGTTATGGATAGGTGGGTTTTATGTCTATTACGGTAAAACTGTAAAATATTTGTGATGACATCGGACACATCTTTATCCTCATGAACTCTAATGGTTTAAACAAAGGAAGGTTGTCTAGCCTCAGTTTTGTTCGCACCAGTTGCTATGGGATTTACGACCTTATTTTGACCTCAACCCTTTGTAGTAATTAACATGATCTCCAATTTTGAGCCTGATTTGGGTTGAACGTTGTGCCTGCTCAATTCGCTGAGGGCAATCTTTAAATTTTTACACCATCGACCAGCACTTCAAACAATCACCAAATTTCTTCCAACACTCGCCCTAGGGACATTTTTCACAGTACGAACAGTGAGGAATCCAACCCTTAGAGTTAGTTACAGTAAACTCTTATTGCAGTCTGCCCTCTTTAGCTTGTTTCGTGGGATGGGAATTCAACCCCTTAGAACGAGAGTCTCTCTTAGCCGAGACCTTAATTTTCTCCCATATTTCTCGTTCCAACTATTTGATCTCTTCCACGATTTTGGCTTTCTCCACTAGGGTCTAAAACCCTCATTCCTGGTGTGGAACAGTCTATATCTTGAGATCCTAATGCCGTCCATTTTTGAACCTCACGCACTTACCCTACTCTATGGCAACCATTCCTTGGGCATAGCAGTTGAGCCTCAGAAATTCAGCCTCGTATTCTGACAAAGTTCTATCTCCCTACTTTAACTCAATAACCTCAAGCGTGCAAGGTTCCACATATCTAGTACCCACAAACTTCTTTCGAAAGGCTTCCTGGAAATATTCACAGGTCAAACGTTTAACTTATGTACCCCTTACAGTAGATAGCCACCAACGATAGACTTCTTCTTTAAGCAAGGACACAGTTCCCTTTAGTTTTTGTTCTAGAGTACAATAAAGATCCTCTAGAACCCTCTCTATCGACTCTATCCATTACTCAGCCACAATAGGCATTGTTCTAGCAACACCTTTAAATATTTTCACCTCATTCAATTAAAGCCTCTCCGTAAAAGATCCATGGTTCCCCAATCCAGTTTGGGCTCCAAAAACCCTTTGCAAAATCCTCAGTATCACTTGCGACACTGCATTGTCTCCATTCATATAGCCTCTACCACCATTAGTGATAGAATTTTCTATGTACTCCTCCTTATGGATTGGGTTTTCTCCCTGAACAATGGGTGGCTCTATAGGTGAGGCCCTACAAGGCCTACCCCTATAATGTCTACCTCGAGTGTTTATAGTGTACTTTTGAAAATCTTAGATCTAAAGTGTATCTACAATTTTCAAACAAAATGTTTAGGCATTAGCTACTTCTTAAATATTTACAGTCCAATGATCTCGATTTACAGTTTATCTAAAATTTCAAGAGTCAGAGTAACTAGAGTAGGATCAACAATGGAGTCTCAGATTTAATTTCTTGATGAAAATAATTTTTTCCAAAAACTTGTGGCATGGTTCTCTTAAAATACCCTTTTTTACTACATGCAGACTCATTCAAAAATTCATAGTCTGAGTTTAATAAACCTATGCACTGATACCACCAAGTGTAACCTCCCCAACCCGATCTAGACGTTAGGCCCAAATTCGAAAGGTTACATTGGCCATCGAAATGGCCCAGTAAGCTATGAAAGTTTTTAAAATAGTCATATTAAAACATTTGTTTATCTTAGAAGAAAACTTAGCCCATTTATAGAAAACTCACGAGTTAACAAAACCTATTTAGTTTTTTTTTCTTGTAACAGTTACAAATTTCAAAAACTTAGTTAATTTCCATGTTCTTTATTATTCAAAACTTACTTATAATCTTGTTGCGGAAAGGTAAAATTCAACTTTGTTTTAATTAAATAAAATCACGATAATTTCATGCATAATTAATTCTAATTTCATGTTTTAATATCATAAATTCAAAATAACCACCATGCATGCTAAACAAACCCAAAATTAAAGTCTTATGCCACAATTCAAATAAAATAATACGAATCCCAAAATAGCCAAAATTTCAAATAGTAAATCTAAAATACTTTTTAATAAAAAGACCAATCCAAGCCGAGTCCTCCATATGCCAAGTCAGCGTCCTAACACGGTAGGTTGTCTGTAAAGATGGAAATAAGAGAGGGAGTGAGCTTATGAAGCTCAGTGTGAGTTCAATCACAAGAAAACAAGTGCAAATAGTAGACAAATTGTACAAAATATCAACTAATTGAATGATCACAATTGAATAGTAGTTCAGAATTTCAGTGTAACATCTTGGAAAGGGCCTATGCATTTTTGGTTTAATTGTATGAAATGACAAGTCTTAAGCATTATGAATAAATTTTTGAAATTTTTGGAAACTCAGAAATGTATGGAAATGAATGGAAATGAATATTCTTGGAAACCTAGAAATGCATTAGGACATGAACATTTTAGGAAACCTAGAAATGTAAGGAAATGGTTCAAAAATGGAAAGTACACATTTTTGGAAACTAAGAAATGAAAATGGAAATGATCCAAAAATGGAAAGTATACATTTTAGGAAACTTGGAAATGTAAGAAAATGGCAAAAAACAGAGCGATCGAAAATTTTAGGAAACTTGGAAATGACCTAAAATGATGAGTTTTAAAGTTTAAAATGGGAGATTAAGGCAAGAGGGCCTTAAAAGAAAAAGTTGGTAAAATTTGACAAACAAACGGGCTAGGAAAAGTGGCCTGAAGATGGCATTAGGGCCTATGGAAATGGCGCCATGTGCAAGAGGCATGGGCCTGGGTTCGAGTCACAAGGGAAGCAAATAAATGAAGTTTTATTTTTGCTTTCCAGGCTAAGAGGTGGACGGCACTTGCTCCTAGAAAAGGGAGGTGTTTTATTTCCAATAATATTGCTAAATAAGGTGATAAATAAAAGCTTTTCAATTTGGATTATTTAGAAGAGATAATAAGGATTTTTCTTTATTTATTTTTAAATAAAATAGATGATATTATCACAAGGAAGAGTGGTGGCCAAGTCAAGGACTCTTGGCCTGATAATTTTGGCTAAAGGAGGAGAATTAAAGGATTTTCTCTCATCTTTTCCAAGTGTGGCAGAAATTCCCTAAGCAAACCCTCTCTGCCGAATTTTCTTCTTCTCTTTTCTTCCTCTCTTTTCTTCATCTGTCAAGCCAAAACCTTCTCTTTTGATCCCTGTTAGCCGGATCTTTGTGGCTTCAAACAAGAGTGCCATCGACTGTGGTGATAAGGTAAGAATGGATTCTTGTGTTTACTTCTTTTTCAATCAAGATTTAGGACTGATCTTTTTGGATGTCTCTTGGCCGAATATCCAAGGAAGGATTTCGGGCTTTCAGATTTAAGGAATCAAGGAAAGAGTTTCGGGAAATTCAAGGATTTAAGGTAAGAAAAGTATGGTTTAGGCCAAAGGCTATTTGATTAAGTTATTAAGTGACTTGGAAATCAGATCTAATATATGTAGGGATTTCGACAGATCCACAATCAAGAGGAATTTTCGGGAAATTAGAGGTAAGTAAACATTATATTCGGCCAAGGAACTCAGATTTATTTCTTATGATTTTAAGAAGTCAAACTAACCATGCTTAATGAATTTAGTGTTAGCCGATTTCAAGGAAAGGATACTAGTGATTTTTTTTTTGGACTTGATTTACCATCATCCAATTCGGCAACAAGGTAAGTGATAAAAATCCTACTAGGATTTGGTTTTTAAGCCAAATAGGTTGATTCATATGTTTTTATGATTGGCCGAATATAGGAGTAAAGATCTAGATTGGTAGATCGTTCTTCGGGATTTCAAGGAACCTATTAAGTGAATCAGGTGTGTACTCACACTAACTTTCAATATATTATGGCAATAATTATTTTAATATATGAATATGCATAAGAATGAGAATGTGGCTAAGTACCACAAATGTGGTAAAAGTACCTGTGCACGTTTCCTACTTCTGATAGGATTACGAATATGATATATTTTGAACATGTGAATAGTAACATGAATGAGAAATAAGTATGTTATGCATGATATAATAATATTTGGGGCATTTCGGGCTATATGTGAAAGGGGAAGAAGGTGTTGACTTCGGTCTCACCAACGGAATATGATGACTACGGTCACATTATCTGAATATGGTAACTTCGGTTACATTATCTGAATTTGGTAACTTCGGTTACACTATCTGAATATGGTGTCTAATGACACAAATTATATGGGCGATGAGCACGTCGACTGCAGCGACTGCCTTCGATGGTGTGTAGCGGATGGAGGGTCGACTTAGTAGTCCCACGGTGTGACCTTGGCAGTACGGGTGGTGTGTAACGGATGGACAAATAGGCTTGGGTTTGGGTTGCATCATTTGATTTGAATATGTACTTGATATGAATATGTATGCCCGATCTCGTTGATTGTTAGTTTTGTGTACACATTGAGTCTCAGACTCACCCCTTGTGGGACTATTTTTGGTGATGAGCAAGTAATGGACCGGCCGGCAGGAGCTGAAGGTGGCCATGCAGGAGAAAAATAAACGATTTGGACTTTATTTTTGCTAAGTACTTTTCATTTTAATTTTGGAAATTATTTGATGTAATAAGGCCATAAGGCCCAAGTTTGATTGCTTCATTTCTGTTTAAATTTTATTACTATGTTATGAATTACTTTAAAATTAATGATTGTTTAAAAACATATTTCTTAAATAAACCCTAGATTGTTTTTTTTTTTTGTCACTTTAAATAATTGTTCTTTTAAAATTAAGTAAACGGGATTCCAACCTAAGCCCAACCCAAAACCAATATCTTTCGAAAAATACACAAATTATCTCTAAGTAATAAAGAACTTCAAAACCGTTTTTCTTAAGGAACATACCAGATCCGGTTCAGGCTCGTGGGCCGGGTGTGGGGTGTTTCATTCAGTATTTCAAATCAACTCGTAACAATAATATCTCAATATTCATATCTATGCAAATGCTTATGAATGCAGTGCAATTTCAATTTATGAGAAAAGGTTCTACCCCACCATTACACACCATAGTTATTCATCAAGCGAAATTAAAACTAGAGTTAAACATGCATTAGAACCACATAGCAAAATTTCAAAATAAATCACGTAGGTATCGATACTGTATCAAAGGTATCGATATTTCTCTCAAATAGTATCGATATTGCTTGGAAAATCGATACCAAAATAGCATTTTGTTTCTCACTTAAAATCAAAATCTTAGAAATTATCAGTACATTTTTGTTAATTATGACTCCTATTTCAGTCAAATTTGAGAAGTAATCTTCTAGTTAAACTCTGTTTATTTGTTTCAATCAAACACTGATTAGTTTAGATTATTTTATTATTATTTGACTTATGAATTTAGCCTATAAATAGGCTCTTTTACAACCTTAGAAAATACACCCATTAGATATTAGAACTCATAACACATTCAGAGACTTTTGTGTTTACGTTTTGAGGGTTCTTTGTTTTCGGGTTTTCGGGGTTTATTTTTGTAACACCCCCAAACCCGGCCCACAAGTCCCGACCGGATCTGGTTATGTCACTGCGGAATGACGGTTAAATATCTTTGTCTTAGAGTAAAACTTGAAAATTTTGTTAACTTTCGGGAAGTAAGTCCATTAGAAATTATTAAATAATATAAGCTTGGTTGGAATTAAAACTTTATTATAATTTATTAAAAGATAAGTCCTTTGAAAAAAAAATATTTCTAAGTACGATATAACTTTATCATCCATAAAAAGAGTACTTTAAACAAAAGTGGCCCTTATTACATAAAATCAATAGCCAAAATACGGATAATATAAAAATCAATATTTCTTAACAAAAGCAGATAAACATCTACTTCTGCATGAAAAACTTCTTCTGCATGGCCACCTTTGTATCCACTCCAACCCGGTCCGATCGACATGTTACCTGCGATGTTGGATAAATAATTGGGTGAGTCATACAGACTCAGTGTGTAATTAAACCATCGAAATCCACCCACATGCTAGCCACATAACGTCCCAATTATCAAATGCAACATGTAAGTATAATCATTTAGACATTACCACAATCTGGGCTTGGCCCACATTCACTCCACATTCAAGTACTGGGCTAGGCCCTTTTCTCATTAATCTACTGATTACTGGGCTTGGCCCATTTCCACGTATGTTCTCAAAACATACCTATCCACATGTCATATTAGGCTTGGCCCATTTTCATATCATTTCATAACGGAACAATGCAACATGAAACCCAACCCAATCCTAAGGTCCATCCTCTACACACCCCCTTATCCAGCCTACCACACACCAGGGGACCATCGGGTCACCCTCTCCTTTTCCCTCCCAAAAAGGCAACCAATGCCATCCACGATGTAGCACGTAGCTAACATCAACCACGATGGAGCACACAGCACCCATCAGCCACGATATGGCATAGAGCCGATATCAATCAAGGTAACCACGCGAACTAATCGCAAAGATCCATAACGTGACCTCGATCAGCGCCAATCCATGATGTAGCACAAAGCTGACATCAACCACGTACTCGAAGTGCACCCGGTCCTTCTTTCATAACCCACCCATGCACATGTAATGTAATATAATGCTGAGATGATGCGTGTGCATGATATTCACAAATATAGGCATACTCACATATTTAAAATCAATTATCACATATTAACAAATTTGCTACTTACCTGATCATCACCATACCCCCTTCAAGGGTATCATTTTCACATCTACTGCACTTGTTAGCAAACATATAAAACAGGCAAATATCATACAAATCCCGGAAACAATGGCTAACTACATACCTTATAACCTGAAGTTCTAGACTTTCAATCCCGACGGCCTCCCTTTGCTTCTGTCGACTTGCCTTAAAAAGACCATAGCCACAATTCGGTCAATACATAAACACATACAATGGCCTAAGGCCGATTACCAATGGATCACTTACCCTTTCTATTTGGATCCCGAAACACCAATGGACTTAAGAAGTTGCCTGAAAATCCCTACTATATCATTATTAGAATCGGCTATATCAAGAAAAATCCATGAAAAGGCCCCTTTTTGTCGAATACTTACCACCACCTTACCTTGATGAATAGCCGAATTCAAACAGTCGCTAAGTGCTTCCTTGCGCTACCTACAACAAAAGAACGCATCAACATGGCCCTAAGGAATGTTCGGCTACTCCCAAAAATAAGGCCAACCATTCGGTTTTGGCCACTACAAGAGACGAATCCAAATCGATTGCTTAAGACAGAACACTTACCTACTCTAACCGATTAAGAAATGGCCCAAAGAGATCAACACCACACAAATATTCGGCCAAGATGAAGACAAATAGAGGAGGGGAAGTTTCGGCAAACACAAAAGATATCTCCGGCTTAAAGTTTCGAGAAGAGAGGAGAAATAAATAACAATATGTAGCTTAAGGTGTTACGGCAAGGAGAAATTGTGAAGGAAAATAAAGTGAGGAACCCCCTTGATAGTCTAGATTCGACTAGAGGTATAAAAGAAAGGAGAAAGGTTGAACACCTAATGGTTTTCGGCACTTGCGAAAATGGGATGAGAAAACAAGCTTTTGGCCGAAATAAAAGGGTAAAAGGTTGCCAACAAGATGGTCACCCCCTACTTATACCACTAGGTTCGGCACACACCTACCCCCACTTCAACAAAACCGAAACTAGCCACCAAGAGAGTCCCTTGGCCGGCCACTACATCTTCATTCCTCAAATCCCACATTTCTCTCCTATTTTTCCTCATATTCTATTCAAAAAAATTAAATCACCAGCAGCCATTATCTCTAATTCTCTAATTTAAAACTAACTAAAATAATCCTATATTTATCCAAAATAATAAACTAACAAAAGCTACCCACCAGCCGAATTCAAAAATGATTAAATCACCTTAGTTTAATCCTTATCTAATGAAGCTTCCATGTGCCGTCTGCTGCCCAAAAAGAATAAAAATATTTAAACTCCAAAACGCAACTCTCTTTGTTCGAACTTGGAACCTTGCTGCTGCACTCCTCTCCTCCAACGCCCAGGCCACTCGGCCACATTGAATTTCATGCCATAAAGCCCCCACATTTATCTTTAAACCCTTCCTACTCAAGCCCATCACCGCATAAAAATAAAACACGCCAAAATGCTGCTGCAGCCCCTCGAACCAGCGCCCACTTCACCTCCAGCTCCTAAGTGGCGCACGGAAACCACTTTTGCCACTGGTCTTCTTTGCTTGTGTCAAAGACATCGCCCACTCCATTTAAGGCCTCCTTCCTTGCAATGCCAAAACCCAAAAATTAAAACCACTTCGCTGCTGTCGAGCTTCGAACCCAGGCCCTTGCTGGGCGCCATACCCTAAGCCTTTAAGTAGCGCCTGGAAGCCACTTCGCCAAAGCCTTTCTTGTGTCCTAAACTCCCCCAAATTATTTTAAGGCCTTCTAGTCCTATTTCCCCTTTTCACACCAAAAATCTAAAATTTCCAAAGTATTCCCCTTTCATCCGAGCATTCTTAAAGCCTCTAAACACACCCCAGCACACCCAAAAACCTTCCAACACCTGAATTATACTCAAACCGCATAGCCCCTAAACCAGGGTGTTACAATTTTTTTATCTCCATCTTTTGTACTCTTCGTTCTTTTGCCATTATAGTAAAATTATCTTTGCCCGTGGTTTTTTATCCTCTTTGGAGGGGTTTCTCCATGTTAAATTTGTGTGTTCAATTTCTCAATTTCTTCTGCTATTTTTACTTGTTCGTTGCTTAATCAGGACGATCCTAACAATTTCATTAAGTATCGATTTTACCCCAAGTATCGATACTCGTGAAATGGTATCAATACCAAATTATGTTACTGGCTTCCTGCACTTTCACAAATCATGGAAGTATTGTTTTTAAATCTCGATTATCAATACCACTACACTAAACAGCAAACACAACATATAAAAGCATATAGTCCATTCCAACTTAAGACTATTCATCATGCATCTCCTACTTCATCAAATAAACATCAAAATGGCTGTAATATCAATTCAAACAAAAAATGTGTCCAAGCAAGAAATCACTATATCACGATCTAAGTCCATGAATTCTAAGAGCAAATAAGCTATGAAAACATCTGAAATATCATGGAGATAATTAAGCAATAATTCTACCAAATTGCCTTTATTGTCCAAAACATAAAAAAAAAAAACACTTATGAAATAATGCAAGTCTTGATTGGATCACTCCATTGGAACCACACCGCTCACACTAGAACAAATCTAGTCTGCAATGGTTTAAAAAGGAGTGGGTGAGCTTTACAAGCTTGGTGAATGTCAGAGTAACCATAATATATACACAACATCAAAGGTTAAACAAGAGCATACTATAACACACTCACAATCATATTCTAACCAAGTCACAATAACATATTCACGATTCATTAAATCATAAAACTAGCATATACTCTTACTTATAACAACCCTCAACTTATATACAAATTGTAACACCCCTTAACCCTAAACCGTCGTCGGAACAGGGTTACGAGGAATTACCGGACATATCGGACAATTTACAAATAATTCTTAATAAAAAAACAATCATATTATAATAGGATTATAATTTCATTTAAAATTTTGTTTGTTAATTGACTTCGTTCATTTTTATTATTTTTTTATTTTAAAAAAAATTCAATATAACCCATTTATAAATAATTAACCTTCCCTGCAAGTTTCAAATCGCAGCCAAACCAAAATCCAACAATTCAACCAATACAAATTTCATATTTAATCGTATTTAAATTATATGTATAACAATAATTTTATAATTTTTTTCTATAAGCATTTATTTTACTGATAAAATTTAACTTATAATGTTATTTATTTCATTCTAAATTCTTAGTACCAATTATACCATGTATATCATATAAAATTTCATACCATTTCATTAGTTAAAGCATCAAAATACCAAATACCATTCTTTACAACAAAAGTCATGTAACATTTTAAAGTGACCAAAATAACACCTATGTACATGCCACTTTTACCAAAAGAAGAATACATCACTGAGTTTTGTGCTGGAGCCGGGATCGCCTTGGATGCTAAACTAGGACTTTAAACAGCTATTAACCTGCGCACGGAAACAACCGTATGTTGAGTATACATATACTCAGTGGTATTACTATAATTCAAATTATAAACATAATAATCTTATCATTAAATCATGTAACTTTAATTTTACTAAACCAATTCAAACATAAGTTTGTCATTCTCAATATATTCATACAATTCAATTTTAGCTATTCAACAATTCAAATAATACACATTCATGTTGAGCCATTATCCATCTCATGAACCAATGGTTCATGCTTTCCATTCTCATACTCATATTCAAATCACATTTTTCAATTCATGTTCTATTTTCACATTTCTTTCAATGGCTGAACCATTTCATTTTATTCAATTTAACCTTTCCTTTAGTTATCCCTATTAACAGACTCGGACTTTGGCGAATACACGGATTCCAACCCAAACACACTAGTATGGCACATTGTGCCTAAAAAGGTACATAGTACCTGATCAGTATACGACACATAAGTGCCTGAAATGACACACGAGGTGCCTGAAATACGACACATAAAGTGTCTGATCGACAAAGCCGATAAATTCCATACTCTTCCAAATCCTATGGCATGCCAAATATATTCGACTTAGCCCGACTAGTCAATAGGGTATTTCAGTTCTCAATTTCACTTTCATTTTCATAACAAATTCAATTTCAATATCAATTACACTTTTCCAATCACCAACCACAGTATAATTCAATACTAACACGTATTTGTCATTCAATTCAATGTTTCAAATTCAATTCAATAAAGTCACTTACCTTATTATTTACTTACCATACACATAATTTAAATTTAACATTAAATAATAAATAATTTGAATTATAGTAACACAAACCCGAATTTTCTCGATTATTCCTCGATAACCTTCTCCTCACCTTTGTGTGTCGATGCCTCGAGTTCCTTGTTAGCTAATTAAACTCCAAGCTTTAAAACCTTAGCTTTTCCTTTTCTTTTTCTTTCTTTCCTTTCCCCTGTTTCGAAAGCTTCTGTTCTTTCTCCTTTATTTTTCTTTTGTTTCTTTTATTATTGTTTCATTTGCTTTTATTATTTTATTAACTTAATATATTATAACTTAATTATTATAAATATCTATCATATAATTAATTATAGTATTACAAGTGTATATATTTTTATTAATACAATTGTATTAAATCACCTCCATACATTTGTCATGAATTTAATTATCATATAAATATCTTATAATATCATTATTCTAAATTAATTTAATATAAATTATTACTAATATATATTTTATAATTAAAATATAAGTAAAAATCTTAGATTTTTATTTCATATGCCACCTCAACTTATGCTAAATGGCATATTTCCCATTTTGGTCTTTTTACTTTCTTTTAATCTATAATTAGACTTTTACTCTTTATTCAATTTGATCCTTTTTCATAATTACTTTAAATTAAGCTAAATTCAATAAATAAAAATCTAATTAAACCCATTATTAGATTCATAATTACTCCTAATAATTATTTACTAACTTGGTTTACTAAGACGGAGGCTCAATAACACACTTTTCCGGTGCCCACGATTTTGGGTCGTTACACAAATAATTCCTTTTACAATAATTCGTCAAGACTAACAACGTATACATGCTTTGATAACTCACAAGTCTAGCTTATATATTCACATGCATTCACAAGTTAAATGAAAATGACCCAAATCACAATTACATATGCAATTTACTAAGAGAACATACTAACATTTTCATGAAACTTAAATCAACTTATTTATCATATTATTCACATGTTTATGCATCCATCTCACATCGTATTATCACAGTATATAAGATCACATTTAAATGATAATTTGGCAGTTGAGCTATGAAACATTAAAGTGGACTCTATCACCACACACCGGATACACGAATCTCCAACACACCAAATGACTCAAAGAGTTGAACGTATCCAAAAAAATGTGGCATATAGCTAGCACTCTCCATCACACCAAACATATCTCGGTGAATAGAGTTTAGCTCACATTCTCTTATCTCTCCAAAACTGTCCTAGGCCTTTATGCCCTAAAAATACAACACATATGGGTGAGTACTCACGATTCTATGGCATGCCAACTATACCTAATGGTCTCAAAGTTCATAAGGACAAAATATGTGCAATTAATACACATAATTACTTACCATTTTTTGCATTTTATCACTACATAATCACATTATAAGCACAACATAACCACTATCATATGGCACATATAACATGCCCAATCAACTTTTTTCACAATAGCCATCATAAGATTATTTCACATACCATAATATCAATTTTAATCCACAATTTCACATCACACATTCACATATTAAATCAAGAGTATGAGAAAGCTTACACTCAGAATTTAGAGCAGGGGTTTAGGCTACTTTTAAATTCCCATTTAACGCAATGAATCATTTCTACAAGTAGTGATTCAAAACACTCACCAATTACGCTTTTGCCGAGATGGCGAAAGCTCAAACTAGCCTTTCCTTAACTCGTAGAAGTTGCTAACAAATCTAAAGCTTCAGCAAGATAAATCATACAACAACACAATCAACATTTAGCCAAATACTCACTTCAAACAATCAAAACACAAGCCTAAGCTAAATTCTCTTGTAATCGAAACCTTCGACATAACAAACTTTAAAGTCAATTATCTTGGTCTATACGTAATCTTTTTTCCTAAAACTGACTCTGTTCATCTAATTATTCATGGTATCAAAATTTTTTGACATGTTATGGAAATTTTCATGAAAGTTCATTAAATCCTTATAAATCCTTAACGAAACTTTAAAGTCAGTTTAGAAACCTTTTAATTACATCAAAAAGAATTGAAAAACACTTTGAAACCACATTTTTACCAAAAATCCTAAAATCCACCATTAACGACTCGATTTTTGGCTCTTATTCAAAACATGTGATTCAATGGCTAAAAACTTAGTATAAAAGATTAGATAACATTTAAAACTAATAGAAAGATGAATGGTTACCTTCAATGGAAAAAAAAAACGAGCTTTTGATTGAAAACTGAGAAAACCCACAAGCTCAATAATGGAGAAATCTATAGTGTTCTTGGATGTTTTTCTTACGATTCTATGGAGATTTATGGCTTGGAGAATGATATAAATCAAAGGAATTAAGTTTGAAAAAAAATTGAGTGATTATGATTCAAGAAGAGTAAGGAACGACACAAACAAAATAATGGGAAAAACTATCATGAAAATTATAAGTGGCGAAAGATATTAGGTTGATTTTAAAATTTTGGGTTATTTTCCCTTTTAGTACTCCTAGTTTTAACCCCCATTTCGAAACGTTCCTTAATAAAAAATTGAGAGTCTTTTCAATATTATTTTCAAAAATTGATTTGATTTTCTAAAAGCCATAGACAAACCCATTTTCGATTTACTATGCTACAAAAGTTCCAAGCACACTAGAGCTAAAATTCCTAAATTACCCTTGAAACTTCTAAGTCCAATTTTGGGGTGTGATAGGCTCTCTTATTAAAAACTCTATTAGCTTTAGAATTAGTGGAATATCCAAGAAAATGCCTTCATCACTTTTGACATCAAATTTTCCTATATTTTCTTTTCCATTGTCTAAAACAACACATATGAAACCAAAAGGATGAAAATAACTAATGTTAGGCTTTCTTCTTTTGAAAAGTTCATAAGGTGTTTTCTTTAAAATAGGTCTAACCATAGGTCTATTGATAATATAACAAGAAGTGTTTATTGCTTTTGCTCAATAATATCTTAACAAGTTGTTTTCACATAACATGGTCCTAGCCATTTCCTCTAGGGTCCTATTTTTCCTCTAAAAAACTCCATGGTGTTGAGAGGTTCTAGGTTTCGAAACGTTATGGCTAATACTGTGTTCATTACAAAATTTGTCAAAGCCAAGGTCTTCAAATTATTTTCTATGTCACTTGTTACATTTGAAATTGAATATCCCACTTGATTTTGAATCATTCTACAAAAAATAATGATATTTTTCTAAAGCTTCATCTTTTGAAAATAAGATGAAAACCTATATATATCTAGAATAATCATCAATAATAAAAAAGCTAAGCTAATTGTCCTAGTTGGTCAAAAAAGATCAATATGAATAAGTTGAATTACTCTAGATGTAGAGATTATATTCTTAGATTTAAAATATGCTTCCCTATGTTTACCAGTTGCACATGCATCACGAACTCGATCAAGTTTAATTGAAAATTTGGGCAAACCAATAACAAGATCATTTTTTATAAGCTTGGAAATAAAACTCATGCTTACATGCCCTAATCTTCTATGTCAAAACCAACAAGCATTTTTATTATTAGCTATAAAACAAACATTTGAGGAATTTAAATCATGCAAATGAACCATAAGAATACTACTTATCTTATGTCTTACAAAAAGAATCATATTATTTAAAAAAAATCTATGTAACGCCCTAAAAGTTTGAGTGTTGTTTGTTAAATTCTGATATAATTAAATCTCTATATGTGGCTAAGTGCTCTGTTTATGTGTTAGAGGTTAAGGGTTCAAACCTTACTTTTGAAATTTGACTTGGCCCTTATCCTTGAACATTTGACTTAGTTTTATTTCTGTGTTAATCTTTGTCAAGAATGAGCCTGCTGGTTCAATGGTTAAGCTTCTGTATACTTCCTAGTTATGTGTTCGAGTCTTTGCGTAAGCGAAGCATGGATATGCTTTTGCTACTCTACAAAATTAGTTTTTGTTTTAAATATTAAAGTTTTTCTTGTACTTTCCTTTTTCTTTTTGCGTTTTCTTTTTCTTTTTCTTCTTTTCCTTCCTTCAATTTACTTTCCATTCTTTTCTTTTCAGTTTTCTCAATCAATGAAGTTTGCCGTTAAATTTTTTGTTGCTGTATGTTTGGGGAACTGCGCACTTCATTGTTTATCGACTGAAAGGTTAATTGCGTGAGTTTTATTGTAGAATTTCTATTGAACTTTCAATTTTATCCGTTTCTGTTGAAGTTGGTTTTTGTTTGACTTGCTTGAATTCTCTATTAAGCATTCGTTTAGTTTTCCTTTTAGGCAAATATATAGAAGGTAACGGTCTCCAACACGATAATTTGAGTAATTGTTGTTGACTTGTTGATAAGCATTAGTTTCACTGGAGGATTTAAGTCGAAGCTTTCGACATAGTTAGTTAAGTGTTAAAGTGTGTGATTGTTGTCGAAGTTGTTCAATTGGTTTTGAATGATCGTTTTAGATTTCGAGATTATTTTGCATTGTTCCTAATTGAAACTATACTAAGTGTGTAACGAAAACCCAATTTTCTAATATTTTTGAATGCCAGAAAATATGGTTGTTGACGCTAACGGCCGTGAGCCAGGTCGTGTAACTCAATGCTTGTGAACTAGGGTCACATAGGCCAGGGACATTGGCATGTTTCCAGGCCGTGTAACTCACTATTTTGGATTTAGGGATACACAGGCATGTGTCTAAGCCGTGTGAGACATATTTTAGCTTTGAGTCACACGAGTGTGCATTGGGCCGTGTGTTAGACCATGTAACTCACTATTTTGAGCCACACGAACATAAGCCAAGCCATGTGACAGGGCGTATGTGACATTAGTAAGGCCACACGGGCATGTGCTAGACCGTGTGAACCACACGGGCCAGCCACCTAGGCTGTGTGAATCCACAAAGACGTGTGGGCCAAAATTTAAGATTTTTCCCTAGGGCCATGATCGTCATTCGAATCGAACGTAGGCCTACTGTAGGGTCATATGAATTGATTTACACATTGAACTTTTACCGGATAATCTGTTATTAAATAATCGATTATTATGATATATCCATGCATTTGTTATGAGATATGATAAGTAACCGAGATAATATTATATGAGTACGTTAAAAAATTGTTTGACTGTATACTTATATATGTTACTTGTTAAATCTACATCTACATCGGGACTGGATTGTATAAAGAAAGAAGGGTGGGCAGTTTAATGATCTGCCAAATCTGTTGGCTAAGCCACATATGCTCTGATTCTAGCGAGTTGTCACATTCTGATCTGGCAGCTAAGCTACAATTATTCTGAAACGTGACATACAGTCACTACGCAGTGTGTAGGGATGGATAGGTACTTGATACCCTATATGGTGTGTCAGGATGGACAGAGATGGTGTGTAGCGGATGGTGGTAGCAATCTGCATCTATATCTGATATGTTCTGCATCTCTATATGATATTCTCTATTTTTGTTTTTGTATATGATTATGTGAAATGACTAATATATGGAAAGTGAAATTACATTTGTGTATTACTGATTATTATTGAATGTAAGTTACACTTACACACATATTGAGTTGCAAACTCATTTGGGTTGTTTGTTTGAATTTCAGGTAACCCACAGACTTAGGTGGGCAAGTGATAAACCGTAAAAGAAACATATTTTAGGCCCACATTTAGCATGCTTTTGGATGATTTAAGCCCTGAATTGTGTAAATTGGTGCTCTTAATCCTTTGTTTTCATGTTTTATACTTAGGAGAGCACCCAATGAAGAAAAGAATAGAAAACGGGCCCAAAACAGAGTAAATGGGCCATATCATGAAATCCACATAGCTTGGGCCCAAAACCACACGACCGTGCCTCACTTAACAGCCTCGACACGGCCTGGCCACGACGTACACAGGCGTGTGCCATGGGCGTGCCCTGACGCAGGAAAGAAGAGTTTCGTTCGGATTTGGATACTTAGGGGCGAAAATACATATTCCGAAGCCAATATAAACACCCTAAGTATGACTAGTTCCCCGGCTTTAGTCAGGGGGCGTCCGAGTAGGCCAGAGAAGTTAGAGTTGTGGAAATTTACTCGAAGATAGCCAGTTATTCCATCTCAAGAAGCTGGAATTATACTCAAGACGGAGGATCTCTCCTTCAATTCCTTCAGGGTGTTTTAGGGATTTCTTATGTTTTGCTTTATCTTTTCTTTTGAAATGTTTTCTTTTATAGTTATGAACTAAACCCTCAGATACCTGAGGGGGATGAAACCTAAGATGAATATTGTTATCGTCTGCTGAACTATACGGTAAAGATTTGACTTGTTTTTAATTATGTGCTCTTAATTCTTGTGTTGATATTTCCGGGATATTAATTCAAGTATGATGTGCTTAGGTGGAGGACCAAAAGTCCCCGCCTAAGAGTAGATCTAGCATAATTAAGCTGAGTTGATCGCGCGCCTAGAGATAGGGTGACGAGATTTTTCCGGATTAGGGTGAAACCTAATATAGGAGTCCATAGATTGAGTTTATGCGATTCTAGGGTTTTAATTAGAAAAAGATTTCAATTAATCAACCTAGGGTTAGACATTGGTCGCCTCGAGAGAGGGATTAATATGACTTAGGGAATCTTACAGATCAAGTCAAATGAATAAATCATCTGGTTCAGAGTTAGATAACAAGTGAAGTCTAGGTGGATTCTTCCTTGGGTGTCGTCTAAATCAATTGGTTTTTCTTCCTAAGTATTTTCCCAAATTTATTCTTCTTTGTCTTAGAGTCTGTAGTTTAGTAGTTAGTTAATTTTAGATTAGATAAATAATTCCCTTAATTCTTAGGCTAGATAATAAAGAGAGAGTTAGTATTAGTACTTTTAGTTCCTTTGGGTTCGACATTCCGGTATTGCCTTAACTATACTACTGTTCGATAGGTACGCTTGCCTCAAATTGTTGTCATAGTTAGTTTCCAGGTTTGATCATTCTTTTTATAAATTTTAAGACTTTGACATCGGATAAAACAACGATCAAGTTTTTGGTGCCATTGCCGGGGAACTAAAATATTAAGAAAACTTAAATTTTATTACTTTAGCCATTTTTATTTTTTTGCAATTTATTTTTTATTTTTTTACTTTGCTAATTTTCTTTCTTTTGTCCCTTTCAGGCACCTCTAGTTTATGACTAGAAGGAACCTGACAGGACCCCTACTTTACGACAGTGATATTGAAGGTACTGTTAGCAGATATCGCAAAGAAATAAGGTGAAGCTTAAACTAGATAGAAGAAGAGCAAGAAGCAGAAATCAATACCACCGAAGAGATGGCTGAGAACATCCGCCACCTCCAGAGATGGCCGAAAATCATGCTCCTCGAACTATGTATGATTATGCCAAACCTAGTTTAACAGGAACTGAGTCAGGTATTGTTAGGCCTACTATTGCTGCAAATAATTTTGAACTAAAACCTAACACTATACAGAGGATATAACAGTTTGTTCAATTTGATGGTTTGCAGGATGAGGATCCTAATACACACTTAGCAAATTTTCTAGAATTCTGTGATACCTTAAAAATAAATGGCGTTTCTGATGATGCCATCCATCTCCAGTTATTTCCCTTTTCTCTGAGGAATAAAGCCAAACAGTGGTTGCATTCTCTTCCACGACGGTCAATCACTACATGGGATCAAATGACCGAGAAATTTTTATTAAAATATTTCCCACCGGCTAAAACAACCAAATTAAGGAATGCTATCTCTTCTTTTGTGCAGATGGATTTAGAGACACTGTACGACGCATGGGAGATATACAGGGATTTGTTGAGAAGGTGCCCATACCATGGATTACCCTTGTGGTTACAGGTCCAAACTTTTTACAACGGGGTAAACCCCTCAACAAGGCAATTAATCGATTCAGCTGCCGGCGGAACCCTAAACAACAAAACTCTTGAAGCGGCCTACGAGTTTATAGAAGAGATGTCACTGAATAACTATCAATGGCAAGTTACAAGGACAAGGCCAACCAAAGCAGCCGGAGTTTTCAACATTGATGCAGTGACCGCGCTATCAAACCAGGTAGAATTACTACATAAAAAATTTGATGGTTTATATGGTTCTTCGCAGGCACATCCAGTTATGCAGTGCGATGCAAGTGAAGGAGTGGTGAATCCTGAGTACCCACCCTACGGACAGGGCATGGAGAGCGTACAAATGAACTATATGGGTAACAATTTCCGATCAAACAATAACCCTTATAGTAATACTTATAATCCAGGTTGGAAGAACCACCGCAATTTCTCATGGGGCGGTTAAAGAAATCAAAGGCAACAACCATCCCAAAACTTCCAGCAACAGCCCTACCCATAGGAAAAGAAGCCGAACCTTGAAGAGATACTGACAAGCTTCATAGCAGCCTCAAAAATACGTTCCCAAAATACAGAAACATGTTTCCAAAAGATAGAAACAAAACTTGAGGCATTGACACAAGAGTTCAAGGAACAAATCGGGCAACTCGCTAAACAAATCTCCGAGAGACCACAGGGAAAACTACCAAGCAACACCGAGACTAACCCAAGAGAGCAAGTTCAAGCCATAATAGCTCAAGAAAGTGAAAGGTTAGACACGCCTAATTCAAAGCCAAAGAATACGGTAGAAGAAGATATGGTTGAGGTCAATAACAAGCCGAAACCAGTAATCAAAGAGTATAAACCTCGCATACCATATCCCCAAGCAATAACTAAAGACAACACAGAGGTACAGTTTGGTAAGTTTCTTAAACATTTAAAGAAATTACATATTAACTTACCGTTTCTCAAAGCTCTTTCGCAGATACCAGATTCTAGAAAATTTTTAACGAAGCTATTGACAAATAAGCGGAAGATAGATGAGGAATCACATGTGGAGTTGAACACAGTATGCTCAGCAATTTTGCAAAATAAATTACCACGAAAACTAAAAGATCCAGGGAATTTTACAATTCCATGCTTAATTGGTAGTTTATCTATTGATAATGAGTTAGCTGATTTAGGGGCAAGCATAAATGTCATGCCTTATAAATTGTTTAAACAACTAGGTCTAGGGAAGCCCAAACAAACTAGGATGAGCATTCAATTAGCTGATAAAACTGTTAGAATTCCTAGGGGCATAATTGAAGATGTACTCGTAAAGATTGATAAATTCGTATTCCCAGTAGACTTTGTCGTTTTAGACATGGATGAGGACAACAAGATCCCCCTAATTTTAGGAAGACCATTCTTAGCATCTGCCAGAACTAAAATCGATGTTGATGCAGGCGAACTTATACTCTGTGTAGGTGACGAGACAGTCACTCTTCAAGCCCTCGATTCAGCTAGAACATCGAATAGCCAAGGTGAAAAAGTAAATTCTATTGATAACCATCCGATTAACCCTTCTTTTCAGGAAACACCACAGCATGATCCCGATCCTAAACCCTGTGCCAACAAAGAAATAACTCATGAGGAACAAAGGATTCAGATCGATGAACTAGAAGAGGGGAAGAAGTATTTTAAAAAAGAACTAGGAATACACGAAGCAGAACCAAGGCCACCCTACAAGACAAACAAATTCAAAATTGGAGATTAGGTATTACTAGATAAGGCAGACCCACGAGTGTTCCCTCCTGATCCTAACACCAGCAAGGAATCCCTTTCAATGTAATAGTTGTCTTCCCATACGGAACGGTCGAGGTAAGTAACCCTATGTTCGGCGCTTTGAAAATAAATGCTACCCGTCTTAAACTATATCATGACAATGGAGCTGCTAGCATGAGGAAGGACTATTAACTCCTCAAACCACCATGAATATACAAATGAGAGGGGAGTCTAGCTTAAGACTATAAATGAGCGCTTCTCGGGAGGCAACACGAGTACTAACCCCATTAACTTCTACATTTTTATTTATCTTATCTATTTTATGTTATTCTTTCTTTTTATCACCTAACTTTAAACTAATCAAAGATGCAGATTTCCAGGCCACACGGCCTTGCACATGGCCGTGGCTGTAACACCCCAAACCCGGCCCAAGCACTACTTTCGGATCTGGTATGTCACTTAAGAGATTTTATAAAACATGTCACATTTTGGAAAACAATTTGTCAGGATTAAACATTTATACCGGAAAACTTAATAATTTAATAATTCATATAAGAAGTAAATTTTATAAAATGCCTTGGTAAATTAAAACTGAATTTGTTACATACCTCAACCTAATTAAAGGAAAAATTTAAATGTGTAATAATAGTAAAAGCCCAAAATAAAACCGGAATAAATAAAGCTAATGGCCCAAGGCCTTATTACAAAGAAATTTAAAACCCATTCATTTAAAATAAAACTGCTAAATAAAATCATCTGCTGGATCAAATGACTCTCTCGCATGGCCACCTTGCGCTCCTCTCCAGCCCGGTCCGATGCACTAGGTGCTACTTGAAAGATATTAAATAATAGGGTGAGTCGCGAGACTCAGTGTGCAACCCTCGTGCACCATTAGATTTGGGCCTTAACCCCACAGAACATATAACAGAATATAATATATACAAAAAAATAATATATGCATAGCCCAACCCAAATCCTAGGTTTCCATCAACTACACACCACCCTTACCTGCCAGTCACACCATTGGGGATTTCTACAATCAACCCACACCGCTATACACCATCGATGGCAGTCATGCTACAGTTAGCTGCTCATCGTCAAAGTTGTGACATAGTCACCAGGTCATGGCATAAGCCACTACAACAGCTCACGGTAAAAGCCGCTACAACAAGTCACGGCAAAAACTGCTACAACAGAACACTTCCACTTTCATCAAACCCAATCCCATGCAATCACAGAAATCGACATACACATCACATATGTCATCTTAACAGGAATATTCACTTAGGAATGACAGAGATCACTAACCTGGTGATTCGCTTTTACCCTCCTCGGGTTTTCCACAGCCATGCCGATATTTCGGCATTTCACAGAATATTACAGATTTATAAACATACTTTAACAAGCAATATAAATGGTGTGGAAGTGTTACACACCTGATATCGTGTAGTTCTACTCCCCTAGTCAATATCCTTGCTATCTGGATCTACTACCCTTTGCCTAAAACCTTGCTCAAAAGCCGGAAGAACACGAAGATTTAGCCTCCCCTACATTCGGCCAAGGGTTAGCAAATCCCGAATTTTACATGTTAAAAATAGTAGATCTCCTTACCTTGAAATCCCGAAAGTAACACGATTCGAGTGTTACTGAACTCTGACTTAGAGATCTAAGCAAATGAATCCCCCTTCAAATCCCGAAATGTCGCAAAAGAAAACAAAATATTAGTTCCATATAGCCATTCGGCTATGGCCTCCAAAAGCCGGAAAAGAATTAAAAGAAAACCCAAATCGTTACTTACCCTACAGAAGATTTCGGCTATCCCTTGTAGAAAGATTCGGCAACTGTAGAAGATTAGAGATCTAGGAGTTTTGTCTCTTTAAGGAAGAATCCCGGAAAGATGATCTGACGTGTTTTCGGCTTTTGAAAGAACTAAGAATTGAAGAGATGGCCAAGAGAGATTCAGCCAATGAATATTAAGGAGAGGAATAGGTGGTTGGCAGGATTTCGGCAATTAATGAGACTTCAGGGGTTTCAGTTTCTGACAGAAAAGAAAAAGAAAAAGATATGATTCGAAAGAGAGAAAAACCAAAGGCTATTCGCAGAGAAAACAAATGAAAATTCGGCACACCCCCTAGCCTTTACCAAACCGATTTCCCCCCGACTGAGTTTGATTTTCGGCCAACTCTAGCCTCCTGGGGGAGCTCTCATCTTTTCCCTTATCTTGATCTATTAATTCCTCAAAATAGCCCTAATTAGCACCAACTCCTCCCTTCTTTATCTGCTTATTATCCTCATAATTAAAACATTAAAATTTCCTAAATAATAGCCTTGTTCCGTCCCCTCCTAGTCCCCTTTTAGTGCTGAAATTTGGCCCTATAACTTGGGCTTCAAGTAACCAAAATTTGGGCCCTCCTCATGCACTAGTGATGCCACCCTCTTCCTTCCCTATGGCGCCACCTAACTTTGGGCCCCAAGCCCAATTTGACATTCTTAATCACAGATTCCTACCTTTAAACCTTATAATGCCCAAACTGAATATTTTAACTGAGGTCTCAGCCCGTTCCTAAGCCCAATTAGTACCTAAATTCTCAATTTAACATTTTCAAACATACATTACACAAAATGCATAGGCCCATAAATTCAGGATGTTACAGTTCTACCCCCTTAAAAGAAATTTCGGCCTCGAAATTTACCTGATCAAAAGAGATGGGGATACCGTTGTCGCATAACATCCTCTGGCTCCCACGTCGCCTCTTCTGCGCCGTGATTTTGCCACAGAACTTTAACCAAAGGGACGAATTTCCTTCTCAACACTTTTACGTCTCGATCCAAGATTTGCACTGGTTCTTCCTCAAAGGATAAATCTGGCCTTACTTCAATCTCTTCCACCGGTACCACATGCGATGGATTAGAACGATAACGTCTTAGAATCGAGACATGAAACACGTCATGTATCTGCTCCAACTCTGAAGGCAACTCCAAACGATATGCCACTAGGCCCACACGTTCTAGTACCCGATAAGGCCCAATAAACCAAGGACTTAACTTACCCTTTCGTCCAAACCTCACTACCTTATTCCATGGAGATACTTTCAAAAAGACCTGATCTCCTACTGCAAATTCCATTTCCTTCCGTTTTAGATCTGCATAAGACTTTTACCGATCAGACGTTTCCTTCAATCGAGCCAGTATCAACTTAACTTTCTCCTCTGTTTTCGAAACTAGTTCTGGACCCAACACCTGACGTTCACCCAACTCTGTCCAACAAACTGGGGTACGACATCTCCTTCTATATAACACTTCATAAGGCGCCATCTAAATACTAGCTTGATAACTGTTATTATATGCGAATTCTGCTAAAGGTAGATACTCCTCCCAACTACCCCTAAAATCGATGATGAAACCCCTTAGCATATCCTTCAAGATCTAAAATACCCTCTCAGACTGACCATCAGTCTGTGGGTGAAAATCGGTACTAAAGTTTAACATTGTTCCCATTCCTTGATGGAGAGCCTTTCAGAAACGTGACGTGAATCTAGGGTCCCTACCTGATATGATCGATACCGATACACCATGTAGTCTCATGACCTCAGCCACGTACAACTTAGCCAACTTCTGTAGAGAATAGTCAACACGAACCGATATGAAGTGAGCAGATTTCGTGAGTCGATCCACAATCACCCAAATTGAATCCTTCTTTGTGGGCATAAGGGGTAACCCACTAACAAAATCCATTGTGATTCTTTCCCATTTCCACTGCAGAATCTACACCGGTTGCAACAACCCCGACGGCAACTGGTGTTCCGCTTTTACCCGTTGGCACGTCAAGCACTTACCCATGAATTCCGTTACCTCTCGCTTCAAACCTGGCCACCAAAATTTCTCTCGCAAATCCCGATACATCTTAACTCCTCTAGGATGCATAGCATATGGACTACTATGTGCCTCTCGCAAAATTATCTGTCTTAACTCCACATCCTTAGGCATGCAGACTCTTCCTCGGAAACACAAAATTCCATCACAATTCAAGCTATAGTCCTCTACTTCACCATTCTGCACTTGTCAAATTCGAGTACTTAAGACATCATCCAGAAGTTACTTTTCCTTGATTTGACTTGTCCACATGGGTTTTACTTGAAGTTCAGCTACCAGACTGCTATTCTCATACAGGCTAAGATGAGCGAACATCGCCCTTAAATCCACTATCGCTTTACGACTCAACGCATCCGCCACCACGTTAGCCTTACCCGGGTGGTACTCAATCAAGCAGTCATTGTCCTTTAATAGCTCGATCCACCTTCTTTATCTTAGGTTCAACTCCTTCTGGGTAAGGATATACTTCAGGCTCTTATGGTCCGTATAAATAACCGACTTCTCCCCATACAGGTAGTGCCTCCGAATCTTTAGAGTGAACATTACCGCCGCTAATTCCAAATCATACGTAGGGTAGTTCAACTCATGTGGTCTTAACTGTCGGGATGCATATGCAACCACCTTTCCATATTGCATCAACACACAACCTAAACCTGTGTGACACATCACAGTAGACGGTAAATTCTTTTCCCGCCTCTGGCTGAATTAACACTGCTGCTTCTGTCAGAATTCTCTTCAATTTCTCAAAGCTCTCCTGCTGTTTGTCGGTCAACACAAACGATACTCCTTTCCTGAACAACTTAGTTAAAGGTGCAGCTATCAATGAGAACCCTTCAACAAACCTTCGGTAATACCCGACCAATCCCAAGAAACTTCAAACTTTCGCCACAGACTTCGACGATTTCCAATCCAATACGGCTTCTATCTTCCGATGGTCCACCCTAATTCCCTCTGCAGAAACCACATGTCCTAAGAAAGTTACTTCCCTTAGCCAGAACTCACACTTATTGAACTTTGTGAACAACTGCTTCTCCCTCAAAGTTCGCAACACCACACTAAGATGTTCATCATGTTCCTCTTCTCACTTAGAATAAACCAAGATGTTGTCGATGAACACCATGACGAATCGATCAAGATATGGTTGGAACACCCGATTCATCATATCCATAAATGTTGATGGCGCATTTGTCAACCCGAACGGCATCACCAAGAACTTATAATGACCGTACCGAGTCCGAAACATCGTCTTATAAATGTCTCCTTCCTTAACCCTTAACTGATGATATCCCAATCATAAGTCAATCTTAGAAAAGACCGAAGCTCTTTTGAGCTGATCGAACAGATCATCGATTCTCGGCAGTGGGTACTTGTTCTTAATCGTCAACTTATTCAGTTGACGATAATCCACACACATACGCATGGATCCGTCTTTCTTCTTCACGAATAGGACCGGCGCTCCCCATAGAGACATACTCGGTCGAATTAATCATCGATCCAACAGTTCCTGGATCTGAGCTTTGAGTTCCACCAACTCCTTCGGCGCCATCTGGTAAAGAGCAATGGATACCGGAGCCGTACCCAGAAGTAGCTCTATTCCAAACTCCACTTCGCGATTCGGGGGTAATCCTGGCAACTCCTCCGAAAAAACATCCGCGAAGTCCCTGACTGTTTGAACCTCATCGACAATCACCTCCTTAGCATCCAAGGCACTGATAAAAGCTAGAAATGCATTACATCCCTTCCCAATCATCTTAACAACTTTCAATGCCGATACTCCATTGGACAAATAATTCCTCCTCTCTCCTAACATAACCACCTCCCTGCCTTTCGGGGTACTCAACACCATGTGCTTAATCCCACAATCCAACTTAGCATGATGCTTAGTCAACCAATCCATTCTTAAGATAAGGTCTAACTCTCCAAACGGTAATTCCATTAAGTCTGCCGGAAACACTACCCCTTGAGTCTCTAAAGGTACATCCTTAAATAGTTTGTCCACTACCCTAGATTGTCCTAGGGGACTAACCACAGTTATCTTCCTAGTAGTTGTTTCAGAATCTATACTTAGGGTCTCAGATACCGAGCATGCAACATAAGAGTGGGTTGACCCAAAATCAATTAAGGCAAGAAATGGTTTATCAATAATAAGAAACATACCGGTTATAACATCCGGTGCATCACCATCCTTCCGTCAGTGAGCTGCATATACTAGACCCGGCTGCCTCACATCTACATTACCTGCACCTCTACCAGGTGCTCCATGACCCCGACCAGACCCATTTCCTCCTCTGGCTACGCCATGACAGCTTGGTCCCAGCTGATCACCTCTCCTAGTCTGGTCAGAACCTCAGCCCGTTGGCTGTACTTGATCCACCTGTGGACAATCCTTAATCAGATGCTCTATGGATCCACACCTAAAGCATCCATCGGTTTTCCTTCTGCACTCTCCATAATGCGCCTTCCCACAAGGAGGACATGATCGATTCTGGGCCGTCGAAGCACGAGCTGGCCCATCAAACCTAGACCTTCTTTGAAAATTTCCGGATGATCCTGATGGCCCAAAACATCTCTTATTCTTACCCCGATCCTTATCCCTTTCTTGTCTCTCAGTCCGCTTGACCTCCTCAACTATCTTAACCTTCGCCACCAGAACAACAAAGTCTCTCTCTCGCTGCGGTGCTATCAAAACCCTTAACTCATTTCGCAGTCCATCCTCAAACCGTACACAACGTTCATATTCAGTTGCTACAATCCCTCAAGCGTAATGGCTTAAGCATAGAAACTCCGCCTCATATTCAGCCACAGATTTACTTCCCTGCACCAAATTCAGAAATGCCTTCCTCTGTGCATCCACATAGCTGGCCCCAACATACTTTCCTTGGAATGACTCCTTAAAGAAATCCCAATCAATCCGGTCTACAGCAGTACCCTCCTTTACCGTGAGCCACCACTGGTAAACCTCGTCTCAAAGAAGAGACAGGACCCCTTTCAACTTCTCCTCCACCGTGAAGTCTAGGTCATACATTATGTGCTCACTCGCTTCTAACCAATACTCCACTGTGTTAGGGGCTACGCCAGAAACACCCCTAAACATCTCTGCTCCGTTGGCTCAGAGTCGTTCCGACACAGATTTTTGAGCTTTGGAACCCGTGCCTACCCCAACAACTCTCTCAAGGACCCGCAACATCGCCTAAGATACTGCATCATCTCCAGCTGCCTGGTCTCGGAATCCTCCCACCACAGCCGGCATATCCGGTATCTCGTTTCCTAGCCCGTGGCCAGACTCTGCTGGCACAGACACGGTCATTCTACCCTTACCGTGTCCATGCGGCGGACGTCCTTGACCCGTTGTACTCATTCTTCCGATTGGCGTTTATCTGATTAAGAATTTTATGAATCATTAATTCTTCCCACTGATTAACCATGAACAGTCTTATGAATAGAAATTTTAAAGGTAGTTCTTTCGAATTCGAACCTATCTACAGTCTCAGTCTAAAGTTTATCTACTAATTCTGGGAAGCACACACATTCAATCATCAAACATTAGCATACAAGTACATCCACGAACCTACATTCTTCGTGTAGGGGTATTTTTGTCATTTCACTACCCACAAGTATTTTCATAATTTATCTTACAGGGGTATTTTCGTTATTTTTCAAACAAATAGGGTTCTTTGGTGATTTTGCGAAATAAGGGTATTTTGGTAATTTTGTAGTTTGGGGTATTTCAAAAATTTTTGAAATCGAGAGTACTTTGGTCATCTTACAAATCAGGGGTAATTTAGTAATGTTACAAATTAGGGATATTTTGGGAAAAATTTTACAATTCAAGGGCATTTTCAAAAATTTTACAAAACTAAGGGGGTATTTTTTTTAAAACAGGGTATCTTAGAGATTTTGATTTCAAAAGAATAATAGTGGCGTTCAAGTGTTTGTGGTTTTTGATTGATGTTGTGTGTTGTATGTTTATTTTTTTCCCTTTTTAAAAATCGTTGACTTTGTAAATCGAGGTATTTCCGTAAATCTGGGGGTATATTTGCAAATCATAGGTATCTTGGTAATTTTCAAAATAAGGATATTTTAGCAATTTTGTGAAAATAGGGTGGCCGGTCCCTTTCGAGTTTTAGTTATGGATTTTGGCCGTCAACAAATCCTCACAGCTAGGGTGAACAGTCACTACGCACCAGGTAGGATTCCAGCGAAGAGTAGGTGAGTCACTAGGACTGCTTAAGTACTAGGGTCTTCCGGATCCATTCCTAAACATGCGCATGCCTGTTGCTACACCCTAGTCTTGCGACTCGTTCACGGGTTTGTTTAGTGAAATTAAGTCTTATGAGATTTAAGAGGGTTGTTTCAGCTAAACCTAGAGTCCATCAAGTTCTAATCTAGATAGTCTACGTCCTATAAAGCCCATCAAGCCCACATACTTATATAACACACAGTGAGTCAGGAATACTTACCTGGCGGACTTAGGCCGGAGAAGCAGGTGCCATGCTGAGAAAACCCTCCTGTATAATTCATAAATATACATGTTTCAAAAACCTATTTTTGGAAAACGTTTTGAGCCCAAAACCCCAAAGTTGAGTTTTGAACTGGGCTCTGATACCAATTTGTAACACCCCAAACCCGGCCCAAGCACTACTACCGGATCTGGTATGTCACTTAAGAGATTTTATAAAACATGTCACATTTTGGAAAATAATTTGTCAGGTTTAAATGTTTATACTGGAAAACTTAATAATTTAATAATTCATATAAGAAGTAAATTTTATAAAATGCCTTGGTAAATTAAAACTGAATTTGTTACATACCTCAACCTAATTAAAGGAAAAATTTAAACGTCTAATAATAGTAAAAGCCCAAAATAAAACCAGAATAAATAAAGCTAATGGCCCAAGGCCTTATTACAAAGAAATTTAAAACCCATTCATTTAAAATAAAACTGTTAAATAAAATCTTCTGCTGGATCAAATGGCTCTCCCGCATGGCCACCTTGCGCTCCTCTCTAGCCCAGCCCGATGCACTAGGTGCTGCCTGAAAGATATTAAATAATAGGGTGAGTCGCGAGACTCAGTGTGCAACCCTCGTGCACCATTAGATTTGGGCCTTAACCCCACGAACATATAACAGAATATAATATATACAAAAAAAATAATAATGCAAAGCCCAGCCCAAATCCTAGGTTTCCATCCGCTACACACCACCCTTACCTGCCAGTCACGCCATTGGGGATTTCTACAATCAACCCACACCGCTAGACACCATCGGTGGCAGTCACGCTGCAGTTAGCTTGAAACATCCCAAACCCGGCCCACGAGCCTTGACCGGATCTGGTATGTTGCTCGATGTGAAACGGTTCAAAATTCTTTTGTTACTTTGGAAAAGCTGTGTGTTTTGAAAGAAAGATTGTTATTATTATTATTATTTTTGGGTTGGGCTCGAGTTGAAAACAGGTTTATCTTATATTGAAAACCCCTTTATTTTAGGTGACAAAACATTTAGAGTTTATTCTAAAATAAATTTACTTGATCTTTAATTAATAAAAATTCTTAACACAATAAATTCAAATAAAAATCATGCATTAAACGGTTAATATTATGGCCTTATTACAACTTAAAACAATACCAAAATAAATCAAAGTACTTAAAATGTAAAAGTCCAAAGTTTAATAAACTTCATGTTGTTCATGGCCACCACAAGCTCCTACCGACCCGGTCCATCACTGTTCGTCACCTGAAAAATATACTCACAATGGGGTGAGTCAACAGACTCAATGTGTAACCACAACACTAAGTCCTAACAAATTCAGGCATATCAAATCACACATGTACATATAGCATTTAAATTATATGATGCAAACCCGAACCCAAACCTAGATGCCATCCGCTACACATCACCCGCACCAACCTGCACACCGTGGGGACTACTAAGTCAACCCTCCATCCGCTACACACCATCGAAGGTAGTCGCTGCAGTCGACGTGCTCATCGCCCTTATAAATATTATGGCATAGCCACCAGATAATATTTCGTGTCATGAGACACCACATTCAGATAATGTGGCCGAGGTCACCATATTCAGATATCGTGACATAAGTCACCACATTCACTTCCCCATTCATAATATCCCATATGCCCCATATATCATTCATATCATGCAATCTCATGCCATAGGCCTTATTTCACATTCTTATCATTATTTACACATGTACCATATTCCACTATTCATAGCACTTATTAACTTAAGATTAAAGTAACGTACCTGGGTACTTGTACCATTGCATGGTACCTTATCCATATTTTACTCATTCTTATATACACATATATATTAAATAGGTGCCATCAATCTATTGAAAGATAGTGTGGGGTACACACCTGATTTACTTAGCAAGTTTACTCCAAATCCCGAAGACCCGATCTACTGATTTAGATCTTTAATCCCTATATTCGGCCAACCCTGAGCATGTCAGTGAAAATCCATTCGGCTATGAAACCAAATCTGGAAGGATTAACGTAACCACTTTCTTACCTTGCTGCCGATTTGCGTACTGATCAAATCCCGAAAACTTGTAGTCTTCCTCCCTTGCAATCGGCTAACATTTAATCACTTGACTTGGTTAGTTTTCAGCTTTTGAATAAGTAGGAAATAGATCTAAGTTGCTAAATAGGCCTTGGCTGAATGGGTAGATACACTTACCTTTGCGAATCTAAAATCCCGAAAACACCACTTGACTATGGAGATGTCGACAATAGCAGAAATCCCAGAGAACCCTTCAAGTTTCGGCCAAAGATCACTAATAGGATTAATATCTTGATTTCGACAAGTCTAAGAGTAAAAGAATGGAAACCGAATTTTAATCTTACCCTTACTTGAAGAAATCGACAACACCCTTGTCTGACACCACAGAAGATTCGGCTTTGGGATTCAATGAACAATCGGCTAGGGTCTAGCAAGTATTTAGTTTTGGCTTTTATGAACTTGCGAGAAGAAGGAGAAAAGATTTATGATGGAAACTCAGTTAGAACACAAGTTATTTCGGCTTGGCAAAAATAAAAGACAAAAGAAAATATGGCTAGAGAATTTGGCAGAGGGAAAAGAAGAAAGAAAGAATGAAGAGTAGCCACCCTTTTCCCCTTTCTGCCGAAATTAGTCTACCTAGAGACACTTATTCAGCCAACTCTCCTATTCTGATAGCTTTATCTCTTCAATTATTACCTATTCAAATTAATAAAAATTTAATCCAATAATTATCCCTTGCTAGCCGAAATTTACAAGAGAATTTAAGCCTATCTAAAGCTCCTCCCTCAGACTCCCATTGCCGTCCATTCTCTTCCTTATTGCCGAAAAAATAAAACTTTCATTTGGCTCCCCACGCGACTCGAACCTTGATCCATTTACCCCTGCATGTAGCGTCATTTCCAGAAGCCCTAAGTGGCGCCTCCAAGCCACTTTTCCAAGCCCGTTTGTGTGTCATATTTTCCCTACTAATTCTCTTAAGGCCACCTTACTATAGTTCCCTTTTTTTACTACATAAAAACTTATTATTTTCTAAGGCATTTCCTTATATTTCCAAGGTTCTAAAATGCACACAACACATCTATAACACATAAGACATGCTATTTCATAAAATTAAGCAAAAATGCACAAGCCAAATTTCAGGATATTACAGTTCTTCCCCACTTAAAATAATTTCAACCTCGAAATTACCTGGCTAAAACAAGTGAGGTTATTGCTGTCGCATTGCCTCTTCTGACTCCCACGAAGCTTCCTCTGATCCATGATTGTGCCATAACACTTTGGCTAAGGGAACCGATTTCCTTCGTAACACTTTTACATCTCGTTCCAAAATATGAATCGGCTCTTCCTCGTAGGACAGATCTGGCCTTAACTCTACCTCTTCAACTGGTACCACATGAGATGGATCCGATCGATAATGACGTTACATGGACACATGGAATACGTCATGCATCTGCTTCAATTCCAAAGGCAACTCTAACTGGTATGCCACTGGTCCAACTCGCTTCAATACTCGATAAGGTCCTATAAACCTTGGACTTAACTTTCCTTTCCGACCAAATCTCATCACCTTTTTCCAAGGCGAAACCTTAAGAAATACTTGATCTCCCACATCAAATTCTATTTCCTTCTGTTTAAGGTCTGCGTACGACTTCTGTCTATCCGATGCTTCCTTTAACCATGCCCGAATTACTTTAACCTTCTCCTCGGATTCTGCCACAATCTCTGGACCCAATACTCGACGTTCTCCCAACTCTACCCAACACGTAGGAGTTCAACACTTCCGACCATACAACGCTTCATATGGTGCCATTCGAATACCGGCCTGATAGCTGTTGTTGTAGGTAAACTCTGCTAAAGGCAAATATTCCTCCCAACTTCCTCTGAAATCCATCACACAGCCCCTCAACATATCCTCTAATACTTGGATTACCCGTCCAGACTGCCCGTCCGACTGTGGATGAAAAGCCGTAGTGAAATCCAACTTAGTGCCTAAAGCTTGATGTAGAGCCTTCCAAAACCGAGAGGTAAATCTTGGGTCCCTATCTGAGATAATCGACACCGGCACTCCATGCAACCTTACAATTTCCGCCACATACAACTTTGCCAACTTCTGCAACGAGTAATCAACCCTTACCAGAATGAAATGCGCGGACTTTGTCAACCGATCCACTATCACCCATACCGAGTCCTTCTTAGTAGGCGTAAGGGGAAGCCCACTAACGAAGTCCATGGTAATTCTCTCCCACTTCCATTGTGGAATCTTGATTGGCTGAAGCAGTCCTGATGGGACTTGGTGTTCAGCCTTAACTTGCTGACATGTTAAACACTTACCGACAAATTCTGTAACTTCCTTCTTCAAACCAGGCCACCAAAACTGTTCCCTTAGATCTCTGTACAACTTAGTACCTCCTGGATGCATAGCATAAGGGCTACTATGCGATTCCTGAAGAATCCTCTGTCTTAGATCCTTGTCTTTAGGCATACAGACCTTATCCTTGAAACACAATACGCCATCACTGGACATACTGTAATCCTCTAGACCACCATTCTGAACTTGCCGTATCTTAGCACTTAAACCCTCATTAGCCACCTGTCCCTTTTTCACCTCAGTCAACCACGTCGGCTTAACTTGTAGCTCTGCCAGCAGACTCCCATCATCATACAAACTCAGATGTGCGAACGTCGCCCTCAGATCTGACACAACCTTCCGACTTAGAGCATCCACCACTACATTCGCCTTGCCCGGATGATACTCTATCGAACAATCATAGTCCTTCAGTAATTCCACCCACCTTCGCTGTCTCAGGTTCAGCTCCTTTTGAGTCAGCAGATATTTAAGGCTTTTGTGGTTTGTGTAGATTATCGACCTTTCACCATAAAGATAGTGCCTCCATACCTTAAGAGCAAATACCACTGCTGCCAATTCCAAGTAATGAGTCGGGTAGTTAACTTCATGTGGCCTCAATTGTCGAGACGCATAAGCGACTACTTTCCCATATTGCATCAGTATGCATCCCAATCCTGTATGAGAAGCGTCACAGTACACCACAAAATCCTTTCCCGCCTCTGGCTAGATCAACACTGGAGCTTCCGTCAATACTTTCTTAAGCTTCTCAAAGCTCTCCTGTTGCTTATCTGTCCATACGAAAGGTACTTCCTTCCTCAATAACTTTGTCAATGGCGCGGCTATCGATGAGAATCCTTCCACAAAACTTCTGTAGTAGCCTACCAATCCCAGGAAACTACGAATCTCTGCCACCGACTTAGGTAGTTTCCAATCCAACACTGCCTCAATCTTTTGAGGATCTACCCTTATTCCTTCTGCAGATACCACATGTCCAAAAACGGAACTTCCTTCAGCCAAAATTCACACCTGCTGAATTTGGCATAGAGCTTCTTTTCCCTTAGCACTTGTAACACAATCCGAAGATGTTCAACATGTTCCTCTTCAGACTTGGAGTACACTAAGATGTTGTCAATAAACACAACAACGACCTATCCAAGTAGGGCTGAAAGACCCGGTTCATCATGTCCATGAACGCGGCTGGGGCGTTCGTCAAACCAAACGGCATTACTAAGAACTCGTAATGGCCGTACCTTGTCCTAAAGGCTGTCTTATGGATATCTGCCTCCTTCATCTTCAACTGATGATATCCCGACCTTAAGTCGATCTTTGAAAATACTGCGGCCCCCTGAAGCTGATCGAACAAGTCATCTATCCTTGGCAAAGGATACTTGTTCTTAATGGCCAGCTTATTTAACTGACAATAGTCTATGCACATAGTTCCATCCTTCTTCTTCACAAACAGGACCGGTGCTCCCCACGGAGACACACTGGGTCGGATAAACCTACGATCCAGTAACTCTTGGATTTGAGTCTTGAGCTCCACCAACTCCTTTGGTGCCATTCGATAAGGAGCAATTGACACAGGAGCTGTACCCGGTAGCAAGTCAATTCCAAATTCTACCTCCCTATCCGGGGGTATTTCGAGTAATTCCTCTGGAAACACATCTTCAAAGACCCTTACTGTCCTTACTCCACTAACTCCCCTTTTCTTAACATCCAACGCACTAACGAAAGTCAAGAAAGCCTTGCACCCTTTCCGAAGCATCTTCTCAGCCTTAAGTGCTGAAACTACATTAGACAAGTAGTTTCTTCTTTCTCCGATCATAACTATTATTTCATCCTCTGGGGTCCTCAACTCCATTCGCTTTGCTGCACAGTCCAACATAGCCTGATGTTCTACTAGCCAATCCATGCCAAGTATAAGGTCGAATTCTCCGAAAGGTAGTTCCATTAAGTCGGCAGAAAATACTACTCCGTGAATTTCTAGAGGTACACTCCAAAAGATTTTATTCACCACTACAGTTTGACCTAGTGGGCTTACTACAGTTATCTCCCTATCAGAAAGTTCAGAGGCTATGTCTAGAGTTTCAACTACTCTACATGCAACATAAGAATGGGTCGAGCCCACATCAATTAAAGTAACATAAGGCTTGCCATAAATAAGGAACGTACCGGTTATAACGTTCGGTGCGTCTCCATCTTCCCTCCGACGAACTGCATAAACCAAACCCGGCTGCCTTGCCTCAGTATTAGCAACACCTCTGCCCGGTGTTCCACGTCCTCTGCCAGCACCATTTCCTCTGTTATTCGGACCACGAGCCCGTTGAGGCTGCTGTCCACCTCTACCGGCTGATTAACGATCGAGCCCGAGCCATCTGTCGATTCCTATCTGGTTTCATAGGACAGTCCTTAATCATATGGTCCTTGGACCCACACTTAAAGCATCCTCCTGTCTTTTTCCAACACTCCCCTAAGTGTTTCTTCCCACACTGATCACAAGTACGATACTGCCCTCCTATAGCAGCTTGCTGACCTCGCGGCCCATCAACTCTAGGCCTCTTCCGAACATTCCCCGTTGATCCAGACGATCCAAAACCTCTTTTCTGCCTATTCTGGTCAGAGTTCTGCCTTACCGAGTCCTTAATTCCATTGGCTACCTTAGCCTTTTCCACCAACGTAGAAAATTCGCTCCTGATGTGGAGCTATCAACAACCTTAGGTCATCCCTTAGTCCGTCCTCAAACCAGACACATCGCTCATGCTCCGTAGCTACTACTCCCCGAGCATACCGGCTCAACCTCAGAAATTCAGCTTCGTACTCCGCTACGGACTTGTTCCCTTGAACCAGCCACAGAAACGCCTTCCTTTGCTCATCAGTATAACGCGTGCCAACATATTTCTTTTGATATACTACCTTAACATACTCCTAGGTCAGATCCTCAGCTGTGGCACCGTCCCTAACTGTGAGCCACCATTGATACGCCTCATCGCGTAGTAGCGCCACCATTCCTTTCAGTTTCTCTTCAGGGGTTAAGTCGAGCTCATCCATAACTCGCTCGGTTGCCTCTAACCAATACTCAGCCGTACTGGGTGCTACACCAGATATGCCACGGAACACCTCATCTCCATTAGCTCAGAGTCGCTCGGGTACAGACTTCCGGGTTCCCATATTTCTTCCAGCACCAACCACCATTTCAAGAACTCACAGCACAGCCTGCGATATAGCATCATCTCCCGTCTGATCTTGCTGTTCAGCACCAACAGCTGGTGGTGGTGGTACCTCATTCTCAGATCCTTGACCCGATCTAACGGGTTCCGACACGGTCATTCGGCCTCGACCGCGTCCACGTACATTACGACCACGTCCCCTAGAGCTCATGTCTATGTTCGCGTTTTAATCTAATACTAAGAAATTTTATGCATTAGTATATGTTCCACTGATTATCCGCGAAGAAATTTTATGAACGGAGTTTAATAGCAGTTCTTTCGATCAATCAAGGTTTTCGTTCAAGTTTTCTATCCTAATTCAGAGGAGTACATTCATCCAAACATTCATTCAGTGGCATCTATCACACACATTCATTATCCTAACATTCTATCGTATTCCTATCCCAGGGGTATTTTCGTCATTTTTCCTACAGGGGTATTTTGGTAATAAACTGGGGTCAAATTGAAAATCTTAATAAATCAAGGGTATTTCAAAATTTGCAAAACTTAGGGGTTATTTTTGAGAATTTGCTTTCCAAATTGGTGTTGTGGCAAAAATTTTGAAGATCGGGGGTCATTTTGGTAATTTTGTGAAACAGGGGTAATCTCGTAAATTTCCAAATCAAGGTATCTTAGTATTTTGTAACGGTAAAGTTTTGGGATATTTTTACAAAATCAAAAAAATGTTATTGAAATCGAGGTAAAATTGGAAATTTTCAAAACCAGGGACATTTTAGTAATTTTACCATTAGGGGTATTTTAGTAAATTTTCCCAAATCAAGGTATTTTGATATTTTGCAAATTAGGGTTTTTGGACATTTTATAAGCCAAGGGCATTTTTTGTAGTTTTACAACCAGGGGTATTTAGGTAATTTTGTAAATAAAAAATTCTTTGAATTTTTTTTCCAAAATAAGTTTTTGCTACCATTTAAAGGGGTAATTTGGTGATTTTAAAACTAGGGTTTCCATAAAAAAATACGGCTAATCCCTTTCGGGTTTTAGTTTTTGTGTTTAGCCTGTGACTGAGTCCTTTTGGTTAGGGTGAACCGAAGCTACACACCAGGTAGGATTCCAGCGAAGAGGAGGTGAGTCACTAAGGATCGCTTAAGTACTGTGCTCTTGGGATCCAATCCTAGACATGCGCACAATGGTTGCCACACCCTAACTCGGCGACTAAGTCACAGGGTTGTTTAATTAGGCACTTAAGTTTTATGTAATTATTGGGGTACACTAGTCCTAGGGTTCAAGCACTTAGTATACTAATCTATGTTCCCATTCTAACCTTCTGCAAATCATATTATAAATCACACAATAGATAGGGGTACTTACCTAGTGGACTGCGGGTCGGAGACTTAGGTGCCATGCCAAAAAAACCTGCTCAATTTCAAAACTTTCTCAAAAATTCATTTGGGCCTTTATTTTAAAACGTTGTGGGCTTTAAACCCCAGGCCGAGAGTTTAAAATTGGGCTCTGATACCAAGCTGAAACATCCCAAAGCTGGCCCACGAGCCTTGGCCGGATCTGGTATGTTCCTCGATGTGAAACGGTTCAAAATTCTTTTGTTACTTTGGAAAAGCTGTGTGTTTTGAAAGAAAGATTATTATTATTTTTGTTTTGGGTTGGGCTCGAGTTGAAAACAAGTTTATCTTATATTGAAAACCCCTTTATTTTAGGTGACAAAACATTTAGAGTTTATTCTAAAATAAATTTACTTGATCTTTAATTAATAAAAATTCGTAACATAATAAATTGAAATAAAAATCATGCATTAAACGGTTAATATTATGGCCTTATTACAACCGAAAACAATACCAAAATAAATCAAAGTACTTAAAATGTAAAAGTCCAAAGTTTAATAAACTTCAAGTTGATCATGGCCACCACAAGCTCCTACCGACCCGGTCCATCACTGTTCGTCACCTGAAAAATATTCCCACAACGGGGTGAGTCAACAGACTCAATGTGTAACCACAACACTAAGTCCTAACAAATTCAGTCATATCAAATCATACATGTACATATAACATTTAAATAATATGATGCAAACCCGAACCCAAACCTAGATGCCATCCGCTACACATCACCCGTACCAACCTACACACCGTGGGGACTACTAAGTCAACCCTCCATCCGCTACACACCATCGAAGGTAGTCGCTGCAGTCGACGTGCTCATCGCCCTTATAAATGTTGTGGCATAGCCACCAGATAATATTTCGTGTCATGAGACACCACATTCAGATAATGTGACCGAGGTCACCACATTCAGATATCGTGACATAAGTCACCACATTAACTTCCCCATTCATAATATCCCATATGCCCCATATATCATTCATATCATGCAATCTCATGCCATAGGCCTTATTTCACATTCTTATCATTATTTACACATGTACCATATTCCACTATTCATAGCACTTATTAACTTAAGGTTAAAGTAACGTACCTGGGTACTTGTACCATTGCATGGTACCTTAGCCATATTTTACTCATTCTTATATACACATATATATTAAATAGGTGCCATCAATCTATTGAAAGATAGTGTGGGGTACACACCTGATTTACTTAGCAAGTTTACTCCAAATCCTGAAGACCCAATCTACTGATTTAGATTTTTAATCCCTATATTCGGCCAACCCTGAGCATGTCAGTGAAAATCCATTCGGCTATGAAACCAAATCCCGAAGGATTAACGTAACCACTTTCTTACCTTGTTGCCGATTTGCGTACTGATCAAATCCTGAAAACTTGTAGTCTTCCTCCCTTGCAATCGGCTAACATTTAATCACTTGACTTGGTTAGTTTTCGGCTTTTGAATAAGTAGGAAATAGATCTAAGTTGCTAAATAGGCCTTGGCTGAATGGGTAGATACACTTACCTTTGCGAATCTAAAATCCCGAAAACACCACTTGACTATGGAGATGTCGACAATAGCAGAAATCCCAGAGAACCCTTCAAGTATCGGCCAAAGATCACTAATAGGATTAATATCTTGATTTCGACAAGTCTAAAAGTAAAAGAATGGAAATCGAATTTTAATCTTACCCTTACTTGAAGAAATTGACAACACCCTTGTCTGACACCACAGAAGATTCGGCTTTGGGATTCAATGAACAATCAGCTAGGGTTTAGCAAGTATTTAGTTTCGGCTTTTATGAACTTGCGAGAAGAAGGAGAAAAGATTTATGATGGAAACTCAGCTAGAACACAAGTTATTTCGGCTTGGAAAAAATAAAAGAGAAAAGAAAATATGGCTAGAGAATTCGACAGAGGGAAAAGAAGAACGAAAGAATGAAGAGTAGCCACCCTTTTCCCCTTTCTGCCGAAATTAGTCTACCTAGAGACCCTTATTCGGCCAACTCTCCTATTCTGATAGCTTTATCTCTTCAATTATCACCTATTCAAATTAATAAAAATTTAATCCAATAATTATCCCTTGCTAGTCGAAATTTACAAGAGAATTTAAGCCTATCTAAAGCTCCTCCCCCAGACCCCCATTGCCGTCCATTACCCTTCCTTATTGCCGAAAAAATAAAACTTTCATTTGGCTCCCCACGCGACTCGAACCTTGGCCCATTTACCCCTGCGTGTGGCGTCATTTCCAGAAGCCCTAAGTGGCGCCTCCAAGCCACTTTTCCAAGCCCGTTTGTGTGTCATATTCTCCCTACTAATTCTCTTAAGGCCAAATTGCTTTAGTTCCCTTTTTTTACTACTTAAAACTTACTATTTTCTAAGGCATTTCCTTGCATTTCCAAGGTTCTAAAATGCACACAACAAATCCATAACACATAAGACATGCTATTTCATAAAATTAAGCAAAAATGCACAAGCCAAATTTCAGGATATTACATAGCTGCTCATCGTCAAAGTTGTGACATAGTCACCAGGTCATGGCATAAGCCACTACAACAGGTCACGGCAAAAGCCGCTACAACAAGTCGCGGCAAAAACTGCTACAACAGAACACTTCCACTTTCATCAAACCCAATCCCATGCAATCACAGAAATCGACATACACATCACATATGTCATCTTAACAGGAATATTCACTTAGGAATGACAGAGATCACTAACCTGGTGATTCGCTTTTACCCTCCTCGGGTTTTCCACAGCCATGCCGATATTTCGGCATTTCACAGAATATTACAAATTTATAAACATACTTTAACAACCAATCTAAATGGCGTGGAAGTGTTACACACCTGATATCGCGTAGTTCTACTCCCTTAGTCAATATCCTTGCTATCTGGATCTACTACCCTTTGCCTAAAACCTTGCTCAAAAGCTGGAAGAGCACGAAGATTTGGCCTCCCATACATTCGGCCAAGGGTTAGCAAATCCTAAATTTTACGCATTAAAAACAATAGATCTCCTTAACTTAAAATCCCGAAAGTAACACGATTCGAGTGTTACTGAACTCTGACTTAAAGATCTAAGCAAATGAATCCCCTTTCAAATCTCGGAATGCCACAAAAGAAAACAAAATATTAGTTCCATATAGCCATTCAACTATGGCCTCCAAAAGCTGGAAAAAAATCAAAAGAAAACCCAAATCGTTACTTACCCTACAGAAGATTTTGGCTATCCCTTGTAGAAAGATTCGGCAACTGTAGAAGATTAGAGATCTAGGAGTTTTGGCTCTTTAAGGAAAAATCTCGGAAAGATGATTTGACGTGTTTTTGGCTTTTGAAAGAACTAAGAATTGAAGAGATGGCCAAGAGAGATTCGGCCAATGAATACTAAGGAGAGGAAAAGGTGGTTGGAAGGATTTCAGTAATTGATGAGACTTCAGGGGTTTCAGTTTCTGACAGAAAAGAAAAAGAAAAAAAGAGATGATTCGAAAGAAAGAAAAACCAAAGGCTATTCGCAGAGAAAACAAATGAAAATTCGGCACACCCCCTAGCTTTTACCAAACTGATTTCCCCCTCTCACTGAGTTTGATTTTCGGCCAACTCTAGCCTCCTGGATGAACTCTCATCTTTTCCCTTATCTCGATCTATTAATTCCTCAAAAATAACCCTAATTAGCACCAACTCCTCCCTTCTTTATCTGCTTATTATCCTTATAATTAAAACATTAAAATCTCCTAAATAATAGCCTTGTGCCGTCCCCTCCTAGTCCCCTTTTAAGTGCCGAAATTTGGCCCTATAACTTGGGCTTCAAGCAACCAAAATTTGGGCCCTCCTCATGCACTAGTGACGCCACCCTCTTCCTTCCCTGTGGCGCCACCTAACTTTGGGCCCCAAGCCCAATTTGACATTCTTAATCACAGATTCCTACCTTTAAACATTATAATGCCCAAACTGAATATTTTAACTGAGGTCTCAGCCCATTCCTGAGCCAAATTAGTACCTAAATTCTCAATTTAACATTTTCAAACATACATTACACAAAATGCACAGGCCCATAAATTTAGGATGTTACAGTGGCCGTGGCCGTGTAGACCTCCCGAATCTCCGTACTGACAGGCAGAAATGGTACTAGTCAGAACAAATAAAATCTTTGAGTCACGGACTCCAACCACTACACCACGGGTACCGACAAGACCCCACGGCCGTGCGATGCGGCCGTGGTTAACACTATTAGATCATACACAGGCGTGGCAACCTGAGCATGGGCGTGGGTGAAACGAACGAAGCCCACCATAGAAATGCGATGCGACCATGTGACATGTCACGCCTACGAGACACTGGCGTGTGAATGTACCTGACTTGAAAATTCTATTTAAACCACCCACCCCTCTCTCTTCTCACCGATTCAGCCCATTTAATTTTCCTTTACTTTCTCAACCTTCTCCCAACTTTCCTTTTCTAACCCTTGCCCACAACCATCGAGCTACACCACATCTATGTCGAAGAAGAGGAAGGATCCCAGCATAAACTCCCTCACGGAGATCGATCTACATAAGTTCATGCCGTCCACTTCATCTACTCGACAAGCCAAGGGTCTTTGAGACCATTTATCTTTTATTTTGCTTTTAGCTTCTCCTTTATTTTCCGTCTCTTTGACTATCTTGTGCGTATATTAGTTTATTTAATTTTAGTTTCTTAGTGTTAGGTTCTAAAGGCTGCTTGGGAATCACACCGGAACCATGACCACCCACACCTCCACAGCCTTAGAGGTCACACCCATCTCGTGAACCATCCAACAATAAGGACTCTTCGGTCCATTCATCTTTCATTTTAATGTTAATTACATTTATATTTTCTTTATCTTTCTCTTTTTTGTCTTTAATTATATATTTAGTTTATTTTAAATGTGTCTTAATAATTCCTGGCTAATTCTCTACGAGCTCTCCAATTTCTTCATCTAGCGCAAAGCTCGGTAGCAGCCACCGCACCTCGGGACTCTCAACTCAAGGAAATCATCCAAATTCATGAAGTTTCACCCCTCCTTCTCTTTTGATTTTCGTACTAAATGCTATTATCTGTCTTTGTACATTGAGGGCAATGTACATCTTAAGTGTGGGGAGTTAACTATAGTATTATTTGAAAATCCCTGAATGATATCTTGTCTTAAAGTAGTTTTCTCATATTGTGATTAGAATGAAATTTCTTTTGATTGATGATTTTTATTGATATGTTTTAGAGTAAGTCATTGATAATTGTGCATTGATGATTAAATTTGAAGGATACTAGAGAATCAAGCATGATAAGTCTATTTTTCAGAATTAAATTTTTTTTTTTAGGTTGTCTACCTGAATCTGAATGTTACCTTGAAGTTTGAAATTTACAAAGTTGACATCAAATACCCATAATTTTTGTGAGACTTTAAGCCTTATAGAGCCTATATTCTTTTTCGTGCTCACTTTTGATTATGAGTGTGTCAACATTGATCTGTTATTCTAGAACTTGCATTGATTATACATGTCGAGACCACACCTTTCTTATTCCATTAAAAGCCTACCTTAATAATTAACCCCTAGTGAACCGATTTGATCCTAACAACCCTTTTCTTTGACTTACCCACTAATATTAACCCAAAACCCTTTGTATTTGTTATCACCATTCTTTTTGACTACCCTATATCGAGGTTTGATTTGATCGGTTGCCTAATTATTTTATTTCAGTAGTAGTTTCATCATTTGACTTGTTCTTAAAAAAAATGAAGTATATTTATTATTAGTTCTATAATTAAGTGAGCTTACATGTTTAAATTTCAAATCTTGAAGAAAAAGCTCATATTATTAGTTTTCAATTGGTGTAATTATTTATTCTTAGTTCGTGTCTCTAGTTAGGTAATTTGTCAGGTCAGTCTCGATTCTAACCCTCTAATTTAGCCTTTATTCATACCTTTAACCTAAGCCCCGTTACAACCCTGTTAAAGACATTTTGATTTGTGTATCATCTCATTTTATAGTGGTGGAGATTTGATTTTCTTGCAAGCCTATGGGATTAACTTTTCATGTTTGACTTTTGAGTGCTTAATTATGAACCTTAAACACTTCGAGTGATTTGAGTGAATCTTTAGTAAGGCTGTCAACTCTTATCGATTTTGAATCACGGGTAATTATTCAGGTAAAGGGAAACGCCTATGTTTTCGTGCTATAAAACTATGACTTAGATTGTTTGAATTTTAAGGACCCTTCTATTTAAATTACCCATGTATGAATTATCTTTGAATTATGATGAAACATTATTGACAAATTTAATGAATCAAGGAAGTTCATTTTAATTGTGACTTGAGAATTTTGCTTGAGGACAGGCAAAAGATAAAGTGTGGGGGTTTTTGATAAACCGTAAAAGTAAAATATTTTAGGCCCACATTTAGCATGCTTTTGGATGATTTAAGCCCTAAACTGTTTAAATTGGTGCTCTTAATCCTTTGTTTTCATGTTTTGTACTCAGGTGAGCACCCAATGACGAAAAGAATGGAAAACGGGCCCAAAATGGAGTAAATGGACCCAAAACAGAGTAAATGGGCCATATCATGAAATCCACATGGCCGTGCCTCACTTAACAGCCTCGACACGGCCTAGCCATGACTTACACAGGTGTGTGCCATGGGCGTGTCCCTGTAGCAGAAAACAAGAGTTTCGTTCAGATTTGGATACTTAGGGGCGAAGAAACATATTCCAAAGCCTATATAAACACCCTAAGTATGACCAGAAAGGGGGAACCCACGACTTTAGTCAAGGGGCGTCCAACTAGGCCAGAGAAGGTTGATTTGTGGAAATTTACTCGAAGATAGCTAGTTGATCCATCTCAAGAAGCCAAAATTATACTCAAGACGGAGGACCTCTCCTTCAATTCCTTCAGGGGGTTTTATGGATTTCTTATGTTTTGTTTTATCTTTTCTTTTGAGATGTTTTCTTTTATAGTTATGAACTAAACCCTCAGATACCTGAGGGGGATGAAACCTAAGATGAATCTTGTTATCGTCTGTTGAACTATAGGATAAATATTTGACTTGTTCTTAATTATGTGTTCTTAATTCTTGTGTTGATATTTCCCAGATATTAATTCAAGTATGATGTGCCTAGGTGGAGGAGCAAAAGTCCCTGCCTACGAGTAGATCTAGCATAATTAAGCGGAGTTGATCGGGCGCCTAGAGATAGGGTGACGAGATTTTACCAGATTAGGGTGAAACCTAATATGGGAGTCCATAGATCGAGTTAATGCGATTATAGGGGTTTTAATTAGAAAGAGATTTCAATTAATCAACCTAGGGTTAGAAATTCGTCGCCTCGAGAGAGGGATTAATATAACTTAGGGAATATTACGGATCAAGCCAAATGAATAAATCGTCTGGTTTAGAGTTAGATAACAAGTAAAGTTTAGGTGGATTCTTCCTTGGGTGTCATCTAAATCAATTGGTTTTTCTTCCCACGTATTTTCCAAAATTTATTCTTCTTTGTCTTAGAGTCTTTAGTTTAGTAGTTAGTTAAATTTAGATTAGGTAAACAATTCCCTTAATTCTTAGGCTAAATAATATATAGAGAGTTAGTATTAGTACTTTTAGTTCCTTTGAGTTCAACTTTCCAGGCTTGCCTTATCTATACTACTGTTCGATAGGTAAGCTTGCCTCAAATCGTTGTCATAGTTACTTTCTAGGTTTGATCATTCTTTTTATAAATTTTAAGACTTTGACATCGCATAAAACAACGATCACCCAGTGTGGCGGGAGCTTGGTCAAGTCATTTCTTCTTACTTAATGTTTTATTTAGACATATACTTTTATGTGTTAAGTTTAGATTTTAATTTATAAATTGGAGTTCTACTTTGGTTTGATTATATGGATGATTTCGATTGTTAACTTTAAACAATTAAGGTCAGATTTTTCTAACGGTTTGATGTAGCCTCCAGACTTGGTCTTAACGTCTAGGCCGAGTACGGGGTGTTACATTTGGTGCTATTAGAGCCATGTTACAACACTCAGGTTGTGTTTTTGGGCTTCTATTTTAGGGAGTTACATTTTTTGAACTCCTATTTTGTGTTAAAAAGTGTTTTCAAAATCGAATCTTGACGCTGAACTTGTAAGTACTCCTACTTTAGCTATATTATTTAGTTGGAAAAAATTGAAGTATCTAAATTTTTTTGGTTTAGTTAAAGTCTGTGATATGAATTGTGAAATAAGGTACTTGATGAGAATTCTAAGCTGATCTGTGAACTTCTGGTATTGTAGATAAGTTGAAATAATGAGTTTATGTGGTAGTTGTGGACATGGCTCTCGTAGGCACCCTAGACGTCGATGAGGAGCTTGAGCAGAGTTATCCCTATAGGAAGTATGCCCAATTTGGAGACCAACGAAACCGTTGGTATTCCTACTACTGAGACTGGGTCTCAGACTCCGACAGGTGGGGATGATGTACTGTCCCAGGCTATGTTGCACATGTTAAAGAGGGTCTTTGAGAAAAATTCTGGATCCGGAGGCCGAGGGTGGGTTACTGAATGTCTCCGGTTAGAAGATGTTGTGTTGTTTAGGGTTGTCACTGGAGTCGCACCTACAGTGCCCGAGTACTTGCTAGAGGCCACTGAGTGTATTATGAACAACATCGACTACACTCCTGCAGAGAAACAAGTTATGTGGTATTTCTTCAAAAGTGCCTTCCAGAGCAAGTATGTGGGGGCGAGTTATGTAGATGCTCGTAGACACAAGTTTATGAGCTTAGCTCAAGGAGAGTGGTTTGTAGCTGAGTATAAGTATGAGTGATAAACCGTAATATGTTCATATTTTAATCCCATATTTAGCATACTTTTAGGAAGCACCGAAGGATGAAAAGAACGAGAAACGGGCCAAAAACGAAGAAAATAGGCCAAAGTATGAAATCGACATGGCTTGGGCCCAAGCCACACGGTCGTGCCTCCTTAACAGACCCGACCACGGCCTAGATTCAATTCACACAGCCGTGCCACACGGGCGTGTCCCTGATGTGACCTTTTTTAATTCTATTCAGAAAGGGTACTTAGAGGCAAAGAAAGACATTCCAAAAGCCTATATAAACACCCTAGAGGCCAACCTTCAAAAGGGCGTCTAGGTAGGCCAAAGAGCCAAGCTAGAGAAGCCAGAACTATGGGGTTTACTCGAAGAAAGCCAGTTTATCCATCTCAAGAAACCGGAATCATACTTAAGACGGAAGATCTTCCCTTCAATTTCCTTCAGTGGGTTTTAGGGTTTTTCATATGTTTTGTTTTATATTTTCTTCTGAGATGTATTCTTTTATGATTATAAACTAAACCCCTTAAATACCTGAGGGGGATGAAACCTAAGAAGGATCTTGTTATTGTTTTCTGAACTATATGATAAATACTTGATTTGTAGTTAATTATGTGTTCTTAATTCTTGCTTTAATATTTCAGGATATTGATTCAAGTATTGATGTGCTTAGGCAGTAGAGCAAAAGTCCCTGTTTAAGAGTAGATCTAGCATAGTTAAGCGAAGTTGATCGCAACCCTAGAAATAGGATGACGAAAATCTACCGGATTAGGGTCAAACCTAATATGGGAGTCCATAGATCGAGTTAATGCAATTCTAGGTGTTTTAATTAGAAAGAGATTTCAATTAATCAACCTAGGGTTAGACGTTAGTAGCCTCGAAAGAGGTATTAATATAATTTAGGAAATACTACAAATCAGGTCAAGTGAATAAATCATCTGGTTCAGAGTTAAATAACAAGTGATGTCTAGGTGGATTCTTCCTCGGGTAAGTATTAGTACTTTTGGTTCATTTGGGTTCGACATTCCGGACTTGCCACTAAACTATACTATTGTCCGATAGGTGCGCTTGCCTCAATTGTGGTGATAGTTAGTTTTTAGGCTCGATTATTCATTATATAAATTTTAAGACTTTCTCAGACACTGCGATAAAGTTTTTGGCGCTGTTGTCGGGGAACTAAAATATTAAGAACGCTCAATTTTTATTACTTTAGCCATATTTTATTTTTTTAGCAATTAAATTTTATTTTTACTTTTCTAAATTTTCTTCTTTGCTTCTGCAAGGTATTCTAGTTTATGACTAGAAGAAACCCATCAGGACCTCTACTTTACGACAGTGAAATTGAAAGCACAATTTGCAGAAACCCAAGAGAAATAAGGAGAAGCCTACAATACATACAAGAAGAGCAAGAAGACAAAATTAATACTACAGAAGAAATGGCTGAGAATAATCTGCTACCTCCGGAGGTGGCCGAAAATTATGCTCCTCGAACAATGTATGATTATGCTAAACCTAATTTAACAGGAACTGAGTCAAGTATTGTTAGACCTATTATTGTTGCAAACCTAATTTAGAGATACTTTATAATTCATGGAAGAGATACGAGATCTATTGAGAAGGTGCCCACACTATGGATTACCTTTGTGGCTACAGGTCCAAACTTTTTACAACGGTGTGAACCCCTCAACCAGGCAGTTGATTGATTCAACCGCCGGCGGAACCCTGAATAACAAAACACCTGAGGCTGGCTACGAATTCATTGAAGAGATGTCATTGAATAACTATCAGTGGCAAGTCACAAGGACAAGACCAACAAAAGTCGCCAGTGTTTTCAACCTCGACGCAGTAACCATGCTATCAAACCAAGTAGAACTTTTGACTAAGAAAATTGATGGTTTATTTGGTTCTTCGCAGGTACATCCAGCTATGTAGTGCGAGATGAATGGAGTAGGGATGATCAATACAGAATATCCACCTTACAACTCGAGCACTGAAAACGAGCAAGTTTATTATATGGGTAACAATTTTAGACCTCAAAATAACCCTTATAGTAACACTTATAATCCAGGTTGGAGGAACCACCGTAATTTTTCATGGGGTGGTCAAGGAAATTAGAGACAACAACCCCCTCCAAACTTCCAACAACAGCCTTATCCACAGGAAAAGAAGCCGAACCTTGAGGAGATGCTGACAAAATTCATAGCGGTGTCAAAAATACGTTTCCAAAACACCGAGACAACACTTAAAAATCAAAAGCATCGATTCAAGGGATCGAGAACCAATTAGGTCAACTTGCTAAGATCATATCAGAGCGACCACAAGGCAGCTTGCCAAGCATCACTGAAACTAACCCGAAGGAGCAACTTTAAGCCATAACAGCTCATGTTAGTAAAGGGTTAGAAAAGTCCAAATTAAGACAAGAGAAGGGGGTAGAGGAAGGTAAGGTTGACATAAGTCATGATAGGCCAAAATTGATAATTAAAGAATACCAGCCTCGTGTGCCATATCCCGATGCGATGAAGAAAGAAAACACAGATGAACAATTTGGTAAATTTCTTAAACTTTTAAAGAAATTATATATTAACTTATCGTTTCTTGAAGCTCTTTCGCAGATGCCAGATTCAAGGAAATTTTTAAAAGAGCTTTTAACAAACAAACGGAAGTTAGGCGAGGAATCGCATGTGGAACTAAACGCAGTGTGCTCAGCAATGTCGCAAAATAGACTACCAAAAAAATTAAAAGATCCAGGTAGTTTTACAATTCCATGCTTAATTGGTAGTTTATCTGTTGATAATGCTTTAGCTAATTTAGGGGCAAGCATAAATGTTATGCCTTCTAAAATGTTTAAGCAACTAGGCCTAGGGAAACCCAAACAAACTAGGATGAGCATTCAATTAGCTAATAAAACTATTCAAATTCCTAAGGGTATAATTGAAGATGTACTAGTCAGAATTGACAAATTCATATTCCCGGTAGACTTTGTCGTTTTAGACATAGATGAGGACAATAGTATCCCCTTAATTTTAGGAAGATCTTTTTTAGCAACTGCTAGAACTAAAATTGATGTTGGTATAGGAGAACGCATACTTCGTGTAGGTGATGAACCAATCAGTCTTCAGGCTCTTGACTCGTCTAGGACATCAAGTAATCAAGGTGAGAAAATTAATTTTATTAATGACCATTCGATTAAACCTTCTTTTCAGGAAGCACCACAGAACCACACAACTGAGCCAGATCCTAGACCTCATGACAACAAAGAAATAACTCACGAGGAACGATGGCTTCAGATCAATGAACTAGATGAATGGAAGACACATTTCAAGGAGAAACTAGGAATACACGAAGCATAACCAACGCCATTCCGTGGGACAAATGAATTTAAGATCGGAGATCAGGTATTGTTGGACAAGACAGACCCTCGAATCTTCCTATCCGACCTTAATACAAACGAAGAAATCCCTTTAAGGTACTCAATGTTTTCCCATACAGAAGGGTCAAGGTAAGTAATCCTATATTTGACACTTTTAAAGTAAATGCTACTCGACTCGAGCTATATATTGATAATATAACTGATAGCATGAGAAAGGATTTTCAACTCGTCAAACCACCATGATTATGCGAACGAGAGGTAAGTCTAGCTTAAGACTTTAAACGAGCACTTATCGGGAGGCAACCTGAGCACTAGCCCCATTAATTTTTTACATTTTTATTTTTATTTTTATTTTTCCTTTTTAGCACCTAAGTACAAACTAACCAAAGTGTAGATTTCCATGCCACACTGCCTTGCACACGGCCGTGTGGATACTACAGATTTTAGTACCCATATGGTGGAGATAATACGAAATAGGACGAAAAATATCTTCAAGCCACAGGCTCCGACTAAACCCCACGGCCGTGCGATACTACTGTGGTCGACACTATTTTAGCAACAAGGGAGTGGCGACCTGCACACAGGCGTGGGAGAAACGAATGAAGCACAACACGGCTGTGCGATATGGCCGTGTGACTCAACACGCCCACGATACACGGGCATGGGAATGTACCAGATTTGAGATTTCTATTTAAAACACCCCTCTCCCCTTCTCACCTACTCCCCATTCCCCTTCTTCTTCCATACCCTTTACACTCCCCTCCCTTTTTCATTTTTTACCTTTCTTCATTCTCCTAACTCTTGATCTAACCATATCCATGTCAAAGAAATAGAAGGATCCTAGCACTGTCTCCCTCTGCGAGACTAAACTACATAAGTTCATGCCGGCCGCTTCATTAACTCAACAGGACAAGGACCTTTGAGTCCATTTAACTTTTCTTGTTATTTCCCCTTCTCCTTTATTTTCCTTTTCTTTATTTTTCTTATACTTAATTTATTCTATTCTATTTTATTTTCTTTGATTTAGGTTCTAAAGGCTACTTGGGAATCACAACACCATGGCTTTAGAAATCAAACCCACATCGCTAACCATCTAACGATAAGGACTTTTTAGTCCATTAATCTTGTCTTTTAATTGTATTTTACTTTTTATTTTCTTTCTCTTTATCTTTCTTGTCTTTAAATATATAATTAGTATATTTTGAATTATTCTTATTATTTCCTAGCTAATTCTTCATGAGATTCCCAATTTCTTCATCTAGCGCAGAGATTGTGGGCGGCCACCGTACCACCACCAAAGACGCCTCCTCCAACATATCTTTCACCTCCGAATCAAGTTTCTTCACTTCCAACTGAAGGAACCTGTCCAAAATTTAGGAAATTTCACCTCTCTCCCTCTCTTTTGATGTTTCCACTGTATTGTGAATATCTATCTTTGTACATTGAGGGTAATGTACATCTTAAGTGTGGGGGGTGAATTTTATTTTGAAAAGTTCCTAAATTTTTTCATTTTTCTCAAATCCCTAAATTATGTCTTATTTTTAAGTAATTTTCTCATATTACTATTAGAACGAAATTTCCTTTGATTCATGGTTTTTATTGATATGTTTTGGATTAAGTCATTGATAATTGTGCAGTGATGATTTAAACTTTAGGAGACTAGAGAATCAAGCATGATGGGTCTATTTTCAAAAATTAAAATTTTGTTAGGTTGTCTACCTGAATCTAATTATTACCTTGAAGTTTGAAATTTACAATGTTGATATCAAAAACCCATAATTTTTGTGAGATCTTGAACTTTTTAGAGCATGCATTCTTTTGTGCTCACTTTTTGATTATAAGTGTGTCAACATTGATTTATTATTCTAGAACTTGCTTCGATTATACATGTCAAGACCACATTATTGATTTGATATACAGAGATGATAAAGGCACTTAGGATTTAACTCACTTACTCCACTAAAAGCCTACCCTCACAATTAACCCCTGGTGAACCCCTTTTATCTTAACAACCCTTTTTATTGACTCACCCACTAATATTACCCTAAAACCCATCTTGTATTTGTTATCACCATTTCTTGACTCCCTTTTTGTCGAGATTTGATTTTGAGCAGTTGCCTAACTATGTTCTATATTTCAGTTGTTAAAGTTCTTTCTTCTTAATTGTAAATATATTCTTAAAAAAATAAAGTTATTCATTGTTTTTTCTATGTTTGAGCTTAAGCAATTAATTCCACATTCTAAGAATAAGCTCGTGTTATTAGTGTTTCAATTTTTCAATTGATGTAATTATTCAGGATTAGTTCATTTTTCTAGTTAGGTAAATTGTCAATTCAATTTCGATTCTAACCTTTTAATTTAGCCTTTATCCACACCTTTAACCTAAGCCCCATTACAACCCCTTTTTAAAGACCTTTTGATCTGTGTATCATTTCATTCTATTGTGGTGGAGATTTTATTTTCACGCAAGCCTATGGGATTAACTTTTCATGTTCGACTTTTGAGTGCTTAATTTTGAACCTTAAACACTTTGAGTGATTTGAGTAAATCTTTAGTGAGGATGTCAACTCCTGTCCATTTTGAACTAAAGGTGATTAGTTAGGCAAAGGGAAACGCTTATATTTTCATGCTACAAAAACTATGACTTTGATTGTTTGAATCTTTAGGACCCTTTGAGTTAAATTATCAATGTATGAATTACTTTTGAATTATGATGAAACATTATTAATGAATATTATGAATTAAGGAAGTTCACTTTAATTGTGAGTTGAGAACTTTTCTTGAGGACAAGAAAATGCTTAAATGTGGGGGTATTTGATAAACCGTAATATGTTCATATTTTAATCCCATATTTAGCATACTTTTGGATGATTTATTCCTTGAATTGTGGAATTTGGTGCTCCTAATCCTTTAATTTCATGTTTTATGCTTAGGGAAGCACCAGAGGATGAAAAGAATGAGAAACGGGCCAAAAATTGAGAAAATGGACCAAAGTACGAAATTGACATGGCCTGGGCCCAAGCTACACGATCGTGCCTCCTTAACAGACCCGACCACGGCCTAGATTCGATTCACACGGTCGAGCCACATGAGCGTGTCCCTGACGTGACCTGTTTTAATTCTATTCGGAATAGGGTACTTAGAGGCAAAGAAAGACATTCCAAAAGCCTATATAAACACCCTAGAGGCCAACCATCAATAGGGCGTCTAGGTAAGCCAAGGAGCCAAGCCAGTTGATCCATCTCAAGAAGCAGGAATCATACTCAAGACTGAAGATCTTCCCTTTAATTTCCTTGAGGGGGTTTTAAGGTTTTTCTTATGTTTTTTTTATATTTTCTTCAGAGATGTAACTAAACCCCTTAAATACCTGAGGGGGATGAAACCTAAGACAAATCTTGTTATTGTTTTCTGAACTATATGATAAATACTTGATTCGTTCTTAATTATGTGTTCTTAATTTTTTCTTTAATATTAAAGGATATTGATTCAAGTATTGGTGTGCTTAGGCAGTGGAGCAAAAGTCCCTGTTTAAGAGTAGATCTAACATAGTTAAGTGAAGTTGATCGCAACCCTAGAAATAGGATGATGAAAATCTACCGGATTAGGGTCAAACCTAATATGGGAGTCCACAGATCGAGTTAATACAATTCTAGGTGTTTTAATTAGAAAGAGATTTCAATTAATCAACCTAGGGTTAGATGTTAGTAGCCTCGAAAGAGGTATTAACATAAATTAAGGAATCCTATGGATCAAGTCAAGTGAATAAATCATCTGGTTCAGAGTTAAATAACAAGTGAAGTCTAGGTGGATTCTTCCTCGGGTATTGTCTTAATCAATTGGTTTTTCCCAAAAGTATTTTCCCTAAATCATTCTCCGTGTCTGAGCATCCTTAGCTTAGTAGTTAGTTAATTTTAGATTAAACAACAATTCCCTTAATTCTTAGGTTAAATAATAAAAAGAAAGTTAGTATTAGTACTTTTGGTTCCCTTGGGTTCGACATTTCTGCCTTGCCACTAAACTATACTACTGTCCGATAGGTGCGCTTGCCTTAGTCGTGGTGATAGTTAGTTTCTAGGCTCAATCATTCATTATATAAATTTTAAGACTTTCTCAGACACACGACCAATGAGGCCGAGTTTTTGAGATTGAATAGGTATGCTTGCGGTCTAGTTCAGAAACACTAAGAGAGGATTATCTAGTTCAAGGAGGGATTAAGGTATGACCTAAGAGTTTTGATAGCTCCTCAGAGGAAGCAAGTTTTTGCAACCTTAGTTAACAAGGTGAAGATAGCCGAAGCGGTGAAACACACTGAGCATGAGAGGAGAGATCGAGAGAGAGGTTAGAGTAAGCTTAAGAGGGATTCGAGTCCCTCTAGTTTTGTTCAACGCCCTAAGAAACAGGCTAGATTTGATGGGCCTTTGAGGATTAAGGCTCCATCTACACCGACTGAGAATCAAAATTGTAGCGACTATGGGAGATGCCATCTGGACGAGTTTTGGAGGAAGTTGGGGGCTTGTCTTCGATGTGGATTGATGGAGCACCGTGTTCGGGACTGTCCCCAGCGACTAAATTGAGAACAACTCAACAATCATCTGGGGGTCATGGTACGGGCAGAGGTGGTAACAGTTTCGACCAAGGTTAGAGAGCACTAGGTAGAGGCGCGGGTCAGATTGAGCCACGATAGCCTGTCCTTATGTATGTGGCGAGACATCGTGAGGATAAAGATGACACCAACATTATATTGGATACGTTCTTTATCTATTATGTTCCATATTTTTCTCTGATAGATATTGGTTCTACTCACTCGTATATAGCTTACAATGTTTTTATGGATCTAGGTATATCTGCTAAGAGTACTGCTACGGTGATCTCTGTGATTAGTCACTTATGTCAGTCAATTCAAGTTGATAAAGTGTATAGTCAGGTTCCATTAGAAATTCAAAGTGTGGTGTTCCTGGTTGTAATACCCCGAAAGTTATCACAGTAAGAAAGTGAAATATTGTCCTTGATATAATAAAATAAGAAAATAACGTGACAAAAAAGGGAATTTTGAATTATGTTAACAAAAGTTGTTTGGGAAGTATATTATGATATATTAATTTAAGAAATGACTAAATCACAAAGGTGAGAAAAGTTTTGTGGCCCAACAGTAAGTGCTCAAAAGTTGAGGTTTTAAAGTGTAAATATGAAAATGTTGAAGGACCAATAGTGCAAATATTTTAAGGGTGGAATAATCTAGAAACTAAGGAAAATGGATGAATTAGGACCAAATTGAATAAGTGAAAAAAGTATGAGGGTTAAGTCACAATTTTACCAAAATAAGTGATGAGTCAATGGAGGAAATTTAAAGAATCATAAGGGCCAAAATGGTCATTTAGCAAGGAAGATAATTTTGAAGAGTAATGATGATGTTGGTGATATTTTAAAATAAATAAATATTAGTTTATTAATATTTTAATTTGATTTTTAATTATATTCTTTTATTATTTTATTTAGAATATAAGGGAAGAAAGATGAAGAATTCTCTTCATCTTTCCATGCAACCAACATGAGAAGAGAAAAGAAAGAAAGAAATTTTCTTTTCTTTACAATTTGGTCCTTTTTCCAAAATTTCACCATTTTCACTTAGAAATGAAAAAACTTTTCATAGCTACCAAGAGAGAAAAATAATAAGAAGACTATGGGGAGCTAAAATATCAAGTTAGACTCAAGAAATAGAAGTTTGAGGAGAGAGAAAATCAAGTTAAAGATTGAAATCAATAGGATAAGGTAAGAACATCAAGATATCAATATATTTTTAAGGTTGATATTATTAAAAAAGCATGAAAATGATGTTAAAGTAGAGTTTTTTTATATAAGGTTCTATGTTCTTGATATGTTAGTGAAGGGAAATAAGAGGAAGTAATGGGAAATATTGTAGAGAAAGGAAATGAGGGTGTTATATTATCAACATTTTGCACTAAAACAGATTTGGATAGCAGCAGTAGTCTGACTTTGAAAATTAAATCCTATTGAGTCTAGGTTTATGTAGAAGAAACATTGTACGCAAAAGAATTTCATATTATGAGATATATGAATTTTTGTGAGACAAGGTCAAATTGATTTCGGGTTCCCCTGTTCTGACTATGGAAAATCATTAAAAGTTGTAAAAAATAATTATGGGTTTAAATTTATATGTTTAAATTCTTAATGAGTCTATTTTTAATAGAAACAAACGGAAATATCATCTAAACCCCGTACTAAGAGATAATTAATTTTTAGTAAAGAAAGGTCGAAGCTGTCAATTAGCAGAACAAGGATAAATTTGAAGATTTTACTGTACTTATTGGTTAAATTATAAATTCTAAAATTTTAATGGTAGAAATATATTTGAGTCTAGTTTCAAAAATATCAAGCAGATCTTAATTTATAATTTTGTAGCTCAAGATATAAATAATTTAGTGACTATGACTCAAGTGGAGAGCTTTGATATGAACATATAAGTAAATAGTGGAATTATATATACATTAAGGATGTGGAATGGAGAGGAGGAGGAGGAAAATATATATGAATATTTAGCTAGCATGGGTTTACATTAAAAATGGCTAATTTGCATGTTTTAGGCTCAGGGACTAAATTGAATAAAAGTAAAATTTTAAGGGCAATTTTATAAAAATGTCAAAAATGACCAAATTGCATGAAATAATTTTTTTTATTGTCTAAATTAATTTGAAATAAATTATTAATATCAAGTGAGTTTAGAGCTTTAATTTTGTTGTATGATGAAATTATAAAGTGCTTTTGTTAAATATTAATGTTAGCATCAAATGGTGAAAATAGTTAAAATATTAGAGTTTGGTATTAAATTTCTGTTTTATTAAGGGCTGTATGATAGCCTAGAATATTTGAATAAATTATTAATTGAGAAATATTAGTTTATTTGATAAAATTAATTAGTTAAGGGACTAAATTATAAACGTTGTAAAAGCTGGGGAAATTGTATAAATTCAAAAAATTAATGTTGGATAGTTCAATGCCATTCAGCTCAATTAAACGGATTTAAATTTGTCCATTCAGCTGGACCTTTGTACAACCTATAAATACTAAGCTTGCATCTTGTATTTCAGACTTTTGAACCTTGGATGAATTTTAATCTATTTGTAAGTTGTTCAACTCTCCTAGTTCTTTTGTGACTCAAATTGACTTATCTAGCTAGTCTAGTGGCGTTAATCTAATTCCTTTGTGAACTTATCACTTTAACGAGTGTGGCATTCAATCTATACCGTTTGGTTCCTATCTCATGTAGATTATGGGTTATGGTTCAATCTACCAACCTGATTTCCACCTTAAGAGCTATTATAAGAATTTGGTCGATATTCTCTTAATATTGGTTCGTTCTTTAGTTTTTAAGGCCATACTTAACTCGTCCATTTTCCATATCAATAAAACAACCCCTTGTTAAACCTATCTTTGTCTGAATTTAGCCTTTCAACTAACTAGTCTGAATACTACTTAATTTTACGATCAGGAACACAAGCGGCTCGATTCGTCCAATGAGTACGAGATTGCATCATAAGAAACGGTAAGAGAATGATATGTATCATAACATGTACATATATGATTATCTTTGATATTTTGATACAAGGAAATTATGTAAGTTGAGACGAGTAATAAACTCAAGTGTGACATGTCGAAAAAATAAGTATATCAATGTTGAATTTATATGAAATATGTGCAAGTACACTAACAACTGTTGTTGTTTGATGCTTAGACAAGTGCCAAGCTATTGGTTGAATGGTAAAATGTTTATTTATATGATGCATTGAAGTGGTAAGTACTTAAGAGAAAATATGCTACTGCTCATGAAAAAGTGGTAAGTTTTAAATTGTGTAATTTCTTACTAATTGACTTATCATGTGATCAATTCGAAAAAGGCTTTGTAACACCCTAACCTGTGTCTGTCGCCGGAGCGGGATTTCGGAGCATTACCGGAACATTCAAAAACATTTACAGATAAATCATGTCAATCAGTATACTCTTTCTAAAATAATTTGCAACGTCCCTTAAATGGACCCTCGAGGCCCAATAGTAACATTAGAATTGAGTAGGGACTTAATCGGAAACTCTAAGAATTTTTCGTGGCATTTCAAAAATTTTCCAAGGTACAGGGCTCACACGCCTGTGTGGTCCAAGGGACACGCCCATGTGACCCTAGCACACGCCTGTACTATAGGCCATGTTCGAAATTAGGTAGCTTACTGACTTATGCCACACGTCTATGTGCTAGGTCGTGTGGTTAATTAATTTAATTTGAATTAGATGCAGGTTTCACACGGCCATGACACACGCCCGTGTTCAAGGCCGTGTCACCCACACAGATAAGACACACGCCCGTATGCTTAATTTTAAGCATTCTGTTTCTAAATATTAGGATGCAGGGGACACATGACCTAACTACACGCCTGTGTTACCAGGCCGTATGTCACACACGGTCTAGACACACGCTCGTGTGGACAAAATGAAGCCATTTCTAGCTTCATTTCTCACCCAGAATTTCACCCAAGACATGCACTTGAAATACACATCCAATACCAACCAATTCAAGCATTCAAATTGGGTAGTTTCTATCATTCACAAGACATATCACTACAAGCATACATGATCACAACCTTATCTTAGCTTAACTTAAGCATTCCCAACATTGATCACATATTTTTAACATAACACATGCGTATATATGTATATCATAATAATCTACTTAGTCATACCAAAATGAACCAACACTAGCCATTCCAATGGCTAGGTTACAAAATAACATTTTAAGCCACTGTTGGCCAAGTTGTCCTATACATGCCATTACAACCATAATTGACTTACCATACTGTACCAACATAGGCTGATAGATAGTGTGAGTGATCTCCGCCAAGCTTCCAATCCAACGAGCTTCCGATTTACTCTAAAATAAGGGAAAATAAAATGGGGTGAACATTTTATGCTTAGTAAGTTCATATAACATGGTACATAACTTACCATTCATTCTATTTTGAGGTAACTATGTAAGGCATATTCAATCAATTTGACCTCAAGCCCTACACATATCCTCATTGCCCTTGTTAGTCATGTATTCAATAATAACATCAAAACATATATGGGCACACAACAATCAAGTTTCCATTCACATATGCTTTCTACCACATATATTCATTAAACATGTATAATTCATCTCATTATTACAAGTACAATTTCATAATAGTTCACTTTGAGTTCAGATCATTTCACATCAGAACTTTACTCATTTCACTCTGAATATCAAGGTCACGCTTAGTACACTCAAGGTGTACAAGTCTATAATCAAGAATGCACATATGTTCATCAAATAAAGTCCATGTAAAATAATATCATCTCATGTTTTCATAAATCATTTGTCATGTAACATCATTTTCTTGTATTTCAGACGGATACGTATAATAACTCATTTCTTATACATATCTTCTCATATCAAGATTCCTACCCATTGAATTTATCTGAAATATCGATGGTTACTCAGGTAGCACACTCGAGGTGTACAAACCAGGATCCATCAATTCATATTCAATGGTATCCATAAGGTACTATCTTATAGAGTACAATCTCAAGCCACAGATGTATACAATAGGATTACCAGTCCAGGCTAAATCTTCTTTATGGCATATGCTCTAAGGAGCTTGATTTGGATTACCCATCCGGGCTAAATCCAATTCATAATATATATTCAAGAGGACTCACATCAAGATTACTCGTCCAGGCTAAATCCTTTCTGTAATGAAGTCATTAGGATTGCTCGTTCGAGCCTAATCCATTCTGCAACAAATGCATGACCTCATTCATTTCGGTAATTACATTTATCCATCAATTTTCATTTATTCAAACAGAATTTAAACATTTTTTCTAACATTATCAAGCATGTGATTATTTTGTGCATCCACAATATTCATATAATTCAAAAGACACATTCCACATCCATTTCAAGCATATAAGTAACATTCTCATTGTTTGACCTTTATCATCTATCAGGCATTATCATTTAAATTAGGCATTTTTAATTATCGAGCTTGATTAGATATGTAATCATTCCATGTATTTATGACATTTATACAATTTACATAAACACAATCAATGCAAGCATGTAAATAAACACAATTTAGTTACACGAACTTACCTAAAAAATGTTCATGTACGTAAAATCTACAAATCTGACATTTTCCTTTTTGCTCGTTCTAGCTCCGAATTTGGTCTATCAGGATCTATACAAGTAAATCTAACATTAATTTACCATATTTCACATTCAAGTGGACTCAATTTTCATCCTAGGAAAATTCACCATTTTGCATATAACTTTTCCATAAATTCCATTTTCATCCTTAGGCTCAGAAAATGAAACTTTTGCAAATTACTCCCTATTCCAAGCCTAACCAAAGCCCCATTACAAAATTTACAGCACATGTATTCATAAAATTTTAGAATTTTTCCTTCAATTTTAGAAGTTTACATTTTAGTCCCTAAATATGTTTTCATCAAAAATCACTTTGTAAAAGTTATTTATCTATCAATAATCTTTCATTTTCTACCATAAATTTCTAATTTCCAGCATATACATCCATGACCCATTTTTCGTACTTTGATAACTTTTCAAATTAATGTAACACCCCGAAATAGGGCCTACACGGAATAGTGGTTGTGAAACCACGAATTCAAGATAGAAAAGTTTATTATGATTAATTATTATGATTTATCGAGTGATTAGATGCATGTGTTAGAATATCGATAGAAAATTTCATGAATTGCATGTCTAATTTGCCTATTAGGACTTAATTGCAAAAGTTGATAAATATGAGTTTTAGATGTTAAAGGATTTAATTGAAGAGCATAATTGAAGTAGAGGCCCTTAAATGGCAATTATACAATTAGGCTTTCATGGACAAAAATGGACATATATAGGTAGAAAGAACCAAAGTTTTTAATGAAGGGTAATTTAGTCATTTGGTAATAAAAAGATATTAAAAGGGAAAAAGATGGCAAAATATGCTCATCTTCTTCATTAGGCCGAATTTTCAAGGGTTCACCATAGCTAGGGTTTGTTTCAAGCTTCCAAGCTCCATAGTAAGTGATTCCAAGCCCCGTTATTAATGTTCTTTACATTTTTGAAGCCCCAGTAGCTCGATTTAGTTTATTCTATCAATAATTCATGCTAGGGTTCATATTTGGAAAAATACCCATAAGTGAAATGTGTTTATTTTGATGTTTTATGATAGAATATGAAGTCTAAAATTATGTTAAACAACTTTTGCTAAGTGATTTTAAGTAAAAATGAGTAAAACAGCGTAATCGGTAAAAATACCTAATGTTCATAAGAACATGTTAGAGTGAGAATTTGATGTTGTCATAAGGGAAAAATGATCAGCATGTCATAAAACATAAGAATAAGGGATAAAGTTTAATTTTCGAGCTTTGGGGCAAATGTGTAAATATGTAAAAGTTTAGGGGCAAAATCATACTTTTGCCAAAGTTAGAGTTAAGGACTGTTTTGGTAAATGTGAGTATTAAATAAGCTAAATTTTCTATTATAGATCAAGAAGAACGAAATCCGGAGTTACATCGGGGAAAGAAAAAGATAATGGACTAAATCGATATAGTTTATCGTAATTTGTTTCGAGGTAAGTTTGCGGTAAATAAATGCAATATTCTATTATTTTACATTTAATACTATTAAATTCCAGCATTTACATATTTATTTTATAAATTTATCATTCAAAGACTCAAGTATGAATTGACGGAAAAGCTATCTCAGAAAGTTCTGGTTGAACCTTAGGAATGTGTAGGATACAAATGTCATGACATTAGGGTTTAAGGAAATCATGTAAGACCATGTCAAGACATGGCATTTGAAACACCCCAAACCCGGCCCACGAGACTTGACTGGATCTGGTATGTTCCTCGATGTAAACCGGTTCAAAAATTCTTTTGTTGCTTTGGAAAAACTGTGTTTTGAAAGAAAAATTATTTTGGGTTAGGCTCGAGTTGAAAGCAATTTTATATTAAATTGAAATCCCTTTATTTTAAGTGATAAAACATTTAGAGTTCGTTTAAAAATGAATTTACTTAAACTTTAATTGATAAAAATTCATAAACATAATAAAAACAATAGAATAGTTCAACTATGGCCTTATTACATCAAAATAAAACCCAAAATTAAATTCAAGTACATAAAATAAAAAGTCCGAATAAATTAAATTTCTGAGCTTCGCATGGCCACCCCTAAGCTTCTGCCGACCCGGTCCATCACTGATCGTCACCTGAAAAAAAAAGTTGCCCAACGGGGTGAGTCAAATAGACTCAATGTGTAACCAACACTAAAATTTAATAGCTCAGGCATACATTATCATATCACATGCATATTCATATAACAGATAGGAGAAAAAAAATGATGCAACCCGAACCCAAACCTATATGCCATCCGCTACACGTCACCCGTACCATCTTGCACACCATGGAGACTACTAAGTCAACCCTCCATCCGCTACACACCATCGAAGGCTGCCGCTGCAGACGACATGCTCATCGCCCTTATAATTTTCGTGGCATAGCCACCAGATAATACTTGTGTCATGTGACACCACATTCAGATAATGTGACCGAAGTCACCACATTCAGATAATGTGACCGAAGTCACCATATTCACTTCCCTTTTTTCATATAACCCGAATGCCCCATATCATACATATCATGCACATCATGCCTTAATTCACATTCTTATCACTTTTCACATATTATATATAACATATATTCATAATCCTAATAGGAGTAGGAAATGTACCAGAGTACTTTGTACCATTGTATGGTACCTTAGCCATATTTTCACAATCTTATTAACATATTCAATTTAAAACATAGCCATAAACATATTAAAACTTAAGGTAGGGTACACACCTGATATACTTAACGCTTTATGGAAATCTCGAAAACCCGATCTAGTGCTTTAGATCCTTAACTTCCTACATTCGGCCACACTTAGTACCTTTAGTAAAAGCCTATTCGGCTATTCAATCAAATCCCGAAGGATCACTTGTAACAAAACCCCCTTACCTGCTGCCGATTTGATGGCTAATCAAATCCTGAGACTCAAAGATATCTCCTCCTTGCAATCGGCCCACACTAGATCACATAACAGGTTAGCTTCCGGCTTTTGAATAATTAAGTAATAGATCTAAGTACTAAAATAGGGCCTTGGCCGATTATACCTAAGTGCTTACCTTAGATATTTGAAATCCCGAAGAAAGTCCCAAAAGATCCTCCCTTGTAGTCGACAGTAGGCAAAACCCGAAACCTTTTCCATAGTTTCGGCCAAAGAACAACAATAATGATTAGATCTCATATTTCGGCTAAAAGAGAAAGGATTGAGAACCGAATAATAAAACATCTTACCCTCAATATTGAAATTGACTGCACCTTCACTTGAATCCACAGAGAATTCGGCTATGGCTAAAGGAACTTGGTTTCGGCTTTTGATGATCTCTTGAGAGATTCAGCTTCACAGGAACAAAAATAGAGGAGTATGAGGCTTAGGAGTTTCGGCAATGGTGATCTTTTAGGAAGAGGTAGTTTTCGACTAGAGTGAAAGAAGAAGAAAAGAAAAACTTTGGGAGAGAAAAAGAGTAAACGAAAAGGGAGGCTGATTTGCTAAATGAAATTCGGCTATTCCCTTTCCTAGCTTAGCCGAAATTACTAAACTTAAAGTCCCTTACTTGGCCATCACTTCTGTAACATCCCAAAATTGGGCTTAATAGGATTGGGCCGATTGGGCCATGGGCTTTAGGAAAATTTGTGTGTTATTTAGTTACTTGTGTTAGCTCGGGTAGGATTATTTGTGTGTTTAGCATAGTCTTGTGAAGGCTTGATTTTATTTATGAAGTTAGAATAATTATTAGCATTAAAAATTTAGTGAAGTGGATTAGATGAGCTTGACACTTAAGTTAATTTAAGTGTTAAATTTTAGCACATGAGGAGCTAGTGGCAAGATGGTTAGGACGTAGGAGAGTTGCTTGAGGGAAGTGGTTCGAGTTGCTTGGAGAGCATTTTGAAGACTTTATTTTATGTATCCTAACATTAAGTGTCGGTCAACTCTAATTAAGGTAAGTTGGACTTTCAATTTTTTATGGCAAGTTGAATAGTAATTTAGGAAAGCTTGAACATTGGGAAAGGAATCATATGGATTAAGGAAGGATAGGGGACATAAGGCTTGGTTTAAGGTGAGGTTTTTGGAAGCTTTTTAATGGCTATTTGTCCATGAATGTGGACGGTTTCATGGACTAAGGGGGTTGACTTAAGTTTTGTGAATGAATAGGAGGAAATAGGGAGAAAATTAGGAGTGTGTTTAATTCAAAATTACTTTGAATTGTTGGCAAAAGTATGGTTGCCGAATTTTTGATTTGTGTAGGGGAAAAAGGTGCGAAACTTCTTTGTAGTTAGGTGACATTTTCGGCTAGTTTTGTAGGTGTTAGTCTTTGTTTTTGTGTCAAGCCGAAATCTCCCTTTGCTTTGTCATTTTCTTCCTAATGCTTTTGGTTGAAACAAACCCGATAAATTATGGTTACTATTAAGTTTGAAATAATTCGTTATTTGTTGTAATCTGATACAAAGGAGAAATTATGGTTGTTAAGTTAAAGCGAAGATATGTTAAATTATGCTTATAAGTTGATAGAGTAAACATTATGACTGAATGAAAATTTATAACTGTGAGTTTTAATGCAGTTATTGTTTTATGTTTATATTGTTGGACTCGATAAAAGATTGGTAAGAGTTGCTTATTATTTTCGTACGGACTTACTAAGCTATATATATATAGCTTACTCCCTTCCTTTTCAATGTCTTATAGGGTTATTAAGCTAGCTCGGATTGGAGTTCGCTTGAGATTCTATCACACTATCATCATTTTGGGTATAAATGAATTCAAGTATTTTAATCTATGGCATGTATAGGGACTTAGTCATTTGTTTAATGTGTCATTGTGATTGTAGCCAATGTGTTGGCTTGAGATTGTGAAATGCTTGTTTTGATAATTGGCCATGTAGATTGGTTTATTTGGGCTATTATGGTTGTAAGCCTAAGTATATATATATGTGTTTGTGTGCTAATGACTTTGGTGATATGGTCATGCTATGCTTCGTGAATGATAGAAATGTTATTTATGACATGAATGTGAGATGTTTGAAAATGTGGTCTATTAATGAAATGATAAAGTGGTGTAAAATTAGTTATCTTGAAAGTAGTCAATTGTTACTTAGTAAATTGTAACACCCTGGTTCTAGGGGTTAGGCGTTTGGTACTTAGCTCGGGTGTTGGCACACTCTAGGGTGTGGTTGGGTAGGTTTTAGGGGTCCGGAGAACCCTAGGTAGTAGTGGAACGTTTTGGAAAATTTTTAGTTTTAGGGGTTAAAAGGGGAGATTGGATAAAGGGGGCCTTAAGAGAATTTTTGGTGGAGTTTTGGCACTAAGAGTAGCTTAGCAGAGTGGGGGTGGAGGCGCCACTTAGAGCATGGAGAAGTGACACCATTTGCATGGGGAAGGGCTCGAGTTCGATTCGCAAGAGGCGACATTTGGGGCCTTGTTTTTGCGTCAAAGAGGAAAGAAGTTGGGTGGCTTTTGGATGCTAAAATGATGGAGGAAGACTTGGTCTTCTCTTTTAAATTCGGCTAGGTAGAGGTTTGACTCATTCAAACTTTTGAATGAGTGATAGGGAGGAATTGTAGGAGCAAATATTGGGATTTGAAGGGGAGTTGAGTGTTTGGCGAATCTTGTTTCTTTAGGGGAGCTTGGCGAATGTTATAAATAGGGGTGAATAGTTCATCTTTTTGGTTTTCCCATTTGTTTGCTTATCGAAAAAGTGCCTCACAATTTCTTCATTTACTTGATTCATTTGCACTTGAGCCAGAAACCTCCATTACCATCCTCTCTTTCTTTCCTTTTGGACCCTTGGCGAACCACTCACCTTTCATCCCTCTTCTTCCATTTCGTTAAACCGAAAGTACATCCCCACACTTTTCTTTTCTCTCCTCTAACCTTTGGCGAAACCCTATTCCTTTTCCTTTGTTTTTTTTTATTGATAGCCGAACCTTACTACCTTGGTGGTGGCCGATGTTGTTGGAACAAAGGGTAGTGGTTAGCAAAGGTAAGGGTGTGTTAGTTGTTTCTTGTGCTATAGTTTCTTGACTTGGCCGAATGGCCCTAAGTGTTCCTTGTTTTGTTGAGGCCGATTATAGGGGAGAAGAGCCCAACGTAGGAGACTTTCTTTGGAGTGGTTTAGTCAGTTTTTGCAGAGGCATTAAGTAGCATTTTGAGGTTTGATCGGTGGTGCTATTAAGGTGCGTAATCAACGCACTATTTCTGCGATTGTTGGTTTGTTTAATGTGATTACATGTGTATTATGTGTGGAGGCTGATTATAATGGCTTAAGTGATGTGAATCGATGATTGGTAAGATTGGTTATGTTGTATATATCTTATATATGTTTGATGTGGTATTGGTAATTAATAACTACTCACTCTATATGACATTCTTGCATGATTTATTGACACATGGGCATGGGATTGGATTGAAGAAGGGAGAAGTGTACACAAGGTGTACGTGGTCTAATGATAGCTCCGGCTACATTAGCGCTTGATGGTTAGCTTTGTGCTACCTCAAGGGAGATGTTGGCTTGGTGCCCATCTCGGCGGTTGATGGCTATGTGCATCACCGTAGGCGGATTTTGATATCGGGATCACGATTGGTTGATCGGTGGCTCAGCCATGGCCTTGAGCAGTGAGTTGCCAAGGTAAGAATTTTGGATCACGAGGTGATCGGTGGTGGTTTATCCACGGCCTTGGCGTGGAGTGCGCCAAGGTTGGAGTCTGGTTGGTTTGTGGGTTGAAATTTGAGATGCATATGTGCATGATTTGCTATGTGGATTGTTTGGTATGGGCCAAGCCCATACGGATGGAAATTTGTGTTGTGGTTATGCATTGAGTCGGTGGACTCACTCTTTCATTAACCATTTGGTGAGGCGTAGATCGGACCAGGGATCGGAGAGGACACATGGTGGCCCATGCGGGAAGAAGAATTTAAATACTCTTAAGCTTATTTATATTCAAAGAATTTGGATTAAATATTGTGTAATAAAGGGCTTTTTACTCTTATTTATTTTGAGTTATTATTTTATGGGTATTTATTATGGTTTGATGAATTTGAAACACTATGTGGAGATGATTATTTTTTTTTCAACCTACTTATTCAATTTGGGTTTGTATGTATATATTTTTAAAATGAGTATATTTTAATAACAAAGTTTTACTCATAAGATTAAATAAACATGGATTTTTCAAAAGTTAGCAAGTTTTACTAAATTTTTCTAAGTTAAATAGATTTTCCACCGTCTTTTTCGCACTAACATAACCAGATTCGGTCGTAGTGAATGGGCCGGGTTTGGGGGTGTTACAGTTTGGTATCAGAGCCCGGTTCAAAACTCGGCTTTGAGGGTTTTGGGCCCAAAAACATGTTTAAATGGGTTTTCAAAGATATGGGTTTCATGAAATATTTTTCAGGTTATTCTGGCATGGCACCTGTACCTCCGACCCGAAGTCCACCAGGTAAGTACTTCGGACTCTTTTTGAAGTGATTTTTTTTATAGATTAATTTGGGCTTAGTTTGGGCTCGTAGAATAGAATAATAGGATCTGTTGGACCCTAGGATTAGACTACTCAAACAATGGCATAAGACTTAAAGCTCTTAAACAAACCTGTGAAGTAAGTCGCCGAGTTAAGGTGTGGTAACCTTGGTACGCATGTCTAGGATTGGATCTGGAAGAGCTTGGTACTTAAGCAGTCCTCGTGACTCACCTCCTCTTCGCAGGAATCCTACCTGGTGCGTAGCTTCGGTTCACCTTAACCAAGAGGACTTGTTCATAGGCTAAACCAATTATAAAAACCCGAAAGGGAATTAGTCTTGCTATTTTTAAAATCCCTGTTTTAAAATTTTCAACTCTACTCCTTTGGTTTGTAAACTCTAAATCAGATTTTGAAAGATGTTTTCTCGATTTACAAAATTACCAAAATGCCCCTAGTGGCAAAATTACAAAAATGCCCCTGTGTTATAAAATTACCGTATTACCCTCAAACTTTTGTTAAAATAATTTTTACTTTGTAAAATACCAAAAATCTTTAGTTTTCAAAATATGGAGATACTTCGATTTGCAGAATTTACGAAAATATCCCTATGTTGAAAATTACTAAGATGCCCCTGACTTTTAAAATTTCCGGTTTAACCCCAAGTGTAATAAAATTTTCTTACTTTGCAAAGGTATCCAATCTTTCGTATTTCAAAATAATGCCCTGACTTTGGAAATTTACAAAATTACCCTGGATGATAAAATTACCAAAACGCCCTTGGGTCGTTAAATTTTCAGATTTCACTCGACTTTTACTAAATATTCCTGTTTTACTATATATATATAAAAAAATATATATATATTTTGTGAAATGTTGTGATATTCCGATTTGGAGAATTTACGAAAATGCCCCTGATTTCCAAAATTACAAAAATAGCCCTGCTTTCTGAAATTTTTGCAACATACTTTGTTGGAAAAACAAAATTTTCAAGATGACCCCGAGATTTTGTAAGTTTTGAAGTTTCTTTAAGTTGGAAAACTATTTTCAAAATTTACCCTGAGTTACGGCCGACATACTCTTTTAGGAAAAATGACGAAATTACCCCTGGGTAGGGTATGAAACTTGATTGCTCGAAAGAACTTCTCTCGGAAACTTCTTTGCATAAAATTTGCCCGTGGTTAAACAGTGGAACCCAATTTCTAATGCATAAAACTTTTTAATCAGACTAAATCGAAGCGCTAGATATGAGTTCTAGGGGCGTGGTCGCAATACTCGTGGGCGTGGTAGAGCGGGATGTCGATGTCGGGCAGGTTGGGTCACGCCATGGGTCGAGAGCGATGCACCGCCACCGGTGTTGAGGTTGAGCAGCGAGGATCGGTCGAGGAGAGCGACGCAGTGTCACAAGGTGTCTTGCGAGTGCTCGAGCAGTGGCGAGGAGCCAATGTGGGCATTAGGACTCGAAAATCGATGCCGAAAGGCTTAGGCGAATGGGCCGAGGTTTTTCAGAGGAGTGTGCGGGGTAGCTCCAAGCGTGGCGAGTATTGGCTTGAGGTACATTGAAAGGATTATGGGCGACTTAGACTTGATTGCGAGGAGAAGCTTAAGGGTGTTGTTTCGTTGCTACGGGATGAAGCCTACCGGTGGTGGCTCACGGTTAAGGAAAGTACCCTGGTCGAGTGGGTAGGGCTACTTTAAGATCAAGTTTGAAGGGAAATATGTCGGAGCGAGCTATGTGAATGCTCAGAGGAAGGCGTTCCTTAATCTGGTGCAGGGTAGCAAGTCAATAGCGGAGTACGAAGCTGAGTTTTTGCGTTTGAGTCGGTATGCTCGGGGCATCGTGGCTACTGATTATGAAAGATGTGTCAGATTTGAAGATGGTCTGCGGGATGAGCTGCGAGTTCTGATTGCTCCACATCAGGAAAGAGACTTCGCCGTTTTAGTGGAGAAAGCTCGGATAGCTGAGGAGGTCAAGAAGGCTGAGAGGCACAATAGAGAAAGGAACCGTGATAAGAGAAGTGTTGGATCGCCAGAAGTGGGTGAGAGTGTTCAGAAAAGACCGAGGGCTGAGACTCCTGTTTATATTGCTAAGCCGGCCGCCAGAAATCCAGATCGTCCGTGTGCGCTGTGCGAAAGGTATCATGTTGGCGAATGCTGGAATCGGGTTCGGGAATGCTTCAGATGCAAGTCCAAGACTCATCTAGTTAAGGATTGTCCCCAGAATTCGAATAGGACTCGGACAGAAGGTCAAGGTTATGTGCAACCAGGCAGAGATGGTCAGCAAGCGACGAGAGGTCGTGGTCCAAACCGTGGAGGTAATGGTTCCGGCCGAGGTCGGGGAGCAGTAGACCGCGGTAATGGTGGCACTGAGGCAAGACAGCCAGGTCTGGTGTATGCAGTCCGTCGGAGGGGGGATAATGATGTGCCTGATATGTCAGCTGGTAAGTTCCTTATGTCTGGAATATTCTCTGGTGTTTTGTTCGTTTGGGTGGCTGCTTGTTTTGTTGCTCGTAAAGTATTGGGACTTTGAGTATGAACTTAGATCTGTGCCTAGATATATGTTAGCTCTTTAAGATCAGAGTACGCAGCCATAGCGTAGTGGGAGGAATTGAGCTATTAGTTTAGACAAGTAATTTCGGGGACGAAATTATTTTAAGGAAGGTAGAATTGTAACACCCTGGTTCTAGGGGTTAGGCGTTTGGTACTTAGCTCGGGTGTTGGCACACTCTAGGGTGTGGTTGGGTAGGTTTTAGGGGTCCGGAGAACCCTAGGTAATAGTGGAACGTTTTGGAAAATTTTAGTTTTAGGGGTTAAAAGGGGAGATTGGATAAAGGGGGCAATTTTTGGTGGAGTTTTGGCACTGAGAGTAGCTTGGCGGAGTGGCAGGGAGGCGCCACTTAGAGCATGGAGAAGTGACGCCATTTGCAGGGGGAAGGGGCTCAGGTTCGATTCGCAAGGGCAGCATTTGGGGCCTTGTTTTTGCGTCAAAGAGGAAAGAAGTTGGGTGGCTTTTGGATGCTAAAATGATGGTGGAAGACTTGGTCTTCTCTTTTTAAATTCGGCTAGGTAGAGGTTTGACTCATTCAAACTTTTGAATGAGTGATAGGAGGAATTGTTGGAGCAAATATTGGGATTTGAAAGGCGGTTGAGTGTTTGGCGAATCTTGTTTCTTTAGGGGGGGAGCTTGGCCGAATGTTATAAATAGGGGTGAATGGTTCATCTTTTTGGTTTTCCCATTTGTTTGCTTATCGAAAAAGTGCCTCACAATTTCTTCATTTACTTGATTCATTTGCACTTGAGCCGAAACCTCCATTGCCATCCTCTCTTTCTTTCCTTTTGGACCCTTGGCCGAACCACTCACCTTTCATCCCTCTTCTTCCATTTCGTTAAACCGAAAGTACATCCCCACACTTTTCTTTTCTCTCCTCTAACCTTTGGCCGAAACCCCTATTCCCTTTCCTTGTTTTTTTTTTTATTGATAGCCGAACCTTACTACCTTGGTGGTGGCCGATGTTGTTGGAACAAAGGGTAGTGGTTAGCAAGGTAAGGGTGTGTTAGTTGTTTCTTGTACTATAGTTTCTTGACTTGGCCGAATGGCCCTAAGTGTTCCTTGTTTTGTGCTGAGGCCGATTATAGGGGAGAAGAGCCCAACGCAGGAGACTTTCTTTGGAGTGGTTTAGTCAGTTTTTGCAGAGGCATTAAGTAGCATTTTGAGGTTTGATCGGTGGTGCTATTAAGGTGTGTAATCAACGCACTATTTCTGCGATTGTTGGTTTGTTTAATGTGATTACATGTGTATTATGTGTGGAGGCTGATTATAATGGCTTAAGTGATGTGAATCGATGATTGGTAAGATTGGTTATGTTGTATATATCTTATATATGTTTGATGTGGTATTGGTAATTAATAACTACTCACTCTATATGACATTCTTGCATGATTTATTGACACATGGGCATGGGATTGGATTGAAGAAGGGAGAAGTGTACACAAGGTGTACGTGGTCTAATGATAGCTTCGGCTACATTTTCGCTTGATGGTTAGCTTTGTGCTACCTCAAGGGAGATGTTGGCTTGGTGCCCATCTCGGCGGTTGATGGCTATGTGCATCACCGTAGGCGGATTTTGATATTGGGATCACGATTGGTTGATCGGTGGCTCAGCCACGGCCTTGAGCAGTGAGTTGCCAAGGTAAGAATTTTGGATCACGAGGTGATCAGTGGTGGTTTATCCACGGCCTTAGGCAGGGAGTCTGCCAAGGTTGGAGTACGGTTGGTTTGTGGGTTGGGCTGAGATGCATATGTGCATGATTTGCTATGTGGATTGTTTGGTATGGGCCAAGCCCATACGGATGGAAATTTGTGTTGTGGTTATGCACTGAGTCGGTGGACTCACTCTTTCATTAACCATTTTGGTGAGGCGTAGATCGGGCCAGGGATCGGAGAGGACACATGGTGGCCCATGCGAGAAGAAGAATTTAAATACTCTTAAGCTTATTTATATTCAAAGAATTTGGATTAAATATTGTGTAATAAAGGGCTTTTTACTCTTATTTATTTTGAGTTATTATTTTATGGGTATTTATTATGGTTTGATGAATTTGAAACACTATGTGGAGATGGTTATTTTTTTTTCAACCTACTTATTCAATTTGGGTTTGTATGTATATATTTTTAAAATGAGTATATTTTAATAACAAAGTTTTACTCATAAGTTTAAATAAACATGGATTTTTCAAAAGTTAGCAAGTTTTACTAAATTTTTCTAAGTTAAATAGATTTTCCATCGTCTTTTCCGCACTAACATAACCAGATTCGGTCGTAGTGAATGGGCCGGGTTTGGGGGTGTTACATAAATGTTGTGAGTATGATAGATGTGGAAATTGTGTTAGTCATAATTGTGGATGATTTGGTTACCTAAGTGTGTTATGTATGTGCCTTGAATTGGTGCAAGTGAATGTGTGTACAAAGGTGGAAATTGACTTGGTAAATAGCCTTTAATTTGTCTACCCGGGTAGACACACGGGCGTGTGTCTAGGCCGTGTGTGACACACAGTCCACCCCACGGGCATGTGTTCCGACCATGTGTCTACTACACCTTAATTATTGCAAAACAGAATGTCCAAAATTGAGCACACGGGTAGAGACACGGGCGTGCGTCTCAGTCGTGTGTGCTACACGGCCTAGCACATGGAGGTGTGGCATGACCGTGTGGCACAAGTCTGAGAGCACCCTAATTTGAACACGATCTGAAGCACGGGCATGTCCCAAGGTCACATGGGTGTGTCCCTTGGACCACACGGGCGTGTGAGCCCTGCTTCTAGCAAATATTTTCTCAATTTTATAAGAATTCTGGGAGTTCTTGGTTTAGTCCCGAACCACCTCCAATACGTGTTTTGGGCTTCCTAGGCTCGCTTTTGGGACGATATGAATGTGTATGAAAAGTTTTAATTTGGACACAAATCTATGACTCAGAAATGTATGTTTGCTTGTGTTATGTCTGGTAATGCCTCTACCATGTTTTGGCATTGAATACGGGTAAGGGGTGTTATATTTAGTGGTATCAGAGCTATGGTTTAGTCGATTCTCGGACTAACATAATGTTTGTGAGTCTTTTTTTACATGCCATATTACTACCTGTGATAGTGTGATATCTCCCGACTCTGATGAAATTGTTTTGTTGAGGCAGAGATGCTTTCCAACCGAGCTATTTTCGAAAACATTGAAAGTGATTCTAAGATATTTGAAAATGTGTTTGTGATAAGTTGAAACTTGGAAAGGTATGAATAAGAGTTCACAATATGTATGTGATGATGTACAAAATGAAATAGCCATAAGTTGAGATTTATGGATAAAATGTCATTATTTCGATTGAACGTTGTATTTCAATGGATTATGGTTATTTTATAAAACGAATAAAATGTTTTAAATGTTGCAAAAAGGATTTAGCCTTGAACGGCAATCCTGAATTATGCCCTCTTGAGCATATGTTATGAAATGGATTTAGCCCGAACGGGTAATCCAGAGTAAGCCTTTAGAGCATACGTTATCGAAAGGATTTAGCCTGAATTGGCAATCCTGTTATGTCATATGTGGCTCGAGAGTGTGCTTCATGAATATGTGTCAAAAGGGAACTTTTGAGTATGAATTGAAAGATTCTTGAGATGCACACCTTGAGTACACTACCCGAGAATCCATCGAAATTACAATAGTTTAATAGGAATTATTCTTGAAATATGGAATGGTGAAATGAAATGGAAGTTTATAATGTGATAAGCTCATCCATGTTGTTTGGCATTCATATGATGTTATATGCCTAATTTGTTTGATTAAGTGAATGTGATAAGTAACTTACTCAAATTTATGGAATGTATGTTTAAGTACACTTATTGGAATAAAGATAATAGGAAAGTTCGTGTAGCATAAATATGTATGTTAATTAGCTTAAAGTGAATTATATGATCGTGAAGATATTATGTTGATGATGAATGCTAAGTTATATGTGTGTATTTATGAGAGTCGAGTTAAAGGCTTTACGACCTCACCTCCTTACCAATGTGGTATTTTATAACGAAATTTCACGAGAATTAAGCTGAATGAGCTCACAAGTAAGAAACTAAAGAGTTTAGTAGCGGAATGACTAATAATGTGGTCAGAGTTAAGAATAGTTTGCCAAGTGAATATTGTAACATCCGGAAATTTTAGTATTATTTGTGTTGGCTCGGGTATGAATTTTGTGTGTTAGCATAGTCTTGTGAAGGCTTGATTTTATTTAGGAAGCTAGAATAAATTTTAGTATGGTTCATTTAATGAAGTGGATTAGGTGAGCTTGACACTTAAGTTAATTTAAGTGTTAATTAAAGCATATGAGGAGTAAGTGGCAAGTTGGTTAAGGAGCTTGAAAAGTGGCTTGAGGTTAGAGGTTCGAGTAGCATGTGTAGCATTTTGAAGACTTTATTTTTTATTTTTTTTTTGTGTTCTAGCATTAATGGACGGTCAAACCTTATTCATGATAGGTTGGACTATTTCTTTTGGTAAGTTAAATTTTTGTTTAAGGAAAGCATGATGTTGGGGATAAGAATCTTGAAGTTATGGTATTATGAGGGGACAAAAGGCATAGAATATGAAGGATGTTTTGGAAAGTAATCCTAGGCCTTTAGTGCATGTATGTAGACGGCATGGTTGTCTAGGGGGTGGCCGAATGTTGTTAGGTGGCTTGGGGGGGATAGCTGGTCAACCTTTGCCTTTTGTGCATCTTTTGTATTGTTTTCTTTCTCTCCAAAAGCTCCCCTCCTTGGCCGAATGTGTGCTGTGCTTTTAGTGCAAAATTCCTTTTGGTTTTAGCCTTATTTTGTTGGAACCAAATTCTACTTTTTCTTTCTTTCATTTATCCTTTTGAAACCGAAACAACATTAGACTTTTGTGCACTTTTCTTTTAGGCAAAATAGGTGTTGGCCGAACTTTATTTCTCCCATCTCTCTCTTTTCTTTCTTCATTTGTGTTCAAAGCCATAAATATTATTCTCCCACATCTCTCTATTTTTCTTTCTTTCAATATTATTCAAATCACATTTTCCTGTACACTCTCTTGGCCGAATCATTCTTCATCTCAAATCCCATTTCTTTTTCATTTACTCAAAGTTAAAACACCCATTTACATTCTATTTCTTCTTCTCTTTTTATTTCACCATATAGTCGAAACTCTCATATTCTTTTGATTTATTTTTGGCTGAATATTCAAGGGTAGGACTTCATTTGATTTCTTCAATTGGTTTTGGTTATAAGTAAGTATTCTTGGCCGATTTTCCTATTATTCTTTCTTTTTTTATATCACTTTCTTGTGGTCAAAGGCCGAATCTTTGGGCATTGGTTTGCAAGGTTCTAACCATTTTAGGAACCGATTATTCTTTAGGCTTTTCGGGACGTTGGAAGCAATCAATCTAAGCCTCGTTTATTTGATTTGGGTAAGCTTTTAGGTAAGTTTGGTATTTCGAAGCGATAACTCATTGGATTTAGTGATATGGCCGAATGGCCTTTGTTTATAATTTAAGTGTTGGCCGATTGTAGGACAAGGTGATCTAGTGTGATAGATCGGATCTCCGGAAGTTAGTTTTTGCTTTGGTGAAAGGTGTGTATCTTACACACTTTATAACTTGGTTTATATATGTATATATGTGTGTTAAATGACTATTCATGTTGCTAAAGCCGAAACTATGATATATTGATATGATACCTTGATGGGTATGAGTAAGGATACGGGTAAGTCCGTTTCGATATGATGTTGCTATATGTTGTTTAATATCACGATCTACGATATGTATTGGTTATATGTTCATATCAAAGTATATTGACATGATTTGGTTATCTATTGCATTAGTATGGGCAATATGAGAGGAGGGGGAAGATTGATATCGTGTCTTCGGACACTAGAGGTTTGGTACCTCCAGTGATTTGGTATCACATTTGTGTCTTCGGACACCAGAGGTTTGGGACCTCATAGCGACTCGTCCCTGTGGATTAATTCCACCGTGGGTTGGCCCCACTTTTGAGATATGGGATCGTCGCCAGTGATTTGGTATGACACGTGGGTTGGCCTCACAGATGGATTATTTGTGTCTTCGGACACCAGTGGTTTGGCACCACCAGTGATTTGGTATCACATTCGCGTCTTGGACACGTGAGGTTTGGGACCTTATAGCGTCGTCCACGTGGATTAATTCCACCGTGGGTTGGCCCCACTTTTGAGATATGGGATCGTCGCCAGTGATTTGGTATCACACGTGGGTTGGCCCCACATTTGATTATTCGTGACTTTGGTCACCAGTGATTTGGTGTCACAATTGTGTCCTTGGACACCAGTTTTTTGGCACCACCAGTGGTTTGGTACCACACGGGGTAGAAAAGGGGTTATGGATGGCTAGGTTGGGTGCATTATACTTATATGATGCCTTGTTATAATTTGTGTAAGTATGTGGCATTTAGCCGGGAGAGGGAATATGCACTGAGTCTTGGTGACTCACCTTCTCCCTTATATTTTCAGGTGATTCGTGAGATCGCGGATATGGAGCCGGATGAACTCGTGGAGGCCATGTAATAAAAGGTGGTTATTATGAACTTCCATTGGGGTATTTTATTTTAATTTGGTTCTCATATTTTTATGGATTTGTAATAAGGCCTCTTTAATTATGTTTTTTGGGATTATTTCTATGTTTTGGATTTTATTTACATATGGCTACAAATTATATGATTGAATTAATGGTATGTGTACAAAGTTTTTCTAAACTACACAACGTGATGGTTTTTAAAACGTTACCATCAGGTAACATAAATCTTTTAACAACTTAAGTGTTTTCGATAATTTAAATGATTTTCAAATATTAAATTTCTACATTCAAATGTAAATGGTTTTCGACGTAATAATTCAAGTTTTTCTTAAAATGATATAAATGTTTTCTAATTTACGATTTATTCACTTATTTTAAAGTTTTATGTAATTTCAAAGTAAATTTTCAGTTTTAACTTATTAAATATGTATTTTCTACAAATGTAGAATTTCAAAGAGATTTTCACAAAAAATTTAATTGTTAATTTGACTCTTTCAAAAATATTTTCCTCAGTGACATACCAAATTCGGTCATGGCGTATTGACCGGGTTTGGAGTGTTTCAAATTGGTATCAGAGCCAAGTTCAAAAGCTCGGCTGTGGGCCCGAGGTCCAAAATGTTTTAAAATATGGTCTTAAAATGATTTTGTTTAAAATTTTATGGTTGGAAAAACATGGCACCAAGTCTCCGGCACCGATCCACCCTGGTAAGTACATCAAACTGTTGATTTTGATGATATGATATGATGATGTTAGCATGACTAAATAGTAGTAGGAGCTACTTTAGAGACCCAAAACTATAGGTTTTGTGTACTCGCGAAACAACTTCTTATTAAAACTTTTCATAAAACTGTGCTTTAAAGAAAGTGGAATGATGACTAATGCATAAAACTTTTAATTTAGATAAGAAGAGACGTTAGACATGAGTACTCATGGTTGAGGCCATACTACTCGTGGACGCGGTAGGGGTAGGATGGCTGTATCTGAGCCAGTGAGGTCGGGTCAAGGATCCGAGAATGAGGTACCACCACCACCACCACTAGCGGTTGGAGTTGAGCATCAGGACCAAATGGGGGATGACGCAGTGTCTCAAGCGGTGCTGCGAGTTCTAGAGAGGGTAGCTGGATTAAGTGGAGGCACGGGAGCTCAGAAATCTATACCCGAGCGACTCCGATCCAACAGAGCCGAGGTATTTCGAGGTGTTTCGGGTGTAGCTCCCAGCTCAGCTGAATATTGGCTAGAGGCAACGGAGCGAATCATGGATGACTTAGATTTGAGTGCTGAGGACAAGCTAAAAGGGATTGTATCGCTTCTTCGGGATGAGTCATATCAGTGGTGGCTTACGGTACGGAATGGTGCTGCTGCGGAGGATCTCACTTGGGATTATTTCAAGGCAGCGTATTAGTGGAAATACGTTGGGTCTAATTACATTGATGTGCAGCGTAAGGCATTTCTGAGTTTGGTCCAAGGCAGTAAGTCCGTGTTAGAATATGAAGCGGAATTTTTAAGATTGAGCCGATATGCTGGAGGTATCGTGGCTTCAGAGCACGAGCGATGTGTTCGGTTCGAGGATGGTTTGAGAGACGAGCTGAGATTGTTGATTGCTCCACATCAGGAGCGAGAGTTTGCTGCTTTGGTTGAAAAGGCTAAGATAGCCAGAAGGAATCAAGGAATCGGCAAAGCGAGTTACTGGCCGGAACAAGCATAAGAGAGGTTATGGATCATCCGGTCGATCGGTAATGCTCGAGAAGAGGGTTAGGCGAGTGGGCGAATCAATGCGGAAAGGCTCATATCGCTAATCGAGAGGCCAAAGCCACAGTGTAACCGATGTGGGAAGTATCATTGGGGCGAATGTTGGACCGGAGGGAAAGGATGTTTCGAGTGTGGCTCGCTAGATCATCGTGTGAGAGATTGTCCATGTAAGCAAGCCAGGAATCAATCTGAAGGTCAAGGTCGTGCTCAGTTCAGAAAGGAGGGACCAGCACCGTAGAGAGGTCGTGGTAATGGTTACAGTCGAGGCAGCGCGAGCATCGGGGCGAGAGGTGCAAGCAACACTGAGGCAAGGCAGCCTGGTTTGGTGTATGCTGCGAGACGTCGAGAGAAGGGTGACGCACCGGATGTCATAACTGGTACGTTCTTAATCTTTGGTGTTCCATATACTGCTTTGATTGATATGGGTTCGACGCATTCATATGTTGCTAGTAGCATAGTAGAGACTATGAGCTTAGTTTCTGAGACTATTTCTAGGAGGATGACCGTACTTAGTCCTCTAGGTCACTCTGTAGAAGTAGATAAGCTGTATAGGGATGTACCCCTAGAACTCCAAGGGGTAGTGTTTGTAGCGGATCTGATGGAACTGCCATTTGAGGAGTTCGATCTAATTCTTGGAATGGACTGGTTGGTCAAGTACCAAGCGAGTTTGGATTGCGCTGCTAAGCGCATGGTTTTGAAGACAGTTGAGGGTAAAGAGGTGGTCATGATAGGTAATAGAAGAGATTATCTATCTAACGTGGTATCTGCGTTGAAAGCCGTGAAGATGGTCAGGAAGGGCTGTGAGGAGTTTGTAGTTCATGTGTGTGCTTTGGAAGCTAAGGAGTCTTCGGTAGAGAATGCTCGAACTGTAAGGGAATATGCTGACGTATTTCTTGAAGAACTTTCGAGACTGCCTCTGGATCGTGAAGTCGAACTCGGTATAGACCTGTTACCCGAAACGGTGCCAGTGTCTATAGCTCCGTATAGGATGGCACCAAAGGAATTGATGGAATTGAAGGCTCAGATTCAGAAGTTGTTGGATCAAGGTTTCATTCGACCAAGTGTTTCGCCTTGGGGAGTGCCGGTACTTTTTGTCAAGAAGAAGGATGGTTCGATGCGGATGTGTGTTGACTACCGCCAGTTAAATAAGTTAACGATCAAAAACAAGTATCCTTTGCCAAGGATAGATGACTTGTTTGATCAGCTTAAAGGGGCTGCGGTTTTCTCCAAGATTGATTTAAGGTTTGGATATCATCAGCTAAAGGTGAAAGAAGCTGATATCCATAAGACGGCATTTCTCACTCGGTACGGGTACTATGAGTTTCTGGTGATGCCATTTGGACTGACTAACGCGCCGGTAGCATTCATGGATATGATGAATCAGGTATTTCAGCAGTTTTTGGATTAGTTTGTTGTGGTTTTTATAGACGATATTTTGATATACTCGAAGTCAGAGGAGGAGCATGATGTGCATTTGCGAGTAGTGTTGCAGATTTTGAGGGAAAAGCAGCTGTATGCCAAATTTAGTAAGTGCAAAGTTTGGCTTAGGGAGGTGACTTTCTTGGGTCACGTTGTATTAGTCGAGGGGATTAGAGTGGATCCTCGGAAGATTGAAGCGGTGTTGGACTGGAAGCCGCCTAAGTCAGTGGCTGAGATTCGGAGTTTCCTAGGTCTGGCGGGGTACTATCAAAGATTTGTGGAAGGATTTTCTTTGGTCGCCGCACCGATGACCAAGTTGTTAAGGAAAAGAGTTCCATTTGTGTGGACCGAGAAGCAGCAAGAAAGTTTCGACAAGTTGAAGAAGATTCTAACTGAAGCTCCAGTTTTGATTCAACCTGAGGCAGGCAAGGAATTCACGGTTTATTGTGATGCATCACATACTGGTCTGGGATGTGTGCTGATGCAAGATGGGAAGGTAGTGGCTTACGCATCTCGGCAGTTGAGACCACATGAGGCTAATTATCCAACGCATGACTTGGAATTAGCTGCAGTGGTTTTCGCTTTGAAGATTTGGAGACACTATTTGTACGGAGAGAAGTCGATAGTCTACACGGATCACAAGAGTCTTAAGTACCTTTTGACTCAGAAGGACTTGAACTTGAGGCAGCGTAGATGGATCGAGTTGTTGAAGGACTACGACTGTTCGATTGAGTATCATCCCGGCAAGGCTAACGTGGTGGCAGACGCGTTGAGCCATAAGGTTGTATCGGATTTAAGATCAATGTTTGCTCGTCTTAGCTTATATGACGATGGGAGTCTTTTGGCAGAATTGCAAGTCAAGCCGACTTGGTTAGATCAGATCAAGGAGAAGCAGTTGGAGGATGTTGGTTTGAATGATCGGAGGTTGCGGGTTCAGAACGGAGGTTTAGAGGATTATAGTTTGTCCAGTGATGGAGTTTTTTGTTTTAAAGGGAGAGCTTGTATGCCAAAAGATGTTGAGTTGAGGCAAAAGATTCTTCAGGACGCACATAGCAGCCCATATGCTATGCATCCTAGAGGTAGCAAGATGTATCGGGATTTAAGAGAGCAGTTTTGGTGGCCAGGTCTGAAGCAGAAGGTAACTGAGTTTGTGGGCAAATGTCTGACGTGTCAGCAAGTCAAGGCTGAACATCAGTTGCCGTCTGGGTTACTTTAGCCGGTGAAGATTCCACAATGGAAATAGGAAAGGATTACTATGGACTTTGTCAGTGGATTACCTCTTATGCCTAGTAAGAAGGAATCAGCATGGGTGATTGTGCATCGTCTGACTAAGCCAGCTCATTTCATTCTGGTTAGGATGGATTATTCGCTTCAGAGGTTAGCTAAGTTGTATGTGGCAGAGATAGTGAGGTTGCACGGTGTGCCAGTGTCGATCATCTCGGACAGGGATCCTAGATTTACGTCGAGGTTTTGGAGAGCGTTGCATCAGGCTTTGGGTACACGGTTGGATTTGATCTGACATTTCATCCATAGTCGGCGGCGATCGGAAAGAGTTATTCAGATTTTGGAGGATATGTTGAGAGGATGTGTTTTGGACTTCAGAGGTAGCTGGGAAGAGTTTTTACCGTTTGCTGAGTTCGCATACAACAATAATTATCAGGCAAGCATTAAGATGGCTCCATATGAGGCGTTGTATGGTAGGAGGTGTCGCACACCTACTTGCTGGACAGAGTTGGGTGAGCGTCAGGTGTTAGGACCAGAGTTGGTTACGGAGACTGAGGATAAGGTTAAGATGATTCAAGATCGATTGAAGGAAGCTTCTGATAGGCAGAAGTCATATGCCGATCTTAAGCGGAGAGATATAGAGTTTGCCGTGGGTGACAAAGTTTTTCTGAAGGTCTCACCATGGAAGAAAGTGTTAAGATTTGGGAAAAAAGGCAAGTTAAGTCCAAGGTTTATTGGACCGTACAAAGTGTTGAGACGAGTGGGACCAGTAGCTTATCAGCTTGAGTTGCCAGCGGAACTGAGTCAAATTCACGATGTGTTCCATGTATCCATGCTTAGACGTTATCGTTCTGATCCATCGCATGTCGTGGTAGTAGAGGAAATAGAGGTGAGTTCAAATTTGACGGTAAAAGAAGAACCTGTGCAGATTCTAGATCGAGATGTGAAAGTTTTGCGCAAGAAGTCAGTTCCTTTAGTAAAGGTCTTATGGCGGAATCATGGCGTAGAAGAAGCTACGTGGGAACCAGAGGATGCGATGAGGCAGCAGTATCCTCAACTCTTTTGATCAGGTAATTTCGAGGACAAAATTTTCTTAAGGGGGTAGAATTTTAACATCCGGAAATTTTAGTATTATTTGTGTTGGCTCGGGTATGAATTTTGTGTGTTAGCATAGTCTTGTGAAGGCTTGATTTTATTTAGGAAGCTAGAATAAACTTTAGTATGGTTCATTTAATGAAGTGCATTAGGTGAGCTTGACACTTAAGTTAATTTAAGTGTTAATTAAAGCATATGAGGAGTAAGTGGCAAGTTGGTTAAGGAGCTTGAAAAGTGGCTTGAGGTTAGAGGTTCGAGTAGCATGTGTAGCATTTTGAAGACTTTATTTTTTTTTTTGTGTTCTAGCATTGATGGACGGTCAAACCTTATTCATGATAGGTTGGACTATTTCTTTTGGTAAGTTGAATTTTTGTTTAAGGAAAGCATGATGTTGGGGATAAGAATCTTGAAGTTATGGTATTATGAAGGGACAAAAGGCATGAAATATGGAGGATGTTTTGGAAAGTAATCCTAGGCCTTTAGTGCATGTATGTGGACGGCATGGTTGTCTAGGGGGTGGCCGAATGTTGTTAGGTGGCTTGAGGGGGGATAGTTGGTCAACCTTTGCTTTTTGTGCATCTTTTGTATTGTTTTCTTTCTCTCCAAAAACTCCCCTCCTTGGCCGAATGTGTGCTATGATTTTAGTGCAAAATTCCTTTTGGTTTTAGCATTATTTTGTTGGAACCAAATTCTACTTTTTCTTTCTTTCATTTATCCTTTTGAAACCGAAACAACATTAGACTTTTGTGCACTTTTCTTTTAGGCAAAATAGGTGTTGGCCGAACATTATTTCTCCCATCTCTCTCTTTTCTTTCTTCATTTGTGTTCAAATCCATAAACATTATTCTCCCACATCTCTCTCTTTTTCTTTCTTTCAATATTATTCAAATCACATTTTCCTTTACACTCTCTTGGCCGAATCATTCTTCATCTCAAATCCCATTTCTTTTTCATTTACTCAAAGTTAAAACACTCATTTACATTCTATTTCTTCTTCTCTTTTTATTTCACCATATAGTCGAAACTCTCATATTCTTTTGATTTATTTTTGGCCGAATATTCAAGGGTAGGACTTCATTTGATTTCTTCAATCGGTTTTGGTTATAAGTAAGTATTGTTGGCCGATTTTCCTATTATTCTTTCTCTTTTCTATATCACTTTCTTCTGGTCAAAGGCCGAATCTTTGGGCATTGGTTTGCAAGGTTCTAACCATTTTAGAAACCGATTATTCTTTAGGCTTTTCGAGACGTTGGAAGCAATCAATCTAAGCCTCGTTTCTTTGATTTGGGTAAGCTTTTAGGTAAGTTTGGTATTTCGAAGCGATAACTCATTGGATTTAGTGATATGGCCGAATGGCCTTTGTTTATAATTTAAGTGTTGGCCGATTGTAGGACAAGGTGATCTAGTGCGATAGATCGGATCTCCGGAAGTTAGTCTTTGCTTTGGTGAAATGTGTGTATCTTACACACTTTATAACTTGGTTTATAAATGTATATATGTGTGTTAAATGACTATTCATGTTGTTAAAGCCGAAACTATGAGATATTGATATGATACGGGTAAGTCCGTTTTGATATATTGTTGCTATATGTTGTTTAATATCACGATCTACGATATGTATTGGTTATATGTTCATATCAAAGTATATTGACATGATTTGGTTATCTATTGCATTAGTATGGGCAATATGAGAGGAGGGGGAAGATTGATATCGTGTCTTCGGACACCAGAGGTTTGGTACCTCCAGTGATTTGGTATCACATTTGTGTCTTCGGACACCAGAGGTTTGGGACCTCATAGCGACTCGTCCCTATGGATTAATTCCACCGTAGGTTGGCCCCAATTTTGAGATATGGGATCGTCGCCAGTGATTTGGTATCACACGTGGGTTGGCCCCACAGATGGATTATTTGTGTCTTCGGACACCAGTGGTTTGGCACCACCAGTGATTTGGTATCACATTCGTGTCTTCGGACACCAGAGGTTTGGGACCTTATAGCGTCTCGTCCCTGTGGATTAATTCCACCGTGGGTTGGCCCCACTTTTGAGATATGGGATCGTCGCCAGTGATTTGGTATCACACGTGGGTTGGCCCCACATTTGATTATTTGTGACTTTGGTCTCCAGTGATTTGGTATCACAATTGTGTCCTTGGACACCAATGGTTTGGCACCACCAGTGGTTTGGTACCACACGGGGTAGAAAAGGAGTTATGGATGGCTAGGTTGGGTGCATTATACTTATATGATGCATTGTTATAATTTGTGTAAGTATGTGGCATTTACCCGGGAGAGGGAATATGCAATGAGTCTTGGTGACTCACCTTCTCCCTTATATTTTCAGGTGATTCGTGAGATCGCGGATATGGAGCCGGATGAACTCGTGGAGGCCATGCAATAAAAGTTGGTTATTATGAACTACCATTGGGGTATTTTATTTTAATTTGGTTCTCATATTTTTATGGATTTGTAATAAGGCCTCTTTAATTATGTTTTTTGGGATTATTTCTATGTTTTGGATTTTATTTAAATATGGCTACAAATTATATGATTGAATTAATGGTATGTGTACAAAGTTTTTCTAAACTACACAATGTGATGGTTTTTAAAATGTTACCATTGTGTAACATAAATCTTTTAACAACTTAAGTGTTTTCGATAATTTAAATGATTTTCAAATATTAAATTTCTACATTCAAATGTAAATGGTTTTCAACGTAATAATTCAAGTTTTTCTTAAAATGATATAAATGTTTTCTAATTTACGATTTATTCACTTATTTTAAAGTTTTATGTAATTTCAAAGTAAATTTTCAGTTTTAACTTATTAAATATGTATTTTCTACAAATGTAGAATTTCAAAGAGATTTTCACAAAAATTTAATTGTTAATTCGACTCTTTCAAAAATATTTTCCTCAGTAACATACCAAATTCGGTCATGGTGTATTGACCGGGTTTGGGGTGTTTCAAATATAGTTCTGGACAAGATGCCAGGTTATTCTAAAGATCATTCGGATTTCGCGATGTTATGGTTACAGAAAAAGTTAATCACGGCTAATCGACTCATTCAGGTATGATGTCTAAAGTAGGTATTTGCTGGAAATTCCTCTGGATTGATTGTCGTTAGTGAACGGAATAATATGGGATTAGTGATAACAGAATTAGTTAGAGAAATAATATTTGAATCATAAAGATGCTTGAGTATAACAATTGTAATTGAATAGATTATGATGATCTCTCCTGGGTATTTTATGTATTCATTAGTCCTCAAAGATATATGTGATTGTTCGTTTTATGATTAAATTCTTGTCGTATGAGAATGCTAGCTGCTTATAATGTTAGATGAAAGCACTATTGGTCTGGTTGGTTAACGAGCAGCACTTCTTATCTCTCTTTTTGGGATTCTATTCTATTATGTTTGGAATAAGAGTTGTTGGTGAAAATTTATGTGAGACTATTCTTCTCTTTCTGCTGGATATTGTTTTGTTATATATATATATTTGGAAAATATATTATCTCTGTTACAATTGATTCCAGAGTGTATAAGCATTGTTTTTCTTCTAGCTTTCTCTGAAGAATCATCAAGATCTTTATTATTTTCTTATGAGTTATGTTCTTGGACTTCTGGTGTGGTATCATATCTTGGGTTTCTTTATCTCAGTTTCCTTATCATTCTTATTTCGTAAATTATCAATCGTGGTTCATCTTTAAAGTATGTTCTTTGGATTGTGATAACTATGTCTATTATGAGTGTATTCCTGGTTCGATCATAGGAACGTGGTGATCCTGGTATCGAGATTTCTCTAATTTTCATGAAAAGAATTGACATCGGCAAAGGTATAGATAGTGAAAGCTCAAGCTCAAATTCTACGATGGTTTTATTTTCTCAAGTAAGTTTGATGAAGGTCAATGAGTTCAATCAAGATATTTGTTTCCTTGAGCTAATATGATTGTAAAGATCTTTTGACTAGCTTGTGAGGAAATTTTGAAAGATTGTATGTTTGAATTATTTTAACAGCATGAAGAAGGGAATATTTGATATGTTATTATTTGATAGTTGAGATTGGCTCAGCTGTTTTTATCTGAGCGAGCTGGTTAGTTGAAAGGTGATTTGAGTTATATGCATTTAAGTTTATCCTCAGGTAAGAGAATAAAATCTTGTACATTCATGGGTGAATAGACGGACAGTTTGAAGGAAGAATTCATATTCTAGAAAGTATGATACGGAGATATACTTATTAAATTTGTTCTAATCGAATGGTGTCATTATAAGTTAAAACTGTTCCGATTGATAAAGTTATCACATTTGTGAAAGTTTGAATGGTCTGTGGTCTGTTAGAAAAGTTGAAAACTGATGAAGGTGTTATTAACTGAAACATTAGTTCTGGGCTTTATTTGAATTGAGTAAAGATTTCATATGTTTTTAGTGATGCACAATCGAACAGATTGGAGTGTGTTTAATACAAAAATGTAAAGTGATAATTTATGCTTACAGACGGTTAAATTCACATGAAAGGAATTGTCCGATGGGTGATTTAGAGTCGGCCACTTTTTATGTCTGTGTCGAGAATTTGATGAAATCGGTTGTCCGATGAAAAATGTCATATGTTTCCTGATCCCAAGAGTTTAAAGTATCTAATGTCACAGAAGGATCTTAATTTTAAAACATCATAGATGGCTTCAACTATTGGAAGGTTTTGAGCAGTTATCGACTACCCTTTGGGAAAACAGATATAGTTGCAAATGCTTGAATGGAAAATCTTTGATTAATTGTGAGTATTTGATACATGATTGATCTTATTTGATGACAGTCTAAATCTAGCTAAATTAGAAACTAAAGCAATGTTTTCTTTACAAGATTGAAAACCTCAAGAATGTGATAGTGAGTGGTAAACTAAATGAGTACAGTGTGAGACGACTTTTGATTCTGGATTTTAGGTCGGACTTGATGACTGTTATCATTATTCCGAGATAGAATTTGCTCACTAAGTAATTCAGAGCTTATGCAGAAAATTTTGTACAAAGCTCAGTAGTAGCTCGTTTGTTTATTCAGGGAGTAATAAAATGTACAGTTATTTGAAATAGATGTTTTGGTGGTCAGGTATGTAACATGATAGATTAGTTGCTCTGAAACTACCTCTAGAGATCGTACAGAAAGTAAAAGTGACATGACTTGAATATGTTTTGGTGGTCAGGTATGTAACAAAATGTGTTTTGTGTATCTATGTTGCGATGGTGTCGATTGGACACTTTGAATATGAATTCTTCGATAGAGATTGAGATTCAGCTGATATGTTGTACAACGAAGAATTGATCAGATGTTTGACTCGAAAGATTAAAAAGTTGGGAAATAAAAGCAAAATATTAGTGAGGGTTCTAAGCAAAACCTTAGAGAAGTCTACGTGGAAAATTGAATTTAATTTCCAGTAAGATTTTTGGAGACGAAAATTCTTGAAGAGGGAGAGTTGTAATAGCTCGATTTTGGGTCTAGTTAGAATAGTGGTTTCAGGACCACAAATCTGATGAATAAAAATTCATTTTTATTATATTTTTATGGTCTATAGTTTTATGGAACGATTTCGTGAAAATTTTGTTCAAAAATTTTGACGTTTGGGCACTCAATTTAGTTAAAAGGACTAAATTGTAAAAAGTGTAAAACATGAATTCTATATGTTAAAGGTCTCAAATTGCTATGAGATTTTAAATTAGAGGTTCTTAAATGGTAATTAAACCATTGGATAAATTGGTGGACAGAAATGGACATGGTTTGGTATGTTTTCAAAGTTTTTCATTTAGGGCATTTTGGTAATTTGGTAATTAAATGAATTAAATAGCCAAATTAAAAGCCAATTTTTGTACATCTTATTTATCATTGCCGATATTTACAAGGGGGAAGCCATAGCTAGGGTTTGGCCACTTCCAAGCTTGATTGTAAGTCTATTCTTGCCCCGTTTTTAATGCTCTTTACATTTTTAAAGTCGTTGTAACTCTATCTATCTTTTTCTACCATCAATTTGAGGAGATGTCAAGGTCTAAAATTTTACCCATGTTGAACATGTATGTATTTTGATGTATGATGGTAGAAAATGCACATTTGTTGATTGGTAAACAACTTTTGCTAAGTGATTTTCGGTGAAAATGCCTGAAAGGACTTATTTGTAAAAGTTATAAAATATGGTGTAAAAATGTCAATAAATGAAAATTTTGGGTTGTTATAAGCATGTATAAGGTTTGGCTAGGCATGGGTATTGAAAAAATTGAGTACATTTCATTTTATGAGGTTCAGACCTAGAATGGGGGAAAAACGAATATTTGACGATTTAGTCCTTTTTGCTATTTCTATGTGGAGGTAAGTTCGTATGTTTAATAAGCTTTAAATTATATGTGTATAAATTCTTAATTGATATAATTGTGGTAAATGCTATAATATTGAAATGAAATGTGAATGCTATTGAGTACGATACTACAGAAATGACCGATGGAGATTCGATACAGCGAAAGTCCCGGTTGAACATTAAGAATAGATAGGATACAAATGTTATGAAATTAGGGTTACTGTGAATATGTGTAAGACCATATCTGGGACATGGCATCGATATGAGACTTCATGTCAGACCATATCTGGGATATGGCATCGATATGAGACTTCGTGTAAGACCATAGCTGGGCTATTGGCAACGACAAAATTTCATGTAAGACCATATCTGGGATATGGCATTGGTACGATACTGTATGTACGAGATTCCCAAGTATCCTTTAGTATTCCAAAAGGTTCAACAGGAAATTTAACGAGTATGTCAAAGAAGAGAAAGAGTATGTAAGTAATTACGAATCAATACAGGTATGTACGTAAAGTTTATAAGCATTGGCTTCATGAAATTGTGAGTTCATGATTTCGATGAGAATATTTTTGTGAAAACCTTTTGATTTTTGGTCTATACTTGTGATGTATGAAATACATGGTTAATTCGATTGACGATTATGTGATTGGCTTTCGGGCCAAATTGAGTTATGATATAGCATGTTTTATTCATGCAAATTGTGATTTATCATATATGATAAAAAGGAAAGATTGGCATAATTGCCTATTAAAATGGTTATGGAAGTAAGGGAAGATAAGAGTTTAGGCATTTGAAAGATATTAAGACATATGCTCGAAAACATGAGTACACATAAATAATGTGCATGGTTACTATGAAGTTTGAAATAATTCGTTATTTGCTGTAATTTGATACAATGGAGAAATTATGGTTGTTAAGCTAGAGCCAAGATCTGTTAAATTATACTTATAAGTTGATAGAGTAAACATTATGACTGAATGAAAATTTATAACTATGATTTTTAATGCAATTATTATTTTATGTTTATATTGTTGGACTCGATAAAATATTGGTAAGAGTTGCTTATTATTTTCGTACGGACTTACTAAACTATATAAATAGCTTACCCCTTTCCTTTTCAATGTCTTATAGGGTTATTAAACTAGCTCAGATTGGAGTTCGTCGGAGATCCTATCACACTATCAAGCTATAATTTTCGGTATAAATGAATTCAAGTATATTAAGTCTATGGCATGTATAGGGACTTAGTCATTTGTTAAATGTGTCATTGTGATTGGAGCCAATGTGTTGGCTTGAGATTGTGAAATGCTTGTTCTGATAATTGGCCATGTAGATTGGTTTATTTGGGCTATCATGGTTGTAACCTAAGTATATATGTATGTGTGTGTGTGTGTGTGTGCTAATGACTTTGGTGATATGGTCATGGTATGCTTGGTGAATGATAAAAATGTTATTTATGACAGGAATGTGAGATGTTTGGAAATGTGGTCTATTGGTGAAATGATAAAGTGGTGTACAATTAGTTATCTTGAAAGTATTCAATTGTGACTTAGTAAATGTTGTGTGTATGATAGATGTGGATATTGTGTTGGTTATAATTGTGGATGATTTGGTTACCTAAGTATGTTACGTTTGTGCCTTGCATTGGTGTAAGCGTATGTGTGTACAAGGGTGGCAAGTGGCTTGGTAATGTGCCTTTAATTTGTCTACAAGGGTAGACACACGGGCGTGTGTCTAGGCCGGGTGTGACACACGGTCCGGCCCATGGACATGTGTTTAGGCCATGTGTTCCCTGCACCTTAATTGTTGCAAAACAAAATGTCCAAAATTAACACACGGGCAGAGACACGGGCGTGTATCTCAGCCGTGTATGCTACACAGCCTAACACACAAGGGTGTGGCACGGCCATGTGGCACAAGTCAGAGAGCACCCTAATTTGAACACGGTCTGAAGCACAGGCGTGTCGCAAGGTCACACGGGCGTGTCTCTTGGACCGTACGAGCATGTGAGCCCTGCTTCTAGCAAAAATTTTCTCAGTTTTATAAGAATTCTCTGAGTTCTCGATTTAGTCCCGAACCACCTCCAATACATATTTTGGGCCTCGTAGGCTCGTTTTAGGGACGATATGAATACGTATGAAAAGTTTTTATTTGGACACAAATCTCTGACTCGGAAATGTATGTTTGCTTGTGTTATATCCATTAATGCTTCGTACCCTGTTTCGCCATTTCTAGCATCATTTTCACCCAAAATTTCACCCAAGACCTGCACTTGAAACACATATCCAGTACCAACCAATTCAAGCATTCAAATTGGGTAATTTCTATCACAAGACATATCATTACAAGCATACATGATCACAACCTTATCTTAGTTTAACTTATGCATTCCTAACATTGATCACATATTTTTAACATAACACATGTGTATATATGTATATCATAATAATCTACTTAGTCATACCAAAATGAATCTATACTTGCCATTTCAATTGCTAGGTTAAAAAATAACATTTTAAGCCACTATTGGCTAAGTGGTCCTATACATGCCATTACTCTAACACCCTAAACCTGGCCTAGAAGTTAGGCCCGAATTTGGCGTGTCACATCAAAGGCATAATTCAAATGATTTTTCTAATTAAAAATTTAAAGCCCAAAAGCCAAAAATCCTTGAGTCTTGTTAAGTAATGGAAAAAAAAACCCATTTTATAATTTTAAGTACTTCGAAAAACAAGTTTAAACGTAAGAAATTTACTCAGGTTTAATAGTTAAGTAAATAGTTGAAACAACAAAACCCAAAGTCTAAAGTCAAAACGGAGTACAAGGCCTTATTACATCCAACGAAAATAAGCAATTAAAACTATGTCTTTTGAAACAAATAAATAAAAATTTAAACATCTTGTAGTGCGGCCATTTCCGAGTCCTCTCCCATGTCGAGCCATTTACTGAGGATCACTTGAAACATTAAATAAATGGTGTTAGTCTCGAAACTCAGTGTGTACAACCCTTGGCATTCAATTCAATATATAATTATCACATTAGCCTGAGCCCTATCAAAATCGTTGGTCTTTGATAAACCGTAATTATAACATATTTTAACCCTACATTTAGCTTACTTTTGGATGATTTATCCCTTGATTTATGTAAAAAGGTGCTTTTAATCCTTTCTTTTCATGTCTTATACCTAGGAAAGCACCCGAGGATGAAAAGAACACAAAACGGGCCCAAAACGTAGTAAATAGGCCTTAACAAGAAATCGACACGGCCTGGCCCAAAATCCACACGGCTGTGCCTCAACGAACACCTAGAGCACGGCCTCAACTCCTCCTCACACGGCCGTGCCTCAAGTTATAAATTTGAACATGGTCTGGTCTCGATTCACACGGTCGTGTGCCATGGCCGTACCTCTGTCATCAGAAAGAGCAATTTCAGTCGGAAAAGGATACTTAGGGAGAAAGATTCGCATTCCAAGAGCCTATATATCCCTTAAGGTCAGAGTTAGGGAATAATGCAAAGATAGCCAGTTGATCCATCCCAAGAAGCCAAAATTATACTCAAGACGGTGAAATTCTCCTTCAATTCTTTCAGGGGGTTTTAGGGTTTTCTTATGTTTTATTTTATCTTTTCTCTTGTGATGTTCTTTTTATTCATTATGAACTAAACCCTTCAGATACCTGAAGGGGATGAAACCTAGATGAATTTTGTTATTTGATTTCTAAGTTATATGATAACTGCTTAGTTTGTTCTTAATTATGTTGCTTAATCCAAATCTAAAGTGCTTAGATGGAGGAGGAATAGACCCTGCCTAAGAGTAGATCAAACATAATTAAGCGGAGTTGATCGAATGCCTAGAGATAGGGTTACAAAATTTTGCTGGATTAAGGTGAAACCTAATATGGGAGTCCATTGATCGATTTACTACTATCTTAGGGGGTTATTATAAGCGAACGAGAGTTCCACTAATTAACCTAGGGGCCTCAAGAGAGGGTTTAATATAGGTTAGAGAGTCTTACGGATCAAGCTAATATAATTTAGGGTCAAATAACAAGTGAAGTTTAGGTGGATTATTCCTAAGGGTATCATCGTAATCAACTGAGTTTTCCTTCAGAGTTATTTTCCTATTCGTCCTTTTTGTCTTTGTGTCCTTAGTTTAGTCTTCGTCAATATAGTTTAAAACAACTTCACTATATTTTTAAGGCTAAATAATAAAAAGAAAGTTAGTATTAGTACTCTTAGTTCTTTTGGGTTCGCTATCCGGTCTTGCCTAAGTTATACTACTGTTTGATAGGTACACTTGCCTCTAATCGTTGTCAGAGTTAGTTTCCAGGTTTGATCATTCTTTTATAAATTTTAAAGCTCTAATTTACAGTGATCAGTCTTGGGCCTTGGCCCACAATGACCTCATATCATATCTTATCATATGCAAAACAAGGTAATGCAAAACCCTCCCTAAAAATCCATCCGCGACACACCATTTCCCTTCCAACCCTACATACCTGTGTAGATTTCTAAATCGACCCACCCATCCTTTACACACCAAAGGTAGCACTCACATCGGCAAGACTATTTCAACGTTAAAAGCAAAGTCGCGCTAATCATATAATGGGCTTAAAGCCACTGGTGGATCCATGGTCGTCAAGCGACTATGCGATCCTCAAATCTTCCTCTGTACCATAATTCCCACCCATATGCATCCTAATCAGAATATCATATGAACGTAACATGCACATGAGTAACATCCACAAAACTCATACTCATCACATAGGGGTATTTTTGTCATTTCACAACCCAAAGGCATTTCCGTAAATATACTCTACAGGGGTATTTAGGTAATTTTGCAAAACAGATGTATTTTGGAAATTTTGTAAATCAGGGATATTTTAGTAATTCTACAAACTAAGGGTATTTTTGTAATTTCACAATTCGGGGCTATTTTAGTGATTTTGTAAATCTAAGGATGTTTTGGTAATTTTTTTCAAACTAAGGGTATTTTGGTTATCTTCAAATCAGGGGTATTTTAGTAATTTGGAAAACCAAGGGTATTTAAGTAATTTTACAAAGTACGGTATTCCGGTAATTTCGCAAACTGGGGTATTTCAGTAATTTCATAAACTGGGGGTATCTGGTCCCTCTCGGGTTTTAGTTATGAACTTTGGCCCATTAACAAGTCCTTGCTGCTAAAGTAAACAGACACTATGCACCAAGTAGGATTCCAGGGAAGAGGAGGTGGGCCACTAGGACCTCTTAAGTACCAAGCTCTCCCTAGATCCAATTCTAGACATCCATATGTCTGTTGTGTAATATCCTAAAAATATTAGAGCATCATGTTGTTACTTGTGATAGCTTGGATATGATCTTTATTGTCTGCTTAGTATATTTGTGTGAAGGCTTGGAAATATTAGCTAAGCTAGAATAATTTTTAGTATGGTTTATTTAGTGAAGTGGATTAAGTGAGCTTGACACTTAAGTTAATTTAAGTGTTAAGTTAAAGCACAAGGAGTTAGTGGCATAGTGGATAAGGAGCTTGAAAGGTTGCTTGTGGGAAGAGGTTCGAGTAGCATGATTAGCATTTTGAAGACTTTATTTTTTGTGTATCCTAGAATTAATGGACGGTCAAATTCTAATTATGATAGTTTGGACCTTAAGTTTTTGGTAAGTTGAATATTGGTTTAAGGAAAGCTTGAAATAGGGGATAAGAATCTTAAGGTTATGGAAGGTTGGGGAGACAAAAGGCTTGGCTTAAGGATGATGTTTTGGAAATTCTTTCAAGACCTTTAGTGCATGTATGTGGATGGCAAGTGTGGCTAGGGGGGTGGTCGAATGTTGTTAGGTGGTTTGGGGGAGAATATTTGGTCAACTTTTGCATTTGTGCATCTTTTGGGCAATTGTTTTCTTTCTCTCCAAAAACTCCCCTCCTTGGCCGAATGTTATTGTGCATTTTGTGCAAATTTTGCTTTTGGTTTAGCCTTCATTTTGTTTGAACCAAATTGTTATTTTCTTTCTCTCATCTTTTCTTTTGAAAACGAAACTTCACTTGTCATTTGTGCACTTTTCTTTTCGGCAAATAGGGTGTTTGGCCGAACCTCTCTCTCCCATATTTCTATTTTCTTCTCTTGATATTGGTTCATAATCACATTTTCTTTTTGCACTCTCTTGGCCGAATCCTTCACCTTCTCAAATCCTATTTCTTTTTCATTTACTCAAAGTTAAAAACATCCACATCCATTATATTTTTCTTTTCTTTTCACTCTACCATAGCCGAATCTTCTTCCCCTCCTTTGGAGTTATTTTGGCCGAATATTCAAGGGTAGATTCTCTTTGGTTTTCTTCAATTGATTTTGGATAAAAGGGTAAGTGTTCAGTGGCGTTTTTCCTTCTTTCTTTCTCTTTTCTATGTCGTTTTCTTGTGGACAAAGGCCGAATCTTTGGGCATTGTTTGTAAGGTTCTAACTATTATTAGAAATCGATTTTCATTTAGGCTCTTTGGGACTTTGGAAGCAATTGATTTAAGTCATTCCATTAGCCATCGAAGTTGGTAAGTCAAGTGGTAAGGATTCAATATTCCTTAAGTTGGTTGAGAAAGCCTAAGGCTATTCGGATTTAGATGTGATGTTGGCCGAATGGTCTTGATTAAAATATTGTGGTTTGGCCGAATGTAGGACAAGGTGATCTAGTGCGATAGACAGGATCTCCGGAATTAGTATTTGCATTGGTGAAAGGTGTGTACCTTGCACACTTTATAACTCGGTTATGTATATGTATTTATAATATTAATTTACTAATCATATTATCAAAGTGGGAAAACGATGAGATCTTGATATGATACAATGATGGTATGAATAAGGATTCGGGTAAGTCCGTTTCTTTATGTTGTTAATACATGTGGATTGAAATCATAATCTACGATTTACGATATATTTGTTATGTGATTCATAATAAAGTATGTTGACATGATTTGTTCAAATATTGCATTATGATGGGTGATATGAGAGGAGGGGGAAGATTGATATTCGTGTCTTCGGACACCAGAGGTTTGGTACCTCCAGTGATTTGGTATCACATTTGTGTCTTTGGGACACCAGAGGTTTGGCACCTCATAACAACTCGTCCCTATGGTTTAATACCACCGTGGGTTGGCCCCACTTTTGAGATATGGGATTGTCGCCAGTGATTTGGTATCACAAGTGGGTTGGCCCCACAACTTGATTATTCGTGACTTCGGTCACCAGTGATTTGGTATCACATTTGTGTCTTTGGGGCACCAGAGGTTTGGCACCTCATAGCAGAAATAAAACTTAAACCTTACTTTGCACTAAGAACCACCACCAAAGGAATCAATGAAACAAGAATAAAGTCACATAGCCAAGTATTAAAAAGAGAATTTTTTTTAGAAAAAGAAGTCAACAGACAGCAACAAAAAAGGAAAAGAAAGTTAAGAAACAGAATGGAATAATGGAAATATTATTTTTTAAATAAAGATAAGAGGCTTAGGGATAAAGTTGAGGGATTTTAGGAGTAAAATTAGCACCCCACTATTAACCACCTCCTACTAACCAGAATACCAACATGACCCCACTTCTACTGCATGGCCAACCCACGTGGAAACAAAATAAATAGACTCCTACAAGTCTCAAACTCAAGACCTCAGCCTCCTAATCAAGGCTCAACTATTGAGACACACACTTAATTATTAATTAAATCCAATAAATGAATTACATGAATTCCTAAGCGTTACAACTATACCCCCTAAAAGATATTTCGGCCTCAAAATTTACCTGATTCAAACAAATGCGGATAGTGTTGATGAAATAAGTCCTCAGGTTCCCATGTGGCTTCCTCTGTGCCATGATCTCGCATAGAACCTTAAATAATGAAATAGATTTTTTCCCCAATACCTTAACGTCACGATTCAGAATCTGAATTCTCTCCTCCTCAAAAGTCAAATCCGATCAAACCTCAATCTTCTCAACAAAACAACATTACATGGGTCCAATCGATATCACCTCTACATAGAGACATGGAACACATCATGGATACGGTCTAACTTTGGAGGTTGCTCCAACTGATAAGCAACTGGTCCCACACGTTTCAGAATTTGATACAACCTAATAAACCTAGGGCTCAACTTGCCCTTACACCCAAACCGTAGAACTTTCTTTCATGAAGATACCTTAAGGAACATATAATCACCCACGAAGTACTCAATATCCCTTCTTTTCATATCTGTAAAGGACTTCTGTCTATCAGAAGCCGCCTTAAGACGATCCCAAATCAGTCTAACTTTATCTTCAGTCTTAAAAACCAGCTCAGGACCAAAAACCTGTCGCTCACCCAACTCAGTTCAACGTAAAAGAGGACGACACTTACGACCATATAGAGTCTTGTAAGGTGCCATATAAATACTAGACTTAAAACTGTTGTTGTAGGTGAACTAAGCTAACGACAAAAAATCCTTCCAACTACCTCGAAAATCGATCAAACAACTCTAAAGCATATCCTCTAGTATCTGAATCACCCTATCAGATTGACCATCTTTCTGAGGATGGAACGCAATGCTAAAGTCCAGTGTAATAGTTTGTTTTCAGTGAAATTGGGACAGTGGTTTCAGGACCACAAATCCGAGTCAGAAAGAAAATATATTTTAATAATATTGCATGGTCTGCATTATGATAGGAAAGACGTAAGAAAGTTTCGATAAGAAAATTTTACCGATTACATGTTTAATTATAGAAAGGACCAAATTACATAAAATGCAAAAGTTGAGTTCTAGTAGCTATAAGTATCAAATAGCTATGGAATTCAAAACTTCGGGTCCTTGTATGGTAATTAAACCATTAAGAAAAGTTAGTAGATATTCTTGATGATTCATCCATGGAAAATTAGAAAAAGAAAAGAACTAAATTGGAAATTAAAATAAATGATAAATGATAAATAAATAAATATATAATATTATCATTTTATATCATATTCTTCCCTAAATTCTATGGAAACCCAAGGAAAGAGAAAGAAAATCAAGCAAGCCTAATTGGGTAAGTAATCTTGTTCTGTTTTTAGTAATTTTTATATTTTTGAGATCGGAATAATCTAATCTAGCTATTTTGGGGATCAATTTGTAAAGTTATCAAAGTATTAAAATTTTTCCAAGGATGAATATGCTGAAATTATGAAAGTTATGGTAGAAATGAAAGGTTGTTGATAGATAAACAACCTTTGTAAACTGAATTTTCATAAAATTATGATTTAGGGACTAAATTGCAAAGATGTAAAATTCATGGAAAATTTTTTATTTTATGAAATATATGTGCTGTAAATGTTATATGTAAAAATTGGTTAGGCTTTGAATAAAGATTAAATTGCACAAATATCATTTTCCGAGCCTAGTGACAAAATCGTCAATTGTCGAAAGTATATGGGCAAAATGGTAATTTTACCTAGGTGTGAATTGAATTAAATTGAGGTTAAATTCATTTACATAGATCCAGATAGACCTAGTACGGAGCTAGATCGAGGAAAACAAAAAGTATCGGATTAGTAGATCCTTGTATACAAATGCTTATGGAGGTAAGTTCGTTCAACTAGATTATGTATATTTATATGCTTGAATTCAATGTTGTGTATGTGAATTGTATAAATGCCTAATATTTGAAATTGGTTACATATTCGACAAAGCTTGATAAATATATCCCGTTTGAATAATGAAATTCAATGGATACAAGATTTCACGATTGGTTGTGGTCCTCCATGTGTTGCGGACACACTACAGCTCCTACGAGCATCCCGTTATAAGCCCTCTCGAGGTTCCTGTTATATGGTTCCTCTGAGCATCCTGATCGATAGTGATCTTGCATGTGTTGCGGACTACTACAGCTCTTTGTGAGCGTCCTGTTATATGATCGGTTGTGATCCAGCATATATTGTAGACACAAATGCAGCTCTTTATGAGCATCCCAATATAGGCTCTTTTTGAGCTTCCTGATATGGCTCGCTTGAACTTCCTATTATATGCCTATCCGGAGCTGCCTGATAATAGCTCTTTGGAGTTACCTGTTAAGCTCAATCAAGTTTCTGTTCTAAACTCTTATGAGTTTCCTTTTATAGCCCGGATGAGTTTCCTGTTACATGGCTCACATAAGCATCATGTTATATGACTCGAGAAAGTGTGTCCTGATTATGTGCCCTAATTGGGTACCTCTGAATATAAGATGACGGTTTACAGTGTTGTACACTTCAAATGTACTACATGTGTATCCATCGCTATTTCAAATAAATTCAATGGGAAAAGTTCTGTCATGGCTAATTTGAAATTGAGATGATTTATCATAGAAATGTATATGTTATACGAAAATATGATAAGAAAAGTATATGTGTATGAAAGTTATTACATGATGAGCTCATCATTATTACTTGAAAAGTATTTAGAATTTCATGACTAACTTGCTTGATTGAGTATATGTGATTAGGCAATTGGTCAATTTGTTGGGATGCATGTTATTTACATGATTACTTAAATTGAATATAAATGGTAAGTTAAATTCCTATTATGCGAACTTACTAAGCATTAAATGCTTACTTTGTTTTATTTTCCTCTGTTTTATAGTGCTCGGAAGTTCGTGAAGGTTGGAATCAGTCAGAGCACTATCACAATATCGTTTAGCTTGTTTTGGTATAAATAATAAACTTATTTTGGTATAATGGCATGTATAGGCTAACTTGGTCAGTGTTGGCATTTAAATGGTTGATTGTAATATAGCCAATGGAATGGCTAATGGTGATATGTTTAGTGAACATATATATTGTAACACCTCTTACCCGAGTTCTACGCCAGAACCGAGCCCGAGTCGTTACCGTAATAAAACCACTTGGTCGCCTAAACAACCTCAATGTCGACTTATGAGGCCTCACTCATACACACGAGGGCTTCCGAGACTATATCGGAACTTTTTCCAATCATAAAAATTTTCTCTTTTGTACAGGTTTAACACGCCTGTGCATAGACCCACACGCCCATGCTCCACAATCGTGGTGAATACTGACTACATGCACACGGCCTCAAAGCCTAGTCACAGGCCAGTGTGGCTAGCCCGTGGCCAACACTGACTAAACTTACACGGCCTATACACATGCCCGTGTGGCTAGTCCGTGGTCTATTCTGACTTAAAATGTTTACATGCAGGGGACACACGGCCAAGCCACACGCCCGTGGGTTGACTGTGTGTCACACATGGTCTAGACACACGCCCGTGTGTCTATCCACATGGAAAAAAACAAAGCTATGTACTAAGTTCCTTTCACCCCTCTAGCATACACAATATGCATTCATTCAACACATCCATAATCAACTCAAATTGAAGTGCAATCTCACATAGATAACTACAATCTTTTCATAAAATAAGGTCGCCAACTACTATGGCACTATACAAACTATCCATCTAAAGGCAAACACATCTTAGCCATTTACAACAAAATTCACTAACTTTTCTAGCCTCTATGCATGCCATATACAAAACATTGAGTCTCATGTACCAGAGGGTGCTGATAATGTGGATGATCTTCCAATTGATCCTCGTATCTCGTTTCAACACTTTTACTCTATAAGACAATGAAAAAGAAAGGGAGTAAGCTTTGAGCTTAGTAAGTTTACACATAAACAATTAAGCATCATAGTATAAGCTAAACAACAATTAGCATCATACTAACATATAATGTACAACAATGCTTACTCTTTCTATCCCTTACCACATTTCCAACACATCATGAGTCACATACTCATAACCATTGAAATGCACCCTTACATTCAATATCACATTTACACAATATACAACTTAACATCATTTCTTGATAATTCATCCACACAACTAATTAAATCAATAATATAACCACACAGCTAATCCACACAGCTAATTCCTCGGTGGTTTCGCACTTAGCCACCACAATCAATTTATAAGGTAGTATCGCACTTAGCCTACCACAAAGGTATTCATAGTGGTTTCGCACATAGCCCACTAGACAATATACCTAACGATAGCATTGCACATAGCCAGCTTATCGTCAATATACATTAAGATGGTATACTTGAGATACACAAGGTTGCTACAACTTACCATCCACAGACAAATGGGTAACCTGAGATAGCGAATATGGAGATCAAAGGCATACTTGAGAAAATATTTTGCCCGAATTGACGAGATTGGTCCAAGAGACTAGATGATGCTTTATGGGCTTACAGAACAACATACAAGACACCTTTAGGAATGTCCCCCTATAGGTTGGTCTTCGAGAAAGCCTGTCATCTACCTCTGGAGTTAGAAAACAAAGCCTACTGGGCTCTTCAACAACTCAACTTGGATCTTAAGTCTGCTAAAGAGAAACGGATGCTCCAACTCAACGAGCTAGAGGAATTTCGAATGTTCTCATACGAAAATGCCAAAATACTCAAAGAAAGACTCAAGAAATGGCATGACAAGCATATTCGATTTCGAGAGTTTGAAGCAGGTCAGCAACTCTTATTATTCAATTCTAGATTGAAGTTGTTTCCAGGTAAGTTAAAAACACGTTGGTCAGGTCCATTTACGATTCATCGCGTCTATCCATATGGAGTTGTTGAACTCCAAGGTAAGGGAGGTAATTTTCAAGTCAATGCTCAGCATTTGAAACATTACTACGGAGAAAGACCTGAAGGAGGTCAAATCTTGTTCAGTTTATCTGATCTTTAAATTTTCTAGTTTTCAATAAAATATTTAGGGTATATTTTCGGGTTTATTGTGTTTAAATAAATTATGTCTAGGAGATTGGACCTTAAGCGGGACCGCTTGTGACCCCTCCAATCTTTCCTGGGAATTGATTTTGACATAATTTTCCAAGAAATTAGCCCCTAAATGACAAAATAAATTTTTGGTTTTCCAAATAAAAAGGTCAATTTTGACACAAGTCTTAAATTGCAACTCAATTTCAAATTTTCATTAAGTCTAGGGACTTAATTGAATTATTTTCAAAATTCGGTTGCTATTATCGTAAACAATAAAAACTAGTGCCTCTTTTTGTAAATATTTTCAAAAGGCATATAGAATAAATGTTTTTACTTAATATCATATTTATAAATTATTGATAAACTTTAATATAGAATTATATTCAGTATAATTTTTATATTAATTTTTATCAACTTAGATTAGGATTAGAATTAATTTTATTTTATATTTATCTTGTTAATTTAATAGCAATTGATAATTTTATATGTGTATATTTAATCATTAATTGTTGCTAATCTTGAGTAAAATTAGAATTGGACTCTTATTTTTAATTCTTTAATTATTCTAAGAGTTCTACTCTAATTCCTACTTCTCCCTCTATAAATTGCACCCTTGTTTCTCCCCATTCATTCATCACTCAAAACCCCAAATACCAACCCCTCAAAGTGCCGCAAGCCCCTAGCCACAACAAGCATTCGACCAGCAGCTCCAGCACACACCGCACGCCCCAGCCCCAGTAGCAATCCAAGTCTTGGACTCGTGCCTGCTGCCTCCAGCCCGCGTGCTTGTTGCGCACCATCTCCAACACACCCGACCAGCCCGTGGCCTACCTGCCACAAGGCCTTGTGCGCCACCTACTTGCAGCCCCCTCGCGCGCTGCTACTCGCTCCAGCTCCATCAGTCGTGCGCCTGGCTGCCTTGTGTGCTTAGGCGGCACTCTTCCTTCACCCAACCTAAGCCAAAAGCCTTCAACCTTTCCTTTTAAATTTCCATCTTTTGTTCATTAGTATATTCTATTCTGGGAGTTCTTAATTTTTACGAGGAAAGTGGTAAGAACAAATTTTTTCCTTAAGTTTAATTTTTATTCAATTATTTAATTTTTCAATTTATTGAAATAATAGTAATTTTTATTAATTAAATTTTTGAGAAAATAATTTTTCTATCTTATGTTCAGGTTAATCATGCCTCGCAAGAGAACTCGTGCCTCCGCCTAAATTGACGAAGCACAAAACAAATTTCACTGTGAAGAAGCCAAAGCAAGATATGAAAATCAACGGATGCATCTAGAGAAAGGCTTCACATTGAAGGACAACTACAGAGACTTTATGGCACGTATTCGTCAAGTTGCTGAAGCCCTCAATTGGGAATTGTTTTGTGAAAAGAGACCAAGTGTGGATTAGGAACTAGTTCGTGAATTCTATGCGAACTTACCCACAAGCAAATTGACCGAAGTTCCAGTCTGCAGAATCAAGGTACCAATAAATTCAAATGCTATTAATGAATTCTTTGAATTACCTGATTTCGACAACGATGAATATTCTTATCTGTTGAGCAACATTAAGCCTGAAAATTTGCAAGAAATTCTCGAGGAACTTACAGTTCCAGGTTCTAAGTGGACTGTGTTAAAGCAAGGAATCCATACGTGTCGAAGAGAGTATTTGACACCACTTGCAAATGTATGGTTTTATTTCATCCGTTTTAGCCTTATGCCTAGTTCGTACGAGACTACAATCTCATTAGAGCGAATGGTCCTATTGTACTCGATTCTAACTAGAAAGACCATTGATGTGGGCAAAATCATCCTAAGTGAAATGCGAAATTGTACCATTAGACGTTCTGGCCCGACCTATTTCCCTTTTACAATAACAATTTTATGCTTAAAAGCAAAACTCTTGGCGGACGTGAAGGGGACAGAGTATAGTCAAGGCACAATCACTGATTGGGACCTCTACCAAGTAGCCAGAGATTCTGTTCTACAGCAACGAGTTGAAGAGGGCGAGGATCCAGAAGAAGCAGAAGATGATCCCACAGAAATCCCGCCAGAGCAATCAACTGAAGTCCCTAATGAGGCAGAATCAATGGAACCAGAAGCTGAACCTGATATTGAAACCTCAATGTTTGGAGCTCCACCGCCTAGCCCAAATCTTCGTGATGAGCTGCTGAAGCTGATGGACTTAATGCAACAAATGCAATGGCAGCAACAAGCCTACTGGAGATACTCAAAAATAAGGGATTACTCGATGAGGAGTGCCCTCAAGAAAATTTTAAATGACCCATTTATTTTTGTGCCTGAGTTTCCAGATTTCATATTTGAGCCATGGATTTCATCATCAAAGAGGGAGCAAGGCGGTTCATGCAAAGGCAATACTAATGGAGCAAAAGATGAGTCAAATTCGGAAAGATCGACAAACAAATAAAAAAGAGGAGGACTTCAACTTTAGTTTATTTTTTTCTTAAGTTATTTTAGGATTAGGTTAATTAGGAATTTTTATTTTTGCACAATAAAACAAGAGATAGGAATCATGAATGAAATCTAAACAAGTCACAAAGGCTAAAGTGTGGCAATAGATATATACATGTCTAGGATTGGATTTTAGAGAAAGCCTGGTACTTAAGCAGTCAATTTGACTCACCTCCTCTTTTCTAAATATCCTACCTAGTGTGTAGTATCTATTCACTTTAAACAATGAGGACATTGTTCACTTTAAGTAGGGGGACCGAAAATTTGAATTAATTCCAATAAAATTTTCTTTTAATTATGATTAGGATATATTTTGTTCAAAAATTTGAAATTTTGTTAAGTATGCTGAACTTCAGTATTAATAAAGTTCTATTATTTCAATAAGTTATTATGTTAGCTTAATAATGATATGTATTTTTAATAAAATATTTAAATTCGTACAATAAAATTTTTAATTCCCTACGAAAAAATTAGGCATGCATGAAAGTCTAAGTCTTTAGAATTGACTTAGTAATTTATTAAGGAGAAATCCTAGGAAGCATGGAATATTGAAAATGATTTCGGCAACTATTGTTTGGACCGTTTGAGCCTTTCAAGTCGACCCTGATAAAATTATCCTTTGAAACCCAACTTTGAGACTATATGGCCTAATTTTATTTGGATCTATGCAATATGTAGCCATCAATTTTCTCTTCTTTACATTTAAAATTGTCCCAAACACTAGACTCAGCATGTCATTTGAAACTAAGTTTGGGGGAGTTGAAAAGAAGTATCAATTGCACGAAAAATTGTAGTACATGAAGCAAGTGCTCGAATTTGAGCTTGAGAATTCCAAAAAAAAAAATGTACTCGAAATAAATTGTCGAAAGAGAAAAAGTTGGTGTATCAAGGGTAAGAATTCCGAAGGTTCGATTTTAAATTGAGTCTAGGGTTTTTAAGCCAAAAATTTGTCTATCTTTTACCTACCCCTAAGCCCAGCCACGTTACAACCTTATTAAAGACCTATTAATTCAAAGTTCCAATGTTACCTACATTAGTGGAGAGAAATTGCTCTGTTCAACATATGAAGACATAAGTTAAGCTTAATGATTGCAGTTTGATTTTGAATAAGGAATTAAAATCAAAATGGTAGGGATTAACATGTCTTTATTAAGAAACATTTAGTCTAATTTTGCTAGTATAATAATTGTTGGAGGTAATTTGAATGATATGTATACTTAAGTAGCATGACTATCAAATTTCTTATTTTTGAGCATAAGTATATTAAATTCATAATTTTAAGATGAAAGTTGTTCTGAAGGAGTTTTTCAAAAGTGTTTCCGAGAAAATTCTTTTCAAATTTGTGCATTACTTGAGACGAGCAATGAATTAAGTTCGGGGGTGTGGAAACACAGAAATTTATATAATTTTCACGCCTTTTTTAACCCAAATTTATGCAGTTTCGGTTAAATTCTTGTCGAAAAATAATTAAATGTTATAAAATAATTAAATTGTGCTAAAAATATGAACATGATAAATTTTAATTAATTTTATAGTTAATTTTGATTTCTTTTGACTATTTTCGACAGATTCGCACAAAGGGCGAAAATTGGCTCGACAGACACTGCTCGAAGAATAAACCTAAGAAGCAATTTGAAGTATCGAGGTAAATTTATTTCCATCCCAAGATGGCCCAATTATGAATATTTAATCATAATATAATTAATTTTAATTTATTCCCAATTTAATTTGGGCTAAATAAATTAATCTTAATTATTTATGAAAAAGACCCAGTTGAACCGCATCTGTTGAACCAAACCGGTTGAATCGAATAGAGCAAAGAGTTGCGCAGTCCAAGCCGTCCATATCCTGGCCCAAATCAACTTATTAGCTGACTAATTAAGCTTGCAAAGAACCCCTTGAAGACTTTTCAAAGTTGCATTCAAGCCCCTCCAAATTTAGTGGCTTTGTAGATTTGCCCTATGCCATATTTAGCAAAGTTGAAACCATCAACTTTGCAACATAGATGGCCGGCCAAGGGAGGTCTCTTTGGCTGCTACTATTTTTTATTTTTAGCAGCCACAATCAGCTATAAATACCACCCCTTGCTGATCATTCAAACCATCCCTCAAACCAACAACATTCTCTCATTCTCTATTCTCTTCTCTCAAATTTTCTCTCTTCTTTTCCATTCCATTTTCCCCTTCTTCTTGTGCCGATTTCCCCTCTTGGAAAAGAGGTGTTTTCCCAGCCATTTGGAGCAGCAATTGGAGTGTTCATAAGCCACCTTGATAGCCGAGGACAACGGAGAACAAATAACGGAGCAATCAGTCAAGCTGCAGAGAATTACCGGATTTGCTTCTTGTTCTCTATCTCTTTAAATTTTGTTGTTGTTTTGACAAACATGTTTATGAATATTTATGCTATTGGAATGGTTAATTTAATCAGATTAGCTTGAATTTAATTCTGTTGGGTTGATTGCATTTCGTCTTATTAAATTATTAAGTAAAATCATGCTTAAGTTATCTGGCATTATATATGTTTAGATAACTAATGAATTAATTATTTAAATGCATTGAAATTGTAATTAATGGACACAATACTTAATCTGTGCATGTTTAATTCCTCTAAGGTAGCTTAAGATTAAATTAGCATTGTATTTGGCGATACATATGCCTTGCATAACTTGCAAGATTTTTGTGACTAAACTGTTTCAAGGTAGGAATACCTTATTACTTTTCATGATCTTTTATATGCTTATTAGGTTGAATTAATAGTTTGAATCGACATAGGAATATGTGAGAGATTGTTTAATTTAATAAGTATGTATGTGCAATAACATGTTTACTTTTATAAATCTATTTTATCGGTCGAATTGACATAGGGATATGTACAAGAGATGAATGGATTTTTAATTGTAAATATGTTCATAAGTTAGCAAATTACTGATTTTCCGTGATTTATTCGTAACAAGTATGAGCATGAGTTTAATAATTCTAAGGTAAGAAATGTAATTAAACCAACACAATTATATCATCTTGATTAAAATCTACTTTTGAAATCATGCATTAGAATTTTGTTTTGTTTTATTTTAATTTATTTTTTTTAGTTTTTAAATATTCCTTGAATCCAAATATTTTTCCTTCACCAAAGTGTTTGAAATCTTTTTCATAAATAATTCTTTTACAGTCCCTGTAGGTACGATAACTCGACATTTACTTGTCACTTTATTACTTGTTACGATTGTGTACACTTGCACAATTTCACCGTTCCAATCGCGGGAAAGTGAAGATAGTTGAATAAACGAGTCTGAACGATTATCCAAATCCGAGGTAAGTCAAACTTATTTGTATTGAACAGTGTATGTTCATATGACTATTGTTAACGAAGAATGTTTACGAGATGATCTTTACATGAATTTCGAGATAAGGTTGACTTAGTGATAATTCCCGAGAAGTCCCGTACGAACCTAGGAATAGATAGGATTAGCTATGTCATGACATAGGTATCTATTCTGTTTTATCATGTAAGACCACGTCTGGGACGTTGGCATTGATTCGAGATTTCATGTAAGACCATGTCTGGGACGTTAGCATCGATATGATCTTTACGTGTACGACCACATCTGGGTCGTTGGCATCAATATGATCTTTATGTGTAAGACCTTGCCTAGGACATTGGCATCGTATTAATTCGTGTAAGACCCTGTCGAGGACAGTGGCATCATCATCTGATTACATGTACGACCACATCTGGGACGTTGGCATTATGCAACTATTCTGAGTATTCTGTATATCCTATTAGATTTCGAACAGTTCAACGGGCAAATCCAAGCTATGAACAATTACGTGAATGTATATTCGTTACAGGTACGTTTGGTGTGTACACTAAGTGTGTATAAAGGGTAAGTACCTATATGAATTTACTTTGAAGAAATGCATAATGGAATATGAGAATATGAATAAGATACAAGAATGGATATGAATAAGCTAAGTACATATGTGATATGTGAAATGAAATATGTGGCAAGCTTTGAGTGACAAAATTGTACCAAAGTCTATGCAATGAATGGCTATGAAATTTATAAGTACCAATGATTCAATTTGGTTAAATGCATTGTATATTAAGTTTATTTGTATATGGCTTACTAAGCTTTTGAAAGCTTACTCTCTATGTGTGTTTGTTTTTGTTTTATAGATCGTCAAAGCTACTGAAGGCTCGAGACCGTCGAGGATCGTCATCACACTACCTAAGCTCATTTTGGTATCGATTGAAAATGTATTTAGTTAGTTATGGCATGTATAGGCTAGTCACCTTGGATATCTTTCAAATGTTTATAATAGAGCCATGAGATGTGGCTTGTCAAGTGTTGGTAAAATACATTTTGAATATGAGATATGATTCTTTTTTTGGTATGTCTTGTTGGCAATGAAATAGCCTTATGAAGGGTAAGCTTTTAGATGAATTAATGCCTTAGTAGATCAAAGAGGTTGAATGGAATAATATAATGACTATGTGGTAATGTTTTGGTTGCCATTTGATTATAAAAATAGAATTGCCTGTACTTGTAGGCATGACCCTATTGTGGGTAGCAATATGGCTTTACAAGTAGCCTATTTTGTCACATGGTTGTGGCACACGAGCGTGCCTAACGACCGTGGGTTTAAGTCAGTAGTCAATTAGGTGTACACGGCTTTGGCACCAGGCGTTCCTGGTAGCCGTGTGGCCAAGTCAAAATCGACCACGGCCCAGGTATACGGGCATTCATGGTACCCGTGTGGCCAAGTCAGAATTGACCACGTCCAAGGTATACGGGCGTGCTTGGTGGCCGTGGAGTTAATTCAGTTTCGACCACGGAAAAGACACACGGGTGTGTCTAGCAGCCGTGGGAGAAACACGGCCTACCCACACAGACGTGTAACCCCTGAAACTTTGAAAAGTTTTAAATTTTCTGAGAATTTTTGTATGTGTTTGGTTTAGTCCCAACCCTACTCTAAAGCATGATTAAGGTCTCATTGACCTATTTAAGGGACATTACGATTGCGATTGATGAATAAGTGTTTGTGTTGCTAGTAAAAGTTTCTGATCTGTTTGGTAATACCTTTAATCCTAGTCCGATGACGGATAAGGTTAGGGGTGTTACAAGAAAGATGTGAAGTTTGAATGGTCTGATCAATTTCAGCAGAGTTTTGATAGATTGAAAGCCTTGTTGACTGAAGCACCCGTGTTAGTTCAGCCTGAATCGGGTAAGGAATCTGTGATTTATAGTGATGCATCATTGAATAGTTTAGGTTGTGTTTTGATGGAAGAAGGTAAAGTGATAGCCCATATATAATATCCTGGACTAGGGCTTATGCATTTTTGCTTAATCGTATGTGAAAGCATGCTTACGAATATTCTGAATGTGTTCGATGAATTTTATGAACCATAGTGTATAGTTAAATACCTTAGGAATTATTAGATTTTTAAAGTTGAAAAGGGGAGCTAAGCCTGACAGGGCCTTAAGAGGAATTGTATGCAAAACATGACACACAATTGAGCTTGGAAAAGTGGCATGGAGGTGCCACTTAGGGCTCTGGAAATGACGCCACCGGCTAAGGGGAAGGACTTGTGTTCGAGTCGCGTGGGAAGCAAAATTTTAAGGCTTTAATTTTAGCATGTGACGTCAATGAGAGGGAGTAGGGGGGACGGCACATGGCTAAATTTTAGGAGTTTTTATCCTTTAATTTTCAAGAGATAAATGATGGATTATTTTTTAATTTTAAATGAGGTGATAAGAGGAGAAAAAGGAGGGATTTGATAAGGAGCATGTGTTGGCCGGCCAAGGGACTCTTTTGGTAGTAATTTCGGCTAAAGAAGGAATTAAGGCCATTATTCTCTTCTCCATTGAAGCCTCTGCCAAATTTCCCTTCTCCTTATTCCATCATTGCCGAATTCCTTAGTTATTCTTTTCCTTCTCTTTTCTTTTGACAAAACTGACAACACAGATAACCTCTAGCCGATTTCTTGTTAAGCTCCAAAAGCCTAAAGCTTGTTAAGATCTAAGCCATAGCCGAATAGTGTGTGGATTCAAGGAGAAAGATTGCCGATTTCATTACTGAGGGTAAGGATTCTCTTGTCATCTTTTTATTATTTTTCTTTTAGCCGAAAGTTCAAGACTAATTTATTTTATGTTTTTGGTCGAAACTTGGAAAGGGGGTTTCGACTTTTGATAGTTGTCGACTACAAGAGAAGGGATCCTTCGGGACTTTAAAATCACAAGGTAAGCTATGTGATATTCGACCAGTTGCTATGATTAAATGTTAGAAGTGGATCTAACATGTTTCCTGTAGGTTTCGACATCTGATTAGTCAAGAGATTATTTTTCGGGATTTGAGATTCACAAGGTAAATGAATCTAACATTCGGCCAAGGCCAATATTAGTATTTAAATATGTTTCCTATTTGCTTAAAAGCCGAAAACTAACATAGTAAGTGATGTAATAGTAGGCCGATTTCGAAAGAGAGCATCACAAGGTTTCGGGATTTGATTAATAATCAAATCAGCAAGGTAAGGATTTTTGGTTACGATAATCCTTCGGGATTTGATTAAATTAGCCGATTAGGCTTTTCCCTAAAATACTAAGTGTGGCCGAATGTAGGGAGTTAAGGATCTAAGGCAATAGATCGGATTTCGGGATTTCAGTGAATTTGTTAAGCAAATCAGGTGTGTGCCCTACCCTAAGTTTTAATATGTTTATGGCTATGTTTTAAATTGAATGTGTTAATAAGATTGTGAAAATATGGCTAAGGTACCATACAATGGTACAAGTACCCAGGTACGTTTCCTACTCCTACTAGGATTATGAATACATGTTATATATATAATATGTGAAAAGTGATAAGAATGTGAATTAAGGCATGATGTGCATGATATGTATGATATGGGGCATTCGGGTTATATGAAAAATGGGAAGTGAATGTGGTGACTTCGGTCACATTATCTGAATGTGGTGACTTCAGTCACATTATCTGAATGTGGTGTCACATGACACAAATATTATCTGGTGGCTATGCCACCAAAATTATAAGGGCGATGAGCATGTCATCTGCAGCGGCAGCCTTCGATGGTGTGTAACAGAAGGTGGGTTGACTTAGGAGTCCCCACGGTGTGCAGGTTGGTACGGGTGATGTGTAGCGGATGGCATCTAGGTTTGGGTTCGGGTTTGCATCATATTATTAAATGTTATATGTACATGTATGACTTGATATGCCTGAATTTGTTAGGATTTAGGGTTGGTTATACACCTTTGTGTCTATATGACTCACCCGTTGTGGGAACATTTTTCAGTGATGATGAGCAGTGATGGACCAAGGGTCGTGAAGCTTAGGGGTGGCCATGCTCAGCAAGGAAATTTATTTGATTGAGACTTTTTATTTTAAGTACTTTAATTTAATGTTGGAATTTATTTGATGTAATAAGGCCATAGTTGAGCTATTCTATTGTTTCGTTTTATTCTTTTATGTTACAAATTTTTAATTAATTAAAGTTTTTAAGTAAATTTATTTTAAAACTAACTCTAAACATTTTATCACCTAAAACTTCAATATAAGCGAAACTTGTTTCCAACTCGAGCCCAACCCAACAAAAATAATTTTTCTTTCAAAACACACAGTTTTTTTTAAAGCGACAAAAGAATTTGAACCGGTTTACATCGAGGAACATACCAGATCCGGTCAGGGCTCGTGGGTCGGGTGTGGGGTGTTTCTGTTTGGTATCAGAGCCCAGTTTTAAACTCTCGGCCTAGGGTTTAAAGCCCACAGTGTTTTAAAATTAAGGCCCAAATGAATTTTGAGCAGGTTTCTGGCATGGCACCTAAGTCTCCGACCCGCAGTCCACTAGGTAAGTACTTCGATCCATTTTGTGAATTATAAGTATGAATTGTAGAAGGGTAGGAATGGAACGTAGAATAGTATGATAGGTACTTGAACCCTAGGACGAGTTTACCTCAACTATTACATAAGACTTAAGTGCCTAATTAAAACAAACCTATGGCTAAGTCGCCGAGTTAGGGTGTGGCAACCATTGTGCGCATGTCTAGGATTGGATCCGGAAGAGCTGGGTACTTAGCGATCCTAGTGACTCACCTCCTCTTCATTTGGAATCCTACAGTGCGTAGCTTCCGGTTCACCCTAACCAAGAGGACTCGATCACACAAAGCTAAACACGATAACTAAAACCCGAAAGGAACTAGCCGTATTTTTATAAAAACCCTAGTTTTAAAACTCTTAAAATTACCCTTTTAATTTGTGAGAACTATTTTTACAAAATTTTTCGAAAAATTTCTGATTTATAAAAATTACCTAATTACCCCTAATGGTAAAATTACAAAAATGCCCTTGGTTTCTAAAATTTCCATATTACCTTCGGTTTTAATAAAATTTTCTTACTCTGGAAAAGTATCCAAAAACCCTAATTTGCAAAAAAATCAAAATACCTTGATTTGGAAAAATTTACGAAATTGCCCCTAACCTGCAAATTACCAAAATGACCCTAATTTCTAAAATTTTTGCAACATCACCGTTTTGGAAAACAAATTCTCAAAAAGAACCCTCAAAGTTTTGCAAATTTTGAAATACCCCTGAATTATTAAACTTTACAAATTTATCCTGGTTTATTACTAAAATACCCCCGAGTTTCAAAATTACCGAAGTACCCCTGGATTTTAAAATTTCCAAAATACCCTCGGGAATGCAAAATTACCGAAATACCCTTCTTGACAAAATCACCAAGGAATCTTATTTTGAAATGTTATGAAAATACCCCTGTAGGACAAATTACGAAAATAACTCTGGGGTAGGAATAGACAAAAATAGAGAAATAGAGAACGTGTGTGAATGAATGTTTGATTGAATGTACTTCTCTGAATTAGGATAGAGAACTTGAACCTTTGATTGACCGAAAGAACCCTTATTAATTCTCGTTTCATAAAATTTCTTCGCGGATAATCAGTGAAACAAGTATTAATTCATAAAATTTCTTAATCAGATTAACACGCGAACGTAGATATGAGCTTTAGGAGACGTGGATGTAATGTGCGAGGAGTGGTAGAGGTAGAATGACCGTGTCGGAACCCGTTAGATCGGGTCAAGGATCTAAAAATGAGGTACCGCCACCACCACCACCACCGTTGATCTTTGAACAACGAGGATCGGGACGGAGAGAGCGATCTTTGTATATCGCAGTCGTGGCTGCGAGTTCTTGAGTTGGTGGCTGGTGCAGGAGGAAATTCAAGAGCTCGAAAGTCGGTACCTGAGCGACTTCGTGCCAACGGAGCTGAAGTGTTCCGTGGTGTATCTGGTGTGGCACCCAGTACCGCTGAGTATTGGTTGGAGGCCACTGAACGAATTATGAATGAGCTTGATTTGACCCCTGAGGAGAAACTGAAAGGAATGGTGGCATTGCTACACGACGAAGCGTATCAATGGTGGCTCACAGTTCGGGATGGTGCCACAGCTGAGGATCTGGCGTGGGACTATGTTAAGGCGGCGTATCAGAAGAAGTATGTTGGAACCAGATATACTGATGCGCAAAGGAAGGCTTTTCTGGGCTGGTTCAAGGGAATAAGTCTGTAGAGGAGTATGAAGCAGAATTTCTAAGGTGGAGCCGATATGCTCGAGGAGTAGTGGCTACGGAGCATGAGTGGTGTGTCCGGTTCGAAGACGGTTTAAGGGATGATCTGAGGTTATTGATAGCTCCACATCAGGAGCGAGAATTTTCTGCGTTAGTAGAAAAGGCAAAAGTAGTTGAGGGAATTAAGGATTCTACAAAGCAGAACTTCGACCGGAACAGGCAGAAAAGAAGTTTTGGATCGTCTGGATCAGCGGGGAATGTTCAGAAGAGGCCTAGAGTCGACAGGCCGCGAGGTCAGCAAGTTGCTACGGGAGGACAATATCATACTTGTGATCAGTGTGGGAAGAAGCACTTAGGTGAGTGTTGGAAAAAGACGGGAGGATGCTTTAAGTGTGGGTCCAAGGACCATATGATCAAGGACTATCCTATGAAACCGGATGGGAATCGACTAGCAGCTCAGAATGTTAATCAGGCTGGTAGAGGTGGACAGCAGCCGCAGCAAGGTCGTGGTTCGAACAACAGGAGCAATGGTGCCGGCAGAGGACGTGGAACACCGGGCAGAGGTGTTACTGAGGCTAGACAGCTGGGTTTGGTTTATACAGTTCACCAGATGGAGGATGGAGACGCACCGGACGTCATAACTGGTACGTTCCTTGTATTTGGAAAGCCTTATTATGCTCTGATTGATGTGGGCTCGACCCATTCTTATGTTGCATGTAGTGCAGTCGAGACACTAGGCCTAGACTCTGAACTTTCTGATAGGCAGATGACTGTAATAAGCCCATTAGGCCAAACTGTAGTGGTGAATAAGACCTTTCGGAGTGTACCTCTAGAGATTCAGGGAGTGAACTTTCGGGCTGACTTAATGGAACTACCCTTCGGAGAGTTCGAACTCATACTTGGTATGGATTGGTTAGTAGAGCATTGGGCCTTGTTGGATTGTGCAACTAAGCGAATGGAGGTAAGGACCCTGGAGGATGAAGTAGTGGTCATGATGGGAGAAAGAAGAAACTACCTGTCTAATGTAGTTTCGGCGTTGAAGGCTGAGAAGATGGTTCGGAAAGGGTGCAAGGCATTTCTAGCCTTCGTTAGTGCTGTGGACGCAAAAGAAGGGGGAATTAGTGGAGTTAGAATGGTAAGGGACTTTGTGGATGTTTTTCTAGAGGAGCTACCAGGAATACCCCCAAATAGGGAGGTGGAATTTGGAATAGACTTGCTATCGGGAATAGCTCCTGTGTCAATCGCTCCATACCGAATGACGCCAAAAGAGTTAGTTGAGCTCAAGGCTCAAATCCAAGAGTTGCTTGACCGTGGGTTTATCCAGCCCAATGTGTCTCCGTGGGGAGCACCGGTCCTGTTTGTGAAGAAAAAGGACGGAACTATGCGTATATGCATAGATTATCGTTAGTTGAATAAGCTAACCATCAAGAACAAGTACCCTTGGCCAAGGATAGATGACTTGTTCGATCAGCTTAAGGGGGCCGCAGTTTTATCAAAAATAGATCTACGGTCGGGATATCATCAGCTGAAGGTAAAGGAGGCGGATATCCATAAGACAGCCCTTAGGACAAGATACGGCCATTATGAGTTTGTAGTAACACCGTTTGGATTGACGAACGCACCAGCCGCGTTCATGGATATGATGAACCGGGTTTTTCAACCTTACTTGGATAGGTTCGTCATTGTGTTCACTAACAACATCTTAGTATACTCGAAGGCAGAGGAAGAGCATGATGAGCACCTACGGATAGTGTTACAAGTATTAAGGAAGAAGAAGCTCTATGCCAAATTCAGCAAGTGTGAATTTTGGCTTAAGGAGGTGGCATTCTTAGGGCATGTGGTATCCGCAGAGGGAATAAGGGTGGATCCTAGGAAGATCATAGCAGTGTTGGATTGGAAACCACCTAGGTCCGTGGCTGAGATCCGTAGTTTCTTAGGGTTGGTAGGCTATTACAGAAGGTTCGTAGAAGGGTTCTCGTCAATAGCCGCGCCTTTGACAAAGTTGTTGAGGAAAGAAGTACCCTTTGTATGGACAGATAAGCAACAGGAGAGCTTTGAGAAGCTCAAGAAGGTTTTGACTGAAGCTCCAGTGTTAATTCAGCCGGTGGCAGGAAAAGATTTTGTGGTGTACTCTGACGCTTCGCACACGGGATTAGGCTGTGTTCTAATGCAAGATGGAAAAGCAGTCGCTTATACGTCTCGACAGTTAAGGCCGCATGAGGTTAACTACCCAACTCATGAATTGGAATTAGCAGCTATGGTCTTCGCTCTTAAGGTGTAGAGGCATTATCTTTATGGAGAAAAGTCGATAATTTACACAGATCACAAGAGTCTCAAGTATCTGTTGACTCAGAAGGAGTTGAACTTGAGACAGCGAAGGTGGGTGGAATTGCTAAAGGATTATGACTGTTCTATAGAGTATCATCCGGGCAAGGCGAATGTAGTGGCGGATGCCCTAAGTCGGAAGGTTGTGTCGGATCTGAAGGCGATGTTTGCACATCTGAGCTTGTATGATGATGGAAGTCTACTGGCAGAGCTGCAAGTTAAGCCGACGTGGTTGAATGAAGTTAAAGAGGGACAGTTGGTTGATGATGAGTTAAGTGCTAAGTTACAGCAAGTACAGAATGGAGAGTTAGAAGATTATGGTGTTAATGATGAGGGAGTATTGTGCTTCAAGGGAAAAGTCTGTATGCCGAGGGACGAGGAGTTAAGACAGAGGATTCTTCGAGAAGCGCATGGTAGCCCTTATGCTATGCATCTTGGAGGCATTAAGTTGTACAGAGATCTAAAGGAACAATTTTGGTGGCCTGGTTTGAAGAAGGAAGTTACAGAATTTGTTGGAAATGTCTGACGTGTCAGCAAGTTAAGGCTGAACACCAAGTTCCTTCAGGATTACTTCAGCCAATCGAGATTCTGCAGTGGAAGTGGGAGAGAATCACCACGGACTTCGTTAGTGGGCTTCCCCTTACGCCTACTAAGAAGGACTCGGTATGGGTGATAGTGGATCGGTTGACTAAGTCCGTGCACTTTATTCCAGTAAGAGTCGACTATTCTTTGCAGAGGTTGGCAAAGTTATATGTGGCGGAAATTGTGAGGTTACATGGAGTGCCGGTGTCAATCATTTCGGATAGAGACCCAAGATTTACGTCTCGATTTTGGAGGGCACTTCATCAAGTTTTAGGCACTAAGTTGGACTTCACTACGGCCTTTCATCCACAATCAGACGGGCAGTCTGAGCGGGTAATACAAGTGTTGGAGGATATGTTGAGAGGCTGTGTGATGGATTTCCGAGGAAGTTGGGAAGACTATTTGCCTTTAGCAGAGTTCGCCTACAACAACAGCTATCAGGCTAGTATTCGGATGGCACCGTATGAAGCGTTGTATGGCCGGAAGTGTCGAACTCCTACATGTTTGACGAAATTGGGAGAACGTCGAGTTTTGGGTCCAGAAATGGTGGCAGAATCTGAAGAAAAGGTTGAGATAATTCGGGCACGGTTAAAGGAAGCATCTGATAGGTAAAAGTCGTACGCGGATCTGAAACGGAAGGAAGTAGAGTTCGATGTGGGGGATCAAGTGTTCCTTAAAGTGTCACCTTGGAAGAAGGTAATGAGATTTGGACGAAAGGGAAAGTTAAGTCCAAGGTTTATAGGACCCTATCGAGTATTGAAGCGAGTTGGGCCAGTGGCATACCAGTTAGGGTTGCCCTCGGAATTGAAGTAGATGCACGACGTATTCCATTTGTCCATGCTACGTCGATATCGATCAGACCCATCTCATGTGATACCAGTCGAGGAGGTGGAGCTAAGACCAGATTTGTCCTACGAGGAAGAGCCGATTCAGATATTGGAACGTGATGTGAAAGTTTACGGAGGAAGTCAGTTCCTCTAGTCAAAGTGTTATGGCGCAACCATGGATCCGAGGAAGCTTCGTGGGAGTCAGAAGAAGCAATGCGACAACAATACCCTCATCTATTTCAGCCAGGTAATTTCGAGGATGAAATTATTTTAAGGGGGTTAGAACTGTAATATCCTGGACTAGGGCTTATGCATTTTTGCTTAATCGTATGTGAAAGCATGCTTACAAATATTCTGAATGTGTTCTATGAATTTTATGAACCATAGTGTATAGTTAAATACCTTAGGAATTATTAGATTTTTAAAGTTGAAAAGGGGAGCTAAGCCTGACAAGGCCTTAAGAGGAATTGTATGCAAAACATGACACACAATTGGGCTTGGAAAAATGGCTTGGAGGTGCCATTTAGGGCTCTGGAAATGACGCCACCTGCTAAGGGGAAGGACTTGTGTTCAAGTCGCGTGGGAAGCAAAATTTTAAGGCTTTAATTTTAGCATGTGACGTCAATGAGAGGGAGTAGGGGGGACGGCACATGGCTAAATTTTAGGAGTTTTTATCCTTTAATTTCCAAGAGATAAATGATGGATTATTTTTTAATTTTAAATGAGGTGATAAGAGGAGAAAAAGGAGGGATTTGATAAGGAGCATGTGTTGGCCGGCCAAGGGACTCTCTTGGTAGTAATTTCGGCTAAAGAAGGAATTAAGGCCATTATTCTCTTCTCCATTGAAGCCTCTGCCGAATTTCCCTTCTCCTTATTCCATCATTGCTGAATTCTTTAGTTATTCTTTTCCTTCTCTTTTCTTTTGACAAAACCGACAACACAGATAACCTCTAGCCGATTTCTTGTTAAGCTCCAAAAGCCTAAAGCTTGTTAAAATCTAAGCCATAGCCGAATAGTGTGTGGATTCAAGGAGAAAGATCGCCGATTTCATTACTGAGGGTAAGGATTCTCTTGTCATCTTTTTATTATTTTTCTTTTAGCTGAAAGTTCAAGACTAATTTCTTTTATGTCTTTGGTCGAAACTTGGAAAGGGGGTTTCGGGTTTTGATAGTTGTCGACTACAAGAGAAGGGATCCTTCGGGACTTTAAAATCACAAGGTAAGCTATGTGATATTCGACCAGTTGCTATGATTAAATGTTAGAAGTGGATCTAACATGTTTCCTGTAGGTTTCGACATCTGATTAGTCAAGAGATTATTTTTCGGGATTTGAGATTCACAAGGTAAGTGAATCTAACATTCGGCCAAGGCCAATATTAGTATTTAAATATGTTTCCTATTTGCTTAAAAGCCGAAAACTAACATAGTAAGTGATGTAATAGTAGGCCGATTTCGAAAGAGAGCATCACAAGGTTTCGGAATTTGATTAATAATCAAATCGGCAAGGTAAGGATTTTTGGTTACGATAATCCTTCGGGATTTGATTAAATTAGCCGAATAGGCTTTTCCCTAAAATACTAAGTGTGGCCGAATGTAGGGAGTTAAGGATCTAAGGCAGTAGATTGGATTTCGGGATTTCAGTGAATTCGTTAAGCAAATCAGGTGTGTGCCCTACCCTAAGTTTTAATATGTTTATGGCTATGTTTTAAATTGAATGTGTTAATAACATTGTGAAAATATGGCTAAGGTACCATACAATGGTACAAGTACCCAGGTACGTTTCCTACACCTACTAGGATTATGAATACATGTTATATATATATAATATGTGAAAAGTGATAAGAATGTGAATTAAGGCATGATGTGCATGATTTGTATGATATGGGGCATTCGGGTTATATGAAAAATGGGAAGTGAATGTGGTGACTTCGGTCACATTATCTGAATGTGGTGACTTCGGTCACATTATCTGAATGTGGTGTCACATGACACAAATATTATCTGGTGGCAATGCCACCAAAATTATAAGGGCGATGAGCATGTCATCTGCAGCGGCAGCCTTCGATGGTGTGTAGCAGAAGGAGGGTTGACTTAGGAGTCCCCACGGTGTGCAGGTTGGTACGGGTGATGTGTAGCGGATGGCATCTAGGTTTGGGTTCGGGTTTGCATCATATTATTAAATGTTATATGTACATGTATGACTTGATATGCTGAATTTGTTAGGATTTAGGGTTGGTTATACACACTTTGTGTCTATATGACTCACCCGTTGTGGGAACATTTTTTTGTGTGATGAGCAGTGATGGACCGGGTCAGCAGAAGCTTAGGGGTGGCCATGCTCAGCAAGGAAATTTATTTGATTGAGACTTTTTATTTTAAGTACTTGAATTTAATGTTGGAATTTATTTGATGTAATAAGGCCATAGTTGAACTATTCTATTGTTTCGTTTTATTCTTTTATGTTACAAATTTTTAATTAATTAGAGTTCTTAAGTAAATTTATTTTAAAACTAACTCTAAACGTTTTATCACCTAAAACTTCAATATAAGCGAAACTTGTTTCCAACTCGAGCCCAACCCAACAAAAATAATTTTTCTTTCAAAACACACAGTTTATTTTAAAGCGACAAAAGAATTTGAACCGGTTTACATCGAGGAACATACTAGATCTAGTCCAGGCTCGTGGGCCGGGTGTGGGGTGTTTCACCATACTTCTATATAGTTAAAACCACACGAAAAGAACTACCCGATACATGATTTAGAATTAGCAGCCATTGTATTTGCATTGAAAATTTGGTGACACTATCTGTTTGGTGAAAATATCACATATACAATGATCATAAAAGTTTGGAGTATCTCATGTCACAAAAAGATTTGAATTTGAGACAACGCAGGTGGCTTGAATTATTGAAAGATTATGATCTAGTTATTGATTATCATCCAAGAAAAGCTGATGTGGTTGCAGATGCTCTGAGTAGAAAATTCCTATTTGCCTTGCAATCAATGAATACCCGGTTGTCTTTGTCTGATGATGGTTCAATCATAGCTAAGTTAAAAACTAAACCAATATTCTTGCAATAGATCTGTGAAGCTCAGAAGAGTGATGATGAATTACAAGCTAAACGGGTACAATGTGAGTCAAATTCCGATTCAGAATTTCAGATTGGATTTGATGGTTGTCTGCTATTCAGAGGCAGAATATGTGTACCAAAGAATTTAGAACTTGTACAAAAGATATTCTACGAAACTCACAATGGTATTCTGTCTGTGCATCCGGGGAGTAACAAAATGTACAATGATTTGAAAAAACATACTAGTGCCCGAGAATCAAACGTGGCATTTCTGAAATGGTATCAAAATGTTTGATATGTCAACAAGTAAAAACTAAACATCAGGTACCTTCAGGATTATTACTGTAACACCCCAAACCCGTATCCGTCGCCGGAGCAGAGTTACAGAGTATTACCAAAACTTTTAGAACATTTTCAGATAAATCATGTCAATCACTATTCATTTTCTGAGATTATTCATAACGTCCCTTAAATGGACCCTTGAGGCCCAATATAAGCATTAGAATCGAGCCAGGACTAAATCAAAAACTCTAAGAATATTTCATGAAATTTCAAACCCATGTGACCCTAAGACACGTCTATGCTACAAGTCGTGTTCAACCCCGTGTAACTCTCTAACTTGTGCACACGGCCATGCCACATGCCCATGTGCTAGGCCATGTGGTTAATTTAATTCTTTCGAAATAAGGTGCAGGTTTCACACGGCCAAGACACACACCCGTGAACTAGGTCGTGTAGCACACACGGCTGAGACACACGCCCGTGTTCTCAATTCTGAGCATTCTATTTCTCAAAATTTAGGTGCAGGGACACACGGCGTAACCACACACCCATGTACTAGGCCGTGTGTCACACATGGTCTAGACACACGCCCGTGTCTCTACCCATGTGCACAAAATAAAGCCATTTCTAGCTTCATTTCTCACCCAAAATTTTTACCAAGTTCCTACACCAACTTACATCCAAATACCAACCAATCCAAGCATTAAATTCAAGCAATTTATAACATCTAATATGATATATTATTACATGCATTCATGCTTTTAATCTTCCCTTTTATAAGCATACTCATTTAACCTTTCTCAATCAATCAATAACAAACACTTATGTTATCTCTATAAAATAAACTTAATACATATATATACAAGTACCAAAACATAATCGTCACTAGCCATTCCAATGGCTAGTTTACAATAATCATTTACATTTACATGCCAATATGGCAAATATAACCTATACATGCCATTATAACCATAATTGCTTAACCATATTCACTGAAATAGGTCGATGGATAGTGTGAGTGATCTCTGCCAAGTTTCCAATCCAACGAGCTTCTGATTTACTCTAAAATAGGGAAATAAAACTAAGTAAGCATAAAATGCTTAGTAAGTTCGTATAACATGGTACTTATCTTACCATTCATTCTATTTTGCGGTAACTATGTAAGGCATATTCAATCAATTTACCCTCAAGCCCTACACATATCCTTATTGCCCTTGTTAGTCATATATTCCATAATAACATCACAAACATATATGGGTTCAACAACAATCAAGTTTCCATGCACATATCCTTTCTACAACATATATTCATTTAAAATGTATAAATCATCTCTTTATATTACAAGTATAATTTCATAATAGTTCATCTTGAGTTTAGATCATTTCATATCAGAACTTTACCCATATTACCCGAAATATCAAGGTCACGATCAGTACACTCAAGGTGTACAAGTCTATAATCAAGGATGTACATACTCATCAAATAAATTCCATGTACAATAACATCATTTCATATTTCCATAAATCAATTAACACGTATCGTCATTTCCACGTATTTCAGGCCAATATGTGTAATAATTCATTTCTTATTCATATCTTCTCATGTCAAGAACTTTTACTCGTTGAATTTATCTGAAATATCGATGGATACACAGGTAGTACATTCGTGGTGTACAAATCAGGATCCGTCAATTCATGTTCAATGATACCCATAGGGTACTATTTCAGATAGTACACTCTCGAGCCACATATATATGAACAACAAGATTACCAGTCCAGGCTAAATCCTGTCTACAATATATACTCAATAGAGCTTAGTTAGGATTACTAGTCCAGGCTAAATCCTATCTCAGTTAAATGCTAAGGATTACCAGTCCAGGCTAAATCCTTTCTGTGGCATAAGCTTTAACGAGCTTAATTTGGATTACCCGTCTAGGCTAAATCCAATCCATAACATATGCTCGAGAGACTTATATCAGGATTACCTGTCCAAGCTAAATCTTTTCATAAATGAGGTCAATAGAATTACTCGTCCGAGCTAAATCCCCTTAGAGACAAATGCAGGACCTCATTCATTCCGGGAAATCACATATCCATCGATTTTGATTTAGTCAAACGAGATTTAACATTTTCAAGCATTTCCCGGCATGTGATTATTTCATACATCTATAACATTCATATAATTCAAATGATCACATTCCACATTCATTCCCAGCATAAAAGTAACATTTTTATCGTTTATCCTTTATCGGGCATTATCGTTGACCAGGCTTTGTCAGGTAGATTTTCAATGTCATATACATATATGATATTTGTACAATTCACAAACACAACATCTAATTCAAGCATATAAATATCTAGATCTATACGAGTAAATTTAACATCAATTTATCATATTTCATATACATTTAGACACAATTTAATTCCTAGGTAAAATTACCATTTTGCCCCTAACTTTACCATAAATTCCCATTTCGTCCCTAGGCTCGAAAAATGGAATTTGTGAAATTTACTCCCTATTCCAAGACTAACAAAAATTCCATCATAAAATTTACAACACATGTTTTCTATAAATTTCATAATTTTCCATCAATTTTCACAACTTTAAATTTTAGTCGCTAAATCATGTTTTCATCAAAAATCACTTTGTTAAAGGTGTTTATCTATCAACAACCTTTCATTTTCTACCATAGATTTCAAGTTTTCAGCATATTCATCCATGACCTAATTTTCATACCTTGATAACTTTTCAAATTAATCCCCCAAACAGATAGATTAAGTTATCCCGGTTTCAAAAATATCAAAATTACTAAAAAGGGGACAAGAAAACTTACCCAATTTGGCCATGAAAGTTTCTTCTCTCCCTGTTAGGGTTTCCATGTATTTTTGGGGAAGAAGAAGATAAAATAAGATGATATTTCTTTTTATCATCTTTTAATTAATTAAAATATTTCACTTTCCAATTTAGTCCTTGCCCTTTTTCTAAATTTCCAAGGATGAGTCACCCTAATATCTACATACTTTTCTTTAATGTTCTAATTACATATAAGGGCCTTAATTTTTGAATTCCATAGCTATTTAATCATTATAGCTATTAGAATTCAACTTTTGCATTTTATGTAATTTAGTCCTCGTAATTAAGCACATAATCGATAAAATTTTCTTATCAAAATTTTCACATGACATTTCTATCATATTACGGACCATAAAATAAAATAAAAATAAATTTTATTTTCGGCTCGGATTTGTGGTCCCAAAACCCTTTGTTTGATTTCACGAAATTGGGAACATTACAATTACTGACCCGATTCACGATACCGAAATGGAAATGGGAAAAAGTTACTTTGGATTTTGTATCAAGGTTACCCCTATCTCCAAAAAAGAAAGATGCCATTTGGGTAATCGTCGATTGATTAAAAAAGCTTGCACACTTTATTCCGGTACGTATGGATTTCTCCCTGGATAGATTTGTTGAGTTATGTAACATCCCCAAACCCGGCCCATTCACTACGAACGAATCTGGTTATGTCACTTAGGAAGAACGGTTGAAAAACTTTTTGACTTAGGATAAAACATGAAAATACACTAACTTTCAAGTATAGTGTTTATTGGAAAAAGAAATATAAGTAAATCTTGATTATTATAAAATATTGTAAAAGCCCAAGTTTAAACTTTAGCATATAAACAAGCTGCTTAAAATAAAATCAACTTCACATAGTATTCAATTTAACTAAGCCCAAAAAAAATAAATATGACTTATAAAATAATTCCAAAAAAATAATTTAAAGCGGTCTTCATTACAACCATTATTTTCATGAAATACTTAATATTTAATATAACTAAAAACTTCTCCTTCGGCATGGGCCACCATGTGTCCTCTCCGATTCCGGTCCAATTCATGAATCACCTCAAATGTTAGGAAAATAATTGGGTGAGTCCACTGACTCAGTGCATAATCACAACACTTATTTCTACTCGTATGGGCTTGGCCCAAAACCATAAAATTCTTATAGCAAGTCATGCAAATATGCATCTCAGCCCACCCCACAAACCAACCGTACGCCAACCTTAGCAGACTCCCTGCCTAAGGCCGTGGATAAACCACCACTGATCACATCGTGATCCAAAATCCTTACCTTGGCAATCTCACTGCTCAAGGCCATGGCTGAGCCACTGATCAACCCAAGTGATCCCAATGTCATAGTCCGTTTACGGTGACGCACATAGCCATCAACCGCCGAGATGGGCACCGAGCCACACCTCCCTTGAGGTAGCACAAAGCTAACCATCAAGCGCTAATGTAGTGTGAGCCAACATTAGACCACGTACATCATGTGTACCCTTCTTCCTTCAACGAATCAAGCCCAAGTCCCATGCAACTATACAATTGCTACATGTTAAGTCATCATAACACATGAGTATACATACATATCATATCATTACCACATCATGTATTATCACATTAACATAATCCAAGGTTTACTCACCTGATATCTGATTACCCAAAATCATGGCATCCACCACTCAAGCCAACATAATCGGCTACCACACATAATACATCTGAATACACATTAAAACAACTAACCGAAGAAACAGTGCGGTGATTACGCACCTTAATAGCACAACGATCAACTCTCGAAATGTCACTTGCCCAAAACTCTGTCGACACACCCTTGATGAATCGAACCTAAGAGTCCTCCCTACCGCTCCTCCTTGCTGATTACACATGAAATAATTACCACACTAGGACCACAAGAATATTCGGCCAACCTCAAACATTAAGACCACCTTTGGTTAACGAAACACCATAAGAAATAAACCATAACGTAGAACCTTACCCTTCACAAAGATTGCAACCAAAGCCCAACAAGATCTATGCTAACATTCGGCCAAGGTGTTACCAATTAAAAGAAAAGAAGTGCGGCACAAGGATGGGGTTTAGATTCGGCTATCAATAAAAGAAAATGAAGGAAAGGGAATAGGGGTTTCGGCCAGAGGTTTGAGAAAGGAGAAAGAAAAGATGTGGGGTGTACTTTGGTTTAGCGAGAATGAAAGAAAAAGGAGGATGCAAGATGAGTGGTTCGGCCAAGGGTCCAAAAGGAAGAGAAAAGGATGGCAATGAAGGTTTGGCTCGGGTTGAGAATGAAAGAAATTAGTGAAGCAATTTTTGGCAAGAAAGCAAATGGGAAAAACCAAAAAGGTGAGCCTCTCCCCTATTTATAACATTCGCCAAGCTCTCCCCTAAAGAAACAAAATTCGGCCAAACACTCAACCCCATCAAAATCCCAAAAATTTCTCCTACTTTCACTCTACACCAACCCTTCAAAAATTCAAACTAAATTCCAACTCATCTTTTCTCCTAGCCACCCATTTAAAATAATTTGAACAAGTCAAATCCTTCCTTTAAGGTGCCAAACCGAATCCAACACTTCCTCCTTGCTCATGACGCAAAAACAAAAGAAATTGCTGCCCTTGCGGCTTGAACCCTGAGACCCCAAAGCACTCTTGGCGTCACTTCTCCATGCCTTATGTGGCGCCTCCTTGCCACTCTGCCAAAGGAATTCTTGTGTCTTAACCTCCCAATTAATTCTCTTAAGACACCCTTTATCCAAGCTCCCCTTTTTAACCCCTAAAACTAAAAATTTTCCAAAGCATTCCACCACTACCTAGGGTTCTCCGGACCCCTAAAACTTACCCAACCACACACTAAAGTGTGCCAACACCTGAGCTAAGCACCAAAAGCCTAACCCTAGAACCGAGGGTGTTACAATTCTACCCTCCTTAAAATAATTTCGTCCTCGAAATTACTTGTCTAAACTAACAGCTCAATTCCTCCCACTACGCTATGGCTGCGCACTCTGATCTTAAAGAGCTAACATATATCTAGGCACAGATTCTAAGTTCATACTCAAAGTCCCAATACTTTACGAGCAACAAAACAAGCGGCCACCCAAACGAACAAAACACCAGAGAATATTCCAGACTTAAGGAACTTACCAGCTGACATATCAGGCACATCATTATCCCCCCTCCGACGGACTGCATACACCAGACCTGGCTGTCTTGCCTCAGTGCTACCATTACCGCGGTCTACTACTCCACGACCTCGGCCGGAACCATTTCCTCCATGGTTCGGACCACGACCCCTCGTCGCCTGCTGACCACCTCTGCCTAGTTGCACATAACCTTGACCCATTATCCGAGTCCTATTCGGATCCTGGGGACAATCCTTAACCAGATGAGTCTTGGACTTGCATCTAAAGCATTCTCGAACCCGATTCCAGCACTCGCCAACATGATACCTTCCACATTGAACACACGGACGATCGGGATTCCCAGCAGCCGGCTTAGAAACATGAGCAGAGGTCTCGACTCTCGGTTTTTTCTGAACCCTCTCAAACACTTCTGGCGATCTAACATTTCTCTTATCACGGTTTCTTTATCTGTTGTGTCTCTCAGCCTTTTTGACCTCCTTGGCTATTCGAGCCTTCTCCACTAAAATGGCGAAGTCTCTTTCCTGATGTGGAGCAATCAAAACTCGCAGCTCATCTCGCAGACCATCTTCAAATCTGACACATCTCTCATAATCTGTTGCCACGATGCCCCGAGCATACCGGCTTAATCGCAGAAACTCAGCTTCGTACTCCGCTATTGACTTGTCACCTTGCACCAAGTTGTGGAATGCCTTCCTCTGAGCATCCACATAGCTCGCTCCAACATACTTCCACTCAAACTTGACCTTAAAGTAACCCCAGTCCACTCGATCCGCAGGGGTACTTTCCTTAATGATGAGCCACCACTGGTAGGCTTCATCCGTAGCAACGAAACAACACCCTTAAGCTTCTCCTCGGCAGTTTAAGTCTAAGTCGTCCATAATCCTTTTCAACGACCTCAAGCCGATTACTACTGCCACGTTCGGAGCTACCCCAGACACTCCTCTGAAAACCTCAGCTCCATTCGCCATAAGCCTTTCGGGCACTGACTTCCGAGTCCTATTGCCCACCTTGGCTCCTGCCACTCGTTCGAGCACTCGCAAAGACGCGACTTGTGACACTCACGTCGTCTCCTCGATCGATCCTGTTTGTTCAACCTCAACAGCTGGTGGAGGTGCATCGCTCTCTGACCCATGGCGTGACCCAACCGGTTCCGATACTGACATCCTGCCTCTACCACGCCCACGAGTATTGCGACCACGCCCCCTAGAACTCATATCTAGCGCTTCGATTTAGTCTGTTTAAAAAGTTTTATGCGTTAGAAATTCTTGTTCCACTGTTTTATCCACGAGCAATTTTATGCAATGAAGTTTCCGAGAGTAGTTCTTTCGAGCAATCAAAGTTTCCTTCCCTACCCAGGGGTAATTTCGTCATTTTTCCTATAAAGGTATATCGGTAATAACTCGAGGTCAAATTTTGAAAATAGCTTTCCAACTTAAAGATATCTCAAAATTCACAAAATCTCAGGGGTCATCTTGAAAATTTTGTTTTTCGAACAAAATGTGTTCTTGTGAACTCAGTAAATCGAGGTTATTTCAGTAATTTTGGAAATCATGGGCATTTTCGTAAATTTTCAAAAATCGAAATATCACAACATTTTACAAAATAGAATTTTCTGATATTTAGTGAAATAGGAATATTTCTGTAAAAGTCGAGAGAAATCTGAAAATTTAGAAACCAGGGGCATTTTGGTAATTTTATCAACTAGGGGTATTTTCGTAAATTCTCACAAACCAGAGTATCTTAATATTTTGACATTCCAAGCTTTTGGTATTTTACAAAGTAAAAAAAATCATTTTATCAAAAAAGTGAGGTAGTACGGTAATTTTATAACACAGGGGCATCTTTGTAATTTTACAAGTAGGGGTATTTTAGTAATTTTGTAAATCAAAAACGTCCTTCAAAATAAAATTTAGGGTTTACAAACCAAAAGGGTAAATTTGAGAAAATTTTAACCTAAGGATTTTAAAACAATCAGGCCAAATCCCTTTCGGGTTTTAATAATCGGTTTAGCCTATGAACAAGTCCTCTTGGTTAAGGTGAACCGTAGCTACGCACCAGGTAGGATTCGAGTAGAGAGGAGGTGAGTCGCTAGGACTGCTTAAATACCAAGCTCTTACTGAATACCATTCCTCGACATGCGTACAGTGGTTGCCACACCTTAACTCGGCGACTTGCTTCACAGGTTTGTTTATGAGCTTTAAGTTTTATGCACATGTTTGAGTAGTCTAGTCCTAGGGTCCAATAGTCCTACTATCCTAATCTACGAGCCCAAACTAAGCCCATAATAAATCATACAAACAAAACACTTCAAGAAAGTCCGAAGTATTTACAGTGGACTTGAATTGAGGTACACAGTGCCATGCAGAATAAACTCGAAAAACTTTTATAAAAGCCCACTTCCCAAAAACCCATTTTGAAATCTATTTGCCCAAACCCCAGCAAAGGAGTTTTGAACAGGGCTCGATACCAATTTGTAACATCCCCAAACCCGGCCCATTCACTACGCATGAATCAAGTTATGTCACTTAGGAAGAACGGTTGAAAAACTTTTTGACTTAGAATAAAACATGAAAATACACTAACTTTCAAGTATAGTGTTTATTGGAAAAAGAAATATAAGTAAATCTTGATTATTATAAAATATTGTAAAAGCCCAAGTTTAAACTTTAGCATATAAACAAATTTGCTTAAAATAAAATCAACTTCACATAGTATTCAATTTAACTAAGCCCAAAAAAATAAATATGACTTATAAAATAATTCCAAAAAATAATTTAAAGCGGCCTTCATTACAACCATTATTTTAATAAAATACTTAGTATTTAATATAACTAAAATCTTCTCCTTCGGCATGGGCCACCATGTGTCCTCTCCGATCCCGGTCCAATTCATTAATCACCTGAAATGTTAGGAAAATAATTGGGTGAGTCCACTGACTCAGTGCATAATCACAACACTTATTTCTACTCGTATGGGCTTGGCCCAAAACCATAAAATTCTTATAGCAAGTCATGCAAATATGCATCTCAGCCCACCCCACAAACCAACCGTGACGCCAACCTTAGCGGACTCTCGCCTAAGGCCGTGGATAAACCACCACTGATCACATCGTGATCCAAAATCCTTACCTTGGCAATCTCACTGCTCAAGGCCGTGGCAGAGCCACCGATCAACGCAAGTGATCCCAGTGTCATAGTCCGTTTACGGTGACGCACATAGCCATCAACCGCCGAGATGGGCACCGAGCCACACCTCCTTGAGGTAGCACAAAGCTAACCATCAAGCGCTAATGTAGCTGAGCCAACATTAGACCACGTACATCATGTGTACCCTTCTTCCTTCACCGAATCAAGCCCAATTCCCATGCAACTATACAATTGCTACATGTGAAGTCATCATAACACATGAGTATACATACATATCATATCATTACCACATCATGTATTATCACATTAACATAATCCAAGGTTTACTCACCTGATATCTGATTACCCAAAATCATGGTATCCACCACTCAAGCCAACATAATCGGCTACCACACATAATACATCCGAATACACATTAAAACAACTAACAAGAAGAAGCGAAGGCGGTGATTACGCACCTTAATAGCACAACGATCAACTCTCAAAACGTCACTTGCCCAAAACTCTGTCGACACACCCTTGATGAATCGAACCTAAGAGTCCTCCCTACCGCTCCTCCTTGCTAATTACACATGAAATAATTACCACACTAAGACCACAAGAATATTCGGCCAACCTCAAACATTAAGACCACCTTTGGTTAACGAAACACCAAAAGAAATAAACCATAACGTAGAACCTTACCCTTCACAAAGATTGCAACGGAAGCCCAACAAGATCTATGCTAACATTCGGCCAAGGTGTTACCAATTAAAAGAAAAGAAGTGCGGCACAAGGATGGGGTTTAGATTCGGCTATCAATAAAAGAAAATGAAGGAAAGGGAATAGGGGTTTCGGCCAGAGGTTTGAGAAAGGAGAAAGAAAAGATGTGGGGTGTACTTTCGATTTAGCAGAATGAAAGAAAAAGGAGGGATGCAAGATGAGTGGTTCGGCCAAGGGTCCAAAAGGAAGAGAAAAGGATGGCAATGAAGGTTTCGGCTCAGGTTGAGAATGAAAGAAATTAGTGAAGCAATTTTCGGCAAGAAAGCAAGTGGGAAAAACCAAAAAGGTGAGCCTCTCCCCCTATTTATAACATTCGGCCAAGCTCTCCCCCCTAAAGAAACAAAATTCGGCCAAACACTCAACCCCCATCAAAATCCCAAAAATTTCTCCTACTTTCACTCTACACCAACCCTTCAAAAATTCAAACTAAATTTCAACTCATCTTTTCTCCTAGCCACCCATTTAAAATAATTTGAACAAGTCAAATCCTTCCTTTAAGGTGCCAAAATCGAATCCAACACTTCCCCCTTGCTCATGACGCAAAAACAAAAGAAATTGCTGCCCTTGCAGCTTGAACCTGAGACCCCAAAGCACTCTTGAGGCGTCACTTCTCCATGCCTTATGTGGCGCCTCCTTGCCACTCTGCCAAAGGAATTCTTGTGTCTTAACCTCCCAATTAATTCTCTTAAGACACCCTTTATCCAAGCTCCCCTTTTTAACCCCTAAAACTAAAAATTTTCCAAAGCATTCCACCACTACCTAGGGTTCTTCGGACCCCTAAAACTTACCCAACCACACACTAAAGTGTGCCAACACCTGAGCTAAGCACCAAAAGCCTAACCCCTAGAACCAGGGTGTTACAAGTTATATGTTTCTGAGATTGTTATACTACATGGGGTACCGGTCTCCATTATTTCTGATAGAGATCTCCGGTTTACATCCCGATTCTGGAATAAGTTGCTAGAAGCTCTAGGTACACAATTACATTTCAGTATCGCATTTCATCCTCAGACTGATGGACAATCCAAACGTGTAATACAGATTTTAGAAGATATGCTTTGGGGTTGTGTGTTGGAATTCGAAGGTAACTAGGAAAAATATTTTCCTTTAGTCGAATTTGCATACAATAATAGCTATCAGTCAAGTACTAATATGGTGCCGTATGAGGCTCTATATAGCCGTAAATGTAAAACTCTATTGTACTGGATAGAGCTCAGTGAAAAAAAGATACACGGAGTTGATTTGATCCGTGAAACTAAAAAAAATGTAAAAGTGATTAGGGATAGTTTGAAAGCGGCCTCTGATCGTAAAATGTCTTATGTCAATCTCAAATGAAAAGAGATAGAATTTCAAGTTGGTGATAAGGTATTTGATAAACCGTAAAAGTAACATATTTTAAGCCCACATTTAGTACGCTTTTGGATGATTTAAACCTTGAATTATGTAATTTGGTGCTCTTAATCCTTTGTTTTCATGTTTTATACCCAGGAGAGCACCAAAGGACGAAAAGAACGAAAAAGGGGCCCAAAATAGAGTAAATGGGCCATATCACGAAATCCACACGGCCTGGGCCTAAGACCACACTATGTGCCTCATTCAATATCTTCGAACACGGCCTGACCACGACTTACACAGGCGTGTGCCATGGGCGTGTCCCTGCTGTGAGAAAGAAGAGTTTCACTCGGATTTGGATACTTAGGGGCAAAGAAACATAATTTGAAGCCTATATAAACACCCTAAATATGACCAGAAAATGGGGAACCCAGGGCTTTAGTCAGGGGACGTCCAGCTAAGCCAAAGAGGGCAGGTTTGTGGAGATTTACTTGAAGATACCAGTTGATCCATCTCAAGAAGCCGGAATTATACTTAAGACGGAGGATCTCTCCTTCAATTCCTTTAGGGGTTTTAGGGATTTCTTATGTTTTGTTTTTTCTTTTCTTCTGAGATGTTTTCTTTTATTTTTATGAACTAAGCCCTCAGATACCTAAGGGGATGAAACCTAAGATGAATCTTGTTATCGTTTGCTGAACTATATGATAAATATTTGACTTGTTCGTAATTATGTGTTCTTAATTCTTGTGTTGATATTTCCAGGATATTAATTCAAGTATGATGTGCTTAGGTGGAGGAGCAAAAGTCCCTGCCTAAGAGTAGATCTAGCATAGTTAAGCAGAGTTGATCGCACGCCTAGTGATAGGGTGACGAGATTTTGCCGGATTAGGGTGAAACCTAATATGGGAGTCTATAGATCGAGTTAATGCGATTCTAGGGGTTTTAATTGGAAAGAGATTTCAATTAATCAACCTAAGGTTAGACGCTGGTCGCCTCGAGAGAGGGATTAATATAACTTAGGGAATCTTACGGATGAAGTCAAATGAATAAATCATCTGGTTCAGAGTTAGATAACAAGTGAAGTCTAGGTGGATTCTTCCTTGGGTGTCGTCGTAATCGATTGGTTTTTCTTCGAACTTATTTTCCCAATTTCATTCTTCTTTGTCTTAGAGACTTTAGTTTAGTAATTATTTAATTTTAAATTGGATAAAAAATTCCCTTGATTCTTAGGTTAGATAATAAAAAGAGAGTTAGTATTAGTACTTTTGGTTCCTTTGGGTTCGACATTCCGGTCTTGCCTTAACTATACTACTGTTTGATAGGTACGCTTGCCTCAAATCGTTGTCATAGTTAGTTTCCAGGGTCGATCATTCTTTATATAAATTTTAAGACTTTGACATCGCATAAAACAACGATCAGTATTCTTGAAAGTATCACCTTGGAAGAAAGGTCTTCGATTTGGTCGTAAAGGAAAACTGAGTCCACAGTTCATTGGACCATATGAAGTTATTGGAAGAATTGGACCAGTTGTATATCGACTGGCATTATCCCCACAGTTTCACAGAATTCATAATGTTTTTCATGTGTCTATTTTGCGACGGTATCGGTCGGATCCTTCACATTTATTTCTCCAACATAAGTTGAAATTCAGCCTGACATGACTTATAGTGAAGAACCAATTAAAATTTTAACACGTGAGACGAAATAATTAAGAAATAAAAAGGTAGATTTAGTGAAAGTTCTTTGGCAACAACATGGGATTGAAGAAGCTACTAGGGAACCGGAGGATACCATAAGCAAGCAATACCCGAACCTCTTTATTGGTAAGATTTTAGAGGACAAAAATTCTTTAAGGGGGAGACTTGTAACGGCCCGTTTTTAATGAAATCGGAACAGTGGCTTCAGGACCACAAATCAGAGTAAAAAAAAAATATTTTAACAATATTACATGGTCTACACTAAGATAGGAAAGACGTATGAAAATTTTGATAAGAAAAATTTACCGATTACATGTTTAATTATAGAAAGGACCAAATTGCATAAAATGTAAAAGTTGAGTTCTAGTAGCTATAAGTATCAAATAGCTATGGAATTCAAAAATTTAGGTCCTTATATGGTAATTAAACCATTAAGAAAAGTTAGTTGATATTTTTTGATGATTCATCCATGGAAAATTAGAAAAAGAAAAGGACAAAATTGGAAATTGAAATAAATAAAAGATTATAAATAAATAATTATCTAATATTATCATTTTATATCTTCTTCTTCCCCAAATTCTATGGAAACCCTAGGAAAGAGAAAGAAAATCAAGCAAGCCTAATTGGGTAAGTAATCTTGTTCCGTTTATAGTAATTTTTATATTTTTTTAGATCGGAAAAACCTAATCTAGCTATTTTGGGGATCAATTTGTAAAGTTATCAATGTATTTAAATTTTTCCATGGATGAATATGCTGAAATTTTGAAATTTATGGTGGAAATGAAAGGTTGTTGATAGATAAACAACTTTTGTAAAGTGAATTTTTATGAAATTGTGATTTAGGGACTAAAAAGATGTAAAATTCATGGAAAATATATGATTTTAGAAAATATATGTGCTGTAAATGTTATATGTAAAAATCAATTAGGCTTGGAATAAAGATTAAATTGCACAAATTTCATTTTCCGAGCTTAGGACGAAATCGTCATTTATGAAAAGTATAAGGGCAAAATGCTAATTTTACCTAGGGTGTAAATTGAATTAAATTGATGTTAAATTCATTTATATAGATCTAGATAGACCTAGTACAGAGTTGGATCGAGGAAAACAAAAAGTATCGAATTCGTAGATCCTTGTATACGAACGTTTATTGAGATAAGTTCGTGTAACTAGATTACGTACATTTATATGCTTGAATTAAATGTTGTGTATGTGAATTGTATAAATGCCAAATATATGAAATTGGTTACATAATCAACAAAGCCCGATAAATATTAAATCTCATTGAATAATTGAATTCGATGGATATAGGATTTCTCGATTGGTTGTGGTCCTCCATGTGTTGCAGACACACACAGCTCCTATGAGCATCCCGTTATAAGCCCTCTCGAGCTTCCTGTTATATGGTTCCTACAAGCATCCTAATCGGTAGTGATCTTGTATGTGTTGCGGATGACCGTAGCTCTTTCTGAGCGTCCTATTATATGATCAGTTGTGATCCTGCATATATTGCAGACACAAATGCAGCTCTTTATGAGTGTCCTGATATAGGCTCTTTTTGAGCTTCTTGATATGGCTCGCTAGAACTTCCTGTTATATGCCTATCTGGAGCTCCCTGATAATAGCTCTTCGGAGTTACCTGTTAAGCTCAATGAGCTTTCTGTTCTAAACTCTTATGAGTTTCCTGTTATAGCCCGAATGAGTTTCCTGTTACACGGCTCACATGAGCATCCTATTATTTTGCTCGAGAGAGTGCTTCCTGATTATGTGCCCTAATTGGGTACCCCTGAATATAAGATGGCGGTTTACAGTGTTGTAAACTTCAAATGTACTACATATGTATCCATTGATATTTCAAATAAATTCAACGAGCAAAATTCTAGCATGGCTTATCTAAACTTGAGATGATTTATCATAGAAATGTATATGTTATACGGAAATATGATAAGAAAAGTATATGTGTATGAAAGTTATTACATGATGAGCTCATCATTATTACTTGAAAAGTATTTGAATTTTATGACTAACTTGCTTGATTGAGTGTATGTGATTAGGCAATTGGTCAATTTGTTGGGATGTATGTTATTTACATGATTACTTAAATTGAATATAAATGGTAAGTTAAATTCATGTTATGCGAACTTACTAAGCATTATATGCTTACTGATAAACCGTAATTATAACATATTTTAATCCCACATTTAGCTTACTTTTGGATGATTTATCCCTTGATTTATATAAAAAGGTGCTTTTAATCCTTTCTTTTCATGTCTTATACCCAGGAAAGCACCTGAGGATGAAAAGAACGTAAAATGGGCCCAAAACGGAGTAAAACGGCCTTAGCACAAAATCGACACGACCTAGCCCAAAGCCCACATGGCCGTGCCTCGTCGATCACCTAGAGCACGGCCTCTCCCCCGATTTACACGGCCGTGCCTCATTAAGAATTCCAAACACGACTTGAAGTCGAGCCATACGGGCGTGTGCCACGGCCGTGCCTCATTAAGAATTCCAAACATGACTTGAAGTCGAGCCATACGGGCGTGTGCCACGGCCGTGCCTCTGTCACTGGAATGAATAATTTCAGTTAGAAAAGGATACCTAGGGAGAAAGAATCGCATTCCAAGAGCTTATAAATATCCCCTAAGTGCCACTTTTGAAAGGGAGTCAAGCTAGGCCAAGAAGCCAAGCCGGAAAGGTCAGAATTGTGGGAATCGGTTGAAGTTAGCCAGTTGATCCATCCCAAGAAGCCGAAGTTATAATCAAGATGGCGGAATTCTTCTTCAATTCCTTCAGGAAGTTTTACGGATTTCTTATGTTTTGTTTTATCTTTTCTTTTGAGATATTTTCTTTCTTAGTTATGAACTAAACCCCTCAGATACCTGAAGGGGATGAACCCTAGATGAATCTTGTTATTTGATTTCTGAATTTTATGATAATTACTTAGTTTGTTCTTAATTATGCATGCTTAATCCAAATCTGATGTGCTTAGGTGGAGGAGGAATACACCCTGCTTAAGAGTAGATCTAGCGTAATTAAGCGGAGTTGATCGAACGCCTAGAGATAGGTTACTAGATTTTGCTGGATTAGGGTGAAACCTAATATGGGAATCCATAGATCCATTTACTGCTATTCTAGGGGGTTATTATAAGAGAATGAGAGTTCCACTAATTAATCTAGGGTTAGATGTTATTCGCCTCGAGAGAGGGTTTAATACAGGTTAGGGAGTCCTACAGATCAAGCTAAGTAAATAAATCATAAGATTCAGGGTTAGATAACTAGTGAAGTCTAGGTGGATTCTTCTTGATGGTATTGTCGTGATCAATTGAGTTTTTCTTCAAGTTATTTCCCAATTCGTTCTTTTTGTCTTAGTGTCCTTAGCTTAGTCGTCGTTAATTTAGATTAAAGCAATCTTCACTTTATTTTTAAGGCTAAATAATAAAAAGAAAGTTAGTATTAATACTTTTGGTTCCTTTGGGTTCGATATCTGGTCTTGCCTAAGCTATACTACTGTTCGATAGGTACACTTGCCTTTAATTATTGTCAAAGTTAGTTTCCAGGTTCGATCATTCTCTTTATAAGTTTTAAGACTCTGATTTCAGTGATCAAGTTTTTGGCGCTGTTCCCGGGGAACTAAAATATTAAGAAAACTTTATTTTTATTACTTTAGCCATTATTTTTATTTTCAGCAATTTAATTTGTTTTTAGTACAATTTTTAATTTTGCAAATTTTCTTTCTTTTCTTTCTAGGTACCTCTAGTTTATGACTAGGAGGAACCCTAGAGGACCTTTAGTATACGAAAGTGATATTGAAGCTACCGCTCGAAGGAATTACTGGGAAATCAGACGAGCCCTAACCATACAGAAAGAGAGGAAGAAGACAGATCCAATCCTATTGAAGGGATGGACGAGATTAATCAACCACCACACGATGTGGGGGAACGCAACGCTCCACGTACAATGTTTGATTATGCTAAACCGCATTTAACAGGAGCAGAATCGAGTATTGTTAGGCCCACTATAGCTGCTAATAATTTTGAATTAAAGTCTAACACAATACAAATGATTCAACAGTTTGTTCAATTTGATGGTTTGCAGGACGAAGATCCAAAGACTCATATAGCTAATTTCTTAGAGTTCTGTGATACCTTCAAAATAAATGGTGTTTCTGATGATGCCATACGTCTTCGGTTATACCCTTTTTCATTAAGAAATAAAGCCAAACAGTGGTTAAACACGTTACAACGAGGGTCAATCACTATGTGGGATCAAATGACTGAAAAGTTTTTAATGAAATACTTCCCACCGACCAAAACGGCCAAATTACGGAATGATATCTCTTCTTTTGTATAGATGGATGTAGAGACATTATACGATGCATGGGAGAGATACAAGGATCCCTTGAGGAGATGTCCACACCATGGCCTACCTTTGTGGCTTCAAGTCCAAACATTCTATTATGGTGTAAACCCCTCAACGAGGAAACTAATCCACTCAACCGCCAGTGGAACCTTGAACAACAAAACTCCTGAAGTAGCATACGAGTTCATTGAAGAGATGTCACTAAATAATTATCAGTGGCAAGTTACAAGGACGAAACGACGAAATCAGTCGGAGCTTTCAACATAGACACAGTAACCATGCTACCAACACAAATGGAGATAATGAATAAAAAGCTTGACAGTTTGTGTTCTTCACAGGTACATCCAATAATGCAGTGCGACGCAAGTGGAACTGTGGCAAATTCTGAGTACCCACCCTATCAACCAGAAGCAAAGAGCGAACAGATGAACTATATAGGTAATAATTTTAGATGCAATAATAATCCATATAGTAATACTTACAATCCAGGTTGGAGGAACCACCCAAATTTTTCATGGGGAGGCCAAGGAAATCAAGAAAATCAAAGGCAACAACCTCTTCAAAACTTCCAAAATCACCCATATCCACAAGAGAAGAAACTAACCCTTAAAGAAATACTAGCAAAATTTTCAGCAGACACAGAAAAATGTATCCAAGAAACTGAGAGAACAATCAAAAGCAACGAGAGCTGAATCGGAGAAATTACTAAGTCAGTCAAAGAAGTCACCAGTGCAGTCGAACGACTCACAAAGCTCATGTCAGAACGACCGCAAGGACGTCTACCAAGTAACACCGAGATTAATCTAAAAGAGCAAATTCAAGCCATAGCAACTCAGAAAAATGAAGAGATAGACGAACCCATCTCAGAACAAGAAGACAAGGTAGACGAAGGAAAGGTAGAGGTCACACAGGAAAGGCTAAAACCAGTAATCAAAGAGTACCAACCTCGCATTCCTTATCCCGAAGCATTAAAAAGAGACATTCAGAAGAACAGTTCGTCAAGTTTCTTAAACTTTTAAAGAAATTACACATTAACTTACCTCTTCTTGAAGCTCTTTTTCAGATGCCAGACGCGAGGAAATTTTTAAGACAGCTCTTGACAAACAAACGCAAATTAGACGAAAAGCCACATGTAGAACTCAACGTAAAGTGCTCAGCAATCCTACAAAATAGACTACCACAGAAATTGAAAGACCCAGAGAGTTTTACAATTCCATGTTTAAATGGTAGTTTAACTATTGATAATGCGTTAGCTGATTTAGGGGCAAGCATATATGTCATGCCTTATACATTGTTTAAACGACTAGGTCTAGGGAAGCCCAAACAAACTAGGATGAGTAATTAATTAGCTGATAAAACTGTTTGAATTCCTAGGGGCATTATCGAAGATGTTCTTGTAAAGATTGATAAATTTATTTTCCCGGTCGATTTTGTTGTATTAGACATGGATGAGGACAATTTGATCCCTTTAATTTTAGGAAGACCTTTTCTAGCAACTGCCAAGACTAAAATTAATGTTGCCATAGGAGAACTCATACTTTATGTAGGTAATGAGGCAGTTACTCTTCAAGCTCTTGATTCAGCCAGGACATCGAATGACAAAGGTAAGAAAGAAAAATCCATTGATAACCTTTCAAATAACCCTTCTTTTCAGGAAGCACCAGAAAAGGGCACAATTGAACCTAATCTTGAATACAATGCCAACAACGGGATAGATCATGAGGAACAAAAGGTTCAACCCGATGAATTAGACGAGTGGAAAACACACTGCAAGGAAAAATTAGGGATACAAGAAACACAGCCAAACCCACTCTACGAGATAGGCAAATCCAAAAGCGAAGATCAGGTATTATTAGACCTATGACTATCTCCTCCGGGCCTTGACACAAACAAGGAAATTTCTTTTAAGGTAATCAATGTTCTTCCACACAAGACAGTCGAGGTAAGCAATCCTAATTTTGATGCTCTTAAAATAAACGCTACTCGACCTGAACCACACAATGAACATAAAACGGATAATATGAGGACAGATATTCAAACCTTTAAACCTCCCTGAATTTTTTTCAAACACGAGGAAAGTCTAGCTTAAGACTATAAATGAGCGCTTCTCGGGAGGTAACCCGAGCACTAACCTTACTAATTTTTGCATTTATTTTCATTCTACATTATTTTTCCTTTTCCTTTTTCTTTTTAAACTAAATAGAAGCACAGGCTTCCAGACTACACGGCCTTACACATGGCCGTGTTCATGGCCGTGTGGACCACGAGAATCTTTGTACCTATATGGCAGAGGCCGTGCGACTCAGTTCAACCACCTCCTAATGTCACGGATCCAACCACTCTCCCCCACAGACACTGACAGAATGGCATGGCCGTGCCTCTTAGCCGTGTGAAGCTACTGACTTACATAGCATGACCGAAACACGCCCGTGGCTCCCAACCGTGCCTACATACTACCTTACCGAGCACGGCCATGGATGGCTGAAGCACGGGCATGGAGTAACAACACACTCCAAAACACTGCCGTGTAAGGCGGCCGTGTAAATTGACACGCCCTCGGTCCACGGGCGTGGGAGCATGCCAAATTTTTAACTCTATTTAAACCCCACAAGCCCTTCCCCCTCCTTCCATCTTCAAACTACCTTCTTTTCCTTTCAAATTTTTTTTCCCTTTCCTTAAAAAAAGGTATCCAGACTCTTAAGCCACGAAAGAACCATGCCGAAGAAGCGAAAGGGAAAACATCCACAATTAGGTCTTAATAAATCCTAGGTAATTCTCAAAGCGCTACCTAATTTCTTCATCTAGTGCAGGTTCGTCATCAAGACCGACCATCACTGCCACCAAAGACACTCCTCCGGGAAAACATCCACAATATAGGGAGTAATTTCTTCCCCTTCTCTTTTGATTTATCCCTTAAATGTTATTATCTATCTTTGTACATTGAGGGCAATGTACATCTTAAGTGTTGGGGGTGAATAGTTATTCTGAGAAAATGCCTAACGTTTTTCATTATTCTCAAACCCTTAGGATAAAAATGCCTAACTTTCTGCATTGTTCTCAAATCCCTAAATTTAATCTTGTTTGAAAGTAATTTTCTCATATTACTAATTAAGATGAAATTTCTGATGATTTGTGATTTTTATTGATATGTTTTTGAATAAGTCATAGTTAATTGTGCATTGATGATTAAAATTAAAGAATACTAGATAATCAAGCATGATAAGTCTATTTTTCAAATTTTAAAAATTCCTTTTTTAGGTTGTTAACCTGAATTTGGATATTACTTTGAAGTTTGAGATTCACAAGGTTGATGTAAAAAAAACACCCATAATTTTTGTGAGATTTTGAGCCTTATAGAGCATACATTCTTTTTCATGCTCACTTCTTGATTATGTGTGTGTCAACTATGAACTGTTATTCTAGAACTTGCCTCGTTTATACATGTTGAGACCACAATTATGATTTGATATGAAAAGATGATAAAGGCACCTAGGTTTTAACCCACTTACTCCACTAAATAGCCTACCTTTACAATTAACCCCTAGTGAACATCGTTGATCCTAACAACCCTTTTTATTGACTCACCGGCTAATACTAACCGAAAGCCCCTTTGTATTTGTTATCACCCTTTCTTTTGACTACCCCTTAATCGAGATTTGATTTGATCTAGTTACCTAAAGTATATTTTTCTGGTAGTTAAATTTATCTTATTTAGTTTGTTCTAAAAAAAATTTCAAAGAATATTCAGCATTAGTAATATGAAAAGTGAGCTTATACAATCAAAGTCTATTTTCAGAAGAAAAGCTCATATTAGTAGGTTTATTACATTTCAGTTGATGAAATTTTGGTAAATTTTTAGGGAGGTACTTGTCAATTCAATCTCGATCCTAACCCTCTAATTTCAGCCTTTATCCACACCTTTAACCCTAGCCCCGTTACAACCCTAACAAAGACCTTTTGATCTGTTATCATCTCATTTTCCAGTGGTGGAGATTTGATTTTCAGGCAAGCTTATGGGATTAACTTTTCAGGTTCGACTTATAAGTGCTTTATTTTGACCCTTAAAAACTTTGAGTGATTTGAGTGAATCTTTGCGAGGATGTCAATCCTTGTAGGTTCCAAATTAAAGGTAATTATTTAAATGAAGGGAAACACCTGTGTTTTCGTGCTACAAATGAATGACTTATCTTGTTTGAATCTTTAGGACTCTTTGAATTGAATTATCCATGTATAAATTATCTACGAATTAGGATAAGGCACTGTTGATAGGAATTATGAATCATGGAAAGTTCGTTTTAATTGTAAGTTGAGAATTTTACTTGAGGACAAGCAAAAGCTTAAGTGTGGGGGTTTTTGATAAACTGTAATTATAACATATTTTAATCCCGCATTTAGCTTACTTTTGGATGATTTATCCCTTGATTTATATAAAAAGGTGCTTTTAATCCTTTCTTTTCATGTCTTATATCCAGTAAAGCACCCGAGGATGAAAAGAACGTAAAACGAGCCCAAAACGGAGTAAAAGGGCCTTAGCACAAAATCGACACGGCCTGGCCTAAAACCCACACGGTCGTGCCTTACCAATCACCTAGAGCACGGCCTCTCCCCCGATTTACACGGCCGTGCCTCATTTAGAAATCCGAACACGGCTTGAAGTCGAGCCACACGGGCGTGTGCCATGGCCGTGCCTCTGCCGTTGGAATGACTAATTTCAGTCGGAAAAGGATACTTAGAGAGAAAGAATTGCATTCCAAAAGCCTATAAATATCCCCTAAGTACCTCCTTTGAAAGGGAGTCGAGCTAGGCCAAGGAGCCAAGTCGAAAAGGTCAAAATTGTGGGAATCGCTAGAAATTAGCCAGAAATTAGCCCAGGAAGCCGGAGTTATACTCAAGACGGCGGAATTCTCCTTCAATTCCTTCAGGGAGTTTTAGGGATTTCTTATGTTTTGTTTTATCTTTTCTCTTGGGATGTTTTCTTTCTTAGTCATGAACTAAACCCCTCAGATACCTAAAGGGGTTGAACCCTAGATGAATCTTGTTATTTGATTTCTGAATTTTATGAAAATTTCTTAGTTTGTTCTTAATTATGCATGCTTAATCCAAATCTGATGTGCTTAGGTGGAGGAGGAATAGACCCTGCTTAAGAGTAGATCTAGCGTAATTAAACGGAGTTGATCGAACGTCTAGAGATAGGGTTACGAGATTTTGCCGGATTAGGGTGAAACCTAATATGGGAATCCATAGATCCATTTATTGCTATTCTAGGGGGTTATTATAAAAGAAAGAGAGTTCCACTAATTAACCTAGGGTTACACGTTATTCGCCTCGAGAGAGGGTTTAATATAGGTTAGGGAATCTTACAGATCAAGCTATGTAAATAAATCATATGATTCAAGGTAAGATAATAAGTGAAGTCTAGGTGGATTCTTCCTGAGGGTATCATCGTGATCAATTGAGTTTTTCTTCAAGTTATTTCCCAATTCGTTCTTTTTGACTTAGTGTCCTTAGCTTAGTCATCGTTAATTTAGATTAAAACAAACTTCACTTTATTTTAAGGCTAAATAAAAAAAAGAAAGTTAGTAAAACACTTTTGGTTCCTTTGGGTTCGATATCTGGTCTTGCCTAAGCTATACTACTGTTCGATAGGTACACTTGCCTTTAATTGTTGTCAGAGTTAGTTTCTAGGTTCGATCATTCTCTTTATAAATTTTAAGACTTTGATTTCAGCGATCACTTACTTTGTTTTATTTTCCTCTATTTTATAGTGCTCGTGAAGGTTTGAATCGATCGAAGCACCATCACACTATCCGTCAGCTCGTTTTGGTATAAATAATAAACTTATTTGGGTATAATGGCATGTATAGGCTAACTTGGTCACTGTTGGCATTTAAATGGTTGATCGTAATATAGCCATTGGAATGGCTAATGATGATATGTTTAGTGAACATATATATATGAGGTTATAATATGGTTAATATATGTGTGCTTGATATGGTTAGATTGAATTATGATAAACATATTTGTTTTACAAAAGGTGAATTTGATTACATGTGATGATATATCATGTATAATGATAATGTTGGCTTGGTTTTAATTTTTTAAATTTGTTGGTATACGTATGCAAGTATTAATGTAGGTACAAGGAAAAATTTGAGTGAGAAATAAGGCTTGGTGGTCTCAATTGTGTGTGACACACGGCCATACACACGGACGGGTGGTCTATCTTCGAAAACACTGAAGCCCCACGTGTAACAGCCCGATTTTGGGTCTAGTCGGAACAGTGGTGTAACACCCCTTACCTGTATTCGACGTCGAAATAGGGTACGAGGCATTACCGAAACACATACACTTGTAAACATATTAAACTGAGTCATAAAATTTCATCCAAATTAAAACTTTTCAAATTTTTATCTTTGAGTCCCTAAATAGGGCCTACGAAGTCCAATACATACTTTGAAAGTGGTCTGGGACTAAACCGAGAACTTTTGAAAGCACTGAAAAATTTCTTGAAAAACAGGGGCACATGCTCGTGTCCAAGGCCATGTCCTTCACACAGCCGATATACACGCCCGTGTGTTAGGCCGTGTGGTGTTTCGAATTTCTGGAAATCAAGTTCAGACTTCACACACCCTGGGCACATAGCCATGTGGCTGCCCGTGTAGCCACAAGTAAGATTATTTACCAAGTCCTTTGCCTACCGAAAACACTTACACACTTACACAAATTTATCATCACACAACATGGTATCATTAAGCATTCAAGCACCCACACTAAGACATCCACATACCATTTACAAACCACATTCATCATGCATAATCACACACACACACACTTAACCATTCACATCATGCAATTTACACAACCAATCACATGTACCACTCATAATTATCACACATTTACTCATCCAACACATGCAAGCATACACATTCTTGAAATGCATCATCATAGACTTATAACATAACAATTATTAGCCACATTAAACGGCCTTATACAATAATAACCTTCTAATAACATAGGCCAACATTCTAGGCCAACTCATATTAACATATACACACATGATCAAGTCCCTATACATGCCATAGACTTAAAAATAATTGAAAATCGTTGATACAATACCAATCAATAACTTGTTAGTGGGATAGAATCTCCGACGACCTCCAACTCGAGCTAGCATCTGTGACACTATAGGAAAAGGGAAAGGAAGGGGGTAAGTATTATAGCTTAGTAAGTAGGTATGTAAATAATAATTAATTTATTAACATGATTTTATAAGTTTTCACAATATGTTCTCAAGATAATACAATCATAATTGCACATAGTTCCACTATTTACTCATGTTCATCTCAAGTTGTCTACTCGAGTCACAGTCACTAAATTATTTATATCTCGAGTTATAAAACTCCAAATTAAGATCCACTAATTTTCCCTGAAAATAAAATCATATATCTTCTTACCATAAAAATTTCAGAATTTTTGGTTTAGCCAACAAGTACATTTTATTCTTTAAAGTCTCCCCTATTCTGTTGTCTGACAGTTTCGACCCTTCTTCACTAAAAAATAATTATCTCTTCATAAGGGATTTGGATGACGTTCCCGTTTGTTTCTTTTGAAAATATACTCATTGAGGATTTTAATAATCTCAATTATAACCCATAATTATTTTTTTTTTTTACAATTTTTAACGATTTTCCCAAGTCAAAACAGGGAATTCCGAAATCATTCTGACTCTGTCTCACAAAAATTAAAGTATCTCAGAATATGAAATTCTTTCCCTTACACCATTTCTTTTATGTGAAAACAGACTCAATAAGATTTAACTTCATATCTTATTAAACCTTTAATTCTATTTCCACCATTTTTGTTGATTTTTCAAAGTGATACAACTACTGCTGTCCAAATTGTTTTATTGCTAATTTTACTCCATCATGTTTTTTTTGTATTAATTCCCATTTACACGCATATAACCCTAAAGTATATACATAGTTAGCCATGCCAATAGCTAGTCATCATCAAATATTTACAAGTCTTTATTGTAACACTTACTCCATATCAACCTTACCAAAGTTCGATCACATATCGAGCACGTTGCTCATGAATATATATATACACATATACCTGCACTTGTTCATCACATAATCACATTCAATTACATTTAGTCATTTTTCCGTTAAACACATCGGAATATTATTGGATACATCGGATGTAACACCCCAAACCTGGCCCATGAGTTTCAACCAGATCTGATATGCTACGGGCTGTACATTGAAAACTTTTGCTTTGTTGGTTTTGGAAGTTGTAAGTTAACTAGAAAATATTTGAATAAATAGGTGATGAAACACCCCAAACCCGGCCCACGAGGTTTGACCAGATTTGGTATGTTCCTCAAGTAAACCAGTTTCAAACTCTTTTGTTACTTAGAGAAAACTTGTGCGATTTTAAAGAAAATATTGTTTGGGTTCGGCTTGTGTTGAAAACCAATTTGATTTTTATATTAGAAAACCCCTTTTTAATATTAAGTGATAAAACATATAGAGTATATTTTAAAAATAAAATACTTAGTCTTTAACATAATCAAAATTTGTAACACAATAAAACAACAAGTAGAAATAAAATCGTTCATCATGTCCTTATGGCCTTATTACATCAAATAATTTCCAAATAATTCAAGTACTTAAAAACTAATAGTTCCATAAAATAAAAACTTCATGTTGAGCATGGCCACCACAAGTTCTGCCGTCCCGGTCCATTACTGTTCATCACCTGAAACATGGTCCCTCAACGGGGTGAGTCAAACAGACTCAATGTGTACATGACACTAAATCATAATAGAATCAGGCATACAATAGTTACACATTCAAAACATAAAATACAAGTTATGATGCATTCCCAAACCTAAACCTAATTGTCCATCTGCTACACACCCTCGTACCTGCCAGTCACATCGTGGGGACTACTAAGTCGACCCTCCTTCCGCTACACTCCAAATTGCGGTCTTAGGTCACCGCATTCGTGGTCTTAGGTCACCACGTTCAGACATCGTGGTTTTAAGTCACCACTTTCAGACATCGTGGTCTTAGGTCACCACTTTTCACTTCCCCTTTCAAACAAACCCATATGCCCATAACATATTATGCAATCACATGCCAAAGTTCACATTCTTATCATATTCTCATGTTACGAATAACATTTTTCATATTCCTAGTAGAAGTAGGAAACGTACCTGAGTACTTTGTACCACAACATGGTACTTTAGCCACATTCTTTTCATATTCTTAATTTCACATACAAATATATATTGCATGCGATAAAACATATTAAGAGTTAATGTGGGGTACACACCTGATTCGCTTAGCAAATTCCTTGAGATTTCGAAATCTGATCTACCGCTTAATTCGTTAATCCCTACAGTTTATTAATCACTTACTAATTTAATAAAAAGCCATTCGGCCATAAATCCAAATCCTAGTAGGATTAGTATTCTTAAACTTACCTTGTTGCCAATTGGGACACCAACAAATCCCGAAATTGATCCTTGTTTTCCTAGGAATGTCGAAATTCCTATAACCTTGCGTTAGATTTAATCTAACCATTAAAACATAAAACATGGCCTTTGGCCAAATATAAATATGTCTTACCTTAATCTTAGAAATCCCGAAACTCACCGAGTAACTAGGGAACACGTGGCCTATGGTGTACCTTCGGGAAAAGAGCTTCTCCTTCCTTGAAGTCGACACTTAGTAAATCCTGAAAGATCTCTTCAAAGTTTCGGCAACAAGATATTAATGGGGTTTGTCCTAGATTTCGGCAAATCTTAAAAGAAAAAGGATGAAACCGAATGAGATCTTACCCTTACTTGAAGAAATCGATTGCACCTTCACTTCAACCTTCAGAGATTCGGCTATGGCTAGATGATGATCTCACAACTTTTTCGGTTTTGAGAGGGATTAGAAAGAAAAGAGAAGGAAGAATAAAGATGGAGGATTAAGCTAGCACACAAGGTATTTTTCGGCTTGGCAAAAATAAAAGAAGAAGAAGATTTGGTGAAGAGAATTCGGCAGAGGCTTTCAAAGAACAGAAAATAATGCAGAATGGCCTCTCTTTTCCTTTTATAGCCGAAATTACTAACTTAGAACCCCTTACTTGGCCATCACTCTTCTATTTTAATAGCTTTATCTTTTTAATTATCACTAAAATAAAAGATAATTCAGCAACTATCCTTACTTAGCCGAAATTATTAAACTCAAAGTCCCTTACTTGGCCATCACTTCTCCTTTGTTTTCCTAATTAAAGAATAATTCCTCATTTATCTCTTTATTCAAATTAAAAGAATTTAATCCAACAATTATCTCTTGAAAATAATGATAAATAAATCCATTATTTATCCCTTATTTATCCACTATTTATCTCTTAAAAATAAAAGAATAAAAGCTCCTAAATTATAACCCATGTGTCAGTCCACCACTGTCCCATCCTTGTAACAAAATAAAACTTTTATTTTGCTTCCCCGCAGCTCAACCTTGGCCCACTACCCCGTATGTGGCGCCATTTCAGAGGCCCAAAGTGGCATCTTCAGCCACTTTTCCAAGCCCGTTTGTGTGTCAAATTTCACATACTTTTTCTTTTAAGGCCACCTTGCCTTAATTTCCTCTTTTAAACTTTAAAACTTGACATTTCTTTTCATTTCCAAGTTTCCAAAAATTTTCGTTCGCTCTTTAAACTTGACATTTCCTTACATTTCCAAGTTTCCGAAATGTTCACTTTCCTTTTTGAATCATTTCTAAATCATTTTCCTAGTTTCCATAAATGTTCACTTTCCTCTTTATTCCTTTACATTTTCAGGACATTTCCCTACATTTCCAAGACAAGACATTTCCTTACATTTCCTTGCATTTCCTTACATTTCCATACATTTCCTCACATTTCCTTACATTTCCTTACATTTCCATACATTTCCATACATTTCTTACATTTCCTTACATTTCCATACATTTCCATACATTTCCTTACATTTCTAAGACAAGACATTTCCATACATTTCCTTATTTCTAGAATTCACATAACCCAAGGACTAATTCATAAAACATGCCATTTTACCACATGGTTCCTTGTGTCATGCTTCACACAGAGTTTCTTTTAAAGCCTCATTTACCTAGCTCCCCTTTTTACTTAAAAACCAATAATTTTCTAAAGCTTTCTTCTTCCATCCTAGAATTCTAAAAACCCTTAATACACTTCCAACACTGCCAAAACCTACTAACTCATGAATTAGGCACGAACGCATAACCCCTAATCTAGGATGTTACATGTGACCTTTTGAAAATAAAACCTTGTATTATTATTATTATTTTGAATAATTAAACCTTTTGAAAAAATTTCTTAAGTTGCAAATATTAGAAACTACTTAGGTGAGTATAAACTATGGGGCCTTATTACATAAATATTCGCGAAATAAAAACCAAAAACTTAAAGAAAACCGAAAATAATCTATAGAAGTAAAACTTGATGGCCCCTCGAGTCTGTCTCGGCTCCCATGTCCACGACCTACTACTCATCTGAAAAGTTAGGAAAAATAATAGGGTGAGTCACAAGACTCAGTGTGTAAATCCCAAAAACACATAAAAGGCTTGGGCCCACAAACACATTATGAGCCCTGGCCCATACACAATGGCAACAATCATAATTACATGATAGATAATAAATTATGCATAGCCGAACCCAACCTAGAATTCCATCCTCTACACATCAACCCTTACCAACCATCACACCTTGGGGATTTCTACAATCAACCCGCCAACCGCTACACACCATATCGACAGTCATACTGCCTATTCTTTATCAATCAGGAATTTTAACGTGGGTTTTCTACCACCGATCACCAAGTGACCTAACATTTCATTTCGTGGGTTTTCTACCACCGATCACCATGTGATCTAACATTTCATTAGGTGGGTTTTCTACCACCGATCACCATGTGATCTAACATTTCTTTAGGTGGGTTTTCTACCACCGATCACCTTGTGACCAATCATGCTCTTCCCCTTTTCATAACAAACCCATCCCATGCATACATTCATGCAAAATCAAACAATCTACTACCTAAGAGTTTACAGTCTTTCATATACATCGATACACATAGAGAAGTTTTATGATTACGTACCTGCATTCCTTGCCTGACCCTTTTTGGGTTTCATTCGACTGTATACACAGCCACTTTCTGGCTTTTTAGCCCATAACATAAATATACATATATTCATACAGATTATTAGCGACTGTTCATACAGCCTCATTTTCTGGCTTTTCAGCCCCTAATAGGTAACATCCAAAATAAAACTTATGTAATAAGGATCTACACACCTGATCACCGATAAAACGATGCTTTCTATATTGACACTATCCTTAGTCGACACAACTGCTATCTGCCTAAGGTGTTGTTCAGAAGCCGGTCCACAACCAAGTGGCCACTCTCGAATGGCAGATACTGCTCTTTTCTTAAACTTAGGGATTTATTCCTTTGCCTGATCCATATTTAATTCCATCACAAGTCCTTATCAAAACTACTATCACAATATTTAATCATTAATCCTCATTATAACATTAAGATCTTGTATATAATGATGAAATCTAATAGAAATCTAGGAAAATCTTCTTACCTTAAAAATCCCGAAAGTGGAGACTAGCTATTTTTGGCTTTTAGATCTAATTGACCAAGCTTCCTTCAAATCCCGAAATGCTGCCCAACATAGAACCATTCAACTATTAGCTTTTTTGACTTTTGCCTTTCAAAAATCGGAATAGAATATGAGAAACTAGCAGAAGTCGACACTTACCTTAACACAAGGATTTTGGCTAGCACTAGAAAAAGGATTTGGCAATGCCAAAATAATAGATTTTAAATTCCGGAAGAATAGATTTAACTCACAAATAGGATGAATAAAGAAAAACTATAGAGATTTTGGCTTTTTAGAGAGATCTGCACAAGGGAAAGAAGAATAGAGAAAAGGTTTCGACTTTTGAAGAAATTGAAGAAGAAAAATTGGAGAGGAAGAGGCTAGGGATTTTCGGCACAAGGAATGAGGAGAGAATTAGGGCTTTAAGTGTCAGAATCAAGGAGCTATCCCCCTATTTATAGGATTTTCGGCCCCTCCTGTATAAAATCGAAAACGCCCTTCCTAATTAATTAAAATTCAACCTAAATAAAAGGGAAAATTCAGCACCTTTTTGCCATGCAGTAGCCGATTTCTTTACTCCTCTCAGTGGTGGATTTTCGGCCATCACTCTCCTTGTAGATAGGCTCCTATCTTTTCTCATTTTTATCTTCTATGTTATCAATTATAAAATCCAAATATATCTTCCTATTTTTAAGCCTTGTAGCCGTCCACCTCATCAAGTCTTAATGCCGAAATTTAACTCACTTAAATTAAAATATTTAGGCTTTATTAAACCTAAATTTTGGGCCCCTAACTCCTTGTGTGTGGCGTCACCTTCTAATTCCCTTACAGTGCCACCTTTTTGTTGGGCCACAAGCCCACGTTGGTATTTTAAACATAATTACCACCCTTTTAACTCTATAATGCCCAATCTAATAATTTAACCAAGACTTTTGCCTAATCCTGAGCCCAATTTGGACCCTATCACTTAAATTAACATATTAAACCTATCCCTACACTAAATGCATAGGCCCATAAATTTAGGATGTTACAATTCTACCCCCTTAAAGAAATTTCGTCCTCAAAATTTCCAACTAACTATTAATCGTACTACCCAAGTCTCACCACTATGCTTTCGCTGCGCACTCTAATTTAATAATTTATAAACATTGCACGCATACAGTTTCTATACCCAAAAATATAGCATCCGCACAAAACATACTCAACTTAATGGTGATTGAACAATCCCGAGCCTTATGCTCCTCAGACCCGCATCTTAAACACGTTCCTGATTTCCTCCAACATTCACCCGGATGACGCCTTCTGCAATATTCGCAAACCCGAAAGTTTGGACGTACCTTAACATGCTTCACAGAACGAGATTGCAACCCTAGAAAACTATGATCTCTTTTTTTCTTACAGTCCACACACCCAAACCGAAGTGTTTCACTGATTTCTTTAACCTTCTTTAGTACCTCCCTAACTAGCTGAGTCAGCACATCAGTCCTAACACTTCCACAGCCTCGGTCGCGGCCTCTTCTTCCTATTCTAGTGCTCATCGTTGATTCTCGTATTATCTGAATTAGAAATTTTATGAACTACTAATTTCTTTCACTGATTAACCATGAACAATCTTATGGAAAGTAGTTTTAAGAGTGGTTCTTTCGAATTCGAACCTATCTACAGTTTCAGTCTCAAGTTTATCTCCTAATTCTAGAAACCATATACATCAACCAACATATATCAATCATACAAGTAGCATCCATGGACACACATTCATCGCATAAGGGTATTTCTGTCATTTCACTACCCAGGGTATTTCCGTAATGTTATCCTACATGGGGTAATTTTGTAAATTTTTGATAATTTCTTATACCGGGTACTTTTGTAAATCTAAGGATTTTCAAGTAAATTTGCAAAACTTAGGTATTTTGGTAAAGTTTTTTCTTCCAACTGAGGGTGTTTTAGTAATTTCACAAATTTTCGTAATTTTGCAAATCCAGGGTATTCTGTGGAATTTTCACAAATCAAGGGTATTTTGGCAATTTTACAAAACTAGGGAGTATTTTAGTAATTTTTTGTAAAATAGGGTGGCTAGTCCCTTTTGGGTTTTAAATATAGATTTTGGCCCACCAACAAGTCCTCATGGCTAAGGTGAACAGTCACTACGCACCAGGTAGGATTCCAGCGAAGAGGAGGTGAGTTACTGGGACTGCTTAAATACCAAGCTCTCCCTGAATCCAATCCTAGACATGCATATGCCTGTTGCCACACCTAAATCTCGCGACTTGTTTATAGGTTTGTTTAAATTGCTTAAGTTTTCTGAATTTAGAGAGTTGTTTGAACTAAGCCTAAATCCATCAAGTTCTAATCTAAATAGTCTACGTCCTATAAAGCCCATATTTATATCACAATCAGGAGTTCAGAATACTTACCTGGGTGGATCGGGTGCCGGTAGACTCGAATGCCATATCTTCATCCAAAACATTTTTTTCAACTTTTTAAAACAGTACTAGACCCATTTCACAGCCCGAGTTTTGAACTGGGATCTGATACCAAAATGTAACACCCCAAACCCGGCCCATGAGTTTCGACCAGATCTGGTATGCTACGGGTTGTACATTGAAAACTTTTGCTTTGTTGGTTTTGGAAGTCTTAAGTTAACTAGACAATATTTGAATAAATAGGTGACCTTTTGAAAATAAAACCTTGTATTATTATTATTTTGAATAATTAAACCTTTTGACAAAATTTCTTAAGTTGCAAATATTAGAAACTACTTAGATGAGTATAAACTATGGGGCCTTATTACATAAATATTCGCGAAATAAAAACCAAAAACTTAAAGAAAACCAAAAATAATCTATAGAAGTAAAACTTGATGGCCCCTCGAGTCCATCTCGGCTCCCATGTCCACGACCTACTGCTCATCTGAAAAGTTAGGAAAAATAATAGGGTGAGTCACCAAGACTCAGTCTGTAAATCCCGAAAACACATAAAAGGCACTGGCCCACAAACACATTATGAGCCCTGGCCCATACACAATGGCAACAATCATAATTACATGATAGATAATAAATGATGCATAGCCCAACCCATCCTAGAATTCCATCCTCTACACACCAACCCGTACCAACCATCACACCTTGGGGATTTCTACATTCAACCCACCAACCGCTACACACCATATCGACAGTCATACTGCCTATTCCTTATCAATCAGGAATTTTAATGTGGGTTTTCTACCACCGATCACCAAGTGACCTAACATTTCATTTCATGGGTTTTCTACCACCGATCACCATGTGATCTAACATTTCATTAGGTGGGTTTTCTACCACCGATCACCATGTGGTCTAACATTTCATTAGGTGGGTTTTCTACCACCGATCACCTTGTGACCAATCATGCTCTTCCCCTTTTCATAACAAACCCATCCCATGCATACATTCATGCAAAATCAAACAATCTCCTACCTAAGAGTTTACAGTCTTTCGCATACATCGATACACATAGAGAAGTTTTATGATTACATACCTGCATTCCTTGCCTAACCCTTTTTGGGTTTCATTCGACTGTCTACACAGCCACTTTCCGGCTTTTTAACCCATAACATAAACATACATATATTCATACAGATTATTAATGTGTTAGAGATCTACACACGACTGTTCATACAACCTCATTTTCTGGCTTTTCAGCCCCTAACAGGTAAAATACAAAATAAAACTTATGTGATAAGGATCTACACACCTGATTACCAATAAAATGATGCTTTCTATATTGACGTTATCCTTACTCGACACAACTGCTATCTTCCTAAGGTGTTGTTAAGAAGCCGGTCCACAACCAAGTGGCCAATCTCGAACTACAGATACTGCTCTTTTCTTAAACTTAGGGATTTTCTCCTTTGCCTGATCCATATTTAATTCCATCACAAGTCCTTATCAGAACTACTATCACAATATTTAATCGTTAATCCTCATTATAACATTAAGATCTTGTATATAATGATGAAATCTAATAGAAATCTAGGAAAATCTTCTTACCTTAAAAATCTCGAAAGTGGAGACTAGCTATTTTCGGCTTTTAGATCTAATTTACCAAGCTTCCTTCAAATCCCGGAATGCCGCCCAACATAGAACCATTAAACTATTAGCTTTTTCGGCTTTTGCCTTTCAAACATCAGAATAGAATATCAGAAACTAGCAGAAGTCAACACTTACGTTAACACAGGGATTTCGGCTAGCACTAGAAAGAGGATTTGGCAATGCCAAAGTAATAGATTTTAAATGCCGGAAAAATAGATTTAACTTAAGAATAGGATGAATAAAGAAAAACTATAAAGATTTCGGCTTTTTAGAGAAATCGACACAAGGGAAAGAGGAATGGAGAAAAGGTTTCAGCTTTTGAAGAAATTGAAGAAGCGAAATTGGAGAGGAAGAGGCTAGGGATTTTCGGCACAAGGAATGAGGAGAGAATTAGGGTTTTAAGTTTTAGAATCAAGGAGCTATCCCCCTATTTATAGGATTTTTGGCACCTCCTGTATTAAACCGAAAATGCCCTTCCTAATTAATTAAAATTCAAGCCAAATAAAAGGGAAAATTCGGCACCCCTTTGCCATGCAGTAGCCGATTTCTTTACTCCTCTCAGTGGTGGATTTTTGGCCATCACTCTCCTTGTAGATAGGCTCCTATCTTTTCTCATTTTTATCTTCTATATTATCAATTATAAAATCCAAATATATCTTCCTATTTTTAAACCTTGTAGCCGTCCACCTCATCAAGTCTTAATGCTGAAATTTAACTCACTTAAATTAAAAGATTTGGGCTTCATTAAACCTAAATTTTGGGCCCGTAACTCCTTGTGTGTGGCGTCACCTTCTAATTCTGTTACAGTGCCACCTTTTTGTTGGGCCACAAGCCTACGTTGGTATTTTAAACATAATTACCACCCTTTTAACTCTATAATGCCCAATCTAATAATTTAACCAAGGCCTTTGCCTAATCCTGAGCCCAATTTGGACCCCTTTCACTTAAATTAACATATTAAACCTATCCCTACACTAAATACAAAGGCCATAAATTTAGGATGTTACATCGAAAGCTTTCAGATAAGTGCCACAGTTGTAGCCAAAGCCACTTCACATCACTTTTCACATAGAGGCTCGTTCTCGAGCCATTCACTTTCACGGGTCTACTCACACAAGTTGTCAGTCATTCGTTACTACTCAGTCTTGCTCACACAAGCTGTCAGGTATCCGCAACACATGTCGGCATACCCAGCCACTGGTAGAACTTAAGACCAACACCCGGATTCACTTAGTCACAATTTCACATAGGTCCCTAGTGACTTGTCACTTGTATCGTATTCTATTCCTAAGGTTCAACCGGGAAATTTCTCACATTTTGATACTTTTTCAATTTCATTAAATATTCAGCCACATCTCATAAAATATATCAACACATAAAAATGTAAGTAAAAACAATGCATTATTTACATACAAACTTACCTCGGTAGCACAATCGATGAAAAGGACTTATTTGTCAAATTCTTTGTTTTTCCCCCGTTCTAAGTCTGAATCTCATTTTCCTTAATCTATAACAACACATTTAACTCATTTATTCATCCTGCTACTCAAATTAGCCTAAATTCACATTTTGGCAAAATTACATTTTTTCCCTTAAACCTTGTTATATTTACACTTTTTCCCCTAGGCTCGTAAACTGATTTTCATTCAATTTCTTCATACTAAGCCTAGCTGGACCATTTTCATAACTATAACAGCCCACAATTTCCATTAAAACACACTTATGACATGTTTTATAACGTTTACAAATTAGTCCTTTTAGGCATTTTCACTAAAAATCGCTTAGTAAAAGTCATTTCTCTAACCATAAACATGCATATTCTACCATTAAACATCAAAATACATACATATTCATCATGGGTCAAAACCCTATACTTTGACCGTATCTCAAATTAGTGGTAGAAATAGATAGATCTTGTTACGAGGATTTCAAAAACATAAAATTAATTAAAAACGGGGCTAGAACGGATTTACAATCGAGCTTGGAAGCTTGAAAAACCCTAGCCATGGTTTTCCCTTGTGAAATTCGGCCATGGGGTTGAAGATGGACAAAAATTGGCTTTTAATTTTGTTTATTTAATCATTTAATCACTAAATGACCAAAATGCCCCTCACTTAAAAATTTTCTATTTCACCTATTTCACATCCATTTTTGTCCACAAAATTAACGAATGGTCTAATTACCATTTAAGGACCTCCAATTTAAAATTTCGTAACAATTGGACACCTCTAACATGTAGAACTCAACTTTTGCACTTTTTACAATTTAGTCATTTTGACTAAATTGAGTGCCTAAACCTCGAATTTTTAAACGAAATTTTCATGAAATCATTTCCTGAAATCATAGACCATATAAATATAGTAAAAATAAATTTTATTATGTCGAATTTGTGGTCCCAAAACCACTGTTTCGATTAGGCCCAAGTTCAGGCTGTTAGAAGTGGTTTCGGGACCACAAATCCGACGAAGAAAAAATTATATTTATTATATTTTTATGATCTAAAATTTTAGGAAATGACTTCTTGAAAATTTTGTTTGAAAATTTTGACGTTTGGGCACTCAATTTAGTCAAAGGGACTGAATTGCAACAATTGTAAAATTTGAGTTCTATATGTTAAAGGTGTCCAATTGCAATGAGATCTTAAATTAGAGGTCCTTAAATGGTAATTAGACCATTATACTTGTATGGAAAAAAATGGGCATGGATAGGTGAAATTTTGAAGTTTTTCATTAAGGGCATTTTAGTCATTTAGTTAAAAAAGACAATAATTTTCATCTTCTTCATATTAGTCCCCATGGCTGAATTTTACAAGGATAAGACATACCTAGGGTTTTCCAAGATTCCAAGCTCGATGGGAAGTCTGTCCTTGTCCCGTTTTTAACGATTTTTGTATTTTTGATTTAGCTATTTCTAGGACTAATTTGAAAGAAAGGTGAAGTTTAAAATTTTACCCATGTTGAATATGTGTGTATTTTGATGTTTGATAGTAGAAAATGCATGTTTTTTTTTGTTTGTTAAGCGATTTTTGCTAAGTGATTTTCGATAAAAATGTAAAAAAAATGACGTATTTGTAAAAGTTATAAAATGAGTAGAAAAACGTGAATAAATGAGAAATGTGGGCTGTTATGAGTATGAAAATGGTTCGGCTAGGCTTTGGTTTTGAAGAAATTAAATGAAATTCATTTTACGAGGCTAGAGACTAAAGTGTAAAATGTCAAAAGTTTAGAGGAAAATTCTAATTTTGCCATAATGTGACTTTTGGGCTGAAATGAATAATGTAATGATTAAATGAGATGAATTATGTATTATAGATCAAGAAAAATGAAGTTCGGGTCTAGATTGGTGGAAAACCAAAGTGTTTGATGATTAGGTCCATTTCCGCTATTTTTGTATCGAGGTAAGTTCGTATGTAAATAATGCATTGTTATATTTATGTTTTAAATGCTTTAATATTGTATGAATTGCGATTGACTCTTTGGACGTATTCAACAAAGTTTCGACAGACGAGAAATCCCAGTTGAACCTTAGGAATTGAATAGGATATGAGTGACATGTCACTAGGAACCCATGTGTATATGCGACTATGTGATCCGGGTGCTGGTCTTGTACATATTACCAGTAGTTGGGTACCCTGGCATGTGTTGCAGATACCTGATAACTTGTGTGAGTAGCACTATGTAGCTACGTCCTGACTGACAACTTGTGTGAGCAGGCCCGTGAATAGCTCGAAAGCGAGCCTATATGTATTATGAGATATGAGGTAGCTTTAGCTACATATATGGCATTTATGTGTAAGATTTCAAAGTATACATCAATATTCTGAGTGTTCAATGGGTATGTCAAAGATGAGAAAGTACGTGAATATGTTATGAGATGGTACAAGTATGTACGTAAAACTCAAAGGAAATGAACTCAGTATATGATGAACAATTGGTAAGAATGTGATTGAGCAAGTTGTGCTAATGAAGCTTAATTGATATTTATGTTGATATGTGTTATGCTATTCATATGATGAGCTATTGGTATATGACATTTATATTGATATGTATTATGTTGTTATTAAATGACATTTATGTTCATATGACATTAATGAAATTTTAATGACATTTATGTTGCTATATGTTAAGTTATTTATATGTCAAATGTATGAATAATGTTTTGTATTATTTGCATATGAACTTACTAAGTTATATAGCTTACCCCTTTCCTTTCCCATGTTTTATAGTGTCATTAAGCTAGCTCAGATTGGAGATCGCCGGAGATCCTATCACACTATCAAGCTATTACTTTGGGTATTGGTGAATTCAAGTATTTTGAGTTTATGGCATGTATAGGGATTTGGTCTTTTGGTTATATGTGTCATTATTAATTTGGCCATATGTGTTGGCTTATAATGGTTTATGGTTCATTTTCGTATATAGCCATGGAAGTTGGCTAATATTGGTTATGGGTATATTTATATATTAAAGTCATTTGTGAATGTGGAATCTTGCATGATTTGGTGTGGAAATCTTGATGTTCTAAGCATGATAAATAATGGCATGAGGATGACATGTTATTGTCTTGGTTGTGGTTGTTTGGTTGCTATTATATGCTTGAATTTGTGCCATGTGATGTTGTGTTGATGTGTGCAAGTGAGGGTGGCAAAATGGCTTGGTAAATAGCCTTATTTTTGTCCACACGGGTAGACACACGGGCGTGTGTCTAGACCGTGGGTGACACATGGCCTGCCCCACGGGCATGTGTTTTAGCTGTGTGTCCCCTACACCTAAATTTTGAAAAATAGAATGTCCAAAATTGAGCATTCGGGTAGAGACACGAGCGTGTGTCCCAGCCGTGTGTGCTACATGGCCTAGCACATGGGCGTGTGGCACGACCGTGTTGCACAAGTCGGAGAGCACCCTAAATCAAACACAGGCGTGTGAGCCCTGCATCTAGCAAAATTTTTCTAAGTTTTGTAAAAATTTCTAAAGTTCTCGTTTTAGTCTCGAACCACCTCCAAAGCATGTTTTGGCCCTCGTAGGCTCATATAAGGGACTTTATGATTGAATGTGAATGGTTTTAATTTGGAAGCAAATTTACGACTCAAAATTGTGTGAATGCTTGTGTTATAAGTCCGGTAATGCCTAGAGCCCTATTCCGGTATTGAATACGGGTAAGGGGTGTTACACCCCGAAACTGATCAAACAAGTCGTCGATCCTCGGAACTGCGTACTTATTCCTCACTGTTAACTTATTCAATTGATGGTAGACGATACACATTCTCATAGTACCATCCTTTTTCTTTACAAACAATACTGGTGCCCCTCGCGAAGATACGGTAGGATGAATGAACCCATGATCAAGGAGTTACTAAAGCTGAGCCTTTAACTCCATAAGCTCCTTTGGTGCCATATGATAAGGAGCAATGGACATCGAAGCTGTACATAATAAAAGCTCAATACCAAACTTGACTTCCCGATTCGGAGGCAAACCCAATAACTCTTCTAGAAAAACATCTAAAAATTCCTTAGTTGTTCGGATGTTCCCAATAGATGAACCCACAGAAGCCGGATCACTTACAAAAGCCAAGTACGTTTCACACCCTATTCCGAACTAGTTTCTCGGCCACAAGACGGAGATCACATTGGATAAGTAATCACATCGCTTGCCGATCATAACCACCTCCACATCATTCTCAGATCTCAGAATTACCCTCTTAGTAGCACAATCCAAACTGAGTTGATGCTCCACAAGTCAGTCCATACCCAGAATCAGATCAAATTCTCCAAACGGTAGTTCCATCAGATTAGCCAAAAACACAACCTTTTGTACCTCCAACGGTACATTGCCATACAGTTTACTGATCTGAATGGATGCTCAATGAACTAAGCACATTAATCTTACCGGAAGTGCTCTAAACTACAACCCCAAGTTTACAGAAATAGAGCTAGCTACATATGAATGTGTTAACCCTATGTCTATCAGTGCAAAATAAGGGGCAACATAAGTAAAGAACATACCCATAATCACATCCTTAGCGTCTCAGTCCTCACGGCGTCTAGCAACATAAACCAACACAGGCTTCCTCACCTCAATCTGATTAGCACCTCTACCTAGTGCTCTCTCCCCTTACCCATACTGTTACCACCCCTGGTCAAACCACGGCCCCTATGTGGCTGCTGAACTACCCGCTAAGGCTGAACAAAAACAAAAGCTGAAGCTTGCATCTTATTAGAATACTGTGGGTAATCTCTAATATGATGCTCCATTGACCCACATCACAAACACGCTCCCAATCTCCTCTAACTCTCGCTCGACTGACATCTACCAAAATCCCCACGGGGTTGAACAGTAACACCCTAAACCCGGCCCAAACACCACGACCGGATCTGGCGTGTCACTAGGAAAAAGGGTTTGAAAAGTTCTATAAGTTTTAGGGAATTTCTTTAAATTACCCAAGTTTCAAGGCTCAATTAAAAACTCATTATTTAAGTTTAAAAGTTAATTAGCGAAATCCAGCATTTAGATGATATTTGAAAAACATAGCGATTTATCCCAGTTTATGGAGAATCAAATAAAATCTTCACAACCATAAGAAATGTGTGTTAAACAGGTCGCAAGGAAAATTTGTTTATCTTGATAAAAAGTTTCCTCAAGTAGTTCATAACTGATGTGTAGCAAAATAGACTTTAAATCTAAAATTTACCAAATTGGAAATGGCCTTATTACATATTTAAAAAAAAAATATCCCGAAAGAAAAGAATAAAAATTAATAATTTAAAATAAGGTTTAATAAAATAATTCTTGCATGGCCACCTCGAGTCCATTCCAACCCAAACCAATGAATCATGAGTTACCTTCATTTTGTTAAGAAAATAGGGTGAGTCACCAGACTCAGTGTGCAATTAGTCCACCAAATTTCGACAAATGGGCTTGAGCCCTAAACCATCAATGAATTATCACATCATGCACGAGTAATCAGAATGATAGCCCAACCCAACCTAGTATTCCATCCTCTACACACCGCTCCACATGTCCATCCTCATACACACCTGTGGGGATTTCTACAATCAACCCTCCATCCGCTACACACCTCTTTGGCAGTCATGCTGACAGACACACTGCTCAAAGTCCATATACAGTGGTCTAGCCACTGATCCACACGTGATTAAATCACTAATCCACAATGAGGCGCCACACTATCATTAATTGTGACAAAGTCACCAATATACACTTCCCCTTTATATCATCATTATCCCACATGCAACATAGTATACGAGATATGCCATATAATATGGTACATGTAATACGTAGCATACATCCACACTCATGTTATCCACAAATATTAGAAAGGCTTAAAATGCATATACTGACCTGGAGTTTCGTTATACCCCACTTGGGTAACTCAAGCACCCTAGCCGCTATTTTTGATTTCCAAATATAATACATTTCATTTATGAAAATAAGGACATAGTGTGCTAATTACACACCTGTAAACCTGCAGCACTGAGCTATCGCTCTCACTAACGTTCTCACTCGAAGGGATCACAGTGATCTGCTTACCCTTTTTAGAAGCCGGCCCACAGCCCGGTGGCTAATCTCGAATTGCCGATACTGCTCGCTTCTTAAATTTTGGAGTCAAACCTAAGGGTTTGCTCCTTTCCCCAATCTGAACATCTCTTGCATCCATTAAAAGTCTTGATCAATAAATCGCTATACGAAAGAGATGATTGTTTATCCACTCCACTAGGTTAAGGTAACGAATGACGAACAAATAGACTACTAGCATAACTAAGGAAAATTCCCTTACCTTACAATCCCGAAAAGAGAGATGAGGTTCAGAGATTAGTCGCTCTTCAGACTTGGAACCTAGATGATTCGGCTATCGAGATTCCCCAGATTAAGCGCCCTTCACAACCAACCTGATACAAGATCCGAAGCAAATCCCTAACACTTTGTCCCCTCTTAATCCTCATAACACAGAGAGAAGAAACAAGTTTAATCAAGGCATGTACGGCCCTACCAGGAAAAGAAGGAATAGAGGGTTGTTCAAGGGGAAAATGAAAGGGAATAATCTTACCTTAACACAGAGAACCCGAACAGCACCCAAGAGAAATCGGCACAACACTGAAGTAGAGAAGATTTGGCTATGATCAAGAAGTCACAAGAGAAGAAGAGAATGGTAAGTTTCGACTTATCAAAGAAACATGGAGAGAAGAGAGAAAGAAAACAAAAATGAAAGAATAAATAGCTATGAAATTTCGGCTTACCAAAGAAGATAAAAGGGAGAGTTGAAGCACAGATGTCTCGGCAATGGAGTAGGAAACAAAAAAGGATGCTACGACTTAGAGTAAAGGAGAGAAGAAGCAGAAAGAATAATGGAAGTTAAGAGGGTTCGGCCATAGGGGATGAGAACTTGTTACGCGAAATAAAAGATAAGATAAGAAAAAGAAATAGAAAGGGAAAAGAGTGCCCTATAGGTTTCGGCCTTACTTAAGCACTAGAATGAAAAGAAATGGTTGAGGAGTTTCGGAAACTACAGAGAAGGGTTGAGCATTAGAGGGGAACCGAATGTCAAAAAGAGAAAAGAGAGAAAACTACTAGAAGCACTCAACACCAAAAAGCCAAACACCCTTAAAATTTTGGCACCCACACCTCCTAAACTGAAACATTCCCACACACCCCCTACATGACCGAAATTCCCCCCCAAAAACCCCACTTTCGGCCAACATCTACACCCCACTTCAAATCCCTTAATTCTCTCCTAACTTCACTCACACCCTCCCATTCAAACTAGTTTGAATACTTCGAACTCCCTTAATCACTCTCCACCATCCATTTAAAATATTTGACCAGGTCTTGTCTCTCTCCTCCAGAGTTTGATTACCATGCAGCTACCTCCCTTGCTTCAACCAAAAATAATACCTCTTTGCTACTTGACAGTTTCAAACCCTCTCCCTCTCTGGCTTCTCATTGTGACGCCATCTCCCTGCATGCTAGGTGGCGTCTCCTTGCCACTCTTCCACTCTACCTCTTGTGTCACCAAACATAAAAAAAAAACCCTTAAGTCCTGCTCCTAATTAGCTTCCCTTCTAGAATACCCAAACTAAAATTACACATAGGCTTCTGCTTAACCCCGAATCTTCCCGAGGCCCCCCCAAACACATCCAAACCAAAACAGATAAATATAAAAGATACTAAGCCCCTAAAACCCGGATGTTACTGTTCTACCCCCTTAAAGAAATTTCGGCCTCGAAATTTCCTAGTCAAAAGAGATGGGGGTATTACTGCCGTACAGCATCCTCTAGCTCCCACGTTGCCTCTTCTAATCCATGATTCTGCCACAAAACTTTGACTAAAGGAACTGATTTCTTCCTTAGCATTTTGACATCTCGATCCAAGATCTGAATTGGTTCCTCCTCATAAGACAAGTCTGGCCTTATTTCAACTTCCTCAGCTTGCACCACGTGAGATGGATCTGAATGGTAACATCTTAACATCGAAACATGGAACACATTATGCATCTGCTTCAACTCTGAAGGTAACTCCAGCTGATACACCACTGGTCCCATACGCTTCAAAACCCGATAAGGCTTGATAAACCTGGGACTTATCTTACCCTTCCGTCCAAATCTCATCACTTTCTTCCATGGTGAAACCTTCAAGAAAAACTCATCACCTACCACAAATTCTATTTCCTTCCGTTTTATATCTGCATACGACTTCTGCCTGTTGGACGCTTCCTTCAAATGAGCCCTAATTATCTTAACCTTCTCTTCTGCTTCTGTAACCATTTCCGGACCTAAACTCTGGCGTTCACCTAATTCCGTCCAACAGGTGGGAGTTCGACACTTCCGCCCATATAACGCTTCAGAGGGCGCCATCTGAATACTAGATTGATAGCTGTTGTTGTAAGCGAATTCTGGCAACAGTAAGAGCTCTTCCCAACTACCCCTGAAATCCATGACACAACCTCTCAACATATTTTCCAAGATCTGAATTACCCTCTCCGACTGCCCATCTGTCTGCTAAAGTCCAGTCTTGAGCCTAATGCTTGATGCAAAGCCTCCAAAACCACGACGTAAACCTAGGGTCTCTATCTGATATGATTGACACTGGTACCCCATGCAACCTCACGATTTCTGCCACATACAACTTAGCCAACCTCTGAAGAGAATAGTCGACATGAACTGGTGTCAAATGAGCGGACTTCGTCAACCGATCCACAATCACCCATACTGAGTCTTTCTTAGTAGGCGTAAGAGGTAGCCCACTAACAAAGTCCATAGTGATTCTCTCCCATTTCCACTATGGAATCTTCACCGGTTGCAACAATCTTGAAGGTAATTGATGCTCGGCTTTGACCTGCTGATACGTTAAACACTTCCCCACAAATCCGGTAACTTCCCGCTTCAACACAGGCCACTAAAACTGTTCCCGTAGGTTCGCATACATTTTACTCCCTCCGGGATGCATAGCATAAGGGCTATTATGTGCTTCCTGAAGAATCATCTGCCTCAACTCCACATCCTTTGGCATGCAAACCTTCCCACGAAAACACAGAACCCCATCGCCATTCAACTTGTAATCTTTTACTCCCCCATCCTGTACTTGCCGGAGTCGAGCACTCAAAACATCATCCAACAACTGTTTCTCTTTAACCTGACTTACCCAAGTAGGCTTCACTCGCAGCTCGGCTAATAAACTTCCGTCGTCGCATAAACAGAGATGGGCGAACATCGCTCTTAAATCTGATATTACCTTTCGGCTTAACGCATCTGCCACCACATTTGCCTTACTCGGATGATATTTAATCGAACAGTCATAATCCTTCAACAGCTCAATCCACCTTCGCTGCCTTAGATTTAGCTCCTTTTGCGTTAGAAGATATTTTAAACTCTTGTGGCCGGTGTAGATAACAGAGTTCTCTCTATACAAATAATGTCTCCAAACCTTTAAAGCGAAGACTACTGCTGCCAACTCCAAATCATGCGTGGGATAATTAATCTCATGCGGTCTTAACTGTCGAGATGCATACGCAACAACTTCCCCTCTTGCATCAGCACACGACCTAACCCCGTGTGAGAAGCATCACAATACACTACGAAATCTTTCCCAGCCTTCGGCTAAATTAAAATTGGAGCCTCTATCAAAATCCTTTTCAGCTTCTCGAAACTTTTCTGCTGCTTGCCAGTCTACACAAAAGGTACCTCCTTTCACAACAGCATAGTTAAGGGTGCCGTAATTGAGGAAAAACCCTCGACGAACCTTCTGTAATAACCTGCCAATCCCAAGAAACTTTAAATTTCTGCCACAGACTTTGGTGGTTTCCAGTCCAGCATCGCCTCAATCTTTAGAGGATCGACTCTTAGTCTTTCGGCAAATACCACATGACCCAGAAAAGTAACTTCCTTTAACCAAAAGTCACACTTGCTAAATTTGGCGTACAATTGCTTCTCCCTCAAAATTTGTAGAACCACCTGAAGATGTGAATCATGCTCCTCTTCTGACTTGGAGTATACCAGAATGTCATCTATAAACACCACAACGAACTGATCCAGATAGGGTTGGAAAACCCGATTCATCATATCCATGAACGTGGCTGGTGCGTTAGTAAAACCAAACAGCATTACCAAAAATTCATAGTGACCGTAGCGAGTCCGGAAAGCTGTCTAATGAATATCTGCTTCCTTCACCTTAAGTTGATGGTACCCTGACCTCAAATCTATCTTGGAAAAGACCGAAGCCCCCTTGACCTGATCAAAAAGATCATCTATCCTCGGCAATGGGTACTTGTTCTTGATGGTCAACTTATTCAACTGACAGTAATCAATGCACATTCGCATGGACCCGTCTTTCTTCTTCACGAATAGCACCGGCGCTCCCCACGAAGACACACTGGGCCGGATAAAACCACGATCTAGCAACTCCTAATCTGGGCTTTAAGTTCAACTAGCTCATTCGGCGCCATCCTATAAGGGGCGATGGACACCAGAGCCGCACCTGGTAGCAACTCAATTCCAAACTCCACCTCACGATCTGGAGGCAGTCCTAGAAGCTCTTCTGGAAAGACATCTACAAATTCCTTTACTGTTCTGACCTCATTCACAGTCACCTCCTTTGCGTCTAATGCACTGACAAAAGTTAAGAAAGTCATACACCCTTTTCTCACCATTCTTTCCGCCTTTAGAACAGACACTACATTGGACAAGTAGTCTCTCCTCTCACCTATAACCAAAACTTCATCACCCTTGGGAGTCCATATCACCATGCGCTTAGCAGCACAATCCAAGTTTGCTCGATACCTTACCAACCAATCCATGCCTAAGATTAAATCAAACTCCCCAAATGGCAGTTCCATCAAATCAGCCGGAAAAACCAACCCTTGAACTTCTAAAGGCACACTTCTAAAAAGTTTATTTACCATTACCTATTGCCCGAAAGGACTAAGTACATTCATCTCCCTAGAAGTAGTTTCAAAGTTCATGCTCAAGGTTCCAGACACCATACTAGCAACATAAGAATGCATCGATCCAACATCAATTAATGCAGTAAAGGGTAAACTGAAAATGAGGAACGTACTCGTTATAACGTCTGGTGCATCCCCCTCTTCTCGATGTCTAGCCGCATAAACTAACCCTGGCTGTCTTGCCTCCGTACCCTCTGTACCTCTGCTCGGTGCCCCACGACCCCGACCAAAACCATTCCCTCCTCGGTTCGAACCACGACCTCTCGACATCTGTTGACCACCCCTTCTCGGTTGCACATACCCTTGACCTACCATCCGAGCCTTGGTCAAATCTATCAGACAATTCTTTAACAAATGATCCTCTAACCCACACTTGAAACATTCCTTATTTCTACCCCAACACTTTCCTGCATGAGACCTCCCATACTGAGCACACTGACGAAAATGTCCAACAACCGCTGGCATTGCGACACGACTCGACCCCTCAACCCTAGGCCTCTTCTGGAACCCTCCTGATGGCACTGATGGTCTAAAACTCTTCCTATTTCTGCCTCTATCCTGATCCCTATTTTGCTTCTCAGTTCGCTTTACCTCATCGGCTATCTTAGCTTTTTCCACCAAAATAGCAAAGTCCCTATCTTGCTGAGGAGCTATCAGCACTCGCAACTCGTCTTGCAGTCTATCCTCGAATCGCACATAATGCTCATAGTCGGTTGCAACTATCCCTCGAGCATACCGGCTTAACCGCAGAAATTCTGCCTCATACTCAGCTATCGACTTACCCCTTTGAACTAAATTCAGGAATACCTTCCTCTGAGCATCCACATAGCTGGCCCCAATGTATTTTCCTTAGAACTTTACCTTAAAGAGATCCCAACCAACTCGGTCTGTCGGAGTACCCTCTCTTACGGTGAGCCACCACTGATAGGCCTCATCTCGAAGTAGAGAAACCGTGCCCTTCAGCTTCTCCTCTGTCGTGCAGTCCAAATCGTCCATAATTCTTTCAACTGCCTCTAGCCAATACTCAGCCACGTTTGGAGCTACCCCAGAGATGCCCCTAAATATCTCAGCTCCATTAGCCCGAAGTCGTTCAGGAATAGACTTTTGAGATACTGTCCCGATGCTTGCCCCAGCCACTCGCTCTAACACACGCAGCATCGCTTGAGACAAAGCATCATCCCCACCAGTTCTATCTTGCGACCCCGCTTCTACCACAGGTGACGCTGGCGCTTCCCCTTCAGGCTCATGTCTCGCTTCCGAGAGTTTAGCCTCAGTACCCCAGCCTCTACCACGGCCGCGTGCAACATGTCCACGTCCTCTAGCACTCATGTCTAACATTTCATCTTAATCTGATTATAAATTTTATGAGTCAGTATATCTTCCCACTTGTTTATTAACGAGTAGTTTTATGAGATAGAATTATAAGTAGTTTCTCCGCAGAGTACATACATTCCTAAAGGTTTCCATCTCTACAGTAAAGTTCCTAAATTCCAACATCAACAACAATACATCATATAGCCACCTCATGTAATTTACTCAATAATAAAAAACTTACCTGGTGGATCTGGGCTGGAAACTCGAGTGCCATTCTGCCAAAACACAAGTTCATATGAAATTCCTTTTTAAACCATCTTAGATACATAATTCAAAAACATTGTGGTCCCAAAAGCCAAGGCCGAGTTTTTAAAACTAGGCTCTGATACCAAAATTGTAACACCCCAAACCCAGCGTGTCACTAGGAAAAAGGGTTTGAAAAGTCTTACAAGTTTTAGTGAATTTCTTTAAATTACCCAAGTTTCAAGGCTCAATTAAAAACTCATTATTTAAGTTTAAAAGTTACTTAGCAAAATCCAGCATTTAGATGATATTTGAAAAACTTAGCGATTTATTCCAGTTTATGGAGAATCAAATAAAATCTTCACAACCATAAGAAATGTGTGTTAAACAGGTCGCAAGGAAAATTTGTTTATCTTGATAAAACGTTTCATCAAGTAGTTCATAACTGATGTGTAGCAAAATAGACTTTAAATCTAAAATTTACCAAATTGGAAATGGCTTTATTACATATTTTAAAAAAAATATCCCAAAAGAAGAGAATAGTAATTAATAATTTAAAGTAAGTTTTAATAAAATAACTCTTGCATGGTCACCTCGAGTCCATTCCAACCCAGTCCAATGAATCATGAGTTACCTGCATTTTGTTAAGAAAATAGGGTGAGTCACCAGATTCAGTGTGCAATTAGTCCACCAAATTTCCACAAATGGGCTTGAGCCCCAAACCATAAATGAATTATCACATCATGCACGAGTAATCAGAATGATAGCCCAACCCAACCTAGTATTCCATCCTCTACACACCGCTCCACATGTCCATCCTCATACACACCTGTGGGGATTTCTACAATCAACCCTCCATCCGCTACACACCTCTTTGGCAGTCATGCTGACAGACACACTGCTCAAAGTCCACATACAGTGGTCTAGCCACTGATCCACACGTGATTAAATCACCAATCCATAATGAGGCACCACGCCATCATTAATCGTGACAAAGTCACCAATATACACTTCCCCTTTAGATCATCATTATCCCAATCCCCATGCACATGCAACATAGTATAAGAGATATGCCATATAATATGGTACATATAATATGTAGCATACATCCACACTCATATTATCCACAAATATTAGAAAGGCTTAAAATACAGTATACTGACCTGGAGCTTCGTTATACCCCACTTGGGTAACTCAAGCACCCTAGCCGCTATTTTTTGTTTCCAAACATAATACATACTCATTTATGAAAATAAGGAAATAGTGTGCTAATTACACACCTGTAAACCTGCAGTACCAAGCCATCGATCTCACTAACATTCTCACTCGAAAGGATCACAGTGATTTACTTATCCTTTTCAGAAGCCGCCCACACCCCGGTGGCCAATCTCGGACTGCCGATACTGCTCGCTTCTTAAATTTTGGAGTCGAACCCAAGGGTTTGCTCCTTTCCCCAATCTGAACGTCTCTTGCATCCATTAAAAGTCTTGATCAATAAATCGCTATACGAAAGAGATGATTATTTATCCACTCCACTGGGTTAAGGTAACGAATGACGAACAAATAGACTACTAGCATAACTAAGAAAAATTCCCTTACCTTACAATCCCTAAAAGAGAGATGGGGTTCAGAGATTAGTCGCTCTTCAGACTTAGAACCTAAATGATTCGGCTACCGATATTCCCCGGATTAAGCGCCCTTCACAACCAACCTGATACAAGATCAGAAGCAAATGCCTAACACTTTGTCCCCCCTTAAGTGTCACAACACAGAGAGAAGAAACAGGTTTAATCAAGGTAGTTTCAGCCCTACCAGGAAAAGAAGGAATAGAGGGTTGTTCAAGAGGAAAATGAAATGGAATAATGTTACCTTAACACAGAGAACCCGAACAGCACCTAAGAGAAATTGGTACAACACTGAAGCAGAGAAGATTTGGCTATGATCAAAAGTCACAGGGAGAAGAAGAGAATGGTAAGTTTGGACTTATCAAAGAAACAGGGAGACAAGAGAGAAAGAAAAAAAATGAAAGAAGAAATAGCTATAAAATTTTGGATTACAAAAGAAGATAAAAGGGAGAATTGAAGCAAAGATGTTTCGGTAATGGAGTAGGAAACGAAAAGGGATGCTACGACTTAGAGTAAAGGAGAGAAGAAGCAGAAAGAATAATGGAAGTTAAGAGGTTCGGCCATAGGGGATGAGAATTTGTTATGCGAAATAAAAGAGAAGATAAGAAAAAGAAATATAAAGGGAAAAGAGTGCTCTATAGGTTTCGGCCTTACTTAAGCACTAGAATGAAAAGAAATGGTTGAGGAGTTTCGGCCACTACAGAGAAGGGTTGAGCATTAGAGGAGAACCCAATGTCAAAAAGAGAAAAGAGAGAAAACTACTGATAGCACTCAACACCCAAAAGCCAAACACTCTTAAAATTTTGGCACCCATACCTCCTAAACCGAAACATACCTACACACCCCCTACATGATCGAAATTCCCCCCCAAAGACCCAACTTTCGGTTAGCATCTACACCCCACTTCAAATCCCTTAATTCTCTCCTAACTTCACTCACACCCTCCCATTCAAACTAGTTTGAATACTTCAATCTCCCTTAATCACTCTCCACCATCCATTTAAAATATTTGACCAGGTCTTGTCTCTCTCTTCCAGAGGTTGATTACCATCCTGCTACCTCCCTTGCTTAAACCAAAAATAATACCTCCTTTCTACTTGAGAGTTTCGAACCCTCTCCCTCCCAAGCTTCTCCTTGTGACGCCATCTCTCAGCATGCTAGGTGGCGTCTCCTTGCCACTCTTCCATTGTACCTCTTGTGTCACCAAACACAAATAAAAACCCCTAAGTCCTGCTCCCAATTAGCTTCCCTCCTAGAATACCCAAACTAAAGTTACACCTAGGCTTCTGCTTAACCCTGAATCTTCCCGAGGCCTCCTAAAACACATCCAAACAGCATGCATAACTCAACCAAAGCAGATAAATATAAAAGATACTAAGCCCCTAAAACCTGAATGTTACATGAACCACAGTAAAAGTTACTAGAACCCCAACTCTCGAAGGCCCATCAAACATGGCCCATTTCTTAGGCCTCTAAACAGAACTAGAGGGCTCTAAATCCCTCTTATTCTTACCCCTCTTTCGGTCCCTATTCTAGCACTCAACGCGCTTAACCTCCTCAGCAATCTTCGCTTTGTCCACTAAGATGGCGAATTCTCGCTCCCTCTATAGAGCTATCAGAACTCTCAGATTATCCCTTAAACTATCCTCAAAGTGGACACATTTATCATACTTAGTCGCCACCATCCCACGAGTGTAATGGCTCAATCTCATAAATTCGGCCTCATACTCGGCCACATCCTATCCCCCTAGGTAACAGCCTATTTTTAGTGAAATCGAAGCAGTGGTTTTGAAACCATAAATCTAACGTGAATATATTTATTTTATTATTATTTTAATGTTTACTGTATGTTAGCAAGGTGGTATAAAAAAATTCGTTAAGAAATTTTATCGTTTGCATGCTTAATTTGGTAAAAAAGGACTAAACTGTAAAAGGTGCAAAGGTAGAGTTCTAGTAGCTAAAAGTATTAAAGTGCTATAGAACTTTAAAGTAAGAGTACTTAGATAGTAATTAGGCCATTTAAATGATAGTAGACATTTATGAGATTGATTTTTGAAATTATAGACGTTTTAAAAGGGTAAAAAAGTAAATAGATAAATTAAAGTAAAAATTAAGTAAAATTAAGATATCATCTTTTTCCATTTGGTTTTCTTCAACTGAATGTTCAAAAGAAAATTTTCTAGGGTTCGTTCATCTCAAATTTCTTGCTTGTAAGTATTTTTCATACCATTTTTAATAATTTTTATGTTTTTGAAGTCGTTGTAGCTTAATCTAGCTAGCCTTGGGACTAATTTGCAAAACCGTTAAAAGGTTAGGATTTTACCATGAATGTGTTCATGTGGTTTTTGATGTTTGATGGAAGAAAATGAATCTTTCTTGTTAAATAAACAACTTTTGTAAAGTGATTTTCGTTGAAAATGTCAGTTAGGGATTTAATTGAGAATGTAAAATATTCATGGTGAAAATTGTGAAATAATAAATTATATGAGTTGATATGGACATATAAGTAATTTGGCTAGCTTGGGTTAGGGATGAATTTGCATGAATTTCAATTTATGAGCTTAAGGACTAAATTGTAAAGAAATCAAAATAATAGGGGCGAAAGCATAATTTTACAAAAATATGATTTTTGGGTTGAATTGAATAGAATCATTATTGAATGGATTGAATTTGATTATTTAGATCAAGTTAAGCCTCATACGAATTTAGATCAAAGGAAAGATAAAGTGTCGGACTAGTTGATTCTATCTCATCATGTTGTGATCGAGGTAAGTTCGTAAATAGAATTTTAATGTATTTGATTTAAATGTTATTATACTATTTATCATATCATGTCACGATGAAAACTCCAACAATGTTACGATGACTATCGAGCCCTATTTGAACCATAAGAATATATAGGATACAAATGACATGTCATTAGGTTACCATGTTTCGGGTGCTAGTCTTGAACGTCCTACCGATGGCTGAGTCTAGGCATTTTTTGCAGATGCTTGTTAGCTTGTGTGAGCGGCATCGTATAGCTATGTTTCGACCGCCAGCTTGTGTGAGCAGGCCCATTTATGGCTTCTAGGAGCGTTTACGTAATGGAAAAGGAAAGGAATGGTTTGAACCATGTATTAGCACATTATGAGTGAGCTTTCCATGTATCCGATATTATAAAGGGATGAACTAGTAAGGGTTCCGATTTATTTCACTATGGAATTATGAAAAGGTATGAAGTTGTAACATCCTAAATTAGGCCCTGTGCATTTTATGTGTTTGGGTGTGAATGATATGTTTGTCATGCTAGTTTAGGGTACTTTAGGGTCCAGGAATGACTTAGGGGTAAGGCGAAGCCTTAGTAAAAATTTGCTTTTTGGGCAATTTAAGGGAGAGCTAAATGGGATAGGACTTAAGGGTGGTTGTTTGTATGTTTAGACTCAAGAAGCGCTTTAGTAAAGTGGCAGGGAGGTGCCACTTAAAGCTCAGGAAGGTGACGCCTCAGGGAAGCTGGCAGGGAGCAGGTCTGCGTCGATTCGCTTTTGGGGATTTCTCTTTGACGCCAAGGTGGGGAAGAGTTGCTTTCAGCTTGGACTCTAGTGGATGAGTGTTGAATGGGTCAACACATTTGAATGAAGGGAAGAGAGCAATTCAAATTGAGGAATCGGTCAACAGGTTTGAATGGAGAGTGGAGAGTGATTGGTGGAGAGAATCATGGGATCGAGAAAGAGGGAGAGAGTTTGGCCAAATGTAGAAGTGGGGTTTATGAGTGTGTGTACGGTTTAGTGATGTTAGGGGGTGGCCGAATGTTAGATGATAGCATTAGGAGTGTTGAGAATTTCGGCTAGCTAGAGAAACCGAGAGCATTCTTTTGTTCAATTCTTCTTGTCAAAACCGAAACACTCATACCACTTTGTGCATTTTTGCTTTTCTCACAAATATCAAAACCAAAACACTCTCATACCATTTGTTTTGCATTTTCTTTTCTTTCATTCACCAAAGTCGAAACACCTCCCAATTCCCTTCATATTTTCTTCTTCTTTTTGTGCTTGGTCGAAACTCACATTACCATCCACTCTCTACCTACATTTTATTTTCTTTGCCTTTAACATCAAAGCTGAAACCCTCTGAAGCCACATCTCCTGCCGAAACCCTGTCACTCTTCTTCTCTTTTCTCTCAAACACCTTAGCCGAATCTTCCGTGGTAGATAGCACCTCTCTTCTTCATCTCGTTTCAAGAACAAAACATTTTCGGCATTCAGTAAGTTATTTTTGGGTTAGCCGAATCTTTCTAATCATCTGCTCACTCACTTTCTTCTCTTGATTTCTTTAAGAAGAAAGCCAAAACTTCTCATTTGTTTAAATAGTTCTTATTTGTGGGTTAGCCAAATTCCTCTAACATCCATATTCTTTTCTTTCGGCTCTTGTTCTAGCGAATTACCGTTACCTATTCTCCATCACTCTCTATCAGTTTTTCTAGTGTGGTGGTACGTGTTTCTTTCGATTCAATCATCTCTTCTCATGTTTGAGTGTCGAGGGTAGTAATCATATTCTTTAACTCTTGGTCGAATGAAGGGGGCTTTATCTTCGCATTTTTCCAGCTTTTGGTCTGCGTTTGGAGTGTTTAAAGGGACAATTGGTTCTAGTCAATTCAAGTACTTGAGCGGTGCAGGATTCAAACCTTCTGAATCTCTGGGATTTGTTGATCTAGGTAAGGACCCTTAGTCTTAAGTGTTATTCTCTTTTGTTCGATTTCACTGCGTTAATCCGGTCTAGTGACCAAGGTTTTGTTCATGGACTCAAATGTCAGCCAAGCGAAAGGAGGGTTTGGACCCGTAGTCCCAGCCCCTAAGTTCAAGAAGCGCGCGGTGTCTGCTGTTCGAGATTGGCCACCAGGTTGTGGGCTGGCTTCTGAGCAGAATAAGAGGCAGTTAGCAGTAGTTTTCGAAAGTGATTGTGTCGACATAGATAGCGTGGTGCTGCGTGTAACTGGGTGTGTAATAATTACACACTTTAATATTATTATGTGTTATTAATTATTTGGGTGTTTAAAAGCCGAAACGGCTAGATAAACAAGCGTTATGCCACTATGGGCATGGCCAAAATACCAGGTAAGTACCCTGCTGTTTATGTATGCACTGATGGATGTATGCGATAATGATATTGTGCACTTGACAGCATGTTGCATCCATTTGACACTTGTATGCATGGGTTGGATTTGATGTGAAAGGGGAAATGTAGGACTGTCACTAGTGGTTTGGTACCACACCTGGGTTGGCGCCACATTCTTGACTCGTGACTAAGTCTTAGTGGTTTGGAACCACCAGTGGTTTGGTACCGCATAAACATATGATTCATGACTCGTCCCAGTGCTTTGGTACCACAGTGGGTTGGCCCCATATATATGATTATTCGGGATTGTCACTAGTGGTTTGGTACCACAAGTGGGTTGGCCCCACATATGATATCTTGTGACTATGTCGCCAGTGGCTAGGTGCTACATATGGAGTGTAGCGGATGGAGGGTTGACTGTAGAATTCCTCACGAAGTGATTGGTTGGTACGGGTGATGTGGAGAGGATGGAAAATCTAGGCTTGGGCCGGGTACATTTCATCCATATTTGTACATGCTATTTTGAGTGGCATAAGGCCCAATATGTGTTTGTGGGCTTGGAGCCATTTATGTGACTTAAGGGGGATTTACACACTGAGTCCCGGTGACTCACCCCCTCTGCTTAATCTTGAAGCTGATCAGTGAGACGTGGACTTGGGAGCCGAGGGGACTCGAGGAGGCCATAGCTTGATATTTTCAGTAAACTTAGTTTTTTTAAAACGTTTTAAGTTGGGATTTTATTTGATGTAATAAGGCCTTTATAAATTGCTAGTTGGTTTTAACTTTATTAGTTTCGAAATATCATGACATTATTTTACGACTTAAACATATTTCTTAAAAAGAAGTTTTCTAAACAACTTTAACCTGGATATCGATTTTTCTCACAAGAGCTAACAAAGATAACAATTGAATGATTAATCCAACCAAAAGATTTCTCTAAAGCTACAAACCACTGTTTTCAAAACATCACCTAAAACAAAAAGTTTCAAACTTATGATTTCCATCAAAATTCCAAAATTTCCTTATAATCTTTTTCCCTGTGACATACCAGATCTAGTCGTAACGTTTAGACCAAGTTTGGGATGTTACAATTTTTGTATCAGAGCCTAAGTTGTAAAACTCGGACTGTGAAAACGGGTTCATTAATGTTTTATTAAATTGGTTTAAATGATTCTAGAAAGGAATGTTTTGATTGGAACATGGCATTCGAGTCCGTCGGCACCCGATCCACCCAGGTAAGTGTTCTAACAATTACTGATAATGTATGCATGCAATGATTGTTACAGTGAGTAAATATGGTTGTTTGTTCTAGAAGACTCAGACTATAGGGATTGAAACTTTGATGTGTTTTGCGGAAATTACTCTCTAAAACTATTTTTCCATAAAATTGCTCAGTGTTAAAAAGTGAAAGAAATAATTAACTCATAAAATTTTTAACCAGATTAATCGCGAACGTTAGTCATGAGCACTCGAGGTCGTGGACATAGTGTACGTGGTCGCGGTAGCGGCAAGATTGCTGTATCGGAACCAGTTGGATCTGGTCATGGGTCAGGTAGTGAGATACTAGTACTACCAGCAGTGGAAGCAGATTTTCAAGACCAAACAGGCGGGGATGATGCGGTGTCTCAGGCGATGTTATGGGTCTTGGAGATAGTTACGGGGGTAAGCATGGGTACTGGGGCCCGAAAATCTGTGTTTGAGCGACTCCGAGCCAATGGAGTGGAGATGTTTAGGGGTGTTTCTGGCGTAGCCCCTAATACAGCTGAATATTGGTTAGAAGCAAGTGAACGCATAATGGATGATCTAGACCTCATGGTAAAGGAGAAGTTGAAAGGGGTGGTGTCTCTTCTGTGAGACGAGGCGTATCAGTGGTGGCTCATGGTTACGGACGGTGCAGTGGATGAGCATATCACCTGGAATTTCTTTAAGACGGGATTCCAGGGGAAGTACGTCGGATCAAGTTATGTGGATGCACAGCGTAAGGCATTTTTAAATCTGGTTTAGGGGAGTAAGTCGGTATCTGAGTATGAGGCGAAATTCTCACGTCTAAGTCGTTATGCCCGGGGTATTGTGGCTGTAACATCCCGAAATTGTGCCTAGAAGAATTGGGCCCAATAGGCCTTGAGCGTAGGAGCGTTTAAAATTTCTGGAGAACAAGAGAATGACTTTAGTGCAAGTTGGACTTATTAGGTGAGTGATTTTGGAATGTTAGAGGGCTTCTATGAAGTCCCGGGATCGAACATTGGCATTTGGGAAATTTTGGTTTTAGGTGAAAAAAACCCTGGAAGTTGGCAGGTAGGCCTTAAGAATAAAATGTGGAGGAAAATGACACAAGTGGAGTGTGTGGTGTAGTGGCAAAGTGATGCCACTTAGAGGGCAAGGGAGTGACGCCACAAGGAAGGAAGGAGGTCCAAGGTTCAAGTCTTGGCTCTTGCATTTTGGTTTTCTTTTTACATGGACCTTAATATTTGGCTATAGATTTATATTTAGTTGCGCATGGTTTAAGACACAAGAAGAGCTTGTGGCCAAGTGGTTAGTGGTGTGGATTATGTTTCAAGGGAACCTGGATTTGAATCTCATGAGAAGCACGGGAGTATTTATTTTGCGGTCTGGACAGGAAGAGTTTCAGTTGAATTTAAACTCTACTGACGAAGGGATCTCATATTGGAAAGATAAAAAGAAGGAAGGTGGAGAGCTAGCTATATAGAGAGCATTCCAGGAGGAGAGTTAACATACCTTGATAGGCGTTTGGGCACAGGATGGTCGCAGCGCGGTTTAACACCAGGCTCCTATCAGGTGTGTAACTATCTCTACTCTAGTTGTAGAGCGGCAAATGCTGAAGTACCGGTCATGGCAATAATAGCCACACGAGCGTGCGAGTGCATGTGTGGGGCTTCAACGCGATAGTTGAGGCCATCAGTAGTATTCTTGTGGGTTAGGCTGCTTGGGCCGCGATAGGACGAAGTGGGCCCAATGGGCCCATGAGCCCTTATGAGTAAATTGTGCGATTGTGTAGTATATAGTGAACTAGACTAGGTGGAACTTATATACATGGCTAGATTTATGTTAGGTGGGCCGCACGAGCGTGTGGGCCCGAATAGGCCAGAATCGAGTTTTAGGCCCAATCGTCCGGTACGACTGGAAATGGTAGCTGAGTCGCTGGGGCGACATTTGGGCCTTTGGGAAAGGCCATTGCAGGTGCAAAATTACCGATATACGCTTGGTGGGTAAATTACGAAAATGCCCTTGGTGGGTAAATTATGAAAATGCCCTTGGTGGGTAAATTACGAAAATGCCATTGGTGGGTAAATTACGGAAATGCCCTTGGTGGGTAAATTACGAAAAATACCCTTAGTGGGTAAACTACGAAAATGCCTTTGGTAGGTAAAATTACGGTTAGATCCTTAGAGGTTGATTAGCGTGATTATGTTGTTTTATGTCTATCTGATTATGATGGTAATTCATGTTATACTTATATTGGGTATATGTTTAGCATACATGACGTACTGCATACACGAATTATTATGTCATATTGCACGGGTGTAATGAGAGGAGGGGACAGGCATGATTCTAGACTGTCACCAGTGGTTTTGACCACACAGTGGGTTGGCCCCGCTTTTCATATTATTTGTGACTAAGTCTTAGTGGTTTTGACCACCAGTGGTTTTGACTACACGTATATTATTTGTGACTACGGTCACCAGTGGTTTTAACCACACATGGATTATTGTGACTCGTCCCAGTGGTTTGGTACCACAGTGGGTTGGCCCTACATGTTGATTTATGGGATTGTCATTAGTGGTTTTGACCACACGGTGGGTTGGCCCCACCATATGATTTGTGGCTACGGTCACCAGTGGTTTTGACCACACTATATGATTTGTGACTACGGTCACCAGTGGTTTTGACCACATGGGGTAGACACAGGAGTTCGGATGGTTAGGTTGGGTTTGCATGATTTGCATAATTACGTATGACTTGTGTAATTGCTTGTTATTCTCGGGATGGGGATTTATGCACTGAGTCTCGATAACTCACCCCTTCCCTTATATTTTGCAGATGAGTCATAGATCGCGAATATGGAGCCGCGAAGGACTCGAGGTGGCCATGCACTTTACTTTCGGGTTTCGTTTTAAACTTTAATTTCGGTTTACATTTTCTTTATATTTGGTTTTGGATTGTAATAAGGCCGCTAAGTTATTATTTTGGGTTTTTATTTGTCTGCTTTTGCGTTATCATATTATGCTTAAGTTAAATAACCCTGCATGCTCAAATAACCGGTAAAAATCAATGTTTTCAAAATTTTACTTCTTATCGGGATTTTCAAACCTTACCATCGGGTAATAATCTATACAAGATGATAACAAGATAACTTAAATGTTTTCCAATCTAAGTTTTCTTTAAGATCAAAAGCGAACAAGTTTTAATTTAAGATCAACTCACTCGGGTTTTAATCGAATCGAATGTTTTTCCAAAACTTGAAACGGCAAGCGATTTTTCCAAGAAAAAGAGTTTTCCAGGTTTCAAAGTAACAAAACATTTTCAACAACACTTTAAACGGGTTTTCTACTAAACTCAGAACATCAAAGGGTTTTTTGATAAAGGTAAATTGGCAGACTTGATTTAATCAAAATATTTTCACTCTATAACATGCTGGATTCGGTCGTGGCTTATTGACCGGGTTTGGGTGTTATAGTGGCCACGGATCACGAGTGATGTGTTCAGTTCGAAGATGGGTTGAGAGATGATCTGCCTGCGCTTATAGCTCCACAGCGAGAGAGGGAATTTGCTGTTCTTGTGGAAAAGGCTAAGATAGCCGAGGAGGTGAAACAGTCTGAAAAATAGAATCAAGAGAGAAATAAAAATAAAAGGAATTTTAGTTCGTCAGGATCAGTTGGGCGGTTTCAGAAGAGGCCTAGGGTTGAGTGTCCGAACCGTGTGGTCAGACCTACTGTTGATAGTCGACCTCCAAGGTGTGCTCGATGTGATAAATTTCATTTTGGTTAGTGTTGGGTTGGAAGTAGAGGCTGTTTCAAGTGTGGGTCTACGGAGCATCAAATAAGAGACTGTCTACAGGAGAAGAGCAGAGTGCAACCCATGGGTCAGGGTTACGTTCAGTCAGGTAGAGGTAGTCAGCAACCACCGAGAGGTCGAGGTCCAGTCAGAGGGGGTAATGGTTTCAATCATGGACGTGGAACACCAGGCAGAGGTGCTGGGAACAGTGATGCAAGGAGACCTGGGCTGGTCTATGCAGCCAGACGTCGAGAAGAGGGAGATGCACCGGACGTCATAACCGGTACGTTTCTTATTTATGGGTTGCCTTATACTCCATTAATTAACATAGGATCAACACATTCATATGTTGCTAGTGGGATATCCGAAAATTTAAGAATAGACTTTGATATTGCTTCTAGGGAGATGACCGTAGTTAGCCTACTAGGACAATCAGTAGTGGTGAACAGAAATTATAGAGATGTACCTTTGGAAGTTCAAGGGATGGTTTTTCCAGCTGATCTAATGGAACTACCGTTCGGAGAGTTTGACCTGATTTTAGGCATGGACTGGCTAGGGAAGTATCGAGCAAATTTGGATTGTGCTGCCAAGCGCATGGTATTTAGAACTCTCGAGGATGAAGAGGTGGTGGTAATAGGTGAGAGAAGGAACTACCTATCTAGCGTAATATCTGCTTTAAAGGCTGAGCGAATGGTGAAGAAGGGTTGTGAGGCATTCATAGCGCTGGTTTGTGCCTTGGAGGGCAATGATTTGTCTGTGGGGGATGTTAGAACAGTGAAGGAATTTCCCGATGTTTTTCCAGAAGAGCTTCCAGGATTGCCTCTGGATCGAGAGGTGGAATTTGGTATTGATCTTTATCCAGGGACAGCGCCTGTTTTGATTGCCCCATATATGATGGCATCCAAGGAGTTGGTAGAATTAAAGGCTCAGATTCAGGAACTATTAGATCGAGGTTTTATCCGACCAAGTGTATCACCTTGGGGAGCACCGGTGTTATTAGTCAAGAAGAAGGACGGATCAATGCGTATGTCCATTGACTACCGTCAGTTGAACAAGTTGACCATCAAGAATAAGTACCCACTGCCGAGGATTGACAACTTGTTCGATCAGCTGAAAGGGGCTTCTGTCATTTCGAAGATAGATTTGCGGTCAGGTTATCATCAGCTTAAGGTCAAGGAGGCAGACATTCATAAGATGGCATTTCTAACTCGCTATGGCCACTATGAATTTCTGGTGATGCCATTTGGTTTGACCAATGCACCAGCAGTGTTTATGGACATGATGAACCGGGTTTTCCAACCTTATCTAGACCGATTCGTCGTAGTATTCATAGACGATATTTTGGTCTATTCCAGATCGGAGAAAGAGCATGACTCGCATCTTCGTGTGGTCTTACAAATTCTAAGGGAAAAGCAGTTGTCTGCTAAATTGAGTAAGTGTGAGTTTTGGCTAAAAGAAGTTACCTTTTTGGGTCATGTTGTGTCTGCTGAGGGGATTAGGGTTGACCCTCGGAAGGTCGAAGCTGTGCTGGATTGGAAGCCAACTAAGTCTGTGGCAGAAATTTGGAGTTTTCTTGGTCTAGTTGGGTATTATAGAAGATTCGTTGAGGGGTTCTCTTTAATTGCGGCTCCATTAACCAAGTTGTTAAGGAAAGGGGTTCCGTTTGTGTGGTCTGACAAGCAACAAGAAAGTTTTGAGAAGCTAAAGAGGATTCTGACGGAAGCTCCGGTGTTGATTCAGCCAGAGGCTGGGAAGGAGTTCGTGGTTTACTATGATGCTTCACACATAGGATTAGGGTGTTGATGCAAGACGGGAAGGTTGTTGCGTGTGCGTCTCGACAGTTAAGATCGCATGAGTTGAATTATCCCAGGTATGACTTGGAGTGGGTGGGGGTGGTTTTTGCTCTGAAAATCTGGAGACATTATCTGTATGGGGAGAAGTTCGTCATCGGATCACAAGAGTCTAAAGTACCTTCTCACTCAGAAAGAATTGAATTTGAGGCAGAGGTGATGGGTCGAGTTGTTAAAAGATTATGACTGTTCGATCGAATACCATCTGGATAAAGCTAACATGGTGGCAGGTGCATTAAGTCGTAGGGTAATCTCGGATCTAAGGGCAATGTTTGCACATCTTAGCCTGTACGATGATGGGAGTCTGTTAGCTGAGCTTCAGGTGAAACTGACGTGGGTAAGTCAGATAAAGGAGAAACAATTGTTAGATGATATCTTGAATGCTCGACTACTTCAAGTTCAAAACGGTGGGGTAGAGGATTATAATCTGAGTAGTGAGGTGTAGGATTTTGCAGGAAGCACATAGCAGTCCATACGCTATGCATCCTGAAGGAGGTAAGATGTATCAGGACTTGTGCGAGAAATAGCCGAATATGTGAGTAAGTGTTTGACGTGTCAGCATGTGAAAGCTGAACATCAGTTGCCTTCGGGTTTGTTGCAGTCGATAAAGATTCTACAGTGGAAGTTGGAAAGGATCATAATGGATTTCGTGAGTGGGCTTCCCCTCACTCCTACCAAAAATGATTCAGTTTGGGTAGTGGTTAATCGTCTGACGAAGTCTACTCATTTCATACCAGTGCGTGTGGACTACTTTCTTCAGAAGTTGGCTAAATTATATATAACAGAGATTGTAAGGTTGCATGGGGTGCTTGTGTCGATTATCTTAGATAGAGACCCTAGATTTACGTCAAAATTTTGGAAGGCGCTACATCAAGCGTTGGGTACCAAATTAGATTTCAGTACAGCATTTCATCCACAGTCGGACGGACAGTCAGAGAGGGTAATCCAATCCTAGAAGATATGCTGAGAGGCTGTGTCATAGACTTCAGAGGTAGTTGGGAAGAGTTCTTACCATTGGTAGAATTTGCGTACAATAATAGCTACCAATCAATTATCCAGATGGCACAGTATGAAGCGTTGTATGGCCGGAAATGTCGCACTCCTACTTGTTGGACAGAGTTGCGTGAACGTCAAATGATTGGTCCAGAATTGGTTTCGGAAACGGAAGACAAGGGTAGGCTAATTAGATCTCGGTTGAAGGATGCTTCGGATAGACAGAAGTCCTATGCAGACCAAAGGCATAAGGACATAGAATTTGAGGTAGGTGACCAGGTATTCTTGAAGGTGTCGCCATGGAAGAAAGTGCTTAGGTTTGGACGGAAGGGTAAGCTAAGCCCCAGGTTTATCGGGCCTTACCGGATAGTGAAGCGTGTAGGACCAGTAGCTTATCAACTCGAGTTACCTGCAGAGTTAGGTCAGATTCATGATGTGTTTCACGTGCCGATGCTAAGACGTTATCATTCGGATCCATCTCACGTGGTGTCAGTGGAGGAGATTGAAGTGAGGCCTAATCTATCCTTTAAGGAGGAACCAGTTCGGATTTTGGATTGTGATGTCAAAGTATTACGTAGAAAGACAGTTCCGTTGGTTAAGGTTATATGGCGTAATCACGGTTTCAATGAAGCTACATGTGAACCTGAGTAATCGATGCAACAGTAATACCCTTATCTCTTTTGACCAGGTAATTTCGAGGCCGAAATTATTTTAAGGGGGTAGAACTGTAACATCCTAAATTAGGGCCTTTGCATTTTATGTGTTTGGGTGTGAATGCTATGTTTGTCATGCTAGTTTAGGGTACTTTAGGGTCCAGGAATGACTTAGGGATAAGCCGGAGCCTTAGTAAAAATTTGCTTTTTGGGCAGTTTAAGGGAGAGCTGAATGGGATAGGACTTAAGGGTGGCTGGTTATATGTTTAGACTCAAGAAGCGCTTTAGTAAAGTGGCAGGGAGGCGCCACTTAAAGCTCAGGAAGGTGAGGCCTCAGGGAAGCTGGCAGGGAGCAGGTTCGAGTTGCGTGGATTCCCTTTTGAGGATTTCTTTTTGACGCCAAGGTGGGGAAGAGTTGCTTTCAGCTTGGACTCTGGTGGATGAGTGTTGAATGGGTCAACACATTTGAATGAATGGAAGAGAGCAATATAAGGAGAAAGAATCGATCAACAAGTTTGAATGGAGACTGGAGAGTGATCGGTGGAGAGAATAATGGGATTGGGAGAGAGGGAGAGAGTTTTACCGAATGTGGGAAGTGGGGTGTGTGAGTGTGTGTACGGTTTAGTGATGTTAGGCGGGTGGCCGAATGTTAGATGATAGCATTAGGAGTGTTGAGAATTTTGACTAGCTAGAGAAACCGAGAGCATTCTTTTGTTCAATTCTTCTTGTCAAAACCGAAACACTCATACCACTTTGTGCATTTTTGCTTTTCTCTCAAATACCAAAACCAAAACACTCTCATACCATTTGTTTTGCATTTTCTTTTCTTTCATTCACCAAAGTCGAAACACCTCCCAATTCTCTTCATATTTTCTTCTTCTTTTTGTGCTTGGTCGAAACTCATATTACCATCCACTCTCTACTTACATTTTATTTTCTTTGCCTTTAACATCAAAGCTGAAATCCTCTGAAGCCGCATCTCCTGCCGAAACCCTATCATCTTCTTCTCTTTTCTCTCAAACACCTTAGCTGAATCTTCCTTGGTAGATAGCACCTCTCTTCTCCATCTCTTTTCAAGGGCAGAACATTTTCGGCATTCGGTAAGTTCTTTTTGGGTTAGCCGAATCTCTCTAATCATCTACTCACTCACTTTCTTCTCTTGGCTTCTTTAATAAGAAAGCCAGAACTTCTCATTTCTTTAAACAGTTTTTATTTGTGGGTTAGCCGAATTCCTCTGACATCCATATTATTTTCTTTCGGCTCTTGTTCCAGCGGATTGTCGTTACCTATTTTCCACCACTCCCAATCGGTTTTTCTAGTGTGGCAGTAAGTGTTTCTTTTGATTCAATCATCTCTTCTCATGTTTGAGTGTCGAGGGTAGTAATCATATTGTTTAACTCTTGGCCGAATGAAGGGGGCTTTATTTTCGCATTCTTCCGGCTTTTGGTCTGCATTTGGAGTGTTTAAAGGGACAATCGGTTCTAGTCAATTCACGTATTCGAGCGGTGCAGGATTCAAACCTTCTTAATCTCCGGGATTTGTTGATCTAGGTAAGGACCCTTAGTCTTGAGTGTTATTCTCTTTTGTTCGATTTCACTGCGTTAATCCGGTCTAGTGACCAAGGCTTTGTTCATGGATTCAAATGTCAGCCAAGCGAAAGGAAGGGTTGGACCCATAGTCCCAGCCCCTAAGCTCAAGAAGCGCGCGGTGTCTGCTGTTCGAGATTGGCCACCAGGTTGTGGGCCGGCTTCTAAGCAGAACAAGAGGCAGTTAGCAGTAGTTTCTGAAAGCGATAGTATTGACACAGATAGCGTGGTGCTACGTGTAACCAGGTGTGTAATAGTTACACACTTTAATATTATTATGTGTTATTAATTATTTGAGGGCTGAAAAGCCGAAACGGCTAGATGAACAAGCGTTATGCCACTATGGGCATGGCCGAAATACCAGGTAAGCACCCTGCTGATCATGTATGTGCTGATGGATGTATGCCATAATGATATTATGCACTTGACAGCATGTTGCATCCATTTGACACTTGTATGCATAGGTTGGATTTGATGTGAAAGGGGAAGTGTAGGACTGTCACTAGTGGTTTGGTACCACACGTGGGTTGGCCCCACATTCTTGACTAAGTCTCAGTGGTTTGGAACCACCAGTGGTTTGGTACCACATAAACGTATGATTCGTGACTCGTCCCAGCGGTTTGGTACCACAGTGGGTTGGCCCCACATATATGATTATTCGGGATTGTCACTAGTGGTTTGGTACCACAAGTGGGTTGGCCCCACATATGATATCTTGTGACTATGTCGCCAGTGGCTAGGTGCCACATATGGGGTGTAGCGGATGGAGGGTTGATTGTAGAAATCCCCACGGAGTGATCGGTTGGTACAGATTGTGTGTAGAGGATGGGAAATCTAGGCTTGGGCCGGGTACATTGCATCCATATTTGTACATGCTATTTTGAGTGGGCTAAGGCCCAATATGTGTTTGTGAGCTTGGAGCCATTTATGTGACTTAAGGGGAATTTACACACTGAGTCTCGGTGACTCACCCCCTCTGCTTAATCTTGTAGGTGATCAATGAGACGTGGACTTGGGAGCCGAGGGGACTTGAGGAGGCCATAGCTTGATATTTTCAGTAAACTTGGTTTTTTTTTTAAAACGTTTTAAGTTGGGATTTTATTTGATGTAATAAGGCCTTTCTAAATTGCTAGTTGGTTTTAACTTTATTAGTTTCGAAATATCATGACATTATTTTACGACTTAAACATATTTCTTAAAAAGAAGTTTTCTAAACAACTGTAACCTAGATATCGATTTTTCTCACAAGAGTTAACAAAGATAACAATTGAATGATTAATCCAACCTGAAGATTTCTCTAAAGCTACAAACCATTGTTTTCAAAACATCACCTAAAACAAAAAGTTTCAAACTTACGATTTCCATCAAAATTCCAAAAATTCCCTATACCCTTTTTCCCTGTGACATACCAGATCTGGTCGTAACATTTAGACCGAGTTTGTGATGTTACAGAAGTATTGATGATCTAGTTTGTATATCCATGATATGAAAAGTATGAGTTCATATTTATTATGTTCATGAAAATTACCTTACCATGTGATGATATTGTTAAGTTATGTGTTTAATCACTAACTTGTGTTGTTGATGATGCTTAGGCTTGTGCCAAGCTATGTTGGATTGATTCATTTTTATTTTTAAGCTTATGCATTGAAATGGTAAGCGTTGTTCATGATTTATGAACTTACTAGGCATTATATGCTTACTTTGTGTTTCTTTTCTATGTTTTATAGTTTATCGAAAGCACGATCAGTTTGGAAGCTCGTCAGAGACCTATCACACTATCCATCGACTATATCTGTAGATTTTGATGTTTTGAGTCCTAGTTATAATGACATGTATTGGAAAATTGTGTTTGATGAGATGGTCATTATGTTTGGCTTGTAAATGTGGTAATTTGGGTGATGATCTTTTGGCATTTTAATGCTTTGAAAGTTGATGTTGAAATGGTCAAGTAAATGTATGTTTTGAATGACCAATTTTTGTATGTTTAGATGTGGTTTGGCATATGGCCAATTGTGCTATATCTTGTTAATGAGACTAGGAAGATATATATGGTTGATTCATGAATAATTATGTTATGTTTAAGTCAAATTGATGCTATGTGATTGAGGTGCCTTTTGGCATATTGGATGTACGAATAGATACCATGCTGAAATAGCATTTATATGCATGTTTTAGATACATTTTGAAGTTTGATTGTATGTGCAAACGACTTGTAGGTGTGAGCATGATTTGGGTGAAAGAAATGGTCTGAAAATGGCCTATTTCTTATCCACACAGCCTAAGACACTATGTGTGTCTCAGCCATGTGTGACACATGGCCATACGACATGGCCATTTGTCCCCTGTAGGTTTCAAAGGGCTACAAGTCAGGCAGTTACACAGCTTAACACAGGGGCGTGTGAGGCCATTTCGAGAGTTACACGACCTGGCACATGGGTGTGTGGCTTGGCCGTGTGACCCAAGTTAAAGAGTCACACGGGTACGAACACGGGCTGGGACATGGTCATGTGTTCCTACTTCAAATGTCCACACGGCTTGAGACACGAGCGTATGTCTCAGCCATGTGAGTCACATGGCCTTGTGACCCCTAGAGTGTGAAAAATTCTATCTTTTTCCATGAAATTCTAAATGTTTCCGATTTAGTCTCGATTCATTTCTAAAGTGTTTTTAAGGCCTCGAGGGCTTGAATAATGAACGTTATGCATGGGTTTGGTTAAATTATGCTATGAATTATGAATTTTTTGAAAACGAGTGATTTAAGTTACGTATTATTTACGTATTATTAGTAATGCTCTGTAACCCTATTCCAGCAATGGATGCGGGTTAGGGCTGTTACACCCTGACTGAGATTCATAAACTCATGTCTACGAGCATCCACATAACTCGCCCCTACATATTTACTCTAGAAGGTGGTTGGAATGGTGAAAATGTGCAAGTGTACACAATCATAACAAGTAATAAAGTGACAAGTAAATGTCGAGTTATCGTATCCACAGGGACTGTAAAAGAATTATTTATGAAAATGATTTCAAACACTTTGGTGAAGGGAAAATATTTGGATTTAAGGACTATTTAAAAACTAAAAAAACAAAGTAAATAAAATAAAATAAAGTTCTAATGCACGATTTCAAAAACTGATTTTAATCAAGATGATATAATTGTGTTGGATTAATTACATTTCTTACCTTAGGATTATTAAACTTATGCTTCTACTTGTTACGAATAAATCAAGGCAACTCGGTAATTTGCTAACGTATGAACATATTTACAAATCAAAAATCCATTCATCTGTTGTACATATTCCTATGTCAATTCGACCAATAAAACAGATTTATAAAAGTAAACATGTTATTGTACATACATACTTATTAAATTAAACAATCTCTCGCATATTCCTATGTCGATTCAAACGATTAATTCAACCTAATAAGCATATAAAAGACTATGTGAGGTAACAAAGTATCCTTACCTTGAAACAATTTAATCACAATAATCTTGCAAGTTATGCAAGCCATATGTATCGCCAAATATAATGCTAATTTAATCTTCAGCTACCTTAGAAGAATTAAACATGCACTGACTAAGTACTGTGCCCATTAATTACAATTTCAATGCGTTTAAATAATTAATTCTTTATTTATCTAAACAATTATAATGCCCGATAACTTAAGCATGGTTTTACTTAATCAAGCATTTTACCGAGGCCTATAACAACATAAACACAATTTAATAATTTAAAAGGACGACATGCAATCAACCCAACACGAATTAAATTCAAGCTAAGCTGATTAAATTAACCATTCCAATAGCATAAATATTCATAAAGATGTTAGTCAAAACAACAACGAAATTTAAAGAGATAGGGAACAAGAAGCAAATCCGGTGTTTCTCCGTGGCTTGACTGATTGCTCCATTCTTCGTCCTCCGTTGTCCTCGGCTATCAAGGTGGCTTATGAACACTCTAATTGCTGCTCAATGATGGCTGAAGAAGACCCCTTTCCCAAGGGGAAAAATCAGCACAAGAGAAAAAAGGGAAATGGAAAGGAAAAGTTGGGAGAAAGTGAGAGAGGAGAAGAGAGAATGAGAGAGTGAATGAGAAATGAGGGATGCTTTGAATGATCAGCCAAGGGGGGTATTTATAGCTGAATGTGGCAGTTTAAATTTGCTAAAAATAGCAGCCAAAGAGCCACACCTTGGCCGGCCACCTATGTGGCAAAGTTGATGGCTTCAACTTCGCTAAATATGGCATGGGGCAAATCTACAAAGCCACTAATTGTGGAGGGGGTTGAATGTAACTTTGACTAGTCTTCAAGGGCTTCTTTGCAAGCTTAATGAATCAGCTAATAACCTGATTTGGGCCAGCATATGGACGGTTTGGGCTGCCCAACTGGTGGTTGGTTCGGTTCGCTGAATTCAGTTCAACCAGTACAGTTTGACTGGACCCTTTTTCCATAATTAATTAATAATAATTTATTTAGCCCAAATTAATTGGGAATAAATTAAAATTAATTATATTATGATTTAATATTCATAATCGGACCATCTTGGGCTGGAAATAATTTTGCCTTGATACTTCAAATTGCTTCTCGGGTTTATTCTTCGAGCAGTGTCTGCCGAGCCAATTTTCGCCCTTTGTGCGAATCTGTCGAAAATAGTCAAAATAAATCAAAATTAATTATAAAATTAATTAAAATTCATCATGTTCATATTTTTAGCACAATTTAATTATTTTATAATATTAAATTATTTTTGGACAATAATTTAATCGAAACTGCATGAATTTGAGTTAAAAAGGGCATGAAAAAGTCTGTATATTTTCGTGTTTCCACACCCCGAAACTTAATTCGTTGCTCGTCCCGAGTAATGCACAAATTTCGGGAAGAATATTTCGGAAACACTTTTTGAAAAACTCCTTCAGAACAACTTTCTTCTCAAAATTATGAATTTAATATACTTAGGCTCAAAAATAAGAAATTTGATAATTATGCTACTTAAGTATACATATCGTTCAAATTACATCCAACAACTATTATACTAGCAAAATTAGACTAAATGTTTCTTAATAAAGACATGTTACTCCCTACCAATTTGATTTTAATTCCTTATTCAAAATTAAACTGCAATAATTAAGCTTAACTGATGTCTTCATATGTTGAACAGAGCAATTTCTCTCCACTAATGTAGGTAACATTGGAACTTTGAATCAATAGGTCTTTAATAAGATTGTAACGTGGCTGGGCTTAGGGGTAGGTAAAAGATAGATAATTTTAGGTTTTAAAACCCTAGACTCAGCTTAAAATCGAACCTTTGAAATCCTTACCCTTGATACACCAACTTATGCTCTTTCGCACATTTATTTTATTTCGAGTACATGTTTTTTTCTTAAATTTGAGCACTTGCTTCATGTACTACAATTTTCGAGCCATTGATACTTCTTTTCAACTCCTCCGAACTTATTTTCAAATGATATTCTGAATAGTACTGAGTCTAGTGTTTGGGACAACTTTAAAGGTAATGAAGAGAAAATTGACGACTAAGTATTGCAAAGGTCCAAATAAAACTAGGCCACAGAGTCTCAAAGGGTTAGCTTGAAAGGCTCAAACGGCCCAAACAATAGTTGCCTAAATCATTTTCAACATTCCATGCTTCCTAGGATTTCGCCTCAAGAAATTACTAAGTCAATTCTAAAGACTTAAACTTTCATGCATGCCTAATTTTTTCGTAGGGAACTAAAAATTTTATGGCACGAATTTGTATGTTTTAATAAAAATACATTCATATCATTATTAAGCTAACATAATAACTTATTGAAATAATAGAACTTTATTAACACTGAAGTATAGCATACTTAACAAAATTTCAAATTATTGAACAAAATATATCTTAATCATAATTAAAAGAAAATTTAATTCTTAGTTGAATTAATTCAAATTTTTGGTGCCCCCTACTTAGAGTGAACAATTTCCTCATTGTTTAAAGTGAATAGATACTATACACCAGGCAGGATTTTAGAAAAGAGGAGGTGAGTCAATTTGACTGCTTAAGTGCCAAGCTCTCTCTAACTCCAATCCTAGACATGTATATACCTATTGCCACACTTTAGCCTTTGTGACTTATTTAAATTTTACTCATGATTCCTATCTCTTGTTTTATTATGCAAAAATAAAAATTCCTAATTAACCTAATCCTAAAATAACTTAAGAATAAAAATAAAGTTGAAGTCCTCCCTTTTTTATTGGTTTGTCGATCCTTCTAAATTTGACTCATCTTTTGCTCCATCAGTATTACCTTTGCATGAATCGCCTTGCTCCCTCTTCGATAATGAAGTCCATGGTTCAAATATGAAATTTGGAAACTCAGGTAAAAAAATAAATGGGTCATTATAAATTTTCTTAGGGGACTCCTCATCGAGTCATCCCTTATCTTTGAGTATCCCTAGTAGACTTGTTGCTGCCATTGCATGTGTTACATTAAGTCCATTAGCTTTGACAGCACATCACAAAGATCTAGGCTAGGTGGTGGAGCTCCAAACGTTGAGGTTTCCATATCAGGTTCAGCTTCTGGTTCCATTGGTTCTGCCTCACTAGGGATTTCAGTTGATTGCTCTAGCGGGATCTCTGTGGGATTATCTTCTGCTTCTTTGGGATCCTCACTCTCTTCAACTCCTTGCTGTAGAACAAAATCTCCAGCTAGTCGGTAGAGGTCCCAATCAGTGATTTTGCCTTGACTATACCCTATCTTCTTCACTTCCGCAAGGATTTTTGCTTTGAAACACATAATTGTTATTGTAAAGGGGAAATAGGCTGGGCCAAAACGTCTAACGGCATAGTTTCGCATTTCTCTTAGGATGATTTCCCCCGCATCAATGGTCTTTCTCATAAGAATCGAGTATAATAGGACCATTCGCTCTAATGAGATTGTAGTCCCATGTGAACTAGGCATAAGGCTTAAACGAATGAAATAGAACCATACCTTCGCAAGTGGTGTCAAATAGTGTCTTCAACACGTGTGGATTTCTTACTTTGACACAGTCCACTTAGAACATGGAACTGTAAGTTCCTTGAGAATTTCTTGCAAATTTTTCAGGCTTAATGTTGCTCAATAGAGAAGAATATTCATCATTGTTGAAATCATGTAATTCAAAGAATTCATTAATAGCATTTGAATTTATTGGTACCTTGATTCTGCGAACTGGAACTTCAGTCAACTCACTTGAGGTTAAGTTCGCTTAGAATTCATGAACTAGTTCTTCATCCACACTTAGTCTCTTTTCACAAAACAATTCCCAATTGAGGGTTTCAGCAACTTGACGAATACATGCCATAAAGTCTCTGTAGTTGCTTTCCTTCAATGTGAAGCCTTTCTCTAGATGCATCTGTTGATTTTTGAAGAAACTCTCGTATCTTGCTTTGGCTTCTTCATAGTGAAACTTATTTTGCGTTTCATCGATTTGAACGGAAGCACGAGTTCTCTTGCGAGGCATGATTTGACCTGAATAATAGATGGGAAAATTTATTTTCTCAAAAATTTATTTAAAAAAAATTATTAATAATTCAATGAATTAAATAAATTAAATAAATTGAAAGAAAATTAGGTCATACCACCTTTTTTTATAAAAATAAAAGAACTCTAAAAAAATAATAAAGAATTAGATAGCATAATGGAAGGAGGGTTGGAGGGTTTTGGCTTAGGTTGGGTGAAGGAGTGCCGCATAAGCACACGAGGAAGCAAGGCACACTGCTGATGGAGCTGGCGCGAGTAGCAACATGTAAGGGAGCTCCAAGCAAGTAGTGCGCAGGTTGCTATTGACCACGCATGGGGTGTAACACCCCAAACCCAGTCAATACGCCACGACCGAATCTGGTATGTCACTGAGGAAAATATTTTGGAGAAAATTTAGTTAACGATTAAATTTTAGTGAAAAACTCTTTGTAATTCTATATTTGTAGAAATCAGATGTTTAATAAGTTAAAACTGAAAATTTACTTTGAAATTCCATAAATAAAACTTTTAAACTAAGTGGATAAATCATAGGTTAGAAAACATTTGTTTCATTTTAAGAAAACTCGAATTAATACTTTGAAACCGTTTGCATTTGAATGTAGAAACTTAAATTTTGGAAATCATTTAAATTATAGAAAACACTTAATTTATAATTTTACTATCAACAATTTAGATTACCTGATGGTAAGATTTTAAAAAAAATACCATAGCGTTTTTATAGTTTAGAAAACTTTGGGCTCAATTATTAAATTAATCAAGTGATATACTTAATCATGTTTAGAATAAATCCCAAAGCATATAAATAATCCAAAAACCATAATTAAAGAGGCCTTATTACAAACCCAAAATAAAACAAAAACCAATTTAAAATAAATTAAAGTACCCCAAATCGAAGTTCATGTAAAATCAAATTTTATTGCATGGCCTCCTCGAGCTCATCCGGCTCCTCATCCGCGATCTCACGAATCACCTGAAATGATAAGGGAGAAGGTGAGTCACCAAGACTCAGTGCATAATCCCTCTCCCGGATAATGCAAAAATTCTTACACAATTTATAATCAAGCAACATATATATTATGCACCCGAGCTAGCCATCCATAACACTTTTACTACCCCGTGTGGTACCAAACCACTGGTGGTGCCAAACCACTCGTGACCCAAAGTCACGATATTCAAAAATGTGATACCAAATCACTGGTGACTCAAAGTCACGAATAATCCATCTGTGGGGCCAACCCACGTGTGATACCAAATCACTGGCGACGATCCCATATCTCAAAAGTGGGGCCAACCCACGGTGGTGTTAATCCACAGGGACGAGTCGCTATGAGGTGCCAAACCTCTGGTGTCCCAAAGACACAAATGTGATAGCAAATCACTGGTGACCAAAGTCACGAATAATAGAGTTGTGGGGCCAACCCACGTATGATACCAAATCACTAGCAACAATCCCATATCGCAAAAGTGGGGCCAACCCACGGTGGTGTTAATCCACAGGGACGAGTCGCTATGAGGTGCCAAACCTCTGGTGTCCCAAAGACACAAATGTGATACCAAATCACAGGAGGTGCCAAACCTCTGGTGTCCAAAGACACGGATATCAAATTCTTCCCCCTCACTCATGTTCCCAAACCAATGTATTAATAGTATAAAACATGCCATCATACTTTGATATGATCATATAACATATTTAAATCATAGATCATGATATCAATCAATCATATATTAACATCATATCGAAACTGACTTACCCGAATCCTTGCACATACCCTTCAAGGTATCAAATCAAGATCTCATAGTATTTCACTTTAATAAAACGATTAGTATATATATAAATACATATCACCAAATTATAAAGTGTGTAAGATACACACCTGTCACTAACGCAAGTACTAAAATCCGAAGACCCGATCTACTGCACTAGATCACCTTGTCCTACAATCGGCCAATATTTAGATTATAAACAAAGGCCATTCGGCCATACCACTAAATCCCAATGAGTTATCACTTGAAAAACCAAGTCTTACCTAAAAGCTTACCCAAAACGATTGACAAATAAACGAGGCTTAGATTGATTGCTTCCAACGTTCCGAGGAGCCTAAAAGAAATCGGTTTCTAAGAATGATTAGAACCTTGCAACAATTGCCCAAAATTCGGCCTTTGTCCACAACAGGAACAACAAAGAAACGAGAAAAAGAATAAGGAAAAACGGCCATAACACTTACCTATTTCCCAAAACCGTTTGAAGAAAACCAAATGAAGTCCTACCCTTAAAGAAATTCGGCCAAGACAAATCAAATAGGACATGAGAGTTTCGGCTATGATTTTGAAAGAAAACAATTGATATTCGGCTCAAAAGAGATGAAAAATTAGTATGGCAAAGAAGAAAAGAAAAAAAAATGAAAAGTGAAGAAGGATGATTCTGCTTTAGCAACTAATGAAAGAAAAATCAAGAGGAAAGGGGAAGAAAGAGATTCGGCCAAGAAAGTAAAAGAAATGTTGTGATTTTGAACAATATTCAAAAGAAAGAAAAGAGAGAAAATGGGATTAAGAGATTCGGCCAACACCTATTTTACCAAAGAAGAAAAGTGCACAAAAATGCACAAAGTTCAAATGTAGTTTAGGTTTCAAGAGAAAAATAAAATAGGAAATGCAAAAAAGTGCACAAAAGAGATGAATTGGTAAGGTTCAAAGGAGTTTCGGTTTTGACACAAGGCAAAGGTTGAATGCCTACCAATCTAGCCGAAAATGACTACTAACCAAAGGGAAATTTGGCACTAACTATCTACCAACCAAACCAAAAATTCGGCCACTCTCCCCCTAGCCACACATGCCGTCCACATACATGGACTTCCAAGTCAATTCTTACCACCCAATTCTTTTCATAACAAGACACCCCACATCATGCCTTATGTTCTCCCATTAGCCTTAAAACCATTGATTTCTTTCCTAAACATCAAACTTACCTTAAACTAATATTCAACTTGCCATAAAGAAAAAAATTTGAAAGTCCAACCTTCCATATGTAAAGCTTGACCGTCCATTAATGCTAGGATAAAAAAAAATAATGTCTCCAAAATGTTAATCATGCTACTCGAACCATTTCCCTCAAGCAACCTTTCATGCCCCTTATCCACTATGCTACTAACTCTCTTGTGCTTAATTTAACACTTAAATTAACTTAAGTGTCAAGTTCACCTATTCCACTTCATTAAATAAACCATACTAAAAATTATTCTAGCTTCCTAAATAAAATCAAGCCTTCACAAGACTATGCTAAACACACAAAAATTCATACTCAAGTCAACATAATAATAAAATAATATTCTAATTTTGGGATATTACAATTCTAACCCCCTTAAAAAAAAATTCCGTCCTTGAAATTACCTAATCAAAAGAGTTAAGGGTAATGCTGCCTCATCGCATCCTCTGGTTCCCACGTAGCTTCTTCTATGCCATGGTTCCGCCATAAAACCTTTACTAATGGAACTGATATCCTGCGCAAAACTTTCACGTCGCGGTCTAAAATCTGCACTGGTTCCTCTTCCACCGTCAGATCTGGACTCACCTCAATTTCCTCTACTGCCACGACATGCGATGGATCAGAATGATAGCGTCTAAGCATGGAGACATGGAACACATTGTGAATCTGACTCAGCTCTGATGGCAACTCGAGCTGATAGGCTACTGGTCCCACTCGTCTCAACACCTTATACGGCCCAATAAACCTTGGACTTAACTTGCCTTTTCTCCCAAATCTTAACACTTTCTTCCATGGCGAGACCTTCAGAAAAACTTTGTCACCCACGACAAACTCTATATCCCTTCGCTTGAGATCGGCATATGACTTCTGCCTATCCGAAGCTTCCTTCAGACGAGCCTGAATCATTTTAACCTTATCCTAAGTCTCTCCAACCAACTCTGGTCCTAATATCTGACGCTCACCCAACTCAGTCCAACATGGGAGTGTGCGACACCTCCTACCATACAACGCCTCATATGGTGCCATCTTAATGCTTGCCTGATAACTATTGTTGTATGCAAACTCAGCTAATGGCAAAAACTCTTCCCAGCTGCCTCTGAAGTCCAGAACACATCCTCTCAACATATCCTCTAAAATCTGAATAACTCTTTCCGACTGCCCGTCAGACTGTGGATGAAATGCGGTACTGAAATCCAACCTCGTACCCAAAGCCTGATGTAACGGTCTCCAAAACCTCGACATAAATCTAGGATCCCTGTCCGAGATAATTGACACTGGTACACCGTGCAACCTCACTATCTCCGCTACATACAACTTAGCTAACCTCTGAAGCGAGTAATCCACCCTTACCGGAATGAAATGAGCTGACTTAGTCAGACGATCCACAATCACCCAAATTGAATCCTTCTTACTAGGCGTAAGAGGTAATCCACTGACAAAGTCCATAGTGATCCTTTCCCACTTCCACTCTGTAATCTTCACCGGCTGAAGTAACCCAGACGGTAACTGATGTTTAACCTTGACTTGCTGACACGTCAGACATTTGCCCACAAACTCAGTTACCTCCCGCTTCAGACCTGGCCACCAAAACTGCTCTCTTAAATCCCGATACATCTTGCTACCTCCAGGATGCATAGCATATGGGCTACTATGTGCATCCCGAAGAATCCTTTGCTTCAATTCAACATCCTTCGGCATATAAGCTCTCCCCTTAAAACACAAAACTCCATCACTGGTCAAACTATAATCCTTTAAACCTTCATTCTGAACCCGCAACCTCCGATCATTCAAACCATCATCTTTTAACTGTTTCTCCTTTATCTGCTCTAACCAAGTCGGCTTGACTTGCAATTCAGCCAAAAGACTCCCATCGTCATATAAGCTAAGACGAGCAAACATCGATCTTAAATCAGATACAACTTTACGGCTCAACGCGTCTGCCACCACGTTAGCCTTGCCCGGATGATACTCAATTGAACAGTCGTAGTCCTTTAACAACTCAATCCATCTATGCTGTCTCAAGTTCAAATCCTTCTGAGTCAAAAGATACTTAAGACTCTTGTGATCCGCGTAAACTATCGACTTCTCTCCATATAAATGGTGTCTCCATATCTTCAGAGCAAAAACCACTGCAGCTAATTCCAAGTCATGCATCGGATAATTAAACTTATGTGGTCTCAACTGCAGAGATGCATAAGCCACTACCTTCCCTTCTTGCATCAGCACACATCCCAAACTCAGATGTGATGCATCACGAAGAAACCAAGTGAATTCCTTGCTCGCCTCAAAGTTGAATCAAAACGGAGCTTGATCGAGAATCTTTTTCAACTTGTGGAAACTTCCTTGCTGCTTCTTGGTCCACACAAATGGAACTCCTTTCCTCAATAACTTTGTCATAGGTGCGGCGATCAAAGAAAATCCTTCCACAAATCTTTGGTAATACCCCGCCAGACCTAGAAAACTCCTAATCTCAGCCACTGACTTAGGCCGCTTCCAATCCAACACTGCCTCAATCTTTCGAGGATCCACTCTAATCCCCTCAGCTAATACCACGTGACCCAAGAAAGTCACCTCCCTAAGCCAGAACTCGTATTTACTAAATTTGGCATAAAGCTGCTTTTCCCTCAGAATCCGTAACACTACACGCAGATGCGCCTCATGCTCCTCCTCTGACTTTGAGTATACCAAAATATCGTCTATAAATACCACAACAAACTGATCCAAAAACTGCTGGAATACCCGATTCATCATATCCATGAATGCTGTCGGTGCGTTAGTCAACCCAAACGGCATCACCAAAAATTCGTAGTGCCTATACCGAGTACGAAATGCCGTCTTATAGATATCAGCCTCTTTCACCTTTAGCTGATGATATACAGACCTTAAATCAATCTTGGAGAAAACCGCGCCCCTTGGTCGATCAAACAAGTCATCTATCCTCGGCAAAGGATACTTGTTTTTATCGTCGACTTATTCAATCAAGCGATAGTCTATACACATCCGCATCGTACCATCTTTCTTCTTGACAAAAAGTACCGGCGCTCCCCATGGCAAAACACTTGGTCGGATAAAACCTCGATCCAACAACTCCTGAATCTGAGCCTTCAATTCCACTAATTCCTTCGGTGCCATCCTATACGGAACAATAGACACTGGTGCAGTTCCGGGTAACAGATCTATACCAAATTCAACTTCATGATCCGGAGGCAGTCCCGGAAGTTCTTCAGGAAATACATCAACATATTCCTTAACCGTTCGGACATTCCTCACATTAGACTCCTTAGCCTCCAACGCACACACATGGACCACAAATGCCTCACAGCCCTTCCTGATCAACTTCACAGCTTTCAACGTAGATACTACGTTGGATAGATAATCTCTTCTATTACCTATCATGACCACTTCTTCGCCATCAGCTGTCTTCAAAACCATGCGCTTAGCAGCGCAATCCAAACTTGCTTGGTACTTGACCAACCAATCCATCCCAAGAATCAGATCAAACTCCCCAAATGGCAGTTCCATCAGATCAGCTACGAACACTACCCCTTGGAGTTCTAGGGGTACATCTCTATACAGCTTATTTACTTCTACAGAGTGACCTAGAGGGCTAAGTACTGTCATCTTCCTAAAAGTAGTCTCAGAGTCTAGAATCATGGTCTCTACAATGCTACTAGCAACATACGAATGTGTCGAACCCATATCTATCAAAGCAGTATATGGCACACCAAAGATTAAGAATGTACCAGTTATGACGTCCGGTGCGTCGACCTCCTCTCGACGTCTCGCTGCATACACCAAACCAGGCTGTCTTGCCTCAGTGTTGCCAGCACCTCTACCAGATGCTCCACGGCCTCGACCAGAACCATTACCTCCTCTACCATTACCACAACCTCTCTGCGGTGGCGGTCCCTCCTTTCTGAATTGAGCACGACCTTGACCTCGGGATCGGTTCTGGCTAGCTTACGTGGACAGTCTCTCACACGATTATCCAGCGAGCCACACTCGAAACATCTTTTCCCTCCGGTCCAACATTCGCCCCAATGAAATTTTCCACATCGGTTACACTGTGCTGGTCCCTGATTAGTAGTAACAGGCCTACTAGACTGATTTGGCCCACTCTGCCTAGCCCTCTTCTGAGAATTACCGACTGACCTGGATGATCCATAACCTCTCTTATGCTTATTCCGGTCGTAACTCTGTCTTCCAAATTCCTTTATTCCTTCGGCTATCTTAGCCTTTTCAACTAAAGTAGCAAACTCTCGCTCCTGATGTGGAGCAATCAGCAATCTCAGCTCGTCCCTTAAACCGTCCTCGAACCGGACACATCGCTCGTGCTCCGAAGCCACGATACCTCCAGCATACCGGCTCAATCTTAAAAATTTCGCCTCATATTTTGATACGGACTTATTACACTGGACCAAACTCAGAAATGCCTTACGCTGCACATCAATGTAATTAGATCCAACATATTTCCGCTGATACGCTGCCTTAAAATAATCCCAAGTGAGATCAGCACTATTCCGTACCGTGAGCCACCACTGATACGACTCATCTCGAAGAAGCGACACAATCCCTTTCAGCTTTTCTTCAGCATTTAGGTCCAAATCATCCATGATTCGCTCCATCGCCTCTAGCCAATATTCAGCCGCACTAGGAGCTACACCTGAAACACCTCGAAATACCTCCGCTCCATTGGATCGGAGTCGCTCGGGTACAGATTTCTGAGCTCCCGCGCCTCCACCTAATCCAGCTACCCTCTCAAGGACTCGCAGTACTGCCTGAGACACTGCATCATCCCCCGTTTGATCATGATGCTCAACTCCAACCGCTGGTGGTGGGGGTGGTGGTACCTCATTTTCGGATCCTTGACCAGACCTCACTGGTTCAGACACAGCCATCCTACCACGACCGCGTCCACGAGTAATACGACCTCGACCTCGAGTACTCATGTCTAAAATCTCGACTTATCTGATTTAAAAGTGTTATGCATGAGTCATTATTCCACTTTCTTTAAAACAAAGCTTTATGAATAATTTTAATAAGAGATTGTTTCGCGAGTACATCCAACCTATAGTTTTGGGTCTCTAGAGTAGTTCCTACTACTATCTGATCATACCATCATATCATCAAAATCAATAATTTGAAGTACTTACCCGGGCGGATCGGTGCCGGAGACTCGATGCCATGCTTTTCCAACCATATAATTTTAAACAATAACATTTCAAAACTATACTTTAAATCATTTTGGGCCTCAGGCCCATAGCCGAGCTTTTGAACTTAGCTCTGATACCAATTTGTAACACCCCCAAACCAGGTCAATACGCCACGACCGAATCTGGTATGTCACTGAGGAAAATATTTTGGAGAAAATTTAGTTAACGATTAAATTTTAGTGAAAAACTCTTTGTAATTCTATATTTGTAGAAATCAGATGTTTAATAAGTTAAAACTGAAAATTTACTTTGAAATTCCATAAATAAAACTTTTAAACTAAGTGGATAAATCATAGGTTAGAAAACATTTGTTTCATTTTAAGAAAACTCGAATTAATACTTTGAAACCGTTTGCATTTGAATGTAGAAACTTAAATTTTGGAAATCAATTAAATTATAGAAAACACTTAATTTATAATTTTACTATCAACAATTTAGATTACCTGATGGTAAGATTTTTAAAAAAAAAACCATAGCATTTTTATAGTTTAGAAAACTTTGGGCTCAATTATTAAATTAATCCAGTGATATACTTAATCATGTTTAGAATAAATCCCAAAGCATATAAATAATCCAAAAACCATAATTGAAGAGGCCTTATTACAAACCCGAAATAAAACAAAAAACCAATTTAAAATAAATTAAAGTACCCCAAATCGAAGTTCATGTAAAATCAAATTTTATTGCATGGCGTCCTCGAGCTCATCCGGCTCCTCATCCGCGATCTCACGAATCACCTGAAATGATAAGGGAGAAGGTGAGTCACCAAGACTCAGTGCATAATCCCTCTCCCGGATAATGCAAAAATTCTTACACAATGTATAATCAAGCAACATATATATTATGCACCCAACCTAGCCATCCATAACACCTTTACTACCCCGTGTGGTACCAAACCACTGGTGGTGCCAAACCACTGGTGACCCAAAGTCACGATATTCAAAAATGTGATACCAAATCACTGGTGACTCAAAGTCACGAATAATCCATCTGTGGGGCCAACCCACGTGTGATACCAAATCACTGGCGACGATCCCATATCTCAAAAGTGGGGCCAACCCACGGTGGTGTTAATCCACAGGGACGAGTCGCTATGAGGTGCCAAACCTCTGGTGTCCCAAAGACACAAATGTGATAGCAAATCACTGGTGACCAAAGTCACAAATAATCAAGTTGTGGGGCCAACCCACGTGTGATACCAAATCACTGGTGACAATCCCATATCTCAAAAGTGGGGCCAACCCACGGTGGTGTTAATCCACAGGGACGAGTCGCTATGAGGTGCCAAACCTCTGGTGTCCCAAAGACACAAATGTGATACCAAATCGCTGGAGGTGCCAAACCTCTGGTGTCCAAAGACATGGATATCAAATTCTTCCCCCTCCACTCATGTTCCCAAACCAATGTATTAATAGTATAAAACATGCCACAATACTTTGATATGATCATATAACATATTTAAATCATAGATCATGATATCAATCAATCATATATTAACATCATATCGAAACGGACTTACCCAATCCTTGCACATACCCTTCAAGGTATCAAATCAAGATCTCATAGTATTTCACTTTAATAAAACGATTAGTATATATATAAATACATATCACCAAATTATAAAGTGTGTAAGATACACACCTGTCACTAACGCAAGTACTACAATTCGAAGACCCGATCTACCGCACTAGATCACCTTGTCCTACAATCGGCCAATATTTAGATTATAAACAAAGGCTATTCAGCCATACCACTAAATCCCAATGAGTTATCACTTGTAAAACCAAGTCTTACCTAAAAGCTTACCCAAAACAATTGACAAAGAAACGAGGCTTAGATTGATTGCTTTCAACGTTCCGAGGAGCCTAAAAGAAATCGGTTTCTAAGAATGATTAGACCCTTGCAACAATTGCCCAAAATTCGGCCTTTGTCCACAAGAGGAACAACATAGAAACAAGAAAAAGAATAAGGAAAAACGGCCATAACACTTACCTATTTCCCAAAACCGTTTGAAGAAAACCAAATGAAGTCCTACCCTTGAAGAAATTCGACCAAGACAAATCAAATAGGATATGAGAGTTTCGGCTATGATTTTGAAAGAAAACAATTGATATTCGGCTCAAAAGAGTTGAAGAATTAGTATGGCAAAGAAGAAACGAAAAAAAAAAATGAAAAGGGAAGAAGGATGATTCTGCTTTAGCAACTAATGAAAGAAAAAATCAAGAGGAAAGGGGAAGAAAGAGATTCGACCGAGAAAGTAAAAGAAATGTTGTGATTTTGAACAATATTCAAAAGAAAGAAAAGAGAGAAAATGGGATTAAGAGATTCGGCCAACACCTATTTTACCAAAGAAGAAAAGTGCACAAAAATGCACAAAGTTCAAATGTAGTTTCGGTTTCAAGAGAAAAATAAAAGAGGAAATGCAAAAAGGTGCACAAAAGAGAAGAATTGGTAAGGTTCAAAGGAGTTTCAGTTTTGACACAATGCAAAGGTTGAATACCGACCAAGCTAGCCGAAAATGACAACTAACCAAAGGGAAATTTGGCACTAACTAGCTACCAACCAAACCAAAAATTCGGCCACTCTCCCCCTAGCCACACATGCCGTCCACATACATGGACTTCCAAGTCAATTCTTACCACCCAATTATTTCCATAACAAGACACCCCACATCATGCCTTATGTTCTCCCATTAGCCTTAAAACCATTGATTTCTTTCCCAAACATCAAACTTACCTTAAACTAATATTCAACTTGCCATAAAGAAAAAAATTTGAAAGTCCAACCTTCCATATGTAAAGCTTGACCGTCTATTAATGCTAGGATAAAAAAAAAATAATGTCTCCAAAATGTTAATCATGCTACTCGAACCATTTCCCTCAAGCAACCTTTCATGCCCCTTATCCACTATGCTACTAACTCTCTTGTGCTTAATTTAACACTTAAATTAACTTAAGTGTCAAGTTCACCTAATCCACTTCATTAAATAAACCATACTAAAAATTATTCTAGCTTCCTAAATAAAATCAAGCCTTCACAAGACTATGCTAAACACACAAAAATTCATACACAAGTCAACATAATAATAAAATAATATTCTAATTTTGGGATATTACATGGTGTGTGCTCGGTCTTTGAGCACATGGTCTTTGCCTATGTGCGATAAGGCTTGGGGCGGTGAAATTTGAAAAGAAACGCACAAGGTTGTGAGTGATATGGGTGTGCGGCGTGTGCTGAAGCTGGTTGCTGACCGAATGGCTATTGTGGCTAGGGACTTGTGGCGCTTTGATGAGTTGGCGATTTTGGGGTTGAATGATGTATGAATGGAAGGAAAAGAGTTGCTGATATTTGTAATAGGATTAATGGGACTTAGAGTAGAACTCTTAGTATAGTTTAATGAATAAAAATAAGAGTCCAATTCTAATTTTACTCAAGATTAACAGCAATTAATAATTGAATATATGCATATGAAATTATCAATTGATGTTAAATTATTAAGATAAACATAAAAAATATAATTAAATAAAATTAATCCTAATCCTAAGCTAAGTTGATAAAAATTAATATATAAATTATAATGGATATAATTATATATTAAAGTTTATCAATAATTTATAAATATATAATATTAAGTAAAATATTTATTCTAGATGCCTTTTAAAAATATTTACAAAAAGAGGCACCTAGTTTTTATTATTTACGGAAATAGCAACCAACTTTTAAAATTAATTCAATTAAGTCCCTAGACTTAATGAAAATTTGATATTGAGTTGCAATTTAAAACTTGGGTCAAAATTTACCTTTTTATTTGAAAAATCAAAAATTTATTTTGTCATTTAGGGACTAATTTCTCAGAAAATTATGTAAAAATTAATTCCCAAGAAAGATTGGAAGGGTCACAAGTGGTCCCACTTAAGTTCCAATCTCCTAGACAGAATTTATTTAAACATAATAAAACCGAAAATATACCCTGAACAATTTATTAAAAACAAGAAATTTTAAATATCTGATAAACTGAACAAGATTTGATCCCATTCAGGTCTTTCTCCATAGTAATGCTTCAAATGCTGAGCGTTGACTTGAAAATTACCTCCCTTACCTTGGAGTTCAACAACTCCATATGGATAGACGCGATGAATCGTAAATGGACCAAACCAACATGATTTTAACTTACCTAGGAAGAACTTCAATCTGGAACTAAATAACAAGACTTGCTGACCTGCTTCAAATTATTTAACTCGAATGTGCTTGTCATGCCATTTCTTGAGTCTTTCTTTGAGTAATTTGGCATTTCCGTATGAGAACATTCGGAATTCCTCTAGCTAGTTGAGTTGGAGCATCCGTTTCTCTCTAGCAAGCTTAAGATCCAAGTTGAGTCGTCGAAAAGCCCAGTAAGCTTTGTGCTCTAACTCTAGAGGTAGATGACGGGCTTTCCCAAAAACCAGCCTATAGGGTGACATTACAAAAGGTGTCTTGTATGCTATTCTGTAAGCCCATAAAGCATTATCTAGTCTTTTGGACAAATCTCGTCGGTTCGGGCAAACTACCTTTTCAAGTATGCCTTTGATCTCGTTGTTTGCCAGCTCAGCTTGTCCATTCGTCTGCGGATGGTAAGCTGTAGCAACCTTATGTTTCACTCCATCTTTATCTAGCAACCATTTTAACCACTTGCTCACAAAATGGGTCCCTTCATTGTTGATAATAGCTCTTGGGGTTCCAAACCTTGTGAACATGTGTTTCTGCAAGAACTTCATCACAACTTTAGCATCGTTCGTCGAATAAGCTTCAATCTCGACCCATTTGGACACATAATCTACTGCTACCAATATGTACTTATGACCAAAAGACGGAGGGAAAGGACCAGGAAAGTCAATACCCCAAACATCGAAAAATTCTACCTCAATGATATTCGTTTGAGGCATCTTGATGTGTGCTGTCAGAGTCTTAAAAATTTATATAATGAATGATCGAGCCTGGAAACTAACTGTGACAATGATTAAGGCAAACACACCTATCGAACAGTAGTATAGCTAGTGGCAAGACCGGATTGTCGAACCCAAAGGAACCTGAAGTACTAATACTAACTTTCTTTTTATTATTTAGCCTAAGAATTAAAGGAATTTTTATCTAATCTAAAATTAACTAACTACTAAGCTAAAGATGCTAAGACAAAGAGAAGGAATTGGGGAAAATACTTGTGGGAAAAACCAATTGATTAAGATAATACCCGAGGAAGAATCCACCTAGACTTCACTTGTTATCTAACTCTGAACCAGACGATTTATTCACTTGACTTGATCCGTAAAATTCCCTAAGTTATGTTAATAGCTCCATCGAGGCTACTAACGTCTAACCCTATGTTGACTAATTGAAATCTCTTTCTAATTAAAACCCCCAGAATTACATTAACTCAATCTATGGACTCCCATATTAGGTTTCACCCTAATTCGATAAAATCTGGTCACCCTATGTCTAGGCGTGCGATCAACTCCGCTTAATTATGCTAGATCTACTCTTAGGTAGGGACTTTTGATCCTCCACCTAAGCACATCAAACTTGAATTAATATCCTGGAAATATCAAAACAAGAATTAAGAACACATAATTAAAAACAAATCAAGTATTTATCATATAGCTCAACAAACGAAAACAAGATTCATCTTAGGTTTTATTCCCCTCAGGTATCTGTGGGTTTAGTTCATAATCATAAAAGAATACATCTCAGAAGAAAAGATAAAACAAAACATAAGAAAAACTCTAAAACCCCCTGAAGGAATTGAAGAGAGATCCTCCGTCTTGAGTATGACTACGGCTTCTTAAGATGAATCAACTGGCTTTCTTCGAGTAAATTCCACAATTCTGACCCCTATGGCTTGGCTCTTTGGCCTAGCTGGACTCCTAACATGACTCCCCTTGAAGGTTCGCCTTTAGGGTGTATATATAGGCTCTTGGAATGGCTTTCTTTGCCTCTAAGTACCCTAATTCGAATGAAACTCTTCTTTCTCACGTCAGGGACATGCCCATGGCACACACCCGTTTGAATCGTGGCCAGGCCATGTTCGAGCCTATTTGATGAGGCACGGCCGTGTGGCTTGGGCCCAAGCTGTGTTGATTTCGTGATATGGTACATTTACTCCGTTTTGGGCCCGTTTCTCGTTCTTTTCATCCTCCGATGCTCTTCTGAGTATAAAACATGAAAACAGAAGATTAAGAGCACGAATTTACACAATTCAAGGGATAAATCATCCAAAAGCATGCTAAATGTGGGCTTCAAATATGTTACTATTACGGTTTAGCAAATACCCCCACACTTAAGCTTTTGCTTGTCCTCAAGCAAAATTCTCAACTCACAATTAAAATGAACTTCCTTTATTCATAATATTCATCAATAATGTTTCATCATAATTCAAAGATAATTCATACATTGATAATTTAACTCAAAGGGTCCTAAAGATTCAAACAATCAAAGTTATACATTTATAGCACGAAAACATAGGTGTTTCCCTTTACTTAAATAATTACCTCTGATTCAAAACCGACAAGGGTTGACATCCTCACTAAAGATTCACTCAAATAACTCGAGGTGTTTAAGGTTCAAGAAAAAGCACTCATAAGTCAAACATGAAAACTTAATCCCATAGGCTTGCATGAAAATCAAATCTCCACCATTGTAAAATGAGATGATACACAAATCAAAAGGTCTTTAACAGGGTTGCAATGAGACTTGGGTTAAAGGTGTGGATAAAGGCTAAATTAGAGGGTTAAAATCAAGATTGAATTGACAATTTACCTAACTAGAAAAATGAATTAATCCTAAATAATTACATCAATTAAAAACTTGTAATACTGATAACATGAGCTTCTTCTCAAGATGTGGAATTTAAACGTATAAGCTCAATTACATAGAGCTGATATTGAATATACTTCATTTTTTTAAGAACAAATCATTACAATAATAAGAAAGAACTTTAACAACTGAAATATAGAACATAGTTAGGAAACTGTTCAAAATCAAATCTCGATAAAAAGTAGTTAAAAGGAATGGTGATAACAAATCCAAATGGTTTTGGGTTAATATTAGTGGGTGAGTCAATGAATGGGTTGTTAGGATCAACGGGATTCACTAGGGGTTAATTATGAAGGTAGGCTTGTAGTGGAGTGAGTGGGTTAAAACCTAGGTGCCTTTATCATCTCTGTATATCAAATCAAAGGTGTGGTCTCAACATGTATAATCGAAAAAAGTTTTAGAATAACAAATCAATGTTGACACACTCATAATCAAAAAGTGAGCACGAAAGAATGTATGCTCTAAAAGGCTCAAAATATCACAAAATTATGGGTATTTGATATCAATATTGTAAATTTCAAACTTCAAGGTAATAATTAGATTCAGGTAGACAACCTAGCAGAAATTTTAATTCTGAAAAATAGACTTATCATACTCGATTCTCTAGTATCTTTAAGTTTAATCATCACTGCACAATTATCAATGAACTAATCCAAAACACATCAATAAAAATCATGAATCACAAGATATTTCATTCTCATAATAATGTAAGAAAATTACTTAAAGACAAGATATCATTCAAGGATTTGAGAATAATGTAGAAAGTTAGGTACTTTCTCGAAATAAATATTCACCCCCCACACTTAAGATGTACATTGCCCTCAATGTACAAAGATAAATAAACTGACAATACAGTGATAAAATCAAAAGATAGGGAGAAAAGTGAAACTTCTTGAATTTTGGATGGAGTTGATGAATAGAAACGTGGGGAGTGCTGATCGTTGTTTTATGCGATGTCAAAGTCTTAAATTTTATATAAAGAATGATCGAACCTGGAAACTAACTATGACAACGATTTGAGGCAAGCGCACCTATTGAACAATAGTATAGTTAAGGTAAGATTGGAATGTCAAACCCTAAGGAACCAAAAGTACTAATACTAACTCTCCTTTTATTATTAGCCTAAGAATTAAATAAATTATTTATCTAATCTAAAATTAACTAACTACTAAACTAAAGACTCTAAGACAAAGAAGAATGAAATTGGGAAAATAACCTTGAGGAAAAACCAATTGATTAAGACGATACCCAAGGAAGAATCCACCTAGACTTCACTTGTTATCTAACTCTGAACCAAACGATTTATTCATTTGACTTGATCCGTAGGATTCCCTAAGTTATACTAATCCCCCTCTCAAGGCGACTAACGTCTAACCCTAGGTTGATTAATTGAAATCTCTTTCTAATTAAAACCCTTAGAATTGCATTAACTCAATCTATGAACTCCCCTATTAGGTTTCACCCTAATCTGGCAAAACCTTGTCACCTTATCTCTAGGCGTGCGATCAACTCCGCTTAATTATGCTAGATCTACTCTTAGGTAGGGATTTTTGCTCCTTCACCTAAGCACATCATACTTGAATTAATATCCCGAAAATATCAACACAAGAATTAAGAACACATAATTAAGAACAAGTCAAATATTTATCATATAGTTCAGCAAACGATAACAAAATTCATCTTAGGTTTCATCCCCCTCAGGTATATGAGGGTTTAGTTCATAATAATAAAAGAAAACATCTCAAAAGAAAAGATAAAACAAAACATAAGAAATCTCTAAAACCCCCTGTAGGAATTGAAGGAGAGATCCTCCATCTTGAGTATGTTTCCAGCTTCTTAAGATGAATCAACTGGCTATCTTCGAGTAAATCCCAACAAATCTGCCCTCTTTGGCCTAGCTGGACGCCCCCTAACTAAAGACTTGGATTCCCCCCTTTTAGGTCATACTTAGGGTGTTTATATAGGCTTTTGAATGTGTTTCTTCAACATTAAGTATCCTAATCCGAGTGAAATTTCTTTTGTCACGATAGGGACACGCCCATGGCACACGCCCGTGTAAGTCGTGGCCAGGCCATGTTCGAGGCTGTTGAATAAGGCACGGCCATGTGGTCTTGGGCCCAGGCCGTGTTGATTTCGTGATATGGCCCATTTACTCCGTTTTGGGCCCGTTTCTCATTCTTTTCATCATCTGGTGCTCTCTTGAGTATAAAACATGAAAACAAAGGATTAAGAGCACCAAATTTGAAACACCCCAAACCCGGCCCAGGAGCTTTGACCAGATTTGGTATGTTCTTCAAGAAAACCGGTTTCAAATTCTTTTGTTACTTAGAGAAAACTTGTGCAATTAAAAAAAAATATTGTTTGGGTTGGGCTTGTGTTGAAACAGACTTGATTTTATTTTTGGAAACCCCTTTTTAATATTAAGTGGTAAAACAATTAGGATTTAGTTTAAAGAAATTTTTACTTAAACTTTAATAAATAAGGTTCCTAAACATAATAAATAATAATAAATGTAAAATGATTCAACTATGGCCTTATGGCCTTATTACAACAAATAATTTCCAAATAATTCAAGTACTTAAAAAAAACTAATAGTTCCATAAAAATAAAGACTTCATGTTGAGCATGGCCACCACAAGTTCTCGTCGTCCCGGTCCATCAACATTCATCACCGAAACATGGTCCCACAACAGGTGAGTCAAATGGACTCAATGTGTACACGACACTAAATCATAATAGAATTAGGCATACAAGAGTTACACATTCAAAACATAGAATACAAGTTATGATGCATTCCCAAACCCAAACCTAATTGTCCATCCGCTACACACCCCCATACCTGCCAATCACACCGTGGGGACTACTAAGTCGACCCTCCTTCCACTACACACCAATTTGCGGTCTTAGGTCACCGCATTCGTGGTCTTAGGTCACCACGTTCAGAATACTGTGGTCTTAGGTCACCACTTTTTAGATTTCACGGTCTTGGGTCACCGTGTTCGTGGTCTTAGGTCACCACATTCACTTCCCCTTTCAAACAAACCCATATGCCCCATAATAATAATATGCGTAATATGCCAAAGTTCACATTCTTATCATATTCTCATGTTACAACTAACATATTTCGAAATCTTAGTAGGAGTAGGAAACGTACCTGGGTACTTTGTACCATAACATGGTACTTTAGCCACTTTCATATTCTTAATATCACATATTTTAATTAACATAGCCATAATACATATTATGAAAAAGTGAGGGGTACACACCTGATTCGCTTAAAATTTCCTTGAGATCCCGAAAGGCTTGATCTAATGCTTAGATCCTTAATCCCTACATTGATTTATCACTTATTACCTTAATAAAAAGCCATTTGGCCAAGATTCCAAATCCTAGTAGGATTAGTATTGTTACCTTGTTGCCGATTGGAACACCAACAAATCCCGAAACTGTTCCTTGTTTCCCTAGGAATGTCAAAATCCCTAAAACCTTACGTTAGACTTAATCTTAATCATCGAAACATAAATCAAGGCCTTTGGCCGAATATTCACATGTCTTACCTTAATCTTAGAAATCCCAAATACTCCTCCTTTTAGTCGACTGCTCTGATAATCCTGAAAGATCCTTCCATATTCGGCAACCATAATATGTATGGGGTTAGATTATCTCTCGGCTAATCAAAAAGAAAAGAATGGAAATCAAACTTGTTCTTACCTTTGAAGAAATCAACAGCACCTATGCTTGAAGCCCTTCCAAGATTCGGCTTTTGAATGGATTGGTAAGAAGAAATAAGAAGAAAAGAAACCTTAAGAATTTTGACAATGGTGGACTATAGATTCGGCTTGAAAAAAAAGAGAAGAGAAGAGAAGACACAGACTCGAAATTCAAAGAGAGAATAGGAGGAAGAAAAATTGATGAGTAGCCCTATTTTCTTCCTTTTATAGCCGAAACTACTACTCAGAATCCCTTACTTGGCCACCACTCTTCTTTATTGATAAGTTTATCTCCTTAATTTAAAATAATTAGAGAATAATCCTTTATTATCTCTTCAAAAATAATCCAAATTAAATCCCTTATTTATCACCTTATTAATCGAATATTTATGAAAATAAAACTCCTCCTTTCTAGAAGGCTTGTGCCGTCCACCTCACGAGCTTCGGAAGCAAAAATAAAACTTCCTTTATTTGCTTCCCAAGTGACTCGAACTCAGGCCCAACACCTTGCATGTGGTGCCATTTCCAGAGGCCCTAAATGGCATCTTCAGGCCACTTTTCCAAGCCTGTTTGTGTGTCAAATTTCACCAACTTTTTCTTTTAAGGCCACCTTGCCTTAATTTCCTCTTTTAAATTTTAAAACTCGACATTTCTATGTCATTTCTAAGTTTCCAAAAATTTTTGTTCGGCTCTGTAAACTTGACATTTCCTTACATTTCCAAGTTTCCAGAAATGTTCACTTTCCTCTTTTGAATCATTTCTAAATCATGTCCATACATTTTCAGGTTTCCAAAAATGTTCATTTCCAAATCATTTCCACACATTTTTAGGTTTCCTAAAATGTTCATTTCCAAATCATTTTCATTCATTTCCGGGTTTCCAAAAATATTCAAAATTCATTCTTAGTACATAAAACATGTCACTTCGTACAATTAAACCGAAAATGCATAGGCCCTTTCCAGGATGTTACAGTTCTACCCCCTTAAAATAATTTCGTCCTCGAAATTACTTACTAACGAACAATCGTACGGTCTAACTCACCCCACTACGCTATTGCTGCGCACTCTGATCTTAAAGAACTATCATACTTTCTAGGCACATTCTCTAGGTTCACATCCAAGGTTTCAGTCACTTCACTAGTAATACAAGAATAAGCTAACCCTATAACAAGCAAAGCAATTAAGGGTATTCCAGAAATAAGGAACGTCCCGTTGTCACATCTGGCACATCTTCCTCCTCGCGAAGGCCAACTGCATAAACCAACCTTGGTTGCCTCGCGTTTGCACCTTCAGCATCTCTGCTTGGTGCTCCACGTCCTCGGCCCGAACCATTTCCTCTATGGTTCGGTCCCCGACCTTACTGAGGCTGCTGTCCACCTGTACCAGCCTGATTAACATTCTGAGTTACTGGTCAACTTTCATCTAGGTTCTTAGGACAATACTTGATCACATGATCCTTGGACCCACACCTAAAACATCCTCCTGTTTTCCTCCAGCACTCTCCTAAGTGCTTCTTTCCACACACATCACAAGGTCGATCACGCCTTACGAACCAACTTCATCGACCTCGCGGCCCATCAACTCTAGGCCTCTTATTCCCAGATGATCCAGACGATCCAAAACCTTTTTCTGGCCTATTTCGATCAGTGTTCTACCTTGCAGAATCCTTAATTCCCTCGGCCACCTTGGCCTTTTCTACTAAAGCAGAAAACTCCCGCTCCTGATGCGGTGCTATCAACAATCTCAAATCATCCCTTAGTCCGTCCTTAAAATGGACACAGCGCTCATGCTCAGTTGCCACTACTACTCGAGCATACCGGCTCAACCTCAGAAATTTAGCCTCATATTCCGCAACGGACTTGTTCCCTTGAACCAGCCCCAGAAAAGCTTTCCTTTGTTCATCAATGTACCTGGTTCCAACATACTTCTTTTGATAAGCTTCCTTAACATAGTCCCAGGTCAGATCCTCAACTGTGGCACCATCCCAAACAGTTAACCACCATTGGTACGCTTCATCGCGTAACAGTGCCACCATTCCTTTTAACTTCTCCTCAGGGGTCAGGTCAAGCTCATCCATAATACGCTCGGTTGCTTCCAACCAGTACTCAGCTGTACTGGGTGCCACACCCTATACTCCACGAAACATTTCGGCTCCATTAGCTCGGAGCCGCTCGAGCCTGAACTTACGGGTTCCCGAATTTCCTCTGAACCACCACCAACTCCAAAACTCGCGGCACGACTGCGACCACAAAGATCTTCTCCGCTCCGAGCTACTTCGCTCAACACCTGATTGAGATTGAGGTGGTGGTGGCGGTGGAATTTTATTATCAGACCCTTGACCCGATCTAATGGGTTCCAACACGGTTATCCTTCTTCTACCTTGTCCACGACGACCACGTCGTCGTGATCTGATTAAGAAGTTTTATGGATTAATACTTTTGTTTCACTTGATTACCCGCGAAGGAATTTTATGAAAAGAGTTTTAGGAGTGGTTCTTTCGTATTCATACATGCACACAGTCTTTCCATCCATTCATAAATCCATCAAACAATTATGAACCTTCGTTCATTCAGAGAAATGTTGTAGTTTTCGTTGTCGTTGTTTTTCCACTACCTAGGGGTATTTTCGTAATTTTGTCCTACAGGGGTATTTTCGTAATTTTTCAAAAGAAAAAGTTCCTTGGTGATTTTGTCACAAAGTATTTGGTTTTTTAAATTCCCGGGGTATTTTGGAAAAATTTTGAAATCCGAGGGTATTTTGGTAATTTTGGACCTCAGGGGTATTTTGGTAATTTTTCACAAATCAGGGTAAATTTGTAAAATCTAGTAAATCAGGGATATTTCAAAGGTTGCAAAACTTTGAGGGTTCTTTTTGAGAATTGTACTTTCCAAAACAGTGATGTTTTCAAAAATTTGAAAATCAGGGTCATTTTGGTCATTTTTTGTAAATTAGGGGCAATTTTGTAATTTTTCCCAAAATCAAGGTATTTTTGATAGTTTGCAATTTAGGGTTTTTTGAATGTTTATAATGAAATTTTAGAAAAACTGTTGAGTAGTTGGACATTTTATAAACCAAGGGTATTTTTGTCATTTTACCACTAAGGGCATTTTTGTAATTTCATAAATCGGAAATTTTTCGAAAAATTTTGTAAAGATAGTTTACACAAATTAAAAGAGTAATTTTAAGAGTTTTAAAACTAGGGTTTTGTTGTTTTTATAAAAGCACGGCTAGTTCCATTTCGGGTTTTAGTTTTTGTGTTTAGCTTTATGGCCCGAGTCCTCTTGGTTATGGTGAACCGAAGCTACGCACGCACTGTAGAATTCAGTGAAGAGGAGGTGAGTCACTAGGATCGCTTAAGTACCAGGCTCTTAGGATCCAATCCTAGACATGCGCACAGGGGTTGCCACACCCTAACTCGGCGACTTAGCCATAGGGTTGTTTAGTTAGTCAATTAAGTCTTATGTGTTTGTGTTTGAGTAAACTAGTTCTAGGGTTCAAGTGCCTATCATGCTATTTTATGTTCCATGCCTTTTCTACCCTTCCATAATTCATAAATCACGTAATCATACAGATAGTTAGGGGTACTTACCTGGTGGACTGCGGGTCGGAGACTTAGGTGCCATGCCAGAAAACCTGCTCATCTTCAAAAATACTTTCATAAAACTCATTTGGGCTCGATTTGAAAACGTTTTGGGCCTTAGCCCACAGGCCAAGAGTTTAAAACTGGGCTTTGATACCAAACTGAAACACCTCAAACCCGGCCCACGAGCTTTGACCAGATTTGGTATGTTCCTCGAGAAAATCGATTTCAAATTCTTTTGTTACTTAGAGAAAACTTGTGCGATTAAAAAAAAATATTGTTTGGGTTGGGCTTGTGTTGAAACAGACTCGATTTTATTTTTGAAAACCCCTTTTTAATATTAAGTGATAGGATTTAGTTTATAAAAATTTTTACTTAAACTTTAATAAATAAGGTTCCTAAACATAATAAATAATAATAAATGTAAAATGATTCAACTATGGCCTTATGGCCTTATTACAACAAATAATTTCCAAATAATTCAAGTACTTAAAAAAAAAAAACTAATAGTTCCATAAAAATAAAGACTTCATGTTGAGCATGGCCACCACAAGTTCTGCCGTCCCGGTCCATCACTGTTCATCACCTGAAACATGGTCCCACAACGGGGTGAGTCAAACAGACTCAATGTGTACACGACACTAAATCATAATAGAATTAGGCATACAAGAGTTACACATTCAAAACATAGAATACAAGTTATGATGCATTCCCAAACCCAAACCTAATTGTCCATCCGCGCTACACACTCCGCACACGCCAATCACACCAGTGGGGACTACTAAGTCGACACTCCTTCCGCTACACACCAATTTGCGGTCTTAGGTCACCGCATTCGTGGTCTTAGGTCACCACGTTCAGATTACTGTGGTCTTAGGTCACCACTTTTCAGATTTCACGGTCTTAGGTCACTGTGTTCGTGGTCTTAGGTCACCACATTCACTTCCCCTTTCAAACAAACCCATATGCCCCATAATAATAATATGCGTAATATGTCAAAGTTCACATTCTTATCATATTCTCATGTTACAACTAACATATTTCGAAATCTTAGTAGGAGTAGGAAACGTACCTGGGTACTTTGTTGTAACACCCCTAACCCGTATCCGTCGCCGAATTGGGGTTAAGAGGCATTACTACACTATACTCAATTTCGAAAAAGGACTTCAATTGAATTCAAGTATAAGCAATGCAATCATTTTCATATTGTATAACATTACAACCAATTAAAAAAAATATAAATAAATAAAAATTAAAAGTATGATGAGTTTTACTACCCGTCCTTTATACACACAAATGTTTGAATCACATAATTTAAACATTCACGGTATACATATATATATATATATATATACATATATGTATATTAGACCCATATCTCAACTTATGCCAAATTATCACATATATCGAGTATCGACCAAAATTCATATAATATAAGCCAAGTTTCATTTATAATACAATAATACATATACATATTAAAATCAATTGAACCATTTCACCATTTCATAATCAATTACACATATAACAACATATTAGTATACCCCTTGACCGAATATACTATTGCACCTTTCATTTTAATTCGTAATTCACCAACCGAGAAACATGTTCATTTCTTATCCTTAATAATGACATTTGAATATCTATAATTATTAATCAACTATTCTTATAATTATATATATATATATACACATATATATATATATACTAGACCAGGCAAAACATTTCACAAAATTTAATAGCCAATATCACATACGGTATTGAAAATGGTTATTATGAACAAATAACTTATTACAATAAATAAAGAACAAACCTACTTCTTTACCATTTATAAAACCATGCGCATGTGACTATTATAAATAAAATATAATTATCACATAGCCAACTTACTTAAGCATATCATTATTTAATTCTTACTAAACCTATCAAGTATATGATATTTACCAAGGTCGAAACACATGTATTACTAAATTATCATTAGTAAACATAACAAATAAGTACACATAAATTTACCTTAATCACGATCATACACGCATAAAAAAAAATGGTAAACATGGTTCACGTATAAACCAAAAACTAAGACTAAATTTTCTAAAACTATCACCTAATATATATATATAAATATACATATATCAATAGCAACTTCCATATATATAATATAGGTCATGATCGAATTTAAAGCATCCATTAACAATATGAATAAGCTATGAGATTCAAAACATAAAAACGATACATCACCAAAAGAAATAGCCATTTTCGCAAGGCTATATTTATATACAAGATTAAACATCATATGTTTCAAAACTTAGTCTAACCGACACATGCCTTCAAAATCATAACCAAAATTTAAAATACCAAAAAGGAGGCGATAGTGTGGTTGACTTTCTTGACGATCCCTCTCGAGCCCGTAGCTTAACCAAAATCTATAAAACAGAGGAAAACATTTCACACCAATAAGTTTACTAGCTTAGTAAGTCCTAAGCTCATGATAATATAACATTTAAACATTTAAGCAATTAAAACATTCAACTTATAACATTTCACATAAACATTTAAGTATATTTATTTATACAAGGCCGAATAGTAATAGTTAATTAACCTAAGTAATTGTACTTCATTTCCTTCAACCTACATCTCCTTGAAGCTCAAATAAGTATATTACAAAAATCACATGCTTCAATTCGTATAAGTATAGCATTCATATCAACCATGTTATCGCACTAAAATCTCCTTTATTCTTAGTATTTCTACTTGAAGGCCGAATTTCCATAATAGTACATTCAAACTCGAATTCAATCATATAATACTCATACACATCAATATTAGCCTCAAACATATATAACACAATTCCCATAGTATTAACTTGACTCAAGTAATATAAAACATAACATACCTTACGTGCTTACCTGAACCGTTAGCTAGATGCATTAGTTATGATTTGCCTTAAATAATATTCGGTTTCTCCTTTATAAAACACATCACCGGCATCAAGCCTGCTAGGCGATAAAGCCCGATAAGTAACACCGGCACGAGGCCTGCTAGGCTCAGAGCCCAAAAGTAGTCACTGGCACTAGGCCTGCTAGGCTCAAAGCCTGAAATAAATCACCGGCACTAGGCCTGCTAGGCTTAGGGCCCGAAACACATCAATACGATAAATCATTTCACACACCTTTCATAACTATATCACATATCCAATTCAACTAAGTTTATTTACATTAAACAACTAAAACCATTCTAATATACTTATATACATTCGGCTATGACATAAATATGTACTAAAATTTATCAAACATTATCATATAATAGGTTCATAAATAATTCTTCAATACATTATAGCTTAAGGACTTACCTCGGTTGTCGATAGACCGTGTAAATCGGCTATTCGAGAACTTTTGTCTTTCCCGATCCAATTCCGTTTTTCTTTGTTCTTGATCTAAACACATTAAAATTTAGCCCATTCAAGCACATTTCATCTCAATTTAATCCAAAAACACTTAAATAAACAAATTACCATTTTGCCCCTAATGTTTCCCGTTTTTACAAATTTGTCCTATTTACACAAAACACAAAATATGAAAAATCTCCCAACACCATAGCTAGGCCGAATCTTCTACATAGCCATATGAATCCTTGCATTTCATTTATTTTGCATTTTAAATCTCTCACAAATTTATTTTCTTAGTTTAGCCCTATTTACTCCAAATCACCAAAATTTTCAATACAAAACTTGTAAATCTTTAACATATATTAAATCTAAAACCATCAAATATCAAAACCATATAAGCATGTTAATGGCCGAATCCTATATACATAATATTTTCAAAAATTTAAGCATGGGTTGGGTAATATACTGAAGCAACGATCTCAAAACGTAAAATTATCAAAAACTAAAACCGACCATACCTTAATCAAGCTCCCTAACTTGCCGAAATTCAAGCTTTCCTTACACCTTTTCTTTAGCTAACAATCGGCCATGAGAGAATGAAGAAGATAGTGGTCTTATTTTATGTTTTATTTAACATATATATTAATATTATTATAATATACTAACATAACTTTATTTTAAAATTTTACTAACATATAATATGTAGTTGGCGTGGCCCATTGCCGTCCCTTATCATAGTTTATGGGCTAATTGCCCCTTTAGGACACCCACTTAAAAAGCCACAATCAATTTAGTACTTTTCACTTTAGCACGCAACTTTTACGCTTTTCTCGATTAAATCCTTTTTATCAAATTAAGCACTTAAACGATAAAATTTTTTTCTACAAAATTTTCACACACATTAATCCACATATAATATACACAGAATATAATATTAAAATATTTATCGGGCTCGGATTCGTGGTCCCGAAACTACCATTCTGATTAAGGTCAAAATTGGTCTGTTACAACTCTCCTCCCCTTAAGAATTTTCGTCCTCGATAATTTTACCGTTAACAATTTCGGGTATTGCTGCCTCATTGAATCTTCAGGCTCCCATGTAGCCTCTTCAGTTCCGTGTCTATTCCATAATATTTTTACTAGTGGAATCTTCTTATTTCTCAACTCTTTCATTTCCTGAGCTAAGATACGGATCGGTTCTTCATCATATGTTAAATCGGATCAGATTTCAATCTCTGACGGTGTGATCACATGAGACGGATCTGATCTGTACTTGCAAAGCATCGAAACGTGAAATACATTGTGTATCTTTTCTAACTCAGAGGGCAATTTCAATCTATAAGCCACAGGCCCAATACGTTCGATGATTTCATATGGTCCGATAAATCTCGGATTCAACTTGCCTTTCCGACCAAATTGGAGTACTTTCTTCCACGGAGAAACTTTTAAGAATACACGATCTCCGACCTGAAATTCAATGTCCTTACGTTTCAAATCGGCATAGGACTTTTGACGATCCGAAGCAACTTTCAAATTACCTCTAATAATAGCTACCTTCTGTTCTGTTTCTTTAATCAAATCAACCCCGTGTATCTTATTTTCACTGAGTTCGGTCCAATATAACGGTGTGCGACATTTTCGCCCGTATAAAGCTTCATAAGGCGCCATTTTTATACTAGATTGGAAGCTATTATTGTAAACAAATTCAATCAAAGGTAGGTATAGTTCCCACGTACCTTCAAACTCGAGAACGTAACATCTCAACATGTCTTCAAGTATCAGAATAGTTCGCTCAGACTGACCGTCTGTTTGCGGATGTAAGGCTGTACTAAAATGAAGTTTAGTACCTAAAGCATCTTGCAATTTCTTCCAAAACCGCGATGTGAATCGCGGGTCTCTATCTGAAACAATAGAACTCGGTACACCATGCAACCTTACAATCTGCGACACATACAATTCAGCAAGTTTATCAAGTGAATAGTCAGATGCGTCTGGTACAAAATGAGCTGATTTAGTCAGTCTATCAACGATAACCCATACGGCATCTTTCTTACTCAGTGTCATAGGAGGACCGGATACAAAATCCAATGTAATTCTATCCCATTTCCATTCAGGTATCATGATTGGTTGAAGTAGTCTGGATGGTACCTGATGCTCAGCTTTCACTTGCTGACAGATTAAGCACTTGGAAACAAATTTAGATATATCCCGTTTCATGCCAGGCCACCAATATCGTTATACATTTTCGTGCTACCCGGGAGTATCGACAGTCGACCACTATGGGCCTCACTCAAAATCAGCTGTATCAAATCTGATTTCTTTGGAACACACATTCGGCTTTTATAATTCAAACAATCATTTGCATCAATCTGAAAATCTGATTCTGCACCTTTTTCACATCGAATTCGACTTGCAATCAAATCTTTGTCAATTTTCTGTGCATCACAAATTTGTTCAATAAACATCGGTCTTGCTTGTAACTTAGCTATAATCGAACCATCACCAGACATAGTTATCTGTGCCTTCATTACACGAAGAGCAAACAATGATTTTTGACTTAACGCATCTGCAACAACATTAGCTTTTCCCGGATGGTAGTCAATCACTAATTCATAGTCTTTCAGCAATTCTAACCATCTACATTGTCTCAAATTTAGATCTTTCTGAGTCATCAAATATTTTAGACTATTATGATCTGAATAAATGTGACATTTCTTCCCGAATAAATAGTGACGCCAAATTTTCAATGCGAAAACAATGGCTGCTAGTTCCAGATCGTGAGTTGGATAATTTTTCTTATGCGGCTTCAATTGTCTCGAAGCGTAGGCTATAACCTTGCCGTCCTGCATTAAAACACAACCCAACCCATTCAAGGAAGCATCACTAAAAACAACAAATTCTTTACCCGATTCAGGCTGAGCTAACACTGGAGCTTCGGTCAGAAGGGCTTTCAACTGCTCAAAACTTTTCTGACACCTTTCCGACCACTCAAACTTGACATCTTTCTGTAGTAGTTTCGTCAAAGGTGTAGCTATTACAGAAAAACCCTTTACAAATCGTCTGTAATATCCCGCAAGGCCTAGGAAACTTCGGACCTCGGAAATATTCTTTGGTGGTTTCCAATCGAGTATAGCTGCTATTTTGTTTGGATCTACCCGAATACCTGATGCTGAAACAACATGACCCAAGAAGCTGACTTCATTCATCCAGAACTCACACTTACTAAACTTTGCATACATTTGTTGATCTCTCAAAGTTTGTAGCACTAATCTCAAATGCTGTAACACCCCAAACCCGGCCCAAACATTACGACCGAATTTGGTTTGTTACAGAGGAAAACATTTTGAAAAATCCTTTTAAGTCGATTTAAGTTTTGTCGAAAACCTTTCATTTTCGATTGTCTTGGTAAAACCATACTTAGTGTTATTTTACAATATTTATTAAATCAGGTAGTTACCGATTTAAAATGTACTCGTTGGCACATAAAACATTTTTCGATGGAATTTGAGAAAACCCGTGTAGTCATTTTAAAGACATTAAATGGTTTAAAATAAATTATCCACAACATATAAAATAATAAAATCATAGTTCTAGGAGGCCTTATTACAACTTGATTAAAGTAAAACCAATAATAGAATAAAATAAACTAAAATTTAAAGTCCGTTAAATTCAAATTCCACTGCATGGCCACCTCGAGTCCATCCGGCTCCTCATCCGCAATCTACGAGTCACCTGAAAAATGTTAAAGGAGAAGGTAAGTCACCAAGACTCAATGTATAACCCTTCCCCCGGTTTAATGCAACAACATACACAATTTATAACAAATTAACATGCACTAAATCATGCACCCAACCTAGCCATCCAAACGTCTGCCTCTACCCCGTGTGGTACCAAACCACTGGTGGTGCCAAACCACTGGTGACTTATAGTCACAAATGTGATACCAAATCACTGGAGGTGCCAAACCTCTGGTGTCTGAAGACACAAATCGATTGATGGGGCCAACCCATCGTGTGATACCAAATCACTGGCGTCAATCCCTTAATATAATCCGTGGGGCCAACCCACTGTGGTGCTAAGCCACTGGGACGAGACGCTATGAGGTGCCAAACCTCTGGAGGTGCCAAACCTCTGGTGTCTGAAGACACAAATCGATTGATGGGGCCAACCCATCGTGTGATACCAAATCACTGGCGTCAATCCCTTAATATAATCTGTGGGGCCAACCCACTGTGGTGCTAAGCCACTGGGACGAGACGCTATGAGGTGCCAAACCTCTGGAGGTGCCAAACCTCTGGTGACCGTAGTCACGAATTGTGGTACCAAACCACTGGTGTCCATCGACACGAATATTATTGCCCCCTCCTCTCATCAACCCATATCAATCAATAATATAACAGAATTCATGCCAACAGATTTATTTAACAACATCCAACAGATCTATCATGAGCCATATATTATAAGCCATACATATACCAAATATGCCATGCTTCCCAAAAGCATCATAAGAAAACTCATAGCAACAAAGACTTACCTGAATCCTTGCTTATACCATGATGGTATTACATCCGAATCTACACAATCCGATTAAGCATACATATAACACTTAGCACATTAAATAGTCATAAAGTGTGTATGTACACACCTGGTTACCGACGCAACTATCGAATCCCGAAGATCAGGATCTAACGCACTAGATCCCCCTTCCTTAACGCCTTTCGAACACTAGTCACAACCCGAGATATGCGAGATCAAACCTTCCCCTACAATCGGTCAAAACTAAAGAATATAATAATGCTAATCAACCTTTAAGGGTATAACCGTAATTTTACCTACCAAGGGCATTTTCGTAATTTACCCACCAAGGGTATTTTCGTAAATTCACACCTACAATGGCCTTTCCGAAGGCCTAATGTGGCCACTAGTGACTCAGCTACCATTTCAGGTCGAAATGGTCTATTGGGCCTAAAACCCGATTTCGGCCATTCGGGCCCCTGCGCTTTCGTGTGGCCCACCTAACACAAATCTAGCCACGTTTATGAGATTCACCTAGTCTAGTTCAACAAATACAAACCAATCATACAATTTACTCATGTGGGCCCACGGGCCTATTGGGCCCACTTCGGCCCATCATGGCCCAAGCAGCCAAACCCACAAGAATACTACTGATGGCCTCAACTATCGCGTCGAGCCCCCCACACGCGCGCCGCAGCGCTCGTGTGGCTACTAATACTGCGTGACCGACACTTGGCATTTGCCGCTCTACAACTAGAGTAGAGAGAGTTACACACCGATAGGACTCTGGGGCTAATCGCGCCCGACCACTCTTGTGCCCAAACGCCTCCAAGATGTGTTTATTCTCCTCTTAGGATACTCCTTATATAGCTAGCTCTTCACCTTCATTTTTTGTATCTTTCAGATGTGGAATCCTTTCGTTAGTAGAGTTTAAATTGAACTGAAACTCTTACCGTTCAGACCGCAAAATAAATACTCCCTTGCTTCTCATGAGATTCGAACCTAGGCTCCCTTGCAACATAATCCACGCCGTTAACCACTTGGCCACAAGCTCCTCTTGTGTCTTAAACCATGCGCAACTAAATATAAACTATGGCCCAAATTCTAAGATCCAAGTAAAAAGAAACCAAAATGCAAAAGCCAAGACTTGAACCTTGGACCTCCTTCCTTCCTCGTGGCGTCACTCCCTTGTCTCTTATGTGGCGTCACTTTGCCACTACACCAGACACTCCACTTGTGTCATTTTCCTTCATATTTTATTCTTAAGGCCTACCTGCCAACTTCCAGGGTTTTTTTCACCTAAATCCAAAATTTCCCCAAAGCTAAAGCTTGATCCCGGGACTTCATAGAAGCCCTCTAACCTTCCAAAAATCACTTATCTAATAAGTCTAACTTGCATTAATGCCGTTCTCAAAAATTTTAAACGCTACTACGCCTAAGGCCCATTGGGCCCAATCCTACTAGGCCCAATTTCAGGATGTTACAAATCTACCCTCCTTAAAGAAATTTCGTCCTCGAAATTTCCAACTAACTAACAGTCGTACATCCCAACCTACCATACTACGCTCTTGCTGCGCACTCTGATCTAATATACTTTTAACTAGAATTTAAAACTCCTACCCATACTCAAAAACACCTAGTAATTAAAACAGACGAATATTTCATACGCTCTCAACTCTATGTCTAATGTCTCGACTTATCTGATTTAAAAGTTTTATGCGTCAGTCTTCATTCCACCGTGTATTAAGGCACAATCTTATGAATAGTTCTTATTACAGAGTTTTGTTTTCGTGAGTTCACAAAGTCCTATAGGTTTCAGTCTCTAGGGTAGCCTACTATCACTATTCATTCATATCATACATCATCAGGATCATATGCAAACATCAGTTAGGGGTACTTACCTGGGCGGATTGGTGCCGGAGACTCGATGCCATGCTGTTCAAAACAAAAACCATTTTCATAGTATTTCACAAAGGCCTACCAAAACATTTTTGGCATTGGGCCCCCCACAGCCGAGTTTTGAACTGGGCTCTGATACCAATTTTGTAACACCCCAAACCCGGCCCAAACATTACGACCGAATTTGGTTTGTTACAGAGGAAAACATTTTGAAAAATCCTTTTAAGTTGATTTAAGTTTTGTCGAAAACCTTTCATTTTCGATTGTCTTGGTAAAACCATACTTAGTGTTGTTTTACAATATTTATTAAATCAGGTAGTTACCGATTTAAAATGTACTCGTTGGCACATAAAACATTTTTCGATGGAATTTGAGAAAACCCGTGTAGTCATTTTAAAGACATTAAATGGTTTAAAATAAATTATCCACAACATATAAAATAATAAAATCATAGTTCTAGGAGGCCTTATTACAACTTGATTAAAATAAAACCAATAATAGAATAAAATAAACTAAAATTTAAAGTCCGTTAAATTCAAATTCCACCGCATGGCCACCTCGAGTCCATCCAGCCTCATCCGCAATCTACGAGTCACTGAAAAATGTTAAAGGAGAAGGTGAGTCACCAAGACTCAATGTATAACCCTTCCCCCGGTTTAATGCAACAACATACACAATTTATAACAAATTAACATGCACTAAATCATGCACCCAACCTAGCCATCCAAACGTCTGCCTCTACCCCGTGTGGTACCAAACCACTGGTGGTGCCAAACCACTGGTGACTTATAGTCACAAATGTGATACCAAATCACTGGAGGTGCCAAACCTCTGGTGTCCGAAGACACAAATCGATTGATGGGGCCAACCCATCGTGTGATACCAAATCACTGGCGTCAATCCTTTAATATAATCCGTGGGGCCAACCCACTGTGGTGCTAAGCCATTGGGACGAGACGCTATGAGGTGCCAAACCTCTGGTGTTTGAAGACACAAATCGATTGATGGGGCCAACCCATCGTGTGATACCAAATCACTGGCGTCAATCCCTTAATATAATCTGTGGGGCCAACCCACTGTGGTGCTAAGCCACTGGGAGGAGACGCTATGAGGTGCCAAACCTCTGGAGGTGCCAAACCTCTGGTGACCGTAGTCACGAATTGTGGTACCAAACCACTGGTGTCCATCGACACGAATATTACTGCCCCCTCCTCTCATCAACCCATATCAATCAATAATATAACAGAATTCATGCCAACAGATTTATTTAACAACATCCAACAGATCTATCATGAGCCATATATTATAAGCCACACATATACCAAATATGCCATGCTTCCCAAAAGCATCATAAGAAAACTCATAGCAACAAAGACTTACCTGAATCCTTGCTTATACCATGATGGTATTACATCCGACTCTACACAATCCGATTAAGCATACATATAACACTTAGCACATTAAATAGTCATAAAGTGTGTATGTACACACCTGGTTACCGACGCAACTATCGAATCCCGAAGATAAAGATCTAACGCACTAGATCCCCCTTCCTTAACGCCTTTCGAACACTAGTCACAACCCGAGATATGCGAGATCAAACCTTCCCCTACAATCGGTCAAAACTAAAGAATATAATCATGCTAATCAACCTCTAAGGGTATAACCGTAATTTTACCTACCAAGGGCATTTTCGTAATTTACCTACCAAGGGTATTTTCGTAAATTCACACCTACAATGGCCTTTCCGAAGGCCTAATGTGGCCACTAGTGACTCAGCTACCATTTTCGGTCGAAATGGTCTATTGGGCCTAAAACCCGATTTCGGCCCATTCGGGCCCACACGCTCGTGTGGCCCACCTAACACAAATCTAGCCACGTTTATGAGATTCACCTAGTCTAGTTCAACAAATACAAACCAATCATACAATTTACTCATGTGGGCCCACGGGCCTATTGGGCCCACTTCGGCCCATCATGGCCCAAGCAGCCAAACCCACAAGAATACTACTGATGGCCTCAACTATCGCGTCGAAGCCCCACACGTGTGCTCGCACGCTCGTGTGGCTACTAATACCGTGTGACCGACACTTCGGCATTTGCCGCTCTACAACTAGAGTAGAGAGAGTTACACACCTGATAGGACTCTGGGGCTAATCCGCGCTCCGACCACTCTTGTGCCCAAACGCCCTCCAAGATGTGTTTATTCTCCTCTTAGGATACTCCTTATATAGCTAGCTCTTCACCTTCATTTTTTGTATCTTTCGGATGTGGGATCCTTTCGTTAGTAGAGTTTAAATTGAACTGAAACTCTTACCGTTCAGACCGCAAAATAAATACTCCCTTGCTTCTCATGAGATTCGAACCTAGGCTCCCTTGCAACATAATCCACGCCGTTAACCACTTGGCCACAAGCTCCTCTTGTGTCTTAAACCATGCGCAACTAAATATAAACTATGGCCCAAATTCTAAGATCCAAGTAAAAAGAAACCAAAATGCAAAAGCCAAGACTTGAACCTTGGACCTCCTTCTTTCCTTGTGGCGTCACTCCCTTGTCTCTTATGTGGCGTCACTTTGCCACTACACCAGACACTCCACTTGTGTCATTTTCCTTCATATTTTATTCTTAAGGCCTACCTGCCAACTTCCAGGGTTTTTTTCACCTAAATCCAAATTTTCCCCAAAGCTAAAGCTTGATCCCGGGACTTCATAGAAGCCCTCTAACCTTCCAAAAATCACTTATCTAATAAGTCTAACTTACATTAATGCCGTTCTCAAAAATTTTAAACGCTACTACGCCTAAGGCCCATTGGGCCCAATCCTACTAGGCCCAATTTCAGGATGTTACAAATGCTCAGCATGTTCGGTTTCATTTTTGGAGTAGATCAGTATATCGTCAATAAACACTACTACAAACCGATCCAAAAACTGTCGGAAGACTCAATTCATTAGATCCATAAAAACAGCAGGTGCATTGGTGAGTCCAAAAGGCATAACCAAAAACTCAAAATGTCCGTACCTCGTTCAGAACGCAGTCTTTGGCACATCTGTATCTCTGACTCGCAACTGATAATAGCCCAATCTCAAATCTATCTTCGAAAATACTGAAGCCCCCTTCAACTGATCAAACAAATCATCAATCCAAGGTAACGAGTACTTATTCTTTATAGTTACCTTATTTAGTTCCCGATAGTCGATACACATTCGCATAGTCCCATCTTTCTTTTTCACAAATAAAACCGGTGCACCCCAAGGAGAGAAGCTCGGTCATGCAAAGCTCCTATCTGTCAACTCTTGCAACTGCGCTTTCAATTCTTTTAATTCAGTAGGTGCCATTCGATACGAAGCTATTGAAATCGGAGTCGTCCCCGGTACTAATTCAATGCCGAACTCAATCTCTCTTTGATCGTGGTAAAACTGTAGTTCTTCAGAAACACATCCGGGTATTCACATACAAGCGATCTGATTCAATTTGTTTCTCGGACAATTTATTATCGAAGACATAAGCTAAATAAGCTTCGCACCTCCTTTCTCACATACTTAGGGCTAAGATCGAAGATATTATCTTTGAGGAAACCCATTTACATCACAGATTTAATTTCGATGGTCTCACCATTTTGACATCTCAAATCAATAAGCTTTCTTTTACAATTCACTACTGCCTCATGTGAAGTTAACCAGTCCATACCCAAAATTGTATCAAATTTATCAAAAGGCAACAATATTAAATCAGCTGGGAAGCAATAATCCCGAATAATCAACGGGCAACCCCTACACACTTTATTAACAAGCACACATCTACCCAAAGGGTTGGACTCACGAATCAAAAACTCGGTAGACTCAACTAGCAGAGTCTTACCGAATACTAAAGTTTCACACACATATGAATGAGTCGAACCAGGATCAATTAGTGCAATCACAGTAGTATCATTGTAACACCCCAAACCCGGTCCAAACACCACGACCGAATCTGGTATGTTACGGGGAAAAACATGGTTGAAAGTTACGAGTTTGCACTTAATAGATTTGATAAAACTCTGTTCCGTTTGGAAAAACAAGTTGTTTAATATCGTTACTAAAACATTTAGACTGAGAAAAAGTTTGATTTCAAGTTTGAAGACGATTGATTTTCATTTATTTATAAAATCAGTGTGATACCCGCTGGTATAGTTGAAAACATATCGTTAAAATTTTGAAATCATTGTCATTTCAAGTTTTAGCAAATTAACCCAATTATTTTGTTAAAGCATATTAAAATCGAACTTAAAACATAAACATCATAAGGCATAATTTAAAGGCCTTTTACAAATCCGAAATAAAACCCAATCGAAAGTAAATAACTAAAGTACCCAAAATGTAATGTCCGAGTAAAACTTTTTATTCAAAGCATGGCATGAGCACCCGAGTCCATCCTTACCCATGTCCGCGTCTAAGTATCACCGAAATGTCAAAGGAGAGGGTGAGTCGAATGACTCGAGTGTATAAATCCCGCTCCCAATGAAACAACATGCTAACACACATCATACGTAGTAACACAATTAATGCAACCCGGTCCTAACCATCCGTATCTCCTTTTCTACCCCGTGTGGTACCAAACCACTGGTGGTGCCAAACCACTGGTGACCCAAAGTCACGAATAATCTGATGATGGGCCAACCCATCGCGTGATACCAAATCACTAGCGACAATCCCGTATCTCTCAAGTGGGGTCAACCCACGGTGGTGTCAAACCACGGGGGACGAGTCGCAATGAGGTGCCAAACCTCTGGTGTCCCAAAGACACAATGTGGTACCAAACTACTGGTGACCATAGTCACGATAATCGAGTGATGGGGCCAACCCATCGTGTGATACCAAATCACTGGCGTCAATCCCGTATAATCAACTGTGGGGCCAACCCACCGTGGTACCAAGCCACCGGGACGAGACGACGAGGTGCCAAACCTCCGTGACCCAAAGTCGCAATAGTCAATCGTGGTGCCAAACCACTGGAGGTGCCAAACCTCCGTGACCCAAAGTCACAAAGTGTCCCAAAGACACAGATATCATATCCCCCTCCTCTCAAATCACCCAACATGTCATATCAATGCACATCATGTAATACATGCCAACATGTCCCACAATGCCTCTCATAGCATACATAGCATAAATCATACATCACAGGTATCACAATAGAACTCGTAATAAGATAGACTTACCCGGATTCGTACACATACCCTATTTGGGTATCCAATTAACCATCACCCTGTTATGATTTTTAACAGGCAAACAGGTTTATTAACAACATTACCAAGTATCAGTGTGTTAGTTTACACACCTGGTAATACGAGTCTAGAAATCCCGACGAAAACGATCTAAGTCCCCCAATTGACTTGCTCTTAGAATCGGCCAACATAGGGGTTAGGCATCTACAACATTCGGCCAATGCTAACAAACCAATAGGAGTTAATGCTAACTCTTTACCTTTATGCCTGATTTGGTTTCCTACCAAATCTCGAATCAAGCAGTGATTCTCTCTTCCAACAATTGGCACCCTAAAAGAGAATGGTTAAACTTTAATAATCTTGACTTAATTGACACCAAAAGAGTATATTGAAGAACCAGCCCCCTTACCACTACTTACTAATCAATTGACAGAAGAAGACGGCTCCTCTTGCTTACTTTGCACCCTCTGATGTCCTATAATTAAGAGATTAACAACGATTAACTCACCTCAATCCACAACCATCATAGGCTTTAATCCAACCGAAATCAATCATAGGACTAGAGAAAAACCATGACCATACGGTCCAACACTTACCCAACACCAAATATTCGGCCAAAAGAGGACTTCTAGGAGAGAAGATAGATTCGGCTAAGTTGACAACAAAAGAAGGAAGAAAACGGCACTAGGTGCTTAACACCTCTATTTTTGGTTTTGGGAAGAAGAGAAATGGAATGGATGAATGGAGATTTCGGTTTAGAGACAAGGTAAGTTTCGGCTTTAGTGTTTCAAAAGAGGAGAAAAATGAATTATGAGAAGAGAGAATACAAGTTTCGGTTTACACACCTGAAAGAAAGAAAGAGATGAGTATTTGGCTACCAAGATGTTTGAGAAAAACGAAACAAAGAAAATTCGGCAAGGCTGCTTGTGTTTTTCGGATCAAGAAGAAAATATGAAGAAGCTTTGTTGAAGAAATTCGGCTAACAAAAGACTAAAATGGAACCCTTTTGCTCTTGACCAAAAGTGACCGAAAAAAACCAAAGTTGCCAAAATAAAATTCGGCGCTACCCTTTTGCCATACTCCAAGCCGTCCACTCTCTCCTCCAACCTCCCCTAAAATTCGGCCACATCCCCCCAAACACTCCAAGCCACAAGTTCAAAGTAGTTTGAACAAGTCAATTTCCTATTTTCACTCTCCACCTACCAATCCATCATTTGACCAAGTCCAAGGAGGAATTTGAACTTCAACCAACTCCTCCCTCCTATGCCGTCCAAAAAGAGGCCAAAAAGGGGTACTCTGCAGCTTGAACTCAGGATCTCTCCCTCCTGCAAGTGACGCCAACTCCAAGCCTCCAAGTGACGCATGCCTTGCCACTTTGCTAGCTCATCTTTTGTGCTCAAAAAAACACAAAATAAAATACATATGGCCCAGCTCCTCTGGGCCTCTCACCTAAGTCTAAAAATAAAATTTTCCTACCTACTCAGACACACTCCTAGCCTATAATTAAGCCCCGAAACTACACAAACAGCAACATAGCACACCAACAACATGCAGAACATGCCATGACAAAAAATAGCCCCTAACCCGGGATATTAAAGTTCTACCCCCTTAAAATAATTTCGACCTCGAAATTACCTGATCAAAAGAGTTGCGGGTATTGCTGTCTCATCGCATCCTCGGGTTCCCACGTGGCTTCTTCCACACCATGATTCCGCCAAAGAACCTTAACCAAAGGCACAGACTTCCTGCGCAGAAACTTCACATCCCGATCTAGAATCTGCACAGGTTCCTCCTCCATAGTCAAATCTGGATGTACCTCGATTTCTTCCACCGCCACAACATGCGACGGATCCGAACGATAGCGCCGAAGCATCGATACATGAAAGACGTCGTGGATCTGACTCAACTCTGCTGGCAACTCAAGCTGATACGCTACTGGTCCCACTCGTCTCAGTACCTTATACGGCCCAATAAACCTCGGACTTAACTTGCCTTTTCTGCCGAACCTCAGCACCTTCTTCCAAGGCGAGACCTTCAGGAAAACTCGATCCCCCACAGCAAAATCTATATCTCTTCGCTTAAGATCGGCATAAGACTTCTGCCGGTCCGAAGCTTCCTTCAAACGAGCCTGAATCAGCTTAACCTTGTCTTCTGTCTCTGCAACCAACTCTGGTCCCAACAACTGACGTTCTCCTAACTCTGTCCAACATGTAGGTGAGCGACACTTCCTACCATACAGCGCCTCATATGGTGCCATTTTGATGCTTGCTTGGTAACTGTTGTTGTAGGCGAATTCGGCTAGCGGCGAAACTCTTCCCAATCGCCTCAAGTCCGAACACAACCTCTCGGCATGTCTTCCAAGATCCGAATAACCGCTACATCGCCCGTCGATCATGCGGGTGAAAAGGTGTCTTTGAAATCCAAACGAGTACCCGAGCTCGATGCAATGCTCTCCAAAACCTCGACGTAAATCTGGGATCCCGATCCGAGATAATCGAAATCGTACACCGCGTGACCTCACTATCTCGACACATAAAGCTTTGCCACCTCAAGTGAATAATCCACTCTCACCGGAATGAAATGAGTGACTTAGTCGACGGTCCACAATAACCCAAATCGAATCTTTCTTGCTTGGCGTAAGCGGTAGACCACCGATTTAAATCCATAGTTATTCTTTCCCACTTCCACTGAGGAATCTTTACCGGCTGAAGCAACCCTGACGGCAACTGATGTTCAACCTTGACCTGCTGACATGTCAGACACTTCCCAACAAACTCTGTCACCTCCTTTTTCAAGCCCGGCCACCAAAACTGCTCTCTAAGATCCCTATACATTTTGCTACCTCCAGGATGCATAGCATAAGAGGCTATTGTAAAGGTCCCAAGAATCCTCTGTCTCAGCTCAACATCCTTAGGCATACAAGCCTTACCTTGGAAACACAACACCTCGTCACTAGACAAACTGTAACCCTCCAAACCGCCATCCTGCACTTGTGACCTTCGCGCACTCGGAACCTCGTCCTCTAACTGTTTCTCTCTGACCTGTTCAACCCAAGTAGGCTTAACTTGTAACTCTGCCAAAATACTTCCGTCGTCATACAAACTCAAATGGTCAAACAGTGCTCTTAAGTACGAAACAACCTTACGGCTCAACGCGTCTGCCACCACGTTAGCCTTACCCGGATGATACTCGATCGAACAGTCGTAATCCTTGAGCAACTCAACCCATCTACACTGTCTCAAATTCAGATCCTTCTGAGTCAAGAGATACTTCAGACTCTTATGATCTGTGTAGACTATTGATCTCTCACCGTACAAGTAATGCCTCCAGATTTTTAAGGCGAAGACTACAGCTGCTAGCTCTAGATCGTGCGTCGGATAGTTGACCTCGTGTGGCCTCAGCTACCGAGAAGCGTAAGCCACCACCTTACCCTCCTGCATCAGCACACAACCCAATCCTGTATGTGATGCGTCGCAGTACACGGTGAATTCCTTACCAGCCTCAGGTTGAATTAAAACAGGAGCTTCAGTCAAGATCTTCTTTAACTTATCAAAACTCTCCCCTTTGCTTTCACCCAAACGAACGGAACTCCTTTCCTTAATACTTAGTCATCGGTGCGGCTATCAACGAGAAACCATCTACAAATCTTCGGTAGTATCCTGCCAAACCCAGAAAACTCCGAATCTCGGCAACTGACTTAGGAGGCTTCCAGTCCAGAACTGCCTCAACCTTTCGAGGATCTACTCTAATCCCCTCAGCTAATACTACATGTCCCAAAAATGTCACTTCCCTAAGCCAGAACTCGCACTTACTGAACTTAGCATAAAGCTGTTTTTCCCTCAGAATTTGCAGCACCACCCTCAAGTGCGCATCATGCTCTTTCTCTGTCTTTGAGTACACTAAGATGTCGCTCTATGAAAACGCTGACGAATCGATCCAGATATCTTTGAAACACCCTATTCATCATATCCATAAAGCCGCCGAGCGTTAGTCACCAACGGCATTACCAAGAATTCGTAGTGCCCGCATCGAGTCCAAACGCCGTCTTATGGATATCCGCCATTTAACCTTCAACTGATGATACCCAGACCTCAAATCGATCTTTGAAAACACAGACGCACACTTCAGCTGATCAAACAAGTCATCTATCCGTGGTAACGGATACTTGTTTTTAATTGTCAGCTTATTCAGTTGGCGGTAATCTATACACATCCGCATCGTACCGTCCTTCTTCTTGACGAAAAGCACTAGCGCTCCCCAAGGTGAAACACTTGGCCTGATGAAGCCCCGATCCAACAGCTCCTGAATTTGAGCCTTAAGCTCCACCAATTCCTTTGGCGCCATCCTATATGGAGCAATAGACACTGGCGCAGTCCCTGGTAACAGATCTATCCCGAACTCAACCTCACGATCTGGTGGCAAACCCGGGAGCTTCTCTGGAAACACATCCACAAATTCCTTAACTGTTCGCACCTTCTCTACAGCAGACTCCTTAGCCTCCAAGGCATACACATGAACCACATACGCTTCACAGCCCTTCCTGACCATCTTTACAGCTTTTAATGCCGATACCACATTGGATAAGTAATCTCTCCTATTACCTATCATAATCACCTCATCACCCCTATCCGTCGATAGGACCATGCGCTTAGCCGCGCAATCCACTTTAGCCTGGTACTTAACCAACCAGTCCATCCCGAGAATCAGATCGAACTCCCTAAACGGCAGTTCCATCAGATTAGCAGCAAACACGACCTCTTGGAGTTCTAGGGGTACGTCCTTATACAGCTTATCTACGGCTACAGAGTGACCTAGAGGGCTAAGTACAGTCATCTGTCTAGAAGATATCTCAGAGTCTAAGTCCATGGTCTCAACTATACTACTAGCAACATAAGAATGCGTGGAACCCAAATCAATCAAAGCAGTATAGGGAGAACCAAAAATCAAAAACGTACCGGTGATGACGCCCGGGTGCCGCCTCTCTCTCGGCGCCGCAAAGATACACCAAACAGTACATGCCGTGCCTCGTAACTACCGCACCTCGCGCGGTGCTCCACGGCCTCTACCAAATCCATTACCACTCTCGCCATTACCACGGCCCCTCTGCGGTGGCGGTCCATTACTCTCGAACTGGTTACGGCCCGACTCGGGATCGAATCCTAGCCAACTTACGCGGACAGTCCCTCACACGGTGATCTAGAGAACCACACTCAAAGCAACCTCTTTCTCCACTCCAAAGAACCTCCCCAATGAGATTTTCCACAATGATTATATAGCGGCGGTCCTCGACACAAAGAACGAAGCCTACCTAAATCGGTTCGCCCACTCGGTCTAGCCCTCTTCCTGGGATTACCCGACGATCCGTAAGATCCAAAACTCCTCTTATGACGGTTCCTATCCAGATTTTGCCTCACGGATTCCTTAACACCTCGGCCACTTTGGCCTTCTCAACCAAGACAAAGAACTCACGCTCCTGGCTGTGGAGCAATCGCGATCTCACTCGTCTCTCGGACCATCCTCGAAACGAACACACCTCTCGTGACTCGTCGCCACAATACCTCTAGCATACCGACTAAGCTTCAAGAACTCACCTCATACTCGAAATGCAGACTTACTCCCCGAACAAGCCTCAAGAATGCCTTCCTCCGGGAGTCAATATAACTAGCTCCAATGTATTTCTTTTGATATGCAACCTTGAAATAGTCCCATGTCAAATCCTCATCGCTACATCTGTCTCGAACCGTGAGCCACCACTGGTATGACTCATCTCAAGAAGCGATACAATCCCTTAAGCTTCTCCTCGGCAGATAGGTCAGGATCATCCATGATCCGCTCTGCCGCCTCCAAACCAATATTCAAATCTTGGGGAGCAACACCGTAAACACTCGAAAGAATTCAAACTGCGTTTGCTCTGAGTCGCCTCGAATGTGATTTACGAGCTCCTCCTCCGCCTATCCCTACTACCCTTTCCAAAACTCGCAAAGATCGCTCGTGACACGCTGCATCATCCCGCCCGATCTCGAAACTCACCACCTCCGGTGGTGGTGTGCAGATCTCACTTTTCGACTTCGATCCGATCCTACGGGTTCGGAAGCGTCATCCTACCTCGCCCTCGACCACGAGTGTTACGACCACGCCCACCTCGAGTACTCATGACTAGACGCCACGCCTCTCGATTAAGAAGATTTTTATGCATTAGTATCGTTCCACTTTCTTAACCACACAAGAAATTTTATGTGTATGAGTTTAATCGTGGTTCTTTCGAGCAAACAAGGTTTCGATCTTCTATCCCGATTCACCCAAAAGAGTTCATACATCCATTCCTTAACCCTTTCCATACCTATTCACTCTTCGGACATTTCTGCCCATTTCTATCCCAGGGGTATTTTCGTCATTTTCCCCTACAGGGGTATTTTCGTAATAAAAATATTTTAAAACTTTCGTAAAACCGGTCACTTGAAATTTTCAAAATTGGAGGGTGTTTTTGAAAATTTTGTAAAATACCTCGTTTTGGAAACCAGGGGTATTTTGGTAATTTTTCACAAACTGAGGGCGTTTTCGTAAATTTCCAAAATCAAAATTTTCGATTGATATTTTGTAAAGTAGGTTTTTGAATTTTGTATCATCTTGGAATTTTGACAAAACCATTGAGTTGATATTTTATGAACCGAGGGCATTTTAGTAAATTTACCCCTAAGGGCATTTTTGTAATTTCCCACAAATCAGGTTTTTCGAGAAAATTGTTGTAAAAGTGACTAAAGAGTTTATTGCAAAAGTTTGAAAACATTAGGGTTGTTGTTTCATTCTTTTTCGAAAGCATGGCTAGTTCCCTTCCGGGTTTTAGTCATTAGGTTAAGCCTATGACCGAGCCTTCTTGGTCAGGGTGAACCAAAGCTACGCACCATGTGGGATACCTGCGAAGAGGAGGTGAGTCACGAGGACTGCTTAAATACCAAGCTCTTCCGGATCCTCTCCTAGACATGCGTACAGAGGTTACCACACCCTAACTCAGTGACTGAGTCATAGATTGGTTTAGTTCTTTAAGTCTTATGGTTTGGTGTGAGTGTTTGAGTAATCTAGTCCTAGGGTTCAAGTCCTATAATTCTATCTACGTTCCATACCACCTACCCTTCTACAAATAGTAATTCACAAAAGAGTTTAGAACTACTTACCTGGGCGAACTGGTGCCGGAGACTCGGTGCCATGCCTTGTAAACCATGTATTCAACCCCAAAACACTTAAAACGACCTTTTGAAAACAATTTGGGCCTCAGGCCCACAGCCGAGCTTTTGAACTTAGCTCTGATACCACAATTGTAACACCCCAAACCCGGTCCAAACACCACGACCGAATCTGGTATGTTACGGGGAAAACGTGGTTGAAAGTTACGAGTTTGCACTTAATAGATTTGATAAAACTCTGTTCCGTTTGGAAAAACAAGTTGTTTAATATCGTTACTAAAACATTTAGACTGAGAAAAAGTTTGATTTCAAGTTTGAAGACGATTGATTTTCATTTATTTATAAAATCGTGTGATGATACCATTGGTATAGTTGAAAACATATCGTTAAAATTTTGAAATCGTTGTCATTTCAAGTTTTAGCAAATTAACCCAATTATTTTGTTAAAGCATATTAAAATCGAACTTAAAACATAAACATCATAAGGCATAATTTAAAGGCCTTTTACAAATCCGAAACAAAACCCAACCGAAAGTAAATAACTAAAGCACCCAAAATGTAATGTCCGAGTAAAACTTTTTATTCAAAGATGGCATGAGCACCCCGAGTCCATCCCGGCCCATGTCCGCGTCTAAGTATCACCTGAAATGTCAAAGGAGAGGGTGAGTCGAATGACTCAGTGTATAAATCCCGCTCCCAATGAAACAACATGCTAACACACATCATACGTAGTAACACAATTAATGCAACCCGGTCCTAACCATCCGTATCTCCTTTCTACCCCCCGTGTGGTACCAAACCACCGGTGGTGCCAAACCATGGTGACCCAAAGTCACGATATCCATAAGTGTGGTGCCAAACAACTAGTGACCCAAAGTCATGAATAATCTGATGATGGGCCAACCCATCGCGTGATACCAAATCACTAGCGACAATCCCGTATCTCTCAAGTGGGGTCAACCCACGGTGGTGTCAAACCACAGGACGAGTCGCAATGAGGTGCCAAACCTCCGGTGTCCCAAAGACACAATGTGGTACCAAACCACCGGTGATCAGAGTCACGATAATCGAGTGATAGGGCCAACCCATCGTGTGATACCAAATCACTGGCGTCAATCCCGTATAATCAACTGTGGGGCCAACCCACCGTGGTACCAAGCCACTGGGACGAGACGCCGAGGTGCCAAACCTCCGTGACCCAAAGTCACAATAGTCAATCTGTGGTGCCAAACCTTTGGAGGTGCCAAACCTCTGGTGACCCAAAGTCACAGTGTCCCAAAGACACGGATATCATATCCCCCTCCTCTCAAATCACCCAACATGTCATATCAATGCACATCATGTAATACATGCCAACATGTCCCACAATGCCTCTCATAGCATACATAGCATAAATCATACATCACAGGTATCACAATAGAACTTGTAATAAGATAGACTTACCTGGATTCGTACACATACCCTATTTGGGTATCCAATTAACCATCACCCTGTTATGATTTTTAACAGGCAAACAGGTTTATTAACAACATTACCAAGTATCAGTGTGTTAGTTTACACACCTGGTAATACGAGTCTAGAAATCCCGACGAAAACGATCTAAGTCCCCCAATTGACTTGCTCCTAGAATCGGCCAACATAGGGGTTAGGCATCTACAACATTCGGCCAATGCTAACAAACCAATAGGAGTTAATGCTAACTCTTTACCTTTATGCCTGATTTGGTTTCCTACCAAATCTCGAATCAAGCAGTGATTCTCTCTTCCAACAATTGGCACCCTAAAAGAGAATGGTTAAACTTTAATAATCTTGACTTAATCGAAACCAAAAGAGTATATTGAAGAACCAGCCCCCTTACCACTACTTACTAATCAATTGACAGAAGAAGACGGCTCCTCTTGCTTGCTTTGCACCCTCTGATGTCCTATAATGAAGAGATTAACAACGATTAACTCACCTCAATCCACAACCATCATAGGCTTTAATCCAACCGAAATCAATCATAGGACTAGAGAAAACCATGACCATACGGTCCAACACTTACCCAACACCAAATATTCGGCCAAAAGAGGACTTCTAGGAGAGAAGATAGATTCGGCTAAGTTGACAACAAAAAGAAGGAAGAAAACGGCACTAGGTGCTTAACACTCTATTTTTGGTTTTGGGAAGAAGAGAAATGGAATGGATGAATGGAGATTTCGGTTTAGAGACAAGGTAAGTTTCGGCTTTAGTGTTTCAAAAGAGGAGAAAATGAATTATGAGAAGAGAGAATACAAGTTTTAGTTTACACACTGAAAGAAAGAAAGAGATGAGTATTTGGCTACCAAGATGTTTGAGAGAAAACGAAACAAAGAAAATTCGGCAAGGCTACTTGTGTTTTTCGGATCAAGAAGAAAATATGAAGAAGCTTTGTTGAAGAAATTCGGCTAACAAAAGACTAAAATGGAACCCTTTTGCTCTTGACCAAAAGTGACCGAAAAAACCAAAGTTGCCAAAATAAAATTCTAAGCACTACCCTTTTGCCATACTCCAAGCCGCCCACTCTCTCCTCCAACCTCCCTAAAATTCGCCACATCCCCAAACACTCCAAGCCACAAGTTCAAAGTAGTTTGAACAAGTCAATTTCCTATTTTCACTCTCCACCTACCAATCCATCATTTGACCAAGTCCAAGGAGGAATTTGAACTTCAACCAACTCCTCCCTCCTATGCCGTCCAAAAAGAGGCCAAAAAGGGGTACTCTGCAGCTTGAACTCAGGATCTCTCCCTCCTGCAAGTGACGCCAACTCCAAGCCTCCAAGTGACGCATGCCTTGCCACTTTGCTAGCTCATCTTTTGTGCTCAAAAAAACACAAAATAAAATACATATGGCCCAGCTCCTTCAGTTCCTCTCACCTAAGTCTAAAAATAAAATTTTCCTACCTACTCAGACACACTCCTAGCCTATAATTAAGCCCCGAAACTACACAAACAGCAACATAGCACACCAACAACATGCAGAACATGCCATGACAAAAAATAGCCCCTAACCCGGGATATTACAATCATAAAGGATGAAAGTACCGGTAATGACATCGGGGGATGAAGCATCCTCTCTGGCTCGTGCAGCATAAGCTCTAGCTGGAGCTCTAGCCTCAGATCGAACTGTAGTGTTCTTTGTTCCTTTCTGACTACCACCTACATTGCCTGAATGTCTGGGTGGTCTGCCTCGCACTGACGTGTTGCTCGGCTTAATGTTTCGAATCAGATTCTGCTTTCGGCTAACATCGGACATTCTCTAATAAAATGATCCGACGATCCACATTTAAAGCAAGATCGATCATGAAATCTACAACTCCCAGAATGCCATTTCCCACAGTGCTTGCATTCAACTCGATTCTGTGGAACGTTACCAACACTGGCCATCGAGGTAGCTCAGGGGCCCACAGGAGGTCGATCCCGTCTAGGTAGATCTGTAGTAGCTTTATGTCGGTTGTAGTCATCTCTGAACTTCTTGGATGTGGGATGAAAGACCTTACCCGAAGATCTTTTACGAATGTCTCTAGCTTCTATCTCAGCCTTTCTTTTCTCTTTCCCGAGCGCTTCAGCTTTGCAAGCCCGCTCAACTAGTGTCACAAACTCTTGAATTTCAAGAATGCCAACAAACATCTTTATATCTTTATTCAGGCCATCTTCAAATCTTTAGCACATAATAGCTTCAGTACAAACACACTCTCTAGCATATCTGCTGAGCCTGACAAATTTCCGTTCATATTCTGTCATGATCATTCGCCCCTGTTTCAGCTCAAGGAACTCCTTTCGTTTTTGATCAACAAATCTTTGACTGATGTATTTCTTACGGAATTCATTCTAGAAAAAATCCCATCTCACTTTTTCTTTCGGAACTACTGATACTAGTGTATTCCACCAGTGATATGCAGTGTCCCGCAGTAAAGACATAGCACACATCAGGCATTCATCTAGAGTACAAGATAGCTCATCAAGTGTAACACCCCAAACCAGGTCTATGCGTTAAGACGAGATTTGGTTTGTCACACCGATCGAACATCCAAAATTCTCTAATGATTTAAGTAAAACAGTAATGCAAAAACCTTTTAAAAAAAAATAAGGTTTAATAAAAACTAAGTACAATGATTTAAAATTTATGAATTCGGAAAAATATACTTGTTTGAAATCTTATATATATTTGTCAAAACCTTAACGTAGTTTTAAAAGAATTTGAAAGAGATTGAAAAGTAATTAAGGTGTCCAAATTGTAATAAAACCCAATATTTTTAAGACAATCTTATAGATTTAACATAAGCCCATATTAAAACAAAATTTAAATCCATCCACACATAAAATCCATAAAAACATAATTAGAGGACTTATTACATCATACCCAAAATAGTAATTAAAATAAGTAACTTAAATAAAGTTCATAGTTTGTAAAACCCAAGCTTGTAGTATGGCCTCCACCAAGTCATCCCCGGCCCAAGTCCACATCAATTTCCATTACCCGAGATGGATAAAAAGCGGGGTGAGTTACAAAGAACTCAAGTGTGTGTAACTCACTTACCACCATTATTGGGCTGCACCATCAAGGTATTAATTTGGGCTTGAGCCCAATTTACAAATTTTAACAATATAAAATGAATTAAAATATATAAAATGCATGAAAATGAATTTCCCAACCAAGCCTAATTTTCATCCGCTACACACCCCGCACCAACCAAAGACACTGTGGGGATCAAGTCAACCCACCCCGCCAAACACACCAATCGTAGGCATTAAGCCTTTTTAATAATATTGTAGTGCACTCACAGAACTAGATTGTGACATAGTCACCGAACTAGAGGCATTAAGCCATAAAAATTTATGGCGAGCCACCGAACTAGATTCGTGGCCACAGCCTTTCTTCTCTTCATCATATATCCCGTCCCATGCAATCATGTATGCATAACAAACTATAGCCATATAATAATTTATCAAGTAATCCATATTATAGATGAGTCTATAATTAAACCTTTCTTTTGGGCCTATTAAACAAAATAGTATTTAGCCCATTTAGCAATCTAGCGAACTTTGGCCCATATATCGAACTAGAAAGTTTTTGGCCCATTTAGCGATCTAGCAGTTTTTCGGCCCAATATATCGATCTAGCAATATTTCGGCTCAATTTATCGATCTAGCAATATTTCGGCTCAATTTATCGATCTAGCAAGTTTTCGTAATTTTCCCGACTTTAACCATTTTCATGCATTTACACAAAAGTGTCCATTACTACGTGTTTTCTGATTTTGCCATTTTTTACGATTTTATCACAATACTTACGGTTTGATATCTAATCCGAGAGATAAGTGTGAAGTTACACACCTGGTTATAGTGAGAACTAGACTTTCCCGCTCGTCGATACCTATACGCATCACGATAAATTAAAACGCTATAATTTATTAACGAAACCAATCTTAAAAAAAATAACGATCTAAACTTTTACCCTCAAATTTTCGAACTACTTCTACTTGCGGTTTCTCCCCGATTAATGGTTCGTTAACCGATGCAAATCCACGAACAAAAAAAGGTTCGGGAGTACGAACAACTTCAAACAATTGATTCTCCTTAGATGAGCGTCCACAACCCGGTGGAAAATCTCGGATTCCCGAAATAGCCCTTTGTTTATACTTAGGGGATTAACGGAACCTCCCTTCTTCCGAACACTAAACACCGCCCTTTTCTTCTCTATCTTGATTGTCTTTAATGACAAAAGATCATAAGTCCAAACTAACATAATATCGAAAACAATATGACCAAAGGTTTTTAGGAGTGAGATTTCCTTACCACAATATCCTTGTTCCACAAAAAGAGAGTTGACCAAAACGTTCCCTTAACACCTTAAATTGATTCCAACGCTCTATGATACTCACGAACACTTGAGTTCCGATCATCCACTATCGCACTAAAGTATAACAAATGAAAGCGTTAATAGAATGAGCGATAATTTTCGATCCAAAAGATCCTTCTTACCACCATCAAGATTCGGCCAAAACAAATATTAACTAATCATAAACTAGAAAGAACCCTTACCTATTGTCCACGATTGAAAAGAAAAGATTGTGAATGATGGAGGATTCGGTTTTGTATACACAAAGAAAAGAAAATGGTTCGGCTATGGGCACACTAACATTCGGCCATTGGAGAAATAATGGAGAAAATATGATTGAAAAAAAGGAATTAAAATATGGAAGAAAGATATAATGATGATGGTGCTTCGGTTTTCAAAGAGAAGAAAAGAGAAAGAAAAAGATGTGATAAGAAGCAAGGCATATTCGGCAATGAGGAAAAGAGAAGGAAAAAGAATGGTCTTTTTGGTGTTAGCAATTTCGGCACTATGACAAAGAAAAAAAAAAGAGTACTATTGTGATATGCAAAAATGAGCAAATGGTCAAAAGATTAAGGTTTACCAAATGCTCAATTTCGACCAAGGGAGAAAGGTTGAGAAAGAATTACAAAACTTTGCACAAAAGTTGCTAGGAATGACCAAAACAAACTCCTAACCTTGCCAAACTACTAGCATATTCGGCCAACCTCCCCCCTGGCCACATTGTCGTCCAAATTCATGGTCAAATGGCCATGAATTAGTTTCCAAAACATTTTCCTTGATACATGCGCTATGTCCCCATATCTTTCCAAAAATTCTTGATTCCATACCATAAGTTGACACTTACCTTATTCCTTTAATCTACTAACCAAAAATAACAAGGTCAACACTTACCATAATTAAGCTTGGCCGACACTTACCATACAAGAGCAAAAATAAAGTTATCTAAATGCTAACTAAGGGATTCGAACCACTCCCCTCATGCACTAACTCATGCGCCAACACCACCTTGCCATTACTCATCTTATGCTACACTTTGACATTTTAATTAACTTAAGTGTCAATGCCACTTGCTCCACTTCAATAAATTCTCAAACTAAAAATTATTCCATACCCGAATAATTCTATACTATTCTTCAGGGCTATATAAACACGAAAAGAAAAATAAAATTTTTTTCTTCATAATCTTAACACCAAAACATGCAATAACTCGATACTTGAATTTTAGGGTGTTACAACTCTACCCTCCTTAAAGAAAATTTTGTCCTCGAAATTTACCTGGTTGAAAGAGATGAGGGTATTGTTGCCGAATTGAATCCTCAGGCTCCCACGTAGCTTCCTTCGCTCCATGATTACTCCATAAAACTTTGACCAACGGCACGATTTTCTTTCTTAGCACCTTAACATCTCGGTCTAAGATTTCCACTAGTTCCTCCTCAAAAGACAAGTCTGAATTCAACTCCACTTCTTCTACCGGTATTATGTGCGAAGGATCTGTTCTATAACGCCTCAACATGGAAACATGAAAAACATTATGAATTTGGCTCAACTCCAGAGGTAATTCGATCTGATAGGCCACTGGACCAACACGCTTCACCATACGATATGGTCCAATTATCTAGGACTCAATTTGCCCTTCTTTCCAAACCAGAAAATATTCTTCCAAGGTGACACTTTCAAGAAAATTTGATCCCTCACAGCATACTCGATATCCTTACACTTCAGATCTGCATACGACTTTTGTCTATCCGAAGCTTCCTTTAACCGTGCTCGAATAGCTTTTACTTTTTCTTCCATTTCAGAGATCATCTCAGGATCTAGCATCTGTCGTTCGCCCAATTCAGTCCAACAAATAGGAGAACGACACCTACGACCATACAATGCCTCGTAGGGTGCCATCCGAATGCTAGATCGATAGCTATTGTTATAAGCAAATTACAATGTAGAAAATCCTCCCAACTACCTTTGAAGTCGATTACACATCCCCTTAACATATCTTCCAGAATCTGAATTACTCTTTCCGATTGACCATCTGACTGAGGATGAAAAGCTGTACTAAAGTTAAGCTTTGTTCCCAGAGCTTCATGCAAAGCTTTCCAAAATCGTGATGTAAACCTAGGATCCCTATCTGATATAATAGACACGGGTACCCCATGCAACCTCACGATTTCAGATACATACAGCTTAGCCAAATTCTGTAACGAGTAATCTGTACGAACTGGTAGAAAATGAGCAGTCTTCGTCAATCGATCAACAATTACCCAAACAGAATTTCTCTTAGTAGGTGTTAAAGGTAACCCACTAACAAAATCCATTTTTATTCGCTCCCATTTCTAAAGAGGAATCTTTACCGGTTGTAATAAACCTGACGGAAATTGATGCTCCGCCTTCACTTGCTGACAAGTTAAACATTTTCCCACAAATTCAGAAATCTCACGCTTCAACCCTGGCCACCAATACTGTTCACGAAGATCCCGATACATCTTATTTCCTCCGGGGTGCATAGCATAAGGGCTACTATGCGCCTCCCGTAAAATCATTTTTCTCAGATCCGAGTCCCTAGGCATACAAACTCTTCCATGAAAACACAACACACCTTCCGTGTTTATTCCAAAATCCTTTATTCCACCATTTTCCACTTGTTGAATTAAAAGTCCCAACTTCTTATCTGATATCTGTTTTTCCTTGATTTGTTCTAACCACAGAGGCTTCACCTGAAGTTCCACTATCAGACTACCATCCTCGTACAAACTCAAATAGGCAAATATTGCTCTCAAATCAGATACCACCTTACGACTTAACGCGTCTGCTACCACGCGTCTGCTACCACATTAGCTTTTCCAGGATGATATTCGATTGAGAAATCATAGTCCTTTAACAGCTCCACCCATCTTCGTTGTCTCAAGTTTAATTCCTTCTGAGTAAGAAGATACTTAAGACTTTTGTGATCCGTATAGATGATAGACTTTTCACCGTAAAGGTAGTGCGTCCAAATCTTTAGAGCAAACACTACTGCAGCTAACTCCAAATCATGAGTAGGGTAGTTTACTTCGTGTGGTCTCAGCTGTCGAGAAGCATAAGCCACCACTTTCCCACTTTGTATCAGTACACAACCTAAACCCGTATGCGATGCATCACAGTAAACTATAAACTCCTTTCCAGCCTCAGGTTGAATCAATACTGGCGCTTCCGTCAAAATCTTCTTCAATTTCTCGAAACTTTCTTGCTGTTTATCGGACCATATATACGGTACTCCCCTTCCACAATAGCTTAGTTAGGGGTGCAGCAATCAACGAAAACCCCTCAACAAAGCGTTTATAGTAACCAACCAAACCCAAGAAACTCCGAATCTCAGCGACTGACTTCGGTGGTTTCCAATCCAATACAACCTCAATCTTCCGAGGATCCACCCTTATTCCTTCGGCTGATACCACATGACCCAAGAAAGTCACTTCCCTTAACCAAAATTCACATTTACTGAATTTGGCATACAGTTGGTTATCTCGAAGTAATTGCAATACAATTCGTAAATGCGAGTCATGCTCCTCTTCATTCCTTGAATATACCAGAATGTCATCTATGAATACCACTACAAACCGGTCTAAAAATGGTTGAAAGACCCGGTTCATCATATCCATAAATGCAGCTGGTGCATTGGTCAACCCAAACGGCATCACCAAAAACTCATAATGTCCATAACGAGTTCGGAAAGCCGTCTTGTGAATATCTGCTTCTTTCACCTTAAGCTGGTGATAACCCGATCTCAAATCGATTTTGGAGAAAACTGCAGCTCCCTTCAACTGATCAAACAGGTCATCAATTCTCGGCAAAGGATACCTATTCCTGATCGTCAGTTTATTCAATTGCCTGTAATCAATGCACATACGCATCGACCTATCCTTCTTCTTAACAAACAAAACTGGTGCTCCCCACGGAGACACACTCGGTCGAATAAAACCCCGATCTAACAATTCTTGAATTTGAGCTTTAAGTTCCGACAACTCCTTCGGTGCCATTCTATAAGGAGCAATGGACACTGGAGCCGTTCAGGGCAAGAGCTCAATACTAAATTCCACTTCCCGATCTGGAGGTATACCAGGAAGTTCTTCGGGAAATACATCTGGAAATTCCTTCACTGTTCTCACATCTTCCACTGATAACTCTTTGGCATCTAAAGCACTAATAAAATCTAGAAATGCTTCATACCCTTTTCGCACCAACTTTTCCGCCTTTAACGCAGATACCACATTTGCCAAGTAATTCCTTCGCTCGCCTATCATAACTATCTCCTTATCCTCCACAGTTCTTATTGACATTCGCCAAAGACAATCCAATTGCCCCGGTGCTTAACCAACCAATCCATGCCCAAAATGATATCGAACTCGCCAAAAGGCAATTCCATCAAATTCGCCAAAAATATTTCTCCTTGAATTTCTAAGGGTACATCTCTAAACAGTTTATTTACCAACATCGACTGTCCTAAAGGGCTAATTACCTTCATCTCACTATCAGAAATTTCAGATTCTAAATTCAAGTTTCCAGATATGGTGCTAGCAACATACGAGTGGGTAGAACCAATATCTATCAAAGCAATAACATGTACATGAAAGATGAAGAACGAACCAGTTATCACATCAGGTGCATTGCCATCCTCACGGCGTCTAACTGCATATACCAATCCTGGCTGTCTTGCATCTGTGTTGCCTTTAAAACCATTGCCTCGACCCACTGTACCTTGACCACGTCCAGCCCCATTACCACCACGACCTGGTCCACGACCTCTCGATGGTTGCTGAGTTCCTCTTGCCGATGGTACATCAGTATTACGAGCTTCCTGAGTTGTATCCATTCGACGAGGGTAATTCCTATATTGATGATCCATTGACCCGCATTTATAGCAAGCACCCGTTTTCTTCCAGCACTCTCCAGAGTGCCGTTTCCCACAATCAGCACAGTCTCGACTCTGATTAACAGCTACAGGTGCTCTACCTTGAGCTGGCTCATCATTCTGAGGCCTTTTCAGAAACTTTTTTGAAGGATCTGAATACTTCATATCTCTCTTGCCTCTAACTCGCTCCCGATTCTGACGTTCTGAGTTCTTAGCCTCTTCGGCTATCTAGGCCTTCTCCACGAGCGTGGCAAAAGTTCTAACTTGTTGTGGGGTTATCAGAACCCGCAACTCATCGTTCAACCCTTCCTCAAAGCGTACACAACGCTCATGATCCGTTGCCACTATTGTTCGAGCATAGCGACTCAAACGTAAAAACTCAGCCTCATACGCTGCCACCGTCTTATTCCCTTGGACCAGATTCAAGAATTCCTTCCTTCGAGCATCAACATAACTCATTCCTACATATTTCCCTTGGAAGGAAACTCTAAAGAATTCCCAATTAACTAATGCAGCTTCAGTACCTTCTCGGACAGTAAGCCACCATTGGTATGCTTCGTCCCTTAACAAGGACACCGCTCTTCTTAGTTTTTGTTCTTCCGTGCATTCAAGATCGTCCATAATTCGCTCCACTGCCTCAAGCCAATATTCAGCGACATTTGGAGCTACACCTGAGACACCTCTGAAAACCTCAACACCACTTGATTTCAATCGTTCCGATATCGACCCACGAGCTGTTGGCCCAGTTCTAGCTCCAGCGACCCTTTCAAGGACTCGCAGCATTGCTCGTGTTAAAACATTATCTTCTTCCATATGATCATGTGATCCCGTCTCACTCTCGAGTGACGCAGGTGCATCCATTTCCGGCATATGATCCGGTGCTTCAGTTGCGCCCCTAACACCTCGTCCTCTACCACGGCCACGTCTACCGCGTCCACGACCACGTCCTCTTGTTCTCATAATAACTAATTCGATTTAATCTGATTAAGAGTTTTATGAATCAGAATACTATTTCAGTGTTTATTAACGATATTTTATGATATAAAGAGATAGAGTTGTTTTCGCAATCATATCCCTATTGTCTTAATCTCTACAGTTTTCAACACCTAAAACTAGAAGTTCTAGAGTGTTTCTATGATCATATCACAGTAATAATAAACAATCAATATACAGATGCTTACTTGACTTGGTGCGGGATGCTCATGGTGCCATACTACCTTTAAATTAAAAAGTCTAGAAATTTGAATTGTTTCTCAAACAAATATCATTGTTGAACCCAAACCACAGCCGAGTTTTGGCGGCTCTCGTACCATTAAATGTAACACCCCAAACCAGGTCTATGCATTAAGACGAGATTTGGTTTGTCACACCGATCGAACATCCAAAATTCTCTAATGATTTAAGTAAAATAGTAATGCAAAAACCTTTTAAAAAAAATAAGGTTTAATAAAAACTAAGTACAATGATTTAAAATTTATGAATTTGGAAAAATATACTTGTTTGAAATCTTATATATATTTGTCAAAACCTTAACGTAGTTTTAAAAGAATTTGAAAGAGATTGAAAAGTAATTAAGGTGTCCAAATTGTAATAAAACCCAATATTTTTAAGATAATCTTATAGATTTAACATAAGCCCATATTAAAACAAAATTTTAATCCATCCACACATAAAATCCATAAAAACATAATTAGAGGCCTTATTACATCATACCCAAAATAGTAATTAAAATAAGTAACTTAAATAAAGTTCATAGTTTATAAAACCCAAGCTTGTAGTATGGCCTCCACCAAGTCATCCCTACCCAAGTCACATCAATTTCCATTACCGAGATGGATAATAAAACGGGGTGAGTTACAAAGAACTCAGTGTGTAACTCACTTACCACCATTATTGGGCCAGACCATCAAGGTATTAATTTGGACTTGAGCCCAATTTACAAATTTTAACAATATAAAATGAATTAAAATATATAAAATGCATGAAAAATGAATTTCCCAACAAAGCCTAATTTCCATTCGCTACACACCCCCGTACCAACCAGCACACCTGTGGGGATCAAGTCAACCCACCCCGCCAAACACACCAATCGTAGGCATTAAGCCTTTTTAATAATATTGTAGTGCATTATCGAACTAGATTGTGACATAGTCACCGAACTAGAGGCATTAAGCCATAAAAATTTGTGGCAGAGCCACCGAACTAGATTCGTGGCCACAGGCCTTTCTTCTCTTCATCATATATCCCGTCCCATGCAATCATGTATGCATAACAAACTATAGCCATATAATAATTTATCAAGTAATCCATATTATAGATGAGTCTATAATTAAACCTTTCTTTTGGGCCTATTAAACAAAATAGTATTTAGCCCATTTAGCAATCTAGCGAACTTCGGCCCATATATCGAACTAGAAAGTTTTTGGCCCATTTAGCGATCTATCAGTTTTTCGGCCCAATATATCGATCTAGCAATATTTCGGCTCAATTTATCGATGTAGCAATATTTTGGCTCAATTTATCGATCTAGCAATATTTCGGCTCAATTTATCGATCTAGCAAGTTTTCGTAATTTTCCCGACTTTAACCATTTTCATGCATTTACACAAAAGTGTCCATTACTACGTGTTTTCTGATTTTGCCATTTTTTACGATTTTATCACAATACTTACGGTTTGATATCTAACCCGAGAGATAAGTGTGAAGTTACACACCTGGTTATAGTGAGAACTAGACTTTCCCGCTCGTCGATACCTATACGCATCATGATAAATTAAAACGCTATAATTTATTAACGAAACCAATCTTAAAAAAATAATGATCTAAACTTTTACCCTCGGATTTTCGAACTACTTCTACTTGCGGTTTCTCCCCGATTGATGGTTCGTTAACCGATAAAAAAAATAATGGTTCGGCTATGGGCACACTAACATTCAGCCATTGGAGAAATAATGAAGAAAATATGATTGAAAAAAAAAAGAATTAAAAGATGGAAGAAAGATATAATGATGATGGTGTTTCGGTTTTCAAAGAGAAGAAAAGAGAAAGAAAAAGATGTGATAAGAAGCAAGGCACATTCGGCAATGAGGAAAAGAGAAGGAAAAAGAATGGTCTTTTGGTGTTAGCAATTTTAAAGCACTATGACAAAGCAAACAAAAGAGTACTAGTGTGATATGCAAAAATGACCAAATGGTCAAAAGATTAAGGTTTACCAAATGCTCAATTTCGACCAAGGGAGAAAGTTTGAGAAAGAATTACAAAACTTTGCACAAAAGTTGCTAGGAATGACCAAAACAAACTCCTAACCTTGCCAAACTACTAGCATATTCTGGCCAACCTCCCCTAGCCACATTGTTCAGTCCAAATTCATGGTCAAATGGCCATGAATTAGTTTCCAAAACATTTTCCTTGATACATGCCCTATGTCCCCATATCTTTCCAAAAGTTCTTGATTCCATACCATAAGTTGACACTTACCTTATTCCTTTAATCTACTAACCAAAAATAACAAGGTCAACACTTACCATAATTAAGCTTGGCCGACACTTACCATACAAGAGCAAAAATAAAGTTATCTAAATGCTAACTAAGGGATTCGAACCACTCCCCTCATGCACTAACTCATGCGCCAACACCACCTTGCCATAACTCATCTTATGCTACACTTTGACATTTTAATTAACTTAAGTGTCAATGCCACTTACTCCACTTCAATAAATTCTCAAACTAAAAATTATTCCATACCCGAATAATTCTATACTATTCTTCAGGGCTATATAAACACGAAAAGAAAAATAAAATTTTTTTCTTCATAATCTTAACACCAAAACATGCAATAACTCGATACTTGAATTTTAGGGTGTTACATCAAGTACCCGAATAGTGTTATCAAGCCACATTTCGGCTCGCTCTGCGTCATCATCATCATTGGCTTTAAATTCTTCGGCCCTAAATTTCTGGATTTTATCAACTGGGGGCCTACTAGATCTCATCGGATCTATCATCGGGGGTGCTGAAGGAATCGGAGTTGGATTATTCGGGGGTGGGGGTTGGTATACAGCCGGATTAGTCTGAATAAACTGGGTAAACCAGTCGTTCATCATCTGATAGAAGGCTTGTTTAGTCTTCCCCTCGTGGCTACCCGAAACAGGTCGAGAGTCTACCGGCACTGATCCGTGTGCACGGTCAGGCGCTACACTCTCTACAGCATCCGCTACGGCTCTTTCAGGATCAGTGTCCATTTACTATATAAAACAAAGCTGAGGCTGTTAGAAGTCACCACACTATCAATATATGATAAAGGCATGTATAGCTAGACTCACAGGCGCTACGGTAGTCCTAGAATCGACTAAACTTTAAGCTCTGATACCAATCAAATGTAACACCCCTAACCCGTATCTGTCGCCGAATTGGGGTTAAGAGGCATTACTACACTATACTCAATTTCGAAAAAGGACTTCAATTGAATTCAAGTATAAGCAATGCAATCATTTTCATATTGTATAACATTACAACCAATAAAAAAAATAAATATAAATAAATAAAAAATAAAAGTATGACGAGTTTTACTACCTGTCCTTTATACACACAAATGTTTGAATCACATAATTTAAACATTCACGGTATATATATATATATTTACATATATGTATATTAGACCCATATCTCAACTTATGCCAAATTATCACATATATCGAGTATCGACCAAAATTCATATAATATAAGCCAAGTTTCATTTATAATACAATAATACATACACATATAACAACATATTAGTATACCCCTTGACCGAATATACTATTGCACCTTTCATTTTAATTCGTAATTCACCAACCGAGAAACATGTTCATTTCTTATCCTTAATAATGACATTTGATTATCTATAATTATTAATCAACTATTCTTATAATTATATATATATATATATACACATATATATATACTAGACTAGACAAAACATTTCACAAAATTTAATAGCCAATATCACATACGGTATTGAAAATGGTTATTATGAACAAATAACTTATTACAATAAATAAAGAACAAACCTACTTCTTTACCATTTATAAAACCATGCGCATGTGACTATTATAAATAAAATATAATTATCACATAGCCAACTTACTTAAGCATATCATTATTTAATTCTTACTAAACCTATCAAGTATATGATATTTACCAAGGTCGAAACACATGTATTACTAAATTATCATTAGTAAACATAACAAATAAGTACACATAAATTTACCTTAATCACGATCATACACGCATAAAAACAAATATGGTAAACATGGTTCACGTATAAACCAAAAACTAAGACTAAATTTTCTAAAACCATCACCTAATATATATATATATAAATATATATATCAATAGCAACTTCCATATATATAATATAGGTCATGACCGAATTTAAAGCATCCATTAACAATATGAATAAGCTATGAGATTCAAAACATAAAAACGATACATCACCAAAAGAAATAGCCATTTTCGCAAGGCTATATTTATATACAAGATCAAAAATCATTTGTTTCAAAACTTAGTCTAACCTACACATGCCTTCAAAATCATAACCAAAATTTAAAATACCAAAAAGGAGGCGATAGTGTGGTTGACTTTCTTGACGATCCCTCTCGAGCCCGTAGCTTAACCAAAATCTATAAAACAGAGGAAAACATTTCACACCAATAAGCTTACTAGCTTAGTAAGTCCTAAGCTCATGATAATATAACATTTAAACATTTAAGCAATTAAAACATTCAACTTATAACATTTCACATAAACATTTAAGTATATTTATTTATACAAGGCTAAATAGTAATAGTTAATTAACCTAAGTAATTGTACTTCATTTCCTTCAACCTACATCTCCTTGAAGCTCAAATAAGTATATTACAAAAATCACATGCTCCAATTTGTATAAGTATAGCATTCATATCAACCATGTTATCGCACTAAAATCTCCTTTATTCTTAGCATTTCTACTTGAAGGCCGAATTTCCATAATAGTACATTCAAACTCGAATTCAATCATATAATACTTATACACACCAATCTTAGCCTCAAACATATATAACACAATTCCCATAGTATTAACTTGACTCAAGTAATATAAAACATAACATACCTTACGTGCTTACCTGAACAGTTAGCTAGATGCATTAGTTATGATTTGCCTTAAATAATATTCGGTTTCTCCTTTATAAAACACATCAGGCATCAAGCTCCTGCTGGCGATAAAGCCCGATAAGTAACATCGCAAGACGAGGCACCTGCTAGGCTCAGAGCCCGAAAGTAGTCACCGGCACTAGGCACGCTAGGCTTAAAGCTCGAAAAAATCACAGGCACTAGGCCTCGCTAGGCTTAGGGCAGAAACACATCAATACGATAAATCATTTCACACACCTTTCATAACTATATCACATATCCAATTCAACTAAGTTTATTTACATTAAACAACTAAAACCATTCTAATATACTTATATACATTCGGCTATGACATAAATATGTACTAAAATTTATCAAACATTATCATATAATAGGTCCATAAATAATTCTTCAATACATTATAGCTTAAGGACTTACCTCGGTTGTCGATAAACCGTCTAAATCGGCTATTCGAGAACTTTTGTCTTTCCCCGATCCAATTCCGTTTTTCTTTGTTCTTGATCTAAACACATTAATATTTAGCCCATTCAAGCACATTTCATCTCAATTTAATCTAAAAACACTTAAATAAACAAATTACCATTTTGCCCCTAATGTTTCCCATTTTTACAAATTTGTCCTATTTACACAAAACACAAAATATGCAAAATCTCCCAACACCATAGCTAGGCCGAATCTTCTACATAGCCATATGAATCCTTGCATTTCATTTATTTTGCATTTTAAATCTCTCACAAATTTATTTTCTTAGTTTAGCCCTATTTACTCCAAATCACCAAAATTTTCAATACAAAACTTGTAAATCTTTAACATATATTAAATCTAAAACCATCAAATATCAAAACCATATAAGCATGTTAATGGCCGAATCCTATATACATAATATTTTCAAAAAATTTAAGCATGGGTCGGGTAATATACTGGCAACGATCTCAAAAACGTAAAATTATCAAAACTAAAACCCGACCATACCTTAATCAAGCTCCCTAACTTGCCGAAATTCAAGCTTTCCTTACACCTTTTCTTTAGCTAACAATCGGCCATGAGAGAATGAAGAAGATAGTGGTCTTATTTTATGTTTTATTTAACATATATATTAATATTATTATAATATACTAACATAACTTTATTTTAAAATTTTACTAACATATAATATGTAGTTGGCGTGGCCCATTGCCGTCCCTTATCATAGTTTATGGGCTAATTGCCCCTTTAGGACACCCACTTAAAAAGCCACAATCAATTTAGTACTTTTCACTTTAGCACGCAACTTTTACACTTTTCTCGATTAAATCCTTTTTATCAAATTAAGCACTTAAACGATAAAATTTTTTTCTACGAAATTTTCACACACATTAATCCACATATAATATACACAGAATATAATATTAAAATATTTATTGGGCTCGGATTCGTGGTCCCGAAACCACCGTTCCGATTAGGGTCAAAATTGGTCTGTTACATTTGTACCATAACATGGAACTTTAGCCACTTTCATATTCTTAATATCACATATTTTAATTAACGTAGCCATAATACATATTATGAAAAAGTGAGGGGTACACACCTGATTCGTTTAAAATTTCCTTGAGATCCCGAAAAGCTTGATCTAATGCTTATATCCTTAATCCCTACATTGATTTATCACTTATTACCTTAATAAAAAGCCATTCGGCCAAGATTCCAAATCATAGTAGGATTAGTATTCTTACCTTGTTGCCGATTGCAACACCAACAAATCCCGAAACTGTTCCTTGTTTCCCTAGGAATGTCAAAATCCCTAAAACCTTACGTTAGACTTAATCTTAATCATCGAAACATAAATCAAGGCCTTTGGCCGAATATTCACATGTCTTACCTTAATCTTAGAAATCCCGAATACTCCTCCTATTAGTCGACTACTCTGATAATCCCGTAAGATTCTTCCATATTCGGTAACCATAATATGTATGGGGTTAGATTATCTCTCGGCTAATCTAAAAGAAAAGAATGGAAATCAAACTTGTTCTTACCTTTGAAGAAATCAACAAGCACCTAGGCTGAAGCCCTTCCAAGATTCGGCTTTTGAATGGATTGGTAAGAAGAAATAGGAAGAAAAGAAAACTTGAGAATTTTGACAATGGTGGACTATAGATTCAAAGCTTGACAAAAGAAAAGAGAAGAGAAGAGAAGAGAGCACTTAGAAATTCGGCAGAGAGAAGAGGAGGAAGAAAAATTGATGAGTAGCCCTATTTTCTTCCTTTTATAGCCGAAACTACTACTCAGAATCCCTTACTTGGCCACCACTCTTCTTTATTGATAAGTTTATCTCCATAATTTAAAATATTTAGAGAATAATCCTTTATTATCTCTTCAAAAATAATCCAAATTAAATCCCTTATTTATCACCTTATTAATCGAATATTTATGAAAATAAAACTCCTCCTTTCTAGAAGGCTTGTGCCATCCACCTTAGGCTTCTGGAAGCAAAAAATAAAACTTCCTTTATTTGCTTCCCAAGTGACTCGAACTCAGGCCCAACACCTTGCATGTGGCGCCATTTTCAGAGGCCCTAAGTGGCATCTTCAGGCCACTTTTCCAAGCCTGTTTGTGTGTCAAATTTCACCAACTTTTTCTTTTAAGGCCACCTTGCCTTAATTTCCTCTGTTAAACTTTAAAACTCGGCATTTCTAAGTCATTTCTAAGTTTCCAAAAATTTTCGTTCGGCTCTGTAAACTTGACATTTCCTTACATTTCCAAGTTTCCAGAAATGTTCACTTTCCTCTTTTGAATCATTTCCTTACATTTCCAAGTTTCGTAAATGTTCACTTTCCTCTTTTGAATCATTTCTAAATCATGTCCATACATTTTGAGTTTCCAAAATGTTCATTTCAGATCATTTCCATACATTTTCAAAGTTTCAAAAATGTTCATTTCCAAATCATTTTCATTCATTTAGGGTTTCCAAAAATATTCAAAATTTATTCTTAGTACATAAAACATGTCACTTAGTACAATTAAACCGAAAATGCATAGGCCCTTTCCAGGATGTTACAAAATTACACAATTCAAGGCTTAAATCATCCAAAAGCATGCTAAATGTGGGCTTAAAATATGTTACTTTTACGGTTTATCAAATACCCCCACACTTAAGCTTTTGCTTGTCCTTAAGCAAAATTCTCAACTCACAATTAAAACAAACTTCCTCGATTCATAATATTCATCAGTAGTGTTTCATCATAATTCAAAGATAATACATACATTCATAGTTTAACTCAGAGGGTCCTAAATATTCAAACAATCAAAGTCATACATTTATAGCCCGAAAATGTTAGGTGTTTCCCCTTACCTGATTAATTACCTTTGACTCAAAATCGACAAGAGTTGACATCCTCACTAAAGATTCACTCAAATCACTCAAAGTGTTTAAGGTTCAAAATTAAGCACTCAAAAGTCGAACATGAAGAGTTAATCCCATAGGCTTGCATGAAAATCAAATCTCTACCACTATAATATGAGATGTTACACAAATCAAAAGGTCTTTAACAGGGTTGTAACGGGGCTTGGGTTAAAGGTGAGGATAAAGGCTGAATTAGAGGGTTAGAATCGAGATTGACTTGACAAATTTTCTAACTAGAGATATTGAAATGATAATAATTACATAAATAATACTCTGATATGAGTTTCTTCTTTAATAATTGGAATTTAACGTATAAGCTTGCCCTATCAAAAAACTAATAGTGAACATTCTTTGATTTTTTTTTAAGAACAAGTCAAATACATAATAAAATATGAATTCAACTACTGAAATAAAATAATTAGGCAACCGATCAAATCAAATCTCGACAGAAAGGGTAGTCAAGGAATGGTGATAACAAATACAAAGGGTTTTGGGTTAATATTAGTGGGTGAGTCAATAAAAAGGGTGGTTAGGATTAAACGGGATTCACTAGAGGTTAATTATGAAGGTTGGATTTTAGTGGAATGAGTGGGTTAAAACCTAGATGCCTTTATCATCTCTGTATATCAAATCAAAGGTGTGGTATCGACATGTATAATCGATGCAAGTTCCAGAATAACAGATCAATGTTGACACATTCATAATCAATAAAGTGAGCAAGAAAATGAATATATGCTATAAAAAATTCAAAATCTCACAAAAATTATGGGTATTTGATATCAAACTCGTAAATTTCAAACTTCAAGGTAATAATTAGATTCAGTTAGACAATCTAACAAAATTTTAAATTCTGAAAAAGAGACTTATCGTGCTTGATTCTCTAGTATTCTTCGAAATTAATCATCAATGCACAATTATCAATGACTTAATTAAAAACATATCAATAAAAATCATAAATCAGCATTCTAATCATAATATGGGAAAAATTACTTAAAGACAAGATATCATTCATGGCATAATTCAGGGATTTGAGAATAATGAAGAAAGTTAGGCACTTTCTCAAAATAAATATTCACCCCTACACTTAAGATGTACATTGTCCTCAATGTACAAAGATGTATATGAATTTTAAGAGAAAGAGAGAGGTGAAACTTCCTGAATTTGAATGGTTTCCTTGAGTTGGGAGTCCCAAGGTGTGGTGGTTGCTACCGAGCTCTGCACTAGATGAAGTAATTAGGAAGCTCGTAGAGAATTAGCCAGGAACTATTAAGACACAGTTAAAATAAACTAAATATATAATTAAAGACAAGAAAGATAAAGAAAAAGAAAATAAAAATGTAAATAAAATTAAAATGAAAGATGAATGGACCGAAGAGTCCTTATTGTTGGATGGTTCACGATGTGGGTGTGACTTCTAAGGCTGTAATGGGGTGGTGGTCGTGGTTCTGGTGTGATTCCCTAGCAGCCTTTAGAACCTAAATCAAAGAAAAGGAAATAAAATAAACTAATTTAAGCATAAGATAGTCAAAGAGAAGGAAAATAAAGGAGAAGAGTAAAGAAGAAGAAAAATTAAATGGCCTTAAAGACCCTTATATAGATCGGTCTCACAAAGGGAGACTGCGCCAGGATCCTTCTGCTTCTTTGACATAGATGTGGTGTAGCTCAAGCGTTTGGGTAATATCTAAAGAAGAAAAGTGTTGGGAGGGGGTATCTGAAGGATGGGATGGGAGAAAGGAGATAAGAAGTGGGTAAGAAGAAAATGAGGGGGTTTAAATAGAATTTTCAGGTCTGGTACATCCCCACGCCCATGTACCATGGGCGTGTTGTGTCACACGGCCATATCGCACAACCGTGTTTTACTTTGTTCGCTTCTCCCATGCCCGTGTTCAGGTCACCACGCCCGTGTATGATCTAATAGTGTAGGCCACAGCCGTGGCGTGGTAGTTGGAGTCCGTGATTCGAATATATGATTCGTTCTGACTCGTACCATCTCTGCCATGTCAGTATGGTGATTTGGTACATCCACACGGCCACAGCCACTGCCTTGTGCAAGGCCGTGTGGCTTGAAAATCTGTACTTTTGGTTAGTTTATAATTAGATGCTGGAGTAGAAATAAAAAAAATAAAAATAAAATTAAAGGAATGTAAAAGTTAATAGAGTTAGTGCTCGGATTGCCTCCCGAAAAGCGCTCTTTTATAGTCTTAAGCTAGACTTACCTCTCATTCGCATATTCATGGTGGTTTAAGAAGTTGAAAGTCCTTCCTCATGCTAGCAGTTCCACTATCATGATAGAGTGTAAGACGAGTAGCGTTTATTTTCAGAGTACCAAACATAGGATTACTTACCTCGACTATTCCGTATGGGAAAACGTTGATTACCTTAAAAGGGATTTCTTTGTTTGTGTTAGGATCAGGAGGAGGTATTCGTGGATCTGCTTTTTCTATCAATACTTGATCTCCAATTTTGAACTTGTTTGTCTCGTAGAGTGGCTTTGGTTTTGCTTCGTGTATCCCCAGTTTTTCTTTGTTATGCATCTTCCACTCTTCTAGTTCATTGATCTAAATCCTTTGTTCCTCATGAATTGCTTCTTTGTTGGTACGGGGTTTAGGATCAGTTGTGTTCTTTTGTGGTGCTTCCTGAAAAGAAGGGTTAACCGAATGGTTATCAATAGCATTTACTTTCTCACCTTGATAATTCGATGTCCTAGCTGAATCGAGAGCTTGAAGAGTGACAATCTCATCACCAACACAAAGTATGAGTTCACCTGCGTCGACATCAATTTTAGTCCTGGGAGTTGTTAAAAGTGGTCTTCCTAAAATTAGGGGATCCGTGTTGTCCTCATCCATGTCTAAAACGACAAAGTCTATTGGGAATACAAATTTATCGATTTTCATTAGTACATCTTCGATTATATCCCTAGGAATTCTAACAGTTTTATCAGCTAGTTGAATGCTCATCCTAGTTTGTTTGGGCTTCCCTAAAACTAGTTGTTTAAACATTTTATAAGGCATGACATTTGTGATTGCCCCTAGGTCAGCTAACGCATTATCAATAGATAAACTACCAAATAAGCATGGAATTGTAAAACCCCCTGGATCTTTTAATTTTCGTGGTAGTTTATTTTGCAACATTGCTGAGCACACTGCATTCAGTTCCACGTGTGATGCCTCGTCTATCTTCCACTTATTTGTCAATAGCATTTTTAAAAATTTTCTAGAATCTGGCATCTGCGAAAGAGCTTCAAGAAACAGTAAGTTAATATGTAATTTCTTTAAAAGTTTAAGAAACTTACTAAACTATTCCTCTGTGTCGTCTTTCATTATTACTTTGGGATATGGTATGCAAGGCTGGTACTCTTTGATTACCGGTTTTGGCTTTACCTCAACCTTAAATTCTTCTACCATAATTTCTTGTCTTGGATTGGACTCATCTAACCCTACAGTATCATGAGCTATTATGGCTTGAATTTTCTCCTTTGGGTTAGTCCTAGGTAGGCTTCCTTGTGGTCTTTCAGAGATCTGCTTAGCAAGTTGCCCTAACTGACTCTCGATTCTTTGAATCGATGCTTGTTGATTTTTTCTATATTTTAGAAACGTGTTTCTGGGGCTGCTATGAATTTTGTTCAGCATGTCTTCAAGGTTCGGCTTCTTTTCCTGTAGGTAGAGCTATTGTTGGAAGTTCTAGGATGGTTGTTGCCATTAATTTCCATGACCATCCATGAGAAATTGGGGTGGTTCTTCCAACCTGGATTATAAGTATTACTATAAGGGTTATTGTTAGACCAAAAATTGTTACCCATACAGTTTATTTGTTTGCTCTCCATGCCCTGTCCGTAGGGTGGGTACTCAGAATTCGCCACTCCTCCACTTGCATCGCACTGCGTAACTGGATATGCCTGTGAAGAACCATACAAACCATCAAATTGTTTATGTAGCATCTCTACCTAATTTGATAGCATGGTTACTGTGTCGAGGTTGTAAACTTCAGCTGCTTTGGCTGGCCTTGTCCTTGTAACTTGCCACTGATAGTTATTCAATGACATCTCCTCTATAAACTCGTAGGCCGCTTCAGGAGTTTTGTTTTTCAGGGTTCCACCTGTGGCTAAATCGATTAGTTGCCTTGTTGAAGGGTTCACACCATTGTAAAAAGTTTGGACCTATAGCCACAAAGGTAATCCATGGTGTGGGCACCTCCTCAACAAGTCTTTGTATCTCTCCCATGCATTCTAAAGTGTCTCTAAATCCATTTGCACAAAAGAAGAGATATCATTCCTCAACTTGGTCGTTTTGGCAGGCGGAAAGCATTTTAATAAAAATTTCTCAGTTAAATTTAGGGGTCTGGCATTTTTGTGTTGTTGCATGTGTTTAGCTCGCTAAGCTTGTTATTTGGGGGTGTTCGAGGATCCTGGGAAGGCTCGAGGAGCCTAGGAGTTGGTGAAGTTTTACTTTTTGGGCACTTAAGGGGTGAAGGCTATTGGCAGCAAGGTTTAAGAGGAAATGCTGGTAAATTGCTAGCACAAGTAAGCATTTGGCAAGGTGGTGGTGGCGTCAATATGAGAGCATGGTGGGATGGGGTTCGAATCCCATAGGTTGCATTTTTGGAGCATTTATTTTGTGCCCAAGATGGTGAAGAGATGGTGTTGGCATGGGACTCTAAGGGGGTGGTTGTTGAATGAATCAAGCAATTTGAAATAGATTGAGGAGAGGAGTTTAGGGAGTTTGAAGTGGTCAACCAATTCAAATGATGGATGGAGAGTGAGTGAGGGAGTAAATCAAGGAGCAAATCGTGGGAGTGGTGTGTAAAGTGTTTGGCCAAAGGTGGGAGAGGTGCCTAGGGAGCATTTTCGGCTTTTGCTAGTAGGTGTGTATGTCGATTTTCCCTTTATTCTTTAGGCATTTTCAACATTCGGTCATAAGTGTGTAGGGAGAGTGCCGTTCCTCTAAGTATTCATTTGAGAGGGAGAGTTAATTCTTTTAGCTTTTGGACTAAAAACATTTTGACTGCTTCCATTCTCTTTGCTGAAACTTCTATCTACTTATTGACTTCTACTCTTTTCTTTTCAAGTATTTTTCTGCTATGTTTCTCTTTTGGTGTTGCCGAATTTCCCTTTTAGTTTCTTTCTTTTCTTTCAACTCCTTTTCCAACTCTTCTTTCTTCTTGCCGAAACTCTCTTAAGCTTTCTCTCATCTATTTTGCCTTTTTGTACATTATTTCTCCTGCTTAGTCACCAAATCACTCTTGACCAAATCATTCTTTCACACCCTTCCAACTTTCTTTGTTTTCCTTCACCTTAGCCGATTGCATAACCTCTCCTACTTAGTTTCTTCTAAATAATAGGTAACACTTTCTTTTCCCTTCATCATCTCTACTTCCTCGGCTTTTCTCTCTTAAGCCGAAATACTCAAGGGTAACCTTTGACTGTTAGGCCAAACCTCTACTTCTCTCGTGACTCATCTCTGATTCGAGTACGAATTGGTTGTTGTGCGGTTCATCATTTATCAAGGTAAGGAGTCATCTCTTCGGTTTCTTTGCTGTTATTTCCTTTTCATTTTACTCTACCATAACCAAATCTCCCTGTTAGACAACCTTCATTTCTCTCTAAAAGTACTGTACTGATCAAGACTCTCTTCATGGATGCGAGTGCTAGCTGTTCTGAGAAGGTTGCATTAAGGGAGCCTGAGGGGAGTGGACTCGTAGTCTCTACTCCCAAGTTCAAACGACGTAGGGTATCAGGCATTCGGGATTTCCCACCGAGTTGTGGAAGAGAGGCGACATCGAATCTGAATAGACAGATCGTAGTTGTTCGAGATAGTGAGAGTAAGTGTTAGTAAATCGTTTGATTAGATGTGGAATAAAGATTTCCCATTTGTTAGTTAATTGTGTAATGTGTTGGCATAGGTGATGATGATCAGGAGTGTATAGTTCTTCGCGTAATCAGGGGTGTACTTTCGCACCTTTATTTCGTTTTGTTTGTATTATACTATGTGTCGGCTAAAAGCCGAAATATCCTTAACAGGAATGTAGTTGAGGTACCTTAATGGGTAAGGTTGGAGATATACCAAGTAAGTAAAATTTATGACTAAACCATTCGGTTAAATTGGCATGAATGTATGTGTTTTTTGATTACATGATGTACGTTGATATATGTATGCATTCACCACCTTACGATGATGATCTGACATGATGCATGGGAAAAGGATATTGTATTGATGAAAGGGGAAGTGTATTTCGGTGGCTCTACCACATATTTCGGTGACTCTGTCACATTATTTCGGTGGCTCTGCCACATATTTCGGTTACTCTGTCACATTATTTTGGTGGCACTGCCACAATTTCGTGATGAGCAGCGTGACTGCCATAAAGGTGTGTAGTGGATGAATGTTGCTTGTAGAAATCCCCACCGGTGTGTTTTGGTTGGAACGGGTGGTGTGTAGCGGATGGGATATTATGTTGGGCTGGGTTGCATTGCATTGCATGCATTTATCTGTTTTACAATGCAAAAAGGGCTCAGCCCCAATTTGTTTTCATATGGGCTTCACCATGTTTGATTTCGTAAGGGCTAAGGCCCAATTTGTATCTGAATGGGCTCGGGCCCAGTTAATGTTCGTTTAGGTGATTAAACACTGAGTTCTCGTAGCTCACCCATCCACTTAATATTTTTCAGGTGATCCCCAGCACTAAGGATTTGGAGCCGAGGCAAACTCTGTGGTGGCCATACATCATTTCTTTAGTAAACTCCGTTTTCCGTTACTTTAAATTTATGTTAATTTGGGATTATGTTCTGTAATAAGGCCTTTGGTATTTTATGTTGGTTTTAGCTTTTAATCTGGATTACTACTCATTATTTTTGAATACTCGACTTGGGATTTTCTAAAACATTAATAAGGGTTTTCCAAAAATGTTAATAAATGATTACAAACTACAAGTGATAAAAATTCTGGGATTTCTTAAACGGCGAAAACAGTTTTCAAAATATCTCATGCCACAATTTATTCGTACTCGATTCTCATGACGAAGACAGTTTTCAAATAGAATACACTTTTTCCAAAGAGGACGCTGAATGAGTGGGGCTTTTACATCAAACATCTAAACTCGAAGTTGTAAAAGAATATGAACATTTTAACAAACACGCAACTTTCTTTCCATGTGACATGCCAGATCCAGTCATGATGTTTAGGCCGGGTTTGGGGTGTTACACATTTAATCCCATGTAGTGATTGACCCTCGTGGAAGAGAATGCAACCACTGTTTGGCTTTATTCCTCCAAGAAAAGGGAAATAACCGAAGACGGATGGCATCATCAGAAACACCATTTATTTGGAAGATATCACAAAATTCTAAAAAATTCACTAAGTGTGTATTAGGATCCTCATCTTGCAAACCATCAAACTGAACAAACTGTTGTATCATCTGTATAGTGTTAGGTTTCAGTTCAAAATTATTTGCAACAATAGTGGGCATAACAATACTTGACTCAGTTCCTGTTAAACTAGGTTTAGCATAATCATACATAGTTCAAGGAGCAAGACTTTCGGCCAACTCTTGAGGTGGCGGATTATTTTCAGCCATCTCTTCTGTAGTATTTATTTCGGCTTCTTGCTCTCCTTCTATAAGCTTCGCCTTATTTCTCTGTGATTTCTGCCAACGGTACCTTCAATATCACTGTCATAAAGTAGGGGTCCTGTCAGGTTCCTTCTAGTCATAAACTAGAGGTACCTGAAAGGAACAAAAGAATGAAAATTTAGCAAAGTTAAAAATAAAAGAAATTGCAAAAATAAAATAAAAATGGCTAAAGTAATAAAAATTGGGCTTTCTTAATATTTTAGTTCCCCGGCAACGGCGCCAAAAACTTGATCGTTGTTTTATGTGATGTCAAAGTCTTAAAATTTATATAAAGAATGATCAAACCTGGAAACTAACTATGACAACGATTTGAGGCAAGCGCACCTATCGAAAAATAGTATAGTTAAGGCAAGGTCGGAATGTTGAACCCAAAGGAACTAAAAGTACTAATACTAACTCTCTTTTTATTATTTAGCCTAAGAATTAAAAGAATTGTTTATCTAATCTAAAATTAACTAACTACTAAACTAAAGACTCTAAGACAAAGAAGAATAAAATTGGGAAAATAACTTTGAGGAAAAACCAATTGATTAAGACAATACCCAAGGAAGAATCCACCTAGACTTCACTTGTTATCTAACTCTGAACCAGATGATTTAATCATTTGACTTGATCCGTAGGATTCCCTAAGTTATATTAATCCCTCTCTTGAGGCGACTAACGTCTAACCCTAGGTTGATTAATTGAAATCTCTTTCTAATTAAAACCCCTAGAATTGCATTAACTCGATCTATGGACTCCCCTATTAGGTTTGGCCATATCACGAAATCAACACGGCCTGGGCCCAAGACCACACCTAATATGACGAAAATCTACCAGATTAGGCTGCGATAATAAGACCACGGCCGTGCGAAGCAACCGTGACCTATTCTGAGTAAACCAGCACGGGTATGAGCCACTCCCGTGCCTACCAACCGTGTGAGACACTGACTACATGAACACGAGCATGGCAATCTTAGCACGGGCGTGGGAGAAGCAAACATAAAAGAACACAGCCTTGGAGCACAGGCGTGTGCAACACCTTAAACGCGCCCAAATTTAAAAATCACGAAAATTACGAGCTAGATAAAAGAAACACGGGCGTGGCACCTGCTCGTGCCCCCTCCCTATATAAAGAACATCACCACCGTTTTTCCCAAAAATTTCACCCCAAAACACCAACCCTAGCCATTTCCCTCAAAATTTCTTTTACCCATTCCAGCCACCATCAAATACCCCCACCATTGCCTTCCCCCATCCTTTATCTTCCACTTTCTTTCACATTCACACTAAAAAAACCAGTACATGTCTGTGCCCAAGGAGTACAGGCCCACCCCAAAGGTATTCCACCACCGTGCTCTCTAACTATCTGCAGCATTCGCCCGTGGCTCACCCCTGCACGCCCGTGCTCCTCCCAACCGCACCGTTTCTCTCCAATAACACCATTGGTTACCCCATTTTTTCAATTTCTTAGAACTAATTTATTATTAGAATATTATTTAGTTTTTATCTAATTTATTGATTATTGTGCAGAAAAATTAGTTATACTTACTATTAGATTAATTTAGTCATTGTTTAATAATATGCAAACTATTTGACTATTCTTATTATGTTTTGTGTCCTTACTATATAATTGCCATTATTCAGCCCTTAACTGCATGTGACATATCTTGGATAGAAACATTACTTAAATCCTTGCATATATGTTATTTCCAGGAAAATAATGTCGTCGCCCTGAGGCAAGAAAACTGCGGTCCCTAGTTCCAAAAAATGAAAGGGACTCGGCTCATCATCAACCAGCGCAACCACGGAAGTGCGCCACCCATTCTTACATTTTCCTCTGAGTATTTAGGAAGATCGTTACAAGATACTTCGGGCGCGACCACTCGACACAGGGAGATGTATTGATTGGGCCGTCTTGGAACAAGTCCAACTAGCAGATGACATCCGAGCTCTACTAACTACCGACCCTTGGAACCAGTTCTTCAACAACATCGAGCTTACCTACTTAGAGCTCACTCTGGAGCTCTGTTCAATATTTCATCTTCAGGTAGTGATGTCAAACCACGATGATCGCGGTACGATCCAATTCTAACTTGGAGGCATTATACGAGAAGTAAATGTACCACAATTCGGGGCCGTATTGGGACTTTATACCGATGAATTCATGGAGGAACATGATCTCTCAGAGCTTTCTCACCATATCCACAAAACCCCCACAAGATGTTGGTACAATATAGCTTCCAACAACAATGATTATGACCCTAGCCACTCCAAAGCGACGACCCTTGTCCCATCCATGAGGTACGTACACGCGCTTTTAGCTCATATACTGACAAGTCGACGAGAGAGCACCGGCGTCGTCAACACTTACGACGCCTACTTCCTATGGTGCATGGCGAACGGGAACGTTTTCAACTTGGCCTATTTATTAGCTCACGCCATTCAACATCAGATGGAGCAGTACAGGAGAGAAGTCATATCTAGGGGTCTCTACATCACACGCTTGGCTCGATATTTCGAGCTCCTCAACACCGACGCTCAAACCTCCTCCCTCACACTGATAGGTCAGATGTCCCCACAGGGCATCTAGACGATGCTACACATGAGGATGATTCAACAAAGATGAGGGATCGATCCCCTCAATATCAGCTAGCACCCATCACCGACGAGGAGGACCCCGAGGACATTACGGATGATGTCCCCCCAACACAGAAAGCACCACCACCGAGCCATTGTCCATCCCATACGGGAGCATCTATTTCAGACATATCTGAATGCCTAACACGATTTGAGCAGCAATGCTTTCAGCGCTTCGACCATATTGACACCACCCTCCAAAAGATATGTCAGTACCTTCACATATCATTGTTGCCACCACCGCCCAACCCAGCTGACTTAGAGGGCCTCTGAGTCCTTGTCTTTTTATTTTTATTATTTTTACTTTTATTGTTACTGTCACTTCTACTTTTATTTCTACTTTTATTTTCATTTTTATTTTGTTTCTATTTTAGTTAATTGTTTAAAGACTCGAAAGTTTCATTAGTACTATTGATTTCACTTTATCACTAACTATCTAACCTTAAGTTTCCATAATGACATCTATTTCCTAAAATCTACTTGATGACTTCGCAGATTAAATAGATTAAATATACCACTCAAGGAATGAAAACGTCACTTATACCTAGTCATCACATTCGTCCTGGAACATCCTCCAAGGATTTTATCCATAATTCAGGAAGTTTCACTTCTTTCCCTATCTTTTGATTATTATATTGCTATTATCTATCTTTGTACATTAAGGGCAATGTACATCTTAAGTTTGGGGTGTGAATATTTATTTCGAGAAAGTGCCTAACTTTCTGCATTATTCTCAAATCCTTGAATGATATCTTGTCTTAAAGTAATTTCCTCATATTATGATTAGAATGAAATTTCCTTTGATTTATGACTTTTATTGATATGTTCTGGATTAAGTCATTAATAATTGTGCATTGATGATTAATTTTGAAGGATACTAGAGAATCAAGCATGATATGTCTATTTTTCAGAAATTAAAATTTTGTTAAGTTGTCTACCTGAATCTAATTTGTAATATCCCGGGTTAGGGGCTATTTTGTTGTTGCATGATATTGCATGTGTTTAGTGTGCTGTGTTGTTGTTTGTGTAGTATCGGGGCTTAATTGTGGGCTAGGAGTGTGCCTGAGTAGGTAGGAAAATTTTGGTTTTTGGGTGTTAAGTGAAGAGAGCTGGGGAAGCTAGGGTTTAAGAATTTTATTTGGTGTTTTATTGCACAAGTGAAGAGCTGGCAAAGTGGCAGAGCAAGGCGCCACTTGGAGCTGGTGTTGGCGTCAATTGCAAAGGGTGAGGTCATGAGTTCAAGCTGCAGAGTGCTCTCTTTTTGTTCCATTTTGGACGGCATGGAGGAAGAGGTTGAAGGCAATTCGAATTCTACCATGGACTTGGTCAAACCGTTCAAATGTAGGGTGGAGAGCAAATAGTGGAGGGAGACTTGGTAAACTCATTTGAAATGGGTGGCTTGGAGTGATTGTGGGGATGTGGCCGAATATTGTGGAGTGTTGTGGGGTGTTGTCCGAAACTTGGATGCTTGTGGGAGAGGTTGGCCGGTTGTGGTAAGGGGTAGGAGGGTGTGCCGAATGCATTTTGGCATTTTGTTTCCTTTTGGTTGTTTCGGTCACACTTGGTAAAAGAGAAAGTCTCTTTTTGGTCTTGGGTTAGCCGATTGTCAAGAGAGATTCATTACATTTTCTTTTCTCAAACCGAAAGCTTCAAACAAAAATTTACTGTGCCTCTTCTTAATTTTGTGCTTGTGGCCGAATATTCTCCTCCATTCTTCTTCTTTTGTCTTTTGGGGTAAAACCGAAAGTGGTATTCTCTCTTTCCACATTTTCATTCTTTTGTTGAATAATTGGTAGCCGAAATTGCTTTGCTTTCTTTTACTTTGTAAGCCGAATACTCTCTTCTCTCCCTCTCATAATTTCTTTATTTTCATAAGAGCCGAAACTTATCATTTTCTTCCCAACCGATTTCTCCATTCATCTTTTTCATCTCTTGCCGAAACCCCTACTCATATTTCGCAATCTTTTCTTTCTCTCATTGTTATCCAAGTCGAATTCTTTTTCTTGTGAAGAGTAGGCCGAATCTCTTCCCTCTCCCTTGTAGCTCTCTTGGCCGAATATCAGTGAAGGGTGGATTTGGTTGGTTGTTCAATCTTTGAACAAGGGTCATTGGAGTGTGGAAGCAAGCAAGAGGAGCCGTTTTTCTGTTAACCGATTGATAAGTGGTGGGGTGGCCGATTGTTAAAGGAGAACCACTACTTGGTTCAGGTTTGGTAGGAAACCAAATCATCTTCAAGGAGCAAGTCAATCGAGGGACTTAGATCATTTCGTTGGGATTTTTAGACTCGTGTATACCAGGTGTGTAAACTAACACACTGATACCTAGTAATGTTTTTAATAAACCTGTTTGCCTGTTAAAAACCATAACAGTATGATGGTTAATTGGATACCCAAATGGGGTATGTGTACGGATTCGGGTAAGTCTACTTTATTACAAGTTATATTATGGATACCTTGGATATTATGATCTATGCTATATATATGCCATGAGATGCAATGTTGGGCATGTTTGCATGAGTTACATGATTTGCATATTGTGCATGAGTTAGTATGACATGTATGGGTGATATGAGTGGAGGGGGATGATGATATCCGTGTCTTTGGGACACTGTGTCTTTGGGACACAGAGGTTTGGCACCTCCAGGTGGTTTGGTACCACTGTGATATTTTGTGACTTTGGGTCACTGGAGGTTTGGCACCTCGCGTCTCGTCGCTGGCTTAGTACCACGGTGGGTTGGCCCCTGATTGATTAAACGGGATTGAGCGCCGGTGATTTGGTATCACACGATGGGTTGGCCCCATCACTCGATTATCGTGACTACGGTCACAAAGTGGTTTGGTACCACATTGTGTCTTTGGGACACGGAGGTTTGGCACCTCATTGCGACTCGCGTCCCCCGTGGTTTGACACCACCGTGGGTTGGCCCCACTTGAGATATGGGATTGTCTGCTAGTGATTTGGTATCACACGATGGGTTGGCCCCATCATTGGATTTGTGACTTCGGTCACCAGTGTTTTGGTAACACATTGTGACTATGCGTCACCGGTGGTTTGGCACCACACTTATGGATATCGTGACTTTGGGTCACGGTGGTTTGGCACCACCGGTGGTTTGGTACCACACGGGTAGAGAAGGAGAGATACGGATGGTTAGGATCGGGTTGCATTAATCATGTTGCTATGTATGATGCGTGTTAGCATGTTGTGTTATCGGGAGCGGGATTTATGCACTGTGTAACACCCCAAACCCGGACAAGACACCACGTCCGAATCTGGTATGTTACGGGGAAAACGTATTTGAGAGGTTAGATTTTTTTCACTTAAAAGCTGGGTGAAACCATGGTGTATTTGAAGAAAATTTGAGTAGACTTGTTTGAAATCGAATGGTGTATTTGGAATCCGGAAATTTTGAAAACTTACCCAACAAGTGTAGTTAAAAGCGAGTTGATTTCATTTAAAACTTCAATAGTTTCTTAGTGTTACTTAAAACATTTTTAAACTTGGTAGAAAATCGAGTTTGATTTGAAAATCATTTGAGTTGACTTAATATCGAAACATAGTATAATACCCGATGGTATAGTTTAAAACACATTGCGTTATAATTCTGAAATCATTGTCTTTCCAAATTTTAGTAAAATTCATACCAAATTATTTTGTTAAGGCATATGAAAATCTAATTAAAACATAAACATCATAAAACATAAATCAAAGGCCTTTTACAAATCCAAATTAAAACCCAAATAAAGTAGATAAGCTAAAGTACCCAAATTGAATAGTCTGAGCAAAACTTTTATTAAAGCATGGCATGTGCACCCGAGTCCATCCGGCCCATGTCCGCGTCTCACGAGTCACTGAAATGTCAAAGGAGAGGGTGAGTCGAATGACTCGATGCATAAATCCCGCACCCGATAAAACAACATGCTAACACACATCATACATAGCAACATGATTAATGCAACCCGATCCTAACCATCCGTATCTCTCGCCTCTACCCCGTGGTGGTACCAAACCACCTGGTGGTGCCAAACCACTGGTGACCCAAAGTCACGATATCCATAAGTGTGGTGCCAAACCTTTGGTGACCCAAAGTCACGAATAATCCAATGATGGGGCCAACCCATCTCGTGATACCAAATCACTAGCGACAATCCCAGATCTCTCAAGTGGGGCCAACCCACGGTGGTGTCAAACCACGTGGACGAGTCGCAATGAGGTGCCAAACTTACGGTGTCCCAAAGACGAATGTGGTACCAAACCCACCGTGACCACGATCCACAAATCCGATGATGGGGCCAACCCATCGTGTGATACCAAATCACCCTGGCGTCAATCCCGTATAATCAGCGTGGGTCCAACCCACCGTGGTGCTAAGCCATTGGGACGAGGACGAGGTGCCAAACCTCTGGTGACCCAAAGTCACAAAATATCATCTGTGGTACCAAACCCTTTGGAGGTGCCAAACCTCCGGTGTCCCAAAGACACAGTGTCCCAAAGACACGGATATCATATCCCCCCTCCACTCATATCACCCATACATGCCATACTAATGCGTATCATGTAAGTCATGCACTCATACTAATATGTTTAACATCATATCTCATATCACATACATTCATAATCATGGTATCATATAAATCATCGGTAAGCTCATAATAATACTGACTTACCCGAGTCCGCAATCATACCCAATAGGGTATCATATCAATCACCACTGTTTCGCTTATTACAACACAGGTTATTAACATATTACTAAGAATCAGTGTGTTAGTTTACACACTTGTTTAAGCGCAATCCCTAATACCAAAAGAAACGATCTAAGGCTCCTTGATTACTGGCTCCTACAATCGGCCAAATAGGAGTTAGGCACTAAGACCATTCGGCCAAAGACTTTTAAGCCAACAGGAGTCATTATCAACCCTTACCTTACTATTGGTTTGATTTCTTACCAAACCCGAACCACAATGGTTCTCCTTCCAACAATCGGCTACACCTTCAAAAGAGAACAATTAAACCTTTATCACCCTTGACTTATTCGAAACCAAAAGATTGAACAACAATAATAATACCAATCACTTACCACAACCTCTGCTTACCAATCGGTTAGTAGAGTAGAAAAACCCTTATTGATTACTCCCAATATCCAAGGACCCTATAAGAGATGATTAAACAGATGGTTACCCCTCTTCCACAAACCAAAATCGACCTAACACTAGAGAGACAAGAGTAATGGCCATTCGGCCAAGAACTTACTAAATTCCCAAACGATTGAAGCAAGATCCCAACCCTCATCGATATTCGCCACTACAACCACTAGGAGAAGGGAGATATTCGGCTAAGTTGAAGACTAATGGAAGAGAAAAGAGATTCGGCTAGAGTAAGCAAAAGAATTATGTGTTCGAAAGAAAAAAAGAATCGGCCAAAGTCTTGAGAAGAGAAAAAAAATGGAAAAGAGATAGGTGCTTTTCGGTTTTGAGAAGAAAGAAATGGAATGGATGAATGAAGATTTCGGTTTAGGGGCAAGGTAAGTTTCGGCTTTAGTGTTTCAAAGAGGAGAAAAATGAAATATGAGAAGAGAGAATACAAGTTTTGGTTTTACACCGAAAGAAAGGGAGAGATGAGTATTCGGCTACCCAGATGTTTGAGAAAAACAAAACAAAAATTCGGCAAGGCTGCTTGTGTTTTTCGGTTCAAAAAGAAAATATGAAGAAGCTTTGTTGAAGAAATTCGGCTAACAAAAGACTAAAAGGGAAACTTTTGCTCTTGACCAAAAGTGACCGAAAATATGCACCAAAATGCCAAGGTACATTCGGCCTCCCCCCTTTCCCACACTAAGCCGTCACTTCCCCACTCCCAACTCCCTAAAATTCGGCCATAATCCCCACAACCACTCCAAGCCACAAGTTCAAAATAGTTTGAACAAATCTCCCTCCTACTTTCACTCTCCACCCACCAAGCCACCATTTGACCAAGTCCAAGGAGGAATTTAAACTTCATCCAACTCTTCCCTCCTATGCCGTCCAAAAATGAACCAAAAAGTGAGGTCTTTGCAGCTTGAACACAAGACCTCCACCTCAAGCAATTGACGCCACACCTAGCTCCCCAAATAGCGCATGCCTTGCCACCTTGCCAGCTCCTCTTTTGTGCAATAAAACTCTAAATTATTTTCTTAAACCCCAACTCTTTCAGCTCCCTACACCTAAGGCTCAAAAACTAAATTTTTCCCATTCCCTCAGGCATACTCCTAGCCTACAACTAAGCCCTTAAAACATAGAAATAGCAACACAGCATACTAACTCATGCAATATCATGCAACAACAAAATAGCCCCTAATCCGGGATATTACACACTGAGTCCTGTGACTCACCCTCTCCTTTGACATTTCAGGTGATACTTAGACGCGGACATGGGTAGGGATGGACTCTGGTGCTTATGCCATCTTTGAATAAAGTTTTACTCGGACTACATAATTTGGGTACTTTAGTTTATTTACTTACTTGGGTTTATTTTGGATTTGTAAAAGGCCTTTAAAATTATGTTTTATGTTGTTTATGTTTTAAGTTGATTTTTAATATGCCTTAACAAAGTAACTTGGTATAAACTTTACTAAAACTTGGAATGACAAGGATTTCAAAATTATAACGCAATGTGTTTTCAACTATACCATCGGGTATCACATAATGTTTTGATATTAAGTAGCTCAAATGATTTTTTTTTCAAATCAAACTCGATTTTCTAATAAGTCAAAAATGTTTTAAGTAACATCAAGGAACTGCTTGAATCATTAAATGAAATCAACTCGCTTTTAACTACACACAATGAGTTAGTTTCCAAAATTTCTGGGTTTTCAAACACACCATCCGATTTCAAACAAGTCTACTCAAATTTTCTTCAAATACACTATGTTTCCACCCAGCTTTTAAACGAAAAATCTAACCTCTCAAGACGTGATGTCTTGTCCGGGTTTGGGGTTACATAATTATTACCTTGAACTTTCAAATTTACGAGCTTGATATCAAATACCCATAATTTTTGTGAGATTTTAGGCCTTTTAGAGCATATATTCTTTTTCTTGCTCACTTTATTGATTATGAGTGTGTCAACATTGATCTGTAATTCTAGAACTTGAATGGATTATACATGTCGAGACCACACCTTTGATTTGATATACAGAGATGATAAAGGCACCTAGGTTGTAACCCACTTACTCCGTAAATGCCTACCTTCACAATTAACCCCTAGTGAACCCCGTTTAATCCTAACAACCCTTTTTATTGGCTCACCCACTAATATTAACCCAAAACCCTTTATATTTGTTATCACCATTCTTTTTGACTACCCTTATATAGAGATTTCATTTGATCGGTTGCCTAATTATTTTTTTTCAGTAGTAAATTCATCCTTTATTATTATCTGACTTGTTTTTTTTTTTTTTTTAATTCGAAGTATCTTCATTATTAGTTTTGCGATTAAATGAGCTTATACGTTTAATTTCTAATTATTGAAGAAAAAGCTCGTGTCATTAGTATTAGTAGTGCAAATTTTCATTTGATGTAATTATTTATTATTAGTTCGTGTTTCTAGTTAGGTAATTTGTCAGGTCAGTCTCGATTCTAACCTGTTAATTCAGCCTTTATCCACACCTTTAACCCAAGCCCCGTTACAACCCTGTTAAAAACCTTTTGATTTGTGTATCATCTCATATTATAGTGGTGGAGATTTGATTTTCATGCAAGCCTATGGGATTAACTCTTCATGTTCGACTTTTGAGTGCTTAATTTTAAACCTTAAACACTTTGAGTGATTTGAGTAAACTTTTAGTGAGGATGTCAACTCTTGTCGATTTTGAATAAGAGGTAGTTAATTAGGTAAGGGGAAACACCTAATGTTTTCGAGCTATAAATGTATGACTTTGATTGTTTGAATTTTTAGGACCCTTTGAGTTAAATTATCAATGTATGAATTATCTTTGAATTATGATGAAACACTATTGATGAATATTATGAATCGAGGAAGTTCGTTTTAATTTTGAGTTGAGAATTTTGCTTGAGGACAAGCAAAAGCTTAAGTGTGAGGGTATTTGATAAACCCTTGAATCGCCAATTCAGACCTACAGACTAACGAAGAAATCACTTTTGAAGTACTTAATGTCTTCCTATACGAGACAGTCGAGGTAAGCAATCCTAAATTCAGCACTTTTGAGGTAAATATTACCCGACTTAAACTTTATATCAAAAATCGAGTTGATCGCATGAGAAAGGATTTTCCCCTCCTCAAACCACCATGACCATATGAATAAGAGGTAAAGTCTAGCTTAAGACTATAAACGAGCGCTTCTCAGGAGGCAACCCGAGCACTAACCTCATTTAAATTTTCATATTTTATTTTAATTTTTACTTTCATATTTTTTTAGCATCTAATTACAAACTAACCGAATAAGTAAAACACGATTTCCATACCACACGGACTAGGACACGGCCGTGGCCATGGCCTTGTGGACACCACGGGTAGGCACATGGGCGTGGACCGTATCACTATTTACTTTTATTTTTATTTTTTCAATTTTATTTTTATTTTTATTTTTATTTTTATTTTTATCTTCATTTATTTATTTTCATTTATTTATTTATTTTTATTTTCTTTATTATTTTCTTTTAATTATTTATTTCATTTAGATTTAGCTTAGGTTACAATAAAATTCGACCGGCTGCTTCGAGGATTCAATTTCAAACGGTTCCAGACGCTTCCCCACATTCACCTCCAATCCTATCCGGTTTCTTTTCGTTAACTTCATCCAAAATTTAGGAAGTTTCACATCTCTCCCTATCTTTTGATTGTCTCACTATATTGTCATATTATCTATCTTTGTACATTGAGGGCAATGTACATATTAAGTGTGGGGGGTTAACTATAGTATCATTTGAAAATCCCTGAATTATGCCTTGTTCTAAAGAAAGTCTCTCATATTATGATTAGAATAAAAATTAGAATGAAAATTCTTTTGATTTATGATTTTTATTGATATATTCTAGAGTAAGTCATTGATAATTGTGCATTGATGATAAATCGTAAAAGTAACATATTTTAAGTCCACATTTAGTATGCTTTTGGATGATTTATCCCTTGATTTATGTAAAAAGGTGCTCTTAATCCTTTCTTTTCATGTCTTATACCTAGGAAAGCACCCGAGGATGAAAAGAACATAAAACGGGCCCAAAATGAAGTAAATAAGCCATATCATGAATTCGACACGACCTGGCCCGGCGACCACACGGCCGTGCCACGCCTAACATCTAGTACACGGTCTTTCCCCCGAGTCACAAGGCCGTGTCTCAAGTTAGAAATCTGAACACGGCCTGGAGTCGGTCCACACGAGCATTTTATCTTTTCTCTTGCGATGTTTTGTTTATTCATTATGAACTAAAACCCTCAGATACCTGAAGGGGGTGAAACCTAGATGGATCTTTTTATTTGATTTTTAAGTTATATGATAATTACTTAGTTTGTTCTTAATTATGTTGCTTAATCCAAATATAATGTGCTTAGGTGGAGGAGGAATAGACCCTACCTAAGAGTAGATCTAACATAATTAAGCGGAGTTGATCGAACGCCTAGAGATAGGGTTACGAGATTTTACCGGATTAGGGTGAAACCTAATATGGGAGTCCATTGATCGATTTACTGCTATCCTAGGGGGTTATTATAAGCGAATGAGAGTTCACTAATTAACCTAGGGTTAGACGTTATTCGCCTCAAGAGAGGATATAATATAGGTTAAGAGTCTTACGGATCAAGCTAAGTAAAAGAAATCATATAATTTAAGGTAAAATAATAAGTGAAGTTTAGGTGGATTCTTCTTGAGGGTATCGTCGTAATCAACTGAGTCTTTCTTCAAGTTATTTTCCTATTCATCCTTTTTGTCTTTGTGTCCTTAGTTTAGTCTTCGTCAATATAGTCTAACGAAACTTCACTCTAGTTTTAAGGCTAATTAATAAAAAGAAAGTTAGTATTAGTACTCTTAGTTCCTTTGGGTTCGATATCCGGTCTTGCCCAAGCTATACTACTGTTCGATAGGTACACTTGCCTTTAATCGTTGACAGAGTTAGTTTCCAGGTTTGATCATTCTTTTATAAATTTTAAAGCTCTGATTTACAGCGATCAAGTTTTTGGCGTTGTTGCCGGGGAACTAAAATATTAAGAAAACTCTATGTTTATTACTTTAGCCATTATTTTATTTATTTATTTTTAATTTTAGGATAATTTTTAATTTTGCTAGTTTTTTTTTTTTGCCTTTCTTGCTTTTCTTTCCAGGTACCTCTAATTTATGACTAGAAGGAACCCAAGAGGACCTGTAGTATACGAAAGTGATATTGAAGCTACCACTCGAAGGGATCGTCAGGAAACCAGGCGAGCCCTAAATTACACAGAAAAAGAGAAAGAAGACAGGTCCAATCCTACTGAAGGGATGGACGAAAACAACCCACCACCACGCGATGTGGGAGATCGCAACGCTCCACGTACAATGATTTATTATGCGAAACCGCATTTAACAGGAGTAGAATCGAGTATTGTTAGGCCTACTATATCTGCAAATAATTTTGAATTAAAGCCTAACACAATACAAATGATTCAACAGTTTGTTCAATTTAATGGTTTGCAGGACGAAGATCCGAACATGCATATAGCTAACTTTTTAGAGTTCTGTGATACCTTCAAAATAAATGGCATTTCTGATGATGCCATACGTCTTCGGTTATTCCCTTTTTCATTAAGAAATAAAGCTAAACAGTGGTTAAACTCGTTACAACAAGGGTCAATCACTACATGGGATCAGATGACCGAAATGTTTTTAATGAAATATTTTCCACCGGCCAAACAGCCAAATTAAGGAATGATATCTCTTCTTTTGTGCAGATGGATTTAGAAACACTATATGATGCATGGGAGAGATTCAAACATCTCTTGAGGAGGTGCCCACACCATGGCTTACCCTTGTGGCTACAGGTCCAAACATTCTACAACAATGTCAACCCCTCAACGAGGCAACTGATTGATTCAGTAGCCGGTGGAACTCTGAAGAACAAAACTCCAGAAGCAACCTACGAGTTCATTGAGGAGATGTCATTAAACAATTATCAGCGGCAAGCTTCGAGGACTAAACCAACAAAATCGGTAGGAGTCTTCAACGTCGACACCATGATGATGCTATCAACGCAGCTTGAGATGATAAATAGAAAGCTTGATAGTTTATGTTCCTCGCAGATACATCCAGTCATGCAGTGTGACGCAAGTGGAACCATGGCGAATCCTAAGTACCTACCTTACCAACCGGAAGAATAGAGCGAACAGATGAACTATATATGTAACAATTTCCGATCTAATAATAATCCTTATAGTAACACTTACAATCCAGGTTGGAGAAACCACCCAAATTTTTCATGGGAAGGTCAAGGCAATCAAAGAAATCAAGGGCAACAACCTCCTCAAAACTTCCAAAATCAGCCCTATCCACGAGATAAGAAACCAACCTACGCGGAGGAACTAAAACAACCGGCAAACACAGAAGAACGCCTACAAAATATTGATAGGACAATCAAAAGCAATGAAAGCCGAATGAGTGAAATTGCTAAATCAGTCAAGGAAATGACTAATGCAGTCGAGCAACTCACATGGCTCATATCAGAATGACCACAAGGACGTCTACCAAGTAACACTGAGATTAATCCAAAGGATCAAATTCAAGCCATAGTAGCTCAGAAAAATGTAGAGATAGACGAACCCATCTCAAAACAAGAAGACAAGGTAGACGAAGGTAAGGTAGAGGTAACACACGAAAAGCAAAAACCAGTAATCAAAGAATACCAACTTCACATACCTTATCTCAAAGCGTTAAAAAGAGACAATTTAGAGGAATAGTCCAGTAAGTTTCTTAAACTTTTAAAGAAATTACATATTAATTTACCTCTTCTTGAAGCTCTTTTTCAGATGCCAGACTCGAGGAAATTTTTAAGATAGCTCTTGATAAATAAACGCAAATTAGACGAAGAGCCACACATTGAACTCAATGCAAAGTGCTCAGCAATCCTACAAAATAAACTACCACAGAAATAAAAGATCTAGGGAGTTTTACAATTCCATGTTTAATTGGTAGTTTAAATATTGATAATGTATTAGCTGATTTAGGGGCAAGCATAAATGTTATGCCTTATACATTGTTTAAGCGACTAGGTCTAGGGAAGCCCAAACAAACTAGGATGAGTATTCAATTAGCAGATAAAACTGTTAGAATTCCTAGGGGCATTATTGAAGATGTTCTCGTAAAAATCGATAAATTTGTGTTCCTAGTAGACTTTGTTGATTTAGACATGGATGAGGATAATTCAATCCCCTTAATTTTAGGAAGACCTTTTCTAGCAACTGCCAAGACTAAAATTGATGTTGCCACAGGTGAGCTCATACTTTGTATAGGTGACGACTCAATTAGCCTTCAAGCCCTCGACTCAACTAGGTCATCAAAGAATCAAGGTGAGAAAGAAAATTCTTTTGATAATCATTCAATTACACCCTCTTTACAGGAACCACCAAAAAAAGGAACGATTGAACCGGATCCTCAGCTTAGTGCCAACAAAAAAATAACTCACGAGGTGCAAAGGATTCAAATCGATGACCTAGATGAGTGGAAAACGCACTTCAAGGAGAAATTAGGGATACACGAGGAAGAGCTAGAGCTACACATTGAAAAGTCGAAGGAGCCACCAGCAGAGCTCGTAGGAACATCAAATAACATCAAAATAGAAAATTAGGTACTAATCAATAAAGTCGATCTTAGCATCATCACAGCAAACCTGAAGAAAGATATCCCTCTTGAGGTACATAATATCTTCCTACACGAAAGAGTCGAGGTAAGCAACCCAACATGCGGCACTTCTAAGGTAAACGCTTATCGACTCAACCTTTGTCAAGAAAATAGGACTATAGGAATGAGGGAAGATATCCAAACTTTCAAACCTCCCTAAAATTTTCAAATAAGAGGAAAGTCTAGCTTAAGACTATAAACGAGCGCTTCTCGGGAGGCAACCCGATTACTAACCCTATTTTTTTTTTTTTGCATTTTTTATAAATTTTATTTTCTTTTTCCTTTTCTTCTCCTTTTTAACTAATCAAAAGTGCAGAATTCCAGACCACACAACCTTACACACGGCCGTGTCCGTGGCTGTGTGGACCACCTGAACCACCACCTTGACAGGGTAGAGGCCGTGCAACCCAGTCTAACCACCCTAACATCACGGATCCAACCACCCTCCCAACGGGCACCGACAGATAAGGCACGACCGTACCCTCAACCATGTAAAGCTATTGACTTATCGAACACGAGGAAGACACACCCGTGCAGGACGACCGTGCCAAAAGAAAAACTTCACGAGCATGGGCATGGAGGGATCAAACACGGGCATAGTGTGACAACACCCTCTATAACACGGCCGTGTGAGGAGGCCGTGTAAATCGACACACCCTGGGACCACGATCGTAGGGGAGTACCAAACTTGAGCATCTATTTAAACCCCTCACCTCTCCCCCTTTCCCCCATCTTATCTCATCCCTATCTTCTTTGCTTCTCACTCTCTTCCATCTTAGCTTCTTCACTCACTAAGACACTAAATCCTTGGGCAAGCCAACAACATGCCGAAGAAATGGAGAAAGCTAAGCATAGGCTTCTTAATAAAGAACGATTAACATGAGTTCATGCCGGCAGCTTCGTCTTAACACTGAGCCAAGGATCTTTGAGACCATTTAGTTTATATTTTTCTTTTCTCTTTCCTTTCATTCTCTTTTTCTTTGCTAATCTTATGCTTAAATTAGTTTAACTTAGTTTAGTTTTGTAGTGTCAGGTTCTCCAGGCTGCTAAGGAATCACGCCAACCACCACGATAACCTCTTCATTTCCGCCACCCCAGCACTTTCCCAGCATTAGAAGTCACACCCACCTTGCGAACCATCCTTCAATAAGGACTTCACAGTCTATTAATATTTTCTTTTCATTTTAGTTTTCTTCTTAGTCTCCTTCTCTTTAATTTGTTTTTCTATAAATTTATATTTAGTTATTTTTATTAGGTCTTAATAAAGCCTGGCTACTTCTCAAAGCGCTACCCAATTTCTTCATCTAGCACAAGAATGTTATCCTGACTGACCATCACCGCCACCAAAGACACTCATCTGGGAAAACATCCACAACTCAGGGAGTAATTCTTTCCCCTTCTCTTTTGATTTATCCCTTAAATGTCATTATCTATCCTTGTACATTGAGGGCAATGTACATCTTAAGTGTGGGGGGTGAATAACTATTTTGAGAAAATACCAAACTTTCTGCATTATTCTCAAACCCTGAGGACAAAAATGCCTAACTATTTGCATGATTCCCAAACCCCTGAATTTAGTCTTGTTTTTAAGCAAAGTTGTCATATTACTAATTAAGATGAAATTTCTGATGATTTGTGATTTTTATTGATATGCTTTTGAATAAGTCATAGTTAATTGTGCATTGATGATTAAATTTGAAGAATATTAGGGAATCAAGCATGATAAGTCTAATTTTCTAAAAATTAAAATTTTAGGTTGTCAACCAGAATTTGAATGTTATCTTGAAATTTGAGATTTACAAGGTTGATGTCAAAAACACCCATAATTTTTGTGAGATTTTGAGCCTTATAGAGCATACATTTTTTTTCATGATCACTTCTTGATTATGAGTGTGTTAACTATGAACTGTTATTTTAGAACTTGCCTCGATTATACGTGTCGAGACCACAGTTATGATTGGATAGACAGAGATGATAAAGGCACCTAGGTTTTAACCCACTTACTCCACTAAATAACCTACCCTTATAATTAACCCTTAGTGAACCCCGTTGAGCCTAACAACCCTTTTATTGACTCACCTACTAATTTTAACCCAAAACCCTTTGTATTTGTTATCACCCTTTCCTTTGACTACCCTTAATCGAGATTTGATTTGAGCTAGTTACCTAAGTTTATTATTCTGGTAGTTAAATTTATCTTGTAATTACTTAGTTTGTTCTTAAAAAAAAAATCCAGGTTATTCAATATTAGTAGCATGAAAAGAGAGCTTACATAATCAAAGACTGTTTTCAAAAGAAAAGCTCGTATTAGTAGGTTTATTACCTTTTCAATTAGTAAAGTTTCAGTAAAGTTTTAAGTAGGTACTTATCAATTCAATCTCGGTTCTAACCCTCTAATTTCAGCCTGTAACCGCACCTTTTAACCTAGCCTCGTTACAACCTTAACAAAGATCATTTGATTTGTGTATCATCTCATTTTACAGTGGTGGAGATTTGATTTTCAGGCAAGCCTATGGGATAAACTTTTCAGGTTCGACTTCTGAGCGATCTTTTTCTGGACCTTAAACACTTCAGAGTGATTTGAGTGAACCTTAAGTGAGGATATCAATCCTTGTCAATTTGAGTTGAAAAGGTACTTATTTAAAAGAGGGGAGACACCTATGTTTTCGAGGTACAAACTCATGACTTATCTTGTTTGAATTTTTTAGGACTCTTTGAATTGAATTATCCATGTATGGATCATCTGTGAATTAGGATAAAGCATTGTTGATAGGAATCGTGAATCATGGAAAGTTCGTTTTAATTGTAAGTTGAGAATTTTGCTTGAGGACAAGCAAAAGCTTAAGTGTGGGGGTATTTGATAAACCGTAAAAGTAACATATTTTAAGCCAACATTTAGTATGCTTTTGGATGATTTATCCCTTGATTTAAGTAAAAAGGTGCTCTTAATCCTTTCTTTTCATGTCTTCTACCCAGGAAAGCAACCGAGGATGAAAAGAACATAAAACGAGCCCAAAACGGAGTAAATGAGCCTTACCATGAATTCAACACGGCCTGGCCCGGCGACCACACGGCCGTGCCACGCCTAACATCTAGTACTCAGTCTTTCCCCCGATTCACACGGTCGTGTCTCAAGTTAGAAATTCAAACACGGCCTGGAGTCGATCCACACGTGCTACATGGTCGTGCCTTTGTCGTCAGAATGAGCAATTTCAGTCGGAAAGGGATACTTAGGGAGAAAGAATCGCATTCCAAGAGCCTATATATATACCATTAGTACCACCTTTGAGGAGTCGTCAAAGCTAGGCCAAGGAGCCAAGCCGAAAAGGTCAGAACTTGGGAAAATCGTGAAGATAGGCAGTTGATCCATCCCAAGAAGCCAGAATTATACTCAAGACAGTGGAATTCTCCTTCAATTCCTTCAGGGAGTTTTAGGATTTTCTTATGTTTTGTTTTATCTTTTCTCTTGCGATGTTTTGTTTATTCATTATGAACTAAACCCCTCAGATACCTGAAGGGGATGAAACCTGGATGAATCTTTTTATTTGATTTTTAAGTTATATGATAATTACTTAGTTTGTTCTTAATTATGTTGCTTAATCCAAATCTAATGTGCTTAGGTGGAGGAGGAATAGACCCTACCTAAGAGTAGATCTAACATAATTAAGTGGAGTTGATTGAACGCTTAGAGATAGGGTTACGAGATTTTACCGGATTGGGGTGAAACCTAATATGGGAGTCTAATGATTGATTTACTGCTATCCTAGGGGTTTATTATAAGCGAACGAGAGTTCCACTAATTAACCTAGGGTTAGACATTATTCGCCTCAAGGGAGGGTTTAATATAAGCTAGGAGTCTTACGGATCAAGGTAAGTAAAAGAAATCATATAATCTAGGGTAAAATAATAAGTGAAGTTTAGGTGGATTCTTCCTGAGGGTATCATCGTATTCAACTGAGTCTTTCTTCAGGTTATTTTCGTATTCATCCTTTTTTTCTGTGTCCTTAGTTTAGTCTTCGTCAATATAGTCTAAAGCAACTACACTCTATTTTTAAGGCTAATTAATAAAAAGAAAGTATTAGCACTCTTAGTTCCTTTGGGTTCGATATCCGGTCTTGCCTAAGCTATACTACTGTTCGATAGGTATACTTGTCGTTAATCGTTGTCAGAGTTAGTTTCCAGGTTTGATCATTCTTTTATAAATTTTAAAGCTCTGATTTACAGCGATCAATTGATGATTAAATTTTAAGGATACTAGAGAATTAAGCATGATAAGTCTATTTTTTTGGAAAAAAAATTAGGTTGTCTACCTAAATTTGATTATTATCTTGAAGTTTGAAATTTACGAGGTTGACTTTAAAATAACCATAATTATTGTGAGATTTTGAGCTTTATAGAGCATACATTCTTTTCATGCTCACTTTTTTATTATGATTGTGTCAACATTGATTTGCTATTCTAGAACTTGCATCGATTATACATGTCGAGACCACACCTTTGATTTGATATACAGAGATGATTAAGGCATTTAGGTTTTAACCCACTTACACCACTAAAACGCTACCCTAACAATTATCCCCTAGTGAACCCGTTGATCCTAACAACCCTTTTTAATTGACTCACCCACTAATATTAACCCAAAACCCTTTGTAATTGTTATCACCATTCCTTTTTAAGTACCCTTTTTGTCGAGATTTGACTTTGAATAGTTTCCTAACTATGTTCTATATTTCAGTTGTAAAAGTTCTCTCTTATTATTATAATGATTTGTTCTTAAAAAAAAAGCATATTCGTTATTAGTTTTGTGAGCTTACACATTAAAATTCCAATTTTTGAAGAAAAAGCTCGTATTATTAGTATTATTAGTTTTCAATTGATGTAATTATTTAAGATTAGTTCATTTTTCTAGGTAGGAAATTTATCAGGTCAATCTCGATTCTAACCTTCTAATTCAACCTATATCCACACCATTAACCCTAGCCCCGTTACAACCCTGTTTAAGACCTTTTGATCTGTTTGTCATCTCATTTTACAGTGGTGGAGATTTGATTTTCAAGCAAGCCTATAGGATTAACTTTTCATGTTCGACTTATTGAGTGCTTAATTTTGACCCTTAAACACTTTGAGTGATTTGAGTGAATCTTTTGTGAGGATGTCAATCCTTGTAGGTTTTGAATTAAAGGTAATTATTTAGATGAATGGAAACACCTATGTTTTCGTGCTACAAATGTATGACTTATCTTGTTTGAATCTTTAGGACTCTTTGCATTGAATTATCCATGTATAAATTATCTATGAATTATGATGAGACATCGTTGATAGGAATTATGAATCATGGGAAGTTCGTTTTAGTTGTAAGTTGAGAATTTTGCTTGAGGACAAGCAAAAGCTTAAGTGAAACACCCCAAACCCGGCCCACGAGCCCTTACCAGATCTGGTATGTTCCTCGAGAAAACATTTGAAAGTCTGTTTGTTACTTAGGAGAAATTCGTGTGGTTTTGAGAGAAATTTTATATTTTCTTTGGGTTGGGCTCAAGTTGGAAATAAGTTGATTTTTCAAATCCAAGTTTTAATAAGACTTTAAATCAGAGAAAATATCGAGTTGTTTTAAAGTTTACTATAAATTGAAAACCATTTGTTTAGGGTGTCCAAATCACTTAGAGTCATTTTTTTTAAAAAAAATAAAATTTACTTAATCCTTAATTTGATAAAAATTCGTAACGTCATAAAATCAATTAAAACATGCATAAGACAGTTCATATTATGGCCTTATTACATCGGAAACAAAACCCCAAAATAAATCCAACAAACCTAAAATAATACAAGTCCAAAAATTAAAGTAGAATCCGAACTGAGCATGGCCACCACTAAGCTCCTGCCGACCCAGTCCATCACTGATCGTCACCTGAAAAATATTCCCACAACGGGGTGAGTCATACAGACTCAATGTGTAACCAACACTAAATCCAAACAGATTCAAGCATATCAGATCATATATATATTCATATAGTATTTAAATAAAATGATGCAAACCCGAACCCAAACCTAGGTACCATCCGCTACACATCACCCGTACCAACCTGCACACCGTGGGGACTACTAAGTCAACCCTCCATCCGCTACACATCATCGAAGGCAGTCGCTACAGTCGACGTGCTCATCGCCCTTATATATTGTGGCATAGCCAACAGATAACATTTTGTGTCAAGAGACACCACATTCAGATACTGTGACTGAAGTCACCACATTCACTTCCCCTTTCATAATAACCCATATGCCCATGTCATACATATCATGCACAGATTATGTCCCATTCTTTACTTCACATTCTGATAATTAAACATATGCTACAAAAGATCACATTATAATCCTAGTAGGAGTAGGAAAACGTACCTGAGTCCTTTGTACCATTGCATGGTACCTTGGCCACATTCACATTAATAAAAACATAAATATATCAAATTTATTGCCTTAAATCTATTAAGAGCTAGTGTGGGGTCACGCCTGATTCACTTAACAGTTTTACTGAAATCCTGAAACCTGATCTAATGCCTTAGATCCTTTGTTCCTACATTCGGCCAACATTTAATACTTAAACAAAAGCCTATTCGACTATAAAACCAAATCCCGAAGGATAACCATAGCCAGATCCTTACCTTGCTGTCGATTGGGTTACTAACAAATCCCGAAAACTTCGTGATGACCCTTCTTGAAATCGTCCACTATTAAATCACTGAACTAGTTAGTTTCCGGCTTTTGAATAACTAAGAACAGATCTTAACCATGAAATAGGGCTTTGGCCGAATAGCATATTTACTTACCTTTGTGAATCTAAAACCCCGAAAACACCACTTAACTATGATGATGTCGACACCCCTATACACATATGTTAGATCCGATTTCCAATCCCTTAAGGGACTTAACACGTGTCCTTCGGCCTAAACTATATTTTTCTTACCTTAGATCTAGAAATCCCGGATGACTTCCTCCTTGTAGTTGACAATAGCAAAAATCCCGAAAGAATCCTTCATAGTTTTAGCTAAAGACATTGATGGCATTAGAATCTTAATTTCGACTTAAAAAAAGAAATAAGATGATGACTATAGATCCTTACCCTTTTATATTGAAATCGATTGCACCTCTATCTGTCACCACTTGATAGATTCAGTTTTGAGGCTTGAAGAATAACCGGCTTGAAGTCACTTGTGTATTCGACTTTAGAAGAGAATAGTAGGGAGTTATGAATTCGGCTAGATGATACTAGGGAGATTCGGCTTAAACCAAAAAAAAGGAAAAGAGAGAGAGAAGCTTTAGGAAGAATCGGCTATGCTAGATTTTAGGGAGGAGTTTCGGCTAGAATAAGAAAAAGAAGAAGAAAAGAAATTCTTTGGAGAGAAAAAGGGTAAACGAAAAGGGAGACTAATTTGCTAAATGAAATTCAGCTACTCCCTTCTCTAATTTGACCGAAAATCACCCCTAGAAAGAGCCCCATATTCGGCCACCACCTCCTTCCCTATCACAAGCCTTATTTTTCTCCTCTTTCTTCTCTCTTCACCCATTCAAAAAATAATTCAAAAAGAAGTCATCAATTATCCTTTTCTTAGCCGAACTTTAAAGAGAGTTTAACCTCATCTAAAACTCATCTTTTCAAAATCCTATAGCCGTCCATCACTCCCCTCTCTTTGACGTCAACTAGCTAAAATAAAACCCCAAATTCTGCTTCCCATGCGACTCAATCCTAGGCCCCTCCTCATAGCCCACGACGTCATTTCCAGAGGCCCTAAGTGGCGCCTCCAAGCCACTTTAACAAGCCCATATTTGTGTCATAAATCCCCTACTAATTTTCTTAAGACCTATCAGGCCTAGCTCCCTTTTTCTAGATTTAAAATCTAATAGTATCTAAGGCATTTATCTACATTTTAAAGTCCAGAAAATTCATAGAACACATTCAGAATATTCGTAAGCATGCTACCTCATCTAATTTAGTATTAATGCATAAGCCATAATCCAGGATATTACAGTTCTACCCTCTTAAAATAATTTTGTCCTCGAAATTACCTGGCTAAAATAAGTGAGGGTATTGCTGTCGCATTGCTTCTTCCAGCTCCCACGAAGCTTCTTCCGATCCATGATTACACCATAACACTTTGACTAGAGGAACTGATTTCCTTCGTAGTACTTTCACATCTCACTCCAAGATCTTAATCGGCTCTTCTTCGTATGACAAATCTGGCCTTAGCTCCACCTCTTCAACCAGAACTACATGAGATGGATCTGATCGATAACGACGTAACATAGATACATGAAATACGTCGTGCACCTGCTTCAATTTCGAAGGCAACTCTAACTGGTATGCCACTGGTCCAACTTACTTCAATACCCGATAAGGTCCTATAAACCTTGGGCTTAACTTCCCTTTCCGACCCAATCTCATCACCTTCTTCTAAGGTGAAACCTTAAGAAATACTTGATCTCCCACATCAAATTCTATTTCCTTGCGTTTGAGATCTGCATACGACTTCTGCCTATCCGATGCTTCCTTCAACCGCGCCTGAATTATCTCAACCTTCTCCTCGGATTCTGCCACAATCTCTGGTCCCAAAACTCGACGTTCCCCTAATTCTGTCTAGCATGTAGAAGTGCGACACTTCCGTCCATATAGCGCTTCATACGGTGCCATCTGAATACTGGCCTGATAGCTATTATTGTACGCAAATTCTGCTAAAGGCAAATAGTCTTCCCAACTTCCTCTGAAGTCTATCACTCATCCCCTCAGCATATCCTCTAACACTTGGATCACTCGTTCCAACTGCCCGTCCTACTGTGGATGAAAAGCCGTAGTGAAATCCAATTTAGTGCCTAAAGCTTGATGTAGGGCTTTCCAAAACCGAGGCGTAAACCTTGGATCCCTATCTGAAATGATTGACACCGGCACTCTATGCAGCCTTACAATCTCTGCCACATATAACTTTGCCAACTTTTGTAGAGAATAGTCAACTCTTACCGGAATGAAATGTGCGGACTTTGTCAATCGATCCACTATCACCCATACCGAGTCTTTCTTAGTAGGCGTAAGGGGAAGCCCACTAACGAAGTCCATGGTAATTCTCTCCCACTTCCACTGCGGAATCATAATTGGCTGAAGTAATCCCAATGGAACTTGGTGTTCAGCCTTAACTTGCTAACACGCCAAACACTTGCCAACAAATTCTGTAACTTCCCTCTTTAGACCAGGCCACCAAAATTGTTCCCTTAAATCTCTGTACAACTTAGTACCTCCAGGATGCATAGCATAAGGGCTACTATGCGATTCCTGAAGAATCCTCTGTCTTAGGTCCTTGTCCTTAGGCATACAGACCTTACCCTTGAAACACAACACTCCATCGCCATTAATATCATAATCCCTAAACTCTCCATCCTGTACTAGCTGTAGCTTAACACTTAGATCCTTATCAGCCTCCTGCCCTCTTTCACCTCATTCAGCCACATCGGCTTGACTTGCAACTCTACCAACAGGCTTCCATCATCATACAAACGCATATGTGCAAACATCACCCTCAGAGCCGACACAACCTTCCGACTTAGGGCATCCGCCACTACATTCGCTTTGCTCGGATGATACTCTATCGAACAATCATAGTCCTTCAGTAACTCCACCCACCTTCGCTGTCTCAGGTTCAGCTTCTTCTGAGTCAGCAGATACTTAAGGCTCTTGTGGTCCGTGTAATTCACTGACTTTTCTCCATAAAGGTAGTGCCTCCACACCTTAAGAGCAAAGACCACTGCCGCCAATTCCAAATCATGCGTCAGGTAGTTAACTTCATACGGACTTAATTGCCGAGACGCATACGCGACTACTTTCCCATCTTGCATCAGTACGCAACCCAACCCTGTATGGGAAGCGTCACAACACACCACGAAATCCTTCCCTGCCTCGGGTTGAATCAAAATTGGAGCTTCAGTCAAGACCCTCTTAAGCTTTTCAAAGCTCTCCTGTTGTTTATCCATCAATACGAAAGGTACTTCCTTCTTTAGTAACTTTGTCAAAGGTGCGGCTATCGACGAGAACCCTTCCACAAACCTTCTGTAGTAGCCTGCCAATCCCAAGAAACTTCGAATCTCAGCCACAGACTTAGGTAGTTTCCAATCTAGCACTGCCTCGATCTTCCTAGGATACACCCTTATTCCTTCTGCGGATACCACATGCCCTAAGAATGCAACTTCGTTCAGCCAAAATTCACACTTACTGAATTTGGAATAGAGCTTCTTCTCCCTTAGCACTTGCAACACAATCCGAAGATGCTCATCATGTTCCTCCTCAGACTTGGAGTACACTAGGATGTCGTCGATGAACACAACGACGAACCTATCCAAGTAGGGTTGAAAGACCCAGTTCATCATATCCATGAATGCGGCTGGGGCGTTTGTTAAACCAAACGGCATCACTAAGAATTCGTAGTACCTGTATCTTGTTCGGAACGCCGTCTTATGGATATCTGCCTCCCTCACCTTAAGTTGATGATATCTCGATCGTAGATCTACCTTCGAAAATACTGCTGTCCCCTTCAGCTGATCGAACAAGTCATCGATCCTTGGCAAAGGGTACTTGTTCTTGATGGTCAGCTTATTCAACTGACGATAATCTATGCACATGCGCATAGTTTCGTCCTTTTTCTTCACAAACAAGACCAGTGCTCCCCACGGAGACACACTGGGTCGAATAAACCCATAATCGAGCAACTCTTGGATCTGAGCCTTGAGCTCAACCAACTCTTTTGGTGCCATTCGATACGAGGCAATTGACACAGGAGCTATTCCTGGTAGCAAGTCAATTCCAAATTCCACTTCCCTATCTGGGGGTATTCCAAGTAATTCCTCCGGAAAGACATCCACAAAATCCCTTACTGTCTTTACTCCACTAACTCCCACTTCCTTAGCATCCAACGCACTAACAAAAGTCAATAAAGCCTTGCACCCTTTTCGAACCATCTTTACAGCCTTAAGTGCTGAAACTATATTAGACAAGTAGTTTCTTCTTTCTCCGATCATAACTATCACTTCATCCTCTAGGGTCCTTAATTCCATTCGCTTGCCTGCACAATCCAACACAGCCCAATGTTCCACTAGACAATCCATGCTGAGTACGAGATCGAATTCTCCGAAGGGTAGTTCCATTAAGTTGGCAAGAAAGTTCACTCCCTGAATCTCTAGAGGTACACTCCGAAAGATTTTATTCACCACCACAGTTTGACCTAGTGGGCTTACTACAGTCATCTCCCTAGCAGAAGTTCAGAGGCTATGCCTAGTGTTTCCACTACACTACATGCAATATAGGAATGGGTCGAACCCACATCAATCAGAGCAACATAAGGTTTACCGAATACAAGGAACGTACCGGTTATGACGTCCGGCGCGTCTCCATCCTCCCTCCGGCGAACCGCGTACACTAGACCCGGCTATCTTGCCTCTGCATTACCAACACCTCTGCGAGGTGTTCTACGTCCTCTTCCAACACCATTACCTCTACCATTCAGACCACGACCCCGCTGAGGCTGCTGTCCACCTCTGCCAGCCTGATTAATATTCTGAGCCGCTGGTCGATTCCCATCTAGTTTCATAGGACAGTCCTTAATCATATGGTCCTTAGACCCATACTTGAAGCATCCTCCCATTTTCTTCCAACACTCCCCTAAGTGCATCTTCCCACATTGAGCACAAGTACGATACTGCCCTCCTGTAGCAACTTGCTAACCTTGCAGCCCATCAGCTCTAGGCCACTTTTGTACATTTCCTGACGGTCCAGACGATCCAAATCCTCTTTTCTGCCTATTCCGATCAGTATTCTGTCTTACAGAGTCCTTAATTCCCTCGGCTACCTTAGCCTTCTCTACCAACACTGCGAACTCCCTCTCTTGCTGCGGAGCTATCAATAACCTTAGATCATCTCTTAGTCCATCCTCAAACCGGACACACCGCTCATGTTCAGTAGCCACTATCCCTCTAGCATAACGGCTCAGCCTAAAGAATTCAGCCTTGTATGCTGCCACAGATGTATTTCCTTGAACCAGCCCCAGAAATGCCTTCCTCTATGCATCAATGTAGTGAGTACCAACATACTTCTTCTGATATGCCGCTTTAACATATTCCTAAGTAAGTTCTTCAGCCGTAGCACTATCCCGAACCGTGAGCCACCATTGATATGACTCATCGCGGAGAAGCGACACTAACCCTTTCAGTTTTTCCTCAGCGGTCAGATCGAGCTCAAGCATGATCCGCTCAGTCGCTTCCAACCAGTACTCAGCCATACTAGGTGCCACACCAGATACGCCACGGAACACCTCAGCTCCGTTGGCTCGGAGTCGCTCGGGTACAGACTTTCGAGCGCCCATATTCCCTCCAGCACCAGCCACCATATTCAGAACTCACAGCACAGCCTGCGGTACAACATCGTCCCCCGTCGATGTTCTTTGCTCAGCACAACGGTGGTGTGGTGGTGGTACTTCATTCTCAGATCCTTGACCAGACCTAACGGGTTCCGACACGGTCATTCGGCCTCGACCGCGTCCACACACATTACGACGACGTCCCTTAGAGCTCATGTCTACGTTTGCGTTTCAATCTGATTAAGAAAATTTTTTTATGCATTAGTATATGTTCCACTGATTATCCGCGAAGAAATTTTTATGAAAGAAGTTTATTAGTAGTTCTTTCGATCAGCCAAAGTTTCAAGTTATCTATCCTAATTCAGAGAAGCACATTCATCCAGTAGTACCTAGCACACACATTCACTATTCGAACTTCCTTATCTATTCCTATCCCAGGGGTATTTTCGTAATTTTTCCTACAGGGGTATTTTGGTAATAAACCGGGGTAACTTCCAAAAATCCTTATAAATCAAAGGTATTTTAAAGTTTGCAAAACTTGGGGTTCTTTTTGAGAATCTGTTTCCCAAATCGGTGTTGTTGCAAAAATTTTGGGAACCGGGGGTCATTTTGGTAATTTTCTAAATCAGGGGCAATTTCATAAATTTTCCCAAATCGGAGTATTTTAATATTTTGCAAAATAGAGTTTTTGGACATTTTATAAAGTAAGGAAATTTTTAATAAAACTATGGGTGGTATGGACATTTTATAAACTAAGGGCATTTTGGTAATTTTACCACTAGGGGTATTTAGGTAATTCTGTAAATCGAAAATATTTTGGAAAATTTTCAAACTAAGTTCTGCTACAATTTAAAAGGGTTATTTGATGATTTAAAACCAAAGTTTTTATGAAAATTCAGCTAATCCCTTTCGGGTTTTAATTATTGAGTTTAGCCCGTGAGTAAGTCCTCTTGGTTAGGGTGAACCGTAGCTACGCACCAGGTAGGATTCAAATAAGAGGAGGTGAGTCACTAGGATCGCTTAAGTACTGTGCTCTTTCGGATCCAATCCTAGACATGCGCACAATGGTTGCCACACCCTAACTCGGCGACTTAACCACAGGTTTGTTTAATTAGGCACTTAAGTTTTATGTAATTGTTGGGGTAAACTAGTCCTAGGGTTCAATAGCTCTTATTATACTATTCTACGTTCCCTTTATTCCCCTATATAGTTCATACAAGAATTCACACAATAGATAGGGGTACTTACCTGGTGGACTGCGGGTCAGAGACTTGGGTGCCATGCCTGAAAAGCCTGCACAATTTCATAAAAAAAAATTTCACAAATTCATTTGGGCCTAAATTTCAAAACATTGTGGGCTTTAAACCCAAGGCCGAGAGTTTAAAACTGGGCTCTGATACCAAGCTGAGACACCCCAAACCCGGCCCACGAGCCCTGACCGGATCTGGTATGTTCCTCGAGAAAACATTTGAAAGTTTGTTTGTTACTTAGGAGAAATTCGTGTGGTTTTGAGAGAAATTTTATATTTTCTTTCGGTTGGGCTCGAGTTGGAAATAAGTTGATTTTTCAAATCCAAGTTTTTATAAGACTTTAAATCAGAGAAAATATCGAGTTGTTTTAAAGTTTACTATAAATTGAAAACCATTTGTTTAGGGTGTCCAAATTACTTAGAGTCATTTTTTTAAATAAAATTTACTTAATCCTTAATTTGATAAAAAATCGTAACGTCATAAAATCAATTAAAACATGCATAAGATAGTTCATACTATGGCCTTATTACATCGAAAACGAAACCCCAAAATAAATCCAACAAACCTAAAATAAAACAAGTCCAAAAAATAAAGTAGAATTCGAACTGAGCATGGCCACCACTAAGCTCCTGCCGACCCGGTCCATCACTGATCGTCACCTAAAAAATATTCCCACAACGGGGTGAGTCATACAGACTCAATGTGTAACCAACACTAAATCCAAACAGATTCAAGCATATCAGATCATATATATATTCATATAGTATTTAAATAAAATGATGCAAACCCGAACACAAACCTAGGTACCATCCGCTACACATCAGCCGTACCAACCTGCACACCGTGTGGACTACTAAGTCAACCCTCCATCTGCTACACATCATCGAAGGCAGTCGCTGCAGTCGACATGCTCATCGCCCTTATATATTGTGGCATAGCCACCAGATAACATTTTGTGTTAAGAGACACCACATTCAGATACTGTGACCGAAGTCACCACATTCAGATACTTTGACCGAAGTCACCACATTCACTTCCCCTTTCATAATAACCCATATGCCCATGTCATACATATCATGCACAGTTTATGTCCCATTCTTTACTTCACATTTTGATAATTTCACATATGCTATAACAGATCACATTATAATCCTAGTAGGAGTAGGAAAACGTACCTGAGTCCTTTGTACCATTGCATGGTACCTTGGCCACATTCACATTAATAAAAACATATATATATAAAATTTATTGCCTTAAATCTATTAAGAGCAAGTGTGGGGTACACACCTGATTCACTTAATGCTTTTACTGAAATCCCGAAACCTGATCTAATGCCTTAGATCTTTTGTTCCTACATTCGGCCAACATTTAATACTTAAACAAAAGCCTATTCGGGTATAAAACCAAATCCCGAAGGATAACCATAGCCAGATCCTTACCTTGCTGTTGATTGGGTTACTAACAAATCCCGAAAACTTCGTGATGACCCTTCTTGAAATCGTCCGCTATTAAATCACTGAACTAGTTAGTTTCCAGCTTTTGAATAACTAAGAACAGATCTTAACCATGAAATAGGGCTTTGGCCGAATAGCATATTTACTTACCTTTGTGAATCTAAAACCCCGAAAAAACCACCTGACTATGATGATGTCGACACCCCCTATACACATATGTTAGATCCGATTTCCAATCACTTAAGGGACTTAACACGTGGCCTTCGGCCTAAACTATATTTTTCTTACCTTAGATCTAGAAATTCCGGATGACTTCCTCCTTGTAGTCGACAATAGCAGAAATCCCGAAAGAATCCTTCATAGTTTCGACCAAAGACATTGATGACATTAGAATCTTAATTTCGACTTAAAGAAAAGAAATAAGATGATGACTATAGATCCTTACCCCTTTATATTGAAATTGATTGCACCTCTGTCTGTCACCACTTGATAGATTCAGCTTTGAGGCTTGAAGAATAACCGGCTTGAAGTCACTTGTGTATTCGGCTTTAGAAGAGAATAGTAGGGAGTTATGAATTTAGCTAGATGATATTAGGGAGATTCGGCTTAAACCAAAAAAAAGGAAAAGAGAGAGAGAAGCTTTATGAAGAATCGACTATGGTAGATTTTAGGGAGGAGTTTCGGCTAGAACAAGAAAAAGAAGAAGAAAAGAAATTCTTTAAAGAGAAAAAGGGTAAACGAAAAGGGAGACTAATTTGCTAAATGAAATTTGGCTACTCCCTTCTCTAATTTGACTGAAAATAACCCCTAGAAAGAGCCCCATATTCGGCAACCACCTCCTTCCCTATCACAAGCCTTATTTTTCTCCTCTTTCTTCTCTCTTCACCCATTTAAAAAATAATTCAAAAAGAAATCATCAATTATCCTTTTCTTAGCCGAACTTTAAAGAGAGTTTAACCACATCTAAAACTCATCTTTTCAAAATCCTATAGCCGTCCATCACTCCCCTCTCTTTAACGTCAACCAGCTAAAACAAAACCCCAAAATTTTACTTTCCATGCGACTCGATCCTAGGCCCCTCCTCATAGCCCACGGCGTCATTTCCAGAGGCCCTAAGTGGCGCCTCCAAGCCACTTTAACAAGCCCATATTTATGTCATAAATCCCCTACTAATTTTCTTAAGACCTATCAAGTCTAGCTCCATTTTTTTAGATTTAAAATCTAATAGTATCTAAGGCATTTATCTACATTTTAGAGTTCACAAAATTCATAGAACACATTCAGAATATTCGTAAGCATGCTACCTCATTTAATTTAGTATTAATGCATAAGCCATAATCCAGGATATTACATTAAGTGTGGGGGTATTTGATAAACCGTAACTATAACATATTTTAATCCTACATTTAGCTTACTTTTGGATGGTTTATCCCTTGATTGATGTAAAAAGGTGCTCTTAATCCTTTCTTTTCATGTCTTATACCTAGGAAAGCGCTCGAGGATGAAAAGAACACAAAACGGGCCCAAAACGGAGTAAATGGGCCATATCACGAAATCAACATGGCCTGAACTAAAGCCCACACGGCCGTGCCTCATTAAAGAAGTTCGAGCACGGTCTGACCATGATTCACACGGGCGTGTGCCATGGCCGAGTCCCTGTCAATGGAAAGAGCAATTTCATTCGGGAAAGGATACTTGGAGGCAAAGAAACACATTTCAAAGCCTATTCAAACACCCTAGCAGGAATTCTACTTAAATTAGGATACTTAAGGGCCAAGTAAGGCATCACAAAGTCTGTATAAACACCCAATGCGGTAACTTGAAAGGGTAGTTCGGTAGAAGCCCTCTACCGGGGCGTCGAGCTAGGCTAAGGAGCCAAGCCGGAAAGGTCAGAATTGTGGGAATCGCTCAAAGTTAGCCAGTTGATCCATCCCAAGAAGCCGGAATTATACTCAAGACGGCAGAATTCTCCTTTAATTCCTTCAGGGAGTTTTAGGGATTTCTTATGTTTTGTTTTATCTTTTCTCTTGAGATGTTTTCTTATTTAGTTATGAACTAAACCCCTCAGATACCTGAAGGGGATGAAACCTAGATGAATCTTATTATTTGATTTTTGAATTATATGATAAATACTTAGTTTGTTCTTAATTATGCATACTTAATCCAAATCTGATGTGCTTAGGTGGAGGAGGAATAGACCCTACTTAAGAGTAGATCTAGCATAATTAAGCGGAGTTGATCGCACGCCTAGAGATAGGGTGATGAGATTTTGTCGGATTAGGGTGAAACCTAATATGGAAATCCATAGATTGATTTACTGCTACTCTAGGGGGTTATTATAAGAGAACGAGAGTTCCACTAATTAACCTAGGGTTAGACGCTATTCGCCTCGAGAGAGGGTTTAATATACATTAGGGAGTCTCACGGATCAATCTAAGTAAATAAATCATATGATTCTGGGTTAGATAACAACTGAAGTCTAGGTGGATTCTTCCTGAGGGTATCGTCGTGATCAATTGAGTTTTTCTTCAAGTTATTTCCCAATTCGTTCTTTTTGTCTTAATGTCCTTAGCTTAGTCGTCATTAATTTAGATTAAAATAACTTCACTTTTTTTTTAAGGCTAAATAGTAAAAAGAATGTTAGTATTAATACTTTTAGTTCCTTTGGGCTCGACAATCCGGTCTTGCCTAAGCTATACTACTTTTTGATAGGTACACTTGCCTTTAATCGTTGTCAGAGTTAGTCTCCAGGTTCGATAATTCTTTTATAAATTTTAAAGCTCTGATTTTAACGATCATTGATGTTATTTGGTTATTTGGTTGAATGATACAATGTTTGAATATCACATTCATGATCTAAAGTGATGTTTATTTATTAAGACTTTAATAGAATGATTATATTAATGATGTTAATTATAAATGATTGATTATGCTATAAATTTGAGTTATGTGTTAGATGTGATATATAAATGAGTTTGACTTTGTTCTTGAGGTATGAAATTTGTATTGACAAAATATGCGAATGACTCTATTTAAATGTTTCAAAATATATCTGCTGATTGTGATTGGTAAGTAAAGTATGCGTGCATGAAATGTTTAAAAAAAATGCCTATTTTGAGTTGTGCCTACTTCGGTAATGCCTCGTAACCCTATTTTGGCGACAGATACAGGTTAGGGGTGTTACATTTGAATGGTATCAGAGCTACGGTTTAGTCTATTCTTTGACTAACATAGCGCGTGTGAGTTTAGCTATACATGCCATATTTTATACTGGGATAATGTGATGACTTCTGACATCTGAAAATGTGTTTTCATATAGTAATGGATCCTGATCGAGCCGTAGCTGATGACGTTGAGAGTGTAGCGCGCTTGCTCGCGCAAGGGGCGATCTTTGATAGATTCTCGACCTCGCCGAGTAATCCGAGGGGAGGCTAGACAAGCCTTCTACCAAATGATGAATGATTGGTTTACACAGTATATCCAGACTAATCCGGCTGCACAACAACTTTCACCCCCGATTAATCCATCTGCAGTGCCTATTATACCTTCGGTGAATGATCCGATGAGATTGTCAAAACCACCTGTTGATAAAATAAGAAAACATGGGGTCGAGGAATTCAGAGCCAATGATGATGATGATGCTGAGTGAGCTGAGTTCCGGCTTGATAATACCTTCCGAGTATTTGATGAATAATCCTATACCCCTGACGAATGTTTGAAATGAGCTATATCTGATAAACCATAAATATAACATATTTTAATCCCACATTTATTATGCTTTTTGATGATTTATCCCTTGATTTGTGTAAAAAGGTGCTCTTAACCCTTTCTTTTCATGTCTTACACTCAGGAAAGCACCAAAGGATGAAAAGAACGTAAAACGGGCTTAAAACGAAGCAACATAGACCTTTCCACGAAAATGACACGGCCTAGGCCAAGGACCACACAGCCGTGTCTCGACGAACACCTGGAGCACGACCTCATCACCACCGTGTACTACGCGTGCAAAGCAGTAAATCTGAACACGGTCGGTCTCGACTTGGGCGTGTGACATGGCGTGCCTCTATTCTTTGGAAAGAGCAAATTCGATCGAAAAAGGATACTTAGGGAGAAAGAATCGCATTCCAAGAGCCTATAAATATTCCCCAAGTACCACCTTTGAGGGGGCGTCAAAGCTAGGCCAAGGAGCCAAGCCGAGAGTGTCAGAGTTAGGGAAAAACGCGAAGATAGCCAGTTGATCCATCCCAAGAAGCCAGAATTATACTCAAGACGGTAGAATTCTCCTTCAATTCCTTCAGTGAGGTCTAGGATTTTCTTATGTTTTATTTTATCTTTTCTCTTGAGATGTTTTCTTGTTTAGTTATGAACTAAACCCTTCAGATACCTGAAGGGGATGAAACCTAGATGGATCTTTTTATTTAATTTTTAAGTTATATGATAAATTACTTGGTTTGTTCTTAATTATGTTGTTTAATTCAAATCTAATGTGCTTAGGTGGAGGAGGAATAGACCCTGCCTAAGAGTAGATCTAACATAATTAAGCAGAGTTGATCGGGCGCTTAGAGATAGGGTTACGAGATTTTGCCGGATTAGGTTGAAACCTAATATGGGAGTCCATTGATCGATTTACTTCTTTCCTAGGGGGTTATTATAAGTGAACGAGGGTTCCACTAATTAACCTAGGATTAGACGTTATTCGCTTCGAGAGAGGGTTTAACATAGGTTAAGGAGTCTCACAAATCAAGCTAAGTAAAAGAAATCATATAATTTAAAGGTTAATTAATAAGTGAAGTCTAGGTGGATTCTTCCTGAGGGTATCGTCGCAATCAATTGAGTCTTTTTTCTTCAAAGTTATTTTCCTATTCATATTCTTTGTCTTTGTGTCCTTAGTTTAGTTTTCGTCAAAAGCAACTTCACTCTAATTTTAAGGCTAAATAATAAAAAGAAGGTTAGTATTAGTACTTTTAGTCCCTTTGGGTTCGATATCCGGTCTTGCCTAAGCTATACTACTGTTCGATAGGTACACTTGCCTTTAATCGTTGACAGAGTTAGTCTCCAGGTTTGATCATTCTTCTATAAATATTTAAAACTCTGATTTTACAGTGATCAAGTTTTTGGCGCAGTTGCCAGGGAACTAAAATATTAAGAAAGCTCTATTTTTATTCCTTTAGCCATTATTTTTTTCGCAATTTATTTCTTTTGTTAAATTTTAATTTCTCTAATTTTTATTATTTTATTTCTTTCCCTTTTCTAGGTACCTCTAGTTTATGACTAGAAGGAATCTGAGAGGACCTTTAGTATACGATAGTGATATCGAAGTAACCAGTCGAAGGAATCGTCGAGAAACCAGGCGAGCCCTAGATTACATAGCAAGAGAGGAGGAAAATAGATCCAATCCTACTGAAGGGATGGACAAAAACAACCCACCACTACGTGATGTGGGGGATCACAATGCTCCACGTACAATGTTTGATTATGTGAATCCGCATTTAACAGGAGCATAATTTAGTATTGTTAGGCCTGCTATATCTGCAAACAGTTTTGAATTAAAGCCTAACACAATACAAATGATTCAACAGTTTGTTCAATTTGATTGTTTTCCGGATGAAGACCCAAACATGCATATAGCTAACTTTTTAGAGTTCTATGATACCTTCAAAATAAATGGCTTTTCTGAATATGCCATCCGTCTTTGGTTATTCTCTTTTTCATTAAAGAATAAAGCCAAACAGTGGTTAAACTCGTTACAACGAGGGTCAATCACTACATGGGATCAAATGAACGAAAAGTTTTTGATGAAATATTTTCCACCAGCCAAAATGGCTAAACTATGTAATGACATCTCTTCCTTTGTGCAAATGGATTTAGAGACACTTTACGATGCATGGGAGAGGTTCAAAGATCTCTTGAGGAGGTGCCCACACCATGGTTTACCCCTGTGGCTACAAGTCCAAACCTTCTACAATGGAGTAAACCCCTCAACAAGGCAACTGATAGATTCAACCGCCGGTGGAACGCTGAACAACAAAACTCCTGAAGCAGCCTACGAATTCATTGAGGAGATGTCTTTAAACAACTATTAATGGCAAGCTTTGAGGACCAAACCGAAAAAATCGGCAGGATTTTGTAACGTCGACACCATGACCATGCTATCAACGCAACTTGAGATGATGAATAAAAAGCTTGATAGTTTGTGTTCTTCAGAGATACATCCAGTCATGCAGTGCGACACTAGTGGAGGCTGTGGCGAATCCGAGTACCCACCCTACCAACGGGAGAGCGAGAAGATGAGCAGATGAACTATATAGGTAATAATTTCCGATCTAATAATAATCCTTATAGTAACACTTACAATCCAGGTTGGAGGAATCACCCAAAGTTTTTGTGGGGAGGACAAGGCAATCAAGGAAATCAAAGGCAAAATTTCTGAAATCAGCTTTATCCACAAGACAAGAACCTAACCATCGAGGAACGTATCCAAGAAGCTGACAGAACAATCAAAAGTAACGAAAACCGAATGGAAGAACTTGCTAAGTTAGTCAAGGAAGTAAGCAAAGCCGTTGAACAACTTGTAAAGTCAATGTCAGAACGACCGCAAGGACGCTTACCTAGTAACACTGATATTAATCCTAAGGAGCAAATTCAAGCTATCACACTTCAGGATAGAAAAGAAATAGATACACCTAACCCAAGTCTAGAAAGTAAGGTAGACGAAGAAAAAATAGAGGTGGTACAAGAAAAGCCAAAACCGGTAGTCAAGGAGTACAAACCTCGCATACCTTATCCCGCAGCATTACAAAAAGACGATTCAGAGGAGCAGTTCGGTAAGTTTCTTAAACTTTTAAAGAAATTACATATTAACTTACCTCTTCTTGAAGCTCTTTTTCAGATGCCAGATGCCAGGAAATTTTTAAGATAGCTCTTGACTAACAAACGCAAAATAGATGAAGAGCACCACGTGGAATTAAACGCAACATGCTTAGCAATGTTACAAAATAAACTACTACAGAACCAAAAAGATCCAGGGAGTTTTATAATTCCATGTTTAATTGGTAGTTTAAATATTGATAATGCGTTAGCTGATTTAGGGGCAAGAATAAATGTTATGCCTTATACGTTGTTTAAACGACTAGGTCTAGGGAAACCAAAACAAACTAAGATGAGTATTCAATTAGTGGATAAAACTGTTAGAATTCCTAGGGGCATTATTGAAAATGTTCTCGTAAAAATTGATAAATTTGTTTTCCCAGTAGACTTCATTGTTTTAGACATGGATGAGGATAATTCAATCCCCATAATTTTAGGAAGATCTTTTCTAGCAACTGCCAAGACTAAAATTGACGTTGCCACAGGTGAGCTCATACTTTGTGTAGGTGATGACCCAATAAGTCTTCAAGCTCTCGATTCAACTAGGTCATCAAGGAATCAAGGTAAGCAAGAAAATTCTTTCGATAACCTGAAGGAAAAGGAAGAACTTCTTCTTAAGGTACATGATATCTTCCCACAAGGAATAGTCGAGGTAAGTAATCCTACCTTTGACACTTTCAAGATAAACATTTCTCGACCTCAATTTTGTCATAAAACTACACTGTAGACATGAGGGAAGATATTCAAACTTTCAAAACCTCCCTAAAATTTTCAAACACGAGAAAAGTCTAGTTTAAGACTATGAACGAGCACTTCTCGGGAGGCAACCCGAGAACTAACTCTATTTCTTTTTGCATTTTTACATTTTCTTTTCTCTTTTCTTTTCCTTTTTAACTAACCAAAAGTGCAAGATTACAGACCACACGGCCTTACACACAGCCGTGTCCGTGGCCGTGTGGATCACCAAAACCACCACACTGACAGGACAGAGGTCGTGCAGTCAACCCAACCACCACCCCAACATCACGAATCCAACCACTCTCGACACGAACATCGACAGACATGGCACGGCCGTGGCACCAACCGTGTGAGGCTACCAACTTCCATTCCACGGATAAAACATGCCCGTGCCACAAACCGTGTAAAATTACTGAGGTTACTGACTTATCAAGCATGGGTAAGACATGTCTATGTTATATGACCGTGCCAACAAAGAAACATCACGAGCACGGGCGTAAAAGGATCAAGCACGGGCATAAGGTGACAACACCCTCTATAACACAGCCGTGTGAGGAGGTCGTATAATTCAACACACCCTGGGAACATGACCATGGGGGAGCAGAACCAATGAACGTCTATTTAAATCTTTCCGCTCTTCTCCTTTCCCCCATCTGGTTTCACTCTTATTTTATTTGTTTCTACTCTCCTCCATCTCAAGAATTCTCCACTTACTACGGCTCTAGATCCTTGAGCAAGCCAACACCATGCCAAAGAAGCGTAAAAGGGAATATTCTGCAAAGGAGAATGATCAACATGAGTTCATGCCGGCAGCTTCGTCTCAACACCAAGCCAAGGACCTATGAGACCATTTAGTTTTTATTTCGCATTTATGTTTTCCTTTATTTTCCTTCTTTTTAACTATCTTATGCTTAATTTATTTTATTTCATTTTAGTTTCTTAGTGTCAGGTTCTAAAGGTTGCTTGGGAATCATGCCACTTCTGCCACCGCCAGCACCTCCGTCACCTTAGAAGTCACACCCACCTTGCGAACCACCTACCAATAAAGATTCTCAAGCGCCTTTATTTCCTAGCCTTAGTCTATTTTCCTTCTTAGTCTCTTTCTCTTTATCTTTCTTGTCTTTGTTTATATATTTAGTTTATTTTCATTAGGTCTTAATAAAGCCTGGCTATTTCTTAAAGCTCTACCCAATTTCTTCATCTAGCGCAAGAATATTATCACGCTTGATCATCACCGCCACCAAAAACACTCATTCGGGAAACCATCCACAAATCAGGGAGTAATTCTTTCCCCTTCTCTTTTGGTTTATCTTTAAAATGTCATTATCTATCTTTGTACATTGAGGACAATGTACATATTAAGTGTGGGGAGGTGAATAGTTATTCTGAAAAATGCCTAATTTTTTCTCAAACACTGAGGATAAAAGTGTTTAAATTTTGCATGATTCTCAAATCCTTGATTTAATCTTGTTTTAAAGTAATTTTCTCATATTATTAATTAGGATGAAATTTTTACTGATTTATGATTTTCATTGATATGTTTTTGAATAAGTCATAGTTAATTGTACATTGATGTTTAATTTAAGGAATACTAGAGAATCAAGCATGATAAGTCTGTTTTTCAGACATTAAAATTTTTGCTAGGTTGTTGACCTGAAATTAAACTCTACCTTGAAATTTGAAATTTATAAGGATGATGTCAAAACACCCATAATTTTTGTGAGTATTTGAACCTTATAGAGCATATATTCTTTTTCATGCTCAGTTTTTGATTATGAGTGTATCAACCATGAACTGTTATTCTAGAACTTGCCTCAATTATACATGTCAAGACCACAGTTATGATTTGATATACCGAGATGATAAAGGCACTTAGGTTTCAACCCACTTACTCCATTAAAAAGCCTACCATCATAATTAACCCTTAGTGAACCCCGTTGAGCCTAACAACCCTTTTTATTGACTTACCCGCTAAATTTAACCCAAAACCCTTTGTATTTGTTATCACCCTTTATTTTTGATTATCCCTTAATCAAGATTTGATTTGAGCTAGTTACCTAAGTTTATTATTTTGGTAGTTAAATTTACATTATATTTAGTTTGTTCTAAAAAAAAAATTTCAAGTTTTTAATATTAGTAGTATGTAAAGTGAGCTTACACAATCAAAGAATAATTCCCAAAAAGAAAAGCTCGTATTAGTAGGATTATTATTATTCAGTAAATGTAAGTAATATCTTAGAAATTTTTAAGTAGGTAACTTATCAATTCAATCTTGATTCTAACCTTCTAATTTCAGTTTTTATCCACACCTTTAACCTTAGCACCATTACAACCTTAACAAAGACCTTTTGATCTGCTTATCATATCATTTTACAGTGGCGGAGATTTGATTTTCAGGCAAGCCTATGGGATTAACTTTTCAGGTTCGATTTTTGAGTGCTAAATTTTGACCCTTAAACACTTTTTGAGTGATTTGACTGAATCTTCTGTGAGGATATCAATCCTTGTCGGTTTTGAATTTAAGGTAATTATTTAGATAAAGGGAAACACCTATGTTTTTATGCTACAATTGTATGACTTATCTTGTTTGAATTTTTAGGTATCTTTGAGTTGAATTATCTATGTATAAATTACCTATGAATTAGGATAAGGCATTATTGATAGGAATTATGAATCATGGAAAGTTCGTTTTAATTGTAAGTTGAGAATTTTGCTTGAGGACAAGCAAAAGCATAAGTGTGGGGGTATTTGATAAACCATAAATATAACATATTTTAATCCCACATTTATTATGCTTTTTGATGATTTATCCCTTGATTTGTGTAAAAAGGTGCTCTTAATCCTTTCTTTTCATGTCTTACACTCAGGAAAGCACCAAAGGATGAAAAGAACATAAAACGGGCTTAAAACGAAGCAAAATGGGCCTTTCCACGAAAACAACACGGCCTGAACCAAGGACCACACGGTCGTGTCTCGACGAACACCTGGAGCACGGCCTCATCACCACCGCACACGGCCGTGCCAAAGCAGAAATCCAAACATGGTCAGGTCTTGACTTACACGGGCGTGTGACATGGCCGTGCCTCTGTCAGTTGAAAAAGGATACTTAGGGAGAAAGAATCGCATTCCAAGAGCCTATAAATATTCCCCAAGTACCACCATTGAGGGGCATCAAAGCTAGGCCAAGGCGCCAAGCCGAGAAGGTTAGAGTTAGGGAATAACGCGAAGATAGCCAGTTGATCCATCCAAGAAGCCGGAATTATACTCAAGACGGTGGAATTCTCCTTCAATTCCTTCAGGGAGTTCTAGGATTTTCTTATGTTTTGTTTTATCTTTTCTCTTGAGATGTTTTCTTGTTTAGTTATGAACTAAACCCTTCAGATACCTGAAGGGGATGAAACCTAGATGGATCTTTTTATTTAATTTTTAAGTTATATGATAAATTACTTGGTTTGTTCTTAATTATGTTGTTTAATTCAAATCTAATATGCTTAGGTGGAGGAGGAATAGACCTTGCCTAAGAGTAGATCTAACATAATTAAGCGGAGTTGATCGGGCGCCTAGAGATAGGGTCACGAGATTTTGCCGGATTAGGGTGAAATCTAATATGGGAGTCCATTGATCGATTTACTGCTTTCCTAGGGGGTTATTATAAGCGAACGAGAGTTCCACTAATTAACCTAGGATTAGACGTTATTCACTTCGAGAGAGGGTTTAACATAGGATAGGGAGTCTCACGGATCAAGCTAAGTAAAAGAAATCGTATAATTTAAAGGTTAATTAATAAGTAAAGTCTAGGTGGATTCTTCCTGAGGGTATCGTCGCAATCAATTGAGTTTTTTTCTTCAAAGTTATTTTCCTATTCGTCTTCTTTGTCTTTCTGTCCTTAGTTTAGTTTTCGTCAAAAGCAACTTCACCCTAATTTTAAGGCTAAATAATAAAAAGAAGGTTAGTATTAGTACTTTTAGTTCCTTTGGGTTCGATATCCGATCTTGCCTAAGCTATACTACTGTTCGATAGGTACACTTGCCTTTAATCGTTGACAGAGTTAGTCTCCAGGTTTAATCATTTTTTTATAAATATTTAAAACTCTGATTTTACAGCGATCAATATCTCTATTACGGGACATTGCATATCACTGGTAGACTACACTAGTATCGATGGTTCTAAAAGAGCGAGTGACTTGGGAATCCTTTCAGACGGAGTTTTGTAAGAAATATATCAGCCAGAGGTTTATTGATCAGAAACGTAAAGAATTTCTTGAACTTAAACAGGGGCGGATGATTGTGACAGAATATGAATGGAAATTTGTCAGACTCAGCTGATATGCCAGGGAGTGTATTTCATCTGAAGCTATGATGTGTAAGAGATTAGAAGATGGGCTGAATGAAGACATTAAACTGTTAGTTGGCATATTAGAGATAAAAGAGTTCATGGTACTTGTTGAGCAAGCCTGCAAAGCTAAAGAGCTTGGGAAAGAGAAAAGAAAAGCTGCTTCTGAAGCTAGAGATTCAAGCAAAAGACCATTCAGTAAGCCATTTCAGTCGACCTCAAAGAAATTCTAAGATGATACTAGCCGTTCGAAGAATACTGCGGGTCATTTTAGACGAGATCGAGATAGACCACCTATGAGCTCGAGAGCCACCTCTGTAGCTAGTGTGGGTAATGTCAGATCAAATCAACCCGAGTGTGAACATTGTGGTAAAAAACATTCCGACAGTTGCAGATTGCATGGTAGAGCCTGTTTTAAATGTGGATCCAAAGATCATTTTATTCAAGAGTGTCCAGAGATAGTTGATAAAAATCTGGCTCAGAATACTAGATCAGGTAATACTACAGCTCGAGGTAGACCATCCAAAAATACGGGTATTGTGAGTGGTAGCCAGAGAGGGACTAAAGATTTAACTGTTAGATCTGAGGCTCGCGCACCAGCTAGAGCTTATGCCATACGTGCACGTGAGGAGGCTTCATCCCCAGATGTCATTACTGGTACTTTTACTCTTTATGATACTACCGTTATTGCTTTGATTGACCCTGGCTCAACTCATTCCTATGTGTGTGAGACTTTAGTGTTCAATAAGACTTTACCTGTAGAGTCTACTGAGTTTGTAATTGAAGTATCGAACCACTTAGGCCGGTGTGTCTTGGTTGATAAAATATGCAAGAATTGTGTGTTGATGATTCTAGATTCATGTTTTCCAGCTGATTTGATGTTGTTTCCATTTGATGAGTTTGATATAATTCTGGGTACAGACTAGTTAACTCTGCATGATGCTACCGTGAACTATAAATGAAAGACTATTGATTTGCGATGTTAGAGTGGTGAAATTATTCAGTTTGAATCTAATGATCTGAATGGTTTACCAGCAGTGATATCTTCTATGATAGTTCAGAAATATGTGAGAAAGGGTCGTGAAGCTTATTTTGCTTATGTGCTTGATTCTAAAGTGAGTAAAAGAAGATTGAATCGAAGACATTGTATGTGAGTATCCAGATGTGTTCCCTGAAGAATTACCGAGTTTGCCACCTATTCGAGAAGTTGAGTTTGGGATTGAATTAGTGTCAAGGACGACTTTGATTTCTATAGCTCCTTACAGGATGACACCTACAGAATTAAAAGAATTGAAAGCACAGTTGCAAGAGTTGACAGATAAGGGATTTGCACGACCGAGTTTCTCTCCTTGGGGCGCACCAGTTCTATTTGTGAAAAAGAAAGACGGAACCATGAGAATATATATTGACTACAGGTAGCTTAATAAAGTGACCATAAAGAACAAGTATCCCTTACCAAGAATTGATGACCTGTTTAATCAGCTGAAAGGGGCTATAGTGTTCTCAAGGATAGATTTGAGATCAGGATACTATCAGGTGCGAGTTAAGGACTCTGATGTGCCAAAGACTGCTTTTCGGACAAGGTACGGACACTACGAGTTTCTGGTTATGCCTTTAGGACTCACTAATGCACCTACTATTTTTATGGATTTGATGAATCGAATCTTCAGACAGTATTTGGATCGGTTTGTGGTAGTATTCATAGATGATATTCTGATCTATTCCCGTGATGAAACCGAGCATGCCGAACATCTGAGACTTGTGTTATAGACTTTGCGAAATAAACAGTTGTATGCAAAGTTTAGTAAATGTGAGGTCTGGTTACGTAAAGTCAGTTTTCTAGGCAATGTTGTATCAACATTGAGTATTCGGGTTGATCCGAGTAAAATTTCAGCTATACTTGACTGGAAACCACCAAAAAATGTTTCTGAAGTTCGAATCTTTCTAGGACTTGCTGGTTACTATAGATGATTTGTGAAGGGTTTCTCTATAATTGCTACACCGTTGAGAAAGTTGTTACAGAAAGATGGTAAGTTCGAGTGGTCATGGAAGTGTGAGAAAAGTTTTGATCAGTTGAAAGCTCTTTTGACTGAAGCTCCAGTGTTAGTCCAGCCTGAATCGGGTAAAGAATTTGTCATTTATAGTGATGCATCTTTGAATGGTGTCGGTTGTGCTTTGATGCAGGAAGGCAAAGTCATAGCTTATGCCTCGAGACAGTTAAAGTCACATGAAAAGAACTATCCAACACACGATTTGGAGCTAGCAGCTATTGTATTCGCGTTAAAAATTTGGCGTCATTATCTGTTTGGTGAGAAATGCCATATCTATTCTGATCACAAAAGTCTAAAGTATTTGATTACTCAGAAAGATTTGAATTTGAGACAACGTCGATGGTTAAAGCTGTTGAAAGATTATGAGCTAGTGATTGACTGATGGTTAAAGCTGTTGAAAGATTATGAGCTAGTGATTGACTATCATCCGGGAAAGCTAATATTGTTGCTAATGCTTTAAGTCGAAAGTCATTATTTTCCCTACATGCAATGAACGTGCATATGGTTATGTCTGATGATGGTTCGATAGTAGCTGAATTAAAAGCAAGACCATTGTTTGTTCAACAAATTGGTGATGCCCAGAAAGTTGATAAAGATTTGTTGGCAAAACGAGCTCAGTGTAAAATTAATGTTGAATCAGAGTTTCAAATTGAAGAGAATGATTGCTTGAAGCTCAAGGATCGAATATGTGTTTCGAAGAATCCAGAGTTATTTCAGATGATTTTGAATAAACCTTATAGTAGCTGATTATCTGTTCATCCGGGTAGCACGAAAATATATAACGATCTAAAACAGTTCTATTGGTGGCCTGGTATGAAACGAGACATATCTGACTTTGTTTCAAAATGCTTAGTCTATCAACAAGTAACAGCCGAGCATTAGGTACGTTCTAGGTTACTTCAGCCAATTATGATACCTGAATGGAAATGGGACAGAGTCACAATGGATTTTGTATTCGGTCTACCATTAACACCGAGCAAGAAAGATGCAATCTGGGTTATTGTAGATAGATGGACTAAAACCAGGTCTATGCGTTAAGATGAGATTTGGTTTGTCACACAGATCGAACATCCATTTAATTCTCTAATAATTTAGGTAAAACAGTTCCACAAAACCTTTTGAAAGTGAAGTTTAGTAAAAATTAAGAGCTATGATTTAAAATTTATGAATTAAGAAATACTAGTTTGAAAACTTATCATTTAGTATTTTAATTGTCAAAACCTTAAGGTAATTATTAAAGAGTTCAAAAGAATTTGAAAAGAGAAAGAAGATAATTTAAGTATCTAAAATGTTATAAAACACAATTTTTAAGAAAATCTTATAGAATTAACATCAGCCCATGTTAAGTGTCTTAAATCCAAAATTTAAATCCATCCACACATATAAATCTATAAAAATATTAATAGATGCCTTATTACATCATACCCAAAATAGTAATTAAAATAGATAACTTAAATAAAGTTCATAGTTTATAAAACCCATATTCGTAGTATGGCCTCCACAAAGTCATCCTCGGCCCAAGCCTCCATCAATTGCCATCACTTGATATGGATAATAAAACAGAGTGAGTTACTCAGAACTCAGTGTGTAACTCACCACATTTATTGGGCCAGATCTCGTCATAGGGTGCCATCTGAATGCTAGACTGATACCTGTTGTTATATGCAAATTCTGCCAGCGGTAGAAAATCCTCCCAACTACCTTTGAAATCAATCACACATCCCCTTAACATGTCTTCCAATAACTGAATTACTCTTTTTGACTGACCATCTGACTGGGGATGAAAAGCCGTACTGAAGTTTAACTTTGTTCCCAAAGTTTCATGCAAAGCTTTCCAAAATCGTGATGTAAACCTAGGATCCCTATCCGATATAATAGACACCGGTACCCCATGCAACCTCATGATTTCAGATACATACAGCTTAGCCAACTTCTATAACGTGTAATCCGTACGAAGTGGTAGGAAATGAGCAGTCTTCGTCAATCGATCAACAATTACCCAAACAGAATTTTTCTTAGTAGGTGTTAAAGGTAACCCATTAACAAAATCCATTGTTATCCGCTCCCATTTCCAAAGACGAATCTTTACTGGTTGTAATAACCCTGACGGCAATTGATGCTCCACCTTAACTTGTTGACAAGTCAAACATTTTCCCACAAACTTAGAAATCTCACGCTTCAACCCTGGCCACCAATACTGTTCACGGAGATCCCGATACATCTTATTTCCTCCGGGGTGCATAGCGTAAGGGCTACTATGCAACTCCCGTAGAATCATTTGCCTCAAATCTGAGTCCTTAGGCATACAAACTCTTCCACGAAAACACAGCACACCTTCCGTGTTTAAACCAAAATCCTCTATTTCACCACTTCCAACTTGCTGAAGTAAAGGTCCCAACTTTTTGTCTGTTATTTGCTTTTCCTTGATTTTTTCTAACCACAGAGGCTTCACCTGAAGTTCCGCTAACAGACTACCATCCTCATACAAACTCAGATAAGCAAACATTGCTCTCAAATCAGATACCACCTTACGACTTAGCGCGTCAGCTACCACATTAGCTTTTCCCGGATGATACTCGATTGAGAAATCATAATCCTTTAATAGTTCCACCCATCTTCTTTGTCTCAAGTTTAACTCCTTCTGAGTAAGAAGATACTCAAGACTCTTGTGATCCGTATAGATGATAGACTTCTCACCGTAGAGATAGCGTCTCCAAATCTTTAAAGCAAACACTACCGCAGCTAACTCCAAGTCATGAGTAGTGTAGTTTACTTCGTGCGGTCTCAGCTGATGAGAAGCATAAGCCACCACTTTCCCATTTTGCATCAGTACACAACCTAAACCCGTATGTGATGTATCACAGTAAACTATAAACTCTTTTCCAGCCTCAGGTTGAATCAGTACTGGCGCTTCCATCAAAATCTTCTTCAGTTTCTCAAAACTTTCTTGCTGTTTATTGGTCCATACATACGGTACTCCCTTTCGCAATAGCTTAGTTAGGGGTGCAGCAATCAACGAAAACCCCTCAACAAAACGTCTATAATAACCAGCCAAACCCAAGAAACTCCGAATCTCAGCTACTGACTTTGGTGGTTTCCAATCCATTACAGCCTCAATCTTCCGAGGATCCACCCTTATCCCTTCGGCTGATACCACATGACCCAAGAAAGTCACTTCCCTTAACCAGATTCACATTTACTTAATTTGGCATACAATTGATTATCTCGAAGTAACTGCAATACAATTAGCAAATGCGAATCATGCTCCTCTTCATTCCTTGAATATACCAAAATATCATCTATGAATACTACTACAAACCGGTCTAAATATGGTTGAAAGAACCTGATTCATCATATCCATAAATGCAGCTGGTGCATTGGTCAACCCAAACGGCATCACCATAAACTTATAATGTCCATAACGAGTTCGGAATGTCATCTTGTAAATATCCGCTTCTTTCACCTTAAGTTGGTGATAACCCGATCTCAAATCAATTTTGGAGAAAACTGAAGCTCCCTTCAATTGATCAAACAGGTCATCAATTCTCAGCAAAGGATACCTATTTCTGATCGTCAGTTTATTCAATTGCCTGTAATCAATGCACATACGTATCGACCCATCCTTCTTATTAACAAACAAAATCGGTGCTCTCCACGGAGACACACTCGGTCGAATAAAACCCCGATCCAGCAATTGTTGAATTTGAGCTTTAAGCACTGCCAACTCCTTCGGTGCCATTCTATAAGGAGCAATAGACACTGGAGCCGTTCCGGGCAAGAGCTCAATACCAAATTCCACTTCCCGATCTGGAGGTATACCAAGAAGTTCTTCGGGAAATACATTTGGAAATTCCTTCACCATTCTCACATCTTCCACTGATAACTCTTTGACATCTAAAGCACTAATAAAAGCTAGAAATGCTCCATACCCTTTCCGTACCAACTTTTCTGCCTTTAACGCAGATACCACATTTACCAAATAATTCCTTCGTTCACCTATCATTACTATTTCTTTATCCTCCAAAGTCCTTATTGACATTCGCTTTTCAGCACAATCCAAATGTGCCAGGTGCTTAACCAACCAATCCATGCCCAAAACTCGCCGAAAGGCAATTCCATTAAATTCGACAAAAATATTTTTCCTTGAATTTCTAAGGGCACTTCTCTAAACAGTTTATTTACAATTATTGACTGTCCTAAAGGACTAATTACCTTCATCTCACTATCGAAAATTTCAGATTCTAAATTCAAGTTTCCAGATATGGTGCTAGCAACATACGAGTGGGTAAAACCAATATCTATCAAAGCAATAACAGGTACATCAAAGATGAAGAACGTACCAGTTATCACATCAGGTGCATTGCCATCCTCGCGGCGTCTAACTGCATATACCAATCCTGGCTGTCTTGCATCCGTGTTACCCCTAGAACCATTGCCTCGACCCGCTGCACCTTGACCACGTCCAGCCCCATTACCACCACGACCTGGTCCATGATCTCTCGGTGGTTGCTGAGTTCCTATTGCCGGCTGTGCATCAGTATTACGAACTTCCTGAGTTGTATCCATTCGTCGAGGGCAATTTCTATATTGATGATCCATTGATCCACATTTATAACAAGCACCAGTTTTCTTCCAGCACTTTTCGAAATGCTATTTTCCACATTCATCACAGTCTCGACTCTGATTAACAGCTACAGGTGTTCTACCTTGAGCTGGCTTATCATTCCGAGGCCTCCTCAGAAACTTTTTTGAAGAACCCGAATACTTTATATCTCTCTTACCTCTAACTCTTTCCCGATTCTGATGTTCTGAGTTCTTAGCCTCTTCAGCTATCTTGGCTTTCTCTACAAGCGTGGTAAAAGTCCTAACTTGTTGTGGGGCTATCAGCACCCGCAACTCATCATTCAACCCATCCTCAAAGCGTACACAATGCTCATGATCCGTTGGCACTATTGTTCGAGCATAGCGACTCAAACATAAAAACTCAGCCTCATACGCTGCCACCGTCTTATTTCCTTGAACCAGATTCAAAAATTCCTTCCTTCGGGCATCCACATAACTTGTTCCTACATATTTCCCTTGAAAGGCAGCTTTGAAGAATTCCCAAGTAACTAATGTAGCTTCAGTGCCTTTTCGGACAGTAAGCCACCATTGATATGCTTCGTCCCTTAACAAGGACACTACTCCTCTTAGTTTCTGTTCTACAGTGCACTCAAGATCGTCCATAATTCACTCCACAGCCTCAAGCCAATATTCAGCAACATTTGGAGCTACACCTGAGACACCTCTGAAAACCTCAGCACTACTTGATTTCAATCGTTCCGATATCGACCCACGAGCTGTTGGCCCAGCTCTAGTTCCAGCGACCCTTTCTAGGACTCGCGACATTGCTTGTGTCAAAGCATTATCCTCTTCTATATGATCATGTGATCCCGTCTCACTCTCGAGTGACGCAGGTGCATCCATTTCCAGCATATGACCCGGTGCTTCAGTTGCACCCCTAACACCTCGTCCTCTACCACGGCCACGTCTACCGCGTCCACGACCACGTCCTCTAGTGCTGATAATGACTAATTTGATTTAATCTGGTTAAAAGTTTTATGAATCAGAATACTATTTCAGTGTTTATTAACGATATTTTATGATATATAAGAAATAGAGTTGTTTTCGCACTCACATCCTATAGTCTCAATCTTTATTATTTTCAACACTTAAAACTAGAAGTTCTAGAGTGTTTCTATGATCATATCACAATAATAAACAATCAATATACAAATACTTACTTGACTTGGTGCGGGATGCTCGTGATGCCATACTACCTTTAAAACATAAAGTCTAGAAATTTAGACTGTTTCTCAAACAAATATTATTGTTGACCCCAAACCACAGTCGAGTTTTGAACCTGGCTCTGATACCATTAAATGTAACACCCCAAACCCGGTCTATGCGTTAAGACGAGATTTGGTTTGTCAAACAGATCGAACAACCGTTTAATTCTCTAATAATTTTGGTAAAACAGTTCCACAAAACCATTTTAAAAGTGAAGTTTAGTAAAAATTAAGAGCTATGATTTAAAATTTATGAATTAAGAAATACTAGTTTGAGAACTTATCATTTAGTATTTTGATTGTCAAAACCTTAAGGTAATTATTAAAGAGTTCAAAAGAATTTGAAAATAGAAAGAAGATAATTTAAGTATCTAAAATGTTATAAAACACAATTTTTAAGAAAACCTTATAGAATTAACATAAGCCCATGTTAAGTGTCTTAAATCCAAAATTTAAATCCATCCACACATATAAGTCCATAAAAATATTAATAGAGGCCTTATTACATCATACCCAAAATAGTAATTAAAATAGATAACTTAAATAAAGTTCATAGTTTATAAAACCCATATTCGTAGTATGGCCTCCACGAAGTCATCCTCGGCCCAAGCCTCCATCAATTGCCATCACCTGAGATGGATAATAAAACAGAGTGAGTTACTCAGAACTCAGTGTGTAACTCACTTACCACATTTATTGGGCCAGATCATCGAGACATTATTATGGGCTTGAGCCCATTTACAGATTTAACATTATAATAAATAAAATGCATGTAAAATGAATTTCCCAACCAAACGTAATTTCCATCCGCTACACACCCCCGTACCAACCAACACACTTGTGGGGATCAAGTCAACCCACCCCACCAACACACCAATCGTAGGCATTAAACATTTTAAATAATATTGTGGTGCACCACTGAACTAGATTGTGACATAGTCACCGAACTAGAGGCAGTAAGCCATAAAAATTTGTGGCAGAGCCACCGAACTAGATTTTTGGCAGCAGGCCTTTCTTCTCTTCATCAATTATCCCAACCCATGCAATCATGTATGCATAACAATCTATATCCATATAATAATTTATCAAGTAGTGCACAATACATATGAGTTTATATTTAAAATTTTCATTTGGGCCCATAAGACAAAATAGTATTTAGCCCATTTAGCAATCTAGCGAAATTTTGGCCCATATATCGAACTAGAAGATTTTTGGCCCATTTGACGATCTAGCAGTTTTTCAGCCCAATTTAACAATCTAGCAGTTTTTTGGCCCAATTTAACAATCTAGCAGTTTTTCGGCCCAATTTAACAATCTAGCAGTTTTTCGTAAATTCCACGACTTTAACCGTTTTCATGCATTTACACAAAAGTGTTAATTACTACGTATTTTACGATTTTGCCATCTTTACGATTTTATCTCAATACTTACGATTTGGTATCTAACCCGAGAGATAAGTGTGAAGTTACACACCTGGTTATTGTGAGAACTAGACTTTCCCGCTCGTCGATACCTAAACGCATCACGATAAATTAAAACACTATAATTTATTAACAAATCGAATCTTAGCAGTAATGATCTAGACTTTTACCCTCAGAATTTTGAACTACTTCAAAATGCGGTTTCTCCCCGATTGATGGTTCGTTAACCGATGAAAGTCCATGAACAAACAAAGGTTCGGGAGTACGAACGACTTTAAACAACTGATTCTCCTCGGATGAGCGTCCGCAACCCGGTAGAAAATCTCGGATTCCCGAAATAGCCCTTCGCTTAAACTTAGGGGGAATAGCAGAACCACCCCTCTTTCGAACACTATTCACTGCCCTTTTCGTCCCTATCTTGATTGTCTTCATTGACAAAGGATCATTAGTCCGACTTAATAATATATCGAAAAATATGACTAAAGGTTTTAAGGGTGAGATTTGCTTACCACAAATATCCTTGTTCCACAATATGAGAATCAAGCAAAACGTTCCTTTAACACCTTAAATCGATTCCAACGTTCTACGATACTCACGAACACTTGAGTTTCGGTCCTCCACTATCACACTAAAGTATAACAAAAGAAAACGTTTAATAGTATGAACGATGGTTTCGATCAAAGAGATCCTTCTTACCACCATCAAGATTTGGCCAAAGCAACTAATAACCAACATAAACTAAAAAGAACTCTTACCTATTGTCCATGGTTGAAAAAGAAATGATTGAGAAGGATGTTTATGAATAGTGGAAGATTCGGCTATGATTAACCAAATAAAAGAGAAAATGATTCGGCCATGGAGTACACTATCATTCGGCCATGAGAGAAAATAATGAAGAAGGTATGATTGGAAAAAAATAAAAGATGAGAGAAAGAGATGATGATGATGATGATGGTTCGGCTTTCAAGGGAAAAGGAAAAGAAAAGAGATGTGTTTAGGAGCAAGGTACATTCGGCAATGGGTAAAGAAAAGGAAAAGAATGGCCTTTTGTGTTGGTAGTTTCGGCACTAAGAGGAAATCACAAAAATTGATTAGCAAAGAAAATGACCAAATGGTAAAAAAGAAATGCCTAAATGAAAACCAACAAAATTGTTTTCTCCAAGCTAAAGACACATTCGGCTATGAGAGAAAAGAATTGCTAGGAAGGATGTTTTGGATGAGCAAAGTTTTGACCAAAAAAAAATTCTAATAAGCTACCATTCTACCCCAAACTATCCACCAAAAATTTGGCTCCCCCTTTTGTCCATAATGCCGTCCAAGTTTATGGTCAAAATGGCCATGAAATAGTTTCCAAAACATCCACCTTGATACATGCCTTATGTCCCCTTATCATACCAACATTTCTTGATTCCATGCCTTAAGTTAGTACTTACCTTATTCCTTTAGTCTACTTTTCATAAATGAAAAAGTCCATCCTTACCATAAGTGTAACACCCCTTACCCGAGACCGTTGTCAGAGTCGAGTACGAGGTATTACTAAACTTGACTACAATTTTTTTTATTATTATTTTTTTTTTACTTATACATACCCAAAACCAAATCATCCAAAACCACAACCAAACATGATAATCAAATCAAAATATAAATCCCAAGATTTAACAAGATGGACAAGCATTTTCGCATGACTTATACATATATATACAACTTCAACCATATTCAAAAAGTACTATAACCTATACATGCCATAAATTTCTAATACAGCTTTTAAAACCCCGAAAGCAGTCGATAGTGTGATGAACTTCCCTAACGATCCCCGAGCTTGCAACTAGTCTCCAAAATCTATAAATAAAGGTAAAAATACACACACAGGGTAAGCTATCATAGCTTAGTAAATCATAAGCAAATAATAACCCAATAACAATAATAATCTAATAAAACATAACCAAACCATACTTGTAAATTCAATTATCCACATGCAACTAAACATGAAATAAGTTTTGTCCAAACAAGCATCTCTTTTTACTCGGTAGCAATAGAAATTTCATTTGACCGAACACATACTATCATAATACATTTATACAATTCACATTTCCTTAGTCATAATCTCACATTCAATTACCTTATAAACAAATGCACATATAAACTTTGGCATGAATATGAATTTCTCATTTCCATCTCATATATATATTTATAACATTAAACCGAATATAACCAATCATATGCTTAAACATATGGTTTCATTCACTTAATTCATAGCTTAATTTAATTCAAATATTACCTCAATGGCATTAATAATTTATTAGGGTACAAACAAGCCATACTTATGAAATTTAACTACCAAACATTTATCCATGCCTGAATTATAACATTTCCAAACACACATTGATCATTAATATGTTTAATATCCCATAGATCTTATTTTCGCCAAATAAATATATATATAATCCCTATAAACACGTTAAAGGTTCACATTTGGAATACCTACCAATCAAATGCACATAAATCTTTTAATGTTAATATGAATTTTACAATTCAATATATTCCTCATGTAACATTAGGCCAAATATAAGCTCAAAAATCAAATATGAATATCACATATTTATGCATTAATCCATATATGGCTTTTCATGTACACATTCACTACCATTAACATCATTTTTTTTTAACTTGTATCACATATCAAATAATCAACTTACCTTATTTCTAAAGAGGAAATAAATTGTTACATACCTGTTCACTTTAACTCATTTAGCACGTTTGATTATTTTTACCGTTGCTCCCATAAAATTTTGCTAGGCATAAAGCGTCATGTAATACACCGGCACAGAGCCTGCTAGGCTTAAAGCCCGAATACTATCTACCGGCACAAAGCCTGCTAGGCTTAAAGCCCGATACTATCATATTTATAAAGTTGTTTCGCAACCAATTCATATATCGAAACTTTTATATACTTCATGATCCTTGTACGAATTTTTCAAACATCATATCTCAATCAAACTAAACGTAATCATATTAAATGTAACAACCCAAACCCGGCCCAAACACTATGGCCGAATCTAGTTTGCTACAGTGGAAAATATTTTGGGGAAATTCGTTTTTCTAAATCGATTTAAGTTGTTGAAAACCTTCTGCTAAGTAAAATTTTTTTAGTTGCCGAAAACCCTTTTCAATTGATTGTTTTGTTAAACCTTACTTAGAATTTATTTGAAATTAATTCAACCAAGTTATTATAAAAGATCGAGTGTGCCCGATGGCACGATGAAAACATTTTCGTGCTAATTTGGGAAAACATGTGACTTTAATTTAATGTTGATAATCATAGTTTAAAACAATTATTCGACATATGAAAAATAACAAACATAAAATGTCATGAGGCCTTATTACATCCAAATAAAATAAAACCCGGAAATAAAATTTATCATAACTAAAATTTGAGTTCATTTAATTTAAATCCACCGCATGGCCACCTCGAGTCAACCCGGCTCCACATCCGCGATCTACGTGTCACCTGAAAAATATAAAGGAGAAGGTGAGTCACCAAGACTCAGTATGTAACCCTTCCCCCGTTTTAAAACATTTTTCATACACAACATATAACAATTAATATGCAAAATATTATGTGTCCCAACCTAGCCTGCCATACGCCACTGTCTACCCCGTTGTGGTACCAAACCCCTTGTGGTGCCAAACCACTGGTGACATATAGTCACAATGTGTTACCAAAACACTGGTGTCCCGTAGACACAAATCGGGTGATGGGGCCAACCCATCGTGTGATACCAAATCACTGGCAGACGATCCCATATCTCAAGTGGGGCCAACCCACGGTGGTATTAACCACAGGGATAAGTCGCTATGAGGTGCCAAACCTCTGGAGGTACCAAACCTCTGGTGACCTTGATCCGCAGTGTGTTACAAAAACATCGGTGCCGTCCAAGACGATTAATCTTGCCCCTCCACTCATTTAACCCACAATAGTCAAATAGTCATGAGTAGATCTCATACATTTTCACATGTAACATATAAACCATGCTTCCCAAAAGCATAATAATCTCAGATATTAATGAGAGACTTACGGGATCCTCGCTTGTACCATTACGGTACTAAATCCGTATCTACATCAAACAGATTCATAGGCAACATATATTTAACACAAATATTAACTGCTATAAGTGTGTATGTACACACCTGTCACCCTTGGATATTCTAAATCCCGAAAAGAGAAGTCGGCCACCTAAAATCCACTTGTCCCTATATTCGGCCAAATACCCGGGTTAGTACCATGGCCTATTCGGCCAAACCAAAATATTAGAAGGGGTTCCTTATGAACCCGAAATCTTACCTTTCCTTGTTTTGGCTACTAACCACGGCACTCGATACTTGAATCTGTTTTTTCCAAAATAATCGGTCACATAGCAATGTCAATAGCCTTCACTTTTAATCGAATACAAACTAAATGAAATCTTCTTACCACCACTTACCAAGATTGCTTGTCTAATGGGGAGAGGTTTGGATTGATTACTTCAAAAATCCCGAAATACCTTCTCCAACTACTTGAAAAAAAACCCAAAGAGCTCCACTACTCTCAATATTTGGCCAAGGTGAAATTAATAGGAGAGGGAAGTTTTAGCACAACCTTTAGGAAGGAAGAAAAAGTATGAGAAAAAGGGGTACCTAGTTTTGGCTTAACACCAATGGAAAAGAAAAAGAGAGATATGGGAGGGTGAAAAGTTCGGCTAAGAATAAAAGAGAAAGAAGCAAACAAAATAAAGTTTAGCGATTCAAGAGATCATTCGGTTACTAGCAAAATTTAGGAGAAGCAAGTGCTATTTTTCGGCAAGTATAGGTTGCTTGGGGTTTTTGGTTTCAAGAAAGAAAAGAGATAAACTTACTTAAAAGTTCGGCTAGGAGCAAAACACAAAAAAACTCAGCTTTGGCACTAAACAAGGCTGACCGAAAGCACCAAATTGCCTAAGAACATCCGACCACTCCTACAAAAGCTACTAATTCAAACTAATTCAAATTCCTTAATTTCCTCCCAGCCAACTAAAATAAAATCCACCTTTAACCATTATCACCTTTTCCAAATATAAAAAAAAACAACATTATCTTCCATGCTTTCTCCTAACCACCGTTTCAAATAAAAGAAATAAAGTAATATTTATCCCACCCATAAACTAAATAAATCAATGTTTTATCCTTTATTAAATACCTATTTGAAATAAAATAACATTATCTTCCATCCTATTTCTTATCACCTCTTCAAAATAAAAAAAAATTAAAAGAAATAAAATACCCATTTATCCAACATCCAGCCGAATCCCATAAACAAAATAAACTAACATTTATCTACTATCCTTTAACCCATCCCTTATCACTTCTTTAAAATAAAAAATAAAATAAAAACAATAATACTAATACCATCCCTCCAGCCGAATATGAAGAATTTAAAACAAATTTTATCCTTATCTCTATTGAAGGTCCCATGTGCAGGCCAATTTCCACCTTGGCGCCAGCATAAAAAAAATAAAACTCCAAAACGCAACTTCCTTGATTCGAACCGCTGCACACCTCCCCTCCAACGCCCCAGGCCACTCGGCCACAATGACTTTCATGCCAATTTACCCCATCATTTATTTATAACACCTCCCCAGGCCGTTTACCCAAAAATTAAAAATGCCAAACGCTGCTTCAGCAGCTCGAACCAAAGACCTCACGCATCAGCCCTTCTTCCAGCGCCCTTGCCAACTCTTCCAGCCCGCCTTTCATGCCATAAAGCCCCCCTTATTTAATTAAAAGGCCTTCCTAGGCCTAACGCCCAACCCAAAAGGAAAAAATATTTCCCCCTTGTTTCTTCCACGAATCGAACCCAAGGCCCCTAGCAAACTCTTAGGCGCCCCACGCCACTTATACCAAGCCCATCTTTTGTGCCTTAACTCGCCCAAAATTCTATTAAAGCCCTAACTAACCTAGCCCCTTCCACTTAAAAAAAAATATTTTAACACTAGATCAGGCCTAACTCGGGTTTAATTCTAGACCCTAAAATACGCCAAATAAATCATAATATCTATTCTTCAGGCACACATATGGGAAATTAGCTAAGTTACAAACAACCCCTAATTTAGGGTGTTACATTAAATTATACTTTTTTTAAAAAAATAACGATCCATCTAAGCCACCCTTTAACATATATATTCACATATTATAAATATGAACATACACCAATACGCACATTCAAATCAACTCTTTCCTCTTATAATTTACCATCACATTTAGTCACACTCAAATAAACACATATTTATTTATTCAATCACCACCATCACCTATTTCATGGTCTGCTATTAAATACTACTCAACTCATAATTATTTATCCAGTCCAAACATATCAAAATTTCATACATAAGGCAAACATACATTCGGCCAATACCAATATTTAATCTTATACCATATCACATTGGTAACATTTATATATATATATATATATATATATAATATATATCTTTATACATATTTCAACCATCCAAGGTATTTACATAATAAACACATGTTCATGATACTATCATATTCGGCAAACACATTTAAAGTCACCATGCCACATTTGGCATCATCAAATATATATATATACACTCACACATATCCGAATATTCTATTCCCATACATATATATAATTATATATTTTTATCCCCTATCACAAGTGCATATATTTTGCCAACTCAATTATTCAATGGTTATAGCTATATATACATGTATTTATTAATCCGTATTCGGCTATCACATATAATAATTCCTATGCCTTATTCGGCAATTTGACAATAAAATTTGTTATGTCACTCAAACATGTACAATTTAATATAGCAATAATTCAAATTAATCCGATTGCTTAAAAACTTCCCTCGAAACTTGACGTATTGAGCTTTCCAACTATTCGTTCAACTTTGCCTTCCCCCGATCCAAACCCGTTTTCTTTTATTCTTTATCTAAATAATTCCAATTTAAACTCAATAAATTTATATTCATTCAATTTGATCCATAAATTAAGAAATTTATGAATTTACCCCTAACTTTTACAATTCATACAATTTAGTCCCTAATACCATACTCATGAATTACTCAAAATTTACCCAACTTCCTTTAGGCCCCAATCATCCTAAGGATTATATAAGTCCATATACGTCAATATTTTTTTAATTTGGCCCTTCCATGATAATGTTTTCACAACCAAATTTTAAATTAGCTACATTCACCTAAGACCCAAGAGTAAAATATTTTCATCTAGCTCAAATCTCCATTCACTACCAAAAATCATCCTAAAACTTAAGTTATCATCAACGGCATAACCAACATACAAGACCATTTCACAAAATTAACACATGGGCTTGATAATAAAATGAACAACAATCACAAAAATACAAAAATTATCAAAAACCAAAGTTAAATCCTACCTGAATTGAGCCTTAATATTGCCAAAACCTTGAAGCTTCTTTCCTCCCCTTTTATTTCTTTTGTTTCGGTCAAGTAAGTGAAAAGATGAACATGCAAACTCTATTCTCCTTTTTGGCTTTTTTATAATATACTTATAATACATTTATATATTATATCCTTATTATATATTTAACACATAAGCAAACATATGATATATATATTAATAGACCATATTGCCGTCCACTATGAATTTCAAAAAGGTCAATTTGCAACTAGAATACTCATATCAAGAAAGACCACTCAATTTAGCCTTATTCACTCAAAATTACCAAAATCTCAATACAAAACATATTAATCTAACATAAATCTTTCATAATTCATCAACCATCATCATAAAACTCATGAACTCATCAATAGAACATTTCAAAATATTCATCAAAATCAAAAATTCAAGCATGAGTCTTGAAGTATTCGAAGCAACGATTTCAAAAACGTAGGAATTATTGAAAACCGATTAAAAACTAACTTTTAATTTAGCTAGCCAAATGGCCGAATGTACCAAGCTCCAACATTCTTTTCTTTTCTTTGTTATTCGGTGGAAGAAGGATGAATAAAATCCCACTTTCATGTTGGTTTCATTATAATATAGTTATAAATTATAAAACAATTATAATATAATCTTTAACATATAAAATAATACTTAAAAACATGTTATAAGACCACATTGCCGTCCACTACAATTTAAAATGGGTATATTACCCTTTAAGGACTTCACTAAAATAAAGCCACATCAATTTAACCATAAATCAAATAAAAGGCCACTTTTACCAGTAACGCGATTTAGTCCTTTTTAACTAATTGAGCACACAAATAGTTAATTTTTTATACGAAACTTTCACACCCATTAATTTACATATAACTAACTCAAATTATAATATTAAATTATTTCTCGGACTCGGATTCATGGTCCCGAAACCACCGTTCCGATTAGGGTCAAATTCGGACTATTACAATAAGTATTGCTTGACCGACACTTGCCATACAAGTGCAAAAATAAAAGTCATCTAATTGCTATCCAAGGGATTTGAACCTCTCCCTTCATGAAATTACTCATGCGCCAACACCACCTTGCTAATTACTCATCTTATGCTAATTTTTGACACTTAAATTAACTTAAGTATCAATGTCACTTGATCCACTTCAATAAATTCTCAACACTAAAGATCATTCTATACCCGGATAATTCTATGCCCTTTTCAAGGCTATAATAAACACGAAAAAGAAGTAAGAAAATTTTCCTTCATAAGCTAAACACCAAAACATGCAATATGTCGATACTCAGATTTTTAGGGTGTTACAGAATAAGTCATAGTTAATTGTACATTGATGTTTAATTTAAGGAATACTAGAGAATCAAGCATGATAAGTCTATTTTTCAGACATTAAACTTTTTGCTAGGTTGTTGACCTGAAATTAAATTCTACCTTGAAATTTGAAATTTGTAAGGATGATGTCAAAACACCCATAATTTTTGTGAGTATTTGAACCTTATAGACCATATATTCTTTTTCATGCTCAGTTTTTTATTATGAGTGTGTCAACCATGAGCTGTTATTCTAGAACTTGCCTCAATTATACATGTCAAGACCACAGTTATGATTTGATATACCGAGATGATAAAGGCACTTAGGTTTCAACCCACTTACTCCATTAAAAAGCCTACCATCATAATTAACCCTTAGTGAACCCCGTTGAGCCTAACAACCCTTTTTATTGACTTACCCGCTAAATTTAACCCAAAACCCTTTGTATTTGTTATCACCCTTTATTTTTGATTATCCCTTAATCAAGATTTGATTTGAGCTAGTTACCTAAGTTTATTATTTTGGTAGTTAAATTTACATTATATTTAGTTTGTTCTAAAAAAAAAAATTTCAAGTTTTCAATATTAGTAGTATGTAAAGTGAGCTTACACAATCAAAGAATAATTCCCAAAAAGAAAAGCTCGTATTAGTAGGATTATTATTATTCAGTAAATGTAAGTAATATCTTAGAAATTTTTAAGTAGGTAACTTATCAATTCAATCTCGATTCTAACCTTCTAATTTCAGCTTTTATCTACACCTTTAACCTTAGCACCGTTACAACCTTAACAAAGACCTTTTGATCTGCTTATCATATCATTTTACAGTGGTGGAGATTTGATTTTCAGGCAAGCCTATGGGATTAACTTTTCAGGTTCGACTTATGAGTGCTAAATTTTGACCCTTAAACATTTTTTGAGTGATTTGAGTGAATTTTCTATGAGGATATCAATCCTTGTTGGTTTTGAATTTAAGGTAATTATTTATATAAAGGGAAACACCTATGTTTTCGTGCTACAAATGTATGACTTATCTTGTTTGAATTTTGAGGAATCTTTGAGTTGAATTATCCATGTATAAATTACCTATGAATTAGGATAAGGCATTATTGATAGGAATTATGAATCATGGAAAGTTCATTTTAGTTGTAAGTTGAGAATTTTAATTGAGGATTTTAATTGAGGGCAAGCAAAAGCTTAAGTGTGGGGGTATTTGATAAACCATAGATATAACATATTTTAATCCCACATTTATTATGCTTTTTGATGATTTATCCCTTGATTTGTGTAAAAAGGTGCTCTTAATCCTTTCTTTTCATGTCTTACACTCAGGAAAGCACCAAAGGATGAAAAGAACGTAAAACGAGCTTAAAACGAAGCAAAATGGGCCTTTCCACGAAAACAACACGGCCTGGGCCAAGGACCACACGGTCGTGTCTCGACGAACACCTGGAGCACGGCCTCATCACCACCGCACACAGCCGTGCCAAAGCAGAAATCCAAACATGGTCAGGTCTTGACTTGCACGGATGTGTGACATGGCCATGCCTCTGTCACTGGAAAGAGCAAATTCAGTTGAAAAAGGATACTTAGGGAGAAAGAATTGCAATCCAAGAGCCTATAAATATTCCCCAAGTACCACCTTTGAGGGCATAAAAGCTAGGCCAAGGAGCCAAGCCGAGAGTGTCAGAGTTAGGGAAAAACGCGAAGATAACCAGTTGATCCATCCAAGAAGCCGGAATTATACTCAAGACGGTGGAATTCTCCTTCAATTCCTTCAGGGAGTTCTAGGATTTTCTTAGGTTTTGTTTTATCTTTTCTCCTGAGATGTTTTCTTATTTAGTTATGAACTAAACCCTTCAGATACCTGAAGGGGATGAAACCTAGATGGATCTTTTTATTTAATTTTTAAGTTATATGATAAATTACTTGGTTTGTTCTTAATTATGTTGTTTAATTCAAATCTAATGTGCTTAGGTGGAGGAGGAATATACCCTGTCTAAGAGTAGATCTAACATAATTAAGCGGAGTTGATCGGGCGCCTAGAGATAGGGTCATGAGATTTTACCAGATTAGGGTGAAACCTAATATGGGAGTCCACCGATCGATTCATCGCTTTCATAGGGGTTATTATGTTTAACGAGAGTTCCACTAATTAACCTAGGATTAGACGTTATTCGCTTCGAGAGAGGGTTCAATATAGGTTAGGGAGTCTCACGGATCAAGCTAAGTAAAAGAAATCGTATAATTTAAAGGTTAATTAATAAGTGAAGTCTAGGTGGATTCTTCCTGAGGGTATCGTCGCAATCAATTAAGTTTTTTTCTTCAAAGTTATTTTCCTATTCGTCTTCTTTGTCTTTCTGTCCTTAGTTTAGTTTTCATCAAAAGCAACTTCACTCTAATTTTAAGGCTAAATAATAAAGAAAAGGTTAGTATTAGTAGTTTTAGTTCCTTTGGGTTCGATATCCGGTCTTGCCTAAGCTATACTACTGTTCGATAGGTACACTTGCCTTTAATCGTTGACAGAGTTAGTCTCCAGGTTTGATCATTCTTTTATAAATATTTAAAACTCTAATTTTATAGCGATCAATATCTCTATTACGGGACACTGCGTATCACTGGTAGACTACACTAGTATCGGTGGTTCCAAAAGAGCGAGTGACTTGGGAATCCTTTCAGACGGAGTTTCGTAAGAAATATATCAGCCATAGGTTTATTGATCCGAAACGCAAAGAATTTCTTGAACTTAAATAGGGGCGGATGATTGTGACAGAATATGAATGGAAATTTGTCAGACTCAGCTGATATGCCAGGGAGTGTATTTCATCTGAAGCTATGATGTGTAAGAGATTTGAAGATGGGCTGAATGAAGACATTAAACTGTCAGTTGGCATATTAGAGATAAAAGAGTTCATGGTACTTGTTGAGCGAGCCTGCAAAGCTAAAGAGCTTGGGAAAGAGAAAAGAAAAGCTGCTTCTAAAGCTAGAGATTCAAGCAAAAGACCATTCAGTAAGCCATTTCAGTCGACCTCAAAGAAATTCCGAGATGATACTAGCCGTTCGAAGAATACTGCGGGTCATTTCGGACGAGATCGAGATAGACCACCTATGAGCTCGAGAGCCACCTCTGTAGCTAGTGTGGGTAATGTCAGATCAAATCAACCCGAGTGTGAACATTATGGTAAACAACATTCCGACAGTTGCAGATTGCATGGTAGAGCCTGTTTTAAATGTGGATCCAGAGATCATTTTATTCAAGAGTGTCCAGAGATAGTTGATAAAAATCTGGCTCAGAATACTAGATCAGGTAATACTACAGCTCGAGGTAGACCATCCAAAAATATGGGTATTGTGAGTGGTAGCTAGAGAGGGACTAAAGATTCAACTGTTAGATCTAAGGCTCGCGCACCAGCTAGAGCTTATGCCATACGTGCATGTGAGGAGGCTTCATCCCCAGATGTCATTACTAGTACTTTTACTCTTTATGATACTATCGTTATTGCTTTGATTGACCCTGGTTCAACTCATTCCTATGTGTGTGAGACTTTGGTGTTCAATAAGACTTTACCTGTAGAGTCTACTGAGTTTGTAATTGAAGTATCGAACCACTTAGGCCGGTGTGTCTTGGTTGATAAAATATGCAAGAATTGTCTGTTGATGATTCTAGATTCATGTTTTCCAGCTGATTTGGTGTTGTTTCCATTTGATAAGTTTGATATAATTCTGGGTATGGACTAGTTAACTCTGCATGATGCTATCGTGAACTGTAAACAAAAGACTATTGATTTGCGATGTTAGAGTGGTGAGATTATTTGGATTGAATCTAATGATCTGAATGGTTTACCAGCAGTAATATCTTCTATGATAGTTCAGAAATATGTGAGAAAGGGTCGTGAAGCTTATTTTGCTTATGTGCTTGATTCTAAAGTGACAGAAAAGAAGATTAAATCAGTACCTATTGTATGTGAGTATCTAGATGTGTTCCCTGAAGAATTATCGAGTTTGCCACCTATTCAAGAAGTTGAGTTTGGGATTGAATTAGTGCCGAGGATGACTTTGATTTCTATAGCTCCTTACAGGATGGCACCTACAGAATTAAAAGAATTGAAAGAACAGTTGCAAGAGTTGACAGATAAGGGATTTGCACGACCGAGTTTCTCTCCTTGGGGCGCACCAGTTCTACTTGTGAAAAAGAAAGACGAAACCATGAGAATGTGTATTGACTACAGGAAGCTTAATAAAGTGACCATAAAGAACAAGTATCCCTTACCAAGAATTGACGACCTGTTTAATCAGCTGAAAGGGGCTACAGTGTTCTCAAGGATAGATTTGAGATCGGGATACTATCAGGTGCGAGTTAAGGACTCTGATGTGCCAAAGACTGCTTTTCGGACAAGGTACGGACACTACGAGTTTCTGGTTATGCCTTTAAGACTCACTAATGCACCTGCTATTTTTATGGATTTGATGATTCGAATCTTCAGACAGTATTTGGATCGGTTTGTGGTAGTATTCATAGATGATATTCTGATCTATTCCCGTGATGAAACCGAGCATGCCGAACATCTGAGACTTGTGTTACAGACTTTGCAAAATAAATAGTTGTATGCAAAGTTCAGTAAATGTGAGTTCTGGTTACGTGAAGTCAGTTTTCTAGGCCATGTTGTATCAACATTGGGTATTCGGGTTGATCCGAGTAAAATTTTAGCTATACTTAACTAGAAACCACCGAAAAATGTTTCTGAAGTTCGAATCTTTCTAGGACTTGCTGGTTACTATAGACGATTTGTGAAGGGTTTCTCTATAATTGCTACACCGTTGACAAAGTTGTTACAGAAAGATGGTAAGTTCGAGTGGTCATAGAAGTGTGAGAAAAGTTTTGATCAGTTGAAAGCTCTTTTGACTGAAGCTCCAGTGTTAGTCTAGCCTAAATCGTGTAAAGAATTTGTCATTTATAGTGATGCATCTTTGAATGGTTTGGGTTGTGCTTTGATGCAGGAAGGCAAGGTCATAGCTTACGCCTCGAGACAGTTAAAGTCACATGAAAAGAACTACCCAACGCACGATTTGGAGCTAGCAGCTATTTTATTCGCGTTAAAAATTTGGCATCATTATCTGTTTGGTGAGAAATGCCATATCTATTCTGATCACAAAAGTCTAAAGTATTTGATTACTCAGAAAGATTTGAATTTGAGACAACGTCGATGGTTAAAGCTATTGAAAGATTATGAGCTAGTGATTGACTATCATCTGGGAAAGCTAATATTGTTGCTGATGCTTTAAGTCGAAAGTCATTATTTGCCCTACATGCAATGAACGTGCATATGGTTATGTCTGATGATGGTTCGATAGTAGCCGAATTAAAAGAGCATTGTTTGTTCAACAAATTGGTGATGCCCAGAAAGTTGATAAAGATTTGTTGGCAAAATGAGCTCAGTGTAAAATTATTGTTGAATCAGAGTTTCAAATTGAAGAGAATGATTGCTTAAAGTTCAAGGATCGAATATGTGTTCCGAAGAATCCAGAATTAATTCAGATGATTTTGAATAAAGCTTATAGTAGCCGATTATCTGTTCATCTGGGTAGCACAAAAATGTATAACGATCTGAAATAGTTCTATTGGTGGCCTGGTATGAAACGAGACATATCTGACTTTGTTTCAAAATGCTTAGTCTATCAACAAGTAAAAGCCGAGCATTAGGTACGTTCTGGGTTACTTCAGCCGATTATGATACCTGAATGGAAATGGGATAGAGTCACAATGGATTTTGTATTCGGTCTACCATTAACACCGAGCAAGAAAGATGCAATCTAGGTTATTGTAGATAGATGGACTAAAACTGCTCATTTTGTTCCGATTCGCACTGATTATTCACTTGATAAATTGGATGAATAATATGTTTCTCAGATTGTGAGATTACATGGTGTGCCTATTTCTATTGTTTCGGATAGAGACCCGAGATTCACATCGCGGTTTTGGAAGAAATTGCAAGATGCTCTAGGTACGAAACTGCACTTTAGCACAGCTTTTCATCCGCAGATGGATGGTCAGTCCGAATGGATCATTCAGATACTTTAGGATATGTTTAGATGTTGCATCCTTGAGTTTGAAGGTACGTGGGAACAATACTTACCTCTGATTGAATTTGCTTACAATAATATCTTTCAATCTAGTGCCAAGATGGCACCCTACGAGGCTTTGTACGATCGTAAGTATTGTACACCATTGTATTGGACCGAGCTCAGTGAAAATAAGATACACGGGGTTGACTTGTTAAAGAGACTGAACAGAAAGTGGCAGTGATCCGTGATAGTTTGAAAGCTGCATCACATCGTCAGAAGTCATATACAGATTTGAAACATAAAGATATTGAGCTTCAGATCGGAGATCAAGTGTTTTTGAAAGTTACCACCTGAGCTAGAAAAGGCAAATTGAGTCCGAGATTCATTGGACCATATGAAATCACAGAGCGTATTGGGCCAGTTGCTCATAGATTGCAGTTACCACCAGAGCTAGAAAAGATCCATAATGTCTTCCATGTTTCGATGCTTCGTAGATATCGATCTGGTCCTTCACATGTGATTAGTCTGGCAGAACTTGAGATTCAGCCTGATATGTCATATGAAGAGGAACCGATTCGTATTTTGGCTCGTGAGATAAAAGAATTAAGAAATAAGAAAATTTTGTTAGTTAAAGTACTGTGCCAAAAGCACGGTGTGTAGGAGGCAACTTTGGAGTTAGAGGATACAATGAAAGAGCGTTATCCAAACCTATTCACCGGTAAGATTTTTGGGGACGAAAATCCTTAAAGGGGGAGGGTTGTAACAGCCCGATTTTGACCCTAATTGAAATAGTGGTTTTGGGACCATAAATCTGAGTTTGAAAAATATTTTAAAATTATTTTGCGTGTTTATTATGTGTGAATTTGTTGGTGTTAAATTTTCGTGACTTAATTTTGTCGTTTTGGTGTCCGATTAAATAAAAGGACTTAATAGCGTAAAATGTAAAAGTTACAAACTAAATTGTAAAGTGCTTTGTTGATAGTGGCTTTTTAATATGGAGTCCTTAAAGGGAAAATAGCCCATTTTCAAGGTTAATGGATGGTATATGCCAACAATGACCTTATTTTATCTGTTATGTTTATTTAATATAAAAGGTTAATAAGGTAATTTAATTATAACATAATATATGTAATAATAAAACAAGAATAAGGCCATTATCATCTCATTTCTCTTGGACGAATATCAACAAAAGAAAAAGAAATAAGAACACCTAGGGTTCGGCTTGGTATTCTTCAAAATTAAGGTATGTTAATTGTTCGGTTCTTGATAATTTTTATGTTTTTGAGATCGTTGCTTAGAAATGAACAAAACCCATGTCTTAATTTTTGATTGTGATGATCATTTTATGTTTTACCATTGATGGTACCTTGTGGTTTTTGATGTTTGGTGATGAAATATGAATTATATGTGTAAGATTAACAAGTTTTGTCTTTGAATTTTTGATGAAATTGAGTAATTAGGACTAAATTGGAAAAATAAATTTTTGAGGGACTAAACTAAAAAATAAATGAAATGTATGGGCATGTAATAATGCTATGAATATTCGGCTCTAAAGAAGTGTGGTCAAATTTTGTGTAATTTGTGTTTTGTGCAAAAAGGACTAAATTGTAAAAAGTGTAAAATGTTAGGGGAAAAATTATAATTTGCCCATTTATGTGTTTTTAGGCTAAATTGAGTGTATTGGTGTTTAAACAAGTTTAATTTGAATATGTTTAGATCAAGAATTAAAGAAATCGAATTTGGATCGGAGAAAGACAAAAGTGGTCGAATAGCCGATTTCGTAGTCGTCGACGTCCGAGGTAAGTCAATTAGCATTTAAATGTTGATATAACAATGAATATGTATTAGTTATGAAAAGAATTAAATTATTTGATTTTATTTTACTTATGGCCGAATGTGGGTATGTATAATTGAATAAATTCCGAGCTTGGTTCGACCGAGATTCAGCGTCCGTAAGCCCCTCACGAACCTTAGGAATAGATAGGATACATATGTTATGACATATGATATCCGTTAGGTGTTACTGAGTAAGACCACGTCTTGGACGTTGGCATCGATTTGTGATTACGTGTAAGACCCTATCTGGGACAGTGGCATCGATATGTGAATACATGTAAGACCACATCTAAGACATTGGCATTGTACGAGCTTTCGACTATCTGCGTATCCTTTTTAATTCCGAATGGTTCAACGGGCATGTATATGTGAAGGCTAATGTGTTATGTGAATAAAAAGAACTCAGGTACGTATACAAACTGTATTGAGAAAAGAAAGGTAAGTTATATGTTCATTACATTGTACAAAACTTAATGTGTAAACGTATGAATTGTGTATAAACTTTAAATATGTGTATTCGGTTAAAAGTGATATTATGTGACTTTGAATTGAGAATTGAGTAGTGAATAATGATTGTGTAAAAGTTGATAATTGATGTAAACTTTCTATTTGTGATTTATCTAAGTTAATTAACTTTACCTTGCTATTGACTTACTAAGCTTGAATAGCTTACTTTGCATTTCTTTTTCGGTTTCTATTTTATATATTTTGGATATACGTTACGAGCTTAGGGATCGTCAGCAAGACCTATCACACTATCGACAGCTTACTTTGGTATTTTGGTTATGTTAATTACGAATATATGGCATGTATAGCTTAGTAAAAGGTCGAATGTGAATTGAGTACCTATGTATGTAAATATTAGCCATGCGAAAATGGCTTATCTTCTTTTGAACTAGTTTGGTATCTATGTTTATGGTTGGTAGTGTTCATTAAAGATGAGTTGATATTTATGCATACTTGGTATGGCATAAGTTTATAATAGGTAAGTAATTGTGATGGTTATAATTTAGACATATTGAAATTGGTTGGGTGACTAGCACATGTATACTTATTATGCATTGGGTGATGGATTGATTTAGTTATGAAAAGGACTAAAACCGAATGTATATTTATACATATATTTAGGACGTTGTTAAGTGAAATGTATGTGCATAAAAATTTTAGTAAGTATATATATACACTTGTATGATGTGATTTGGTTTTGGTGTTATAAAGGTTCAAAAATAGTAACTAGGTAGGAGGATTTGATTAGTCATTGAGATTTTAATAAGTTGGTTTAAATTGATGTTGTTAATTATGCATATTCGGTTAAGATATATATACTTGTGATAGATAATAAAATGTGGTGCAAATGGATGTGATTCATGTTTAGGTTATGAATTTTGTTATCGGTAAATGGTAAGAATTAGAATAGGAAATCATGTATGTATGTATCTATGTATTCGGCAATATTGTGATGTTGAAATAAAGTAACTGCAATTTCAAAACTAGTTTGATTATCATGCAAGGTTATTTTTGGCTAATGTAATGAAATGATTGACCAAATGAATAGTGAATTTTGTATTAGTAAATAATTAGGTAATATGATTTTATATAATGTGTATATGCCCAGTTTTTATAGATGATGAGATCATATCTATTAAATTTTGTGAGTATCTTGATGTTATTTGGTTATTTGGTTGAATGATACAATGTTTGAATATCACATTCCTGATCTAAAGTGATGTTTATTCATTGAGACTTTAATAGAATGATTATATTAATGATGTTAATTATAAATGATTGATTATGCTATAAATTTGAGTTATGTGTTAGATGTGATATAAATGAGTTTGACTTTGTTCTTGAGGTATGAAATTTGTATTAACAAAATATGCAAATGACTCTATTTAAATGTTTCAAAATATGATTGTGATTGGTAAGCAAAGTATGTGTGTATGAAATGTTTAAAAAACATATGCCTATTTTGAGTTGTGCCTACTTCAGTAATGCCTCGTAACCCTATTTCGACGACGGATACGGGTTAAGGGTGTTACAGGGTAGGGCTGTTGTTGGAAGTTTTGGGGTGGTTGTTGTCTTTGATTTCCTTGACCACCCCATGAAAAATTGGGGTGGTTCTTCCAACCTGGATTATAAGTATTACTATAAGGTTTATTTTGAGATCAGAAATTGTTACCCATATAATTCATTTGTTCGCTCTTTATGCCCTGTCCATAGGGTGGGTACTTAAGATTCGCCACGCCTCCACTTGTGACACATTGCATAACTGGATGTACTTGGGAGGAACACAAACCATCAATCTTTTTATTTAGCATGTCTACCTGATTTGATAGTAAGGTTACTGCGTCGAGGTTGAAAACTTTGGCTGCTTTTGCTGGCCTTGTCCTTGTAACTTGCCACTGATAGTTATTCAATGACATCTCCTCTATAAACTCGTAGGCTGCTTCAGGAGTTTTGTTATTCAGAGTTCCACTGGCTGCTGAATCGTTTAATTACCTTGTTGAGGGGTTCACACCATTGTAGAAAGTTTGGACCTGTAGCCACAAAGGTAATCCGTGGTGTGGGCACCTCCTCAACAAATCTTAGTATCTCTCCCTTGCATCATAAAGTGTATCTAAATCCATCTACACAAAAGAAGAGATATCCTTCCTTAACTTGGCCGTTTTGGCCAGCGGAAAATATTTTAATAAAAAGTTTTTGGTCATTTGATCCCATGTAGTGATTGACCCTCGTGGAAGAGAATGCAACCACTGTTTGGCTTTATTCCTCAAAGAGAAGGGAAATAACCAAAGACGGATGGTATCATCAGAAACACCATTTATTTTGAAGGTATCACAGAATTCTAGAAAATTCTCTAAGTGTGTGTTAGGATCCTCATCTTGCAAACCATCAAACTGAACAAACTATTGTATCATCTGTATAGTGTTACGTTTCAGCTAAAAATTATTTGCAGCAATAGTAGGCCTAACAATACTTGACTCAGTTCCTGTTAAATTAGGTTTAGCATAATCTTACATAGTTCGAGGAGCATGATGTTGGTCCGCCTCTGGAGGTAGCTGATTATTCTCAGCCATCACTTTGGTGGTATTAACTTCGTCTTCTTGCTCTTCTTGTTTATAGTTTAAGCTTCACCTTATCTCTCTACGATTTCTGCGTACTGTACCTTCAATATTACTGTCGTAAAGTAGGGGTCCTGTCGGTTCCTTCTAGTCATAAACTAAAGGTACCTGAACGGAGTGAAAGAACAAAAATTAGCAAAAATTAAAAAAAAATAAAAGTAAGAAATTGCAGAAAATAAAAAATGGCTAAAGTAATAAAAATTGAGCTTTCTTAATATTCCGGTTCCCCGACAACGGTGCCAAAAACTTGATGTGTGCTGTCAGAGTCTTAAAATTTTATATAATGAATGATCAAGCCTAGAAACTAATTGTGACAACGATTAAGGCAAGCGCACCTATCGAACAGTAGTATAGCTAGTGGCAAGACCGGATTGTCGAACCCAAAGGAACCTGAAGTACTAATACTAACTTTCTTTTTATTATTTAGCCTAAGAATTAAATGAATTTTTATCTAATCTAAAATTAACTAACTACTAAGCTAAAAATGCTAAGACAAATGGAAGGAATTGGGGAAAATACTTGTGGGAAAAACCAATTGATTAAGACAATACCTGAGGAAGAATCCACCTAGACATCACTTGTTAGCTAACTCTGAACCAGACGATTTATTCACTTGACTTGATCCGTAGGATTCCCTAAGTTATGTTAATACCTCCGTCGAGGCTACTAACGTCTAACCCTAGGTTGATTAATTGAAATCTCTTTCTAACTAAAACCCTTAGAATTGCATTAACTCGATCTATGGAATCCCATATTGGGTTTCACCCTAATCCAGCAAAATCTCGTCACCCTATGTCTAGGCGTGCGATCAACTCCGCTTAATTATGCTAGATCTGCTCTTAGGCAGGGACTTTTGCTCCTCTACCTAAGCACATCAAACTTGAATTAATATCCCGGAAATATCAAAACAAGAATTAAGAACAAATCAAGTATTTATCATATAGTTCAGCAAACGATAACAAGATTCATCTTAGGTTTCATCCCCCTCAAGTATCTGAGGGTTTAGTTCATAATCATAAAAGAATACATCTCAGAAGAAAAGATAAAACAAAAAATAATAAAAACTCTAAAACCCCCTGAAGGAATTGAACAGAGATCCTCCGTCTTGAGTATGACTTCGACTTCTTGAGATGAATCAACTGGCTTTCTTCGAGTAAATTTCACAATTCTGACCCCTCTGGCTTAGCTCTTTGGCCTAGCTGGACTCCTAACTCGACTCCCCTTGAAGGTTCGCCTTTAGGGTGTATATATAGGCTCTTGGAATGGCTTTCTTTGCCTCTAAGTACCCTAATCCAATGAAACTCTTCTTTCTCACATCAGGGACACGCCCATGGCACACGCCCGTGTGAATCGTGGCCAGGCCGTGTTCGAGTCTGTTTGATGAGGCATGACCGTGTGGCTTGGGCCTAGCCGTGTTGATTTCGTGATATGGCCCATTTACTCTGTTTTGGGCCCGTTTCTCGTTCTTTTCATCCTCCGGTGCTCTTCTGAGTATAAAACACGAAAACAAAGGATTAAGAGCACCAATTTACACAATTCAAGGGATAAATCATCCAAAACCATGCTAAATATGGGCTTAAAATATGTTACTATTACAGTTTATCACATCTCATTTCTGTTGGTGGCGTTTCCAACCCTCTGACATCGATCACAACTCTTTACATAAGCGTATGTATCCTTGAATAGTGTTGGCCAAAAGAATCCAGCTTGCAATACTTTGGCCGCTATACGTGTACCTCCGAAGTGTCCCCACTTGAGCCGTGAGTGATGATGGTATAAAATCTTGGTGATTTCATCTTACGCCACACATCTCCTGATCATCTGATCTGCACACTTTTTAAACAAATATGGCTCTTCCCAGAAATAGTACTTCGTATCGTGAAGAAACTTTTTCCTTTGTTGATACGTTTTATCAATCGGCATCAAACCACAAGCTAGATAGTTAGCAATATCAGCAAACCAAGGAATATTATGGACATGATTTACCTTCAGTATGTGCTCATCTGGAAATGTTTCTTGAATCGGTACAAGTGGAGAATTTCCCTTTTGCGGCTCCAATCTAGACAAGTGATCTGGTACTTGGTTCTTTACTCCTTTTCGATCTTGAATCTCTAGATCGAACTCTTGAAGTAGAAGTACCCATCGGATCAATCTCGGCTTAGCGTCTTTCTTGGCCAGTAAGTACTTAATTGCTGAGTGGTCGATATAGACAATCACTTTGGTACCTATAGGATTGAAACTTGTCGAAAACAAACACAATAGCAAGTAACTCTTTTTCTGTTACTGTATAATTCAGTTGAGCTCTGGTTAGAGTTCGACTTGCGTAGTAGATGAGATGAAAAACTTTATTCCTTCACTGGCCCAAGACAACTCTAATTACGAAGTGACTTGCGTCACACATCAATACGAATGGCAGATCCCAGTCTGGTGTGATGATTATGGGTACCGTGACTAATCGACTCTTCAAATCGTTGAAGACTGTTAAGCATTCCTCATCAAACTTGAATGTCGAATCCTTCTCCAATTATTTGCATAAGGGTTTAGCAACTTTGGAGAAGTCTTTGATAAATCTTCGGTAAAACCTAGCGTGTCCCAAAAAGCTCCTAACACCTTTACAGATGTTGGAGGTGGGAGTTTCTCAATAACATCTACCTTCACTTTGTTTACCTCGATCCCATGTCTCGTTATCCGATGGCCTAGAACAATTCCTTCTCGTACCATAAAATGGCACTTTTCCCAGTTGAGTACGAGATTCATTTTTTCGCATTGCCTTAGTACCTTAGCTATATTGGCTAAGCACTCATCGTAAGTATCTCCGAATACTGAAAAACTCATCCATAAAAACTTCCAAGTACTTCTCAACCATGTCAGTAAAAATAGACATCATACATCTTTGAAATGTAGCAGGTGCATTACATAAACCAAATGGCATGTGTCTAAATACAAACGTACCGTATAGGCAGGTGAATGTCGTTTTGTGTTGATCTTTCGGTGCTAGTGTAATCTAATTATACCCTGAGCATCCATCGAGAAAATAGTAGTAGTCTCGTCCTGCGAGTCTATCCAGCATCTGGTCCAAGAACAGCAAAGGAAGGTGATCTTTCCTAGTCGCCTTGTTTAGCTTTCAGTAATCGATGCAGATTCTCCATCCCGTAACTGTTCTAGCCAGTATCAACTCATTTTTCTCGTTCTCTACGACCTTGATACCTCCTTTCTTCGGCACGCACTGGACCGGACTCACCCATGAACTGTCTAAAATGGGGTAAATTATACCCGCATCCAACCACTTGATAATTTCCTTCTTTACTACATCCTTCATGATGGGGTTCAGTCTCCGTTGTCCATCAATTGCTCCTCTATTGCCATCTTCTAATATGATCTTGTGCATGCATACAGATGGGTTAATACTGCGAATAACGGCTATGGTCCATTCAATAACCTTCTTGAATTGTTTCAAGACTATGATAAGTTTCTCTTCTTGTTCAGTAGTTAATTCTGCTGAAACAATCATAGGCAGAGTAGAAGAGTTACCTAAATAAACGTATTTTAAATGTGAAGGTAATACCTTGAGTTCTAACTTAGGTGGCTCCTCGATTAATGCTTTTGGCTGGGTGTAATCCCTTTTCTCTAATTCCAAAGATTCAAAAAGGGATTGCGGATTAAATTCCTTTTGATTAGCTCCTAGCAGAGCTAAGTATTCATCCTTATTTTCATCATTTAGAGGATCTGATGTCAAAACATGTTCCAATGGATCCTTAACAAAGTTGAGTTCCCTTTCCACTATTAAATCCTCTAAATCAGATACTACAGAACAATCACGAATTGTGTAAGGAAATTGCATTAACTTGAAAACATTAAATGTTACCTGATCATCCTGAACACGCATAGTCAGCTCACCCTTCTGCACATCAATAAGGGTCCTTCCAGTTGTTAGGAACGACCTTCCTAGGATGATTGGTACTTCTTTGTCTGCTTCAAAATGTAACGCCCCAACTTTTTGGGCCTAGAAGAATTGGGCTTTGGGCTTTGGGTCCCAGAAAATTTTTAAGTGAGCGAGAAAATGACAATTGGCATGTGGGCTTTGAGGGTTAATGAACTTGGAGTGTCTAGGGGTGTTGGAGAAGTGTTGGGTTCGAACTTTGAGGAGAAGGAAGTTTTAATTAATTATTAAAGGAACGAGGGTGGTGAGTAGTTGGGCTTTTAAATAAAAATAGGGAAAAATGGCATCAAAGAGCCTTGTGGTGGAGTGGTTAAGTGACGCCACTTAGGGTATAGGAAGGTGGTGTTATGGGCTAGCAAGGAGATCCTAGGTTTGAATCTTGGCTTAGTATATATATATATTTTTTTTGGAGTTTACTTTTGGCCTTCTAGAAGGTTGGAAGTGGTGTGATGATGGACTCTAAGGAGAGTGATCAGAAGAGAAAATTTAGGGAAAGGATTGGGGAGTTATCACGAAGAAAAATTAGGAGATGAGATATGTGGAAGAGGTTGAGCCGAATTGGGAATTTGGGGATAGGAAATTCGGCTATAGGCTATAAATAGGTGTCGATTTTGGGGTTCTAGGCTAATGCCAAAATTGTTTTTCCCTTTAGCCGAATTCCTCATTTTTGAGTTGTCAAAACACTTTTTCTATCTAAGTACTCAAAAGCCGAATTCCTTCTTTGCTTGCCAATCTTCCATACTTTTTCTTCTCAAATTCTCTTTTGGTACACCCTTGGTTTTAGCCGATTCCTTCTTTTCTTCTTCTTCCTATTTGTGTTGAATAACCTCTTTCACTATACTAATCTCAAAAGCCGAAAACCTCTAGGGCTGATTGCTTCTTGGATAAGTATTCTCTATTTTGGTTTAGGTGTTGGCCGAATGGTCATAGATAAGATAAGTGGGGACTTGTGTTGGATACAAGTCACCTATTACTCTATTTTTAATGATTATGAATGAAGCAGATTTAGAAGATATGCGTGATTAATGATCAAAGAAGAGCTATTAAGGCTTGGTGTTTCAAGTAAGGTTAAGGTGAGACTTCGCCTTTTTGGTAAAGTATTCGATAAGTATATGTGATTAATTTGATTGACATCGTTTGTAGGATCGTGGCTAAGGAGATCGCAGCGCGTTTTGTTATCAGGTGTGTACATACACTACACACACATTAGATTGGCAAAAGTCAAAATGCCAAAAAGCCGAAAGTTTTGGCTACGGTAGTCTTGGGAGTGCGTGAACACTCGTAAAGAAAAATTGATACTTTATCAGAGGCCCCATGAGCGATCTCATGGACTTGGGATGTCTTTTGGCTAATTGGGCTAGAATGGGCAAAATGGGCCTGATGGGTCGTAGGCTCAAAATAGGTGAATTTGATGGTTTGGTAATAAGTGATGAACTAGTCATGCTAGCTACATGGCTTGGAATTGATTTGGGTCTAATAGGCCATACAAATGTGATTGGGCTAGAGGGGCCATACGAATGTGATTGGGCCAGAAAGGCCATACGAATGTGATTTGCGCCTAGTGTGCCATACGAATGAGATTGGGCCTGGTGGGCCATACGAATGTATGTGAAATTATTTGGGCTTTCTAAGGGTCTTGGGCTTAGTATTTGGGAAATTGCTTAACCTTCATAAAACTTTAATAATTTATTAAGTGCGACTGTGAACAAGTCATAAGGTTTAAGTGTGGCAACGGGCATATGCATGTCTAGGATTGGATCTAAGTAGAGCTTGGTCTTAATGACCCACCACTTCTTCTCTGAGATCCTACCTAGTGCATAGTGTCTGTTCACTTTAGTCGCGAGGACTTGTTGACAGTCCAAGGTTCGTAATTAAGACCCATACTGTTAAGAATTACTGAAATACCCCTGTATGGTAGGATTACAGAAATACCTTGAATTACAAAATTATCGTAATACCCTTAATTTGTGAAATGACTAAAATACCCCTATGTGTTAAATGTAAGATTTATGGATGTTATATGTACATTTGCTGTATTCATATGATATTCTGTTTAGGATGCATATGGGTGGGAATTATGGAACGGAGGAAGTATATGAGGATCGCATGGTTGCTTAACAACTGTGGATCCGTCAATGGCTTTTTAAGACCATTATATGATTAGCAGCTTTATTGCAACGTTAGGTAGTACCGTAACCGGGCTACCCTTGAAGTGTATCGGATTGGTGGGTCAATTTAGAAATCCCCACATAAGTGTTTCGGTTGGACGATGTGTATCGGATGGATTATGTGGGGAGGGTTTGCATTGCATTGTATGTATGATGTTATTATGTTGATAATATGATATGTATGCTATTTGTTTGACAAGGGTCGTACACACTGAGTTTTCGAAAACTCACTCCCTCTTTTATTTTTCGCAGGTGATCCTCAGTATGAAGTTCGACGGATGGAGGGACTCAGAGGTGGCCAACTAGTAAGATATTATTATTTGGATTTTCTTTAAAATTCCTAGTATTTTGAAATTATTTTGGTTTGGATTGTAAAAAGGGCGTTATATCTCCAATGTGACTTTACATTTGGGTTTTATTATTGTTTTAACTGCCTAATTATTAAACTTAAAGAAATTTCTAAAGTTTAACATGGTTTTCGAAATAACTATAACATGTAGACGTTTTCTTAAAACATGGGCTTTCATCATAACTTAACAAGTTTTTCCTAAGCTAAGGCTGTTTTCAATTATTACGTTTCCGTAACTCCATTATTAAATACCAAGTTTTATAAATTGTTGGTTTTTAAATAAAACTACCGCAACTAAAAAGGGGTTTGTACTCAACATTTTACTTTAAGAAGGCTTTTCAATGAAAACAAGGTTTTCGCTAAAACACTTCAATGTGACACACCGAAATTGGGCCTAACTTCTAGGCTGGGTTTGGGGTGTTATACAAAATTTAGAATTACAAAGTCAGCAGGAAAGATAAACTTATCTACACATACCAATACGTCCTCGATTTTTCCTTCTGGATGTGCTAAGGATCGATCTGCTAGTTGAAGTGTAACCGTAGTAGGTCTAACTTCACCTATCCCCAACTTTCTAAAGATTGACATAGGCATCAAGTTGATACTTGCACCTAAGTCACATAATGCCTTACCACAATATGTTGCACCAATGTTGCACGGTATGGTAAAACATCCAAGATCCTTCAATTTTGGGGGTAATTTGTCTTGAAGATATGCACTGCATTCCTTCGTCAGAGCTACCGTCTCAAACTCCAAGTCTTCATTTCTTAGACAATATATCTTTCATGAACATGACGTAGTTCGGCATTTGCTCAAGTGCTTCAACCAATGGGATGTTGATATGAAGTTGCTTGAGTACGTCAAGGAACTTCTTGAATTGAATCTCCTGCTTCTGCTTCTGAAGTCTTTGAGGGTAGCGTTGTGGTGGTTTCATTACTGGAACTTCTTCTAGTTGGTTCGCCTTTGGTGGTAATTCTGCATCCAACGGAGTTGTTAGTTGATCAAAATTAGCTGGTCCTGAGGCTACTTTGTCAGGTTTTGCAGATTCTAGTTCTGGTGAAACTGGGATTTCAACACTTGGTTGAACTTCATCTGAATCTTGAGCATCAACTTGCTCTTTTTCAACTTCGACAGTGTTGGGCTCTACTGTCTTTCCGCTCCTCAATGTCAACGCTTTGCAATGTTCCTTCTACGGATTTCTCGGATTCTCCATGTCGCTAGGTAGAGCACCTTATGGTCAGTTCTTGAGTTCAGTAGCAAGCTGGCCTATTTGATTCTCCAAATTCTTCAATGTAGCTGCTTGGCTCTGGATTAAGGCATCATTCTTTACCATGTATGCCTTTAGCAAACTCTCCAAGCTATTGGATGCTTCAGCTTGAACTAGTTTCTGGACTTGTTGCAGGAAATTAGGTAGCTAGGTTGGTCTGGGTTGGGTGTAAGTGGTACTGGTTCCAGCCTCTTGGTTACTCCAGGAGAAATTCGGGTGGTTTCTTTACGGTGGGTTATAAAAATTTGATTGCAGCCCTTGTCTTCCTCGATTTTGGTTCTGATTACCCGTGTAGTATATAGATTCTGGGTTCGATGGACATTCTTCAAACAAATTTCAGTCCCCACAATAGACATAGGCTATATTCTCAAATTGATTAGGTGGCTGTGCTGCAAAACTATTAAACCCATTAGTAGTATGGTTTTTAAGTATTGAGGATATTGATGATACCTGAGATGCGAGTGAAGTAAGAGCATCTACTTCATGTATTCCAGCGACTCGTCTTCTTGACACTGCTCGACTGGTTGGCCATTGATAATTGTTGCTGGCAATCCTCTCAATAATTTCATAAGCCTCGTTATAAGACTTAGAAAGGAGAGCACCATTAGCAGAGGCGTCCACAACCATCTTAGTGTGAGCATTGAGACCATTATAGAATGTCTCAAGTTAAAATGCAATGTGGGATTCCATGATGAAGGCACTTTCGTAATAGCTCTTTAAATCTTTCCCATGCCTCATTCAAGGACTCATCATCCATTTGGTGGAAGGCAGTGATCTCGTTCCTCAGCTTAGCATTCTTGCTTGGCGGGAAATACTTCATGAGGAATCTCTCGGCTAATTCTTGCCATGTAGAAATGGAGTTCGGTGGCAATGAGTTCAACCATGCACGAGCTCTATCCCTTAACAAATATGGGAATAGCTTCAGTCATAATGCATCTTCGAGTACTCCGGTTGACTTGAAAGAATCGCTCACTTCCATAAATAGTCTTAAGTGAAGATGAGGATCTTCAGTAGGCATTCCACTGAATTGGCCCACTGTTTGAAGCATCTGGAACATGACTGGCTTCAGCTCAAATTGTTGTGCCTCGATATCGGGTCTCCTGATACCCAGATTAATATCACTGAACACTAGTGTAACACCTCAAACCCGGCCTAGAAGTTAGGTTCGAATCCAGCGTGTCACATCAAAGGCATAATTCAAATGATTTTGCTAATTAAAAATTTAAGGCCCAAAATTAAACAATTGAAACGACAAAACCTAAAATCTAAAGTCAAATAGGAGTACAAGGCCTTATTACATCCAACGAAAATAAGCAATTAAAACTATGTCTTTTGAAACAATTAAATAAAAGTTTAAAGATCTTGTAGTGTGACCATCTCCGAGTCCTCTCCCACGTCGAGCCACTTACTGAGGATCACCTGAAACATTAAATAAATGGTGTGAATTTCAAAACTCAGTGTGTACAACCCTTGGCATTCAATTCAATATATAATTATCACATTGGCTTGAGCCCTATCAAAATCGGTGGTCTTGGGCTCTGGCCTACAATGACCTTACATCATATCATATCATATCATATGCAAAACAAGGTAATGCAAAACCCTCCCAAAAATCCATCCGCTACACACCTGTGGGGATTTCTAAATCGACCCACCCATCCTCTAAACACCAAAGGTAGCACTCACAGCAGCACTACTCAACGTTGCAGCAAAGCTGCTAATCATATAATGGGCTTAAAGTCACCGGTGGATCCATGGTCGTCAAGCGACTATGCGATCCTCAAATCTTCCTCCGTACCATAATTCCCACCCATATGCATCCTAATCAGAACATCATATGAATGCAACATGCACATGAGTAACATCCACAAAACATATAATCATCACATACATTTTACAACGCAAGGGTATTTCCGTAACTCTACTCTACAGGGGATTTGGGTAATTTTGCAAAATAGAGGTACTTTAGAAATTTTGTAAATCAGGGATATTTTGGTAATTTTGCAAACCAAGGGTATTCTGGTAATTTCACAATTTGGGGCTATTTTAGTGAATTTTCAAATCTAAGGATGTTTTGGTAATTTTTTCAAATTAGGGGTATTTTAGTCATTTTACAAATCTAGGGGTATTTGGTCCCTCTCGGGTTTTGGTTATGAACTTTGGCCCATTAACAAGTCATTGAGGCTAAAGTGAACAGACACTATGCACCATGTAGGATTCCAGAGAAGAGGAGGTGGGCCGCTAGGGCCGCTTAAGTACCAAGCTCTCCCTAAATCCAATTCTAGACATGCATATGCCTGTTACACACTCTAACCTAGTGACTTATCCACGGACATGTTTAATTATTAGAAAGTCTAATTCGGTTTAAGAGTTGTTTAGTACTAAGCCTAAAGTCCATAAAACCCTAGCATACTAGTCTACGTCCCCATAATGCCCATCAACCCATTTCACGTTCATATAACCCATAATGGCCACATCACATTTTTATGGCCCACTAGGCCCAAATCTTAGTCATATGACCCATTAGGCCCAAAACAAATCCAGATCATGTAACATGTATGCCTAACCCAATTCATATAATCAAATTAATCCATTTCATCAAACTTAGCCTCAGGGCCCATCGGGCCCATTTTGCCACTTTTGGCCTTTCGGCTTTTCGGTGTTGCCGGTAAGAGTGTGTAGTGTTTGTACACACCTGGTTACTGTGACGTGCTATTCTATCCTTAGCCTTGAACCTACAACCAACCAACCTTCAATCAACCGCTCATACTTAATCAAATATTTACTCAAAAGCCGAAACCTTACCGTAACCTTACTGTGTGCCACCGGGTTCTAATAGCCCTTCCTTAGCTACTAATCAGGAGTATCCCTAGATTTGCACTCACACATACACCATCAAATTCCAAGTGACTCATAATCCACACAAGTCACCCCCTATAGATCACACACATATTCGGCCATTCACTTAATCCACCATCGAGTTGAGTACACTTACCCTTGCTAATGATCCTACCACACTTGCGATCTTTGAGCCTTATCCTTGTTACCATAGAGTTAATGACAGGTTAGTTAGATAGCCTTTTGGCTTTTAGCAAAATGTACAAGAGAGGTTAACCGAATTCTTACCAAATCCACTTTCGATCCTGCTGCCTAAATTTGGCTTTTGAGATTTGTATGGTGACAGAGACAATTTGGCACCAATAAGGAGAAGAAGAGGAGAAGTTATTGGCTAGAACTAATGGTGAATAAGAGAAGGAATTTAAGAAGAGAAGGTATGGGGAATTCGGCTAGAGAGAAAACCAAAATTTCACCAAAGGAATGATGGGTTTTTTTTTTTCGGCAAATGGAAGAATTCGGCTAAGGGGGAGAAAAAGAAATGTAATGGAACCCAAGGAACCTCTCAAATTTTATAGCCAATAGCCAAATCCTACCTTCCCCCACAGTCCAATTCAGCACCAACTCTTCCCACCTCTCATCTCCTAATTTTTCTCCATGATATCTCTCTTATCTCATCAGAAATTCCCTCCTTTATCAGCTTACAAGACCGATTCAAACACTTCAACAAAAGAGTCCAAATTACACACAACACTGGCCGTCCACTATGCAAAATAAACACTTTAAAAACACCTTACCACTACTTGAACCTTGGACCTCTTCACGCTACCTTGTAGCTCCCCCAGTGACACCAATTTGCCATTGGACCACGAGCCCATTTCCTCTTAATTTGCTTAAGAGGCCTAATGCCTGAGACTAGAGTCCGTTAAAGCAAGAAAAATAAATTTTTCCCTATGGTCATCCCTATCTCTAAGACTTCAAATATTCCCGATAATACCTTAAAATTAATAATCTAAGTGCTACTCATACATACCAACCTCAGTGCACAGATATTTAAAGTTTCGGGATTTTTGGGGCGTTACAACCCAATAGGCCCAAATCTACTAGGCCCAAATTCAGGGCGTTACAACTGGCATGGCATATTGTCTTAAGGCTCTATCCCTATCATCAGAAATAAAGAGAGGATTCTGAGCAAGGTTTGCTCTGTTTCCTTGGTTCATATTCTCGAAGTCCATCTCTTCAGTCCTTCTCTAGTTCGCTTGTCTTCTTCGCTATCGAAAGGTTCGTTCTATTTCAGGGTCCATAAGGAGTAAGTTAATAATCTGGTCAATACTCATAAACACCTGAAATATTCACAGAAAAATTAATTAAGTTTAAAATTACACGGAAAATTAAACCAAAATGTAAGCCTAACAAATTCCCAAATAATGGCTTTTGAAAAACAGTCCCCGGCAACAGCGCCAAAAACTTGGAACGGTGGAAATGTGCATGTAACATCCCAAACCCGGCCCAAACATTACGACCGAATTTGGTGTGCTACAGAGAAAACATCTTAGGAAATCCTTTTAAGTCGAATTATCCTTTTGGTAAAAGATAGTTATTTTGTTTAAAACATTTGAGGTGTATAAAATCCATACTTAGGTTTATTTTAAAAATATTTATTAAGCCAGATTGTTACCGATTCAGATGTGCCCGATGGCACGATAAAACATTTTGTGATTAAATTTTAGAAACCACGTGTACTTAATTTAATGTTAAGAAATAGTATAAACAAAATTAATCCAAAACATAGAATAATAAAAATATATCTGGGAGGCCTTATTACAACTTAATTTAAATAAAACCAACATTAAAGTAAAATAAAACAAAATCCAAGTTCATCTAATTAAAATTTCCCTGCATGGCCGCCTCGAGTCCATCGGCTCCATCTCGCGTTCTACTCACCGCAAAATGGTAAAGGAAGGGGTGAGTCACCAAGACTCAGTGTGTAATCCCTCACCCGGTAAGGTAACTCATACACAAGTCATTAATAAACATGCACATGCAACCCAACCTAACCATCCATACTCCTTTTCTACCCCGTGTGGTCAAAACCACTGGTGGTCAAAACCACTGATGACTTAGAGTCACAAATCAGATGATGGGGCCAACCCATCGTGTGGTCAAAACCACTGATGACCATAGGTCACAATATATCAAATATGGTCAAAACCACTGGTGGTACCAAACCACTGGGACTTTCTCGCAATAATCAATCGTTGTGGTTAAAACCACTGATGACCATAGGTCACAATAATCTGATGGGGCCAACCCATCTTGTGGTCAAAATCACTGACGACAGTCCATGATATCATCCCCCTCCTCTCATCAATCCCACCATCACATGCTTATACATCAAATTTCATATATCCCGTCATAGTATTAAACATCATGTGATGGCATGCAAATATATATTAAAAATTACCAGTTAGGGGACTTACCCGAATTCCATGATTATGCCACAAGCTAACCACAACCAAAAGATTTAGGGCAAACAATAACGTCATGTAAATTAATAAAGTGTGTATAGAGATCTTACACACCTGTTACTATCGTAATTCCTAGATCCCAAAAAGCCGATCTACGATGCTAGATCTCTTAATCTTAAACGGATTTGATTTCCTAACAAATCCAAGCCTTAATTAGTCCTTTGGAAAATAAATCCAAAGCTTCCTACAATTGGTTTTAATCAAGTTAAAACGAATCATAGGCCATAATTTTAATTCCAAAAGAAATGATTACCCCTTACCACACTTATTGAAAATTGGCAGCACCTTGTTGGAGATATGATATTCGACCTAATACACAATTGGAAGGGCTGGAAATTTTAGTGAAGGAGGAGGGTGTATTCGGCTAAGAAGAAACAATGATCTTTGGAATTTTTCGGACAATTTTGGCTAAGAGTTTAAGGAGATTTTGGCAAAGACAATGAAGAGAGGAAGAAGAGAAAGAGTTTGTTGGAAATTTCCTCTTAAAAGAGGGGGTATATTCGGCTTGTAAAAGAGAAGAGAAGCTGAATTTTTGAATGGTTTTGGCTATGAAACAATGGAGATTTAAAAGCAACAAATTTTGGAGAAAAGAAAAGAAAATTGATTCAACTTTTGCACATCTTTCTTTGTACAAAAGCAGATATGGATAGCCCCCAAGGTCTCCAATTTTGGCAAACACTCCCTTAATTTGTGATAATTTGCAGCCTTGATTTATCCAAGATAAATCTAATTTTATCATCCTTTTAATTCCTTAATCCCCTCAACAATTTTATAGCAAATAAAACACTAAACCCCGATGCTTGCCGCCCACTCTTCCCATGAAGAGTTCAAATTTTCGGCAATTTCCTTGAATTGCTCCTGACCAATTGTTTGAAAATATTCAAATTAATTGAATAAATTAAAAGCCTAAGTTTTATCTTGCCAACTCTTAAGGATTAATCAAATAATAATGAAAATAAAAGAGACCATGTGCTGTCGGACTCAAAGAAAGAAACAAGAGACCCATGTGCGAGCCAATTCACGCCAACAAAGACAAGAGGAAAAAATAAAAATCATTTATGTACTTTGGGTTCAAACCAAGACCCCACTGTCGCCCCCCTCTTCCAACACCCTTGCCACTTCTCCCATTAGACTTTCATGTCAATTTACCCCACCATATAATTATAAGGCCTTCTTCCGGCCTCCTCCTTTAACATAAAAGCCCAAAAATAACACTCCTTGCGTTTCGAACCCGAGACCTTCGTGCCAACACCCTTAAGTGGCGCCCCAAGCCACTCCTCCAGCCCGACTTTCATGCCATAAAGTCCCCTTATTTATTTATAAGACCTCCCTAGGCCGTTTACCCTAAAAATTAAAATGCAAAGCGCTTCAAAGAAACTCAAACCAAAGACTGCGCCCATCATCACCACAAGCTCTTTAAGTGGCGCATGGTAGCCACACAGCCAACCCACCTTTCATGTCTATACCTTGCCCCCAAAGTTCTTTAAAGCCTTCTTACTCGGCCCCCTTCCCTTTAGCGTCAAAAAGCCAAAAATAAAACTCATCCCCCTTGTACCTCCCAAGACTCAAACCTCCTCCCTTGCAACACCCTTAGACGCACCAAGCCAATTGTGCCAGTTAGTTCCTTGTGTTACACTTTTCCCAAATTTTTACTTAACCCCTATCTCACCTAGCTTCCTCCTTTTAGACACTTAAAAAGAAATTTTTAATACTGGGTCAGGCTTAGCTCGGGTTATTTTTAGACCCTTAAACATGTCAAAAAAATCCTAGAATTTAACTCTTCAAGCATACACATGGGAAAGTATTTAAAATAATTAAATTTTCAACAACCCCTAATTTAAGGTGTTACAATTCTACCCCCTTAAAATAATTTCGTCCTCGAAATTACTTTCTATCGTCTAATCGTGTATCCTTAACTCATCACACTACGCTACTGTTGCGCACTCTAATCTTAATGATCTATCATACTTTCTAGAAACATTCCCTACGTTCATAATCCAAGTTTCATACACTTTACTAGCAACTTAAGAATGAACTAACGTGACCATAACCAAGACAATTGAGGGTATTCCAAAAATAAGAAACTTACCCGTTGTCATGTCTGGCACATCTTCTTTCTCGCGTCTGCCAACTGCATAAACCAGCTTTGGTTGCCTCGCCTCTGCACCTTCAGCACCTCGACCACGCCCGTTACCATTATCATTATCTCTAGCTGTACCTCGACCCCTCTGTGGTGGTCCTTCATTTCTAACTTGAGCACGGTTCTGACCCTCTGGTTGACTCTTAGCTAACTTCCGAGGACAATCCCTTACACGGTGATCGAACGATCCACACTCAAAGCACCCTCGATTACCACTCCAACACTCCCCCTTGTGAGGCTTACCACACCGAGCACATTGTGGCGGCCACTGAGCAGGCTTTGTGGCTCTTTCTGATTCCCCAAATCTAGCCCTCTTCTCCATATTACCGCCCGATCCAGGCGATCCAAAGCCTCTCTTCTGTTTATCCTTTTCGTGATTCTGTCTTACGCACTCCTTGATCCCTTCGGCTACCTTAGCCTTTTCCACTAGGACTGAAAACTCACGCTCCTGCTGTGGAGCAATCAGCAACCTTAAATCATCTCTAAGCCCGTCCTCAAAGCGGACACAATGCTCATGTTCTGTTAACACAATTCCCCGAGCATAGCGGCTCAGCCTCAAGAATTCCGCTTCATACTCAGACACAGACTTATTTCCTTGTACCAATCCCAGAAAGGCTTTCCTCTGAGCATCACTGTAGCTGGTGCCCACATACTTCTTTTGAAAAGCAACTCTAAAGTAATCCCACGTAAGATCATCCGCCGTGGCCCCATCTCGAACAGTGAGCCACCACTGATATGCTTCATCCTTCAGAAGTGATACTGCTCCTTTCAACTTCTCCTCATTAGTCAGGTCAAGATCGTCCATGATCCTTTCCGTTGATTCCAACCAGTATTCTGCTGCACTAGGTGCCACTCCCGACACACCCCGGAATACTTCAGCTCCGTTAGATCGGAGTTGCTTGGGAACAGATTTTCGAGCCCCTAAATTTCCACTAGCCCTAGCCACCAACTCCAAGGCTCGCAACACAGCTTGCGATACTGCCTCACCTCCCGTCTGATCTTGCTCCTCAGCTCCAAAAGTTAGAGGCGGTGGTGGCGGTGGTACTTCGTTTTTAGAACCTTGACCCGACCTGACGGGTTCAGACACCGTCATCCTACCCCTACCGTGTCCACGGCGTCCACGTCCTCTAGAGCTCATTCTAACTTCTGCGCTTTAATCTGATTAAGAAAATTTTATGAAAAATTTAATAGGGATTCTTTCGATCAAACAAAGTTTTAAGTTCGCTATCCTAGTTCACACAGAGAGGAACATCCATTCCCTAATACCTTCCATACCTACTTATTCACTCCTCGGACATTTCTGTCCTGTTTCTATCCCAGGGGTATTTTCGTCATTTTCCTACAGGGGTATTTTCGTAATAAATCAGAGATTTTTTTTTTAAACTTCCATAATTCAGAACATTTTGAAATTTCCAAAACTAGGGGGTATTTTTTCAAAATTGTCAAATTTAAAGATATGGCAAAATTTCGGAAACCAGGGGTATTTTGGTAATTTTGTCAATCAGGGGTAATTTCATAAATTTCCAAAATCAGGGCATTAATTCTGAAATACAAAATTTTTCGGCTACTTTTGCAAAGTAAGAAGATTTTATTGAAGTTGGGGTAATTCGGTAATTTTAGAACCAACGGTATTTTTGTAATTTTGCCACAAGGGGCATTTTTGTAATTTTGGTAAGTCAAAAATATTTTGAAAATTTTCCGAAAATAAATTTTTCCTATTATCTAGGGGGTATTTAAACAATTTTAAAACTAGAGTTTTCATGAAAACATGGCTAATCCCTTTCGGGTTTTATTGTGTTTAGCCTATGACCGAGTCCTCTTGGTTAGGGTGAACCGAAGCTACGCACCAGGTAGGATTCCTGCGAAGAGGAGGTGAGTCACGAGGACTGCTTAAATACCAAGCTCTTCCGGATCCAATCCTAGACATGCGCACCAAGGTTACCACACCCTAACTCGGCGACTTGGTCCTAGGTTTGTTCAATCAGGCTTTTAAAGTCTTATGTCCTTGTTTGGGGTAACTAGTCCTAAAAGTTCAAAATACCTATCGCTATCTACGTTCCATGCTTCCTACCCTTCTACAAAAATAAATCATACAGAAGTTAGGAGTACTTACCTGGGCGGATAGGTGCCGGAGACTCGGTGCCATGCTGTTTAAAAAAACAATTCAAAAAGGCCTACTAAAACATTTTTGGGCCTTGGGCCCCCACAGCCGAGTTTTGAACTGGGCTCTGATACCAATTTGTAACATCCCTAACCCGGCCCAAACATTACGACCGAATTTGGTGTGCTACAGAGAAAACATCTTTGGAAATCCTTTTAAGTCGAATTATCCTTTTGGTAAAAGATAGTTATTTTGTTTAAAACATTTGAGGTGTATAAAATCCATACTTAGGTTTATTTTAAAAAATTTATTAAGCCAGATTGTTACCGATTCAGATGTGCCCGATGGCACGATAAAACATTTTGTGATTAAATTTTAGAAACCAGGTGTACTTAATTTAATGTTAAGAAATAGTATAAACAAAATTAATCCAAAACATAGAATAATAAAAATATATCTAGGAGGCCTTATTACAACTTAATTTAAATAAAACCAACATTAAAGTAAAATAAAACAAAATCCAAGTTCATCTAATTAAAATTTCCCCTGCATGGCCGTCTCGAGTCCATCCAGCTCCATCTCCGCGTTCTACTCACCTGCAAAATGGTAAAGGAAGGGGGTGAGTCACCAAGACTCAGTGTGTAATCCCCCACCCGGTAAGGTAACTCATACACAAGTCATTAATAAACATGCACATGCAACCCAACCTAACTATCCATACTCCTTTTCTACCCCGTGTGGTCAAAACCACTGGTGGTCAAAACCACTGATGACTTAGAGTCACAAATCAGATGATGGGGCCAACCCATCGTGTGGTCAAAACCACTGATGACCATAGGTCACAATATATCAAATGTGGTCAAAACCACTGGTGGTACCAAACCACTGGGACTTAGTCACAATAATCAATCGTTGTGGTCAAAACCACTGATAACCATAGGTCACAATAATCTGATGGGGCCAACCCATCTTGTGGTCAAAACCACTGACGACAGTCCATGATATCATCCCCCTCCTCTCATCAATCCCACCATCACATGCTTATACATCAAATTTCATATATCCAGTCATAGTATTAAACATCATGTGATGGCATGCAAATATATATTAAAAATTACCAGTTAGGGGACTTACCCGAATTCCATGATTATGCCACAAGCTAACCACAACCAAAAGATTTAAGGCAAACAATAATGTCATGTAAATTAATAAAGTGTGTATAGAGATCTTACACTCCTGTTACTATCGTAATTCCTAGATCCCGAAAAGCCGATCTACGATGCTAGATCTCTTAATCTTAAACGGATTTGATTTCCTAACAAATCCCGAAGCCTTAATTAGTCCTTTGGAAAATAAATCCCGAAAGCTTCCCTACAATTGGTTTTAATCAAGTTAATACGAATCATAGGCCATAATTTTAATTCCAAAAGAAATGATTACCCCTTACCACACTTATTGAAAATTGGCAGCACCTTGTTGGAGATATGATATTCGACCTAATACACAATTGGAAGGGCTGGAAATTTTAGTGAAGGAGGAGGGTGTATTCGGCTAAGAGAAACAACAGTGCTGGAATTTTCTGGACAATTTTGGCTAAGAGTTTAAGGGAGATTTTGGCAGCACAATGAAGAGAGGAAGAAGAGAAAGAGTTTGCTAGAAATTTCCTCTTAAAGAGGGGGTATATTCGGCTTGTAAAAGAGAAGAGAAGCTGGAATTTTTGAATGGTTTTGGCTATGAAACAATGGAGATTTCGGCAGCAGCAAATTTTGGAGAAAAGAAAAGAAAATTGATTCAACTTTTGCACATCTTTGCTGTACAAAACAGATATGGATAGCCCCCCCAAGGTCTCCAATTTTCGGCAAACACTCCCTTAATTTGTGATAATTTGCAGCCTTGATTTATCCAAGATAAATCTAATTTTATCATCCTTTTAATTCCTTAATCCCCTCAACAATTTTATAGCAAATAAAACACTAAACCCCCATGCTTGCCGTCCACTCTTCCCATGAAGAGTTCAAATTTTCGGCAATTTCCTTGAATTGCTCCTGACCAATTGTTTGAAAATATTCAAATTAATTGAATAAATTAAAAGCCTAAGTTTTATCTTGCCAACTCTTAAGGATTAATCAAATAATAATGAAAATAAAAGAGACCATGTGCTTGTCAAACTCCAGCCAAAAGAAACAAGGGACCATGTGCAGGCCAACTCACGCCAACAGCAAAGAGGAAAAAAATAAAAAACCATTTGCAGCTGCTGGGGTTCGAAACCAAGACCCCACTGCAGCCCCCCTCTTCCAACGCCCTTGCCACTTCTCCCATTAGACTTTCATGTCAATTTACCCCACCATTTAATTATAAGGCCTTCTTCCTGGCCTCCTCCTTTAACGCAAAAAGCCCAAAAATAACACTCCTTGCGTTTCGAACCCGAGACCTTCGTGCCAACACCCTTAAGTGGCGCCCCAAGCCACTCCTCCAGCCCGACTTTCATGCCATAAAGTCCCCTTATTTATTTATAAGACCTCCCTAGGCCGTTTACCCCAAAAATTAAAATGCAAAACGCTGCTTCAGCAGCTCGAACCAAAGACCTGCGCCCATCATCACCACAAGCTCTTTAAGTGGCGCATGGTAGCCACTTGGCCAACCCACCTTTCATGTCTATACCTTGCCCCAAAAGTTCTTTAAAGCCTTCTTACTCGGCCCCCTTCCCTTTAGCGTCAAAAAGCCAAAAATAAAACTCATCCCCCTTGTACCTCCCAAGACTCAAACCTCCTCCCTTGCAACACCCTTAGACGCACCAAGCCAATTGTGCCAGTTAGTTCCTTGTGTCACACTTTTCCCAAATTTTTACTTAACCCCTATCTCACCTAGCTTCCTCCTTTTAGACACTTAAAAAGAAATTTTTAATACTGGGTTAGGCCTAGCTCGGGTTATTTTTAGACCCTTAAACATGTCAAAAAAATCCTAGAATTTAACTCTTCAAGCACACACATGGGAAATATTTAAAATAATTAAATTTTCAACAACCCCTAATTTAGGGTGTTACAGTGCAAGTGTACACAATCGTAACAAGTATTAAAGTAACAAGTAAATGTCGAGTTATCGTACCCACAGGGACTGTAAAAGAATTATTTATGAAAATGATTTCAAACACTTTGGTGAAGGGAAATTATTTGGATTTAAGAGCTATTTAAAAACAAAAAAAAAACAAAGTAAATAAAATATAATAAAGTTCTAATGCACGATTTCAAAAACTGATTTTAATCAGGATGATATAATTGTGTTGGATTAATTACATTTCTTACCTTAGAATTATTAAACTTATGCTTCTACTTGTTACGAATAAATCACGGCAACTCAGTAATTTGCTAACTTATGAACATATTTACAAATCAAAAATCCATTCATCTCTTGTACATATTCCTATGTCAATTCGATCAATAAAATAGATTTATAAAAGGAAACATGTTATTGCACATACATACTTATTAAATTAAACAATCTCTCGCATATTCCTATGTCGATTCAAACGATTAATTCAACCTAATAAGCATATAAAAGACTATGTGAGGTAACAAAGTATCCTTACCTTGAAACAGTTTAATCACAATAATCTTGCAAGTTATGCAAGGAATATGTATCGCCAAATACAATGCTAATTTAATCTTCAGCTACCTTAGAAGAATTAAACATGCACTGACTAAGTACTGTTTCCATTAATTACAATTTCAATGCGTTTAAATAGTTAATTCTTTAGTTATCTAAACAATTATAATGCCAGATAACTTAAGCATGATTTTACTTAATCAAGCATTTTACCGAGGCCTATAACAGCATAAACACAATTTAATAATTTAAAAGGACGACATGCAATCAACCCAACATGAATTAAATTCAAGCTAAGATGATTAAATTAACCATTCCAATAGCATCAATATTCATAAAAATCTTTGTCAAAACAACAAAAATTTAAAGAGATAGGGAACAAGAAGCAAATCTAGTGTTTCTCCGTGGCTTGATTGATTGCTCCATTCTTCGTCCTCCGTTGCCCTCGGCTATCAAGGTGGCTTATGAACACTCTAATTGCTGCTCAATGATGGCTGAAAAAGACCCCTTTCCCAAGGGGAGAAATCGGCACAAGAGAAAAAAGGAAACGGAAATGAAAAGTTGGGAGAAAGTGAGAGAGGAGAAGAGAGAGTGAGAGAGTGAATGAGAAATGAGGGATGCTTTGAATGATCAGCCAAGGGGGTATTTATAGTTGAATGTGGCAGCTTAAATTTGCTAAAAATAGCAGCCAAAGAGCCACACCTTGGCTGGCCACCTATGTGGCAAAGTTGATGGCTTCAACTTTGCGAAATATGGCATGGGGCAAATCTACAAAGCCACTAATTGTGGAGGGGGTTGAATGCAACTTTGACAAGTATTCAAGTGCTTCTTTGCAAGCTTAATTAATTAGCTAATAAGATTATTTGGACGGTTTGGGTTGCCCATTTGGTTTCTGGTTTGGTTCAATGAATTCGGTTCAATCAGTGCGGTTTAACTGGATCATTTTCCATAATTAATTAATAATAATTTATTTAGCCCAAATTAAATTGGGGATAAATTAAAATTAAGTATATTATGATTTAGTATTCATAATCGGACCGTCTTGGGCTGGAAATAATTTTGCCTTGATACTTCAAATTGCTTCTCTGGTTTATTCTTCGAGCAGTGTATGCCGAGCCAATTTTCCCCTTTTGTGCGAATCTGTCGAAAATAGTCAAAATAAATGAAAATTAACTATAAAACTAATTAAAATTCATCATGTTCATATTTTTAGCACAATTTAATTATTTTATAATATTGAATATTTTTGGACAATAATTTAATCGAAACTGCATGAATTTGAGTTAAAAAGGACATGAAAAAGTGTGTATATTTTAGTGTTTCCAGTGGTCATAAAGTATTCCCAAGTAATCTGATATGGTTGAGTACCCTCATCAACCACTAACCACCACTAATACGCCTCATTGCTAAGAGGAGAAACTGTACCCTTCAATTTCTACTCAGGGGTGCAGTCAATATCATTCATAATTCTCTCGGTGGCCTCCAACCAATATTCGGCCATAGTCGGGGCAACCCTCGTGACGCCCATAAATAGTTCAGCACCATTAGACTGAAGTCTTTCGTTACCGATCCACAGCTCCTAGAACCATAATGGGGCCTAGTGACCCTCTCCAACACTCTAAGCATGGCTTGGGACAATGTATCGCCCCCAACCGAGAGACTTTGAGACCTGATTTCAACAGTAGATGCAACAACCCAGTTTAGACCCTAATCAGAATAGTGGTTTCGGGACCACAAATCTGAGTTAAAAAATGTTTTAATATTATTTTTTGTGCTTAAAGTATGTGAATTGATATGTGTGAAATTTTCGTGATTTAATTTAATCATTTGAGTGCCCGATTTGTTGAAAGGACTAAATAGCATAAAAGATAAAAGTGGCATTCTATATGTTTAATGTGTTGGATTGCTTTGGCTTTTGAATATGATGGCCTTAAATGGCAATTATGCCATAATAATTATGAGTGGACATTAATGGCCTTTGTTGACATGTTTTATATGTTTAATTTTAATGGATAAAATGGTAAATGGCAAATTAAATGATGAATTAATAAAACCACTGCATGAAAATAGTCATATTATGTTCATCTTTGCCGAAATTACAAAGAAAAATAGTCCTTAGGGTTCGGCACTCATTTTGACTAATCAAGGTATGTATTTTGTTCTGTTTTTAATGATTTTTATGGTTTTGTGATTGTTGCTTAGCATTCTATCAAGCCCACGCCTCAATTTCAAAATTTGATGATACTTTTGATTTCTGCCATTGATGATTTTATGAGTTTAATGATGTTAATTGATGAATTATGAAAGCTACTAATATGTTTTGTATTTGGATTTTTGATGAATTTGAGTATATTGGGCTAAATTGTGAAAATGAGAAATTGAGGGGCTAAAATGTGAAATAAATGAAATATGTGGGCTTATATGAGCTAAGGGAATATTCGGCTAAGCCTCTGTATAAGGAAATTATGTGTATTTTGTGATTTTGTGAAATGAGGGCTAAAGTGTTAAAATGTGAAAATGTGAGGGCTAATTTGAAAAATTCCCTAAATATGTGTAACTGAATTGAATTGAATGATTTGTTGAATAAAAGAGTTAAATTTGAATGTGTATAGATGAAGAACCAAGAAAACAGAATTAGATCGGGGGAAATCGAAAGTAGTTGAATAGTCGTTCGTTTCCGTTCTTTCCCGTATGAGGTAAGTCTATATACAAATAAATGTGTTTGAATTGAATTATTATTGCTTATATGTTAATGAAATGTGATGAATGGCTATTGGAACTGAATATGTGAAATCCGAGAAAATTCCGATAATGTGATGACGTCCGAAAAGCGTCATACGAACCATAGGAATAGTGAGGATTCATATGTCATGACATAGGATTCCGATATGAGTTATCATGCAAGACCACGTCTAGGATGTTGGCATCGATTTGAGATTTACGTGTAAGACCATGTCTGGGACATCGGCATCGTATAAGATTTCGTGTAAAACCCTGTTGATAAACCGTAAATATAACATATTTTAATCCCACATTTATTATGTTTTTTGAAGATTCAAGCCTCATTTTATATAAAAAGGTGCTCTTAATCCTTTCTTTTCATGTCTTATACCAGGAAAGCACCCGAGGATGAAAAGAACACAAAACGGGCCTAAAACAAAGTAAATGGCCCTTTCCACGAAATCGACACGGCCTGGGCCAAGGACTACACGGCCATGTCTCGATGAACACCTAGAGCACGGCCTCATCACCACCGCACACGGCCGTGCCAAAGCAAAAATCCGAACACGGTCAGGTCTCAATTTGCACGGGCGTATGACATGGCCGTGCCTCTGTCGCTGGAAAGAGCAATTTCAGTTGAAAAAGGATACTTCGAGAGAAAGAATCGCATTCCAAGAGCCTATAAATATACCCCAAGTACCACCTTTAAGGGGGAGGGAAAGCTAGGCCAAGGAGCCAAGCCGAGAAGGTTAGAGTTAGGGAATAACGCGAGGATAGCCAGTTGATCCATCCCAAGAAGCCAGAATTATACTTAAGATGGCGGAATTCTCCTTCAATTCCTTCAGGGAGTTTTAGGATTTTCTTATGTTTTGTTTTATCTTTTCTCTTGAGATGTTTTCTTGTTTAGTTATGAACTAAACCCTTCAGATACCTGAAGGGGATGAAACTTAGATGAATCTTTTTATTTGATCTTTAAGTTATATGATAATTACTTGGTTTGTTCTTAATTATGTTGTTTAATTCAAATCTAATGTGCTTAGGTGGAGGAGGAATAGACCCTGCCTAAGAGTAGATCTAACATAATTAAGCGGAGTTGATCAGGGGCCTAGAGATAGGGTTACAAGATTTTGCCAGATTAGGGTGAAACCTAATAGGGGAGTCCATTGATCGATTTACTGCTTTCCTAGGCGGTTATTATAAGGGAACCAGAGTTCCACTAATTAACCTAGGATTAGACGTTATTCGCTTCGAGAGAGGGTTTAACATAGGTTAGGGAGTCTCACAGATCAAGCTAAGTAAAAGAAATCGTATAATTTAAAGGTTAATTAATAAGTGAAGTCTAGGTGGATTCTTCCTGAGGGTATCGTCACAATCAATTGAGTTTTTCTTCAAAGTTATTTTCCCATTCGTCTTCTTTGTCTTTGTCCTTAGTTTAGTTTTTGTCAAAAGCAACTTCACTCTAAATTTAAGGCTAAATAATAAAAAGAAGGTTAGTATTAGTACTTTTAGTTCATTTGAGTTCGATATCCAGTCTTGCCTAAGCTATACTACTGTTCGATAGGTACACTTGCCTTACAATCGTTGTCAGTGTTAGCCTCTAGGTTTGATCAGTCTTTTATAAATATTTAAAACTCTGATTTTACAGCGATCAATGTTTTGGCGCCGTTGCCGAGGATCTAAAATATTAAGAAAGCTCTATTTTTATTATTTTAGCCATTATTTTATTCGCAATTTATTTCTTTTGCTTTTATTATTTTATTATTTTAATTTTTTATTATTTTTATTATTTTATTTCTTTCCCTTTTCTAGGTACCTCTAGTTTATGACTAGAAGGAATCCGAGAGGACCTTTGGTATACGAAAGTGATATCGAAGCAACCGCTCGAAGGAGTCGTCGGGAACTAGACGAGCCCTAGATTACACAGAAAGAGAGGAAGAAGACAGATCCAATCCTACTAAAGGGATGGGCAAAAACAACCCACCACTACATGATGTGGGGGATCACAATGCTCCACATACAATGTTTCATTATGCGAAACCGCATTTAACAGAAGCAGAATCTAGTATTGTTAGGCCTGCTATATCTGCTAACAATTTTGAATTAAAGCCTAACACAATACAAATGATTCAACAGTTTGTTCAATTTGATGGTTTGCAGGACGAAGACCCAAATATGCATATAGCTAACTTTTTAGAGTTCTGTGATACCTTCAAAATAAATGGCGTTTCTGATGATGCCATCCGTCTTTGGATATTCCCTTTTTTATTAAGGAATAAAGCCAAACAGTGGATAAACTCATTACAGTGAGGATCAATCACTACATGGGATCAAATGACCGAAAAGTTTTTGATGAAATATTTTCCACCTGCCAAAATGGCCAAATTACGTAATGATATCTCTTCCTTTGTGAGATGGATTTAGAGACACTATACGACGCATGGGAGAGGTTCAAAGATCTTTTCAGGAGGTGCCCACACCATGGTTTACCCCTGTGGCTACAAGTCCAAACCTTCTTCAATGGAATAAACCCCTCAACAAGGCAACTAATAGATTCAGCCGCCAGTGGAACGCTGAACAATAAAACTCCTGAAGCAGCCTATGAATTCATTGAGGAGATGTCTTTAAACAATTATCAATGGCAAGCTTCGAGGACCAAACCGACAAAATCAGCAAGAGTTTCCAACATCGACACCATGACCATGCTATCCACGCAACTTGAGATGATGAATAAAAAGCTTGATAGTTTGTGTTCTTCACAGATACATCCAGTCATGCATCGGTATTTGCATCGGTATTTCCTAAAACATTATATTTTGGAAAACTGAGTTTCTTTTCTAGAAAATGGTTGATTGCATAAAACAGTTGCTTCCGTAAAGTCATTTTATCAAACGTCATGCTAGAAATCTCAAATTAAAAGCCAAATCCAAAATAAAACCCAAAATTCCAGAGAGCCCAAAATTTACAAAAAATTTTAACTTAGAATTTTAATTAAGTTTAATTTAAGTAAGAGTAGTTTACGAAAGAATGGACATAACCAAGCTCCCATCGCACCGACCCGCCTAAGTTTGAGGTTTACCTGAAAGCGACAGACAAATAGATAGTGAGTTTTATAACTTAGTGTGTAACTAACAAAAACAGAATCACAGATTAAATACATATCAGAACAGTTACTAACAAATATCTCATGCAAAATCAGTCCCATGCAAATTACAATCCTACCCCCATCCACTACACACCATCTCCAACCATCCCAACACACCATGTGGGGTATAAAACACCGACCCAGCCCTACACAGCACTTAGTGTCTTTACGACACTTTTCAAAAAAAAATTGCAGTAATATTACCAATATAATGGCGACTTAACGCCTCACACAAAACACTTCCTCCACATAATACATAACCCGCCCCATAACCAGATACAAACAGAATATCAGATATAACACATTAACAGATACCAAAATATATATAAATACCATGCATGCTCGAATAATAGATACTCAACATGCTTATACATAACAGATCAAACACACTGTATCACATTACATGCATTTAGGCGTTATTTACATCGAATTTGTACAAATAGAATAGAAAATTCCATGCTTTAAGGCTTATATAAAACATACCGAACCCACGGAAGGTCCACAGTCGATCGGGACGACATGTACGACCTTAGGCAAAAATTTTGAAATTTGGCCCCACGCGGCCCAGAATGGCATTGCCCGTGTAACGGCCCATTTTTAGTCGAATCAAAACAATGGTTTCGGGACCACATGTAACAGTCCGGTTTAGACCGTAGTCGGAATAGTGGTTTCAAGACCACAAATCCAAGTCAGAAAAATATTTTAATATTATTTTCTGTGCCTGCAATATGTGATTAAGCATGTATGAAAGTTTCGTGAATTAATTTTGTTGTTTGTGTGTTTAATTTGAGAAAAGGACTAAATTGTGTAAAATGCAAAACTACCTTGATAATTGTTAAAGTGTTTTAATGCTATGTTCTTTTAATATGAAGGCCTTAAAATGGAATTAGACCATTGTATTAAATGATGGACGGTAATAGGCATAAGATATAATGCTTTCATATTAAATTATAAAGGATAATATGGTAATTTAGTAAATGGCTTACTAAGCTTTTGAAAGCTTACATTGTGTGTGTTTGCATTGTTTTATAGATCGTTAAAGCTACGAAAGGCTCGGGGATCATCGAGGATCATCACCACACTATCAAACTCTATTTTGGTACCTTTTGAATGTGTACATATTTAAGTATGGCATGTATAGTCTAGTTGAAATGAATAATGTTTTGAGTTGTATATATAAGCTATGTGATATGGCTTGTAAATGGGATGTGAATGGGGTAAATGCTATGTATGTCTTGTAATGCAAAGTTAGTATGCTTTGATGAATGGCTAGTATATTGAATTGGTCAGTTTTGGTTGGTATATATTTGGAAATGCTTGTGATGAGAATGAGATAAATGATACACAAGTTATGGTATGTTTGAAATGTTATTGAATGGTTAGGAAGGATGGTTATTTTGGTATGTTTTGTTTGTATTGGAGATGTGATTTGAATTGGTAAAATGCTTGGGTATAACCCAAAGTGTCGGTGGCAAATTGGCCTTGAAAATGGCCTATATTGGCCCACACAGTTGAGCATACGGGCGTGTGGCTCGACCATGTCTCATAAATTTGTAATTCGATTCAAGTCAGGCTCGCACATGGGCTGGACACGGGTGTGTGACTGGCCGGATGAAACCAGTCAGTTTCGACCACGGGCTGGACGCACGGATGTGTGACTGGCCGTGTGGTGCAAGTTAGTGTCGAGCACGAGTGAGGCACACAGGTGTGTCTCAGGCCGTGTGGACAAGTCAGTATGTATGCCCTGTTTGGCCACGCTTGGACACATAGGAACATGGCCTGCCCACACGGGCGTGTGACCTCTGTAGCTTTGAAAAATGTTTGAATTTCAAAAAATTTCGTATATGTTTAGTTTAGACCCGACCCCTTTCTAATGTATGTTTAAGGTCTCGTAGACCTATTTAAGGGACTCATTGTATATGATTTACTTTAATATGATAATGATATACTTTGCGATGTGATAAGTTCATAAAAGTTTCGATTCGTCCGGTAATGCCTCTTAACCCTAGACCAACGATGGTTACGTGTTAGGGGTGTTATATTTGATTGGTATCAGAGCTACGATTTAGTCGATTCTAGGACTAACGTAGCGTATGAGAGTCTAGCTATACATGTCATATATATGAATTGTGATAGTGTGATGAATCCTGACGTATAAAATGTTTTTTTGTATAGTAAATGGATCCCAGAAGAGCTATAGTTGATGACGTTGAAAGTAACATGCCTACTCCTGCTCAAAGGACAGCGCCATCTGGTTCGACACTGGCTACTAGCGGTCAGGAAGGAGAGGCTAAACAAGCCTTTTTCCAAATGATGAATGAGTGGTTCACTCAATACATTAGAATAAATCTGGTTGTTTCACAACTTCTGCCCCCGTCTAATCCTCCTCAGACTTCTATTGTGCCTCCAGTTACGAATCTAATGAATAGGCCTCCGGTCAATAAAATATGAAAATGTAGGGCTGAATAGTTCAGGGCCACTAGTGATGATGATGCTGAGAGAGCTAAGTTTTGGCTCGAGAACACAATTCGGGTGTTCGATGAAATGTCACTGACTCTTGAGGAATGTGTGAAATGTGCTATTTCTTTGTTATGAGATGCAGCTTATCAGTGGTGGAAGACTTTGATTTCTGTCGTTCCAAACGAACGGGTTACATGGGAATTCTTTCAGTCCAAGTTCTGGAAGAAATATATTAGTCAGAGATTTATAGATCAAAAGCAAAAAAAGTTTATAGAATTGAAACAGGGACGTATGTCTGTCACTGAATATGAGCGAGAATTCGTGAGATTAAGTCAATATCCTCAGGAATGTGTTTCAACTGAAGAAATAATGTGTAAAAGATTTGAAGATGGCCTGAATGAAGACATCCGTTTGCTAGTTGGAATTCTGGAAATAAAAGAGTTTGTTGTGCTTGTTGATCAAGCGTGTAAAGTTGAGGCACTCAGGAAAGATAAAAGAAAAGTTGAGTCTGAAGCCAGAGATGTGAGAAAGAGATTTTCAAGTAAATCGTTTCAGACTGTTTCAAAGAAATTTAGAGATGAGCATAGCCGTTCAAAGATTAATGTGGGACATTCAAACAGAGATCGTGCTAGATAGCAGTTGAACCTCAAAGCTCTAGCTACTTCGATGGCTAGTGTGAGAAATGTCCTATTCGAGTGACCTGGATGTAAACATTGTGGTAAAAGACATCCGGGTAATGGCAGATTGAATGACCGATCTTATTTTAGATGTGGATCATTAGACCATTTCATTCAAGATTGTCCCGAGTCTATTGAATAAGAGATTGTGCAGAATCTGAGGCCAGATAATGTTTCAACTAGAGGTAGAACTTCTCGAAATACAAAGAATGTCAGTGGTAGTCAAAGAGCTACAAAAGGTACAGTTGCGAGATCTGAAGCTAGAGCACCTGCTAGAGCTTACGCCATTCGAGCTCGTGAGGAAGCTTCATCTCCAAATGTTATTACGAGTACATTTACTCTTTATGATACTTCTATGATTGCATTGATAGATCCAGGGTCTACTCATTCATATGTATGCATGAACTTAGTATCTAGTAAGACTTTGCCTGTAGAGCCTACTGAATTTTTAATTAGAGTATCGAACCCCTTAGGTAAAAGTGTCTTGGTTGACAAAGTATGCAAGAATTGTCTATTAATGTTTCAAGATGTTTGTTTTCTGGCTGATCTGATGCTATTACCTTTTGATGAGGTTGATATAATTTTGGGTATGGATTGGTTAACATTGCATGATGCTGTGGTGAACTGCAAAAGAAAGACCATTGATTTGAGATGTCAGAACGATGAAATGGTACGGATTGAGTCTAATGATTTGAATGGGTTACCAGCATTGATATCAGTGTTGAAAGCTCAGAATTATGTGAAAAAGGGTTATGAAGCTTATTTTGCTTATATGATTGATTCGAAAGTGACTAAAAAGAAAGTTGAATCAATGCCAGTTGTTTGTGAATTCCCTGACGTATTCCCTGAATAATTATCGCGATTGCCTCTGATACGCGAAGTTGAATTTAGTATTGATTTATTGCAGGGAACGACTCCTATCTCTATAGCTCCGTATAGAATGGCACCAACAGAATTGAAAAAGTTGAAGTCACAGTTGCAAGAGTTGACTGATAGAGGGTTTGCACGACCAAGTTTCTCACCTTGGGGTGCTCCCGTTCTGTTTGTGAAAAAGAAAGATGGCATGATGAGAACGTGCATTGATTACTGTCAGTTGAACAAAATGACTATAAAAAACAAATATCCTCTACCCAGAATTGATGATTTGTTTGATTAGTTGAAAGGAGCCGTCATATTTTCAAAGATAGATCTGAGATCGGGGCATTATCAGTTGCGAGTAAAAGATTCAGACATTCAAAAAACTACTTTCAAAACGGGATACGGGCATTATGAGTTTTTACTTATGCCTTTCGGACTAACAAATGCTCCTGCTATTTTATGGATCTGATGAATAGAATTTTCAGACCATATTTAGATCGATTTGTTGTTGTATTCAATGACGACATTTTGATTTATTCGCAATATGAAATTGATCATCCTAAACATCTGAGAATCGTGTCACAAACTCTGTGAGATAAGCAATTGTATGTAAAGTTTAGCAAATGTAAGTTCTGGTTGCGTGAAGTTGGTTTTCTGGGACATATTGTGTCAGCATCTGGAATACAAGTTGATCCGAGCAAGATTTCAGCTATTTTGGAATGGAAACCTTTGAAAAATGTGTCTGAAGTTTGTAGTTTTCTAGGACTTGCTGGTTATTATCGACAGTTTGTAAAAGGATTTTCGATGATTGCTACTCTGTTAACTAGATTGCTTTAAAAAGATGTAAATTTTGAATGGTCTGATAAGTGTCAGAAAAGTTTTGATCAATTAAAAGCCCTTTTGACTGAAGCTCTAGTTTTGGTACAACCAAAATCGGCTAAAGAATTCCTAATTTATTGTGATGCTTCGTCGAATGGCCTGGGATGTGTTTTAATGCAGGAAGGCAAAGTTATAGCTTATGCCTCGAGACAATTGAAACTGCATGAAAAGAATTATTCGACGTACAATCTTGAGTGCTGCGATTGTCTTTGCTTTGAAGATTTGGAGTCACTATCTTTACGATGAAAAAAGTCATGTGTTTTAGGATCATAAAAGTCTGAAATATTTGATGACTCGGGAAGACTTGAATCTGTGACAGGGAATATGGTTAGAACTGTTCAAAGACTACGAGCTTGTGATAGATTATCATCTGGGCAAGGCAAATTTTGTTACTGATGCATTGAGTCGAAAATTGCTATTTGCATTACGTGCGATGAATGCTCATTTAGATTTGTCTGGTGATGGTTTAGTTTTGGCTGAATTGAAAGCGAAACCGTTGCTTTTACAACAAATATGTGATGCTCAGAAAGCTGATAACAAAATGTTAGCTAAACAAGCTCAGTGTGATTTAACTCTAGTTCCGAATTTCGAGTTAATGTTGATGATTGTTTCAGGTTTTGAGATCAATTATGTGTTCTGAAAAATCTAGAGTTGATTCAGTCAATATGGAAAGAAGCTCATAGCAGTCGTCTATCTATTCATCCAGAAAGTAGAAAGATGTACCATGATTTGAAGCAACTTTATTGGTGGCCTGGTATGGAATGGGATATTTCAGAGTATGTATCGAAATGCTTAATTTGTTAGCAAGTTAAAGCTGAACACCAAGTGCCATGTAACGCCCCGAATTTGGGCCTAGTAGAATTGGGCCTATTGGGCCTTAGGCAAGGGAGCGTTTAAATTTTTTTAAAATAAGAGAATGGCACTAATGCAAGTTGGACCTATTAGGTGAGTGATTTTGGAAGGTTAGGGAGCTTCTATGAAGTCCCGGGATCAAACCTGGGCTTTAGGAAAATTTTGGTTTTAGGTGAATAAAACCCTGGGAGTTAGTAAGTAGACTTTAAGAATAAAATATAGAGAAAAATAACACAAAAGGAGTTGTGGTCTAGTGGAAAATGGCGCCACATGGGAGCCAATGAGGTGACGCCATAGAGGAAGCAAGGGGTCCAGGTTCAAGCCTTGGCGCTTGTATTTCATTTTGATTTCTTTTTAAGTGAACTTAGGCTTTGGCCCATAGGTTTATATTTAGTTGCACATGTTTTAAGACACAAAAGGAGCTTCTGTTGTGGTGGCATGTAACGTCTGGAGCATAGGAGAGGGCAAAGGTTCGAATCCCATTGCAAGCAAAAAAGGATATTTATTTTGCTAAGTTGGGGAGATAGGTGGTTGTGTTGGAATTAAACTCTGCTGAAGGAGGGATCCCACATCAGGAAGCTAGCATGAGAGTAGGTAAGAAGCTGGCTTTAAAAAGAGCGATCGATGAGGAGAGTGGTCGGAGCGCAGATCAACTCTAGATTCCTATTAGGTGTGTATTTCGCACTACTCTAGCTGTAGAGCGGCAAATGCCGAAATGCCAGTCGCACGGCGATTCTAGCCAAACGAGCATACGAGCGCACGTGTGGGAGCTTCGACGCGATAGTTGAGGCCCTCATGAGTGTCTTCATGAGTCTAGGCTGCCTTAGGCGAAGTGGACCCATATGAATAAATTGTATGATTGTGCAGTAAATATTTGACTGGACTTTGTGAATCTCATATCTGTGACTAGATTTGGGCTAAATGGGCCACACGAGTGTGTGGGCCCATTTGGGCCAAGAATGGGCCCTAGGCCCATTCGTATCGTTATCTCTATTTAGAATCTGAAATACCCCTAATTTGTGAAATTACTGAAATACTCTCAGTTTGCAACGAGGGTAGAATTACTGAAATACCCCTGAAGGGTAGGATTACCAAAATACCGTTATAGGGTAGAATGATTGTTTTGCCTTTGTGGGTAAATGACTGACTTAGATTACGAACTAGACTGATTTGACTGAGATTGTATGACGGTGTTTTAACTGACTTGATGGTGGTTGTATGACTGGTATGCTTTTAAATTATGTTTAAATGACTGTTACTGAGCATGGCCATTTTGCATACACGTGTAATGATTGAGCATGACATACACGACATATTGCATGGGGTTAGGACAAAGTTACGGAGGAAGTGTACAGCCCATTGTCATTCGGTACAAGGCTTTCAGCCTTTCTGCAATATTGGTGGCTTTGTGCCATCTTGATTATGGCTTTGTGCCAACCGTATTTACCCGTGGCTATGTGTCTAACATATATATTGGTGACTCTATATCGATCATAATTACTCGTGGTTGTGTGCCGATTATATTAACGTCGCTGATGGCTACGTGCCAAACCTATTACAGTCACCGGTAGCTTTGTACCATCCTGATTATGGCTATGTGCCATCCTGATTATGGTTAATACCCATTCTACTTACGACTTTTTGCCGTTCTGTTAACCGGCAGCGATGCTGCGATATTTATGGGTTTTAGCCATTCTGTCTACGACTTAGTGCCGCAACCAGTGTTAAGCTTAGTGTGTTGGTTGGGTGGGTCGACATGGTCCCCGCATGGAGAGATTGGTTGGTACGTGTGGAGAGTTTGGTTGGTATGGGTTGGGTACATGTTCATTACATTGATATGATTTTGGGGCTTAGGCCAGTTGTTCTGCTATTGGTTTGGGCTGGGCTCAATTGGTTCTGTTATGGGCTGTGACCCAAATGATATTGTAGTGCTCTTTGACTCACGTATGCTCTGATCTGTACTGTACTGTTACTGCTAAAAGGGTTTTGGCCCAGACTATTTTGGGCTTTGTTTCTGTATACTAACTGTTACTCTAGTAAGGGGATTACACACTGAGTTTTCATAAACTCAACCCGTTTTTAACTGTGTAGGTAATCCCCAGCATTAGGAGGATCGGTGCTGCGAGGGACTCGGAGACGACCACACAGCCACACATGTTTTTCTATTTTGTTCACTTATTTAAGCACTACGATTTTTGAGTTGGGTTGTAATAAGGCCTCGCTATTTTTAACTTTTATTTGGGATATTTACTTATGCATGTTTAATATCTACTAGAAGTAGGACACGATTTTTCCAAAACAATAACTGCTTTCAACCACTACATTTCCGCAACCCAATTTTTAGATATCATGTTTCCATAAATCATTTATTTTAATTAAGCTTCCGCAATTGAAAAAGATTTTACTATGTGATTAATAATATTTTGAAATGGGAATGGTTTTTTTTAAACCACGTTTTGAAAATAAACGAACGCAAATGAAAACACGATTTCTGAGAAACACTTCAATGTGACACGCCAGATTCGGGCTTAACTTCTAGGCTGGGTTTAGGGTGTTACATGCCATCTGGTTTGTTACACCCAATTTTGATTCCTAATTGGAAATGGGATAGAGTGACGATGGATTTTGTTTCAGGGTTGCCTGTGACTCCAAGAAAGAAAGATGCAATTTGGTTCGTAGTTGACAGATTGACGAAATCAGCTCACTTTATTCCGGTACAATCTAATTACTCACTTGATAGATTAGCTGAGCTTTATATTTCCGATATTGTGAGATTGCATGGGGTGCCACTATCTATTGTGTCTGACAGAGATCTGAGGTTTACTTCACGATTCTGGAAGAAACTGCAAGAGGCTTTAGGTACTAAATTGCATTTCAGTACAGCTTTTCACCCACAGACAGATGGTCAATCCGAGCATATCATTCAGATACTCGAGGATATGTTGAGATGTTGCATTCTTGAGTTTGATGGTACATGGGAGCAATATTTGACATTAATTGAATTTGCGTACAATAATAGTTTTCAGTCGAGTATAAAAATGGCACCTTATGAAGCTTTGTATGGACACAAATGTCAAACACCTTAGTATTGGACTGAGCTAAATGAAAGTAAGATACACGGGGTCGATTTGATCAAAGAAACTGAACAGAAAGTGAAAGTGATTCGTAATAGCCTTAAAGCTACATCAAATCATCAGAAATCTTATGCAGACTTAAAACAAAAAGATTTTGAGTTTGAGATCGACGATAAAGTGTTCTTGAAAGTGCCTCTGTGAAAGAAAATACTCCGATTTGGGCGTAAAGGCAAATTGAGTCTGAGATTCATCGGGCTATATGAAATTATTGAGGGCATTAGACCTGTTGCATATAGATTGTTGCTACCACCTGCGCTAGAAAATATTCATAAAGTATTTCACGTATCAATGCTTCATCGATACAGATCTGATCCATTACATGTGATTTCTCCGTCCGAGATTGAGATCTGTTCCGATGTGACTTACGAGGAAGAACCGATTCAAATTTTAGATCGCGAGGTGAAAGAATTGCAAAATAAGAAAATTTCATTGGTCAAAGTACTGTGGCATCGACACGAAGTAGAAGAGGCTACGTGGGAACCTGAAGATGTTATGATGCAACAATATTCGAACTTGTTTAACAGTAAGATTTTCGGAGACGAAAATCCCTAAAGGGAGAGAATTGTAACAGTCTGATTTTGACCCTAGTTGAAATAGTGGTTTCAGGACCACAAATTCGAGTTAGAAAAATCTTTTAATATTATTTTCTATGCCTGCAATATGTGATTAAGCATGTGTGAAAGTTTCGTGAATTAATTTTGTTGTTTGTGTGTTTAATTTGAGAAAAGGACTGATTTGCGTCAAATGTAAAAGTGCCTTGATAATTGTTATAGTGTTTTAATGCTATGTTCTTTTAATATGTGATCGTTGTTTTATGCGATATCAAAGTCTTAAAATTTATATAAAGAATGATCAAACCTGGAAACTAACTGTGACAATGATTTGAAGGAAGCGCACCTATCGAATAGTAGTATAGTTAAGGCAAGACTGGAATGTCGAACCCAAAGGAACCAAAAGTACTAATACTAACTCTCTTTTTATTATTTAGCCTAAGAATTAGGGAAATTGTTTATCTAAACTAAAATTAACTAAGTACTAAACTAAAGACTCTAAGACAAAGAAGAATGAAATTGTGAAAATAACTTGAGGAAAAACCAATTGGTTAAGATGACACCCAAGGAAGAATCCACCTAGACTTCACTTGTTATCTAACTCTAAACCAGATGATTTATTCACTTGACTTGATTCGTAAGATTCCCTAAGTTATATTAATCCCTCTCTCGAGGCGACTAACGTCTAAACCTAGGTTGATTAATTGAAATCCCTTTCTAATTAAAACCCCTAGAATCGCATCAACTCGATCTATGGACTCCCATATTAGGTTTCACCCTAATCCGGCAAAATCTCGTCACCCTATCTCTAGGTGCACGATCAACTCCGCTTAATTATGCTAGATCTACTCTTAGGTAGAGACTTTTACTCCTCCACCTAAGCACATCATGTAACACCCCTTACCCGAGGCCATTGCTGGAGTCGAGCACGAGGCATTACTGGACTTACTAGTTCAGGGCATAAAAATTGAAACTGTCCATCTGCCTCATGTTCACTAAATTGACTATAACTCGAGTTACGAAACTCAAAATTTAGATCCGTAAATTTTTCATAAAACTAGAATCATATATGTTCTTACTATAATATTTCCAGAATTTTTGGTGTGGCCAATTAGTACAGTTTATTAGTTAAAGCCTCCCCTATTACACTGACCGACAATTCTGACCCCTCTGCACTAAAAATCAATTATCTCATAATATACAATTCTTTTGCCTACAACGTTTCTTTCATATAACAATAGACTCAATAAGATTTAATTATATATCTCATTCACACCCTAATTACATTTATACTATTCTTAGTGATTTTTCAAAATCACATCACGATTCTTATCCATAAATTGTTCCCCTATTGATTTTTACTCTTTCATAATTTCTTTGTAATAACTATCATCTAGGCATACATAACATCCAAAACATGTTCTTAATTAACCATTTTAATGGATAATCATTATCAAGCATTTACAAGCCAATATTAAGACATATCATAAGGACATACACACAAAATGGCTAAGTCCCTATACATGCCATAATTTAAAACGTTCAAGTCACAAAATACCAATATAATCCTTTGATAGTGTGTAACGAACTCCGATCCTTGCGATCCCTGAGTTGTCTTGTAATACTATATAAAAAAAAGAGAAAAGAATGGGAGTAAGCATAAAGCTTAGTAAGTTTACATGTAAATAAATAACAACATTCTTAATGAATTATCTTAATCTTTTCTTACCAAGATTATTTAAGCCTTTAATTTAATATACTTAAGTCCTAAATTCTTACCTGTACCTTTTTAGCTTGAACTTGTCTTACCTTTCCTTTGGTATACTCTTTCAATTTTCCCGTTGAACCACTTGGAATACTAAGGATATGCGGGTACCTTTCCTTATGAAACTTAACCATTACCATGTCTTGACATGGTCTTACGTGGCATCCTTGCCTTATGAACTCACCAATGCCATGCCTTGGCATGGTCTTACATGGGACCTTTCCCTTATAGTAACTTATCAATGACATGTCTTGACATAGTCTTACATTATTTCCTTAAACCCTAATGTCATGACGTTTGTATCCTACACATTCCTAAGGTTCAACCGGAACTTTTTGAGATAGCTTTTCCGTCAATTCATACTTGAGTTTTTAAATGATACAGTTATAGAATAAATATGTAAATTCTGGAATTTAATAGTATTAAATGTAAAATAATAGAATATTGCATTTATTTACCGCAAACTTACCTCGAAACAAAATACGATAAACTATATCGATTTAGACCACTATCATTTTCTTTCCCCGATCTAACTCTGGATTTCGTTCTTCTTGATCTATAATAGCAAATTTAGCTTATTTAATACTCATATTTACCAAAACAGTCCTTAACTCTAACTTTGGAAAAATTACAATTTTACCCCTAAACTTTTACATATTTACACATTTGCCCCAAAGCTCGAAAATTAAAATTTATCCCTTATTCTTATGTTTTATGATATGCTGATCATTTTTCCCTTCTATGACAACATCAAATTCTCACTCTAACATGTACTTATGAACATTAGGTATTTTACCTATTAAGCCGTTTTACTCGTTTTTACTTAAAATAACTTAGCAAAAGTTGTTTAACATAATTTTAGACTTCATATTCTATCATAAAACATCAAAATAAACACATTTCACCTATGGGTACTTTTCCAAATCTGAACCCTAGCATGAATTATTGATAGAATAAGCTAAACCGAGCTACTAGGGCTTCAAAAATGTAAAGAACATTAAAAACAGGGCTTGGAATCACTTGCTATGGAGCTTGGAAGCTTGAAACAAACCCTAGCTATGGTGAACTCTTGAAAATTCAGCCTAATGAAGAAGATGAGCACATTTTTCCATCTTTTTCCCTTTTAATTTCTTTTTATTACCAAATGACTAAATTACCCTTCATTAAAAACTTTGGTTCTTTCTACCTATATACGTCCATTTTTGTCCATGAAAGCCTAATGGTATAATTACCATTTAAGGACCTCTACTTCAATTATGCTCTTCAATTAAATCCTTTAACATCTAAAACTCATATTTATCAACTTTTGCAATTAAGTCATAATAGGCAAATTAGACATGCAATTCATGAAATTTTCTATCGATATTCTAACACATGCATCTAATCACTCAATAAATCATAATAATTACTCGTAATAACCTTTTCTATCTTGGATTCATGGTTTCACAACCATTGTTCCGTTTAGGTGCTATTTCGAGATGTTACATTTCTCCCCCTCCCCTTTTTAAGGATTTTCGTCCCCGAAAATCTTACTTGTGAAGAGATTTGGGTACCGTTTTTGCATAGTTTCTTCGGGCTCCCATGTAGCCTTGTCTATCCCATGCCTATTCCATAATACTTTCACGAGTGCAATACTTTTGTTCCTTAATTGTTTAACCTTTCGAGCTAGAATTTTTACCGGTTCCTCACCGTAAGTCATATCTGGCTAAATCTCAACCTCTGTCTGCCAAATTACATGTGATGGACCTAAACGATAACAACGTAGCATAGTCACATGAAACACATTAGGAATCTTCTCTAACTCAATCGGCAAAGCTAACCGATATGCAAATGGCCCAACTCTCTCGATCACCTCAAACGGTAACGGGGACTTAATTTGCCTTTCTTGCCAAATCGGGGAACTTTCTTTCACGGGGATACTTTCAAGAATACCCTATCACCAACTTGAAATTCAATTTCTTTTCTTTTCAAATATGCATAGGATTTCTACTTATCTGAAGCTGCTTTCAAGCAATCTCTGATGACTTTTACTTTCTCTTCTGTTTCTTTGACTAGATCAACCCTGTAAATCTGATTTTCCTTAAGCTCTGTCCAATACAAAGGTGTGCGACATTCGCGTCCATACAAAGCTTCATAAGGTGCCATCTTTAGACCCAATTGATAACTATTATTGTAGGCAAACTCTATTAATGGCAAATAATTCTCCCAACTACCTTGAAATTCCAATACACAACATCTAAGCATATCTTCAAGTACCTGAATAACTCTCTCTGACTGACCATCAGTCTGAGGATGGAAAGCTGTACTAAAACTCAACTTTGTACCTAAAGCTTCCTACAATTTCTTCCAAAATTGTGAAGTAAATCTTAGATCTCTATCTGAGATAATCTATAATGGTACTCCACGTAGTCTAACTATCTCTGAAATATACAACTCAGCCAACTTGTCAAGTGAATAATCCATACGAACTGGAATAAAATGAGCCGACTTCGTAAACTTATCAATCACAACCCATACTGCATCTTTCTTTCTCGGTGTCAAAGGCAATCTTGTCACAAAATCCATAGTAACTCGGTCCCATTTCCACTCGGGAACTAATACAGGCTACAATAAACCTGAAGGTACCTGATGTTCAGCTTTTACCTGCTGACAGATCAAGCATCTAGAAAGAAACTCTGAAATATCTCTTTTCATTCCTGTCCACCAATATATTTTCTTCAAATCATTATACATCTTTGTACTACCTGGGTGAATAGACAAAGAACTGCTATGTGCTTCCTGTAAGACTTTTTGAATAAGTTCATCATTCTTGGGTACACATACTCTATCTCTGAACATCAAACAACCGTCAGAACCAATCTGAAAATCAGACTCTACACCTGACTCACACTGAACTCTTTTGGCTTGAAACTCACCGTCATTCTTCTGAGCTTCACAAATTTCTTCAAGAAACGCCGGTTTAGCTCTCAACTCTGCTAAAAAGAACCACCATCTGATAAGGCCAAACTAGTGTGCAAAGCTCTCAATGCAAATAATGATTTTCTAATCAAAGCATCAGCAACAACATTTGCCTTACCCGGGTGATAATCAATCACTAGCTCATAATCTTTAATCAACTCTAGCCATCTTCTTTGCCTCAAGTGTAGATCTTTCTGAGTCATCAAGTATTTCAAACTTTTATGATCAGTGAATATTCGGCATTTCTCACCGTACAAGTGATGTCTCCAAATTTTTAATGCAAATACAATAGCAGTTAGCTCTAAATCATATGTCGGATAATTTTTCTCATGTGGTTTTAACTGTCTAGAGGCATAAGCAATTACCCTTCCTTCCTGCATAAGTACATAGCCTAGTCCATTTATGGATGCATCACTGTAGATCACAAACTTTTTACCCGGTTTTGGTTGTACTAAGACAGGAGCTTCAGTCAACAATGCATTTAACTTGTCGAAACTCTGCTGACACTTCTCAATCCATTCAAACTTTACATCTTTCTGTAGCAATCTTGTCAATGGAGTAGCTATCATGGAAAATCCCTCTACAAATCGTCTATAATAACCGGCAAGACCAAGAAAACTTCTGACTTCTGATACATTCCTGGGAGGCTTCCAACCAACAATGGTTGAAATCTTACTCGGATCAACTTTAATACCTTCACCTGAGACAATATGTCCAAGAAAACAAACTTCCAGTAACCAGAACTCACTTTTACTAAACTTGGCATAAAGCTGATTATCTTTCAAAATCTGTAAAACTGTTCTCAAATGTCTGCATGCTCAGTCTCATCATGAGAATAAATCAAGATGTCATCAATGAATACAACTGCAAACTTGCCCAAATAAGGTCTAAAAATTCGGTTCATCAAATCCATAAAAATGGAAGGAGCATTGGTTAAACCAAATGGCATGAAACACCCCACACCCGGCCCACGAGCCTGGACCGGATCTGGTATGCTCCTCGATGTAAACCGGTTCAAAATATCGTTTGTTACTTTGAAAAAACTGTGTGTTTTGAAGATAGTTTGTTTGTGGATTGGGCTCGAGTTGAAAACAAGTTTACTTTATATAGAAAACCCATTTATTTCAGGGGTCAAAATTTTTAAAGTTTATTTTAAATTAAATTGGCTTATTCTTTAATTATCATAAATTTGTAACATAGTAAATAAAACAAAAAATAAAATCATCACTATGGCCTTATTACATCAGACAAAACCCAAAATAAAATTTTATAGTACTTAAATAAAATCAAATGTCCAAATCAAATAAAACTTCAAGCTGAGCATGGCCACCACAAGTTCTGCCGTCCCAGTCCATCACTGTTCATCACCTGAAACATGTTCCCACAACGGGGTGAGTCAACAGACTCAATGTGTAACCAACACTAAAATGTAATAGATCAGGCATTCCTTATCATATCACATACATATCCATATACAGATAAAATAATGATGCAACCCGAACCCCAACCTAGATGCCATCCGCTACACATCCCCGTACCAACCTGCACACCGTGGGGACTACTAAGTCAACCCTCCATCCGCTACACACCATCGAAGGCAGTCGCTGCAGTCGATGTGCTCATTGCCCATATAAAATTTGTGGCATAGCCACCAGATAATTGTGTCATGAGACACCACATTCGGATAATGTAACCGAAGTTACCACATTCAGATAATGTGATCGAAGTCACCACATTCAGATAGTGAGACCGAAGTCACCACATTCACTTCCCCTTTTTCATATAGCCCGAATGCCCCATATTGTTCATATTATGCATATCATACTTAAATTCACATTCATGTCACTTTTCACATGTTAAATATAACATATTTAATAATCCTAGTAGGAGTAGGAAACGTACCTGAGTACTTTGTACCGTAACACGGTACCTTAGCCATATTCACATTCTTATAAACATGCACATATTAAATATTGCCATAAATCTCATTAAAAGTTAGTGTGGGATACACACCTGATTCGCTTAACACTTTCCTGAGAACCCGAATTCCGATCTAACACTTTAAATCTCAATTCCTACATTTGGTCAATCACTTTGATGTTTCAGCAAAAGCTTATTCGGCTATGAGATTAAATCCCGAAGGATCTTGGTGACAAAAATCTTACCTTGTTGCCGATTTGTTTCTCAAACAAATCCCGAAACTTGTAGTGTTTCCTTCTTATAATTGGCTAACCACTAGATTCATTAGCTTGGTTAGTTTTCGGTTTGAACAGATAAGAAACAAGTCTAAATACCGAAATAGGCCCTTGGCCGAATGTACTTACCTTCTAAATCTTAAATCCCGAAGCACCACTTGACTATAGAGATGTTGAAATCCCTATACACATATGTTAGATCCGAATCTAATTACTTAAACATGATCAATGGCTTTTGGCCGAATACATGACTTACCGTAAATCCTTGAAATCCCGAAGATCTTCCTCTTAGAAATTGACAATAGGCCAAAATCCCAAATCTCTCCTTAAGATTTCGGTCAAAGAATAAAAATAAGAATTAGCCTTTGAAATTTCGACAAGTCCTTAAAAGAAAGAATAGAAATCAAACTTGATCTTACCCTTGAAGAAATCGACAGCCCCTTTTCTTGAGTCCTCAAAAATTCGGCTTAAGACCTAGAGAATAGTCAGCTATGAGCCACCTATGTATTCAGTTTCAAGATAAAAAGAGAAGGATATTAGGCTTAGAAAGAATCGGCTCTTAATGGAAGAAGTTTTTGGCTAGAACATAGAGTATTTCGGCTTTGGGAAAAGAAAAGAGAAGAGAGGATTTTTGCTTAGGAAAATTTGACAGAGAGAATAGAGAAAGAGAATGAATGAATGGCCTTAGTTCTCCTCCTTGTGCCGAAATTACTAGGCCAAGACTCCCTTACTTGGCCATCACTCCTCCTTATCATTATCCCTTAGTTTTAAAATTAAAGAATAATCCCTTATTATCACCTTGAAAAATAATTTAAGATAAATCATCATTTATCCATCTATTAGTCGAAATTTTAAGAGAATTTAAACTCCTCCCCTGAGTTCCTTAGTGCCGTCCACTTCTCTACTTCTGGAAGCAAAAATAAAACTTTATTTTGCTTCCCATGTGACTCGATCCTTGGCCCTTCCTCTCATGCTGGTGGCGTCACTTCCAGGGCCCTAAGTGGCATCTCTAGGCCACTTTTCCAAGCCCGTTTGTTTGTCATATTTTACACACATTTTCTCTTAAGACCACCTTGCCTTAATTTCCCTCTTTAAACTTAAAAACTTAACATTTCTATGACATATCCTTACATTTCCAAGTTTCCAAAAATTTCGTTTCCTCTTTAAACTTGACATTTCCTTACATTTTCAAGTTTCGAAATGTTCACTTTCCTCTTTTGAATCATTTCTAAATCATTTCCTTACATTTCAGGTTTCCAAAAATGTTCACTTAAAACTTAACATTTCCATACATTTCGAGTTTCCAAAAATGTTCACTTTAAACTTAACATTTCCATACATTTTCGTGTTTCCAAAAAAATGTTCAAAATACTTTCATAACACATAAGACATGTCATTTCGTACAATTAAACCGAAAATGCATAGGCCCTTTTCAGGATGTTACATGGCATCACAAGAAACTCATAGTGACCATACCTAGTTCGAAAAGTAGTTTTTGGAATATCTGACTCTTTAACTCGCAACTGATAGTATCCAGATCTCAGATCTATCTTAGAGAACACAGTGGCTCCTTTCAATTGATCAAACAAATCATCTATTCTAGGCAATGGATATTTTCTTGATGGTTACCTTGTTAACCTGCCGATAGTCTATGCACAATCTCATGGAACCATCCTTCTTTTTCACAAATAACACTGGCGCGCCCCATGGTGAATAACTAGGTCTTACAAAGCCTTTATCAATTAATTCCTGTAGCTGATCTTTCAATTCTTTTAATTCTATCAAAGCCATTCTACAAGGAGCAATAGAAATAGGTGTGGTACCTGGAATCAATTCAATACCAAACTCAACTTCTCTGATAGGAGGCAAACCTGGTAGTTCTTCTGGGAACACATCAGAAAACTCATTTACCACAGGCACTGATTCAATTTTCAACTCTGGATCTTTAGTATTCAACACAAAATCAAGATAAGCTTCACATCCTTTCCTAAAACATTTCTGAGCAGACATAATAGAAATCATGGTAATTGAACTATCTGACTCATCTGAATTAACCCGAAGGGTCTCACCATTTTCACGTTTCAAATCAATGAATTTCTTTCCACAATTCACTATCACATCATGTGCAGTTAACCAATCCATAGCAAGAATCACATCAAACTCATCAAACGACAATAGCATGAGATCAGCCGGAAAACAGTAACCTCTAATCATCAAAGGGCAATTTCTACATACTTTGTTTACTAACACATACTGACCTAATGGATTCAATACTTTAATTACAGATTCTGTAAACTCTATAGACATGTTCATACTAGGCATTAATTTCATGCAAATATAGAAATAGGTTGAACCTGGATCAATCAAAGTAATAACATTAACATCATGAAGCAAAAATGTACCCGTAATTACGTCGGGGGAGGATGCCTCTTCACGAGCACGGATAGCATAAGTCCTTGTGGGTGCTCTAACATCTGATCTTGTTGATGTATCTCTAAATGTACCTCTACCTGCCCCTACTCCGGGATTTCTCTAAGATTTGCCTCTAACGGGGGAATTGCCTGATCTTACACTCGGTATTACTTCTCTTTGCACCATTTCGAGACATTCCCAAATGAAATGATCTTGTGCACCACATCAGAAACAGCCAAACTCAGTTGCTCGACATTGACCTGGATGACGTCGACCACATTGAGGACACTCGGGTCTATCAGGCTGAATACTATCAACAACTCGCAATCGAAGTGGTTTGAGCTTTTGGATCCATAAATCTTCTACCTCTGTTTCGGCTAGAATACCCGGCTGAAAAATTAAATCTCATAGAAAACTCTCTAGGCCTCTTGGATGTAGACTGAAATGACTTGTGTATCTGCCTGTTCTTCGTATCTTGCATCTCAATTTCAGCTTTACCCTTTCTTAACAACTTCTCTGCCTTACAGGCTCGGTCAACTAAAACAACAAACTCCTTTATCTCTAGAACACCAACTAACAGTCGGATATCATCATTGAGCCCATCCTCAAATCTTTTACACATGATAGCCTCTGTAGACACACACTCTCGAGCATAATTGCTGAGTCAAAAATATTCACGTTCACACTCGGTCACGTTCATCTTACCCTATTTTAATTCAAGGAGCTCTTTCCTTTTCTGGTCAATAAACCTCTGACTTATGTATTTCTTACGGAACTCCTCTTAAAAAAAAAATCCCAGGTAACTCTTTCTTTAGGTACTACTGACACAAGTGTCCTCCACCATTGGTAGGCCGAATCTCTAAAAAGTGACACCACACATTTAATACACTCTTCCGGTGTGTAGGATAACTCATCAAAGACTCTGATAGTGTTCTCGAGCCAAAATTTAGCTTTCTCTACATCATCATCTTTGGTAGCCCGAAACTCCTCGGCCCCTTGGCTTCTCTCTTCTAACTGTATCTGTGACTGGAGAAGCTACATGGGTAGTCTGAGGATCATGAGAGGGTGGAGGTCTAACAGTTGGGTTGGTACGAACGAACTTAGCAAACCATTCATTCATAGCTTGGAAGAAGGCTTCTCGAGCCCTTCCTCCCTGACTCACTGTAACGGGCCTTTCACTACTATCTGGTGGCACCGTCCCTTCAGCGGGAGCAGGCGCATTACACTCTACATCATCTGCACCAGCTCATTCGGGATCCATAACTATAAAAGAAAAACATTTTCAAATCGTTAGGAGTCGTCACACTATCAAAATATAAGTATGGCATGTATAGTTAAAATCTTACTCATACTGAATATTCCGAAAACTGACTACAATCTTGCTCTGATACCAATAAATGTAACACCCCTTACCCGAGACCATTGTCGGAGTCAAGCACGAGGCATTACTTGACTTAACTTACTAGTTCAGGGCATAAAAATTGAAACTATCCATCTGCGTCATGTTCAGTAAATTGACTATAACTAGAGTTACAAAAATCGAAATTTAGATCCGTAAATTTTCTCTGAAACTAGACTCATATATCTTCATACAAAAAGTTTTCTAGAATTTTTGGTATGGCCAATTAGTACAGTTTATTAGTTAAAGTCTCCCCTGTTACACTAACTGATAGTTCTGAGCCCTCTGCACTAAAAATCAATTATCTCATAATATACAATTCTTTTGCCTACATCATTTCTTTCATATAAAAATAGACTCAATACAATTTAATTCTATATCTCATTCACACCTTAATTACATTTATACTATTCTTAGTGATTTTTCAAATTCACATCACAGTTGCTATCCAAAACTGTTCCCCTGCAGAATTTTTTGACTCTTTCATAATTTCTTTGTAATAACTATCATCTAGGCATACATAACATCCAAAACATGTTCTTAATTAACCATTTTAATGGATAATCATTATCAAGAATTTACAAGCCAATATTAAGACATATCATAAGGACATACACACAAAATGGCTAAGTCCCTATACATGCCATAACTTAAAACGTTCAATTCACAAAATACCAATATAATCCTTTGATAGTGTGTAACGAACTCCGACATCCTTGCGATCCCTGAATTCGCTTGTAATATTATATATAAAAAAAGAGAAAGGAATGGGAGTAAGCATAAAGCTTAGTAAGTTTGCATGTAAATAAATAACAACATTCTTAGTGAATTATCTTAATCTTTTCTTACCAAGATTATTTAAGCCTTTAATTTAATATACTTAAGTCTTAAATTCTTACATGTACCTTTTTAGCTTGAACTTGTCTTGCCTTTCCTTTGGTATACTCTTTGAATTTTCCCGTTGAACCACTTGGAATACTAAGGATACACGGGTATCTTTCCTTATGAAACTTAACATTTCCATACATTTCCAGGTTTCCAAAAAAATGTTCAAAATACTTTCATAACACATAAGACATGTCATTTCGTATAATTAAACCGAAAATGCATAGGTCCTTTTTAGGATGTTACAGTTTTACCCCCTTAAAATAATTTCGTCCTCGAAATTTCCTAGCTAAAATAATTGGGTATTCTTTGTCGCATTGCCTCTTACAGTTCCCACGAAGCTTTTTCCGATCCATGATTGCGCCATAATACTTTGACTAGGGGAACTGACTTCCTCCGTAACACTTTCACATCACGTTCCAATATCCGAATCAGCTCTTCCTCGTAGGATAAGTCTGGCCTTAACTCCACTTCTTCAACTGGTACCACATGAGATGTATCCGATCGGTAGCGACGTAGCATGGATACATGGAATACGTCGTGCATTTGCTGTAACTCTGGTGGCAACTCCAAGCGATATGCTGCTGGTCCAATCCACCGCCTTCAAAGACTCGATAGGGCCCTATAAACCTTGGGCTTAACTTCCCTTTTTGACCAAACCTCATCACCTTCTTCCAAGGCGAGACTTTCAGAAACACCTGGTCTCCCACTTCAAACTCTATTTCCTTCCGTTTAAGGTCTGCGTACGACTTCTGCCTGTCAGAGGCTTCCTTTAATTGTGCCCGAATTGTTTCAACCTTCTCTTCAGTTTCTGCCACTAACTCTGGACCCAAAACTCGACGTTCTCCTAACTCAGTCCAACAAGTTGGAGTTCGACACTTCCGACCATATAATGCTTCATATGGTGCCATCCAAATGCTAGCCTGATAGCTGTTGTTGTAGGCAAACTCAGCTAATGGCAAGTAATCTTCCCAACTTCCTCGGAAATCCATCACACAGCCTCTCAACATATCCTCCAACACTTGTATTACCCGTTCAGACTACCCATCTGATTGTGGATGAAAAGCCATCGTGAAGTCTAACTTAGTGCCTAAAGCTTGATGAAGTGCCCTCCAAAATCGAGACGTGAACCTTGGGTCTCTATCGGAGATGATTGACACCGGTACTCCATGCAACCTAACAATTTCCGCTACATATAGTTTGGCCAACTTCTGAAGAGAAAAATCAACCCTTACCGGGATGAAGTGCACGGACTTGGTCAGACAGTCCACTATTACCCATTTCGAGTCCTTCTTAGTAGGCGTAAGGGGAAGCCCACTAACGAAATCCATGGTGATTCTCTCCCACTTCCATTGTAGAATCTCGATTGGCTGAAGTAATCCCGATGGAACTTGGTGTTTAGCCTTAACTTGCCGACACATCAGACATTTTCCCATGAATTCTGTAACTTCCCGTTTAAGATCAGGCCACCAAAACTGTTCCCTTAGATCCCTGTACAACTTAGTGCCTCCGAGATGCATAGCATAAGGGCTACTATGCGCCTCTCGAAGAATCTTTTGTCTTATCTCATCGTTCCTCGGCATACAGACCTTTCCTTTGTAGCACAATACTCCTTCATCATTAATGCCATAATCCTCTATCTCTCCGTTCTGTACTTGCTGTAACTTAGCACTTAGGTCCTTATCAGCCAACTGTCCCCCTTTTACCTTATTCAGCCATGTGGGTTTGACTTGCAACTCTGCCAACAGGCTTTCATCATCATACAAACTCAAGTGAGCGTACATAGCCCTTAGATCCGACACAACCTTCCGACTTAGGGCATCAGCTGCCATATTCGCCTTGCCTGGGTGGTATTCTATCGAGCAATCATAATCCTTTAATAATTCCACCCACCTTCGCTGCCTCAAGTTCAACTCCTTCTGAGTCAACAAATACTTAAGGCTCTTGTCGTCTGTGTAGATTATCGACCTTTCTCCATAAAGGTAGTGCCTCCAAACCTTAAGAGTGAAAACCACTGCTGCCAACTCCAAGTCATGGGTTGGGTAGTTAACCTCATGCGGCCTTAACTGTCGAGACACATAAGCGACTACTTTTCCATCTTGCATTAGAACACAGCCTAATCCTGTATGCTAAGCGTCACAGTACACCACAAAATCCTTTCCTACCTCAGGCTGAATCAGAACTGGAGCTTCCGTCAAGACCTTCTTAAGCTTCTCAAAGCTCTCCTGTTGCTTATCCGTCCATACAAAGGATACTTCCTTCCTTAGCAGCTTTGTCAAAGGCGCGGCTATTGACGAAAACCCTTCCACGAACCTTCTGTAATAGCCTGCCAAACCTAAGAAACTTTGGATCTCAGCCACGAACCTAGGTGGTTTCCAATCCAACACTGCTTCGATCTTCCTAGGATCCACCCTTATACCTTCTGCGGATACTACATGTCCTAAGAATGCCACCTCCTTAAGCCGAATTCACACTTCTTTGAATTTGGCATAGAGCTTCTTCTCCTTTAATACTTGTAACACTATCTGTAGGTGCTCACCATGCTCCTCCTCCGACTTCGAATACACAAGAATGTCATCGATAAACACGACAACAAACCTATCCAAGTAGGGTTGGAAAACCCGGTTCATCATATCCATGAACGCGGCTGGAGCGTTTGTCAATCCAAACGGCATTACTACAAACTCAAAATGGCCATATCTTGTCCTAAAAGCGGTCTTATGGATATCTGCCTGCTTCACCTTCAATCGATGATATCCCGACCTTAAGTCTATCTTCGAGAATCGCGGCCCCTGCCCGGTGATCGAACAAGTCGTCTATCCTTGGCAAGGGATACTTGTTCTTGATGGTCGACTTATTCAATCGACGGTAATCTATGCACATCCGCATAGTTAGTCCTTCTTCTTTACAAACAGGACCGGTGCTCCCCATAGAGACACACTGGGTCGAATGAACCCACGATCCAACAACTCTTGGATTTGAGCCTTGAGCTCAACCAACTCCTTTGGCGCCATTCGGTATGGAGCGATTGACACAAGAGCTGTTCCCGGTAGCAAGTCTATTCCAAATTCCACCTCCCTATTTGGGGGTATTCCTGGTAATTCTTCTGGGAACACATCTACGAAGTCCCTTACTGTTCTAACTCCATTGACACCTTCTTCTTTTCCATCTAACGCACTTACGAAGGCTAAAAATGCCTTGCACCCTTTCCTAACCATTTTCTCAGCCTATTGTACAAAAATGTTAGAAGGAGAATGGGAATTTGGATGTAATTCTATACGACCGAAAACCTATAAAAAACATAAAAAATATAGATTAGCTAATGGAAACCAGGAAATAAAAATTATACTAAAAAGAAAAAATTTGTTAGAAGAAAAACTTCTAAAAATACTAAAAAACAAATTTGTAAATGTTTTATTTGTGATGAAGAAGGTCATATAGCAACAAATTGTCCTAACAAAGGCAAAAATGCTAGAAAGATGATTAAAAATCTTAAAGAACAAGATTTAGAAATCTGTTTTAGTGAGGAAACAAATCCTACTGAAATACTATATGAATTAATATCAGAAACAGAGTCTGATACGGATTCTGATGAATATGTCTTTATGATAGGAAATAGTTCTAATAATAAGTTAGAAGAAATTCCTAATCCTGAACAACAGGATATTAAACTAGGAAATTTAATCGGAGAAGAAATAGACTTTTCTGATGATATAATAGAAAAAATCAATAAAAATCATATTTCTAAAGAAGAAATATATAAAATTTCTAAATTTAAAATATGGTCAAAAAGACATATAGAAAAAATTAGCTGTAATCTGATGCTAAAGACACCAAAGGAGGATTAACAGAAATCCCCTTATTTACTAAAGAAAAAATAAAAAAGATTAGAAAAAACTATCCTCAGGTTAGATATATACATTTAGGAGTCATTATGATAACCATCAGAGCTTTATTTAGAAGAGGTCACGATGTTCCTATTTTAGCAGTATTATTAGATAAAAGATTTGAAAATCCAATAAAAGCACTTATTGGAGGAATTCAATCTAATTTACATACAAGTATTATAGGATTTAAAGTTAAACCAAATTATTTTATCTCCATAACAGACCCTCTAATAGAAGAGTGTCTATGCCTTAGAATTCAGACAAAAAATTCTGATATTAGTAATCTAGCAGAAGATCTAGCAATAAGCTGGATTGCTATTAATGAATATACTAATACAACAGAAGTAAAAATTAAAGAAATAAATAATAAAATAATTGAGCTTTTTGAGCCTAATAAATTTACAACGGAAATTCAACCGAAATTATTACATTTAAAAGATTTATCAATTCCAAAAGACTGGATAATAGAAAAAACTAATAATGCTAGTACTTCTAAACCAGTAAGTACTATTGAATATATGTCATCTGGAGATAAATTATATTTTAAAAACAATCTTATAACCAATACAGATGATAATTTGATATTACCTTCTACTTCTCAACCAGAGGAAGTACTTCTACACCAATAGGAATGAAAACAGTTCATATTCCTATTTTTCCTACTACACCAAGCAGAAATTCTAAAAATACTAGAATGGAAGATATACAATCTTCAATAGAAAATATTATTAATAATACATATGTTGAAATTACATTACATGATAAAGATTATAAAACATATTCTTTACATGCTTTATTAGATCTGAGGAGCTACAACCGAGTAGTTGTAAAAAGAACGCTATTCTGAAAAATATTGGGAACTCAGAAAAAGATAATAAATATTAATGGAATAAATGGTAGAAAAACTACTATTTATTATAAAGCAAAAAATATTCCAATTTATATTAATAAAGTTAAATTTATAATTCCAAAATTATTATGTTTACCTAATATGTATGGAGATATATTATTAGGAAATAATTTTATAAATAAATATTTACCATTTACTATTTATAAAAAATCAGTTAGATTATCTATAGAAAATACTTCTATAGAAATACCATTAGTAGATAATCCTAAATTTATTTTCACTAATGTTTCTTTGATTCTTTAGCAAGCCCCTATGGATAGAGGTAAAAGCCTCTAGAAAAAGTTGGAGAATGGACAACTGTCCATAAAAAACCCAACAAGGGAAAACCAATGAGTCCTAAACAAGGATTTATTGCTACACCCACACAGGTACAATTTTATCCTAATCAAGGATATTATTTACCATATCCAATGGTAAAACAACCATTTGGAACACAATCACCAACCCGGTGAGTTATTTTGAATTTTCACAAAATCCGTATTGAGAATATCAAAAAAGCTATTCTCGAATTTATAAAAATACTGAAGATTTGTTGAAAAAACAACAAAATCTTGAATTTCTGAAATAAAAGATTTTTATAATCCGGGACTACAGTAGAATATTACAATTTTATAAACAGAATATGGAAAACCCATATTTTGGAACAAAGAGCGAATTTCAGAAAAGCTCTTACACAATTCTCGGAATTTTTAGTTGAAAAAACAACTAAAGAAAATAAAGCCGAAGATTTATTACTAAAATCCATTTTATATCGAGATTGGGATGAAATCCTAATCTAATATACAGATATTAAGGAGATAAACAATCTTCTTGATATATTTCAATATTTTATTAATAATGGGAAAAACAGTCCTATTATTAATAAGATGTTTAGAATATGTCTATATAACAAGTGTAGACAAATTCTACCCTCTGATATTTTTTCAAAAAGAAATCGAGCTATTTACAACCAGCAAGCTCAATTTTTAGAAGTTTTTTCAAATTATTTTCTACAAGCCTATGTTTTTACAAATGATATAGGAGAAAAATTTCCTACTATCAAATTCAGGCTTAATCACGAGCCATTCGATATAACCAGTATTGAATGGGGATTTGTTAAAGAAATAACAGTCCAAAATCTTTCTTTTCATTTACTAAAAGATTTTCCAGTGATAGTCAAATCCCGGCTATCAATGTAATATCCCAAATTTGAGTATCATTTGTGTTGGCTTGAGTATGAATTTTGTGTGTTAGCATAGTCTTGTGAAGGCTTGATTTTATTTAAGAAGCTAGAATAATTTTTAGTATGGTTTATTTAATGAAGTGAATTAGGTGAGCTTGACACTTAAGTTAATTTAAGTGTTAATTAAAGCATAAGAGGAGTAAGTGGCAAGTTGGTTAAGGAGCTTGAAAGGTGGCTTGAGGTTAGAGGTTCGAGTATCATGGAAAGCATTTTTTGAAGACTTTATTTTTGTGTTCTAGCATTGATGGATGGTCAACCTATGTTTATGATAGGTTGGACCTTAAGTTTTTGGTAAGTTGAATTTTGGAAAAGGAAAGCATGAAATAGGGGATAAGAATCTTAAGGTTATGGAAGGTTGGGGAGACATAAGGCTTGGTTGTAGGAAAATGTTTTGGAAAGTAATCCTAGGCCTTTAGTGAATGTATGTGGACGGTATGGGTGTCTAGGGGAGTGGCCGAATTTTGTAAGTAGCTTTGGGGGGGGAATAGTTGGCCAATTTCTCCTTTTGAACATCTTTTTGCATTTTTGTTTTCCCTCTCCAAAAACTTTCTCTTTGGCCGAATGTTATTGTGCATTTTGGTAAAATTTTGCTTTTGGTTTTTAGCCTTATTTTGTGTAAACCAAATACCATTTCTCTTCTTTCATTTGTCCTCTTGAAATAGAAGTAACATTGGAACTTTTGTGCATTTTTCTTCTTTGGCAAAATAGTGTTTGGCTGAACCTCTCTCTTCCACATCTCTCTTTTCTTCATTTGACTTTTGTTCAATCACATTTTCTTTCTCTTCATTTTGGCCGAACCATTCTCTTCTTCAACCTCTCTCTTTTCTTTTCTTCTTTTTGATTTTGATTAATCACATTTTCTTTCATCCTCTTTTGGCCGAATCTTTACCCATCCCAAATTCCACTTCTTTTTTATTCACTCAAAGTTTAAACATCCATTACCATTCTATTTCTCTTTTCTTTTTTTTACTTCACCATAGTCGAATTTTTCAACTTCCTTTTAGTATTATTTTTTGGCCGAATATTCAAGGGGAAACTCTCTTTGATTTTCTTCAATCAATTTTGGAAAAGGGCTCTTCGGACGTTGGAAGCAATAGATCTAAGCCTCGTTTCGTTGACAATCGCTTTGGGTAAGTTTAGGTAAGACTTGGTATTTCGAAGGATAACTATTCGGGATTTAGTGATATGGCCGAATGGCCTTTGTTCATAATCTTAATATTGGTCGATTGTAGGACAAGGTGATCTAGTGGTAGATCAGATCCTCGGACGTTAGTTATTGCTTTGGTGAAAGGTGTGTATCTTACGCACTTTATAACTTGGTTTATATATGCATATATGTGTGTTAAATGACTATTCATGTTGTTAAAGCTGAAACTATGAGATATTGATATGATACCTTGATGGGTATGAGCAAGGATACGGGTAAGTCTGTTTTGATATGATGTTGCTATATGTTGTTTAATATCACGATATACGGTATTTATTGGTTATATGTTCATATCAAAGTATATTGACATGATTTGGTTATCTATTGCATTAGTATGGGCAATAAGAGAGGAGGGGGAAGATTGATATTGTGTCTTCGGACACCAGCGGTTTGGCACCACCAGTGATTATCACATTCGTGTCTTCGGACACCAGAGGTTTGGGACCTCATAGCGACTCGTCCCTGTGGTTAACACCACCGTGGGTTGGCCCCACTTTTGAGATATGGGATTGTCTGCCAGTGATTTGGTATCACACGTGGGTTGGCCCCAGAACTTGATGATTCGTGACTTCGGTCACCAGTGGTTTGGCACGACCAGTGATTTGGTATCACATTCGTGTCTTGGACACAGAGGTTTGGGACCTCATGAGCGTCTTGTCCACGTGGATTAATTCCACCGTGGGTTGTCCCCACTTTTGAGATATGGGATCGTCGCCAGTGATTTGGTATCACACGTGGGTTGGCCCCACACTTAATTATCCGTGACTTTGGTCACCAGTGATTTGGTATCACAATTGTGTCTTTGGACACCAGTGGTTTGGCACCACCAGTGGTTTGGTACCACACGGGGTAGAAAAGGAGTTATGGATGGCTAGGTTGGTGCATTATACATGTATGTGCTTTGTTATAATTTGTGTAAGTATGTGGCAATTACCCGGGAGAGGGAATATGCACTGAGTCTTGGTGACTCACCTTCTCCCTTATCATTTCAGGTGATTCGTGAGATCACGGATGAGGAGCCGGATGATCTCGAGGAGGCCATGCAATAAATTTTGGTTCTACGTGAACTTTGGTTTGAGAACTTTACTTTATTTATATTTGGGATTTATATTTTGTGGGTTTGTAATAAGGCCTCTCTAAATTATGGTTTGGATTATTTTTATGTTTTGAGCATGTTTTAAATATGGGTTATAAATTTCTTGATTATTATAATAAATTGAGCACAAAGTTTTCTAAACTATACAACACGATGATTTTAAAAGCGTTACCATCGGGTAACATAAATTATTTGACAATTTTAACAACTTAAGTGTTTTCGATAATTTAAATGATTTTCAAATATTAAGTTTCTACATTCAAATGCAAATGGCTTTCAAAGTAATAATTTGAGTTTTCTTAAAATGATATATATGTTTTCTAACCTATGATTTATTCGCCTATTTTAAAGTTTTACGTAATTTCAAAGTAAATTATTAGTTTTAACTTATTATATACCTGATTTCTTCAAATATAGAATTTAAAAAGGGTTTTTCACAAAAATTAAATCGTTAACTCGTTTTTCTTCAAAGTATTTTCCTCTGTGACATACCAGATTCGGTCATGGCGCATTGACCGGGTTTGGGGTGTTACAAATTGGTATCAGAGCCAAGTTAAAAAGCTCGGTTGTGGGCTCGAGGCCCAAAATGTTTCAAAGTATGGTTTTAAAATGTTATTGTATAAAATTTTATGGTTGGAAAAGCATGGCCCCGAGTCTCCGGCATCAATCCGCCCTGGTAAGTACTTCAAACTGTTGATTTTGATGTTATGTTATGATGATATTGGCATGACTGTATAGTAGTAGGAACTACTTCAGAGACCTAAAACTATAGGTTTTGTGTGTACTCGCGAAACAACCCTTATTAAAATTTTTCATAAAACTGGGCTTTAAAGAAAGTGGAATAATGACTAATGCATAAAACTTTTAACTTAGATAAGAAGAGACGTTAGACATGAGTACTCGTGGTCGAGGCCGTACTACTCGTGGACGCGGTAGGGGTAGGATGGCTGTGTCTGAGCCAGTGAGGTCGTGTCAAGGATCCGAGAATGAGGTACCACCAGTTCCACCACCAGCGGTTGGAGTTGAGCATCAAGACCAAACAGGGGATGACGTAGTGTCTCAGGCGGTGCTACGGGTACTCGAGAGGGTAGCTGGAATGGGTGGAGGCACGGGAGCTTGGAAATTAGTACCCGAGCGACTCCGATCCAACGGAGTCGAGGTATTTCGAGGTGTTTCGGGTGTGGCTCCTAGCTCGGCTGAATATTGGCTAGAGGCGACGGAGCGAATCATGGATGACTTGGATTTGAGTGCTGAGGACAAGTTGAAAGGGATTGTATCGCTTCTTCGGGATGAGTCATATCAGTGGTGGCTCACGATGCGGAATGGTGTTTGCTGCGGAGGATCTTACTTGGGATTATTATTTCAAGCGTATGATCGACGGAAATACGTTGGGTCTAATTACATTGATGTGCGGCGTAAGGCATTTTCGAGTTTGGTCCAAGCGGTAAGTCCGTGTCGAATATGAAGCGGAATTTTTAAGATTGAGCCGATATCTTTGGAGGTATTGTGGCTTGAGCACCTGGCGATGTGTTCGGTTCGAGGATGGTTTGAGGGACAGTGAGATTGTTGATTGCTCTACATTAGGAGCGAGAGTTTGTTGCTTTGGTTGAAAAGGCTAAGATAGCCAGAAGGAATCAAGGAATCTGCAAGGCAGAGTTACGATTGGAACAAGCGAGAAGAGAGGATATGGATCATCCGGGTCAGGTCGGTAGGCAATGCTCGAGAAGAGGTTAGCGAGTGGGCGAATCAATCTGGAAGGCACGCATCGCTAATGTCGAGGAGGCCAGCGTAGTGTAACTGATATGGGAAGTATCATTGGGCCGAAAGGATGTTTCGAGTGTGGCTCGCTAGATCATCGTGTGGGAGACTGTCTACGTAAGCAAGCCAGGAATCAGTCTGAGGGTCAAAGTCGTGCTCAGTTCAGGAAGGAGGGACCACCACCGCAGAGAGGCCGTGGTAATGGTTCTGGTCGAGGCCGTAGAGCATTGGGCAGAGGTGCAAGCGACATCGAGGCAAGGCGGCGACTGGTTTGGTGTATCTTTGCGCGAGGCGTCGAGAGGAGGGTGTGGACGCACGGATGTCATAACCGGTACGTTCTTAATCTTTGGTGTTCCATATACTACTTTGATAGATGTGGGTTCAACACATTCATATGTTGCTAGTAGCATAGTCGAGACTATGAGCTTAGTTTCTGAGACTGCTTCTAGGAAGATGATCGTACTTAGCCCTTTAGGTCACTCTGTAGAAGTAGATGAGCTGTATAGGGATGTACCCCTAGAACTCCAAGGGGTAGTGTTTGAAGCTGATCTTATGGAACTGCCGTTTGAGGAGTTCGATCTAATTCTTGGAATGGATTGGTTGGTCAAGTACCAAGCGAGTTTGGATTGCGCTGCTAAGCGCATGGTTTTGAAGACAGTTGAGGGTAAAGAGGTGGTCATGATAGGTAATAGAAGAGATTATCTATCTAACGTGGTATCTGCGTTGAAAGCTGTGAAGATGGTCAGGAAGGGCTGCGAGGCGTTTGTAGTTCATATGTGTGCTTTGGAAGCTAAGGAATCTTCGGTGGAGAATGTCCGAACTGTAAGGGAATATGCTGACGTATTTCCTGAAGAACTTCCAGGACTGCCTCCAGATCGTGAAGTTGAATTTGGTATAGATCTATTACCCAGAAAGGCGCCAGTGTTTATAGCTCCGTATAGGATGGCACCGAAGGAATTGATGGAATTGAAGGCTCAGATTCAGGAGTTGTTGGATCGAGGTTTCATTCGACCAAGTGTTTCGCCTTGGGGAGCGCCGGTACTTTTTGTCAAGAAGATGGATGGTTCGATGTGGATGTGTATTGACTACCGCCAGTTAAATAAGTTGACGATCAAAAACAAGTATCCTTTGCCAAGGATAGATGACTTGTTTGATCAGATTAAAGGGGCTGCGGTTTTCTCCAAGATTGATTTAAGGTCTGGATATCATCAGCTAAAGGTGAAAGAGGCTGATATCCATAAGACGGCTTTTCGCACTCGGTATGGGCACTACGAGTTTCTGGTGATGCCATTTGGGTTGACTAACGCACCGGCAGCATTCATGGATATGATGAATCGGGTATTCCAGTAGTTTTTGGATCAGTTTGTTGTGGTTTTTATAGATGACATTTTGATATACTCGAAGTCAGAGGAGGAGCATGATGCGCATTTGCGAGTAGTGTTGCAGATTCTGAAGGAAAAGCAGCTGTATGCCAAATTTAGTAAGTGCGAATTTTGGCTTAGGAAGGTGACTTTCTTGGGTCACGTTGTATCAGCCGAGGGGATTAGAGTGGATCCTCGGAAGATTGAAGCGGTGTTGGACTGGAAGCCGCCTAAGTTAGTGGCTGAGATTCTTAGTTTCCTAGGTCTGGCGGGGTACTATCGAAGATTTGTGGAAAGATTTTCTTTGATCGCCGCACCAATGACCAAGTTGTTGAGGAAAGGAGTTCCATTTGTGTGGATCGAGAAGCAGCAAGAAAGTTTCGACAAGTTGAAGAAGATTCTGACTGAAGCTCTAGTTTTGACTCAACCTGAGGCAGGCAAGGAATTCACGGTTTATTGTGATGCATCACATACTGGTCTGGGATGTGTGCTGATGCAAGAAGGGAAGGTAGTGGCTTACGTAACTCGGCAGTTGAGACCGCATGAGGCTAATTATCCGACGCATGAGTTGGAATTAGCTGCTGTGGTTTTCTCTTTGAAAATTTGGAGACACTATTTGTACGGAGAGAAGTCGATAGTCTACACGGATCACAAGAGTCTTAAGTATCTTTTGACTTAGAAAGACTTGAACTTGAGGCAGCGTAGATGGATCGAGTTATTGAAGGACTATGACTGTTCGATCGAGTATCATCCCGGCAAAGCTAACGTGGTGGCAGACGCGTTGAGCCGTAAGGTTGTATCAGATTTAAGATCGATGTTTGCTCGTCTTAGCTTATACGACGATGGAAGTCTTTTGGCAGAATTGCAAGTCAAGCCGACTTGGTTAGATCAGATCAAGGAGAAGCAGTTAGAGGATGATGGTTTGAATGATCGGAGGTTGCAGGTTCAGAATGGAGGTTTAGAGGATTATAATTTGTCCAGTGATGGAGTTTTGTGTTTTAAAGGGAGAGCTTGTATGCGAGAAGGATGTTGAGTTGAGACAAAGATTCTTCGGGATGCACATAGCAGCGACCATATGCTATGCATCCGGAGGTAGCAAAATGTATCGGGATTTAAGAGAGCGATTTTAGTGGCAGTCCAAGCGGGAGGTAAGCGAGTTTGTGGGCAAATGTCGGCGTGTCGCCAAGTCAAAGCGAACATCAATTGCCGTGCAGGTTACTTCAAGTAGGTGAAGATTCCTGATGGAAGTGGGAGAGGATTACTATGGACTTTGTCGGTGGATTACCTCTTACGCCTAGTAAGAAGAACTCGGTATGGGTGATTGTGGATCGTTTGACTAAGTCACTCATTTCAGAGTTAGGATGGATTGTTCGCCTGGAGGTTAGCTAAGTTGTATGTGGTCGAGATAGTGAGGTTGCACGGTGTGCTGTGTCGATCATCTCGGATAGAGATCCCGATTTATGTCGAGGTTTTGAGAGCGTTACATCAAAGCGTTGGAGTGCGCGGTTGGATTTCAAGATGAAAGATTTCATCCACACCGATCGGCAGGCAATCGGAAAGAGTTATTCAGATTTTGGAGGATATGTTGAGAGGATGTGTTTTGGACTTGAGGCGGTGGGAAGAGTTTTTGCCGTTAGTGAGTTCGCATACAACAATAGTTATCAGTCAAGCATTAAGATGGCCCCATATGAGGCGTTGTATGGTAGGAGGTGTCGTACACCTACGTGTTGGACAGAGTTGGGTGAGCGTCAGTTGTTAGGACTAGAGTTGGTTGCGCAGGAGGCGAGGATAAGGTTAAGATGATTTGAGCTCGTCGAAGGAAGCTTGGATAGGCAAAAGTCATATGCCGATCTCAAGCGGAGGATATAGAGTTTGTCGTGGGTGACAAAGTTTTTCTGAAGGTCTCGCCATGGAAGAAAGTGTTAAGATTTAGAAGAAAAGGCAAGTTAAGTCCAAGGTTCATTGGCCCGTTTAAGGTGTTGAGACGAGTGGGACTAGTAGCTTATCAGCTTGAGTTGCCAGCGGAACTGAGTTAGATTCACAATGTGTTTCATGTCTCCATGCTTAGACACTATTGTTCCAATCCATCGCATGTCGTGGCAGTAGAGGAAATAGAAGTGAGTCCAGATTTGACGGTGGAAGAGGAACCTGTACAGATTCTAGATCGAGATGTGAAAGTTTTGCGTAGGAAGACAGTTCCTTTAGTGAAGGTCTTATGGCGGAATCATGGCGTAGAAGAAGCTACGTGGGAACCAGAGGATGCAGTGAGGCAACAGTATCCTCAACTCTTTTGATCAGGTAATTTCAAGGACGAAATTTTCTTAAGGGGGTAGAATTGTAATATCCCAAATTTGAGTATCATTTGTGTTGGCTTGAGTATGAATTTTGTGTGTTAGCATAGTCTTGTGAAGGTTTGATTTTATTTAAGAAGCTAGAATAATTTTTAGTATGGTTTATTTAATGAAGTGAATTAGGTGAGCTTGACACTTAAGTTAATTTAAGTGTTAATTAAAGCATAAGAGGAGTAAGTGACAAGTTGGTTAAGGAGCTTGAAAGGTGGCTTGAGGTTAGAGGTTCGAGTATCATGGAAAGCATTTTTTGAAGACTTTATTTTTGTGTTCTAGCATTGATGGATGGTCAACCTATGTTTGTGATAGGTTGGACCTTAAGTTTTTGGTAAGTTGAATTTTGGAAAAGGAAAGCATGAAATAGGGGATAAGAATCTTAAGGTTATGGAAGGTTGGGGAGACATAAGGCTTGGTTGTAGGAAAATGTTTTGGAAAGTAATCCTAGGCCTTTAGTGAATGTATGTGGACGGTATGGGTGTCTAGGGGAGTGGCCGAATTTTGTAAATAGCTTTGGGGGGTAATAGTTGGCCAATTTCTCCTTTTGAACATCTTTTTGCATTTTTGTTTTCCCTCTCCAAAAACTTTCTCTTTGGCCGAATGTTATTGTGCATTTTGGTAAAATTTTGCTTTTGGTTCTTAGCCTTATTTTTTGTAAACCAAATACCATTTCTCTTCTTTCATTTGTCCTCTTGAAACAGAAGCAACATTGGAACTTTTGCGCATTTTTCTTCTTTGGCAAAATAGTGTTTGGCCGAACCTCTCTCTTCCACATCTCTCTTTTCTTCATTTGACTTTTGTTCAATCACATTTTCTTTCTCTTCATTTTGGCCGAACCATTCTCTTCTTCAACCTCTCTCTTTTCTTTTCTTCTTTTTGATTTTGATTAATCACATTTTCTTTCATCCTCTCTTGGCCGAATCTTTACCCATCTCAAATTCCACTTCTTTTTCATTCACTTAAAGTTTAAACATCCATTACCATTCTATTTCTCTTTTCTTTTTTTACTTCACGTAGTTTGAATTTTTCTACTTCCTTTTAGTATTATTTTTGGCCGAATATTCAAGGGGAAACTCTCTTTGATTTTCTTCAATCGATTTTGGAAAAGGGCTCTTCGGACGTTGGAAGCAATCGATCTAAGCCTCGTTTCATTGACAATCGTTTTGGGTAAGTTTAGGTAAGACTTGGTATTTCGAAGGATAACTATTCGGGATTTAGTGATATGGCCGAATGGCCTTTGTTCATAATCTTAATATTGGTCGATTGTAGGACAAGGTGATCTAGTGGTAGATCGGATCTTCGGACGTTAGTTATTGCTTTGGTGAAAGGTGTGTATCTTACACACTTTATAACTTGGCTTATATATGTATATATGTGTGTTAAATGACTATTCATGTTGTTAAAGCCGAAACTATGAGATATTGATATGATACCTTGATGGGTATGAGCAAGGATACGGGTAAGTCCGTTTCGATATGACGTTGCTATATGTTGTTTAATATCACGATATACGATATGTATTGGTTATATGTTCATATCAAAGTATATTGACATGATTTGGTTATCTATTGCATTAGTATGGGCAATAAGAGAGGAGGGGGAAGATTGATATCGTGTCTTCGGACACCAGTGGTTTGGCACCACCAGTGATTTGGTATCACATTCGTGTCTTCGGACACCAGAGGTTTGGGACCTCATAGCGACTCGTCCCTGTGGTTAACACCACCGTGGGTTGGCCCCACTTTTGAGATATGGGATTGTCTGCCAGTGATTTGGTATCACAGGTGGGTTGGCCCCACAACTTGATGATTCGTGACTTCGGTCACCAGTGGTTTGGCACCACCAGTGATTTGGTATCACATTCGTGTCTTCGGACACCAGAGGTTTGGGACCTCATAGCGTCTTGTCCCTGTGGATTAATTCCACCGTGGGTTGGCCCCACTTTTGAGATATGGGATCATCGCCAGTGATTTGGTATCACACGTGGGTTGGCCCCACACTTAATTATTCGTGACTTTGGTCACCAGTGATTTGGTATCACAATTGTGTCTTTGGACACCATTGGTTTGGCACCACCAGTGGTTTGGTACCACATGGGGTAGAAAAGGAGTTATGGATGGCTAGGTTGGGTGCATTATACATGTATATGCTTTGATATAATTTGTGTAAGTATGTGGCAATTACCCGGAAGAGGGAATATGCACTGAGTCTTGGTGACTCACCTTCTCCCTTATCATTTTAGGTGATTCGTGAGATCGCGAATGAGGAGCCGGATGAACTCGAGGAGGCCATGCAATAAATTTTGGTTCTACGTGAACTTTGGTTTGAGAACTTTACTTTATTTATATTTGGGTTTTTATATTTTGTGGGTTTGTAATAAGGCCTCTCTAAATTATGGTTTGGATTATTTTTATGTTTTGAGCATGTTTTAAATATGGGTTATAAATTTCTTGATTATTATAATAAATTGGGCATAAAGTTTTCTAAACTATACAATGCGATGATTTTAAAAGCGTTACCATCGGGTAACATAAATTATTTGACAATTTTAACAACTTAAGTGTTTTCGATAATTTAAATGATTTTCAAATATTAAGTTTCTACATTCAAATGCAAATGGCTTTCAAAGTAATAATTCGAGTTTTCTTAAAATGATATAAATGTTTTCTAACCTATGATTTATTCGCCTATTTTAAAGTTTTACGTAATTTCAAAGTAAATTATTAGTTTTAACTTATTATATACCTGATTTCTTCAAATATAGAATTTAAAAAGGGTTTTTCACAAAAATTAAATCGTTAACTCGTTTTTCTTCAAAGTATTTTCCTCTGTGACATACCAGATTCGGTCATGGCGTATTGACCGGGTTTGGGGTGTTACAATCAAATTTTATAGATATAGACGATTTTGTCTATTATTTTCATATTGAAATAAATAGCCTTATTGGTATAGCTGAAAAAGAAAAATTTTATCAGCCATATCAGATATGGACTATTCATAAAATGCTTGGAGGAAGATCCCTCTTGGCACCCCAGGAAGATCAACAACATTTGTCAAAAACCATTGACGAGTGTTATAAAAATTTTTCCCATTATCAAATCCAAACCGGAATTGATTTAATGGCAGAGGCCCAGTTTTTACTACAACAAACCAGTTATAAGTTCTGGACCGATGGAAGAAGAATTTTGGCATTTGACACTGGAAACCACCAGGAAGAAAGAAATGAAGAAACCATTTCGTTATTAACAAAATTAGCTGAAATGGAAATTGAAGATTATCCGTTAGCATCGAAAATCAGAGAAGCATGGGAAAACTGGAACAGACCAGTACCTTCACCAGAATCACTACACCTGGATGAAATCGAAGAAATGAATCTCAGAAATATCCAGGAAGGATAAAAGCAGAACACAACACGTGGAAAAATAATGTCCATAAACAAATGAGACAAAAAAGTATGATTAATGCAAGAGTAAGATGGAAGCAACCGTCACATCAAGGAAGCTACGTGGAAACAACCATGAAGCTGACAATTCAAACATCCTTATCAGGATACTATTCAAGGAAGCTACGTGGAAACCACCATGAAGCTAACATTAAAAGCATCCTTATCAGGATACTATTCAGATTTCAATTGTAATTAGATTGAGCTGAGAATTCTTTACTATAAATAGGCATTGTTGTAGCCTAAAGTGGGCATCGAAAAAATAGATAGAGTTTTATAATTTCTAGTTTCCTTTTGTTTTCTTTTTTACTAAAGAAATCAAGAAATCTTTCTTGATCTTTTCTTTGTAAATTATCTACTATCTTCTCTTGTTAAATAAAATCGACGATATTATATCCCTTCCGCTTGTGCATATCCTCCCTCCCTCCCGATAATTGGTATCAGATATCCTATCGAGAGGAGCCCGAGATAACGATTTACGGAGTTCTAATATCGTAGTAAGCATTGTAAGTTTCTATCTTTTATCTTCAATTCTGTTTATTTTCTTTGTTTTTATCTCAAAACCCATATATATCATCGTTTGTCTTCTTGTTGCCGTTGAGTCAGAGTGGGACGTTGTAGGCGTTGTGAAGACGTTATAGACGTGAAGGTTTTAGGTACGGGGATAATAACATGGAACAAATGGATTGTTTATACAAAGATAAAACTTGTAATCACACTATGCATATAGACTCTAAGAATGAAAATAATGTTTCGGCTCTTAGTAAAGGTATCAATAGTTTAATAGATATGACATCTATATATTTTAATAAACTATATACTAAGGTTAATAAAATAGAAGAAAAAGTAGATAACATGGGAGAAGTAACAGATTTAGATTTGAATAGCAAGTCTAAAGAATTATTATCCGATGTTAATAATAAATTAGATCTTGTTATTAATAATAATAATATAGAAACAGACTTAGATTTAGGACCTTTATATTATGGTAATGGTAATGTTATTTTAGCTTTATCAGAGGAAGATGAGTCTTCGGATGAATCTTCTAACTATAATAAAAAAGAAAAAACAAAAAAAAAAGAGAAAATGATAAAAAACAAGAAAAATATGATTTTGAGTCCTATAAAACTTTAATAGAACATTGGAAAAACCAATTTTCTAAAACAGAAGATAAATATGAACAAGTAGAATATTTAAAATTAATAGAAGAACTTTATGAAAAACATAAAGATTTATTTACTAAGTATTATTATCACTATATGTTAAACTATGACACTACCGAAAGTAGTGATAGTTCTAAAAGTTCTAATAATATAGAAGTAGATATTAATGTTACTAGTCATAATTCTGATGAAGAAAACACTTCAACAGAACAAAATATAGAAATTCCTGAACCCATGGATACTAAACAAACAGATCCATATGATTATATAATACCAAAACCTTGGGAAATAGATAAAAAAGAGTCTCATGGTAAAAGAAAAATAGACTTAGATCTTCAAACTGATGATAATCTGAGAGCTATTAATAAAAATTATGAAAACGTTGAAAACACAACAAGAATAATAGGTAATAAAATAGAAATATCTAAACCTAAGAAAATTGATAAACAAGATCTTTATGGTAAAATCAAACCAAAGAAATATTGGGAAAATAAATACTTAATTGAACTAAAACCAGTTCATTATTCTAAAAAACCAATAATTCAACAAATGAAACTTGGGAAAAAAGATATTATTACCTTCTCACATTTCCAATCAAGGAAATATTATACTTATATAGAAATCATGTTTCAATTTGGAGAATATAAAACATATTCTTTAAATGCTTTATTAGATATCTGAGAGCTACAACCGATGCATTTGAGAGAAAATGCAATTCCATCAGAAAAATGGGAACTTATGAAAAATCCCATTAGAGCTGTTGGAGTAAATGGTATAGAAACTCTAATTCTTTTTAAAGCAAAAAATATACCTATCTACATAAATAATGTAAGATTTGTAATTCCTAAATTATTATGTTTCCATGAAATGCATGGAGATATATTATTAGGAAATAATTTTATATATCAACATTTACCATTCTCTATTGACAAAAACTTTGTAATATTAACTACTGAAAACACTTCAGTAGAAATACCTTTAGTAGATAATCACAAATATATTTGTGATCAAGATTTTAAACCACCTAGGAAAGATCAGATTAACCAACTTTAAACAAATCATTGGTTGTTTAAGATATTAGAAAATAATTTTAGAAAGTTCAGAGTCTAGGCCTAGTGTTTCCACTATACTACATGCAACATAAGAATGGGTCGAGCCCACATCAATTAAGGCATAGTAAGGCTTGACATAAATAAATAACGTACCGGTTATAACATCCGGCGCATCTCCATCCTCCCTACGGTGAACCGTATAAACCAAACCCGGTTGCCTTGCCTCAGCATTAGCAGCACCTCTGCCCTGTGTTCCATGTCCTCTGCCAGCACCATTACCTCTGTTATTCGAACCACGACCTCGTTGAGGCTGCTGTCCACCTCTACCAGCCTGGCTAACATTCTGAGCTGCTGATCGACTTTCATCTGGTTTCTTAGGACAATCCTTGAGCATATGGTCCTTGGACCCACACCTAAAACATCCTCCCGTCTTTTTCCAGCACTCCCCTAAGTGCTTCTTTCCACAATGCTCACAAGGACGATACTGCCAACCTGTACCAGCTTGTTGACCTCGCGGCCCATCAACTCTAGGCCTCTTCTGCCCACTCCCAAATGATCTTGACGACCCATAACCCCTCTTGGGCCTATTCCTATCAGAGCTCTGCTTTACCGAGTCCTTGATTCCCTCGGCTACCTTAGCCTTTTCCACTAACGCGGTAAATTCCCGTTCCTGATGTGGGGCTATCAACAACCTTAAATCATCCTTCAAACCGCCCTCAAATCGAACACACCGCTCATGCTCGGCTGCCACTACTCCTCGAGCATACCGGCTCAACCTCAGAAATTCAGCTTCATACTCGGCTACGGACTTGTTCCCTTGAACCAGCCCCAGAAAAGCCTTCCTTTGTTCATCAGTATACCTGGTTCCAACGCATTTCTTCTGATACGCTTCCTTAACGTACTCCCAGGTCAGATCCTCAGCTGTGGCACCATCCCGGACAGTTAACCACCATTGGTATGCTTCATCGCGTAACAGTGCCACCATTCATTTCAACTTCTCCTCAAGGGTTAAGTCGAGCTCATCCATAATCAGTTGCCTCCAACCAGTACTCAGCTGTACTGGGTGCCACTCCCGATACTCCACAAAACATTTCAGCTCCGTTGGCACGAAGTCGCTCAGGTACCGACTTCTGAGTTCCTGAATTTCCTCCTGCACTAGCCACCAACTCTAAAACTCACAGCACAGCCTGCGATACAGCATCATCTCCCGTTTGAGCTTGCTGCTCAACACCCACAGCTGGGGGTGGTGGTGGCGGTGGTATCTCATTGTCAGACCCTTGACCCGATCTAACAAGTTCTGACCCGGTCATCCTGCCTCTAACGCGTCCTCGACGACCACGTCCTCTAGAGCTCATTTCTAACGTCGTGATCTGATTAAGAAGTTTTATGAATTATTCTTTGTTTCACTTGATTACCCGCAAAGAAGTTTTATGGAAAGAATTTTAGGAGTGGTTCTTTCGTATTCATAGATGCACACAGTCTTTACATTCATACATACATCCATCAATCAATTATGAACTTTCGTTCATTCAGAGAAATGTTGTAGTTTTCATTGTTGTTGTTTTTCCACTACCTAGGGGTATTTTTGTAATTCGTCCTACAGGGGTATTTTCGTAATTTTTCAAAAGAAAAAGTCCCTCGGTGGTTTTGTCAAAAAGTATTTTGGTAATTCTAAATTCTCGGGGTATTTTGGGAAAATTTTGAAATCCGGGGGTATTTCAAAAATTTTGAATCTCAGGGGTATTTTGGTAATAAACTAGGGTGAATTTGTAAAGTTCAATAATTTCGGGGTATTTCAAAATTTGCAAAACTTTGAGGGTTCTTTTTGAGAATTTGTTTTCTGAAACGGTGATGTTGTAGAAATTTTGGAAATCAGGGTCATTTTGGTAATTTTGTAAGTTATGGGCAATTTTGTAATTTTCCAAAAATCCAGGTATTTTGATATTTTGCAAATAAGGGTTTTTGAACATTTATAAAGTAATGAAATTTGGATTAGAACTGTGGGTAGTTTGGACATTTTATAAACCAAGGGTATTTTTGTAATTTCACCACTAGGGGTATTTTTGTAATTTTATAAATCAATGAATTTTTCGGAAAAAATTTTGTATAACTAGTTCTCACAAATTAAAAAGGTAATTTTAAGAGTTTTGAAACTAGGTTTTTTTTTTATAAAAACACGGCTAGTTCCCTTTCGGGTTTTAGTTATCGTGTTTAGCCTATAACCGAGTCCTCTTGGTCAGGGTGAACCAAAGCTATGCACCAGGTAGGGTTCGAATGGAGAGGAGGTGAGTCACACAGACTGCTTAAGTACCAAGCTCCCACTGAAACCATTCCTAGACATGCGCACAAAGGTTGCCACACCTACTGAGCCCTCTGAGTTAGGGTGAAGCGAAGCTACGGACCATGTAGGATTCCTGCGAAGAGGAGGTGAGTCACTAGGGATCGCTTAAATACCTGTGCTCTTAGGATCCAATCTTAGACATGTGCACAGGGGTTACCACACCCTAACTCGGTTGACTTAGCCATAGGTTTGTTTAGTTAGGCAATTAAGTTTTATGTATTTGAGTTTGAGTAGACTAGTCCTACGGTTCAAATACCTATCATACTATTCTACGTTCCATTCCTTTTGTACCCTTCTATAATACACATAATCACACAGATGGTTAGGGGTACTTACCTGGTGGACTGCGGGTCGGAGACTTAGGTGCCATGCCAGAAAACCTGCTTATTTTCAGAAATACTTCCATAAAACTCATTTGGGCTCGATTTGAAAACATTTTGGGCCTTAGCCCACAGTCCGAGAGTTTAAAACTAGGCTCTGATACCAAACTGAAACACCCCACACCCGGCCTACGAGCCTGGACCGGATCTGGTATGTTCCTCGATGTAAACCGGTTCAAAATATCGTTTGTTACTTTGAAAAAACTGTGTGTTTTGAAGATAGTTTTTTTGTGGATTGGGCTTGAGTTGACAACAAGTTTACTTTATATTGAAAACCCATTTATTTCAGGTGTCAAAATTTTTAAAGTATATTTTAAATTAAATTGGCTTATTCTTTAATTATCATAAATTTGTAACATAGTAAATAAAACAAAAAATAAAATCATCACTATGGCCTTATTACATCAGACAAAACCCAAAATAAAATTTTATAGTACTTAAATAAAATCAAATGTCCAAATCAAATAAAACTTCAAGCTGAGCATGGCCACCACAAGTTCTGTCGTCCCGGTCCATCACTGTTCATCACCTGAAACATGTTCCCACAACGGGGTGAGTGAACAGACTCAATGTGTAACCTGAAACACCCCAAACCCGGCCCACGAGCTTTGACCAGATTTGGTATGTTCCTCAAGTAAACCTTCTTTTGTTACTTTGGGAAAATAGTGTGTTTTGAAAGAAATATTGTTTTGGGTTGGGCTCGAGTAGAAAGCAAAATCGATTTATAATGAAAACCCTTTTAAATTTTAAAAGATCAAAATATATAGAGTATATTAAATGAAAATTTCTTAATCTTTAACTTAATAAAAAACTCGTAACATAATAAATAAAAACAGAAATAAAATAGTGCACTATGGCCTTATGGCCTTATTACATCAAGTAAATCCAAATAATTCGGAGTACTTAAAAATTAATAGTCCATAAAAATAAAAACTTCATGTTGAGCATGGCCACCACAAGTTCTGCCGTCCCGGTCCATTACTGTTCATCACCTGAAACATGGTCCCTCAACGGGGTGAGTCAACAGACTCAATGTGTACACAACACTAAATCATAATAGAATCAGGCATAACAAATATTACACATTCATATCATAGCATACAAATTATGATGCATTCCCAACCCAAACCTAACAAGCCATCTGCTACACTCCCCCGTACCAACCTGTACACCGTGGGGACTACTAAGTCGACCCTCCTTCCGCTACACTCCATATCGCGGTCTTAGATCACCGCATTTGTGGTCTTAGGTCACCATATTCAGATATCGCGGTCTTAGGTCACCGCCTTCAGATTACTGTGGTCTTAGGTCACCACATTCAGATACCACGGTCTTAGGTCACCGTGTTCGTGGTCTTAGGTCACCACATTCAGATATCGCAGTCTTAGGTCACCGCATTCAGACTACTGTGGTCTTAGGTCACCACATTCAGATACCACGGTCTTAGGTCACCGTGTTCGTGGTCTTAGGTCACCACATTCACTTCCCCTTTCAATAACCCATATGCCCCAAATCATATATTATGCATTAATATGCCAATTTTCACATTCTTATAACTTTTCACATGTTAAAAATAATATATTTCATAATCCTAGTAGGAGTAGGAAACGTACCTGTGTACTTTGTACCATTGTATGGTACCTTAGCCATACTTTTCACATTCTTAAAATCACATACATATATTTAAACATTGCCATAAAACTTATTAAGAAATAGTGTGGGGTACACACCTGATTAGCTTAACGAATTCCTTGAAATCCCGAAAAACCGATCTATCGCTTTAGATCCTAAATCCCTACATTTGGCCACATTTAGTATTTTAGGAAAAAGCCTATTCGGCTAATTTAATCAAATCTGAAGGATTATCGTATCCACTTTCTTACCTTTGCTTGCCGATTTGATAATTAATCAAATCCCGAAACTTGTATTCTTCCCTTTGAAATCGGCTAATCACTAGATCCCTTGAATCGGTTAGTTTTCGACTTAAAACACATAAAAATAGATCTAACTACTAAAATAGGCCTTGGCCGAATATTCATAGTCACTTACCTTAAGGATCTTAAATCCCGAAATTATCCCTTGGTTATAGCTTCTGTCGAAATCCCTAAAACCACATGTTAGTCAACTTCTAACCTTTAATCACAATCAATGACCCTTGGCCGAATGTCAGATATGACTTACCTTGATGGTCAAATCCCGAAGATCTTTTCCTTTATAGTCGACTATGGCAAAAATCCTGAAAGAATCCTTCCAAATTTCGGCAAATAAGAATATTTATGGGATTAGTCCTAGATTTTGACAAATCTAAAAGAAAAGAATAGAAATCAAAACTTGTTCTTACCATTTCTTGAAGAAATCAACAGTACCTATGCTTGAAGCCCCTCAAAGATTCGGCTTTTGATGGATTGGAAAGAAAAGAAATTGGCTAATGATGATATCTTGAATTTTCGGCTTTGGCTAACAAAAAGAAGAAGAACAAATGCTCTAGGAAATTCGGCAGAGAGAAGGGTTGAGAGAAAGAATGATGAATGGCCCTCTTTTCCTTATATAGCCGAATTTATTAACTTAGAATCCCTTATTTGGCCATCACTCTTCTATTTTGATAGCTTTATCTCTTTAATTATCTCCTAAAATAAAAGATAATTCAGCAACTATCCTTACTTAGCCGAAAATTAAACTCAATGTCCCTTACTTGGCCATCACTTCTCCCTTAGTTTCCTAATTAAAGAATAATTCCTCATTTATCTCTTGAAAATAACCTAAAATAAATCCATTATTTATCCCTTATTTATCCACTATTTATCTCTTAAAAATAAAAGAATAAAGGCTCCTAAATTATAGCCTTGTGCCGTCCACCTCACTTCTTCTGGAAGCAAAATAAAATTTCTTTTATTTGCTTTCCCTGTGACTCGAACTCAGGCCCAATCCCCTTGCATGTGGCACCATTCCCAAAGGCCCTAAGTGGCATCTCCAGGCCACTTTTCTAAGCCTGTTTGTGTGTCAAATTTCACATACTTTTTCTCTTAAGGCCACCTTGCCTTAATTTCTTCTCTTAAACTTTAAAACTCGACATTTCTAAGTCATTTCTAAGTTTCCAAAAATTTTCGTTTGCCTCTTTAAACTTGACATTTCCTTACATTTCCAAGTTTCCAGAAATGTTCACTTTCCACTTTTGAATCATTTCCAAATCATTTCCTTACATTTCCAAGTCATTTCCTTCCATTTCCAAGTCATTTCCTTACATTTCCAAGACAAGACATTTCCTTACATTTCCAAGTCATTTCCTTACATTTCCAAGTTTCCAAAAAATGTTCACCATACATTCATAACACATAAGACATGCCATTTCGTATAATTAAATCAAAAATGCATAGGCCCATTTCGAGGATGTTCTGATTCTACCCCCTTAAAAATAATTTCGTCCTCAAATTACTTACTAACGAATAATCGTACATCTTAACTCACCGCACTACGCTTATGCTGCTCACTCTGATCTTAATAGAACCATCATACTTCCTAGGCACAATCTCTAAGTTCACGTTCCCTAAAACTCATTTCTAACGCCGCGATTTAATCTGATTAAAAAGTTTTATGCATCAGAATTTTGTTCCACTTATTAATCGCGAACAATTTTATGAAATAAAGATATTTAGAAGTAGTTCTTTCGATTACACAAAGTTTCAGTTCAAGTTTACTACTCTAATTCAGAGAACCACATTCACATTCATCAACAGAGACACCTTCATTCCTCAATAGAGGCACATTCATTCATCAACATAGACATATTTATTCAGTGGTATCTACCACCCACATTCACTATTCGAACACTCTTTGCCTTATTCCTATCCCAGGGGTATTTTCGTAATTTGTCCTACAGGGGTATTTTCGTAATTTTTCAAAATAAGGTTCCTTGGTAATTTTGTGTTCGGGGTATTTTTGGAAATTCAAAATGAGGGTATTTGGTAATTTTGAATCTCGGGGGTATTTTGGTAATAAACCAGGGTAAATTTGTAAAATTTAACAAATCAGGGATATTTCAAAAGTTGCAAAACTTTGAGGGTTCTTTTTGAGAATTGTTCTTTCCAAAACGGTGATGTTGCAAAAAAAATTTGGAAGTTAGGGTCATTTTGGTAATTTTGTAAGTTAGGGGCAATTTCGTAATTTTTCAAAATCAAGGTATTTTTGATAATTTGCAAATTAGGGTTTGTTGAACATTTTATAAAGTAATGAAAATTTTGATAAAAATTGTGAGTATTTTGGAAATTTCATAAACCAAGGGCATTTTTATAATTTTACCGCTAGGGGTATTTTTTTGTAATTTTACAAACCAAAAATTTTTCGGAACAATTTTGTAAAAATAGTTCTCACAAATTAAAAAGGTAATTTTAAGAATTTTAAAACTAGGGTTTTTATAAAAATACGGCTAGTTCCCTTTCGGGTTTTAGTTATTGAGTTTAGCCTGCGACTGAGTCCTCTTGGTTAGGGTGAACCCAGTAGCTACGCACTGGTAGGATTCAGCGAAGAGGAGGTGAGTCACTAGGGGCTGCTTAAGTACTGTGCTCTTAGGATCCAATCCTAGACATGCGCCACGGGGGGTTACCACACCCTAACTCGGCGACTTAGCCATAGGGTTGTTTAGTTAGCCACTTAAGTCTTATGTAAATGTTGGGGAAAACTAATCCTAGGGTTCAAGTGCTTATCATGCTAATCTACGTTCCATTCCATTTCTACCCTTCTACACATCATACTATAAACCACACAAATGGATAGAAGTACTTACAGTGGATCATGGGTGGAGACTTGGGTGCCATGCCAAAAACCTGCTTAAAAAAAATGTTTTCATAAAACTTATTTGGGCTCGCTTTGAAAACATTTTGGGCCTTAGACCCCCTAGGCCGAGGGTTTGAAACGGGCTCTGATACCAAACTGAAACACCCCAAACCCGGCCCACGAGCTTTGACCAGATTTGGTATGTTCCTCAAGTAAACCTTCTTTTGTTACTTTGGGAAAATAGTGTGTTTTGAAAGAAATATTGTTTTGGGTTGGGCTCGAGTAGAAAACAAAATTGTTTTATAATGAAAACCCTTTTAAATTTTAAATGATCAAAATATATAGAGTATATTAAATGAAAATTTCTTAATCTTTAACTTAATAAAAATTTCGTAACATAATAAATAAAAACAGAAATAAAATAGTGCACTATGGCCTTATGGCCTTATTACATCAAGTAAATCCAAATAATTCGGAGTACTTAAAAATTAATAGTACATAAAAATAAAAACTTCATGTTGAGCATGGCCACCACAAGTTCTGCCGTCCCGTTCCATTACTGTTCATCACCTGAAACATGGTCCATCAATGGGGTGAGTCAACAGACTCAATGTGTACACAACACTAAATCATAATAGAATCAGGCATAACAAATATTACACATTCATATCATAGCATACAAATTATGATGCATTCCCAACCCAAACCTAACATGCCATCCGCTACACTCCCCCGTACCAACCTGTACACCGTGGGGACTACTAAGTCGACCCTCCTTCCGCTACACTCCATATCGCGGTCTTAGGTCACCGCATTTGTGGTCTTAGGTCACCGTATTTGTGGTCTTAGGTCACCACATTTAGATATCGCGGTCTTAGGTCACCGCATTCAGATTACTAGATACCACGGTCTTAGGTCACCGTGTTCGTGGTCTTAGGTCACCACATTCAGATATCGCGGTCTTAGGTCACCGCATTCAGATTACTGTGGTCTTAGGTCACCACATTCAGATACCACGGTCTTAGGTCACCGTGTTCGTGGTATTAGGTCACCACATTCAGATATCACAGTCTTAGGTCATCGTGTTCGTGGTCTTAGGTCACCACATTCACTTCCCCTTTCAATAACCCATATGCCCCAAATCATATATTATGCATTAATATGCCAATTTTCACATTCTTATAACTTTTCACATGTTAAAAATAACATATTTCATAATCCTAGTAGGAGTAGGAAACGTACCTGAGTACGTTGTACCATTGTATGGTACCTTTGCCATACTTTTCACATTCTTAAAATCACATACATATATTTAAACATTGCCATAAAACTTATTAAGAAATAGTGTGGGGTACACACCTGATTAGCTTAACGAATTCTTTGAAATCCCGAAAAACTGATCTATCGCTTTAGATCCTAAATACCTACATTTTGCCACATTTAGTATTTTAGGAAAAAGCCTATTCGGCTAATTTAATCAAATCCCGAAGGATTATCGTATCCACTTTCTTACCTTGCTGCCGATTTGATAATTAATCAAAACCTGGAAAACTTGTATTCTTCCCCTTTGAAATCGGCTAATCACTAAATCCCTTGAATCGGTTAGTTTTCGGCTTAAAACACATAAAAATAGATCTAACTACTAAAATAGGCCTTGGCCGAATATTCATAGTCACTTACCTTAAGGATCTTAAATCCCGAAATTATCCCTTGGTTATAGCTTCACGCCGAAATCCCTAAAACCACATGTTAGATCAACTTCTAACCTTTAATCACAATCAATGACCCTTGGCCGAATGTCAGATATGACTTACCTTGATGGTCAAATCCCGAAGATTTTTCCTTTATAGTCGACTATGGCAAAAATCCCAAATGAATCCTTCCAAATTTCGGCAAATAAGAATATTTATGGGATTAGTCCTAGATTTCGACAAATCTAAAAGAAAAGAATAGAAATCAAAACTTGTTCTTATCCTTTCTTGAAGAAATCGACAGCACCTATGCTTGAAGCCCCTCAAAGATTCAACTTTTGATGGATTGGAAAGAAAAGAAATTGGCTAATGGTGATATCTTGAATTTTCGGCTTTGGCTAACAAAAAGAAGAAGAACAAATGCTCTAGGAAATTCGGCAGAGAAAAGGGTTGAGAGAAAGAATGATGAATGGCCCTCTTTTCCTTATATAGCCGAATTTACTAACTTAGAATCCCTTACTTGGCCATCACTCTTCTATTTTGATAGCTTTATCTCTTTAATTATCTCCTAAAATAAAAGATAATTCAACAACTATCCTTACTTAGCCGAAATTATTAAACTCAAAGTCCCTTACTTGGCCATCACTTCTCCTTATTTTCCTAATTAAAGAATTAATTCCTCATTTATCTCTTGAAAATAATCTAAAATAAATCCATTATTTATCCCTTATTTATCCACTATTTATCTCTTAAAAATAAAAGAATAAAGGCTCCTAAATTATAGCCTTGTGCCGTCAGTCCACCTCACTTCTTCGGAAGCAAAATAAAATTTCTTTTATTTGCTTTCCCTGTGACTCGAACTCAGGCCCAATCCCTTGCATGTGGCGCCATTTCCAGAGGCCCTAAGTGGCAACTCCAGGCCACTTTTCCAAGCCTGTTTGCGTGTCAAATTTCACATACTTTTTCTCTTAAGGCCATCTTGCCTTAATTTCCTCTTTTAAACTTTAAAACTCGACATTTCTAAGTCATTACTAAGTTTCCAAAAATTTTCATTTGCCTCTTTAAACTTGACATTTCCTTACATTTCCAAGTTTCCAGAAATGTTCACTTTCCACTTTTGAATTATTTCCAAATCATTTCCTTACATTTCCAAGTCATTTCCTTCCATTTCCAAGTCATTTCCTTACATTTCCAAGACAAGACATTTCCTTACATTTCCAAGTTTCCAAAAATGTTCACCATACATTCATAACACATAAGACATGCCATTTCATATAATTAAATCAAAAATGCATAGGCCCATTTCCAGGATGTTACATAACCAACACTAAAATTTAATAGATCAGGCATTCCTTATCATATCACATGCATATCCATATACAGATAAAATAATGATGCAACCTAAACCCAAACCTAGATGCCATCCGCTACACATCCCCGTACCAACCTGCACACCGTGGGGACTACTAAGTCAACCCTACACACCATTGAAGGCAGTCGCTGCAGTCGACATGCTCATCGCCCATATAAAATTTGTGGCATAGCCACCAGATAATTGTGTCATGAGACACCACATTCAGATAATGTAACCGAAGTTACCACATTCAGATAATGTGACCGAAGTCACCACATTCAAATGGTGACATTCACTTCCCCTTTTTCATATAGCCCGAATGCCCCATATTGTTCATATTATGCATATCATACTTAAATTCAGATTCATGTCACTTTTCACATGTTGAATATAACATATTTCATAATCCTAGTAGGAGTAGGAAACGTACCTGAGTACTTTGTACCGTAACACGGTACCTTAGCCATATTCACATTCTTATAAACATGCACATATTAAATATTGCCATAAATCTTATTAAAAGTTAGTGTGGGATACACACCTGATTCGCTTAACGCTTTCCTGAGAACCCGAAATCTGATCTAACACTCTAAATCTCAATTCCTACATTTGGTCAATCACTTTGATGTTTTAGCAAAAGCCTATTCGGCTATGAGATTAAATCCCGAAGGATCTTGGTGACAAAAATCTTACCTTGTTGCCGATCTGTTTCTCAAACAAATCCCGAAACTTGTAGTGTTTCCTCCTTATAATCGGCTAACCACTAGATTCATTAGCTTGGTTAGTTTTCGATTTGAATAGATAAGAAACAAGTATAAATACCGAAATAGGCCCTTGGCCGAATGTACTTACCTTCTAAATCTTAAATCCCGAAGCACCACTTGACTATGGAGATGTTGAAATCCCTATACACATATGTTAGATCCGAATCTAATTACTTAAACATGATCAATGGCTTTTGGCCGAATACATGACTTACCGTAAATCCTTGAAATCCCGAAGATCTTCCTCTTAGAAATTGACAATAGGCCAAAATCCCGAATCTCTCTTTAAGATTTCGGTCAAAGAATAAAAATAAGAATTAGCCTTTGAAATTTCGACAAGTCCTTAAAGGAAAGAACAGAAATCAAACTTGATCTTACCCTTGAAGAAATCGACAGCCCCTTTTCTTGAGTCCTCAAAAATTTGGCTTAAGACCTAGAGAATAGTCGGCTATGAGCCACATATGTATTCGGTTTCAAGATAAAAAGAGAAGGATATTAGGCTTAGAAAGAATCGGCTCATAATGGAAGAAGCTTTCGGCTAGAACATAGAGTATTTCGGCTTTGGAAAAAGAAAAGAGAAGAGAGGATTTTTGCTTAGGAAAATTCGGCAGAGAGAATAGAGAAGGAGAATGAATGAATGGCCTTAGTTCTTCTCCTTGTGCCGAAATTACTAGGCCAAGACTTCCTTACTTGGCCATCACTCTTCCTTATCATTATCCCTTAGTTTTAAAATTAAAGAATAATCCCTTATTATCACCTTGAAAAATAATTTAAGATAAATCATCATTTATCCATCTATTACCCGAATTTTTAAGAGAATTTAAACTCCTCCCCTGAGTTCCTTAGTGCCGTCCACTTCTCTGCTTCTGGAAGCAAAAATAAAACTTTATTTTGCTTCCCATATGACTCGATCCTTGGCCCTTCCTCTCATGCTGGTGGCGTCACTTCCAGGGCCCTAAGTGGCATCTCCAGGCCACTTTTCCAAGCCCGTTTGTTTGTCATATTTTACACACATTTTCTCTTAAGACCACCTTGCCTTAATTTCCCCTCTTTAAACTTAAAAACTTAACATTTCTATGACATTTCCTTACATTTCCAAGTTTCCAAAAATTTTCGTTTCCCTCTTTAAACTTGACATTTCTTTACATTTCCAAGTTTCCAGAAATGTTCACTTTCCTCTTTTGAATCATTTCTAAATCATTTCCTTACATTTCCAGGTTTCCAAAAATGTTCACTTAAAACTTAACATTTCCATACATTTCCAGGTTTCCAAAAATGTTCACTTTAAACTTAACATTTCCATACATTTCCAGGTTTCCAAAAAAATGTTCAAAATACTTTCATAACACATAAGACTTATCATTTCGTACAATTAAACCGAAAATGCATAGGCCCTTTTCAGGAATTTACATGGCATCACAAGAAACTCATAGTGACCATACCTAGTTCGAAAAGTAGTTTTTGGAATATCTGACTCTTTAACTCGCAACTGATAGTATCCAGATCTCAAATCTATCTTAGAGAACACAGTGGCTCCTTTCAATTGATCAAACAAATCATCTATTCTAGGCAATGGATATTTTCTTGATGGTTACCTTGTTAACCTGCCGATAGTCTATGCACAATCTCATGGAACCGTCCTTCTTTTTCACAAATAACACTGCGCGCCCCATGGTGAATAACTAGGTCTTACAAAGCTTTTATCAATTAATTCCTATAGTTGATCTTTCAATTCTTTTAATTCTATCAAAGCCATTCTATAAGGAGCAATAGAAATAGGTGTGGTACCTGGAATCAATTCAATACCAAACTCAACTTCTCTGATAGGAGGCAAACCTGGTAGTTCTTCTGGGAACACATCAGGAAACTCATTTACCACAGGCACTGATTCAATTTTCAACTCTGGATCTTTAATATTCAACAGAAAATCAAGATAAGCTTCACATCCTTTCCTCAAACATTTCTGAGCAGACATAATAGAAATCATGGTAATTGAACTACCTGACTCATCTGAATTAACCCGAAGGGTCTCACCATTTTCACGTTTCAACTCAATGAATTTCTTTCCACAATTCACTATCACATCATATGCAGTTAACCAATCCATAGCAAGAATCACATCAAACTCATCAAACGACAATAGCATGAGATCAGCCGGAAAACAGTAACCTCTAATCATCAAAGGGCAATTTCTACATACTTTGTTTACTAACACATACTGACCTAATGGATTCAATACTTTAATTACAGATTCCGTAAACTCTATAGGCATGTTCATACTAGGCATTAATTTCATGCAAATATAGAAATAGGTTGAACCTGGATCAATCAAAGCAATAACATTAACATCATGAAGTGAAAATGTACCCATAATTACGTCGGGGGAGGATGCCTCTTCACGAGCACGGATAGCATAAGTCCTGGTGGGTGCTCTAACATCTGATCTTGTTGATGTATCTCTAAATGTACCTCTACCCGCCCCTACTCCGGGATTTCTCTGAGATTTGCCTCTAACGGGGGGATTGCCTGATCTTACACTCGGTATTACTTCTCTTTGCACCATTTCGAGACACTCCCAAATGAAATGATCTTGTGCACCACATCAGAAACAGCCAAACTCAGTTGCTCGACATTGACCTGGATGACGTCGACCACATTGAGGACACTCGGGTCTATCAGGCTGAATACTACCAACAACTCGCAATCGAAGTGGTTTGAGCTTTTGGATCCATAAATCTTCTACCTCTGTTTCGGCTAGAATACCCGGCTGAAAAATTAAATCTCATAGAAAACTCTCTAGGCCTCTTGGATAGACTGAAATGACTTGTGTATCTGCCTTTTCTTCGTATCTTGCATCTCAATTTCACCTTTACCCTTTCTTAACAACTTCTCTGCCTTATAGGCTCGGTCAACTAAAACAACAAACTCCTTTATCTCTAGAACACCAACTAACAGTCGGATATCATTATTGAGCCCATCCTCAAATCTTTTACACATGATAGCCTCTGTAGACACGCTCTCTCGAGCATAATTGCTGAGTCGAAAATATTCACGTTCACACTCGGTCACGTTCATCTTACCCTGTTTTAATTCAAGGAGCTCTTTTCTTTTCTGGTCAATAAACCTCTGACTTATGTATTTCTTACGGAACTCCTCTTGGAAAAAATCCCAGGTAACTCTTTCTTTAGGTACTACTGACACAGGTGTCCTCCACCATTGGTAGGCCGAATCTCTAAGAAGTGACACCACACATTTAATACACTCTTCCGGTGTGTAGGATAACTCATCAAAGACTCTGATAGTGTTCTCGAGCCAAAATTTAGCTTTCTCTGCATCATCATCTTTGGTAGCCTGAAACTCCTCGGCCCCTTGGCTTCTCTCTTCTAACTGTATCTGTGACTGGAGAAGCTACATGGGTAGTCTGAGGATCATGAGGGGGTGGAGGTCTAACAGTTGGGTTGGTACGAACGAACTTAGCAAACCATTCATTCATAGCTTGGAAGAAGGCTTCTCGAGCCCTTCCTCCCTGACTAACTGTAACAGGCCTTTCACTACTATCTGGTGGCACCGTTCCTTCAGCGGGAGTAGGCGCATTACTCTCTACATCATCTGCACCAGCTCATTCGAGATCTATAACTATAAAAGAAAACATTTTAAAATCGTTAGGAGTCGTCACACTATCAAAATATAAGTATGGCATGTATAGTTAAACTCTTACTCATACTGAATATTCTGAGAACCGACTAAAATCTTGCTCTGATACCAATAAATGTAACACCCCTTACCCGAGACCATTTTCGGAGTCAAGCACGAGGCATTACTTGTCTTAACTTACCAGTTCAGGGCATAAAAATTGAAACTATCCATCTGTATCATGTTCAGTAAATTGACTATAACTAGAGTTACAAAAATTGAAATTTAGATCCGTAAATTTTCCCTAAAACTAGACTCATATATCTTCATACAATAAGTTTTCTAGAATTTTTGGTATGGCCAATTAGTACAGTTTATTAGTTAAAGTCTCCCCTGTTACACTGACTGATAGTTCTGACCCCTCTGCACTAAAAATCAATTATCTCATAATATACAATTCTTTTGCCTACATTATTTCTTTCATATAAAAATAGACTCAATACAATTTAATTCTATATCTTATTCACACCTTAATTACATTTATACTATTCTTAGTGATTTTTCAAAACCACATCACAGTTGCTGTCCAAAACTGTTCCCCTGCAGATTTTTTTTACTCTTTCATAATTTCTTTGTAATAACTATCATCTAGGCATACATAACATCCAAAACATGTTCTTAATTAACCATTTTAATGGATAATCATTATCAAGCATTTACAAGCCAATATTAAGACATATCATAAGGACATACACACAAAATGGCTAAGTCCCTATACATGCCATAACTTAAAACGTTCAAGTCACAAAATACCAATATAATCCTTTGATAGCGTGTAACGAACTCCGATCCTTGCGATCCCCGAGTTGGCTTGTAATACTATATAAAAAAAAGAGAAAAGAATGGGAGTAAGCATAAAGCTTAGTACGTTTACATGTAAATAAATAACAACATTCTTAATGAATTATCTTAATCTTTTCTTACCAAGATTATTTAAGCCTTTAATTTAATATACTTAAGTCTTAAATTCTTACATGTACCTTTTTAGCTTGAACTTGTCTTGCCTTTCCTTTGGTATACTCTTTGAATTTTCCCGTTGAACAACTTGGAATACTAAGGATACACAGGTATCTTTCCTTATGAAACTTAACCATTGTCATGTCTTGACATGGTCTTACGTGGTATCCTTGCGCTATGAACTCACCAATGCCATGCCTTGGCATGGTTTTACATGAGACCTTTTCCTTATAGTAACTTATCAATGTCATGTCTTGACATGGTCTTACATGATTTCCTTAAACCCTAATGTCATGACATTTGTATCCTACACATTCCTGAGGTTCAACCGGAACTTTCTGAGATAGCTTTTCCTTCAATTTATACTTGAGTCTTTAAATGATAAATTTATAGAATAAATATGTAAATTCTGGAATTTAATAGTATTAAATGTAAAATAATAGAATATGGCATTTATTTACCGCAAACTTACCTCGAAACAAAATACGATAAACTATATCGATTTAGACCACTATCATTTTCTTTCCCTGATCTAACTCTAGATTTTGTTCTTCTTGATCTATAATAGCAAATTTAGCTTATTTAATACTCAGATTTACCAAAGCAGTCCTTAACTCTAACTTTGGAAAAATTACAATTTTGCCCCTAAACTTTTACATATTTACACATTTGCCCTAAAGCTCGAAAATTAAACTTTATCCTTTATTCTTATGTTTTATGACATGCTGATCATTTTCCCCTTCTATGACAACATTAAATTCTCACTCTAACATGTACTTATGAGCATTAGGTGTTTTTACCTATTAAGCCGTTTTACTCGTTTTTACTTAAAATCACTTAGCAAAAGTTGTTTAACATAATTTTAGACTTCATATTCTATCATAAAAGATCAAAATAAACACATTTCACCTATGGGTATTTTTCCAAATCTGAACCCTAGCATGAATTATTGATAGAATAAGCTAAACCAAGCTACCGGGCTTCAAAAATGTAAAGAACATTAAAAACAGGGCTTGGAATCACTTACTATGGAGCTTGGAAGCTTGAAAAAAATCCTATCTATAGTGAACCCTTGAAAATTTGGCCTAATGAAGAAGATGAGCACATTTTTCCATTTTTTCCCTTTTAATTTCTTTTTATTACCAAATGACTAAATTACCCTTCATTAAAAACTTTAGTTATTCCTACCTATATATGTCCATTTTTGTCCATGAAAGCCTAATGGTATAATTACCATTTAAGGACCTCTACTTCAATTATGCTCTTCAATTAAATCCTTTAACACCTAAAACTCATATTTATCAACTTTTGCAATTAAGTCATAATAGGCAAATTAGACATGCAATTCATGAAATTTTCTATTGATATTCTAACACATACATCTAATCACTCAATAAATCATAATGATTACTTGTAATAACATTTTCTATATTAGATTCGTGGTTTCGCAACCACTATTCCGTTTAGGCCCTATTTTGGGATGTTACACATCACACTTGAATTAATATCTCGGAAATACCAAAACAAGAATTAAGAAAACATAATTAAGAACAAGTTAAAAATTTATCGTATAGTTTAGCAAACGATAACAAGATTCATCTTAGGTTTCATCCCCCTCAAGTATCTGAGGGTTTAGTTCATAAAGATATTAAAAGAATACATCTCAAAAGAAAAGATAAAGCAAAACATAAGAAATCCCTAAAACCCCCTGAAGGAATTGAAGGAGAGATCCTCCGTCTTGAGTACAATTCCTGCTTCTTGATATGGATCAACTGGCTATCTTCGAGTAATTCTTCACAAATCAGCCCTCTTTGGCCTAGCTGGACGCCCCCTGACTAAAGCCCTGTGTTCTCCCCTTTTAGGTCATACTTAGGGTGTTTATATAGGTTTCTGAATATGTTTCTTTGCCCCTAAGTATCCTAATCCGAGTGGAACTCTTCTTTCTCATGGCAGGGACACGCCCATGGCACATGCCTGTGTAAGTCATTGCTAGGTCGTGTTCGAACCTGTTGAATTGGGCACGACTGTGTGGATTTTGTGATATGGCCCATTTACTCCGTTTTGGGCCTGTTTTCCGTTCTTTTTATCATCCGGTGCTCTAATGGGTATAAAACATGAAAACAAAGGATTAAGAGCACCAAATTACACAAGTCAAGGCTTTAAATCATCCAAAAGCATGCTAAATGTAGGCTTAAAATATGTTACTTTTACGGTTTATCAAATACCCCCACACTTAAGCTTTTGCTTGTCCTCAAGCAAAATTCTCAACTCATAATTAAAACGAACTTCCTCGATTCATAATATTCATCAATAATGTTTCATCATAATTCAAAGATAATTTATACATGGATAATTCAACTCAAAGAGTCCTAAAGATTCAAACACTCAAAGTCATACATTTATAGCCCTGAAAACATTAGGTATTTCCCTTTACATAAATAATTACCTTTGATTCGAAATCGACAAGAGTTGACATCCTTACTAAAGATTCACTCAAATCACTCGAAGTGTTTAAGGTTTAGAATTAAGCACTCAACAGTCCAACATGAAAAGTTAATCCCATAGGCTTGCATGAAAATCAAATCTTCACCACTATAATATGATATGATACACAAATCAAAAGGTCTTTGACAGGGTTGTAACGGGGCTTGGGTTAAAGGTGTGGATAAAGGCTGAATTAGATGGTTAGAATCGAGATTGACCTAAAAAATTACCTAACTAGAAATATGACTACTCCTAAAAATTACAACAATTGAAAATTTGTGAAAATATGAGCTTTTTCTTCGAGATTTAGAATTTACATGTATAAGCTCAGCTAACATAGAACTAATAATGAATATACTTTGATTTTTTTTAGGAACAAGTCATTACATACTAAAGGATGAATTTAACTACTGAAATAATATAATTAGGTAACTAATCAAATCAAATCTCGATATAAGGGTAGTCAAAAGGAATGGTGATAACAAATACAAAGGGTTTTGAGTTAATATTAGTAGGAGTCAATAAAAAGGGTTGTTAGGATTAAACAGGGTTGACTAGGGGTTAATTATGAAGGTAGGCTTTTAGTGGAGTGAGTAGGTTAAAACCTAGTTGCCTTTGTCATCTCTGTATATCAAATCAAAGGTGTGGTCTCGACATGTATAATCGATGCAAGTTCTAGAATAACAATTCAATGTTGACACACTCATAATAAAAAGTGAGCATGAAAGAATGTATGCTTTAAAAGGTTCAAAATATCAAAAAATTATGGGTTTTTGATGTCAATCTTGTAAATTTCAAACTTCAAGGTAATAATTAGACTTAGGTAGACAACCTAACAAAATTTTAATTTTTGAAAGTAGACTTATCATGTTTGATTCTCCAGTATTCTTCAAATTTAATCATCAATGCACAGTTATAAATGACTTAATCCAAAATATATCAATAAAAATCATAAATCAAAGAAATTTTCATTCTAATCATTATATGAAAAACTTACTTCAAGACAAGATATCATTTAGGGATCTGAGAATAATAAAGAAAGTTAGGCACTTTCTCGAAATAAATATTCACCCCCCACACTTAAGATGTACATTGCCCTCAATGTACAAAGATGTATATAAAATTTAAGAGAGAGGGAGAGGTGAAACTTCCTGAATGTGGATGGTTTCCTTGAGTTGAGAGTCCCGAGGTGTGGTGGCTGCTACCGAGCTCTGCGCTAGATGAAGAAATTGAGAAGCTCGTAGAGAATTAGCCAGGAATTATTAAGACACATTTAAAATAAACTAAATATATAATTAATGACAAGAAAGATAAAAAGAAAGAAAACAAAAATGTAAATAAAATGAAAATGAAAGATGAATGAACTAAAAAGTCCTTATTGTTGGATGGTTCGTGAGGTGGGTGTGACTTCTAAGGCTACGTTGAGGCGGTGGTCGTGGTTCCGGTGTGATTCCCTAGCAGCCTGAAGAACCTGACACTAAGAAACTAAAATAGAATAAACTAAATTAAGCATAAGTTAGTCAAAGAGAAGGAAAATAAAGTTGAAGATTAAAGAAGAAGAAAAATTAAATGGCCTCAAAGACCCTTGGCTTGTCAAATAGATGAAGCGGCGGGCATGAACTTATGTAGATCGGTCTCCCTAAGGGAGACTGTGCTGGGATCCTTCCGCCTCTTCGACATCAGCGTAGATTAAGGCTTTAGAGAATGAAAAAGGTGAAGAGTGAATATGAAGGGTGGTGAAGAGTGAATAGGCAGCGAGTGAGAAGGGGAGAGGGGTGTTTTAAAGAGAAAGTTTATGTATGATACGTCCCATGCCCGTGTACCCTAGGCGTGTCGATTCACACGGCCGTGTACCCTTTGTTCACTTCTCCCATGCCCGTGTTCTAGTTTCCACTGGCGTGTATGATCTAACAGTGTCAGCCACGGCCGCATCGCACGGCCGTGGCGTGGTAGTTGAGTCCATGACTTGAAAACTGATTCGCTCTGACTCATACCATCTCTGCCATGTCAGTACAGAGATTCGGTGTATCCACACGGCCGTGTGCAAGGCCGTGTGGCTTGAAATTCTGTACTTTTGGTTAGTTTATAGTTAGCTGCTATAAGGAAAGAATGAAATAAATAAAAATGAAAAATATAGAAGTTAATGGGGTTAGTACTCGGGTTACCTCCCGAGAAGCGCTCATTTATAGTCTTAAGCTAGACTCTCCTCTCATTTGTATATTCATGGCGATTTGAGGAGTTGAAAGTCCTTCCTTGCACTGGCAGTTCCATTATCATGATAGAGTTTAAGATGAGTAGCATTTATTTTCAAAGTGCCAAACATGGGATTACTTACCTCGACTGTTCTGTACAGAAAAATAATGATTACCTTGAAAGGGATTCCTTGCTTGTGTTAGGATCAGGAGGGGATATTCGTGGGTCTGCTTTATCTAGCATTACCTGATCTCCAATTTTGAACTTGTGTGTCTCGTAGAGTGACCTTGGTTCTGCTTCATGTATCTCTAGTTCTTCTCTAAGATGCATCTTCTCATCTTCTAGTTCATCGATCTGAATCCCTTGTTCCTTGTGAGTTATTTCCTTGTTGGCACAGGGTTTAGGATCGGACTCAGTTGTGTTCTTTTGCGGTGCTTGCTAAAAAGAAGGGTTAACCGAATGGTTATCAATAGAATTTACTTTCTCACCTTGGTTACTTGATGTTCTAGCTGAGTCGAGGGCTTGAAGAGTGACTGTCTCCTCACCTACACAGAGTATGAGTTCACCTGCGTCGACATCAATTTTAGTTCTGGCAGTTGCTAAAAATGGTCGTCCTAAAATTAGGGGGATCGTGTTGTCCTCATCCATGTCTAAAACGACAAAGTCTACTGGGAATATGAATTTATCAATTTTCACAAGTACATCTTCAATTATACCCCTAGGAACTCTAATAGTTTTATCAAATAATTGAATGCTCATCCTAGTTTGTTTTGGTTTCCCTAGACCTAGTTGTTTAAACAATTTATAAGGCATGACATTTATGCTTGCCCCTAAATCAGCTAAAGCATTATCAATAGATAAACTACCAATTAAGCATGGAATTGTAAAACTCCCTGGATCTTTTAATTTAGATTTGCGGTTTATTTTACAAAATTCTTTGAGCATCTGCATTTGATTCAACATGTGATTCCTCGTCAATCTTTCGCTTATTTGTCAATAGCTTCTTTAAAAATTTTCTGGAATCTGGCATCTGTGAAAGAGCTTCAAGAAACAGTAAGTTAATATGCAATTTCTTTAGAAGTTTAAGAAACTTACCGAACTGTTCCTCTGTGTCGTCTTTCGTTATTGCTTGGGGATATGGTATGCGAGGTTTGTACTCTTTGATTACCGGTTTCGGCTTGTTATTGACCTCAACCATATTTTCTCCTACCTCATTCTTTTGCTTTGAATTAGGCTCGTCTAACTCTTCACTATCTTGAGCTGTTATGGTTTGAACTTGCTCCCTTGGGTTAGTCTCAGTGTTGCTCGGTAGTCTTCCCTGTGGTCTCTTAGAAATCTGCTTAGCAAATTGCCCGATTTGATCCTTGAGCTCCTATGACAATACTTCAAGTTTTGTTTCTACCTTCTGGAAACGTGTTTCTGAGGCTGCTATTAAATTTGTTAGCTTCTCTTCAAGGTTCGGCTTCTTTTCCTGTGGGTAGGGCTGTTGTTGGAAGTTTTAGGATGGTTGTTGCCTTTGATTTCTTTGATCGCCCCATGAGAAATTGGGGCGGTTCTTCCAACCTGGATTATAAGTATTACTATAAGGTTATTGTTAGATCGGAAATTGTTACCCATATAGTTCATTTGTTCGCTGTCCAAGCACTGTCCGTAGGGTGGGTACTCAAGATTCGCCACTCCTTCACTTCTCTCGCACTGTATAACTGGATGTGCCTGCGAAGAACCATATACACCATCAAATTTTTTGTGTAGCAATTCTACCTGATTTGATAGCACAGTTACTGCGTCGAGGTTGAAAACTCCGGCTGCTTTGGCTGGCCTTGTCCTTGTAACTTGCCACTGATAGTTATTCAGTGACATCTCCTCTATAAACTCGTAGGCCGCTTCAGGAGTTTTGTTATTCATGGTTCCGCTGGCAGCTGAATCAATTAGTTGCCTTGTTGAAGGGTTCACACCATTGTAAAAAGTTTGGACCTGTAGCCACAAAGGTAATCCGTGGTGTGGGCACCTCCTCAGCAAGTCTTTGTATCTCTCCCATGCATCATAAAGTGTCTCTGAATCCATCTACACAAAAGAAGAGATATCATTCCTCAATTTGGCCGTTTTTGCAGTTGGAAAATATTTTAATAAAAATTTCTCAATCATTTGATCCCATGTAGTGATTGACCCTCGTGGAAGAGAATACAACCACTGTTTGGCTTTATTCCTTAGAGAAAAAGGAAATAACCGAAGACGGATGTCATCATCAGAAATGCCATTTATCTTGAAGGTATCGCAGAATTCTAGAAAATTCGCTAGGTGTATGTTAGGATCCTCATCCTGCAAAACATCAAATTGAACAAATTGTTGTATCATCTATATAGTGTTAGGTTTCAATTCAAAATTATTTGCAGCAATAGTAGGCTTAACAATACTAGACTTAGTTCCTGTTAAACTAGGTTTAGCATAATCATACATAGTTCGTGGAGCATGATGTTCTGCAGCCTCTGGAGGTAGCGGATTATTCTCAGCCATCCTTTCAATAGGATTGGTTTCACCTTCTTGCTCTTCTTCTATGTAGTTTAAGCTTTGCCTTATTTCTCTGCGATTTCTACGAATAATACCTTCAATATCACTATCATAAAGTAGGGGTCCTGTCGGGTTCTTTCTAGTCATAAACTAGAGGTACCTGAAAGGAGTGAAAGAAAGAAAGAAAATTAGAAAAGTTAAAAATAAACTAAGAAATAAAATTAAATAAAAAAATGGCTAAAGTAATAAAAATTGAGCTTTCTTAATATTTCAGTTCCCCGGCAACGGCGCCAAAAACTTGATCATTTTTTTATGCGATGTCAAAGTCTTAAAATTTATATAAAGAATGACCGAACCTGGAAACTAACTATGGCAACGATTTGAGTCAAGCGCACCTATCAAACAGTAGTATAGTTAAGGCAAGATCGGAATGTCGAACCCAAAGGAACCAAAAGTACTAATACTAACTCTCTTTTTTATTATTTAGCCTAAGAATCAGGGAAATTGTTTATCTAAACTAAAATTAACTAACTACTAAACTAAAGACTCTAAGACAAAGAAGAATGAAATTGTGAAAATAACTTGAGGAAAAACCAATTGATTAAGACGACACCCAAGGAAGAATCCACCTAGACTTCACTTGTTAACTAACTCTGAACCAGACAATTTATTCACTTGACTTGATCCATAAGATTCCCTAAGTTATGTTAATCCCTCTCTCAAGATGACTAACGTCTAACCCTAGGTTGTTTAATTGAAATCTCTTTCTAATTAAAACCTCTAGAATCGCATTAACTCGATCTATGGACTCCCATATTAGGTTTCACCCTAATACGGTAAAATCTCGTCACCCTATCTCTCGGTGAGCGATCAACTCCGCTTAATTATGCTACATCTACTCTTAGGCAGGGACTTTTGCTCCTCCACCTAAGCACATCACACTTGAATTAATATCTCAAAAATACCAAAACAAGAATTAAGAATATATAATTAAGAACAAGTCAAATATTTATCATATAGTTTAACAAACGATAACAAGATTCATCTTAGGTTTCATCCCCCTCAGGTATCTGAGGGTTTAGTTCATAATGATAATAAAAGAATACATCTCAAAAGAAAAGATAAAACAAAACATAAGAAATCCCTAAAAACCCTGAAGGAATTGAAGGAGAGATCCTCCATCTTGAGTATAATTTAGGCTTCTTGAGATGGATCAACTGGCTATCTTCAAGTAATTCTCCACAAATCAGCCCTCTTTGGCCTAGCTGGACGCCCCCTGACTAAAGCCTTGGGTTCCCCCCCTTTTTAGTCATACTTAGGGTGTTTATATAGGCTTCTGAATATGTTTCTTTGCCTCTAAGTATCCTAATTCGAGTGAAACTCTTCTTTCTCACGGCAGGGACAAACCCATGGCACACGCCCGTGTAAGTCGTGGCAAGGCCATCTTTGAACTTGTTGAATTGGGCACGACCGTGTGGTTTTGGGCCCAGGCCGTGTGGATTTCGTGATATGGCCCATTTACTCCATTTTGGGCCCGTTTTTCTTTCTTTTTATCATCCGGTGCTCTCCTGGGTATAAAACATGAAAACAAAGGATTAAGAGCACCAAATTACACAATTCAAGGCTTTAAATCATCCAAAAGCATGCTAAATGCGGAATTAAAATATGTTACCTTTACGGTTTATCAATATGAAGGCCTTAAAATGGAATTAGACCATTGTATTAAGTGATGGACTATAATAGGCATAAGATATAATGCTTTCATATTAAATTATAAAGGATAGTATGATAATTTAGTAAATTAATGATAATATAATAAAAAATCATAAAAATGGCCATTTCATGCATCCATATTGCCAAATGTGAAAGAAAAATAAAGAAGAGAAGAACAATTAGGTTCGGCCATTGAAGAGCTTGATTAAGGTATGGATTTTGATCAGTTTTTTTATAATTTCTACATTTTTGTAATCGTTGCTTCGAGTACTACAACCCCCATGCCTTAATTTTGGAATTTGATGATTCTGAAATGTGCCATTGATGAATACTTGAGTTTTTTGATAGTTGATGATGAAATATGAAATATATGTGTTAGATTAACATGTTTTGTCTTTGGATTTTTGGTGAATTTGAGTAATTTGGACTAAATTGTGAAAATAATACTTTGAGGGACTAAAATGTGAAATAAATAAAATGTATGGACTTGTATGACAATGATGAAAATTCGGCTAAGCATGGGTACAAGGAAATTATGTTTATTTTGTGATTTTATAAAATATGGACTTAAATGTCAAAATGTGAAAATATGAGGGCTAATTTGTAAATTGCCCTAAATGTGTGCTATTGGATTGAATTAAATGATTTGGTGAAGAAAACGGATTTAAATCGAGGAAAGTCGAAAGTGATCGAATAGTCGAATCCGTCCGTCTATATCCGTACGAGGTAAGTCTATATATAAATAAATGTATTTAAGTTGAATTATTCATGTTCATATACTATTGAATTGTGATGAATGGTTTTGGATAAGATCCGTGTGAAATCCAAGAAAGTATCAACAATGTGTCAAGGTCCGAAAAGTCCCATACGAACCTTAGGAATATATAGGATTCATATGTCATGACATAGGGTTCCGATATGTGATATCGTGTAAGACCACGTCTGGGACGTTGGCATCGATTTGAGATTTGCGTTAAGACCATGTCTAGTACATTGGCATCGTATTTGATTCGTGTAAGACCCTGTCTGGGACAATGGCATTGATATTTGATTATATGTAAGACCACGTCTGGGACGTTGGCATTGTACAGTTATTTCAAGCATTCCAAGTATCCTATTTGTTTCCGAATGGTTTAACGGGCAATTCTGAGAATTGAAAGACTATGTGAAATATGTAATCGTTTAAAGTACGCTTGATAAGTTTACTATGATTGAGTATGAAAGGTAAGTATCTGTGAATGTGCACAAGTGAGATATGTGCATAGATTAAATGAGACCAAATGTGATTTATGTATGAATGTGCTATGAACAAAATAGATATTTAGAGATATGATGTATTGTTAACCAATGGCTAAACAAATGAGCCAAAGAAGAATTGTGAATTTGCAATTGAGATATGTTAATGATCTTGTATTTGATATGATTATAAGTGTTTATATGTTAAGTTTATTTGTATATGGCTTACTAAGCTTTTGAAAGCTTACCTTGTGTGTGTTTGCATTGTTTTATAGATCATTAAAACTATGAAAGGCTCAAGGATCGTCGAGGATCATCACCATACTATCAAACTCTATTTTGGTACCTTTTGAATGTGTACATATTTAAGTATGGCATGTATAGTCTAGTTGAAATGAATAATGTTTTGAGTTGTATATATAAGCTATGTGATATGGCTTGTAAATGGGATGTGAATATGGTAAATGCTATGTATGTCTTGTGGTGAAAAGTTAGTATGCTTTGATGAATGGCTAGCATATTGAATTGGTAAGTTTTGGTTGGTATATATTTGGAAATGCTTGTGATGAGAATGAGATAAATGATACATAAGTTATGGTTTGTTTGATATGTTCTTGAATGGTTAGGAAGGATGGTTATTTTGGTATGTTTGATATGTTTGATAAATGATATCATGTTTGCCCACACGGTTGAGCACATGGACATGTGGCTCGACCATATCCCATAAATTTGTAATTCGATTCAAGTTAGGCTCGCACACGGGCTGGACACATAGGCGTGTGACTGGCCAGGTGAAACAAGTCAGTTTCGACCACCGGCTGGACTAACGGACGTGTGACTGGTCGTGTGGTGCAAGTCAGTATCAACCACGGGTAAGGCACACAGGTGTCTCAGGCCGTATGGACAAGTCAGTATGTATGCCCTATTTGGCCACAGCTTAGACACATGGACGTGTCTGAGGCCGTGTGCCTACCTACACGGGCGTGTGACCTCTGTAGCTTTGAAAAATGTTTGAATTTCAAAAAATTTCATATGTGTTCGGTTTAGTCCCGACCCTTTTCTAATGTATGTTTAAGGTCTCATAGACCTATTTAAGGGACTCATTGTATATGATTTACTTTAATATGACAATGATATACTTTGTGATGTGATAAGTTCGTAAAAGTTTCGATTCGTCCGGTAATGCCTCTTAACCCTAGACCAGCGATGGTTAGGGGTCTTACACCACAAAATAAGGTCGAAAAAAATATTTTATTATTATTTTACTGTCTACGGCATGATAGTATGATTGTATGAAAATTTCGTTAAGAAATTTTATTGTTTGAGTGCTTAATTTGATAAAAATGACTAAATCGCGTAAACTATAAAACTTGTGTTCTATTAGCTAAAGGTGTCTAATAGCTATGGAATATTAAAGTGGCGGTCCTTATGTGGTAATTAGCCCATTTCATATGAGTGGACAAATATCGCCATTAATTAAGTGATTTTAATGATTTATTATTAAGGTTAAATTTGTAATTTAGTTATTAAAGATTAATTAAATAAAACAAATAAAATTTTAATGCTTTCATCTTCTTCAAGAAAAGTCATATTTTAGGGTTAAAGCTTCGATCACTTGCTAGCTTAATTGTAAGTTTTTTTTGTCCCGTTTTTAATGGTTTCTATGTTTTTGAGATCATTGTAGCTTAGTCTAGCTAGCCCAAGGACTATTTTGCAAAACTGTTATAGGTTTAGGGTTTTGCCATTGATGAATCTATATGTGTTTTGATGTTTAATGGTAGAAAATGCATCCTTGTTGTTAGATAAACAACATTTGTTAAGTGATTTTTAGTAAAATGTCCAATTAGAAATTAAATTGTGAAATGTGTAAATTTTGTGGTTAAATTGTGAAATAAATAAAAAAATATGGACGACTAGGGACCTAATTGAAATTCAGTTAGCATGGGTTTTGGTTGAATTGCATGAATTTGTAATTTTATGAAATAAAGACTAAATTATAAAAATGTTGAAATGTTAGGGGCGAAAATGTAAAATTTCTTTAATGTGTGTTTTGGATTAAATTGAATAGGGAGGTTATTAAATAAGTTAATTTTGATTACATTTAGATCAAGAAAAGAGAAATTCAGATTTAAACTGGGGAAAGAACAAAATATCGGACTAATCGACTTATCTCGTAGTTTTTGTATTCGAGGTAAGTTCGTATGTAATAAGCATTATTATATTTGTATTTTAAATGCTTTGGTATTGCATAAATTATGAATACGACCTTGCAGACATATTCGATAATGATTCCCCAAATGAGAAATCTTGATTGAACCTTAGGAATAGATTAGGATACAAATGACATGTCACTAGGGATTATGAGATTTGGGTGCTGGTCCGTACGTCCTACCGGTGGCTGAGTTATCCGGTATGTGTTGTGGATACTCGTCAGCTTGTGTGAGCAGCATCATGTAGCTTCATTATGACCACTAGCTTGTGTGAGTAGACCCGTTGATAGCTCAAGAGTGAGCATTATATGTGATACGAGACTAAGATAGCTTTGGCTATATATATGTGTGTGTGTGTGTGTGTGTGGCACTTAGGGTGCGAGATTCCTGAGTATCCGATAGTATTCTGAATGGTTCAATGGGTATATCAGAGATGTGGTTGTGTAAATGTTAATACTAGGTGGTACAGGTATGTACATAAACCATACAAGCATTGAATCGAAGAAACTTTTGAAATTTATGTCTAACATTGGGAATGGAAATTTTGGTAGGTTGATGGTTCAAAATGAGATATGTTATGATATGTTTTAATTGCTTAATTTGTGCATATTTGGTAAGTTAAGCTTATTGCTATACGAATAAGTTTATTACTATACGAACTTACTAAGCTTTATAGCTTACTTTGTTTATTTACTGTGTTTTATAGTGAAATCAAAGCTAGCTCAGATTCGGGAATTGTCGGAGACTTCATCACACTATCCAACTGTCACTTTGGTACTTTTAAACTTAAGTATTTTGAGTATATGGCATGTATAGGGACTTTGGTCATGTTGGTATATGTGTTGTTAATGAATTTAGTCATTTGAAATGGCTTGTAAGTATTAAGAGTTTGGTTCTATACATAGCCATGAGAGTTTGCTTAATTTGGTTGATTTGGTTGTGTATATATATGTGCATATGGCTTGTGTTGTGATTTTTTTGATGGATGTATGATGTTTGTTGATTATAGGTATTGTGGATGTCAAGTGGTTGATATTTGAGAATTAGTATGCTTATTTGTTTAGGCAAAATGATGCATAACTGTAAGGTGCCATTTAGGTGATTTGTGATTGTGAGTTAGCATGAATGAGATTGTCAAATTTGATACTTATGTATATTGTGGTCAATGGTATGAGATTATCATGAATTGAGCTTGATTGGATTTGATTTGGAATGCCAATTATATGACATGTTTTGGTGTCAATTGGGTTGATGTAGGTGTAAGGAAGTTTGGGTGGCAAAATGGCTTGGTAAATAGCCTATTTTTGTCCACACGGGCGTGTGTCTCAGCCATGTGTGACACGTGGTCAGGTTACATGGAAGTGTGTCCCCTGGTGTTGAATTAAAAATCAAGTCAGTATGCTTCACATGGCCTAGCACGTGTGACTTGGCCATGTGGCATAAGTCAGTATACCCTACAGGTTGTGCACGGCTTAGCACACAGTTTGGCACACGGGCGTGTAAGGCCATTTCAAAGGGCACACAGATTGGTCACATGAGTGTGTGGTTGGCCGTGTGACCCAAGTCAGTGAGTTCCATGGGGTCAGACACGGGCTGGGACACCGCCACGTGATCCCATTTTGAATGTCCACACGGCCTATGACATGGGCGTGTCTTTGGCCGTGTGAGGCACACGACTGGGCCACACAGGCGTGTGTCTCCTGTATTTTGAAAAATTTTCTAAGTTTCCTAAAAGTTTCCAAAGTTATCGGTTTAGTCACGAACCACCTCGAATGCATGTTTTTGGGCCTCGTAGGCTTATATTAGGGACAATGTGATTGATTATGAATGACTTGTATATGAAATTGATAATTTTATGATAAATGTTTGTTTAATTGTGTAATAAGTCCGGTAATGCTCCGTAACCCTATTTCGGTGTTGAATACGAGTGAGGGGTGTTACACCCCGTGTGTCCCACACGGCTCACACACGGCTGTAATGAGTAGGTTTGTGCAAGTGTACACAGTCATTATCAAGTAATAAGTAAGTATCGAGTTATCGTCTCCACAGGGATTGTATTTGTGTTAAATCACTTAATTGTAAAATTATATTAACAACTTGGTAAATAAAACACAATATGATTGAGAAGTGATGATTAAAATTAAATATATTAAACTAAATGCAATGATCCCCAATGCAAATTATCCTAAATATGCAAACTATATGAATGAAATAGATTTTAGCAAAATTAAACACAATTTGCAACAATTATAACATAAATAAACTAGGACAATTACTTTAATTGAACTCAATTTATTATCAACATGCTTAATAACATTCGAAAAAACATTCCATGGCAACTCGATCTTTCATGAGTTTGGAAACCACATTATGTCCTTTCGGAATCCTTTACTTAGTAAATATGCATTTTACTGATCCATGTTTACTAAGGGTTTCTTAGCATTCGTGTGAGGTAATAGGTATGTGTTAGGTTTGAAACAGTTTAATCACACAAATCTGAAAATTATGCAGATAACAGAGCTTGGTTAAAGTTGTTGTGCAACCTCCAATTTAATTGGGTTGGGATCAAAATTGAGCATGCACATTTCAATTATGTGTCCACTAGCCGTCGTCTGGTTAGGATCGCTCAGCTAATTCAAGTGCATTTCAATCATGTATGAACGAAATACAAACTTGATTTTAATTGAAAACATGATCGATTGAGGCACAAACATTATAAGCATGAATCAAATAAATATTATTTAATCAAAGCTATCATCCTAACTTAAATAAAATTAAGCTAACACTATTGTAAACAAGAACAAAGAACACATAGCAAACATTTTCATTTTAAATCAAAGAAAAGAAAGATTAAACCCAAATCAAAGTGGTTGTCACCCAAGACTCTGATCGACAAGGCTCCTTCGCTTTGTTCCTTTGCTGATGGCTCTCCAAGGTGGCTGACCAAGGGCTCTTTAAGAGGCTTAATTGCTAAAATCTCTATGAAGAGATGATGCTAGGCGTGGGGAATGGAAAATGCTAAAGAGAATTGAGAGAAAAGAGAGAATGATGAGGGATGAGGGATGATGGTGAAATGAAGTCTTATTTATAGGTGAAGAGAGGAGAGTAGTTTGCTAAAAATAGGGAGGTTTTAGTCTCTTCAAGCTTCTTCAATGAGTGGCCGGCCATGACTAGTGGATTTTGAGTTGAATTTTTCTTGATTTTTAAGCAATTTAAATGCCATAACAACTCAGGACTGAGACTTGATCAAATGTAAATCTTCGGGCAAATCTCTAATTTCTTCAACATTGCAAGGACCTCGTGTAATTAAACCAAAAAGTGGTTTATGTGGACAGCCATGTGCAGCTGAAATTGGGTTGACTTGGTCTTCAATTTGGACGGTTTTTATAATCCAACAAAGCTATCATAAAATAAATAATTAATGAAATATTTTCACATATTTCATTAATTTAATTCAATAAATTAAAGGACCAAAAAATAAAATAATTAATTAATTAAAACCAAAATTATTAATGAATTATTTTTAAATGAATTATTTAAATATAATTTTATATTTTATTATTTAATTTAATCATGCATAGCCCATTTTATGTAATAAAAATATAATATGCTCAAATAAATATAAAATAAGCCATTTTATGCATGAAAACTATATAATAAAGCATAAAATCACATTTTAATAATTTCTATGTCCTAATTTCAAATTTTCACATATTTCATTAATTTATTAAACAATTACTTAGTTTTAACAACGAATTTAAGTAAAAAACATGATAAATTACATAGGAAAAATCCTATATATTTTTTAGTTTACACACCCCCAAACTTAAATCATTGCTCGTCCCGAGTAATGTTTATACACAGCAAGGTCTTGCTAAGGCAAAATTGTTAACTGTGTAAACAGCATCAATTTTTCTCCCATAATCATGCATTAATAACTTCATGTCCATATATCTCATTTATTAACAAGTAATTCATATGCAAACATTTTTAGAATTTTATACTAAGTTTCAAAATATGCCAACATGAATCATAGTTTTTATGTATGTCACAACCACAGATACCATTCTTCATTCAACATAATTTCTTATCAATTAAGCAAATAATCATAAGGCTTATTTATGATCTTCATATGTTGAACTTAGTACTTCCAATCCACTAATGTAGGTGGCATAATCATTAAATCAATAGGTTCTTTTATAAGGTTGTAATGGGGCTCAGTTACAGGTAGGGATTTTAAGAGATGAAACATTTCAGTTTCAAAATTTTAACCTTTAACTTTGTCTTGGACTTCTAGAAATACAACTTTTTTCTTTAAGTGAACCTTTGGAACACCCCCAAACTTATTTTGAACTCATGCTCATACGTTTTTCATTTTGGACACTGAGCAAACTTTTCTTCGCTCTTTCTTCGTCTATTTTTTTTTTAAGCATGAGCACATACATCTTTTTGAAAATTTCCTCAAATGTTGATTACCAAGACAACTTTAGTTAAGATGAGTGCCCAAATTAGGGTAACTTAAAAAGATGGTAATGTCGCTTATAATGTAGGTTCATTGTAATAAACAGGTCTTTAAGCTCAAAATTACAATTTCAAAGGTTGAATATCATAAGGTTAGCTTGAAAAGGCTCAAACGATCTAAAGAAATAGTGCCTATACCATTTTAGATTTTTATGTCTCCTAGGATTTCGCCTCAAGAAAGTTACTAAGTCAATTTTAAAGATATAAACCTTCATGCATGTCTAATCTCAAGAGAAACTAAGTTTTCATGGCAAACATTACTAAGACTAAGATCATACAAGCATTTCATTCTTCATGATAATATACTTTCACTCGGATATAATCATCATTCATACTTGCATACAAAATATCTCATTAACAAAAAAAAAATGTCTCTAAACATTTATTTATTAAAACATACTTATGAAAGATATGATTGAAACATACTTGAAAATTTTAAAAATTTAAGCAATTTATTTGCCTTACCCCCTTTAAAAAGAAGCAATGTCCTCCTTGCAAGAACAAAGTAATGAATGAAAACTGAACAACAGGTAGGGTTGTAAAGAAAAAGAGGTGAGTCGTTAAGACTGGTTAAATACCAAGTCTTTCCTAATAACCCAATCCTAGACATGTTCATTCCCATTACGACATCACTTAGTCTTTTTCTTTCTAAAGAAGTGTTAAATTTATTCATGCTTGTTATGTTTTATTCTGTAGAAATTAAATCCTAATTACGAAAGAAATAAATTCCTAAAGACCTAAAAATAATTAAATAAATAACAACACAAGAATCCCCCCTTTTATTTTTCTGACTCATTCCCCTTGTCTTTTTCAGCTCCATCTTCGCTTGCATAGTTAGTATCTTCCGTCCATGTCTCAAAGTTGGTATCTGGGAACTCAGGATCAAAAGTATTAGAGATATTCTTAAAAGTATTTCGAATTGAGTCATCTCTAATTTTTTTTATATTTCCAGTAAGTTTGTTATTGATTGTGCATGAACTTGCACATATCCATCATAATTAACAACTCCGATTTCTTTAAAGTACTTTCAGAAGTCGGCATAGGAGTTGTAGATTCAGGTTCAACATTTAGCTTGACTGTTTCTTCTTCTGGCTCAACCTTTGGTTCAGAGTTTGCAGATCCTTCAACTAGTTTAGGATTGTTCAGTTCCTTATCAGATTCTTCTTCTTCAGTGTCTGTAACTGAATTAGCTTCAATTTTAGTTTCATTTGTTGACTCTTTGGTATCTGGCTCAGTTCCCTCTTCTTACTCGCCTTGATTCAGCTCATGCACCTTCTCAACTAACATTTGAAGATCATGATTTGTAATGCACCCTTGAACAGATTTGCTTGTGGGTTAACATGGTCCCTTAAGTAAAGTGAAGTGATTAATGATGGGAAATAAGCACTTCCTGTCTTCTTTTTATCACAATAATGAATCTCCTTGAGAATAATTTGCCCAACATTAATGGACTTTTCTGTCAAAATTGCATATAACAAGAGCATTTATTCCATCGAGATGGTAGAACTATGTGAGATAGGCATAAAACTGTAGCAAACAAAATAAAACCATACCTTTGCTACTGGTTTTAGGTATTCCCTTCGGCAAGAATGGCTCCCATACTTTCTTATAATCCACTAGGATCCTGGATTTGTCACAACATCAAGCACTTATTGAAGAAAATCCCAATTGATATTGCTCATCATAGGGTAGTACTCATCTTCTTCAACATCAGGTTAGTTAAACAAATCATTGATGGACTTAGAAGTAAGAGGTACCTTTTTCTTTCGAACGATGATCTCAGTAGCATCTTGCATAGTCAAATTAGCATAGAATTCTCAACTAGTTCATCATTAGGAAGTGAACGAGCATCACAGAATCGTTCCCACTTGAGAGCATTGATTTTCTTTCTAATCGGTATAGGAACAACCATCAAATCATGACTCTTCAAATTAAAACCTTTTTTCGGCATCATAGGTTGATGCTTGAAGATGGAATCAAATCTCTCTTTCACTTCTTCATCGATCAAAATCGGGTTTTCAGGAGTAGTCTTTGAAGATGAAACACCCCAAACCCGGCCCACGAGCCTGAACCAGATCTGGTATGTTCCTTAAGTAAACCGGTTTCAAAGTTCTTTTGTACTTTGGGAAAAATAGTGTGTTTTGAAAGAAATATTATTTTGGGTTGGGCTTGAGTTAAAAAAAAACCCATTTATCTTATTTTAAAATCCAATTAATTAAAGTGACAAAACAATTAGGGTTTATTTTTAAAGAATAAATTTTACTTAACTTTAATTGAAAATAATTCGTAACATAGTAATTAAAAATAAAAGTAAAGAAATGTAACTTATGGCCTTATTACATCAAGTAAAATCCCAATTCTAAAATACTTAAATAAAATTAAATTTCCATATTGAATAAAACTTCAAGCTGAGCATGGCCATCCCTAAGCTTCTGCCGAACCCGGTCCATTATTGATCGTCCCCTGAAAAATAGTCCCACAATGGGGTGAGTCAACAGGCTCAATGTGTACACAACACTAAAATTCAATAGATCAGGCATGCATTTTTATATCAAATACTTATTCATATAACAGATAAAAATGATGATGCAACCCAAACCCAAACCTAATTGTCCATCCGCTACACACCCCCTTACCTGCCAGTCACACCGTGGGGACTACTAAGTCAACCTTCCATCCGCTACACACCATCGAAGGCAGTCGCTGCAGTCAACGTGCTCATCGTCCATATAAAATTTGTGGCATAGCCACCAGATAATTGTGTCATGAGACACCACATTCAGATAATGTAACCGAAGTTACCACATTCAGATAATGTGACCGAAGTCACCACATTTAGATAATGTGACTGAAGTCACCACATTCAGATAGTGAGACCGAAGTCACCATATTCACTTCCCCTTTCTCATATAACCTGAATGCCCCATATTATTCATATTACGCATATCATACTTAAATTCACATTCATGTCACTTTTCACATGTTAAATATAACATATTTCGTAATCCTAGTGGAAGTAGGAAACGTACCTGAGTACTTTGTACCACAATAAGGTACCTTAGCCATATTCACATTCTTATTCATACTTCTACATACTTATATTAAATGTGCCATAGATCGTATTAAAAGTTAGTGTGGGGTACACACCTGATTCGCTTAGCAAATTCTTTGAGATCTCAAAATCTGATCTACCGCTTAGATCCTTAATCCCTACATTTGATTAATCACTTTAAAAAGCCATTCGGCCATAAATCCAAATCCTAGTAGGATTAGTATACTTAAACTTACCTTGTTTGCCGATTTGATTAATAATCAAATCCCGAAATTTGTAGTATTCCTTCCTTAAAAATCGGCTAGCCACAAAATCATTTAACTAGGTCAGTTTCCGGCTTTTGAATACATAGGAAATAATTCTAAATACCAAAAATAAGCCTTGGCCGAATACTTCATATGCTTACCTTGTGGATTTTAAATCCCGAAACTCATCGAATAACTAGGGAACACATGGCCTATGGTGTACCTTCAGGAAAAGAACTTCTCCTTCCTTGTAGTCGACACTTGGTAAATCCCGAAAGATCTCTTCAAAGTTTCGGCAACAAGATATTAATGGGGTTAGTCCTAGATTTCGGCAAATCTTAAAAGAAAAAGGATGAAACCGAATAAGATCTTACCCTTACTTGAAGAAATCGATTGCACCTTCACTTCAATCTTCAGAGATTCGGCTTTTGAATGTATTGGTAAGAAGAAATAGGAAGAAAAGAAAACTTAAGAATTTTGACAATGGTGGACTATAGATTCGGCTTGACAAAAGAAAAAGAGAAGAGAAGAGAAGAGAAGAGAACACTCAGAAATTCGGCAGAGAGAAGAGGAGGAAGAAAAATTGATGAGTAGCCCTATTTTCTTCCTTTTATAGCCGAAACTACTACTTAGAATCCCTTACTTGGCCACCACTCTTCTTTATTGATAAGTTTATCTCCTTAATTTAAAATAATTAGAGAATAATCCTTTATTATCTCTTCAAAAATAATCCAAATTAAATCACTTATTTATCACCTTATTAATCGAATATTTATGAAAATAAAACTCCTCCTTTCTAGAAGGCTTGTGCCGTCCACCTCAGGCTTCTGGAAGCAAAAAAATAAAACTTCCTTTATTTGCTTCCCAAGTGACTCGAACTCAGGCCCAACACCTTGCATGTGGCGCCATTTCCAGAGGCCCTAAGTGGCATCTTTAGGCCACTTTTCCAAGCCTGTTTGTGTGTCAAATTTCACCAACTTTTTCTTTTAAGGCCACCTTGCCTTAATTTCCTCTTTTAAACTTTAAAACTCGACATTTCTAAGTCATTTCTAAGTTTCCAAAAATTTTCATTCGGCTCTGTAAACTTGACATTTCCTTACATTTCCAAGTTTCCAGAAATGTTCATTTTCCTCTTTTGAATCATTTCCTTACATTTAGAAGCTTCCAGAAATGTTCACTTTCCTCTTTTGAATCATTTCTAAATCATGTCCATACATTTTCAGGTTTCCAAAAATGTTCATTTCCATATCATTTCCATACATTTTTAGGTTTCCAAAAATGTTCATTTTCAAATCATTTTCATTCATTTCCGGGTTTCCAAAATATTCAAAATTTATTCTTAGTACATAAAACATGTCACTTCGTACAATTAAACCGAAAATGCATAGGCCCTTTCCAGGATTTTACAGAAGATCTAGTTCTTTTGCGAGACATGGTATCTTTTCTAGAGAATTTGGGAAAGTTTTTGCACAAGGGGGGAAAGAGAAACCAGCAAGGTGAGTAAGGACTTGCTACGACAAAAATCTTGCAACATCAAGGATGGTGCGGCAGCAACGATAGCATGTGATAGCAACGGTGGTGTGCGGTGGCGAAAGTAGCGATGTGCGATAGTAACGTTGGTGCTTCGGTAATCTTCTTGTGGCGGCAATAGGTGATTTCAACAAAAAGGGAAGAGAAACTAGTGTTTCTTTCGGAATTTCAGGCTAGCAGCACAAGAGGGATATTTAGGGATTTTTAAGGTTAAGCAAATTGCTTTAAGGGATATGAAAAATAGTAGAATGAAGAGGAGTTTATATAGGAAAGAATTAGGGAAAAATGTAGTGAAAATTTAGCTACATTAGGGTTACTTGGGCGGCAAGTAATGGGAGTGGCGGCAAAGTATGGATTTTTCCCTCCTTTTTGTTGTCTTGGGCCTCAAACTCAAACTGTATTTACAAACTTACTCAAGAAAAAAACTGATTAGTACTTAAGCCAAATTTGACCCCATTATTGACATAAAAACTTAAAATTTAAACAAAACACTTAAAAAATTTAAATCTTAATTAGAAAATTTCTTCTTAATAAATTACATTAAATTAATTCCCAGGAAAGGTTGGAGGGGTCATAGCGGTCCCGCTTAATTGCCAATGTAACACCCCAAACCCGGTCCAAACACCACGACCGAATCTGGTATGTTACGGGGAAACCGTGTTCGAAAATTTCGAATTTGTACTAAATAGAATTGGTAAAACTTTGATCCGTTTAAAAAGAACAAGTTGTTTAATATCGTTACTAAAACATTTAGACTTAGTAAAAATTTGCTTTCAAGTTTGGAAACAATTGATTTTCATATGCTTATAAAATCAGTGCGATACCCGATGGTATAGTTGAAAACATATCGTTAAAGTTTTGAAATCGTTGTTATGTCAAGTTTTAGCAAATTAACCCAATTATTCCGTTAAGGCATATTAAAATCAAACTTAAAACGTAATATCAAAAGGCATAATTTAAAGGCTTTTTACAAATCCGAAATAAAACCCAACTGAAAGTAAATAACTAAGGTACCCAAAACATAAAATCTGAGTAACACTTTTATTCCGCATGGCATGAGCACCCCGAGTCCATCCCGGCTCCATGTCGCGTCACGAGTCACTGAAATGTCAAGGAGAGGGTGAGTCGAGTGACTCGATGTATAAATCCCGCTCCCGATAAAACAACAAGCTAACACACATCATACATAGCAACATAATTAATGCAACCTGGTCCCTAACCATCCATATCGCCTTTTCTACCCCGTGTGGTACCAAAACCACTGGTGGTGCCAAACCACCGGTGACGTGTAGTCACAATGTGTTACCAAAACACTTCGGTGTCCCAAAGACACAATATCCGTCAATGTGGTACCAAAACCTTTGGTGTCCCAAAGACACAATTGTGCTACCAAAGCACGGTGACCGAAGTCACAAATCCAGCGATGATGGGGCCAACCCATCGTGTGATACCAAATCACTAGCAGACGATCCCATATCTCAAGTGGGGCCAACCCACGGTGGTCAAACCACGAGGGACAAGTCGCAATGAGGTGCCAAACCTCACGGTGTCCCAAAGACACAATGTGCTACCAAAGCATTGGTGACCGTAGTCACAAATGCGGTGATGGGGCCAACCCATCGTGTGTTACCAAAACAACGGCGTCAATCCCGTATAATCATCGTGGGGCCAACCCATCGTGGTACTGAGCCACGGGGACGAGGCGAGGTACCAAACCTCTGGAGGTGCTAAACCTCTCGGTGACCCAAAGTCACAAAGTGTGCTACCAAAGCTGCGGTACTCCAAGACAAAGTATCCTTTGCTTCCTCCACTCGTATCACCCATTAGCATGCCAAACTCATGTAACCATGCATATCATACAAATCGTGCGTATCATGCTAAAATGTTTAACATCATATCCTATATCATACATCCATAATCATGGTATCATGCGGATCATCGATAACATTGTAACAATACCGACTTACCCGAGTCCAAGATCATACCCAAAAAGGGCATCACATCAATCCATCAAAGCGCCATGATTTTAATAGGCAAACAGTTCAATAATAATATCACTAAATATGGGTGTGTTAGTTACACACCTTATAATACGAATCTAGAAATCCTGACAAAAGCGATCTAAGTCCCTCCGACGACTAGCTCCTACAATCGGCCAACATTAGGGGTTAGGTACTACTAACATTCGGCCAACAACCATTAACCAAGGGATCAACATTAAGCCATTACCTTACACTTGCGAATGATTTGGTTCCTAACCAACCCCGAGCCAAAAGTGATTCTCTTTGACAATCGGCCTCCACCTAGAAATAGGACCATTAATCCCTAATTAACTAGGCTTAATGAGATAAAGGAATCAACCAATAGTACTACCCTTACCAATACTTACCCCCACTTGGCTGATCAGAGAATGAATACTCCACTTGATCGTATCCAAAAAATCCAAATGGCCTATAGTGCAATCGGTTTCAATACCAAGGGTTAACTCTCACCAACAAGGCCACCTTCGGCTCTTAACCAATCCAGCAATCAAGAACAGAAAAAGAAAGGAGAAATAGCCATTCGGCCAAGAGCTTACCAACACCAACCGATTGAAGCAAGGCCTCCAATACACCACTGATATTCGGCCAAAAGAGACTACTAGGAGAAGGAGAGAATATTCGGCTATGTTGGAAATAATAGAAAGAAGAAATCGGCACTAGGTGTTCAACTCTTCTATTTTCGGCTTTGAGGGAAAACAATGTGAAATGGGAACAGAGTTTCGGCACAAAAAGAAAGGGAAGGGAAATGGAGGATTCGGCTTCACAATAAACAAAAGAAAAGGAGATGAAGAAGAGAATATTCGGCTACCCAATGAACACCAAAGATCAAAGATATTTCGGCCAGGTTAGGAGTGTGGTATTTCGGTTTTCAAAAGCAAAAGAATGTGAGCATACTCTTTGAGAAAATCGGCTTCTTTGACAAAAACTGAGAAAATTATGCTTACTAACAAAAGTGACCGAAAAATGCACCAAAATGCAAGGTACATTCGGCCTTCCCTCACCCACACTATGCCGTCACTTCCCCCCACTCAAAGCCCCAAAATTCGGCCATATCCCTCAATGCACTCACATCCACTCATTCAAAAGAGTGGACCAAGTCTTCCTCCTAAAGTTGCTCTCCACCTTCCATTCGAATGTGAAGACCAAGTCAATGGCAGAGTTTGAACTGCCTACAAACTCCTCCCTCCATGCCGTCCCAAAAAGAAGCCAAAAAGGGGACTTTGCAGCTCGAACACAAGGCCTACATCCTTGCTTTAGGCGTTACCCACTCCAAGCCTTAGTGGCGCCTACATTGCCACTCCACCAACTTGTTTCTTGTGCTAACAAACACCCAAAATAATTTTAAAAGCCCCAGCTTCCTCAGCTCCTAAAACCTTAGCTCAAAAACTAAAAAATTTTCTACCTACTCAGGCTTACTTCTAGCCTACAATTAAACCCCGATACCACACCAACAACAACACAGCATACCAAACACATGCAAAAACATGCAACAACAAAATAGCCCCTAACCCGGGATATTACAGTTCTACCCCCCTTAAAATAATTTCGGCCTCGAAATTACCTGGTCAAAAGAGTTGCGGGTATTGCTGTCTCATCGTATCCTCGGGTTCCCACGTGGCTTCCTCCACGCCATGATTCCGCCAAAGTACCTTAACCAAAGGCACAGACTTCCTACGCAGAACCTTGACATCTCGATCTAGAATCTGCACTGGTTCCTCTTCCATAGTCAAATCTGGATTTACCTCGATCTCCTCCACTGCTACTACATGTGATGGATCTGAACGGCACCGTCGAAGCATCGACACGTGAAAAACATCGTGAATCTGGCTAAGCTCTGCTGGCAACTCAAGCTGATACGCCACTGGTCCAACTCGTCTCAGTACCTTATATGGCCCAATAAACCTCGGACTTAGCTTGCCTTTCCTGCCAAACCTCAGCACCTTCTTCCAAGGCGAGACCTTTAAGAAGACACGATCTCCCACAGCGAACTCTATATCTCTTCGCTTAAGATCGGCATAAGACTTCTGCCGGTCCGAAGCTTCCTTTAATCGAGACTGAATCAACCTAACCTTGTCTTCTGTCTCAGCAACCAACTCGGGTCCCAACAACTAACGTTCACCTAACTCTGTCCAACAAGTAGGTGAGCGACACTTCCTACCATACAGCGCCTCATATGGTGCCATTTTGATGCTCGCTTGGTAGCTATTGTTATAGGCGAATTCGGCTAACGGCAGAAACTCTTCCCAACTGCCCCTGAAGTCCAGAACACAACCTCTCAGCATGTCTTCTAAAATCTGAATAACCCTTTCTGATTGCCCGTCGATCATGCGGGTGAAAAGCCGTCTTTGAAATCAGCGCGTGCCAGAGCTTGATGCAACGCTCTCGTAACCTCGACGTAAACACGGGATCCCTATCCGAGATTATCAAACCGGTACACCGTGTAGCCTTACTATCTCTCGACACATAAAGCTTCGCCAATCTCTGAAGTGAATAGTCCACTCTCACCGGAATGAAATGGGCCGACTTAGTCAGACGGTCCACGATAACCCAAACTGAATCTTTCTTGCTTGGCGTAAGCGGTAAACCACTGACGAAATCCATAGTTATCCTTTCCCACTTCCACTGAGGAATTTTCACAGGCTGAAGCAAACCCGACGGTAATCGATGTTCGCGCTTGACCTGCCGACAAGTCGACACTTCCCAACAAACTCTGTCACCTCTTTCTTCAAGCAGGCCACCAAAAGCGCTCTTTAAGATCCCTATACATTTTGCTACCTCCAGGATGCATAGCATAAGGGCTGCTATGTGCGTCCTGAAGAATCTTCTGCCTCAGCTCAACATCTTTAGGCATACAAGCCTTACCTTGAAAACACAGAACCTCGTCACTAGACAAGTCAGTAACCCTCCAAACCACCATTACAGACTTGTAACCTTCGCGCACTCGTAACCTCATCCTCCAACTGTTTTTTTCTCGATCTGCTCAACCCAAGTAGGCTTAACTCGCAGATTCTCGCGAGAATACTCCGTCGTCATACAAACTTAAATGAGCAAACATCGCTCTTAAGTCCGAAACAACCCCTACGGCTCAACGCGCGTCGCCACCACGTTAGCCTTGCCGGATGATACTCGATCGAGCAGTCGTAATCTTTCAAAGCAACTCAACCCATCTGCGCGCGCCTCAAATTCAGATCCTTCGAGTCAATAGATACTTGGACTCTTATGATGCTGTGTAGACTATTGATCTCTCACCGTACAAGTAATGCCTCAGATTTTTAGGCGAAGACTACATTTGCCGGCTCTAAATCGTGCGTCGGATAGTTGACCTCGTGTGGCCTCGGTGCCGAGAAGCATAAGCCACAACCTTACCCTCCCGCATCAACACACAACCCAATCCCGTATGTGATGCATCGCGAAGACATCGTGAATTCCTTACCGACCTCAAAGTTGAATTAAAGCAGAGCCTCGGTCAAGATCTTCTTCAACCTATCAAAACTCTCCTGCTTTGTTTCTCGGTCCAAACGAACGGAACTCCCTTTCTTAACACTACTTAGTCATCGGTCTTTGCAATTAACGAGAAACCTTCAACAAATCTTGGTAGTATCCCGCCAAACCCAGAAACTCGAATCTCGTGACCCGACTTAGGAGGCTTCCAATCCAAAACCGCCTCAACCTTCCGAGGATCTACTCTAATTCCCTCAGCTGATACTACATGACCCAAGAACGTCACTTCACTAAGCAAGAACTCGCACTTACTGAACTTAGCATAGAGTTGCTTCTCCCTCAAAACTTGCAACACCACTCTTAAGTGTGTATCATGCTCTTCTTCCGACCTTGAGTAAACCAAGATGTCGTCAATAAAAATCACGATTTAAACGGTCCAAATATCTTTGAAACACCCTATTCATCATATCCATAAAAGCTGCCGGAGCGTTAGTCAACCCGAACGGCATTACAGAATTCGTAGTGCGTCTGCATCGAGTCCAAACGCTGTCTTATGGATATCCGCTTCCTTAACTTTCAACCGATGGTACCGGACCTCAAATCGATCTTGAAAACACCGAAGCACCTTTTTGGTGATCAAACAAGTCATCTATCCGTGGTAACGGATACTTGTTTTTAATCGTCGACTTATTCCGGTTTGCATGTAGTCTATACACATCCGCATCGAACCGTCCTTCTTCTTGACGAATAATACCGGCGCGCCCCACGGCGAAACACTTGGCCTAATGAAGCCTCGATCCAACGGCTCCCGAACCGAGCCTTAAGCTCCACCAATTCCTTTGGTGCCATCCTATATGGAGCAATAGACACGGCGCAGATCCTCGGTAGCAGATCTATCCCAAACTCTACCTCACGATCCGGTGGCAAACCGGAAGCTCCTCCGAAACACATCAACAAATTCCTTAATGATGCGAACCTTCTCAGCTGCGAGACTCTTTAGCCTCTAAGGCATACACATAAACCACATACGCTTCACATTTCTTCCCCGACCATCTTTACTGACTTTTAATGCCGACACCACATTGGATAAGTAATCTCTCCTATTACCTATCATAATCACTTCATCTCCTTATCCGTCGATAGAACCATGCGCTTAGCCGCGCAATCCACTTTGGCACGGTATTTAACCAACCAGTCCATCCCAAGAATCGATCGAACTCCCCAAACGGCGGTTCCATCGGATCGCGGCAAAAACTACCCCTTGGAGTTCTAGGGTACATCCTTATACAACTTATCTACCACTACTGAGTGACCTAGAGGGCTAAGTATGCGGTCATCCGCTCTAGAAGCGATTTGAATCTAAGTCCATGGTCTCAACTATACTACTAGCAACATACGAATGCGTGGAACCCAAGTCAATTAAAGCAGTATAGGGAGAACCAAAAATCAAAAACGTACCGGTGATTACGTCCGGTGCGTCGCCCTCCTCGCGGCGTCTAGCTGCATACACCAAACCAGGCTGTCGTGCCTCAGAACTACCCGCACCTCTGCCCGGTGCTCCACGACCTCGACCAAATCCATTACCACCTCTGCCATTACCACGGCCCCTCTGTGGTGGCGGTCCATTACCTCTGAACTGATTACGGCCCTGACTCTCAGACTGAATCCTGGCCATCCTACGCGGACAGTCCCTAATGCGATGATCCAGAGAACCACACTCGAAGCAACCTTTTCCACCAGTCCAACAACCACCCCAATGAGATTTCCCACACTGATTACACTGCGGCGGTCCCTGCCTAGCAGCAACAAACCTAGCAGACTGATTCTGCCCACTCGGTCTAGCCCTCTTCTGCGGATTACCAGACGATCCAGAAGACCCAAAGCTCCTCTTAAGCCTACTCCTGTCCATGCTCTGTCTTACCGACTCCTTAACACCCTCGGCTACCTTAGCCTTCTCAACTAAGACAGCAAACTCGCGCTCTGCTGTGGAGCAATCAGCAGCCTCAACTCGTCTCGCAGACCATCCTCGAAACGAACACACCTCTCATGCTCAGTGGCTACCATGCCTCTGGCATACCTACTCGGCCAGGGAACTCGGCCTGCGTACTCAAAGAATGATTTACTCCCGAACAAGCCTCGAAATGCCTTTCATTTGGGAGTCGATGTAACTAGCCCCGATGTATTTCTTTTGATATGCGGCTACGAAATAATCCCATGTCGGATCCTCACCGCCACATCTGTCTCCGAACCGTGAGCCACCATTGATATGACTCATCCCGAAGAAGCGTCGATGCCCTTCACTTCTCTTCTTCACCGTCAAGTCCAGATCATCCATGATCCGCTCGGTTGCCTCCACCAATATTCAAGCGATGCTAGGAGCAACACCCGATACACCTCGGAAGAACTCGGCCCATTAGCCCGGAGTCGCTCAGAAGCGATTTCCTAACTCCCGCACCACCACCTACACCGGCTACTCTTTCCAACACCCGCGAAGATCGCTCGTGACACCGCATCGTCTCGATCGATCTTGGAACTCACCACCTCCGGTGGTGGCGGGCAAGCATCTCATTTTCGACCCTTGACCGGATCCTACGGGTTGAAGCGTCATCCTACCTCGACCTGACCGACCACGAGTATTACGGCCACGTCCACCTCGAGTACTCATGACTAAACGATCTACGTTTACGATTAAGAAGATTTTTATGCATTAGTATCGTTCCACTTTCTTAACCGCAAAGAAATTTTATGGATAGAGTTTAATCAGGGGTTCTTTCGAGCAACCAAGGTTTCAATCTTCTATCCTATTCACCCAAAAGAGGTCATACATCCATTCCTTAACCCTTTCCATACCTATTCACTCTTCGGACATTGCTGCCCATTTCTAACCCAAGGGTATTTTCGTCATTTTCCCTACAGGGTATTTTCGTAATAAAAGATGTTTTAAAACCTTCTTAAAACCAGTCACTTTGGAATTCCAAAAGTTTGAGAGTGTTCTTTGAAAATTTTGTAAAATACTTCGTTTTGGAAACCAGGGGTATTTTAGTAATTTTCACGAACTGAGGGTGTTTTCGTAAATTTCCAAAATCAAAACTTTGATTGATATTTTGTAAAACAGAGTGTTTAAATTTCGTAACATCATTGAAATTTTGGGCAAAATCATTGAGTTGCTATTTTATAAACCGAGGGCATTTTAGTAAATTTACCCCTAAGGGCATTTTTGTAATTTTCACAAATCGAGAAATTCGTTGTAAAAATGACGTTCTCAGTTTTGATAGAGTTTATTGCAAAAAGTTTGAAAACATTAAGGTTGTTGTTGTATTTTCGAAAACATGGCTAATTCCCTTTTCGGGTTTTAGTCGTTAGGTTAAGTCTATGACCGAGCCTTCTTGGTCAGGGTGAACTCGAGCTACGCACCAGGTGGGATACTGCGAAGAGGAGGTGAGTCACGAGGACCGCTTAAATACCAAGCTCTTAGGATCCTCTCCTAGACATGCGCATGAGGAGTTACCACACCCTAGCCCCGTGGCTGAGTCATAGATTGGTTTAGTGCTTTAAGTCTTATGCTTTAATTCAAGTGTTTGAGTGATCTAATCCTAGGGTTCAAGTCCTATAAATCTATCTACGTACCATATCACCTACCCTTCTACAAATAGTAATTCACAGAAGAGTTTAGAACTACTTACAGGCGAATCGGTGGTGCGGAGACTCGGTGCCATGCCTTGTAAACCATGCCATGTCGTTAACCCAAAACATTTAAAACAGACTTTTGAAAACAGTTTGGGCCTCAGGCCCACAGCCGAGCTTTTGAACTTGGCTCTGATACCACAATTGTAACACCCCAAACCCGGTCCAAACACCACGACCGAATCTGGTATGTTACGGGGAAACCGTGTTCGAAAATTTCGAATTTGTACTAAATAGAATTGGTAAAACTTTGATCCGTTTAAAAAGAACAAGTTGTTTAATATCGTTACTAAAACATTTAGACTTAGTAAAAATTTGCTTTCAAGTTTGGAAACAATTGATTTTCATATGCTTATAAAATCAGTGCGATACCCGATGGTATAGTTGAAAACATATCGTTAAAGTTTTGAAATCGTTGTTATGTCAAGTTTTAGCAAATTAACCCAATTATTCCGTTAAGGCATATTAAAATCAAACTTAAAACGTAATATCAAAAGGCATAATTTAAAGGCTTTTTACAAATCGAAATAAAACCAAATCGAAAGTAAATAACTAAGGTACCCAAAACATAAAATCTCGAGTAACACTTTTATTCCGCATGGCATGAGCACCCGAGTCCATCCCGGCTCCATGTCCGCGTCTCACGAGTCACTGAAATGTCAGGGAGAGGGTGAGTCGAGTGACTCGATGTATAAATCCCGCTCCCGATAAAACAACAAGCTAACACACATCATACATAGCAACATAATTAATGCAACCCAGTCCCTAACCATCCATATCGCCTTTTCTACCCCGTGTGGTACCAAACCCTTTGGTGGTGCCAAACCACCGGTGACGTGTAGTCACAATGTGTTACCAAAACACTGGTGTCCCAAAGACACAATATCCGTCAATGTGGTACCAAACCACTTTGGTGTCCCAAAGACACAATTGTGCTACCAAAGCTTTGGTGACCGAAGTCACAAATCCATCGATGATGGGGCCAACCCATCGTGTGATACCAAATCACTAGCAGACGATCCCATATCTCAAGTGGGGCCAACCCACGGTGGTCAAACCACAGGGACAAGTCGCAATGAGGTGCCAAACCTCTGGTGTCCCAAAGACACAATGTGCTACCAAAGCACCGGTGACCGTAGTCACAAAATCGGTGATGGGGCCAACCCATCGTGTGTTACCAAAACACCGGCGTCAATCCCGTATAATCATCGTGGGGCCAACCCTTTGTGGTGCTTGAGCCATCGGGACGAGACGCCGAGGTACCAAACCTGGAGGTGCCAAACCTCTGGTGACCCAAAGTCACAAAGTGTGCTACCAAAGCACTGGTGCTCGTCAGCACAAAGTATCACTGCTCCCTCCACTCGTATCACCCATTAGCATGCCAAACTCATGTAACCATGCATATCATACAAATTGTGCGTATCATGCTAAAATGTTTAACATCATATCCCATATCATATCATACATCCATAATCATGGTATCATGCGGATCATCAAGTAACATTGTAACAATACCGACTTTACCCGAGTCAAGATCATACCCAAAAAGGGCATCACATCAATCCATCAAAGCGCCATGATTTTAATAGGCAAGCAGTTCAATAATAATATCACTAAATATGGGTGTGTTAGTTACACACCTTATAATACTGAATCTAGAAATCCCGACAAAAGCGATCTAAGTCCCTCCGACGACTAGCTCCTACAATCGGCCAACATTAGGGTTAGGTACTACTAACATTCGGCCAACAACCATTAACCAAGGGATCAACATTAAGCCATTACCTTACACTTGCGAATGATTTGGTTCCTAACCAACCCCGAGCCAAAAGTGATTCTCTTTGACAATCGGCCTCCACCTAGAAATAGGACCATTAATCCCTAATTAACTAGGCTTAATGAGATAAAGGAATCAACCAATAGTACTACCCTTACCAATACTTACCCCCACTTGGCTGATCAGAGAATGAATGCTCCACTTGATCGTATCCAAAAAATCCAAATGGCCTATAGTGCAATCGGTTTCAATACCAAGGGTTAACTCTCACCAACAAGGCCACCTTCGGCTCTTAACCAATCCAGCAATCAAGAACAGAAAAAGAAAGGAGAAATGGCCATTCGGCCAAGAGCTTACCAACACCAACCGATTGAAGCAAGGCCTCCAATACACCACTGATATTCGGCCAAAAGAGACTACTAGGAGAAGGAGAGAATATTCGGCTATGTTGGAAATAATAGAAAGAAGAAATCGGCACTAGGTGTTCAACTCTTCTATTTTCGGCTTTGAGGGAAAACAATGTGAAATGGGAACAGAGTTTGGCACAAAAAGAAAGGAAGGGAAATGGAGGATTGGCTTCACAATAAACAAAAGAAAAGGAGATGAAGAAGAGAATATTCGGCTACCCAATGAACACCAAAGATCAAAGATATTTCGGCGGAGTTAGGAGTGTGGTATTTCGGTTTTCAAAAGCAAAAGAATGTGAGCATACTCTTTGAGAAAATCGGCTTCTTTGACAAAAGCGAGAAAATTATGCTTACTAACAAAAGTGACCAGAAAAATGCACCAAAATGCAAGGTACATTCGGCCTTCCCTCACCCACACTATGCCGTCACTTCCCCCCACTCAAAGCCCCAAAATTCGGCCATATCCCTCAATGCACTCACATCCACTCATTCAAAAGAGTGGACCAAGTCTTCCTCCTAAAGTTGCTCTCCACCTTCCATTCGAATGTGAAGACCAAGTCAATGGCAGAGTTTGAAGCGCCTACAAACTCCTCCTCCATGCCGTCCCAAAAGAAGCCAAAAGGGGACTTTGCAGCTCGAACACAAGGCCTACATCCTTGCTTTAGGCGTTACCCACTCCAAGCCTTAGTGGCGCCTACATTGCCACTCCACCAACTTGTTTCTTGTGCTAACAAACACCCAAAATAATTTTAAAAGCCCCAGCTTCCTCAGCTCCTAAAACCTTAGCTCAAAAACTAAAAAATTTTCTACCTACTCAGGCTTACTTCTAGCCTACAATTAAACCCCGATACCACACCAACAACAACACAGCATACCAAACACATGCAAAAACATGCAACAACAAAATAGCCCCTAACCCGGGATATTACAGCCAATCTCCTTAGATAGAATTAATTAAATGTAATAAGTTAAGAAAATAAGTTCTAATTATTTATTTATTTACAAAACGAGTTCATGAAAAATCAAGGGTCTGTTAATTTGAACGAGGATTCAACTCGCTCAGCTTCACCATCCCAGTAGTGTTTGAGACGTTGACCGTTAACTTTAAACATACCTCCATAATTTTCATATAATTCAATAGCTCCATAAGGATAAACTCGATAGATGGTATAGGGTCCTTTCCATCGGGATTTAAGCTTCCCACGAAATAACTTCAACCTTGAATTAAACAAAAAACCTTCTGACCTTCTTTAAACTCGCGAGGTTGTATATGACTATCATACCATCTCGTTGATCTTTCTTTACACATTTTGGCATTCTCATAGGAAAACAACCTCAGCTCTTCCAACCCATCAAGTTGTAAGATCCTTCTCTCATCGGCTTGCTTAAGATCAAAGTTCAACTGCTTCAAAGCCTAGTGAGCTCTATTCTCCAACTCTAATGGCAAATGACATGACTTTCCAAAGACTAACCGGTAAGGAGTCATTCCTAACGGAGTCTTAAATGCTGTTCGATTGGCCCATAATACATCATTAAGCCTTCGAGACAAATCTTTTCTGCTAGGGCGTACTACCCTTTTAAGGATACCTTTGATTTCACGGTTCACTCTTTCAACTTGCCCATTGATTGGGGGTGATAGGCAGTAGCAATCTTGTGCTTCACATCATATTTTTCAAGCAACCACTTAAGCCATTTGTTCATAAAATGAGAACCTTCATCACTAATAATAGCTCTTGGTGTCCCAAATCGTGTAAACACATGCTTATGTAGGAATCGTATGACTACCTTAGCATCATTTGTAGGGTATGCTTCAGCTTCAACCCACTTGGATACATAGTCCACAACAACTAAGATGTATTTGTTCCCATACGAAGAAGGAAATGGGCCTAAGAAGTCAATACCCCATACGTCGAATAATTCAATCTCCAAAATGTTTGTCAAGGGCATCTCATTCCTCCTTGATATGTTTCTGATCCTTTGGCATTTATCACAGTTCTTCACATAAGCATAAGCATCTTTAAATAGTGTAGGCTAAAAGAAGCATGCTTGCAAAGTCTTTGCTGCAGTACGTGAACCACCAAAGTGTCCCCTACTTGGAGATGAATGGCTATGATACAAGATCTCAACAATCTCACTTTCAGCTACACACTTTCGGATTATATTATCTGCACACTATTTAAACAAAAACGAATCCTCCCATAAATAATACTGACTATCATGAGGGACTTTTTTCCTTTGTTGGTATGTCATTTCTCGAGGAATTATTCCACATGCAAGATAATTAGCAAAAGCAACAAACCAAGGTGTTTCATGAATTTGACTTACCTCAAGTAAGTGTTCATCTGGAAAATTCTCATTGATAGGCACACATGATCGAGTTACCTTATCTTGCTCCAACCTCAACAGATGATCAACTATTTGATTTTTGACACCTTTTGTCTTGGATCTCAAGGTCAAATTCTTGGAGTAAAAGTATCCAACGAATTAGCCTCGGTTTCGTATCTTTCTTCGTGAGCAAGTATTTAATGGCCGCATGGTCAGTAAATACTGTAACTTTGGTACCTATAAGATATGAGTGGAATTTTTCAAAAGCAAAAACTACAGAATAGAGTTCCTTTTCAGTTACCGTATAATTGAGTTGGGCTCTTGTCAAAGTTCTACTTGCATAGTAAATAGGGTGAAACACTTTGTTTCTTTTTTGACCCATCACAGTTCCAACGGCATAATCACTTGCATCTCACATCAACTCAAAAGGTGAGCTCCAATCAGGTGTAACAATTATTGGGGCCGAGATTAGATCTTCAAAAGCTTCCAAACATGCTTTGTTGAAATCAAACACTGTATCTTTCTCTAACAACAAACACAACGATTTAGAAATTTTTGAGAAATCTTTGATAAACCTTCAATAAAAATCGGCATGGCCTAAGAAAGTTCTGAGCCCTTTTACATTAATTGGGGCCGGTAATCTTTCAATTACGTCCACCTTTGCTTTATCGACTTCAATTCTTCTCTTTGAGATTTTATGCCCTAAGACAATCCCTTCATTAACCATAAAATGGTACTTTTCCTAGTTAAGGACAAGATTCGTATCTTCGCATCTCTTCAGTACCTTAGCCAAATTCTCAAACAAATATCATAAGTGTTACCAAGAATAGAAAAATCATCCATGAAAACCTCAACAAAATTTTCAACCATATAAGTGAATATTGCCATCCTGCATCGTTGAAATGTTGCAGGTGCATTGCATAAACCAAAAGGCATTCACCTAAAAGTAAATGTACCGTATGGACAAGCAAAGGTTGTTTTATATTGGTCCTCCAAAGCTACAACTATTTGGTTATATCCCGAATAGCCATCTAAAAAATAATAGAATCATTACCTGCCAGTTGATCTAACATCTGATCCATAAGAGGCAATGGAAAATGGTCCTTCTGAATGGCTTTATTCAACTTCCTGTAAACAATACAAATTCTCCAACTAGTAAGAGTTCTCATTGGAATCAACTCGTTACGCTCATTTTCAACAATCGTGCTTCCACCTTTCTTTGGCACACACTACACCGGACTTACCCATGAACTATATAAAATAGGATAGATGATTCCGACATCTAACCATTTGATCACTTCCTTTCTCATAAATTCTTTCATAATAGGACTAAGCCTCCTTTGCCCATCAATTTGAGCTCTTTCACCTTCTTTTAAAATAATTTTATACATGCAAAAAGAAGGGCTTATACCTCGAATATCAGCTATGGTCCAACCAATCGCTTTCTTAAATTTCTTTAGAACAACAATTAGTTGCTCCTCTTGATCTTTCGTCAGTTCTACTAAAATAATCACAGGCAAAGTGGAATAGTCACCTAATTAAACGTATTTCAAATGGAAAGGAAGTACCTTCAGTTGAGTTTAGGTGGTTCTTCAATTGACAACTTGGGTTGCATAAATTCTCTGACTTCTAACTCCAACGGTTCAAACCGTGTAGATTGAATAAAATTTCTCAGATTGGCTTCCATCAAAGCCATGTTTTCTTCACCTTCTTCATCCTCCAAATGGTCAAGATCTAAAGCTTTCTCCAATAGATCTTTTTCAAAATTGCTTTATAGAAACCAAGGTTTCTATCTCTTCCATAACTGAACACTCTTATGTCGGATCGGGAAATTTCATCGCTTTAAGAATGTTAAAGGTTACCTGATCGTCTTGAACTCGCATGGTGAGTTCACCCTTCTGCACATCAATTAACGTTCTTCCCATGGCTAAGAATGGTCTCCCAAGGATAATCGGCACTTCTTTATCTGCTTCAAAATCTAAGACAATGAAATCAGCAGGAAAAATAAATTTATTGACTCTTACCAAAACATCCTCGATCTTTCCCTCGGGATATGCTAAAGATCGATCCGCTAGCTGAAGCATCATAGTGTTAGGTCTTACTTCACCTATCCCTAGCATCTTGAAAATATACCTAGGCATCAAGTTGATACTTGCTCCTAAATCACACAAAGTTTTACCATAGTAAGATTCACCAATGTTACAGGGTATAGTAAAGCTTCTTGGGCCTTTCAATTTCAGTGGCAATTTGTTCTGCAAGAACGCAATGAACTCCTTTGTCAAGGCAATAGTCTCATACTCACTTAGCTATTTCTTCTTGGACAATATATCCTTCATAAACTTCACATAATTTTGCATTTGTTCTAAAGCCTCCACCAACGGAATATTGATGTGTAACTGCTTCAGAACATCCAAAAACTTCTTGAATTGCACCTCCTGTTTTTGCTTCTGTTGCTGCAATCTTTGTGGATATAGAGGTGATGGAACTTTCGATTGAATCGGAGAACTCTTCTGAGTAGGTAAATCCAAAAAAGATGTTAAAGTATCTAAATTCACTAAGTTAGGATTTACCTTGTCAATCTTTACATATTCCGACTCTTTTGGTGTAAGAATTTCAACAACTAGTTGATTCTTATCAACAGACTTATCTTCAACATCAATCAATCGGGGTTCCAGAATTTTACCATTTCGCAATGCCACAGCCTTGATATGTTCTTTACCCAAATTTCCTAGATTCTTACTATTGCTCGGCAAGGTTTATTGCGATCTATTACGAAGCTCTGTAGCTAACTGACCCATTTGGTATTCCTAATTTTTCAATGTTGATGCTTGGCTTTGGATCAAAGCGCCATTCTTTGCCATGTACGCTTTCAACAAGTTCTCCAAACTGTTTGATGCCTCAGCTTGAGGTGGTTTTGAAGCTTGCTAATTATATCCTTGAGATTGGTTGGGTCTATGCTGCAATAAGTTGTTGTTCGGTCCATTTCCTTGGTTGCTCTAAGAAAAACTAGGATGATTACGTCATGAAGGATTGTAGAAGTTGGACTGGGGTCCTTGTCTACTCATATTTTGATATTGGTTCCCCACATAGTACACTGACTCAGGATTTGATGGACAATTCTCAAAAGAATGACCTTCTCCACAGTACACATAGGAAACTACTTCAAATGGACTTGGTGGCTGTGTTGCAAAATTATTAGCATTATTAGAGCAGTAAACTGTTTTAACATAGAAGAAATAGACGATACTTGAGCTGATAATGAAGTGAGGACGTCAACTTCATGAACTCTAGCTACACGTCTTCCTGAAGCTGTTTGATTTGTTGGCCATTAATAGTTATTACTAGCGGTCCTCTCAATGATCTCATAAGCCGCATAATAAGACTTACACAAAATTGCACCATTCACAGATGCATCTACCATCAATCTTTTATGTGCATTGAGACCATTATAGAATGGCTCCAACTGGATACAATGAGGAATCCCATGATGAGGACACTTACGAAGTAACTCCTTGAATCGCTCCTAAGCCTCATACAAAGACTCGTCATCCAATTGTTTGAAAGTTGTGATCTCGTTCCTCAACTTAGCGTTTTTGCTAGGCGAAAATACTTAACCAAAAATCTCTCTGCTAATTCTTGCTGTGTAGATATGGAACTTGATGGCAATGAATTGAGCCATGCTCGTGCTCAATCTCGCAACGAGTACAGAAACAACTTCAACCTCAATGCGTCTCCAGTCACACCGACTATCTTGAATGAATCACTCACCTCCATAAACAATCGAAGCTGGAGATATGGATCTTCTGTAGGCATACCACTGAATTGGCCCACCATTTGGAGCATTTGAAACATCACTGGTTTCAATTCAAATTGGTTGCCTAAATATCTTGCCTTCTAATTCTTGGATTTAACTCACTGAAAAGGGGCACAAAATATTGTCTGGTGCATCGATCCCTATCATCGGTAATAAGGATGGGATTTCGTACATGATCAGCTTCATTACCTTAGTCTTGATTCTGATTTCCAAGGTCTATCTCAACTTGTCTTTGAGCTGTCCGTTCACGTCTTCTTTGTTTGAAAGTTCGCTCAATTTCATGGTCTATAGGGAGTAAACCGATAATCCAATCTGAAAATAAAATCACAAAATTAAAAAGAATAAGTTAGTAATGTTAGAAATAAACCAAATTGGAAGTAAATAATTTCACAAAAAAAATGACTGTGGCAACAGTTAACAATCCCCAGCAACGGCACCAAAAACTTGTAACACGTAGGTTTGTGCAAGTGTACACAGTCATTATCAAGTAATAAGTAATTATCGAGTTATCGTCTCTACATGGATTGTATTTGTGTCAAATCACTTTATTGTAAAATTATATTAACAAATTGGTAAATAAAACCACAATATGATTGAGAAGTGATTGTTAAAATTAAATATATTAAACGAAATGCAATGATCCCCAATGTAAATTATCCTAAATATGCAAACTATATGAATGAAATAGATTTTAGCAAAATTAAGCACAATTTGCAACAATTATAACATAAATAAACTAGGACAATTACGCTAATTGAACTCAATTTATTATCAACATGCTTAATAACATTCGGAAAAACATTCCACGGCAACTCGATCTTTCATGAGTTTGGAAACCATATTAGGTCCTTTCGAAATCCTTTACTTAGTAAATGTGCATTTTACTGATCCTTATTTACTAATGGTGTCTTAGCATTTGTGTGAGGTAACAGGGACGTGTTAGGTTTGAAGCAGTTTAATCACACAAATCTAAAAACAATGCAGATAACAGAGCTTGGTTAAAGTTGTTATGCAACCTGCAATTTAATCGGGTTAGGATCTAAATTGGGCATGCACATTTCAATTATGTGTCCACTAGCCATCGTCTTGTAATACCCCTTACCTGTACTCAACACCGAAACAGGGTACGAGGCATTACCGAACGTAAACACAAGCAAACATGCAATACCGAGACATGAATTTTTGTCCAAATTTCAAACTTTTCATTTACATTCATATCGTCCCTATTATGGGCCTACGAGGCCCAAAAACATGCATTGGGGTGGTTCGGGACTAAACCGATATCATAGGAAGACTTTATGAAACTCAAAAAAATTTTGAGGTTTTAGGGGCACATGCCCGTGTGGGTCAATGGACACGCCTGTGTGGCATGTCACATGCCCGTGTGCTTAGGCTGTGTCGATTTTAGGGTGTATTCTGTTTATGATGTTAGCAACAAATGGTAGCCACACGGCCAAGTCACACGCATGTGTGCTAGACCGTGTGATCGATTTTATTTTCATGATTTTTCATATATCAGGTACAGACTTCACACGGCCAGGGCACACGCCCATGTCCCAAGGCCATGTCACTCACACATTCGAGACACACGGTCGTGTCTCGTGCCCATGTGATCACTATTGAGCATTTTTTTCTCAAAACTAAGGTGCAGGGGACACACGGCCGGATCACACGCCCATGGGGGCAGACCGTGTGTCACACACGACCTAGTCACAATCAAGGAAATAAAACATTTCATATCTCAATTCCATTTGGCCGAAAAGCCCTTTTTTCATAAATTTCAATCAACTTTACCATGTATTTATTCATCACACACATAAACCAGTAATCACATGGTTAACTTAAAGTCACATTCATAGTGATCATGAATTCATAATATCATGAAGCCAATGCTTATAAACTTTACGTACATACCTGTACCAACTCGTAACATAATCATTTACTTTGTCATCTTTGGCATAATCTTACACGATTCTCATATCGATGCCATGTCCCGGACATGGTCTTACACGAAATCTCATAACGATGCCATATCCCAGATATAGTCTTACATGAAAACTCATAACCCTAATGTCATAACATTTGTATCCTAACTATTCCTACGGTTCAACAGGGACTTCTTCGTAATCTTGACATTATCGAACTTGCTCATATTATCAATTATATAATTCATACAATATTAAAGTAATTTAAAACATAAATATAACATTGCATTATTCACATACAAACTTACCTCGATACCAAAAATGGCGAAAAGGACCTAACCGTCAAATACTCGTTTTTCTCTCGTTCTAGGTCCAAACCTCGTTTTCCTTGATCTATAATATCAATTTAGCTCACTTATTAGTCACATTATTCAATGTGACCCAAAAATCACATTTTGGAAACGTTTTTGTCCCTAAAGTTTCACATAATTGCATTTTGCCCCTAGGCTCGAAAAATGAAATTTATTCAATTTCTCTAACATACAAGCCTAGCTGAATCATTTTCATAACTATAACAACCCACAATTTCCATTAAAACACACTTTTACTTCACATTTTATAACTTTTACAAATTAGTCCTTTTAAGCATTTTCACCGAAAATCACTTAGAAAAAGTTGTTTAACAAACAACTAACATGCATTTTCTACCATCAAACATCAAAATACACAAATATTCTTCATGGTTCAAAACCCTAGACTTAAACCATATTTCAAAATAATGGTAGAAATAGGTAGATCTTGTTACGAGGATTTCAAAAACGTAAAAATTATTAAAACCGGGGCAAGAACGAACTTATATGAAGCTTGGAAAGCTTGAACAAAACCCTAGCCATGGCTTCCATGGTATATTCAGCCAAGGCATGAAGAAGATGGACAAATTTTGGCTATTTTTGTAACACCCTTATCCCGAGTCCGTCGCCGGATTAGGATTAGGAGCGTTACCTAACAGATCGGAGAGCATTTACAGAAATTCATACATTTATTCATCATTCTCAAGCATAATGTCCCTTAAATGAGTCCTCGAGACCATAAGCATGCTTATAAATCGGGTCGGGACTAAACCGAAACACATACAAAATTTCATGGAAAATTAAAAACTTTTCTAAAATACAGAGGATACACACCTGTGGAAGAAAACCGTGTGCCCTCCACGGCTACTAGACACCCCCATGTTCCTTCCCGTGGTCAAAACTGACTTACCTACCACGGCCACTAAGCACACCCATGTACTCAGGCCGTGGTCGATCCTGTCAAAATTCACACGGCTGCTAGGCAGCTGGCACGACCGTGTGCCAAGGCCGTGTACTCATATGCTAGCTACTGACTTAGCCTCACGGTCACTAGACACGCCCGTGTGCCACAACCGTGTGACATTATATGCCATTTTCAAGGCCAAAATGCCATCCATTTGTGTCATACCTACAAGCAACATTTACCAAAACATCTCATGCACATATAGCACCACCAAAAACATACCAAATAATCATTCAAACCACACATTCAATATCCATTTCCATCATGCCAATTTCCAAGACCAAAATATATACAAAAACATAATACATTCATTTGCTTAACTCAAAAGCTTGACTATTTCATGAATACCATGCCAAACATGCATCACATATCATGATCATAATGCATAATCTCAACTCATCTCTAGCCAAATCTCATGGCTAAGTTCATATAATAACTTATATCAAAATACTAGCCTATACATGCCATATCTAGCTTTATACAAATCCAAAATGTACCATACTCAAGTTGATAAGTGTGATGACGATCCTCGACGGTCCCGAGCCTTCAGTAGCTTTGTCGACCTATAAAACAGAGAAATCACACACAGAGAGTAAGCTTTCCAAAAGCTTAGTAAGTCAATATACAAACAAACTTAGCATGAATTGCACATAACCGAATTAATAAGATGACCAATATGGCTCTCATGACAAAAATCACCTCATTCTTTCTTGAGCTCATCAGTTTAGCCATAACTTACCATATTTCCAAATCACATACCATATATGCATATAGTTCATCTAGTCAAGACTTCACATATCGTATCATCAATTCCATATACATAAAATCATAATATGCTCACATAGATACTTACCTTATATACACAATTAGTATATAAGCAACGTACCTGAAACGAATGTTCATTCACTTAATTTATCAAAGCTCGGATTTTCCCATTGAACCGTAAGGAATTTAGTAGGATACTCAGAAAGTTCAAAATAGTCATACAATGCCAACGTCCCTGACGAGGTCTTATATGCACTCTGATATCGATGCCACTGTCCCAGACAGGGTCTTACACAAATCAATACGATGCTGATGTCCCAAACATGGTCTTACACGCAAGGATCATAATGATGCCAACGTCCCAGACGCGGTCTTACACGTAAAGCTCATATTGATGCCAACGTCCCTGACGTGGTCTTACACGAGTCTCAAATCAATGCCAACGTCCCAGACGTGGTCTTACATGATAAAAACAGAACAGATACCTATGTCATAACATAGCTAATCCTATCTATTCCTAGGTTCGTACGGGACTTCTCGGACTTAGTCACTGTAACATCCTGGAAATGGGCCTATGTATTTTTGATTTAATTATACGAAATGGTATGTCTTATGTGTTATGAATGTATGGTGAACATTTTTAAAAACTTGGAAATGCAAGGAAATGACTTGGAAATGGAAGGAAATGTCTTGTCTTGGAAATGTAAGGAAATGACTTGGAAATGGAAGGAAATGTCTTGTCTTGGAAATGTAAGGAAATGACTTGGAACTGTAAGGAAACGTCTTGTCTTGAAAATGTAAGGAAATGACTTGGAAATGGAAGGAAATGTCTTGTCTTGGAAATGTAAGGAAATGACTTGGAAATGGAAGGAAATGTCTTGTCTTGGAAATGTAAGGAAATGTCTTAGAAATGTAAGGAAATGCTTTAGAAATGTCAAGTTTAAAGTTTAAAAGAGGGACATGAAGCAAGGTGGTCTTAAGAGAAAATGTATGTGAAATATGACATACAAATAGCCTTGGTAAAATGGCTACAAGGTGCCACTTAAGGGCCTAGCAAGTGACGTCACATACATAGGCAAATAGGCCAAGGATCGAGTCGCATGGGAAGCAAATAAAGAATTTTATTTTTGCTACAAGGAGCAGAGAGGTGGACGGCATTAAGGCTCTTAAAAGAGGAGTTTTATTCTCTTTAAAATTCGGCAAATAGATAGATAATGATGGGTTATTATTAGTATTATTTTTATTAAGAGATAAGAGATAATTGATGGATTAAATTCTTTTAATTTGAATATACTGATAATTAAAGAGATAAAGCTATCAAAATAGAAGAGTGATGGCCAAGTAAGGGATTCTACTAAAGGAAAAGAGGGCCATTCATTCTTTCTTTCAACTCTCTCTCTGCCGAATTCTCTCTAGCAAATAACTCCTCTCTTCTCTTTTATTTTTGCCAAGCCGAAGTACCTTGTGCTCTAGCTGAATCCTCCATCTTTATTCTTCTTTCTCTTTTCTTTCTACCAATCAAAAAGCCGAAATCAAGATCCTTCTAGCCTACATAGCCGAATATTGTTAAAGGTTCAAGCAAGGATTGTCTATTTCTAAAGTAAGGGTAAGATCTCATTCAGTTTCATCCCTTTTTCTTTTAAGATTTGCTGAAATCTAGGACTAACCCCATTAATATCTTGTTGTCGAAACTTTGAAGAGATCTTTCGGGATTTACTAAGTGTCGACTACAAGGAAGGAGAAGTTCTTTTCCCGAAGGTACACCATAGGCCGCGTGTTCCCTAGTTATTCGGTGAGTTTCGGGATTTAAAATCCACAAGGTAAGTGTCTATAGCATTCGGCCAAGGCCATGTAAGGAAGGAGAAGTTCTTTTCTCGAAGGTACACCATAGGCCGCGTGTTCCCTAGTTATTCGGTGAGTTTCGGGATTTAAAATCCACAAGGTAAGTGTCTACGTGAGATTGGCCAAGGCCATGTTTGGTAAATATATGTGTTCATTAATCATTCAAAACCGAAACTAATCTATTCAAGTAATCTAGTGATTGCCGATTTCAAGAAAGAAGGATACAAAGTTTCCGGCATTTGATTAGACATCAATCGGCACCAAGGTAAGTTTTGAGTTACAACAATCCTAATAGGATTTGGATTTATGGTCGAATGGCTTTTTATTAAATATTCCTAGTGTTGGCCGAATATAGGCATTAAAGATCTAAAGCAGTGAGATCGGATTTTCGGGATTTGAAGTGAATTGCTAAGTATATCAGGTGTGTACCCCACACTAATCTTAATAGATTTATAGCTTAAACTTGATATATGTGTTAATATGAAAGTGTAAGAATGTGGCTAAGGTACCATGATATGGTACAAAGTACTCAGGTACGTTTCCTACTCCTACTAGGATTATGAAATATGTTATATTTAACATGTGATAAGTAATAAGAATGTGAAATTTGGCATGTTAATGCATAATATGTATGATATAGGGCATATGGGTTATTGAAAAGGGGAAGTGAATGTGGTGACCTAAGACCACGATATTTGAATGTGGTGACCTAAGACCACGATATCTGAACGTGGTGACCTAAGACCACGATATCTGAGTGTGGTGACCTAAGACCACGAATACTCATAAGGGCGATGAGCACGTCGACTGCAGCGACTACCTTCGATGGTGTGTAGCGGATGGAGGGTTGACTTAGTAGTCCCCACGGTGTGCAGGTTGGTACGGGTGATGTGTAGCGGATGGCATCTAGGTTTGGGTTCGGGTCGCATCATTTTAATTTAATGATATATGAATTTGTATGCTATGAAATGCCTAAATTTGTTAAGACTTAGTGTTGTGTTACACATTGAGTCTGTTGACTCACCCCGTTGTGGGAACATTTTTCAGGTGATGATCAGTAATGGACCGGGTCGGCAGAAGCTTAGTGGTGGCCATGCCCGGCAAGGAAATTATTATGTGGACTCTTTATTTTTTTTAAGTACTTTAAATTTCATTTTGGGTTTTTATTTGATGTAATAAGGCCATAGTTGAATTACTTTAATTTTTCTTTTAATTACTATGTACGAATTTTTATCAAGTGAAGTTGAAGTAGATTTATTTTAAAACAAAGCCTAAACGTTTTGTCACCTAAAGTAAAGGATTTTAATAATGAAATAAATTTGTTTTCAACTCGAGCCCAACCCACAAACAAACTTTCTTCAAAACACACAGTTTTCCAAAGTAATAAAAGAATTTTTAACCGGTTTACTTTGAGGAACATACCAGATCCGGTCCAGGCTCGTGGGCCGGGTTTGGGGTGTTTCAGTCACTATATCAAACTTATCTCGGAATTCATATGCATTATTCTCTCATAAGCATCCATTATCAGCATTAGTCATATAAACAATTACAATTTCATACAAGTAAATTTATTTGCATAATGACTTACCTCGGATTCGATCTATCGGAATGAAAACGGCTACTCGTTTACTTTTGCTTTCCCGCAATCTAAGTCCGTTTTCCTCAGTTCTCGAACTAAACATATTCAGAATTAACTCTTTTATTCATTAATTCATCCAATTCAATCCAAGAACACATTTTTAGGGCTATTTGCAAATTAACCCTCATATTTGCACAATATATCAATTTAGTCCATTTTTCTCAAAACATCAAATTCATAAAATCAACACATATACATACTTAGCCGAATGCATATACATCTCATTCAAGCCTATATTTTCCATAAAATTTACAATTTAGTCCCTCAAATTGCTACTTTCTCAATTTAGCCCTAATTTGCTAAATTCATCAAAATTTCAAGAACAAAGTATGTTCATCTAGCTCAAATCTTTAATTTAACACCATAAATCATCACAAAACTCAACATATCATCAATGGCACATTTCATGAACAGCATCAATTCATCAAATTGAGACATGGGCTTGATAGTAGACAAAGCAACGATTGCAAAAACGTAAAAATTATCGAAAATCGAAGTCAAAGCTTACCTTAATCTAGCCCAAATATGTGCCGAATGTAAAAAGAATTCAAACCCTTCTTCTTTGTTCTTATTTTCGGTGATGAAGCATAAAGATATAGCATTTTAGCCTTAGTTTTTTGTTTATTCATCTTTTATTTCTCAAATTACTAATTTACCCATCCATATATCAAATAAAACAAAATAACACTATGGTCATTATGTCATCTCATCATCCATTATCTTATGAATGGATTTATAACATCATAAGGCCTCCACCTTAAAAAGCCACATCAAATAGGTTTCTTTTCTTAAAGCATGCAAATTTTGCCTTCAATGCAATTTAATCCTTTTATCAAATTAAACACACAGACAGACAAATTAGCTCACGGAAATTCACCACATGCTTAGTCACATATCAACCACACAGAAAATAATATTAAAATATTATTCGAATTCAGATTTGTGGTCCCGAAACCACTGTTCCGACTAGGGTATTGATCGGGCTGTTAATTTTTTGGCTTTTTAATCTTTTATTTTCCAAATGACTAAAATGCCCTTAATGTCGTTCTTTGAAATTTTTCCTACTCATGTCCATTTTTGTCCAACAAATTATCAACTGGTCTAATTACCATATAAGGACCTCTAATTTAAAGTTTCATAGCAATTAGACACCTCTAGCTTTTAGAACTCAAGTTTTGTACTTTTTACAATTTAGTCCTTTTGACTAAATTGAGTGCCCAAACGTCAAATTTTTCGAACGAAATTTTTACGAAATCATTCCGTGAAACTGTAAACCATAAAAATATAATAGAAATTAATTATCATACGTTGGATTTGTGGTCCCGAAACTACTGTTATGACTAGGCCCTAAATCGGGCTGTTACATGTCTGGTTAGGATCGCTCAGCTAATTTAGGTGCATTTCAATCACATATGAACGAAATACATACTTGATTTTAATTGAAAACATGATCGATTGAGGCACAAACATTATAAGCATGAATCAAATAAATATTATTTAATCAAAGCAATCATCCTAGCTTAAATAAAATTAAGCTAACATTATTGTAAACAAGAATAAAGAACACATAGCAAACATTTTCATTTTAAATCAAAGAAAAGAAAGATTAAACCCAAATCAAAGTGGCTGTCACCCAAGACTCTGATCAATGAGGCTCCTTCGCTCATTCGCTTTGCTCCTTTGTTGATGGCTCTCCAAGGTGGCCGACCAAGGGCTCTTTAAGAGGCTTAATTGCTAAAATATCTATGAAAAGATGATGCTAGGCGTGGGGAATGGAAAATGCTAAAGAGAATTGAGAGAAAAGAGAGAATGATGAGGGATGATGGTGAAATGAAGTCTTATTTATAGGTGAAGAAAGGAGAGTAGTTTGCTAAAAATATAGAGGTTTTAGTCTCTTCAAGCTTCTTCAATGAGTGGCCAGCCATGATTAGTGGAATTTGAGTTGAATTTTGCTTGATTTTTAAGCAATTTAAATGCCATAACAACTTAGGACTGAGATTAAGTCAAATGTAAATCTGCGGGCAAATCTCTAGTTTCTTCAACATTACAAGGACCTTGTGTAATTAAACCAAAAAGTGGTTTATGTGGACAGCCATGTGTAGCCGAAATTGGGTTGACTTGGTCTTCAATTTGGACGGTTTTTGTAAACCAAGAAAGCTATCAGACCTGTCCAAAATAATTCAATAAATTAAAAGACCAAAGAATAAAATAATTAATTAATTAAAATCCAAATTATTAATGAAATATTTTAAAATGAATTATTTAAATATAATTTTATATTTTATTATTTAATTTAATCATGCATGACCCATTTTATGTCTTAAAAATATAATATGCTCAAATAAATATAAAATAAGCCATTTTATGTATGAAACTATATAATAAAGCATAAAATCACATTTTAATAATTTCTATGTCCTAATTTCATATTTTCACATATTTCATTAATTTATTAAACAATTACTTAGTTTTAACAATGAATTCAAGTAAAAAAGATGATAAATTACATAGGAAAAATCCTATATATTTTTTAGTTTACAACAGCCCACACACGCCGTTTGGCCCACATAGTCCAAAATAGCCTAGACCGTGTGTCACACATAGCCTATCACACGGCCATGTGGCATCGATAGGTCTCAATTCTTGCTTTCACCGTTCGTTGTTTTTCGAGTTTCGTGTTACACACCTCACCCGATTTCGATGCCAAAACTCCCATGAGTCATCCAGAACCTAAAAAAGACCATTAACACACCAAATCAGTCACTTAATCATTACCAAATCTGAATCACAAAGTCATTATAATCAACCTGACATCTCATATTAATCTCTTACATTCAAACAAAAAACCACAGCCCACCAACGAAAATTAGGTCGCCGGAGGGAAACTCAATGATTCTTGATCCTCTCCTAAACTACACATTCATAGAATTAAACTCCTAACTCAAACACCTTTTTGCCACCACCCACCTAAACACAATAATCACAAGCAGAAATAAAACTTAAACCTTAACTTGCACTAAGAACAACCACTGAAGGAATTAATGAAGCAAGAATAAAGTCTCACCGCCAAGTATCGAAAAGAGAATTTTTTTTTTTTTGAGAAAAAGAAGTCAACAGACAACAACCGAAGAGAAAAACAACGTCAGGAAACAAAATGGAATAATGGAAATATTTTTTAAAAAAATAAATATGAGAGGCTTGAGGATAAAGTTGAGAGATTTTAGGAATAAAATTAGCACCCCACTACTAACCAGAATCCCAACATGACCCCACTTCTACTGCATGGCCAACCCACGTGGAAACAAAATAAATAAACTCACACAAGTCTCCAACTCAAGACCTAACCCTCCTAACCAAGACTCACGACCATTAAGACACACATTTAATTATTAATTAAATCCAACAAATCAATTACTTGAATTCCTAGGCGTTACAATTACACACGAAACCCATTCTTTATATGCCATTTGTATTTGTTTAATTTCATTATTATATTTCATGTTTTATTTTAGTTTTTTTATTCCCTGCAATTAATTTTAAATTTTTATATTTATTAATTAAAAAATTTGTAACATTTCAATAATATTTTGATTAAGAAAGTAAAATAAATGGTATTAAAATTAAGATAGTTTGTATTATGATCAATATAAATTAAGAGCAGAATAAGCTGAATGTTTAAAATAAACTTAAATTAATTGGTGATATTCATTAAAATGAGAATTTTAAAAATGAACTTATAATGTTAATGTTTCATATCTTCAATATCTACTCTAAATAGTTGTTTAAAAATAATGTTATTAGTCTGATTTTAGAAAATAAAACTAATAATTAATTAACATGTTTCATCTCTTAAAAATGCGTGTTTACTTTAATTAAAATAACATAGTATCATTTATTGCAATATTAGCATAACAATAATTATATAATAAAATGTGTAATATTCTAGGGTATTACACATTTTGTATAACAAAACTAATAATCTTTTGTACACTTTGTGTTCAAAAAGTTGTCAATAATGAAATAGTTGTAATATGGATGGTTACTATGAGAAAGTGATGGAAAAATTTAAAGGAGTACTTAACACAATAGAGGAAGATAACTAAATCAATTCACTGTTATTAACTTCAATAATTATGCTTTTATATAGGCTTACAGAGAAATTAAATCGTGGAAGTAAGATTCTCCACTAAGAGACAAATGAAAACAGAATAATCCCATAAATGTCGTAACCATTTTTTGAAAAAAAAAAAGGGGAATCGACTTTAGTTTTGAAAACGAAAATAAAAATGGGAGTCGCCACCGATCTTTATTTGATGTGATCGGATCACCACTATTTTAATAAAACATTTTGGTTTACTAAAACAGTATTTTTGGTCTACGAATTTAGAGAAAACGAGTTCGGGAGTCGGTTACATGCAAGGAAGGGCTAGCACCCTCGTCACGCCCAAACTTGGTACCTAATTGATTATTTACTGCCTTAATGTCGAAAATTTGAAAAGATTTTTAAATTCAGATCCTTTAGAAAATGTTTGGATAGTTTAGGCTGAAATTTGAGAGTTGTTTGTTCCGAGAGGATACAAACATCACATCCAGCACGTTCGGTCACGATATTCGAAACCTTCGTAATCAAAGTCATCTCGGGGTTTACGAAATCTATTAAGAGGATGTTTAATAATTTAGTTAAACGGAAAATCGCAACCCAGCACGTTAGGGCACTATTCTCTGGATTTCTAAACATATAAACATTGTCTTATTTGAAAACTTTTGGATGAAATATAGCGGTTTCGAAATGTATTTTTGTTTGATAATGTTAAACTAAGAAAATAGATATAGATGTTTAAGTTAAAAATTAAGATTTCTTTATTCCGAAAGGATATAAATATCACATCCAGTGCGTTAGGACACAATATTTTAATCTCTCGTAATCAAAGTCATCTCATGATTTACGAAGTTTGTTAAAAGGATGTTAGGCTATTTAGTCAAACGGAAAATCGCAACCCAGTACGTTAGGGCACTATTCCCCAAATTTCTAAATACAAAACATTGCCTTATTTTAAAAATCTTTAGATGCAATATGATGATTTTACAAAATGTGTTTTGTTTAATGATATAATATTAGGCTAAGAAAATGAATATAGATAAAAAATACTAATAATAATAATGAGAATATCAAATAATGGTAATATCAATAATAATGAAAATAAAATAATAATAGTGATGATAATTAAATAATAAAACAATAAAATATAAAATAATGGTAATAATAATAATAAAAGAAAATAGTAATAATAACATGTTAATATATATATTAATGATGATAATAATAATAACTTAAATAGAAAATAATAATACATTAATAGGAAAAACAATGATAATAATAGAAGATATAAAGAGAATAAAAAAATAAAGAAATAATAATACGGGAGGTAGCAAATTAATGATAATAGCAAGTATACTAATAATGACAAAGATATTGAGTAATAAAGGAGTAATAATAATATCAATAACGATAAAAAATAATTAAGTTTGAAAATGTAAAAAAGGTATAAATAAGTATATAATAGCAATAATAAGTATATAATAAATCAGTATATAATAATAATATTAATGATAAAATAGAAAATAATTTGAAATTAAAAAATACATATATATATATATATATATATGGATAACATAATAAAATAAAGTATTTAAGAATTAAAAAATTAAAAATAAGAAATATAGAGATACGATGATGGTAGTAAATACAATAAAAAATTAAAGATTTAATAGTAATAATAATGATAACAACAATAATATTAAAAAAATCAGCAACATTTAAAATTAATAAAAAGGGGATAAATCGAATTTAGTACAAAGGTTTTGGGGCAAATATGAAATAAATAAAAGAAAAGGACCTATTTGTAAGCGCGAAGGAAGAGGAGGGACCAAAAATGTAATAAACCCCTCCGGCCAAAACACGCAGCAGCAAGGGGACCCAATTGAAAACCAAATAGACTTTCGGGGCAAAATTAAAGAAACGGAAAACTTGATTGCAAAACCATGAAAAGGCGGAGGGACTACGCGCATAAATTCCCCATTTTTAGAAATCACGCAGATCCTCCAGCCGGAGCGGGTCGCGCGCGGATCCTAGGCTTGAAACGACATCATTTTGGGTGTTTAAGGCTAGCCCCAAAACGACGTCGTTTTGAGAGGCTATTTAAGGCCAAAAATTTTTTAAAAAAAAATCATTTCATCCGTTTCCTTTAAAAAATACTAACTTTTCTTCCTTTTTTTCTCTGCAGGTCTGCAGTTTTCGGTGCCGCTCCTTCATTTCTTGCTTGCCGTCATGCAAAGCCACTTGACGTGATGGGTAAAAAAGGTAAATTTTGATTTTTTTTTTTTAGAAAATAATATATATGTGTGTGTGTGTGTGTGTGTGTGTGTGTGTGTGTGTGTGTATATGTATTTGTGTTGAATGATGAACAACAAAAAAAGATTCGAAATGAAACGGGAAAAATAAAATAAGATCACCTCGTTTTTCTCTGCTTTTTTATTTTTAGCACTTTTCTTTTTGTATTTCTCTGCTTTCTGTGTTTGGATCTATTGTTTTTGTGTTTTGAAATTTCTTTCTTGTGTATTGATCAATCTCTCTGAATATTACAATCGTTTTTCTGGGTCTCTACGTTTTTTATTGATCGAAAAATCCCCTCCCCTTCATTGTTTTTTTTTAGATGGCTTATATAGCCATTTTTTACAAATGGTTCCCCCCATTTTCTGTCATTTCGAGTTTAATGACCTTGCAGGCAAGTGGCGAGGGTGGTGCTGTTGAGGGCTGGCATGGCAGTGGTCAGATGCGCCACTTGCGCCGATGGGACGGACGTCAGAAGGTAGGTGGGCAGATGGGACAACGCCTAGGGTAGCTTTAGGGTTTTTTGTTTGTTCCTGTTTATCTGGTGTTGGGCTGGTGGGCTAGTTGTTTAATAGGCCTATTGTAATTGGGTCTTTTTTAGACCCGGGTAAAATTGGGTCATTACAGCTGCCCCTCTTTGCTCATTATCATGTAACGAGAATAGAGCAAAGACTTTAAAAGAGCCAATTTTGCCTGGTTTTGCCGAATCTTGACTTCTTGATGCTTCTTTTCTTTAGATAGCCTCGTTCTAGTCCATTGCCTCTTGTGCTTTAATCCACTCCATCGTCACTTCGGAGAGACAGGACTTGCAGCTTCAATCCGCTTCATTGCTCCACTGTATCTTCAGGGTATGAGATTTATTTTATTTTTAACTTGCTCCATTATGACTTCAGGGTAAGAATTCAGGGAGAAGAGATTCGTAGCTTCAATCTTCTCTACTGAAACTTCAAATAAATAAGGGATGATCCTCATTGTAAAATCAGGGAGACGGTATTTGTAATCTCAACCTACTCTTCTAAAACTTTGAGGAAATAAGGATTCAGGGAGAAGAGATTCGTAGTCTCTATCTTCTCTACTGAAACTTCACATAAATAAGGATTCATCCTCATTGTTAACTCAGGGAGACGGCATTTGTAATCTCAACCTACTCTACAGGAACTTCAAAGAAATAAGAATTTAGGGAGAAGAGATTCGTAGTCTCCATCTTCTCTACTGAAACTTCAAAGAAATAAGGATTTGTCCTCATTGTTAACTCAGGGAGACGGGATTTGTAATCTCAACCTACTCCACAAAAACTTCGAGGAAATAAGAATTCAGGGATAAGAGATTCGTAGTCTCCATCTTCTCTACTGAAACTTCAAAGAAATAAGGATTTATCCTTATTGTTAACTCAAGGAGACGGGATTTGTAATCTCAACCTACTCCACGGGAACTTCGAGGAAATAAGAATTTAGGGAGAAGAGATTCGTAGTTTTCATCTTCTCTACTAAAACTTCAAAGAAATAAGGATTTATCCTCATTGTTAACTCAGGGATACGGGATTTGTAATCTCAACCTATTCCACGAGAACTTCGAGGAAATAAGAATTCAGGGAGAAGAGATCCATAGTCTCCATCTTCTCTACTGAAACTTCAAAGAAATAAGGATTTATCCTCATTGTTAACTCAGGGAGACGGGATTTGTAATCTCAACTTACTCCATGGGAACTTCGAGGAAATAAGAATTCAGGGAGAAGAGTTTCGTAATCTCCATCTTCTCTACTCAAACTTCAAAGAAATAAGGATTTATCCTCATTGTTAACTTAGGGAGACAGGATTTGTAATCTCAACCTACTCCATGGGAACTTCGAGGAAATAAGATTTGTACGGCTTCGATCAACTCCTACAACTTCAGGATTGCCAGATCTACTGTCTTCGATCCACCCTACTCAGGGAGGCAAGATCTTTGAATTCACCGGTGTTGTGACAACGTCTTCTAGGGGACCTGTGCTGTAAAATCAGTTTTGTGTTTATGCTTATGCAAAATGGTTAGGATGCAATGATCAGAATAAATCTAATGCACCTTACTAAATGTATTATGGCCGACATTTGCATGAATGCAGAATGTCATGAGAATGGTCTTTTCACAAAGATTAGGATGCAATGATCGGAATGAATCGAATGCCCCTAAATAGATGTGTATGAATGATATTTACATGAATGCATGAGAATGACCCTTTTTACTGTTTGGGTTGTCATTGCTCGTAGTTCAACAAGGTTCTATCACTGATGCGTTACGATGCTTTTACGTTCAGCCTGTATCTTTGATAGAAAACCCAAAGAAATGATCATATCCTGCTCAGCAAGCTTGCCCCGCTGTAATTTCAGAGTCCCTTCCACTGTACCTTCTGGGACATAAAGTTTGTACCTTCCACTGCAACTTTAGGAGAATAAAATTTGGTTTCTTCCATCCATCTTCCTGCAGCTCCCTGGTATGGGATCAATTTGATCTGTTACATCATTTGCTGGGTATAATGGCCAGATGTATATGCCTGATATTTGCAGAGAATTATTTTTCTTCCCCGATAATGATCCCCTTGTGCGCCAGGGTTGACTTTGCTCGTTTTTTGTCGAGGTTGTATCACCGATGAAATGTCTTGTCTTTTGTTCAACCAATAAAAGGTCCAAAGAGATAATTATCTTTCTCCAATATTTCCAAATCTTTGAGCTGAGTGAGTTCTAAACAATAGTCCTGTTTCAAGTCCTTGTATTATTCTGAAGCTTTCTGGAGTAATATGCGAAACTCCTCTTATGAAAGTTTTATTAGTCCACCAATCATTATTTCAATGCAAAATGCCTGAAAAAGGTCGTAACAATGGACAAAAAGGAAATTGATTGGGAGCATAGCTCGAAACAAACAAGTTAATCAAAGCTAGCAAATGCAATCAAGAAAGAAATTTATTGGTAGTGTATTTCGAAAGGAATAAAATAATCACAAATAACAAATTCAAAATGGGTAAAATGGAAACTAGGTGCCGCAGATATCGCAGCCTGAGCTTCTCTGTTCAAACTTCATGAAGACCATTTTAAGCTCATTATGTGTTTAGGGGATCCAGAGTACTTTGTCGATGCCCCAAGACGTAACATACTTCTTCATTGTTAATTTAAGCGTAGCAAGACTACTCTATGCCCCACTTTTGATCAAAATTTGAGCTGCCCTTTTCGGGTTTTCAACTAAAATCCCCTTTGGTCTCAAAGTGCCCTTTGCGAGTTTTCGCTTTAGCCTCTCCCTTTTTTTTTGTTTTTTCTTCTTTTTTTGTGTTTTTTTTTTTGGAAAACTTTTTTATTGAATCTGGATTCACCGAATTGGGTAGGTCCTTGCTATCCATCTCGGTCAATATCCATGCTTCCCCAGAACAGGCCTTCTTTGTTGCAAAAGGTCCTTCCTAGTTGGGCATCCACTTTCTTCTGAAGTCCCTTTTACATGGGAAAAATCTTTTTCAAAGCCATATCATGAAATTTTCTAGGGCGAACATTTTTGTTGTAAGATCATATCATCTGACCGTGACAGATAGCTTTAAACTTTTCTCTTTAAATTAAATTGTTTATATAGGACCCATTCTATCTCATCCAATTTAAACTCTTGACAAGACTCGAAGAAAAGGAATCTCGACTTCAATGGGTGAAATTACTTCCAGTGAGAAATGTGCTGCCTCGACGAAGGTCCTGGCCGACATAAAGCGTAAAGGATAAACATAACTTCTATATGCTCATCTTTACAAATCTTGATCATTTTTTCCAATGATTCTTTTTTTTTTTAAACACCAATCTTATCATCATACCTATGTTTCAGTGGTCTGGCGTGTCTTAATGTGATCATACGAAAACATCTTTAAATTCTTGGAGATAACTCAATGATGCCTTGCCTTATTCCTACGAGGAGCTACGCTTCCATCTTCATCTCCTTCGTTAGTTCATATTGTCTGCTGACACTTCATAAGGTAGGATCTACCATTGGGAAGTAAGTTGCAATCTTTGTCATCTTCAAAGCCCTTAGATCCCTCTAGACACATATCTCACTAAAAAGGGAGTCAATAACAGCGTCGCTCATGTCATTGATATCTGGGGACCCATTGTGGGTATGAAGGCAGAAAATCCAAAGAATAAATGATTCTAAGGATGATTATTCGTATGATATGGTCATGAATAGAAAATGAAAAAAATGTACAATATGAAATGTAAAGAATGAAAATATTTACTTAGAAAGATGCATTTTATTGAAATAAAAATTCTGGACACAAGCCTACTTCTCAAAAGAAATCTTATTGCTTCTAGGCTTAAAGCAACAAGTGTGTTTTGCACATTACTCTAGATTAGCTTTAAAAATACATGTTTCTTCCATAATCTCGTTGTTCAAAACACTCTCAAGTACATAAAGGCAGATGCTCGAAAAACTTTTATTCCTCGGTTCTCTCTTCGGGTATACCATTGGCATTCTGATCCCCCGATTTCTAGTTTTCTAATGACGTCTTCAAGGAAACACAACTCTCCTGCCCCCAATTTCAATTACCGCTGCTCCGTCATCGAACTTCACAATACCCATGTTGATGAGATTTTCCACCAATTTCCTGAAAGTAAGGCAATTTTCTATCGAATGGCCTGTGATCCCCGCGTGGTACTCACACTGAGTGTTTGGGTCGTACCATTTTGGGTATGGAGGTTACATCGGTTTCGGATATTGGGGGGACACAACATGCGCATCAAATAAACTTTGATACAACTCCTTATACGACATCGGGATCTGCGTGAATTGGAGTTTTTCAACGTTTTTCCTTGTGCGAGATTCTTTTCTTGATGAACCTTGATACTCAATAGTCACAGTTTTTGGTTGATTAACGGTATTTGACTTTGAGTGCCCCATGTTTGTATTATTCACCTCGTCATCCTTTTTTTAGGAGCAGACCTTCTAGTGGTTTCCCCTGCTTCAATCTTGCCGCATCTAATCGCATTTTCTGTCATTTCCCCTGCCATTATTATTTCGAAAAGGCTCTTAGTGGTACTCACTACCATATGGGTTATGAAAGGGGCCTTCAAGGTGTTGATGAAGAGCATGGTAGTTTTTTTCTCTAAGAGAGGTGGTTGGACCTGCATGGCGACCTCCCTCCACCTCTGCGTGTACTGTCTGAAACTTTCATTTTATCTCTTTTCCATGCTTTGCAAAGTAATTCTATCCTATCCCATGTCTGTGACATGGCTGTAATGCTTTAGAAATGCTTGAGCCAAATCTCTCCAGGAACTAATGTTGGCCTGATTAAGCTAGTTATACCATCTAGCAGCTGCGCCCACTAAACTTTCTTGGAAACAGTGGATTAAGAGTTGATCATTGCTCACGTAGCCAGCCATTCGCCTGCAGAACATGGTGATGTGGGCCTCCGGGCAGCTAGTCCTACTATATTTTTCAAATTCAGGCATTTTAAACTTATGAGGCAGTACCAAATCGGGAACTAGACTTAAATCTTTTGCGTCGATCCCATGATGATGATCGATACTTTCCAGCGCTTTGAATTTTTCCTCCATCCATTTGCAACGATCCTTTAGTTGCCTTGAGGATTCTATTCTCGACCCCATTTTCTCTACTGCATCTAAATCGGGCACAACAGGGTTGGCCGGGCTATCTCCTGGTTGGGATCCAGAGCCTACGTGATAGCTCATGGGAGGTCTAGTGTCATCCTGCCCTTGCTAGGGCCTGATTGTAACCGGTGGCCTTTGGAGATATTCCACAGGCTGTGCTCTTGCGTGCGGTGGGATAAAACCCAGGGGGATGCCACCACTATCCTCTTCGACCAGCGGCATGGGACCTTTCCCCTTATCCATTGTCTCGTTCGTCATTTGGGCCATTTGGTCCATCATATTCCTCTGGGCCTCCAACATTTGGTCCCTCATTTCCTGCTGGAGTTTTAACATTTACTCTTGCATTTGTTCCTGCATTTCTTTCTGGAATTGCTCGAACCTTTGATCCATTTTTCTGGTTTTAGCGCGTGTTCCGTAGTGATGTTCCGCTTCCAGATTTTCTCTTTTCACTTTCTTTTCTTTTTTTTTCTGGAATAGCTTCAACTAATTAGGGTCTTTCTACAAATTTTAATGCATATGATATGATGTAATGCAAATGATAAAATATAATATAAATGAATGCAAAAAGAAAGAGAGGCGTTGATTATAAATTCAATTCCATTAGAGGAACTTTTCTAGAAAATACATTTCTTTACATAAAACGGATTGCATATATGGCTTTGTCCTCATAGTTTAGGTGAAAACACCAATCTTCTTCTTCGTATCTGGATGTTAGGGTCGTGTCCCGTGAACTTTCCCAATAGATGCCTCTTCTAGCTTCTTGTTGCTTGGTCTTGGTCGTACCTCTTCAGTCACTTATTCTCCGCGATGTTCATAAGCTTCTTTTAGAAAATGGAGACATGACGACTCCCAAATGATCTTTGTCGACCTGAATCCTCGGGCAAAGTCTTGTATTCTTCTGTGGGCTATCAGCCCTCTCTCGTCGTTTACCTGGACTATGTTCGAATGACCGTATTATAATCCACTTTATCAAGTAACACATTTCCTTATGACAAACTCTTCTATTTAGCAATCGAATACGAATCAACACCTCCTTTCTAAGATGATGTAGTGCAATGCAATCAAAACAAAACAAAACAAAATACGTCAGTATAGAAAAAAAAATAAACAACAAAAATAAAACACCTATCTGGGTGACCCCTAGGGTTTGGTACAGTTCTACCTAGGGTAGGCTCTTAGGTCTCTCTATATGTGGTTCGGTTCTAAAGAAGGGTACCTGAACCAGCAGATTCCTCGACCCTCACCCATTATAGGCTCATACGGACCGAGTTCAGTTCAGGGGAATACATTTCCCTATGGCTGCACGGAGATGAAAACCTCACGAAGACATAGGTACGGATGTATCTCGAAAGCGATCCACTATCCTGCACGGAGGTGAAAACCTCACGAAGGCGTAACTTTTCACTCCCACTTAAGGGTGCAACCACAATGGTCATGCAATGCAATACCGAGATTAAAACAACATGCAATAAAAAGGATCACAATTTTCAAATTAAAATTTTAAATCGAATTCTCAAATTTTCAATAGAAGACAGAAAATAATCAATTTACGGCCTGACTCTCTTTTTTAAGGTCCCCAGTGGAGTCGCCAAGCTGTCGTAACCATTTTTTGAAAAAAATGGGAATCGACTTTGGTTTTGAAAACGAAAATAAAACTAGGAGTCGCCACCGATCTTTATTTGATGTGATCTGATCACCACTATTTTAATAAAACATTTTGGTTTACTAAAATAGTATTTTTAGTCTACGAATTTTGAGAAAACGGGTTCGTGGGTCGGTTACATGCGAGGAAGGGCTAGCACCCTCGTCACGCCCAAACTTGGTACCTAATTGATTATTTATTGTCTTAATGTCGAAAATTTGAAAAGATTTTTAAATTCAGATCCTTTAGAAAATGTTTGGATAGTTTAGGCTGAAATTTGAGAGTTGTTTGTTCCGAGAGGAGACAAACATCACATCCAGCACGTTAGGACATGATATTCGAAACCTTCGTAATCAAAGTCATCTTGGGGTTTACGAAATCTACTAAGAGGATGTTTAATAATTTAGTTAAACGGAAAATCGCAACCCAGCACGTTAGGGCACTATTCTCTGAATTTCTAAACATATAAACATTGCCTTATTTGAAAACTTTTGGATGAAATATAGCGGTTTCGAAATGTATTTTTGTTTGATAATGTTAAACTAAGAAAATTTATATAGATGTTTAAGTTAAAAATTGAGATTTCTTTATTCCGAAAGGATATAAATATCACATCCAGTGCGTTAGGACACAATATTTTAATCTTTCGTAATCAAAGTCATCTCATGATTTACGAAGTTTGTTAAAAGGATGTTAGGCTATTTAGTCAAACGGAAAATCGCAACCCAGCACGTTAGGGCACTATTCCCTAAATTTCTAAATACAAAACATTGCCTTATTTTAAAAATTTTTAGATGCAATATGATGATTTTACAAAATGTGTTTTGTTTAATGATATAATATTAGGCTAAGAAAATGAATATAGATAAAAAAAATACTAATAATAATAATGATACTAATGAGAATATCAAATAATAGTAATAGCAATAATAATGAAAATAAAATAATAATAGTGATGATAATTAAATAATAAAACAATAAAATATAAAATAATGGTAATAATAATAATAATAAAAGAAATAGTAATAATAACATGTTAATATATGTATTAATGATGATAATAATAATAACTTAAATAGAAAATAATAATACATTAATAGGAAAAACAATGATAATAATAGAAGATATAAAGAGAATAAAAAAATAAAGAAATAATAATACGGGAGGTAGCAAATTAATGATAATAGCAAGTATACTAATAATGACAAAGATATTGAGTAATAAAGGAGTAATAATAATATCAATAACGATAAAAAATAATTAAGTTTGAAAATGTAAAAAAGGTATAAATAAGTATATAATAGCAATAATAAGTATATAATAAATCAGTATATAATAATAATATTAATGATAAAATAGAAAATAATTTGAAATTAAAAAATACATATATATATATATATATATGGATAACATAATAAAATAAAGTATTTAAGAATTAAAAAATTAAAAATAAGAAATATAGAGATACGATGATGGTAGTAAATACAATAAAAAATTAAAGATTTAATAGTAATAATAATGATAACAACAATAATATTAAAAAAATCAGCAACATTTAAAATTAATAAAAAGGGGCTAAATCGAATTTAGTACAAAGGTTTTGGGGAAAATATGAACAAATAAAAGAAAAGGACCTATTTGTATGCGCGAAGGAAGAGGAGGGACCAAAAATGTAATAAACCCCTCCGGCCAAAACACGCAACAGTAAGGGGACCCAATTGAAAACCAAATAGGCTTTCGGGGCAAAATTAAAGAAACGGAAAACTTGATTGCAAAACCATGAAAAGGCGGAGGGACTATGCGCATAAATTCCCCATTTTTAGAAAACACGCGGATCCTCCAGTCAGAGCGGGTCGCGCGCGCGGATCTTAGGCCTGAAACGACGTCGTTTTGGGTGTTTAAGGCCAGCCCCAAAATGACATCATTTTGAGAGGCTATTTAAGGCCAAAATTTTTTTAAAAAAAATCATTTCACCCGTTTCCTTTAAAAAACACTAACTTTTCTTCCTTTTTTTCTCTGCAGGGTCTGCAGTTTCTGGCGCCGCTCCGTCTGTTTGCCACCGCTGGCGCCGGCCACCACGCGGTAAAATTTGATTTTTTTTTTAGAAAATAATATATATATATGTGTGTGTGTGTGTGTGTGTGTGTGTGTGTGTGTGTGTGTGTGTGTGTGTGTGTGTGTGTATTTCTGCTGAATGATGAACAACAAAAAAAGATTCGAAATGAAACGGGAAAAATAAAATAAGATCACCTCGTTTTTCTCTGCTTTTTGATTTTTAGCACTTTTCTTTTTGTATTTCTCTACTTTCTGTGTTTGGATCTATTGTTTTTATGTTTTGAAATTTCTTTCTTGTGTATTGATCAATCTCTCTGAATATTACAATCATTTTTCTGGGTCTCTCCATTCTTTATTAATCGAAAAATCCCCTCCCTTCATTATTTTTTTAGATGGCTTATATAGCCATTTTTTACAAATGGTTCCCCCCATTTTCTGTCATTTCGAGTTTAATGACCTTGCAGGCAAGTGGCGAGGGCGGTGCTGTTGAGGGCTGGCATGGCAGTGGTCAAATGCGCCACTTGCACCGATGGGACGGACGTCAGAAGGCAGGTGGGCAGATGGGACGACGCCTAGGGTAGCTTTAGGGTTTTTTGTTTGTTCCTGTTTATCTGGTGTTGGGCTGGTGGGCTGGTTGTTTAATGGGCCCATTGTAATTGGGTCTTTTTTAGACCCGGGTAAAATTGGGTCATTACAATAAAGATTAGACAAACTTATTTGACTAACAAACTTGCTAAAAATAGGAGTCAACAAACTAACCATAACACTTAATAAAAAAAAAATAGAAACGTGGTGTGATTAATTTTCCATCAATCCCTCCCTTAAACTGAAAGTAGATTTCTAGTTTAAGCATGTAACGCCCCGGTTTTTGCTTAATTTCGTCTTTTGTAATTTTAAAACACAAATCTGTATCTGCTTCAATGGCTAAATGGTTTGGGTGTGTCTGAGAGGTCCCAAGTTCAAGTCTCAACTTGGGTAAATTTTGGTATTTTTATGAATAAAGCCCAAACTCTGGTTACTAGGCTTATAAGTTTAATTGTGCAAGTAATTAACAGAATGGGCCTGCTGGTCTGGTGGTTAAGTGGAGTGTTAATGTGCAAGGGGATTGGAGTTCGAATCCCTACGTGAGCATTATTTTTGCCTGTCACGTCTAAAGTGTTTGTGTTGGACTGAAAATCTGATTGTAGGAAGTTTAGGAGAAAAATAAGGGATTAGGGAGGGGTTATCGATTTTCTGATTACTCTGCTTCTTCTTTTTAAATTTTCGGCCAGCACCCTTCCTTTTCCTCCCCTTGCTGCCGAAACTCTTCCCCACCTCTTCCTTTTTTTTACGGTTTCTTTTTCAATTACTTGTTTTGTTCGATGCGACGTTGGCGTGATTGGTAAGTTTTGTTATGTTGTATCCTGGTTATGATCGTGGATAAGTGACTTAAGAAAAGTGGTTATTTTGATTTTTAGGAGTCAATCGAAGGGCTAGAGATTAGCCATTTACGGTGTGAGGTTGTAAAGTTCCTACTGTTCATTTGCAGGTAAGTGTTAAGTGATTATGTTGATTCGTTGTTGGAATGATGGGTTTGTTTAAACTGTGGTTATAGGCTAATTTCGAGATTTGTAATGTCAATTATAGGTTTGGGATTGCTTAGGATTGCGTTAGCACCGATTCAATACCAGGTGTGTACCTGAAAATTCAAAAAATGAGGTTTCGGTGAAAGCCGAAAACTATTCTGTCGATGCCACACGGGCGTGTGGTAGGCCGTGTGCAAGACTATTAGCCACCACATGGCCGTGTGATCAACGAGCCAAGCCGTGCGCAAGTGACACGACTGTGTGACGGCTGGGCAAGGCTGTGTGTGACACACGGGTTGACCAATTGGGCTGTGTGGGCCACACGGGCATGTTGGCCCACACAGGTGAACCACACGGGCGTGTGGGATTCTGGGCCAAGCCGTGTGATCAACGAGCCCGACCTTGCGCTGGGCTGAACGAGGCCATGTAATCCATATGGCCAAGGCCAATTTGAGTCGTGTGGGCCCACACGGGCAGGCTACATGGGCATGTGAGCCCATTTTTCTGTAATATTCTGTAAGATTGTACAGGTCGCCCTAGTTGACTGTGGGCCTAATGTAGGGTCGGTAAGCTTTACCTAAACCCCTAATTATGTGACTTGACTTTCTGATTTCTGTACCGAACATGAATTCTGATATCTGAATGTATGAACTATGTTTGCATAATAGAATGACATCCTATGTATGTTGCATTGCATCGGGGTGGGATTGATGATATTCGGAGGAAGTATCTGAAAGGCTTTTAAGCGTGTTATCTAGCAGCTTAGCTGCAAATTTCTGATTATGTGCCACATTCGGTACAACATAGTGTGTAGGGCTGGGTGGGTTGATTTTATCCGCACATGGTGTGTAGGGTTGGACAGAGTTGGTGTGTAGAGACTGGTTGGTAGGACTCTGTTTTCTTTGTATTCTGACTGAAATGGGCTGAGGCCTTGTAATATATCTAATTCTGTATCTGAGTGGGCTAAGGTCCACATCGTTTCTGTAATGGGCTCAGGCCCGAACTATGAATTTCTATCTATTTTCTAATATGTCTGCGTGTATGTTTTTTGTGGGGATTACACACGAGTTTGCGGAAACTCGCCTTTTCTCGCTTAACTGTTGAGTAATCCCAGTGATGAGACGGATCGGTGCGGCGGAGGACTCGGCGGTGACGACGGTTCTGGACATTTTAATTATGGTTTTATTTTTTATTATGGTTTTATTAAATCTTGGTAATTTTTTATGTAATAAGGCCTTTACATATTTTGTTTTAAATTTGGAATTTATGACGTAGTGGTACTGCTGTTAGAAATAGGAAAACTCAAGTTTTCAAAGTAAACAAAGGTTTTATTAAAATACATACGAATTCGAAAATTATTTTTGAAAGCTTCCGCGAATGTATAAGGATTTGAAACTGGATAATAAATAAATAAACGAGACGTTTTGACGATAGCCTAAGATACCTAAAACTGGTTTTAACGTAGTTACGTTTTCTAAAGCACTATCATGTGACGCCGCCAGATTCGGCCATAACATCCAAGCCGAGTTTGGGGTGTTACAAAGCAATTTCATCATGCAATCCCTCCCTCAATGTGCAAACTCCCAGCAGCTTTCTCAACTTCATGAAGCATTCAATCTTGAGAGGTTTGGTGAAAATATCAGCAGTTTGATCCTCACTTCTGCAGTAAACAACTTCGATAACTTGCTTCTTCGTGAGATCTCTCAAGAAATGAAATTTTACATCTATGTGTTTCATTCTTCCATGCAAGACAGGATCCTTTGACAATTTTATAGCTGAACTGTTGTCACAATAAATTGGAGTAGGCTCCTTCTATGAAAAAAAAACATCCGCAAGAATGTTTCTTAGACAAATTCCTTAAGTAGCACCTATAGTGGCTGTAACATACTCTGCTTCGGTGGTTGACAGAGTAACAATCGATTGCTTTTTAGATGACCAAGAAATAGCCCCTGATCCTAGCAGGAACACATACCCCGAAGTGATCTTCCGATCATTTGTATCCCCTGCAAAATCACTATCAGTGAATCCTGTAATAACCCAAATTCTACGGGCACTGGAAAAGTGAGTTTAGGGCCCCTGTCTTAGGAAAACGAGTCCGTAAATATTTATTAAAAATATTTACGAAGTTAGTATGGGTTGAATTAGATTTTTGATAAGTGAATTTAGTTTAATTAGAAGTAATTATTAGAAAGGACTAAATTGAATAGAGCATAAAAGTTTAATTATAGAATAGAGAAAGATTAAAAGACTAAATTAGTAATTAAACCAAATTAGTGACATGTGTAAGTTAGAGAATAAATACAAGTGTAACTAAAATATTAGTACAAATGAATATTATATATATACACTTATAAGTTAAGTAAAAGATTATTATTAGTATTTATTTATTATGTTTATTATATTATTTTTGTTAAATAAATATGATTGTGCCAAATGTGTGGTGATGATTTATACATGTGTATCTATATGTATTAATACACATATAATTTATATATTGGTTATTATATAGATATTTTATATTTAAAAAAAAAGAATAGAAAAGAGAGACAAACGAAAATTGGGGAGGGAAGAAAGGAAAGAAAAGAAAAAAAGGGAAAAACTAGGATTTTGATGCTTGGAGATTATTTGGTAAGTTTAATTAAGTCCTTTTCATGTGATTTTAATATTTTTGAAGTCCTAGAGTAAAATACTCTTAAAATTTATGTGGAAATTTTGAAAAATGATAGATTTTTTTAGGGTTTATGTTGAACTATAATGAAATTAGGGATTAATTCAATAGAATTTGTGATTTGAATTGATTGGAGGACTATATTGTAAACTAGGCTATAAGCTTTGAGTTTTATGAGCTAAACTGAAAGAAACATGAAATTATGGTTATATTGAAGTTTTGATGGAAATTGAATAAGGAAAGGATATGAATTGTAAAAAGGAAGAAGATGAAAATGGTTAGGACAAATTTGGGATTTAGGTAAAAGTTGCATGGAAAGTTATCATTTTATATAAAATATGTGTGTTATTAATTAATTATATTATGTTAATTTTCATAGCAAACAAGGAAACTGAGACGTCTAATACGAAGGGGAAGGAAAAAGTGATCGAGGAGTAGCTCGAGAAAATATTGATTTGTATTATCATAATTCAAGTTATTTATTATTACATGTTTAATTTCAATGTATGTGTATGGAAAATTAAATTGAGGTAAGTATTGATATTGGTGTTGAATGTGATTTGGATTGATGAATATAAATATATATATGTATGTGTGAAATTAAATAGTATAATTGTAGTGAATTTGAAATGAAATTGAGTAGTGAATTTGAATTGAGGTTCGGAAACCCTATTAACTAGTCGGGCTAAGTCGGATATAGATGGCATGCCATAGGATTGGAAGAGTTCAGGGATTCTTCGACCTTGAGTCGATGAGACACTGGGTGTCATTATTTACTTCGGATAGATTCAATGAGGTACTGGGTACCACTTTACTTCGGCTAGGCCGATGAGACACTGGGTGTCACTATATTGTCTCGAACTATCCGATGAGGCACTGGGTGCCAGTATGGTGTGTTTGGTTGGATCCGTGTATCCGCCAAAGTCCGAGTTGTGTTAATAGGGGTAATTACGTGAAATGAGAAAATCATCTAAATTTGATTATATAAACCATTTAATGAATAGTGAAAGAGATAGTGTGAAATGAGATAAGAAATAAAATTATGCTATGTGATTGAAGCATGAATCAAATGTTCATGAATGGTACCTATTGAAATGTGAATTGAATATTTATATGTGATTGAGAGATAAATCAAAGGTTCATGAACAGTTGAAATTCTATGGATGGGTATTAATTCAAATATTGAAAATGTCACATTGGAAATATAATAACTTAGTATGAAAATTATATGCATGATGTGTTATTTATCTAATATGTTTATGATATTTGATTATTGCTATAAATTGAATTATGATAATACCGCTAAGTAGTTCCAATACTCAGCGTACGGTTTGTTTTTCGTGCGCAGATTAGGTCAAGATAAGTTGGACTTGGCATCTGATTCAATCCCGGCTTCAACTCTATTTTTGGTGATGCATCAATCTTTTGGTAAATGTGGCATATACTAGGGATAGTGTTTGTCATTTGTAAATGTTTTATATTTTGGTTGTAAATGTGGTATAAAATCTTTAAGAAGTTTTTTTTTTTTTGGTATGATGAATGTTATATGATCAAGATTTATAAGTAAATGATTGTGTATGAACTAGGTGTATTTAGTATGTAAAAATAACCTAAAAATGGTGAAAAATGTAGTTTTCACACGGCCAAGTCACATAGGCCTTTGCCTAGTGGCAAAGTCAGAATCGCCCATAGGCTAGTCCCACGGCTGTGTGTAGCAAGTCAGAATTGCCCACGGACTGGCCCCACGACCATGTGATCCCCACGGGCAGGCCATACGGGCATGTGCCCCTATTCTCAAGAAAAAGTTTCCAAAGTTCCTAATTTAGTCCCAAATCACTTCTTAATCATATTTTGGGTCTCATAGGTTCATATTAAGGACTTAAAGATGAAATTTGAAAAGTTTTAAATTGAAACACAGAATTATGTCTCAATTTACTCGTTTACTAGTGTTTAACTTCAGTAATACCTCGTAGCCCTATTCCGACGACGGTTTTGGGTTAATGGGTATTACAAATCCAATGAGATTAGACTTTATTCCGTTCTTGTATAAGATCCCATAATCCGATGTCTCTTGTAAGTAGTGAAGAATTCTTTTAGCAGCAAGAAAATGCATCTCCTTTGAGTGTTCTATGAACCTACTAATAAGACTAACGGAATACATAATATCGTGTCGTGTGGCTGTCAAGTACAGCAAGCTTCCCACGAGTTGTTTGTATAAAGTGCTGTCAATCTTCTCACTAGAAGGAGTTTTCTCCAATTTCAGCCCCAGCTCAGTGGGAGTGGCCACAGAATTGCAATTCTTCATCCCAAATCTGTCTAAAATTTCCCCGACATACTTCTTTTGTGAAATAAAAATTCCACAATCTGATTGATATATTCCAATACCAAGAAAATAATGCATTAACTCAAGGTCAGACATATCAAATTCTTTCATCATTGATTGCTTAAATTTATCAAGCATCATTGAATCAATCCCAGTATCAATTAGATCATCCACATACAAGCACACAATAACAATCTTCTCATTCTCAACTTTGTAATAAAGAGTATACTCATATGGACACTTATTAAAACCTGCTGAAATGAAATAAGCATCTATTCGACTATACCAGGCTCTCGGAGCTTGTTTCAGCCCGTATAGTGCCTTTTTTAAATCTATATACCTTTTGTTCACTACCATATTTCATATAACAAGGAGGTTGATCGATAAATACCTGCTCTTCCAACTCTCCATGTAGGAAAGCTGACTTTACATCAAGTTGTAGAATCAGCCACGAGTTTTGTGCTGCTACTGCCACCACTGATTTGATTGTGTCAAGCCGAGCCATATGAGCATATACTTCTTTTTAATCAAAATTGAATTTCTACTTGTAGCCTTTGGCTACTAAACGAGCTTTATACTTGTCAATCTCAACATTTTCTTTGAATTTGGTCTTGTAAACCCATTTAACTCAGATTAGCTTTTGTCCTCTTGGAAGATCAGTTGACTCCCAAGTGTCATTTTTTTCAATTGCAACAATCTCGTCATTCATAGCTTCCTGCCATTTCAACTCTTTACAAGCATTGTCAAAATTCATAGGATCGCAATCTACAAATAAAGCAAAAATTGTCTGAGGATCTTCATCATCTTCAGATTGATTCTCACTAACCACATAATCTTTCATCCACACCAACTTTCTTCTGTTTCTTTTACCACGCCCATTCTGTTGATCTGCATCAACTGTAGGTTGTTCCATTACTGGTTTTGTGATCTCACCACTGAAATCAGCTAGAATTTGCCTCAACTGCTAGTTGTCATTATTTTCTCCCTACGGCTAGAATACCTGCTCATCAAAAACTACATCACGACTGGTAATAATTTTTTTGGTGGTGGGGTTATATAATTTATAGGCTTTAAACGTATTGCTAATGCCAAGAAAAACACACTTCTCAGCCATGTCATCAGGCTTTGTCCTCTTCTAATTCGGCACATGAAAATAAGCAACACATCCAAACACCCTGAAATAACGCACATCCGGTTGTCGACCTGACCAAGCTTCTTCCGGTGTCATCTTTCGAATAGCATGTGTAGGGCTTCTGTTTAAAACATGAGCACTCCAACTCATTGCTTCCAGCCAAAAAACTCTTGGAACATTACTTCTTCGTAAGAGACTTCGAACAATATTTAAAATTGTTTGATTATTCCTTTCACTCACTTCATTTTGTTGAGGAATATAAGCTGCAGTGAGTTGTCAAAGAATCCCATTAGAGTCAAAAAAGCTTGCAAATTCTTGAGATAGATATTCTCCTTAACGATCACTGCTAAGAGCTTTCATTAACATTCCAACTTTCTTTTCAACCAGCGCTTTAAAGCTCTTAAAAGCTACAAAGGCTTCAGATTTTTCATGTGGAAAGTAAACCCAACTCTTTCGACTAAAATCATCTGTGAATGTTATAAAATAACGCTTACCTCCATTTGTAGTTGGATTCAATGGTCCGCAGATGTCAGAGTGAACCAATTCAAGTTGTTTTGAGGCTCTCCAGGCTTTTTCTTTTGGAAAACTATCTCGAGGCATTTTTCCCACAACACAATCTTCATATACTCATGAAGGAATATCGAATGTAGGGAGACTAGCAACCATCTTTTTTTGTTGTAGTGTTTGCAGTCCTCTAAAGTACAAGTGCCCGAACCTATAATGCCAAAGCCACGCCAAACTTGTTTCTTGTGTTGAAAAATAAGAATGGTCATGTTTAATATGTTAGATATGCAATGGAAAAAGCTTATTGGCCGTCATGGTGACTTTAGCTATTAACCCAAGATTGACGTCTTGGATCTTGCACACTCCATCCTTGATAATCACCTCATAACCCTTTTCTTGGAGTTGACCCACGCTAAGTAAATTTGTCTTTAGATCCGAAACATAGAAAACATCAGAAATACTTTGGACAGATGAGAACTTTGTTTGGATCTTTACCTTTCCTCGTCCTTGGACAGAAACGAGAAAGTTGTCACCAAACTTTACTGTTGTTTGAAACGTCTCATCGAGCTCAAAGAATGATAATAGGTCTCCACACATATGATTGCTACAACCTGTATCAAGATACCATAAATTCTTTCGAGTCTCCTCTTCAAATCACACACCATTAATAGGGTAACTTCTTTCTCTTCCTTTTCATCAGTTGCTGCTACAAAATTTACCATTTCTCTGCCACGGTCTCTACCATTCCCTCTCCAATGGCCTCGACCTAGACCTCCGTCACCTTTTCCATTCAAGTTGGTATTGTATTCACTACAGTAATGACCATACCTATGACATCGAAAACATTCAATTTGGGATTTGTTTATAGCTTTTGGCTTCCTATTAGGTATGCGATGATCCCAAACATTTCTCCTCTTATCGGCACTTCTTCCCTTCCATTTGTTATTACCATGCCCAGAATCGTTGTGAGCCGATAGTGCCTGTAGTGTTTGCTCCTCACTCTCTTGTAAAACAAATTTTGACTTATGAATTATTAATGAGTTCTCTAAGTCATTGTAACATCCTAAAATTTGAATTTTTATATGTTGCATTATTTTGGTGCTCAGCTAGTTTATTTATCCTATGTGTGTGTTAAAATAGTCCTGAGAAGGTTCGGGATTTATTTGGGTTTGGTATAATTTTTGGAAATTAGTATTTTAATGAAGTGGAACAAGTGACCTTCAAGCTTAAGGTAATTAAGAGGTATAAATTAACATAAGATGAGCAAGTAGTAAAGGGGATATGGCGCCATGTGTGTTCCTTGAGGGAAGAGGTTCGAATCCCTTGTTGTGCATGTGAATTTTATTTTCTTTCCTCATAGTATCGGTCAAGCCTAGTATTTATGGTAGGTTGGACTTTAATTTTTATGGTAAGGAGGTTAAGAGAAAAGGCAAGTGTAAACTTAAGGAAGGGAATCATATGAATAAGGTATGTAGGGGGAACACAAGGCATATAACAAGGAAGATGTTTTGGAAAGTTTGCAGTGGCCAAACTTTGACTTTGTGACCATGTACTTGGATGATTTTAGGGGCTAGGGGGGAGTGACCGAAATTTTGATGGCTTTTGGTAGCTAGTTGGTCACTTTGGCTTTTGGTCATTTTTGTTTTTTTTTCTACAACACTTTTCTCTCTATTTCCTCTCCTTAGCCAAATGCACTTTGAACAATAGGTAAACATCTTTTGTTTTTCTTTTAGTCATTTCATATTTTTGACCATTTCGGTCTTATTGCTCCTTTTCTCTTCAAACATTTTCCTCCTAAGTGCCGAAATCACCAAAACCTTGGAAGGCCATTTTCTCTTTTCTTTTCTTTTTCACCATTGCCGAATGCACACTAGCCTCAAACCCTTCCCTTTGTTCATCTTCCATTTTTGAAAAGAACCGAAACCTAAACACCTTATTTTCTTATACCTTTCTTCATCTTTTCTTCTTACAAAAAATTCTCAAATATTATTTTCCCTTTTATTTTCACCATGGCCAAATGTTACTAAACACCATCCCCTTCAATTTTTCCTTCATAGCCGAATCTTCTACCGCACTTATCTCCATTTCAATCATTTCTTTCTTTCTACTCACACTTTGATCAATCGGTAAGTGACTAGTACAATACTTTGGTATTGTTATTTTCCCTTTTTCTTTGTTCCGAATTTACATGTTGGTATGGGATGGCCTTTTTGGACCGAGACCATCATCATACCATATCTCATTCGAATCTTTTCTTTATCATAGAAACTTAGTGGAAGGCCGAAACTTGGAGTGTCCGAAATCATCGTGTATCGCTAGGATTTAGTCAAAAACTTTAAGGTAAGAATTTCTATCAAGGATTCCATATTACTCTATATTTCGTTAAAGATGGGGTTTATTAACCGATTTTATCTTAGGGACTCTATCGCTTGATTTTCATCCTTTGAACATAAGGATTTCGTGGTAAGCCGACTTAGCTCATTAAGATCAATCGTTTTAATAATGAAGTATTAGTTTGGACTAATATTCTTTTGTCAATGGAGGCAAACAAGATCGAATCAAAAGGAGTGGTGAATAGTGATCGAAAAAGGAGCGGATTCGCTATTCCCTCTAGATTCAAACGAACGGCTGTTTCGGTAATCTGAGATTTTCCACCCGGTTGTGGACCCTCATCCGGTGAGAATCAACTATTCGAGGTTGTTCGCAGTTCTAAGCCATTAATTATTCGGGATTTTCCAATGGGTTGTGGACCGTCAACCGGGGAAAACCGGCAAATCGTAGTTATTCGCGGTTCTGAGGGTAAATCTTTGATCGTTTCTTTACAGTAGCTTTATTAGATCGCGTTTATTTTTCTAATCGAGCGTTAAAAATATTCTAGGTGTTGACGATCAAGAAAGTGTAGTGCTCACCGTAATCAGGTGTGTATTCTCACACCGTATTTCATGGGTTAGATAACTATATCGTATTAATTGCTTGATTTAATCATAAGTTAGTGAAATCGAGTAAAATGGCATTTTTATCACTTTAGTGGTAAAGACTATAAAAATCGGTATTAAGACTGTGATATGTGATAAATGGGCCAAATGTGATATGTGATAAATGGGCCAAATGTGATACTTGATTTATGGGCCAAATGTGATATTGGCTACATGAGTCGAAATGTGATATGGGCCAGATTGTGAGAATTTTATAATGGGCCATATATTTGTAATAATTATATGAATGGATTGTAGTAATTGAATGTACATATTTTATACATGATTTGCATGGGTTGGGATATTTGACGAAGAGAAGTTCTGGTAGCTTTGCTACAAAATTATGGTGGCTTGTCCACAAATTGATATATGGCTTAATGCCCAGTTTGATATATGGCTTAATGCCCAGTTTGGTGTGTTGGCGGGGTGGGTGACTAAAGCTCCCCACAGGTGTGTTGGTTGGTACAGGTGGTGTGTAGCGGATGGTAAAGTAGGTTTGGTTGGGAAACTTCATATCACATTCATTCTATACATGTTATTTTGTCATATTTGTAACTGGGCTTTGGCCCAATAATTGCTTAATTGGATTTCGACCCAGTGGACAATGGTAAGTGAGTTACACACTGAGTTCTAAGTAACTCACCCCGATTTCCTTACTCATCTCAGGTAATGATCAGTGACGAAGACTTGGGCTATGGACGACTCAGTGGAGGCCATACTACGAATAATGGGTTATTTACATTTCGGATTTCTTTTTAAGTACTTTTTATTATTACTATTTAAGTTAAACTGTAATAAGGCCTCTGGTTAAATTTTTATGAATGTTTTACTTTTGGATGGATTTTATAATACACTTTAAATACTTAAGTGAGATTTCTTTCCTAAAAATAGAAATAAATGTTTTTCTTAAATAAACGTACGAAAAGGATTTTATTCTTATATAATTTTAACTCGGATATTTTCTGTAACAATATTTTTTTTTTGTTTTCAAATTACTTTCGAACTCTTTAAATTTTCTCAAAATATTAAAATCCAATTTTTTCTAAGTTTCAATTTATACGACTCAAACTATTAAGATTTAGTAATCAACCTTAGTTTTAATAACTCCATGTCAAAATGTTTTTTTTTTAAAACCCGATTTCTTTAAAAGACTAGATGTATATTCATTTTGTGTGACATGTCAAATCTGGTCTTAACGCATAGACCGGGTTTGGGGTGTTACACTCATCAATGGAAAAAGCATCGAGGTCTTTTGATTCCTCAATTGAGTAGACAATAAAATTATATTTCGGCAACAAGGATCGTAAAATTTTTTCAATGACGGCAACATCTCCAAGATGTTCTCCATGAGTACGCGTCCTATTGACGATTGTCATTGTTTTAGAGAAATAATCTGAAATAGTCTCTCCTGGCTTCATGCGTAAATTCTCAAATTCCCTCTTAACATTTGAAGCAGTGCACGCTTTACCCTTGCATTTTCTTGATGCTTCTTTTTCATTGAGTCCCAAATATGTTTTGTCGTATCCTTGCAAAGAATCGTTTTAAGGATTGAACGACCAATTTCTTGGAACAAATAATTTTTGGCCTTCAAATCTTTCAGCTTTTGTGCATCAATCTTCATGTTCTGTGCATCTGTCAAATTGGTTCCAGCTTCTAGCTCTTGGATTCCATCCTCAATGACAGACCAATATTCTTTTGACCTTAAGAAATTTTTCATCAACATGCTCCAATGATCATAATGACCATCAAAGCGAGGAATAGCAGGTTGAACAAATCTATTGGAATCACTCGGATTTTGCGACATCATATCTGGAACACAACACAAAACACTCTAAACCTAGCTCTGATGCCACTGATGGAAAATTTTAAAGGAGTACTTAACACAAGAGAGGAAGATAACCAAAATCAATTCACTATTATTAACTTCAACAATTATGCCTTTATATATGCTTACTGAGAAATTAAATCGTGTAAGTAAGATTCTCCACTAACAGACTAATGAAAACAGAATAATCTCATAAAGATTAAACCAACTTATTTGACTAACAAACTTGCTAAAAATAGGAGTCAACAAACTAACCATGGCACTTAAACAAAAAAATAGAAACATGGTGTGATTAATTTTCCATCAGAAAGAAAATAGTTATAATCCGTATGGTAATAATGACCCCTTATAAATATCATGTGAGAAGCGAATTTTTAAAAGAAAATAGTTGTAATATGTGAGTAATGAAATTTTTTATTTATTAAATAAATGTAGTATACGAATTAAATAGAATTTTGAACAGTTGATAATGTTAATAAAATTATGATTTTCATAATTAAGAATTATGTGTATGTATGTATTAGAAATCAAATGTGAATATAAACAACAATTATAATATAATGTTGGTTACCATAAATTCAAATGTGAACATAAATAAAATTTTATTTAAATACAGTTAAAACTCAAGTAAATGCAATACTAAAATAGTTAATTTAATTAAAAAAATATTTTTTTAACTCAAATAACTAACTCAAAACTTAATATTTCCATTATACTTTCGTGCAGTTTTTATATTATATATATAATTTATCTATCTCTATAAAATATATTTCAATTATTAATCATAATATTAAAAAAAAGCCGAGTAATATATAAATTATACCTAAAGATGTCGGATAAATTTTATAAAAATATATAAAAACTAATTTAATTTGAAATTAATAATAATAAATCTCTAATAATATATTATACATATTATAACCTCGTTTCAACTATTCATTTACAAAATATAATTTGACGCTAATAGATGTTCATGTACTTAGAGTCAAATTGTATTTTATTTTCTCTACTCAAAAAATTGATAATTTGATCCTTATAAGTTAGATCAAAGAGTGAATTACTCATTTCTGTTAAATTTTTTATTTATTTGTTTTGTTAGCTAATTGAATAACTAGACACTGATACATGGCGTGTCATGTGTACTCATGTTGACGTACATGAATCAGTTTTTAACAATAGAAATGGATGAAATTTTTAACAGAAAGATCAATTTGTTCTTTGATCTAACGTAAAAAGGACTAATTTGTCTATTTTTAGTAGAATGGGCAAAATGCAATCTGACACTCAATACAACAGCTTCCATGTCGTTTTTACTTAATTTGAGATTGGTATTTTATATTGATATTAAACAAATATATAATTAAACCATGACACATTCATAATATGAGTAAAAATAATTATAGAATAAACTTATAAAAATGATATTAAAGCTAATATGAATTTGGTTGAATGATTATAACTTATTAAACATGCATATATTTTTTAAATTTTACATAAAAATATAAAAAGTAACTATCAAAATAATATTTATTACTTTAAATCATAATAGTTTTGTAATAAATTTATGACCGATTTAACTCAATTAAAATATTAAATAATTGTATGGATAGGATTACTTATTTCACAAGCTTACAATGTCTGAACGATTGTAAAGCAGTCATGAGACCAAGTAACTATAATAATATTGACACGATAAGGTTACGGCCTCTAGTTTCACACCACTTCCTAATCATTACATATAATTCAATTATTTTATTCTGTTTATTGATATATATTAGATTACGATACATGAGTGAAAAAATTTTATGTAATAAATTTATAAGAGTTAGTTGAGTTTATAATGTAATAATTTAACTTATTATTTAGTCTTTAAAGTATATCTATTTTTCTATTTTAGTATCTAAAACATCATGTTATGAAAATGGTGGTCAATTAGTAAATAAAATATTTCCTTCAAACAAAGAAGTTGTAATTACATAAATAATCATCTAATTATAAAACTTTTCATTTTAATTATTTAAAATAAAAAATTTACAATTTAAACATTTATGTTACATAGCTTAATCATTTTGGTCACTCACGTTAAAAACATAAATGACAAGTTGACGTGGAACTTAAAAATCAGTATAATAACAAATTTAGCTCTCAACTTTTACATATTATATTGGTTTAACCATAAATTTAAAAAATTAACCCTTAGAATTTACAAATAGTGTCTATCAATCTGTATTTTCTTTTTCTAACTTAAGAAAAAAATGATAAATCTAGATATGATCCTAGATGTATATTTTCTATTTGATATTGATTGATACAAGTCATGTTATACTATTAAATAACGAACCTTCAATTATTTATTTCTAGAGAATTTGTGCGCTTGTAAGTCCCCGATAATTAAATAAACCAAAATTTTACCATAGCTGCAATTTTAGAGAGATGCGAAAGTGAAGTATATAGAGTCGTTTGATTCTACTTTTAAAAAAATTCAAATAAGTATATAAAAATAAATAAATATTTTCAAAAAAATATATAATAATAAATTTAAATTTTATATAAATTAATTTTTATATTAATATTAAATAAAATAAAAATCCCTACCCCACCCCTGTCCCTCTCCCTCTCCCCCACCCCCTACCATCGTCCCTCCCCTCTCAAAATCTCGGCAGCGGCCACCATCTTACAGAACAACTGAAGAGGGTCCCGACATGTGGCTGATGCAAAATGGGGCGAGTTGGCATGGAATAGCGGTCCTTCAACTAAACATGCCTTTGCCTTGTATTAATTAAAGGTTTGATAATTTTTGTTAAATTTGGTTACCATTTCTTCATATTATCTAACCCCCAATGATATGATTATGAAGCCAAGCAAAAATCCGAAAATGGAAGAACTTCCAACTTCTATCGTAAATTCAAGAGTGAGATACAATAATAAAAAAGGTAAATGATGTTTAAGGATGGCATTTAAAGTCTGATGTTAATTCATTATTAAGCAATATAATGCACTAACCCTCTTCCACCTCCCATTGTTTCTGCTTCTGATGTTTTGAGAGGGGCGGGGTTGGGTTGGGGATTTTTATTTTATTTAATATTAATATAAAATTCAAATTTATTATTATATTTTAAAATTTTTTATGTATTTTTACATTTTTTTAAAATTAAGATCAGATTAAAACTATCTGTAAATTTTACAGGTTAAATTTATTATTTTACCCATTTTACCAAATTATGTATAAAAGTTTTGATAGTTGAGTGTATGTGTAGGCAACTTCGTACACACGTAGGCCTTTAATAAAAAGAAAGCCTAAGAAGAGAGGGAGGAAGGAAAGGACACGGTTGTTTTGGCATTAAAAAAGAACCTTTTAGAAGTCATAAATGATAGTCTTAGGTGTGAGCTTGCATTGGTCCCTACGTTTGCAGTGTGTGAACTGTCATCTGCCCAATAAGTAACATTGTTTACTAGTTGACCCAATCCCATGCATTTTTTGTATTTTTGTTCTGTTACGGAAGCTAACTACCACCTGCCCAACCATCTGTAATTAACCCCCTCCCCCCTCAACCTAACTTCCCTCTACTTTTTCTCTTCTAATAAATACCATCCTTCCCCTCTCCCCTTCTCCCATATACCCCATTTCTTCTTCTTCTTCTTCAATTCTTGTTTTTGTGGCAAACACATGGCAAGCTCAAGGACTGTTTGTGTAATGGATGCTTCCGGCCACCTTGGCTCCGCCCTTGTCCACTTGCTCTTACATAGAGGCTATACTGTCCATGCTGCCCTTCAACCCCATCCAAATGGGTTCCAATCAGTTGAGGAGCTATTGCCTAGTAGTAATAAAAATTTGAAGATATTCGATGCAGACCCTTTTGATTACCACAGCATTACAGCTGCATTGAAGGGATGTTGTGGTTTATTCTACTGCTTTGAGCCTCCATCTGACCATTCTACTTATGATGTATGTTTTACCTTTTTTTCCATCTCTTCTAACTAACCATGTTGTAATCGAGTTCATTGCATGTTAACAAAAATTGAATTTTTGCATGTGGCGCAGGAATTCATGGCGGAAATTGAGGCGAGAGCTGCACACAATGTGTTGGAAGCATGTGCTCAAACAGATACAATAGAGAAGGTGGTTTTCACATCCTCCGTAACCGCCGTCATATGGAACGAAAGTCGAACTGGTTCCGACCTGGACGAAAAGAACTGGACCGACATCAATTTTTGCAAGAAGTTTAAGGTACTTAAACATGACATCTTCAATTATGTTTAGTTGTTGGACATAAATTGATTGTTGGACTTGCAATATTTTGAGCAGTTATGGCATGCACTGTCGAAAACGTTGGCGGAAAAGTCAGCTTGGGCACTGGCAATGGACCGAGGCATAAACATGGTGACCATTAATGGAGGATTGTTGATGACGCCTGACCTAACCATCACAAATCCTTATCTAAAAGGAGCAGCTGAGATGTATGAAGATGGGGTATTTGTTACAGTGGATCTAAGGTTCATAGCCGACGCTCATATTTGTGTGTTCGAAGATGTATCATCGTATGGACGATATCTATGCTTCAACCATGTAATCAATTGCAGCCATGATGCTGATAAACTTGCTCAAATGCTATTACCATCCTCTGATCCTTCACCTCCTCAAAGGTTGGTACTTGGTTAAGAATAATATTTTTAAATAATTGTCTGGAATAACTTTATTTTATTGATTTATATATGCTTTGTGTCTGCAGTTGGAAGAAGGCGAGAATCTACCAGCAAAAAATAAGCAATAAGAAGTTGAACAATTTGATGATGGAGTTTGAGAATGATCAACTTTTAAGCAATTGATTTATGGATTGCTGCATTTATTATTTTAGAGAATATTATGTTACTCAGACACAGATGATGTATTTACCACATATCGAATACGGGTATTTTAGGGAAAAAAATAAGTCTTTGTAACATAGGTTACATAAATTTAGGATATCCTCCAATTTTTTATATTCTTTAAAGATTTGAAATTGTTTGAATTTAGTAGTCAAAAGATTTTTACTCATTCAATCCCTTGGCCTGCAAACATGACAATTGACCTTTGTCTTTTAGTAGTGATAATCTTTTGCTATTTTGGGCAGTTCTATCTCTAAACAAAGGGAGTCGGCCATCAAATATTCGATATAGCAGAAATGTACAACTAGCTCTTTATTTAATATTCACATTCACTTTCAGGACTTGTTGAATGAATCCCCACACAAAAATTGATTCATTCGAAGGATGCATCCTTAGGCACTTAGAGACATAGACATGATCGAAGAAAGCTTGAATTTGCAGACTTTGGTAGAATTTTGAGGCTGGAATATGACCTCTGTACTTGATCTTACGCTTACTTCTTTCCACTCGGAAGCCGAAGCTCCTCCACTTCGATAATCTCGAGGAGAGTACAAAACCTGAAGCTTTGAATGGGCTGCATCAACAAAGTATAACATGATGGAACAAAAATATGGCAACAGTTAAACCAGTCGATAATGTCAGCAATAAAATTAAAAAGGACTATGAGAGAATATTAATCCAAAAGAAAATTGCAGATTACAATAAAATTATGGGGATTACCTAATCCAAACATGCTAATCTTTTGGATGACAAGGCGACTAACTTTTGATCTCTTGATATTTCTCAAAGCTAGGATGTCCTCTTGCTTCCCTTTAAATTCCAGAAATTCTCCAAGAACATATTTGTTATCTTTAACCTCCAGCCTGCAGACATCATTGGAAATCAAGTTTTCTCAAGCTAAAACTTGCTGCTGATGAGAATATAACATTCAAACGAATCATGAAATCTACTCGTATAATAAAAAATTCATCTTCCTATATGTCTGCAAAATAGGAACAATTTACTTCCTACTTAATCCCTAATGCTTAATTCAAAATTTCTTGTGTTAGATATTCTTTGCAGTATCATTTTATTTACAAGTGCCTGACAGATGGAGAATCTTGCAATTGGTTCAGAGAAAACAAAGTGAAATTATGTAATGGAGTTCCAGTGTCACGTAGCAATATGCATTATCAAAATTATTGACCAAAAATGACATGATAGTTATGATCCTATGCGAATGAAGTTAAAAGCAAAATCGTTAGCACATTTAGTGACAAACCTGTCCCATATGGGAGCTGTGCTGAGAATAAAGTTGAGTTGCTGATGAAAAGATTCCTGCATCTCCTTCTTCCCACCACGAAAGGCACTTTTAATCCATCCAGAGAACATACTTCTTGGTTCTGGTTTTAGTTGCACCCATTGATCATAAGTGATAACCTCGGATGGAAAATTGTTATAAAAGGTACTGCAAGTGAAATCTATTTAGTAATTAGTCTTATATGGATTTTTCTTTTAAGAAAAAAGGGGGAAAAATGGTTATTCAGAACAAACCGGAATTTTGGATTAGGAATTACAACTTTGTATGAAAAATATCCTTCAGGTATAGCAACTCCCCTTTGTTCAATATATGATTCGAGGACTGAAGCTTGGTTTTTAGCCTTTGAAACCTGAAGCAAAAGATAATTTATAATTATCTTCACTACTCTCTAAAGTTAGAATGCTTTCCTATTAGCCAAAAATAAAAGAGTTAGAATGTTTTTTCTCATCACTAGCAGTAGAAAAGTTTTACACTCATACTAAGGGTGTGTTTGATAAAATATTAAAAAAATTCATTAAATTAAAAAAAAATTCAACATTTAATTTTTCCAAGTGTGTTTGATAATGCTTAATGCAGAAACTATTACGTTAATTTTATTTTTTAAAAACACATTTGAAATAAACAAGCTCTTAATTTTTGTTTAAAAATAAATATTCAAATGATTATATTTAACTTTTATTGATAACTATTTAAAATAATATAAAATACCATATTAATAAGACTGAAATTATGAAATAAAGAACTATGAAATATAACATACTATCTTAATAAAAAAATTATAAAATACTTTATTAATAAGATTAAAATTATAAAATAAAGAATTTTAAAAATCAAGATTTACTATTATCAAACAACAAAAATATAATCCTTTTGGACTTAATTTTTACTAATATACCAAACAATTATATCATATAAATTCAGTACTAAACATTCAAAACTTAAATTTTCACTTAATTAAACATCTAACATACCAAATAGTTTTATAATATAAATTTAGTATTTATAAAATTCTACCAAAAAGTCAGTACTTACTTTTTTTGGTACAATTGTGATTTGAACCAAGCTATTCCCGGGGAAGGGGATCGTTCGGCCAATAGGTCACAACTTGGGGTTCCAAAAATTCAATACTTAATTTTTCAACATTTTAATTGTTTAGTTGATCAAACAACATTTAAGGCTTTGCTTGAACCTAAAAGGTAGCATGTATACATTCATGATACTAAAAGCCAACTTGTAACCAGACATTAAGGTTTAAAAGACTCAACCAGAGGTGAAACTGATCAGACTTCCAATTCTAGTCCAACCAGTTGAACCGACTGCTTCAAAGTAGTTTTTTTTTTTTTTTTTTTTTTTGTCTTTAATATAAAAAAAAGTTTTGATTATAGTTTTTCCTTATACATTTAAGTTTACCAGGATCTGATTATTGATCACTAGAACTAAAAGTGTAGCACTCTACAAATAGACCACATAGTTATTGGCAATATAGTTAATAATTAACAAAAGTATGTTTTTGATTTAATAGTATAGATTTCAACATAAAATTAAGAGGTTAGGGAAAAAAACAAACAAAAAGAAGATAAAACCGATTTTTAACCGGTTCAAACCGTTTTGTGCTTGTTTGGTTACTAAGTGACTTAATATGCTAGCTGAACTCGACAGTCCACCAGCTCACCAACCAGTCCAAATTTTTTAATCTATGCTAGACATCTCGCCCCCCCTCTTCCCCCCTCTCCTCCCCACCAAAATGCTTAGTAGAACATCAAGTAACTATTATCGGTTTTGAAGGTGCTTGTCAATAAAAGATGTCTGGTAATACAGAGAAGAGTGAGAACTCAGAAAATAAATGCAGTTAATATGCATCGTGACACTGAGAGTACAACCCATCAGCAAAGCCTTTATGGCAATCAACATTCACCACAATAAACATGCAAACATGCAGTACATATTGAGTTCCTGAAGAAGTAGATATGGTGACTTACGGGATCAGGATTACACACTGCACTTTGGCTACTGCCACCTTCACAGGTCCAGCTACGATCCTCATTTATAGAAATGAACCCTGCTAGATTCTGGACAGAAATAACTGCTGCTTCTCTGCACATATGGATTAAAATTTCAAGAAGTAAAATAAAAAAGCACCAGAAAGTTTACATCAACGGAAACTCCAGTGATTATATAATTTTGCAACATTAAACAGAGATGAGAAATAAGAAAAAGAATTTTAAAATACTAAAAATCCCATTCTCAATGATATTAGCATCTTTGTACGCAATTTAAACAAGCCAATTATAGCTTTTATAAAATATATATAACTAATAGCTACTAAAACATACTCAAAGCAAATGCGATGAAGCTGGCAAAGCATAAACACCTTACCTTTTAGTAACAAGAACAATATCGATATTCTGTCGAGAGCCAGTGTTGACATCCGGAATGTGAAGCCCCACATACACCTTTCCACCATAAAGCTTTTCAAGTCTACAATGAAGATACATCAAAAGAAGCAATTAGTTGAGGATTGGAGGGATTTGATTACGGCCACTTAGAACTTACCAAAATACTCCGTTTTAAATTTAGCATTAACATCAATTTTGGTCCCAAATAAGCTAACAAAATAACCTAAGACTATGTTTGATTGTTGCTTCTGCCACTTGATTTGTGCTACACAAAAGAGAGAGAGAATTAACACAAAATCCCGCTCCATATAACAGTAAAATCATGGACTTCGTTATTCAAAAGATCTGAAAATCAATTTTTAATTCTTCACATTCAAACGCAGTAATCCTTTTCACTCACAAAGCCCAATAGCAAGTTGATAAAAGCAACAACAAAAGAAGTATCAATTTATAACATTTTTTCCATGGGAAAGAAGTAAACACTACTTCAAAACTCTTTCTAAGAATTCAATTCTCCATGAAACCAAACAAACCTTAACAACCTAATACTTGCACAATCAAGCTCAGCTCAGAAACAAGTTCTACTAAAATCAAGAAAGTATCGCTCTTTTTTTTTTTTTTTTTTTTCTTTGGGGGGAGGGGAATTTATTAGAAAATCATGAAAATAGAAAAAAGTTGAAAGAGTAAAAGTAGCACCTATTGGCGACGGAGAAAATAGCATTAAAATCAAAGGTTTCGAACTCCAAAACGTCGTCGGAGCCGTAGAAGAAGCGGCGGAACAAGCGGTAAAAGACAAGTCCACAGATGATCTCCACCCACATGGTGGACTCCTTTATTCTAATTTTGTCGCCGTAAAATATAAAACTTGAAAATGAAAACTAAAATGAAATTGGAAGTTCCAACACAAACAAACGCCACAGCCACAGGATCTTATTTCCTTCTTATCTTCTCTACTTTCTTTAGAAATAAAAATTGACGGGATTTTAACGTGGGAGTAAAAGCGACGCCGTGTAGACTACCGCTTCTCTGTTAGGAGAGAAAGGGCTTACCACCGGATCAGCTTAACGCCTTAACCACTAAGCAAGAAAACAATTTTCTTTATTCTAGCTAGTTGGTCACCTAACGTAAGGGGTTTTTTTTATTTTGTTCACTTAAAATTAATTCCTTGCAATTTGGTCGCTTTCGTTTATCACACAACAGTTTAATCTCTTTATTAAGCTCGAATAAATCGATAACCATGAAGCTGAAAAGAATAAAAAGAAGGGTCGAGTTGAATTTTTTTTTTTTTTTTTTTTGGATAATAAGGGTTTAATAGGATGAAAATTTTTTATAAAGCTTAATTGTATTTTATTTTTTTACTAACGGTTTTTTTAACCTTTAAGCTAATAAATTATTAAATTTTTTTATCTAGGGATAATGTCAACTAATTTGTTACTATAATAATAAAATTAATTAATTTAATCTCCATTTAGATTTTAAAATTTTATTTTATGTTTCGAGATTATCCTTAACGAAATCAACTCAAATAACAAAAATTAAACTTATTTTGATAATATAAACCTGAGGAAAAAATAATTACAATTAATTAAATTAATTGTTTGTTCTTCGTTTGATAAAAATGTAATGGAAAAATATGAGCTTTATTTGAAATGGAAGATAAAATTAATTAATTGCTTAATATCTTAGCATAGAAGATTCAATATCATGTAATAAAAAAATTGGCATAATATAATATTTGGTACTTGACATTGACATTAGCATAGAAGATTCAATATCATATAATAAAAAAATTGGCTTAATATAATATGTGGTACTTGAAATTGACATTTTTTTCCTAATTTGGTACCTAAACTTTTTTGGTCCAATTTCGTACCCAAACTTGACACTTTTTCTTAATTTGGTACCTAAACTTGACATTTTTTCTTAAGTTGATACTTAATCTTTTTTGGGGTCCAATTTAATACCTGAACTTGACTCTTTTTCTTAATTTGGCACCTAACCTTTTTTTTTGTTCGGTTTGGTACTTGAACTTATCAAACGTTTTACAAATTATTCCAATATACTAACAATGTTATTTTTTATGAGGTAGAAAAAATAATCAATGTATGACCAACATATGACACATGATATGATTTTTTTTTGTATTTTATATGTTCAATTAATTTTAGTTTTATTTATTTTATTAATTGAAAATAATAAATTTCTTTTCATTTGGGATTTTTAAAACTCTTTTTTTCTTATTTAATATTAATTCGTTAAGCATAGTTCAATTCCTATTTTTTTAACATGAATTTCCTCTAACACTAACTATATTTTTGTAGCATAACAGAAAAAAAAATTTAACACTGTTACATCACCTTTGGTTGGGGGAAATGGAATAAGGATGTAATAGAATAAGGTTGTAATGGAATAGAGCTATAATGGAATAGAGTTGTAATTAGTAATTTATTTGTTTGGTTGAATGGAATTGAATAGAGTTGTAATAGCATTATTGTGCTTGGTTGAATAAAATAGAGCTGTAATAGCATAAAGAAAAATGTTTAAATGACCAGAGTACCCTAAACAGAAATTTTTTTTATGTAGATATTATTGTTATTGTTATTAATTTATACTAGGATTATTATTAAATATAATTTAATCATACTTTAATATAACTATTATTAAATATAATTTAATAAAGATAATAATATATAATTTAATAACATTCTTAATATAATTGTTATTAAAAAATGAATGAATAAAAATCATAATATATATTATTAGAAAAATAATATATAACTATTTTATTATTTTTAAATTGCAATGCATATTTAATGTGTTAGAATATCATTAGCGAAACAAATAATTTAATTATATTCTATAAATTAATCTTCCTATAAATTAATCTCAATTTTATGGTTTCATCTAAAGTTTCATTTGAACTATAATAACTTGTGTCATTATTTCCTATAACTTAATCCCAAATTTATGGTTTCAACTAAAGTTTTATTTGTTATTTACATAATTTTTTATATAATTTTTTCATCTGTGTTATAATCTAAAATTGATAAATTGTATTAAACATGAAATTTTTATTTAAAAAAAAGTGCATCTTTTTATTTTTCTACTTGTCCACCATTGGTATTAGTATTGCTGAAACATTTGTATGAATAGTCTGAAATTTGGTACCAACATAATAAAATTATATAAATAGTTTGAAATTTTTATTTTTCTACTTGTCCATTGGTATTAGGATCACTGAAGCATCGGAAAGAAAAGGCACAAACATTTTATTTCTATATATTCAACACTCGAAATCTTGCCAAGTTGCAATATCTCCTTTGTTTCCAAAGAGACCAATTGGGGACAATCCGCAATCATAATGATGCCAAAACTTAATCCATATTGTGATAAAGATTCCAACTCTTTCTAACCAGAGATGTCAAAATTTATTGAGTTTGCGAATCTCAACAATGCCTTCTATATCAAACTTTGAAATGTTTTTAAAAGACACCTTTTCAAAGAGGTAATCGCATCTGCAAAAGAAGAGGCTTCATCCACCAATTCTTGACACCTTCAATGCTTAATTCACATAGAGACGAAATACCTGAAATTGAACATTGAACATTGAAAACCAAATAATTATATTCTTAATTACTCTTAGAGACACCCCAAGCCCATAGGAAAGCTTCTTGCTGGGTCTAACTATGTTTTATCCCTTACTCGGCCTTGCCTTTGCTAGTTTACCTGTTATCAGTAATTTAACACAAACGCAAGGTTAGAACATCCAAGAAAATAAAATCATTATTTAAGGTAATTAAAACGATTACTATTGCTAGAAGCAGGAGGGTAACATCCTTCATTACATCACTTTAATCTGACAGAACAAAATACAACTACATTTGGCAAATATGATCGCTAATTTGTTAAATAGCCAAATTTCCAAACAAGATGTGCAATATGCTATTCCCCTCCCCTCCTTTTTTTCTCAGATTAAAATCGGTTGCCATTGATTCAGATTAAAAAGAATATGGTTCACCATCATGGACTTAACTGAGACAAAGAAACACAAATTAGGGAAAATAAAACAGTTAACGGGTGAAAGGCTTACTAGCTTATATGAACAAAGAAGCTAATTTATCAGCTGCTTTTGGAGTTGAACCCAGTTGATGTAATCTTGCACTAGTTGTTGAAGAAGCAAATGAACAAGTCTATCCAGTAGAGCTTGTATCATTCCAGCTCATATCATTATGTATTAAACAGCTAGAAAGATGAGATAATTAAACACGTAAACATACTAGAACAGAAATACAATCACATTATCATGCTGACATTCTAAAAAATATGACTAGAATCAAGATTCTACATAAGTAAAATATAAATCGAATCTTATGAGCCAAAATTATCTAGTCAAAGGGGCTCCCAAATTAAGGTAACGCACCAGGAGCCTGAAAATTTTGAAATTCAATAAACCTAAAAGGAACTGCAAAACTTAACAATTTCATATTATTTTGGAAGGAAAAAACATATACAGAAAGATATTCTGGACAACCCAAAAAAACAATGTTTTGTCACGGGGCAGAATTGAAGTTAAATATCCAGGTAACTATCATGATCTTCGAATCCAATAAGATAACAACCTCAAGACATAGATTCAACTTCACATCAACCTCTAAAAATGGTTCAGACATATTGGTGTCCCAAGTAATATGATTTATCATAGTAGCTGCAAAATTCAAAGCAATATTAATAGTTACAACATGGTACCAAATACTCGCTTTATATAGCACAACATGCATTCTTGAATATTTTGAAAAGAAAAATCTTCATAGGTCGTCCATCTTAATTCTGTTATCAATGATACAACTGAATGAAATCTATCCAAACACACACAAAAAAGGTTGTACCCAGTGCACAAGGATCTTGGCTATAAACAGGGGCAGGTCTAATGTATGCTGCCTTCCTTTATTCACAGAGGTTGTTTCAAGGGTTTGAACCCATAACCAAGCAGATAGAAAGTCAGGATGGCCTTCAAAATCTTGCCTATTATAACACAAAACTTGTAGCTATAGTTTGTATCCAATTGGGTGATAAGAGGATAGCAGCTAGGGATCAAATGAAAAGTTTAGCCACAGTCTTATAAATCCAAAAGGACATACATTTTAAGTTTAAAATGATTGGTTTTCAAACAATAGGTTTAGCACTATGAAATAAGCATTTTAGTCCATCTAAACAACATTTGTCACTCTAAATAAAACCAAACCTATATTAGCTCAGAGGTATACAAATGCCATAATAAGTACTTGAAAAATGGTCATTTTGGCATTCCACAACTTTTGAACCCTTGAACTACATGCAATTTTAGCAACAACTATACACGCAATTTTCATGTCATCAAACAGAATATGAATAACAGTAACCATTTTCTTTGTAATACTTGACAAATCTTTCATTTTCAGGATTCAGTGAAAATAGACATTGTCATTCTCATCTAATAAGCACAATAGCAAAAATTGGCATTTTGATGTTGATGTTACTTGTGAATGTGTATGCTTTTGAGTTGTGACTAACTAGAAATTAGCATGACAAAGCACTGATGTCTTTCCATACAGTGTAATTTTCATAGATTAATATGTTCAAATTTTGAGCATTCTTCACTTTTGCTGTAGAGGCTTCAACGCTAAGAGGAATCACTGGATGATGCATTTTTTGGATGACATCAAATTTTCAGTAGAACTTAGCAGTGTACTTGCAAAATATAACCTCTGCTGACAGGTTCTGAAAATAAAATCAAACACGAAAAAAGGGTTATGAAATTTATGTACCTCAAGAGGACAATCGTTTAAATAAGTAGGAGATTCAGAGAGATTGTTGAAGAGTTTGAGGTTTTGTTCCAAAAGATTCTTGAGTTTGATTTTTAGATTTTAGGGTTTCCAATTCTTTTTTGAGCTTGAAAGCGTCATTATTTTCAGGAAAATCATCGCCGGGGTTGTGATTGTGGTGGCAACATTCCATTGCAGTCCAAGTGACGTTGGCGACTTCGAGAACCATCTTGGCAACCTCTAGAGCTTTTTGGCCAATCGTATAGGAGGAACTAAAGGTGAAGGTAATATCGAGTGAGGAACAGAAAAAAAAGGAAAAAAAAGAAAGAAAGAACGAAGAAGGAGGGTAAAAATTGAAAAGGGAAAAAAGGATCATATTCAATGCCCATTCGGTGGTGAGTAAAGGAAATGGCTATGCAGCTTTTTCCCTGAATAAGAATGGATTCAATGCAGGCTGTAATAGGCATTACAGCCAAGCAAACATTGGTTTCGTGGTGGGCCCACTGAATTAGGCTGTAATCTATTACTATTACACCCAACCAAACATACTGTTAGTATTTTTATAACACCTCATACCCAGCCTAGACGTTATGACTGAATCCTAAGGAATTACATACATATGTTTGAAAAACAAAAATCTAAAATTTGAAAACATTTCATAAAACTATACTTGATAATGGTATTTCCAATTTTTAAAGTAAAATTACCTTATCCGGTTACTTCATTTAAATTCTAGAAAAACACACATAAAATTACTTTTTTTTTTTTGCAGTAGAAACCTTAAGTCAAAACAGAGTTTTGAAAATCATAATTTGGTTTTGAAGTTCAATGGATTGCAGTTTGAATTAAAATAATCTTAAACATTAGAGTAGTTCAAAACGAAAAAATAAAATCCAAAATATAAACAGTCCTCAAAAGTCCAAAAACAATCCAATGGAAAATAATATTTAAACTGAACAAAATAATTAAAAAGAAAAACCAACAATTTTTAACCAAGCTCCCGCCATACCGATCCGTCCTAAGTCAGTTGGTTACCTGAAAGAAAAGCAAATAGAAAGTCAGCTTATGGCTCAGTGTGTAATACATCTCAAACAACAAATCATAGCTTACGGCTCAGTGTGTAACACATCTCAAACAACAAATCATACACATATAAATTAATAGATAGTATTTCAATTTATGCTCAGATACAAAATCAAATATATTTTCATTAACAGAAGCAGATGCAGAATCAGACCTTACTCCCATCCGCTACATACCATCTCCGTCCATTCCTACACACCAATTAGGGTATCAAGTACCCATCCAACCCCATACACCAATAAGTGAGCATATGTCACTTTTTAGAAGTAGTGCAGTCAAGCTGCCAATTAATAATATGCGATAAACTGCCAGAAGTATATATATATATGTGTGTGTGTGTGTGTGTGTGTGTGTGTGTGTGTGTGTGTGTGTGTGTGTGTGTGTGAGTGTGGCTGAGCCACTATAACATATATATGTGGTTTTAAACCACCAGATAAGGCAGATAATTAAAATGCCAACACTTCCTCTGTCATATCACATCCCAACCCAATGCTTATGTACATACTGACATAAATTCCATATATGTATGCTTTTCGTATGTAATCATGCTTTCAGAATTGTCAGTGCACAAATCATACTTATATAATTCACATACCTTAATCATATCGCATACAGAAGCATACTAACAAATATCATGTTTTCAAGTATTATCTAAGCAGTATGGACCCTACAAAGAGTCTAAATATGAATCACAGATCAAATTGGCCTTAAGTGATAATTTTCAGAAAATGAGCCTACACGGCCTAAACAACCCAGACCATGTGGGCACACGGTTGTGTGGCTCACATGGCCTGGCACACAGTCATGTGGCTCATACGGTCTGGCACACGACCATCTGGCTCACACAACTGTGTGACATCGACAGTGGGATTTTTAGCTTTTTGTCGTTCGTTATTTTTACGAGTTCAAGTCACATACCTGGATAATTTCTTAAGCAAATTCAACCACGAGATTTTTAGAACCTAAAAACAACATTTAAACAACTAATTTTAGTAACGATTTACTGATTTCCAAATAACTCATTTGGTCACAATCGCTAACATACGCTTTAGTAAACTAGAAATTAGCCTTTTGGGTGTTCAGTTACTTACCCAAATAGTCACGACAATCCTCCGAAACTCCTAATTCACTGGAAGTAAGTCGTGCGATTCATAAACCACCAATTTTAGAGTAGTAAAAAATTACATCACAAAAAGAAGATAACAAACTAATACCACAACCATGAAAAACTCAATAAAGCACAAATCTTTGTACATATTCCTTACCCCCCACACTGTCAAGATTGTTCCAAACCAAATATGGCACCAACCGTCGTCATGTGAAATTGAAAACAAAGCAACAAGGATGAAGTAATGATCGTTATCAAGAAAGATTATTGAGGCAATGATGGACGGGAAAAATCAAGAATAAGGATTTGGGAAAGGTCACAAACAACAAGAGAAATAAGTGGGGAAAACGTGAAAAGTGAGAAGAGTAGAAGGTGAAGGAACGTGAGAACAAAACAATTTCCTTTTTTTGGGGAAAGTTCAATAAAATAAGATAAAATAAAAATAAAGATATTATATAACCGATTGATTTTCTGATATCCTATCAGATTTCCCCAAAGTTCGAATTTAACTAAACTAATAACACAGAGCAGCAGAATGAATAGGACTAAAAATATATTTCCACTTACACATACATGGATTCAAACACAGGACCTCTAGGTAAGCTAAAGTCTTACCACTAAACCATTAGGCTCATTCTTGTCAACAGGTGTGCACAAATAGTTTTTAGACCATATACTCAAAGTTAGGGGGTTTAGACAAAATTTAACAAAAATACAAGGGAAATGATTCGAACCCAGAACCTCACACACAAAAGCAACACACTTAACCACTGAACCGAATTACTTCACTTGACATATTCTAACAATTAAAAAACTTAAAATTTTGGGGCGTTACAACTCTCCCCAATAAAAGAAATTTCGGCCTCAAAATTTACCTAATTCAAACAAATATAGGTATTGCTATCGAATTGAGTCCTCAGGATCGTAAGTCGCTTTCTCTGTACCATGATTCCACTACAGAACCTTAACCAACAGAATGGTATTCCTCCTCAAGACCTTAACTTCACGATTCAGAATTTGTACTGACTCTTCAAAAATCAAATTCAGTCTCACTTCAATCTCCTCAACAGATAAAATATGAGATGGATCAAACTAATATCGCCTCAACATAGAGACGTGGAACACATCATGTATATGATCTAACTCCGGAGGCAACTCTAGTTGATAAGCGACCAACCCAACTCTTTTCAGAATCCGATAAGGCACAATGAACTTAGGACTCAACTTACCCTTACATCCAAACTGTAACACCCCTAACCCGTATCTATCATCGGATTAGGATTACGAGGCATTACCTGACAAAATGCTGTTTAGCACGCTCATATAAATCATTTCATGTTCAAAAATTGTTCAAATCAAATATCAACCATCTATTCGTTTATATAAATTAAATTCGTATATATGAATCACTTAATCAACTAAAACCCCGATCATACTTTATTATTATTAATACACAAACAATCCATGCTTCAAAATTAAAACATTTACATACCATATATTTAATCAAATTATTATTTATTTTAAAAACCAACTAACATGCATTAACATTAAGCTACTTATACTTATTAAGTATAATATTCGAAACATACCAACATTTCATACATAATATCCGAATACCTAGTTTATAGACAAGCATATTTCACTTTTTAAACCAAGTGCACATAACACAACATTTATTTATAAAACATTATAATATTCATTTGGCAACTTATAACATAACCAAATTCTTTTAATGTTTAATTGGCTTACATTGACCATTTTCTATATACTTAGCCGAATCAAAACATACCAATTATATATACTTTAAACCATGCCATTTAACAACACCTTTCAATATTAGCTATTTCATTCAATTAAGCACATATAAAAAATCCAAACTAAGTTCAATTCAGATCATATTAATGTATCCATTTTGAAAGGCATTTTGCTTAAACTGAACATACCAAAATCGGACAGCATATATATATACAAGGTGTTAACTAACACATAAAATTCTAGTAAAAGACATACCAATTCATAAAACATTATAACCCCATCTTAAACCATGTAACATGTAACATCCTAAAATAGGGGTTATTCGTGTTTGAATTATTTTTTTGCTTATGTTTGAATTGCTGTGATAGTATCCAAGGTGTAATAAGACTTGATTAGGGGTCTTGAGTAGGCTTGGAATGGTAGAAAAATATTTTTGTAAGCTTTAAAGGTAGGGAGCCTTAACAAGTAGGGGTTACAAGGATAAAAGAGGCAACATTTGACACAGAAATGGCCTTGAAAAAGTGGCAAAAGGAAGGCCACTTAGGAGCTGCAAGTGACGCCACAAGGAGCAAGGGGGAGCCTGTGTTCGAGTCGCGAAAATCCCCTTTTTGCTCTTTATTTGGACGGCATAGGGGGAGAGTTTTTCTCTTTTTAAACTCCTTTAAATAATAAGGATAATATTAGCTTTTAATTAGATTTTATTTTGGTTAATCTTAAGAGGTGGCAAGGAGGAAAAATAGGCAATTGAGTATTCAAATTATTTTGAATAATTTTAAACTAGTGGCCAAGAGGAATTTTAGGTGCTTGCCGAAATTTGAACTCTTCATGAAAGAGTGGACGGCAAGCATAGGGGGGGAGGTGCCGAATACTTTTTAAGGCACATACCTATCATCTTGTTTCTCTTTTCTTCATTCTTGCACATAGCCGAATTCCCTATTGAGCACTTTTCTATTTTCTTTTCTTTCTACAGAATTGTTCAAAGTCCCAAAACTCCTCTCTTTTGTTTTCTCTTTTGCCGAAATCCCATCTATCTCACTTCTTTCTTTCCTCTTCTCAAAACCCTTAGCCGAATTTACCCCAACCCTTATGCCAAAATTTCTGTTCTTTCTATTAAACTCACCATTGGCCGAATATCAAGTGTGGTGTTGATCTCTTTGGGTTTTCTCTTTCAATCGGTTGGAGAAGGTAAGTGTTGAAAGCCGAAAGTCTATTTCTTCCTATGTTCTTGTTCTCTGTCGATTTGGTTGACTGATAAAGGACCGAAATATACTAATGGTTGGCTAATCTTTCTGATTGAAACCGATTTCACCTAGGACTCTGGGATCTTAAAGCGGTAGATCTGATCCTTCACTCTCTGTCAATCGAGATTGGTAAGTATGGGTAAGGATCTATTTTAGTATTCGAAAGCCGAAGGCTATTGTTATTGATATTATGGATTGACCGATTGTAGTTTGGTGAAATAGATTCGGGTACCGTGTGTTGTAGTTAGTACTTAAAGGCAAATAGGTGAGGTTTCGGGTTCAGATAATAACCCCTTGAGTTTATTTTGGTTTGGCCGAATGGACAATGGCACTAACCTAATGTTGGCCGAATATAGGGGTAAGAAGTCTAGGGTGGCCGATTGGTTTCGTCGGGATTTAGGACTATCATCGACACCAGGTGTGTACATACACACTTTATAATGAATTAATATGTTGAGTGTTTGTTAAATCTGACTTGTGTAGATGCGGGGTTTAATACCATAATGGTATAAGCGAGAAATCAGGTAAGTCTCGTGGTTATGACTCTCTTTATGATGCTTTTGGGAAGCATGACATGTTGTTATATGTGGTTATGGCTAATGATAACTTAATGGCATGATCTCTGTTAAATGTGTATCCTTGATTGATGTGGGATATGTGAGTGGAGGGGGAAGGAATATTCGTGTCGACGGACACCAGTGGTTTGGTACCACAATGTGACTACGGTCACCAGAGGTTTGGCACCTTCAGAGGTTTGGCACCTCGTAGCGTCTCGTCCCAGTGGCTTAGCACCACAGTAGGTTGGCCCCACAGTTTACATTATGGGATTGACGCCAGTGATTTGGTATCACACGATGGGTTGGCCCCATCATTGGATTGTGACTTCGGGTCACTAGTGGTTTGGCACCACAAGTATTGATGGATATCGTGACTATAAGTCACCAGTGGTTTGGCACCACCAGTGGTTTGGTACCACACGGGGTAGAGAAAGGTGATACGGATGGTTAGGTTGGGCGCATGATTTAGTGCATGTTAATTTATTATAAACTGTGTATGATGTGGCATTAAACCGGGGGAAGGGTTACACATTGAGTCTTGGTGACTCACTTTCTCTCTTATCTTTTTAGGTGATCCGTAGGTCGCGGATGAGGAGCCGAACGGACTCGAGGTGGCCATGCAGTGGAATTAGATTTGAATGGACTTTGAATTTCAGTTTATTTTATTCGATTGTTAGTTTTATTTTAATCAGATTGTAATAAGGCCTCCTAATACTTTACTTTAATTATTTTACATGTTTTGGATACTTGTTTTAAAATTATTTTGTGATATTGAAATAAGTACACATGTTTTCTAAATTTAATCGAAAAATGTTTTATCGTGCCATCGGGTACATTTAAGATCCATAACAACTCGGCTTAATAAAATTTCAAACAACCCTAAGTATGGTTTTTATATACCTCAACTGTTTTAAACAAAGACACTATCTTTTATCAAAAAGTCAAATCGGTTTTAAGAAATTTTACAAAGCATTTTCTCTGTAGCACACCAAATTCGGTCGTAGTGTTTGGGCCGGGTTTGGGTTGTTACAAAATTGGTATCAGAGCCCAGTTCAAAGCTTGGCTGTGGGGGCCCAAGGCCCAAAAATGATTTGGTAGGCCTTTTTGAAGTATTTTTGGTTTTTAGAACAGCATGGCACCGAGTCTCCGGCACCAATCCGCCCAGGTAAGTACCTCTAACTTTTTGTTTGAATTATTACTTGTAGAAAGGGTAGGAATGGAACGTAGAATAGTCTTATAGGAACTTGAACCCTAGGATTAGACTACTCAAACACAAAAACAAAACATAAGCTTTAATGAACTAAACCAACCTATGGCTAAGTCACTAAGCTAGGGTGTGGTAACCCCTGTACGCATGTCTAGGATTGGATCCGGAAGAGCTTGGTATTTAAGCAGTCCTAGTGACTCACCTCCTCTTCGCAGTATCCCACAGTGCGTAGCTTCTGGTTCACCCTAACTCGGGGCTCGGTGGTGTGGTAACTTCATGCGCATGTCTAGGAATGGTTTCGGTGGGAGCTTGGTATTTAAGCAGTCCGCGTGACTCACCTCCTCTCTACTCGAATCCTGCCTGGTGCGTAGCTTTGGTTCACCCCGACCAAGAGGGCTCGGTCACATAGCTAAACATAATGACTAAACCCAGAAAGGAACTAGCCATGTTTTTAGAAAAAGAAGAAAACAACCAACCCTAGTTTTTTTGTGAACTTTTAAAATCACTCTTTCAAAGTTGAGAACAACCTCTTTACAACTTTTACGAAAAAAAAATTTTGATTTGTGGAAATTACAAAAATGCCCTTAGAGGTAAAATTACCAAAATGCCCTTGGTTCATAAAATATCAACTACTCAATGGTTTTGCCAAAATTTCATTATTTTATAAACATTCAAAAACCCTACCTTGCAAATTATCAAAAATACTTTGGTTTTGGAAAATTACTTAAATGCCCTCAACTTGCAAAATTAAGAAATGACCACGAGTTCTAAAATTTTTGCAACATCATCGTTTAAAAAGGAAACTCTCAAAAAAGGAACCTTCAAAGTTTTACAATCTGTTAAAATATCCCCGATTTATTAAATTTACAAAATTACCCCGATTGACAAAATTACCAAAATACCCCGTTTTCAAAAATTTTGCTATACCTTTAATTTGTGAAATTTTGAAAATACCCTCCAGTTTTGGAAAATTTCAAAATGTTTTGATTTAATAAAGTTTTAAAATTTCTTTTATTACGAAAATACCCGTAAAAATGACGAAAATACCCCAGGATAGAAAACAGATGAAATGTCCAGAAGAGTGAATAAGTATGAAAGATATTAGGAATGGATGTTCTCTCTGTGTGAACTAGGATAGAGAACTTGAAACTTTGTTTGATCGAAAGAATTCCTGTTAAACTTTCCATAAAAATTTCTTCGCGAGTAAGCAAGTGGAACAGTCACTAATCCATAAAAATTTCTTAATCAAATTAAAGCGCGGTAGTTAGAATGAGCTCTAGAGGACGTGGACGTCGTGGATGCGGTAGAGGCAGGATGACCGTGTCAGAACCCGTTAGGTCGGGTCAGGGTTCTGAAAACCGCTACCACCACCCCCAACTTTTGGAGCTGAGGATCAGGATCAGACAAGGGATGAGGTAGTATCGCAAGCTGTATTGCGAGTTTTTGAGATGGTGGCTGGTGATAGTAGAGGAATGGGAGCTCAGAAATCTGTTCCCGAGCGACTCCGATCCAACGGAGCTGAGGTACTCCGGGGTGTGTCGGGCGTGGCACCCAGTGCAGCGGAATACTAGTTAGAATCAACTGAGAGAATCATGGATGATCTCGATCTGACCAATGAGGAGAAGTTAAAAGGGGCGGTGTCACTTCTAAAGGATGATCATATCAATGGTGGCTCACGGTTCGGGATGGTGCTACGGCAGATGATCTGACTTGGGAGTACTTCAAAACTGCTTATCAGAAGAAGTATGTGGGTACTAGTTACACTGACGCGCAGAGAAAAGCTTTTCTGGGGTTGGTACAAGGAAATAAGTCAGTGTCGGAGTATGAGGCGGAATTCTTGAGGCTGAGCCGCTATGCTCGGGGGATTGTGTCAACCGAGCATGATCGTTGCGTCCGTTTTAAAGACGGACTTAGGGATGAGTTAAGGTTATTGATTGCTCCACAGCAGGAGCGTGAGTTTGCTGTTCTGGTGGAAAAGGCTAAGGTAGCCGAAGGGGTCAAGGAATCTGTGAGACAGAACTATGATAGAAACAAGCAGAAGAGAGGCTTTGGGTCGTCTGGGTCAGGTGGTAATGTTCAGAAAAGGGCTAGGCAGAGTGGGCCAAATCAGGCAAGAAGGCCCATGGCTACTAATCAGAGACCAGCCCTGTGTAATCGCTATGGAAAATCACATTGGGGAGGTTGTTGGACCGGTGAGAGGGGTTGCTTTGAATGTGGGTTTCTGGATCACCGTGTAAGGGATTGTCCTCGGAAGTTAGTTAAGAATCAGCCAGAGGGGCAGAACCGTACTCAGGATAGAAATGTGGGACCGCAGAGGGGTCGTGGTAATGGTAGAGGAGGCAATGGTCCTAATCGAGGTTGTAGAATTCAGGGCAGAGGTACAGGCAACACAGAGGCTAGGCAGCCTGGCTTAGTCTATGCAGCGAGGCGTCACGAGGAGGGTGACGCACCGGACGTCATAACTGGTACGTTCCTAAATTTTGGTCTTCCATATGTTGCACTAATTGATGTGGGTTCGACGCATTCATACGTTGCTAGTAGTGTGGTAGAGACTATGAACCTAGACTTTGAGACTGTTTCTAGGGAGATGACTGTAATTAGCCCTTTAGGTCACTCTGTAGTTGTAAACAAGCTTTATAGAGATGTACCCCTAGAACTCCAAGGGGTAGTGTTTGTGGCCGATCGGATGGAACTGCTGTTTGAGGAGTTCGATTTGATCCTTGGAATGGACTGGTTGGTTAAGTATCAGGCGAGATTAGATTGCGCTGCTAAGCGCATGGTTCTCAAGATGGCAGAGGGTGATGAAGTGGTCATGATAGGTAATAGAAGAGATTACTTATCCAATGTGGTGTCTGCCTTGAAGGCTGAGAAGATGGTCAAGAAGGGTTGTGAGGCGTTTCTGGTTCGAATATGTGCCTTGGTGGCTAAAGAGTCAGTAGTTGAGAAGGTTCGAACAGTAGGGGAATTCGCTGATGTGTTCCCAAAAGAACTTCCGGGTCTGCCTCCAGATCAGGAAGTTGAATTTGGTATAGACTTGCTACCCGGAATGGCACCTGTGTCTATAGCACTCTACCGAATGGCACCAAAGGAATTGGTGGAGCTAAAGGCTCAAATTCAGGAGCTCTTGGATAGAGGGTTTATACGACCAAGTATATCTCCATGGGGAGCACCTGTATTGTTCGTCAAGAAGAAAGACGGTTCCATGAGGATGTGTATTGACTACCGTCAACTAAACAAGTTAACGATCAAGAACAAGTATCCGTTGCCTCGGATTGATGACTTGTTTGATCAACTGAAGGGTGCGTCGGTGTTCTCGAAGATAGACCTTAGGTCAAGTTATCATCAACTCAAGGTGAAGGAAGTTGATGTTCACAAGACGGCATTCCGAACTCGGTATGGGCATTACGAGTTCTTGGTGATGCCATTCGGGTTGACCAATGCGCCGGCAGCATTTATGGACTTAATAAATAGGGTGTTCCAGCAATATTTGGATCAATTTGTCATGGTGTTTATAGACGACATATTGGTCTATTCAAAGATGGAGGAGGAGCATGACATGCATTTGCGGATAGTTCTGCAAGTCTTGAGGGAGAAACAGTTATATGCCAAATTCAGTAAGTACGAATTTTGGCTTAGGGAGGTGGCTTTCTTAGGTCACGTAGTGTCAGCTGAAGGGATTAGAATAGATCCCCGCAAGGTTGAAGCGGTGTTGGATTAGAAACCGCCTAGGTCAGTGGCAGAAATTCGAAGTTTTCTGGGTCTAGCAGGGTACTATCGGAGATTTGTGGAAGGATTCTCCTTGATCGTAGCGCTATTGACTAAGTTATTAAGGAAGGGTGTTCCTTTTGTTTGGTCGGAGAAGCAGCAAGAAAGTTTCGATAAGCTAAGGAAGATTTCGACTAAGCTCAGCTTCTGCATACGACTGAGGCAGGAAAGTTGTTTACGGTTTATTGTGATGCATCCCATACTGGATTGGGATGTGTGTTGATGCAGGAAGGGAAGGTAGTGGCCTATGCATCCCGGTAGTTAAGACCGCATGAGGTTAACTATCCAACGCACGACTTGGAGTTAACGGCAGTAGTCTTCGCTTTAAAGATATGGAGACATTACTTGTATGGGGAGAGGTCGATCGTCTACACGGATCACAAAAGTTTGAGGGATCTCTTGACGCAGAAGGATTTGAATTTGAGGCAGCGTCGATGGATTGAGTTGTTGAAGGACTACGACTGTTCAATTGAGTACCATCCGAGTAAGGCTAATGTGGTAGCTGACGCGTTGAGCCGGAAGGTTGTGACAGACTTAAGAGCGATGTTCGCTCACCTCAGTCTATACGACGATGGAAGTCTTTTGGCAGAGCTACAAGTTAAGCCAACTTGGATCGAGGAGATTAAGGAAAAGCAATTGATGGATGATAGCTTGAATGCTCGGAGGTTGCAAGTGCAAGATGGTGGTTTGGAAGGGTATAGTTTGACTGAGGATAGCGTATTATGTTTTCAAGGGTGGCCTTGTATGCCGAAGGATGTGGAGTTGAGGCAAAGAATTCTTCAAGATGCACATAGCAGCCCATACGCTATGCATCCTGGAGGTAGTAAGATGTATGGAGATTTACGGAAACAATTCTGGTGGCCAGGGTTAAAGCGTGAGGTAACTGAATTAGTGGGTAGGTGCCTGACGTGTCAGCAGGTGAAGGCTGAACACCAGTTGCCATCAGGGTTACTTCAACCAGTAAAGATCCCTCAATGGAAATGGGAGAGGATCACTATGGATTTCATCAGTGGGCTACCCCTCACGCCCAGCAAGAAGGACGCAGTTTGGGTAATTGTGGACCGCCTGACTAAGTCAGCTCACTTTATACCGGTGAGAATGGATTATTCCCTCCAGAAGCTAGCAAAGTTATATGTGTCAGAAATAGTAAGATTGCATGGTGTGCCAGTATCAATTATCTCGGATAGAGATCCGAGGTTCACGTCAAGGTTCTGGAAAGCGTTGCATCAGGCTTTGGGTACACGATTGGATTTCAGTATAGCTTTCCATCCACAGTCTGATGGGCAGTCGGAAAGGGTTATACAGATCTTAGAGGATATGCTAAGAGGATGCGTTTTGGATTTCAGTGGTAGTTGGGAGGAGTATCTATCGTTGGCAGAATTCGCTTATAACAATAGTTATCAAGCGAGTATTCAAATGGCACCGTATGAAGCACTGTATGGACGAAAATGTTGAACTCCTACGTGTTGGACGGAGTTGGGTGAACGACAGGTTTTGGGTCCAGAGTTGGTAACGGAAACTGAGGATAAAGTGAAGGTGATTCGGGTTTGTCTCAAGGAAGCGTCGGATAGACAGAAGTCTTATGCCGATCTCAAGCGTAAGGAAATGGAGTATGCGGTAGGAGATAAAGTCTTTCTGAAGGTGTCGCCTTGGAAAAAGGTATTGAGATTTGGGAGGAAAGGAAAGCTAAGCCCAAGGTTCATCGGCCCATATACGGTGTTAAAACGAGTGGGACCGGTAGCTTATCAGCTCGAGCTACCGGCAGAGTTGAGTCAGATTCATAACGTCTTTCATGTGTCGATGCTGAGACGGTATCGGTCAGATCTATCATACGTTGTGCCAGTGGCTGAGATTGAGGTGAACATGGACTTATCTTTCGAGGAAGAACCAGTGCAGATCTTGGACCGAGATGTCAAAGTTTTGCGTAGGAAGTCAATACCTTTGGTGAAAGTGCTTTGGCAAAATCATGGTGCAGAGGAAGCTACGTGGGAACCCGATGATGTGATGCGGCAGCAATACCCCCACCTCTTCTAATCAGGTAATTTCGAGGCCGAAATTATTTTTAAGAGGGTAGAACTGTAACATCCTAAAATAGGGGTTATTCGTGTTTGAATTATTTTTTTGCTTATGTTTGAATTGCTGCGATAGTATCCAAGATGTAATAAGACTTGATTAGGGGTCTTGAGTAGGCTCGGGATGGTAGAAAAATATTTTTGTAAGCTTTAAAGGTAGGGAGCCTTAACAAGTAGGGGTTACAAGGATAAAAGAGGCAACATTTGACACAGAAATGGCCTTGAAAAAGTGTCAAAAGGAAGGCCACTTAGGAGCTGCAAGTGACGCCACAAGGAGCAAGGGGGAGCCTGTGTTCGAGTCGCGAAAATCCCCTTTTTGCTCTTTATTTGGACGGCATAGGGGGGGAGAGTTTTTCTCTTTTTAAACTCCTTTAAATAATAAGGATAATATTAGATTTTAATTAGATTTTATTTTGGTTAATCTTAAGAGGTGGCAAGGAGGAAAAATAGGCAATTGAGAATTCAAATTATTTTGAATAATTTTAAACTAGTGGCCAAGAGGAATTTTAGGTGTTTGCCGGAATTTGAACTCTTCATGAAAGAGTGGACGGCAAGCATGGGGGGGGGAGGTGCCGAATTCTTTTTAAGGCACATACCTATCATCTTGTTTCTCTTTTCTTCATTCTTGCACATAGCCGAATTCCTATTGAGCACTTTTCTATTTTCTTTTCTTTCTACAGAATTGTTCAAAGTCCCAAAACTCCTCTCTTTTTTTTTCTCTTTTGCCGAAATCCCATCTATCTCACTTCTTTCTTTCCTCTTCTCAAAACCCTTAGCCGAATTTACCCCAACCCTTGTGCCGAAACTTCTGTTCTTTCTATTAAACTCACCATTGGCCGAATATCAAGTGTGGTGTTGATCTCTTTGGGTTTTCTCTTTCAATCGGTTGGAGAAGGTAAGTGTTGAAAGCCGAAAGTCTATTTCTTCCTATGTTATTGTTCTCTGTCGATTTGGTTGACTGATAAAGGACCGAAATATACTAATGGTTGGCTAATCTTTCTGATTGAAACCGATTTCACCTAGGACTCCGGGATCTCAAAGCGGTAGATTTGATCCTTCATTCTCTATCAATCGAGATTGGTAAGTATGGGTAAGGATCTATTTTAGTATTCGAAAGCCGAAGGCTATTGTTATTGATATTGTGGATTGACCGATTGTAGTTTGGTGAAAAGCATTCGAGATGCACAGTGTGTTGTAGTTAGTACTTAAAGGCAAATAGGTGAGGTTTCGGGTTCAGATGATAACCCCTTGAGTTTATTTTGGTTTGGCCGAATGGACAATGGCACTAACCTAATGTTGGCCGAATATAGGGGCAAGAAGTCTAGGGTGGCCGATTGGTTTCGTCGGGATTTAGGACTATCGTCGACACCAGGTGTGTACATACACACTTTATAATGAATTAATATGTTAAGTGTTTGTTAAATCTGACTTGTGTAGATGCGGGGTTTAATACCATAATGGTATAAGCGAGAAATCAGGTAAGTCTCGTGGTTATGACTCTCTTTATGATGCTTTTGGGAAGCATGACATGTTGTTATATGTGGTTATGGCTAATGATAACTTAATGGCATGATCTCTGTTAAATGTGTATCCTTGATTGATGTGGGATATGTGAGTGGAGGGGGAAGGAATATTCGTGTCGATGGACACCAGTGGTTTGGTACCACAATGTGACTACGGTCACCAGAGGTTTGGCACCTCGCAGGTTTGGCACCTCGTAGCGTCTCGCCCCAGTGGCTCGGCACCACGGTGGGTTGGCCCTGCGATTTACATTATGGGATTGACGCCAGTGATTTGGTATCACACGATGGGTTGGCCCCATCATTGGATTGTGACTTCGGGTCACTAGTGGTTTGGCACCACAAGTATTGACGGATATCGTGACTATAAGTCACCAGTGGTTTGGCACCACCAGTGGTTTGGTACCACACGGGGTAGAGAAAGGTGATACGGATGGTTAGGTTGGGCGCATGATTTAGTGCATGTTAATTTATTATAAACTGTGTATGATGTGGCATTAAACCGGGGGAAGGGTTACACATTGAGTCTTGGTGACTCACCTTCTCTCTTATCTTTTCAGGTGATCCGTAGATCGCGGATGAGGAGCCGAATGGACTCGAGGTGGCCATGCAGTGGAATTAGATTTGAATGGACTTTGAATTTCAGTTTATTTTATTCGATTGTTAGTTTTATTTTAATCAGATTGTAATAAGGCCTCCTAATACTTTACTTTAATTATTTTACATGTTTTGGATACTTGTTTTAAAATTATTTTGTGATATTGAAATAAGTGCACATGTTTTCTAAATTTAATCGAAAAATGTTTTATCGTGCCATCGGGTACATTTAAGATCCATAACAACTCGACTTAATAAAATTTCAAACAACCCTAAGTATGGTTTTTATATACCTCAACTGTTTTAAACAAAGACACTATCTTTTATCAAAAAGTCAAATCGGTTTTAAGAAATTTTACAAAGCATTTTCTCTGTAGCACACCAAATTCGGTCGTAGTGTTTGGGTCGGGTTTGGGTTGTTACATAACATATTTCCCAAAATAAGTTAAGTAACAAGACCGAATTTACACCAGCCTAACACCATTTTTAAGCCAACTCATAATGCAAATTATACATTAACATATAGGTCTTTAATAAATCATACTAAATATACAAATCCAAGACATAGCATAGTTATTCCAAGGCAAATATAAATACATATCATAGGTAAAAAATGTGTTCATTATTTACTTCATTGCTTAACCAAATTATAAGTCCATTCTTGTCATTTTCAATCAAACCAAATAATGACAAATTATACCAACTTTCGAGACTACATTTTCATTCATATACTAAATACATCATATTCCTATAATACATATATATTGTTTTCGAATAGGCACTAAATATAATTAAAATATACATCTATTAACAAATAAGCCAAACGCATCACACTTATATAAATACATAATAGTATTTTTCGAATGAACTTAAGTCATAATCAATTTCAATGATTAACAAAACATATCAAATTCACTACACCTATATGCTATAACCGAACTTGTATATATATATCAAAACATTTACCACATTATTAACAAAACATAGCAACCATATTTCGCATATAAATTAGCCATGGCCGAATCACTAAAACCAAATACATCTAACATTTGATTAGTAGCATAAAAACTAAGCTTAACCAAAATAAATAAGCCATTTTCGCATGGCTCATATTTACATATCCCAAATCAAACATCATTACTAGACTACACATGCCATAAGTTCAAATCCAATCTTAACAAAATACTGAAAAGAGTTGATAGTGTGATAAACTTCTCTGACAATCCCCCAGCTCATAACCAACTTCCAAAATCTATAAAACGGAAAGCAAATACACACAATAAGCTATCAAAGCTTAGTAAGTCATAAGCAAATAAACATTTAATCATATACAAAAATTAATCTATTCAAACCAAAATAAGCCATTATCAACTCATGTACATTTCCAATTTAATTTCATATATCAAAACATATAAGTTATGCATAAATTTTACTTTGGCCGAATACTCATTTAAGCATTAGTATAATTAACAATTACTTTCCACAATACATATACATCAATAGGCCGAATACATATATGATCAAATATGCCATCACATAAATCATATTGCACATAACTTTATATCATCAATTCAAATATTCAACTTACCTTAATTTCATAACTTAGTATGAATACATATATGAGCATTTCTAACTTGATTTTACACTCAATCTTAACTTATCATTGCCCGTTGAACCGTTCGGAATTAAAAAGGATACTCGAATAGTCGAACATATCGTACAATGCCAACGTCCCAGAAGTGGTCTTACATGTAATCACATAACGATGCCACTGTCCCAGACAGGGTCTTACACATAAATCACAAGTCGGTGCCAACGTCCTAGACGTGGTTTACACGATAACACATAACGGAATCCTATGTCATGACATATGTACCCTAGCTATTCCTAAGGTTCGTAGGGACTTTTGGACATCATATCTCGATCGAATCGAACTCGTAAACATAGCTCCCAAGCTTAAATACATTCGGCCAATACATATTTATATCCATAAAATTCAATTCAACATATAAAATTTTCATATAATCAAAATTAACAACATTTATATGCTTATATACTTACCTTGGATATCAACGGACAGAAATAAATGACTATTCGATTATTTTTGTTTTCCCCTTATCCAAATCTCTTTTCTTTGGTTCTTAATATTAATTAGACCTAGAAGTGGCCAAACCTTGTTGTTCTTCCTTTTTTCTTTTATCTTTCAATATTCGGCAATATAGATGGACAAATGCATGCATTTTTATGTTTTATGTTTTATTATATTGCATTAATTAATATAATTACTAAAATAACCTTATTAGTTTAATATAAACATAATATATATACACATAACCGTCCATCATATAAATTAATGGTATAATTACAACATAAACACCTCTCACTAAAAGAAGAAATTAATTTAGCACTTTAACAAATAGTTAACAACTTTTACTTTTTACCCGATTAAGTCCTTTTATTAAATCGGACACTCAAAAGATAAAATTAAATCACAGAAATTTCACAGAAATAAATTCACACAGTATAAACAAAGATAATAATATTTAAATATTTTTCTAACTTAGATTTGTGGTCCCGAAGCCACTGTACCGATTAGGGTCAAAACCGGACTGTTACACAAGCCGAATGACTTTTTTCCACAGAGATACCTTAAGAAAAACCCGATCCTCTACAGCAAACTCAATATCTCTCATCTTCAGATCCACGTAAGATTGTTGTCTATCAAAAGCCCTTTAAAACGATCCCGAATTAGTCTAACCTTATCCTCAGTCTCAGAAACCAAATCCGAACCTATAACCATCCTTTCACCAAACTCGATTCAACATAAAGGGATATGACCATAAAAAGCCTCATAAAGTGCCATCTAAATACTAGACTGAAAGCTGTTATTATATGTGAACTCAGCCAGTGGCAGAAACTTCTCTCAACTACCGTGGAAGTCGATAACACAGTTCTGTAGCATATCCTCCAATATTTGAATCACTCTTTCAGATTGCCTATCAGGGTGAGGATGAAACAAAGTACTGAAGCCCAACTGAGTACCCAAAGCCTCATGTAGTTTCCTCCAATGTAACACCCCTAACCCGTACCCGACTCCAGAGTAGGGTTACAAGGTATTACCGATCATTACACATCATTTAACATACAATGAGCATACATCTATGCATTCATACTCAAATACCATTCAACACAATCATATTGTCCCTTATAAGAGCCTACGAGGCCTTAAACATGCTTTAGAAGTGGTTTGGGACTAAAATGATAACATACAAGTTTTTGGAAAACTTAGAAATTTTTCATCTATACAGGGGTCACATGTCCGTGTGAACAGGCCGTGTGCCTCATATGGCTCCAGACACACCCGTGTCTCAGACCGTGTGGAAACAGGGCATACATACTGACTTGGGTCACACACCTGTGTGTCTAGCCCGTGTGCCCTTCGAAATGGCCACACATGCCCATGTGCCAGGCCGTGTACTAAGTCGTGCCAAACCTATAGGGTATACTGACTTATGCAACACGGTCACGTCACATGCCCGTCTGTTAGGCCATGTGCCATTTAGGGGGTATACTGACTTGTCCCACACAGCCAGTCACACGCCCGTGTGTGAGACTGTGTGGAGCATACTGACTTGTATTTAATTCCAACACCAGGGGACACACGACCGTGTAACATAACCGTGTGTCATACACGGCTGAGACACACGCTCGTGCCTCTGCTTGTGTGGACAAAAATAGGCCATTTGTTTAGCCATTTTGCCACCCTATTTTTTTACATGCATACGCAAGCATAAATTGCAACATTTCACAACCCAATTGGCAACCAATACATAACATCTCATCCACATATTACTCCCATTTCAATATAGAAATCAAATGTCTAATAAATCACATACATTTTCCATTCATATACTAACCATATATCAAGATAACATTTGCATATTTCCATTCCATCTGTTACTAGCCAAAACATACCATATTTGAATACTTAAACACAACCAAAACATTATACCAAATTCATGGCTTAAACTTATACCATAACAGGTACCAAAATTACTAGTTCAAGTAATCGTAACTATCATATTATAACTAGCCTATACATGCCATATTTACATATATCCATAAATTCATAAGTACCAATTGGCAGCTGGATAGTGTGATGCGTAACTCCGACTTTATCCGAATCGAGTGAGCTATCGAACCTATATAATACATGGAAAAGAAACAGAGTAAGCTTTATAGCTTAGTAAGCCCATATAATTCAAAATTAAACTTACCATTCTTACATAATCAAGACAACAAGTAATGTAAACTCAATTAAATTTCCAAATGCCTAACAAAAGCATTCATCAACAAGTTAGTCACATAAATACATGTAACCATCCATTATCTCAATCTCAATAATCAATACATTGTATCATACCATATTCATATATCATATTTATATATCATATTCATCATTTCACTCTCAATCATATAATCAATAATTCATTCAATAACAGTACTCATTTGTATAAATAGTATTTATGCCCATTGAACCCATTAGAACTTCAAAGGATACTCAGGTGATAAACATCAGTAATCCATCAATTCATTATCATTTCCGCTCTTTTGAGCTATGATCAGTAAGCTCCTCTTGAGCTGATGGACAGTAAGCTCTATTGAGCTGAAACGGTAAGCTCTAACGAGCTGAAAACAGTAAGTTCTTATGAGCTGATATATTGGTAAGCTCATATGAGCTGTGGTGAGTCCACAAAAAATGCAGGAGCTCGACCAAAACGGTAACCCTAGTGACATGTCACTCGTATCCTACAAATTCATACGATTCAAACGGGGCTCGGTAATAATCAATCTATATCAATTAAGCATTTGTATTCCAAGTATATTAAATACTCAATTATAAACATACATATCAAATAAATACCAATATTTAAAGTTTGATTCTAATTATACGAACTTACCTCGTGTTGCTCTGTTAGCAATTATTAGCTATTCGTCCACTTTTCTTTTTCCGCGATCTAATTCCGATCTCGGCTTATCTTGATCTATATATTATCAAATTTAGTATTTTCAGTATTTAATCTATTCAATTTAGCTCAAAAATCGCTTTATGGAAAAATTACACTTTTGCCCTACTATTTTAACATTTTTACAATTTAGTCCTTAGCTCGTAAAATTGCAAATTCATGCAATTAAGTAAAATTTCATGCTAGTCGAATATACTACATGTTACTAGCAGCCCATATTTTCAAGTTATTCATATTTTTACCCACACAATTTTACATTTTCTCAATTTAATCCCTTTTTTGACATTTTTGTTAAAAATCACTTTACAAAACTAGTAAATCTATCAATAAACCTTCATAATCTATCATCAATAGTCAAATTAATCAATTATTCAACAATGGCTACATGTTAAATCTTTAACAATTTCAAAATCTAAGTTACGGGCTTGCTAGAATACGAAGCAACGTTCACAAAAACGTAGAAATTATTAAAAATCGGGTAAAAACGAACTTACTATTTAACTTAAAAGTGACCGAACCTTTAAGGTGTTTCCATGGCTTTTCTAAGCCTTAAATTCGGTTGGTGAAGATGAATGGAGAAAGAATTTTTGTTTTTTTATTAATATTAACATTTATTTACCAAATTACTAAATTAACCTTAATAAACTTTAATAATTTCAAATTTACCAAGCCACTATCATCCACTATCATGTTAATGGTCTAATTTCAACATAAGGACCTTATCATTAAGATTCTATAGCTATTAAACACTTTTAGCTAATAGAATACAAGTTTCACGCTTTACCTGATTTAGCCTTTTTTACCGAATCAAGCATTCAAATAGTAAAATTTCTTTACGAAACTTTCACACAATAATCCTATCATGTTGTAAAATTCAATAAAATAATAAAATAAATATTTTGGCCTTGGATTTGTGGTCCCAAAACTACTGTTCTGGTTTGACCTAAAAACGGGCTGTTACATTCAAAATTGAGACGTAAATCGAGGGTCTCTATCAGAGATAATCAATACCAGAACCCCATGCAGTCTAACAATCTCAAAAATTTATAGCTTCACTAGCTTTTGAAGAGAATAATCAATCCTAACCAGAAAAAAATTCTTCTTAATGTGTGTTAAGGGCAACCCACTAACGAAGTCCATAGTCACACGCTCTTATTTCCAAAAAGGAGTCTTAACGGTTTGAAGCAAACCCAAATACAGTTGGTGCTCAGCTTTAACTTGCTGGTATGTCAAACAACGAGAAACAAAATTGGTTACCTCTCATTTCAAACTGGGCCACTAGTATAACTCTCAAAGATCTCAATACGTTTTATTCCCACTGGGGTGTATAACACAAGGGCTACTATGCACTTCCTGCAAAATAGATTGCCTTAACTCAACATCATTAGGCACACAAACCCAACCTCTGAAACACAGAACACCCTCACTAGTCAACCTAAACTCAAAAGTTCTACCCTCCTCAACCTGCTGAAACTGAAGAACCAGAAAATCATCCACTAACTGCTTATCTTGAATCTAATCAATCCATGATGGCTTACATTACAAATCAGCTAGAAAACTACCGTCCTCAAATAGACTTAGGCGAGCAAACATTGCCCTCAATTCAATCATCGATCTCTTACTAAGAGCATCAACCACAATATTGGCCTTACCAGGATGATACTCTATTACAAAGTCGTAATCCTTAAGCAACTCAATCCATTTACGTTGCCTAAGATTCAACTCCTACTAAGTAAGGAGGTACTTGAGACTCTTGTGATCAGTGTAGATGGTACACCTCTCACCATACAAATAATGCCTCAAGATTTTCAATGCGAAGACAACCACAACTAACTCAAGATCATGCATAAGATAGTTGCATTCATGCAGCTTAAGCTGTTGGGATGCGTAAGCCACTACCTTACCATCTTGCATCAGAACACAACTCAAAGCGGTGTGAGAAATGTCACTATGCATAACAAACTCCTTACCGGATTCAGTGATGCGATCTTGGCCACATCATGTTTCGATACAACTCGACGACATCAGAATTGGCCTAAGATCGAGGGGCCCAACTGCGAAATGAAGCTTAATCTCAGCTCAATGAGCTCAATTCTAGCTTCTTCAAGCTCGTCTAGTTTAACCCGAGCTCAGTTAGCTTAACTTCAACCTATTTTTAATTTTCTGGAATAAGTTTTTAATTTGCTGGAATAAACTAAAATAATATTTAGTTTAAGTATTAAATGTGTTTAGTTAATTTAGTTTAATTAATTAAGTTGCTGGAATAAATTACTCATCTTAGTTAATTGAGTTTATCTTAGTTAATTAAGTTTAATGTGTTTAATGTGTCTTAATGTGCTTGTTAATGAATGCTTGTAGGTGACTATTTAGCTGGAATCGGTTATATATAAGGGGCTATTACAACATTTAAAGAAAAGCATTATTCACCATTTAAATTCAGCAGCATATTCTTTTTCTCCAAGGAGCTGTTCAAGAATAGCAATGGACAAAGGAGTGATTACACATTCCATAACCGATTTCTTCTTAATGATCACACCATGGTCTGTTTGAGTGCCTAAAATGTTATCTATGTTGCTGGTGTGTATTTGGCTGCCCAAGCATTCAAGTTCAACTAAATCAGCTGAATTGGAACATTAAATTATGTTGATAGTTGTTGTTACTTAGGCCTAGAGATTTCAAGAGTTTGAGCTTAGTGATTAAGTTTTATTTCAGCTCAGAACCGCTCAATAAAGCTAAATTCAAGTGACTTTTCGGCTAGGTCTCTTGTAGCACTATAAATATTTTGTAATCAGCTTGTTTAGGGAACCTTTTGCTAAATTTATGCTAAATTTGAAACTTGTGAGATTTCGAATTCTCCTTATTCTTTCGGGACTAAATTGACTTATCAAGTATTCTTGTGGCGTCAATCTGTTCTTTGTTAAACCAAACTTATCACCTTTGGTGTGGCGTTCATATACCTTTGGTTCCTACCTCTTTAGGTAAGGGGTCAAGGTCCATCTATCTTCATCATCTTTCACCTTAGGCGATATAAGTCCTGAGGCAGTACTCTTTATAATATAGAATCGTTTTTGAAGCTTGAGTTCTATTTTCCATTCCATCAATCTATCAACTATCCTTTAATTCTTTTGTTAGCCGAACCTATCCATAAACACTTAACCAATTTTCTGAACCCATATTTCATTATTAGTTCCCGTACTTAGCCAATTCAAACATTCTGAAGAATTTGGAACAATATTTCTCGTTGACGATCGAGCATTTAAGATCGACTCGACTCTCAACACCGAGCCAAATCGCATCATTTGTTATCAGAGCTTTAAAACGAGGAGTATCGACGTTCGTATTCATCCCGAAGTAGGTTTGTGAGAAAAACAAAAAAAAATCGTGAATTCAAAGAGTTTATTGAAAATTAGCATTTTGTATGCGAAATTAAAAAAAAGTGTTCATGTTTTTTATTGCCAAGTTAAAATTCTGCTTGCTGCCCGAAAGATCCATTCAATATCCTACTATTCGGCCACATGCAACCCTTTCCATTTCTTTGTTTCAAGCCTACCTTCTTTGTCCTACAACATTCCTACCAAAACCGTATATCAATTTGCCAATCGACCCACAATGACTACTTTTAAGTCTAACTAGTCCCTTTAAGAACTTAGAGAGGTGGAGTGAGTGGAAAAAGGCAAGAGAGTGGTGAGTCTATTCGAGTGAACAAAAGTCAAGTGAGTGAATTTTCTTTGGAGAGAAATAGTGAGGTTTTTATTTGTGAGAACTTAAGATGCCAAGATGTCCAGAAAGAAACCCAAACGAGGGAAGTGGTTTTCAACCTATAAGAAATGTTGGTGGAGGCGTGCCAGATTTTACACTCCAAGCCTTCATGCGCAGAATGAAACACTATTTGATCGAAAACTCGAACCCATCAATAAACGATTATATCGTGTCAGACAGCGGGGCAAGCTAGCAAGAGCCCAACGAGAGCGAATTTCACCAAGTCGAGGAATGGAGATAAGATCCTCACGAAGACAAGCATCCCATGAATATTCAAGAAGAGATCTATATTGCGAGTCTTATATGCTGATGAGTTCAAGACAAAGTAAAGCAAGCTTCGAGTTTGAGTCCTTCCGAGATGACAAACGAAAAGGTAGATATGTCTCTACAAGTGCATCAATTTATTCATCTGTGGAGGATTGCTTACGAAGTGGCGAACGTGTTTCAACAGCATCAAAGTACTCGACCATGAGGGATCTATCACGAAGAGATGATCGTCTTTTGTATGAAGACCCCTTCTCTTATTCTCAACGAAAGGTTTCTCATTTTGATGATTCCTTTTTGTTGTCCTCTTTTTGTAATGAAATTGAAAAAGCATGTGAAAAAGATAAAGAAATCGAAAAAGAAGAAAAAGAGAATGAAAGAGAGCAAATATAGATCGAGATTGAAAAAGAAAAAGAGTGCAAGACAAAAAATCATATCAAAAAAGAAAGTGAGAGAGTAAAAGAAACGAGTGAAAAGGAAGAAAATGAACATGAAAAATTGAGGAGTGTTTTTACTAATCATTCTGTGAGTCCTCCTTGTATTATTTCTTTGTTTCAAGTTTCTGAAGATCCCATTGACAAATTTCAACTTAGATATTTTCTGAAGGAGAGAAGATTCACGTTGGTTGAAAAAGGTAACGTTATCAACGAACCTAGTTTGCCTATGCCAAAGAGTACGCAAGGTATGGAATATGAAGTTTTTAAGTTATATCAGCCCCATTCGATTGTTGAAGATTTGGTTTCTGAAAAATGTTTGAACTTTAACTTGGTTAATTACTCTTCCTTGATTAATAATGATTTGTTTGCTTTTAAAGATCGCAAAGAGAGTACCATTACTGGAAATTGTGGTATTGATGAGATTGTTGGTGAAGTAGTAATCAATCGACAATTGAAAGGATTGGATGTGAAAAATAATGAATCATATAAACCTTTTTATTTGCTCGATTGCGGTGAAAATGTGCGGATGAGGTTTTAGGCATATGAATGTTTGAAAACATACATGCCTATTCGAATGAATTGTGATGGGTTTGACTATTTGAATGTTTGTATGTTAACATTTTCTTTGTTTGACATTTCGAATAAAATGTTTAATCTGTTTGATTGTGATGTTCATGAGAAGTCTTTAAACCTTTGTGCAAAATTTTCATGCTTTTGTCTGCCTATTCGACTAAGATTTGAGAAGCTTGAATGTTTCCATGTTTGTTTGTCTAAATTCTCTTTGTTTTCCTTTTGTGAATTAATTGAGAAAATGAAATTCTTGCTGTATTTTGGGACAAGCGATCAAAATCGTTAGTTTTAAGCCCCGAGCAAGTCATTTTGAGCCGTTACTAAGAAAAGGTAAGCATTGTAATTTTATTTTAAATAAATGTACTGAACCTTTTCATCTGCTCCAAATTTTGTCATTTTGTTCAAAAATAAAAGGAGTGAATTTTGTTGGCTTGCAAAGTCAAACTTGAATCTTTGACTCTGAAGGTTGTTTTAAATTGTGGTTTAAAAGATTCGATTGTGTTTTGTAAGATTATACTACTCAATTGCTACATGTTCTATCTAATTTGTTGGTCATGACACTTTCGAGTCAGAATGGAGAGGTAAGAGGAAATATTGTTTTTGATCCCGGAGATCATTGTTCTCTATCATTGTTCAAAGGATTTGAGTCATGGACTTTTGTTGTCCAAAAGTATGACTTTCGGATGCTCCATGATTCTGGTTTTATCAAGGAGCAAGGTAAAATCAATTTTTGTTTTTGATCCCAGTATTGATCCATGATTGGATCATGTCGGAGAGCGGCGCCAGCGAGCAAGAGCCCAACGGGAGCGAATTTCACCAAGCCGAGGAATGGAGAGAAGATCATCACGAAGACAAGCATCCCATGAATATTCAAGAAGAGATCCATATTGTGAGTCTTATATGCCAGTGAGTTCAAGACAAAGTAAAGCAAGCTTCGAGTTTGAGTCTTTTCGAGATGACAAATGAAAAGGTAGACATGTCTCTACAAGTGCATCAATTTATTCATCCGTGGGGGATTGCTTATGAAGTGGTGAACGTGTTTCAAAAGCATCAAAGTACTTGGCCATGGAAGATCTATCACGAAGAAATGATCATCCTTTGTATGATGACCGCTTCTCTTATTCTCAGTGAAAGGTTTCTCATTTTGATGATTCCTTTTTGTTGTCCTCCTTTTGTAATGAAATTGAAAAAGCATGTGAAAAAGATAAAGAAATCGAAAAAGAAGAAAAAGAGAATGAAAGAGAGCAAAAATAGATCGAGATTGAAAAAGAAAAAGAGTGCAAGATAAAAAAGCATATCGAAAAAGAGAGTGAGAGAGTAAAAGAAACGAGTGAAAAGAAAGAAAATGAACAAGAAAAAGTGAGGAGTGTTTTTACTAATCATTATGTGAGTTCTCCTTATATTATTTCTTCTTTTCAGGTTTCTGAAGATCCCATTGACAAATTTCAACTTCGATATTTTTTGAAGGAGAGAAGATTCACGTTGGTTGAAAAAGGTAACGTTATCAACGAAGCTAGTTTACCTATGCCAAAGGGTAAGCAAGGTATGGAATATGAAGTTTTTAAGTTATATCAGCCCCATTCGATTGTGGAATATTTGGTTTCTGAAAAACGTTTGAAATTTGACTTGGTTAATTACTCTTCCTTGATTAATAATGATTTGTTTGCTTTTAAAGATCACAAAGAGAGTACCATTACTGGAAATTGTGGTATTGATGAGATTGTTGGTGAAGTAGTAATCAATCGACAATTGCAAGGATTGGATGTGCAAAATAATGAATCATGTAAACCTCTCTATTTTCTTGATTGTGGTGAAAATGTGAGGATGAGATTTGAGGCATATGAATGTCTGAAAACATACATGCCTATTCGAATGAATTGTGATGGGTTTGACTATTTGAATGTTTGTATGTTCACATCTTTGTTTGGCATATGTGGTAAAACGTTTTCGCATTAAATGTTTAATCAGTTTGATTATGATGTTCATGAGAAATCTTTAAACCTTTGTGCAAAATTTTCATGCTTTTGTCTGCCTATTCGACTAAGATTTGAGAAGCTTGAATGTTTCCATGTTTGTTTGTCTAAATTCTCTTTGCTTTCCTTTTTTGAATTAATTGAGAAAATGAAATTCTTGTTGTATTTTAGGACAAGCGATCAAAATAGTGTGTTTAAGCCCGGAGCAAGTCATTTTGAGTCGTTACTAAAAAAAGGTGAGCATCGTAATTTCATTTTAAATAAATGTGTTGAACCTTTTCATCTGCTCCGAATTTCGTCATTTTGTTCAAAAATAAAAGAAGTGAATTTTGTTGGCTTGTAAAGTCAAACTCGAATCTTTGACTACAGATGTTTTTCTAAATTGTCGTTTAAAAGATTCGATCTTGTTTTGCAAGATTATACTACTCAATTATTACATGTTCTATCTAAGTTGCTGGTCATGGCACTTTGGAAAGGTTCTGTAACACCCCTATCCCGAGTCCATCGCCGAATTAAGGTTAGGAGCGTTACCGGACAGATCGGAAACATTCACAGACAAAATCATACATTCAATCATCATTCTCAGACATAATGTCCTTTAATTGGGTCCTCGAGACCTTAATCATACTTATAAGTCGAGTCGGGACTAAACTGAAACACATATGAAATTCTATGAAAATTTGAAACTTTTCTAAAATACAGGGGAGACATGCCCGTGGGAGGAGACCATGTGCCCCCCACGGCTTCTAGACACCCCCGTGTAACCGTCTGTGTTTAAACTGACTATACCAATACGGTCATTAGGCACGCCCGTGTGCCATGGCTGTGTACTTTTAGGTCATATACTGACTTCCCCACCACGGCCACCAAGCATGCCCGTGTCGAGGCCGTGTACTTTTATGTTAGCTACTGACTTGTACACCACGGTCATATGGCACGCCCGTGTCAAGGCCATGTGATGAGAAATTGCATCCTACAATTCACCCACGGTCATTAGGCACGCCCGTGTGCCACAATCGTGTGACATTATAGGCCATTTACAAGGCCAAAATGCCACCCACAAAGGGTCATACCTACAAGCCATATTCAACAAGATATTTCATGCATATAAAACCATCAAAAGCATACCAAAATAACCATTCAAACTTTACATTCAAAACCAATCCCAACTATGGCAATCTCAAGGATTAAATCTCATATCATTACTAGACTAATTCATGCATTTGCTCATTCAACTTTGTCATTCCACATTCTTCCATCATACTAAAAGATACATTCTATAACACATTCATTTAAGCAAAGTTTCAACTCTCAAATAGCCAAATCAAATGGCTAAGATCACGTAACTATTTATACCAACATACTAGCCTATACATGCCATATCTAGCTTATACAATATCAAAATGTACCAAAATAAGTTCTATAGTGTGATGACAATCCAGGACGGTCCCGAGCCTTCAGTAGCTTTGACGACCTATAAAACAGATTAAACACACACAGAGTAAGCTTTCCAAAAGCTTAGTAAGTCAATATACAACAACTTAGCATAAAATGCATATATTGCTTTGATTTATACACTTTTGACCACATTAGCCATATTCCCAATTCAAAGATCATATAAACACATATCTCATTTCACCAAAACCTTATACAACATATCATGAATTCCATATTCATAGCATCATAGTAAGATCATATTGATGCTTACCTTGTATACACAATTAGTGTATAATCAACATACCTGAATTGAATTTACTATCACATATTTGATCATAGCTCGGGTTTGCAATTAGTATCATAGACTTACCCGTTGAACAGTAATAAATCCAATGGGATACTCAGAAAGCTCAGAATAATCGTACAATGCCAACGTCCCAGACGAGGTCTCACATGCACTCGGATATCGATGCCACTGTCCCAGACAGGGTCTTATACGGATCAAAACGATACCGATGTCCCAGACATGGTCTTACACGTAAGTGTCATAATGATGCCAACGTTCCAGACGTGGTCTTATACGTAGAGTTTATATTGATGCCAACGTCCCAGACGTGGTCTTACACATAATCAGATGTCGATGCCACTGTCCCAGATAGAGTCTTACACGAATCTCAAATCAATGCCAACATCCCAGACGTGGTCTTACATGATAAAACAGAACAGATACCTATGTCAAGGTTCGTACGAGGCTTCACCGACTTAGTCAATATACCGAACTTATCTCAGAATTCAATTACAGAATTTCTCATAAGCATTCATTATCATCATTAAACATATGAACAATTACAAATGCATACATATTCATTTATTTGTATAGTGACTTACCTCGGATTCGGTTTATCGGAATAGAAAACGGCTACTCGATAACTTTCGCTTTGCCGTGATCTAAATCTGTTTTCCTCGGTTCTTGATCTAAACATATTCAGAATTAACCCTTTTATTCACTAGTTCATTCAATTCAATCCAAAGACACACATTTAGGGCTATTTGCAAAATAACCCTCATATTGCACAACTTAGCAATTTAGTCCATTTTTCTCAAAACATCAAATTCACAAAATCCCCTTATACACAAGCTTGGCCGAATATATACACATCACATACAAGCCCACATTTTTCATCAAATTCATAATTTAGTCCCTCAAATTATCATTTTCTCAATTTAGCCCTATTTAGCTAAATTCATCAAAACTTCAAGAACAAAACATGTTCATCTACCACCAATCTATCATTTAACACCTTAAAGCATCACAAAGCTCAACCTAGCATCAATGGCACAACTTACAAACATCACCAATACACAAAATTGAAACATGGGTTTGATAGTAGACGAAGCAACGATTACAAAAATGTAGAAATTATCAAAAACCGAAACCAAATCATACCTTAATTTTAGCTTAGCTTGAAAATGTCAAATGCCTAGCTCAATTTTTTTCTTTCATTTCTTTGCTTATTCGGTGGATGAACAATTAGCTTAAAGCTTATTTTAAGCTCTAATTTTATTAACAATATGTTATAAACAAATTTTACCATAATAACCTTTCATATAAAAATGTATAAAACATAGTTACAAGGTCATTTATGACCTCAGCCATCCACTAACCATGGAAATGGCCAAATTGCCACATAAGTTCTCATATTTAAAAAGCCATAACACATAAGCATTTTAACATATAGCATACAACTTTCATATTTAATGCAATTTCATCCTTTCGTCAAATTAAACACACAGACATACAAATTAGTTCACGAAAATTTATCACATGCTAAATCACATATCAACGGCACATAAAATAATATTAAAATATTATACAGACTTAGATTTGTGGTCTCGAAACCACTGTTCCAATTAGGGTATAAACTGGACTGTTACAATTCTCCCCCCTTAGGGATTTTCGTCCCCGAAAATCTTACCGTTAAACAAGTTCGGATATTGTTGTCTCACTGAATCTTCAGGCTCCCACTAGCCTCTTCTACCCCGTGTCGATTCCACAGTACTTTCACTAACGAAATTTTCTTATTTCTCAACTCTTTCACTTCATACGCTAAGATACGGATCGGTTCCTCTTCATATGTCATATCAGATTGGATTTCGATTTCAGATGGGGCAATCACATGTGACGGATCGGATCGATATCTACGAAGCATCGAAACATGAAATACATTGTGTATCTTTTCTAGTTAAGAAGGCAACTTCAATTTATATGCAACAGGCCCAATACGTTCAATGATCTCATACGGTCCGATGAACCTCGGACTTAATTTACCTTTACGTCCGAATCGAAGCACTTTCTTCCATGGAGACACTTTCAGAAATACTTTGTCACCAATTTCAAATTCTATATCCTTTCGTTTCAAGTCTGCATAAGACTTCTGACGATCAGATGCTACTTTCAAACAATCTCGGATCAATTTCACTTTCTGCTCTGAATCTTTTATCAAATCAACCCCATGTAGCTTAATCTCACTGAGTGCAGTCCAATTCAAAGGTGTATGACATTTTCGTCCGTACAAAGCTTCATAAGGTGCCATTTTGATACTCGACTAAAAACTATTATTGTATACAAATTCAATCAAGGGTAGATACTGTTCCAATGAACCATTAAACTATAGTATGCAGCATCTTAACATGTCTTCAAGAATCTGAATAATCTGCTTAGATTGGCCATCAGTTTGCGGATGAAAAGCTGTACTGAAATGGAGTTTCGTGCCTAAAGCCTCTTGCAATTTCTTCCAGAATCTCGACGTAAACCTTGGATCTCTATCGGATACAATAGACAGTGGCACTCTGTGCAATCTCACAATCTCAGAACTATAGAGCTCAGCTAACCTGTCAAGTGATAAATCAGATCTTACTAGGATAAAATGGGCAGATTTCGTTAATCTATCAACCACGACCCATATCGCATCTTTCTTTCTTGGAGTCTGAGGTAAACCAGAAACAAAATCCATTGTCACTCTATCCCATTTCCATTTAGGGATCAGAATCGGTTGCAACAACCCAGACGGAACTTGATGTTCTACTTTCACTTGCTGACAAACTAAACATTTTAAAAAAAAGTCAGAAATGTCCCATTTCATACCAGACCACCGGTAGTGACGTTTCAAATCCTGATACATTTTTGTGCTTCCTGGATGAACAGATAGACGACTATTATGAGCTTTATTCAAGATTAACTGAACCAACTCTGGATTTCTCGGAGCATAGATACGATCCTGGAATCTCAAACAATCATCAACAATTTGAAATTCAGATTCGGAATTCACCTCACACTGAGCTCGTTTTGCTAGCAATTCATTATCAGATTTTTGAGCATCACATATCTATTGTAAGAACAACGGTTTCGCTTTTAATTCAGCTAACACAGAACTATCATCAGACAAATCTAACTGAGCATTCAAAGCACATAATGCAAACAATGATTTTCTACTCAAAGCATCAGCAACAACATTCGCTTTACCCGGATGATAATCTATCACAAGCTCATAATCTTTTAGCAGCGCTAACCATCTTCTTTGACGCAGGTTCAAATCTTTCTGAGTCATCAGATATTTCAGACTTTTATGGTCTGAAAACATGTGACATTTCTCACCGTACAGATAATGACGCCAAATCTTTAGCGCAAACACAATCGTAGCTGACTCAAGGTCGTGCGTCGGATAATTCTTTTCATGAGGCTTCAACTGTCTCGAGGAATAAGCTACCACTTTGCCTTCCTGAATCAAAACACATCCCAAACCATTTAACGAAGCATCACTGTATACAACAAATTCTTTACCCGATTTTGGCTATACTAACTCTGGAGCTTCTGTTAACAGAGTTTTCAACGGATCAAAACTTTTCTGGCATTTATCTGACCATTCAAATCTGACATCTTTCTGAAGTAATTTAGTCAACGGAGTAGCTATTGTCGAAAAGCCTTTCACAAATCTACAGTAATAACCAGCTAAACCCAAAAAACTGCGGACTTCAGATACATTTCTCGGAGGTTTCCAATTCAGAATAGCAGAAATCTTGCTCGGATCAACTCGAATCTCGGATGCTGACACAATATGTCCCAGAAAACTAACCTCGTGCAACCAGAATTCACACTTGCTGAATTTCATATACAATTGCTTTTCTCTCAAAGTTTGCAAAACAACTTTCAAATGTTCCACATGCTCAGCCTCATCACGAGAATAAATCAAAATGTCATCTATGAATACCACAACAAATTGATCTAGGTACGGTCTAAAAATTCTGTTCATCAGATCCATAAAAATAACAGGAGCATTGGTTAGTCCAAATGGCATAACTAAAAATTCGTAATGTCCGTACCTTATTCTGAAAGCAGTTTTTGGAATTTCTGAATCTTTAACTCTCAACTGATAGTATCCCGATCTCAGATCAATCTTGAAAAACACAGTAGCTCCTTTCAACTGATCAAACAGATCATCAATTCTAGGCAACAGGTATTTATTCTTTATTGTCACCTTATTCAACTGACGATAATCAATGCACATTCTCATCGTGACACCTTTCTTTTTCACAAACAAAACAAGAGCTCCCCAAGGCGAGAAACTCGGTCTAGCGAACCCTCTATCTGTCAACTCTTGCAACTGTGACTTTAACTTTTTTAACTCTGTTGGTGCCATTCTATACGGAGCTATCGAAATAGGTGTAGTACCAGGCAACAATTCAATACCAAACTCAACTTCTCGAATCGGAGGTAAACCCGGTAATTCTTCAGGGAACACATCAGAAAACTCACAGACAACAAGCACTGACTCAACTTTCTTTTCAGACACTTTCGTATCGATCACATAAGCAAAATATGCCTCATATCCCTTATTCAAACAACTCTGAGCTTTCAAAACAGATATCACAGCAGGCAATCCATTCAAATTATTAGATTCAACTCGTACAATCTCATTATTCGGACATCTCAAATCTATAGTCTTTCTTTTGCAGTTCACAACCGCATCATGCATAAACAACCAATCCATACCCAGAATTATATCAAACTTATCAAATCGAAAAAGCATCAGATCAGTAGAGAAATAGATATCTCGAAACATTAACGGACAGTTCTTGCATACTTTGTCAACAATGACACTTTTACCTAAGGGGTTCGATACTTTTATAGAAAACTCAGTAGACTCTACAGGCAAAGTCTTATTGAATACTAAATTCATGTATATATATGAATGCGTAGAACCAGGGTCTATCAAAGCAATCACAGAAGTATCATAAAGAGTAAAAGTACCCATTATAACATCTGGTGAATAAGCTTCTTCTCGAGCTCGGATAGCATATGCTCTGGCTGGCGCTCTAGCTTCGGACCTGACAACGTTGTCTCTCATAGTTTTCTGACTACAACTAACATTTCTGACATTTTTCGATGGCCTACCTCTCACAGGCGCATTATCAGATCTCAAATTCTGAACAGTCTCTAGTTCGACAGACTCAGGGCAATCACGTATAAAATGATCAAGCGATCCACGTCTAAAGCAAGCTCTATCGTTTAATCTATAGCTTCCCGGGTGCCTTTTTCCACAATGTTTACATTCAGGTCTCTCGGATCTAACATTGCCAACACTGGCCACTGAAGTTGCTGGAGTTTTAGAACTCATTTGCGGTCTAGATTGATTTCTATTCGCATGCCCCACATTATCTCTAGAACAACTCTGGTTATTTTTGAATTTCTTCGAAGATGACTGAAATGATTTGCTTGGAAATATTTTTTTTAATATCACGGGTTTCAGATTCAGCTTTCCTCTTATCTTTCCCGAGTGCCTCAGCTTTGCAAGTTTTGTCAACGAGTACAACAAACTCTTTTATTTCCAAAATCCCGACTAACAGATGAATGTCTTCATTAAGGCCGTTTTCGAACCTTTTTCACATTATAGCTTCAGATGATACACATTCTCGAGCATACTGACTCATTCTTACAAATTCTCGTTCATATTCCATAACAGACATATGGCCCTGCTTTAGTTCCAGAAATTCCTTTCGTTTCTGATCAACGAATCTCTCACTGATATATATCTTTCGAAATTCGATCTGAAAGAAATCCCATGTAACTCGTTCTCTCGGAACAACAGAAATCAGAGTTTTCCACCATTGATATGCTGCATCTCGAAGTAATGATACAACACATTTTATGCATTCATCCGGAGTCAGAGACATTTCATCAAATACCCAGATCGTATTTTCAATCCAGAACTCGGCCTTTTCAACATCATCATCTTTAGTAGCTTGGAATTCTTCGGCCCCATACTTACGGATCTTGTCAACAGGAGGCTTATTCAACAGGTTCAGATGCATAACCGGTGGCACAACTGTAGTCTGAGGGGGATTAGCCAGGGGCAGGGGTTGCAAAACAGTCAGGTTATTCTTAACAAACTGAGTGAACCACTCACTCATCATCTGGAAAAAAGCTTGTTTAGCTTCTCCCTCTTGACTGCTCGTAGCCGGTCTCGATTCAGAGGGCGCTGTCCCTTGCGCAGGAGCAGGCGCATTACTTTCTACGTCGTCAGCTACGGCTCTTTCGGAATCCATTACTATACGAAAATCACATATATACGTCAGGATTCATCACACTATCACAATTCAGATATATGGCATGTATAGCTAGACTCTGACACGCTACGTTAGTTCGAGAATCGACTAAATCGTAGCTCTGATACCAATAAATGTAACACCCCTATCCTGAGTCCGTCGTCAGATTAAGGTTAGGAGCGTTACCGGACAGATCGAAAACATTCACAGACAAAATCATATATTCAATCATCATTCTCAGACATAATGTCCCTTAATCGGGTCCTCGAGACCTTAATCATACTTATAAGCCGAGTCGGGACTAAACTGAAACACATATGAAATTCTATGAAAATTTGAAACTTTTCTAAAATACAGGGGCACACGCCCGTAGGAGGAGACCGTGTGCCCTCCACGGTTTCTAGACACCCCCGTGTAACCGTCCGTGTTTAAACTGAAAATACCAACACGGTCATTAGGCACCCTCGTGTGCCATGGCCGTGTACTTTTAGTTCATATACTGACTTCCCCACCACGGCCACCAAGCACGCCCGTGTCGAGGCCATGTACTTTTATGTTAGCTACTGACTTGTACACCACGGCCAGATGACACGCCCATGTTGAGGCCGTGTGATGATAAATTGCATCCTAAAATTCACCCACGGTCATTAGGCACGCCCGTGTGCCACAACCGTGTGACATTATAGGCTATTTACAAGGCCAAAATGCCACCCACAAAGGGTCATACCTACAAGCCATATTCAACAAGATATTTCATGCACATAAAACCATCAAAAGCATACCAAAATAACCATTCAAACTTTACATTCAAAACAAATCCCAACTATGGCGATCTCAAGGATTAAATCTCATATCATTACTAGACTAATTCATGCATTTGCTCAATCAACTTTGTCATTCCATATTCTTTCATCATACCAAAAGATACATTCTATAACACATTCATTTAAGCAAAGTTTCAACTCTTAAATAGCCAAATCAAATGGCTAAGATCACGTAACTATTTATACCAACATACTAGCCTATACATGCCACATCTAGCTTATACAATATCAAATTGTACCAAAATAAGTTCTATAGTGTGATGACGATCCAAGACGGTCCCGAGCCTTCAGTAGCTTTGACGACCTATAAAACAGATTAAACATACACATAGTAAGCTTTCCAAAACCTTAGTAAGTCAATATACAACAACTTAGCATAAAATGCATATATTGCTTTGATTCATACACTCTTGACCACATTAGCCATATTCCCAATTCAAAGATCATATAAACACATATCTCATTTCACCAAAACCTTATACAACATATCATCAATTCCATATTCATAGCATCATAGTAAGATCATATTGATGCTTACCTTGTATACACAATTAGTGTATAATCAACATACCTGAATTGAATTTACTATCACATATTTGATCATAGCTCGGGTTTGCAATTAGTATCATAGACTTACGCGTTGAACAGTAATAAATCCAATGGGATACTCAGAAAGCTCAGAATAATCGTACAATGCCAACGTCCCAGACGAGGTCTTACATGCACTCCGATATCGATGCCACTGTCCCAGACAGGGTCTTATACAGATCAAAACGATGCCGATGTCCCAGACATGGTCTTACACGTAAGTGTCATAATAATGCCAACGTCCCAGACATGGTCTTATACGTAGAGTTTATATTGATGCCAACGTCCCAGACGTGGTCTTACACATAATCAGATGTCGATGCCACTGTCCCGGAAAGGGTCTTACACGAATCTCAAATCAATGCCAACGTCCCAGACGTGGTCTTACATGATAAAACGGAACAGATACCTATGTCAAGGTTCGTACGAGGCTTCTCAGACTTAGTCAATATACCGAACTTATCTCAGAATTTAATTACAGAATTTCTCATAAGCATTCATTATCATCATTAAACATATGAACAATTACAAATGCATACATATTCATTTATTTGTATAGTGACTTACCTCGGATTCGGTTTATTGGAATAGAAAACGGCTACTCGATAACTTTCGCTTTGCCGCGATCTAAATCTGTTTTCCTCGGTTCTTGATCTAAACATATTCAGAATTAACCCTTTTATTCACTAGTTCATTCAATTCAATCCAAAGACACACATTTAGGGCTATTTGCAAAATAACCCTCATATTTGCACAACTTAGCAATTTAGTCCATTTTTCTCAAAACATCAAATTCACAAAATCCCCTTATACACAAGCTTGGCTGAATATATACACATCACATACAAGCCCACATTTTTCATCAAATTCATAATTTAGTCCCTCAAATTATCATTTTCTCAATTTAGCCCTATTTAGCTAAATTCATCAAAACTTCAAGAACAAAACATGTTCATCTACCACCAATCTATCATTTAACACCTTAAAGCATCACAAAGCTCAACCTAGCATCGATGGCACAACTTACAAACATCACCAATACACAAAATTGAAACATGGTTTGATTGTAGATGAAGCAACGATTACAAAAACGTAGAAATTATCAAAAACTGAAACCAAATCATACTTTAATTTAAGCTTGAAAATGCCGAATGCCTAGCTCAATTTTTTTTTTCTTTCTTTTCTTTGCTTATTCGGTGGATGAACAATTAGCTTAAAGCTTATTTTATGCTTTAATTTTATTAACAATATGTTATAAACAAATTTTACCATAATAACCTTTCATATAAAAATGTATAAAACATAGTTACAAGGTCATTTATGACCTCAGCCATCCACTAACCATGGAAATGGCCAAATTGCCACATAAGTCCTCATATTTAAAAAGCCATAACACATAAGCACTTTAACATATAGCATACAACTTTCATATTTAATGCAATTTCATCCTTTCGTCAAATTAAACACACAGACATACAAATTAGTTCACAGAAATTTATCACATGCTAAATCACATATCAACGGTACAGAAAATAATATTAAAATATTATACAAACTTGGATTTGTGGTCTCGAAACCACTGTTCCGACAAGGGTATAAACCGGACTGTTACAGGTTCCCTCCAAAAGAGAGAGGGCGTGTAAACAATTTGTTTTGTGTTCAAATTGTGTGTAAATTTTAGGTTATCGAGAGCAACTTTGCCAACTTCATCAACCAAGAGAGCTATAACCTTGAGAGTTTCTTCGCAAGCAAATGGTCCGATTTAAGGATAAATCGTCTTCAAGAGGGAGGGTATGATGCGATCCCGGTCGTATCATGTTTCGATATAACTCGACAAGATCAGAATTGGCCTATGCTCGAGGGGCCCAAGTGCAAAATGAAGCATATTCTCATATCAATGAGCTAAATTCTAGCTTCTTCAAGCTCTTTTAGATCAATCCGAGCTCATTTAGCTTAACTTCAACCCTTTTTTAATTTGCTGGAATAAAGTAAAATAATATTTAGTTTAAGTATTAAATATGTTTAGTCAATTTAGTTTAATTAATTAAGTTGCTGGAATAAATTACTCATCTTAGTTAATTGGGTTATCTTAGTTAATTAAGTTTCATGTGTTTTAATGTGTTTGTTAATGAATGCTTGTAGGTGACTATTTAGCTGGAATCGGTTATATACAAGGGGCTGTTACAACATTTAAAGAAAAGCGTTATTCACCATTTAAATTCGGCAGCATATTCTTCTTCTTCAAGGAGCTATTCAAGAATAGCAATGGACAAAGGAGTGATTACAAATTCCATAACCGATTGCCTCTTAATGATCACTCCATGTTCTGTTTGAGTGCCCAAAATGTTATCCATGTTGCTGGTGCCTATTCGGCTGCCCAAGCATTCAAGTTCAATTAAATTAGCTGAATTGGAACATTAAATGTCACACCCCAAACCTGGCCTAGACGTTACGACCGAATCTGACATGTCACATCAAAGTGTCTTTTGAAATCAAGGCTTGTTGATAGAGAACCGTTTTTAAGTTAAAACCCATTTAGCTTTTATTATCTGGAAAAAAAAATTGGTAAGTTAACTTATTAAGTTTGAAAAATCACTTATTAAAAGATTTCCATATTGGTTACCATTGGTTCCTTAATTGATTTAAATCCGCGGAAGCTACTTAAATTAAACCAAATTGAAGTTTGAAAAATTCGTGTTTGTCTTTAAAATAGTTATTATTTTTGAAAACTTGTTTGTATCAGTTTGGCAATTCAAATAAGAAATTAAAAACCCAATCAAAAAGGAATTAAATCCACCAAAGGCCTTATTACATAAGAGAGAACCCAATATAAAATTTAAATAACTAAGTCCAAAACAAAATATTAACGAACGTGTGGCCACCTCCGAATCCCTCGCGGCTCCAAATCGTCCAAGGTTGGGGATTACCTGTATAGTTAAAAGAAAGGGTGAGTTTATGAAACTCAGTGTGTAATCCCCTATCGTTCGATCGATAATATATGCAAGAATGATCCAGGCGAGCCCTATTCAAGAATGATGACAAGATGGGCCCTAGCCCATTATAGTAATAATGTGGGCTGAAGCCCAATACAGTATCCGTATGGTGCAAATATGCAACCCACCCCAATCCAACCAATACACCACCCGTACCAACCAACACACCATGTGGGGATAAAATCAACCCACCCGGCCAAAGACACTCAATATTGCAAAGATAGCCGCGAATAATAATAATGCAAAGAGAGCTATCGATAACGAGATATGTGGCGAAGCCACCGATGTGATGAATGTGGCAGAGCCACCAGTACAATACTTCCTCCATATCAGTATCCTAACCCCATGTAGTAAGTCATGTCATAAAGTTTTCGTGTATGCAAAATGTCCTACTCAGTAAAATCACACAAATAATATACATTCATCAGTCAACCAACCTCTAGGGGTAAAATGATCGTTTCCATGCATTAAGGGTAAAACAGTAAATTTGCCCATTAGGGGTATTTTGGTCATTTACCTACTTTGGGGTCTCGGTGCAGTTAACGACCTTTCTGAAGGTCTACAATCACCCCAAGCGACATAGGTAACATTTTTGACTTGTAAATGGGCCCAAAGCCCAATATTCAGCCCAAGTGGGCCTACACGCTCATGTGGCCCATCCAGCCCAAATTCAGTCACGGCTATGTGAACTATGTGGCCCAATCCAGTATTTACCACATTTTGTGGATTTTATTCGTGTAGGGCCCACGAGCCCATTGGACCCACACGGCCCATTTCAGCCCAACGAGGCCCATAACGGCCTAAGAGCACGATAGTGCTCGTGGTGTCCTCTACAGTTTATCGCTCATGATTTGTGGCTCGGTTTACCACATGAGCAATTGCACGCTCGTGAAGCCTCAAATGACATTTTGGCTTTTCGACTTTTGCCGACTCACAGAAGCGATAGTGTGATTACACACCTATTTGCGAACTTTCTCCAAATTCCACGAGCACCCAACCTAGATTCAAATGAGATCCAATGTTAGTCCTTTTCATCATTAGGGCAAAGCACCCTCTTATTGACGCTTTATCGGAAACACCTTTCTTACCTTGTTTGAATGAGGGTGAACTTAGTCCCTCTACGATCGCTGTTTAGAAACGATTACACGCCCTTGTTGATTTCCTAAAATACAATCAAAATCTATTTAGTGAATGATAGGGCACATTCGGCCTAACCCAAAAGAAGATAAGGTAACGCTTTTACCTTAACTGAATGTTGAGAACGAAGGTGTGACTCCTCCAAGACCGTTCGCACTCCACCACTCCTTGAGGAAGACCCTAGAATTGCAACAAGTAAAGTACATGAAGGAGGAAATAACAATCAGTTAGTAAAGGGGTATTCAATTTTGGAAAAAGAAAAGAAGGGCATAGGTGTATTTGGTTTTAAAAAGGAAAGCAGAGAATAGATTTAATCTAAAGGTGAGGAGTATGAACACTTTCCGATAGTCAGAACCTTTGCAGTAGATCAGCGCAGAGAGGAATTAATAATAGTGATATTCGGCCAGACTAGAATAAAAGACGAACAGAAGTTAAGGGGGTAAAAGGGAAGGTTCTACTATGAGAGAAACAGATTGATGAAGAAAAAGGGTAGGGGGAAGTAGGTGTGAGGTTCGGCCAAGAAGAGCAAATGACACAAACAGTTAGAAGGGAATGACACAAGTGGTCAGTTTCGTAGCATAAGGAAAACTAGGGAGAACCCGAAATGTAAAAAGTAAAAACCCCAAATTGTTAGCAAGGAAATTTGGCAACTCTCTTATCAACACCCTCAAAGCTGAAACCAAGAAATGACTACAGTCGAAATTGGTCCCTATTTCCCCCTAGCCAAATTCCAATGGAGCCTTAGAGTCCCAATCGGCCACAACACCCTACCAACCCCTCATTTCAAAATTCCTTGATTTTCTCCCCAATCTCCTCCTTGACTTGCTCTACAAATCCCTCCATGACCAGTTCAAACTCCTCTCAACAGTGTTTCAGTCCAACTCTTCTACCTGTACAGCTCAAACGGCAAAATAAACACTCTATTGCGCAACCCATGACTTGAACCTTAGACCTCTCAATTATACCACACGCCATTTTGCCACTACACCACAAGCTCTTTTTGTGTCATAAAACAAGCATTATTACTAATAAGGCCTAAGTGCTAGTATCCAGGTTCATTTAAGAGAAAAACTAAAAATTCTGCAAAAGTCAAGACTTGAACCCATGCTTCTCTCACACCCCATTAGACACCCAAATCACATAGCTATTAGAGCAAAGAAGCAATTTGTGTCAGAACATGCAAAATTAAATACCCTATATTTTTAGGGCGTTACAACTCTACCCTGTAACACCCCCAAATTGGCCCATGCGTTTCGACCAGATCTGGTATGCTACGAGTTGTACATGGAAAACTTTTGCTTTGTTGGTTTGGAAGTCATAAGTTAATTTAAACATTATTTGAAAAAAAGAGTGACATTTAAAAAAAAAAACTTTGTAATATTAAATATAATAAAACCTTTGACACAAATTCACAAGTTGCAGAACTTTTATAAAGAAAAACTACTTAGATGACTAAAAACTATGAGGGCCTTATTACATATAATTTCCCAAAACTAAAATCTTAAGAAAAACTGAATAATCTAAATAAATATAAATCAAAAACTAGATGGCCCCTCGAGTCCGTCTCGGCTCCCATGTCCATGATCTACTGCTCATCTGAAAGAGTAGAGAAAAAGGAAAGTGGTGAGTCACCAAGACTCAGTGTATAAATCTCAAAACACACAACAACCTGAGCCCACAAACACATTATGGGCCCTGGCCCATCCATAAAGGCAACAATCATGAATATAAATCAAATGTTAAACAATGAATAGCCCAACCCATCCTAGGTTTCCATCCTCTACACACCAACCCGTACCAACCATCACACCTTGGGGATTTCTACAATCAACCCTCCATCCGCTACACACCATAACGACAGCCGTACTGTCTATTCCTGTTATTTAGGAATCATTAAACGTGGCATAGCCACTGATCACTGTGTGACTTAACATTCATATTTGTGGGTTTTCTACCACCGATCACGATGTGACCTATCATGCACTTCCCCTTTATTAACATAATCCCACCCCATGCATACACATAAAAGAAACATCATGCAGACTTATACATATTTTGATACACATAGAGAGTTCTATGTTTACGTACCTGGCATCTTAGCATAACCCCTTTTTGGGTTCCATTCGACTGTCCATAGAACCAAGTGGCCAATCTCGAACGGCAGATACCGCTCATTTCTTAAACTTAGTGATTCTCTCCTTTGCCTGATCCATATTTAATTCCATCACAAGTCCTTGTCAGAACTAATATCATAATTTATGATCGTTAATCCTCATCATAAAGTTAAGATCCTGCATATAATAAGCGAATCTAGTAAAAATCTAGGGAAAATCTTCTTACCTTAAAATCCCGAAATTGGAGACTAACGTTTTTCGACTTTTAGATCTAGACGACCAAGTTTCCTTCAAATCTTGAAATGCCGCCCAACATAGAACCATTAAACTATTAGCTTTTCGGCTTTTGCCTTTCAAACGTGAGAGCTTAACAGAAGTCGACACTTGCCTTAACATAGGGGATTCGGCTAGCACTAGAGAGAAGATTCAGCAATGCTAAAGGAAAAGATTAAATGCCGGAAGAATAGAACTATCTCACAAATGGGATGAATAGAGAAAAATTATGAAGATTTCGGCTTTTTAGAGACATCGGCTCAAGAAAAAAAGAATGGAGAAGAGAGTGAAAGGAGAGGTTTCGGCTTTTGAAGAAATTGAAGAAAAGAAATTGTAGAGGGAGAGGCTAAGAATTTCGGAACAAAGAGTGAAGAGGAAATTAGGGTTTAAATGCCAGAATCAATGAGATATCCCCCCTATTTATAGAAATTTTGGCATCTACTGCTTAAAACCGAAAACACCCTTCCTGATAACTAAAAGTCAAGCTAATAAAAAGGGAAATTCGGCACCCCTTATCCATGAAGTAGCTGAATTCTTTACTCCTCTAGGTGGTGGATTTTCGGCCATCACCTTGCCTTGCAGATAGCTTCTATCTTTTCTCCTTTTTATCATCTATATTATCAACATTATCCATCGATTATTCTTCCTAATTTTAAGCATTCTAACTGACTTCAACTCTGCTCTCTCTTGACGCCAAAATTAATTAAAATAGATGGGTAATGCGACTCGAACCTTGGACCTCCCTTACTGCTTATCATGCCACCTCAAAGCCCCTAAGTGGCGCCACTTTGCCACTGGGCCACAAGCCCATTTGTGGCTTAAAACACAGCTAATATCTTTTATGCCCTAACTTAACAAGCTTTCCACTAAAGTGTTCAAACAAGAAGTTTAACTAAGGCCTCGGCCCAATCCTGAGCCCGATCTGGGCCCCTTAAACACTCTAATTAGCACATTATACGTAACACACAATAAATGCAAAGACCCATTAATTTAGGATGTTACATACCCCCTAAAAGAAATTTTGGCCTTGAAATTTACCTGGTCAGAATAAGTGAGGGTATTGGTGTCGCATCGCCTCCTCAGGTTCCCACGTGGCTTTCTCAGTACTGTGATTTTGCCAAAGCACTTTAACCAATGGGATCGATTTCTTCCTTAGTACCTTAACCTCACGGTCTAATATCTGTACTGGTTCTTCCTCGAAGGTTAGATCTGGCCTAACTTTGATCTCCTCGACTGGTACTATATGTGTGGGGTCAGAGCGATAACATCTCAGCATGGAGACATGGAACACATCATGGATCCAGTCTAATTCTGGAGGCAAATCAAGTTGATAGGCAACTGTTCCCACACGCTTCAGTATAAGGTAAGGCCCAATGAACTTAGGGCTAAGCTTACCCTTTTGCCCAAACCTCAGTACCTTTTTCCATTGAGAGACCTTAAGAAATACGAAGTCTCCCATGGAATACTCAATCTCTCAACGTTTAAGATATATGTAAGACTTCTGCCTATTAGACGCTTCCTTCAACCGGTCTCGAATCAGTTTTATCTTTTCTTCGGTATGAGAAACCAACTCTGGCCCCAAAACTCATCGCTTGCCCAGCTCAGTCCAATAGGTAGGAGTACAACACCTACAACCATACAACGCCTCGTACGGTGCCGTTGAATACTGGACTAATAGCTATTATCATACGCGAACTTTACTAGCGGTAGATAGTCTACCCAGCAGCCTCGAAAATCAATTACACAACTTCTTAACATGTCCTCCAGTATCTGAATCACCCTTTCTCACTGGCCATCTGTCTGAGGATGAAACACAGTACTAAAGTCCAACCTTGTACCCAAAGCCTCATGTAACTTCTTCCAGAACTGAGATGTGAATCTAGGATCTCTATCGGATATGATGGAAACCGGTACCCCATGCAGTCTCACAATCTTAGCCACATACAACTTTGTCAGCTTCTACAACAAGTAATCAGTACGGACTGGTATGAAATGGGCAGATTTAGTCAACCGGTCTACAATGACCTATACTGAATCCTTCTTAGTAGGCGTTAAGGGTAGCCCACTCACAAAATCCATAGTTACCCGCTCTCACTTCCAAAGTGGAATCTTAACTAGCTGCAGTAGCCCTGAAGACAGCTGATGTTTAGTCTTAACTTGCTGACACGTCAAGCACTTACTCACAAAAGCAGTAACTTTGCGTTTCAGTCCTGGCCACCAGTATAGCTCACGAAGATCTCGATATAACTTGTTTCCACCAGGATGCATAACGTATGGGCTACTATGTGCCTGTTGCAATATAGACTGCCTTAGATCAGAATCCCTTGGTACACAGACTCTCCCACGGAAACACAGTACTCCCTCACCATTCAACCTAAAATTCACAGTCTCTCTATTCCCAACTTGTCAGAAACGAGGAATCAGTGACTCATCCAAGAACTGTTTCCCCTTAATTTGCTCAGTCCACATCGGTCTCACTTGAAGCTCAACTAACAAGCTACCATCACCATACAAACTAAGACGAGCAAACATTGCTCTCAAATCAGATACAGCCCTACAGCTTAGTGCGTCAGGTACCACGTTAGCCTTGCCAGGGTGATATTCAATCGAGTAGTCGTAATCCTTAAGCAGCTCTATCCATCTTCGCTGCCTACTCCTTCTGAGTGAGGAGGTACTTGAGGCTCTTGTGATCTGTGTAGATAATACACTTCTCACCATATAAATAGTGCCTCCAAATTTTCAGTGTGAATACCACCGCGGCTAACTCCAAGTCATGTGTAGGGTAATTTGCCTCGTGAGGCTTAAGTTGACGGGACGTATGATCGTGTGTCAGAGTCTTAAAAATTTATAAAAAAAATGATCGAGCCTAGTAACTAACTGTGACAATGATTGAGGCAAGCGCACCTATCGAACAGTAGTATAGTTTAGTGGCAAGACCGGATTGTCAAACCCAAAGGAACCAAAAGTACTAATACTAACTTTCTTTTTATTATTTAGCCTAAGAATTAAGGGAATTGTTATTTAATCTAAAATTAACTAACAACTAAGCTAAAGATGTAAAGACAAAGAGAATGAATTGGGGAAAATACTTGTGGGAAAAACCAATTGATTAAGACAATACCCGAGGAAGAATCCACCTAGACTTCACTTGTTATTTAACTCTGAACCAAACGATTTATTCACTTGACTTGATCTGTAGGATTCCCTAAGTTATATTAATACCTCTCTCAAGGCTACTAACGTCTAACCCTAGGTTGATTAATTGAAATCTCTTTCTAATTAAAACCTCTAAAATTGCATTAACTCGAACTATGGACTCCCATATTAGGTTTAACCCTAATATGGTAGATTTTCGTCATCCTATCTCTAGGGTTGCGATCAACTCTGCTTAATTATGCTAAATTTACTCTCAGACAGGGTCTATTCCTCCTCTACCTAAGCATATCAATACTTGAATCAATATCCTGAAATATCAAAACAAGAATTAAAAACACATAATTAAGAACAAATCAAGTATTTATTATATTGTTCAGAAAACAATAACAAGATCCGGCTTAGGTTTCATCCCCCTCAGGTATTTGAGAGGTTTAATTCATAATAATAAAAGAATACATCTCAGAGGAAAATATGAAACAAAACATAAGAAAAAACCCTAAAACCCCTTGAAGGAATTGAAGGGAAGATCCTCCATCTTGAGTATGACTCTGGCTTCTTGAGATGAATCAACTGGCTTATTCGAGTAAATTCCACAATTCTGGCCTCTCTGGCTCGGCTCTTTGGCCTAACTGGACACCCCTGAAGGTTGGCCTCTAGGGTGTTTATATAGGCTTTTGGAATGGTTTTTTTTGCCTCTAAGTACCCTAATCCGAATGAAATTCCTCTTTGTCATGGCAGGGACACGCCCATGGCACACGCCCTTGTGAATCGTGGCCAGGCCGTGTTCAGGTCTGTTAATGAGGCACGACTGTGTGGTTTTGGGCCCAGGCTGTGTCGATTTCATACTTTGGCCCATTTTCTCCGTTTTTGGCCCGTTTCTCGTTCTTTTCATTCTCTGGTGCTCTCCTAAGTATAAAACATGAAATTAAAGGATTAAGAGCACCAAATTCCACAATTCAAGGCTTAAATCATCCAAAAGTATGCTAAATGTGGGATTAAAATATGTATATATTACAGTTTATCAAATGCCCCCACACTTAAGCATTTGCTTGTCCTCAAGCAAAATTCTCAACTCACAATTAAAATGAACATCCTTGATTCATAATATTCATCAATAATGTTCCATCATAATTCCTAGATAATTTATACATTGATAATTTAAGTAGAAGGGTCATAAAGATTCAAACAATCAAAGTCATAGTTTTTGTAGGATGAAAATATAGGTGTTTCCCCTTACCTAACTAATTACTTTTAATTTAAAATCGACAAGAGTTGACATCCTCACTAAAGATTCACTCAAGTCACTCAAAGTGTTTAAGGTTCAAAATTAAGCACTCAAAAGTCGAACATGAAAAGTTAATCCCATAGGCTTGCATGAAAATCAAATCTCCACCACTGTAAAATGAGATGATACACAAATCAAAAGGTCTTTAATAAGGGTTGTAATGGGGCTCGGGTTAAAGGTATGGATAAAGGCTGAATCAGAGGGTTAGAATCGAGATTGAATTGATAATTTACCTAACTAGAAAAATGAACTAATCCTAAATAATTACATCAATTAAAAACTTCTAATACGAATAATACGAGCTTTTTCTCAAGATGTGGAATTTTAAACGTATAAGCTCACTTGATTATAGAACTAATAATGAGAAAGAACTTTAACAACTGAAAAATAGAACATAGTTAGGCAACTGCTCAAAATCAAATCTCGACAAAAAAGGAGTCAAGGAATGGTGATAACAAATACAAGATGGGTTTTAGGTTAATATTAGTGGGTGAGTCAATAAAAGGGTTGTTAAGATCAAGGGGGTTCACTAGGGGTTAATTGTGAGGGTAAGCTTTTTAGTGGAGTAAGTGGGTTAAATCCTAAGTGCCTTTATCATTTCTGTATATCAAATCAATAATGTGGTCTCAACATGTATAATCGAAGCAAGTTCTAGAATAACAAATCAATATTGACACACTCATAATCAAAAAGTGAGCACGAAAGAATGTATGCTCTAAAAGGCTCAAAATCTCACAAAAATTATGGGTTTTTGATATCAACCTTGTAAATTTTAAACTTCAAGGTAATAATTAGATTCAAGTAGACAACCTAATAAAATTTTAATTTTTGAAAATAGACTCATGATGCTTGATTCTCTAGTCTCCTAAAGTTTAAATCATCACTGCATAATTGTCAATAACTTAATCCAAAACATATCAATAAAAATCATAAATCAAAAGAAATTCATTCTAATCATAATATGAGAAAATTACTTAATAACAAGGCATAAATTAAGTCATAATTCAGGGATTTGAGAATAATGCAGAAAGTTAGGCACTTTCTCGAAATAAATATTCACCCCCTCACACATAAGATGTACATTGCCCTTAATGTACAAAGATATATATGAAATTTAAGAGAAAGGGAGAGGTAAAACTTCTTGAATTTGGATGGCTTCCTTAAGTTGGGAGTGTCGTGGTGTGGTGGTCGTCGACAATCTGTACGCTAGATGAAGAAATTGGGAAGCTCGTGGAGAATTGGCCAGGAAATAATGATAATAATTCAAAATATACTAAATATATATTTAAAGACAAGAAAGATAAAAAGAAAGAAATAGAAAGTAAAAGAAAATTAAAAGAAAAGATTAATGGACTGTAAAGTCCTTATCGTTAGATGGTTAGCGGGGTGAGTGTGATTTCTAAGGCTGTGGTGTCGTGGCTATGGTCGTGGTGTGGTGATTTCTAAGCAGCCTTTAGAACCTAAATCAAAGAAAAAGAAATAAAATAGATTAAACTAACTAAAAGAAAAATAAAGAAAAGGAAAATAAAGGAGAAGTGAAAATAAAAAGAAAAGTTAAATGGACTCAAATGTCTTTTTTCTTGTCGAGTTAATAAAGCGTCCGCCATGAACTTATGTAGATCGGTCTCACAAAGGGAGACTGTGCTAGGATCCTTCCATTTCTTCGACATGGATGTGGTTAGATTTAGAGTTAGGGGGAATGGAGAAGAATGAGAATGAAAAAGAAGGGGGTAAAAAAGGAAGAAGAAGGGTGGGGAGTAGGTAAGAATGGAAGAGGCATCCCCATGCCTGTGTACCGTGGGCGTGTCGAGTCACACGATCGTGTTACACTTCATTCATTTTTCCTACGCCCATGTGCAGGTCACCACGCCCGTGTTGCTAAAATAGTGTCGGCCACGATCGCATCGCACGGCCGTGGTATTCAGTTGGGGCCCGTGGCTTGAAGATATTTTTCGTCCTGTTTCGTACTATCTCTGCCATGTCAATTCAAAAATCTGTAGTATCCACACGGCCACGGCCACGGCCACTGTCGTGTGTAAGGCTGTGTGGCATGAAAATCTGCACTTTGATTAGTTTATAGTTAGGTGCTAAAAAAGAAAAATAAAATTAAAAATAAAAATGTAAAAATTAACGAGGTTAGTACTCGGGTTGCCTCCCGAGAAGCGCTCGTTTAAAGTCTTAAGCTAGACTAACCTCTCATTCGCATAATCATGGTGGTTTGAAGAGTTGAAAGTCCTTTCTCATGCTATCAATCCTATTATCGGTATGTAAATCGAGTTGAGTAGCATTTACTTTAAAAGTGTCGAAAATAGGATTACTTACCTCAACTGTTCCGTATGGGAAAACCTTGAGTACCCTAAAAGAGATTTCTTTGTTTTTATTAGGGTCAGGAGGAGGTATTCGAGGGTTTTCCTTATCAAACAATACCTGATCTCTGATCTTAAATTCGTTTGTCCAACAGAATGGTGTTGGTTCTGCTTTGTGTATTCCTAATTTCTCCTTGAAGTGTGTCCTCCACTGGTCTAGTTCATCGATCTGAAGCCTTCATTCCTCATGAGTTATTTCCTTGTTGCCATGAGGTCTAGGATCTAGCTCAGTTATGTAGTTTCGTAGTGCTTCTTGAAAAGAAGGTTTAACCGAATAGCTATTAATAGAATTTATGCTCACACCTTGACTACTCGATGTCCTAGCTGAGTCAAGAGCTTGGAGACTGATTGATTTGTCACCTACACAAAGTATGAGTTCACCTACACTGACATCAATTTTAGTCCTAGCAGCTAAAAAGGGCCTTCCTAAAATTAAGGGGATACTATTGTCCTCATCCATGTCTGAAACGACAAAATCTACTGGGAATACGAATTTATCAATTTTCACAAGAACATCTTCAATTATACCCCTAGGAATTCTAACAGTTTTATCAGCTAATTGAATGCTTATCCTAGTTTGTTTGGGTTTCCCTAGTCCTAGTTGTTTAAATATTTTATAGGGCATAACATTTATGCTTGCCCCTAAATCAGCTAAAGCATTATCAACAGATAAACTACCAATTAATCATGGAATTGTAAAACTCCCTTGATCTTTTAATTTTTGTGGTAGTTTGTTTTGCAACATTGCTGAGCACACTGCGTTTAGTTCCACATGTGATTCCTCGTCTAACTACCGCTTGTTTGTTAACAGCTCTTTTAAAAATTTCCTTGAATCTGGCATCTGCGAAAGAGCTTCAAGAAACGGTAAGTTAATATGTAATTTCTTTAAAAGTTTAAGAAATTTAACGAAATGTTCATATGTGTTGTCCTTCTTCATCGCATTAGGATAAGGTATACGAGGCTGGTACTCTTTAATTACCAATTTTGGCTTATCATGACTTACCTCGTTCTTACCTTCCTCTACCACATTCTCTTGGCTTAACTTAGGCTCATCTAACCGTACACTATCCTGAGCTGTTATGGCTTTAAATTGCTCTTTTGGGTTAGTTTCAGTGTTGCTTGGCAAGCTGCCTTGTGGTCATTCTAATATCAGCTTAGTGAGTTGCCCTAATTGGTTCTCGATCCCTTGAATTGATGCTTGTTGATTTTTAAGTGTTGTTTCGGTGTTTTGGAAACGTGTTTAAGTGTTGTTTCGGTGTTTTGGAAACGTGTTTCTGACACCGCTATAAATTTTGTCAGCATCTCTTCAAGGTTCAACTTCTTTTCCTGTGGGTAGGGCTGTTGTTGGAAGTTTGGAGGGTGTTGTTGTCTCTGATTTCCTTAACCATCCCCATGAAAAATTCGGGTGGTTCCTCAAACCTGGATTATAAGTAATACTATAAGGGTTATTTTGAGATTTAAAATTGTTACCCATATAGTGAACTTGCTCGTTCTCAGCGCTCGGGTTGTAAGGTGGATATTCTATATTGCTCATCCCTCCTCCATTCGTATCACACTGCATGACTAGATGTACCTGCAAAGAATCACATAAACCATCAATCTTTTTATTTAAAAATTCTACCTGGTTTGATAGCATGGTTACTGTGTCGAGGTTGAAAACACTGGCTGCTTTTGTTGGCTTTGTCCTTGTAACTTGCCACTGATAGTTCTTCAGTGGCATCTCTTCAATGAATTCGTAAGTAGCCTCAGGTGTTTTATTATTCAAGGTTCTGTTGGCGGCTGAATCAATCAATTGCCTAGTTGAAGGGTTCACACCATTGTAAAAAGTTTGGACCTGTAGCCACAAGGGTAATCCATGGTGTGGGCACCTTCTCAATAGATCTTTATTTCTCTCCCATGCATCATAAAGTGTTTCTAAATCCATCTGCACAAAAGCAGAGATATCATCCCTTAACTTAGCCATTTTAGCTGGCGGAAAATATTTTAATAAAATTTTTTAGTCATTTGTACCCATGAGTGGTTGATCCTTGTGGTAAAGAATTCAACCACTGTTTGGCTTTATTCCTCAAAGAAAAGGGAAATAACCGAAGACGGATGGCATCATCAGAAACGCTATTTATTTTGAAAGTGTCACAAAATTCTAGGAAATTCACCAAGTGATTGTTTGGATCTTCATCCTGCAAACCATCAAATTGAACAAACTACTGTATCATTTGAATTGTGTTAGGTTTCAGCTCAAAATTATTTGCAGTAATAGTAGGTCTAACAATATTTGACTCAGTTCCTATTAAATTAGGTTTAGCATAATCATACATAGTTCGAAGAGCATGATTTTCGGCCACTTCTGGAGGTAGCGGATTATTCTCAGCCATCTCTTCAGTGGTATTGCTTTTGAGTTCTTGCTCTTCTTCTATGTAATGTAAGCTTCGCCTTACCTCTCCATGATTTCTGCGAACAGCACCTTCAATATCACTGTCGTAAATCAGGGGTCCTGTCGGGTTCTTTCTAGTCATAAACTAGATGTACCTGCTAAAAAAACAAATAAAAGAAGGAAAATTTAGCAACATTAAAAGCAAAATAAAAATAAAAGTAAATTACAAAAAAATAAAAATGGCCAAAGTAATAAAAATTGAGCATTCTTAATATTTTAGTTCCCCGGCAACGGCGCCAAAAACTTGATCTTGTGTCAAAGTCTTAAAAATTTATAAAAATAATGATCGAGCCTAGAAACTAACTGTGACAACGATTGAGGTAAGCGCACCTATCGAACAACAGTATATTTTAGTGGCAAGACCGGATCGTCGAACCCAAATGAACCAAAAGTACTAATGCTAACTTTCTTTTTATTATTTAGCCTAAGAATTAAGGGAATTGTTATTTAATATAAAATTAACTAACAACTAAGCTAAAGATGCAAAGACAAAGAGAATGAATTGGCGAAAATACTTTTGGGGAAAACCAATTGATTAAGACAATACCCGAGGAAGAATCCACCTAGACTTCACTTGTTATTTAACTCTAAACTAGACGATTTATTCACTTGACTTGATCCATAAGATTCCCTAAGTTATATTAATACCTCTCTCGAGGCTACTAACATCTAACCCTAGGTTGATTAATTAAAATCTCTTTCTAATTAAAACCCCTAGAATTGCATTAACTCGATCTATGGACTCCAATATTAGGTTTGACCCTAATCCGGTAGATTTTCGTCATCCTATCTCTAGGGTTGCGATCAACTCCGCTTAATTATGCTAGATCTACTCTTAGACAGGGTCTATTCCTCCTCTACCTAAGCACATCAATACTTGAATCAATATCCTGAAATATCAAAACAAGAATTAAGAACACATAATTAAGAACAAATCAAGTATTTATCATATAGTTTAGGAAACAATAACAAGATCCGTCTTAGGTTTCATCCCCCTCAGGTATTTGAGAGGTTTACTTCATAATAATAAAAGAATACATCTCAGAAGAAAATATGAAACAAAACTTAAGAAAAAACCCTAAAACCCCCTGAAGGAATTGAAGAGAAGATCATTCGTCATGAGTATGACTCCAGCTTCTTGAGATGAATCAATGACTCCAGCTTCTTGAGATGAATCAACTGGCTTTCTTCGAGTAAATTCCACAATTTTTGCCTCTCTGGCTCGGCTCTTTGGCCAAACTGGATGCCCCTGAAGGTTGGCCTCTAGGGTGTTTATATAGGCTTTTGGAATGACTTTCTTTGCCTCTAAGTACCTTAATCTGAATGAAATTCCTCTTTGTCACGGCAGGGACACGCCCATGGTACACGCCCGTGTGAATCGTGGCCAGGCCATGTTCAGGTCTATTAATGAGGCATGGCCGTGTGGTGTTGGGCCCAGGCCATGTCGACTTCGTACTTTGGCCCATTTTCTCCATTTTTGGCCCGTTTCTCATTCTTTTCATCCTCCGGTGCTCTCCTAAGTATAAATTAAAGGATTAAGAGCACCAAATTCCACAATTCAAGGCTTAAATCATCCAAAAGTATGCTAAATGTGGGATTAAAATATGTATATATTACGGTTTATCAACGTATAAGCAAGCACCTTACCCTCCTGCATCAGCAGAAAACCCAAACCGACGTGTGATGCATCAGTGTAGACCAGAAATTCTTTCCTAGACTCTGGTTGTATTAAAATAGGGGCCTCAGTCAAAACTTTCTTCAGTTTCTCAAAACTCTCTTGTTGCTTATCAGTCTAATTGAATGGTATCCCTTTACACGGCAACTGAGTCATGGGCGCAGCAATTAAGGAAAACCCCTCAACAAAACGTCTGTAGTACCCTGCCAGACCCAGAAAGCTTCAAATCTCGGATACGATCTTAGGTCATTTCTAATCGAGTACGGCTTCAATTTTTCGAGGATCAACCCTAATCCCCTCGACAGATACCACGTGACCCAGGAATGTTACTTCTCGCAGCCAGAACTCACATTTCCTGAACTTAGCCTATAGTTGTTTCTCCCTTAAAATCTGTAGAACAATTTGAAGATGTACATCATGTTCATCCTCGGTTCGTGAATACACCAAGATACTGTCTATAAACACTACTACGAACTGATCCAGATAGGGCTGGAACACTCGATTCATCAGATCCATAAAAGCAGCTGGTGCATTCGTTAGCCCAAATGGCATCACTAGGAACTCTTAATGACCATAACGAGTCCTAAACGCAGTCTTATACACATTAGTCTCTTTAACCCTCAGCTGATGGTACCCAGAACAAATGTCTATTTTGGAGAAAACCGAAGCTCCTCGCAACTGATCAAACAGATCGTCAATTCTTGGCAAGAGATACTTATTTTTGATAGTCAGTTTATTCAACTGCCGATAATCGATGCACATGCGCATGGATCCATCATTCTTCTTCACAAACAACACTGGTGCTCCCCATAGAGACACACTCGTTTGAATGAATCCTTGGTCCAACAGCTCTTGAATTTGAGCCTATAACTCCACCAGCTCCTTCAGTGCCATTCTATAAGGGGAAATGGACACCGGAGCTGTTCCAGGCAAGAGTTCAATACCAAACTCAACTTCGCAGTTCGGAGGCAACCCAGGGAGCTCATCCGGAAATGCATCAAAAAAATCCTTAACTATTCTGATATCTCCAGCAGAAAGACCCTTAGAACTAGATACACCAATATAGGCTAGAAATGCCTCACAACCCTTGCGAACCAGTTTTTTGACCCTTAATGCAGAAATTACATTAAACGGGAAGTCCCTTTGCTCCCTAATTACCGCCACCTCCTTATCCTCAGTAGTCCTCAACACCATATGCTTAGCAACACAATCCAAACTTGCACGATGTTTCACCAGCCAATCCGTACCCAATATAAGGTCGAATTCACCAAACGATAGTTCTATCAAATCCACCGGAAAAACAACCCCTTGAACCTCTAGGGGCACATTTCTAAACAATTTATCCACTCTTACTGGCTATCCCAGTAGACTTAACACCGTCATTTCATTAACAGTACTCTCACACATAATACCCAAGGTGCAAGACATAGTGCATGCAATATATGAATGCGGAGACCCTATACCAATAAGAGTAGTGTAAGATACATTATGAATAAGGAACGTACCGATTATAACGTCTGGAGCGTCGCCATCCTCTCGGCAATGAGTAGCATATACCAGAGCTGGCTGCCTCGCTTCAGTGTTACTAGTACCTCTGCCTGGTGCTCCACGACCTCGTCCCATACCGTTTTCACCTCTGGCTTGCCAATGGCGTCTCAGTGGCTACAGACTACCTCTCACTGGCTGAACATGACCCTGTCCTGCAGCTTGTATCTGAACAGGCCTCTAGAGACAATTCTTAACCTAATGATCCATGGATCCTTATCTGAAGCACGCCCCAATCTCTTCCAGCACCCACCGTAGTGAGATTTCCTACACATTGCGCAAGGCTGCGATCTAGCAATAGCAACAGGAATTCTATTTTGAATTGGCCCATCCAATCTAGCCTTCTTTATAGGCCTCCCAGAAGAACCTGAGGGCCTAAAATCCCTCTTATTTCTGCCCCTATCTTTTTTACGGTTCTGGCGCTTAAAGCGCTTCACATCCTCAGCAATCTTTTCCTTTTCTACAAGGGCAGCAAAATCTCACTTCCTCTGTAGAGCTATCAATACTCTTAACTCATCTCGAAGGCCATCCTTAAAATGCACACAACGTTCATACTCAGTTGCTACTATCCCACAAGCATAGCAACTCAACCGCAAGAACTCTGCCTCATATTCTGCCACTGTCTTATTCCCTTGGGTCAGGCTTAGAAATTTCCTTCTTCGGGCGTCCACATAACTTTCACCTACATACTTCCCTTGAAAGGCCACCTTAAAGAAATCCCATGTCAGCCGATCGGCCTGCGTACCCTCTCTCACGGTGAGCCACAACTGGCAGGCCTCGTCTCACAGTAAGGACATTGCTCTTTTTAACTTTTGTTTTGCAGTACAGTCGAGGTCGTCCATTATTCTTTCAGTGGCCTCCAGCCTGTATTCTGCCACATTTGGGGCTACTCCAGAAATACCCCTGAAAATTTCCGCTCCATTCAACCAGAGTCATTTTGAGATTGACCCTCGGCCCACTGCACCAGTATTAGATCCAGCAACCCCCTCTAAAATACGGAGTATAGCTTGGGACAGGGTATTATCCCCAGCCACTCGATCGTAAGACCTTGTCCTAGTTACCGGTGAAGTTGGTGCTTCCCTAGCAGGCATGTGGCCCGATGCCGAAGACCCAGCCCGAGCATTTCCTCAGCTTCTACCACGGCCCCATGTAGCCCTGCCGCGAGTACCTCTTATGCTCATTTCGATATACGCTTTATCTATTTTAAAAGACTTATGCATCAGATTATAATTTTAATAATAATGAACAAAATTTATTATGAAAAACATCCATTAGGGGTTTGTTTTCACAGATCGAGATCTCACTATAGTTTTCAGTTTTCTACGGTCTTAGTTTCCTCTACCTAGAGTTTCACAGTATAGTCCTTCTATCCATAGTAGTTTTTCAATATAACGTCTCAGTCTATAACAATATATAGTATTAGAGAACTTACAGATTTGACGCCGGAGACTCAGTGTGCCACACTTGTAAATCATCCCAAAATGTTCAAATCCTTAGAATCCACTTTCAGAAAAACTTTTCAAAAACCCATTCCACAATCGAGTTTTACAATCTGGCTCTGATACCACTAAATGTAACACCCCAAACCCGGCCTAGACGTTACAACCGAATCTGACGCGTCACATCGAAGTGTCTTTCAAAATCAATACTTGTTGATAGAGAACCGTTTTTAAGTTAAAACCCATTTAGCTTTTATTTCCTGGAAAAAATCATTTGGTAAGTTAACTTATTAAGTTTGAAAAATCACTTATTAAAATGATTGCCATGTTAGTTACCGTTGGTTCCTTAATTGATTTAAATCCGCGGAAGCTAATCAAATTAAACCAAATTAAAGTTTGAAAAATGCGTGTTTGTCTTTGAAACAGTTATTATTTTTGAAAACTTGTTTGTATCAGTTTGGCAGTTCAAATAAGAAATTAAAAACCAATAAAAAAGGATTTAAATCCACCAAAGGCCTTATTATATATGCGAGACCCAATATAAAATTTAAATAACTAAGTCTAAAACAAAATATTAACGAACGTGTGGGCACCTTCGAATTCCTCGCGGCTCCATATCGTCTAAGGCTGGGGATTACCTGTACAATTAAAAGAAAGGGTGAGTTTATGAAGCTCAGTATGTAATCCCCTATCGTTCAATCAGTAATATATGTGGTAACAGTCTAGGCCTAAGCCCTATTCAGTAACAGTACAGTGTGGGCCTTAGCCCATTACAGTAACAATATGGGCCTAAGCCCAATACAGTATTAGTATGGTGCAAATATGCAACCCACCCCAATCCAACCAACACACCACTCGTACCAACCAACACATCATGTGGGGATAAAATCGACCCACCCAGCCAACACACCAATATTGCAAAGATAGCCGCAAGATAATAACGCAGCTAGAGTCACATCGATAAAGATATATGTGGCGAAGCCACCGATGCGATTATTGTGGCGAGAACCCTAGTAGCAATGAATGTGGCAAAGCCACCAGTACAATACTTCATCCATATCAGAATCCAAACCCCATGCAGTATGTCATGTCATAAAGGTTTTGTGTATGCAAAATGTTCTACTCAGTACAGTCACACAAATGATATACATTCATCAGTCAACCTACCTCTAGGGGTAAAATGATTGTTTCCATGCATTAGGGGTAAGATAGTAAATTTTCCCTTTAGGGGTATTTTGGTCATTTTACCTACTTTGGGTTCTCGGTGCAGTTAACAACCTTTTCGAAGGTCTACAGTCACCTCGAGCGACACAGGTAACATATATGGTCAAAACGGTATAAATGGGCCCAAAGCCCAATATTCGACCCAAGTGGGCCTACAGGCTCATGTGGCCCATCCAGCTCAAATTCAGTCACGGCTATGCGAACTACGTGGCCCAATCTAGTATATGCCACCCAACGAGGCCCATAACGGCCCAAGAGCACGAGAGCGCTCATGGTGGCCTCTACAGTTTATCGCCTATGATTTGTGGCTCGGTTTACCACACGAGCGATCGCACGCTCGTGAGGCCTCAAATGTCAAAGTTTCAGCTTTTCAGTTTTTTCCGACTCACAAAAGCGATAATGTGATTACACACCTGTTTACGAAATTGCTCCAAATTCCATGAGCACCCAACCTAGATTCAAATGAGATCTAATGTTAGTCCTTTTCATAATCAAGGCAAAGTACCCTCTTATTGACGCTTAATCTAAAACACCCTTCTTACCTTGTTTGAATGAGGGTGGCCTTAGTCTCTCTACGATCGCTGTTTAGAAACGATTACACGCCCTTGTTGATTTCCTAAAATACAATCAAAATCTATTTAGTGAATGATAGGGCACATTCGGCCTAACCCCAAAGAACATAAGATAATGCTTTTACCTTAACTGAACATTGAGAACGAAGGTGTGACTCCTCCAAGACCGTTCACACTCCACCACTCCTTGAGGAAGACCCTAGAATCGCAACGAGTAAAGTACATGAAGGAGGAAATAACAATCAGTTAGTAAAGGGGTATTCGATTTTGGAATAAGAAAAGAAGGGCATAGGTGTATTCAGTTTTAAAAAGGAAAGTAGAAGGTAGATTTAATCCAAAGGTGAGGAGTATGAACACTTACCGGTAGTCAGAACCTTTACAGTAGATTGGCGCAGAGAGGGATTAACAATAGTGATATTCGACCAGACTAGAATAGAAGACGAACAGAAGTTATGGGGGCAAAAGGGAAGGTTCAACTATGAGAGAAATCGATTGATGAAGAAAAGGGTAGGGGAGAGTAGGTGCTAGGTTCAGCCAAGAAGAGAAAAATGACACAAACAGTTAGAAGGGAATGACATAAGTGGTCAATTTCGTAGCACAAGGAAAACTAGAGAGAACCCGAAATGTAAAAAGTAAAAACCCCAAATTGTCAGCAAGAAAATTTGGCAACTCTCCTATCAACACCCCAAAAGCCAAAACCAAGAAATGACTACAGTCGAAATTGCTCCCTATTTCCCCTAGCCGAATTCCAATAGAGCCTTAGAGTTCCAATCAGCCATAACACCCTACCAACCTCCCATTTCGAAATTCCTTGATTTTCTCTGCAATCTCCTCCTTGACTTGCTCCACAAATCCTTCCATGACCAGTTCAAACTCCTCTCAACAGTGTTTCAGTCCAACTCTTCCACCTACACAGCTCAAGCAGCAAAATAAACACTCCATTGTGCAACCCAGGACTTGAAGCTTAGACCTCTCAATTACACCACAGGCTCTTTTTGTGTCATAAAACAAGCATTATTACTACTAAGGCCTAAGTGCCAGTGTCCAGGTTCATTTAAGAAAAAACTAAAAATTCTGCAAAAGTCAAGACTTGAACCCAGACTTCTCGCACACCCCCATACACACCCAAATCACTTAGCCATTAAAGAAAACACGCAATTTGTGTCAGAACATGCAAAATTAAAGACCCTAAATTTTTGGGGCGTTACATTAAATTATGTTGATAGTTGTTGTTACTTAGGCCTAGAGATTTCAAGAGTTTGAGCTTAGTGATTACTTTTTATTTCAGCTCATAACTGTTCATTAAAGCTGAATTCAAGTGACATTTCGGTTAGGTCTCTTGTAGCACTATGAATATTTTGTAATCAGCTTGCTTGGGGGATCTTTTGCTGAATTTATGCTAAATTTGAAACTTGTGAGATTTCCAATTCTCCTTGTTCTATTGGGACTAAATTGACTTATCAAGTATTCTTGGGGTGTCAATCTGTTCTTTGTTAAATCGAACTTATCACCTTTGGTGTGGCATTCATATACCTTTGGTTCTTACCTCTTTAGGTAACGGGTCAAAGTCCATCTACCTTCATCATCTTTCACCTTAGGCGATATAAGTCCTAGGGCAATACTCTTTATAGTATTGAATCGTTCTTGAAGCTTGAGTTCTATTTTCCATTCCACCCAATCTATCAACTATCCTTTAATTATTTTGTTAGCCGGACCTATCCATAAACACTTAACCAATTTTTTGAACCCATATTTCATTATTATTTCCTATACTTCAAAAATTTTGAAGAATTTGGAACGATATTTCTCGTTGACGATCGAGCATTTAAGATCGACACGACTCTCAACACCGAGCTAAATCACATTATTTGGTATCAGAGTTATTAAAACAAGGAGTACCGACGTTCGTATTCATACCGAAGTAGGTTTGTGAGAAAAAAATAAAAATAATCGTGAATTAAAAGAGTTCATTGAAAATTAGCATTTTGTATGCAAATTTTTTTTTTTAAAAAAAAGTGTTCAAGTTTTTTGTTGCCAAGTTGAAATTCTGCTTGCTGCCCGAAACATCCATTCAATATCCTACTATTCGGCTACACCCAACCCTTTCCATTTCTTTGTTTCAACCTACCTTCTTTGTCCTACAACATTCCTACCAAAACCGTATATCAATTTTGCCAACCGACCCACAATCCTAGTGACATGTCACTCGTATTCTACGAATTCATACAATTCAAATGAGGCTCGGTAAAAATAAATCTATATAAATTAAGCATTTGTATTCCAAGTATATCAAATACTCAATTATAAACATACATCTCAAATAAGTACCAGTATTTAAAGTTTGATTCTAATTATACAAACTTACCTCGTATCGCTCGGTTAGCAATTATCGGCTATTCGTCCACTTTTCTTTTTCCCCTCTCTAATTCTGATCTCGGCTTATCTTGATCTATATATTATTAAATTCAGTATATTCAGTATTTAATCTATTCAATTTAGTTCAAAAATCACTTTATGGCAAAATTACACTTTTGCCCTACTATTTTAACATTTTTACAATTTAGTCCTTAGCTCGTAAAAATGCAAATTCATGCAATTAAGTAAAATTTCATGCTAGCCAAATATACTACATGTTACTAGCAGCCCATATTTTCAAGTTATTCACACTTTTACCCACACAATTTTACATTTTCTCAATTTAATCCCTTTTTGACATTTTTGTTAAAAATCACTTTACAAAACTAGTAAATCTATCAATTAACCTTCATAATCTATCAATCATCAAATTAATCAAGTATTAAACAATGACTACATGTTAAATCTTTAAGAATTTCAAAATCTAAGGTACGGGCTAGCTAGAATACGAAGCAACGTTCACAAAAACGTAGAAATCATTAAAAATCGAGTAAAAATGAACTTACTATTTAACTTCAAAGTGACCGAACCTTTAAGGTGTTTCCATGGCTTTTCTAAGCCCTAAATTCGGTTGGTGAAGATGAATGGAGAAAGAATTTTTGTTTTGTTTTATTAATATTAACCTTTATTTACCAAATTACTAAATTAACCTTAATGAACTTTAATAATTTTAAATTTACCAAGCCACTATCATCCACTATCACGTTAATGGTCTAATTTCAACATAAGGACCTTAACATTAAGGTTCTATAGCTATTAAACACTTTTAGCTAATAGAACACAAGTTTTACGCTTTACGCGATTTAGCTATTTTTACCGAATTAAGCATTCAAATAGTAAAATTTCTTTAAGAAACTTTCACACAATAATCCAATCATGTTGTAAAATTAAATAAAATAATAAAATAAATATTTTGGCCTCAGATTTGTGCTCTCGAAACTACTGTTTTGGTTTGACCTAAAAACGGGCTGTTACATTCAAAATCGAGATGTAAATCGAGGGTCTCTATCAGAGATAATCGATACCATAACCCCATGCAGTCTAACAATCTCAGAAATATATAGCTTCATTAGCTTTTGTAGAGAATAATCGATCCTAACTAGAAAAAATTCTTCTTAATGTGTGTTAAGGGCAACCCACTAATAAAGTCCATAGTCACACGCTCTTATTTCCAAAAAGGAATCTTAACGGTTTGAAGCAAACCCAAAGGCAGTTGGTGCTCAGCTTTAACTTGATGGTATGTCAGACAACGAGAAACAAAATTGCTTACCTCTCATTTCAAACTGGGCCACTAATATAACTCTCAAAGATCTCAATACATTTTATTCCTACTGGGTGTATAAAATAAGGACTACTATGCGCTTCCCGCAAAATAGACTGCCATAACTCAACATCATTAGGCACACAAACCCAACCTCTGAAACACAAAACACCCTTACTATTCAACCTAAAATCGAAGTCCTACCCTCCTCAACCTGCTGAAACCGAAGAACCAGAAAATCATCCACTAACTGCTTATCCTGAATCTAATCAATCCATGATGGCTTAAATTACAACTCAGCTAGCAAACTACCATCCTCAAATAGACTTAGGCAAGCAAACATTGCCCTCAATTCAATCATCGATCTCCGACTAAGAGCATCAACCACAATATTGGCCTTACCAGGATGATACTCTATTACAAAGTCGTAATCATTAAGCAATCAATCCATTTACGTCGCCTAAGATTCAACTCCTTCTAAGTAAGGAGGTACTTGAGACTCTTGTGATCAGTGTAGATGATACACCTCTCACCATACAAATAATGCTTCAAGATTTCCAATGCGAAGACAACCACAACTAACTAAAGATCGTGCATAGGATAGTTGCATTCATGCAGCTTAAGCCGTCGGGATGCGTAAGTCACTGCCTTACCATCTTGCATCAGAACACAACTCAAATCGGTGTGAGAAAAATCACTATACACAACATGTAATAGCCCGAAATTCGAGTTGAAAAAATATTTTAATATTATTTTCTATGCTTATTATATGTGAATTGATGAGAGTGAAAGTTTCGTATTAAAATTGGATCGTTTTGGTGCTTAATTATGAAAAAGGACTTAATAGCATAAAAAGAAAATTAGGTGGTCAAATGTGTAGGTGTAGAATTATTGATGTCTTCATAAATTGGAGGTTTAAATAGCAATTAAACCATGAAAATATGGATAGTGGCCGGCCATCATTATGCATGTAATAGAGTTGGTATTTTATATTATATTTTTATCTTATTTTATGCTAAAATAAATTAGTTAACATATTACAATAAAACAAAATGGAGAAAAGCATTGCATGTTCTTCTTTTCATCCATTTTCTGATCGAAACTAGAAAAAAAAAGGAGAAAAAGCTTCAAAGGGTTCGGCTTTATTTAGCCTTAATTAAGGTATGATTTAGCTTGGTTTTTAATAATTCTTGTATTTTTGACATAGTTGTTTTGAGTTTTAAATATCCCATGTTCAAATTTTTGATTTGGTTGTGATTTTCATGAGATGCCATGGATGAAGTTTGATGTTCTTTTTGCTTAGTGATGAAATGTAAATAGTATGTGATAGATTAACAAATATTATTCTTGAATTTTTGATGAAGTTAGGTGATTTGGATTAATTTGTAAAAATAAAAATTTTAGAGGTTAAAATGTCAAAGAAATGAATTGTATAGGCTTGTAATGGGAAGAGGAAAATTCGGCCCTTAAGGAATATGTTCAAATTTTGTGTTTTGTGCAATAGGGACTAAATTGTAAAAATTGTAAATGTCAAGGTAAAATGGTAATTTGCACAATTATGTATTTTTGGATTAAATTGAATGAAATTACAATTGAATAAGCTTAATTTGGAATTATTTAGATCAAGAACAAAAAGAAACGGGTTAGGATCGGGGAAAAGCTAAGCTGAACGAATAGCCGGGAAGCCTAAACTGTCAATTTCCGAGGTAAGTTTTTAAGCAGTTGGATGAAATAAATTTGATTATATACTAATGTATCATGAAATGAAATGAAATGTGTATATATTTACAATAGTCGAATGTGGGTTTGAAATTATGAATATATATATGTATAATTATTGAAGGTATGAAGTGGCTAAATATATGTACTATGGTTAAATGATAGATATGTACATACATGTATGGAAATGGAAAGTGAGTATTGATGATAATTGAAATTGTGGATGTGTGTGTATGTATATATTTGAGTTTGCCGAATGTAAAGGTAAGTGAAGAAGGCAAACTAGGTTGTTGCTAAATATTTATATAGTATAGATAGATAAAAATAAATTGAGTATATATGAATGGTAATGGGATTATAAATGTTTTGGAAGAGCAAAGGAAAAGTCTAAAAAAGGGCACTATGTGTGCGAACTAAAATTACCGAGCATTGTGTGTGCTAAATCGGTTAAATGGGACTATGTGTGCAAACTAAAATTACCGAGCACTGTGTGTGCGAAATCGGTTTAATTTGCACTATGTGTGCAGAATAATAAGTAATGGCACTAAGTGTGCGATACATTAATGTTAAATGGCACTACGTATGCTATTTCTAAAGCAATGGCACTAAGTGTACGATATGTTACGAAATTTTCACTATGTGTGCAGGATTACAGAGACTTCGGAGACATGAATTGATGAAGGGAGATAAACAGGAAATGATACATGAGTAAGTAGTGCATGGTAGCTTAATAACCAGGTATTAGTGAGGTAAGTTGTTTTTGTTATGAAATTATAGAAATGAGATGTGATTATTAATCTTTGAGCTTGTTTAAAAAGGTTATATAATACTTTAGTGTTCGGTGTTGAGACATATTAGATATGGTGTTTGTTGGATGGTATCTAGTTATGTATATTGTACTTATGAATTCGTTAATGACCATATTGGATTGATTAAATTATATATTGATTGGGTGCATGTTTTTATCATTGCTTGAAAACTTACTAAGCTACATAAGCTTACTCTATGTGTTATTTTACTATTTTATAGATCTTAAAGTCAAGGCTCGAGCTCGGGGATTCCTCGTCGAAGTCAAGCACACTATCAACTATTTTGGGTATCTTTTTGTGAAAACCTAAAGTCTATGTATAGGCTAAACTATTCATTTGAGCTTATAACTTGAAAAATATGTATATAATGCCATGCAAGAATGGCTTCGCTTCTATCCTTGGTATGAGTGAGATTGTTTGAGTTGATATATGCATATATATTGTTTGTGAAGATTCAGTTTTGAATATAACTTGATTGAGTAGGTAATTTTCATGAGATTATGAATGGCATAATATAATGTGATGGGATGGTTTAAAATTATCAAGCTTGTACATAATATTTAAGTATGTACGGTTTTGCAGTAGGTATTTCGGAAATGTTATACCTTGTTAATATATACAAATATATATATGGCATGTAAGAATGCATGTTTATGAATTTGAGTAATGCATATAGTATATTAAGGTAAGTGGATGAACATATTTACAACTATATGTATGTACCGTATGACAAGTTAATGAGAATGAAATATTTGGCCATGATTTGAATTAGTTTGGTGTTTAAAATTTCTATTGAGTGCTATGGTAAATACAGTCATAGGAAATGAATGGTTGAGCTAATGATGTATTATTTAGCTAAGGTGTACTTATGATGTTATATAATTAAAAATGTAATGTCCATTGCCGAATGTGATAAGTAACTATGGGTTAAATGAGTGGTTTGATATTTGTATTTTAAGTTATGTTCAAATATGAGATAAGTAGATAGGTAAATGATATAATCATATGTGATATTGAAATGGGGAGTATACATGATCAAATGTATAACATATGTTCAATAATGATATATGCTTGAATGCTTTATTAATAATAGAAATGTAACTAATGATTAAGTGCCATATACCTTTTCGGCCACTGCTTTTATATAACCATGTGAATAGTGATTTGCTAGATGATTGAAATTTGTTACTATTTGATGTTAATGATATTATTCGTGATAAGCAAGTTGATGTATTGAGATTAGATGGGATATACATGTTTATTCGTAATAGTATGAAATGGTACGAATTTATCAAGTGAGAGTTCTGATAGAGTGCATTGACTTGTGTTTGGTTTAGTAATGCCCGTAACCCTAATCGGCGACAGACACGGTTTAGGGGTGTTACATTTGATTGGTATCAGAGCTACGATTTGGTCGGTTCTCGGACTAATATAGTGCGTGTGAGTCTAGCTATAAATGCCATGTTTTATAATGTGATAGTGCGATGACTTCTGATAGTGAAATGTGTTTATTTCTTCTATATAGTAAATGAATCCTGATCCCGAGCGAGCTTTAGTTGACGATGTCAAGAGCGTGGCGCCTGCTCCCACGCAAGGGACCGCGTCGGAGGAATCTTGACTAGCTGCGAGTAATCCCGATGAAGGGGTTAAACAAGCCTTCTATAGCATGATGAATGATCTGTTCAGTCACTATATTCGAACCAATCCAGCTGTTCAACAACCCCTGAATTTGAACACTCCCCCTGTAATACCGGTGGTACCCCCAATTGTAAACCCTGAGAGAGCAAGCAAGCCTCGGGTTAACCGAATTTGAAAACACGGGGCTCAAGAATTTAGAGCCGAAGATGGTGATGATGCTGAGCGAGCTGAATTTTTGCTCGATAATACTATTCGTGTTTTCGATGAGCTGTCTTGCACACCTGATGAGTGCCTGAAGTGTGCCATATCATTATTACGGGATTCTGCCTACTATTGGTGGAATATACTGGTATCAATTGTTCTGAAGGAACGAGTTACCTGGGATTTCTTTCAGACGAAATTCCGTAATAAGTACATCAGTCAGCGATTCATAGATTCTAAACATAAAAAATTTCTCGAGCTTAAACAGGGTCGTATGACCGTATTAGTGTAAGTTTGTGAGACTTAGTCGCTACGCCCGTGAATGTGTTTCATCTAAGGCTACTACGTGCTAGAGATTCAAAGAAGGTTTAAATAAAGATATAAAGCTTTTGGTTGGCATCCTTGAAATAAACGAGTTCAATAGTACTGGTTGAGTGAGCTTGTAAAGCCGAGGAGCTAGGGAAAGAAAAACGAAAGGCTGACTTTGAAGCTAGCGATTTCTGGAAGAGATCTACGAGTAAATTTCCTCAAGTCTCAACAAAGAAGTTCAAGAATGATAGTAGCCGATCCAAACCTAACACAGGGATCTCTATATGAGAACGACCACCAGTGAGTTCTTGGGCTACATCAATTGCTAGTGTTGGCAATAACCGACCAAATACGCCCGAGTGTCAACAGTGCAGTAGATGGCATTTTGGTAAATGTTGGGGTAAATCTAATAACCACACTTGTTACAAGTGTGGTTCACTGGATCATTTTATTCGGGATTGCCAGGAGACAGCTGAAAAGGGTATTGCTCAGAGTGCGAGACCGAGTAGCACTGCAGCTAGAGGTAGAGCATCTCGTAATGTGGGAGGTAGGAGTGGCGCTCAGAAGGGGACGTCAGATGCGGCTATTCAATCAGAGGCCTGTACACCGGCTAGAGCTTATGCCATTCGTGCCATAGAGGAGGCTTCATCTCCAGATGTCATCACCGGTATATTCACTCTCTTTGATACTAGTGTAATTGCTTTGATTGATCCTGGTTCAACTCATTTGTATGTGTGTGAAACATTAGTATCCAGCAAGACTCTACTTGTTGAGTCTACTGAGTTTGTGATTCAGGTTTAGAACCCCCTGGGTCGGTGTGTGCTAGTTGATAGAGTGTGCAAGAATTGCCCTTTAATGATTCAAGACTGATGTTTTTTGGTCGATTTGATGTTGTTACCATTTGATGATTTCGATATTATCCTCGGTATGGATTGGTTAACCGTACACGATGCAGTAGTGAATTGCAGACGAAAGACTATTGATTTGAGGTGTCAGAATAATGAGATGATTCGAATTGAATCTGCGAAATTGAACGGGCTACTAGCTGTGATATCTTCGATGTTGGCTCGACAGTATTTGAGAAAGGGTTGCGAAGCTTATCTTGCGTATGTGATTGACAGCAAAGTAACTGAAAGAAGATTGAATCTGTACCAGTTGTATATGAGTATTCGGATGTGTTTCTGGAGAAATTGCCGGGATTGCCACCTGTTCGGGAGGTAGAGTTTGGTATTGAGTTGGTGCCAAGGACGACTCTGATCTCGATAGCTCCATATAGAATGGCACCGACCGAATTAAAAGAGATGAAAGCGCAGTTGCAAGAATTGACGGACAAAGGTTTTGCTCGACCGAGTTTCTCTCCCTAGGGTGCGCCAGTTTTATTTGTGAAAAAGAAAGACAAAACTTTAAGAATGTGCATCGACTATCGACAACTCAATAAAGTGATCGTAAAGAATAAATATTCGTTACCGCGTATTGATGATTTATTTGATCAGCTAAAGGGAGCTTCGGTATTCTCAAAAATTGATTTGAGGTTAGGTTATTATCAGTTATGAGTTAGAGACTCGGATGTACCAAAGACTGCTTTTTGGACGAGATACGGCCATTACAAGTTTTTAGTGATGCCATTTGGACTCACTAATGCCCCTGCTATTTTCATGGATCTAATGAATCGGGTATTCAGACCGTATCTAGATTGGTTTGTGGTTGTATTCATAGATGACATTCTGATCTATTCACGTGACGAAATCGAGCATGCCAAACACTTGAGACTTGTGTTACAGATTTTGCGTGATAAGCAGTTGTACGTGAAATTCAGCAAATGTGAGTTTTGTTTGAATGAAGTTAGCTTCCTAGGACATGTTGTTTCAGCATCGGGCATTCGGGTTGACCCAAGTAAAGTTTCGGCTATACTTGATTGGAAACCTCCGTGAAATGTTTCTAAAGTTCGTAGTTTTCTGGGACTTGCTGAGTATTATAGACGATTCGTGAAAGGGTTTTCTATGATTGTAGCTCCAATGACAAAGTTGTTGCAAAAAGACGTTAAATTCGAGTGGTCAGAAAGATTGTCATAAGAGTTTTGATCAGCTAAAAACCTTGCTAACAGAAGCTCCAGTGCTTGTTCAGCCAGAGTCGGGTAAAGAATTCGTTATCTTTAGCGATGTATCTTTAAATGGTTTGGGCTGTGTTTTGATGCAGGAGGGTAAAGTTGTAGCCTACGCTTCGAGACAGTTAAAGCCACACGAAAAGAACTATCCGACGCACGACCTTGAGTTGGCTGCCATAGTTTTTGCTTTGAAAATATGGCGTAATTATCTTTTTGGTGAAAGATGTCGTGTCTATTAGGATCACAAGAGTCTAAAATATTTAATGACTCAGAAGGATCTGAATTTGAGACAATGACGATGGTTGGAGCTATTAAAAGATTACGAGCTTGTGATTGATTATCACCCAGGGAAAGCTAATGTAGTGGCTGATGCACTTAGCTGAAAGTCACTGTTTGCTCTATGTGCAATGAATGCGGATATAGCTATGACTAATGCTGGTGTAATTATTCCAGAGTTGAAAGCAAGACCACTATTTGTACAACAGATTCGTGAAGCTCAAGAGGTTGATAAAGATTTAATAGCAAAAAGGAGTCAATGTGGCTCGAGTATTGATCCAGATTTTCAGTTAGATGCTGAGGGATGTCTACGGTTTAAGAATTGGATATGTGTGCCAAGGAATCCTGAGTTGATTCGAATGATTTGTGATGAAGCTCATAATAGTAGATAGTCGATTCATCCGGGTAGTGCGAAGATGTATAACGACCTGAGACAGTATTACTGGTGGTATGGTATGAAACGAGATATTTCAGATTATGTGTCGAAGTGTTTAATATGTCAACAAGTGAAATCCGAGCATCAAGTGCCATTGGGACTACTTCAACCGATTATGATACCTGAGCGGAAGTGGGATCGAGTTACGATGGATTTCGTATCTAGATTGCCGTTGACACCGAGTAAGAAAGATTCAATCTAGGTTATTGTTGATAGATTGACGAAATCGGCCCATTTTATTTCGGTACGTACAAATTTCTCAATTGATAAGTTAGCTGAGTTGTACATATCTCAGATCGTACGATTGCACGGAGTACCTATTTCTATTGTTTCGGATAGAGATCCGAGGTTTACATTGCGATTTTGGAAGAAACTGCAAGATGCTCTAGGTACCAAATTGCATTTCAGTACTGCTTTTCACCCTTAGTCGGATGGCCAATCCGAGCTGTTATTCAAATACTCGAGGATATGTTGAGATGTTGCGTTCTTGAGTTTGAGGGTACGTGGGAACGATACTTGTCTTTGATTGAATTTGCGTACAATAACAATTTTCAATCTAGTATCAAAATGGCACCTTACGAATCGTACACCTTTATATTAGAACGAACTAGGTGAAAGCAAGATACACGGGGTTGATTTAATCAAAGAGACTGAGCAGAAAGTAAAAGTAATTCGAGAAAGTTTGAAAGCCGCCTCAGATCGTCAGAAGTCGTATGCGGACTTGAAACGTAAAGATATAGAGTTCCAGGTGGGTGACCAAGTATTTTTGAAAGTCTCGCCGTGGAAAAAGATACTTAGATTTGGCCGTAAAGGAAAGCTAAGTCCGAGATTTATTGGGTCGTAGAAGTCATTGAGCGTATCGGGCCGGTTGCGTAAAGACTTATGTTGCCATCTGAGCTAGACAAGATTCACAATGTCTTTCATGTATCGATGCTTCAACGATACCGATCCGATCCTTCTCATGTGATTAGTCCATCAGAGATTGAAATTCAACCCGATTTGACTTATGAGGAAGAACCGATTCTCATCTTAGCTCGTTGGTTAAAGTTATGTGGCATAAGAACGGGGTTGAGGAAGCAACATGGTAACTTGAAGATTAAATGAAAGAATGTTACCCGCATTTATTCATTGGTAAGATTTTCGGGGACGAAAATTCTTTAAGGGGGGAGAGTTGTAACAGCTCGATTTTGACCCTAATCGGAACGGTGGTTTCGAAACCACGAATCCGAGTCGAAAAATTATTTTAATATTATTTTCTATGCTTATTATGTATGAATTGATGTGAGTGAAAGTTTCGTATTAAAATTTGATTGTTTTGGTGCTTAATTATGAAAAAGGACTTAATAGCATAGAAAGAAAATTTGGTGGTCAAATGTGTAGGTGCCGAATTGTTGATGTCTTCATAAATTGGAGGTTTAAATAGCAATTAAACCATGAAAATATGGATAGTGGCCGGCCATCATTATGCATGTAATAGTGTTGGTATTTTATATTATATTTTATCTTATTTTATGTTAAAATAAATTAGTTAACATATTATAATAAAAACAAAATGGAGAAAAGCATTGCATGTTCTTCTTTTCATCTATTTTTTGACCAAAACTAGAAAAAAAAAGGAGAAAAAGCTTCGAAGGGTTCGGCTTTATTTAGCCTTAATTAAGGTATGATTTAGCTTGGTTTTTAATAATTCTTGTATTTTTGAGATAGTTGTTTTCAGTTTTAAATAGCCCATGTTCAAATTTTTGATTTGGTTGTGATTTTTGTGAGATGCCATGGATGAAGTTTGATGTTCTTGTGGCTTAGTGATGAAATGTAAATAGTATGTGAGATTAACAAATATTATTCTTGAATTTTTGATGAAGTTAGGTGATTTGGATTAATTTGTAAAAAGAAAAATTTTAGATGTTAAAATGTCAAAGAAATGAATTTTGTAGGCTTGTAATGGGAAGAGGAAAATTCGGCCCTTAAGGAATATGTTCAAATTTTGTGTTTTGTGCAATAGGGACTAAATTGTAAAAATTGTAAATGTCGGGGGTAAAATGGTAATTTACACAATTATGTATTTTTGGATTAAATTGAATGAAATTAAAATTGAATGAGCTTAATTTGGAATTATTTAGATCAAGAACAAAAAGAAACGGGTTTGGATCGGGGAAAAGCTAAGTTGAACGAATAGCCAGGAAGCCTAAACTGTTAATTTTTGAGGTAAGTTTTTAAGTAGTTGGATGAAATAAATTTGATTATATACTAATGTATCATGACATGAAATGAAATGTGTATATATTTACAATAGCCGAATGTGGGTTTGAAATTATGAATATATATATGTATAATTATTGAAGGTATAAAGTGGCTAACTATATGTACTATGGTTAAGTGATAGATATGTACATACATGTATGGAAATGGAAAGTGAGTATTGATGATAATTGAAATTGCGGATGTGTGTGTATGTATATATTTGAGTTTGCCGAATGTAAAGGTAAGTGAAGAAGGTAAATTGAGTTGTTGCTAAATATTTATATGCTATAGATGGATAAAAATAAATTGAGTATGTATGAATGGGAATGGGATTATAAATGTTTTGGAAGAGCAAAGGAAAAGTCTGAAAAAGGACACTATGTGTGTGAACTAAAATTACCGAGCACTGTGTGTGCGAAATCGGTTAAATGGCACTATGTGTGTGAACTAAAATTACCGAGCACTGTGTGTGCAAAATCGGTTTAATTTGCACTATGTGTGCGGAATAATAAGTAATGGCACTAAGTGTGCGATACATTACTGTTAAATTGCACTACGTGTGCTCTTTCTAAAGTAACGGCACTAAGTGTGCGATACGTTATGAAATTTGCACTATGTGTGCGGGATTATAGAGACTTCGGAGACATGAATTGATGAAGGGAGATAAACAGGAAATGCTACGTGATTAGTGCATGGTAGCCTAATAACCAGGTATTAGTGAGGTAAGTTGTCTTTGCTATGAAATTATAGAAATGAGATGTGATTATTAATCTTTGAGCTTGTTTAAAAAGGTTATATAATACTTTAGTATTCGGTTTTGAGACATATTAGATATGGTGTTTGTTGGATGGTATCTAGTTATGTATATTGTACTTATGAATTCGTTAATGACCATATTGGATTGATTAAATTATATATTGATTGGTTGCATGTTTTTATCATTGCTTGAAAACTTACTAAGCTACGTAAGCTTACTCTATGTGTTATTTTGCTATTTTATAGATCTTAAAGTCAAGGCTCGAGCTCGGGGATTCCTCGTCGAAGTCAAGCACACTATCAACTATTTTGGGTATCTTTTTGTGAAAACTTAAAGTCTATGGCATGTATAGGCTAAACTATTCTTTTGAGCTTATAACTTGAAAATTATGTATATAATGCCACGCGAGAATGGCTTCACTTCTATCCGTGGTATGAGTGAGATTGTTTGAGTTGATATATGCATATATATATTGTTTGTGAAGATTCAGTTTTGAATATAACTTGATTGAGTAGGTAATTTTCATGAGATTATGAATGGCAAAATATAATGTGATGGGATGGTTTAAAATTATCAAGCTTGTACATAATATTTAAGTATGTACGATTTTGCCGTAGGTATTTCGGAAATGTTATACCTTGTTAATATATACATATTTATATATATGGCATGTAAAAATGCATGTTTATGAATTTGAGTAATGCATATAGTATGTTAAGGTAAGTGGATGAACATATTTACAACTATATGTATGTACCGTATGACAAGTTAATGAGAATGAAATATTTGACCATGATTTGAATTAGTTTGGTGTTTAAACTTTCTATTGAGTGCTATGGTAAATATAGTCATAGGAAATGAATGGTTGAGCTAATGATGTATTATTTAGCTAAGGTGTACTTATGATGTTATATAATTAAAAATGTAATGTCCATTGCCGAATGTGATAAGTAACTATGGGTTAAATGAGTTGGTTTGATATTTGTATTTTAAGTTATGTTCGAATATGAGATAAGTAGATAGGTAAATGATATAATCATATGTGATATTGAAATGGGGAGTATACATGATCAAATGTATAACATATGTTCAATAATGATATATGCTTGAATGTTTTACTAATAATAGAAATGTAACTAATGATTAAGTGCCATATACCTATTCGGCCATTGTTTTTAAATAACCATGTGAATAGTGATTTGCTAGATGATTGAAATTTGTTACTATTTGATGTTATTGATATTATTCGTGATAAGCAAGTTGATGTATTGAGATTAGATGGGATATACATGTTTATTCGTAATAGTATGAAATGGTACGAATTTATCAAGTGAAAGTTCTGATAGAGTGCATTGACTTGTGTTTGGTTTAGTAATGCCCGTAACCCTAATCCGGCGACGGACACGAGTTAGGGGTGTTACACAACAAACTCCTTACGGGATTCAGTGATGCGATCCCGGCCATATCATGTTTCGATACAACTCAACAACATCAGAATTGGCCTAAGCTCGAGGGGCCCAAGTGCAAAATGAAGCTTAATATCAGCTCAATGAGCTCAATTCTAGCTCTTCAAGCTCCTCTAGTTCAACCCGAGCTCATTTAGCTTAAATTCAACCCATTTTTAATTTGCTGGAATAAGTATTTAATTTGATGGAATAAACTAAAATAATATTTAGTTTAAGTATTAAATGTGTTTAGTTTATTTAGTTTAATTAATTAAGTTGCTGGAATAAATTACTCATCTTAGTTAATTGAGTTTATCTTAGTTAATTAAGTTTAATGTGTTTAATGTGTTTTAATGTGTTTTAATGTGTTTGTTAATGAATGCTTGTAGGTGACTATTTAGCTAGAATTGGTTATATACAAGGGGCTGTTACAACATTTAAAGAAAAATATTATTCACCATTTAAATTCGGTAGCCTATTTTTCTTCTCCAAGGAGCTATTTGATAAACCGTAAAAGTAACATATTTTAATCCCACATTTAGCATGCTTTTGGATGATTTAAGCCTCGAATTATGTAATTTGGTGCTCTTAATCCTTTGTTTTCATGTTTTATAATCAGAACAGCATTGGATGATGAAAAGAACGGAAAACAGACCCAAAATGTAGTAAATGGCTATATCACAAAATCAACACGCTTGGGCCCAAGACCACACGGCCGTGCCTCATTCAACAGACTCGAACACTGCCTGGCCACGACTTGCACGGGCGTGTGCCATGGGAGTGTCCCTGCCACGGCCAAGAGGAGTTTTACTCTGATTTGGATACTTGGAGGTAAAGAAACACATTCCAAAGCCTATTCAAACACCCTAGTAGGAATTCCACTCAGATTAGGATAGTTAGGGACCAAGTAAGGCATCTCAAAGCCTATATAAACACCTTAGGGGGCAACTTAAGCGGAGAGTTCGGCAGAAGCCTTCTGCCAGGGCTTTTGTCGGGGGGACCCAAGGCTTTAGTCAGAGGACGTCCAGCTAGGCCAAAGAGGGCAGATTTGTGGAGATTTACTCGAAGATAGCCAGTTGATTCATCTCAAGAAGCTAGAATCATACTCAAGACGGGGGATCTCTCCTTCATTTCCTTCAGGGTGTTTTAGGGATTTCTTATGTTTTGTTTTATCTTTTCTTTTGAGATGTTTTCTTTTATTGTTATGAACTAAATCCCCAGATACCTGAGGGGGATGAAACCTAAGATGAATCTTGTTATCGTTTGCTGAACTATATGATAAATATTTGACTTGTTCTTAATTATGTGTTCTTAATTCTTGTGTTGATATTTTCGGGATATTAATTCAAGTGTGATGTGCTTAGGTGGAGGAGCAAAAGTCCCTGCCTAAGAGTAGATCTAGCATAATTAAGCGGAGTTGATCGCACGCCTAGAGATAGGGTGACGAGATTTTGCTGGATTAGGGTGAAACCTAATATGGGAGTCCACAGATCGAGTTAATGCAATTCTAGGGGTTTTAATTAGAAAGAGATTTCAATTGAATCTTACGGATTAATATAACTTAGGGAATCTTACGGATCAAGTCAAATGAATAAATCATCTGGTTCACAGGCCGTGTGAAAACAGGGGGTACATACTGACTTGGGTTGTAACATCCTAAATCAAGGCCTTTGCATTTTATGTGTTTGTATGTGAATACTATGTTTGACATGCTAGTTTAGTGTACTTTAGGGTCCGAGAATGAGTTAGGGGTAAGCCGGAGTCTTGGTGAAAATTTGCTTTTTGAGCACCTTTAGGGAAGCTAGCTGAATTGGGCCTTAAGGGATATTGTTTGTGTTGGATGATACAAAGAAGTGCCTTAGCAAAGTGGCAAGGAGGCGCCACTTAAAGGTTGAGGAGCTGACGACACAAGGGAGCTGGAGGGAGTAAGTTGAAGTCGCGTTATTCTTATTTTGGGAACTCTTTTTGGCGTCAAGGGGAGCAGAGGTGGAGTTCGGTTGGGATGCTTGAAAAGGGGAGAGTGGATTGAGTCAAAAGTTTTTGAACAGATGGTGGAGAGAAATTTTAGGAGTTTGAATCATTCAAAATTTTTTGAATATGTGATCAGAAGAAAATCAAGGAGGAAAAGAAGGGATGGAAGGGTGTGAAGTGTTAGCCGAACTTTGAAGGTGTTAGGTGGGGTTGGGCATTCGGTTCTTGGATGTTAGCTTAGGGGTGGCCAATTTTTGGTGTTAGTCTTTGGGGTGTTGGATATTCGGCTAGTTAGAGAGCACTTAGTGTCTTTTTGCTTTCAATTCTTTTGTGTCAAAACTGAAGCACTCCCACTTTTTGATTTGCATTTTTACCTTTTCTCTTAAATCATCTCTTTTTCTTCTTCTTTGGGGTTTGGCCGAAAGTTACTTAGCTTCTCACTCGTCACTTGTGTTTCATTCTTTTTGCCATTGTCTTCAAAGCCGAAATTCTCTGAAGCCATATCCCTGCCGAAACCTTGTCATTTTCTTCTCTCTCAAATGCCATAATCGAATCCTCCTAGCATCTTGCTATTTCTTTTTCTTTTTCTTTCTTTCATTTGATTCAGCAAGAGCCGAAACTCTATTTCTCATCTCTTCTCTTCATCTCTTCTAAACCGAAACCTTAAACTTCCATTCCTTATTCCATTTTTTCCCTAAAAACCGAAACTCCTAAGCCTCCATTTGAAGATCTTTATTTCTATTTTCGGCTTTTCTATTGGTTTCTCTTCTACTTTAGCCTTTGCCGAATCTTCTCTAGGGTGGTGTGGTACCGATTCTTCCTAGGTGTTGATCGAATCTATTGAGTTAAGGTAAGGGGCGATTTCCCTTATTTCGTTATTTCTCTTTCGAGTTTTCATGCCAAAGCCGAATGGCTACTTGGCCTAATGGTTGGATGTTTGGTCAAATATAGGTGGAAGTGGTGTCGCATTCTTTTGGAGATCTCTGGGATTCATTTGACTTGGGAATCAAGTCTAAAGCTTCGGCTTTTGTCGATCTAGGTAAGAAGATCTATTCAGTTAAGCGTGTAAATCTATTCATATCTTACTCTACGTGTTAACTCGGTCTTCGGACCAAGATCTGTTCCAGGGACTCAAATGCCAGCGATTCTAAGGAGGGGGTTGGACCCGTAAACCCAGCCCCAAAGTTTAAGAAGCGAGCGATGTCGCCGTTCGGATCGCCACGGGTTGTGGGTCGGGCCGAAGCGTAACAAGCGTAGGCAAATAGCAGTGGTTTCGATTAGCAATAGTGTCGACGTAGAGAGCGTGATATTACGTGTTATCAGGTGTGTACCTCTCACACAGTTAATATGTTAGTTTGTAGTTGCTAGTATGTCTGAAAGTCGAAGTGACGTTTTTGGTCACTAAAATACCCTTGTGGGTAAAAGCGAGGACTCCAGGTAAGTCTGTTATGGTTTCCATTGATGAATGCATATATTGAAACCTGAATGTGCCATGTTATTTAAATCGTTAATCATACCGTATTGTAAAGCATGTACATAAAAGTGGGATATGATGAGAAGAGGGAGGAAATATGATCTTTCAGACTATCACCAGTGGTTAGGTACCACAAGTGGGTTGGTCCCACATATTATATTTTGTGACTAAGTCTCAGTGGTTTGGAACCACTAGTGGTTAGGTACCACATATATTTATTTCTGTGACTCGTCCCAGTGGTTTGGTACCACAGTGGGTTGGCCCCACATATCGATATAAGGGATTGTCACCAGTGGTTAGGTACCACAAGTGGGTTGGCCCCACATATTATTAATTGTGACTTTGGTCACCAGTGGTTTGGAACCACCAGTGGTTAGGTACCACCAGTGGCTAGGTGCCACAAATGTTGGGTAGACACAGGAGATACGGATGGATATCTAGGTTGGTTGGGTTGCATGGCATATATTCTTGCATATGAATCTTTATAAGGGCCTAACATCTTTTGGACGGGGATTTAGACACTGAGTCTCGATGACTCACCCCTTCCGTTAATTTTTGTAGGTAATCCTTAGACCGCGGATATGAAGCCGAGGTGGACTCGAGGTGGCCATGCATGATATTTCGGTTTTTATTTTAAATAGCTATTTTGGATTTATTTTACTTTAAGTTAGATTTTGGTAATGTAATAAGGCCACCTAAATTTTAACTTGGATTTATTTATTTTGGTTAATTTTCTTTTATTTTATCTTGATCACTAAGGCATGCCTAATAAACTATGTCAAACGGACGATTTCCAAAACTTAAAGAAATTCGGGATTTTCAAGATTTTACAATTGGGTAATAACATTCGGGTATTTAATAACAAAGCAACTCAACTTTTCAAACTAAGTCTCAAAATGGTTTCAACTAATCACTCAATACAAACTCTGTTTTTATAATATCAAAGATTTTTCAAAAGAATGTTTTCTTCCCTGTGACATGCCAGATTCGGTCGTAGCGTTTTGGTCGGGTTTGTGGTGTTACATGGGTCATACGGCCAATCACATGCCCGTGAGTTTAGCCCGTGAGCCCTTCGAAGTGGCCACACACACTCGTGTGTCAGGCCGTGTGCCAATTAGGGCGTATACTGACTTGTGCCACATGGTCGATCACACGCTCGTGTGTGAGACCATGCGGAGCATACTGACTTCATTTTAATATCAACAGTAGGGGACACATGGTCGTGTAACATAACCGTGTACCACACACGGCTGAGACACACGCCCGTGTCTCTACCCGTGTGGACACAAATAGGCTATTTGCAAAGCCATTTTGCCACCATATTTTATACCAGCACAAGCATAATTTGCAATAGTTTGTAACTCAATAGGCAGCCAATCCATAACATCTCTTACACATATTTGAATACTTATTTGCAACCAATGCTTTATATCAAGTTAAACCAAAACAAATGGCTTTATCACATGGCACAACATGTACCAAAATCACTAATTTAAGTAACCATAACTATCATCCTTATAACTAGCCTATACATGCCATATTTACATATATCCTTGCGTTTAAAAGTACCAATCAGTAATTGGATAGTGTGATGCGTAACTCCGACTTTATCCAAATCGAGCAAGCTATCGAACCTCTATAAAACACAGAAAATGAAACAGAGTAAGCTTTATAGCTTAGTAAGCCCGTATAATTTAGAATTTAACTTACCATTTATACATAATCAAACAATTAAACAAATATACCAAATTCACTTGCCAAATGCCTATACATAAGCATTCATCAATATGTTAGTCTCATAAGTACATATATAATCAACCTTTATCCCAATTTCATACATAAATGTATTATATCATATAAAATTCATATAACATGTATAACATATGTAACAATTCATCCTATTTCATATAATCGACAATCCATTTATATAACTAATAATTCATCCGTATAACCATTAGTAGAATTATGCCCGTTGAACCTATTAGAATATCAATAGATACATGGGTGATACACACTAAGTGTATTAATCGGTAATCCGTCAATTCATCATCGTATTCACTCTTTCAAGCTATGATCAGTGAACTCCTCCTAAGCTAATGAACAGCAAGCTTTATCGAGCTGGAAATAGTAAGCTCTGACGAGCTAAGAATAGTAAGCTCTTACGAGCTGATATATCAGTAAGCTCATATGAGCTGCGGTGAGTCTGCAACATATGTAGGATCTCGACCTTAACAGTAACCCTGTGACATGTCACTCGTATCCTACAAATTCCTACGATTCAAACGGGACTCGGTAACCATCAGACTATATCAGTAAGGCATTCGAATTTCAAGTAGATCATTTACTCAATTACATACATTCATTTCAAACAATTACAGGTATTTAAAAGTTCGATTCTAATTATACGAACTTACCTCGTATCACTCGATTAACAACTATCGGCTAATCGTCAACTTTTCCTTTTTACTGATCTAGCTCCGATCTTTGCTTTTCTTGATCTATATAATATCAAAATTAACTCACTCAATATTCATTCCATTCAATTTAGCCCACAATTCACCTTTTAGCAAATTTACACAATTACCCCTAAAATTTCATCTTCTTTACAATGTAGTCCTTAACACATAAAAATGCAAATTTACATAATTATACCATAACCCATGCTAGCCGAATTTTAATGGAGTTCTTATTATCCCATATATTTCATTTATTCACACTTTAGACCAAAAAATTCCAACATTTCACAATTTAATCCCTAAATAACAATTTTGTCAAAAATTATTTCACAAAAGTTGGTTATCTATCATTAAACCTTCATAATCTATCATCGAACATCTATTTATTCAAACATTCAACAATGGCAACATTTAAATACTTTAACAGTTTTGAAATCAAAGGTACGGGTGATCGCTGTTTTATGCGACTATGACAATGATTTGAGGCAAGCGCACCTATCGAATAGTAGTATAGTTAAGGCAAGACCGGATTGTCGAACCAAAGGAACTAAAAGTACTAATACTAACTTTCTTTTTATTATCTAGCCTTTAGAATTAAAGGAATCTTTCATGTAACCTAAAATTAACTAACAACTAAGCTAAAGATGCAAAGACAAAGAGAAGGAATATTGGAAAAATACTTTGGGAAAAACCAATTAATTAAGACAATACCCGAGGAAGAGTCCACCTAAACTTCACTTGTTGTCTAACTCTAAACCAGACGATTTATTCATTTGACTTGATCTGTAGGATTCCCTAACGTATATTAATCCCTCTCTCGAGGCGACTAACGTCTAACCCTAGGTTGATTAATTGAAATCTCTTTTTAATTAAAACCCCTAGAATTGCATTAACTCGATCAATGGACTCCCATATTAGGTTTGACCCTAATTCGGCAGATTTTCGTCACCCTATCTCTAGGCACGCGAGCAACTCCACTTAATTATGCTAGATCTACTCTTAGGCAGGGACTTTTTCTCCTCCACTAAGCACATCACACTTGAATCAATATCCCAGAAATATCAACACAAGAATTAAGAACACATAATTAAGAACAAGTCAAATATTTATCATATAGTTGGAACGGTGGAAATGTGAAAGTGTACACAATTGTAACAAGTAATAAAGTGACAAGTAAATGTCGAGTTATCGTACCCACAGGACTGTAAAAGAATTATTTATGAAAATGATTTCAAGCACTTTGGTGACGGAAAAATATTTGGATTTAAGAGATATTTAAAAACTAAAGGGAAAACAAAGAAAAATAAAAGAAAACAAAGTTCTAATGCACGATTTCAAAAACTAATTTTAATCAAGATGATATAGTTGTATTGGATCAATCGCATTTCTTACCTTAGAATTATTAAGCTCATGTTTGTACTTGTTAAAACATGGCAACTCGGTAATTTGCTAACTTATGAACATATTTACAAATAAAAATCCATTCATCTCTTGTACATATTTCTATGCAAATTCGATCGATTAAACAGACTTCTAAAAGCAAACATGTTATTGTACATACATACTTATTAAATTAAACAATCTCTGGCATATTCCTATGTGATTCAGCTGATTAATTCAGCCTAATAAGCATATAAAATATCATGCAAGAAAAAAAAATATTTTTACCTTGAAACAACTTAATCACAACAATCCTGCAAGTTATGCAAGGTATATGTATCGCCAAGTACAATGCTAATTTAATCTTCAGCTACCTTAGAAGAATTAAACATGCACAGATTAAGTATTGTGTCCATTAATTACAATTCCAATACGTTTAAATAATTAGTTCATTAGCTATCTAAACAATTATAATGCCAGATAACTTAACATGATTTTACTTAATCAAGCATTTTACCGAGGCTTTTAACAGCATAAACACAATTTTAATAATTTAAGAGGACGAAGTACAACAAACCCAACACGAATTAAATTCAAGCTAAATTGATTAAATTAATCATTCCAATAGCATAAATATTCATAAACATGTTTGTCAAAACAACAACAAAATTTAAAGAGATAGGGAACAAGAAACAAATCCGGTGTTTCTTTGTGGTTTGGTTGATTGCTCCGTTCTTCGTTTTCCGTTGGCCTTGGCTATCAAGGTGGCTTGTGAACACTCCACTTGCTGCTCCAAATGGCTGGAAAAACACCTCTTTTCCAAGAGGGGAAATCGGCACAAGAACAAAGAAAAGGGAAATGGAAAATGGAATTTGAGAGAAAGTGAGAGAGGAGGAGAGAATGAAATGTGAGTGAGTAGTGAGGGATGATTGAAATGATCAGCAAGGGGTGGTATTTATAGCTGATCAAGGCTGCTAAAAATAGAAAATAGCAGTAGCAAAAGAGGCCTCCCTTGGCTGGCCACCTATTTGGCAAAGTTGATGGATTCAACTTTGCTAAAAATAGCCTGGGGCAAATCTACAAAGCCACAATATTTGAAGGGGTTTGAATGCAACTTTGAAAATTCTTCAAGGTCTTCTCTGCAAATTAATTAATCAGCTAATAAGCTGATTTGGGCCAGCAATATGGACAGTTTGGGCTACCCAACTCTTTGCTCGGTTCAGTTCAACCAGTTTGGTTCAACTGATGCGGTTCAACTAGGCCTTTTTCATAATTAATTAAGATTAATTTATTTAACCCAAATTAAATTTGGAATAAATTAAAATTAATTATATTATGATTAAATATTCATAATTGGACCATCTTGGGCTGGAAATAAATTCGCCTCAATACTTCAAATTGCTTCTCAGTTTTATTCTTCAGGCAGTGTCTGCTGAGCCAATTTTCACCCTTTGTGCGAATCTGTCGAAAATAGTCAAAATAAATCAAAATTAACTATAAAATTAATTAAAATTCATCATGTTAATATTTTTAGTACAATTTAATTATTTTATAATATTTAATTATTTTCCGACAAGAATTTAATCGAAACTGCATAAATTTGAGTTAAAAAAAGGCATGAAAAAGTATATAAATTCCCATGTTTCCACACCCCCAAACTTAATTCATTGCTCATCCCGAGTAATGCACAAATTTGAAAATAATTTCCTCAGAAACACCTTTGAAAAAAAACTCCGTCAGAACAACTTTTTTCTCAAAATTATGAATTTGGTATACTTAGGCTCAAAATTAAGGAATTTGATGATTATGCTACTTAAGTATATATATCGTTCAAACTACATCCAACAACTATTATACTAGCAAAATTAGACTAAATGTTTCTTTAATAAAGACATGATGCTCGCTACCAATTTGATTTTAATTCCTTATTCAAAAAGTAAACTGCAATCATTAAGCATAACTAATGTCTTCATATGTTAAACAGAGCAATTTCTCTCCACTAATGTAGGTAACATTGGAATTTTGAATCAATAGGTCTTTAATAAGGTTGTAACGTGGCTGGGCTTAGGGGTAGGTAAAAGATAGACAATTTTTTTCTTTTTGCTTAAAAACCCTAGACTCAGCTTGACTCGAACCTTTGGAATTTTCACCCTTGATACCCAACTTATGCTCTTTCAACCACTTATTTCATTTTGAGTACAAGTTTTTTTTTTCAACCTCACATTTGAGCACTTGCTTCATGTACTACAATTTTCTAGCATTTGATACTTCTTTTCAACTCCCCCAAACTTATTTTCAAATGATCTTCTGAATAGTACTGAGTCTAGTGTTTGGGACAATTTTAGAAGTAATGAAGAGAAAATTGATGGCTAAATATTACATAGGTCCAAATAAAATTAGGCCATATAGTCTCAAAATTGGGTTTCAAAGGATAATTTTATCAGTGTCGGCTTGAAAGGCTCAAACGGTCCAAACAACAGTTGCCTAAATCATTTTCAACATTCCATGCTTCCTAGGATTTCGTCTCAAGAAATTACTAAGTCAATTCTAAAGACTTAAACTTTCATGCATGCTTAATTTTTCTGTAGGGAATTAGAAATTTTGTGGTACGAATTTACATGCTTTATTAAAAAAAATACTTTCATATCTTTATTAAGCTAACATAATAAATTATTGAAATAATAGAACTTTATTAATACTGAAGTTTAGCATAATTAACAAAATTTCAAATTATTGAACAAAAATATATCCTAATCATAACTAAAAGAAAATTTTATTCTGAATTCAAATTTTCAGTCCCCCCTACTTAAAATGAACAATGTCCTCATTGTTTAAAGTGAATAGATACTATACATCAGGTAGGATAATTAGAAAAGAGGAGGTGAGTCAAATTGACTACTTAAGTACTAGGCTCTTTCTAAAATCCAATCCTAGACATGTATATATCTATTGCCACACTTTAGCCTTTGTGACTTGTTCAGATTTTATTCATGATTCTTATCTCTTGTTTTATTGTGTAAAAATAAAAATTCCTAATTAACCTAATCCTAAAATACTTAAGAAAGAAATAAACGAAAGTTGAAGTCCTCCCCTTTTTTTTTTATTTGTTTACCGATCCTTTCGAATTTGACTCATCTTTTACTCCATTAGTATTATCTTTGCATGAATCGTCTTGCTTCCTCTTTGATGATGACACCCATGGTTCAAATATGAAATCTGGAAACTCAGGCACAAAAATAAATGGGTCATTATAAATTTTCTTGAGGGCACTCCTCATCGAGTCATCTCTTATTTTTGAGTATCGCCAATAGGCCTGTTGCTGCCATTGCATGTGTTGCATTAATTCCATCAGCTTCAACAGCTCATCACGACGATCTGGGCTAGGCGGTGGAGCTCTAAACATTGAGGGCTCGATATCAGGTTCAGCTTCTGGTTCCATTGGTTCTGCCTCACTAAGGACTTCATTTGATTGCTCTAGTGGGATTTCTGTAGGTTCATCTTCTGCTTCTTCGGGGTCCTCGATTTCTTCAATTCGTTGCTGAAGAACAAAATCTCCGACCACTCAGTAAAGGTCCCAATCGGTGATTGTGCCTTGACTATACTTTGTCTCCTTTACGTCCGCAAGGAGTTTTGCTTTTAAGCACAGAATTGTGATCGTAAAGGGGAAATAGGCAGGCCCAGAACGTCTAACTGCACAATTTCGCATTTCTCTTAGGATGATTTTGCCCACATCAATGGTCTTTCCAGTTAGAATCGAGTATAATAGGACCATTCGCTCTAATGAAATTGTAGTCCCATGCGAACTAGGCATAAGGCTGAAACGGATGAAATAGAACCATACCTTCGCAAGTGGTGTCAAATACTCTCTTCGACACATGTGGATTCCTTGCTTTGACACAGTCCACTTAGAACCTGGAACTGTGAGTTCTTCGAGGATTTCTTGCAGATTTTCAGGCTTAATATTGCTCAACAGAGAGGAATATTCATCGTTGTTGAAATTAGGTAATTCAAAGAACTCATTAATAGCATTAGAATTTATTGGTACCTTGATTCCGCGGACTAGAACTTTAGTCAATTCGCTTGAGGTTAAGTTCGCGTAGAATTCACGAACTAATTCCCCATCAACACATGGTCTCTTTTCACAAAACAATTCCCAATTGAGGGCTTCAGCAACTTGACGAATACGTGCCATTAAATCTTTGTAGTTGCTTTCCTTCAATGTGAAGTCTTTCTCTGGATGCATCTGTTGATTCTTAAAGATACTTTCGTATCTTACTTTGGCTTCTTCACAGTGAAATTTGATTTGTGTTTTGTCAATTTTAGTGGAGGCACGAGTTCTTTTGCGAGTCATAATTAACCTAAACATAAGATGGAAAGAAAAATAAAAAAATTAGTTTCTTAAAAATTTAATTAATACAAATTACTAATATTTCAATAAATTAAAAATTTGAATAATTGAATAAAAATTAAGCTTTAAGAAAAATAAAATTGTTCTTACCACCTTTCTTGTAAAAATTAAGAACTCTTAAAATAAAATAACTAATGAACAAAAGATGGAAAATTAAAGAAGGCTTTTGGCTTAGGTTGGGTGAAGGAGGAGTGTGCGTGGTAGGGACTGCACACAAGCAGCAGCACGCAAGGCTAATCGAGCAGGAGCGAGTAGCAGCGCACAAGGGGACTGCAAGCAGGTGGCGCGCAAGGCCTTGCGGTAGGTAGGCCATAGCCTAGTCAGCTGCTAGCGCTAGCGTGCGACTTGTGCCGGGGCTGCTGGCTGAATGGTGGCTATGGCTAGGGGCTTGCGGCACTTTGAAGGGTTGGTGTTTGGGGTTTTGGGTGATGAATGAATGGGGAGAAACAATGGTGCAATTTATAGAGGGAGAAGTACGAATTAGAGTAGAACTCTTAGAACAATTAAAGAATTAAAAATAAGAGTCCAATTCTAATTTTACTCAAGATTAACAACAATTAATAATTACATATACATGTATAAAATTATCAATTGCTATTAATTTGCCAAGATAAATATAAAATAAAATTAATCCTAAGCTAAGTTAAATTGATAAAAATTAATATATAAATTATAATGAATATAATTATATATTAAAGTTTATCAATAATTTATAAATATGATATTAAGTAAAAATATTTATTCTAGATGCCTTTTAAAAATATTTACCAAAAAGAGGCACCTAGTTTTTATTATTTACGAAAATAGCAACCAAATTTTGAAAATAATTCAATTAAATCCCTAGACTTAATGAAAATTTGAAATTGAGTTGCAATTTAAGACTTGGGTCAAAATTGACCTTTTTATATGGAAAACCAAAAAAAAATTATTTTGTCATTTAGGGGCTAATTTCTTGGAAAATTATGCAAAAATCATTTCCCAGGAAAGATTGGAGGGGTCACGAGCGGTCCCGCTTAAGTTCCAATCTCCTAGACAAAATTTATTTAAACATAATAAACCCAAAATATACCCTAAATAATTTATTGAAAGCAAGAAAATCTAAGGATCAGATAAACTGAACGTGATTTTATCCCGTTCAGGTTTTTCTCCGTAGCAGTGTTTCAAACACTGAGCATTGACTTGAAAATTACCTCCCTTACCTTGGAGTTCAACAACTCTGTATGGATAGACGCGATGAATCGTAAATGGACTAGACCAGTGTGATTTTAACTTACCTGGAAAGAACTTCAATCTGGAATTAAATAACAAGACTTGCTGACCTGCTTCAAACTCTCGAACTCGAATATGCTTGTCATGCCATTTCTTGAGTCTTTCTTTGAGTAATTTGGCATTTTCGTCTGAGAACATTTGAAATTCCTCTAGCTCATTGAGTTGGAGCATTCGTTTCTCTTTAGCAAGCTTGAGATCTAAATTGAGTTGTCGAAGAGCCCAGTAAGCTCTGTTCTCTAACTCCAGAGGTAGATGACATGCTTTCCCAAAGACCAACCTGTAGGGTGACATTCCTAAGGGTGTCTTGTATGCTGTTCTGTAAGCCCATAAAGCATCATCTAGTCTCTTAGACCAATCTTATCGGTTCGTGAAAACTACCTTCTCGAGTATGCCTTTGATCTCCTTATTTGCTAGCTCAGCTTGCCCATTTGTCTGCAGATGGTAAGTTGTAGCAACCTTATGCTTCACTCCATGTTTATCTAGCAATCATTTTAACCACTTGTTCACAAAATGGGTCCCTTCATCGCTGATAATAGCTCTTGGGGTACCGAACCTTGTGAACACATGTTTCTACAAGAATTTCATCACAACCTTGGCATCGTTCTTCGGATAAGCTTCAGCCTCGACCCATTTGGACACATAATCTACTACTACCAATATGTACTTATGACCAAACGACGGAGGAAAAGGACCAAGAAAGTCATACCCCAAACATCGAACAATTCTACCTCAATGATATTCGTTCGAGGCATCTCATTTCTGTTGGTAACATTTCCAACCCTCTAACATCGATCACAATTCTTTACGTAAGCGTATGCATCCTTGAATAATGTTGGCCAAAAGAATCCGCCTTGCAATACTTTGGCCGATGTACGTGTACCTCCAAAGTGTCCCCCACTCAAAGCTAAATGACAGTGGTATAAAATCTTCGGTATTTCATCTTCTGCTACACATCTCTTAATCATCTGATTTGCACACTTTTTAAACAGATATGGCTCTTCCCAAAAATAGTACTTCACATCGTGAAGAAACTTTTTTCTTTGTTGATAGGTTTTATCAATCGGCATCAACCCACAAACTAAGTAGTTAGCAAAATCAGCAAACCAAGGAATATTATGGACATGATTTACCTTCAAGATATGTTTATCTGGAAATGTCTCTTGGATCGGTAAAAGTGGAGAATTTCCCTCTTGCGGCTCCAATCTGGATAAGTGATCTGCTACTTGGTTTTCTACTCCCCCTCGATCTTGAATTTCTAGATTGAACTCTTGAAGTAGAAGCACCCATGGGATCAATCTCGGCTTAGCATCTTTCTTGGCTAATAAGTACTTAATTGTGGAGTGCTCCGTGTAGACAATCATTTTGGTACCTACAAGATAAGATCAAAACTTGTCAAAAGCAAACACAATAGCAAGTAACTCTTTTTCTGTTACCGTATAGTTCAGTTGAGCTCCGATTAGAGTTCTACTTGCGTAGTAGATAGGATGAAAAACTCTGTTCCTTCGCTGGCCCATGACAGCTCCAATGGTGAAGTCACTTGCGTCACACATTAATATGAATGGCGAACCCCAGTCTGGTGTGACAATTATGGGTGCCATGACTAATCGACTCTTCATATTGTTGAAGGCTTTTAAATATTCCTCATCAAACTTGAATACTGAGTCTTTCTCCAATAGCTTGCATAAGGGTTTAGCCACTTTGGAGAAGTCCTTGATAAATCTTCGATAAAAACCGGCGTGGCCCAAAAAGCTCCTAACACCTTTTACAGATGTTGGAGGTGGGAGTTTCTCAATAACGTCTACTTTTTCTTTGTCCACCTCGATCCCATGTCTCGTTATTCGATGCCCTAGAACAATCCCTTCTCGTACCATAAAATGGCATTTTTCCCAATTGAGTACAAGATTTGTTTCTTCGTATCACCTGAGTACCTTAGCTAGATTGGCTAAGCAATCATCGTAAGTATCTCCAAATATTGAGAAATTGTCCATGAAAACTTCCAAGTACTTCTCAACCATGTCAGTAAAAATAAACATCATACATCTTTGAAATGTAGCTGGTGCATTACATAAACCAAATGGTATGCGTCTAAATGCAAATGTACCGTACGGGCAGGTGAATGTCGTTTTGTGTTGATCTTCCGGTGCTACTGTAATCTGATTATACCTTGAGTATCTGTCGAGAAAACAGTAATAGTCTCATCTTGCGAGTCTATCCAGTATCTGGTCCAAAAACGGCAAAGGGAAGTGATCTTTCCTAGTTGCCTTGTTCAGCTTCCGGTAATCGATGTAGATTCTCCATCCCATAACTATTCTAGTTGGTATCAACTCGTTGTTCTCATTCTCCACGACTGTGATACCCCCTTTCTTCGGCACACACTGGACTGGACTTACCCATGAACTATCTGAGATGGGGTAGATTATACCCGCATCTAACCACTTGATAATTTCTTTTTTTACCACATCTTTCATGATGGGGTTCAGTCTCTATTGTCCATCAATCGTTCCTCTCTCGCCATCTTCTAATATGATCGTGTGCATGCATATAGATGGGCTAATACCGCGAATATTAGCTATGGTCCATCCAGTAGCCTTCTTGAATTGTTTCAAAACTATGATAAGTTTCTCTTCTTGTTCAGTAGTTAATTCTGCTGAAACAATGGAGGCGTTACCTAAATAAACATATTTTAAGTGTGAAGGTAATACCTTGAGTTCTAACTTAGGTGGCTCCTTGATTGATGCGTTTGGCTGCATGTAATCTCTTTTCTCTAATTCCAAAGATTCAAAACGGGATTACGGATTAAATCCCTTTTGATTAGCTTCTAGCAAAACTAAGTATTCGTCCTCCTCTTCATCATTTGGGGGATCCAATGTCAAAATTCTTTCCAGTGGGTCCTCAACACAGCTAAGTTCCTTTTCTACTATTAATTCCTGTAAATTTGATACTACAGAACAATCATCCATCGTGTCAGGAAATCGCATTGACTTAAAAAAATTAAATGTTACCTGATCATCCTGAACACGCATAGTCAGCTCGCCCTTTTGCACATCAATAAGGGTCCTTCCAGTTGCCAAGAATGGTCTTCCTAGGATAATTGGCACTTCTTTGTCTGCTTCAAAGTTTAGAATTACAAAGTCAGCAGGAAAGATAAACTTATCTACACGTACCAATACGTCCTCAATTTTTCCTTCTGGATGCGCTAAGGATCGATATGCTAGTTGAAGTGTAACCGTAGTTGGTCTAACTTCTCCTATCCCCAACTTCCTGAATATTGACATAGGCATCAAGTTGATACTTGCACCTAAGTCACATAATGCCTTGGTATGGTGAAACATCCAGGATCTTTTAATTTTTGGGGTAGTTTGTTCTGAAGATATACACTGTATTCCTTCGTCAGAGCAATCGTTTCAAATTCTCCAAGCCTTCGTTTCTTAGACAAGATATCTTTCATGAACTTGACGTAGTTCGATATTTGCTCAAGTGCTTCGACCAACGGGATGTTGATGTGTAATTGCTTGAGTACGTCAAGAAACTTCTTAAATTGAATCTCCTGTTTAGGCTTCTGAAGTCTTTGAGGGTAGGGTGGTGGTGGTTTCATTACTGGAACTGATTCTGGTTGATTTGCCTTTGGTGGTAATTCTGCCTCTAACAAAGTTGTTGGGAGATCAGAATTAACTGGTTCTGAGGTTACTTTGCATGGTTTTATAGATTTCGGTTCTGGTGAAACTGGGGTTTCAACACTTGGTTGAACTTCTTCTGAGTCTTGAGCATCAGCTTGCTCTTTTGCAACTTCGACAGTGTTGGGCTCTACTATCTTTCTGCTCCTTAATTGCAATACTTTGCAGTGTTCCTTCCCCTAATTTCTTAGATTTTTCATGTCAGTAGGTAGAGCACCTTGTGGTCGGTTCCTGAGTTCAGTTGCAAGCTGAGCCCACTTGATTCTCCAAATTCTTCAATGTAGCTGCTTGGCTCTGGATTAAGGCATCATTCTTTTTCATGTATGTCTTTAGCAAACTCTCCAGGCTATTGGATGCTTCAGCTTGAACTGGTTTCTGAACTTGTTGCAGAAAATTAGGCGGCTGGGTTGGTCTTGGTTGGCTGTAAGTGGTATTAGTTCCAGCCCTTTAGTTACTCCAGGAAAAATTCAGGTGGTTTCTCTATGATGGGTTATAAAATTTGGATTGCAGCCCTTGCCTTCCTCAGTTTTGGTTCTGATTGCCCGTGTCGTACACAGATTCTGGGTTCGACGGACATTCTTCAAACAAATGTCCCTCCCTACAATAGGCACAGGCTATATTCTCAAAATGATTAGGCAGTTGTGCTGCAAAACTATTAGACCTATTAGTAGTAATATTTTTAAGCATTGAGGATATTGATGATACTTGAGATGCGAGTGAAGTAAGAGTGTCTACTTCATGTATTCCAGTGCCTCGTCTTCCTGACGCTGCTCGACTGGTTGGCCATTGATAGTTGTTACTGGCAATCCTCTCGATAATTTCATAAGCCTCGTTATAAGACTTAGAAAGGAGAGCACCATTAGCAGAGGCGTCCACTACCATCCTTGTGTGAGTGTTGAGACCATTATGGAATATCTCAAGTTGAATGCAATGAGGGATTCCATCATGAGGGCATTTCTATAATAACTCTTTAAATCTTTCCCATGCCTCATACAAGGACTCGTCATCCATTTGGTGGAAAGCAGTGATCAACATTCTTGCTTGGCGGAAAATACTTCATGAGGAATCTCTCAGCTAACTATTGCCATGTAGAAATGGAGTTCAGTGGCAATGAATTCAACCAGGCACGAGCTCTATCCTTTAACGAATATGGGAACAACTTTAATCATAAGGCGTCTCTGGAAACTCCGGCTAACTTGAAAGAATCGCTCACTTCCATAAATAGTCTTAAGTGAAGATGAGGATCTTCAGTAGGCATTCCACTGAATTGGCCCACTGTCTGAAGCATCTGGAACATGACTGGCTTCAGCTCGAATTGTTGTGCCTCAATTTTGGGTCTCTTAATTCAAAGATGAAGACCGTTAAATACTGGGACGGCATATTGTCTTCAGGCTCTATCCCTATCATTAGCAATAAGGATAGGATTCTGAGCAGGGTTTGCTCCGTTTCCTTGGTTCATATTTTTGAAGTTCATTTCTTCGGTCCTTCTCTGGTTTGCTTGTCTTTTTCGTTGTCGAAAGGCTCGTTCTATTTCAGGGTCCATAGGTAGTAAGTCAATAATCTGGTCAATACTCATAAACACCTGAAATAATCACAGAAAAATTGAGTAAGTAAATATTTCAATACGAAAATAAATAAACCAAAATGTAAGACTAAAAATTCACAAATAATAGCTTTTGAAAAACAGTCCCCGGTAACAGAGCCAAAAACTTGGAACGATGGAAATGTGCAAGTGTACACAATCGTAACAAGGAATAAAGTGACAAGTAAATGTCGAGTTATCGTACCCACAGGGACTGTAAAAGAATTATTTATGAAAATGATTTCAAACACTTTGGTGACGGAAAAATATTTGGATTTAAAAGATATTTCAAAACTAAAGGAAAAACAAAGAAAAATAAAATAAAACAAAGTTTTAATGCACGATTTCAAAAACTAATTTTAATCAAGATGATATAATTGTGTTGGATCAATCGCATTTCTTACCTTAGAATTATTAAGCTCGTGTTTATACTTGTTAAAACATGGCAACTCGGTAATTTTCTAACTTATGAACATACTTACAAATAAAAATCCATTCATCTCTTTTACATATTTCTATGCAAATTCGATCGATTAAACAGACTTCTAAAAGTAAACATGTTATTGCACATACATACTTATTAAATTAAACAATCTCTCACATATTCCTATGTGATTAAACTGATTAATTCAACCTAATAAGCATATAAAAGATCATGTGAGATAACAAAATATTTTTACCTTGAAACAACTTAATCACAACAATCCTGCAAGTTATGCAAGGCATATGTATCGCCAAGTACAATGCTAATTTAATCTTCAGCTACCTTAGAAGAATTAAACATGCATAGATTAAGTATTGTGTCCATTAATTACAATTCTAATGCGTTTAAATAATTAATTCATTAGCTATCTAAACAATTATAATGCCAGATAACTTAACATGATTTTACTTAATTAAGCATTTTACCGAGGCCTTTAACAGCATAAACACAATTTTAATAATTTAAGAGGACGAAATACAACCAACCCAACACGAATTAAATTCAAGCTAAATTGATTAAATTAATCATTCCAATAGCATAAATATTCATAAACATGTTTGCCAAAACAACAACGAAATTTAAAGAGACAGGGAACAAGAAACAAATCTGGTGTTTCTCCGTAGTTTGGTTGATTGCTTCGTTCTTCATTCTCTGTTGGCCTTAGCTATCAAGGTGGCTTATGAACACTCCACTTTTCGCTCCAAATGGCTGGAAAAACACCTCTTTTCCAAGAGGGGAAATCTGCACAAGAACAAAGAAAAGGGAAATGGAAAATGGAATTTGAGAGAAAGTGAGAGAGGAGGAGAGAATGAAATGTGAGTGAGTAGTGAGGGATGATTGAAATGATCAGTAGGGGGTGGTATTTATAGCTGATCAAGGCTGATAAAATAGCAAATAGCAGTAGCAAAAGAGGCCTCCCTTGACTGGCCACCTACGTGGCCAAGTTGGTGGATTCAACTTTGCTAAAACTAGCCTAGGGCAAATTTACAAAGCCACAATATTTGGTGGGGTTTGAATGCAACTTTGAAATGTCTTCAAGGGCTTCTTTGCAACTTAATTAATCAGCTAATAAGCTGATCTGGGCCAGCAATATGGACGGTTTGGGCTGCCCAACTCTTTGCTCGGTTCGGTTCAACCGGTTTGGTTCAACTGATGCGGTTCAACTGGGCCTTTTCCATAATTAATTAAAATTAATTTATTTAACCCAAATTAAATTGGGAATAAATTAAAATTAATTATATTATGATTAAATATTCATAATTGGACTGTCTTGGGCTGGAAATTAATTATATTATGATTAATTATATTATGCTTCAAATTGCTTCTCGGTTTTATTCTTCAAGCAGTGTCTGCCGAGCCAATTTTCGCCCTTTGTGCGAATCTGTCGAAAATAGTCAAAATAAATCAAAATTAACTATAAAATTAATTAAATTTTGTCATGTTCATATTTTTAGCACAATTTAATTACTTTATTATATTTAATTATTTTATGACAAGAATTTAATCAAAACTGCATAAATTTGAGTTAAAAAAGGCATGAAAAAGTATATAAATTCTCGTGTTTCCAATAGTTCCGCAAACGATAACAAGATTCATCTTAGATTTCATCCCCCTCAGGTATCTGAGGGTTTAGTTCATAATAATAAAAGAAAACATCTCAGAAGAAAAGATAAAACAAAACATAAGAAATCCCTAAAACCCCCTGAAGGAATTGAAGGAGAGATCCTCCGTCTTGAGTATGATTCCGGCTTCTTGAGATGAATCAACTGGCTATCTTCGAGTAAATCCCCACAAATCTGCCCTCTTTGGCCTAGCTGGATGCCTCCTGACTAAAGCCTTGGGTTCCCCCTTTTAGGTCATACTTAGGGTGTTTATATAGGCTTCTAAATGTGTTTCTTCACCTCTAAGTATCCTAATCCGAGTGAAATTTCTCTTTGTCACGGCAGGGACACGCCCATGGCACACGCCCGTGTGAATTGTGGCCAAGCTGTGTTCGAGATTGTTGAATGAGGCACGGCCATGTAGTCTTGGGCCCAGGCCGTGTTGATTTCGTGATATGGCCCATTTACTCTATTTTGGGCCCATTTCTCGTTCTTTTCATCATTCGGTGCTCGTTTGAGTATAAAACATGAAAACAAAGGATTAAGAGCACCAAATTACACAATTCAAGGAATAAATCATCCAGAAATATGCTAAATGTGGGCTTAAAATACGATTTATCAAATACCCCAACACTTAAGCTTTTGCTTGTCCTCAAGTAAAATTCTCAACTTAGAATTAAAACGAACTTCCTTAATTCATAATATTCATTAATAATGTTTCATCATAATTCAAAGATAATTCATACATTGATAATTTAACTCAAAGAGTTCTAAAGATTCAAACAATCAAAGTCATACATTTATAGCCCGAAAACGTTAGGTGTTTCCCCTTACCTAATTAATTACCTCTGATTCGAAATTGACAAGAGTCGACATCCTCACTAAAGATTCACTTAAATCACTCGAAGTGTTTAAGGTTCAAAATTAAGCACTCAAAAGTCAAACATGAAGAGTTAATCCCATAGTCTTGCATGAAAATCATATCTCCACCACTATAATATGAGATGATACACAAATCAAAAGGTCTTTAACAGGGTTGTAACGGGACTTGGGTTAAAGATGTGGATAAAGGCTGAATTAGAGGGTTAGAATCGAGATTGACCTGACAAATTACCTAACTAGAGATATTAAACTGATAATAATTACATAAATTGAAAACTTGTACTACTAATAATACTACTCTGACATGAGCTTCTTCTTCAATAATTAGAATTTAACGTATAAGCTCACCTAATCACAAAACTAATAGTGAATATACTTCGATTTTTTTAAGAACACATAATTAAGATAGATTTAATAATTGAAGTAGATAACACAGTTAGGCAACTGATCAAATCAAATCTCGAGTTAAGGGCAGTCAAAAGGAATGGTGATAACAAATACAAAGGGTTCTGGGTTAATATTAGTTGGTAAGTTAATAAAAAGGGTTGTTAGGATCAACGAGGTTTACTAGGGGTTAATTATGAAGGTAGGTTTTTTTTAGTGGAGTAAGTGGGTTAAAACCTAGGTGCCTTCATCATCTCTATATATCAAATCAAAAGTGTGGTCTCGACATGTACAATCGATGCAAGTTCTAGAATAACAAATCAATGTTGACACACCCATAATCAATAAAGTGAGCATGAAAGAATGTATGCTCTAAAAGGCTCAAAATCTCATGAAAATTATGGTTATTTGATGTCAACCTCGTAAATTTGAAACTTCAAGGAAATAATTTGATTCAGGTCGACAACCTAATAAAATTTTAATTTTTTTGAAAATAGACTTATCATGCTTGAGTCCCTAGTCTCTTAAAATTTAAATCATCACTGCACAATTATCAATGACTTAATTCGAAACATATCAACAACCATCATAAATCAAAGGAAATTTTATCCTAGCCATAATATGAGAAAATTACTTAAAGGCAAGATATCATTCATGGCCTAATTCAGGGATTTGAGAATAATAAAGAAAGTTAGGCACTTTCTCGAAATAAATATTCACCCCCCACACTTAAAATGTACATTGCCCTCAATGTACAAAGATATATATGAAATTTAAGAGAAAGGGAGAGGTGAAACTTCCTGAATTTGGATGGTTTCCTTGAGTTGGGAGTCCCGAGGTGTGGTGGCTGCTACCGAGCTCTGCGCTAGATGAAGAAATTGGGAAGCTCTTAGAGAATTAGCCAGGAAATAATAATAATAATTCAAAATATACTAAATATATATTTAAAGACAAGAAAGAGAAAGAGAAAGAAGATAGAAAGTAAAATAAAATTAAAATAAAAGATGAATGGACCGAAGAGTCCTTATTGTTAGATGGTTTGCGAGGTGGGTGTGACTTCTAAGGCTACGGTGGGGTGGCTATGGTCGTGGTCGTGGTGATTTCCTAGCAGCCTTTAGAACCTAAAACAAAGAAACTAAGATAAAATAAACTAATTTAAGCATAAGAGAGTCAAAGAGAAGGAAAATAAAGATAACGACAAAATGGCCTCAAAGACCCTTGGCTTGTCGAGAGAATGAAGCGGCCGGCATGAACTTATGTAGATCGGTCTCCCATGGGGAGACTATGCTTTGATTCTTCCACTTCTTTGACAAAGATGTGGTGTAGCTCAAGAGTTAGATGAAGGACTAAAGAGTAAGAGTATGGAAGGGGAGGGGCCTGAAGGATGGGGTGAAGGAAAAAAGATGGGGGAGGTGAGAAGAAGGAGGGGTGGGGTGGGTTAAATAGAATTTTTGGGCCTGGTACTTTTCCATGCCCGTGTACCACACGGCCGTGTTGTGCGTCGTTCGTTTTCTCCACGCCCATGTTCAGGTCGCCACGCCCGTGTATGATCTAACAGTGTCGGCCACGACCACATCGCACGCCCGTGGCGTCGTAGTTGGAGTCTGTGACTCGAAGATATGATTCGTTCTGACTTGTACCGTCTCTGCCATGTCAGTACGGAGATTCGGTGTATCCACACGGCCACGGCCACGACTGTGTGCAAGGCCGTGTGGCTTGAAAATCTGCACTTTTGGTTAGCTTATAATTAGATGCTGAGGTAGAAATAAAAATAAAAATAAAAATAAAAATAAAGGAATGTAAAAGTTCATAGAGTTAGTGCTCGGGTTACCTCCTGAGAAGCGCTCGTTTATAATCTTAAGCTAGACTTCCCTCTCATTCGCCTAATCATGGTGGTTTGAAAAGTTGAATATATTCCCTCATGCTATCTGTCTTACTAACAGTATATAGTTCAAGTCGAGTAGCGTTTATTTTAAAAGTGCCAAAAATAGGATTACTTACTTCGACTGTTCCGTATGGAAAACATTGATCACCTTAAAAGGAATTTCTTTGTTTGTGTTGGGGTCAGGAGGAGATATTCGTGGGTTTGCTTTATCTAACAATACCTGATCTCCAATTTTGAACTTGTCTGTCTCGTAGAGTGGCTTTGGTTCTGCTTCATGTATCCCTAGTTTTTCTTTAAGATGCATCTTCCACTCTTCTAGTTCATCGATCTGAATCCCGTGTTCCTCATGAGTTATTTCTTTGTTGGCACGGGGTCTAAGACCGGGTTCACTTGTGTTCTTTTGTGGTGCTTCCTGAAAAGAAAGGTTAACCGAATGGTTATCAATAGAATTTACTTTCTCATCTTGATTACTCGATGTCCTAGCTGAATCAAGATCTTTTGAAGAGTGACTATCTCATCACCTACACAGAGTATGAGTTCACCTGTGTCGACATCAACTTTAGTCCTGGCAGTTGCTAAAAAATGGTCTTCCTAAAATTAGGGGGATCGTGTTGTCCTCATCTATGTCTAAAACGACAAAGTCTACTGGGAATACGAATTTATCAATTTTTACTAGCACATCTTCAATTATACCCCTAGGAATTCTAATAGTTTTATCAGCTAATTGAATGCTCATCCTAGTTTGTTTGGGTTTCCCTAGACCTAGTTGTTTAAACATTTTATAAGGCATGACATTTATACTTGCCCCTAGATCAGCTAACGCATTATCAATAGATAAACTACCAATTAAGCATGGAATCGTAAAATTCCCTGAATCTTTTAGTTTTCTTGGTAGTCTATTTTGCAACATTGCTGAACACACTGCGTTCAGTTCCACATGCGATTCTTCGTCTATCTTTCGCTTATTTGTCAATAGCTTCTTTAAAAATTTCCTAGAATCTGGCATATGCGAAAGAGCTTCAAGAAACGGTAAGTTAATATGTAATTTCTTTAAAAGTTTAACAAACTTACCGAACTGTTCCTCTGTGTCGTCCCTCTTCATTGCTTCGGGATATGGTATACGAGGTTGGTATTCTTTGATTACCGATTTTGGCTTATTATTTTCCTCAAACTTACCTTCTACCACGTCCTCTTGCCTTAAATTGTGCTCGTCTAACCCTTCAGTATCTTGAGCTGTTATGGCTTGAATTTGCTCCTTTGGGTTAGTCTCGGTGTTGCTTGGTAGACTTCCTTGTGGTCTTTCTGAGATGATCTTGGCAAGTTTCCGTAATTGGTTCTCGATCCCTCGAATCGATGCCTCTTGATTTTTAAGTGTTGTTTTAGTGTTTTAGAGACGAGTGTCTATCGCCGTCATGAATTTTGTTAGCATCTCCTCAAGGTTCGGTTTCTTTTCCTGTTGGTAGAGCTGTTGTTGGAAGTTTTGAGGGGGTTGTTATCTTTGATTTCCTTGACCACCCCATAAGAAATTGGGTTGGTTCTTCCAACCTGGATTATAAGTATTACTATAAGGGTTATTTTGAGATCGAAAATTGTTACCGATACAGTTCATTTGTTCGCACTCTATGCCCTGTCCGTAGGGTGGGTACTCAGGATTCGCCACGCCTCCACCTGTCTCACATTGCATGACCAGATGTACCTGTGAAGAACACAAACTATCAATCTATTTATGTAACATATTTACCTGATTTGATTGTGAGGTTACCGCGTCGAAGTTAAAAACTCCGGCTGCTTTTGCTGGCCTTGTCCTTGTAACTTGCCACTGATAGTTATTCAATGACATCTCCTCTATAAACTCGTAGGCTGCTTCAGGAGTTTTTTTGTTCAGAGTTTCACCGGCTGCTGAATCGATTAATTGTCTTGTTGAAGGATTCACACCGTTGTAGAAAGTTTGGACCTGTAGCCACAAAGGTAATCTGTGGTGTGGGCACCTCCTCAACAAATCTTTGTATCTCTCCCATGCATCATAAAGTGTCTCTAAATCCATCTGCACAAAAGAAGAGATATCATTCCTTAACTTGGCTGTTTTGGCTGGTGGAAAATATTTTAATAAAAAATTTTCGGTCATTTGCTCCCATGTAGTGATTGACCCTCGTGGAAGAGAATGCAACCACTGTTTGGCTTTATTCCTCAAAGAAAAGAGAAATAACTGAAGAAGGATGGCATCATTAGTAACGCCATTTATCTTGAAAGTGTCGTAAAATTCTAGGAAATTCGCCAAGTGATTATTTGGATCTTCATCCTGCAAACCATCAAACTGAACAAACTGTTGTATCATCTGTACAGTGTTAGGTTTCAGTTCAAAATTATTTGCGGCATTAGCAGGTCTAACAATACTTGACTCAGTTCCTGTTAAATTAGGTTTAGCATAATCATACATAGTTCGAGGAGCATGATGTTTGGCCGCCTCTGGAGGTAGTGGGTTATTTTCAGCCATCTCTTCGGTGGTATTGATTTCGGCTTCTTGATCTTCTTCTATATAGTTTAAGCATCGCCTTATTTCTCTACGACTTCTACGAACTGTACCTTCAATATTACTATCGTAAAGTAGGGGTCCTGTCGGGTCCCTTCTAGTCATAAACTAGAGGTACCTGAAAGGAACAAAAGAAAGAAAATTAGCAAAGTTAAAAACAAACTAAGAAATAAAAGTAAATTGCAAAAAATAAAAATGGCTAAAGTAATAAAAATTGAGCTTTCTTAATATTTCAGTTCCCCGGCAACGGCGCCAAAAACTTGATCATTGTTTTATGCGATGTCAAAGTCTTAAAATTTATATAAAGAATTATCGGACCTGGAAACTAACTATGACAATGATTTGAGGCAAGCGCACCTATCGAACAGTAGTATAGTTAAGGCAAGATCGGATTTTTGAACCCAAAGGAACTAAAAGTACTAATACTAACTTTCTTTTTATTATCTAGCCTTTAGAATTAAAGGAATTTTTTTTATCTAATCTAAAATTAACTAACAACTAAGCTAAAGATACAAAGACAAAGAGGGAATTTGGGAAAAATACTTTGGGAAAAACCAATTAATTAAGACAATACCCGAGGAAGAATCCACCTAGACTTCACTTGTTATCTAACTCTGAACCAGACGATTTATTCATTTGACATGATCTGTAGGATTCCCTAACGTATATAAATCCCTCTCTCGAGGTGACAAACGTCTAACCCTAGGTTGACTAATGAAATCTCTTTCTAATTAAAACCCCTAGAATTGCATTAACTCGATCTATAGACTCTCATATTAGGTTTGACCCTAATCCTGCAGATTTTCGTCACCCTATCTCTAGGCGCACGAGCAACTCCGCTTAACTATGCTAGATCTACTCTTAGGCAGGGACTTTTGCTCCTCCACCTAAGCACATCACACTTGAATTAATATCCCCGGAAATATCAACACAAGAATTAAGAACACATAATTAAGAACAAGTCAAATATTTATCATATAGTTCAGCAAACGATAACAAGATTCATCTTAAGTTTCATCCCCCTCAGCTATATGAGGGTTTAGTTCATAATAATAAAAGAAAACATCTCAGAAGAAAGGATAAAAAAAAACATAAGAAATCTCTAAAACCCCCTGAAGGAATTGAAGGAGAGATCCTCCATCTTGAGTATCATTCCGGCTTCTTGAGATGAATCAACTGGCTATCTTCGAGTAAATCCCCACAAATCTGCCCTCTTTGGCCTAGCTGGACGCCCCCAACTAAAGCCTTGGGTTCCCCCTTTTAGGTCATACTTAGGGTGTTTATATAGGCTTCTGAATGTGTTTCTTCGCCTCTAAGTATCCTAATCCAAGTGAAATTTCTTTTTATCACAGCAGGGACACGCTCATGGCACACGTCCGTGTGAATCGTGGCTAGGTCGTGTTCGAGACTGTTGAATGAGGCACGGCCGTGTGGTCTTGGGCCCAGGCCGTGTTGATTTCGTGATATGGCCCATTTACTCCGTTTTGGGCCCGTTTCTCGTTCTTTTTATCATTCGGTGCTCTTTTGAGTATAAAACATGAAAATAAAGTATTAAGAGCACCAAATTACACAATTCAAGGAATAAATCATCCAAAAATATGCTAAATATAGGCTTAAAATATGTTACTATTACAGTTTATCAATTGGCTAGCTAGACTAAGCTGCAACGATATCAAAAAACATAAAAATCATTAAAAACCAAGAAAAAACTAGTCACCAATTAAGCTTCAAATCTTGGCCGAATGAAAACCTTCAACAATGGCTATTTCATTCTCTAGTTTCGGTGGAGAAAACAAAGAAAGAAGACCACTTTTATTTTCATGTTATTTTACTTATGTTAATTTATAAATTACTATTATATCCTTTATTCAAACATGTAAAAATCATTTAAACCATGTACAAATATGTCCACTCATGCTACCAATGTGTTAATTGCAACACAGATCTCTTAACTATTTAATTTCATAGCCATTTAATACCTTTAGCTATTAGAACTCAAGTTTTATGCTTTACGCGATTTAGTCCTTTTTACCGAATTAACCAACCAAACGATAAAATTTTTGAACGAAAATTTCACACAATCATTCAATCATGCCAAAAACCTTGAAATAATAATAAAATAAATATTTTGACATCAGATTTGTGGCCCCGAAACCACTGTTCTGATTTGACTAAAAACGGACTGTTACAACTTTCCCCCCTTAGTGATTTTCGTCCCCGAAAATCTTACTAGTAAATAGGTTAGGGTACTATTTTAGTATAGCTTCCTCAGGTTCCCACGCAGCTTCCTCGATCCCGTGTTTATGCCAAAGAACCTTCACTAAGGCTATGCGTTTATTTCTCAATTCTTTGATTTCACGAACTAAAATCTTGATCGATTATTCGCTATACGTCAAATCAGTTTGTATCTCAACATCTATCGGAGAAATCACATGTGAAAAATTGGATCTGTATCGATGTAACATAGAAACATGAAAGACATTATGAATCTTTTCAAGTTCTGAAGGTAAAGCTAGTCGATACGCTAAAGGCCCTATTCTTTTGACGATCTCATACGGTCCGATAAATAGCGGACTCAATTTTCCTTTACAGCCGAATCGAAGAACCTTTTTCCACAGTGACACCTTTAGAAACACTCGGTCTCTGACTTGAAACACAATTTCTTTACGTTTCAAATTTACGTATGATTTCTGTCAATCTGAACCTACTTTTAAACTGCCGTGAGTCATTTTTACTTTTTCTTCGGTTTCTCTGATCAATTCAACCCTGTGAATCTTTTTCTCACTTAATCCAGTCCAGTATAACGAAGTTCAACATTTGCGACCATATAAAGCTTCGTACGGTGCGATCTTTATACTCGTCTGAAAAATGTTGTTATACGCGAACTCAATCAACGGTAAGTATTTTTCCCAACTGCCCTCAAACTCTAAAATACAACATATCTTCGAGAATCTAAATAACTCTCTCGGTCTGACCGTCAATCTGAGGATGAAAAGCAGTACTGAAATTCAACCATGTTCCGAGATTTACGTACCGGCATGAAATAAGCAGATTTTGTTAGTCGATCAACAACAATCTAGATAGCATCTTTCTTTTTCAGAGTTGAAGGCAATCCCGACACAAAATCCATTATAACTCTATCCCATTTCCAGTCGAGAGTCATCATAGGCTGTAGTAAACCCGAGGGTACTTAATGTTCAGCTTTGACTTGCTGACAAATCAAACATTTAGAAACAAACTCTGATATATCTCGTTTCATGCCTTGCCACCAATAAAACTGTTTTAAATCGTTGTACATTTTGGTACTCCCCAGATTAACAGATAAACAGCTATTGTGCTTTCGTGCAAAATCTTCTAAATGAGTTCTGAATTTCTTGGTATGCAAATTCTATTTTGGAACCTTAAAAATCATCGACTCCAATCTAAAACTCTGAATTAGGAATAGTCTCACATTGAGTCCGTTTAACTTGCAATTCACAGTTATCTTTCTAAGTTTCACAGATTAGTTGAGGAAATACCGGCTTAGCTTTTAATTCAGCTAAAATAGACCCATCATCACAAATCATCAACTGGGTATTCACTACTCGTAATGCAAACAAAGATTTTTGGCTCAGGGCATCAGCAACAACATTAGCTTTTCCCGGGTGATAATCAATCACAAATTCATAATCTTTCAACAATTCAAGCCATCTTCATTGTCGCAGATTCAAATCTTTCTATGACATCAGATATTTTAAGCTTTTGTGATCCGTATAAATGTGGCATTTTTCATCATATAAGTAGTGTCGCCAAATTTTCAATGCGAACACAATTGCAGCCAACTCTAAGTTGTCCGTCAGATAGTTCTTTTCATGCAGTTTCAATTGTCGAGAAGCATAAGCTATAACTTTTCCATCTTGCATTAAAACACATCCTAGACCGTTTAATGACGCATCACTATAAATCACAAACTCTTTCCCCAATTCAGGTTGAACCATAACTGGTGCTTCAGTTAGCAATACTTTCAACTGTTCGAAACTCTGCTAACATTTTTTTGACCATTCGAATTTCAAATCTTTCTGAAGTAATCGTGTCATTGGTGTCGCAATCATCGAAAATCCTTTCACGAATCTTCTGTAATAACCCACTAAGCCCAGAAAACTACGGACATCAGACACATTTCTCAGAGGTTTCTAGTCAACAATAGCAGAAATGTTACTCAGGTCAACTCTAATGTCTTCTATTGAAACAATATGTCCCAGAAATCCAACCTCTCGTAGCCAAAATTCACATTTACTAAACTTTGCAAACAATTGCTTATCACGTAAAGTTTGTAACACAAATCTCAAGTGCTCGGTATGTTCAGATTCATCTCGCGAATAGATCATACTGTCGTCAATGAATACAACAACGATTCTGTCTAAATACGGTCTGAATATCTAGTTCATCAAGTCCATAAAAACTGTAGGAGCATTAGTTAATCCGAAAGGCATAACAGGGAATTTATAATGCCCGTACCTCGTTCTGAATGCTGTCTTCGGCACATCTGAGTCTTTACCTCGTAATTGATAATAACCCGATCTCAAATCAATCTTTGACAACACTGTTGCACCTTTCAACTGGTCAAATAAATCATTAATCTGTGGTAGAGGTATTTGTTCTTTATAGTCACTTTATTCAGTTGTCTATAATCGATACACATTCTCATCGTGTTGTTTTTCTTCTTTACAAACAATACCGGTGCACACCAGGGCGAATAACTCGGCCGTGCAAAACCTCTGTCTGTCAATTCTTGCAACTGAGCTTTCAACCCTTTTAATTCTATTGGAGCCATTCTGTATGGAGCTATCAATATCAGTGTTCTTCCCGGTATTAATTCAATACCAAATTTAACCTATCTGATCGGTGGCAAACCCGATAATTCTTCTGGAAATATATCCGAAAACTCAAAACAATAGGTACAGATTCAATATTTGATTCAGACACTTTTGTATCTAGTACGTATGCAAGATATGCATCATAGCCCTTTTTCATACATTTCTGAGCTAACATAGACACTTGAATCATCAGATTCAATTTGAAGAATTTCACCATTTTGACATTTCAATTCAATAATCTTTCATCTACAATTCACAACTACATCATCCATAGTTAGCCAGTCCATACCCAGAATTACATCAAACTCATCCAACGGTAGAAGCATCAAGTCAGCCAAAAAGTAGTAACCCCGAGTCATCAAAGGACAATTCTTACAAATATTATCAACTAAAACAGACTTGCCTAAGGGGTTTGATATCTGTAGACTCGACATGTAAACTCTTTTTAAACACTAAATTCATATAGATATATGAATGGGTTGATCCAGGATCTATCAACACAACTATATTAGTATCGAAAAAAAAAGTAGCGGTAATAAAGTCTAGCGATGATGTACACTCCCGTGCATGGATTGCATGAGCTCAGGCAGGTGCTCGTGCCTTAGATTTCACAGTGGAATCTCTCGTAGCACCTTGGTTACCACTCGCATTTCTAGTGTTTCGGGGTGGTCTCCCTCTAGTAGCCGTATTACTTGCTTTCGCCGGTTGATCTCTTTCAGCTATAGACTTTTCTGGATAGTCCCGAAGATAATGATCAAGAGATCCACATCTAAAACAAGCTACGCTCAATATTCTACATTCACTGTAATGTCGCTTATTGCAGTGCTTACATTCAGGTCCAACATTTCTAACACTACCCACATTGGTAACAGATGTCGTCTGAGGTTCAGAGCTGAAATGTCTCGCATCTCTATCTTTGATCGAAATCCCCGTAGAAGCAGTAGAACGAGGATGATATTCTTTAGATCTCTTTCAAACTGATTGATGTGATTTACCCGAAAATCTCTTTCTAAAGTCTCTAGCCTTAGAATCGACTTTTCTTTTCTCTTTGCTAAGCTCGTCAGCTTTACAAGCTCTGCCAACTAGAACGACAAACTTTTTCAGCTCAAGAATCCCAACTAACAGTCTAATTTCTTCATTTAATCCATCTTCGAATCTTTTACACATTATAGCCTCGAAAGAAACACATTCACAAGCATATTTGTTGAGTCGTACAAACTCTCTTTTGTATTATGTTACTAACATATGGCCCTGTTTCAGTTCAAGAAATTCCTTTCGTTTCTGATCGATGAGCCGTTGACTGATGCATTTCTTTTTAAATTCAACTTGAAAGAATTCCCAAGTAACTTTTCTCACAGAACTATGGATATCAAGGTATTCCACCACTGATACGCAGTGTCCCTCAACAGTGATACAACACATTTTAAACATTCTTCAAGTGTGCAAGAAAGTTCATCAAATACCCAAATCGTGTTCTCAAGCCAAAACTCGACTCTATCAGGGTCATCACTAACAGTGGCTCTGAATTCCTCAGCCTCGTATTTTCGTATCTTATCAACAGGGAGTTAATTCAATCTCAAAGGATCCATACCTTGAGGAACTACAGGGATCGATTGGGGAATAGGTGGGGGTGGAGGTTGTTGCATAGTCGGATTAGCTCGGACGTACTGTGTGAACCATTCATTCATCATTTGGAAGAAGGCTTTTTTAGCCTCTCTTCTCTAACTACACGTTATGGGTCTAGATTTAGATGGCGCTGTCCCTTGCGCAAGAACAGGCGCATTACTTTCTACCTCATGAGCTGTCACTTGATTGGAATCCATTTACTATATAAAAACACATTTTACATGTTAGGAGCCATCACACTATCACAATTTATATATGGCATGTATAGCTAGACTCTCACATACGCTACATTAGTCCTAGAATAGACTAAATCGTAGCTATGATACCAATAAATGTAACACCCCATACACATATTCAGTGCAGGAATAAGGTTACAGAGCATTACTGGACTTTCAATACCTTTAAACATACATTTCATATACAATTTATCATTTCATATACAATTCAATCACAACCAATGATAGTGTCCCTTAAACGAGCCTATGAGGCCTTAAACATGCATTAGAAATGGTTCAGAACAAAACCAGTAACTTGGGAAATTTTCAACACTTAGAAAATTTTACTTTAAAGAAAGGACACACGCCCTTGTGGCCAGACACATGGCCACCAGACACGCCCGTGCCACAGGCCATGTGAAAACAGGGAGTACATACTGACTTGGGTCACACGGCCAATCACACGCCCGTGTGTTTAGCCCGTGTGCCCTTCGAAGTGGCCACACACACCCATGTGCCAGGCCGTGTGCCAATTAGGGGGATATACTAACTTGTGCCACACGGCCGATCACACGCCCGTGTGTGAGACCGTGTGGAGCATACTGACTTTATTTTAATATCAACACTAGGGGACACACGGCCGTGTAACATAACCGTGTGTCACACACGCTGAAACACACACCCGCGTCTCTATCCGTATGGACAAAAATAGGCTATTTGCAAAGCCATTTTGCCACCCTATTTTCATATACCTACACAAGCATAATTTGCAACATTTTGTAACTCAATAGGCAACCAATCCATAACATCTCTTACACATATTTGAATACTTATATGCAACCAAAGCATTATACCAAGTTAAACCAAAACAAATGGCTTTATCACGTGCCATAACATGTACTAAAATCACTAATTTAAGTAACTATAACTATCATCCTTATAACTAGCCTATACATGCCATATTTACATATATCCATGAGTTCAAAAGTACCAATCAGTAATTGGATAGTGTGATGCGTAACTCCGACTTTATCCGAATTGAGCGAGCTATCGAACCTCTATAAAACACGGAAAAAGAAACAGAGTAAAATTTATAGCTTAGTAAGCCCGTATAATTAAGAATTTAACTTACCATTTATACATAATCAAATAATTAAACAAAGTATACCAAATTCACTTGCCAAATGCCTATACACAAGCATTCATCAATATGTTAGTCTCATAAGTACATATATAATCAACCTTTATCTCAATTTCATACATCAATGTATTATATCATACCAAATTCATATAACATGTATAACATATGTAACAATTCATCCTTATTCATATAATCAACAATCCATTCATATAACCAATAATTCATCCGTATAACCATTAGTAGAATTATGCCTATTGAACCTATTAGAATATCGATAGATATATGGGTGATACACACTAAGTGTATTAATCGGTAATCCGTCAATTCATCACCATATTCAATCTTTCAAGCTATGATCAATGAACTCCTCTTGAGCTAATGAACAGTAAGCTCTATCGAGCTGGAAATAGTAAGCTCTGATGAGCTGAGAACAGTAGGTTCTAACGAGTTGATATATCGGTAAGCTCATACGAGCTGTGGTGAGTCTATAACACATGCAGGATCTCGACCTAAATATTAACCCTAGTGACATGTCACTCGTATCCTACAAATTCCTACGGTTCAAACGAGGCTCGGTAACCATCAGACTACATCAGTAAGGCATTCGAATTTCAAGTAGATCATTTACTCAATTACATACACTCATTTCAAACAATTACAAGTATTTAAAAGTTCAATTTAATTATACGAACTTACCTTGTATCGCTCGGGTAACAACTATCGGCTAATCATCAACTTTTCCTTTTCCCCGATCTAGTTCTGATATTTGCTTTTCTTGATCTATATAATATCAAAGTTAACTCATTCAATATTCATTCCATTCAATTTAGCCCACAATTCACCTTTTCGCAAATTTACACAATTACCCCTAAAATTTCATCTTCTTTACAATGCAGTCCTTAACACATGAAAATGCAAATTTACACAATTAGACCATAACCCATGCTAGCTGAATTTTAATGGAGTCCTTATTATCCCATATATTTCATTCATTCACACTTTAGACCATAAAATTCTAACATTTCACAATTTAATCCCTAAATAACAATTTTGTCAAATATCACTTTACAAAAGTTGGTTATCTATCATTAAACCTTCATAATCTATCATCAAACATCTATTTATTCAAACATTCAACAATGGAAACATTCAACTACTTTAACAGTTTCGAAATCAAAGGCATGGGCTAGCTAGACTAACCCGCAACGATATCAAAAACGTAGAAATCATTAAAAACTGAGCAAAAATCAGTCACCAATTAAGCTTCAAATCTTGGCCGAATGAAAACCTTCAAAAATGGCTATTTCATTCTCTAGTTTCGGTGGAGAAAACAAAGAAAGATTACCACTTTTAATTTCATGTTATTTTACTTATGTTAATTTATAAATTACTATTATATCCTTTATTAAAACATGTAAAAATCATTTAAACCATGTCCAACTATGTCCACTCATGCTATCAATGGGTTAATTACAACATAAATCCCTTAACTATTTAATTTTTATATCCATTTAATACCTTTAGCTATTACAACTCAAGTTTTACGCTTTAAGCGATTTAGTCCTTTTACCGAATTAACCAACCAAACGATAAAATTTCTGAACGATACTTTATCATGCTGTGAACCTTGAAATAATAATAAAATAAATATTTTGACATTGGATTTGTGGTCCCGAAGCCACTGTTCCGATTTAACTAAAAATGGATTGTTACAGAAACGCTTCACACCCTTTTCGGATTAAATTCTTGGCTACTAGAGCGGAGATTACATTAGAGAGGTAATCTCAACGCTCACCAACCATAATAATCTCAATATCATCCTCGGTTCTCAAAGTTACTCTCTTAGAAGCACAATCCAAACTGACTCGATGTTCCACAAACCACTCCATACCCAGAATCAAATCAAACTCCCTGTAAGGTAACTCTATCAAATTACCGAAATACAACCCCTTGTTTCTTAAGCGGACACCTCCTATAAACTTTACTAACTCACACTGACTGACCCAATGAACTTATCATAGAAATCTCACCAAAAGTACTATCAATAGGATTTCCCAAATTAATAGAAACAGTGCTAGCTATGTATGAATGGGTCGAACCAATATCTATCAATGCAAAATAAGGAACAAAATAAATGAAAAATGTACCGGCTATCACGTCGATGATATCCCTGTACTTGCGATGCCTTGCCGTATATACTAATGTAGGTTGTCTCGCATCGATCTGATTTGCACCTCTGTCCAATTCTCTTTACCCTCGACCCATACAATTATCACCCCTAGTCTGACCACGACCCCTAGGTGGCTACTGAACTGCTCTCTTTAGCTGAACCAAGCCTGAAGCTGGAGCTTGCATCTGATCGACCCGAAGAGGATAGTATTTAATGCGGTGTTTCATATACCCGCATCTAAGACAAGCTCCTAACCTCCTCCAACACCCGTCTAGATGGCGCCTACCACAATCCCCACACAACTGAATCCCAACAGTAGCAATTAGTGCCTTAACCTGCGGAGGCCTATCAAACCTGGACTGTTTCTTAAGCCACTAAGGAGAACTAAAAGGACTTGAATCCCTCTTATTCCTATTTTAACCCCTCTCATCGTCTCTCTTTTTGTGCTCTACGTGCTTAATTTCCTCAGTGATCTTTGCCTTCTCCATCAAAGTTTCAAAGACTCGCTCTCGTTGTAGAGCTACCAATTGTTGGAAAAAAACGAGTTCGAAAAATGCAGTGAAAAATAAATTTAGGGAAAAACTAGAATTTTAAAAATTTTCCCAAAATAATATATTGGTTGTGATATCTAAAGCAATAAATACTTAATCAAAATTGTACATTTTTTATTCATCTAGGATGAGCGCTTCGACCAAGTAGTCTTCTCCGCTATCCTCAAGCTCACGTCTACAGAGTGTGGGCTCGGTTCAAATCAGAAAATTTTTCACAAAAATTACCAATAAGGCAAATTTACAATTTTTTAAAACTTTTGGGTAAAGTTGTAAATTAGAAAAATATCTCTAGAAATTTTCTGGAATAATCTCTTCCAAGAATTTTCTCTCTATAACTTTCTCTTAAATTTAAGTGTGTGTAAATAATGACCCAATGCTCTCTTTATATAAGGAGAGTTTAGAGAGTTCAACTATGATTGAACTTAACCACTTTAATATTAAATTAATATAATATAATATTTATCTTAATAAATATTAGATTAAATTTAACATTAAATCTTATTAAAATAATAAAATATTTATCTACAATATAAACATTAAATTTAATTTAATATTAAGATAATCACTTTAATATTAAATTAATAAAATACTATTAAGATAAGTATTAAATTTAATTTAATATTAAAATATTAAAATAATATTATTTTTAGAATAATTAATCTAAAATCAAATTCTCTGGTAGATTCCAGTAGGAGTGTAACTCTTCCACTGCTTAACCACCAATGACCAATCGCCATCGACTATCGAAAAGTCGTTGTCGCAGCCGCCGTGTCTGATGATATAGGTGCGACACCCTTACGGCACCCTGAGCCAATTCGGTTGCTGCTGGTTCGGTCTGAGTCAATGACAACCCGATCGTTCCAGTCTAGCCACCAGTTGGACTATTGACCCGGTTTCACAGACTGGCCCCTATTAGATCAAAGTTGTTCAGTTATCGACCCTCGGCTACCATATCCAGTTTGGGCCCCGGTGACCCTCTCAAGCACTCTTAACATAGCTTGAGACAGTGTATCATCCTCAACAGTCTGAACCCGAGACTCGATCTCAACAGTAGGCGTCCCAATAATCTCACTCGTGTCTAAACTTGACATACTGCCCACCGAAAATGGCTCAAATCGAGCCCCTTTTTGGTGCCCTTTGCGTCTATGGGTTCCACACGTAATCATTATTCCAATTTATCTATGATTAAGAATTTTATGTATCAGTTTGAGTTTACTATCAAAATTCTTAGTCTGAAATTTTATAAGAAACTTTTACAGAGTTATCATAGTCTTTAGCTAAAGCAAAGTATTCTAACACTACAAATTTTTTTTTTCTAGACTACAAAGTATAGCTAAAGCAGAAGTACTTAAAGGGGCAGGACATTACTTTTATTGGACAGCGTGCAAATGCTGTTTTCAGGCAATTAAAGACTTTCGAGACAGCGGTAGTCACGTGGGCGCCTAGAACTAGCAACAGGATTGCTGATTTTATATGTAAGTTTGTTCTTAATAATAATTGCGTGTGGGCTTTCGATGTGAACTATCCTAGGGAGCACCATGATCTTGTTATTCAAGATGTTATAAATGAAAGTTAGGCCTTTTAGGCTGTTTTTTGTTCAAAAAAAGCAGAAGTACTTATAGGATCGACGTCAGAGACTCGAAAAATTTTTTACAAACTCATTTATCAAAATAAATAAAAAATACAAATTATTTTAAACATTTTTCATAAAATTTAAACCCAAAAATCACAGACCAAGTTTTGAACTTGGCTCTGATACCTCAAAATATAACACCCCATACTCTGCCTAGACGTTATGATCGAATCCTAAGGAATTACATACATACATTTGAAAACATTTCGTAAAACAATACTTGATAACAATATTTCCAGTTTTACAATAAAATTACCTTATTCAGTTACTTCATTTAAATTCCAGAAAAACACACATAAAATTACTTAATTTTTGCAATGGAAACCTTAAGTTAAAATAGAGTTTTGAAAATCGTAATTTGGTTTTAAAATTCAATACATTGCAGTTTGAATTAAAATAATCTAAAACATTAAAGTAGTTCAAAACGAAAAAAAAAACTCCAAAACAAAAACTGTTCCCAAAAGTCAAAAAACAGTCCAACAAAAAATAATATTTAAACTGAACAAAATAATTGAAAAAAATCCAACAATTTTTAACCGAGCTCTCGCCACACCGATCCGTCCTAAGTTTGTTGGTTACCTGAGAGAAAAACAAATAGAAAGTGAGCTTACAACTCAGTGTGTAACAACAAATAGAAAGTGAGCTTACGGCTCATTGTGTAACACATTTCAAACAACAAATCATATGCATATTGTAACGCCCTGAATTTTGGGCCTAGATGAACTGGGATTTGGGCTTTGGGTCTCATAAAATTTTTAAGTGGGCAAGAAAATGACAAATGACATGATGGCTTTAAGGGTTTAATTAATTTGGAGTGTCTAGGTGTGTTGGAGAAGCTCTGGGTTCGAGTTTTATGGTGGAGGATTCTTAATTTAATTAATTAAGAAATCAAGGTTGTGGGTAGTGGGCTTTTAAACAAAAATAAGTGAAAATGGCACAAAGAAGCCTATGGTGAAGTGGCTAAGTGACGCCACTAGGGTGTAGAGAGGTGGCAACATATGCATGCAGGGAGGTCTGAGGTTCGAGTGCTAGCTTAGTTTTATTTTGGAGTTTAATTTTAGGCTTCTAGAAGGCTGGAAGTGGCGTGTAGAGGGACTCTAAGGAGAAGTGATCAGTAGAGAGAATTTAGGAGAAGGATGAGGGAGATATCATGGAGAAAAATTAGGAGATGAGCAGTGGATGAAATGGTGCTAAATCGGACTTTAGGGGTGGCTAAGTTTCGGCTATAGGCTATATAAATGTGTGTATGCTGAATTTGGGGTCCTAGGTAATGCCGAATTTTTCATTCTTTTTCTTTTCTTTGCCGAAACCTTATTTTTCCACAACCGAAAATACCTTGCCTTGTTGTCGATTCTTCACTTTTCTCCTACCTTCTAGACCTTTATTCTTGCTTCTTAGCCGGTTCTTCTCTTCTTCCTTGACAAACCGAATAACCTCTATTCTCCCTCAAGGTTCATCTTTGATTTTTACGATTTCATCTTCTTCCTTTACCTTGCATTTAGGTGCCGAATATCCCTTTGCACCACTTCGATTTTTAGGCCGAATACACCTTGGCCGAATCTTCTCTGTGCTTTTTCTTCAGCTTTGGCCGATTGATTCTTGGGATTTAGCATCGATCTCTTCCCTCCAAGGTCGTTACCATTTCACTCTTGTTGCGTTTCGGGTTTTGGGTAAGTGTTCTTTACTTCAGTTTAAGGGTTTGCCGAATGGTCATATATGTTGTGAGGGTGACTTGTGTTGGATGCAAGTCATCTATTACTTAGGCTATAATGATTAAGTCGGTACAGATCTAGGGTCTAATTGCGGTTGGTGTTAAAGAAATGAGCTATTAAGGCTTGTCGCACACGGTAAGGTTACGGTGAGGCTTCGGTTTTTGATAAAGTTTGTATTTAGCCTATGATTAATTGTTAAGTAATATCGAATGTAGGTTCGTGACTAAGAGGAAATCACAGCACACGTTATTACCAGGTGTGTACAAACACTACACACACATGATGTTGGCAATGCCGGAAAGTCGAAAGTGGCTAAACGGATCCGGTGGGCCCTGAGGCTAAGTTTTGTGAAATTGTTTGATTTGGTTATATGAATTGAGTTAGTCATGCATGCTACATGATCTGGAATTGATTTGAGCCTAATAGGCCATATGAATGGGATCTGGGCCTAATGGGCCATATGGATGTGATTTGAGCCTAATGGACCATATGAATAAGATTGGGCTTAGTGGGTCGTTTGCATGTATGTAGGTTATTTGGGCTTTGTATATGTGTTTGGTCTTAGTATCTAATAACTGCTAAAACATACATAAAACTTAAAAGCATAATTGCAACCGTGAGTAAGTCATAAGGTTGAAGTGTGGTAATGGGTATATGCATGTCTAGGATTAGATCTAGAGAGAGCTTGGTACTTAAGCGGTCTCAATGACCCATCTCCTCTTCTCTGGAATCCTACCTAGTGCATAGTACCTATTCACTTTGGCCAACGAGGATTTGTTAACGGACCCATGTAAGTACTAAATCCATAATACTTAAAAATGACTGAAATGCCCCCAAAGGCGAAAAAGACTAAAATACCCCTATGTGTTAAACTTAAGATTTGTGGATGTTACATGCTGCATTCATATGATATACTACCTAGGTTGCATATGGGTGGGAATTATGGAACGGAGGAAGTATATGATGATCGCATGGTTGCTTGAGGACCGTGGATCCACGATGGCTTTTAAGCCCATTAGCAGCTTTGCTGCAACGCAGATAGTACCGTAACCGGGCTACCATTGATGTGTATCAGATGGGTGGGTTGATATAGACATCCCCACATTATGTGTATCGAGGGACGGAGATGCTGTGTAGCGGATGGATTATTTGGGGAGGGTTGCATAGCATGTATGATGTTGCTATGTTATTATTATAAAAAGGGCTTAGGTCTAATTGATTGCTTGTATGCTATTTGTTTGCTGAGGGTTGTACACACTGAGTTTCGAAACTCACCCCCTCTTTATTTTCTCAGAAAATCCCCCGTAGGCGGTTCGACGGAAGGAGGGACTTGGAGGTGGCCAGCTAGCAAGACGTTTTGTTTTACTTGATTTTTTTTATAGTTTTAAGTACTTTGATCATTTTAAGTTGGATTGTAATAGGGCTTCCCCTCTGCTTAACTTTACATTGAATGTTTTAAAATTTTTCTGAAAACAAGTGTTTTATTCAAAATTAAGCTTCCGCTGGTAAAAAGTTTTTTTTTTAAAGTAATTGTTAACTTACAATCGAAAAGACAGATTTCCTAATACACATCGTTTTGGAAGACAACTATGAACTGGGTTTTTAACCAAAATTCTTTAAGAAGGGTTTTCAATGAAAACAAGGTTTTCACAAAAGCACTTCAATGTGACACGCTGGATTCGGACCTAGCTTCTAGGCCAGGTTTGGGGTGTTACACATATAAATTAACAGATAGTATTTCAGATTTATGCTTAAATATTGAATCAGATATATTTTCATTAACAAAAACAAATGCAGAATCAGATCCTACCCCCCATCCACTACATACTATCTCAGTCCATCCCTACACACCAATTAGGGTATCAAGTACCCATCCAACCCCACACACCAATAAGTGAGCGTATGTCACTTTTCAGAAGTAGTGCAGTCAAGTTGTCAGTTAATAATATGTGGTAAACCGCTAGAAGCATATATATGTGCCTGAGCCACTAGAACAAATTTATGTGGTTCTAAACCACCAGATAAGGCAGATAATTAAAATGCCAACACTTCCTCCATCATATCACATCCTAACCCAATGCACATGTAAATACTAACAGATATTCAATATACAGATGTCATGCATGCTTTTCGTATGTAATCATGCTTTCAGAATTGTCAGAACACAGATCATACATATATAATTTGCATACCTAAATCATATCACATACAGAATCATGCTAACAGGTATCATGTTTTTAGGTATTATCTAAGCAGTATAGACCCTACAAATAGTCTAAATACGAATCACAGATCAAATCAACCCTAAGTGACAATTTCCAGAAAATGGGCCCACATACCCTTGTGGCCCATATGGCCCAAACAACCCAAAATTGTGTGGTCCACACAGCCATATGACATCGACAGTAGGGTTTTTAGCTTTTTGTTGTTCACTGTTTTTACGAGTTCGAGTCACACACCTGGATACTTTCTTATGTGAATTCAACCATGAGATTCCAAAACCTAAAAACAACATTTAAACGACTAATTTTAGTAACGATTTACTAATTTCCAAATAACTCATTCGATCACAACCGCTAACATACGCCTTAATAAATCAGAAATTAGCCTTTTGGGTGTTCGATCACTTACCCAAACGGTCACAACAGTCCTGCAAAACTCTTAATTCACCGGAGGTAAGTTCTGCTATTCACAAACCACACATAAACCACCGGTTTTAGAGTAGTAAAAAATTACATCACATAAAAAAATATAACAAACTAATACCACAACCATGGAAAACTCAATAAAGCATGAATCTTTGCACACATTCCTTACCCTACACCGTCAAGATTGTTCCAAACCAAAGATGGCACCAACCTTCGTCAAGTGAAATTGAAAACAAAGCAACAACGATGGAGTAACGATCATTATCAAGAAAGATTATTTAGGCAAGAATGGAAGGGAAAAATCAAGAATAGGGATTTGGGATAGGTCACAGACGATAAGAGAAAGAACTGAGGGAAAAAAATGTGAAAAGTGAGAAGAGTGGAAGGTGAGGGAACATGAGAACAATACAATTTCCTTCTTTTTGGGGGAAAATTGAATAAAATAAAATAAAAATAAAGATATTATCTAACCAATTGATTTTCTGATATCCTATTAGATTTCCCTAAAGTTCGAATTTAACTAAACTACTAACACAGAGCAGCACAATGCATGAGACTAAAAATATATTTCCAGTTGCACACACATGGATTCGAACACGAGACCTCTAGGTACATTGAACGAGTTAGCTCATTCTTATCAACAAATGTGCACAAATAGTTTTTAGACCAGATACTCAAAGTTAGGGGTTTAAACAAAATTTAGCAAAAATACAAGGGAAATGATTTGAACCTAAAACCTCACACACACAAGCAACACACTTAACCACTAAACCAAATCACTTAACTTGTTATATTCTAACAATTCAAAAACTTAAAATTTTGGTGCGTTACAGTTTTGCTTAATTTGTATAACATTTAATAAATTTTGGTACCAAATTGAACCTATAAAAAGCTTGAGTACCAAATTAGGGGAAAAAAGCCAAGTTTGAGTACCAAATTGGGCCCAAAAAAGTTTAGATACCAAATCAGAAAAAAAAAATACCATGTTCAAGTACCAAATGTTATATTAAGCCAAAAAATTAGGGTTTCTCATACAATTATTAAACACAATAATTTTCATTGACGATTTTTTAAAATAATTTCAAAACATCAAAATAAATTAAATAAATTGTTGAAATTTTTTCATCCATTGATAATGTCAATCAATTTGCTACTATAATTTTGAATCTTAATATTTAAAAATTTATATTTCAAAACCCAAATTTAGAATTTTCGACAATGGGATAAACAAGTAAAATTTGACAATTTTTGTGTATTATTTTAGTTTCTACCATTTTTTCACTTTAATCCTTTTTCTTTTCTTTTTTTTTTTTACCTCAACCAATACTTGAAAAAAATATTTTTTGGGTGAGCAAAATGAAAGTGCAAACATGATGTAGTCTATATAGTTAACTACCATTAGAGATTTAATGCTTGAGTGATTAATGTCCTAAAAGTTAGGTGACCAAATTGAAAGAATTTTATTTTAAGTGACCAAAATGAAAGCGTCCTAAAAATTGGATCACCAACTAGATAATTTACCCTTTATAATATAATATTATTTGAAATTTAAATTAGTCAAAATTAAAAATGTCTTTCTATTAAAAAAATTATCATCTGAATTTATTTAAACAGAAAAAAGCTAAATCAATTATAAATATTATTTTATTTAATTTTAAAAAATTAAACCCCTTTTGTTTATGAGATAATTTAAAATGAAAATTACTAAATAAAATATATTTGATTAAAAATTTTAAAAATACTTTTTGAAAGATGAAAACATGTGAAAAATTAAAAAATTAATAAAAAAATTCCATTATTTTCCATAAAAATGCTTTTGTAAAAATGCAAACTGTTGAGTGGAATCAACTCTCTTATTTGGAGAAGTCTTTGAAGTATCATCTTCTAAGATACCGACCTGGATCTCGAACACTAGAGATATCGTATCCGGGGTGTCTATGCTCGATTTTAGCCCTGGGATTTTCTCTCGATTGCGAGAAGAGCCCAAAAGAGTTCATAGAGTTTATCGAGAGCGCTTATGGTCCACCAAGACCACCAAGGAAATGTTTTATCATTTGGCCTTGGTGGGGTTCGAACTAATGCCCTTAAAGGGTAAGGACATACCAAGTATACCAAGATAAGGCATATAAAGCCTTGGTTGATAGTTTGATCTCCGTAAGGCACTTTCCATAATTAATATTTCTAACAATATTAACACCTCTCATGAGTTTGCAGGTTGTATCTATACCAACCATTGACCAAGCGCTCCCCTGAGTGGGACAATACATTCTACTGATGGTTTGAGACTCAACTCCCCTCAACAAATACAATAATTTTTACTTTTAAATTAAATCAATAAATTTACCCTAGTTCAAATCCACATACATTTTAATAATTTTAACTTTAAATTTAATTAATAAATTGTCCTTGATTTAAATTCGTTTAAATGTAAAAATATTTTTTTTACAATTTTTATTTATTAAATCTCTTACCCTAATTTGAACCCATATAAATATAATAATTTTTTTAAAAAAATCGTGTTTCTATTATAGATAAATATATACCAAACATGTTTTTAAAATTCTAGTCATTAAAAAGAACTAAATCATAATTAATTATAAAGAGTTTGTTGAAACAGACAATTGTTAATTGTTTAGAAAACAAAGTACTTGAATTAAAATGATGATTACAGTAACCACTTCAGATGCTGTTGCGATAAAACAAAGAAGACAATAACACAGAAGATTGTTTGTGCAATTCATTTTACCTACATCAGCTAAGCCTAGTTCAGTGAGTAAATTCACTATTTTTAATCCCAAAGCAATAAATGATTCAAATTCTATCATAACATGATATAAGAACCTCACTTGAGAAAACACAATTTATTTACTCTCCTAAATGCACTCAAGAACTTAGGCAATAAACACAATTTGTATAATTTCTTAAATGCACACACAAAATACGTTTCAAATAAATAGATAAGTCATTCCAATGTATAAAAACTTCAAAATTTGCTAATATACTAGAAATCAATTATATTCCAATCTCTATTAAAAAGGGGCTAAAACAACAAGATAAAATTAATAATAAAGACCAATATAAAATGGACAGATGCAAAAATGTCTTTAATGTTAACCTAATCCAATCTAACAATCCAATTTTATCTTCATACTCGAACTTATTTATTTTCACAATATCAGCATCATTCGAAGTATAGAGATTTTATCTAGAAGATTAGCAACTTCCATTGTCAAAAGTACTTGCTTCAACCGGGCTAGATACAAGAGTAGTAGTAGCAATTATTTAGCAAATCCCCAAGTGACAAAGCAAAGAATCAAGCAATTCAAGGTGGCTAATCCCAAAAATACACATACAATTACAAATTTGTAAATTATCAACATTTTTGAAATATGAAGAATATGTATCATGGACTTATATTTATTATATTGAATTTGAAAATAAAAGTTTACAATTCTTTTAGTCTTAAAACAAACAACTTTAAAAGAATGAAATATTGGTCAACAAAAAAGCAGTTTACTTATAGAAGGTAATTGGATTAAAAAAAATTAACCATATCATTCACAATATATCACCAACTATAATTAAATAAAAAAATATTTTACTTTCCATCACATCACCATCTGCCTCTTATTTTTTCTCCCTTCTATTTAGATATCTCCTAGATGTATTCATAAATTAGGTCGTGTCAAGTCAATGTCCGGTTCTAAAATATTTTTCAAATTTAAATTCATTTTTAGATTCTATGGTACACTCTATAAAACCCATTTTACTATTTAAAAGTTAATAAAATATTAAAGAATATTTTTTATTTACTATTTTACATATTTTTATAATTAAATTTCAATTCAAAAATAATTTTTATTATTTAAACTGAATTTAGGTCTAGAAATCTTTATTAAAACTCGGCCCAAATCAAGCTGAGCCTATCTAATCGGACGGCCTACCCAAAGGTCTAATATTTTTTTTTCTTTTTCTGTGGAGACTAAAAAGTCGAATCATTGGAAAATGTGAAAATAAAACCATCTCCTCCATTACATGGATGGTTACTAGTCCAATGTTTACTAAATATAATTTATGGCATCATTTATTGGATATTGTCATAAATTAATAAAATTTTTAAAATTAGATTCATGGTTAAATAAGTTAAATCACTGATTTTTGTTTCCTTCGATTTAGTTGATTTATTTGATTTAATTGAATAAATTATTAAAATTTTTAAAAATATATTTAAAAGATAAAAAAAATTGATTCAACTAATTTTTAGCTCAATTCAATCAATTTATACTAATTTATGGGTCAATTAATCCAATCACTTATTCAAAACCAATACCTGGTTAATCCAGTCAAACTCTAAAAATAGTGTTACTACTACAATCTATTTTTTTACATAATCCAAGCATTCCCTTAGCATTTGGAACCATCATCACTTTTAAATTCGGATATTTTTAAAATAAAGCCAAAAACAAGAAATAAAATCACCAACAGAGATTAATCATCATGCACATGTTAGTTAGTTTAGCAATGATGAATTCATAACATTTAGTTAAACAAAGAATCACAAATGAAATACAACTTAAGTAACCACATTTTTTTTTATGAATTTTAGATATGAAGAACAAGCAAAAAAGAAAAAAGAATTATCTCCATCACATACAAGATTCTATCCAAGTATCTAACATGAAGAATCAAATGTAGAAATCTAAAAAAGAGGGAGAAAATTATACAAGCCTCTTCAAATTAAAACCTATTGGGAACATTAGAAGCAAATCAGGAAATTAAGCAAACACATTCAGCTGCAAGATAGTATCCAATATACCTGTCTGTTGGTAGGGACTAAATCATGCCATGGCTGATTTTGGTTATCTACTTCTGGTTGCTGCTTCCCTTCTTCTTCAGTAGGCTTCCGAATTTTCGTAGTAATGGCTTCTTCTTTTTCTGTTGCTGTTGCTTTGATGGTGAGTCTCCGCCATCATCAATGTTTTCTGTCGAACCATTTATATCAACACTCTCACTACCCTCCACCTTTGATTCCACTTCCTCCTCAAGGGATTCTTGTTCAGCTTCTCTTTCTGGAGAAAATTCTTTCTTTTCGATTTTGCAGCTTTCCCACATTTTGAATTCAAATTCAACTGAATCATCGCCTTTTCCTTTCTTCTCATCTTCCTTCACTTCTCCGTTCACATTCTCCACTTTGGCACCCTCATCTCGAAGAGATTCATCCTTTGAGTCATCGTTAACCTCCAGGGAATTCTCATTTTTGGGCTCCTTGGGTTGTTCTGATGGTAGCTCTAACTTGGGTTTCTCTTCACTTCCATGGCCATTCTCTTCTGAGAATTCAACCACCTTAGGCAGCAAATCATAGTCCTTCTCACTGTCAGTTAGCTCACCATTTTCCTCGCTTTGCTTTTTCATTGTAGCTTCTTCCAACAACTTGGACAACTCCTCAACCTTCTTAAGTGAAGCACCTTCCCTAGCTCGGAGTTCCTCGTTTTCTTGAATCACACTCTGCAATTCATTTTCTTTGTCCAACAAACTTTCCTTCAATTTCAAGCTTTCAGTCTTGACCTCCTTTAGAGTTTCTTGTAGATAAATCACCTCAGATTCAACTTCCTTTAGGCTCTCCTTCAACTGAGCTTCTTCCTCCTTGGATGCAGAAGCCTCCTCCTCAGATTGTTTCAGCAAGTTTACCAGCCTATTAATTTCCTTTTCCAGAGAAGAATTGTCTTCTTCTGATTTTTTCAAGCAATCTACTAAATGCATTTCTTCTTGTTCCCACATAGCTTTGGAATTTGCATGTTCATTCTTGGACTGCTCAATGGTATTTTTAAGAAGATCAATCTCATTTTTCGCATCATCGAGCATGCTTTCATACTTACCATTTGTTGCTTTCAGGACCAACCTTATATCCTCTAACTGAGTCTCATAATTTTCATGCTCTTTTTCACTGCATAACAGCTTCTCCTTCGCTTCCCTAGCTTCTGCAGTAACTTCATGTAAGGCAGAAGCTAAGCTTTCCATTGCTTTCTTGCTCTTCTCTTCCTCGTCCCGAGACTTTTCCAACTCATTAATGAGCTTGTTTTTCTCTTCTAAAAGAGTTTGAACACTGGAAGCTGCAAGCTTCTCATTATTTAAAGCTTGGGTCTTTTCTTCCTTCACTGTTTCTAACTCGGACTTCAGAGACTCAACCAGTTTTTCCACTTCTGCAGTTTCTTCCTTAGCCATATTGATATGATGTTCTGATTCCTCAAGATCTCCTCTTTGTCTAACAATGGTCATTTCCAATAATCCCACCTTCTCTTTAAGAGCCGCAATTTCAGATTCTGCATCATGCAATGAATCATTGTTGCTCTCTACTTGCTTCATGACTGAGTCCAGAGATTCTGATGCAGATCTTTCCAGCTTCTTAGCTTCCTCAATCTGCATTTCTAATTCGTTGACCCTATTTTTCCATTCCTCTACGACATTGCGTGCATAAGATTCAGCCATTCTCGCCGCCTCTAAATCAACATTAAGTTGTTCAATCTGAGCCTCCTTTCCCATCAACTTCTCCTCATAGGTCTTTGCTTTCTCAAGTTCTTGTTTCAATGACTCTATCTCTGCCTTGAGCTTGAACTCCATTTCCATGTTTTCGTTAGTCTCCATTTCATGCTTCGAATCAATCAGGGACTTCAACCTAACCAATTCAGCTGAAAGAATCTCCACCTTCTCAGCATGGATTTCAGCAATCTTGGTTGCATCATCAGCATGGTTCAGCGCTTGGTTCTTAGCATCACATGTCATGGCTAGTTCCTGTTTCACCCTTTGAAGCTCCTGAGTGTTAGAGAGAAGGGCAGCCACATCCAAAGCATGCTGGTTCCTCACTGATTCAATTTCTTTCTGCCATTCTTCATCTTTCTTCTGAGCAGCTTCGATTCCTGCTTGTTCCAACTCAACTGCTCGGAACTTCTCAATCTCAGAGCTCTCTTCAGCTCTCTTTTGTGCAACCAAAGCCTCTCTAAGCTTTTCATTTGCATCGTCTACTGCTTTCTGCGCTTCTTTCAGCTCATCAATTGCTTGTGCCTTCTCTTTCTCAATCAATGATATCTGCTCCTTTGCTTTCTTTAAATCTTCCTGAACCGAGTTCCATTGAGTTTGCAACTCCGATCCCTTAGTCACCCGTGTTTGTGGTTTCTGAAAATCAAAACAACACATAATGCAAATGAAATTCCACTAGTTTCGTAATTGAAATAATAGGTATAAGTTTGATTCTCTTTCATGAAACCAGTTTTCCTCTCTAAACATCAAAGGATACAAAATGCTTAGGAACTCATTTAAATAGAACTTCATTTCCTCAAAATTACTTGAAATACAACACATTATCTGGAAACATAGAGAAAAACTTCCCTTGCCTCCAAATCCTCTTAACCAGAATCCAATATCAATAAAAATCCCTTTTCAACTGTCAATCTTCTCGCGAATCAGAAATGTATAAAGATCAAATGCAGTAATATTTGACAGCGTTGACGAAGAAACTTACATCACGCGTGGTGGCAACCTTTGGTGATCTACGATCAATTGTAGGCTTCGAGTTGAGGGATGTTCGTGGTGAACGCTCAACTGAATGGCGAGTACTTTGCAAGGGAGAGGGTGAATCAGGTTCTGGTTTAGCCAGTCCCCTACTTACTTTGCTCGCCACTTTAGGCGTTGCAGGTGAAACCTTGGTAGGAGTTTCAAATAACCCAGATCTGTTTAAATGTTCAAAGGAATCATATTCTGAGCATAAGATCAAAGTCCCATTATTGTAAACACATAATGCAAAGAATATAAACAAAATTCATGTGGAAATAAAATTAAGCATGGATCTATGACCAGCATGGCAACATTTTCAACATAATTTATCAAGATCAGCAGATTATTCTACTGAATTATACATGTTTGCATATGCATTTTAAATATATGAACCTAACAAGCAAGGGAACTAAGAACATAACAGAACAGAACACTCATAAAACAAGCTCAGGATTCAGGATTATGAATACAGAAAAATGAAGTAAACTCCATTTGAAAAAGAGAATCAAAGAACAAACTTAACTAAAAACAAAAGGGTGGGAATTACAGGTAGGCTGAGTGTTTCAATTTCCAAAACACGAGCTCTAAAAAGCATCAAAAAGCAGATCAAACATAATCCCAGAATTTAAGATTAAAAAAAAAAAATCAAATGAAATGAAAAGAAAAGAAAAACCCCCCAAAACAAGGCCTCGAACAAAGAAAAAAAAAACCAAAGCAGATCTAGTCTAAAATAAAAGAATTAAGGAAGAAAGCTTAAAAGAACAGGGGAAAAAAAGCGTGTGAGTGAGTGATACTTACTTGGTTTTAGCAGACATGTTGTTAATGAAAAGCAGCAGCAGATAGGTGAAGAAGCTTTGGAGTTTTAAACAAGGAAAAACAAAAGAGAAGAGTAATGGTAGCTAATTTGTAGATATTTTTGGAGAAGAAAATGTAAGAGATGAAGTTTAGTTTTTCTTGTTCAGCTTTGCTTGGTTTTGTAGAAAATTCAAGAAAGCAAATTATATAGGATGGTATTTTCTTGTCTCCACAACATAAAAAGAAACACCATCAGCCTGTTATTTCTTCTATCCTTTTTTGAATCCTTACTTTTTTTTTTTGCTGCTTTGTTTCTTTTTTAGGAGTGAAGATGATATGGGAAATTACAGAAATGACCCTGGGCTGTTCCTTTGGATAGATCTAATTAAAAATTTATATATCACGCCTATAGATAATACGGACATGACCGTTGAAGATAGGTTAGTTGGTTGATTATTAATTATTGATTTTTTTATTAAAAATAATGATTTAATATGAAAATTACTAATTTCAGGAATTATTTGGTACACGGTCGGTTAGAGATGAGCGTTCTATCGAATTAAGTAAAAATATTTTCAGCAAATCGAGTTCACGAGTTCTATTTTATCATCCTAATTCAATTTAAATTTTTTTTTAAATTGAGTTGAGTGAAATTGTTCAAGTTAAATTAAAAAATTAAATATGTCAAATAAAAATATTATTATAATATAAATAATTTCATATTAAAGTACATAAATTTAAAACCTACAAAAAAGAATTCAAAGCAAAATAAAATACTTGAGTTGAGTATAATAAATTTCAATCATTAATTACTTCCCAAAATTATTATTTTAAAATTTTAACTTTTTTTATATATTTTTAGAATTTTTATAATATTTTTAAAAAATAAAAATTTTTAAATTTTTATAAATATATTGAAATTTAAAAATTATTTCAGATTTTGAAAATCATTTAAATTATTTTTGTAATTTTTATTATGAGAGAGCAATTTGCTTATTTTCAAAGTTGACAGGGACTAAAAAAGTATTTACATCAATCTGTTATTTGAATTATTCGAATTACTCGAGTTAATCGAATTCTAAAATTCAACTTGACTTGAACTCAAAACTCAAATCGAGTTATTTGAGTTGACTCGAATAACTCGATTTGATTAACTCAAAATTCAAATTTTTTTATTTAAAAAAACACATATATTAAAATTTTAAAACTGCTTGTAGAATAAAAAGGTATACTACTAATGCATCAAATATTTACGTTTTTATTATAAAAAAACAAAAAATATTTTTAATTATTTAAGAAAAGCATAATTTAAATTTATATGAAAATCTTTTAAAATTATTCATTTTTGTTTTAATTTAATAAAATATCATATAAATTATTTATATATAATTTAACCAAAAAAATAGTGTCACATAAATAACAATATTAACTCTAGGTGAAAATTAAATTAAAACTAAAATTTCATGTATATATTTGCACCAAATTAAAATTGATGCATAACATTGCAAATTAGAACAAAGTTAATGTATAATTTTAAGATTTATCCATTTTATATATTATTCAGTATAATATTTTATACTATTAGATTCGTTTATTTAAAACATAAGACTTTTCTATTTAGTTGATGTAACGTAAGATTATTTAAAGTACATTTTACTAACTTTTCCTAATATATATATATATATATATATATATGTATAAAATTAACCTCGTCATTATAACCGAAACCTCATTAATTATAGTACAAATTATTAATACTAAATTATATCACACTCATTGGACTAAACACAAAAAACTATATAAGATCTATAGGAGTTTTGTTCATCAATTAAATCAAAAGTGGGACAATAAAGGTGTACTTTTAAAAGTAAGTTTTTAATTGTTTTATTTAAATATTTGATATAAAAATATTAAAAGATAAATGCATTATTATTATAATATTTTTATTTATTTTAAAAATAATATTTAAATTATTTTTAATTGAATCAATATCTGATTAACTCATAACACTAACTCAATCGAAGATTTTATAATTGTATAAATATAAAACTTATATATAAATATAAATGTATTAAATATCAGGGGCGTAGCCAGGGGGTTGGCATGGGCCCTGCCCCCCTAAAATGTAAAATTGCTTAAAAGACTGTTAGAATTTTTTAAAAATTTCAAATTAATAAAGATAAAATTGCACTTTGACCCCCCTAAAATTATAAAAATTTAATTTAATCTTTTACAAATTATAAAGATATAAACTATAAAAAATTAAAATTCTATCCGATTCCCCTAAAAAAATTTTAGGGCTTCGCCAAATATTGTGAAGGTTTTTCAAAGGCAAAACCCTATTATGCTCTTTTCAAGAAAGAAAAATGGCGGAGGGGGTTTCATTAACAATTTTTTTTTTAACATATTCATTAGCAAAAAGAAAACTGCGCTCATTATACTTTTGAATTTCTATTTTATTGCTTTTCTTTTTTTTTCAAAAAAATTAATTTGTTGGCTATTTTTATTTAGGATAAATCTCAAAATTATATGATTTAATGTGTAATTGTATACATAAAATTTTGATTTGATCTAATTCTTATAAATTATTAACACAATTATTTATATAATTATATTTATTTAATATAAAAATAAATTGATGTATTTATTTCTTTAAATATGTATGATTAAATCAGAATCAAAGTTTCAAGCATACATTTAAACCACAATTAAAGTTTTTTGTGTATAGTTGCATCAAATTAAAATTTATGTATACAATTACATGTTAAATAAAAGTTCATGTATAATTTTAATATTTATCCTTTTTCATTTTAATAGATAAGAGTCATAACTTCTTGCAAAATAAAAAAGTCAATAAATTAGTTCTAATTTTATTTAATTAATAAATATTTTTATGTAATTTTTATAAATATTATATTATAAAAATATATATATTTCGAGGCTCAAAGGTCAGGTCCACCTTAAGCAAATGATATCAATTCAATTAAAAAAATAAAAATTAAATTACGTGTTTTAAAATAGATAATTGTATCTATTTCTCTTTATATTTTTTAAAAAATAGATTCTTTTCTCCTATATATTTTTAGATATATTTTTATTATTTTTTTAACATTAAAATTATTTATCGTTTCATTACCTTATGTGTGAACTGCTAGTAAAATTTAAAGTATTTACATAAAAATATAGAGGTAATAATTATATTCTTTGTCAAATTGATATTTATTTATTTTTAAGTTAAATTTAGTTCAACTTTTTAAAATGAGTTTAACTGTTATTTTTTAATGAAAATACTAATTAAAACAGTAATTTTTTAAATATGACAATCTACATAGCAATTCACATGTATTTCATGCTATTTTTCTAAAATTTTTATAAACTTTTTATATATTTTTTGAAATTTGAAATTTATAATAACTTTTAAATTATTTGTGATGTGACATATAAGATAAATAATACCATGTTAGTATTGTCACGCCCCAAAATATATGGGCTTAACTGAAATAATTAACCAAGAAATGACTTAGGCTTGATGATTAAGTTGTTAGTGCACTTCTTAGAGATCCTAGGTTCAATCCACTCCTCTCTTATTCCTTTTCTTTGTAATTTCAGCTAACTAGGATGAAAATCACACTAAAACAAATGTTATTTGTAGTTTAAATTAAATAAGAAATGGGCAATAGCCTAATGGTTAACATGCCTAATCTCTCTACTTACCCATTTCGAGCCACCCTTTACTAAATTTCATTTCCTTTTATTCAGCAACAGGGGTAAACTACTTAACAACCCCTCAAAGTTTGAAAATCCTAGGTATTTAGTCCTTTTTTCTAATTGCAAAAGAATTATTACTTTTCTTTCCAAACTAAACTAAATTTCTGCTTTCTTTTTTCCCTCATTCTTTTTCCTTTTCTTTTCCATCTTCTTCTTTGCAAAATATTTTCTATCCATTACAGAATTACTATTGCTTTCCCAAATCAAAGTCAATCTCTGTTAACTCGTTTTTCCTACTGGAATCGCAATTGTCGTTAGAAACACCTCTAATTTTTCCCAAAAAGCGGTAAGTATGTCTCAATCCCGATTTTTGTTATCGATATTTATAGAATTTCTATTTAATACTAATCTTGCTATGGATAAAACAATTTTTCATGAATCTTGCCAAAGATCTTTAGGAAATATTGATTTATCTTGAAATCAACCATTTATTCTTGTGTAAATGTCGTTTGAAGGACCGTTTTAGGAGAACCGAACCAGATTTGTTCGCGAGGAACGTCGTTTGGGCTCTCGGTGAAAGGTGTGTGTTCTTTTAAAAGCGAGTCAGGGCAAATCACACCTCGGATTAGGGCCACACGGGCATGCAGACCACACAACCCCTCGCATGACCATGTGCCTCTAAAATCCTAGGCTAGTTCGAATCTCACATGACCAATAACCCTCCACACAGCTTGCCATACGATCGTGTCTCCTCTGTAGCTTAAGTTTGCATGTTCCACACAGCCACAGTTTGTTACATGGCCTGTAACAGCCCAATTTAGTGGCCAGTTGGAACAGTGGTTTCGAGACCACTAATTCGAGATTGAAGAAATTATTTTAATTTTATTTTATGTGTTATAGCATGATTATATGAGTGCATGAAAATTTTGGTGCTTTAATTTTAGCGATTGCATGCTTAATTGCGAAAAAGGACTAAATCGCATAAAGTGTGAAAGTTCTATTTTACAAGTTAAAGGTTTCTAAAAGCTAGTATATTATTGGAGGCCCTTAATTTGCAATTATACCCTTAGAAAATGGAGTGGCCAGCCATAGGGGACAAAAAAATGTCAAAATTGGTCAAGTTGGTGGATTAGGTGGATTAAATTGAAGGAAATTAATAAAATAAAGAAAAGATGATATCACCCTATTCATTCATCTTCTTCCACCAAAAATATCAGCCAACGAGGGGTTTTGGAAGCCTAAAATTTTCAGCAACTTCTCACCCTTGAAAGTAAGTGATTTTGGTGGTCTTTCTTGATAATTTTTGTACTTTTGGGACCCTTGCAGCATGATCTAGCTAATGAGGGGGCTATTTTGCAAAATGGTTAAGAGTATAGGGCTTTTCCATGTGAGTAATTATGTTGTTTGCTGAATTTTTATGAAATAAAATGAATCTTGGGTGTTAAATACACAACTTTTGTGAAAGGTGTTTCCATGAAAACACCTAAAAGGAACTTTTTGTAAAGGTTGTAAATAGGTGGTAAATGTGTGAAATAATGAGTATTTGAATGTTTCTATAAGAGTAATAAATGTTCAGGTAGGCTTGTTAAAGGAGGAAATTTAATTAGAATCGATTTACGAGCCTAGATGTAAAATCGTAAATTTTGTGAAAGTCAAAGGGCAAAATGGTAATTTTGCCAAAGTATGATTTTTGAAATGTATTGATTAATGTGGCAATTAAATGAGTGAATTTGTTATTATATATTAAGAAGAAGAGGAATTAACCTTGACCGAGAAAAATGCAAGGTTTCGGACTAGATAGCAAAATTTCATATTTTGGTACCGAGGTAAGTTTGTGTGAAATTAAGCTACATAATGCTATTATGTTTTAATTGCTTGATACCATGAGAAATACCTATTATTTTTATGAAAATGATTACTAATGCCTCGATGAAAGTATAACGAGATTATGATAAGTTGAAGTCCCGGTTGAACATTCGGAATAGCAAGGATACTATTATTACGACATGAGAGAATGTAGGTCCCGTATAAGACCATGTTTGGAACATGACCATGGCACCGAAATGAGATCTCATGTAAGACCATGTCTGGGACATGGCATTGACATCAATGTACGATCTCGTATAAGACCATATCTGGGATATGGCATTGGCATCGAGATGTGACCCCATGTAAGACCATATCTGGGATGTGGCATTGGCATCGTGTAACACCCCTTACCTGTATTCAACTCCGGAACCGGGTACGAGGAATTACGAGACTTAACTTTCTTGAACTTACAACTTTGGGCTTTAAACTTTCATTTCCGACTTCAACTTCTCATTCATATGCATAACATTCTTATTATGTGCCTACGAGGCCTTAAACATACATTCGGAAGGTCTCGGAATTAAACCAGAAACTTTTACGTATTTAGCAAAATTCTGCCTAAACAGGGGCCACACGCCCCTGTGGGTAGGCCGTGTGGTCACACATGCCCATGTCCCTAGCTTGTGTGGAATTTATTTTCTAATTCGAACCTACAGGGGTTTTCACACGGTCGGACACAAGCCCGTGTCCCTGGCCCGTGTCTCTCACACGGCCTCGACATGTCCGTGTGCCAAAACTATGGCATTCTTATAATAATGTCATCACCTCACTATGGTCACACGGCCAAGGCACATGCCCATGTCCTTAGACCGTGTGTCGAATTAAATTCCAAATTTTAGGTGCAGACTTCACACGGCCTGGGCACACGCCCATGTCCATGGTCGTGCCTCCCACACGGATTAAACACACGGCCGTGTCTCTGACCGTGTGTTTACTACTGAGCATACTGACTTGTAAACCTAGTTTACAAGGGGACACACGGCTAAACAACACGCACATGAGACTGACTGTGTGTCACACACGGCCTAGACACATGCCCGTGTGTCTACCCGTGTGGACATTAAAAAGACTATATTCCAAGCCAAATGCCACCCTACATAGCAACCATATTTATATCATCTCATTACAACATAACTCATGACTTTAAGGCACTTCTAAGAACTCAAGTCAAAGCATCCACACAAGCATAAACTTCATAATTCATAGTCAATAAATATATATAAACTTGTCAAGTATTGGCCCAATTCCAATGACCACTTACAAAGCGAATTTGATGACATAAATAGCCAACCCTTTAGCTAACAAATACGACATAACAAAATAGTTGGCTAACAAATACGACATAACAAAATACACAAGTCTTATACATGCCATACTCAAAATAAATCTAACTTTGTTATACCAAAGAGATGTCGATAATGTGATTTCTGAACTCTGACGTCCCACGATCCTTGAGTTATCTTGGCAATACTACAAGGAAACGAGAAATGAGAAGAGTAAGCATAAAGCTTAGTAAGTTTGCATGATAATGACATCAATCCATGGCATTAGATAACCACACAAAGTCATAAGCACTTTACCATAACTTACTCGTACTTGTTATTATCTAGAACATACTATGCCACATATCGTAAACATTCCTCGTAAATTACTCACGGGTACCTGTATTCACTCATACACATGGCTTTAGTACTAAATCTCATTTCTATTTCCAAGCTTATCTATTTATCCTGCTAAATCACTAGGGATATTCAAAGATGCATATTCATCGTCATTACATAAACATGAAGCCAATCCACATCCTAGATGTAATCTTACATGGGGTCACTTCTGAGTGCCGATGCCATATCTCGAATATGGTCTAATACGGAATCTCACATCAAGTATCTATGCCATATCTCGGATATGGTCTTATACAATTCTCATATTCAATACTGAAGCCATATCCTAGATATGGTCTTATACGAGATCTCAATTCAGTGCTGAGGCCATGTCCCCGACATAGTCTTACACGGGACCTGATCCATCTCATGTCTCAATGATAGTATTCTCACATTCGTTATAGTCCAAACGGGACTTTAACATCTCAACTTTCATCATCTTTCTCATTCAACACCAATACTCAATTTCATAGAATATTATGTATCATTATAATATCAAACATTCTCAAACATACTAGCATAAATGTTTAATTTATCACATACAAACTTACCTTGATTTCAAAATAAGCTAGATCGTTGATCTAGTCTGATACTTTGTTCTTTCCCCAGTCGAGGTAAATTCTTGGTTCTTCTTGATCTATAATAGCAAATTAGTTCATTTAATTATCACATTAATAGATGCATTTCAATAATCATGCTTTGGCAAAATTACTATTTTGCCCTTAAACTTTTGAATGACCATTTTACCTCTAGGCTCGGAAATCAATTCTAATCAAATTTATATCTTTAACGAGCCTAGGTGAACATTTATTTCTCTTATGGTTACCATCAAAACTCAACATTTCACACATCTACTACATATTTTACAACCTTTATAAAAAGGTCCTTTTAGGTGTTTTCTTGGTAACACCTTTCACAAAAGTTGTTCATCTAATAACTAGGACCCATTTTCTTCCATAAAAATGCAGGAAACTACATAAAAGCTTTCATGGCAAAACTCTAAACTTTTCACCATTTAACAAAATAGTCCCCTCTTTAGAAAGCTTAAGCTTTAGAGGTTCCAGAAGTATAATTTTTATCAAGAAATGATCACTAGAACACTTACTTGTAAAGAGAAGAGTGTGCTGAAATTTTTGAAGCTTTCAAGCCCCTATTTGCTACTAATTTTCGATGGAGGAATGAAGAAGAAAAGGTGATATCTTTTCTTTCTTTATTTTAATATAAAATCCCTATTTAGTCTACCTAATCCACCTCCTTGACCAAATTTTGACCTCTATTGTCCCTTATGGCCAACCAACCTTTATTTAAGGGGCTAATTGCCCTTTAAAGACCTCCAATTAATATTATATGGTTATTAGGTACCTTTAGCTAGAAATTTTGAACTTTCACACTTTATGCGATTTAGTCATTTCTCGCGATTTAGCATGAAATCGCTAAAATTAAAGCACCAAATTTTCATGTACTTATACAATCACACTCTAACTCATAAAATATCATGAAAATAATTTTCTCTAACCTCGAATTAGTGGTTCTGAACCACTGTTCCGACTAGCCCCTAAATCGGGCTGTTACACATCGTATTATATATATGGTGAGATTAAGTATCCTTCGATATTCCAAGTAGTTCAACGGGAAAAGAGCTAAGTCTATGTTAAAGATGAAAAGAGCTGAATCTTTGTTCAAGAGAATAAAAGTACTAAAGTTATGTGATGAAGTGATACAGGTACCCATGAGTAACTTACGAGAAATGAATGCAAAATGTGGTATGTGATTTGGTAAGAGTAAGCATGAGTAAGTTAAGTTGATGTGTTTGAGACTTGTGTACTATTTAGTGTGATGAATGAATGTTATCATGAGCCTTTATGTTGTTATTTATTCATGCAAGCTTACTAAGTTTCATGCTTACCCCTCTCATTTCTCTTTTCCTTGTAGTATCACCAAGCTAACTCGGGGATCGTGGGACGTCGGAGTTCGGAATCACACTATCAACTTCTCTTTGGTATAGCATAGTTTGATAAGTTTTGAGTATGGCATGTATAGGAACTTGGTTATTTTTGGTGATATGTCATATTGGTCAGCCAATGTGTGGCTATTAATGTTATTCAATTCATTTTGTAAATGGCCATTGGAAATTGGCCAATACTTAATAAGTTATATATATTAAATGGTGAAAAAGTTCATGAAGTGCATGCTTGTGTGTTTGGGATGATAATTGAGTAAACAATATGCATGATGAATGTAGTGTAAACCTATGTATGAATGTCTTGATTTTGGGAATTAGGAGTGCCTTATGATCATGTATAGTGTTAAGATGAAATGGTATAAGTGTGGTTGTATTTCAGGGTGGCAATTGGCTTGGTAAATAGCCTTACAATTTTCTACACGGGTAGACACATGGGCGTGTTGATAGGCCGTGTGTACCCCTGCATGCTAAGTTGGTAAGTTAGTATGCCTAGTAATAAACACACGAGTTGAGACATAACCATGTGGAAGACACGGCTATAGAGCATGCGCGTGTGCCCAGGCCATGTAAATTCTACACCTGAGTTGGGAATTTAATTCGCCACACGGTCTAAGGACACGGGCGTGTGACCTAAATGGGATGATGATGTCATAAACAGAATGTCAAGGTTTTCACACATAGATGAAGACACCGACATGTCATGGCCGTGTGAGGGACATGGGCCATGGACACGGGCGTGTGTCTGGCCATGTGAAAACCCCTGTAGGTTTGAAAGGAAAAATAAAATCCACACAAACTAGGGACATGGGCGTGTGTGACTACACAGCCCGACCATACAAGCGTGTTCCATTTCACACGGGCGTGCGACTCTGTTTTGTGTAAAAATTTTCTAAGTGTTCAAAAGTTTCTGGTTTAGTCCCGAAGCATTCCGTGTGCAAGTTTAGGGTCTCATAGACCTTTAATAAGGACATTAAGGTCTCGAATGAAAAGATTAATTTGAAATGAAATTTTATGGATCGATGTTGTATGTTTGAGCAAGTTAAGTACGGTAATGGTTCAGGTGTCGAATACGGGTAAGGGGTGTTACATGGCCTGGCCACACGGCCATGTGCCCTCTATTTTACAATTTTGCCCAGAAATTTTTTAAACTGATCAAATTAGTCCCTGCTTGATCCTCGAACTATTTTTAGAAGTTTATCTCTTCTAATTGAATCCTTGATATTATGAATAATGCTGGAATCCATGATTTGATTGACTAAATTATTACTGTATATGCATGATATGTAATTAGTACATGCCTTCTATGACTAGATTACTGATAAATTATTATTGATGTTCGAATCATTATATTACTGATTGCATGCACAACATGCCTACTATTACTGATAAATCGAAAACATGACATACATGTCTATTGCTACTGTTAATCTGATTATATGCTGAGCATGTCTACTATTTTTGTACTATACTGTTAATAACATGTCATTCTCATTGCATGAGGTGGGATGTTTTAAATGGAGGAAGTACTCACAGTTATCTGCAAACACTAGTGGTTTATCTACAAACTTACTGGCAACTTTTATCTGCAAACCTGTGTGCATTCACAGCCCACTGACAAAATATTAACTTGCAAACACTGGTGGTTTATCCACAAATTTTACTGGCAACTTTTATCTTTAAACCCATTGTGTATTCACAACTATTGGCAGCATATTAGCCTGTAACACTTGTGGTTCATCCACAAACTGGAGTGTCTGGGATATAAAAGTTCTAGGGAACTCTTACTGTGAAGTGTAGCGGTGGGGTAGGACCTTTCTTTACTGTTAAACTGAAATTGTATTACATCGGCAATTATAAGCATGCTCGAATGAACTGTCAATTTCTGCTATGCTATATGATTGTTACTGTACTGAACATTGTTATTATATGCTTGGTTTACTACTTTGCAGTGATTTTTTTTGTGATGGAACTCACATTGAGCTTTATAGCTCAACCTTCCTTTAATTTTCATCATTATAGATAACCTACTAGTTAGGATGTGGACACAACATCTGGAAGGTCTCAGCTTGGTTTTTGTTAATAATAAATTTTAGAATTATTATTTGGTCTTTTAATTATTCAGATATTGTATATCTTATTTTGAACCGTGACAAGAGACATAAGATTTGAGTTTTTTTTTATGGCTTGCATAACATTTAATTTGAGTTTAGGATATCAGATTATGAATATTAATTAGTTATGCATGAACCCCGATTTTATTAAAAACATAAAAAAATATAACTTTTCCACTGTTAAGATACAATTAAAATTTTGAGTAATAAATAAATTGATAATTAACTAAGTTTTCTTCTAAAACAAACAAATGCTTTTAAAATGACAATTTATAAACTTCGATAGCTTATTGGGCCATTTCAGTGGCTAATATAATCTTCTAACTTCGGGTCTAACATCTAGGCCGGATTGGAGAGGTTACAAGCATGAAGTACATGTAGATTTCCACGGGTGTTGCCACACCAACTGTAACACCCCAAACCCAGCCTAGAAGTTAGGCCCGAGTCCGGCGTGTCACATTGAAGTGTTTTTACAAAAACCTTGTTTTCATTGAAAACTCTTCTTAAAGAATTTTGATTAAAAACCTAGATCATAGTTGTCTTCCAAAACGATATGTATTTGGAAATCGGTCTTTTTGTTTATAAGATAACAAGTATTAAAAATAAAACTTTTTACCAGCGGAAGTTTAATTTTGAATAAAAACCGTTGTTTCCAGAAAAACTTGATATAAATTCAATAGAAAGTAAAGCAATCAATGTAACGATAAGCAGAGGGAGGCCTTATTACAATCCAAACTTAAAATAATCAAAGTACTTAAAACTATAAAGAAAATCAGAAAAAACGAGAATGTCTTGCTAGTTGGCCACCTCTGAGTCCTTCCATCCATCGAACTGCCTACTAAGGATCACCTGAGAAAAATAATAAAAGAGGGAGTGAGTTTTCGAAAACTCAGTGTGTACGACCCTCGTAAAACAAAAAGCATACATATCATATAACAATATCATACATGCAATGCTGTGCAAACCCTCCCTAAATAATCCATTCGATACACATCATCTCCGTCCCGCCGAAACACATCTATGGGGATTTCTAAATCGACCCACCCATCCGATACACATCAAGGGTAGCCCGGTTGCGGTACTACCAAATGTTGCAGCAAAGCTGCTAATCATATAATGCGCTTAAAAAGCCATTGGTGGATCCACGGTCGTCAAGCAACCATGCGATCCTCTTATACTTCCTCCGTTCCATAATTCCCACCCATATGCATCCTAAACAGAATATCATATGGATGCATCAAATGTACATATAACATCCATAAATCTTACATTCAACACATAGGGGTATTTTAGTCATTTCACAAATTAAGGGTATTTCGATAATTTTGCAATCTAGGGGTATTTTTATAATTCTACCCTACAGGGGTATTTCAGTAATTCTTAATAGTATGGATCTTAATTACGAACCTTGGCCCTTCAACAAGTCCTTGCAGCTAAAGTGAACAGACACTACGCACCAGGTAGGATTCTAGAGAAGAGGAGGTGGGTCACTAGGACCGCTTAAGTACCAAGTTCTCCTTAGATCCAATCCTAGACATGCATATGTCTATTGCCACACTCTACCCTAGCGACTTATCTACAGAAATGTTTGATTATTAAATTAAGTTTTATGCTGCTTAAGAATTCATCAGAACTAAGCCTAGAGTCCATTAAAACCCTAGCATGCATTTCTAAAATCCCATAAAGCCCACTAAGCCCAATCATGTCCATATAGCTCATTAAGCCCAATCATGTATATGTAGCCCATTAGGCCCAATCATAATCAAATCATACAACCATCTATATCAATCCATCATTCAATTTCATATATCAACTCTTGCCGATTTGGGCCCACGAGCTCAGTAAGCCCATTTAGCCCTTTTTGGCCCGGTTAGCCAAATAATGGCCCGAGACCATGAGATCGGCCTCTTGGTCCATATAGTTGTATCGGTGTTCCCACACAAATGTTTGCACGTTTGTGCGATTTTCGGCACCAACCTTTCGGTGTTTCGGCATTCTAATTTTTCGGTATTTCGGCTTTTGCCGATTTATCGTGTGTGAAGTGTATGTACACACCTGGTAAATGAGACATGTGACACTATCCTTAGCCTTGAACCTACAACCAATACCAACCTCCAATCAATCACACACTTAACCACAATATTTACCAAAAACCGATGCCTTACCATAACCTTACCGTGTGCCACCAGTCCTAATAGCCCTTCCTTAACTACTACTCACGAATATCCCCTAGATCTACATCAATCTTAATCGTTATAGACAAAATAATAGGTGACTTGTATCCACTTAAGTTACCATTTCCCTTACTATAGACTATTCGACCAACTTATCCCAAAATCAAGAACACTTACCCAAAAGCCAAAACGTATGAATAGCTTTTCGGTAGAGACTTGTAGATCCAAGCTTGATTCCGATTTTTCCAAGATCTGGTCCACCAAAAATCAAAGGAATGATGACAGCACGATAGAGATTTGGTCACTAGAGTATTTGGCATAAGGTTTGGGGTGATGAAGAAATCGGCTCCAAGAGCAAGGGTTTTCGGCTTTTGTAGTCACGAATATTCGGTCCCCAATAATTGAGATGAGGGTGGGACAACACAAGCAATAGAGAAAGAAGAGAATGATATTCGATTTAAGGCTTTAGGAGAGAAGAAAAGAAAACAAATAAGGAAGAGGCGAGGTTTAGAACAGAAAAAGTGAAGGAGAATTCGCCAGAGCATTATAGTTGCCGAAATAGCACAAAGGGACTTCCAATTGTCGAAATAGCACAGAGGGGATTCCGCACCCCCTATTTATACACAAAACTGAAACTCTGCCTACCCCCCAAAGTCCCAATCGGCTCCAACTCTTCCCCATCTCATCTCCTCGTTTTTCTTCCTGATAACTCCTAATCATTTTCCTAAAATTTCTCTTCTGATCACTCTCCTTAGAGTCCATCATCACACCACTTCCAACCTTCTACAAGGCCAAAATTAAACTCCTAAAAAAATACTAATCTAGGATTCGAACCTAGGATCTCTTTGCTAGCCCAAAATGCCACCTTCATATACCCTAAGTGGCGTCATTTATCCACTCCATCACAACTCTTTGATGCCATTTTTCCCTATTTTTATTTAAAAGCCCAACTACTCACCTCCCTAGTTCCTTTAATAATTAATTAAAAATTTCTTCTCCTCAAAGTTCGAACCCAACACTTCTCCAACACCCCTAGACACTCCAATTTTATTAAACCCTTAAAGCCAACATGTCATTTGTCATTTTCTTGCTTAAAAAAAATTATGAGACCCAAAGCCCAAAGCCCAATTCATCTAGGCCCAAAATTCGGGGCGTTACACCAACATTATTAAAAAATGTTTCAGCCAACATTTTCGTTAAAAAAAAAAAAAGAAAATTTTTTCTTCTTAAACGGTTAATAGATAAATTTAGCTAATAATAATGGTTTGATCAAGGATATAAATATTAAAGGCTAAATTTATCATTATGCCAAATATATATATGAGTATTTTAAAGAAAGATAATAAGCTTGTAGCTTATTAAAAATTGTATTTTTTTAATGCAAACTAACATGCTCTTATTAGTAAAGAAAGAGAAAAGTAACAGTCATAAAGCAAAGATAATACACGTTCTCGAGCAAATTGAAAAAAAAAATTAAAGATAACCAGATCCTTTCCTCTTCTCTGCCCTACGGACCTCTCCATACCAGTACGAAATCTCATATCGCAAATTAAAGCGATGAACCAAATCAAATCTGAGATAATCACTCCTTTGTTAGAGAATGACTAAGACCTTCTAGCTCCTCAAGACATTGTTTCGTGACATTTAGCTGGGATGATGGATGTTCTACTTCTCTATCTTCGCAACCTCATGAACCACCGTCGGAGCTTCTTCAATCCACCAAACATCCCATTTTTTTTGAAATCCTTCCTTGACCAGTAGGTGGGCTACTCCCACTCTCTTTAAAAATGGTATTTGGACCAATAAATGGTTGCAAGAAGTGGAACTGAATCTCTTCTCACAACAAATTTAAGTCTTATAGTCGACATCAGTAGGAGGCTTTAACTAGATATCATTCTGGCCCAAACAGAACTAAGTTAAGACTGCAAACTAAATAATAATAATTGTAACACCCCAAACCCGACCTAGACGTTATGACCAGATCTGGAGATGTTACTGCAAGTTTATTCTAAAACCCAAAATTCATTGATTTTGAAAAGGTGTTATTAGTTTTTGTTACACAAAAATCCGATTTATTTGAAAAGACATCCTTATTTCACGTTTTGTGAAACGTTGTTTGTTTACATTTTCCAAAAATGTATAGCTTTGTAGCGGAAGTTCTTAAAAAGTTAAAATATGAAAAAAAAACTAGTTTGTTATTTTGAAATCCGTTGTTTTGTAGAAAAATGAACATTGTCGATAAAATGTTTAAATGGATCATGTGGAAATTGAAGTTAAAGTCCAAAACCAAAACAGTCCAAAATTTACAAAACTCTCAAACCCAAATTTAAATAAATTAAATTTACAAAATATTGTTATGACCGAGTTCTCGTCGCACTGACCCACCTAAGTTTGAGGGTTACCTGAAAGTGATAGACAAATAGAAAGTGAGTTTTTCAAACTCAATGTGCAACATATAGTACATAAATCAAACAAATGTATTTAAAGGTATATTGTAACAGCCCGATTTTGGGGCTAGTTAGAACAGTAGTTTCGGAACCACTAATTCAAGATCGGAGAAAATTATTTTAATATTATTCTATGGGTTATAGCATGATTATATGAGTGCATGAAAATTTTGGTGCATTAATTTTAGTGATTGCATGCTTAATTTTAAAAAAGGACTGAATCGCATAAAGTGCGAAAGTTTTATTCTACTAGCTAAAGGTGTCAAATAGCTATAGAATATTAAATTGGAGGTCTTTAATGTGCAATTTGGCCTTATTTAGGGTGATGGCCGGCCATAGGGACAAAGAAAAGACATGGTCAATGGTTAGGTAGAGTTTTGGTGACTTAATTGAGTAATAAAAAAAAGCTATTATCTTTTTCATTTTTCTTCTTCTTCCACCGAAAATATCAACAAAGAGAGGAGTTTGGAAGCTTGAAAATTTTCAGCAACTTCAATTGTTGCTAGTAAGTGATTTTTGTGATCATTCTTTTTAATTTTTGTATTTTGGGACCCTTGTAGCATAATCTATCTAATGAGGGGACTATTTTACAAAATGGTTGAGAGTCTAGGGTTTTTCCATGTGAATATTCGTGTTGATTTCTAAAATTTTATGGAAGAAAATGAATCTTGGTTGTTAAATATACAACTTTTGTGAAAGGGGTTTCCACAAAAACGCCTAAAAGGACCTTTTTGTAAAAGTTATAAAATAGGTGGTAAATGAGTGTAATAATTGGAATTTTGAATTGTTATAAGCCTAAAATATATTTGGCTAGACTTGGTTAATAAGGAAATTTGATGAAAATTTATTTACAAGCCTAGGGGTAAAATCGTAATTTTGTGGAAGTTTAAGGGCAAAACAGTAATTTTTCTAAAGTATAACTTTTAGCATGTCTTGATTAATGTGGTGATTAAATGAGTGAATTTTATCATTATAGATCAAGAAGAACACGGAATCAATCTTGACCGAGGAAAAGGCAAGGTTTCGGACTAAACTTCAAATTGACATATTTTGTATCGATGTAAGTTTATATGTGAATGATACATCATTTTTACTTATGTTTTTACATAATAATGCATTATGTGAAATGTGAATGGATATCATTGATATCTATTAACATGATAGAAAGTGAGGAAATTCTCGGATGAACATTCGGAATAGGAAAAGGATATGGATAAACATCCGTGAATAAATGATTGTTGGTGGGCTGTGTGCGATACCACCGTAATTATTATTATTGGTGGGCTGTGTGCGATACCACCGTATTTATTATTATTGGTGGGCTGTATACGATACCACCGTGCTATATGATTATTGATGGGCTGTGTGCGATACCACCGTGTTATTTATTAAGGGTGGGCTGTGTGCGAAACCATCGTGTATCCGGTATTATTTCGAAGTGTTCATCGAGAAACTTTGACTAAGTGAAATTATGTGTGGCTATGTTGTGTCAAATGCAGAGTATAAGTGCATGTAAATGTGAGCTATGTTTATGTTATGCATTTGGAATGTGGTAAGATTTGAAATGAGTAAGTACAATTACGAGGATCTAAATTGTTCTTGATTAATACGTAATGTTCTTGATTGATAAGTATGTGGTATGATGTTCTTTGTTTACATATAGACTTACTAAGCTTAAAGCTTACTCCCTTATCATTTCCCTTATTTTATAGTGTCAAAGAGCCAGCTCAAGATACGAAGACCGTCAGAGGATCACCCACACTATCCACACATTTTGAGTATGACATGTATAGGGACTTAGTCTTTTATCGAATGTCATATCCTTTTGGCCAAATGTGTTGGCTTATTTGAAGATGAATTCTTTTGTATAAGGCCATAGTTGATGGCTATTGTTTTTATTAATATATGAAATGATGATGTTTTTCATGAATGTGCAAGTTGCATGGTTGAGTAAATGGTATAGTTATACATGAATACATAGGTTGCTCGATGTGGCTTATGATGGTGCAAGTAGGGGTGGCAAAAAGGGCTTGGTAAATAGCCTTGAACTTGTCCACACGAGTAGACACACGGGCGTGTGTCGTGTGTCTGCCCCCTAGGCGTAAGGTTTGGCCATGTGTCCCCCTGCATCTTAAGTTGGCAAAATAGAATGCCCAGTAGTAACTACACGGGCTGAGACACGACCGTGTGTCTCAACTGTGTGGAAGACACGGCCATAGGACATGGGCATGTGCCCAGGCCGTGCGAAGTCTGCACTTGAATTTAGGAATTTAATTCGCCACACGGTTTAAGGACACGGGCGTGTGCCTTGGCCATGTGACCTTATTAGGTTGATGAGGTCAGAAACAGAATGTCAAGGTTTTTGCATACGGGTTAAGACACGAGCGTGTCATGGCCGTGTGAGGGACACGGGCCATGGACACAGGCGTGTGCCAGGCCGTGTGAAAACCTCTGTAGGTTCAAATTGAGAAACAAATCCATATGAGTGTGGAACACGGGTGTGTCCCTAAAGGTTTAAGTCGTGTGAGTCACACGATACTTCAACATGGCCATGTTATTAGGACACACGGGCGTGTTACCTTTCCACACGGGCGTGTGCCCCTGTTTTTAGTAACATTTTCCAAAGTCTTCAAAAGAACTAGGTTCGGTCTCGAACCATTTCTAAGATGTGTTTTTGGCCTCGTAGGCCCACATTAAGGATGTTATGAGGAGGTTTGAAAAGTTTTAAATTTTGGTTGGAATTTTATGACCATAAATGTATGTTAGTATGTGATTGAGTCTGGTAACACCTCTTACCCTGTTCTGGCGTCGAATACGGGTAAGGGGTGTTACATATATAGATTAAAAACAAAACTTATCAGAACATAACAGATGCAGAAACAAATAATCCTACCCCTATCCGTTACACACCATCTCCGACACACCATATGGGTATTATACCCATCCAGCCTTACACACCGCTTAGTGTCGGTTTGGCACTTTTTAGAATATTTGCAGTAGAGCTGTATTATGCATTTTATCGCCGTTTACAAAAACATATATATGTGGTTGAGCCACCAAATATGGCAAGTTTAATATTGCCCACACTTCATATATCAAATCCTAACCCAGATGTAGATGCAATATTAACAGATATCAGATATGTTTACAGATGTACATGCTTACCATGACAGATACAGAACATATATAACGTTTTTTAGGCTAAACATGACGTATTACATGCTTTAACTAACTCATATCAATTCAACATACATATTTATATCCAATTTTACACTAACAAATGATCAAAATTTGTGTTTCAGAGCTTATTTAATAGCATACCAACCCTACAGAAGGCCTACGTTCGATCAAACAATGTTTACGACCCTAGGGAAAAAAATTAGAATTTTGAGTCCATATGGCTTGGCACACGACTTCACACACACCAGTGTGGCCCACAAAGCCCAAATAGTCCAGACACACGCCCAAATAACCTAGACCTTGTGCTTCACACGGTCTAGCACACGGCCTACCGCACGGCTGTGTGATGTCGACTGTGCAATTTTCAGCTTTCGCTGTTTGCTATTTTTCGTGTTTTTCATTACACACCTAGTTTGATTTCGATACCAAAGCAACCATGAGAGTCTCAGAACCTAAAAATAGGATTCAATTGACTAGATTAGCGATGATTCACGAATTTAAATCAAATAAATATTGAACACAGTGCCCACAATTGACATCCTTACCAATGAATGAACAACAACAATGTGACTTAAGTTGTTGGAGGGACGCCAATCGTCTAACAATCTTCTCGTAAAATGATTTAGTTAAATTAGATAACACACAATACGGATTTTCACTATAATCTCGAAATCCCAATAATCCCCAACATCCAACGAAGAATTTCAGTATAAGAACAGAAAAGACCAATGGAACCTTACCTTCACGGATTGAAAACCAAATAAAAAGAATCCTGAACGGATTGTGAATACTTGCAAAATTAAAAGATTGAACGCTAGGATTGAATGCACAAAGAAAGGAAAGAAACAAGAACAAACGTGAAAGGCGTGAAACTAAAAGATTGAACGCTAGGATTGCATGCACAAGAACAGACGTGAAAGGCCCATAGGAGAAACAAAATTGAAAAAGAACTGTAACAAAAAATATAAAAATAAAAATGAAACAAATCGCAATAGCAGAGAGAGGAACAAAAAGGGTGTAAAGAAAGAAAATGGGAAAAAAGAAACAAACCTGACAAAATGGGACAACTTTTTGGGATAAACTAATTAATTAATTTATATCAAAATAAAACCATCCAAATCTAGTCATCAACTAACAAATTTATTTAAAACAGCTTCAAATTTATTTCCCTTACAAAATTTTACTTTATAAAAAAATTTAATTTGAAGAATTGGCAAATTTATCTCCAAGAAATTACACAAAAAAATAGAAAAATGATCCCAAAATATATTCTGAAAAGAATTTATTTTTAAAAATAAATTAATTTATATAAAAATAAATTAATCTCTTCCTTCCCTAAAACTTTAAAATCCCTAAATTTTTCTTTTCAACATCTATCACTTTTCTCTCAAATTTCTCTTATTTTTTCATACAAATTCCCTATAAAGTTTTTACAATACATGTGATCTACTTTTCAATACTTTTGAGTCTCTAATCTAGTAACAACTCCTCTTTTTCTTTTCAAGATTTATTAATTAACCTCTAGGAAATTAGGATTGTGATTATTCTTGTAATAAATTAATATTTATATGTAATATTCAATTTTTATTGTTTAGATGATTTGAAATATTAATTTTATTTGAGATTCCTAATATTAGTGATGAAGGTATGCATAGTATTGTAGGGTCAATTGATCCCACATAAAAAAACTTACAAAAATTTCCTTATAATTTTTTTAATTATATAATTGATGCATTGACCCCACATATATTTGAAATTAGTTTCATAAAAAAACGATTTCGTGAAAACGCCTCCTAAATTTTTTTAGAAATAATTTTTATATTCTTCCAACCCTCTATCACTTTTTGTTTTCAAAATTATCTTATTTTCTTATACACTCTCAAGAATTTTTTTACAAGATAGATGTTTAATCTTATGATACTTTCAAGTAGGTCTCCCTAATTTGACAATAATTCTATTTTTCTTTTCAAGCTTCATTGATCAATCTCTAGAAAATTAGGATTGTAGTTTTTTTTTTTTTTTTTTTTTGTGATCGATTAGTATTTTATGCAATATTTAGTATTTTTATTCATTAAATGATTTTGGGATATTGATTTTGTACGAGATTCCTAACATAATAATTGGCTAATAATTTATAAATGTTGATTAATACAAATCCTTGAAGAAATTAGGATTGATTGTATTTATAATCTTGAAATTCTTGAATATTGATTAGAAATTTAATGTTTTTATTTAGAAATTGTTGTTACTAGTGTGATTATTGTGAATCTTGTATTTAAAATTTTGATATATTGCATTCTCATGACAACAATAAGCATTTAAGTGATTTTTATTTTTTGTAAAAGAAAAGTACTAGTTGTATATTGACTTCGCGAATACATTTATGTGTTTAAGGCTTAAATTTATTTGTTCTAAATGTTTAATAGGAATAGAAAAATATTTTAAAAGGAAATCTAGTAAAGTGGAGGAAGAACAACAAGAAAAAAATTATATATAAAATTATATAAATTTTATAAACATTTTAATTTAAAAAAAGTTGACCCCACAATCCAAATTTCTTGTCTTTGCTCCTGCCTAACATCTTGATTGAGTAATAATTTTTAGAAGTTGATTAATACAAATCTTTAAAGAAATTAGGATAGATCGCATTTTTAATATTGAATTTATTGAATTATTGATTATAAATTCTTTTTTTTAGTTTAAAAATTATTGTTTCTAGCGTGAATCTTGTATTTATGTTCATCTTCTATTTGAATTGCATTTCCATGACACCAAAAAGCACTTAAAAAGTTTTTATTGTTGTGAAAGAAAATTTTTTGTGTTGTGCCTCAATTTATCTTATATTTTGTATAATTTCTCATAGCAATTCTATTTTCTAAGTTGTTATTTGATAAATGAAAATAATTACATATTGAACTTTTAGCATAGAATTTTATAAATATTGAGTTTATATTATAAAATTATTTGGTATATTAGTAAAAATTAAGTACCACATATCATTTTATTATTCGATAATAGTAAATCTTGATTTTTTTAAAATTATTTATTTAATATCTTAAAAGCATTGACAAGGATAAAATTTAATAGTTTCAACACATGAGAAAAATGTTGCAAACATGTTAGTAAAATAAAAAGTAATGTAAAATATTTATTTAAATCACAAGATCGAACGAGAACAATATAAATATACATATATATATAATCAGGAAAAATAAAAATAAAGACTGAATTGAAATATTATACTCGTAGGTAGGTAGGAAAAATGGACTAGTAGTTGAGGCTTGTTCTCACAGTTTCCTTAACACAGATTCGGCCGCTCCTGTGGTGCTGGAGAAACGTTGGTCGATTGTCTCCCAGGATACAACAACAAGATGAGCATGACAGTAGCATGACTGTAGTGATCAATGAACAGTAACATTGCCTTCGTCTATCACTGAAAACGATTTGAAAAATATGCAGGTAAAAGATCTCTCAAAATTTTAGAAAAATCAGTTTATATCTATTCCTGCAAATTATTTGGTTTTAAATAAAATTCAAATGAAGAAATTTTGGAAAATTTTGACTAATGGAGCCAATAACGTGTCTGTGAATTAATGAGCCATTAAACCCAAATTAACGTTTGAATTAATGGAGCCATCAACTCCTTTTAATTGCAAACAGATAAGCTCTGTTGAGGAAAACAAATAAGATTACGTATTGGGCTAAAATATCCACAGGCCCAGAAGGCTCGACCGGTCCAAACATTTCGCGTCACCCACGTCGTGCGGGTGCGCCTCAAACCCCGGCGGGTTTGGATTTGCACCCCCTGTGCACGAGGGAGAGTATTAGTTTAATCATTCAATAACCACCAAGTTGGTTCACATACATAAACATATTCCACACTTGATATCTAACCAATGTGGGACTAAGCTTTCCATTTTACTCAACATAATTCACAAGTGGCTTACTTTGAGCATCAATTTCTCATTCATCACTTAACCATTTTGAGCATATGATATACCGTTGTAAAGGTCTCATGGGATACAATATAAAACCATAATTTTATGATTCAAATCGCCACCTTTGCTAATCAAGAATATGCCTCAAAGCTTCCAAGAATCTATTTTTTTTCCAAGAATCTATTTTTCCAACAATCCCCCACATGAATGAAAATTGATAGTTTTAATGAAAAACATTGACTCGATGTGGTGATAGAATCTACGATTGATAGTTGCATAGGATAGGTAGGCATCAACCCTTGAACCTTCCCTTGTGAAAATATATTTACTTTACTAGCTGACCAGTAGACGTGATGTCCTTGAACTATTCTACCATTTGTGTAAACGATGATATACCTCACACAACTACCTGTCTTGTTAGGTTTTAGTTCTCATGGATATGTTCATATGGCCATGAACATCTCTTGGTTCTACAAGAATTTGAGAGAACTATGCCCCAGTAGTCTCTTCGAAGCGACCCCACTTCACTCTCACATAGGTGACTTATGTTGCTCGGCTTACCAAAACACACAACGATCATTAAATGAATTGCTTAACCTTTCCCACTTTTAATCATTGTTTATATCATAGGAATGGACTTGGGATAAGAACCCCCACACTAACCTCACAAGGTCTATGCAAGTAGGTTGTCCCTTTAAACCTAGATATTGGGATCTCCAGTCAACTAGGTTGGATTTTCCTTCACATAGTGCCTTTAATTTTCATGGGATTTAGTCATATTCCTTTCGATGTTTTATCAACCTGATCTCGATTAAGCCTTTAGTTAGCGAATCTGCAATGTTATCTTTTGATTTTACAAAATCAAAAAACATAACTCCATTTGAGATCAGTTGTCTAACGTTATTATGTCGATGACGCATATGTCTCGACTTACCATTATACATTACGTTCTGTGCTCTACTAATTGTTGCTTGGTTATCATAATATATGCATATTGTAGGCACAGGCTTTAGCTAGTCAGGCATATCCTCCAAGAAGTTTCAAAGCCATTCAGTCTCTTCTCTAGATTTTTCTAAAGCTACAAACTCAGATTCTATTGTAGATCTGGTTATAATCGTTTGTCTTGAGGATTTCCATGACACAGCTCCTCCTCTCAATGTAAAAACATATCCACTTGTGCCTTTTGTATCTTGAATATCAGATGTCCAACTAGCATCAGAGAATCCTTCTAAAACAGCAAGATCTCTAGAATAATGCAGTCCGTAGTCCCGAGTGTATCTGAGATATCTCAGTACCCTTACAATTGCTTTCCAGTGGTTTTCCCTTGGATTGTTTGTGAATTTGCTTAAACTTCTCACAGTGAAAGCAATATCTAATCTAGTACAGCTCATAAGGTACATTAGACTGCCTATGGCCATTGCATATTCCACTTGGTCAACACTTTCACCTTTATATTTGGACAGATGTTGGCTTGTATCTATTGGAGTTCTGGCTATACCAGAATCATCCTTGCTAAATTTCCCAAGATCTTGTCCACATAGTGTGACTGAGTCAATATGAGACCTTTAGATGACCTCTTGATTTGGATGCCCAAAATCACATCAGCTAGTCTCATATCTTTCATGTCAAATCTTGAATTTAACATGTCTTTGGTACGTTTTACCATTTCATTGTTACTTCCAACAATAAGTATGTCATCAACATATAAGCATAGGATTATATATCCAATATTGGTAGTTTTGACATACACACATTTTTCACACTCATTAATCTTAAAGCTATTTTTCATCATGACATTATCGAACTTTTCATGCCATTGCTTTAGTGTTTGCTTAAGTCCATACAAAGACTTCACCAATTTACAAACTTTCCTTTCTTGTCCTAGAACTACATGACCATTAGGTTGTTCTATGTAAATCTCTTCATCAAGATCTCCATTTGTACTTCTAGATTCTGCAAGACGACAATTGCAAGTATCATCCTTATAGAAGTTATCCTGGATACTGGAGAAAAAGTATCAAAGTAATGAAGACCTTCTTTTTGTCTATAACCTTTTACAACCAATCTGGCCTTGTACTTATTAATTGTTCCATCTTCTTTCATTTTTCGTTTGAAAATCCACTTAAAATTTAATGGTTTAATTCTTGGAGGAAGATCCACTAGTTGCCACATATGATTTTGCATGATGGAGTCAATTTCACTTTTAATAGCATATTTACAAAGTGATTTTGGATGACTGTATATCATCATTATATGTTTGAGGTTCGACCTCTAGCATAAAGGTTAAAAAATCTGATCTAAAAGATTTTTCCACCCTTGCTCATTTAATCCTTCTTGGCTCATCTCAGTTTCAACCTCTAGTTGAACGTCTTGACTATTTTCATCTATAGTCCCTGAAGTTCATTTCGTTGAACTTGAATCTACTTCCTTAGTTATACAAGGGAAGATATTTTCAAAGAACGAGACATTCTTTGATTCCAATATAGTATTCTTATGAATGTCAGGATTATTTGATTCATACACAAAAAAATGATATGCATTGCTATGTTCTGCATAGCCAATGAAAATACAATCCACCGTTTTAGGACCTATTTTCATTTGCTTTGGTAACAGAGCTATTACCTTCGCAAGACTCCCCCACACTTTCAAGTGGTTGTAGGAAGGTTTTCTACCTTTCCGTAACTCATATGGTGTATTTTCCCTTTTCTTGCGGGGAACCTTATTTAAAAGGTAATTAGCTAATAGAATAGCTCCCCCTACATGTTTTGTGATAACCTAGAGCTTCCTAGCAATGCGTTCATCATTTCCTTTAGAGTCTGATTTTTCTGCTCGGCTACTCCATTTGATTGAGGAGAGTATGGTGGTGTCACTTTATGAATAATACCATGTTGTTTCGGTATTCACCAAATGGTTCAACATATTCACCACCACGATCACTTCTCACCATCTTAATCTTTTTATTAAGTTAGGTTTCAACTTCCTGTTTGTAAAGAATAAATTTCTCTATAGCTTCGTCTTTGCTCTTAAGCAAATATACATAGCAATATTTTTGTGCTATCATCAATAAAGGTAATAAAATATTTATTCCTTCATTTGGTTTGAACAAACTTTAAGTCACAAACATCGCTATGTATTAGATCAAGTCGTTTGTACTTCTTTCAACAGTTTGAAATGAAGACCTTGTTAATTTTGCCTCAACACAAGTTTCACATTTGTAATTATAATTAATGTGAAATGAAGGAATATGCTCTAAATTAATTAATCTATGTAAAATATCATAATTAACATGTCTAAGCCTACCATGCCATAAATTAAATGACTTAAGTATAAAAACAGAAGAAGAAGCGATATTCTTATTCATTGATTTTACTTTTACAGAGGTTGCATTAAGTTTCCACATGTCGTTTAATACATATCCCCTTCCCAAAAACATTCCCCTTTTAGACAAAATTAGCTTTTGGGATTCAAACACTATCCTAAAGCCGTGTACATTGACGAGTGTCCCAGAAACAAGGTTCTTGCATATGTTAGGCACGTATAACACATTTTGAAGCTTTAGTTTTTTTGCAAGAAGTCATCTTCAAGACCACACTACCCTTCTCTTTGATATTGGAAGTCGCGACATTTCCCATATAGAGCTTCTCCTTTTGTGACAAGGCACTAACTCAGAAAAGGAGTCTTTGTCGCGGTAAATATGACGTGTGTAACACCTCAGACCCGGCCCGGACGTTGTGGCCGAATCTGGTGATGTCACATCAAAGGAATATTTCAAAACCACTTCGCTTATTTAAAACTTAAGTTTAAAGCTTAGGAACCCAAAATCCGAGCAACTTGTCAAGTAATGATAAAAGCCCATGTTTTAAGAAAACGCCCATATGTTATAGGTATTTCTAAAACCATGTTTAAACTTTAGAAATTTATTCCCGTTTAACAATTAAACTGTTGAAAACATAAGGAAACTTAAATGTAAAGTCAAATTGAAGATACAAGGCCTTATTAAAAATGAAATAATTAACAATAAGTCATTCGAAAACAAATAAACAAAAACTTCTAAGTAACTTGTAGTGTGGCCATCTTCGAGTCCTCTCCCACGTCGAGCCGTCTACTGAGGGTCACCTGAAACATATAAGAAGAGGGTGTGAGTTTCGAAACTCAGTGTGTACGACCGTTGGTAACCAATCAACATGCATTTATCACATTGGGCCTAAGCCCTATCAAAATCGATGGTCTTGGGCCTTAGCCCACTATGACCTCATATCACATCAGTATCACATGAATGCAATGCTCCCATCCCAAATCCAACCCTGCACTCCATTTTCCTTCCGACCCTACACTCCTGTGGGGATATAAATATCAACCCACCCATCCCTACACTCCAATGGTAGCACTAACAGCGGCACTACTAAAACGTTACAGCAGGGTTGCTAAGCATATAATGGGCTTAAAGCCATCGGTGGATCGACGGTCGTCAAGTGACTATGCGATCCTCACATATCTTCCTCCATATCATCAAACCCACCCAAGTGCAACATATATCTCATGAATGCAACATACACATTTTCACACATTTAGCACCTAGGAGTATTTTAGTCATTTCACTACCCACGAGTATTTTTCTAAATCTACCCACAGGGGTATTTTTGTAATTCTACCATAAAGGGGTATTTTCGTAATTTCTTTCATCTCGTGTTTTAGTTATGAACTTTGGCCTATCAATAAGTCCTTGCGGCTAAAGTGAACAGACACTATGCACCAGGTAGGATCCTAGAAAAGAGGAGGTGGGTCACTAGGATCGCTTAAGTACCAAGCTCCCCCTAGATCCAATCCTAGACATGCATATGTCCATTGCCACACTCTAACCTAGCGACTTGTCCACAGACATGTTTGATTATTAAATTAAGTTTATACTATTTAAGAATTTATCAAAACTAGGCCTAGAATCCATTAAAACCCTAGGATGCATTTCTAAAATCCCATAAGGCCCACTAAGCCCAATAATGTCCATATAGCCCATTAAGCCCAATCATGTTTATGTAGCCCATTAGGTCCGATCATAATCAAATCATACAACCATCCATATCAATCCATCATTCAATTTCACATATCAACTGTAACACCTCTAACCCGTATCCATCGCCGGATTAGGGTTACGAGGCAATACCATTCTAAACCCAACCCAGAATAGGTATTAATATACATATATCATACTTCTTTAGTACAAGTTCGAATCAAATAAACTTCACACGCATGTCTATAAAAATTTTGAATTCATTATTAAACATACATCAATTACATTTTACTAACTTTCGCATATATAAGAATTAGCATAAACCATTTCATTCATCGAACATTTTAAATCATTATCATAAAATCTATCTCACATGCATGTAAACAGCCAACCATTTACAAAACCATTTTAAAACGTCTCATAGCCAAGTACACAATCACGTTATGTTCAGATTATTAAAGCATCTCAGAAGCCGAATATGGACAAAGTATTTTATATTCAATAATCTAAATCTAAAGAACATTTCATCAATAGTGTACTCAACTTCTCACGGCGTTTACACATTTATTCATATCCCAATTTATCTACTAAAACACATTATATACTTATCAATATAATACGTATACTAAGGCCTAATCTCATAGTCACTTACATCTTCTATTCTAACATGTTTTAAGCTTACTAAAAGAACTATTTATAAATCATACATAAGCATCTTTCATTAAAGTAAAAGTTACTATTCATTTGGTCTTTGACATTACAATGGCCGAATATGCACATGCTAAAATCACTTTATTAAAACAAATTACCTATTATCAAAACCTATACCAAAAACTTACTTAACCGAATCTAGGATATATCAAACTCAATACCAATTTCCAAAAGCAATTAAACATATAATCAACCACATCTCTTACAATTATCATAGCCGAATTATTAAAACATACCTATCTTATAAATAGCGTAAAACATATAAACCAAACTCATTATACATATATATGTCTATCATGACTAATTTTACACAACCAAAAATACATAACCTATAATGCCATCCTTGCCTATCATGAACTTATTTACCGTATCACATAAACACCATGGTTGAAGTTTCATAACTAAAAGTTAACTTAATGATTGATCAAGCCACATATTCAAACACTAAACATAAACACATCAGAAATTAAAAATTCATAATGAGTTAACATCATAGCCGAATTCACTTAAAACCAAAAATACTAAAATTCAGCCATATTCGCATGGCATATATTTGTATACACACCATTTGGAATACTCAAAAAGTAACACAGCCTATACATGCCATAAACTTTAAGTTTAACTTAAAAACAAGTACCAAAATATTGATGATAGTGTGACAAGATTTAGCGACGATCCTCGAGCACGTAACGATCACCGAAGTAAATCTAAAACATGAGAGTAACCAACAACCAAGTAAGCTTTAACAGCTTAGTAAGTTATAAGCAATTATATAACAATGCATTAAAACATTATATTAGAAAATTTTCACATTTCATGACCCTAGGACGAATATCCCCACATTCAGTAATAGCTTTCACATAAATCTATAATCCAATCCATATCTCAAAAAAAATACATATAAATCACAATTTAATACATATAATACGTAATTTTCATTTCAACAACCAAAACTTACCTTACTATCCATATATGATATATCATCGCATACCTGCTTATTTTATTTCGCTTAATATTTCCAATAATCAATATCCTTGATGAATCAATAAACCTGTACGCTCAATGCCAAACCCTGTAACGTATCGCACACTTAGTGTCGTCACATTAACAGTTCACACACTTAGTGCCAAATTCTCGTAACGTATCTCACACTTAGTGCCGTTACCTTTAATATTCCGCACACTTAGTGCCAAATGACCGATTTCGCACACATAGTGCATTACTCAAAACTTATTACTCTTTTAATTAAACACATATATAAAAACTTAAACCTCATTTACATATACATATATATATACAAATTACTTATTTCATTTCTATAATAATTCACATTCGGCTATACCATTGATATAAAAATATTCATCACATTCAACCATATTCATCTCTTAAATCAATGTCTCACATAGCTATATCACCAACATATATGTATACTTCACATTCGGCTAAATGCAACTCTCAATCAATATCACATTCGGCATTATGTCATTATAAATACTTACCTCTATTAAATACATGTACATCATTATAGATAAAAATTCAATTCAACCCAATTGCTTAAAAACTTACCTCGAGTATCGACGGACTACGTTTTCCTACTATTCAATTTCTCCTTTCCCCGATCCAATCCCGATCCTTTTTGTTCTTGATCTAAATAATTTCAAAGTAAGCTCATTCAAACATATTTGCATTCAATTTAGTCCAAAAGCGTATAAATGGGCAAATTACATTTTTACCCTTAATATTTCACATTTTTACAATTTAGTCCCTATTGCACAAACACAAAATATTCAAAATTTGACCACACTTCTTTAGGGCCGAATATTCATAGTCCTAATACAAGCTCATACATTTCATTTATTTTGCATTTTAGTCCCTCAAAAATTTATTTTTGCAATTTAATCCAAATTACTTAATTTCATCAAAAATTCAAAAACAAAACTTGTTAATCTAACACATACAATCCATATTTCATCATCAAACCACAAAAACAACAAGCTTTCTTCAATGGCAATTCACGAAATACACAACCAATTCAGGAATTCAAGTATGGGCTAGCTAAATCACATAGCAACGATCTCAAAAACGTAAAAATTATCAAAAATCAAGCTAAAACTTACCTTTAATCAAGTTCCAAAAATGGCCGAACCTAAGGAACTCTTGTTTCTTGTTTCTTTTCTTTATATTCGGTCATGCAAATAAGAAAACCATGGCTTTTAATTATTTTATGTTTTATGTTATATAACATTATTAACCAAATTACATATATAACCTTTATAAAATAATGACAAAACCATATAATAGTTGTATATCACCGTCTATTACAAAATATCATGGGCAATTTGCAACTTAAAGCCTCCAAATTAATAGAACAACCACTATTTGGCCCTTTCACAAATAACCACTAAATTTTTATTTTACGCAATTAAGTCCTATTATTAAATTAAGCATACAAAAAATCAAATTTTCATACGAAACTTTCACACATGCAAATTCACAGATAATAAACACAGAAAATAATATTTAAATATTTTTCTGACTCGAATTCATGGTCCCAAAACCACTATTCTGATTAGGGTCAAAATTGGGCTGTTACATCAACTTTTGCCGATTTGGGCCCATGAGCTCGGCAGGCCCATTTAGCCTCATTTGGCTCGGTCGGCCAAATAGTGGCCCGAGACCATGAGATCACTCTCTTGGCCTCGATAATCGTATCGGTGTTCCCAAACAAATGTTCGCACGCTCGTATGGTTGCCGGCGCCAACCTTTCAGCTTTTCGGCATTTCAACTTTTCAGCTTTTCGGCTTTTCAACATTCCAGTTTTTTAGGATTTCGGCTTTTGCCGATTTGTCGTGTGTGAAGTGTATGTACACACCTGGTTACTGCGACATGCTACACTATTCTCAGCCTTAGCCTGCAATTAATACCAATCTCCAAGTCAATACACACTTAACTACAGTATTTACTCAAAAGCTGAAGCCTTACCATAACCTTACCGTGTGCCACCAGTTCTAGTAGCCCTTTCTTAGCTACTATTCACGATTATCCCCTAGATCTGCACCCACAAAAATACTTCAACAATCAAGTGACTCATATTCCACACAATTCACCCCTATAAGCCATACTTACATTCGACCATTCACTAAACCACAACTGAGACGAGTACACTTACCACTTGCTAAAGATCCTTACCACGCTTGCGATCTTTGAACCCTAACCTTGTTAATACAAGGTTAACGACAAGGAGATGTTAGATAACCCTTCGGCTTTAAACAAAACACACTAAGGAGGTTGACTGAGTACTTACCGAATCCCACTTTTGATCCTGCGGCCTAGATAGCTACTGAACGAGATATGGATTTTAACACTTGATCAATAGATTTGTGATGGAAGAAAAACAACAAAAAAATCGGCACAAATAGAGATTTCGGCAAAAAAGGTTGATGGTAATTTGGTAATGGAAGAAACCAATTGAGGGGGGAGGAAAGAAAAAAGATGATTGCAATATCCGGGATTTATGGCTTATGCATTAATGCTAAATTGTATGAAGTAGCATGCCTATGTGTGTTCTGATTGTGTTGTATGAATTTTGTGAACCTTAGAATGTAGGAAAAATGCCTTAGAAAATATTAAGTTTTAAGTTTAAAAGAGGAAGCTAGGCAGAGGAGGCCTTAAGAGAAATTGTAGGGAGATTTAGACACAAAAATCAGCTTGTTAAATTGGCTTGGAGGCGCCACTTAAAGCTTTGGTAAGTGACGCCATATGCAGTGGGCAAGGGGCTAGGTTCGAGCTGCAAGGGAAACAAATAAAAGAGTTTTATTTTGCAGAAAGGAGCAAGAGAGGTGGACGGCAAGGGGGCACTAAGGGATGAGTTTAAGATGTGGTCTAATCCTTTTGAAATTTCGGCTAAGTAGAAGATAAATGAGGAGTTATTTTTAAATTATTTTGAGTGTGCAAGGAGGAGGAAAAATAGGAGAAAAGGAAGGGATGAGATAAGGGGAAGGAGTTGGCCGGCCTAGGGACTCCTTTAAGGTGATTTTCAGCCAAGTTTAGTAAGGGGAATAGCCGAATTTCATTAAGGCATTGTAGCCTCTCTTTTGTTTTCTTTTTCTCTCCAAAACCATCATCTTTCTCTTCTTTTTCTTTTAGTCTAGCCGAAATCTTCTTCTCCCTAATCCACCATTGCCGTAACCCCTAAAAAGATTCGTACCCTTCCTCTTGTGTTCCTTGTTGAAGCCGAATCCTCTACTTGGTGGCCATAGCCGATTGCTCCTCTACCCTTTAGGAGCCGAGTTGATCGTTTAAGCAAAAGCCAAATCCCCCTGTTTCAAGAAAGGACATTTGATTAAGTTGGTAAGGAATCTCTTCTATGCCGAACTCTTGTTATTTTCTTTCTCTAACTATTGAAAATCGAGGCTTTAATCCCATTATTACTTTGTGGCTGAAACTTTGAAGGAGATTTCGGGACTTGTCTCTAGTCGACTATAAGGAGAAGATTTTCGGGATTTCAATACCCAAGGTAAGTCATGTGACATTCGGCCAAGGGCCACTTATTGTGATTTAATGTTAGAATTGGATCTAACATGTACTCTGTAGGATTTCGATATCTTTATAGCCAAGAGACTACTTTCGGGATTTGATTAGTAATCAAATCGGCAGCAAGGTAAGAATTTAAGTTGTGATAATCCTTCGGGATTTGATTGTATAAGCTGATTAGGTTTTGCTAAGAAACTTAGTGTTGGATGAATGTAGGAACTAGGGATCTAGAGTTCTAGATCGGGATTTTCAGGATTTCAGTGGAAGCGTTAAGTAAACCAGGTGTGTACCCCACACTAACTCTTAACAGATTTATGGCATCTATTTATTATATGTGTTTATAATAATGTGAAAAGTGGGCAAAGGTACCATGCAATGGTACAAAGTACTCAGGTATGTAACCTTAACATTATGTTAATAAATGATATGAATATTTGGAATATGGCACATATGTGAATATTGATAAGAATGTGAAATAAGGCATAAGGCATGATATTGCATGATTTGTATGACATGGGGCATATGGGTGATATTTTAAGGGGAAGTGATCTGGTGGTTTTTACCACAATATCTGGTGACTCATGTCACATAATCTGAATGTGGTGACTTATGTCACAAAATATTATCTGGTGGCTATGCCACAAAAATTTATAAGGGTGATGAGCAAGTCGTCTGCAGCGACTGCCTTCGATGATGTGTAGCGGATGGAGGGTCGACTTAGTAGTCCCCACGGTGTGATGGTTGGTATGGGTGATGTGTAGCGGATGGTTATCTAGGTTTGGGTTCGGGATTGCATCATTATTTATATTTGCTATATGTATATGTATGATCTGATATGCCTAAATCATTGGGACTTTGTGTTAGTGGTTACACATTGAGTCTGTTTGACTCATCCCGTTAGGGGATATCTTTTTAGGTGACACTCAGTGATGGACCAGGTCGGCAGGAGCTTAGTGGTGGCCATGTTCAGCTTAGATTTTATTTTATTTTTGGACTTTCTATTTTCAAGTATTTTGGATTTATTTCGGGTTTTCTTTAATGTAATAAGGCCACTAGAATGAAACTGTTTATGCATGCATTCTAAGTATTTAGTACGTTACGGTTTATATCAAATTAAAGTTTAAGTAACTTTTCTTAAAAACCAATGTTAAATGTTTTGACACCTAAACATAAATGATTTTCAATTTAAAAGATAATCTTTAAACTCGGCAATTCTTTTTAACTTGTGGTTTTGGAATATAAAAACAAGGTTTTAAATAAATCCCCGATTTCAAGAGTAGCAACGTTTTCAATTAAACTCAACACACATCAAATCTTCTCCAAAATTACCCAAAGTTTCCAAAGAAACAAACCAGTTTTGAACCGTTTTACTTAAGGAACATACCAGATCCGGTCAAGGCTCGTAGGCCGGGTTTGGGGTGTTTCAGTTTGGTATCAGAGCCCAGTTTTAAACTCTCGGCCTTAGGTTTAAAGCCCATAACGTTTTCAAAATTAAGCCCAAATGAATTTTGTGAAAGATTTTGTGAAATGAGCAGGTTTTCTGGCATGGCACCTAAGTCTCCGACCCGAAGTCCACCAGGTAAGTACTCCTAACTGTTGTGTGATTTATAGTATGATTTGTAGAAGGGTATATCGGGAACATAGATTAGCATAGTAAGTTATTGAACCCTAGGATTAGTTTTCCCCAACATAAGAATTACATAAGACTTAATGCCTAACTAAACAAACCTGTGAAGTAAGTCTCCGAGTTAGGGTGTGTCAACCATTGTGCGCATGTTTAGGATTGGATTCAGGAAGAGTCTGGTATTTAAGCAGTCCTCGTGACTCACCTCCTCTTCGCTCGAATCCTACCTGGTATGTAGTGACAGTTCACCCTAACCAAGTGGACTTACTCACGGGCTAAACTCAATAATTAAAACCCGAAAGGGACTAGCTATATTTTCATAAAACCCTAGTTTTAAAATCACCAAATTGCCTCTTTGAATTGTGAAAAAAAAAATTATTTTGAAAGTTTTTCTCGATTCATAAAAATTACCTAAGTACCCCTGGTTGTAAAATTACTGAAATGCCCTTGATTTGAAAAATTTTAAATTACCATACTACCCTCGACTTTTACTAAGATATTTTTTTCAAAATACCAGAAACCCCTATTTTTCAAAATATTAAAATACCCTGATTTAGAAAATTTACGAAATTACCCCTGATTTACAAAATTACCAAAATGACCCCGATTTCCAAAATTTCTGCCATACCTCTGATTTGAGAAAATTTTCAAAAGTACCCTCGAGTTTTGAAAATTTCAAAGTGCCCTGATTTATTAAGATTTTCAATTGACCCCGATTTATTACCAAAATACCCCCGTAGGAGAAATGACGAAAATACCCCTAGGTTAGGAGCAGATAAAAATGTTCAAACGATGAATGTGTATAGTAGATATTACTGAATGGATGTGTTTCTCTGAATTAGGGTAGAAAACATGGAACGAAAACTTTGATTGATCGAAAGAACTACTACTAAGCTCCTTTTTATAAAATTTCTTCGCGGATAATCAGTGGAACAAAATACTAATGCATAAAATTACTTAAATTAGATTAAAGCGCGATCGTAAAAATGAGTTCTAGGGGACGTGGTCGTAATGTGCGACGACGTGGTAGGGGCAGAATGACCATATCAAAACCTGTTAGGTCTGGTTAAGGGTCCGAGAATGAGGTACCACTACCCCCACCACCAGCTGTTGGTGTTGAGCAACAAGATCGGACGGGGATGATGCGATGCTCGCGAGCGGTCTTTGCGAGTTTTGGAGATGGTGGCTGGAGCAGGTGGAGGTATGGGAGCTCGGAAATTTGTACCCGAGCGACTCCGAGCTAATGGAGCTGAAGTGTTTCATGGTGTATCTGGAGTGGCACCTAGTACAGCTGAGTATTGGTTGGAGGTGACAGAGTGAATTATGGATCATTTGGATCGACCGTGCTGAGAGAAAGTGAAAGGAATGGTGTCGCTTCTTCGTGTGAAGCATATCAATGGTGGCTCACAGTTCGGGATGGTGCCACAGTTGAGGATCTCACTTGGGAATTTGTTAAGGCGGCGTATCAGAAGAAGTATGTTGGTACTAGTTATACTAATGCACAGAGGAAGGCATTTCTGGGGCTGGTTCAAGGGAACAAGTCCGTAGCGGAATATGAGGCTGAATTCTTAAGGTTGAGCCGGTATGCTCGAGGGATAGTGGCTACGGAGCATGAACGATGTGTCCAGTTTGAAGACGGACTGAGGGATGATCTGAGGTTGTTGATAGCTCCGCAGCAGGAGCGGAAATTTACCGTGCTAGTCGAAAAGGCTAAGGTAGCTGAGGAGATTAAGGACTCTGTAAGGCAAAACACTGATCGAAATAGGCAAAAGAGAGGTTTTGGATCGTCAGGATCATTTGGGAATATTCAAAAGAGGCCTAGAGTTGATGGGCCGCGAGGTCGTGCCGTGTGTAGGAAGCGAGATCGTACTTGTACTCAGTGTGGAAAGATGCACTTAGGAGAGTGTTGGAAGAAGACAAGAGGATGCTTTAAGTGTGGGTCTAAGGAACACATGATTAAGGACTGTCCTATTAAGATAGATGGGAGCCGACCCACGGGTCAGGGTTCTAATCAGGCTGGAAGAGGTGGACAGCAGCCTCAGCGGGGTCGTGGTCCGATTGGTAGAGGAAATAGTGCTGGGAGAGGACGTGGAACACTAGGCAGAGGTGTTAGTATCATCGAGGCTAGACGGCCAGGGCCAGTATATGCGATTCGTCGGAGAGGAAAACAACGATGCACACGATGTTATACGCAGCACGTTCTTTATTTCTGGGTTACCCTTTATTGCTTTGATAGACATAGGGTCAACTCATTCCTATGTTGCTAGTGAAGTATCTGAAACTCTGCATGTGAACTCTGAGACTGTACCTAGGAAGATGACTGTACTTAGTCCTTTAGAACAGACTGTAGTAGTAGATAAGCTCTTTAAGGAAGTACCTTTAGAAGTTCAAGGGACGCAGTTCCCAGCTGACTTAATGGAACTGCCATTCGGAGAATTTGATCTAGTCTTAGGCATGGACTGGTTAGTGAAGTACTGTGCGAATGTGGATTGTGCCGCTAAACGCATGTCGTTGAAAACTCCCGACGATAAGGAAGTTGTGGTGATGGGCGAAAGACGGAACTATTTGTCGAAATAGTATATCGCTCTTAAGGCGGAGAAGATGGTAAGGAAAGGTGTGTCCGCTTTCCGATGTTGGTCAGTGCCTTGGATGCTAAGGAAACAAGTGGTGAAGGGGTTAGAACAGTAAGGGAATTTGTAGATGTTTTTTCGGAGGAATTACCTGGAATACCCCCGGATAGGGAGGTGGAGTTTGGAATTGATTTGCTGCCGGGAACTGCTCCTGTGTCAATTGCTCCGTATAGAATGGCACTAAAGGAGTTGGTTGAGCTCAAGGCTCAGATCCAAGAGTTGCTTGATCGTGGGTTTATCCGACCCAGTGTGTCTCCATGGAGAGCACCGGTCTTGTTTGTGAAGAAAAAGGACGAAACTATACGTATGTGCATAGATTATCGTCAGTTGAATAAGCTGACCATCAAGAACAAGTACCCTTTGCCAAGGATAGACGACTTGTTCGATCAACTGAAGGGGGCAGCAGTATTCTCGAAGATAGATCTAAGGTCTGGATATCATCAGCTTAAGGTGAAGGAAGTAGATATCCATAAGACAGCTTTCCGGACAAGATACGACCATTATGAGTTCTTAGGAGTACCGTTCGGATTGACGAACGCCCCAGCCGCGTTCATGGATATGATGAACTGGGTTTTTCAACCTTACTTGGATCAGTTCGTCGTTGTATTCATTGACGACATCCTAGTATACTCCAAGTCTGAAGAGGAGCATGATGAGCATCTTCGGGTTGTGTTGCAAGCTCTGATACCAATTTGTAACACCCCAGACCCAGCCCAAACATTACGACCGGGTTTGGTGTGCTACAGAGAAAACATTTCTTTGAAAACTTCTTTAAACCCGTTTAACTTTTTAATAAAGGATAGTGTCTTGTTTAAAAACAGTTGAGATGTATAAAACCCACATTTAGGTTTATTTAAAAAGATTTATTAAATCAAGTTGTTATATATTTTAAATGTACCCGATGGCACGATAAAACATTTTGCGTACAACTTGAGAAAAACATGTGTACTTATTTTAATTTCATTAAAATAGTTTAAACAAATTGTTCGAAACATGTAAAATAAAAATAATTCTTAGGAGGGCTTATTACACTTTGATTAAAATAAAACTAACAATCGAATAAAATAAACTGAAATTCAAAGTCCATTAAATTCAAATTCCACTGCATGGCCACCTCGAGTCCATCCGGCTCCATCTCCGCGATCTACTCGTCTGCAAAATAGTAAGGGAAGGGGTGAGTCACCAAGACTCAGTGTGTAAATCCCCCACCCGAAAATTACATCTCATACACAAATCATTAATAAACATGCTCATGCAACCCAACTAGCCATCCATACTCCTTTTCTACCCCGTGTGGTCAAAACCACTGATGACTTAAAGTCACAATTTAAGTGATGGGGCTAACCCATCGTGTGGTCAAAACCACTGATGACCAAAGGTCACAATATAACAAATGTGGTCAAAACCACTGGTGGTACCAAACCACTGGGACTTAGTCGCAATTAATCAATCGTTGTGGTCAAAACCACTGATTAACATAGGTCACAATAATCTGATGGGGCCAACCCATCTTGTGGTCAAAACCACTGACGACAGTCTATAATATCATCCCCCTCCTCTCATCAATCCCACCATCACATGCTTATACATCAAATTTCATATATCTAGTCATAGTATTAAACATCATGTGATGGCATGCAAATATATATTAAAAATTACAAGTTAGGGGACTTACCCGAATTCCATAATTATGCCACAAGCTAACCACAACCAAAAGATTTAAGGCAAACAATAACGTCATGTAAATTAATAAAGTGTGTATAGAGATCTTACACACCTGTTACTATCGTAATCCCTATATCTCGAAACTCCGATCTACAACACTAAATTTTGACCTTACACGTCCTTTGAACACTCACCACCTTACGATATGTAAATCCGTTTCACTTCCCTACAATCGGCAACCATACATATTAGTAGCCCTCGACTTTCCGACCACTACAATATTGTCTATTAAAAAAAAGATCCTTACCACTACTTACCTTAGGGGAATAAATCCCGAATGCTTTCCCTAATGGTTATGGCTTCCCTACAATAGCTTTAATCGTATTAGCAATAATCATAGGCAAAAACTTTAATTTTAAAGGAGAGGATTACCCCTTACCACACTTATTGAAAATCGGCAGCACCCTTTTTCCTCAAGGAAGATTCGGCCTAAGCACAATTAGAGGGCTGAAATTTCGAGAAGAGGAGAAGGGGTATTCGGCTAAGAAGAAACAGAAAAGCTGGAAATTTCTAAGCAAATTTTTGCTAAGAGTTAGGAGAGAATTCGGCAGCACAATGAAGAGGAAAAGAAGAAAAGCATTTGCTGGAATTTTTTTGGGCACTTCTTGGTATACAAAACTGAATAGGGATGGCCTTAATGAGTCCTTCATTTGGCCAACTTCTCCCCCCCTTTTGCTGATAATTTCAGTTTTTAATTATCAAAGATAATGCATGATTTATCTCCCAAGAATTCAAAAGCAAATAAACCACTAATAACTCCCCCACTTCCAGCCGAATATGAGCCTAAAATAGCTCTCCCTTATCACCTCTTTAATAAATAAAGATAAAAATAAAATAAATAAATAAAAAAATAATAAAAACCCCACTCCTTTAGCCGAATAACAACAAGGTCCATTGTTATCAAATTAGGTCCCATGTGCAGGCCATGACCCCCTCTCCAGGACGCCAAAAAAAAATAAAACCCTACTGCTGCTTCTTCGGTTCGAACCCAGGACCTACTGCAGCCCTCTCTTAACGCCCCTTGCCATCTTTCCCATTTGACTTTCATGTCATAAAACCCCATCATTTTATTTTAAAGCCTTCTTACTTAAGCCCATCACTGCATATAAGAAAAATAAAACACAAAATGCTGCTCCTGCCATTCGAACCTGCGCCTACCTTCACCTCCATCTCCTTAGTGGCGCATGGAAGCCACTTTGCCAATGAGTTCTTTGTGTCATAGACTCGCCCCATCCTCTTTTAAGGCCTCCTTCGTTAGCTCCCTTGTCCAAAATAAAAACACACCAAGCGCTTTCCCATGACTCGAACTTGAGTCCCTTGCCAAGACCCTCAAGTGGCGTCCCAAGCCACTCCACCAAGCTGACTTTCTTGTCCAAATCCTCACCAATTATTTTTAAGGTCTTCCTAAGCCAACTCCTACATAACGAAAAAAATAAATTCCCAAGCGCCACTCCAAAGAGGCTTGAACCCAAGACCTCCTTGCATCACCCTTAAGCGCACCAAGCCAACTGCTGTACCAAGCCCATTGTTTGTCATATTTTGCCCAAAATTTTATTTAAGCCCTATCTCACCTAGCTCCCTCCTTTTAGGTACTAAAAAAAAAATTTAATACTAAATCAGGCCTAGCTCGGGTCTAATTCTAGACCCTAAAACATGTCAAATGATCATAGAATTTAATTCTTCAAGCACACACATGGGAAAATATTTAAATTACAAACAACCCCTAATTTAGGATGTTACAGTCTCCATGGAGAGCACCGGTCTTATTTGTGAAGAAAAAAGACGGAACTATGCGTATGTGCATAGATTATCGTCAGTTGAATAAGCTGATCATCAAGAACAAATACCCTTTGCCAAGGATAGATGACTTGTTCGATCAAGCGGAAGAGGCGGCGATATTCTCGAAGATAGATCTAAGGTCTGGATATCATCAGCTTAAGGTGAAGGAAGTAGATATCCATAAGACAGCTTTCCGGACAAGATACGACCATTATGAGTTCTTAGTAATGCCGGTCGGATTGACGAACGCCCCAGCCGCGTTCATGGATATGATGAACCGGGTTTTTCAACCTTACTTGGATCAGTTTGTCATTGTATTCATCGACGACATCCTAGTATGCTCCAAGTTTGAAGAGGAGCATGATGAGCATCTTTGGGTTGTGTTGTAAGCGTTGAGGGAGAAGAAGCTTTATGCAAAATTCAGCAAGTGTGAATTTTGGCTTAAGGAGGTTGCATTCTTAGGGCATGTGGTGTTTGCAGAAGGAATAAGGATGGATCCTCGAAAGATTGAGGCAGTATTAGATTGGAAACCACCTAAGTCTGTGGCTGAGGTTCATAGTTTCTTAGGATTAGCAGGCTACTACAGAAGGTTCGTAGAAGGGTTTTCATCAATAGCCGCACCGCTGACGAAATTGTTGAGAAAGGAGGTACCTTTCGTATGGACAGATAAGCAACAGGAGAGCTTTGAGAAGCTTAAGAGGGTTTTGACTGAAGCTCCGATTTTGATTCAGCCGGTGGCAGGGAAGGACTTTGTGGTGTACTGTGATGCTTCTCACACAGGATTGGGATGCGTATTGATGCAAGACGGGAAAGTAGTCGCTTATGCGTCTCGACAACTAAGGCCACACAAGGTTAACTACCCGACGCATGATTTGGAATTGGTGGTAGTGGTCTTTGCTCTTAAGGCGTGGAGGCATTATCTATATGGAGAAAAGTCAGTAATCTATACAGACCACAAGAGTCTTAAGTATCTGTTGACTCAGAAGGAGTTGAATCTGAGACAGTGAAGGTGGGTGGAATTATTGAAAGACTACGATTGTTCCATAGAATATCACCCGGGCAAGGTGAATGTAGTGGCGGATGCCTTAAGTCGAAAAGTGGTGTCGGATCGAGGCGATGTTTGCACATCCGAGCTTGTATGATGATGGAAGTCTGTGGCGAGTTGCAAGTTAAGCCGACATGGTGAATGAGGTGAAGGAAAGTCGGTTAGTGGATGAGGATTTAAGTGCTAAGTTGCGGCAAGTGTGAGTGGGAGTTGGAAGATTATGGTATTAATGACGAGGGAGTATTGTGTTTCAAGGGCAAGGTCTGTATGCCGAAGAATGAGGACTTAAGGCAGAGGATTCTTCAGGAATCGCATAGTAGCCCTTATGCTATGCATCCTGGAGGTACCAAGTTGTCTGAGGATCTAAGGGAGCATTTTGGTGGCACTGGTCTTAAGAGGAAAGTTACGAATTTGTAGGAAATGCTTGGCGTGTTAGCAAGTGAAGGCTGAACACCAGGTTCCGTCAGGATTGCTTCAACCAATAATGATTCCACAGTGGAAGTGGGAGAGAATCACCATGGACTTCGTTAGTGGGCTTCCCCTTACGCCTACTAAGAAGGACTCGGTATGGGTGATAGTAGATCGGTTGACAAAGTCCGCGCATTTCATTCCAGTGCGGGTTGACTATTCTTTGCAGAAGTTGGCGAAGTTGTATGTGGCGGAGATTGTGAGATTGCATGGAGTGCCGGTATCGATTATTTCAGATAGGGATCCAAGGTTTATGTCTCAGTTTTGGAAAGCACTACATCAAGCTTTAGGCACCAGATTGGATTTCACGATGGCATTCCATCCACAGTCGGACGGTCAATCTGAGCGAGTGATCCAAGTGTTAGAAGATATGCTGAGGGGCTGTGTGATAGACTTCAGTGGAAGTTGGGAAGAATATTTGCCTTTAGCAGAATTTGCATACAATAACATCTACCAAGCCAGTATTCGGATGGCGCCGTATGAAGCGCTGTATGGATGGAAGTGTCGCACTCCTACGTGTTGGACAGAATTAGGGGAACGTTAGGTTTTGGGTCTAGAGATTGTGGCAGAATCCGAGGAGAAGGTAAAGGTAATTCTGGCACGGTTAAAGGAGGCATCTGATAGGCAAAAGTCGTATGCAGATCTTAAGCGAAAGGAGATAGAATTTGATATGGGAGATCAAGTGTTCCTTAAAGTTTCGCCTTGGAAGAAAGTGATGAGGTTTGGTCGCAAAGGGAAGTTAAGTCCCAGGTTTATAGGACCTTATCGGGTATTGAAGCGAGTTGGACCAGTAGCATACCAGTTAGAGTTGCCTCCAGAGTTGAAGCAGATGCACAATCTATTCCATGTTTCGATGCTACGTCATTATCGATCGGATCCATCTCATGTAGTACCAGTTGAGGAGGTGGAACTAAGGCCAGATTTGTCCTACGAGGAAGAGCCGATTCAGATCTTGGAACGAGATGTGAAAGTGCTACGGAGGAAATCAGTTCCTCTAGTTAAAGTGTTATAGCGCAATCATGGATCGGAGGAAGCTTCATGGAAGCCAGAAGAAGCAATACGACAACAATACCCTCACTTATTTCAGCCAGGTAATTTCGAGGACGAAATTATTTTAAGGGGGGTAGAATTGTAATATCCGGGATTTATGGCTTATGCATTAATGCTAAACTGTATGAAGTAGCATGCCTATGTCTGCTCTGATTGTGTTGTGTGAATTTTGTGAACCTTAGAATGTAGGAAAAATGCCTTAGAAAATATTAAGTTTTAAGTTTAAAAGAGGAAGCTAGGCAGAGGAGGCCTTAAGAGAAATTGTAGGGAGATTTAGACACAAAAATCAGCTTGTTAAATTGGCTTGGAGGCGCCACTTAAAGCTCTGGTAAGTGACGCCATATGCAGTGGGCAAGGGGATAGGTTCGAGCTGCAAGGGAAACAAATAAAAGAGTTTTATTTTGCAGCAAGGAGCAAGAGAGGTGGACGGCAAGGGGGCACTAAGGGATGAGTTTAAGATGTGGTCTAATCCTTTTGAAATTTCGGGTAAGTAGAAGATAAATGAAGAGTTATTTTTAAATTATTTTGAATGTGCAAGGAGGAGGAAAAATAGGAGAAAAGGAAGGGATGAGATAGGGGGAATGAGTTGGCCAGCCTAGGGACTCCTTTAAGGTGATTTTCGGCCAAGTTTAGTAAGGGGAATAGCCGAATTTCATTAAGGCATTGTAGCCTCTCTTTCGTTTTCTTTTTCTCTCCAAAACCATAATCTTTCTCTTCTTTTTCTTTTAATGTAGCCGAAATCTTCTTCTCCCTAATCCACCATTGCCGTAACCCCTAAAAAGATTCATACCCTTCCTCTTGTGTTCCTTGTTGAAGCCGAATCCTCTACTTGGTGGCCATAGTCGATTGCTCCTCTACCCTTTAGGAGCCGAGTTGATCATTTAAGCAGAAGCTGAATCCCCCTGTTTCAAGAAAGGACATTTGATTAAGTTGGTAAGGAATCTCTTCTATGCCGAACTCTTGTTATTTTCTTTCTCTAACTATTGAAAATTGAGGCTTTAATCCCATTATTACTTTGTGGCCAGAACTTTGAAGGAGATTTCGGGACTTGTCTCTAGTCGACTATAAGGAGAAGATTTTCGGGATTTCAATACCCAAGGTAAGTCATGTGACATTCGGCCAAGGGCCACTTATTGTGATTTAATGTTAGAATTGGATCTAACATGTACTCTGTAGGATTTCGATATCTTTATAGCCAAGAGACTACTTTCGGGATTTGATTAGTAATCAAATCGGCAGCAAGGTAAGAATTTAAGTTGTGATAATCCTTCGGGATTTGATTGTATAAGCCGATTGGGTTTTGCTAAGAAACTTAGTGTTGGCCGAATGTAGGAACTAGGGATCTAGAGTTCTAGATCGGGATTTTTGGGATTTCAGTGGAAGCGTTAAGTAAACCAGGTGTGTACCCCACACTAACTCTTAATAGATTTATGGCATCAATTTATTATATGTGTTTATAATAATGTGAAAAGTGGGCAAAGGTACCATGCAATGGTACAAAGTACTCAGGTATGTAACCTTAACATTATGTTAATAAATGATATGAATATTTGGAATATGGCACATATGTGAATATTGATAAGAATGTGAAATAAGGCATAAGGCATGATATTGCATGATTTGTATGACATGGGGCATATGGGTGATATTTTAAGGGGAAGTGATCTGGTGGTTTTTACCACAATATATGGTGACTCATGTCACATAATCTGAATGTGGTGACTTATGTCACAAAATATTATCTGGTGGCTATGCCACAAAAATTTATAAGGGCGATAAGCAAGTCGTCTACAGCGACTGCCTTCGATGATGTGTAGCGGATGGAGGGTCGACTTAGTAGTCCCTACGGTGTGATGGTTGGTACGGGTGATGTGTAGCGGATGGTTATCTAGGTTTGGGTTCGCATCATTATTTATATTTGCTATATGTATATGTATGATCTGATATGCCTAAATCATTGGGACTTTGTGTTAGTGGTTACACATTGAGTCTGTTTGACTCACCCCCGTTGGGGATATCTTTTCGTGTGACACTCGGTGATGGGTAGGGTCGGCGAGGAGCTCAGATTTTATTTTATTTTTGGACTTTCTATTTTCAAGTATTTTGGATTTATTTCGGGTTTTCTTTAATGTAATAAGGCCACTAGAATGAAACTGTTTATGCATGCATTCTAAGTATTTAGTACGTTACGGTTTATATCAAATTAAAGTTTAAGTAACTTTTCTTAAAAACCAATGTGAAATGTTTTGACACCTAAACATAAATGATTTTCAATTTAAAAGATAATCTTTAAACTCGACAATTCTTTTTAACTTGTGTTTTTGGATTATAAAAACAAGGTTTTAAATAAATCCTCGATTTCAAGAGTAGCAACGTTTTCAATTAAACTCAACACACATCAAATCTTCTCCAAAATTACACAAAGTTTCCAAAGAAACAAACCAGTTTTGAACCGTTTTACTCAAGGAACATACCGGATCCGGTCAAGGCTCGTAGGCCGGGTTTGGGGTGTTTCAATGATGGAACTAAAAAAACCTTTCAAAGGGATTCGACACCCCCCTTTTATAGCCAAAGCCGAAACTACCTTTCCCCCAGAGTCCAATTCGGCACCAACACATCCACACCTCAATCCCCTATCTTTTCTCTCTCATCTTTACCTTAAATTTCTCTCCTGAACACTCCCTTCCAGAGTCCACCCTAGCGCCACTACCTTTTTTTCAATGTGAAAAAATAAAACCCCTTAATTCACCACTCTTAAGCCTCGAAGCTTGGACCTCTTCACCTGATAGTAACGCCACCTTGTAGCTACCCAAGTGACTCCACTTTGCCACTGGACCACAAGCCCATTTGTGTCCTATTTTCCCTTAATCTGTTTAAGAGGCCTAATACCTGAGACTAGGGTCCACTAAGGCAAAAATTAAATTTTTCCCTATCCCTAAGACTTCAAATAACCCTCAAAGCCTACATGCCAATTGTCATTTTCTCGCTCACTTAAAATTTTTCTGAGACCCAAAGCCCAAAGCCCAATAGGCCCAATTCTACTAGGCCCAAATTCAGGGTGTTACAACGTGTGACACCAGTATCAAGCCACCATTCTCTTGGATTTGAGTCAATCATGTTGAGTTTAGAAATTACAGCACATAAGTCCATATCAGACACTTCCTTTGAAATTTCTTCCACAACATCGGCTTCGTTAGCTCTGACTTTTTTTGGCAGCCTACAGTCAGATGACTTGTTCCCCATCTTGTTGCAATTGGAGCATTTTCCTTGAAATTTTTGTTTTTTGGAAACGCTACATTTTGGTCCCAATTTAGACCCATTCTGAGGTTGTTTTCCCTTCTTGAAGTCTTTGACTTCTACCATGTTTGCCTTAGCACTATTGACATTTGCTACTTTGTTGAGGTTTTGGCCAATACCTCTATTGTCTTCTTCAATCCGAAGTCTGACAATCAGGTCTTCCACTGACATTTCCTTTCTTTTGTGCTTTAGGTAGTTCTTGAAGTCATTCCAAGCAGGGGGTAGCTTCTCAATAATGGTTGCCACCTAGAAGGATTCAGTTATGGCCATCCCTTCAGTAAGAATTCCGTAAATGATTAGTTGAAGTTCCTACACTCGATTCACAACTAGTTTAGAATCAACCATTATAAAATTCAATTCCGTAAATGATTAGTTGAAGTTCCTGCACTTGATTTACAATTAGTTTAGAATCAACCATTATAAAATTCAAGAATTTAGCAACTAAAAACTTTTTAGCTCCAACATCTTCGATTTTGTATTTATGGTCCAATGATGTCCATAATTCCTTAGCCATCTTCTTGACACTGTATACTTCGTACAATGCATCCGTCAACCCATTTAGGGTTTAATTTTGGCACAGGAAATCAGAATGCTCCCAAGCTTCAACAACAGTGAAGGCGATAACATCATCTACCTCACCCTTTTTAATAGTAGGAGGGTCATCCTCCAAAAATTTGGCCAAGTTCAACATGGTCAAATAAAGCAACATCTTCTGTTGCCATGTCTTGAAATTTTTTTAAGAGAATTTCACAGGCTTCTTGTTGTAGTTATAGCCACTGACAACATTGAGTTTTGATTTGAAGCTTGAGTTGGAACCAACACTCTAGATTGCGAATTGGTGGAAGTTTGTATTTTTTCTATTAAGATTTCAGAAACTGAACCTAAATTAGTAATAATAATAACAGAAAATTTAATTTCCAGTTTATACTACCCTTTGATTCTATTAAATGAAATAATTTTAAAAATTCTGAAACAAAATCAATAACTAATTTCTAGTAATAGAATTGTTACTCTCAAACGATTACTGTTAACAACATAAATCGAACAAATCCTGTTAACTGGAAGGAATAAAATCCTGAAACATAATTATTCAATTTATTTCTGTTTGAAACAAAAAATTGAACAAATCCTGTTAAACGATAGGAATAAAATCCTAAAACAAAATTGCTCAGTTGTTTTTTGTTTGAAACAAAAAATTAAAAAATCTTGTTAAACGACAAGAATAGAATCGTGAAATAGAATTGTTCAGTTGTTTTTGTATTTACAAACATAATACAATTTCTCGACAGTGTCTGTTCGTCTCAAATTAGGAAGTGTTAAAGGGGTCTATCTTAAGATTGTTGCAAACACGTTAGTAAAATAAACAGCAATGTAAAATATTTATTTAAATCACAAGATCGAACGAGAATAATATAAATATACATATATATAATCAGGAAAAATAGAAATAAAGATTGAATAGAAATATTGTACTCGTAGGTAGGTAGGAAAAACAGACTAGTAGTTGAGGCCTGTTTTCACAGTTTCCTTAAAATAGATTCTGCCGCTCCTTTGGTGCTAGAGAAACATTGGTTGACTGTCTCCCAAGATACAATAACAAGATGAGCACAATAGTAGCACAGTTGCAATGATCAACGAACAATAACCTTGCCTTCGTCTATCACCAAAAACAGTTTGAAAAATTTGCAAGGAAAAGATCTCTCGAAATTTTGGAAAATTCAGTTAGTATCTTTTCCTACAGATTATTTGGTTTTAAATAAAATTCAAATGAAGAAATTTCGGAAAATTTTTTACTAATGGAGCCAATAACGTGTCTTTGAATTAATGAGCCACTAAACCCAAATTAACGTTTGAATTAAAGGAGTCATCAACTCATTTTAATTCCAAACAGATAAGCTCTGCTGAGGAAAAAAAAAAAAGATTACGTATTGGGCTAAAATATCTGCAGGCCCAGAAGGCCTGACCGGTCTGGACATTTCGCGTTGCCCACGTTATGCAGGTGCGCCCCCAATCCCAGCGGGTTTGGATTTGCACCCCCTACACGCGAGGGAGAGTACTAGTTTAGTTATTCAATAACCACCAAGTTTATTCACATATATAAACATATTTCACACTTGATATCTAACCAATGTAGGACTAAGCTTTTCATTTTCCTCAACATAATTCACAAGTGGCTTACTTTGAGCATCAATTTCTCATTCATCACTCAATCATTTGGAGCATATGATATACCGTTGTAAAGGTTTCATGGGATAGAATATAAAACCATAATTTATGATTCAAATCTCCATATTTACTAATCAAGAATATGCCTCAAAGCTTCCAAAAATATGTTTTTTTTCCAACAAAGAAGTCATGGACAACTATTAAAATGGTATGAATTCTTAATATTTATTTGATGTACCTTTTATTTTAGTTATTATTTTAATAATTAATATTCTTACATTTAATTATTTTATAACATTGATTTATCGAGTTTTAATATTATATATTAATTTGTATGACTTATTTTTAGATGTTTTAATATTTTGAAATTTGAGCCCCTCAATCCAAATTTCTTGGCTACACCACTAGCAACAAATAGGAGAATCACATGATTTTCATAATCCTAGAAAATACATGCTGTCAAATCCAAATCCCATGAAATCTTTACATTTGCAATTAAGTTTTTAGCTTCATGTCGCCAATAGATTAAAGATCAGAAACCTATTAAAGAAAGAGAATAACTATAGGCCAATTCCCTCCAAACAACTTGAGTTTACTCATATCATGTAATTTTTGCATAGTTGGTTGAGTTATAGTTGAATTTGTAATAGCCCGATTTTGGGCTTAGTCGGAATAGTGGTTTCGGGACCACAAATTCGATGTTGAGAAATTTATTTTATTTATATTTTTATGGTCTAAAATTTCACGGAATGATTTCGTGAAAATATCATTCAAAAATTTTGACGTTTGGGCACTCAATTTAGTCAAAAGGACTAAATTGTAAAAAGTGCAAAAGTTGAGTTCTACATGTTAGAGGTGTCCAAATGTTATGAAATTTTAAATTGGAGGTCCTTAAATGATAATTAGACCATTGGTTAAGTTGGTGGACAAAAATGGATATGGATGGGTATGTTTCAAAAGATTTTTTTAAGGGGCATTTTGGTAATTTAGTGAATTAAATGAATTAAAAACAAAATTTAAATGCCAAATTTGTCCATCTTCAAGCTTAGGCCGAACTTAACATGTGGGAAGTCATGAATGGGGTTTTCAAGCTTTCCAAGCTTCAGGGTAAATCCATTCTAGCCCCGTTTTTTATGTTCTTTACGTTTTTGAGTCCCGGTAACTTGATTTAGCTTGTTCTAGCAATAATTTAACCTAGGGTACATATTTGGAAAAATACACATAGGTGAAATGTGTTTATTTTGATTTTTTATGGCAGAATATGAAACTTAGGATTATGTTAAACTACTTCTACTAAGCAATTTTAAGTGAAAACGAGTAAAACGACATAATCGGCAAAAAAATACCTAATGTACATAAGTGCATGTTAGAGCAAGAATTTGATGTTGCCATACAAGGAAAAAATGATCAGCATGTTATAAAACATAATAATAAGGGATGAAGTTTAATTTTCGAGGCTAGGGGTAAAATCATAATTATGCAAAATTTAGGGGCAAAATTGTAATTTTTCCAAAGTTTGAGTTAGGGACTGTTTTGAGTACTAAATTAATTAAATAAGTGAAACGTGATGTTTTAGACCCCGAAAAACGATATTTGGACCTAGAACGAGAGGAAAATCGAAAATCAAGAAAGTTGCTAAAATGGTCGTTTTGATATCGAGGTAAGTTCATATGTTTAATAAGCATTTAATGATGAAAGTTTGAATGTTAAATTGAAATTTTAGTATGCTAAATTGAAATTTTAGTTATGAATACTTTATTATTGATTATAATTATAATGTTCTCGACATTTTAATGAGATTTGGTATAAGTTTACATGTAAGACCAAATTAGGAAGATGGCTTTGTGTAATATCAAGAAAGTATTGAATAGAATAATTTGGAGGGGGGATAAGTTAAATTGATGATGTGGTGAGATTGAGAATGTAATTATGTAAGTTTGTATGTAGATAATACATTATTATGTGTATGTTAAATTGTTTATTTATTGTATGAATCATAATTAACTAGTTGCAAGTATTTCAACAAGTACTACCAAGTTAACAAGTGAAAAGTGGTAGCTCAGCTACAAATCAATGGTAGCTTTGGCTAAAAATCAGTGGTAGCTTCGGCTACATTCATAGTGTCTCGTATGTACAAGTGTTCCTGGTAAAGTGATAAAAATGTAAAATAAAAAGGCAAGTAATAATGTGTGCAAGTGAGTGCAAGAATGCAAGTGATATGTAAATAATGTATTATTTTCATTTATGTTTGATATTTTATTATATTATATGAAACGAGAAGCAATATCATATGTTTGATTGATAAAAATTGTAATTTGTGGATGATGAAATGGAATTAAATGAGGAAATCTCGGATGAATCTTCGGATTGGAATAAAAATGTGGCGCTAAGTGGAGATGCCACGGTTATACATGTTACGTGGTGCTAAGTGGATATAGCACGGTAATACATGTTGATTTATTTACGTGGCGCTAAGTGGATATGCCATGGTTATACGTGTTACGTGTTACGTGGTGCTAAGTGGATATACCACGGTAACATATGTTGATTTATTTACGTGGCGCTAAGTGGATATGCCACAATTATACATGTTACGTGGTGCTAAGTGGATATGCCACGATTACATGTTGATTTAAAAATGTGGTGCTAAGTGGATATACCACGGATGTATATTTAATTCAGAAAGGTAGAGCTATATGCTAAAACCACCGATTATTTATCACATTCCGAAGTGTTCATTGAGAGAAATGAATTTATTAAGTGAAATCTGATGTGAAAATGTGGAAATTTTATTGAAAAAGGTGAAATTTGAGATAAAACAGTTTAATCAGCATCAGAGGGGTGACTTTGAAAAATCACCAAAAATAGTGGAAATTGAATTAGAAGTTGAATGAGATATATAATTAAAGCTTGATGAGTCTATTTTCATATAAAGAAACAAAGTAAGAAAAGGAATTCTATATTCTGAGATATTTGAATTTTTGTGAGACTGGTTTGGGATGATTATGTGATCCCTTGTTCTGACTTAGAAAAATTATTATTAAAACTATTACAAAACTAATTATGGGATATAATTTATATGCCTAAAATCCTGAACGAGTCTAGTTTCAAATGAACTAAACTAGAAGGTCATCTGAATTCTGTACGAGGAGAAAATTGATTCGTAGTGAAGAGAGGTTAGAATAGTCAAACAGTGAAACAGGGAAAATTTTAATGGATAAACTATACTAATTTTCAAGACCAAAAATTCTAAAAATTTTATCGTATGAAGATATATGAGTCTAGTTTTAAAGAAAATTAGCTATTTTTAATTCGGAGCTCTGTAGCTCAAGAAATAAATAATTTAGTGACAGCGATTCAAGTAGACAGATTAATGTGAACATGAGTAATAAGGTATAAGCATGTGATTTAATGATTGTATCAATTTGCGAACTTGTTGTGAGGATTTGTCACGTTGAGGCTTTGGTAAGGCTACAAATGAGTAAGTTGGGAAAGTAAGAACTTAGCATTATTTATGCAAGTTATGACAGCTTAGTAGTAAACTAAATTCATTGCTAATGCTTATTAATTTTACATGTGAACTTACTAAGCTTTATAAGCTTACCCCCTTTTCTTTCCCATGTTTCAGAGTCCTATTAAACAAGCTCGGGCTGGAGGTTTTTGGAAATCGCTTCACACTATCAAGCTATCTATGGGTATCTTTATTTATAAATGATTTAAGTTATGGCATGTATACGGGCTTGACTAAGTCATTTCGTATATGTGTTAATTAATTTAACCAAATGTATTGCTTCATAATGGTAATAAGGATTATTCTGTATTTGGCCACGAGTTGTGGCTCATATTGGTCATGGAGTTATAATGCTTGTGTATGTATGTGTTTTTTAAAGTTTAAATTATAAGTGAAGTTTTATGGCTCGAAATTTGGTTGAATGTATTGTTAAGTCTGGTAATGCCTCGTACCCGGTTCCGATGTAGGATACGAGTAAGGGGTGTTACATTTGTGGTAACAGAGCTATGGTTTAGTCGGTTCTCGGACTACCATAGTGAGTGTGAGAGTCTAGCTATACATGCCATATTGAATTGGGATAGTGTGACGACTCCCGACCCTGATGTAAATTGTTTTATTAGACAGATGCGCACTTCAACTGAGCTAAATTTGATAGTGCCAACAGTGTGTTTATGATGAGTTGAGACTCATAAAAAGTAAGAATAATAGTTTATGATGTTTATGTGATGATGAATAAATTGTGGATAAGAATTTCTCTTGAAATATGAAAGATGAGATGAAAGGAAAGTTTATACTATGATAAGTGTTCATGTTTGATTGACATTTGTATGATGCTATGAGTATAACTTGTGAAATTAAGAAAATGTTATGAGTAATTTTACTCGAGATTTATGAATGAAAGTATAAGTGCACTTGTTTGTATAAGATGATAGGAAGGTTGTGTAAAATGAGTATGCATGTTAAGTTACTTGAAACAATATATATATTGATGAGTGTTAAGTTATATGCATGAGTATATAAGAGGCAAGTCAGAGGCGTTACAACCTCACCCCTTCCAATAAGGTATGTTATAAAGAAATTTCATGAAATTCAAACCGAACGGGTTTACAGGTGAAAGACTAAAAAGTTGAGTTGTAGATTAATTGACAACGTGATCAGAGCTGAGAATGGTTTAGTAAATGAATACGGTTGCAAAAAAGATGTCAAATTAATATGAAGATCATTCGGATTCCGAAGTGTTATAGTTAAAGAAAGGTCAGGCTCAGCTAATTAACTCATCCAGGTATAAGGCCTAAAGTATGTGATTGCTGGAATTTATTATGAATTTATTTTTGTTTGCAATTGGAATAATATCAGATTAGTAATGACAGAATTAGATAGTGCAATCATGATCGAGATGTATTATTGACTAAATGCAGTGTTTAGGGTTGAGAAATTACAGCAATCTCTTCTGACTATTATATGTGTCCATTTACTCTTAGAGGTATATATATCTGCAAGATTTCGAATGAAATTCCTATAGTATGAGAATGTCAGCTAAATTTACAAGTAGATGAAAGCATTGTAGTCAATTTGAGTTGTGATCGAAATTACTCTATCTTTTCTAGTTTTTTGCATCATGCACAGATAGAAAGTTGATGGTAAGGTCCGTATGATGTTAACGTCCCATTTTACTAGCTATTGCTCAATGAAATTAAAGGAAGATTGCGTGGCTTTTGTTAAGATTATTTTTAGTGCTTATGAGTATTTTCTGTGTAGCTCTATGTTCTGAGATTTTGTTATTTCTGTTTCCTTAATAAATTGTTGTTCAAAGTATCATCCATGAGATATCAGTAGGTAATGTTCTATTGATGAAAATGGTTTCTTCTTATTATTAAAATGCTTATGATGATTATAAGTTTTGATTTGATGGCGAGAGTACTTTGATACAGTTACCAGAGGTATAAAGGTTGTGCTTTTGTATTGGTTGTTATGGAAATTTGTGTTTAAATTTCTCCGATGATCGAGATGTTTTGTTTTCAGCCAGGACATTATCTACTAAAGTAATTGAGAAGTTAGTATTATTATGGCACTATGATTTTTAAGCTGTATAAGTATTGTGGCATCAGTATAGTTAAGTGCTTCGACGAGTAACAGTTGAAGTAAATTCTATTATAAGTTTAATCTTTCTCTAGATTTGAGAAGAAATTGAAGTTGGCAAAGTGTAAATGATAGGAAGTTCAACTTAGACCTGTGTATTGGTTTTCACTTTTCAAATGATCTTGATACATATATCAGCGAGTTAAAGACAGAATGTTATGATGTCTAGCACAGTGATAATTATCTGTTTATTTGAGAAGTACAGGGATGGATGATACTCCGAGGCAGTTACACTAGTAAGAGTATGGAATGTTATGTACCAAACTTTGAACGTGATGTCTGAACTTTTAATGGGTTAGAGTTGATTTTCAAGTATCTCAAAAGCTATTACAGTCAGTATGTGATGGTTTTCCGAGGAAATGTGAACTGAGGCTATTACTATCATAAAAAAAAGTAAATGTTATCTGAGTTATTATTGACTGCTTGAAGAAGTCTGTGCACTTTTCTCAGTATGAACGAGTCTTTCTATTGATGGGTTATCGGAGTTATTTATTCTGAGGCTGTCAGATTATACAAAGTGCAAATTTTCATTGTTCATGATTGGAAACCAAAATTTGTATTGTGACTTCAGAAGAAAGCTATAGTAAGTCTTGAGTATGAGATTGTTAAATATTATTGTATGTCACCTTTGTACTGATAGTTATATTGATGAAGTGATCTAGATTCTTAGAAAGGTATGTGTGTTATTGTGTCTTAAATATTGAAAGCAATTGAGGAAAAGGAACTCATGAGGTAAAATTGAGCTCAAAGACTACAAAAAAGTGGAAGTGAAGATTGATTTTAGAGATCAAATACAGATTATCAAAAATTATATACAGAACCGAAAGGTAAGAGTATTGAACTTAGATAAGTGTCAAGTCCTTCTGAAAGTATTTCATTAACAGAGAAGTTTTCATCTGGATAAGTAAAGATAGTGAGTTGTGGTTCATCGAAGAGTATGAGATTATTGATAGAATAAGGTCAGTTACTTATTAGTGGGATTTTCAGTCAGAATTAAGAAGATCAGTAATATGATTTTTTATGTTCATGATAAGAGAGTATAGTTCTGAATCTTAGTTTAAGAAGTAGGATGTTGAAGATGCTGAGACTATATGAGATGCTGAAAGTGATTTGGGAAATTAGACCTAAATCCATTAACTGGTGAGATTTTCGGGGACGAAAATCCCTAAAGGGGGGAGAGTTGTAACAGCCCGATTTTAGGCTTAGTCGGAATAGTGGTTTCGGGACCATAAATATGATGGTGAGAAACTTATTTTATTTATATTTTTATGGTCTACAATTTCACGGAATGATTTCATGAAAATCTCATTCGAAAATTTTGACGTTTGGGCACTCAATTTAGTCAAAAGGACGAAAATGTAAAAAGTGCAAAAGTTGAGTTCAACATGTTAAAGGTGTCCAATTGTTATGAAATTTTAAATTGGAGGTCCTTAAATGATAATTAGACCATTGGTTAAGTTGGTGGACAAAAATGGACATAGATGGGTATGCTTCAAAAGATTTTTTTAAGGGGTATTTTGGTAATTTAATGAATTAAATGAATTAAAAACAAAATTTAAATGCCAAACTTTCCCATCTTCAAGCTTAGGCCGAATTTAACATGTGGAAAGCCATGGATAGGGTTTTCAAGCTTTCCAAGCTTCATGGTAAGTCCATTCTAGCCCTGTTTTTCATGTTCTTTACGTTTTTGGAGTCCCGGTAACTTGATTTAGCTTATTCTAGCAATAATTTAACCTAGGGCTCATATTTGGAAAAATACCCATAGGTGAAATGTGTTTATTTTGATGTTTTATGGCAGAATATGAAGCTTAGAATTATGTTAAACAACTTTTACTAAGCGATTTTAAGTGCAAACGAGTAAAACAACATAATCGGCAAAAATACCTAATGTACATAAGTGCATGTTAGAGTAAGAATTTGATGTTGCCAAAAAAAGGGAAAATGACCAGCATGTTATAAAACACAAGAATAAGGGATGAAGTTTAATTTTCGAGCCTAGGGGAAAATTATAATTATGAAAAAGTTTAGGGGCAAAATTGTAATTTTTCCAAAGTTTGAGTTAGGGACTGTTTTGAGTAGTACATTAATTAAATAAGTGAAATGTGATGTTTTAGACCCCAAAAATGAGATTTGGACCTAAAACGGGAGGAAAATAAAAAATCGGGAAAGTTGGTAAATGGCCGTTTTGGTATCGAGGTAAGTTCATATGTTTAATAAGCATTTAATGATGCAAGTTTGAATGTTAAATTGAAATTTTAGTTATGAATACTTTAGTATTGATTTTTGAATATAATTATGATGTTCGATAATGACTCGACATTTTAATGAGAATTGGTAAAGTTTACATGTAAGACCAAATTAGGAAGATGGCTTTGTGTAATATCAAGAAAGTATTGAATAGAATAATTTGGGGAGGATAAGTTAAATTGATGATGTGATGAGATTGAGAATGTAATTATGTAAGTTTGTATGTAGATAATACATTATTATGTGTATGTTAAATTGTTTATTTATTGTATGAATCATAATTAACTAGTTGCAAGTATTTCAACAAGTACTACCAAGTTAACAAGTGAAAAGTGGTGGCTTCGGCTACAAATCAATGGTAGCTTCGGCTACAAACCAGTGGTAGCTTCGGCTACATTCATAGTGGCACATATGTGCAAGTGTTCCTGGAAAAGTGAGAAAATTGTAAAATAAAAAGGCAAGTAATAATGTGTGCAAGTGAGTGCAAGAATGTAAGTGATATGTAAATAATGTATTATTTTCATTTATGTTTGATATTTTATTATATTATATGAAATGAGAAGCAATATAATATGGTTGATTGATAAAAATTGTAATTTGCGGATGATGAAATGGAATCAAATGAGGAAATATCAGATGAATCTTTGGATTGGAATAAAAACGTGGCGCTAAGTACATGTTACGTGGTGCTAAGTGGATATACCACTGTAATACATGTTGATTTATTTACGTGGCGCTAAGTGGATATGCCACGGTTATACATGTTACGTGTTATGTGGTGCTAAGTGGATATACCATGGTAACACATGTTGATTTATTTATGTGGCGCTAAGTGGATATGCCACGATTATACATGTTACGTGGTGCTAAGTGGATATGCTATGATTACATGTTGATTTAAAAATGTGGTGCTAAGTAGATATACCACGGATGTATATTTAATTCAGAAAGGTGGAGCTATATGCTAAAACCACCGATTATTTATTACATTCCGAAGTGTTCATTTAGAGATATGAATTTATTAAGTGAAATCTGATGTGAAAATGTGGAAATTTTATTGAAAAAGATGAAATTTGAGATAAAACAGTTTAATCAGCAGCAGAGGAGTGACTTTGAAAAATCACCAAAAATAGTGAAAATTGAATTAGAAGTTGAATGAGATATATAATCAAAACTTGATGAGCCTATTTTCATATAAAAGAAACAGAGCAAGAAAAGGAATTCTATATTTTGAGATATTTGAATTTTTGTGAGACTGGTTTAGAATGATTACGTGATCCCCTATTTTGACTTATAAAAATCATTCAAAATATTACAAAACTAATTATTGGATATAATTTATATGTCTAAAATCCTGAATGAGTCTAGTTTCAAATGAACTAAACTAGAAGGTCATCAGAATTCTTTACAGGGAGAAAATTGATTTGTAGTGAAGAGAGGTCAGAATAGTCAAATAGTGAAATAAGGAAAAGTTTAATGAATAAATTGTACTAATTGGAGAGTCCAAAAATTCTAGAAATTTTATGGAATGAAGATATGTGAGTCTAGTTTTAGGGAAAATTTACAGTTTGTAATTCAGAGCTCTGTAGCTCAAGAAATAAATAATTTAGTGACAGCGATTCAAGTAGACAGAATAATGTGAACATGAATAATAAGGTGTAAGCATGTGATTTAATGATTGTATCAATTTGAGAACTTATTGTGAGGATTTGTCACATTGAGGATTTGGTAAGGCTACAAATGAGTAAGTTGGGAAAGTAAGAACTTAGCATTATTTATGCAAGTTATGACAGCCTAGTAGTAAGCTAAATTCATTGCTAATGCTTATTATTTTTACATGTGAACTTACTAAGCTTTATAAGCTTACCCCCTTTTCTTTCCCATGTTTCAGAGTCCTATTAAACAAGCTCGGGCTGGAGGTCGTCGAAGATCACTTCACACTATAAAGCTATCTATGGGTATCTTTATTTATAAATGATTTAAGTTATGGCATGTATAAGGGCTTGACTAAGTCATTTTGTATATGTGTTAATTAGTTTGACCAAATGTATTGCTTCATAATGGTAATAAGGATTATTCTGTATTTGGCACGGGTTGTGGCTCATATTGGTCATGGAGTTATAATGCTTGTGTATGCATGTGTTTGTTAAAGTCTAAATTATAAGTGAAATTTATTGCTCGAAATTTGTTGGAATGTATTGTTAAGTCTGGTAATGCCTCGTACCCGGTTCCGGTGTAGGGTATAGTTAAGGGGTGTTACAGAATTTATCGTACGAGGAGGAACAGATAGAGGTTTTAGCTCGAGAGCTAAAGAGATGAGAAGGAGACAATTCCTTTAGTTACAGTACTTTGGAAGAACCATAACACTAAATAGGCTACATGAGAGCCAAAGGAAGTATTGCGTCAACAACATCCACAACTGTTTACTTCAGTAAATTTTGAGGATAAAATTTCTTAACGAGAGATAATAGTAATGCCTCCAAATTTCTGGTGCAAATTTCACCAAAATTTCAATAAAAGACCGTAAGGTTCACCAAGAATTATTATTGTAAAGAGGATTTAATACTAGAAATTAAATTTGGAGTTAGTAAATATTAGATACTAAATTAAACCAATGATTGTTTTGAAAAAAAAGGGAAATTGGGAGTTCTTAAGTCTAAAGACTAATTTGAAGAAGGAAGAACTATAGACACTTGTGTGTTTGAACAAATTTCCCCATACCATTACTTGGCCATCTAATAAGCATGAAAATTGTGTGACATAAATGCTAAAAAAGGACTGATTAATAATTGCTATGAATTAGAACTTTGTTTGTTGTTTTTGATTAATGTTTGTATGAATTATATGCTCTTAGGTTAATTTTTTGTGTATTGAAATGGTTAGAATGTAATAGATTACCACTGAAGCTTGTAAAAGTTCAGTGTTTCAGTTTGTTTTTGTAATGACCTGATTGTTAGTGGTTTTAGAAAAGATAATTTTGAGGTCCTGTTTTCGTAAACCAAGCCTGTAATTACTAAATAAAGATTATTATGGAGTTATTATATAGATTAATTGAAATTAAGATGGCCAATTTTGCCAAAATTATTGCAACACCCCAAACCTGGCCTAAACGTTACGACTGAATCTGGCATGTCACATAAAAGGGTTATTTAAAAACTGTGCGTTTATTAAAAAGTTCGTATTCTTTTTGAAACTCCGTGTTTTGTGGTTTGTTTATAAAGGCCGATTCATTTAATGCCCACTTTACAAAGTTGTTATGAATTTGAATAAAATTGTATTTGTTGTGAAAATCGAGTTTAAGTAATTTTGAATAAAACGATTTATTATCATTTCAGGAAAATCCCATATTGAACATTAAATAATAAACAGTAACCAAATTGAAAGCTAAAACCAAATAAAATACCAAAGGCCTTATTACATATCAAAATCCCAAAATTAAAAGTAAGTTTAAATATAAGAAATGAGTTTACGAGAAAACATTGTAGGGCCACCACAAGTCTGCCTCGGCTCCCCAAATCTGCGGTCTAATGATTACCTGAAACATTTAAAAAGAGGGGGTGAGTTTACTTAAAACTCGGTGTGTGTTTCACTTAGTGAGTGATAATCGGGCCTAAGCCCACAAAAAAGCGATTGGGCCTTAGCCTCACAATAACATACTTGTCAAGCACACATAAATCGAATCGGCCGTAGCCCTAATATCACAAAGATAGCAGATAACACATGCCAAATGATGCAAAACCCATTCTTTAGTCATATTCGGCCATAAGCCCATAACATAGCATATCGAACCATAGCATATTAAATCACATGTACATATAAGAATGACAATGCAGTCCCGAACCCACCTAGGTATCCATCCTCTACACACCATCCGTACCTACCAATCACACCGTAGGGATTAATAAATCGACCCTCCATCCGCTACACACCATCGAAGCGATTCTTTGCGATCAAGCGCACATCGCTTCTATAATCGTGGCATAGCCACGAGATAATGTGATGAGTCACCGGATTCATAATATGTGACAAAAGTCACTGGATACATAATATGTGACATAAGTCACCGGATAATGTGGTAAAAACCACCGGAACACTTCCCCTTTATCAATATCACCCATATGCCCATGCAATATACAAATTATTCAGATATTATGCAATGAGTCATGTATGCAAAACATATATCAAATATAAGAATAACATGAGTTACCATCATAATCAGATAGACATAAAACAACAAAATCAAGCTAATCAACCTCTAAGGGTATAATCGTACTTTTACCTACCAAGGGTATTTTCGTAATTTACCCACCAAGGGTATTTTCGTAAATTCACACCTGCAATGGCCTTTCTGAAGGCGCAATGTCGCCACTAGCGACTCAGCTACCATTTCCGGTCGTACCGGACGTTTGGGACTAAAACCCAATTTCGGCCCATCCGGGCCCACACGCTCGTGTGGCCTACCTAGCACGAATCTAGCCACGTATATAAGTTCCACCTAGTCTAGTTCAACATATACTAACCAATCATACAATTTACTCATATGGGCCCACTTCAGTCCATCGAGGCCCAAGCAGCCCCAACCCACACGAATACTACTGATGGCCTCAACTATCACGTCGAAGCCCCACACGTGCGCTCGCACGCTCGTGTGGCTACTAATGCCGTGTGACCGGCATTTCAGCATTTTGCCGCTCTACAGCTAGAGTAGAGAAGTACACACACACCTGATAGGAGTCTGGTGCTAAACCGCGCTGCGACCACTCCTGTGCCCAAACGCCCACCAAGGTATGTTAACTCTTCTCCTGGCATGCTCTTTATATAGCTAGCTCTTCACCTTCATTCTTTGTGTCTTTCCGGTGTGGGATCCCTTCGTCAGTAGAGTTTAAATTCAACTGAAACTCTTGCCGTCCAATCCGTGAAATAAATACTCCCTTGCTTTTCATGAGATTCGAACCCAGGCTCCCTTGCAACATAATCCACGCTGCTAACCACTTGGCCACAAGCTTCTCTTGTGTCTTAACCATGTGCAACTAAATATAAACTATGGCCCAAATTCTAAGATCCAAGTAAAAAGAAACCAAAATGCAAAAGCCAAGACTTGAACCTTGGACCTCCTTCCTTCCTTGTGGCGTCACTCCCTTACCTCTTATGTGGCATCACTTTGCCACTACACCACACACTCCACTTGTGTCCTTTTTTCCATATTTCATTCTTAAGGCATATCTGCCAACTTCCAGGGTTTTTTTCACCTAAAACCAAAATTTCCCCAAAGCCAATATTTGATCCTGGGACTTCATAGAAGCCTTATAACCTTCCAAAATCACTTATCCAATAAGTCTAACTTGCATTAATGCCGGTCTCAAAAATTTTAAACGCTACTACGCCTAAGGCCCATTGGGCTCAATTCTCCTAGGCCCAATTTCGAGATGTTACAATTATGGTCAATTAAGGCCTAAGAATTAAATCGTAAAAGTTTAATTGCTATAAGTTTTTAATTAGAATAATGCTTGGGGGACTTAAATAGCAATAACCTAAAGGATTAAAATGGAAAATAAACCAAATTACAATAGATGTTAGTGGGATTTGACATTATATGTCATTAGTTTAAGTAATTAAAAGGTTATACTTAATTAATCATAATTAATTTAATAAATTAAGCTTAATTAATAAATAAACAATGTATATATTTATGTTATATTAGTATGAAAAGATGATAGGAGTCATGTTCTTCAACCCCTTGCACCGTCCTCCATTGAAGTAACATTGAAAACCTAGTTTTAACTTTTGGCCAACATTACAAGTAAGTCTCTAGCCATTTTTCTTTGATTTTTTGTGTGTATAGATTTGAGGTCGTGAGAGCTTGATTTAGCTAGCCTATGCAACAATTTATAAAACTGTTAAATTTTTTGAAAGTTTTCATTGTTGAGAATTGAATGAAATTGGTGTGAAATTGTTAGAAATTAAGCTTAGTTTATGAAAAGGACTAAATTGTAAACCTTAATTGTTAGTTTCTTACGTTAGGGACCAAATTGAATAATATGAAAAATTTTAATGAATTGTTGTTAGGGACAGAAAACAGAGTATCCGTAATGAGTTTTGGTGAAATTGGATTTTAATCTGAAGCTTTAAATTAAAAGTTATGTTTATCCTAATTTTAGGGACTAAATTGAATAATTTGAAAATTTGTAAAAATTGGTATTTGATATTGATTCAGATGGAATTTGATAAAGTGATGTGTTTTATAATTATTCATAGCTAACGACAAAATCAAATCGTCGAGTGGGAAAGGAAAAGCGAAAACTGTCAACAAGTGACTCGCGAAATCCTCGATTTGTACTTTTATAATTCGGGATAGAAATATTGAGTCTTGTATGCATGTTTATTGAATTGATTTGGTTGAATCTAAATATCGAAACAGAGACTAAATTGAATAGAATAGAAAGAAATATGATTAAACTGATAAAGTACGATTGGTATGAAATTGATTTGAAACCTTCCATATATATGATAAATTGATGATGAATGGTGGTTAATGTATTGTGAATTGAATATTAATACCCTATTAACTAGTCGGCTGAGTCGGATATAGTTGGTATGCAAATAGGGTCGTATGCGTGCTTGTATACAATATGTGTTTGTAAGAAGATTGTTACAAGTTGTAATGGGATCTATAATTACTTGCAAATCATCGAGTATAATATGGTGTGGTGGAGGGATGTATTAGCATATGATAATGCTTTTGAAGCCTTCGATCTTTACACTTCAGTGCCCTGGTGTGTTGTAGTTTAAACTCCTACAAGCTGTCTGGTGTGGTGTAGTTTACTCATGTATCCGTCTGAGTCCGAATTGGGTTAATAGGGATCAATAATAATAATTTTGATTTTTTATATTGAAATGAACTAATATGATGATTGAAAATGTGAATATGTGCATATATAAATTTGAAATGAAAGTAAACATCCTATTATGCAACGTAAAATGGATCAAACCCTAGGGGCCAAAATGGATGTGAAGGAGTCGATAGACTTTAGAACTGGATTAATTGATAAGTGTAAGGTAAGTCACAGAGTAGATCATTATAGTTTGATTGAATTTATGCCTTGATATGTAACTAAAAGGGGTGATTAGTAATAGTGCAAAAAAAAATTAATGATAATGTTGAAAAGTTAAGCAAACTTGTTTAACTAATGAGTATTGCACATTTTCATGTACATATGTATGGACTTATGTAGGTTGCATTTTGAGATTTTCATGTTCTATGTTATGCTGTTGGTATTTGTCACATCCCGGAAATAGGCCTAGAAGAAATAGGGATAAAAAAATAGATTTTAATTTTTTTTAAAACAAAGGGTAAGAGAATTTAGTATGCCTTAGGAATTATTTGTGTTAATAATTAGTAAGAAAGAGCTTGCTAGTTCAGTGGTAAGACTTTAGCTTACCCATAGGTTTTAAGTTTGAAACCCTTTGTGTGCATTCAATCAAAATATTTGTTTTTTTTTTACATTTTTACCCATAAAAGAGTCAAATTAGCAAAATATCCCAACCAAAATCTATATTTTTTAATTTAGTCCTTGATTTAAAATAATCCTAATTCTACATGAATTTTAAAATCCTATTTCGATTAGGGAAAACAAGTGTAATAAATGGTCAATTTTATTCAAACCCTAGAATTTTATCTAAAGGTTTTTCGAGAAAACATCCAACACTTCTTTCTTTTCCTCCTCTGTTGTCAAATCAATTTTCAATCGAAGAATTCAAAGTTTTCAAAATCATCACTCTCCTCCCGAGTAGATTACCATATCTCCTCATTCGATTAAGGTTTTTGTGTCTTCAAATCAGGTGTGCAATCATTATGTATGATTAATTATGTTGAATCATTGAGGAATTAGGGTTAAAGTACATAAAGATCAATAATGCGAGCCCTTTTTTGTAAACACACCTACGAACCCTTAGAGAATTATATGTGAACACTTAAGTAGATACTAGGTGAGCCCTAACATTTTCATTGGAACCCTTAGTAGATAACATACGAAATCTTGTAGTGGTGAACCTTATGGTATGTTAAACCCTTCGTAGTGGCGAACCTTATGGTAGACAAAATCCTTTGTAGTGGCAAACCCTATGGTATGCGAAACCCCCTATAGTGGTAAACTGTATGTTGTATGCGGACCTATATGTTGACATATATGAACCTAAATGTTTATATATGCGAGCCTATATGTTATACCATGCAAACACTTTTTTTAGTTATGCGAACTACTTATATGTTATTACATGTAAAACTATATACATGCGAGCCTAACCTTTATGTGAACCCTAGGAGAAATGCACATGCGAACTTAGTCATTAATTTTGAAAACCCCACATGTAGAAACATGCGAACCTATATAGGAGAGACCTTTAGTACGAGCCCTTGTGTGTGAGCCATTAGGGCAAGCCCTTGGGTACGAACCCTATTTGTGAGCATATGAGCAAACCTTTTGATGTGAGCTTGTGTGCTAAACCCCATATGTAAACCTATGCACGAGACCCTTTGATGTGAGCCTGTGTGCGAGCCTATGAGTGAACCCTTTTATACGATCATGTGAGCTAACCCTTATGTGTGAACCTGTGTGTGAACCCCTTGTGTGTGAGCCTGTGTGTGAACCCCTTACTTGTGAACCCTTGTATCACAAACCCTTGTGTTGCAAACCCTTATGGAAAACTATATAGGATTCTTTACGCGAACCCTTATTATATTTATGCAAATCCTATGTACTATGTGAGCTATATGTATCATGCGAACCTTAAGTAAACATGTGAACCCTTATATTTATTATCATACAAGCCTTAGTTAATACATGTGAACCTAAATTGTTAATACATGTGAAACTAAACTGCTAATGCATGTGAACCCTAGGTGGTTAATGTGCGAACCCATAGGTGATTACATGTGTAACCCTACATGCGAACCTATATGTATATGCTATAAAACACTATTTTTAACTTGCATAAATTATATTTGTATGGGAAATTGATGTGGATAAATGCATGAATACATGCCATTAAATTTTAATAAATTATAATAAATGTGCTTGATAAGCATAATATCAAACGTTGATAATGAGTATGATATAATGAGTATATGTGCACAGATACATGAAATCGGGTACAGAGGATGGATGAGTTTCGTAGGAGATAGTGGCAATTTAAGTCCACACCGAAAGTTAGTATTGCACGAAGTAGGCAGTAATTTCATCAAAACTGGATAAGCCAAGATGGTAGGTTAAAAAGCCATTAAACCAGAATGACCAAGATGATAGTTATTATAGTAAAAAGCCATCAAAATTGGGCAACTAGGATGGTAAGTTATTGTAGTAAAAGTAATCGTCATGGATGACAAGTGAACAACCATCGTCACAGAAAAAAAAAATCTAGGATGGTTAGTTTTTGATGCGTTTTTTGTGTGTCAAGCAATGCTCAAGGGTGGCTAGGATGGAGGGGTGGAAAATTTGCATTTGCATTATATCATAAATATATTCTGTATATGCATTGATTTACTATATGTTTCTTACATTATGCTTAAAACGTTATTATACTATTAATTAAATATTTTACTATTTGAATGATAATATATAATGATGTAAGATTAGTCTCACACTATGCCGATGTAAGCTCATTCCCCTTTTCTTTTCCTTTCAAATAGCACAGAAAATTAGGACTCAGAATGGCATCGGAGGAACCTCGGATTAGTAGCTCGTTTTTCTTTATTATTTCAAAGCTATTTTTACTTGTTTTATTTCGGGATTGTAATTCTTAAATATTTCTCGCTTTTATATCTAGGGTAAAATTGTTCAACTTATTTATTTTAAGGCATGACACTTAGCTAATACTTCGATATTTGCATGCTTTTCGATTACTTTAAATGTTTTCCACTGGTTTATAAAATACTTCAAGTATTATTAAGTCTTTTCTTAAAAGAAACCTTATATCATTTTTCAAAAACTTCACATTAACTATATTGTAATTAAATTACTAAGTAAAGTCGATTTAAATTAATGGATTATTTTTCCTAAAAACAAATGAGTGCTTTTTATACAAAACAACTAAAGTAAAAAGAATAGCTTTACAGAATCACTTCGGTGACTGAATGTAACGCCTTCGACTTAGCTAAAACTCCTAGGCCAGGTCAGGGGTGTTATAATATTAAAATGTAATATCTTGAATTATGAAAGTACCATTGAGCCTATTGCTCAACGTACTATTTTTTTATCCGTGCGTAGGTTTAGATATTCCTTGAAGCCCTCGGGCTTAAAAATCAACATATAGACTACTATTTATAACTCAACAAAGTTTGTATATTGTGGTTCATTTTGGTCATTTTGTATGTACCTAGGGTTAATTTGGTTTAATGTCTCAAATGATTAGGTTGTCAACTTGTGATCTTATGTATATGTTTAGAAATCATGTTTGAATATGTTTTTAAAGTTGATTTGGAGCCCTAGAGTAAAGGCTATGAGATTTTATATGTGTTTTGGTTGGTTTTTGGAAATATGAATGATATAAGTTAGATTGATTAGTTGATGTTAGAAGTTGGTAGTTTGATGGTATTTCGAAGTACCAATTTTAGATAATTTGATTTGAATGCTTTCATATGTAACTGAAATAGTAGTATGGAAAGTGTTTATATATGAATTCAGTGTTGGATCTAGTGCCTTGAGTTTATTATATTTGTTTGTAAACTTGTAATTTTTTTTGAAAAAATTGGTTAATAAAACTAATTCATTTATATGCTTTGTATAATTTTTCTCATATTGGTTTTGCATGAAAAGAAAAATGGAAGCAAATCTTGCTCATTGGTTGTCTAATGTTTAACTGATACTAGTATTATGTGGTCAGATCGTAATACAAAAAGACAACTTATATTAGTAGACGAACCTAAACATGTGTTTAGTTTAATTGAAAATGAGAAAACCATTTGAAAGACTAATATATCTTCTATAAACTCCAATTGGGGAGACGTGATAAACTGTAATATATACAGATTTTAATCCCACATTTGGCATACTTTTGGATGATTTATCCCTTGAATTGTGGAGTTTGATGCTCCTAATCCTTTAATTTCATGTTTTATACTTAGGAGAGCATAGGAGGATGAAAAGAACAAGAATCGGGCCAAAAACGGAGAAAATGGGTCAAAGTAAGAAATCAACACGGCCTGGACCACACCACATGGCTATGCCACTTTAGCAGACTCGAACACGGTCTTGGACTCGATTAACAAGGGCGTGTGCCACGGGAGTGTCCCTGCCATGACCTATTTTAATTTCACTTGAAATAGGATACTTGTGGGCCAAGTAAAGCATCCCGAAAGCCTATATAAACACCCTAGAGGGCAACCTAAAAAGGAAGTTTGACAGAAGGCCTCTGTTAGGGCTTTTGACAGGAAGCAAAGCCAGAGAGGGGTGAATATAGGGAATTACTCAAAGAAAGCCAGTTGATCCATCTCAGAAGCCAGAATCATGCTCAAGACCGAGGATCTTCCCTTCAATTTCCTTCAGGGGGTTTTAGGGTTTTTATTTATGTTTTGTTATTTAATTTATTCTGAGATGTATTCTTTTATAAACATGAACTAAACTCCTCAAATACCTGAGGGGGATGAAACCTAAGACGGATCTTGTTATTGTTTTCTGAACTGTATGATAAATACTTGATTTGTTCTTAATTATCTGTTCTTAATTCTTGTGTTAATATTTTAGCATATTGATTCAAGTATTGATGTGCTTATTCAGAGAAGCAAAAGTCCTTGTTTAAGAGTAGATCTAGCATAGTTAAGCGGAGTTGATCGCACTCCTAGAGATAAGACGACAAAAATCTGCTGGATTAGGGTCAAACCTAATATGGGAGTCCATAGATCGAGTTAATGCAACACTAGGGGTTTTAATTAGAAAGAGATTCCAATGAATGGACTTAGGGTTAGACGTTATTAGTCTTGAGAGAGATAATAATATAAATTAGGGAATCCTGCGGATCAAGTCAAGTGAATAAATCGTCTGGTTCAGAGTTAAATAACAAGTGAAGTCTAGGTGGATTCTTCCTCAGGTATTGTCTTAATCAATTGGTTTTCTCAAAAGTATTTTCCCAATTCATTCTCTGTGTCTTGGCATCTTTAGATTAGGAATTAGTTAGATAGCATCAATCCCTTTTATTTTAGGCTAGATAATGGAAAGAAAGTCAGTACTAGTACTTTTGGTTCCCTTAGGTTCGACATTCCAGTCTTGCCACTAAGCTATATTACTGTTCGATAGGTGCGCTTGCCTCAATCGTGGTTATAGTTAGTTTCTAGGCTCGATCATTCATTATATAAATATTAAAACTCTCAGACTACGATCAAGATTCTTTGTCTTAGGCATCGGAGTGGATGACTCCCAAAAGATAGAGACATAGATGTGGCTGATAGTACATCGGACTGAACCTAAAAAGAATAGATCCTAAATTTTTTTTATGGGTTTATTCAATTGCAATGTTCATAGTGTGGCATAACTAAATCTTGAGTGGATGACGGAATATGTATATGTAACTCGTATATTTTGATATAAGTAAAAACCTGAGTTCGAATAGATAAGGAACTGAAAGCTGGTGCATTGGGTGTATGACTTCTGTAGTATGTAGCATCATTCATAATAGTGGAATTAAGACATGGGTAAATGATATTCTCTCAATGGAATTACATGATTGATGAAAAGTAAACGTGGCCATGGGTCGTTTGTCTTTGTGATGAATGACTTGATTACTATTTGATAGTAATTGACTTTTCATGGAAGAAGATGTAATGGTTACCACAAGACAAAAGAGAATCATGTTGGGATAACAGATTTATCCTAAAGAGATTAAGGATATCTTATGAGGGTAACACACTTATGACAAGGTAATTGAACGAGCACTGATCAAGTTGTATGCTGTTAGGGAGAGCTCAATCACGATACTATAGTAGAATGACTTCGTGACTAAATGAGTTTATTATTAATGGTGAAAAGATGGAACTTAGTTATAAATTATTTGAGCCGCAATTGCACATGTCCAATCTGTCCCTCGCTAGCTCGTTGAAACCATAAATGAATTGCAAGATGAATCAAATGAAAAAAAATGATAGAAATGATAAAGTTAGAGAAATGTGTTACATTCAGAAATGAATGTGGTTTTCTCACTAAGTATGGAAATGATTTGGGAATTAATTTATGGTTTTTTGAATTATTAATTAATTAACCAAAGTTCAAAATGGATTTAAATTAATTAGTCATTGTGAATCCAACTGAATGTAGAAAAATTAAATATATTTTCTCATAGATTCTTTTACGGTAAAGTTGTCATGATTTTAACTGGATGAGAATTGGGTTGAGAAAATTATTTAATTGAGAAATTAATTAATTTAAATTAATTAGACAAATAATATATAATTTGGGAAATATAAAGAAACATGTACTGGGTTGAAATAAGTTATAAAGTATTGGGTTAAAATCCAAAAAACACATATAATTGGACCAAGTACAGGAGAGGCCCAACTCCTTTTATATGGAATACATGGGACAACAAACCCTAGTACTCCCATCTAGGGTTGTCGCCCTTTCCCTAAATAATAGGGAGTTGGGTATTTTTTTTCTATCAAAATAATATTATCTGTATTATAGCACTTCAACCAAGATTTTACCAACTCTCCTTATAAATAGATGACACTAGTAGGCTTCGAGTCACATCAATAGAAAGAGAAAAACACAATATTCTCTGAAGTTTTTAATATTTCTATTCTAGCAAAAAGAAGTGAAAATATATTTTAAGAATAAATTTTATTTTCTAGGAATTGTAATTTTTACCGGTTTCTATTTAGGAGATATTTACTTTCCCACTGAAAGTAGAGAAAATATTTTTGGTTTTGTGTTTGATTCGATTTGTTTAAGCACACACTCGAAGAAGTTCATGATACGAGAATAGCAGAGAAGATCGTTTGGTCAAAAGTCGAGAACGACAAGGATCTTCCTATTTAAAAATACATGTACGATTTCAGTCTAGGGTTTATTGCTATAAATATCACAAACTGGGTCGATTTTCAAAATTTTTTATTTTTCGCTATGCAAGAAAATAGTTTCTGAACTGGATTTTTTCCAACATTCAGGTCTCTCAAACTCGTACCAACTTAGTTGATTTGAAAACAGTGAGTTATGTCGCGACAACAAACCTCTAACATCGCGACAAGAAGCAGGGTAAGGTCCAAGTGACGACGTTGTTGACTTAAGGTGATGTGATCCGGCTCGGTGTTGTAGAGTCGAGTCACTTAGGTTGCCCGATTGTCGACAAGAAGTTTCATTCGTATTGTTGAAAGGGGTAAATTGGCTAAGTAAAAGCGGAAGTTTGCCAAAGATGTTATATATGAATAAGATAGGTTCGGTTTAACAAGAAAATAAAGATAGGTAAATTTGGATAGTGGATGGAATGGAAATCGAACTTAAACGTCAAGAATGATTCAACACTATAAAGAGTGTCACCTTGGTTCTTATATTATTTAAGGTGGTAGGATGGTTTGGTAGAAGGATAGGTGAACACCACACCAAATGAATGGTGATAAGTTCAAAAACAAGTTTGATAGATGCCACTAAGACTCGTATGAAATTGAGAGGAAGTTAACCTCATAGAAACAAGGTTTCATTCAAATAAAATGGCAAAAGTCCATTACAATTGGAAAATGCTAAGTATTTATAGCCTAACAAAAGATAGCCGAATGGACAAATGAAAATGCTTAAAGACTAAGTATTCGGCTAGGAATGTGCTTGAATATTCTAGAATAAGTCATTAATATTGCCGAGTCTATGTTCGGCCGAATGGAGCACCAATGGGCAGCTTCTTGATTAAGCAAATCAGCTTGGATGTATTTGGAGGCATGAGGAGTTCAATGAATTTGTTTAGGTTCAGCCATGAGCTTAATGAGCTCATTCAATTTGCAATCTTTGGCTGAATAGGTATAAGCATTAATGGGCAGAATAGTCACTTGGAGTGTGAACATCCATCTTTGAAGGGTCTTCTTAATGTGAAAGCTCATAGTCGAATGGACACCAAATGTGAATGGGAATTTTGGCTAGTGTGAACACCTTGATGGTTGCCTTAGGGAAGTGTACAACCAACTTGGGGAATGGAAGAGGTAGCTACTCCTTGGCTGAATAGACACCTTGGGAAATTAATGGATGAGCCACCATGTATTGTAGCCGGCCATGCATGCATCTCTTCATTCATTGCATTGAGCAGTGCATGCACCTTGTCTTTAATGCACCTCTTACATTCGGCTGCACCTACAAAAGTCATGAACCAATATTAAAGCAAGCCAAATTTGGCTGTACCAAATAATAAAACACTTTAGACATATTAATTAACACCCTAATTAAATTAATACATAATTATTATAAACTAGCTAACATAATAAATTCGGCTAGCTCAAACTAAGTGAAAACAATTAAATAAACTGATTGAGCTAGGAAATTTTGGACATGAGCTGTGTCAAATTAATTAAAATAACACAAACATTTAATTTATTTAAATGATTAAAGAAACAAGTTGAAAGTAAGTTAAATTGAGCTCAAACGAGCTTAAATGAGCTCAAGTGAGCTGATTCGAGCTGAACGGAGCTTGGGGATCTAAAGATGAGCTAAAATCAGCTTGCACTAAGGTACAAGGAGTCTTTAAAGTGCTGGTCTGAGCTTTTCCATCATCATTGAGATGGTTTTCACTCCAAAGTTGAATGACTAAAGCTGAAACAACTTCTTGAAGTCACTTAGCTAGAGCTTGAGTCATGGGACCTTTAGGGAGCTAAGGTCAATTTAGGCCGTGTGGGCCACACGGGCAGGCCACATCGGCATGTGAACCCATTTTTTGAAAACTCTGTAAGGTTGCACGGGTTGCCCAAGTCGACTGTGGACCTACCGTAGGGTTGGTAAGCAATACTTAAACCCTAAATGAATGATCTGTCTGTCTGATTTCTGTACTAAGCATGTATGCTGATCTGAATATATATGTATAAGTTTTAATTGCATAATAGCATGTCATTCTTGTATGTTGCATTGCATCGGGGTGGGTTGATTATGATTGGAGGAAGTATCTGAAAGGCTCTTAAGCCTGTTTTCTGGCAGCTCAGCTGCAAATTTTTTATTATGTGTCGCATTCGGTACAACATGGTGTGTAGGGCTGGGTAGGTTGATTTTATCCCCACATGGTGTGTAGGGATCAACAGAGTTGGTGTGTAGAGGCTGGTGGGTAGGGATCTATTTCTACATATTCTGTCTGAAATGGGCTAAGGCCCTGAAATATGTCTGAATCTGTATCTGAGTGGGCTAAGGTCCACACCATTTCTGTAATGAGCTCAAACTCAAATTATGAATTGATGTCTGTTATCTGATATTTTTGTGTGTATGTTTTCTATGAGGATTACATACTGAGTTTGCGAAAACTCACCCCTTTTTTGTTTAATCTATTCAGATCATCCCCAGTAGTAGATGGATTGGTGCAGCGGAGGACTTGGCGGTGACCACGGTTCCAGACACTTATTTACGGTTTATTTTTAATTATGATTTGGTTATTTTTGGGTATATTTCTTGTAATAAGGCATTTACAGATTTTTGCTTAAAATTTGGGATAATTATTTTATGAACTGCTAGCAGTAGGACAAGACGCGAATTTTCAAGATAAACCAAGGTTTTATCAAATACACACGAACTTGTAAATTATTTTAAAAGCTTCCGCAACACAAAAAGTTTAGAAATGGATAATGAATAATTAAACGACACATTTTGACGAAAGCCAAAGTTACTTACAAATGGTTTTAGTGCAATTATGTTTTTCAAAGCACTATCATGTGACGTCGCCAGATTCGGTCATAACTTCTAGGGTAGGTTTGAGGTGTTACATTTAGTGGTATCAGAGCCAGATTACAAAATTCGACTGTGGTTTGGGTTTTTAAATGGTTTTTCTGGAACGATTTTTAAATGATTCAAAATATTTTTGAAATAAGTATGTGGTACACCGAGTCTTCGGCGCCGGTCTTGTAAGTGTTCTGATCATTGTTTAAGATTTGTCTAAAATAATACTTGCATGCTTGAAACAACCTTAGGTAGTATTCTGTACTGAAATACTTTAGGTAGTGTAAACTAAAAACTATAGCAAAATTAAAAATCGTAGTAAAACTGCGATTCGCGATAACAAACTCAGAACTTCTGATACTATTATGCATAAAACATTTGTTAATAAATATTGAAACTGTAAACTAATGCATAAAACTATTAATACATATAAACTTTAAATTTACGATGAACACACGTGGTATCTGCAGATGGGGAACTAGAGGCTGTGGTAGAGGCTGTAGGGGGCTCGAGCTGAGTCCTCCGCATCTAAGAATCTGCGCAATCTGGATATGAGCGAGACGCCAATCTCACCTGCTACAGAGACTGGGTCTCATGATCGTGAGGCTGGGGATGACGCACTATCTCGAGCCATGTTATGGATTTTAGAAAGGGTTGCTGGACCCAACACTAGATCTGGGGGTCGTGGGTCGGTTAAGGAACGACTCCGATCTAATGGGCTGAGTTATTCAAGGGCGTCAGTAGAGTCACCCCCAGCATGGTCGAGTACTAAATGGAGGCCACAGAAAGAATTATAGATGATTTGGATTTTACTGTTGGGCAGAATTTCAAGGGAGTTGTTTCCCTGCTTCGCGACGAGGCTTACCAGTGGTGGTTGACTGTTAAGGAGGGCACTTAGCCCGATCGTCTGACTTGGGATTATTTTAAGACGGCTTTCCAGAATAAGTAGGTGGGAGCTAGCTACATCGATGCTAGGAGGCGTGAGTTTCTTAATCTCACCCATGGAGACCGTTTAGTGGCCGAGTATAAGGCCGAGTTTCTAAGACTGAGCCATTATGGCCAGGGCATGGTGACGACAGAATATGAGCGATGCTTTCATTTCGAGGATGGGCTCATGGATAGCCTACGGGTTCTGATAGCTCTGTAGAGGGAGTGTGATTTTTCTACTCTGGTGGATAAGGCGAAGATCACCGAGGAGCTTAAGCACGTTGAGCGCCAAAATCGCGAGAAAGGAAAGAATAAGAGGGAATCGGAGCCTTCGAATTCTGTGATGAAGCCTAAGAAAAAGGTCAGACTGGATGGGCCAGTAAGAGTTGGGCCTCCTGTTGCACTTGCTGGGGTGGCGCTGTGTGGGCACTGTGGTAGACGCCATCCGGGTGAGTATTGGAGGACGACTGAGGCATGTTTGAGATGTGGGTCAACTGAGAATCGTGTCTAGGGTTGTCCATTGAAGACTGATTAGATGCAAGCTGTGGGTACTAGTATTGCTCAGCCACCGAGAATAGCTCAGCAGCCACCTAGGGGCCGAGGTCAGGCCAAGGGTGGTAATGGCATGGGCTGAAGATAGAGAACACTAGGCAGAGGTGCGGGAACGACTGAGGTGAGGCAGTCTGCACTGGTTTATGCTACATGTCACTGAGAAGATGGTGATGCTCCGGACTTCATTACGGGTACGTTCTTAATTTTTGATGTACAATACACTGCATTGATAGACATAGGCTCAACACACTCTTACGTAGCTAACTCTATGTTTGGAACATTGGGGATTCCGATTAAGAGTACTTCGAGTAAGATAACCATTGTGAGTCCGTTGGGGCAATCTATCTGGGTTAGTAAATTGTTTAGAGATGTTCCATTAGAGGTTCAAGGGACAGTATTTCTGGTTAATCTGATAGAGCTGCCATTTGGGGAGTTCGATTTGATTCTGGGAATGGACTGGCTAGTGAAGCATCGGGTGAGTCTGGACTGTGCTACAAAAAGGGTTATTCTGAGAACTGAGGAGGATAACAAGGTAGTGGTGATTGGGGAACGTCGGGATTATTTGGCGAATGTGATTTCTGCGTTGGTGGGAGAAAAGTTGGTACGGAAAGGATGTGAGGCATTCTTGGCCTACATCAGTGTTTCGAATTCTGTAGACTCTTCGATTAGGGACATCAGAATCGTAAGGGACTTTCAAAATATTTTTCCTGAGGAATTACTGGATCTGCCTCCGAGCTGAGAAGTAGAGTTTGGGATTGAGCTCTTTCCTGGTACAGCTCCAGTGCCTATCTCCCTTTATAGAATGGCACCGAAGGAGCTTGTGGAGCTTAAGGCTCAGATTCAAGAGTTACTGGATCGTGGGTTCATCTGCCCTAGTGTGTCTCCATGGGGAGCACCTGTGCTGTTTGTGAAAAAGAAGGATGGATCCATGCGTATGTGTATTGACTACCACCAATTGAATAAGCTAACCATTAAGACCAAGTACCCACTACCGAGAATAGGTGATTTATTTGACCAGTTTAGAGGGGCTTCTGTGTTCTCCAAGATCGATCTGCAATCAAGATACCATCAACTGAAGGTTAAGGAGACCGATGTGCATAAGACAGCATTTAGGACTCGCTACGGCCATTACGAGTTCTTAGTGATGCCATTTGGACTGACGAATGCACCAGCAACTTTTATGGATTTGATGAATCGAGTGTTCCAGCCCTATCTGGATTGGTTCGTGGTAGTCTTCATTGACGACATTCTAGTGTATTCGAAGACTGAGGATGAGCACGATGAGCATCTCCGAGTCGTATTACAGACGCTTCGCGAGAAACAGCTGTATACGAAGTTCAGTAAGTGTGAATTCTGGCTCCGAGAAGTAACTTTTCTGGGGCATGTAATTTCTGCGGAGGGGATTCGTGTTGATCCGCGTAAAATTGAGCCTGTGTTGGATTGGAAGCAGTCGAAGAATGTGTCTGAAATTCGTAGCTTTCTGGGGTTGGCGGGTTATTATCAACGCTTCGTAGAAGGGTTCTCTTTGATCGCAGTGCCATTGACCAAGCTTTTGCGTAAGGGAGTTCCCTTTGTCTGGACTGATAAGCAACAAGAGAGCTTTGAGAAGCTTAAATCTATTTTGACGCAGGCTCTAGTTTTGATACAGCCTGAATCTGGGAAGGATTTCGTGGTATACAGTGATGCGTTACATGTGGTTCTGGGTTGTGTTCTGATGCAGGATGGTAAAGTGGTAGCTTATGCATCTCGTCAACTCAAGTCACATGAGGCTAACTATCCGATGCACGATTTGGAGTTGGCATCGGTGGTCTTTGCTCTGAAAATCTAGAGGCACTATTTGTATGGTGAGAAGTGTACTATCTACACTGATCACAAAAGCCTCAAGTATCTCCTCACCCAGAAGGAGTTAAATCTTAGGCAGCGTAGATGGTTTGAACTGCTTAAGGATTATGACTGCACCATCGAGTACCATCCTAGTAAAGCTAATGTAGTGGCAGATGCTTTGAGCCGTAGGGCTATGACCAATCTGAGAGCGATGTTCGCTCGACTCAGCTTATTCGATGATGGAAGTCTGTTAGTAGAACTTCAGGTTAAGCCCACATGGACTGTTAAGATTAGGAGTAAACAGATGGGGGATAAATCGCTTGAGTTGTAGTTCCGTCAAGTTGAGAATGGGGATACTACCAAGTTTGAGATTAACAGTAATGGGGTACTTTATTTTCGCGGTTGGATCTGTGTGCCAAATGATGAGGATTTGAGGCAGTCGATTCTGAGGGAGGTGCATAGTAGCCCTTATGCTATGCATCTTGACGGGAATAAAATGTACCGAGATTTGCAAGAGTTATACTGGTGGCCAGGGTTGAAGCGAGAGGTTATAAACTTCGTTGCTTGTTGTCTAACTTGTCAGTAGGTTAAGGCTAAGCATCAGTTGCCTTCGCGGTTGCTGCAATCGGTAAAGATTCCAATGTGGAAATGGAAACGAGTAATGATGGACTTTGTTAGTAGGTTGCCCTTAACACCCACTAACAAGGATTTTGTCTGGGTCATCGTGGACCGATTGACCAAGGCTACTCACTTCATTCCGGTCAGGACAGATTTTTCTCTCCAAAAGTTAGCTAAGCTCTATGTATTTGAAATAGTGAGGCTGCATGGGGTTCTTGTTTCGATCATCTCCGATAGGGATCCTCGCTTCATGTCTCAGTTCTGGAAGAAATTACACGAAGTTCTGGGTTCGAGATTGGACTTTAGTATTGCTTTCCATCCTCAGACAGATTGTCAGTCAGAGAGGGTGATTCAAGTACTGGAGGATATGTTGAGGAGCCGTGTTATAGATTTTCGAGGCAGCTGGGAGGAGTATTTGCCATTAGCAGAGTTTGCCTATAACAACAGTTATCAGAATAGCATCCAGATGGCATCGTATGAGGCCTTATATGGTCGTAAGTGTCGCACTCTCCTATGTTGGATTGAGTTGGGGAAGCGACGTGTTCTGGGTTCGGAATTGGTTTCAGAAACTGAAGCTAAGGTCCGATTGATTTCAGATCGTCTGAAAGCGGCATCTGATAGGAAGAAGTCCTACACGAATTTGAAAAGAAAGGATATTAAGTATTATGTGGGGGACTTAGTTTTTCTCAAGGTCTCGCCATGGAATAAGGTATTAAGGTTCAGTCGCAAAGGCAAGCTGAGCCCTCGGTTTATTGGGTCGTACGGTATTCTGAAGCGAGTGGGGCCAGTCACATATCAGTTAGAGCTTCATCTAGAGTTGAATCGCATATATGATGTGTTCCACATCTCAATATTGAGATGCTACCGCTTTGATCACATGCATGTTGTTCCTATTGAGGACATCGAGGTTAGACCATATTTGACATTTGAGGAGGAGCCGGTTCAGATTCTGAAGCGCGATGTTAAGGTTCTTCGAAAGAAATCTATCCCCTTAGTGAAGGTGCTATAGCGGAATCATAGCACTGAGGAGGCCACTTGAGAGCCGGAGGATTCGATGCGGCAACAATATCCTCACCTTTTCTGATCAGGTAATATTTCGATGATGAAATTTCTTTTAGGGGGTAGAGTTGTAATGCATCGATTTTCCATTAACTTCGGCTTTTGTAATTTCAAGACACAAATACCTATCTGCTTTAGTGGTTGAGTGATTTGGGTGTGTTTGGGTGTGTTTGAGAGGTCATAAGTTCAAGTCTCAACTTGGGTAAATTTTGGTATTTTTATGGATAAAACCCAAAACTCTGGCTAATAGGCTTGTAAGTTAAAGTGTGTAAGTAATTAACAGAATGGGTCTGCTAGTCTAGTGGCTAAGTGGAGTGTTGAGGTTGTTGGAAGTCTGGACTTTGAATCCCTATGTGTGTAAGGGAATTATTTTGCTGCTAGTGTTGTGTAAGAGTTTGAGTTTTAGTCAAACACTGATGGTGGAGTGTTTGAAGGAGAGAATTAATGAGTAGGGGAGGGGGAGTTATCAAAATCTGATCAGTAGTTCAATTAGGTAATTTTCACCTCTCTCTCTCCTTTCTCTTTTCTGCCGAAATTTTGCTCTTTCACACCCCTTTTTTGCTGTCGTTTTCCCTTCCCATCATCCCTTTTGGTTGCCGAAAACCCACCTTCCTCTTTTTGTTTCGCGTTCAATCGGGTTCTGTTCTACAACTGTCACTGCCATTGTTCGGTAAGTGGTTCCCTTTAAGTTCTAGCATTATTTTGATTAAGCGATTAACAGAAGAATCGTTTTACTCACGCTAGGTACTACTCGAAGGCTGTAATCGGGTTCTCACGTTGCAAGCAAACTCTACTTCTTGCTCGAAGGTAAATTTGGTCGCTCGTTGGATGAGCATTTCATTTTGGGTTTAGTTTGATTCGGTTGTTTAAGAGATTAATGAGTAAAATGTTGTTCAATTATAGTTGTTGGTAACTTCGGGATTGCATAAAGAACAACAACAAACCAGGTGTGTACCTGAAAACGTAGAAAACGAGGTTTCAAAAAAAGCCGAAAACCTTCCTGTCGATGCCACACGGGCGTGTGGTCGCCCGTGTGATAGGTTGTATGCAAGACTGTAAGTCACCACACGACCGTGTGATCGACGAGCCTGGCCATGCGTGCGAGGCCGTGTGTGATACACAAGCTCGACCAATTGGGCCGTGTGGGATTCTTGGCCAGGCCATGTGATCCACACGACTAAGGTCAATTTGGGTCGTGTGGGCCATGCGAGCATGTGGTCCAACACGGGCAGGCCACATGGGCGTGTGAGCCCATTTTTCTGAAAACTCTGTAAGGTTGCACGGGTTGCCCAAGTCGACTGTGGACCTACCGTAGGGTTGGTAAGCAATACTTAGACCCCTAAATGAATGATCTGTCTGTCTGATTTCTGTATTAAGCATGTATGCTGATCTGAATATATATGTTTACTTTTTAATTGCATAATAGCATGTCATTGTTGTATGTTACATTGCATCGGGGTGGGTTGATTATGATTGGAGGAAGTATCTGAAAGGCTCTTAAGCCTGTTATCTGGCAGCTCAGCTGTAAATTTTTTATTATGTGCCGCATTCGGTACAACATGGTGTGTAGGGCTGGGTGGGTTTATTTTATCCCCACATGGTGTGTAGGGTTGGACGGAGTTGGTGTGTAGAGGCTGGTGGGTAGGACTCTATTTTCTGCATATTCTGTCTGAAATGGGCTAAGGCCTTGAAATATGTCTAAATCTGTATCTGAGTGGGCTAAGGTCCACACCATTTCTGTAATGGGCTTAGACCCGAATTATGAATTGATGTCTGTTATCTGATATTTTTGTGTGTGTATGTTTCTGTGGGGATTACATAATGAGTTTGCGAAAACTCACCCCTTTTCTATGTAATTTGTTCAGATCATCCCCAGTAGTAGACGAATTAGTGCAGCGGAGGACTCGACAGTTACCACGGTTCTGGACACTTATTTACAGTTTATTTTTTATTATGATTTGGTTATTTTTGGGCATATTTCTTGTAATAAGGCCTTTACAGATTTTTGCTTAAAATTTGCTAGCAGTAGGACAAGACGCGAATTTTCAAGATAAACCAAGGTTTTATCAAATACAGATGAACTTGCAAATTATTTTAAAAGCTTCTGCAACACATAAAGTTTAGAAATGGATAATGAATAATTAAACGATGCGTTTTGACGAAAGCCAAAGTTACCTACAAATGGTTTTAGCGCAATTATGTTTACCAAAGCACTATCATGTGACGTCGCCAGATTCGGCCATAACGTCTAGGCTGAGTTTGGGGTGTTACAGCATGCTTACTGTCACTGATAAACCAAATACATGACAAACATGTCTACTACTACTATTGATCTAAATACATGATAAAAATGTCTATTGTTTGTGTATTGTATTGATACTCGAATGTCATACTGCATTGCATGGGGCGAGATGCTTTGAAAGGAGGAAGTACTGACAGTTTTATCTACAAACACTAGTGGTTTATCCACAAATTATTGGCAGCTTTTATTTTCAAAACTATTGTGTATTCTCAACCATTGACAGCATATTAACCTGCAAACTGTAACGCCCCAAAGATCTTAGGTTTGCTGGCGTTAAATTCAAGCATAATTGAGTGCTTGGTTCAATGGCTAAAGGTATTGGGGGTGTAGGGTGTGGGTCGCTGGTTTGAGTCTTGGTGAATGTGGTTTTTGTAGTTTTTGTTAGTTGTTGTTCCGGGTTTAAAGTTTGATTTAAAAACAAACTGTTAAGTTGAGGGAGTGGTCAGATGTTATTGGGCTAGTAAGGAGTTATAATTGGTTTCAACTTCAAATTTTAATTTTATTTCTGTTAAAAAATCCCCTCAAATCCCACGTTCTATCTTTCTTTTATTATTATTTTTTCTCTTCTTCTCTCATTCTTACGTCACTGCTACATTGAAATTGAGTGATTTTATTTCTTTTTCTTTTGGGTATTGTTTTGATCTTTGGCTTTACTTTTTGCAATTTTGGCTTGCTATTCATTGGACCTTCATTTTATCCTTTCTTTTGGCTGCTCAATTTCACTCTTCATAGGTAATGTTCGAGTTAGTGCTTCAATCGTTTAATTTGGGGTTTTGGGCTGCAAAGAGGTGTGGTTTATTTGCATTTGTTAATTATTTAGTTCGTTGTGTTTAGGTGAGGATCGTGACACGTTTGGCACTCGGTCAACATCGTGATTTCATTGGGTTACAGTTTGTTTAACAGTAAGGGTATGAAGGTGTTTTGGTATATTGGAAAAATTCGATTCCTGATCATTTTGTTCATCAAACATTGTAATTAATAATTTTTTATTCGTCGTATTTAGGTATCGGGAGTCTTGTGGTTGCTTTTGTTGTAACACCCCTAACCCTCATCTGTCGCCGGAACAGGGTTACGAAGCTTTACCGGAATATGCAGATCAAGTAAAAAGATTTTCATTTTATACAGTATTCGTGTCAGAAATCAAACATAAAGTCCCTTATATGAACCTTTGAGGTCTAAAACATGCGTTAGAAACGAGTTGGGACTAAACCGGGTACTCAGAGAATTTTTCGCAAAATCTCAAAATTTCCCCTAGTACAGGGTCACACGCCCGTGTGGTCATGGGAGACACCCGTGTAACTCTCTGACTTGGATCACATAGCCAAGTCACATGCCCGTGTGCTAGGCCATGTATAGGTGCAGAGGTCACACGGCCAAGTAACACGCCTGTGTGCTAGGTCGTGTGATCAATTCTGGGCATTCTGTTTTGACATTTTAAAGATGCAGGGGACACACGGCCAGGCCACACGCCCATGAGCTAGGCCGTGTGTCACACACAGCTGAGACATACGCCCATGTCTCTACCGTGTGCACGAAAATAGGCTATTTTCCAAGCCACATTTCTCATCACCTACACCAACACTTAAACACATTCACAAACCATATCAAAGCATTCAAAACAAGTCCAAATAATGTCTTAAAGATGACATAATATCACATAAAACCAATGTACCCTTAGGTACCTCAGATGACAATTTGTTATCATGTTAATCTATCATTCATACTTATCTAGTTACCAAATGCATATATGCATGATTACATTCATTCTTCAAACATGATAGATCTACTTATAAACATATTAAAATATGTTAAACACAAGCCATTCCAATGGCTAGTTTCATTCAAAACATTTACATGCCATTATTGGTTAAATAACCTATACATGCCATTATAACCATAATTAATTTACCATATATATACCGAAATAGGCTGATGAATAGTGTGAGTGATCTCTGCCAAGCTTCCAATCAAACGAGCCTCCGAATTACTATAGAATAGGGTAAAATAAAACAAAGTAAGCATGAAATGCTTAGTAAGTTCATATAACATGGTAATTAACTTACCACTCATTTAAATTCAATATAAACATACAAGACACATTCAATCAACTTGACCACGAGCCCTAACACATGTCCTCATCATCGTTGTTAGTCATATATTTCATATAAATATCAAGAAACATGTATGGGCTCAACAATAATTAGATTTCCATGTACATATACTTTCCACATCATGTATTCATATAGCATATACAAATCATATCACAATATTTTAAGTACATTTTCATAATAATTCATCTCGAGTTCAGATTATTTCATGTCAGAACTTTGCCCATTAAATAATTTGAAATGTTAGTGTCACACGGGTAATACACTCAAGGTGTACAAATCTATAATCATGGATGAACATATTCATCAAACAAATTCCACGTTCATATATTATCATCTCGTATTTCCATATATCATGTATCATCATTTTCATGTATTTCAGGCAGATACGTGTATTAATTCATTTCATGTTCATATTTTCTCATGTAAGGATTTTGCCCATTGAATCATTGAAAACATCGATGGATACACAGGTAGTACACTCAAAGTGTACAAATAAAAAATATGTCAATTCATATTCAGGAGTGCTCTTTAAAGCATATAATCGAGAAATCCTCTCTCAAGCCATATAATAGGAAGCTCACAAAGAGCCATTAATCGAGAAGCTCACAAAGAGCCTATCAGGAAGCTTATCTAGGCTAAATAACAGGAAACTCATAAGAGCCATAATCAAGAAGTTCACAAAGAACTTTTAATTATGAAGCTCACGAAGAGCCTTTAATCAGGAGCTCCGAATAGCCATATATCGAGAAGTTCAAGTGAGCCATATTAGGACGCTCACAAAGAGCTACGTTTGTGTCCGTAATATAAGTAGGATCACAGCCGATCATATAACAGGACGCTCACAAAGAGCTGCAGTAGTCTGCAACACATGCAAGATCACTATCGATTAGGATGCTCGCAGGAACCATATAACGGGAAGCTCGAGAGGGCTTATAACAAGATGCTCATAGGAGCTGTGGTGTGTCTGCAACATATGCAGGACTACAACCAATTCAGAAAATCCTGTATCCATCAAATTCCATTATTCAAACGGGATTTAATATTTATCTGGCTTTGTCAGATATGTAATCAATTTAATGTAGATGGCATTTATACAATTCACATACACAACACTCAATTCAAGCATATATGTACACAATTTAGTTACACGAACTTACCTCGACAAATGTTCGTGTACGTAAAACCTACTAATCTGACATTTTCTCTTTTCCTCGTTCTAACTCCGAATTTGGTCTATCCGAATCTATATGAATGAATTTAACAGTAATTTATGTTCAATTCAATTCAATTCACATATTAAGAAAAATTACCATTTTGCCCCTAAACTTTTAATTAATGACGATTTTGTCCCTAGGCTCAAAAAATGAAATTCATGCAATTTAATCCTTATTTTTAGCCTAGCCGATTTTTACATGTAAAATTTACAGCCCATGTATTTCATAAAATTCAAAATTTTTCCATGAATTTTACATCTTTTCAATTTAGTCCCTAAATCATAATTTTATCAAAATTCCCTTTACAAAAGTTGTTTTTCTATCAACAACCTTTCATTTTCTACCATAAAACTTCATAATTCATCTATGTTCATCCATGAAAAAAACCCTAGTACCTTGATAACTTTGCAAATTAATCCTTGAGATAGCTAGATTAAGCTATTACGATATCGGAAATATAAAAATCATTAAAAATGGGCAAGAATACTTACCTAATCAAGCAAAATAAGTTGGCTTGAGCTTAGGTTTCCATGGCTAGGGTTTCCATGCTTTTAATTTGGGAAAGATGATATAAATGATGATATTTTTATTTTTTTATCATTTATCATCTTTTATCATTTCACTTTCCAATTTCATCCTTTTCTTTATTTTATTTTCCATGGATGAATCATCATCATTAACCACTAAGCATATTTAATGGTCTATTTGCCATATAAGGACCTCAAATTTTGAATTTCATAGCCATTTAATCTTTTTAGCTATTAGAACTCAACTTTTACACTTTGTACAATTTGGTCCTTTATCAAATTAAACATGTAATCGGTAAAATTTCGTAAAGAAATTTTAATACGACATTACTATCGTACTATAGACCACAAAATAATATAAAAATAATTTTTTTCCAAAATCTAATTTGTGGTCCCGAAACCACTGTTTCGATTTTACCGAAAACTGGCTTTTACATTCGTATAAAAATGAGCTAGGTGTGTAACAAAAACATGAGAAATTGAGATTCGGCCAAAGCCGAAAAGTGGCCGTCGAAGCGATACGGGTGTGTGCCCAGCTGTGTGGTTGGCTGTGTGCTACACACGACCATGTGACGGGCAAGTGTGTGGCCGTGTGGGCCGCACGGGCTATGGGCCAGGCTATGTGGGCCACAGGGGCAAGGCCAATTTGGGCGTGTTGGCCCAAAAGTCTGAAATTTTCCCTAGGGTCACATATGTCATTTCGATCGACTATGGGCCTTCTGTAGGGTCGGTAAGGGCAAACAATCCCTAATACATGATACCTTCCTAATCCGATAGACTAATTTGAGTTTAAGAAATTGATATGCATGATTTGTCTATTTGTGAAAGCATGTATGATATATGTATATGAGCATGCGCAACACGTTAATTCTGTATATCTGCATCTGTTATCTATATCTGTATATGGGGCGGGTTTGGTTTATGTGGAGGAAGTGTTCGGTGAGGCGACATATTGTTGATTTACTGACAGCATGGTTGCATACTATTCTGATAAGTGTCGTTTAGACACTGTGTGGTGTATAGGGATGGGTGGGTGTTTTATACCCCACATGGTGTGTTGGAATGGACGGAGATGGTGAGTAGAGGATGGGGGTAGGATTCTGTATATCTGTATGTTCTAAAAATTTGATTCTGATATGATCTGACTCTATTAGGGACTTATGTCCACTTTTGTTCTGAAATACTGGAAATCTAATTTTTATGAATGTTTGTCTATGTTAAGTTATACACTAAGTTTATGAAAACTCACATCTGCTGTTTATTCTGTTCAGGTAATCCTCAGGCATAGGTGGATCAGTGCAACGGAGTCTAAGCGGTGACCACTAGTTCATGAATTGGTTTAATTAATAGTTTTATTTTAATTCTAGATTATGTTGAGAGTTTGTACAGACTGTTTGGTTTAATTTTGGTTTTGGATGTGTCTTGATATTTTCAAATTTTAATAAAATGATTTACAAAAATAGTGGTTTACATAAACAAATATTTTTCCGAAATCAAGTTTGGTTTTCAACTATATCGCCTTTAAAAATCCGCTGCAACTAATGTTTTACACAAAAGGACTATAAATGATGGATTCATTAAAGAGAAACATATTAAGTTTTTTGAAAACGCGAGCTCTTTTAAAACAATTAATATGAGGAATTTTAACACGAAAGCTAGTTTCAAAACCATTCTTCGTACCATTTCCAGATCTGACCATAACGTCAAGGCTGGGTTTGGGGTGTTACATAAACACTAATGGTTTATCCATATTTTTTACTGGAAACTTTTATCTGTAAACCAGTTGTGTATTCACAACTACTGGTAGTGTATTAACCTACAACATTGGTGGTGCGTTCACAAAAAGAAATGTTCGAGATATAAGAGTTCTGGGGAACTCTTACTGTGGGCTGTAGCAGTGGGATAGGGTAACACCCCTAACCCGTGTCTGTTGCCAGGTTAGGGTTATGAAGTGTTACGATAGAAATCGGACAGATATAACATCATTTAAACATACATTTATTAAAGTTACAAAACAAAAATCCAAAACAAACCTAATTCATATCATACATACATTTACGAGCCTTATATCGAGTATACAAGACATAAAAATGACTATGGAAACAACCAAGGATCAACCTGAATCAAAACAAAAAACTTAGAAAATTTAGGAAACAGGGGTCACACAGCCGTGTGGCTAGGCCGTGTGACAAAACCCAGGCCGTGCAGCCCAGGGACATGGCCATGTGGCCAACTGTGTGATAGACAGTGTAACTTTTGAAAAGGGTTACACGACCGTGTCTCATCCTATGTTTGCTTCGAAGGTGGGTCACACGGTCGTGCCGCAGACTATGTGCTAGACCATGTAACAATTTAAATATAGTCAAACAGTCGTGTCATAGGCCGTGTGAAACCTGCACCTAAAATCAAATTTATACATGGTTATGTGGTGTGACCGTGTGTGGTACATGGCCATGTTACAGCTCATGTCTCAGGCCGTGTGACAGCTCGTGTCTCAGGCAGTGTGTAGCTAAATGACTTCCAACCCTATCTTAGACACCAAGCCAAACCAATTACCATTAACCACCCAAAATCACATATAAAGACATCTAAAATATGTCGAAATACACCATTTAAATCACAACCAATGTGCCCTCTTTGGAACCACAATTAAAAAACCATTCAACCAACTAACATAATTAAGGAATAATCTTTATCATTAGTTCATCATTCATGCCTACAACCATCAATAAAAAATTGACCAATGTTATGATCATTCACAACCAAACTACCATTTCAATGCATCACTACATAATATATATGACATCATGGATAAACTTAACCAAAATTAACACAGGCATACATCCAAAATCAACCACATTAACTAGTTATAACATGTTAACTTAACACTTTACATATCAACAACTTAACACTTATATACATGCTACATCCCAAAATGATAAACAAAAACTACCGGCAAGGACTGGATAATGTGATCTCCAAATCGGTCCATCCGGTCTGTCCACCAAATGATAACTACAAAAGAAAGTATAAACAAACAAGTAAGCTTAGGAAGCTTAATAAGTCCATAGCCTAAACATCATTTAACTTAACTTAACAAAGATAAATAAGCGAAGATAATTTGTAACTCCTGATAACCAAATACAAGTTCACACTACATAAGTATTTATTCATATATATAACATAGTAACACCTTCTCAAAAGACTTAACCAATACCATCAACCAAGCTTCCTCAATGTAACCATCCACATATATAAAAAAGAAATTCATTCTAACATTTTTCACTTATTAACACCATAGATATGCAATAGAATTAAGAAACTAGATAAGTTGAAAATCAATTAACACATTGCCTGATGAATTATAGTAACTTGACTCAGGTACTCATGTAAATACACCACACCAAAGGCATCATAGATGCGTACCAGAAGCATCGAAGTGAAAATAGAGGCATCGAAGTGCAACCCCATACATGTAACACCCCAAACTTGGCCTAGATGTTATGGCCAAACCTAGAGAGTTACAATAACCATTTGAAAAGTCCAACCTAGATTTCTTGAAATTGAAATAGTCCAAAATCATTAAAAACGATTACATCCATCCATGGAAATCCAAACTTTTGACAACAATCTGAAACAAACCATACTATAGTATAAATTCGATTAAAACAAATAAAATAAACAAATATAGTTGACCGAGTTCTAGCTACACCGACCCGTCTAAGTTTTTGGGTTACCTAAAATTCAATCAAACCAACGTAATGAGTTTACATACTTGGTGTGCAACTTATGTATTCAAATAGGATATATCAGATACAGATACAAATCATGTCATAAACAGATGCAAAACCTACCACCATCCACTACACCATCTCCGTCTATCCCTACACACCATATAAGGGTATCAAGTACCCATCCATCCCTACACACCGCATAGTGATTGTATATCACGTTTTAGAATAATTGCAAACCAACTGCTAGATCAGAATGCGATAAATTTCCAGAATCAAATTTATATGTTGCTTAGCCACCAGAAACAATAGATAATTAACTGCCCAGACTTCCTTCTTTATCACAAATCCCAACCCAATGCAGATACTAAGTTATTAGATATTAAAATGCACATATAATTTTCCCAATACAAATCATATTTAGATAATGTAGATTATAATCATTTAGTAGATATCGCATCAGATATATGTATAGATAACAAATTATTTAGTATCAAATCATCATATATCAAGTTATATAACCTAATTCAGATCATACGAACCCTACGAAAGGGTGCGTTCGATTCGAATGACTTTTACGGCCATAGGGAAAAATTTCAGTTTTTGGCCCGCACACCAGTGTGGATTCACACAGCCTGGATGATTGGCCCATGTGGTCCACATGGCCTAGCACCCGTCTGTGTGACTCTATTCAGAGAGTTACACGGCCTAGACACACACCCGTGTCATTTGATCGTGTGACTTACAATCAAAACAATCCCTCACACAGCCTGAACACATGCCCGTGTGACCCAAGTTAGAGAGTTACACAGCCTACCACACGATTGTGTGGCTTACACGGCCTACCACACAACCTGGAACACGACCATGTGGCATCGACAACCATAGATTCTGGCTTTCGTCGTTCGCAGAAAACTCGATTTTTGTTAAACACCTGATACGGGTATGACGTAGAAGCAATAAAGATGATCCTGAAACCTAAAACGATCCAATTGCCCAATTAATCGATGAAATCAAACTAAAACATTAAATTAACATCGAACCAAAAAAATTACGAAAAAGAACTTCGACGCAAAACCCCGAATCACAAAAATAAGCACTTACCCTTACCCAAAAAGGCAATGCGAGAACTTAAATCATGGAATGACCTTGATTTGCAACTTCTACGCCTGAAAGAGAAACCAGTCAAAAACTTAATAGAAAGTTCGAAATGGAATGGTAGAAAACCCCAACAAGAAAAAGAAAAAAAATCAAGCAATAACAGAAGAAACGATAATGGAACTTACGCTATTAGCCTGTCAATCGAATAAAGAACAACCTAATTCCTCGACGAATCTAGTAGTAAGATTAATAAAGGAAAGAAAAAAGAAAAAAAAGAAAACAATGGTAACAGAAGAAAGAGGGAAGAAAAACTTTGAAACGTAAAAGGAAAAAAAATTGGGAAAAGAAAATCAATTAAAAACCTCAAAAATAAGATTTATTTCACAAAATAGCGAAACATTTCTTTATTGCTTACATAGGGACTCGAACACAAGATCAAAGACATACAAAAGCTTAACCATTAAACTAGCAGGCTCATTCTTAACATAAACTTACACTAAATTAAACTTAAGCCCAACGTTCCCAGATAATGTTTGAATCAAATGAATAATAAATTTTCCAAAAGTGGGACTCAGACCCCTAATCTTGAACGCACAATTAAGGCACTAAACCATTAAAGAAAATACATATCTTATGACAAAATTTAACAGGCAAAGGTTCTAATTTTGGGGTGTTACAGTACAAGCGCATATACTAACCCTATTAGCATGCTAATCGTATCCTAATCGTTTACTACGTTCAAATGACCACTTAACAGAATTCTTAACATTATAAATTAGAGGCACTTCCACAATATCCATACAGATGCTATAAGCCAATTACAATCATTTCAATATCAACTAACCATATTATTCAACAATTACCGAATAATCAACTCTCACCTGTACTTAATTGTAGACATTTTATAATTTCAAATTAATATCATAATTCAATCCAGATAAAATTTAACCAAATCATAATGCCACAAATTATAAATATATTTATCTATACTATGAACTTACCAACTAACTACTATTGGTTTCCTCGCAAGGACTACTCCACAATTTTTCCTTTTTTCGCGGTTATTGTCTTTTTAACTTGATTATTGATCTATATAGTAATTAAATAAAAATTATTAAATTCACATGCATAAAAAATTCAATTCAATACATGAGACTCTTAATTTTCACTTTTACAACTTTCCCCCTAAATTTGTCACTTTATTCAATCTAGTCCTTTAAACTGAAACTATTCAAAATTCCATAATTCATCCCCAACAACCAAAAGCAAATACACCAACAACTCAAAACAGTCCTAAACACTTACAAATTACAGAAGTTTTACATGGAATTTTAACTATTTATACATTAGTCTTTGAACATAAAACTAACAAAAAACATATTTTACACAATCATACTAACCAATATTCAAATTTATAAATCCTTCTTAAAAACTCAAGAACATCAAAAATCCATTACTGTCTAGTCTCTAAAACCTTAACATTTTTACGATTAAATCCAAGGTTTAATATATTACACTACAATAATCATAAAAACATAAAAATTTCTAAAAACTAAGATCAATTACTTACCATGCAAGAGAGAGTAAGCTTGACCGATCCTAAAGATGAACAACAATGGTGGTTCTTTCGGTTTTAGCTAAGTGGAGAAGAAATTGATACTAATTATTTCATCTTTTACATTATAATTCTTATTTACCATTTTACCAAATTAACCCTTAATTCTAATTAAAATTTCACTAAAAAGACAACCATGACCGTCCATTGTACTTAATATTGGCCAATTTTCTTATCTAGGTCACTTAACCATGCTAAATGTTCAATTAACATCTTTGACTAATAGATTGAATCTTTTGTAACTTTTACAATTTAATCCTTTTTTCTAAATTAACTAACTAAACCTTAAAATTTCTTAACCAAAATTTAATACGACTCTAATGTGACTCCATAAACATTTATTAAATAATAAAATATGAACTCACTTGTCAGAATTGTAGTCCCAAAATCATCGTTTCTGACAGCACTAAAAAAGCGAGATATTGCAGGTAGGACATATCTTTACTGATAAACTGAACTTGTATTGCATTGCATCAACATGCATAAGCATAATCATTTGAATTTCGAAGAATATTGCTATATCATATTATTATTACTATACTAAAAATCATTATTATGTATGCTTGGTTTAATGATTTGCACTGATTTTCTTGTGATAAAACTCACACTAAGCGTCATAGTTCACTCCCCATTTATTTCCATCCTTACAGATAATCAACCAATTTAGGACGCAAAAGCGACATCCGGAGGGTCTCGACTCGGTTTTTATTGATACAGTTATTTTAGGCTCATTGTTTGATTTATTCTATTATTCAAAGTATGTATTATTTTATTTATAGCTGTGGCATGAGACAAAGGATTTGGGTTTATATCTTTTTTATATTGCATGACATTTAATTTGATTTTAGGGCATCAAATTATGATTAATTAATTAGCTATGCATGAACCCCTGTTTTTATTAAAAATGTAAATAGATATCACTTTCCTGCTGCTATAATATAATTAAAACTTTGAGTAATAAATAATTTGGTAATTCATTAAGTTTTCCTCTAAAATAAATGTTTTAATATGATTGTTTTAAAAACTCCGATAGCTTACTAGGCCACTTTGGTGGCTAATGTAATTTTTGAAATTCGGGTCTAACGTTTAAGCCGAGTTGGGGAGTTTACAGGTCATATTTGTTCTTTTTTGAGACAATGCCTAGAACTACCCATAGCCCCTCCTCAACCCATAAATAGGATAATGCGCCTCACTGCACTCGAACTTACGTCCTATATTGGCAACAATACCTATGCCTGTAACACCCCAATACCCAGCCTAGGAGTTTAGGCCGAATTTTGGAGGTCACATTGATCACCAAAGTGTTCGTGGGAAATTTTAGTTTAACAAACTGAAAAACATTACAGTATTTAAGTTCCGTAAAAACTCTTAGATATAAAATCCTGATATTACAAAAACCTCAGTCCAAATAAAGCTTACATGTATTTAATACAAAAGTTCATACCACGGTTTTCAAAATAGTACTTTAACTAATTATTTAAAATGCGTAACTCTGAGACCTCCGACGTGCCGAGTCCAGCAACAGAATTTGGAAATGTACCTGAAAGGAGAAACACAAAGGGGATGAGCTACACGAGCTCAATGTGAGTTCAAGAAATGACTAACAATAGAATTACAAACCGAAATTCCAGATAGCAGTACAATAGTGAAACGTACTTACAAGGATATATAGGACCAAAAGGTATACACGAAGCCAACGTCCCAAACGAATGTACTCAAGCAAAGCACTTATCATCACACACAGTGTTACAAAACGTCATTACACACAAGAATGATCACAAATGATAAGTCAAATAGACAGAATGCAGATAAACAGATTTACACCCAATCACTTAATCCGATACTTATGAATGCAGTCAAGTAGTGAAAACCCACCCATTTAGCCAAAACACCTCTCCGCCCTCCCGATCACACCCCAATAGAGTTGTTTAAGCTCGTCCAACCAGGCCCACCAGATAGGACCTCGAAAGGCCCATCCAAACCTACACACCATGTATATGGGCTAAGCCACTCAGATAATAGTACGCAGCAAAGCTGACATATATTCAGTACAGTGCATTGCGGTAAACCGCTGTAAAGATATGTTGCAATTAAACTACCAGATCAGATCAGAACCATCTTCATTCTCTTCACAACCAAACCCCAAATCATGATGCAAATACAACAATGCACACCAAACACGAATAGTCATACAGACACAGAAGGTCGTAAACAGTTAGACAAATACAGAATTCCGTGCAATACAGAAATACACACTCTTTGGAATCAGACACACAGAATCAGAATGCTTTTACATACACAAGCTCAATGTCAAATTTCTTCACAGTTATCGGACACAGTTTCATTTTGTAGAACACATTACAAACACGAACTATCAAATCAAAAGTTTAGCACCACTCTTACAGTTAATCACATGATCCTAAGTCGTATCAGAGTCATTAATACTTATACAAAGGCCCCAACAATTGTTGGACGGCACAAGAAATAGAATGGATAAGTTATGCTATGGAAAAAATTTGCGAAACAAGGTCACACGGCCATGTGCTCTGGCCGAGTGGAAGTTCCTAGGCTGTGTTGGGACCAACACTTCCATATAGAGAGGCACACGCCTGTGTGACCTAAGGACATGGCCATGTGATCCGACCGTGTAACTCTCTGTCCGTTGTGCTAAAATAGGGTACAAAGCAGGCACAACCGTGTGAGGGTATCACACACCCGTGTGCCCACCAGACACGGCCATGTGTCCAAAACACACGACTGTTTGGGATCCCTAAATCCTCAAGTTGGCCACACAACCGTGTGGCATCAAATCACATAACCCTAATTCCAAAACACACATATAACACCCCTAACCCGCATCCATCACCGGAACAAGGTTACGGAGCATTACCAGATATTTTAGAACAATCACAGATAATTGTGATATTTACTGTTCATAACAAAACTTTCCACTTGAGTCATAGTCACTAAATTATTTATATCTTGAGCTAAAGAATTCTAAATTAAGATCCGCTTGAGTTTTCCAAAACTAGACTCAAATATCTTCCTACCATAAAATTTTCAGAACTTATGGTTTAGCCAATAAGTACAGTTAATTCTTCAAATTCATCCCTATTCTGTTGTTTGACAGTTTCAACCTTTCTTCACTAAAAATTAATTATCTCTTAGTACGAGATTCAGATGATGTTCTCGTTTGTTTCTCTTGAAATTAGACTCATTAAGAAATTAAACATATAAATTGAAACCCACAAGTGTTTTTATACAATTTTTAATGATTTTCCAAAGTCAGAATAGGGGAACCCGAAATCATTCTGACCTTGTCTCACAAAAATTCAAATATCTCATAAAATGAAATTCTTTTTCTTACATCGTTTCTTCTATGTAAAACTAGACTCATTAGGATTTAATAAACCTCTAATTTGATTTTTACAATTTTTGATGATTTTTCAAAGTTATACTACTGCTGCCGTCTGAAACTGTTTTATTGCTAATTTTACTCTTTCATGATTTCTTTGTATTAACTTTCATTTAGACATACATAACACAAAGCATATCCATAAGTAGCCATTCCAATAGCTAGTCATTATCAAATATTTACATGCCATTCATTGGTCAATTTAACCTATACATCAACAATAAAGACATAAACTTATCATTTCCTTACCTTTATATACATGCTCATAACATCATACTTTATCAAGTCCACACATACCCAATCACATTCAACATAACAACTTCCCACATGTATCTTCTAGTTTAATTTCATTAACATACCATTATAAATCACATCACACAATGACATTGGCATAGGCATACGAGTAATTAATATGCTTGCAACCCATTAGCCAATATAAGCCAATTTATATGGCTACATACCAAATCAAATCCTTAATCATTACAAGCTAATACATTTGGCCAAATCATAATGACACATACACAAAATGACTAAGTCCCTATACATGCCATAGACTCAAATGTTTGTGTTCATTTACCCAACATGATAGCTTGATAGTTTGATAGCATCTCTGGCGATCTCCAACCTGAGCTAGTTTGGTGACACTATGAGGCATAAGAAAGGAAGGGGAGTAAGCTATATAGCTTAGTAAGTTCACATGCAAATAAATAGCAACATAATCATGAATATCATACAATTAACATAACATAATTTACATATATGTCATCATAATTTCATAGGCTTAACTTACTCATTTTCAATCTTACCAAAAGTTCATCACATACCGAGCTCATTCATATGAATTTTTCGTACATACCTCTACCAACTCGTAACATATCATACTCTTTCTCATATTTGACATAATCTTTGAATTACCCATTGAACCACTTGGAATACTAAAGGATACTCAGGAATCTCATACACAATGTACCATACCAAAGCCATATCCCAAACATGGTCTTACATGGAAATCTCATATCGATGCCAATAGCCCAGCTATGGTCTTACACGAAGTCTCATATCGATGCCATATCCCAGATATGGTCTTATACGAAATCTCATAACGATGCCATATCCCAGATATGGTTTTATACGCAATCTCAGTGACCCTAATGTCATGACATTTGTATCCTATTTATTCCTAAGGTTCAAACGAGATTTTCTCATTTGTCATATCATCGTCGATTGTATCCACAATGTCATTTATACAATTCATATATTAATAAAACATTTAAAATACAATTGTAACATTGCATTATTTACACATGAACTTACCTCGACACAAGAATGACGAAATGGGCCTAAACGTCACATACTTTGTTTTCCCCCGTTCTAGGTCTAAACCTCGATTTTATTGATCTATAATATCACATTGGAATTATTTAATCATATACTATTCAATTTAGCCCAAAATCACATTTTGGAAAATTTTACATTCTTGCCACTAAACTTTGTCATATTTACATTTTAGTCCCTAGGCTCGTAAAATGATTTTCATTCAATTTCTTTGTACTTTAAGCCTAGCCGAACCATTTTCATGCTTATAGAAGCCCACATTTTCCAATAAAACACACTTTTACTACATATTTTACAACTTTTACAAACAAGTCCTTTTAGGCATTTCCACCAAAAATCACTTAGCAAAAGTCATTTAACAAGCCATAAACATGTATTTTCTACCATCAAACATCAAAAAGCACAAATATCCATCATGGGTAAAATTTTAGACTTTGATTATGTCTTAAATTAGTGGTAGAAATAGATAGATCATGTTACGAGGATTTCAAAAACGTAAAAATCATTAAAAACGGGGCTAGAACGGACTTACAATCGAGCTTGGAAGCTTGGAAAACACTAGCTATGTCTTCTCCATGCAAGTTTCGACCATGAGGAAGAATATGGACAAACATTGGATTTTAATTTGGCTTTTTAATTCATTTAATTACTAAATGACCAAAATGCCCCTAACTTAAAAATATTCCATTTCACCTATTTCATGTCTATTTTTGTCCAACAAAATATCCAATGGTCTAATTACCTTTTAAGGACCTCCAATTAAAAATTTCATAGCAATTAGACACCTCTAGCTTCTAGAACTCAAGTTTTGCACTTTTTACGAATTAGTCCTTTTGACTAAATTGAGTGCCCAAACGTCAAATTTTTTAACGAAATTTTCACAAAGTCATTCCGTAAAACTGTAGATCATAAAAATATAAGACTATTAAATTTTTCCTCGCTGGATTTGTGGTCCATAAACCACTATTCTGACTAAACTCAAAGTCGGGCTGTTACAACACACGCCCGTGTGAGGAAGGGACACGGCCATGTGGAAGCCGACTAAAATCCCCAAATCAGCCACTCAACCATGTGGCACCAAAATTAGCCAAAAAACCCTAAATCCCAATTGCACATGGCCGTGTGAACCGCCCGTGTAGGGGTATACACCCGTGTGGTCACGAAACAACATCGAAACTAGCCAAAATCTCAGTTTTGTGACATCAAAATGAACCCCAATCATTAAACACTCTTAACAACGGAATCTTACAGAAATCCTCCAAATTCAACAACAATTTCATGTTGAATAAAAGCAGTTCAGAACTCACACACAAGTTGTCGAATTTCACAGCAATTCGGTACCAATTACACAGTTCAGTACACACTCAGAATTATCAATACTACAAAATTGAATTAAAAATTAAAAATAGAGGAAAAGAGGTTTGAAACCCACACTTTAATTTGCGATAAAACGCCCCAACAATCAGTGAACTACAAAGCCTTCACTTGCTGCGCAATTATATCTCCCTCAAGAACCCGAAACCAAATCAAAACAGTGAAACCGCAAGGATGGAAAAGAAAGAATTTCATGAGAAGAGAGGGAGAGGAGAAAAGAGGAACGTACTAAGAAACATTAGGAAACCCCCAAAAATGTGAAAAACTCCTTTCTTCCTTTTTCCCCCTTTTTTTCATATAAAAAATAAAAATAAAAAATAAGCAAAAACAAATAAAAATAAAATCTAGCCTTTTAAAACCAGAACAAAGCTAAATCAAAATAATTCCCTCAGAGCACACCTAAGGACTTGAACCCAAGACCCCCAGGCTAAACTAACACACAACCAACCACTAGACCAGCAGACCCATTTTAACACTTACATGCAAAAATATACACAACAATCCGATCGAGCCGCTGACCCTACCTACAAATCTCAAAACTTCTAACTCCAAAATCCGGGGCGTTACAATGCCAATCGAGTTAAGACTCAATTGATATTTATAAACAAATTCTTAAAATAAATCAACCTTGAAATATGTGCTTATCCAATTATCTTTTAAAGGGTATTTATTTAAATAACATGATAAATTTCAAACCCTTTTTTAAATTTTAATAAAATAGTACATATAGTACAAATTAGGTTTAATATAATTTTTGTTTTTAAACTTGACAACTAGATTTATTTTAATATATACATTTTGTTTTTGTCGACTTTGATACTTATATTTTTTATATCCACTTTAGTACTTGAACTTGACAATTAGAAGGCAAAATCAACAAACTTTCATAAATGTAATTGTCATGCATGTAAATTTTCAATTTGAATCAATTTGTTTTATCTATTGAAAATACTATCTTTTTTTAGCATATTTCATGTCTATTTATGATTCATTTTCGGGATTCATAATATTATCTTTATTAATATTTATTTAACAAATAAGAGTGTTTCACATTAAATAAACATCAAACATTTTTAATTTATTCAAAATTTAGAATGCAAATAAAAGATGAAATATGGAAGTTATATTATTAAATTATTAATCAAATTTTTTTATAAATTTAAAAACTATTTTGGTCTTACACTAATGCAAGTGTATACTACTTTTTTAATATATAATTATATAAATAAAATAATAAATGTATAATAATAATAATAATAATAATAATAATAATAAATTGTGAATGTACACAAGTTCGCTGGTGGAATTGTTTGAGAGTGCAGCCATTCAAGGCTCAGAATTGGAAGGGCTCAACAATTTTTTTTTTTAGCTTTTAATATGGAAAAAAAATTTCAGATTAAAATAAATTAATTAAATGCCTAAGATATTCAATTTCTCATCATAAATGTTTCATCTTCTAGGACTCTAAAATTTTTTTAACTTTTATTATACTACATTTTATAATTTAAAAAAACTTAATTTATTATTTCGCCTAAAACCCAAAAATATCAAAAACAGACATGAATGTAGAATTGATTAACCATAACACTTCCATACAATTGATCAGCCTCAAGTGTGGAACTAAGAGGTTAAATAAATCTAATCAACCAATCAAGGTATAGAATTATGGAAAACAAAATTTTAAAATAATTATTCCTTGCATTATTGTGTTTCAAGCTTCGACAGATGGGTGGACCCTAATTCAATTAAAACTTCAATAACTTCTTAAGATATGTGACACACTAACAAATGATCTTAAATGCTGCAAATTAAAGACATCACTTTAGCTTAAGTACAAAAAAGAAAAACTAAAACACAATTATATCACTATCTGAATTTTCATGACATTAAAGAGTAGTAGCTCTCTGAGCATCATAGTCTGTACTGTACCTGTATTAACATAGGTCCTATTGTTTTAGTTCTTAATTGGTATCAAGTTATATATGTTTTGTTTTGGTCAATATTTTGGTGAATGATTGTTGTTTTGGTGTGTATCGACCTATTTCGGTCAATACTTACTTGTACCTATGCGTTTCGACCTATATCGATTTATATAAAATTTTAATACTTTAAACATAATTTTTATTTTTTTTATTTTAAGCATTTTAAAAATTACATTTGAATTTAAAATATAATTATTAAATTTATTGAACCTAATTAATAATTTTAAAACTCATATCTATATAGAAATATATTTTATATAGATATAATTGAGATATATTTACGTGATATATAATTTACTAAAAACTTAGAATAAACTATTTATGTAAAAAAAAAAATGATAAATCCAAAATGATATATTGAAACACACCCAAATCAATACGTACCAGTATTAGGACAAAAAAATTATGCTTATCAGTACGATACTAATTACCTTATTTGTGACTCCAAATAGTAAAGAGTATTATGAAGACTTACTAAATAATTATAAAAATACAAAACAGATCAAGAGTCGGACAAGCAGATCAACATCACCAACTTAGACTAAAGTAAAAAAGAAAAAAGAAAAGACTTGTTAGCTTAATTTGGCCAGATTTCATATTAAAAAATAAAAACAATTTTTATTTAATTTAATTATAAAATATATAAATATTAATGTATATTTTATAATTTATGAACAATAAATTAATTATTTGTTAGAGTTAACTTTAAACTCGAGCCTATGTTTTTTTAGAAAAAATCAGACCATTCCCAACACACGCACCTAATTTAATCTAATAATTTCAATAAATTTGTACTCAACCATAATAAAAGAGGGGAAAGCTTTGTTGGTCGCAAGTCACTATCTTCGGTTCCCCTCCATACAGAAAGAAAAGAAAAATATTAATTGTATATGATATTTAATTTGAAATCTAAAGTTTCAAAGATTTTAATTTGCATATGGAATTTTAATTTTGATTTAATATTTTTATCTTAAAGATAATTGTAAAAGTTAAAAAGTCGATTGAGTTTTATCTCGATTGGTACAGTGAATTTGAATACACTGAAGTGCATTATCCTCCTATTTAATGAGATTGTTAAAAAAGAGAGTTGAAAAGCTGACTAACCTAATTACCTTAATTAACTATATTTAGATTACCTAATTAATTAACTTAATTAAAGTATTCTTTTTATTATTAATATTAATCTTAAACCATAGAGTTGGAGCAAGGTGTGGCAATTGGTCTTGGTTCCACTTTCTTCAAATACCATCTAACCTTATCTTATGATGAATTAATTTAGTTAACATTAGTAGTAATGAATATTCTTTTAGTTAATTAACAAACTGTAGGTCCATTATTACAACCATTGAACATTTGAACTTGTTGGACCGTTAACCACTTTAAGTTGGATTAAACAGTCAAATCAAATAAAATGTGAGTATATGAAGTATCTTTCTTAAATAAATTGCAAAATAAGGGTTTATTTGGATATAAGGTTAAAGGACATCTTTGAATAGAGATTAAGGATTAATATTTTTTCTTAACAATCTCATTATAGGTTTGGGTTAGGATCATATTTGTTCTTTTTAGCACAATGCCTGAAATTATCTATAGTTCCTCTCTAACCCATACATAGGAGGATAATGCGCTTCAACGCACTCGGACCCACGTCCTCCTGCATTGATAACAATACCCATGCCAACCGAGTTAAGACTCAATCGACAGAATTAATATTTAATGTACCATCGATATATAGGTTTTATATACCATCACTTAATAATAAAATGACACATTATCGTTAGTGTAAAATAAAAAAAATATTGAAAGAATTTAAAATAAATAATATTAACTTTATTAAACATAATTAATTATTAATTATAATAATTTGTTTTTCTTTCGGGTTTTAGGTTTCAACTTTCAGGTTTTAGATTTTTAAACCCTTCAATATTTTTTGTTTTACACAAACGAAGATGTATCATTCTATTATTAACTGATGGTGCATGATCAGATATTCTCTCAAAATTTAAATGGTTAAAGATTTACTCAAGGAGATTTTTATTATAAAAATAAAGTTTTCTTCAATTTTTACTAAAATAATATTTTTTTTTCATTATTTCTCACCATATATATTTTTAGGATTACTTGGATACCTCTTAAATGAATAAGTTAAAAGGTTAAGATTAAATAGAAATTGTTAATTTTGATTTTTCAAATGTTTTGATATAACAAAATAAATTTAGAGATTTCCTAGATAAAATTTGTAAAAATCACTTCAAACATTCTTTTTTTCATTTTCAAGTTGTAAAATACAAAAACAAAGTGTCAAAACGACTTAAAAAGTTTTACAAAATGTTTTAAAGCATTTCAAGTCATTAAAAACTTTTTTAATTGCTTTTAGCTAAATTTGGTACAAAATATTGATACCTTGACTTAGTTGTACTGATATAATTGAGTCAATAAGTAAAATTATGAAACAGGAGAGAGTAGTATTGGAACATACCTAGATTTATCGGTACATGCCATTGCAACATTCAATTCAATATGCTCCTTAAACTTTCTTGAAGAATTGCATCGCAACATAATCTAGAGGTGTCGAAACACCTCTAGTTGCATTGGTACATGACCTTTTATTCCAATACATCTGCTCTCCAACGACTATGTTTTTTAAGATATGTACAAGTATGTAAAACCATGTATCGAAACATTGTGTCTGCAAATTGTTGTTGGAGTTTTGGTTACTGCTCGTTCCATGTTCTATTAGAATGAGAACGAATTTCTGCTTGGGCCATGGGAAGACTTTCAGCCTTTTTGATGTTGGATGTTTATGGCCTACAAAATTGTGACATATTTGACAAAACAACAATTTCGTGCGGCTAGGACTCTTTAACTCTTCAACTAATCTTCTTGATGAATCCATGAGTTTATTGGATAAAGATTGAGTTCTTATCCTTATCTTTTAGAGTATTTCAAGCTGTTGGGGATCTTGTTTATGAAGATATTGTCAAATAAATACTAAAGATAATTAATGAGATAATTTCAGCTTTTAAATGAATGTTTCAAGCCTAACAAAATAATGTTGGTTTTTCACTTGAAAAGGCCTATAAATAGGTTGTTTTGTGCCACACACTAGGTAGAGTTTTGAGTGTCTTTACATTTTTATTTTTGTTATTTTATTGGGTAAAGTTGTGACACTCTTTTATTTATTCTTGAAAGTTTATTGATTGTATTGTGAGGTATTTGGAATTGGGGGTTAGTATTGGGACTACAATTACATCTTTGTGCAAGGGTAGATTGGGCTTAAGCCAATAGGTGGTTTAGATGATTGTTAAATAAAATCATTCACTGGGCGAGGCTTCGTAGACGTAGGACCGTTGTGTCTGAACTATGTTAACAAATATTGGTTGTTAATTCTCTCCTTACTTTGCTCATTGTGTTACTTTGCATTAAACCTTTTTGTTCGTTTTTGCTCTAATGGCAGTTAGAACAAAATTATTTTCCAAGTGTGAATGAAGGCTTTTTCAACTACAATTAATGTGCGAATTAAATGTTGCAACAACTCCAAACTTCCTCCATTGGCTCCAAACGTCCAAAAATTAGTTAAAGGGTATAAACAAAAGTCAAGAACAATTGAATACATAAGAGAAACATATCTGAGCAAAAGAAAAGATAAAAACTTTAAATTCTTTATTTATCATTTTTCTCTTGTACATAGTCTCAAAGTCCATATTGTGAAATCTTTTATCCCTCTCATTTTTCATTTCTTTGAAAACTTAAATTTGTAAAGACATACCTTCTTTGAGGTTCTATTATTTACTTGATCTTTTTCAAAAATTGTAAACTGGGAGTGTTACACCCTAACAATCGGGTTAGAAGATTCGGGTTTGTATTTGGAATTGGGGGTTAGTATTGGGACTACAATTACATCTTTGTACAAGGGTAGATTGGGTTTAAGCCAATAGGTGGTTTAGATGATTGTTAAATAAAATCATTCACTGGGTGAGGCTTCGTAGACGTAGGACCGTTGTGTCTGAACTATGTTAACAAATATTGTTTGTTAATTCTCTCCTTACTTTGCTCATTGTGTTACTTTGCATTAAACCTTTTTGTTCGTTTTTGCTCTAATGGCAGTTAGAACAAAATTATTTTCCAAGTGTGAATGAAGGCTTTTTCAACTACAATTAATGTGCGATTAAATGTTGCAACAACTCCAAACTTCCTCCATTGGCTCCAAACGTCCAAAAATTAGTTAAAGGGTATAAACAAAAGTCAAGAACAATTGAATACATAAGAGAAACATATCTGAGCAAAAGAAAAGATAAAAACTTTAAATTCTTTATTTATCATTTTTCTCTTGTACATAGTCTCAAAGTCCATATTGTGAAATCTTTTATCCCTCTCATTTTTCATTTCTTTGAAAGCTTAAATTTGTAAAGACATACCTTCTTTGAGGTTCTATTATTTACTTGATCTTTTTCAAAAATTGTAAACTGGGAGTGTTACACCCTAACAATCGGGTTAGAAGATTCGGGTTTGTGAAAATTGAGGGTGTTCATGCCTTGATTTATAAGGTTATCTTTGGGTATTTGTAAATAAATCGAGGGTTTGAAAAGGATACTAAAATTAGGGTCATAAATAATGTCACATCCCAAAAATTGAGGGTTAGTAAAATGGGGTATGTGAACTGAGAGAGTGTGGTCATGCCCGAATTTTTGAGATTATTTGGTCATGCCCGAATTTTTGAGATTATTTACACTTTTTTAAGAAATAAATAAGTTATTGGTCTGTTGGTTAAGTGTTAGTGAAACTATCCTTAAGACTCAAGTTGAAATCTTTTCTCTCGCACTATTTTTATTACTTTGCAAATTTTGCATCAAACCTTAGTATGTGACACACCTTGTTTTTAGAATAAATATTATAAGGTTATATCAAAAATGAGGAAATAGCATAGTGGTTAAAGGAAAAATAAGGAAGCATGGAAATTAGATCAAAGTCCCAAGTTCGATTCCTTTCATTTGCAAAATAGCTTAATTTTTTGCTAAAATTTCTCCTTCTCCTTATTTTTTGCCTCCCAAGCCTTGAACCTTACGTATAAATACAAATTTTTCTTTTATTTTTTATCCTTTAAGTCAAAATTTCCCTACCCTAACTGTTCACCCTCTTCCTCTCCTCTTTTCTCTTCATTTTCTTTCTTCCTTCCCTTGTGTGCCGCCACCCAAGCCACAAAGATTCACCATCAATTTCTCTTCTTTTTGCAACGAGTTCTTGCACCATTCTTGTCCTCTTCTTGCTATCATTTTACCATAAAATTTATAGCCTTAAATCTAAAATTTTAGCAGTCAAGATCGACCTCCATTGATGCCCCAAAAAAACTCCATTGCCGCCCCTATCTTCTTGCTTGAGTAAGTGCCATTTCCTTTCGTTTTCTTGATGGACCTTTCAATAAAATACCCAATTTTCTAGATATAGAATTGGGGTGAGTTTTAAATATTTAGTGTTTATTTTTTCAGCCTTTAATGTGATTTTAATTGTGGTTTTAAATTAGCCTTGATTTTGCCACCGTTAATGGTGGTGCGCCACGCCTAGAGGCACAAAAGGGGGCTGTTGTTTCTTTAATTTTTCCCATATATTTTCAAAAAAATCTTAGGTTCTTGAACCCTTCCAAATCAGCCTTTAATCATGTGTGCCTTAGGGAAATTCAATCTTGATCATTTGATGATTCAGATTGTCAGCTAGTTCATAGTTTCAACTTAATTGTTGGGGACATTGATAATTGATTGGGTTAAATAATTTTATGATTATATAGCTACTATATTTTCTGTATTTAGTGGTGTTAGGCGTTGATCCAAACTCCCCAAACCGACAGTGAATCCGTTAGACGTTCACGCATACGTTTGGCATCAAACCAATGTAAGAAACTTAGTCAATTTAGATATGAAAAATCATTACAGTTAAGCTATTTGGATTGAGCCAATATGAGGGTGTTTTAGGGCTATTTTAGCGGTATATTAATTTGATAAAATATTAATTTTTAATTTAGGCTCGATTTAAGATCTTAATGAGAAATTGTGGGTTTCGTCAGTGTGTAGAGCGAAAAAAGGTGTGGGTCCTAAATTTTTAACTTGAATGTTTTGATAATATTATATATGATCTAAATGTGGATTAAGCTTGCTGGTCAGGCTTAGTTATTTGACAAAGTGAATGTGTTAAAGTGGCTAAATCAGATATGTTATTGACCTTAACTAGATGGCATGTTTGCAAAAATTATTTGATTGCCTGAATAGCTAATTGCTTGATATTGATATGAAAGGTTTGTTGATATGATGTGTGATTGATTGTATGTATAACGTGTTTTATTTTGGAAATAGATATTGAATGTCGAAATCTTGTTCGGTAAAATGCCATGAAAAGTATTGAATGGAAAACTACTATACATGCATTGGAAATATTTTCCCAAAGTGTTAATGATTGATGATATGATTAAATGTCACCTATTGATGGTGAAACTAAACGATTGATATGTGAACATTATAATGATGGCATGTAATCTAGCTACTGAAAGAATACGTATGAAACATGCATTTGACTAAAATACTATATGACATATAGCATGTGCATGGGGTGGGATATTATGGTTGACGAAGGAGTTCTGTTGAGATCGGTGGCATATTAAGTCCACAATTATTCGTAGTTAGTCCACTGCACCAGGAGTATTGTGGAGATTGACGATTTTATCGCATTTATTTGTTAAATGGAAGATTTTTTGCAACTATTTTCATTTGGTGGTTTTACCACATTGAGCTTTGCTCGCATTCATTGGAGTTTGGTAGATGAGTTCTGGGGAACCCGTGGTGTGTAGCGGATGGTTTGGATAAGAAATTTTTCATTGCACTATTTGCATCATACACCGTTTGATATTGATTTGATAATGGCTATGTAATTATATGAAGTTCCAATGATGGTTCTGCATTTTTCTATTAATACTAATATGTTTCACTGTATATGATATTTATGTTTGTTTAAATAACTATTTGACTCACACTGAGCTTTCATAAGCTAACTCCCCCATAGTGTTTAACTTTTCAGGTAAACCTCGAAACTAGGACCGGACCCTACATACGGAGAATCACATTGGGCCTTGGACTATTTTTAATAAGTATTATTAAGTCTCTATTTGTTTTGGTTTGTAATTTTTAATTATTTCTAGTCTGTGGCTTAGTAACTTTTCATTTGGGGATTTTTGCATGCACAAATTACTCAAGCATAATAACTGAAAAATGCATGATAGCTGGCTTAAGTAAAATTTGACATTGTTCCCTAATTTTCGCTTCATTACAAAGGAACCATTTTTGGAAAAAGAAAACAAATCTATAAGGTAACTAGATTTCCAAAATGACATGAATAATGGTTTTTCTTTCGTTGAATTAGTTAACATCAAGTTTTTACAAAGTGACGAGCAACTGATTTTTCTAAAACAACATCGTCAATAGTAAAATGAACCTTAAGTGCAGATGACCTAATAAATGAATGTTTTTAAACTAACTCAAAGTATAACTACGGTTTTTCTCTAAAATAAGTTCATTTAAGGTCTTCAAAAGTAACGTAAGTTAGCTTAGTCATTTCGTTGGCTAATGTAGCCTTCTCAATCTAGCCATAACGTCTAGGCCGGGTTAGGGAGGTTACAAATAATTAATCAAAGTATCAAAATAGTATAATAAAATTTTATTTATTGAATTAATCTAACATAAAACATGATTACGAGGTTTAATTTTAAAATAGTGTATTTTAATTTAGTTAGGACCTAATTGGAAAAAGAGAGAAATAAGGAGTGACCAATAGGGAAAATTGCCCAATTTTTTTGGGGAATTAATCTTCTACTAGGAATTTCCACCATCTTCTTCTTCCCTCTCCTTACCTAAACCCCCATCCTAAGTTCCGAAAGTAAATCTTTCTTATACTTGTTGCTTTTGTTGAAAAGTCATGCTTTAGTAAGTTGGGTTGTGTTGTATGATGCTATTACAACACGTAATATAAGAAAAAAAATGTAAATGTGGTATGTGATAATGCACACATATGATATTTGATATATGATAGCTCAAAGAGCATTATCGTGGCATTTAGAGTGCATTTAAATATGGGTTCAATAAGCATGTATTACGTATGAGATTGTGGTGTGAATTGATGAATATGAACAAACCTTATATACATTAAAATAGTAATTACATATAGGTAATTGAGGATATTTTAGCCTTGTAATCTCTTGAAACCATTGGATATAGTTGACATACCATAGGATTGTGACTACTCACCTTTGTGTTTTGTGATTTGGGCGTTCAGGCCCCAGGACAGGTTGGAAAGTGCTTAGCTTAATGCTACACTTTTGGGAGATGTTAGACTCTTTGGGTCATTGGTGTGTTGGAAATCCATTTATCCAATGTGTGGTGATGGAGTCTACTTTTATATTTCATAACCTCAAGCTGCAAAATTATCAATATTTGAATTATAAATAAAAGAGTTTCTAGTCTGATGGTTAAATGTTAGTGAATTTACCTTGAAACCCAAGTTCAAATCCCTTCCCTCACATTAGTTTTATTTTGTGAAATTTTACTCCAAACCCTATCAAGTTTCACGCCTCGTTTTGAGAATAAGTGTTGTAAGAGTTTAAACAAAATTGAGTATTTGGCTTAGCGGTTAAGTAATGCAACTATCCCTAGAGACCCAAGTTTGAGCTCCCTAACTCCCATTTTTATTACTTTTGGCAACCTAGAGTAAAGTCACACTTCAAAATAAATGTATGCGGTTAAAAAATAAGATTAAGCACGAAATGAGCTTGAGGCTCAGTGGTTAAGAGTTAGAGCATTTATCCTAAGGTCCTAAGTTTGAACCCCTTCATTCCCCTTTTTATTTCGTAATTTCATCAAATACACCCCAAAAAATATATTTACGATTTAGTGTCTAAAATAAACAAGAAAAGAGCAACAGGCTCAATGGTTAAAGTGTTAGTACTCCTAGAGAGCCTAAGTTCGATCCTCCTTCTCCTTCCCTCGTTCATTTTAATTTCAAATTTGATAAAACTTGGAAAATTTCATGTGCCGCCCCTAGAGATTACGAACCCTAGGAATTTAACCAATTCTTTCCTAATTAGAATTCATATCTTGCCCTTCCTCAAAATTCCAATAGAATTAGAATTCCACCATCTTTTTCTTTTCTTTTTCTAATTAGATTTTCATATTGCCCATCTTCAAATCCTAATAGAATTTGTTCTCCATCTTTATATTTCTTCTCTTTTTATTTTGCTTTCTCTAACCAAATCATCCTAATAGAAATTGTTGATAATTATTTTACTTTCCCTAACCAAATCATCCTCCACTCAATCGTTCTTTCTATCAGTTTCGTAATTGCTGTCAATAGCATCCCTACCTTTGCCAAGAATTGGTAATACATATCGGTTACGATATTCAGATCCTGAATTTTCGTAATATTATTATCTGATAGTAATCTTACATTCGATTAATCAAACCTTTACAAATCTTGCCAAATCTTTTGTTAATCTTGTCAAATCTTGAAACCAACAATTAAATCGTGTGTAAATGTTGTTTGAAGGATCAAATTTAGGCAAATCAAATCAAAACCGAGCGTGAAGAACATCAATCAGACCCCCAACAAAAGGTATGTGTTCTTTACAAAGTGAATCGGGGCAAATTGTGTTGGGAAATGTGTCCATATTATAGTAAACATGTAATTGTATTCTATGTATTTGAATGATGAATAAATAACTTTCACATTTCGTGTTATGTCTTTTGTATTTCTGTCTTTCATATTTTGAATGCATTGTGAAATTATGACAAACAAATATTAGCTTATTGATTGTTTAAGTTCAAACTAATGATATATGGCATTGCAAGAACATTTACGTTTCGAGAGAGACAAATTACTTTAGTAGATAATCTAAAAGAGTTTGTAATTCTGTAAAAGAATCAAAGTGAGCATTTGATTCAAATACTGAGAAGGATTATTATGTCGTCTACAATTCCAATTGAGGAGATGAATAGCCTTGGCTATTGGAGCAGTTGACTCCACGGGTAGAGACATAGATGTATTCATTGGTAAAATGATACATTGGACTGGACCCAATATAAATTTATTCTGAATTCGTTTGTGAATTAATTCACTTGTGACATTCATGATGTGATTTACCTAAATCCTGAGTTATTCATTGATCATGCTTATGTAACTCATGGGCTTTGATATAACTGGAGGCTTATGCTCTAAAGATGATTGAGCCGATAGCCGGTATGTTGGGTACATGACTTGTGTATGGCATGGCTTTACTAGCAATAGTGGAATTCATAACTCAATTAAAGAGTTAACAATATCCTCTCATTGGGATTTTATGGATTGATAAATATGGGACGTGGCCACAGGTTGCTTGTTCTCAAATGAGAAATTTATCAGTCATTTGTTGACAATGATCATATTAATCATTAAGAAGATACAATGGTGACGATGAGATAAAATAGGATTGTATTGAGTGAATGGATTTAACTCAAAAGAATCAAGGATATCATATGAGGGTAACACACACATGACAAGATCATTGGACAAAGAAGTCGGATGAATTGCTTTCATAAAGAGTATACAATAAGGAGTTTTCACTCACGGTACTTCTTGTGGATTGACTCTATGATTAAGTCATTGTAAATTATTGGAACGATACTTCTAGACATAATTGCAATTACTAGAGCCTAATTGTAGCTGCCCGATTGGTACCTTGCTAGCTCAACAAAAGCTTGATTGGACTGCATTTGAATCAGAAGAAAATTGTACGACTTTGGAAATAATTTAATTGAGTCAATTTATTTGATGTGGAATTAAATTGGATTGCAGTAAGAATTGTTCAACTAGAGAATTTGATTAAATAATTTTCTTGAAAAATTAATTTGGAAAATCTAAGTGATTTTTGTGAAATTAATTTTTATCAAGTAAAATTAAATTAATAATATTAATTAAAATTAATATGATATTTTTTAAAATTAATTTCTAGTCAGACAATTGGCCCAATAGGTAATTAAACTTGAAAATTGGACCTGAGATCGTAAGTTGTGCGTAGAGCCCAAAATACAGACCAAAAACCAAAAACTGGTCGAACTGACCTGGTATGTGAAACTGGGCTGACGGTTCAACCCGTGGCTGGATCAGACTGATCGAACCGTCATTGGCCCAGTTTGAACCAAAAATGTAACAACCCTTATCCATATTCTATGCTGGAGCTGGGCACGAGGCATTACTGGACTTAATCCACTTAACCACACAACTTAAGTCAATAACTATCGATCACCAACTTGACACATTTCTGTTGCCATCACAACAACTTCATTGAGGACTTTCAAGGCCTCATACATGCATATGAGGGGTTTCGGAACCCTACCGAAAAACCTTTACGATCTTAAAAATTTTCACCTAAACAGGGGCCACACACCCGTGTGAAATGGGACACGCCCGTATGGGCAGGTCGTGTGGTCACACACACTCATGTCCCTACCCCGTGTGGGATTTATTTTCATTTTGAAGCTATAGGAGTTTTCACACGGCCAGACACACGCCTATGTTCTTGGCCAGTGTGCTCCTAGACACGCCCGTGTCCTCGCCCGTGTGTAAAAACCTCTGTAGGTTCGAAATGAAAATAAATCTCACATGGGGTAGGGAAATGGGCGTGTGTGACCACATGGCCTGCCCACACAGGCGCGTGGCCCCTGTTTAGGTGAAAATTGTTAAGATCACAAAGGTTTCCGGTAGGGTTCCGAAACCCCTCGAATGCATGTATGAGGCCTCGAAAGTCCTCAATGAAGTTGTTGTGATGGCAATAGAAATATGTCAAGTTGGTGATCGATAGTTATTGACTTAAGTTGTGTGGTTAAGTGGATTAAGTCCGGTAATGCCTCGTGCCCAGTTCTGGCATAGAATACGGGTAAGGGGTTGTAACACCCCAAACCCGCCCTAGAAGTTAGGCCTGAATCTGGCGTGTCACATAGAAGTGTTTTTCAAAACCATCGTTGTGATTGATAAAAAACTTGTTTGAGAATTAAAGGCTCTTTGTTAAAACTCAAAACACTTAAGCAATTGTTATCTACTTGAAAATGTAATTACCTTTAAAACCTTATCTGTTGCGGAAGCATATTTGAAATACACAATTTATGAAAATGTGATGTTTAGAAATAGAGTTGCAGAAGCATTTTGAAAACGTTGTGGAAACGTAGTGTTTTGAAAATCGTTACCGTTTAGGAAATCGTATTCCACTTTTGGCAGTTAGAAAACATCACAAATAAATATCAGAAATAATAAGTTAAAAATAAAGAGGCCTTATTACAAAATTATTAACCCAATGAATTAAAATAAAATGAAATAAAGTCGCTAAGTTTAACTTTAAAGCATATCTGACGTGTGGCCACCTTAGAGTCCCTCACAGCTCCAAATCCTCTAAGAGTGGGGATTACTTGCACAGTTAAAAACGGGGTGAGTTTATGAAAACTTAGTGTGTAATCTCCTTACTAGAGTAGCTTGATCGATATCGTAAATAGAAAGCGAAAGCGATTTGGGCCAAAGCCCTTTAGAGTAATGATCTGATCGATTCAAAGCATACGTGAGTCAAAGCCCATTACAATATCATTTGGGTCACAGTCCATAACAGAATCAATTGGGCCTAGTCTAACCAATATCAGAGCAAGTGGCCTAAGCCCAGTACAATGATAGATCTCATAAACAGATATGCAACAGTATGAGGACGCATCCCACCCCGATCCAGCCAACACACCACCCGTACCAACCCTACACACCATGTGGGGACCAAGTCAACCCACCCAGCCTTACACACCAAAAGCGCAGACGAATTGCTAATATCAATGCGAAAAAAGCGCGCCAAGAACGAAGCGTGGTGAGCCACGTAAGAATCGATATATGTGGTAGAGGCACTAAATCAGTAAATCGTGGCATAGCCACCAGTACAGTACTTCCTCCATAAGCATATCCAACCCAATGCAGTATGTCGTGCATGTCATGCTCAATCATTACACGTGTATACAAAATGGCCATGCTTAGTAACAGTCATTTCAACACTTACTAACAGCAAATCAGACACACGCCTACAGTCAAGTCGGTTAAAACACAGTCATACAATCACAGTCAAATCGGTCAAATCATAGCACAAGTCAATCATTTACCCACAAGGGCAAATCAGTCAATTTTACCCTATAAGGGTATTCTGGTAATCCTACCCTACAGGGGTAATTTGATAATTTTACTCATAACTAATCTATGTATGCAGTGCATCTCAAACATAATCAATCATACAATTAACACATACAACATTGGTACTACCATGAGGGTACAACGGTCATTTAATTGGTTAGGGCATCTCGATCATTTTACCCGTCGAGGGTATTTCGGTAACTTTACCCATAAAGGGTATTTCGGTAACTTTACCTATAGAGGGTATTTTAGTAATTTTGCAAACTAGGGGTATTTTGGTAATTTCACAAACTAGGGTATTTCGATAATTCTGTAAACTAGGGGTATTTCATAATTTCACAAATCAGGGGTATTTCGATAATTTTGCAATTCGAGGGTATTTCAGTAATTTCACAAATCAGGGGTATTTCGGTAATTTAACAATCTGAGGGTATTTCAGTAATTTCACAAATCAAGGGTATGTTGGTAATTTTGCAATCTAAGGGTATTTCGGTAATGTCACAAATCAGGGGTCTTTCGATAACGTCACAAATCAAGGGTATTTCTGTAATTTTGTAAACCAAGGTATTTAAGTAATTTTGTAAATCAAGGGTATTCCAGTAATTTTGTAAACCAAGGGTATTCTAGTAATTTTGTAAACCAAGTGTATTCCATTAATGTTGTGAACTAATGTATTCTTAACAGAGATAACGATGCGTGTGGTCCATTTAGCCCAAATCTAACCACAGATATGAGATTCAGATAGATCAGTTCAATAACTACTACACAATCATACAATTTATTCATATGGGCCCATAGGCCCATTTTGGCCCATCGTGGCCCAAACAGCATCAACCTACAAGAATACTAATGGTGGCCTCAACTATCATGTCGAAGCTCCCACATGTGCACTCGCACGCTCATGTGGCCACCATCGCCGTGTGACCGGTATTTCGGCATTTGCCACTCTACAACTAGAGTAGTGCAATATACACACCTGATAGGAATCTTGAGTTAATCCGCACTCCGACCACTCCTGTGCCCAAACGCCAACTAGGGTATCCTTACTCTCCTCATAGATTGCTCTATTTAAAGCTAGCTTCTCACATTCCCTCTTGCTAACTTTCTGATGTGGGATCCCTCCATCAGGAGAGTTTAAATCCAGCACAACCTTTTGCCGTCCCAACTTAGCAAAATAAATATCCCTTTTTTCTTGGAATGGGATTCGAACCCTGCCCTCTCCTATGCTCCAGACGCTACATGCCACCACAACTCAAGCTCCTTTTGTCTTAAAACATGCACAACTAAATATAAGCCTATGGGCCAAAGTATAAGTTCACTTAAAAAGAAATCAAAATGAAATGCAAGTGCCAAGACTTGAACCTTGGACCCCTTGCTTCCTTGTGCGACGTCACCTCCTTGTCTCCCATATGGCGCCATTTGCCACTAGACCACAACTCCTTTTGTGTCATTTTTCTCCACATTTTATTCTTAAAGCCTACTTACTAGCTCCCAAGGTTTTATTCACCTAAAACCAAATTTTTTCCCAAGCCCAGGTTTGATCCCGGGACTTCATAGAAGCCCGCTAACCTTCCAAAATCACTCACCTAATAGGTCCAACTTGCATTAGTGCCGTTCTCTTATTCTCAAAAATTTTAAATGCTCCCTTGGTCAAGGCCCAATAAGCCCAATTCTACTAGACCCAAATTCGAGTCGTTGCAGGGGTGTTACATTTAGTGGTATCAGAGTTATAGTTTAGTCGATTCTCGAACTACCGTAACGTGTATAAGAGTCTAGCTATACATGCCATAAGCGTATAATGATAGTGTGGTGGCTTCTGATAATTCTAAACTTTGTTTTTATATAGTATATGGATCCCAATCAAGCAGCTGCTAATGACTCAGCTAGTAATGCGTTGGCTCCCATGCAAGGGACCGCGCCTGTACAGAGTGGACCCGAGACTAGGGGTCAAGGAGAAGAGGCTCAGTAAGCCTTTCCCCAAATGATGAGTAACCGGTACACTCAGTATGTATGAGCAAACCCTAATGCTCAACCTCCTCCACCCCCTCCTATACCTCAGCCAGTTTCAGTGGCTCCTCAAGGTATAGATTTAATGAGGATAACGAAGCCCCCAGTAGATAGGATTCGGAATCAAGGGGCTGAGAAGTTTGGAGCTAATATAGATGATGACCCTGAGAGGGCAGAGTTCTGGCTTGGGAACTCAATGAGGGTGTTTGATGAACTCTCCTGTACACCTGAGGAGAGCTTGAAATGTGCCGTGTCTTTGTTGAGGGGCTCGGCATACCATTGGTGGAAAATGATGACATCAATGGTTCCTAAGGAGAGAATAACATGGGACTTCTTTTTGGAGGAGTTTCGAAAGAAGTATATAAGTCAGCGATTTGTTGACCAGAAACGGAAGGAATTCCTTGAGTTAAAGCAAGGAAAAATGACTGTGGTGGAATATGAGTGCGAATTTGTTAGGCTCAGTAAGTACGCGCAAGAATGTGTGTCAGCAGAAGCTATCTTATGCAAGAGGTTTGAAGATCAGTTGAATAAAGATGTCAGACTTTTAGTCGGGATTTTAAAACTAAAAGAATTTGTGGTATTGGTGGATAGGGCAAGTAAGGCCGAAGAATTGAGTAACGAAAAGAGAAAGGCCGTGAGTGAGTCCCGGGATGTAAGAAAAAGGCCGATGAGTAAATCCTACCAAGCTCAATCGAAGAGGTCTAAGGAAGTGAACCCTAGGACGACTGCATCAGTTGGATTTTCGCAAAGAGAGCAAGGCAACACGTACTCGGGTTCAAGAGTTTAAGCAACTTCGATGGCAAGTGTAGGCCCATAACCCACAGGTCCCAAGATCGAATCCTAGCTCTGATACCACTAAATGTAACACCCCTTACCCGTGTTCTATGCCATAACTGGGCACGAGGCATTACCGGACTTAATCAACTTAACCACACAACTTAAGTCAATATCTATGGATCACCAACTTGACATATTTCTATTGCCATCACAACAACTTCATTGAGGACTTTCGAGGCCTCATACATGCATCCGAGGGGTTTTGGAACCCTACTAGAAACCTTTGGGATCTTAAAATTTTTCACCTAAACAAGGGCCACACACCCATGTGAAATGGGACACGCCCGTGTGGTTACACACGCGCATGTCCCTACCCGTGTGGGATTTATTTTCATTTTGAACCTACAGGAGTTTTGACACGGCCAGACACATGCCAGTGTTCTTGGCCCGTGTGCTCCACACGGCCTAGACACACCCGTGTCCTTGCCCGTGTGTAAAAACCTGGGTATTCTGTTTGTGACATCAGCAACCTTATGAGGGTCACACGGCCTAGGCACACACCCGTGTGGCTAGCTCGTGGTCGACATTGACTTACAACACAAACAGGCAGGGGACACACAGCTAAGTCACACACCCATAGGACTGCTCGTGTGTCACACATGGCCTAGACACACGCCCGTGTGCCTACCCGTGTGGACAAGAACAAGGCTATTTGCCAAGCTCTTTTCATCCCTTTAGCTCACACCACATGAATCGATTCAACATATCACCAAACAACTCATATTTTGCAATATAAACTTCCATAAATACTACAACTTTTTGTATATATAACAAAGAGCCAACAACTATGGCTATATACACAAGAGTTTCTCATTAAAGGGGCCAACACACATTTGGCCAAAATAACAAAACAATAAACCTAGTCTAGCCACTATACATGCCATACTCAAAATCACTAAGTCTAGATATACCGAGATGAGCTGATATTGTGGACGATCTTCCAAATTATCATTGTATCCTGACTCAGCTCTATAACTCTATAAGACAAGGGAAAAGAAAAGGGGCGTAAGCTTTAAGCTTAGTAAGTTTACATATAAACAATTAACATCATAGTATGTGCTAAACAATAAATAGCATTACATACTAAACAAGAACAATCCAAATTCATAGACACGCTTACTCATTTCCTCCCTTACCACATCCCAACTATATCACGAGCTTAATGCTCTCATTCATTAACATACATCCATGCACTTAATACTATGAAGACACGTGATTCAACACATCATAACTACTCAATAAACCATTCATACTACCAATCACTCGATGGTTTCGCACTTAGCCCACCATCAATATCTAATAGGGTGGTATCGCACATAGCCCACCAAATCATAAGTAGGTGATGATATCACACACAACCCATTGTAATTTAGTAATAAGGTGGTATGGCAGTTAGCCCACCGTTAAGTATTGTCATTACACATTCACATATCTATCTCGTAACTCATACGAAAATTATTCAATAACTACCACCTTCAGTCCACTTGAACCGTATAGGTTCTTAATTATGCTATGCACTAGTTAACAATAACAATGTGTATATGAAAATGCATTGTTTACACATAAACTTACCTTGGTGCAAAACGTTTCAATTTGCGGTTTATTCCGTAACCTTGCCTTTTCCCCGGTCAAGGTTGATTATGTGCTCTTCTTGATCTATAACAATAGAATTTACTCATTTAGGTCATTCTATGATCATAATGCATCAAAATCTACACTTAGGCAAAAATGACCATTTTGCCCTTGTACATTGGCAAAATTACGATTTTGCCCCTAGGCTCGTAAATCATTTTTCAACTCACTTTCTCATTAAACAAGCCTAGCTAAACATTTATTTCTCTTACAACTACTCACAAATCCAACTATTTCATGCATTTATGACACAAATTCAATCTTTGCATTTAAGTCATATTTAGGTGTTTTCATGCAAACACCTTTCAAAAAAGTTGTTTCCCATCACCCTAACATTCATTATCTTCCATAAAAACTCAGCTAACAACATAAACTCTCTCATGGAAAGTCCCTAGACTTTCAACCATATTGCAAATTGGTCCCCTCATTAGCTAGCTTGAGCTTTGGGGACTCTAAAAACACATAAATCATCAATTAAAACCATCTAAATCACTTACTAGCAAGGGAGATAGCTTGGCTAAAAGTTTGAAACCCAAAAGCTCTATTTCATCTTCAATTTTCGGTGGAAAGAAGGAGGGTGAATAGTGAAAGATGATAACATCTTTTATTCATCTTATCACCTAATTTCCACTAAATTTGACTAAAAATTAAATGCTCTTGTCCTCCTTGTCTATATGACCGGCCAACACATTCTAAATGGTCTAATTTTACTTTAAAGACCTCCAAATTACATTCTAGTGCTATTAGGTACCTCTACCTTGAAAAATAGAACTTTCGCACTTTATGCAATTTAGTCCTTTTTCACAATTAAGCATGCTATCGCTCAAATTAAAACACCAAAATTTTCAAGCATCCATATAATCATGCTACAACACATGAAATAATATGAAAATAATTTTCCTTAACCTCGGTTTAATGGTCTCGAAACCACTATTCTAACTAGCCCCAAAATCGGGCTGTTACAGAAAACAACCAAACCTGTTGGGGTGTTGGTGATTGTGACTGTGACATTCTAGTGGTGGAAAAATGGTCGGCGGTGGTAGGTCTTCGGTGGTTAAGTAGTGGATTAATTACACTCTTATTGGGACTCTACCAGATAATTTGATTTCAAATTAACTATTTCAAAAATAATACTATTTTAATTGATTTACTATTAAATTAAATTTAATACTTGTCTTAATAGTATTTTATTAATTTAATATTAAAGTGGTTATCTTAATATTAAATCTAATTTAATGTTTATCTTGTAGATAAATATTCTATTAATTTAATAAGATTTAATATTAAATTTAATTTAATATTTATCTTGGTAAATATTATATTATTTTAATATTAAAGCAATTAAGTTCAATCATAGTTGAACTCTCTAAACTCTTCCTATATAAAGAGAGCCTTGGGTCATTATTTACATACACTTGAATTCAAGAGAAAGTTGTAGAGAGAAAATTCTTTGAAGAAATTATTTTAGAAAATTTCTAGAGATATTTTTTATTTACAACTTGACCCAAAAGTTTAGAGAAATTACAAAATTACCCACTAGTAATTTTTGTGAAAAGTTTTCTAATTCGAAGCGAGCTCACACTTGATAGATGTGAGCTTGAGGATAGTGGAGATGACTACTCGGTTAAAGTGTTTATCCTAAACGAATACAAAGGTACAATTTTGATTGAGTGTTTATTACTTTAGATATCACAACCAAGCTCTTATTTTGGAAAAAAATTTAAAACTCTAATTTTTCCCTAAATTTAATTTCCGTTGTGTTTTCCAAACATGATTTTCCAACAAACCATGTATAGGTTTAGGGCCACATGGTCTCCCACACGGGCATGTGGACCGAACGGCCACCACATGACCATGTGCCACTGTTAAGTTAGGGTACTTTATTTTACACACGGCCAAGAACCTTCCATACAGTTTTGTCTCTCACGTAGTTTGATTTTAAGATTTACTAGACGGTCATAGTCTATTACACGACCTGGCCACATAACCCTGTGACCTCTATTTTACAGTTTTGCCCAGAAAATTTGAATTGTTCTATTTATCCCCTATATAGTCCCTAAACTATTTTTAGAGTTTTATTTCACTCTATTGAATCCTTGATAATAAGTATATTGGAATCCATGATCTGATTGATTGAATTATTACTGTTATATGCATGATATGTAAACAATACATGCCTATTGCATCTGTATTATTGATTTCATGTTCAACATATCTTATGATACCGTTAAATCTAATAATGATAAGCATGTCTTTTGCTACTATATTGATTTGTTATAAGCATATCTATTCCTATCGTATTGATCTGTTATAAGCATGTCCATTACTACCGTTTTAATCTATTATAAGCATGTCATATTACATTGCATAGGGTGAACAATATGAACGGAGGAAGTGTGAGCAGTTTATTTGTATCGATGAGTGGTTTATCCACAAGGTACTTGTAACAAATCGTTTTTTAGTGTTATCAAAAACAGTGGTGTCGGGACCACAATTCCAATCATTGAGTCAATATTTTATTAATTATTTATTATTTATAAGGTTATTAATGTTTTGTATTAAAATTTTGTTAGGTAATTTTTTAAAGTTTAGATAGTTAATTAAGTAAAAAGGACTAAAGCGTAAAAATTGCAACAGTTAATCATGTAACAGCCCAATTTTGGGCCTATTCAGAATAGTGGTTTCGAGATCACGAATCTGAGGTTAGAGAAATTATTTTAATATTATTTCAAGTGTCATGGCATGATTATATTAGTGTTTGAAAATTTTGGTAAATTAATTTTAGTGATTTCATGCTTAATTTTTAAAAAAGACTAAATCGCATAAAGTGAGAAAGTTTTGTTCTACAAGCTAAAGGTGTTAAATAGCTATGGAAAACTAAAGTAGAGGTCCTTATTGAGTAAATAGACCAATGAAATTATGGTGGCTGGACATGAATTTTTAATTCATGAAATTGGTCAAAGTTTGGTGGCATTAGGTGACTAAATGAATAAAATAAAATAAAACATAGAAAAAGTCATCATATTTTCCCATCTTCTTCCTCTTCCACCAAAATTTTCAGCAAACTTAAGGGTTTTGAGAGCTCAAATTTCAACCAAGCTTTTCTCTTGCAAGTAAGTGATTTTGGTGGTTGTTTTTGTTAATTTTTGTGTTTTTGGAACCCCTATAGCTTAATCTAGCTAATGAGGGGACTATTTTGCAAAATGGTTGAGAGTTTAGGGTCTTGCCATGAGAGTATTTTTATTGTTTACTGAAATTTTATGAAAGAAAATGAAATTTGGTTGTTTAATAAACAACTTTTGTGAAAGGATTTTTCATGAAAACACTTAAAATGGACCTTTTTGTAAAAGTTATAGAATGGGTAGTAAATGTGTGAAATAATTGGAATTGTGAGTTGCTATAAGAGTAATAAAGGCTCGGCTAGGCTTGTTAAAGGAGGAAATTTTATTAAAATAGTTTTACGAGCCTAGGGGCAAAATCGTAATTTTGTGAAAGTCTAATGGCAAAACGGTAATTTTGCCAAAGTAGAAATTTGGGAATGTCTTGATTAATGTGGTGATTAAATAAGTAAATTTTGACATTATAGATAAAGAAAAACGGAATTCGGACCTAGACCGGGGGAAAACCAAGCTATTGGACTAAATCGAATTAGTCGCCCATATTTTGTATACCAAGGTAAGTTGTACGTAAATAATACAACTCTATTGTTATTATGAATTAAACAATTGATATTGCATAAAATGTATGATTATTGTTATGAATATGCATGACAAAATTTGATGTGGTATACTCCCGGTTGAACCTTAGGAATAGATGGGATATGTAACACCCCTTACTCGAGACCATCGCCGGAATTAAGTAAGAGGCATTACTAGACTTGACTACAAGTTCAAAACATGAAAATCTTAAAGCTGTCAAACTGCGTTGTGCCGACTAATTTGGCTATAACTCGAGTTACAAAATTCGAAATTCAGATCCGTAAATTTTACTTGAAAGTAGACTCATATGTCTATTCACCATAATTTTTCTAGAATTTTTCATGTGGCCAATTAGTACAGTTTATTCTTCAAAGTTACCCTTATTACACTGCTGGACAGTTCTGACCTGTCCCTATAAAACTGCAGTTATCAGATTGCACAATTTTCCAATGGTGTTCTTATTTATACCAATGAAAAATAGACTCATTTAGGATTCTACACATATAAACCATGCTTCTTGATTATTTATATACAATTTATGGCAATTTTTCCAAAACTGAACAGTGACTCACGAATGCATTCAGAGCAGGTTTCACTAGAACTCAATTATCTCATAATATACAAATCGTTTGCCTACTCTGTTGTTTTTTCATATAAAAATAGACACAATAAGGTTTAATCTCATATCTCATTCACTTTCAAATTCAATGTACCCAATTTTTAGTGATTTTTCTAATTTACATCAATGCTGCCACTACAAGCTGTTCTGCTAAATTTTATGAAAGTTAAACTTCTAGCCGAACCTACTTACTTCCCAAATTCAAGGATTTATATGTATGCAAATATTTCTTAGCAAAAACGATTAAACCTGGATTTAAAATTTCATGAACATTGCCGTCTTGTACCAACATACATATCGTAACACAACATCATATTTACTAAAAAAAAAATTGTAGCCATTCTCGCATGGCTATCATAAACGCTACAAGGTTAAATATCGCATATTTCTAAGACTTCATCTAGCCTATACATGCCTTCTAATTCGTAACCAAAATTTAAAATACCAAAGGAAGGCGATAGTGTGATGAGCTTCTTGACGATCCTTCACGAGCCCGCGCACGTAACCAAAATCTATAAAACAAAGGAATCATTCACACAATAAGCTTGCTAGCTTAGTAAGTCCTAATTTCATAAAAAAAATAACAATTTAAATATTAACAATTTATAATTTCTATAACTCAACTTGTAGGTTTGTACTCCTATTTATTATCAACCTTCAATTTCATGTCGATGTGACTCAGTATAAATTCGTAGGTAAATTTATCTTTGCCCACATAATTGTGGTCCAGTCATAATTTAATCTTCAATTCAATATAACATGTCAACAATCATACAACCACATCATTCATCAATAAAGCCGAGAACACATACCATTGGTAATAATTCACTAGTTTACCTGATCTTAATTAAGTATGAAGATCATTCTTACTTCATATACTCCCCAGAACCATTAATTCGATAAATCTGCGTAAGTTCGCCTTGAGTAAAATTTTGGTTTCTAGCTTGTGAAGTATAACACCGGCATCAAGCCTGCTAGGCATAAAGACCCGATAAATAACACCGGCGCAAGGCCTGCTAGGCTTAAAGCCCGATAAAAATAACTGCGGCACAAGGCCTGCTAGGCTTAAAGCCCGATAAATAACACCGGCACAAGGCCTGCTAGGCTTAAAGCCCGATAAATAACACCGGCACAAGGCCTGCTAGGCATAAAGCCCGAAACACATTTATGTATAATTTGTCTCTAATACCTTTTTATACTAGATCACATAATAAAAGTACTTGACTCACTTACATCAACCAATCAAAATCATTCCAAATAGACTTATACACATTCGGCTATGGCATGATTACTTACTAAAATTTTATCACACAATATCGTATAATAGATTCATAACTAGTTCTTCAATATCTTTGTAGTTTAAGGACTTACCTTGGAGGCCGATAGATCGATATCTCCAACTATTCGTTTAGTATAGCTTTTCCTCGCTCCAATTTCTTCTCCTTTTGATCTTGATCTAATTTGGTTCAACTTAAACCAATTAAACCACACTTCCATTCAATTCGAATGCAAAATCATATAATATAAAATTTCAAGACTTAAACATTTGCATTCGGCATCCATGCACTACTTTGTTCAAATGGATTCAATAATATTTGGGAACACTTTGGCAATAACCTCATTGATGCTTTATTTTAATTTATATCTTACCTTCTTATCTATGGCCATACATTACCTATATATATACACATAACCGAATAACATGGCCAGGTTTTTTTCTTTTATTCCCTCTTATGACCGAATATGCCAAGTTAATGCACTCATACATCTTCTTAAACATAAAGCCAAGTACCAAGCTAACTACTCACAACTTGTTTCCATTTTCCCACCAAATATTAGCTTGCTAAAATCTTTTCATTACTTAATTTACCCAATAACTATACCTAATTATAATCATTCATCCATGTCAAATTACAAAACAAGTGTATAACCAAACATTAAAACAAGTGAAAAGAATTCAAGAATGGTTGTCTCCCATTCGGCCGTAAACAAGGGCATCTTCATGCCCAAATCAAAACAATCTCCTTAACATACTCAAGCTACTTCTTCTTATTTTACCTAAATTTATTTTCATACAACAATTTATAATTTCTCATCCATGGTCAATTATACTATAGGTAATTGATCGAACACCAAAACTAGAGAATAGGATTCATGAATAAATTCCTCACATTCGGCCAACTAAGAGGGTACTTTCAAGCCAAAACAACAAATCTTCTTAAGTCATGCTATTTCTTTTCATACCATCTAACTCATTATCAATACAAACTACAATATTAACATCCATGGCCGAATCTCATCATACCCACATTAGCAAATTTTTTTTGCTTGTTTCAAAAAGAGAAGAAAATGATCAAGAACTTAAGCCCTATCTAGTTTGATTCTTACCTAATCTAGTGCTTGCAAGGCCGAATGGGGAAGATGAAATTCTTCTCTTCTCTTCAAGGTAGAAATCGGCAAGAAAGGATGAAGGATGAGAGAATTATTCCTTTCTTTTTTTTTATTTTTTTCTTTCCACATAAATTATAGCATGCTTTTTCTTTTAATTTTACTAAAAATCAAAATATATAATTAAAAAGTATATAATCATAGCATGCTTTAATATAATATTGCCTAAATGTCATACAAAAATAAAAAAAAGAGCATATATGCATGCTTGCCGTCCACCTTGTTTAAAGGTGGGAAATTTGACATGCAAATCCTTATGTTTTAGGGACAATTCACTTAGCTCCCTTTTTATTAATGCCCACTACTTTGTCCTTCTTGCAATTTAGACCTTTTTAGCAAATTAAACACTCGAGATAGCTAAAATTTTCCTGAAACTTTCACACTCACAAAAACACACATAACAAACACAATACATAATATTATAATATCTCTTAGGCTCGGATTCGTGGTCCCGAAACCACCGTTCGATTAGGGTCAAAATTGTGCATTACAACTCTCCCCCTTTAAGGATTTTCGTCCCGAGAAAATCTTACCGTTAAATAAGTTCGGATATTGTTGCCTCATTGACTCTTCTTGATCCCACGTAGCCTCTTTCAATTCGTGACGATTCCATAATACTTTCACTAATGGAATGCTCTTATTTCTCAATTCTTTCATTTCCGAGCTAAAATACGGATCGGTTCCTCATCATAGGTCAAATCGGATCAATTTCAATCTCGGCGGGGTGATCACATGGGACGGGTCCGATCTGTATCTGCGAAGCATCGAAACGTGAAACACATTGTGTATCTTTTCTAAGTCAAGGGGCAGTTTCAATCGATAAGCAACAGGCCCTATTCGCTCGATGATTTCATATGGTCCAATAAATCTCGGACTCAACTTGCCTTTTCGGCCAAATCGGAGTATTTTCTTCCACGGAGAAACCTTTAAGAACACCCGATCTCCGACCTGAAATTCAATATCCTTACGCTTCAAATCGGCATAGGACTTCTGACGATCCGAAGCAGCTTTCAAGTTATTTCTAATAAGTACAGCCTTCTGTTCTGTTTCTTTAATCCAATCAACCCCGTGTATCTTATTTTCGCTGAGTTCAGTCCAATACAATGGTGTGCGACATTTTCGACCATATAAGGCTTCATAAGGCGCCATTTTTATGCTAGATTGGAAACTATTATTGTAAGCAAATTCAATCAAAGGTAGGTATCGTTCCCACGTACCTTCAAACTCGAAAGCATAACACCTCAACATGTCCTCAAGTATCAAAATAGTTCGCTCGGACTGACCGTCCGTTTGAGGATGGAAGGCTGTACTAAAATGAAGTTTAGTACCTAAAGCATCTTGCAATTTCTTCCAGAATCGCGATGTAAATCTTGGGTCCCTATCTGAAACAATGGAACTCGGTACACCGTGCAATCTCACAATCTGCGACACATACAATTCGGCAAGTTTGTCAAGTGAATAGTCGATGCGTCTGGTACAAAATGAGCTGATTTTGTCGAGTCTATCAACGATAACCCACACGGCATCTTTCTTACTAGGTGTCATAGGAGACCGGATACAAAATCCATGGTAATTCTATCCCATTTCCATTCGGTATCATGATTGGTCAAGTAAACCGGATGGTACCCGATGCTCGCTTTCACTTGTTGATGATTAAACACTTGGAGACAAACTCGGATATGTCCCGTTTCATGCCGGGCCACCAATAAACCGCTTCAAATCGTTATACATTTTTGTGCTACCGGGTGTATCGACATTCGGCCATTATGGGCCTCACTCGAGAATCATCTCGTATCAAATCGAGTTCTTAGGAACACACAATCGGCCTTTATAATTCAAACAATCATTCGCATCGATCCGAAAATCGATTCGTAGCGTTTTCACACCGAGTCCGAATGGCAACTAACCTTTCATCAACTTTTCGTGCGTCACAAACTTATTTGAATAAACATTGGTCTTGCTTGTAACTCGGCCATGATCGAACCATCATCGGACATAGTCACCCGTGCATTCGATTTGCACGAAGAGTAAATAATGACTTTCGACTTAACGCATCCGCAACAACATTAGCTTTTTTCGGATGGTAGTCAATCACTAATTCATAGTCTTTTAGCAATTCCAACCATCTACGTTGTCTCAAGTTTAAATCTTTCGAGTCATCAAATACTTCAAACTTTTGTGATCTGAATAAATGTGACATTTTTCGCCAAATAGATAGTGGACGCCAAATTTTTAAGGCGAATACAATGGTCGCTAACTCCTGTGTCGTGAGTTGGATAATTTTTCTCGTGCGGCTTCAATTGCCTCAAGCGTAGGCTATCACCTTGCCCTCTTGCATTAAAACACAACCTTGACCCATTAAAGGAAGCATCACTAAAAATAGTAAATTCTTTACCCGTTTCAAGTGAGTTAATACTGGGGCTTCGGTTAAAAGGCTTTCAAACCGCTCGAAACTTTTTTCGACATTTCTCGACCACTCAAATTTGATATCTTTCGTAGTAGTCTCGTCAGCGGTGTAGCTATAATGAAAAACCTTTACAAACCACTTTGTAATATCTCTGCGAGTGCCTAGGAAACTTCGAATCTCGGAAACATTCTTTGGTGGTTTCCAATCGAGTATGGTTGCTATTTTGTTTGGATCCACGAATACGACACAAAACCACATGACCCCAAGAAGTCGACTTCGTTCATCCAAAACTCACACTTACCGAATTTTGCATATAAGCGATGATCTCTCAAGGTTTGTAGCACTACTCTCAAGTGCTCAACGTGTTCCGCTTCATTTTTGGAGTAGACCAATATATCATCGATAAACACCACTACAAACCGATCCAAGAAGCGCCGGAAGACTCGGTTCATTAGATCCATAAAAACAAAGCGGAGTGCATTAGTGAGTCCAAAAGGCATAACCAAAAACTCATAGTGCCCGTACCTCCTCGTCGAAATGCCGTCTTTGGCACATCCGTATCTCTCGACTACATGGCCCGATAATAGCCCGATCTCAAATCTATTTTGAAAAAACACCAAGCCCCCTTCAATTGATCAAATAAATCGTCAATCCGAGGTACTTGGTACTTATTCTTTATGGTTACCTTATTTAGTTGTCGGTAGTCGATACACATTCGCATAGTTCCATCTTTCTTTTTCACGAATAAAACCGGTGCACCCCACGGAGAGAAACTCGGTCGCGCGAAGCCCTTATCTGTCAACTCTTGCAACTGCGCTTTCAATTCTTTTAGCTCAATAGGTGCCATTCGGTACGGAGCTATCGAAATCGGAGCCGCTCCCGGTACTAACTCAATACCGAACTCAATCTCTCGTACTGGGGGTAAGCCCGGTAGCTCTTCAGGAAACACATCGGTGTATTCACATACAACTGGTACCGATTCCATTTGTTTTTCGGACATTTTATTTCCCAGTACATAAGCCAAATAAGCTTCACACCCTTTTCTCACATACTTTTGGGCTACCATTGAAGATATTACTGTAGGCAACCCATTTATGTCACAAGATTTAATTCTGATCGTTTCACCGTTTCGACATTTCAAGTCAATAAGCTTTCTTTTACAATCCACTATTGCCTCATGTGAAGTTAACCAATCCATACCCAGGATGATATCGAATTCGTCAAAGGGCAACAACATTAAATCTGCTGGGAAGCAATAATCTCGAATCATCAACGGGCAACTTCTACACACTTTATTAACAAGCACACATCTACCCAAAGGGTTGGACACTCGAATCACAAATTCGGTAGACTCGACTAGCGAGTCTTGCCAAATTTTAAATTTTCACACACATAAGAATGAGTCGAACCGGGATCAATTAGTGCAATCACAGTAGTATCATAAAGAGTGAAAGTACCGGTAATGACGTCGGGGGAGGAAGCATCCTCTCTGGCTCGTGCGGCATAAGCTCTACCTGGAGCTCTAGCCTCAGATCGATCTGTAGTGTTCTTTGTTCCTTTCTGACTACCACCTACATTGCCCGAATGCGGGTGGTCTACCTCGCATTGGCACTTTGCTCGGTGTAGTGTTTTGGATTGCATTTCGCTTTCGATTAACCGGACACTCTCGATAAAATGATCGGCGACCCACATTTATAGCAAGACCGATCACGGAATCTACAACTCCCGGAGTGCCATTTCCCACAGTACTTGCATTCGACTCTATTTTGTGGAACATTACCAACACTGGCTATCGAGGTAGCTCGGGAGCTCATAGGAGGTCGATCTTGTCTAGGCCGATCAGTAGCAGCTTTTCTCACGATTGTAGTCATCTCTCGGGCTTCTTGTTCGTGGTATGAAAGACTTTGCAGAAGATCTTTTACGAAAGTCTCTAGCTTCTGTCTCGACCTTTCTTTTCTCCTTCCCGAGCTCTTTGGCTTTGCAAGCTCTCTCAACTAAGGTCACAAACTCTTGAATTTCAAGAATGCCAACAAACATCCTTATATCTTCATTCAAACCATCTTCAAATCTTTTACACATAATCGCTTGGTGGTAACACACTCTACAGCATATCTCTTTGAGCACGACAAATTTTCTTTCATATTAGATTCTGATCATTCGTCCTGTTTGACTCCGGGAACTCCTTTCGTTTTTGATCAATAAATCTTTGGTGATGTACTTCTTACGAAATTCATTCGGAAGAAGTCCCATGTCACTTTTTCTTCGGAACCACGATACTAGTGTATTCCACCAATGATATGCAGCGTCCATGCGGCAAAGATATAGCACACTTCAAGCATTCATCCAGGAGTACAAGACGACTCATTAAGTACCGAATAGTGTTATCCGACCACATTTCGGCTCTCTCGGCATCATCATCATCATTAGCTTTAAAATCTTCGCCCCGAATTTTGGATTTTATCAATTGGGGCCTACTAGATCTCATCGGATCTATCATTGGGGAGTGAAGGAATCGGAGTTGGATTATTCGGGAGTGGAGGTTGTGGTACAGTAGGATTGTTTTGAACAAATTGGGTAAACCACTCATTCATCATCCGATAAAAGGCTTGTTTAGTCTCTCCTTTGTGGCTACCCGAAACAGGTCGAGAGTCTATCGGCGCTGATCCGTGGGTACGGTCGGTGCCACGCTCTCTACATCATCACTACTGGCTCTTTCGGGATCAGTGTCCATTTTCTATATAAAACAAAGTTCAGTCGTCGAAGTCACCACACTATCAACATATAATAAGGCATGTATAGCTAGACTTCGCACGCGCCACGGTAGTCCTAGAATCGACTAAACCGTAAGCTCTGATACCAATCAAATGTAACACCCCTTACTCGAGACCATCGCCGGAATTAAGTAAGAGGCATTACTAGACTTGACTACAAGTTCAAAACATGAAAATCTTAAAGCTGTCAAACTGCGTTGTGCCGACTAATTTGGCTATAACTCGAGTTACAAAATTCGAAATTCAGATCCGTAAATTTTCCTTGAAAGTAGACTCATATGTCTATTCACCATAATTTTTCTAGAATTTTTCATGTGGCCAATTAGTACAGTTTATTCTTCAAAGTTACCCTTATTACACTGCTGGACAGTTCTGACCTGTCCCTATAAAACTGCAGTTATCAGATTGCACAATTTTCCAATGGTGTTCTTATTTATACCAATGAAAAATAGACTCATTTAGGATTCTACACATATAAACCATGCTTCTTGATTATTTATATACAATTTATGGCAATTTTTCCAAAACTGAACAGTGACTCACGAATGCATTCAGAGCAGGTTTCACTAGAACTCAATTATCTCATAATATACAAATCGTTTGCCTACTCTGTTTCTTTCATATAAAAATAGACACAATAAGGTTTAATCTCATATCTCATTCACTTTCAAATTCAATGTACCCAATTTTTAGTGATTTTTCTAATTTACATCAATGCTGCCACTACAAGCTGTTCTGCTAAATTTTATGAAAGTTAAACTTCTAGCCGAACCTACTTACTTCCCAAATTCAAGGATTTATATGTATGCAAATATTTCTTAGCAAAAACGATTAAACCTGGATTTAAAATTTCATGAACATTGCCGTCTTGTACCAACATACATATCGTAACACAACATCATATTTACTAAGAAAAAAAAAATTGTAGCCATTCTCGCATGGCTATCATAAACGCTTACAAGGTTAAATATCGCATATTTCTAAGACTTCATCTAGCCTATACATGCCTTCTAATTCGTAACCAAAATTTAAAATACCAAAGGAAGGCGATAGTGTGATGAGCTTCTTGACGATCCTTCACGAGCCCGCTACGTAACCAAAATCTATAAAACAAAGGAATCATTCACACAATAAGCTTGCTAGCTTAGTAAGTCCTAATTTCAAAAAAAAATAACAATTTAAATATTAACAATTTATAATTTCTATAACTCAACTTGTAGGTTTGTACTCCTATTTATTATCAACCTTCAATTTCATGTCGATGTGACTCAGTATAAATTCGTAGGTAAATTTATCTTTGCCCACATAATTGTGGTCCAGTCATAATTTAATCTTCAATTCAATATAACATGTCAACAATCATACAACCACATCATTCATCAATAAAGCCGAGAACACATACCATTGGTAATAATTCACTAGTTTACCTGATCTTAATTAAGTATGAAGATCATTCTTACTTCATATACTCCCCAGAACCATTAATTCGATAAATCTGCGTAAGTTCGCCTTGAGTAAAATTTTGGTTTCTAGCTTGTGAAGTATAACACCGGCATCAAGCCTGCTAGGCATAAAGACCCGATAAATAACACCGGCGCAAGGCCTGCTAGGCTTAAAGCCCGATAAATAACACCGGCACAAGGCCTGCTAGGCTTAAAGCCCGATAAATAACACCGGCACAAGGCCTGCTAGGCTTAAAGCCCGATAAATAACACCGGCACAAGGCCTGCTAGGCATAAAGCCCGAAACACATTTATGTATAATTTGTCTCTAATACCTTTTTATACTAGATCACATAATAAAAGTACTTGACTCACTTACATCAACCAATCAAAATCATTCCAAATAGACTTATACACATTCGGCTATGGCATGATTACTTACTAAAATTTTATCACACAATATCGTATAATAGATTCATAACTAGTTCTTCAATATACTGTAGTTTAAGGACTTACCTTGGAGGCCGATAGATCGATATCTCCAACTATTCGTTTAGTATAGCTTTTCCTCGCTCCAATTTCTTCTCCTTTTGATCTTGATCTAATTTGGTTCAACTTAAACCAATTAAACCACACTTCCATTCAATTCGAATGCAAAATCATATAATATAAAATTTCAAGACTTAAACATTTGCATTCGGCATCCATGCACTACTTTGTTCAAATGGATTCAATAATATTTGGGAACACTTTGGCAATAACCTCATTGATGCTTTATTTTAATTTATATCTTACCTTCTTATCTATGGCCATACATTACCTATATATATACACATAACCGAATAACATGGCCAGGTTTTTTTCTTTTATTCCCTCTTATGACCGAATATGCCAAGTTAATGCACTCATACATCTTCTTAAACATAAAGCCAAGTACCAAGCTAACTACTCACAACTTGTTTCCATTTTCCCACCAAATATTAGCTTGCTAAAATCTTTTCATTACTTAATTTACCCAATAACTATACCTAATTATAATCATTCATCCATGTCAAATTACAAAACAAGTGTATAGTAGAACATTAAAACAAGTGAAAAGAATTCAAGAATGGTTGTCTCCCATTCGTAGTAAACAAGGGCATCTTCATGCCCAAATCAAAACAATCTCCTTAACATACTCAAGCTACTTCTTCTTATTTTACCTAAATTTATTTTCATACAACAATTTATAATTTCTCATCCATGGTCAATTATACTATAGGTAATTGATCGAACACCAAAACTAGAGAATAGGATTCATGAATAAATTCCTCACATTCGGCCAACTAAGAGGGTACTTTCAAGCCAAAACAACAAATCTTCTTAAGTCATGCTATTTCTTTTCATACCATCTAACTCATTATCAATACAAACTACAATATTAACATCCATGGCCGAATCTCATCATACCCACATTAGCAAATTTTTTTTTGCTTGTTTCAAAAGAGAAGAAAATGATCAAGAACTTAAGCCCTATCTAGTTTGATTCTTACCTAATCTAGTGCTTGCAAGGCCGAATGGGGAAGATGAAATTCTTCTCTTCTCTTCAAGGTAGAAATCGGCAAGAAAGGATGAAGGATGAGAGAATTATTCCTTTCTTTTTTTTTATTTTTTTCTTTCCACATAAATTATAGCATGCTTTTTCTTTTAATTTTACTAAAAATCAAAATATATAATTAAAAAGTATATAATCATAGCATGCTTTAATATAATATTGCCTAAATGTCATACAAAAATAAAAAAAAGAGCATATATGCATGCTTGCCGTCCACCTTGTTTAAAGGTGGGAAATTTGACATGCAAATCCTTATGTTTTAGGGACAATTCACTTAGCTCCCTTTTTATTAATGCCCACTACTTTGTCCTTCTTGCAATTTAGACCTTTTTAGCAAATTAAACACTCAGATAGCTAAAATTTTCCACGAAACTTTCACACTCACAAAAACACACATAACAAACACAATACATAATATTATAATATCTCTTAGGCTCGGATTCGTGGTCCCGAAACCACCGTTCCGATTAGGGTCAAAATTGGTCTGTTACAGGATATCCACGCCATGACATTTGGGTGATATGTATGCTAGTGTAAGACCATGTCTGGGACATGGCATTGGCCACATTATGAGAGCTAGTGTAAGACCATGTCTCTGGGACATGACATCGGCGTTGAGATGAGAGCTAGTGTAAGACCATGTCTGGGACATGGCATCAGCCTCAATATGTGAGCTAGTGTAAGACCATGTCTAAGACATGGCATCGGCATCGTACCCTCTTATGTGAGGCTTGTCGGGTATCCTTTGGTATTCCAACTGGTTCAAGGTGTAATTTAAAGCTTGTGTCAAAAGTGAGAAAAGTTACGACTATGTTGTAAGTGATACAGGTACCTACACGAAATTCATGAGAAATGAGCTCGATTTATGTTGTATGATTAGTAAGGATAAAAATGAGTAAGTTATGCCTTTAATCATTTGAGAATTATGTGCAAGTTTATAATATGTTATGAGTATGATAATGCATGATAATTGTTGTTAATTATTTACATGCGACTTACTAATCTTTATGCTTACTCCCTCTCTTTTCCATTTTCTTGTAGTGCTGCCAAGCTAGCTCGGGGATCAAAAGATGTAGGAGGCATTGAGCACACTATCAATTGAAGCATTTGGTATAGTTAGCCTTAATATTTTAAGTATAGCATGAATAGGGAATGGGTCTTTTTGTTAAGTGTCATATTATTTTGGCCATATGTGTTGGCTTGTCATGAAGTTGATCTATTTTATCTAAGGCCATGGATAATGGCTAATATTTGTTGTTGATTTATGCAAATGATGATGTTTTTCATGATTGAGAAAATTGCATGGTTGAGTATTTGGTATATTAATGCATGAATGAGTAGGTTGCATGATTGGATTGATAAAATATGTGATAAGTTTTGCATGTGAATAGAGTGTAGTGGCCTTGATGTGTGCATGTCTTGGTTGTGGCTTATTTGGTCCGATGTTTATGTGTGGATCGGTGTTACTTGATGTGGCTTATGTTGGTGCAAGCAAGGGTGGCAAAAGGGCTTGGTAAATAGCCTTGTTTTTATCCACACGGGTTGATACACGGGCGTGTGCCTAGGCCGTGTGTGACACACAGTTTTCCCCATGGGCGTGTAGTCCAGTCGTGTGTCCCCTACACCTTAATTTGGTAAAATAGAATGACCAGTAGTATCCACACGGGCTGAGGCACGGTCGTGTCTCAACCGTGTGGATGACATGACCATAGGACATGGGCATGTGCCCAGACCGTGTGAAGTCTGCACCTTAAATGGAAATTAAATTCGCCACCTTAAATGGAAATTAAATTCGCCACACGGCCTAGCACACGGGCGTGTACCTTGGCCGTGTGACCCTAAAATGTTGCTGATGTCAGAAACAGAATGTTAATGTTTTAACACACAGGCGATGACACGGGCGTGTCATGTGCCAGGCCGTGTGAAACCCCTTGTAGGTTAAAATTGAAAAATAAATTCACACGGCTAGGGACATGGGCGTGTGTGATCACAAGGTTTTCCCACACGGGCGTGTCCCTTGCCACACGGGCATGTGCCCCTATTTTTAGTGAAATTTTCTAAAGTTTACGATAGTGCTTGGTTTAATCCCGAATGGTTCCTAAAGCATGTTTTGGGCCTCGTAGGCCCTTATTAAGGACGTTAAGAGGAAGTTTGAAAAGTCTTGAATTTGAACGAACTTTTACGACTCAGAATTATATGTTTGTATGCGTTTAAGTAAGGCCTCGTACCCTGTACTAGCATCGGATACGGGTAAGGGGTGTTACAAATCTCTATTAGTTAAATTGTACTAAATGGCTAAGGAATCATGATTTAATGGATTAAAATGGTAAACCTACCAATTTACATTATAGTGGACGGTTTAGGTAAGGTTTGGCATGAAATTTAATTTATTTTTAAATGGTAAAATGGTAATTTAATAATTAAATAACATAAACGAAAGAAAACAAGCTATCATCTTCCTCATTTCTTTTCTTTGAACAAAAACACCAATGTTGGGGTAGGATAGAATCGACCAATCTTCATTCCTCTTACATGGTATGTGTTTTATGCCCGTTTTTAGTAATTTTTATGTTTTTGAGGTCGTTGTAGCTTAATCTTGCTAATTTTGGGACTAATTTGTAAAACTATTAAATGTTTAGAATTTTTTTTCATGGATGAATTTGTTATTTTTTTGAACTTTGGTGATAGGTTATTAAGCTTGATAGTTAAACATGACTATTTTGTAAAGTGATTTTAGTTAATTTTAAAGTTTAGGGACTAAGTTGTTAAAATTCTAAAATATCATGCAATTCTTGTGATAAAATGATAAAAACGGACTGTTTAGGGACTATATAGAATTCGACATAATATTTTTGGGCTAATTTGTGTTAATTGTGATAATTTTGATTTTAGGGACTAAATTGTTTAAAAGGTGAAAGTTTAGAGTAAATGTATAAAATGTCATTAAATGGTTAATTTCATAAATTTAAGTGTTTTAAGATGTTTAATTTGGTTAATTGAATTAAAATGTTATATTTATATCAAGAAACGAACCAATCTGTTGATAAACGGAGGAAAGAAAAAATCATTGAGTAATTGTCGTCATGTGTCATTAGCTATCGTGTGTTGGTAAGTTCATATTACATTTGTTCTATTGTTTATATTTAATTTTTTACATGTTTAATAATATGAAATTTATTGGATGTTTAATGATACAGAAGAATAAAGTCGAGTATGAAATGTCTCAAAAAAACAGAATAAGCCTGTGTGAACTTAGTGAATAGCTAGGATACAAATGACATGTCATTTAGGGCATATAAGGGTTCGTGCCAGTGTATTTAGCCAGCATTTTGCTGGTGTATTTAGCAGGCTTCGTGTATCGATTAATGTCCTTATGTTAGCTTGAGTGAGCATTTCTCTCCCGTGTATCCAAAGTTGATTTACTTTTGTTCTCTGGAAAAAATAATTAATCTATTAAAAGGAAAATGGTATGAGATGATGTGATGATTTGTATCTTGGTTTATGTTTATTTGTCACACTGTATTTTGATGATATGAATCATCCAGGTTTAAGTATTTAAAAAGGTTGAAAAGATGATATATGGCAAGGATTGTTAGTTTCATGTTTTGAATGTTTTATAATTAAGTTAAAAGGTATGTGTTATTTTGTTTACAAACTTACTACGCTTATTGTAAGATTACTTTCTTTGGTTTTCTTTATTACATATCATCGGACTTTTTTTGTCGACTGGAACATCATTGGAGATCACACTATCTGGCAACTTATCTGGTAGCTATCTATTTATTTTGGCCCGGTTATATGTGGCATGTAAATAGGATATTGGATATGTAAGTTCAAAGCATTATGGTCATATGATGTGTATTTTGAAGATCATGTGAATGTGATCATGTACATTCTATTTGCTAAATTTGGATGTATGTGGTTTGAATTTATGAATGTGTGAATGGTATGTTTAGGCTAAAAAGCTACTTGAAATGCCTTGTGTTTGATGAATGGTCAAGTTAGTTATGATAAGTTATGAGTTTAGGTTGGTTTTAGAAGTATTTGATGGTTTGGATTATAAGTGATATATGGTATTTGCTATTTAAAATGTGAAGGATGTTTGATTAAAGTTAACTTGTGTTACATGTTTGATTGGATGATTGTTGTTTATGTTTCAAATTGTGGTGTCATTGAAGGCATATTGGTTAGGCACTTAGGTTGAGTGTGAATTGGTATGTTTTGACTCTTTTAGGCATATTTTGGATAGGTTTGGTTGTTGGTTATTGCATTGCTTGGAGCCCAAGCATTTAAATGTGAGTTCACTTGATTTTGAAGGAACTTTTGGGCACACATGGCCTGTGACACGGGCTACCACATGGCCGTGTACCTTACACGATCAGGTAATTCTTTAATTTTAGAGTAGGTTTTTCCCATATGGTCACAGGTTGTTACACGACCTATTGACACAGCCGTGTGACCCTATTTCAAACTGCATATGATTTGCGACATAGCCTTGTAATCCTATTTCAAATTGCACACGATTGGGCACACAAGCTGGCGGGACGATCGTATGACCCTATTTTCGAATTGGACATGCTTTGGCCATAGGGTCATGTCCTTGAGCCACACGGCCTAGGCTCTGTCAAACGACCTATCCATATGGCTGTGTGACCCCTATTTTCACTTTTTACTAAAGATTTTTAAAGTTTTATTTTAACCCAGAATTGTTCCCAGTTTATTTTAAATGTTCCATAAGCTCGATTTAGGTCTTGATTTGATTAAATAGCTTGGAAATAATTGAATATGAATTATTTGATTAAAATTTTGAAAAATGTCTAAATATTATTATTGTAATATCTTATAGCTCGGGTCGGGCGACCGGGCCTAATATAGGATGTTATAGTACTAGTAAATATTATTTGCACTTATGAGTGGTTTATCCATAATGTACTACCAGCTTTTATCTACATAGATGAGTGGTTTATCCACAACGTACTAGTAGCTTTTATCTGCACCGATGTGTGGTTTATCCACAAGTACTAGCAACTTTTATATGCACCGATGAGTGGTTTATTGTAACACCCTTAACCCAACCCAGTGCACCGAGTTTGGATCTCGGTGTTACTAAACGATACAAAACATTTAAAAGAAACAATTTATAATTTCTCCTTTTTTTTAAAACTATTATTTGAAGTTTGAAGAGAAAAACATAACATTTGGAAATCTAAAATAAAATATATGATAAATAACTCATTACATCAATTTTATACAGATTTTTAACAAGATAAAAAACTATTTTAAGACAGACTCAAAGGGGTGTTGAAGACTGTACCACACATCCACTGGATGCATAACAACCTACTCTGCCACCAACTTGGCATACTCCTAGAGTTATCCTTCTAGGTAAAGCTTCTTCTCAATAAACCTGAAAAAAAATAACAAAATTGTAAGTACAAGAGTATTGGGTGAGCTTATTAACCATACCTTGATGGAGCCTTTTCGATCTTGTAGAAATTACTATGAGTGAACTATTACTTTGTGTCATTTACTTCGACCGATACTATACAGCCTTATCATTTCCTTATACATTAGTTATCATATCCTTATTATTTCCTTATACGTCATTTATCATACCCTTATCATACTTAACCTTTCCTACCTTATTAATTGAGGAATCCTTCCAATCATTCCATAAAAGTCTCGTCCCATAATTCTTACTTAATAAAACATACCATTAGAAACTACTTCCAACAATTCATACCTTAAACCTAGATTCTTATTTCAAACAATAACTCACTAACATTATCTTGGGTGGATACATATACATGGCAGATACTTACGCAGAGTTTCATACCATTGATGCACACTCAAACCTACCCTCATCCAGTTCTGTCCACATATCCATACTGATAGTTCACTGCATATAACATCTAGATGAACTCCATATCTTATTATAAAAGAATCTCATGATTCAAAATAACATTGACTCAAATTCATAATAAATTTAGATGAATATGTGATACCCCTTACTTTTCATACTTACATATCATCATAACAGATACCCTTCTTGACAAACCAATACACATATCTTTTTCTTGGAAAACCCTTAAGACTTTATTCAACTCTTATTCCAAAGCATATCAATACCTTATCTTGGTTATACTTATTATTGAACTACTAAAACTTACTCTTATCTTACCATAGAGATAAACTTTCAGATTCATAGCTTACTAGATATTCCTAATAGTTCACGCCACATAGATGTAGCAGAATTCACCATATAGGCAATCAGATAGAATATGCCACTTAGGTGATACATTTAGAATTCGCCACAAAGCCTATTCTTTCAGAGTCTGTCACTAAGGCTATTCTTAGCTGTCGTGTTTACAATATGGATTTGTCTAAACTCACATTACGTGAGGTTTGCCCATCATCGTCCTAGGACACGTAGAGAACCCTATTGGGTAATCACAATTTCTTAGTTCTTTTTTAGAAGGTGCCATGGCCATGGACTTTTCTTTTAGAGTTCATATCAGAATTCGTGTTTTTAGTCTTGATGGACTCCATTAGATACCTCCGCAGTGAACAGACACAAACTCTTCATGCAATGACACAATCTACATTTGAACTTTTACTTCACTAACTTACACCAAATTAGAACAAACGTATCTCATAGCATATATTTCAAACATATACATACTTCACATCATACTACTCATGCACCACTCATCACATACTTGAACTTATCGGACTTTATTCCAAATATACATAATAACCTCAATAAACATTCATATAGTCACACACACACATGTCATATTCATACTATACATTCCAGGGTGTCAGATTCATAGTTTGATCACTTTCTCATCGACCTACTTCAGTATGAACAACATACATGAAAGAGTTAGAGAAAGACTCACCTGATTCTTACTAACAACATATCAAAACTTTAGATTCAGATATCCATCTCAAACTAGTAGAACATAAGAACATCACTAAGACTCATTCATTTACAATTTAATGCAAAGCCTTATACTTATATCTTACTGTTCATACACCTCTTACAGAGTTATTTTTTTAGAATTTAACATGCAAAATAGTAGAGCTTACCTAAGAATGGAATAGACACTGATCATGACATAACCTTAGCTTCTAGATTAAAGATAAAGGGATACATATAGAATTAAGGAAGGTATTTGTAAATTCCACTTATGGATGAGGAAAATGAAAGAACCCCTTTCAAAACACATTTTCACATATAAATATGAGTCATCTTGCTTAGTGGAAGTTAACAAGTGTTATGCGTATTAGAACCTACCTTCTTATTGGCCTACAATTTTTTTAGAAAAGTATAAATAAGTTCCCTTCATCAAACTTATCATGCTAAACTATACAATTGGTTTCCAACCAGATTGCTTAAAGTCTAACTTACATAGTATTCCATACAAACCAGAAGTACTATACCTTTGGCGAATACTCATCTCATATTTCTCTTTTCCCTTAACACGTGCATCTCCTTAATATAGCAAAATATCATGAAATCAAACTCTTACTAACTCAAGTGGCGGATATTATACGCCCACAGGTATGCACCAAAACAATCATTTAGGTAGATAACACCACGCTAAACAGACTATTTACTGCTATACGCCCAAAACTTTAAATCCACCAAAGCTGGGGTGTTACATTTATCCACAACATACGAGCAATTTTTATCCACACCAATGAGTGGTTTATCTGCAACGTACTAGCAACTTTTGTTTTCACTGATGAGTGATTTATCCACAATTTACTAGCAGATTTTATATGCACTGATGAGTGGTTTATCTACAACGTACTAGCAACTTTTATCTGCATCAATGAGTGGTTTATCAACATCGTACTAGTAGCTTGTCTAAAAATTTTTTATCAAAAAACTTTGGTGGTTCATCCACCCTTTTTATTACTAATGGTTCATCCACAACGATGATACTATGTTTATGAAATACACGTATTGCATGTTTATAACGGAGGAGTACAAAGGGAAAGTTTCTGTTTATTGGTTAGATGGAGTTAGGATTTGGCGATGTGGAAGAGTAGGCGAATGGTTTGGGAAATGAAATTTCTATTTATCGTAAATCCAGAAATTGTTGGGTGCAAACTGTAATGTGCGAAAGTCAAGACCTTATGGAAGGGACACTATGGTGTTTGAGCATTAATGTTAGAAATAGGGTGGAATGGATGGGCTATAATGGAGTATGATGTGTAAGATCATAGCACAGCTATAGTAACATAAAGAGTCCTCCAAGACATTAAACATGGGGTATGATGTGTAAGACCATAGCTTAGTTATGGTAACATACAGAGTCCCTTATGAAATTAAACATGGGGTATGATGTGTAAGACCATAGCTCGGTTATGGCAACATAGAGAGTTCACCAGGACATTAAACATGTGTATGATTTGTAAGACCATAGCACGACTATGGCCACATAGAGAGCCCATTAGGATATTAAATATAGGGCATGATGTGTAAAACCATAGCTCAGCTATGGCCACGTAGAGAGACTGTCAGGATATTAAACATGGGGCATTATGTGTAAGACCATAGCTTGACTATGACAGCATATGGAGTTTGCCAAGACAATAAATGTGAGGTAGTCTGCCAAGTTAGTAATCATGGAAAATCATGCAAATAAGGTAAAAAGTTAGAAGGAAAAATGCAAGTGTCGTCAAGCAATAGCTAGCCATCGAGTTTGATGAATTAGCTGAAAAAGGCAGAAATAATAGAAATGGGGAAAATTCTGCCAAAATGGTAAACATAGAAACTAATAGGACACATGGTGCTAAACCAAAAATAATTAGATATAGGAATGGCGTGCCAGTAATGCCTTTTTTATAGACAAATGAAAGAGGATTTATCCAAGGATTGAATATAAGAATCTAATATTAAGAACCGCCTAAAAATGTTTAAAGAAACTTTGTATGTTAGAGGAAGGTCTTGGAAGAGTAACGAGAGATTCACTCCTAGTATAAGGATCCATTGAAGCCGTAGTTTATATGGGGTGGTTTAATTGTATGTGCTCCGGATAGTCTAATATGTAAATAGCGGTTAGTTGGAACCTATTGATAGAAAGAGGTACTAATATGGATTATCTAAGAGACAGTTATGTCTTTCAAGACTATTCCTCTTTGTGGAGAATCTATTGCAAGTATACTTGCCATAGAGTTATTTCTGTAGGGAACCATCACATAAGAGTGATCATAAACTCGAATGGTCACTCAGATAACAGTCTGCTGTAAACTATAGGTTAAAGCGGTCTACTGCAGAGAAACATGTTACACCTTGGTGAATTTAATAGTTTACAGCTTTAACCTATAGTTTATTAAGTTTACAGCAATTTATAACTTTATATAACTCAAGGTTAAAGCTGTAAACTATTAAATTCACCGCTTATTTAACTCAATAACCTATAGGTTAAAGCAATTTATAACTTTATATCTGGTATGTCACTTGAGTGATTTTCCAAAACATGTCGCATTTTGTAAAACGATTACTAGGTTTAATCGTTAATACCGAAAATTTAATAGTTTATTGAGTTATACAAGATATAAAGTTATAAATTGCCTTGGTGAATTTTAAATAAAAACTGAAATCTTGTACATGTCTTAGTTTAATTTTTAAAACATAATTTAAAATGTCTAATAATAAAACCCAACATAAACCTAAAAACATAAACAATAGTCTAGTGGCCCATGGCCTTATTACAATGAGATTTTAAACCCATTAAATAAAAATATAAAATAATAAACTAAAGTCTTTTTGCTGAATCCAAATGTTCTTTTGCATGGCCACCTTGCTCTCCTCTCCGACCCAGTCCGACATGCTAAGTGTTACCTGAAATTATTAAAAAATAAAAGGGTGAGTCGCGAGACTCAGTGTGCAACCCTCGTGCACCATTAGATTTTGGGCCTTAGCCCTACAGAATATATAACAGAATATAATATACTAGAAATTATGCAAAGCCCAACCCAAGTCCTAGGTTTCCATCCGCTACACGCCACCTTTACCTGCTAGTCACACCATTGGGGATTTCTACAATCAACCCACACCGCTACACGCCATTGATGGCAGTCATGCTGCTCATCGTCAAAGTTGTGACAGAGTCACCAGGCTGAAATGGCAAAAGCCACCAGAAACGAGTTGTGACAGAGTCACAGTGAAATGGCATAAGCCACGAAAGAGCGTGATGAGTCACCGGTGAAATCGCATAAGCCACCAGAATAGATCACTTCCCCTTTTCATCAATCACCCAACCCCAAACATACATAGAGATCGACATATAAAACATATTATTTTTAACAGAGCATTCTCTGATGAATGGCAGAAATCACTAAATGGCAGAAATCACTAACTTGATATTTAGCCTTTACCCTTTTCGGGTTTTCAAACGTTATGCCGGGATTTCGGCATTTAACAGAGCATAGCAGAGTTATTACATATATATATTAGCAAACAATCTAATGGTGTGAGAAGTTACACACCCGATTAATGTCGATACCCTTGCTAGACCGATCTACAACTTTGCTAAAAAAGCCGGAAAGATGTGAAAATAGTGCCTCTCCTATATTCGGCCAAGGGTTAGTAAATCCCGAATTTACACGTTGAAACTAATAGATCTTCTCACCTTGAAATCTCGAAAGTAACACGATTGGAGTGCTACCGATCTATAACTTAGAGATCTATGCGATTGACTCCACTAAAGTTCCCTTCAGATTTCAGCACAAGTAGGCACCACAGAAGCAATTCGGCAATCACAAGAGATGAGATCTAGGGATTTCGGCTTTTAGGAAAATCTCGAAAAAAGTATGAACAAGAGAAGGCTAATGTGTCTTTGGCTTTTAAAATACTTGAGTGAAGAGTTTTGGTTTCTGACAAGAAAAGAGAAGAAGAAAAGAAAACAAGGAAGAGATTTGAAGATTTCGGCTAGAAAGAAAAAGAATGGAAAGAGTTTTGGCTTTTGAATCAAAATGAAGATGAGGATTAGGCTTAGAGATTTTGGCTTTTTTGAGAGAATGAAGAAGAAGATGGAACTTTAGGAGTTTTCGGCTTTTACTCGAGAGAAGAAGAGAAAAGAATGAGAGAAAAACCCAAATGCCAAAATTGAAGAGATATTCCCCTATTTATAGAAAATTTGGCCACTTACTAACCTTTTGAGATAAATCCTATCTTTTCTCCTTTATCTTAATCTACTAACTCATCTAAAAGAGACTTAATTATCTCTAACTCCTCCCTCTTTTATCAGCATATTATCCACATATTTTAATTATTAAAATCCATAAATTTTAGCCTTTATCTGCTTATTATCCACATAAAATAAATTCCTAAATAATAGCCTTTATCTGCTTATTATCCACATATTTTAAACATTAAAACCCTTAAATTTTAGCCTTGTTGCCATCCACTCCACCTAATTCTAATGCCCAAAATTTAGCTAACTTAAATTTAAAGAATTGGGCTCCATGAAACTTAAATTTTGGCCCCTTACTCCCTTGTGTGGCGTAACCTCCTAAGATTGGGCCACAAGCCCACTTTGGTATTTTAAACATAGATACTACCTTTTAAACCCTATAATGCCCAAACAGATAATTTTAATCAAGGCCTTTGCCTAATTCTGAGCCCAATTTGGACCCCTATTACTTAAATTAACATATTAAACATATTCACCCATTATACGCATAGGCCCAAAAAGTCAGGATGTTACATAATCTAAACAACATTTCAACTAGAGTGTAAGGTAGAAGAAGAAAAGATGAAATAGGGTTAAGTCTACCACTGTGGCATAGGTTTTTACTAGTGGCCTTATGAGTGGATGTCAGTAAATACGCCAGAATTATTATGAGATAAGAGAATCATCTAAAGAGTACCATGTAATGGGAGTTTTATTAAGGATATAGTGCACAATTGGACTTACATTCAAGGATGACGATGTGGGCAACAACTCGCCAAGTTTCAAAATTATGGGTTATGAGTTAGGATAAAGGTAAATGGTTGTTCATGACTATAAATATTTGGAAAAAGGGAAAAAAGGTAATTTTGTGCAAGGTAAAAGTAAGAATTTGTAAGTATGACAAATCATCTAAAGATTGCCAAACTAGTCTACTAGACATAAGCTCGACTAGGTAATGATCATTTAACGTTCTATTCACTAAAAAAGAAATGCAAAATTCATATTAGAGTCTACCACTCCAAATAAAGCACGAACATCTAATTAAAATAAGGGGTTAGTGTGTCTGTTTCCTTTTTAGTTAATACCTCAGCAAAAAGGGGACTTAGTTATATATATTAGCAAAGAAACTCATTTAGTTTTTTTAAACTTACAGGATTTTAGCCTATGTTTGCAAGACTCGTTGGATGAATAAGGAACTTGAGGAGGGGCCAAGCCAGGCCTTGTAAAACCAAGGAATATCGTCAGTAAGATGTCATGCACATAAAATGGGTACCTTTAAAGGCTTCACCTCGGGGACATATATATTGTAAATAAGTAGTTTTCTTAAAATTTGAATTTTCAAGGTAGTTAAATTATGTTTGGTTTAAGGTTCCTATTGTAAGAAATATTCGTAATAATGTAATAAAGTCTTTTGGTGAATTTTCTAATGAAAGATTAATGTTAGACCAAATCGTTCAATTGTGACACTCCATACCTAGATTCAACGATCAGGTTGGGTAAGGGTGTCAAAATTTTAGTTGTATCAGAGCACGGTTTAGTTAGTCCTTTGGACATAGGAACTGGAAAGAATACCCTTTATATGCATGATGTTCAATCTGGCTAGGTCCATTGAGTCCTTATGTTTGTAAAGTTATTATGTGATCGGTGTAGATAGATTCGCCTAAATTGGCGGATAGAGACAAAATTTAAAACAAACAATTCGAAAAACAAATTACAAATAAAGGATAAAGTGATTGAGAGGACAAGTAATGACAAGAAGAAAATTTCATTAAAGAAAATATACAAAGAAAACTAAGAATTTTTATTCGCCAAGTGAGTTGCCGCCTCAATGGTGTCTTCACCTCCTTTTGGTTAGTCTTTCGAAAATAGTAGAATTGACCACGCCTGATTCTTGAAAATGAGAAAGTCGTCAGATTCCTTCTGTCCTTTCTGAAAATCTCCTTATTGGAACAAGAGGAGTAGGAATGTCAAATTCAAGGATGACACTAGCAAGTTTACATATATAAATAGAGTTGCGAGATTCGTATCGAAAGGACCCACAATAGCTAGTACTATAACGCCTCAAAATTTCCTATTTTGGTTCTGTTAAAATTTGACACAACTATGTATCTGCTTCAGTGGTTAAGTGTTTTGGGTGTGTGTGGGAAGTATCAAGTTAAAGCCTTACTTGGGCTAAATTTTGGTATTTTCTTAATAAAGCCCTAAACTTGCTCAGTATGCTTTTAATTAATTGTTGGTAAGTAATTAACAGAATGGGTCTGCTAGTCTGGTGGATAAGTGGAGTGTTGGTGAGATGGAGGTCCTGTGTTCAATTCTCTGCGTTGGTAATTGATAGTATCTTTTTGACTGAGTTTCAACTAGAGTTGAACTGTGGTGGGACTCTGAGTAGTGGGGTGTTAGATGGAGGAAAGTAAGAGGAGTTGGGATAGGGGGTTATCAGATCATTCCCTTTTGATTTTCTTCTTGCAATTTTGACACACTCTCTCATCTTCCCAAAATTTTGACGTTTTCTGTTGCTCTCCCTTTCTGCCGATTTTCACTCTTCTTCTTTTTCGGTTTCTTTTATTTTTTATTCTCCCTACCACTTGCAAGTTTTCGCGATTCATTAATTAGTGCTTTTGGAGCGTCAACTGTAAGTTGGTGAGTTTTGACTTTTGCTTTCCTAAACGACTCCTGAATTCTTTCTAAGAGGGGTTCCTTTTGGTGTTTAGAAATTAATCAAGGGACTGGGTATCATTCTCAATCGACGAGTTAAGTGCGTGGAATTCTCGTCTCGATCGAAGGTAAGGGTTTCGATAGTTATGGATGAATGCCTCGTTGTAATTCCATTTAAGTCTCGGTTATGTTATTGAAATTGAGGCTTTGATTTGTCTATTTTAGGTACTGAAGTGTTCGGGAGTGTATAGGCATAAAAACGATACAAGTGAGTACTCTATTACACAGAAAACAAGGTTTCGGCGAGAGCTGAAAACCTCACTGTCGACGTCATACGGGCATGTGGTCGCCCGTGTGGTAGGCCGTGTGACACAACACGAGCATATGATCGATGAGGCCAGGCCGTGCGTACAAGGCACGGCTATTTGATGGCAAAATAGGCCGTGTGCGGCACATAGGCTAGACTGATTTGGGCTATATAGGCCACACGGGCGTGTGGGCCCACACGGGCAAACCACACGGGCGTGTGGGATTTTGGACCCAAGGAAAATTTGGGCCGTGTGGGCCCATATGGGAGACCATATGGGCATGTGAGCCCATTTTTATTGAAATGTTTGCTAAGGTTGCACGGGTCGCCCAAGTCGACTGTGAACCTTCCATAGGGTCGGTAAGCACTTCTGTATATCGGCATGTATACTGAACTGTATGTGTATCTGATAGACTCGCTAGAGCATGACATATTATTGTATGTTGCATTACATTGGGTTGGGGTTGATATTATTCGGAGGAAGTGTACTAATAGGCTTTAAGCCTAATATACTGGCAGCTCAGCTACAAACTACTCTTTTATGCCGCATTTGGTACTACATAGAGTGTAGGGATGGGTGGTTTGATTAAATCTCCACATGGAGTATAGGGTTGGACGAAGATGGCGTGTAGAGACTGGTTGGGTAAGACTATGCTACTGTATATCTGCTACTATTACTGATGGGCTTAGGCCCTTGTGCATATTGATTCTGATACTATATTGGGCTAAGGGCTAACTGATTCTAATACTGCAATAGGCTTAGGCCCAAGATTGCTATTGACTGTGCACTACGATTGTTGCTTGTTTTGCTCTACGGGATTACACATTGAGTTTACGAAAACTCACCCCTCTTTGTTTAATGTGCCTAGGTAATCTCCTGATCTAGATGGATCGGTGCGACGGAGGACTCGGTGGTGACCATGATTCTGGACTATCATAGTTTTACTTTATGATTATTGGTTTTATTTTTATTCTATTTTTATTGGTTAAATTGTTAGGTTGTAATTGGACTTTCGGACTTTGGTTTGGTTTTGGGACTGTGGTGGGACTCTAAGTAGTGGGGTGTTGGATGGAAGAAAGTAATGGGAGTTGGGATAGGGGGTTATCAGATTATTCCTTTTTAATTTTTCTTCTTGCAATTTCGGCACACTCTCTCATCTTTCCAAATTTCTGACATTTTTTGTTGTTCTCCCTTCCTACAAAATTTTCCTCTTCTTCTTTTGCTTTTTCTTTTATTTTTGATTCTCCGTATCACTTGTAAGTTTCCGCGATTCATTAATTAGTGCTTTTGGAGCGTCAACAGTAAGTTGGTGAGTTTCAGCTTAGCTTTCCTAAAAAACTCCTAAATTCTTTCTAAGAGGGGTTCCTTTTGGTGTTTAGGAATTAATCAAGGGACTGGATATCGCTCTCAATCAATGAGTTAAGCACGTGGAATTCTCGTTTCGATCAAAGGTAAGGGTTTCGATAGTTATGGATGAACACCTCGTTACAATTCCATTTAAGTCTCGGTTATGTTATTGAAATTGGGGCTTTGATTTGTCAATTTTAGGTACTGGAGTGTTTGGGAGTGTATAGGCATCAAAAACAATACAGGTGTATACTCGATTGCACAAAAAACGAGGTTTTAGAAAGAGCCAAAAACCTCACTGTCGATGCCACATGGGCGTGTGGTCACCCGTTTGACACAACACGGGCGTGTGATCGACGAGGCCAGGCTGTACGCAGAAGACATGACCGTGTGATGGCTAGGTGGCCCGTGTGCGACACATGGGCTAGACTGATTTGGGCCGTGTGAGCCATATGGGTGTGTGGGCCCACACGGGCAGAGCACATGGGCGTGTAAGCCCATTTTTACTAAAATGTTTGCTAAGGTTGCACGAGTCGCCCAAGTCGACTGTGAACCTTCCATAGGGTCGGTAAGCACTTCTTAGACCCTTAACTGTATGTTATTGATTATGTGAATTACGTACTTAGCATGTTATATATCGACATGTATAATGAACTGTATGTGTATTTGATAGACTCGCTACAGCATGACATATTATTATATGTTGCATTATATTGGGTTGGGGTTGATATTATTCGAAGGAAGTGTATTGAAAGGCTTTGAGCCTAATATATTGGTAGCTCAGCTGCAAATTATTGTTTTGTGCCGCATTCGGTACTACATGGAGTGTAGGGATGGGTGGGTTGGTTAAATCCCCACTTAAAGTGTAAGGTTGGACGGAGACGGTGTGTAGAGGCTGGTTGGGTAGGACTTTGCTGCTATATATCTACTACTATTATTGATGGGCTTAGGCCCTTGTGCATATTGATTCTGATACTATATTGGGCTAAGGCCTAACTGATTCTAATACTAAAATGGGCTTAGGCCCAAGACTGCTATTGACTATGCACTGTGATTGTTGCTTGTTTTTTTTGCAGGATTACACACTGAGTTTATGAAAACTTACCCCTCTTTGTTTAATGTGCCCAAATAATCCCCAGACCTAGATGGATCGGTGCGGCGGAGGACTCGGTGGTGACCACGATTCTGGACTGTCATGGTTTTACTTTAAGATTATTGGTTTTATTTTTATTCTATTTTTATTGGTTAAATTGTTAGTTTGTAATTGGAGTTTCAGACTTTGGTTTGGTTTTGGGTTTTAAATATCTTTACTTTATAGATTACAACTGCTAATAGTGGGAAACATCAGTTTTTAAAAGAAACAAATGATTTTAAAAAATGTATGATTGTTTTAACTTTTTAAAAAGCTTCCGAATCAAATAACGTTTTGAAACTATCGACTAAATGAGTAACAGGATTTTGGAAACTAATAAGATATTAAGATAAGTAATTCAAAGGAAATGGTTTTATCGCGACGGCACGGTTTGTAAACACCCTATCATGTGACATCAAGAGATCCGACCATAGCGTCTAGGCTGGGTTTGGGGTGTTACATTTAGTGGTATTAGAGCCAAGTTGCAAAACTCGACTGTGTAATATGGGTTTTAAATTTTGGTTTTGAATAATTGATTACAAATTGCTTTGAAATGTTTTACTGAGTAAGTGGTACACCGAATCTCTAGGACCGATCCTATATGTATTATAAACTGTGAATAGTTTTAATCTGAAATTGTTATTGATAGTATATTCTGAAACTTCTATAGGTAGTATATTGTGCTGAAAACTGTAGTGAAACTGCGATATATGAAAAAAAACTTTGAATTCCCGATAATGTTCTACATAAAATATCTGTTAATAAATATTGAACTGTAACTGATTCATAAAATTTTTAAAGATAGATAATTCTATTAGATATGAGCACACAAGGTATCCGCGGACGGGGTACTAGAGGCCGTGGTAGAGGTCGTAGAGGGGCTTAAGCTGGGTCCTCATCTTTTGGCAACTTGCCTAACTTGGATACTAGTGAGATGAGAGTTTCACCTGCGACTGAGACTGGGTCTCAAGACCGCATGGCTGGGGACGATGCACTATCCCAGGATGTGCTCAGGATTCTGGAGAGGGTCGCTGAGCCCAATACTGGATCTGGGGGCCAAGGGTCGGTTACGGAATGACTCCAGTCCAATAAGGCTAAATTATTCAGGGGTGTCACTAGAGTTACCCCTAATGTGGCCGAGTACTGGATTGAGGCCACGGAGAGGATCGTGGACAATCTAGATTGCACCCCAGAGTAGAAATTAAAGGGTGCAGTCTCACTACTGCGTGATAAGGCATATCAGTGGTGGCTTATTGTTAAGGAGGGCACTCAGCCCAAACAACTGACCTGGGAGTTCTTTAAGACTGCCTTCTAGGGAAAATATATGGGAGCCAGTTACGTAGATGCTCGTAGGAGTGAGATTCTAAATTTAACTCAAGGAGATCGATCAGTTGCCGAGTATGAGGCCAAGTTTCTGAGACTAAGCCTCTATGTGCGAGGTATGGTGGCGTCTAAGTACGAGTGATGTATCCACTTTGAGGATGACCTCAGAGACAACTTGCGGGTTTTGATAGCTCCGCAGAGAAAGTGGGATTTTTCTGCCCTGGTTGAGAAGGCGAAGATCGTCGAGGAGGTTAAGCGCTATAACCACCAAAATCGTGACAGAGAGAAAGGTAAGAACAAGAGGGATTCAGAGCCCTCATGTTCTGTGCAGATGCCTAGGGAAAAGGCCAGAGTTGATGGACCAATTACAGTTAGGTCCCCTACTGTGGCTACTGGACTGCAACCATGTACTGATTATGGTAGACGCCATCAGGGCGAGTGTTGGAAGAGGACTGGGGCATGCTTGAGATGTGGGTCGTTGGAACATCGTATTAGAGAGTTTCCGCTGGAGGGTCGATGAGAGGCAAGCTCGCAGTGCTGGTAATCGCACATCCATCGAGGGGCCGTGGTCAGGCTAGAGGTGGTAATGGTATGGGTCGTAGCCAGAGAGCACCAGGCAGAGGTGTCGAGAAGGCTGAGACGAGGCAGCCGGCTCTAGTTATACTGCTCGTCGCCGAGAGGATGGAGATGCTCCGAACATCATCACGTGTATGTTTCTTATTTTTGAAGTACATGTACTACATTGATAGATATAGGATCCATTCATTCCTATATAGTCTATACTGTGTCTAGAAATTTGGGGATCTTGGTTGAGAGCACTACGAGTGAGGTTACTATACTGAGTCCGTTAGCACAATCTATAAGGGTTAACAAGCTGTTTAAAGATGTTCTTTTAGATGTTTAAGGAGAAATCTTTCTTGCTGATCTGATGGAGCTTCCTTTTGGGGAGTTCAATTTAATTCTGGGGATAGACTATTGGTCAAACATCGTATTAGCTTGGACTGTGGGACTAAGAGGGTTGTATTGAAGACTGATGAGGATGATGAGATAGTTATGATTTGAGAGCATCGGAATTATTTAACTAATGTGATTTCTGCACTGATGGCGAAAAAGTTGTTACGTAAGGGATGTGAGGCCTTCTTAGCTTACGTAAGTGTTTTAGATTCTGGGGATTCCTCTGTTAAGGACATCAGAACGGTAAAGGATTTTTCGGACGTCTTCCCTGATGAGCTACCTGGTTTACCTCTGGATCATGAAGTGGAGTTTGGTATTGAGCTCCTACCTAGTACAGCTCCGGTGTCCATCGCTCTCTATTGAATGACACCGAAGGAGCTTGTGGAGCTAAAGGCTCAGATTAAGGAGTTATCAGATTGTGGGTTCATCCGCCCTAGTGTGTCTCCATGGGAGCACCGGTACTATTTGTGAAAAAGAAGGATAGACCCATGCGGATTTGTATCGACTACCGGCAACTGAACAAGTTGACCATTAAGAATAACTACCTCCTACCGAGGATAGATGATTTGTTTGACCAGTTTCGAGAAGCTTCAGTGGTCTCTAAGATTGGCCTCCAATCTGGGTATCATCAATTGAGGGTCAATGAGGCTGACGTACATAAGACAATGTTTAGGACTCATTATGATCACTACGAATTCCTAGTAATGCCATTTAGACTGACTAATGCATCGGCAGTTTTCAAGGATTTGATGAAGCAAGTATTTCAGCCCTATCTGGATCAGTTTGTGGTGGTGTTCATCGATGATATACGGGTTTACTCGAGGACTAAGGATGAGCATGACGAGCACCTTAGGGTTGTTCTGCAGACTTTGAGGGATTCGAGTGGAAGCGTGTAACTATGGATTTCGTTAGTGGGTTACCTCTAACACCCACTAAGAAGGATTCAGTATAGGTCATCTTGGATCGATTAACCAAGTCTACTCACTTTATACCGGTTCGTACTAATTATTCGCTACAAAAACTGGCGAAGCTTTATATTTCAGAGATAGTGAGACTGCATGGAGTATCGATCTTGATCATCTCTGATAGGGATCCTCGCTTCACGTCTTGATTTTGGGAAAAGTTACATGTGGCTCTGGGTTCGAGATTGGACTTCAGTACTGCGTTCTATCCTCAGACCGATGGTCAGTCAGAGAGGATGATTCAGATACTGGAAGACATGTTGAGGAGTTCTGTTATAGATTTCTGAGGCAGTTGGGAGGATTATCTGCTGCTAGTAGAGTTTGTTTATAATAACAGCTTCTAGTCTAGCGTTCAGATGGCACCTTACGAGGCACTATATGGTCGTAAGTGCCGTACTCCTTTGTGTTGGACTGAGTTGGGCGAGCGACATGTTCTGGGTCCTGAAATCGGTTTCTGAGACTGAGGATAAGGTCAGATTGATTTGGGATCGACTGAAAGTAGCATCAGACAAGTAAAAATCTTATGCGGATCTGAAAAGACGCGAGATTGAGTATTCTGTGGGGGACTTTGTTTTTCTTAAGATCTCACCATGGAAAAAGATCTTGAGGTTTGGTCGTAAGGGCAAGCTGAGCCCTAGGTTTATTAGACCTAATCGTATTCTAAAGCGAGTGGGACCGGTAGCTTATCAGTTGGAGTTACCTCCAGAGCTAGACCGTATTCACGATGTGCTCTACGTCTCGATGTTGAGGCGCTACCGCTCTGATCCCATGCACATTGTCCCTGTGGAGGAGATTGAGATTAAGCCAGACTTGACCTTCGAGAAGGAGCCAGTTTAGATTCTGGATCGCGATGTAAAGATTCTTCGGAGCAAGTCTATTCAATTAGTGAAGGTGCTGTGGCGGAATCATAGCACTGATGAGGCCGCGTGGGAGCCTGAAGATGCGATGCGTCAGTAGTATCCTCATCTGTTCTGATCAGGTAAATTTTAAGGCCGAAATTTTCTTAAGGGGGTAGAGTTGAAACCCCTAAAATTTACTATTTCTGTTCTGTTAAAATATGACACAATTGTGTATCTGCTTTAGTGGTTAAGTGTTCTAGATATGTGTAGGAGGTCTCAAGTTCAAGCCTTACTTGGGTTAAATTTTGGTATTTTTCAGAATAAAGCCTTAACCTTGCTCAGTAGGCTTTTCATTAATTTTTGGTAAGTAATTAACAGAATGGGCCTTCTGGTTTGGTGGATAAGTGGAGTGTTGGTGAGACGGAGGTCCTGTGTTCGATTCTCTGCGATGGTAAGGGATAGCATTTTTTTGACTGAGTTTCAGCTAGAGTTGTACTGTGGTGGGACTCTAAGTAATGGGATGTTGGATGGAAGAAAGTAATGGGAGTTGGGATAGGGGGTTATCAGATTATTCCCTTTTGATTTTTCTTCTTGCAATTTCGGCGCACTCCCTTATCTTCCCAAATTTTTGACATTTTTTGTTGTTCTCCCTTTCTGCCGATTTTCCCTCTTCTTCTTTTGCCGTTTCTTTTATTTTTGATTCTCCGTATCACTTGTAAGTTTCCGTGATTCATTAATTAGTGCTTTTGGAGTGTCAACAGTAAGTTGGTGAGTTTTGGCTTTTGCTTTCTTAAACAACTCCTGAATTCTTTCTAAGAGGGGTTCTTTTTGGTGTTTAGGAATTAATCAAGGGACTGGATATCATTCTCAATCAATGAGTTAAGCACGTGGAATTCTCATTTCAATTAAAGGTAAGGGTTTCGATAGTCATGGATGAACGCCTCGTTGCAATTCCGTTTAAGTCTTGGTTATGTTATTGAAATTGGGGCTTTGATTTATTGATTTTAGGTACTAGAGTGTTTGGGAGTGTATAGGCATCAAAAACAATACAGGTGTGTACTCGATTGCATAGAAAACGAGGTTTTAACGAGAGCCAAAAACCTCACTGTCAATGCCACGCAGGCGTGTGGTCGCCCGTGTGACACAACACGGGTGTGTGATCGACAAGACCAGGCTGTGCGCACAAGACACGACCGTGTGATGGCCAGGAGGGCCTTGTGCGACACACGGGCTAGACTAATTTGGGTCGTGTGAGCCACACAGGCGTGGGGGCCCACATGGGCAGAGCACATGGGCGTGTGAGCCCATTTTTAATGAAATGTTTGCTAAGGTTGTACGAGTCGCCCAAGTCGACTGTGAACCTTCCATAGCGTCGGTAAGCATTTCCTAGGCTCTTAACTGTATGTTATTGATTATGTGAATTACGTACTTAGCACGTTATATATCGACATGTATAATAAACTATATGTGAACCTTCCACAGGGTCGGTAAGCACTTCTTAAACCCTTAACTGTATGTTATTGATTATGTGAATTACTTACTTAGCATGTTATATATCAACATGTATAATTAACTGTATGTTATTTGATAGGCTCGCTACAGCATGACATATTATTATATGTTGCATTATATTGGGTTGGGGTTGATATTATTCAGAGGCAGTGTACTGAAAGGCTTTAAGCCTAATATACTGGTAGCTCAGCTGCAAATTATTGTTTTCTGCTGCATTCGGTACTACAGGGAGTGTAGGGATGGGTGGGTTAATTAAATCCCCACATGGAGTGTAAGGTTGGACGGAGACGATGTGTAGAGGCTGGTTGGGTAGGACTTTGCTGCTATATATCTACTACTATTATTGATGGGCTTAGGCCCTTGTGCATATTGATTCCGATACTATATTGGGCTAAGGCCTAACTGATTCTAATACTGAAATGGGCTTAGGCCCAAGACTGCTATTAACTATGCACATCGATTGTTGCTTGTTTTTTTTGCAGGATTACACACTGAGTTTATGAAAACTCACCCCTCTTTGTTTAATGTGCCTAACTAATCCCCAGACCTAGGTGGATCAGTGCGGCGGAGGACTCAGTGGTGACCACGGTTCTGGATTGTCATGGTTTTAATCTATAATTATTGGTTTTATTTTTATTCTATTTTTATTGGTTAAATTGTTAGGTTGTAATTGGACTTTCGGACTTTAGTTTGGTTTTGGGTTTTAAATATCTTTACTTTATAGATTACAACTACTAGTAGTAGGAAACCTCGGTTTTTAAAAGAAATAAATGATTTTCAAAAATGTACGATTGTTTTAACTGTTGAAAAAGCTTCCGCATCGAATAACGTCTTATTACTATCGACTAAATGAGTAATACAATTTTGGGAACTAATAAGATATTAAGATAAGTAATTTGATAAACCGCAAAAGTAACATTTTTTAGGCCTACATTTAGCATGCTTTTCGATAATTTAAGCCTCGATTTATGTAAAAAGGTGCTCTTCATCTTTTCTTTTCATGTCTTATACTCAGGAAAGCACCCACGGATGAAAAGAACGTGAAACTGGCTTAAAATAGGCCAAGTGGGCCAATTCACAAAATCGACACGGCCTGGACTTCAAGCCACACGGCCGTGCCTCATTAAATTACTAGAACACGACCTTCTCCCGATTTATACGGCCGTGCCTCATTAAAGAAGTCTGAGCACGGCTTGGCCACGATCCACACGGGCATGTGTCATGGCCGTGTCCCTGTCGCGGGAAGAAGCAATTTCATTCGGGATAGGATACTTGGAGGCAAAGAAACACATTCCAAAGCCTATTCAAACACCCTATTAGGAACTCTACTTAAATTAGGATACTTAGGGGCCACGTAAGGCATCTCAAAGTCTATATAAACACCCAAGGGGGCAACTTGAAGGGGAGTTCGGCAGAAGCCAAAACCGGAGCGAAAGCTAGGCTGAAGAGCCAAGCCGAGAAGGTCAGAGTTAGGGAATAACGCGAGGATAGCCAGTCGATTCATCCCAAGAAGCCGGAGTTATACTCAAGACGGCAGAATTCTCCTTCAATTCCTTCAGGGGGTTTTAGGATTTCCTTATGTTTTGTTTTATCTTTTCTCTTGTGATGTTTTATTTTTCCATTATGAACTAAATCCTTCAGATACCAGAAGGGGGATGAAACCTAGACAGATTTTATTATTTGATTTTTTAAGTTATATGATAAATTACTTAGGTTGTTCTTAATTATGTTGCTTAATCCAAGTCTAATGTGCTTAGGTGGAGGAGGAATAGACCCTGCCTAAGAGTAGATCTAACATAATTAAGCGGAGTTGATCGGGCGCCTAGAGATAGGGTTAGGAGATTTTGCCGGATTAGGGTGAAACCTAATATGGGAATCCATTGATCGATTTACTGCTTTCCTAGGGAGTTATTATAAGCGAACGAGAGTTCCACTAATTAACCTAGGATTAGACGTTATTCGCTTCGAGAGAGGGTTTAACATAGGTTAGGGAGTCTCATGGATCAAGCTAAGTAAAAGAAATCATATAATTTAAGGTTGGATAATAAGAGAAGTCTAGGTGGATTCTTCCCGAAGGTATCATAAAAATCAACTGAGTCTTTTTCAAGTGATCCCCAAATTCATCTTTCTGTCTTTGTTTCCTTAGTTTAGTTGTCGTCAATTTAGTTTAAAAGCAACCTTTATCTTAGTTAGGTTAAATAATAAAAAGAAAGTGAGTATTAATACTTTTAGTTCCTTTGGGTTCGATATCCAGTCTTGCGTAAGCTATACTACTGTTCGATAGGTACACTTGCCTTTAATAGTTGTCAGAGTTAGTCTCCAGGTTTGATCATTCTTTTATAAATATTTAAAACTCTGATTTTACAACGATCAAGTTTTTGGCGCCGTTGCCGGGGAACTAAAATATTAAGAAAGCTCTATTTTTATTAGTTTAGCCATTTTTTTTTATTTTATTCCCAATTTATTTCTTTTGTTTATTAGGTTAAATTTTAATTTTTCTAATTTTATTTTAATTTTTTTATTTATTTATTTCTCTTTTCTAGGTACCTCTAGTTTATGACTAGAAGGAATCCGAGAGGACCTTTGGTATACGATAGTGATATCGAAGCAATCGCTCGTAAGAATCGCAAGGAAACCATGCGAGCCCTATATTACACAGAAAGAGAGGAAGAAAACAGATCCAATCCTACTGAAGGGACGGGCGAAAACAACCCACCACTACGCGATGTGGGAGATCACAATGCTCCACGTACAATGTTTGATTATGCGAAACCGCATTTAACAGGAGCAGAATCTAGTATTGACGAAGATCCAAACATGCATATAGCTAATTTTTTGGAGTTCTGTGATACCTTCAAAATAAATGGCATTTCTGATGATGCCATTCGTCTTCGGTTATTCCCTTTTTCATTGAGAAATAAAGCCAAACAGTGGTTAAACTCATTACAACGAGGGTCAATCACTACATGGGAGCAAATGACCGAAAAGATTTTAATGAATATTTCTCACCGCCCAAAACGGCCAAATTACGTAATGATATCTCTTCTTTTGTGCAGATGGGTATAGAGACACTATATGACGCATGGGAGAGGTTCAAAGATCTCTTGAGGAGGTGTCCACACCATGGTTTACCCCTATGGCTACAAGTCCAAACCTTCTACAACGGAGTAAACCCCTCAATGAGGCAACTGATAGATTCAGCCGTCGGTGGAACGTTGAACAACAAAACTCCTGAAGTAGCCGACGAGTTCATTGAGAAGATGTCGATAAACAATTATCAGTGGCAAGCTTCGAGGACTAAACCAACGAAATCGGCAGGAGTCTTCAACCTCGACACCATGACCATGCTATTAACACAGCTAGAGATGATGAATAAAAAGCATGATAGTTTGTGTTCTTCACAGATACACCCAGTCATGCAATGTGACGCTAGTGAAACTGTGGAGAATCCTGAGTACCCACCCTACCAACCAGGAGCAGAAGATGAACAGATGAACTATATAGGTAATAATTTCCGATCTAATAATAATCCTTATGGTAACACTTGCAATCCAGGTTGGAGGAACCACCCAAATTTTTCATGGGGAGGACAAGGCAATCAATGAAATCAAAGGTAACAACTCCCCCAAAACTTCCAAAATCAGCCCTATCCACAAGACAAGAAGCCAACCATCAAGGAGCGCATCCAAGAAGCTGATAGAACAATCAAAAGCAACGAAAGCCGAATTGATGAAATTACTAAGCCAGTCAAGGAAATCACTAAAGCAGTCGAACAACTTGCAAGATCAATGTTCAAACGACCGCAAGGACGTCTACCTAGTAACACAGAGATTAATCCTAAGGAGTAAATTCAACCATCATAGTCCAGGGTAGCAAGGAGTTAGATACACCCAACTCGACTCCAAAAAGTAAGGTAGGCGAATGTATAACAGAGCAAGTACAAGAAAAACCAAAACCGATAGTTAAAGAGTACAAACCTCGCATACCTTATCCTGCAGCATTAGACAGAGATGATTCAGAGGAGCAGTTTGGTAAGTTTCTTAAACTTTTAAAGAAATTACATATTAACTTACCTCTTCGTGAAGCTCTTTTCTAGATGCCAGACTCGAGGAAATTTTTAAGACAGCTCTTAACCAACAAAAGTAAAATAGATGAAGAGCACCACGTGGAATTAAACGCAACATGCTCAGCAATGTTACAAAATAGACTACCACAGAAGCAAAATGATCCAGGGAGTTTTACAATTCTGTGTTTAATTGGTAGTTTAAATATTGATAATGCGTTAGCTGATTTAGGGGCAAGCATTAAGCGACTAGGTCTAGGGAAGCCAAAACAAACTAAGATGAGCATTCAATTAGCTGATTAAACTCTTAGAATTCCTAGGGGCATTATTGAAGATGTTCTCGTAAAAATCGATAAATTTGTTTTCCCAGTAGACTTTGTTGTTTTAGACATGGATGAGGATAATTCAATCCCCCTAATTTTAGGAAGACCTTTTCTAGCAACTGCCAAGACTAAAATTGATGTTGCCACAGGTGAGCTCATACTTTGTGTAAGTGACGACTCAATTAGTTTTCAAGCCCTCGACTCAGCTAGGTCATCAAAGAATCAAGGTGAGCAAGAAAATTCTTCTGTTAATCATTCAATTACACCTTCTTTTTAGGTACCTCCAAAAAAGGGAACGATTGAACCAGATACTCAGTTCAGTGCCAACAAAAAAATAACTCACGAAGAACAAAGGACCCAAATCGATTACCTAGATGAATGGAAAACGCACTTCAAGGAAAAACTAGGATTACACAAGGAAGAACAGAAAACACAGGTCAAAGAAGAGCCAGATTCACACAACGTAAAAGCGGAGGAACCACCAGAAGAGCTCCTGGGGACAACCAATCACTATAAAATAGGAGACCAGGTTCTGTTAGATACAATCGAGCCGCACATCACCACAAAAAACCTGAAGAAAAAGAGAGAACTTCGTCTTAAGGTACACAATATCTTCCCACAAGGACTAGTCGAGGTAAGCAATCCAACATTTGGCACTTTCAAGGTAAATGCTTCTCGACTTCAATTTTGTCATAAAACTAAAACTGTAGACATGAGAGAAGATATTCAAACTTTTAAACCTCCCTAAAATTTTCAAATACGAGGAAAGTCTAGCTTAAGACTATAAATGAGCGCTTCTTGGGAGGCAGCCTGAGTACTAACCCTATTTCTTTTTGTATTATTTTACATTTTCTTTTCTTTTCTTTTCTTTTCCTTTTTAACTAACCAAAAGTGCAGAATGACAGATCACACGGCCTTACACAGCCGTGTCCATGGCCGTGTGGACCACCAAAACCACCACCACCACAGCAGGCAAAGTGTCTGCATCGGCCCAACCACCACCCCAACGTTACAGATCCAACCACTCTCGACACGGGCACCAACAAATAAGGCACGGCCGTGGCACCAATCATGTGAGGCTATCGACTTCCATACCATGAACAGAACACGCCCATGCCACAAACCGTGTGAAATTACTGAGGTTATTGACTTATTGAGCACGGGGTGAGACACGCCTGTGTCAGACAATCGTGCCAATAAGAAAAACATCACGAGCACGGGCGTAAATGGATCAAGCACGAGCATAGGATGACAACACCCTCTATAACATTGCCGTGCGAGGAGGCCGTGTAATTCGACACACCCTAGGAGCACGGCCGTGTCGGAGTAGAACATATGACCATCTATTTAAAACCCTCACCTCTTCTCCTTTCCCCTATCTGATTTCATCATTATTTTCTTTGTTTTCACTCTCCTCCATCTCAGATTCTCCACTTACTAAGGCTCTAGATCCTTGAGCAAGCCAACACCATGCCAAAGAAGCGTAAAAGGCCATATTCTGCAAAGGAGAACGATTAACATGAGTTCACGCCGACAACTTCGTCTCAACACCAAGCCAAGGACCTATGAGACCATTTATCTTTCGTTTCACATTTATCTTTTCCTTTATTTTCCTTCTTTTTGACTATCTTATGCTTAATTTATTTTATTTTATTTTAGTTTCTTAGTGTAGGGTTCTAAAGTTTGCTTAGGAATCACGCCCCTTCCGCCACCACCAGCACCTCCGTCGCCTTAGAAGTCACACCCACCTCGCGAACCACCTACCAATAAGGATTCTCAAGCCCCTTTATCTCCTAGCCTTAGTCTATTTTCCTTCTTAGTCTCTTTCTCTTTCTCTTACTTGTCTTTATTTATATATTTAGTTTATTTTTATTAGGTCTTAATAAAGTCTGGCTACTTCTCAAAGCGCTACCCAATTTCTTCATCTAGCACAGGAACGTTCTCCCAACTGACCATCACCGCCACCAAAGACACTCATTCGGGAAAACATCCGCAACTTAGGGAGTAATTTTTCCCCCTTCTCTTTTGATTTATCTTTAAAATGTCATTATCTATCTTTGTACATTGAGGGCAATGTACATCTTAAGTGTGGGGGGTGAATATTTAATCCAAGAAAATGCCTAACTTTAACCTTGTTTTAAAGTAATTTTCTCATATTACTAATTAAGATGAAATTTCTAATGATTTGTGATTTTTATTAATATGTTTTGGAATAAGTCATAGTTAATTGTGCATTGATAATTAAATTTAAAGAATACTAGGGAATCAAGCATGATAAGTCTAATTTTCTAAAAATTAAAATTTTAGGTTGTCAACCGGAATTTGAATATTATCTTGAAATTTGAGATTTCCAAGGTTGATGTCAAAAACACCCATAATTTTTGTGAGAATTTGAGCCTTACAGAGCATACATTCTTTTTCATGCTCATTTCTTGATTATGAATGTGTCGGCTATGAATTGTTATTCTAGAACTTGCCTCAATTATACATGTCAAGACCACAGTTATGATTTGATATACCGAGATGATTAAGGCACTTAGGTTTAACCCACTTACTCCACTAAATAGCCTACCCTTATAATTAACCCGTAGTGAACCCCGTTGAGCCTAACAACCCTTTTTTATTGACTTACCCGCTAATTTTAACCCAAAACCCTTTGTTTTTGTTATCACCCTTTATTTTGACTACCCCTTAATCCAGATTTAATTTGATCCAGTTATCTAATTTTATTATTCTGGTAGTTAAATTTATCTTGTATTTAGTTTGTTCTAAAAAAAATAAAATAAAATAAATTCAAGTTTTCAATATTAGTAGTATGGAAAGTGAGCTTACACAATCAAAGACTATTTCTCAAAAGAAAAGCTCGTATTAGTAGGATTTTCATTATTTTCAGTTGATGTAATTATTATCTTAGAAATTTTTAGGTAGGTAACTTATCAATTCAATCTCGATTCTAACCTTCTAATTTCAGCCTTTATCCACAATTTTAACCCTAGCCCCATTACAACCCTAACAAAGACCTTTTGATCTGTTTATGATATCATTTTACAGTGGTGGAGATTTGATTTTCAGGCAAGCCTATGGGATTAACTTTTCATGTTTGACTTATGAGTGCTTAATTTTGACCCTTAAACACTTTTTGAGGGAATTGAGTGAATCTTTTGTGAGGATATCAATCCTTGTCGATTTTGAATTAAAGGTAATTATTGAAATGAAGGGAAACACCTACATTTTTCGTGCTACAAATTTATGACTTATCTTGTTTGAATTTTTTAGGAATCTTTGAGTTGAATTATCCATGTATAAATTATCTATGAATTAGGATAAGGCATTGTTGATAGGAATTATGAATCATGGAAAGTTTGTTTTAATTGTAAGTTGAGAATTTTGCTTGAGGACAAGCAAAAGCTTAAGTGTGGGGGTATTTGATAAACCGCAAAAGTAACATATTTTAGGCCCACATTTAGCATGCTTTTGGATAATTTAAGCCTCGATTTATGTAAAAAGGTGCTTTTAATCCTTTCTTTTCATGTCTTATACTCAGGAAAGCACCCACGGATGAAAAGAACGTGAAACCGGCTTAAAACAGGCCAAATGGGCCAATCCACAAAATCGACACGGCCTGGACTTTAAGCCACACGGCCGTGCCTCATTAAATTACTAGAACATAGCCTTCTCCTGATTTACACGACCGTGCCTCATTAAAGAAGTCCGAGCACGGCTTGGCCACGATCCACACGGGCGTGTGCCATGGCCGTGTCCCTGTCGCTGGAAGAAGTAATTTCATTCAGGAAAGGATACTTGGAGGCAAAGAAACACATTCCAAAGCATATTTAAACACCCTATTAGAAACTCTACTTAAAGTAGGATACTTAGGGGCCAAGTAAGGCATCTCAAAGTCTATATAAACACCCAAGGGGGCAACTTGAAGGGGAGTTCAACAGAAACCGAAACCAGAGCGAAAGCTAGGCCAAAGAGCCAAGCCGAAAAGGTCAGAGTTAGGGAATAATGCAAGGATAGCCAGTTGATTCATCCCAAGAAGCCGGAGTTATACTCAAGACGGCGAAATTCTCCTTTAATTTCTTCAGGGGGTTTTAGGATTCCCTTATGTTTTGTTTTATCTTTTCTCTTGTGATGTTTTATTTTTCCATTATGAACTAAATCCTTCAGATTCCTAAAGGGGGATGAAACCTAGAAAGATTTTATTATTTGATTTTTAAGTTATATGATAAATTACTTAGTTTGTTCTTAATTATGTTGCTTAATCCAAATCTAATGTGCTTAGGTGGAGGAGGAATAGACCCTGCCTAAGAGTAGGTCTAACATAATTAAGCGGAGTTGATCGGGCGCCTAGAGATAGGGTTACGAGATTTTACCGGATTAGGGTGAAACCTAATATGGGAATCCATTGATCGATTTACTGCTTTCCTAGGGAGTTATTATAAGCGAACGAGAGTTCCACTAATTAACCTAGGATTAGACGTTATTCGCTTCGAGAGAGGGTTTACATAGGTTAGGGAGTCTCACGGATCAAGCTAAGTAAAAGAAATCATATAATTTAAGGTTAGATAATAAGAGAAGTCTAGGTGGATTCTTCCCGAAAGTATCATAAAAATCAACTGAGTTTTTTTCAAGTGATCCCCAAATTCATCTTTTTGTCTTTGTTTCCTTAGTTTAGTTGTGGTTAATTTAGTTTAAAAGCAACCTTTATCTTAGTTAGGTTAATAATAAAAAGAAAGTGAGTATTAATACTTTTAGTTCCTTTGGGTTCGATATCTGGTCTTGCCCAAGGTATACTACTGTTCGATAGGTACACTTGCCTTTAATCGTTGTCAGAGTTAGTCTCCAAGTTTGATCATTCTTTTATAAATATTTAAAGCTCTGATTTTACAGTGATCATAATTCAAAGGAAATGGTTTTATCACGACGGCACAATTTACAAACACCCTATCATGTGACATTGTGAGATCCAGCCATAGCGTCTAGGCTGGGTTTGGGGTGTTACAAGTACACACAGCCAAGAGTTCAAAATTGAACGAGGAAGGCCTTTGTGTTAGATTTGAATGGTGATTAAACGAGAAAGTTGATGAGGTATGCTTGGATGCCGGACTTGGTATCTATCGTATATTCTTAAAGGGCTTATTGACTCCCTATTTTGTAACTTCACCTTTTCATCATGGCACACTTCTGAAAGCCAATACCATATTCTAACCCTTTTTTTTTTTTGTAAACCTTTAAAGGTTTGAATTTAGACCTCCAAGTGGGGAGAGAAAATGTAAACCCATAACTCTGGCTGACAAATTTTTCGGAAGTCCTAAAAGTTGGACACACCATTGTTAACCAGAATAGGTGACCCTTTCGAATTCAACTTGCTTGGCTTCTCTTCCACTTTGAAGGGCCAATCCAAGGATTTCCATACCACCCCAGCTAATTATTGAGAGGAAACCGTTGAGTCTGCCAATTGAGGGCGGGCAAAATGAGAATACAAGTGAGTTTGGATGACATCGTGGAATGTTATTAACTAGCTTACTAGAGCGACACTGTGATGACGGTCTATCGACTCTTTGGAGTGGCACTACGACAACGGTATACAGATCATTTGGGGCGACACCGTGGAAACGGTTATACAGGTTCTTTAGGGCGACACCTCAAAATAGGTTTTTTGAATCCTCAAAATCGAGAGTAGCCAAGAAACTACGCTCTAGTAGCATAATTAGACACAAAAAAAACCTTTAATATTCCCGAGACAGGGATATCTGCCAACTGCTACCCATTAGTGTGCAACCTTTAGGTTATAGAGCAAGTTCTAAGTTCATCTAGCAACAACCCTTTTTGAGAATGGCTATTAAGCTAATGTTACCATTGGAATAGACTCCAAAATTAGAGTGGTAAGTCTAGTACTTCGCCAAGGTAATAGTAAAAATATTTCATGGACGAGCTTAGCCGACCTGTGATGAGAAGGAATTAACCCACTAGATGGGAGGAGTTAACGCATAAACAAATCTAGGATTTACAGGATTATCCACCAGAATTGGAATCAAGAAGATGTCAGTCAAGCAATGTTTAATCCAAAGCATTCGTCAAATTAAGATTGTGGAAAAAACTCTATGTATTCGAGTGTATGCAATAATTGAGTGGTCTAATATCCGCAAATGAGCTGGTATCTATATTTTGTTAAGTATTGATGGATCTGCAAATAAAGCGTAACGGATATAAAGCGAATGTACGAAAGTATAAGCCATCTTCAAGGTTCCAGTAAGAATGAAAGGTGATTACTTCCGTGAACCATATAAGGGAAGAGATTAGGAAGAGTTTCTCTGAGTCCGCCTCTGAGACTTAGCGTGAAAGAAAAATTTTCTTTTATGGTGGGAGAGTTGTTACACCCGATTTTCTTTAAGTCTAAAGTATAAGAATGATTGGGGGTTAAATTGAAAGAAGTTGTAAGTTGGAGACTTTTACTGAAAAATTAGGAAAAATTTAGTGGCTAATTTGGACATAGTTGACTTCCAATTCTGGTTTGTTTGGATTAAGACCAATTGGTTCTTTATTGGGAGACAAAATGATTACTAATGTACGATTTCTATAGGATTGATAATCAGGTATGAAGGGATATAAATAGTAAAAAAAAAGAATCCTTGAGATGAATTCTTCTCAACCCTGTTTTGTTCTATCCCTCATCTTCTCTAGTTACTCTGAAAAAAAAAAGAAGATAAGAGAGCTCTACATAGAGCCATATTCGTGAAGATTGAGTTAAGAAGATAGATAAGTAATGGGACTGGTAAGCTTCTAAGTCTTTCAGTGTTTGTAAATTTGAGAAATGGAGTTAAGAATTTTCAGAGCCTTTGAAGGGGTTTTGTATGTTTTTGGAAATGGAGATTTTCAGCTGGAATGCTGAGTTGAACTTATGACTTTGGTTGTAATGCTTAACGGCCAGGAGAATGGAAGCTTTAGCGTTCGAAAAAGCTAAGCTGAGGAGGAAAACATGCATCAAGTGAATTTTTATACTCCATTTTTAGGAAGATGTATGACTGACGTGAATCTGTGTTGAGTTTAGAGAGAGTTCTATGATGATGAATGATTTCTGTTGATTGAGAATGCTATGCTTGTATAAGATTGAGTAGGTATATGAGTATCCACAATGTATTTCTATATGCATAAAATGGTTATGATTCCATAACTAAAAAATAGCGTACTCCATGATAATATGTTTATGAAATAAATGTATTGCATATTTATAACGGTGGAGTATGGAGGGAAAATTATTGATGGGTTAGATGAAGTTAGGATTTGGCCATGTGGAGGATTGGGTGGATGGTTTGGGAAATGAAATTTCCGTTTACCACAAATCTAAAATTTGTTGGGTGCAAACCGTGATGTGCAAAGCTCCAGGCCTTGCGGAGGGGACACTATGGTGTTCGAGCATAAAGGTTAGAAATAGGTCAAAATGGATGGGTTCTAATAGGTATAATGTGTAAGACCACAGCTCGACTATAGCAACATAGAGAGTTTGCCAGGACATTAAACATGGGGTATAATGTGTAAGATTATAGCTCAACTATGGCAACACAGGGAGTCTGCTAGGACATTAAACATGAGGTATGATGTGTAAAACCATAGCTCGATTATGACAACATAGAGAGTCTGCTAGGACATTAAACATGGTGCATGATGTGTAAGACCATAGCTCGGTATGACCACATAGAGAGTCCATCAGAATATTAAACATGAGGTGTGATGTGTAAGATCATAGCTCAACTATAACAGCATATAGAGTCCTCCAGGACAATAAATGCGGGATAGTTCGCCAATATGGTAATAATGAAAAGTCACACAAAAGAGGCAAAAAAAGGTTAGAAGGAAAATTGCAAGTGGCAATAAGCAATAGCTAGCCAGCGGGTTTGAGGAATCTGCAAAAAAGACAGAAGTAATAGAAATGGGGAAAATTCTGCCAAAATAGTAAACATGGAAGCCGATAGGGCACATGGTGGTAACCTAACAAGAATAAGATATGAGAATGACGAGCCAGTAATCTTTTGTATATAGGAAAATGAAATAGGATTTATCCAAGGATCACATATAAGGATCCCCTATTAAGAACTGTTTGAAAGTGCTCAAAGAAGTTTTTTATGTTAGAGGGAGGGCATGGAAGAGTAATGAGAGATTCACTTCTAATATAAGGCTCCGTTGAAAACGTAGTTTAGATGAGGTGGTTTAATCGTATGTACTCCAGATAGTAGGTGGTTTAATCGTATGTACTCCAGATAGTAGGTAGTTTAATCGTATGTACTCCAGATAGTCTAATCTGCAAAAAAGGGTTAGTTAGAACCTATTGATAGAAAGATGTACTAATAAGGATTATCCAAGTGACAATTATGTTTGCTAAGACTATTCCTCTTTTGGGGAGAATCTATTGCGAATATACTCGCCATAGACTTAGTTTCGTAGGGAACCATTTCATAACAGAGATCGTAAACTCGAATGGTCTTTCAGATAACAGTCTATTATAAACTGTAGGCCAAAATGGTCCACTGCAGACGGTCATGTTACACCTTAAAAGAAAGGTATCGCAAATAGGGCAGATTACAAGGGAGTAATATAAACAACATTTCAACCTGAGTGTAAGGTAGAAGAAGAAAAAATAAAATAAAGTTAAGTTTGCCAGTGTGGAATGGGTTTCTACTAGTGGCCTTATGAGGAAATGTCAGTAAATATACTAGAATTATTATGATATAAGAGAACTAGCTAATTGTTGAGAAATGTGCCCATATTGTAGTAAGCATGTATCTATTTTCTATTTATTTGAACGATAAATAAATAAATAAAGTTAATTTCACATTTCACTATTATGTCTTTTGTATTTTCGTCTTTCATATTTTGCATGAATAGTGAAATTGTGATAAGTAAATATTAGCTCACTAATTGTCTAAGTTCAAACTGATGATAAGTGGCACTGTAAGGACGTTTGCATTGAGAGAAAGACAATTTACTTCAGTAGAAAATCTAAACGAGTCCCTAATCTTGTAAAAGAATTAAAGTGAGCATTTGATTGAAATACTTAGAAGGATTATTATATCGTCTACGATTCCAATTGAGGAGATGGGTAGTCTTGGCTATTAGAGCAGTTGGCTCCACGGGTAGAGACATAGATGTATTCATTGGCAGAATGATACATTGGACTAGACCCAAGATGAATTAATTCTGAATCCGTTTGTGAATTAATTTAGTTGTGACATTTATGGTGTGATTTACCTAAATCCTGAGTTAGTCAGTGACCATGCATATGTAACTCATGTGCTTTGATATAACTGGAGGCTTATGATCTAAAGATGATCAAGCCAGTAGCCAATATGTCGGGTACATGACTTGTGTATGGTATGCCTTTACTAACAACAGTGGAATTCATAGTTCAATTAAAGAGTTAATGATACCCTCTCATTGGCATTGTGTGGATTGATAAACATGGAACGTGGTCATGGGTTGCTTGTTCTTGAACGAGCAATTTATCACATTCATTTGTTGACACTGATCATACTAATCATTAAGAATATACAATGGTGAGAATGAGATAAAATAAGATTATATTGAGTTAATGGATTTAACTCAAAAGAATCAAGGATATAATATGAGGGTAACACACACATGTCAAGGTCATTGGACAAAGCAATTGGATGAATTGCTTTTGTATAGAGTATACAATAAGGAGTTTTCAATCATGGTACTTCTTGTGGACTGACTCCATGATCAAGCAATTGCGAATTATTAGAACAATGCTTCTGAATATAATTACAATTACTAGAACCTAATTGTATATGTTTGATTGGTCCCCCGCTAGCTCAACAAAAGTTCGATCGGACTGCTTTTGAATCAGAAGAAAATACTATGACTTTGGAAATAATTTAATTGAGTTGATTTGTTCGATGTGGAATTAAATTGGATGGTTGTAAGAATTGTTCAACTAGAGAATTTGATTAAAGAATTTTCTTGAAAAATTAATTTTGAAAATCTAAGTGATTTTTGGGAAAATTAATTTTGATCAAGTAAAATTAAATTAATCAAATTAATTAAATTTAATATGATATTTTTGGAAATTAATTTTCAAGTCAGACAATTGGCCCATTGGGATCGTGAATTGGGCCTGGACAAAATCGACAGAAACCTAACCAACTTGGGGTGCCAACGACTACAACGGCGACATTCCAGTGGCCGAAAAATGGTTGACGATGGTGGGTCTTAGGTGGTTGAGCAATGGAAGAATTACACTCCTACTGGAGCTCCACCAGAGAATTTAATTTCAGGTTAACTATTTCAAAAATAATATCATTTTAATTGATTTAATATTAAATTTAATTCAATACTTATCTTAATAGTATTTTATTAATTTAATATCAAAGTGATTATCTTATATTAAATATTATTTAATGTTTATCTTATAGATAAATATTCTATTAATTTAATAATATTTAATAATAAAATTAGTCTAATATTTATCTTGATAAGTATTATATTAATTTAATATTAAAGTGATTAAGTTCAATCATAGTTGAACTCTCTAAACTCTCCCTATATAAAGAGAGTTTTCGGTCATTATTTCACACACTTAAATTCAAGAGAAAGCTATAGAGAGAAAATTCTCTAAAGATATTATTTCAAAAAATTTCTAGAGATATTTTTTATTTACAACTTGACCCAAAAGTTTAAAAAATTTACGAAATTAGCCCACTGATAATTTTTGTAAAAAATTTTCTAATTCAAAGCGAGCCCACACTCGACAGACGTGAGCTTGATGATAGCAAAGAAATTTACTAGACTGAAGCGTTCACCCTAGACGAATAGAAAAGGTACAATTTTGATTAAGTGTTTATTACTTTAGATATCATAACCAAGTTCTTGTTTTGGAAAAAAAAAAAATTTAAAACTCTGGATTTTCCCAAAAATTTATTTTCCTCTGCGTTTTCCAAACCCGATTTTCCAACACTAAAGGGTACCATGTAATGGGAGTTCTATTAAAGATAGAGTGTACAATCAGACTTACATTCAAGGATGACAATGTGGGCAACAACTTGCCAAGTTTTGGAATTATGGGTTTACAAGTGAGGATAAAGGTAAATGGTTGTTCATAACCATAAATTTGTGGAAAAGAGAGAAAAAGGTAAAAGTAAGAATCCGTAAGTATGACGAATCATCTAGAGATCGCCAAATCAGCTGGCTGGTCATAAGCTCGACCAAGTAATGATCGTTTAGCAATTTATCTGCTAATAAAGAAATGTGAAAGTGGTATCGAAGTCCGCCACTCCAAATAAAGCACAAACGTCTAATTAAAATAGGGAGTTAGGGTGTCTGTTTCCTTTTTAGTTAATACCTCAACAAGAAGGGGACTTAGTTCTATATATATTAGCAAAAAACTCACTAGGTTTTTTTGAACTTACAGGATTTTGGCTTATGTCTGTAAGACTCGTTTGGTGAATAAGGAACTTGAGGAGGGGTTATGGCAAACCTTGTAAAACCAAGGAACATTGTTAATAAGATGTCATGCACATAAAAGGGTACCCTCAGAGGCTTCGCCTCAGGGACATATATATTGCAAATAAGTAGTTTTCTCATAATTTGAATTTTCAGGGTAGTTAAATTATGTTTGGTTTAAGGTTCCTGCTGTAAGAAATATTCATAATAAAGTCTTTTGGTAAATTTTCTAATTAAAGTTTGTTGGTACACCACATCGATTCAATTGTGACACTCCATGCCCAAACTCAGCGATTGGGTTGGGTAAGGACATCACAAATTCACCCCTTGATTTTTTTCAAAATTAAAATGTTAAAGACTTATTCAAAGAGATTTTTATAATAACATTATAGTTTTCTTCAATTTTTACTAAATTATTAATGTATTTTTCATTTTTCCTAATTTTTTCTACTTCAACATCTATGAGTGTTTAGATTTTTGAGCATTTCCATGAAATATGTACCCCTCAATGTACAAATAAGTAAAACTAGTTTTACCTCAACATTTGTTGGTGTCGAGATTGACATGATTTTGATTAAACATTACTTTAATTTTACCTTTAGCTTGATCTCAATGTTGAGGTCAAGCTAAATTTACTGATTCGGTTAGTTGCTGCTCGTAGGCCCAACCTATCAATTTAATTCAAGGGTCTTCTTATTTATTTTTTTACACAAAAAGGTAAACCTTAAATTCTCTCCTCTTATACTTCAACCATAAACCTTAAACTCTCATACCTAATTCCTTTAATTTAACTTAAATATCTAGTAAAATAGCTCAGTTAAGACAACAAAATCACGTAGCTCAAGATGCCTTCAACATGTATTATTACTCATTTTACTATTAACATTTTCTATCTATTTAGATTGTATTAAAACAAATATTAATATTTTCCGAAATTAGTTATAGCATGAACATTTTTAAGCCTGCCATCATTCGGAATTTGGTACCCGGATGAGTGAATCAAAGACTAGTTACAGAGGGTTGGTGTATATATTATATTTAAAATGTTCTAGTTTGAAATTGGGTTGAAGTTGTTTCTGGTCTTAGTTAAAATATGAAGGTTAGAGATGCATATTTTTCATTTTCCATGTGATGAAGCAAAGATATAGCTTACGAGCCTTCCATTCGACAAACAACAAATAACGATATTATGTTTATTCAAGTTGTACAATGTACTCTAATAATTGTTGGGTGCAATTCTCACAGAGAATAATAAAATTAAGGAGTGTTGGGTGAAATCCAGATGGCTGAAAAATATAATCAATTCATTTCCATATGTTGATACAACTTGCTATTAAATGAATCAATATCCAAAGCTAACAAGTCATACATAATCAAAGGAAAGTTGTTGCCATAAAAGTTATGAAGTTTGGCGCATTACATATATATACATTTATTGGCAAACTTTGATTTGGTCGGGACATTCAGTAGATAGTCAACGATTATGGTGTTTGTCTTCCTGCCATTTTGTAGGGTGACTTTGGTTGAGATTAACAAGTTAACAGTAGTTGTTGTCTACTTCTACAAACATGGGTATGGATGTGGTTGTAGTGGTTTGTAACTATTCTTTCTCAACTGTAACATCTCTCATTAGGTTCGATCGTCAGATCTGAATTATAAGATATTACAACAATACAACTTGCACTTTTACTATAACATACATGTTGACGCAGCTCACAGATCTACATAGCACGCATATTATTACTTTACAAACTAACTTACAGTTAAATACATTACAAAAAAACTCGCACATACACACCATACAAAATCAATTCACACATAAAAACTTTAATGAATCAATTCGCATATAAACACATGTCACGCATTACCTACTAACAGCACCTACCTTTTAGCTAACTTATCTGCCTCGTAATTGATTGATTTGGAGATGTGTGAAATATGAAAGGAAAATAATTGTTTTGAGCAATCCTGGCCATACATTTTCATACGGTTCTTAACCAATCAAGCCATTAATTTAATTGGTTTACTTAAAACTTAAATGTGTAACTATTAATATTCAAATACTAATAATATATAAATTAAAATTTACTTTTGAAGCTTCATCTTCTGACTTCCTAAAGCTTATAAATATAGGTAGATATAGATTAATAATAATAACATATAACAGAGAATGATCATTATGATACTATTTACTCTTAAATACTCCTTTAATATTATATATAGATTATATAATTACTTCTTTTTACCATTTAATGTAATGCTATGTAAATTAAATTATTGTGAATAAATATTTTAATTGTCTAATAATGAAGTTTAAAATTGTTGTTAATAAAATTTTTTAAATTTTTTAATCACTTTTTTAATGTCATTTATTAGTTAAAATATTTTATTCTAATTAAAATATTGATGTAGCTCTTTAGAGTTGTTAACACTATTAAAATCATTTGTTAAATTCAAGTCTATTGTAATATCATTTTTTTGTAGATGATTACTAAGTGAGTTTTTTTTTTTTTCTAATTTCAAAATGTTACACCAGGGAATTTAACAAAAAAGGTTATCCGAATCTAAATTTTTAAAATTTAAAAATAGAGAAATTGAATTTTTAAAAATAAAAGTACGAAGATTAAATTTCAAATATACAAAAAAAATAGAAAAGCTTAAAGTATATTTTAATATTCAATTATTTACTCTAATTTAACTAAAAATAATTAATAATTAATCCAAAGTGATAGTAATTATAGATATTTATAATTAAGGATATTTTTATTATTTAAACTATTTTCTTAATTTTTAGTCGTAATTCCAAAATAATGATAGTCTTATACCTTTTGTGTTGCTGATGTAAGACAAAATCAAAATAGTTTGTAACCTTTCCAAATCTATGCTAAGTGGTGGGTTATTACAAGGATAAACAACAATTTGATTATAATTTTTGATAATATTTAATTATATATATATATTGTTTATAAATATTTATAGTCACTCCTTAATTTATAAATTAGAAGATAATAGGTTTTAGTACACTTAAATTCATATTATCTTATATTAGCAACAATACTCATATTAATCGGGTTAAGACGAATAATTAAGGGATGATGATATTAAGAAATTTAACATTTTTATTTATTTATTTTTCTCTTCCTCTAGGAGAGAGAGAATAAATTGATGATGAAGTAAGTGATAAAATTTAATCATTACTTGATTAGCCCAAATCACACGGTACATTGGATGTGAGCATTGTTAGTTAAATAATCTTCATGTTTCAAGTATTCCATGAAAATGTGGGAATAAGATAGCTTACGTTAAACTGCAACATTAACATTGTTTCCAGATCTCTAACTTAAAATGTTTCATTGTGCATGAATTCGTGTTCATTTTTGTTATATCGTTTATTGGTTTTATTGATTTACTTTCCGGTATCTTTTATATAAATATTTTTTTCATTTTAGGCTTTAAAATTAAAGTAAGCTTTGTAATTTAGGCACCATTGTTACATATCTTTATTATTTTAGTCACTGTCATTACATAATTTTATTATATTAATTAATAGTTGCCAATTTATCATTACATACACTCACTTTAGTCACTTAACTTTAGTAATTTTTATTTTAATCACTCACTTTTCTTTTTAAATTTAATTTAATTTTTAATTAAAAATAACTTTTAAAGGGAATTAAGTTATTCAACTGTTTAAATGAAACCCACTTTTTTTCACATGTAACTCAATTTCATGTAAAAACTTATCCCGCAAAAATCCAGAGTTTTTTTCTTTTACTAAAAAAATTAAAATTAATTCTAAAAAATACAAGAAATTAAAAAGATAAAATTATTTTTTATTGTAAAAAAATCTAAGTTTGCTCTATAAAAACTTAAGTAATTTCCTATAAAACCCTAGGTTTTTCTTCCCTTCTCTTCTACTAAAAAGAACTGATATTAATTTTAAAAGGAAAAAAAATTTAAAAGAAAGATTGGTTTTTCTAACCTAAATTTTTCCCTATAAATTCCCAAATTTTTCCTCTAAGAAAAAATTGAAAATTAATTCTTAAAAAGTAAAGAAAATTAAAAATATAAAATGAATAGTCAAAATGAAAACTAACGTTGGATGACTAAAATGAGTATATATAATAACTAATTAATGATGAGTGACTAAAATAATAATAGTATGTAACGACAATGTCTAAATTGTCTGGTGCCTAAAATAAAAACTTATGAAAGTTAGGTAACTAACTATGTAGTCTACCCTATTTAAATTTATAATATTTTGAAATTGTAGTTTTATTAAAATATGCTAATAAGGACGACTGTATATCATCAATATTTGCAATATTAAGATTACTTGTACCCAACATGAAAGGTAAGGATAATTATGTTCAAACAACTAGGGATAATATTTACACAATTAAGGTGAATTGGTTTTATCAGATATGGAAGTTTTGAGAGTCTGTATACGTCCCCCCAGTCTAGAATTTAAGAAAAAGCATCAGCAAATTGATGTTTTGAACTGAGATGAGAGGGTTATCTAACAAAAATGATAATCTAGTGCAATATGTTTCAAGCATGCAAATGGATTTTCATAAAGATAAGTTGCTCCAACGTAGAATCGAAGGTTTTTTGGTTTGGGGACTCAGATAAAAGAGTATGGACCCAAAAAAGTTCAGCTTTTGCGGTTGCAATGGTTTTATACTCTTAGTTTAGTAGTGTTGGTTGGGTTTTTTTTAGGGTAAATTATTAAAATGGTCACTTTTGTTTGTCTCATGTTACATTTTAGTTATTTATGTTTGAAATATTACATTTTAGTCACTTATGTTATCGTGTTATAATATTTTAGTCACTAAGCGTTAATTATTGTTAACGGTGTAACAGTAAAATGGCGTGACAAGTTAAATCATCATTTCAAACGAAAATTTTAGGTTAAATTATACAATTGGTTTTTATCCTTTATGTACTGTGAACTTTTTGTTTTTTTTTTCTTCTTCTGTTTTCCCATTCTCTTCTTCTCCCTTTGTTTTCTCCCTTCTCCATTTCTTTGAACATAGTTTTCCTATGTTTTCCATTTGTTAAAACTAGTCCCTATACTTTTAATTTTTTGAAAAATTTAATTTTTTTTCTTTTTTTTTCTTTATTTTCATTTTCTTCTTCTTCTTTATTTTTCTCTCTTCCATATTCTTCATTGTAGAAACATAATATTTGCCCACAAAATAAACCAAGCCCTTGTTTCTTTCACATGATTCCTAAATTGAATTTCACTCAAAACCGAATATCAATTATTCTTAAACAAATCTTGATTTGAATATAACCTAATTTTGAAACTAAAATTGGATCTTATTAACCAGTATAAGAAACAATATCCTTAACAAAATCTAAACATAAATTGAATTCTTTATATTAAAAACAATTTTTTTTTCCTTTCCAAACTTTTATAGAATCATGTAGATTATCCTTTCCTTTTCTTTTATTTTCTAACGAATAAAATTAAGCAAATGATAAAATTCATCTAAGCCTTCTTCGATATTCCCAAGCAATCTTGATTGGAAGCTGAGCATGGATGAACCAAAGAGACAAAGAGACCATGGAACCAAACTAGTTTGGGTAAAGTTAAGGGTAAGTTTTGTATGGTGGTCATTTTAGTCATTAAGAGTGTAGAACTCGTTTAAAGAATCCATGAAATAAAGTAGTTTCGAGAGGGAAAGAATGTTGTAGATAGGATAGATAAAGTGGTTGTGGGGGTTGGTTAAAAGGTTAAGGGAACGTGCTCGAAAAACTTTGTTAAGGGTGAACTACCATAAGTCGTGACTAGCGAGGTCTTCCAGTGAGTCGAGCTTCTAGACTAGGTCATTGAGAGATCCAAATTGGTTTGTTAAAGCAATGATGGACGATGAGGGCTTGTAATTGTGGGGAGAGAATATGTGAAGCAAATTTTATTTTGGTTTCAGCTTTTGCCTTTTCTTTTTTCATAAACATAAAAAAGTTTTAACAAATGGAAAATATAGAAAAGCTACATTAAAAGAGATGGAAAAGTGAGGAAAACAGAGGGAGGAATAGAAGAGAATGAAAAATAAATAAAAAAGGGAAATTTAAAAGAACATAAAAGAAAAAAAAATTAAATTGCTCAAAAAAAAATATAGAGATCAATTATATAATTTAACCTAAATTTTTTGTTTGAAATGATGATTTAACATGCCACGTCAGCTTACTGTTACACTGTTAACGGCAATTAACGGCTTAGTGACTAAAATGTTACAACACATTAAAGTAAGTGACTAAAATGTAACATTTAAAACATAAGTGACTAAAATATAACCTGAGGTAAACAAAAATGACTATTTTGATAGTTTACTAGGAGACCACATTTCCTTCAATGTAAAGAGAGGTTGAAGTTTTGCCATTAATGTTGGAAAGAAAAGAGTCTGGTTTGGGGAACAACCCATGTTAATTTGTTGCTTTCCAATTTTGTAAAACTCATTATCCACTATATTAACTGTATTTTGTTATGAATATCTTATTAAATGGATGTTCATCAAGATCAAGATAAGTTTTGATGCACTTTAAATTCTTATAGTCATTAGAAGTAGATCTCTACTTCATTTATACTTCTTATACCTATAAATAGAGACTTTGGATAAGCTTTGTAAATATTTCGATTAATCAATAAAATACGCTCTCTTCTTGCTCTCTCATTCTCTTTGTTCTTTACTTTTTGTCTTATTAATTTCTGTTGACGCCCGCGACGTCCATGGAAACCACGTCCACGACTACCGCGTGAACTCATACTATTAAATTATCTACAATGTCAGAAGTACACAGATCAGTTTAGAGTCTTTATTACAGTTCTCATGCCATCTCATTGCAGAATATGTAACCAGACAATAGTTCAGTCACTACGATTTCTTAGTCAATCACAAAAAAAAAAAAATAGAAATACTTACAAGTTCAGTGTCAGAGACTCGGTCTTTTAAAGAATCATTTTTAGAGTTACTCGAATAATTTATTTTCTTTTAAACACTTCATTACTTAAATTAAAAGCCCAGAACACAATCCTTGTGTTGATAAACCTGACTCTGATACCACTTAATGTAACACCCCATACCCGGCCTAAACGAAAGGCCAAGTCTGGAGAATTACACCAATGATTTTCCCAAACACGAATTTCCAAAATTTAGTTTTTTTTTTTTAAAAAAAACCATTAAGAATGAAAGGAACTTAACAAACACAAAGTTCAATCCACGATTTAGCATCCTAGGAATATGAATTTATGAAAAACATGTTATAACTACTAATAACGTAAAAGATAATAAGTGGAACAACAGGAGCTTATAATGACCGATTTAGAAATTTGGTCGAACGATGATCTCAGGATCACTAATCCGAGGTTAGAGAAAATTATTTTCATGTTATTTTATGTGTTATAACATGTTTATAAGGATGCATGGAAATTTTGGTGCTTTAATTTTAACTATTCCAGGCTTAATCGCGAAAAAGGACTAAATCGCTTAAAGTACGAAAATTCTATTTTATATGCTAGAGGGGCCAAAGAGCTATAGAATATTAATTGGAGGTATCAAATGTGCAATTTGGCCTTGTTTTAAGTGAGTGGCTGACCATAGTATGCATAGGGGATAAGAGCATTTATTTTGGTCAATAGTTGGTGGTATTAGTTGATAAAATGAATAAAATAAGATGAAATTAGCCAAGGCTATCATCTTTTCATTCTCTTTTCTTCTCCAACCGAAAATACCAACAAAGGGAGGGCTTTGAAAGCTTGAAAATTTCAGCAACTCATCTTCTCTTCAGTTGATGGTTTTAGTTGATAATTTTTGTACTTTTGAAGTCCCCAAAGCTTATGCTAGCTAATGAGGGGACTATTTTGCAAGATGGTTGAAAGTCTAGGGACTTGCCATGAGAGTGTTTGTGTTGTTTGTTGAGTTATTATGGAAGAGAATGAATGTTGGGAAGATGAGAAACAACTTTTGTGAAAGGTGTTGTCATGAAAACACCTAATTAGGACTAAGATGTAAATGTTATAATTTGTTCATTAATGCATGAAATAGTTGGAATTATGAATAGTTGTAAGAGGATTAAATGTTTAGCTAGGCTTGTTTGATAAGAAAATGTGATGAAAAGTGATTTACGAGCTCAAGGGCAAAATCATAATTTTGCCAAAGTATAAGGGCAAAATAGTCATTTTTACCTAAGTGTAGATTATGATGTATTATGATTTATAAGTGATTAAATGAGTAAAATTGTATTTTTCTAGATTAAGAAAAAGAGATTCATACCTAGAACGGGAGAAAAGAGAAATGTGGACAAATAGATTTCCTTTTTACCCTTTTCGGTATCGAGGTAAGTTCATGTGCTAAATTATGCAACTCTAAGTGAAGTATTTAATATTCCAATGTTGTATGGAATGTATATTTACTCTATGGATGTATTATATATATTTTGACGAGATGTCAAGAGAATTGTATCTAAGGATAGTGGGAATGCAAATAATAAGGTATGATGATAATTAAGGTCCCGTATAAGATCATATTTGGAATATGACCTTGGTGTGAGATATTGAATGAGACCATGTCAGGGACATGGCATCGATATGATATTTCATGGAAACCCTATCGGGGGCATGATGTTGATGTGAGATTACATGTATGAGATTTAAAAGTGCTATTTAACAATTTGAGTGATTCAACAGATATGTTGAAAACGAGAATGCATGTGGTTGTACCATGAGAGGTACAGGTATGTGTTAGAATTAATTGAGGTGAATTTTGGTATATGATAAACCCATAGTGGGTCATATGTAAATGATGCATCTTAATTGCATATTTTGTATTTATAAATGCATTGTGTGAAAGCAAATGCTTATTGTAGAAATCTAAGTAAGAATATTAGTGTGTGAGGATATACTCAGATGAACATTTGAAATAGAGAAATGCATGTAGATATATATTTTCGTAAATGTATAACAATGTTGGGCTGTGTGCGATACCACCTTACTAATTGTTAGTGATGGGCTGTGTGTGATACCATCAACAATATTATTAATGGTGGGCTGTGTGCGTTACCACCTTATTATTTGTTACCGATGGGCTGTGTGCGATACCATCAAGTTTAGTATCAAATGGTGGGCTATGTGCGATACCACCCTATTAGAGATTGATGGTGGGCTACGTGTGAGACCACCGAGTGACTGGTAGTATGAATGGTACATTGTGAAGTTACGATGTGTTGCATCATGTAACTATGTGATGTTAAGTGCAGGGGTATAAGTTAATGAATGTGAGCATTAAGCTCGAGATATGGTTAGAACGTGGTAAGAGACAGAATGAGTAAGCATTATGAATAATTGAATGGGTAACCATGAGTTTAAGAGTAAAACTCCTTATAATACCTTATGATTAATTATAATCATATGAACATTAATAGCTGATTATTATTTTGCATATGAACTTACTAAGCATTATTGCTTACTCCTTTTCTTTTCCCATCTCTCATAGGTTAGCTTTACTAGCTTGGGTTGGAGACCGTTGGAGATGGTTTCACACTATCGAGCAGACACTTGGTATGAGGTTTTAAGTCCTTATGAGTTATGGCGTGTATAAGGATCTTATTTAAAGTTGAATAAGTCCTAGTCGATATAGCCAAATGTGTTGGCCTAAGAGAGTTTATAGTTCAATTGTGTATAGCCATAGATGATGGCTTAAGTCATTTGCAATTATACCAGAAATAGTTCTCCCTCGTGTATGGGATTAAAAACTTCATTTTATGATTTAAATCTGATAATTGAAGGGTTATATTTGATGATTTGTGAAGTTTATGTGATAGTGTATGAATGTATGCAAGTGAGGGTGGCTAAATGGCTTGGAAAATAGGCTTGAATTGGTCCACACGGGTAGACACACGGGCATGTGTTTAGGCCGTGTGTAACACACAGTCAGCCCCATGGTGTGTTGATAGGCCGTTTGTCCCCTGCATGTTAGTATTGTAAGTTAATGTCGACCACAGGCTAGCCACAAAGGCGTTTGCCTAGGCCGTGTGACCCTTATAAGGTTGCTGACGTCACAAACAGAATACAATGCTTTTACACACGGGCAAGGACGCGAGGGTGTCTAGGCCGTGTGGAGCACACGAGCCAAAAACACGAGCGTGAGTCCAACCGTGTGAAAACTCTTGTTGGTTCGAAATGAAAATAAATCCCACACGGGGTAGGGACATGGGCGTGTGTGACCACACGACTTGACCACACGAGCGTGTCCCATTTTCCATAGGCGTGTTGCCCTTAATTAGGTGAAAAGTTTCTAAGTGTTCGTAAAGTTCTGGTTTGGTTCTGTAACATCCCGTGCGGGTGTAAAGGGTCCCATTGACCCATGATAGGGATATTATGATGGCGAATGAAAAGTTTTACATTGGAGAGAATTTTTTTATATAGTCTAAAGAGGAATGATCAAGCAAGTCACGTCCGGAAATGCCTCGTGCCCGGTTCTGGCGTAGAATCCGGGTAAGGGGTGTTATATTTAGTGGTATCAGAGCTATGGTTTAGTTGGTTCTCGGACTAACCTAGTGTAAGTAAGAGTCTAGCTATACGTGCCATATGTGGACCGTGATAGTGTGATATCTCTCGGCTCTAACAAAGTTGTTTTGTTAAGATAGAGATGATTCCTAACCGAGCTAATTTCAATAATGTTGTAAGTGATAATGAGGTAATTGAAATGTGCTTATGCATTATTGAAATTCAAAGAGGTATGAATAGAAGTTTATGACATGTGTATAATAAGGTATGAAATTAAATAATTCTAAGTTGAGGAATGAAATTAGAGTTATAAGGTGATAAGCTTATCTATATTGGTTTGATGTGCATACGGTGTTATATACTCAACCTATTGAGTTAGGTGCATATAGTGTGTAATTTACCCAGAGAACGGGGTATATGTATATGTACAACTGTTTAAATGATGTATGATCAATATGACCACATGTTGAATCTCATGTGCGACTGTTAAAATAGAGGATGTATAATGTTTTGTTTTATGACTCTGTTATGAAGCCACACATATTATAGTGTGGGAGCTAAACTGGGAAGTTTGACTAAGTAGAATGCAAGAGATGAGTACGGTCGTTCAATAATAAATTGATGAATAAGACCATGGTTGGACCATGGCGGTACATCTGATTCCATATAAGACCATGTCTGGGACATGGCATTGGTAACGATACATGATCCCATGTAAGACCATATTTGGGATATGGCGTCGGCAATGAATAGTGATTTTGTGTAAGACTACGTCTGGGAACTGGCTTCGGTATGAAATCTTATAAGACCATATCTGGGATATGGCGTCGACATTGATCTAAGATTCTATGCAAGACCATATCTAGGATATGGCATCGACATCGACATGAGTTTCCATGTAAGGCCGTATCGGGGATATGGCATTAGTATTGATATGAGATTTCGCGTGATGACATGTAAGGTAATAGCTGGGCTATGATATTGTGATACGAGTAAGACCATAGTTGGACTATGGAAATCAAGTAAACGACGTACTCAAACTCGTAAGTCATTCCCTAATTTGATAAGTGATGGTAAGAGAACTTAGAGTTAAATGTTGAGTACTCAAGTAGACATTAATGTGGAACTTAAGTAAGTGAAGTCACTGTTCGAAATTATGTGTGATAGAAACGATTGAAGTATGAATAAACGTGAAAACTCACTTGGAGCTAGTTGTATGACTACGATGATATTGCATTAATGATGAATGTTAAATCATACGTATCTAGTCACGAGAGTCAAGTTAGGGGCTTTACGACCTCACCCCCTTACCATTGTTAAATCATGATGAGATTTTTTTTTTTGAAAGCCAAGTTGAGTAAGTTCGTATACGATTAATGCAACATTTATGTTGGCATGCGAGAATGCTTGGTATTATATTGATAAATATTTATATAATGCCTTACTAAGTTGAAATGTTGAAGTCCAAGTGGACTATAATGAATGTAGAAATGCTATCATTAAAGCATGAGGTGAATAAAGTCCTGTGTAAGACCATGTCTGGGACATGGCCTCATCATCGAATTGAAATCTCGTGTAAGACCACATCTAGGATATGGCATCGGCATTCAGAGGTGACTCCATGTAAGACCACTTCTGGGAGATGGCATTAGCCTCGTATTTATATTAATGACGATATTATGTGTCTTTGAGTATCCCTAGTGATCAATGGGATAAGTAGATGAGTTAGAAGTAGAAATGAGATTAGTACTAAAGTCATGTGAATGAATGAATACAGGTACTCATGAATGAATCACGAAGAGACGATTACGATATGTGACACGGAACGTGTTATATATGGGCAAGTATGGGTAAGTTGGCTCGAAGCTTGTGACTTGTGCATGGTTAGTGAATGCCATGGATGGATTATAATGATGTCTTTGAGTATTATGTATTAATATATGTTTCTCTTCAAGAGTGATGTTGTCGTTCTTTATATGAAATTGTGATCGTGTGAAAATATTAGCTGACTGTGAAATAAGACAAAACGGTTGTCGATTTGGTCAATTGAAATTGACATTCCTTTATCTCTTCGTAACCTTATTCTGGTACTTTGAGGAGAAAGTTGGTGATAAAACTTTATGTGAGATTTCTCTTATATTTAGCTGATCATAGTTATCTTTAAAGTGTGTGTTCTTTGAGTTGTGATAGTTATATCTACTATGATTGCCCTTTTGATTTGATCATAGAAAGGGGATAATTCTAATATGAGAAGTAAAATCACAAGTTTCACATTATGCGATGGGTTTTTGGGTAAGCTGAATAGAGTTAATGCATTTGAGTGAGATGTCCCTGCTATCTTGAGATAAGACGATAGTAAATGTTTTAGATTAACATATCAAGAGAAACTCAAACGAGAGTGTGTTCGAAATATATTCTCAGTGCGGAGAAAAGAGTAGATTGATGTATTGAGATATGATTCGAGTTATGTGTATATTTATGCAAGAATCAATAAGGAGAATAAAATTCTATGTGTACATGAGTAGGGAGCATGATACAGAGGTATGCTCATTGAAAAGTGTTTTAATATCAGTGTGCAAAGGAATAGTTTACATTCTTGGGTGATTGGAGTTACATCGAAAAGAATTGTTAAAATGGTGATCATGAGACGATCACTTTTGCGTTTGAGTTGTGAAATTTAGGTTATAATATGATGTGTGGAAAAAGGCCATGTGTTTTTCTGAATTATGATGAGTTAGAGTTTCTAATGCTGCAGAAAAATATGAATTAGAGACAGTGAAAATGGCTTGAACTATTACAAGAGTATGTGTAATTATTGAAATACTTTTCAGATAGTGATCATAGTACAGGTATCTGAATGGAAAATATTTGTTTAATCAATGCGAGTTAGTTACTCGATTGAACTTAATTGACAACATCTTAGTTTCCGCGATGTTAATGGCTAAAGCGAGTTTTCCATTCGAATCAAAGGAGTTCAGAAGTGAGATAGTGAATGGTATTTCAAATAAACTCTGAAAGAGTTTGTTTTAGTTGTTAAAATTCAGGTCGGATAAGATTTCTATCATTATTGTTAACTTGAGATAGAATGTGCATGTTGATGAATCCAGTAGAAGTTTTGGTATGAAGCTCAGTAGTAGCATGTCTACTTATTCGAAGATAAGAGAGGGTGCAGTTATATGCTTAGATATTTGGGTAATTGAGTACGCATCATGACTTGGTTGAGTTTATGTTTGGAATTAGTTGACCGGTAAAAGCTGAATTTTCAGAGTTTTTAAAGTTAGGACTATTACAGTCAGTGTGGATCCTAGTGAGAAAGTGTGATAAAATACTATAGATTTCGAAATTGGATTGACATAATTTTCCAGGGAGGGGTATGTCATCCGAATTGTAGTGCATTATTCAATAAGATCTGAATGATCATTTGGCATGTGCAGAGTTCACAATTATCAGATTTCTGAGTATAGGTGCCCTGGAGAAAGAGTAAGCTAGTTTTGCAAGATGGTTAAGAGTACTAAAAGCTTAAGCTAGCTAATGAGGGGACTATTTTGCAAGATGGTTAAAAGTCTAGGGACTTGCCATGAGAGAGTTTGTGTTGTTTGTTGAGTTTTTATGGAAGAAAATGAATGTTGGGAAGATGAGAAATAACTTTTGTGAAAGGTGTTGTCATGAAAACACCTAATTAGGACTAAAATGCAAATGTTATAATTTGTTCATTAAAGCATTAAATAATTGGAATTATGAATAGTTGTAAGAGGATTAAATGTTCAGCTATGCTTGTTTGATAAGAAAATGTAATGAAAAGTGATGTACGAGCCTAGGGGTAAAATCATAATTTTGACAAAGTATAAGGGCAAAATAGTCTTTTTTGGACAAAGTATAAGGGCAAAATTGTCATTTTTGCCTAAGTGTATATTATGATGTATTATTATTTATAAGTGATTAAATGAGTAAGATTCTATTGTTCTAGATCAAGAAAAAGAGATTCGGGCCTAAAACGGGAGAAAAGAGAAATGTGGTTAAATAGATTTTCTTTTTACCCTTTTCGGTATGGAGGTAAGTTCATGTGCTAAATTATGCAACTCTAATTAAAGTATTTCATATTCCAATGTTGTATGGAATGTATATTTACTCTGCGGATGTATTACAATATTTGGACAAGATGTCAAGAGAATTGTATCTAAGGATAGTGGGAATGCAAATATTAAGATATGATGATAATTAAGGTCCCGTAGAAGACTATATTTGGAATATGGCCTCGGTGTGAGATATTGAATGAGACCATGTCAGGGACATGGCATCGATATGATATTTCATGTGAAACCCTATTGGGGGCATGATGTCGATGTGAGATTACATGTATGAGATTCAAAAGTGTTATTTAACAATTTGAGTGATTCAACAGATATGTTGAAAACGAGAATGTATGTGGTTGTATCATGAGAGGTACAGGTATGTGTTAGAATTAATTGAGGTGAATTTTGGTATATTGTGAACGCATAGTGGGTCATATGTAAATGATGCATCCTAATTGCATATGTTGTATTTATAAATGCATTGTGTGAAAGCAAATGATTATTGTAGAAATCTAAGTAAGAATGTTAGTGTGTGAGGATGTTCTCGGCTGAACATTTGAAATAGAGAAATACATGTGGATATATATATCCGTAAATGTATAAAAATGGTGGGCTGTGTCCGATACCACCTTGCTAATTGTTAGTGATGGACTGTGTGCGATACCATCAACAATATTATTAATGGTAGGTTGTGTGTGTTACCACTTTATTATATGTTACCGATGGGCTGTGTGCGATACCATCAAGTTTAGTATCAAATGATGGGCTATGTGCGATACCACCCTATTAGAGATTAATGGTATGCTAAATGCAAAACCGCCGAGTGACTGGTAGTATGAATGGTACATTGTGAAGTTACGATGTGTTATATCATGTAACTATGTGATGTTAAGTGCAGGCGTATAAGTTAATGAATGTGAGCATTAAGCTCGAGATATGGTTAGAACATGGTAAGAGACGGAATGAGTAAGCATTATGAATGATTGAATAGGTAACCATGAGTTTAAAAGTAAAACTCCTTATAATACCTTGTGATTAATTATAATCATATGAACATTAATAGCTGACTATTATTTTGCGTATGAACTTACTAAGTATTATTGCTTACTCCTTTTCTTTTCCCATCTCTCATAGGTTAGCTTAACTAGCTTGGGTTGGAGACCGCTGGAGATGGTTTCACATTATCGAGCAGACACTTGGTATGAGGTTTTAAGTCCTTATGAGTTATGGCTTGTAAAGGGATCTTATTTAAAGTTGAATAAGTCCTAGATGATATAGTCAAATGTGTTGGCCTAAGAGAGTTTATATTTCAATTGTGTATAGCCATAGATGATGGCTTAAGTCATTTGCAATTATACCAGAAATAGTTCTCCTCGTGTATGGGATCAAAAACTTCATTTTATGATTTAAATGTGATAATTCAAGGGTTATATTTGATGATTTGTGAAGTTTATGTGGTGGAGTATGAATGTATGCAAGTGAGGGTGGCTAAATGGCTTGGAAAATAGCATTGAATGTGTCCACATGGGTAGACACATGGGTGTTTGTCTAGGCCGTGTGTGACACTTGGTCAGCCTTATAGGTGTGTTGATAGGCCGTGTGTCCCCTGCATGTTGGTATTGTAAGTCAGTGTCGACCACGGGCGAGCCATACAGGCGTGTGCCTAAGCCGTGTGACCCTTATGAGGTTCCTGACGTCACAAACAGAATACAATGTTTTTACACACGGGCGAGGACACGAGGGTGTCTAGGCCGTGTGAAGCACACGGGCCAAAAACACGAGCATGAGTCCGGCCGTGTGAAAACTCTTGTAGGTTCAAAATGAAAATAAATCCGACACGGGGTAGGGACATGGGCGTGTGTGACCACACGGCCTGACCACACGAGCGTGTCCCATTTTCCATAGGCGTGTTGCCCCTGATTAGGTGAAATGTTTCTAAGTGTTCATAAAGTTCTGGTTTGGTTTCGTAACATCCCATGCAGGTGTAAAGGGTCTCGTTGACCCATGATAGGGATGTTATGATGGCGAATGAAAAGTTTTACATTGGAGAGAATTTTTTTATATAGTCTAAAGAGGAATGATCAAGCAAGTCACGTCCGAAAATGCCTCGTGCCCGGTTCTGGCGTAGAATCCGGGTAAAGGGTGTTACAAAGCTCACAATTCGCCGACTCGATCAACCTTGAGGTTTACCTACAGTTCAATCAATAGTCAAAGTGAGTAACTAACTCAACAAACGGATTCAAAACACAATCAACAGAAATATGTTTGCAAAAGTAACTTCTCAACCATATACCTAAATAAAAACAGAGAATGTGCTGTTCTACTTAATAGAACAAATGTTTAGCAAAGTCATCAATTTCAGATATAGAACATATCAGAATCAAATGCAGTTTCCTACCCCTATCCACAACACACCATCTTCGTCTAGCCCAACACACCACAATAGGTATTCAATACCCATCCAACCCTACACACCACATAGTGTTGATATGACACATTTCAGAATTTTTGCAGCCTAGCTACTTTACAGATTGTGTTAAACGCCGAATTCAATTACAATTTTCGTGGCTTAGCCACTGATTCAGAGCAGATTACTACCTCCAATATATAGTTCCCAACCCAATACAAATATAGAATTCAAGTGACGATTAATGTAAAAGTTTGTATAACCATTCAGAAACAGATCCAGCTTGTACAAAATATATATATCAACATCACTAATGATATTAATATGCAATACTCACACAGATATCCAGTACCCAGTCAAGGATCACAAAATAGCAATTTATACAATTCAATGCTGTTCATACGAACCCCACAGAGGACCGACATTCGTTTCAAATGAAGCACGCAACCCCAGGGAAAAATCCAGTTCTTGGTCCACATGCTTGTGTGGTTTCACACGGCCTACACAGCTAGCTTGTGTTGCCCCACATGCCCGTGTCAGTTCCCATATGGTCCTAGGTCACAAACAATGAGTCACACGGCCTGGACACACGCTCGTGTCCCTAGCTCGTGTGAACCCCGGACTAAATATTCCCACACACAGTCTGGACACACTCTCGTGTCCCAAGCCCGTATGCCTTTAATTCATGAACAGTGGATTACACAGTTTGCCACACGACCGTGTGGTTTACACGGCCTTCTACACGCCCGTGTGGCATCGACAGCCATGGTTTCTAACGTTTGAAATTCACAGAAAGTCGGGTTTTCGGTACGAACTTGTTAGTGATTCGAAATAGGAACAACGCAACAGACTTTCGAAGCCTAAAATAACCATTCAATAACTCCATTAACAACTTAATTGAACCAAAATGCTAATTCACAGTCGAAATTAAACTATGTCAAAACTTTGACACAAAACCATGAACATAAAACATTCACTTACCACAGGTCGCTCAGGCCCTAAATTAAACTTAAATTGTCATAGAAATATTCCTATCAGGATCTCCACCTAAATGGAAACAAAATGAGCAATTAACTAGAATTCGAGGCACACTAGCAGAAACTTCCAAACTCACAGAGCAACGTTGAAAATAAATGAAATGAAATTAAAACAACAAGAAACATATGCAGAACTCTTCAATCGAAGCAATGAATGACACAGTATCCTCGATTTGACCCATTAACATAGTTACCAAAGTAATCGAACAGAAGAGAGAAAAAAGGAAAGAAGTAGAAAACGAAAAGAAAAGAAAGAACAAAAAAAGAAAGAGGAAGGAAAGAGAGACATCAAATAAAAATAATAATAAAAAAATAAACTGACCAAAAATGTTTAAAACATTTAATAGATGGCACACAAAATGAACGTTTCTCTGTTGTCTGCATAGAGATTAGAACACATGACCAATAAGTAAACAGAAGCTTAACCGTTGAACTAGTTGGGTCATTCTTGACACAAATTTACACAGAATTAAACTTAAGTCGATAGTTCATGGATAGAGATCCACGTAAAAATTAAATAGCAGGACCTTTTTTCTATTAATTTAGCATTTTTTATTTTAGTTTTAATATTTTTAAATTTAATTTTTACATTCTAATTTTTTCCCTTTTTTTATTCCTATAAGTTCCCTTGATTTATGACTAGAGGCAACCTGTTGGAACCTTTAATTTTTACAGTGAGATTGAGAAAACTGCTCACAGAAATCAGAGAGAAGTTAGAGAAGCAAGATAGTGTCAACATATCTTAATAGACGACCAATAGCAAAAGGACGTAACTATAGAGATGGATAATAATCTTGGTAATCAACAACTTCTTGCAAGTCCTACTCCTCAGACTATGTATAACAATTCTAAGCTCACTCTGACTGGGATTGAGTTGAGTATCATCAGACAGGCTATTGCTGCAAACAAATTTGAGATTAAGCTGAACACTATCAGATGGTGCAGCAATATGTTCATTTTGATAGATTGCAAGATAAAGACCTGAATGCTCATTTAACTAACTTTTTAGAGATCTACGATACATTTAAGACCAATGGTAGTACTCATGATGTCACACGCTTACGGTTGTTCCCTTTCTCTTTGAGGAACAAGGCAAAACAGTAGTTGAATTCACTTCCACGGGGTTCCATCACGACTTGGGCTCAGATGACGGAGAAGTTTCTGTTGAAATATTTTCCATCGGCCAAAACAATTAAGTTAAGGAATGACATTTCTTTTATTTCTCAATTTGAGCTAGAGACATTGTAACACCCCTCACCCGTATTCAATTTCATAATAGGGTTACAGAGCATTACCGGACTTAAAACACATTTATACATACTTTTCACATATAAATTCACATTTCATGCAAACATTAATCAAACTCAAGTATAATGTCCCTAAAATGAGCCTTCGAGGCCTCAAACATACTTTGACAGTGGTTCGGGACTAAATCGATAGCTCAAGAAACTTTTATGAAACTTAGAAAAATTTTCTCAAAACAGGGGACACAAGCCCGTGTGGCCAAGCCGTGTGTCTCACACGGCCACCAGACACGCCTGTATCACAGGCCGTGTGGACATTTGAAACGGGAGCACATGGCCGTGTCCCAGCCCGTGTCTGACCCAGTATAACTCTCTGACTTGGGTCACACGGCCAACACATACGCCCGTGTGGTTAGCCCGTGCACGCCCGTGTGCCAGGCCATGTGCTAGGCCATGCCAAACCTATAGGGCATACTGACTTATGTCACACGGCCAAGTCACACGCTCGTGTGTGAGGCCGTGTGGAGCATACTAACTTAATTTCAAAATCAACATCAGGAGACACAAGGCCGTGTACTTGACCGTGTGTCACACACAGTTGAGACACACACCCGTGTGGACAAAAATAGGCTATTTAACAAGCCAATTTGCCACCCAAATATGCATATACCTACACAACCAAAATCGCACCAAATCATAGCATAAATGAACATCTTTTAGCCATAATCAAGGAAAATTCATACCATTTCCAATACTAACAACCAAAATGTTTATAACCTCAAGTCCTACTCAATCAAAACATACCAAAACACATATACAAATCAACTAACCAAATCTTTACCAAACATACATCATTTTGCACCAATTCACAAACATACATCAATACTAACCCATGCTATCCAATTTACCAATTTTTCCCTAGTAGCCCATATTTCTCATTTATTTCACATTTTAACCACAAAGTTTCAACATTTCTCAATTTAATCCCTATTTTGTATTTTCACTAAAAATCACTTAACAAAAATTGTATATTTATCAACAAGCATTCATAATGTATCGAGAAACTTCAAAATACACATGTATTCATCAATGGCATCATTCAAAATCTTTAACAGTTTTGCAAAATAGTCCCTAGGCTAGCTAGTACTAGTTGTAACGATCACAAAAACATAGAAATCATTAAAAACGAAACAAAAATCGTACCTAATTGAACATATAAAGCAATGGCCGAATGAAACCTAAAAACTATGGCTTGTCTTCTTCCAATAATCGGCTAAGGAAGATGATGATAATATAAAATGGCTTTGTTTTATTTATTTTACATTAATTAACCAAATTACCTTTTTAACCTTAATTAATAACCATCAAAATACTTTAATACATGTCCATATATGTTCGCTCATTACATTAATGGTCTAATTGCAACATAAGGACCTTAACTTTAAGGTTCCATAGCTATTAGATACTTTTAGCAATAGAACTCCACTTTTACACATTACGTGATTTAGTCCTTTTTATCAAATTAACCATTCAAACGATAAAATTTCTTAACGAATTTTTTGCATGATCACTCAATCATGCAGTAAACATTATAATTATAATAAAATAAATATTTTGACCTCAAATTTGTAGTTCTGAAACCACTGTTCTTATTTTACTAAAAACGGGTTGTTACAATTCTCCCCCTCTTAGGGATTTTCGTCTCCGAAAATCTTACCCGTGAAAAGGTTAGGGTACTATTTTCTCATAGCTTCCTTGGGCTCCCACATAGCCTCTTCGAAACTATGTCGTTGCCATAAAACTTTCACCAAATCTCTGCATTTATTTCTCAACTCTTTAACTTCACGTGCTACAATTCTAACCAGTTCTTTGTTGTACGTCATATCTGGTTGAATTTCTATCTCCGATGGAGAAATCAAATGGGATGGATCAGATCTATATCAGTGCAACATCGATCCATGAAACACGTTATGAATCATTTCTAGCTCAATAGGTAACACTAGCCAATAAGCCACTGGCCCTATTCGTTCAATAATCTCATACGGCCCGATGAATCGCGGACTCAATTTGCCTTTGCAACCGAAATGAAGCATTTTGTTCCATAGAGATACCTTCAAGAACACTTTTTCACCGATCTAAAATTCAATGTCTTTTCATTTCAAACCCGTGTCTGATTTTTGATGATCGGAAGCTGCTTTCAAATAGTCGCGAATTACTTTTACTTTTTCTTCAATTTCTCTAACCAGATCAACCCCGTGAATCTGTTTCTCACTAAGTTCAGTCCAGTACAATGGAGTTCGGCATTTACGACCATACAAAGCTTTATATGGTGCCATTTTTATACTCGATTGAAAGCTGTTATTATATGCAAATTCAACTAGCGGCAAATATTTCTCCCAGTTGCCTTCGAACTCTAAAACAAAGCATCGAAGCATATCTTCGAGAACATGAATTACAAATGTGATAGTGAATTGCAAGCTAAAAGAATGCAATGTGAGTCGACTAATGATTCAGAGTACCAAATCGGATTCGATGATTGTTTGGTGTTCCGAGATAGAATTTGCATACTGAAAAATCCAGAGTTGATTCAGAAAATTTTGCATAAGGAATATAGTAGTAGTTTATCTCTTCACCCGGGGAGTACTAAAATGTATAATGATTTGAAACAACTGTATTGGTAGTCGAGCATGAAAAGAGACATTTCTGAATTTGTAGCGAGATGTTTAGTGTGTCAACAAGTTGAAGCTGAACATCAAGTGCCTTCGGGTTTGCTTCAGTCTGTGATGATACCAAAGTGGAAATGGGACAGAGTTACGATGGATTTTGTATCGGGATTGCCTTTGTCTTCGAAGAAGAAAGATGCAATTTGAGTTGTTGTTGATCGATTGACGAAATCTGCACATTTCTTTCCGGTACATACTGACTATTCGCTTGAACGACTAGCTGAGTTGTACATTGCTGAGATTGTTAGACTTCACGGGGTGCCAGTTTCGATTATTTCAGATAGAGATCTGAGGTTTCGCGATTTTGGAAGAACTTGCATTGCAAATTTGCTGAAGAAATACTGGTTTAGCCCTTAACTCAGCTAAAATTGAACCATCATCAGATAATGTCAAGTGTGTATTCATTGCTCCCAAGGTAAACAATGATTTTCTGCTCAAAGCATCCGCGACTATGTTCACTTTCCCCGGATGATAATCAATCACTAGCTCGTAATCTTTCAACAACTCTTGCCATCTTCGTTACCGCAAATTCAAATCTTTCTGATTCATTAGGTATTTCAAACTCTTGTGATTGATAAAGATATGGTATTTTTCATCGTATAAGTGGTGTTGCCAAATTTTTAATGCAAAAACAATAGCGGCCAACTCTAAATTATACATTGGATAATTCTTTTCATGCAGTTTCAACTGTCGAGAAGCAAGCTATCACTTTTCCCTCTTGCATCAACATGCAACTCAAACCATTCAATGACGCGTCGCAGTAAATCATAAATTCTTTACCCGACTCATGTTGAACCAACACTGGTGCCTCAGTTAACAATGTTTTCAATTGTTCAAGAATCTGTTGACATTTCTCACACCATTCAAACTTTACATCTTTCTGTAGCAATCTGGTCATCGGTGTAGCAATCATCAAGAACCCTTTAACGAGACGTCGATAATAACAAACTAATCCCAAAAAGCTTCTGACCTCGGATACATTTCTAGGTGGTTTCCAGTCAATAACTGTAGAAATCTTGTTCGGATCAACTCAAATGCCATCTGCTGAAACAATATGTCCCAAAAATCTAACTTCCCGGAGCCAAAACTCACACTTACTGACTTTAGCATAAAATTGCTTATCTCTCAAGGTTTGCAACACAATACTGAAGTGCTTGGCATGCTTAGACTCATCACGTGAATAAATCAGAATATCATCAATGAACACAATAACAAATCTGTCTAAATACAGTCTAAAAATCTAGTTCATCAAATCCATAAAGACTGCAGGAGCATTAGTTAATCCAGAAGGCATAACAAGGAATTAATATTGTCCGTACCTCGTCCTGAAAGTATTTTTCGGCGCATTCGAATATTTAATTCACAACTAATAATAACCAGACTGCAAATCAATCTTCAAAAACACTGTTGCGCCTTTCAAATGATCAAATAAATCATTTATTCTCGGCAACGGATACTTGTTCTTTATTGTAACCTTGTTGAGCAATCGATAGTCAATACACATTCTCATTGACCCATCTTTCTTCTTTACAAACAATACTGGCTCACCCCAGGGCGAAAAACTAGGTCGTGCAAAACCTCTATCTGTTAATTCTTGCAACTGATATTTCAACTCTTTCAATTCTGTCGGAGTCATTCTGTACGGAGCTATTGATATCGGTGAAGTTCCTAGTGCTAATTCAATAGCAAACTCGACCTCTCTTATCGATGGTAACCCTGGTAATTTTTTTGGAAACACATCCAGAAATTCATATGCTATCGGCACTGATTCAATTTTTGATTCAAACACTGTAGTATCTAAAACATAAGCGAGATAAGCTTTGCAACCTTTTCTCACATATCTTTGAGCTGACATAGACGATATCACAACTGGTAATCCATCTGATTCATCAGATTCAATCTGAAAAATTTTATTATTCTAACATTTCAATTCTATAATCTTTCATCTACAATTCACAACGGCATCATGTAAAGTCAACCAATCCATACCCAGAATCACATCGAACTCATCAAATGGTAAAAGCATCAAGTCAGCCAGAAAACATTAACCCTGAGTCATTAATGGACAGTTCTTACATACTTTGTCAACTAGAACATACTTGCCTAAGGGGTTCAATACTTTAATTACAAATTTTGTAGACTCAATAGACAATTTCTTACTAGACACTAAATTTTCACAAACATACGAATGTGTCGATCCATGATCGATTAAAGCAATCATATTAGTGTCGTAAAGAGAGAATGTACCAGTGATAACATCTAGTGACTACGCTTCTTCACAAGCGCGAATAGCGTAAGCTCTAGCTGGTTCTCTAGCTTCGGATCTCACAGCTGAATCCTTAGTCACACCTCTACCAATAGATACATTCCCCGTATTTCGCGATGGTCTCCCTTTTGCAATCGTATTGCTCGATCTTACATTCTGAAATTTATTTTTCTCGGATAACTCTGGGCAATCTCAAATAAAATGACCTGGCGAACCACATTTGAAGCAAGCTTTACTACTCTTATTCCATCATTCTCCAAAATGTCATCTCCCACACTGTTGACACTCCGGTTTGTTATTTCTCATGCTGCCAATGCTCGAGATAGAAGTAGCTTGAGCTTTAGGGTTAATTTCCACGATCTCTATTCTGATATCGCACCGATGCATTTGATCAACTATACGAATCTTGAGATTTCTTTGAGGAAGAATGATAAGATTTATTCATCGGTCTTTTCTTCAAATATCTAGCCTCTGAATCAACTTTTCACTTTTATTGGCTAAAATCTTCGGCTTTACAAGCCCCATCGACTAACACAACAAATTCTTTCAAATCTTAAATCCCGACCAGAAGTTTAATGTCTTCGTTCAACCCGTCAACAATCCGATTGCACATGATCTCTTCAATAAAAACATACTCTCGAGCATATTTACTAACCACACAAATTCTCTTTCGTACTCGATTACGATCATATGGCCTTGTTTCAATTCTAGAAACTCTTTATGCTTTAGATCCAGAAATCGTTGGCTTATATATGTCTTCCTGAACTCGGTTTAAAGAACTCCTAAGTAACTCTCTCTTTCGGCCCATTGATACTAGCTTATTCCACCACTAATAGGTGGTGTCCCTCAGAAGTGACATAACACATTTTAAACACTCAGTCGGTGTGCAAGAAAGCTTGTCAAATACTCTGATAGTGTTTTCTATCCAAAACTCGGCTCTCTCAAGAGAATCATCAATATTAGCTCTGAACTCTTCAGCCTCGTGTTTACAGATCTTGTCAACCGGAGGCTTATTCAATCTTAAAAGCTTGACTCTTTGAGGAGCTACGGGAATTGATTGGGGATTAGGAGGGGATGGAGGTTGTTGAGCAACTGGATTTGTCCTAATGTACTGTACGAACCATTCGTTCATCATTTGGAAGAAGGCTTCTTTAGCCTCTCCTCCCTGGCTACCCGATACAGATCTAGAATCAGACGGCGCTGTCCCTTGAGCAGGATCGGGTGCATTACTTTCAACCTTATCAGATATAGCTCGATTAGGATCCATTTACTATATGAAAACACATTTTAAAATGTCAAGAGTCATCACACTATCACAGTTTATATATGGCATGTATAGCTAGACCATAGCTTTGATACCAATAAATGTAACACCCCTCACCCGTATTCAATGCGAGAATAGGGTTACGGAGTATTAACGGACTTACAACACATTTCTACACACTTTTCACATATAAATTCACATTTCATGCAAACATTAATCAAACTCAAGCATAATGTCCCTAAAGCGAGCCTTCAAGGCCTTAAACATACTTTGGGAGTGGTTCGAGACTAAATTCATAGCTCAAGAAACTTTCATGAAACTTAGAAAATTTTTCTCAAAACAGGGGACACACGCCCATCTGGCCAGGCTGTGTGTCATACACGGCCACAAGACACGCCTGTGTCACAGGCCGTGTGGACATTCGAAATGGGAGCACATGGCCGAGTCCTAGCCCGTGTCCGTCCCTATATAACTCTCTGACTTGGGTCACACAACTAACACACACGCCCGTGTGCCTTAAAAAAGGCCCTACACGCCCGTGTGTTAGGCCGTGCCAAATTTGTAGGGTATACAGACTTATGCCACATGGCCAAGTCACACACACCCGTGTGTGAGGCCGTGTGGAGCATACTGACTTAATTTCAAAATCAACATCAGGGGACACACGGCCGTGTACTTGACCATGTGTCACACACGGCTGAGACACATGCCCATGTCTCTGCCCTTGTGGACAAAAATAGGCTATTTACCAAGGCAAATTGCCACCCAAATATGCATACTCCTACACAACCAGAATCGCACCAAATCATAGCATAAATGAACATCTTTTAGCCATAATCAAGGCTAATTCATATCACTTCCAATACTAACAACCAACATGTTTATAACATCAAGTCTTACTAAATTAAAACATATCAAAACACATATACAAATCAATTAACTAAATCTTTACCAAACATACATCATTTTGCCCCAATTCACAAACATAATTCATATCTATTGTCAACCATTTAACATATACTATATCAAGATCCACAAGATTCATAATATAAGCCATTCACATATCTATCCATGAACTCAAAATATCAACCATATATGCACATAACCAATTCCACCAAATGAAGCCAACACTTATGGCCATATTTACAAACCAAAACATATGTCATTACAAGTCATTTCAAATAACCAAAATCACTATCAACCCATAATCAAAATGACTCAAAATACCTATACATGCCATATACTTAAATACCAAAGTTCATAGGTACCAAAAGATAAGTGGATAGTGTGAAGCGATCTCCGACGATCCCCGAATCCGAGCTAGCTTGTATTCACTATAAAACATAGAAAATTAAACGATGTAAGCTATAAAGCTTAGTAAGATCGTATGAAATAAACTTAAAGCAACCATATAAACATAATTCAATAATTTGAATACACCAATATGTAGCTTACATTAACTAACAAACCTCTCAAATACTCATTCACAAAAGTATATACTTTCATCATCATTTCTTTGATTCAATGCTAAAATGGTTTGCGCACATACTTGTACTGTCTCGTATCAATTTCACATACACTTTCAACTTTCATTGACCCAATGAACCATTCGGATTAGAAGTTGGATACTCAAAGGTCTCACATGATAAGTACCTATACCATGGCCCGTAGCCAAATCAAGGTAACTTATCTCTGAAGTGCTAATATCATGGTCCGAAGCCAAATCAGTCAATATGCATGGCCCGAAGCCAAATTGGCATAACTCGCACCCGAAGTGCTATATCATGGCCCGAAGCCAACTCAATGCATCTCCTAATGACATGTCACTAGTATCCTAAACTATTCCTAAGGTTCAACTAGGATTTCGAATGTCGAATTGTCGTTGAACCACTAATGTTCATATCCACATTCTCACATTCTTAATTTATGTAATATCAAAGCATATAAAATACATTTGTAATGAAATTTATCATATACGAACTTATCTTGAATGTGGAAACGACGAAATAAGTCGTTTAGTCGATAACTTTCATTTTCCCCCGATCTAGATTCGAATTCTGCTTTTCTTGATCTAAATGTATTCAAAATTAACTCATTTAATATTCTCTTCATTCAATTTATTCCAAAACACACATTTAAACACATTTACACATTTGCCCTAATGTTTCACCATGTTTACAATTTAGTCCTTATTTCATAAAATAAAAAATTAATGCAATTCAATACTAAACCATGCTAGCCAATTTACCAATTAGTCTCTATTAGCCCATATTTCTCATTTATTTCACATTTTAACCACAAAGTTTCAACATTTTTTAATTTAATCTCTATTTTGTATTTTCACTAAAAATCACTTAACAAAACTTGTATATCTATCAACAAGTATTCACAATCTATCAAGAAACTTCAAAATACACATGTATTCATCAATGGCATCATTCAAAATCTTTAACAATTTTGCAAAATAGTCCCTGGGCTAGATAGTACTAGTTGTAACGATCACAAAAACATAGAAATCATTAAAAACGAAAAAAAACCGTACATAATTAAGCATACAAAGCAATGGCCGAATGAAACCTAAAAACTTTTGCTTAAATAAAAATCGTTGAATCCATTTGTGGTACATAACGTCTTCCTATGCGAAACCATTGAGGTAACATACCTTGATTACGGCACATTCAAGGTAAACCATCATCGACTTAAACTTTATTTTGGTAGTAATACTAATATGAGGGAAATGAGTTTCAGCTAAAAAATATGACTTAATCGTGAGCTTGAAAAGGGAAGTCAAGCTTAGACTCTAAATAAGCACTTCTTGGGAGGCAACCCGAATGTTTTTATTTATTTATTTGACTTTCATTTAATTAGGCTGCATGCTTAGTATAATTATTTTTATTACTTTAAAAAAATTTAATAAAAATTAAAAGTTAGTATATTTATTTTTATTACTTAAAAACATTTAAAAAGGGACCACACAGTCTGGGGTGATCCACACGCCATATGGTACACATGACCTAGACACGCGTGCGTGTCGAGTCTCGTGTGAATATCGGAGTTAATTTTTCAATTTTTATCACAAACATGGTCTGAGTGGATTAACATGGATTAGCGACATGCCCATGAACATTAAGTAAGGTTTTGATTTTCTAATAGGACACACGCACAGTGAGTTACACGGTCGACTCATACGGCTATGTGGCCCAACACGATCCTCATACACGCCCATGTCATTCTTTTTAACCTAAATTTTTTTTTTCTTTTCACTCCCTCTCTTTTCTTCCTCAGCCAGGTCATCGTTCTCTCATACCCAAAACCCTACCGCCATTTCCTCTAGCGACCCTGATTTCCTCAACGTCATCATTTACCTCCTTTCTCCCTTCCAGTTTCCTTTTGTTGCCATTCGTAACTCATGCCACCGGTCTCCCCCTTTCCCTTCCATCTTTCCTTTCTCTTTTATCTCCAACTTACCACCGCTTGCCCTCCTCTCTTCTCCATCCACCGTCACCATCGTCGGCTTCTCACTCTACATACCATCCTGTAACACCCCAAACCCGGCCTAGACGTTATGGCCGAATCTAGAGCACAACATCAGGTGTTGTTTGAAAACTTTGAGTTCATTAGAAAACTCGCCTACAAACAAAAACTCTCTTCCGTTTAAAAATCTCGATTTTCGTCGTTTCTTAACAAAACAAGATTTACACAAAATCATTTCCTTTCAGAAATATCTTTACGCATCTATTATTTGATTGTAAAACCTTGTCTGTCACGAAAGTTTGGTTTAAACAGTTGCGAAAATGTGATTTTTATTTTAGAACAGTAATTAGGGTTTTAAAACCCGTGTTTAATAAATTAGCAGTTTGAAAAGAAATACAAAGTAAAAGTTAAAACTATTCCAATGGCCTTATTACAAAAATTATTAACCCAAAAATTAAAATAAAGTAAACTAAAATAAAATAGATAAATTAACTCCAACAAATTACAGGACGTGTGGCCACCTCCGAGTCCCTCGCAGCTCCAAATCCTCTAAGGCTGGAGATTACCTGCACAGTTAAAGAGAAAAGGGTGAGTTACAAGAACTCAGTGTGTAATCCCTGTGTTACAAACACAGTTTGGGCCCAAGCCCATACAGTGTCAATCTGGGCCAAAACCCTAATCAGTAACGGTCTGGGTCAAAGCTTTATTCAGTATCAGTGTGGGTCGAAGCTCTAAGATATGCAAAACAAATATGTAACACAACCCGGTCCAACCATCACACCATCCGTACCAACCCTACACACCATGTGGGGACCAAGTCGACCCACCCAGCCCTACACACCAAGAACGCATCCGAGCTGCCAATAACATTATACGTGGCTAGGCCACCAGAATCAGTGTACATGGCAAACGCCACTAAAATGGTATAACATGGCAGAGCCACCAGTACAGTGCTTCCTCCAAAATCCATAACCCAACCCAATGCAGTATGTCATGTCATAATTAATCCATGTATGCAGTGCATTACAATCAAAATTAGTCATACAATTAATACTCATACATCAATGTTTCTACCACTAAGGGTATAACGGTCATTCGATCAGTTGAGGTTAAAATAGTAATTCACCCCTCAAGGGTATTCCAGTAATTTTTACTCGTCGATGGTATTTCAGTAATTTACCCATCAAGGGTATTTCGATAATTCGTAATTTACCCATTAAGGGTATTTTGGTAATTTACCCCTACAATAGCCTTTCTGAAGGCCTAATGTCTCCTCGAGCAACTCGGTTTCCATTTATGGTCAATACAGTGCTATTGGGCCTAAAACCCAATTTCGGCCCACACGCTCGTGTGGCCCATTCTGTTCGTTTTCAGTCTCAGTTCTGTGGACTTCGCAGTCGCATCAATCAACTGACACTTTTCATCATTTTCACTCTTATGGGCCTGTGAACCCGTTGGGCCCATTTAGCTCGCTTCAGCTTAACAAGGCCCATCATGACCTCAATTCTACGGGAGTGTTCGTGACACTCACAACAGTCTATCGCCATCACTAGTAACTCGATTTATCTCTACGAGCACTCGCACGCTCAAGGGATCTCAGTTGCCGGTATTCTGACTTTTCGGTATTTCGGCTTTTAGCTGATTCATAGATCACAGCAATAGCAGATTAAATGGAGGTCTGAGATTACACACCCTGATTTTGAGTTGTGTTTTCCACCACTCCCAAGACACCTATAGTGACAGTTGACAAATAGTTAGTTTCAACCTTTGCTAACCTTAACATTGAAACACCTTACCAGACTAGCTTCATTTACCACGAACGCGATCTCCTTCAATGCACCAAATAATCGACCCTATCCCTTGGCTATGGAAATCAAGCCCCTAACTAATCATTGTATTGTCAAAGTTTTAAAATTTATAATGAATGAGAATGATCGAACCTGGAAACTAACTATGACAACGATTGAGGCAAGTGCACCTATCGAACAGTAGTATAGCTTAGGCAAGACTGGATTGTCGAACCCAAAGGAACTAAAAGTACTAATACTAACTCTATTTTTATTATCTAGCCTAAAAGAAAGGTGATTTATGATTTATTCTAACAAATAACTAACTACTAAGCTAAAGACACAAAGACAAAAAGAATGAATTGGGAAAATAACTTGAGGAAAAACCAATTGATTAAGTCGACACCCAAGGAAAAATCCACCTAGACTTCGCTTGTTATCTAACTCTGAACTAGACGATTTATTCACTTGATTTGATCCTTAAGATTCCCTTAGTTATATTAAACCCTCTCTCGAGGCGAATAACGACTAACCCTAGGTTGATTAATTGAAATCTCTTTCTAATTAAAACCCCTAGAATCGCATTAACTCGATCTATGGACTCCCATATTAGGTTTCACCCTAATCCGGCAAAATCTTGTCACTCTATCTCTAGGCGCACGATCAACTCCGCTTAATTATGCTAGATCTACTCTTAAGTAGGGACTTTTGCTCCTCCACCTAAGCACGTCAAACTTGAATCAATATCAGAAAAATATCAACACAAGAATTAAGCACACATAATTAAGAACAAATTAAGTATTTATCATATATTTCAGAAAACGATAACAAAATTCATCTTAGGTTTCATCCACCTCAGGTATCTGAGGGTTTAGTTCATAAATATAAAATAAAACATCTCAGAAGAAAAGATAAAACAAAACATAAGAAATCCCTAAAACCCCCTGAAGGAATTGAAGAAGAGATCCTCCGTCTTGAGTAGAATTCTGGCTTCTTGAGATGGATCAACTGGCTATCTTCGAGTGATTCCCATAAATTTGACCTTTCTGGCTCGGTTCCTTTGCCTAGCTAATCACCCCCTTTCAGGTGACACTTAAGGGGTTTATATAGGCTTTTGAAATAGGTTTCTTTGCACCTAAGTATCCAATTCCTAATGAAATTCCTCTTCTCCAGGACAGGCACACGGCCATGGCACACGCCTGTGTAAGTCGAGGCCAGGCCGTGTAAATCGTGATCAGGCCGTGTTCTAGTAGAAAGGGAGGCACAGCCGTGTGGTCTTGAGCCCAGGCCGTGTTGATTTCCTGGCTTGGCCTATTTTGGTCCGTTTTAAGCCCATTTCTTGTTCTTTTCACCCTTCGGTGCTTTCCTGAGTATAAAACAAGAAAAAAAAAAGGAATAAGAGCACATTTTTACATAAATCAAGGGATAAATCATCCGAAACTATGCTAAATGTGGGGTTAAAATATGTTACTTTTATGGTTTATCAAATGCCCCCACACTTAAGCTTTTGCTTGTCCTCAAGCAAAATTCTCAACTTACAATTAAAACAAACTTTCTTGAATTCATAATATTCATTAATAATGCCTTATCATAATTCATAGATAATTTATACATGGATAACTCAACTCATAGAGTCCCAAAGATTCAAACAATATAAGTCATACATTTGAAACATGAAAACATAGGTGTTTCCCTTTATCTAGATAATTACCTTTGATTCAAAACTAACAAGGATTGATATCCTTGCTAAAGCTTCACTCAAATCACTCAAAGTGTTTAAGGTCAAGAATTAAGCACTCAAACGTTGAACATGAAAAGTTAATCCCATAGGCTTGCATGAAAATCAAATCTCCACCACTGAAATATGAGATGATACACAAATCAAAATGTCTTTAACAGGGTTGTAACGGGGCTTGGGTTAAAGGTGTGGATAAACATTGAATTAGAATGTTAAAATCGAGATTGACTTGACAATTTACCAAACTAGAAAAATTGAACTACTCTTAAATAATTACATCAACTGAAAACTAATAATACGAGCTTTTCCCTCAAATTTAAACTTATAAGCTCATTTAATCACATAAGTAATAATGAATATACTTCTAAATTTTTTTTAATACAAAATACAAGATAAATTCATATACTAATAAAAGTAATCAGGCAAATGATAAAATCAAATCTCGACATAATGGTAGTAAAAAAGAATGGTCATAACAAATATGACGGGTTTTGGGTTAATATTAGCTGGTGAGTCAATAAAAAGGTTGTTAGGATCAACGGGGTTCGCTAAGGGTTAATTACGAAGGTAGGGCTTTTAGTGGAGTGAGTGGATTAAATCCTAGGTGCCTTTATCATCTCTGTATATCAAATCAAAGGTGTGGTCTTAACATGTTTAATCGATGCAAGTTCTAGAATAACAATTTAATGTTGACACACTCATAATTAAAAAGTGAGCATGGAAAAGAATATATGCTCTATAAAGCTCAAAATTCTCACAAAAATTATGGGCGTTTGATGTCAACCTTGTAAATTTCAAACTTCAAAGTAATATTTAAATTCAGGTAGACAACCTAAAAATTTAATTTCTGAAAAATAGACTTATCATGCTTGATTCTCTAGTGTCTTAGAGTCTAAATTATCAATGCTCAATTATATATGACTTAATCCAAAGCATAACAATAAAAATCATAAATTATCAGAAGTTTCATCCTAATTAGTAATATGAAAAAATCAATTAAAGACAAGATAAAATTAAGGAATTTGAAAATAATGCAAAAAGTTAGGCACTGTTACCCCCTACACTTATGATGTACATTGCCCTCAATGTATAAAGATAGATAATTAATCCTGTATTACTAAATTAAAAAAGAAGGGGAGGAAGAATACTTCCTGAATTTTTTTGGATGGATTCCTTTAGTCAGCAAAGGTTGTTGTGAAAGATGACTTATGTAGTAGTGAATTACTCCTAGTGATTTGTTCATTTAGTTGGAGTGTGCAATTGAAACTGCGAAGGCATCAATTAGATGTCTTGGGAGCGTAATATATTTTAGGCATACTTGGAGGTTAGATAGCCAATGATAATAATCATAATAATAGTTTGAAATATGAAAAGGGAAAAAGTTTAAATTAAGACAAATAACAATTAAAAGAAAAAATAAAGAAAAGATAACTAAAAAAAAAAAAAGAGGACTCATAGGTCCTCATCATCAGTTGGGTCCAGCGGTGGTATCGGTGAAGAAATATGGAAATGATGGCATATCTGCTGGAGGGTGGCCTCGATCCCGTCAAAACGTCGAGCGGTGTTAATGAACTGCTGAGTATAGTACTACTCGAACTGGGTAAGGCGTGCAGAGATATCCGACAGTGAAGCTGCTGGCTGGGAGGGCTGCTGGCTTGGGAGTGGTGCCTCCTGTGGGACATCATCAGTAATGTCCTCAGGCTCCTTCTCGTCGGTGGAGCAGGCTAATCGGTACTGAGGAGGGTCAGTCCCATGACGATATTTAATCATCCTCATGTGCAGCATCGTCTGGATGGCCTGAGGTACCGTCTGCCCCATCAGCGTTAGGGAGGAGGTCGGGGTCTCGGTGTTGAGGAGGCCAAAGTACCGAGCCAAACGTGTGATGTATGGGCCCATCGATAGGATTCCCCTCTTATGTGGCTCCGTCTGGTACTGGATGGCGCGGGCCATGAAGTAGGCAAGGTCGATGACGTGCCCGTTTAACATGCACCATAGGTAGTAGACGTCGTGAGTTTTTACGACGCCAGTGCTCTCACGTCGACCTATAAGAGTGTGAGCCAAAATTACGTGTACGTACCTCAGAGACGGGGCCAGGGCCGTTGCCTTAGAGCGATTGAGGTCGTAGGTGCCCCTTGTGGGGCTAAGTTATACCAACAGCTTACGGGGGTTGAGTGGATATGGCGGTGTAGTTTGGAGAGGTCATTGTCTGCTATGAAGTCATCTGTGTAAAGTCCAAGTGCAGCCCCGAATTGTGGCAAATTCAGTCTTCGCACGGTGCCTCCCAAACGGAATTGGATTATGCCCGGGTCATCATATTGTGCCATCACCGTCTGTAGTGTAAACATGGCACAAAACTCCAAGGTGAGCTCTAAGTACGTGGGCTCAATGATGGAAAAGAATTGTTCCCACAGCTCGACCGAAAGTTGTGCTCGGATATCGACTGTTAGCCCGACCTGTTCTAAGGTGTCCCTGTCAATGCACCTATCGGTGCCAAGAGGTCGTGCCCAAAATGCCTTGTATCGTTCCTCCTGGGCCTCCTGAGTAAATTGGAGGAAGAGATGTCATACATCGGAAGAGGCACTGGCTGAGGACGAGCCGGGGCCCTTTCGTTTCTTAGAGGCGGGCGTGGTTTGTTTTTCTCTCGACGATGACATTGTTTTGAGAGTGTGCCAGAAGTTGTGTGATTCCCTAGCAGCATTCAGAATTTCGAAGGTTGCGTTGAGGTGGTGGTTATGGTTCCGATGTGATTCCTTAGCAGCCTTTTGAACCCGTCCCTAAGAAACTAAAATAAAATAAACTAAATTAAGCACAAGATAGTCAAATAGAAGGAAAATAAAGGAGAAGATAAAAATAAAACAAAAGATAAATGGTCTCAAAGACCCTTGGCTTGTCGAGTAGTTGAAGCTGCCGGCATGAACTCATGTAAATCGGTCTCCTTTGAGGAGACTGTGATTGGCCTTTTACGCTTCTTTGACATGGATATGTGTAACTCAAGAGTTTGGAGACTTATTATGGAGAGAGGAGAATTCTTGAGAAGGAGAAGGAAGAAAGAAAGAAGGAGGGTGGGTGAGATGAGAAAGAAGAGGGGAGGAGGGTTTAAATAGAATTTTGGCTTGTAACACTCCCCCACGTCCGTGGACCGAGAGCGTGTCGAGTCCCACGGCTGCCTCGCACGGCTGTGTTTTGAGGCGTGTTGTTTCTCCCACGCTCATTTTTTCAGAATGCCACGCCCGTTTCTGAGAAGTCTGTGTCGACCACGGTCGTATCGCATGGCCGTGGGCTTTTGTCGGTGCCCATTGGGTGGTGGTTGGAGTCCGTAACTCGAAGATTTGATTTTGTCTGACTCGTACATCTTCTGCCATTCTCAGTACAGAGATTCTATACTTCCACGCTGCCACGGCCACGGCTGTGTGTAAGGCCGTGTGGCCTGGAAATCTGCACTTTTGGTTAGTTTATAGTTCGGTGCTGTAAGGAAAGAATAAAATAAATAAAATGGAAATGTAAAAGTTAATTGGGTTAGTTCCTCGGGTTGCCTCCCGAGAAGCGCTTGTTTATAGTCTTAAGCTAGACTTTCTCATTCTAGTAAAAATCAGGGTGGTTTAAAAGTTTGAATATCTTCCATCATGCCATCAGTTATAATTTCTTGATAAAGCTTAAGTCGAGAAGCATTTACCTTAAAAGTGCCGAATACAGGATTGCTTACCTCGACTGTTCCGTATGGGAAAATATTTTGTACCTCAAGAGGGATTTCCTTATTCGTGTTTAGGTCATGTGTGGTGATGCGAGGATCTATTTTATCTAATAGTACCTAGTCTCCTATTTTGAAGTGGTTTGTTGTTACTATGAGCTCTTCTGGAGGCTCCTTTGGTTTTACTTCGAGTGGTTCTGGCTCCTCTTTAAAGTGTGTCTTCCATTCTTCTAGTTTGTTGACCTCAAGGCTTCGTTCCTTATATACTTTTTCTTTGTTGACACAAGGTCCCTGTTTTGGCTCAGGTTTGTAGTTCCATGGTTGTTCCTGCGGTGAAATTTGAACAGATCGATTATCGACTGAATTTACTTTCTCACTTTCATTAATTGTTGTCCTAGCCGAGTCAAGAGCTTGTAAACAGATCGATTTGTCACCTACATGAAGGATGAGCTTGCCTGCATCAACATCGATTTTAGTTCTAGTAGTGGCTAAGAATGGTCTTCCTAAAATTAGGGGAATCGAATTATCCTCATCCATGTCTAAGACAACAAAATCTACTGGGAAAATGAATTTGTCAATTTTTACAAGAACATATTCAATAATACCCCTAGGAATTCTAACAGTTTTATCCGCTAATTGAATACTCATCCTAGTTTGTTTGGGTTTCCCTAGACCTAGTTGTTTAAACATTTTATAAGGCATGACATTTATACTTGCCCCTTAATCAGCTAAAGTATTATCAATAGTTATACTACCAATCAAACATGGAATTGTAAAACTTCTTGGATCTTTCAACTTTTGCAGTAGTCTATTATGTAGCATTGCTGAAATACTGCGTTTAATTCCACATGTGGCTTCTTGTCTAACTTACGTTTGTTCATCAAGAGTTGTTTTAAAAAATTCCTCGAATTTGGCATATGTGAAAGAGCTTCAAGAAGTGGTAAGTTGATATGTAATTACTTTAAAAGTTTAAGAAACTTACCGAACTATTCCTCTGTATCATCTCTCTTCAATGCTTCGGGATAAGGTATGAGAGGCCAGTATTCTTTGATTACCAGTTTTGGTTTTTCATAAATTACCTCAAATTTACCTTCTTCTTCCTCGTTTTCTTGTGTTGAGATGGGTTCATCTAACCCTACATCTTCCTGAGCTGTTATGGCTTGGATTTGCTCCTTTGGATTAATCTCAATGTTGCTTGGTAGATGCCCTTGCGGTCGTTCGGAAATTATCTTTGCTAGTTATCCAACTGTCTGAGTAACTTCCCCAACTGATTCGTAAGTCCCCCAACTTGGTTTTCTATCCCTTTGATTGATGCTTGTTGGTCATTAAGTGTTGTCACAGTTTTTTGGAGATGAGTTTCGGTGGCTGCCATGAATTTTGTCAGCATCTCTTCGAGGTTCGGCTTCTTTTCTTGTGGATAGGGCTGATTTTGGAAATTTTGAGGAGGTTGTTATCTTTAATTTCCTTGATTTCCTTGTCCTCCCCACGAAAAATTTGGGTAGTTCCTCCAACTTGGATTATAAGTATTACTATAAGGGTTATTATTCGATCTGAAATTATTACCTGTTCGCTTTCTGTACCCGGTTGGTAGGGTGGGTACTTAGGATTCGCCACAGTTCCACTTGCGTCGCACTGCATAACTGGATGTACCTGCGAAGAACACAATCTATCAAGCTTTTTATTCATCAATTCTACCTAATTTGATAGCATGGTGCATCGAGGTTGTAAACTCTGACTATTTTCGTTGGCCTTGTCCTTGTAACTTGCCACTGATAGTTATTCAGCGACATCTCTTCTATAAATTCGTAGGCTGTTTCAGGACTTTTGTTATTCAGAGTTCCACTGGTGGCTGAGTTGATTAGTTGTCTCATCAAAGGATTCACCCCATTGTAAAAGGTTTGGACTTAAAGCAACAAGGGTAATCCGTGGTGTGGGCACCTTCTCAGTAGATCCTTGTATCTCTCCTATATAATGTCTCTAAATCCATCTGTACAAAAGAAGAAATATCATTCCGTAATTTGGCCGTTTTGGAAAGTGGGAAATATTTTAATAAAAAATTTTCGGTCATTTGGTCCCATGTAGTGATTGACCCTCGTGGTAATGAGTTTAACCACTGTTTGGCTTTATTTCTTAATGAAAAAGGAAATAACTGAAGACGTATGGCATCATCAGAAACGCCATTTATTTTGAAGGTATCATGGAACTCTAAAAAATTAGCTATATGAGTATTTGGAGCTTCATCTTGTAAACCATCAAATTGAAAAAATTGTTGAATCATTTGTATAGTGTTAGGCTTTAATTCAAAATTATTAGCAGCTATAGCAGGCCTAACAATACTCGATTCTACTCCTGTTAAATGAGGTTTAGCATAATCATACATAGTTCGCGGAGCATTATTTTCTGCCACATCTTGTGGTGGTGGATTATTCTCGTCCATCCCTTCAGTAGGATTGGATATGCCTTCTCACTCTGCTTCTGTGCAATTTAGGGCTCGCCTAATTTCTCTGCGATTCCTGCAAGCGGTAGCTTCAATATCACTGTCGTATACTAAAGGTCCTGTCGGGTTCCTTCTAGTAATAAACTAGAGGTGCCTGAAAGGGATAAAGGAAAGAAAAATTAGCAAAAATAAAATAATAAAAATAAAAAAATAAAAATAAATAATTTGCAAAAAATAAAAAAATGGCTAAAGTAATAAAAATTAAGCTTTCTTAATATTTTAGTTCTCCGTCAATGGCATCAAAAACATGATTGTTGTATTGTCAAAGTTTTAAAATTTATAATGAATGAGAATGATCGAACCTAGAAACTAACTATGACAACGATTAAGGCAAGTGCACCTATCGAACAGTAGTATAGCTTAGGCAAGACCGAATTATCGAATCCAAAGGAACTAAAAGTACTAATACTAACTCTCTTTTTATTATCTAGCCTAAAAGAAAGGTGATTTATGATTTATTCTACTAAGCTAAAGATGCAAAGACAAAAAGAATGAATTGAGAAAATAACTTGAGGAAAAACTAATTGATTAAGACGACACCCAGGGAAGAATCCACCTAGACTTCACTTGTTATCTAACTCTGAACTAGACGATTTATTCACTTGACTTGATCCGTAAGATTCCCTTAGTTATATTAAACCCTCTCTCGAGGTGAATAACGTCTAACCCTAGGTTGATTAATTGAAATTTATTTCTAATTAAAACCCCAAGAATCACATTAACTCGATCTACGGACTCCCATATTAGGTTTCACCCTAATCCGGCAAAATCTCGTCACCCTATCTCTAGGCGCGCGATCAACTCCGCTTAATTATGCTAGATCTACTCTTAAGTAGGGACTTTTGCTCCTCCACCTAAGCACATCAAACTTGAATCAATATCCCGAAAATATCAACACAAGAATTAAGCATAAATAATTAAGAACAAATCAAGTATTTATCATATAGTTCAGCAAACGATAACAAAATCCATCTTAGGTTTCATCCCCTTCATGTATCTGAGGGTTTAGTTCATAAATATAAAATAAAACATCTCAGAAGAAAAGATAAAACAAAATATAAGAAACCTCTAAAACCCCCTGAAGGAATTGAAGGAGAGATCATCCGTCTTGAGTAGAATTTCGGCTACTTGAGATGGATCAACTGGCTATCTTCGAGTGATTCCCACAAATCTGACCTTTCTGGCTCGGCTCCTTGGCCTAGCTAACTGCCCCCTTTCAGGTGACACTTGGGGGGTTTATATAGGCTTTTGAAATAGGTTTCTTTGCCCCTAAGTATCCAATTCCGAATGAAATTCCTCTTCTCCATGACAGGGACACGGCCATGGCTCACGCCTGTATGAGTCTAGGCCAGGCCGTGTTCTAGTAAACAGGGGAGGCACGACCGACCAAGCCGTGTTCTAGTAGAAAGGGAGGCACAACCGTGTGGTCTTGAGCCCAGGCCGTGTCAATTTCATGGCTTGGCCCATTTCTCGTTTTTTTCACCCTCCGGTGCTTTCCTGAGTATAAAACATGAAAAGAAATATTAAGAACACCTTTTTACATAAATTAAGGGATAAATCATCAAAAAATATGCTAAATGTGGGATTAAAGTATGTTACTTTTACGGTTTATCACTAACCATATTTGATAAGCAAGAGAGTATCAGTAAACTTCCAACATTCAGCCCTTCCCCACAGAGGAGAGACCGAAGCCTTCACGAATAAACTTAAGCGATCTAACAATAATCAAATTACAAAACTGTTAGCCTTATACCCTCTTACCGAAACACCAAAAAAACTACAATTATCCTACAAGAAGTTTGGCCCTCCCCACAGAGAACAAAAGGAATTTGAGATAGAGAGGGGCAAATATATTTAGCCTGGATAATAAGCAGTCACGGTTAAGTGTTTCGGCTTTAACAGAGCAAGGAGAGGGAAGAAAAGAAAATAAGAGGAAAAGAAACGTTACCTTTGACCAGAGAAGAATCGCATGGGAAAGAGAGGTCCGACAGTAAGGAGTAGCAACTACGAAATAATGATGGAACGAAGAAAGAAAGTTGAAGAAGAGAGGCTTAACGATGCAATGAATGGTCACAACAAAAGAATTTAGAAAAGTAGGGAGATAGAGTTGAATTCGGTAGAGGTCAAGACAAAGAAGCAAATATACGAACCCGAAATGCCACTCCAAAAAGAAACACGAATGGTAGAAGAATACCTAAAATCGACACTTCAGAAAAGTACCCGAAATGAAAAGAAAGTAGCACACCCAAAGGAATTTTGGTTGCTCTCACACAATTTGTCGAATTTGCTTCCAAATGCCACCCCCTAGCCGAATTCTCCTTAGCTAGACCCCCACTTTCAGCTAACACTTCCCACACCCATCAACTCCTTGATTTTCTCCCATTTTTCCTCCTACAATTCCTCTCCTTTATCCATTTGAACCGTTTAACCAATTCTCCAACTCCTATTGAAGAGTTTGATCCAAACTCTACTTCCTCCACTCTCAAGCCACAAAATAAAGTCCCACATTTACAACCTGAGGGATTCGAACCCCTCCCCTCCTTGCTCTCCCCTTGACGCCACACCACCCCACCACTTGCTCCACTTTTTTTAATAAAATACGATTAAATATATTTAAGTCCAACCTCAATCAGCCCTCTTCTCTTCAGGGCCAAAAACTAAAATTTTTCCAAGGCTCAAACTCGATCCCAGGCCTCCCCAAAACCCTCAAATACACTCACATAACCAGCTGAGCAAGCACGACATGCAATTCTACAAAATTTTACAACCCCTAACTTTTGGGATGTTACAATTCTCTCCCCTTAAAGAAATTTTGGCCTTGAAATTTACCTAATCATAAGAGGTGAGGGTATTGATGTCGGATTGCCTCTTCAGGTGCCCATGTGGCATCCTCTGAACCATGATTACGCCACAGTACCTTGACTAATGAAACAGATTTCCTTCTCAGTACCTTAACATCACAGTCCAAAATCTGCATTGGTTCTTCCTCAAATGTCAGATCAGGTATTACGTCAATCTCCTCCACCGGCACTATATGAGAAAGATCAGAACGGTAGCGCTTCAGCATAGAAACATGAAATACATTATGTATATGATTTAGCTTAGGAGGCTGCTCCAATTGATAGGCGATCGATCCTACACGCTTTGATATTCGGTAAGGCCCGATGAATCTAGGGCTCAGCTTGCCTTCTCACTCAAATCTCAAAATCTTCTTCCCTGGTGAGACTTTCAAGAAGACAAAATCTCCCACCGAGTACTCAATCTCTTTACGCTTTAAATCAGCATATGACTTCTGCCTATCAGATGCTTCCTTTAACCGACCCCAAATCAATTTCACTTTCTCCTCAGTTTTAGAAATTAGCTCTAGACCCAACAGTCGCCGCTCACCCAATTCTGTCCAATAAGTAGGGGTACGACACCTACGACCATATAATGCCTCGTATGGTGCCATCTGTATACTAGATTGGTAGATGTTGTTATAAGAAAATTCCGCTAAGGGTAGATAGTCTTCCCAACTACCCTTGAAATCAATCACACAACTTCTCAACATGTCCTCTAAAATCTATATTACCCTCTTCGACTGGCCATCAGTCTGCGGATGAAATGATGTGCTGAAATCTAACCTTGTACCCAGAGCTTCATACACTCTCCAGAATTGTGATGTGAATCTAGTGTCCCTGTCAGAAATGATAGACACTGGTACCCCATATAACTTTACAATTTCTGCCACATATAGCTTTACCAATTTCTGCAATGAGTAATCAGTGCGAGCTGGTATGAAGTGGGCAGATTTAGTCAGCCGATCAACAATTACTCACACTGAATCTTTCTTAGTAGGCGTCAGGGGTAGCCCACTAACAAAATCCATGGTTACCCTCTCCCACTTCCAGAGTGGAATCTTAACAGGTTGCAGTAGTCCCGAAGGCAGTTGATGCTCAGCCTTCACTTGCTGGCATGTCAAACACTTACTTACAAAATTAGTAACCTCACGCTTAAGTCCTGGCCACCAGTAAAGTTCACGTAGATCTCGATATAACTTATTTCCACCAAGATGCATAGTGCATGGGCTACTATGCACCTCTCGTAGAATAGACTGCCTTAACTCAGTGTCCCTTGGTACACAAACTCTTCCATGAAAGCATAACACTCCTTCACTATTCAGCCCAAAATCCTTAGTCTCTCCCTTCTTCTCCTGTTGGAACTGTGGAACCAACGACTTATCCAACATCTGTTTCTCTTTAATTTGACCAATCTAAGTCAGTTTCACCTAAAGTTCTGCTAACAAAATACCATCCTCAAACAGGCTGAGACAAGCAAGCATTACTCTTAAATCCGACACAACCTTACAGCTCAGTCCATCCGTCACCACGTTAGCTTTTCCCAGATGATACTGAATCGAGCAGTCATAATCCTTAAGCAGCTCTATCCATCTTCGTTGCCTAAGGTTCAACTCCTTCTTAGTAAGGAGGTACTTAAGATTTTATGATTGGTATAAACGATCGACTTCTCTCTATAAAAGTAGTGTCTCCAAGCGAATACCACTGCAGCTAATTCCAGGTTATGAGTAGGATAATTTACCTCTTGTGGCCTAAGCTAACGTGACGCATAAGCCACCACCTTACCTTCTTACATCAACACACAACCCAAACTCGTGTGCGACGCATCACAATAGACAGCAAATTCTTTACCAACCTCTGGTTGAATTAATACTAGAGCTTCAGTCAGAATCTTCTTCAGTTTTTCAAAACTCTTCTGCTGTTTATCAGCCCAAACAAACAATACTCATTTATGTAGTAACTTAGTTAGGGGTGCAGCAATCAGTGAAAACCCCTCAACAAACCGTCTATAATACCAGGCCAAACCCATAAAACTTCGAATCTCAAATACCGACTTAGGTGGCTTCCAAACTAATACAGCCTCAACTTTTTAAGGATCAACCCTAATCCCCTCGACAGACATGACATGTCCCAGAAATGTTACCTCTCGTAACCAAAACTCGCACTTGCTAAATTTTGCATAAAGTTGTTTTTCTCTCAATATTTGCAGCACAACCCAGAGGTGTGAATCATGCTCCTCCTCGATTTTTGAATACACCAGAATATCATCTATAATTACCACCACGAACCAGTCTAGGTAGGTTTGGAAGACTCGGTTTATCATATCCATAAAAGTAGCTGGTGGATTCGTTAACCTAAACGGTATGACCAGAAATTCGTAGTGTCCATAACGAGTTCGGAATGCAGTCTTGTACACATTTGCTTCCTTAACCCTTAGCTGATGGTACCATGATCTTAAATCTATCTTAGAGAAAATCGTAGCTCCTCGCAGCTGGTCAAACAGATCGTCTATAAATACCATAATATCATCTATAAATACCACCACGAATCGGTCTAGGTAGGTTTGGAAGACCTGGATCATCATATCTATAAAAGTAGCTAGTACATTCACTAACCCAAACGGCATGACAAGAAACTCCTAGTGTCCATAACGAGCTCGAAATGCAGTCTTGTACACATCTGCTTCCTTGACCCTTAGCTGACGGTACCCCAATCTTAAATCTATCTTAGAGAAAATCGAAGCTCCTCGCAGCTAATCAAATAGATCGTCTATCCTTGGCAAAGGGTTCTTGTTCTTAATTGTCAGCTTATTCAATTGATGATAATCAATACACATGTGCATTGATCCATCCTTCTTCTTTACAAAAGCACCGGTGCTCCCAACGATGATACACTCGGTCGGATGAATCCTCGATCCAGTAGCTCTTGGATCTGAGCCTTTAATTCTACCAGCTCCTTTGACGCCATCCTATAAGGGGTGATAGACACTGAGCCATTCCCAGTAAAAGCTCAATGCCGAATTCAACCTTAAAATTTGGTGGCAACCCCAAAAGATCTTCAGGAAATACATCCAGAAATTCCTTTACGGTCTTGACATCCCCAACAGACAAACCCTTAACATTAGTTGTGCTGACATAAGCTAGGAACACCTTGCAACCTTTGCGAACCAGCTTCTCAGCCATTAATGCCGAGATTACATTAGATAAATAATCCCTTCGCTCTCCTATCACGATCACTTCCTCATCCTTTGAAGACTTCAACACCATACGCTTAGCAGCACAATCCAAATTCGTACGGTGTTTCACTAACCAATCCATGCCCAAAATGAGATCAAACTCACCAAACGGCAGTTCCATCAAATCCGCCGGAAAGTCAACCCCTTTGGCCTCTAGGGGCACATCTCTAAATAGTTTATTCACTCTAACCGACTGTCCCAATGGGCTAATCACTAACAGATCCCTATCAGTAAGTTCAAACTGTATACCGAATGTTCTCAACACAGTACATGAAACATACGAGTGCGTAAACCCAATATCAATCAAAGCTATAAATGGCTCATCATGGATGAGGAACGTACCAATTATGACATCAGGTGCGTCGCTATCCTCTTAATGCCAAGCAGCATAAACCAACCCTGGTTGTCTCCCCTCTGTGTTACCAGCACATCTACCCAATGCTCCACGACCTCGTCCAAAACCATTTCCCTCTCTGGCTAGACCACGGCCTCTCGGTGGCTGCTATCCACCTCTTCCTGACTGAACATAACCCTAGCCCGCAGCTTGTATCTGACCAGGTCTCTGAGTATAGTCTTTAATCCTGTGACCCCGAGGCCCACATCTAAAACACGCTCCAATTTTTCTCTAGCACTCACCTTGGTAAAATAACCCACACACAAGCAAGAAACCTAGCTCAGGCTGGCCCATCAAACCTAGGCCTCTTCTTAGGCCCACTAGAAGAACTTGAAGGCCCAAAATTCCTCTTACTTCTGCTCCTATCCTGCTCACAATTTTGACGCTCTAAGCGTTTCACACCCCCAGCAATCTTAGCCTTCTCAACCAGGGCAGTGAAGTCTCTTTCCCTCTGTGGGGCTATCAGTACCCGAAACTCATCTCAGAGGTCATCTTTAAACCACACGTAGCACTCATATTCAGTCACGACTATGCCCCGAGTGTACCGGCTCAAACGCAGGAACTCTTCTTTGTACTTCGCTACAGACCTATACCCCTAAACCAGATTCAGAAATTTCTTTCTCCGGGCATCCACATAACTTGCCCCGACATATTTTCCTTGAAAGGTTGCCTTAAAGAAGTCCCAAGTTACACGGTCGACCTACGTGTCTTCCCTCACGGTAAGCCACCATTGGTATGCCTCGTCTCATAGTAAAGATACTGTTCCTTTTAGCTTTTGCTCCACTATGCAGTCTAGGTCATCCATGATTCGCTCAACTGCCTCCAACCAATATTTTGCCATATTCGGGGCTACACCAGAGGCGCCCCTAAAGATTACCACCCCGTTAGATCGGAGTCGCTCAGAAATTGACCCTCGGCCACTGACCCAGTACTCGCTCCAGCAACCCTTTCCAGAACCCGTAGCATTGCTTGGGACAAAGCATCATCCCCTCCGGCTCGGTCATGAGACCCTGTTTCAGTCACTGGTGAAGTAGGCATTTCCCTTTTAAGGATATGTCCTGATGCTGAAGACCCAGCCCTAGCACCTCGGCCTCTACCACGGCCACGTGCACCTCTTTCGTGACCTATTGTACTCATATCGATGTAGCGTATTTTCTGATTAAAATGTTTTATGAATCAACTTATAGTTCTCGTAATTATTAACAAGTATTTTATGAAAAACAGTAACTAGGGTTATTTTCACAGATCGAATTTACTATAGTTTTAGTTTCCCATAGTCTCGGTCTCTATAACTAAGAAGTTTCAGAATACTACTACTATTCCTAGTAGTTTCTCAGTACAGTCATATAAGCATATAATAAAGTATAGAGTAAAAAAACTTACGAATTTGATGCCGGAGACTCGATGTGCCTCACGTTTAGTGATATCACTACTTTTCTAAACCAGAATTTAAACAGATTTGGAAAAATTTCAAAACCCATCCACAGTCGAGTTTTGCAACCTGGCTCTAATACCACTAAATGTAACACCCCAAACCCGGCCTAGACGTTACGGCCGAATCTAGAACACCACATCATGTGTTGTTTGAAAACTTTGAGTTTGTTAGAAAACTCGTCTACAAATCAAAATTCTCTCCCGTTTAAAAATCCTGATTTTCGTCGTTTCTTAACAAAACAAGATTTACACGAACTCATTTCCTTTTAGAAATATCTTTATGCATCTATTATTTGATTGTAAAACCTTGTCTGTTACGGAAGTTTGGTTTAAATAGTTGCGAAAACGTGATTTTTATTTTAGAACAGTAATTAGGGTTTTAAAACCCGTGTTTAATAAATTAGCAGTTTGAAAAGAAACACCAAGTAAAAGTTAAAACAATTCCAATGGCCTTATTACAAAAATTATTAACCCAAAAATTAAAATAAAGTAAACTAAAATAAAATAGATAAATTAACTCCAACAAATTACAGGACGTGTGGCCACCTCCGAGTCCCTCGCAGCTCCAAATCCTCTAAGGCTGGAGATTACCTGCACAGTTAAAGAGAAAATGGTGAGTTACAAGAACTCAGTGTGTAATCCTCGTGTTACAATCACAGTTTGTGCCCAAGCCCATACAGTGTCAATCTGGGACAAAAACCTAATCAGTAACGGTCTGGGTCAAAGCCCTATTCAGTATCAGTGTTGGCTAAAGCCCAAAGATATGCAAAACAACTATGTTACCCAACCCAGTCCAACCATCACACCACTCGTACCAACCCTACACACCATGTAGGGACCAAGTCGACCTACCCAGCCCTACACACCAAGAACGCAGTCGAGCTGCCAATAACAGTATATGTGGTTGGGCCACCAGAATCAGTATACGTGGCGAACGCCACTAAAATGGTATAATGTAGCAGAGCCACCGGTACAATGCTTCTTCCAAAATCCATAACCCAACCCAATGCAGTATGTCATGTCATAATTAATTCATGTATGCAGTGCATCACAATCAAAATCAGTCATACAATTCATACTCATACATCAATGATTCTACCACTAAGGGTATAACGGTCATTCGGTCGATTGAGTTTAAAACAATAATTCACCCCTCAAGGGTATTGTAGTTATTTTTACCCATCGAGGGTATTTCGGTAATTTACCCCTACAATGGCCTTTCCAAAGGCCTAATGTCATCTCGAGCGACTCGATTTCCATTTTCGGTCAATACAATGCTATTGAGCCTAAAACCCAATTTTGGCCCATACGGGCCCACACGCTCGTATGGCCCATTCTGTTCGTTTTTAGTCTCAGTTCTGTGGACTTCACAGTCGCATCAATCAACCCACACTTTTCATCGTTTTCACTCCTATGGGCCCGTTAACCCGTTGGGCCTATTTAGCCCGCTTTGGCTCAACAAGGCCCATTATAGCCTCAGTTCCATGGGAGTGTTCGTGACACTCCTAACGGTCTATCACGATCACTAGTGGCTCGGTTTATCCCTACTAGTGCTCGCACGCTCGAGGGATATCAGTTGCTGATATTTTGACTTTTCGGTATTTCGAATTTTAGCCGATTCATAGATCTCAGCAATAGTAGATTAAACGGAGGTGTGAGATTACACACCTTAATTTCGGGTTGTGCTTTCCATCGCTCCCAAGACACTTATAGTGACAAACAGTTAGTCTCAACCTTTGCTAACCTTAACATTGAAACACTTTACCAGACTAGCTTCACTTACCACGAACGCGATCTCCTTTAATGCACCAAATAATCGGCCCTATCCCTTGGCTATGGAAATAGAGCCCCTAACCATATTTGATAAGCAAGAGAGTGTCATTAAACATCCAATATTTGGCCCCTCCCTACAAAGGAAAGACCGAAGCCTTCACAAATAAATATAAGCAATCTAACAATAATCGAATTACAAAACTATTAGCCTTATATCTCCTTACCAAAACACCACAAAAATGGCAATTGTCCTACAAGAAGTTTGACCCTCCCCATAGAGAACAAAAGGAATTCGAGATGGAGAGGGGCAAATAGATTCGGCCTAGACAATAAGGAGTCAAGGTTAAGTGTTTCGGCTTTAACAGAGCAATAAGAGGGAAAAAAAGAAAATAAGAGGAAAAGAAACGTTACCTTTGTCCAGAGAAGAACCGAATGGGAAAGAGAGGTTCGATAGCAAGGAGTAGCAACTACGAAATAATGATGGAACGAAGAAAGAAAGTGGAAGAAGAGAGGCTTAAGGATGCAATGAATGGTCAAAACAAAAGAATGTAGAAAAGTAGGGAAATAGAGTTGAATTCGGCAGAGGTCAAGAAAAAGAAGCAAATATACGAACCCGAAATGCCACTCTAAAAAGAAACCCGAATGGTAGAGGAATACCTAAAATCGACACTTTAGAAAAAAACTCGAAATGAAAAGAAATTAGCACACCCAAAGGAATTTCAGCTGCTCTCACATAATTTGCTGAATTTGCTTCCAAATGCCACCCCCAGCCGAATTCTCCTTAGCTTGACTGCCACTTTCGGCCAACACTTCCCACACCTATCAACTTCTTGATTTTCTCCCATTTTTCCTCCTACAATTCCTCCCCTTCATCCATTTGAACCGTTTGACCAATTCTCCAACTCCTATTGAAGAGTTTGATCCAAACTTTACTTCCTCCACTCTCAAGCCACAAAATACACTTACATAACCAGCTGAGCAAGCACGACATGCAATTCTACAAAATTTTACAACCCCTAACTTTTGGGATGTTACACGTCTTCTTTATGTGTGCTTAATTCTTGGTTTAATATTTCTAGAGTATTGATCCATGTTTGATGTGGTGAAATTGGTGGTTGAATAGACCCTATTTAAGAATAGATCTTGCATAATTGAGTGGAGTTGCATGCAATCCTAGAAATAGGATGACATAAATCTACCGGATTAGAATGAAATCTAATAGGGGAATTCCAAGCACGAGTTAATGCAATAATAGGGGTTTTAATTAAAAGAAAATTTGATTCATCAACCTAGAGTTAGTTGTTTTTATACTCAAAAGAGATATTAGCATAATTTAGGGATTTCTACAAATCAATGTGCTAAGTAAAGAAATTGCATAATTTAGATTGATAGCGACAGATGAAATCTAAATGAATTTTTTCCTCGGTATTGTTCTGCTTCTTGGTTGTTAATCTATTATTTTTCTGATTTGTTCTTTGTCGTGTTTGTTATTTAATTAAATTAGTTAATTTTAATTTTCAAACAATCACTTGAATTATTCGATTAAATAATAGAAAGACGGTAATTACTAGTACTTTGCTCATCGTAGCTATACCATGAATTGATAGGTGCACTTGCCCCAATCAAATTTTTACTTAGTTTCACGATGCATCAAGGGTGTTGAGATACATCAAAGGAACAACCGGACTCATTAAAACTTTTTGGGTACAGCGACAGTGATTGGGCTAGATCAGTGGATGATATGCGAAGTACCTCTGATTATTTCTTTTCACTTGGATCTGGTGTATTCTTTTGGAGCTCGAAGAAGCAATCGAAAGTTGCTCAATCTACAATTGAGGCAAAGTATGTAGTTGCAACCTCAGCAATCAACCAAGCAATTTGGTTGAGAAAACTTTTGTTTGACTTGAATCTTATACAGATTGAAGCAACCCAAATTTTGTGCGACAACTAGTCTGCCACAGCAATTGCAAAAAACTCGGTCTTCTATGGAAAGACAAAACATTTCAAGATCAAGTATTATTTTATAAGAAAAGTCAAACAAAGTAAAGAAGTGACTCTGGTTTATTGCAATATTGGAAGTCAACATGTAGACATTCTAACCAAACCACTTGGAAAGACAAGGTTTGAAGAGTTGAGAAATAAAATTGGTGTTTGAAACATGAAGGCCAATGATGAGTGTTGTAACAACCTAATTTTAGCTAAATCGAAAAAGTGGTTTCGGAACCATGAATCTATTTTTAATATTATTTTATGTGTTTATAGCATGAAAGTATGAATGTGTGAATTTTTCGTAAAGCAATTTTATCGTTTAATTGCTCGATTTGAGAAAAGGACTAAATCGTGTAAAATGCAAAAGTTGCATGTTATTAGTTAAAGCTGTTAATTGACCTTGGCTTTTAAATATGGTGGCATTAAATGGTAATTAGACCATTTAAAATGTTAATGGACATCCATTAAGTGATTTTAATGGTTATTAAATAAGGTTAATTAGGGTATTCTGTAAATAAAGTTAAAATAAGTAAAAATAAAGCACAAATTTCATCCATTATCATCTTTGTGCATTGAAATTAGAAGAACAAGAAGGAAAAATAGGGTTCTTCATTCGACTATGAATAATTCAAGCAATTAGGTATGTTTTGAGCTTGGTTTTTAATAATTTTTACGTTTTTTGATATCGTTGCTTTGTATTCTAGCTAGCCCGTACCTTAGATTTTGAAAGTTTTAAAGAATTTAAGAGTTTCCATTGTTAAATCTATGTGTTTTTTGAAGTTTGATGATAGTTTATGAAGGCTTGATGATAGATTTTAATGTTTTGTAAAGTGATTTTTGATAAAAATGTCAAATAGGGATTAAATTTTGAAATGTGTAAATTGAAGGGTTGGAATGTGAAATAAATGAAAGTTATGGGCTGCTAGGGACTTATATGTAATTCGGCTAAGCTTGGATTTAGATAAATTATGTGAATTTTGTCTATTTATGAAATAGGGACTAAATTGTTAAATGTGTGAAATTTTAGGGGCTAAAGTGAAAATATGCCTAAATGTGTGCTATGGACTAAATTGAAAGAATATATGATTGAATAAGTCAATTTTGAATTCATATAGATCAATAAAGAAAGAATTCAGATTTAGATCGGGGGGAAAGCAAAGTTAACGACTAGTCGATCCGATCCGTCAATTTCGAATACAAGGTAAGTTCATATAATTGAACTTAAATGCGTACCTATCTATTTGATGGATGAATTTAATATAGTAATTATTCTATTGGAATAATGTTGAGATATTAAATGAAATGTACGAATTGAGTAAGACAAGTTGCCGAATAAGACCATAGCTGGGCTATACTAATTGAATAATAAGACCATAACCGAGTTATGGCATGTGAATGAAAGACCACGGCAGAGCCTTGGCAATATATGTTAAAGTCCATAGTTGGACTATGGCATCAGAAAAATTGATGAAATGGTATCAAAAGTATTTGTAAATTGGAGTGGTTTGATAAGAGTATTGATGAGAAATAGAAATGTATCGGTACAGGTATGAACAAAAAACTATTCAAGTATTGAGATAGATGAAGGTGAGAACTCATGAATGAAGATGTGGATAAGTATGTTAATTCATGAATTGATGCTTTAAATGTTAATGATATTATCTATTTTGAATTTTTATATGAATGTTGTGATTATTTCATGTTCACATACGAACTTACTAAGATGCAAAGCTTACTTTGTTTAATTTTCAATGTTTTATAGTTCTACGAAGTTAGCTCGTATCTGGGAATCGTCAGAGACTTCATCACACTATCGATCATCTATTTTGCTACTTTTGAAATCATATATATATGGTATATGGCATGTATAGGCTTGTGTTATTTTGGCATGTTTGATGGATATGTATTTAGCCATTTGAGTTGGCATAAAATGATGGACTTGATGATGTTTATGAATGCGTATATGGTTCTACTTTTAATGTTTGGTAATAGATCATAATGAATGAATGGGATTGAAGTAGTTATGAATGTTTGGATTAGTTATGCTAAATGAATTATGTCGAAACCATGTTTGTTGTAAAACGAGGTCGACTTTAAGAACGAAAATGGAGCCGCCACCAATCTTTTTTCGAGGTGTGATCGGATCACCTTGAGATTAATCATTAAAACATTTTGATTTATTAAAACAATGATTTTGGCCTACGACATTTGAGAAAACGAGTTCGGGAGTCGGTTACACACGAGGAAGGGTTAGCACCCTCGTAACGCCCAAAATTGGTACCTAATTGATTAATTAACGTCTTAATGTCGAAAATCTGAAAAGATTTTAAAATACGATCCTTTTTTAAAAGAGAACTTGAATAAATTAAATCGGATGCTGAGATGCGCTTATTTCGAAGAAGTAAAATATCATACCCAGTGAGTTAGGATACAACATTTTGAATTCTCGACACTAAGCTTGCCTTTTGACTTTTTTAAAACTCGCATTTAAACTTAAGAAGGACATTCGGTTATTTGGGTTAAAGGAAAACCTAGAACCCAGTAAGTTAGGGCACAATTTCTCAAAATTCCAAATACAAAATATTGTCTTTATTTTTAGAAATCCTTATCTCGAGATAACAAAATGTCACGTCCAGTGAGTTAGGACACAACATTTTTAAATTCCCGAGAATAAGTTTTTTTTATTCGACTTATATGCTTCGATTTTAAAAAATAATCAGTTCCTTAGGCTCAACAAGAAAAATCGAAACCCAGTAAGTTAGGATACGATTTCTCGAAGCTCCCAAGTTCCGAGCATTGCCTCATTGTGAAAACGTGTTGAACCAGGATGTAGCAATAAAATGAAATGCATTTTCATTAAAAACGATGGTTTGTGAATAAAATCATTACACCAATAAATTACAAGATACAAATACTAAAAGGAATATTTCGAAAAAATTACACGACATACATCATTTAAATGCCAACATTAATAATCAAAGAAAAATGAAATAAACAATATAAAAAAAATTTAAAGTAAATAATAATTTGAGAGAAAAAATTTATAAAAAAGAATTAAAATAAGATAATAATAAAAGAATTTTAAATAAACAATATAAAAATCTAAAATAAATAACATATAGAACAGTTTAAACTAAGTTATTTATATGAATATTTAAAATAGATAATATGTTCAAAAGCTTAAAAATAATAAATAATATGTATAAATTTAAAAAGAAATAACATATGTAAAAAGAGTTTAAAAACAAAGAGTATTTATAAAAACATTTTCAATAATAAAACAATTTAAAAAATAATGATAAGACAATTTTAAATAAATTACACATAAAGTATTTTAAAATAAAAAAATATATAAATAAAAAGAAATTTAAAAAAATAATATACAAAACAATTTAAAAATGAATAATATATAAAAAAAAACAATTCAAAATAAGCAATGCAAATAACAATTTAAAATAATATAATACTTGAAGCAATTCAAAATAATAATATGTGAAATAATTTGAAATAAATAATATCTAAACAATCTCAAATAAATAATATCTAACATTAATTAAAAAAGGAAAATAATTAGACAAATTATTAAGCAAAGAATAAAATAAAATAAAAAGAGGAATATATTGAAGTCAGAATAAAATTAGGGGGCTAAAATCGCAATAAATTAAAAGATAATATCGAAAAAGGACTAGAAAATAATGCGCTTAAAGCAAGAGGGATCATCGGGGAAATTATCCCCTTTCCCAAAACGGCGCCATTTACTTTGGGATTAAAACAAAATAGAAAAAGAATTATAAGGGCGAATTTGAAAGAAAAAGGAAAATTCAAATAGGGACCAAATCAAAACACACCTCAAAAGCGGAAGGACTGAGGACGTAAATAGACCCTCTGTCCAAAAACACGCGAATCCTTGGCGGTATGGGTCGGGTCGCGAGTCGGATGGCCCTATATGGCACCGTTTTGAGGCCACTGAAATAGGCACTAAACGACGCTGTTTTACACTCTTTTATAAAGGCCAAATTTTTTTAAAACAAAATGGCATTCTGTCATCTTTTAGAGAAAAAATTATATTCTTTTCTCTCAACTCAACCCCTTGGCCGGAGTGTATTCCATCATCGATTCGGTGCATCTTCGCCATGGCTGGTGGCCTGAAACGGGCAAACGAGGTGTTCTTCGGATCCCTTTTCAACGGGCTCAAAATCCGAACCCTCTAGGCCTAAAAAAAAGGCAAAAAGAGTCCCCCTACCCCCTCTTTAGGGCCGATTCCGACGACAGAGAGGGGATCTCCGTCGACGCGACAGCCGGTGACTCAAGTAAACCCCTTTCTATTCTTTCCTCTTTATTCTTTTATACGTAAAAATAACACTCACACACACAAAACTTAAAGCAGATATTCAAAATAAAAACGAGAAGTCACCTACGAAAAAGAAAAGTTTGATCTTTCTTTTCTGTATTTCGTATTGATATTCTGTGTTTTTTTGTATATTGTGCGCATAAAAAATACAGGATTTTAATTTGATTTTTTATAGCCGTAAAATGTAAAACAAATACATTTTTATCTTTTTTGCTATTCTCTGCTGTCATTTGTTTTGTCGTTTTCGCAGGTACGGCCACCGTACGGAGGAGGACGTGGCAACGCGCGTGTGGTGCTCGTCGCCGGAGGCTTGCGGCGCAAAGGGGAAACCCTAGGGTTTCTTGGTTGATGGTGCTAAGTCTTTGGGCCATTTGGGTCTATTCCAAAATTGGGCCACTGTAATTGGGTTTAAGTTTGGGTTGGTTAATTTTGGGCTAGTGCACTAAATGTAATTTGGGCTCTCAAGCCCTGATATTTGTAAAAGATGGACTGTAATTTTTGGACTTTTATTGGGTTTTTATATTTATTTTGGTTTTATTTTATTTTATTTTTTTTGGTTTAAAATGTTTAATTAGGCCCATTACAAATTATACATGTGAATTATGCTTAGAAAAGCAAGTTAAATTGTTTGGTATTTGAATAGGTAAATGATATGGAATTGAGTATTGAAATGGTTGAAATGAATATGGTATGATTATGTATTGGTTGATGAACCTTGGCTGCATATTTGTGACTTAAAATGATACCATATGAGCTTGTGTAGGTATGTGCCAAAAAGGGTGGCAAATTGGCTTTGCAAATGGCATATTTTTGTCTACACAGGCGTGTGTCTTAGCTCTATGTAACACACGGTCATGTTACACGGCTGTGTGTCCCCTAGTGTTGAAATTGAATTGAAGTCAGTATGCTCCACACGGTCTCACACACGAGCGTGTGACTGGCCGTGTGGTATAAGTCAGTATACCCCCTAAATGGCACAAGGCCTAGCACATGGGCGTGTGTGGCCACACGGGCTAGACACACGAGTGTATGGTCGGTCGTGTGACCCAAGTTAGTATACTCTCCAGATTTCACACGGCCTGGCACACGGGCGTGTCCTCAGCCGTGTGATGCAAGTCAGTATGTATGCCCTGTTTCCACACGGCCTAAGACACGAGCGTGTCTACTAGCTGCGCGAGGCATACAGCCTGTTCACACGGGGCGTGTGACCCTTATATGATTGAAAATTTTCTAAGTTTTCTAAAACTTTCATATGTTATCGGTTTAGTCCCGAACCACTTCTAAAGCATGTTTAAGGCCTCGTAGGCCCTCATAAGGGACAATGTGATTGTATTGAATGATTTATTAGAATGATTGCTTGAGGTTGATAAATATAAACTATGTGTTATATAGTGATTGCTAATACCTCGTAACCCTATTCCGGTAATGAATACGGGTTAGGGGTGTTACAAGTGTTGTGATATGACTATTCATGCAATGTGCATACTTGGCGAACTCTCCAGGAATGGTGAACTAATCAAGATTGTTGAACAGAATGTGGCGGATAGACTAAATGGCGTACACAACTGTAAATCACTAGGCAGATAGTCTTTTGGGTGAACTCATTACTTTAGAGAACTAGTAGCATCTAGACTTGAATAGGTTGCGTGCAAGTTATGTCTTACAGGATTTAGTATTTATTAGCATAATATATTTGATATCTATTAGTATAATTTTTTTGTTATTTCTTTCCATATTTAGGAGTTTTTTGTTATAAATACCCCAGTTACATTGTTCAAAAATAGAGTGAAATATATAAAACTTTAGCAGACAATTTTATTGCTAAATTTCTCATTTCTTCTTTGTAATTCTTTCTTCCTTAGAATCAAAATTCCAACAAGGGGAGGAGCACCTGCACATAAACTAGAAACGATATTTTTTTTTATTTTTTATTTTGAATAAAATATCCTTTTTCATATTTTCTTTTATTCTTATTTGATTTTATGAATTAGTTTGATCTAGTTTTAGGCTAATTTTTTATCCAGTTTTCAGAATGGTGAGACTTAAAATCGTGCTTAAAAAATTTTTATTCTGCTATTTGTTATTTCTTCGGTTTAGGAGATAGATTTCGTCGTCTCACAAAGTTGTGTTGGCACCAAGTTAAAAATAGCTTCGGTCTTGAAAGGCATACAATTGGAAGTCCCGAGTCGATCGTCTACCATATTCGATCTACTGAAGAACACATTAGTGTGTCCAATTAACTAGTTGGTTGGATCCATCAAGGGAAATAGCAGTCGGATCAAAACGACCCGTGCGGTTGAGGTTTTTGGGTTGAGTTGGGCCCTTCTAGTTCATAATGCTACTGGAAAGCTAAATCGTGGATGCGTGTTTCGTGGTTATTCGTTTGGTAAGGATTAGTTGTTGGGCTTTCCCACAATTAATTTACACATGGAAGGGTTGGTGATCTAAGGCGTCCTCGATCACTATAACTGACTTATAGGTTGAAGGAGAAGACTTGTTATCAAGGATTGGTTTGAAACCGAAATAAAAAGTCGAGCTTGAAGCTAGAATCTCATCATCTCGACTTATTTAATTAAATTTAATTTCTTCTTATTTTTACTGTTATTTTTATTTGAATTATCTTTATTATTTTTACTTTTACTATATTTGAATCCCCTTTTTTTTATAGGTGTTGAATCCACGAAAAAATATTCCTATGCCTAAACAATATATAAATAGTAGTATAGGGAGTAGGGTCGATCTTACAGAGGTTGGGATATCTAAAATTGATGTTTAGTTCAACCAGGTTGCGCGTCTAGGTTGCTGTCATGCCCACGACGTGTGACGGTATGTGCAAAAAAAAGAAGGGAATTTAAATATGATAAAAGTTAAAAGAATAAAGATAATTGAATTTGAAATAACGGTAAAAATAAGTAGAAATGAAATTTAATAATAAATCGATATAATGAAATTATTGCTTCAAGCTTGATTTTTGCTCCGGTTTCAAATTAATACTTGATAACAAATCTTCTCTTTCAACTGGTAATGAGTTATAGTGATCGATGACGCATCAAACCACCAACCCTTCCATGTGTAAATTAATTGCGGGAACGCCCAACAACTAACTCTTATCGAACGAACAACCATGAAACATGTATCCAAGATTTTGTGCTTCAATAGCCTTGTGATCTAGAAAGGCCCAACTCAAACCAACAACCTCAACTGCACAGGTCATTTAGATCCGATTGCTATTTCTCTTTATGGATCCAACCAACTACTTAATTGGACACATCATTGTGTTCTTTAGTAGACTGAATACGACATACGATTGACTCGGTACTTCCAATTGTATGCCTATCAACACCAAGTTAACGAGCTCTTCTTGGCTTAGTGCCAATACAACATTGTGAGACGACGAAATCTATCTCCTAAACCGGTGAAACAATAAATACTAAAATAAAGATTTTTAAGTATGGTTTCGAGTTGCACGATTCCGAAAACCGGATAAAAAATTAACCTAAGAAATAACAATAAAAGAAAATATGAAAAAAGAAGATTTTATTGAAAGAAAAGAAAATAAAAAAAAAAAACAAATATGGTTTTTGGTTTATGCGCAGGTGCGCCTTCCCTTCCTTATAATCTCCTATAATAGTAGTTATTATTATTATAAAAATAAAACCTAATTAAAATCTAATTCTCAGTCTAAAAGAGAGGCGATGCGCTCCCCCACTAAACCTAAACTATAATTATAATTATAATTACATTGTCCCTTTTCTATTAATTTATTATCAAATCATTATTTTTATTCTAAATTTCAATAATTTTTTATTCTAAATCTCAATATTTTCATCTTAATATATAAAATTATTGAAAGTTTAGATAAAATCGTTGATATATCATTAAACTAAATAATATCCCTATTTCTTTCCATTATTTCCTTATATATAATAATAAAATAAAACCTAAAAAGTAGAGTAATGGCTATGCGCCATCTCCCTCTTCCTTCTTAGTCACGCGCGTTAACACACATATATAATAAATATAATAATAATTTAAATTGATAAAATCCTAAAATAAAAGAAACAAACTTAAAAATGTGAAAAGTCTTAATAAAAAATAATAATAAAATAATTCTAAAATGTTCGTTTTATGCATAAACTTGAGTTTTTGTGTCAAATTTTTTGTACAGTCCACATATTTGTTCGTTTCCCAATAAGTTGGATAATAGTTATACCTATATAAAAAATGATTTATTAAGTGTTAAATTAGGTCAAATTCATATCCAAAATTAATTAAAATAAATAATAAAAACATGCTAATTAAGTGCACATTATCACTAACTCTAAAGCATTGGGTACCCATGAGCATATATTAATAAGTTCTCCAAAGCACTAGGTGTCCATGAGAATGCATGAGTGCCCGTGAGCGTATATTGATGTATTCGATAGTTCTCCCGAGTATTGGGTGTCCGTGAGCATACATCGACAAATTAGTTAGCATCCTCAAAGCATTGGGTGTTCATGGGAACTAACACTAACTCCAAAGCCCTGGGGGTCTGTGAATGTATATCGATACAATGATCCACGTAATCGCTTATGAGTTCAAAATCAGTTAACATCGGCTATATGTAGGGAAAATTGTCATTGGTTGTTCAATCTATGATAATTTGACATGTGAATTGAGTAGCTTATACTTGAATTGAATAATTGAATGCAAATGCAAATATAATGAATGATAGCATGTGAAAGTTCATGTAAATTATGCATTAAGAGCTTGAAGGCCAATGATGTTATAAAAACAAATAGATATATTCGATTGATGAAATGGGACATGAAAGTTGTTATGAATATGTCATATGCATTATAGAAATGAAATTGATATGGAAATAGTATGATATCGAAACCATTTTTATATTTTGAAAAAAAAAAATTGGGATCGATTTTAAAACGAAAATGGAGTCGCCACCAATCCCCTTTTTCTTAGGTGTGATCGGATCACCTTATAAAACGTTTTATTTCAAAACATTGATTTTGGCCTACGAAATTCAAGAAAAAAAGTTCAGGAGTCGGTTACGTACGAGAAATGATTAGCACCCTCGTAAAGCCAAAAATTGGTACCGGATTGATTATTTATTGTCCTAATGTTGAAAATTCGAAAATATTTGAAAACATGATTTCTTTAAGAACTTGAACAATTTGAGTTGGAACTTGAGATTCCTTTGTTCCAAAAGCATACAAACATCACATCCAGCACATTAGGACATGATGTTTTAAACCCTCGTAACCAAAATCATCTCATGATTTACAAAATTCATTAAAAGGATATTTAGTTATTTAGTCAAATGGAAAATCGAAACCCAGAACGTTAGGACACTATTTCCCGAATTTCTAAACACAAAATATTACCTTATTTAAAAATTTTTTTGGATAAAATGTGGTAATTAAAGGAGATAGATATTTTTAAACAAAGATCTAAAAAAAGTAACATTAAGTTATTACAAAAAGTACAATTTACTAAAGTTACAGGTCATATTGACAATTAGCACTAACATAAATAATTAAGTAAAAGAATGACAAGCAATAATAATAATGTTAAGGTAAACAAAGATAATGGATTCAAAAAAAATGAACAATCAAAATAGAAAATATAAAGTAGATAATAGCAATTTAAAAAGAATCTATGAAAAAATTAAGGAAAAATTTTTTTTCACAAGATTAAATTCATGTATAAAAGAAATAATATAAGGTAAATAATATACTCAAAACAATTAATAAATATTATAACAATTTTTTAGAAAAATAAAAAAAGTATAAAAATGATATGGCTAAAAAAAAACTAAGATGAACAATATATGTACATGATAAAATAAATAATACAAAAAAAATAGAATATATAAAAACTTTAACTATAAAGAAATATAAGGGAAAGCATATATAATATAATAATAGTCTATTATATACATAAAAGAACAATATACATATTTAAAATAAACAATATATAGAAAATTTTGCCTTAATAATAAAATAATTTAGAATGATGAATGACATACAAATTTTCAAATAATACATAATATGATTAAAGTTAAATAATATATAATATATAGATAATATATAACAAATAAAAATAATAATATATATGATAAAACAATTTAACGTAAATAAGGAAAAGCAAAAAAGAAAAACAAGTTTAAAATAATTAAAATAAATGAATAAATAATGATTAAGCAATTAAATGGATAAAAAAAGTTAAAAAAATGCATAAGTCAACCCAACTCCCGCAATATGAGGATTAAACGAAATTCCTCCACCAAAATCTAACTCGAACGGAAGCAACTCAAAAAGAAATGAAGATGAGCGAATAACAAAATAAGAACAAGCCACAGAAAATAAGAACGCAAAAGAGAGAGAAATTTGAGTGAATGCTCTCAAGAATTTTTATTACTCCCAATTCAAGTCCTTTACAATGAAGGGAGAGGCCTCTATTTATAGTTGAGCCTCCCCAAATCCAACGGTACAGATTAATTACATCAACGGATAAGATTAAAAGGTATCTACAAATTAAATCTCTAAGATTACAAAATCATATCTTCTAAGATTGCATATCATAGCTAAGATTGCATATCATATCTTCTAAGATTGCATACCATATCTTCTAGGATTGCAAATCATATCTAAGATTGCATATCCTTGAAGATTGTGTTTCCATATACGTCAAGCTTGTAGATGGACCTTCAATCTTTTCAAGCAATGGGCCATTTCTATCGGGCCAAATGATATATTTTGGATTGCACTTGGACTTTGTTTTATTATTTTGGGTTTATTATTTTTTTGTATGGGCCCGGGCTAAATTGGCCTATTATAGCTGCCCCTCTTTGCTCATTGTCGTGTAACAAGAATGGAGCAAAGACTATAAAAGGACCAATTTTGCCCGGTCTTGCCAAGCCTTAACTTCTTGATCCTCATCTTCTTCAAGCAGTCTCTAACCCAACTGCAACTTCAAGGAGATTGAATCTGTAGCTTTAATCTTATTCTACTGTAACTTCAGGGAGATAAGACCTGTTCTTGTAGATTTAATCCATCCTACTGTTACTTCAGGAAAGTGAGACTAGTATCTTTAATCTTGCTTCACTGCAGTATTCAGGAAGACAAGATCTGCTATCTTCCGTCTACTCCACTGCAAACTCAGGGATGCCAGACTAGTATCTTCGATCCGCTTCACTAAAATCTCAGTAAGACAATATCCGCTATCTTCAATCTGCTCCACTGTAAATTCAGGGATGTCAGGCTGATGTTTTCGATCTACTTCACTGCAAACTCAAGAAGACAAGACCTGCTATCTTCAGTCTGCTCCACTGCAAACTCAGGGATGCCAGACTGGTACCTTTGATCCACTTCTGTAACACCCCAAACTCGGCCCAAATGCCACAACCAGATCTGGTATGCTATGGGTTAAATGTTAAAAACTATGCTTTGAAGGGATTTGAAATCTCGGTTTGTTTATGTAGGTATTTGTTAAGTAAGTGTTATTTGTAGAAAACCTTTGTAGTTGTTTTCTTAGAACACGTTTGAAAATCCCATTTTTTATCTTCTTGTAAATAAGTCTTTGAACATAAATTTATAAAATGTAAATATTAACAAATATAAATTGATAACATAAGCTATGGAGCCTTATTACATAAATAGTCCCAAAATTAAAACTTAAAGGAAAATCGGAAATAGTTTATGAAAATAAAAGACTTGATGGCCCCTCGAGTCCGCCTCGGCTCCCATGCCCACGATCTACTGCTTATCTGAAAAGTTAGGGAAATTAAAGGGGTAAGTCACCAAGACTCAGTGTGCAAATCCCGAAAACACATAAAAGGGTTGAGGCCCACAAACACATTATGGGCCCTGGGCCCATACACATTGTCAACAAAATATTTACATGCTACATGGCCCAACCCAACCTAAAAGTCCATCCTCTATACACCAGCCCGTACCAGCCAACACACCTCGGGGATTTCTACAATCAACCCACCAACCGCTACACACCATATCGACAGTCATGCTGCCTATTCCTAACAATCAGGAATAAATTTAACGTGGCTTAGCCACTGATCACTATTGTGACCTAACTTTACAATTCGTGGTTAACCACCGATCACCAAGTGACCTATTAACATGCTCTTCCCCTTCATCATATTAACCCCATCCCATGCATACATCCATGCAGAAGCAAAACAATATACTACCTAAAAGATCACAGACTATCACATACATCGATACACATAGAGAAGTTTCTATGGTTACATACCTGGCATCCCTTGCCTACCCTTTTCCGTAATATCTGATCATCCATTCAAACCTTTTCCGACTTTTAGCCCATAACATATATAGTACAGATTAATTAGTGTGATAGAGATCTACACACACGATTCTGCATAAGACGAGACTTTCTACGTCGACACTATCGTAAGTCGATACGATCGCTAACTGTCTAAGGTTTTGTTCTGAAGCCGGTCAACAACCCGGTGGCCAATCCTGTACTGCTGACACCGCTCGCTTCTTAAATCTAGGGGTTGAATTTACAGGTCTAATTTCCTCTTCTGTTTGACTAGCGTTTGTTTGACTAGCGTGTGTATCCATGGAACAGATCTTAGTCAACAAACCGGATCAAAACATTGAATCAAATACAAACACGAATGTACATTTATAGTGCGAAGATCCCTTACCTAGAAATCCCGAAAGAGATGGAGTTTAGAGACTAGTGGTTTTCGGCTTTTAGATCTAGACGATCTACTTCGATTCCCGATGTGTCGCCCCAAAATGAAAACATGAGAACAATCAAAACATTACTCCAAGGATAATCCTATCACGCTAGCTAGCCTTTCGACTTTGGCCTCCAAAAACTGGAAGAGAAAAAGTGAAGAGAGAATTCGGCACTTACCTTAACACCAACAGATTCGACTAACCCTTAGAGATCCCGGCACTTAGCATTATAGAAGAAAGAAATCGACAAGGAGAAAAGAGTGGACAAGGTATTCGGCTAGTAGAAAAGAGTGGAGAAGAGAATTGAAGTGAAGAGATTCGGCTCTTGAGGAGATCAAAAGAAAAGATGTAGAGAGGAACTGTAAAGTTTCGGCTTGTAGAGGAAAGCAGAGAAATGAACAATGGAATTTCGGCTTTTGCATAAAAGTGGAGATGAGAGGAAAGAAAAAAGAAAAGAATAGGATCCAAATGCCAGAATTGAAGAGATATTCCCCCTACTTAACCCAAATTTCGGCACCTACTACCTAAAAACCGAAAATGCCCCTTTTTAAAACTAAAACTAAGCTATTAATCAAGGGAAATTTTGGCACTCCTTGAACATACCAGAACCGATTCCTCCTCCCCCTCAGTGTTGGAATTTCGGCCACCACTATGACCAACAGATAATTCCTAAATTTTCTCCCTTATCATTATCTGATCTCCCATCCACAAGTGACCCGGACAACACCACCTCTTCTTCTCTTTTTCCGCCACATTATCAGCCATATTATCTATATTATCCAAACATTTATTCCCCCTATTTCCAAGCCCAATTGCCGTCCAACTTGCTCCCCCCTTTAATGCAAAAAATAATTAAAATTAAATAAGAAAATTGGGCTTCATGCGACTCGAACTTGGGCCTTCTCAACTGACTCCACCTCCTTGCTCTCTAAGTGGCGCCACTTTACCACTGAGCCACAAGCCCACTTGTGCCTTAAAACACAGATAACATCTTTTAAGCCCTATCTTAACTGGCTTTCCACTAGAGTTTCCAAACAGAAAATTCGATTAAGGCCGCGGCCCAATCCCTGAGCCCATTCTTGACCCTTTAAACACCCTAACTAGCACATCAAGCGTAACATAAACATCACAGCACACTAAACGCGAAGCCCCACCAATTCAAGATGTTACAGTTTTACTGCAAATTCAGGAAAACAAGATCTGCTATCTTCGGTCTGCTCCACTGCAAACTCAGGGTTGCAAGACTAGTATCTTTGATCCGCTTCGCTGCAAACTCAGAAAGATAAGATCTGCTATCTTCGGTCTACTCCATTGCAAACTTAGGGATGCCAGACTAGTATCTTCGATCCGCTTCATTGCAATCTAAGGAAGGCAAGATCTGCTATCTTCAATCTGCTCCACTGCAAACTCAGGGATGTTAGGCTGATGTTTTCGATCCGCTTTCATCGCAAACTCGGAAAACAATACGATATCTTGATCCGCTTCATCGCAAACTCGGGGATGCGATGGTATCTTCGATCCGTTTCGCTGCAAACTCAGGAAGACAAGATCTGCTATCTTCGGTCTGTTCCACTATAAACTTAGGGATGCCAGACTAGTGTCATCGATCCGCTTCACTGCAATCTCAGGAAAACAAGATCTACTATCTTCAATATGCTCTACTGCAAACTCAGGGCTGCCAGGCTGATGTTTTCGATCCGCTTCACTGCAAACTCTGGAAGACAAGATCTGTTATCTTCAATCTACTCCACTGCAAACTCAGGGATGCCAAACTAGTATCTTCGATCCGCTTCGCTACAAACTCAAGAAGACAAGATCTACTATATTCGGTTTGCTCCATTGCAAACTCAGGGATGCCAGACTAGTATCTTCAATCTACTTCACTACAATCTCAGGAAGACAAGATCTGCTATCTTCAGTCTGCTCCACTGTAAACTCAAGGATGCCAGACTGGTATCTTCGATCTGCTTCACTGCAAACTCAGGAAGACAAGATTTGCTATCTTCTGTCTGCTCCACTACAAACTCAAGGATGCCAGACTAATATCTTCGATCCGCTTCACTTCAATCTCAAGAAGACAAGATCTGTGAATTCACCAATATTGCGACACCGTCCTCTAAGGGACCTATCCTGTAAAATCGATTTTATGTGTTTATACTTATGCAAAATGGTTAGGATGCTCTGATCTGAATGAGTCAACTGCTTCTAACCAGATGACATATGTACGAATGCAAAATGTCATGAGGACGATCCTTTTTAATAATTAGGATGTCACCACTTGTTGCTCATTAGGGCTCTATCGTTAACGTAGTACACTATCTTCCTACTCGACTGACATTTGACAGAAAACCCGAAAACATTTTTGCTCGACTGATTTGCCCTACTAACTTCAGGGTCTTTTCTAGTGTACCTCAGGGACATAAGGCTTGTACCATTTTCAAACCATCTCACTACGATTCATGATTATAGGATTTGAAACTTTTTCGATCCGTTCCCACTTCAATTCACAGGTATAGGACTTGTATCTTTTTCAATTCATCCTACTGTAACTTTTGGGTATATGATTTGCAACTTGTTCCATCTACTGATCACTTCCCAGTGACCCGACCAGATGTGTATGCATGATACTCTCATGGATGCAGAATGTCATTTTTTTCTTTTCGAGAATGATTCCTTCTACGCTTGGGTTGTCATTGCTTATTTTCTATCGGATTTGTATCACCGACGTAATATCTAGTCTTTTGATCAACCAATGTCCTTGACAGAAAATCTGAAGAGATAAACTTACTTTGGGCTAAAATATTTCGAACCCTTAAGCTCAGTGAGTTCTAAACAATAGTCTTGTTTTAGATTCCTATACTATTTAAAAGCTTCCAGAGTAATATGCGAAACTCCTTTTATGAAAGTATTATTAGTCCATTAATCATTATTTCAATATAAAAAACTTGAAAAAGATCACAACAATGGACAAAAAGGAAATTAGTCAGGAGCATAGCTCAAAACAAATAAGTTAATCAAAAATAACCAAGGTGATAAAAGAAAATTGATTGGGGTGTATCTTGAAAAGAATAAAGTAATCAAAGATAGCCAAAGCGGTAAAAGAAAATTGATTGGGGTGTATCTTGAAAATAATAAAGTAATCAAAGATAGCAAATTCAAAATGGGTAAGATAGAAGCTAGGTGCCCCAGATATCACAGCCTGAGCTTCTCTGTACAAACTTCTTGAGGATCATTTTGAGCTCAATACGTGTTTAGAGGATTTGGAGTACTTTGTCAATGCCCCAAGACGTAGCATACTTCCTCATTGTTAATTCAGGCGTAGCAAGACTACCACATGCCCTTTCTTTGATCAAAATTTGAGCCGCCCTTTTAGGGTTTTTGGCTCAAAACCCCTTTGGTCTCAAAGTGCCCTTTTGCGAGTTTTTGCCTTGGCCTCTCTTTTTTTTTTTTGAATTTGATCTCAAGGTGCCTTTTACGAGTTTTCACCTTGCCCTTTCCCCTTTCAGGTAAAATACTTCTTGACTGAACCTAAATTCGCCGAATTGGGCAAGTCTTCCATCTCGGTCAATATCAATGCTCCTCTAGAACAGGCCCTTTTTTACTACATAAGGTCCTTCCCAGTTTGGCATCTACTTTCCTCTGAAATCTTTTTGTATAAGAAAGATTTTTTGTAAGAGTATGCCCAAAGACCAATCATGAGATGGTTGTAATAACATACTTAATTTACCATGTTTATTAATATAAAGCGTTGTCATTATTATTTGAGCTTTTTCTTTCGTGTGTATAAATAAAACTGTTTTATAATAATGTCCTAAGAATAATATGATTATTCTTAAAAGATCCTTAGTCGAGTATTATTGTTGACTAGGACAACAATAATGCATTAAGACTAACATGTAGTTGATTGATGATAAAGAGTTGTCATTGATGTGGATTGTCAAAATCAATGCATGAATATGTGTGTTAGAGAACAACATATTGGATTGACCCGTTATGAGTATGTTTATTGGATTATTATGTAATTGTCACAACATTACTCATAGTGATTAATATGTATATGATCCTCGGACTTGAGATAATTATTATCTCAACATCGTGAGTTGTATATTTTGATACTGATCAAACGTACACCATAATTGGTTGTTCTATAAAGATCGATGTTGGATATACCACAATCTATGTAGAGGATATGGTTGATCAATATAGGATAAGTTCCTCCTACATAATGGGAGTAATATCTTAGGCCACTTGATTGAGTGAGACTAGAAATGCATGGCCATGCTCAAATAAGTTGACATGAGATGTCATACTAATTTGTATATCATAGTCTACTCAAGATATCAAGAAACATGGGATGGACTATACAAGTGTGACTATTCCATGACTTGTGTCCATTCCAGAGATAAAGGACTTAAGGATTAATGTATGAAAGGTTAATCACAAAAAGTTATATGGAATCATGACTTCTTGTAACTTAGGTAGCAATGATGCATTGCTAGATGCCACTCATTGTTTGTGACATTAGAATCGTTTCTATTATTATCGCTAACGTTGCAAGAACCCTGTGGTCACACCTATGGTTTAAATGAATGGAATAAAATATAATTGGTATTGTTTTTAGTTGTCACATGAATTAAATTAATTAAAGAATTAATTTAATTGGGCAATCAAATATTGAACATATTATATGTACAAGGATGTTGTACACATAATGACAACATAATTCTATTAATATATGAATTTGATTCATATATAAATTTAAATAAATATAGTTTACCGAAATCCTTATTATAATTAATGTAATTATAATTTTCGGATATAATTAATGTAATTATAATTTTCGGTTAAAAACTTTATTATATTTATTTAATCTTATGATACATTCAAGAGATACCAATTATAAAAGGGTATTAAAAGGATACCAAATAATGGGCCCAATAAAAAAAATACCCATTATAAAAGGCCCAATTAAAAGGATACCCAATATAAAAGGTATTTAAAAGAGGCAAAGCTTATGTGAAAACCCTAAGAGATTGCTTGTTAGGTCTAGCAGTCGTCAAGCAAATAAACCTCCAAAATAGTTTTGGAGATTTCTTCCGTTCATAGTCAAACCGGGTGAATCACGTAGAGACCGACATCGAAAAGGTTGTGGCTTGATTCGACGAGAGATCAAAACTCTTGTTGCCAAGGCGTCATTTGTCTACTCAGATTGAAGTTTTGGTAATTTGAAACCTTTATTTCACCCTGATTCGTTCCTCACACATGGATCCATGGTTTGGATCGCGGATCTAATTTTATTCTCTCTGCGCCATGGGGTATCGGCGTCCAACAACGGGTGGTATCGAGCCACTTGTGTGATACGAACTCGAGTTTAAATACTTGGGTGATGCAATTGTATGAGATTCATGTTTTGATCTTATTGTATTTTCGATTGTTTAAATCGTTTAAGCATAACCTGATAACTGTTCCTTTCGAAAATTGATTAAATGTTAATCATGGTGTTGTGGCCTACTTGATTTTATGTTATTACTGTTAACTATTAACAAATCTGTAATAATGCGACGGTGGTATTTATAGTTTTCAGTAAGTGTTAACTGGCTAGTGGAACAAGGGTTGTTCCGATATGAAACCTCAAGGATTAAAATCCTAAAAACACGATTCTCGTTGATAAAAGTTATCAAATCGTGAGGTTTCATTTGACTGGGATATGCGATTTGTACCGCAGGGGCTCTTGCCATCGTACCCCTCGCAAAAAGTTTTGTTAATAAAAGAAATTTATAAACTTGATGGGCTACAAAAGGTTGAAAGGATATTTTATAATTCACTTTAAAATAATAATAATTGAATTATGTATGCTATTTTTGACTAGCACGGTGTTTGAAATGCTTAGTTATAGCCCAATGACCCATTCGATAAAAGGTTGTATTTTTTTAAATACGGCTGCGTGTCGTGCCTTACTACTATTCTCTTGTATTTCTCTTCTCATCTTATTCCTCGTATGTAAAACGAGTTTCAGATATTGTAATTTGCAAGAGTTCTTTGTGGGCCAAACGAGAAGGAAGGTGGGACAATGATTTAGAATGATAGCTTGTGAAATGGCTTACACCTTTAGGTTTCTTTTTGGTTTTCCCATTGGCTTGGGTTGAACCACCTTAGTTTATGGGCTATAACTATTGCATTTATTTATTGCTTTATTTATTCATGTATGAGATGCTATGGATGTCTAAAGCATGCCAATTTTTTTATATATATTAAAATTTGAAGATAATAAACCCTATTAATTGATGAGATCGATTAGAAGACTAAATGGGTTTAAACAGATCAGTAATTGGTGAGATGCAACAACCTTAATAAAAATCCTCTATTAAAATATTAAGTCAGCATGGCCTTCCAATTTTGCCCTCGTTAAGGCCTCGATCAATACTATGTGGGTTACGCCAAAGCGAAGTACTAGTATTTATCTTGGTTAAACGCGAAGAATAAACAAGTGATATTATTTGGTTAAAAATTGGTTAATGACTTAACTAGGTTACTCTAATAGGATTAGAAACCTAGAGGCAAGTAAATTGGATAAATCATAAGATGATTAGAACAAGAGTTGTTCACCAAATATTAGGAGTTACATATGATGTAATTAGCAAATGTTGCTTACCTAAATAACCATAATCTTAAGAGTAAAGCCAAAGTGACTTAAGAGGTGGTGAAATATGGATCCTTAACCTACTAGAAATACTTTTGAGAAAGTTTTTCGAAATTAATATACGAGGTTATTAATTTTGAAATAAAATAGTGGGAATATCATTTAATAAAGTCTTTTTAATGATTGATATAAAAATGGTAAATTTACTCACATGCATATTTAATTGTTGTAGATATATTATGGCTGCAAACACTAGCACACTCTCATTGCGATCGGTCCTTGAGAAGGACAAATTGAATGGTTTGAATTTTCTTGATTGGTTCCAGTAACTTAAGGATTGTCCTTAAACAAGAACGGAAATTATATGTCATTGAACAACCACTTCCTAATGAACCACCCGCTAATGCCTCTCGAGGACTGATAGAGATGCTTACAAGAAGTATCTCGATGACATGATAGATGTTGGATGTCTTATGCTTGCCACTATGAATCTCGAACTTCGAAGCAACATGAGGACATGGTTGCTTATGATATGATCGAGCACTGAAAGAACTTTATCGAGGGGCAAGCACGTGCAAGAGAGGTTTGATATCTCTAAAGCCCTATTCCAATGTAAGTTGGTGAAGGAAGCCCAGTGAGGACCTCATGTCCTTAAGATGATTGGCTATATTGAAAGCCTATCTAAGCTTGGGTTTCCATTGAGCCAAGAGTTGGCCATCGATGTTATTTTGCAATCGTTGTTCGATAGCTACAGCCAGTTTGTCCTCAATTTCAATATGAATGAAATTGACAAGACTCTACCACAATTGCTCAAGATGTTACGACTGCTGAAGGCAACTTGAAAAGGTTGGACCCAAGCCCATACCGATGGTCCGTAATAACAAGGGCAAGGAAAGGCCAAAGTTCAAACAAAGCCTAAGGGCAAAGGTAAGCCCAAATTTGGAAAAGGAAAGGCTACTTTGAAACCTAAAGGTGGGGTGTCTAAGGAAGGAAGCTGTTTTTTCATTGTGGTGTGACTGGACATTGGAAACGGAATCGCCTGTCTATCTTGAAGAAGTCAAGAAGGCTAAAGCAAGCGGAATGTCGCGCTGTGTATTTATGTTATTGATATTAATTTATCAACTACTACTTCTTGGGTATTAGATACTGGTTGTGGTTCTCATATTTGTACTTACATGCAGGGGACTACAAAGGAGTAGGACTTTGGCTAGAGGAGATGTGGACCTACGAGTTGGAAATGGAGCAAAAGTTCTTGCATTATTTGTGGGAACATATACTTTATCTTTGCCTAGTGGACTTGATTTATGTTTAGAGGATTGTTATTTTGTGCCCGGTTTGACTAAAAACATTATTTCAATTTCTTGTTTAGACAAAATTGGTTTTGAGATAATTATTAAGAATAATTGTTGTTCATTTTATCTCCATAATGTTTTCTATGGTTCGGCACAATTAATTAATGGCCTCTATATTTTAGATCGAACGAATCCCATTTACAACATAAATACTAAAAGATCTAAAATAAATGACTCAAATCAAACTTATCTTTGGCATTGTCGTTTGGGCCATATAAGTGAGAAACGCATATCCAAACTCCATAAAGATGGTCTCTTGAATTCATTTGTTTTTGAACAATTTGAAGTATGTGAATCTTGCTTATTGGGAAAAATGATTAAATCTCTCCTTTCATTGGTAAAAGTGAGCGAGCTAGTGATTTATTGGACCTAATACATTCGATGTATGTGGACCAATAAATACACAAGCTTGAGGTGGATTTCACTACTTCATTACTTTCACCGATGATTTGAGAGATATGGGTATGTTTATCTCATGCGCCATAAGTCCGAGTCCTTGAAAAGTTCAAGGAATTCAAAAATGAAGTACAAAATCAACTAGGCAAAACTATCAAGTCACTTCGATCCGATCGAGGTGGAGAGTACTTGAGCCTAGAGTTTGATGATCTTTTGAAAGAATGTGGGATTGTCTCACAACTTACTCCTCCGGTACTCCTCAATGGAATAGAGTATCCGAGAGAAGAAATCGAACTTTGTTAGACATGGTTCGATCCATGATGAGTCATGCCGATCTACCGACTTCCTTTTGGGGATATGCACTTGAGACAATTTGCTTTCACATTAAATCGTGTTCCATCTAAATCGGTTCAAAAGACGCCATATGAGATGGGGTGGGAAACGCCCTAGTATGTCTTTTATGAAAATTTGGGGTTGTGAAGCTTATGTTAAACGCCGACGTCTACTAAGCTTGAACCCGGATCCGAAAAGTGTATTTTTGTGGGGTATCCAAAAGAAACCAAAGGATATTATTTTTTAATCCCACTGAGAACAAAACGTTTGTTGCTCGGACTGGTGTTTTCCTAGAGAGAGAATTTACTTCTAGAAAAGGAAGTGGGAGAAAGATTGAACTTGAAGAAATTCGAGAATCACAAGATACCACTGAACCAGAGATTGAACAAACAAAAAAATTCCACAAGAAATTGAGGAACAAACAACTCATTGTAGAGAAACACAACCACCGCGCAGATCTTTAAGAGAACGCCGTGCACCTGAGAGATATGGATTTCTCATTACAACGCATGGTGACGTTCTTCTTATAGATCAAGATGAGCCTAGGACTTATCAAGAAGCGGTGACGAGCCCAGACTCTGAGAAATGGCTTGAGGCCATGAGATCTGAGATGGATTCCATGTATGAAAACCAAGTATGGACTTTGATTGATCCACCCGAAGGGGTTAAACCTATAGGGTGCAAATGGGTTTTCAAAAAGAAAACTGACATGGATGGTAATGTACAAACATACAAAGGGCGATTAGTCGCTAAAGGTTTTCGCCAAATTCATGGTGTTGACTATGATGAAACCTTTTCTCCTGTAGCTATGTTTAAATCCATCAGGATCTTGCTCGCCATAGCTGCATTTCATGATTATGAAATCTGGCAGATGGACGTCAAAACAGCTTTCCTTAACGGGAAACTTGAAGAGGATGTGTATATGACACAACCTGAAGGTTTTGTAAATCCAAAGGATGCTAGAAAGATATGTAAGCTGCAAAGATCCATTTATGGATTAAAGCAAGCTTCTCGAAGTTGGAATCTTCATTTTAACGATGCAATCAAAGAGTTTGGTTTTGTCAAAAATGAAGATGAACCATGTGTTTACAAGAAAGTTAGTAGGAGCACTATCACATTCTTGGTACTATATGTGGATGACATACTTATCATGGGAAATGACATACCTACTTTGCAGTCTATTAAGACTTGGTTAAGAAGTTGTTTTTCTATGAAGGACTTGGGGGAAGCCACTTATATCTTAGGAGTCAAGATCTATAGAGATAGATCAAGGCGACTACTAGGTCTAAGCCAAAGTACATACATAGATAAAGTAATCAAAAGGTTTGAAGATGGAAGAATCTAAAAGAGGATTTCTACCTATGAGACATGGTATTTCACTCTCGAAGGAAATGTGTCCTTCAACTCCACAAGAGAGAGAACGTATGAGTAAAATTCTATATGCTTCCGCTATTGGATCTATCATGTATGCTATGTTATGTACCCGCCCGGATGTATCGTATGCCTTAAGTATGACGAGCGGTATCAAGTAGATCCGGTGAAGGTCATGGACCATACCAAGAGTATCCTTAAGTACTTAAGAAGAACTAAGGATACGTTCCTATTATATGGAGGTGAGGAAGAGTTAAGTGTAAAAGGTTACACTGATGCCAGCTCCCAAACCGACAAGGATGATTCTCGATCGCAATCAGGTTTTGTGTTTTGCCTTAATGGTGGTGCTGTGAGCTGGAAGAGTTCAAAGCAAAGTACAGTAGCTGATTCTACAACAGAGGCTGAGTATATTGCAGCCAGTGAGGTAGCAAAGGAAGCGGTTTGGATCAAGAAGTTCATTACTGGACTAGGGGTTGTGCCTAGCATATCAGATGCTATAGAGCTCCGATGTGATAACAATGGAGCTATTGCACAAGCTAAGGAACCCAGATCTCACCAGCGATCCAAACATATACTTAGACGCTACCATCTTATTCGTGAGATTATCGATCGAGGGGATGTAGAGATATATGAGTACCTTCGGATGATAACATTGTTGATCCACGACCAAGCCTCCGACACGCCAGGAAGCATGATCGTCACACTAAGTCACTTGGTATTAGATATATGAGTGATTGGTCTTAGTGCTAGTGGGAGATTGTAAGAGTATGCCCAAAGACCAATCATGAGATGGTTGTAATAACATACTTAATTTACCATGTTTATTAATATAAAGCGTTGTCATTATTATTTCAGTTTTTCTTTCTGTGTGTATAAATAAACTGTTTTATAATAATGTCCTAAGAATAATATGATTATTCTTAAAAGATCCTTAGTCGTAGTATTATTGTTGACTAGGACAACAATAATGCATTAAGACTAACATGTAGTTGATTGATGATAAAGAGTTGTCATTGATGTGGATTGTCAAAATCAATGCATGAATATGTGTGTTAGAGAACAACATATTGGATTGACCCGTTATGAGTATGTTTATTGGATTATTATGTAATTGTCACAACATTACTCATAGTGATTAATATGTATATGATCCTCGGACTTGAGATAATTATTATCTCAACATCGTGAGTTGTATATTTTTGATACTGATCAAACGCGTACACCATAATTGGTTGTTCTATAAAGATCGATGTTGGATATACCACAATCTATGTAGAGGATATGGTTGATCAATATAGGATAAGTTCCTCCTACATAATGGGAGTAATATCTTAGGCCACTTGATTGAGTGAGACTAGAAATGCATGGCCATGCTCAAATAAGTTGACATGAGATGTCATACTAATTTGTATATCATAGTCTACTCAAGATATCAAGAAACATGGGATGGACTATACAAGTGTGACTATTCCATGACTTGTGTCCATTCCGTAAATAAAGGACTTAAGGATTAATGTATGAAAGGTTAATCACAAAAAGTTATATGGAATCATGACTTCTTGTAACTTAGGTAGCAATGATGCATTGCTAGATGCCACTCATTGTTTGTGACATTAGAATCGTTCTATTATTACCGCTAACGTTGCAAGAACCTACTGTGGTCACACCCTATGGTGTAAATGAACGGAATAAAATATAATTGGTATTGTTTTTAGTTGTCACATGAATTAAATTAATTAAAGAATTAATTTAATTGGGCAATCAAATATTGAACATATTATATGTACAAGGATGTTGTACACATAATGACAACATAATTCTATTAATATATGAATTTGATTCATATATAAATTTAAATAAATATAGTTTACCGAAATCCTTATTATAATTAATGTAATTATAATTTTTGGATATAATTAATGTAATTATAATTTTTGGTTAAAAACTTTATTATATTTATTTAATCTTATGATACATTCAAGAGATACCAATTATAAAAGGGTATTAAAAGGATACCAAATAATGGGCCCAATGAAAAAAAAAAATACCCATTATAAAAGGCCCAATTAAAAGGATACCCAATATAAAAGGTATTTAAAAGAGGCAAAGCTTATGTGAAAACCCTAAGAGATTGCTTGTTAGGTCTAGCAGCCGTCAAGCAAATAAACCTCCAAAATAGTTTTGGAGATTTCTTCCGTTCATAGTCAAACCGGGTGAATCACGTAGAGGCCGACATCGAAAAGGTTGTGGCTTGATTCGACGGAAGAGATCAAAACTCTTGTTGCCAAGGCGTCATTTGTCTACTCAGATTGAAGTTTTGGTAATTTCGAAACCTTTATTTCACCCCGATTCGTTCCTCACACATGGATCCATGGTTTGGATCGCCGGATCTAATTTTATTCTGCTGCGCCATGGGGTATCGGCGTTCCAACATTTTTTTCAACTTAGGTTCCCCTCGTGGAATTCTCTAGGATGAACCTCTTTGTCGTAAGCTTGCATCATCTGACTGTGATGGATAACTTTTAACATTTTCTTCGATTAGGTTCAATTGGCAAAAACACTTCCATTCCATAAACCAATAGGTAAGATGTTGCCTCAGTAAAGGTCCTGGCCAATGTTCGATAATCATAGAGGATAAATGATAACTTCTTTATGCCAATCTTTACAAGTCTCAGTCATCTTTCCTACAATCCTCGTTTTATTTTTTTATTTTTTTCTTTTTGGATGCCTTTGTTGCTCTATGATATGGTGTCTGATCTTTGAACAGATTACAAACTTTTGACATTGTCCTTTTTGGCATTCTTTGTCGGCGCCTGATCTTTTTTTTTTATTGTCGACCTTGTAAAATTGGCGTGTGAAGCTACTTTCTCCTTCTTAGTGAAGTAATCAACAACCACCAAGATAAATCGATGTATACTAGAAATTTTGCCGAGATCGGCCTGCCCCACATAGAGAAAGTCTGTGAAGAAATTAATGAGGCATATAAACCTTGTCTCCTTAAATACGACATAACTGATGCCATCCCCTTCTATGTAGATTAGCAGTACCTAAACCTAATGATTAGCTTGGTGACATCCTTATTGACCTCTTTTAAGATTTCAACGTACCCGCGTCTCAGTATCCCAGGCATGTCCTAATATGATTGTACAAAAACATCTTTGAATTCTTGAAAATAACTCAATGATGTCTCACCTTATTTCTGTGGTGAGTTAGGCTACAATCTTCACCTCCTTTCTAGGCTCATAATATCCACTGACCCTTTGTATAGTAGGGTCTGTTTTTCATCTAATTCTACCATTCTTAACAAATCAAAAGATAGGTTATAATCTCTGTCATCTTCAAAGTCCTGAGATCCTTCTAGACACATATCTTACTCAAAAGGAGACTCTGAGTCAGTAGCAGCGTTGCTCACATCATTGATATCTAGAGACCTATTGTAGGTTCGAAGAAAGATTCCAAAAAATAAATGATTCAAAGAATGATTATTTGTATGGTCATGAATGAAAAATGAAAGAATACTTGAAAGAAAGTCCAAAGAACAAACAAAAGGAAAAAAAACTAAAAACAATTGTATGTACAGTATGAAATGGAAAAATAAAGATTATTTGCTCAAAAGATGCATTTTATTGAAATAAAAATTTCGGACACAAGCCTATTTTACAAAAGGGTTCTTATTGCCTCTAGGCTTAAAGCAACAAGCATGTTTTGAATTTTACTCTAGATCAGCTCTAAAAATACAGGGATCTCTTCCACAGTCCCATTGTTCAAAACACTCCCAAGTATGCAACAGCTTGGAAACTTCGTTCCGCGGTTCCCTCTTCGCTTTTGACTTCTTCAAGGAGTCGCAACTTTCTTATCTTCTCCTTCAATTATCGCATTTACTACCTCGTCAAAGATCAGGTTCTGATGAAACGTCGAACTTCACAATTCCCATTTTAATGAACCTTTCGATTGAGTGACCCGTTATTCTCGCGTGGTACTCGTATTGGGAATTCTCATTTTACCATTTTGGGAATAGAGGTTGCACGGGTTTCGAGTAAAATGGAGACACCACATGCGCATCAAATAAATTCTGATACAGCTCATTGTATGTCATCGGGATGCGTGTGAACTGGAGCCTTTCTGCATTTGGCCTCAAGTTAGATTCCTGCTTTGAAGAGCCTTGATAGCTAGTGGTTACAACCCTCGGCCACCTAAGGGGACTTATTTGGGATGCATTGTCAGGATACCCACTTCATTTTCCTTGTTTCTTGGGGCTGATCTTTTGGAGCTTTCTCCTGTGTCTATCCTTCCACTCCTTACCGTATTTTCAAACATCTCACTGGACATTACTATATCTGAAAAGCTTATGGTGACGCTTCCCAATATATGGTTAATGAATAGGGCTTTTAGAGTATTGATGAAAAGCATCGTGGTTTCCTTTTCTAAAAGCGGGCTGAACTTGCATGGCAACTTCCCTCCATCTTTGTGCATACTGCCTGAATCTTTCATTTGATTTCTTCTCCATGTTTTGCAAGGTGATTCTGTCAGGCGTCATGTCTGTTACAAGATTGTAATGTTTCATAAATGCTTGTCCTAGGTCTCCTCAGGAATTAATCCTAGCACGGCTCAATTGGTTGTACCACCTAGGCGCTGCCCCCACCAAGCAATCTTGGAAACAATGGATCAACAGTTGATCGTTATTAACATACCTAGTCATCCGTCTACAGAACATGGTAATATGGGCTTCAGGACAGCTAGTCCCATCGCACTTCTCAAATTCTAGCATTTTGAACTTGTGAGGAAGCACCAAACCTGGAACCAAGCTCAAGTCTTTAGCATCAATTCTATAGTGATTATCAGCATTTTCCAAGGCCTTGAACTTTTCTTCTAACCATCTACAACGGTCCTCTAACTGCCTTGGTAATTCAATTCTTGTTCCTTCCCTCTCCACTATATCTAAATTAGGGATAACAGGATTAGCAGGGTTATCTCCTGGGTTAGATCCTAAGCCAACTTGGAAATTCATGTGTGCCGCAGTATCAGCTTGACCTTGTTGAAGCCTAATTGTAACAGATGGCCTTTGAGGATATGGTTCAGGTTGTGTTTGTGCATGCGGTGGGGTAAAACCCGGAGGATAATCCTCATTACCTTCTCTGGCATTAGTCATGGGGCCTTTTCCCTTGTCCATTGCCCCATTCAGTAGCTGAGTCATTTGAGCTACCATATTCCTTTGGGCTTCCATAATTTGCTCTCTCATATCTTGTTGGATCTTTGCCAACTTCTCTTGCAGCTAGTCTTGCATGTCTCTCTAGAACTGTTCGAGTCTTTTATCCATATTTTTTGTCTTAGCGCGAGTACCGTAACGATGTTTAGTTTCTAGATTAACTTTCTCTCTTTCTCTCTTTTTCTGAAATGACTTCAACTAATTAGGGTCATTCTATAGATTTAAATGTATATGATGTGATGTAATGCAAATGCATGAAATGAATACAAAAAGAAAGAGAGGTGTTGATTCTGCATTTAATTCCATTAGAACAACTTTTCTAGAAAATAAATTCCTTTACGTAAAACGGATATTTATATGGCCTTTCCCTCATATTCCAAGCGAAGACATTGATCCCTTTCTTCTTATCTAGATATTAAGGTCCAATCTCACGAACTTTCTAATAAATGTCTCTACTAGCTCTTTTTACTTGATCTGGGCCGCGACTCACTGCTCACTTATTTCCACAATGCTCATTAGCCTCTTCAAGAAAGCCAAGACGTGGTGATTCTCAGCTTGAATCCTTGGGAAATAAAGTCTTGTATTCCTTCACGAACTATCAGTCTTCTCTTGCTATGTTTACTTGGACCATATTCTGACGACCATATTATAATCCATTTTATCAAGAAATCCATTTTCTCATGACAAACTCTTCTATTTAGCAATCGAATTTGAATCAACACCTCTTTTCTATGATGTGAATGCAATACAATCAAAATAAAAGAGAACAAGTTAGTATCATATACAAAGAATAAAATTCAAAGTAAGTGAGAAAACATCAAACACCTATATGGACAACTGCTAAAGTTCAACATAGTTCTACCTAAGGTGGGCTCTTAGGGTTCACTATATGCGGTTTAATTCTAAAGAAAAGGTACCTGAACCAGCAGATTCCTCAATCTTCACCCATTATGGGCTCATACAGATCGAGTTCAGTTTAGGGGAATACATTTCCCTATGGCCATGCGGAAGTGAAAACATCATGAAGACATAGGTACAGGTGTATCCCGGAAGCAATCCACCAGCCCTTGTAGAGGTGAAAACCTCACGAAGGCATAATTTCTCACTCCCACTTAAAGGTGCGACCACAACGGTCATGTAATGCAATGTGTGCAAGAAAATAACAATCATATGCAATGACACAAACAAATGCAATAAAAGGATCATAATTTTCAAATCAAATTTTCAAATCAAATTTTCAAATTTTTGACAAAGGACAGAAAATAATCAATTTTACGGCTTGACTCTCTTATTATGTCCCCAGCGGAGTCGCCAAGCTGTCGAAACCATTTTTATATTTTGAAAAAAAAAAACGGAGATCAACTTTAAAACGAAAATGGAGTCGCCACAAATCCCTTTTTGCTTAAGTGTGATTGGATCACCTTATAAAACATTTTATTTCAAAACATTAATTTTGGCCTACGAAATTCAAGAAAAAGGGTTCGGGAGTTGGTTACGTACGAGGAAGGACTAGCACCCTCGTAACACCCAAAATTGGTACCGGATTGATTAGTTATTGTCCTAATGTCGAAAATTCGAAAAGATTTGAAAACATGATTTCTTTAAAAACTTGAACAATTTGAGTTGGAACTTGAGATTCCTTTGTTCCGAAAGCATACAAACATCACATCCAGCACGTTAGGACATGATGTTTTAAACCCTCGTAACCAAAATCATCTCATGTTTTACAAAATTCATTAAAAGGACATTTAGGTATTTAGTCAAACGAAAAATCGAAACCCAGTACGTTAGGGCACTATTTCCTGAATTTCTAAACACAAAACATTGCCTTATTTAAGAATAACTTTTGGATAAAATGTGGTAATTAAAGGATATAGATATTTTTAAACAAAGATTTGAAAAAAGTAACATTAAGTTATTACAAAAAGTACAATTTACTAAAGTTACAGGTCATATTGACAATTAGCACTAACATAAATAATTAAGTAAAAGAATGACAAGCAATAATAATAATGCTAAGGTAAACAAAGATAATGGATTCAAAAAAAATGAACAATCAAAATAGAAAATATAAAGTAGATAATAGCAATTTAGAAAGAATCTATGAAAAAATTAAGGGAAAAAAATTATTCACAAGATTAAATTCATGTATAAAAGAAATAATATAAGGTAAATAATATACTCAAAACAATTAATGAAGATTATAACAATTTTTTAGAAAAATAAAAAAAGTATAAAAATGATATGCCTAAAAAAAAACTAAGATGAACAATATATGTACATGATAAAATAAATAATACATTTTTTTTTAAAAATAAATAGAATATATAAAAACTTTAACTATAAAGAAATATAAGAGAAATCATATATAATATAATAATAGTCTATTATGTACATAAAAGAATAATATACATATTTAAAATAAACAATATATAGAAAATTTTGCCTTAATAATAAAACAATTTAGAATGATGTACGACATACAAATTTTCTAATAATACATAATATGATTAAAGTTAAATAATATATAATATATAGATAATATATAACAAATAAAAATAATAATATATATGATAAAACAATTTAACGTAAATAAGGAAAAGCAAAAAAGAAAAACAAGTTTAAAATAATTAAAATAAATGAATAAATAATGATTAAGCAATTAAATGGACAAAAAAAAGTTAAAAAAAATGCATAAGTCAACCTAACTCCCGCAATATGAGGATTAAACGAAATTCCACCACCAAAATCTAACTCGAATGGAAGCAACTCAAAAAGAAATGAAGATGAGCGAATAACAAAATAAGAACAAGCCACAGAAAATAAGAACACAAAAGAGAGAAATTTGAGTGAATGCTCTCAAGAATTTTTATTACTCCCAATTCAAGTCCTTTACAATGAAGGGAGAGGCCTTTATTTATAGTTGAGCCTCCCCAAATCCAACGGTACAGATTAATTACATCAACGGATAAGATTAAAAGGTATCTACAAATTAAATCTCTAAGATTACAAAATCATATCTTTTAAGATTGCATACCATATCTTCTAAGATTGCATATCATATCTTCTAAGATTGCATACCATATCTTCTAGGATTGCATATCATATCTAAGATTGCATATCCTTGAAGATTGTGTTTCCATATACGCCAAGTTTGTAGATGGACCTTCAATCTTTTCAAGTAATGGGTCATTCTGATCGGGCCAAATGATATATTTTGGATTGGACATGGACTTTGTTTTATTATTTTGGATTTATTATTTTTTTGTATGGGCCCGGACTAAATTGGCCTATTACATATGAGATGTTGCATTTAAATATGATATTAGATATGATGGTGTAAAGCCTTGAAAGCATATAGAGGTAATAGTATATGAGAAAAACCTAATACGAAATTCTATAATAAAGCACTAAGTAGTGAACTTGAGACAAAGATGCTTGATATAGATATATGTTTATATATATCAGTTTATAATTAATTTATAGGTTTAATTTGAGTTTCTTTGTTCAACATGCGGATTTATTTATTTTTATATTTCAAATTCAAATAAAGCAACACAAGTTTAAATTAATATGAAATTCTTATTAATATAAATGAAATGTAGGAAAGGAAATTGAAAAAAAAAAATAAATTAAGTCTTACATAGATTCAAGGGGCTTATCAATTAATTATGTGGAGCTGAAATTGTATTGCCATCCAATACTATAGGAGAGGCATGAGCAATCTTGGGCCATTCCACACCCATTTTTTGTTGGCATCTTAGACTTAAAAGAGGACAATCTTCAATCGTCAATTGTTTGAGGCGTTGCATGGATTTTGGCAGACTTGATAATTCTGGGCAATGCTTATCTCAACTATTTCAAGTGATGTGAGATTGTGCCACTCCGCTGAAGTTTTGAGGTTCTCGCAGTTTCTAATGATTAGATTCTTTATAGTGTTGGCAGATATCAGTAGCAGCCATTGGGGTAGAGCCTCCAGCTTTGGTAAATCTAAAATGGCTAATGATTGAAGGTTGAAACCATTATGAAGGAGGTAATCTTGAATATCATCATCTGCTTCTTTCTCTTTGAAACTCTGTGTCGTACTCAAATCAAGCTTTTCACAAGACCCAATAACTAGCCACTGTAATGTAGCTACATATTTCAAACCATGTGGCAGTGATACCAAGTTGTTGCATCCACTAAAAATCAATGTATGTTGGGATGTGAGTTTTTGACTCCCTTCAAACAAAGATTCGAGATTTTCACACCTTCTAATAACTAAAATTCGAAGAGATTTCAAGTGTCGTAATCCATTACGACGCAGATCTCGTTGCTTTGTAGTTAGTGACAAAAATCTCAGATTGACCATGTGCCTCATATCCTTAGGCAACTCTTCAAATTGGTCACAACCATCAAAATCCAAAGTCTGCAATTTTTGCAACTCACAAATGGAGTTGGGAAGTTTCTTGATGTTGGGACAGTTGGAAATGTTGAGTTTTCTTAAATGCTTCAAATTACCAATCCATTTGGGCAATACCTCGAAAGTAGACTCGGAAAGATCAAGCATCCGCAAATGTTGGAACCTCTTCATACGTTTCAGTAAAGGATTTGCTGGATATTGGAAACTCAAGTCTACGCAAATATCCTATTTTATTAAAGAACTTGGAAGCATTTTCGTCGGAAGAATCATCAGAGTTAAAAGGCACACATGCCGAATCCCTGGGACAATACTTTGCTCGAACGAATTTACCATACAACACTCATTCTTTGCCACGAATGATGCAAGATCATGTAAAAGGTCATGCATTTTAAATGTACCAAAAATAGATATGTCATCATAATCTTGAAAAAGAGATCGTGAAAACAGGTCATTCAAATACCGCCTACCAATATCTTCCGGGCTTTCGTTTTTATTGGAGGATTCAAGAAGACTATGAGCCATCCAAATGCGATCAACCGAACCTCACAAAAAACAACATCCTTTGGAAACGGTGAGCAATAAGCAAAGCATTGCTTCAACGGAGGAGATAGTTGATCATAACTTAGTTTAAGAACAGAAACTGATTCATTATCTTTCTCCATTAACTTCCGGGTCTCGCTATCTCTGACAAGTTTCCACTCTTGCTCTGAAGTTTTGGAGAAGCATACTCCCCAATGTCTTCACTACCAGAGGAACCCCTTTGCACTTCTTTACAATTCCTTCCCCGATATCCACAAGGTTTGGACGTTGTTTCTCTTCCCCTTTCTTGAAAGCAAATTTCGGAAACAAAGATAAAGATTTTTCGTAAGGAAGAGCTTCCAAATGGAGTGGGGTGATTGTACCGGTGATCTTTGCAACTTGGCTACTCCCAGTGGTGACTACAATTTTGCTTCCGACAGCTCCTCCTGCAAACAACTGTTTCAGTTCCATCCATTTTCTACTACCCTCATTCCACACATCATCTGAAACAAGCAAATACTTTTTAGCATTCAAGCAGACTCGACCTAAAATTTGCTTGGGCACTAGTTGAGGCGATTATTGCAAATTTAAAAATAGAGTTTCGATTTTATTTAAAAAAAGGAGTCGCCACCTATCCTTTTTCGTAGGTGTGATCGGACACCTAATAAATCTTTTTTTAAAAAAAATTATTTTTTAATTATCTAAAAAAGAGGGCCGAAATTCCAGAGAAAAATAGGGTTCAGGAGTCGGTCACGCACGAGGAAGATATTAGCACCCTCGTGACGCCCAAAATAGGTATCTCGCTAAACGTGCATTGTATTAATCTTCAAAAATACGAGTTCAATTTAATATTTAATTATGATCCGATTGAGAATTTTAATAAATAACATATTATCATATATTTATTTAAGTATAATTTGATAATTTACAAAAAATAAATAAATAAATAAATAAACATTTTATTTAAAAAAACGAGAATTTTTTTGAAACACGAGAATTTTTGAAAACACAAAAATTTTTGAAATACTAAAATTTTGATAAATTACATATTGACGTATTATAATTTAAAAATGAAATTTTGATAATTTTTGAATAGACCTCTTATTATTATTATTTTTTGAAAAAAAAAAAAGATAATTGAATTTTCTACTTTCCCGAAAGGCATTCTATATTTAACACAAAATCAAATATATCCACCCAACATAACAGTGAGATCAATGATTTAATGCCAAATCAATTTGTTGCTTAAAAAGTGAATTTATTAAAAAAATTAAAATTAGTAAAAAAAATCACACCATAATACTAAAAATGAAAATAATATTAATGAAACAATATAAAAACATGGGCCCAATACCCAAAGTAAAAGGTTAAAAAAATATACCAAAGCTAAAAAAATTTGGGCTGCTGAAGTGGGCTGTTCGAAAATGGGCCTTTGTTGGGCTTCTGCACTTTTTCCTTTTTTTTTTGTTTTTTTCGTGATTGGGCCACTGGGACTTGGGCCTGCTGGGTGGTGCGGGTTGCGCGGGTCAGGTCGGGCCGCACGAGTCGAGTCGACCCGGCTGTTTATTATTATTATTATTTCTTTCCTTTTTTCCTTTTTTTTCTTTCTTTTCTCCTTCTTTCTTCTTCTTCTTCTTCTTCTTCTTCTTCTTCTTCTTCTTCTTCTTCTTCTTCTTCTCCAACTGCCACCGCCATCGACGTCTCTATTGATTCCTCCGCTGGTGGTGCGACGCTCCCCTCTCTCTCTTCTCTTCTTCTTCTTCTCTCTTCTTCTTTTCTCTCTTTTTTTTTTTTTTTTTCCAATTTTGGGGTAAGAACCCCTTTTATGGTTGTTTTTTTCTGCAGGTATTAGGTGGCTAGGGAAGAGGGAGGCCATGCCTTAGGCTGGTGACCGGAAATCTTGGAGGGTAGGTGCTCAAATCACGTGATTTTGCCAAAAGGACCAGATTGCAAACGCATTGAAACTAATAGGGTTGAAACATAATTTCGAGAAAGTTGAAGGGTCAAGTGTAATTTTGGGTAAGATAAGGGGACAAAATATAATTTTGGAAAAGATAAGAGGTCAAAATGAAATTTTAGAAAAGTTTAAGGGTCAAAATGTAATTTTGAAAAAGATAGGGGTCAAAGTGTTATTTCAATTTTTGTATTTTTATTATTATTCAAAATTAATATATATAATATTAATGGGCCAAAGCCCAAAGTTAAGTCCCAATGGGCCTTGAATTTTGAAAAAAATTAAAATACGAGGCGTGGACAAAATTCAATCATTACAGCTGCCCCTCTTTGCTCGTCACTGTGAAACAGAGATAGAGCAAAGACTTCAAAGAACTAAATTTTGTTCGACTATCCCACAGTCCTTTTTATTGTTATTAAAAAGACAGGTCTCGAAAACAACTCGACGTACGGTCCGAAGCCCAACTCACTTCTCGGATTATGAGTCGATTTTTGGAAAACAGAAATTGAAAATACCTCGGAGTGTGACCCGAGGCTCAACTCACCTCTCGCATTATGAGTTGATTTTTTTTTTTTTTGAAAAATAGAAATTGAAAATACCTCGGCATGTGACCCAAGGCTCAACTCACCTCTCGCATTATGAATTGCTTTTTTGTTTTTGAAAAAAATAGCAATTGAGAAAAAACAAATTGAAAATACCTCGATGTGACCCGAGGCTCAACTCATCTCTCGCATTATGAGTTAATTTTTTTTTTTGAAAAACTGAAATTGAAAAATACCTCGGCGTGTGACTCGAGGCCCAACTCACCTCTCGCATTATGAGTTGATTTTTGAAAAGGAAATAAAAAAATACATCGGTATGTGACTCGAGGCTCAACTCACCTCTCGCATTATGAGTTGGTTTTTTGAAAAAGTAATTGAAAAAAATACCTCGGCGTGTGACCCAAGGCTCAACTCACCTCTCGCATTATGAGTTGATTTTTTAAAAAAGAAATTGAAATTGAAATAGAAATTGAAAATACCTCGGCATATGACCAAATGCTCAACTCACCTCTCGCATTATGAGTTGATTTTTTTGAAAAGGAAATTGTAAAAAATACCCCGGCGTGTGACCCGAGGCTCAACTCACCTCTCGGATTATGAGTTGATTTTTTTGAAAAAGAAATTGAATTAATTTTTTTAAAAAATCAGAATTTCAAAACATATCATCTGGTGGAACTTGGATGTCTTCTTTTTCCTTGATTCTGTACAGCTTTCATCAAAACCTTTTGCGTTACTAGAGTACCTGTATATGTTATGCATGATGTTATCATGATATGCACGTATTTGTCTTAAATGCTTTTATGCCTACATGATTATGCCATGCACCTTGGGCTTGTTTGTCATATATCTCTTTTCGTTACAATTTTCATGATGACCTGCATTCATTACTTCGATTCTTGACTTTCCTTTCAGGTTTTGTACTCGTCCTCAAGCTTTACAAGTAATCTGCGTTTCTCGTATATCAACCTTTTGCCCTCTGTTGAACTTTGTCCTTGCTTTGAGGCTCTTGTACTTACCGAATTCTCATCTAAGTAATGCTCAACATTCTTTTTGTTTAGAGGATGTCATTTCACTATTTATTATTTAAATAAACTATACATGGGATGCATGAAAATGGCAAAGTAGGTATGAAAGGGATATCTCACGGTCATATTTATTTCAAAAGCAACAATCAAAGAAAGTTGACTAAGAATAGTTAAAAGCGTCATAAAGAAAAGAAATCACATTCAATGGCTATAAATGCTCTACATATTCAACGCATGAACTTTTTCACGTTTCTTAGTCAAGGATCTTTTCGAGCGTGCTTCTTGTGTAGAAGATTTCGAGTTTTTGAGAATGCTTCAAATATTGCAATCTTGCCATTTGACTCCCTATTCAAACCACCTTACTCTTTAAGCCCATTTTTACTTCATTAGGATGTCCTTTCAGGTTTTCATCCTAATTCTTTTTGTTTATCAAGACGCCCTTTCTGGGTTTTCATCTTGACAATTTTTTTTTAGGCATAATATTTTTTCACGGCATCTGAGTTCGCTAGATTAGGTAACTCCTTCCCATCCATCTCAGTGAGAATCAAAGCTCCACCCGAGAAGGCCTTCTTTACGACGTATGGCCCTTCCCAATTTGGTGCCCATTTTCCTTGAATTTTTTTTTGTATTGGGAGAATCATTCTTAGTACGAGTTCTCCCTCGCGAAATTCTCTTGGTCGCACCTTCTTGTCATGGGCTGTGATCACTCTCTTCTGGTACATCTGTCCATAACAGATTACCTTTAAGCTTTTTCTGATTCCTCTAGTTTCGACTCTATTAAGACTCGTAAAGAGGGGATCTCAACTTCGGTGGGTAGCACAACTTCCATTCCATAGACCAGAGAGAAAGGATTTGCTCCTGTAGATGTCCTCATAGATGTGCGATATGCATACAAAGCGAATGGTAGCTTCTCGTGCCAGTCTTTATATGTCTCGGTCATTTTCCCAATAATCCTTTTAATATTTTTATTAGCCGCTTCTACTGCTCCGTTCATCTTTGGGCGATAGAGTGAGGAATTATGATGCTTTATTTGAAATTGCTCGCACACTTCTTTCATCATCTTGTTGTTCAGATTTAAAGAATTATCTGAAATGATTCTCTCAGGAAAACTGTATCGACATATGATTTCTTTTTTTAAGAACCTGCAAACTGCAGTCTTCGTCACATTAGCAAATGAAGCGGCTTCTACCCATTTTGTGAAGTAATCTATAACAACAAAAATGAATCGGTGTCCATTAGAAGCTTTTGGGGAAATTGGCCCTATAACATCCATACCCCACATAGAAAAAGGCCACGGAGAAGTCATGACATGAAGGGGCGAAGGGGCTGCATGAATTTTTTCGCCATAAATTTGACATTTGTGGCACTTTCGTGCACAACTAATACATGCGTTTTCCATCGTCAGGCAGTAATAACCGAGTCTCATAATCTGTGTAACAGCTCGATTTAAGGGCTAGTCGAAATAGTGGTTTCGGGACCGCTAAATTGAAGTTAAGGAAAATTATTTTAATGTTATTTTATGTGTTATGGTATTATTATAAGGCTATGTGAAAATTTTGGTGCATTAATTTGAGTGATAGCATGCTTAATTGTGAAAAATGACTAAATCGCATAAAGTGCGAAAGTTCTATTTTATAAGGTAGAGGTACCTAATAGCTATAGAATGTAAATTGGAAGTTTTTAAAGTGTAATTAGGCCATTTATCTAGTGATGGCCGGCTATACAGGAGCTAGGAAGATAAGATTTTAGTGTTGGTCAAATTTGGTGGATATTAGGTGATAAAAAAAATAAAATAAGATGAATAAAGATGTTATCATCTTTTCACTATTCCTCCACATCCACCGAAAATTGAAGAAAAATAGGGGTTTTGAAGCTCAAAACTTCCAGCCAACATATTCCCTAGCAAGTAAGTGATTTTGAGGTTTTTCTTAATGGTTTTTGTGCTTTTGGAGTCCCCAAAGCTTAAGCTAGCTATTGAGGGGACTAATTTGAGATATGGTTGAAAGTCTATGGACTTGCCATGAGAGTAGTTATGTGGCTAGCTGAGTTTTTATGGAAGAAAATGAATGTTACGGAGGTAAGAAACAACTTTTTTGAAAGGTGTTAGCATGAAAACACCTAAATAGGACTTAAATGCAAATAATGAATTGGTGTCATAAATGCATGAAATAGTTGGAATGGTGAGTAGCTGTGATAGAAATAAATGTTCAGCTAGGCTTTTTTATTGAGAAAATGTGATGAAAAATTATTTACGAGCCTCGGGGAAAAATTGTAATTTTCTATAATACAAGGGCAAAATGGTCATTTTTGCCTAAGTGTAGAAATTGATGCATTATGATTATAGAATGATCTAAATGAGTGAATCTTATTGTTATAGATCAAGAAGAGTGCAAAATTAACTTGACTGGGGAAAAGGCAAGGTCACAGATTAAACCGTTATTTGGCGCGTTTTGAACCGAGATAAGTTTATGTGTAAACAATGCATTTTATATATATTGTTGTTGCTAACTAGTGTATAGCACAATTGAGAACATGTATGATTCAAGTGGATTTAATGTGGTAGTTATTGAATAACTCTAGTATGAATAATGGAATAGATATGTAAGTGTGTTATATCAATACTTGATGATGGGCTAAGTGCGATACCACCTTAATACTTAATTACGATTGGGCTATATACTATACCATCGTCTATTTATCATTTGGTGGGCTATGTCCGATACCACTGTAACTAACCTCTTGGTGGGCTACGTGCGATACCACCCCAAATAAATCTGATAGTGGGCTAAGTGCGAAACCACCGAGAAATTGATCTTAAGTAGTTGATCAATAGATTGTGATGTGTTGTATTATGTGATATTGTGGTGCTAAGTGCAGGGAGTTATGCTAATGAATATATACATTAATCTTGTGACATAGTAGGAATGTGGAAATGGGAAAAATGAGTAAGCATGATTATGAATGTGGTTTGTTTCTTGTTTATTATGCATTGCTATATAATTGTTTAGCATATACTAAAATGTTATATTATTTACATGTAAACTTACTAAGCTTAAAGCTTACTCGCTTCTCTTTTCCTTTGTTTTATAGAGTTTAAGAGCCGAGCCGGGATACGTGAATAACCAAAAGACTGCCCACACTATCTGCTCATCTCGGTATATTTAGACTTAGAGATTTTGAATATGGCATGTATAGGGGCTAGACTAGGGGTATTGTTTTGTTATTTTGGCCAAGAGTGTGTTGGCCCCTTTTATGAGAAAATTTTTGTGTATATATATACCCATAGTTGTTGGCTCTTTGCTACATATATGAGAATATAAAGTTATTCATGGAAGTTCATATTGCAATTATGAGTTGTTATTTGATATTTTGAATGGATTCATGTGGTGTGATCTAGAGGGATGCAAAGAGCTTGGCAGATAGCCTCGTTCTTGTCTACATAGGTAGACACACGGACGTGTGTCTAGGCCGTGTGTGACACATAGTCAGTCCATGGGCGTGTGCCCAGGCCGTGTGAAGTCTGCACTTAGGATTTGGAATTTAAATCGCCACACGGTAGAAGCACATGGGTGTGCAACCAGCCATGTGGATTAATCAGAGACGACCACGGGCCAACCACACGGGCGTGTGCTTTGGCCGTGTGCTAATTAAGGGTTGATGATGTTCATAGTTAGAGAGCTCCATGGATAGAAGACACGAGCGTGTCTAGGCTGTGTAATTGAAGTAAGTGTTGTCCACGGGCATCGAACACGGGCATGTGAGATGATATACGAGCGTGTTCCTAGACCAACACGGGCGTGTGGCCCCTGTTTTGATGAGAAGTTTCTTGAGATTGTAAAAGTTTCGAGATTAGTTCTGAAGTCTCTCGGAGGTATGTTTAGGATCTTGTAGGCCAAGATTGAGCTTTGCTATAGGTTTAACAACGATATTTTATAGCCTATTTTGAGACGTTAAGTGTGATAAGTAGGTAACGCCTCAAACTCAGTTTCGACTTCAGATACGAGTAAGGGGTGTTATATTTAGTGGTATCAGAGCTATGGTTTAGTTAGTTCTAGGACTACCGTAGCATGTGTGAGAGTCTAGCCATACATTCCATAAGTATATAATGATAGTGTGGTGGCTTCTGATGATTCTAAATTTTATTTTTATGTAGTATATAAATCCCGATCAATCAGCTGCTGATGACGCAGCTAGTAATGCGCCGGCTCCCGCGCAATGCACCGCGCCTGTACAAAGAGGACCCAAGACTAGGGGTCAAGGAGAAGAGGCTTGGGAAGCTTTTGTCCAAATGATGAGTAACTGGTATATAGAGTATGTGCGAGCGAACCCTAATGCTCAACCTCCTCCACCCCCTCCTATACCCCAGCCAGTTCCTATGGCTCCCTAAGGTATAGAATTAGTGAGGACAACTAAGCCCCCGGTAGACAAAATTTAGAAGCAAGGGGCTGAGGACTTTCGACCTAACATAGATGATGACCTTGAGAGGGCTGATTTTTGGCTTGAGAACTCAATGAGAGTATTTGATGAACTCTCATGTATATCTGAAGAGAGTTTAAAATGTGCCGTGTCCTTGCTAATAGACTCGGCATACCATTGGTTGAAAACATTGACATCAGGGGTTTCGAAGGAGAGAGTGACGTGGGACTTCTTTTTGGAAGAGTTTCGTAAGAAGTATATAAGTCAGAGGTTTGTGGACCAAAAACAAAAGGAGTTCTTTGAGTTAAAGTAAGGAAAAATGACTGTGGCGGAATATGAGCGCAGATTTGTTAGGCTCGGTAAATACGCACAAGAGTGCATGTCCACAAAATCCATTTTATGCAAGATATTTGAAGACAGGCTGAATGAGGATGTTAGACTTCTAGTCGGGATTTTAGAACTAAAAGAATTTGAGGTATTGGTTGATAGGGCTAGTAAGGCCGAAGAATTGAGTAAAGAAAAGAGGAAAGCCGTGAGTGAGGCCCGAGATGCAAGAAAATGGCCGATGAGTAAATCCTATCAAGCTCAATCGAACAGGTCCAAGGAAGTGAACCCTTGGACGACACATCTGTAACATCCCGGTTTAGACCCTAGTCGGAATAGTGGTTCGAGACCACAAATCCGAGGTCGTAAAAATATTTTAATGATATTTTCTATGTGAATAATTTGTAGTATATCCTGTGTGAAAATTATGTGTGATAATTTGATTGTTTATGTGTCGAATTAAAAGAAAGGACTTAATCGTATAAAGTGTAAAAGTTGTGTGCTGGTTTAAAAGTGCTAAATTGTTGTTATCTTTATAATTGAGAGGATTTATATTGCAAATTAGCTAAATGTAAGAGTAGTGGATGGCATGTTGTTTATTATAAGGCTTTTATTTATCATTTATAAAAGATAAAAGAATGATATTATATTATAAAGTTATATTATGATTAAATGAAATGGAAAGTGGGGTTGTTCATTCATTCTTAGTGCCAAAAATACAAAAGAAAAGAAGGACAAAAAGCTTTGAAAATTTCGGCTAGGGTTAAGCTTGATTTAAGGTATGTTTGAGCTCGAATTTTGTTTAGTTTTACGTTTTTGTAATCGTTGCTTTGTGCTCTACAAAACCCATGCTTGAATTTTGTAAATTGATGATGTTTATGGAATATGCCATTGATGATATGTTGAGCTTTGTGATTGTTTATGGTGTTAAAATAAGGATTTGAGCTAGATGAACATACTTTGTTCTTGAATTTTTGATGAATTTAACTAATTAGGGCTAAATTGAGAAAATGAGAAAATGAAGGGTTAAATTATGAAATAAATAAAAAGTGTGGATTTGTATAGTCATAAGAAGAATTTGGCTAAGCACATGTATATTGAAATTTTGTGTATTTGATGATTTTGTGAGATAGGGACTAAAGTGTCAAAATGTGAAAATGTGAGGGCTATTTTGTAAAATGCCCTAAATGTGTGTGTGTGGACTAAATTGAATGAGTTAGTGATTGAATGGATTGAATTTGAATGTGTATAGACCAAGAGAGAAGAGGTTCAGATCGAGATCGAGGCAAAGATAAAGTACTCGATTAATCGACCGTATCGATAGTCGACGTCCGAGGTAAGTTCGGATATAATACTTGTTATTAAGATATGTTTTAGTATTATGTATTGAATATGTATATGTATATGAGATTTGAGATGCTACGTGCAAGAGTTAGTTGATGGCACTAAGTGTGCGAAAATGTAAATCGAAATAGAAATGAATGGCACTGGGTGTGCGATGAAATGAAATCTACGGCTTATTGTTTTGGCACTGTGTGTGCGACGCCGAGACAAGTCAGTTAAAAGAATAGGCACTAAGTGTGCGATGACAAATATGCTACGATTATGTATATAGCACCGAGTGTGCGATTAAATTGAGTGTAAACTAAAGAATGACGGCAAGTAATTTCGAGCATTGAATAGCTTGGAGGCTTAATAACTATGTGTAGCTAAGGTACGTATTGAACCTTTCTGGTTGATGGGCATAAATAAGCTATGATTGAGGGAATGAGTATTTTAGCCATGGATGAGAAGGCATGAATATGAGATAATAGATCTATGTGATTGTTTATTATATACATTGGTTTAATTTGATATGATAATTATATTGTATGTCAAACTTACTAAGCTTTAGAAAGCTTACTGTGTGATTTGTTTGTAACATCCCAAAATTGGGCCTAGGAGAATTGAGCCCAATGGGCCTTAGGCGTAGTAGCGTTTAAATTTTTGGAGAACAAGAGATCGGCTTAAATGCTAGTTAGACCTATTGGATAAGTGATTTTGGAAGGTTAGAGGGCTTCTATGAAGTCCCAGGATCAAATATTGGCTTTGGGGAAATTTTGGTTTTAGGTGAAAAAAACCCTGAAAGTTGGCAGATAGGTCTTAAGAATAAAATATGAAGGAAAATGACACAAGTGAAGTGTGTGGTGTAGTGGCAAAGTGACGCCACATAAGAGACAAGGGCGTGACGCCACAAGGAAAGAAGGAGGTCCAAGGTTCAAGTCTTGGCTTTTGCATTTTGGTTTCTTTTTACTTGGATCTTAGAATTTGGGCCATAGTTTATATTTAGTTGCACTTGGTTTAAGACACAAGAGGAGCTTGTGGCCAAGTGGTTAGCGGCATGGATTATGTTGCAAGAGAGTCCAGGTTCGAATCTCATGAGAAGCAAAGGAGTATTTTTTTTTATGGTGCGGACGGTAAGAGTTTTAGTTGAATTTAAACTCTACTCGTGAAGGATCCACATCGGAAAGACACAAAGAATGAAGGTGAAGAGCTAGCTATATAAGGAGCATCCTAGGAGGAGAGTAAACACATCTTGGAGGCGTTTGGGCACAAGAGTGGTCTGAGCGCGGATTAGCCCTGAGTCCTATCGGTGTGTAACTCTCTACTCTACTTAGCAGAGCGGCAAAATGCCGAAATGCCGGTCACACGGCATTAGTACCCACACGAGCGTGCGAGCGCACGTGTGGGGCTTCGACGGATAGTTGAGGCCATCAGTAGTATTCTTGTGGGTTGGGGCTGCTTGGGCCTCGATGGGCCGAAGTGGGCCCAATGGGCCTGTGGGCCCATATGAGTAAATTGTGTGGTTGTTTAGTATATGTTGAACTAGACTAGGTGGAACTTATATACGTGGCTAGATTTGTGCTAGGTGGGCCACACGAGCGTGTGGGCCCGGATGGGCTGAAATCGGGTTTTAGGCCCAATCGTCCGGTACGACCGGAAATGGTAGCTCATTCGCTAGTGGTGACATTAGGCCTTCGAAAAGGCTATTGCAGGTGTGAATTTACGAAAATACCCTTGGTGGGTAAATTACGAAAATACCCTTGGTAGGTAAAATTACGGTTATACCCTTAGAGGTTGATTAGCATGATTATGTTGTTTAGTTTTGGCCGATTGTAAGGGAAGGCTTGATCTCGCATGCCTCGGGTTGTGACTAGTGCTCGAAAAGCATTAAGGAAGGGGGATCTAGTACGTTAGATCTTGATCTACGGGATTTGATAGTCGCGTTAGTAACCAGTGTGTAAACTTACACACTCTATTACTTAGTAATGTGTTTTAATAACCTGAATATGATAAAGCTGAAACAGTGTGGATGTTGATATGATACCCTATGGGTATGAGCAGGGATTCGGGTAAGTCCGTTTCGATATGAGTTCTGCTATTCGATATGTCACCTCATAGCGACTTGTCCCAGTGGCTTAGCACCACAGTGGGTTGGCCCCACAGTTGACATATCAGGATCGTCGCCAGTGATTTGGTATCACACGTGGGTTGTCCCCACACTTGGATATTAATATTTTGTGACTTTGGGTCACTAGAGGTTTGGCACCTCATAGCGACTTGTCCCAGTGGCTTAGCACCACAGTGGGTTGGCCCCACAGTTGATATTACGGGATTGTCGCCAGTGATTTGGTATCACACGTGGGTTGGCCCCATAGATGGATTGTTCGTGACTTTGGGTCACCAGTGGTTTGGCACCACATTATTGGATATCGTGACTTTGGGTCACCAGTGGTTTGGCACCACCAGTGGTTTGGTACCACACGGGGTAGAAAAAGGAGTTTCGGATGGTTAGGTTATGGGGTTTGCATGATTTGCATGTTTTATCAATGATCTGTGTAAGTGCTTGAATTATCGGGTTGGGGATTTATACACTGAGTCTTGGTGACTCACCCCTTCCCTTATATTTTGCAGATGAGGCATAGATCGCAGATATGGAGCTGGGGAGGAGTCGAGGTGGCCATGCATGTTGGTTTCGGGTTTTGACTATAAAATACCTTCTCAGTTTTATTTATTTTCTTTAAATTTGGTATGATTTTTGTAATAAGGTCACTGGTTGTTATTTTGGGTTTTGGTTATTTGATTTACTTCGATGTTGTTATGCATGTGATTAGAACTTGTTTGCTTAATTAACCGTTAAATACAAATGCGTTTTCAAAACTATACCTCTTGGGTTTTCCAAACGTTACAAGATAATAAAGGTAACTTGGATTTTTTTATAAACTCTCATTTTCAAATCACTTTAAAGGCGAATGGTTCTAAACTTGATTTTTCTTATCGCGTTTAGTTTTAACAAGTGTCCAATGTTTTCTAAAATCGGCAATCACAAATGGGTTTTTACTCACGAGTTTTCCAAGTATTACGACAACTCCTAAAACAAACTCAGCATCAATTATTACTAAGTTTTCTAAACCCTAAAACAAAACAGAGTCTTCTTTAAACATTTTCGACAAACTTATGATTTTAAGATGTTTTCACTCCGTAATATGCCAGATTCGGTCGTAACGTTTAGGCCGGGTTTGGGGTTTCTCTGCTTTGCAGTGTCAGTATAGCTAGCTTGGATCAGGGGATCGTCAGCACCTCAGTCACACTATCGACAATCTATTTTGGGGTATTTTGGAAAGATGGACGTAGTTAAATATGGCATGTATAGGCTGGTCTTTTGAATGTGAATCATGTTTGATTTTGTAAGTGGCCATGAGATGTGGCTAGATATGTGCTAGTTTTAGCATGAATAAATTTGGTATATATATATGTGATGCATGTTTTGGTATGGGTTATGAGTTGAGAAATTGACTTATGAATGGTAACTTTGTGTTGGCAAAATGCTAGTATGAATTAGTGAAATTGAAAAAGAATGATGTTTGGTAATGAATGAATTATGCTTGTGATGATATGAGTTTTAGTCTTGAAATTGTCATGGTTTTAATTGGTATTAAATGCATGGTTTGAATGACTATTTTGGTAGGTTTTTGGTGATTATATGTGTATGAAATGACTTAATAAATATGGCTTGTAAGTTTGACCCTAAGTGGGTGGGATTTTGGCATTGTAAATGGCTTATTATGTCACACGGTCAAGGCGCACGGGCGTGCCTAATGACCATGGGTGTATATCAGGATGTAGCCTAGTAGTACACGGCCTTGACACGGGCATGTCAGATGGCCGTGGTGTGCAAGTCAATATCTAGCTAAGAGCACACGGCCATGGCACACGGGTGTGCTTGGCGGCCGTGGTAGGGAAGTTAGTATATGGCCTAAGAATACACGGCCTTGGCACACGGTCGTGCCAAATACTTAGTAACCATATGGTTTCTTCAAGATCGACCACGACCAGTGCACACGGGCGTGCCCGGTGGCCGTGGGGACCAAGTCAGTTTATAGGCACGGAAGGACACACGCGGGTGTCTGGAAACTGTGGAGGGCACACGGTCTCCTCCCACGGGCATGTATCCCCTGTAGTTTAGAAAAGTTTCAAACTTTCCATAGAAATTGTATTTGTTTCGGTTGAGTCCCAACCAGATTTATAAGCATGGTTTAGGTCTCGTAGACCTTGATAAGGGACACCATGATTGTAATTGAATGTGATTGAAAATGATTGACTTTGTGTCATAAATTCTAGTTGTTAAATGTTCTGATTGATTGGTAATACCTCTTAACCCTGTTTTGGTGATGGTCTCGAGTTAGGGGTGTTACATTTTATTGGTATCAGAGCTACGATTTAGTCGATTCTCGGACTAACGTAGCACGTGGGAGTCTAGCTACATGCCATATTATGAAATTGCGATAGTGTGATGAATTCTGACAGTTGAAAATGTGTTTTCATATAGTAATGGATCCCGATCGAGCAGTTGTTGACGATGTGGAAAGTAATGCGTCTGCTCCCGCTCAAGGGACAACGCCGGCCACATCTAGGCTGAATGATAGTGGTGAGGGAGGAGAGGCTAAGCAAGCCTTCTTCCGAATAATAAGCGAGTGGTTTACAGAGTTCGTTCGAACGAATGTGGCTGCTCCACAACCTCCACCCCCACAAGTACCTGTTGTGCCACAAGTTGCAGATCCGATCAGATTGAATAAACCACATGTAGACAAGATTCAAAAATATGGGGCCGAAGAGTTTAGGGCCACATCTGATGACGATGCTGAGCGAGTCGAGTTTTGGCTTGAGAATACAATCAGAGTATTTGATGAAATGTCGTTGAACCCTGATGATTGCATTAAGTGTGCAGTTTCCTTGTTGAGAGACACGACTTACAACTGGTGGAAAATGTTGATATCTGTGGTTTCGAGAGAGAGAATCACCTGGGATTTCTTTCAAACCGAGTTCAGAAAGAAGTATATCGGTCAACGCTTTATTGATCAGAAATGTAAAGAGTTTCTAGAATTGAAACATGGCCGGTTGTCTGTTACTGAGTATGAGTGAGAATTTGTAAGATTGAGTCAATATGCGAGAGAATATGTCTCGACTGAAGCTACTATGTGCAAACATTTTATAGAGGGATTGAATGAAGACATTAAATTGTTGGTTGGGATACTTGATATAAATGAATTTGTTGTGTTAGTCGAAAGAGCATGTAAAGCTGAGGAGCTCAGTAAAGAGAAGAAGAAAGCCGATTCTGAGGCTCGTGATGAAAGAAAGAGATCGATGAATAAGTTCTCTCAACCTTCAGCAAAGAGATATAGATATGAAAGAAATCATTCAAATGTTTCGTTGGGACATCCAAGTAGAGATCATTCGAGACAAAGTACTGGTTTACGAATTCAAGCTCTGAATGAACCAAGTGTTGGTAGTGCTAAGAGTAACAAACCTGAGTGCAGACAGTATGGAAGACGGCATGTGGGAGAGTGTTGGGGCAAGTACAATAATAGAGTTTGTTATAAATGTGGATCTCGAGATCGTTTTATTCGAGATTGCCCAAATATGGTCGAATAGGAGAATGTTCAGAGTGAAAGACCAAGTAATGTGACGACTAGAGGTAGACCATCCAGAAACAATAGAAATGTGAGCGAAAGTCAAAGGGGGACAACTAACATAGTTGTGAGGTCAGAAGCGAGAGCACCTGCCCGAGCTTATGCTATACGTGTACGAGAGGAAGCATCATCTCCAGACGTCATCACTCGTACTTTCACTTTAGTTGATACTGATGTCATTGCATTGATAGATCCTGGATCAACCCATTCCTATGTGTGTATGAACTTAGTATTGAATAAGACTCTACCTGTTGAGTCTACTGAATTTGTGATTAGAGTATCGAACCCCTTAAGCAAGTGTGTTTTGGTGGATAAGGTGTGCAAGAATTACCCATTGATGTTTCAAGATTTATGTTTTCCGGTCAATTTGATGTTACTACTATTCAATGAGTTTGACATAATTCTGGGTATGGATTGGCTTACTCTGCATAATGCCATCGTGGATTGTAAAAGAAAGAGTATTGAGTTGAAGAGTCAGAATGGTAATATAGTCCAAATTGAATCCAATAATATGAAAGGATTACCAGCTGTTGTATCTGCGATGAAAGCTATGAACTATGTGAGAAAGGGTTGTGAAGCTTATTTGGCGTACATGATTGATACAAAGTTGTCGAAAAAGAAAGTTGAATCTGTGCCCGTAGTATGTGAGTTTTCAAATGTGTTTCCTGAAGAGCTGCCGGGATTACCTCCGATTCGTGAAGTTGAGTTTGGTATTGAGTTGTTGCCTGGTACTACACCTATGTTGATAGCTCCATATAGAATGGCACCAACAGAATTGAAAGAGTTAAAATCGCAATTGCAAGAATTAGAGGATTTGCACGACCGAGTTTCTCATCCTGGGGAGCTCCTGTGTTATTTGTGAAAAAGAAAGATGGAACTATGAGAATGTGTATTGATTATCGACAACTGAATAAAATGACGATAAAGAACAAATATCCGTTGCCTCGAATTGATGATTTATTTGATCAGCTGAGGGGAGCTACAATGTTTTCTAAGATAGATTTGAGATCAGGCTACTATCAGTTAAGAGTTAAAGAATCTGATGTGCCGAAAACTGCTTTCAAAATGAGGTGCGGACATTACGAATTCTTAGTGATGCCTTTCAGACTAACAAATTCTTCTGCAGTGTTTATGGATTTGATGAATCGGATATTCAGACCGTATTTGGATCACTTTGTGGTGGTGTTCATTGATGATATTTTTATTGATTCGTGTGATGAGACGCAACATGCTGAACATTTGAGAATTTTGTTACAAACTTTACGTGAGAAGCATTTATGTGCAAAGTTTAGTAAATGTGAATTTTGGTTACGAGAGGTTGGGTTTCTGGGACATATTGTATCAGCTGCAGGAATACGAGTTGACCCAAGTAAAATATCCTCTATTTTAGAATGGAAGCCTCCGAGAAATGTGTCTGAAGTCCATCGTCTTTTTTGGGACTAGCGGGATATTATAGACGATTTGTGAAAGGCTTCTCGATGATTACAACTCCATTGACAAAGTTGTTACAAAGGATGTTAGATTCGAGTGGTTTGAAAAGTGCCAACAGAGTTTTGAGCAGTTGAAAGTGTTGTTAACGGAAGCACCAGTGTTGATTCAACCTGAATCAGGCAAAGAGTTTATAGTTTTTAGCGATGCATCAATGAATGCTTTGGGCTGTGTACTGATGCAAGAGGAGAAAGTCATTGCTTATGCTTCGAGACAATTAAAACCGCATGAAATGAACTACCCAACGCATGATCTTGAATTGGCTGCGATTGTGTTCGTATTGAAGATTTCGCGTTACTAAAACTAACTCTGAAAATTTATAAACAAGTGATCAAACTTGGAACTAACTCTGACAATGATTTAAGGCAAGCGTACCTATCGAACAGTAGTATAGTTTAGGCAAGACTGGATGTCAAACCCAAAAGAACCAAAAGTATTAATACTAACTTTCTTTCTATTATCTAGCCTAAATATTAAGTGATTGGTTGTTTAAACTAAAACTAACTAATTAACAAGCTAAGATACAAAGACAAAAAGATTAAATTGAAAAGATAACTTTTAGGAAAACTCAGTTGATTTAAGCGATACCCTTAGGAAGAATCCACCTAGACTTCACTTGTTATTTAACACTGAACCATACGATTTATTTACTTAGTTTGATCCGTGAGACTCCCTAACCTATATTAAACCCTCTCTCTCCACGAATAATGTCTAACCCTAGGTTAATTAGTGGAACTCTCGTTCTCTTATAATAACCCCCTAGAATAGCAGTAAATCAATCTGTGGATTCCCATATTAGGTTTCACCCTAATCCGGCAAAATCTCGTCACCCTATCTCTAGGTGTACGATCAACTCCGCTTAATTCTGCTAGATCTTCTCTTAGGCAGGGTCTATTCCTCCTCCACCTAAGCACATCAAATTTGGATTAAAAACGTAATTAAGAACAAACTAAGTATTTATCATATAATTCAGAAAACAGTAACAAGATTCATCATAGGTTTCATCCCCTTCGGGTATCCGAAGAATTAGTTCATAACGATAAAAGAAACATCTCAAAAGAAAAGATAAAATAAAACATAAGAAATCCCTAAAACCCCCTGAAGGAATTGAAGGAGAATTCTGCCGTTTTGAGTAGAATTCCGGCTTTTTGAGATGGATCAACTGACTATCTTCAAATTATCCCCACAATTCTGACCTTTCTGGCTCGGCTCCTTGGCCTTGCTAACTGCCCCTTTTTAGCTGGTACTAAGGGGGTTTATATAGGCTTTAGAATTAGGTTTCTTTTCCCCAAAGTATCCAAATTCGAATGAAATTAGTCTTTGCCACGACAGGGACACGGCCATGGCACACGCCCGTGTGGAAAGTCTTCAAGCCGTGTTCAAATTCTTTAATGAGACACGGCCGTGTAAATTGGGTTTAGGCCGTGTTCTAGATGACTGGCTTGGCACGGCCGTGTGAGCTTGAAGAGTCCAGGCGGTGTCGATTTCCTCTTTGGCCCAATTTGGTCCATTTTAGGTCCGTTTCTCGTTCTTTTCGTCCTTAGGTGCTTTCCTGAGTATAAGACATGAAAAGAAAGGATTAAAAGCACCTTTTTATATAAATTAAGGAATAAATCATCCAAAAGCATACTAAATGTGGGCCTAAAATATGTTACTTTTACGGTTTATCAAATACCCTCACACTGAAGCTTTTGCTTGTCCTCAAGCAAAATTCTCAACTTACAATTAAAACAAACTTTCCATGATTCATAATCTTCATTAATAATGCCTTATCATAATTCATAGATCATTTATACATGGATAATTTAACTTGAAGAGTCCTAAAAGTTTCAAACAATATAAGTCATACATTTGAAGCATGAAAACATAGGTGTTCCCCTTTGTCTAAATAATTACCTTTGATTCAAAATTGACAAGGATTGACATCATCACTAAATATTCACTCAAATCACTCAAGGTGTTTACGGTTTGGATTTAAGCACTCAAAAGTCTAACATGAAAGAGTTAATCCCATAGGCTTGCTTGAAAATCAAATCTCCACCACTGAAATATGAGATGAATCACAAATCAAAAGGTCTTTCATAGGGTTGTAACGGGGCTTGGTTTGAAGGTGTGGATATAGGCCGAATTAGAAGGTTAAAATCGAGATTGAATTGATAAGTTATATACTAATCCTAAATAATTACATCACTGGGAATAATAATGATTACATCAATTGGAAAACTTGAAATACTAATGCTATTTAATACGAGCTTCTTCTTTTCAATAATGTGGAATTTAACTTACAAGCTCATTTTTCATACTTCTAATATTGAATATACTTCAAAAAATTTTTTAAGAACAAACTAAAATATAAATTCATAACTGGAATAAAATAGCTAAATAACTTGATCAAATCAAATCTCGATATAAGGGTAGTCAAGAGAATGGTGATAACAAAAACAAAGGGTTTTGGGTTAATATTAGTGGGTGAGTCAATAAAAAGGGTTGTTAAGATCAACGGGGTCCACTAGGGGTTAATTATGAAGGTAGGTCTTTTAGTGGAGCAAGAGGGTTAAATCCTAGGTGCCTTAATCATCTCTGTATATCAAATCAATAATGTGGTCTCGACGTGCATAATTGATGCAAGTTCTAGAATAACAATTCAATGTTGACACACTCATAATTAGAAAGTGAGCATGAAAAGGATGTATGCTCTATAAGGCTCAAAATCTCACAAAAATTATGGGTATTTGATGTCAACCTCATAAATTTCAAACTTCAAGATAATATTTAGATTCAAGTAGACAACCTAGAAAATTTTAAGTTTCTTGAAAAATAGACTTATTATGCTTGATTCTCTAGTATCTTAGAGCATAAATATCAATGCACAATTAACTATTACTTACTCTAAAACATATCAATAAAAATAAAAAATCATAAGAAATTTCATCCTAATTTATAATATGAGAAAATTACTTAAAAACAAGTCAAAATTCAGGAATTTGAGAACAATGCAAAAAGTTAGGTACTGTTACCAACCCACACTTAAGATGTACATTGCCCTCAATGTACAAAGATATATATAATCAATTTTTATTAATCAAAAGAGAAGGGGGAAAGTAACACTTCCTGAATTTTGGATGTATTCCTTGATTTGGAGGCGTTGTCTTTGGTGGTGGTGATCGTCGGTCATCAAGATGATGAAATTGGGGAGCTCGTGAAGAGTTAGCCAGGGTTTATTCAGGTATATTTAAAATAAACTAAAGAAATAGGAATAAAAAAGCAAACTAAAGTGAGGAGAAATAGAAAATGAACTAAAATTAAAAGAAAAGATAATTGGACCGTAGAGTCCTTATTGTTGGGTGTGATTCTGAAGGTTGAGGTTATCATAGTGGTCGTGGTGTGATTCCTAAACAACCTTTAGAACCTAAAACCAAGAAACTGGAATGAAATAAAATAAATTAAGCATAAGATAGTCAACAGGAAGGAAATTGAAGCAAAAGAGAAATGAAAAAGAAAAACTAAATGGTCTCAAAGACCCTTGGCTTGTTTGGATGAAGCTGCCGGCATGGACTCATGTTAATCGGTCTCCTTTTAGGAAACTATGTTTGGCCTTTTACGCTTCTTCGCCATGATGTTGTTGTAGCTCAAGAGTCTAAGGACTTATTAGGAAAAGGAAAAAGGAAAAAGGAAAGAAATGAAAGAAAAAAAGAGAGAAAGAAGAAGATTGGGTGAAAAAGAAAGGGGAGGGCATGGTGTTTAAATAGAATTTCAAGTCTGGCAGTTTTGCATGCTCGTGTACTAAGGGTGTGTCGATTTACATGGCCGTGTTCCTATGCGTGTTGGCTCTCCATGCTCGTGTCTAGCCTGTGCTCGACAAGTCAGTATGTTGGCACAGTCTGAAGGCACGGGCGTGTTCAGGCCGTGGTTGGCAAGTCAGTAGCTTCACATGGTTGTGAGGCACAGCTGTGCCACTTTGTCGGTGCCCGTGGGTGAGTGGTTGGATCCGTGACTTAAAAACCTGACTCGTACCTTCCTGCTATGTATGTACAAAGATTCGTTAGGTACACACGGCCACGGCCACGGCTGTGTGCAGGGCCGTGTGGTCTAGAATTCTACACCCTTAGTTAGTTCAAAGTTAGGTGATAAAAAGAAAGAATAATCATGAAAACAAAAATATAGAAGTTAATAAAGTTAGTACTCGGGTTGCCTCTCGAGAAGCGCTCGTTTATATTCTTAAGCTAGACTTTTCCTGAAAATCAAGGTCGTTTAAAAATTTGAATATCTTCTCTCATGTTTTCCGTTTTACCTTCATGATAAAGTTGAAGTTGAGAAGTATTTGTTTTTAAATTACCGAAAATAGAATTGCTTACCTCAACTGTTTCGTGTGGGAAGACATTAATTACCTTGAAGAGTATATCTTTTTTCGTGATAGGATCAGGAGGAGGTGTTCGTGGGTCTGCTTTATCTACCTCATCTCCGATTTTGAAGTGATTCGATGTCCCTATGAGTTCTTCTGGGGGCTCCTTTGGCTTAGCTTAGTGTAGTTCTGTTTCCTCCTCGTGTATTCCTAGTTTTTCATTGAAGTGTGTTTTCCACTCGTCTAGTTCCTTGGTCTAAATCCCTTGTTCCTCATGAATTATTTCTTTGTTGGTACATGTGATGGGATCGGGATCTCGCTGTGGTGTTTCCTGAAAAGAAGGTGTAATCGAATGTTTATCAAAAGAATTTTCTTTCTCACATTTGTTACTTGATGTTCTATCCGAGTCGAGGGCTTGAAGAGTGACCGTCTCGTTGCCTACACAGAGTATAAGTTCACCTACATTATCATCAATTTTAGTTCTGGCAGTGGCTAAAAATGGTTTTCCTAAAATTAGAGGAATCGAATTATCCTCATCCATATCTAAGACAACAAAATCTACTGGGAATACGAATTTGTCAACTTTTACGAGCACATCTTTGATTATACCCCTAGGAATTCTAACGATTTTATCAGCTAACTGGATACTCATCCTAGTTTGTTTGGGTTTCCCTAGACTTAGTTGTTTAAACATTTTGTAAGGCATAACATTTATACTTGCCCCTAAATCAGCCAACGCATTATCAATAGTTCAACTATCAATTAAACATGAAATTGTAAAACTCCCTGGATCTTTTAGTTTTTGCGGTAGTTTATTTTGTAGAATTGCCGAGCACTTTGCATTGAGTTCCACATGTGATTCTTCGTCTATCCTTTTCTTTTTCGATAACAGCTCTTTTAAAAATTTCCTCGAGTCTGGCATCTGAAAAAGAGCTTCAAGAAGAAGTAAGTTAATATGTAATTTCTTTAAAAGTTTAAGAAACTTACCAAACTGTTCCTCTGAATCGTCTCTTTTCATGGCTTCGAGATAAGGTATGCGAGGTTGGTACTCCTTGATTACCGGTTTCGGCTTTTCTTGTGTTACCTCTACCTTACCTTCGTCTGCCTTGTTTTATTGTATAGGAATCGGTTCATCTAACATTTTACTGTCATGAGGTGTGATGGCTTGGATTTGCTCCTTTGGATTAATCTCAGTGTTGCTTGGTAGACGCCCTTGTTGTCTTTCGGACATTTGTTGCGCAAGTTGTCCAAGTGTCTTAGTAATTTCCCCAACTTGGTTCTCAATTGCTTTGATCGATGTGTGTTGGTCCTTAAGTGTTGTCTCACTCTTTTGGACACAGGTTTCGGTGGCCTCCATGAATTTTGCCAACATCTCTTCGAGGTTCGGCTTCTTCTCTTGTGGATAGTGCTGATTTTGGAAGTTTTGAGGAGGTTGTTGTCTTTGATTTCCTTGATTTCCTTGTCCTTCCCACAAAAAATTTGGGTGGTTCCTCCAACCTGGATTATATGTGTTACTATAAGGATTATTATTTGATCTGAAATTATTACCTATATAGTTCGCTTGTTCGCCCTCTGTGCTCGGTTGGTAGGGTGGGTACTTAGTATTCGCCACAATTCCACTTGCATCGCTCTGCATAACTGGATGTACCTGCGAAGAACACAAACTATCAAGCTTTTTATTCATCAATTCTACCTGATTTGATAGCATGGTTACTGCGTCGAGGTTGTAAACTACGGCTGATTTTGTAGGTTTCATCCTTGTAACCTGCCACTGATAATTATTCAGTGACATCTCTTCAATGAACTCGTATGCTGCTTCAGGAGTCTTATTATTAAGAGTTCCACTGGCGGCTGAGTCGATTAATTGTCTCGTTGAAGGATTCACACCGTTGTAAAAAGTTTGGACTCGAACCCACAAAGGTAGTCCATGGTGTGGGCATCTTCTCAGTAGGTCCTTGTATCTCTCCCATGCATCGTATAATGTCTCTAAATCCATCTGCACAAAAGAAGAGATATCATTCCGTAATTTGGCCATTTTGGCCGATGGGAAATATTTTAACAAAAATTTTTCGGTCATTTGGTCCCATGTAGTGCTTGACCCTCGTGGTAACGGGTTTAACCACTGTTTAGCTTTATTTCTTAATGAAAAGGGAAATAACCGAAGACGTATGGCATTATCAGAAACGCCATTTATTTTGAAGGTATCGCAGAGCTCTAAAAAGTTAGCTATATGTGTGTTTGCATCTTCGTCCTACAAACCATCAAGCTGAACAAACTGTTGAATCATTTGAATAGTGTTAGGCTTTAATTCAAAATTATTAGCAGCTATAGAAGGCCTAACAATACTCGATTCTGCTCTTGTTAAATGAGGTTTAGCATAATCATACATAGTGCGTGGAGCATTATTTTTTGCCACATCTTGTGGTGGTGGATTATTTTCGTCCATCCCTTTAGTAAGATTGGGTTCTCGCTCTTTTTCTGTGTAATTTAGGGCTCGCCTAATTTCTCTACGATTTCTTCGAGCGGTTGCTTCAATATCATTGTCGTATACTAGAGGTCCTGTCGGGTTCCTTCTAGTCATAAACTGGAGGTACCTGAAAGGAATAAAGAAAAAGAAGGAAAATTAGTAAAAATAATAAAGAAATAAAAATAAAGAAATAAAAGAAGAATGGCTAAAGTAATAAAAATAGAGCTTTCTTAATATTTTAGTTCCCCGGCAACGGCGCCAAAAACTTGATTGATCGAAATCAGAGTTTTAAAATTTATAAACAAATGATCAAACCTGGAACTAACTCTGACAATAATTTAAGGCAAGCGTACCTGTCGAACAGTAGTATAGTTTAGGCAAGACCGGATGTCTAACCCAAAGGAACCAAAAGTATTAATACTAACTTTCTTTCTATTATCTAGCCTAAATATTATGTGATTGGTTGTTTAAACTAAAACTAACTAATTAACAAGCTAAGATGCAAAGACAAAAAGATTAAATTGAAAAGATAACTTTTAGGAAAACTCAGTTGATTTAAGCGATACCCATAGGAAGAATCCACCTAGACTTCGCTTGTTATTTAACACTGAACCATACGATTTATTTACTTAGTTTGATCCGTGAGACTCCCTAACCTATATTAAACCCTCTCTCTCGGTGAATAACGTCTAACCCTAGGTTAATTAGTGGAACTCTCGTTCTCTTATAATAACCCCCTAGAATAGCAGTAAATCAATCTGTGGATTCCCATATTAGGTTTCACCCTAATCCGGCAAAATCTCGTCACCCTATCTCTAGGCGCGCGATCAACTCCGCTTAATTATGCTAGATCTTCTCCTAGGCAGGGTTTATTCCTCCTCCACCTAAGCACATCAAATTTGGATTAAAAACATAATTAAGAACAAACTAAGTATTTATCATATAATTCAGAAAAAAATAACAAGATTCATCATAGGTTTCATCCCCTTCGGGTATTTGAAGAATTAGTTCATAACAAAAGAAAACATCTCAAAAGAAAAGATAAAACAAAACATAAGAAATCCCTAAAACCCCCTGAAGGAATTGAAGGAGAATTCCGCCGTCTTGAGTAGAATTCTGGCTTTTTGAGATGGATCAACTGACTATCTTCAAGTTATCCCCACAATTCTGACCTTTCTGGCTTGGCTCCTTGGCCTTGCTAACTGCCCCCTTTCAGCTGGTACTAAGGGGGTTTATATAAGCTTTAGAATTAGGTTTCTTTGCTCTAAAGTACCAAATTTGAATGAAATTAATCTTTGCCATGACAGGGACACGGCCATGGTACACGCCCATGTGGAAAGTCTTCAAACAGTGTTCAGATTCTTTAATGAGACACGGCCGTGTGAATTGGGTTTAGGCCGTGTTCTAGATGATTGGCTTGTCACGGCCGTGTGAGCTTAAGTCCAGGCCGTGTCGATTTCCTCTTTGGCCCAATTTGGTCCAATTTAGGCTCGTTTCTCGTTCTTTTCGTCTTTAGATGCTTTCCTGAGTATAAGATATGAAAAGAAAGGATTAAAAGCGCCTTTTTACATAAATTAAGGAATAAATCATCTAAAAGCATACTAAATGTGGGCCTAAAATATGTTATCTTTACGGTTTATCAGTCACTATCTGTTTGGAGAAAAATGTCACATCTATACTAATCATAAGAGCTTAAAGTACTTGATGACTCAGAAAGAATTGAACTTGCGGCATAGAAGATGGCTAGAGTTATTGAAAGATTACTAACTTGTGATAGATTACCACCCGAGTAAGGCTAATGTTGTTGCTGATGCCTTAAGCCGAAAATCGTTATGTTCTTTGCGAGTTATGAGTAATCTGATAGATCTATGTAATGATGGTGCGGTTGTAGCTGAATTAAAAGTAAAGTCGATGTTTGTACATCAAATTAGGGATGCTTAGAAAAATGATGTTGAAATGGTGGTTAAACGAACTCAATGTGAATTGAATGCTGAATCAGAATTTCGAGTTAGTAGTGATGATTGTTTGAGATTTAGAGATCGGATTTGTGTTCCAAGAAATTCAGGGTTGATTCAAATGATTTTGAATGAAGCTCACAATAGTTATTTGACTGTACATCCAGGGAGTACAAAAATGTATAATGATCTGAAACAGTTCTATTGGTGGCATGGCATGAAAAGAGACATTTCTGACTTTGTGTCGAAATGTTTAGTTTGTCAGCAAGTCAAAGCTGAACATCAAGTTCTGTCAGGGTTGTTACAATCGATTATGATTCTTGAGTGGAAATAGGAGCGAATTACGATGGACTTTGTGTCGGGTTTGCCCTTATCCCCGAGTAAGAAATATGCAATCTAGGTGACGGTGGACAGATTGACAAAATCAGCTCATTTTGTTTTGGTGAGAACCGATTATTCTTTAGATAAGTTGGCTGAACTGTATATCGATGAGATTGTGAGATTGCACGGAGTACCGTTATTTATAGTGTCTGACAGATATCCGAGATTTACATCACGATTTTGGAAGAAACTGCAAGATGCTTTAGGCATGAAATTACATTTGAGTACTGCTTTTCATCCGCAAACGGATGGTCAATTCGAACGAATTATTTAGATTCTTGAAGACATGCTGAGATGTTGCATTCTTGAATTTGAAGGCACGTGGGAAAAGCATTTATCATTGATTGAGTTTGCGTATAACAATAGTTATCAATCTAGTATCAAAATGGCACCATATGAGGCTCTTTATGGTCGAAAGTGTTGAACTTCATTGTATTGGACTGAGCTGAGTGAGAATAAGATTCACGGGGTTGATCTGATAAAAAAGACTGAACAGAAAGTGAAATTAATTCGTGATAGTTTGAAAGTAGCCTCAGATCATCAGAAGTCCTATTCAGATTTGAAACAAAAAGATATTGAATTTGAGGTTGGTGATAAAGTGTTTTTGAAAGTGTCTCCGTGGAAGAAAATACTTCGATTTGGCCGAAAGGGCAAGCTGAGTCCGAGGTTCATCGGACCATACGAGATTATTGAACGAGTTGGGCCAGTTGCTTATAGATTGAGACTGCCATCTGAGTTAGAAAAGATTCATAATGTGTTTCATGTGTCAATGCTTCGACGGTACAAATCAGACCCGTCTCATGTGATTGTTCCTACTGAAGTTGAGATTCAGTCAGACTTGTCGTATAGTGATGAATCGATCCGAATCTTGGCACGAGAGACTAAAGAATTGAGAAACAAAAGAATTTCCTTAGTGAAAGTATTATGGCACAAACACAGAATTAAAGAGGCTACATGGGAGTCTGAGAACATTGTGATATAGCAATATCCACACTTATTCACTGGTAAGATTTTTAGGGATGAAAATTCCTAAGCGGAGAGTTGTAACATCGCGGTTTAGACCCTAGTCCGAACAGTGGTTCGAGACCACAAATTCGAGGTCATAAAAAATATTTTAATGATATTTTCTATGTGAATAATTTGTAGTATATCCTGTGTGAAAATTATGTATGATAATTTGATTGTTTGTGTGTCAAATTAAGAGAAATGACTTAATCGTATAAAGTGTAAAAGCTGTGTGCTGGTTTAAAAGTGCTAAATTGTTGTTGTCTTTATAATTGAGAGGATTTATATTTCAAATTAGCCAAATGTAAGAGTAGTGGACGGCATGTTGTTTATTATAAGGCTTTTATTTGTCATTTATAAAAGATAAAAGAATGATATTATATTATAAAGTTATATTATAATTAAATGAAATGGAAAGTGGGGTTGTTCATTCATTCTTAGTGCCGAAAATACAAAAGAAAAGAAGGAAGAAAAGCTTTGAAAATTTCGGCTAGGGTTAAGCTTGATTTAATTTATGTTTAAGCTCGGTTTTTGTTAATTTTTACGTTTTTGTAACCGTTGCTTTGTGCTCTATAAAACCCATGCTTGAATTTTGTAAATTGATGATGTTTATGGAATATGCCATTGATGATATGTTGAGCTTTGTGATGGCTTATGGTGTTAAAAGAAAGATTTGAGCTAGATGAACATACTTTGTTCTTGAATTTTTGATGAATTTAGCTAATTAGGGCTAAATTGAGAAAATGAGAAAACGAAGGGTTAAATTGTGAAATTAATGAAATGTGTGGATTTGTATAGTCATAAGAAGAATTTGACTAAGCACATGTATATTGAAATTTTGTGTATTTGATGATTTTGTGAGATAGGGACTAAAGTGTCGAAATGTGAAAATGTAAGGGCTATTTTGTAAAATGCCCTAAATGTGTGTGTGTGGACTAAATTGAATGAGTTAGTGATTGAATGGATTGAATTTGAATCTGTATAGACCAAGAGAGAAGAGGTTCGGATTGAGGTTGAGGCAAAGATAAAGTACTCGATTAATCGACCGTATCGATAGTCGACGTCCGAGGTAAGTTCGAATATAATACATGTTATTAAGATATGTTTTAGTATTATGTATTGAATATGTATATGTATATGAGATTTGAGATGCTATGTGCAAGAGTTAGTTGATGGCACTAAGTGTGCGAAAATGTAAATCGAAATAGAGATGAATGGCACTGAGTGTGCGATGAAATGAAAGCTATGGCTTATTATTTTGGCACTGTGTGTGCGGTGCCGAGACAAGTCGGTTAAAAAAATAGGCACTAAGTGCGCGATGACAAATATGCTACGATTATGTATATAGCACTGAGTGTGCGATTAAATTGAGTGTAAACTAAAGAATGACGGCAAGTAATTTCGAGCATTGAATAGCTTAAAGGTTTAATAACTATGTGTAGCTAAGGTACGTATTGAACCTTTGTGGTTGATGGGCATAAACGAGCTATGATTGAGGGAATGAGTATTTTAGCCATGGATGAGAAGGCATGAATGTGAGATAATAGATCTATGTGATTGTTTATTATATACATTGGTTTAATTTGATATGATAACTGTATTTTATGTCGAACTTTTAAGCTTTAGAAAGCTTACTGTGTGATTGTTTCTCTGCTTTGCAGTGTCAATACAGCTAGCTCGAATCAGGGGATAGTCAGCATCTCAGTCACACTATCGACAATCTATTTTGGGGTATTTTGGAAATATGTACATAGTTAAATATGACATGTATAGTCTGGTCGTTTGAATGTGAATCATGTTTGATTTTGTAAGTGGCCATGAGATGTGGCTAGATATGTGCTAGTTTTAGCATGAATGAATTTGGTGTGTATATATATATGTGATGCACCTTTTGGTATGGGTTATGAGTTGAGAAATTGACTTATGAATGGTAACTTTGTGTTGGCAAAATGCTAGTATGAATTAGTGAAATTGAAAAAGAATGATGTTTGGTAATGAATGAATTATGCTTGTGATGATATGAGTTTTAGTCTTGAAATTGTCATGGTTGGAATTGGTATTAAATGCATGGTTTGAATGACTATTTTGGTAGGTTTTTGGTGATTATATGTGTATGAAATGACTTAATAAATATGGCTTGTAGGTTTGACCCTAAGTGGGTGGCATTTTGGCCTTGTAAATGGCCTATTATGTCAGACGGTCAAGGCGCACGGGCGTGCCTAATGATCGTGGGTGTATATCAGGATGTAGCCTAGTAGTACACGGCCTCGACACGAGCGTGTCAGATGGCCGTGGTGTGCAAGTTAGTAGATAGCTAAGAGCACACGGCAATGGCATATGGGTGTGCTTGGTGTCCGTGGTGGGGAAGTCAGTATATGGCCTAAGAGTACACGGCCTTGGCACACGGTCTAGCCAAATACTTATAACCGTGTAGTTTCTTCAAGATTGACCACGGCCAGTGCACACAGGCATGCCTACTGGCCGAGGGGACCAAGTCAGTATATAGGCACAGAAGGACACACGGGGGTGTCTGGAAACCATGGAGGGCACACGGTCTCCTCCCACGGGCGTGTCTCCCCTGTAGTTTAGAAAAGTTTCAAACTTTCCATAGAAATTGTATTTGTTTCGGTTGAGTCCCTACCCGATTTATAAGCATGATTTAGGTCTCGTAGACCTTGATAAGGGACACCATGATTGTAATTGAATGTGATTGAAGATGATTGACTTTGTGTTGTAAATTCTAGTTGTTAAATGTTCTAATTGATTGGTAATACCTCTTAACCCTGTTCCGGTGATGGTCTCGGGTTAGGGGTGTTACAACATCAGTCTGGTATTCGCAAAGAGAGCGAGGTAACATGTACTCGGGTACCAGAGTTCAAGCCACCTCGATGGCAACTGTGGGCAATCCCAAGTCCAAACTAGAATGCTCGAGTTGTGGCAGACACCATAATGTGGAATGTTAGGGAAACCATCGGAATTGTTATAAGTGTGGTTCCCCTGACCATTTCATCCGAAATTTCCCTGAGAAGGATGACAAAGAGAGGAAGCAAGAGATATGATCAAATAGTGTATCTTCTAGGGGTAGGCCACAAAAGAACCCGGGAGGTGGAACTAGTGGTAGAGGTGCATCGCGAGACTCCACTATGAGACCAGAGGGTCGGGCACCTGCAATGACTTATGCCATTTGCGCTCGCGAAGAGGCCTCATCTCCAGATGTAATAATGAGTACTTTTTCTCTTCATGACATCTTTGTTATTGCTTTGATTGATCCTGGGTCTACCCATTCTTATATTTGTATGAGATTGGCATCTAGTTTGAGTATGACTGTTGAGTCTACAAAATTTGTAGCAAAGGTGTCAAACCCATTGGGTAGATATGTGTTAGTTGAAAAGGTGTGTAGGAATTGTCCTTTGACAATTAGAGCTCATTATTTTCCGGTAAATCTTATGTTGTTGCCCGTTTGATGAATTTGATTTGATTCTCGGTATGGATTGGTTGACTTCACATAGTGCTTTAGTAAACTGTGGTAGTAAATTTATTGAATTGAAATGTGAAAATAGAGATGTTATTCGGGTTGAATCAGGTGGGTCATATAATTTACCGGTGATGATTTCTTCCATGGTGGCTGAGGAATATTTGAGAAAAGGGTACGAGTCTTATCTCGCTTTCGTGTTAAAGACTCAAGAGTTTGAAGCAAGGATTGAAACAATGCCGGTTGTATGTGAGTATTCAGATGTATTTCAGAAAGAGTTACGCAGATTGCCTCTAGTTAGAGAGGTCGAGTTCGGAATTGAGTTAGTTCCGGGAACGTCACCTATTTCAATTGCTCCATATAGGATGGCACCCTTAGAGTTGAAAGAACTGAAGGTTCAATTGCAAGAGTTGACAGATAAGGGTTTTGCGAGACCGAGCTATTCACTGTGGGGTGCTCCAATGCTTTTTGTACAGAAGAAGGATGGGTCGATGAGATTGTGTATAGAATATAGACAGCTCAACAAAGTGACTATGAAGAACAAGTATCCCTTACCAAGGATAGATGATCTATTTGATCAACTAAAGGGAGCTACGGTGTTCTCCAAGATTGACCTGAGGTCTGATTATTACCAGTTAAGGGTTAAGGAGCAAGATGTGCTGAAAATGACATTCTGGATGAGGTATGGCCATTATGAGTTTCTGGTCATGCCGTTCAGTTTAACGAATGCTCCTGCTGTTTTTATAGACCTAATGAACCGTGTCTTCCGACTGTATTTGGACAATTTTGTGGTTGTCTTTATTGATGACATATTAATTTATTCTCAAGATGAGAATAAACATGCGGAGCATCTAAAAATTGTCTTACAGACTTTAAGATACAAGCAGATATATGCTAAATTTAGTAAGAGTGAGTTTTGGCTCTGAGAGGTCAGATTTCTAGGACACATTGTGTCTGGTGATGGTATTAGAGTTGATCCTAGAAAAATCTTAGCTATTGTGGAGTGGAAAATGTCGAGGAACGTATCGGAAGTCAGTAGCTTTTTTAGTTTAGCGGGGTACTATAGACGGTTTGTGAAGGGATTCTCCATGATTGCTACCCCGATGACGAAACTGTTGCACAAAGATGTTAAGTTCGAATGGACTGAGAAATGTCAACAGAGTTTTGAGAGATTGAAAACATTGTTGACTAAGGCGTCGGTTTTGGTTCAACCTGAGTCGGGGAAAGAGTTTGTGGACTACAGTGACGCGTCGTTAAATGGTCTCAGGTATGTGTTGATGCAAGAGGGTAAGGTAGTCTCTTACGCCTCGAGACACTTAAAACCGCATGAAAAGAATTATCCAACTCATGACTTGGAGTTGCCGCGAATGTTTTCGCGTTAAAAATTTGGCGACATTATTTGTATGGTGAGAAGTGTCGAATCTTCACAGACTATAAGAGCTTGAAGTACTTGATGGATCAAAAGGATTTGAATTTGCGACAATGGCGATGGCTTGAGTTATTGAAGGACTATGAGTTAGTAATCTATTACCATCCGAGGAAAGCGAATGTGGTTGCGGATGCCCTGAGTAGAAAATCCTTGTATGCTTTGAGAGCTATGAGCACGAGCTTAGTATGGTCTAAAGATGGTGTTGTATTAGTCAAGTTAAGGGCTAGGCCATTATTTGTTCAACAGATATGTGAGGCTCAAAGGAATGATAACGAGCTGCAAGCTAAGAATGATTCTGAATTTCAGGTGAGTTCGAATGGTTGTTTAATGTTCCATGACAGGATTTGTGTAAGGATGATGAGTTAATTCGAAAGATATTTAATGAAACACATAGTGATTACTTGTCAGTACATCCGGGCAGTACAAAAATGTACAATGATCTGAAGAAATTTTATTGGTGGCCGGGAATGAAAAGGGACATCTCTGAGTTTGTAACAAGATGTCTAATTTGTCAAAAAGTGAAGGCTGAGCATCAAGTACCTTCGAGATTGCTTCAACCAATGATGGTTCCCGAGTGGAAGTGGGATCGAATTACCATGGATTTTGTGGCAGGGTTGCCTATGACTCCGGAAAAGAAAGATGTCGTGTGGGTTGTTGTAGATAGACTAACGAAGTTGGCTCATTTTATACCGGTGCGTATTGATTATTTACTGGATAAGTTAGCCGAGTTGTATATTGCGGAGGTGGTGAGGTTGCATATAGTACCCGTATCTATTATCTCGGATAGAGATTCAAGATTCACTTCGAGGTTTTGGAAGAAATTACAGGAAGCCTTGGGTACAAGGTTAAATCTTAGTACTGCATTCCATCCTCAAACTAACGGCCAATTTGAAAGAGTAATTCAAGTTTTAAAGGATATGCTCCGATGATGTGTACTAGAGTTCGAAGGTAGTTGGGAAAGATACCTACACTTGGTCGAATTTGCGTACAACAACAGTTATCAGTCGAGTATACGAATGGCACCGTATAAAGCCTTATATGGTATTAAGTGTCGGACTCCTTTGTATTGGACCGAGCTTAGTGAAAAGTAGACACATGGTGTCGATCTGGTTAAAGAGACTGAAGAAAAAGTGAAACTGATCCAGGATAGTCTGAAAGCTGCTTTAGACCGATAAAAGTCATAAGCGGACTTAAAAAGGAAGGACATCGAGTTTGATATGGGTGACAAGGTATTTTTGAAAGTGTCCCCGTGGAAAAAGATATTGAGATTTGGCCGAAAAGGGAAATTGAGTCCGCGATTCATAGGACTGTATGAGATTACCGATAGAATTGGGCTAGTAGCATACCGGTTGGCTTTGCTAATAGAGTTAAAGAAGATACACAATGTGTTCCAATGTATCGATGTTAAGACGACATCGCTCCGATCCTTCACATGTGATTCCTTCAACAGAAATTGAGATACGACTGGATATGACATATGAGGAGGAACTGATTAAAATCTTGGCTCGAAAGGTGAAACAGTTAAGAAACAAGGACATAGCTTTGGTAAAAGTGTTATGGCAGAAACATGGTGTAGAAGAAGCTACGTGGGAACCGAAAGAAGCCATGAGAGAGCAATATCCAAACCTTTTTACTGGTAAGATTTTTGAAGGCGAAAATCTCTAAAGGAGGGGAGAGTTGTAACAACTCGATTTAGGGGCTAGTCAGAACAGTGGTTTCGAGACCGGTAATCTGAAGTTAAGGAAAATTATTTTGATGTTATTTTATGTTTTATGGTATTATTATAAGGCTATGTGAAACTTTTGGTGCATTAATTTGAGTGATAGCATGCTTAATTGTGAAAAAGGACTAAATCGCATAAAGTGCAAAAGTTCTATTTTATAAGGTAGAGGTACCTAATAGCTATAGAATGTAAATTGGAAGTTTTTAAAGTGCAATTAGGCCATTTATCTAGTGATGGCCGGCCATATCATCTTTTCACTATTCCTCCACCTTCATCCACCGAAAATTGAAGAGAAATAGGGGTTTTGAAGCTCAAACGTTTCAGCCAACATATTCCCTAGCAAGTAAGTGATTTTGAGTTTTTTCTTAATGGTTTTTGTACTTTTGGAGTCCCCAAAGCTTAAGCTAGCTATTGAGGGGACTAATTTGAGATATGGTTGAAAGTCTAGGGACTTGCCATTAGAGTATTTATGTGGTTAGTTGAGTTTTTATGGAAGAAAATGAATGAGGGAGGTAAGAAACAACTTTTGTGAAAGGTGTTAGCAGGAAAACACCTAAATAGGACTTAAATGCAAAGAATGAATTGGTGTCATAAATGCATGAAATAGTTGGAATGGTGAGTAGTTGTAAGAGAAATAAATGTTCAGCTAGGCTTGTTTATTGAGAAAATGTGATGAAAAATTATTTACGAGCCTAGGGGCAAAATTGTAATTTTGCTATAATGCAAGGGCAAAATGGTCATTTTTGCCTAAGTGTAGAAATTGATGCATTATGATCATAGAATGATCTAAATGAGTGAATCTTACTGTTATAGATCAAGAAGAGCATGGAATTAACCTTGACCGGGGAAAAGGCAAGGTCACAGATTAAACCGTTAGTTGACGCGTTTTGCATCGAGGTAAGTTTATGTGTAAAAATGCATTTTATATATATACATTATTGTTGCTAACTAGTGTATAGCACAATTGAGAACATGTATGACTCAAGTGGATTTAATGTGGTTGTTATTGAATAACTCCAGTATGAATGATGGAATGGATATGTAAGTGTGTTATATCAATACTTGATGGTGGGCTAAGTGCGATACCACCTTAATACTTAACTACGATGGGCTATGTGCAATACCATCATATATTTATCATTTGGTGGGCTATGTGCGATGCCACCCCAAATAAATCTGATGGTGGGCTAAGTGTGAAACCACCGAGAAATTGATCTTGAGTAGTTGATCAATAGATTGTGATGTGTTGTATTATGTGATATTGTGGTGCTAACCGCAGGGAGTTATGCTAATGAATGTATTCATTGATCTTGTGACATGGTAGGAATATGGGAATGGGAGAAATGAGTAAGCATGATTATGAATGTGGTTTGTTTCTTGTTTAGTATGCATTGCTATATAATTGTTTGGCATGTATTAAAATGTTATATTGTTTACACGTAAACTTACTAAGCTTAAAGCTTACTCCCTTGGTAACTGCTTATCTCGGTATATTTAGACTTAGAAATTTTGAATATGGCATGTATAAGGGCTAGACTAGGGGTATTGTTTTGTTATTTTGGCCAAGGGTGCGTTGGCCCCTTTTATGAGAAATTTTTTATGTATATATATAGCCATAGTTGTTGGCTCTTTGCTACATATATGAGAATATAAAGTTATTCATGGAAGTTCATATTGCAATTATGAGTTGTTATTTGATATGTTGAATGGATTCATGTGGTGTGATCTAGAGGGATGCAAAGAGCTCGGCAAATAGCCTCGTTCTTGTTCACATGGGTAGACACATGGGCGTGTGTCTAGGCCATGTGTGACACACAGTCAGTCTATGGGCGTGTGCCCAGGCCGTATGTGACTCACAGTCAGTCTATGGGCCTGTTCCCAGGCCGTGTGAAGTCTGCACTTAGTATTTGGAATTTAAGTCACCACACGGTAGAAGTACACGGGCATGTGACCACCCATGTGGATTAATCAGAGACAACCACGGGCCAGTCACAGGCGTGTGCTAATTAAGGGTTGATGATGTCATAGTCAGTGAGCTCTACGGTTAGAAGACACGGGCGTGTCTAGGCCATGTGATTCAAGTCAGTTTCGTCCACGGGCATTGAACATGGGCATGTGAGATGATACACAGGCGTGTTCCTAGACTAACACGAGCGTGTGGCCCCTATTTTGATGAGAAGTTTTAAGGGTTTGTAAAAGTTTCGGGATTAGTTTCGAAGTCTCTCGAGGTATGTTTAGGGCCTCGTAGGCCAAGATTGAGCTTTGTAATAGGTTTAACAATGATATTTTATAGCTCGTTTCGAGACGTTAAGTGTGATAAGTAGGTAACATCTCAAATCCGGTTTTAGCTTCGGATACAGGTAAGGGATGTTACAATTTGCCTAGCCATAGTTAAACCATTGGAATTCGTCCCACAAATTCTTTCATGGACATCTTCAAGTATTTTTCTGGCTTCAACAGTATCCAAGCATCTCAAAAGCACTTGATCTTTTCTTGTTTTGTCCAGGATATCGCCATCAAAAACAAATCCCACCACCAATCTTCTGATTATTCTTTTGTCATTCTCATTTGCTTGCTCGGGATACCTTTGATTCTTGACATATTCTAAGATATCATGGAACCATGGCCGTCCATCTGTCTCTTTTTCAATGCTAAAATAATGTGCAGGGACCTCATATATGCTCATTTGGAGAGGCACTGTTTTCGTTTCTCTGTTTTCTTTGAACATTGAAGCCAAAGTGGCCAGGGCATCAGCCAATTGGTTTTCTTCTAGTAGGAAGTAATTAAAAGTCACTTTTTTGAATTCTTTAATCAGTTCCGCAACTAGATCATGATAGTTAACTAATTTTGAATCTCTCACTTCCCAATCTCCACAGACTTGTCTGAGTCCCTGTACACCTCTAAGATTTTGATGTTTCGTTCAATAGCTGCACGAAGTCTCATGATGCAAGCCTCATATTCTGCTATATTATTGGTACAGAAGAAATTTAATCTGGCAGTGAGCGGATAATGGTTCCTTGTGACACTAAGGCTGCTTCAATCTCATGCCCAATGCATTCGATGCACCATCAAAGCTCATCTTCCAAGATTTCTCTTTTGATGACTCACATTCTTTTTCTGTAATGCACATCAAGTTTTCATCTGGGAAATCAAATCTCAATGGCTCATATTTCTTTGTTGTTCGCGTTGCTAAGAAGTCAGCTATTGCGCTCCCCTTTATCGACTTTTGGCTCACATAGATGATGTTGTACTCTGATAGTAGGATCTGCCATCGTGCCATTCTTCCTAAGAGTGCAGGTGATTCTATCATGTACTTTATTGGGTCCAGCTTTGAAATTAACCATGTCGTATGATACAACGTATATTTCCTGAGCCTCTGAACTACCCAAACCAAACCGCAACAGAATTTTTCAGTTGACGAATACTTTGCTCATACTCTATGAACTTTTTGCTGAGATAGTAAATCTCCTTTTCTCTTTTCCCCGACTCATCATGTTGCCCCAGTACGCAACCCATTGAATTTTCAAACACAGTAAGAAATATTAACGGTCTTCCAAGAATTGGTGGTACTAGCACCGGGGGGCTAAACAAATAATGTTTTATCTTGTCAAAAGCCACTTGGCACTCCTCGTTCCATTCTCCCGGATTATGTTTTTGAAGGAGTCGAAAAATTGGGTCACACTGGTTGGTAAGTTGAGCAATGAATCGAGCGATGTAGATCAACCTCCCTAAAAATCCTCTGACTTCTTTTTGTGAGCGCAGAGGTGGTAGTTCTTGAATGGCTTTTATCTTATCTGGATCAACCTTAATACCTCTCTCGCTGACAATAAAGCCTAGTAATTTTCCCGAGGTAACCCAAAACATACACTTGGCTAGATTAAGTTTCAACTGGAACTTTCTTAGTCTTTCGAACAACTTCCTGAGGTTCCCAACATGCTCTCTTTCCCCCCGAGATTTGGCAATCATATCATCGACATAGACTTCTATTTCTTTATGTATCATGTCATGGAACAACATCATTATGGCCCTCTGATATGTTGCCCCAGCATTCTTTAATCCGAACGACATCACCTTATAGCAGAATGTCCCCCACATCATTACAAAGGTAGTTTTCTCCATGATTATAACCTGATAATCTATCCATGAAAGAAAACAATGAATGTTTTGTTGTGTTATCCACTAACGTATCGATGTGTGGCAAGGGAAAATTATCTTTGAGACTTGCTCGATTTAGATCGCGATAATCTACGCACATTCGTACCTTGCCGTCTTTCTTTGATACTGGGACTATGTTAGCTACCCATTCTGGGTATTTGGAGACTTGTAGGAAGCCAGCATCAAATTGTTTCTTGACTTCTTCTTTTATCTTTAACAGCATTTCAGGTCTCATTTGTCTTAGCTTCTGTTGAATAGGTTTGCATTCTAGTTTCGGTGGGAGTCTATGGACCACTACATCCTCGTTCAAACTTGGCATGTCCTGATACAACCATGCAAATACATCTTTGTACTCATGCAGCAAGGCGATCAAATCATGTTTGGTATTATCTGAAATGGAAGTCCCAATTTTCACTTCTTGTCTCTTTTATTCATTTCCCAAATTTACTATCTCAACCGATTCTTGATGGGGTAAAATCTGTTTATCTTCTTGTTCTACCATTCTTAGTTAGTCAAGAGACAAGACATAATCTTTAGCATTTTCCTCAGCTTTGAATTCTCCTAAACAAATAGTTTTCGCGAAATCGATTTCAAGACTTGTAATGGGGTTGCTCATGTCGTTGATATCTGAGCACCTGAAAGTTGAATGGAAAAGAAAACTATAGAGGAGCATCAAAGTGTTGGAACCAAAAAGGATAATGTTATGGCATAATATGAGATACATGTAAGGACAGGCTGTGAGAAGAGGGAATAATTATGAAGTTAATGAGAATGAAAAGACCATGACAATATACATCTCCATTAATGTTCATTTAAATGATAAAGGGCAAACATAAGCTCTTACAAAAGAATCCCACTATTACTTAGGGACATACAAAAAAAGAGAGTTAACATTGAGCATTACTCTGGAGAGGACTTAGAAACTACAAGAAGATCCACAACAGTCCAATTGTTCAAAAACGAATCCAAGAGGACCAAGGCGTATCATTGAAACAGCTTTAATTGCATCATCCCCTTTGTCAATAACATTTATACTGACGTTCTGAAGACCCCTTTCAATCAATAACAGCGTGCTTCATGAATTACCTCTCCCTGGGTACATTATTCCAACAGATGTAAATATTTTTGACAAAGGAGGATACGCTATGGGCACCCATTCCAATTCCTGACCTGAGGCTCTTGCAATCCTCCTTTCTTGATCTTTCTGCAATTATTTTCTTCTTTGTCGTATATCTGACTTGAATCCTAAATTGTATCGAGCCTTGTGGCGTACTGGTTTTAGTGCTCTAACTATCCTTTGCCGATATCTTCCCAAACCTTTCTTCGCTCGGGCTCCCTTTCCCATAGTCAGCTTAATTCCCATCTTGGTATTCCTTGACAGCTTGGGTGTGGGAATCTTATTTCCTTCAGCAACAAATGTAGCATTGATAAATTTGAAGGAACGAAAGGAACATTCTACTGCATCTTTGTTTATTTCGATGTAGGGTGCGTCAACAGAGATAGATGCAAAAATTTCTTCTTCACCAGCGACCGTGATCAAGCGGCTATCCATGATAAACTTTACTTTTTGATGGAGAGATGAAGGAACTGCCTTGGCAGAATGGATCCAAGGCCTCCCTTAAAGGCAATTATACGAAGGCGTGATGTCCATGACCTAGAACTCGATATCATATGTACATAGGCCCACTTTTAGAGGATTTTTGATCTTCCCAATAACCTCTCGTCGTGTCCCATCAAATGCCCTTGCTGTAGAGTAACAAGGCCTCAAATAAGACATATCAATTGGCATTTTAGAAAGCGTGGCCAAAGGCATGACCTTGAGTGCAGACTTGTTGTCAATGAGCACATTCGGTATTATATAACCTTTGCAACTGGTTGTGATGTGCAATGCTTTTACGGAGCCCCTACCATTTGGCGATATTTTGTCATCATTGAAAGAGATGAAATTATCCGTATTCAGGTTGTTTACCCACCTATCAAGCTTTTCAACAGATATGTTGCTTGCCACATAAGCTTGATTTAACACTTTCAACAAAGCATTTCGATGTGGTTCTGAATTCAACAGTAGGGATAATACTGAGATTCGCGTCGGTTGCTTGTTTAATTGTTCTACGATGTTATATACACTGTGCTTAATGAACTTCAAGAATTCTTGTGCTTCCTCTTTATTCACAGGCCTTTTAACTTTTTGTTCGGATGAAGTTTCAAACTCGACCTCAGCCTCATGCATCGGTGCCTTGCCTTTCTGGTTCGACTCACCAGTCTTCTTCCTTGGTACAACCACCTCAGGAGAATAACATCTCCCGCTACGGGTAAAGTGTCCTACTTCGCTAACACTTCCAGTAGTAGCTTTGGATTTTTCACCTTCGGGTATGTTAATGTTGACATCATATTTCCATGGTACTGCCTTGTTGTCCCTGTAAGGGAAAGGAGATGGAACTTCAATTATCATATTTGGTTTCATTTTTTCATTTTTTGCCTCGTAATAAATCACCAAAGGTCAATAGGCGCTATGAGGGGAATCTAATGATTGATTATCAAAAGCGTATACTTTTCATTCATCAGCCTCTTCCACTCTGTTAAAATCTCGACCTCCTTATTGTCCATAATGTCTTGAAGTAATTTTCTGAATCCATCATAAGACTGAATGTCATGCCCTTTGATACCATGGAGATCATAAAAATATTTACTTTTTGTGTTTCCTTCTTTGAAAATTCTGTTGGGATGATAGAACGGCCCCTTTTCAACCATTACCTCCCAAACCTTCCGCAAAGGTGTCTTTATTTCAGAAACACAACTTTTGGCTTGCCACCTATCTTTCTTTGTCACCACACTCATGTTCCCTTCAGTATGGTTAGGGAGTGGATTTCTAGCCATATTACTAACACCATCAAATCGTAAAATGCCTGCATTAATAAGACCTTGAACCCTCCTTTTAAAGGTAAGACAATTTTCTATAGAATGCCCCTGGTTTCCAGTGTGGTACATGCAACTAGCATTAGGATCGTAACATTTTGGGTATGGAGGCTTCAGGGGTTCCATATAATGTGGGGATGTTAATTTTATTTCCAATAGTTTTGGGTACAGCTCTCCGTATGACACGGGAATAGGGGTGAATTGAGGTTTTTCAGAATTGGGTCTTGCCGGTCTTTGTTCATTTTTGGGTTAGCTTTGAGTAGTCATGGTATTTGGTGGGAACATGGCGAGTGGTCTTTGGTTATTTTTGGCGTAGATGGGGTAAGGAGGAGGTGCTTGATAGTAAGGGCTTTGGGGAGGAAAATAGAAGTTTGGAGGTGGGCGATATCGAGGTCGTGATTGGATTGGGTGCGGATTAGAAGTGTAGTGGTTCTCGGTTCCCACCATATGGGTTTCTGCCTCTTTTTTCTTTATGGGTACCGCCCTTTTCGAACTCTTGGGGCCTTCCATCCTTCCACTATTGATAGCATTCTCTATAAGTTCCTTAGATATTACAATATCTGCAAAGTCTTTCATGGCACGTCCTACCAACTTATCGTAAAATGACGCTTTCAAAGTGTTGATGAAGGGGATCGTTCTATTAGTTTTAGTTAATGAGGGTTCTCTTGGGCTGAGATATCCCTCCATCTTTGCGCATATTGCCTAAAAGTCTCCATCGGTTTCTTTTCCATCATTTGTAGAGTTAGTCGATCAGGCACCATGTCGAATACATGCTTGTATTGTTCACAAAATAATGATGCTAAGTCTTTCCATGATCGGATCCTTTCTCTACTGAGTTGATTATACCATCGAAGAGCCGATCTGGCCAAGCTGTCTTGGAAACAATGTATTAGCAATTTATCCTCATTCACGTAACCAGTCATCTTTCGGCAAAACATGATAAGATAGGCCTGTGGACATCTCGTTCCATCATATTTTTCAAAATCTGGCACTTTAAATTTTGGAGGCAGAACCATATCGGGCACCAAACTAAACTCTTTGGCACTCGGTGTAGAGAAGACTTCAGTACCTTCTATCGCCTTGAGCCCTTCTTCTAGGCTCCTATACTTATCCTGAGCATCATGATCATCCATTTTCATCCTGGTTATTTCTACCAGATCATCCAAATATGGAACAATTAGATTTTCGGATTAGCCCCAATATTCAATACGAATATCCCTTGCCCTAAATGAGCAAGTGGTGCAGGATGTTGCTCCTCGATTGTAAGTTCCCCTTGGGGAGACCTTCTATGTGTTGTATAGGCCTGAAGTGGAGTGAATCCTGGAGGATAAAATGGATCTTGATTAGCTCTTGACTGGGTTCTATGATATTAGGGCTCTGCATGGGTCCTTTTCCTTTGACCAAAGCTGTCATCATCTCTATCATTTTGGCCATTTGATCCCTTTGCTCGAGCGATTCCTCTTGAGATCTTACCATCAGATCTCTTGCTTCCTATTGTGACTTAGCCAACTGCTCTTGCAACTCTCTTTAGGTCCTTTCCATCCTTTCAATTCTCTTATTGAATTCAGCCTCCATAATTCTAGCTCTTAGACGCGTCCTATAAGAATGTCGTGATTCCAGACTTGTAGTGTTGCAACTGTAAATTGTACGGTTTTAACCTTAGTGAATGATTAGGGCAATATGTCCATGCAATGAATGAATGTATGAATGAATGAATAAATGTCAATCATGCGTAAGTATGCAAAAAATAGGTGTTAATTTCAAGATAGCCCCATACTTGGGCGTTTCATTTATCAAAAGAGTCAATTACAGAACATTTTTACCATCTTTGTTTTAACTGTTACACAAATTTCCTAGCCACATCACCTTGTTTGTTCATCCGTTCTAGGAACTCTGACATACTTGATCTTTGGCTTGGAGGGAATTGGCAGTTGAGAACTTCTGCTTCATCTGATAATCGCATAATTTGCACGGCTGCCTTACGAATTTCATTGATCAAATGGCCGAGGTGCATATCCTTTTCTTGGAGAGCTCTTTCGTAGGCGCGAGTGTCGCTGTCATGCTGACCATTCTTTTCTTCAAGGGCTTTTAGGAGAGTATCAAAATGTTGTTGATGAGCTTGCAGTGTATTTTCTAAATCTCATATTTTCCCTCTTAGCTCTTGACGCTCAGACTAACTAGTCATTAATTCTGCAGACACGGTTTTGTATTCAACATTCTTCTTCCTTAACTCTATTATAGCACGCGCAACTTTTTCCTCTTCCTTCTTCTCTTTCCCTCTCTAGAATTCCATCCCACCTTTTATGTTGCTTAGTTCTTCCTTCCATTCTGCCAATGATTTGCCCAACCCACTATTCTTTATGGTGCCTCTTAATTTCTTATTTTCCAAATGAAGATCCCTTAGATCATTTCTCATGATCTCAGCTTCTTTCTGGACTTTCTCGGTTTTGTATTTTTCAATTTGAACATCGATCTTCAGCTAGTAGTTTTCCTCTTGAAGAGAACTAATATCTCGTAACAACTTGGCCTTTTCATGTTCAAATTCGTGTCTAGACATTTCCAGCTCGGACGACATTTCTTCTGAGAAAGGATTCTGGAAAGTGTAATCCATCGGCGAGGTTTGTTTACTAATCACTTGTCGTTGTCTCTATATGTCATAATCTTGAGTGATAGTATCAGCATAGAGAGCTAACTCCATTAGGAAAATTTCCTTCCAAGACTTTGCGGTATCTCAGACTTTTTTCATGTAACCTTCACTTGTAAAGGCAAACTCAGACTGTGCCAATCCCCCGGTAGCTGGTATGAATTGTCGTGAAGCAAACTACCTTTAACCCATTAATCCCCCGGTAGCTGGTATGAATTGTCGTGAAGCAAACTACCTTTAACCCATTAATCCCCCGGTAGCTGGTATGAATTCTCGTGAAGCAAACTACCTTTAACCCATTAACAGAGTATATCTAACTCCTCCCCATAATCCGTGTAAAGACACCCAATCTTGGCTTCCGCATTTGTATAACAAAACTGAAGGACGGATCCATGGTGCTCTCCAAGTTATATCTTCAGCGTGGAGGTTCTAAAAAATCGAAACCCAGTACTGTTCGGTGACATCCTTTGGCCAATCTTTCCCAAGGTAAGCTTCCAATAGAGCGAATATTTTTGAAAACATGTGGAAAGGTATGCGCTCCACTTTCCAAAAGTGGCTCAGAATCCAAACATTAAGTAACTGTGCACATCTGATAAAATGTCATTCCCCTTTCCTCCTACAACTACTTAGAGATCTAAAAGTCTCGGCCAAGATAGTTGGGCTCTTTCACATATATCTCATTGAATTGTGCATTATTAACACGAAGCAAAGCGGCATACTCTTCTATGGTCGAAGTCATATCTTCCTAATTGAAAGTGAAACACTGATAAGCTGGGTCCCAAAATCGAACCATGGCTTGAATCAGCTGTTCGTCTACATTGATTGAGGTTAAGTGAACTATATCCCCGTACTGTTCAGTGAAGATGCCTCTTGTGTCTGAGTCCCAATGTTTCCAGATCCTCGTCAAGTCTTCAAGGTTATTTTGACGAGCATTCGAAGTCACATGCTCAGGAATATTGGAGACACATCCTTTCTTTAAACTGTCCCCTTTTGCTTTTTGAGTTTTTAAAGACCAGTCTCAGACTATGACAATTTTCTTGATTACTTGCGTAATTGAATCCTCCATCAGAAACCCGTTTTTGGCAACCAATCTTTAGTTATCACCTTTCTAGTCAGATGCCTATGATGCATGACAAAAATAAAATGAAGACAAATAGTCGTGGTTAGTAATAAGTGTAAACGAAGAAAAAACTATGGAAAATCTAACAAATTAAACTATCCCATTATGTATTTTGGTGAAACCGACCCATGTTTTATTATTATTATTTTTTGCTCATCATGCTTTACAAAAACCTACCCCACATACTTATCAGATAATCTACCTAATCCAATTTATTAAATAGACCTGATTCCCTTGCATAAAAAGTGTAAATGTAAAAGACATAAAAGGTAAGAGGTGTTTCTCCCATGTACTCATTTTGGTGACTATTAAACAGACAAGGTTCGGCATGGCTCTAGTTAGGTGGCTCGTACGGTTCACTATATATGGTTTCAGTTCTAGAAAGGTACTCGAATTGTTCGTACTGTTGTCTACGAAGATTAGTACGGAGCCTCGGTCATTGCCCATCACAGGCTCACGAGTTCAATTTGAGGGAGTACATTTACTTATGCCTATGCGGAGGGACAAGTTATCTTACGAAAGCATAAGTCATATGTAACCCGAAAGTATTCACTAGCCTGTGCGGAGGGACAAGTTAACTCACGAAGGCATAGCATTTACTTCCACTTAAGCGGACAGAGCCCAGGTAGAGAGCTCATGTTATGCAAAAATGCAAGTGCACGGTGTGTGGGGAGAAACTCACAAACCTTTTCGTTTTTATTTTAAAACTAAAAAAAAGAAACTAAAAACGTAAAAACTTAGAGCAGAAAAACAGAAAGATAAAACAAGTTAGAAAAATATTTACAACATGATGCAAATGCATGATTTTTCAAAAAAACCAAAATTTAAGGATCACGATTAAATGTTAATTTGAACAAGGAATTTCAAAAATTTTGATAACACACGTTTAACACTAGACTTGACTCTCAAAAAATGTCCCTAGTGGAGTCGCCAGCTGTAGCGACCATAAATTTGCTCGGGCGCTAGTTGAGGCGATTATTGCAAATTTGAAAACAGAGTTTCGATTTTATTTAAAAAAATGAGTCGCCACCGATCCTTTTTTGTATGTGTGATCGGACACCTAATAAATCCCTTTTTTTAAAAGAAAAATTATTTTTAATTTTCTAAAAAAAAGGGCGGAGTTTAGGTCTACGTCAAAATTCCAGAGAAAAATAGGGTTCGGGAGTCGGTTATGCACGAGGAAGGTATCAGCACCCTCGCGACGCCCAAAATAGGTATCTCATTAAACGCGCATTGTCTTAATTTTCAAAAATACGAGTTCAATTTAATATTTAATCGTGATCCGATTGAAACACGAGAATTTTAATAAATAACATATTATCATATATTCATTTAAGTATAATTTGATAATTTACAAAAAAAAAGAAACAAATAAACATTTTATTTTAAAAACACGAGAAATTTTTTGAAACACGAGAATTTTTGAAAACACGAAAATTTTGATAAATTACATATTGACGTATTATAATTTAAAAATGAAATTTTTGATAATTTTTGAATAAACCTCTTATTATTATTATTATTATTATTATTATTATTATTATTATTATTATTATTATTATTATTATTATTTTGGAAAAAAAAAGATAATTGAATTTTCTATTTTCCCGAAAGGCATTCTATATTTAACACAAAATCAAAGATATCCACCCAACATAGCAGTGAGATCGATGATTTAATGCCAAATCGATTTGTTGCTTAAAAAGTGAATTTATTAAAAATAATTAAAATTAGTAAATAAAATCACACCATAATACAAAAAATGAAAATAATGTTAATGAAGCAATATAAAACATGGGCCTAATACCCAAAGTAAAAGGTTAAAAAAATATACCAAAGCTAAAAAATTTGGGCTGCTGAAGTGGGCTGTTCGAAAATGGGCCTTTGTTGGGCTTCTGCACTTTTTCCTTTCCTTTTCTTTTTATTTTTGGTTTTTTTCTTGATTGGGCCGCTGGGACTTGGGCCTGCTAGGTGGTTCGGGTTGCGCGAGTCGGGTCGGGCCACATGGCCTGGGTCGACCCGGCTATTTATTATTTTTTCTTTCCTTTTTTTTCCTTTTTTTTCTTTTCTCCTTCTTTCTTCTTCTTCTCCAACTGCCGCCGCCGTCGATGCCTCCATCGCTTCCTCCGTCGATGGTGCGACGATCCCCTCTCCCTCTTCTCTTCTTCTTCTTCTCTCTTATTCTTTTCTCTCTTTTTTTCTCTTCTTTTTCTTTCTCTTTTTTTTGGGGTCTCTTTTTTTCGATTTTGGGGCAAAAACCCCTTTTATGGTTGTTTTTTTGTAGGTATTAGGTGGCTAGGGAGGAGGGAGGCCATGCCCTAGGCTATTAGCCGGAAATCTCGGAGGGTAGGTGCTCAAATCACGTGATTTTGCCAGAAGGACCAGATCGCAAACATAGTGAAACTAACAGGGTTGAAATGTAATTTCGAGAAATTTGAGGGGTCAAATTTACTTTTGGGTAAGATAAGCGGTCAAAATGTAATTTTGGAAAAGATAAGGGGTCAAAATGAAATTTTAGAAAAGTTTAGGGGTCAACGTGTAATTTTAGAAAAGATGAGGGGTCAAAATGTAATTTTAATTTTTGTATTTTTATTATTATTCAAAATTAATAGATATATATAATATTAATGGCCAAAGCCCAAAGCTAAGTCCCAATGGGCCTTGAATTTTGAAAAAAATAAAATATGAGGAGTGGACAAAATTTAGTGATTACATGTAATTGCTCCAAATCCATGCTTACAAGGTCTCCATCACTACCCTTTCCAGCTTTAATGGCTTTTACTACTAAATGTTTCAGATCAAAATCATCAGAAACACACACCCACAGTTTCAACTCGAAGTGAGCATCCACAGCTTCATCATTGAAAATGTTGGAACTAAGAAAGAAAAATGAATGAAGTTAACAGCTTATTCAGCTAGAAGGCTCGATACTTGTAGAAGAAACAAAACATAATTAAGTTTGAAGAATAAAAAGCAAAGAAAAGAGAGAATTGAATGAAGAAATCTCTTGATTTTTCATTAACTTGAAAGATGGCATAATGCCAATACATATACCAGACATAGGCTGGTCAAAACAATGCAAATTGTCACCTAAACATTACGTACTACCACTAGGTAACATTGAAACTCATAAAACAAGACTTTCACACTTTGTAAAGCTGATTTATCAACTCAAACTTCACCCAATTACATCAAATATGTTACCTACTTAGTTCAAATCTGACTAAGTTACAAAACAACATTTAAAGTAACAAAACAAAATGAAATACAATAGCAGCAATGTGTTTCAACAGCTGCATGCATGGCTCGAGTGGCTTGTTTTACTTCTTGATGCATCATGTGCTGCATGCATGTAACACCCCAAACCCAACCTAGAAGTTAGGCCTAAATCTGGCGTGTCACATTGAAGTGTTTTTTCAAAACCCTATTTCTTGTTGTGAAAATTTGTAATATCCGGGATTTAGGGCCTGTGCATTTTTACGTAAATATATGTGGAAGCATGCCTGTGTGTAGTTTGAATGTGTTTTATGAATTTTGAGAACTTTAGAGTGTAGGTGAATGTCTTAAAAATTTATCAGATTTTAAGTCTTGAAGTGGAGCTAAGCTTGATAGGCCCTAAGAGAATTTGTAGGAGAAATAGGACATAAAAATGGGCTTGTTAAAGTGGCAAGGAGGCTCCACTTAAAGCCCTAGTAAGTGACGCCACAAGCAGGGAGCAGGCTTAGGTTCGAGTAGCAAGGGAAGCAAAAGAGAGTTTTATTTTGCGGCAAGGATGAGCAGAGGTGGACGGCATTGGGAGACTGAGGGGATGAGTTGTAGATGTGATTAAATTCCTTTTAAAATTCGGCTAAGGTAGGGAGATAATTATTGATTTATTTAAATTATTTTGAATGGGTAAAGAAGATAAGTTTTAGGAGAAAAAGAAGGAGTTGATAGGGGAAGAGGAGTTGGCCAAATATGGGGCATTGGAGGATGGCATTTTCGGTTTGATGATAGTAGGATAGGTGTGCCGAAAATTGATGCTCTTCTCATCTTTCTCATTTGTGCCGGAAATCCTTAGGAATTCAACCTGCTTTCTTTGTTTTCTTCTTTCTTTTCTCTTCAATTGACCAAAGCCGAATATCCCTCTCTCAAAAACCTATCATTGCCGATTCCCCCTAAAGCCTTATACTCTTCCTTTTATGTCCCTTGTTGAAGCCGAATCTCCCTATTGTCCATCAAGCCGAATCCATAACTCCTTACTATTCTCTTCTAAGCCGAAAGTTCTTTTTCATTATCACCATTGGAACCGATTTCTCCTAAGCACCAAGAGCCTATCATCTTTCTCATCTAAAATGATTTCTCCTGCAAGTTCTTCTTGTCGATTTCTTGAAGGTGGTTGACCATTTGCGATTTGGTCATTCGGTAAGAACCTCTTTTTAAGTTGATTTCTTCCTTATTCTTTTTTGACGACTGAAAAACAAAGATCTAATCCCTCCTATTCTTCTTGGCCTAAATCTTGAAAAGGGATTTCAGGATTTCTTCTGTAATCGACATTTAGGGGGAGATCTTTCGGGATTTCAAGATTCAAGGTAAGTAAAGTGTGGTTTAGGCCGAAGGCCATTTATTCAAATGTTGGAATCGGATCTAACATAGATCATGTAGGTATTTTGACATCTCCCTAAACAGATAACAATTTCGGGATTTGATTAGTAACCAATCGGCAGCAAGGTAAGGATTTTGGTTATGATAATCCTTCAGGATTTGAATGCTTAGCCGAATGGCTTTTTGCTAAAATGCTTAGTGTTGGCCGAATGTAGGAACTAGGGATCTAGAGCATTAGATCGAGACTTTCGGGATTCAGTGAACACAATAGTAACCAGGTGTGTAGCCCTACACTAATTTCTAATAGATTTACGGTATCAATGATTTGTATATGATAATGAAAATATGAAAAGTGTGGCTAAAGGTACCATTCAATGGTACAATGGATTCAGGTACGTTATCCATTAATTCTTTGTTAATAATATTATGAATATTGGAACATGTCACATATGAGAATTTGTTACGAATGTGAACTAAGGTAAATTGTATTATTTCTGCATGTTGTATGACACATGGGCATACGGGTGATATTGAAAAGGGGAAGTGATCTGGTGGTTTTTACCACAAAATCTGGTGACTCATGTCACATAATCTAAATTGGTGACTTATGTCATAAATTGTTATCTGGTGACTCTGTCACATTATCTGGTGGCTATGCCACAATTTATAAGGGCGATGTGCAAGTCGTCTGCAGCGACTGCCTTCGATGGTGTGTAGCGGATGGAGGGTCGATTTAGTAATCCCCACAATGTGATGACAGGTACGGGTGATGTGTAGAGGATGGATATTTAGGCTTGGGTTCGGGATTGCATCATTATTTATATTTGTTATATATATATATATATATATATATATATATATGATTTGATATGCCTAAATCGTTTGGGACCTTGTGTTGGCTGTTACACACTGAGTCTGTTTGACTCACCCCTTTGTGGGATATCTTTTCAGGTGACACTCAGTAAATGGACCGGGTCGGTAGGGACTTAGTGGTGGCCAATGCTCAGCTCAGCATTTATTTTATTTTAAGACTTTATAATTAAGTTTTGGATTTATTTCGGGTTTTGTTTTGATGTAATAAGGCCATTACTATTAACTGTTTTATGCATGCATTTTATTTGGTTTATTAAGATACGATTATTATTAAATCAAGATTAAATAATTTTTCTTTAAATTAAATTTTTAAATGTTTGACACCTAAACACAAATGATTTTTAATTTAAAAGTAAACTCTTAAACAACTCGGCATTTCTTTTAACTTATAGTTTTCAAATACGAAGATAAAGTTTTAATTAATTATAGACTTCTATAAAGACACTGTTTTCAATTCAATCACAACTCAAATCCATTTCTTTTCAAAATGACCCAAATTTTCCGAACTAACAAACAAGCTTTTGAAGTATTTTACTCGAGGAGCATGCCAGATTCGGTCGAGGCTCGTGGGCCGATTTGGGGTGTTTCAAAACTTGTCTGAGAGTTAAAGCCTCTTTGTTAAAACTCAAAACACTTAAGCAATTGTTATCCACTTGAAAACGTAATTACTTTTAAAACCTTATCTGTTGCGGAAGCATATTTGCAATAAACAATTTACGAAAATGTGCTGTTTAAAAATAGAGTTGCATAAGCATTTGAAAACATTGCGAAAATGTAGTGTTTTGAAAACAGTTACCATTTTGGAAATTGTATTCCACTTTTAGTAGTTAGAAAACATCATAAATAAATATAAAAAATAATAAGTTAAAAATAAAGAGGCCTCATTACAAAATTATTAACCCAATAAATTAAAATAAAATGAAATAAAGTCGCTAAGTTTAACTTTAAAGTATGTCAGTCGTGTGGCCACCTCCGAGTCCCTCACAGCTCCTAATCCTCTAAGACTGGGGATTACCTGCACAGTTAAGGAAAAAGGGTGAGTTACGAGAACTCAGTGTGTAATCCCCTATATGGTCATGGTTTGGGCCTGAGCCCTTACGGTAATAATCTGGGGCTAAGCCTTATATCATATCAAATGCAAAACAGGCATGCACCCCAACGCTGTCCAGCCAGTCTCTCCACCCGTACCAACCGGTCTCTCCGTGTGGGGACCATGTCGACCCACCCAGCCAGTCTCTCCAATAATGCAGCCTTGCTGCTAATAACGGTATATGTGGCTGAGCCACTAAAATAAGAATATATGGCGATGCCACTATAACGTTGTGTGGCGATGCCTCTATAACGGTGTGTCGCGATGCCACTATAACGGTACTTCCTCCAAATTAGCAACCCAACCCAATGCAATATGTTATGTATGCAGTGTATTACGATTATATACAGATATATAAAATCACATAAACAACATTTAAACTACTACTAAGGGTATAACGGTCATTTCAACACATATTAACAGCATATCAGACACACGCCCACAGTCAAGTCGGTTAGAACACAGTCATACAATCACAGTCGAATCGGTCAAATCATAGCACAAGTCAATCATTTACCCGCAAGGGCAAAATAGTCATCTTACCGTTTAAGGGTATTTCGGTAATCCTACCCTTTAGGGGTATTTCAGAAATTTTACCCTGTAGGGGTATTTATGTAATTCTACCCTACAACGGTAATTTGGTAATTTTACCCTACAAGGGTAATTCGATAATTCTACCCTACAGGAGTATTTCAATAATTTAACAAATCAGGGTATTTTGATAATTTTGTAAATCGAGGTATTTCAGTAATTCGTAAACCAAGGGTATTTCAGTAATTTCATAAATCATGGGTCATTCGTTAATTTCACAAATCAGAGGTATTTCAGTAACTTTACAAACTGAGGGTATTTTATTAATTTTACAAATCAAGGGTATTTAAGTAATTTTACAAATCAAGGGTATTTTAGTAATTTTGTAAACTAAGAGTATTTCAGTAATTTCACAAATAAATGGTATTTCGGTAATTTTACAATCTAAGGGTATTTCGATAATTTCACAAATCAGGGGTATTTTGGTAATTTTGCAATCTGAGGGTACTTCAGTAATTTCACAAATCAGGGGTATTCGGTAATTTTACAATCTGAAGGTATTTTGATAATTTCACAAATCAGGGGTATTTTGGTAATTTTGCAATCCATGGGTATTTCAGTAATTTTGCAAATTAGGGGTATTTTGGGAATTTCACAAATTAGTGGTATTTCGGTAATTTCGCAAATTAGGGGTATTTCGGGAATTTCACAAATTAGAGGTATTTCGGTAATTTTCTAAACTAAGAGTATTTTAGTAATTTTGTAAACCAAGGTATTCTAAACAGAGATAACAATGCGAATGGGCCTAGGGCCCATTCTTAGCCCTAATCTAGCCACAGATATGAGATTCACATAGTCTAGTCCAATATCTACTACACAATCATACAATTTATTCATATGGGCCCACTTGGTCTAAGGCAGCCTAAACCCATGAGAACACTCATGAGGACCTCAATTATCACGTCGAAGCTCCCACACGTGCGCTCGCACGCTCGTGTGGCTACCATCGCTGTGTGATCGGTATTTCGACATTTGCTGCTCTGCAGCTAGAGTAGTGCGAGATACACACCTGATATGAGTTCGGAGTTGATCCGTGCTCCGAAAACTCCTATGCCCAAACGCCAACCAAGATATACTTACTCTCCTCATAGATTGCTCTATTTAAATCCAGCTTCTCACCTACTCTCATGCTATCTTCCTGATGTGGGATCCCTCAATCAGTAGAGTTTAATTCCAACACAAACTCTAGCCGTCCAATCTGCAAAATAAACATTCCCTTGCTCCTCAAGAGACTTGAACCTCAGACCACAAGCTTCACTCCTTACACCACTTACCACTAAGCCACCAGCTCGTTTTGTGACTTAAAACATGCGCAACTAAATATAAGTCTATGGGCCAAAGTCTAAGTTCATTTAAAAAGAAAACAAAATGAATTGCAAGCGTCAAGGCTTGAACCTTAGACCCCTTGCTTCCTCTATGGCGTCACTTCCTTGTCCCCCATGTGGCGCCATTTTCCACTAGACCACAACTCCTTTTGTGTCATTTTCCTCCACATTTTATTCTTAAAGCCTACTTACTAACTCCCAGAGTTTTATTCACCTAAAACCAAGATTTTCCTAAAGCCTAGGTTTGAACCCGAGACTCCATGGAAGCCTCCTAACCTTCCAAAATCACTTACCTAATAGGTCCAACTTGCATTAGTGTCGTTCTCTTGTTCTCAAAAATTTTAAACGCTCTCATGGCCAGGGCCCAATAGGCCCAATTCTACCAGGCCCAAAAATTCAGGGCGTTACAATGTAGGCTAACTTCAACAGAAAACTAGTTTGGCAAGGGCCGTTTTCCCCATACCGCCTACTCTAACTATGGGAAGGACAAGTATCTCTTCCTCATCAGTTGGATCATCCTGCATTAACATCTTTACAATTCTTCGTTTCTTTTCATCTCTGTCAATTGCTTCTGATTTTTGCACAAAGGAGTGGGTCTCTCTCTCCGAGCGCAGGTCGTGCCTTGGGCCATCATTGTCTCTCAACGAGATGAAATTTTTTTATCAATGCAGCAATCTCATGAAATCCTTGATTGAGTTGTTTAATCTTATGGGCCATCTTACATTGAAAAGCAAGTGGCTTTGAGCTTGAAAAGAAATAGCTTACCTTCTTTCCAATGGTCCTCTGTTTCAGAAGCTACTTCTTCAATGCTTGAATTTCAAACTCATCCAATACATCTTCTGCATCGTAACAAGCATTCTTCAACTCTTGTAGCTAAACCCAGAGCTGGTTATCATGAACCCGTTTTAGTTCAGTATCTAAAAGCACAACTTTAATAGTAGTTAAAGTCTTTTCAAGCCTTTCAAGGTCCCTGTGAACATCCCAAGCTAGGCTGATTTCTTGATAGGAAATTTTGGTTAGTTTAGAGACTTTTTGGCTAAGTATTCAGCCATGCCCGATAGGAAGGGGGAGTATGTCTAATTTCTGTGATGATGGGTTATGAATGGAATCAAGTAAGGAGGAAAGCAAAGTAAGAAAGTGAAGAGCAATTGTGAGAAATGTTGACAATCTTGATGCAAATAGTGGAGTTTGATCAACAAATGTCTATTTCGTATTTTGATTTCTTTTTAATATGATTCTGAGTGTCTAATATATATATATTAGTTATTATCATATTTTAAATTAAAATCAACAAAAATATTGTATACCTTGATAGTCTTACAGAAACCAAGGATAAATATTCTTTTCCACAAGACAATATGTAAATGGTCTACCAAATTAATGTAAGAAAGTGAGTTTGGAGACAAATGTGGAAACTCACCAATTTTGATCGGTTCCGTTCAGTATAAAAAATGTATCTTTGATTTTCCTTAATGAACCTTCCCTTTAATTTCATTATTTTTTGTGTGTGGTGTGTGTCATATTCTTTTCTTAGTTAAATTTTGATTACTTCAGGGATATTTTAATATGATTAGAACTCTAATCTTAGCCTATTTAAAGGGGTCTTGTATCCTTATTTTGATATGCCAATCAGAAAAAATACTTTTCTTTAGGGGCAAAAGATGTAGCCACAAATGAGTGTTGGTAAGGGTTTTGTGATAATTATGGAGAGTATTTTATACCCTTTTTCAGTGTCTTATGAGATTTTAATGTTTTGTTTTTTGGTTTACTCTTTAAGATTTTAAGCTTTACATTTGGGGTTTTGGATACGTTTAGTACATTTAGGTTTATTTTCTCCATATTATACTCTTGTTTGTTTTCTTATTTAGTGAAAAGTCGAAGCCTCTTTCGCCTGCGATTTTTCTCTTTTTGAGGGGTTTTCACATAAAATATGTGTGTTCACTCTTCTCTACTTTTACCTATTTGTTTTTTATATGGGTCGATTCCTGATAAATTGGTATCAAAGCTAGGCTTAGCTTTCGCAGATCAACTCGTTCGGTGACACAACAACAATATTGGTTATCGAAAAATTCAACAGATCACAAATTAAAGTTTCTGGCAGTTCTGAATAATTACGGAGGTAACTGATGTGACCAAGGACAAGGGTGATGATTCGTTGTTCTCCACATATAATCTAGTTGAAGGTGGATTCGTGTCAGATGTGAAACAACCCAAACCCGGCCCACGAGCTTTGACCAGATTTGGTATGTTCCTCAAGTAAACCGGTTCAAAGTTTTTTTGTTACTTTGGGAAAATAGTGTGTTTTGAAAGAAATATTGTTTTGGGTTGGGCTCGAGTAGAAAATAAAATCGTTTTATAATGAAAACCCTTTTAAATTTTAGGTGATAAAACATATAGAATACATTTAAAGTAAATTACTTAATCTTTAACTTAATAAAAATTTCGTAACATAATAAATAAAAACAGAAATAAAATAGTGCACTATGGCCTTATGGCCTTATTACATCAAGTAAATTCAAATAATTCGGAGTACTTAAAAATTAATAGTCCATAAAAATAAAAACTTCATGTTGAGCATGGCCACCATAAGTTCTGCAGTGTCCCGGTCCATTACATTTTATCACCAAACATGGTCTCTCAACGGGGTGAGTAAACAGACTCAATGTGTACACAACACTAAATCATAATAGAATCAGGCATAACAAATATTACACATTCATATCATAGCATACAAATTATGACGCATTCCCAAACCCAAACCTAACAAGCCATCCGCTACACTCCCCCGTACCAACCTGTACATCGTGGGGACTACTAAGTCGACCCTCCTTCCGCTACACTCCATATCGTGGTCTTAGGTCACCGCATTTGTGGTCTTAGGTCACCACATTCAGATATCGCGGTCTTAGGTCACCGTATTGAGACATCGTGGTCTTAGGTCACCACATTCAGATACCACGGTCTTAGGTCACCGTGTTCGGTCTTAGGTCACCACATTCACTTCCCCTTTCAATAACCCATATGCCCCATTTTGTAATATGCATTAATATGCCAAAGTTCACATTCTTATTCTCATGTTACAAATAACATATTTCATATTCCTAGTACCTTAGCCATATTCACATTCTTAATATCACATATATTAATTAAACATAGCCATAAAACATATTATGAAATAGTGTGGGTACACTTTTGATTAGCTTAACGAATTCCTTGAAATCCCGAAAAATCGATCTATCGCTTTAGATCCTAAATCCCTACATTTGGCCACATTTAGTATTTTAGGAAAAAGCCTATTCGGCTAATTTAACCAAATCCAGAAGGATTATCGTATCCACTTTCTTACCTTCTTTGCCGATTTGATAATTAATCAAATCTAGGAAACTTGTATTCTTCCCTTTGAAATCGGCTAATCACTAGATCCCTTGAATCGGTTAGTTTTGGCTTAAAACACATAAAAATAGATCTAACTACTAAAATAGGCCTTGGCCGAATATTCATAGTCACTTACCTTAAGGATCTTAAATCCCAAAATTATCCCTTGGTTATAGCTTCTGTCGAAATCCCTAAAACCACATGTTAGATCAACTTCTAACCTTTAATTACAATCAATGGCCCTTGGCCGAATTTCAGATATGACTTACCTTGATGGTCAAATCCCAAAGATCTTTTCCTTTATAGTCAACTATGGCAAAAATCCTGAAAGAATCCTTCCAAATTTCGGCAAATAAGAATATTGATGGGATTAGTCCTAGATTTCGACAAATATAAAAGAAAAGAATAGAAATCAAAACTTGTTCTTACCCTTTCTTGAAGAAATCGATAGCACTTATGCTTGAAGCCCCTCAAAGATTCGGCTTTTGATGGATTGGAAAGAAAATAAATTGGCTAATGGTGATATCTTGAATTTTCGGCTTTGGCTAACAAAAAGAAGAAGAACAAATGCTCTAGGAAATTCGGCAGAGAGAAGGGTTGAGAGAAAGAATGATGAATGGCCCTCTTTTCCTTATATAGCCGAATTTACTAACTTAGAATCCCTTACTTGGCCATCACTCTTCTATTTTGATAGCTTTATCTCTTTAATTATCTCCTAAAATAAAAGATAATTCAGCAACTATCCTTACTTAGACGAAATTATTAAACTCAAAGTCCCTTACTTGGCCATCACTTCTCCCTTATTTTCCTAATTAAAGAATAATTCCTCATTTATCTCTTGAAAATAATCTAAAATAAATCCATTATTTATCCCTTATTTATCCACTATTTATCTCTTAAAAATAAAAGAATAAAGGCTCCTAAATTATAGCCTTGTGCCGTCCACCTCACTTCTTCTAGAAGTGAAATAAAATTTCTTTTATTTGCTTTCCCTGTGACTCGAACTCAGGCCCAATCCCCTTGCATGTGGCGCCATTTCTAGAGGCCCTAAGTGGCATCTCCAGGCCACTTTTCCAAGCCTGTTTGCGTGTCAAATTTCACATACTTTTTCTCTTAAGGCCACCTTGCCTTAATTTCCTCTTTTAAACTTTAAAACTCAACACTTCTAAGTCATTTCTAAGTTTCCAAAAATTTTCGTTTGCCTATTTAAACTTGACATTTCCTTACATTTCCAGATTTCCAGAAATGTTCACTTTCCACTTTTGAATCATTTCCAAATCATTTCCTTACATTTCCAAGACAAGACATTTCCTTCCATTTCCAAGTCATTTCCTTACATTTCCAAGACAAGACATTTCCTTACATTTCCAAGTCATTTCCTTTCATTTCCAAGTTTCCAAAAATGTTCACCATACATTCATAACACATAAGACATGCCATTTCGTATAATTAAATCAAAAATGCATAGGCCCATTTCAGGATGTTCTGATTCTACCCCTTAAAAATAATTTCGTCCTCGAAATTACTTACTAACGAATAATCGTACATCTTAACTCACCGCACTACGCTTATGCTGCGCACTCTGATTTTAATAGAACCATCATACTTTCTAGGCACAATCTCTAAGTTCACGTCCCCTAGAACTCATTTCTAACGCCGCGATTTAATCTGATTTAAGAGTTTTATACATTAGTACTTTTGTTTCACTAATTAACCGGGAACAATTTTTTGAAAAGAGATGTTTAAAAGTGGTTCTTTCGATCAAACAAAGTTCTCAGCTCAAGTTCACTATTCAGAAACTCACGTTCACATTCATCAACCAATTATGAACTTTCGTTCATTCAGAGAAATGTTGTAGTTTTCATTGTTGTTGTTTTTTTCCACTACCTGGGTATTTTCGTAATTTGTCCCTCTGTGGTATTTTCGTAATTTTTCAAAATAAGGTTCCTTGGTGATTTTGTCAATAAGGGTATTTTGGTAATTTTGAAATCCCGGGGCCTTTCGGTAATTTTGAAATTCCAGGGGTATTTCGGTAATTTTTCACAAACCAAAGTAAATTTGTAAAGTTTAATAATTCAGGGGTATTTCAAAATTTGCAAAACTTTGAGGGTTCTTTTTGTGAATTTGCTTTCTATTTTGGTGATATTGCAAAAATTTTGGAAGTTAGGGTCATTTAGGTAATTTTGTAAGTTAGGGGCAATTTCGTAATTTTCCAAATCAGGGTATCTTAACATTTTGCAAAAATAGAATTTTCTGATATTTTTATAAAGTAAGAATATTTTAAAAGTCGAGGGTAATATTGGAATTTTAGAAACAAAGGGCATTTTAGTAATTTTACAACCAGGGGCATTTTTGTAATTTTGTAAATCAGAGATATTTTGGAAAAATTTTCATAATAATCTTTTACTACAATTAAAAGGGTAATTTAGGGATTTTAAACTAGGAGTTTTATAAAACTGCATGGCTAGTCCCTTTTGGGTTTTAATTATCGGGTTTAGCCCGTGAATAAGTCCTCTTGGTTAGGGTGAACCGTAGCTACGCACCAGGTAGGATTCGAGTAAAGAGGAGGTGAGTTGCTAGGACTACTTAAATACCAAGCTCTTACTGAATCCACTCCTAGACATGCGCACAGGGGTTGCCACACCCTAACTCTGCGACTTAACCACAGGTTTGTTTAATTAGGCACTTAAGTCTTATGTAAATGTTGGGGTAAACTAGTCCTAGGGTTCAAGTACCTATCATACTATTTCTACGTTCCATTCCTACCCTTCTACAGATCATACAGATCATACAATAAATCACACAAGAGATAGGGTACTTACGGTGGATCATGGTCTCGGAGACTTAGGTGCCATGCCAGAAACCTGCTTATTTCAAAAATATTTTCATAAAACTCATTTGGGCTCGCTTTGAAAACATTTTGGGCCTTAGCCCACAGGCCGAGAGTTTAAAATTGAGCTCTGATACTAAACTGAAACACCCCAAATTCAGCCCACGAGCTTTGACCAGATTTGGTATGTTTCTTAAGTAAACCGGTTCAAAGTTCTTTTGTTACTTTGGGAAAATAGTGTGTTTTGAAAGAAATATTGTTTTGGGTTGGGCTCGAGTAGAAAACAAAATCGTTTTATAATGAAAACCCTTTTAAATTTTAGGTGATAAAACATATAGAATACATTTAAAGTAAATTTAACTTAATAAAAATTTCGTAACATAATAAATAAAAACAGAAATAAAATAGTGCACTATGGCCTTATGGCCTTATTACATCAAGTAAATTCAAATAATTCGGAGTACTTAAAAATTAATAGTCCATAAAAATAAAAACTTCATGTTGAGCATGGCCACCACAAGTTCTGTAGTCCAGGTCCATTATTGTTCATCACGAAACATGGTCCTCAACGGGGTGAGTAAACAGACTCAATGTGTACACAACACTAAATCATAATAGAATCGGGCATAACAAATATTGCACATTCATATCATAGCATACAAATTATGATGCATTCCCAAACCCAAACCTAACAAGCCATCCATTGCACTCCCGTACCAACTTTGCACACCGTGGGGACTACTAAGTCGACCCTCCTTCCGCTACACTCTATATCGTGGTCTTAGGTCACCGCATTTGTGGTCTTAGGTCACCACATTCAGATATCGCGGTCTTAGGTCACCGCATTCAGATTACTGTGGTCTTAGGTCACCACATTCAGATACCACGGTCTCAGGTCACCGTGTTCGTGGTCTTAGGTCACCACATTCACTACCCCTTTCAATAACCCATATGCCCCATTTTGTAATATGCATTAATATGCCAAAGTTCACATTCTTATTCTCATGTTACAAATAACATATTTCATATTCCTAGTACCTTAGCCATATTCACATTCTTAATATCACATATATTAATTAAACATAGCCATAAAACATATTATGAAATAGTATGGGGTACACATCTGATTAGCTTAACGAATTCCTTGAAATCCCGAAAAACTGATCTATCGCTTTAGATCCTAAATCCCTACATTTGGCCACATTTAGTATATTAGGAAAAAGCCTATTCGGCTAATTTAATCAAATCCCGAAGGATTATCGTATCCACTTTCTTACCTTGCTGCCAATTTGATAATTAATCAAATCCCAGAAACTTGTATTCTTCCCCTTTGAAATAGGCTAATCACTAGATCCCTTGAATCGGTTAGTTTTCGGCTTAAAACACATAAAAATAGATCTAACTACTAAAATAGGCCGTGGCCGAGTATTCATAGTCACTTACCTTAAGGATCTTAAATCCCGAAATTATCCCTTGGTTATAGCTTCTGTTGAAATCCCTAAAACCACATGTTAGATCAACTTCTAACCTTTAATTACAATCAATGGCCCTTGGCCGAATTTCAGGTATGACTTACCTTGATGGTCAAATCCCAAAGATCTTTTCCTTTATAGTCGACTATGGCAAAAATCCTGAAAGAATCCTTCCAAATTTTGGCAAATAAGAATATTGATGGGATTAGTCCTAGATTTCGACAAATCTAAAAGAAAAGAATAGAAATCAAAACTTGTTCTTACCCTTTCTTGAAGAAATCGATAGCACCTATGCTTGAAGCCCCTCAAAGATTCGGCTTTTGATGGATTGGAAAGAAAAGAAATTGGCTAATGGTGATATCTTGAATTTTCAGCTTTGGCTAACAAAAAGAAGAAGAACAAATGCTCTAGGAAATTCGGCAGAGAGAAGGGTTGAGAGAAAGAATGATGAATGGCCCTCTTTTCCTTATATAGCCGAATTTACTAACTTAGAATCCCTTACTTGGCCATCACTATTCTATTTGATAGCTTTATCTCTTTAATTATCTCCTAAAATAAAAGATAATTCAGCAACTATCCTTACTTAGCCGAAATTATTAAACTCAAAGTCCCTTACTTGGCCATCACTTCTCCCTTATTTTCCTAATTAAAGAATAATTCCTCATTTATCTCTTGAAAATAATCTAAAATAAATCCATTATTTATCCCTTATTTATCCACTATTTATCTCTTAAAAATAAAAGAATAAAGGCTCCTAAATTATAGCCTTGTGCCGTCCACCTCACTTCTTCTGGAAGAAAAATAAAATTTCTTTTATTTGCTTTCCCTGTGACTCGAACTCAGGCCCAATCCCCTTGCATGTGGCGCCATTTCCAGAGGCCCTAAGTGGCATCTCTAGGCCACTTTTCCAAGCCTGTTTGCGTGTCAAATTTCACATACTTTTTCTCTTAAGGCCACCTTGCCTTAATTTTCTCTTTTAAACTTTAAAACTCGACATTTCTAAGTCATTTCTAAGTTTCCAAAAATTTTCGTTTGCCTCTTTAAACTTGACATTTCCTTACATTTCCAAATTTCCAGAAATGTTCACTTTCCACTTTTGTATCATTTCCAAATCATTTCCTTACATTTCCAAGACAAGACATTTCCTTCCATTTCCAAGTCATTTCCTTACATTTCCAAGACAAGACATTTTCTTACATTTCCAAGTCATTTCCTTACATTTCCAAGTTTCCAAAAATGTTCACCATACATTCATAACACATAAGACATGCCATTTCATATAATTAAATCAAAAATGCATAGGCCCATTTCCAGGATGTTACAAGATGTCAGGCATGTGCCTAATTTAGAGAAGAATACCATCCCCTTTTGGTCTTCAGGACTCCAATAGTTCGCATAAGGTTGGTCGCAAAGGGTTACAGTCAAGTGGAGAGAGTTAATATTTTTTCTCCTGTTCGAGTCTTACTGGTTTGTGTTACATTATACAACTTTGATTTGAAGACTAGGAGTCTTTCAATTTCCAAGTTTGAGCAGGGTTTAGACTTGGTTGACATTCTCCAAAATTTGAGTTAGGCCCATGACGGGGTATGGAAAAGGAGGCGTGATAAATACTAGTTAAGGTGGAGATTTGTGGGGTGTGCCTTGTATTCTTCTCCCAGTTAAACTTTGATTACTCTGGGGATATTTTAATATGATTAGAACTCTAATCTTAGCCTATTTAAAGGGGGCCTTATATCCCTATTTTGATATGGCAATCAGAAAAAAAGCTTTTCTTTAGGGGCGACAAGATGTAATCCCATATGAGTTTTGGCGAGAGTTCTGTGGTAATTATGGAAAGTATTTTATACCCTTTTTTTTGTGAGTGCCTTATGAGATTTAGGATTTTGTTTACCGGTTTGCTCTTTGGGATTTTGAGCTTTGTATTCGGGGTTTTGGGTAATGTACGTTTAGTACATTTAGGTTTATTTTCTTCATATTGTACTTTTTTTTGTTTACTCATTTAGTGAAAAGTCGAAGCCTCTTTTGCATGTGGTTTTTCCCTCCTTAAAGGTTTTCCACGTAAAATTTTTGTGTTCATTCTTCTCTATTTTTATTTGTTCGTTGTTTATACAGGTCAATCCTCAACACTTTGGAGTAACAACACCTTGTGCTAATTCATGAGTAGTCTATTTCTAGATTAGGCAAAGTTAAATAATAAAGGAAGGTGCTTAATTATTCAGTTGGTTTTTATTTTAGTTATTTAATTATTTTTTATATAGTTACTTAATTTTTTTGAAATTAAATATCATTAATTTAATAATAAAAGTTTAAAATGAGTTTTTTTTTGTTGGACTAACAAATTAAACATTAAAATGGTTGGGTTAACGACTTCAACTCTAACGGTCTTTCTCTTTGCTATAGAGATATTACCAATTTCAAGTTCTCATGTCTTTATCATTTCTATAACAACCCGATTTAATGCCTATTTGGAACAGTAGTTTCGAGACTACAAATCTAACTTAAGAAAATTTATTTTTATCACATTTTTATGGCCTACGATTTCACGAAATGATTTCGTGAAAATTTCGTTTGAAAATTTTGATGTTTGGGCACTCAATTTAGTCAAAAGGACTAAATTTCAAAAAGTGTAAAACTTGAGTTCTAGAAGCTAGAGGTGTCTAATTTCTATGCAATTTTAAATTATAGGTCCTTAAATGGTAATTAGACCATTGTATAATTTTTTGACAAAAATAGTTATGGTTAGGTGAATTTTGAAAGAAAGGCATTAAGGGCATTTTAGTAATTTGGTAAATAAAGCCAAATTAACATGAGAAAAAGGTGTCATCTTTTTCATTTCTTCATGCCTTGGCCGAAAATACCATGGAAGCCATGGCTAGGGTTTTGTTCAAGCTTTCCAAGCTCCATAGTAAGTCAGTTCTTGCCCCGTTTTTAATGATTTTCACGTTTTTGAAATCCTTGTAACGTGAGCTATCTATTTCTACCATTTATTTCAAATATGATGAAGGTTTAGGGTTTGACCCATGTTAGAAATTTATGTATTTTGATGTTTAATGGTAGATTATACATGTAAATGAAAAGTTTTAAATTTGGACAGAAATTCATGTATAAGTTTTGTATGATTATTTGAGTTTATGTCCGGTAACGCCTCGTACCCTGTTCCGGCGTCAAATACGAGTAATGGGTGTTACATTTAGTGGTATTAGAGTTATGGTTTAGTCAATTCTTGGGTTAATGATTGACCGAAATCAGAGCTTTAAATCTATAAAAGATTGATCGAACCTGAAAACTAACTCTGACAATGATTTTTAAGGTAGGTGCACCTATAGAACAGTAGTATAGTTTAGGCATGACCGGATGTCGAACCCAAAGGAACCAAAAGTATTAATACTAACTTTCTTTCTATTATTTAGCCTAAATATTGAGTGATTGGTTGTTTAAACTAAAACTAACTAATTAACAAGCTAAGATGCAAAGACAAAAAGATTAAATTGAAAAGATAACTTTTAGGAAAACTCAGTTGATTTAAGCGATACCCTTAGGAAGAATCCACCTAGACTTCACTTGTTATTTAACACTGAACCATACGATTTATTCTCTTAGTTTGATCTGTGAGACTCCCTAACCTATATTAAACCCTCTCTCGAGGCGAATAACATGTAACCCTAGGTTAATTAGTGGAACTCTCGTTCTCTTATAATAACCCCCTAGAATAGCAGTAAATCGATCTGTGGATTCCCATATTAGGTTTCACCCTAATCTGACAAAATCTTGTCACCCTATCTTTTGGCGTGCGATCAACTCCGCTTAATTATGCTAGATCTTCTCTTAGGCAGGGTCTATTCCTCCTCCACCTAAGCACATCATATTTGAATTAAAAACATAATTAAGAACAAACTAAGAATTTATCGTATAATTCAGAAGACAATAACAAAATCCATCATAGGTTTCATCCCTTTCGGGTATCGAAAGAATTAGTTCATAACAATAAAATAAAATATCTCAAAAGAAAAGATAAAACAAAACATAAGAAATCTCTAAAACCCACTGAAGGAATTGAAGGAGAATTCCACCGTCTTGAGTAGAATTTCGGCTTTTTGAGATTGATCAACTGGCTATCTTCGAGTTATCCCCACAATTCTGACCTTTCTGGCTCGGCTTCTTGGCCTTGCTAACCGCCCCCTATCAGCTGGTACTACGGGGGTTTATATAGGCTTTAGAATTAGGTTTCTTTGCCCCAAAGTATCCAAATCTGAATGAAATTAATCTTTGCCATGACAGGGACACAGCCATGGCACACGCCCGTGTAGAAAGTCTTCAAGCCGTGTTCAGATTCTTTAATAAGACACGACCGTGTGAATTGGGTTTAGGCCGTGTTCTAGATGATTGGCTTGGCACGGCCGTGTGAGGTGAAGTCTAGGCCGTGTCGATTTCCTCTTTGGCCCAATTTGGTCCGGTTTAGGCTCGTTTCTCGTTCTTTTTATCTTTAGGTGCTTTCCTGAGTATAAGTCATGAAAAGAAAGGATTAAAAGCACCTTTTTACATAAATTAAGGAATAAATCTTCCAAAAGCATACTAAACGTGGGCCTAAAATATGTTACTTTTACGATTTATCAAATACCCCCACACTTAAGCTTTTGCTTGTCCTCAAGCAAAATTCTCAACTTACAATTAAAATAAAATTTCCATGATTCAAAATCTTCATTAATAATGCCTTATCATAATTCATAGATAATTTATACATGGATAATTTAACTCGAAGAGTCCTGAAAGATTCAAACAATATAAGTCATACATTTGAAGTATGAAAACATAGGTGTTTCCCTTTGTCTAAATAATTACATTTGATTCAAAATTGACAAGGATTGACATCCTCACTAAAGATTCACTCAAACCACTCAAGGTGTTTAAGGTTCCAATTTAAGCACTCAAAAGTCGAACATGAAAAAGTTAATCCCATAGGCTCGCATGAAAATCAAATCTCCACCACTGAAATATGAGATGATACACAAATAAAAAGGTCTTTCACATGGTTGTAATGGGGCTTGGTTTGGAGGTGTGGATATAGGCTGAATTAGAAGGTTAAAATCGAGACTGAATTGATAAGTTATCTAACTTAGAAGAAATAAACTAATCCTAAATAATTACATTACTGGGAATAATAATGATTACATCAACTTGAAATACTACTACTATTTAATACGAGCTTCTTCTTTTCAATAATGTGGAATTTAACTTACAAGCTCATTTTTCATGCTTCTAATACTGAATATACTTCGAAATATATATATATTTTTTAAAAACAAACTAAAATATGAATTCATAACTGGAATAAAATAGCTAAATAACTTGATCAAATCAAATCTCGATATAAGGGTAGTCAAACAAATGGTGATAACAAAAACAAAGGGTTTTGGGTTAATATTAATGGGTGAGTCAATAAAAAAGGTTGTTACGATCAACGGGGTTCACTAGGGGTTAATTGTGAGGGTAGGTCTTTTAGTGGAGTAAGTGGGTTAAATCCTAGGTGCCTTAATCATCTCTGTATATAAAATCAATAATGTGGTCTCGACATGTATAATCAATGAAAGTTCTAGAATAACAATTCAATGTTGACACACTCATAATTAGAAAGTGAGCATGAAAAGAAATGTATGCTCTATAAGACTCAAAATCTCACAAAAATTATGGGTATTTGATGTCAACCTCATAAATTTCAAACTTCAAGATAATATTTAGATTCAAGTAGACAACCTAGAAAATTTTGGAAAATAGACTTATCATGCTTGATTCTCTAGTATCTTAGAGCATAAATCATCAATGCACAATTAATTATGAATTACTCTAAAACATATCAATAAAAATCAAGAATCATAAAAAAATTCATCCTAATTTATAATATGAGAAAATTACTTTAAAAACAAGTCAAAATTCAGGAATTTGAGAACAATGCAGAAAGTTAGTTATTGTTACCCCCCACACTTAAGATGTACAGTGCCCTCAATGTACAAAGATATATAATCAGACATTAGATAATCAAAAGAGAAGGGGAAAGTAACACTTCCTGAATTTTGGGTGTATTCTTTGATTTGGATGAGGTGTCTTTGGTGGTGGTGGTGGTGATGGTCGGTCTGGATGACGAACCTGCGCTAGACGAAGAAATTGGGGAACTCGTGAAGGGTTAGCAATTTTATAAAAGGAAAAATTTAAAATAACCTAAATTTATAATAAAAGAAAAACAAACTAAAGTGAAGAAAAACAAAAACGAAACTAGAATTAAGACCAAAGATAAATGGACCGTTGGGTCCTTATTGTTGGATGGTTCGCGAGGTGGGTGTGACCTCTAAGGTTGTAACATCCTGAAAAGGGCCTATGCATTTTCGATTTAATTGTACGAAGTGACATGTTTTATGTACTAAGAATAAATTTTGAACATTTTTGGAAACCCGGAAATGAATGGAAATGATTTGGAAATGAACATTTTTGGAAACCTGAAAATGTATGGACATGATCTAGAAATGATTCAAAAGAGGAAAGTGAACATTTCTGGAAACTTGGAAATGTAAGGAAATGATTCAAAAGAGGAAAGTGAACATTTTTGGAAACTTGGAAATGTAAGAAAATGTCAAGTTTCTGATAGAACAAAAATTTTAGGAAACTTAGAAATGACTTAGAAATGTCGAGTTTTAAAGTTTAAAAGAGGAAACTGAGGCAAGGTGGCCTTAAAAGAAAAAGTATGTGAAATTTGACACACAAACAGGCTTGGAAAAGTGGCCTGGAGATGTCACTTAGGGCCTATGGAAATGGCACCACATGCAAGGGTGTTGGGCCTGAGTTCGAGTCAATTGGGAAGCAAATAAAAGAAGTTTTATTTTTGCTTCTAGAAGCCAGAGGTGGACGGCACAAGCTTTCTAGAAAGGAAGAGTTTTATTCTCTTTAAATTTCGGCTAATAAGAGGATAAATAGTAGATTTATTTTAAATTATTTTCAAGAGACAATTGTGGATTAATTCCTTTTATTTTTAATGGATAAAAGAAGAGATAATAGAAGGATTATTATTATTATTATTAAGGAGATAAACTTATCAAATTAAGAAGAGTGGTGGCCAAGTAAGGGATTCTGAGTAGTAAATTTGGCTATAAAAAGAAAGAAATAGGGCTACTCGTCAATTTTTCTTCCTCCTCTTCTCTCTGCCGAATTTACTAGTGCTCTCCTCTCTTCTCTTCTCTTTTTATTTTGTCAAGCCGAAATCTAGTAGTTCTTCTTTATCCACCATTACCGATTCTTTAAGCCTCAAGAATCAAAAGTGTTGATACACCTCTAGGCCATAGTCGTCTAGTCTTCAAGACTCTATAGCCGAATCTTTGAGGAGCTCCAAGCATAGGTGCTGTCGATTTCTCCAAGTAAGGGTAAGATCTAGACTCGGTTTCCATTCTTTTCTTTTTAAGCCTGTCGAAATTTAGGGACTAATCCCTCATATTGTATTTTGGCCGAAACTATGGAAGGGAATTTTGGGATTTAGTGGTGGTCAACTACAAAAGGAGATCAGTCGGGATTTTCAAAGATCTAAGGTGAGGCAATCGATCTAAGGCTGTAACATCCTGAAAAGGGCCTATGCATTTTCGATTTAATTGTACGAAGTGACATGTTTTATGTACTAAGAATAAATTTTGAACATTTTTGGAAACCCGGAAATGAATGGAAATGATTTGGAAATGAACATTTTGGAAACACGAAAATGTATGGACATGATCTAGAAATGATTCAAAAGAGGAAAGTGAACATTTGGAAACTTGGAAATGTAAGGAAATGATTCAAAGAGGAAAGTGAACATTTCGGAAACTTGGAAATGTAAGAAAATGTCAAGTTTACTGAGCGAACGAAAATTTTAGGAAACTTAGAAATGACTTAGAAATGTCAAGTTTTAAAGTTTAAAAGAGGAAACTGAGGCAAGGTGGCCTTAAAAGAAAAAGTATATGAAATTTGACACACAAACAGGCTTGGAAAAGTGGCCTGAAGATGTCACTTAGGCATGCAAGGGTGTTGGGCCTGAGTTCGAGTAACTTGGGAAGCAAATAAAAGAAGTTTTATTTTTGCTTCCAGAAGCTAGAGGTGGACGGCACAAGCTTTCTAGAAAGGAAGAGTTTTATTCTCTTTAAATTTCGGCTAATAAGAGGATAAATAGTAGATTTATTTTAAATTATTTTCAAGAGATAATTGTGGATTAATTCCTTTTATTTTTAATGGATAAAAGAAGAGATAATAGAACGATTATTATTATTAAGGAGATAAACTTATCAAATTAAGAAGAGTGGTGGCCAAGTAAGGGATTCTGAGTAGTAAATTCGGCTATAAAAAGAAAGAAATAGGGCTACTCGTCAATTTTTCTTCCTCCTCTTCTTTCTGCTGAATTTACTAGTGCTCTCCTCTCTTCTCTTCTCTTTTTATTTTGTCAAGCCGAAATCTACTTCTTCTTTATCCACTATTTCCGATTCTTTAAGCCTCAAGAATCAAAAGTGTTGATACACCTCTAGGCCATGGTCGTCTAGTCTTCAAGACTCCATAGCCGAATCTTTGAGGAGCTCCAAGCATAGGTGCTGTCGATTTCTCCAAGTAAGGGTAAGATCTAGACTCGGTTTCCATTCTTTTCTTTTTAAGCCTATCGAAATTTAGGGACTAATCCCTCATATTGTATTTTGGCCGAAACTATGGAAGGGAATTTTGGGATTTAGTGGTGGTGAACTACAAAAAGAGATCAGTCGGGATTTTCAAAGATCTAAGGTGAGGCAATCGATCTAAGGCTGTAACATCCTGAAAAGGGCCTATGCATTTTCGATTTAATTGTACGAAGTGACATGTTTTATGTACTAAGAATAAATTTTGAACATTTTTGAAACCAGGAAATGAATGGAAATGATTTGGAAATGAACATTTTTGGAAACACGAAAATGTATGGACATGATCTAGAAATGATTCAAAAGAGGAAAGTGAACATTTGGAAACTTGGAAATGTAAGGAAATGATTCAAAAGAGGAAAGTGAACATTTTCGGAAACTTGGAAATGTAAGAAAATGTCAAGTTCTACAGAGCGAACGAAAATTTTAGGAAACTTAGAAATGACTTAGAAATGTCAAGTTTTAAAGTTTAAAAGAGGAAACTGAGGCAAGGTGGCCTTAAAAGAAAAAGTATGTGAAATTTGACACACAAACAGGCTTGGAAAAGTGGCCTGAAGATGTCACTTAGGGCCTATGGAAATGGCGCCACATGCAAGGGTGTTGGGCCTGAGTTTGAGTCACTTGGGAAGCAAATAAAAGAAGTTTTATTTTTGCTTCCAGAAGCCAGAGGTGGACGGCACAAGCTTTCTAGAAAGGAAGAGTTTTATTCTCTTTAAATTTCGGCTAATAAGAGGATAAATAGTAGATTTATTTTAAATTATTTTCAAGAGATAATTATGGATTAATTCCTTTTATTTTTAATGGATAAAAGAAGAGATAATAGAAGGATTATTATTATTAAGGAGATAAACTTATCAATAAAGAAGAGTGGTGGCCAAGTAAGGGATTCTGAGTAGTAGTTTCAGGTATAAAAGGAAGAAAATAGGGCTACTCATTAATTTTTCTTCCTCCTCTTCTCTCTGCCGAATTTCTGAGTGCTCTATTCTCTTCTCTTCTCTTTTTCTTTTGTCAAAATTCTCAAGTTTTCTTTTCTTCCTATTTCTTCTTACTAATCCATTCAAAAGCCGAATCTTGGAAGGGCTTCAAGCATAGGTGCTGTTGATTTCTTCAAGGGTAAGAACAAGTTTGATTTCCATTCTTTTCTTTTAGATTAGCCGAGAGATAATCTAACCCCATACATATTATGGTTGCCGAATATGGAAGGATCTTTCGGGATTATCAGAGTAGTCGACTAAAAGGAGGAGTATTCGGGATTTCTAAGATTAAGGTAAGACATGTGAATATTCGGCCAAAGGCCTTGATTTATGTTTCAATGATTAAGATTAAGTCTAACGTAAGGTTTTCGGGATTTTGACATTCCTAGGGAAACAAGGAACAGTTTCGGGATTTGTTAGTGTTCCAATCGGCAACAAGGTAAGAATACTAATCCTACTAGGATTTGGAATTTTGGCCGAATGGCTTTTTATTAAGGTAATAAGTGATAAATCAATGTAGGGATTAAGGATCTAAGCATTAGATCAAGCTTTTCGGGATCTCAAGGAAATTTTAAGCGAATCAGGTGTGTACCCCACACTATTTTATAATACGTTTTATGGCTATGTTATTTAAAATACGTGATATTAAGAATATGAAAGTGGCTAAAGTACCATGTTATGGTACAAAGTACCCAGGTCCGTTTCCTACTCCTACTAGGAATATGAAAAATGTTATTAGTAACATGAGAATATGATAAGAATGTGAACTCTGGCATATTTATGCATATTATTATATGGGGCATATGGGTTTATTTGAAAGGGGAAGTGAATATGGTGACCTAAGACCACGAACACAGTGACCTACGACCGTGATATCTAAAAAGTGGTGACCTAAGACCACAGTAATCTGAACGTGGTGACTTAAGACCACGAATGCGGTGACCTAAGACCGCAATTTGGTGTGTAGCGGAAGGAGGGTCGACTTAGTAGTCCCCACGGTGTGATTGGCAGGTACGGGGGTGTGTAGCGGATGGACAATTAGGTTTGGGTTTGGGAATGCATCATAACTTGTATTCATTGTTCTGAATGTGTAACTCTTGTATGCCTAATTCTATTATGATTTAGTGTCGTGTACACATTGAGTCATTTGACTCACCCCATTGTGGGATTATTTTTCAGTGACGATCAATAATGGACCGGGTTGTGAAGCTTAGGGATAGCCATGCTCTCACTTGAAGTTTTATTCAATATGGATATTTAATTTTATTTAAGTATTTTGGAATTTTATTTTGGGTTTTTACTCGATGTAATAAGGCCATAAGTTACATTTCTTTACTTTTATTTTTAATTACTATGTTACGAATTATTTTCAATTAAAGTTAAGTTTAAAATTTATTTCCTTTAAAATAAACCCTAAATTGTTTTGTCACCTTATTTAATGGATTTCAATATAAGATGAATTGGTTTTCAACACAAGCCCAACCCAAAACAATATTTTTCTTAAAATAGCACAAGTTTTTCCTAAGGAACAAAAGAATTTGAAACCGGTTTACTTAAGGAACATACCAGATTCGGTTCAGGCTCGTGGGCCGGGTTTGGGGTGTTTCAGTTTGGTATCAGAGCCCAGTTTCAAACCCTCAGCCTAGGGGTTTATGGCCCAAACGTTTTCAAAAGCGAGCCCAAATAAGTTTTATGAAAACATTTTTTTGAAATAAGTAGGTTTTTCTGGCATGGCACCTAAGTCTCCGACCCGTAGTCCACCAGGTAAGTACTTCTATCCATTTGTGTGGTTTATAATATGATGTGTAGAAGGGTAGAAATGGAATGGAACGTAGATTAGCATGATAAGTACTTGAACCCTAGGATTAGTTTTCCCCAACACTTACATAAGACTTAATTCCTAATTAAACAAACCTATGGCTAAGTCGCCGAGTTACGGTGTGGTAACCTTTGTACGCATGTCTAGGATTGGATCCGGAAGAGCCTGGTACTTAAGCAGTCCTAGTGACTCACCTCCTCTTCGCTGGAATCCTACCTGGTGCGTAGCTTCGGTTCACCCTAACCAAGAGGACTCGGTCATAGGCTAAACACAATAACTAAAACCCGAAAGGGAACTAGCCGTGTTTTTATAAAAACCCTAGTTTTAAAACTCTTAAAATGACCCTTTTTATTTGTGAGAACTATTTTTACAAAATTATCCGAAAAATTTCTGATTTATAAAAATTACCTAAGTACCCCTGGTTGTGAAATTACAAAAATGCCCTTGGTTTATAAAATATCCAAACTACCCACAGTTTTAGCAAAAAAAAAAAATAACAACAATGAAAACTACAACATTTCTCTGAATGAACAAAAGTTCATAATTGGTTGATGAATGTGAACGTGACTTTCTGAATAGTGAACTTGAGCTGAGAACTTTGTTTGATCGAAAGAACTACTTTTAAACATCTCTTTTTATAAAACTGTTCGCGGTTAATCAGTGAAACAAAAGTACTAATGTATAAAACTCTTAAATTAGATTAAATCACGACGTTAGAAAATGAGTTCTAGGGGATGTGGTCGTCGTGGACGAGATAAGAGGAGTCTTGGACCGTCAGAATCGTCTAAGAGTCTTCAGAAAAGACCAAAGGTTGAGAATTCTGCTCGTGTTTTTAAGCCAACTACTAAAAATCTGGACCATCCGTGTGCTCAGTGAGGAAGGTATCATCTTGGCGAGTGTTAGAACCGAGATCGGGTATGTTTTAGATGTAAGTCTAAGGCTCATTTGGTTAAGAATTGCCCTCAGGCAACGAAGGTTTGTGGTTTAAACCATGGAGGAAATGGTCATGGAACACCCGGTAGAGGTGCTGAAGGTTTAGATGTGAGACAACCAAGGATATGATAGCGGTTAAGTTCCTTGTTTTTGGAGTACTATTTATTGTTTTAGAGATAGTTCATTCTTGTGTTACAAGTGAACTGTTTGAAACTTTGGATGTGAACTTAGAGACTGTGCCTAGAAGGTAAGATAGTTCTTTAAGATCAGAGTGCGCAGCAATAGCGTAGTGGGGTGAGTTAGACCGTACGATTGTTCATTAGTAAGTAATTTTGAGGACGAAATTATTTTAAGCGGGGTAGAACTGTAACATCATGAAAAGGGCCTATGCATTTTCAATTTAATTGTACGAAGTGACATGTTTTATGTACTAAGAATAAATTTTGAATATTTTTGGAAACCCGGAAATGGAAATGATTTGGAAATGAACATTTTGGAAACACGAAAATGTATGGACATGATCTAGAAATGATTCAAAAGAGGAAAGTGAACATTTCGAAACTTGGAAATGTAAGGAAATGATTCAAAAGAGGAAAGTGAACATTTTTGGAAACTTGGAAATGTAAGAAAATGTCAAGTTTTTGAGAGCGAACGAAAATTTTAGGAAACTTAGAAATGACTTAGAAATGTCGAGTTTTAAAGTTTAAAAGAGGAAACTGAGGCAAGATGGCCTTAAAAGAAAAAGTATGTGAAATTTGACACACAAACAGGCTTGGAAAAGTGGCCTGAAGATGTCACTTAGGGCCTATGGAAATGGCGCCACATGCAAGGGTGTTGGGCTGAGTTCGAGTCACTTGGGAAGCAAATAAAAGAAGTTTCATTTTTGCTTCCAGGAAGTGAGGTGGACGGCACAAGCTTTCTAGAAAGGAAGAGTTTTATTCTCTTTAAATTTCGGCTAATAAGAGGATAAATAGTAGATTTATTTTAAATTATTTTCAAGAGATAATTGTGGATTAATTCCTTTTATTTTTAATGGATAAAAGAAGAGATAATAGAAGGATTATTATTATTATTATTAAGGAGATAAACTTATCAATAAAGAAGAGTGGTGGCCAAGTAAGGGATTCTGAGTAGTAGTTTCAGCTATAAAAGGAAGAAAATAGGGCTACTCATCAATTTTTTTCTTCTTCCTCTTCTCTCTGTCGAATTTCTCGAGTGCTCTCTCTCTCTCTTCTCTTCTTTTTCTTTTGTCAAGTCGAATCTATAGTCCACCATTGTCAAAATTCTCAAGTTTTCTTTTCTTCCTATTTCTTCTTACTAATCCATTCAAAAGCCGAATCTTGGAAGGGCTTCAAGCATAGGTGCTGTTGATTTCTTCAAGGGTAAGAACAAGTTTGATTTCCATTCTTTTCTTTTAGATTAGTCGAGAGATAATCTAACCCCATACATATTATGGTTGCCGAATATGGAAGGATCTTTCGGGATTATCAGAGTAGTCGACTAAAAGGAGGAGTATTCGGGATTTCTAAGATTAAGGTAAGACATGTGAATATTCGGCCAAAGGCCTTGATTTATGTTTCGATGATTAAGATTAAGTCTAACGTAAGGTTTTAGGAATTTTGACATTCCTAGGGAAACAAGGAACAGTTTCGAGATTTGTTGCCGATCAAATCCTACTAGGATTTGGAATTTTGGCCGAATGGCTTTTTATTAAGGTAATAAGTGATAAATCAATGTAGGGATTAAGGATCTAAGCATTAGATCAAGCTTTTCGGGATCTCAAGGAAATTTTAAGCGAATCAGGTGTGTACCCCACACTATTTTATAATACGTTTTATGGCTATGTTAATTAAAATACGTGATATTAAGAATATGAAAGTGGCTAAAGTACCATGTTATGGTACAAAGTACCCAGGTACATTTCCTACTCCTACTAGGAATATGAAAAATGTTATTAGTAACATGAGAATATGATAAGAATGTGAACTCTGGCATATTTATGCATATTACTATTATATGGGGCATATGGGTTTATTTGAAAGGGGAAGTGAATATGGTGACCTAAGACCACGAACACGGTGACCTACGACCGTGATATCTGAAAAGTGGTGACCTAAGACCACAGTAATCTGAACGTGGTGACTTAAGACCATGAATGCGGTGACCTAAGACTGCAATTTGGTGTGTAGCGGAAGGAGGGTCGACTTAGTAGTCCCCAAGGTGTGACTGGCAGGTACGGGGGTGTGTAGGGGATGGACAATTAGGTTTGGGTTTGGGAATGCATCATAACTTGTATTCATTGTTCTGAATGTGTAACTCTTGTATGCCTAATTCTATTATGATTTAGTGTCGTGTACACATTGAGTCTGTTTGACTCACCCCATTATGGGACTATTTTTCAAGTGACGATCAATAATGGATCGGGTTCGGCAGAAGCTTAGGGATAGCCATGCTCAGCTTGAAGTTTTATTCAATATGGATATTTAATTTTATTTAAGTATTTTGGAATTTTATTTTGGGTTTTTACTCGATGTAATAAGGCCATAAGTTACATTTCTTTACTTTTATTTTTAATTACTATGTTACGAATTATTTTCAATTAAAGTTAAGTTTAAAATTTATTTCCTTTAAAATAAACCCTAAATTGTTTTGTCCCCTTATTTAATGGATTTCAATATAAGATGAATTGGTTTTCAACACAAGCCCAACCTAAAACAATATTTTTCTTAAAATAGCACAAGTTTTTCCTAAGGAACAAAAGAATTTGAAACCGTTTTACTTAAGGAACATACCAGATTCGGTTCAGGCTCATGGACCGGGTCTTGGGTGTTTCAAAGGCTGCGAAGGTGGTGGCGGTTGTGGAAGTGGCGTGATTCACAAGCAGCCTTTAGAACCTAAAACCAAGAAACAGAAATGAAATAAAATAAATTAAGCATAAGATAGTCAACAGAAAGGAAATTGAAGCAAAAGAGAAAAGAAAAATAAAAACTAAATGGTCTCAAAGACCCTTGACTTGTTGTTTGGATGATATTAAAATATCATAAGCACAGAAGATAATATTAAAATATTTTTCTAACTCGGATTTGTGGTCCCTAACCACTGTTCAGACTAGGGTCTAAATCGGACTGTTACAACAACACCGACATAAGGAAATTTATTTTTGTTATATTTTTATGGCCTACGATTTCACAAAATGATTTCGTGAAAATTTCGTTTGAAAATTTCGACGTTTGGGCACTCAATTTAGTCAAAAGGACTAAATTGCAAAAAGTGCAAAACTTGAGTTCTAGAAGCTAGAGGTGTCTAATTACTATGAAATTTTAAATTAGAGGTCCTTAAATGTTAATTAGACCATCGGATAGTTTGTTGGACAAAACTAGTCATGGTTAGGTGAATTTTGAAAGAAAGGCATTAAGGTCATTTTAGTATTTTGGTAAATAAAGCCAAATTAACATGAGAAAAAGGTGTCATCTTTTTCATTTCTTCATGACTTGGCCAAAAATACCATGAAAGCCATGGCTAGGGTTTTGTTCAAGCTTTCCAAGCTCTATAGTAAGTCCATTATTGCCTATTTTTAATGATTTTCACGTTTTTGGAATCCTTGTAACGTGATCTATCTATTTCTACCATTTATTTGAGATATGATGAAGGTTTAGGGTTTGACCCATGTTAGAAATTTGTGTATCTTGATGTTAAATGATAGATTATGCATGTAAATGAAAAGTTTTAAATTTTGATGGAAATTCATGTCTCGGTTTTATATGATTATTTGAGTTTATGTCCGGTAACGCATCGTACCCTGTTCCGGCGTCGAATACGGGTAAGGGGTGTTACAATTTCTAACTCAAACATTGGAGAGAAATTGCTTGTCAAGACCATGGCGCATGATATTTTCAACCTCTTCAATTGAATGAAAGAAAGAACAAAGTGAAAAGTACGATCAAAAGTATTTTCGATACAAAAATCTTAAATATATTTTTATATTTACATTTTTTGTTGTTGTATAATTTATATTTACTCTTATAAATTTTTATGATTTTTAAATTTTTTTAATAATTAAGACTAAAATGACAAATCTTATTAACATTGAAGCTAATTTTGTTTACCTTTTAAGATTTAAGATTAAATTGATACAATATGTAAACACTGGAAGGTAAAATTTGTTATTAGGTCAATAAAACAAAGCCTACATTAGACGTCCATTATACAACTAATGAAAGAGTAACTAAATTATTTAATTTTAAGATGTGACTAAAATAACCCCTCAAATCACGAACATGTCTGTCATATGGCATGCTTTTGTCTGCTGAATAGCACGATTTGGTTAGGACTCTTTAGGATTTTTTTTTTTAGGGTTTCACACTATTTTCTTATGTTTTGTTTGTCTTTTCTCTATTGTGTTTATTGGTTGGTTGTATTAAGTTATTCAAATGGAAAATGAAATGGCAGGTTTGCGCATTGGGGAGGAGGAAGATGAGGTGTTACGGGTTGAGGGGGTTTCGGAGGACCAAAGGAGTTTGTCTGATCTTTTTTTGGTAGGTTATTTTGTTACAACAAGTGTGTGCGTTTTTTGGCCATTTGTAACACTTTAGCGAATTTTTGGCATCCGTTGTGGGGTATTCAGATCTCAAATCTGGGGGAGAAAAGGTTTATGTTTCATTTTTTCCGCTGGGTTTACATTGAAAGAGTTATGAAGGGAGCTCCCTAGACTTTTAACAATCACTTGTTGGTGTTTCATTGTTTGAAAGAAAATGAAGACCCATTGAATATGGCATTGATTTATACTTACTTCTGGGTTCAGATCCCTAGTTTTTTGCCAGGTTTCTTTTCTGAGTGTGTTGCTAGACAATTGGAGAATTTTATTGGCTTTTTTGAATAGTATGACTCAAAGAATGCCAGTGAGGACTTTACTCAATTCTTGCGAGTTAGAGTGCAGTTGGATATTAGATATCCATTGAAACACAAGAAAAAAATCCAAGTTTCCTCTCAAAATCACATATATGCGAGGTTTAAATATGAGAAACTCATACTTTTCTATTTTTAGTGTGGTTCTTTGGGCCATAATGATAGTTTCTTCCCAATCAAACATAGAAGGGAGGTGTATGATTCAAGAATGGGTTGGGATATTTTGTTACGAGCATCGGTACGAAGAGTTATTACAATGGATAACATTGGGCTATGAAAAAGGGATGATGGGGGTTTTTCAAGGGAGAACCCAGTTAATAGGCCAAGAGGGAGAAATGATAATGACTTATCGAGATCGGGTAGTTTGAAAAGGATTAATCTGGTATTAGGAATCAAACTAGAGGGGCCTACTTTGGGGATAAAGGGAGACAGAAGGGCTCTATTACTACTATGGGGTAGGATCATATGATTCATGATCTGGAGGATTGTCCAATTGAAGGTATTGATGGGAAGAAGAGGCAAAGAACTGTGTCTTTCTCTCGTATGGTTTCTGAGCTTTCAAATTCTGGAGAGAAAATGGATGAGCTATTTTTGACTTACCAAAATGATTTATTGGTGGTCGTCAAAGGGCAGGTCGATCGGCAGCAATAAAGATCATGAGTTGGAATGTTCATGGGTTAGGGAGCTCACGACCTACAAGGAGGCTTCAGCACATGCTAAAATTTTGTAATCTCCAAATAATTTTCTTTATGGAGACAAAGCTTGATTTAAATATTATGGAAAGGGTTCATAGGAAGGGTGGTTTTGTTCATGGTATTAAGGTGGCGGCGGATGGTGCCAGGGTAGGGCTTAGTTTGGGTTAGAAAGAAGAGGTATCGATAAAGCTAAAGAGTGTTTTGAGAAATTATATCGATGTCGAGATCATGAGGATATGGATAGTGAGAAGTGGAGGATGACAGGGTTTTATGGTTCGTCTGATATGCGATATCATTCTGAGACGTGGGACCTTCTACGTTTTTTGGGACAAGATTAACATTTGCCTTGGTTAGTATGTGGGGACTTTAATGAGATCCTCTACTCTTTTGAGAAAAAAAAGGTATTCCTCAGGATGTGGGACATATAGAAGAATTTAGAAATGTGTTCGTCGATTGTTAGTTAGAGGATTTGGGCTATGTGGGGCATTGGTTCACTTGGGAGAAAAGGAACTTTGCGGCAAATAATATTAGAGAAAGGTTGGATAAGGGGTTACAAATGTAGCATGATGTGAGAGGTTCTCTACTTTATCATTGAGGCATTTGCCTTATTTGTTCTCTGATCATTGTTTGTTATTGGTAAATACTTTGTATGAGGTAGAAAGGCAAAGGGTGGGGGATTCCATTTTGAAGCTTGTTTGACGTTGAAGGAGTCGTGTGAAACTAAGATTCGCGTTTGTGGATAAGTAGCATGGGAATGTTAAAGTATGCCCAAAGACCAATCATAAGATGATTGTAATAAGATACTTTTTTACCTCATTTATTAATGTAAGCATTTTCATTATTATTTTAGTTTCTTTTTTGTGTATGTAAATAAACTATTTTATAATAATGTCTTGAGAATAATATGATTATTCTTAAAAGGTCCTTAGTCGAGTATTATTGTGGGCTTGGACAACAATAATGCATTAAGACTAACGTGTAGTTTATTGGTGAAAAATTGTTGTCATTGACATGGAATGCTAAAATCAATACATGAGTATGTGTGTTAGAGAACAACATATTTGACTGACCCGCTATGAGTATGTTTCTTGGATTATTATGTAATAGTCACAACATTACTCATAGTGATTACTAAGTATATGATCTTGAAACTTGATATCATCATTATCCCAACATTGTGAATCATATATTTTGATACTGTAACACCCCTAACCCGTATCCGTCGCTGAATTAGGGTTAAAGGCGTTACCAGACAGATCAAAAACTTATACAGACATTTCATAATACAAATCATCAATCATAATCAAATGTGTCCCTTTTCTAGGTCGATGAGACCTTAATCATACTTTGGAATAGGGTCGGGACTAAACCGAACACATATGAAAGTTCTCAGAAATTTAAAACTTTTCTAAGTTATGAATGCCACATGCCCGTGTGGGCAGGCCGTGTGTCTTCCACAGACACTAGACACACCCATGTGTCTTGGCCGTGCCAACTTATAGCATGCCTACTGACTTATCCATACGGCCATAAGACACGCCCGTGTGTCATGGCCGTGTACTCTTAGGTAAGATACTGACTTATTCACATGACTACCAGGCACGTCCGTGTACCATGGCCGTGCACACATGGGCTAGCTACTGACTTAATCCCACGATCTCTAGGCACGCCCGTGTGCCACAATCGTGTAGGCAAAATAGGGTATTTGCAAGGCCAAAATGCCACCCACAGAATGGTCAATCCCTACAAGCAAATTACCAATTCATTTCATGTACACTTGATATCCAAACATGTCAAGCAATCAAAAATTCTTCATATTCAAACATGATTCATCCACATTTACCTTTCATATAATCATTTCTTTTCTTAACATACATACTCACAATGCGTACATAAACTTACCATATCTTTGACCATTTTATTAGTTATCTAACCATATCAAAACATGCATCATTTTTCATGTATGCCCAAACATATAACCAATACTTATCTAGCCACATCTCATGGCTATTATACACATTTCAAACATAACCAACTTGACTAGCCTAAACATGCCATATTTAGCTATATACATATCCAGAAGGTACCAAAATAAGCTAGGTAGTGTGATGACGATCCTCGACGGTCCCGAGCCTTTTGTAGCTTTGACGACCTACAAAACAGAGTGAACACACACAGGGTAAGCTTTTCAAAAGCTTAGTAAGCCGTATACAAATAAACTTAACATAAAATGCACATAGCATATTTATACAATGACAATAATGGTTCTCATAGCATACACATCACATATAGCATTTGGCTCATTTTCTTAGCCATATCTTACCACATTCTTCAACTCAAATGTCACATATATACATAACTCTTTCAAGCATATTTTCACATATCATCTCACCATTCCATTGCACATATTCATCTTAGTAAGTTCATATAAATACTTACCTTTCATACACACTTAGTGTACATATCAAACGTACCTAAAACGGATATATAATCACATAATCGTTCGCATCTTGGATTTTCCATTGAACCATTCAGAACCTAATAGGATACTCAGAATGATTGGAATAATCGTACAATGCCAACCTTCCAGACATGGTCCATGTAATCGGATATCGATGCCACTATCCCAGACAGGGTCTTACACTTAAATCTCATATCGATGTCAACGTCTCAGACGTGGTCTTACACGAATCTGAAATCAATGCTAACGTCCCAAACATGGTTTTACATGATATCACATAACAGACACCTATGTCATGACTTAGAATACCCTATCTATTCCTAGGCTCAAACGGGACTTTTTAGACATTATCTCTATGTCGATTCTATCTCAGAATTCATGTATACATCATCTCAAATACATTCATCATTATCAATAGTCATACGAAAATTGATAATTCAATACAAATACATTTATTTGTATATTGACTTACCTCGTATTTGAATATTCGATCAGATTTGGTTACTCAACAACTTTTGACTTTCCACGATCTAAGTCCGTTTTCTTTGGTTCTTGATCTATACATATTTAAATTTAAGCCTTTTATTAACCAAAACATTCAATTCAATCCAAAAACCCACATTTAGGGAAATTTGTAAATTATCCCTCACATTTTCACATTTGGACATTTTAATCCCTATTTCACAAAATACACAAAATCTCAATACACCCATGCTTAGCCGAATGTTCATGTATCTCATACAAGTCCATACATTTCATTTATTTCACAATTTAGTCTTTCAAATTAATATTCTTTCAATTTAATCCAAATTACTCAAAATCAACAAAACTCCAAAGACAAAATATGCTAATCAAACACATATATTCCATATTTCATCATCAAATATTTCAAAGCTCATGTGTTCATCAAAGACACATTTCAAAATCATCATCAATTCTCAAAATTAAGACATGGGTTTCAAAGTACTCGAAGCAACGATTACGAAAATGTAAAAATTATCAAAAACCAAAGTCAAAACTTACCTTAAATTAAGACTTGAAATGGCCTAATATAGCAAAACTCAAACCCTTTCTTTTTCTTACAAAATTCGATGGAAGATGAGTAGAGAAATGATAAAACAAATGTTTAATATTATGTTTTAATTAACATAATATTTCTATTACAAATTTACCCTTCCATTTATCATATAAGGCAAAATAAACACTAAGGGCATTATGTCATTTAACCATCCACTATCTTATGAATGGATTAATTGCCTTATAAGGCCTCCACCTTAAAAAGCCCCATCAATTTGATCATTAATCAAATAGAAAGCTACTTTTGTGAATTATGTGTTTTAGCCCATTTCTCAAATTAAGCACACGAACGGACAAATTAACTTACGAAACTTTCGTACATGCTAAATCACATATTATAGGCACAAAACATAATATTAAAATATTTTACTGACTCGGATTTGTGGTCCCGAAACCACTTTTTCGACTAGGGTCTAAACCAAACTGTTACAATTCTCCCCCTTCAGGATTTTTGTCCCTGAAAATCTTACCGTTAAACAGATTCGAATACTACTGTCTCATTCAATCTTCAGGCTCTCACGTAGCGTCTTCTATCCCGTGTCGATGCCATAACACTTTCACTAACATAATTTTCTTATCTCTCAACTCTTTCACTTCACGAGCTAAGATACGGATCGGCTCTTCTTCATAATTCATATTGGATCGGATTTCAATTTCAGAGGGAGCAAACACATGTGACGAATCAGATCGGTATCACCTAAGCATCGATACGTGAAATACATTATGAATCTTTTCCAGCTCAGGTGGCAACAATAATCTATACGCAATAGATTCAGCACGCTCAATGATCTCATACGGTCTGATGAACCTCGGACTCAACTTGCTTTTATGTCCGAATCAGAATACTTTCTTCCACAGAGACACTTTTAAAAACACTTTATCACCGATTTTGACTTTAATATCTTTACATTTCAAATCCACATAAGATTTCTGACGATCAGGCGCTGCTTTCAGATTATCACGGATTACTTTCATTTTCTGTTCAGTGTCTTTTATCAAATCAATCCCATGTAGTTTATTTTCACTAAGCTCAGTCCAATACAGAGGTGTTCGACATTTACGTCCATACAAAGCTTCATAAGGTGCCATTTTGATACTCGACTGAAAACTATTATTATACACAAATTCAATTAATGGCAGATACTATTCCCATGTACTGCTAAATTCAAGAATACAGCACCTTAACATATCCTCGAGAATCTAAATAATCCGTTCAGACTGACCATCTGTTTGCAGATGAAAAGCAGTACTGAAATGCAATTTCGTGCCTAAAGCTTCTTGCAATTTCATCCAGAACCGTGAAGTGAATCTAAGATCTCTATCAGACACAATGGATAATGGCACTCCGTGCAATCTTACAATATCAGTAATATAAAGCTCAGCTAATCTATCAAGTGAGTAATCAGATCTCACCGGAATAAAATAGGTAGATTTCGTCAATCGATCGACTACAACCCAGATCACATCTTTCTTTCTTGGAGTTAGAGACAATCCAGAAACAAAGTCCATTGTTATTCTATCCCACTTCCACTCAAGAATCAGAATCGGTTGTAACAAACCAGATGGAACCTGATGTTCAGCTTTTACTTGCTGAAAGACTAAGCATTTCGAAACAAAATCAGAGATATCTCTTTTCATACCAGGCCACCAATAGTGTTGCTTCAGATCATGGTACATCTTTGTACTTCCTGGATGAATAGATAAGTGACTGTAATGTACTTCATTTGAAATCAACTGTAATAACTCGGAATTTTTGGAACACAAATTCGATCTTGGAATCTCAAGCAATCATCATCATCAACTCAAAATTTAGAATTAGAATTCGAATCATACTGAGCTCGTTTCGTTATTATTTCATTATCAACTTTCTAAGCATCAACTATTTGATGTAAAAATAACAGTTTTGCTTTCAATTTAGCTATCACTGAACTATTATCAGACAAATCTAATTGCGCATTAAAGCACGTAGTGCAAACAATGATTTCCTACTCAGCATCAACAACGACATTTGCATTCCCCGGATGATGATCTATCTCGAGCTCATAATCTTTCAGCAACTCTAACCATATTCTTTGTCGCAGATTCAAGTCTTTTTGAGTCATCAAATATTTCAGACTTTTATGATCCGAAAACACGTGGCATTTTTCACCAAATAGATAATGATGCCAAATCTTTAATTTGAATACAATCGCAGCCAACTCAAGGTCATGTGTCCAATAGTTCTTTTCATGAGGCTTTAGTTGTCTCAAGGCATAAGGTATAACTTTACTTTCTTGCATCAGTAAACATCCCAAACCATTCATCGAAGCATCACTGTAAACTACAAACTCTTTGCCTGATTCTGGCTGTACAAAAACTGGAGCTTCGGTCAACAGAATCTTCAACTGATCAAAACTTTTCTGACATTTATCGGACCATTCAAATCTTACATCTTTCTGAAGCAATCTAGTCAACGGGGTAGCTATCATCGAAAATCCTTTTACAAACCGACGATAATAACTAGCTAATCCCTGAAAACAACGGATTTCAGACACATTCTTCAGAGGTTTCCAATCCAAAATAGCAGAAATCTTGCTCGGGTCGACTCTTATTCCAGAGGCAAATACAATATGTCCTAGAAAACTGACTTCACACAACTAGAATTCACATTTACTGAATTTCGCATATAAATGCTTTTCTCTCAGAGTTTACAACACTATTTTCAGATGTTTGGAATGCTTGTCTTCATTACACGAATAAATGAAAATGTCGTCAATGAATACAACAACAAATCGATCTAGGTACGGTCTAAAAATTCTGTTCATCAGATCCATAAAAACAGCAGGAGCATTCGTTAGTCCAAAAGGCATAACTAAAAACTCATAATGCCCGTACCTCGTTTTGAAAGTAGTTTTTGAAATCTCTAAATCTTTTACTCTCAACTGATAATATCCCGGTCTCAGATCAATCTTAGAAAACACAGTGGCTCCTTTTAGCTGATTAAACAAATCGTCAATCCGGGGCAACGAATATATGTTCTTTATTGTTACTTTGTTCATCTGACGATAATCTATACACATTCTTATCATGCCATCTTTCTTTTTCACAAATAGAACGGGAGCACCCCAAGGCGAGAAACTCGATCTAGCGGACCCTCTGTCAGTTAACTCTTGCAACTGTGACTTTAATTCTTTTAACTTTATTGGTGCCATTCTATACGGAGCTATCGAAATAGGTGTCGTACCAGGCAACAGATCAATAACAAATTCAACTTCATGTATCGGAGGCAATCCTGGTAATTCTTCAGGAAATACATCAGAAAACTCACAAACAACTGGCACTGATTCAACTTTCTTTTCAGACACTTTCGAATAAATTACATAAGCAAAGTAGGCTTCATATCCTTTTCTCACATATCTTTGAGCTTTCAAACAGTTATTACAGCAGACAATCCATTCAAATCATTAGACTCAACTCTGACTATTTTATCATTCGGACATCTTAAATCAATAGTATTTCTTTTATAGTTCACAACAGTATCATGCAATGTCAACCAATCCATACCCAGAATAATATCAAACTCATCAAATGTTAATAGCATCAGATCAGTAGGAAAACAGATATCTCTAAACATCAATGGACAATTCTTGCATACTTTGTCAACCAAGACAGTTTTACCTAAGGGGTTCGATACTTTTATAACAAACTCAATAGACTCTACAGGCAAAGTCTTACTGGATGCTAAATTCATGCATATATGCGAATGTGTAGAACCAGGGTCTATCAATGCAATCATAGAAGTACCATAAAGTGTAAATGTACCCGTTATAACATCTGGAGATGAAGCTTCCTCCCAAGCTCGGATAGCATACGCTCAGACAGGTGCTCTAGCTTCGGATCTTGCAACAGTATCTTTCTTAATTCTCTGACTACCAGTGACATTTCTTACAGTTCAGGAAAATCTACCTCTCACTGGGACGTTATCAGATCTCAGATTCTGAGTAGTCTCTTGTTCAACAAACTCTGTGCAATCACGAATGAAATGATCTAATAATCCATATCTAAAACAAGCTCGATCATTCAATCTACAGCTTCCCAGATATCTTTTACCACAATGCTTACATTCAGGTTTTTTGGATCGAACATTTCCAACACTTGCCATTGAAGTTGTTGGAGCTTTAGAACTCGAATGTGATCTAATTCCATCTCTATTACAATGTCCCATATTAACTTTTGAACGGCAATACTCATCTAATAATTTCTTCAAAGCAGACTGGAATGATTTACTCGAAAATATTTTTCTCACCACTCTAGCTTCAGACTCAGCTGTTCTTTTATCTTTCCCGAGGGCCTTAGCTTTGCACACTCGGTCAACAAGCACTACAAACTCTTTTATTTTCAAAATTTCAACTAGCAAGTGAATATCTTCATTAAGACCATCTTCGAACCTTTTGCACATTATTGCTTTAGACGATACACATTCCCGGGCATATTAACTTAGCCTCACGAACTCTCGTTCGTATTCGGTAAGAGACAAGCGACCTTGTTTCAATTCCAAAAATTCCTTTCATTTCTAATCAATGAATCTCTCACTGATATATTTCTTTCGGAACTCAGACTGGAAGAAACCCCAAGGGACCCATTCCTTTGGAACCACAAAAATCAAAGTCTTCCACCACTGGTAAGCTGCATCTCGTAACAATGAAACAACACATTTAATAATTTCTTCCGGAGTAAAGGACATCTCATCAAATACCCGAATAACCAGAACTCGACTTTTTCAGCATCATCATTACTAGTGGCTTGAACTCTTCAGCCCCATACTTAAAGATTTTATCTACCGGAGGCTTATTCAACAGATTTAGATTTGTAGTCGGAGGCATAGCACATGTCTGAGGGGGATTAAGTAAGGGCGGAGGTTGTAAAATAGTCGGGTTATTTCTAACAAACTTAGTGAACCACTCACTCATCATTTGGAAGAAAGCCTGTTTAGCTTCTCCTCAGGACTGCTCATAGTCGGTCTCGAATCAGAGGGTGCTGTCCCTTGTGCGGGAGCAGGCACATTGCTTTCTACATCGTCAATTACGGCTCTTTCGGGATCAATTACTATATGAAAATCACAATTTACACGTTAGGATTCATCACACTATCAAATTCAGATATATGGCATGTACAGCTAGACTCTAACACGCTACGTTAGTCCGAGAATCGACTAAACCATAGCTTTGATACCAATCAAATGTAACACCCCTAACCCGTATCCATTGCCGGATTAGGGTTAAAGGGGTTACCAGACAGATTGAAAACTTTTATAGACATTTCATAATACAAGTCATCACTCACAATCAAACGTGTCCCTTTTATAGGTCGATGAGACCTTAATCATACTTTGAAATAAGGTCAGGACTGAACCGAACACATATGAAAGTTCTTAGAAATTTAAAATTTTTCAAAGTTATGAATGCCACACGTCTGTGTGGGCAGGCCATGTGTCTTCCACGGACACCAGACACACCCATGTGTCTTGGCCGTGCCAACTCATAGCATGCTTACTGACTTATCCATACAGCCACAAGACACGCCCGTGTGTCATGGCCGTGCACTTTTAGGCAAGATACTGACTTATTGAAACACCCCCAAACTCGGCCCACGAGCCTTGACCGGATCTGGTATGTTCCCTAAGTAAAACAGTTCAAAACTTGTTTGTTATTTTGGAAAATTTGGGTGGTTTTGAAGAAAATTTGATTTGTGTTGAGTTCAAATTGTAGACGGTGTTGTTCTTGAAGACTAGATTTTATTAAAGCAATATTTCTATTTGTACTTGAAATCAATAGGTTAAAAGTATTGCCGAGTTTTTAGAGTTTAACATTAAATTGAAAATCGTTTGTGTTTAGGTGTCAAAACATTTAAAATTTATTTTTAAGAAAAGTTATTTAATCTTGATTTAATAATAATCGTATCATAATAAACCGAATAAAATGCATGCTTGAAACAGTTAATAGTAATGGCCTTATTACATCAAAGTAAAACCCAAAATAAATCCAAAACTTACATGTAAAGTCTCAAATTAAAATAACACTGAGCTGAGCATGGCCACCACTAAGCTCCTGCCGACCCGGTCCATTTACTGAGTGTCACCTGAAAAGATATCCTACAAAGGGGTAAGTCAACAGACTCAATGTGTAACAACCACACAAACTCCCAAACAATTTACGCATAACAAATTCATACATATAACAAATATAGCAATGATGCAATCCCGAACCCAAACCTAGATAACCATCCTCTACACATCACCCGTACCAGCCAATCACACCGTGGGGATTACTAAATCGACCCTCCATCCGCTACACACCATCGAAAGCAGTTACTGCAGACGACTTGTACATCGCCCTTATAAATTATGGCATAGCCACCAGATAATGTGACAAAGTCACCAGATAACATTACGTGACATAAGTCACCATATTCAGATTATGTGACTTGAGTCACCAGATATTGTGGTAAAAACCACCAGATCACTTCCGCTTTTCAATATCACCCATATGCCCATGCATAATACAAAACATGCAAGAATCATGCCATATACCTTATTCCATATTCATAACAATTCACATATGTGCCATATTCCAAATGTTCATAACATTTATTAACGTAATATTAAAGGTTATGTACCTGAATACTCTGTACCATTGTATGGTACCTTTAGCCACATTCTTAACTCATATTTTCATTAACACATATTAAATCAATACCATAAATCTATCAAGAATTAGTGTGGGGCTACACACCTGGTACCAACATGTTTACTGAATTTCAAAAGTCTACCGGAACCGATTGCACTTCTTCCTAAAAACCAATGTCAGAATCAGCTAATCACTATACTTAATATAGCATTGGCCGAATATTCATATCCTCTTACCTTTCGGATTTAAATCTCGAAATCGCTATCTGTTAATGGAGATGTCAAAATGCCTACATGATCTATGTTAGTTCCGATTTTAACACTTAATGAACACCATAAATGGCCTTCGGCCTAAGATCACCCTTGCTTACCTTAGATTTAGAAATCCCGAAGAGCTCCTCTTGAAGTCGGCTACAATAGGAATCCCGAAATTCCCCTTCAAGTATTCAGCCAAAGCATATTAATAGGATTAGGGTCTTGATTTCGGCTACAAGAAAAGAAATAAAACGACGACAATTGAATCCTTACCCTTACTGCTGAAATCGACTGCACCTTTGCTTGAACCCACAGAGATATTCGGCTATGGCCTAGATGTTGATCAATTGATTTCAGCTTTTGGAAAATTCTAAAAAGAAGAAGAGAAAGGTTGAGCAATTCGGCAATGGTGATAAATGAAGATTCGGCTAGCACAAGGAATATTTTGGCTTTCAGTGCTATGGTCAAATCGGCTATATGGAAGAGTGATTAGCTTGAAGAAGAAAAAGGTGAAGAAATCGGCTAGGCTTACTTGTGTTTTCGGCTTTGACAAAATGAAAGGAGAAGAGAAGATTCACTTTTGGTTTTCAACAGAGAAAGAATATCGGCAGAGGCACAAGAGAAAAGAAAAGAAAAGAATGAAAATGGCCTCACTCCTTCCCTTTGGCCGAAAATACCACACCTAGATCCCCTTATTCGGCCAACTCCTCATCTCTCTATCCCTTGTTATTCTCCTATATTTCCTCTTCTTTACCCTTTCAAAAATAATTTGAATAAATCAATAATTATCTCCCTACCTTAGCCGAATTTTAAAAAGAAATTGACCACATCTAAAGCTCATCCCATTAGTGTCCCATAGCCGTCCACCTCTGTTCTTCCTTGCTGCAAAATAAAACTCCTATTTGCGTCCCTTGCTGCTCGAACCTAGGCCCTTTTACCTTGCTTGTAGCGTCACTTACTAAAGCCCTAAGTGGCGCCTCCTCGCCACTTTAACAAGCCCATTTTTATGTCTAATTTCCCCTACAAATTCTCTTAAGGCCTATCAAGCTTAGCTCCCCTTCAAGACTTAAAATCTGATAATTTCTAAGATATTCACCTACACTCTAAAGTTCTCAAAGATCTGTACAACACATTCAAACACACATAGGCATGCTACTTCATATAATTAAGCAAAATGCACAAGCCCAAAATCCCAGATATTACAGTTCTACCCCCTTAAAATAATTTCGACCTCGAAATTACCTGGCCAAAATAAGTGAGGGTATTACTATCGCATTGCTTCTTCCGGCTCCCACGAAGCTTCTTCCGATCCATGATTACGCCATAATACTTTGACTAAAGGAACTGATTTCCTTCGCAACACTTTCACATCTCGCTCCAAGATCTGAATCGGCTCTTCCTCGTAGGACAAATTTGGTCTCAGCTCCACCTCCTCAACTGGCACTACATGAGATGGATCCGATCGGTAACGACGTAGCATGGAAACATGGAATACATCGTGCATTTGCTTCAACTCCGGAGGCAACTCTAACTGGTATGCCACTGGTCCAACTCGCTTTAATACCCGATAAGGTCCTATAAACCTGGGACTTAACTTCCCTTTGCGACCAAATCTCATCACTTTCTTCCATGGCGAAACCTTAAGGAACACCTGATCTCCCACAGCAAATTCTATTTCCTTCCGCTTAAGGTCCGCATACGACTTCTGCCTGTCGGATGCCTCCTTTAACCGTGTCCGAATTAACTTAACCTTCTCCTCGGATTCTGCCACAATCTCTGGACCCAAAACTCGATGTTTCCCTAATTTCGTCCAACACGTAGGAGTGCGACACTTCCGTCCATACAGCACTTCATACGGTGCCATCCGAATACTGGCTTGGTAGCTGTTATTATATGCAAATTCCGCTAAAGGTAAATATTCTTCCCAACTTCCTCTAAAGTCTATCACACAACCCCTCAGCATATCCTCTAACACTTGGATCACTCGCTCCAACTGGCCGTCCGATTGCAGATGAAATGCCGTACTGAAATCTAGCCTAGTGCCCAGAGCCTGATGTAGTGCTTTCCAAAACTGAGACGTAAACCTTGGATCCCTATCTGAAATAATCGATACCGGTACTCCATGCAATCTCACAATTTTTGCCACATACAACCTCGCCAACTTCTGCAAAGAATAATCAACCCACACTGGAATGAAATGCGCAGACTTTGTTAATCGATCCACTATCACCCATACCGAGTCCTTCCTAGTAGGCGTAAGGGGAAGCCTACTAACGAAGTCCATGGTGATTCTCTCCCACTTCCACTGTGGAATCATTATCGGCTGAAGCAATCCTGACGGAAATTGATGTTTAGCCTTTACTTGCTGACACGTTAAGCACTTCCCTACAAATTCTGTAATTTCCCGCTTAAGACCAGGCCATCAAAACTGTTCCCGTAGATCTTTGTACAACTTACCACCTCCAGGATGCATAATATAAGGGCTACTATGCGATTCCCAAAGAATTCTCTGTCTTAACTCCTTATTCTTAGGCATACAGACTTTACCATGAAAACACAGCACTCCCTCACTGTTAACACCATAATCCTCTAACTCCCCACTCTGCACTTGCCGTAGCTTCGCATTTAAATCATCATCTGCCAACTGTCCTTCTTTCACCTCATCCAACCATGTCGGCTTGACTTGCAATTCTGCCAATAAACTTTCGTCATCATACAAGCTAAGATGTACAATCATCGCTCTCAGATCCGACACTACTTTCCGACTTAGGGCATCCGCCACAACATTCGCCTTGCCCGGGTGATACTCTATGGAACAATCGTAATCATTCAATAACTCCACCCACCTTCACTGTCTCAGGTTCAGTTCTTTCTGAGTCAGCAGATACTTAAGGCTCTTGTGGTTTGTCTAGATCACTGACTTTTCTCCATATAGATAAGGCCTCCATACCTTGAGAGCAAAGACCACTGCTGCCAATTCTAAATCATGCGTCGGGTAGTTAACCTCATGTGGCCTTAATTATCGAGACGCATAAGCGACTACCTTCCCATCTTGCATCAGGACACATCCTAATTCTGTGTGAGAAGCATCACAGTACACCACAAAATCCTTTCCTGCCTCAGATTGAATCAAAACCGGAGCTTCAGTCAAAACCCTCTTAAGCTTCTCAAAGCTCTCCTGTTTCTTATATGTCCATACGAAAGGTACCTCCTTTCTCAACAACTTCGTCGAAGGTATGACTATTGATGAGAACCCTTCTACAAACCTTCTGTAGTAGCCTGCCAATCCCAAGAAACTACGAACCTTAGCCACAGACTTAGGTGGTTTCCAATCCAACACTGCCTCAATCTTCCTAGGATCCACCCTTATCCCTCCTGCAGACACCACATGCCCTAAGAACGCAACTTCCTTTAGGCAAAATTCACACTTGCTGAATTTGGCATAGAGCTTCTTCTCCCTTAATACTTGCAACACTATCCAGAGATGCTCATCATGTTCCTCCTCAGACTTGGAATACACTAGGATGTCGTCTATGATCATAACGACGAACCTTCCAAGCAAGGTTGAAAAACCCGGTTCATCATATCTATGAACGTGGTTGGGTGTTCGTCAATCTGAACGGTATTACTAAGAACTCATAATGCCCGTATCTTGTCCGGAAAGCTGTCTTATGGATATTTGCCTCCTCCACCTTAAGCTGATGTTATCCGGACCTTAGATCTATCTTTGAAAACACCGCGGCCCCCTTAAGCTAATCGAACAAGTCGTCTATCCTTGGCAAAGGGTACTTGTTCTTGATGGTCAGCTTATTTAACTGACGACAATCTATGCACATACGCATAGTTCCGTCCTTCTTCTTCACAAACAAGACCGGTGCTCCCCATGGAGACACACTAGGTGGAATGAACCCACGATCAAACAACTCTTGAATTTGAGCCTTGAGCTCAACCAACTCCTTTGGTGCCATTCTATATGGAGCAATTGACACAGGAGCTGTACCCGGCAGCAAGTCAATTCCGAACTCCACCTCCCTGTCCGGGGGTATTCCAGGTAACTCCTCCGAAAAAACATCTACAAATTCCCTTACTATTCTAACTCCACTAACTCCCTCTTCTTTTGCATCCAACGCACTAACAAAGGTCAAAAATGCCTTGCACCCTTTCCGAACCATCTTTTCAGTCTTTAAAGCAAAGACTACGTTAGACAAGTAGTTTCTTCTTTCTCCTATCATAATTATCTCCTCATCCTCCGGGGTCCTTAACTTCATTCACTTAGCTGCACAATCCAATATAGCCCGATGTTCCACTAGCCAATCCATGCCAAGAATGAGATCAAATTCTCTGAAAGGTAGTTCCATTAGGTCAGCAGGGGATACCACTCCCTGAATCTCTAGAGGTACATTCTGAAATATCTTATTCACCACCACAATTTGACCTAACGAGTTCACTACAGTCATCTCCCTATTAGACAGTCCAGAGGCTATGCCTAGTGTTTCAACTACTCTACATGCAACATAAGAATGGGTCGAGCCAACATCAATTAAAGTAAAGTAAGGCTTGTCAGCTATAAGGAACGTACCGGTTATGACGTCCGGTGCGTCTCCATCCTCCCTCCGGTGAACTGCATACACCAGACCCGGCTGTCTTGCCTCTGTATTACCAACACCACTGCCCGGTGTTCCCCGTCCTCTTTCAGAACCATTACCTCTACCAATCGAACCATGACCCCGAGGTGGCTGCTGTCCACCTCTTCCAGCCTGATTAAAACCCTGACCTGTTGGTCGGCTCCCGTTGATTTTCATAGGACAATCCTTAACCATGTGTTCCTTGGACCCGCACTTAAAACATCCCCCTGTCTTCTTCCAACACTCCCCTAGGTGCATCTTCCCACACTGAGCACAAGTACGATACTGCCCTCCTGCAACAACCTGCTGACCTCGCAGCCCATCAACTCTAGGCCTCTTTTGAACATTCCCAGATGACCCTGATGATCCAAAACCTCTCTTTTGCCTATTCCGATCTGTATTCTGTCTCACAGAGTCCTTAATCCCTTCGACTACCTTAGCCTTCTCCACCAATACAGCAAACTCTCGCTCCTGCTGTGTAGCTATCAACAACCTCAAATCATCCCTCAGTCCATCCTCAAACCGGACACATTGTTCATGCTCCGTAGCCACGATCCCTCGAGCATACCGGCTCAACCTTAAGAATTCCGCCTCATACTCCGCTACGGACTTATTCCCTTGAACCAGCCCTAGAAATGCCTTCCTCTGCGAATCAATATAACTAGTCCCAACATACTTCTTTTGATATGCTGCCTTAAAATACTCCCAAGTGAGTTCCTCAGCTGTAGCACCATCCCGAACTGTGAGCCACCATTGATATGACTCATCGCGAAGAAGCGACACCATTCCTTTCAGTTTCTCCTCAGCAGTTAGATCCAGCTCATCCATGATTCGCTCTGTCGCCTCCAACCAATACTCAGCCGTACTGGGTGCCACACCAGACACCACGAAATACCTCAGCTCCATTGCCTCGGAGTCGCTCAGGTACAAATTTCCAAGCTCCCATACCTCCACCTGCTCCAACCACCATCTCAAGAACCCGCAGCACCGCCTGCGATATTGCATCATCCCCTGTCTGATCCTAATGCTCAACACCAGCAGCTGGTGGTGGGGGTGGTGGTACCTCATTCTCGGACCCTTGACCAGACCTAACGAGTTCCGATACGATCATTCTGCCTCTACCACGCCCTCGCACATTACGACCACGTCCCCTAAAGCTCATATCTACGATTGCGATTTAATCTGATTTAAAAAGTTTTGTGCATTAGTCATTGTTCCACTAATTACCCGCGAAGAAGTTTTATGAAAAGACGTTTAGTAGTAGTTCTTTCGATCATTTCAGAGTTTTCGTTTCAAGTCTTCTACCCTAATTCAGAGAAATACATTCATTCAGTAGTACTTACCACACACATTCACCACTCGTACACTTTTGTCCGTTCCACTCTCAGGGGTATTTTCGAAATTTGTCCTATAGGGGTATTCTGGTAATTTTCCAAATAGGGGTATCTTGATATTTCAAAAAATAGGGATTTTTGGTATTTTTGTAAAGTAAGAAAATCTTAGTAAAAGTTGAGGGTAGTATAGTCATTTTATAAACCAAAGGTATATTAGTAATTTTGTAAATCGGGAATATTTCAGAAAAATTTTGTTTTTCAAAATCTAAAAATAGTTTTTACAATCAAAGAGGTGATTTGGTGATTTTAAAAACTAAGATTTTTATAAAAAGTATGGCTAGTCCCTTTCGGGTTTTAATTAGTGAATTTAGCGTATGAATAAGTCCTCTTGGTTAGGGTGAACCGTCACTACGCACCAGGTAGGATTTGAGCAAAGAGGAGGTGAGTCACTAGGACTGCTTAAATACCAAGCTCCCCCTGAATCCAATCCTAGACATGCGCACAATGGTTGCCACACCCTAACTCGGCGACTTAGTCACAGGTTTGTTTAATTAGGCCTCAAATTTTATGTAATTCTTGTGTTGAAGTAAGCTAATCCTAGGGTTCAATAACTTAATATACTAATCTACGTTCCCGTTATACCCACATACAAATCATACAATAAATCATACAACAGTGAGGGGTACTTACCTGGTGGACTTCGGGTCGGAGACTTAGGTGCCATGCCTGCAAACCTGCTCATTTCATAAAGTTTTTCACAAAACTTATTTAGGCTTAATTTTGAAAACGTTGTGGGCTTTAAACCCAAGGCCGAGAGTCTAAAACCTGGCTCTGATACCAAACTGAAACACCACCAAACCCGACCCACGAGCCTTGATCGGATCTGATATGTTCCCTGAGTAAAACAGTTCAAAACTTGTTTGTTATTTTGGAAAATTTGATTTGTGTTGAGTTCAAATTGTAAACGGTGTTGTTCTTGAAGACTAGATTTTATTAAAACAATATTTCTATTTGTACTTGAAATCAATAGGTTAAAAGTATTGCCGAGTTTTTAGAGTTTAACATTAAATTGAAAATCGTTTGTGTTTAGGTGTCAAAACATTTAAAATTTATTTTTAGGAAAAGTTATTTAATCTTGATTTAATAATAATCGTATCATAATAAACCGAATAAAATGCATGCTTGAAACAGTTAATAGTAATGGCCTTATTACATCAAAGGAAAACCCAAAATAAATCCAAAACTTAAATGTAAAGTCTCAAATTAAAATAACACTGAGCTGAGCATGGCCACCACTAAGCTCCTGCCGACCCGATCCATTTACTAAGTGTCACCTGAAAAGATATCCCACAAAAGGGTGAGTCAACAGACTCAATGTGTAACAATCACACAAACTCCCAAACGATTTAGGCATAACAAATTCATACATATAACAAATATAGCAATGATGCAATCCCGAACCCAAACCTAGATAACCATCCTCTACACATCACCCGTACCAGCCAATCACATCGTAGGGATTACTAAATCGACCCTCCACCCGCTACACAACATCGAAGGCAGTCGCTGCAGACGACTTGCACATCGCCCTTATAAATTGTGGCACAGCCACCAGATAATGTGACAGAGTCACCAGATAACATTACCTGACATAAGTCACCACATTCAGATTATGTGACATGAGTCACCAGATATTGTGGTAAAAACCACCAGATCACTTCCCCTTTTCAATATCACCCATATGCCTATGCGTAATACAAAACATGCAAGAATCATGCCATATACCTTATTCCATATTCATAACAATTCACATATGTGCCAGATTCCAAATGTTCATAACATTTATTAACGTAATATTAAAGGTTACGTACCTGAATACTCTGTACCATTGTATGGTACCTTTAGCCACATTCTTAACTCATATTTTCATTAACACATATTAAATCAATACCATAAATCTATCAAGAATTAGTGTGGGGCTACACACCTGGTACCAACGTGTTTACTGAATTCCGAAAGTCTACCGGAACCGATTGCACTTCTTCCTAAAAACCAATGTCAGAATCGGCTAATCACTAATACTTAATATAGCATTGGCCGAATATTCATATCCTCTTACCTTGCGGATCTAAATCTCAAAATCGCTATCTGTTAATGGAGATGTCGAAATACCTATAGATTCGATTTTAACACTTAATGAACACCATAAATGGCCTTCGGCCTAAGATCACCCTTGCTTACCTTAGATCTAGAAATCCCGAAGAGCTCCTCTTGAAGTCGGCTACAATAGGAATCCCGAAATTCCCCTTCAAGTATTCGGCCAAAGCACATTAATAGGATTAGAGTCTTGATTTCGGCTACAAGAAAAGAAATAAAACGACGACAATTGAATCCTTACCCTTACTGCTGAAATTGACTGCACCTTTGCTTGAACCCACAAAGATATTCGGCTATGGCCTAGATGTTGATCAATTGATTTCGGCTTTTGGAAAATTGTGAAAAGAAGAAGAGAAAGGTTGAGCACTTCGGCAATGGTGATAAATGAAGATTCGGCTAGCACAAGGAATATTTTGGCTTTCAGTGCTATGGTCAAATCGGCTATATGGAAGAGTGATTAACTTGAAGAAGAAAAAGATGAAGAAATCAGCTAGGCTTACTTGTGTTTTCGGCTTTGACAAAATGAAAAGAAAAGAGAAGATTCACTTTCGGTTTTCAACAGAGAAAGAATTTCGGCAGAGGCACAAGAAAAAAGAAAAGAAAAGAATGAAAATGGCCTCACTCCTTCCCTTTGGCCGAAAATACCACACCTAGATCCCCCTATTCGGCCAACTCTTTATCTCTCTATCCCTTGTTATTCTCCTATATTTCCTCTTCTTTACCCTTTCAAAAATAATTTGAATAAATCAATAATTATCTCCCTACCTTAGCCAAATTTTAAAAAGCCAAGATAGCCAAAGAGGCTAAGAACTCAGAATGCCAGAACCGAGAAAGAGTCAGAAGCAAGAGGGACTTCAAGAACTCAGGTTCAGCTAAAAGGTTTCAAAAGAGGCTTCGGAGTGATGAGCTAGTTCAAGCTAGAGCACCTGTGGCTACCAATCAGAGTCGAGACTGTGCTGACTGTGGGAAACGACACCCCGAGGAATGCTGGAAGAGAACTGGTGGTTGTTATAAATGTGGTTGCAAGGATCATCAGTATAGGAATTGCCCTCGACGGACTGCTCTAACTCAGGAAGCTCGTAACCCTGATGTACAGCCAACCAGGGGCATTTAGCAGCCACCGAGAGGCCGTGGACCAGGTCGTGGTGGTAATGGGCTGGACGTGGTCAAGGTGCACCGGGTCGTGGTAATGGTTTCAGAGGTAATACAGAGGTAAGACAGCCGGGGTTGGTCTATGCAGTCAAGCGTCATGAAGATGGCGATGCACCTGATGTGATAACGGATACGTTCTTCATCTTTGATGTGCCTGTTACTGCTTTGATAGATATCGGTTCTACCCACTCGTATTTTACTAGTGCCATAGCTGGAAACCTGAACAATAGATTTGAGATTACCGATAGAGAGATTACGGTAATTAGTCCTTTAGGACAGTCGGTAATAGTAAATAAATTGTTTAGAGATGTGCCTTTAGAGATTCAAAGAGAAATATGTCTGGCAGATTTGATGGAATTACCTTTCGGTGAGTTCGATCTCATTTTGGGCATGGATTGGTTAGTAAAGCATTGGGCGCAACTGGATTGTGCTGAAAAGCAGATGTCAATAAGGACTTCGGTTGATAAGGAGGTAGTAATGATAGGCAAACGAAGGAACTTTTTGGCAAATATGGTATCTGCTTTAAAGGTAGAAAAATTGGTGCGAAAAGGGTATGGAGCGTTCCTAGCTTTCATTAGTGCTTTGGATGCTTGGGAACTATCGGTGGAAAGTGTGAGAACGGTGAAGGAATTTCCAGATGTCTTTCTCGAAGAACTTTCGGGTCTACCTCCAAATTGGGAAGTAGAATTTGGTATTGAGCTTTTGCCTGGAACTACTCCAGTGTCCATTGCTCCTTATAGAATGGCGCCGAAGGAGTTAGTGGAGCTTAAAGCTCAAATTCAAGAATTATTGGATTGGGGATTTATTCGACCGAGTGTGTCTCCATGGGGAGCACCAATTTTGTTCGCCAAGAAGAAGGATGGGTCGATGCGTATGTGCATTGATTATAAGCAGTTAAATAAATTGACGATCAAGAATAGGTATCCATTGCCGAGAATCGATGACTTGTTTGATCAATTAAGGGGAGCTTCAGTTTTCTCTAAGATTGATCTGAGTTCGGGTTATCACCAACTCAAGGTTAAGGAGGCGGATATTCATAAGACAGCATTCCGAACTTGTTATGGACATTATGAGTTTTTGGCGATGCCATTTGGTTTGATCAATGCACCAACTGCATTTATGGACATGATGAACCGAGTCTTTCAACCCTATCTGGACCGGTTCGTGGTGGTGTTTATAAATGATATTTTGGTATATTCGAGGATGAAGAAGAGCATGACTCACATTTGCGCACAGTATTACAAGTACTTCGAGGAAAGCAACTTTATGCCAAATTCAGTAAGTGTGAATTTTGGCTGAAGGAAGTGACTTTCTTGGGTCATGTGGTGTCAGTCGAAGGAATAAGAGTTGATCCTCGGAAGGTAGAGGCTGTGTTGGATTGGAAACCACTGAAGTCAGTGGCTGAGATTCGAAGTTTCTTAGGTTTGGCTGGTTATTAAAGATGCTTTGTTGAGGGGTTTTCATTGATTGCTGCACCCCTAACTAAGCTGTTGAGAAAGGGAGTACCGTATGTGTGGACCGATAAACAACAAGAAAGTTTCAAGAAACTGAAGAAGATTTTTGTGGAAGTGCGATCTTGATTCAACTGAAATTTGGAAAAGAGTTTATCATTTACTATGATGCGTCACACACGGGTTTAGGATGTGCACTAATGCAAGGTGGAAAAGTGGTGGCTTATGCTTCTCGTCAGTTAAGGCTGCATGAAGTCAACTACCCTACTCATGACTTAGAGTTGGCTGCAGTAGTGTTTGCTTTAAAGACTTGGAGGCACTATCTCTACGGTGAGAAGTCTATCATTTATACGGACCATAAGAGTCTTAAGTACCTCCTTACCCAAAATGAGTTGAACTTGAGACAACGAAGTTGGGTGGAGCTGTTAAAGCATTATGACTTCTCAATCGAGTATTATCCTGGAAAGGCTAATGTGGTGGCAGACACGTTGAGACGTAAGGTGGTATCAGAGTTAAGAGCAATGTTTGCTCATCTCAGTTTGTATGAGTATGGCAGTCTGCTAGCGAAACTTCAGGAGAAGCCTCTGTGGTTAGAACAGATCAAGGAGAAGCAGATATCAGATGAAAAGTTGGGTCCGTTAATGCAACAAGATGAAAGTGGTGTAATAAGGGATTTTGGATTGAACAAGAATAGAGTGCTGGGTTTTCATGGAAGAGTTTGTATGCTCATAGATTCGGATTTGAGATAAATGATTCTGTGGGAGGCGCATAGTAGCCCTTATTCTATGCACCCTGGAGGAAATAAGATGTATTGAGACCTCCGTGAACAATATTGGTGGCCAAGGTTAAAGCGGGAGGTTACTGATTTTGTGGGTAAGTGCTTGACTTGTCAACAAGTAAAGGCAAAACATCAATTACCGTGGGGTTTATTGCAACTGGTAAAGATCCCTCTATGAAAATGGGAGCGGATAATGATGGACTTTGTTAGTGGGTTACCCTTAACACCTACTAAGAAAGATTCGTTTGGGTGGTAGTGGATCGATTGATGAAGACTGCTCATTTTCTACCAGTTCGTACGGATTACTCGCTGCAGAAGTTAGCTAAGTTGTATGTATCTGAGATCGTGAGGTTGCATGGGGTACCGGTGTCTATCATATTAGACAGGGACCCTAGGTTTACATCACAGTTTTGGAAAGCTTTGCATGAGGCTTTGGGAACAAAGTTAAACTTCAGTACGACTTTTCATCCTCAGTCAGATGGTCAGTCAGAAAGAGTAATTCAAATTTTAGAAGACATGTTACGGAGTTGTATGATCGACTTTAGAGGTAGTTGGGAGGATTTTCTACCATTGGCAGAGTTCGCGTATAATAACAGTTACCAATCCCGTATCCAGATGGCACCCTATGAAGAGTTATATGGTTGTAGGTGCCGTACCCCTACTTGTTGGACTGAATTGGGGGAACGATAGTTGTTGGGTCCTGAATTGATATTTGAGATGGAAGAAAAGGTAAAGGTGATTCGAGCAAGGTTAAAGGAAGCTTCGGATAGACAAAAGTCGTATGCAGATCTGAAGCGCAAGGATATTGAGTTTGCGGTGGGAGATCAGGTTTTTTTGAAAGTCTCACCTTGGAAGAAAATTTTTAGGTTTGGAAGGAAGGGTAAGTTGAGCCCTAGGTTCATTGGACCGTACCGTGTGTTGAAGCCTGTAGGACTAGTGGCCTATCAGCTTGAATTACCTCCGGAGTTGAGTCAGATTCATAGTGTCTTCCATGTTTCTATGCTGAGGCATTATAAATCGGATCCGTCTCACATTGTACCAGTAGAAGAAGTGGAGTTAAGGCTAGACTTGTCTTTCGAGGAAGAACCAGTGAAAATTTTAGATCGAGATGTAAAGGTGCTAAGAAAGAAGACTGTGCCGTTGGTTAAGGTTCTATGGTGTAATCACGGAGCGGAGGAAGCTACGTGGGAGCCTAAGGACGCAATTCGGCAACAATATCCTCACCTCTTTTAACCAGGTAAATTTTGAGGACGAAATTTTCTTTAAGGGGGTAGAATTGTAACATCCTAAAAAAATTAGTATCGACATGTTGCATAATTTTGGTGCTTAGCTAGTGAGTGTTTTTAATTTGTGTGTTTAATTTATAGTTTTGAGAAGGCTCAGGATTCTTCGAAATTAGAATAAATTTTATTTTTGTAAAGAGTACTTTACTAAAGAGGAACAAATGATCTTGATGTTTAAGGAAATTAAGTGTCAAAAGCAAGCATAAGATGAACTAGTAGTAAAGTGGAGTTGGCGCCATAGGTGTTGCTTGAAGAAAGAGGTTTGAATCCCATGAAATGCAATTTTGTGACTTTTATTTTTACACCCTTCTAGCATGTGTCGGTCAAGCCTTATTTTTGGTAAGGTTGGACTATTTTTTTTATGGCTAGGTGGCTAATGGTTAAGGTAAGCATGGAACTTGGGGAAAGAAATCCTAAACTTATGGAATGTAGGGGGAACACAAGGCACTTCTTAAGGGATGTGTTTTGGAAAGTTGGAATGGCCAAGCTTGTCCATGAACTTGGACAATTTTGTGGACTAGGGGGTGGCCGAATTTTTATGGTAGACTTTGGTAAGGATGTGTAGTTAGTGTGTAATCCCATTTGGTCATTTTTGTTCTCCCAAAACACCTTTTCTTTTCATCTTTTTCTCTCATAGCCGAATGTGCTTGATGCTTTGGGTAAACATCTTTGTTTTTCTTCTTTTTCTCTTCTCCTTTCGACCAATTGGTCATATTTTGCCAACCTCTCAAGTGTTTCGTTTTGTGCTTCTTTCGTAGTGCCGAAAATATCAAACACAAAAGCCATTTCTTTTTCTTCCTTCTTCCCCATTGCCAAATGCACCATTGTCCCAAACCCTTTTCCTTGCTCTTCTCTTACCTTTGAAAACCAAACCATAAACCTCTCATCATTATTCTCTTTATTTCTCCATTTTTCTCATCCTTTAAACACATTTCTTCCTTCATATTTCTTCCATGGCCGAATGTTAGAGACCATCTCCATAGCCGAATCTTTTTCCTTTCTTTTATATATATCATAGTCGAATCTTCCTTTCCTCATAGACTTTATTCTCAATCATTTCTTCTATTCAAACTTTGGACCATCGGTAAGAATCATCTTCTTTGTTTTCTTTTTGCTAATTGGTCACCTTGGCCGAATCTATAGGTTGGCTTGGAAGAGTCTTTTAAATCGAATAATCGTTCATTCTCTTAGATGATTTCTTACGTTATTTTTTTAGTGAAATAGTGGAGAGCCAAATCATCATCTTTTCGAAGTCATCTTGAAGCCATTCGAATTTGGATCATAACTTTCAAGGGATTCTTTTGGAATCATTCGGAATTTTAAGGTAAGTCGAATTCACCCTTTTAAACCAATAGTCTTAAATTTCGATATATTGTTAGGACTAATAATCTTTTGTCAATGGAGGCAAACAAGATAGGGTCGAAAAGAGTGGTGAATAGTGTACGGAAGAGGGGCGATTTTGCTATTCCCTCTAGATTCTAGCGAAGGGCTATTTCGGCAATACGAGATTTTCCACCGGGTTGTGGACCCTCATCCGAAGAGAATCGATTATTCGAAGTTGTTCGTAGTTCAGAGCCATTAGCTGTTCGGGATTTCCCATCGGGTTGTGAACAGTCAACCGGGGAGAACCAACAAATAGTTGTGGTTCGAGATTTCGAGGGTAAAGATCTAGATCGTTTATCTTTAGTATAGATAATAAGTATTAGTGTTCTAGTCAAACATGACACATATTTAGGTATCAACGAGCGGGAAAGTATAGTTCTCACCGTAATCAGGTATGTAATTTCACACTTATCTTATGGGTTAGATGGTTATACCGTTATTAAGTATTTGAATAAAAATCGTAAAGTTGGTAAAATCGGAAAAATATGGTTGATTGACACTTTTTGTGTAAGTGCATGAAATTGGTATTAAAATCGTGGAAATTCGGAATCGCCCTTAATGGGCTAATATGATAAAGCTGATATTTGGGCCGAATTGCTAGATTGCTATATGAGCCGAATTGCTAGATTGATATATGGGTCGATTTGCTAGATTGCTTAATAGGCCAAATTATATTATGGGCCTTATGTTGAAATTATCATATGAATAAATTTGTTATGCATTGTATATACATGATTGCATGGGTTGGGATATTTGACGAAGAGAAGAAGGCTTCATGCCATGTTATAAAAAGGCTTCGTGCCATGTTATTAAATGGCTTCGTACCTGCGTAGTAAATGGCTTAATGCCCGCGATTGGTGTGTTTGGCGGGGTAGGTTGACTTGAACCCCACAGGTGTGCTAGTTGGTACGGGAGGTGTGTAGCGAATGGAAATTTAGGCTTGGTTGGGAATTGCATATCACGTGCATTTTATGATTGCTATATTGTTATATTTGTATATGGGCTCAAGCCCAATTAAATGCTTATATGGTTTTGGCCCAGTAGATACGGTAAGTTGGTTACACACTGAGTTCTAAGTAACTCACCCCGTTTCCTTTACCCTTCTCAGGTAACGAACAATAATGGAGGCTTGGGCCGAGGATGACTTCGTGGAGGCCATACTTCAAATGATGGTTTTTATGAACTTTAAAGTACTCTTTAGTATATTTACTTAATTACTATTTTGGCGATGTAATAAGGCCTCTAGTATTGTTTTTATGGATTTTATTCCATGGATGGATTTTAATATGTTTTAGATACTTAAAGTGGACTATTTTAAGTTTATAAATGTTTTCTTTAATTTACATATAAAAAGGGATTTTCTTAAATATCAGTATCTCGTAAAAATTTCTGTGAAAACTCTTTTATAAATATCGTTTTTAAATTCCTTTTGAACTCTTTTAAATTTCTTTAAAAAGTTAACCAATTATTTTTCAGAGATCAATTTTATAAACTCTTATGTTTTAAAATCATGGATTACAAATTTACCTCGGTATTTGACAAACTCCATCTCCAAAATAGTTTTGAAGATCTGTTTTCTTTAAATCATTAGATGTCTAGATGTATGTTCGATTTGTGTGGCATACCAAATATGGTCTTAACGCATAGACCAGGTTTGGGGTGTTACAACATTCATCATTATCAATAGTCATAAGAACATTTATAATTCAATACAAATACATTTATTTGTATATTGACTTACCTCGTATTCGGATATTCAATCGGATTCGGTTATTCAACAACTTTTGACTTTCCACGATCTAAGTCTGTTTTCTTCTGTTCTTGATCTATACATATTTAAATTTAATCCTTTTATTTGCCAAAACATTCAATTCAATCCAAAAACACACATTTATGGCAATTTGCAAATTAGCCCTCACATTTTCACATTTGGACATTTTAGTCCCTATTTCACTAATTCACAAAATACACAAAATCTCAATACACCCATGCTTAGACGAATGTTCATGTATCTCATAAATGTCTATAAATTTCATTTATTTTACAATTTAGTCCCTCAAATTAATATTCTTTCAATTTAATCCAAATTACTCAAAATCAACAAAACTCCAAAGACAAAATATGCTAATCAAACACATATGTTCCATATTTCATCATCAAATATTTCAAAGCTCATGTGTTCATCAAAGACACATTTCAAAATCATCATCAATTATCAAAATTAAGACATGGGTTTTAAAGTACTCGAAGCAACAATTACGAAAACGTAGAAATTATCAAAAACCAAAGTCAAAACTTACCTTAAATTAAGACTTGAAATGGCCGAATGTAGCAAAACTCAAACCCTTTCTTTTTCTAACAAAATTCGGTGGAAGATGAGTATAAAAATGATAAAACAAATGTTTAATAATATGTTTTAATTAACATTATATTTCTATTACCAATTTACCCTTCCATTTATCATGTAAGACAAAATAACAATTAAGGTCATTATGTCATTTAACCATCCACTATCTTATGAATGGATTAATTGCCTCATAAGGCCTCCACCTTAAAAAGCCATATCAATTTGATCATTAATCAAATAGAAAGCTACTTTTACGAATTATGCGTTTTAGCCCATTTCTCAAATTAAGCACACTAACGGACAAATTAACTCACGAAAATTTCGTACATGCTAAATCACATATTATAGGTATAGAAAATAATATTAAAATATTTTATCGACTCGAATTTGTGGTCCCAAAACCACTATTCCGACTAGGGTCTGAACTAGACTGTTACAGATAAAGTCAAACGTCCACCATAATTGGTTGTTCTATAAAGTCTGATGTTGGATATACCACAATCTATGTAGTGGGACATAGTCTACTTTGGATATCAAGAAACATTAGATGGACTATGCAAGTGTGACTATTCCATGACTTGTGTCCATTCTAGATATAAAGGACAAAAAGATTTAATACATGAAGGGTTAATCAAAGAGAGGTTATGTTGAATCATGACTTCCTGTAACTTAGGTAGTAATAATGCATTGCTAGATGCCACTCATTGTTTGTAATATTAGAATCGTTCTAGTATTATTGCTAATGTTACAAGAACCTATAGGGTCACACTCTATGGTTGAAATGAACCGAATCCAAACATAGTTGGTATTGTTTTTAGCTATTACATGAATTAAATTGATTATAGAATTAATTTAATTGGGCAGTTAAATATCGAACGAATTATACGTACAAGAATGTTATATATGAATTTGATTCGTAGAAAATTTAACTAAACATAATTTACTAAAATCCTTGTTATAATTATTGTAATTATAATTTATAATCAAATATTACTATAATTCTTGTAATTGTAATTTTTTGGTCAAACATTATTATAATTATGGTAATTATAATTATTATATTCGGTTAATTATCATAATGAATTTTGATTCATATTAAAATATCAATTATTCCCGAATTAAAAAATATAGGGTTTTTAAGAAAACCTAATATACCTGAAGTCGAATAGAGTGAGGTCTAGCAGCTGTTATATAGTGAATTCTCTCTAAAAAGTTTAGGAGAGTTCTTGCTGGTTGTTGTCACATCGGATGGATTATGTAGAGGTTGAAACTTTTCGTAGCAGCTAGGAATCAACATACAATTGCATAATCAATTTCACAATAGTTATCTTTGTTTTTCCAGACGATTAAAGGTAATCGTTCATACCTTTCCCACTCCGATTTGTTCCTTACACATGGATCCCTGGATGTAATCACCGGATTTTATTTTTCCACTGCGCCATGGGGTGTACCAGTGTTCTAACAGGGAAGTATTCCCCAACAGTTATTGTTGTTGTGTTTGGGACTAAAAATTTGGGTAGCTAGGTTGAAATTACAAAATGGGGCACTTTAGAGAGCTGTGAGATTGATGGACTACTCACAATGAGGGGGACAGAGATGAAGAGAATATCTTTGATCTGTTAGGAACGAAGCTGGAAATGAATCTTGAAATAGATAAGGAGGAACTATACTAGAAACAGTGAGATTGTACAAATTGGCTAAAGTTGGGAGACCATAATACATGTTTTTTTCATTGATTTACGTCACAAAGAAGGGGACAAAATAGAGTCAAGGGTTTAATGGATAGAGGTGGACAATTTGTTACAGGCAAAGATAGTTTGTTCAACATTGCGAACGGTTATTTCATGCAATTGTTTACTTCGTGAGGTAGAGGGAATTCTGAACATATTTTAGAGGGGGTAGAGCCTTACATTATTAAGAAGATGAATTTGAGATTAAATGTTATGTATGAGAGGGTGGAAGTTCTTATTGCATTGAAAGCTATGGCACCAAAAAAAGTAGAGGGACTGAATAGTCTTCCTGCTCTATTTTATCAAAATTACTAGCATATAGTGGGACGGGAGGTTGGTGATTATTGCCTTGAGGTGCTGAATGATGGTAAGTCCCTAGTTGACATAAATAAAACAAATATTGTTCTTATTCCAAAAACAAGTGACCCTACGTGTATGCAACATTTTTGACCCATCAATTTATGCATTGTTTGGTATAAGATTATTTTGAAAACAATGGTGAATAGATTCCAAACGATGTTGCATTTATGTGTGGATGAAGCATAGAGCGTTTTGTCCAAGGTAGGTTAATAATGGATAATATTCTCCTTGCTTACAAAATTCTCAATGCAAATAAACGTAAAATTTCTGGTAAGAGAGGTCATTGTGCTCTTAAACTGGATATAAATAAGGCATATGATAGAATGGAGTGGGGGATTTTTAGCGAAAAATGATGTTGCAGATCGGTTTCTTGAGAATTTGGGTCGATTTTATAGTACATTGTATTAGTACTGTTTCTTATTCTATGACCCTAAATGATGAAATAGGAAGAGTGTTTTCTTCTAGTAGGGGTCTTAGGTAGGGAGACCCGTATAGTCCTTATTTGTTTCTGATTTGTAGTGAGGGGTTGTCTTATGCGTATGGCTTCTCGGGAGAAGGTGATGAAAGGGGATAAGATTTTTCGGAGAGGTCCAAAAATATCCCATTTATTGTTTGCTAATGACTATATCCTATTTGGGGAGGCAACGGTGAATGGTGCAATGATTTTGAAGTAAATTTTGGCCAAATATGAGAATTCATCAGGCTAATGTGTTAATTTTAACAAACCAATTGTCTACTTTAGCACTAATGTGGACGTACAGAACATGGAGGATATAGTTGCATGCTTAAGTTTACCCAACATGGTGGGTTGAAACAAAAAATGGGCTCTTCAGGGTTTGAAGGACTGATTGAGAAGCCGCATTAGAAGTTGGCGTGTTAGACCTTTATCATAAGGGGTAAGAAAGTTTTTATTAAAAGGGTGTTGCAAGCTATTCCTACATTTGCTATGTCATGTTTCTTATTATCAGCATCATTTTTCTTGGAGTTAGTATGGATTATTAGTCGATTTTGGTGGCAAAAACATAGGGAAAGAACGGTATCTATTGGTGCTGTGTAACATCCGGGAATTAGGGGCTTAGCATTTGTTATGTTTTTGTGTGTTTGGTATGCTTTGCTTGTTGTTTGGGTGTGTTTGGGGGACCCGGGAAGGCTGGGGGTTGAGTTTGAGCCTTGGTGAAAATTTCAATATTTTGGGCACATAAGGGGTGAGCTAGCTAGGGCAGGCTTTAAGGATTATTGCTTGTGTTTGTTGACACAAGTAAAGGAGTAGTAAAGTGGTAAGAAGATGCCACTTAGCATGCAGGGAAGTGGCATCACAAGGGAAGCTGAGAGGGAGAGTGTTCGAATCTCTCAAGCAGCATATGAGGGTATTATTTTTTCTTGGCTCAAGCAAGGGAGGCGGCTGGATGGTAATCAAACTCTGGAAGAGAGAAGGAAGACCTGGTCAAAGAATTTGAATAAATGGTGGAGAGGCATTTGGGGAGTTTGAATCATTCAAATTGATTCAATTGAGGGGAGGAGAGTGAGTGTAGGAGATGAGAAGGGGAGTGGCCGATTTTTGGTTTGTGTGGGGGGAAATTCGGTGAAAGTGAAGTCCCTTGGTTACGGAAGGCATTCGGTTTTGGTGAGGGTTTAGGTGCCAAAATTTTGAGGTGTGTTTAGCAAATTTGGTGTTGAGAACTTTCTCTTTTTCGGTATTTGGTGTTTCTCATCTTGTCAACTTTTGTCTTTGTCTCTGTTGGCCGAAAACTCCTACGACTATTGCTGTTCATCTCTTCTTTGGTAAAAGCTGAAACCTCTTGGGCACTCTTTTCCCTTCATTTCTTTTCTTTTCTTTCTTCTCTCATTTGTTCCATTCTCAAGCTTCCATCCCTTTTGGCCGAATTCTCTTAGCTTCCATCTCCCTTTTTGTTTCATCTCACATTTGTGTCTTGTGTGCCGAATCCTTTTCTACTCTCTAACCCTTCCCTTTTCTTTGTTGCATAATCACTACTCATCTCTATGGTCGTTCGTTTGGAAGAGGGCCGAACCATTTCTTCTCTCTGTGTTAGTGGATGTTATTTGAAAGTTGTTCTCCTTCAAAGCCAAATCTTGTAGGTACCCTCTCTGTCGACTTTGCTGATAGCTGAACATAGATCTCCCATTCGGTACACTCTAGTTTCAGTGAGGAAACTTCTTCACTTTTCTGCTCGTTTTCTCTTCTTTCTCTCTTTGGTTTGCCTAATCGAAGGTTCTGACTCGTATCTGTGGGCGTTGGACAGTGGCAGAGGAACGTAGCTCCATCATCTCTTCTTTGTGTGGTCTACTTTGGAGAGGATCTTGGGACTCAGCCGATTTCTTAACCCAAGTCTAAAGCTTTCGGTTTCTGTCGGTCTAGGTAAGAAACTTCTTCGTTTGAGCGTGTAGTCTTACTTTCATCTTCTTCAATACCTTAACCTGGTCTTCTGATCAAGACCTTTTTCATGGATTCCAATACCAGCCAAGTAAAGGCGGGGGTTGGACTCGTAGTCCCTGCCCCTAAGTTCAAATGGCGTGCAGTGTCAGCCGTACGAGACTTTTTGCCAGGTTGTGGGTCGGCTTCGGATCAGGATAGGCAGATCGCTGTTATACCTGCAAGTAAGGGTGTTAGTGATATTGAGAGTTTGCTTCTTTGCGTTTACAGGTGTTTAATTCTCACACCTTATTTTATTGTGTTGTAAATGGATATGCACATGCTGATTGAAAGCCGAAAACTTTGATAATGATTATCGAGTTACCCTTGGAGGGTAAAATCAGGGAGACCAGGTTAGTCATTTAATTGTTATGACATGTATGTATCGTAGCATGAAAAGATAAAAGCCTGATTGTTGATGCTTATTGAGGTATATTATATTTATTACATTACACCAGTATGTTGCATGGGAGGGGATTATGATATTGATGAAAGGGGAAGTGTTTATTGGTGACTTTGTCACACTACTTTTGATGGCTCCGTGCCATACATATATCGGTGACTTGGTCACATTATCGTAGTGGCTGGGCCACATATATCAGTGACTCTGTCACATTATATCGACTTTGAGTAGCATGACTGTCAGCATGACTGCCAAAGAGGAGTGTAGCGGATGGAGGGTTGATTGTAGAAATCCCCAGGAGTGTTGAGGTTGGACATATGAAGTGGAGTGTAAAGGAGGGACCACTAGGTTGGGTTGGGATGCATTGCACTCATTATTGATATGCCATGACATTAGGGCTAAGGCCCAATATAGTACTGTGGGCTTAGGCCCAGTTATCGTTGTAAGGGGAATTGCACACTGAGTTCTCGTAACTCATTCCTCTATTAACTTTTGCAGGTAATAATTCTTAGATCAGTGGACTTGGGCCGGAGGAGTGGACTCGAGGTGGCCATTCACGGGTTTTTATTCAACTAAACTTTGCTTTATTTATCGTTTTCTGCTTTTGGGGATTTTTGATATGTAATAAGGCCACTACTAATTTGGGTTTAATTGCAATATAAACATTAAGACATTTTAGCTACAAATTAATTTATAAGACGTTTCTTTATAAAATGTAAATTATGGTTTTTCGTACAACTTAATCAATGATTTTATAAACGAAGTTTGACAACAAACCTCAAGAATAAACTATTGTAACGTCAAGTGTTTCAAACGTCACCTAAACATAAGAATTAGGCTAATTAAAATCTTCATAAAATGACTACTGAGTTTCCAAATGAACTACTAAACTTGGAGTTTTCAAAAGGGATTTTAAAATTCTCTGAAGAACGTGAAGTTTCACAAAGATTTTCCCATGTGACATTCCAGATCCGGTCGTGGTGTTTGGGCCGGGTTTAGGGTGTTACATGCTGAGTGGGTGAAAATGTGTCAGCTTAAAGAGGATGGGGGGCTAGGCTTTCGTAATGTGGCAAAATTCAATATTGCCTTGCTTGCGAAGCAGGGATGTCGATTAACTAAGTTTTCGGATTCCCTTTATCGAGGCCACTCAAAGCAAAATATTATCCGTCAACTGATTTTTTGAATGCTAATCTTGGTGCTTACCCATCATATACCTGGAAGAGCATATGGGTTGCGTGAGGTTTGCTTATTTCAGGCTCAGGCTAGCATGTGGGGTCAGGAGCAAATATTAGGATTTAAGAGGATGTGTAGGTCCCTAGCCTGCCAAAAAGGAGAATACATGTAATAGCGTAATTTTCAGTGGTGTCGGAAACAGTGATTTGAGATCACTAAATTCGATGAGTAAGTTAAAAATTTAATAAATTAATATTTGTGAGTCAAATGTGATATTTGAAATATTTTTAAATTAGTGAATTTTGTGAATTAAAAGATTTTATTAGGTAAATTGAGTCAAAAATGAGGTATTAAGACCCCAAATTCATAAACTGAGCCATAAATATTTTTAGAAATATTTATGGAGTGCCATTGAGTTAGTATTAAAGTTTCGTTAAAAAATTATAAAGTTTTGATAGTTAATTAATTAAAAAGGATTAAATTGAAATAAGATGCAAAATTTATTAAATTATGATTAAATAGCTCAAGAAGTGAATAAGAAGGATTTAAATGGCAATTAGGCCTAAAATTATATAGGTTGGATGTAACACCCCTAACCCGTATCCATCACTGAAACAATTTACAGAGCATTACTGGAACTTTTCAGAACATTTTCAGATAAATAATGTAAATCACTACTCATTAACCGAGATCATTCTTAACATCCCTTAGATGAACCCTCGAGGCCCAATTTGAGCATTAGAATCGAGTCGGGACTTAATGGGAACCTCTAAAAAATTTTTGCGACATTTCAAAAAAATTACCAAGGTGCAGGGCTCACTCGCCCGTATGGTCCAAGGGACACACCCGTGTGACCCTAGGACACGTGTAACACCCCTAACCATATCCATCACTGAAATGGGGTTACGAGGTATTACTAGGTGAGACACAAATTTTAATTAATCGTATCATAATTCTTTTCAAACATATAACCAGTTACAAAGTTCATAAACAATAGTATTTCTTATACTATTTACCACATAACATGTGCACGTACCAATTAACAAACTCCATTCGGCATTTGAATGTTACTGCATGTGATACCTAATGACCCATTAGAACATATCAAATTTACTATTTATATGGTCATAACCGAATACATCATGAGTAATTTTCATAATCATTTCCGTAAATTATCAACCATATTTATTCCACCACATAACCGAATATCAAATGCACATAACATTTTCTATTATAAACCGATTTACCTATGAACATATTTATTTATATGCCAATGTAAAATAGCTATAACAAATATCATGCACTTATAGTTAAAGATGAATCAAACATATCATATCTTCCATTATCATACACATCAAAAGTTAATCCAAATTTAATACCAATTGCTGAATACATCCAACCATATTATCGACCACATCTATTATAATTAACATAGCCGAATCATCAAGACCGAACATATCTAACATTTAACCTGGAACATATAAAACCAAGTTCATTACACATACATGTTTATATACCATGATCGAACTTACACAACCAATAGCAATTAGATCCAACGTATCACACATAATTACCAAGATCTACTAGTTCATATTAATTGGTTTTCAAATAATTATCCAATCCAAATGGCCATGCCTATCATCATTTTGTAACTTAAGCATACTCCAATGTATCAGATATTCTTGACATACATTTTACTAATTAATGCATTACATATTATAACTCAAACACAAACATCATTTGCTTCACAAGAGTAAATCAATAACCAAATATAGCATATATCCCACACGCAAATCTTATCTACTATGTAATAAACATTTCAAAATAAACTTTTTCTATATTCGAACATAACCTATTATCCTTTAGTACCAATTCATGAATAACATCTTAACCAAAATTAACAACCAAATTCACTCATGCTCTTATCTATCCATATGTCATAACCGAATCAACCAAATGCACACATCAAAAATTGCTAACCAGTTTCAATGCACAAAATAGATATCATGATTACCCTTCAATCAAGACATATAGCATAATAATCAAATGAACGTAAGCCATAATCAAACAAAATTGTAATAAAGCATTGAAGTTAGGCCATTTTCGCACGATTTAATTTATACAAAACCAAAATCCAATATTTCAAATTTCAATCTAGCCTATACATGCCATAGGTTCGAAAATTCAGCTTATAAAATACTGAAGACAGTCGGTAGTGTGATAGACTTTGACGATGATCCCGAGCTCGTAACTTGACTCTAAATTCTAATAAACAATGCAAACAAACACATACAGTAAGCTATCATAGCTTAGTAAGTTATAAGCAATTACATAACAAGAATGCATTATATTATTATATTAGTGATAAACCGTAAAAGTGACATATTTTAGGCCCACATTTAGTATGCTTTTGGATGATTTATTCCTTAATTTATGTAAAATGGTGCTTCTAATCCTTTCTTTTCATGTCTTATACTCAGGAAAGCACCTAAGGATGAAAAGAATGAGAAATGGGCCTAAAACGGACCAAATTAGGCCAAAGAGGAAATCGACATGGCCTGGACTTAAGCTCACACGGGCGTGCCAAAGCCAATCAACTAGAACACGGCCTAAACCTGATTCACACGGCCGTGTCTCATTAAACAATTCAAACACGGTTTGAGGACTTTCCACACGGGCGTGTGCCATGGCCATGTCCCTGTCGTGGCAAAGATTAATTTCATTTGGATTTGGATACTTTGGGACAAAGAAACCTAATTCAAAAGCCTATATAAACCCCCTTAGTACCAGATGAAAGGGGGCGGTTAGCAAGGCCAAGGAGCCAAGCCAGGAAGGTCAGAATTGTGGGGATAACTCGAAGATAGCTAGTTGATCCATCTCAAAAAGTTGGATTCTACTCAAGACGGCAGAATTCTCCTTCAATTCCTTCAAGGGGTTTTAGGGATTTCTTATGTTTTGTTTTATCTTTTCTTTTGAGATGTTTTCTTTTATCGTTATGAGCTAATCCTTCGGATACCTGAAGGGGATGAAACCTATGATGAATCTTGTTATTGTTTTTTGAATTATATGATAAATACTTAGTTTGTTCTTAATTATATTTTTAATCCAAATTTGATGTGCTTAGGTGGAGGAGGAATAGACCCTGCCTAAGAGAAAATCTAGCATAATTAAGCGGAGTTGATTGCACGCCTAGAGATAGGGTGACGAGATTTTGCCAAATTTGGGTGAAACCTAATATGGGAATCCACAGATCGAATTACTGCTATTCTAGGGGGTTATTATAAGAGAACGAGAGTTCCACTAATTAACCTAGGGTTAGACGTTAGTCGCCTCGAGAGAGGGTTTAATATAGGTTAGGGAGTCTTACGGATCAAACTAAGTGAATAAATCGTATGGTTCAGTGTTAAATAACAAGTGAAGTCTAGGTGAATTCTTCCTAAGGGTATCGCTTAAATCAACTGAGTTTTCCTAAAAGTTATCTTTTCAATTTAATCTTTTTTTCTTTGCATCTTAGCTTGTTAATTAGTTAGTTTTAGTTCAAACAACCAATCACTTAATAATTAGGCTAAATAATAGAAAGAAAGTTAGTATTAATACTTTTGGTTCCTTTGGGTTCGACATCCGGTCTTGCCTAAACTACACTACTGTTCGATAGGTACCATTGCCTTAAATCGTTGTCAGAGTTAGTTCCAGGTTTGATCATTTGTTTATAAATTTTAAAACTCTGATTTTGGTCAATCAAGTTTTTGGCGCCGTTGCCGGGGAACTAAAATATTAAGAAAGCTCTATTTTTATTACTTTAGCCATTCTTCTTTTAATTCTTTATTATTTTTGCTAATTTTCCTTCTTTTTCTTTATTCCTTTTAGGTACCTCTAGTTTATGACTAGAAGGAACCCGACAGGATCTCTAGTATACGATAGTGATATTAAAGCAACCGCTCGAAGGAATCGTAGAGAAATTAGGCGAGCCCTAAATTACACAGAAGAAGAACGAGAACCCAATCCTACTGAAGGGATGAACGAAAATAATCCACCACCACAAGATGTGGCGGAAAACAATGCTCTACGTACTATGTATGATTATGCTAAACCTCATTCAACAGGAGCATAATCAAGTATTGTTATGCCTGCTATAGCTGCTAATAAATTTGAATTAAACCCTAACACTATTCAAATGATTCAACAGTTTGTTCAGTTTGATGGTTTGCAGGACGAAGATCCAAACACACATATAACTAACTTTTTAGAGTTCTGTGATACCTTAAAATAAATGGCATTTTTTATGATGCCAAACGCCTTCGGTTATTTCCCTTTTCATTAAGAAATAAAGCTAAACAGTGGTTAAACTTGTTACCACGAGGGTCAATCACTACATGGGACCAAATGACCGAAAAATTTCTGTTAAAATATTTTCCACCGGCCAAAATGGCCAAATTACGGAATGATATCTCTTCTTTTGTACAGATGGATTTAGAGACACTATACGACGCATGGGAGAGATACAAGGATCTCTTGAGGAGATGTCCACACCATGGATTACCTTTGTGGCTTCAAGTCCAAACTTTTTACAATGGTGTGAACCCTTAAACGAGACAACTAATCGACTTAGCCACCGGTGGAACTTTGAATAATAAAACTCCTGAAGCAGCCTACAAATTTATAGAAGAGATGTCGCTGAATAACTATCAGTGGCAAGTTACAAGAATAAAGCCAACAAAAGCAGTCGGAGTTTACAACCTCGATGCAGTAACCATGCTATCAAATCAGGTAGAATTGATGAATAAAAATATTGATAGTTTGTGTTCCTCGCAGGTACACCCAATTATGCAGTGCGATGCAAGTGGAACTGTGGCGAGTCCTGAATACCCACCCTACCAACCAGGAACAGAGAACGAACAAATGAACTATATAGGTAACAATTTCTGATCTAATAATAACCCTTATAGTAACACTTATAATATAGGTTGGAGGAACCACCCAAATTTTTTGTGGGGAGGACAAGGAAATCAAGGAAATCAAAGACAATAACCTCCTCAAAACTTCCAAAATCAACCAGAAAAGACGCTGAACCTCGAAGAGATGTTGGCAAAATTCATGGCAGCCACCGAAGCCAGTTGTCAAAAGACTAAGACGACACTCATTGAACAACAAGCATCAATCAAAGCAATCGAGAATCAAGTGGGGGAAGTCACTAAGTCAGAGGGACAACTTGCCAAACTAATGTCCAAACGACCACAAGGACGTCTACCAAGCAACACTGAAATTAATCCAAAGGAGCAAATCCAAGCCGTAACAGCTCAGGAAAATACAAGGTTAGACAAACTAGTCTTAAATGAAGAAGAAAAAGGTAAAGAAGAGGTAACACAAGAAAAGCCGAAACTGATAATGAAGGAGTACCAACCTCACATACCTTATCCCGAAGCCATGAAAAGAGACGATTTAGAAGAATAGTTCGGTAAGTTTCTTAAACTCTTAAAGAAATTACATATTAACTTACCTTTTCTTGAAGCTCTTTTTCAGATGCCAGATTCGAGAAAATTTTTAAGACAGCTCTTAACAAACAAATGCAAATTAGATGAGGAACCACATGTGGAACTCAACGAAAGTGCTCAACAATTCTACAAAATGGACTACCACGGAAATTAATAGATCCAGGGAGTTTAACGATTCCATGGTTAATTGGTAGTTTAACTATTGATAATGCATTGGCTGACTTAGGGGCAAGTATAAATGTTATGCCTTACAAAATGTTTAAACAACTAGGTCTAGGGAAACCCAAACAAACTAGGATGAGCATTCAATTAGCAGATAAAACTGTTACAATTCCTAGGGGCATTATTGAAGATGTTCTTGTAAAAATTGATAAGTTCGTTTCCCAGTAGATTTTGTTGTCTTAGACATGAATGAGGATAATTTGATTCCCCTAATTTTAGGAAGACCATTTTTAGCCACTGCTAGAACTCAAATTGATGTTGATGTAGGCAAACTCATACTTCGTGTAAGCGACGAATTGATCAGTTTACAAGCTCTTGACTCAGCCAAGACAACAACTGATGTAGGTGAGGAAACAAAACCTTTTGATAGTCATTCGGTTAACCCTTCTTTTCAGAAAACACCACAAGATTACGGATTCAAGCCACATCATGAAACCGATCCTAAACCTCGTAAAGAAACAACTCATGAGGATCAAAGGATTCAAACCGATGAACTAGATGAGTGGAAGACACACTTCAAAGAAAAACTAGGGATACACAAAGAAGACCCAAAACCACCCTACGAGACAGAAAAGCTCAAAATATGAGATCAGGTACTATTAGATAAAGCAGACCCACGAACACCTCCTCTTGATCCTATCACGAACAAAGAAATACTTTTCAAGGTAATTAATGTCTTCCCACACGAAACAGTCGAGGTAAGTAATCCTATTTTCGGCAATTTTAAAATAAACACTTCTCGACTTCAACCTTATCATGAAAGTAAAACGAAAAATATGAGGGAAGATATTCAAAATTTTTAAACCACCCTGATACACAAAAACGAGGACAGTCTAGCTTAAGACTATAAACGAGCGCTTCTCGGAAGGCAACCCGAGTACTAACCCCATTTATTTTTGCATTTACTTTTACTTTTACTTTTATTTTTCTCTTCATCTTAAATAACCAGTTTTAAATTAAAAAAGAAGTGCAGATTCCAGGCCATACGGCCTTGCACACGACTATGGCCGCGGCCGTGTGTACCCCAGGAATCTTGGTACTAACATGGCAGGACGGTACAAGTCAGAGCAACAGACTTTCAAACTCAAGGACTCAACCACTTCCCTACGGGAACTGACAAAAAGGCACGCCCGTGCCCCACAACCGTGTGAAGCTACTTGTAACACCCCAAACCCGACCCATGCGTTATTACCGGATGTGACATGTCACATGAGAAAACGTGTTAAATCCTTCTAATTCGTACTAAATAGGTATTATAATCAAGAAAAAAAGTTTGACTTAAAATATTTGATAAAGTACTACTAACCTCGAAGGTTGATTGATAAACCGATAATTTGAACTAGAGATTTTTCTTTTAGACTATGACTTTTGAAAATATTGTTGATAATTTGAAAGAAAATTTCTAAGTTAAAAATATTTGTAAATGTTTGTTATGAAATCCATTTGTTAATCGATGTTGGAAAATCTTTATTTAAGTTTCTAGAAAAATTCCCATTTAAAACAATTTTAAGCAAGACAATAAGTACGTCAAAACATAAAGCAAAAATAAAATATTCCAGAGGCCTTATTACACCCAAAATAAACCCAAAACAGTAAAAGTATTAAAGTGAACGGAAACAGAAAACTAAAGTTCAATAAAACCATTTCTAAAGTATGGCCTCCACCAAATCATCCATGGCTCAAGTCCCACGTCACTGAGCATTACCTGCAAGGGTGAAAGAAACGGGGTGAGTTACTAGAACTCAGTGTATAATCTCCTTACTGTCATCCACTGGGCTTGGACCCGCTTAACATCATCTTGGGCCTAAGCCCATTTTCAAAATAATAAATAAATGAAATGAATGCAACTCATCCCATCCAGCCAATCTCTCCCTCGACCAGCCAATCTTTCCTGTGGGGATCAAGTCAACCTACCCCGTCGGTCTCTCCAATTTGCAGTCAAGCTGCCATTTATAATAATTTTGTGGCTAAGCCACCAGAGTATCATATACGGTAATATAATCGGCACACGGCCTTAATCACGATGGCACAAAGCCATGTTTACATTGGCACGTAGCCATTATCAGAAATTGTGGCATTGCCACCGGGCTACACTTCTCTTCATTCAAGTTTCCCATCCCATGCATATGTAAAGATGCATTATACATAATAACATAAAATATCCATATATAAACAACAACCATTTAATCTATTGAACCTTTTTTATGAATCAGCCCATTAAAGCAATATACTCATTCGGTTCACTAAGGCATTTAAACAAATCGGCCCATAAGGGCATTTCGATAAATCAGCCCATAGGGGCATTTCGATAAATCAACCCATAGGGGCATTTCGGTAAATTGACCCATAGGGGCATTTCGGTAAATCTTACAATTTTAATGTCGATTTTGTCAAATCTATAGAAATAATGTACTTTAAGCCAATTTCTCATTTTGTGCTAACTTTTACGATTTTTAGCCGTATAATAATAACAATCTACTATCAAACATGCTACCGTATCATGGATCTACGGAATTATGGTGTGAGATTACACACCTGATTACAGTAAGTATTAAACTCTCTTGATCGTCGGCACCTATGACAACATAATACTCGATTAATCTAATGAACGAGATTTTTATTAATCTAAATCTAAACTAAGCGATCTATCGAAACGCTTACCCTCGATATCGTGAACAACCACGATTTATCGATTCTCACCGGATGATGGTCCAGAACCCGGTGGAAAATCCCAAACCACCGATACTGCCCTTCGCTTGAACTTAGGAGTAGGAATCGCAGATCCGCTCCTTTTGTGTTCTCCAATCGCTTTCCCTTTCAATTCTATACCACTAGCCTCCATCGGATAAAATCTTAGTTAAACAATATTACGATATAAATATAGATTGTCTAATGACAAAAGGTTCAGCTTTCCACTAAATAAGGAGAGAATATCGAATGATTTCATCCCTACCAACATAATCAATTAGCCAACCTTCAATCCGATTAACACAATAACCAAATAGAGATATCGAATGGACTATGAAAGAACTCCTTACCTTAATCGATGATAATCCCGATTCTCACGATTGTCTTATGACTAAAGATGATTAGGCGATGATGTGGTATTCAGCCACCCTCTATAACACTACAAGAAAGATATTGATCACAACATGAGAGTGATGGGGAGAGAGATGTTTCGATAGAGAAACAAGGTAGAATAACTGAATAATGATGAACACATATATTCGGCTAAGAAGAAAAAGAAAAATGAAAATAAAAATGAAATGAAAAGAGGGATACAAAGTCACTTACCAATTCGGTCAAGAAGAGATTATCCAAGACAAAAAGAAAAGAAGAAGTGAAGAGATGGGATGATAATAGATTCGGCTTTGGAGTAAAATCAAAGAAGAAAATGTGATCTCAAAGTGATGTCGATTTTAGAGAAGAGGAAAGATTGATGAAATGGTCAAAAGAAAAGAATGGATGGATGGAGGAGTGCTAGATTGTTCGGCTATCAAAGGGGAGGTGAGCAAAAGATGAATGTTTTGACCAAACAAAAGAAGAAAAAAATGCACAAATGTGCTAGGAGGTTTCGGCCAAAGCAAAGAATAGAAAATGTTTACTTTGGCTTTGGAGATTTCGGCAAAAAGGAAAGGAATTGGAAAAAAATAAAAATCACTAAAAGGCTAAGAAGAAAAGTAACCTCTCAAGCACTAAAAATTCACAAAATGCCTAAAGGATTTTCGGCACTCCCCTTTACCCCTCAAAACCGTGTGCACCAAACCAAAAGGGTAAAAAATTGACCATAAAAACATTCCAAAACATTTCCCATGAAAAAGGCCAACATGCTCCCTTATTTTGCCTATTTCTTTCGATTCGTTCCTTCAATATCCCTTATCTTCCACCTTACCATAAACCTTAGCCACCTTTCCTTAATTTAAAAAGTCCACCTTGCCTAAAATACCATCATGGCTGACACTCTCAATGAATAGCACAAAAAAAAAATAATCAAAATTTGTACCAAGTGGGATTCGAACCTCTTCCCCTAAAGCCCTTCATGTGACTCCACATCCTCTTTGCCATAAGCTCAATTATTCTATCCATTTACTCACTTATTTCCATAAGCATTGAGGACACTTAATACTAATTCTCCTTAAAGTGCTAAAATATCAAATTTACTAAGGCCCAATTAAACCCCGAGCCTTCTTAGGACCTTGAAACGTACAAGATTAATAATTTAACTAGCCTCGTGCAATATAAAATGCAATACATAAAATTCTAAATTTTGGGATGTTACACTACTGACTTGCCAACCACGGGCTGAACACGCCCGTGCCCTACGACCGTGTCAATATACTGACTTGTCGAACACAGACGTAAATTGCAGGAACACGGGCATGAAGTGCCAACACGCCTTCGAACACGGTCGTGCGAAGCAGCCGTGTTAGTCGACACACCCTTGGTCCACAGGCGTGGGACACTGCCAGACTTGAAATTCTATTTAAACACCCTTTCTCTTCCCTTTTTCTCATCCACCCTCCTTCTTTCTTCCTTTCCTTTCTTCTCAAAACTTTCCCTTTCCCCATAATAAGTCTCAAACCTCTCGAGCCATGGAAAATAAGTGTAAAAGGCCAATCACAGTCTCTTCAAAAGAGACCAATTCACATGAGTTCATGCTGGCAGCTTCACCCAAACAACAAGCCAAGGGTCTTTGAGACCATTTAGTTTTTATTTTTCTTTTCTCTTTTGCTTCAATTTCCTTCCTGTTGATTATCTAATGCTTAATTTATTTTATTTCATTTCAGTTTCTTGGTTTTAAGTTCTAAAGGTTGCTTGGGAATCATACCCAACAATAAGGACTCTACGGTCCAATTATCTTTGCTTTTAATTTTAGTTCATTTTTCATTTTTCCTCACTTTAGTTTGCTTTCTTAGTCTTATTTCTTTAGTTTATTTTAAATATACCTGAATAAACCCTGGCTAACTCTTCACGAGCTCCCCAATTTCGTCATCCTAACGACCGACCATCACCACCACCAAAGACGCCTCCTCCAAATCAAGGAATACATCCAAAATTCAGGAAGTGTTACTTTCCCCTTCTCTTTTGATTATCTGATGATTGATTATATATCTTTGTACATTGAGGGCAATGTACATCTTAAGTGTGGGGGGGGGTAACAATACCTAACTTTTTGCATTGTTCTCAAATTCCTGAATTTTGACTTGTTCCTAAGTAATTTTCTCATATTATAAATTAAGATGAAATTTCTTATGATTTATGATTCTTATTGATATGGTTTAGAGTAAGTCATAGTTAATTGTGCATTGATGATTTATGCTCTAAGATATTAGAGAATCAAGCATGATAAGTCTATTTTGTAAAATCTTTAGGTTGTCTACCTGAATCAAAATATTATCTTGAAGTTTTAAATTTATGAGGTTGACATCAAATACCCATAATTTTTTGTGAGATTTTGAGCCTTATAGAGCATAAATTCTTCTTCATGCTCACTTTTCAATTATGAGTGTGTCAACATTGAATTGTTATTCTAGAACTTGCATTGATTATACATGTCGAGGCCACATTATTGATTTGATACACAGAGATGATTAAGGCACCTAGGATTCAACCCACTTACTCCACTAAAAGACCTACCTTCATAATTAACCCCTAGTGAACCCAGTTGATCCTAACAACCATTTTTATTGACTCACCCACTAATATTAACCCAAAACCCTTTGTTTCTGTTATCACCATTCGTTTGACTACCCTTATATTGAGATTTGATTTGATCAAGTTATTTAGCTATTGTGTTCCAGTTATGAATATATATCTTAGTTTGTTCTCTTAAAAAAAAAAAAGAAGAAATCGAAGTATATTCAGTATTAGTAGTATGAAAAGTGAGCTTGTAAGTTAAATTCCACATTATTGAAAAGAATAAGCTCGTATTAAATAGTATTATTATTTCAAGTTTTTCAATTGATGTAATCGTTATTATTCCCAGTGATGTAATTATTTAGGATTAGTTTATTTCTTCTAAGTTAGATAACTTATCAATTCAGTCTCGATTTTAACCTTTTAATTCAGCCTATATCCACACCTTTGAACCAAGCCCCGTTACAACCCTGTGAAAGACCTTTTGATTTGTGTATCATCTCATATTTCAGTGGTGGAGATTTGATTTTCATGCAAGCCTATGGGATTAACTTTTTCATGTTTGACTTTTGAGTGCTTAAATTTGAACCTTAAAAACCTTGAGTGATTTGAGTGAATCTTTAGTGAGGATGTCAATTCTTGTCAATTTTGAATCAAAGGTAATTATTTAGACGAAGGGAAACACCTATGTTTTCATGCTTCAAATGTATGACTTATATTGTTTGAATCTTTTAGGACTCTTCGAGTTAAATATTCCATGTATAAATTATCTATGAATTATGATAAGGCATTTTTAATGAAGATTATGAATCATGGAAAGTTCATTTTAATTGTAAGTTGAGAATTTTGCTTGAGGACAAGCAAAAGCTTAAGTGTGGGTGTATTTGATAAACCGTAAAAGTAACATATTTTAGGCACACATTTAGTATGCTTTTGGATGATTTATTCCTTAATTTATGTAAAAATGTGTTTTTAATCCTTTCTTTTCTTGTCTTATACTCAGGAAAGCACCTAAGGACAAAAAGAACGAGAAACAGGCATAAAACGGACCAAATTGGGCCAAAGAGGAAATCGACACAGCCTGGACTTAAGCTCACACGGCCGTGCCAAAGCCAATCATCTAGAACACGGCTTAAACCCGTTTTACACGATCATGTCTCATTAAAGAATCCAACACAGTTTGAAGACTTTCCACATGGGCGTGTGCCATGGCTGTGTCCCTTTCGTGGCAAAGATTAATTTCATTTAAATTTGGATACTTTGGGGCAAAGAAACCTAATTCAAAAGCCTATATAAACCCCCTTAGTACCAGATGAAAGGTGGCGGTTAGTAAGGCCAAGAAGTTGAGCCAGGAAGGTCAGAATTGTGGGGATAACTCGAAGATAGCCAATTGATCCATCTCAAAAAGCCAGAATTCTACTCAAGACGACAAAATTCTCCTTCAATTCCTTCAGCGGGTTTTAGGGATTTATTATGTTTTGTTTTATCTTTTCTTTTGAGATGTTTTCTTTTATCGTTATGAACTAATCCTTCAGATACCCGAAGGGGATGAAATCTATGATGAATCTTGTTATTGTGTAACACCCCCAAACCCGGCCCACGAGCCTTGACCAGATCTGGTATGTCACTGCGGAAAACGTTTGAAAGATTTTGACTTAAAGGTGAAAACTTGAAAATTTGGTTGTCATTTGTAAAACCATGTTCATTTAAAATTATAAGTGAAACTTTGATGTTACAAATTCTCCGGAAATTAAAACGTTAGTATATATATTTTAATATGTAAGTTGCTTAAATAAAGACATTCACAGATAATAATTCAAATCGACAATCCCTCTTAAAACATAATAAAAATACTTTAATATTTTAGGAGGCCCTTATTTCAATAAATAAATACTTAAAAATACTGAACACAATTAAAATACTTAATAGATTGAAATATCTTCTGCATGGGCCACCTCGTATCCACTCCAACCCGGTCCAAGCTTTATGCATCACCTGCGATGTTGGTAAAATTTGGGTGAGTCATACAGACTCAGTGCATAGTTATTTCACATGTCTCCACACATATGGGCTTGGCCCATATCCACACGGTCCACATAATCAGTCATGCAAAAATGCATCCCAACCCAACCTAATGTCCATCCGTTACACCTACCTTAGCAGACCTGCTACCCAAGGCCATGGCTAATCCACCGATCACCTAAGTGACCCCACATGTCAATATCCACGAGGTGACTCGAGGTCATCCTCAATCCACGGTGATGCACACAGCTATCATCCGCCAGGAGGTAGCACATAGCCAACACTCCACCTTGATGAAGCACCTAGCTAACATCAAGCGCCAATGTAGCACAAGGCTAACATTAGACCACGTACATAATGTACACCCTGTCCTTCAATATTCATGTCCCAAGCCCCCATGCATAGATATATCATGATAAAATATCATTTAGTCAAGTATATAACACATGCTCATCTCCATTTCACATATTTTTCAGTGTTCTTTTAAGAACATAAAATACTGACCTGGTTATTCGATCACCCACCTTGGGTATCCACCATCTTAGCCCTTATTTCGGCTACCGTACACATCATACACATATACATAACAACACATATAAACAATCAAGAGTACAGTACGATAACTACGCACCTGACTATATAGCGAAATCCCGAACTATTTGAATCTAGCACAATCTAGAATCCCGAAACTCTGCTTACTCCTGTCGATCAGTCCCTAAACCATCATACTCAAATCGGTCACACTTAAATACCAAACATGGCCTATGGCCGAATGTCAACACCTCCTTACCTTGCTTACCAAATCCCAAATACTTGCTTGTTCTTGAAGTTACCAATATCCCATGATAGATCAAATCCCGAGACTCCCTTAGCGCTTCCTTCTTTCGGCTACACACACAAAAGAACATACTTAATGGCACTATGACATTCGGCCATGTTATAAAAACCAAGACCAAATACTTGGTTTCGGCATACCAATAAAAGAACCCAAAAACCGATTGTTTAAGGAGAGAACACACTTACCACCCCACGCTACTTGTGAAGACCAAAAGAGAGTAGGTTTTGGCTCTTTATTGATGAAGAAAGAAAACACAAAAGTGGAAGGAGTTTACCGCTTAGAGGATTCGGCCAACACAAAATAATGAAGAAAAAGAAAACCGGTAATGACCTTAATGGTCTTTGCAATTTCGGTCACCAATCAAAAGAGTGTGAACGCCGAACTTGATGGCTTGTTCACAAGAAGAAAACGACACAAAGAAATAGTGAGATGAAAGAAGCCAATTTTGACACAAAGAAAATTAAGAAGAAAAGAAATAACAAAAGATGGTCACCTTATCTTTACTTATCATATCCCTCATATTTCTCCCATTTCATCTCTTAATCACCTATTCAAAATAAATAAAAAATAATAATTATCCCTTATCTTCCCATTTAAAATAAATAAAATAAAACCATATATATCCAACTCTTCTAGCCGAAATTAAAAAGAAATAGCAAGACTTATCCTTATCCATTTGAAAGTCCAAAGCCGTCCATCACTCCCTCTCTCCCTTACGCCAAAATGCAAAATAATAGCCACCCATTTTGCTGCCCCCAAGATTCGAACATGAGCCCTTACCCCTTGCTTGAGGCGTCACTTACCAAGTCCCTAAGTGGCGCCTCCAAGCCACTTTGCCAAGCTCACTTTCATGTCCAAACACTCCTACAATTTTCCTTAAGGCCTCCTTAGCCCAACTTCCCCTTCTTGACGCAAAAATACGAGTCTCTAATGCTTCCCACGTTGCTCGAACCTCCTCCCCCTGAAGCTCCCTTTAACGCAAACTCCACAGCACCCCAGGTGGCGTCCCCTATCACTTTGCTGCTAGCTCTTTTGTGTCATAAACTCCCTACAATTTCTCTTAAGACCTCTTCAGCCTAGCTTCTCCTTTAGACTTAAAATTCCAATATTTTTCCAAAGCATTCCCTTATGTTTTAAAGTTCTCCAAAACCCCTAAAGCATATCCAAACACACTCCAAGCCTACTGTCACTTGAATTATGCACTAAATGCATAACCCCTAAATCCGGGATATTACATATTATTTTCTGAATTATATGATAAATACTTAGTTTGTTGTTAATTATGTTTTTAATCCAAATTTGATGTGCTCAGGTGGAGGAGGAATAGACCCTGCCTATGAGAAGATCTAGCATAATTAAGCGGAGTTGATCGCACGCCTAGAGATAGGGTAACGAGATTTTGCCGGACTAGGGTGAAACCTAATATGGGAATCCACAGATCAATTTACTACTATTCTAGGGGTTATTATAATAGAACGAGAGTTCCACTAATTACCTAGGGTTAGATGTTATTCGCCTTGAGAGAGGGTTTAATATAGGTTAGGGAGTCTCACGGATCAAACTAAGTGAATAAATCGTATGGTTCAGTGTTAAATAACAAGTGAAGTCTAGGTGGATTCTTCCTAAGGGTATCGCTTAAATCAACTGAGTTTTCCTAAAAGTTATCTTTTCAATTTAATCTTTTTATCTTTGCATCTTAGCTTGTCAATTAGTTAGTTTTAGTTCAAACAACCAATCACTTAATAATTAGGCTAAATAATAGAAAGAAAGTTAGTATTAATACTTTTGGTTCCTTTGGGTTCAACATCCAGTCTTGCCTAAACTATACTACTGTTCGATAGGTATGCTTGCCTTAAATCGTTGTCAGAGTTAGTTCCAGGTTTGATCATTTGTGTATAAATTTTAAAACTCTGATTTCGGTCAATCAATTAGTAAGGCCAATTTAATATAATCACAATCGAGGTTTAAAACCATAACTATAATTGATATTACTATTCGTAAACTTTCACATTTCATAGCTTTAAGGTCGAACACTCACACATTCAATAATAGATTTCACATCGATCTATAAATCACTTTCCCATCTCAAAACAAATACATATACATTTATACAACTATATAGATATATCACATTTTCTTAATTTCATATGCATATATCACATACTGAATTTATACTTGCATTTCAAACCCATATAAATCACATATTAATATGTATAATACATAATTTCATTTCAACAGTTAATACTTACTTTATTACCCAAAAGATGATCTATCAGCACATACCTGATCATTTTATCTCGTTTAACACATTCATAAACCGATACTCTTAAAATATCAGCAAACTCGCACACTCAGTGCCAAAACCTTGTAACGTATCGCACATTTAGTGCCGTCACATTAACATCTCACACACTTAGTGCCAAATCCTTGAAACGTATCGCACACTTAGTGCCGTCACATTTAACATCTCGCACACTTAGTGCTATATTTCATACTATCATTTTCGTACATCAATTTCGCATATTATGAATCAGCATATGAACCTCATGTTTATATATAATTAACAACACATATATGCTTATAAACTTACCAAATTCAATCTTTGAGATTAAAGTTACTCGTACACTTAGTGCTCATTAACTGATTTCGCACACATAGTGCTCAGTATCAAATTTGCACATTAAGTGCATATCTCAAACTTGCTACTCATTCATATATATATAAAGCTTATACCTCAACCATATATATATATCTACGTATTAACTTATTCATCTCTCGAATCAATATCACATTCGTGTATATCATTGACATATACGTATACATCACATTCGGCTATACTCATCTCTCAAATCAATATCACATTTGGCTATATCAACAATAAACATATATACTTCCATTAAATTCATGTGCATCATTATAGATAAATCCAATCCAACATGATTGCTTAAAAACTTACCTCGAATATCGACGGACATTATAAATTGGCTATTCGAACATGGTTACCAAGCTTATTCACACTCAGCATAAACACATATAAATTCATAGTTTTCATACCAGCATATATATATAACATTTATCTACAATTAAACACATCTATTTGCCTACAAACTTACCTCGGACGATGTAAAACGGAACGGGACGACTAGTCGACAACTTTTGTTTTTCCCCATCCAAGTCCGATTTCTTTTGTTCTTGATCTATATAATTTTAAATTAACCCCATTTAAACACAATTTCATTCAATTTAATCCAACAACACATAAATGGGAAAATTACCATTTTACCTCTGATATTTCATACTTTTACAAATTAGTCCTAATTGCACAAAATACAAAATACACAAAATTTCACCACATCATAGTTAGGCTGAATCTTCCTTATGCTCATACTAATCCATATATTTCATTTATTTTGCCTTTTAGCCCTTCAATTTATTATTTTCTCAATTTAGCCTTAATTAGCTAAATCCATCAAATATTCAAGAACAAAACATGCTAATTAAACACATTTCTTTCATTTAACTCCAACACTCATCACAAAGCTCACTACTTCATTAATGGCACATTTCATAAACATCATCAGTTCACAAAATTTAAGCATGGGTTTTGTAGAGCACAAAGCAACGATTACAAAAACATAGAAATTATCAAAACTGAAACCAGATCATACCTTAATTGAGCTAAAATGTGTGCCGAATATTTGAAAGTTTAAGAACCCTTATTTCTTCTTCAACATTCGGTGGAAGAAGATGAACACCCACCCCACTATCTCTTAATTTGTTTTATTATAAAATTAATATATAATATAAAATAATATAAATTTTTAACATATAATTTTTACATATAAAAACATATATGTTATCATTATGCTGCCCACTATACTCAATTTTGGCCAAATTACATCATAAGTCCTCCTCATTACAAAGACAACAACAATTAACCACTCAACAATCAGCACACAGCATTTACATTTTATGCGACTAAGTCCTCTTTCGTAATTTGACACACAGTCGATAAAATTACCACACAGAATTTTCACACAGGCTATGTCACATATAATAAACATCAAAAATGATTCTAAAATATTTTTTCGACTTCAGACTTGTGGTCTCGAAACCACTATTCCGACTATGGTCTAAATCGGGCTATTACAACACGTCTGTGCCTCAAGCCATGTTTGATTTATGGTCAATATGCATCAGACCATCAGAGCATACGTATAATTACGCTAAGTTATCCAAAAAGGCATAGTCACAAGTGTTACTTACCTGGCATCCCCAACTTTCCCCACTAGGGTATCTCAATTATCGTTATCGTTATTTCGGCCCATAGCCAATACACATATAAACAAATGAAAGTGTCTTGTTTACACACCTAATTATGTGAAGGATTAAAAACTCCTGGTTGTCGATACTCTCACTATTACGAACTACGATCTGTCTATCCCACACTGATGTCGGCTCTCTACCACAACTAGGTGGAAAATCCCGAAGGACTGACACTACACGCTGTTTGAACTTAGGAGCAGGGACTCTGAGTTCGCTCCCTTTCGGCTCCTTAGACGCACCCTCCTTAGTGTGGCTACACTCGCATCCATGAGAGAATCTTGATTAATACAGTACTATAGTGAACACAGTGATTGCCCCAACGAGGGGTTTGATTATGGCAGCGTAACCCGAAAGAGAAAGAGGAACGAAACTAGATAAAAGAGGATCCTTACCTTAATCAAAGGGAACCGTCCACCAATAGATTCAGCTTCCAAACCCAGATGAGTCCCAAAAGCCTTCCGATTAAAAGCTGAACGAAGGGAAGAAGGTAATACCAATCGCCTCTACCACCAGCCAAAGCCCAAAAAGAAGTAAGGTTAAGACTTTCGGTTTTAACAAGGTGACAAGAGAAGAGAAAAGAACGAAAAGAAATAGAGGAAGAAGAACCCCTTACCAAACTAACAAGAATGCGTCGAGTAGAAAACAAGATTCGGCCCTCAGCAAGATCCCAGAAGTATTCAGCTATTGGCAGAAGAGGAAAGAAATCAATTCCAAATACGATGAAGGAAGAACAGTAAGAACACTAAAAAGAAAAAAGGAGTTTCGGCTACCAACAAATGAAGTAGGAACCGATTTACAGAGGATGGGGAAGGTTCTGTCGATGGGGGAAAGGGTAGAGAAATAATGAGGAATCAAAAAGGGTTTCGGCTAAAGTGTTTCGTCTAAAGAAGAAAGGTGTAGAGGAGAAGAGAGTTTCGGCCAAGAGAGAATAACAAAGAAGACAGTTGCAGAAAAATAGATGAAGAGAGAAAGGAATACTCAAATGGTCACTTTCTAATTTCGGCTAGAATCAAAGATACAAAAGGAGATGAAGAGAAAAGAATCCCAAAGAATTTGCAACATTTGGCACCCCTCACACCTTATAACTGAATATGCTAAGAAAGAAATGTCTAACCTTAAAGAGAATTTCGGCACACACCTCTACTAGCTAAACCGAATTACTCCCCCGTACACCTTCCCACAATCGGCCAACCAGTCTACCCCCACCAAATCCCTTGTTTTGCTTCACCAATTACTCCCCATCACCCATTCAAATTGGCTTAACCATTTCAAACTTCTCCAAGCTCTCTTGTCCATCCATTTGAATGCATTTGACTCATTCAAACTCCTCCTAAAAGAGTCCAACGCCAACTCCACCACTTCTCCATCTTGACACAAAATGAAACTCCCAAAATACAGCCTGCGGGATTCAAACCTTCTCCCTCTCTACTTCCTTTGTGGCATCATCCCCATGCTCCCTTAGGCGTCACTTGCCACTCTACCACACTCCTCTTTGTGCCACTAAATTACAACCACACCTGCTTAAGGCCTGCATCCACTAGCTCTCCCCCTAATGTGCCCTAAAACAAAAAATTTTACCAAAGCTCTGGCTTGAACCTGAGCCTTTCCAAGACCCCCAAACACATCCAAATAGCAAGCAGAACAAGCCAAACACACAGAAAAACATAAAATGCAGAACCCCTAATTCTAGGATGTTACAGTTCTACCCCTCTTAAAGCAATTTCAGCCTCAAAATTTACCTAATCATAAGAGATGAGGGTATTGCTGCTGAATCACATCCTCTGGCTCCCACGTGGCTTCTTCTGAACCGTGATTTTGCCATAAGACTTTGACCAACGAAATTGACTTTCTTCTCAACACCTTGACATCTCGCTCTAAGATCTGCACTGGTTCGTCTTTGAAAGACAGGTCCGATCTTACTTCTATTTCCTCCACCGATACTATGTGAGACGGATCTAAACGATAGCGCCTCAACATTGAGGCATGGAATACATCAGGTATCTGACTCAACTCCGGAGGTAACTCTAGCTGATAAGCCACTTGTCCCACACGTTTCAACACTCGATAAGGCCCGATAAATTTGGGCTCAACCTGCCCTTCCGTCCAAACCTTAAAACCTTCTTCCAGGGTGAAACTTTCAGAAAGACCTGATCACCCACTGAGAATTCTTTATCCTTACGTTTCAGGTCTACGTATGATTTCTGCCTCTCGGAAGCTTCTTTCAACCGAGCTCGAATCAACTTAACGTTTTCCTCAGTCTCTGAAATCAATTCTGGACCCAACAATTGTCGCTCACCCAATTCTGTCCAGCAGGTAGGAGTACGACACCTACGACCATACAACGCTTCGTAGGGTGCCATCTGAATACTAGTTTGATAGCTACTATTGTACGCAAACTCCTCCAATGGTAGAAAATCTTCCAACTACCTCTGAAGTCGATAACGCAGCCTCTCAACATGTCTTCCAGAATCTGAATTACCCTCTCTGACTGCCATCAGTCTATGGATGAAACGCCATGCTGAATTCCAATCTTGTACTCAGTGCTTGATGTAACGCCTTCCAGAACCATGATGTAAACCTAGGATCCCTGTCTGATTGATAGACACTGGTACCCCATGCAATCTTAGAATTTCCGCTACATATAGCTTGGCTAGCTTCTGTAACGAATAATCGACACGAATGGGTATGGAGTGGGCAGACTTTGTTAGCCGATCGACAGTCACCCACACCGAATCTTTCTTAGTAGGCATCAGGGGTAGCCCTCTAACAAAGTCCATCATTATTCTCTCCCACTTCCAGAGTGGAATCTTCACCGACTTTAGCAACCCCGACGGTAACTGATGTTTCTCATTCACCTGCTGACATGTCAAACACTTACTCACAAATTCAGTAACTCCCGCTTGGACACGCCACCAAGATCGTTTCACGCAAATCTCGATACATCTTACTTCCACAAGGATGCATAGCACATGGGCTACTATGCGCTTCCTTTAGAATCATCTGCCTCAACTCACAATCCTTTCGCATGCACACCTTTCCATGAAAACACAATATCCCTTCACTGTTCAGGCTAAAATCCCCTACCTCACCATTCTGCACTTGCTGAAGTCGAGAGCTTATCACCTCATCCAACAATTGCTTCTCCTTAATCTGACTTATCCATGTTGGCTTCACTTGAAGTTCGGCTAACAGACTACCATCTTCATACAGACTGAGATGAGCAAACATTGCCCTTAAATCCGTTATTACCTTACGACTCAATGCATCTGCCACTATGTTAGCTTTACCAGGGTGATACTCAATTGTGCAGTCATAGTCTTTCAACAACTCGATCCACCTCCACTGCCTTAGATTTAACTCCTTTTGGGTAAGGAGATATTTCAGGCTCTTATGATCGGTGTAGATAATTGAATTTTCTCCATACAAGTAATGCCTCCATATCTTTGGGGTGAACACCACAACAGCTAACTCCAAGTCGTGACTGGGATAGTTCACTTCATATGGTCTTAATTGCCGAGACGCATATGCTACCACCTTCCCTTCTTGTATTAGCACACATCCTAACCCTGTGTGCGACGCATCACAATAAACTACGAACTCCTTCCCAGCCTCAGGCTGAATCAACACTGGTGCCTCAGTCAAAATTCTCTTTAACTTCTCAAAGCTTTCCTGCTGCTTATCAGCCTAAACGAACGGTATTCCCTTTCGTAACAACTTGGTTAATGGTGCAGCAATTAGTGAAAACCCCTTAACGAATCTTATGTAGTACCCAGCCAAACCCAAAAAACTTCGAATTTCTGCTACAGACTTCAGCGGTTTCCAGTCCAGAACAGCTTCAATCATTTGGAGATCCACCCTAATCCCCTCGGCAGACACAACATGCCCCAGAAAGGTCACTTCCCTTGGCCAAAATTCACACTTGCTGAATTTGGTATACAATTGCTTCTCTCTTAATATCTGCAGAACAACCCGAAAATGCGAATCATGCTCCTCTTCTTTCCTTGAGTACACCAAAATATCGTCTATGAACACTACAACAAATCGATCCAGGTAGGGTTAGAATACCCGATTCATCATACCATAAACACAGCTGGTGCATTCGTCAACCCAAACAGCATCACCAAGAACTCGTAGTGACCATACCGAGTTCGGAACGTAGTCTTATGAATATCCGCCTCCTTGACCTTTAACTGATGATATCCAGATCTCAAGTCTATCTTCGAGAAAATCGAAGCTCCTCACAGCTGATCGAACAAGTCATCAATCCTTGGTAGCGGGTACTTGTTCTTAACCGTAAACTTTTTCAATTGCTTATAGTCAATGCACATACGCATCGACCCATCTTTCTTCTTAACGAACAATATCGGCGCTCCCCATGGAGACACACCTGGTCGGATAAAACCATGATCCAACAGCTCTTGGATCTGAGCTTTAAGTTCTACTAGCTCCTTTGAAGCCATCCTATATGGTGCAATGGACACCGGAGCCGTTCCCGAAAGCATATCAATGCCAAACTCCACCTCGCGACCCAGAGGTAACCCTGGAAGCTCTTCTGGAAAGACATCCGAGAACTCTTTCACCGTTCTTACATCCCTTATAGACAATTCTTTGGCTTCAAAAGCACTGATGAAAGCCAAGAATGCCTCACACCCTTTCCGCACCATTCTTTCAACCTTTAATCCAGACACCACATTAGACAGGTAATTCCTTCTCTTACCTATCACCAGCACTTCCTTATCCTTGAGAGTCTTCAATATCATGCGCTTAGCAGCATAATCCAAGTTTGCCCGATACTTAACTAACCAATCCATACCTAAGATCAGATCAAACTCGTCGAACGATATTTCCATCAAGTCTGCTGGGAAAACCATCCCTTGCACTTCTAGAGGCACATTCCTAAATAGTTGGTTCACCACTACAGATTGTCCTAAAGGGCTAATCACCATCATTTCCCTAGAAGCAACCTTAGATTCTATTCCCAAAGTTCCAGGCACAGCACTAGCAACATATGAATGGGTCGAACCAATATCAATCAAAGCAGTAAATAGTTCATCAGATATAAAGAACGTACAGGTTATGATGTCTGGTGCGTCGCTATCCTTGCGCCGTCGAGCTGTATAGACTAACCCCAGCTGTCTCGCATCCACATTACCAGCACATTTGCCCGGTGCTCCCTGACCTCGTCCAAAATCGTTTCCACCTCTAACCGGACCACGACCTCTCGGCGGCGGCTGACCACCTCTCCTTGCTTGAGCAATTCCCTCACCTACCACCCGTACCCTGGTTACCTCTTGTAGACAATCCTTTATCAAATGATCCATAGAACCACACCTAAAGCATCCTCTAGTTCTTCTCCAGCACTCCCCCAGATGAATTTTCCCACACAGAACACACGGTAGAGCCTGACCAGTAGCAATAGGCATCGCAACTTGGCCTGGCCCATCAAACCTAGGCCTCTTTTGCACACCCCTAGCAGACCCTGACGCCTCAAAACTTCTCTTATTTCTGCCCCTTTCTCTATCTCGAGTCTGCCTCTCAGAATGTTTCACCTCTTTGGTAATCTTTGCCTTCTCACCAATATAGCAAAATCCCTTTCCCGCTGCGGAGCTATCAGTACTCGCAGCTCATCTCGTAATCCATCTTCAAACCTTACACAAAGCTCATAGTCGGTCGCAACTATCCCTCGGGTGTAACGACTCAAGCGTAAAAATTTTGCCTCGTATTCAGCCATAGATTTACCCCCTTGAACCAGATTCAAAAATGCTTTTCTCTGGGCATCCACATAGCTATCCCCAACATATTTCCCCTGGAACGTTGTCTTAAAGAAATCCAGTGTAATACTGATCATTGGTATACCTTCTTTCTTTGTAAGCCACTTTGGTATGCCTCATCCTCGGAGAGATCTTTGCTCCTTTCAATTTCCCCCTTCTGGCACATGCGATCCAAGTCGCCCATAACCCACTCAACTGCTTCTAGCCAATACTCAGCTACATTTGAGGCCACGCCAAAAATGCCCCTGAACATCTCAGCCCCATTTGCCCGAAGTCGCTCCGGAATAGATTTCCGAGCCACCGTTCCAGACTTGCTCCAGCTACCCGTTCCAAAACACGTAACATGGCCTGGGGCAAAGCATCATCCCCTCCAGTTCGGTCCTGAGACCCCGCTTCCGCTACTGGTGATGTTGGTACTTCACTCTCCGGGCCATGCCCTGATTCTGAGGGTCCAGCCCCAATACCCCAGCCTCTACCACGGCCATGCAACCCATGCCCATGTCCTCTAGCACTCATGATTACAAGATCGACTTAATCTGAATACAAATTTTATGAATTAGTAATTTATTCCACTGTTTATTAACGGGTATCTTATGAATTTAGATTTAAGAGTGGTTCTCGCAAATCGTATTTCTAAAAAGTCTCAATCTCTAAAATGGAATCCCTAATACTAGCATTCACCACAATACAATCTTTTCATGCAAATCAACCAATAGTCAGAAGACTTACCGTACGGATTTGGTTCCGGAGACTCAGGTGCCATACTTTCAGAAAAGAAAAACACGTTATATATTTTAAACTATATTTCAAACCAATTTTGAAAAACATTTTTAAACCCATTCCACAGCCGAGTTTTGTAACCCGCTTTGATACCACAAAATGTAACACCCCAAACCTGGCCTAGACGTTACGACCGGATCTGGCATGTCACACAGAAAGGTTGTTAAAGAAACTTCGCAATCGTTAAGGAAAAACTTCGTGTTTAATTCTATTTTTAAAATAAAATGACTTGATTTAAGGTTTTCTTGCACAAGTTATAAATGTTACTAGTAACCCAAAACTTGTTTTATAATACGAGAATCAAAAACCAGCGAATTTCAATGTGTGACATTTTTAGAAACAATTATTTTGGTTTTAAAATAAATCCCGAATTAATTATCCATAGTTTGCAATCCATTCCTTGATGTTCTGAAAAACGGTTATTTAAGTTTTTTAGAAAAACTCTGTATTATTCCATTCATGATAGATAATAGATATGTTAAAACAAAAACCAAATTAAGTTATTTAGTGGCCTTATTATAGACCATTAACCCAACTGTAAAATAAATTCAAGGCGATTTAAAACATAGTTTACTAAGAACAGTGCATGGCCACCACAGAGTGGGCTTTAACCCTTACGAAATCAAAGTGGGCGAAGCCCTTACCGAACAAACTGGGCCTTGCCCTATTAGCATAGTATAGCAGATAATGAATGCAACGCAAAACCCAACCCAGCCTATTATTCCATCCACTACACACTACCCGACCCCGGTAGGGATTTCTACAATCAAACCTCGTCTGCTACACACCATCGATGGCAGTCACGCTGCAGTCATGCCGCTCATCGTCGAAATTGTGACAGAGTCACCAGATTGTGTGGCATAGCCACCAAAACAGAATGTGGTAGGGCCACCAGATCAGAACGTCGCAAAGCCACCAGTATAGTGTTACAGAGTCACCAAGATACACTGCCTCTTTCATCAATATCATATCCCAACCCCATACAACAAATGATCATAATATGCATCAGACCATCGGAGCATATGTATAATTACGCTGAGTTATCCAAAAAGGCATAGTCACAAGTGTTACTTACCTAGCATCCCCAACTTTCCCAACTAGGGTATCTTAATTGTCGTTACCGTTATTTTCGCCCATAGCTAATACACATATTAATGCAAATAAACAAATAAAAGTGTGTGGTTTACACACCTGATTAAGCGAAGGATTAAAAACTCCTAGTTGTCGATACTCTCACTATTACGAACAACTACAGTCTGTCTATCCCACACCGATGTCGGCTCTCTACCATAACCAGGTGGAAAATCCCAAACGGCTGACACTGCATCCTGTTTGAACTTAGGAGCAGGGACTGCGAGTCTGCTCCCTTTCAGTTCCTTAGACGCACCCTCCTTAATGTGGCTAGCACTCGCATCCATGAGAGAATCTTGATCAATAGAGTACTATAGTGAACACAGCGATTGCCCCAATAAGGGGTTTGATTATGGCAGTGTAACCCAAAAGAGAAAGAGGAACGAAACTAGATAAAAAAGGATCATTGCCTTAATCAAAAGGAACTAACCACCAATAGATTCGGCTTCCAAACATAGATGAGTTCCAAAAGCCTTCCGATTAAAACCTGAACGAAGGGAAGAAGGTAATATCAATCCTCTCTACCACCGGCCAAAGCCCAAAAAGAAGTAAGGTTAAGACTTTCGGTTTTAACAAGGCGACAAGAGAAGAGAAAAGAACGAAAAGAAATAGAGGAAGAAGAACCCCTTACCGAACTAACAAGAATGCATCGAGTAGAAAACAAGATTCGGCCCTCAGTAAGATCCCAGAACTATTCGGCTATTGGCAGAAGAGGAAAGAAATCGATTCCAAATACGATCAAGGAAGAATAGTAAGAACACTAAAAAGAAAAAGGGAGTTTCGGCTACCAACAAATAAAGTAGGAACCGATTCACAGAGGATGGGGAAGGTTCTGTCGACGGGGGAAAGGGTAGAGAAATAATAAGGAATTAAAGAGGGTTTTGGCTAAAGTGTTTTGGCTAAAGACGAAAGAAGTAGAGGAGAAGAGAGTTTCGACCAAGAGAGAATAACAGAGAAGACAGTTGCTGAAAAATAGATGAAGAGAGAAAAGAATACTCAAATGGTCACTTTCTAATTTCGGCTAGAATCAAAGATACAAAAGGAGATGACGAGAAAAGAATCCCAAAGAATTTGTAACATTCGGCACCCCTCACACCTTATAGCCGAATATGCTAAGAAAGAAATGTCTAAGCCTAAAGAGAATTTCAGCACACACCTCTACTAGCTAAACCGAATTGATTCCCCACACACCTTCCCATAATCGGCCAACCACTCTACCCCCACCAAATCCATTGTTTTGCTCCACCAATTACTCCCCATCACCCATTCAAATTGGCTTGACCAATTCAAACTTCCCCAAGCTCTCTTATCCATCCATTTGAATGCATTTGACTCATCAAACTCCTCCTAGAAGAGTCCAACGCCAACTCCACAACTTCTCTATCCTGACACAAAGTGAAACTCTTAAAATGCAGCCTGTGGGATTCGAACCTTCTCCCTCCCTGCTTCCTTTGTGGCGTCATCCCCATGCTCCCTAAAGCGTCACTTGCCACTCTACCACACTCCTTTTTGTGCCACTAAATTACAACAACACATGCTTAAGGCCTGCATCCACTAGCTCTCCCCCTAATGTGCCCTAAAACAAAAAATTTTACAAAAGCTCTGGCTTGAACCCGAGCCTTTCTAGGACCCCAAACACATCCAAATAGCAAGCAGAACAAGCCAATCACACAGAAAAACATAAAATGCAGAACCCCTAATTCTAGGATGTTACAACAAGTATATTAAAAAAATCATTACTAGCCATTCCAATGGCTAGATTACAAGCATCGTTTATGTTTACAAGCCAATATGGCCAACACATCCTATACATGCCATTACAACTGCAATTGAATTACCATACTATACTGACATGGCCAATGGATAGTGTGAGTGACCTCAGCCAAGCTTTCAATCCAATGAGCTTCTGATTTACTCTAAAACAGGGGAAAATAAAACAGGATAAGCATTTTATGCTTAGTAAGTTCTTATAACATGGTATTTAACTTACCATTCATTCTATTTTGAGGTAGCTATGTAAGGCACATTCATTCAATTTGACCTCAAGCCCTACACATATCCTCATTGCCTTTGTTAGTCATTTATTCCATGATAACTTCGATAACATGTATGAGCTCAATAACAATCAAGTTTCCATGCACATATGCTTTCCACAACATGTATTCATTCAACATGCATAATTCATCTCATTATTACAAGTATAATTTCATAATGGTTTACTTCAAGTTCAAATCATTTCATATCAGAACTTTACTTATATCACTCGTAATATCAAAGTCACGATTAGTACACTCAAGGTGTACAAGTCTATAATCAAGAATGCACATATACTCATCCAATAAAGTCCATGTACAAATAACATCATCTCATGTTTTCATATATCATTTGCCATGCATCATCCTTTTCTTTTATTTCAGACGGATACGTATAATAACACATTTCTTATACATATCTTCTCATATCAAGATTTCTACCCATTGAATTTATCTAAAATATCGATGGTTACACAGGTAGTACACGCAAGGTGTATGTAACACCCCAACCCATATCTGTTACTGGAACAAGGTTATGGAGCATTATCGGTAATTACATAACATTTTCAGATAATTCGAGTAAATTATTGTTCATACCAAAACTATCCACTTGAGTCATAGTCACTAAATTATTTATATCTTGAGCTACAAAATTTTAAATTAAGATCCGCTTGATTTTTCTGAAACTAGACTAAAATATATTTCTACCATAAAATTTTCAGAATTTATGGTTTAGCCAATAAGTACAGTAAAATCTTCAAATTTAACCATGTTCTACTATTTGATAGCTTCGACCTTTTTTTAGTAAAAATTAATTATCCCTTAGTAGGGGGTTTGGACGATGCTGCAGTTTGCTTCTATTGAAAATAGACTCGTTAATAAATTTAAGCATATAAATTTGAACCCCTAATTATTTTTTTACAATTTTCGATGATTTTCCAAAGTTAGAATAGGGGAGCCCAAAATCATTCCAACCTTGTCTCACAAAATTTATTATATTTCATAATTTATAACTCTATTGCTTACACCATTTCTTCTATGAAAAAATAGACTCAATCTCTAGTTCGATTTCCACAATTTTTGGTAAATTTTCAAAATCAAACTACGCTAACACATACATAATCACCATATCATAATTTCATAAATATACCAAACCAATCATCACTAGCCATTCCAGTGGCTAGGTTTCAAACCACAATTTACAAGACAAGATTTAGTCAAATTAGCCTATACATGCCATTACAACCATAATTATTTTACCTTATATATTGAAATGAACTGTTGGATAGTGTGAGTGATCTCCTCCAAGCTTCCAATCCAATGAATTTCTGATTTACTATAGAACAAGGGAAAATAAAACGGAGTAAGCATATAATGCTTAGTAAGTCTGTATAACTCAGTAATTAACTTACCAACCGTTCCTATTCAAGTTAACATACAAGGTACAACTAAACCATTTGGTCATAAGACCTTACACATATTCTCATTACCCATGTTAATCACATATTTCGTATAGACATCCAGAAAAACATATATATATCCAACAATATTCAAATTCTCATACACATATATTTTTCCACAACATATATTCACATAAAATATATACAAGTATTTCAGATATATTTCATATTAATTTATCTCAAGTTCGATGTATTTCATGTCAGGTCTTTGTTAAAAAAATAAATTACAGTATTGATAATCACTCGGGTAGTACATTCAAAGTGTACAAATATATTCTCAAAAATGAACATATTCATCAAACCATTTCATGTTCATATATAGACATCTCATACTTCTATATTTCATTTTATATAATATCACTTCATATTTTTCAGATAGATACATGTAAAAAAATCCCTTTTCTTTTCATATCAATATTTTACCCGTTGAATTATTGGAAACATTGATGGATACACGGGTAGTACACTTGAGGTGTAGAATTCCATAGCCCGTCAATTCATATCCAGTAGTACCTTTTCGATACACTTTCAAGCCACATATCATACAGCAAAATTACTAGTCCATGTTGAATTCTGACTGTAACATATGCTCTAAGGGCTTTGTCAGATTACCAGTCCAGGCTAAATCCTTTATATGACAAATAATTCCCTATAGAGCCCAATCTGGATTACCAGTCCAGGCTAAATCCTAATTGAAACATATGCTCGAGAGGCTCATTTTGGATTACCCGTCCGGGCTAAATCCTTTCGATAATGAGGTCAATAGGATTACTCATCCGAGCTAAATCCTTCCAGCAACAAATGCAGGACCTTATTCAATAAGGGAAATCACCATTATCCATCGACATACATTTATTCAAATGGGATTTAACATTTAACAGGAAATTATCTGGTATATGTTCAATCTCATATATTTATGCATTTATGTAATTCACATTGTCCAAATCAACTCAAGCACAAAAATAACAGTTTTATCATTTATCACTTTACGGGTATTATCATTTATTTCAAACGTTATCATTTATCGGGCTCTATCAGATATGTAATCATTTCACATGTATATTTATACAATCACATACACAATTCCATTCAAGCATAAAAACACGCATAGCCAAGTTATACGAACTTACCTCGATAAATGTTCGTAAACATAAAGTCTATTAATCCGACATTTTCTCCTTTCTTCGTTCTAACTCCTTATTAGATCTACTCAGATCTATACGAGTAAATTTAACATCAATTTAATGTAATTCATACTCATGTTAGTTCAATTTACATCTTAGGCAAAATTACCATTTTGCCCCTACACATTTAATAAATGGCGATTTCGTCCTTAGGCTCGGAAAATGAAATTCATGCAATTTATTCCTTGTTACAAGCCTAAATATTTTCATATATATCAATAGAAGCCCTTGCATTCCATGAAATTTTAGAATTTTCCATAAATTCAACAACTTTATAATTTAATCCCTAAATCATGATTTCACTCAAAATTCTTTAATAAAATATCTTTACATATCCATTAACATCTCAATTTCATCATCAAATAAATAAAAACATATGAAATTATCAATGGTATCTTCTAAAACTTCCAAAAAAATCAAAAACTAATGAAATAACAAATTGGACCTAATTGTAAAAGTCCAAAAACATAAAAATTTCAAGGAAAAAGCAAGAATTGAGCTTACTTGAAGTTAAAATATGAAAGACCAGCTCAAACCCTCTTCAATGGCTATTTTTGACAAAAAATTGATGAAGAAAATGTCTAGAAACTATTAAAATAACATTTGGCCATATAAACTTTATTTTAATTCCAATTTTGTCCCTAATCACATAAATATCTTTGATTTTTTTTCACATTATGTCGCCTCAGCCATTCAAGATGGTTTGTTTGCCCTTTTAGTTCTCCTTTACTTACTATTAAGCTATTTAATCACTTTAGCAATTTTTGCACCTTTTTCAATTTAGTCCTTTTTAATTAATTGACCACCGAAACGTTAAAATTTTCCGACGAAACTTTAATACTACCATATTGGCACTCTGTAAATATTTATAAAAATATTCATGGCTAGGTTTATAACACCGAGGTATCGATGTCTCTTTTTCTCAATTAATTGACTTAATAATTTTTTATAAACACAAATTTACTAATTCAAAAATCTTTTAAAAACCACATTTAACTCATAAATTTTAAATAATAAAATTTATGAGCTCATTTGCCGGATTTAGTGACCTCGAACAACAGTTTCCGACATCACTGAAAATAAGGCTATTACAATTCTCCCCCTTTAAGAATTGTCGTCCTCGAAAATCTCACAAGTAAAGAAGTTCAAATATTATATTTCTCATAATTTTCCTCCACCTTACATGCCAGAATTTCAACCAATCGCTCACTGAAAGTCATGTCAGTTTGAATTCCAATACCTATCAAAGAAATAACATGTAACAGATCTGATCAATACCGTTGAAACATATACACATAAATAACATAACTTTTATCAAGCTCTGACAACAATACCAATTGATATGCAGTAATTCTGATTCTTTTCAATAATCTCATGTAACCTGCTAAACCACGGACTTAATTCGCCTTTACAGCTAAAACTGGAGGACTTTTTCCGTGATGAAATTTTCAAGAATATTTGTCACTATCTCAGATCTTTATTTCTTTTTATCTAAGATCCACACAAGACCTCTGACAATCAGAAATTTTCTTAAAACTATCTCAAATCCCTTTCACTTTTTCTTTAGTTCAAAAGATTAGATCAACTTCATGTATTCCTTTTTCTTACTAATCTCAATCCAATACTATAGAGTTTTGTATTCATGGCCATACAGAGTCTCATACAGTACCATCTTAATACTTGACTAAAAATTAGTATCGTACGCAAATTCAAGTCACAGCAATCATTTCTTTTCCAATTGCCTTCAAATTTTTAAAATATAGTACCGGAACATATCTTCAAGAATTCAAATTACAAATTTCAAATTAACCATTCATCAGAAAATGACATACAGTACTAAAATATAACTACATACCAGAGTTTCTTGAAATTTATTCCAGAATCATAACGTGAACCGTAGATTTCAGTCAAAAATAATAGAAACTGGCATCTCATGAAATCTGACAATCTCAGGAACAAATAATTCAAACAATCTATTAAGTAAGAAATCCATTCATATTAGGATAATCTATATAGTCTTCGTCAAATGGTCAACAATAACTCAAATAGTGTATTTCTTTTCATAGACAGGGACAATCCCGATATAGAATTCATTAATAACTTTATCCCATTTCCATTTCAGTATCTTCACTGGCTGTAATAGTCCCGAAGGTAGCAATATCTAATGATCAACTTTAGTTTACTAACATATAAAGCATTTAGATACAATTCTCGAAATTCCACATTTCATTCCGGACTACCATTATATCTTTTTTAAATCATTATGCATTTGATCATTCCTTGAATAAACAGACATAGTACCACTGTGAGCATTCATATAAAATTTTCTATACAAGCTCTAAATTCTTCAGTGCACAGATTCTGCCTCTGAATAACTGACAATTATCAAATTCAATTTGAAATTCTAAATAAAAGTTGTTTTACTCTATACCAATTTAACTTATAACTCTTTTTCACCTTTCTAAGCTTCACTAATCTGTTGTAGAAACATCAGTTTAGCTTTTCCCAACCAAAATTCATCTTTCATTAGATAATAGCAATCAGATATTTATTGTTCATAAAACAAACAGAGATTTTCTTTTCAGAATATCAACAACTATATATATTTTTCCCGAATGATACTCAATTACCAAGTCAGACTCTGTCAATAATTTAAACCATCTGCGCTGTATCAAATTCAGATCTTTCTATACCAGCAAATACTTTAAAGTTTTATGGTCAATACATATTTGGTATTTTTCACCACACAGATAATGTTGTCAAATTCTCAGTGCCAACAGAATAATTGCCAATTCAAGATCATATATCAGATAATTCTTTTCCTAAAATTTTGTCTATCTGAAAGTATAGGCCATTACTTTGCTTTCCTTCATCAAAATACAATCTAATCCATTCAAGAATGTATCACTGTAATAATAAATTCCTTACCTGACTCAGGCTAAACCAGAATTGATGCTTCGGTCAACAAAGCTTCTAACTGATCAAAACTTTGCTACCATTTATCGATCCATTCCAATCTCACATCTTTCTATAATAACCATGTCATTGATGTAGTTATTTCAATAATTAACATTAAGGCTTTGAATTATTTCGAATTCACAATCATCAGATGAATTTAAAACCATGGTGTAACACCCTAAACCCGGCCTAGACGTTATGACCGGATTAGCATGTAACATAGAAGGGTTGTTTAAAAAACTGTGCGTTCGTTAAAAACTTTGTAATCTTTTTGAAACTCAAAGCTTTGTTGTTTGTGAAATTCGAATTTGCTTTTATGGGTTTATTATAAAAACGTTGTTAGTATTATTTTTTTTAAAAAACTTTGTTTATTACTGAAGTTTAATTAAGAAATTACAGAAACGTGATATTTTGAAAACAGTTATTGACATTTTAAGAAAACCCAGAGTTTAACCGTTTAACAATTTAATAAAAACCAAGTGATAGTTTAAAAGAGAGAAAAAAAATCCAAAGGCCTTATTACAAAATCTTAAACCAAAATTAAAGAAAATAAAATAAAGATAAGTTAAAATCTGAAGGTATAAAGCAAATCCTAAGTATGGCCACCTTCGAGTCCTCCGCAGCTCCAAACCCTCTAACGCTGGGGATCACATGCAAAGTTAAAGCAGAGGGGGTGAGTTACGAGAACTCAGTGTGTAATTCTCTAATCGATCATTAACTGGGCCCGAGCCCATACAGAAATAGACTAGGCCGAAGCTCTATTCGATAACAGACTGGGCCTTAGCCCTATAAACATGATAGTACAAACAATGTACTGTAGTTCAACTTAACAATCCATCTGCTATACACCCCCGTACCAGCCCAACACACCTGTGGGGACCAAGTCAACCCACCCTGCCAAAACACACCAATATTGCAGGCAAGCTGCTAATTACAAAATTTGTGGCAAAGCCATCAGAATAATAGAATATATGTGACGTAGCCACTAGAATAGAATATGGCAGAGCCACCAGATTACACTTCCTCTGATCATCAAACCCAACCCAATGCAAGATGTCGTGACATAATAATTTAGTGTATGCAGAAATGTACCAACATAGGAGATAAACAGAATACACACAGTAATGCTAAACCTACCCTTAAGGGTATAACAGTAATTTTACCCACCAAAGGTATTTCAGTAATTTACCCATCAAGGGTAATTCAGTAATTTACCTACTAAGGGTATTTCAATACTTTACCCACTAAGGGTAATTTGGTAATTTTGCATTTAACGGCCTTTCTGAAGGCCTACAGTCGCCTCGAGTGACACATGACCCGTTTTGGGTCTCTACGAAACTATTGGGCCTGAAATCCATTTCAGGCCCAAACGGTCATGGTTTCTGTCACAGATTCGTAGATTTCGCAATTGAACCTATCATTTGATAGTTTTCCAACAATTTTACCTCAGTGGGCCAGATAGCCCATTGGGCCCATTTGGCCTATTTCGGCTCGATCAAGCCCGTTACAACCTCAGTTTCACGGGAGTGCACGTGACACTCTCAATAACTTATCATCGTTATTCGTGTCTCGATTTACCATTATGAGCGCTCACACGCTCGAGTTGTCATAGTTGCCGGTTTTTTGACTTTTCGGCTTTCGACCGAGTCACAGAACATTGCAAGCATGCATTCAGAGGGGTGTGAGATTACACACCTGTTACGAGCGTAAATTGAACCATCGTACGCACAACAAGATGTGACCTTCTACAGCTGAGTGACGACCTTTCATTTTTTCTTCCTCTTGGCTAGAGTAACCAAATTCCCTTAGATTCGGCAACAGCAGGCCCTTGAACAAGAGGAGTTTAAGCGCCCACTGCCCTTAGAGATAACGATTAAATAAGGAAAAAGAAAAGGTTATAAACGCACAAAAACCCAAAAAGAAATAGGTTCAGCTAGGCAGAAAAATAAGAGTTTTGACTTTTGTGAAAAAGAGAAGAGAAAGAAAAGACGAAAAAGAAATAAGAGAGAAGACATTACCTTGTGATCACAGATGAACCAAATAGACTATGTAGATTCGACGATCAAAAGAACACCAAGCTTTAGACTAGTCAAAGTTTGGCTATTAGCAAAAGAAAAGAGAAACTTATTTTAATGTGAAAAAGAGAGAATTCGGCTTATAGAGAAAAAGTAGAAAAATAATGAAGAAGAAGTGAGGTTTCGGCTATGGTGAACACAAGAGAGAAAATGTGAGAGGAGAATAGAAAAAAATGTGTGAAAAGAGGTGAAAAGGAAAGCTTCGCGCAAGAGGTGTTTAGGTAACAAGTAGAGGAAACAATGCATGACAACAAAGCGAAAAAGATGCAGAGAAGAGTTGAAAAGAAATTTAGTACAAGCAAGTTTGAGGAAAAGACCCGAAATACTTAATGAAAGATAATACCCGAAATGCAAAAAAATGCAAAGAAAACACTAACGAGTTTCGGTACACCCCCTTACAAAATCGAATGTGCTCTCCCCCACACTACTCACCCTATTGCCGAAATCCCCCTAAACAGATCCCCACATTCGGCCAACTTCTCCCCACACTCCCCTTCCTTGATTTTCTCCACCTTTCTCTCCTACACTGACTCTCCACCTCCTATTCAAACTGTTGTTGAGTGGGCCAACCACACCAGCGTGGTTTGAACTCAACTCTACTTCTTCCTTTCCCAAACACAAAATAAAAACTCCCATTTGCAACTTGTGGGATTTGAACCCCATTCCCCTTGCTCCACTATTGACGCCACCACCACTCCACCATATGCTCACTTGTGTTAGCAAAACACCTACAAATTCCCTTAAGCCTTGCTTCCAACAGTCCTCTCCCCTAAAGTGCCCAAAAACTGAGATTTTTCCTATGGCCTAATTTGAACTCGGGACTTCACAGAAACCCCGTAACCTTCTAAAATCACTTACCTAACAGGTCTAACTTGCAATAATGTCATTCTCATCTTCTCTAAAATTTTAAAATGCTCCTACGCTCAAGGCCCAATAGGCCTAATTCTCCTAGGCCCAATTTTGGGACGTTACAAATCTACCCCCTTAAAGAAATTTTGTCCCCAAAATTTCCCACTATAGGAACAGTCGCACCTCCTAACCTACCACACTACGCTCACACTGCGAACTCTGATCTTAATAACACTAATACATTTCTAACCTAATCTAGAAACCTCTTCACACAACAAATTATCTAACCACAAAAGCAAACAAATGTTTATCACACATACATAGAATTCCCTACATTCAACACACCACAACCAACCAAGACATACCCAACTTAATAGTGATGGAACAATCCCGAACCTTATGCTCCTTAGACCCGCATCTCAAGCATGCTCCTAACCTCCTCCAACATTTACCTGGATGACGCCTTCTGCAATATTTGCATGTCAAAAAGCTTGGACGTGCCATAAATGCTTCACAGAATGAGACTGCGACCCTAGAGAACTGCGATCTCGTTTCTTCTTACAATCCACGCACCTAATTCAAAGTGTTTCACCAATTTCTTTAACCTCTTCCAAAACCTCCCTAACTAGTTGAGTCAGCACATCAGCCTTGGCTCGGTCATGAGACCCCGTCTCAGTTACTGGTGATGCAGGTGCTTCTATTTCAAGCATATGCCCTGATGCTGAGGATCCAGCCCTAGCACCTCGGCCTCCACCACGGCCGCATGTACCACGTCCACATCCTCTTGTACTCATATCGCTGAATCGAGTTAATCTGATTAAGAGTTTTATGAATCAGTCTATAATTCCAATGTTTATTAACAAGTGTTTTATGGGAAACAGGTATAATAATTGTTTTCGCGGATTGAATTTCCTACTGTCCCAGTCTCTATAGTCTTAATTCCTATAGCTAACAGTTTCAGTGTACTACCACTAAATCTAGCAGTTTTCTCTCTATAGTTATCTTATCTTATCATCAGATAAAGCAAAAAGACTTAAGAATTTGGTGCCGGAGACTCAGGGTGTCATTCTTCCAATAAAGATATATATTTTCTAAACCATATTTCAAACAAGTTTTGAAAAACGTTTTCTAACCCATTCCAGTCGAGTCTTACAATCGGGCTATGATACCATTAAATGTAACACCTCAAACCCGGCCTAGATGTTATGACCAGATCTAGCATGTCACATAGAAGGGTTGTTTAAAAAACTGCGCGTACTTTAGAAACTTCGTAATCTTTTTGAAACTCCGGGCTTTATTGTTTGTAAAATTCGGATTTGCTTTTATGGGTTTCTTGTAAAAACGTTGTTAGTATTATTATTTTCGAAAACTTTCTTTATTACTGAAGTTTAATTAAGGAATTGCAGAAACGTGATATTTTGAAAATAGTTATTGATGTTTTAAGAAAACCCAGAGTTTAACCATTTAACAATTTAATAAAAACCAAGTGATAGCTTAAAAGAGAGAGAAAAAAAAAACATCCAAAGGCCTTATTACAAAATCTTAAACCCAAATTAAAGAAAATAGAATAAAGATCAATTAAAATCCGAAGGTATAAAGCAAATCCTAAGTATGGCCACCTCCGAGTCCTCCGCACTCCAAACCCTCTAACACTGGGGATCACCTACAATGTTAAAGTAGAGAGGGTGAGTTACAAGAACTCAGTGCGTAATCCCCTAATCGATCATTAACTGGGCCCAAGCCCATACAGAAATAGACTGGGCCGAAGCCCTTTTCGGTAACAGACTGGGCCTTAGCCCTATAAACATGATAGTGCAAACAGTGTAATGCAACCCAACCTAACAATCCATTCGCTACACACCCCCGTACCAGCCCAACACACCTGTGGGTTCCAAGTCAACCCACCCTGCCAAAACACACCAATATTGTAGGCAAGCGGTTAATTGCAGAATTTGTGGCAAAGCCACCAGAATAATAGAATATATGTGGCATAGCCACCAGAACAGAATGTGGCAGAGCCACCAGATTACACTTCCTTCGATCATCAAACCCAACCCAATGCAAGATGTCGTGACATAATAATTTAGTGTATGCAAAAATGTACCAACATAGCAGATAAACAGAATCCACACAATCATGCCAAACCTACCCTTAAGGGTATAACAGTAATTTTACCCATCAAGGGTATTTCAGTAATTTACCCATCAAGGGTAATTCGGTAATTTACCCACTAAAGGTATTTTAGTACTTTACCCACTAAGGGTAATTCGATATTTTTGCATTTAACGACCTTTCTAAAGGCCTACAGTCGCCTCGAGCGACACAGGAACCATTTTGGGCCTCTACGGAACTATTGGGCCTAAAATCCATTTCAGACCCAAACGGGCCCACACGCTCGTGTGGCCTAATACACATGGTTTTTGTCAAAGATTCACAGATTTTGCAATCGAACCTATCATTAATAGTTTTCCAACAATTTTACCTCAGTGGGCCGGATAGCCCATTAGGCCTATTTGGCCCATTTCTATTTGATCAGGCCCGTTACAGCCTCAGTTCGCTGGAGTGCTCGTGAAACTCTCAATGACTTACCAATCATTATTCGTGTCTTGATTTACCACTACAATCGCTCGCACGCTCGAGTGGTCACAATTACCGGTTTTTCAGCTTTTTGGCTTTCGGCCAAGTCACAGAACATTGAAAGCATGCATTCAGAGGGGTGTGAGATTACACACCCGTTACGAGCGTAGATTGAACCCTCGAGATTACGAACCACAAGATGTGACCTTCTACAACTGAGTGACCACCTTTCGGTTTTGCTTCCTCTTGGCTAGAGCAACCAAATTCCGTTAGATTTGGCAACAGCAAACCCTTGAATAAGAGGAGTTTAAGCACCCACTGCCCTCAGAGATGACGATTAACTAAGGAAAAAGAAAAGGTTATAAATGCACAAGAACCCAAAAACAAATAGGTTCGGCCTAGGCAGAAAAATGAGAGTTTCAGCTTTTGTGAGAAGAGAAGAGAAAGAAAAGACGAAAAAGAAATAAGAGAGAAAACATTACCTTGTGATCACAAATAAACTGAATAGACTAGGTAGATTCGACGATCAAAAGAACACCAAGCTTCAAACCAATCAAAGTTTAGCTATTAGCAAAAGAAAAGAGAAACTGATTCAAATGAGAAAAAGAGAGAATTCGGCTTATGGAGAAAAAGTAGAAAAACAACGAAGAATAAGAGAGGTTTCGGCTATGGTGAACGCAAGAGAGAAAAGGTGAGAGGAGAATAGAAAAGAATGTGTGAAAAGAGGTGAAAAGCAGAGCTTCGGCCAAGAGGTGTTTAGGTAACAAGTAGAGGAAGCAATGCATGACAACAAAGCGAAAAAGATATAGAAAAGAGATGAAAAGAAATTCGGTACAACCAAGTTGGAGGAAAAGACCCGAAATCCTTAATAAAAGATAATACCCGAAATGCAAAAAAATGCAAAGAAAACACTAAAGAGTTTCAGCACACTCCCTCACAAAACTGAATGTGCTCTCCCCCACACTACTCACCCTATTGTCGAAATCCCCCCTAAACAAATCCCTATATTCGGCCAACTCCTCCCCACACTCCCCTTCCTTGATTTTCTCCACCTTTCTCTCCTACACTTACTCTCTACCTCCTATTCAAATCGATTGACCCAATCTTCAACCACCCTGGCAGAGTTTGAACTCAACTCTGCTTCTTCCTTTCCCAAACACAAAATAAAAACTCCCATATGCAACTTGTGGGATTCGAACCCCACTCCCCTTGCTCCACTTTTGACGCCACCACCACTCTACCATATGCTCACTTGTGTTAGCAAAACACCTACAAATTCCCTTAAGCCTTGCTTCCAACAGTCCTCTCCCCTAAAGTGCCCAAAAATTAAAATTTTTCCTATGGCCTAATTTGAACCCAAAACTTCATGAAAACCTCGTAACCTTCTGAAATCACTTACCTAATAGGTCCAACTTGCAATAATGTCATTCTCATCTTCTCTAAAATTTTAAAATGCTCTACGCTCAAGGCCCAATTCTCCTAGGCTCAATTTCGGGACGTTACACATGGTGCTATAATAAAACTGACGCTTCAACAATATAGATATAACAATACCTCAATTTTAATAATATTTCCCAAATAGAAGAGGAAAACCGAGAGTAATCCCAATAGCAACTAGTGTCATAATAAAATTTCTATAATCTGAAATCCATGTCACTTGACTTTCATGATCAAATCAGGATGTATAGCAGTAATACATATAATTAACTTCGATCAATGAATATTCCTTACAGATAGCCCATAATAATGACAAGAAAACTGAGATAATGAAATCCAAGCTGCGAAACTATACTGAATTTCTAAGAAGATAATCCATATTGAATAATAAAAAGATTGATGACATCTCAGAGAAAGTCCAAAAGAGTAATATTGTACATTCACACTATAAACAGTCATAATAAAGATAGTGTAACTTGCACATTTGCCATTCAGAACTTCAACCAACAGAAGTAGAAAATAGTATAATACGAATTTCATCATAAAATCTTCTATCAAACATGCTGAATCAGAAAACCAGAGAAAGATAGAGCAATACCGTTCATGAATCAACTAGACTTACAATAATTTCCGCCTATTACCATGTTTAGCCAACCTTTCCATATAATGATTATAGCATCTGAACATAAACTGAAACACCCCACACCCAGCCCACGAGCCTGAACCGGATCTGGTATGTTCCTTAAAAAAAAAAAACCAGTTTCAAAGTTCTTTGTTACTTAGAGAAAATTTGTGTAGTTTTAGAAAAATATTGGTTTGAGTTGGGCTTAGATTGGAAAGCCCATTTATTTTATTTGAAAACCCAATTCATTAAGGTGACAAAACAGTCGAGGGTTTATTTTTAAAATAAATTTACTTGATCTTTACTTAATAAAAATTTGTAAACATAATAGTTAAAAATAAAAAGAAATAAAGAAATAGAGAAATCCAACTTGGGCCTTATGGCCTTATTACATCAAACAACTCCCAAACTTAAAATTAAAGTACTTAGTAAAAATAAAAGTCCAAATCTTTAGATTTCTCCTTGCTATGCACGGCCACCTTTCACTCCGCCGACCCGGTCCATTATTGCTCATCACGAAAAATATTTCCCACAATGGGGTGAGTCAAACAGACTCAATGTGTACACGACACCAAATCGTAATAGAATCGGGCATACAATACATTCAAACATAAAATACAAGTTATGATGCATTCCCAAACCCGAACCTAATTGTCCATCCGCTACACACCCCGCACACGCCAAACACATCGTGGGGACTACTAAGTCGACCCTCCTTCCGCTACACACCAAATTGCGGGCTTAAGTCACCGTGATCGTTGTTTTAGGTCACCACTTTTCAGATTCATCGTGGTCTTAGGTCACCACTTTTTGATTCTCGTGGTCGTAAGTCACCACTTTTCACTTCCCCTTTCAATATACAACCATATGCCCCATATATTAATATGCATAATATACCAGAGTTCACAATCGTATAATATTCTCATGTTACAAATAACATATTTCATATTCCTAGTAGGAGTAGGAAACGTACCCGAGTACTTAGTACCATAACATGGTACCTTAGCCATGTTCATATTTCCATTAACACATATTTTAATACATATAACCATAATTCATATTACAAAGTAGTGTGGGGTACACACCTGATTCGTTTAATGAAGTCCTTGAAATCCCGAAGAACCGATCTTACTTGATTTAGATCTTAATCCCTATATTCGGCCAATCATTCAAACACATTAATAAACCTTTTTGGTCTTAAAACCAAATCCTAGTAGGATTTATACACTTACCTTGGTGTCAATTTCATTTTTGGTTCAAATCCTGAAAACCTTGCCTTATAGGTCTGTCGAAAATCCTATAAGCACATGTTAGATTGATTTCTAACACTTAATCATCTTTAAATGGCCTATGGCCGAATATTCATATGACTTACCTTGAGTCTTAGAAATCCCGAAACTTCGTTGTACTTCTCCTTGTAGTCGACAACTACTAGATCTCGAAGAAAACCTTCAAAATTTCGGCCATGGAATTCTAAAGGAGTTAGATTCCTATATTTCGGCTAAAGAGAGATTGAAAATCAAATAATAGCTGATCTTACCTTTTTGAATGAAATCGGCAACACCCTTCTGTCACAACAAAGATTCGGCTTTAAGTGAAATTCGGCTTGGTTGGATTGTGTTTTTGGTTTTGAATAAAAGAGAGGGGAGGCTAGGGAATTTGGCTAGAAAAGAAAAGAGAAGAGGAGAGAACCCTAAGAATTTCGGCAGAGCAGAGAAAAAAAGAAAACTGATGAGTATCCTCCTTCCTTCCTTTTGTAGACGAAATTATCCGCTAAGGAGTCCCTTACTTGGCCACCACTCTTCATATGTGATAATATTATCCTTATTTAAATTAAAAAGATTTAATCCATCATTTATCTCTCCAAAATAATCCAATTTAAAAATCCTTTATTTATCACCTTTTAATCAAATATTTATGAGAATAAAACACCTCCTATGTGCCGTCCACCTCAGTCTTCTGGAAGCAAAAATAAAACCTTCGTTATTTGCTTCCCAAGTGACTTGAACTCAGGCCTATTCCTCCTGCATATGGCGCCATTTCCATAGGCTCTAAGTGGCACCTCCAGGCCACTTTTCCAAGCCTGTTTGTGTGTCAACTTTCACAAACTTTCTCTTTTAAGGCCACCTTACCTTGATTTCCTATTTTAAAACTTAAAACTTGACATTTCTACGTCATTTCTAAGTTTCCTAAAATTTTCGATCGGCTCTGTAAACTTGCCATTTTCTTACATTTCCAAGTTTCTAGAAATGTTCACTTTCCATTTTTGAATCATTTCCTTACATTTCCTAGTTTCCAAAAATGTTCATGTCTATGCATTTCTAGGTTTCCAAAAATGTTCATTTCCATTTCACTTTCATACATTTCCGAGTTTCCAAAAATGTTCAAAATTTATTCTTAGTACATAGAACATGTCACTTCGTACAATTAAGTCGAAAATGCATAGGCCCTTTCCAGGATGTTACAGTTCTACCCCCTTAAAATAATTTCGTCCTCGAAATTACTTACTAACGAATAATCGTACGGTCTAACTCACCCCACTACGCTATTGCTGCACACTCTGATCTTAAAGAACTATCATACTTTCTAGGCACATTCTCTAAGTTCACATCCAAGTTTTTGATCACTTCACTAGCAATACAAGAATAAGCTAACCCTATAACAAGCAAAGCAATTAAAGGTATTCCAGAAATAAGGAACGTACCCGTTGTCACATCTGGCACATCTTCCTCCTCGCGACGGCCAACTGCATAAACCAACCTTGGTTGCCTTGCATCTGCACCTTCAGCACCTCTTCTTGGTGCTTCACGTCCACGGCCGAACCATTTCCACCATGGTTCGGGTCCACGACCTTGCCGAGGTCTTTGTCCACCTCTACCAGCCTGACTAACATTCTTAGTTGCTGGTCAGCTTTCATCTAAGTTCTTAGGACATTCCTTGACCACATGGTCCTTGGACCCACACCTAAAACATCCTCATGTTTTCCTCCAACGCTCTCCCAAATGCTTCTTTCCACACACATCACAAGGTCGATACCGTCCTTCTAATCCAGCTCGCTGATCTCGCGGCCCATCAACTCTAGGCCTCTTATTCCAAGATGATCCAGACAATCCAAAACCTCTTTCTGGCCTATTCGATCGTTGTTCGCCGTGCGAATCCTTAATTCCTTCAGCCACTTTAGCCTTTTCCACTAACGCAGAAAATTCCCGCTCCTGATGCGGTGCTATCAACAATCTTAGATCATCCCTTAGCCCGTCCTCAAAACGGACACAGCGCTCATGCTCAGTTGCCACGACACCTCGAGCGTACCGGCTCAACCTCAGAAATTCAGCCTCATATTCTGAAACTGACTTATTTCCTTGGACCAACCCCAGAAAAGCTTTCCTTTGCTCATCAATGTACCTGGTTCCCACATACTTCTTTTGGTACGCTTCTTTAACGTACTCCTGTGTCGATCTCTCACCGTGGCACCATCCCGCACGATTAACCACCATTGATACGCCTTCATCGCGCGTAGCGGTGCCACCATTCCTTTAACTTTTCCTCAGGGGTCAGATCAAGCTCATCCATGATGCGCTCCGTTGCTTCCAACCAGTACTCAGCTGTACTGGGTGCTACTCCAGACATTCCTCGAAACATCTCGGCTCGATTAGCTCGGAGCCGTTCAGGCACAGATTTTTGGGTTCCCAAATTTCCTCATGCACCAGCCATCGATTCCAAAACTCACAAAGCCACGACTTGCGACACAAACATCTTCCCCGTCTCGAGCTTGTCGCCAAAGACCCACATTTGGGGGGTGGTGGTGGCGGTGGTATCTCATTATCAGACCCTTGACCCGATCTAACGGGTTCCGACACGGTCATCCTTCCTCTACCTCGTCCATGATGACCACGTCCTCTAGAGCTCATTTCTAGCGTCGAGATCTGATTAAAAAGTTTTATGAATTAGTCATTGTTCCACTTATTTACCCGCGAAGGAGTTTTATGAAAAAGGATTTAGGAGTGGTTCTTTCGTATTCATACAAGCATACAGTCTTTCCATTCATTCATCCATCAAACAAGTATGAACTTTCGTTCATTCAGAGAAACGTTGTAGTTCTCATTGTTATTGTTTTTCCACTACCCAGGGGTATTTTCGTAATTTGTCTTACAGGGGCATTTTTCGAAATTTTTCAAAATAAGAAGTTCTTCGGTGATTTTTTCAAAAGTATTTTGGTAATTTCAAAGCCCCGGGTAATTTGGAAAAAAATTTCTGAAATCCAGGGGTATTTCGGTAATTTTTAACCTCGGGGGTATTTCGATAATTTTCCACGAACCGAGGTAAATTTGTAAAATGTAATAAGTCAGGGATATTTCAAAAGTTGTAAAACTTTGAGGGTTCTTTTTGAGAAGTTTACTTTTCAAAACGATGATGTTGCAAAAATTTTGGAAATCAGGGTCATTTCGGTAATTTTGTAAGTTAGGGGAAATTTTGAAATTTTTCAAAATCAAGGTATTTTTGATGGTTTACAAATTAGGGTTTGTGAATGTTTATAAAATAATGAAGTTTGGCAAAACCGTTGAGAAGCTTGACATTTTGTGAATCAAAGGCATTTTGGTAATTTTACCACTAAGGGTATTTTTGTAATTTTCACAAATCAAAAATTTTTCGAGAAATTTTGTAAAGCTAGTTTTCACAAATTTAAAAGAGTAATTTTAAGAGTTTTGAAAAACTAGGGTTTTGTTGTTTTCTTTTTTTTTTTTTTATAAAAAACATGGCTAGTTCCCTTTCGGGTTTTAGTCATTATGTTTAGCCTATGACTGAGCCCTATTGGTCAGGGTGAACCAAAGCTACGCACCAGGCAGGATTCGAGTGGAGAGAAGGTGAGTCACGTAGACTGCTTAAATACCAAGCTCCCACCGAAACCATTCCTAGACATGCGCACAAAGGTTGCCACACCATTGAGCCCTCTGAGTTAGGGTGAACCGAAGCTACGCACCAGGTAGGATTCCTGGGAAGAGGAGGTGAGTCACTAGGACTACTTAAATACCAGGCTCTCCCGGATCCAATCCTAGACATGCGCACAGGGGTTACCACACCCTAACTCAGTGACTTAGCCATAGGTTTGTTTAGTGCATTAAGTCTTATGTATTTGTGTTTGAGTAGACTAGTCCTAAGGTTCCATATTCCTATCATACTATTCTATGTTCCATGCCTTTTCTACCCTTATTCAATTCATAAATCACATAATCACTCATAGAGTTAGGGGTACTTACCTGGTGGACTGCGGGTCGGAGACTTAGGTGCTATGCCAGAAAACCTGTTTATTTCATAAAATCCTTTCAAAAACTTACTTGGCTCGATTTGAAAATGTTTTGGGCCTTAGCCCACAGGCCGAGAGTTTAAAATTGGGCTCTGATACCAAACTGAAACACCTACACCCGCCCACGAGCCCGAACCAGGATCTCGTATGTTCCTTAAAAAAAAACCAGTTTCAAAGTTCTTTGTTACTTAGAGAAAATTTGTGTAGTTTTAGAAAAATATTGGTTTGAGTTGGGCTTAGATTGGAAAGCCCATTTATTTTATTTGAAAACCCAATTCATTAAGGTGACAAAACAGTCGAGGATTTATTTTTAAAATAAATTTACTTGATCTTTACTTAATAAAAATTTGTAAACATAATAGTTAAAAATAAAAAGAAATAAAGAAATAGAGAAATCCAACTTGGGCCTTATGGCCTTATTACATCAAACAACTCCCAAACTTAAAATTAAAGTACTTAGTAAAAATAAAAGTCCAAATCTTTAGATTTCTCCTTGCTATGCACGGCCACCTTTAGCTCCTGCCGACCCGGTCCATTATTGCTCATCACACGAAAAATATTTTCCACAACGGGGTGAGTCAAAGCAGACTCAATGTGTACACGACACCAAATCGTAATAGAATCAGGCATACAATACATTCAAACATAAAATACAAGTTATGATGCATTCCCAAACCCGAACCTAATTGTCCATCCGCTACACACCCCCGTACCTGCCAAACACACCGTGGGGACTACTAAGTCGACCCTCCTTCCGCTACACACCAAATTGTGGGCTTAAGTCACCGTGTTCGTGGTCTTAGGTCACCACTTTTCAGATGGACATCGTGGTCTTAGGTCACCACTTTTGAGACATTGTAGTCGTAAGTCACCACTTTTCAGATTACTGTGGTCTTAAGTCACCACTTTTCACTTCTCCTTTCAATATACAACCATATGCCCCATATATTAATATGCATAATATACTAGAGTTCACAATCGTATAATATTCTCATGTTACAAATAACATATTTCATATTCCTAGTAGGAGTAGGAACGCGTGCACTGAGTACTTAGTACCATAACATGGTACCTTAGCCACGTTCATATTTCCATTAACACATATTTTAATACATATAACCATAATTCATATTACAAAGTAGTGTGGGGTACACACCTGAATCACTTAATGAAGTCCTTGAAATCCCGAAGAACTGATCTACTGATTTAGATCTTAATCCCTATATTCGGCCAATCATTCAAACACATTAATGAACCTTTTTGGTCTTAAAACCAAATCCTAGTAGGATTTATACACTTACCTTGGTGTTGATTTCCTTTTTGGTTCAAATCCCGAAAACCTTGCCTTATAAGTCTGTCGAAAATCCTATAAGCACATGTTAGATTGATTTCTAACACTTAATCATCTTTAAATAGCCTATGGCCGAATATTCATATGACTTACCTTGAGTCTTAGAAACCCTGAAACTTCGTTGTACTTTTCCTTGTAGTCGACAACTACTAGATCTCGAAGAAAACCTTCCAAATTTCGGCCATGGAATTCTAAAGGAGTTAGATTCCTATATTTTGGCTAAAGAGAGATTGAAAATCAAATAATAGCTGATTTTACCTTTTTGAATGAAATCGACAACACCCTTCTGTCACAACAAAGATTCGGCTTTGGTAGAATTTTGGCTTGGTTGGATTGTGTTTTTGGTTTTGAATAAAAGAGAGGGGAGGCTAGGGAATTCGGCTAGAAAAGAAAAGAGAAGAGGAGAGAACCCTAAGAATTTTAAGAAAGCGAGAGAAAAAAGAAAGCTGATGAGTATCCCTCCTTCCTTCCTTTTATAGACGAAATTATCAGCTAAGGAGTCCCTTACTTGGCCACCACTCTTCATATGTGATAATATTATCCTTATTTAAATTAAAAAGATTTAATCCATCATTTATCTCTCCAAAATAATCCAATTTAAAAACCCTTTATTTATCACATTTTAATCAAATATTTATGAGAATAAAACACCTCCTATGTGCCGTCCACCTTAGTCTTCTAGAAGCAAAAATCAAACCTTCGTTATTTGCTTCCCAAGTGACTCGAACTCGTGCCCATTCCTCCCGTGCATATGGCGCCATTTCCATAGGCCCTAAGTGGCACCTCCAGCCACTTTTCCAAGCCTGTTTGTGTGTCAACTTTCACAAACTTTCTCTTTTAAGGCCACCTTACCTTGATTTCCTATTTTAAAACTTAGAACTTGACATTTCTACGTCATTTCTAAGTTTCCTAAAATTTTTGATCGGCTCTGTAAACTTGCCATTTTCTTACATTTCCAAGTTTTTAAATGTTCACTTTCCATTTTGAATCATTTCCTTACATTTCCTAGTTTCCAAAAATGTTCATGTCTATGCATTTCTAGGTTTCCAAAAATGTTCATTTCCATTTCACTTTCATACATTTCCGAGTTTCCAAAAATGTTCAAAATTTATTCTTAGTACATAGAACATGTCACTTCGTACAATTAAGCCGAAAATGCATAGGCCCTTTCCAGGATGTTACATAAACAGTTATATATATACCTCTGAGAATAACAGTAAATATAGAATACTCATATAAAATACCCAGAAGAGATTGTTGTAATATACTCAATTATAACAGTTGTATTCAAATATTTTTGCAATTTCATCACTATTTGCACTGACTAGTATAGTCATCAATAATCTTACATCATCCAGTTCACTCAAGAAGTTAATTCGGAAGAAATTTTTAGCTAACCCTTTTTGTAGATACCATATCTAAATAAGTCGATTTCTCATAACAACTTCTTTCTTTAACAATGGCACTGCGTATCCTAAATAGTTTTCAAAAAAATCTGATATCTCTCTTCAAAACCCATCTTTATTTACTAACTCATTCTCAGTTTGAACTGCTTTATTTATCATTCAGCCACTGAGCTCTTATAAATTATAACTATACCAATAAGGGGGTCGAGATCGTAAAGCCTCACAATTTAACTTTCATGTATATACTCATATAACATAACATTTATCATTCTCATATACTATAAAACATTTATCCATACCTTTTCGAATTCTATTTCATCATTAGTAACATTTTACTCGGATACTTGAATATCACTTTCAAAATTATCGGAATTAGCTCGATTGGAAAGCATCTATGTCTATTTGTGAAACAATTCTCACTGGAGTCTGGAGATATCACACTATCACAGGTTATATAATGGCATGTATTTCTAAACTTCACATATACTATGTCCAATCCGAGAATCGGCTAAATCGTAGCTCTGATACCAATTAATGTAACACTCCAACCCGTATCCGTCACTGAAACAAGGTTACGGAGTATTACCGGTAATTACATAACATTTTCAAATAATTCAAGTAAATTACTGTTCATAGCAAAACTATACACTTGAGTCATAGTCACTAAATTATTTATATCTTGAGCTACAGAATTCTAAATTAAGATCCGCTGGATTTTTCCGAAACTAAACTCAAATATATTTCTACCATAAAATTTTTAGATTTTATGGTTTAGCCAATAAGTATAGTAAAATCTTAAAATTTACCCATGTTCTGTTGTTTGACAGCTTCGACCTTTCTTTACTTAAAATTAATTATCTCTTAGTACAGGGTATGGACGATGGTTCCATTTGCTTCTATTGAAAATAGACTCATTAATAAATTTAAGCATATAAATTTGAACCCCTAATTATTTTTTACAATTTTCAATGATTTTCTAAATTCTCACAAAATTTATTATATCTCATAATTTATAACTCCATTGCTTACACCATTTCTTCTATGAAAAACTAGACTCAATAAAATTTAATTTTATATTTTCTTCAACCTCTAATTCGATTTCCACAATTTTTCGTAAATTTTCAAATTGAGATTATGCTAACACATACATAATCACCATATCATAATTTCATAAATATACCAAACCAATCGTCACTAGCCATTCCAATGGCTAGGTTTCAAACCACAATTTACAAGACAAGATTTAATCAAATTAGGCTGTACATGCCATGATAACCATAATTATTTTACCTTATATACTGAAATGAACTGTTGGATAGAGTGAGTGATCTCCTCCAAGCTTCTAATCCAACGAGCTTTCGATTTACTATAAAATAAGGGAAAGTAAAACGAAGTAAGCATATAATGCTTAGTAAGTCCGTATAACTCGGTAATTAACTTACCAACCATTCCTATTCAAGTTAACATACAAGGCACAACTAAACCATTTGGTCATAAGCACTTACACATATTCTCATTACCCATGTTCATCACATATTTCGTATAAACATCTAGAAAAACATATATATATATCCAACAATATTCAAATTATCATACACATATATTTTCCCACAAGATATATTCACATAACATATATACAAATTATCTCCATGTATTTCAGATATATTTCATATTAATTTATCTCAAGTTCCGGTATATTTCATGTCAGGTCTTTATTAAAAAAAAATCAATTACAATATTGATAATCACTCGGGTAGTACATTCAAGGTGTACAAATTTATTCTAAAAATGAACGTATTCATCAAACCATTTCATGTTCATATATAAACATCTCATACTTCCATATATCATTTCATGTAATATCATTTCATATTTTTCAGATAGATACATGTAAAAAAATCCCTTTTCTTTTCGCATCAGTATTTTACCCTTTGAATTATTGAAAACATCGATGGATACACAGGTAGTACACTTGAGGTGTACAATTCCATAGCCTGTCAATTCATATCCAGTAGTACCTTTTAGGTACACTCTCAAGCCACATATCATAAAGCAAAATTACCAATCCAGACTAAATTCTGACTATAACATATACTCTATGGGCTTTTTTAGATTACCAGTCCGGTATAAATCCTTTATATGACAAATAATTCCCTATAGAGTCTGATTTGGATTACCAGTCCAGGCTAAATCCAGTCAATTAGGATTACCAGTCCAGGATAATTCCTAATTGAAATATATGCTCGAGAGGCTCATTTCGGATTACCCGTCTGGGCTAAATCCTTTCCATAATGAGGTCAATAGGATTACTCATCCGAGCTAAATCCTTCCAGCAACAAATGCAGGACTCATTTAATAAGGGAAATCACCATTATCCATCAGCTTCCATTTATTCAAATGGGATTTAACATTTATCAGGAAATTATTGGGTATATGTTCAATCTCATATATTTATGCATTTATGTAATTCACACTTTCACATTCAACTCAAGCACAAAAATAACAGTTTTATCATTTATCACTTTACGGGTATTATCATTTATTTCAAACGTTATCATTTATCGGGCTTTATCATATATGTAATCATTTCACATATATATACAATCACATAAACAATTCAATTCAAGCATTAAAACATGCATAGCTACAAACTTACCTCGATAAATGTTCATACACATAAAGTCTATTAATTCGACATTTTCTCCTTTCTTCGTTCTAACTCCTTATTCGATCTACCCGGATCTATACGAGTAAACATAACATCAATTTAATGTAATTCATACTCATTTTAGTCCAATGTACATCTTAGGCAAAATTACCATTTTGCCCCTAAACTTTTAATAAATGGCGATTTCGTCCCTAGCCTCGGAAAATAAAATTCATGCAATTTATTCCTTGTTCCAAGCCTAAATATTTTCATATATATCAATAGAAGCCCTTGAATGCCATGAAATTTTAGAATTTTCCATAAATTCAACAACTTTACAATTTAATCCCTAAATCATGATTTCACTCAAAATTCTTTAATAAAATACCTTTACATATCCATTAACATCTCAATTTCATCATCAAATAAATAAAATCATATGAACTTATCAATGGTATCTTCCAAAACTTCCAACAAAATAAAAAACTAATGAAATAACAAATTAGACCTAATTGTAAAAGTCCAAAAACATAAAAATTTCAAGGAAAAAGCAAGAGTTGAGCTTACTTGAAGTTAAAATATGAAAGACCAGCTCAAACTCTCTTCAATGGCTATTTTTGACAAAAAATTGATGAAGAAAATGTCTAGAAACTATTAAAATAACATTTGGCCATATAAACTTTATATTAATTCCTATTTTGTCCCTAATCACATAAATATCTTTCATTTTTCTCACGTTATGCCACCTCAGCCATTTACGATGGTCTATTTTCCCCTTTACTCCTTCTTTACTTACTATTAAGCTATTTAATCACTTTAGCAAGTTTTGCACCTTTTTCAATTTAGTCCTTTTTTTAATTAATTGACTACTGAAACGTTAAAATTTTCTGACAAAATTTTAATACTACCATATTGACACTCCGTAAATATTTATAAAAATATTTATGGCTCGGTTCATAACACCGAGGTCTCGATATCTCTTTTTCTCAATTAATTGACTTAATAATTTTTTATAAACACAAATTTACTAATTCAAAAATCTTTTAAAAACCACATTTAACTCATAAATATTAAATAATAAAATTTATGAGCTCATTTGCGGAAATTAGTGGCCTCGAACCACAGTTTTCGACATCACTGAAATTCAAGCTATTATAGTGTACAAATCAGGATCCGCCAATTCATATTCAATGGTACCCATAAGGTACAATCTCAAATAATACACTCTCGAGCCACGCATACATGCAACAGGATTACCAGTTGTAACACCCCAAACCCGGCCCAAACACCATGACCGGATCTGGCATGTCACTAAGGAGATTTTTAAAAGATGTCGCAATTTTGGAAAATATTTTTTTCAAGTATAAACATGTATACCGGAAAACTTAATAATTTGGATAATTTGTAAAAGATATAATTTTTCAATTAAATGCCTTTATGAATTAAAAATCAAAATTTAGTACATGCCTTAATTTAATTAAAATTAAAAATATAAATGTCTAGTAATAATAAAAGCCCAGAACAAACGAAAATATAAAGCAAGTTGCCCATGGCCTTATTACAACAAAATTTAAACCCACTAATTAAAAATTGCTGAATCAAAATAATCCCTCGCATGGCCACCTTGCGCTCCTCTCCAGCCCGGTCCGATGCACTAGGTGCTACCTGAAAGTTGTTAAATAATGGGGTGAGTCGCGAGACTTAGATGTTAAATAATGGGGTGAGTCGCGAGACTCAGTATGCAACCCTCGTGCACCATCAGATTGGGCCTTAGCCCCACAGAACAAATAACAGAGTATAATAAATTAGAAAATATGCAAAGCCCAACCCAATCCTAGGTTTCCATCCGCTACACACCACCCGTACCTGTCAATCACACCATTGGGGATTTCTACAATCAACCCACACCGCTACACACCATCGATGGTAGTTATGCTGCTCATCGTTAGATCATGACAATAGCCACTACAACAGATCATGGCATCAGCCACTACAACAGATCATGGCAAAAGCCTCTACAACAGATCATGGCAAAAGCCACTACAACAGATCATAGCAAAAGCCACTACAACAGATCATGGCAAAAGCCACTACAACAGAGCACTTCCCCTTTCATCAATCACCCATCCCTATGCAATCATAGAATTCGGCATACATATAAAACATATCAAATCAACGGAAACATTCACTTTAGAATGACAGAGATCACTAACCTGGTGATTCGCCTTTACCCCTTTTCGGGTTTTCAACAGCCATGCCGGTATTTCGGCATTCGACAGAATATACAGAATATCACAGGTTTATATGCATACTAATCAAGCAATCTAAATGGTGCGAGAGTGTTACACACCTGATAAATACGTAGGACTACCCTCTACGTGGATACTCTTGCTAATCGGATCTACTGCCCTTTGTCTACAACCTTGCTCAAAAGCCGGAAGAACACGAAGATAAAGCTTCCCCTATATTCGGCTAAGGATTAATATTTACCCGAATTTATTTGTTTAAACTAATAGATCTCCTTACCCTGAAATCCTGAAAGTAATACGATTCGAGTGCTATTGAACTCTAGCTTAGAAATCTAACCGATTGAATCCCCTTCAAATCCCGGAATGCCGCAAATAAGAGAAAACACCTAATTAGTTAACCATATAGCCATTCGGCTAAGATTTCTAAAAGCCGAAAAAGATTGAAATCTCATGAATCGACTCTTACCTTTAGTTTTCTTCAAGATTTGGCACAAGCATACACCATAGAAAGAATTCGACAATTACAGGAGATGAGATCTAGGGACTTCGGCTTTTAAGAAAATCCCGGAAAAGATGAACAAGAGAAAGCTGATGTGTTTTTTGGCTTTTAGGAGAATTGAATGAAGAGTTTCGGTTTCCGATAGAAAAAGAGAAGAAGAAAAGAAAACAAGAAAGAGGCTGAACTTTTTGAGATTTCGGCTATAAGAACAAACAAGAGTGTAGCTTCGGCTTTTAGTAAATAGGAGAAGAATAACAATGGGGGTCAGGAGATTCGGCTAAAAAGAAATTTCAAAGAAAAAGAAAGAAAGGGTGAAGGAGGTGGTGATTTTCGGCTTTTGGAAGAGAAAAGATGAGAAAAGAAAACAAGTGAGATGGCATTCAAATTTTTGGCACAGGAAGAGAAGAAAGAGTAGGGTTCAAATGCCGGAATTGATGAGCTATCCCCCCCTTATTTATGGAAATTTCGGCACCTACCTATCAAACCCAAAAATGCCCTTCCTGATAACTAAAGATTAAGCTAATAAAAAGGGAAAAATTTAGCTAACACTAATCTTCTAGATATAACTCCTATCTTTCCTCTCTATCTCAATCTACTAACTCATCCAAAAGAGACTTAATTAGCTCCAACTCCTCTCTCCTTTATCAGCATAATATCCACATAATTTAAAACATAAAATCCCCTATTTTGTAGCCACATTGCCATCCCCCCTAGCTCTCCCTGGCCTGCCGAAATTGGCCCAATTTCTTGGGCCCCAAGCGGCCACACTGAGGCCCCCTTCCTTTGCCTATTGGCGCCACTTAAAGCTCCCTCCTACTGCGCCTCTTTTTCCTGGGCCACAAGCCCATCTTGCCTATTACACTCTTAATACTTTATTTAAACCCGCCAAGACCTCGGTCCATTCCTGAGCCCAATTTGCACCTCTAAACCTCAAATTAACATTTTAAGCATACAACACCAAAATGCATAGGCCCATTAATTCAGGATGTTACACCAGTCTAAGTTAAATCCTTTTTATGACATATGCTCTAAAGAGCTTGATCTGGATTACCCGTCCGGGCTAAATCCAGTTCATAATATATGCTCGAAAAGACTCACATCAGGATTACCCGTTCGGGCTAAATCCTATCAGAATTGAGGTCGAAGGATTACTCATCCGAGCTAAATCCTATCTGCAACAAATGCAGGACCTCTTTCGTTTCGGGAAATCACATAACCATCAATTTTCCATTTATTCAATCAGGATTTAGACACTTTTCAATCATTATCATGCATTTGATTATTTCATACCTCCGTAAAATTTATGTAATTCGAGTAAAACACATTCCACATTCATGTCAAGTATACAAGTAACATTTTATTCATTTACCATTTTATCAGCATTTTCATTTATCGGGCTATATCGAGTAAGTGATCATTTTACATGTTTATGACATTGATGAAATTCATAAACACAACATTTAAATCAAGCATAAAAATATATACAATTTAGTTACACGAACTTAACTCAACAAAGGTTCGTGTACGTAAAATCTACCAATCCGACATTTTCCTCTTTCCTCGTTCTAACTCCGAATTTAGTCTATCCAGATCTATACGAGTAAATTTAACATCAATTTATCATATTTTACATTCATGTGGACTAAATTTTCATCCTAGGCAAAATTATTATTTTGCCCCTAACTTTTCCATAAATTCCATTTTTGTCCATAGGCTCGGAAAATGAAACTTGTGCAAATTACTCCCTATTCTAAGCCTAACCAAAGCCCTAGTACAAAATTTACAGGACATGTATTCATAAAAGTTCAAAATTTTTCATCAAATTTTACAACTTTTCATTTTAGTCCCTAAATCATGTTTTCATTAAAAATCACTTTATAAAAGTTGTTTATCTATCAATAATCTTCTCTACCATAAATTTCTAATTTCTTGCATATATATCCATTACCCATTTTCATACTTTGATGATTTTTCAATTTAATCCCCCAAATAGATAGATTAGACTATCCCGATTCTAAAAATATAAAAATCATTAAAAACTAGACAAGGAAACTTACCCAATTTGGCCATGAAAGTTTCTTCTCTCTCTCCTAGGGTTTCTATGTTTTGTCTTGGGGAAAAAGATGAGAAAGTAAGATGATAGCTATTTTATAATCTTTTAATTAATTACAAATTTTTACTTTCCAATTTAGTCCTTGCCCTTTTTCTAAATTTCCATGGATGAGTCACCAAGAAAAATCTACATACTTTTCTTGATGGTCTAATTACCTTAAAAGGACCTCTAGTTTAGAATTCCATAGCTATTTGATCCTTATAGCTACTAGAATTCAACTTTCACATTTTGTGCGATTTAGTCCTTCTCGTGATTAAGCATATAATCGGTAAAATTTTCTTATCAAAATTTTCACACGACATTTCTAGTATAATATGGATCAAATAATAAAATAAAAATAAATTTTATTTTTCGGCTCGGATTTGTGGTCCTGAGACCACTGTTCCGATTTCATCGAAATCAGGCTGTTACAACTCTCCCATTGAGAAATTTTCGTCCTCAAAAATTTTACCAGTAAGAAGATTCAGGCATTACTTTCTCTCATAGTTTCCTCCAATTCCTAGGTAGCTATATCATGTCACTGTCAGAAACTTTTACTAAGGTTACCTTTTCATTTCTCAGTTTTTCTCTTCTAGTGCCAGAATTTCAATCAATCTCTCACTATAAGTCGTGTCAGGCTGAATTTAACATTTATCAAAGTAATAACAGATGATGGGTCTAATCGATACTGACATAATACATATACTCATAAAAACATTATGGACTCTGTAGAACTCTGATAATAATACTAATCAGTACGCAACAGATCTAATTCTTTTCAATGATCTCATATGACTCAGTAAGCCACAGCTTTAATTTTGCCTGAACAGCCAATATGAATAACTTTCTTTCATGGTAAATTTTTAGAAATACTTTGTTACCATCAGAAACTCTATTTCTTTTCATTTCAGATCTACATCAGATTTCTGATGATCAAATACTACTTTTAAACTGTTTCAGATTATTTTCATCTTTTTTCGATCTCAAATAATCAAACTTACTACATTTCTCCTTTCTCACTGAACTCCATCCAAGACATCGGGGTTTTACATTTGTGACCATATAAAACCTCGTACAGTACAATTTTGTACTTGACTGTCAACTATTATAATAAGCAAATTCAACCCAAGGCAAATACTTTTCTCAATTACCTTCAAATTCAAGTACACAACATTGAAGTATGATCACTGTAAAATCAGAGTTTTAAATATTTATAAAAGAATGATCAAACCTGGAGACTAACTCTGTCAACGGTTAAAGTCAAGTGTACCTATCGAACAGTAGTATAGCTTAGGCAAGACCGGATATCGAACCCAAAGGAACTAAAAGTACTAATACTCACCTTTTTTTTTATTATTTAGCCTTAAAATTAGAGTGTAGTTGCTTTTGACGAAAACTAAACTAAGGACACAAAGACAAAGAAGACGAATAGGAAAATAACTTTGAAGAAAAACTCATTTGATTGCGACGATACCCTCAGGAAGAATCCACCTAGACTTCACTTATTAATTAACCTTTAAATTATATGATTTCTTTTACTTAGCTTGATCCGTGAGACTCTCTAACCTATGTTAAACCCTCTCTCGAAGCGAATAATGTCTAATCCTAGGTTAATTAGTGGAACTCTCATTCGCTTGTAATAACCCCCTAGGAAAGTAGTAAACCGATCAATGGACTTCCATATTAGGTTTCACCCTAATCCGAAAAAATCTCATAACCCTATCTAGGCGCCCAATCAACTCCGCTTAATTATGTTAGATCTACTCTTAAGCAGGGTCTATTCCTCCTCCACCTAAGCACATTAGATTTGGATTAAACAACATAATTAAGAACAAACCAAGTAATTTATCATATAACTTAAAAATCAAATAAAAAGATCCATCTAGGTTTCATCCCCTTCAGGTATCTGAAGGGTTTAGTTCATAACTAAACAAGAAAACATCTCAAGAGAAAAGATAAAACAAAACATAAGAAAATCCTAGAACTCCCTGAAGGAATTGAAGGAGAATTCCACAGTCTTGAGTATAATTCTGGCTTCTTGGGATGGATCAACTGACTATCTTCGCGTTATTCTCTAACTCTGACATTCTCGGCTTGGATCCTTGGCCTAGCTTTTACGCTGGTTTCGGCTTCTGCCAAACTCCCCTTCAAGTTGCCCCCTTGGGTGTTTATATAGACTTTGAGATGCCTTACTTGGCCCCTAAGTATCCTAATTTAAGTGGAATTCCTAATAGGGTGTTTGAATAGGCTTTGGAATGAGTTTCTTTGCCCCGAATGAAATTGCTTCTTCCAGCGACAGGGATACGGCCATGACACACGCCCGTGTAGATCGTGGCCAGCCCGTGCTCAGACTTCTTTAATGAGGCACGGTCGTGTAAATCGGGAGAAGGCCGTGTTCTAGATGATTGGCGTGGCACGGCCGTGTGGTCTTGGACCCAGACCGTGTTGATTTCATGGTATGGCCCATTTACTCTGTTTTGGGCCCGTTTCTCGTTCTTTTTTATCCTCGAGTGCTTTCCTGGGTATAAGACATGAAAAGAAAGGATTAAGAGCACCTTTTTATATGAAACAGAGATAATTCATCCAAAAGCATGCTAAATGTGGGCCTAAAATATGTTACTTTTACGGTTTATCAAATACCCCCACACTTAAGCTTTTGCTTGTCCTCAAGCAAAATTCTCAACTTACAATTAAAACGATCTCTCCATAATTCATAATTTCTATCAACAATGTCTCATCATAATTCAGAGATAATTTATACATGGATAATTCAACTCAAGAGTCCTAAAGATTCAAATAATCAAAGTTATACATTTGTAGTACGAAAATATAGGTGTTTCCCTTAATCTAAATAATTACCTTTGGTTCAAAATCGACAAGGATTGATATCCTCACAAAAGATTCACTCAAATCACTCAAAGTGTTTAAGGTTCAGAATTAAGCACTCAATAGTTGAACATGAAAAGTTAATCCCATAGGCATGCCTGAAAATTGAATCTCCACCACTGTAAAATGAAATGATAAACAGATCAAAAGGTCTTTGTTAAGGTTGTAACAGGGCTAGGGTTAAAGGTGTGGATAAAGGCTGAAATTAGAAGGTTAGAATCGAGATTGAATTGATAAGTTACCTACCTAAAAATTTATAAGATAATAATTACATCAACTGAAAATAATAATCCTACTAATACGAGCTTTTTCTTTTGATAATTAGACTTTAACTTGTATAAGCTCACTCTTCATAATACTAATACTGAATATACTCTTTTTTTTCTTTTTCTTTTTTTTATTTAAGAACAAACTAATAAAGACAATTTCAACTCATAATAAAAACTTAGGTAACTGGTCAAATCATATCTCGATTAAAGGGCAGTCAAAAAGAAGGGTAATAACAAATACAAACAGTTTTGGGTTAATATTAGTGGATGAGTCAATAAAAAGGTTGTTAGGCTCAACGGGGTTTACTAGGGGTTAATTATGAGGGTAAGCTTTTTAGTGGTGTAAGTGGGTTAAACCTAGGTGCCTTTATCATCTCGGTATATCAAATCATAACTGTGGTCTTGACATGTATAATTGAGGCAAGTTCTAGAATAACAGTTCATAGTCGACACACTCATAATCAAGAAGTGAGCATGAAAAAGAATGTATGCTCTATAAGGCTCAAATTCTCACAAAAATTATGGGTGTTTTTGACATCAACCTTATAAATCTCAAATTTCAATATAACATTCAAATTCTGGTTGACAACCTAAAATTTTAATTTTTAGAAAATTAGACTTATCATGATTGATTCCCTAGTATTCTTCAAATTTAATTATCAATGCACAATTATCAATGACTTAATCTAAAACATATAAATAGAAATCATAAATCAAAGAAAATTTCATTAAAATCGTAATATGAGAAACTTACTTTAAGATCAAGGCATAATTCAGGGATTTTCAGATAATACTATAATTAACCCCCCCACACACTTAAGATGTACATTGCCCTCAATGTACAAAGATGGATAATATCAAAATAATCATAAAATCATAAGATAGGGAGAGAAGTGAAACTTCTTCAATTTTGGATGAAGTCAATGAAAAGAAACCGAATAGGATTGGAGGTGAATATGGGGAAGCGTCTCGAACCATTTGAAATTGAATCCTCGAAGCAGCCAATCTGATTTTATTGTATCCTAAGCTAAATCTAAATATCATAAAGAATAAGAAGAAGAAAATAAAATATAATAAAGTAAAAAATGAAATAAAATAAAAACAAAAATAAATAATAGAAAATGAAAGACAATTAGAAAAAAGAGAGAATGAGGTTTAAATAGAGATGTAGCCTGTGTTTTGGGATTTTGAGTTTTTGGGTGCGTTCAGGTGAGGTAGCCACGGCCGTGTTATAGCTGACACGCCCGTGCTCGACAAATCAGTAATGTTGCTCGGGTAGGTAGCACGGGCGTGTTTAGCCCATGGTATGCAAGTCGGTGAAGTTACGATTCGTGGGGACGCGGGCGTGTGTACCCGTGTTTGACAAGTCGGTAACCTTGACGGGTAGTTAGCACGGGCGTGGCCTAGTATCGCAGACCGTGTTGGGAAAAGAAATTCTTCTCTGGTTGTGCACGCGACTCTTTGGTATACCCATGGTTCATCCCTCGCTCCCCACACGCCACGGCACGCCTGTGTGTAAGGCCGTGTGTCCTAGAAATCTGCTCTTTGCTTAGTTTATGGTTAGGTGCTTAAAAGGAAAAATAAAAGGAAAAGAATAAAAAATAAAAAAAATGTAAAAATAGGGTTAGTGCTCGGGTTGCCTCCCAAGAAGCGCTCGTTTATAGTCTTAAGCTAGACTTTACCTTTCATTTGTATGGTCATGGTGGTTTGAGGAGGTGAAAATCCTTTCTCATGCGATCACTTCGGTTATGGATATATAGTTTAAGTCGAGTAATGTTTACCTCAAAAGTGTTGAATTTAGGATTGCTTACCTCGACTTTGCCGTATAGGAAGACATTAAGTACCTCAAAAGTGATTTCGTCATTTGCCTTGAGGTCTGAATTGTTGATCTGAGGGTCTTCCTTATTCAGCAATACCTGATCCCCTATTTTGAAGTGATTTGTTGTTCCTATCAGCTCGTTTGGGGTCTCCTTCGGTTTCACTTCGTGCGGTTCCTGTTCCTCTTTGATTTGTGTTTCCTCTTCTTTTAGTTTGTCAACCCTAAGGCTTCGTTCCTTAGGTATTTCTTCTTTGTCGGCACTAGGTCTAATATCTAGCTCAGCTAAGTTATTTCGTGATGCTTCCTGTAAAGAAGGTTGAACCAAATGATTATCAATAGAATTAACATTTGTACCTTTATTACTCGATGTCCTAGCTGAGTCAAGAGCTTGAAGAGTGATCGTCGTCTTCACGAAGTGTGAGTTCACCGGATTCTTCCTCTGTGTGGTCTTTCTTTATTGCATCAGGATATGGCGCACGAGGTTGGTATTCTTTATTTACCGGGTTTGGTAAATCATGGCTTCCCTCAATCTTACCTTTATTTACCACAGTTTCTTGCCTTGGGTCAGATTCCACTAACAATTCACTGTTATGAGCTTGTACATCTTGAGGCCCATAATTCGACTCAGGTTTGTAGCCTTGTGGTGTTTCCTATGGTGAAAGTTGAACAATTTGACTATCAACTAAATTTACTTTCTCACCTTCATCACTTGATGTCCTGGCCGAGTCAAAAGCTTGTAGACTAATTGATTCGTCACCTACACGAAGAATGAGTTCTCCTATACCAACATCAATTTTAGTCCTAGCAGTTGTTAGAAAGGGTTTTCCTAAAATTAAAGGAATCAAATTGTCCTCATTCAGGTCTAGGACAACAAAGTCTACTGGAAATACGAATTTATCAATTTTGATTAGAACATTTTCTATTATACCCCTAGGAATTCTGATATTTTTATCAGTTAATTGAACGCTCATCCTAGTTTGTTTGGGTTTCCCTAGACCTAGTTGTTTAAACAGTTTATAAGGCATAACATTTATGCTTGCCCCTAAATCGGCTAACGCATTTTCTATAGATAAACTACCAATTATGCATGGAATTGTAAAACTCCCTGAATCTTTTAATTTCTGTGGTAGTCTATTCTGTCGAATTGCCGAGCATTTTGCATTGAGTTCCACATGTGATTCCTCGTCTATCCTTTGCTTTTTCGTTAACAGCTCCCCTAAAAATTTCTAAAGTCTGGCATCTGCAAAAGAGCTTCAAGAAGAGGTAAGTTGATATGTAATTTCTTTAAAAGTTTAATAAACTTACCGAACTGTTCTTCTGAATCGTCTCTTTCTAATGCTTCGGGGAAAGGTATGCGAGGTTGATACTCCTTTATTACCGGTTTCGGCTTTTCTTGCGTTACCTCTATTTTTCTTTTGTCTACCTTGTTTTCTTGTTGCGAGATGGATTTGTCTATCTCTGCATTTTCCTGAGCTGCTATGGCTTGAATTTGCTCCTTTGGATTAATCTCGATGTTACTCGGTAGATGTCTGGAACGGTGGAAATGTGCAAGTGTACACAATCGTAACAAGTAATAAAAGTGACAAGTAAATGTCAAGTTATCGTACCCACAGGGACTGTAAAAGAATTATTTATGAAATAATTTCAAACACTTTGGTTAGGGAAAATTATTTGATTTTTGAAAACTATTTGAAAACTAAAAGAAAAACAAAGTAGATTAAAATAAAACAAAGTTCAAGTGTGCGATTTCAAAAACTGATTTTAATCAAGATGACATGATTGTGTTGGTTTAATCACATTTATTACCTTAGAATTATTAAACTTGCGTTTATACTTGTTAAAACATGGCAACTCGGTAATTTGCTAACTTATGAACATATTTACAAATCAAAAATCCATCTATCTCTTGTACAAATTTCTATGCCAATTCGACCGATTAAACAGACTGCAAAAAGTAAACATGTTATTGCACATACATACTCATTAAATTAAACAATCTCTCGCATATTCCTATGTCGATGCAAATGATTAATTCAACCTAACAAGCATATAAAAGATCATGTGAAGTAACAAGGTATTTTTACCGTGAAACAATTTAATCACAAAAATCCTGCAAGTTATGCAAGGCATACATATTGTCAAATATAATGCTAATTTAATCTTCAGCTACCTTAGAAGAATTAAACATGCACAGATTAAGTTTCAATGCATTTAAATAATTAATTCATTAGCTATCTAAACAATTAAAATGGCAGATAACTTAACATGATTTTACTTAATCAAACATTTCACCGAGGCCTTTAACAGCATAAACACAATTTTAATAATCTAAGAGAGCGAAATGAAATCAAACCAACATGAATTAAATTCAAGCTAAATTGATTAAATTAAACATTTCAAAATCATGAATATTCATAAGCATGTTTGTCAAAACAACAACAAATAATTTAAAGAGATAGGAAACAAGAAACAAATCCGGTGGCTCTCCGTGGCTTGTCTGATTGATCCCTTCTTCGTTCTTCGTTGTTCTCGGCTATCAAAGGGGCTTATGAGCACTTCAATTGCTGCTTCAAATGGCTGGAAAAACACCTCTTTTCCAAGAGGAGAAATCGGCACAAGAACACCAAAAAGGGAAAAGGAAAACTGGGGAATTGAGAGAAAATGAGAGAGGAGAATGTGAAGGCTTGAGGTGTGATATGAATGATCAGCAAGGGGGTGTATTTATAACTGATAAAGGCTGCTAAAAATAGCAAATAGCAGCAGCAAAAGAGGCCTCCCTTGGCCAGCCACCTATGTGGCAAAGTTGATGGATTCAACTTTGCTAAAAATAGCCTGGGGCAAATCTACAAAGCCACAATATTTGGAGGGGTTTGAATGCAACTTTGAAGAGTCTTCAAGGGCTTATTTGCAACTTAATTAATCAGCTAATAAGCTGATTTGGGCCAGCAATGTGGACGGTTTGGGCTGCCCAACTCTTTGCTCGGTTCGGTTCAACAGGTTTGGTTCAACTGATGCGGTTCAACTGGGCCTTTTTCATAATTAATTAAGATTAATTTATTTAGTGATAACGGGCCGTCCCGGGTTAGGAGGCGAATCGTTAATGTTGCCCGATCGTAAATTAGACAGTTTCTCGTTCAACTAATAAAGGGATAATTTTGTTGGAAAAATAATATCTTCAAAAATAAATAAGGATAGGTGATAGTTTGAATGGATACGTATTTGAAACAAGAAAGAACCTTTAATAAAAATTAAAGACCCGAATCTTATAAGTTTCAAATTGATGGAAGGAATTTCAAAATTTGAAACAAGAAAGAACCTTTAATAAAAATTAAAGACCCGAATCTTATAGGTTTCAAATTGATAGAAGGAGTTTCGAAATAAAACCTAGACCCACTATCTAGTGAGATAGGAACCGACGGTATGATATTTCGAAATAAAACCGAGACCCACTATCTAGCGAGATAGGAACCAACGGTATAGGTAGATGAACGCCACACCCGTGAGGATGATAAGTTCAAAACAAGGAAAGAACGACGCCACTAGAAAACTAGATAAGTCAATTCAAACCTCGAGAATAAGGAGAGTGAAAACTCACCAAAAGAAATTCTTCTTTTCATTCAAATTCAAGTTGTTTTTTACAAAATGAAATTGCAAAGTATTTATAGGCTCTTTCAAATGATAGCCGAAATAAGGAGGAATAACACTTGAGGGCTTTAATTCCTATTTGTGCATTGAGTGGTTGACTTGGTGTAGCACCTTGTGAGCATTCGGCCAAGCTAGTCACAATAAAGACAAAAAGATTATGGAATATGAAAGTAGCCACTTGAATTAAAAATAGGCACTTGGCCGTTCAACCTAATTTCAGCAAATTTTGTTGCCACTTTCATTTGCCATAAAATTATCCTAATTTAAAAGCTTAAACCGTTCACTATGCTTGCTCTTCTTTGTGTGTGCCGTCCACTAGCATCACCATGCTTTGCATATTTTAATTTCAACTATTTGTTTATCACCTTGCCATCCACTATTGTTCACCAAAAGACAAAGTTTTGATTTTTTTTTTAATGCTCCATTCTTCATGCCGTTCACCATTTGTGATTTTCAATAATTTTATTTCTTTGATTGTTCTCATCCAATTGTGCTTGCTCCAATTAAGAATTCTTTAATTCTTTAATTCCTTCATGGTGCTTCATGCTTGCCGTCCAATGCCTCCATTCTTTTAATTTGAAATTTCAAGCTCCATAAAATCCAAAGTCTCCATATCCTTGAAGCACTACGTATTTTATTCAATCATGCCTTTGCACTTCACTTTAAAAATTCAGCCCCTTTGTGCCATGCATTCATGCTTTGCCGTCCATGTTCATACCCACTACATGTTCTATTTTTTTAATATTCAACTTAGCACATGCTTAATTTTCTTTCTATAGCCGTCCAAGCCTTCATACCTTATGCATTCAATTTTCACCTATTGTTTATTCAACCCACAAACATATTTTTCCATCTTTCACGCATGGTCTATCTTCAAATCCCATCTTTCATGTATTATTTAATTCATGCATCAATTGATCACCTCTAGTTGCTGTGTCTTCCATTCCCTTTAAGTTCCATTAGCCTTTGTTTAAAACGTGAAGCACTACAAAAAAAAAATAATAATAAAATAAATCACATTAATTAAAATTTGACTAAACATAGTTAAATAGTATTTTATTTTATTTTTTTTTAACCACCTTATTTAAACACTAGTAAGAACATACTAATATTCAACTTTGACAAAGACGAACTTAAAACTTGTACCATCTAAACAAATAAATATGAAATACGAAAATGAAGTTACTACTGAAAATTAAAAATTAAAATACTTTACTTTAGACACTAGACATATTAAAATACTAAGACTAATTATTTGGCAAAATTAATTTGCTATAGAAAATTAATTAAATAAATTAAGATGTTTAATTCATTTAATTAAAATTTAGCAATTTAATTTTCAGCAAATTCAAAGACTCGATTTATTTAAAAGCAATAAAATTAAAATTTGGCATCGAGCTTCCGTCGACTTGAAAATTCGTGTGTGGTGGCGGCGTGCGTATCATCCCCTCCCTCTTCAAGACGATTCGTCCTCGAATCGACCCGTTGGTTGTTCGAACAAACTCCTTGTTCGTCTTCCCTCGATCAAACGGGACGGATGATAAACGCGATACCTGAAAGGGATAACCAAGAATTAGCAAGATCCGGTTCAAACAAAATTGCAATCCGAATAAAATGAATAGCAAAAAAATAAATCGCATGCGGTCACGCATAAGCACTTTATCATACAAAAGGATCAATGCCTTGTCAAAATTTTGGAACAAAAGCGGATAAGCTTTAAAACATGCATACGATCTAATTGGATTCCACAAGTCAAAATAAATATGTGAATGACACATCAAGTGATAGATATAATCGTCAACATCAAGTAATGAAGAAAACGCAAATGGCACTTGAAATTGAACATTCAATCCTTGCTTTGTACTCACACATGAATAGAAATTATCAAACACAAAATTCTTTTTGCCTTCTTTTAAAACAAATAGATCATCAATCAAGGTAGGGCATTCAAATAATTCATGCTTTACAAAATGGCAATCATCATTATGAGCTTTTTCAACATCCAAAATGAACAAAAATGCTTCAACAAATGCTTCATGACACTTATCGAAAACAATTATCTTTTTGTTTAGAACCAAAACAGATAGTCCATTATCAAACAAGATAGAACAATGAAGTACATCACGTTTTAAAGATTTTTCAAGAATGGATTTAGCAACATGATTCTTGTCAACATCCGAAGAACACAAAATGGGTTCATAGGTTTCAAGTGTCTTACCTTTGGGTGTTGAAAGAAAGAATTCGGCCTTACCCCTATTTGTGGTATGACAAAAGTCATTCTCACCTTGCTTGTCTTCACAAGCTGAAACTCGAAGTTCGAATTTATCTTGCTTGATCAAGACGAACTTTCTCTCCTCGGGCATGTAATGTAGCCGATGTTTTATGCGCGAATCAACATTTTTCAAACAAAATGGGAAATCCATGTACACGAATTGCATATATAAATACAAAATTTGCTTAAGAAACGAATAAAAATTGAAAATAAGGTTGACAAAATTTGTTATCTTATTCAAAAACCAAGTATCAACACAATAGGAATTTTTCACACATATTTGGTGATTGTAACATCCCAAAAACGGGGCTATTTGAAATTTCATTATTTTCTTATGTATAAACTACTGAAATATTATTTATGGAATAAGAAAGCTTAATTTAAGGCTTTGAGTGTGCTCGGTTTAATAGAAATTATAGTTTTAATGTAAAAAGGTAAAGAGCCTTAACAGAAGGGTGTTATAAGAATAAATGGAGATGATTTGGACATAAGATGAGCCTAGATTAAGTGGCAAATTAAGCCCACTTAGGAGCTAGTGTGACGCCACCAAGGAAGCAAGGAGAGCCTTGGTTGAGTCACAAAAATCCTCTTTTGGCATTATAGTGGGACGGCACATGTGGAGAGTTTTTCTCTCTTTAATTATTTTTTTTAAGTGATAATATGAGCTTTAATTTCCTTAAAATTCTAAGGATAATATGTGGGATATTATTAAGATTAAAATAGATTATTAATTGGATATTATTGAGGATTATTATTAGATTAAGTTGAGATAATTGGCAGAGGAAAAATAGTTGGTGGCTAATTCAAATTATTTTTGAATTAGTCCAAATTTGTGGCCAAGAGCAATTGGTGGTATTTGCCGAAATTTGAACTCCTTTGGAAGGAGTGGACGGCAAGTGAAAGAGGGGAGGGATAGTGCCGAATTTGCTAAGTCTCTTCTTCTTCTTAATTTTCGGCTAGCAATCACCTATTTCATTTTCTTTCTTTCATTTTTTTTCCCAAAACCGATTTCTACATCACCATCTTTCTCTTCTTTTACTTTTGATTTCTGACCAAAACACCTACTCTCTCCTTTCTCACATTATTGCCAAACCGAAATCACCTTCTCTTTATACCTTTCTCTTTTCAAACTCCCTTAAGCCGAAACTTTCAACACCTCCTTCGCCATTATTTTTCCTTCCTTTCAAGCCGAATCTATCTTTAACTTGGGTGCCGAATCTCTCTTTCTTCTTTGAACCCATCTAAGCCTAATTGTTGAGCAGGATAGATTTCCTTAGCAAACGACCAAAAAGGTAAGGTGCTTGGCCGAATACATATGGGTTTTCTTTGGTATATTCTGTCAACTTTTGCAAGGAAAAGTGCCAATTTCGGCAGTTGTTGATAAGGCCTCTAAACACTTTTTCGATGATCAATTCTCTTTAGGTACTCCAAATTCGTAAGCAGTTGATTCAAGCCTCTAAATTTCTAAAGTGTTCGGATTTGGGTAAGTGGTGGTAAGTGCCTACTTATGAAAGTTATTCTTCTAATGTTTAAGAAAGGCCAAAGGCTATCGAGTGGTTACTAATAGTTGTCGATTTCAGGGAAGTAAAACCATTCAGAGTTTAGGGACTTGGGTTCAAAGGCACTCGGGTAAGGATTGGGTTCAAAAAAGAGAACTCTTTTAAATATTTGGGTTGGCCGATTAGGCCATAGTACTATCTCCCATGTTTGGCCGAATATAGGGACCAGTAGAACTAAGTGGCCGACATCTCTTTTCGGGAATAAGACGATTCAGGAGTGACAGGTGTGTACATACACACCTTGTAACTTATTAAATTATGTTAAGTAATATTGCTAACGTGATGTATGTAGCAATGGTTTGAATGCCATAACGGTATACGGGGTAACCAGGTAAGTACCTGTGCATATGATTTGCTATTTGATGCTTTTGGGAAGCATGTTGTGATAACACATTTGATAAATCTGTATGATTATTGCCGATGTGGGCTGATTGAGTGGAGGCGGTGTATTCGTGCGAAGCGGGCACCGGTGTTTTGGTAACACACCGTGACTACGGTCACGAGAGGTTTGGTACCTCCGGAGGTTTGGCACCTCGATAGCGACTTATCCCCGTGGTTAATACCACCGTGGTTGGCCCCACTTGAGATATGGGATAAATGCGCGGTGATTTGGTATCACCACGATGGGTTGGCCCCATCACCCGATTTGTGTCTACGGACACGGTGCTTTGGTAGCACATTGTGACTATATGTCACCGGTGGTTTGGCACCACCGGTGGTTTGGTACCACAACGGGGTAGACAGTGGCGTATGGTTGGCTAGGATGGGTACTTGATATTATGCACATTTATTTGTTACATGTTGTGTATGAAATTACTTAAATCGGGGAAGGGTTACATCTCGAGTCTTGGTGACTCACCTTCTCCTTTATTTTTCAGTGATACATAGACGCGGATGTGGGTAGGATGGACTCGAGGTGGCCATGCGGTGGACTTGAACTACATGAACTTCAAATTTAGTTATTTTATTTTATTATTGGTTTATTTTATTTTGGATGTAATAAGGCCTCCTCAAACTTTATTTTTGTTATCTTTCTCATATGGTGGATATTTTGTTTAAAACTATATTATTAAAATTAAATTAAAATCACATGTATTCCAAGTTAAAACGAAAATTGTTTTTAACGTGCCATCGGGCACATTTGGAATTTGTTTTATAACTCGACTTAAAAATGTTTTTTTTAAATAAACACTAAGTATGAATTTTTCTTTCTTTGTTATCAAGATAATCAAATCCGAGAAGTTTTTCAACAAAGTTTAATGGGTTTCCAAAATGGTTTTCGAAAAGCTTTTCCCCGTAACGATCCAGATTCGACCATAGTGTTTGGGCCGGGTTTGGGTTGTTACAAAATTGGTATCAGAGCCAGGTTCAAAGCTCGGCTGTGGGGGCCCAAGGCCCAAAAATGATTTAAAAGGCCTTGTAAAATAATTTTTTTGGATTTTGAACAGCATGGCCCGAGTCTCCGGCACCGATCCTGTAACACCCCAAACCCGGTCCAAACACCACGACCGAATCTGGTATGTTACGGGGAAATGTGTTTGAAAAAGAATTGGTTGCACTAGATAGATTCGATGAAACTTTGTTTTTGTTTTTTTTTTAAAAAAAAACAAGTTGTTTAAAATCGTTACTAAACATTTAGACTTAGTGAAATTGGATTTCACGATTGAAAACAATTGATCTTTATTGGTTTATAAAATCAAAGTGATACCCGATGGTATAGTTGAAAACGTATCGCTTTGTTTGTTTGAAAACGTTGTCTTTCCAAATTTTAATAAAATTCGTACCAAGTTATTATTTTACAGCATACCAAAATCTAATGTAAAACATAAACATCATAAAGCACATCTTAAAAAGGCTTTTTACAAATCCAAGATAAAACCCAAAATAAAGGTAAGCAAACTAAGGTACCCCAAATGAAAATGTCTGAGTAAAACTTTTTATTCAGCATGGCATAAGCACCCCGAGTCCATCCCGGCTCCATGTCCGCGTCTAAGTGTCACCTGAAATGTCAAAGGAGAGGGTGAGTCGAATGACTCAGTGTGTAAATCCCGCTCCCAATAAAACAACATGCTAACACACATCGTACATAGCAACATAATTAATGCAACCCGATCCTAACCATCCATACACCTTTTCTACCCCGTGTGGTACCAACCACTGGTGGTGCCAAACCACTGGTGACGTATAGTCACAATGTGTTACCAAAACACTGGTGTCCCAAAGACACAATTGTGCTACCAAAGCACTGGTGACCGAAGTCACAAATCCAAGGATGATGGGGCCAACCCATCGTGTGTTACCAAAACACTAGCAGACGATCCCATATCTCAAGTGGGGCCAACCCACGGTGGTCGAACCACAGGGACGAGTCGCAATGAGGTGCCAAACCTCTAGTGTCCCAAAGACACAATGTGCTACCAAAGCACTCGTGACCGTAGTCACAAATCTCGGTGATGGGGCCAACCCATCGTGTGTTACCAAAACAACTTTGGCGTCAATCCGTATATAATCATCTGTGGGGCCAACCTTTCGTGGTGCTTGAGCCATCGGGACGAGACGTTTGAGGTACCAAACCTCTGGAGGTGCCAAACCTCTGGTGACCCAAAGTCACAAAGTGTGCTACCAAAGCTGGTGGTGCTCGTCAAAGACAAACTATCACTGCTCCCTCCTCTCATATCACCCATACATGATATACTGACTCATGTGCAATATGCAAATCATGTAACTCATGCAACCATGTCCAACATAGCATCTCATGGCATATACATATAGTATAAATCATCATACCCCAAGTATCCATAATAGGACTTGTAAAAATAAACTTACCCGGATCCGTACACATACCCCATTTGGGTATCCAACTATCCATCATACTGTTATGATTTTTAACAGGCAAACAGGTTATTAATAACATTACTAAGTATTAGTGTCTTAGTTTACACACCTGGTAACTACGAGTCTAGGAATTCCAACGAAATGATCTAAGTCCCTCGAGTACTGACTCCTACAATCGGCCAAACATTAGGGGTTAGGCATCTACACATTCGGCCAACACCAATTAACCAAAGGGGTTAATATCGAACCCTTACCTTTTAAGATGATTTGGTTTCCTACCAAATCCGAATCAAACAATGGTTCTCCTTTAGCAATCGGCTACACCATAACAGATGAACAGTTAATCTTTTGTTACCCTTGCCTTAATCGAACCTAAAATAAAATTGAAATACTAACAATACCATGTACTTACCCCTACTTACCAAACACCAAAAATCGATCAACCAAACAGGATCACCCTTCACTAATATTCGGCCAAGATGAAAGCTAAGAGAAGGGAGGTATTCGGCTTAGAACTCAGAAGTATTACAGAGGAAAATATGGTTTAAGAGATGAGAAAAAATCGGCCAACAGATGAGAAGGGTTCGGCTTGAGTGTTTTACACCCCCATTTTCAGCTTTGTAAGAGAATAAAAGAGAGTCTAGCAGAGAAGAAATGGAAGAATGTATGTAGATTTTGGTTTAGGAACAAGATAAGTTTCGGCTTGCACTATTAAAGAAAGAAGAAGAAAGTGTGAGAAAAAGTGATATAGGTTTCGGCTTATACAAAATGAAGAGAAGAAGAAAATAGGGAGAAAAGCATTCGACCAACAACACCAAGTATAGAAAACAAATGCAAAAATTCGGCAAGTAGAGTGCTTGGGTTTTGGTTTTTTGAAACAAAAGTGGGAGAGTTTTACTTGAAATTCGATTTTGGCAATTTGACAACAAGAAAAAGAATTTTAGCTTACCATCTTTTGACCGAAACAACCTAGATGCTAAAGGTACATTCGGCCTCCCCTAACCCACACTATATCGTCACTACCCCCTCCAACTCCCCTAAATTTCGCCACAATCCCCCCAAAAGCTCCCATTCACTCATTTGAAATGAGTGGACCAAGTCCTTCTCCTAAACTTGCTCTCCACCTTTCATTCGAATGTGAAGACCAAGTCAATAGCAGAGTTCAAATTGCCACAAACTCCTCCCTCCTATGCCGTCCAAAAAGAATGCAAAATGTGGCCACTTTGCAGCTTGAACACAGGACCACACCCCCCTGCAAGTGGCGTCACATTCACAAGCCCCTTAGTGGCGCCTACATTGCCACTCCACCAACTCGTTTCTTGTGCTAACAAACACCCAAAATAAATTTAAAAGCCCCAGCTTCCTCAGCTCCTTATACCTTAGCTCAAAAACTAAAAATTTTCTACCTACTCAGGCTTACTTCTAGCCTACACTTAACCCCGATACAACACAAACAACAACGCAGCATACCAAACACATGCAAAACATGCAACAACAAAATAGCCCCTAACCCGGGATATTACGGTTCTACCCCTTAAAAATAATTTCGGCCTCGAAATTACAGTCAAAAGAGTTGCGGGTATTCTTTGTCTCATCGCATCCTCGGGTTCCCACGTGGCTTCTTCCACGCCATGGTTCCGCCAAAGTACCTTAACCAGAGGCACCGACTTTCTCCACGCAGAACCTTCACATCCCGATCAAGAATCTCGCACGGTTCCTCTTCCATGGTCAAATCTGGATTTACCTCGATCTCTCCACCGCTACTACATGTGATGGATCTCGAACGATACCGCCGGAAGCATCGACACGCGTGAAAACATCGTGAATCGGCTAAGCTCGCTGCAACTCAAGCCGTCACGCCATGGTCCAACTCGCCTCAATACCTTATACGGCCCAATAAACCTCGGACTTAGCTTGCCTTTTACGCCAAACCTCGGCACTTTCTTCCAAGGCGAGACCTTTAAGAAGACCCGATCTCCCACAAATGAACTCTATATCTCTTCGCTTAAGATCGGCATAAGACTTTTGCCGGTCCAAGCTTCCTTTAATCGAGATGAATCAACTTAACCTTGTCTTCCGTCTCAAAGCAACCAACTCGGGTCCCAACAACCGGCGTTCACCTAACTCTCGTCCAACAAGTAGGTGAGCGACACTTCCTACCATCTGACGCCTCATATGGTGCCATTTTGATGCTTGCTTGGTAGCTGTTGTTATAGGCGAACTCGCCAACGGCGAAACTCTTCCCAAGCGCCTCGAAGTCGAACACAACCTCTCAAAGATGTCCTCTAAAATCTGAATAACCCTTTTCGATTGACCGTCGATGCGGGTGAAAAGCCGTCTTTGAAATCAAGCGCGTACCAGAGCGATGCGCTCCCCGAACCTCGGCGTAAACACAGGATCCCTATCCGAGATTATCAAACTCGGTACACCGTGTAGCCTTACTATCTCTCGACACATAAAGCCGCCAATCTCGAAGTGAATAGTCCACTCTCACCGGAATGAAATGGGCCGACTTCGTCGACGGTCCACAATAACCCAAGCGAATCTTTCTTGCTTGGCGTAGCGGTAACCCACTGACGAAATCCATAGTTATCCTTTCCCATTTCCACTGAGGGATTTTCACAGGCTGAAGCAAACCCGACGGTAACTGATGTTCAGCCTTGACCTGCTGACAAGTCAGACATTTCCCAACAAACTCTGTCACCTCTTTCTTCAAGCCAGGCCACCAAAACTGCTCTCTAAGGTCCCTATACATTTTACTACCCCCAGGATGCATAGCATAAGGACTGCTATGTGCGTCCTGAAGAATCCTCTGCCTCAGCTCCACATCTTTAGGCATACAAGCCTTACCTTGAAAACACAGAACCTCGTCACTAGACAAGCTGTAACCCTCTAAACCACTATTCTGCACTTGTAACCTTCGCGCACTCAGAACCTCATCCTCCAACTGTTTCTCTTTAATCTGTTCAACCCAAGTAGGCTTAACTGCAGCGACTCTGCGTAATACTCCCATCGTCATACAAGCTCAAATGGGCAAACAAGGCTCTTAAGTCCGAAACAACCCTACGGCTCAACGCGTGCGCCACCACGTTTGCCTTGCGGATGATATTCAATCGAGCGATCGTAGTCCTTGAGCAACTCAACCCATCTACGCGCCTCAAATTCGGATCCTTCGAGTCAATAGGTACTTCGGACTCTTATGATCTGTGTAGACGATTGACTTCTCCCCGTATAAGTAGTGCCTCCAGATTTTTAGGCGAAGACTACATTTGCTAGCTCCAAGTCGTATGCGTCGGATAGTTGACCTCGTGTGTGGCCTCGGTGCGAGAAGCGTAAGCCACAACCTTACCTTTCCGCATCAAGACACAACCCAATCCCGTATGTGATGCGTCGCGAAAGATAATCGTGAATTCCTTACCACCTCAAAGTTGAATTAAAGCAGAGCCTCGGTCAAGATCTTCTTGACTTATCAAAACTCTCCTGCTGTTTCTCGGTCCAAACGAGCGGAACTCCCTTCCCATAATGGCTTAGTCGCCGGTCTTTGCAATTAACGCGAGAAACCCTCAACAAATCTTGGTAGTATCCGCCAAACCCAGAAACTCCGAATCTCGGTGATCGACTTAGGAGGCTTCCAATCCAAAACCGCCTCAACCTTCCGAGGATCTACTCTAATCCCCTCGGTGATACTACATGACCAAAAACGCGTCACTTCCTAAGCTAGAACTCGCACTTATCGAACTTAGCATAGAGTTGCTTCTCCTCAAAATTTGCAACACCACTCTTAAGTGTGCATCATGCTCTTCTTCCGACCTTGAGTAAACCAAGATGTCGTCAATAAAAACCACGACGAAGCGGTCCGGATCTGCTTTGAAACACCCTATTCATCATATCCATAAAAGCTGCGGAGCGTTAGTCAACCCGAACGGCATTACTAGGAATTCGTAGTGCCCGTCTCGAGTCCAAACTTATTTGTCTTATGGATATCCGCTTCCTTAACCTTCAACTGATGGTACCCAGACCTCAAATCGATTTTCGAAAACACCGATGCACCTTTCGGTGACCAAACAAGTCATCTATCCGTAGTAGCGGATACTTGTTTTTAATCGTCGACTTATTCGATTCATGTAATCGATACACATCCGCATCGTCATCGCCCTTCTTCTTGCGAATAAAGCGGCGCGCCCCACGGCGAAACACTTGGCCTAATGAAGCCTCGATCCAACGGCTCACGAATACGGGCCTTAAGCTCCACCAATTCCTTTGGTGCCATCCTATATGGAGCAATAGACAGCGCGCGATCCACGGTAGCAGATCTATCCCAAACTCTACCTCACGATCCGGTGGCAAACCGGAAGCTCCTCTAGAAACACATCCACAAATTCCTTAACAGTACGAACCTTCTCAACAGCAGACTCTTTAGCCTCCAAGGCATACACATGAACCACATACGCTTCACAGCCTTTTCTGACCATCTTTACCGCTTTTAACGCCGACACCACATTGGATAAGTAATCTCTCCTATTACCTATCATGATCACCTCATCTCCCTTATCCGTCGACAGCGAACCATGCGCTAGTCGCGCGCAATCCACCTTGGCACGGTACTTAACCAACCAGTCCATTCCGAGAATCAGATCGAACTCCCCAAACGGCAGTTCCATCAGATCAGCAGCAAAAACTACCCCTTGGAGTTCTAGGGGTACATCCTTATATAGCTTATCTACGACTACAGAGTGACCTAGAGGGCTAAATACGGTCATTTGTCTAGAAGCGGTTTCGAGTCTAAGTCCATAGTCTCAACTATACTACTAGCAACATACGAATCGTGGAACCCAAGTCAATTAAAGCGTATAGGAGAACCAAAAATCAAAACGTCACGGTGATTACGTCCAGGTGCGTCGCGCTCTCTCGTGGCGCCTAGCCGCATACACGGCATCAGCCGTCGTGCCTCGAACTACCGCGCCTGCGCGGTGCTCCACGACCTCGACCAAATCCATTACCACCTCGCCATTACCACGGCCCTCTGTGGTGGCGGTCCATTACCTCTCGAATCGGTTACGGCCACGACTCTCGGGATCGAATCCTGGCCATCCTACGCGGGACGATCCCTAATGCGATGATCCGAGAGAACCACATTCGAAGCAACCCTTTCCACGGTCCAACAGCCACCCCAATGAGATTTCCCACACCGATTACATCGCTGCGGCGGTCCCACGCTAGCGACAACAAACCCTAGGATCGATTACGCCCCTCGGTCTAGCCTCTCTGCGGGTTACGGGCGATCCGAGAAGACCCAAAGCTCCTCTTAAGCCTACTCCTGTCCATGCTCGCCTTACCGGCTCTTTAACACCCTCGGCTACCTTAGCCTTCTCGACTAAGACAAGCAAACTCGCGCTCCTGGTTTGTGGAGCAATCGTGACCTCAACTCGTCTCGCATGACCATCCTCGAAACGAACACACCTCTCATGCTCGGTGGCTACAATGCCCCGGCATACCTACTCGACCGGGAACTCACCTGACGTACTTTCGACAATGATTTACTCCACGAACAAGCCTCGAAATGCCTTTCATTGGAGTCAATGTAACTAGCCCCGATGTATTTCTTTTGATATGCGGCTCTGAAATAATCCCATGTCAAATCTTCTGCGGCCACACTATCCCGAACCGTGAGCCACCACCGATATGACTCATCCCGAAGAAGCGTCGATGCCCCCGGCTTCTCTTTCACCGTCAAGTCCGGATCATCCATGATCCGCTCGGTTGCCTCCGGCCAATATTCGGCGATCTGCTAGGAGCAACACCCGATACACCTCGGAAAAATTCGGCCCATAGTTAGCGAGTCGCTCGAGAGCGATTTCCTAACTCCCGCACCATCACCTACACCGGCTACTCTTTCCAACACCCGCGGCATCGCGCGCGTGACGCGCATCATCTCGATCGATCACCGAACTCACCACCTCCGGTGGTGGCGCGGCCAGCATCTCATTTTTCGACCTTGACCGGATCCTACGGGTTGAAAGCGTCATCCTACCTCGACCTCGACCACGAGTATTACGGCCACGTCCACCTCGAGTACTCATGACTAAACGATCTACGTTTCTGATTAAGAAGATTTTTATGCATTAGTATCGTTCCACTTTCTTAACCGCAAAGAAATTTTATGGATGGAGTTTAATCAGGGGTTCTTTCGAACAACCAAGGTTTCAATCTTCTATCCTATTCACCCAAAAGAGGTTATACATCCATTCCTTAACCCTTTCCATACCTATTCTCTCTTCGGACATTGCTGCCCATTTCTAACCCAAGGGTATTTTCGTCATTTTCCCTACAGGGTATTTTCGTAATAAAAGGTATTCTAAACTTTCGTAAAACCGATCACTTTGAAATTCCAAAAATTTTGAGAGTGTTCTTTGAAAATTTTGTAAAATACTTCGTTTTGGAAACCAGGGGTATTTTAGTAATTCTCACAAACTGAGGGCGTTTTCGTAAATTTCCAAAATCAAAATTTTCAATTGATATTTTGTAAAACAGAGTGTTTAAATTTCGTAACATCATTGAAATTTTGGGCATAATCATTGAGTTGCTATTTTATAAACCGAGGGCCTTTTTAGTAAATTTACCCCTAAGGGCATTTTTGTAATTTTCACAAATTGAGAAATTCGTTGTAAAAGTGACATTCTCAGTTTTGAAAGAGTCTATTGTAAAAAGTTTGAAAACATTAGGGTTGTTGTTGTATTTTCGAAAACATGGCTAATTCCCTTTTCGGGTTTTAGTCGTTAGGTTAAGTCATGACCAGAGCCTTCTTGGTCGGGGTGAACTCGAGCTACGCACTGGGTGGGATACTGCGAAGAGAGAGGTGAGTCACGAGGACTCGCTTAAATACCAAGCTCTTAGGATCCTCTCCTAGACATGCGTACCGGAGTTACCACACCCTAGCCCCGTGGCTGAGTCATAGATTGGTTTAGTACTTTAAGTCTTATGCTTTAGTTCGAGTGTTTGAGTGATCTAATCCTAGGGTTCATGTCCTATAATCTATCTACGTTCCATATCACCTACCCTTCTACAAATAGTAATTCACAGAAGAGTTTAGAATTACTTACAGGCGACTCAGTGTGGGAGACTCGGTGCCATGCCTTGTAAACCATGTATTCAACCCCAAGACACTTAAAACGAACTTTTGAAAACAATTTGGGCCTCAGGCCCACAGCCGAGCTTTTGAACTTGGCTCTGATACCACAATTGTAACACCCCAAACCCGGTCCAAACACCACGACCGAATCTGGTATGTTACGGGGAAATGTGTTTGAAAAAGAATTGGTTGCACTAGATAGATTCGATGAAACTTTGTTTTTTTTTTTTTTTAAAAACAAGTTGTTTAAAATCGTTACTAAACATTTAGACTTAGTGAAATTGGATTTCACGATTGAAAACAATTGATCTTTATTGGTTTATAAAATCAAAGTGATACCCGATGGTATAGTTGAAAACGTATCGCTTTGTTTGTTTGAAAACGTTGTCTTTCCAAATTTTAATAAAATTCGTACCAAGTTATTATTTTACAGCATACCAAAATCTAATGTAAAACATAAACATCATAAAGCACATCTTAAAAAGGCTTTTTTACAAATCCAAGATAAAACCCAAAATAAAGGTAAGCAAACTAAGGTACCCCAAATGAAAATGTCTGAGTAAAACTTTTTATTCAGCATGGCATAAGCACCCCGAGTCCATCCCGGCTCCATGTCCGCGTCTAAGTGTCACCTGAAATGTCAAAGGAGAGGGTGAGTCGAATGACTCAGTGTGTAAATCCCGCTCCCAATAAAACAACATGCTAACACACATCGTACATAGCAACATAATTAATGCAACCCGATCCTAACCATCCATACACCTTTTCTACCCCGTGTGGTACCAACCACTGGTGGTGCCAAACCACTGGTGACGTATAGTCACAATGTGTTACCAAAACACTGGTGTCCCAAAGACACAATTGTGCTACCAAAGCACTGGTGACCGAAGTCACAAATCCAAGGATGATGGGGCCAACCCATCGTGTGTTACCAAAACACTAGCAGACGATCCCATATCTCAAGTGGGGCCAACCCACGATGGTCGAACCACAGGGACGAGTCGCAATGAGGTGCCAAACCTCGGTGTCCCAAAGACACAATGTGCTACCAAAGCTTTGGTGACCGTAGTCACAAATGCGGTGATGGGGCCAACCCATCGTGTGTGTTACAAAACAACTGGCGTCAATCCCGTATAATCATCGTGGGGCCAACCCTTTGTGGTGCTTGAGCCAGCCACTGGGACGAGACGCTGAGGTACCAAACCTCTGGAGGTGCCAAACCTCTGGTGACCCAAAGTCACAAAGTGTGCTACCAAAAGCTTTGGTGCTCGTCAGCACAAACTATCACTGCTCCCTCCTCTCATATCACCCATACATGATATCTCGACTCATGTGCAATATGCAAATCATGTAACTCATGCAACCATGTCCAACATAGCATCTCATGGCATATACATATAGTATAAATCATCATACCCCAAGTATCCATAATAGGACTTGTAAAAATAAACTTACAGGATCCGCACACATACCCCATTTGGGTATCCAACTATCCATCATACTGTTATGATTTTTAACAGGCAAACAGGTTATTAATAACATTACTAAGTATTAGTGTGTTAGTTTACACACCTGGTAACTACGAGTCTAGGAATTCCAACGAAATGATCTAAGTCCCTCGAGTACTGACTCCTACAATCGGCCAAACATTAGGGGTTAGGCATCTACACATTCGGCCAACACCAATTAACCAAAGGGGTTAATATCGAACCCTTACCTTTTAAGATGATTTGGTTTCCTACCAAATCCGAATCAAACAATGGTTCTCCTTTAGCAATCGGCTACACCATAACAGATGAACAGTTAATCTTTTGTTACCCTTGCCTTAATCGAACCTAAAATAAAATTGAAATACTAACAATACCATGTACTTACCCCTACTTACCAAACACCAAAAATTGATCAACCAAACAGGATCACCCTTCACTAATATTCGGCCAAGATGAAAGCTAAGAGAAGGGAGGTATTCGGCTTAGAACTCAGAAGTACAACAGAGGAAAATATGGTTTAAGAGATGAGAAGAAATCGGCCAACAGATGAGAAGGGTTCGGCTTGAGTGTTTTACACCCCCACTTTCGGCTTTGTAAGAGAATAAAAGAGAGTCTAGCAGAGAAGAAATGGAAGAATGTATGTAGATTTTGGTTTAGGAACAAGATAAGTTTCGGCTTGCACTATTAAAGAAAGAAGAAGAAAGTGTGAGAAAAAAAAGTGATATAGGTTTTAAACTTATACAAAATGAAGAGAAGAAGAAAATAGGGAGAAAAGCATTCGACCAACAACACCAAGTATAGAAAACAAATGCAAAAATTCGGCAAGTAGAGTGCTTGGGTTTCGGTTTTGAAACAAAAGTGGGAGAGTTTTACTTGAAATTCGATTTTGGCAATTTGACAACAAGAAAAGAATTTTAGCTTACCATCTTTTGACCGAAACAACCTAGATGCTAAAGGTACATTCGGCCTCCCCTAACCCACACTATGCCGTCACTTCCCCCTCCAACTCCCCTAAATTTCGCCACAATCCCCAAAAGCTCCCATTCACTCATTTGAAATGAGTGGACCAAGTCCTTCTCCTAAACTTGCTCTCTACCTTTCATTCGAATGTGAAGACCAAGTCAATAGCAGAGTTCAAATTGCCACAAACTCCTCCCTCCTATGCCGTCCAAAAAGAATGCAAAATGTGGCCACTTTGCAGCTGAACACAGGACCACCCCCTGCAAGTGGCGTCATATTCACAAGCCCCTTAGTGGCGCCTACATTGCCACTCCACCAACTCGTTTCTTGTGCTAACAAACACCCAAAATAAATTTAAAAGCCCCAGACTTCCTCGGCTCCTTATACCTTAGCTCAAAAACTAAAAATTTTCTACCTACTCAAAGCTTACTTCTAGCCTACACTTAACCCCAGATACAACACAAACAACAACGCATGACATACCAAACACATGCAAAACATGCAACAACAAAATAGCCCCTAACCCGGGATATTACAGATCCGCCCTGTAAGTACTTACGAACCTCTTGGTGAATTATATTACGTAGAAGGGTAGGAAGTATGGGCGTAGATAGACTTATAGGACTTGAACCCTAGGATTAGATTACTCAAACACATGAACCAAACATAAGACATTAAAGAATTAAACCAATCTATGACTTAGCCAAGTGAGCTAGGGTGTGGTAACCCCACAGACGCATGTCGAGGATTGGATCGGAAGAGCACACGGTATTTAAGCGGTCGTGTGACTCACCTCCTCTTCGCAGTATGCTATGCTGCAGTGCGTAACCGGTTCACCCTAACTCAGAGGGCTCGGTGGTGTAGCAACCTCTGTGCGCATGTCTAGAAAGGTTCGGTGAGAGCTTGGTATTTAAGCGGTCCGCGTGACCCACCTCCTCTTCACTCGAATCCTGCCTGGTGCGTAGCTTTGCTTCACCCTGACCAAGAGGGCTCGGTCATAGGCTAAACCTAATGACTAAAACCCGAAAAGGGAATTAGCCATGTTTTCGAAACAGAACGAAACAACAACAACTCAAATGTTTTCAAACCTCTTGCGACAACTCTTTCAAATCGGAAAACATCATATTTACAACGTTTCCCTCGAAAAACTCAAATTTTTGGAAAATTACAAAATGCCCTTAGGGGTAAAATTACTAAAACGCCCCTGACTCATAAAATATCAGTTCAATGGCCTTGCTCAAAATTTCAACTACTTTACAAATATCCAACAACTTAGTTTTGAAAATCAACACTGAAATATTTTGGTTTTAGAAAATTTCAGCACGCCTCAATTTGTGAAAATTACCGAAATGACCCTGATCTTTGGAAAACTTTACCAACATCACTATTTGAAAAGGAAAACTTTCAGAAAGGACCCTCAAAGTTTTACAACTGTCGAAAATATCCCTGATTTATCAAAATGACAAAATTGCCCCTGATTGACAAAATTACCAAAATACCCCTGGTTTCAAAACGATTACGATTTTACAATTTTTTATAAATATCCTCCAGTTTTGGGAATTTCAAAAAGACCTACTTTACTAAAGTTTTAAAATTCCTTTATTTACGAAAATACCCCTGTAGGGAAAATGACGAAAATACCCCTGGGTTAGAAATGGGCAGAAATGTCCGAAGAGTGAATAGGTATGGAAAGCATTAAGGAATGGATGCATGAACTCTTTGTGTGAACTAGGATAGAAGACTGAAACCTTGCTTGCTCGAAAGAATCCCTAAATAAATTCTGTTCATAAAATTTCTTCGCGAATAAGAAAGTGAAACAAATGCTAACACATAAAATTTTCTTAATCAGAGTAAAAGCGCGGTAGATAGAATGAGTTCTAGAGGACGTGGACGTCGTGGACGCGGTAGGGGTAGAATGACGGTGTCTGAACCCGTCAGGTCAGGTCAAGGTTCGGAAAACGAGGTACCACCGCCACCACCACCTCCTACTTTCAGGGCTGAGGAGCAGGACCAGACCGGTGGTGAGGCTGTGTCGCAAGCTATTTTGCGAGTGTTGGAGATGGTGGCCGGGGCTGGTGGGAATTTGGGAGCTCGGAAGTCTGTTCCCGAGCGGATTCGGTCTAACGGGGCCGAGGTGTTCCGTGGTGTCTCAGGAGTGGCACCAGTGCCGTGAGAATATTGGTGGAATCTACGGAAAGGGTCATGGATGATCTCGACCGACCGACGAGGAGAAGCTGAAAGGGGCGGTGTCGCTTCTAAAGGATGAAGCGTACCAGTGGTGGCTGACCGTCCGGGATGGAGCCGCGGCTGATGATCTCACGTGGGACTACTTTAAAACGGCCTTTCAGAAGAAGTATGTGGGCACTAGTTACACTGATGCTTAAAGGAAAGCCTTCCTAGGTCTAGGGCAAGGGACTAAGTCGGTGGCCGAGTATGAATTTGAGTTTTTAAGGCTAAGTAGGTATGCCGGAGGAATCGTAGCCACCAGAACATGAGCGCTGTGTCCGCTTTGAGGACGGGCTCGAGATGATCTGAGATTGCTAATTGCCCCGCAGTGAGTTCGTGAGTTCTCGTCCCCTAGTGGAGAAGGCCAAGGTGGGCGAAGGGGTTAAGGAGGCGTGAGACAAAACTATAGTCGGAATAATCGAAGAGAGGATTTGGGTCATTTGGATCGGGTAACACTAATGCTCGAGAAGCGGGCTAGCTAAGCGAGTGGGCGAATCGGGGAGGAAAGCCCACGGCTACTAATCAAAGGCCGACTCGATTGCAACCATTGTGGAAAAACCCATTGGGGAGGTTGTTGGTCGGTAACAAAGGTTGTTTTGAGTGTGGGTCTTTGGAGCATCGGGTAAGGGATTTGTCCTCAAAAAGCGACTAAGGATCGATCCCGGAAGGTCGAATCGCGCTCGGGCGAAGCGTTGGACCACCACGGAGGGTCGAGGTAATGGCGAGAGAAACAATGGTTTCAACCGAGGTCGTGGAACTCGGGCCGAGGTTCGGGTAACAGAGAGGCTAGCGGACTGGCTTAGTCTATCTGTGAGGCGCCGTGAGGAGAGAGACGCATGCGGACGTCATAACCGGTATGTTTCTAATATTTGGTTTACCTTATGTTGCATTGATTGATGTGGGATCGGCACTTTCGTACATTGCTAGTAGTGTGGTAGGAACTATGGGCCTAGACTCGAGACTACTCTTAGGAAGATGAGTATGCTAAGCCCCCTAGGACACTCTGTAGTAGTAGACAAACTTTATAAAGAGGTACCCCTAGAACTCCAAGGGGTCGTATTTGTAGCCGATCTGATGGAACTACCTTTCGGAGAGTTCGATTTGATCCTTGGAATGGATTGGCTAGTTAAGTATCAGGCGAATTTGGATTGCGCGGCTAAGCGCATGGTGCTTAAGATGGCTGAGGGTGATGAAGTGGTTATGATAGGTGATAGAAGGAATTACCTATCCAATGTGGTGTCGGCCTTGAAGGCCGAAAGGATGGTTAAGAAAGGTTGCGAAGCATATTTCGTTTGGATGCGTGCTTTGGAAGCTAAGGAGTCGATAGTTGAGGTTCGAACGGTTGGGAATTTGTTGGCGTATTCGGAAGAACTTCCAGTGCGCCTCGATCGGGAAGTTGAATTCGGTATTGACTTGCTACCCGGAACGGCACCTGTGTCTATAGCACCATACCGAATGGCACCAAAGGAATTGGTGGAGCTGAAGGCCCAAATTCAGGAGCTCTTGGATAGAGGGTTTATTCGACCAAGCATATCCCCATGGGGACACTTTGTGCTATTTGTCAAGAAGAAGGACGGGTCCATGCGAATGTGCATCGACTACCGTCAGTTAAACAAGTTAACGATCAAAAACAAGTATCCGTTGCCTCGGATTGATGACTTGTTTGACCAACTGAAGGGTGCCGCGGTGTTTTCGAAGATAGACCTTAGGTCGGGCTACCATCAACTAAAGGTGAAGGAAGTTGATGTCCACAAGACGGCATTCAGAACTCGATATGGACATTACGAGTTTCTGGTGATGCCATTTGGGTTGACCAACGCGCCGGCGGCATTTATGGACTTGATGAGCGAGTATTTCAAGTGATTACCTAGACCAGTTCGTCGTAGTATTCATTGACGACATCTTGGTGTACTCTAAGACAGAGGAGGAGCATGACGAGCATTTGCGAATAGTGTTGCAAGTACTAAGGGAGAAGCGATTGTATGCCAAATTCAGTAAGTGTGAATTTTGGCTAAGGGAAGTAGCTTTCTTAGGACATGTGGTATCGGCGGAAGGAATTAGAGTAGACCCTCGTAAGATTGAAGCGGTATTGGACTGGAAACCGCCTAGGTCAGTGGCGGAGATCCGAAGTTTTCTAGGGCTAGCGGGGTACTATCGAAGGTTTGTAAAAGGATTTTCTCTGATCGCAGCACCGTTGACGAAGCTACTAAGAAAAGGAGTCCCATTTGTATGGTCGGAGAAGAAGCAAGAAAGCTTCGATAAACTAAGGAAAATTTTGTGGAAGCTCGATTTTGGTGCGGCGAGGCGCGGGAAAATTGTTCACCGTTTATGTGTGATGCGTCCCATCTTTGGTTTGGGATGTGTCTTTGATCACGAGAGGAAGGTAGTAGCCTATGCATCACGTCGATTAAGACCTCATGAATTGAACTATCCGACGCCATACGACTTGGAGTTAGCAGCGATCGTTTTTGCTCTAAAGATATGGCGGCATTATCTTTATGGGGAGAAATCGATAGTTTACATGCACCATAAGAGTCGAGGTATCTCTTGACCCGAAGGATCTTAACTTGAGGCGGCGTCGGTGGATCGAACTTTTGAAGGATTACGATTGTTCAATCGAGTATCATCGAGCAAGGCCAGCGTGGTAGCCGACGCGTTGGCCGGAAGGTCGTGACGGACTTAAGAGCAATGTTTGCTCGGTTGAGTTTATATGATGATGGAAGCCTCTTGGCGTAACTTCAAGTTAAGCCGGCGTGGATAAAGGAAATTAAGGAAAAACAATTAGTGGATGAAGGGTTGAATGCTAAGAGAGCACAAGTTCGGGATGGTGGTTTGGAAGGATATAACTTTGTCTAGTGATGGAGTGTTATGCTTTCAAGAGGCGAGCGTGTATGCCAAAGGATATGGAATTGAGGCAAAAGATTCTCCAGGATGCACATAGCAGCCCCTACGCTATGCATCCGGGAGGAAGCAAGATGTATAGGGATCTTAGAGAGCAGTTTTGGTGGCCGGGTTGAAGCGTGAAGTATGAGTTTGTGGGTAAGTGTCGACTTGTCAACAAATTAAGGGTGAACACCGGTTTCGCGTCGTGGTTGCTTCCCCAATGGAAGTGGGAACGGATCACTATGGATTTCGTTAGTGGGCTACCCCTTACGCCCAGTAAGAAAGACGCGGTTTGGGTAATAGTAGACCGGTTAACTAAGTCGGCTCACTTCATACCGGTGAGGATGGATTTCTCTCTTGAAGCTAGCTAAGCTAAGCACGCGTCTCGGAGATAGTAAGATTGCATGGGGTTCCAACATCAATCATCTCGGATAGGGATCGAGTTCACGTCAAGGTTTTGGAAAGCCTTGCATCAAGCTATGGGCATACGGTTGGATTTTAGTACCGCTTTCCATCCACGATCGACGGACAATCGGAAAAGGGTGATACAGATCTTGGAGGATATGTTAAGAGGTTGTGTCTTGGATTTCCGTGGCGATTGGGAGGAATTTCTACTGGTTGGCGAGTCGCCAACAACAAAGCGACTACGTGCAAGTATCCAGATGGCTCCGTATGAGGCACTATATGGGCGGAAATGTCGTACTCGAGCATGTTGGGAGAAGTGGGTGAACGCATGATTATGGGTCCAGAGTTAGTAGCGAGACGGAGGATAAAGTCAAGGTGATTCGGTCTCGTCTTAAGGAAGCTTGGATAGGCGAAATCCTATCTGCGATCTTAAACGCAAGGAGATGGAGTATCTTTGTGGGAGATAAGGTTTTTACGAAAGTGTCACCTTGGAAAAAGGTGTTAAGATTTGGGCGGAAAGGAAGCTAAGCCCAAGGTTCATTGGGCCATATCACGGTGATTAAGCGTGTTGGGCGGTAGCTTATCGGCTTGAGTTACCGAAGCGAGAACTAAAACCAGATCCATGATTTCTTTCACGTATCAATCTTTGAGAGCGGTATCGATCGGACCCCTTTGCACGTTGTGCGATGGCGAAAATCGAGGTGAATCAGATTTATCTTTTGAAGAGGAACAGTTCGGATCTTAGGCCCGAGATGTGAAGGTTCTACGTAGGAAGACATTGCCCTTGGTGAAAGGTGTGGCGAAACCACCATAGTGCAGAGGAAGCTACGTGGGAGCAGAGGATGTGATGAAACAGCAATACCCCACCTCTTACGACCGGGGAATTTCTGGGGACGAAATTTATTTTTAAGGGGGTAGAAGCGTAACATCCCAAAAGCGGGGCTATTTGAAATTTCATTATTTTCTTATGTATAAACTCTTTGAAATATTATTTATGGAATAAGAAAGCTTAATTTAAGGCTTTGAGTATGCTCAGTTTAATAGAAATTATAGTTTTAATGTAAAAAGGTAAGGAGCCTTAACTGAAGGGTGTTATAAGAATAAATGGAGATGATTTGGACATAAGATGAGCCTAGATTAAGTGGCAAATTAAGCCCACTTAGGAGCTAGTGTGACGCCACCAAGGAAGCAAGGAGAGCCTTGGTTGAGTCACAAAAATCCCTCTTTTGGCATTATAGTGGGGATGGCACATGTGGAGAGTTTTTCTCTTTAATTATTTTTTTAAGTGATAATATGAGCTTTAATTTCCTTAAAATTCTAAGGATAATATGTGGGATATTATTAAGATTAAAATAGATTATTAATTGGATATTATTGAGGATTATTATTAGATTAAGTTGAGATAATTGGCAGAGGAAAAATAGTTGGTGGCTAATTCAAATTATTTTTGAATTAGTCCAAATTTGTGGCCAAGAGCAATTGGTGGTATTTGCGAAATTTGAACTCCTTTGGAAGGAGTGGACTGGCAAGTGAAAGAGGGGAGGATAGTGCCGAATTTGCTAAGTCTCTTCTTCTTCTTAATTTTTGGCTAGCAATCACCTATTTCATTTTCTTTCTTTCATTTTTTTCCCAAAACCGATTTCTACATCACCATCTTTCTCTTCTTTTACTTTTGATTTTCGACCAAAACACCTACTCTCTCCTTTCTCACATTATTGCCAAACCGAAATCACCTTCTCTTTATACCTTTCTCTTTTCAAACTCCCTAAGCCGAAACTTTCAACACCTCCTTCGCCATTATTTTTCCTTCCTTTCAAGCCGAATCTATCTTTAACTTGGGTGCCGAATCTCTCTTTCTTCTTTGAACCCATCTAAGCCTAATTGTTGAGCAGGATAGATTTCCTTAGCAAGCGACCAAAAAGGTAAGGTGCTTGGCCGAATACATATGGGTTTTCTTTGGTATATTCTCATCGACTTTTGCAAGGAAAAGTGCCAATTTCGGTGATTGTTGATAAGGCCTCTAAACACTTTTTCGATGATCAATTCTCTTTAGGTACTCCAAATTCGTAAGCAGTTGATTCAAGCCTCTAAATTTCTAAAGTGTTCGGATTTGGGTAAGTGGTGGTAAGTGCCTACTTATGAAAGTTATTCTTCTAATGTTTAAGAAAGGCCAAAGGCTATCGAGTGGTTACTAATAGTTGTCGATTTCAGGAAGTAAAACCATTGAGTTTAGGGACTTGGGTTCAAAGGCACTCGGGTAAGGATTGGGTTCAAAAAGAGAACTCTTTTAAATATTTGGGTTGGCCGATTAGGCCATAGTACTAACTCCCATGTTTGGCGAATATAGGGACCAGTGAGAACTAAGTGGCCGACATCTCTTTTAGGGAATAAGGCGATTCGGAGGTGTGGTGTGTACATACACACCTTGTAACTTATTAAATTATGTTAAGTAATATTGCTAACGTGATGTATGTAGCAATGGTTTGAATGCCATAACGGTATACGGGGTAACCAGGTAAGTACCTGTGCATATGATTTGCTATTTGATGCTTTTGGGAAGCATGTTGTGATAACACATTTGATAAATCTGTATGATTATTGCCGATGTGGGCTGATTGAGTGGAGGGGGCAATGTATTTCGTGCCGGCGGGCACCAGTGTTTTGGTAAACACCGCGTGACTACGGTCACAGAGGTTTGGTACCTCCAGAGGTTTGGCACCTCAGTAGCGACTTATCCCTGTGGTTAATACCACCGTGGGTTGGCCCCACTTGAGATATGGGATCGTCTGGCAGTGATTTGGTATCACACGATGGGTTGGCCCCATCACCCGATTTGTGTCTACGGACACGGTGCTTTGGTAGCACATTGTGACTATATGTCACGGTGGTTTGGCACCACCGGTGGTTTGGTACCACAGCGGGGTAGAGCGATGGCGTATGGTTGGCTAGGATGGGTACTTGATATTATGCACATTTATTTGTTACATGTTGTGTATGAAATTACTTAAATCGGGGAAGGGTTACATCATCGAGTCTTGGTGACTCACCTTCTCCTTTATTTTTCGGGTGATACATAGACGCGGATGTGGAGCCGGATGGACTCGAGGTGGCCATGCGAGTGGACTTGAACTAAATGAACTTCAAATTTTGTTATTTTATTTTATTATTGGTTTATTTTATTTTGGATGTAATAAGGCCTCCTCAAACTTTATTTTTGTTATCTTTCTCATATGGTGGATATTTTGTTTAAAACTATATTATTAAAATTAAATTAAAATCACATGTATTCCAAGTTAAAGCGAAAATTGTTTTTAACGTGCCATCGGAGCACATTTGGAATTTGTTTTATAACTCGACTTAAAAATGTTTTTTTAAATAAACACTAAGTATGAATTTTTCTTTCTTTGTTATCAAGATAATCAAATCCGAGAAGTTTTTCAACAAAGTTTAATGGGTTTCCAAAATGGTTTTCGAAAAGCTTTTCCCCGTAACGATCCAGATTCGACCATAGTGTTTGGGCCGGGTTTGGGTTGTTACAGTGATACTTGCTTTTTCCACAAAACAAATCGAAACATATGTCCGATTTATGGGACTTAGGTTCCGAAAAATCAATCATGTTAGACCAATAAGAATTATGTACATTCAAGATAAAGCGATCAAAACTCTTAACATATTTCAAAATGTATTTACAAATACTCAATGATTTTATATTAGACAATGAATTAATCTCGTAATATCTACAATCAAACAAATTGGGGTTAGAAGAAAAATCATATTTATACAAAGAATTTGATGTTTCAAAACGCTTACCTTCCTTACCTTTTTTTAATCAAATCGAAATGTCGTTCTTCCGGGAGGTATTGGAGTGGGTTTTTGTCATTTGGCTTCTCGAAATCCTGAAAAGAAGAAATAGAACAAGTACAAACTTCGAGCGGGTTAGTTGATTCAACACTCTCTCGTTCGTTTTGTTCTTTTTCTTTTTCTTTCTCTTTTTCAATTTCTTTTTCTTGTTTCTCATTTTTATTTTCTTTTCTCTCGAACTCTTTTTCTTTTTGTTTTTGTTTTTCTTTTTTTTTTCTTCTCTCGAGTTCATTCCATATTCGCTCGTTTTCTCTCATGATCTTCTCTTGTCTTTCTTTTCTTTTTAATTCTTTTTCTCTCTTCCTTTCATTATGACAAGAAGACGATACAAAAGAATCAAAATGAGTAAAATTTTGTTCAAGAGAAGGGATAGCATTCTCAAAGATATCTTGATGAGTTCTTCGGGGAGAATACTCCATGGACGCTTTCTTGGAAATTCTTGAACGAATATACCGATCAGCTCGCATGTCTTCTTGGAGGGAATAAGAATCATAATATGTACCACTTTGAGGATAATCTTTCATGGATGAATATTGTTTCGAACTTCTTGAGGAATAAGAATTTCGATCACAGTCTCTTCTCGAATATTCTTCGAAAGTGTGTCTTCGGGATGATCTTGACTCCGTCCTTCGACTTGAAGAAGGTCGATCTCGTTGGTCTCGTTCCTCGATCCGATCCAAGTGCTTTTTCAACTTGTTTATGGCTCTTCGCATTTCATTCAACAAGTATGGGTAGCCATTGGATGAGAACTCTTCTTGAGACATATTTGTTGCTGAAAACTAAACTATTATAACAAAGGGAGATAAACCGACAAAATTAAAATACCTTACCACAAAATCTCACAAGTCACTCACAAAGAAATTTCGCTCACACTCGTGTTTCACTCGTATTAAGACTTTTCTTTGCTGAATCACTCGTGCCTTTTACCGATATTTCTCACAAATTCATATTTTGTTTTTCGAAAGACTTATTTGCTTGAGGGTCGGCTTTTAAAATTGGTACGAGGAAAATGATGTTATGGGGTGGAGATCGGCTGAAAAATTTTTGGTATAGTGGTGTTGGAGTAAAGAAGGGTGGTGAAGATCGGGAAAAGAAGTAATGAAACAAAACTTGCAAAATTTCGCACTTTTTTTTTAACTCGAATTTTTTTAAATATTTTTTTTTTACTCACCAAAAGGTATTGGCCTAGTTGATTACCGAATGAAACTTAAGCTAACACGACTAAATCAGCTTGAAGAAAGGTGCGAATCAAGCTAATTGAGCATGAAGCTGGGAAGCAGTTTAATGTAGAAAAGCCAAGAGATGACCAAGATATGTTAAAGGAGGTAACAATTGCAGGAAGTCAACTATAGTTGATTTCCAACATCTTATAGAGCTAACTAATTATACAGACAAGGACTCGTCTCAGTTAATATACTTAGTAAAACACTGGGAATATAAATCTAAACAGGCTATGGTAGGAAGAGGGTTCTTTTTTTTTTTTGAACTTACTCGGAAAAACTCAAGACGATCAAAACGTGCCTAATTTAATTAGCTCGATGCGGATGATAACGGGTCGTCCGGGTTAGGAGGCGAATCGTTAATGTTGCCCGATCGTAAATTAGACAGTTTCTCGTTCAACTAATAAAGGGATAATTTTGTTGGAAAAATAATATCTTCAAAAATAAATAAGGATAGGTGAAAGTTTGAATGGATACGTATTTGAAACAAGAAAGAACCTTTAATAAAAATTAAAGACCGAATCTTATAAGTTTCAAATTGATGGAAGGAATTTGAAATTTGAAACAAGAAAGAACCTTTAATAAAAATTAAAGACCGAATCTTATAGGTTTCAAATTGATAGAAGGAGTTTGAAATAAAACCTAGACCCACTATCTAGTGAGATAGGGCAAGCGGTATGATATTTGAAATAAAACCGAGACCCACTATCTAGCGAGATAGGAACCAACGGTATAGGTAGATGAACGCCACACCCGTGAGGATGATAAGTTCAAAACAAGGAAAGAACGACGCCACTAGAAAACTAGATAAGTCAATTCAAACCTCGAGAATAAGGAGAGTGAAAACTCACCAAAAGAAATTCTTCTTTTCATTCAAATTCAAGTTGTTTTTTCACAAAATGAAATTGCAAAGTATTTATAGGCTCTTTCAAATGATAGCCGAAATAAGGAGGAATAACACTTGAGGGCTTTAATTCCTATTTGTGCGCACGAGTGGTTGACTTGGTGTAGCACCTTGTGAGCATTCGGCCAAGCTAGTCACAATAAAGACAAAAAGATTATGGAATATGAAAGTAGCCACTTGAATTAAAAATAGGCACTTGGCCGTTCAACCTAATTTCAGCAAAGTTTGTTGCCACTTTCATTTGCCATAAAATTATCCTAATTTAAAAGCTTAAACCGTTCACTATGCTTGCTCTTCTTTGTGTGTGCCGTCCACTAGCATCACCATGCTTTGCATATTTTAATTTCAACTATTTGTTTATCACCTTGCCGTCCACTATTGTTCACCAAAAGACAAAGTTTTGATTTTTTTTTTAATGCTCCATTCTTCATGCCGTTCACCATTTGTGATTTTCAATAATTTTATTTCTTTGATTGTTCTCATCCAATTGTGCTTGCTCCAATTAAGAATTCTTTAATTCTTTAATTCCTCCATGGTGCTTCATGCTTGCCGTCCAATGCCTCCATTCTTTAAATTTGAAATTTCAAGCTCCATAAAATCCAAAGTCTCCATATCCTTGAAGCACTACGTATTTTATTCAATCATGCCTTTGCACTTCACTTTAAAAATTCAGCCCCTTTGTGCCATGCATTCATGCTTTGCCGTCCATGTTCATACCCACTACATGTTCTATTTTTTTAATATTCAACTTAGCACATGCTTAATTTTCTTTCTATAGCCGTCCAAGCCTTCATACCTTATGCATTCAATTTTCACCTATTGTTTATTCAACCCACAAACATATTTTTCCATCTTTCACGCATGGTCTATCTTCAAATCCCATCTTTCATGTATTATTTAATTCATGCATCAATTGATCACCTCTAGTTCTTTGTGTCTTCCATTCCCTTTAAGTTCCATTAGCCTTTGTTTAAAGCGTGAAGCACTACAAAAAAAAATAATAATAAAATAAATCACATTAATTAAAATTTGACTAAACATAGTTAAATAGTATTTTATTTTATTTTTTTTTAACCACCTTATTTAAACACTAGTAAGAACATACTAATATTCAACTTTGACAAAGACGCACTTAAAACTTGTACCATCTAAACAAATAAATATGAAATACGAAAATGAAGTTACTACTGAAAATTAAAAATTAAAATACTTTACTTTAGACACTAGACATATTAAAATACTAAGACTAATTATTTGGCAAAATTAATTTGCTATAGAAAATTAATTAAATAAATTAAGATGTTTAATTCATTTAATTAAAATTTAGCAATTTAATTTTCAGCAAATTCAAAGACTCGATTTATTTAAAAGCAATAAAATTAAAATTTGGCGTCGAGCTTCGTCGACTTGAAAATTCGGTGTGTGGCCCGGGCGTGCCCGTATCATTTAGTCCAAATTAAATTGGGAATAAATTAAAATTAATTATATTATGATTGAATATTCATAATCGGACCGTCTTGGGCTGAAATAAATTCTCCTTGATACTTCAAATTGCTTCTTGGGTTTATTCTTCGAGCAGTGTCTGCCGAGCCAATTTTCACCCTTTGTGCGAATCTGTTGAAAATAGTCAAAATAAATCAAAATTAACTATAAAATTAATTAAAATTCATCATGTTCATATTTTTAGCAAAATTTAATTATTTTATAATATTTAATTATTTTCCGACAAGAATTTACTTGAAACCACATGAATTTGGGTCAAAAAGGGCATGAAAAATTATATAAATTTTCGTGTTTCCAATGTCCTTGCGGTTGTTCTGACATGAGCTTTGCGAGTTGTTTGACTACCTTAGTGGCTTCCCTTACCGACTTAGTAACTTCCTCTAATTGGTTCTTGTTCTCTTCAACCGGGGTATCTGTGGTTGCCATGAATTTTGTCTGCATCTATTCAATGTTCGCCTCCTCTTCCTATTGGTGAGATGGTTGTTGAAAATCTGGATAAAGTTCCTATCTTTGGCTACTTTGATCATTCCACGAGAAATTGGGATGGTACCTCCAACCTGCATTATAAGTGTCATTATAAAAATTATTTTGAGGTCTAGAATAGTTACCCATATAGTGGACTTGTTCATTCTCCATGCCATATCCGTAGGGTGGGTACTCAGGATTCGCCACGCCTCTTGTATTCGAGTCATATTGCATTACTAGGAGTACCTGTGAGCAACTACACAAACCATCGATCTTTTTATCCGTCATCTCTAGTTGGGTAAAATGAACACGTCGAGGTTGAAAACACTGGCGGCTTTTATTGGCGTTGTCCTCATAACTTGCCATTGATAGTTATTTAGCGCCATCTCTTCTATAGATTGTAATTAGCTGCCAAAATCAAATAAAATAAAAATTAGCAAAGTAAAAAAAAAAATTAAAACTAAAAAAAAAATTGCAATAAAAAATAAAAAAAGGCTAAAGTAATAAAAATTAAGATTTCTTAATATTTTAGTTCCCCGGCAACGGTGCCAAAAACTTGATCACTGTAAAATTAGAGTTTTAAATATTTATAAAAGAATGATCAAACCTGGAGACTAACTCTGTCAACGATTAAAGGCAAATGTACCTATCGAACAGTAGTATAGCTTGGGCAAGACCGGATATCAAACCCAAAGGAACTAAAAGTACTAATACTAACCTTCTTTTTATTATTTAGCCTTAAAATTAGAGTGAAGTTGCTTTTGACGAAAACCAAACTAAAGACACAAAGACAAAGAAGAAGAATAGGAAAATAACTTTGAAGAAAAACTCAATTGATTGCGACGATACCCTTAGGAAGAATCCACCTAGACTTCACTTATTAATTAACCTTTAAATTATATGATTTCTTTTACTTAGCTTGATCCGTGAGACTCCCTAACCTATGTCAAACCCTCTCTCGAAGCGAATAACGTCTAATCCTAGGTTAATTAGTGGAACTCTCGTTCGCTTATAATAACCCCTAGGAAAGCAGTAAATCGATCAATGGACTCCCATAATAGGTTTCACCCTAATCCGAAAAAATCTCGTAACCCTATCTCTAGGCGCCCGATCAACTCCGCTTAATTATGTTAGATCTACTCTTAGGCAGGGCTCCTCCACCTAAGCACATTAGATTTGGATTAAACAACATAATAAAGAACAAACCAAGTAATTTATCATATAACTTAAAAATCAAATAAAAAGATCCATCTAGGTTTCATCCCCTTCAGGTATCTGAAGTGTTTAGTTCATAACTAAACAAGAAAACATCTCAAGAGAAAAGATAAAACAAAACATAAGAAAATCCTAGAACTCCCTGAAGGAATTGAAGGAGAATTCCACCGTCTTGAGTATAATTCCTGCTTCTTGGGATGGATCAACTGGCTATCTTCGCGTTATTCCCTAACTCTGACCTTCTCGGCTTGGATCCTTGGGTGTTTATATAGACTTTGAGATGCCTTACTGGGCCCCTAAGTATCCTAATTTAAGTGGAATTCCTAATAGGGTGTTTGAATAGGCTTTGGAATGTGTTTCTTTGCCTCAAAGTATCCTTTCCCGAATGAAATTGCTTCTTCCAGCGACAGGGACACGGCCATGGCACATGCTCGTGTGGATCGTGGCTAGGCCGTGCTCGGACTTCTTTAATGAGGCATAGCAATGTAAATCCGGAGAAGGCCGTGTTCTAGATGATTGACATGGCACGGCCGTGTGGTCTTGGGCCTAGACCGTGTTGATTTCGTGATATGACCCATTTACTCCGTTTTGGGCCTGTTTCTCGTTCTTTTTATCCTCGGATGCTTTCCTGGGTATAAGACATGAAAAGAAAGGATTAAGAGCACCTTTTTATATGAAACAGAGGATAATTCATCCAAAAGCATGCTAAATGTGGGCCTAAAATATGTTACTTTTACGGTTTATCAAAGTATATCTTCCAAAATCTAAATTATATGTTCAGATTGATCAACCATCTGAAATGAAGTACGGTACAAAAAATGTAACCGTATACCCAAAGTTTCTTGTAACTTGTTTCAGAATTGGGATATGAACTATAGATCTCTATCAGAAATAACAGAAGCTAGCACATTATGTAATCTAACAATTTCAAAAACAGGTTATTCAAGAAATTTATCAGGTGAGAAACCCATTCATACCATGATAAGATGTGCAGGCTTCATCAAACAATCGACAATTACTCAATTCGTATATTTCTTTTTCATGGTCAGGAAGAATCCCGATATAAAATCCATAGTAACTTTGTCTCATTTCCATTCCGGTACTTTTACTGACTATAACTATCTTGAAAGCATCATCTCTATCTTGCTGATACATCTAGCATTCAAATATAGATCCAGAAATACCACATCTCATTCCGAGCTACTAATAGATCCTTTTCAAATCCTTATGCATTTCATCATTCCCCAGATAAACAGACATAGTACCACTATGATCATTCATGTAAAATTTTCTGTATAAATTCTAAATTCTTTAGTACACAAACTCTGTTTTTGAATAACAGGCGTTTATCAGTTCTACTCTGAAATTCTGAATCAAAAATTATTTCACACTGTATTCATTTAACCTACAACTCATTATCACTTTTTTGGGTTTCATTAATATGTTGTAGAAACATCAGTTTAGCTCCATACTCAGTTAAAATTGAGTTATTATCAAACAATCATAATCGGTATCCATGGCTTGCAGAATATATAGAGATTTGTTACTCAGAATATCTGTAACCACATTTGCTCTTTTCGAGTGACATTCAATTATAAAATCACAATCTTTCAACATTTCAAACCATATAAGCTATCTCAAAGCCAAATCTTTTAGCAACATCAGATACTTCAACTTTTGTAATTGGTGAATTATGACATTTTTCACCAAACAAGTAATGTTATTAGATTTCAACACAAAATCAATAATTGTCAATTCTAGATCATGAATCGGGTAATTCTTTCCATGTGGTTTTTAACTGTCTGAAAGTGTAACACCCTAAACCCGGCCCAAACGCTACGACCAGATCTGGTATGCTACGGGGTTTGACGTTAAAAACTTTACTTGGATAATTTTGGAAATTCAGTTTGCTTATTTAGGTATTCGCTAAAATAAGTGATATTTGAAGAAAACCTTTGCTTTTTCTTTGAACGTGTTTGAAAATCCCATATTACTACTTCTTATAGATAAGTCTTTGAACATAAAATTTAAATTTTAAAACAAAATAGAATAAAGACATTAACAATTATAATTTAAACCTAAGCTATGGAGCCTTATTACATAAATAGTCCCAAAATTAAAAACTTAAAGGAAAACTGAAGATAGTTTATGAAAATAAAAGAACTTGATGGCCCCTCGAGTCCGTCTCGGCTCCCATGTCCACGATCTACTGCTCATCTGAAAAGTCAGGGAAGATAAGGGGTGAGCCGCCAAGACTCAGTGTGCAAATCCCGGAAACACATAAAAGGCTTGAGGCCGACAAACACATTATGGGCCTTAGCCCATACACAATGGCAACAGAATATTTACATGCAACATGGCCCAACCCAACCTAAAAGTCCATCCTCTACACACCAGCCCGTACCAGCCATCACACCTTAGGGATTTCTACAATCAACCCACCAGCCGCTACACACCATATCGACAGTCATGCTGTTAGTTAAAATGTCGATCACCATGTGACCTTATAATCCACTGTGGCAGAGCCACCGATCACTGTGTGACCTTATAATCAAGTGTGGCAGAGCCACCGATCACTATTGTGACCTAAATGTACATATCGTGGTTTAACCACCAATCACTAAGTGACCTTTTAACATGCTCTTCCCCTTCATCATATCAAGCCCATCCCATGCATACATCCATGCAAAAGCAAAATAATATACTACCTAAAAGATCACAGTTTATCACATACATCGATACACATAGAGAAGTTTCTATGATTACGTACCTGGCATCCCTTGCCTACCCTTTTTAGGTAACACGACTGTCCATACAGCCTTTTTCTAGCTTTTAACCCATAACATATATAGTACAGATAAATTAGTGTGTTAGAGATCTATAACGAGGCTTTCTATGTCAACACTATCAGAAGCCGACACGACTGCTAACCGTCTAAGATTTTGTTCTGACGCTGGTCCACAACCTGGTGGCCAATCCCAATCTGCTGACACCGCTTGTTTCTTAAACTTAGGGATGGGGTTTACAGATCCAATCCCCTCCTTCGCCTGAACGACATGTGATTCCATCACAAGACCTTATCAGTTGCTATCATCACAACATATGGTTAAGATCACAATTACAATAGTGAATCTTAACGAGAATCTAAAAGAACCTCTTACCTTGAAATCCTGAAAGAGATGGAGTTTAGAGCCTAGTGATTTCTGGCTTTTAGATATAGATGATCTACTTCGATTCTCGATGTGTCGCCCAACACGTAAACACAATAAACCAACAATCCATCAGCCTTTCGGCTTTGTCTTCAAAAATCGAAAGAGAAAAAGAATAGATTAGAAGAAAATCGGCACCTACCTTTACAGAGAATTTGGCAACTCCTAGAAGATTTCGGCTTTTGAAAAGATCAAAAAGAGAAGATGATAGGAAGAAATCTATGTAGATTCGGCTTTTAGTGAAGAGATCGAAAAAAGGGAATGGAGGTATTCGGCAATAGAGATGAGAAGAAAGTTCAGAGTTTCGACTTTTGAAGGGAAAGATACTGAGAAGAATTGGGTGGTTTCGGCTTTGTAGAAGAAAACAGAAAAAGAATAATGGACTTTCAGCTTTTGCGTAGAAGTGAAGATGAGAGAATAGAAAAATAAAATAGGATCCAAATGCCGGAATTGAAGAAATATCCCCCTTATTTAATCAAAATTTCGGCAACTACCTCTCAAAAATCGAAAATGCCCCTTTTGATATCTTAACATTGATTGACTAATAAGGGAAATTTCGGAACCCCCATAGTCCCCCACCAAGAGATGGAAATTCGGCCACCACTGCTGATCAGTAGATAACTCCTAAATTTTCTCCCTTATCTTCATCTAATCACTCATCCTCAAGTGGCATGGATAACACCACCTCTTCCTCTCTTTTATCAGTCACTTTATTAGCCACATTATCCACATTATCCATTATATTAATCTCCTAATTTCAAGCATCCTAGCCACCCCCAACTCTCCTCTCCTTTGACGCCAAAAACGTTTAAAAATAAGTGGGTAATGCGACTCGAACCTTGGACCTCCTCAGCTGACGCCACCTCCCTGCTCTCTAAGTGGTGCCACTTTGCCACTTGGCCACAAGCCCATTTGTGTCTTAAAACACGGATAACATCTTTTAAGCCCCATCCTAACTGGCTTCCCACTAGAGTGCCCAAGCAGAAAATTTGACTAAGGCCTCAGCCCAATTCCTGAGCCCAGTCTGAACCCGTTAAACACCCTAATCAACACCTTAAGCATAACATCACATCACAACACATCAAATGCAAAGGCCCATTAATTTAGGATGTTACAAAAAGCATAGGCTATTACTTTGCCTTACTACATCAAAACACAGTCTAATCCCATTTAATAATACATCACTGTAATAACAAATTCCTTACCTAGTTCTGGCTGAACCAAAATCAATATTTTGATCAACATAGCTTCCAACTGGTCAAAACTTTACTGACCTTTATTGGTCCATTCAACTCTTACATCTTTTCGGTAATAACTATGTCATCAATGTAGCTATTTCAATTATTAAAATTGAAGCTTTGAGTTTTTTCCAAAGCCAAAACCATCAAATAGATTCAAAACCATAGTTTTATATTATAACCGACATTTCAGCCTTACAAATAAAGCAACACTTCAATATCAACTCGAATAATAACCAATGCAGTAATACAGTTTCTATGATTTGTGATCCTTATCACTATACCTCATGATCGAGTCAATATTTATATCGGTAATGAATGTGATTACCTCTAATTAAAGAATATCTTTCACAGATAACCCATGTTTACATACTAAAGAGATTGTTGATATCTCAATGAAAACTCAGAAGAATAATATAACAAATACTCAATAGAAACCACTGTGATAAAAACAATATAACTTGCACATTCATAATTCAGGGCTTCAATCAGTAGAAGTAGAAAATAGCATCACATGAATCTTATCATCAAATCTTATATCATTCGTGATGAATTAGCAACCAAAGTAAAATAAAGCAATACCGCTCATGAATTAACCAAACTTTCAGTAATTCCATTTATCATAATTTACTAGTCTTTCAATACGATGAGTATTGCATCTGTACATGCACAATTTCATATGCCTCTAATAATAACAGAACTTATAGAGTACCGAGGGGATGTTGCTGTAATATACTCAATTATAACAATTGTATTCAATATTTTTGCAATTTCATCACTATTCCACTAACATATATAGTCATCAATAAGCTGACATCATTCAGTTCACTCGCGAAGCTTATTCGGAAGAAATTTTCAGTTAGCCCATTCTGTAGATACCATATCTGAATAAACCAATTTCTCATAAATAACTTATTTCTTTAATAAGTATTGTGTATCCTAAATAGTTTTCAGAAAAAAATTTGATATCTCTCTTCGAACCCATCTTTATTTACTAACCTATTGTCGGTTCTAACTACATCATTAATCATTCAACCTTTGATCTCTTTAGTTCCACATTCGTGAGCTTAATCCATATAAATATTGTGAATTTCATTGAATAAAACTATACCAGTAAAGGGGTGGAGATCGTAAGCCTCAAAATTTAACTTTCATATACATACTCATATAACATATCACTGATCATTTTCATGTACTATAAAACATCTATCCATACCTTTTCAAATTTTATTTCATTATTAGTAACATTTTACTCAGATACTTGAGTATCTCTTTCAGTAATATCAGAATCAACTCGGTTCGAAAGCATCTCTGTCTATTTGTAAGACAATTTTCATCAGTGTAGGGAGATATCACAATATCACAGGTTATATAATGGCATGTATTTCTAGAATCCACATATGCTATGTTCATCCCGAGAATCGACTAAATCGTAGCTCTGATACCACTAAATATAACACCACTAACCCGTATCCATCACCGGAATAAGGTTTCAGAGCATTACCGAAACATTTTAGAATATTTTTAAATAAATCATGTAAATCACTACTCATTAACCGAGATCATTCGTAACGTCCCTTAGATAGACCCTCGAGGCCCAATTCAAGCATTACAATCTAGTCGAGACTTAACGGAAACCTCTAAAAAATTTTCGCGACATTTCAAAAAAATTTCCAAGGTGCAGGGCTCACATGCTAGTGTGGTCCAAGTGACATGCCCATGTGACCCTAGGACACGCCCATGTCTCAGGCCGTGTTCGATTTAGGTTGCTCTCTGGCTTGTGCCACACAGCCATGCACCTGCCCGTGTGCTAGGCCGTGTGGTTAATTAATTCAATTTGAATTAGGTGCAAGTTTCACGATACCAAGACACACGCCTGTGTTGAAGGCCGTGTCTCCCACACGGCTAAGACACACGCCCATGTCTCTGCCTGTGTGCTTAATTTTAAGCATTCTGTTTTTCTCAAATTTTAGGTGTAGGGGACACACGACCTAACTACATGCCCATGTACTCGCCGTGTGTCTACCCGTGTGGACAAAATAAAGCCATTCCTAGCTTAATTTCTCACCCCCAATCATTGTCATAATCCTACACTACATCCTGCATTCATAACCCAACCAATCCAAGCATTTTTTTCAAGTTAATTCTATCATTTAACATGATATATCATCACATACAATTACTAACCATTTCAAGCATTCTAATCAAACGTGTTCCATCCATCATCACATGCATACATTTTTACAATCTTATCTTGGTTATGTCCTCATTTTAGACATAATTTGATCAACTACTTAACATATATGTGGCTAACATAATATGACATTACAAGTATATCAGAACAATCATTACTAGTCCATTCCAATGGCTAGATTACAAGCATTGTTTATGGTTACATGCCAATATGGCCAACACATCCTATACATGCCATTACAACCGCAATTGAATTACCATACTATACCGACATGGCCGATGGATAGTGTGAGTGATCTCTGCCAAGCTTCCAATCCAACGAGCTTCCGATTTACTCTAAAACAAGGGAAAATAAAACGGGGTAAGCATTTTATGCTTAATAAGTTCGTATAACATGGTATTTAACTTATCATTCATTCTATTTTGAGGTAACTATGTAAGGCACATTCATTCAATTTGACCTCAAGCCCTACACATATCATCATTGCCCTTGTTAGTCATTTATTCCATGATAACTTCGATAACATGTATGAGCTCAATAACAATCAAGTTTCCATGCACATATGCTTTCCACAACATGTATTCATTCAACATGCATAATTCATCTCATTATTACAAGTATAATTTCATAATGGTTTACTTCAAGTTCAAATCATTTCATATTAGAGCTTTACTCATATTACTCGTAATATCAAACTCACGATTAGTACACTCAAGCTGTACAAGTCTATAATCAAGAATGCACATATACTCGTCAAATAAAGTCCATGTACAAATAACATCATCTCATGTTTTCATATATCATTTGTCATGTATCATCATTTTCTTGTATTTCAGACGGATAAGTATAATAACACATTTCTTATACATATCTTCTCATATCAAGATTTTTACCCGTTGAATTTATTTGAAATATCGATGGCTACACAGGTAGTACACTCGAGGTGTACAAATCAGGATCCGTCAATTCATATTCAATGGTACCTATAAGGTACTATCTCATAGAGTACACTCTCGAGCCACACTTATGTACAACAAGATTACCAGTCCAGGCTAAATCCTTTTTACCAGTCTAGGCTAAATCCTTTTTATGACATATGCTCTAAGGAGCTTGATCTGGATTACCCGTCCGGGCTAAATCCAATTCATAATATATGCTCGAAAGGACTCACATCAGGATTACCCATTCAGGCTAAATCCTATCAGAGTTGAGGTCGAAGGATTACTCATCTGAGCTAAATCCTATCTACAGTAAATGCAGAACCTTTTTCGTTTCAGTAAATCACATATCCATAGATTTTCCATTTATTCAACCGGGATTTAGACACTTTTCAATCATTATCGGGCATTTGATTATTTCATACCTCCGTAAAATTTATGTAATTCAAATAAAACACATTCCACGTAACATATTATTCATTTACCATTTTATCGGGCATTTTCATTTATCGGGCTATATCGAGTAAGTGATCATTTCACATATTTATGACACTGATGAAATTCACAAACACAACATTTAAATCAAGCATAAAAACATATACAATTTAGTTACACGAACTTACCTCGACAAAGGTTCGTGTACGTAAAATCTACTAATCCGACATTTTCCTCTTTCCTCGTTCTAACTCCAAATTTGGTCTACCTTGATCTATACGAGTAAATTTAACATCAATTTATCATATTTTACGTTCATGTGGACTAAATTTTCATCCTAGGCAAAATTACTATTTTTCCCTAACTTTTCCATAAATTTCATTTTCGTCCCTAGGCTCGGAAAATAAAACTTATGCAAATTACTCCCTATTCCAAGCCTAACCAAAGCCCCATTACCAAATTTACGGCACATGTATTCATAAAAATTTAGAATTTTTCATCAAATTTTACAACTTTTCATTTTAGTCCCTAAATCATGTTTTCATCAAAAATCACTTTATAAAAGTTGTTTATCTATCAATAATCTTTCATTTTCTACCATAAATTTCTAATTTCTAGCATATATATCCATGACCCATTTTCATACTTTGATAACTTTTCAATTTAATCCCCCAAATAGATAGATTATACTATCCCGAATCCAAAAATATAAAAATCATTAAAAACGGGACAAGAAAATTTACCCAATTTGGCCTTGGAAGTTTCTTCTCTTTGCCCTAGGGTTTCCATGTTTTATTTTTGGGAAGAAGATGAGAAAATAAGATGATAGCTATTTTAATCTTTTAATTAATTAAAATTTTCACTTCTCAATTTAGTCCTTGCCTTTTTTTCTAAATTTCTGTGGATGAGTCACCAAGAAAAATCTACATACTTTTCTTAATGATCTAATTGCCATATAAGGACCTCTAGTTTAGAATTCCATAGCTATTTGATCCTTATAGATACTAGAATTCAACTTTCACATTTTATGCAATTTAGTCCTTCTCGTAATTAAGCACATAATCGGTAAAATTTTCTTATCAAAATTTTCACACAACATTTCTAATATAATATTGATCATATAATAAAATAATAATAAATTTTATTTTTCAGCTCGGATTTGTGGTCCCGAGACCACTGTTCCAATTTGACCGAAATTGGGTTGTTACAACTCTTCCCCCTTAAGAAATTTAAGCACTAAAGTATCAAAATTTTATTTTAGTCAATGTGCCATCCAAACTAAAACATATGGGTGACATGGAGGTTAAAAATATTTTATTAATGCTACCAAATTTCTACCTAATCATCTATTTTCTTATTTATAAGTTTTTTTTTTTTTTGGTTACTTAAAGATTTCGATGAAAACCTTTCTCCTATTCTTCTTTCAAATCCCTTCTTTTAAGCCTTAGCCACCCACTATTATTGACATCAGTGATGGCACCATCATGATATTTTTTTTCTCCTCTCTTACTTTTTTCAGTCAAATATCCACGAATACTTCTACTTATAAAAAACCATCTCTCGCACCATCTTCTTCATCACTTTCTTCGGTGATAACCACCATTAAATAAGACCTTCTCTCCTTCGTCGCTTTCTCTGCACTCCCACTTCACCATTGGGATTGTCAAGTCAAAGTTTCAACCCCTCGAACCAACTCTACCTGAGAAAGATTTCAAGGGGCTTTTCTTACTTTCTTTTCTTCTTCTCTCGATTCTTTCTTATTTTATTTTTGACTCATGTTTTTGATCTATTTACTAACAGCTTCCTTTTTTACTACAGGTTAATATTTCTCTCCTTTATGGTTTCATTGGTTATGGTTTAATTGAGGGGTTGGGTCTCGATTTTGATTCAATGACGCTTTATGGGGTTTAGGTCTTTTTGGGTTGATAAAATGGGCTTGGTTTGGAATTGTATGAGTCTAAGCATGGGTGGTTTGTATTAAAGGTACATGATAGATAATTGTAAGAGTTGAATAGGTGGTGTTAGTTTTGTTAAAAGATTATTTTGCAATTTCCATTCATGAATCTAAAGAATTTAAATAGTTGTGTTAAGTGAATTGAGTCAATCTATTTATGATATTTCTAGAGAGTTTAAATAATTGTGTTAAGTGAATTGAGCCAATCTTTAAGTTTAGTGTAAGCTATATAAGTGTCTTGAAGAAAGTTGTGGATGTAAGGCAACATAAAAAAAATTGCCTTATTAATATCAAATCTAATGCTCTAGATATTTATAATCTTGGTCTAGTATCCTTTATTTTTTCCAATAAATTTGGTATCAGAGCCAATATGACCTCTTCAATCCTTTTAACATTCTTTGCTTATTCCTCTAATCAAATACTTATATTTGAAGTAGAACACTATAAATATTAAAGCTCCCAAATGGAGACCATATTTGTTTTTCAAGATTTGTTGGACGTGGTGGAATAAGGATATGAAGTCAAGTCTGAATCAAATAGAGAAGAAAAACTGGAGAAGCAATTGAAGGAGAATACAAAAAAGAATGAGACAATTTTGTAAATTATTCAACAAGGGGTGAGTAAATCCATTTACCCCAGGATTTTTGACATCAAGAGTGCCCAAAAAGTTTGGGGCGCTCTGAATAAAGAGTTTAAAGGGGCTAGTAAAGTAACCTCTTGTAGCACCCCTTACCCCTATCCTTCGCCGAAATAGAGTACGAGGCATTACCGGACTTAATCACATATAACCGATCATTTTCGAGTCACAAACTTCCATTCAAATTTAAAAATTTTCATTCATAATCATAATGTCCCTTATCCGGGCCTACGAGGCCCAAAACATATATTCGGAGTGGTTCGGGACTAAACCGAAAACTTTGTAATACTTAGAAAATTTTGCCACAAAATAGGACCACACGCCCGTATGGCTTGGGACACGTCTGTGTCCTCGACCCGTGTAACTCTCTGTCTATGACAACATCAACCATTTAGAGTCGCACGACCAAGTCACACACCCGTGTGCTAGGCCGTGTGGCCATCCGTGTGGATGAAAGTTAGGCTATTTACCAAGCCTTTTTCCATCCAAAACCTCTTGCATTCTTATACCAAGTTTATCAACACACACATGGCATTTTTTTAGGCATCCCAATAACCACATCATGACATTTGCATACCATTTATAAATCACATTCATCATGCACAACCACACATACACTTAACTAATCATAGCATATAACTTACTCAACCATTCACATTTAGTATTTACCACACATAATTATCACACATTCACTCATCCAACCCAAACAAGCATGCACCTCCATGTAATGCTTCATCATAGACTTATAACATAACAAACATTGGTCGCATCAAATGGCCTTATACAACAATGACCTTCAATTAGCATAGACCAATATTCTAGGCCAACTCATAATAAATTCTACACAAACGACCAAGTCCCTATACATGACATAGACTTAAAAATACTTGAAGATCGTTGACACAATACCAATCAATAACTTGTTAGTGTGATAGAATCTTCGACAACCTCCAACTCAAGCTAGCATCTGTGACACTATAGGAAAAAGGAAAGGAATAGGGTAAGCATTATAGCTTAGTAAGTAAGTATGTAAATAATAACTGATTTATTAACAAGATTTTATAAATCTTCACAATATGTTCTCAAGATAATACAATCATAATTGCACATAGTTCCATTATTTATTCTTGTTCTTCTTAAGTTGTCTACTCGAGTCACAGTCACTAAATTATTTATATCTTGATATACAGAAGTCCAAATTAAAATCCGTTAATTTTCCCTAAAACTAAACTCACATATATTCTTACCATAAAATTTTCAGATATTTTTGTTTAGCCAATAAGTACATTTTATTCTTTAAAGTCTCTCTTGTTCTGCTGTCTGACAGTTTCAACCTTTCTTCACTAAAAATTAATTATCTCTTTGTACGGAATTTGGATGATGATCTCGTCTATTTCTCTTGAAAATAGACTCATTCATAATTGTAAAAATATAATTTCTAGCCCATAATTATTTTTCATTACAATTTTTAATAATTTTATAAATTCAGAATAGGGAATTCTGAAATCATTCTGACTCTATCTCACAAAAAATCAAATATCTCATAATATAAATTTTTTTTGCTTACACTGTTTCTCTTATATGAAAATAAACTCAATAAGCTTTTATTTCATATCTTATTCAACTTTTAATTTGATTTCCACCATTTTTTTGTGATTTTTCAAAGTCACACAATTGCTGCTGTCCAAAACTATTTTGTTGTTAAATTTACTCTTTCATAATTTCACTTACTCCATTTCATCTTACCGAAGGTTCGATCAAATATCGAGCACATTGTTCATAAATTTTTACACTTATACCTACACTTATTCATCACATAGCCATATTCAATTACACTTAGTCGTTACATGATCACATGTATTTTCACTTAGTCAATTTTTCGTTGAACTCATCTGAATAATAACAGATATACGGTGGCCTGCACATAGTACCACCCTTGTAGCCAAAGCTATCTTGTGCACATAATAGCCTGCACTTAGTACTACACATGTGATCAAAACCATCACTTACACATAGTGGCCTGCACTTAGTACCACACATGTAACACCCCAAACTCGGCCTAGAAGTTAGGCCCGAATCTGGCGTGCCACATGGAAGTGTTTTTCAAAACCATCTTTGCAATTGTTAAAAACTTGTTTGAGAATTACAGCCTCTTTGTTAAAACCCAAAACACTTAAGCAATTATGTCTACATGAAAACATAATTATCTTTAACAAACCTTTTCGGTTGCGAACGTATATTTGAAATAAACGATTTACGAAAATGTTACGTTTGAAATAGAGTTACAAAAGCATTTTGAAATATTGCGGAAACGTAGATAAAATACAAGTATTTTTGAGAGATTGATTGATGAATCAATCAATGAACTTTAAATCCGTGACTTTTGAAAATGTCGTAAATAATTTGAAAGAAAGTTCGAGTTAAATCATTTTGTAAAAGTTTATTTTGAAATCCATTTGTTAATCGATTTTAGAAAACCTTTATTTACGTTTTAGAAGAATTCTCGTTTTAAACAATTTAAGCAAAATAATAGGTATATCAACCATAAAGCAAATAATAAAATACTCCAGAGGCCTTATTACAACTTTAAACCCAACATAATAAAAGTAACGAAATAAAGCGGAAAAGTAATTTACTAAAGTTCGAAACATTTATTTCTGAAGTATGGCCTCCACCGAGTCATCCATCGCCCCAAGTCCTCGTCACTAAGCATTACCTACAAGGGTTAAGAAAGGGGGTGAGTTACAAGAACTCAGAGTGCTATCCCCTTACCGTCATCCACTGGGCCTGAACCCATATATCAATATCTTGGGCCTAAGCCCATATAGAAAAATCTTAGGCCGAAGCCCATTTACAAAACAAACTGGGCCTTAGCCCTATAAAATGATAATGCAGATAATGTAATGCAACCCAACCCATCCATCCAATCTCTCCACCCGTACCGACCAATCTCTCCTGTGGGGATCAAGTCAACCCACCCCGCCAGTCTCTCCAATTTGCAGTCAAGCTGCCATTTATAATATTTGTGGTTGAGCCACCAGAATCATATACGGTAATATAATCGGCACACAGCCTTAATCACGATGGCATAAAGCCATATTTTAATTGGCACATAGCCATTATCAGAATTTGTGGCAATGCCACCGGTCTACTCTTCTCTTCATTCAAATTTCCCATTCCATACAATATGTAAATATGCAACATATATAATAAATCATGATATTAATTCAGAGATTCATTACAAAAATTCGGCCCATTATAACACTTTGCAAATCAGCCCATTAGGGCAATATATCAAATTAACACATCGGCCCATATAGCAAATTCTTAGATTAGCCCATTTAGCAAAATATCAAATTGGCCCATATAGCAAATATCAAACGGCCCATATAGTATATATCAAACGGCCCATATAGCAAATTATCAATCGACCCATATAGCAAATTATCAATCGACCCATATAGCAAATATCAAACGGCCCATATAGCAAATTATCAATCGGCCCATATAGCAAATATCAATTTGGCCCATAAGGGTATTTTTGTAATTTTCATAATTTTACCCACTAAGGGTAATTCGATAATCTCGCAACCCAGGGGTATTTTGGTAATTTACCCTCTAAGGGTATTACAGTAATTTCGCAACCTAGGCTTAACTACTAATATGGGGCATAAAATCAGAATTATCCATCTGCATCATACTGACTAAATTGACCATAACTCGAGTTAGAAAACTTGAAATCTAAATCCGTAAATTTTCCTTGAAACTAGACTCATATATCTTTCTCCTATAATTTTTCCAGAATTTTTAGCTTAACCATTTAGTACAGTTTATTCCTTAAAATTTTCCTTGTTTCACTGTCCAATGATTCTGACCTCTCTTACCTTAATCTCAAATATCTTACAGTACGCTTTTCATATACTGCTCCCACTTGTTTCTGTTGAAAATAGGTTCACTAAGGAATCCATACATATCAATTATAACTCTTAATTCATTTTGTACAATTTTATACGACTTTTCCAAGATACAACAGAATACCCCCAAGTCATTCAAAACCAGTCTCACTAAAATTAAAATATCTCAGAATATAAAATTCTTTTCCTTCTCTGTTTCTTCCATATCAAAATAGACACAGTAAGCTTTAATTCTATATCTTATTCACTTTCTAATTCACTTTCTCCTATTTTTTGTGATTTTTCAAAATCACGTCACTACTGCTGACCAAACTATTTTATTACAAAATACGATTACCACTACGATCATACGCAAGCTTGAGTGATCACGGATGCCGGTTTTTAGTTTTCTTTGGTATTTTGACCAAATCACAGAACATATCATACAAACTTTCAGAGATATGTGAGATTACACACCATATCAAACATGTATTTGGAAGGTACGGGATTACACACCTGATTTTGATTCCTAAAGAACCACTCTTCGTTGACCCACTAATTCCGAGTGGTCGATGATTGGGTAGATCAAGCAATTTAATCCCTATAAATAATATCGATTAATCATCACCATCTTAATGAATAAAGAATGATTTATAGAATCCTTGAAGAACACTTACCTTAAAGATTTTAGAATCGATTTCTAGCGATTATATGATTGAAACACCCCAAACCTGGCCCACGAGCTTTGACCAGATTTGGTATGTTCCTCAAGAAAACCGGTTTCAAAGTTCTTTGTTACTTAGAGAAAACTTGTGCGATTTTAAAGAAAATATGGTTTGGGTTGGGCTTGTGTTGAAAACCAATTTATCTTACATTGAAATCCATTTATTTAAGGTGACAAAACATTTAGGGTTTATTTTAAAAGAAATTTTACTTAAACTTTAATTGATAAAAATTTGTAAACATAATAAATAAAATAAATGTAAAATAAAATAGTCCCTATGGCCTTATTACATCAAATAAATCCAAATAATTGAAAGTACTTAAGTAAAAATAAAAGTCCAAATCGTAAAATTTCTTGCTGTGCATGGCCACCTTTAAGCTCCCGCTGACCCGGTCCATTACTGATCATCACCTGAAAAATCTTCCCACAATGGGGTGAGTCAAACAGACTCAATGTGTACACGACACTAAATCATAATAGAATCAGGCATACAATAGTTACACATTCAAAACATAAAATACAAGTTATGATGCATTCCCAAACCCAAACCTAATTGTCCATCCGTTACACACCCCCGTACCTGCCAGTCACACCGTGGGGACTACTAAATCAACCCTCCTTCCGCTACACACCATCGAAGGCAGTAGCTGCAGTCGACGTGCTCATCGCCCATATAAATTCGTGGCATAGCCACCAGATAATTGTGTCATGAGACACCACATTTAGATAATGTAACCGAAGTTACCACATTCAGATAATGTGACCGAAGTCACCACATTCGGATAATGTGGTGAAGTCACCACATTCGAGATAGTGAGACCAAGTCACCACATTCACTTCCCTTTCTCATATAACCCGAATGCCCCATATTTTTCATATTATGCATATCATACTTAAATTCACATTCATGTCACTTTTCACATGTTAAATATAACATATTTCGTAATCCTAGTAGAAGTAGGAACGCGTGCTGAGTACTTAGTACCATATTATGGTACTTTAGCCACTTTCATATACTTAATAACACATATATTAATAAACATAGCCATAATACATATTATAAAGTAGTGTGGGGTACACACCTGATTCGCTTAGTAAATTCCTTGAGATTTGAAATCGATCATCGCTTAAATCCTTAATCCCTACATTTGATTAATCACTTACTAATTTAATAAAAAGCCACTCAGCCATAAATCCAAATCCTAGTAGGATTAGTATTCTTAAACTTACCTTGTTGCCGATTGGGACACCAACAAATCCCGAAACTGATCCTTGTTTTCCTAGTAGTGTCGAAATTCCTACTAACTCATGAATTAGGCACGAACGCATAACCCCTAATCTAGGATGTTACAGTTCTACCCTCCTTAAAAATAATTTCGTCCTCGAAATTACTTACTATGATCGTACAATCCTTCTCACCGCACTATGCTTACGCTGCGCACTCTGATCTTAATAGAGCCATCATACCTTCTAGGCACAATCTCTAAGTTCACGTCCCCTAGAACTTATTTCTAACGTCGCGATCTAATCTGATTAAAAAGTTTTATACATCAGAATTTTGTTCCACTTATTAACCACGAACAATTTTATGAAATGAGTTTTAGGAGTGGTTCTTTCGTATTCATACATGCACACAGTCTTTCCATCCATTCATACATCCATCAAACAATTATGAACCTTTGTTCATTCAGAGAAATGTTGTAGTTTTCGTTGTCGGTGTTTTTCCACTACCCAGGGGTATTTTCGTAATTTTGTCCTACAGGGGTATTTTCGTAATTTTTCAAAAGAAAAAAGTTCCTTGGTGATTTTGTCACAAAGTATTTTGGTATTTTTAAATTCCCGGGGTATTTTGGAAAAATTTTGAAATCTGGAGGTATTTCGGTAATTTTAGACCTCGGGGCAAATTTGTAGAATTTAATAAATCAGAGATATTTCAAAAGTTGCAAAACTTTGAGGGTTCTTTTTGAGAATTGTATTTTCCAAAACGGTGATGTTGCAAAAATTTGGAAGTCAGGGTCATTTTGGTAATTTTGTAAGTTAGGGGTAGTTTTGTAATTTTCCAAAATCAAGGTATTTTTAATAGTTTGCAAATTAGAGTTTTTGAACATTTATAAAATAATGAAATTTTGATTAAACTATGGGTAGTTTGGACATTTTATAAACCAAGGGCATTTTTGTAATTTCACAATCAGGGGTATTTAGGTAATTTCATAAATCGGAAATTTTTCGAAAAAATTTTGTAAAAATAGTTCTCACTAATTAAAAAGGTAATTTTAAGAGTTTTAAAACTAGGGTTTTTAAAAAAGCACGGCTAGTTCCCTTTTGGGTTTTAGTTATTGTGTTTAGCCGATGACTAAGTCCTCTTAGTTAGGGTGAGCAGTTTACACGCACTGCTGTAGGATTCGAGTAAAGAGGAGGTGAGTCGCTAGATTTGCTTAAATACCAAGCTCTTCATCGAGTCCACTCCTAGACATGCGCACATGATTTACCACACCCTAGCTCGGCGACTTAATCATAGGTTGGTTTAATGGTTCTTAAGTCTTATGCACTTGTGTTTGAGTAGACTAGTCCTAGGGTTCACATACTTAATATTCTAATCTACGTTCCATTTCTACCCTTCTACAAATCATAATATAAATCACACAAGAGATCGAAGTACTTACCTGGTGGACTGCGGGTCGGAGACTTAGGTGCTATGCCAGAAAACCTGCTCATCTTCAAAAATACTTTCATAAAACTCATTTGGGATCGATTTGAAAATGTTTTGGGCCTTAGCCCACAGGCCGAGAGTTTAAAACTGGGCTCTGATACCAAACTGAAACACCACAAACCCGGCCCATGAGTTTTGACCAGATTTGGTATGTTACTCAAGAAAACCGGTTTCAAAGTTCTTTGTTACTTAGAGAAAACTTGTGCGATTTTAAAGAAAATATGGTTTGGGTTGGGCTTATGTTGAAAACCAATTTATCTTACATTGAAATCCATTTATTTAAGGTGACAAAACATTTAGGGTTTATTTTAAAAGAAATTTTACTTAAACTTTAATTGATAAAATTTTGTAAACATAATAAATAAAATAAATGTAAAATAAAATAGTTCCCTATGGCCTTATTACATCAAATAAATCCAAATAATTGAAAGTACTTAAGTAAAAATAAAAGTCCAAATCGTAAAATTTCTTGCTTTGTGCATGGCCACCTTTAAGCTCCACGACCAGGTCCATTACTGATCATCACCTGAAAAATGTTCCCACAACGGGGTGAGTCAAACAGACTCAATGTGTACACGACACTAAATCATAATAAAATCAGGCATATAATAGTTACACATTCAAAACATAAAATACAAGTTATGATGCATTCCCAAACCCAAACCTAATTGTCCATCCGCTACACACCCCCGTACCTGCCAGTCACACTGTGGGGACTACTAAATCAACCCTCCTTCCGCTACACACCATCGAAGGCAGTCGCTGCAGTCGACGTGCTCATCGCCCATATAAATTCGTGGCATAGCCAGCAGATAATTGTGTCATGAGACACCACATTCAGATAATGTAACCGAAGTTACAACATTCAAATAATGTGACTGAAGTCACCACATTTAGATAATGAGACCGAAGTCACCACATTCACTTCCCCTTTCTCATATAACCCGAATGCCCCATATTTTTCATATTATGCATATCATACTTAAATTCACATTCATGTCACTTTTCACATGTTAAATATAACATATTTCGTAATTCTAGTAGAAGTAGGAAACGTACCTGAATACTTAGTACCATATCATGGTACTTTAGCCACTTTCATATACTTAATAACACATATATTAATAAACATAGCCATAATACATATTATAAAGTAGTGTGGGGTACACACCTGATTCGCTTAGCAAATTCCTTGAGATTTCAAAATCTGATCTACTGCTTAAATCCTTAATCCCTACATTTGATTAATCACTTACTAATTTAATAAAAAGCCATTCAGCCATAAATCCAAATCCTAGTAGGATTAGTATTCTTAAACTTACCTTGTTGCCGATTGGGACACCAACAAATCCCGAAACTGATCCTTGTTTTCCTAGTAGTGTCGAAATTCCTATAACCTTACATTAGATTTAATCTAATCCTCAAAACATAAAGCATGGCCTTTGGCCGAATCTTATAGTTTCTTACCTTAACTCTTTAAATCCCGAAACTCTCTTCCTGATTAATGGAGATGCCGAAATACCTTAGATCTGAAATCCCGAAATTCACCTTCCATATTTCGATCAATAAGATTGAGGAGGGATTAGACTAACTTTCGGCTTAAAAGAAAGGAATTCAATTATGATTATAGATCCTTACCCTTTATATTGAAATCAACAGATCCTTCTTGACACCACTTCAGAGATTCGGCTATGGCTAAATGATGCTCTCACAACTTTCGACTTTTGGAGGGATTAGAAAGAAAAGAGAAGAGAAGAGAAGAGAGCCTTAAAAAAATTTGGCATAGAGAAGAGGAAGAAGAAAAATTGATGAGTAGCCCTCTTTCCTTCCTTTTATAGCCAAAATTACTACTCAGAATCCCTTACTTGGCCACCACTCTTCTTTATTTGATAACTTTATCCTTTGAATTAATAATAATAATTCTTCTATTATCTCTTCTTTTATCCATTAAAAAAAATAAAAGGAATTAATCCACAATTATCTCTTGAAAATAATTCAATTTAAAAATCCTTTATTTATCACCTTTTTAATCGAATATTTATGAAAATAAAACACCTCCTTTCCAGAAGCATGTGCCATCCACCTTAGTCTTCTGGAAGTAAAAATAAAACCTCATTTATTTGCTTCCCAAGTGACTCGAACTCAGGCCCATTCCTCTTGCATATGGCGCCATTTCCATAGGCCCTAAGTGACATCTTCAGGCCACTTTTCCAAGCCTGTTTGTGTGTCAAATTTCACAAACTTTTTCTTTTAAGGCCACCTTGCCTTAATTTCCCCTTTTAAACCTTAAAACTCGTCATTTCTAGGTCATTTCTAAGTTTCCAAAAATTTTTGATCGGCTCTGTAAACTTGACATTTCCTTACATTTCCAAGTTTCCAGAAATGTTCACTTTCCTTTTTTGAATCATTTCTAAATCATTTTCCTAGTTTCCATAAATGTTCACTTTCCTCTTTATTCCTTTACATTTCCAGGACGTTTCCCTACATTTCCAAGACAAGACATTTCCTTACATTTCCATACATATCCATACATTTCCTTACATTTCCATACATTTCCATACATTTCCTTACATTTCCTTACATTTCCTTACATTTCCATACATTTCCATACATTTCCTTACATTTCCTTACATTTCCATACATTTCCTTATTTCTAGAATTCACATAACACATTCATAATTCATAAAACATGCCATTTTACCACATGGTTCCTTGTGTCATGCTTCACACGGAGTTTCTTTTAAAGCCTCATTTACCTAGCTTCCCTTTTTACTTGAAAACCAATAATTTTCCAAAGCTTTCTTCTTCCATCCTAGAATTCTAAAAACCCTTAATACACTTCCAACACTGCCAAAACCTACTAACTCATGAATTAGGCACGAACGCATAACCCCTAATCTAGGATGTTACAATGATGACTTCAGAAAAATCCAAGTTTTGGCCTTCCACTATATTTCTACGAGGAAGGAAATGATTTCGAATGAGAGAAAGTAAGGTGATGATCATGGTCAAAATGACCATCCAAAAACCAAAGTTTGGATTCGGTCATAAGAGAAAGAAAATAAAACATTGGAAAGAATACTTACCGATTGATTAAGGAATGAGAAAGAAAGAATGATAAAAAGGTTTCGGTTATGGAAAAGAATGAACAATGATATTCGGCTATCAAGGAAGGTGGAAAGAAAATGAGTATGTGACCAAACAAAAGAGAAAAGCAATGCACTATTGTGCTAATATGTTTCGGCAAGAAGGGTTGCAAAATTGGGAGAAATGACACAAAGTTGCCAAAGGGAATTTTTTTGCCAAAACACTACTAAGTCTTTGCCTAATGCCAAAAATAAAAAAAAATTCAGCTACCTATTCTCCCCAAAATCGTCCATGTAACATCCTGGAAATGGGCCTATGCATTTTTGATTTAATTATACGAAATGGCATGTCTTATGTGTTATGAATGTATGGTGAACATTTTTGGAAACTTGGAAATGTAAGGAAATGCTTCAGAAATGTTAAGTTTCAAAAGAGGAAAGTAAACATTTTTGGAAACTTGGAAATGTAAGGAAATGTCTTGTCTTAGAAATGTAAGGAAATGACTTGGAAATGGAAGGAAATGTCTTGTCTTGGAAATGTAAGGAAATGACTTGGAAATGGAAGGAAATGTCTTGTCTTGGAAATGTAAGGAAATGACTTGGAAATGGAAGGAAATGTCTTGTCTGGGAAATGTAAGGAAATGACTTGGAAATGTAAGGATATGACTTGGAAATGTAAGGAAATGTCTTGTCGTGGAAATGTAAGGAAATTTCTTGGAAATGTAAGGAAATGTCTTAGAAATGTAAGGAAATGCTTTAGAAATGTCAAGTTTAAAGTTTAAAAGAGGGACACGAAGCAAGGTCGTCTTAAGAGAAAATGTATGTGAAATATGACATACAAATAGCCTTGGTAAAATGGCTACAAGGCGCCACTTAATGGCCTATCAAGTGACGCCACATACATAGGCAAATGGGCCAAGGATCGAGTCGCATGGAAAGCAAATAAAAGAATTTTATTTTGCTACAAGGAGCAGAGAGGTGGACGGCATTAAGGCTCTTAAAAGAGGAGTTTTATTCTCTTTAAAATTCGGCAAATAGATAGATAATGATGGATTATTATTAGTATTATTTTATTAAGAGATAAGAGATAATTATTGGATTAAGTTTCATTAAATTGAATAGGTGATAATTAAAGAGATAAAGCTATCAAAATAGAAGAGTGATGGCCAAGTAAGGGATTCTAAGTTAGTAATTTCGTGTAACACCCCAAACCAGGTCTATGCGTTAAGACGAGATTTGGTTTGTCACTCCGATTGAACATCCAAAATTCTCTAATGATTTAAGTAAAACAGTAATGCAAAAACCTTTAAAAAAATAAGGTTTAATAAAAACTCAGTACAATGATTTAAAATTTATGAATTTGGAAAAATATACTTGTTTGAAATCTTATATATATTTGTCAAAACCTTAACGTAGTTTTAAAAGAATTTAAAAAAGATTGAAAAGTAATTAAGATGTCCAAATTGTAATAAAACCCAATACTTTTAAGATAATCTTATAGATTTAATATAAGCCCATATTAAAACAAAATTTAAATCCATCCACACATAAAATCCATAAAAACATAATTAGAGGCCTTATTACATCATACCCAAAATAGTAATTAAAATAAGTAACTTAAATAAAGTTCATAGTTTATAAAACCCAAGCTTGTAGTATGGCCTCCACCAAGTCATCCCCGGCCCAAGTCCACATCAATTTCCATTACCTGAGATGGATAATAAAACGGGGTGAGTTACAAAGAACTCAGTGTGTAACTCACTTACCACCATTATTGGGCCAGATCATCAAGACATTAAGTTGGGCTTGAGCCCAATTGCAGATTTAACAATATAGAATAAAATAGAATAAATAAAATGCATGTACCTAATTTCCATCCGCTACACACCCCCGTACCAACCAACACACCTGTGGGGATCAAGTCAACCCACCCCGCCAAACACACCAATCGTAGGCATTAAGCCTTTTAAATAATATTGTAGTGCACTACCGAACTAGATTGTGACATAGTCACCGAACTAGAGGCATTAAGCCATAAAAATTTGTGGCAGAGCCACCGAACTAGATTCTTAGCCACAGGCCTTTCTTCTCTTCATCACATATCCCATCCCATGCAATTATGTATGCATAACAAACTTTAGTCATATAATAATTTATCAAGTAACCCATATTACAAATGAGTCTATAATTAAACTTTTCATTTGAGCCTATTAAACAAAATAGTATTTAGCCCATATAGCGATCTAGCGAACTTTGGCCCATATGTCGAACTAGAAGATTTTTGGCCCATTTAGCGATCTAACAGTTTTACGGCCCAATTTATCGATCTAGCAGTTTTACGGCCCAATTTATCGATCTAGCAGTTTTACGGACCAATTTATCGATCTAGCAATTTTTGCGTAACAACTTAGCAATATAGCAGTTTTTCATAAATTTCTCGGTTTTAACCGTTTTCATGCATTTACACAAAAGTACTGATTACTACAAAATTTCTGATTTGGCCATCTTTACGATTTATTAAAATACTTACGGTTTGGTATTTAACCCGAGAGATAAGTGTGAAGTTACACACCTGGTTATAGTGAGAACTAGACTTTCCCGCTCGTCGATACCTATACGCATCACGATAAATTAAAATGCTATAATTTATTAACGAAACTAATCTTAAAAATAACGATCTAAACTTTTACCCTCAAATTTTCGAACTATTTCTACTTGCGGTTTCTCCCCGATTGATGGTTCGTTAACCGATGCAAATCCACGAACAAACAAAGGTTCGGGAGTACGAACAACTTCAAACAATTGATTCTCCTCGGATGAGCGTCCACAACCGGTGGAAAATCTCGGATTCGAAATAGCCCTTTGCTTATACTTAGGGGGATTAATGGAACCACCCTTCTTCCGAACACTATTCACTGCCCTTTTCTTCCCTATCTTGATTGTCTTCAATGACAAAAGATCATAAGTCCAAACTAACATAATATCGAAAACAATATGACCAAAGGTTTTTAGGAGTGAGATTTCCTTACCACAATATCCTTGTTCCACAAAAAGAGAGTCGACCAAAACGTTCCCTTAACACCTTAAATCGATTCCAACATTCTATTATATTCACGAACACTTGAGTTCCGATCTTCCACTATCGCACTAAAGTATAACAAATAAAAACGTTAATAGAATGAACGTTTATTTCGATCAAAGAAAGCCTTCATACCACCATCAAGATTCGGCCATGACAACTATTAACTAACATTAACTAAAAAGAATTCTTACCTATTGTCCACGGTTGAAAAGAGAAGATTGAGAATGATGTTTGTGAATGATGGAGGATTCGTTTTTGTATAACCAAAGAAAAGAAAATGGTTCGGCTATGGGCACACTAACATTCGGCCATTGGAGAAAAATGGAGAAAATGAGTGAAAAGAAATAAAATATCAGAGAAGAGATGATGATGATGTTGTTTCGGTTTTCAAAAAGGAGAAAAGAGAAAGAAAAAGATGTGCTTAGGAGCAATGTATATTCGGCAATGAGGAGAAGAAAGAAAAAGAAAGGAATGGCCTTTTTGTGATGGTAATTTCGGCACTATGAAGAGGAAAAAAGAATACTAAAGTGATGAGCAAAAATGACCAAATGGTCAAAAGAATTTGGCTTGCCAAAAGATCAAATTCGGCCAAAGGAAAAGAGGTTGAGAGGAGAGTTGCAAAACTTTGCACAAAATGCTAGGAATGACCAAAACAAACTCCTAAACCTTGCCAAACTACTAGCATATTCGGCCAACCTCCCCCCTAGCCACATTGCCGTCCAAATTCATGGTCAAATGGCCATGAATTTGTTTCAAAAACATTTTCCTTGATACATGCCCTATGTCCCCATATCTTTCCAAAAGTTCTTGATTCCATACCATAAGTTAACACTTACCTTATTCCTTTAATCTACTAACCAAAAATAACAAGGTCAACACTTACCATAATTAAGCTTGGCCGACACTTACCATACTAGAGCAAAATAAAAGTTATCTAAATGCTAACTAAGGGATTCGAACCACTCCCCTCATGCTATTACCCATGCGCCAACACCATCTTGCCATTACTCATCTTATGCTACACTTTGACACTTTAATTAACTTAAGTGTCAATGCTATTTGCTCCACTTCAATAAATTCTCAAACTAAAAATTATTCCATACCCGAATAATTCTATACTCTTCTTCAGGACTATAATAGGCACGAAAAGAAATAAGAAAAATTTTCCTTCATAATCTAAACACCAAGACATGCAATAAATCGGTACTCGAATTTTAGGGTGTTACAACTCTACCCTCCTTAAAGAAAATTTCGTCCTTGAAATTTACCTAATTGAAAGAGGTGAGGGTATTGTTGCCGAATTGCATCCTCAGGCTCCCACGTAGCTTCCTCCACTCCGTGATTACGCCATAAAACTTTGTCCAACGGCACGGTTTTCTTTCTTAGCACTTTGACATCCCGGTCTAAGATTTCCACTGTTTCCTCCTCAAAAGACAAGTCTGAATTCAACTCCACTTCTTCTACCGGTACTATGTGCGTCGGATCCGATCTATAGCGCCTCAGCATGGAAACATGAAAAACATTATGAATTTGGCTCAACTCCGGAGGTAATTTGATCTGATAGGCCACTGGACCAACACGCTTCACCATACGATATGGTCCAATGTATCTAGGACTCAATTTGCCCTTCTTTCCAAACCTGAAAACCTTCCTCCAAGGCGATACCTTCAAGAAAACTTGATCCCCCACAGCATGATTGATATCCTTACGCTTCAGATCTGCATACGACTTTTGTCTATCCGAAGCTTCCTTTAACCGTGCTCGAATAGTTTTTACTTTTTCTTCCGTTTGAGAGATCATCTCGGGACCTAGCATCTATCGTTCGCCCAATTCGGTCCAAAAATAGAGAGAACGACACCACGACCATACAATGCCTCGTAGGGTGCCATCGAATGCTAGGACCGATAGCTATTGTTATAAGCAAATTACGCAATGTAGAAAATCCTCCCAACTACCTTTGAAGTCGATTACACATCCCTTAACATATCTTCCAGAATCGAATTACTCTTTCCGATTGACCATCGATCGAGGATGAAAAGCCGTCTTGAAGTTAAGCTTTGTTCCCGAGCTTCATGCAAAGCTTTCCAAAACCGTGATGTAAACCTAGGATCCCTATATCGATATAATAGACAAGGGTACCCCATGCAACCTCACGATTTCAGATACATACAGCTTAGCCAACTTCTGTAACGAGTAATCTGTATGAACTGGTAGGAAATGAGCAGTCTTCGTCAAATGATCAACAATTACCCAAACAAAATTTTTCTTAGTAGGTGTTAAAGGTAACCCACTAACAAAATCCATTGTTATCCGCTCCCATTTCCAAAGAGGAATCTTTACCAGTTGTAATAAACCTGATGGCAATTGATGCTCGCCTTCACTTTGCGACAAGTTAAACATCTTCCCACAAATTCGAAATCTCACGCTTCAACCACAGCCACCAATCGTTTCACGAAGATCCCGATACATCTTATTTCCTCCGGGGTGCATAGCATAAGGGCTATTATGCGCCTCCCGTAAAATCATTTGTCTCAGATCCGAGTCCTTAGGCATACAAACTCTTCCCCGAAAACACAACACACCTTCCGTGTTTATTCTAAAATCCTCTATTCCACCATTTTCCACTTGTTGAATTAGAAGTCCCAACTTCTTATCTGATATCTGTTTTTCCTTGATTTGTTCTAACCACAGAGGCTTCACCTGAAGTTCCGCTATCAGACTACCATCCTCGTACAAACTCAAATGGGCAAACATTACTCTCAAATCAGATACCACCTTACGACTTAACGCGTCTACTACCACATTAGCTTTTCCAGGATGATATTCGATTGAGAAATCATAGTCCTTTAATAGCTCCACCCATCTTCGTTGTCCCAAGTTTAATTCCTTCTGAGTAAGAAGATACTTAAGACTCTTGTGATCCGTATAGATGATAGACTTTTCACCGTAGAGGTAATGCCTCCAAACCTTTAAAGCAAACACTACTGCAGCTAACTCCAAGTCATGAGTAGGGTAGTTTACTTCGTGCGGTCTCAGCTGACGAGAAGTATAAGCCACCACTTTCCCACTTTGCATCAATACACAACCTAAGCCTGCATGCGATGCATCACAATAAACTATAAACTCCTTTTCCACCTCGAGTTGAATCGATCTGGGCGCTTAGTCAAAATCTTTTCAATTTCTCGAAACTTTCTTTCTTTGTTTATCGGACCATATATACGGTACCGCAACGCTTAGTTAGTTAGGGTACGGCAATCAACGAAAACCCCTCAACAAAGCGTCTATAGTAACCAGCCAAACCCAAGAAACTCGAATCTCATTTCATCGACTTTGGTGGTTTCCAATCCAATCTGACTTCAATCTTACGAGGATCCACCCTTATTCCTTTGGTGATACTACATGACCCAAAAAGTCACTTCCTTAACCAAAATTCACATTTCTTCGAATTTGGCATACTGATTGATTATCTCAAAGTAAGCGTAATACAATTCGCAAATGTGAGTCATGCTCCTCTTTATTCCTTGAATATACCAAAATGTCATCTATGAATACTACCACAAATCGGTCTAAATATGGTTGAAAGACCCGGTTCATCATATCCATAAATGCAGCTGGTGCATTGGTCAACCCAAACGGTATCACCAAAAACTCATAATGTCCATAACGAGTTCGGAAAGCCGTCTTGTGAATATCCGCTTCTTTCACCTTAAGCTGGTGATAACCCGATCTCAAATCAATTTTGGAGAAAAGCTGCAGCTCCTCCTTGGCCCGATCAAGCGGTCATCAATTTTCGGCAGAGGTACCTATTCTTGATCGTCAACTTATTCAATTGCTTGTAATCAATGCACATACGCATCGACCCGTCCTTCTTCTTAACAAACAAAACCGGTGCTCCCCACAGGGACACACTCGGTCAAATAAACCCCGATCTAGCAATTCTTGAATTTGAGCTTTAAGCTCCGACAACTCCTTCGGTGCCATTCTATAAGGAGCAATGGACACTGGAGTCGTTCCGGGCAAAAGCTCAATACCAAATTCCACTTCCGATCGGAGGTATACGGGAAGTTCTTCAGAAATACATCCGAAAATTCCTTCACTGTTCTCACATCTTCCACCGATAACTCTTTGGCATCTAAAGCACTAATAAAAGCTAGAAATGCTCCATACCCTTTTCGCACCAACTTTTCCACCTTTAACGCAGATACCACATTTGCCAAATAATTCCTTCGTTCGTCAATCATAACTATTTCCTTATCTTCCACAGTTCTTATTGACATTCACTTTTCAGCACAATCCAATTGCGCCCGGTGCTTAACCAACCAATCCATGGCCAAAATGATATCGAACTCACCAAAAGGCAATTCCATCAAATTCGCCAAAAATATTTCTCCTTGAACTTCTAAGGGCACATCTCTAAACAGTTTGTTTACCAACACCGACTGTCCTAAAGGACTAATTACCTTCATCTCACTATCGAAAATTTCAGATTCTAAATTCAAGTTTCCAGATATGGTGCTAGCAACATACGAATGGGTAGAACCAATATCTATCAAAGCAATAACAGGTACATCAAAGATGAAGAACGTACCAGTTATCACATCAGGTGCATTGCCATCCTCACAGCGTCTGACTGCATACACCAACCCTGGCTGTCTTGCATCCGTGTTACCTCTAGAACCATTGCCTCGACTCGCTGCACCTTGACCACATCCAGCCCCATTACCACCACGACCTCTCGGTGGTTGCTGAGCTCCTCTTGCCGGTTGTGCACCAGTATTACGAGCTTCCTGAGTTGTATCCATTCGTCGAGGACAATTCCTATATTGATGATCCATTGAACCACATTTATAGCAAGCACCCGTTTTCTTCTAGCACTCTCCAAAATGCCGTTTCCCACATTCAGCACAGTCTCGACTCTGATTAACAGCTATAGGTGTTCCACCTTGAGCTGGCTCATCATTCCGAGGCCTCTTCAGAAACCTTTTTGAAGGACCCGAATACTTCATATCTCTCTTGCCTCTAACTCACTCCCGATTCTGACGTTCTGAGTTCTTAGCCTCTTCGGCTATCTTGGCCTTCTCCACAAGCGTGGCAAAAGTTCTAACTTGTTGTGGGGCTATCAGAACCCGCAACTCATCGTTCAACCCATCCTCAAAACGTACACAACGCTCATGATCCGTTGACACTATTGTTCGAGCATAGCGACTCAAACGTAAAAACTCAGCCTCATACGCTTGCCACCGTCTTATTCCTTGGACCAGATTCAAGAATTCCTTCCTTCGGGCATCAACATAACTCGTTCCTACATATTTCCCTTGGAAAGAAACTTTAAAGAATTCCCAATTAACTAATGCAGCTTCAGTACCTTCTCGGACAGTAAGCCACCATTGGCATGCTTCGTCCCTTAACAAGGACACCGCTCCTCTTAGTTTTTGTTCCACCGTGCACTCAAGATCGTCCATAATTCGCTCCACTGCCTCAAGCCAATATTCAGTAACATTTGGAGCTACACCAGAAACACCTCTGAAAACCTCAGCACCACTTGATTTCAATCGTTCCGATATTGACCCACGAGCTGTTGGTCCAGTGCTGGTTCCAGCGACCCTTTCAAGGACTCGCAACATTGCTCGTGTCAAAGCATTATCTTCTTCCATATGATCATGTGATCCCGTCTCACTCTCGAGTGACGCAAGTGCATCCATTTCCGGCATATGACCCGGCGCTTCAGTTGCGCCCCTAACACCTCGTCCTCTACCACGGCCACGTCTACCGCGTCCACGACCACGTCCTCTTGTGCTCATAATGACTAATTCGATTTAATCTGATTAAGAGTTTTATGAATCAGAATACTATTTCAGTGTTTATTAATGATATTTTATGATATAAAAGAGAAAGAGTTGTTTTCGCAATCATATCCTTATTGTCTCAATCTCTACGGTTTTTCAACACCTAAAACTAGAAGTTCTAGAGTGTCTCTATAATCATATCACAATAATAATAAACAATCAATATACAAATACTTACTTGACTTGGCGCGGGATGCTCATGGTGCCATACTACCTTTAAATCAAAAAAGTCTAGAAATTTGAATTGTTTCTCAAACAATTATCATTGTTGAACCCAAACCACAGCCGAGTTTTGAAACTGGCTCTGATACCATTAAATGTAACACCCCAAACCAGGTCTATGCATTAAGACGAGATTTGGTTTGTCACACCGATTGAACATCCAAAATTCTCTAATGATTTAAGTAAAACAGTAATGCAAAAACCTTTAAAAAAATAAGGTTTAATAAAAACTAAGTACAATGATTTAAAATTTATGAATTTGGAAAAATATACTTGTTTGAAATCTTATATATATTTGTCAAAACCTTAACGTAGTTTTAAAAGAATTTAAAAGAGATTGAAAAGTAATTAAGGTGTCCAAATTGTAATAAAACCCAATATTTTTAAGATAATCTTATAGATTTAACATAAGCCCATATTAAAACAAAATTTAAATCCATCCACACATAAAATCCATAAAAACATAATTAGAGGCCTTATTACATCATACCCAAAATAGTAATTAAAATAAGTAACTTAAATAAAGTTCATAGTTTATAAAACCCAAGCTTGTAGTATGGCCTCCACCAAGTCATCCCCGGCCCAAGTCCACATCAATTTCCATTACCTGAGATGGATAATAAAACGGGGTGAGTTACAAAGAACTCAGTGTGTAACTCACTTACCACATTATTGGGCCGGATCATCAAGACATTAAGTTGGGCTTGAGCCCAATTGCAGATTTAACAATACAGAATAAAATAGAATAAATAAAATGCATGTAAGATGAATTTCCCAACCAATCCTAATTTCCATCCGCTACACACCCCCGTACCAACCAACACACCTGTAGCGATCAAGTCAACCCACCCCGCCAAACACACCAATCGTAGGCATTAAGCCTTTTAAATAATATTGTAGTGCACTACCGAACTAGATTGTGACATAGTCACCGAACTAGAGGAATTAAGCCATAAAAATTTGTGGCAGAGCCACCGAACTAGATTCGTGGCCACAGGCCTTTCTTCTCTTCATCACATATCCCATCCCATTCAATTATGTATGCATAACAAACTTTAGTCATATAATAATTTATCAAGTAACCCATATTACAAATGAGTCTATAATTAAACTTTTCATTTGAGCCTATTAAACAAAATAGTATTTAGCCCATATAGCGATCTAGCGAACTTTGGCCCATATGTTGAACTAGAAGATTTTCGGCCCATTTAGCGATCTAACAGTTTTACGGCCCAATTTATCGATCTAGTAGTTTTACGGCCCAATTTATCGATCTAGCAGTTTTACGGCCCAATTTATCGATCTAGCAGTTTTACGGACCAATTTATAGATCTAGCAATTTTTTCGTAACAACTTAGCAATCTAGCAGTTTTTCATAAATTTCTCGGTTTTAACTGTTTTCATGCATTTACACAAAAGTACTGATTACTACAAAATTTTCGATTTGGCCATCTTTACGATTTATTAAAATACTTACAGTTTGGTATTTAACCCGAGAGATAGGTGTGAAGTTACACACCTGGTTATAGTGAGAACTAGACTTTCCCACTCGTCGATACCTATACGCATCACGATAAATTAAAACGCTATAATTTATTAACGAAACTAATCTTAAAAATAACGATCTAAACTTTTACCCTCGGATTTTCGAACTATTTCTACTTGCGGTTTCTCCCCGATTGATGGTTCATTAACCGATGCAAATCCACGAACAAACAAAGGTTCGAGAGTACGAACAACTTCAAACAATTGATTCTCCTCGGATGAGCGTCCACAACCCGGTGGAAAATCTCAGATTCCCAAAATAGCTCTTTGCTTACACTTAGGGGGATTAACGGAACCACCCTTCTTCCAAACACTATTCACTGCCCTTTTCTTCCCTATATTGATTGTCTTCAATGACAAAAGATCATAAGTCCAAACTAACATAATATCGAAAACAATATGACCAAAGGTTTTTAGGAGTGAGATTTCCTTACCATAATATCCTTGTTCCACAAAAAGAGAGTCGACCAAAACGTTCCCTTAACACCTTAAATCGATTCCAACGTTCTATTATACTCACGAACACTTAAGTTCTGATCTTCCACTATCGCACTAAAGTATAACAAATAAAAACGTTAATAGAATGAACGTTTATTTTGATCTAAGAAAGCCTTCATACCACCATCAAGATTCAGCCATGACAACTATTAACTAACATGAACTAAAAAGAATTCTTACCTATTGTCCACGGTTGAAAAGAGAAGATTGAGAATGATGTTTGTGAATGATGGAGGATTCGTTTTTGTATAACCAAAAGAAAAGAAAATGGTTCGGCTATGGGCACACTAACATTCGGCCATTGGAGAAAAATGGAGAAAATGAGTGAAAAGAAATAAAATATCAGAGAAGAGATGATGATGATGTTGTTTCGGTTTTCAAAAAGGAGAAAAGAGAAAGAAAAAGATGTGCTTAGGAGCAATGTATATTCGACAATGAGGAGAAGAAAGAAAAAGAAAGGAATGGCCTTTTTGTGATGGTAATTTCGGCACTATGAAGAGGCACAAAAAGAATACTAACGTGATGAGCAAAAATGACCAAATGGTCAAAAGAATTTGGCTTGCCAAAACATCAAATTTGGCCAAAGGAAAAGAGGTTGAGAGGAGAGTTGCAAAACTTTGTACAAAATGCTAGGAATGACCAAAACAAACTCCTAAACCTTGCCAAACTACTAGCATATTCGGCCAACCTCCCCCCTAGCCACATTGCCGTCCAAATTCATGGTCAAATGGCCATGAATTTGTTTCCAAAACATTTTCCTTGATACATTCCCTATGTCCCCATATCTTTCCAAAAGTTCTTGATTCCATACCATAAGTTAACACTTACCTTATTCCTTTAATCTACTAACCAAAAATAACAAGGTCAACACTTACCATAATTAAGCTTGGCCGACACTTACCATACTAGAGCAAAATAAAAGTTATCTAAATGCTAACTAAGGGATTCGAACCACTCCCCTCATGCTATTACCCATGCGCCAACACCACCTTGCCATTACTCATCTTATGCTACACTTTGACACTTTAATTAACTTAAGTGTCAATGCTATTTGCTCCACTTCAATAAATTCTCAAACTAAAAATTATTCCATACCCGAATAACTCTATACTCTTCTTCAGGACTATAATAGGCACGAAAAGAAATAAGAAAAATTTTCCTTCATAATCTAAACACCAAGACATGCAATAAATCGGTACTCAAATTTTAGGGTGTTACATTTCGGCTATAAGAGGAAAAGAGGGCCATTCGTTCTTTCTTTCAACTCTCTCTCTGTCGAATTCTTTCTAGTAAATATCTCCTTTCTTCATTGTTTTGCCAAGCCAAAAATACACCTTATGTAGCCGAAACTTCATTACCAAATTGCTCAACCCTTTTCTCTTCTTCTTTCATAATCTTTCAAAAGCCGAAAGCAAGATCTCTCTAGGCCATAGTCGAATACTCTCCAAGTCTCAAAACCGAATTCCTGTGGCGTCTAGCATAGGTGCTGTCGATTTCTTCAAGTAAGGGTAAGATCTAAATTTGGTTTCCATTCTTTTAGGCCTGTCGAAATTCAAGAACTAATCCCTCATATTATTCTTTGGCCGAAACTATGAAGGAAGTTTCAGGATTTAGGAGCTGTCGACTAGAAAGAAAAAGAAGTTCTTTTCTCGAAGGTACACCATAGGCCGCATGTTCCCTAGTTATTCGGTGAGTTTCGAGACTTAAAATCCACAGGGTAAGTGTTTATAGCATTCGGCCAAGGCCATGTTTGGTAAATAGATGTGTTTCATTAATTATTCAAAAGCCGAAACTAATCTATCCAAGTAATCTAGTGATTGCCGATTTCAAGAAAGAAGGATACAAAGTTTTCGGCATTTGATTAGACATCAATCGGCACCAAGGTAAGTTTGAGTTACAATAATCCTAATAGGATTTGGTCTTATAGCCGAATAGGCTCTTTGCTAACATATTAAGGTTGGCCGAATGTAGGGATTTAATATCTAAGGCATTAGATCAAGCTTTTCAAGATTTCAGTGAATTTGTTAAGCGAATCAGGTGTGTACCCTACACTAATCTTAATAGATTTATGGCTTAAACTTGATATATGTATTAATATGAAAGTGTAAGAATGTGGCTAAGGTACCATGTTATGGTACAAAGTACTTAGGTACGTTTCCTACTCCTACTAAGATTATGAAATATGTTATATTTAACATGTGATAAGTGATAAGAATGTGAAATTTGGCATGTAATGCATAATATGTATGATATGGGGCATATGGGTTATTGAAAAGGGGAAGTGAATGTGGTGACCTAAGACCACGATATCTGAATGTGGTGACCTAAGACCACGATATCTGAATGTGGTGACCTAAGACCACGATAACCTGAATGTGTGACCTAAGACCACGAATATTTATAAGAGGCGATGAGCACGTCGATCGCAAATGACGCGCGCCGATGGTGTGTAGCGGATGGAGGGTTGACTTAGTAGTCCCCGGTTGTGTGATTGGTAGTGAGTGATGTGTAGCGGATGGCATCTAGGTTTAGGTTCGGGTTGCATCATCTTTTCTATCTGTTATATGAATACGTATGTGATATGATAATGTATGCCTGAATTGTTAAATTTTAGTGTTGTGGTACACATTGAGTCTGTTGACTCACCCGTTGTGGGAACATTTTTGTGTGATGATCGAGAATGGACCGGGTCTGGGAGAGCTTAGTGGTGGCCATGCCAAAGAAGGAAATTATTATGTGGACTCTTTATTTTTCTAAGTACTTTAAATTTCATTTTGGGTTTTTATTTGATGTATTAAGGCCATAGTGAACTATGTTATTTTTTGTTTTATTTACTATGTTACGAAATTTTATTTATTAGAGATTAATTCAATTTAATTTAAAATAAACTTTAAATATTTTGTCACTTGAAATTAAAGGGGTTTCAATATAAAATGAATTTGTTTTCAACTCAAGCCCAACCCACCAGCAAACTATCTTCAAAACACACAGATTTCCAAAGTAATAAAAGAATTTTTAACCGGGTTACTTCGAGAAACATACCAGATCCGGTCTAGGCTCGTGGGCCGGGTATGGGGTGTTTCAGTCCACATGCATCCCCCCTAGGATAAGAGTTTGGCCACCCAAGCTTTCCAAAACATCACCCACAAAATAAGCCTCATGTCCCCCTTTCTTTCCTATTTCTCTTGATTCCTTTCCCCAACTTCAACCTTGCATTATTCTTATAGCCACCTTACCAAAAATAAAGAAGTCCAATTGCCATATATACCTCTTGGCCGACACTTAAGGAAAAAGTGCAAAAATATTAGTCAAAATTTGTACACAATGGGATTTGAACCTCTTTCCTTAAAGTCTTTCACTTGATGCTATAACCTCTTTACCAATTGCTCATTTATGCTAGCAATTTACTCTTTTATTTCCATAAGCCTTGATGTCACTTACTATCTCTCCTTAATAGGCTTAAACACAAAATTTTACTAAGGCCCAACTTGAACCCGGAACTTCATAGAACCCTGTAACTTTCTAAAATCATCTTCCTATAAGTCCAACTTGAAATAATGTCGTTCTCTTGTTCTCAAAAAAAATTTTAAACATTTCTACGCCCAAGGCCAATTGGGCCCAATCCTACTAGGCCCAATTTCGGGATGTTACAACACATGTGATCGAAGCTATCGGGTACGCATAGTATCCTACACTCAGTACTACACATGCGACCTATCTGTCTGGTACACGTAGTAGCCTGCACTTAGTACTACACACGTGACCTAAAACCATCTCGTAGCTCTCCTGTACACATAGTGGCCTACACTCAGTACCACACATGTGACCCAGCTACCTCATTCATATATTTTCTATTCCAAAGGTTCAACTAGGAATTCTCACTTTTCAACATTTTACCAATTCATCCATAATCAATCACAATTCATATTTTACATCAAATAATTACTCCATATTCAACCATATCTCATATAATATAACAAAATATTAAAACATAAATAAAAATGATGTATTATTTACATACAAACTTACCTTGTTAGCACAATCAGTGAAAATGACTTATTCGTCATACTCTTTGTTTTTCCCCCGTTCTAAGTCCAAATCTTGTCTTCCTTGATCTATAACAACACATTTAATTTATTTATTCATCCTGCTACTCAAATTAGCCTAAATTCATATTTTGGCAAAATTTACATTTTTGCCCTTAAACTTTGTCATATTTACACTTTTTCCCTAGGCTCGTAAAATGACTTTTATTCAATTTCCTTGTATATTAAGCCTAGACGAACCATTTTCATAACTAAAACAGCCCCCAATTTCCACTAATTCACACTTTTATGACAAATTTCATAACTTTTACAAATTAGTCCTTTTAGGCATTTTTACCCAAAATCACTTAGTAAAAGTCATTTCTCTAACCATAAACATGCATTTTCTACCATTAAACACAAAAATACACACATATTAATCATGGGTCAAAACCCTAGACTTTAACCATATCTCAAATTAGTGGTAGAAATAGATAGATCTTGTTACGAGGATTTCAAAAAAATAAAAATTATTAAAAACGGGGCAAGAACGGACTTACAATCGATCTTGGAAGCTTGAAAAACCCTATCCATGGTTTCTTCATGGTAATTTCGGCCATAGCTTGAAGATGGACAAAAATTGGCTTCTAATTTTGTTTTTAATTCATTTTAATTACTAAATGACCAAAATACCCCTAACTTAAAAATATTCTATTTCACCTATTTCATGTCCAGTTTTGTCCAACAAATTAACCAATGGTCTAATTACCATTTAAGGACATCCAATTTAAAATTTCATAGCAATTTGACACCTCTAGCTTCTAGAACTCAAGTTTTGCATTTTTACAATTTAGTCCTTTTGACTAAATTGAGTGCCCAAACATCGAAATTTTCGAATGAAATTTTCACGAAATCGTTCCGTGAAATTGTATACCATAAAAATATAATAAAAATAAATTTTCTTACGTCGGATTTGTGGTCTCAAAACCACTATTCTGACTAGGCCCAAAATCGGGCTGTTACATCTCCATTAAGTTGCAGAACTATTGGAGATGTTTTGATAATTTATCGATGAAGGAAAATGAATATGTTAAAGACTTTTCTTCTAGAGTGGCCAAGATTGTCAACCAAATCAAGGGTTGCGGTGATACTATTCCTGAAACGAAAGTGATGGAAAGAATTCTCAAGTTTCTGTCATAAAAGTTTGAGCATATTATTGCTATGATAAAGGATATGAAAGACATACCGCAGCTAAATCGGTATGAGTTGTTTAACTCTCTAGAGGTACATGAAGTTAGAGTCAATGGCTATACGAATCAGTCACTAGAGCAAGCTTTTCAAGTAAAGGCCAACCTCAGAAAAAAGAAATCTGATGCGAAACAGGAACAAAGAGGGGGTCCATCATCCAACAGAGGATCATCGAGTAGAGGACGATGAAGCTCGGGTCAAGGTCATGGCCGGGGACATGGAAGAAAGTCATCTTCAGGTGAGTAAAGGTAGGACACATAGTGTCGTATATGTAAAAGCCAGATCATGATTCAAGAGATTTTTGGCATCATTGCACTTGATGCAAAGTTCCCAATCATTCTAAGCGAGACTGCTGGTTTAAAGAGAAAAGTGAATTTGTAGAATATAAAAATAATTTTATTAGAGAAAATGATGTCGAGAAGTTATTTTATTCATTTACGAATGTCAAGCGTAGCACCAATGAGATTGGTATCTAGATAATGGATCCAACCACCAAATAATCGAAAATCGAGAATCTTTCATTATGCTAGATGAGAAATTCTCCACGTAAGTGGAACTCGGTGACAACAAGCACATGAAGATTGAAGGGCAAGGAGCTGTTGCTATCTCCATAGATGGAGGTAACAAAAAGCATATCCATGATGTCTATTATTCTCCAATATTACGCATAAGTTGTTGAGTGTTGGGCAAATGATGAAGAATGGTTATAGGTTGATTTTTTATAATGATCGTTGTGATATCATCGATAAGAAAAATAATATGAGAGTGACTACTATGAAGATGAATGCAAATTACTTTTTCCCATTCGATAAAGTAGAATTGCAGAATTATGATCTCAAATGTTGAGACATTGATGAATCCTACCTATGACATTTGAGATATGGACACTTGAACTTTAAAAGTTTGCAGCTTTTAAAGAAAAAGGAGATGGTTGCTAGACTTCTTGTGATTCATTCAAAAGAGAGAACTTGTAAGGGTTGTGTGTATAGGAAGATGCATCAGTTTCCATTTTTGAAGACAGCTTGGAGAGCTCGAAACCCCTTAAAGCTTGTCCTTGCTGATATATGTGGTCCAGCTCAAAAGTTCTTCACTCGATAACAAGAAGTACTTTATTCTCTTTGTTGATTATTTTACAAGGATGATTTGGGTCTATTTTCTCGACAAAAAGTCCAATACTTTCAGCACCTTCCTACACTTCAAAGTGCTCTTTGATAAGCAAAGTAGATGTTCGATCAAGACTTTCCAAACAAATCAGGGAGGAGGGTTTATACACAAGTATTTTTCACGGGTACTACAAGGAGAACATGATTCAACGATAGCTCACCATATCGCACACTCCTCGGTAAAATAGAGTTGCTGAGAGAAAGAATCGAACAATTGAAGAAATGGCTCATAACATTCTTAAAGGGAAATGACCCTCAAACAAATTTTGGGCCAAAGTTATGAATATGGCGAATCGCTCTCCAACAAAGGCGGTTTCAGATAGGAATCTGTTTGAGGCCTAGTATGATCAAAAGCTAGTTGCAATTCAGCTCAAAGTTTTCGGGTGCATTTCCTATGCACATTTTTTGCCACAAATGGGAAAATTTTGATGAAAAAGGAGAAAAGTTTATTTTTATCGGCTATAATGATGAGTCCAATGGGTATTGTCTTTATAACCCGAAAACTAGTCAGCTAATTCTGTCAAGGGATGTAACTTTTGATGAATTGAATGCTTGGAATTAGGACAATAATGAATCACAAGTTACAGCAGTACCCAACGGAGTCGGGATAGTTCCATCAGCTGATGCCTCTCTAATAATTCAGGGGACAAAATAGGACGAAAGGTGAAAGTTTTAAAGCAGCTACATCAAGTGATGAATTAGACTCAGATTCTCATCAGAGGTATCACTCCTTATCTGACATATATGCTGCAAGAAATTTTGTTTTGTTTGCTGGACAACCATAAATTTTTGAGGAAGCTACAGAGTAAGAAGTATGGAGAAAAGTAATAAATGAAGAAATTAGAAGCAACAAGAAAAATAAGACGTGGGATTTGGTCTATTTGCCGAAAGAAAAGGATGCGATCGGACTAAAATGGATATTCAAGACAAAGTATAACAAGGATGGAAGAATTCAGAAGTATAAGGCCAGAGTGGTCGCAAAAGACTATTTGCAACAGCCAGAGGTTGACTTCAATGAGACCTTCGCTCATGTTGCTCAGATGAAGACAATAAGAACTACTCTTGCATTGGCATCTAATTAGAGATGAAGGTCTACAAACTGGACATCAAGTTATCCTTCTTGAATGGAGATTTGGAAGAAGAAATATATGTACGCCAGCCTGAAGGATATGTCGTAAAGGGGAAGGAAGAAAAAGTGTATCGACTTCAAAAGGCTCTTTACGAATTAAAACAAGCCCCTTGAGCATATAACAACAAGATTGGCTCATAATTTCAGCACTTTGGTCTTCTACGAAGCCCGTGTAACACCCCAAACTCGGCCTAGACGTTACGTCCGGATCTGGCGCGTCACATAAAAAGGTTTATCATGAAACTTTGCAATCGCTTAAAAATATTTGAATCTCTTTTGTAAACTCTGAATTAGGTTGGTCGTTTGAAAACTCAGTGTTTATTTTTGAAAACTTGTAATTAATTTGAAAACTGCCTTTACTATGAAAATCGGATTTAAACTATTGTGGGTATGTGATATTTTGAAAATACTTGATGTCATTTTAAGCAAAACCGGAATTTTATCCATCATTATTTGTAGATCTTTCGTTACATTTTGGAAAACAGCTATTTACGTTTTTAGGAAAAACCCCGTATTGATTAATTCATAAAAGATAATTAATACGTTAAAAATAAAACCAAATTAAAAATATCAGTGGCCTTATTACAGAACAGAATACCAATTTTAAATAAAAGTAAAATAGAGTTTACTAAATAAATAGTGCATGGCCACCACAAAGTCCACCTCGGCCCATATCCACAGAGCTAAGAGTTACCTGCAAAAATTAAGCAGAGGGGTGAGTCAGAAAGACTCAGTGTGCAATTCCCCACATGAACCATAACTGGGCCCGAGCCCATTCAAATGCCATCTAGACCTTAGCCCTTACAAAATCACATTGGGCGACGCCCATACAGAAACGAACTGGGCCATAGCCCTATTAACACAGTATAGCAGGTAATGAATGCAATGCGATGCAAACCCAGCCCGACCTAGTTATCCATCTGCTACACACCACCCATTCCAGCCAAACACACCAGTGGGGATTTCTACAATCAACCCTCACCATTACACACCACCGATGGCAGTCATGCTGCAGTCAGCTGCTCATCGCTGAAATATGTGGCATAGCCACCGAAATAATGTGACAATGTCACCGAAATATGTGGCAGAGCCACCAAAATAATAATGTAATCGGCACACAGCCTTGGGTAAATATGATTGACACAAAGTCATCAATAACTGTAGTATGTTTGGCACATAGCCATCAGCGACGGTAATATAATCGGCACACAGCCTTGGGTAAATACGACTGGCACAAAGCCATAATCAAGATGGCACGGACCCATATTTAGGTTGGCACATAGCCATTATACAGAATGTGGCAAAGCCACCGAAATATGTGGCAGAGCCACCAAAATATACTTCCCCGATCATCAATATCCCAACCCCATGCAATATGTTGTGTATGTCATGCTCAATCGTTACATGTGTATGCAGAATGGCCATGCTCAGTAACAATCATTTAAACATGTAGTAAAAGCATATCAGTCATACAACCACAGCCAAATCAGTCATATCATAGCACAAGCCAATCACTTACCTACAAGGGCAAATCAGTCATTTTACCCTATCAGGGTATTCCAGTAATCATACCCTTCAGGTGTAGTTCGGTAATTCTACTCATAACTAATTCCTATATGCAGTGCATCTCAAACATAATCAATCATAAAATTAACACATAAAACACTAGTACCACCACGAGAGTAAAACGGTCATTTTGTCGTTTAGGGGTAAAACGGTAATTTTAACCCTTGGGGGTATTTTGGTAATTTACCCATTGAGGGTATTTCGGTAATTTTGCCAACTAAAGGTATTTTGGTAATTAAGCAAATCGGAGGTTCGATAATTTTGCAAATTAGGGGTATTTCAGTAATTTTACAAATCGAGTGTATTTCGGTAATTTCACAAACCAGGGGTATTTCAGTAATTTCAAAAATTAGGGGTATTTTGATAATTTTTCAAATCGGGGGTATTTTGGTAATTTCACAAATCGAGGGTATTTTGGTAATTTTGCAAACCAGGGGTATTTTAATAATTTACCCTCCAGGGTATTTCAGTAATTAGCCGATTCACAGATATGAGATTCACATAAACTAGTCCAATATTTACTACACAATCATACAATTTATTCATATGGGCCCATGGGCCCATCGTGGCCCAAGCAGCCTCAACCCACAAGAGAACTAATGGTGGCCTTAACTATCGCGTCGAAGCCCCATACGTGCGCTCGCACGCTCGTGTGGCTACTATCGTTGTGTGACCGGCATTTCGGCATTTTCCGCTCTACAGCTAGAGTAGAGAGAATACACACCTGATAGGAATCTGGTGCTAACCCGCGCTCTGACCACTCCTGTGCCCAAACGCCCTCCAAGGTATGCTTCCTCCCATCATAGATAGCTCTATATATATAGCCAGCTTCTCACCTCCCCTCTTGCTAACTTTTCGATGTGGGATCCTTCCATTAGTAGAGTTTAAATTCAACTTAAACTCTTGCCATCCAATCCGCAAAATAAATACTCCCTTGCTTATCATGAGATTCAAACCCAAGCTCTTCTATCAGCCAATTCACACCACTTGCCACTAAGCCACAAGCTCCTCTTGTGTCTAAAATCATGCGCAACTAACTATAAATCTATGGGCCAAATTCTAAGTTCACTTAAAATAAATCAAAAATAAATTGCAAGCGCCAATACTTGAACCTTGGACCCCCTTGCTTCCTTGTGGCGTCACCCCCCTTGTCTCTTATGTGGCGTTACTTTACCACTACACCACACACTCCATTTGTATCATTTTTCTCCACATTTTATTCTTAAAGCCTACCTACTAACTCCCAGGGTTTTTTTCACCTAAAACCAAAATTTTCCAAAAGCCCAAGTTTGATCCCGGGGCTTCATAGAAGCCCCTAACCTTCCAAAATCACTCACTTAATAAGTCCAACTTGCATTAGAGTCGTTCTCTTATTCACAAAAATTCTAAACGCTCCTACACCCAAGGCCTATTGGGCCCAATTCTACTAGGCCCAAATCCGGGTCGTTACAGCCCGAGTGAGCCATCCATCTATGTGAAGGTTAGAGTAAACGGGAACTTTCTAATAGTTTGTCTTTACGTTGATGATGTGATCTATGTAAGAACCAATATGAAGATGGTTGAAGATTTTAAAAGTGTCATGATGAAAGAGTTCGAGATGTCTAATCTCATCCTTATAAAGTATTTTCTCAGTTTTCAAGTCAAACAATCAACTGGTGAGATTTTTATTTCGCAAGAAAGTATGTGGAGGACCTATTGAAGAAGTTTCAGATGTTTACTTGTAAACTGGTGCCTATGCCAATGACACTTAATGAGAATTTGCATCAAGATGATGATGATGAGAAGCTTGACCGAAGTTTAATGGGATCTCTAATTTATCTCACTAATACAAGACCCAATATTGTTCAACCCCTTAGTGTTCTTTCGAGGTTCATGAGCAAGTCGAGCAAGTTTCATTATGTTACTGTAAAGAGAGTGCTCAAGTACTTGCAATGAATGAAGAAGCAAGGGCTGAGATATGTGAAAAAATTGAGCAAAAAGCTAGTCTATTTTACGAATAACGATTGGGCAGGTTTCGTCGAAGATAGGAGGATTACTTTGGGATAACTTTTCTACTTGGGATCGAAGCTGATTTCTTGGAGCTCGAGGAAGTAAAGATCAGTGGCTTTATCTTCTGCAGATGCTGAAAATGCTATAGCAACTAGTGAAGTTTGTGAAGTGGTTTGACTTAGGCAAATTTTGGTTGATCTAAAGAGGTTCTGACTACCATATTTTATGATATTATGTCAGCGATCACGATGAAAAAGAATTCAGTTTTTCATGACCGAAGTAAGCACATTGAGCTCCGTCATCATTCCATTCAAGACTTGGTGAACAAGGGAGAAATTTTCTTGAAGTTCATAAAGACCAATGAACAGCTTGTGGATGTTTTTACGAAGCCTGTGTCATTGGAGAAGCTCGAGAAGTTTAAAGACTCAATGAAAATTACAAATTAAGGGGGTCTGTTAAAATATCAATTTGCAATTTTCATTCATGAATTTAAAGAATTTAAATAGTTCTATTAAGTGAATTGAGTCAATCCATTTATGATATTTCTAGAGAATTTAAATAGTTGGGTTAAGTGAATTGGGTCACTCTTTAAGTTTATTGTAAGCTATATAAATGTGTTGAAGAAAGTTGTGGATGTAAGGCAGCATAAAACGAATTCTTCAAATATTTATCATCCTTGATCCTCTATCCTCTATTTTTGTAACACCCATAACCCGTCTCCGTCACCGGAATAGGTTATGGAGTACTACCGTACAATTCGAAACATTTCATAACAAGTAGAATCCAATTATCAAATTAGTTTAACAAATATATATAATTTAGATTGGAATAAACCATACACTTACTGACCTTAAATCGAGCCTACAATGCCTTAAAAATAAGTTTAGAAACAATCAGAGACCAATTCGAAATAAAATAGGAGATTTGGGTCAAAAAATGAAAATTTTTAAAACAAGGGTCACACGGCCATGTGACTGAGCCTAAACTGTGTGGCCCCAGACATGGCTGTGTTGCTATCCCACACACCCGTGTTGTAACAGCCAATTTTTAAGTGGTGTCGGAAACAGTGGTTCAAAGCCACCAAATCCGACAAGTAAGCTCATAAATTTTACTACTTAATATTTACGAGTCAAATATGGTTTTAAAAAGATTTTTGAATTAGTATTTTATGTTTTATAATGATTTATTAAGTTTGAATGGAAAAATCATGAGTCAAGTGGTTTTAGAAAATGAGGTATCAAGACTTCGTTTCTATAAATAGAGTCGCAAATATTTTTATAAATATTTTCGGAGTGTCACTAAGGTGGTATTAACTTTTCGTTGAAAAATTTTAACATTTCGATAGTTAATTAATTATAAAAGACTAAATTGAAAATTGTGCAAAACTTGTTAATTATAAAAAATAAGTGATTAAATGGTCTACTTAGTAAACAAGGGAAGACTTAAGGAATAAATATACCTAAATGGAAGGGATGAGGCGCATAACAAGGAAAAATAATAAATTAATGTGAATTAATGGCAAAATTGTAATTTAATTAAAATTAAACATACAAATTAGAAATTGAAAGGCTTCTAGACATTTTTTCAATTTTTTGTCCAAAAACGTCATAGGAGAGCTCATTGAGCTGGTTTTGCATATTTTTGCTTCATGTGAGTCCAATTCTTACATGTTTCTTGTAATTTTTATGTTTTTGATATTGTTACAATTAGGTCCAACTAAATCTTACCTTAGTTTTTTATTTTATTAAAAAATTAGATGTTTCTTATGAATAACATAGATTTAGAGCTTTAATTTTGTTGTATGATGATTTTATAAAGTGATTTTGTTAAATATTGATTTTAGGATCAAATTGTGAAAAAGTTAAAATATTAGGGTTTGGTAGTAAATTTTTGGTTTATTAAGGGTTGTATGATGGCCTAGAATATTTAGATAAATTATTAATTGAGAAAAATTAGTTAATTTGATAGACTAACTAGTTAAGGGATTATATTGCAAGAGTTGTAAAAGTTTAGGGTAATTGTGTAAATTTAAAAAATTAAAGGGTATTAATTGTGAAATGAATTGGAACTGAAATATCTGCTAATGAGTGAGTAATTTTATATTTTAGATCAAGATTCCATAGATACTTATGAAAAAGGAAAAATAGCTGAATAATCGATGAACTTCTACAATTATTACAATTCAATCCAGGTAAGTTTATACGGTTAAAATTTAATATTTATATAAATTCGATGAATGGTATTATGTATTTATTCTATTTTAGAAAATTAATTATTGTTGGGATTATAATATTGAATTGAATATTCGGGTTGAATGGAACGAGGGACTTGAGTACATTTGTTATTTGGCATACGACGCTATTGAAGGAAGATATCGACAAATTACCCAAGTAAATCGAGGTTCAACATTTGTTACAAACTCTCGTGTTTTACTTTCCGTTTAGCTCTTTTGAGCTTCTGTTAAGCTCTTACGAGCTTCTATTTAACTCTTATCAATTTCTGTTCAGCTTTCGAGCTTCTGTAGGCGCATCTAGGAGGCCCAGCTCTTATGAGCTTCTGTTAACGATGTACTGTTATCCGTAAGTCGTTCTTCGATTTGAGAAAGTCTTGGTAAGGTGATTTGTTTATCAAATTTTGAAAGATATATTATTAATGTAACGCCCCAATACCCAATCTAGAAGTCTAGACCGAATCCCGAAGGTTACATTGATCACTAAATTGATCGTAGGTAAATTTAGGATCAACAAATAAGAAAACAAAAAATATATAGGTCACGTAAAAATTTTCAGTTATCAAATCCCGACAGCTCAAAAATACAGTTGCTCAACTCAAATAACGTCTATTTGCATTTAACACAAAATTTCATACCACAGTATTTAAAACAAAACTTACAGTCCAAAACCGTTTAAATAAAACTCAAATTTACAGAAAACACTTTATTAACCAGTTTTAAAAACATGACACTTCTGAGACCTCCACACACCGAGTCCAGCTATAGTAATAGAAAACGAGAGTACCTGCAAAGGGATTAACTGAGAGGGGGTGAGCTACACAAGCTTAGTGTGAGACCAAAACGACAGAAAAACAAAAAAAATTCCAAAATCAAAAATATCATAATGTCAATCCGATATCCAAATAATCATCATAACCAGAACGACACATCGATACTGAATCCTACGATCTATATACCGTTAATCTCATAATCGGATAAACAGACAAAATGTGGAACAAATGCATCAACATGAAACCCACCTATCCAGCCAAACACCTCTTCGTCCCCCATTCACACAAGTGAGCCATAAGAAGCTCAACCAGCCCTGCACACCACATAGGACCTCAAAAGGCCCATCCAACCCTACACACCACACATGTGGAACAAAGCCATGTAAATACAGTATGCAGCTGAGCTACCAGAAGTATCGTACTATGCAGTAAACCGCTATACAAACGTATTGCAGTTGAAACTGCCAAATCAGATCAAACTTCCTTCTTTTTATATCCCAAACCCGAAATCATAATGCAAATGTAAATATGCACACAAACACTGTCAATTACACAGACGCAGAAGCTCGTAATCAGTCAGTCAGTTACAAAATCGATGCACAAAATTCCAAACAGTCACACACACTCCCACATCATTTAACCACTGAAACAGATACTCATTTATTAGGCAATATCACACGCTCGTGTGCACCCGTGTGGTCATGAAACCACACCGAAAAAGGTTACAAAACATGTCTTTAAGGTCGAAACGATCCCTAACCTTCAATAATACATAAATAAACCAAAAACACTCAGAATTTCAAGCAATTCCACCACAATCAACACTTCGATTGGTCAATTCCAGAAACATACAAAATAAGTCGAATTTCATGGATCCCAAAGCAAAATTTCAATAATGAAAGGAAAGTTTTCGAACCCACACCTGAATTCGCGATTCCAACACCAAAAAAGATCGAAACGCCTCCCCAACACAATTCTAAAATCTCAACTGCACAAACAAAACCACAGTCATCACCATAGCAATCTAACACATATGAATAACCTAAAATTGCTCTACCAAAAACCAAGAACACCACTTACTTCTGCTCGAAACCTTGAACTACCCAAAAACCATCAATGAAAATTAAAGAGAAGAACTTAATGGTAGAGAAACATATATTTTTTAAATCCCCAAGAAAAATAATAAGAAGAGAAATAAAATAAAATCTGACAAAAAAGAGTGGGAAGAGAAACCAGGGAACGTGAAAATCACTTTAGGAAGTTTTATCCAAAAATATAATTAAAATTAAAATTAAATAGGTACTTTGGACTTTAAAATAAAACTAAATTAAGATTATCTCCCCAAATTGCACTCATGATGGCTTGAACTTAGAACCCAGAGGTACACTAACGCACAACAAACCACCAGACCAGCAGGCCCATTCTGCTACCTAAGCACGCAACAAAACACAATAGCACAACCTATTCACTGACCCTAACCCCAAAGCTCAAAACTTTCAACCCCAAAATTTAAGGTGTTACAATTTATTTTTGTATCAATTTGTAAATGGATATATTTATTGATTGAAGATGTGATTGGCAGGGAATTATCGAGAATAATTTTATTATTTGATTTATTATAGTTAGTTCGATAAGATTTTTATTTACCCTGTCAAACTTACTAAGTTTCATTAAGCTTATTTGAGTTGTTTAATGTCTTTAAAGATTTTCGAAAGATTGGACGATCGGATCAACACTCAAGTCACACTATCTATCTTATACTGGTAGTTTTTGAAACATTAATACGGTTTATATGGCATGTATAGGCTTTTGTGTGGATTGGATCAAAGATAGGCTTGTGTAAATGTTATGAATTATATTTTGTTTATATAACCAACTTAGATATATTGGTTTGAGAATGGGGCATATTAGTGATGTTGGTGTGAGTGATATATGTTTGTATGTAATTATTTTGTGGTGAACCTTAGTAGAATTGTTAGATGGACTATATAGGTAAGTTTGGATATTTGGTTGACATGTTTATAAGTTGTCATTTGAGGTGTCTAAGAGCATGTTGGTTGATTGTAGTTATGATGAATGTTTAATACATGATTTTAGATTGTGTTGAATGTCTTGATATGGCCTGTTGATGTGTGATTTGTTGAGGCTAAGTTAGTAACAATTTGGGTGAGAAATGTGGCTTGGAAATGGCCTATTTTCGTCCACGCCAGCAGAGACACATGCGCGTGTCTCAGCCAGGTGACACGGTCGTGTGTCCCCTGTATCTTTTAATAATGCAAGTCAATATGCTCACACGGCCTAGCACATGGGCGTGTGACTTGGCCGTGTGACCCAAGTCAGAGAGTTACTGTAAACAGAGAAATATATAGATTTTTCCTATGTAATTTATCACCTTTTTACCTAAATCCATTGTTAAAACTAAGTAATTGTTTAATAAATTAATGAAATATGTGAAAATATGAAATTAGGACATAAAAATTATTAAAATATGATTTTATGCTTTATTATATATTTTCATGCAAAAAATGGCTTATTTTATATTAATTTGAATATATTATATTTTTTAAGACATAAAGTGGGACATGCATGATTAAATTAAATAATAAAATATAAAATTATATTTAATAATTAATTTTAAAATATATCATTAATAATTTGGGTTTTAATTAATTAATTAAATTAGATAAATTTTATTCCTTGGTCCTCTAACTTGTTGAGTTATTCTGAACAGGTCTGATAATTTTGCTGGATTACAAAACCGTCCAAATTGGAGACCAAGTCAACCCAATATTCTACTACACATGGCTGTCAATTTAAACCATTTCTTTGGTTTAATTACACAAGGTCCTTGCAGTGTTGAAGAAATTAGAGATTTTCCCGACGATTTACGATTGACCGAGTCTCAGTCCCGAGTTGTGTGGCATTCAAAATTGCTTAAAAATCAAGTCAAAAGCCACTAAGCATGGCCGGCCACCATTTGAGGAGATTTGAAGAGGTTAACATCCACTATTTTTAGCAAAATATCCCCTTCTCCTCACCTATAAATAAGATCCTCTTATTTCCTCATTCATCATCCCTCAATCATCCCCCATTCATTCTCATCATTCATTCTCTCCTCTCCAAATTCTTTTAGCCTTTTCCATTCCCATGCCTAGCATCATCTCATCATAGAGATTTTAGCAATTAAATCCTCTTAAAGAGCCCTTGGTCGGCCACCTTGGAGAGCCATAAGCAAAGGAGCAAAGCAAAGGAATGAAGGAGCCTCGTCAGTCAGAGTCTTAGGTGACAACCACTCTGAATTGGGTTTAATCTTTTTTTTCTTTAATTTAATCTAAAGATGTTTGCTATGTGTTTTTTGTTCCTGTTTACAACAATGTTAGCTTAATTTTATTTAAGCTAGGATGATTGCTTTGATTAAGTAATATTTATTTGATTCATGGTTATGATGTTTGTGCCTCAATCGATCATGTTTTCAATTAAAATCAAGTCCGTATTTCGTTCATACGTGATTGAAATACACCAATTAGTGAGCGATCGATCGACTGACGATGGCTAATGGACACATAATTGAAATGTGGATGCTCAATTTAGATCCTGACCCGATTAAATTGTAGGTTGCATAACAACTCTGACCAAGCTTTGTTATCTGCATAGTTTTTAGATTTGTGTGATTAAACTGTTTCAAACCTGACACGTCCCTGTTACCTCACACGAATGCTAAGAAACCCTTAGTAAATAAGGATCAGTAAAATGTATATTTACTAAGTAAAAGATTCCGAATGGACCTAATGTGGTTTCCAAACTCATGAAAGATCGAGTTACCATGGAATGTTTTTCCGAATATTATTAAGCATGTTGATAATAAATTGAGTTTAATTAAAGTAATTGTCCTAGTTTACTTATGCTATAATTGTTGCAAATTGTGTTTAATTTTGCTAAAATCTATTTCATTCGTATAGTTTGCATACTTAGGATAATTTGCATTAGGGATCATTATATTTAATTTAATATATTATAATCATCACTTCTCAACTATATTGTGTTTTTATTTACCAAATTGTTAATATAATTTTACAAATTATGTAACTTAGCACAAATACAATCCCTGTGGAGACAATAACACGATACTTACTTATTACTTGATAACGACTGTGTACACTTGCACAAACCTACGCAATACAGTTACACGGGTACAGACACGGGTCGGGCATGGCCGTGTGTCCCTATTTCGAATGCCCACATGGCATGAGACACGGGCTTGTCTCCTGACCGTGTGAGTCACACGGCCTGGCCACACGGCCGTGTGTCCCCTACAATTTTGAAAAATTTCAATGTTTTCTGAAAAATTCTTTGAGTACCCAATTTAGTCCCAACTTGTTTCTAATGCATATTTTGGGCCTCGAGGGCTCGTACAAGGGACAATATGTTTGATTTTGATTGGTTTCTGATGTGAATGTAATATATGAAATATCAGTTAATTTAATCTGCAAACTTTGGTAATGATTCGTAACCCTATTCTGGCGACAGATACGGGTTAGGGGTGTTACACGTGTGGCTACTCCATACACTCATGTGTACACCCGTGTGTCCATCGGTGTAACACACTGACTTGGGTTTCACGATGGTGTCACAGGCTGTATACAAGCCCATGTGAACCCTGCACCTAACACGCCTAGGACTTACATCCGTGTGGGTTTCCCATGTGTGACACAAGGTCGTGTGATAGTCCATGTCTCAGGCTGTGTGTACCAAAAAATAACCCAAAACATGCTCATTTCACATCCAAATGCTTAGGTACTTAAACACATCAAAAGTACATGCATACAAGCCCTCAAAACACATTCAAAAGCACTCAAAGCATGCCAAAATGATCAACTTATGTGCTTAGCCAATGTGCCATCATTGACACCACAATTAAAATGCATACCTTTCATTATCTTAGTTAAAATGCACAAGCCACAGCTGTAACACCCCAAACCCGGTCAACACACCACGACCGAATCTGGCATGTTACGGAGTGAAAACATTTGAATAAAATAAGTTACCGGTTAAATTTTATTTAAAAACTCTTTATCGTTTTAGAGTTTAGAAAACCTCTTATTAAGTCGCGTTGAAATCATTTTCGTGATGCTTTAAACTCAGAAAACTTATGTTTGAAAAATTCGTCGGTTGTTACTAGCTATTGAAAATCATGTGATTCTTTTAAATTCCGAGTAGGTTGTGTATAGCCAAGTTAAAACCATTCGCTTTGAAGTTGTTTGAAAATTAAATACGAAAATCATTTAGGTTGCTTTTGCAATCATATTGTGAATGTGGTGACCCGTTAACAAGATTTTGAAAACCCGAAAGAGATGTAATTTTGAAAATGTTGTTTTTATCGGTTAATTAAGCAATCAATTTGTTAAGCACATGCATAATATAATCAAAAGTAAAGCAAATAATTAAAAACCCAACATAATACTTAGCGGCCTTATTACAAAACCAAAACCAAATTTAAAGTAAATAAATAAAACCGAAATAATAATTTTAAAGTCAAAACCCGAAAATAAGTTTGCATGGCCACCTCGAGTCTACCCAGGCTCCGCATCCGCGACCTACGAATCATCTGAAAATGAAGGGAAGGGGTGAGTCACCGAGACTCAGTGTATAAATCCCCAACCCGATGGAATAGCACTTACACAGATCATTAATAGAACATGCAAATCATGCAACCCCATAACCTATCCATCCGATCTCCTTTATCTACCCCGTGTGGTCAAAACCACTGGTGGTCAAAACCACTGGTGACCGAAGTCACGAATATACATAAGTGTGGTCAAAACCACTGGTGACCTTAGTCAGGAATCAAGTGATGAGGCCAACCCATCATGTGGTCAAAACCACTAATGACAATCCCGTATCAATCATGTGGGGCCAACCCACTGTGGTACCAAACCACTAGGACGAGTCACAATATCCATATGTGGTCAAAACCACTGGTGACCGTAGTCATAATATCATATATGTGGTCAAAGCCACTGGGACTTAGTCACAAATAATAATATCGAAGACAGGGCCAACCCGTCGTGTGGTCAAAACCACTGGTGACAGTCCAAATAAATCCTCCCCCTCCTCTCATCAATCCCATCATCATGTCCATATCATACGTGACACAATACCATATAATCATGCAAATAACGCATAGCATATCATTTAACAGTAACATGACGATGTTTATCAAAAATCACATAACAGGGGACTTACCCAGAGTCCACGCTCATGCCCACAAGGCCAAATCACTGATTTCAATGGCTAATTGGTTTATAACAGTTAACACAATAACTTGTAATACTGATAAAGTGTGTAAGGTTACACACCTGACTACTTGTAGATCTAAGCGAAACCCGAAACTACGCGAAACTAGCAAAATCTTGAAACGTTGCTTTCCCCCTTCCTACAATCGGCCAATACTTATTAGTAACTAAAAGCCCACTCGGCTAAACTAGCAATCCCGAAGGATATGTCGCATGAAGATAACTCCTTACCTTAGTACCGATTTGGTTTCCAACCAAATCCCGGAACTACGTGATGATCCCCCCTTACAATCGGCCAACCACTATCACATAGAAATAATTAGCCTTCGGCTTTGAAAGAATATGAAACAGATCCCAAAACGTTAAAGCACTTATCTAAGTCGACAACCAAATCCCGAAGATCTAGAAGATCTAGATCCAAGCCACAATCCAACGAAAACCCGAGAACCTACACGTACCTTAACGCAAAAGATCCCTCCGGCTTTTACAAAGATTTGGCCCTAGCATCGAAAGATAAAGGAATCGACAACCAAAAGAGAGGGTGAGGCTACTTAGAAGATTCGGCCATGCACCACAAGAAATAAAAAGGGAAAAGAGATGAAGTAATGAAACTTACCACACCCAAGTTTGAGGTTCGGCTATGAGACCCAAAGAGGAAATGAGTTTCGGCACTTGAGATGATGAAGAGAAAACGCAAGAAGAGAGGGGTTTATGAGCAAAGTATTCGGCTTTTCAAGAAGTGGAAAGATGAAGAAGAGAGTGGAAAAGGAGAGAATATATTCGGCAAAGAGATTGAGAAAAGAACAAGTGAAGAAAGTCGATTGAAGAGTGGTGTTGGTTTCGGCTTTTAGCAAAAATAAGAAAAGAAGAAGTGCCCAAGGTGATTTCGGCAAAGAGAAAGCTAACAAAGGGTGAACCGAAAAGAGAAGAAGAAGATAGCTATTGAAGTTTCGGCTTTTACAAAGGAATGGCAATATTTGGTTCGGCCAAATGCCCAAATTACTGAAAAGGAAAAGAGAGGAAAAGCACTTTGGTGTTTCGGTTTTGACACTACACGAAAAGGAAAGAACCCCCTAAGCTAGCCGAAAATGCACTCTCCCCTTTGCTATGGAGATTCGGCCTACCTAACTTCCCAAACCAACTACACTTCCTCCCCCTACAGTCCATGATTCGGCCAACTCCTCAAAGCTCTCCCATCCACTCATTCCAATCAGTTTGAATGAGTCAAACTCCACCTTTTCCTCCCCTTCATCCATTTAAAATCTGATAGTTTAATCCTCATCCATCAAGAGAGTCCCACCTGAGCACACCTCTTCCTTGTTTCTGGCGTGAAAAAGAAATAGCAAAGAAGGGATCTTTGCAGCTCAAACCCAAGCTCTCATTCCCTTGCTTGTGGCGTCATCTCCCTTGTGCTTAAGTGGCGCCTTCTTGCCACTTTTCCAATTGATTTCTTGTGTCACAACTCCCAATAAATTCTCTTAACCCCTAACTCACCTAGTTCCTTCTTCCTAAATACTAAAATAAAATTTTTAGCCCTAACTCAGGCCTAACCCAGGGTCATGCCTAAACCCCAAAACATTTCAAACAAACACAGCAGACATACCATCACATGCAAACACATGCAAAATGCAGAGACCCTAATTCAAGGATGTTACAGTTCTACCCCCCTTAAAAATAATTTCAGCCTCGAAATTACCTGGTCAGAGGAGTTGAAGGTATTGCTGTCGCATCACATCCTCTGGTTCCCACGTGGCCTCCTCCGTACCATGGTTCCGCCATAATACTTTCACCAAGGGCACTGACTTCCTACGCAGAACCTTGACATCCCGATCCAAGATCTGCACTGGCTCCTCCTCGAAAGACAAATCAGGGCTCACCTCTATCTCCGCAACTGGCACAACATGTGACGGATCTGATCGATAGCGCCTAAGTATTGAAACATGAAAGACATCGTGAATCTGACTTAACTCTGCTGGTAACTCGAGCTGATAAGCTACCAGTCCCACTCGCTTCAACACCGAATACGGCCCGATAAACCTAGGGCTTAGCTTCCCTTTCTGCCCAAATCTCAACACTTTCTTCCATGGCGATACCTTCAGGAAGACCTTATCGCCCACTGCATACTCTATATCCCTGTACTTAAGATCAGCGTAAGACTTCTGCCTATCCAACGCTTCCTTAAGACGAGTCTGAATCACCTTAACCTTATCCTTTGTTTCCACCACCAACTCCGGACCCAACATCTGCCGTTCACCCAATTCTGTCCAACACATCGGAGTACTACATTTTCGTCCATATAGTGCCTCATATGGTGCCATCTAAATACTCGCTTGATAACTATTGTTATAAGCGAACTCTGCCAAAGGTAGATACTCCTCCCAACTACCGCTGAAATCCAGATACAACCCCTTAACATATCTTCCAGAATCTGGATTACCCTCTCAGACTGTCCATCAGATTGCGGATGAAAAGTCGAGCTAAAATCTAACCTCGTCCCTAATGCCTGATGCAAAGCTTTCCAAAACCTCGACATGAACCTAGGATCCCTATCCGAAATGATTGACACTGGCACTCCATGCAACCTTACAATCTCTGCCACATACAACTTGGCTAACTTCTGGAGCCAATAATCAACCCTTACCGGAATGAAATGAGCTGACTTAGTCAAACGGTCCACTATCACCCAGACTGAATCCTTCTTACTAGGCGTAAGGGGAAGCCCACCAACGAAGTCCATCGTAATCCTTTCCCACTTCCACTGTGGAATCTTTACCGGCTGCAACAATCCTGACGGCAATTGATGCTCAGCTTTAACTTGCTGACATGTCAAACACTTGCCCACAAACTCTGTTACTTCCCGCTTAAGACCTGGCCACCAGAACTGTTCACTCAAATCACGATACATCTTACTGCCCCCAGGATGCATAGCGTATGGGCTGCTATGAGCTTCCTGAAGAATCCACTGTCTCAAATTTAAATCTTTCTGCGTCAAGAGGTACTTCAGACTCTTGTGATCTGTGTAAACTATTGACTTTTCCCCATACAAGTAATGCCTCCAAATCTTCAAGGAAAAAACCACTGCAGCCAATTCCAAGTGATGTGTCCTGTCTTGCATCAACACACACCCTAAGCCAGTATGCGATGCATCATAATAGACCGTGAATTCCTTACCTACCTCAGGCTGAATCAAGACAAGAGCTTCAGTCAAAATCTTCTTTAATTTGTCAAAACTTTCTTACTGTTTCTCAGACCATACAAACGGAACCCCTTTTCTCAACAACTTAGTCAGCGGCGCTGCAATCAAAGAAAAACCTTCCACGAACCTCCTGTAGTATCCTGCCAAACCCAGAAAACTCTGAATCTCTGCAACCGACTTCGGTGGTTTCCAATTCAACACCGCTTCGTTCTTACGAGGATCCACCCTAATCCTCTCAGCTGATACTACATGACCCAAGAAAGTTACCTCCTTAAGCCAGAACTCGCACTTACTAAACTGTGCGAACAACTGCTTCTCCCTTAGAACCTGCAGAACCACCCGAAGATGCGCGTCATGTTCTTCCTCAAATTTCGGGTACACCAAGATGTCGTCGATAAACACTACGACAAATCATCCAAATACGGCTGAAACACCCGATTCATCATATCCATGAATGCTGCCGGTGCATTAGTCAACCCGAATGGCATCACTAGAAACTCGTAATGCCAATACTGAGTGCAAAATACTGTTTTATGAATATCAGCTTCCTTCACATTGAATTGATGATATCTCGACCTAAGATCGATCTTAGAAAAAACTGATGCACCCTTAAGTTGATCAAACAAGTCGTCAATCCTGGGCAACAGATACTTATTCTTTATCGTTAACTTATTCAGCTGGCGGTAGTCTATACACATCCGTATTGTACCATCTTTCTTCTTAACGAAGAGCACAGGTGCTCCCCAAGGGGATATACTCGGCCGGATAAAACCCCTGTTCAACAATTCCTGAATATGCGCCTTTAACTCCACCAATTCCTTTGGCGCCCTCCTATATGGAGCAATAGACATTGGTGCGATTCCTGGCAACAGATCTATGCCGAACTCAACTTCACGGTCCGAAGGCATACCCGGAAGTTCCTCTGGAAATACATCAGCAAATTCCCTCACGGTTTGGACATTCTTCACAGCTGAATCCTTAGCTCCCAAAGCACAGACATGTACCATGAATGCCTTATAACCTTTCCTAACCATTTTCTCTACCTTCAGCGCAGAGACCACATTGGATAAGTAATCTCTCCTATTACCTATCATCACCACCTCCTCACCTTCCATTGTTTTCAACACCATGCGCTTAGCTGCGCAATCCAAACTGGCCTGATACTTCACTAGCCAATCCATCCCGAGGATCAGATCGAACTCCCCAAACGGCAGTTCCATCAAGTCAGCCAAAAACACGACCCCTTGAAGTTCTAGGGGTACCTCCCTATACAGTTTACTTACTTCTATAGACTGACCTAGAGGGCTTATCACTGTCATCTTCCTAGAAGTAATCTCAGAGTCTAAGTTCATGGTTTCCACTATGCTACTGGCTATATACGAGTGCGTTGATCCCACATCTATTAAAGCATTATAAGGTAGTCCAAAGATTAAGAACGTACCGGTTATGATGTCCGGTGCGTCGCCCTCCTCTCGGTGCCTTGCTGTATAGACCAACCTAGGCTGTCTCACCCCTGTACCAGCTGCACCTCTGCCCGGTGCTCCACGGACTCTACCAGCTCCATTACCTCCCCTGGCTGCACCACGGCCCCTCTGAGACTGCTGACCATCCCTCCTGACCTGTGTATGATTCTGATCCCCAGACTGCAACCTAACTGACCACTGTAGACAATCCCTCACTCGATGCCCCATTGACGCACACTCAAAACATCCCCTGTTTCCAGTCCAGCATTCCCCCGCGTGAGACTTCCCAAACAGAGCATATCGTGGCGGCCACTGAGTATTAGCAGCAGCAGGCCTAGCAGCTTGACTCGGCCCACTAAATCTACCCCGTTTCTGCTGATTCCTGGTAGACCCAGATGACCCAGAACTCCTTTTGTATCCTGATTCCGTCTTACCGACTGTTTCACTTCCTCAGTAACCTTGGCTTTTTCCACTAAGACCGCAAACTCTCTTTCCTGCTATGGGGCAATTACCAGCCGCAGCTCGTCTCTCAGCCCATCCTCAAATCTGACACAGCGCTCATGCTCCGTGCCCACAATATCACATGCATAGCGACTCAGTCGAAGGAATTCCGCCTCATATTCCGATACAGTCTTATTACCTTGAACCAAGTTCAAGAACGCCTTGCGCTGCGCATCAATGTAGCTAGCCCCTATGTATTTCCGCTGATAGGCTGCCCTAAAGAATTCCCAAGTAAGGCCATCCGCTATTGCTCCGTCCCTAACTGTGAGCCACCACTGATATGACTCATTTCGCAATAAAAATACTACCCCCTTAAGCTTCTCCTCAGCCGAGAAGTCTAAATCATCCATAATACGTTCTGTCGCCTCCAACTAATATTCTGCCATACTAGGAGCCACACCAGATATACCTCTGAACACCTCAGCACCATTAGCCGGGAGTCGTTCGGACACAGATTTCCGAACCCCTGCTCCGACGCCTGCACTAGCAACCCTTTCTAACACTCGCAGCATCGCCTGCGACACTGCGTCATCACCAGTCTGGTCCTGATGTTCCGCGCCCACAGCTGGCGGCGGTGGTACCTCATTTTCCGATCCATGACCAGACCCTACCGGTTCCGAGACCGTCATCCTACCCCTACCGCGTCTACGAGTGTTACGTCCACGCCCACGTGCACTTATGTCTACCGATACGATATGAGCTGATTAAAAGTTTTATGCGTTAGACTATTATTCCACTGTCTATTAAGGCACAGTTTTATGAGAAGTTTAATAAGGGATTGTTTCGCGAGTACATCCATCCTATAGTTCAAATCTCTAGAGTAGTTCCTACCACTATTTAGTCATGCCAAGAATTATGATCATATCATCAAAAGCAACAGTTTGGGGTACTTACCTGGGCGGATTGGTGCCAGAGACTCGGTGCCATACTTTCACCACCGTACTTTTTCCCATAAAAGCCTTTCATAAACCATTAAAAAAAACATTTTGGGCCTCGGGCCCACAACCGAGCTGTTGAAACTGGCTCTGATACCAAAATTGTAACACCTCAAACTTGGTCAACACACCACGACCGAATCTGGCATGTTACGGAGTGAAAACATTTGAATAAAACAAGTTACCGGTTAAATTTTATTTAAAAACTCTTTATCGTTTTAGAGTTTAGAAAACCTCTTATTAAGTGGTGCTGAAATCATTTTCGTGATGCTTTAAACTCAGAAAACTTATGTTTGAAAAATTCGTCGGTTGTTACTAGCTATTGGAAATCATGTGATTCTTTTAAATTTCGAGTAGGTTGTGTATAGCCAAGTTAAAACCATTCGATTTGAAGTTGTTTGAAAATTAAATACGAAAATCATTTAGGTTGCTTTTGCAATCACATTGTGAATGTGGTGACCTGTTAACAAGATTTTGAAAACCCGAAAGAGATGTAATTTTGAAAACGTTATTTTTATCGGTTAATTAAGCAATCAATTTGTTAAGCACATGCATAATATAATCAAAAGTAAAGCAAATAATTAAAAACCTAACATATTACTTAGCGGCCTTATTACAAAACCAAAACCAAATTTAAAGTAAAAAAATAAAACAGAAATAGTAATTTTAAAGTCAAAACCCGAAAATAAGTTTGCATGGCCATCTCGAGTCTGCCCCGGCTCTGCATCCGTAATCTAGGAGTCATCTGCAAAATATAAGGGAAGGGGCGAGTCATCGAGACTCAGTGTATAAATCCCCAACCCGATGGAATAGCACTTACACAGATCATTAATAGAACATGCAAATCATGCAACCCCATAACCTATCCATCCGATCTCCTTTATCTACCCCGTGTGGTCAAAACCACTGGTGGTCAAAACCACTGGTGACTGAAGTCACGAATATACATAAGTGTGGTCAAAACCACTAGTGACCTTAGTCACGAATCAAGTGATGGGGCCAACCCATCGTGTGGTCAAAACCACTGATGACAATCCCGCATCAATCATTTGGGGCCAACCCACTATGGTACCAAACCACTAGGACGAGTCACAATATCCATATGTGGTCAAAACCACTGGTGACCGTAGTCACAATATCATATATGTGGTCAAAACATCTGGTGGTCAAAACCACTGGGACTTAGTCGCAAATAATAATATCGAAGACAGGGCCAACCCGTCATGTGGTCAAAACCACTGGTGACAGTCCAAATAAATCCTCCCCCTCCTCTCATCAATCCCATCATCATGTCCATATCATACGTGACACAATACCATATAATCATGCAAATAACGCATAGCATATCATTTAACAGTAACATGACGATGTTTATCAAAAATCACATAACAGGGGACTTACCCGGAGTCCACGCTCATGCCCACAAGGCAAAATCACTAATTTCAATGGCTAATTGGTTTATAACAGTTAACACAATAACTTGTAATACTGATGAAGTGTGCAAGGTTACACACCTGACTACTTGTAGATCTAAGTGAAACCCGAAACTATGTGAAACTAGCAAAATCTCGAAACGTTGCTTTCCCCCTTCCTACAATCGGCCAATACTTGTTAGTAGCCAAAAGCCTACTCGGCTAAACTAGCAATCTCGAAGGATATGTCGCATGAAGATAACTCCTTACCTTAGTGCCGATTTGGTTTCCAACCAAATCCCGAAACTACGCGATGATCCCCCTTGCAATCGGCCAACCATTATCACATAGAAACAATTAGCCTTCAGCTTTGAAAGAATATGAAACAGATCCCAAAACGTTAAAGCACTTACCTAAGTCGACAACCAAATCCCGAAGATCTCGAAGATCTAGATCCAAGCCATAATCCAACGAAAACCCGAGAACCTACACGTACCTTAACGCAAAAGATCCCTCCGGCTTTTACAAAGATTCGGCCCTAGCATCCAAAGATAAAGGAATCGACAACCAAAAGAGAGGGTGAGGCTACTTAGAAGATTCGGCCATACACCACAATAAATAAAAAGGGAAAAGAGATGAAGTAACGAAACTTACCACACCCAAGTTTGAGGTTCGGCTATGAGACCCAAAGAGGAGATGAGTTTCGGCACTTGATATGATGAAAAGAAAATGCAAGAAGAGAGGGGTTTATGAGTAAAGTATTCGGCTTTTCAAGAAGTGGAAAGATGAAGAAGAGAGTGGAATAGGAGAGAATAGATTCGGCAAAGAGATTGAGAAAAGAACAAGTGAAGAAAGTCAATTGAAGAGTGGTGTTGGTTTCGGCTTTTAGCAAAAATAAGAAAAGAAGAAGTGCCCAAGGTGATTTCGGCAAAGAGCAAGCCAACAAAAGGTGAACCGAAAAGAGAAGAAGAAGATAGCTATTGAAGTTTTGGCTTTTACAAAGGAATGGCAATATTTGGTTCGGCCAAATACCCAAATTGCCGAAAAGGAAAAGAGAGGAAAAGCACTTTGGTGTTTCGGTTTTGACACTACACGAAAAGGAAAGAACCCCCTAAGCTAGCCGAAAATGCACTCTCCCCTTTGCTATAGAGATTCGGCCTACCTAACTTCCCAAATCGACTACACTTCCTCCCCCCACAGTCCATGATTCGGCCAACTCCTCAATGCTCTCCCATCCACTCATTCCAATCAGTTTGAATGAGTCAAACTCCACCTTTTCCTCCCCTTCATCCATTTAAAATCTGATAGCTTAATCCTCATCCATCAAGAGAGTCCCACCTGAGCACACCTCTTCCCTGCTTCTGGCGTGAAAAAGAAATAGCAAAGAAGGGATCTCTACAGCTCGAACCCAAGCTCTCCTTCACCTGCTTGTGGCCTTATCTCCCTTGTGCTTAAGTGGCGCCTCCTTGCCACTTTTCCAATTGATTTCTTGTGTCACAACCTCCCAATAAATTCTCTTAACCCCTAACTCACCTAGCTCTTTCTTCCCAAACACTAAAATAAAATTTTAGCCCTAACTCAGGCCTAACCCAGTGTCATGCCTAAACCCCAAAACATCTCAAACAAACACAGCAGACATACCATCACATGCAAACACATGCAAAATGCAGAGACCCTAATTCAAGGATGTTACAACAGCACACTCAAATTGACTTACATTTACACCCAAAAATACCATACCTAACTCATGCCAACTTACCATTTCGTGCTCACCCACTTATGCTTAAACTTAGAATTAGGCTTGTATATAACCATTAGTTATTCAAATCATTTAACCTAGAATCTTAATTCACAAGTATATAACCTAGTGATGAGCAATAACACAAATATCAAACCATATTAAATATTAAGACTTACAGTTTCCTATTTCCAATCAACCAAAACTTGCATCATGCATGCACATATCAATATTCATTTAACAAAACAACATAATAAGAACACTAAGCTATATAACATGAGTCATATGGACTATTACAAAACAAACTCAAATCCCCTCATTACATGCAATATAAGCCAAGTTCAAATTCATAATCTACCAAGTTCCTAGATAGCGTGATTTATTCAAGTTGATTTGATGTTAAACTTCCCCAAACAGTATCTACAAGGAAACGAAACAATAACACGAGTAAGTGTTCATATAGCTTAGTAAGTTGGTCGATTAAAACGATAAAGCTTATCGAATAAACATAAAAAATCAAATAACAAGTTTACTAAACAAAGTTCTTGTTAATAAATTTATTCTCGGAAAATCTTGTCAATCACAGCTCACAATAGGTGAGTAATGCTCAGTACAATTGTACAAATTAGTTCCACAGTTCAATAATTTTCAGAGATCAATAAGCATATCTTGATGAATAATAAGTGGATGCGAGTACACAGTTAACCATCCAACACACCAGATACTCATCAGAGCCAGTACCATCCAGCAAACCTAATAACACTATAATATATCACGATAGTCCCCAACAAATTTAAGACATCGGCATATCCAGTGAACAAAGAATATATAAAAATCATCTTTACTACTCAAAACAATCCTGTATTGCATGCATAATAACCTATTGGCATGCCAATCGTACTGTAACACCCCAAACCCGGCCTAGAAGTTATGATCGGATCTGGTATGTCACATGAAAGGGTTGTTTAAAATCTGCGCGTTTGTTAAAAATTTCGAGTTTAAATATTTATTCACTCGTAATCCTTTATTTAACAATTTGGAAAACGATTATTAAGGGTTTAGGAAATTCCCGTATTGAACATTTAATAATAATAGGCAGTAATCAAATTAAAAGCTAAACCAAATAAAATACCCAATTTAAAGTAATAGTGGCCTTATTACAAAATAAAATCCTAAATTAAAATAAGTTCAAATTAAAATGAAGTTTACGAAAGCAATCGTAATGCATGGCCACCTCGAGTCCACCTCAGCTCCATATCCGCGGTCTAAGGATTACCTGCAAAATTTAATGGAGGGGGTGAGTCACCGAGACTCAGTGTGTAAATCCCCGTCCCAGTTGAGCTTTGAGCTCTCACACCAATCATATATTAAACATGTATGTAATGCAACCCAATCAACCTAGTATCCATCCTCCATATCTCCGGAATCTACCCAATATCTGTGGCACCTAGCGTTCGTACCTATCCACTGGTGGTTCCAAACCACTGGTGACAAAAGTCACAAATAATCATATGTGGGGCCAACCCACTTGTGGTACCTAACTACTGGTGACAATCCCTTAATGAATATATGTGGGGCCAACCACTTTGGTACCAAACCACTTGGACGTGTCACAGAAATAATATATGTGCTACCAAACCACTGGTGACAAAAGTCACAAATAATCATATGTGGGGCCAACCCACTTGTGGTACCTAACCACGGGTGACAATCCCCTAATGAATATATGTGGGGCCAACCCACTGTGGTACCAAACTATTGGGACGTGTCACAGAAATAATATATGTAGTACCAAACCACTGGTGACAAATGTCACAAAATATAATACGTGGGGCCAACCCACTTGTGGTACCTAACCACTAGTGACAATCCCTTAATGAATATATGTGGGGCCAACCCACTGTGGTACCAAACCACTGGGATGAGTCAGAGAAATAATATATGTGGTACCAAACTACTGGTGGTTCCAAACCACTGAGACTTAGTCACAAAATATCATATGTGGGGCCAACCCACTTGTGGTACCTAACCACTGGTGACAGTTTAAAAGAGATCATGTTTCCTCCCTCTTCTCATCATACCCCAACCCACGCAACATGTCATGACATAATAATTTGTGTATGCAGTATGACATGCATGCAAAACATATATCAAATATAAGTATAACATGAATTACCATCATAATCAGATAGACATAATACAACATAATCAAGCTAATCAACCTCTAAGGGTATAACCGTAATTTTACCTAGCAAGGGTATTTTCGTAATTTACCTATCGAGGGTATTTCAGTAATTTCGCACCTGCAATGGCCTTTCCAAAGGCCTAATGTCGCCTCGAGCAACTCAACTACCATTTCCGGTCATACCAGACTATTGGGCCTAAAACCCAATTTTGGCCCATTCGGGCCCACACGCTCGTGTGGCCCACCTAGTACAAATCTAGCCACGTATATGAGATTCACCTAGTCTAGTTCACTACATACTACACCATCATACATTTTACTCATATGGGCCCACGGGCCCATTGGGCCCACTTGGCCCTATTCGGCCCATCGTGGCCCAAACAGAATCAAACTACAAGAGTACTTAAGATTGCCTCACCTATCGCGTCGAGGCCCCTACACGTGCGCTCACACGCTCGTGTGGCTACTATTGCCGTGACCGGCTATCCGCGCTCCAACCACTCTTGGGCCCAAACTCCCACCAAGGTATATTCATCCTCCTCCTAGAATGCTATATATATAGCTAGCTTCTCACCTTCCTTCTTTGTATCTTTTCGATGTGGGATCCTTCCATCAGCAGAGTTTAAATCCAACTCAAACTCTTCCCGTCCAATTCACAAAATAAATACTCACTTGCTTTTCATGAGATTCGAACCCAGGCTCCCTTGCAACATAATTCACGCAGCTAACCACTTGGCCACAAGCTCCTCTTGTGTCTTAAACCATGCGCAACTAAATATAGATCTATAGCCAAATACTAAGGTCCATGTAAAAAGAAAACCAAAATACAAGAGCCAAGACTTGAACCTTGGACCTCCTTCCTTCCTTGTGGCGTCATTCCCTTGTCTCTTATGTGGCGTCACTTTGCCACTACACCACACACTCCACTTGTGTCATTTTCCTCCATATTTTATTCTTAAAGCCTATCTACTAACTCCTAGGGTTTTTCTCGCCTAAAACCAAAATTTCCCTAAAGCCAAAGTTTGATCCCGGGACTTCATAGAAGCCCTCTAACCTTCCAAAATCACTTATCTAATAGGTCCAACAAGCCGTTCTCTTATTCTCCAAAAATTTAAACGCTACTACCTTCAAGGCCCATTGGGCCCAATCCTACTAGGCCCAATTTCGGGATGTTACAAATCTACCCTCCTTAAAGAAATTTCGTCCTCGAAACTTCCAACTAACTAATAGTCACACATCCTAACCTTACCACACTACACTCACGCTGCGCACTCTGATCTAATAACACTAATACCCTTTCTAACTTAATCTTGGAACCCCTTCACCCAACCAACTATTTAACACCGAAGCAAACAGATATTTTTCACACATACATACAATTTCTATATTCAAGCATCACATCCACACATCACAGAATAAATACAATCATTCAGCATATAATAGAATATAGCAAAAAGGGAACTTACGGATTTGGTGCCGGAGACTCGGGTGCCATACCTTAAAAATGAAACATATCTTTCTTAAACAATATTTCAAACCAATTTTTGGAAAATGTTGTCGAACCCATTCCATAGCCGAGTTTTGCAACCTAGGCTCTAATACCATAATTGTAACACCCCAAACCTGGCCTAGAAGTTATGACCGGATCTGGCATGTCACATGAAAGGGTTGTTTAAAATCTGCGCATTTGTTAAAAATTTCGACTTTAAATATTTATTCGCTGGTAATCCTTTATTTAACATTTTGGAAAATGATTATTAAGGGTTTAGGAAATTCCTGTATTGAACATTTAATAATAATAGGCAGTAATCAAATTAAAAGCTAAACCAAATAAAATACCAAATTTAAAGTAATAGTGGCCTTATCACAAAATAAAATCCTGAATTAAAATAAGTTCAAATTAAAACGAAGTTTACGAAAGTAATCGTAATGCATGGCCACCTCGAGTCCACCTCAGCTCCATATCCGCGGTCTAAGGATTACCTACAAAATTTAACAGAGGGGGTGAGTCACCGATACTCAGTGTGTAAATCCCCATCCCAGTTGAGCTTTGAGCTCTCACACCAATCATATATTAAGCATGTATGTAATGCAACCCAATCAACCTAGTATCCATCCTCCATATCTCCGGAATCTACCCAATATCCGTGGCACCTAGCCACTGGTGGTACCTAACCACTGGTGGTTCCAAACCACTGGTGACAAAAGTCACAAATAATCATATATGGGGCCAACCCACTTGTGGTACCTAACCACTGGTGACAATCCCTTAATGAATATATGTGGGGCCAACTCACTGTGGTACCAAACCACTGGGACGTGTCACAGAAATAATATATGTGGTACCAAACCACTGGTGACAAATGTCACAAAATATAATACGTGAGGCCAACCCACTTGTGGTACCTAACCACTTGTGACAATCCCTTAATGAATATATGTGGGGCCAACCCACTATGGTACCAAACCACTGGGATGAGTCACAGAAATAATATATGTGGTACCAAACCACTGGTAGTTCCAAACCACTGAGACTTAGTCACAAAATATCATATGTGGGGCCAACCCACTTGTGGTACCTAACCACTGGTGACAGTCTAAAAGAGATCATGTTTCCTCCCTCTTCTCATCATACCCCAACCCATGCAACATGTCATGACATAATAATTCGTGTATGCAGTATGACATGTATGCAAAACATATATAAAATATAAGTATAACATGAATTACCATCATAATCAGATAGACATAATACAACATAATCAAGCTAATCAACCTCTAAGGGTATAACCGTAATTTTACCTAGCAAGGGTATTTTCGTAATTTACCTATCGAGGGTATTTCAACAATTTTGCACCTGCAATGGCCTTTCCAAAGGCCTAATGTCGCCTCAAGCAACTCAACTACCATTTTCGATCGTACCGGACTATTGGGCCTAAAACCCAGTTTCGGCCCATTCGGGCCCACACGCTCGTGTGGCCCACCTAGCACAAATCTAGCCATGTATATGAGATTCACCTAGTCTAGTTCACTATATACTACACCATTATACATTTTACTCATATGGGCCGACGAGCCCATTGGGCCCACTTGGCCCTATTCAACCCATTGTGGCCCAAACAGCATCAACCTACAAGAATACTTAAGATGGCCTCAACTATCGCGTCGAGGCCCCCATGCGTGTGCTCGCACGCTCGTGTGGCTACTATTGCCGTGACCGGCACTTCGGCATTTGCCGCTCTACAGCTAGAGTAGAGAAGTACACACCTGATAGGAATCCGGTGCTATCCGCGCTCTGACCACTCCTGCTCCAAACGCCCACCAAGGTATATTCATCCTCCTCCTAGAATGCTATATATATAGCTAGCTTCTCACCTTCCTTCTTTGTATCTTTTCGATGTGGGATCCTTCCATCAACAAAGTTTAAATCCAACTCAAACTCTTCCCGTCCAATTCGTAAAATAAATACTCCCTTTCTTTTCATGAGATTCGAACCCAGGCTCCCTTGCAACATAATTCACGCAGCTAACCACTTGGCCACAAGCTCCTCTTGTGTCTTAAACCATGCGCAACTAAATATAAATCTATAGCCAAATACTAAGGTCCATTTAAAAAGAAAACCAAAATGCAAGAGCCAAGACTTGAACCTTGGACCTTCTTCCTTCCTTGTGGCGTCACTCCCTTGTCTCTTATGTGGCGTCACTTTGCCACTACACCACACACTCCACTTGTGTCATTTTCCTTCATATTTTATTCTTAAAGCCTACCTACTAACTCCTAGGGTTTTTTTCGCCTAAAACCAAAATTTCCCTAAAGCCAAAGTTTGATCCCGGGACTTCATAGAAGCCCTCTAAACTTCCAAAATCACTTATCTAATAGGTCCAACAAGCCGTTCTCTTATTCTCCAAAAATTTAAACGCTACTACGCTCAAGGCCCATTGGGCCCAATCCTACTAGGCCCAATTTCGGGATGTTACACGTACTCTATCCTATGTTCATCAGTTCAGAGCATTCCATCACAGAAGAATACACGAATATCTCACTATCTCATATTCCATATGCAAGCATCAGTTCAACAACCAAACGTTCATCAGCTTAGAATATCTCAATCAATGATCGATGACATATCAATTCATTATTTCCATTTTCAATTACATGCATCAATATAATCCAACATTATACAATTAAGTTTGCATAATATGCTTTAAAATGTATTAAAATTAAATCGAACGAACCTACCTGACTAAACTGCACCGATGACAAATATATAGGGACTATTCTGAAATTTTCTTTTTTCCGCGATTTTTCCACTCGTTCTTAACCTAAAATAATAATTTCATTTAACTAACTAATTCCAACATCAAAATTAACTCATTTTATGCAATTAAGTCATTTTGAAATTTTAACAAAAATTACCACTGACATTTCACTTTTATGCAATTTAGCCCCTAAGTCCAAAACATGCAATTTAACCATTTTCAATTAAATCCAAGCTTAGAAAATATATTAACCATTTTATTATAGCCCATACTTGCTATTATTTTGCATCAATTCCTTGTACTTTTGCTATATTCACATTTTAGTCCTTGAACATTAAAATTAACAAAAAACTACATTTCAAAATAGTCTTATTTAGCAACCAAGCTTAATATTCTACCATAAAACTTCAAGAACAACTCAAACTCATAAATGGCACAATCCATAATATTTGACTGTTTTACAAATTAGTCCCTCGGTTAGCTAGATCGAGTTAATACGAGCTCAAAAACATAAAAATCACTAAAAACGGGCAAAGTTTACTCACCAAATCAAAGGGCTTAATGTTTGGTCAAAGCTTTCAATGCCCTAGCCATGGTTTTTTGGTTTTCTCCACATGAAGAAGAAAAGAAAATGTTGATATTATCTTTTAATTTCTTTAATTTAACTTACATTTCAACTTTTTTACTAAATTACCCCTTTAATATAAATTGTAAAATTTTTAAATTATGTCCATAAACATCCATAATATAAGTATACGATATAATGACCATCTAAGGAAGGTTTAATTGCACAATTGGTCCTTCAATTGTTTTAAATTTTGAACTAAACAAGCTTAATTTCAATTTAACCCTGAAGTAATTAGAACTAAATGAGCAAATAGCCCAAAAGCTAGTGGATTAATCATATCCACCACCGCTTGGACTTTTTGACCATGGTCTAATCACCATTTTGGTCCCTTTAATATTTTAAATCTATAGAAATTCACTTTTTCCCCTTTTACAATTTAATCCTTTTACCTTAACTAATTATCTAAATATTAAAATTTCTAAACCAGACCTCCACATACCAAAATAATTACTATGTAGATATTTAATAAAAATATTCACGAGCTCGGTTTACAGAAATGGGGTCCCGATACCTCATTTTTTTAAACCAGTTGACTTCTTGGACAACCACTTACGCTAACCATTAATTCAATTAATTAAAAGTCATCAAATCAAAATTCAATATAAAAATAATTATTAACTCGTATAATTTAAATACTAATTATATGAACTTCCTCGTCATATTTGTTGCCCCCAAAACCACTATTTCCAACATCATTGAAAAATAGGATGTTAAAACTCTTCCCCTTAGGAAATTTCGTCCTCGAGATTTTTACTTGAGAATAGAATCGAGCATTGTGACTTTTTAATTTTTTAGTTCCATACGTAGCTTCTTCGCCACTGTATCGATGCCACAGACTTTTACTAATGGTACCTGTTTATTTTGAAGTTTTGTATTTCGTGAACTGAAATCGCTTCTAGCGCACTTGAATATGAAAGACAATGATCCGCTGACAATCTCAAATAGTGTGAAATTTGCCCTCAGTTTCACTAATCACATCTATTCCAAAGCTTCATAAATTTTCCCTAAAATCTCGAGGTGAATCTCAAATCTTGATCAGAAATAATAAACAATTTTATTCTGATTAATTCGACAATTCCTGATACACATAACTCAACTAACTTTACAAGTAAATACTCTGTAACACCCCTTACCCAGATTCTATGCCGGAACCGGGCATAAGGCATTACCGGACTTGACTTGCTTGATCATTCCACTTTAGTCTATAAAAATTCTCCCCAAATTTAAAACTTTTCATTCACCATTGTAACATCCCTATCATGGGTCAACAAGACCCTTTACACCAGTTCGGGATGTCGCGGAACCAAACCGGAACTTTTTAAACACTTAGAAAATTTTCACCTAAACAGGGGCCACACACCCGTGTGAAACGGGACACGCCCATGTGGGCTGGCCGTGTGGTCTCACACGCCCATGTCCCTACCCCGTGTGGAATTATTTTCATTTTGAACCTACAGGGGTTTTCACACGGCTAGACACACGCCCGTGTGCTTGGCTCGTGTGCTCCACACGGCCTAGACACGCCCGTGTCCTTGCTGTGTGTAAAAACTTGGGTATTCTATTTGTGACGTCAGCAACCTTATAAGGGTCACACAGCCTAGCCACACGTCCGTGTGGCTAGCCTGTGGTCGACACTGACTTACAACACCAACATGCAGGGGACACACGGCCAAGTCAAACACCCATGGGACTAACCGTGTGTCTCACATGGCCTAGACACACGCCCGTGTGTCTACCCGTGTGGACAATTCAAGGTTATTTTCCAAGCCATTTAGCCACCCTCACTTACATACATTCATACACCATGACATAAACTTCACATATCATCAATTATAACTCTTGAATTATTACATTTAAACTATAAAATGAAGTCTTCATCCCATACACGAGGGAGAACTATTTCTGGTATAATTACAATCGACTTAAGCCATCATCTATGGCTATACGCAACTGAACTATAAACTGTAACACCCTAAAAATCCGAGTATCGACATATGGCATGTTTTGGTGTTTAGCTTATGAAGGAAAATTTTCTTACTTCTTTTTCGTGTTTATTATAGCCTTGAAAAGGGCATAGAATTATTCGGGTATAGAATGATCTTTAGTGTTGAGAATTTATTGAAGTGGATCAAGTGACATTGATACTTAAGTTAATTTAAGTGTCAAAAATTAGCATAAGATGAGTAATTGGCATGGTGGTGTTGGCGCATGAGTAATTGCATGAGGGGAGAGGTTCAAATCCCTTGGATAGCAATCAGATGACTTTTATTTTTGCACTTGTATGGCAAGTGTCGGTCAAGCAATACTTATGGTAAGGATGGACTTTTTCATTTATGGAAAGTAGACTAAAGGAATAAGGTAAGTACTAACTTAAGGTATGGAATCAAGAAATGTTGGTATGATAAGGGGACATAAGGCATGTATCAAGGTGGATGTTTTGGAAACTATTTCATGGCCATTTTGACCATGAACTTGGACGGCATTATGGACAAAAGGGGGAGCCGAATTTTTGGTGGATAGTTTGGGGTAGAATGGAAGCTTGTTAGAATTTTTTTTTGGTCAAAACTTTGCTCATCCAAAACATCCTTCCTAGCAATTCTTTTCTCTCATAGCCGAATGTGTCTTTAGCTTGGAGAAAACAATTTTGTTGGGTTTCATTTAGGCATTTCTTTTTGACCATTTGGTCATTTTCTTTGCTAATCAATTTTTGTGCCTTCCTCTTAGTGCCGAAACTACCAACACAAAAGGCCATTCTTTTCCTTTTCTTTCCCCATTGTCGAATGTACCTTGCTCCTAAACACATCTCTTTTCTTTTCCTTTTCCCTTGAAAGCCGAACCATCATCATCATCATCATCATCTCTTTCTCTCATCTTTTATTTCTTTCCAATCATACCTTCTTCATTATTTTCTCTCATGGCCGAATGATAGTGTACTCCATGGCCGAATCATTTTCTCTTTTCTTTGGTTAATCATTGCCGAATCTTCCATTATTCATAAACACCCTTCTCAATCATTTCTTTTTCAACCGTGGACAATAGGTAAGAGTTCTTTTTAGTTTATGTTGGTTATTAGTTGCTTTGGCCGAATCTTGAGAGTGGTAAGAAGGATCTCTTTGATCGAAATCATCGTTCATACTATTAAACGTTTTCTTTTGTTATACTTTAGTGTGATAGTGGAGGACCGGAACTCAAGTGTTCGTGAGTATCATAGAACGTTGGAATCGATTTAAGGTGTTAAGGGAACGTTTTGCTTGATTCTCATATTGTGGAACAAGGGATATTTGTGGTAAGCAAATCTCACCCTTAAAACCCTTAGTCATATTTTCGAGATATTATTAGGTCGGACTAATTATCCTTTGTCAATGAAGACAATCAAGATAGGGACGAAAAGGGCGGTGAATAGTGTCTGAAAGAGGTGTGGTTCCGCTATTCCCCTTAAGTTTAAGCGAAGGGCTATTTCGGGAATCCGAGATTTTCCACCGGGTTACGGACGCTCATTCGAGGAGAATCAGTTGTTTGAAGTCGTTCGTACTCCCGAACCTTTGTTTGTTCGTGGACTTTCATCGGTTAACGAACCATCAATCGGGGAGAAACCGCATTTAGAAGTAGTTCGAAATTCTGAGGGTATCGACGAGCGGGAAAGTCTAGTTCTCACAATAACCAAGTGTGTAACTTCACACTTATCTCTCGGGTTAGATACCAAACCGTAAGTATTGAGATAAAATCGTAAAGATGGCAAAATCGAAAAATACGTAGTAATTAATGTAAATGCATGAAAACGGTTAAAGTCGTAAAATTTACCAAAAACTGCTAGATTGTTAAATTGGGCCGAAAAACTGCTAGATTGTTAAATTGGGCCGAAAAACTGCTAAATCGTCAAATGGGCCAAAAATCTTCTAGTTCGATATATGGGCCAAAGTTCGCTAGATTGTTAAATGGGCTAAATACTATTTTGTTTTATGGGCCCAAATGAAAATTTTAAATATAGACTCATAGGTATTGTGGACTACTTGATAAATTATTATATGGATATAGATTGTTATACATACACGATTGCATGGGTTGGGATAATTGATGAAGAGAAGAAAGGCCTGTTGCCAAAAATCTAGTTCGGTGGCTCTGCCACAAATTTTTATGGCTTAATGCCTCTAGTTCGGTGACTATGTCACAATCTAGTTCGGTGGTGCACCACAATATTATTTAAAATGCCTTAATGCCTACGATTGGTGTGTTGGCAGGGTGGGTTGACTTGATCCCCACAGGTGTGTTGGTTGGTACGGGGGTGTGTAGCAGATGGAAATTAGGTTTGGTTGGGAAATTCATTTTACATGCATTTTATTTATTATAATGTTAAATCTGTAAATGGGCTCAAGCCCATAATAATGTCTCGATGATCTGGCCCAATAAATGTGGTAAGTGAGTTACACACTGAGTTCTGAGTAACTCACTCTATTTTATTATCCATCTCAGGTGATGGCAATTGATGGAGGCTTGGGCCGAGGATGACTTCGTGGAGGCCATACTACGAATATGGGTTTTATAAAATATGAACTTTATTTAAGTTATCTATTTTAATTACTATTTTGGGTATAATGTAATAAGGCCTTTATTAATATTTTTATGGATTTATATGTGTGGATGGATTTAAATTTTGGATTTAAGACACTTAACATGGGCCTATGTTAATTCTATAAGGTTTTCTTAAAAATTGTGTTTTATAACATTTTACATACTTAAATTATTTTCTTTCTCTTTTCAAATTCTTTTGAACTCTTTAATAATTACCTTAAGGTTTTGACAATTAAAATACTAAATGATAAGTTTTCAAACTAGTATTTCTTAATTCATAAATTTTAAATCATAGCTCTTAATTTTTACTAAACTTCACTTTCAAAAGGTTTTGTGGAACTGTTTTACCTAAATTATTAGAGAATTAAATGGATGTTCAATCTGTATGACAAACCAAATCTCGTCTTAACGCATAGACCTGGTTTGGGGTGTTACATAAACTCTCCTAAGCCAACACATTTGGCCATATCAACTATAACTTAATCAACTTTAAAAAGATCCCTATACATGCCATAATTCATAAGGACTAAAACCTCATACCAAGTGTCTGCTCAATAGTGTGAAAACATCTCCGGCTGTCTCTAACCCGAACTAGTTAAGCTAACCTATAAGAGATGGGAAAAGAAAAGGAGTAAGCAATAATGCTTAGTAAGTTCATATGCAAATAATAATCAATTATTGATATTCATTGACTATACTCAATCACAAGATACTATAATGAGTTTTACTCTTAACTCATGGTTACCTATTCAATCATTCATAATGCTTACTCATTTCGTCTCTTACCACATTCTAACCATATCTCGAGCTTAATGCTCGCATTCATTAACTTATACCCCTATACTTAACATCACATAGTCACATGATACAGCACATCGTAACTTCTCAATGTACCATTCATACTACCAGTCACTCGGTGGTTTCACACTTAGCCCACCATCAATCTCTAATACGGTAGTATCGCACATAGCCCACCATTTGTTACTAAACTCAATGGTATCGCACACAGCCCATTGGTAACAAATAATATGGTGGTAATGCACACAGCCCACCATTTGATCTTGTTGATGGTATCGCACACAGCCCATCATTTGATACTCACACATAGCCCATCGGTAACAAATAATATGGTGGTAACACACACAGCCCACCATTTGATATTGTTGATGGTATCACACACAGTCCATCATTAACAATTAATAAGGTGGTATCGCACATAGCCCACTATTATTATACATTCACGGATATTTATCCACATGAATCTCCCTATTTCAAATGTTCATCCGGGAACATCCTCACACACTATCATTCTTACTTAGATTTCTACAATAATCATTCGCTTTTAAGCAATGCATTTATAAATACAACATATGCAATTTGGGTGTATCATTTACACGTGACCCACTATAGGTTCGTCATATACCAAATTCACCTCAATTTAGTTTTAACACATACCTGTACCTCTCATGGTACAACCATATACTTTCTCATTTTCAACATATCTGTCGAATCACTCAAATTGTTAAATAACACTTTTGAATCTCATACATATAATCTCACATCGACATCATGCCCCCAATAGGGTCTCACATGAAATATCATATCGATTCCATGTCCCTGACATGGTCTTATTCAATATCTCACACCGAGGTCATATTCCAAATAGGGTCTTATACGAGACCTTAATTATCATCATATCTTACTATTTATGTTCCCACTATTCTTAGATTCAATTCTCTTGACATCTTGTCAAAACATATTAAATACATCCATAGAGTAAATATACATTCCATACAACATTGGAATATTAAATATTTCACTTAGAGTTGCATAATTTAGCACATGAACTTACCTCAATATCAAAAAGGGTAAAAAGGGGTCTATTTGCCCACATTTCTCTTTTCTACCGTTCTATGTCTGAATCTCGTCTCCTTTGATCTAGAATAATAGAATTTACTCATTTAATCACCACACTAATCGAAACATTTCAAAATTTATATTTTGGAGAAATTACCATTTTGCCCTTGGACTTTGGCAAAATTACTATTTTGCCCTTAGGCTCGTAAATAAATTTTCATCCAACTTCTTTACTAATCAAGCCTAGCTGATTCATATTCCCTTCTATTGAGACTCAAGATTTCAACTATTTCATGCACTTATTACCAATTTGCAACATTTACAACTTAGTCCTAATTAGGTGTTTTCATGACAACACTTTTCACAAAAGTTGTCCTAACATTCATTTTCTTCCATAAAAACTCAGCAAACAACATAAACTCTCTCATGGAAAGTCCCTATACTTTCAACCATATTGCAAATTAGTCCCCTCATTAGCTAGCTTAAGCTCTGGGAACTCCAAAAATACAAAAATTATCAACTTAAACCATCAAAATCACTTACTTGTAGAGAAAATGAGTTGCTGAAATTTTCAAGCTTTCAAAGTCCTCCCTTGGTTGATATTTTCGGTTGGAGAAGAAAAGAAATGAAAAGATGATAGCCTTGGCTTATTTCATCTTATTTTATTCATTTTATCAACTAATATCACCAACTATTGACCATAATAAATGCTTTTGTCCCTTATGCATACTATGGCTGGCCATCTCACTTAAAACAACGCCAAATTGCACATTTTGGACCTCCAACTAATATTCTATAGCTATTTGGAACCTCTAGCAAATAAAATAGAACTTTCGCACTTTATACGATTTAGTCTTTTTTTGCAATTAAGCCTGAAATCGCTAAAATTAAAGCACCAAAATATTCATGCACCCTTATAAACATGTTATAACACATAAAATAACATGAAGATAATTTTCTCTAACCTCAGATTAGTGATCACGAGACCATTATTCTGACTAGCCCCTAAATCAGTCTGTTACATACTCTATTCTGATCAAAGTAAAATGAGCTGACTTGATCAATCTATCAACAATAACCCATATAATCTTTCTTCTCGGTGTCATCAGTAATCCAGATACAAGATTCTTTATAACTCGTTCCCAAACAAGATTCTTTATAACTCGTTCCCAAATTTCATTCAGGAATCATAACTGGCTATAATAACCCGGACAAAACCAAATGCTCGACCATCACAAATTCTGAAATTTTGTATTTTATACTTGTCACCTATACATCAGTTCCGAATCACCAAAGATTTTAGTATTACCCGAATGAATGGAATATGCACTACTGTGAACCTCTTATACTAACTCATTGTAATTCTAGACCATTTGAAACAGAATCTATTACAAAAATATGATATTTAATAATACTGATTTTGAATTCTATGAGTTGATCACCATGTATCTGTTCTTGTTTAACCATAAGCTTTCAGGTCATCATCTTGCAACTTCCTAATTCTTTGTAGAAACAACGGTCTAGTTTCAATTAGGTAATACAAAACCATTACTATAAACAACATATTCTTTCCCAATTCAAGATGGATCATTACAAGAACTCTCATTAATAAAGTTTCTAGCTGGTCATAACTGCCAGAGACATTTTTCGGAGGTTTTCATATAATAATAGAAAAGAGTTTACTCAGATCTATACGAATCACATCTACCAAATTTATGTAATAAAAAAAACAACCTCGCTAAGCCAAAACTCGCATTTGTTAATTTTCACAAAAATTATTTCTCGCACAAAGTCTGTAGTACAGTTCTCAAATATTAAGCTTGCACAGATGTTGTTTAAAAATGGATCAGGATATCATCAATAAACATAACAACAACTATATATAAATATCTAGAAAAGACTGAACAATTTGATTCATTAAATTCATAAATTAACAGGGACATTAGTTAGTCTAGACAACATTACCAGAAGTTATAATGGTCACCTCAAGTTTGAAAAGCAATTTTTAGCATATCACAATCTTTAACTAACAACTGACAATAATCGAATCTATATTTATCTTCGAGAACACTATTACTCCTTTTTAACTGATCAAACAAGTCGTCCATACGTGATAAGAAAAATATTTATTCTTTATCCTTGATTTATTTTATTTTCACATTTATGAAGAAATACCATAAATTAGTCATGAAACAGATTAAGAAACCCACTGGCAATTGGTACATAATCTATCTTTGATCCCAATTTTTGAGTATCAAGTAAATATATATACCAAAAATGTTTTACAATCTTTTCACATCGTTTTTTGTGCAAAGATAACTGAAATAACTTTAGTTGTACTCTTTGATTTACCCAACTCAACTATATTCATTTCACCAGTCTGACATTTCAAATCAATTCATTTCATTCTACAGTTTACTACAACATCATATAACTTTAGCCATTTTATTCCCAAAATAATATCAAATTCATGAAATGGTAGTAACATCATATCAATAGAAATATCACAGTCATAGATTTTTAGCAGACAATCAAACTCAGTTGACTTAGGAGGTAAATCCTTATCTGTTACTAATGCGGTGCAAATATATGAGTAAGTTGATCCAGTATCAATCAGTGCATATTACAATAAATAATATCAAAGGGATAGAACATACCAGAAATAATATTAGGTGCAGTAGCTTCAGTTCTACAACTATGTATTTGGTCCCACTACATTTAACTCCAGTGTTATCACTCTGACTAAGGCGTTTGTCTTTCTAAGGTGTAGACTGTAACACCCCAAACCCGGCCCATGCGTTACGAACGGATCTGATATGTCACATGAAGGAAATGTTTAAAGAACTTATGAATGTACTAAAGATTGACATTAATTTGATATAGTTAAGAAAGCAAGTTTGTTTTATAATATTTGATAAAATACTACAAATTTTGAGAAGTTGATTGATTAATCGAAAATCAAACTATTGGACCTTAAAACTGTGACTTTTGAAAATATTGTTGATAATTTGAAAGAAATTCCAAGTTAAATTATTTGTACAAGTTTGTTATGAAATCCATTTGTTAATCAATTTTGGAAACCCTTATTTATGATTTTAGAAAATCCCCTTTTTAAACAATTTAAGAACGGCTAAACATAAAACCAAATAAAAATAAAAATATCCTAGAGGCCTTATTACAACTTTAAAACCCAAAATAGTAAAAGTAATAAAACAGAAAAGTAATTTACTGATATTTGAAAATATTATTTCCAAAGTATGGCCTCCACCGAGTCATCCATGGCTCCAAGTCCTCGTCACTAAGCATTACCTGCAAGGGTTAAGAAAAAGGGGGTGAGTTACAAGAACTCAGTGTGTAATCCCCCTTACCGTCATCCACTGGGCCCGAACCCGCATAACGTAATCTTAGGCCTAAGCCCATTTACATAACAATATTTAAATGAAATGTATGCAACCCAACTCATCCATCCATCACACCCCCGACCAGCCAATCACACCTGTGGGGATCAAGTCAACCCACCCCACCGCTCACACCAATCGCTGCAGTCAAGCTGCTTATTACAGAATTTGTGGCAAAGCCACCAGAATAACAGAATATACGTGGCATAGCCACTACCGACGGTAATATGATCGGCACACAGCCTTGGGTAAATATGATCGACACAGAGTCATTGATTCATATATTAGGCACATAGCCATTTCAGAATTTGTGGTAGAGCCACCAGAATCAGAATGTGGCAGAGCCACCAGGCTACACTGCTCTTCAGTCATTAACCCGCCCCATGCTCATGATGAAATGCAATGTATCAACATACAAAAGTGTAATAACAATAATAAACACGATATTTAACCACGAATAAGAGTATAACAGTCATCTTCATCCATTTAGAAGTATTTCAGTAATTCTACCCATTGAGGGTAATTCGGTAAAATTACCCACTAAGGGTAATTCGAAAATCTCGTAACCCACGGGTATTTCGGTAATTTACCCTCCAACGGTATTTTGGTAATTTCACAACCCAGGGGTATTTCAGTAATTTACCCTCTAAGGGTATTTTGGTAATTTCGCAACCTCAGACTTAACTACTAATTTAGGGCATAAAAATTGAAACTGTCCATCTACGTCATATTGACTAAATTGACTATAACTTGATTTAGGAAACTCGAAATTTAGATCCGTAAATTTTCCTTGAAATTAGACTCATATATCTTCTTACTACAATTTTTCCAGAATTTTTGGCTTAGCCATTTAGTACAGTTTATTCATTAAAGTTTCCAACGGTTCTGACCTCTCTTACCCTAAATTCAAATATCTCACTGTACAGTTTTCATATGTTGCTCCCACTTGTTTCTATTGAAAATAGGCTCACTAAGGAATCTATACATATAAATTATAACTCATAATTCACTTTTTACAATTTTAAATGATTTTTCCAAGACAGAACAGGGAACCATGAAGTCACTCAGAACCAGTCTCACTAAAATTAAAATATCACAGAATATAAAATCCCTCTTCCTACTCTGTTTCTTTCATATAAAAATAGACACAGTAAGCTTTAATTCTATATCTTATTCACTTTCTAATTCCCTTTCTCCTATTGTTTGTGATTTTTCAAAATCACGTTACTGCTGCCAACCAAAACTATTTCATTGCAAAATATGGTTACCACTACGAACATACGCACGCCCGAGTGGTCACAGATGCCGGTTTCTGGCTTTTCAGTATTTCGACTGAATCACAGAACATTTCATGCAAACATTCAGAGAGGTATGAGATTACACACCACTTCAAATATGTATTTGGAAGGGTATGGGATTACACACCTGATTTGGATTTCCTAAAGAACCACTCTTCGTTGCCCCCACAATCGTGATCCTTCCCTACTAGGTTCAAAAATCTGGCCTTGCACCTTGGCTATTGCAACGAGTTCCTAAAGTAAATAAGTGATGTACCAAAAGGGTTAGCCTTTATCCAATATTCAGCCCTTCCACAAGAGCAGGAAGTTGATATCATCACCACAAAATAGAATCACATGAGCGGCGCAAAACATCGAAATAAAGAGTAACATCTTACCACCAATATTCGGCCTAATCACCCACTTACCAATCAACTTCCAAAACCAAGGTTAAGAGAATGATAAGTAGCATCAAAGGATGGCTTGATTTGGCACTTAATAACAGGGATGAGCCGAAAATGGATAACAAGGTTTGGCACTAGCAGTAAGACAACAACTCTAAGTTCGGCTATGGAAACTATACCGAAAAGAAAACCAATCAAAGAATAAGCTATTAAAGAACACAAACCGAAATGGTAGCTATAGGAGAGATTCGACTAAGGAAGAAAAGGGTTAGAAAGACATGGTGAAGTTGAGGTTTTGGTTAGGAAAAATTGAAGGAGACCCCAAAATGCCTTGAAAAGGAAAAGTGACCCAAAAATGTGAAAATGCAAGGGAAAGCTAGAGAAATTCGGCTCCCCCTACCAAAACCGTGTATCATCTTTACGAAAAAGATGAGTGTTGACCAAAATTCTTTCACTTAGGCAACTCCTAATATTCGGCCAGCATGTTCCCCACCTTATCCCTTACCTTGATTTCTTTCCTTCTTTTTCCCTTGCCTTCCTCCCTACCATATTTTCTTATTCTTCTTTCCATCAATAAAAAGTTTTCCTTACCATATTTATAACCATGACTGACACTTTGGAAAGAAGCACAAAAATTAATCCAAAATTTGCAATAGGTGGGATTCGAACCTCTTCCCTCCATGCTCTCCACTTGACGCCACACCACTCCACCATGTGTTCAACTTATGCTAGCAAAATACACACGTATTTCCTTAAGTCTTGATGCCACTTACCTTCTCTCTTTTAAGTGCTTAAACACAAAAGTTTTGCTAAGGCCCAACTCAACCCCAAGCCTTCATAGAAGCCCCGTAAGCTTCCAAATTGACTTACCCACTAAGTCCAACTCATAATTATGCCATTCTCATATACTCAAAAATTTAAAAAGGCTTCTATGCTCAGGCCCAAGAGGCCCAATTCTCCTAGGCCCAATTTCGGGGCGTTACATAGATAACTGTTTAACATTATTCACAAACACAATTTCTCGATTATATTCATTAACCTGTACAAATTCTTGTCCATATGACATTTTTATGACATTTCTCTTTCTAAATTAAAATCTGAAGGAATCTCAGTTAATCTCGTCTTAATGTCGACCACCAATTATACACCTTACCTATTTCTAAAAAAACATAACACATCTGATATAATCATCAAGAAAACAAGTCATATCACCGAAAATTCCTTGGATATTTCAAGCCAGTACTCAGCCCTAGTTGGATATTCATTTGTTTTAATTTTGAAGTCTTTGTCATTATTCTTTTTAATTTATTAAACAAGATTCGTCGAACTATTTCAATCAGTTGAGAACCTAATGGTGCCATAAGAAGCTTATCAGGAGGAGAGGTTATGGAGCCACTGAATTGGATGATGCAATTTCTGTGAACTATTGACTCATTAAGTTGAAAAGACATTTCGACTTCACTATCAAGCATTTGCAAAAATCAATAAACTATAACTTACGTCCTATTTAGAAGTTGGGATTTTACCTTTTACCTCATTAAGGTTAGTATGATCAGATTCTATTAACATTCATTAAATTTGTAAGAAAAACAGGGGTTAGATCAGGTCAATCAATATCACACTATCACAAGTTTATATGGCATGTAATTCTAGACTTCATCACATAATGTTCAGTCAAGGAACTAACTAAACCGTAGCTTTGATACCACTAACTATAACACCCATAACTCGTTTTTAGTGGCCAGAATAGAGTTACAGAGTATTACCATACAATTCAGAATATTTCATTACAAGGAGCATCCAATTATCAAATTAATTTAACAAATACATATATAATTCAAGTTAGAATAAACCGTACATTTACAGACCTTAAATTGAGCCTAGTAGGCCTCAAAAAATAGTTTAGGAACAATCAGGGACCTATTTGAAACAAAACAAGAGATTTGGGACAAAAATGAAAATTTTCAAAATAATGGTCACACAGCCGTGTGTCTAGGCCATGTGACAGAACCTAGACCATTTGGCTCCAGACATGGCCATGTCTCTATCCCACACACCTGTGTGGCTACTCCATATGCCCGTGTGCGCACCCGTGTGTCCACCAGTGTAACTCACTAACTTGGGTCACACGGCCGCATCGCAAGTCGTGTGCCAACCCGTGTGAACCCTACCCTAACACGCTTGGGACACACGCCCGTGTGGCTTACCCGTGTATGCAAAAAAATGACCCAAAACATGCTCATTTCACATCCAAATGCTTAGGTACCTAAACACATCAAAAGTACATGCATACAAGCCCTCAAAACACATTCAAAAGCACTCAAAGTATGCCAAAACAATCAGCTTATGTGCTTAGCCAATGTGCCATCATTGACACCACAATTCAAATGCATACGTTTCATTATCTTAGTTAAAATGCATAAGCCACAACACACTCAAATTTACTTACATTTAAACCTAAAAATATCGGACCTAACTCATGCCTACTTACCATTTCGTGCTCACCCACTTATGCTTAAACTTAGAATTAGGCTTGCATATAACCATTACTTATTCAAATCATTTGAACTAGAATCTCTATTCACAAGTATATAACCTAGTGATTAGGAATCACACAAATATCATACCATATTGAATGTTAAGACTTACAGTTTCCTATTTCCAATCAACCAAAACTTGCATCATGCATGCACATATCAATAGTCATTTAGCTAAACACATAATAAGCACACCAAGCTATAGAACATGAGTACTTATGGACTACTACAAAACAAACTCAAATCCCCTTATTACATGACATATAAGCCAAGTTCGAATTCATAATCTACCATGATCCTCGATAGTGTGATTTATTCAAGTTAATCCGATATAAACTTCCCTAAATAGTATCTACAAGGAAATGAAATAATAACACGAGTAAGCATTCATATATCTTAGTAAGTTTGTTGATTACAACGATAAAGCTTACTGAATAAACATAAAAAAATCAAATAATGAGTTTACTAAATAGAGTTCTTGTTAATAAAGCTATTCTTATAAAATCCTATCAATCACAGCTCACAATAGGTGAGTAATGCTTAGTACAATAGTACAAATCAGTTCCACATTTCAATAATTTTCAGTGATAAATAAACATAGCCCGATGATTGATAAGTGGATGCAAGTACACGGTTAACCATTCAACACACTAGATGCTCATAAGAGTCAGTACCATCCAGCACACCTGATAACACTATAATGTAGTCCCCAACAAATTTAAGACCTCGGCATATCCAGTGAACAAAGAATATACAGAAATCATCTTCACTATTCAGATCAATCCCGTACCACGCGCATAATAACCTATTGGCATGCCAATTGTACTATATCCTATGTTCATCGATTAAGAACATTCCATCACAGAACAATACATGAATATCTCACTATCTCATATTCCATATGCAAGCATTAGTTCAATAACCAAACATTCATCGGCTTAGAATATCTCAATTAGTGATGTCATATCAATTCATTATTTCTATTTTCAATTACATGCATCAATATAATACAACATTATATAATTAAATTCATATAATACATTTAAAAATCTATTAAAATTAAACCAAACGAACTTACCTGACTAAACTGCACCAATGACAAAGATATAGGACTATTTTGAATTTTTCTCTTTCCCTCAGTTTTTCCACTTGTTCTTGATCTAAAATAATAAGTTCATTCAATTAACTAATTTCAACAGCAAAATTAACTCATTTTATGCAATAAAGTCATTTTGACATTTTTACAAAAATTACCACTAACATTTCACTTTTATGCAATTTAGTCCCTAAGTCCAAAACATGCAATTTAACCATTTTCAATTAAATCCAAGTTTAGCCGATCTAGTTATCACTTCATTACAGCCCATACTTGCTATTATTTTGCATCAAGTCCTTGTACTTTTACTATTTTCACATTTTTGTCCTTGAACATTAAAATTAACAAAAAACTACTTTTCGAAATAGTTTTATTTAGCAACCAAGCTTAATATTCTAACATAAAACTTGAAGAACAACTCAAACTCATCAATATCACAATCCACAACATTTGACCGTTCTACAAATTAGTCACCGGGTAAGCTAGATCAAGTTAATACGAGCTCAAAAACATAAAAATCACTAAAAACGAGCAAGGTTTACTCACCAAATCGAAGGGCTTAATGTTTGGTCGAAGTTTTAAATGCCTTAGCATGGTGTTTCGATTTTCTCCACATGAAGAAGAAAAGCAAATGTTGATATTATCTTTTAATTTCTTTAATTTAACTTACATTTTCACTTTTTACTCAATTACCCCTTTAATATAAATTGTAAAATTTTTAAATTATGTCCATAATATAAGTATATGGTATAATTACCATCTAAGGAAGGTTTAATTTCACAATTGGTCCTTCAATTGTTTCAAATTTTTAACTAAACAAGCTTAATTTCAATTTAACCCTAAACTAATTAGAACTAAATGAGCAAATAGCCCAAAAGCTAGTGGGTTAATCATATCCACCACCGCGTGGACTTTTTAACCATGGTCTAATCATCATTTTGGTCCCTTTAGTATTTTAAGTCTATAGAAATTCACTTTTTCCCCTTTTACAATTTAATCCTTTTACCTTAATTAACTATCTAAACATTAAAATTTCTAAACCAAACCTTCACATACCAAAATAATTACTCTGTAAATATTTAATAAAAATATCCATGAGCTTGGTTTATAGAAACGAGGTTTTGATATCTCATTTTTTTAAACCACTTGACTTTTGGGACAACCACTTATACTAACTATTAATTCAATTAATTAAAATCCATCAAATCAAAATTCAATATAAAAATTATTATTGACTCATATAATTAAAATACTTATTATACGAACTTACTCGTTAAATTTATGGCCCAAAAACCACTATTTTTGAAACCACTAAAAAACGAGTTGTTACAAATTTCTCCAACAAGTTTTGGGTCAAGTCCTTGAAGAATTGTTGTGTGGTTTGTTTGATGAGGTGGTGGTGGTGAGCTGAATGTGATGTTTGAGGCAAGGAAGGCTTATGCTTTCAATGGTGAGGGTTGAGATGGTAAAAAATGGTGGTGTCAGTTTAGTGAGTGGTTTGGTTTAGGTTAAAGAGGTTGCTTTACTGGCTTAGGAGTTGAAGATGATGACAAGGAACAATAGTGACTAGCCGGGGGAATTAGTTTATGAATTTTTTTTTAAAACTGCCACCCTTAAATATTTAAGGGTGTAGTGGGACAAATTTTAAAATTTTAGTGATTAAATTGGAAATATTTATAGTTGAGTGGCCAAAATAGAAACAAGCTAAAAGTTGAATGATTAAATAGTTAGTTTACCCTAATTCTTTTTAAATATGTAATTATCACAACTTTTACTAAGTTATAATTATTTTTCAATGTATAATAAACTACAACTTCTATTTTACATCAACTTTTCAACTAATAGTTTTAAATTAAATTATAATTATTTTTAAACGTCAATTTAGTAATATAATGAAAATTAAAAGGTATTTTGGCTGGTTCAAAAGTTTCTCCAAGCTTGTGCTTTTAACAAATAATTTTAAATTAAATTATAATTATTTTTAAATGTATAATTATCACAATTCTACTAAGTTTTAATTATCACATCTTTTTAACTAATATTTTTAAATTAAATTACAAATATTTGTAAATTTCAATTTAATAATACGATAAAAAAATAAAAGGCTTTCTCATTAGTTCAAAAGTATCTCCAAAATAATAATTTTGTAAATTACTAGCTTATAATGTCACATACATTGCACATACTTTTATAATTTTTACTTTATTAAATAATATATTTTTGTAATTTCAAATATATATTTCTGCTATTTTAATGATCCTTAGTTTAATTTATATTAAAAGTCAATTAGTTTTGAAATTTTTGAGAGAATAAAATAATGTTTTAAAAATAATGAAAATAAAAAATTGAATTAATACATAAAATTATTGAAATAATATACAAGAAAGTAAATACAAAATGTAATTCACACTAAATCAATAATTACATTTAATCATAACGATTAAAAAATAATTGTTGAAATTAAATTTCTTTTCAAAACAAATCCAATAATGGATAAATAAAAAAATTTATTTAAGATTGTTTGCTTCGCATAATATAAGAAACTTACAAAAAAAATTAAAAATAATATCAAAATATTATATTGCCTCATCATCAATTAACCTTACATTATCTCTCTTCGATGCCATTATTGTTCAAAATATGATTCAATATTTCATTTTCGAAGAACCATTGTTTTAATGTTTAATTCTTTTTTATATAATTCTAACTTATTATTGCTAACAATCTTCATTTTTTTACCATTACTTTTTCTTAGTTGTTAATTGATTGTATATACCTAACTACTAAATGTTAATTATAAAGCTAAAATTAAATTTTAATTGGTATATAAGCCTAATACTAAATAAGTGGTAATTATTATGATCTAGGAAAATATGCTCTCGTCTTCATCGGTTGAATCTGCAAATGGGAACGGAGATGATATCTCTATTCCTGATGATTCCAACACTAAGAAGGTTTGATTTAAGGAAGCGGACGCGTCTCCTAATGATGTGATGGTTGTGGATCCAATACTAGAGGCTTCGATGTCTTGGAAGGGAATGTTAGTGGGAAAGGAAACTTTGGATCTGAACAACAAGAATGATGGCCAGCACTTTGTTGATAGTTTCGCCCTTACAGAGCAGGATGTCAAGAAATATTTTAGTGATGGGATTCCTTCCATGGATTTTTCAGAGAGAGTTTATCAATTCTTGGAGAAGGAAATGTCAACCTCTATGGTTCTTAAGATGCTGGGAAGAAACCTTGGAATCACAACCTAGCAAAACCGTTTATATGGAATATGGAGACCGTCTAAGCCTTTTCAATTAATGGATATTGAGATGGCTATTTTCTTGCAAAATTTTAGAATACTGAAGACTACGACAAGATCCTTTCTCAGGGACCGTGGGTTATTTTCGGTCACTACCTTACTGTCCAACCTTGGACGATTGACTTCAACCCCAACTTACCTTACCCAAATTCGGTTCTCACATGAATTCGTTTTCCCCGACTACCTAGTCATTTTTATAAAAAACATATTCTCATGGAGATCGGGGGTATGATAGGTAAAGTCACTAAACTAGATTTGAATACGGATAGCAGAGTAAGGGGACGGTATGCTCGCATGGCAGTTTTTGTCAACCTAGGGAAGCCTTTAGTCTCTAAGATCCTTATTAATGGTAACCCTCAGAGGATCGAGTATAAAAATTTACCTGTGGTTTGTTTTAAATGTGCTTGTTACGGCCACACTAAAGAAACTTGTTCTTTGGTCACACAAATATCAAGGGAGACTGAAAAGGGCGAGTCATCGGGACATGCTTCTGCTACTATTCCAGCGGCCGGAGAAGAAGTTTTTGGACCTTGGATGCTAGTAGAGAGGAAGCCCAAGCGCGGCAACTTGAAGGGATCTAAAAAAGGAAACAACTTGAAAGAAGAGAAAAATCTAGGTTCTCGTTTTCAATCTTTAGCAGATTTGTAGGCGATTTCTTCAGTAGATGAAACAATTAAAGATTCACAGATTGTTTTGAAGAATAAAGGGAAAGCTTATTTAATTGATTCTCAATCGAAGACTTCAACGGACAGAAAATCTTTTAATAACAGCTCTAAGAAACCCATATCGGGCTTGTCAATGATAAAACCACAAAAAGGCCAGACACGTGTTTCCCAGACCATTACTGCTCCAGCTAATCAGGCCACACGTCAGTCTAGGAAGGGTGTAACAGTCCGGTTTCGACCCTAGTCATAATAGTGATTTCAGACCACAAATTCGAGTTAAAAAATATTTTAATATTATTTTTCATGCCTATGATATGTGATTAAGCATGTGTGAAATTTTTGTGATTTAATTTGGTCATTTATGTGCTTAATTAGAGAAAATGACTAAATTGCATAAAAGGTAGAGTGGCCTATTAATTTAATAAGTGTCGAATTGTCATTGTTCTTATTATGTGAAGTCCTTAAATTGAAATTTGACCACTAAGCATAGTAGTGGACAGTTATGGGCTTGTATAATATAAGTTTATATGTTAATTAAAAAGGGTAAATAAGTAAATGGATTATTAATGTTATATTTAATAAAATGAAAGCTAAAATTTCATCATCTTCCATGCTCATCACTGAAAATAAGAAAGAAAAAGAGAGTTTAGAGCTCTTGAATATTCGGCCCTTGTTCAAACAAACTAAGGTATGAGTTTTGTTCGGTTTTTGATAATTTCTACGTTTTTGTAATCGTTGCTTAGTGTACTTCAAAACCCATGCTTCAATTTTTTGAATTGATGATGATTGTGAAATATGCCATTGATGAAATTATAAGTTTGTGATGTTTGAAGATGAATTATGGAAGCTAAGTGTTAAATTAACATAGTTTGTCTTTGGATTTTTGATGAATTTGAGTAATTTGGACTTAATTGTAAAAATAATATTTTGAGGGACTAAATTGTGAAATAAATTAAATGTGTGGACTTGTATAAGCATGGGTGATATTCGGCTAGACATGGGTAACATGAAATTTTGTGTATTTTGTGATTTTATGAAATAGGGACTAAAATGTCAAAATGTGAAAATATGAGGGCTAATTTGTAAATTACCCTAAATATGTGTTTTTGGATTGAATTGAATGATTTGGTGAATAAATGGGTTAAATTGAATATGTATAGATCAAGAACCGAAGAAAACAAATTTAGATCGAGGAAAGTCGAAAGTAATTGAATAGCCGAATCCGTTCGTTTACTCAAATCCGAGGTAAATCGATATACAAATAAATGCATTTGAATTGAGTTATTTATGCATCTATGAAATTTAGATTTTGATGAATATGCTTGAGATGTTATGTACATGAAATCATAGGAAGTATTGACAAGGTATTAAAGTTTGAGAAGTCCCATACGAACCTAGGAATAGATAGGATTATATATGTCATGACATAGGTTTTCGATATGCGATATCATGTAAGATCACGTCTGGGATGTTGCCATCGATTTGAGATTTATGTGTAAGACCATGTCTGGGACATTGGCATCGTATTGATTTGTGTAAGACCCTGTCTGGGACAATGGCATCAATATCTAGTTACATGTAAGACCACATTTGGGACGTTGGCATTGTACGACTATTCTGAGTATTCCTAGCATCCTATTTAATTTCAAACGGTTCAACGGGCAAATTCAAGAAATGAGAGACTACGTAAAATTAAAATGTATAAATTAAAATGTATAAACGAGTCAGGTACATCTGAAAGTTACACTAAGTATGTGTATGAAAGAAAAGTCAATATATGAACTTACTAAGGTGATGATATGTATAGATTTGATGAGATAATATGTGATATATGATTTAATGTGCTATGAGCAAAAGTGATACTTTGAATTATGAAATGTGGGTAAGCTATGGCTAAACAAAAGAGCCAAAGAAAAGGTTATGAATTTGCAAATGAGAAACATTAATGACATTGTATCAATATGATTATGTGCATTTTATGTTAAGTTTATTTGTATATGGCTTACTAAGCTTTTGAAAGCTTACTTTGTGTCTGTTTACTATGTTTTATAGATTGTTAAAGCTACGGAAGCCTCGAGGATCGCCGAGGATCATCATCACACTACTCAATCCTATTTTGGTACCTTTTGAAAGTGTATATACTAAAGTATGGCATGTATAGGCTAGTCACTTTGAATTATGTTTGAGATATGTACATAGCCATATAATATGGCTAAATAAATGATTGTGATATGAATTAGTAGTCATGATATATGATGTTTGGTTTTGGTATGGTTTGATGGCTAGTGAAATGGTCAAAGTAATGGTAAGTTTTTTATGCAAAGTTGGAATATCATTGATAAGATAATATCTTAATATTGTGGTAAGTTATGGATGAATCATGTTTGGATATACTTGTGATTTAGTTGAGCTAATTGGCATATGAGATGTTATGATGAAGTGTACTTAAATGAGTTGAAAAGGATGACCATTTGGTATGTTTTTGGTTGCTAATTGTGTTTGGTATAATGCTTGTATGTGCTTGTAGGGATAACCCAAAGTGTGGGTGGCATTTTAGCCTTGCAAATGGCCTATAATTGCCCACACGGTTGAGCACACGAGCGTGTGGCTCGACTGTGTCCCTCGTGGTTGTATTTCAAAACAAGTCAGACTCGACTACGGGCTAGACACACGGGCATGTGACTGGTCGTGTAGATCAAGTCAGTGTCGACCACGGGCACACAAGGGTGTGTGACTGGCTGTGTGGTGTAAGTCAGTAGCGACCACGGGTGAGGCACACGGGCATGTCTATGGCCGTGTGGACAAGTCAGTATGTATGCCCTGTTTTGATACGACTTAGACACACGGGCGTGTCTAAGGCCGTGGAAGGCACATGGCCTGCCCACACGAGCGTGTGACCTTTGTAACTTTGAAAAATTTTTAAATTTTTAAGAATTTTTGTATGTGTTTGGTTTAGTCCCGGCTTCTTTATAAAGCATGCTTAAGGTCTCGTAGACCTATTTAAGGGAGACTTTGATGTGATTTGTCAAATTATGTCATGAAATGTCTGTAAAAGTTTTTGATTGTCCAGTAATGCCTCTTAACCCTAAATTGGCAATGGTTACGGGTTAGGGGTGTTACAAGGGGCCTGGATCAACAGGTGTCTACAGCTACTGATACATCATCTCTTTTGCTGAACAAGGAACAGGCCTTTAGTTTTGTTTCCGATGGGCCACAGTAGGAGGCCCAAGACCCTAAAGCATCTGCAGTAGATTATTCCAAAGATTTAAGTACCACGCATTTTCAATTGTCAAATAATAGAAATAATAACGGGTCTTTAACTTCAGGTAAATCAAATTCGGTTCTTCCATTAGTTTTAAATTTACAAAATGTTGCTGCTACAGGTCAAATTCAATTGGAACCTCATTTCTCTCTCCACAAACAAGCAGATCATATTGTGCATTTTAATCCTGCTTTTGAAGAAAATTCTTTTGTTAATGTGAAAGTAAAGGAAGGTGTTCTGGAGGCCAAAAATCATTTGGCAGTCATGTTTTCTAATAAAAGTCTTTGGGAGAATGTGACTGAGGAATCGGGGGGTAGTCAATTGGCTGAAATTATTTTTCCTAAGGCGGGTTTTAAGGGACAAAATACTAAAGGGACCAGTTCTAAATGAGGTTGAAAGCTAAATAAAACTTTAAAAGGACTAGGATATCGTTTCAAAATTTTTGAAAATATTTGAGTTCAATTTGTTGATTCTATGAAGAGAGCAGTGAAACTTATTACTTCTGAAATCGATGGAAAATCTGTTATGGATTTACCGAGGCAACTTGGAGAGGAAGTGGAGCCTTCTTCTTCCGTTCGTCATTAAGATAAGTTTTTTTATCTTTTAATTTTTTTATTATGAATTTGTCTATTATTTCTTGGGATGTTCGTCTAATAAATTTCTACGAGCTTTTCGTGAGTATAATAATCAGCATAAGCCTGATATTGTTAGTCTACTTGAGCCAATAATTAGTAGGAATAAAGCTGACACAATCATTGCAAAGTTAGGTTGGGATAAATCTCACCGTGTAGGAGCAGTTGGATTCTCTGGAGGTATCTGGATTGGATGGAAAAATTCGATTGACTTAAAGGTTGTTGGCAACCATCCTCAATTCATTTTGACTCATATCTATTCTAATATATTTCCTAAACTAATCTTTCTTTCGTGTATAGGAGCCCTGATAAAATGAAAAGAAAGGTTTTGTGGAATGATCTACGTTGCTCAATTCCCCTTGGGACGTCCCTTGGATGGCAATTGGAAATTTTAACGCCATTCTCTCCTCTGATGATAAGAAAGGCGGTCATATCAAAGGTCACAGATGTCAATTTTTTGGTGAGTTCATGGATAAAGCTCATTTGTATGATCTGGGTTTTCAGGGACCTCCTTTTACATGGCATCGTGGTAATCTTTCTGAAAGACTTGACAGGGCTGTGGGTAATGACCTTTGGATGGAATCATTTCCTAATTGTTTGGTGTCCCATTTACCTAGAATTAAGTCTGATCACTGTCCTCTTCTTTTTAATCTTTGTCACGAAGATAGACTTGTTCCTAATCGTCCTTTTCAATTTTTAGCTGGTTGGCTACATCATCAAAATTTTTCTGATTTTGTCAAGGAAAATTAGAGCTTCGATGGTAATATGACTAATACAATTGCTGGTTTTACGGATAAGCTTAAAAGCTGGAATAAATGTGTTTATGGTCACATAAATCAGAGAAAGAGACAGTTAATGCATAAGCTTTCCAAAACTAAACTTGCCTTGGAACTTTCTGGATCTAAATCTCTTTTTCATCAGGAAATTTTGATTCGTGAGGAGATTGAAAATATTTTTCATCATGAGGAAATGCTCTGAAAGTAAAAATCAAGATGCAAGTGGTTGAAATTGGGAGATCACATTACGAGTTATTTCCATAGACGTACTGTTCAGAGGAGGAATTTTAATAAAATCACTGCCTTACGTAATACGGGTGAGGATTGGATTTTTGATCCTGAGTTTCTCAAGACGGAAACAGTTAAGTTTTTCCATAGTCTTTATGGGGAGAGTCCAGGCGCACTTGGAACTTTTCCTCCTAGTGTTTTTCCTAGCCTTAACACTGAAGATGCTGATTTTCTAAGAAGGAATGTTACAAACGAGGAAATAAGGGCTGCTCTTTTTTATATGGCACCCTTGAAAGCCCCAGGTAGCGATGGTTTTCAGGCCACTTTCTTCCAAAATCAATAGGATATTATTGGGGATGCCATTTGTGAGTGGGTCAAGAAAGTTTTTGAAAAAGGTATCATCGATCCGGAGTTCAATATTGTGTTAATTCCTAAAGTCCAAAATTCAGAGAATTCCTCTCAGTTGTGACCTATCAATCTTTGCTCGGTGCTGTACAAATTGGTCATGAAGGTCATTGCCAATAGATTTAAGAGCATCTTTTAGAATATCATATGTCAAGAACAAGCAGGTTTCATTGCTGGAAGAAGTATTATTGATAACATTATTATTGCTCAAAAAGTTTTACATTCTATGCGGTCTAAAAAGAGACTCTAATGGATGGCAGTCAAGATTGATTTGGAAAAGGCTTACGATAGAGTCAGATGAGACTTTGTTGAAGCATCTCTCAATGCAGCAGGTATTCCTTCTCATTTGGTTAAAGTTATTATGAATGCTATCTCTTTATCTTTTATACAAGTACTATGGAATGGTGCGCCAACTCAAAAGTTTAGGCCGGTTAGGGGTATTCGGTAAGGTTGCCCACTGTCACCATACCTCTTTGTTCTCTGTATGGAATGGTTGGGTCATAGATTTCACTGAAGCATCACTGCAGGGGAGTGGAGTCCCATTCGATTATCGCGCTCTAGACCGAATCTGTCATATCTGTTATTTGCAGATGATTTGGTAATTTTTAGCCTAGCGGATTTGTTTCGTAGTGGCCTCTTTAAGAATTTTCTTAGTATTTTTTGTGAGATATCTGGTCATAAGATTAATGCTAGGAAAACAAATGTGTTCTTTTCTTCGGGGGTTAATGAGCCTTTAAGGAATGCAATTATTGCCATCCTTGGTTTTCAAGAAGTTAATGACTTGGGCCACTACTTCGAGGTTCCTCTTTTCCACCGTAGAGTTACTAATAGCATCTTAGATTTCTTGGTGGAAAGAGTTCGCAGTCGACTTTCTAGTTGGGATGCTAAGAGACTTTCATTCACTAGAAGGGTCACTTTAGCACAGTCGGTTTTATTGTCTATACCAAGTTATCTCATGCAATCAACTCTTGTCCCTAAAGGGATTTGCGACAACTAAAGAATTAGAGAGACAATTCATTTGGGGAGCTGAATAAGGCAAAAGGAATATGGCCTTAGTAGGGTGGGATGATATCTGTCAGCCTAAGATTCATGGGGCCTCGGTTTTCGTCGTTTGGGGGTCAGAATAAAGCTTTCATGTTGAAAATTGGCTACAATCTTATTACTAAGTTTGAAGCTCTATTGGTTTAGGTCCTTAGAGCTAAGTATGGTTTATGTGAAAGTATGTCGGACTCTATTATGAGGAATAGTTGCTCCTATATGTGGAAAGTAGTTGCCAAAGCTTGGCCTCTGTTGCATAGTAACATGATCTGGTCCATTGGTAATGGGAAGACTGTTCGGTGTTGGAAGGACAATTGGGTTCCTATTGTGCGACCACTTAATCAGTATGTTCCGGGTCATGGTAACATTGCTCTTGAGACCAAAGTCAATGAGATGGTTTTGGCCAATGGTGATTGGAATCTTGATCTTTTTAGGTTGTGGTTGCCAGAACAAGCGGTTGATCGTATCATTAGCATTCCCCCTCCTTTAGACCAAGCTGGACCAGATATTCTATCTTGGTTGAGAACGACAACAGGGATCTTTTTTTGTAAAGAGTGCGTACTTTATACTGAAGGAAGAGTCTTGGAATCCGAAAGAGGTGTATTGGCGCATGCTTTGGAAAATTCCAGGGCCCCAACGTGTGAAGCATTTCATCTGGTTAATTTTCAAACAGAGACTTTTAACTAACTCTGAAAGAGATAGAAGGGGTATTACGCAAGACGCGTCGTGTCATCTTTGTGGCCATATTAATGAAGATATTCTTCATATTCTTAGATATTGTTCTTCTGCAAGGGAGATTTGGCACAATATCATTCCGGCTAATCAACTTAGAAGTTTCTTTTCTGGCAATATTTCGGAGTGGCTTTTCTCGAATCTGCAATTTCATTCTACAAACAAGTTGGGTGAATCCTCTTAGGCTTGTCTCTTTAGGATCATCCTTTGGCACATCTGGAAGAATTGCAATTTGACCATTTTTCATGGAAATGCCATGGATCCGAAGGACATTGTCAGTGTCTCTTACAGTTGGGCGAAGCACTTTCTCTCCATTCATAATGAGGAGTTTGCTTCTCAGCCAAAGCAGTTTTCAGTCCGGCAAAATTCAGGTGTGTGCGTATTCCTTAATACTAATGGTGTTGTTCACTCTATGTCCGGTTTCTCTGCTGCATGTGGTGTGATTCATAATAACAAGGGGAGTGGATCCTTGGCTATAATCGCTTTTGGGGGAAATGTTCAGTTGCGACTGCTGAATTGTGGGACTTATTGGATGGATTACTTATTCTTCAGAAACAAGGCTATGATGAGGTCATCATTTAATCAGACAATCTTGAGAATGTGGTTACTATCAGTGACAACAAGTCTGGTGGTCCAAAAAACTCTTTGATAAGGAGGATTTAACAAATTCTAGCATTTAAGTTATAATTTCTTTTAACTAATAATTGTAAATTAAATATAATTATCACAACTTTTCTTTATATTTTATACTTAGAATTCTATTTAAGTAATACTTTTATTTTAAAATTAACAACATTTTGTTTACATCAAACTTTTTTTAAATGATAACGGTAAATTAAATTATAATTATTTTTAAATATGTAATTATCACAATTTTTATTAAATTATAATTATTTTTAAATGTATAATTATTACTTTTATTTTAAGCTAACTTCTTAAATTAAATATTATAATTATTTTTAGATATCAATTTATTAATATGATAAATAATTAAGGATATTCCTATCCATTCAAACATTCCTTCTGCTTATATATATATATATATTATACAATTATAGATATAAGGTGGAAAAATCTCTAAAGCAAATTAATTGACACATTATAGCCTAAAAGAAAAAAAGCATGACAAAATTAGAATTCAAACCAAACAACAAAATAAAATAATGAAAATACAATTAATAAAAGAAAGTAGTAAACTTCCGTGATTGGGAATTTATTCTAGAACTCACTTGGGTTTGAACTTTTGAGAGAGCAATGATAAATCTTTATTTGGATAGTTCTTTTTAGATACTTTTGATGTGAGTGTGTGTACTAACCTCTTAATTGTAATTATAAAAAAAATCAATAATAAACATCAAGTATATATATATATATATATATATATATATATATATATATATATAGCACATTGCATGACTAGACATATACAATGCCGTTCAAATGAATAAACAAACTTTCCTCAACTCATTTTTTTAAGCTTGAACTTGTTAATTTTTTATATTGGGATTTTAACCTTTTTTTTTAACTAATTTCTAAATTTGACAATTATTTTCACATTAAAACTTAAATTGTTTTTTGTCCAACTTTTTTTAAACGTAAATATCAGTGGCTAACTTAGATGAAAAAAAGTTCAAGCCGAATGGAAAAACAATTGTTAAGTTAAGAGATTAACTTAGACAAAAAAAAAATTCAAGCCAAATGTAAAATAAAGTCAGCCGCAAATAATGCATTAAACCAAAAATTTTCTAACAACGGATACGAGGGTGATACAAGCCTTAAATTCAATAGAAAAACAGCAGCTAAATTTTAAATCCAATTCCAAATATACAAACCGTGTAACAATCAGCAAAAAGGAAATACAGAGAGTCTTTAAATAAAACATCAAAGCACAAACAGCTTAATCTATATTACAACCTAACAATGAGGAGACATTGGAAGCCAACAACACCTCTCCCGCTCAACTTTGGGATTTGCATCGATAATACTTTGGTATAACCACCAATTCCCCTGCCATTCAATAACAAGGAATTATGAAATCTTCTAAACAATGCTAAGTTCACCAACATCTTTCAGTAAAAAGAAATCAAGTCTTACAAAGAATGGTGGGGCTGATCAGTTATCATTAGCTGTAATTGCATTGCCATCCAAAACAATAAAAGAGGCATGAGCAATGTTGAGCCAATCCACACCGGTTCCTTGTTGGCATCTGACTTAAAAGAGGACAATATTCAATCTTCAATTGCTTGAGGCGTTGCATGTTATTTGGCAGACTTGACAGTCGTGGGCAGTGGATGATGGCAAGTTTTTCAATTGATGTGAGATTGTGCCACTCTGCTGAAGTTGTGAGGTTCACACAGTCTGCAATGGTCAGATTCTTTAAGGTGTTGGCGGACCCTCGTAGAAGCCATTGGGGTAGAGCCCCAGCTTAGGTAAGCTTACAATGCCCAATGATAGAAGGCTGAAACCATCTTCTTCTACTTCTTCTTCTTTCTCTTGGAATCCTTGTGTCCTACTCAAATCAAGCTGTTCGCAATCCGCAATAATTAGAGATTGTAATGCAGTTAGATTTTCCAAACCAAGTGGCAATGATACCAAGTTTTTGCAAGTAGCAATAACCAGTGTATTAAGGGATGTGAGTTCCTGAATCTCTTGAAACAAATATTTCAGATTGGGACAGCCATAAATAACTAAAAGTTGAAGTGATTTCAAGTGTTGTAAACCATTACCACCAAGATCCTGTTGTTGTGTGGTTAATGATAAAAATTTGAGACTGACCATGTACCTCATATAATTAGGCAGCTCTTCAGTTAGGCCACAACCATGAAAATTCAGAGTTTGCAATTTGTGCAACTCACAAAGGGAGTTGGGAAGTTTCTTGATGTTGGAACAGTTAGAAAGGTCGAGAAACCTTAACTGCTTCAAATAACCAATCCATTTGGGCAATACTTGGAGAGTAGACTCAGAAAGATCAAGCATCCGCAAACGTTGGAACCTTTTTAGACATGTTTCAATTAAGGCTTTGTCGGAATCGGGAAGCCTGAGTGAACGCAAATGGCCAAATCTATTAAGGAATTCGGAGGGATTTTGGTGGGAGTTAATAAGCCACACATGTCGGATCCCAGGGGCAGTATTTTGCTCAAAGGAGTTGACTACACAACACTCATTCTTTGACACTAATAACGCAAGATCATGGAAAAGATGATGCATCTTAAAAGTATCAAAAAATATATCCCTCATCATAATCTTGAAAAAAAGATCCTGACAACAACTCATTCAAATACTGCCTACCAATATCATACGGATTTTCGTTTTTACTGGGGGATTCAAGAAGACCGTGAGCCATCCAAAATGCGATTAAGTCAAACTCATTAAAGCAATAACCCTTTGGATAGAGTGAGCAATAAGCAAAACATTGCTTCAGCTGAGGAGACAGTTGATCATAACTTAATTTCAGAACAGAAACTGTTTCATTATCTTTCTCCATTAATTCCCAGCTCTCGCTATCTTTGACAAGTGTCCACTCTTGCTCTGAAGTTTTGAAGGAAAGCGAACTCCCCAATGCCTTCACTACCAGAGGAATCCCTTGGCATTTCTTCACAATTGCTTGCCCAATTTGCGCAAGTCTTGGATGTTGTTTCTCTTTCCCTTTCTTGAAAGCAAATTTGAGAAACAAGGATAAAGATTTTTCATAAGGAAGAGCTTTCAAATAGTGGCAGGGGATTGTGCCTGTGATCTCTGCAACTCGGTTACTCCTAGTGGTGACTACAATTCTGCTTCCGCTAGCTCCTCCCGCTAATAAATTTTTGAGTTCCACCCACTTTCTGTTATCTTCGTTCCAGACATCATCTAAAATCAGCAAATACTTTTTACCATTCAAGCACTCCTGCAATGCCTCTTGTAATTGCTCCAAATCCCTGCTTCCAGGGTCTCCATCGCCACCATTTCTGGATTTAATGATTTTTACCATTAATCCTTTCAGATCAAAGTCAAGGGAAACACACACCCATCGTTTCAGATCAAAGTGAGTATCCACAGCTGCATCATTGAAAACCAGTTTGGCAAGGGCGGTCTTCCCCAGACCTCCGATTCCAACTACGGGAAGGACGGGTATGTCTTCCTCAGCTGGATCATCCTGCGTTAACATCTTTACAATTCTTTTTTTCTCTTCATCTCTGCCAATGACCTCTGATGCTGGCACAAAGGATATGGTTTCCCTGTCCCGGCGCGGGTCGTGACTTGGACCATCATGTTTGTCAACGACATGAAGACTATTTCTCAATACATGAAGACTATTTCTCAATGCAGCAATCTCATGAAAACGCTGATTGAGTTGTTTAATCTTATGGGCCATCTTAAATCGAAAAACAAGTGGGTTTGAGCTTGAAAAGAAATAGCTTACCTTCTTTCCGATACTCCTCTGTTTCAGAAGCTGTTTCCTCAATGCTTCAAATTCAAATTCATCCACTACATCTTCTGCATCATAACAAGCATTCTTCAAGTCTTGTAGACAAACCCCCAGCCGATTGTCAGGAGCCTCTTTCTGTTCAGCAGCTAAACCCACATCTTTCATAGCAGTTAAAGTCTTCTTAAGCTTTTCAATGTCACTGTCAACTCCCCAAGCTAGTCTTGTTTCTTGATAGGTAATATTGCTTAGTGCAGAAATGAAATTTTCAGCAATCCTAGTTGCAAAGGATTCAGCCATGACCGGTTATCAATGGAATTGAGGAAGGAAGAAACTGAATGAAATGAAGACAAATTATGGAAATGTGAACTATTGCTACCAACACTCTTGAAGTAATAATGAAGAGAGATGGATCACAAATGAAATGATAAGGAAAATGTGTGAAAGATTTGACCCAAAGAAAAACAAAGTCAATGACTCCAATCTTTTTTTCTTTTACTTTTTTTTTTTTTCTATTTTGGCAATACTTTTAATACTTTTAATAAGTACTTTTGCTGTGAAAATTTTAGTTTAAAATTTAAGGGTTTAGAATTGTTAAAAAATATTTTTAAAAAATAAAATATTTATTTTAAACATGTTATTATCAGATAATAAATATATATTTAAATAATATTTAAATTAGTTAATATTATTATATTTTCGTAAAAATATAAAAAAATTATTATAACTTGTTAATATTTTAATATATGAAATATAAATTTTAAATATTTTTAAATAATAAATATTAATTATTTATAAAATTTAATTAGAATATATAAAATATATTTTAAATATTTAAATATAATTATTAAATATTTGTAATTATTATTTTAAAAAAAATTATTTTTAATTATTGATTTTAACACATTTGTAATTAAGCATTAAGAAGGAAAAAAAGAAGAAAGTATTATGTTTTTGGAGAGGTGAAAAAGTAATTAAACATCAAAAGTGCTTTTGGAAGAGGAAAAGCTAAAAATTTTTACTTCTCTTTTTCAGAAGTGCTTTTCAAGTTTTTTTTCTAAAAGTGTTTTTGAAGTCAGAAGTGTTTTTTTTTTTAAGCACTACTAACAGGCCTTAGGCTAGTTTGGCAATGCTTTTGAAAAGTGTTGTGTAAAAGTGTTTTTTAAAAGTTTAGTTTAAATTTTGAGTGTCTAGCATTGCTGTCAAAAAGTACTTTTGAGAAATAAAATGTCCATTTTAAACATGTTATTATCAAGTAACAAATATGCATTTAAATAATATTTAAATTAGTTAATATTATTATATTTTAGTAAGAATATAAAAAAATATTATAACTTGTTTTTAATATTTTAATATATGAAATATAAATTTTAAATATTTTTAAGCAACAAATATTAATTATTTATAAAATTAATTAGAATATATAAACTATATTTAAATATTTAAATATAACTATTAAATATTTGTAATTAGTATTTTAAAATATTTTTTATTTTTAATTAATTAATATTTTTTATTTTTAATTAATGATTTTAATACATTTGTAATTAAACATAAAAAAGGAAAAGTATTATGTTATTTGAGGGGTGAAAAAGTAATTAAGCACTAAAAGTGCTTTTCAGGGGGGGAAAGCTAAAAATTTTGGCTTCTCCTTTTTAAAAGTGCTTCTAAAAAGCACTTCTAAAAAGTTAAAAATTTCAGCCAGAAGTGCTTTTTTAAGCATTGCAGAACAGGTCCTTAGTATGATTGAGTGTTTTGTATTTTTGTATGAAAGAAAAATAACAGTCTATCAACCCTATCAACAATTGGTTCAGATTATTAGAATCTTTCATCTTTATTTGATTAATAGAATATGCATGAATCCGTTTGAGCAGGATCTAAGATTTATTTGGAAAGTAAACTTTAACTACTTATATTGGGAATCGGTACGAATCAATTAAACTGATAGTTGAACTGATTGTATCAATTAAAAATCAATTGAATTAAGATTTTAATTTTATAATTTTTAATAATTTTTTAACCGAATCAGTGAACTAGTAATTTGATTGGTTTAAATACCGACCTAGTTTAAAAAACATTACATAATTTTTTTTCCTTTCCATTTTTTTATAAAGTGAAAATTGCTTATAAACTAGATTTTATTGCTTGACTACGCCCGGGTTTAAAAATAATTATAGTAAAAATTAATTTTAATCATATTAAATCACTATTATTTAAACATTATACTTATATTTAAACAATTATGTTGAATTATACAGATGAATTGGTATACAATAAAAATAATATATGAGAAAATTAATGTAACACCCCTAACCCATATTCGTCGCTAGAGTAGGGTTACAGAGCATTACCGGAGTTTACATATCAAATACTATTAATTCATGTCATTTACTATTCATATATGAAACCAATCATATCGTCCCTTAAATGGACCCTCGATGCCCAATTTATGCATTAAAAACTGTAACGCCCCAAAATATTTTTTTTCTGTATCTGTAAATATTTGACAACTGTGTATCTGCTTCAGTGGTTATGTGTTCTAGGTGTGTGTGTGTGAGGTCCCAAGTTCAAGCCTTAGTTTTAGTAATTTTTGTTATTTTTGGAATTAAGCCCTATCTCTGTTCAATAGGCTTATATTTAATTGTATGTAGTTCCATATCAGAATGAGTGCTGGTTCGAGTGGTAAGGGTGTGTTGTGTTGTGCTGGAGGCTCTGTGTTTGAATCCCTGCGCGAGCATAGGAGTTTATTTTTACTCATTTGGCCGAGAGAGTTTCGGTCAAACAAGAATTCTGAGGAAGTTATCAGTAGTGGGGTTAGTGGAGGAAAAGGGGGGATTTGGGGATAATTCTAGTTGACGTTTGTATTTTTATTTTTCTCTTCCCAACAAGAAAGAAACTGGCGTTTCATCTCCCTCTCCCTGCATTTTCTTTTTTCCTCTTCCTCTATCGATTTTTATCTTTCATATCGTAGTCATTTCGTCTCATTATTTTGGTGTTTCACATTATTCTAGTAAGTGGGGTTTTAGTTTCTGGAACTTGGTTTTTCAACATGTTGGTTAAAGCTTAATTGTTGTTTTGGCAACAACAAATCAAGAAGATAGGGGCTTTCCTCATTTAGAATAGTAGTTGAATCGTTCAGGGTTGCGGTGTAAGTGTTAAATGTTTGATTTGAAATATTTTCGGTTCCATGATTTCGGTTTAATCAAGATTTATGACTGATCTTGGGAGGCTTATGGTATCAATGTTTAGGTGATGGTCTGTTTGGGAGTGTTTTGGCATTGAAACAATACCAGGTGTGTACCCAAAATGCAGAAATCGAGCTTTCGACAAAAGCAAAAAAAGGCTATTCTCGACGCCATATGGGCGTGTGGTCGCCCGTGTGGTAGGCTGTGTGCGACAACACAACCGTGTAATCGATGAAGGCCTGGCTGTGCACAAGACACGACCGTGTGATGGTCGGGCTATGGCCATGTGGGCCACACGGGCTAAACCGAATTGGGCGTGTGGGCCTACACGGACACAACCCGACCATCACACGACCGTGAGTGTGGGCCCATACGGACATGCCGCATTGGCGTGTGATATCTGTTAATAAATGCTGAAATGATACTGCATACATAAAACATTTGTTAATAAATACTGAAACTGTTATTGATTCATAAAATTCATAATACAGATAAATTCGAATTGAAATGAGCGCACGAAGTATCCACAGACGTGGTACTAGAGGCCGAGGTAGAGGCCGTAGGGGGCTTCGAGTTGAGTCTTCTTCTCTAAGCAGCATGCCGAACTTAGATACTAGTGAGACGCTGGCATCACTTGCTATTGAGACTGGGTCTCAAGATCGCATAACTAGGGACGACGCATTATCCCAGGCTACGTTAAGGATACTAGAGAAGGTCGCTGGGCCCAACACTGGATCTGGGGACCGAGGGTCAGTTACGGAATGACTCAGGTCCAATAGAGCTGAACTTTTTAGGGGTGTCACTAGAGTCGCCCCTAATGTGGCTGAGTATTGGATGGAGGCTACTGAGAGGATAATGGATGATTTAGACTGTACGCTTGAGCAGAAATTGAAAGGTGCAGTCTCGTTGCTTCGCGATGAGGCCTATCAGTGGTGGTTGTCCATTAAGGAGGGCACTCAGCCCGACCGTCTGTCTTGGGAGTTCTTTAAGTCTACCTTCCAAGAGAAGTATGTGGGAGGAAGTTACATCGATACTCGTAGGCGTGAGTTCTTAAATCTCTCTCAGGGAGACCGATCTGTGGCCGAGTATGAGGCCGAATTTCTGAGGCTGAGCCGCTATACTCGAGGCATGGTAGCTGATGAGTATGAGAGATGTGTCCGTTTTTAGGACGGCCTTAGGGATAATCTGACGGTACTGATAACTCCACAGATGGAGCACGAGTTCTCTGTTCTGGTAAAGAAGGCGAAGATCGCAAAAAGCGGTTAAGCGCGCTGAGCCCCAAAACATAGATCGTGAGAGGGGTAAGAACAAGAGGGATTCGGAGCCCTCGAGTTCGGTACAAAGGCCTAAAAAAAAGGCCAGGACTGATGGGTCAGTTAGAGTTGGGCCCCCTATTGCTCCTACTATATTGCAACCGTGTAAAGATTGTGGTAGACGCTATCAAGGCTAGTGTTGGAGGAAGACTGAGGCGTGTTTGAGGTGTGGGTCATTAGAGCACAGGTTCTGTTTGTTAAGAAAAAGGATGGGACCATGAGGATATGCATTGACTATCGGCAGTTGAATAAACTGACCATTAAGAATAAGTATCTACTTTCGAGGATTAACGACTTGTTTGACCAGTTCAGAGGGGCTTCGGTATTCTCTAAGATCGATCTTCGTTCTAGGTATCACTTGTTGAGGGTTAAGGAGGTGGATGTGTATAAGACGACATTTAGGACTCGTTATGGACATTACGAATTCCTAGTTATGCCTTTTGGTTTGACGAATACACCGGCCGCATTTATGGATCTGATGAATCGAGTGTTTCAGCCCTATCTAGATCGGTTCGCCGTGGTCTTCATCGACGGCATCTTGGTTTACTCTAAGATTGAAGAGGAGCATGATGAGCATTTTAGAGTAGTGTTTCAGATTCTACGTAAGAAGCAACTTTACGCTAAGCTAAGCAAGTGTGAGTTTTGGCTTCTTGAAGTAACTTTTCTAGGGCATGTGGTTTCTGCTGAGGGGATTTGAGTTGATCCTCGAAAGATTGAGGATGTACTGGATTGGAAACAGCCCAACAAGTGGTATCAAAGTCTCATCATGTCGGATCATTGAGAATGAATTGATTTTTTTATTATTTTTAGATTAATTTATTTTTGAGATTTTATGAATTTAATATATGAGTTTGATGTTTTAATTATACACATGTGAATTTTTTTTTTAATTTATGTCAAAAGTTTTACGATTTTAATTTTGGTATATTTTCCATTATTATACATTACTGATCCAATATAAATAAATCAATTGTTGTTGAAATATTTATTAATTTGTGTGATTAAAAAAAGGCAGGTTTTAGGCCAATATACCAATAAATACCTTTTTTTCAAAAATTACAAAAATAGACCTAGTATTTTATTATTTACCGGAATGGGTCATTTTTCCCAAATGCGCGTCCATGTCAACGCGATGTCGTAGTATGTGGTAGAAAGCGCGTCCTGAGGGGCGTTTTGCCACATCAAGACAAAGCACTTCCTCAAGGGCACGCTTTGTGTTGATGTGGCAAAAACGCTCCCTCAGAGATGCGTTTTCCCCGTGTTAAATGCCCCAACGGCTAATTTTTTTTCCCGTTTGGCCTCCAACGGTCAAAAAAAAAGAAAACTATAAAAGGCCCCCTTTCATTTTTTCACACAAAAGTCCTTTTACAATTTCTACAATTTCTCTCAACTTTCTCTCAAATTCCTCTCAAATTCCACAAAAGTCCTTTAATTTTTACAAAAAAGCTCTGTTTAAAAGTTTTTTGAATTAATTTTTATTTAAATAAAACATATTCGATCGTGTTAGCAATGGCTAGAGAATTAATTCGTCTCGATAATAAACACATCTCCGCCGATCAAATGACAATGGTAAGTTATAATTTTAATTTTTCAATATTATTTAATATTTTTTTTCATTTATGCAATTTTAATTAAATTTTATTTTATAATATTTTATAACAGTCTGTAAATCAGGTGTTGCAATGCTATATTCGTAATATACTTGGTCCGCCATCGCTGTTGATAGAGAATTACCTGTGGGAAGTAGGTTTTTGGCACGTGGCCACGATAGGCTGGGGGTGCAAGTTGGACCCAAAACTAATCAGTGCGTTGATAGAGAGGTGGAGACCCGAGACGTACACTTTCCATCTTCCATGCGGAGAGTGTACTATCACTTTGGAAGATGTGCAGTTGCAATTGGGATTGCCCGTGGATGGGTATGTAGTCACCGAGTCTGCAACTTCTGGTGATTGGGGAGTCGTATGCTATGAGCTTTTGGGTGCTATTCCGGATAATATTAACGGAGGTCGGATCGAGATGGGCTAGTTACGAGACACATTAGCGGAGTCGGATAATGATTCGACTGAACTAGAAAGAATACGATATGCTCAGGCATACATTCTTGAAATGATTGGAGGCTATCTAATGCCGGACTTGTCACAAAACCTCGTACATCTGATATGGCTACTGAAACTCGTTGATTTTAGAGCAGCCGATGAATTGAGTTAGGGGTCTGTCGTGCTAGCAAAATTGTATCAGGAGATGTGTGGGACGACGCGACCAAATAAAGCCAAAATTAGAGATTGCCTATCATTACTGCAATCATAGGCACGGTTTCGCTTTCTATTTTTACGTCCTCGAGTGGACTACCCATATACATTCCCACACATAACGAGGTAAATTTAATATTAGATTTTACAATCATTACGTAGATTTAAGATATAATTGTATGCTAAAAATTTATTTAATTAGGTGGAACCATTCGGCGAGTTATGTTGGAATACCTACCTCGCTTGAAGATATACGGCTTCTATTAGACCAATGGTCGGAAGCACAAGTAAGTATTAAATAAAATATATATACGTAATAAAATAGTCGTTTCGTATTTAGTATTTAGTATTTAGTATTAAGTATTTTGTATATAACTAATATTTTTATCATTTTCATATAGTTTCAATGGACACCATACGAGGATCCGACAATTCGGTCAGTAATTCCGGATGAATTCTTTCAAAATTCGAATATTTGGCATGTGAAGGTTTCATTGGTCAACTATGCCACCGTGGAGATGCACCAGTCAAATAGGGTTCTGCGACAATTTGGATTCCGATTCCGGTGGCACCTGAGGTGCTCGATGATGAGCACAAAGTCGACTTACGGTAGTTGCATACGGATTGACCGAGATTTTGGTTAGCATATATTGAATTATGGGAAAACCAATATGATTATATACCTACTCGAGAGCCGATCATCGTTCCTGAGTTAGCGTGCGTGTCAGAATACATGCCATGGTTTAGGATCCATGGCAAGCCGTATTTATTGTCAGAAGAGGAGAGGCGACAGTAACTTTGTGTACAAAGGGAATGACGGGGCCCTTTAAATCGAAGGAGAAGGGATGATGGGACGGGTCCATCAACAGCACCGACACAATCATCGGGCCCATCAACAGCGCCCATACAGTCACCGAGCCCAACACTTCAGCCGACGACACCCACATCACAACCTTTTTAGATTATGCTAGGTGTGTATCCTAACCCTTATATGTTTTTTTTCCCAGTCATATGGCAGGTTGGAATGCACGGCCCGGTTCATCTCTGTTCCCGATTACTCCGAGTGGACCGCCGATCTATAGGCTGCCGTCACATGAGGGATCACATGAGGCGCCGTTGGGGAGCTCTTCTTTTTACCAATCTCCTTCGCCTTATGGGATTCAAACACCTCCGCCATGGGTGATGTAAACACCTTCGCAGTCATTATTTTATCAAAGTGGGTCATCCTCCCAACACCCACAACTAGATCCCCTGCCAGAGGAACCAGAATCCTCGCCAGAGCAACCATAACCCCCGCCGGAAGCTGGAACAAGGAATCCAGCTCGTAACTATCGACCACCCCCATGTGGCACTGATTTCGATCGACACCAGCATTGATTTTTTTAATATATTTGTATAATTTTCTTATATTATTTCATTTAATAAAATAAAAATTGTTTTTAATATTTTAATTGTAATTTACTTTTAATATTTTTAATAAAATAAAAATTGTTTTTTTATATTTTAATTGTAATTTATTTTGTATATTTTTAATGAAATCAATTTATTCTGAATAAGGCAATATTTTTTATATTTTTATATTTTTAATATATTTTATATTGTTACATTTAATAAAGTAAAAGTTGTTTTTAATATTTTAATTGTAATTTAATTCTTATATTTTTAATAAAATAAAAGTTGTTTTTAATATTTTAATTGTAATTTAATTTTTAATATTTTTAATAAAATAAAAGTTATTTTTAATTTTTTAATTTTAATTTATTTTTTATATTTTTAATAAAATAAAAGTTGTTTTTAATATTTTAATAGTAATTTAATTCTTATATTTTTAATAAAATAAAAGTTGTTTTTAATATTTTAATTGTAATTTAATTTTTATATTTTTAATAAAATAAAAGTTTTTTATTTTTATTGTAATTTACTTTTTATATTTTTAATAAAATAAAAGTTGTTTTTAATATTTTAATTGTAATTTAATTTTTATATTTTTAATAAAATAAAAGTTGTTTTAATATTTTAATTGTAATTTAATTTTTTATATTTTTAATAAAATAAAAGTTGTTTTTAATTGTAATTTAATTTTTATATTTTTAATAGAATAAAAGTTGTTTTTAATATGCTAATTGTAATTTACTTTGTATATTTTTAATAAAATCTATTTTTTTAATAAGACAATATTTTTAATAAAACCTATTTTTTAATAAGAAAATATTTTAAATATTTTTATATTTTTAATATATTTCTACAAACTTTTTAATATATTTTAATAAGGCAATCATTTAGTAAGAAAGATAATTTTGAAGAATAATGATGATGTTGATATTTTAGATTAATTAAATAGATAAATATTAGTTTAGAAATAATGATTATGGTGATATTTATTTAAATTTTATTAATTTTTCTCAGTATATAAGGAAGGAAAGATGAGTAAGGAGACAAATGAAAAACTTTTTTTTTTGTTTTGCAACTTAGTCTTTCTACAAAAGTTCACCATTTTCATCAAGAAATTAAAAGAATTTTCATAGCCACCAAGAGACAAAAATGATAAGGAGACATCAACTATTCCAATTTGGACATGAGCGAGATGTATGGCTTGGGTTCCTACACCATTCGCATAACTTTTTTTGGTTGGCTGTTTCTCGGATATCTATATTGTTGCGTATTCTAGTCGATCAACATCGTCCCTTTGGTTTGCGACGCAGTTCTCTATCCGGTAACAGCTTAAATGGAGCAAGCGATATAGACGGCCACTTACGTTCATCTGGGACTGGTGGGAATACATGTCTCCACACGTTGTACATGTATTCTACTTTGTATACTTCGTCGACATAGCTCATAGGATCTAGACGGAGATTCTAACAAGCTGCAATTACATGAGCGCATGGATAACGAAGTGCGTCAAATATCCCACAGTCGTAGGTCCTATTTCTCAAGTGTACACGATATTGCCCACCAAGAATACCTTGGTTCGGTTTATTAAACTCCGTCACACGAAACCATAGGTTGTCGCGATTGTGACACACTGTGTGCATGGTGTTGGCTCGTGCCTTCGCCTTGTTAATTTCTCGCAATACCTTCGCACACCATACATGGCCTTCCTGCATTTGGCCTTTATAACTCGCTGCTTGCTTCGGAAATAGTGCCGCTAAACGAAAATATGTCTCTCGCACAACTGATGTGATCGGCAAATAACGCGTTCCTTTTAGAACAGAATTTATGCACTCAGCCAGGTTTGAGGTCATATGACCATATCGTAGGCCGCTGTTGTATGCTTGTGTCTACTGTTCGAAAGGTATGTTGCATAGGTAGTTTGTGCCTTCTTCGTTAACTGAGCGCAAAACCATCAACATCTCATGAAAATAATCCTTATTGATCTCGTACCTTGCCAATATAACTTGATAGCGAATATTACATACCACTCTTCCATTAAGAATAAATTGAATATTACAAACGAAATTATATTAATTGAGATTACATTATATTAATAGAGATTACATACCCATATTGGTCACTTGCCGTCGTTCACTTGTAGATCGATATTGCCCGTAGTAGTTGGACGCAACATGTCTTAGGCAATATCGATGGTGTGTGTGATGCCATAGGCTTCCCTGTCGCTCTATTACGACTAGTATTCCAGGGCCCCGATTTGATATAACACATATATCAAGTTGGGGGCAGACATGCCTCCTTAATCTAGATAGAAAGAAATCCAGTCATCAGCTGACTCTCCCGGTGTTATTCCAAACGCAATTGGAAGGATTCTCCCACTGCCATCCTATGCCACAGCTAGCAATAGCCGATGCATATATCTACCATACATAAAGGTACCGTCAATTTGTACCAATGGCTTGCAGCATAGAAATGCATCTAGGCATTGTTTAAAAGTCCAGAACAGACGCTTGAACACTTGGCATCCACGAAGCAATCGATCGTTGTAGTACGCAGGTGCCATTTCAAGGTCTGTTATGCAGCCTGGGACATATCTCTCCAGCACCTGACACCACTGTCACACTTTATTATATGAAGCATCCCACCGAACATGCAACTTTTCCAACTCTTTCAACCTAGCTATCCAAGTCTTGCGGTAAGAGGGCGTGTACCCCAATTGGCTACGAATATTGGCAATTAAGACCGGCACTAGAGTCTTGGGATCCGCCTTTACCGTCGGTATTATTACGCTAGCCAACATATCTGAATCCATCTTGGGATGATATTGTGAAACACCTGTCAACGAAGTACATTAAATAATGCAACATTACGTAATATCAGTATTATTCAAAACCCTAAACACCTAATGATACTGTACCGACAACACATATATGTGGACCTTTGTACTTTTTAATCTCCCACAAGTTTTCCCTTTTCCTCAACGAGGCCATGATTTTCCATGAACATGTATCATCTTGCACTGCACACTTGGCCTCGTACTTATCGGGTTTAGATTTAACCATATTGTAGTTAACCCCGTTCTTAATGCTATATTATTTCAATGCACCAAGAAAAACTATCCTTGTTGGAAAACTCTTTACTAACTTCCAATTCACCCGAATCCAATGACGAACTTGTACAGTTACGCCTTCTGTGTGGTAGTTCTGGAAACTCCAACGTATCGTCTTGAGATAGATCGACATTATGCATGTGGGCTGGAGGCGAGTACGCTGAATCGCGGATTTTCTTCTTCTTCATCTGAACCCCTTTTAACATCTTCAAGTATGGTTGGAACAGGCTCCGGTTTAGAAAATAATACAACTTTTGCACCATCGAGGCCTACCTCTCGAAGTGGATTCACATCAGACTCATCATCCGACCCACCATCATCTGCAACGAACGAGGTCCCCTCACCGGTGGATGTCGTGGGGAGTACATTATCCCTTCTTAAACAAATTTCGTAACGTCCCCAATCATATGTGGATTGCCAACCACTAGATGTTGATGGCGTTCCCCAATACGTATTTCTAGCATTGAACATCGACCCACTGATACGCATGTCCCATCCACCAACCGAGTGTCATGTAGGAGTTGTGTTTTTCATACTGCTACCAAACACAGGCGCTTCCGTATTCTATCTCCCACTGACAGAGTGTCAGCTTGGGGTCGTGTATTCCCCTCGAACAGCAGTAGATGTTGAAGTTGAAAGAATATCACTTGGCGATGAAAACTATACATATACCTCAAGATAGGGTGATCCACTAGCAAGATGAGTCTCCACCATTGCCTCTAAGCTCTGAGGACCTTTGATGTCGAATGAGTCATATTTATGGGATCAATTGAAGCACAAAATCTATACTTAATAGATAGAACTTTGATTCGCGTCGTTCCAAAGATTTTACGCTTAATTCTTTTACGAAGTTCTGTCAAATCTATGTTTTGGTTAAAAAACAGTCGCGCTGTGTTCTCTGATAAAAAAATAACATAATTTTCGGTGTCACGAACCTCACCATCATAGTAAATAGCAGCACTAATACGTTCACTCATCTTCAGTTTCTATTATACTTTTGCCTCAATTTCTCTTGCTGAAACTTATGCAACCTGAGAATGAAATTTGGCTCATTTATAGTCTTTAGGCCAAATAGGAACTACTGTAGCTAAAGAGCGTTCACGTGAGAGCTTTTTTCAGTACTCTTGCTGACAGTACATCCTGCTTGAAGCGTTTTGGTCACTATTTGTTCAAAAACGTCTTCTCAAAATTATCTTTTTAGGAACTACTGTAGCAAAAGAGCGTCCACGTGGGAGCTTTTTCCAGTACTCTTACTGATAGTGCATCCTGCTTGAAGTGTTTTGGTCAATATTTGTTCAGAAACATACTTCTCAAAATTATCTTTTCAGATATTATTGTAGCAAAAGAGCGTCCACGTGGGAGCTTTTTTAAGTACTCTTGATGACAGTGCATCCTTCTTGAAGCGTTTTGGTCACTATTTGTTCAGAAACTTCTTCTCAAAATTATCTTTTCAGATACTACTGTAGCAAAAGAGCATCCACGTAGGAGCTTTTTTCAGTACTATTGCTGACAGTGCATCCTGCTTGAAGCGTTTTGGGCACTATTTGTTTAGTAACGTCTTCTCAAAATTATTTTATCATATACTACTGTAAAAACAAAAAACAAAAATTTTTTATATTGCTAATATATTTTTCCCAAAACCCTAAACATAAAATTATTTTAATTAATTAACCTTAAACCCTAATTTCATTAATTTTTCCCTAAAAACCCTAACCCTAGCCCTAAAACCCTAAAAAACCTAACCCTAACCCTAAAAATAGATGAAAACCCTAATAGGAAAAACGGACAAAACGTCAGCACAAAGCGCACCCTCAGGGAAATGATTTGTGCTGACTAGGACAAAACGCTCCCTTAAGGGTGCGACTTGCTGGCGCATACCCTGACATCGTGCTAATGTGGATGCGCTTTGGGGAAAATGGTCCATTCCAGTAAATAATTAAATAACAGGTCCATTTCCGTAATTTTTAAAAAAAAAAGAGACATTTACTGGTAAATTGGCCCAAGTTTTGGATAAGTTTCATTAATGAAACCATGGCTATATATATTATCAACATCGATGACGGGTATGACTTTAAAGGGAGTTTGTAAAAAAATAAAAAATTTTGGTTGGTTTATATTGGTTGGATATTTGTGAATATTCGTCACTTCGGTTTATGTTAAAACAGTCCCAAATTCTATATGTTTTAACAGTAATATATGCAAGGGCGTAACTAGTGTTGGTAAGTTACATCCCTTGACTATTAAAATAGTGAAACTGTATTTTCACTATTATAAGAATTACAATTTATTTTCGATTCCCTAAAATATTTTTTGATTTCATCTCTAAATGTATGATTTTGAGGGTTTTTTAGGGTGCGACGTGAAAACACATGTAAAGTGTGAACATTTCTCTAGAAATGTTTTGAAGTGATTTAACTCAAATAATTTTATATGTATTATGATATTTCTGAAAAAATATATTTTTAAAACTTAAAACCAATTGAATTAAATTTTAAATTTGAATTAATTCAAAATCTTAAGTTTTCAAGATTTAAAAATAATAAATTTGTAAATGATTTTCAAATTTAAAATTTTGCAACCCAAATCCAAATCTAAATTTTAATTATCTTACTTAAATTTTGTAGGTGATGATCATCTAACTTTTGGATATTTTCTATTTTAATCATTGAATTTTTAAAACTTTTAATTTTATTATCAACGTTTCAATTTAGTGGCCTATAGTTAAATATTTAACAGAAAGTAGACATGGATATTTTATTGGGTTAATAACAATTTTAACTCTTCAATATTTACACATTTTTTTTATAAGGGCCCAAATCTGTCCGTGCTCATACAAAACAAACCAAACCATATAAAAAAAATCCATCAGGCCCAAAACCAATTACAAATGACCTAAAAAAAAAAAAACCTAATGGCCCAGTCGCCCACAACTTAAACTAAGTTTTCAGAAAAAATAAAAAACAAAAAAACCCTAGCCGCCGCTCCTCTCTCGTCACTCGAGGTCTGCCACCGCCAACTGCCCCTGTCATGCTGTTGACTCAACCACCACCTGCAAAGAAGAAACAACACGCAAAAGAAACAATAGCAAACAATAGAGAAAAAATAGAAAAGCAATACTGTAATTTGACTATAAAAAGCCTACAAAAACCGGGGGGTTGTTTTTGAAATAGAAATCGAAACAAGAAAAACACAAAATAAAGCAATCCAAATACAAAAAAAAAATTAAAAAAAAAACTTCAAAGGTCATTTTTTTTATTTTTTTTCTTTTTTCTTTGAATCTATTATATTATATATATAAAATAAAATAAATAAAAAACTCACCTGGCATTCGGTTCTTTACCGTCGTGGGTGGGTTTCGATGCGGAGGACCTCCGAGTCCCTAAAAGGATTCATCGAGGGTTGCGTCGGGGAGAAGAAAACCGAAAGGTTTTTTCTTTTTTCTTTTTTTTGAATTTTGGGTTGATTTTGAGTGATTTCAACTCCAAAAAGGGAATCTACGCGAAAAATTACAAAAAAATGGGGGTTCAGGTGATTTTTCGGCCACCGTGGCGCCATTGCCAGTGACCGGTGGCCGGCGCAACGACGATTCGTCGGACAGACGACCGAACCTAGGGCCTTTGAGAGAGAAGTGGAGAGCTTTTTTTTATTTTTATTTTTATTTTTATTTTTTTGAAATGGGATAAAATGAAATTTTTGGGGAAAATTTTGGCTTTTATAAACATGCGAAACGACGCCGTTTTGGAGGAGTTCGGAAAGCCCCAAAACGACGTCGTTTTGAGGCCGAACCAACCGACCCGATCCGTCCGCATAGGATCCGCGTGTTTTGCTTTAAGGGGGTCTAATTGCGCTTTTAGTCCTTCCGCTTTTTACACATCTTGCAATAGAGTCCTATTTCCTTTTTTTTGTTTTTTTAATTTATCCCATTTAATTTATTTTTTTATTTTGATCCTTTAAAACGGTGCGCATAAAGAGGGCAGGGATATTTTTCTTTTCAGCCCCTATTCTTTTTTAGCGCGTTACAATTTAGTCCTTTATTTTATTTTTACCCCGATTTCTCCCCTAAAATTTTATTTCAGTTTCAATTTAGCCCCTCTTAGATTCATGAACTTATTTTATTATGATTTAGGCTCTTAGTTTCATTTTAATGTCAATTAAGTCTTTATTTAATTTCAGCCTTTTTATCGATTTTTTAGATCTTATTATTATTTGTTTATTTATTTATTTATTAATATCGCCTTGCTTTTTTTTTTCTAAAACTCATGTTGTTTTTATTTGTACATATTTTGTCATCTCATTTTATTTTATTTTATTTTATTTTATTTCCTTTATGTGTTATTTTATTATTCCTTTTATCATTTTTGGTATTTTTAAGTCGTGTCTTTTCAATTATGTATTTTTTTATTTTGTTTTACGTTACTTTATCTATTTATTTAGATTATGATATTATTATTGAAGTATACTCTTATTTATTTATATTTTATCATTTCAATATTCTATCTATATAGTCATTTTATATTGATTCATCATCACTACATCATGCATTATGTTTAGATATAATTAGTTATTTTTATACTATACCCCAAATAAGATAAATATCCATCGCTTTAAATATTACACTTGTTATTTTGCATAAAAAGAAAATTTATTAAAAATAGGCAATGCTTCGTATTTGGAGATTCAAGAAATCGTACCCTAACTTATGGGGTTTCAATTTTCTCGTTGAACCCAAATGACTAAATATCCTCTTAAAATCAAAATACATGAGGTTTAATGAAATAATAAAAAAACAAGCTTATTTTTCGAGATTTCAAGGTGTCGTATCCTAACTTACAGGATGTGATTTTTTGTTACCTCGAGATAAGATGACCTTTAACATACTTTTCGTTTCCATACCATGCTAAATAAATTAAATGCGTATCACTTTAAATATCATGTTCATTTTTTTTTTTTTGCACGATGAATAAAAAGAAAATTTTTAAATCAAAACGACATTCATTATTTTTGGAATTAGAAAAGTCGTGTTCCTAACTTACGGAATATGTCTTCTTTTTAAAACCGAGATAATCGAATATATTTTAAAATAAATTAAAATTTTTAGCGTTTATTCTCGTTTTCAAGGATTTAAGGCATTGTATCCTAACTTACGGGACATGATCCTTCCTTCTAGAATAACTTGAAATAAACTCTTTTCATGAAAATTATTTTAGTTAGATAGCGCCTAAATATAAAGAGAGAACGTATTTTAAATTCTTTTCGAGTTTTTAACTTTTGACATTATGACATTAATTAATCAACTAGGTATCAATTTTGGGCGTTACGAGGATGCTAATCCTTCCTCGTGCGTAACCGACTCCCGAACCCATTTTCTAAATTTTGTAGACAAAAAAAATTATTGTTTTAATAAATCAAACCTTTTATTAAAATGATCAAATTACGAGGTGATCCGATCACACCTCGTAAAAAAGATTGGTGGTGACTCCATTTCTGTTTTCAAAATAAAAAAGTCGATTTCAAAAAAAATGTTTTGACATTATTAATTTGGTCCTAAATGTAAAAATTGAACAAATTTAGCCTTTAATATTACAAAATTTATTATTTAGTTTTAATTCTAAAATATTCAATAATTTTACTCTTGAATATTTACAAAATTTATCAATTTAATTATAATTGTAAAAGTTAAAAAAAGGGAAAATATTTTTGGATAAAAAATGATAAATGTGATTTTAAAAAATCTAAAAATAATTTTAAAAATGCTTTGAAATTTCTCTTCTTCTAAGGTTTATGTAATCATCATATATCCCATCTTCATTCCTCTGCTTTAAAATTCGTTTAATTTTGTCCCTTTTCTTTTGAAAATCTATGATTTTGATATGTGCTCTTCTTCTAGGGTTTATATTCTCACCATATATCCTACACCCATTTCCCCCGCTTTGAAATTTGTTTAATTTTGGCGTTTTGTTATATCACAACCTAATTCCGACTCCCTTTTCTTTCCTTTATTATTTTTTTCCAAATTGTATAAGGTTCCTTAATATAAAATTCATTTCATTTTTGGATTAAAAATTATTTAAAAGTGAATTTATTTCTATTTATAAAAGTTTAAAAATGCTTTTTATATTTTTTTAACTCATTTTTATCCAAAAATGATATTTTTTAAATATTTTTCATCTTTTCAATTTTTAGAATTAGAATTAAATTGATCAATTTTGTAAATGTTTCAGGTTAAATTTATTGAATTTTTTTAAAATTAGAATTAAATGATAAATTTTGTAAACATTAAAGGCTAAATTTGTTAAATTTGTAGATTTAAGATCAAATTGATAAAATTTGTAAATATTAAAGGGCTAAATTTATTATTAGGCCAATAAAAAAGACTCACACCAGCTTCCCATTAAGTATTTAACTGTGTTTGAATAAAATTTAAAAATTATAAAAAGATTGGTGATGAAATTGAAAATTGTTTAAATTGAGTGACCAAAATGGAACCTACCTGAAAGCTGGGTGACCATCCAGGGAATTTATTCATTTTTTTAACAATACCATAGTGCAGGCCAGAATTAGCCCAAACAAAACAAGTAAAAATGACCTGTCCCGAGTTCTCTTCCCCAACTCAAAATTAGCCGCGTCCTTTTTTTTTTCTCGCTACTCGAGTCTGTATTTTTTCTTTACAAGTTTTCTTTTTTATTTTAATTATTAATTGTAGGAATTAAAATTAATACATTTTGCCGATTAAATCTTAATTCAATTATTATTTTATATATTTTTATGTAAAGTTTTTAGAGCGTACATGTACAATGGCAAAGGCTACAAGTTTTTTGTTATTCGATTAAATGAATATCGTGTGTGTGGATCAGTTGTTATTGTCTTATGGTTATTTTTGTATTAAATGTATTTTAATGATTTGTGAAAATATAAGTGGTTCAAATTTGGTTTTAAGTTTGGGTTTTAATTTTTATAATAGAAATTTTGATGGTGGTTTATTTAAGTAATTAAAAAATTAGTCAAAAATCAAAGTTTTTTGTTCTGATGACAACATTAAGATAACCTTATTTTGGGTTATTTCAGAAACTATAGAACAATTAGAAATTTTAGTTTTGACCTTTGACTGTTTACATATATTTTAAATCAGCTTAATTGGAATAATAAGTTGCCAAAGTGATCTCTATTGTTGAAATTATTTTGTTTTAAAATATAAAAGATTGTGTACATATAACTTAAGCTACATTAATATTGATCTGCTCAAAGGAAGATTAACATTTAACAAAACTACATGTGTAACTATGGTAATAAACATGTGACGATTATTTGGTTATACATGTGAGTAATAAATCGACCCAAAAGAAGATTTATTGTAAAACATGTTTTTATTTTCAATGTTTGATTACTGCAATAAGATATCACTTACAAGTTGATATTTTTCGTTCTACAAACAGGTTGTTACTAAGATGAGCCACCTTGGTAAAACAATGATGCCGAGGGTGTTTACGACACTATTGGCGTATGAGTGTATAGTGCCGCATACACCGATTGCAGATAATATGGTGAAATTATCGAAGGTGGCGGATACGTCGATGTTGTCGTCGGCACTGGCATGTAATATGCTAGGCACAAAAGTGGTGCAAAAAACATACCAACAGAAGGTGTAGAAGCAAGGTACGATGGTGCATAGTGTGGTGCTTGTGTAAAAAATATGGGGTTAGTGAAAGGACCAAAATAAGTCGAGACATACTAACCAGGAGGTGGTGCAGCCGTCGATGCCTCTTATAGGGTTGGAGCCAATGATGAGCTTGTCTCAGCGTCTCCTCCAAACCTTGGATTCTGATGCGGTCGTTGTGGGATCCTCATATGATGTTGCCTACCCATCACCTCCTCCAACAATACATATATCTTGTTGTGGTGTCTAAACCATGACATGTACTCCGGAGCGATGGCCAATTCCGAAGTGAGAAATGGTTCGCAAATAGGTAAGAAGTCGTACCTATACTCCCAAATGTTGATATATTCCTTGTGAAATTTAGGTCAATCTTCGTCGGTTCTCCCCTGCAAGTTGACCTTGTGCAGTGATTTGATGTCTTTGGGTGGTGGTAAAATAGTTTGCCTAAACCCCAACTGTCGCATCACTCAATTGGATTCGTGCATATCTACTATGGCATAAACTATCAATGGGACTTTCACATGCCAGATATTAGGATTGACCATGAATTCAAATGGGATGCATTGTTGAATTCTCAGATTGGAGTATGACGTCCATTCAAACTATAGTACAAAATAATAAAGTTTATTATCTACTTAATATTAATTTTGAAATCCTTACATAAATATTATATAATTAAATTTAAAAAAAAAAACTAACATCGACTTCCAATCGTTAATCTAACAGTAGTCGAATATCTTCGAGCTCCTCGAGTAGTCCCACATAACTTGGGCTATAATTCCACCTATTCAAATAATATGTTTTTTTTTTCAAAAATATAATAATGAAATAATATTATGATAGCTTTATTATCAAATTAATTTTACCTGATTACAAGTGGCAAAGTATAAGGGTAGTTGGCTCGGGGATGTAAAAATGGTAGCCAAAACCATGCCCATGACTGTAGAAGGAGTATGCAACCACTAATTTTAATTTTTTGTGGTTGTATCATCCGATACATCTCTCAGTACAACATCACCAACACGGTTGATCCCAAACTGAGTTGGCCCGCTTCTATCAAGTCGACGAATTGTAGCAACCACCTTAAATGTACAAGAGTTCGAGATTTATCGGGCATTAGAACACTTTCGATTAACCTCAGGATATACGCTCGGGAATGTTGTTCTTTTGAAAAAGGGACTCAAACTCTCATAAATATATTGGTTTCATCTCTATCCAGCTACTAAAAAACTTGTCTGGCTCATTGCCTAACAGTTGCTCGCAAATGCTACTCCAAACGCCAACAACCACTGTTATCGTAATAGCTGTTCCATCCACTGGTAAACTGAGTTGTAATTGAACATCCTCAAGTGTGATTGCACACTCACCGCATGGAAGATGAAATGTGTGTGTCTCAGGTCTTCACCTTTCAACTAACATACTGATAAGTGTTGTAACAGCCCGATTTTGGGCCTAGTTGGAATAGTGGTTTCGAGACCACAAATCTGACAGAGAAAAGTTTATTTTTATTATATTTTTATGGTCTAGTTTCAAGAAATGATTTCGTGAAATCATTTCGTGAAAATTTTGTTCGAAAATTTTGACGTTTGGGCACTCAATTTAGTCAAAAGGACTAAATTGTAAAAAGTGCAAAAGTTAAGTTCTACATGTTAAAGGTGTCCAATTGCTATGGGATTTTAAATTAGAGGTCCTCATATGATAATTAAACCATTTCTTAAGATAGTGGACAAAATTAGACATGGTGAGATAAAATTTTAAAGTTTGGCAAAAAGGGAATTTTGGTCATTTGGTTAATAAAAGAATAAAAAGGGAAAATAAAGCCAAAATTTACACATCTTTCTTATACCTTGGCCAAATTTCATAAGAACACCATAGCTAGGGTTTTGTCATCTTTCAAGCTTGATTGTGAGTACATCCTAGCCCTGTTTTTAATGCTCTTTATGTTTTTGAAGTCGTTATCATCTGATCTATCTATTTCTACCATTAATTTAAGGAAAGATCAAGGTCTAGGGTTCGAACCGTATTGGACATTTGTGTATTTTGATGTCTAATGGTAGATTATGCATGTTTGATGTGTGATAAACAACTTTTGCTAGGTGGTTTTTGATGAAAATGCTTAAAAGGACCTATTTGTAAAAGTTATAAAATATTTAGTAAAAGTGTGTTTTAATGGAAATTATGGGTTGTTATAGTTATAAAAATGGTTCGGCTAGGCTTGTACATTAAAGAAATTGAACACGTTTCATTTTTCGAGCTTAGGGGCAAAAATATAAATATGCCAAAGTTTAAGGGCAAAAATGTAATTTTACCATAATGTGATTTTTGGACTAAATTGAATAATGTCAATAATAAATAAGTTAAATTTTCTATTATAGATCAAGAAAGATGAGGTTCGGACCTTTATTGCGGGAAAATAAGGTTATTGACGATTAGGTCCATTTCTGCTATTTTTGTACCGAGGTAAGTTCGTATGTAAATAATGCATTATTATTTATGCTTTAATTGTGTTATTATTGTATGAATTGTGATTTACTCTTTGAATGAATTCGACAAAATTCGACAAACAAGAAAAAAATCCCGGTTGAACCTTAGGAATAGTTAGGATATAAATGTCATGACATTAGGGTTAGTTGAGATTATGTGTAAGACCATATCTGGGATATGACATCGATATGAGATTTCGTGTAAGACCATAGCTGGGCTATTGGCATCAATATGAGATCCCATATAAGACCATATATGGGATATGGCATTGGTATAGTACTATGTGTGTGAGATTTCCCGAGTATCCTTTAGTATTCCAAGTGGTTCAAAGGGAAACTTAACGGTAAAGTTTAAATTGTGAAAGACTATGGTATGATGTGAAAGATTATGGTAAGTTGCAAGTTGGTACAGGTATGTACATAAAACTCATGCTTAATGAGCTCGATATGTGATGAAACCTCGGATTGGTTCGATTGAGTAAGTTATGATGTTAAGATTTTAATAACATCTATGCTAAGCTTGATTATGAATTCAAAATGATATTTATGTTAATTTACTTTATGTTAAATATATGTTAAAGTGTGTATGTTGCTTATTATTTGCATAGGAACTTACTAAGCTTTAAAGCTTACTCCCTTTCTCTTTCTCTTGTCTTATAGTATCACCAAGCCAGCTCGGGGATCGAAGACAGTCGGAGATTCATTCACACTATCAAATTATCATTTTGGGTACTCATGATTTCAATATTTTGAGTTATGGCATGTATAGAGACTTGGTCTTTTTGTTATGTGTCATAATTGATTTGGCCATAAGTGATGGCTTCAATAGTTGATAATTCATTTTGTAAATGGCCATTTTATATTGGCTAATATTGGTTAAGTATTTATATATATACATATGATGATGTTCTCATAAATGTGGGAAATTGCATGGTTTGATATGCTAAGTAGGTGATGTTTGTATGTGATAAATGATAGCATATAAATGATATGTGGATGCCTTGTGTATGGCTGATTGGGTTGAAAGTATATGCTTGGATTGGTGCTATGTTTTGTTGTGTAGGTTGATGCATGGAAGGGTGGCAAAAAGGCTTGGTAAATAGCCTTATATTTGTCTACACGGGTAGACACACGGGCGTGTGTCTAGGCCGTGTGTGACACACGGTCTGCCCTACGGGCATATGTTTCGGTCGTGTGTCCCCTGCACCTTAATTATTGCAAAACAGAATGCTTAGCAATGAGCACACGGGTAGAGACACGGGCGTGTGTCTCAGCCGTGTGGACGGCATGGCCTCGAACACAGGCGTGTGCCCTGGCCATGTGAAGTCTACACCTATTTTATGAAAATTATGAAAATTTAATCGATCACACGGCCTTAGCACACGGTCGTGTGAATTGGCCGTGTGACCTTTATTTAATGATGTCATAAACAGAATGCTCCCTAATTTGAACACGGCATGAAGCATGGGCGTGTCCCGAACCCACACAGGCGTGTGACCCCTTTTTCATGAAAAGTTTTCTAAGTTTCCCAAAAGTTCCAAAGTTCTTGGTTTAGTCCCGAACCACTTCTGATGCATGTTTTGGCTCGTTTTAGGGATGATATGAATGTTTTTTGAAAAGTTTTAAATTTGAGTGGAAATTCATGTCTCGGTTTTGAATGTTTGCTTGTGAATAAGTCCAGTAATGCCTCGTACCCTATCCCGGCGTCGGATACGGGTAAGGGGTGTTACAAGTGTAGAGTTCAATTTCCACCCCCAGCATACGAGATACGTGAAAGAATCTCGCATCTTCCAAATAGGGTTCAATCATAGGCGATAGCCTCGAAGATAGATTATGTATATATGTCTCCAAAATTTAATCTTTAGCCTGATTATAAAAATAAATAAATTTAATCTTTTTAATAACTTAATAATGAACTTAAATAAAATTAGAAATATTAGAAATATTTTCTTACCATTTGCAATTATACAACGAAAATGTGGTTGTCATCCAAATAAGTAAGAGTAGTTGTCATTACAAAATTCAATTAAAACGAATAAAAATCGAAGTACAGAATTAAATCAAGACAAACTTGAGAGAATTTTAATTAAAATTTTAGAAATAAAATCTTGAGAGAATTGATAGAAATGGATTTGAATGAAAAAATGAGGAAAAGGTTTGGGTTTATATAGAAATAAAACTAGTCGTTTTATGGCCATTGGGGGATGTTATCGTTGGGAAAAAATACGTCCAGCAAGGGGTGCTTTCCGGCCTCGTCAGAGTGAAAACGCATCCAATTGTACACATTTTGTTGATTGTGCAGGAAAGCACGCCCAACTAGACGCATTTTCCTACAAAGTCAACTGAAAAAGCGTCCAACTGGATGCATTTTCACCCTCTCTCTCTCCATAATCGACCTATTCCGGTTAGTATGTCATAAATCAGTCTATTCATTCAAATATATTTTAAAAACGATGTATTTGGCTAATTTAGCTAGAAAATTTAGCTTCTTGTTTTTAATTGAATTGTTTTTAGATATAGTTTTTATAATTTTAAAATTCTTTATACATATTTTTTTATTTTTTATGGAATTATTTGAGATAAATAATGATGTGCTATAGCTTTTTGGGTTTTTTTTGCCACGTGTAGTTAGGTGATTGGCTTGGGGATTTTTTTTAATGGTAGATAATGGAAAGGCCAATATTGATAAAGAAAAATAAGTTTAAGTACCTAAAATAACCAAAACAAAGTTTGGATATATAAGTGAGAAAACACTATAGTTTGAGGGGTTTTTTTGGTTTAAGCCTGATACAAAACCATATAACATTTTGATCCAACTTAAGAAATTGATTTTTTGTACAATTGTTGAGGGAAGGTTAGTCTCGGACTCTCGACCAAAGGTATTGTCTAACTTGAGGGTTTTGTCTCTTTTAGGGAGTACCTCGATTGATGTAGATACAACCTGCAAATGAAAAGTGCACCTGCAGGGGATTGAACCATCAACCAAGGCCTTATGCCTTACCTTAGCATGTTGTGCTATTATTTAGTCCTTGTATTTTAATTTGATTAATTTTAGTCTATATACTTTTTGAATTGGTCAATTTTAATCCTGACGCAAATAATAGCAATTAAACATGTTTGATTAAATTCAATTATTGGGCTTGTTCTATGCATTAAATTGTATATTTAGTCAATATTCTCTAATTGGATCATTCTTAGACCTTATACTTTTTAAAATTTGAAATTTCAATCTTGACACAAATAAGAGTCGTTAATCCGTTAACTGAATTTTTAGTAAGTAATATGTGAAAATAATAAGTTGACGTGGCATTACACATATGATAGTATATTTGTCACATCAGATTTTGGAATTGTCATAACTTAATTTAATGAGTTTAACCGTCATCGTTTGGTGATGAATAAAATTTTAAAATTCAAAAAGTGCAAAAACTAAAATGATCAAATTAAAGGGAAAAATTAGTGAAAAATGCTGCTTTTTAAAAAAAAAATTAACAATTTAAGTATTTTTTTACATTACTTAAGGAAATAGACCATTTTTTGGGCTAATAAAGCAAAAAATCTGTCCTTTAAAAAGTGCTTTTCAAAAACGCTTTATATCAAATACACTTTCTTTTGATATTTAACAAGTTCTAAGTTTGAAACCCTTCCCATGTTTATTTGTTTTCTTTTTCTAATGAATGTTGTTTTAAGCTCTCTCTTTTTCTAATTTCTAATTAATTTTTTTAATAAATAAGCATATTATTTTTAATTTTTTAATTAACTAATATGTTTTAAAGTTTTTAATTTATTTTTAATTAATAACTTATTTATTTATATAGATAAAATAATAAATATGTAATTGTATAATGAAAATCATTTTTATATATCATTTTTTAAATATATTTTATTTTTTTAAAACCGATAACTAATATTTTTTGATATATTTTCCTTTATATATAATTTTAATATGTCAAATATTTATTTTTTTCACGTACATTATGAGTATGGTAAATTCTAATATTATAAAAATAATTATTTCAAATATTATTATTTTTTCCCTACATTGTGAGTATGGTAAATCTAATATATAAAATCAATTAAATATTTCGAATATCATTATTTTAGTAAATATAATTTTTATATGTAATGTATTTATTTTTCCATTCATATCATTTGTGTGACAAATTTTAGTATTATATACTTTTGTATATTTTAAATAATTATTTGAAATATTTAACATATAAAAACAATGACATTTGAAATAATTAATTAATTTTTATATTAAAATTTGCTATACCCACAATGTAGGTGAAAAAATAATGACATTTAAAATAGTTATTTGATTTTATAATATTAGAATTTACTATACCACAGTGTACGTGAAAAAATTAAATATTTGATATATCAAAAAACTAGTTGATGTTTTTAAAAAATAAAATATATTTAACATAATTATATATATATTCATTATACCCAAGTGAAAAAATAATTATATTTGAAATAATTATTTTTATAACATAAAATTTACCATACCCAAAATATACCTAAAAGAATAAATATTTGGCGTAAAAAATTATATATAAATAAAAAATATCAAAAGATTAGTTAATGTTTTTTAAAAAATAAAATATATTTAACATAATGTTACATGTAAAAAAGTTTTTATCATTATATAATTACATATTTTTTATTTTTTATGAAATTATTAATTAAAAAATAAATTAAACATAAAATATAAAACTTAAAAACATGCTTGTTAATTACAAAAACAATTATTATTTTGTCTTTAAAAAAAAAGCATTTGATAGTTTTCCTATAATTATGATTTGTACTTTCAAAATTAATTCACACCTTCAAATTATGACATTTATTAGGCTTGAGAATAACTCATTTTTTACCATGTAGTATCACCCCGTCATCATTGAATAATCATCAACTTTTTAAAATAAATATTCTTTTTGGTGCTGTCAGGCTATGTGGCGACACCGGTGTCAATATCAATATCGATACCAAGTAGAAGGTATCAATACTTAGATATCATCAAACAGTATAGAGAACTGGAAGAGGATGTAAGTGATAAAGAGGCGGAAATGATTCCAATTCTTGGGTATACCACAAATTCTTTTAGATTGGAGTGGGTTAATGATACTCAGCGCTTTCATGGATTTAGAAACTATTACACTCCTGGTGGTAAAAAAGGGTTTAGGTCTCGACCTTCAGATCATGAAAGGAAGAAAGATGTAACGCCCCAAAATTTAAATTTTTGTTTTTGCAAATGTGTGACACAAATGTATATCTGCTTCAGTGGTTAAGTGTTCTGGGTGTGTGTGAGAGGTCCAAGTTCAAGCCATGACTTGGGCAAATTTTGGTATTTTTTCTTAAAATAAAGCCCCATCTTGGATTAGAAAGCTTTTAAGTAAAAGTTGGTTAATAATTAACAGAATGGGCATATTGGTCTGGTGGTTGAGTGGAGTGTTGGTGTGAAGGAGGTCTTATGTTCGAGTCTAGGCAAAAGCATTATTTTTGCTTGCTAATCTAGAAGAGTTTGTATTGAATTAAAAAGCTGAGTAGTTGGATGTAGTGGGAAGTAGTGGAGTGATTTAGGGGATTAGGGAAGATCTGGTAGCTTTTCCTTTTTCCATAAATTTGGTTCTTCTTCTTTCTCAAAAACTCTCTGCCGTTTTCATCACCTTTTCCCCCTTGCTGCTGATTTTTGCCTTCCCATTTCCTGAGCCGCATTTTTCTTCCTTTCCATTGCTGCTATTTTTCTTGTTTTGACCTCTCTTTTACTTCCTTCCTCCGCAATATCCTCATCATTCTTTCGGTAAGTCTAGTTTTTTATTAAACTTTAATTGTGATTTGGACAAGTGTTAATAAGGATTCGCTTGGTGATTAGGGGCTTATCGAAGGGCTGATTATCGTTCATCGACGTTCTAGGGGTGTGAAATTCCTGTTATTCGATAGAAGGTAATGGTTTCGTTGTTCAAAAGATGTTTATCTCGTTTCGAGATTAGTTTAGTTCAGTTGGTTAAGTGATTAATTGAGTGAAATACTGGTTAATTATATATACTAGAGTGCTCGAAAGCGTGTAGGCATAAAAATGATACAGGTGTGTACTCGATTACACAGAAAACGAGGTTTCGACGAAAGCTAAAAACTTCACTGTCGATGCCACACAGGTGTGTGGTCACCCGTGTGGTAGGCCGTATGGCATAACATGGGCGTGTGATCGACGAGGCCAGGCCGTGCGCACGTGACACGGCCGTGTGATGGCCAGGTAGGCCGTGTGCCACACAAAGGCTAGACTGATTTGGGCCGTATGGGAAATTGGGCTAGACCGTGTGATCTACACAGGCCAAGGCCAATATGGGTATGTAGGCACACACGGGCAGGCCACATAGGCGTGTGAACCTATTTTCACTGAATTGATTACTAAGGTTGCGCGGGTCGCCCAAGCCGACTATGAACCTACTGTAGGGTCGGTAAGCATTACTTATATCCCTAATTGTATAAACTGACTGTTTGATTTATATATATTGAGCATGATGATAGTATGCATGTATACTGAACTGGTTATATGTAATGATATCATGAGATGGCATGTCATGAGATGTATTTTGCATTGTATAGAGTTGGGTTGATTATATTTTGAGGAAGTGTACTGAAAGGATCTTAAGCCTAATATACGGGCAGCTCAGCTGCAAATTACTGTTTTATGCTGCATTCGGTACTACCTGGAGTGTAGGGAAGGGTGGGTTGATTTAATCGCCACATGGAGTGTAGGGTTGGACAGAGATGGTGTGTAGAGGCTAGTTGGGTAAGTCTTTGGCACTGAATACTGCATGACTGCTACTGATACTGTGATGGGCTAAGGCCCTACTGCATATTTGATATTGTACTGAGATGGGCTAAGGCCCAAACTGTTACTGATACTAAAATGGGCTTAGGCCCAAAATTGTATTTGACTGTGCACGTGTCTACTAATGTTTGTTTTCTGTAGGATTACACACTGAGTTTACATAAACTCACCCCTCTCTGTTTAATGTGCACAGGTAATCCATAGACCTAGACAGATCGGTGCAGCGGAGGACTCGACGGTGACCACAGTTTTTGGACTTTACGTTTTTTTTTAATTTATGTTTTATGGTCTTATTATTATTGGGATGTAAATTTAATACTCTTGGTACTTTTGCTTAAATTTGGTTTTTTTATTTATTTTTGTGGAATTCTAACTGCTAGTCGTAGGAAGTTCGATTTTTAAAAAGCTAACGCATTTTCTAAACTCACGATTATTTAAACTGTTTTGTTTTAAAAGCTTCTGCAACAAGAAGCGTTTAAAAGAAAATGTTTTAAATAAGTAATACGATTCCCTTTAGAACTAATAAGAGATATAGATAAGTAATAACATGGAGATGATTTTATTGTAATAATTTAGTTTTTGAACAAACTATCATGTGACATCGCCAGATTCAGCTATAACTTTTAGGCGGGTTTGGGGTGTTACATTTAGTCGTATCAGAGCCAAGTTACAAAACTCGGCTGTGGATTATGGATTTTAAATTTGGTCTTTGAAGAATTTGTTTTCAAATGATTTGAAATGTTTCTACTGAGCATGTGGTACACCGAGTCTCCGACGTCGATCCTGTAAGTATCCCAAAACTGATATATTCTTTAATTGAAAATGCTATGCTATTCTGAAACTACTATAGGTAGTATATTGTGAAAATACTCTAGTTAGTATATACTAAAAACTGTAGTTAAACTGAAACTATAGTAAACTACTAGAAACTGCGACAAATGAAAACAAACTCTGAACTTCTGGTACTGTTTTACATAAAATATTTGTTAGTAAACACTGGAAATATAACTGATTCATAAAAATTTTAATACAGATAAATTCGATTAGATATTAGCACATGAGGTATCCGCGGACGAGGTATTAGAGGCCAAGGTAGAGGCTGTAAAGGGCTCGAGCTAAGTCCTCGTCATCGGGCAGCCTGCCAAATTCGGATACGAGTGAGATGCCAGTGTCGCCCACTACTAAGACTGAGTCTCAAGATCGCATGACTGGGGACGACGAATTTTTCTAGGCCATGCTCAGGATTTTGGAGAGGGTCGCTGGGCCCAATACTAGATCTGAGGGCCGAGGGTCGATTAAGAAGGGACTCTGGTCCAATGGGGCTGAGTTATTCAAGGGTGTCACTGGAGTTGCCCCTAATGTGGCCGAGTACTAGATTGAGGCCACAGAGAGGATCACGGACTATCTAGATTGCACCCTATAGCAGACATTAAAGGGTGCAGTCTCGCTACTGCGTGATGAGGCATATCAGTGGTTGCTTACTGTTACGAAGGGCACACAGCCCGAATGATTGACCTGGGAGTTCTTTAAGACCGCCTTCTAGGGAAAATATGTGGGAGTCAATTACGTGGATACCCGTAGGAGGGAGTTTCTAAATTGATCTCAGGGAGATCGATCAGTGGCCGAGTATGAGGCTGAGTTTCTGAAACTAAGCCACTATACGCGAGGTATGGTAGCTTCTAAGTACGAGTAATGTGTCCGCTTTGAGGATGTCCTTAGAGATAACTTGCGGGTTTTGATAGCTCTGCAGAGGGAGCATGATTTTTCTGCCTTGGTTGAGAAGGCAAAGATCGTTGAGGAGGTTAAGTACGTTGATCGCCAAAACGGGGATAGAGAGAGAGGTAGGAATAAGAGAGATTTGGAGCCCTAGGGTGCAGTGCAGAGGCCTAGGAAAAAGGCCAGAGTTGATGGGCCAGTTAGAGTTGGGCCCCCTATTGCTGCTACTGGACTGTAGCCATGTACTGATTGTGTAGACACCATCAGTGTGAGTGTTGGAAGAGGACTGGGACATGCTTGAGATGTGGGTCGTTGGAACATCGCACAGAGAGTGTCTCGGTAAGAGGCGATCGAGGCAAGCTCCGAAGTCTGGCATCAGATAGCCACCGAGGGGCCATAGTCAGGCCAGAGATGCCGAACAAGCTGATGTGAGACAACCAGCTCTAGCTTATGCTGCTCGTCGCCGAAAGGAAGGAGATACTTTGGACGTCATCACGGGTATGCTTCTTATTTTTGATGTACCATATACTGCATTGATAGATATAGGATCCACTCACTCTTATATAGCCTGTACTGTGTCTGAAAATTTAGGGATCTTAGTTGAGAGCACTACGAGTAATGCTACTGTACTGAGTCCGTTGGGGCAATGTTAACAAGCTATTTAGAGACATTCCTTTAGAGGTTCAAAGGGAAATCTTTCTGGCTGATCTGATGGAGCTTCCCTTTGGGGAGTTCGATTTAATTCTAGGGTTGGACTGGTTGGTCAAGCATTGTGTTAGCTTGGACTGCGCGACTAAGAGGGTCGTATTGAGGACTGAAGAGGATGATGAAGTAGTCCTAATTGGAGAGTACCAGAATTATTTAACTAATTTGATTTCTGCACTGGTGGCAAAAAAGTTGGTACGTAAGGGATGCGAGGCATTATTGGCTTACGTAAGTGTTTTAGATTCTGGGAATTCCTCTGTTAAGGATATCAGAATGGTAAAAGATTTTTCGAATGTCTTTCTTGAGGAGCTACCTGGTTTACCTCTTGATCATGAAGTGGAGTTTGGTATTGAGCCCCTACTTGGTAAAGCTCTGATGTCCATCGCTCCCTATCGAATAGCACTGAAGGAGCTTGTGGAGCTAAAGGCTCAAATTCAGGAGTTATTAGATCGTGGGTTCATCCGCCCTAATGTATCTTCGTGAGGAGAACTGGTACTATTTGTGAAGAAGAAAGATAGATCCATGCGGATGTGTATCGACTACCGGCAACTGAACAAGTTGACCATTAAGAATAAGTACCCCTACCAAGGATAGATGATCTGTTTGACCAGTTTCGAGGAGCTTCGGTATTCTCTAAGATTAACCTCTGATCTGGGTATCATCAGTTGAGGGACAAGGAGGCTGACGTACATAAGACGGCATTTAAGACTCGTTATGATCACTATGAGTTCCTAGCAATGCCATTTGGACTGACTAATGCACTGACAACTTTCATGGATTTGATGAACCGAGTATTTTAGGCCTTATCTGGATCGGTTTGTGGTGGTGTTCATCGATGATATACTAGTTTACTCAAGGATTGAGGATAAGCATAACGAGCACCTTAAGGTTGTTATGCAGACTTTGAGAGAGAAGTAGCTTTATGCTAAGTTTAAGTGCGAGTTTTGGCTACGTGAGGTGACATTTTTGGGTTATGTGGTTTCTGCTGAGGGGATTCGAGTTGATCCTCGAAAGATTAAGGCTGTATTAGATTGGAAACAGCTTAAGAATGTCTCTGAGATCCGTAGTTTTCTAGGTTTGGCAGGATATTACCAGCAGTTTGTGGAAGGCTTCTCATTGATTGCAGCACCCTTAACTAAGCTGCTATGTAAGGGTGTACCGTTTGTCTAGACTAATGCACAGCAAGAAAGCTTCGAGAAGCTCAAGACTGTTCTGACTCAGGCTCCTGTTCTGATATAGCCTGAACCTGAAAAGAAGTTCACGGTTTATAGTGATGCATCACATGTCGGTTTAGGACGTGTATTGATGCAGGATGGTAAGGTGGTAGCATATACATCTTGTGAGCTTAAGATACATGAGACGAACTATTCGACGCATGATTTGGAGCTGCCCATCGTGGTATTTGTACTGAAAATCTGGAGGCATTATCTGTACGGTAAGAAGTGTATCATCTACACTGATCACAAAAGCCTCAAGTATCTCCTTACTCAGAAGGAGCTGAATCTTAGGTAGCGTAGATGGATCGAGCTGCTTAAGGACTACGACTGCACCATTGAGCACCATCCTCGCAAGGCCAATGTAGTGACCGATGCTTTAAGCTGTAGGGCTAAACTGATCTGAGGGCGATGTTTGCTTACCTTAGTTTATTTGATGATGGTAGTCTGTTAGCAGAGCTTTAGGTTAAATTGACATAGATTGAGCAGATTAAGGGTAAGCAGTTGGAGGATGAGTCTTTGGGTCTTCAGTTCTGACAGGTTAAGTGTAGTAGCACTACGAATTTTGGACTGAATAGTGATAGGGTACTCTGCTTTCGTGGGAGAATCTGTGTGCCAAATAATATTGATTTGAGGCAATCTATACTGAGAGATGCGCATAGTAGCGCTTATGCTATACATCCTGGCGGAAATAAGATGTATCGAAACCTTCGTGAGTTATATTGGTGGCCAGGGTTGAAACGGGAGGTTACTGATTTTGTGGCGAGAAGTCTGACGTGCCAGCAGGTTAAGGTTGAGCATCAGTTACCTTCGGATTTGCTGCAGCTGGTTAAGATTTCTCTATGGAACTTGGAGCATGTAACTATGGATTTCATTAGTAGGTTGCCTCTAACACCCACTAAGAAGGATTCAGTATAGGTCATTGTGGTTCGATTGACCAAGTCCACTCACTTTATACCAGTTCGTACTGATTATTCTCTACAGAAGCTGGCGAAGCTTTATATTTCTGAGATAGTGAGACTGCATGGGGTACCAGTTTCGATCATCTCTGATAGGGATCCTTGTTTCACTTCTCAGTTTTAGAGAAAGTTGCATGAGGCTCTGGGTTCAAGGTTGGACTTCAGTACTGCATTCCATCCTTAGACCAATGGTCAATCTAAGAGGGTGATTCAGATACTTGAGGATATGTTGAAAAGCTGTGTTATTGATTTACGAAGCAATTGGAAGGATTATCTGTCGTTAGCGGAGTTTGTCTATAATAATAGTTACCAGTCCAGCATCCAGATAGCACCTTACGAGGTACTGTATGGTCGAAAGTGTTGCACTCCCTTGTGTTGGACTGAGTTGGGCGAGCGACGTGTTCTAGGTCCTGAGTTGGTTTTTGAGACAGAGGATAAGGTTAGATTGATTCAGAATCGTTTGAAAGCAGCTTCTGACAGGCAGAAATCTTATATGGATTTGAAGAGGCGTGAGATCAAGTATTCTATAGGGGACTTCGTCTTTCTCAAGGTCTCGCCATGGAAGAAAGTACTGAAATTTGGTCGTAAGAGCAAGTTGAGCCCTAGGTTTATTGGACCTTACCGTATTCTGAAGCGAGTGGGACCAATTGCTTATCAATTGGAGCTACCTCCGGAGTTGGATCGCATTCATGACGTGTTCCACGTCTAGATGTTGAGGCGCTACCACTCTGATCCTACTCATATTGTCCCTGTTGAAGAGATTGAGGTTAGGCCAGACTTAACCTTTGAGGAGGAACCGGTTCAGATTCTAGATCGTAATATAAAGGTTCTGAGGAAGAAGTCTACTCCGCGGGTAAAGGTCCTGTGGCAGAATCATAGCACTGAAGAGACCACGTGAGAGCCTAAGGATATGATGCGTCAGCAGTATCCTCATCTATTCTGATTAGGAAAATTTTGAGGACGACATTTTCTTTTTTGGGGGTAGAGTTGTAACGCCCCAAAATTTTAATTTTTGTTTTTGCGAATGTGTGACACAAATTGTATCTGTTTCAGTGGTTAAGTGTTCTGGGTGTGTGTGTGAGGTCCTAAGTTCAAAACATGACTTGGGAAAATTTTGGTTTTTTTTTTTTTAAAAATAAAGCCCCATCTTGGGTTAGAAGGCTTTTAAGAAAAAATTGGTAAATAATTAACAGAATGGGCCTACTGGTCTGGTAGTTGAGTGGAGTGTTGGTGTGAAGGAGGTATTGTGTTCGAGTCTGGGCAAGAGCATTATTTTTGCTTGCTCGTCTAAAAGAGTTTGTGTTGGATTAAAAAGCTGAGTAGTTGGATGTAGTGGAGTGATTTAGGGGATAGAAAAGATCTGGTAGCTTTTCTTTTTTCCAAAAATTTGGTTCTTCTTCTTTCTCAAAAACTCTCTACCGTTGTCTTCACCTTTTCCCCCTTGCTGTCGATTTTTGCCTTCCCATTTGTTGAGCCGCATTTTTCTTTCTTACCCTTGCTGCTATTTTTTTTGTTTTGACCTCTCTTTTACTTCTTTCCTGCGCAACGTCCTCGTCGCTCTTTCGGTAAGTCTAGTTTTTTTACTAAACTTTAATTGTGATTTGGACAAGTGTTAATAAGGATTCGTTTGGTAATTAAAGGCTTATCAAAGGGCTGATTATCGTTTATCGGCGTTCTAAGGGCGTGAAATTCCTATTATTCGATAGAAGGTAATGGTTTCGTTGTTCAAAAGATGTTTATCTCGTTTTGGGATTAGTTTAGTTTATTTGGTTAAGCGATTAATTGAGTGAAATATTGGTTAAGTATAGGTACTGGAGTGCTCGGAAGCTTGTAGGCATAAAAAACAATACAAGTGTGTACTCGATTGCACAGAAAATGAGGTTTCGATGAAAGCTAAAAACCTTACTGTCGACGTCACATGGGTGTGTAGTTCCTCGTGTGGTAGGCCATGTGGCATAATACAGGCGTGTGATTGACGAGGCCAGGCCGTGCGCACATGACACGACCGTGTGATCTACACGAGCCAAGGCCAATATGGGTGTGTGGGCCCATACGGGCAGGCCACATGGGCGTGTGAGCCCATTTTCACTGAATTGATTGCTAAGGTTGCACGGGTCGCCCAAGCCAACTGTGAACCTACTATAGGGTCGGTAAGCATTACTTATATCCCTAATTGTGTGAACTGAATGTGTTATTTATATATATTGAGCATGATGATAGTATGCATGTATACTGAATTGGTTATATGTAATGATATCATGAGATGGCATGTCATGAGATGTATATTGCATTGCATGGGGTTGCGTTGATTATATTTAGGGGAAGTGTACTAGAAAGGCTCTTAAGCCTAATATACTGGCAGCTCAGCTGCAAATTACTGTTTTATGTCGCATTCGGTACTACCTGGAATGTAGGGATTGGTAGGTTGATTTAATCACCACATGGAGTGTGGGGTTAGACGGAGATGGTGTGTAGTGGCTGGTTGGGTAAGACTTTGATACTGAATATTGCATGACTGCTACCGATACTGTGATGGGCTAAGGCCCTACTGCATATTTGATACTGTACTGAGATGAGCTAAGGCCTAAACTGTTATTGATACTGAAAGGGGCTTAGGCCCAAAACTGTATTTGACTGTGCACTGTGTCTACTAATGTTTGTTTTTTGTAGGATTACACACTGTGTTTACGTAAACTCACCCCTCTCTGTTTAATGTGCACAGGTAATCCTTAGACCTAGATGAATCGGTGCGGCGGAGAACTCGACGGTGACCACAGTTTTTGGACTTTACGTTTTTTTTTAATTTATGTTTTATGGTTTTATTATTATTGGGATGTAAATTGAGAACTCTTGGGACTTTTGCTTAAATTTGGTTTTTTTATTTATTTTTGTGGAATTATAACTGCTAGTCGTAGGAAGTTTGGTTTTCAAAAAGCTAACGCATTTTCTAAACTCACGATTATTTAAACTATTTTGTTTTAAAAGCTTCTGCAATGAGAAACGTTTAAAAGCAAATGTTTTAAATAAGTAAAACGATTCCCTTTAGAACTAATAAGAGATAAAGATAAGTAATAACATGGAGATGATTTTATTGTAATAATTTAGTTTTTGAGCACACTATCATGTGACATCGCCAGATTCAGCCATAACGTATAGGCCGAGTTTGAGGTGTTATAAAAGAGGTGCCATGGACTGAAGAAGAACACAGATAAGTTGCTTGCTTGGTCTTTTCAATTATTTATATCTTTGTCCATTTCTTTATTTGTTTAATGAGGATTGGATAATATGTAATGTATCAAAAGTATCGATACCTTTTGAACTTGACACTATGCCAAATTAATATTTATATTTTTTTTTATTAAGTGTTGATTGGTTGAAGTGTTTTCTTTAACTGGAGATAATGGTTGAGGCCAACATTGATTACGAAAATAATGTTTAGGTAACTGATTCAACTAAAAAAAAAAATAGCTATTTAACTCGAACAAAGAATAAAGTTTGTGGGCCAACTATTCAATTAAGTTTTTAAAAATGGTAAACTACATCAATTGTTCTTAAACTTTTATTAAAATTACATTTCAATCACTAGACTTTCAAAAGTTACATAATTATCATTAAAGTTATCAAAATGTTAGATTTTGACCACTCATCCATTAACTTCTATTAAAAGGATGATGTGACACGTTCATTAAAGGGTTAATAATAATTCTAAAAAAATTAAAGGGTAAACTATTCAGATAGTCACTCAAGTTTTAATGCGCTCCTATTTTGATCACCAAGTTTTTTTTTTTTTGTTAATCTAGTCACCTTGCTAGATTAATTGTCATCTTTAGTCACTCCACCATTAAAATACCTTGGTCACTAAATCAAATGTTGATGTGGCAATCTTTTGATTTGTATAATAACAAATTTAGCCTTTAACACTTTACACATTTTGTCAACTTCTTCCTAATTCTAAAAAATTCAACAAATTTAACCATCAATATTTGCACATTTTATCAATTTAGTCCAAATTCAAAAAAATTATAATTTTAAAAACTTGAAAGTATATCAAGTTTATTGTAAAAGACATAAAAATATAATATATATAATTACATAAAGGCTTAAATATGAATTTGGTTGAGGGATTCAAATCAATATTTCTTGAATTTTAACCATTTGTTTTAGGGATTCAACAAATTTTAACCCTCAATTTCTCTTGAATTTTTTTAATAAATATTTCCTTTTTTTTCTTTAAACTCCATCGAGCTATATGAGCTTTTTGAATTTATTTTTCAAATCAATCACTACCACATCCAACCAGAACCATGATCAAAGTGCAAGGCTTTGAGGGATTCAAATGTTTAAGGCTAAATGGTGCTTAATTGATCTTTTTTTTTCTCATTAAAAGAAACTGAGTTTGGGTGTGCCTGCAAAAAAAAAAAAAAAAAAAAAAAGAAACCGACTTTGGGTGTGGGTTTAATGGTGAGTGCTCGATGACGAAGTGATGATGGAGTTTGAGTCTAGCAAAGTTGAGCATAGTATTTGAGATTGTGAGGTTTGAGTGAGAGTAGGAGAACAATGAGAAGCTTGAACATGAACGAGGAAGGAGATGAAACGATAAACGTTGTTTTACAAAGTTTCTCTCTTTTGTTTGGTTGACCGGAAAATCTAGTAACAAGAAAGAAATTTTTTAACTTTTTTCTTATAATTTTTTAATCACAATATTATGCGGTATCAAATATAGGAGCATTTTGTGAGTTTTTCATGATTTTGAATTATAAATAAAAAAACTTTACTTACTTTAATTTTGGGTTTTGATTGTTTTTTTTAAATGTTTTATATTTTGAATATTTTATTTATAAATTTTTAAAATTTTAAAATTTAGACTAAATTGAAAAAATATGCAAACATTAATGCGTGTTTGGTTCAATGTAATGACAAAGCCATTGCAGGACGGTTCCAATTTCTCCAGTAAAGTAGAGGTTTGGTTCGTTGGAAAGCTTAAAATGCTGAATGGTGATTACAGCTTCATTCCGAAAATCGTTGAATAGCCATTCAGGGGAGGAGGTGCCGAATTGGCTATTCCAACCTCTCCATCGAATGACCTTCTTTCCCCTTCAGAAAACACCCTCAGACTGAAATTTCTCAACTGTTTCACTTTTTTTTCCTTAACCATCAACAATCTCACGCTCAAATCAACCTGAAAGTAAGCAAATCAACTTGAAGGCCAAAGACACACACTTGGTTTACCACTCCTAAGCGATTCCAGCCTATCACTGGAATCAATTGATGAGAATGCAAGTCTTTCTGGCAGTGCCGCCGTATGGGTAAGCTTTATTCTTCTTTCACTTGTTAATGGTGGAAGGAGTCTTTCTACTTTCCACTCTTCTTTTAACACCATTGCTACCCACACCGATGTTAAGTAAGAATTTCACGCTTCGATAGTGCTTTTAGCATTTTGATTAAATGCTTTCTTGTCAATTAGGCCAAATTGATTTTGGGTTTTCTGTTTAGGGGAAATGCTGAAGTGTTAGAATCTGTGTTAGATCAGTAATTAGTGGTAGCAATTGCTAAAGGAATCAACAGGGAAAAAATGGGTATTGTTTTTATTCGGATGTTCTCCTCTCTGTTCGGTAACACAGAAACTCGAATTCTCGTATTGGGTCTTGACAATGCTGGCAAAACTACTATTCTCTATAACCTTTCGATCTTTCCTAAACAAGCCTATCACTTTTATTTCTTTTCCATTTTCCCTCTTTATTTTCTAATTTTGGGTGTTATTTATTCCATATATATTTTTAATTATTATTTTGATCATCTTCCAACAGATCAGCTTCAGATGGGTGAGGTAGTCTCTACAATTCCAAGTAGGTTTGCCTTTGCTGGCTAATCTCTCAATTCTTCTTTATCATTCTTGTTTTGGGTTTTCATTTTTTTTCTAAATGACTGACAGCTTCGATGCGCCATTTTTTTTTTGAACTCTTTTTTTTTGCAGCGATTGGGTTTAATGTAGAGACTGTACAATACAACAACATCAAGTTTCAAGTATGGGATTTAGGTAAACGTTATTAAATCTGAAATAGCAGCTGATGTAGTTTATACAAATGGAGTTCAATTTAATTTATCGAATCATTGAAATTTGCCTTAATCCTTTTACTTAAAATTGAATCATTGAATTTCATTTTTGATCCTATAGTTATTTAGTTGGCCTGCTTGCATTGGCATTTGCCACAAGACCTTTGGGAATTTTAGTTACAATTTGAATTGTATAAGATTATATCAGCAGAAACTTTTGTGGCTTGATTTGCAGAGAAATTGATTCAGTTGTTAAGTTTAAACATGTAGCTCCGTTTTGCTTATCAGCTTTGAGATTCTATAAAGTTGTAACATTCATTTAACTCTTTGTTCCAGTTTAAATAAATGTAGTTTTGTTTTTTCCAGGTGGTCAGACAAGCATCAGGTACTTGTTTTTAAGCTATGTTTTCTCAAGGAAACATCCCAATACTTTTGGCACAGATGAGATTTTCAATTGATTTGTTAAAGTAGCTTTAACCGTTGTGGCGTGTCTTTTAACTAATGGAGATGCAACCTCTAAGTTACTTTGCTTCCTCTATTTATTTAATTCTGATATGGGGATATCTTGTGGGTTTTTCTGGCTGCTCTTTAGCTGGACAATAAGGTGAGATGAAAGAAGATTCATCATTTTTCATTTATTTACTCAGGAAGGAGTTTTTTTTTGGAATTTTTCATTGCCAATTTGCTTTCTTTGTGATGATTTTAGTCCTTTCATCGGGCAATTTGCTGCTTGTTGAACACGCTAATTGACTTCACCACCCTCCAACACTCGTCTTCCACTTTTCTTTTTAATCTGCATCTTTTACAGGCCATATTGGAGATGCTATTTCCCAAATACACAAGCAATAATTTATGTTGTTGATTCAAGTGACACTGATAGAATTGGAATAGCCAAGGAAGAATTCCATGCCATTTTAGAGGTATTCTTATGTCTAAACTAGCTAGTCGTGTTTGCATACAGAGACTGAGCAGGGGGTGGCACAAGCAATTATTCTCTCTACTATTGACTTTAAGAGGGACCCATGGCCTAAGGTTTCAGACAATGCAAAGGACCTTGTAAAGAAAATGCTTAATCTTGATCCAAAGCGCGTCTTACAGTACAGGAAGTGCTTGGTAACCTTCTGTACATGTTACATGCTTTATTTATGTTGATATATATTTTCTATGCATGAAAAATCATCCCAACTATTCTATGCAGAACATCCATGGCTACAAAATGCCAAGAAAGCACCCAATGTTCCGTTGGGTAAGACTATGAAAGCTAGGCTCAAACAATTTTCTATAATGAACAAGCTGAAGAAGAGAGCTCTAAGGGTAATAATCTACTTGATATATATTTTCTATAATGAACAATTTTCTATCCTTCTTCTATGTACTTTTCAAATTATGTGGACGAACATCATGTTTAGTACCAACTAAGCTCTTTAGCCTTTAGTCATACATTTTTTGCTGCTAGGTTTTTGAACATGAGGCAAGGCGAGGGAGAAGCAATATCCACTGTTGAACAGGTTGGTGTTCTTATCCAAATTGCATGTTGAATTTGCATATCATCTCTTTTGGTTCTGTGTTTTAACCTATAAAAAAAGAAAAAAGGAAGTCGAGTCCATCAGGTTCTCAGATGTGTTCTACTTTATGAGCAGGCAATTGACTTGATTTCAGTGGTTAAGGAGATTCGTGGGCTTAACTCACAGGAGCTGAATAAGTTGCTGAGAGAGACTGAAAATTTTACCATTCACTTTGTTACTGAAAAAGGTTTAGATGTAAAGGTACAAATACCTCATTTCATTATTGTTATGGTATCATTCTTCTGCTTTTCCACTGAAACATCTTGTATTGCATTGTGTTATCTTTCAGATTGACGTGGAAAAACTTGCAGGATTTCTTCCTTTGCACCTTATTGTAGTGCTTGTGTCATCTAATAGAGATGAAGCTTTGCTCAGATATTTATTATGTGGCATCCGGATTTTGCATACCTTGTTTGAATTGGCCCCTCACCATACTAGACTTGAGCAGGTTGCACTAATTATAGACATCTGGTTGTTTGTCTATTCTAATAATTTTAATTCTCTTTTTGTTCCATTATTTGCTGCGTTTGTTCTTGAATATAACAAGGACTTAATACAAATTGAACTGCAATAAAGGGACTTGATACCGGAACGTTGTGATCCAGAATGGAGAAAGTTAATGGAAGAGTGTTGGTTGTTTGAGCCAGCAAGCAGGCCATCATTTACAGAGATAACAAACAGGTTGCGCCAAATGTCTGCGGCATTGCAACCCAAACAGCGTACTCCAATCAGATGAAAAACAAATGGAAATCTCCCTTCTAAACAAATGGAAATCTCCCTTCTAAGTCATACATACGTACATACAAACAGGCAGATAGAAAAAGAAAAAAGAAAGAAAGAGAGAGTATAGCTTCATGTATATAAAGAGAACTTACAAAATTCCCTGTAACTTTTTGAAGTCAATCTGTTTGTAAATTTTATATTTATAACTAGCTAGAGATTGCTCTTTCTTGCAAGCAAGTGGTAAGGATTCTTCTTTGTTTCGAGCCAACAATATACATGAAGGGATTTACTTACACTAATATGAAACATAAAAAATATGAAGTAAATTGAGAACAAAATATTTGTATACATAACAAAATTCTGTAGAAAAAAGACTGAAATAACAGACAGATAAAATCAAATAACAACCAAAACAAATTAATTTATCGAAAAGATGGAAATTTAAATGTAATAGAAAAGTCTTATAATAATTGGAACACATCATGTATGGTTAATACACCCTCATAGTTCGAACAAAGGCTACCCATTGCAGTAGTTTTCAGTTGCAGTAGTTGAACAAATTGTTGTTATCATGTTATTATAAAGGATAAAATAAAATATAAAAAAATCTGTTTTTTATTAAAATTAACAATTAAAATAAAATGTTATTAGAGGATTATCATACTGTATGTTAAAATTTATTTTATATTATTATTAAAATAAACTTACTATTAAAATTGAATATTAAAATAAAATGTTAATATTATATTAAAATTATTATTAAAATTATTAATAATTATATTAAGAATGTTATTAAATTATATATTATTTTATTAAATTGTATTTAATAATAATTATGTTACAATATGATTAAATTATTTATGTTTACTTTTATTAAAACATATTTAACAATAATCTTATTAAAAATTAATAACAATAATCATCTACTTACAAAAATTTTGTTAATTACAGCTCTATTCAATTACAGCCATATTCCATAACAGTGAACCAAACGTACCCTAAGGTTAAATTTGTTAAATTTTTTAGAATTAGGACCAAATGACAATTAAGCCTTTATGCCATTATATATATTTCATATTTTTATGTCTTTTTAAATTAAATTATATATTTTTTCAAGTTTTTAAAATTATAGAAATTTTAAATTTGGACTAAATTGACAAAATGTGCAAACATTGAAGGTTAAGTTTGTTAAATTTTTCTAAAATTAAGACCGACTTAACAGAATGTGTAAAATGTTAAAAATTAAATTTGTTATTATACCAATCAAAAGACCGCCACATCAATATTTTACTCAGTGACCAAAGGCATTTTATTGATAGAGTGACTTAAAATGACAATCAATGTAACAAAAGTGACTAAATTAACAAAAAAGTTCAGTGATCAAAATAAGAACACATTAAAACTTGGGTGACTACCAGATCAACTATAATTCAGGGGCTAAATTGGTTATTAACCCTTTATGTTAAGGTGTTATATCAACCAAAATGTAACATTTTGATAATTTTAATGATAATTATGTAACTTTTAAAAGTTAAATAATTGAAATGTAATTTTAATCCAAGTTTAAAAATAATTGGTGCAGTTTTTCTTTAAAATAGTATATGAACCTTAATTTATAAGCGGATTACCGAGTCAAACACCGGGATCGTTATGGACATCATAGTAGAATTTATTTATTGATATTTCCTTAAAGCAAAAGGCAAAATAAAATATTAAAAAGTAGTATGTTTAATACACGTACCTTATTCTATTGCACATCTCAGAATCTAAGAAGTTGTATTTTTAAGTTTTTGACAAAAAGGAAAATAAATCTTCCTTTTGACATTATCAAATATATCCGGTACAAAGATAATTTACTCAAATGAAAATATAACCCCCAACAGAGTCGAAGCCGAATTTACTTACGATATATTCACTAGCTGCATTGTAAAATGAGACATGACCATGCACACAACAATACGAAACTATACCTGCAAAAAGCTGGCGTATTTGGCACCGAGGAAAAGCCTCTGGATGCAGAGTAAGGCATTCTTGGTAACCTCCGCACTCTCGTGGTTCATCAACTTCATCACCCGTTCCTTGGCCTTGAGGTCGTTCACTATCACCCTACCAGCAGGATGGTGCTGAATAAACTGTGAAATATCAAAGCAAGCAACAGCCAGAGGTCTTGGATCGTTGGACGAGTCCATAATTGTAATGAGGACCCTTAGAATCTGGAAAAGTAGTGATAACTAATTACCACACAGATTTTCTCCTTAGATTAGTCAAAACATCGTTGTTAGTATGCTTATTTTAAATGATTCTGTGCAGACATGCTCAAATTGCGATCGTAATAATTTGTTGCAAGGAAAAACTTAGCAAGAATCAATGAGCCATCATATCTTGCTGGAGATATTAGCTTTTTGCAAATTTGACTTAAGGAAGTTAACCCATAAACAAGTAAATAACATGAGGACTTGGAAGCCATGAGAAAGGAAAATGAGAGGAAGAAAAAAATATACCTGGAAATCATTCTCCTCAAAGCACGTAATATTATCACGCCAAAACAATGGATCTTTATGCATGGGTGACCAATCAAGACGACCAAGAAGAACTTCCTGCTTGTATTTGTCGAAGGAACTCAATTTCTTAATGTTATCTTTCAGCCCATCTTCAAGTTGATTGAGAGCCTCCAACAGATCCTATGATATACCCAAATCAATTCAATAAGAAAGCATCAATATGTTCAAATACGTTTAACACAAGAATTGCAGAGCCAAGTAACTGTTAAACCTTTCATTTTCTTACCTCATCACTCCATGCTTGTGCTTTCAAACTCTGAATAATTTGTGGCAATCCAAGGTCAACCATCTGAGCACCACATGTGCCTTTGAACAACAAGTTCCTAAAGGTCAATACAACAACCCTGACAACCTGGCAGCCATTGTTGAAGTCCAGATATATAATTTTGTAGAAACCAAACATGTATGTTTCAAATGATTAAACCAACATGACCAATCAACAACATTGAGATAGATTAATCAGCATGGACGTGAAAACATGCAACTTATACCTAATAATAATAGAAATTCAAAGCTGATTCAGAATTGTAAAAAAGGTAAAAGGGTAAAAACAGATAATCTAGGGAATGGAAGTCTGCTCATATGCCATCTCATAGTACACCTGCTTGTACATGCACTTTATTCCAGCAACATAGACATACCAGATAGAACTTGGAAAAACTGCAAACGGAATTAATACCATAAGAAGTAATTCCTCACCTTCTCCTTCGTGGAACTCCTAACAACATCAACCAGTCGGGGTAGAGCCCTAGATGTTGCCAAGTACTCGATTGCCAGTTCATAGTAAGATAAAAGCCACAGACAGAGACATGTTTCGTAAAGAAGCTGTTACAAATATTGGTTGTCAATTTCAGAATTATGCCACTCAAATGACTTGCAAAGAAAAGCTTCTCATTTTTAAAACCTGACCACCTTAAAACGTGAAAAAAAAAAATACCTGGATAGATTGCTGTGTGGATGCTGGACAAATTAAAGGAATCAACAACTTCACTCCATCTGCTTGAACAAAGGAAGATCTGACAACAGGTTCCTTCAGCAATGCTGCAAGACAGTTAATAGCAGTTGGAATACCACGACTAGGATGGGAAGGCTTCTTCAGCTGCAAAAGACATAGAGAGTCGGGAAGTAAAGACAACTACCATCTATGTAAACACAAATAAATGAACATGTAAAATTATAGGGAGAATCTAGTCAAAACCAACTTGAGTCAGTTGTAACAAATAAGCAGTGCATTGCAGACAATAAAAAACAGAATCCAAAGCAGTATACTAACCTGTGTGCAAAGCCATTCAACCAATCCTCTTAGTACAGTATCAATGGTAGTGAGCTTTGTCTTTGAGTTTGAGGCTTCTCCATTTGCAACAACACCATTCTGGGTTTTTGGCCTGGCACTATAAATAAATAGAAAGAAGAATGTAGAGTCACTAACTAAATCATATAAGACACTATGCAATTTGGTTAAGTTTTTTTGAACATGTACTTAGTTACTTGGATGGATCACACATTTTGTACCTTACTATCAAGGCAAGTATCTTGCAGCTCTTTTCTTGTATGAACCAGTTACCTTTCCAGAGCAATCTGAAAGTGGACAAATTGTGGATTGTTAGTTTTACTTCAGATGATTCAGTATAAGATAAGAAATTGAGTGTACATGAATAAATATTTTCAAAATTAACTAAGAGACACACTTCTTTTCTTCCAAATCAATAAGGTAATACACCCCAAGAGTAGAATAAAGATAAAAGCAGCAAAAAAGAATTGAGAGCCATATATAATCCGATTATAGATGGTTGGTAACCTTCAAGATACAAGTTATTTGCATCTAAAATCTCTTGCAAGCGGCAGGCAGACAAAAGTAGCACAAGCTACTCATAAATACCATGTTTATGGTAACCTGAACCTTTGAGCTGAGATCACCACCTAATTTCCCAAAGATATATATGGAAAGCCAGTTGTATAGGTATATATTTTCATCCATGATTTGAAATACACTAATAATACATATTTACTATTTATTTACAATAGAAAGACAACTTAAAGCAAAAAATCAAATGAAGGTCAGTAATGTGCAAGGCATGAATAATCCAGATATTTGTACAAGCTCATCATGCAGATGGAATCAAATACTATCAAAATAAACCAGCAAGAGAGGACAAAATTGTTACATCTTCAAGGATCGAGGACCTACTTTTCGACAAAACAAGCATCCCAGAGAATCAGAGTTATCACTAACAATATAAGCCAGTTTGAGCCATAAGCAGATTGAGCACCAAGGAACCCACTCAATTTAGAGTCGAAAATAAAAATGAAAGAAAGAAGTGAAGCCAATATTTATAAATATAACATTTAGGAAAGGGATTCTAACTATACAGCAAACATCACTATTAGATACTACTAGCCAATTGATCATTGAAAGATTAAAGAATATCAAGAGTATCAGCCACCTTAATTCTCCACCCACCCACCCACACACACATATACACAAGAAACACAGGGAAAATAAATAAATAATAAATCAGCCACAAATTGACAATGGAAACAATTTTGAGTAAAAACTTAACTTAGGAAAGGTTCATAAGTATCTTCATTTGCAAGAGACTTGTCATGAAATAATCTGGCTCTTTTCGGATTGGCTGCAAAAGAAAATTGTAGTAACTAAATTTACTTATGATGAATGCATCCTCACAAGACCAATATCTTTACATACCTGTAAGCATTTCATCAATTAGAGCCAGAACATATTCCACTGTTTCTTCCTTAAATATATCACGTAATATGCTAACAAACACTTGAACATAGGCTGGACCATCCTGTCACATTCAATCTCACCAATCAATATCTTTCTTTTATCCTTAGTTTGATTAGATTTTCCCATAGAATTTTATTTAGGCTTTTAAAAACCTATTCTGTTATGATGGAAGAGAAGCTAATAGAACTACTGAATTAATTGAAGATTGAAAAAAGAACATATACACAAGATAATACCCAGCTCATAATATAAGAAGAGTTAGAAAACGTTACATCATCCAACAACTGTGCCCTGACACTTTCAGCTCTATTATCATAACGCCTTAACAGCTGAAGGCCTGTTCCTGAAATCAGCTTAGTTGTCATGTATGTTTCCCATGGGATGTCTCTCTTCAGAACCTTTAAAAGAGTAAAAGACGATAATCAAACTGGAATCACCAGTAACAAGTAACCATTCGTAATTAACTATATCCTTGAAAAAGTTTAAAAAAGAGATAATATAATTTAAATTCTTTGAACACGGAAATCACAAGAAGAACATAACATAGAATAAATGTTTAACAAATTAAGATCAGGGAAAAATTAAACAAAAGCCAAGTGGTAGTGTGCTTGTTTAAGAAAGCAAACAAGAATGTGCTCTAGTAGCCATGATGAAGAGAACAAACAAACAATTTGAAGCGTTTAAAAGAATTCTAAAACCTGTATCATCCATCAAAGCAGTTCATAGGAGAATTCCTAACCTACTTTTGAGAAGCTTCATGCTTTTAAAGGTTTCAAAATTAAGGCATTAAATAACATTAAAAATAAAAAGAAGCACCCATGGAAGTAAATTAAATCTACCAGAGAAATGAAACTTTAATGTCTAATTCTTGAAAGAAAAGTTTCACAACTTAAATGTCTAATTCTTCAAAGTTATAGTTTGCTTCTATATTCAACCGCACTTTCTACTTTTTGCTTGCAAGAAAATAACAGAAGCAACAACCAAAAGATCCCTGAAGCTTTCAAATTCCGATACCGAAACTTGAAACTCTATAATACTTAGTTTTATGTAAAATTATAACAAATAAAGCAAATTAAGTGATCAGATCACCAACCTGCTGAGTTGTTAGTTCCGCACTCTCCATTGGTGCCAAAAGAATATACTTCAAATTCCACGAAAATTAATGCCCCTGTAAAATATACCAAAAAACAAAATTAATTTTAAAATCGAACTCCCTTACATTTTACCTACAAATACACAACAGCATTCCATAATTGCTTCTTATCTTTAATCAAATCTGAAAAAATCAACATTACCAGATCGAATCTGACCAAATTTAAATTCTAATTCATTTCTCAGTTTAAAAAAATCACAAATTTTTTAAAAGAAAAGAGGTTTTCTGGAGATTCAAAATTTTTAATCAGAGAGAAAACACAAGTTGACTATGAAAAAAATTCATAGGAATAATTAACTGTGAAAATAAATTAATTCAAAACAAATCTTTAACAAAAAAATTAAAAGAAACTAAAATGCAAAGCGATGCAAGGGAGACTGAAAATGTAATTTTGTTTACATTGGATGAAAATTCAGAGGAAATTGATGAAAAATTGGAAGAAATTTTATATAAATATTATAAAACTAATAGAAAGAGAGAGAGGGATTAAAACGTTGTCGGATCACTAGCCTGAATACTACGGTTTCTTTTTCTTCCACTGGTGTGGGCTCTGTTCTTCTAGCCTGAGAGAGTGATCGTGATGGACATCAAAATATTTGGATTTCGATTGAAGAGGTGAGATCTGGTGCTGCTGTATGTAGAGTAGCTTCTGGCCGGTTCTCTATTACAAAGTTGACGCGTGGCTGTAGTCTTATCTACGGGTCCACAGCAAAGGTAAATATCTATGGCTTCCTTTTAGCCACAATTTTTTATCTTTCTTAAATGTCTACAAATAGCTAAACTCAAAAATATATATATATATATATGCTTCCTTACCCCACGTTAATTCAAAATGCTTTATTTTTCCCTTTAATTTATAGGGTAAAGTAAATTGGTATCCACTCAACTTTGATTAAAATAATAAAATAGTTATTAAATTTTAAAAATTTTCAGTTCAGTCATTAAATTTTAAAAAAATAATAAATCAGTCACTAATATTATTAAAAGTGATAAATCAACGTGGCTAGTTAAGCAAAAAAAAAAAAAAAGAAGAAGAAGAAGAAGAAGAGAAGAAATGGAGAAGAATAGCTTGCACTCCAGCACCTTGAAGAATAGTGCGCCCTGCAGAAGCGCTGCCTCAAAGACCTCCTTCACTCTAACGACACTGCCAACAATTGTAACACCCCTAACTCATATTCGTCACCGGAACAAGGTTACAGAGTATTGCCGAAGCTTACAAAACAATTACACATAATTCATGTCATTTATTATTCGTAATCGAAACTAATCATATTGCCCCTTAAATGGACCCTGGAGGCCCAATTTAAGTACTAGAAGCAAGTCGGGACTAAATATGGAACTCAAAAAAGTTTTCGCAAAATTTTAAAATTTTCCTTATATACAGGGGTCACATACCCGTGTGGCCATGGGACACGCCCGTGTCTCAGGTCATGTTCGACCCCGTGTAACTCTCTGACTTAGGTCACACGGCCGGCCACACGCCCGTGTGCTAGGTCGTGTGGTTAATTTAATTTTTGAAAATAGGTGTAGGATTCACACAGCCAAGACACACGTCTGTATTCTAGGTCGTGTCTCACACACGGCTGAGACACACGCCCGTATCTCTGCCCGTGTGGACGAAAATAGGCTATTTTCCAAGCCACATTTCTCACTCATCTTGTCATTTACTTACACCAACACTTAAACACATTTACAAGCCATATCAAGACAATTAATTTAAGTTAAAACCAAGTTTCATGCATGACATAATATCACATACAATTAATGTACTCTTCGGTATCTCAAAATGACAATTTATTATCGTGTTAATTCATCATTCATAATTACCTTTTTACCAAATGTATATAAGTATGATCACATTCATTCCTCACACATGATAGATCCATTTATAAATATATCAAAACATGTTTATCACAAGCCATTCCAATGACTAGTTATAACCAAAACATTTACAAGCCAATATGGCCAATTAACCTATACATGCCATTATAACCATAATTGATTTACCATATGTACCGAAATGGGCTGATGGATAGTGTGAATGATCTCCGCCAAGCTTCCAATCCAACGAGCTTCTGATTTACTATAAAACAGGGAAATAAAACTAAGTAAGCATATAATGCTTAGTAAGTTCATATAATATGGTACTTAACTTACCATTCATTCTGTTTCAAGATAAACATGTAAGGCACATTCAAATTAATTTGATATCAAGCCCTACATAGATCATCATTGCCCTTGTTAGTCATACATTCCACAATATCATCAAGAAACATATATGAGCTCCACAACAATCAGATTTCCAGGCACATATACTTTCCACATCACGTATTCATTTAACATGTATAAATAATATCTTTATATTACAAGTATATTTTCATAATAATTTATCTCGAGTTTAGATTATTTCATGTTAGAACTTTATTCATATCATTCGAAATATCAATGTCACATGTAACTGCCCGTTTTTAGTCAAATCAGAACAATAGTTTTAGAACCAAAAATATGAAGTTGAAATAATTATTTTATTATTATTTTAATATCTATAGTATGATAGTATGATTGTGTGAAAATTTCGTTAAGAAATTTTATTATTTGAGTGCTTAATTCGATAAAAAGGACTAAATCGCGTAAAGTGTAAAAGTAGAGTTCTATTAGATAAAAGTATCTAATAGCTATGAAATTAAATAGAGGAGATCCTTATGTTGCAATTATACCCTTATTAAGGTTAATGGACATTATTGTACATGGTTTATATGAAATTTTAATGTTTTAATAAAGGTTAAATTAGTAAATTATAAATAACTTAAGTTAAAATAATAAAAACATAATATCATCATCTTCATTAAGCCCCCACCACCGAAAATAAGAAGAAACTCCATTTTTATGCTTTTGAAGGTTCGGCCTTGTCTTCTTGAGCATGTAAGTCCATTTTTGTTCGGTTTTTAATGATTTCTATGTTTTGATATCGTTGCAACTAGGTCTAGCTAGCCCAGGGACTATTTTGCAAAAATATTAAAGATTTTAGATGTTTCCATTGATGAATACATGATTATTTTGATGTTTAATGATAGATTATGAATGTTTGATGATAGTTATACAAGTTTTTAAGTGATTTTTAGTAAAATGTCAATTAGGGATTAAATTGAGAAATCCTAAAAATTTATGGTCAAAATGTGAAATAAATGAAAAATATGGGCTGATATGTGCATTTTGAAAATTCGGCTAGTATGGGTTGGTATTAAATGGCATGAATTTGTGATTTTATGAAATAAGGACTAATTATAAAAATGTGAAACATTAGAGGCAAATGTGTAAAAGTGCCTTAATGTGAATTTTGGACTAAATTGAATAGAGGGATAATTAAAAAGCTGATTTTGATTACATATAGATCAAGAAAAGTGAAACTTGGATCTAGATCGGGGGGAAAACAAAGTTCTCGACTAATCGATCAATTTAGCCCCCTTTTTTTACATTCGAGGTAAGTTCGTATGTAATAAGTTTCATTATAAATGTATTTTTAAATGCTTTGATATTGCATAAACTGTGAATACGAGACTACGTACATGTTCGACAATGATTCAACGACGATTCGGCATTGGAAATCCTGATTGAACCTTAGGAATAGATAGGATACTAGTGACATGTCATTAAGGGTTATTGTGATTATGTGATTCGGGTGCTGGTCCTGTACGTCCTACCGGTGGCTGAGTATACCTGCATGTGTTGCGATTACTTGACAGCTTGTGTGAGCAGCACCATGTAGCTACGTCTTGACCCACAACTTGTATGAGTAGACCTGTTGATAGCTCGAGAGTGAGCATATATGTGATATGCGATTGAGATAGCATTGGCTATGTATGTGGCACTTTGGTGCGAGATTCTCGAGTATCCGATATTATCCCAAATGGTTCAGCGAGAAAAGATTATGGTACGAGGATGAAAACAATGATATGGATCAGTACAAGTACTTGTGATAAGTTTGGCAAGTAAGTGATTATCGATAAGTTATTTGCAAAGTAAGTAAGTTGATAAACTTATGCATGATATCAATAATCATGGAAATGTGCAAATTGTAGAATTAAGTGTATTACTTATATATCTTAAATTGTGATTGAATTGGTAATTATACTTATTAATCATACGATCTTACTAAGCTTTATAGCTTACTTTGTTTATTTTATTGTGTTTTATAGTGATTTCAAAGCTAGCTTGGATTCGGGGATCGTCGGAGACTTTGTCACACTATCCAACTATTATTTTAGTACTTTTAAGCTTATGATTTGGTTATATGGCATGTATAGGATTATGGTCATTTTGATATGTAGTTTGGTAGTGAGTTTTGCCATTTGAATTGACTTTTAAATGTCTATGTTTTGGTTTGTATATATAGCCATGAGAGATGGCTTATTTTGGTTCATTTTGGCAAATATGGTGATATATATATGTGTGTTAATGCTCCTTACTGATGTGGTTTAAAATTTCTTGTGAATGGCTTGTTGAAGTTTAGAGTTTAAGATTGGCTTTGTGGTGCTTATTGATAGTAGATATTGTGGTTGTCAAATGGTAAAAATTAAAGAAGATATATGCTTGTGAATTTGAGCATAATGATGTATGTTTGGAAATGTTTACTTAGTTAAATTGTATAAGTGAAGTTTGGTATGAATTGAATGGTACATTGTGGTTTTGATATGTTTTGTATTTGTTAGTATAAATGATGTTTGGTTGAGATTGATTGAATGACTATTTATGCCTTGTTTTGGTGCCTTTGAAATTGGTGTAGGTGTTGTAACACCTTTAACCTGTATCCATCGCTAGATTAAGGTTGTAAGGCATTATCGAACATAGCACAAGTCACCACGATTTTTTTTTACTACTCATATAGTCAAAACCGAAAACGTTATGAATAATGCATTATCATAGTATACTTAAACAATCTCTTGCATCCTATAAGCATTTTTCATCAAGTACAAAGTTTACTATTCATGTGGTCATTTAAGATTCATTAATCGAACATACACATGCTCATTATTAATCTACTAAAGAAAATTATCAAATACCAAAACTAAACATACATATATATATTTATAGAATTTATACCAATTGCACACACATCCACGCATAACATAGATCAAATCATCTAGATGAACATAATCGAACCAAAAATATCAAATATGTCTTCCATAGTCCGAAACTCCTAAATTTGAACTTAATATACATGCACATATATAATCCATATTCGAATATATCAATCCAAATACTTAACCTATAATTTAATCACCTGGCCGAATATACATTCTACCATATAAAGTGATTCTCCAAGTTGATTTGTTTTTCAAAAGTTATGCATCTCAAGTATTCATCAATCCCTAACTCAAACATATTCAAATACCACAAATGTCAACTTACCAAAAACTTATAACACTTTAATAAGTACTTCATATCAAAACATATACTTATACTTGTGCATATAATGTACTCTCATCTCAACCATACTTAAAATCTGAACATGACAAACACATAATACGATCAAGAACATTTAAGCATTAGTCCATTCATCATAAAGATCAAGCCATTTTCGCATGGCTTATGTTTACATCGACAAAACATTATCTAAGTAATTAACTAGCCTATACATGCCTTAAGTTCAATACTCAAGCTTTAAAAGTACCAAAATCAGTCGATAGTGTGGATGACTTCCTTGACAAATCCCCGAGCTTGTAGCTTGAAACCAGAATCTATAAAATAGAATAACAAAAACACACAGAGTAAGCTAACTTAGCTTAGTAAGTCTTAAGCAAATATAACCACCCAATTGAACATTCAAACAAATTTTAAACAATCATTTTATGGCCTTATTATAATAACATATCACAACTAAATTATCATAGCCGAATACTACTATCCTTACATATCATTGTATTTATCATTTCTCAAATCCAAAACATCACTATCTAGCTTTTAAAAAAATACAACTTACCAATTGCATATAATTTGATATAAATATCCATATACAACCGATAAAGTAAATACCAAATACATATCAACCACTTATAACCGAACATACAAATATATTAATATCCATTAAACATCACATGTATACAATTGTATAATCTCTATATAATATCATTTTATCCACATCCATAATGCCGATTATACATAAGCACCTTATTAACTCACTAGTTCAATAGTCATCACATAAGTATTTACCCATTTGGCCGAATCTAAATAACACATCCTTGCTCATATCTAAAATTAAATTTCAATATATAACATACTCTTCATTTATAGGGCCGAATACCTTTATTAAAATCTTACCAATATACCTCAAATGTATCACATACCAGTAATATCAAATAGTATTACACTAAATTACCTTATCTTATACAACCAATAGGCATTTATGTACCTGAACAAATAACTCATTTATTGTATTCAAAATTCCACATCGTTAATGATCATTGAAACATATACTTATAAATAATCACCGGCATAAAGCCTGCTAGGCATAAAGCCTGAAACACACACACCGGCACTAAGCTTGCTAGACCCGAGGTCTGATATTCAATCACTGGCAATAAGCCTGCTAGGCACAAAGCCCAATTAATTTCATCAGCTCAAAGCTTGCTAGGCTCAAAGCCCAAATATCGATACCACAAAATCATTTCTTAATCATTTTGTACAATTTTTCGAGTTTTTTAACACAATCGAATAAAATTCAACCACATCATTTAAATGTTGAAATTCCATTCGGCTACCAAATTATATACTATATAATTTTGAATAATCATAGTAAACCATTTGATAAACAAATTTAATGTTACTCAATTGCTTAAAGACTTACCTCGGATAACGTTGGACGACAAAAACCGGCTATTCGATTATTTTTGCTTTTCCCCGATCCAAGTCCGTTTTCTTTTGTTCTTGATCTATACATATTCAAATTAAGCCTATTCAAACATATTTCCATTCAATTTAGTCCTAAAACACATAAATGGGCAATTTACCACTTTGCCCCTAATATTTCACACCTTTACAATTTAGTCCTATTTGCACAAAACACAAAATACACAAAATTTGGCTACACACCTTAAGGGCCAAATATTCCTAGTCTTCATACGAGTCCATGCATTTCATTTATTTCACATTTTAGTCCCTCAAAAATTTATTTTTGCAATTTAGTCCAACATACTCAATTTCATCAAAAATTCAAAAGCAAAACTTGTTAATCTAATACATATTTATCATAATTCATCCTCAAACAACATAAACAACAAACTATCATCAATGGCTCAACTCAAAATATTCATCAAGCACAAAAATTAAAGCATGGGTCTTGTATATTTCATAGCAACGATCTCAAAAACGTAAAAATTATCAAAAATCGAAATCAAACATACCTTGAATTGAGCTTAGAGATGACCGAATGCCCTAAATCTTTCTTATTTTCTTTTTCTTTTCTTTGTTTCGGTTTTGGAAGAAAGATGAACATAAAAATGATGGCATTTTAATGCCTTTGTTTTATTATAATGTTTTTATAATATAATATTAATTTAACTTATAAAATTTCACATACGCAAGCATATAATATACATGTTGCCATCCATTAACATAATTTTGGCTTATTTGCTACATAAATCCACATGCAAAAGAAAACAAATCAATTTATCCACTTAATTTAATAAATGGCTACTTTTACCACTTATGCGATTTAGTCTTTTTATTAAATTAAGCACACAAACAATCAAATTTTTATACGAAACTTTCACACATACTAATTCACATATAATTAACATAGAAAATAATATTAAAATATTTTTCTGATGCGGATTCATGGTCCCGAAACCACCGTTCCGATTAGGGTCAAAATCGGACTGTTACAGGTGTGTACAAATTTGGGTGGCAAATTGGCTTGGTAAATAACCTATTTTTGTCCACACGGGCAAAGACACGGGCGTGTGTCTCAGCCGTGTGTGATACACGGTCATGTACAAGGTCGTGTGTCCCCTGGTGTTGAAATTAAAACCAAGTCAGTATGCTCCACATGGCCTCACACATGGGCGTGTGACTTGGCCGTGTGGCATAAGTTAGTATACCCTACAGGTTTGGCACGGCCTAGCACACAGGTGTGTATGGCCATTTTTAGGGCACACGGATGTGTGTGTTGGCCGTGTAACCCAAGTCAGAGAGTTATACGGGGTCGGACACGGGTTGGGACACGGTCATGTGCTCCCATTTCGAATGCCCACACGGCCTGTGACACGGGCGTGTCTTTGGCCGTGTGAGACACATGGTCGGGCTACACGGGCGTGTGTCCCCTGTTTTTGAGAAAGTTTTGTAAGTGTTTCAAAACTTTATAAAGTTATCGGTTTAGTCCCGAACTACACCGAATGCATGTTTTGGGCCTCGTAGGCTTGTTTTAGGGACAATGTGAATGTTATTGAATGATGTTTGAATGAAATTTGAAAATGTTTGTGAAATGTATGTTTAATTGTTTAATAAGTCCGGTAATGCTCCTTAACCCTATTCCGGCGTTGAATACGGGTGAGTAGTACACTCAAGGTGTACAAATCTATAATCAAGGATGAACATATTCATCAAATAAATTCCATATACAAATATCATCATCTCATATTTCCATATATCAATTATCATGTATTATCATTTTCATGTATTTCAGGCAGATACGTGTAATAACTCATTTCTTATTCATATCTTCTCATGTCATGATTTTTCCCGTTGAATTTATCTGAAATATTGATGGATACACAGGTAGTACACTCGAGGTGTACAAATCAGGATTCGTCAATTCATATTCAAGGGTACCCGTTAGGGTACATAACTAGGGAGCACACTCTCGAGCCATATATCAGGATGTTCAAATGAGCCATGTAACAGGACACTTATCCGGGCTAAACAGGAAACTCGTAAGAGTTTTACTCAGAAAGCTCATAGAGCTTATCAGATATCTCTGAAGAGATAATATCATGGAGCACCGGATAAGGTAACAGGGAGTTCAAGTGAGCCATGTCAGGAAGCTCATAAGAGCTTATATCAGGACGCTCACGTAGAGCTGCGTTTGTGTCCGTATTATATGCTGGATCACAACCAATCGAATCATGTAACAGGATGCTCACACAGAGCTGCGGCAGTGCGCAACACATGCTAAATCACTATCGATCAGAATGCTCACAAGAACTATACATCAGGATGCTCGAGAGAGCTTTTATTAGGATTACTTATTCGAGCTAAATACCGTCCGCAACATATGCAGGACCTTAATATTAATACAAGAAAATATTGTATCCATCGACTTTCATTTATTCAAATGGGATTTAACATTTTTCAGGCATTATCAGGCATGTGATTATTTCATACATTTATAATATTCATATAATTCAAATAAACACATTCCACATTCATTTCAAGCATAAAAATAACATTTTTATCATTTATCATTTGTCGAGCATTATCATTTATTTCAGGCATTATCACTTATCAGGCTTTGTCAGATATGTTTTCGATATCATATATATATGATATTTATACAATTCAAAAACACAATATTTAATTCAAGCATATAAATATACACAATTTAGTTACATGAATTTACCTCGACAAATGTTTGTGCACGTAAAATCTACTAATCCAACATTTTTCTCTTTTCCTCGTTCTAACTCCAAATTTGGTCTATCTGGATCTGTACGAGTAAATTTAACATCAATTTAATATAATTTAAACTCAATTCAGTCCAATTCACATATTAGGATAAATTGCTATTTTACCCTTAAACTTGTAATCAATGACGATTTCGTCCCTAAGCTCAGAAAATGAAATTCATGCAATTTAATCCTTGTTCCAAGCCTAGTCGATTTTTACATGTAACATTTACAGCCCATGTATTTCATAAAATTCAAAAATTTTCCATGAATTTTACAACTTTTCAATTTAGTCCCTAAATCATGTTTTCATCAAAATCCACTTTGTAAAAGTTGTTTATCTATCGACAACCTTTCATATTCTATCATACATTTCAAATTTTCAGCATATTCATCCATGGAAAAATTTTCATACTTTGATAACTTTACAAATTAACCCCCAAAATAGATAGATTAAGTTATCCCGATCACGAAAATATAAAAATTACTAAAAACGAAATAAGATTATTTACCCAATTGAGCCAAAGAAGCTTTCTTTTTCTTTCCTAGGGTTTCTATGTATTTTGGGGAAGAAGATGACATAAAATGATGATATTTTGTTATTTAATTAATTTATCACCTTTTATTTTTCATCTTTCTAATTTCATCCTTTTTTTTTTTATTTTCCATGGATGAATCATCATCCTTAACAACTAAGCATTTTTAATGGTATAATTACCATATAAGGACCTCCAATTTAAAGTTCTATAGCTATTTAATCCCTTTAGTTATTAGAAATCAACTTTTGCACTTTGTGCAATTTGGTCCTTTATCAAATTAAACATGTAATTGATAAAATTTCTTTACAAAAATTTCACACAATATTATTATCATACTGTAGATCATAAAATAGTATTAAAATAATTTTTCTTTCCGGACTCAAATCTATGGTCCCAAAACCACTGTTTCGATTTTATCAAAAATGGGCTGTTACAACAATACCTTTGATTCCCATTCTACTAAGCCCTCCTCCAAAATTCTTTTCCAAAAATCAAAATATCCTCTTACAAGCCTTGTACAGGTTTGCCTTACATAGTTTCCTTCGTTTCAACTCTCAAGCATGCAAACTTTAAAATGCGAGTCGTGAGTGAATAACTTTTGACACAGATAAGTTGTTTGAAGAAATTCCCGTTAGGCATTGGAACATTTCCTGTTTTATGCACAAGGTTCATCTTACAAACGAACACTAATATTAGGAAAATAGATTGCATATTCTCATCCATCAGCACATATCCTTTAATAACTTAGAGAGGAAAACTACAATAGAGTATTTGTGTTACTACCTTGGTGCATTCAACACAAGATTTTGCTATAACAAGCAACCCAAAAACCGTCATTATCTGCTTCGCACCAAACTCCCTCACGAGGCACAACTTTTGTTTGGCCGAGGGTTTAGGGTTGGAATGGATTGCAAGGAACATAAAAAGTTGGCCACCAAAAATGGGAAGGAGATGAGATAAAAGATTAGGAAAAAAGAAGCCAGAGGAAGCCGTGGTGTATAGGGCCAACTCTCCAATAGAAAATGAAAGAGAAAACTCAAATCAACAGTGGGTATATCTATTTCCTCTTTTTCTTCCTTCTTCTCTTCTGCTTCTTATTCTTCCAGCAGTTAGGGTTCTTAAATTGGGGTTCCACCGTAGCTAGTTAATGTCCAACGTGGCTAGTTAACCGGTCATTCACCTTTCTGTTTCGTCTGCAGAGGAAAATGTCCATTAGTGATCAATTTGCTATTTTTTTTAAGTTTAGTAATTGAATTGTAATTTTTCAAAGTTTAGTAATTGTTTTATCATTTTAATCAAAGTTGAGTGATTGTCAGTTTACTTTACCCTTATTTTTACTATAGATAGAGATTTTTGTTTTTTAACTTGAGCAATTTAAAATCCGAGAAAATACCATATCATCAAATGTTTATCTTTGATTTTTAAGATTTCAACTTTCAACAATCTCCTTATCTTACAAAAGTTCACATTTTCTTTTTTAAATCGGGTTTATTGGAATACTAATGGCATGCATGCGAATTCAACAAAGAAATTCGGAAAAAAAGAAAATCTTGAACGTTAGAGAAGATATTTATTGTCATATAGTAGAATTAAAAATTGCAAAAAAAATAGATTTTTTGTTAAAAATTGCCAAAATGTGTTGCATAAAATATATTGTTTGAGATGATGTGAAATCATAATTTTATATAATTATTTCTTAATATGAAAGAAACCTTAACTAAACAGATAAAAGTTAAATAAGTAATTTATAATAAGTTGATTTTGAATTGCACAAAAAATATAATGTAATGTAATATAATTTAATTACAATTATAATTATAATTTATTATGATTATCATTAATTTTGGGTATTCCAAAATAAATTGAATTTGTAAAATTTATTCTAAAATGTTAAGCATTAAATTGCAAATAACTTTCAGATTATTAATTTGCCCAAAAAAAAAAAACACTTTCAGATTATTAAATTTGAAATTATTTTTTAAAATTTATAATAAATTCAATTTATAAAAAATGCAATTACTTAAATTAATTGTTGATATTGTATAATATTATTATTTTTCAATTACTTAAATTTGAGAAATAATTGTTATACATGCAATTTTACCGAATATATGTAAAAGTAAACGTCCACGTAACCAAATCTGGGAACTCATAAAATAAAATAATAAATGGAGAAAAGAAAAAAGAAAAAAGAAAAAAGCAAAAACGAAAACATCCTTCCATTTTATCCTCAACACACCAACAGAAGCAGCGACTTAGAGCCTTTCTCTCTCAAACATTCGCCAAAATCTTTGTGGATGGGGATGTCTTCTGCTTCCAATTCTCCATCCTAAACAAAGAAAACCCGATTCCCAGACAGCTCTTCCTTCCCTAATAGATTCCCATTTTAGTTAATAATAAAAACCAAGTGTTTAAACTACTTTCAACTATGTCCTTCCTTACTTCCATTTCATCTCCTCTACAAATTAACTCCCTTTTTTGCTCTCCAATTTTCTCTCTTTACCGCTTCCATTCTTCTTCATTTTCTTCTCTATATCACCGCAAACAAAGTTATGGGAGTGGGAGGATTATAAGAGAGTTGGGGTTTCTGGGTGATTTCAGAGGTAAAGGGACTTCTGGTTCAATGGGGAAACAGAAAGGTGGGTTCTTTTGTGTTTCTTCTCCTTGTAGTTCTAGAGGGAGTTGTAGCTGTGGCAGTAGCAAAGGAGATGAATTTGAGAGTGAAGAAGATGAGGAGGAAGTCGATGATGAAGAAGAAGGTGCTCGGTCGTTTTGTGTTTTGCCTGACAGATGGGATGTTCTTGGCCTTGGTCAAGCCATGGTATATTTCTTAACCATTCTTGTTTATATGTTATCTCTTGGTGTTTTGAATTTATACTTAATGTTAAATTTGTGTTTTTTCAATGTCTTTTTTAGTAAAGTATAGGGAAAAGAGAATTGATGTTAAGGATACAAGCCTTGTAATGTAGTACATTTATATTTTGTTTCTTAGAGAGGAAAATGGAGTTTGGCTGATGTATTTTCTTTTGTTCCTTTCAATCCTACATTTTTTTTTGTTGCTTTTAAATCATTAAGGCTTTGGTACTTTGTTCGGGCACTTGCTTTTTACAATTTTTCTTTTGATTTTCTCAAAGCTGGTTAAAAGCATTATCATGTTTGTTAAAATTATACTAATAGCTAAAATATTGTACACATTGAAACATAATTGTTCTGTAAAGAAAAGAGATTATGCATTTTGTCACGCAAAAATTTAATGAACAGATGTTATGCCTCGTTTAGGATTTTGGTTGCATTTTCTTACCTTTACCTTAGAAACAAGTAGCATCTAGTAAGCATAAAAATAAAGTAGAACCTTACTTATTAATGAAAAGATTGGTCAATTTGGGCTCTATTTTTGGGAACCTGTAAAAATTTCGGCGAGGGGTTAAGGAACTGTTTCCATTCTTCATCTTGAATAATAATCTGCTGTGTCTATCAAGGTGTTCTTACTGGTTTGTGCTTTTGTTGCTTTACTTAGAAGGCAATTACGAGAAGTTGAGTTATGAAACGGATTATTTAATGAAATAACTGGTATAGAGAAACTTTATCTGATGGTATAATGATTCAATAGAATTTTCAAAATCTAACTCTTTTGTTGGTCTGCTTTGTTTATCTGTCAATGTTGGAGTTTTGGATTCTTTGGAAATGCTGATAATTGATTGTAAGACATGGTTGCTGATATCGTTCACTTTGTCCTTTTTTCCCCCTCCGATTTTACTTCCTGCATAGCAGCTTTTGGCATAGTCTTATTTGCATATGGTATTGAAAGTATATTAAGCTTTTCTCTGCAATTTACCTGCCAATTTCAGGTAGACTTTTCTGGTATGGTTGATGACGAATTCTTGGAGAGATTGGGATTAGAGAAGGGAACCAGGAAGGTTGTAAATCATGAAGAGAGGGGTCGAGTTTTGCAGGCTATGGATGGTTGCAGCTATAAGGCAGCAGCTGGAGGATCTCTTTCCAACAGTTTGGTGGCATTGGCAAGGCTTGGTTATAAGCCCATTGGAGGTCCTGCTTTAAATGTAGCTATGGCAGGCAGCGTAGGTAGTGATCCTTTGGCTGGCTTCTACAGGTCAGGTTTTGTTTTGAGAAATACCTTGGTTCTTTTTTTTTTTCTCAACTTGTTTAATTTTTGTGAAAATGTTACTGAAAATTTTGGGAAAAAGGTCTGAATTGGTCACTCTACATTATCAATTATCTGGTTTTGGCCTAATTTTAATGAATTAAAACCCTCTGTTTATATAAAAAGTTGCTTTAAGGACAATCAATAAAGGGGATTGACTTCATCAATCAAATTCCATTGGCTCTTGTCAATGACATAGCATGTTATCTGAACTTATTGATCAAGTGGCACTTATCAGTTCAAGAAAAAAAAAAAAAAAAGAAAAAAAAATTAATTAGATAAGTACTAAAAACCTTTTTAGAATTTTAAAATATTAATTATTTTAATTCAAATAAAATATGATGTATAGATTGATCTAGGTAATGATCAAGGCCATGTTTAGATAAACAATTATAAAGGAAAGGAAAATAGAAGAAGATTTAGGAAAATATACATATATTTTTATTTTGGATGGTTAAAATTAGTAAAGGGAAGGTTGGAACTACACAAGATTGAACTTGGTATTGGTGGATGCACATTTAGGTGATTACCTGGTTTGCAGATAGTTAATTCATAAATTGATGAAGCCTTTTGAAGCTCCATTGAGAACACAATATTTGCAAAATTAATTCTTAATATTTGCTTTTTCTGGCTATTTGTCCCTTTAATATAGTGTGCACTCTTTCATATATTTCTGGACTGCTGCTGGGAATTAATTCAATAAGAAGTTTGCCTATTCGGTATTTTTTTTTTCTAATGAGGTGGATGCTTGGTTTTGTTCTCTACTTCATGTTCATTAAAGTCATCCCTAGAACTGTAATGGAAGTATTGACATGGTCTAAAGAACTGCAGAGTATGAATAGTCATATTATTGGGAGATTTATTTATCCGTTAATGATGAAATTTGTTTAGTAAAAGCTTTGGTGGAGGTTTAAGGCAACTGACCATCACTGTAGCAAATTAAAGATAAGATTTAAAGGATATTTACATCTAGCGTTTCATTTCCAGTACATTGCTAATTCATTGTTTTGGTTGAGTTTCTTGACGGCATAAAATTTAGGGTTTAGTTTCTATGTTTCTTTCCCTTTTTTTTTTGCATTTCTTTTTTCCTATGCTCTCTGGTATAACTCCCGTACAATTCTGGGATCCGCTAACTTGGAAAATAAAAGAAAAACAGAAGAATTTGCAATTCCTAGGGTGCTTCATGTTTGAGGGCATCCAGAATTGTTAGCTAAATTCTGGTTGGTCGGGTATTCATGCCACTCTAAATTCTAGTTAGTTAATTATCATATATTTTCAGGATTCTAGTCTCACATACAATTAAGGTAGGAAGTAGGAATCATTGATAAATGAGACTCTGCTTGATAAGCTTATATTTTACTTCATTTCTTGTGCCAAACTTTATTCCTCTTCCTTTTAATCCAAAGGAATTCCATTCTATAACCTTTTTTCTTTCTAGTCCTACTCGTTTTATCCACCATCTGTTGTTTCTCATGTCCAAGTTTCCAGGAGTCCTTTTCAGTGTAGCAGACTAACTTCCTTTTCAGTATAGCAGACTAACTTCTGATTTGAGGATTTTGACTCTTACATAAGTCTTGTTTCCTGTATTGCATTTTCATCTATTTCAATGTTTATATGGGGATTGAAAGGAGAAGAAGAGCAATAATGTCAGAAGACTTCTCCAACTATCAAATATTAGCATTATCATGAAGTCTATTTTCTCCTTATTTTGTACCTCTTACAAATTAATTTCTACGATTTCTAGCATCTTCAATGCCTCTTGTAGCTGCTGCATGTAGTTCTGAAATGGCTATTAGATTTACCAGTCATTATCTGCATAATAAAACTAGGTTATTTAACTCATTTGATATTTGTAATGGTCTTTGTTAAAATTAGATATTCACATTCTTGATATAGGGCTAAACTACATCGGGCAAATGTGAATTTTCTTTCTGAACCTATCAAGGATGGAACAACTGGAACAGTGATAGTTCTCACAACTCCAGATGCCCAGCGCACAATGCTTGCTTATCAGGTTAGACTTCTTTGACTATTAACTTATCAGTCCTTGAAAGTTTTACATAACTTTAAAGGCTATAATGATCTTGTTTCCTCTTTAGGTTCAGTCGAGTTATGATTTATATATTTATTCTCTGTTAAAGTTTTGGACTTGCATACTCGGTGATTGCAGTTTTTTTTTTTTTTTTCCCTTTTTTGGGCATTAGGTTGGATTGTTAGAAGCTAAACAGGCTATGGTCATGCTAATTATTTTGCCGATACTTGAATATGCATAACCATTTAAGCATTGAGTTGCCCCTTTTGCAAAAGTTATTGAAATAACGCTCTGCCTTAAACATGTTCATTGTAGACTTGAGTGTTGAATACTAATAAGTAACTTGTTTCTGTTATTTCAGGGTACATCATCGACTATTAATTATGATTCTTGCCTGGCTGGCATAGTATCCAAGACTAATATATTTGTTGTTGAGGGTTATTTATTTGAACTTCCTGATACAATCAAAACTATTATACGAGCATGTGAAGAAGCGCGCAGGAGTGGTGCCCTAATAGCTGTCACCGCATCAGATGTCTCCTGCATTGAGAGGCACTATGATGATTACTGGTAAGTGTGTTATCTATTTTAGTCAACCTTATGAGAATTTTCAGTTTTTTTTTTTTTTTTTTTTTTTTTTTTTTTTTTGTTTCTCTTCTGGCGGTTTTTATATATTACATAAGAAAGGGTCATGGAATTGATTTTAGTAGCAAGTTTGATTGAAGATAATATGATAGCGATCTAAGGATCTTGGACTTTATGATTACTTTTTTTGGTGAGAAAATAGTTCTGTACAACTAAAAATAATGATCACCTAAATGTTGAATATTTGTCTGCTTCTGGATGGTTAGTATAGTTTGAACTCATCTTTACTGAAAAGGGTTCTTTTTCCCTGGATGAAAAAGTTCTTCGGTTCTTCACAACCGTATTTTGGAAGAAGCTATACTCTATACCAAAAAAATGAGGTCAATTATTGGTATCTTCATACATGAATATTCTAGTATGGTTGAAGAAGTTGAGAATCTAACATAATGTAATGAACATGCCTTGAACCTTGAAAGGAAGTTCCAATTTTGTTGAGAAGTTGGATGCGCCTGTATATGTTTTCATCTGTTTGATGATAATCTTGCAATGTAGCTTTTGGAAATCGGAAAACTGCTTGTGTGAGGAGAAACTTACTGATAAGTTGGGAATTGGCAGTAGGAGGGGGTGATTGATAGAGTTTATTGTTTTCAAACAATTTGCCGTCCTTATTTGGTTCTTTTTCTTTCAATGACAGAAGTCATACTTGTATGAATACTATTCTTGCTCGTATTAACTTAGCTTAAAGAATGCATGTCTTTAAAGCACTCATTAGCCAAAGCGATCTTGATAGCCTTGAGCAATGGCATGCCAAGTTCCATTTAGCTTTCTAATATAAATTATTTTGGGTTTTATGATTCAGGGAAATTGTAGGGAATTATGCGGATATCTTGTTTGCAAACAGTGACGAAGCGAGAGCTCTATGCCATTTTTCTTCAAAGGAAAGCCCAATTTCGGCAACAAGGTATCTTAGCCACTTTGTTCCCTTAGTGTCGGTTACGGATGGACCTAAAGGATCTTACATAGGTGTAAAAGGAGAAGCTGTATATATTCCTCCTTCTCCATGTGTACCAGTGGACACATGTGGTGCTGGTGATGCATATGCATCTGGTATTTTGTACGGCATACTACGGGGTGTGTCGGATTTGAAAGGTATGGGTACATTAGCAGCTAGGATTGCAGCGACAGTTGTGAGGCAACAGGGCACACGACTTAGGGTTCAGGATGCTGTTGATCTGGCGGAGTCATTCGCATTCAACCTCGAGGGTTCTAGTTCTAGTGTGAGTTCGGATGTAGGCTCGGATCATATATCCAGCTTGTGACATGGTGCCATGCACTACATATTGATTCCTCCATTCATTCAGATCTCATTGTTTATTATGGCTTGTAACCTTGTATATTACCCTAAAAAACACATCTGGCGACATATATGCCTTGCCATTGATTCACTCATTCCAATGTCATGCGGTATCAATGGTATAAAATTATCCATCGAACTCACCACCATTTTATGCCCCCAAAAGATTCAAACACGTGTAAGACAATCCGATTCTTACTATATAACAAATTTGTAAATTCTTATACTAAAATTTTTAATCGATTTTTTTTTTATCTAGGTAGGGATATGAACCCAGAACTTTATTTCAACAAGCAATTTCATAATAGCCTTAGGCTTATTCAAACACATCTATTTCTCTATTTTTTTAAAATAAATATTTATTCTAAGTTTTCTAAAATTTATAATGACATATATATTTTCCTTTCTTATCCATGTATGTGTATAGATTTACTATGTCACAAGTGAATTTAGATGATAAAAATATTATTTTTTTAACGACTGATTGATGAAAATTAAAAAAGGAAAAAAAAACAATAATAAGATGCAACTTTTCATATTATGTTTTTCCTTTAAAAAGATTCGAAGAAATCATTTATATCAGTATAAAACGTTGTACATCTTTTATTAATTTTTTTGATTGATTCAATATTTTTTATACGATTACTATTTTGGCAATTTAATTGTCATATTTTCTACTCCATCTATATAAATCATGCATGTAAAAATTTTCTAACTATTTGCTTTATGTAAATAACTTCCAACAGTTATATATATATATATATACACACTAATATAGACAATATTTTAGATTGATATTAGAGACATCGCATCGATTTAAAAATTTACATGTATAACTAGTAAAAATATATTGGTAAATTTAACAATTGAATTATTAAAATATTAAAAAAAATGTAAAACAAAAATATCTATCTACTCACTAAAAACTATATCCGCTTAAAATTCTTAATTAAACTAGTTATATTTAAAAGGAGGTAAAAATTCAGTCTATTACAGTCTTGTTTTGGACACGACACTTAATTACTTGTTTTCAAAAAAAATAATTTTTAGTTTAAATTTTTATCATTTAAATATATTATAATTTTTAAAAAGCCTTTTCAATTCATACTTGCCTACAAATAGGGGTGAGTATTCGACCGAGTCGAGTCGAATCGAGTTAAAAATTTTCGAGTTAGTCGAGTTAACAAATCTTATTTTAGCAACCGAACTCAATTTGAATTTTTTTCGAATCGAATCAAATCGAGTCAAAAAATTTCGAGTCAAATCGAGTCAAGTTAACGAATCCTATTATTTATACTTAATGTTGCGATTAGATGGACCGATTATTTAACTAGTAGATGAAGTACAATATTATTTAACTACATGAACAATATAATGATTTTGCCTCTTAACTTATAGGTAAACATTTATCAAAACGACGTAATTTTACCTTTTAACTTAATTATTTTGAATTTTAACTTTTAAAAAAGTAAACATTTATCAAAACGGCGTAGTTTTGTCTTTTCTTATTCGGATTTTCGGATAACTCGAATTGTGTAATTCATATTCAAGTTAAACCAAAAAATTTAATTTTTTATTCGAGTTGATCCGAATAACTTGATTAACTCAAATAATTCGAACTATTTAATTCAAAATTTGAAATTTTTATCGAGTTTTTCGAATCGAATCGGATTTTGCTCGCCCCTACCTACAAACCTACCAAATTCGAGTGTATGTGAGAGAATGTGAATTTGGTCTAATGGGACATCCAAGAATTATTGAAGACAGACCCATATCCCTAGTCTACTTTTAGCCATTAAATGTGACCTATAGATTGATGAGAAGATTGACCTTTCCAGCTAACTATCACCATCGGTGGTTGAGGAAAAAAATTCACATCTTTTGGCAATATTATGTGATTTTTGCACCTTTTTATTTATTTATTCACTTTGGCTAGTGTAGCCTTACCATGTAAGAGATTTAGTTTGTAAAAAGTTTGAATGAAACAAAAAATATAATTTTGGAATTTAAAAATGATGTAACTTTATTTGAGCACCTATCTTTTTAGGGTCGGAGTCTGTTATATTTTGTTTAAGTTTCGACTTTATTTGGGTTGTGACCTATAGAGGAGGTTCAAAACGCACGCTGAAGGTACTTCCCCGATTGTTGCTCTGAGTTTTGAGTCAAATGTTGTAGTTGGCCACCATTGAAAATGAATTTATTGATGATTGGTTTCGGTTTTAAGTTATATACGATGTTTTTTGTGAACAATTGTTAAATTTTTTTTTACTGGATTGGTGTATGGATTTCAAGGATTCATGGCCCTTTCAGGGCTTTTTCTTTTTATTTATAAGAATGATAATTTTGTTGCTCTCGAAAAGCTTTATGTAGTGTGTTTTTGGAGGTTATTTTATCAAATTAACTTAAAAAATTTAATATTCATAAAAATAATTCAAGTTTAAAAACAATCACAAAAATAACTCGAAATGAACAGTAAATTAGGGTGATGGCAGGCCATCACCCATTGTATTTTGAACCCATGATTACCTGATAATTGTGTCAGACTTTAAAAAATTATTTTTTTTTGTTTCGGCCTGTCAATAGCCAGAATCAGGGTATTTTTTTATACCGTATAAAACTGGTATACAAAAATATTAAAAAAGAAAAAAACGGAATTTTTTTTTGGGTGCTGGCCTGTCAATGGCCGGCACCCCCTACACTAGAAAAAAAAATTTGAATTTTTTTTGGGTGTTGGCCTGTCAATGGCCATCACCCCCTGTACCAGAAAAAAAATTTGAATTTTTTTTGGGTGCTGGTGGCCATCACCCCCATCCCGAAATTTTTTTTTTTTTGGGTGTTGGCCTGTCAATGGCCATCACCCCCTGTACCAAAAAAAAAAATTTGAATTTTTTTGGGTGCTGGCCTGTCAATGGCCATCACCCCCATCCCGAAAAAATTTTTTTTTTTGGCTGTCAATGGCCTATCAATTGTCCATTCCGTGGACTTCTTTGATGTCGACGGGAGGGTTCGGGATAGATTGTGCGCAACCGAACTGCCTCAAAACCCGACCTCCATCGTGCCACTCGACCATATGGAAATGAATTATCGGCACATTTGACACGAATATTTGTTGCTGCTCGACAACCCAAGATGGTATGAGTGGCACGATATTTTCCCCATTATATGGCATCCATATGAACTGCAAAATAAAGACAACATGTTATTTTTTTTTTCTTTTGCAATTATTGTATTTAAAAAAGAAATCTTCGGAATCGTATTTTACCCCATCCCCAAAATAAGTCTCTATCATCATACGGTACATCGGTACGGTGAACAATCGCCCGATTCCCGGTACAGTTGCCCATCTAAAAAAAAGAAAAATTATCAAATTATTTCTCCCATGCAAAAAATAAGTATATTATAGTATACAATAAAAAAAAAGATGGCAAAATTGAACTGTATATTTACCTATTAACTAGTGGCCAGACATACGGTTGGTGGCTCACCGATGTAAGAAACGACGTTCTGTACAGGGGGTGATGGCCATTGACAGGCTAGCACCCAAAATATTTTTTTTTCTGTTTTTTCTTTTTTAATATTTTTGTATACCAGTTTTATACGGTGTAAAAAAAATACCCTGATTCCGGCCATTGACAGGCCGGGACCAAAAAAATAAATTTTTTAAAGCCTGGCACAATTATCAGGTAATCATGGGTTCAAAATACAAGGGGGTGATGGCCTGTCACTGTTCATTTCGGGTTATTTTTGTGATTGTTTTTAAACTTGGGTTATTTTTATAAATATTAAAATTTTTTAGGTTAGTTTAGTAAAATGGCCGTTTTTGGATGTTTTGCATTCCTAGTATTTCCTACAGGTTTGTTTATGAGGGTAGTTAGTCTACAGGAACCATGTTGCAGTACCTGCAGTACTTGATATTGAGCTAAGGTATTTCCTTCAAGATTTGTTGAGACTCGATATTAAAGAATTAGTTTTATTTCTTCATATTGATGTAACTAGATTAGGAAAGAATTTTGATCCAAGAGTCTTCGAGACTTGATCTAGGATAAATGATTATACTTCAATATCCTTTTAGACTTCATTTTGAAGAATGTGTTTAGCCTCCTTTCTGTCTATTGAACAAGATAGGATAGTAACATTTTTTAGAACTAATATTGATGTTCTTTAGAATTTCTTTGATTTCTACAAGATTTTTTGGGATTTTGATGAAAACTTTTAGCCTTTAAAAATATTCTATCCAAGCTTATCTTGAAGGTCTTAGAGGTAACTCTTTGATTGTCAATTGGTCAAGTAAAGGAGTTTTTATACAATATAGCCTCTCCATATGAGCGTCCTACAAGGACTAAACTCTTTTATTTATTATTTATCTTATAATTGATTTAATTTTTAATTATTTATCTGAGAAAAATAATAATGACATACTATGCTACTTCACCATCTTTCAGGTATGGCAACTTTGCTTGAAACATGGCGCGTTGTAATTTGTTCAAAAAATTTGTTCAAAGATTGTTTGGTATTTTTAATTTTGCTATTGTAAAAGAAATATTGAAGTTGTTATTAGCGCCAATAACCTTTTAGCCTAATAGCAGCGAAAGTATTAAATTGTAGGTGTGAAAGCTTGCGTTTAATCTTAACAAACCTCCTACCTCAATTATATATATAAAAAAGTAGTTAGTATTTACATTTGGTACCTAAACTTTATTTTTTCTTAATTTGGTATCTTGATTTTTATGCCTAATTTGATATCTAAACTTGATATTTTTTTTAATTTGTTATGTAAGTTTTTTTTTGATCTAAATTGGTACATAAACTTTTCAAACATTATACAAAGTAGCCAAATATACTAATAGTATTATTTTTTATGAGGTATAAAAATAATTAATGTATGAACAACATGTAGCAAATGACATGGATTTTTTCCGATATTTTAAATTTTCAATTACTTTTAGTTTAATTAATTAATGGTGTGTCTGTTTCACGGAGACTAACTTATAGAACATATTTTCTGCATTTTATTGTGTTTGCTTTATGAAAAACAACTTGGTCAACAAAATATAAGCCTATTTTCTTATAAATTGACTTGTACTTTTGAAAAGCGTAAGCCATTTTTTCAGGAAAATGGGTCATTTATATAAAAAATAAATTTAATCAAACCTAATATTATTATATTAATAATATTTTTTAATTTTTTTAAAATATTAAAATATTAGTATCAAATATTATAGTGTTAAATATTATTAAACGTAAATATTTAAGTATTTATATTTAATAATAATTTTAATAAATTATTTAATATTACAATTTTATCTTAATATTAAAATTTGATAATAATAATTTTAAATTTTAAATAATATTCTTAATATATTATTGAAAAATATTGATATTAACATTTTAATTATAAATATATTATTAAAATTTATAAATATTTAATAATAAATATTTTATAGTATAAAATATGATTAATTTAAGGATAATTATTTAATACATTGATAGTGGAGCTTTTTAGACTTCACAAACAAGTTGAGAGTATGACAACTGTCATATTTATTTATATAATTAATAAATTTTTTATTTTTTACTGCATCCTATATTACACTTGTCAAACCCTCAACCTCTTTTGGAGTATAAAAAACTCCACTGGCTGTGTATTAAATAATTTTCCTCAATTTAATTAGGGAAAATATTTTGTATACCATCAATGGAATTTTTAGACTCCACAAGCAATGTTAGAGGTTGAAAAAGAGGGTTGACAATTGTCCTATAGAAATATAGTAAAATATTACAAAAATAGATATTAAAAAAAAAAGACACATGTCAATTTTTTAAGGTAATTTGTAGAATAAAAAAGTACACTACCATTGTACCAAATACTCACCTATTTAATTATATCAATATGAGTATTTGTTTAAATCATTCTTAGCTTCATTTATTCTTCAAACTCTAATGTGCCACCAACCACTCTCATATATGTAATTTAAATTAAGTTTTAATTAGACATTGTTTGTTATCAAGTTTATATATGATATGTATTATTATAAAATATTAACTTGTTATAAAATAAATTTTGATTGTCAAAAGGAAATGCTACTATAATGTTTTGCAATGAATATATTTATGTTGTTTTTGTTTAATTAAGAACAACTTTTAGAAAGTGATTTCAGGAAAATTTGTTAAACAACAGATAATATTTTGCATAGATTTATCCAGACACCAAAAAAAAATAAGGTTTTTCTAGAAAAAAACTATCAAATTTCCAAAAATTATTTTCAGTGAAACAAACGCACCATAATTTTATTTTAATTTTTTAATTTAACATAATGGATTTCTTTAATTTCGGTTTTTAAAACTTTTGTTTTTTTCTTAAATATCTATTCGTTTAACATATCTCAAAGCACACTTTTTGAACACGTATTCCTTTAGTTCTGATGATATTTTATGAAATTGAGGGCTTTATAAAGCTCAAACCATGTTTTAAGTATGTAATCCCTCTTAAATCATCCCTACTATTAACAGTCGAAGTAATCTCAATCTCGATAAAGAGTGGAATTTGAGGACATTGTTTAGCAAAACAAAGAAAGCTTCAAATAAATTTAATCATTTTAGTGTTAATGAAAATAACATTCGTTAAATCTATTAATTACTTTTTTGTGAGTAATATGTAAAAATAACAAACAAACACATATGTGATAATATGTTTGACACATTAAATTTTAAAAATAACATAATATAATTTAATGAATTTAATAAACACGTGTATTAAAAATAATCAAATTAAATTATGCAAAATAGAAAGTGTATCATATTTAGTTTAGTTTTGTCTGATTTTATCTTTCTACTTTTTGCCACTAATAAAAAGTTTGAGCCACTGATAAAAATAAAATTATATGTGGGCAGAATGAAAAGGTTCTCAAAGAAAAAATAAATGCGAAAGTCCACACATTAAATGGATGGCTTTCAATTTGTAATATTTTGATATTGGAACCAAGGGTGTGCAAGTAAAATGACCATGTTGATGTCTTCTCCATGGTGTATTGGCTTGGAAATGACTTTTAAGGGAGATGGAATGAGTTTAAACACTGTTCATTCTTGAAAGATGAACATAAGCTTTGGGAGTGTCCAAATATTTCTTAGATACTTTTACCTCACCACTATCCTTTAACCATTGCAAGCTATATAGCCTACGATGCTTCACACAAGTTTTTCAAGAAAATATCAACTTACAACATTCCTAAAACTACCATCGTCAATAATTAAAGAGCTTAGTTGACCATTAATTACACATCTTGTGTGAAAGATGTTATCTCTTTGTTTAACATCTCTTACCCATCTTGACCATTGATATAGTTAGGAGATGCTATAATGACACATTCATAGCTTATATTAAAAAAAAAAATCTTTTATAAAAACATCCATTTCATATCTTAGTAAACTTCTTTGAAACCATTTGCAACATTTAGGAAGGCTTAGATATAATTTAAAATCATATTGAATAATTTACGAAGTGTATAGAAATCTCCCAAACATAGTAATCCATTTTGCTTAAAAATGTGAACTTTTGGATATAGTTTGGTAATGTGATAGTGTGTGTAATTTCTCAATTTAATTATGATATTTTTCCTTTTAAATTATTCAATTTATGTTCTTAAATATATTATTATAATTATAATTTATATTTTATTGATTTAAAAAATAATTGGATAAAAATGAGGTTAAAGTTTATTTTTGGCAAGTTTTACATATTGGACTTTTTTGGTCATAACTTGAGGTGAAGAACTCCATTTTGGGCCCATAATATACCAGTTCAAAAGGAATTAAAATATCTAATTGAAGATGTTTCACAATGAAAGCCCAAACAACATCAGGAAGGCACCTAAAAATGGCTCGAAAGTTTAATGCAAAAATTTCCAAGAAACCTAGCAAAAAAAATTACATTATTTAATTAAGAGTGTTATAAAATAAAGACAGATGGCGAGAATAAAGACAAAAAAAAAAATGAAAGCAATAGAGAATGTACTTTATTGATCAAAAGGGATGATTACATTGCTTCATCAAAGTCTCTATTTATAGGCATAAGAAGTATAAATGAAGTAGAGATCTAATTCTAATAACTATTAGAATTTAAAGTACACCAAAACTTTATCTTGATCACGATGAACATCCACTTAATAAGATATTCATAACACTCCCCATTGGGTGTCCATTGGTAGATAATGTGCCTCATTAAAACCTTATTAGGAAAAACTCTGTGGGATAAAAACCTAATGAAGGAAAAAGAGTACACAATCTATAATATGCATAATATGTTGTCTCATTAAAAACCTTACCAAGAAAATCCAATGGGACAAAACCTCGATTAAGGGGAAAAAGAGTGCAACGCGTATTTACTCCCCCTCATGAAAACATCACATATTTTCTCATATTCTACGTATTCAATCTTGAATACTAGTTTTCCAAATGACTATTTGAATGTATTTGCTAAGCATTTATATTACCATTCTTTTAAAAGTCATGAGTGAGAGAAATTTGGGGAAATATATTTTGATCTCTTTAGGAGATTCAACAATAATCATAACAAACTTTAATCATGATTCTTTTATAAAAACACAGATATGTATTTTGGATCATTTTATAATCCTCCTTCAACTATTATTCACTAGGTCAATTTATCACATATGTTCAAATTATTTCAATTCATATAAATGAATAATTTCTCGAGAATTTCAATATGCTTCTGGCATCCTAAATCCTTCAAGAATTTTAATATATACTTTACTATATAGTAATTCATAAAAGGTTGTAACAATAACCATTAGACGCAAGTTAAATCTTTTATGAATTGTCAATTTAATAATATATCTTATGGTTATTGAATCCACCACAAAAAAATATTATATCTTTTCATAATCAATGCCATGACTTAGCGAAAAACTTCATATTTTTATTCCGTTTTTGCAAAACTACTTCAATTGCACCATCACTGGCTTTATACCTTTATATATTTGGACTATTGGTCCAAAACTCCACAAATTTAATTGTACTTGAGTTGCGTCTTTCTATTTTGATAAATTTATTCCATATCTATATTTCTCAATATATTTATTCAAGATCCTCCTTTTATTTCAATATTTCAATAATAATATTGCATGCAAAATCATTGTCAACCACTTTTATTATTTGGTTCCACATTTTCTCGAATTGACATAACTTATCGAGATCTCTTATTTTCATTATTTTAATCTTCAGTTTCAGGTACCTGAATCTCTTTTGAAGTTTTACTTATTAGTTATGTCTTGGGTCTCTTCTGAAACACCCACCTCCACTCTATGACCATATAGAATAATTTTCATATTTGGAACTGATCAATCTATTATTTATTCCAATTGATTGTCCTATTGGGACTTTTGATTCAGATTAAAATATTAGATGGTATGTAACACTTGGTTATTCTCATTAAGTTTGTAAATACATCTAACATTAACTTGTAATGAGTTATTCTTATTGAACTTCTGGTTCAAATTATTCTCCTCCTAACTCATTACAAGTTATTATTTCTCTATCCCTAATGTCGGGAAAACTATCGAATCAAAATTGTAATCACAAATCGTGTCATAATTGAATCTCGAATACATTCAAAACATCTAATAATATAAAGAAACTTGTAATCAATATATATTCCCAACTTTCTTTGAGGATTCACTCATCTTTGTGTGTTGTGCTGGAGCAATTGGAACATATATGCACATACAAAAATTTAAAGATGAAAAATGTTTAGCTCTCGATTAAAACCAATTGTAATGGGGAGAATTTATCATTTATTGGCTTGATGCGTACAACATGTAAATCAATACAATCTCATGCTAAATTAGAAAGTTTTGTTCTCATAAGTAATGGTTTAGCTATTAGTTGGAGGCATTTGATAAACAATTTAGCTAAATCATTTTGTGTGTGAATATGAGCTACAAGAGGTTCAACTTTTATCCCAATTGACATACAATAATCATTGAAAACTTGGGATGTAAACTCACCAACATTAGCAAGATGAATTGTTTTAATTGCATAATCTGAAATTAATCATTTAAACAAGCAATCTTGCAAACGACATGTTGCAAATTGATAACACATATGTGATTATTTTGTAGATGTATCTACCAAAATCATATAATGTCAAAACCATCCACATGGTGGATTAATGAGCCCATATTCGTTTAAAAAACGCAAGACATTAAATCTCAACTTTAGCTAGTGAGTTTCTAAGAATCAATTTTCATTGAGAACAAACAACAAATGATAATTCTTTAAATTAAAGAATCTTCTGGTTCTTTAATGAATGTCCATATAAATTCTCAATTAATTTTCGCATCATATATGATCCAGGATGGTCTAATTGGTCACGCAAAATAGTAAATATATTTGTATCAGTAAACTTCTGGTTTACTTTAACATGTTTTTCAATTGTACTAATAATATAAATATAAATTTTGACAATTGATAATTTTATTGTCATTCTTTTTATTTTGTATCCACATATAAATACTATTGTAACATTTACTACTGGAAATGACTAAATCAATGTGAAGTCTATAATGCCACTAAGTCAATAAATAAATATAATTTCAAACAATTATATGTAATATTAGCTTCATAGAATATGCCAAAATCTTCAAATATAAGTCATTTGGTCTAGTGGTATGATTCTTTCTTAGAGGGCGAGAGGTCCTGAGTTCGATTCAAAATATAAATAACCCAATCCACTTTTGGTTCATATGAAATATAATCTTTTCCTCATTCACAATCTCAATATGAGATCCATTATGAATATCTTTTAAAACTAATGCATTAACCATCACAAATTTTGTGCTTTTTAGATATTGATATATTAGCTCTTCTGGAGCTTTCAACTAATTTTGTACTATCAAATATTGGAATATATTTGTTTATTTTAGTACCAAATAAGATAAATATTTTCTATCTGTAATGATAAAATTCATTACTACATTCTTATATCCTTCCTTAAAGAATATTAACAGAGACAAAATATTTGGGCATACACTACATATGTGACCAATAATCCTTTATATCACATTGATAACATAAGTTGTCTTTACCCTTTGAAAAGTTATCTTAAGAACTCTCATTATTCTATTATTTATTACTATATTCCCACTTTTAGTGGTCTATGATTATATCTTTTATTTTATTTATGTTTACATTCATTTCGGGGAATGCAACAAATCTAGTAGGATGGACTTATAAACATCCCAATAGATTTTTTATTTTATAATCACCATCACAAACATGCATGAGATTTCAAATCAAAATCTATCTATTCATGTTGTCATGATTAGTCTCAATTATAATAAACGTGATATAATAAATAAAACATAGTAAAATGAAGATTTTTAACATCATAGCCATCACCATGATCCATTATGAGATTTAATCTTTCAACATCCTGAAGATGAAGTTGTAAGGGTGAAAGTTTAAGATGAAAGAGGAATTGGATTTGGGGGACGACTTCGAAAGATTTTGAAAAAAATAGAGAATCATCGTGCTGATAACGTATTATAAAATAAAGAGAGATGGAGAGAATAAAGAACAAAGAAAATATGAAAGCAATAGAGAATGTACTTTATTGATCAAAAGAGATGATTACAATACTTCATCAGAGTCTCTATTTATAGGCATAAGAAGTATAAAAGAAATAGAGATCTAATTCTAATAACTATTAGAATTTAAAGTACACCAAAACTTTATCTTGATCATGATGGACATCTACTTAAATAAGATATTCATAACAAATGGTACTTTTTTTTTATTTTCTCCAGTATATTACTTTTGCCCTATAAATAGATATTATTAGGTTAAGATGAGGGCACATAGACGTTTTATTTATTTTTTCCTATAAATAGATATTATTAGGTTAAGATTAGGGCACATAGACATAGCCTCCTTAGTTCTATTTCTATTTGTGTTTTATTTATTTTTATGAGTTTTTTAAACTCTTTTTTACTAGTTATGTAACGCCCCAAATTTTTGCCTATATTTGCTTCTGTAAAATTTTCACAATTGTGTATCTGCTTCAGTGGTTAAGTGTTCTGGGTGTGTATGAGAGGTCCCAAGTTCAAGCCATGCCTTGAGTAAATTTTGGTATTTTTATGAATAAAGCCTTAACATTGTTATGTGGGCTTAAGTTTAATTATTTGTAAATACATATCAGAATGGGCCTGCTGGTCTGGTGGTTAAGTGGAGTGTTAATTTGTTAAAGGTCCTGTGTTCGAATCCCTGCGTGAGTGAGGGAGTAATTCTTTTTGCATGGGGCATGTGGTGTGGATGAGTTTGATTGGGATTGAAAGTTTGCAAAGTAGTGTAGTTAGTAGGAAGTGGGGAGATAATTAAGGGGTTTTGGATTCTATCAAAATCTTTTTGGTTATTTTTCGGTTCATCTAAAGTTCTTTTCTCTCTTTCTACAAAATTTTTGACGTCGTACTCTACTCTTGCATTTTCTTTTTTCTGATGAATTTGTCTTGGGCTTCCCCTCTCCTTTTTCTTTTGCTTCATTTTTTTGAATCCATTCCTTTCTTTTGTATTTGCAACATTGATTGTACTCACGCGGGATTGGTAAGTTTCGGTAAGAGTAGTAAGAGTAGTTATTTTGATTTTGGGATATTGATTGATTGGAGAAGGTTGAGGGCAGGAGTTTTTCAATCGGTATTGAAGTGGTGTAGAAACGCTGTTCTTGATCAGAGGTAAGGTTTTTGATAGTTGGAAGTTGATCATCTCATTGTATTTTCGATCAAGTTTCGTTAATGTCACCAAAATTGGGCTTGGAATACCGATGTTTAGGTTCTGGAGTGCTCGTGATTGCGATAGCATTGAAAATGAACTAGGTTTGTATTCAATTGCCTAGAAAATGAGGTTTCGGCGAAAACCGAAAACCTCACTGTCGACTCCACACCAGTGTACGCACATGACACGGCCGTGTGATGGCCAAGTAGGCCTTGTGCGACACATGGGCTGGACTGATTTGTGTTGTGTGGACCACAAGGGCATGTGGGTCCACACGGGTAAACCACACAGGTGTGTGGGATTTTGGGCCAGGCCCTGTGGATAGGCAAATTTGGGTCGTGGGGGCCACATGGGTAGGCCACATGGGCGTGTGAGCCATTTTTACTGAAACATTTGTTAAGGTTGTATGGGTCGCCCAAGTTGACTGTGAACCTTCCGTAGGGTCGGTAAGCACTACTTAGACCCTTATCTGTGTGAAAATGATTATGTGAATTATGTACTGAGCATGTTATATATATAAGCATGTATACTGAATTGTATGTGTATCTGATAGATTTGTGATAGCATGTCATTCCATTTTATGTTGCATTGCATTGGGGTGGGTTGACATTATTTGGAGGAAGTGTACTGAAAGGCTTTTAAGCCTAATATTTGACAGCTCAGCTGCGAACTACTGTATTGTGCTGCATTCGGTACTACCCGAAGTGTAGGGATGGGTGGGTTGATTTAATCCCCACATGGAGTGTAGGGTTAGACGAAGATGGTGTGTAGAGGCTTGTTGGGGAGGAATTTGTTACTGAATACTGCATATTTATTTTTGATACTGTGATGGGCTAAGGCCCTTGTGCATACTGATACTGAGTTGGGCTAAAGCCAAACCGTTACTAATACTGAAAGGGGCTTAGGCCCAAGATTTTTTTTATTGTGCTCTATGTTTAATGTTGTTTGTTTTCTGTTGGGTTTCACACTGAGTTTACGTAAACTCACTCCTCTCTGTTTAATGTGCACAGGTAATCCTCAGACTTAGACGGATCGGTGCAGCGGGAGACTCAGTGGTGACCACAAGTTTATTGAATGGTTCTTATCTCTTAAATGATTTTAATTCCTATTTGCTTTTCTGGGTATTTTGATGTAATTTGGGACTTTTTGGACTGTTTATCATTGTTTTTGGATTTTAACTGTTTTTCACGAATTGTTGAACTGCAACGAAACTCGGTTTTATTAAACGAGACGTTTTTCCTAAAAGCAAATGGATTTCTTTAAACATCACGATTTTGAAAGCTCCCGCTACAAAATAGGTCTTGAACGAATCAAATTAATGAGAAAACAATTTTGAGTTTGACGAGAGATAAATAGAAGATACTAAAACGAGAACGGTTTTGACTTGGTATTTCGATTTCAAAATTCCATTTCATGTGGCATCGCCAGATTTGGCCATAAAGTCTAGGCCTAGTTTGGGGTGTTACAAGTTAAAAGATTATTGAAGTTTGATTCAATAAACTCATGAGACTTAATTTATGCTTAATTCTTCTTCGTTCGTTAGTATTCACGCATCTTTTGTTTTAGTTACAATAGTTTAGGTTTTTTAAATATTCGCTCGATATTTAATAGCTTAGAATGGTTGCCTTGTCAATTAGAATAATTCAATCCAAAATTGTTTAATTAATTCTAATACTAGTGATGAATTGCATAATTGTTTATGTTGTAGTTTATGGTTATGTGGTGTGCTCAATCTAGCTTAAGTAAACCCCATTGAGGTGAGTTTATTGGTTAGAATTAGGTCTCTCTCGTTCTTAATACTGTCAATAAGTTAAATCTTGGGTGTTGAGTTACAAGGTTATTTATCGATTAGGGAAGTAATTTCAAAAGAGTTGCTCTTGGTTACTGAATTAATGAGAGATTGGTTGATTGACATTGAGTAAAAAACTAGAACTAATTTAATAAAGGCATTGATGTTATCCTTGCATCAGTGATCGAATCTATGAATTAAATGGACAATTTACCTTTGGCTAGAGTTTTTACTCATCGATTTTCCCAAAAGTTTTACTTATTGCTATAATGCCCGATGTTCAGTGGTGTCGAAAAATCACGGTTTTGGAACCCCATTTCCATAAACCAAGTCTGTAAGGAAGAAATATAAAGATTACTGAAGTTAGTATGAAAATATATTGAAGTTTGATTAAGTAATTTAACCGAGAAAATAATTAATTAAAGTTTAGGGACTAAATTGTAAAAGTCCAATCACTATTGAATTTTGAATTAGAAAGACTTAAGGACCTAAATAGCAATTATCCAAAGGGCCAAAATGGTTATTTAACCATCATTCAAAATGAACTAGTGGATCATGATTAATTCCGTTAAGATTAATTTATGATCAATTTATGCTTAATAATGTTTTAATTTATTAGTTAAGTATGATTAATTAAATTAAATTAAAACAATGTTAATCTAAGTATAAATATTAAAATGAGTGGGATGACAACCAAATTGTCATCTTCTTCAAGCCTTCATCATCCACCATTGAAGAAAGAAAGAAATAAAAAACCTTAGGTTTCATTCAAACATTCAACCATCTATTTAAGTAAGTCTTTAAGCCGCTTTTCTTTGATTTTTACGGAAATTGAATCATGATAGCTTGATTTAGTTAGCTCAATTATCAATTTGTTCAATTTTTGAGTTTTTAGCAAGTTGTCATTAAAGAGAAATTGATGAATTAGGCTTAAATTTGATAGTTAATAAGCTTAGATAATGATAAACACTACACTAGAAAGTAAACTGAACTTGTTAGATAACTTTGTAACATTAGGGACTAAATTGAATAAATGGAAAACATACATGAGATTATGCTATGAATAAAAAGTATATGGTCCTTAATGAAATAATGTGAAATCATATTTTGATCCGATGCTAGATACAGAAAAATATACAGATCTTGAGTATAGGGACTAAATTGAATAAAATGCAAAATATGAGTGGCTATGTATTTGGATGTGAATTGAGTGTAAACTGACATTATTTTATTATTGAATTACCGAACATAGCTAAAGACAATGTTGGGTCGTCGAGAGAGGAGGGAAAGTCGAGAATCATAGACGAGTAGCGGGAAATTCGGTAAGTCGAGAATCATAGAGAATAAGTAGTATTCACTGGTAGAAAATGAGCTAACTTTGTAAGCTAATCCACAACAACCCAAATAGAATTCTTCTTGGATGGAATCCGGGGTAATCTCAATACAAAATCTACAGTAACCCTATCCCATTTCCATTCTGGAATTTCCAAATGATACAGTTTACCAGAAGGAACTTGATGTTAAGCCTTGACTCTCTGACAAGTCAAACAAGTTGAAACATACTCTGGAATTTCCCTTTTAATGCCAGGTCACCAATAAGAGCCTTTCAAATCTCTGTACATTTTGAAGCTTTCAGGGTGCAGAGAAAAAGGTCTTTGATGAGCTTCTTTAAGCAACTCTTTACGTAATCCATTTCCCACTGGTATAAACATTATGTTCCTGAACCTTAGCTGGCCATATTTTCCTATACTGAAGTCTCTATATTTTCCTATACTGAAGTTTACTGCTTTGCCAGACTCCATTATTTGTTTGAACTGATTACTTTGAACATCTTTCATCTTTTCCTCTCGTATCTGTGAAAGATATGTTGGTTGTATGACTGATTCTGCCATCAAGGCTCTATTATCAGACATGGTCACCTTAGCTTGAAGAGGCAGTAAGGCTACCATAGTCTTCTTATTCAAAGCATCTGCCACTACATTTATACTCAATAATCAAGTCATAATTTTTTAATAGCTCTAACCATCTCCTTTGGTGAAAATTTAAGTCCTTCTGAGTCATTAAGTACTTTAGACTTTTGTGATCAAAGAATATATGACATTTATCACCATACAAATAATGTCTCCATAGTTTAAATGCTAAGACCACTGCTTCTAATTCCAGATCATGGGTAGGATAGTTCTTTTTATGAGGTTTCAGTTGGCGTGATGTGTAAGCTATGACCTTGCCTCTTTGCAGAAGCACGCATCCTAACCCATTCAGAACTATCTTCAATTTCTCAAAACTTTGCTTATAATCATCACTCCAAACTAAATTTTCCTTTTTTTTCAACAACCGTGTGAGGGGTGATACTATCATTGAAAACCTTTCACAAACCTCCTGTAGTACCCAACTAACCTCAGGAAGCTGCAGACTTTAGAAACATTTTTGGGCGATTTCCACTCTAGAATTGCCTTAACCTTAATAGAATCCACCATAATACCATCCGCCAATAACATGTCCCAGAAATTGCATTTCTTTTAGCCAAAACTCACATTTATTGAACTTTGCATACAATTGATTATCACGCAGGGTTCTCAATACAATCCTCAAATGCTCTTCATGATGCTTCTCATTCTTAGAATACACAAATATATCATCGATAAATACCACAACAAATTGATCTAAATAAGGCTGAAATACCCTGTTCATTAAGCCCATGAATACTGCTGGCTCATTAGTCAACCCAAATGGCATTATAAAACTTATAGTGACCATATCTTGATCGAAAAGCTATCTTGGGTACATCATCACCTTTAATCTTTATTTGGTAATAACCTGATCTTAGATCAATTTTGGAGAAAACTGAAGCCCCACTTAACTAATAAAATTGGTCTTCGATCCTTGGTATAAGGTACTTTTTTTTATCGTGACATTGTTCAGTTGACGATAATCTATACACAGAAGCATCGATCCATCATTCTTTTTAACAAATAAAATTGGTGCACCCCAGGTAACACACTAAACCTAATAAAACCCTTACTCAATAGATCTTGCAACTGTTCCTTAAATTCCTTAAGCTCTAACGACGCCATTCTATAGGGCATACACGATATAGGGGCTATTCCAAGTTCCAACTCTATCTCAAGAAGCATCCAAAAAGTTCCTCAAAGGAACACATCCAAAAACTCTCTCACCATAGGTACTTGACTTCCTAAGGTCAAAGATCACGTAAAGAACCATGAAATAAACTAAGGTTCATCGACATTTTCTAGGTTCTAACAATGAAGGAGTTGGATAAATACAACAAATCCAAATCTTCAAGCATACTTCTCATATAAGGTTTACCAAGAGAAAAATGTAAAGAAAGTTTGAAAAGAAAATATGGGTGCAAGGGAAGACATAAAACTTACTCAAAAAGCTAATACTAACTTTATACAACTATACACGAAAGCTGGGTTTAGTGGATAAGTCTAATTATCTCATTGAACTCCCTTGATTCCTGTGACTAATCACTTTCTTTCCAATCATAAATATAAGTCTTATCGACTATAGTACCTTAGTTCTATTCCAACCAATTTTCATTCGTCTAACTAAATTGTTCAATTGATAAAATAATAAAATAACAAATATTTCTTCAACTAAAAACTTAACATAATTGTCTAAAAACTGGGGTGACGTATACTCTACAGAGGAGTCCGCCAAACCACCAAGCTCGCCCAACACAGACTTTGCCCAAAGACGCACTCATAGACTTCCATACTTAGTCACAATTAATACCCTACCCACTTAGATCTCGCCCTAAACACCATACTTCAATAAACAATATTTGAAAGCTAGGATTTTGCCTGGTAAGATGTTACAGCTTGTCACTTGCCATATTCGAAGTTAGTAATTTACTGAAATAAAATCTTTGGTCTTTGAATGATGTTGATAATATTTTGATATATGAGAATCCATATTTGAAGACCAATCATTTAAAGAAACTATCCTTGAATATTGGATTGGTTTGGATCAAACAATTAAACCTCTTGGATTGGAGAGAGCTAATTGTGATTGCATTGAAGACCTTTTTAAGAACAAATCTCCAACATTCCACTTTACATTAGTCTTTATTAGTATATTGCTTTTGCTATTCTATAGCTGCTATTATTGAGGGGTTGGATTGTAATTAATCTCTGGTATGTTAGCAAGTCTCGAAAACTTCTATATTTTGCAAGATTTGTATAGGTTTTTGAAGCGAGGAAGAAGAGCACTTTATTGTTATTTAAGGAACTTATTTTGTGAGTGTATTTAAAAATAAACAAATGGTTTTTATAGCTTAAAATCTCAGGGGGAGAATTTAGAGGTGAGTGTTTTAGTATTTAGGTAGAAAAGTGAGATATTTATGCTTTGAGAGTGATAGGGATTAATTCACTTGTTAGATTGTAGATTAAAGATAATGGAATTACTCACCGAGCTAAGCTCTATAGACGTAGGGAAACCAAACCGTGTAAAAAATTTTGTGTGTTCATTATTTACTTTGTTTACTTGTTTATCACAATGGCAACTGAAATGGCCATTGCAAGTAGGCACTTTCATTCAGTACTCTGTTTAAAAGCAATTAGAAACTATTAGGTTCCAACAGTTTTGTTGGTCCTTTTAGCCTTATGTAACTTGGGCAACTTGTTGTGTTTTGTTCAAGACATCTTGTTGTATTGCTAAGGTGTTAGTAAGGAGTTGGAATTGAGATATATATTAGGATTAATATTCTTGTTCTTGGAATAGCAAAGTAAGGGGAATGTTGTGTAAGTATATGATGATTGGAATGTTATACTAAGGTTGTTGGATATGTCTGGAAAGTGATATTGGTGGACGTAAGGTTGTTGGAAAGTGGGATGGTAGTCATTGTCGAAGGACTGGGCTTGGTCACATTGAATGACGTAGAAGCCAGTGAAGTAGGGATGTTAACAAAATTGGCAATAGTAGAGATGGATGGAGATATAAATGATGGAAAATGGGTTGTTATGGTGAACTCATGTTTATAACATGTTGGTATTAACCATGAGATGGTAGCTAACAAGATCCGGTTGTGAAAGAGACTTAAATTTGGGGTAAAATGAGTAACATCTTAAGAAAGGGGTTTGAAAGTGTCCACAAATCGAGGCTTATCGTTGTTGGTAGGTTCTAAAGGTTCAAGTTGTATCTAGAAGTGTGTGGAAGGCTAGAAAAGATCACAGATGTTGTTTGGTATAAAAAAGAAAGACAAATGGGGGGAGTTCCAATTGACTAATCCATAGCTTCTAGTTCATTTTTCATAGACAACGTCAACTATTGATATCTTCTTGGTAGCAGACTAAACTAGAAACAGATCTTAGGGGAGATAGACTAGGCTCAATGATTGGTTTTTCCTGAGAGACAAATGTAACTTTAGAGCTATAAAAGCTTATGCTTTAGGGTTCATTTTGATACTTAAGTCAGCAAAATATGAAGAAAAAAAATTAGCGCAAGGTTGCTTAAGGTGGTAAACATGCTAAGAGTGTAGATAGTTTGAATGGAAGTTGTACATGATTATTTATACCTAGCGTTTGGGCTACTTGGAGGGCTCTTAGTGCATGGCCATTGGTTGCCAGTTTACCCATGTTGGTTTGCTTGATATACTTATTAACCAGTTTGCGGACCCTAAAATCTTAGCAGCTCAAAGTCCTTTCTAGCAAAGTTGATGAATGTTGATAGTTACTTTTTATATCAAGCAACATAGTTCCTTAGCTAACAGCTAAAAAAGTCAGGGCCTCACTGATTTAGACTTTTCCTAGATTTTAACCTATTAATATTGGGCTATAGCTTAATTTGTAAGTTGGTATAACAAAGCCTATGCAAATTCAAGTAATTTTTAACATGATATTTTGATGATAAAGATAAAATATTGTTATTTTCTAAAAAGGGTAAACTCTAAAAATAGTCACCCAACTATTAGCATATTTCTATTTTGGTCACCCAAGTTTAAAAATTTCTATTTTAGTCACTACATTATCGAAATTTAATATTTTGGTCACTCCTTTGGTAAATCACTATCGGTGGCCTTTTTTTAATTGGCATATTAACAAATTTAATGTTTATAGATTCTATCAATTTAGTCCTAATTCTAATAAATTCAACAAATTTAGCCCTCAGCTTTATACATTTTGTTAATGTAGTTCTACTTCTTAAATATTCAAAAAAAGAAAAAAAGAAAAAAAAACAAACTTTAAAAGTAAAAAATTATCCAAAATTACATTTTTTATAAAAAAATACATACAAAATTATAAATAAATGGATACACACTTTTCTCTTTTTCTAACCTAAATTTTATTTATTAACATAATACTTTTATGAATAAAATATTTTCAAGAAAAAACCATGAACACGACTTAAATCAAATTCAAACTTTTACTTTTTTAGTTTATTTTATGAATAATAAATTTTATTCTACATCTACCCTTGCTCCGTAGTCCTCGTCAAATTTACCAAGCGCTGGGCACCCCCTTCATCCACAATCATCAACACCAATATCGGTTACTCCAAACTCCTTGATTTCCACATCCTCCATTATTACCATCAAATTAGGAATTAGTTGTGGAGCTGTCGGCATGGCCTTCCACCTACTAGGTCTCCAAGACCTCATCCTCACCTATATATTCCCAATCATGAACACTCTCAAGCACAACCTCAAACTCAACAAACTCGTTCTTGGCAATAGTCTAAAGACATCGATTCTCATCTTTTTCGACCTTAGGCTGTAGTTTTTGACCCAAACAGAACATGATGATTGTTAATATTGAAAAAAAGGAAAAAGTTGAATTTGCATAAGTCTTCTTCATGGCCTTTTCCCCATTAAATATTTATTTATAAGATTATTATTTTATTTATAAAATTATTATTTCATGTTAAAAAATGAGGAAAATAGATATTTATTTATATTTTATAATTTTATAAATATTTTTATAAAAAGTGAATTTTTAAATATTTTTTAAAATTAATAATTAAGATTAAATTGATAAAATCTGTAAATATTGAAAGGTAAAATTTTGTTACTATGTTAATTTTAAAAAGGACACCATTAGTGATTTAATGAAAGAGTGAGCAAAATATTAAAAAATTGAAAAGGTTGGTAAATAAAATAAAAATTTCTAAATGTGAATGAACAAAAGAGAAACACGTTGACATTTACCCTTGTAAAAATCAATGCTTGGTACACAAATTATACACGTGCATTATAGTTTGTGTTGTATTTAAAGTTTTATAGTTTAATATATTCATCCAAAGATTGTGAAACAAATTTATGTTCCTTAACATTGCAAACTCATCTCAAATTTTAGGATTCCAATTGAATGCCTCCAAGATAGATTGTGGGTTGTTAGAAAACTGGCCATGGAAAATAAGAAGAAAATAAATTTGTGCGTCAAATGATTAACATATATAGCCATACAATTAATTAGTTGGTGAAGTCGGTAACCTAACAGAGAGTTATTAAATACAAAGTTTATCAAATGAAGAAAGGGACGTATAGGCGCGGTTCATCAACGGTGGGTCCCAGTTCCCACCCTATCTTAGTTTTGATGGTGGAGCTAGCAAGTAGCAAGTGGACCAAATTATTTTAATAAAAAGAAAAATAACGTTACATCACACCAATATACTATATAGAAGATGATAAGAGATAGGTTTAAAGGCAAGAACAGAGAAAGCATATATTATGTGAGAGAAAAAGATGCAACTAAAACTGATTGATGGGTCCAAAAACATTGAGACTCCTGTTGTTAAGGATAAGAAGCAACTATTAAGAATAATTCCCAAACCGCCCTTCTTCCCTATCCTTTTCTCATTTTTATGTTTTTGTTTTCTCTTTATCAATGTATTTTATATAATATATAAAATAATTTTAATTATCTTTCTTTTGTTAATAATTTTTTTCACTTAATTATACTTATTTATTTAGATTGAGTACCATTTAATTAATATTATAGTTATATATTAATTAAAACTAAAATTTAGCGCTATAAATAGATAAATTAATAATGCAATTTCATTCAAGTAGCATTTAGAGACAAAAAGAGAAGTTGTAGTACTATTTGATAAGTTTTGTTTTCATAAAAAAATGTTTGGTTTTTTCTTTAATTATTATTATTATTTGATATATTGAGATATATTGAAATTAACATCATTCCAAAAATAAAACATATTTTTTTATAAAAAGACTTAAGACAGATACAAATATATGTAAACATAGTAAAAAGAGAAATGTTAAGCTTGATAAATTTTAGTTCTCTTTTTTTTTTTTTTTTTTTTGTGGTAATCTCAGTTTGAACTTATTCAATATAAGAATGCTAAATGTATCTTATTTCTTTATTTTTCCAAAAATTTCCCCACTATTTTTTTTCTTTTGTAAATCCTATATTCTATTTATCTCTATTCCGGTGAAGTTTTTTTACCTTACAAGTGGACTTAATAAATTATCGTGTGCCTTATTTATTTAGATTTATTTTTTAAATATCCATTAAAAATAGTGGACAGTTTTTTAAGTTGAGTTGTACAGTTAAAAAGCTTCACTGCAATGTATAAAATAATAACCCTAATATATATATAAAAGTATAAGTTGATGAAAATATATAAGTTAGATGAATATACCTTTTAGCTTATTCTTACTGATCATGTATACCTTCCTTTACATTCAGAGGAGCATATTTATATGATTATGGAATTTCAAAACAATCCAAAGTTTTATCACTTTCCAAGTGGAAAGTACAGAATTCCAATTGTAAAGTGTCTTTTAAAAAGAAATTCAATTCCAATTTGGACAAGATATGAACAAGACAGATGAAACCATTTGTAAAAGTCACACTTTTTGCAACTCATCTTTTTTTAATAGTTTGGATTTTCTTTTCACTCCCCAAAAAAGTGTTAGTATAATTTGTTGCCAATTTTCATATTATCGTATTTATTTTCATTAACAATGTAATTTATATTAATGATATTTTATTAAAAATAAATTTACATATATTAATTTGAAAATATATTATATTTAATATGTACTTATATTGGTAAATAGTTTGTTTTTCAAAATAAAAATATAATTTGTTTATTATTTAATTTATGTTATATAACTAGACATTACTGATAGAATCTCGCCCATTAGATACACCTCATCAAGGGGCAACACTTTGCATGGCTATAATCAACTCTCTTTTAAATGACCTGGACATGATCAAATTACTAACCTAACTAGAAGAGCCTATGGAAAAAAATATCTTTATAGCCTTTAAGCACACGTGTGACACTTTTTCGAGTCTTCAAGGGACATGTAGCCTCATAAAGTTGCATGAAGAACTTTTTAAGTACCTTTAGTTAACTAACATCAAGAAGACAAATTGGAAGAACTTTACTGTCAAATATCTTTCTCCCTACGGCTCTTCACCACCATTCATATATTCTTATATAGCATCCAAGGCACAAGTGAATTGTTTCCAACCTCCAGCCCCTTCCTTTGTATCAACAATTAGTGTGATGAGCCTGGACAATATGACTTATCCAACTAAAAACTTCATTAAAAATTAGTAATGCATTTTAGTGAAATTTTCATTATCAAACTAGTGAGAGCAATCAATGCCCGTAGGGGATATATGTTACAATAATTATTATTACGATCATTAAAACCTCTACTACCAACAATATGCAATCCATTACAATTACCAAGCTAGATGCAACTCTTACCCAAAGTAGGGACCACATTCACTCCACCACCTTAAAATTGACCTTTACCACTCAGAATCCCAACCCCAACTCCCAACAATTCATTGATTTACAAGAACATGTGAGAAATTTGTAAGAACGACTCTAATGACAACATAAGCTCTACTAGCAATAGCAAAAGTTCCTCCAACATAATGCCCATACCATTGAAGAACCAAGAACGACCCAAACCATCCCCATCGTCGAAGGCACAACATTGGAAAAGAGGCTTCCTTTGCTATTTTTGATGAAGAAAGAAGCGCATATGACTAAGCTAATCGATATGGGGGAAGTGATCATGCACAACTAGCAATAAACATATAGGATAACCAAAATTAGGGAAGATGAATATGTCCTTCTAATGGTCAATGCCCAACAGAATGCAATTCTAGCCAGATGATACAAATTGGACCAATGGCTAATGATTCTTTAGCTATTGAGGTGGCCAATGTTTTCTTCCCTAGAAACATCAAGTTACTAAAGGAGATGTACAATGGCACTAGAGACCCCACAAAACATCTAGCCCAACACAACAATTATATGGAAGTGCTTTGTTTTTGATGCATTGAAGTGCCATGTCTTTCCTATGACTCAGTGAAGGCATACAAGAAGTTCTTATTTACCCTTGCTAAAGGGGTCTATTCATAATTTCGACCAACTAACTCACCAATTTGTGGAACATTTCTTAGCTTAAAGGACTTCTTATAAAAACAATGCAATCTTCACTATCCACTAGGAGGAAAATGAATCACCCAAGGCATTCACTCATCATTCTAGAACAACTACTATATAGGTTAAATACTTGACCAATGAGTAGGTTATTAGGCATATGTATCAGGGCTCAACCATGAACATCTAAAATATGAGATAAATAATGATAAACTTCAAAATTTGCATCAATTGACAAAAAAAGATAATAAATAAGCATAAATTAAAAAAAAAGCTATCTACGTAGCCAACTTAAGACCTAGCCAAAGTTTAGTGAAGCAAGGATCTATCTTTTATAGAAGGGATCATTTATCAAACAAGGAACAAAGCAAAAGAAATCCATCCCTAGGAGTTATTTTAAGGGGAAGTAGTTTTCATGCCCTTTAACAATAATATTTGGATAGAACTTACCATGATGAACCTTGCTGACAACCTTGCTTGGATGAAAATTAAAGGCAAGGAGATAATGTAACACCCCACAATCACCCCGATCGTCGGATCTGAATATGTGATATCGCATTACATCACTGAAACAAATCAAGCTACTATAACATAAATACAATCAATTTAATCATCAAAATAATTCATATGTATGAATTTTTACACTCAATGACTTCATTTAATCAATTTACGAGGTTATATGGGTTAATTTTAGAGTTGGGACTCGAATCCAAAATCAAATTTTAGATTTCAAATCTATGTCTCGAGATAAGAATATTTATGTCTTGAGACAAGTCATAAATTATTTTTGAATTTTTAGCTTTGAAGTTAGCATGTCTCAAGACACTACACATTGCGTCTTGAGGCAAGGTCCTTTATGTCTGGAGACTAGGTTTTGAGACCAACCTCCTCTATTTTCCTATTTTTGCTTCGATGTTTGAATGTCTCAAGATAAGGGGTTCTTATCTCAAGACTTGGAGTATGGCAAAATCTCTTTAGCTTCGATGTTCTTCTGTCTTGAGACAAAGGCCACTTGGCTTGAGACCTAGGAACAATTTTCTCGAGACTATACAAGTATATCTTGAGACCTCAAGCTCTTGAATGAAAATTTTAACACTTATCAAGCTATATATGTTGAAAACAAATCATGAAAGCACAAATTGGAATATGCTACTCATCTATGTCCTTCACTTTTCCTTGATGTCGAGATAGCTTGATGTCGCCTTTAGCTATGTACAATAAATGCGATAATAGAAATAATATTAGTTTCACATAAACACATGAAAACACAATAATTTAACATAATTTATATTTTATTCATTTTAGTACCTATATTCGAAATGTTCATATCTTTCGATATTTAACATCAAATCAAAATATGATTTTATAATTTTCACTAGGGACATCAAATTTTTTATTCTATAGTATAATTTCTTAAAAGCTTTCAATCTATTCAATTTAATCCCTAATGTCATAAAATTAATTATAGGGCTTAGTTGAATTTCTAATCAAATCCATCACTTTTCATTACCTTCTAATTTAATCCTACCAAAATATAAACATATTATTCACAATCTCATCACTTACATGTTTAAATTCACGAAAACCTTATAACAATAGCTTAACATACATTTGATAATCTTAAAATCTAACACCTGGGGCTAGCTTAATCAAGCTTCCATAAACAAGAATTCATGAGAAAATCTCAAACTAAAGACAACTTACATTGAGAAGAATTTGGATTGAATGAATATGGCAACCTAACTAAATTTTCTTTCTTTCCTTTTTCTAATGAGAGACAACACTTTGGGAATGAAGAGGTTAATTCTTCTCTCTCCCATTGTCTCAACATATTTATATTTTTGATTAATTAATATTAAACTAAATTAATCATGATTAGTTAATTATCATAAAACCATTATACATAATAAATTATAATAAGAAGAAGATTTAATCATAACTTTCCACTAATCATAAAGCAATAATGGTTAAATAACCATTAAGTCCCTTCCTTAATTGCTAACTAAGGCCTCAATCATTTTATAAATTAAAATTTAATAGTGATTTCACATTTGCAATTTAGTCCCTGTACTATAATTAATTGTTTTCTCAATTCAATTACTTGTCCGTCCAATAATAAAATCTCATAATAAATACGTAAAACTTCCTATTCTAAATTTTGACTCATTTTAGATTTTGACTTTGGAACCGTATTTTTTGACATTGGCTAAAATTGAGTCGTTATAGACAAAGCCTTTTACAATAGGTTGAAAACTTACATTCCACTAAAAGCTTCTTGGCATATATCCTGATTCAAGTTTAGAAGATAACATCTTTCAAACCCCGTTCCTCATGAAATCTAGCTCTTACAAAAGGCAATCTTCTGTGAAGTGTCAATTTAATGATCAGAGAGGACACAAAACAAAGAGATTGTGTATATTTTAATGGTGTTATTGAAGATGTAATTAAGCAAGATTAATTTACCTAGTTTGTTGATCAACCCATTCACCAATAAGTCCAAGAGGAAACAATTACTTTGCATGGTAGATAGAATAAAATATAAGGGAATAGAATGGTTAGGGGAATAATACATGTCATGTAACAACTTGATCTTTAGTGGTACAAGAAAATGCAGTTTCAGAACTCCATTTCTGTAAACCAAGTCCGTAAATATTAAATATTATTATTTATGAGGATATAAAATATATTAAAGATTGGTCTAGTAATTTTTCTGAATTAATAGTTAATTAAGGCTTAAAGACTAAATTGTAAAAATCCAATCGCTATAGGTTTTTAATTGGCCAAAGGCTTGGGGACTTATTTAACAATTAACCAGAGGTTAAAAATGGAAATTTAACCATTTTCATAGGGAGTTAGTAGTGGGTGATGACATTAGCCATTATAAATGTTTAAGACATGATTATATTAATTAAGCCATAGTTAAATCAATTAAACAAACTTTATAAATGTTTAAGACATGATTATATTAATTAAGCCATAGTTAAATCAATTAAACAAACTTAATTATAAATTAATCAATGTATAAATATAGAGTTAGCGGTTTGTTGTCATTATTCTTATCAAACTTTCATCTCCCTTAGTAGAGGTTGAAGAAGAAAAACCTCAAGCTATTCTTTTTCATTTGACCACAAAATTGGCATGTGATTTAAGTTATTTTCTTGTAAATTTTATGAATTTGTGGTGGAGCTTGATTTAGCTAGACCATGTACCAATTTGTAAAACTGTTAAAGTTTTAGAAAGTTGTCATTATTGATTTCTTGAATAATTAAGCTTGAAATTAATAGATTTTAAGCTTAGAATATAAAAAGGAATAGATTGTATAGTTAATTTAACTTGTTGTTAACTTTGTTACATTAGGGACCAAATTCAATAAATGTAAAACTTGTCATGAAATTATGTCAGAAATAAAAAGTTTAAGGTCCCTAGTGAGAATATTTGAAATTAGATTTTAATTCGAGGCTAGGAATTTAAAGTTATAACTATCTCGAGTTCAAAGACTAAATTGAATAAAATATAAAATTTTAGGGTTATTGAAAAATCAAATTATATAGGTTCATACATAGCATAGTCGACTACGTGCGCGCTTGCGTATAAAAAAATGATTTTATAAAGCAAATTTAAAGTGCGATTTTACTGCAAGCATATAGGTCAGTTGTAATATTTATAGTGTTACAATGAAACACCAGAGTGTTCCAAGGATCGAACCCAAATGAGTCGGTGATTTAATGATATCTATTCAAAAACACATGTAAGAAAGGAGTCTAGCTAGCCACTTACTAATTGCTATAGTACGGCAAAGCATAAATAATGATTTTTAATAGTAATTTCTAAATTAACTATCTTAAGGACTAAATTGTAAAGATTGTAAAAGTACTAAAAATTCACATATAACTAGCAATCGAGTGTTGGTTAACTTTGACGTGGTTCATTAATATTTGAGCTAAGGTCCTAAACTACTTGAACTCCCAAAATGGCTCCATTTTACCTCTAGGTTTTAATTTTATTAAGTTAGACAAATTAATCTAGATTATCTCTCGATCTCACCGGTTAACCTGAGACTAATGAATTGATGCACAACAAGATCTCCTACTGGTCTCACTTGCCTAGATGTTACCTTAGGGTCATCAATCCTAAGTTTTTAGGATCATTCAGTTAATCCAATTTATTATAATTTAGTCCCTTAGCTAAAAATCAACTTACCCACATCTCTATTAACTAAACCCCTTTGAAGTTTAGCTATCCATGTTAAAAACTGAGTAAACAAACATAAAAATAAAAACTTTAACAACCATGAACATAAACCTTAAGGAAAACATAAAATTTAGGATTTTTACTCTTTAAAACTTGCAAGAAAGATAAATGGAAGCATCTAATAGTGAAATCTAAAGCTAGGAACATAAAAGAAACAACCTTTAACTAATTAAACATAAAAGAAATTGAAATACATCAAACTTAAAGCTGAAAATGTCATTACAAGAAATGGAAAAGGATTAATGATGTAAATAAACCTAGCTACAGTAATAACTAACCTAACTAACTACCATTAACACTAAGAAGAACAAGAAAATGTGCAGGAAAAGTAAACCCTAAGCTATAGAAAAGAAAAGTACTCTAAACCAAAACTAAAAGATGAAAGAAAACCTAAACTAAAGAGCTTTCTAAACGTAAATTATAGCCTCTTCTTCAGCCAAATTTTGGGTTTTTAAAGTTGATTTCTGACCCAAAAATGTTGGCAAAAAGTGCCCTTGAACACTGGCTTTTAATTAGTGCTTCGGGCAAAAAAAACTTTGCTCCTGATGTTATTTTTTTATCCCCACACAACAGGGGTATCACGATACCCTAGTTAGAATACACAGTGGGAGTTGTCACGAGGTGGGTATTATGATACCCAAGGGGATATCGCGATACCCTTGTAGCTTGGTCCCAAATCTTCTCTATTTTGAGTATGTCGATGGTATTGCAATACCCTAGCTCTGATATCACGATACCACTGCTAGTGGCTTGAATTCCACTCCATTTGGGCCACCTACATGTCCCTACAACACTCAAACACACATTAGGGTCCCCAATGGCACTATTAACCATTTTGGATCGAAAAATAAGGAAAAAAAAGGCGATTTCACAAATCTACTTGTAAAAACTAAAATTATTTAAAACTACTAAAAAGACACTAAAAAAACTTGAAATTCAAGCTCATTAAGTGATAAACGGGGCCCAATTTGACCTATCAATTTGTGGCAGAGCAATAGTATAGAATGGAAATATTTGATATTGATTGATGATATAAATAATTTTTTAGATCAAGAATCGGAGAGAAGTGGATTGGTAGAGAAAAATAAAAAATTTTAGATTAATCCCTACAATATCTGCTTCATGTATTTTTAATAGGTAAGTTCATATGGAACTTACCACTTTATTTTATTTTACGTATGATTATGTAACAGTCCGGTTTCGACCCTAATTAGAACAGTAGTTTCGGGACCACAAGTTCGAGTAAAAAAAATATTTAAATATTATTATCTATGTTTATACTGTGTGAATTTATAACTGTGAAATTTTCGTGATTTAATTTTATCATTTAAGTGTTCGATTTAAGAAAAAGGACTTAATCGCGTAAATTGTAAAAGTAGCTTTCTATATGTTAAAGTGCTTATTTGCTTTGAGTAATTAATTATGGGGTCCTTATGTGGCAAATTGGCCATTAAATAATAGCATGGCCGGTTTAGGACTTGAAATATATAGTTTACTAATTAAATTTATAAGGTTAAAATGGTAATTAATATATTAGAATGTAATTAAAATAAAACACAAATTAAAAAGCCATGCATTGTTCATCTTTTTAATCGAAAATACAAAAGAAATAAAAGAAGAAAAGCTTTGAACATTCAGCCTTGGCTTTGCTTGATTGAGATCAAGAACCAAAGAAAACGGATTTGGATCGGGGGAAAACAAAAATAATCGAATAGTCATTTATTTCCGTCCGTCGATATTTGGGGTAAGCATATAAGCATTTAAATGTTGTTAATTTTGAATATATGTAAATTTTATATGATAAATTGAATTTTTGATAAATATATATGTGATGGCCGAATATCACTGAGCTTGGAAGCTATGTTTACGAGTTTGATTCGATCGAGTTACGATGCCCGAAAGTCCTGTACGAACCATAGGAATAGTTAGGATACATATGTCATGACATAGGATTCCGTTATGTGTTATCGTGTAAGACCACGTCTGGGACATTGGCATCGACTTGTGATTTACGTGTAAGACCCTGTCTGGGACAGTGGCATTGTTATGTGTTTACATGTAAGGCCACGTCTGGGACGTTGTCATTGTACAATATGTTCAACTATCCGAGTATCATTTTTTAATTTCGAATGGTTCAATGAGCAATGATAAGTTAAGGCTCAGGTATGTACTCATACTAAGTTATGAAAATAAGGTAAGTTGGATATTTTCATGATATAAAGTTATATGTAATATGAATTATGTGATGGTATATTTGAACATATATGTATTCGGCCTATTGATGTATATGAATTGTAGAAAGTAATGGTTAGTTATACTAATGTTTGAATGAGAATTCGGTCAAAGTAGAATTTATGCAAAACTTATATGTTCTGATATATGAGATTAAGTTAGAAATGTACATGAGTTAATAATGATTTAATCCGGATTGACTAGATAAGTTTTTGTATATGATTAAATGTTTTCAATGCTTATGACTTAGTAAGCTGTGAAAGCTTATTGTGTGTATGTTTGCTCTTTGTTTTATAGATTTTGGAAGTTGGTTACGAGCTTGGGGATCGCCAGAGAAGTCTATCACACTATCGACTATTTTCGGTATTTTATAAATTTGATTTTGAACCAATGGCATGTATAGTCTAGTTAAAATGTTTGATTTTGGATGTGTAATTATAATCCATGCGAAAATGGATTATTTCTTTTGATAAAACTTAGTTTAAATGCTTTTGATATAATGGATGTATTTAATGTTTAAGTTATATAGTTTCGGTCATGGTATATTTATGTGTGATTTGTTTAGCATGCTTTGCTAATGATCGTTTGAATTTAATTATGGTTAAAGTTTGTATCGAAAATAATATGCATTTCCTATGTATGTGTTATACTTGGTTTATGCTTGGTACTAAGGTATTGTGACGTGGGTTGAATAAATAGGTGAAATGCTAAGCATATTATAGAGGAAATGATAGTTAAATTTGGTTTGTAAGAGTATAATTTCATTAATAAATTGATTTGAAAGTAACTAGTAATTTGCATGTGTATGCTCGGTTATAGGGTATGGAAGAACATGTGTATATTCGGTCATGATCTAGACATATTTTGAAAATGTGTTTTATACTATAAATGGGTGTATGAATAAAAGTTTGGAAAATGTGAAGTGATATGTATACTTTTTTATTATGTGAATTATTATGATTTGAATAGGAAATGGCATATTTTGGCTTATGTTTTGATAGCTAAATTTTATATAATTTATGAGATTACTTATGGTTGCCAATTTGTCTTGAAATAAATTAGTATGTAAGCGAAGTATATTATAATTTGAATCTGTGTTAATATAATGGTTTACATGGATAAGCTGAAGTATGTATTTAATAAACATCATTAAAGCATGCTTGGTCTTATAAATTTGTTAACAAAGTTGTATATATATTTGGTCAATGAAAGGTGAATAATGGGTCATTTGGTTTATAACTTGCGCATATGTTGGTTAAGGGTTATAGACATGTTATATAAGCATATTTGATAAATATTTGATTTGTACATGTGAGTAATATTGATGTGGCTTAATGAGTGTAAGGTGATATGTTTTGTATAGATTTTTGGAAATGGCTCAATTGATGTATATATATATATGCAATCTTGTAGTAGGAAAATATGTATGATTTAGTCTTATAAAATAATGTATATGCAAATTCGGGCAATACTAGTTAAATGATTAATGCATGTTATAGGTTTAGCTTTTATAGTCTTAAATGGTTAGCCGAATTGAGGATAAGATGAATGGCAATGTATGTGTATATTTTATTTTTGAATGGTTCCAATTTGATGTGATGAGTACATAAATCATGCTTATATTTGAAATGTATATATATTTTGAATGGCTTTGAGGCATGTTTGTTTAAGTGTAGATATGAGTATATGCAAATGAATTGTATTTGTTTTATGATTAATATTGTATGATTAATATTTAATTAGCCATTTGTTTTATTTAAGCAAATATGACATGTATGTATTCAAAGATGATCGAATCTTGTGTCTTGTTCCATAATGCCTCATAACCCTAATCTGGCGATGGATATGGGTTAGGGGTGTTACAAATTATGTTTAAATTTAACTTTATATTAGAATTGAGTAAAATTGTAACACCCCAAACCCGGCCCAGACACTACGACCGAATTTGGAGTGCTACAGAGAAAATGCTTTGTAAAATCCTTTTAAGTCGAATTATCTTTTTGGTAAAAGATAGTTATTTTGTTCAAAACACTTGAGGTGTATAAAATCCACACTTAGGTTTATTTTAAAAATAATCATTAAGTCAAATTGTTACAGGTTCAGGTGTGCCCGATGGCACAATAAAACATTTGGCGATTTAACTTTTGTGGAAACATGTGCATTTAATTTAATATTAATAAAATAGTTTTAAACCAATCCATCCAAACATAAACATAATAAAAATATATCTAGGAGGCCTTATTACAACTTAATTAAAATAAACCAACATTTTAAATAAACAAAATAAAATCCAAGTTCATCTATTAAAATTCCATAGCATGGCCACCTCGAGTCCCTCCGGCTCCTTCTCCGCGATCTACTCATCTGCAAAATGCTAAGGGAAGGGGTGAGTCACCAAGACTCAGTGTACAAATCCCCTACCCGTAAAAAATATATCTCATACACAATTTATTAATAACATGCTCATGCAACCCAACTAGCCATCCATACACCTTTTCTACCCCGTGTGGTCAAAACCACTGATGACTTAAAGTCACAATTTAAATGATGGGGCCAACCCCTCGTGTGGTCAAAACCACTGATGACCATAGGTCACAATATATCAAATGTGGTCAAAACCATCGGTGGTACCAAACCACTTTGGGACTTAGTCGCAAATAATTAATCGTTGTGGTCAAAACCACCGATGACCATAGGTCACAAATAGTCCGATGGGGCCAATCCATCTTGTGGTCAAAACCCATCGACGACGAGTCCATAATTCATCCCCCTCCTCTCAATCAATCCCACCATCACATGCTTACATATCAATATCACATATCATGCATTTTAAATCATCATGTGATGGCATGCAAACATATATCAATAGATCACGTACAGGGGACTTACCTGGAATCCATGTTTAAGCCCACAAGCATATCATAGACCACTACCAAAATTTATACACAAGGCAATAATATAGCAAATTTATTAATAAAGTGTGTAAAGAGTTTACACACCTTTTACTATCGTAATTTCTAGATCCCGAAGATCCAATTTACGTCGCTAGATCCTGATCCTACTCGCTTTTGAGTACTAGCCTTCTGTTTGCACCCAAAATCGATTGATAGGGAATGGAGAGTCAAATCTATTGCTTGAAAATCCCGTAGTTCCACACTATGGAATTCGGCAGCACTTAGTTAGGGGAAAAAGAAGGTTCGGCCAACACTAATGGAAGGGCTGAAATTTTGAGAAAAAGATCTTTGGAAATTTTGAAAGCAGTTTTGGCTTAAGAACAAGGAGAAATTTGGCAAAGCAAAATAGAAGAAAAGATGCTGGAAATTTTTGAGAAGAGAAAGGGGTGTATTCGGCTAAGAGAAAACAAAAGAGATGCTGGAATTTTCTAATAATTTAGGCAATGTAACAAGGGGTTTCAAAGAACAAATTTTTGGAGCAAAGAAAAGAATTTTAAAACAAAAATTTGGCCCCTCAATCTAGGAGATAAAACCGAATGTGAATGGCCTTAATGAATCCTTCATTCGGCCAACTTTCATCCTCATTTTGTGATAATTTCAACTTTTTAATTATCAAAGATAATGCATAGTTTATCTCCCAAGAATTTAAAAGCAAATAAACCACTAATATTCCCCACTTCCAGTAGAAAATCATAAAAGAACAAGCTTAATCTTAACACCTCTTCAAAACATCAATAAACTAATGTTTATCTCCTATCCACCTCTTCAATTTAAAAAAATAAAAGAACCCATGTGCATCTCAAACTCCTCCGGTGAATGCTAATTAAGGAACCATGTGCACCAATTCACCCATTCTTCACGCCAAAGAAAGAAGAAAAAGAGAAGGAAAAAAATTAAATCAAAGTCTTTGCTCCTTGGGTTCGAACCAGCGACCCCAAGCAAGAAGAAGAAAGAATGCCCCCTTAAAGCGCCTGGACCAATTCTCCTAGTCGACTTTCATGTCAAATACCCTTTTATTTATTTATAAAACCTTCATCTTGGCCCTTTCCTTATGACGCAAAAGGCCCAAAAACAAAATTCTTCTGGCTTCCCTCATGCGTTTGAACCCGAAACCTCTCCCTCTCAAGTGGCGCCCCAAGCCACTCCTACTACCCTGACTTTCATGCCGTACAACCCCCATTATTTAATCTTAAGACCTTCCTTCCTGGCCCCCTTTTCTTTAACGCCCCAAAATAAAACAAATGATTTCTCCCCTTTCCAAGATTCGAACCCAAGACCTCCCTTGCAAGCCCTTAATTCACCAAGCCAACACGCCAATAACAATCTTGTGTCAAGTTTCTCCTGAATTTTATTTAAGCCCTATCTTCACCTAGCTCCTTCCTTGTACTCACTTAAATTTTTTTTTTAATCTTTGGGTCGAGGCCTAGCTCGGGTTTATTTTTGGACCCTTAAACATGTCAAATAAAATTATAAATTTTATTTCTTGAAGCCCCATTGGAATTTATTTAAATTACAAATAACCCCTAATTCGGGTGTTACAATTCTACCCCTTAAAATAATTTCGTCCTCAAATTACTTACTAACGAATAGTCGTACATCTTAACTCACCGTACTACGCTTATGCTGCGTACTACGATCTTAATAGAACTATCCTACTTCCTAGGCACAATCTCTAAGTTCACAACCAAGGTTTGTGCACTTCCCTAGTAAAACAAGAAAACTCCAACAATCAAAGTAATTAAGGGTATTCCAGTAAGGAACATACCCCTTGTTGCATCGGTACATCCTCCTCCTCGCGACGACCAACCTGCATAAACCAACCTTGGGTGCCTCGCCTCTGCACCTTCAAAGACACCTCGGCTATGCTGTTACCATTTCCATTACCTCTAGCCGCACTCTCGACCCTGCGTGGTGGTCTTTCATTTCTATCCCGAGCACGGTTCGTCCCTCCGGTTGATTCTTAGCTAACTCGAGGACAATCCCCTACACGGTGATCGAATGATCCACACTCAAAGCATCCACGATTACCATTCCAACACTCCCCCTTGTGAAACTTGCCACACTTGTCACACCGTGGCGGCCATTGGGTATTAGCAGCAACAGCAGGCCTAGCAGCTTGATCCGACCCATCAAACCTCGTCCTCTTCTGTTCATTACCTGAGAACCTTGAAGGTTCCGAGCTCCTCTTATTCCAATTCCGTTCTTGGTTCCGCTTAACGGACTGTCTTACTCCCTCAGCCACTTTAGACTTCTCCACAAGGACAGCAAACTCTCATTCCTGTTGTGGAGCTATCATCATTCTCAGCTCATCCCTAAGCCCATCTTCAAACCTGACACAACGCTCATGCTCGGTACCCACAATACCACGAGCATACCTACTCAACCGGAGGAACTCGGCCTCATATTCCACAACTGACTTATTTCCCTGAACCAGGTTCAAGAAAGCCTTCCGTTGTGCATCTACGTAGCTAGTTCCGATATACTTCTTTTGATAGGCATCCTTGAAAAATTCCCAGGTGAGATTTTCTGCCACAGTTCCATCCCTTACAGTGAGCCACCACCGATATGACTCATCCCGAAGCAAAGAAATTATACCTTTAATTTCTCCTCGTTTGTAAAATCTATGTCATCCATGATCCTTTCGATTGCTTCCAACCAAGACTCGCCCGATCGGTGCCACTCGGAAACTCCCTAAATACTTACGCTCCGTTAGCCCTGAGTCGTCCACCACTGATTTACGGGCTCCCGCGCACCGCGCCGGCCTCAACAACTCGTTCCAATACCCGTAATCTGACTTGAGATATCGACATCATTTCCACCCGTCGATCTTGAAATTCGATTTCGCTCCGGCAGATCCGGCATCTCATTTCGGACGTGACCGGACCTTGCTGGCTCCGACAAGGTCATCCTACCCCTACCACGGCCACGCGGCGGACGTCCACGACCTCTAGAACTCATCTTAACTACCGTGCTTTAATCTGATTAAGAAAATTTTTATGCGTTAGCATTTGTTCCACTTTTTTATTCGCGAAGAAATTTTATGGATAGAGTTTTAATCAGAGATTCTTTCGAGCAAACAAGGTTTCAGTTCTCTATCCTAGTTCACACAAAGGAGTTCATGCATCCATTCCTTAATACTTTCCATACCTATTCGCTCTTCGGACATTTCTGCCCATTTCTAACTCGGGGTATTTTCGTCATTTTCCTACAGGGGGTATTTTCGTAATAAAAGAAGTTTTAAAACTTTAGTAAAGTAGGTCGTTTTGTAATTCCCAAAACTGGAGGGTTTTTCTGGAAAAATTTGTAAAATTTAGAGATATAGTATCGTTTTGAAACCGGGGTATTTTGGTAATTTTGTCATTCAGAGGGCAATTTCGTAGTTTAACAAGTCGAGGATATTTTTAACAGTTGCAAAACTTCGAGGGTTCCTTTTTGAAAATGTTCCTTTTCAAATAGTAATGTTTGTAAAAATTTCTAAAACCAGGGTCATTTCGGTAATTTTGCAACTTGAGGGCGTTTTCGTAATTTTCCAAAACCAAAATATTTTGTTGATGATTTTCAAAGCTAAGTTGTTGAATATTTGTAAAATAGTTGAAATTTTTGAGCAAAACCATTGAACTAATATTTTATGAACCGAGGCATTTTAGTAATTTTACCCCAAAGGCATTTTTGTAATTTTTCACAAATCAAGTTTTTCGAGGAAAACGTTGTAAAAATGACGTTCTCAGATTTGAAAGAGTTATTGCAAAAGTTTTGAAAACATTAGGGTTGTTGTTGTTTCATTCTTTTTCGAAAACATGGCTAATTCCCTTTTCGGGTTTTAATCATTATGTTTAGCCTATGATCGAGCGCTCTTGGTTAGGGTGAACCGGCTACGCACTGGTAGGATTCTGCGAAGAGGAGGTGAGTCACACGGATCGCTTAAATACCTGTGCTCTTAGGATCCACTCCTAGACATGCGTACAGGGGTTACCACACCCTAGCTCAGTGACTAAGTCATAAGTGGGTTTAGTTCTTTAAGTCTTATGTTCTGTTTGTGTGTTTGAGTAGTCTAATCCTAGGGTTCAATATTCCTATAAGTCTATTCTACGTTCCATGCTTCCTACCCTTCTACAGAAGAAATAATTCACCAAGAGGTTCGATGTACTTACCTGGGCGGATCGGTGCCGGAGACTCGGGCCATGCTGTTCAAAAAAATCAAAAATCATAAGGCCTACCAAAACATTTTTGGGCCTTGGGCCCCCACAACCGAGCTTTGAACTGGGCTCTGATACCAATTTGTAACACCCCAAACCCGGCCCAGACACTACGACCGAATTTGGAGTGCTACAGAGAAAATGCTTTGTAAAATCCTTTTAAGTCGAATTATCTTTTTGGTAAAAGATAGTTATTTTGTTCAAAACACTTGAGGTGTATAAAATCCACACTTAGGTTTATTTTAAAAATAATCATTAAGTCAAATTGTTACAGGTTCAGGTGTGCCCGATGGCACAATAAAACATTTGGCGATTTAACTTTTGTGGAAACATGTGTATTTAATTTAATATTAATAAAATAGTTTTAAACCAATCCATCCAAACATAAACATAATAAAAATATATCTAGGAGGCCTTATTACAACTTAATTAAAATAAACCAACATTTTAAATAAACAAAATCAAATCCAAGTTCATCTATTAAAATTCCTGAAAGATGGCCACCTCGAGTCCCTCCGGCTCCTTCTCCGCGATCTACTCATCGCAAAATGTTAAGGGAAGGGTGAGTCACCAAGACTCGGTGTATAAATCCCCTACCCGGAAAAAATATATCTCATACACAATTTATTAATAACATGCTCATGCAACCCAACTAGCCATCCATACACCTTTTCTACCCGTGTGGTCAAAACCCTTGATGACTTAAAGTCACAATTTAAATGATGGGGCCAACCCCTCGTGTGGTCAAAACCACCGATGACCATAGGTCACAATATATCAAATGTGGTCAAAACCATCGGTGGTACCAAACCACCGGGACTTAGTCGCAAATAATTAATCGTTGTGGTCAAAACCACCGATGACCATAGGTCACAAATAGTCCGATGGGGCCAACCCATCTTGTGGTCAAAACCAGCGACGACGATCCATAATTCATCCCCTCCTCTCAATCAATCCCACCATCACATGCTTACATATCAATATCACATATCATGCATTTTAAATCATCATGTGATGGCATGCAAACATATATCAATAGATCACGCATGGGGACTTACCTGGAATCCATGTTTAAGCCCACAAGCATATCATAGACCACTACCAAAATTTATACACAAGGCAATAATATAGCAAATTTATTAATAAAGTGTGTAAAGAGTTTACACACCTTTTACTATCGTAATTTCTAGATCCCGAAGATCCAATTTACGTCGCTAGATCCTGATCCTACTCGCTTTTGAGTACTAGCCTTCTGTTTGCACCCAAAATCGATTGATAGGGAATGGAGAGTCAAATCTATTGCTTGAAAATCCCGTAGTTCCACACTATGGAATTCGGCAGCACTTAGTTAGGGGGAAAAAGAAGGTTCGGCCAACACTAATGGAAGGGCTGAAATTTTGAGAAAAAGATGCTGGAAATTTTGAACAGTTTTGGCTTAAGAACAAGGAGAAATTTGGCAGCAAAATAGAAGAAAAAGATGCTGGAAATTTTTGAGAAGAGAAAGGGGTGTATTCGGCTAAGAGAAAACAAAAGAGATGCTGGAATTTTCTAATAATTTAGGCAATGTAACAAGGGTTTTGGCAAAGACAAATTTTTGGAGCAAAGAAAAGAATTTTAAAACAAAAATTTGGCCCCTCAATCTAGGAGATAAAACCGAATGTGAATGGCCTTAATGAATCCTTCATTCGGCCAACTTTCATCCTCATTTTGTGATAATTTCAACTTTTTAATTATCAAAGATAATGCATAGTTTATCTCCCCAAGAATTTAAAAGCAAATAAACCACTAATATTCCCCCCACTTCCAGCCGAAAATCATAAAAAGAACAAGCTTAATCTTAACACCTCTTCAAAACATCAATAAACTAATGTTTATCTCCTATCCACCTCTTCAATTTAAAAAAAAATAAAAGAACCCATGTGCATCTCAAACTCCTCCAGCCGAATGCTAATTAAGGAACCATGTGCAGCCAATTCACCCATTCTTCACGCCAGCAGCAGCAAAAAGAGAGAAGGAAAAAAAATTAAATCAAAGTGCTGCTCCTTGGGTTCGAACCAGCGACCCCAAGCAAAGAAGAAGAATAAACCCCTTAAAGCGCCGGACCAATTCTCCTAGTCGACTTTCATGTCAAATACCTTTTTATTTATTTATAAAACCTTCATCTTGGCCCTTTCCTTATGACGCAAAAGGCCCAAAAACAAAATTCTTCCTGGCTTCCCTTGCGTTTCGAACCCGAAACCTCTCCCTCTCAAGTGGCGCCCCAAGCCACTCCTACTACCCTGACTTTCATGCCATACAACCCCCATTATTTAATCTTAAGACCTTCCTTCCTGGCCCCCTTTTCTTTAACGCCCCAAAATAAAACAAAATGATTTCTCCCCTTTCCAAGATTCGAACCCAAGACCTCCCTTGCAAGCCCTTAATTCACCAAGCCAACACGCCAATAACAATCTTGTGTCAAGTTTCTCCTGAATTTTATTTAAGCCCTATCTTCACCTAGCTCCTTCCTTGTACTCACTTAAATTTTTTTTTTTTTAATCTTTGGTCAGGCCTAGCTCGGGTTTATTTTTGGACCTTTAAACATGTCAAATAAAATTATAAATTTTATTTCTTGAAGCCCCATTGGAATTTATTTAAATTACAAATAACCCCTAATTCAGGGTGTTACAAAAATTAATGAATTTGGCACATATGTCTTAAAATGGAATTGTAAATTCATGTAATTATTGGTTAAATCAAAGTAGTGCAGGGTACAAATACGAATATTGATTAAATATAGGACCTGTATTGATAAATGAAATCATGTACAAGGATTGGTAATGATATTCACACAAAAGTGATGCTCGAGTGAACTTAGTAAAAAGTTAGGATACATTTCTTATGACACTAGGGTTATACACGTATTTGATCAAGGATTTACATGTTATTACAAGACCTAGCTTTTATTTTTGAAAATTCTTGAGTTAAACGTATTGTAAGTTTAGCCCAGACGGGTAACCTCGATATAATGTCAACTTGTGTGAGCAACTCTGTTAAATGTAAGCTTGTGTGAGCAACCCTGATATATTGTCAACTTGTGTGAGCATTATATTCCCGTGTGTTTGAATTTGTTTTACTATAGTTTCATCAAACGATATTCAATAACTGAAAATGGAAATTTAATTGAGGATTGGAAATGAAATGGTGATTATTGATGCTTGATATGTAGATGGTTTCACGATTCCATTAAGTCTCAACATTATTGTTGATTTGGAAATGTGACTAACACATTTATTTGGCAACCTTGTTATATGCTTAGTTGGGTCTTAATGTGCCAAAGGATGGCTAAATTGAATGTCAAATTAGTTAACTATGCTTTAAGTGATCAAGGTATGTTTAGTTTCTATTTTTGAACTTACTAAGCATTTTATATGCTTACTTTGGTTGCTTTCCTTTACTGTAGATTTTAACCTTGCGAAGTCGTCAAGGCAGATCAGCGTAAAGCTCACACTATTAGTAAGATGGTAGTTATTTTTCCATTTTTAATCTTGATTTTGTGGCATGTATATAGGAGTACCATAATGTGCAAATGGTCATTTTGGCTAGTTTAATAATGGCTATGTGTCATGAATCCTTTTTGTAATATGTTTTCCTTATGACTTGGAAAATGTATAGAATTAGTCATGTATAAGATAAAATAAGTGCCTACATACGCTTATATGTCTTGATACATGGAATGCTACAAAATAAGGTGAATAAGATTGTAACACCCCTCACCCGTATTCAATGTCGGAATAGGGTTACGAGGTATTACCGATCAATTCACAATACATATAGCATACATTTATGCAACAATAAGCATTCATTCTCATAAATCATTCAACACAATCACATTGTCCCTTATAAGGGCCTACGAGGCCTTAAACATAATTTACAAGTGGTTCGGGACTAAATTGATATCATACGAAAATTTTGGGAACTTAGAAATTTTTCATGTATACAAGGGTCACACGCCCGTGTGAATAGGCCGTGTGCCTCACACGGCTAGTAGACACACTCGTGTCTCAGGCCGTGTGAAAATAGGGCATACATACTGACTTGGGTCACACGACCGACCACACGCTCGTGTGTCTAGCCCGTGTACCCTTCGAAATGGCCATACACGCTCATGTGCCAGCCATGTGCTGGGCCATGCCAAAACTGTAGGGTATACTGACTTATGCAACACGACCATGTCACACGCTCCTGTACTAGGCCATTTGCCAATTAGGGGGGTATACTGACTTGTACCACATGGCCAGTCACACGTCCGTGTGTGAGACCATGTAGAGCATACTGACTTCAATTCAATTTCAACACCAGGGGACACACGGCCGTGTAACATGACCGTGAGTCACACACGACTGAGACACACGCCCGTGTGTCACACACGACTGAGACAATCGCCCGTGTCTCTACCCGTGTGGACAAAAATAGGCAATTTGCAAGGCCAATTTACCACCCATTTTGCACATACCTACATAAAGAGTACCATTTAAAGGCACAAATATGCAGCCAAATCAATCCCAATTCATGCACATTTCATGCTATACAGTTACAACCATTTCACTTACTCAAATATAACTCAAAATGTAACACCCCAAACCCGGTCCATGCGTTATGACCGGATCTGACATGTCACATGAGAAAAATGTGTTAAATCCTTTTTATTCGTACTAAAATAGGTATTATTTTGTTATAATTCAAGAAAATAAGTTTGGTTTAAAATATTTGATAAAATACTACTAACCTCGAAGGTTGATAATCGATAATTGAACTAGTGATCTTATAAAATCGTGACTTTTGAAAATATCGTTGATAATTTGAGAGAAAATTTCCAAGTTAAAATATGTGTAAAAGTTTGTTATGAAATCCATTTGTTAATCAAATTTGGAAAACCTTTATTAAGATTTTATAAAATCCCCATTTAAAACAATTCAAGCAAAATAATAAGTACGTCAAAACATAAAGCAATTTAAAACATCCCAGATACCTTATTACAACTTTAAAACTCGAAATAGTAAAAGCAACGAAATAACACAGAAAAGAAGTTTACTAAAGTTTGGAATTCACATTCCAAAAGAGTGGCCTCCACCGAGTCATCCATGGCCCCAAGTCCTCGTTACTGAGCATTACCTACAAGGGTTAAGAAAAAGGGGGGTGAGTTACAAGAACTCACTGTGAAATCCCCTTACCGTCATCCACTGGGCCTGAACCCACATAGCAAACATCTTGGGCCTAAGCCCATTTACATAACAGAATATATACATTTATATATAAATGCAATGTATGCAACCCAATCCATCCTAGTAATCCATCCGCTACACACCACCCGTACCATCCCATCACACTTGTGGGGATCAATCAACCCACCCCGCCAAACACACCAATCGCAGACATTTTTCCATTTATAACATATTTTGATTGTGGCCAAGCCACCAGAATCATTGTGAAACATAATAACAAACATTTTTGTGGCAGTGCCACCAGAATCACTTCTCTTCAACATTTTCCCATCCCATGCAAAATTATGTAAATGCAACATACATAGTAAATCATGATATTTACAAACATAAACAACAATCTTTAATTCAGAGATTCATTACAAAAATTTGGCCCCTTATAACACTTTGCAAATAGGCCCATTAGGGCAATCTATCAAATCGGCCCTTTAGGGGCATTTTCGTAATTTTGCCCATTAGGGGCATTTTCATAATTTGGCCCATAGGGCATTTTCGTAATCCGGTAATCTTACCCACTAAGGGTAATTCGGTAATCTCGCAACCCAGGGGTATTTCGGTAATTTACCCTCCAAGGGTATTTTGGTAAATTCGCCACCCAAACTTAACTACTAATTTGGGCATAAAATTGAAACTGTCCATCTGCATCATACTGACTAAACTGACTATAACTCGAGTTAGGAAACTCAAAATTTAAATCCGTAAATTTTTTTTGAAACTAGACTCATATATATTCTTACTACAATTTTTCCAAAATTTTTGGCTTGACCATTTAGTACAGTTTATTCCTTAAATTTTCCCTTGTTTCACTGTCCAATGGTTCTGACCTCTCTTAACCTAAACTCAAATATCTCACTGTACAGTTTTCATATATTGCTCCCACTTGTTTCTTTTGAAAATAGGCTCACTAAGGAATCTATACATATAAATTATAACTCATAATTTACTTTGTAAAATTTTAAATGAATTTTCCAAGACAGAACAGGGAACCACGAAGTTAATCAGAATCAGTCTCACTAAAATTAAGATATTACAGAATATAAAATTCCTTTTCATTCTCCGTTTCTTTCATATAAAAATAGACACAGTAAAATTTCATTCTATGTCTTATTCTCTTTCTAATTCCCTTTCTCCTATTTTTCGTGATTTTTCAAAATCACATCACTGCTGTTAACCAAAACTGTTCCATTGCAAAATATGGTTACCACTACGAATATAAGCACGCTCGAGTGATCACGGATGCCGGTTTCCGGTTTTCTTTGGTATTTCGACCAAATCACAGAATTTTCATGCAAACATTCAGAGAAGTGTGAGATTACACACCATTTCAAACATGTATTCGGAAGGGTACTGGATTACACACCTTGATTACGAGTTGTGCTTTCTACCGATTTCAACACCTATAATGATAGTTGATAAAAGGTTAGTCTCAACTTTGACAATCGTAACTAGGAACACTTTATTAGGCTAACTCCACTTACCACAAATGTAATCTCCCTCAGTGCACCAAGAATCGATCCTACCCTTTGGCTACTGAAATCCCGTCCTAACAATATTTGGTGAGCGAAAGAGTTGTTAGCAATTATCCCACCTTTGGCCAAAACAAATCTTATAACAACGTTCTTACCCCACTTGCTTGACGAGTCGACAATAACGATTTGGTTAATACAAATCACTTGTGCTCTTTTACCTTGTTGAAAGTCCTAAGCCCAATGATGGCCATATCAAAGAAAAGAATGTAACTCAGACCCAACGAGAGAGAGAAAGAACAACACACGATTTATTAAGGAAGACTCGAATAAAACAAAGTTATTGGCAAAGAGAGAACTACTACTTACCAATTGTACTTATGGCTACGGATGAATCAAATGTGATAGATTCGGCCTTCCACTATTACGCTACAAAAATAACGATTGAGATATGAGGGACCCTCATTTGGTTAAGGAGAGAAAAAGAATAAAACGATTAAGGTTTAGGGAGGAGAGAAAAGGTTAGGCTATCGAGAGGAGTGAGTAGGAAGGAAGTTGGAGAAGAAAAGAGAGGGCTTAAGAATTCGACAAGAAGAATTGAAAAGGAGATGGCCCGAAATGCTCAAGGAAGAAGTACCCAGAACATCACTCTCAAAAAGAAACCCGAAAGAACACTCAAAAGCAAAGAAAAGTTTCGGTTTCTCCCCTTACACCAAATGGCTGAAAATGCTCTTTCGGAGAAAGACACAAAATGATCAAAGGAGAAAAATATCTCTCATGCTCAAGACTTGCAAATAGGTATGGAAAATTCGGCTCCTCCCTCTCCCTAACAAAACCGTCCATCACATTTGCCTAAAAGAAGAATGTTGACCAAAATTCTTTCCAAAACATCTTCCAGCCTTTAAGCCAACATGTTCCCTACTCTTGCCTTTTCTTTCATTTCTTTCCTTCATTATCCCTTATCTTCCTCCTTTCCATAATCCTTAGCCACCTTTCCATAATTTAAAAAGTCTTACTTACCTTATTTAAGCCTTGGCTGACACTTACCATATAGCACAAAAATTTAAAAATATTTGCACTAGGTGGGATTTGATCCTCAGACCATTAGTACACTCCACACGTCACTTGCCGCTTTACCAATAGACTCCTTGTGCTAACAAAATGCACACCTATTTCCTTAAGTCTTGATACCACTTACCTTTTCCCCCTTAAGAGCATAAACACAAAAATTTACCTATAGCCTAACTTGAACCCGAGACTTCATAGAAACCCCGTAACTTTCCAAAATTACCTTCTTAGCAAGTCCAACTTGAAGTAATGTCATTCTCTTATTCTCAAAAATTTTAAACACTCCTACACCCAAGGCCCAATCCTACTAGGCCCAATTTCAGGATGTTACACAAAACAACATCAACAATATGGTTTATTTACCATAATTCACATATATGATTCATTCAAATAAACCATTCACACATATTTATACATTAACCAAATCATCATCACAAATCAACTTAAATGGCCCAAAATACATGTTCATCAAGCATATCAGAATGAGTCAAGCCTACACATGCCATATACTATATATACACAACTCAAAAGTACCAAGTAGATGGTTGGATAGTGTAACAGTCCGAATTTGACCCTAATCAGAACGGTGGTTTCGGGACCACGAATCCGAGTCTGAGAAATATTTTAATATTATATTTTGAGTCAGTTATATGTGAATTAATGTGTGTGAAAGTTTCGTATAAAAATTTAACTGTTTGTGTGCTCAATTAGTTAAAAAGGACTAAATCGCGTAACTGGTAAAAGTGGCCTTTTATTTGATTTATGGATAGATTGATGTGGCCTTATTTTAGTGAAGTCCTTAAAGGGTAATATAACCATTTTAAGTTATAGTGGACGGCAATGTGGTCTTATAACATGTTTTAAGTATTATTTTATATGTTAAAGATTATATTATAATTGTTTTATAATTTAATACTAAATTATAATAAAATCCCACTTAAGAACAACTTGATTTTAGCCTGATCAGAAATGTGATTTTGGGACCACGAGTTCTAGTAAAAAAAATAAATTAATATTATTTTTCGTGTTAAATATGTATGATTGAGCATGTGTTAAAAATTTCGTGAAATTATTTGATTGTTTGTATGTTTAATTTAAGAAAAAGGACCAAATTACATAAGTGGTAAAAAGTAGCATTCATTAAATTAAAGGGTTTAATTGAAGTGTTGTTTGAAAGAATGAATTTGCATGTCAATTAACCCAAATCTCATGGTGATGGACGGCATAGTGATAGTATGCTTATATTAAATCAATTGCTTTTAGTTAATGGCTTTTTATTCACTTATTTTATAATGTGAAGGGAATAAAAATAATAATAAGAAAACATTATTTTTATCTCCCCATTTTCTTCATCTTCTCCACGAAAACAAAGAGGAAAGAAGAGAAAAACTTAAGCTTCATAGTTTCAGTTGATGCATGTTCTCTTAAGGTAAGTAGTTGAGTTTTATTTTAGTAAATTCCTATTAAATTGAGTTGGTTATCTTGATTTTTATCAAAACCATGTTAAAATTTTTAGAATTTGGTACACTTAGAGTCGGCCATGGAGGTGAAATTGTGGGGTGTTGTGTTAGTAAATACAAGATAAGTTGAGAAAGGGATTTTGAGGAAATAGAAAATAGTAGTTTTAAATTGTTTGAAATGTTATGGAAATTATTGTAAATTGAGCATAGAAATGCCCTTTACATTCGGCTAATGTTTGGGTGAATGTTTATGATGTTGAGTTGGTTTAAATTGTTTGGTCTTATAAACTTGTATATATACATATATATGTTGAGATATATATGTGTGTTGAAGTAGTATATGCGGCCATAAAAAGGGGTGAAGAGACAAAATGTGTTAGATTGTTATTGAATGAAATTTTCAAAAGGGGGTCAAGAAGCTAATAATATTAAAAAAAAATGAATTGATACAAGGGCTAGGGGTATTCGGCCTTCAATGTGTCTTAGTCGAATCTAGGTAATTTGAGTTTTAATGCTTCGAGGATTTTTTTTAAAAGGTGTAAATTATATGAGTTAAATAGTAGAATCTTGTCAATATTATTATTGGATTAAATTAAATAGGAAAATTGAATTTGAATAAATTACTTGGCAATTATTTAGATCAAGTACAAAAAGAATCGGAATTGGATTAGGGAAAGGAGGAGTTAATTGAATAGTTGGGAAGCGAAGTCCGTCGATATTCGAGGTAAGTTTTTAAGCAATCATATTGTATAGAAATTATCTAAATTGATGTGTATAATTTTAATGGAAATATATGTACCTATGTGGTTGAGGTTTAAGCTTTATGAATGTATATATGTTAAAGGGTGGCTTAGATGGATCGTTATTTTAAAGGTATAATTTAATATGATTAAGTTTAGTTCGGTTGAGATATGATATTCGAAAAATTCGTACAAAGATTATGAAGTATATAAAAGTTTTTATGTATGAATTGGTTTGTAAGTAGCTTTATAAATATGATATTCGGTGCTTTAAGCCTAGCTTGTGCTTTGTGCCGATGAAAGTATTCGAGCTTTAAGCCTAGCAGGGCTTTGTGCCGATGGATAAGATCGGGCTTTAAGCCTAGCGAGCTTTGTGCCGATGAAAGATATCGAGCTTTAAGCCTAGCGGAGCTTTATCGGTGAATTATTATAAGTATATGCTTAAATAGACTTTTGATGATGTGGAATTTAAACCCGGTAAATGAGTTCGATGTTCAGGTATGTGTAATTCTATTGGTTATTGGAGATAAGGTAAATTAGTAAATCGATATTTGTTACTAGTTATATGTGAGAATTTCACACCCTTGTTGTTTTCTCCTTTTTCCCTTATTGTTATGTCAGATGGTGAAATTGGTAAGGATGGTGGGAGAAGGAAGTTGAATGGTTGCTGCATGCAGATAGCATGCATGCCAATAATGTTTGTATTCTTTGTGGTGTGGGTCGACTGATATGGAAAGAAATGGGTAGTAGTGATGTATTTAATGCTATTGAATTCTTGTTTGAATGCAATTTAATGTATCGAATTAATGCTGTGGAAATTAGTTTGTGTTTTAAAATGTCTGAAACCTGGTCATTTATGTGGTTAATGCTACCATTACGAGGACTGTTGGGTGAGAATAAATACAAAGCATAGGTCTGTCAAGTTATATCTAAGGGTTATTTTAATCTGTTGACTTTAGTGAGTTCTTGAACTCCATACTTTAAAATTTTATTTATTTTGGTGTTCATTCATTGTTGCTGTCAGTTGAAAAAGGTTAATTAATTTTGATAATAGCTATTCGAGTGGTGAATGGTACATTAAAGTTTAACAAGCACATTTGGGGAAGGTTTGAAGTTAGCTTAGATGCTATTCGATTTGTCTTGCATGAGGAGTTAAAGTTGAACTTAAGACAGTTTATAGTTAATTAATATGCTGCTGTTATACTATAAATCATTGGCTGTCCAAATTAGGACAAATTCATGGTGCTTAGTTAATTAATATGCTGCTGTTATATTGTAAATCATTGGTTGCCCGATTTAAGACACTTATTGTATTTTAGTTGTTAAATGTTGTCGTTAATAGGAGGATTATTGCTGTCCAAAATAGGTCATCTTTGGTTATGTCATACTAACCTTAAATGCTTGTAATAATAAAGATTAAAGCTAACTGAAACATGTAGCAATGTTGTCCAAAAGTGGCAATTGTTGTGTCTATTTATGTTTCAAGGTCTAGTCCAATTTTGTAAGTAAATTGTTGACCAATTTGGAAATAAAAATATCTATTATTGAATGTGTGAGTGTTTGGCCTTAAGGCTATGAAAGGTGAAAGTTTATGAATAATGATAAATTATGAGTAAGTGAAGTTACTTAACGAGAAAACATGGATTATATGAGAAAAGTGATTCTATATGTGTATGTGATTAACTAAATTTGGCCTTTTTGAATTGAATTATATATGTTTCTATGGTGAATTATTTGCTTATGGCTTACTAAGCTTTCAAAGCTTACGTGTAATTTTCCTATGTTTATAGAGTTTCAAGACTTGCTCGGGTTGGAAGTCGAAGGAGATCTCATCACACTATCCAATTTAGTAGTAAAGGGGGTGTAAATTGAATAAATGCTTGGAGATTTAGTTACGTGGCATGCATAGTCTAGTTTTGATATTGCTGGTTTTGAAGTTATATATATATTTGTATAAGCCATGCGAAAATGGCTATACTTTTGTGTATAAGTATGATTAATGTTTGGAGTTTAAATGAAACAGTTTTCAGTTAACAGCAGTAATGCGATTTTTGAAAAATCACCAAAAATAGGAGAAATGGAATTAGAGAGTGAATAAGATATAGAATTAAAGTTTATTATGTCTATTTTTATATGAAATAAACAAAGTAGGAAAAGAAATTTTATATTACGAGATATTTCAAGTTTAGTGAGACTGGTTTTGAATGACTTCCTGATTCCCTGTTCTGTCTTGGAAAAATTGTTATAAATTGTACAAAAATAATCATGGATCATAGTTTATATGATTAGAAAGATTAATGAGTCTATTTTTGATTATAATAAACAAGAACTTTATTGAAATTCTGTACAATGAGATAACTGAAATTTTGTAGAGATAGGTCAGAACCATCAAACAGTGAAATAGGGGAAACTTTGATGAATAAACTGTACTAATTGGCCATATGAAAAATTCTGGAAAAATTATGGTAAGAAGATATGTGAGTCTAGTTTCAAGGAAAATTTACGGATCCAAATTTCGAGTTTTGTAACTCGAATTATGGTCAATTTAGTCAGCACGACACAGTAGGACAGTTTTAATTTTTTTATGCCCTGAATTAGTAGTCAAGTCTAGTAATGCCTCATACTCGACTCCGGCAACGGTCTCGGGTAAAAAGGGGTGTTACAGATAGTGTGGCGTAGTCTCTGAAGATCCCCGAGTCCGAGCTAGCTTTGAATTCACTATAAAACACCAGAAAAACAAACAAGGTAAGCTACAAAGCTTAGTAAGTTCGTACTAAATATACTCAACAATTCATAAAACACAATTCATCAATTTAAACAAGTTAATGTATAATTCATGATAATATCAAACTTTCCATAAGCTTATTCATATACTTATATGCAAAGTCATAATCTTATGTATTTACACTTCATACTTACATGAACATACCCGTACAAATTCATAACAAACTCATACCTTCCCGTAACACTGTCAAATACTTGATGTTTCGCACACTAAGTACCATCGCATAGCCAAAGCTATTATAATTCCGCACACTAAGTGCCTTACTCGATGTTTCGCACTCTAAGTGCCATCGCATAGCCGAAGCTATTATAATCCCGAACACTAAGTGCCTAAACATAGTCGATTTATCGTTGAACATGACCATAGTCTCGTATATACAATTTATGCAATATGAAAAATATTAAAAGCATAGTTGTAACAATGTTTATTACGTACAAACTTATCTCGTATTCGGAATTGACGGATCGGATCGACTACTCGATAACTTTGCTTTTCTCCCGATCTAAATCCGAATTCTTTCTTTCTTGATCTATATGTTTTCAAAATTAACTCATTTAATCATCAACTCATTCAATTTAATCCGAAAATACACATTTGGGCATTTTTACACATTTTCCCCTAATATTTCACAACTTTCACAATTTAGTCCTTATTTCCTAAAATCACAAATTCATGCAATTTAATCCAATTTCACCATAGTCGAATTTCACTAGTGTCCCTAGTAGCCCACATATTTCATTTTTTTCACAAATTTACCACATAAATTTCACATATTTCAATTTAGTCCCTTTTTGACATTTTTGTCAAAAATCACTTAACAAGACATGTAAAACTATCATTAAGCTTTCATATTTCAACATTAAACATCAAAGAACACATAGATTCAACAATGGAAACTCTCAAAATCTTTAACAGTTTAAAAATTAAAGGTACGGGCTAGCTAGAACACGAAGTAACGATCTCCAAAAACATAGAAATCATTAAAAACGAGACAAAAATGAACTTACATGCACAATGAGACTAGGCCGAATACTTGAAGCTATTTCAATGTCTTTTCACCCTAGTTTTCGCTCGTAAAAATGGAGAAGAAAGATGATATCTTTCTTTTGTTTTATTTAATTCCTATTGTTTTATTCATTTACCAAATTAACCTTTATTATAAACCATTAAACACACTTAAAAGATGTCCATGTTTGTCCACTCATATTAACCATGGTATAAGTACAACATAAGGACCTCTAATTTAAGATTCCATAGCTATTTAACACTTTTAGCTAATAGAAAATCAATTTTATACTTTACGCGATTTAGTCTTTTTTATCAAATTGACCAACTAAACGATAAAATTTCTTAACGAAATTTTCACACATACACTCAATCATGTTGTAAACATTAAAATAATAATAAAATAAATATTTTGACCTCTAATTTGTGGTGCCAAAACCACTGTTCTGATTTTGACTAAAAGCGGGCTGTTACAACTCTCCCCCTTAAGGATTTTCGTTCTCGAAAATCTTACCAGTGAATAGGTTTGGGTATTGTTTTCGTATAGATTCCTCGGGTTTCCACGTAGCTTCTTCAACCCTGTTTCGATGCCATAATACTTTTACTTATGTGATTCTCTTATTTCTCCGCTTTTTGATCTCACGAGCTAAAATTTGAATTGGTTCTTCAGCATATGACATATCAGACTGAATTTCAACCTCGATCGAGGAAATGACATGTGAACGGTCGGATCAGTATCGTCGAAGCATCGACACATGAAATACATTATGTATTTTCTCTAACTCAGACGGTAAAGATAGTCAATATGCCACTGGCCCAATTCGTTCAGTAACCTCATATGGTCCGATGAATCGCGAACTCAATTTCCCTTTCCGACCAAACCGTAATATCTTTTTCCACGGTGACACTTTCAAAAACACTTTATCCCCGATCTGGAACTCAATATCTTTCCGTTTCAAGTCTGCGTATGATTTCTATCGATCCGAAGCTACTTTCAAACTATCACAAATTACTTTCACTTTTTCTTCAATTTCTCTGATCAGATCAACCTCGTGAATTTTGTTCTCGCTAAGCTCAGTCTAGTACAATGGTGTTCGACATTTACGACCAGATTGAGCTTCATACGGTGCCATTTTAATACTCGATTGGTAGCTATTATTGTAAGCAAATTCAATCAACGGTAGATATTTCTCCCAGCTACCTTCAAACTCAAGAATGCAACAACGCAACATATCCTCAAGTATCTGAATAACTCATTTGGATTGACCATCCATTTGAGGATGAAACGTAGTGCTAAAATGCAACTTTGAACCCAAATCTTCTTGCAATTTCTTCCAAAATCGCGAAGTAAATCTTGGATCTCTATCCTAAATAATAGATAGGGGAACACCATGTAATCTCACATTTTGGAAATATACAGCTCAGCTAACTTATCAAGTGAGAAATCTGTACATACCGGAATAAAATGAGCTGATTTTGTCAATCTGTCAACCACAACCCAGATCACATCTTTCTTTTTCAGAGATAAGGGCAAACCCGATACGAAATCCTTTGTTGCTCTATCCCACTTCCACTCAGGAATCATAATAGGCTGTACTAAAGCTGACGGCACTTGATGCTCGGCTTTGACTTGCTGACAAATTAAACATTTCGTAACAAATCTGAGATATCGCATTTCATGCCGTGCCACCAATAAAGCTATTTCAAATCGTTATACATTTTCGTGCTTTCCGAATGTACTGATAAACAACTACTGTGTGCTTCGTTTAGAATCTTCTGAGTTAGTTCTGAATTTCTTGGTACACATATTCTATCACGAAACATCAAACAGTCATCAGGCCCAATTCGAAACTCTGAATTAGAAGTCGACTCACACTGAGCTCGTTTTGCTTGCAATTCATTATCAAATTTTTGAGCCTCACAAATCTGCTGTAGAAATAACGGTCTCGCTTTCAACTCGGCTACTATCGAACCGTCGTCAGACAAAGTTAATTGTGTGTTTAAAGCACGTAAAACAAATAAGGACTCTCGGCTTAAAGCATCAGCAACTACATTAGTTTTCCCCGGATGATAGTCAATCACTCATTCATTGTCTTTTAGCAATTCTAACCATCTTCGCTGTCGCAAATTTAAATCTTTCTGAGTCATCAGATATTTCAAAATTTTGTGGTATAAACATGACATTTCTCACCAAACAAATAATGACGCCAAATTTTCAATGCGAACACTATCGTGGCTAACTCTAGATCGTGCATTGGATAATTCTTTTCATGCGGATTCAACTATCTCGAGGCATAACCTACAACTTTGCCTTCCTGCATCAAAATGCAACCCAGGCCATTTAACGATGCATCACTGAAAATTACGAATTCTTTACCTGACCCAGGCTGAACTAACACCGGTGCCTCTATCAATAATGCTTTCAATTGATCGAAACTTTGTTGACATTTCTCGGACCATTCAAACTTCACATCTTTCTGTAGTAATCTGGTCATCGGCGTAGCAATCATCGAGAATCCTTTAACAAAGTGTCGATTGTAAGCAGCCAATCCCAGAAAACTTCTAACCTCAGATACATTTCTAGGTGGTTTCCAATCAATAACTGTAAAAATCTTGCTCAGATCAACTCGAATACCATTTGTCGAGACTTTGTGTCCCAAAAATCCAATTTTCCGGAGCCAGAACTCATATTTGCTGAATTTAGCATACAGTTGCTTACTCTCAAGGTTTGCAATACAATCTTCAAATGCTCGGCATGCTCAGACTCATCTTGTGAATAGATCAGAATGTCATTAATGAACACAACAACAAATCTATCTAAATACGGTCTAAAAATCTGATTCATCAAATCCATAAAAATGGTAGGAGCATTAGTCAAACCCAAAGTCATAACAAGGAATTCATAATGTACGTACTTCGTTCTGAATGCAGTTTTCGGCACATCTGAGTCTTTTACTCGCAACTGATAATAACCCGATCTCAAATCAATCTTTGAAAACACTGTTGCACCTTTCAACTGATCAAACAAATCATCTATTCTTGGTAATGGATACTTATTCTTTATCGTAACTTTGTTGAGCTGACAATAGTCTATACACATTCTTATTGACCCGTCTTTCTTTTTAACAAACAATACTGGCGCACCCCAGGGCGAAAAACTAGGTCGTGCAAAACCTTTATCCATTAACTCTTGTAACTGAACTTTCAACTCTGTCGGAGCCATTCTGTACAGAGCTATTGATATCAGTGTTGTTCCCAGTACTAATTCAATACCAAACTTAACCTCTTTAATAGGTGGCAATCCCGATAATTCTTCAGGAAATACATCCGGATATTCACAAACGACTGGCACTGATTCAATCTTCTTTTCAGACACTTTAGTATCTAAAACATAAGTGAGATAAGCTTTGCAACCTTTTCTCACATATCTCTGAGCTGTCATCGATAAAATCACTATTGGTAAACCACCCGACTCATCAGATTCAATCCGAAGAATTTTATTATTCTGACATTTCAGTTCTATAGTCTTTCGTCTATAGTTCACAACAGCATCATGCAAAGTTAACCAATTATTCCCAGAATTGCATCGAACTCATCAAATGGAAAAAGCATCAAGTCAGCCAGAAAACAGTAACCCTGAGTCATTAAAGGACAGTTCTTGCAAAATTTATCAACAAGAACATACCTACCTAAGGGGTTTGATACTTTAATTCAGTAGACTCGACAGGCAAACTCTTATTAGACACCAAATTCATACATATATATGAATGAGTAGATCCAGGATCAATCAATGCAATAACATTAGTGTCGTAAAGAGAAAAAGTACCGGTAATGACATCAGGTGATGACACATCTTCGCGAGTGCGGATAGCGCAGGCTCTAGCAGGTGCTCTGGCCTCAGATCTTGTAACGACCCAAACCCGGCCCAAACGCTATGGCCGAATCTGGTCCGTTACAGTGAAAACATTTTTGAAGTTCCTTTTTGAAAACCAACTCAAAATTTTGAAAGCCTTCATTTATTTGAAGTTGCTAAAACCATACTTAGTTTTTAATTGAAAATTTAAAACAAGTCAAGTCATTATAAAATTACTAATGTGCCTGATGGCCCGTTAAAAACGTTGCGAGTTTAGTTTAGAAAACCCATTTCATCTCATTTCATAAAGAGATAATTTAAACAAATATTCGAGCGTAAAATGAAAATAAAATAAAAAAAATACTAGGAGGCCTTATTACATAAAAGAAAATAAAATTTAAATTCACAATCCTATAGTAAATAAATTGAAATTCAAGGTCCGTTAAAATTTAACTCCAACGGCATGGCCACCTCGAGTCACCCTGGCCCACATCCGCGATCTACTACACGAAAAATGTAAAGGAGAAGGTGAGTCACCAAGACTCGAGATGTAACCCTTCCCCGGTTTTAAATATGTTCATACACATCATATAATGATTAACATGCAAAACATCATATATCCCAACCTAGCCACCATACACCACTGTCTACCCGTTGTGGTACCAAACCACCTGGTGGTGCCAAACCACTTTGGTGACATATAGTCACGATGTGCTACCAAAGCACCGGTGTCCGTGAGACACAAATCGGGTGATGGGGTCAACCCATCGTGTGATACCAAATCACCGCGAGACGATCCCATATCTCAAGTGGGGCCAACCCACGGTGGTATTAACCACAGGGATAAGTCGCATCGAGGTGCCAAACCTCCGAGGTACCAAACCTCCGGTGACATATAGTTACGGTGTGTTACCAAAACACTGGTGCCCGTCGGCACGAATACACTGCCCCCTCCACTCATCAATCCCACAACAGATAAACACATATATGTTACATGCCATCACATTCTTAAATTTCATGTGTCAATACATCATGCTTACCAAAAGCATCAAATAGCAAATTCATAATAATGGTACTTACACCGAGTCGCCACTTATACCGAGTTGGTATTAATTCCAATGCTACATAAATATAAATGAGCATTCACAATATTAAGCACAGTTAATATATCATATGGTGTGTATGTACACACCTGTTATCACGATGGTCTTAAATCCTTGAAGAAAACCAATCGGCCACACTCTAAGTCCTTGCCCCTATATTCGGCCAACTATCAAGGTTAGTATTATGGCCTATTCGGCCAAACCAAAAGATTTAAAGGGATCATACTTTGTACCCGAATCCTTACCCAAATCACTTTGAGTACTAGCCTTAGCGTCCGAATTGCGAATCTGGTTTACAAACTACACTTGGTCAATTAATAACACTAATAACCATAGCCTTGGCTTTTAAACACCAATATAAGCCTTACCTATACTTACCAAATTCCGTTTGTCGTGAATGCAAGATCGATCTCACCGCTTTGAGATCCTGAGTCCTTGGTGAAATCGGCTTCAATAGAAAGGTTAGCCAACCATTAGTACTTGCCAACTTTCTGGCTTTTTCCTTTAATCCAAAAATCGCAGAACATTAGAGATAAGGAAATTGACATTCGGCTATAGCCACTCACCTTTACCTAATCACCACAATGATTAACTTGAAGAGGTCCAACCACCTTGGTATTCGGCCAAAAGAGATTCCAAATAAGAGAAGAGGATTTCGGTTCTACAAGGGAGTATAGGAGAATAGGGGTCTTAGTTTACGAATAAAGAAGCTATGGAGATGTGAAGGGTTCGGCCAAGGAGTTTTAAGAAAGAAAATAAAGAGAAAACGAGGAGGAGGAAGAAAAATACTGCTGCAGAAAAAGTCTAAAAGAGAAACCATGGTGATAGAGGGGGTTTATAAAGAATTGGCACTCCCCTCCCATTGCTTGCCAATCCACTCTTCATAGGAAGAGTTTGAATTTCAACAAACCCCCTTAATTTGCTCCTGACCAATTATTTGATTTAATTCAAATAATTTTGAACACCCAAAATAATCAAATATTAATCCCTTTAATAATCCTTTATCATCTTAATATCCTGATAATAAAATCCCTTTTTTTTTAAAAGCTCATATTATCTCTAAATAATAATAAAAGAGTTTAATTTGAGGAAAAACTCCCCCCCTTTGTGCCGTCCCATTAATGAGCAAAAAGAGGAAAATCCGCGACTCGAACCAAGGCTCCCCTTCCCCTTGATGTGGCGTCACATGCTGGCTCTTAAGTGGGCTTCTTTTGCCACTTTTCCAAGGGCTTTTAGTGTCAAATTCTCCCATTTATTCTTTTAACACCCTTCTGCTAAGGCTCCTTACCTTTTAAGTTTAAAACTAAATTTTCTTTTAAACCGAGCCCACTCAAAGCCTTAAATTAAACTCTCTTATTCCATAAATAATATTTTAGCAGTTCATACGTAAGAAAATAATGAAATTTCAAATAGCCCTGTTTTTGGGATGTTACAGTTCTACCTCCCTTAAAATAAATTTCGTCCCCGAAATTACTTAACTAGAAAAGGTGGGGGTATTCCTTGCCTCATTACATCCTCGATTCCCACGTAGCTTCCTCTGTACCATGGTTCCGCCACAGCACCTTCACCGGGGCACGCGACTTCTTACGTAGAACCTTCACATCTCGGCCTAAGATCCGGCGGTTCCTCTTCAAACGATAAATCTGAATTCACCTCGATTTACATTGCGGCACTACGCATGCGATGCGGTCCGTCGACGATATCGCCTCAAAGATTGATACGTGAAAGACATCATGGATCCGTTCGGGATTCGCGGTAACTCAAGCCGATAAGCTACCGCCCAACACGCTTAATCACCGTGATATGGCCCAATGAACCTTGGGCTTAGCTTCCTTTCCGTCCAAATCTTAACACACTTTTTCCAAGGCGACACCTTCGTAAAAACCTTTTCTCCCACAAAGATACTCCATCTCCTTGCGTTTTAAATCCGCATAGGATTTTTGCCTATCCGATGCTTCCTTAAGACGAGACCGAATCACCTTGACTTTATCCTCCGTCTCTGTCACCAACTCTGGACCCAAAATCTGTCGTTCGCCTAATTCCTTCCAACATGTCGGAGTACGACATTTCCGTCCATACAATGCCTCATACGGAGCCATCTGGATGCTTGCCTGGTAGCTGTTGTTATAGGCGAACTCTGCTAACGGTAGAAATTCCTCCCAACTACCACGGAAATCCAAGACACAACCTCTTAACATATCCTCCAAGATCTGTATCACCCTTTCTGATTGTCCGTCAGACTGTGGATGGAAAGCGGTGCTAAAATCCAACCGTGTGCCCATAGCTTGATGCAAGGCTTTCCAAAACCTTGACGTGAACCTGGGATCCCTATCTGAGATGATTGATGTTGGAACCCCATGCAATCTTACTATCTCCGAGACGTACAGCTTAGCTAGCTTCTGAAGAGAGAAATCCATCCTCACCGGTATGAAATGAGCCGACTTAGTTAACCGGTCTACTATTACCCAAACGCGTCTTTCTTCTTTGGGCGTAAAGGGTAGCCCACTAACAAAATCCATAGTGATCCGTTCCCACTTCCATTGGGGAATCTTCACTGGTTGAAGCAACCTCGACGCAGAATCGATGTTCGAATTTTTAACTTGTTGACAAGTTAGACACTTACCAACAAACTCTGTTACTTCACGTTTTAACCCGGGCCACCAAAACTGTTCTCTAAGATCCCTATACATCTTGCTTCCTCCCGGATGCATGGTGTAACGGCTGCTATGTGCATCATGGAGAATCTTCTGCCTCAATTCCACATCCTTTGGCATACACGCTCGCCCTTGAAAGCATAATACTCCATCACTCGACAGGTTATATCCTTCCAAACCACCATCCCGAACTTGTGCTCTCTTAGCGTTCAACCCTTCATCTACTGACTGTTTTTCCTTAACCTCCTCGATCCATGTTGGCTTAACCTGAAGTTCCGCCAATAGACTTCCATCATCATATAGACTTAACCGAGCAAACATTGCTCTTAAGTCCGTCACGACCTTCCGGCCAACGCGCGTACCTACCACGTTGGCCTTGCTCGATGATACTCGATTGAACAATCGTAATCCTTCAAAAGTTCAATCCATCGACGTTGTCTCAGGTTTAGATCCTTCTGAGTCAAAAGATACCTCAAACTCTTGTGATCCGTGTAAACTATCGACTTCTCCCCATAAAGGTAGTGTCTCCATATTTTCAGAGCGAAGACAACTGCTGCTAGCTCTAAGTCGTGCGTTGGATAGTTCAATTCATGAGGTCTTAACTGACGTGATGCATAGGCTACTACCTTCCCCTCCTGCATCAGCACACATCCCAAACCAGTATGGGACGCATCACAATAAACGGTGAACAATTTTTCCCGCCTGCGTCGCACCAAAATCGGAGCTTAGTCAAAATTTTCCTTAGTTTATCGAAGCTTTCTTGCTGCTTCTTCGACCATACAAATGGGACTCCTTTTCTTAGTAGCTTCGTCAACGGCGCTGCGATTAGAGAAAATCCTTCTACAAACCTTCGATAATACCCCGCTAGACCTAGAAAACTTCGGATCTCCGCCACTGACCTAGGCGGTTTCCAATCCAATACCGCTTCAATCTTGCGAGGGTCTACTCTAATTCCTTCCGCCGATACCACATGTCCTAAGAAAGCCACCTCCCTCAGCCAAAATTCGCACTTGCTGAATTTGGCATATAATTGCTTCTCCCTTAGTACTTGCAACACTATTCGCAAATGCTTGTCATGCTCTCCCTCCGTCCTAGAGTAAACCAAGATGTCGTCAATGAATACCACGACGAATCGGTCCAGGTATCTTCTTGAAATACTCTGTTCATCAAGTCCATAAATGCCGCCGGCGCGTTGGTCAACCCGAATGGCATTACCAGAAACTCGTAATGTCCATATCGAGTTCTGAATGCCGTCTTGTGGACATCAACCTCTTTTACCTTCAATTGATGGTAACCCGATCTAAGGTCTATCTTTGAAAACACCGCGCACCTTCTTGGTTGGTCAAACAAGTCATCGATCCGAGGCAAGCGGATACTTGTTCTTGATCGTTAACTTGTTTAAGCGGCGGTAGTCGATGCACATTCGCATGGACCCGCTCCTTCTTCTTGACAAATAGCACGTGTGCTCCCACGGGGATATGCTTGGTCGAATAAACCTCTATCCAAGAGCTCCCGAATTTGAGCCTTCACTCCACCAATTCCTTTGGTGCCATTCGATATGGTGCTATAGACACAGTGCCGTTCGGGTAGCAAGTCAATATCGAATTCAACTTCCCGATCCGAGGCGGCACGGAAGTTCTTCCGAATACGTCAAGCAAATTCCCCAACCGCTCAAACCTCAACTCATCGACTCTTAGCTTCCAAAGCACGTGATCCGAACCAAATATGCCTCGCAACCTTTCTTGACCATCTTTTTCGGCCTTCAAGGCCGACACCACATGGATAGGTAATTCCTTCTATCACCTATCATAACCACTTCATCGCCTCACCGTCTTAGCACCATGCGCTTAGCCGCGCAATCCAAATTCGCTTCGATACTTAACTAGCCAATCCATTCCAAGGATCAAATCGAACTCTCGAAAGGTAGTTCCATCGGATCGGTGCAAATACGACCCTTGGAGTTCTAGGGTACATCTCTATAAAGTTTGTCTACTACTACAGAGTGTCCTGGGGGCTTAGCAGTCATCTTCCTAAGAGTAGTCTCTCGAGTCTAGGTCCATAGTTCCTACCACACTACTAGCAATGTACGAAAAGCGTCGAACCCACATCAATCAATGCAACATAAGGTAAACCAAATATTAAAAACGCATCGGTTATGACGTCCGGTCGTCTCTCTCTCTCTCGCGACGCCTCATTGATAGACTAAGCCAGCCGCCTAGCCTCTCGTGTTACCCGAACCTCTCGCCTCGAGTTCACACACGACCTCGGTTGAAACCATTGTTTTCTCTGCCATTACCCCACCCCCGTGGTGGTCCAACATTTTCGCTCGAGCGCGATTCTCGTCTTCCGGCGATCCTTAGCGCTTTTGAGGACGATCCTTACCCGATGCTCCAAAGACCCACACTCAAAACAACCTTTGTTACCGGTCCAACAACCTCCCCAATGGGTTTTTCCACAGCGGTTGCACTGAGTCGGCCTTTGATTAGTAGTCGTGGGCTTTCCTCCCGATTTGACCCACTGCGCCTAGCCCGCTCGAGCATTAGTGTTACCCGATCCGGTGACCCAAATCCTCTCTTCTCGATTATTCCGACTATAGTTTTGTCTCACGGCCTCCTTAACCCCTTCGGCCACCTTGGCCTTCTCCACAAGAGATGAGAACTCACGCGCACTGGCCATGGGCAATTAGTAATCTCAGATCATCTTCGAGCCCGTCCTCAAAGCGGACACGGCGCTCATGTTCGGTGGCTACAATTCCTCCGCATACCTACTTAGCCTCAAAAACTCCGCCTCATACTCGGCCACCGACTTAGTTCCTTGCACTAGACCTAGGAAGGCTTTCCTTTGAGCATCGTGTAACTAGTGCCCACATACTTCTTTTCCGAAAGGCCGTTTTAAAGTAGTCCCACGTGAGATCATCACCGCGGCTCCATCCCGACAATCCACCACCACCGGTACGCTTCATCCTTTAGAAGCGACACCGCCCCTTTCGGACTTCTCCTCGTCGGTCAGTCGAGATCATCCATGACCCTTTCCGTAGATTCCGGCCTAATATTGCGCAAGACTGGGTGCCACTCCCGAGACACCACGGAACACCTCGGCCCCGTTAGGACCGAATCCGCTCGGGAACAGACTTGAGAGCTCCCAAATTCCCACCAGCCCGGCCACCATCTCCAACACTCGCAAAGCGACTTGCATGACATATACTCACCACCGGCCCGGTCCTGCTCTCACCGAAAGTAGGAGGTGGTGGTGGCGGTGGTACTGCGTTTTCGAACCTTGACTGACTGACGGGTTCGGACACCGTCATTCTACCCCTACGCGACCACGACGCCCACGCCCTCTAGAACTCATTCTATCTATCTGCGCTTTAATCGATTAAGAGAATTTAATGCGTTAGCATTTGTTTCACTTTCTTATTCGCGAAGAAATTTTATGAACAGAATTAGGGATTCTTTCGAGCAAACAAGGTTTTGAGCTTTTCTATCCTAGTTCACACAAAGAGTTCATGCATCCATTCCTTAATGCTTTCCATACCTATTCACTCTTTGGACATTTTACCATTTCTATTTCCTGTGGGTATTTTCGTCATTTTTCCTACTGAGGGTATTTTCGTGATAAAAGGAATTTTGAAACTTTAATAACACATGTCATTTTGAAATTCCCCAAAACTGGAGGATATTTATGAAAATTTGTAAAATTGTAATCGTTTTGAAACCAGGGGTATTTTGGTAATTTTGTCAATCAGGGGCAATTTTGTCATTTTGATAAATTAGGGATATTTTCGACAGTTGTAAAACTTTGAGGGTCTTTTCTGAAAGTTTCCCCTTCCAAATAGTGATGTAGGTAAAGTTTTCCAAAGATCAGGGTCATTTCGGTAATTTTCACAAATTGAGGGCGTTTTCGTAATTTTCTAAAACCAAAATATTTCAGTGTTGATTTTCAAAACTAAGTTGTTGTCTATTTGTAAAGTAATTGAAATTTTGAGCAAAACCATTGAACTGATATTTTATGAGTCAGGGGCGTTTTAGTAATTTTACCCCTAAGGGCATTTTTGTAATTTTCCAAAAATTTGGGTTTTTCGAGGAAAACGTTGTAAATATGAGGTTTTCTGATTTGAAAGAGTTGTTGCAAGAGCTTTGAAAACATTGGAGTTGTTGTTGTTTCATTTCTTTTCGAAAACATGGCTAATTCCCTTTTTTTTTTTTAGTCATTAGGTTTAGCCTATGACCGAGCCCTCTTGGTCAGGGTGAACCAAAGCTACGCACCAGGCAGGATTCGAGTGAAGAGGAGGTGGGTCACGCGGACCGCTTAAATACCAAGCTCTCACCGAACCTTTCTAGACATGCGCACAGAGGTTGCCACACCACTGAGCCCTCTGAGTTAGGGTGAACCGAAGCTACGCACCAGGTAGGATACCTGCGAAGAGGAGGTGAGTCACACGGACTGCTTAAATACCAGGCTCTTCCGGATCCAATCCTCGACATGCGTACAGGGGTTACCACACCCTAGCTCACTGGCTAAGTCATAGATTGGTTTAGTTCTTTAATGTCTTATGCTTGGTTCATGTGTTTGAGTAATCTAATCCTAGGGTTCAAGTCCTATAAGTCTATCTACGTTCCATACTTCCTACCCTTCTACAGAATATAATTCACCAAGAGGTTCAGAAGTACTTACCTGGGCGGATCGGTGCCGGAGACTCGGGCCATGCTGTCCAAAATCCAAAAATCATTTTATAAGGCCTTTTAAATCATTTTTGGGCCTTGGCCCCACACAAGTGAGCTTTGAACTGGCTCGATACCAATTTTGTAACGACCCAAACCCGCCCAAACGCTTATGGCGAATCAGTCCACATGTTGAAAACATTTTTGAAGTTCCTTTTGAAAACCAACTCAAAATTTTGAAAGCCTTCATTTATTTGAAGTTGTTAAAACCATACTTAGTTTTTAATTGAAAATTTAAAACAAGTCAAGTCATTATAAAATTACTAATGTGCCTGATGGTCGTTAAAAATGTTATGAGTTTAGTTTAGAAAACCCATTTCATCTCATCATTTCATAAAGAGATAATTTAAACAAATATTCGAGCGTAAAATGAAAATAAAATAAAAAAAATACTAGGAGGCCTTATTACATAAAAGAAAATAAAATTTAAATTCACAATCCCATAGTAAATAAATTGAAATTCAAGGTCCGTTAAAATTTAACTCCAACGGCATGGCCACCTCGAGTCACCCGGCCCACATCCGCGATCTACTCGTTACGAAAAATGTAAAGGAGAAGGTGAGTCACCAAGACTCAGTATGTAACCCTTCCCCCGGTTTTAAATATGTTCATACACATCATATAACAGATTAACATGCAAAACATCATATATCCCAACCTAGCCAGCCATACACCACTGTCTACCCCGTTGTGGTACCAAACCACTGGTGGTGCCAAACCACTGGTGACATATAGTCACGATGTGCTACCAAAGCACTGGTGTCCGTAGACACAAATCGGGTGATGGGGTCAACCCATCGTGTGATACCAAATCACTGGCAGACGATCCCATATCTCAAGTGGAGCCAACCCACTGTGGTATTAACCACAGGGATAAGTCGCTACTGAGGTGCCAAACCTCTGGAGGTACCAAACCTCTGGTGACATATAGTCACGGTGTGTTACCAAAACACTGGTGCCCGTCGGCACGAATACACTGCCCCCTCCACTCATCAATCCCACAACAGATAAACACATATATGTTACATGCCATCACATTCTTAAATTTCATGTGTCAATACATCATGCTTACCAAAAGCATCAAATAGCAAATTCATAATAATGTGTACTTACCGAGTCGCCACTTATACCGAAAGTTGGTATTAATTCCAATGCTACATAAATATAAATGAGCATTCACAATATTAAGCACGATTAATATATCATATGGTGTGTATGTACACACTGTTATCACGATGGTCTTAAATCCTTGAAGAAAACCAATCGGCCACACTCTAAGTCCTTGCCCCTATATTCGGCCAACTATCAAGGTTAGTATTATGGCCTATTCGGCCAAACCAAAAGATTTAAAGGGATCATACTTTGTACCCGAATCCTTACCCAAATCACTTTGAGTACTAGCCTTAGCGTCCAATTGCGAACTGGTTTACAAACTACACTTGGTCAATTAATAACACTAATAACCATAGCCTTGGCTTTTAAACACCAATATAAGCCTTACCTATACTTACCAAATTCCGTTTGTCAACCGAATGCAAGATCCGATCTCACCGCTTTGAGATCCCTGAGTCCTTGGTGAAATCGGCTTCAATAGAAAGGTTAGCCAACCATTAGTACTTGCCAACTTTTTGCTTTTTCCTTTAATCCAAATCGCAGAACATTAGAGATAAGGAAATTGACATTCGGCTATAGCCACTCACCTTTACCTAATCACCACAACAGCTTAACTTGAAGAGGTCCAACCACCTTGGTATTCGGCCAAAAGAGATTCCAAATAAGAGAAGAGGATTTGGTTCTACAAGGGAGTATAGGAGAATAGGGTCTTAGTTTAATAATAAAGAAGCTATGGAGATGTGAAGGGTTCGGCCAAGGAGTTTTAAGAAAGAAAATAAAGAGAAAACGAGGAGGAGGAAGAAATTTACATTGCTGCAGTAAAAGTCTAAAAGAGAAACCATGGTGATAGAGGGGGTTTATAAAGAATTCGGCACTCCCCCTCCCATTGCTTGCCGTCCACTCTTCATAGGAAGAGTTTGAATTTCGGCAAACCCCTTAATTTGCTCCTGACCAATTATTTGATTTAATTCAAATAATTTTGAACACCCAAAATAATCAAATATTAATCCCTTTAATAATCCTTTATCATCTTAATATCCTGATAATAAAATCCCTTTTTTTTTTAAAAGCTCATATTATCTCTAAATAATAATAAAAGAGTTTAATTTGAGGAAAAACTCCCCCCCTTTGTGCCGTCCCATTAATGAGCAAAAAGAGGAAAATCCGCGACTCGAACCAAGGCTCCCCTTCCCCTTGATGTGGCGTCACATGCTGGCTCTTAAGTGGGCTTCTTTTTGCCACTTTTCCAAGGGCTTTTTAGTGTCAAATTCTCCCCATTTATTCTTTTAACACCCTTCTGCTAAGGCTCCTTACCTTTTAAGTTTAAAACTAAATTTTCTTTTAAACCGAGCCCACTCAAAGCCTTAAATTAAACTCTCTTATTCCATAAATAATATTTTAGCAGTTCATACATAAGAAAATAATAAAATTTCAAATAGCCCCGTTTTTGGGATGTTACAGATCTCACTGTAGAATCTCTCGTTATACCATGAGTACCACTTGCATTTCCCGCATTTCTTGGCGGCCTCCCTCGAGTAGCTGTATTGCTCGATCTTACATTTTGAGATTTATCTTTTTCATTTAGTTCGAGATAATCTCTGATAAAATGATCTCGTGAACCACAAATGTAACAAGCTCTATTATTATTTTTCATCCAGCACTCTCCAAAATGCCGTCTTCCACACTGTTGACACTCAGGTTTAACATATTCACATTGCCAACACTTGATACCGATATAGTTTAAGCTTTAGGCCCAGTATATTGCTTTCCACGATCCCGATTAGAATATCCCACTGAAGCCTTCGATTGGTTAAAATAGTCTCTAGATTTCTTCGACGAGGACTGATAAGGTGTACTCATCGATCTCTCTCTCGAGTCTCTTGCCTCTGAATCAGCCTTTCTCTTTTATTGGCTAAATTTTTCGGCTTTGGAAGCCCATTCAACTAACAAAACAAAATCTTTTAAATCTAAAATCCCGACCAGAAGTTGAATATCTTCATTTAGCCCATCAACTGATCGCTGTAAAATCAGAGTTTTAAAATTTATAAAAGAATGATCAAAACCTGAAAACTAACTCTGACAACGATTAAAGGCAAGTGTACCTATCAAACAGTAGTATAGCTTAGGCAAGACCGGATATCGAACCCAAAGGAACTAAAAGTACTAATACTAACTTTCTTTTTATTATTTAGCCTTAAAAATAGAGTGAATTTGCTTTTGACGAAGCCTAAACTAAGGACACAAAGACAAAAAGGACGAATAGGAAAATAACTTTGAAGGAAAACTCAGTTGATTACGATGATACCCTTAGGAAGAATCCACCTAGACTTCACTTACTAATTAACCCTAAATTATATGATTTCTTTTACTTAGCTTGATCCGTAAGACTCCCTAACCTATATTAAACCCTCTCTCGAGGCGAATAACGTCTAACCCTAGGTTAATTAGTGAAACTCTCGTTCACTTATAATAACCCCCTAGGATAGCAGTAAATCGATCAATGGACTCCCATATGAGGTTTCACCCTAATCCGGCAAAATCTCGTAACCCTATCTCTAGGCGTTCGATCAACTCCGCTTAATTATGCTAGATCTACTCTTAGGCAGGGTCTATTCCTCCTCCACCTAAGCACATTAGATTTGGATTAAGCAACATAATTAAGAACAAACTAAGTAATTATCATATAACTTAAAAATCAAATAAAAAGATCTATCTAGGTTTCATCCCCTTCAGGTATCTGAAGGGTTTAGTTTATAATGAATAAACAAAACATCGCAAGAGAAAAGATAAAACAAAACATAAGAAAATCCTAAAACTCCCTGAAGGAATTGAAGGAGAATTCCGCCGTCTTGAGTATAATTTCGGGTTCTTGGGATGGATCAACTGGCTATCTTTGCGTTATTCCCTAACTTTGACCTTCTTGACTTGGCTCCTTGGCCTAGCTTTGACGCCCCCTCAAAGATGGTACTTAGGGGATATATATAGGCTCTTGGAATGCGATTCTTTCTCCCAAGTATCCTTTTCCGACTGAAATTGCTCACTCTGACGACAGAGGCACGGCCATGTCACACGCCCGTGCAAATCGAGACCTGACCATGTTCGGACTTCTTTAATGAGGCACGACTATGTAAATTGGGAGAAGACCGTGTTCTCAATGATTGGCGTGGCACGGCCGTGTGGGCTTAAGTCCAGGCCGTATTGTTTTCGTGAATTGGCCCATTTGGCCCGTTTTAAGCCTATTTTACGTTCTTTTCATCCTTTGGTGCTTTCCTGAGTATAAGACATAAAAAGAAAGGATTAAGAGCACCTTTTTACACAAATCAAGGGATAAATCATCCAAAAGCATATTAAATGTGGGCTTAAAATATGTTACTTTTACGGTTTATCAAATTCCCCCACACTTAAGCTTTTGCTTGTCCTCAAGCAAAATTCTCAACTTACAATTAAAACGAACTTTCCACGATTCATAATTCCTATTAACAATGCCTTATCCTAATTCATAGATAGTTTATACATGGATAATTCAACTCAAAGATTCGTAAAGATTCAAATAAGAGAAGTCATACATTTGTAGCACGAAAAACATAGATGTTTCCCTTCATTTAAATAATTACCTTTAATTCAAAACCTACAAGGATTAACATCCTCATAAAAGATTCACTCAAATCACTAGAAAAGTGTTTAAGGGTCAAAATTAAGCACTCATAAGTCGAACCTGAAAAGTTAATCCCATAGGCTTGCCTAAAAATCAAATCTCCACCACTGTAAAATGATATGATAAACAGATCAAAAGGTCTTTGTTAGGGTTGTAACGGGGCTAGGGTTAAAGGTGTGGATAAAGGCTGAAATTAGAAGGTTATAATCGAGATTGAATTGATAAGTTACCTACCTAAAAATTTTGTAAGATAAAATTTACATCAACTGAAAATAATAATCCTACTAATACGAGCTTTTTCTTTTGATAATTAGACTTTAACTTGTATAAGCTCATTCTTCATAATACTAATACTGAACATACTCCTATTTTTTAGAACAAACTAAATACAAGATAAGTTTAACTACCAGAATAATAAACTTAGGTAACTAGCTCAAATCAAATCTCGATTAAGGGGTAGTCAAAATAAAGGGTGATAACAAATACAAAGGGTTTTTGGGTTAAAATTAGCGGGTAAGTCAATAAAAAGGGTTGTTAGGCTCAACGGGGTTCACTAAGGGTTAATTATGAGGGTAGGCTTTTTAGTGGTGTAAGTGGGTTAAACCTTGGTGCCTTTATCATCTCGGTATATCAAATCATAACTGTGGTCTTGACATGTATAATTGAGGCAAGTTCTAGAATAACAGTTCATAGTTGACATACTCATAATCAAGAAGTGAGCATGAAAAAGAATGTATGCTCTATAAGGCTCAAATTCTCACAAAAATTATAGGTGTTTTTGATATCAACCTTGTAAATCTCAAATTTTAAGATAATATTCAAATTCCGGTTGACAACCTAAAATTTTAATTTTTAGAAAATTAGACTTATCATGCTTGATTCCCTAGTATTCTTCAAATTTAATCATCAATGCACAATTAATTATGACTTATTCAAAAGCATATCAATAAAAATCACAAATCATCAAAAATTTCATCTTAATTAGTATTATGAGAAAATTACTTTAAAACAAGATTAAATTCAAGGTTTTGAGAACAATGCAGAAAGTTAGGCATTTTTATCCTTAGGGTTTGAGAATAATGAAAAAAGTTAGGCATTTTCTCAGAATAACTATTCACCCCCCCACACTTAAGATGTACATTGCCCTCAATATACAAAGATAGATAATGACATTTAAGGGATAAATCAAAAGAGAAGGGGAAAGAATTACTCCCTGAGTTGTAGATGTTTTCCCGAATGAGTGTCTTTGGTGGCGGTGATGGTCAGTCAGGATAACGTTCCTACGCTAGATGAAGAAATTGGGTAGCGCTTTAAGAAGTAGCAAGGCTTTATTAAGACCTAATAAAAATAAACTAAATATAAAGACAAGAAAGACAAAGAGAAAGAGATTAAGAAGGAGAATAGACTAAGGCTAGGAGATAAAGGGGCTTGAGAATCCTTATTGGTAGGTGGTTCGCGAGGTGGGTGTGACTTCTAAGGCGACGGAGGTGTTGGTGGTGGCGGAAGTGGCGTGATTCCCAAGCAGCCTTTAGACCTGACACTAAGAAACTAAACTAAGTTAAACTAATTTAAACATAAGATTATTAAAGAAATGGAGAATGAAAGGAAAGAGAAATGAAAAATAAAAACTAATTGGTCTCATAGATCCTTGGCTTAGTGTTGAGACGAAGCTGCCGGCATGAACTCATGTTGATCGCTCTTTGTTAAGGCTCCTATGCTTAGCTTCTTTCGCTTCTTCGGCATGTTGTTGGCGTGCACAAGGATCTAGAGTAAAGAATCTGAGATGGAAGAGAATGAGAAGCAAAAATAAGAGTAAAAATCAGAAGGAGAGAAGGGGAAGAGTTGAGGGGTTTAAATAGATGCTCAAGTTTGGTAATCCCCCACGGCCATGTCCCAGGGTGTTTCGATTTACACGGCCTCCTCACACGGCCGTGTTCTAGAGGGTGTTATCACCCTATGCCTATGTTTAAACCCTCCATGCCCGTGCTCGTGATGTTTTTCTGTTGGCACAGTCGTTTGTCACGGGTGTTTTACCCGTGCTCGATAAGTCAGTAACCTTAGTAATTTCACACGGTTATGTGGCATGGTCGTGTTTTATCCGTGGTATGCAAGTCAGTAGCCTCACACAGTTGGTGCCACGACTGTGCCATATCTATCGGTGCCCGTGTTGAGAGTGGTTGGGTCTGTGACGCTGGTTTGGTGGTTGGGCTGACTGCACGGCCACAGACACGGCCGTGTATAAGGCCGTGTGGTCTGTAATCCTGCACTTTTGGTTAGTTAAAAAGGAAAAGAAAAAGAAAAAGAAAATGTAAAATAATGCAAAAAGAAATAGGGTTAGTACTCGGGTTGCCTCCCGAGAAGCGCTTGTCTTTAGTCTTAAGCTAGACTTCCCTCATTTTTTAAAATTTTAGGGAGGTTTAAAAGTTTGAATATCTTCCCTCAAGTCTACAGTTTTAGTTTTATGACAAAATTGAAGTCGAGAATTGGTTACCTTGAAAGTGCCAAATGTAGGATTGCTTACCTCGACTATTCCTTGTGGGAAGATATCGTGTACCTTAAGAAGGAGTTCTCTCTTTTCCTTCGGGTTTGTTGTGAGGTTCGGCAGAACTTGGTCTCCTATTTTCAAGTGATTTGATGTCCCCACGAGCTTTTCTGGTGGTTCCTTCGGTTTTACTTTGTGTGAATCCGGCTCTTCTTTGACCTGTGTTTTCTGTTTTTCCTTGTGTAACCCTAGTTTTTCCTTGAAGTGCGTTTTCCACTCGTCTAAGTCATTGGGTTGAATTCTTTACTCCTCGTGAGTTATTTCTTTGTTGGCACTGAACTAAGGATCCGGTTTAATTGTTTCCTTTTTTGGTGGTTCCTGAAAAGAATATGTAATTGAATGATTATCAAAAGAATTTCCTTTCTCACCTTGATTCTTTGATGACCTAGCTGATTCAAGGGCTTGAAGACTAATTGAGTCGTCACCTACACAAAGTATGAGCTCACCTGTGGCAACATCAATTTTAGTCTTGGCAGTTGCTAGAAAAGGTCTTCCTAAAATTAAGGGGATTGAATTATCCTCATCCATGTCTAAAACAACAAAGTCTACTGGAAAAACAAATTTATCGATTTTTACGAGAACATCTTCAATAATGCCCCTATGAATTCTAACAGTTTTAAGTCCAGGCCGTGTTGTTTTCGTGAATTGGCCCATTTGGCCCGTTTTAAGCCCGTTTTACGTTCTTTTCATCCTTTGGTGCTTTACTAAGTATAAGACATGAAAAGAAAGGATTAAGAGCACCTTTTTACACAAATCAAGGGATAAATCATCCAAAAGCATATTAAATGTGGGCTGAAAATATGTTACTTTTATGCTTTATCATCAACAAACCGCTTACACATGATTTCTTCAGTAGAAACATACTCACGAGCGTACTTGCTTAATCGTACGAATTCTCTTTCATACTTGGTTACAGTCATGTGGCCTTGTTTCAATTCTAAAAACTCTTTATGCTTTTGATTCAGAAATTGTTGAATGATGTATTTCTTTTGGAATTCAGTCTAAAAGAATTCCCAGGTAACTCTCTCCCTCGGCACCACCTATACTAATGTATTCCGCCACTGATATGCTATATCTCTCAAAAGAGATATAGCACACATTAAAAATTCATCTGGCGTGCAAGAAAGCTCGTCAAACACTCTAATTGTATTTTCAACTCAAAACTCGGCTCTCTCAGGGTCATCGTCAACATTAGCTCTGAATTCTTCAGCCCCGTGTTTACGGATCTTGTCAACTGGGGGCTTATTCAATCTTAAAAGCTCGACTCCTTGAGGAGCTACACGTACAGGTTGGGAATTAGGAGAGGGTGGAGGTTGTTGAGTAGCCAGGTTCGTATGAATATATTGAGTGAATCACTCGTTCATCATTTAGAAGAAGGCTTCTCTAGCCTCTCCTCCCTGGCTACCCGTAATAGGTATAGAATCAGATGGCGTGTAGCTAGTGCGGGAGCAGGCACATTACTCTCAACCTCACCAGCTATTGCTTGATTGGGATCCATTACTATATGAAAACACAGTTTAAAATGTCAGGAGTCATCACACTATCACAATTTATATATAGCATATATAGCTAGACTCACACACATGCTACTTTAGTCCTAGAATCAACTAAACTGTAGCTTTGATACCAATAAATGTATATTCAGTTTCAGAATAGGGTTACGAGGTATTACCAATCAATTCACAACACATATAGCATACATTTATGCAACAATAAGCATTCATTCTCATAAATCATTCAACACAATCACATTGTCCCTTATAAGGGCCTACGAGGCCTTAAACATAATTTACAAGTGGTTCGGGACTAAACCGATATCATACAAAAATTCTAGGAACTTAGAAATTTTTCATGTAAACAAGGGTCACAAGCCCGTGAACAGGCCGTGTGCCTCACACGGCTAGTAGACACGCCCGTGTCTCAGGCCGTGTGAAAACAAGGCATATATACTGACTTGGGTCACACAACTAATCACACGCCCATGTGTCTAGCTCGTGTACCCTTCGAAATGGCCACACACGCCCGTGTGCCAGGCTGTGTGCTAGGTCATGCCAAAATTGTAGGGTATACTGACTTATGCAACATGGCCATGCCACACGCATGTGTTCTAGGTCGTGTGTCAATTAGGGGGTATACTGACTTGTACCACACGGCCAGTCACATGACCGTGTGTGAGACTATGTAGAGCATACTGACTTCAATTTAATTTCAACACCAAGGGACACACGGCCTTGTAACATGACCGTGTGTCACACACGGCTGAGAAACACGCCCGTGTCTCTACCCGTGTGGACAAAAATAGGCTATTTGCAAGGCCAGTTTGCCACCCATTTTGCACATACCTACATAAGTATAAATAGTACCATTTCAAGGCACAAATATGCAGCCAAATCAATCCTAATTCATGCATATTTCATGCTATACAATTACAACCATTTCACTTACTCAAATATAACTCAAAACAATATCAACAATATGGTTCATTTACCATAATTCACATATATGATTCATTCAAATAAACCATTCCAAGTATGTATTATCAATTCAACCTCATTCATTCATTATGGGTTAATATACATAATTCAAAACAAAGCCATTCACACATCTTTATACATTAACCAAATCATCATTACAAGTCAACTTAAATGGCCCAAAATACATGTTCATCAAGGATATCAAAATGACTCAAGCCTATACATGCCATATACCATATATACACAACTCAAAAGTACCAAGTAGATGGTTGGATAGTGTGACGTAGTCTCTGAAGATCCCCGAGTCCGAGCTATCTTTGAATTCACTAAAAAACATGGGAAAAACAAATAAAGTAAGCTATAAAGCTTAGTAAGTTCGTACTAAATATACTCAACAATTCATAAAACACAATTCATCAATTTAAACAAGTTAATGTATAATTCATGATGATATCAAACTTTCCATAACCTTATTCATATAGTTATATGAAAAATCATAACCTTTTCTATTTAAACTTCATACTTACATGTACATACCCATACAAATTCAAGAGAACTCATACCTTCGCGTAACACTGTCAAATACTCGATGTTTCACACACTAAGTGCCATCGCATAGCCGAAGCTATTATAATTCTACACACTAAGTGCTTTACTCGATGTTTCGCACACTAAGTGCCACCGCATAGCCGGAGCTATTATAATTCACAAATACTAAGTGCCTTACTCGATGTTTCGCACACTAAGTGCCATCACATAGTCGAAACTATTATAATCCCGCACACTAAGTGCCTAAACATAGTCGATTTATCGTTGAACATGAACAAAGTCTCGTATATACAATTTATGCAATATCAAAACATTAAAAGCATAATTGTAACAATTTTTAATACGTATGAACTTACCTCATATTCAGAATTGATGAATCGGATTGACTACTCGATAACCTTACTTTTCCCTCGATCTAAATCTGAATTCTTAATTCGATAACCTTGCTTTTCCCCCGATCTAAATCTGAATTCTTTCTTTCTTGATCTATATGTATTCCAAATTAACTCATTTAGTCATCAACTCATTCAATTTAATCCGAAAATACACATTTGGTAATTTTTACACATTTACCCCTAATGTTTCACAACTTTTACAATTTAGTCCTTATTTCCTAAAATCACAAATTCATGCAATTTAATCCAATTTCACTATAGTAAAATTTCACTAGTGTCCCTAGCAGCCCACATATTTCATTTTTTTTCACAATTTTACCACATAAATTTCACAAATTTCAAATTAGTCTCTTTTTGACATTTTTGTCAAAAATCACTTAACAAAACATGTAAAATTATCATTAAGCTTTCATATTTCAACATTAAACATCAAAGAACACATAGATTCAACAATGGCAACTCTCAAAATCTTTGAAAGTTTCAAAATTAAAGGTACGAGCTAGGTAGAACACGAAGCAGCGATCTCAAAAACATAGAAATCATTAAAAACGAGACAAAAATGAACTTACATGCACAAGGAGACTAGGACGAATACTTCAAGCTATTTCAATGGATTTTTCACCCTAATTTTTTGTTGTAAAAATGGAGAAGAAAGATGAAATCTTTCTTTTATTTTATTTACTTCAAGCTATTTCTTTTATTTTTTGTTGTAAAAATTGGAGTGGTTGATTAAAAACTAAAATTAACTAATTAAATTAACTACGAACATGACAAAGAACAATTCAGGAAAATAAATGATTAACAACCAAGAAGCGAGACAATACCCAAGAAAGAATTCACCTAGACTTCATCTGTCATTATCAATCTAAATTACGCAATTTCTTCACTTAGTATCTTTATTCGTAGAAATCTCTTAATTATGCTAATATCTCTATTTAAAACTAAGAGCAACTGACTCTAGGTCGATTAATTAAAATTTATTTCTAATTTAAACCCTTATTATCGCATTAGCTCGATCTATGGACCCCTTATTAGATTTGATTCTAATCTGGTAGATTTATGTCGTCCTATTTCTAGGATTGCATGCAACTCCACTCAATTATGCTAGATCTACTCTTAAATAGAGAATTTTCCTCTTTTGATTTAAGCACATCAAACATGGATTAGTAGTCCAAAAATATTAAACCAAGAGCTAAGAACACATAATTGAGAACAAGATTCAAGTATTTATTACATAAAACAAAAATCAAAAGAGAGAATTCATCATAGGGTTCATCTCCCCTAAGTATTTAGAAAATTAGTTCATAATCGCAAATAAAAACATCCAAAAGACAATATAACCATAAGAAATACAGAAACTCATAATAAGCTTCAAATAAATCAAAAGGAGATCTTCAATCTTTATGGAAATCTACTTCAGAGTCGGCTTCGTTGGTGTTTTTCGAGTTGTTTTCTTGAATATTCTCTGACGACTTCCTCCTACCTTCTTATTTGTGTCATATATAAGTATTAGAATGCCCAAAAAACATAAAAATTGTGTTTTCCCGCATGTTTGGAGTACGATTCGTGAAATCCACACAATTTGGCACATGGTCGTATGGCAGCCTATATGGCTCACACGGCCGTGTCTAGCTCGTGTGGCTCTTGAAACTTGTTCTGATTTTCCAATTTTCACTCGTTTTGTGTTCCTTTTGCTCCCAAATACTCTCCTAAGTATAGAACATGAATTTAAAGGATTAGAAGCATAAAATTCACAATTTTAAATCGAATAGTCATCCAAAAACGCATTAAGAATGAGGCTAAAACATGTTACTTTTGGCATTTATCACATTGTGATGGCCACGTTGCGACAAAGAAGAGATGAAGTTGCGCGTTGGCCTGACACTTTAAAATCTTTACAATTTGGTCCTAATTCGATCTCGGATAGCAAAAGAGCTTTCATAAGCTCATATAAGGCCCATTAATGAATGTAAATTGTATCACATACATATATTGGTCATATTAAATGGTTTAGTGGTATAAATGGAATATAAATGACCATCGTTGTTTCAATAATCAATGTAGCACCTCATGACTTAAACCCGATGATCGGGTCGGGTATAGGTGTTACATGTCATTATGGGTCATACTGAGGAATGGGCACCCTTTAATGGTTAGAGGGTCACATGTGACGAGTACATTATCTATTATTATCTTAATAATAACAATCAAGACAAGTAGAGAGCTGAATATTAATTTTGATGACTTAGATTCAATTGTGATACTTGATGAAAATGGTAATGCAAAAATTGGAGAATACGATGTTAAAAGAATTTTGTTATACATCAGATGTATTGTCGAGGTTTTGCATTAGCATGCCTTCAAACACATAGAAATCTTTGAAGCATAGTTGAAAAAGGCAAGCCTTATCTTTGGTTTTGCCAACCAGCCTATTTAAGTCAAAAGATCAATAGTGCTCCCACTAGCTATTGGAGATAAAGTGCATACTACAACAATCGGAAAAAAGTTATTAGCTTTAGAACAACCCTCACACACAATGTTATTTTTGGGTGATCGTTGATGAGAAAAGCTAAACTACTCTTTACAACATTCGTTTGACAATCAAAATTTCTACCTTGGGTGGAGTGGAGGATAAGAGGTCCAACTAGTAGTTAGCAAGGCAATGCCACTTCATATCCCTCCAACTAACACAACAACATGAGCCCTCGCATATGAGAGTGTAAACTTATAATCCCATGATAATAGATTCACAAGCTAATCTTCTTAAAAAACAATTTTAACCCTCAAGAGTGAAAATGCACGAAGGCAAATGAGAATATACAAGGCAAAACTAGTAAAGAAAATCCAGTTATATAATAATTATTCAAAAAAAATAGCACGAATTTCCTCTATTTTCTTGGAAATGGAAAGGCGCGTCCTACTTCATTTGTTAAAAAATGATGTTGATGTTTTTACTTGGACAATCATATATATGCCAAGTATTAATTCCTCAATATTTCTTCATTCATTAAATGTTGATGTTTCAGTGAAACTAGTTAAACAAAAGAAAAGAAAGCTCTCTATAGAAAATGTCTAAGTCCTAAGGGATGAAGACAACAAGTTGTTGGCAATGAACTTAATAAGGAAAGTGCCATACATTGATTGGATTTCCAATGTTGTGATACTGAAAAAGAAAATTGGAAATGGAGAACGAATGTAGAATTCACTTGTTTAATCAAAGCTTACGCCAAAGAGAATTTTCCCTTTCCATTGGTTGACAAGTTAGTCAATTCATCTATCATTCACAAGCAATTAGTTTTATAAATGCTTTTTCAAGGTATAACTAGATCAAGATGATCCCAAACGATCTGGAAAAAACATCTTTAATTACTAAGGAAGATATGTTTTATAAATTCTAATTGTAGATTTCTTCAAAAAACTTGGATGAATAATGTATTATCCCAAATATGTATTATAACCCATCTTACCTTCTTAGGCAACCCTACCTTATTAGACATCTCACCTTATTAAGCACTTTACATTTTTAGAGGCATTTCAAGTATAGTCTTTAAATTTTGTGTTTCACATTCACCTTCTCAAGCCAGTTTTAATTCTTATTACAATTCAATATGTTAAAAATCATTAAATTTCAATTACTATATTCGATAATTATTAAAACTTCAAATTTTAAAGAATCAATAAGGTAGTACAATTACAAAGTGAAATTTCAAATGGAATAAATCATAAATTTTTTATGGGATTATTCACTTGTGGTGTTCATAATGTGACTTACCTCAATCTTGAGTAAGTGATACACTATGTGCGTGACTTGTATACTTTGATGTATTGAAACCCTGAGTTGAATTAGTAATAAAGCTTAAAGCTGGTACATTTGGTATATGACTTTTTCATGACATAGTTTTACCTATGATATGGAATTCATAGCCCAATCAAGGGTAAATGATACCCTTTCATTGATATTACATGGTAGATGGAAAAGTAATGTGGTCAGGTATCATTTGTCTAGGATGAATAATTTAATTAATAGTTGTTAGTAATTGACTTTTTCATGAAGGAAGATGTAATGATTCTCATGAGATAAAATAGGATCATATTAGGTGACAAAATTTAACTCAAAGAGATTAAGAATATCTTATAAGGGTAACACATTTATGACAAGGTCATTGGAAGGGCATTTGGTTAAGCAGCTTTCGTAACAGTATATAATAAGGTGAGTTTGGGCATGGTACTTTAATGGAAAAGCTCTTTAACTAAATAATGTTGTAATTAATAGACAGCGTTAGAACTAAATTAAAAATTATTTGTACCTTAATTATACATGTCAAATAAGTCCTTCTGCTAACCCGGTATAACCTTGATGGTTAGCATTTGAACTAATTAAGATGAATAAATGAAAATGAAAAATTAGAGAAATTGATCAAATGTATCACTATTAAATAGAGATCATTGGCTAGGCCAAATTACATCACATTAAGTGTCGACACTATCAATTTTTTAGTGAGATTCAATTTTCAAATAAATTCTAACTTTTGAGCGAATTTGCTTTTCAGTTTCTAGCCTTTAAAAGATATTGTTATTCTTGTTGAGTATCAATAAATTTTTCATAGTTTTGATCACTTCGTGAATTGGAGCCCAGGAAGAAGAGGTTTGAGAATAGAAAAGAAGATCATGTTGGTCAAAAGCCGAGAACATCCTTTATTGGTTATTCTAAAACACAAGTACCAATTCGATAAAGATCTTATTGGTATAAAGAACACAATCACTCAGGTTTTCAAAAATTGTATTTTTCAACTGTGCAATAAAATTGTTTTTTAAATCAAAATTTTCCAACATTGGGTTCCTTAGGCTCATCCATTTTCTTTCTAATTCCTTTTTCCCTTACCAACCATTTTACCAGTAAACCGAAATAAACACTTGTTTACAAAGTAACAAATGTAAGGAATTTTCCAACTCAGACAGTGTAAAAACCACTCTAAAACATAGAAACACAAGAAAAAAAAACTAAAAAAAATAGAAAAGGAGAGTTATCCTAGCAGACAACCCTTTTAATCCTTCTAAATTCTTCATCGATGGAGCAACCAATAATTTACAATAGTTTCTATCAATTCTAAAAAGTTAAAGATAAAGAAATTTGAATTTGGGGAAGATATATATAAAGACCACCAAATGATGCTTCCTCAACAGGCCTTGTACCGTACGAGAACTTATCACCAACAAGTACTTGACACATGGAAAGCTTGTCCTCAAAGCATCGATTTTCCAACCAATCATGTAACACCCTTCGCTCGACCCGACCACCAGGTCTAAGCTATAGGATGTACCGTCTGTTGCTTGAGCAACTACAGTCAATTACATAGTAACAAAATTATTCAAATATACAATTATATGTTAAAAACATTTACATTATGATACAAAATCAAATTTTAATCTTAATCGAGCTTACGAAAGCTCTTTGGTTGACCCAAGCATGAAATATGACCAAATTATAAAGTTTTGAAATTTCAGACATTGTGATGGCATCACTTCCACATTGTGATGTCATCAAATAGTTTATCAGGTCATGACGTCAAGCCACTCGATGTGGCAACATCACATACTCTCAGCCAATGTTGCGACGGGGAAGATTGCTTGTTGGGAAGTGGACTTTATTTTTGGTAAAATTTAGGCTATTCAGTACCTATTTCAAGTCTACCTTTCAAATTTAACATTTGGTGCATATTTACACAACTTTACCTGGACAAAAATCATTCCAAACACATACTAAAACATGTGTAAACATCCACAACCATCTTTACATCAACTATACTACCAATTCAACCTTTAAACATAACATTATAGTACCATGGAATTCAAACCAATCCATTTGGAAAATATCAAACATTTACTTAACTCAAAGCTTCTCAAAACATGCCAATTTACATTCAAAATGGCCATTCCAAATGCTTCATACTTATATCAAACCATTTACCAAATCATACCATTTTCAACTAAACATTCACATTGCTAAAATCAAGCATTTGAAAGGTTTGAAACTAAACTATCATGCAAGATCCTACTTAACACCAATATACATGCTAAAAAACCAAGGTTAAACAATTTAATCACTATCGAATTAATAAAGGGATAGTGTGAGCTTCTTATGGATCCGTTCGACACATTCCGCAAGTTGGAAATCTACAGGGAAAGGGAAAACAACGGGGTAAGCATTTTAAATGCTTAGTAAGTTTATAGGTGAGAAATCAAAAACTTACCTTGATAAACTATTAAATATGATAAGTTACTAAAATGTTGGCATAATTTGGCTAAACATAACATGTCACAAAAATGAATACGGCGAGTTTTATAACAAACATCAAACCAAGTATAAACATGTATATATCATGTCATTCATGTAGCTATAGGTAAGAAGTTTAACTCTTATTCCAAATCAGAGTAATGTAATTATTTGAATACTATAGACTTTATGTTCACAACATTCACTAATTCATCATTTGAATACTGAATTCATTCCAATATCATTTTAATTTCTCAATTCATATAATCTATTTTGCTTGTTGAAACTTAATAAATGAATTCGAATACACAAGTACTAAATCACATCAGTTGCAAATCCGAGCTAAATATATATTCGTGTCAAATTACCAGTCCAGGCTAAAACTTTAACGACATGTCAAATTGCTTGGCCAAGTCGAAAAAATACATGTCAGGTTACTCGCCCGGGCTAAAGCTTTCAAATGACACCAATGTACAAGTCCAGGATAAAACTGTGTTACAAGTATCTTCGAGGCCAAAAAAAATTCTGAATCTCAGTAATCATCAGTAACCAATCTATATCAGTGTGCACAAGACCTTTACTAAGTTCATTCACGCATTTTCATCACATATATACATTTCTTACAATTTAGCCCAAATCTCACCTTTATACCAATTCACAACCAAACACATATATAATCACAAATCAAATACACAAGAAATTAAACACACTTATACCATATGAACTTACCTAATCAAATTAGTGAAGAAGTTGAATTTGCAAGGACTAATCGATAAATTTGCATTTTTCTCGGTTATCCTAGATTTTGTTCAATTCCCGATCTATACGATAATTCAATTCAATTTATTAATTCCAAATAGTTTATAATATACTATCATATCTCTGAATGGGTGATAAATTCTAAATGTAGCATGTTTCAGCCTAATTCTTAATGCATTTTTAGATGATTATTCGAGTTAAAATGGTGAATTTTATGCTCCTAATCCTTTAAGTTCATGTTTCTATACTTAGGAGAGCATTTGGGAGTAGAAGGAATGAAAATTGGAGGAAGTTTTAAGAGCCACACGGGTTGGCCCATTCCACACGAGCTAGACACACAGTCGTGTGAGCCACACGACCATATGACAGGCCGTGTGGATTTCGCGAATTGCACTCTGAACATATGGAAAAATGCAATTTTTAAGTTTTTTTTGGGCATTCTAAGACATATATATATCAAAGATAAGAAGAGGGGAGCAAGCCATCAGAGAATATTAAAGAATACAATCGAAAAACACCGTTGAAGCTGACTCTAAAGTAGATTTCCATCATGATTGAAGATCTTCTTTTGATTTGTTTTATAGATTATTACGAGTTTCTTTATTTCTTGTGGTTATACTGTCTTTGATATGTTTTTATTTACAATTATGAACTAATTTTGTAAATACCTAAGGTGATGAACCCTATAATGAATTCTCTCTTTTGATTTCTGTTTAACGGGATAAATACTTGACTTTTGTTCTCAATTATATGCGCTTAATTCTTGGTTTAATATTTCTAGACTATTAATCCATGTTTGATGTTCTTGAATCAGAGGAGGAAAAGTCCATGTTTAAGAGTAGATCTAGCATAATTGAGTGGAGTTTCATGCAATCCTAGAAATAGGACAACATAAACCTACCGTGTAACATCCTAGATTAGGGGTTATGCGTTTGGAGCATAACTCAAGTGCTAGTGGGTTTTAAAGGTATTTGGAGATGTTTTAAGAGTTTTTAGAACTCTAGAATGAAGGTGAAAGCTTTGGGAAATAATTGGATTTTAGGTTAAAAAGAGGAAACTAGGCAAAGAGGCTTTAAAAGAAATTATGTGGGGTTTAGGACATAAGGAATTAATTGGCAAAGTGGCTTGGGGCGCTAAGGTGCAAGGGACTTTGGAGGAAGGGGTTGAGCGGCAGGAATCGCACTTGGGAGTGTTATTTTTGGCGTTAAAGGGGAGCAAGGCCAGAGAGGCCTTAAAGGAAAAATCTTAGGCGTGTTTGGCATAAAACAGGCCTTGGCAAAGTGGCTGCAAGGCGCCACTTAAGGGCCTGGAAGTGACGCCTGGCGCAGGTCTTGGGTTCGAATCGCGGCGGCAGCAAGTAGTGGTTTATTTTTGCTTTTGGCGTTAAGACAAGGGGGAGCTAGGTGAAGGAGGCTTTAAAAGAAATTGTGGTGAGTTTATGTCACAAAAAGACACCGTGGCAGAGTGGCCTAGGCGTTACCTGTAAGCTTGCTCCAGTAGGTCTCATGTTCGAACCTTGGGGGCAGCAAATGGGTGTCTTATTTTATGCTTTTGGCGCCAAGAGAGAAGGGAGTAATGGACGGCAATTGGACTTTTAATTGGGTGAGGATTAAGTTGGATTTTATTTTGAATTTCGGCTAGGATATAGGATAAAGGTAGTTTTATTTTATTTATTTTAAGTTGGTAGATATAGGAGATAATTATGTGATTTGTTTATTTTTTAAAAAGGTAGGATAATTATTAATTTATTTTATTTAGTTTAAATAAATAGATAGAAGATAATTGTGGCTTTAGTTTATTTATGAGTAGATAAGGGATTAAGGTTGGATTATTTTATTTTATTTGACAAGATAATAGAAGAGATAATGTGATGGTTTATTTTATTTTACTTGGTAAAGTGATAAAGAAGGGATAATAGGAGATTTATGAGGAATTTGATAATGAATTGATAAGGTGGCCGAATGAGGGACTATTTGGGGTGCCTAGTCGGTTTTGAAGCTTTATAAGGAGAGGGTGCTGAATTTAGTTTCTTTTTCCCATTACTTGTGCTGTTCTTTCTCTTGTGCAAAAGCCATTTATATTTCTTTCTTTCTTGAATTTTCTAAGTGCCGAAATTGTTTGTTCATCTTTTAATCTCCATTGCTGAAATTCTTCTACTTTTCCCTTATTCATCTTTTTATTTCTTCCAACCCCAAATTCCCTTGTAGCCGAATATTTCTTGTGATTTAAAGCCTTAGCCGAATCTTATAGCTTTCTCCTTCTCCTTTCTTCTCTTGAGATCATAAAGTGCCGAACCACCATTGTTGTTCTCAGAAGCCGAATCTTTAAAGGAGGGTGCTGTCGACTACTTACTTTAGGCTCTTCAAAGCTAACGTTTAATAATGGGATTTCGACTGTTCAAAGAGCAAGTGGTGATTCAGGATTTTCGGTAAGTTAGGTAAGTGTTATGTGATATTCGACTATAAGCCATATTTTGGATATTAAAGGTGACCGATTGAGTACTTTGGTGTTAAGGGCAAATCGACAGGCATAAGGGCAAGTTTCGGGATTCAGATCATTGTGGTAAGGATATTTAGTAAGTATAGTTTCGATTTGAAATATTTAGATTAAAGTATTAGTGTTTAACCGTTTGGTTTTGATTAAGAAATCATTAATGAACATGGATGCCGAATGAGAAGGTAAAGGGATAGTCCCTATCCCCAAGTTCAAAAGGAGAGCAGTTTCTGCAGTTAGGGATTGGCCATCGGGGTGTGGACCAGCGTCAGAGCAAGAAAGTAGGCAAATAGCCGTAGTTTCGCTTAGCGATAGCATCGGGATTGAAAGCATAGTTCTTCGAGTTAAAAGGTGTGTGATTAACCCACCGTTTTCCGGGTATTTGTGTTATATGTGTATGTGTTGTGGATTTTTTGTGCTTAATTGCACGTGGACGGCATTGATTGCCTTTCTGGAGTGAAAAGGAGAGGGTGATTTAATAATCCCCTGGTGTGTGGTAGGCTGGATACGGGGGTGTGTAGAGGATGGACCCTAAGCTGGGTTGGGCTTCATAATTGCATGATTTTGTATGTGAACATATGTAAAAATGGGCCAAGCCCAATAAGATATGTGGATTAATGTGAAAATGGGCCAAGCCCAGTTGATATGTGGATTATTAAGAAAAGGGCCAAGCCCAGTATATGAATGTGGATTAGTGTGGAAACGGGCTAAGCCCAGTATGTGGAAATTATGTGGCTATCTACCCTATTATATGAATGTGATATGAATATGGGCCAAGCCCAGAATGTGGTAATATGTGAATATGATATTTGTTATCTGATATATGGGTTAATATGTGGTTAACATGTGGGTGGAATTTAGTGGCTTAATTACACACTGAGTCTGTATGACTCACCCAATTTTTACCAACATTTCAGGTTATGCTTGGACCTGTCCTGCAGAGTGGATACTGAGGTGGCCCATGCAGAGAAAGATATTTTAATTAATTAAGTATTTATATTTTCAGTATTTTGATTAAGTGTTTATTGTAACAAGGCCCATTAAAGTATTTAAGTATTTTTATTAAGTATCTTTATTATTATGTTTTATTATGGATTGACAATTGAGATATCTTTCGCCAATGGTTTTATTTTCTTAAATCTGTATATAATAAAGTTTTGAACCCGGTATTTTATAACAATTAAATTTTTACTTAGAATGTTTTAAATTACGAAAAATGTTTTATTAAAGGCAACAAATTTTTAACCCTTTCTACTTTTAAGTACGAATAATTTCAACCGTTTTCCGCAGTAGCATTTCAAATTCGGTCGTAACGAATGGGCCGGGTTTGGGGTGTTACATACCGAATTAGAGTCAAATCTAATAGGGGAATTTGTAGACCAATTTAATGCGATAATAAAGGTTTTAATTAGGAAGAAATTCCAATTAATCAACCTAGGGTCAGTTGCTCTTAGTCTTGAAGAGAGATATTGGCATAATTTATGGATTTCTATAGATCAAGATACTAAGTGAAGAAATTGTTTAATTCAGATTGATAATGACAGATGAAATCTAGGTGGATTCTTTCCTTGATATTGTTTTCGCTTCTTGGTTGTTAATCCTTTGTTTTCCTAATTTATTCTTTGTCATGTTCCTTAGTTAATTAATTTAGTTAATTTTAGTTTTAATCAATCACTCCAATTTTTCGGTTAAATAATAGAAAGACGATAATTACTAGTACTTTTAGTCTTCGTGGTAACGATATTTATGCTCACCGTAGTTATACTATTAATTGATAGGTGCACTTGCCTTTGTTGAATTCTTAGCTGGTTTACGACTTGCAATCAAGTTTTTGGCGCTGTTGCCGGGGACTAAAATTTTAGGAAAACTTCATTTCTATTAATTTAACCATTTTTTTATTTTTGTTTTTAATTTTATTTTTTATATTCTAATTTTTTTCGTTTGTTTGATTTGGACAGGTTCACTTGCTTTATGACTAGAGGAAACCTATCGAAACTGTTAATTTTTTACAGTGAGATTAAAAGAACTACTCGTAGAAATCATAGAGAGGTTAGAGAAGCAAGACAAGGTCAATAGAATATAGTAGACGATTAAGACAAAAAAGGATCCGACTATGGAGATGGGTGATAATCAAAATAATCAGCTACCTCCTACTCCTCGTACTATGTTTTATTATGCTAAGCCCACTCTGATTGAGGCTAAATCGAGTATTGTGAGACCTACCATTGCTGCAAACAATTTTGAGCTGAAGCCGAACATAATTCAGATGGTACAACAGTATGTTTAGTTTGATGGTTTGCATGATAAAGATCCGAATGCTCATTTGGCTAACTTTCTTGAGATTTACGACACTTTCAAGATTAATGGCACTACTGATGACACCGTACGCTTACAGTTGTTCCCATACTCTTTGAGGATCAAGACAAAACAGTGGTTGAATTCATTGCCATGAAGTTCTATCACGACATGGGATTAGATGACCGAGAAGTTGTTGATGAACTGCTTTCCACTGGCTAAAACAGTTAAGTTGAGTAACGACATCTCTTCTTTTGCTCAAATTGATTTGGAGACATTATATGATGCATGAGAGAAATTTAAGGATCTTTTGAGAAGGTGTCCTCATCATGGATTACCTTTGTGGTTGCAAGTGTAAACCTTTTACAACGGTTTGAATCCCTCGACTAGGCAATTAATTGATGCAGCAACTGGTGAAACACTGAATAATAGAACACCCGAGGTAGCTCAAGAGTTTATAGATGAGATGACACTGAATAACTATTAATGGCAAGTCATGAGAACGAAACTAACTAAAGTAGTTGGTGTTTTTAATATTGATGCAGTTTCTATGTTAGCAAATTAGGTTGAAGCTTTTGGTAAGAAAATTGATGGTTTGAAATTTTCTAAGCAGGTAAATCTGACTGTGCAATATGATGCGAATGGAGGGTAGATGACCAATCGAGAATGTTTACCCTTCAATTCTAGCATAGAGCATGATCAAGTCAACTTTATTGGTAACAATTCTAGACTTGAAAATAACCCCTATAGCAATAACTATAATGCAAGTTGGAGGAACCATCCAAAGTTCTCTTGGGGTTGTCAAGGAAACTAAAGGTCACAAACCCCTTCGGGTTTTCAGCAACCTTATTAGCAAGAGAAGGAACCAAACCTTGAGGAGATGTTGGCTAAATTTATTTCGATGTCAGAAACTAGATTTCAAAACACAGAGACAGCTTTGAAAAATCATCAAGGATCGATATAAGGACTTGAAAATTAGATTGGACAGCTTGTCAAACTTGTTTCAGAAAGACCACAAGGTAGCTTACCTAGCAACACTAAAACTAACCTAAATGAGAAAATCCACACAATCACTATTCGAGGTGTGGAAGGGTTAGTCAAGCCTAAGCAGAAACTAAAGCTAGAAGCTGTAATAGCCCGATTATGACCCTAATCGAAACGGTGGTTTTGGGACCACGAATCCGAGTTAGAAAAATATTTTAATACTTTATTTGATGTCCATGTTATGTGGTTGAGCATGTGTTAAAATATCGTAGGCTAATTTGTCTGTTTGGACGTTTAATTTTAGAAAAATGACTTAATTACAAAGGTGGTAAAAGTAGCCTTTATATAAATTGAGTGATTAAATTAATTTGTCTTCTTTAATACGTGGACTTAAGTTGCAAATTTCCCATTTGATTTGTAAGTGGACGGCAACATGCATCCATTATGTATTTTAATATTAATTATATGTGTGATATAATAATGATAATACATATAATATATTAAATAAGCATATTATAATAAATAAAAAAAGAGAAAAACAATTGCATGTTCATCTTTTCATCTATTTGGCCGAAACTAAAGAAATAAAAGAAGAGAAAAAGCTTCCAAGGGGTTTCGGTAATACTTAGGCTTAATTAGGTAAGTTTAAGCTTTGGATTTTTGATGATTTTTGCATTTTTGATATTGTTGTTCAATCTATTTTCAAGCCCATGTATTGATTTTGTGTATTGGTCATGTATGTGAGATATACCATTAATGATAAGTTGAGTTTTATGATGATTTTTGGTACTAAATGTAAGATTGGAGCTAGATGAACATCTTTTGTTTTGAGTTTTTGGTGAATGTAGCTAATTAAGGATTAATTTGTGAAAATATTATCTTAAAGGGTTAAATTGAAAAATTTATGAAATATATGGACTTGTATAGTCCTTATGAAGATTCGGCCCTTAAGTTATTTATTCAAATTGTGTGTATTTTGTTTTTTATGCAAATAGGACTAAATTGTAAAAAGTGTGAAATATTAGGGGCAAAATGGTAATTTGCCCATTTTTGTGTTTTTGGGCTAAATTGAATATATATTTGAATGAGCTTAATTTGAACATGTTTAGATCAAGAGCCAAAGAAAACGGACTTGGATCGGGGAAAAGCGAAAATAATCGAATAGTCGGTTTTCGTCGTCCGTCGATATTCGAGGTAAGTCTCTAAGCAAATAAACATCGTAAATTATTTACGTAACCTAGTATATGCTGAAATTTGGAAACATTGTAACTAGATTATGAAATAGCAGAATTTGGCTAAGTATAATATTTGATTTGGTTAAGTTATTTTAATGATATATGCTATTTGAATGTTCGTACAATGAGTTCGAAATGAGTAAAAGGTTCGATATATGAAATGATTTGTGTGAGACAACTTAAAGTATTACTATTCAGGCTTTGAGCCTAGCAAGCCTTGGGCTGGTGAACTTATCGGGCTTTATGCCTAGCTGGCTTATTGCCGGTGAATGAATATCAGACTTTGGGTCTAGCAGGCTTAGTGCCGGTTTGTGATTCAAGCTTATGCCTAGCAGATTTTATACCGATGATCTATATTACGAGCTTATGCTTATGAAATGATTGAGTTATGGTGGCAATTGAACAAGCTAAAGCTTATTTAAATGAATTAGATTATATTCGGCCATAAGGTATGTATTTATATAGGTATATGTTATATGTGATGTTTATTGAGTAAGTGAGTTGATAGATAATGTGTTTGTATATTCGGCTTTTTGGATATGTGGATAAATTGATATTGAGTTGATGTTGTTTACTTGCAAACATGAGATTGTTAAATAGATGTATATGTATGTATATATATACCTATATACATTCGGTTATGTGGGATGTCATATATATATACATTCTGTTATGTGGGATTCATTTGTACATGGTACTTACTAATTTGGTTGTATATGGAAACATATTGAATTATATGTAATTGGTAAGTTTGTATTTTTTTTTAGTAAAATAGTGGTGTTTTGGATTTGATAAGTGATAATTAAAATACTATGGAAGGATGGTGGTATTCGGCCATGATGGATCAATTGTACTATGTAATTATATTAAAGTTATAAAATGATTAGTTTAAAATATTTGAATATTTGATTGAATGGTTATATTTGCTTAAGACTTACTAAGCTAAGTTAGCTTACTCTGTGTGATTGCTATTCTATTTTATAGATTTTGGTCAAGCTACGAGCTCAGGAGATCGTCAATGAAGTCATCCACACTATCAACTTATTTTGGTACTTTTAAAGCTTGGGTTTTGAACTTAAGGCATGTATAGGCTAGTTAATTACACAGATAATATTTTGATGATGTAAATATAAGCCATGCGAAAATGGCTTGGTTTAAATGTTAATGACCTAATGTCTAAATGATTTTATTCGTATATGTGTATGTTCTGCTTGAATTTTGAATTCGGTGTTGATATGAGTTTATGTTAAGTGTTTATATATGAGAATATATATATATATATATATATATATATATATATATATATATATATATATATATATATATATATATATATGTATGGAATGAAGTCTACGTTTATGACTTAAAATTTCTGCTTTTGGGAAGTTGACATATGTGTATTTGAATATGTTTGGGTTGCAGATTGATGAAGACTTGCTATTGAAGTGATTATTTGAAACATGAATAAATTGGAGATCATTTATATTGCAAATTGCATTTTCGGTAAAAAGATGAAATCATAGGTTAGATAATTGGGAATGGCATATTCGGTTATAATTTACATATGAGCATGTGTATTAAGTTCAATTTATGTGTTTCGGACAATGAGAAGGATATTTGATATTTTGATTCGATTATGTTCTTACAAATGAATTGAGGTATACTTTGTTTGGATGAATTTATTTGGTCTATTTATATGTATGTTTAGATTTAGTAATTGTTATCTAGTTTTAGGAAGTAATTATGAACATGTGCATATTCGGTTAATGTGGCTTAAATGATCAAATGAATAGTATCCATTGTTTTTTGTTGCAGTTGTTTATTTGTGAATTTGACTAAAGGGGTATAAGATATGTATGAAATTGTTTAAGCATATTTTTTTAAAAAACAAAATTGTTTATAATGCTTTCGGTTGTGACTATGTGAGTAGTAATTGTTTGTGGTGACTTGTACTATGTTCGGTAATGCCTTGCAACTCCAATCCGGCGACGGATATGGGTTAAGGGTGTTACATTGATTGGTATCAGAGCTTACGATTTAGTCGATTCTAGGACTACCGTAGCGCGTGTGAGTCTAGCTATACATGCCTTAAATTATAATGCGATAGTGTGATGACTTCTGACACCTGAGTTGTGTTTTTATATAGTAAATGGATCCCGATAGAGATGTAGCTGATGATGTCGAGAGCGGAGCACCTAATCCCGCACATAGGACAGCGTCGGTGGAATCTCGACCTATCTCGAGTAGCCTTGAGGGGGAGGCTAAGGAAGCCTTCTACCAGATGATGAATGGATGGTTTACTCAATATATCCGGACTAATCCGACTGTGCAACAACCTCTACCCCCGAATAATCCATCTCCGATACCTATGGTACCTCCGATGGCAGATCCGATGAGATTTAGTAGGCCTCCTGTAGACAAAATCAGGAAACACGAGGCCGAAGAGTTTAAAGCTAATGATGATGATGATGCAAAACGAGCTGAGCTGTGGCTTGGTAATGCTATTCGTGTGTTCGACGAGCTATCATGTACTCCGAATGAATGCTTAAAATGTGCTATATCCTTATTACGAGAAACCGCATATCACTGGTGGAATACACTAGTATCTGTGGTTCCGAAAGAGAAAGTGACCTGGGAATTCTTCCAGACTGAGTTCCGTAAGAAATATATCAGTCAGAGATTCATCGACCAAAAATGTAAAGAATTTCTGGAATTGAAACAGGGTCGTATGACCGTGAGTGAGTATGAACAGAAATTTGTGAGATTAAGCCGACATGCTCGTGAATGTGTTTCAACCGAGGCTATCATGTGTAAAAGATTCGAAGATGTTTGAATGAAGACATTAAGTTGTTGGTCGGCATACTTGAGATTAAATAGTTCGTGGTACTTGTTGAACGAGCATGTAAAGCCGAAGAGCTTGGAAAAGAGAAAAGAAAAGCTAAATTTGAAGCTAGAGACATCCGTAAAAGATCTTCGAGTAAGATCTTTCATTCATCATCAAAGAAGTTCAGAGATGAATCCAGTCGACATAAAGCAACTTCAGACTTTTCTAGGCGAGACCGAGGCCAACCTCCTGCGGGTTCCCGAGCCACTTCGATTGCTAGCATTGGTAATGTCTAGCAGAACCGGGTTGAGTGTAAGAATTGTGGAAAATGGCATTCTGGGAGTTGTAGATTGCATGATCGGTCCTATTTTAAATGTGGATTGATGGATCATTTTATTCAGGAGTGCCCGATGTTAGCCGAGCAAAATACTATTCAAAATGTGAGACTGAGCAATGTATCCGTGTGAGGCAGAACACCCAGGCATTCGAGAAATATAGGTGGTAGTTAAAAAGGAACAAAGGATACTACGGTTCGGTCATAGGCTCGTGCACCTGCTAGAGAATATGCTATATGCGCTCGTGAGGATGCTTCTTCCCTAGATGTTATTACCGGTACTTTCACTCTTTATGATACTAATGTTATTGTGTTGATTGATCCTGGTTCGACTCATTCTTATGTGTGTGAAACATTAGTATCCAGTAAGACTCAACCTGTTGAGTCTACTAAGTTTGTGATTCGGGTGTCAAACCCCTTGGGCCGGTGTGTTCTGGTTAACAAAGTGTGTAAAAGTTGCCCATTGATGATTCGGGAATCATGTTTCCCAGCCGATTTGATGTTGTTGCCTTTTGACTAATTCGACATAATTTTGGGTATGGACTAGTTGACTTTGCACGATGCTGTTGTAAATTGCAAAAGAAAGACTATTGATTTGAGATGTCAGAACGGTGAAATTATTCGGATTAAATCTAATGTTCTGAATGGATTACAAACAGTAATATCTTCGATGTTAGCCCGGAAATACGTGAGAAAGGGTTATGAAGCTTATTTTGCTTATGTGATTGATAGTAAAGTGACTGAAAAGAGAATTGAATTTGTACTAGTTGTGTGCGAGTATCTGGATGTGTTTCCTAAAGAATTACCAGGTTTGCCACCTGTCGAGAGGTAGAGTTTGGTATTGAGTTATTACCGGGGATGACTCCGATTTTGATAGCTCCGTATCGGATGGCACTTACAGAATTAAAAGAGTTGAAAGCACAGTTGCAAGAGTTAACAGATAGGGGCTTTACACGACCGACTTTCTCTCCCTGGGGTGCACCAGTCTTATTTGTGAAAAAGAAAGATAGAATTATGCGAATGTGCATTGATTACTGACAACTAAATAAGGTGACTATAAAGAATAAATACCCGTTGCCACGAATTGGTGATTTGTTGGATCAGTTGAAAGTGGCTTCAGTGTTTTCAAAGATAGATTTAGGGTCGAGTTATTATCAGTTGCGAGTCAGAGATTCCGATGTGCCAAAGACTGTTTTTCGAACGAGGTACGGACACAATGAGTTTTTGGTTATGCCTTTTAGACTTACGAATGCACTTGCTGTTTTTATGGATCTGATGAATCGAATTTTCAGTCAGTATTTGGATCAGTTTGTGGTAGTGTTTATAGATGATATTTTGATCTACTCCAGAGATAAAACCGAGCATGCCGAGCACCTGAGACTTGTGCTACAAACTTTGCGAGATAAACAGTTGTATGCAAAGTTTAGTAAATGTGAATTCTGGTTGAGTGAAGTCAGTTTTCTGGGCCACGTTGTTTCAGCATCAGGTATTCGGGTTGATTCGAATAAAATATCAGCTATACTCGATTGGAAACCACCGAAAAATATTTCTGAAATTCAGAGTTTTCTGGGGCTTGCTTGTTACTACAGACGATTTGTGAAAGGTTTTTCTATGATAGCTACACCGTTGACAAAGCTATTACAGAAAGTTATTAAGTTCGAATGGTCGGAAAAGTGTCAAAAAAGTTTCGATCAGTTGAAAGCTCTTTTGACCGAAGCTCTAGTGTTAGTCCAACCTGAATCGGGTAAGGAATTTGTTGTATATAGTGATGCATCTTTGAATGGTTTGGGTTGCATTTTGATGCAGGAAGGCAAAGTCATAGCTTATGCTTCGAGACAATTGAAGCCACACGAAAGAAATTACCCGACACATGATTTAGAGCTAGCAGCCATTGTGTTCACGTTAAAGATTTGGCGTCATTATCTGTTCAGTGAGAAATTTCATGTTTATTCAGATCACAAAAGTTTGAAGTATTTGATGACTCAGAGAGATTTGAACCTGAGACAACGTAGATGGTTAGAACTGTTGAAAGATTACGAGTTAGTGATTGATTATCATCCGGGAAAAGCTAATGTTGTTACGGATGCTTTAAGTTGAAAGTCATTATTTACTCTTCGTGTGTTGAACGCGCATATGATTATGCCTGATAATGGTTCGATTGTAGCCGAATTAAAAGCAAGTCTGTTGTTTATTCAACAAGTTTGTGATGCTCAGAAAGTTGGTAAAGATTTGATCGCAAAACGAGCTCAGTGTAAAAGTGATGTTGAGTTAGAGTTTCGAATTGGTGAGAATGACTACTTGAAGTTGAAAAACTGAATATGTGTTCCGAGAAATTCGGATTTAATTCAGATGAATTTAAATGAAGCTCACAGCAGCCGATTGTCTGTACATCCGGGTAGCACGAAAATGTATAATGATCTGAAGCAATTCTATTGGTGGCCTGGTATGAAACGAGACATATCTGAATTTGTCTCGAAGTGCTTAGTTTGCCAACAAGTAAAGGCTAAACATCAGGTGCCTTCTGGGTTACTTCAGTTGATCATGGTACCTGAGTGGAAGTGGGATCGAGTCACGATAGATTTTGTGTCGGGTTTACTATTGACGCTGAGTAAGAAAGATTCAATCCGGGTTATTGTTGATAGATTGACAAAATTAGCCCATTTTATTCCGGTTTCTCACTCGATAAGTTAGCTGAGTTGTACATATAGCAGATCGTACGATTGCATGGAGTACCCATTTCTATTGTTTCAGATAGAGATCCGAGGTTTACATTGCGATTTTGGAAGAAACTGCAGGATGCTCTAGGTACCAAGTTGCATTTCAGCACTGCTTTTCACCCTCAGTCGGATGGCCAATCCGAATGTGTTATTCAAATACTCGAGGATATGTTGAGATGTTGCGTTCTTGAGTTTGAGGGTACGTGGGAACGATACTTGTCTTTGACTGAATTTGCATAAAATAACAGCTTTCAGTCGAGTATCAAAATGGCAACTTACGAAGCTTTGTACGGTCGTAAATGTCGTACACCTCTATATTGGACCGAGCTAAGTGAAAGCAAGATACACAGGGTTGATTTAATCAAAGAGACTGAGCAGAAAGTAAAAGTAATTCGAGAAAGTTTGAAAGTTGCCTCAGATCGTCAGAAGTCGTATGCAGACTTGAAACGTAAAGATATAGAGTTTCAAGTGGGCGACCGAGTATTTTTTTAAAGTCTCGTCGTGGAAGAAGATACTTAGATTTGGTCGTAAAAGAAAACTGAGTCTGAGATTTATTGGGCCGTACGAAGTCATTGAGCGTATTGGGCCAGTTGTGTACAAACTTATGCTGCCATCTTAGTTAGACAAGATTCACAATGTCTTTCATGTATCGATGCTTCGATGATATCGATCCGATCCTTCTCATGTGATCAGTCCATCAAAGATTGAAATTTAGCCCGATTTGACTTATGAGGAAGAACTGATTCGTATTTTAGCTCGTGAAGTTAAAGAGTTGCGAAATAAGAAAATCTTGTTGGTCAAAGTTATGTGGCATAAGCACGGGGTGGAGGAAGCGACCTGGGAAACTGAAGAATCAATGAAAGAACGCTACCCATAATTATTCAACGGTAAGATTTTCGGGGACGAAAATCCCTTAATGGGAGGGAGAGTTGTAACAACCCGATTATGACCCTAATCCAAACGGTGGTTTCGGGACCACGAATCCGAGTTAGAAAAATATTTTAATACTTTATTTGATGTCTATGTTATGTGGTTGAGCATGTGTTAAAATATTGTAGGCTAATTTGTCTGTTTGGACGTTTAATTTTAGAAAAAGGACTTAATTGCAAAGGTGGTAAAACTAGCCTTTATTTAAATTGAGTGATTAAATTAATTTGTCTTCTTTAATACGTGGACTTAAGTTGCAAATTTCCCATTTGATTTGTAAGTGGACGGCAACATGCATCCATTATGTATTTTAATATTAGTTATATGTGTGATATAATAATGATAATACATATAATATATTAAATAAGCATATTATAATAAATAAAAAAAGAGAAAAACAATTGCATGTTCATCTTTTCATCTATTTGGCCGAAACTAAAGAAATAAAAGAAGAGAAAAAGCTTCTAAGGGGTTTCGGCAATACTTAGGCTTAATTAGGTAAGTTTAGTCTTTGGATTTTTGATAATTTTTGCAATTTTGAGATTGTTGTTCACTCTACTTTCAAGCCCATGTATTGATTTTGTGTATTGGTCATGTATGTGAGATATACCATTGATGATAAGTTGAGTTTTATGATGATTTTTGGTATTAAATGTAAGATTGGAGCTAGATAAACATCTTTTGTTTTGAGTTTTTGGTGAATGTAGCTAATTAAGGATTAATTTGTGAAAATATTATCTTAAAGGGTTAAATTGAAAAATTTATGAAATATATGGACTTGTATAGTCCTTATGAAGATTCGGCCCTTAAGTTATTTATTCAAATTGTGTGTATTTTGTGTTTTATGCAAATAGGACTAAATTGTAAAAAGTGTGAAATATTAGGGGCAAAATGGTAATTTGCCCATTTTTGTGTTTTTGGGCGAAATTGAATATATATTTGAATGAGCTTAATTTGAACATGTTTAGATCAAGAGCCAAAGAAAACAGACTTGGAAACATTGTAACCTAGTATATGCTGAAATTTGGAAACATTGTAACTAGATTATGAAATAGCCGAATTTGGCTAAGTATAATATTTGATTTGGTTAAGTTATTTTAATGATATATGCTATTTGAATGTTCGTACAATGAGTTCGAAATGAGTAAAAGGTTCGATATATGAAATGATTTGTGTGAGACAACTTAAAGTATTACTATTCAGGCTTTGAGCCTAGCAAGCCTTGGGCTGGTGAACTTATCGGGCTTTATGCCTAGCTGGCTTATTTCCGGTGAATGAATATCAGACTTCGGGTCTAACAGGCTTAGTGCTAGTGTGTGATTCAGGCTTATGCCTAGCAGGTTTTATACGGGTGATCTATATTACGAGCTTATGCTTATGAAATGATTGAGTTATGATGGCAATTGAACAAGCTAAAGCTTATTTAAATGAATTATATTATATTCGACCATAAGGTATGTATTTATATAGGTATATGTTATATGTGATATTTATTGAGTAAGTAAGTTGATAGATAATGTGTTTGTATATTCGGCTTTTTGGATATGTGGATAAATTGATATTGAGTTGATGTTGTTTACTTGCAAACATGAGATTGTTAAATAGATGTATATGTATGTATATATATACCTATATACATTCGGTTATGTGGGATGTCATATATATATACATTCTGTTATGTGGGATTAATTTGTACATGGTACTTACTAATTTGGTTGTATATGGAAACATATTGAATTATATGTAATTGGTAAGTTTGTATTTTTTTTTTAGTAAAATAGTGGTGTTTTGGATTTGATAAGTGATAATTAAAATACTATGGAAGGATGGTGGTATTCGGCCATGATGGATCAATTGTACTATGTAATTATATTAAAGTTATAAAATGATTGGTTTAAAATATTTGAATATTTGATTGAATGGTTATATTTGCTTAAGACTTACTAATCTAAGTTAGCTTACTCTGTGTGATTGCTATTCTGTTTTATAGATTTTGGTCAAGCTACGAGCTCAGGGGATCGTCAACAAAGTCATCCACACTATCAACTTATTTTGGTACTTTTAAAGCTTGGGTTTTGAACTTAAGGCATGTATAGTCTAGTTAATTACTTAGATAATATTTTGATGATGTAAATATAAGCCATGCGAAAATGGCTTGGTTTAAATGTTAATGACGTAATGTCTAAATGATTTTATTCGTATATGTGTATGTCCTGCTTGAATTTTGAATTCGGTGTTGATATGAGTTTATGTTAAGTGTTTATATATGAGTATATATATATGTTTGGCATGAAGTCTACGTTTATGACTTAAAATTTCTGCTTTTGGGAAGTTGACATATGTGTATTTGAATATGTTTGGGTTATGGATTGATGAAGACTTGCTATTGAAGTGATTATTTGAAACATGAATAAATTGGAGATCATTTATATTGCAAATTGCATATTCGGTTAAAAGATGAAATCATAGGTTAGATAATTGGGAATGGCATATTCGGTTATAATTTACATATGAGTATGTGTATTAAGTTCAATTTATGTGTTTCGGACAATGAAAAGGATATTTGGTATTTTGATTTGATTATGTTCTTACAAATGAATTGAGGTATACTTTGTTTGGATGAATTTATTTGGTCTGTTTGAATTCGGTTGAACAAGGCATCATGCAACCACATATATGCATGTTTAGATTTAGTAATTGTTATCTAGTTTTAGGAAGTAATTATGAACATGTGCATATTCGGTTAATGTGGCTTAAATGACCAAATGAATAGTATCCATTGTTAGTTGTTGCAACTGTTTATTTGTGAATTTGACTAAAGGGGTATAAGATATGTATGAAATTGTTTAAGCATATTTTTTTTAAAAACGAAATTGTTCATAATGCTTTCGGTTGTGACTATGTGAGCAGTAATTGTTTGTGGTGAATTGTGCTATGTTCGGTCATGCCTTGCAACCCCAATCCGGCGACGGATACGGGTTAAGGGTGTTACAGAAGTTGTTGGGAAAAATGATGAGGTTGAGGAAAGCAAGGAGTAAAAGTTAGTGGTTAGAGAATACAAACCTCGAATTCCATATCCAGCAACATTGATGTAACATCCCGAAATTGGGACTAGTAGGATTGGGCCCATTGGACCTTGAGCGTAGAAGCGTTGTAAAAATTTTGAGAACAAGAGAATAGCATTATTTCAAGTTGGACTTATTAGGAAGGTGATTTTGGAAAGTTATGAGGTTTTTAGGAAGTTCTGGGTTCAAGTTAGGCTATAGGAAAAATTTGGTGTTTAAAGCCTATTAAGGAGAGATAGTAAATGGCATCAAGGCTTATGGAAATAAGAGAGCAATTTGCTTGCATAAATGAGCATATGGTAAAGAGGATGTGGTGTTACATGAAAGGCTTTAAGGGAAGAGGTTCGAATCCTTCTTGGTGCAAAATTTTGACTATTTTTTTTTGTATTCTTTCCCTAAGTGTCGGCCAAGTTGGTAAATAAGGCAAGGTGGACTTTTTAATTTTGGCAAGGTGGCTAAGGAAACAAGGAAGAAGATAAGGAAAAGAATCAAAAGAAAAAGGAAAGAATAGGGAACATGTTGGCCCAAAGAGAGGAAAGTGTTTTGGAAAGTTTTGGTTGGCCAATGTTGACCTTATTGTCAAGCTATGGACGGTTTTGATGAGGGGGAGGGAGAGCTGAATTTCTGTCTTCTTTTTAGACCATTTTGTTAGTTTTTGGTGCATGAGAGGTACACTTTTCTCTTTGAACATTTATGTCTTCTTTTCAAATCCATCTCCCTTTTTGCTTAGACTGAAACCTCCTAGTCTATATGGTCAATTCTTTTTCTTCTTCTCCCTTGTTTTGCCGTGACTCTCAAACCACTTTTACTCATTTCTTTTGATGGTCGAAACTTCCTAATTCCTCTTGGGTTAACACTTCTTTTCCTATTCATTATTTTGTCAATCTTTCTTCATTTCCTTCCACTAACCGAACCTTGATCATCCTCTTCTCCGTCTTACAAGTTGGATTTTTCTTTGTCGATTAAACAGGCGAAATAGCGGGAAGGCCGAAACTATCACATTTGATTCATTCGTAGACATAAGTACAATCGGTAAGCAGTAATTTTCTCTTTGTCAATAACTTTGTTTCATTCGAGTTCTTCCTTAATAATCATGTGTTCTTTTTTCTCTCTCGCTGGGTATGAGTTACATTCTTTTCTATGTTATGGCCATCGTTGGGCTTAGGACTTTCAACAAAGTAAAGGAGCACAAGTGATTTGTATTAATCAAATCATTATCAAATCTTAATGCCAAACTTAAATAAAAACTAAAAACAAATGAAACAGTTTGGCGGGTGGTCACTATCAAGTCCTCTGCTGCACCAATCCGCAGAACTCTGTGGATTACCTGTACAGAATAAATAGAGAATAGTGAGTTTACGAAAACTCAGTGTGTAACCCCATAGAATTAAGCATGCACACAGAAAACAGAATCAATCAAATACAGATTCGGGCTTAAGCCTATTATAGATACAGATGCAAAGCCTAGCCTAAGCCCATTTTAGATACAGATACAGATTCAGGCTTAAGCCTATTTCAGATGCAGACATAGTTACAGATATACAAATCAGATATCAGAAATCAGAAATCAGAATCCTACCCCCATACTCTACACACCATCTCCGTCCATCCCTACAAGCCATGTAGGATTTAAAACACCCACCCAGCCCTACACACAATACTGTACTGATACGACACATAGCAGATATAATGCAGCCATGCTGCCAGATAATAGGCACAAAAGCCTTTTAGAACACTTCCTCCAATAAGCATCATCCCACGCCAATCACAATAGAAGAACATACATACAGACTTAACAGATAAATGAAGCTTAACATGCATTCCAAAACAATAACAAATCACATATATAGACATGCTCAGAACGGTACATCAATCTAACAGAACACATAGTTTTAGGTTTTAGTAAGCCTTTGCCGACCCTACGGTAGGTCCACAATCGATTAGGACAGCCCATGCGACCCTACAAATAATTTCAGTATAATAGGCCCACACACCTAAGTGGCCAGCCTGTGTGGGCCTACACGCCCAGATTGGCCTTGCCTGTGTGGATCACAGGGCCTGGCCCAAAGTTCACACGCTCATGTGGGCCAACACGCCTGTGTAGCCCAGACGCCCATTTTGGCGTAACCCGTGTGGGCGACCATCACACGGGCGTGTCTTGCGCACGGCCTGGCCTTCGTCAATCACACGGCCGTGTCGTCACACACGACCTACCACACGGCCTGCCATACGGCCTTGTGGCATCGATAGAGGGGTTTTTCGGCTTTCGCCAAACTTTGTTTTTCTGCGTTCCGGGTACACACTTGGTATCATTTTGATGCCGAAATACACTCTAGCCTTCCAGAACCTATAATCGACATTTTCAAAGTCTCAACTCAGTCTTAGATCACAATAAATCAAAATTACAAGAACGGTAAAACTTCAATTTGAGTGCTCTACACTTACCCTACTATCCTGAATGATTTCGATTATGTTTCCGCGAGAGGAGAGTCTAAACCTTTTTGATTCGCTGCTATCAAAATAAAAATTTTGTTACTAATCATAAAAGAGAAGATCGTTCTAATAATCTTAAAGAAGAAATCCCCACTCGGGCAAAAATTCCACTACCACCTACTAATACATACGAGAACCGCGAACAGAGAAACAGTACTTTGAAGAACAAAAAGGATGATGTCGATTGAAGAGAAAGAAAATAGCAGAAATGGAGGAAAAGGAGAAAAGAAAAAAACAGTGGAGGAAGAAAAATGAGACATCAATATTTTTCAAAGTAGTGAGAGATTTTACCACTAACTTAGAGTCTCAATCCTACCCAAACTCTCTCAGGAAAACGAGCAAAAATAAAAACCCACACTAACACAGGGATTCAAACACAGGACCTCCACACAACTCACAAACTCCCTTACCACTCGAACCAGCAGGCTGATTCTGATATGATTCTACAATAATTAAATATAAGCCCACTGAGCAAGTATAAGGCTTAAGTCAGAAAAATACCAAAATTTACCAAAAGCAAGGCTTGAAGTTGGGACTTCTCACACACACACCCAGAACACTTAGCCACTGAAATAGATACATAGTTATCAATATTTCACAGAAATAAAAAATAATAAATTTGGGGCGTTACAACTCCACCCCCTAAAAGAAATTTCGACCTCGAAATTTACTTGATCAGAATAGATAAGGATATTACTGACGCATCGAATCCTCAAGTTCCCAAGTAGCCTCCTCAGTGCTATGATTCTACCATAGCACTAATGGAATGGACTTCCTCCTCAGGACCTTAACATCGCGATCCAGAATCTGAATCAGTTCTCCTTAAAGGTGAAATCTAGCCTAACCTTGATCTCCTCAATAGATACTTAATGAGACGGATCAGACTGGTAACGCCTTAGCATCGAGACGTGAAACAGATCGTGGATCTGGATTAACTCTAGAGGTAGCTCCAACTGATAAGCAACTGGTCCCATACGATTCAAAATCTGATACGGCTCGACGAACCTAGAGCTCAACTTGCCCTTGCGACTGAATCTCAAAACTTTCTTCTATGGAAAAACCATGAGAAAAATGAAGTCCCCTACAGAATACTCAATATCAAGCCTCTTCAGATTCGCATAAGACTTCTGCCTACCAGAAGCCGCCTTCAGACGATCCAGAATCAGTCGAACCTTATCCTTAGTCTCAGAAACCAACTCAAGACCCAAAACTCGTCCTTCACCCAACTCAGTCCAACACAAAGGAGTACAGCACTTACGACCATACAGAGCCTCGTAAGGTGCCACCTGAATACTAGCTTGGAAACTATTGTTTAGGTGAACTCAGCAAGAGGTAGATAATCCTCCCAACTACCTTGGAAGTCAATCACACAACTTTGAAGCATATCCTCAAGTATCTGAATCACCCTCTCAGATTGACCATCAGTCTGACGATGGAATGCAGTACTGAAGTCCATCCTTGAACCTAGAGCCTCGTGTAATTTCTTCCAGATTTGAGAAGTGAAGCGAGGATCTCTATAAAAAATGACCAAGACAGAAACCCCATGAAATCTTACTATCTTAGAGATGTACAACATCGGTAGCTTCTGCAGAGAATAATCAGTTCAAACCAGAATGAAGTGAGCAGATATGGTCAATCGATCCACGATGACCTAAACAGAATCCTTCTTATTGGGTGTCAAGGGCAACCCACTAACGAAATCCATAGTCAGTCGTTCCTATTTCCATAAGGGAATCTTGACTGGCTGTAGCAAACTTGAAGGTAACTGATGCTGAGCCTTGACTTGCTGAAAGGTCAAACAGCGTGTTACAAAATCGGTAACCTCGCGCTTCAACCCTGACCACCAGTACAGTTCACGAAGATCTTGATACATCTTATTACCGCCAGGATGCATAGCATAAGGGCTACTATGCGGCTCCCTCAGAATAGACTGCCTCAGATTAGAATCATTTGGCACACAGATCCGTCCTCAAAAACACAACAAACCATCACGGTTCAACCCAAAATCAGAAGTAGTACTACTCTCCACCTGACAGAACCACACACCCATAGCCTTATCCACTAACTATTTATCTTGAATATGCTCAATCCAAGTCGACTTAACCTGCAAATCTATTAATAGACTCCCATCATCAAACAGACTAAGGCGAGCAAACATCGCCCTCAAATTAGACATCACTCTTCGGCTTAGAGCGTCAACCACCACATCGGCCATACTGGGATGATACTCGATGGTGCAATCATAATCCTTAATTAGTTCAATCCACTGAAGCTGCCTAAGATTCAACTCCTTCGGAGTAATGAGATACTTGAGGCTTTTGTGATCGGTGTCGATGATACACCTCTCACCATACAGAGAGTGCCTCTAAATTTTTAGTGCAAAGACCACAGCAGCCAACTCGAGGTCATGCATCAGATAATTCCCTTCGTGTGTCTTAAGCTTATGGGGCGCATAAGCCATAACTTCTTTTCCAGATTCAAGCTGTATCAGAACAAGAGCCTGAGTCAGAACAGACTTGAGCTTCTTAAAGCTCTCTTGCTATGTATCAGATCCGAAAAAGGGACACCCTTACGTAGAAGCTTAGTAAGAGGAGCTGCAATCAGAGAGAACCCCTCAACGAAATGCCGATAGTACCCCGCCAAACCCAGAAAGCTATGAATCTCAGATACATTCTTAGGCTTTTTCCAATCCAGTACAGCCTCAATCTTTCAAGGATCAACATGAATCCCCTCTGTAGAAACCACATGCCCTAGAAAAGTTACTTCACGCTGTCAAAACTCACACTTGCTTAGCTTAGCATAAAGTTACTTCTCACACAGAATCTGAAGCACTGCTCTAAGATGCTCATCATGCTTATCCTTAGTCTTAGAGTATACCAGAATGTCGTTAATGAATACCATGATGAACTGATCCAAATAGGGCTAAAATACCTGATTCATCAAATCCATGAATGTAGCCGGTGCATTCGTTAACCTGAAAGGCATAACTAGAAACTTGTAATATCCATAATGAGTCATAAATGTCGTCTTATGCACATCCACCTCCTTAACCCTCAATTGATGATACCTTAAATAGAGACCGATCTTAGAAAACATAGAAGACCTTCGAAACTGATTAAATAAGTCGTCGGTCCTCGAAAGTGGATACTTATTCTTAATAGTATTGGTGCTCCCCATGGAGACACACTAGGATGAATGGAACCACGGTCCAACAAATCTTGTAATTGAGCCTTAAGCTCTTTTTGTGCCCTTCGATAGGGAGCTATAGACACTAGAGTTGTACCCAGAAAAAGCTTAATACAAACTCAACCTCTCGGTTCGGAGGCAATCCCGGTAACTCGTTAAAAAAAACATCCGAAAATTCCATCACAGTTTTAATATTTCAAATCGAAGAGTTTCCAGAAGCAGTAGTACTGACGTAAGCCAAATATGCCCTGCACCCTTTTTGAACTAATTTCTCAGCTACCAGTGCAGAGATCACATACGATAGATAATCCCGATGCTCTTCGATTACAACCACCCTTTCTTCTTCCTCAGTTCTCAGAATGACCCTCTTAGTCGAACAATCCAGACTAACCCGGTGCTTGACCAACTAGTCCATCCCCAGATTTATGTCGAACTCCCCAAACAGAAGCTCCATCAGATCTGCCAGTAAAACAGTCCCTTGCACCACTAAGGGTACATCCTTATAGAGTTTACTAATCTGAACAGATTGCCCCAACAGACTCAGTACAGTGACCTCACTCGTAGTGCTGTCAGCCGTAATCCCCAATTTTTTAGAAACTAAACTGGCTATATAGGAATGAGTAGACCCTATGTCTATCAGAGCAATGTAAGGTACATCAAACATAAAGAACATACCAGTGATGACGTTAGGAGCATCCCGCCCTCTGCGCAAAGATAAACCAAAGCAGTCGCCTGCGCGTCTCGACCAAAGCACCTCGCCGATACTCTCGCCTCGGCCCATACCATTACCACCCCTGGGCTGACCACGGCCCCTAGGTGGCTGCTGAACTACTCTCTGTGGTTGTGCGGGCACTGATGCTGGAGCTTGCACTTGATCAGCCCTCAATAGACACTCCCAAATGCGGTGTTCAAGAGAACCACATCTTAAATAGGCCCCAATCTCCTCTAGCATTTGCCCGGATGGCGCTTACCACAATCACTGCACTGTTGCAACCCAGTAGGAGCAATAGAAGAAACAGGGGCCCCCACTCTAACTGGCCCATCAGATCGGGCCTTTTTCTTAGGCCTCTTCACTGAACTCGAGGGCTTCGAATCCTTCTTGTTCTTACCTCTCTCATGGTCCCTATTCTAGCACTCTGTGCGCTTAACATCCTCAGCAATCTTTGCCTTATCTACCAGAACCGTGAACTCACGCTCCCTCTGTGGAGCTATCAGAACCCTCAGATTATCTCTTAGCCCATCCTCATAGCAAACACACCTCTCATATTTTAATGCCACCATACCTCAAGCATAGAGGCTCAGCCTTAGAAATTCATCCTCATACTAGGCCATAGATCAATCACCTTGGGTGAGATTCAGAAACTCAGGCCTGCAGGCATCAATGTGGCTGGCTCCCACATATTTGCTCTAAAATGTAGTCTTAAAGAACTCCCAAGTCAGACTGTCAGGCTGTGTGCCCCCCTTAACTGTTAACCACCACTGATATGTTTCGTCGGAAGTAAGGAGACTGCACCCTTTAATTTCTACTCAAGGGTACAGTCCAGATCATCCATAATCCTCTCACTGGCCTCTAACCAATACTCAGCCACATTAGGGGCAATTCTTGTGACACCCCTAAACAACTCAGCTCCATTAGATCGGAGTACTCAGTTACCGACCCTCGGCCCCCAGATCTTGAATTAGACCCCATGACCCTCTCTAATATCCTCAGCATGGCTTGGGATAGTGCGTCGTCCCCAGCCGATCAAATTTAAGACCCAGTCTCAGTAGCAGGTGACACAGGTGTCTCACTAGTGTCCAAATTCGGTATGGTGCCCAAAGATGAAGACTCAACTCGTGCCCCCTACGGCCTCTACCTCAGCTTTGAGTACTACGTCCACGAATACCTCGTGCACTCATTGTGACTTAGAAGTTTTATCTACATTAAAAATTTTATACATCAGTTTTGATATTTATTAACAGATGTTTTATGCATAGAGTATCAAAAATTCAGAGTTGTTTTCGAGAGTTTTAGTCTTAATCAGTTTCACTACAGTTTCAGAGTTTACTAACTATAGTGTTTTCAAGAAGACTATCAATAATGTTTTTAGAATTTTCTATCAAAAATAAAAAATACTTACAAGATCAGTGCCGGAGACTCGGTAAACCACATTCTCAATCAGAATATTTTAAACCATTTGTAAACCAATTCTTTAAAACATATTTTGGAACCCAAAATCCACAGCCAAGTTTTTGCAACCTGGCTCTGATACTATTAAATGTAACACTCCAAACATGGCCTAGACGTTATGGCCGAATCCAGAAGTGTCACATGAAATGGGTTGAAAAAGAACCGTTGTCGTTAAGTTAAACCTTCCCAATTCATTAGCCTTTATCGCTATTAATAATTTCAAAGCTCTCTTTCATTCAGTCATTTAAGGATAAAACGTATTAGTAGCGGAAGCTTGTAAAATCGTTGTGTTTAGAAAACCGTTCAAGATTTTAGAAAACATGTCTTTAAGTAAAATTGACCAAGTAAAAAGTAAGTTAAAACAAAAACCCAAAACCAAAGCCAAACAGTTAAAACAGTCCAGAGAATCCTAGAAAATACAAACTCTCAAATCTTAACATAAACTTAAATAAAAACTGAAAACAAACAGTTTGATGGGTGGTTACTGTCAAGTCCTCCATTGCACCGATCTGCCAAACTCTGTGGATTACCTGTACAGAATAAACAGAAAAGGGTGAGTTTACGAAAACTTAATGTGTAACCCCACATAATTAAGCATGCACACAGAAAACATAATCAGTCAAATACAGACTCAGGCTTAAGCCCATTACAAATACAGATGCATAGTCGAGCCTAAGCCCATTTCAGATACAGATATAGATTCGGGCCTGAGCCTATTTCAGATGCAGACATAGTTACAGATATACAAATCAGATATCAGAAATTAGAATCCTACCCCCATCCTCTACACACCATCTCTGTCCATCCCTACACACCATGTGAGGTTTAAAACACCCACCTAGCCCTACACACCATATTGCACGATGCAAAGACATATCGAGATATAATGCGCCACATGTTGCGGATAATAGGCACAAAAGCCTTTTAGAATACTTCCTCCAATAAGCATCATCCCACCCCAATCACAATAGCAGAACATGCATACAGACTTACCAGATAAATCATGCTTAACATGCATTCCAAAATAGATAACAGATCACATACATAGACATGCTCATAATAGGACATCAGTCTAATAGAACACATAGTTTTTAGAGTTTGGTAAGCCTTTACCGACCCTATGGTAGGTCCACAATCGATTAGGACGACCCCTGCGGCCTAGATTGGCCTTGCCCGTGTGGATCACATAGCCTGGCCCAAAGTTCACATGCCCGTGTGACTTGCCCGTATGGCCCACACACCCAATTTGCCGTAGCCCGTGTTTCCCACACGGCCACACCTCGGCCATCACACAGTTGTGTCTTACACACGGCTTGACCTTCGTCAATCACACGGCCATTTGGCATCGACAGAGGGGTTTTTTGGCTTTTGTCGAACCCCGTTTTATGAGTTTCAGGTACACACCTGGTACCACTTTGATGCCGAAATACACCCGAGCCTTCCAGAACCTATATTCGACATTTTCAAAGTCCCAACTCAGTCTTAGATCATAATAATTCGAAATTACAAAACCAGAAAAACTTCAATTCGAGTGTTCTAAACTTACCCCACTATCCTGAATGATTTCGATTACGTTTCCGCGAGAGGAGAGTCTAAACCTTCTCGATTCGCTGCTACCAAAATACAAATTTTGTTACAAATCATAAAAGAGAAAATCATTCTAACAATCCTAAAGAAGAAATCCCCACTTGCGCAGAAATTCCACTACCACCAACTAATACGTATGAGAATCGCGAACAGAGAAACAATACTTTGAATAAAAAAAGGATGATGTCGATTGAGGAGAAGAAAAATAGTAGAAATGGAGGAAAAGGAGAAAAGAAAAAAAATGGTGCAGGAAGAAGAATGAGAAGTCAATATTTTTCAAAGTAGGGAGAGATTTTTGAGATATCAGATTCTTCCCAATTCCCACTACATCTACATCCCTAACCACCCACTGACTCAGAGTCTCAATCCCACCCAAACTCTCTCAGGAAAACGAGCAAAAAAAACCCACCCTAACGCGAGGATTCAAACACAGGACCTCCACACAACTCACAAACTCCTTTACCACTCGAACCAGCAAACTCATTCTGATATGATTCTACAATAATTAAATATAAGCCCACTGAGCAAGTATAAGGCTTAAGTCAGAAAAATACCAAAAGTAAGGCTTGAACTTGGGACTTCTCACACACACCTAGAACACTTAGCCACTGAAGCAGATACACAGTTATCAAGGTTTCACAAAAATAAAAATAGTAATTTTTGGGCGTTACAATATGTCCCGTGTACAAATCAAGAATAAGGTCACATAGTCATGTCACCAGGTCGTGTAACAACTTGTGGCCGTGTGAGAAAAACTTGCACCAAAATTAAGTAGGCCATATGGCAATGTAGAGTGACCATGTGTGGCACGCGACAGTGTAACAGCCCATGTCCCAAGCCGTGTGCACCTAAAAAGACTTTTAAAACAATACAAAGCGTTACCCATTTCTTAGGTTCCAAGCCAATATGCCCCCATTGGCACCACAATTCAAACACAAAGCTTACAAGTTATTACCATATAAACATGTTAAACATACCAATTCATCCATTCCATTCTGATTGTTGTAAATCAGAGTTTTAAAATTTATAAAGAATGTGATCGAACCTAGAAACTAACTCTGACAATGATTAGAGGCAAGTGTACCTGTCGAATAGTAGTATAGCTTAGGCAAGACCGGATATCGAACCTAAAGGAACTAAGAGTACTAATACTAACTTTCTTTTTATTATTTAGCCTTAAAAATAGAGTGAAGTTGCTTTAAACTATATTGTCGAAGACTAAATTAAGGACATAAAGACAAAAAGGACGAATAGGAAAATAACTTTGAAGGAAAACTCAGTTGATTACGACGATACCCTCAGGAAGAATCCACCTAGACTTCACTTGTTATCTAATCCTAAATTATATGATTTCTTTTACTTAACTTGATCCGTAAAACTCCGTAACCTATATTAAACCCTATCTCGAGGCGAATAACATCTAACCCTAGGTTAATTAGTGAAACTCACGTTCGCTTATAATAACCTCCCTAAGATAGCAGTAAATCGATCAATGGACTCTCATATTAGGTTTCACCCTAATCCGGCAAAATCTCGTAACCATATCTCTAGGCGTTCGATCAACTACGCTTAATTATGTTAGATCTACTCTTAGGCAGGGTCTATTCCTCCTCCACCTAAGCACATTAGATTTGGATTAAGCAACATAATTAAGAACAAACTAAGTAATTATCATATAACTTAGAAATCAAATAAAAAAATTCATCTAGGCTCCCCCTCAGGTATCTGAAGGGTTTAGTTCATAATGAATAAAAAGAACATCACAAGAGAAAAGATAAAACAAAACATAAGAAAACCCTAAAACCTCCTGAAGGAATTGAAGAAGAAATCTGCCGTCTTGAGTATAATTCCGGCTTCTTGGGATGGATCAACTGGCTATCTTCGCCTTATTCCCTAACTCTGACCTTCTCGGCTTGGCTCATTGGCCTAGCTTTTATGCCTTTACAAAGGTGGTACTTAGGGGATATATATAGGCTTTTGGAATGTGATTCTTTCTCCCTAAGTATCCTTTTCCGACTGAAATTGCTCTTTCCAGCGACAGAGGCACGGCCATGGCACACGCCCGTATGAATCGAGACCAGACCGTGTTTGAATTTCTAACTTGAGGCACGGCCGGGTGAGGCGGAGTTGAGGCCGTGCTCTAGGTGTTCGTCGAGGCACGACCGTGTGGACTTTGGACCAGGCTGTGTCAATTTCATGCTAAGGCCTATTTACTCTGTTTTGGGCCCGTTTTGTGTTCTTTTCATCCTCGGGTGCTTTCCTGGGTATAAAACATGAAAAGAAAGGATTACAAGCACCTTTTATATAAATCAAGGGATAAATCATCCAAAATTAAGCTAAATGCGGGATTAAAATATGTTATAATTATGGTTTATCAAATACCCCCACACTTAAGCTTTTGCTTGTCCTCAAGCAAAATTCTCAACTTACAATTAAAACGAACTTTCCTTGATTCATAATTCCTATCAACAATGCCTTATCCTAATTCATAGATAATTCATACATGGATAATTCAACTCAAAGAGTCCTAAAGATTCAAACGAGATAAGTCATGAGTTTTGTACTTTGAAAAACATAGATGTCTCCCTTCATCTAAATAATTACCTTTTCTATCCATAACCTACAAGGATTGACATCTTCACAAAAGATTCACTCAAATCACTCAAAAAGTGTTTAAGGGTCAAAATTAAGCACTCATAAGTCAAACCTGAAAAGTTAATCCTATAGGCTTGCCTGAAAATCAAATCTCCACCGCTGTAATATGAGATGACAAACAGATCAAAAGGTCTTTGTTAGGGTTGTAACGGGGCTAGGGTTAAATGTGTGGATAAAATGTTGAAATTAGAGGGTTAGAATCGAGATTGAATTGATAAGTTACCTACCTAAGAATTTTTAAGATAACAATTATATCAACTGAAAATAATTCTACTAATACGAGCTTTTCTTTTGGAAATAAACTTTTAATTGTATAAGCTCACTTTTTATACTTACTAATATTAACTACTTCGAATTTTTTTTTTAAGAACAAACTAAATACAAGATAAATTTAACTACCAGAATAATATACTTAGGTAACTAGCTCAAATCAAATCTCGATTAAGGGGTAGTCAAAAGAAATGGTGATAATAAATACAAAGGGGCCTTGGGTTGATATTAGTGGGTGAGTCAATAAAAAGGGTTGTTAGTATCAACGGGGTTCACTAGGGGTCAATTGTAAAGGTCGGCTATTTAGTGGAGTGAGTGGGTTAAACCTAAGTGCCTTTATCATCTCAGTATATCAAATCATAACTGTGGTTTTGACATGTATAATCAAGGCAAGTTCAAGAATATCAGTTCATAGTTGACACACTCATAATCAAGGAATGAGCACAAAAAAGAATGTATGCTCTATAAGGCTTAAAATCTCACAAAAATTAGGGGTGTTTTGACATCATCCTTGTAAATTTCAAATTTCAAGGTAATATTCAAATTTAGATCAACAAATTAGCAAAATTTTACTTCCTGAAAAGCAGACTTATCATGCTAGATTCTCTAGTAATCTTCAAATTAATTATCAACGTACAATTAACTATGACTTATTCTAAAACATGTCAATAGAAATCACAATTCATCAGAAATTTCATCTTAATTAGTAATATGACAAATTTGCTCAAAGACAAGACTAAATTCAGGGATTTGAGAATCATGCAAAAGGTTAGGCATTTTTATCCTCAGGGTTTGAGAATAATGGAAAAAGTTAGCCATTTCCTCGGAATAACTATTCACTCCCCCACACTTAAGATGTACATTGCCCTCAATGTACAAAGAAAGATAATAACATTTTAATGGATAAATCAAAAGAGAAGGGCAAAGATTTACTCCCTGAATTTTGGATGTTTTCTTGGAGGAGTGTATTTGGTGGTGGTGATGGTCAGTCTTGACGACGAACCTGCGCTAGATGAAGAAATTAGGTAGCGTTCTGAGAAGTAGTCAGGATTTATTAAGACCTAATAAAAATGAACTAAATATAAAATTAAAGAAAAATAAACTAAAGGGAGGGAGACTAAGAAGAAATATAAAATTAAAGAAAATATTAATGGACTGTGATTTCTTTATTGAAGGATGGTTTGCAAGGCGAGAGTGAAGAGGTTATCGTGGTGGTCAGCGTGATTCCCAAGCAGCCTGGCGAACCTGACACTAAGAAACTAAAAGAACATTAAACGAAAATAGCAGTAGAGAAGCTTAGATAAGGAAAATAAAGGAGAAGGGAAAGAAATTGAAGTAAAAGAGAAGGTAAAAATAAAAACTAATTGGTCCCAAAGACCCTTGGCTTAGTGTTGAGACGGAGCTGCTAGCATGAGCTCATGTTGATCGTTCTTTGAGGAATCGATGCTCAGCTTCTTTCGCTTCTTCGGTATGGTGTTAGCTTGCTCAAGGATCTAGAGTCTTAGTATGTAGATAAATCTGATATGGAGGAGAGTGAAAAGCAAAGAAAATAATAAAGAAATTAGACGAAAGGAAGGGGAAGAGGTGAGGGGTTTAAATAGATGTTCAAATTTTGTGCTCCCACACGGCCGTGGTCCTAGGGTGTGTCGATTTACACGGCCGCCTCGAACGGCCGTGTGTCTGGGCGTGTTGTTACCCTATGCCCGTGCTTTGGATCCCTACATCCGTGTTTGACAAGTCAGTAGCTTCGTAAGGTTTGTAGGCACGGGCGTGTTCTGCCCGTGGTGTGGAATTCAGTAGCTTCACACGGTTGAGGGGCACGGCCGTGTTGTACCCGTGGTGTGCAAGTCAGTAGCTTCACACAGTTAGGTTACACGGGTGTGTTCTGGTATCGCAGTCTGTGTTGGCGATAGAGTTTTTCCTTGTTTTGGCACGACTTTTGGCACGCCCGTGGGTCGTCCCCTGTTTTGCACACGGTCATTGGCACGCCCGTGCTTAAGGCCGTGTTTATAATCCTGCAATATCTGTTAGACTATTTTAGTGTGGTGTTTTAGAAATAAGAAAAATAAGAACAATGTTAGCGTGTTAGTTCTCAGGTTGCCTCCTGAAAAGTGCTTGTTTATAGTCTTAAGCTAGAATTTCCCTATTTTCATTTCTAAAAGAGGGTTCATGGAGCAGAAACTCCTCTCTCATATCTCCGAGATCTGTACCGTTGTAAATTTTAAGTCGGTGACCATTTACCTTGAATGTGCCTTTAGTGGGGTGAGTTACCTCGATGGTGCCGTATGGAAAAATTGTTTTAATCATGAATGGGCCTGACCATCTTGATTTCAATTTTCCCGGGAATAGTTTAAGCCTTGAGTTGTATAGTAGGACTAAGTCTTCTACTTTGAATTGTTTTGATCTCTTAAGACGAGCATCGTGGCGTCGCTTTGTTGCTTCCTTGTATAATTTTGAGTTCTCAAAAGCTTCTGTTCTCCATTCGTCCAGCTCGTTCATTTGTATCATTCTTCTCTTTCCTGCAATTTTGAGGTCAGAATTCAAAAATTTTATTGCCCAAAAAGCTGTGTTCTAATTCGAATGGTAGATAACAGCTTTTCTCGTATACAATTTTGTATGGGGATGTCCCTAGTGGTGTTTTAAATACAGTTCTATAGGCCCATAAAGCATCATCTACTTTAGCTGCCCAATCTTTTCTATTTGATTCCACCATTTTTTCTAGAATGCGCTTAAGTTCTCGGTTTGCTACCTCAACTTGCCCACTGGTTTGAGGATGATATGGGGTGGCTGTCCTGTGATATACTCCATATTTTTTTAGGACTTTTTCAAATTGAGTATTACAGAAATGAGTACCCCTATCACTAATGATGGCTCTTGGTGTGCCAAATCGGGAAAACAGTTTCTTGAGAAACTTGACTACTACCCTAGCATCATTGGTAGGTAAAGCTTCTGCTTCTACCCATTTTAACATGTAATCAACTGCCAATAGGATGTACTTGTTTCCAAGCGAACTAGGGAATGGTCCCATGAATCAATACCCTATAGAATCAATACCCCATACATCAAATATTTCACATGATAACATATATGTTTGAGGCATTTCATCTAGTTTAGAAATATTACCTATTCTTTGACATCTATCACACGAGGTAACATATCTGTTGGCATCTTTAAATAAAGTGGGCCAATAAAAACCTGATTCGAGTATTTTGTGTGCTGTCTTAATACCACTGTAGTGTCCTCCTGATGGTCCTGAATGGCAATGCTCCAGGATTTTGTTCACTTCTGTCTTTGTGACACACCTTCGAATTACTTGATCTTCACAAATGCGGAAAAAAAAGGGATCTTCCCAAAAATAATTTTTCACATCAGCAAAGAATCGCTTCTTTTGGTGATGTGTTAGTTTTCTTGGTAAGATGTTAGCAGCTAAATAATTTGCAATATTTGCAAACCATGGGACCTCATAATGTGTTATAGAAAGGAGTTGTTCTTCGGGAAACGAATCTTTTATTTCACTTTCGTCGAGCTCTTTGGTGTGTGGATTTTCAAGTCGAGAAAGGTGATCTGCTGCAAGATTCTCAGCTCCTTTCTTATCTTGTATTTCCAAGTCGAATTCCTGTAAAAGTAAAATCCATCGTATAAGTCTATGTTTTGCATCAGGTTTGTTTAGAAGATAACGAAGAGCTGAATGGTTAGTGTAAACAACAACTTTGGACAATATTAGATACTGTCTAAATTTATCAAAAGCAAAGACTACAGCTAGCAATTCTTTTTCTGTGGTGGTGTAGTTTTCTTGTGCGGTGTTAATGTTCTGCTAGCGTAGTAAATTGGTTAAAGATGCTTATCTCTTCGTTGTCCCAAAACTGCACCTACTGCAAAATCACTTGCATCACACATTAGTTCAAAGGGTAAGTTCCAATCAGGTGCAATTATAATCGGCGCATATATTAATTTATCCTTAAGGATATTAAATGCATCTAAACATTCATGATTGAAATCAAAAGAAACATATTTTTCTAGTAATTTTGTTAAAGGCTTAGCTATTTTAGAAAAATCCTTAATAAATCTTCTATAGAACCCTGCATGCCCTAAAAAGCTTCTGATAGCCGTAACAGAACTAGGGGGAGGTAGTTTTTCTATGGCTTCAACCTTTGCTTTATCTACCTCAATCCCTTTACTAAAAATCTTATGTCCTAACACAATTCCTTCTCTAACCATAAAGTGACATTTTTCCCAATTCAAAACAAGGTTTGTTTCCTCACATCTCATTAGAACTCGTTTTAAATTTTTAAGGAAAAGATGGAAAGAATTACATAATACTGAGAAATTATCCATAAATACCTCCATGATGTCTTCCACGAGTTCGTCAAAGATTGCCAACATGCAACACTGAAAAGTAGTAGGGCATTACATAATCCAAAAGGCATTCTACGATAAGCAAACGTACTGTATGGGCATGTGAATGTCGTTTTCTCTTGGTCTTTAGGGGCTATGGGGATTTGGAAGTAACCGGAGAGTCCGTCCAAGAAGCAATAATACATATGCCCAGATAATCTTTCTAACATTTGATCTATGAATGGCAGAGGAAAGTGATCTTTTCTGGTGGCATCATTCAATTTTCTATAGTCAATGCAGACTCTCCAACCTGTAATTGTTCTTGTGGGAATTAACTCATTCTTTTCATTGGGCACTACCGTCATTCCTCCTTTCTTTGGAACTACCTGCACAGGACTTACCCAAGTGCTGTCAGAAATAGGATAAATTATTCCTCTTCCATTAAAATTTTGTGGGCACACACGGCTTATAATCCTCTTCCATTAAAATTTTGTGGGTGCAAAACGCAGGGCTTATTCCTTTGATGTCAGAAATTTTCCAAGCTATGGCTTTTTTGTGTTCTTTTAGTACCTTTATCAGCTCCTCTTTTTCTTTGGGTTCTAGTTCTGACGAGATGATTACTGGTAGCGTAGAATTGTCCCCAAGAATGCGTATTCTAAGTGTTTTGGTAACTGTTTTAATTCCAATTTGCGTGGCGGTTCGATGGAGGGTGTTTGTTTTATTTCGTCATTATATTCAATGCTTTCTGTCGAAGCCATTTTTTGACAAACGGGAATCGACTTGGTTTTGAAATGAAAATAAAAGGGGAGTCGCCACCGATCTTTTATTAGGTGTGATCGGATCACTTTTGTTTTAATAAAACATTTTGATATACTAAAACAATGTTTTTCGTCTACGAAAATTTGAGAAAATAGGTTCGGGAGTCGGTTACGTGCGAGGAAGGGTTAGCACCCTCGTCACGCCCAAAATTGGTACCAAATTGATTAATTAATGTCCTAATGTCGAAAGTTGGAATTTTAAAAATAAATAGAAAATCGATCTCTTTTTTGGAAATATTTTGGTTTTCTCGAATTGAATACCAAGGTTTCCTTGTTTCGAAGGGACAAAATATCACATCCAACACGTAGGACACGATAATTTAAATCTTCGAAACCAAGGTCATCTTAAATTTTTTTTTTAAAATTGAATGTCCAGATTTTCTCGTCCCGATGGAATAAAATATCGCATCCAATACTTTAGAACACGATAATTTAAATCTCGAATCCAAGATTATCTCATGATTTTTCAAGTTGAATACCAAACTTTCTCATTCCGAAGGGATAAAAAAATCACATCCAATGCTTTAGGACACAATAGTTTAAACCCTCGAATCCGAGATGAATATCGCTTTATTTTGAAAGCTTTAAATGAAGTGTTAGTTTTGCAAAAGTGTATTCTTAACAAAAATCCGTGGGACGACATGAAGATAATTATAATATGCCAACATTTAAAATAGGCAATAAAGTAAGAAATACGACAAATAATAATTCCTAGACTGGAGCATCTATAAGTATGTGATGAAATATGAACAAATACAATAAGCAATAAAAAATATAAACATATTCGATGCAAGTTTAAATAATAAAAGAGACATTCATATGATATAAACAATGTAAACAATGTATAAAATAAAATAATATATAGCGATTTTATATAACCATATAAACAATATAAATGAGACGTGTTTTTCAATATATATGTATACATACATTATATAAAAATATGGTATAATATAATATTATATAATGTAAAAAATTTTCTCTATAGATATATAATCTAATAACCAATATATGAAAATAATATGTAATTAAAATAGTATTAAGCAAAATACAATAACGAATAATAAATATATATATGTGTGTAATACATTAACCATAAAATCCATACATAACGTAAGTAATATAAATAGGTTAGATAATATAACTAAATTTAAAAGACTTTAGAAATAATACATAATACAATACGATACTATATAATATAGAAGTTTAAAAATATAATGAATAAAATACTAGGCAAAAGACCTAACATTAGGCTAAATAAAATAATAATAACAATAATACAAAATAGGTACAATGTAATAATAATATAAGGATAATAATAATGAGGATAATAACAGTATAGTATAGTAATAATGATAAAACGATAATAATAATATAAAATATACACAACATACTAAAAATAATAATAATAACAATATAATAAATAACAAGTAAGACGAAAATAAATAATCATATAAACATTTTAAACAAATTGGAAACTGAACTGAAATGAGACTTAAACAACGAGGGCCGAATTTGTAAATGGACAAAGAGGCGGGTAGGGACCACGTGACCACACGCATGAACTCGCGAGGGCTAAATGGGTGAATAACCCACCTCCAAATGCGCGCGCGTTTCACTATCAAAGCGCGAGTTAAATTGAAATGAAACGGGAGTAACAAGGCCAAATCGCAAAGAGGAAATCATGTAATGGGACTTAATTGACCCATGCTGCGACAAATGGGGACTGACTGCGCAAATAGTCCTTTTAAACGATATGCGCAGTAACCCTATTACCCAACGATGCTGTTTTGTTAAAGGTTTATATACCTAACTTTTACTTCAAAAATCAGATTATTTTTCAGAACCCTAAGGTTCCTTATACCAGCAGCCGCCCTAAATGCTTTCCCCCCTCCCTTTCTCCGTCAAGTGGGTTCTCTGACGATCGCTCACCGTCATTTTCGATGGCCCCAACGAACGGGGGCGAGCCTTCGACTTCGTTCGAGGCCCTCATTTCAGAGGCTGAATCTCGGTGCCCGTAAGATCGAAAGATGGAGCAGAGAAGGGAAAGGAAAGAACTCGCCCCTTTCTGCCCCCGATCCGGCCTCGTCAGTGGAGAGGGAGCTCCGATGACGCGACCTTGGGCCTCAGGTAAGTCCCTCTTTATGCCTTTTCGTTATTATTCCCTTTTAAGGTTTGTTTTTTTTTTTAAAGAGAGGAAGTAAAAAGACAAAAATCGATATCAAAATAACTGAAAATGCAAATGGAGGAACAAAAGCAACCTTCTGAAGTTTCTGTTTTTGTTTTTGACTGTCGATGGTTCCAATCTTTTATGAAAATAGAAAAAAACCCCTAAAAAGGTTTCAACTTCGGTTTTTTATAACCAATTTACAAAAGGCATTTGTTCTTGTTTTTGCTCTTTGTTTTCTATTCGTTTATTGTCTTCTCTTGCAGGGCATGGGCGAAGTGCTGGTGGAGACGGAGGCCGAGGCGCACGGGCACTGAAGAGTCAGAAGCATGGGGCACGGGGAACGACGCGCGTGTGTGGGACGCGCGGATTTGAGAAGGCGCACGTGGGAGTGGGCATGGGCGACGCGCATGGTGCTCTGGTGCAGTCTGACAGCAGAGGCGCTAGTGGGTTGCGGCGCTAGGGTTTTCAGAAACCCTAGCTCTCTGAAAAAATTAATCATTTTAGGCCTTTTGGGCCGCTTGTAAATTGGGCTTGTTTCTATTGGATTGTTGGCATATTTTCTATTTTTGCTTGTCTGATTTAGGGTGTAGTGGGCTTGAATTGGGTTCCGGGTTTTAGTCGGTATTTTGGGCTTTGTAATTGAACATTTGGACTGCCTTGTTTTTATTGGGTTTTTTAATGGGCCCCGGGCAAAATTTGTGTCTTACAGCTGCCCCTTTTTGCTCATTGTCGTGAAACGAGAATAGAGCAAAGACAATAAAAGAACCAATTTTGCCTGGGCTTAGCTAAGCCTTGACTTCCTGATCCGCGTTTTCTTCAAATAGCTTCAAACTTCATTGTAACTCCTTGCTTTGATCCATTCTACTGGAGGTTTGGGGTGATAAGAATTCAGAAAAAAGAGATCCGTAAATTTGATCTTCTCGCTGAAACTTCTCGGAAATAAGGGGTGATAGGAATTCAGAAAGAAGAGATCCGTAAATTTGATCTTCTCACTGAAACTTCTCAAAAATAGCAGGTGATAAGAATCCAGAAAGAAGAGATCCGCAACTTTGATCTTCTCGCTGAAACTTCTCAGAAATAGGAGGTGATAGGAATTCAGAAAGAAGAGATCCATAAATTTGATCTTCTCGCTGAAACTTCTCGAAAATAGCAGGTGATAAGAATCTAGAAAGAAGGGATCCGCAACTTTGATCTTCTCGTTGAAACTTCTCAGAAATAGCAGGTGATAAGAATCCAGAAAGAAGAGATCCGCAACTTTGATTTTCTCGCTGAAGCTTCTCGAAAACAGGAGGTGATAAGAATTCAAAAAGAAGAGATTCGCAACTTTGATCTTCTCACTGAAACTTCTTGAAAACAGCAGGTGATAAGAATCCAGAAAGAAGAGATCTGCAACTTTGATCTTCTTGCTGAAACTTCTCGAAAATAGTAGGTGATAGGAATCCAGAAAGAAGAGATCCGCAACTTTGATCTTCTTGCTGAAACTTCTCAGAAATAGCAGGTGATAAGAATTTAGAAAGAAGGGATCCGCAACTTTGATCTTCTCGCTGAAACTTCTCGGAAATAGCAGGTGATAAGAATCTAGAAAGAAGAGATCCGCAACTTTGATCTTCCTGCTGAAACTTCTCAAAAATAAGAGTCGATAAAAATTGTATGTTTCCAATCTGCTCCTGTAACTTCAGGACCGCCAGATCTGCTATTTTTGATTTGCTCCACTCAGGCAGGCAAGATCTTTGAGTTTACCATTATTATGACAATGCCCCCTAGGGGACTTGCGCTGTAAAATCAGTTTTGTGTCCATGTTTATGCCAGATGGTTAAGATGTAATGATCAGAATGAATCTAGTACTCCTAACTAAATGTATATGAATGAATGCATGAGAAAGACCCTTGTTACTGTTTGGGTTGTCATTGCACGTAGTTCAACAAGGTTCTATCACCGATGCGTGACGATGCTCTCTCGTTCAGCCAGCATTTTTTGACAAAAACCCCAAATAAGCGACCTTTTTTTGCTCAAAAAGCTTGCCCCTCTGTAATTTTGGAGTCCCATTCTGAGACATAAAGTTTATACTTCCTACTGCAACTTCAGGAGAATAATGTTTGGTTTCTTCCAGCCATCTTACTTCGACTCTGAGGTATGGTATCATGATTTCATTGTGTACCTGGGTCGACATCACTCGTCATTTGTCGAGGTCGTATCATCGACGAAATTTCTTGTCTTTGTTCAACCAATAAAATGTTTCAAAAGGATAATCATTTTCCTCCAACATTTCCAAACCTTAGACTGAATGAGTTCTGAACAATAGTCATGTTTCAGGTCCTTGTATTATTCAGATGCTTTCAGAGTAATGTGTGAAACTTCTTTTATGAAAGTACTATTAGTCCTCAAATCGTTATTTCGATGCAAAATGCCCGAAAAAGATTGTAACAGTGGACAAAAAGGAAATTTATTGGTTAGGGGAATAGTTTGAAACAAACAAGTTTGATCAAAGCTAGCAAATACAATCAAGAAGGAAATTTATTGGTAGATAATCAAAAATAACGAATTAAAATAGGTAAAATGGAAGCTAGGTGCCCCAGATATCGCAGCCCGAGCTTCTCTGTTCCAACTTCTTGAGGACCATTTTAAGCTCAATATGTGTTTAGGGGATCAAGAGTACTTTGTCGATGCCCCGAGATGTAACATGCGTCTTCATTGTTATTTCAAGTGCAACGAGACTACGGTATGCCCCATTTATAGAATTTGAGCTGCCCTTTTCGGGTTTTCAACTCAAAACCCCTTTGGTCTCAAAGCGCCCTTTGCAGGTTTTCGCCTTGACCTCTCATTTTTCTTTCTTCTTTTTCACTGATTTTCTTTCTCTCTCTTTCTCTCCCTTTTTTTTTTTTGAACTTGAATTCTCCGAATTGGGCAAGTCCCTACTATCCATTTTGGTCAATATTCATGCTTCCCCAGAACAGACCTCCTTCGCTTCCTGAGGTCCTTCCTAGTTTGGCACCCGCTTTCTCCCGAAGTCCCTTTTTCATGGAAGAAATCTTTTCCCAAGCTCTATCGTGAAATTTTCTAGGACGAATCATTTTGGTTACTATCTCGCACCATTTGATCGTGATAGATAGCTTTCTTCTCAAATTCACCTGATCGTATTAGATTGGATCTATTTTGCCTCATCTAATTTCACGTTCAACAACATTTCAACCCCAATTGGCAAAATCAGTAAGAAATATGTTGCCCCGATGAAGTTCCTGTTGCCCCGATGAAGGTTCTAGTCGACGCTCTAAAAACATAGAGGGTAAAAGGTAACTTCTCTATGCCAACCTTTACAAGTCTCAGTCAATTTTTGAATGATTCTTGGTCATCTCTGCTACATTGGTAAGGTGCCTGATTCTCGAACACACTGTAAAGTTTTTTTTTTGACATTGCGCGATGATGTTAAACGTGTTTTTCTTGGCGTTCTTCATTGCCACTTTTTGTTTTTTGTTTTTGTTTTTCCTTTTTTTTTGCTTTTTGCTTTTTTGTTTTTTTATTTTTTTTGTTGTTTTGTTGTTTTTGTTTTTTTTGTTGTTTTTGTTTTTTTTTTTGCGCATCTGATCTCAGATTTGACGACTGCTGACTTTGTAACTTTGGCATATGAAGCAACCTTCACCCTCTTAGTGAAGTATTTGATAACCACGAAGATGTATTAGTATCGACTGGATACCTTTGACGAGATTGGTCCCGAAATATCCATGCCCCCTCATATGGAGGAGGCACAAAAGTCTTGTCTTCCTTGATTTGGCGTTTGATGTAACTTTCTTTTCTGGGTAGACCAGTAGTTCGAACTTCTTGATTAGCCCGGCCATTGTAGAACGTGGGTTCCAAGCTTGGCAACACCCAACGTTTCGGTAGTCTGTCGTGTCTTGATATGATCGTGCAAAATATCTTGGGATGATGTCTCGCCTTATTTCTGTGGTGGACTAGGTTTTTTCCTAAGTTTGCAACGTCCACTGACCCTTTTTACAAGGTACAGTCTATTTTCGCTTATCCTACCATCCTTAACAAATCAAAAGATAGGTTATAATCTCTATCATCTTCAAAGTCTTGAGATCTCTTAGACCCATATTTCACTAAAAAGAGAGCCAGTAATAGCATTGCTCGTGTCATTGATATCTGGGGACCCGTTGTGGGCGTAAAGGTAGAAAATCTAAAGAATAGATTATTCTAAAGATGATTATTTATATGATGTGGGCATGAATGAAAAAAATAAAAATAAAAATGTAAAGCATGAAAATATTTTCTTAGAAAGATGCATTTTATTAAAATAACAATTTTGGACACAAGCCCATTTCACAAAAGATTCTTATTGCTCTTAGGCTTTTAGAGCAATTTGCGCGTTTGGACATTACTCCGAGTTAGCTCTAAAAATACACGTCTTTTCCACAGCCCTATTGTTCAAAACACTCCCAGGCTCATGTTTCTGCATTTGGCGTGTCATACAACTTTACAACACCCATGCCAATGAATCTTTCCACTAATTTCTTGAAAGCTAGGCAATTTTCTATCGAATGCCCTATAACCCCAGTGTGGTATTCACACTGGGCATTTGGGTCATACCATTTGGGATATAGAGATTGCATCAGTTCTGTGTAGCGAGGAGCCACCACGTGTGCATCAAATAAATTTTGATAGAGCTCCTTGTATGTCATCGAGATGGCGTGAACTGGAGCCTTCCCGTGTTAGCCTTTGGGTTGGAATCTTGTCAAAGGGGACCTTGGTGACTGGTAATCACTGTCCTTGGCTGTTTTATTGCTATTAGCTCTGAAGAGCTCTCGTCATGCTTACTCGTACTACCCACTTCCTTTTCCTTCTTCTTCGGGGCCTTTAATGTCCGCTCCCTCCTTTCTTTTGCTTCTGCCTGAACAACCGGTTTGGCTCGATCATCCCTAGGGTTAAAACATGAGCCCATTGGGGAGTTTGACAGGGTTGAGGTATTGGTCTGACGTCGGGGTCCGATAATGATGGGTGCCCCTTGCGACTGCACGTCTGATTGAGTCGGGATATTCCTCGGGGTATAAACAATTTGTTCATCATCATCTGCACTGTCGACCACTGGGCCACTCCTCTTTTCAAGTCTTTGATGTATGCATCATGATGTAATACAGATGCATGAAATGCAATGCAAAATGCATGAAATGAATGCAAAAAGAAAGAGAGGCATTGATTATGAATTCAATTCCTATTAGAAGAACTTGTCTAGAAAGTATGTTCCTTTAATAAAATGGACCACATATACAGCCTCTTCCTCATAGTCCAGGCGAAAACACCAATCCTCTTCTTTATTCCCAAATATTATGGTCGTGTCTCATCTCTTCTAGCTCTTTGTTGCTTGATCTAGGTCGTACCTCATCACTCACTTACCCTCCGCGATGCTCATAATCTTCTGATGACTCCTGAACAATCCTTGTCGGCTTGAATCTTTATACAAATCTTCTTCTTCTTATCTAGATGTTATGGTCATGTCCCGTGAACTTTCTTAGTAGATGTCTCTTCTAACTCTTCGTTGCTTGATCTAGGTCGTACCTCATTACTCACGTGTCCTTCGTGGTGCTCATAATCTTCGGATGGCTCCCGAACAATCCTTGTCGGCTTGAATCTTCATACAATGTCTTGTCTTGTTGTTTACCTAGGCCATGTTCAGCTCCACTTTATCAAGTAACACATTTTCTTATGACAAATTCTTCCATTTAACAATCAAACGTGAATCAACACCTCCTTTTTAAGATGATGCAATGCAATGCCAATGCATGGAATGAATGCAAAAAGAAAGAAAGGCGCTGATTATGAATTCAATTTCATTAGAATAACTTTTCTAGAAAATAAAGCTCTTTACATAAAACGGATTACATATACGGTTTTGTCCTCATAGTCCAAGCAAAACACTAATCTCTTCCTTCGTGACCGGATATCATGGCCATATCTTGTGCGCTTTCTTTGTAGATGCCTCTTCTAGTTCTTTGTGGCTTGGTTCGGGCCGTATCTCTTCACTCATTTATCTTCTGTGATCGTTCATAAGCTCCTTTAAAAAGTCTAGGGGTGACGACTCTTGAATAATCCTTGTTGGCTTGAATCATCGAGCAAAATCTTATATTCTTCTGTGGACTATCAGTCTTCTCTCGTTGTTTACTTGGACTATATTTGGGTCACCATATTATAATCCATTTTATCAAGAAATTCAGTTCCTTATGACAAACTCCTCTATTTAGCAATCGAATATTAATCAGCACCTTCTTTCTATGATGATGCAATGCAATGCAATCAAAACAAAAGAAAACACGTTAGCACAGGAGTAATAAACAAAGTACCTATCCGGGTGATCACTAGGGGTTTGACATGGCTCTACCTAAGGTGGGTTCTTAAAGTTGGCTATATGAGGTTTGGTTCTAAAGAAAGGTACCCGAACCAGTAGATTCCTCGATCTTCACCCATTATAGGCTCATGTGGACCGAGTTCAGTTCAGGGGGACACATTTCCCTATGGCTACACGGAAATGAAAATTTCACAAAGACATAGGTACGGATGTATCCCGAAAGCGATCCACTATCTTGCACGGAGGTGAAAACCTCACGAAAGAGTAGCTTCTCACTTCCAGTTAAAGGTGCGACCATAATGGTCATGCCATATGATGTGCAAAAATAAATTAAAGGTGATGAAAATGTCATTCGATCAAAATAAAACAAGTATGTATTCCAAACACAGCTTAAAGCAAGCAAGAAGTAAATCACCTACTCAGGTAACAGCTAGGATTTGGCGTGCTCTACCTAGGTTAGGCTCCTAGGTTTCCCTATATGCGGTTTGGTTCTAGGGTAAAGGTACCTGAACCAGCAGATTCCTCGATCTTCACCCATTATAGGCTCATATGGATCGAGTTCAGTTCAGGGGAATACATTTCCCTATGGCTGCACGGAGATAAAAATCTCACGAAGACATAGGTACGGATGTATCCCGGAAGCGATCCACTATCTTGCACGGAGGTAAAAACCTCATGAAAGAGTAGCTTCTCACTCCCACTTAAGGGTGTGACCGCAATGGTCATGCAGTGCAATGCCAAAGTATTTTATAAGACTCAACATTATTGGAACCATAATATCAGCAAGTGCATTGAAAGAAACGTGATTTTTTTTTCAAAATAAATTTCCAAATTTCGACAAAAGGACAAAGAATAATCAATTTTACGGCCTGACTCTCTTATTTTGGTCCCCAGTGGAGTCGCCAAGCTGTCGAAGCCATTTTTTGACAAACGGTAATCGACTTGGTTTTGAAAATGAAAATAAAATGGGAGTCGCCACCGATCTTTTATTAGGTGTGATCGGATCACCTTTGTTTTAATAAAACATTTTGATTTACTAAAACAATGTTTTTCGTCTACGAAAATTTGAGAAAATAGGTTCGGGAGTCGGTTACGTGCGAGGAAGGGTTAGCACCCTCGTCACGCCCAAAATTGGTACCAAATTGATTAATTAATGTCCCAATGTCGAAAGTTGGAATTTTAAAAATAAATGGAAAATCGATCTCTTTTTTGGAAATATTTTGGTTTTCTAGAATTGAATACCAAGGTTTCCTTGTTTCGAAGGGACAAAATATCACATCCAACACGTAGGACACGATAATTTAAATCTTGGAAACCAAGGTCATCTTAAAATTTTTTTTTAAAATTGAATGTCAAGATTTTCTCATCCCAATGGAATAAAATATCGCATCCAATACTTTAGAACACGATAATTTAAATCTCGAATCCAAGATTATCTCATGATTTTTCAAGTTGAATACCAAACTTTCTCATTCCGAAGGGATAAAAAAATCACATCCAATGCTTTAGGACACAATAGTTTAAACCCTCAAATCCGAGATGAATATCGCTTTATTTTGAAAGCTTTAAATGAAGTGTTAGTTTTGCAAAAGTGTATTCTTAACAAAAATCCGTGGGACGACATGAAGATAATTATAATATGCCAACATTTAAAATAGGCAATAAAGTAAGAAATACGACAAATAATAATTCCTAGACTGGAGCATCTATAAGTATGTGATGAAATATGAACAAATACAATAAGCAATAAAAAATATAAACATATTCGATGCAAGTTTAAATAATAAAAGAGACATTCATATGATATAAACAATGTAAACAATGTATAAAATAAAATAATATATAGCGATTTTATATAACCATATAAACAATATAAATGAGACGTGTTTTTCAATATATATGTATACATACATTATATAAAAATATGGTATAATATAATATTATATAATGTAAAAAATTTTCTCTATAGATATATAATCTAATAACCAATATATGAAAATAATATGTAATTAAAATAGTATTAAGCAAAATACAATAACGAATAATAAATATATATATGTGTGTAATACATTAACCATAAAATCCATACATAACGTAAGTAATATAAATAGGTTAGATAATATAACTAAATTTAAAAGACTTTAGAAATAATACATAATACAATACGATACTATATAATATAGAAGTTTAAAAATATAATGAATAAAATACTAGGCAAAAGACCTAACATTAGGCTATTTAAAATAATAATAACAATAATACAAAATAGGTACAATGTAATAATAATATAAGGATAATAATAATGAAGATAATAACAGTATAGTATAGTAATAATGATAAAACGATAATAATAATATAAAATATACACAACATAATAACAATAATAATAACAATATAATAAATAACAAGTAAGACTAAAATAAATAATCATATAAACATTTTAAAGAAATTGGAAACTGAACTGAAATGAGACTTAAACAACGAGGGCCGAATTTGTAAATGGACAAAGAGGCGGGTAGGGACCACGCAGCCACACGCATGAACTCGCGAGGGCTAAATGGGTGAATAACCCACCTCCAAATGCGCTGCGTTTCTGTCAGTCAAGGCGCGAGTTAAATTGAAATGAAACGGGAGTAACAAGGCCAAATCGCAAAGAGGAAATCATGTAATGGGACTTAATCGACCCATGCTGCGACAAATGGGGACTGACTGCGGAAATAGTCCTTTTAAACGATATGCGCAGTAACCCTATTACCCAACGACGCCGTTTTGTTAAAGGTTTATATACCTAACTTTTACTTCAAAAATCAGATTATTTTTTAGAACCCTAAGGTTCCTTAAACCAGCAGCCGCCCTAAATGCTTTCCCCCCTCCCTTTCTCCGTTGAGTGGGGTTCTCTGGCGATCACTCACCGTCATTTTCGATGGCCCCAACGAACGGGGGCGAGCCTTCGACTTCGTTCGAGGCCCTCGTTTCGAAGGCTGAGTCTCGGTGCCCATAAGATCAAAAGATGGAGCAGAGAAGGGAAAGGAGAGAACTTGCCCCTTTCTGCCCCCGATCCGGCCTCGTCAGTGGAGAGGGAGCTACGATGACGCGACCTTGGGCCTCAGGTAAGCCCTTCTTTATGCCTTTTCGTTATTATTCCCTTTTAAGGTTTGTTTTTTTTTTTAAAGAGAGGAAGTAAAAAGACAAAAATCGATATCAAAATAACTGAAAATGCAAATGGAGGAACAAAAGCAACCTTCTGAAATTTCTGTTTTTGTTTTTGACTGTCGATGGTTCCAATCTTTTATGAAAAAAGAAAAAAACACCCTACAAAGGTTTCAACTTCGATTTTTTATAACCAATTTACAAAGGCGTTTGTTCCTGTTTTTGCTCTTTGTTTTCTGTTCATTTGTTGTCTTCTCTTACAGGGCATGGACGAAGTGTTGGTGGAGACGGAGGCCGAGGCGCACGGGCGATGAAGAGTCAAAAGCATGGGGCATGGGGTACGACGCGCGTGTGAGGGACGCGCGGATCTGCGAAGGCGCGTGTGGGAGTAGGCGTGGGCGACGCGCGTGGTGCTCTGGTGGAGTCTGACAGCAGAGGCGCTAGTGGGTTGCGGCGCTAGGGTTTTCAGAAACCCTAGCTCTCTGAAAAAATTAATCATTTTGGGCCTTTTGGGCCGCTTGTAAGTTCGGCTTGTTTGTATTGGATTGTTGGCATATTTTCTATTTTTGCTTGTCTGACTTAGGGTGTAGTGGGCTTGAATTGGGTTCCGGGTTTTAGTTGGTATTTTGGGCCTTGTAATTGAACATTTGGACTGCCTTGTTTTTATTAGGTTTTTTAATGGGCCCCGGGCAAAATTTGGGTCTTACACTTTTTTTTATTTGTCTGAATGACGATATATTTAGATTCAACTCATCATTTTCATCTTCTTCCCCCTCTTCTTGAGTCAGGCACAGTTCCATCGTGTAGTCATGTATGATTTCCTTTAATGAATTTTGAATAATATGATCATTAGTATCAACAAAATAATAGGAATCATCTTGTTCTTTAGAATATCGCATGGCATCATAAATTTGAAAAATGATTTGTTCATCTCCTATCCTCAGTGCGAGTTTACCATTACCTAAATCAATAACGGCTCTAGCAGTAGCTAAAAAGGGACGCCCTAAGATTAAAGGAACATTAATGTCTTCAACCATGTCTAACACAACAAAATCAACAGGGAAAATAAATTTGTCAATTTTTACCAAGACATCTTCGATAACTCCTCTAGGATATTTAATAGATCTATCTGCTAACTAAATGCTCATCGTAGTGGGTATTGGTTCCCCAAGATCTAGTTATTTAAACATTTTATAAGGCATTAAGTTTATACTAGCGCCTAGATCAACTAAAGCTTTCTTAATATTTAAACTACCGATTAAACAAGGGATCGTAAAACTTCCTGGGTCTTTTAATTTTGTCAGTAGCTTATTTTGGAGAATGGCTGAACATTCTTCATTAAGTTCCACCATTGACACTTCTTCAAGTTTTCATTTATTCGTCAGGAGTTCCTTTAAGAATTTTGCGTACTTCGGCATCTGTGAAATGGCTTCAACAAAAGGTAAGTTAATATGTATTTGTTTAAAAAGTTCAAGAAACTTACCGTATTGGGCATCAATGCGTTCTTTTTTTCACTTTATTGGATATGGGATTGGTGGTTTGTTCTCATTGCATAATGGAGTTAGATCCTCAATCCCCTCATCGCTTGCATTATTATCTTCATTTGGAGTTTGTTTCTTTGGTTTGCCCAATTCCTTTCCACTTCTTAGTGTGACTGCTTTTACCTGTTCTCTCCCTTTAGGAAAAATTTCTTCTCATGTTTCACAGATCATATTAGTAAGTATTCCAACCGTCTTAGTAAGTTCCCCAAACAACATAGTAATTTTTTCAATTGACGCTTGTTGATCTTTAAGGGTTCTCTCGATATCTTATAGGCGTTTTTCTGTGTTTGCTGATTTTTTAGCTCCTCCTCGTGGGTTGGTTTCTTTTCTTGTGGATAGGGTTGATTTCGGAAGTTTTGAGGAGGTTGTTGCCTTTGATTTCCTTGATTGTTTTGTCCTCCCTATGAAAAATTTGGGTGGCTCCTCCAACCTGGATTGTAAGTGTTACTATAAGGATTATTATTGAATCGGAAATTATTACCTATATAGTTCATCTGATCGCTCTCTGCTTCCATTTGGTAGTGTAGGTATTTAGGGTTCGCCACTGTTCCACCTGCGTCATACTGCATGACTGGATGTACATGCGAAGAACACAGACTATCAAGCTTTTTATTCATCATCTCAAGCTGCGTTGATAGCATGGTCATGGTGTCGACGTTGAAGACTCCTGCCGATTTCGTCGGTTTGGTCCTTGAAGCTTGCCACTGATAATTGTTTAATGACATCTCCTCAATGAACTCGTAGGCTGCTTCTGGAGTTTTGTTATTCAGAGTTCCACCAGCTGCTGAATCAATTAGTTGCCTTGTTGAGGGGTTTACACCACTATAGAATGTTTGGACTTGTAGCCATAAGGGTAAGCCATGGTGTGGGCACCTCTTCAAGAGATCTTTTAATCTCTCCCATGCATCATATAGTGTTTCTAAATCCATCTGCACAAAAGAAGAGATAACATTCCTTAATTTGGCCGTTCTGGCCGTCGAAAAATATTTCATTAAAAATTTTTCGGTCATCTGATCCCATGTGGTGATTGACCCTCGTTGTAACGAGTTTAACCACCATGTGACAGTGTCACTGAAATATGTGCTAGAGCCACCGAAATAATGTGACAGAGTCACCAAAATACACTTCCCCTTTCATCAATATCATATCCCTTTCCCATGTAACATGGCATAATATCGTAATGTGATGATGCAAACATATATCAAAATATGTCAGATAATCAATCATGCTAATTTATTCATAATGGTATAGTCATAAGTTTACTTACCTAGTATTTCTCCAACCATACCCACTAGGATATTTCAACTGCATTCCCCTTATGGGTATTTTGACTTTTAACCCACACATATTATAGCATAGACAAAACAAAATAGAGGTGTGAAATTACACACCTAATTACGCGAAGAATTACACACCTAATGAAATGGCAGTTGTCTAGCAAAGAGGTTTGGTCATGGCAGAGTAGAGCGAAAAGGAAATAATAGCTGAGAGACCGAAAAGATAACTCCTTACCTTGATAAATGATGAACCGCGCAATAGCTGATTCATTCCCGAATCAGAGATGAGTCACGAGAGACGCAGAGGTTTGGCCTAACAGTCAAAGATTGCCTTTGAGTAATTCAGCTTAAGAGGGAAAATCAGGAGAAGGAGAGGTGATGAAGGGAAAAAGAAAGTGTTACCTTGTGCTGACAAAAGTGGTGAACAGTCAAAATAGGTTCAGTAGAGAAAATAGCCCTTCACGCCTAAAACTACTCAAGCAACACCAATTCAAAATGGAAGGAGCAAAGGTTCAGTTAGAGGGGGAAGAAGTAAGAGAAAATAAAAGAAATAGAAGAAAAGGAGATTCGGCTATGGATGATATATTAAAGTGAAAAGGAGTTCGATCTAAGGTGGGATGGGTTAGGAGAGTATTTGGCTACAAATGTTGGCAACCACAATTGAAAAAAACAAGAGTTTGAAGCAGAAAGGAGAGGAAAAGAAGGATGACAATGAAGGAGCAACCAAGTTTCGGTTATGAGAGAATGAAGAGAAGAAAGTTGGAGAAAAAAATGAATAAAGAGTGAAAGAAATACCCAATTGGTCACTCTCTAATTTCGACTAATACCAAAGAGATAAAAATGAAGAGAAAAGATATCTGAGAGTTTCGACACAAGCAAGGAATAAGAAAACCCGAAAGAGAGAAAAAGAATCCCAAAGAATTTGCAACATTCGGCATCCCCCACAAGCTATAGTCGAATATGCTAAGAAAGAAATGTCTAAAAACAAAAAGGAATTTCGGCACACACTCCTACTAGCAAAAGCCAAAAATGCTCCAAAAGGCCCTTCTCTCATTTACTTCTTTTGACCGAATTCACTCCCCCACACACTCAAACTTTCAGCCAACTTCTTCCACCCATCAAATCCCTTGATTTTCTCCTCTCCTCACTCCCCATCTATCAATTCAAATTAGTTGACCACTTCAACCTCCCCAAGCTCCTCTCCTCTATCCATTTCAAAATGTTTGACTCATTCAACAACCACCTAGATAGAGTCCCAATCGAATGCCACCTCTTCCCCACCTTGAGCACAAAAATTAATGGTCCACAATGCAGCAGATGAGATTCGAACTCCTCCCCCCTCATGCTCCCTTGTGACGCCACTCCCTTGCTTCTTAAGTGGTGTCACCCTGCCACCACACCACACTCCTTTTTGTGTCAACAAACACAAATAATTAACCTTAAGGCCAGCTTCCACTAGCTCTCTCCCCTTATGCCCAAAAAGCAAAATTTTACCAAGGCCCAGGCTCGACCCCGAGCTTTCCCAAGACCCCAAAACATACCCAAACAACAAGCTTAGCTAGCCATACGCATCAAATAATGCAATAATGCAGAACCCCTAATTCTAGGATGTTACAGTTCTACACCCTTAAAGAAATTTCGGCCTCGAAATTTACCTGATTAAAAAAGGTGAGGGTATTGCTGTCGAATCGCCTCCTCCGGCTCCCACATAGCTTCCTCTGCACCGTGATTATGCCACAACACTTTGACCAAAGGAACTGATTTCCTCCTCAATACCTTAATATCCCGGTCCAAGATCTGGATGGTTCTTCGTCAAAAGACAGATCAGGTCTCAGCTCAATTCCTTCCACCGGCACTATATGAGATGGATCTAAACGATAGCTCCTTAGCATCGAAGCATGGGGGTAACTCAAGCTGATAAGCCACTGGTCCCACACGTTTCAATACCTGATAAGGCCCGATGAATCTGGGGCTCAACTTGCCCTTCCGTTCAAACCTTAAAACCTTCTTCCAAGGTGAGACTTTTAAGAAAACACGATCCCCCATAGAAAATTCTATCTCCCTACGATTCAGGTCTGCATATGGTTTTTGTCTATCAGAAGCTTCTTTTAGCCGGTCCCGAATCAGCTTAACCTTTTCCTCCGTCTCTGAGATCATCTCTGGACCCAACAACTGTCGCTCACCTAACTCAGTCCAACAGGTAGGGGTACGACATCTACGACCATGCAACGCTTCATAAGGTGCCATTCAAATAACGGAGCCAAACACTAGTGCCTCAGTAGAATCTTATTCAACTTCTCAAAACTTTCCTGTTGCTTATCGACCCAAACAAATGGTACCCCTTTCCGCAATAACTTGGTTAGAGGTGCAGCAATCAGCGAGAACCCCTTAACGAATCTTCTGTAGTACCCAGCCTGATCGTTGTTTTGTCGAGTTTTAAAATTTATAAAAGAGAATGATCGAACCTGGAAATTATCTCCGACAACGATTAAAGGCAAGTGTACCTATCGAACAGTAGTATAGCTTAGGCAAGACCGGATTGTCGAACCTAAAGGAACTAAAAGTATTAATACTAACTTTCTTTTTATCATTTAGCCTAAAATAAAGTGAAGTTGTTTTAATCTAAATTAACGATGACTAAGCTAAGGATACAAAGAAAAAAAGAACGAATTGGGAAATAACTTGAAGAAAAACTCAATTGATCACGACGATACCTTCAGGAAGAATCCACCTAGACTTCACTTTTTACCTAACCTTGAATCATATGAGTTATTTACTTAGCTTAATCAGTGAGACTCCCTAACGTATATCTCGAGGTGGATAATGTCAAATCCTAGGTTAATTAGTGGAACTCTCGTTCTCTTATAATAACCCCCTAGAATAGCAGTAAATCGATCTATGGATTCCCATATTAGGTTTCACCCTAATCCGGCAAAATCTTATCACCCTATCTCTAGGCGTGCGATCAACTCCACTTAATTACGCTAGATTTACTCTTAAGCAGGGCCTATTCCTCCTCTACCTAAACACATCAGATTTGGATTAAGCATGCATAATTAAGAACAAACTAAGTATTTATCATATAATTCAAAAATCAAATAACAAGATGCATCTAGGTTTCATCCCCTTCAGGTATCTGAGGGGTTTAGTTCATAATGAATAAAGAAAACATCTCAAAAGAAAAGATAAAACAAAACATAAGAAATTCTTAAACCTCCCTGAAGGAATTGAAGGAGAATTCTACCGTCTTGAGTATAATTCCAGCTTCTTGGGATGGATCAACTGGCTAACTCCGAGCAATTCCCACAATTCTGACCTTTTCGGCTTGGCTCCTTGGCCTAGCTCGACGCCCCCTCAAAGGTGGTGCTTAGAGGGTATATATAGGCTCTTGGAATGTGATTCTTTCTCCCTAAGTATCCTTTTCCGACTGAAATTGCTCTTTCTAGAGACAGAGGCACGGCCATGGCACACACCCGTGTGGATCGATTTCAAGCCATGTTCAGACTTCTAACTTGAGGCACGGCCGCGTAACTTGAGGTTGAGGCCGTGTTCCAGCTGTTCGACAAGGCACGGCTGTGTGAACTTTGGGTCAGGCCGTGTCGTTTTCGTGATAAGGCCCATTTACTCCGTTTTGGGCGCGTTTTATGTTCTTTTCATCCTCAGGTGCTTTCCTGGGTATAAGACATGAAAACAAAGGATTAAGAGCACCTTTTTACATAAATCAAGGGATAAATCATCCAAAAGCATACTAAATGTAGGATTAAAAATATGTTATAATTACGGTTTATCACAGCCAAACCAAGAAAACTTCAAATTTCAGATACTGACTTTGGAGTTTCCAGTCCAAAACAGTTTTGATCTTTCGAGGATCAACCCTAATCCCCTCGGCAGAAACCACATGTCCCAAAAAGGTCACTTCTTTCAGGCAAAATTCACACTTGCTGAATTTGGCATACAGTTGCTTTTCTCTTAATATCTGCAGCACGACCCGAAGATGATAATCATGCTCCTCCTCCGTTCTCGAATACACCAAAATGTCGTCTATGAGCACTACCACAAACCGATCTAGATAGGGTTGGAAAACCCGGTTCATCATGTCCATAAAAGCAGCTGGTGCATTGGTTAACCTGAATGACATCACTAGAAACTCGTAATGCCCATATCGAGTTCGGAACGCAGTTTTATGAATACCCGCCTCCTTGACCTTTAACTAATGGTACCCAGATCTTAAGTCTATCTTCGAGAAAACCAAAGCTCCTCGTAGCTGGTCAAACAAATCGTTAATTCTTGGTAGCGGGTATTTGTTATTGATCGTCAACTTGTTCAATTGCCTATAGTCAATGCACAAGACCGGTGCTCCCCGCGGTGATACACTTGGTCAGATAAACCCCCGATCCAACAGTTCTTAGATCTGAGCCTTTAGTTCTGCCAGCTTCTTCGGTGCCATCCTGTAAGGGGCGATGGACACTGGAGTCATTCCTAGCAATAACTCAATACCAAAATCGACCTCGTGATCTGGAGGCAATCCCGAAAGCTCTTCAGGAAATACGTCTGAGAACTCCTTTACAGTTCTAACATTCTCAATCGATAAATCTTTGGCACCCAGCGCACTGATGAAAGCTAGGAACGCCACGCACCCCTTTCGCATCAACCTTTCAGCCTTTAATGTAGAAACCACGTTGGACAAGTAGTTCCTCCTTTCTCCTATCACAATTACTTCCTTAGCTTCTGGAGTCCTCAACCCTATACGCTTAGAAGTGCAATCCAAGTTCGCTCGATGCTTAACTAGCCAGTCCATGCCTAAAATCAAATCGAACTCGTCGAACGGCAATTCTATCAAGTCTACTGAGAAAATAATCCCTTGCACTTCTAAAAGCACATTCCTAAATAGTTTATTCACTACTACAGATTGCCCTAGAGGGCTAATCACAGACATTTCTCTAGCAGCAATTTCAGATTTAATACCCAGAGTCTCAGACACAGTACAAGCAACATATGAATGTGTAGACCCAATATCTATCAAAGCTGTAAAGGGTACACTAAATATAAGAAACGTAACGGCTATGACGTCCGGTGCGTCGCCATCCTCACGCCGTCGAGCTGCATAGACTAACCCCACGTGTCTTGCATCTGCATTACCAGCACCTCTACCCAGTGCTCCACAACCTCGGCCAAAACCATTTTCTCCTCTGGCCGAACCTCGACCTCTTGGCAGCTGCGGACCACCTCTCCCTGCCTGAGCAAAACCCCGACCTAACGTCCGTATCCTCTCCAACTCCTGTAGATAGTCTTTTATCAGATGGTCTCTAGATCCATATTTAAAATATCCTCCAGTTCTTCTCCAGCACTCTCCCGGATGCGATCTTCCACACTGTGCACAAGGTCACAGCTGACTTACAGCAACTGGCATCACAGCTCGAACTGGCCCATCTACTCTAGGCCTCTTTTGGGAACCCCAAGTAGATCCTGATGCCCCAAAACTTCCCTTATTCCTGCCCCTATCTTTATCCCAATTCTGCTTCTCAGAACGCTTCATCTCTTCGGCAATTTTTGCCTTCTCAACCAATATAGCAAAATCCCTTTCCTACTGCGGAGCTATCAGTACTCGCAGCTCATTTCGCAAACCATCCTCGAATCGAACACAACGTTCATAATCAGTTGCGATGATACCTCGAGCAGAACGACTCAAGCGTGGGAACTCAGCCTCATATTCAGCCACAGATTTACCCCATTGAACCAAATTCAGAAATGCTTTCCTCTGAGCGTCCACATAGCTTGCCCCAACATATTTTCCCTGGAATGCTGTCTTAAAGAAGTCCCAGGTGATACGGTCTGCTAAAGTACCTTCCTTCACTGTGAGCCACCACTGATACGCCTCATCTCGTAAGAGAGACACTACTCCTTTCAACTTTTCCTCTGCCGTACAGTCTAGATCATCCATGATTCGTTCAACGGCCTCCAACCAGTACTCAACTACGTTTGGGACTAAACCAAAAATACCTCTAAATATCACAGCCCCATTTACCCCAAGTCGCTCAGGGATAGATTTCTGGGCTACCGATCCAGTGCTTGTCCCAGCAACCCGTTCCAAGAGTCACAGTATAGCTTGGGACAAAGCATCATCTCCCCCAGTTCGGTCTTGAGACCGTCACATCGGGTGATGCCGGGCACTTCGCCTTCCGGCGTATGCCTCGATTCGAGGATCCACCTCGACTCCTGGGCCCTACTACGGCAGCGGCGTGTACCACGTCCACATCCTCTTGTGCTCATGTTCGCTAGATCGAATTAATCTGATTAAGAATTTTATGAATTAGTGTATAATTCCAATGTTTATTAGTAAAGTTTTATGCAAAGCATGTATAGTAGTTGTTTTCGTAGATCGAACTGCCCTAATGTCTCAGTCTCTACAGTCTTAACTCTTATAGCTAGCAATCATACAAAACTAATTCTAATGTTTTCTGATCACTGTAAATCAGAGTTTTAAAATTTATAAAAGAATGATCAAAACCTAAAAGCTAATCTGACAATGATTAAAGGCAAGTGTACCTATCGAACAGTAGTATAGCTTAGGCAAGACCAGATATCGAACCCAAAGGAACTAAAAATACTAATACTAACTTTCTTTTTATTATTCAGCCTTAAAAATAGAGTGAAGTTGCTTTAGACTTATATTAACGAAGATTAAACTAAGGATGTAAAGACAAAAAGGATGAATAGGAAAATAACTTGAAGAAAGACTCAGTTGCTTACGACTATACCCTCAGGAAGAATCTACCTAGACTTCACTTGTTATCTAACCCTAAATTATATGATTTCTTTTACTTAGCTTGATCCGTAAGACTCCCTAACCTACATTAAACCTTCTCTCGAGGCGAATAACGTCTAACCCTAGGTTAATTAGTGGAACTCTCGTTCACTTATAATAACCCCATAGGATAGCAGTAAATCGATCAATGGACTCCCATATTAGGTTTCACCCTAATTCGGCAAAATCTCGTAACCCTATCTCTAGGCGTTCGATCAACTCCGCTTAATTATGTTAAATCTACTCTTAGGCAGGGTCTATTCCTCCTCCACCTAAGCACATTAGATTTGGATTAAGCAACATAATTAAGAACAAGCTAAGTAATTATCTTATAACTTTAAAAATCAAATAAAAAGATCTATCTAGGTTTCATCCCCTTCAGGTATCTGAGGGGTTTAGTTCATAATGAATAAACAAAACATTGCAAGAGAAAAGATAAAACAAAACATAAGAAAATCCTAAAACCCCCTGAAGGAATTGAAGGAGAATTCCACCGTCTTGAGTACAATTCTAACTTCTTGGGATGGATCAACTAGCTATATTCGCGTTTATTCCCTAATTCTGACCTTCTCGGCTTGGCTCCTTGGCCTAGCTTTGACGCCTTTTCAAAGCTGGTACTGAGGGGATATAAATAGGCTCTTGGTATACGATTCTTTCTCCCCAAGTATCCTTTTCCGACTGAAATTGTTCATTCTGACGACAGAGGCATGGCCATGTAGCACGCCCGTGTGGATCGACTTTAGGCCGTGTTCGGATTTCTAACTTGAGGCACGGCCATGTTTATCAGGGTCTAGGCCGTGTCCTAGTAATTTAATAAGGCACGGTCATGTGGCTTGAAGTCCAAGCCGCGTCGATTTCGTGAATTGGCCCATTTAACCCGTTTTAAGCCCGTTTTACGATCTTTTCATCCTTTGGTACTTTCCTGAGTATAAGACATGAAAAGAAAGGATTAGGAGCACCTTTTTACATAAATTAAGGGATAAATCATCCAAAAGCATATTAAATGTGGGCTTAAAATATGTTACTTTTATGGTTTATCAAATACCCCTACACTTAAGCTTTGCTTGTCCTCAAGCAAAATTCTCAACTTACAATTAAAATAAACTTTCCATGATTCATAATTCCTATCAACAATACCTTATCCTAATTCATAGATAATTTGTACATGGATAATTCAACTCAAAGATTCATAAAGATTCAAACAAGATAAGCCATATTTTTGTAGCACGAAAACATAGGTGTTCCCCTTTACCTAAATAATTACCTTTAACTCAAAACCTACAAGGATTGACATCCTCACAAAAGATTCACTCAAATCACTTGAAAAGTGTTTAAGGGTTAAAATTAAGCACTCATAAGTCGAACCTGAAAAGTTAATTCCATAGGCTTGCTTGAAAATCAAATCTCCACTACTGTAAAATGAAATGATAAACAGATCAAAAGGTCTTTGTTAGGGTTGTAACGGGGCTAGGGTTAAAGGTATGGATAAAGGCTGAAATTAGAAGGTTAGAATCGAGATTGAATTGATAAGTTACCTACCTAAAAATTTCTAAGATAACAATTGCATAAACTGAAAATAATAATCCTAGTAATACGAGCTTTTCTCTTGATAATTAGACTTTAACTTGTATAAGCTCACTCTTCATAATACTAATATTGAATACAAGATAAATTTAACTACCAGAATAATATACTTAGGTAACTAGCTCAAATCAAATCTCGATTAAGGGGTAGTCAAAATAAAGGGTGATAACAAATACAAAGGGTTTTGGGTTAAAATTAGCAAGTAAGTCAATAAAAGGGTTGTTAGGCTCAACAGGGTTCACTAAGGGTTAATTATAAGGGTAGGTTATTTAGTGGAGTAAGTGGGTTTAAACCTAGGTGCCTTTATCATCTCTGTCTATCAAATCATAACTGTGGTCTTGACATGTATAATCGAGGCAAGTTCTAGAATAACAGTTCATAGTTGACACACTCATAATCAAGAAGTGAGCATGAAAAAGAATATATGCTCTATACGGCTCAAATTCTCCCAAAAATTATGGGTGTTTTTGACATCAACCTTGTAAATCTTAAATTTCAAGATAACATTCAAATTCCGGTTGACAACCTAAAATTTTAATTTTTATAAAATTAGACTTATCATGCTTGATTCCTTAGTATTCTTCAAATTTAATCATCAATGCACAATTAACTATGACTTATTCCAAAACACATCAATAAAAATAATAAATTAAAGGAAATTTCATTCTAATCATAATATGAGAAACTTATTTTAGAACAAGGCATAATTCAGGGATTTTCAAATAATACTATAGTTAACCCCCCCACACTTAAGATGTACATTGTCCTCAATGTACAAAGATAGATAATGACAGTTAAGGCATAAATCAAAAGAGAAGAGGAAAGAATTACTCCCTGAGTTGCGGATGTTTTCCCAGATGAGTGTCTTTGGTAGCGGTGATGGTCAGTCGGGATAACAAACCTACGCTAGATGAAGAAATTGGGTAGCATTTTGAGAAGTAGCCAGGTTTTATTAAGACCTAATAAAAATAAACTAAATATAAAATTATAGAAAAACAAACTAAAGAGAAGGAGACTAAGAAGAAAACTAAAATGACAAGAAAATATTAATGGACTGTGAAGTCCTTATTGAAGGATGGTTCACAAGGTGGGTGTGTCTTCTAAGGCTGGGGAGGTGTTGGCGGTGGCGGAAGTGAAGAGATTATCGTGGTGGTCGGCGTGATTCCTTACCAGCCTGGCAAACCTGACACTGCGAAACTAAATTAAGCTAAACTAAATTAAACATAAGATTATTAAAGAAAATGAGAATGAAAGGAAAGAGAAATGAAAAATAAAAACTAATTGGTCTCATAGATCCTTGGCTTGGTGAGAGACGAAATTGCTGGCATGAACTCATGTTGATCGTTCTTTGTTAAGGAGCCTATGCTTAGTTTCCTCCGCTCGGTATGTTGTTGGCGTGCTCAAGGATCTAAAGTGAAGAATCTGAGATAGAAGAGAGTGAGAAGCAAAGAAAATAAGGATGAAAATTAGATGGAGAGAAGGGGAAAGGTTGAGGGGTTTAAATAGATTTTCGAATCTGTGCTTCCCCACGGCCGTGGTCCTAGGGGGTGTCGATGTACACGACCACCTTGCACGGCCGTGTCGATGAGTGTGTTTGTCACACCATGCCTGTGCTGCATCACCCACGCCCGTGTACGTCAAGTTTTTCTTTTGGCACGGTTGTTCTGCACTGGCGTGTTGTACCTGTGTGAAATAAGTCAGTAGCTTCACACGGTTGAGGGCACGGCCATGCCCTCTCTGTCGATGCCCGTGGGGATGGTGGTTGGTTCCGTGACGTTGGGGGATGGTTGGACTGACTTGCACGGCCTCTGCTCTGTTAGTGTGGTGGTTTCGGTGGTCCACACGGCCACGGACACGGCCATGTGTTAGGCCGTGTGACCTGGAAATCCTGCATTTTAGGTTAGTTTAAAAAGAAGAAGAAAAAAAGAAAATAGATTTAAATGCAAATAAAAGTAAAAAGAAATAAAGTTAGTGCTCGGGTTGCCTCCTAAGAAGCGCTCGTTTATAGTCTTAAGCTAGACTTTGCCTCGTTATTTGAAAATTTTAGGGAGGTTTAAAGGTTTGAATATCTTCCCTTGTACTTACAGTTTTATTCTCTTAACAAAGTTGAAGTCGAGAAGCGTTTACCTTGAAAGTGCCAAATATTGGATTACTCAGCTCGATTATTTCGTGTGGGAAGATATTGTATACCTTGAAAAGGATTTATTTGTTTGTGTCAAGGTCTGGAGGAAATAGTTGTGGGTCTGCTTTATCTGACAATACTGATCTCTGACTGTGGACTTATCTATCTCATAGAGTGGTTTTGATTCTGTTTCTTGTATCCCTAATTTCTCCTTAAAGTGTGTTTTCCACTCGTCTAAGTCATTGATTTGAATCATTTGCTCCTCGTGAGTTGTTTCTTTGACTTGGGGTTCGTGTTTCAGCTCAGGTTTTTGTCCTTTTGATTTTTCCCGCGATGAAAATTGAATAAATTAGTTATCATTTGTATTGACTTTCTTACCTTCATCGGTTGTTGTCCTGGCCGAGTTAAGAGCTTGAAGACTGATTGATTCGTCACCTACACGAAGTATGAGTTTTCCTGTGGTAACATCAATTTTAGTCTTTTCAGTTGCTAGAAAAAGGTCTTCCTAAAATTAATGGAATTGAATTATCCTCATCCATGTCTAGAACAACAAAATCTACTGGGAAAACAAATTTATCAATTTTTACGAGAACATCTTCAATAATGCCCCTAGGAATTCTAACAGTTTTATCAGCTAATTGAATACTCATTCTAGTTTGTTTGGGCTTCCCTAAACCTAGTCGTTTAAACAGTGCATAAGGCATGACATTTATGCTTGCCCCTAAATCAGCTAACGCATTATCAATAGTTAAACTACCAATTAAACATGGAATTGTAAAACTCCCTGGATCTTTTAATTTCTGTGGTAGTTTATTTTGTAGGATTGCTGAGCACTCTGCGTTGAGTTCAATGTGAGGCTTTTCGTCTAATTTGCGTTTGTTTGTCAAGAGCTGTCTTAAAAATTTCCTCGAGTCTGGCATCTGAAAAGGGGCTTCAAGAAGAGGTAAGTTAATGTGTAATTCTTTTAAAAGTTTAAGAAACTTACCGAACTGTTCCTCTGAATCGTCTCTTTTTAAGGCTTCGGGATAAGGTATGCGAGGTTTGTACTCTTTTATTACCGGTTTTGGCTTTTCTTGTGCTACCTTTATTATCCCTTCGTCTACCTTACTTTCTGGAATTGGTTTTGGTTCATCGAACTCCTCATTCTCTTGAGCTGTGATGGCTTGAATTTGCTCCTTTGGATTAATCTCGGTGTTGCTTGGTAGACATCCTTGCGGTCGCTCTGACATGAGCCGTGTGAGTTGTTCGACTACATTAGTCATTTCCTTGACCGACTTAGCAATTTCACTCATTCGGCTCTCGTTGCTTTTAATTGTTCTATTTATATCTTATAGGCATTCTTCTATGTTTGCCGATTTTTTCAGTTCCTCCTCGTAGGTTGGTTTCTTCTCTTATGGATAGGGTTGATTTTGGAAGTTCTGAGGAGGTAGTCACCCTTGATTTCTTTGATTGCCTTGACCTCCCCATGAAAAATTTGGGTGGTTCCTCCAACCTGGATTGTAAGTGTTACTATAAGGATTATTATTAGATCGGAAATTGTTACCTATATAGTTCATCTGTTCGCTCTCTTCTTCCGGTTGGTAGGGTGGGTACTCAAGATTTGCCACGGTTCCACTTGCATCACACTGCATGACTGGATGTACCTGCGAGGAACATAAACTATCAAGCTTTGTATTCATCATCTCAAGCTACGTTGATAGCATGGTCATGGTGTCGACGTTGAATACTCCTGCCGATTTCGTTGTTTTACTCCTCGAAGCTTGCCACTGATAATTGTTTAATGACATCTCCTCAATGAACTCGTAGGCTGCTTCTGGAGTTTTGTTGTTGAGAGTTCCATTGGCTGCTGAATCAATCAGTTGCCTCGTTGAGGGGTTGACACCGTTGTAGAATGTTTGAACCTGTAGGCACAAGGGTAAGCCATAGTGTGGGCACCTCCTCAAGAGATCTTTGAATCTCTCACATGCATCATATAGTGTTTCTAAATCCATCTGCACAAAAGAAGAGATATCATTCCTTAATTTGGCCGTTTTGTCCGGTGGAAAATATTTCATTAAAAACTTTTCGATTATTGAATCCCATGTAGTGATTGACCCTCGTTGTAACGAGTTTAACCACTGTTTGGCTTTATTTCTTAATGAAAAAGGGAATAATCGAAGACGTATGGCATCATCAGAAATGCCATTTATTTTAAAGGTATCACAGAACTCTAAAAAGTTAGCTATATGCATTTTTGGATCTTCGTCCTGTAAACCATCAAATTGAACAAACTGTTGAATCATTTGTATTGTGTTAGGCTTTAATTCAAAATTATTAGCAGCTATAGCAGGCCTAACAATACTCGATTCTGCTACGGTTAAATGTGGTTTAGCATAATCAAACATTGTACGTGGACCGTTACGTTCCCCCACATCGTGTGGTGGTGGGTTATTTTCGTCCATCCTTTCAGTAGGATTGGATCTGTCTTCTTCCTCTCTTTCTGTGTAATTTAGGGCTCGCCTAGTTTCCCGACGATTCCTTCGAGCGGTAGCTTCAATATCACTTTTGTATACTAAAGGTCCTCTCGGGTTCCTTCTAGTCATAAACTAGAGGTACCTGGAAAGAAAAGCAAGAAAGAAAAGAAAAAAAAATTAGCAAAATTAAAATTTATCCTAAAAATAAAATAAAAATAAAAATAAATAATGGCTAAAGTAATAAAAATAGAGTTTTCTTAATATTTTAGTTCCCCGGCAACGGCGCCAAAAACTTGATCGCTGTAAATCATAGCTTTAAAATTTATAAAAGAATGATCAAAACCTGAAAACTAACTCTGACAACGATTAAAGGCAAGTGTACCTATCGAACAGTAGTAGAGCTTAGGCAAGACCGGATATCGAACCCAAAGGAACTAAAAGTACTAATATTAACTTTCTTTTTATTATTCAGCCTTAAAAATAGAATGAAGTTGCTTTAAACTTATATTGACGAAGACTAAACTAAGGACACAAAGACAAAAAGGATGAATAGGAAAATAACTTGAAGAAAGACTTAGTTGATTACAACGATACCCTCAGGAAGAATCCACCTAGACTTCACTTGTTATCGAACCCTAAATTATATGATTTCTTTTACTTAGCTTGATCCGTAAGACTCCCTAACCTATATTAAACCCTCTTTCGAGGCGAATAACGTCTAACCCTAGGTTAATTAGTGGAACTCTCGTTCGCTTATAATAACCCCTAGGATAGTAGTAAATCGATCAATGGACTCCCATATTAGGTTTCACCCTAATCCGGCAAAATCTCGTAACCCTATCTCTAGGCATTCGATCAACTCCGCTTAATTATGTTAGATCTACTCTTATGCAGGGTCTATTCCTCCTCCACCTAAGCACATTAGATTTGGATTAAGCAACATAATTAAGAACAAACTAAGTAATTATCATATAACTTTAAAAGTTAAATAAAAAGATCCATCTAGGTTTCATCCCCTTCAGGTATCTGAGGGGTTTAGTTCATAATGAATAAACAAAACATCGCAAGGGAAAAGATAAAACAAAACATAAGAAAATCCTAAAACCCCCTGAAGGAATTGAAAGAGAACTCCACCGTCTTAAGTATAATTCCGGCTTCTTGGGATGGTTCAACTGACTATCTTCGCGTTTATTCCCTAAATCTGACCTTCTCGGCTTGGCTCCTTGGCCTAGCTTTGACGCCTTTTCAAAGGTGGTACTGAGGGGATATAAATAGGCTCTTGGAATGCAATTCTTTAGGCTCTTGGAATGCGATTCTTTCTCTCCAAGTATCCTTTTCCGACTGAAATTGCTCATTCTGACGACAGAGGCACGGCCATGTAGCACGCCCGTGTGGATCGACTCCAGGCCGTGTTTGGATTTCTAACTTGAGGCACGGCCATGTTTATCGGGGTCCAGGCCGTCTTTTAGTAATTTAATGAGGCACCGCCATGTGGTTTGAAGTCCAGGCTGTGTCGATTTCGTGAATTGGCCCATTTAACCCGTTTTAAGCCTGTTTTACGTTCTTTTCATCCTTTGGTGCTTTCCTGAGTATAAGACACGAAAAGAAAGGATTAAGAGCACCTTTTTACATAAATCAAGGGATAAATCATCCAAATGCATACTGAATGTGGGCTTAAAATATGTTACCTTTATGGTTTATCATTTTCTTTCTAACATCATTTTATAATATCAAACAGAGTCAGAAGACTTACGGATTTGGTGCCGGAGACTCGGGTGCCATACTTCTGAAAAGACATACACTTTTATAACCCATTTCTCAAGAAGATTTTGAAAACATTTTCGAACCCATTCCACAGCCGAGCTTTGCAACCGGCTCTGATACCACTAAATGTAACACCCCAAACTCGGCCTAGACGTTACGACCGGATCTGGCATGTCACATGAAAAAGTGGTTAAAGATACTACGCGTTTGTTAAACTTCGTGTTCTTTTTACAAACTGCAAGTTTAGGTGTTTGCTTATTAAAACATGTTTGTTCAATGTCTATTTTGGTAAAGTTGTGTTTGATTAGAAAATCTGCATTAAATAGTAGGTTCGAGTTGAAATTGTTGGTAACATCTTGTTTATAGCAGAAAACCGCTTCAGTGTATTTTGAACATGTGCTATTTTGAAAACTGTTCCGATGTTTATGAGAATCTAGTGTATAGTCCATTGTGGTTTGAAAACCGTTTGTTAACCATTTTGGAAAAACAACAAGTATTAAGGTTTTTAAGAAAATTTCGTATTGAACATTTAATGATAAGCAAAATCCAAGTTTAAGTTAATAACCAAATAAAATACCAGTGGCCTTACTACAGAACATAACCCAAATTTAAAATAAAAATTTAAAGCAAAGTAATACGGAATTTACTAAAGAACGACGTATGGCTACCACAGAGTCCACCACGGCTCCAAATCCTCAAAGCTAGGGATTACCTGAAAAATGTTAAACAGAGGGGTGAGTTACAAGAACTCAGTGTGTAATTCCCGAAACGAACACTAACTGGGCCCGAACCCATTCAGATACAAATTTGGGCCTTAGCCCTTACGAAATCAAACTGGGAGAATCCCATACGGAAAGGAACAGGGCCTGAGCCCTTTTAACAGGGTATAGCAGACACTAAATGCAAAACAATGCAGAGCCTTACCTAATTATCCATCCGCTACACACCACCTGTTCCAGCCAAAACACACCGGTGGGGATTTCTACAATCAACCCTCATCCGCTACATACCATCGATGGCAGTCACGCTACAGTCATGCTGCTCATTGCCAAAAATTATGGCAGAGCCACCGAAATAATGTGACAGAGTCACTGAAATACACTCCACCTTTCATCAATATCATATCCCTTTCCCATGCAACATGGCATAATATCGTAATGTGATGATGCAAACATATATCAAAATAGGTCAGATAATCAATCATGCTAATTTATTCATAATGGTATAGTCATAAGTTTACTTACCTGGTATTTCTCCAACCATACCCACTAGGATATTTCAACTGCATTCCCCTTACGGGTATTTTGGCTTTTAACCCACACATATTATAGCATAGACAAAATGAAATAGAGGTGTGACATTACACACCTGATTACGCGAAGAATTATATACTCTTGATCAACATTACCCTCACTATCACGAGCAACTACGACTTGTCTACTCAGATCTGCTGTCAGCTCTCTTCCACAACCCGATGAAAAATCCTGAACGGTTGACACTGCACGCCATTTGAACTTAGGAGCAGAAACTGCGAGTCCGCTCCCTTCCGGCTCCTTTATCGCAACCCCCTTAGAACGGCTACCACTTGTCTCCATGAAGAAAATCTCGTCAGTAAGCACAATGAAACGGCAGTTGTCTAATAAAGAGGTTTGGTCATGGTAGAGTAGAGCGAAAAGGAAATAATAGCTAAGAGACCGAAAAGATAACTTCTTACCTTGATAAATGATGAACCGCAAGATAACTGATTCGTTCCTGAATCAGAGATGATTCACGAGAGATGCAGAGCTTCGGCTTAACAGTCAAAGATTGCCCTTGAGTAATTTGGCTTAAGAGGGAAAAGCAGGAGAAGTAGAGGTGATGAAGGGAAAAAGAAAGTGTTACCTTATGCTGACAAGGGTGGTGAAAAGTCAAAATAGGTTCAGTAGAGAAAATAGCCCTTCACGCTTAAAACTACTCAAGCAACACCGATTCAAAATGGAAGGAGCAAAGGTTCGGTTAGTGAAGGAAGAAGTAAGAGAAAATAAAAGAAGTAGAAGAAAATAAGATTTGGCTATGGATGATATATCAAAGTGAAAAGGAGTTCGATCTAAGAAGGGAGGGGTTAGGAGAGTATTCGGCTACAAATGTTGGCAACCACAATTGAAAAAAACAATAGTTTGAAGCAGACATGAGAGGAAAAGAAGGATGACAATGTAGGAGCAACCAAGTTTCGGTTATGAGAGAATGAAGAGAAAGCAGTTGGAGAAAAAAATGAATGAAGAGTGAAAGAAATACCCAATTGTTCACTCTCTAATTTCTGCTAATACCAAAGAGATGAAAAGAATGAAGAGAAAAGTGATCTGAGAGTTTTGACACAAGCAAGGAATAAGAAAACCCAAAAGAGAGAAAGAGAATCGCAAAGAATTTGCAACATTCGACATCCCCCACAAGCTATAGCCGAATATGCTAAGAAAGAAAAGTCTAAAAACAACAGGGAATTTCGGCACACACTCCTACTAGCAAAAGCCGAAAATGCTCCAAAAGGCCCTTCTCTCCTTTACTTCTTTTGACCGAATTCACTCCCCCACATACTCAAACTTTCGGCCAACTTCTTCCACCCACCAAATCCCTTGATTTTCTTCTCCCCTCGCTCTCCATCCATCAATTCAAATTAGTTGACCACTTCAACCTCCCCAAGCTCCTCTCCTCCATCCATTTCGAAATGTTTGACTCATTCAACAACCACCTAGATAGAGTCTCAGCCGAATGCCACCTCTTCCCCACCTTGAGCACAAAAATTAAAGCTCCACAATGCAGCAGATGAGTTTCAAACTCCTCCCCCCCTCTTTTTCCCTTGTGACGCCACTCCCTTGCTCCTTAAGTGGCGTTACCCTGCCACACACCACACTCCTTTTTGTGTCAACAAACACAAATAATTAACCTTAATGCCAGCTTCCACTTGCTCTCTCCCCTTATGCCCAAAAAGTAAAATTTTACCAAGGCCCAGGCTCGACCCCGAGCTTTCTCAGGACCCTAAAACACACCCAAAGAACAACTTAGCTAGCCAAACGCATCAAATAATGCAATAATGCGGAACCCCTAATTCTAAGATGTTACAGTTCTACCCCTTTAAAGAAATTTCGGCCTCGAAATTTACCTGATTAAAAGAGGTAAGGGTATTGCTGTCGAATCGCCTCCTCCGGCTCCCACTTATATTCCTCTGCACCGTGATTACGCCACAACACTTTAACCAAAGGAATCGATTTTCTCCTCAATACCTTAATATCCTGGTCTAAGATTTGCATGGTTCTTCTTCAAAAGACAGATCAGGTCTCAGCTCAATTCCTTCCACCGGCACTACATGAGATGGATCTGAACGATAACGTCTTAGCATCGAAGCATGGAATACATTATGTATTTGGCTCAACTCTGGGGGTAACTCAAGATGATAAGCCACTGGTCCCACACATTTCAATACCTAATAAGGGCTGATGAATCTGGGGCTCAACTTGCCCTTCCATCCAAACCTTAAAACCTTCTTCCAAGGTAAGACTTTTAAGAAAACACGATCTCCCATAGAAAATTCTATCTCCCTACGCTTCAGATCCGCATACAATTTTTGTCTATCAGAAGCTTCTTTTAGCCGGTCCCGAATCAGCTTAACCTTTTCCTCCGTCACTGATATCATCTCCGGACCCAACAACTGTCGCTCACCTAACTCAGTCCAACAGGTAGGGGTACGACATCTACGACCATACAACGCTTCATAAGGTGCCATTCGAATACTGGACTGACAACTATTGTTGTATGCGAACTCAGCCAATGGCAGGTAATCTTCCCAACTTCCTTTAAAGTCAATCACACAGCCCCTTAACATGTCTTCCAGAATCTATATTACTCTTCCGACTGACCATCAGCCTGTGGGTGAAACGCTGTACTAAAATCTAACCTTGTACCCAAAGCTTCATGCAACGCCTTCCAGAACCGTGATGTAAACCTAGGATCCCTATCTGATATGATAGACACAGGTACCCCATGCAACCTCACAATTTCTGCAACATACAACTTGGCTAACTTCTATAATGAATAGTCGATACGAGCCGGTATGAAGTGTGCAGACTTAGTTAAACAATCAATGATTACCCACACTGAATCTTTCTTAGTAGGCGTTAGGGGCAGCCCACTAACAAAGTCCATCGTTATCCTCTCTCACTTCCAGAGTGGAATCTTCACCGGCTGCAGCAACCTTGAAGGCAACTGATGTTTCGCCTTCACTTGCTGGCATGTCAAACACTTACTCACAAGGTCGGTAACCTCCCGCTTCAGCCCTGGCCAGCAATACAGTTCGCGCAAATCTCAATAAATCATACTTCCACCGGGATATATAGCATATGGGCTTCTATGCGCTTCTTGCAGAATCATCTGCCTCAACTCAGAGTCCTTCGGCATACAGATTCTTCCACGGAAACGTAATACTCCTTCACTATTCAACCCAAAACCCTCTGTCTCACCTCTTTCCACTTGCTGAATCTTAGAACCCAACGATTCATCTAACAACTGCTTCTCTTTAATCTGACTCACCCATGTCGGCTTTATCTGAAGTTCTACTAACAGGCTACCATCTTCATAAAGATTGAGATGAGCAAACATTGTTTTTAAATCCGATATCACCTTACGACTCAACGCATTCGCCACCACGTTAGCTTTACCTGGGTGATATTCGATTAAGCAATCATAGTCTTTCAGCAACTCTATCCACCTCTGTTACCTTAAATTCAACTCCTTCTCGGTAAGGAGATATTTTAGACTCTTATGGTCGGTGTAGATGATCGACTTTTCTCCATACAGATAGTGTCTCTATATTTTCAGGGCAAACACCACAGCGGCTAATTCCAAGTCATGAGGGGGATAGTTTATCTCATGCGACCTTAGTTGATGAGATGCATACGCTACTACCTTCCCTTCCTACATCAACACACATCCTAACCCTGTGTGCGACACATCACAATAAACTACGAACTCCTTCCCAACCTCAGGCTGAATCAACACTGGTGCCTCAGTCAGAATCTTCTTCAACTTTTCAAAACTTTTCTGTTGCTTATCGGCCCAAAAAAACGGTACCCCTTTCCGCTGGTTAGAGGTGCCGCAATCAGCGAGAACCCCTCAATGAATCTTCTGTAGTACCCAGCTAAACTAAGAAAACTTCAAATTTCACACACTGGCTTCGGCAGTTTCCAGTCCAAACAGCATCGATCTTTCGAGGATCAACCCTAATCCCCTTAGCAGAAACAACATGTCCCCAAAAGGTCACTTCCTTCAGCCAAAATTCACAAATGCTGAATTTGGCATATAGTTGCTTTTCCCTTAATATCTGCGGCATGACCCGAAGATGAGAATCATGCTCCTCTTCCGTTCTCGAATACACCAAAATGTCGTCTATGAACACTACCACAAACCAATCTAGATAGGGTTGGAAAACCTGGTTCATTATGTCCATAAAAGTAGCTGGTGCATTGGCTAACACAAACGGTATCACTAGAAACTCGTAATGCCCATATCGAGTTTGAAACTCAGTTTTATGAATATTCGCCTCCTTGACCTTAAACTGATGGCACCAAGATCTTAAGTCTATCTTCGAGAAAACCAAAGCTCCTCGCAACTGGTCGAATAGATCGTCAATTCTTGGTAGCATGTATTTGTTCTTAATCGTCAACTTGTTCAATTGCCTATAGCCAATGCACATTCGCATCGACCCATCCTTTTTCTTGATGAACAACACCGGTGCTCCCCGCGGTGATACACTTGGTCGGATAAACCCCCGATCCAATAGTTTTTGGATCTGAGCCTTTAGTTCTACCAGCTCCTTTGGTGCCATCTTGTAAGGGGCGATGGACACTGGAGCCGTTCCTGGCAATAACTCAATGCCAAATTTGACCTCGTGATCCAGAGGTAATCCCAGAAGCTCTTCAGAAAATACGTCCGAGAACTCCTTTACAGTTATAACATTCTCAACCGACAACTCCTTGGCACCCAGAGCACTGATGAAAGCTAGGAATACCTTGCACCCCTTTCGCACCAACCATTCAGACTTTAATGTAGAAACCACGTTGGACAAGTAGTTCCTACTTTCTCCTATCATAATTACTTCCTTAGCTTCTGGAGTCGTCAACCCCATACGCTTAGCAGCGCAATCCAAGTTCGCTCGATGCTTAACTATCCAGTCCATGCTTAAAATCAAATCGAACTCGCCGAATGGCAATTCCATCAAGTCTACCGGGAAAACAATCCCTTGCACTTCTAAAGGCACATTCTTAAATAGTTTGTTCACTACTACAGATTGTCCTAGAGGGCTACTCACATACATTTCTCTAGCAGCAATTTTAGATTTAATACCCAGAGTCCTGGACACAGTACAAGCAACATATGAATGTGTAGACCCAATATCTATCAAAGCTGTAAAGGGTACACCAAATATAAGAAACATACTGGTTATGACGTCCGATGCGTCGCCATCCTCATGCCCTCGAGCTGAATAAACTAACCTCGGCTGTCTTGCATCTATATTACCAGCACCTCTGCTCGGTGCTCCATGACCTTGGCCAAAACAATTTTCTCCTCTGGCCGGACCCCGACCTCTTGGCAGCTGCGGACCACCTCTCCCTGTCTGAGCAAAACCCCGACCTAACGTCCGTATCCTCTCCAACTCCTGTGGATAGTCTTTTATCAGATGGTCTCGAGATCCACATTTAAAATATCCTCCAGTTCTTCTCCAACACACTCTCGGATGCGATCTCCCACATTGTGCACAAGGTCGCAGCTGACCTGCAGCAACTGGCATCACAGCTCGAACTGGCCCATCTACTCTAGACCTCTTTTGGGAACCCCAAGTAAATCCTGACGCCCTAAAACTTCTCTTATTCCTACCCCTATCTTTATCCCGATTCTGCCTCTCAGAACGCTCCACCTCTTCGGCAATTTTTGCCTTCTCAACCAACATAGCAAAATCCCTTTCCCGCTGCGGAGCTATCAGTACTCGCAGCTCATCTCGCAAACCATCCTCGAATCAAACACAACGTTTATAATCAGTTGCGACGATACCTGAAGCATAGGAACTCCGCCTCATATTCAACCACAAATTTACCTCCTTGAACCAAATTTAGAAATGCTTTCCTCTGAGTGTCCACATAGCTTGCCCCAACATATTTTCCCTGGAACGCTGTCTTAAAGAAGTCCCAGGTGATACGGTCTGCCGAAGTACCTTCCTTCATTGTGGGCCACCACTGATACGCCTCATCTCGTAAGAGAGAGACTTCTCCTTTCAACTTTTCCTCTACCGTACAGTCTAGATCATCCATGATTCGTTCAACAGCCTCCAACCAGTACTCAGCTACGTTTGGGGCCACACCAGAAGTACCTCTAAATATCACAGCCCCATTTGCCCGAAGTCACTCAGGGATAGATTTTCGGGCTACCGATCCAGTGCTTGGCCCAGCAACCCGTTCCAAGACTCGCAGTATAGCTTGGGACAAATCATCGTCTCCCCCAGTTCGGTCTTGAGACCTTGCTTCTGCTACTGATGATGCTGGCACTTCGTCTTTCGGTGCATGCCCTGATTCTGAGGATCCAGCCTCAGCACCCCAGCCTCTACCATGGCTGCGTATACCACGTCCACGTCCTCTTGTGCTCATGTTCACTAGATAGAATTAATCTGATTAAGAATTTTATGAATTAGTGTGTAATTCCAATATTTATTAGCAATGTTTTATGCAAAGCAAGTACAGTAGTTGTTTTCGTAGATCGAACTGCTTAATGTCTCAGTCTCTACAGTCTTAACTCTTATAGCTAGCAATCATACAAAACTAATTCTAAAGTTTTCTTTCTAACATCATTTCATAATATCAAACAGAGTCAGAAGACTTACGGATTTGGTGCCGGAGACTCGGGTGCCATACTTCCGAAAAGACATACACTTTTATAACCCATTTCTCAAGTAGATATTGAAAACATTTTCGAACCCGTTCCACAATCGAGCTTTACAACCGACTCTGATACCACTAAATGTAACACCTCAAACCCAACCTAGGCGTCACGACTGAATCTGGCATGTCACATGGAAAAGTGGTTAAAAAGACTACGCGTTTGTTAAAATTCGTGTTCTTTTACAAACTGCAAGTTTAGGTGTTTGATTATGAAAACCTGTTTCTTCAATGTCTGTTTCGGTAAAGTTGTGTTTGATTAGAAAATCCGCATTAAATAGTAGGTTCAAGTTTAAATTGTTGGTAACATCTTGTTTATAGCAGAAAACCGCTTCAGTGTATTTTGAACATGTGCTATTTTGAAATTTGTTCCTATGTTTATGAGAATCCAGTGTATAGTCCATTGTGGTTTGAAAACCGTTTGTTAACCATTTTGGAAAAACAAGTATTAAGGTTTTTAAGGAAATCCTGTATTGAACATTTAGTGATAAGCAAAATCAAGTTTAAGTTAATAACCAAATGAAATACCAGTGGCCTTATTACAAAACATAACCCAAATTTAAAATAAAAATTTAAAGCAAAGTAATACGGAATTTACTAAAGAACGACGTATGGCCACCACAGAGTCCACCCCGGCTCCAAATCCTCAAAGATAGGGATTACCTGAAAAATGTTAAACAGAGAGGTGAATTACAAGAACTCAGTGTGTGATTCCTGAAATGAACACTAACTGGGCCCGAACCCATTCAGATACAAATTTGAGCCTTAGCCCTAATGAAATCAAACTGGGCGAATCCCATATGGAAACGAATGGGGCATGAGCCGTTTTAACAGGGTATAGCAGACACTGAATGCAATGCAATGCAGCCCAGCCCAACCTAATTATCCATATGCTACACACCACCCGTTCCAGCCAAAACACACCGATGGGGATTTCTACAATCAACCCCCATCCGCTACACACCATCGATGGCAGTCACGCTGCAGTCATGCTACTCATCACTGAAAATTAAGGCAGTGCCACCTTAATAATGTGACAGTGTCACCGAAATATGTGGCAGAGCCACCGAAATAATGTGACAGAGTCACCGAAATACACTTCCCCTTTCATCAATATCATATCCCTTTCCCATGCAACATGGCATAATATCGTAATGTGATGATGCAAACATATATCAAAATATGTCAGATAATCAATCATGCTAATTTATCAAAATATGTCAGATAATCAATCATGCTAATTTATTCATAATGGAATAGTCATAAGTTTACTTACCTGGTATTTCTCCAACCATACCCACTAGGATATTTCAACTGCATTCCCCTCACGGGTATTTCGGCTTTTAACCCACACATATTATAGCATAGACAAAACGAAATAGAGGTGTGACATTACACACCTGATTACGCGAAGAATTATATACTCTTGATCGACGTCACCCTCACTATCACAAACAACTACAATCTGTCTATTCCGATCCGTTGTCGACTCTCTTCCACAACCTAGTGGAAAATCCCAAACGGCTGACACTGCATGCCATTTGAACTTAGGAGCAGAGACTGTGAGTCCGCTACCTTCCGACTCCTTAATTGCCACCCCCTTAGAACGGCAGTTGTCTAACAAAGAGGTTTGGTCATGGCAGAGTAGAGCGAAAAGGAAATAATAGCTAAGAGACCGAAAAGATAACTCCTTACCTTGAGTCACGAGAGATGCAGAGCTTCGGCCTAACAGTCAAAGATTGCCCTTGAATAATTCGGCTTAAGAGGGAAAAGCAGGGGAAGTAGAGGTGATGAAGGGAAAAAGAAAGTGTTACCTTGTGCTGACAAAGGTGGTGAACAGTCAAAATAGGTTCAGTAGAGAAAATAGCCCTTCACGCCTAAAACTACTCAAGCAACACCAATTCAAAATGGAATGAGCAAAGGTTCGGTTAGAGAAAGAAGAAGTAAGAGAAAATAAAAGAAATAGAAGAAAAGGAGATTCGGCTATGGATGATATATCAAAGTGAAAAGGAGTTCGATCTAAGGAATGAGGGGTTAGGAGAGTATTCGGCTACAAATGTTGGCAACCACAATTGAAAAAAACAAGAGTTTGAAGCAGACAGGAGAGGAAAAGAAGGATGACAATGAAGGAGCAACAAAGTTTCGGTTATGAGATAATGAAGAGAAGACAGTTGGAGAAAAAAAATGAAAGAAGAGTGAACAAAATACCCAATTGGTCACTCTCTAATTTCGGCTAATACCAAAGAGATGAAAAGAATGAAGAGAAAAGAGATCTGAGAGTTTCGGCACAAGTAAGGAATAAGAACACCCGAAAGAGAGAAAAAGAATCGCAAAGAATTTCCAACATTCGGCATCCCCCACAAGCTATAGCCGAATATGCTAAGAAAGAAATGTCTAAAAACAAAAGGGAATTTCGGCACACACTCCTACTAGCAAAAGCCGAAAATGCTCCAAAAGGCCCTTATCTCCTTTACATCTTTTGACCGAATTCACTCCCCCACACACTCAAACTTTCGGCCAACTTCTTCCACCCACCAAATCCCTTGATTTTCTCCTCCCCTCACTCCCCATCCATCAATTCAAATTAGTTGACCACTTCAACCTCCCCAAGCTTTTAACCGAATAGGGCATAGGCCCAGACCGACACCGTATGGGCTTAGGCCCAAACTATGACTGTTATTGGGGATTACCTTTCTTTTAACCGTACAGGTAATCCCCAGCCTTAGAGGATTTAGAGCTGCAGAGGACTCGGAGGTGGCCACACGTCGGATATGGTTTAAAGGTTAAACTTAGCGATTTTAGTTTAATTTAGTTATTTTAAATTATTGGGTTAAAAATTTTTGTAATAAGGTCATTGGGTTTTTCTTTTTAACTTTTATTTGGTATTTCTTTAAATTACAACTGCTGGTCTGTTAAACACGAGTTTTTAAAACTGTAACCATTGTTTCCAAAATATCACGTATTCGCAAATGTTTGAATCAAACTTCCGCAACAATCAAGGTTTTGAATGTAATAATAATTTTGCAAGACAATGACTTTTAATAAACTACGTTTTGGAGATAAGCAAATGAAATCTGAGGTTTTACATGGCAGAAAGTTTTAAATTCTTTAAGAATGGTTTCTAATGAAAGCATGGTTTTTGAAAAACTCTTCAATGTGACACGCTAAATTTGGGCCTAACTTCTAGGCCGGGTTTGGGACATGTTTAATTATTAGATTAAGTCTTATGTGGTTTAAGAGTTGTTCAGAACTAGGCCTAAAGTCCATTAAACCCTAGCATACTTGTCTACATCCCCATAAAGCCCATCAAGCCCATTTCACGTTCATATAGCCCATTAAGCCCAAATCACATCCTTATGGCCATTAAGCCCAGATCTCATTCATATGGCCTATTAGGCCCAAAACAATTCCAGATCATGTAACATGCATGACTAACTCAATTCATATAACCAAATCAATCAATTTCATCAAACTCTGCCTTAGGGCCCACCGGGCCCATTAGCCACTTTTGCCTTTTCGGCTTTCCGATATCATGTGTGTGTAGTGTTTGGACACACCTGGTTAATGCGACGTGCTATACTATCCTTGGTCTTGAACCTACAACCAACCTTCAAATAATCACCCATACTTAATTAAAATATTTACCAAAAGCCGAAGCTTTACCGTAACCTTATCGTGTGCCACCGGGTTCTAATAGCCCTTCCTTAGCTACTAATCACGAGTATCCCCTAGATCTACACTCACACATACACCATCAAACTTCGAGTGACTCATAATCCACACAAGACACCCCTATAGATCATACCCATATTCGGCCATTTACTTAAACCATAATCGAGTTGAGTACACTTACACTTTGCTAACGATCCTTACCACGCTTGCGATTTAATATCCCGAAATAGGGGTTGCGAGTTTGGAAAATAACTCGAGTGTTAGTGGGCTCAAGAGTAATTTTGATGTGTTTTTAGAGTCCCTAAAACTCTCGGATTAAAATGGGACACTTTTGAAAATTTTGAAAATTTTGGGGCTAAAAGTGAAATTGGGCTGAGGGAGGCCTTAAGTAAAATTTTTTGTAAAATTGTGGCATATAAAATGCCCTGGTAAAGTGGTCTTCGCATGCCACTTAAGGTTTGGTTTAGCGCTAAGCGCAGTCAAGAGGATCGAGCAATCTTTGGGCCCATGGTTTTTATTTTGTGCTATATGGTGTTATGGACTAAGGAGGCCTTAAAAGAATTTTCAACGCGCGTCTGTTAGCATAAAATGAACATTGACCGAAGTGGTGAGGACGCTTTGCCGTGGTACATTCGCGAGAACTTGTGTTCGAGAGACGCTACTGAAGCGCGAGGTGAGAGTTGTATTTTTATAAAGGGAAGCTAACGGGAAAAAGGGTTTAAAAGAAATTCACGATGCATTTACGTCATGAAATTCGAAGTGGCCGAGTGGCCAAGGACATTGCGTGAGAGCTAAGGCTCGGAGGACTCGCGTTCGAGTCCTGAGGATCGCGCATAAGGCGCTTTATTTTTCTTTTAGCGCTGGAACATAAGGCGCCAGTGAAGTAAGGTTTAAAAGAATTTCCATGCGTTTATTGGCATGAAACGCGCATTGGTCGAGTGGCAGGAAGTTTGGAGAGCTTTCTCCAGGTCTCGGGTTTGAGACCTGGAGCCAGCGTCTGGGGAATGCACCTGGGGCTCTCCTTTTTGTGCCGGCGTGAAGGGATGCAATAAATGCATGCATGCATGCAGCAAGCACGCATAAAGCAAGGGTCTCTTCTTCTTTTTATTATTTTTTATTTTATTTGTTATTTGTTTTGGAAGCATGAGGCTTCAAACTTTTAAGTTATTGTGTTATTATTTTATTTATTGATGGGTTATTATTATTTTATGGAAATAGAGAAGTAATGGGTTGTTATTTTTATGGTGTTGCAATAATTTTTTTTATGAATTAAAACAATGGAAAGTGATGTTGAGATTAGCAAGGGAGAAGAGTGCTTGGCCGGCCTTGATTTATGTAAAATGGAGAGGCATGCACGCATGCTTGTGTGGTCTTGCGCCTATGTTGTTTTACTTTATTTTTATTATTAATTGTTTGCTTAGAGTAATGGGATAATACATATATATAATATTATTATTATTATCAACTTCTATGAGAATATGGGAAAAGGATAGAATAAAGGAATAAACAATAAAAAAAAAAAAAGAGAAGCATGTGGCATGGGTCAGTAAAAGTATGGCCGATTGAAAGCATTGGAGCTCATAGGGACTTGGTGGATCGACCTTGGTAATAACAATGAAAGCATGGCTGAAATCCATGCTTTGCTTTCCTTTCCTTGCATTTTTGGAACATGGCCGAATGAAACAAAGCTTGGGGAAAAGAGGGAGGCATGGCCGCAAATTGTTTAGTAAACTTGGCCAAAAATCCATTCCTTCCCTCCATTTTGGTAATGGCCGAATGTTGGAGACCATAGAAAGCTTAGTCGAAACTTGTTTTGTTTCTTTGACATTGTTGTCTTGACCAAGAGAAAGAAAGAAAGAGTAAGTTTGAGTTCGGTTTTGATGAAGCTAGTAAGTATTTCGGCTAGCTCTTGTTGATCTCTTTGTCTTTTCATTGTTGCTAGCCGAACATGATAGACACTATTGCCGAATCCTTATTGAAGAAGGTGTCTTGACTACTTCCTTTTAGTCTCTCTAAGCAAAATATTGGTAAGTACCCCTATTAAGTAGTTGGTTTCTTCTCCTTTTCTTTTTGCATGCCAAAATCACGGCTAGATTTTGATTCTAAGAATAGCCAAACATGCTAACGGCTATATGATGTATTTCTATTGTGCTAGTGTTAAGGAACTTTTAAAAGAGATTTTTGGTTTCGGCTATTCAAGGGATTTGGTAACTACCAAAGGCATGCAAATCTTTTGAGACTTGGAAAAAGCTAGGTAAGTGTTATATATATACATTTCGATTCAGGGCCATGTTCTTAGAATTATGCTTAAGCCGATTCTAATGGTTGGATTATAGGTGTTTCGAAAGGATCAGGTGACTAATTCGGGATTTCGAACCATATTGACAAGAATAAAGGAAGCTCTCGGGTTTTTGAGCATCAAAGGTAGTGGATGTTGACTTTCGGCCTAAGGCCCTATTATTAGTACTAAATGTGACCGATTTTGGTTATGTGTTTTAGGGGCTAATCGATTAATAATGAAGCTTGGGACTTTAGTTGATATTAGAATCGATAAATCGAATATCGCTTAAAGCAGTGCGTAGTTATCATGACCGTTCTTCCGCTTGATATATGTATTGTAAGTATCATTTTATGTAAATGTATGAGTTGTGCATGTTAGCGAAATAAAGGCAAAAAGTATAGATGTTAAGGTAAGTGATCGAATAATCGGTTATGATATTAACAAATCGGTGATTTGCGATAATAATTGATTATTGATGAATGTATAAAAAATGATGACGTGTGATTTATAATTGCTTTGAGAAATATGTGGCCATGTTACATATACTTATGCATGTGAAATGTGAAGTACACTATGTGAATGATCTAATGCTAGCCTCGTGCTACATTCGCGATTGATGATTAGTGAACCGATTGATATGTGGATCACTATGTGATCGGTGGCTCAGCCACGACCTTAAGAAACAATGTGCAAAAGAAAGATATGTGGATCACTTTGTGGATTGGACTTCGTAATTGTATATTCGTAATCATATTTATAATGTTGTGTATTCATAATTGCATATTTATAATCGTATGTTATATATATATGGATTATGTGGATATGGGCCAAGCCCATGTGTGAGGGCATGTGTTTTAACTATGCACTGAGTCTTGGTGACTCACTCTATTTTTATTAAACCCTTTCAGGTGGCGCGTAAAGCTTGGACCGGGTCGGAGGGGATACAAAGGTGGCCATGAGAAAAGGGACTTTTATGAAAAGGGACGTTTTGTTTTATTAGTTAAATAATGATATTTTCCGTATTTTGATTAAGTGTGTATTGTATTAAGGCCCACTAAAGTGTTTCAGTTCAATTGTTAAGTATCGTTATTATTATGCCCAATTATGGAAAGATAGCTTAAATGTCGATTGCAAATAGTTTTATTTTCTCAAGTAAAGCTTGAATCCGATATTTTTATAACAAACTTAGATTTTTACTTAGAATATGACAAGTCACGAAATTGTTTTACCAAACTCGACAAAATTTTCATTGGTTTTACTATTAAGAAAGAATATTTTTGAAAGTATTCTGCGGTGGCATTCCAAATTCGGCCGGAGTAAATGGGCCGGGTTTGGGGTGTTACATTTTTGGTATCAGAGCATGGTTCAAAACTCGGCTTTGAGGTTTTGGGCTCGAAAATAGTTTTCGAAAGTGGGCTTTTCAAAATGTGAACTTCTATTTTGGGCTTGTTCTGGCATGGCACCTGTACCTCCGACACGAAGTCCACCTGGTAAGTACCTCTGACTATTGAGGTATAGTGAATATGTGAACTGTATGAGCATAATTGGGCTTGTAAATTAGAAAATTTGGGCTATCGAACCCTAAGACTAGTCTATTCAAAAATAAGTACATAAAACTTGAGAACTGAAATGACCCTAGAGGTGTAGTGAATGAATGTGTCCCTGCTTATGAACGTGTATGTGATTCTCTGAACTAGAATAGTGAACTGAACCTATGTGTAATCGAAAGAACCACTTCTGGGTATTTTATTCCATAAAATTGTTCGCGAATAAACAGTGGAAGAAATTTATAATGCATAAAACTTCTTAAGTCAGATTGTGCGATAAGAGATGAGTCCTAGAGGACATGATCGAGGCAAAATGGCCGTATCAGGACTCGTTAAATCGGGTCAAGGGTTGATAATAAGGTATCACCTCCACCACCAACTTTTGATAATGAGCAGCAAGATCAGACGAGGGATAATGCTGTATCACGCTGCGAGTTTTAGAGATGGTGGTTAGAGAGGGAGAAATATGTGAGCTCGAAAATTTGGTTCTGAGCAACTTTGAGCCAGTGGAGCGAAATTATTCCGTGATGTATCAGACGTGGCACCCAGTACGATTGAATAATGGTTGGAAATAACCAAGTGAGTTATGGAGGAGCTCGATCTGAACCCTGAGGAAAAAGTGAAAGGAATAGTGGCGCTACTTCGCGACGAGACGTATCAATGGTAGCTCACAGTTCGAGATAGTGTCACAGCGGAGGACCCCACTCGGGAGTATGTCAAGATGACATACCAGAATAAGTATGTCAGTACTTATTACATTGATGCTCAGAGGAAATGTGTTTTTAGGGCTGGTTCAATGGAACGAGTCCATGGCGAAATACAAGACTGAATTCCTAAGGTTAAGCCAATATGCTCGAAGAATAGTGACTACAAAACATGAATGATGTGTCCGGTTTAAGGACGGATTAAGAGACAGCCTGAGACTGTTGATAACTCCTCAACAGGAATGGGAATTTGCTGTGTTAGTCGAAAAAGTTAAGATAGCTGAAGAGATTAAGAACTCGATGAGACAAAATCGAGATAAGGATACGAACCGTGATAAGAGAAATTTTTGAATTGATTAAATTATTCGAAGATCTTCGGAAAAGACCGAGGGTTAAAAGTTTTTGCTCATGTGATTAAGCCAGCTACGAGAAATCGGGATCGTCCGTGTGCTCAGTGTGGAAAATACCATGTCAGAGAGTATTGGAACCAGAAATTGATAATGTTTTAAGTGTAAGTCTATAAGCAATTGAATATTGTTAAGGTTAGTTATAACCTTGTACACATGTGGGATTATAGAACCCTGGTTATAAATATAGTGAAAGCCGATTGTGAATAGACTATCTATCATGAAATATTATTGAGGTGATAAATACAAGTGATGTGAATTATATATGGTTTATAATTTTGGTCCGCTTGTAATGTGATTCAGATGATGATAATCTCGTATTTGGGCTTTCGGCCAGCAGCCTTGTCTTGGTGTATTATATTTCGAGCTTTGATGCCCAGCGTGCCTTGTGCCGGTGTATTATTTCAGCTTTCACCCAGCGAGCCTTGTGTCGGTGTATTATATTTCAGGCTTTGATGCCTAGCAGGCCTTGTGCCAGTGTATTATTTCGGGCTTTCAGCCTAGCAGGCCTTGTGCCGGTGTATATCTCAGGCTTTGATGCCCAGCAGGCTTAATGCCGATGATGTGTTATAATAGAGATTCCATGAATCACTTACAAGATGGAACATGTTTATTACCATAAGCTAAGTGCTCGGGTAAGTACAAGTCTTTCCTATTTGCAAGGAATAAGGAAAGTTAGTATGTTCCTATTTGAAGTAAATAAGATGTGATATAGTTAAAGCTTCGATAAGAATGTTAATATGTGCCATTGATGTGTACGATATCCATAATAGAATTGAAGCTTGAATATGCTTATGGAGAATTGGCCATATGTGAAAAATGCTAAATGTGAAAGAGGTTGAAATGTGTTTGCATATGTCTATAATTGAGAATATATGATTGATATGTGGTGAATTGAAATGAACGGATGTTCGTTCGTAAGTAATTTCGAGGACGAAATTTTTTTTAAGGGGGTAGAATTGTAATATCCCGAAATAGGGGTTACGAGTTTGGAAAATAACTCGAGTGTTAGTGGGCTCAAGAGTAATTTTGATGTGTTTTTAGAGTCCCTAAAACTCGGATTAAAATGGGACACTTTTGAAAATTTTGAAAATTTTGGGGCTAAAAGTGAAATTGGGCTGAGGGAGGCCTTAAGTAAAATTTTTGTAAAATTGTGGCATATAAAATGCCCTGGTAAAGTGGTCTTCGCATGCCACTTAAGGTTTGGTTTAGCGCTAAGCAGGTCAAGGGATCGAGCAATGCTGGGCGCATGGTTTTTATTTTGTGCTATATGGTGTTATGGACTAAGGAGGCCTTAAAAGACTTTTCAACGCGTCTGTTAGCATAAAATGAACATTGACCGAGTGGTGAGGACGCTTGTAGCTAGGGTACATTCGCGAGAACTTGTGTTCGAGACGCGCTGGAAGCGCGGGGTGAGTTTGTATTTTTTTATAAAGGGAAGCTAACGGGAAAAAGGGTTTAAAAGAAATTCACGATGCATTTACATCATGAAATTCGAAGTGGCCGAGTGGCCAAGGACATTGCGTGAGAGCTAAGGCTCGGAGGACTCGCGTTCGAGTCCTGAGGATCGCGCATAAGGCGCTTTATTTTTCTTTTAGCGCTGGAACATAAGGCGCCAGCGAAGTAAGGTTTAAAAGAATTTCCATGCGTTTATTGGCATGAAACGCGCATTGGTCGAGTGGCAGGAAGTTTGGAGAGCTTTCTCCAGGTCTCGGGTTCGAGACCTGGGGGCAGCGTCTGGGGAATGCACCTGGGGCTCTCCTTTTTGTGCCGGCGTGAAGGGATGCAATAAATGCATGCATGCATGCAGCAAGCACGCATAAAGCAAGGGTCTCTTCTTCTTTTTATTATTTTTTATTTTATTTGTTATTTGTTTTGGAAGCATGAGGCTTCAAACTTTTAAGTTATTGTGTTATTATTTTATTTATTGATGGGTTATTATTATTTTATGGAAATAGAGAAGTAATGGGTTGTTATTTTTATGGTGTTGCAATAATTTTTTTTATGAATTAAAACAATGGAAAGTGATGTTGAGATTAGCAAGGGAGAAGAGTGCTTGGCCGGCCTTGATTTATGTAAAATGGAGAGGCATGCACGCATGCTTGTGGGTACTGCCCTATGTTGTTTTACTTTATTTTTTATTATTAATTGTTTGCTTAGAGTAATGGGATAATACATATATATAATATTATTATTATTATTATCAACTTCTATGAGAATATGGGAAAAGGATAGAATAAAGGAATAAACAATATTCAAAAAAAAAAAAGAGAAGCATGTGCGGCATGGGCTGTAAAAGTATGGCCGATTGAAAGCATTGGAGCTCATAGGGACTTGGTGGATCGGCCTTGGTAATAACAATGAAAGCATGGCTGAAATCCATGCTTTGCTTTCCCTTTCCTTGCATTTTTGGAACATGGCCGAATGAAACAAAGCTTGGGGAAAAGAGGGGAGGCATGGCCAGCAAATTGTTTAGTAAACTTGGCCAAAAATCCATTCCTTCCCTCCATTTTGGTAATGGCCGAATGTTGGAGACCATAGAAAGCTTAGTCGAAACTTGTTTTGTTTCTTTGACATTGTTGTCTTGACCAAGAGAAAGAAAGAAAGAGTAAGTTTGAGTTCGGTTTTGATGAAGCTAGTAAGTATTTCGGCTAGCTCTTGTTGATCTCTTTGTCTTTTCATTGTTGCTAGCCGAACATGATAGACATTATTGCCGAATCCTTATTGAAGAAGGTGTCTTGACTACTTCCTTTTAGTCTCTCTAAGCAAAAGATTGGTAAGTACCCCTATTAAGTAGTTGGTTTCTTCTCCTTTTCTTTTTGCATGCCAAAATCAAGGCTAGATTTTGATTCTAAGAATAGCCAACCATGCTAACGGCTATATTGATGTATTTCTATTGTGCTAGTGTTAAGGAACTTTTAAAAGAGATTTCTGGTTTCGGCTATTCAAAGGATTTGGTAACTACCAAAGGCATGCAAATCTTTTGAGACTTGGAAAAAGCTAGGTAAGTGTTATATATATACATTTCGGTTCAGGGCCATGTTCTTAGAATTATGCTTAAGCCGATTCTAATGGTTGGATTATAGGTGTTTCGAAAGGATCAGGTGACTAATTCGGGATTTCGAACCATATTGACAAGAATAAAGGAAGCTCTCGGGTTTTTGAGCATCAAAGGTAGTGGATGTTGACTTTCGGCCTAAGGCCCTATTATTAGTACTAAATGTGACCGATTTCGGTTATGTGTTTTAGGGGCTAATCGATTAATAATGAAGCTTAGGACTTTAGTTGATATTAGAATCGATAAATCGAATATCGCTTTAAACAGGTGCGTAGTTATCGCACTGTTCTTCTGCTTGATATATGTATTGTAAGTATCATTTTATGTAAATGTATGAGTTGTGCATGTTAGCCGAAATAAAGGCAAAAAGTATAGATGTTAAGGTAAGTGATCGAATAATCAGGTTATGATATTAACTCGTCAGTGATTTGCGATAATAATTGATTATTGATGAATGTATAAAAATGTGATGACGTGTGATGTATAATTGCTTTGAGAAATATGTGGCCATGTTACATATACTTATGCATGTGAAATGTGAAGTACACTATGTGAATGATCTAATGCTAGCCTCGTGCTACATTCGCGATTGATGATTAGTGAACCGATTGATATGTGGATCACTATGTGATCGGTGGCTCAGCCACGACCTTAAGAAACAATGTGCAAAAGAAAGATATGTGGATCACTTTGTGGATTGGACTTCGTAATTGTATATTCGTAATCATATTTATAATGTTGTGTATTCATAATTGCATATTTCTAATCGTATGTTATATATATATGGATTATGTGGATATGGGCCAAGCCCATGTGTGAGGGCATGTGTTTTAACTATGCACTGAGTCTTGGTGACTCACTCTATTTTTATTAAACCCTTTTGTGTGGCGCGTAAAGCTTAGGCCCGGGTCGGAGGGGATACAAAGGTGGCCATGAGAAAAGGGACTTTTATGAAAAGGGACGTTTTGTTTTATTAGTTAAATAATGATATTTTCCGTATTTTGATTAAGTGTGTATTGTATTAAGGCCCACTAAAGTGTTTCAGTTCAATTGTTAAGTATCGTTATTATTATGCCCAATTATGGAAAGATAGCTTAAATGCCGATTGCAAATAGTTTTATTTTCTCAAGTAAAGCTTGAATCCGATATTTTTATAACAAACTTAGATTTTTACTTAGAATATGACAAGTCACGAAATTGTTTTACCAAACTCGACAAAATTTTCATTGGTTTTACTATTAAGAAAGAATATTTTTGAAAGTATTCCGCGGTGGCATTCCAAATTCGGCCGGAGTAAATGGGCCGGGTTTGGGGTGTTACATGCGATCTCTGAACCTTACCCTTTTTGATACAAGATTAACGACCATGAGAAGTTAGATAGCCCTTTGGCTTTTAACAAAACACACTAAGGGATTAAGTGAATACTTATCGAATCCACTTTTGATCCTGCGGCCTAGATAGCTACTAAACGAGATTCGGCTTTTAACCTTGACTGATAGTAGATAACAATCGATTTGTAATGGAGGAAAACAACAAGGATTCGGCACTAATAGGGATTTCAGCAAGAGAATATGATGATACTTCTGCAATAAAAGAGTTTGGCTATGAGAGAATTCGGTAAAAAGGGATTCGGCTATAGGAGATTTCGGCAACAAGACAAGGTATTTTCGGTTGTGGAAAAAAATAAGGTTTCGGTAAGGAAAAGAAAAAGAATGGAAAATTTGGCATTACCTAGGACCCCAGAATCGACACACACACATTTATATAGCCTATAGCCAGAACTTAGCCACCCCTAAAGTCCAATTCGGCACCACTTCATCCACTGCTCATCTCCTAATTTTTCTCCATGATATCTCCCTTATCCTTCTCCTAAATTCTCTCTACTGATCACTTCTCCTTAGAGTCCCTTTACACACCACTTCCAACCTTCTAGAAGCCTAAAATTAAACTCCAAAATAAAGCTAAGTTAGCACTCGAACCTCAGACCTTCCTGCATGCATATGTCGCCACCTCTCTACACCTTAGTGGCGTCACTTAGCCACTTCACCACAGGCTTCTTTGTGCCATTTTTCACTTATGTTTATTTAAAAGCCCACTACTCACAACCCTGATTCCTTAATTAATTAAATTAAGAATCCTCCACCATAAAACTCGAACCTAGAGCTTCTCCAACACACCTAGACACTCCAAATTCATTAAACCTTTAAAGCCGTCATGTCATTTGTCATTTTCTTGCTCACTTAAAAATTTTATGAGACCCAAAGCCCAATAGGCCCAATTCTTCTAGGCCCAAATTCGAGGCGTTACATCCACGGTTTGAGCTCAATTGATTTGTTTCTTAATCTAAATAAGAATTTTCATTCAATTAATCAATTCAAATAGCTTAAAAAATCAACTTATTTTTATAGACCCATTTTAATATCAATTTATAAAATTACCCCAAAATTTTATCCTTTATGCAATTTAGTCTAAAAACCTGAAACTTATAAATTAATCACATTTAACCACAATTTATGCCAGTTGAATTTCATAGGGTCCCTCTACAACCAATATTTATCATGTTTTTATAAAAAAATATGAAGTTTTACTATTTAAATAATTTAGTCCTTTAACATTAAATTCACTAAAAACTACTTTAAAAAATAGTCCTATTTAACAACCAAGCTTAATAATCTACCATAAAACTTCAAAAACACTACAATTTCATCAATGGTATAATCTAAAAAATTTAACAACTTTACAAATTAACCCCCAGGTTAGCTAGATTGAGCTAAAACGTACACAAAAACATAAAAAATCACTAAAAATAGATTAAAATTTCATATCATGCATCCATTTGAAGGTTGGCCAATTCTTAAGCTAGCAACAATGGTACTTTTTGGTTCAAAAAAAGAAAGAAAGAAGATGATAGCATTTCTTTACCTATTTGATTATGCGATTATTTAATTAATGACCAAATTACCGTTTAAAAACAACTTAACAAATAATAAAATAATGTACATAATCGTCCACTATCTATTTATATTGTTTAATTACCACTTACGTCCATCAATTCATATTTCTATAATTATTTACCACTTTTATCTAATAGAAACTAACTTTTGCAGCTTTTACAATTAGTCCTTTTTACTTAATTAATTATTTAAACGTCAAAATTTTCTAACCAAATTTTAATACAACCTTATAATAATCCTATAAATAATAAATAAATAATAAAATACAGACTCGTTTGTCAAAATTGTGGTCCTGAAACCACTATTTTTGGCACCGCTGAAAACGAGCTCTTACAATATAGATGGCATGCCATTAATGAAAAGCTTAGCGTGCGGTCTGTTTTGATTACGCACTTTCATGTTTACTTGTTTTGACATAGCACTCCAGTGCTACTCTATTTTGTTATTACACATCGATGCATTACTTTACTATTTTTGTATATTTTATGCATTTTGTTAAGTCTACGTTTGGTCCTCCATTGAATAATAAAAGATAATGATAAAATAAAAAAGTTATAGTAAGCAAATTCTAATGAAAAATTCCTATTACACAGTGAGATGACAAGTAAAGGATTCTGATAACAATTTCTATTAAACCATGAAGGGATAATGTAGTGAATTAGACTGGTAAAAATTTTGTTCTTGTCAATCCATGAAAAGATTAAAGTACTGAATTATGGTAAAATGAATCCTATAAACGTGGAATGCTCTTTTAATTATTAAAATATACTTTATTGATTATTAAAATATATTCAGGAATTATAATAATAGTAATATTTTTTATATACAGAATTCAAGGTAAAAAAATGAGATTTGGATTCCTGGATACTTACTAAGCTTTCACGAGCTTAACGCGTGTTTTTAGATGCATAGGTGGAAGATCAAATTGAAGCTCTAGATTTAGGTTGGCATTTCAACACATCTCATCTCATCACCAATCTTGAAGAGGGTACATATTTGATATTTTGGTTTTAGAATATGGCATGTACATAAGTTATTGCAAGTGCTTTGATATAATTTTATATTTATAGTGATTAATTGATGTGAAATCGCCAAAGTTGCTCTGATAATGAATGTAGCATCTCGGTGTTGTGAATTAATGTTCGGGTCAGGTATGAGGGTGTTACACACTCACACTCACATAACTGGCTCAACATGTCCCCCATAAAAATACATATGGTCCCACTATTTTTTTAGTTACCTAGCAACTCTACACGTGCTTTCTCTCATGAATTTTTTTTAATAATGAAAATATTTTTTACACTTAACATACTTTGCAAAACTAAGAAGACCTTTCCAACACCCTTTATCTCAAGCAATGTCAATTTACAACACTCCTTTCAGCTAGGGACAATTGTTATATAGCTACACTCCAGTGGTTGAACCTCGTTTAGTAAGTATACATTGTCAGGGAGAAATATCTCACCAATTGGTGAAAAAGGACAACACCTTGCCCTCTATGGTCATAGTCACCTATCTCTTGCATAACCTACATGTGGATACTCACATGGCCACATTGTCGACCTAGCCAAAAGAACCTACGAAGACAAGACCCTCATAGCTTTCAAGAACATGTGTGACAAATGCCTAGTCTTCAAGGGGTACATGGCCTCAAATAATTTCATAAAGAATTCCTTACGTATCCCTTGTTGACAAAAAATAAGAGGACACACTATTAGAACCATACTCTCAGCCATCCTTCTCCCTAAAGCTTTCCATCACCATCCAAATATTCTTGTATAGCTCTTAGTCCTCAAGGTAAACCATCTCCAACCTCCAACGCATTCATTTATATCAACATTTGATAATAATTAAAATAATCTTAAATTTCTAAGATAAACTTTCATAATTTACATTATTATAATGTATCAAGAAAGTGTTGAATGTGCTCGTTTTTCTTTCCATCATACAAAGTCTACGGGGAAGGGAAAAATTTTTAAATGCTAAATATTGAGTTTATGTTTGAAAGATTTCTTTAAATTAATTTTTAAACATATCTTAAGATATATGTGTCAAGCTATTAATTCTTACAAAAAAAAATTCTACCATTTGTGAAATTATGACAGTTTATCTTAAATTTTTATCCTTTAAATTTGTTGATGAGAGAAACCAACAAGGATCAACAATGAGAAGTAAGAGAGGATGATGGTGGCAGTTCACCCTAGTAGGGTAGACAGCCATCGTATTAAGTGGGTGGGAACGGTTGATAGAATAGCAGAGAGAAAGGGAAAGAATAAGTTGGGAAGTAAATGTTTTGTGATGTCTCTATCCCTCCCTTCCTTATTGTCATGGCAAGGATTATATACATGACATAAGGGTGTGCCACATGTCAGAAGCCCACTATTAACAAAGTCACACCTTGTCTTATTACAACGACAGTGATGTGACCTCATAGGTTGGTGACAAGACATCTTAGGACGACTAAGGAATCTATGGGTGTAACAACCCATTTTTTAGTGAAATCGGAACAGTGGTTTCGGTACCACAAATCTAACCCAAAATATAGTTTATTTTATTTTATTATATGGCTTGTAATATGATAGACGTGACATGTGAAAATTTTGACATGAAAATTTTATCGATTTAGTGCCTAATTACGAGAAGGACTAAATCGCATAAAATGCGAAAGTTGAATTCTAGTAGCTATAAGGATTAAATAGCTATGGAATTCAAAACTAGGGGTCCTTATATGGTAATTAGACCATTAAGAAAAGTATGTAGATTTTTCTTGGTGACTCATCCATGGAAATATAGAAAAAGGGCAAGGACTAAATTGGAAATACCAAAATACTTGATTAATTAAAAAGATGATAAAAGAAATCATCTTATTTTATGTCATCTTCAACCTAAAACACATGGAAACCCTAGGAGAGAGAGGGGAAACTTTCAAGGCTTAATTGAGTAAGTTTTCTTATGTCGTTTCTAGTAATTTTGGTATTTTTGAAATCGGTATAACTTAATCTCTCTATTTCAGGGATTAATTTAAAAAGTTATCAAGGTGTGAAAATGGGTCATGGATGTATTATGCTGGAAATTAGAAATTTATGGTAGAAAATAAAAGATTATTGATAGATAAATAACTTTTACAAAGTGATTTTTGATGAAAATTTAGGGACTAAAATGAAAAGTTTTAAAATTTGATGAAAAATTTTGAAATTTTATGAATACATGTGCTGAAAATTTTGTAATGGGCCTTTGTTTAGGCTTGGAATAGGGAGTAATTTGCATAAGTTTCATTTTCTGGGCCTAGGGACAAAATTAGAATTTATGGAAAAGTTAGGGGCAAAATGGTAATTTTTCCTAGGACGTAAATTGAGTCCATTTAAATATGAAATGTGTGAAATTTATGGTTAAATTCATTTATATAGATCCAAAAAACATAAACTCGAGGCTAGATCGAGAAAAAGAAAAGATTTCAGATTAGTAGATTATTACGCAAACAAGTTCGAGGTAAGTTCATGTAACTTAATCGGACGTGTAATTATGTTAATTGAATGTTGTGTTTGTATGTAATGTGTTTCATGTTAATGTGCTTTATTTGTATGCTATGATGGAAAATTTGCTACATGCTTAAAATGGTGATAAAGGGGTTAGTTCCGATTGAATGTTGAATTCCGATGATTATATGCGCTTTCCCGAAACTAATAAGGTTCTGCATTTGTTGCGGACAGGATTTAGCTTGGACGAGTGATCCCATTGACCTTGTTATATAAAGGATTTAGCCTAGACAGGCAATCCTAATATAACACCTCTCGAGTATGCATTAAGATTAGGGTTTAGCCTGGACTGGTAATCCTAATCGAGCTCCTCCGAGCTTATGTTATATAAAGGATCTAGCCTAGACTGGAAATCCTGTTATACGATATGTGGCTCGAGAGTGTGTTCTTTGGTTAAGTTCCCTAAGGGGTACCCTTGAATGAGAAATTAACGGATTATGGAACCGTACACTTCGAGTGTACTACTTGAGCATCCATTAGAATTCAATGATTCAATGGGCATGTATCTCTTGACTTGGCATGAAAATCTTGAGATGTAATGATAATGAATTGAAAGAACATTGCATGATGAGCTCATCTATTTTTACTTGACATGTTGTAAGTGTTGTGACTAACATGTTTGATTGAAGGCATGTGCTTAGGAAATTTCACCAATGGATGGAAAATATGATGTTGTATGCTTAAATTTAATAACAGGATTGGTAAGTTTAGTTTCCGTTATACGAACTTACTAAGCATGTAATGCTTACTCCATTTATTTTTCCCTTGTTTTGTAGTGCTCGGAAGCTCGTGAAGGTTGGAAGATCATTGGAGCGTCGTTACACTATCAACTAGTATTTTGGGTATAGTTAGTGAAATCATTTTGGGTATAATGGCATGTATAGGACAACCTGGCCAATAGTGGCTTAAAATGTTATTTTGTAACCTAGCCATTAGAATGGCTAGTATTGGTTCATTTTGGTTTGGCTAAGTAGATTATTATGATACATATATACACATGTGTGATGTTAAAATATGTGATCAATGTTGGAAATGCCTAAGTTAAACTAAGGTAAGGTTGTGATCATGTATACTTGTAGTGATATGTCTTGTGAAGTGTAGAAATTACCCAATTTGAATGCTTGAATTGGTTGGTATTGGATGTGTGTTTCAAGTGCAGGTCTTGGGTGAAATTTTGGGTGAGAAATGAAGCTAGAAATAGCTTCATTTCGTCCACACGGGCAGACACAAGGGCGTGTGTCTAGATCGTGTGTGACACACGGCCTAGTAACATGGGCATGTAGTTAGGTCGTGTGTCCCCTGCACCTTAATTTTGAGAAACAGAATGCTCAGAATTGGGCACACTAGCAGAGACACGGGAGTGTGTCTCAGTCGTGTGTGCCACACGGCCTAGAACATGGGCGTGTGTCTTGGCCGTGTGAAACCTGCACCTAATTCGAATTAATTTAATTAACCACACAGCCTAGCACACGGGCGTGTGGCCCAGTCGTGTGGTACAAGTCAGAGAGCAACCTAAATCGAACACGACCTGTAGCACGGGCGTGTTCCAGGGTCACACGGGCATGCCCCTTGGACCACACGGGCGTGTGAGTCCGGTACCTTATAAAAATTTTGTAATTTTGCAAAAAATTTTAGAGGTTTCGATTAAGTCCCGATTCGATTCTAATGCTCGTATCGGGCCTCGAGGGCCCGATCAAGGCACATTATGGATGATTTCGGTAAATGAAAAGTAAATTTACGTAGTTTAATAGAAAATCTAAATGTTCTGGTAATGCTCTGGAACTCTGTTCCGGTGAAGGGTACGGCTTAGGGGTGTTACAATGGGCATGAAGTTTTATGCAATATTGATGAAGGTAGTTCATGGGGGAAGTTCATTGGACCTACCATGGAGCAACCCAGTATTGGAGATTCGCCCATTGTGGCATTTGCACAAAGGGGACACATCTAGGTGCTAGTGGAGGTGGTATAACAAAATTATATGTATAGCAAAGTTAGAAATTTTATATTAAAGGGACCAAATTATGAACTCTTAAAGGCGTAAAATTTTAATTTTACCATTTCTTTATAATTGAATAGTTAAACATCTTTGAGAGATAGAAGGAATTAATGAGGCAAGGCTTTGACTAATGCTTACCCTCATGAAACTGCCTTTTATATACTAGCTTATGTGGCACTCATGCCGTGAATGAAAGAAAAAAATTTAGATAGAAAATATCAATATTAAGAATTGAAATGTAACACCCCATACCTGAACTGATCACCGAGTCCGAGCTACAGGATGCCACATTCATTGCCAAGGCAACTACAATTAATAATATTCAATTCAACATCATTATACATTTGAACATAAGCAAATCATGCGTACTAAACAATACATAATCATTTATGGGTCTTACACGAGTTTACGAAAGCTCTTTTGTTATCCTGAGGTCAAAATGGATCAAATTGTAAACATTACACAATTTTAAGTTGACATCGCGACTTTGAAGGTTTCCTTGTCGCAATGTGACTCTCTGACCCTAGGTCGATTCTCGTCACGAGATTGGGGATACACCGTCATGACATGACAAGCTATTACCTCAAAAATCAACTGTTATATGTCTAAATGACCTGAAATCACCTATACATATTTTTATCCAACCAAAAAAACAATATACTAATTAAAGTCAAGCCAAAATGTGTCAAAATGATACTTCACAATAACATTAACTACCAAATTATAACTTCAACTATTTGTAATGCAAAAACCAACCGAATATTTTATCAGTTGCATAACCATTAACCTTAGGACTCCAATTCAACCATATAAGCATATTCAAAACACAAACCTTAAACATTGCACTTTCTATAAGCATAAATTCTAAACATTTCATATGATCTGTAACACCCCTAACCTGAATCCGTTGCCAGAATAAGGTTACGGACTATTACCAAAATTTACAAATTGAATAACAGATATTTCATATCATAAGCATTCATATCAGAAGCTAGTCAAGACCCTTGAGGCCCAAAATACACATTAGACACAAATCGGGACTAAATCGGGTACTCAGAAAATTTTTCGAAAAATATTAAAATTTTTCAAAGATGCAGGGACACACAACCGTGTGGCCAGACTGTGTGGCTCACACGATCAAGAGACACACAGTGTCTCAGGCTGTGTGAGCATTTGAAATAGGGGCACATGGCCATGTCCCAGCCCATGTCAAAACTTAGGAGCTCTTTGACTTAGGTCACACGGCCAAGCCACACACCCGTGTGCTAGGTCATGTGAGCATTCTGTTTTGTGCAAATTTAAGATACAGAGGACACACGGCCGTGTCACCTGGCCGTGTGTCACACATGGCTGAGAGACAAGCCCGTGTCTCTACCTGTGTGGACGAAAATAGGCCATTTTACAGGCCATATTTCTCACCCAATTTGTTACTAACCAAACCCTAATAATTCACACATTTACAAACTATATCATGGCACTCAACAGAAGCTAAAATAAGTGGCTAATCTCAACAATTTACATATAGACCAACATTAAACAAAATACCTATACATGCTATTATGACCAAAATCAAAACATTCAAAAGTACCGATAGAACCGATGGATAGTGTGATATATCTCTGACAAGCTTCCAACCTAATCGAGCTTCCGATAATCTGAAAAGTAAAGGAAAACAACTACGTAAGCAATGAATGCTTAGTAGGCTTGTATAAACTTTAATCATATCAATTGATTTTAAATAAAAATTTATACATATCTAGAATAATCCAATATTGATACCATAATATTCATGAAGTATATTCAACAACTTTAACTCTTCCAAATTTCTAAATTTTCATTTGCATTTCTTTACTATCCACACTTATTCCATATGAATAACACACCAATCATAAACATACCATACCACCATAACCACAAGCTAGTGCATTTGAACATAGCCCTTTTCATGTTAATCACATGATAAGCCGATTCATAAGAAATTGCGTAACTTAAAACTTACCATTCTTTCATGAGCACAAGTATATTTTCATTTGTGCACTTACCCTTCCAACACATCATATAAATAAACAATTACCATTTAACCAATAGCTTGGCACTTGTTTAAGCATCAACAACAACACTTGTTAGCATACTTGAACATATTTCATATAAATTCAACATTGATAAACTTATTTTATCAATATATCACACTTGAGTTTATTACTCATCACAACTTACATAATTTCCATGTATCAACATATCTAGATATTGATATATATATATATATTCATATCATGATACATATCATTCTCTTACTGTTTCTCCATATACATATATCATCCAAAAACAACTCCTGTTATCTTACCATTCGAAGAACGACTTACAGATATGAGTACATCGTTAATAGAAGCTCGTAAGCTGAACAGAAACTCTTAATAGTTGAACAGAAGCTCATAAAAGCTGAACAGAAACTCATAAAAGTTGAACAGAAGCTCATAAGAGCTAAAACGAAAATCGTATGACAGAAGCTCGTAAGGGCTAAACAATAAATCGTATGAGTTAAACAAAAGCTCGTAAGAGCTGAACGAAAACTCATAAGAGTTGAACAGAAGCTCAATAGAGCTGAATGGAAACTCGTAAGAGTTAAACAGAAGCTCGTAAGAGCTAAACAGAAAGTAAAACACAAGAGTTCGCAACAAATTCTGAACCCTAATTTACTTGGTAATTCACCATCATTTTCCTCCAATACCGTCAGGCGCCATATAACAAATGTACTTAAATCCTGCGTTCAATCTAAACTGAGTATTAATTTTGATAATATTTTTCTAACAGTAATTCAATTCTAACAATAGAACATATTTATATATATTACCAATCACCAATTAACATTCATTTTAATCAAAATTATACAGAATACAGTTCATATGAACTTACCTGAATTGAATTGTAATAATTGCAAGAGTGCAGGGACTATTCTGCTATTTTTCCTTTTTCACGAGTATCTACGGGATCTTGATCTAAAATATAAAATTACTCATTCATTAGCATATATTTCAGTTCCAATTCATTTCACAATTTATACCCTTCAATTTTTGAATTTACATAATTACCCCAACTTTTACAACTTTTGCAATTTAGTCCCTTAACTAGTTAATATATCAAATCAACTAATTTTTCTCAATTAATAATCTTATCCAAATATTTTAAGCTATCATACAGCCCTTAATAACAAAAAATTTAATACCAAACCCTAATATTTTTAACCTTTTCACAATTTGATCCTAAAATCAATTTTTAACAAAATCATTTATATAGTCATCATACAACAAAATTAAAGCTCTAAACCCACTTGATATAAATTAATAATTTCTTTCAATATATTAATTTAGAAAATAAAACAATTCATTTCATGTAACTTGGTCATTTTTAACATTTTTATAGAATTGCCCCTAAAATTTTACTTTTATTTAATTTAGTCCCTAAACCTAAAACATGCAAATTAACCATTTCTAATGCAAACCCATGCTAGCTGAATATTCATGGCATTCAATACAGCCCATTTTTATGCTTTTCTATCACTACTAAACTTAAAAATAACATAAAACCTTAACATTCATACCTTATTCTCTTGAAACCAAACTTTAACTTAACTTTCTCTCTCCTCCAGCTTCTATTTCTTGGATCTAACTTAATATTCTAGCTCCCCATAGTCTCTTTGTTATCTTTTTCTCTTGGTAGCCTTGGAAATTCTTTTGATTTCTAAGTGAAAATGGTGAATTTTTGGTGAAAGGACCAAATTGTAAAGAAAAGAAAATTTTCTTTCTTTCTTCTTCTCCTCACATTGAGAACATGGAAAGATAAAGAGAATTCTTAATCTCTCTTATACTAAAAAAATTAATAAAATATAAATAAATGTCAAATCAAATATTAATAAACTATTATTTATTTATTTATTTAATCTAAAATATCACCAACATTATTATTACTCTTCAAAATTATCTTCCTTGATAAATGTCCATTTTGCCCCTTATGTTCCTTCAAAATTCCTCAATTGACTCATCACTCAGTAAAATTATGATTTAACCCTTCATACTTTTTCCACTTATTCAATTTGGTCCTAATTCATCCATTTTCTTTAGTTTCTAGATCTTTCCACCCTTAAAATATTTGTAATATTGGTCCTTCAACTTTTTCATATTTACACTTTAACCCTCAAATTTTGAGTAATTACTCTTGGGCCACAAAACTTTTCTCACTTTTTTGATTTAGTCCTTTCTTGATTTAATATATCATAATATACTTCCCAAATAGATTTTGTTGACATAACTCAAAATTCCCCTTTTTGTCACTTTATTTCCTTATTTTATTATATTAAGGACAATATTTCACTTTTTTACTGTAGTAACTTTCGGGGTATTACATGATCACCATATTTACAAATTTAACCATTTGAACCTTTAGTTAAGATTCCCTAGGTACATGCCACTAGATAAAAAAAAATATTCAAAAACAACAGTTTGGATGCTGAGTTTAATTCCTGGGGCTTTGAGAAATACCTACACCTACGCATGTGACAAACAATCATACGCTAAGCAATAAAGCTCAGTGGTACTTTCACGATTCTAGATAGTATAAACTAAAGTAACACTTATAACATGGCATGGTATTTATAATCTCGATGTCTACTAGTATACAAATATATATATATCCAATATGGCAACATAAGTACATAACAAATTCCTCATGAAAGTATACAAATATCAAGGCAAAATGATTCAGCTACCATAGCAATAAGATGATCAAGTTCAATTACATTTATCAAAATTTATCACAAGGCCTTTAGCTATCAATACTCATTTCATAATTCAAACATAGTTTTAGCATTATGGCATTCAAAATCTAGTTTATTCATAACATAAATCCATTAGCAAATCATTCGAACCCCTTTTTGGAATCTATCGACTCATTCATTTTCATTTTCGTATCATATTTTATTATCAATATATTTCGTTACATTTTCAAGTTTTCTAATTTCAATTATATTGTTACACGGAACCCTAGTAAAATAGACTCGGATACATGAGTAAACTACACCACACCAAATAACTCATAAGAGCTTTAACTACACCAATGCATCCTCATATGCATATACATCCCTCGAACACACCAAGGTCTCCGTAAAGACATATAATACTTGATGATCCGCAACAAATGCTGGATCCTGACATAATCTATAATGATCTCTTTACAATCACATATTTTACACAAACACGCACAAAACCCTATTGGTATTCTAATCGTATCGTAACATTTTAGAAAGTTCACACATGCATCAATTATATATAAGCATTTCCATACTTGTAATCATCTTGCTCACATATTTTGTAACGCCCCAAAACCCGGCCTAGAAGTCCAGACCGAATCTCAGAGGTTACATTGACCGATTGCTCACTTAACTAATGCAACGATTGCATATAACATATATGTCCGAGTCAAAACAAAGTCCCGACTACCCTTACTAAGACCTGGCCAAGGGTTGGAACACACAGAACCACAAATAGGTCATAAATCAACACAGTACAAAAATTTGGTGAGGTAGGACCACATGGTCGTGTGCCCCGGCCGTGTGGAAATGCCCAAGTCGTGTGGGGGTCTACACGTCCATGTGAAGGCCACACACACCCATGTGAGCAGCTCGTGTAACTCACTATCCAAAAATGCTAAAAATTAATAACAGAGGAGACACGACCGTATGGAGATCTCACATGCCCGTGTAGGACACATGCCCTTGTGGCCAAGCCGTGTGGTACCAAAATTCACCTAAAAACCCTAATTCCCAATTTCACATAGCAGTGTAAGCCACCCATGTGGGGCACATGCCCGTGTGGCCACCCGTGTTGATAACGGGCCGTCCCGGGTTAGGAGGCGAATCGTTAAAGTTGCCCGATCGTAAATTAGACAGTTTCTCGTTCAACTAACAAAGGGATAATTTTGTTGGAAAAATAATATCTTCAAAAATAAATAAGGATAGGTGATAGGTTGAATGGATATGTATTTGAAACAAGAAAGAACCTTTAATAAAAATTAAAGACCCGAATCTTATAAGTTTCAAATTGATGGAAGGAGTTTCGAAATTTGAAACAAGAAAGAACCTTTAATAAAAATTAAAGACCCGAATCTTATAGGTTTCAAATTGATAGAAGGAGTTTTCGAAATAAAACCGAGACCCACTATCTAGCGAGATAGGAACCGACGATATGATATTTCGAAATAAAACCGAGACCCACTATCTAGCGAGATAGGAACCAACGGTATAGGTAGATGAACGCCACACCCGTGAGGATGATAAGTTCAAAACAAGGAAAGAACGACGCCACTAGAAAACTAGATAAGTCAATTCAAACCTCGAGAATAAGGAAAGTGAAAACTCACCAAAAGAAATTCTTCTTTTCATTCAAATTCAAGTTGTTTTTACAATTGAAGTTTGACAAGCTATTTATAGGTAGCTTGTAGTGGCTATAAATAAAAATAAAAATAAACATAAATATTTAATTCCAATATGGCACATTAATTTCTTCAATCCAATTGATCTTGTCTTCCACCATAGGCCTTTATTCATAATCTTGAAATTAAAATAAGGCATTTACCTAATCTCCATCATCAAGTGCTTGTACCATTTATGCACTACTCACAAAATACTTGATTTTATTTCCCACCATATGCTTTTATCCATAATCTTGAAATTAAAATAAGGCATTTACCTAATCTCTATCATCAAGTGCTTGTACCATTTATGCACTACTCACCAAATACTTGATTTTATTTCACATGTGCTTGTATTAACCCCCTTTTTTTTAAAATGCTCTCATTTGACACTAGCTAGTATATTTGACTTCAAATAAATTGTAAATGTTCGGTGTGTTTTTGCGATCTCTTTTCTTTGTCGTTCCAAATTTGTGCCACTAAAGTTGAAATGGCGTTTTTAAATTGTTTAGCACGGCCACGCAGCGTAATTGGTCCATTGGGCAGTTCAAGGGTGTCTCGATTGAGTTCTGTCATAGATGCGTTCATATCATTCCCTCCCTCTTTAAGTTGATTCGTCCTCGAATCATCACCTACATCGAAAGGAGAAAGATCGAAACATTAAAACTCGCTATTTCACATTATAGTCACTGGCAAGTCCAATTTGTACGAGTTGTCATTTATGCGTTCAATGACTTGGAATGGACCGTCCCCCCTTGGGAGAAGTTTAGATCGCCTTTGCTTGGGAAACCTTTCTTTTCGCATATGAACCCAAACCCAGTCCCCTGGTTCAAAAGAATGCGTCACGACCTTTGTTAGCTCGTTGGACGTGTTGCTTGGTTCTTGCTTGATATTCTCGCGAAGACCTTTCGATGCGCAGCTCCTTTATGTATTCTGCCTTTTTTTTAGCATCAGAATGTATAAATTTATCTGTAGGCAATGGTAATAAATCAAGAGGGGTGAGAGGATTAAACCCGTAAACAATCTCGAAAGGTGAAAATTTAGTTGCAGAATGAACAGCTCGGTTGTAAGCAAATTCGATGTGGGGCAGACAGTCTTCCCACGTTTTGAGATTTTTTTGCACCAATGCTCGCAACAAGGTTGATAGGACTCGGTTCACTACTTCGGTTTGTCCATCCATTTGAGGATGACACGTGGTCGAGAATAGTAGTTTAGTCCCTAACTTTCCCCACGAGTTCGCCAAAAGTGACTTAAAAATTTTACGTCCGATCGAGATACGATCATCTTTGAACTCCATGCAATCGTATGATTTCCGAAAAACAAGTTTGCAATATGCACAAAGATCGTCGATCTTAGAACAAGGGATAAAATGGGACATTTTAGAGAAACGATCGACTACGACAAAAATTGAGTCCTTCCCTGTTTTTGATCTTGGTAATCCAAGGATGAAATCCATGGAAATGTCGACCCACGGAGTGTCTGGAATAGGAAGGGGCGTATATAAACCGTGAGGCTGGACTCGTGATTTGGCTTGTTTGCAAGTAATGCAACGATCACAAATTCGTTCAACATCCTTGCTCATTCCTGGCCAAAAAAATGTTCTGAAGAGTGGACAATGTTTTGTCTCTTCCAAAGTGACCCATAAGACCACCACTGTGTGCCTCTATCACAAGCATGTCTCGTATAGAACCTTGCGGTATACATATCTTGTTTTCCTTGAAAAGGAATCCTTCATGCCTGTAAAACTTATCAAAAGCACCACTCTCACAAGCATTATAGACATTGCCAAAATCAGCATCGTTAGCATACAATTCCTTAATATGGTGGAAACGAAGTATTTTAGAATCAAGAAAGGTTAATAAAGTGTACCTTCGTGATAATGCATCCGCAACCACATTTTCCTTACCTTTCTTATACTTAATTACGCATGAAATGATTCTAAATACTCAATCCATTTTGCATGTCGTTTGTTGAGCTTGTGTCGACCTTTAATGTACTTGAGTGCTTCATGATCCGAATGAATAACAGACTCTTTCGGCCTCAAGTAATGTTGCCACGTTTCAAGCGATCTTATTAAAGCGTACATCTCTTTGTCATACACGGGGTAATTGAGTGCAGCTCCATTCAATTTCTCATTGAAAGCACGCCACAGTCTTCCATTACGAGTTAGAACACTCCGATCCCTACACACGATGCATCACACTCAATTTCAAAAGTTTTATTAAAGTCGGGAAGGGATAACAATGGAGCTTTTTAACAAGAAATTCTTTAATGGCATTAGAAGACCGTTCTTGCTCATCGGACCAATGGAAAGCCGAATTCTTTTTGATCACGCTTGTTAAAGGAGCGGCTATCGTCTTTGAAGTTAGGCACGAATCGCGGTAAAAACTAGCCAACCCATGGAAACTTCAGATTTGGCTAACCGTTGTAGGGCGGGGCCATTTTTGGGTTGCTCTAACCTTCTCTTGGTCCACTTCTATTCCATTTGCGCTACGACGTATCCTAAGAAAATAACCTTGTCAAGACAAAAAGAACATTTCTCGAGATTGGCGTACAATACCTCTTTTCGCAGATGTTTCTAGGATCGTGACGTAAATGTTGGAGGTGATCCTCCAAAGATTTCTTTGTACACTAATATGTCATCAAAATAAACAACACATGATTTGCCAATGAAAGCTCAGAAACATGATTCATAAGTCTCATAAAAGTACTCGGAGCGTTTGTAAGTCCGAATGGCATTACCAACCATTCATACAAACCTAACTTTGTTTTGAAAGCCGTTTTCCACTCATCGCCTTCTCGCATCCTAATTTGGTGATAACCACTTTTGAGGTCAATCTTTGTAAAGATTCGAGCCCCACTTAACTCGTCGAGCATGTCATTGAGTCGGGGTATCGGGTGTCGATATTTGATGGTAATCTTGTTGATGGCGCGACAGTCGACACACATTCGCCACGAACCATCTTTCTTTGGTACTAGTAACACCATGCATCGCGCGCATGGACTAAGGCTTTCTCGGATATATCCCTTTTCTAGCAGTTCAGTGATTTGCTTTTGGAGTTCTTTTGTTTCTTCGGGATTGCTCCGGTACGCAGGTCGATTGGGCAGAGAAGCCCCCGGCACCAAGTCAATTTGGTGTTCTATGCCTCGAATGGGCGGTAAACCACTTGGTAACTCCTCTGGAAATATGTCCTTGAATTCCTGAATCAGAGACAACACAGAAAAAGGAAGATTCTCGGGTAAGTCGTTAGTATTCAAAAATGATTCCTTGTATAGTAAGACATACATCGGTTGTCTCACACACAAAGCCTTTCGAATATCTCTTGCTTTTGCAAAAACACTCATTTTTCCATTTTCTTCCTTCGTTTCTTCTTCTTTTTGTTCACACTCTCTCGTTTTATCACTTATTTTCTTGTCCCTCTTTTTTTTAAAATTCTTTTCTTTTTATTTCTCATTTTTCCGCTCATTTTCTTTTGATTTTTCCATTGATGTCTTCATTTTCAACTGATCCTCATAAACTTGCTTGGGTGTTAACGGAGCTAGTGTTACGTTCCGCCCAAGTACTTTAAAAAAAGTGTACCGATTAGTGTAGCCGTCATGAATTACTCGCTTGTCAAATTGCCAAGGTCGTCCAAGCGGTAGATGTCCCGCTAGCATCGGAACCACATCACACAAAACCTCATCTTGATACTTCCCTATTGAAAAGGAAACCAAAACTTGTTTTGTGACCTTAAGTTCTCCCGCGTCGTTAAGCCATTGTAGCTTATACGGATGGGGATGTTTTTGGTAGTCAATCCAAGTTTCTCCACCAATATGGTGCTAGCCACATTAGTACAACTTCCTCCGTCAATAATGACGCAACAAATCTTTCCTTGTATTTGGCAACGCGTATGGAAGATGTTTTCGCGTTGTTGTTCATTTTCGACACCTTGTAAACTAAGGCTCCTTTTTACCACCAAGATCTCTCCACTTTCGGCTTGTTCTATTTCTTCCTCATCTTGGGATGTCTCACTGGCATCGTCTTCCTCTTCACTTTCGGATTCGATCTCACCATTATCTCAGACAAACATAGTGTTTCGATTTGGACATTGACTTGCAATATGTCCTCGTCCCAAACATTTAAAACACCTAATGTCTCGGGATCGATTCGGAAGAGTTTCCATTTTGCCTTTGCTTGTTTCACCGATAGGCTTGTTAGACTTGGGTACGCCACTGATTTCTTTGGCTCGGCTCGGCATGTCCCTTTTGTTGGTCACTTGCCCCTACTTCGATGTTGAGGCTTGATTGGGGTTTGCTCTAGGCGTAGCTTTTCGTTTCAGCTGTTTTTCTACCTTTATAGCCATATGAACCATTTCGATGATATCGATGTAATGATGTAATTCTACAATATTTGCGATATCTCGATTGAGGCCAATTAAAACGTGCCATGGTGGCTTCTCGTTCTTCTTCCACATTGGCTCGGATCATGGCCACTTCCATCTCCTTGTAGTAATCTTCACGCCGGTGACCACAGGTTAGGCTTTGCAATTTTTGATGCAACTCGCGGTGATAGTAGGTTGGGATGAACCTTTTCCGCATTAGTGCCTTCATTTCCGCCCATGTGGATATTGGGCGTTCACCATCCCGTCTTCGACTCGTCGTTAGTTGATCCCACCAAATAAGGGCGTAATCAGAAAACTCGATGGCAGCAAGTTTTACCTTCTTATTTTCTGAATAATTGTGACAGTCGAAAATTAATTCCACCTTTTTTTCCCACTCAAGGTAGGCTTCCGGATCGGACCATCCTTGGAAAGCAGGAATTGCCATTTTAATGTTCTTTAAATCGTCATCGATCAAATCTCGATCCCTTCGCTCACGCACTCGTGGATCTCTTCTCCGTTCATCGTGTTCGAAAGCCGGGTTGCTGTCGGCTTCACTTGGTTCGTAGATGTCGTTGTTACGTAACCAAGGTTGTTCTCGTCCCCTTCTCGGAATTGGAGGGGTATTGGCTCGAGGTCTTCGTTCATCTCTTTGATCTAATCGTTCGCTGATTGATCTGAACATACGTGTGATTTCTTGCATTACTATTTGCAAATCCTGATTTCTCCCTTCAGGATCATTTCTCATGGTTGCAATCCTCCCCCACCTCCGGCGGCGTCGGATGCTTCGTCACTTATTGTTCGACGTTCGGGGCTCCTAGACATGTTTTTAAACAAAATTACTGAATCCTCACTACAATCCTTACTTGTTCACTCACAAAGAAAATTATCAACACTCACACTCGTGTTTTTTTTTTAACTCAATTCTGGCTTCTTTTTTTTTTTTAATGTATTCACTCTTGCCTTTTACCGCTCAAATTCACTCTTCTAGATTCTAGAAGGTTGTCTTTGACTCACTAGCAACTCATGTAGGCGTTTCAAGCTAATTGAGCATGAAGTCGGGAAAAGCGATTTAATGTAGAAAAGCCAAGAGATGACCAAGATATGTTAGAGGAGGTAACAATTGCGGGAAGTAACTATAGTTGATTTCTAACATCTTATAGAGCTAACTAATTATACAGACAAGGGCTCGTCTCAGTATACTTTGTAAAACACTGGGAATATAAGCAAGCAAATGTCGTTCGTCTTCTTAGAGAAGAACTTGACAATGTAAGCAGACAAAGGTAGGAAGAAGTTTTTTTTTTTTTTTAAACTCGAATTTTTTTTTTTTGAAACTTACTCGGAAAAACTCAAGACGATCAAAGCGTGCCTAATTTAATTGGCTCGATACGGATGATAACGGGCCGTCCGGGTTAGGAGGCGAATCGTTAAAGTTGCCCGATCGTAAATTAGACAGTTTCTCGTTCAACTAACAAAGGGATAATTTTGTTGGAAAAATAATATCTTCAAAAATAAATAAGGATAGGTGATAGGTTGAATGGATATGTATTTGAAACAAGAAAGAACCTTTAACAAAAATTAAAGACCGAATCTTATAAGTTTCAAATTGATGGAAGGAGTTTGAAATTTGAAACAAGAAAGAACCTTTAATAAAAATTAAAGACCCGAATCTTATAGGTTTCAAATTGATAGAAGGAGTTTTTGAAATAAAACCGAGACCCACTATCTATCTAGCGAGATAGGAACCGACGGTATGATATTTTGAAATAAAACCGAGACCCACTATCTAGCGAGATAGGAACCAACGGTATAGGTAGATGAACGCCACACCCGTGAGGATGATAAGTTCAAAACAAGGAAAAAAACGACGCCACTAGAAAACTAGATAAGTCAATTCAAACCTCGAGAATAAGGAGAGTGAAAACTCACCAAAAGAAATTCTTCTTTTCATTCAAATTCAAGTTGTTTTTACAATTGAAGTTTGACAAGCTATTTATAGGTAGCTTGTAGTGGCTATAAATAAAAATAAAAATAAACATAAAAATAAACATAAATATTTAATTCCAATATGGCACATTAATTTCTTCAATCCAATTGATCTTGTCTTCCACCATAGGCCTTTATTCATAATCTTGAAATTAAAATAAGGCATTTACCTAATCTCCATCATCAAGTGCTTGTACCATTTATGCACTACTCACCAAATACTTGATTTTATTTCCCACCATATGCCTTTATCCATAATCTTGAAATTAAAATAAGGCATTTACCTAATCTCTATCATCAAGTGCTTGTACCATTTATGCACTACTCACCAAATACTTGATTTTATTTCACATGTGCTTGTATTAACCCCCCTTTTTTTTAAAATGCTCCCATTTGACACTAGCTAGTATATTTGACTTCAAATAAATTGTAAATGTTCGGTGTGTTTTTGCAGTCTTTTCTTTTGTCGTTCCAAATTTGTGCCACTAAAGTTGAAATGGCGTTTTTAAATTGTTTAGCACGGCTACGCGTAATTGGTCCATTGGGCAGTTCAAGGGTGTCTCGATTGAGTTCTGTCATAGGTGCGTTCATATCACGTGTAGTCACGAAACCACACTGAAACATGCTGCAAAATGTGCCTTTGATGTCGAAATGATCCCCAACCCTCAATAACACAGAAATACACCAAAAACACTTAAAATTTCAAGCAATTCCACCACAATCAACACTTCGATTGGTCAATTTCAAAAACACACAAAATATGTCGAAATTCATGGATCTAAAACAAAATTTCAATAATGAAAGGAAATTTTCCAAACCCACACCTAAATTCGCGATTCCAACACCAAAAAAGATCGGAATGCCTCATCAACACAATTCTGAAACTTCAATTACACAAACAAAAACCCATATCATCACCATACCAATCTAACACATATGAATAACCTAAAATTGCTCTACCAAAAAAACAAGAACAGCATTTACCTCTGCTCGTAACCTTGAACTATCCAAAAACCATCAATGAAAATTAAAGAGAAGAACTTAAACGCAAAGAAACGTATAATTTTTAAATCCCGAAGAAAAATAAAAAGAAGAAAAGAAAAATAAAATCTGACAAGAGAGAGTGGCGAAAGAAACAAGAGAACGAGAAAATCACTTTGGGAAGTTTTTAACCAAAAATATCATTAAAATTAAAATTAAAATAGGTATTTTGGACTTTAAAACCAAACTAAATCAAAATTATTTCCCCAAACCACACACATGACGGCTCGAACTCAGAGCCCAGAGGTACACTAACACACAACAAACCACCAGACCAGGAGACCCATTCTGTCACCTAAACGCGCAACTAAACACAATAGCACAACCTACTCACTGACCCTAACCCCAAAGCTTAAAACTTTCAACCCCAACATTCGGGGTGTTACATATTCATACCATGTAGTCAATCGCATATGCATTTTTGTTCCTTGTACACTATTTTATCGAATAACAAATATTTTTTAATTTAGTACAAATACCACTTCTCAATCAATTTCACAATCACAACCCCATTTTACCATCAAACACATATATTTCATATTATATGACACATTTCAATGAAATTTTCATATCACATATCATAACGTAAGTATTTTCATGTTATTTCCCATTGTATTCATTTTAGTCCTCTATTCCAGTAATCCATATCAACTCAATCAAAAGATTTGATATTATCACATTAGGCTTACCTCAATGACTCATCAATCAATAAACATGTATACACAATCAAATATTTATATCCCAAATCATAAAAGTACAAATTGAAGATGAGCACATCACTCTTTGACGATTTTCGTTTTTATTTTCTCTCTCGATGGTTCAGCGTTGCGTTAGCTAAGAAAAATCAGAAAACACATCATACAATCAATTTCCAGCCATTTCAGAATCAAATACAAATTTACACAAATTTTACAACTTATTCAATTTAGTTCCTAAAATCAAGACAAACATAACTTTCAATTTAGGGCCTCAGATTAGGATTCTATTTCACCATGGCTCATTAGGGACCTTCTATTTTCTATCCCTATCAACATTTTATAACAATTTTACATTTTATTCAATTTGGTCCCTAATGTATGAAACATACAATTAAGCTTTATAATTTAGTCTTTTTCTTATAGTAAGCTTAATTTCTAACAATTTCACACTAATTTCATTCATTTCTCAACAATGAAAACTTTTAAAAACTTTAACATTTTTACAAATTGGTATATGGGCTAGCTAAATCAAGCTCTCATGGTTCAAATTCTATAAAAATCAAAGAAAAATGGCTAGGGAAGCCAAGCTTTCTCTTTTCTTCTAAAATGGAGTCGGTGGCTTTGGGGAAAATGATGACTTTGTCATTTTTTTTTCTCTTAAATTACTTATATGCTAAGATTAAATTTAATTAAACTTAATTAATTACTTATTCATGCTTAATTAAACTTTAATACTCAATTAATTAAATCTAATGACACTTAACATCACATCCCACTATCATCCATTTAAAATTGGTCTAATAGCCATTTTAGTCCTTTAGATAATTTCTATTTAAGCCCCAAGTCTTATTCTAATTAAAAATCTATAGTGATTAAACTTTTACGATTTAGTCATTGAGCCTTAATTATTCACAATTTCAACTAAATCGCTTAACCAAATTTCAATTCATCAATATACTAACTCCATAAATATCATTATCTAATATTTACGGACTCGGTTTACAAAAATGAGATCTCGAAACTACATTTTTTGATACCATTGGAATGGGTCGTTACAAACCCACACCCAAAGAATTTAAAATATTTGAACTTAACCCCTCATTCATTTCAAAATTTTTCTTAAAATTGTAGTTTAAACTATTTAATTTTTAAAAAAGTATAAAATTATAGAAAAATAAATAAATACCGTTATAATGAAATTTACTTTTTAAATTTTTTTAGTTTATTATTCTTTTTCTAACTAAGTTGGTGTTCAGTTTACCAATGGCACCAATTCAATTAGAGACTTTATAGGTAACTGCGAGCAAAACTTGATTTGACTAAAAAAAATCAAAAATTGAGTTATTCAATTTTTTTGAATAAACTCAAATAATTTTTTTTTTTTTTAGTTTGAGTTGGGGTTAAATTTTTGCAACTAAAATAAATTGAATTACAAAATTTGTGTAAATATTCATTTCCCTCTTGATGAAAAACAATTACAAAAGTTTCAAAATAATTTTCAAATAAAATTTTCCAAAATTTTAAAAAAAATAATTTTTTTTATAAAATCCTAAAATTCTCTATAAAAAGTTAAATTATCAAATTAAAATTGAGGCCTTAAACAAATAAATTACCAAATCAAATTTATTATAATGAAGTATGATACAAAATAATATTTTACTTTGACCTATTTAATTTTTTTTTTAACTCAAGCACATTATTCAACTGGACTCAATTTAGATTTAATTTTTACTAGACTTAATTTAAAAAATATTTAAATTAAATTAAAATAATAAAACAAGATTCACTAACTCGATTAACTTAATTTTTGTATTGATTTGATTGAATGTTTACCTCTATTTATGAATACATGCGTATAGAAGAGTTCAAGCTCAATTAATTTTGTTTTACTAATACTGTTTAGTTAAAAGTTGACTTTTTTTAATTGAATAATTAGTTAAATAGTAAAAAAATGTGTTCAATTTTTTAATTAATACTAATTTTGAGTTGGAAGTTTAGGCCACACTTATTCCTACCTCTGCTTCTTAACTATATATATATATATATATATATTGTTTCTTTTTTAATCGGAATCACATAGATTGCTCAAGCATTGTCAAATTATATACGTCATATTAAATATATTTTGTAAAAGTCTCTTTGGATGGATATTTATCTTCAATAATGTGTATTTAATTTTCTTTTTATCTTACACTACAGTATAGTATTTAATCTCATCGTTACTGCTATTTTTAGTTAACCGTAAGTAAACAATTCACCCATTTAAAAAAACCCTAAGTGTGATTTACTGATTTATAGTTGATAAATAATAAATAATTCTCGACAAAACTTATCTTTCGTCACGCTTCTATTATTGATGACAAGCTGATAAAAATTTTTTCGTTTAAAGGAAATAACGCTATATAATAAAGATGATGAAAATTAGTGTCCGTGAATGTTTGAGAAAGTTCATTTTCATAGTGATGGTAACCCAAGCTATACATGAACATTTTTTACTTTTTATTATTATTTGTTGTTCTACCCTTATTTAGCTCTAACATGAGATTCTTGTTAACATCAATGTTTTTATAATTAATTATTTAAAATTAAAACTCTTTGCTATACGATTTAACCAGCCACCAACCCTACTGCAATTAACACCTTAATATCAACTTTTTAACTAGTTTTCTTTAATGCTGTTTTATTAAACTTAAAATTTTACTATATTAAAAATAATTAAATTAATTTAGAGATGTTGGTGGACTAAATTGATATGAATTTGAATGGGGTCTATGTATGATATTAGTATCATTCATAATTTTTCATGCCCGATCAAAATTGAAATATAAACTTCAAATTTTGTTCAAACCTATCCACTTTTAAAAGTGGCAAAATAAGCACAAGTTCAAGAACCCAATCTAAAACCCTAGCCTGAACTTGTTTAAACCTAATTTAGCCAAAAAATTAAACATTTCAACTTGAAAAAACTCAAACCTCGTACAAAACTTGAACCCAATAAAAATAAAATAATTAAATATTTTTATAAAAGGTTTAATATTAGCACCTAAATTTTTAGTTTGTTACTTTAAGTATTTGTCGTTGCATTTTATTGCATTATTTTATCTTCTTTTTTTTGGAATATGTTGACGTAAGTTTTTGAAGTGGTTGTTTATGTGCCCATGGAAGTACCCACTTTGTCATCACTGTAATACCCTTCATCTGTTCTTGTGTACGGTACAAGAATATCGGAGCAATTTCAAACTTAGACAAAAAAAATTCTTTTATACAAATATCCATTTCACAACATGCTAATGTTCTTTGAATCAAATTAGCCAAGTTTAGAAGGAATCAAATTAGCCAAACTATAAAACAAATGTTCGAAGCTCATCAGCTAAAAATGAGATCATTCGGGTTGAGAATAATAGGAGTTTTATCATAATTTAAAACTTTAAAAACTTTAAAAAAATCATAAAGTGATATAAAAAACATTTAGAAGGCTTTAAAATCATCTTAAAATAATTTAGAAGTATCTTTCAGGTGATTGAAGGTGCTCGGGGTCAACTACGAGCCTCGAAGGGCTCAAAAGCACCAAAACAGTGCAGTGGCCTTGTCCAGGGGCCAAGGTATCGATAAGTATCAGTACTTGGTCCCTTTACTATAGCATCTTAGCTACTGATTTCTTTTGGTTTGATACCTATGGTAATTGTATAGGACTCTGGGCCCCTAAAGCTAAAAAATAGGCTAAAACACTTAAAAGTTCATACCTAAACATATCCATATCATTTATATATGTATCAAAACATTATAAACCAATTTCAAACCTCATTTAAACACATAATACAAGCTATAAACACATTCAAACTAAACCATGAAATAAAACTTGATTAAAAACATAAAACAGGCTTGAATTACAACACAAATTGTACAATTGCAATATCCAAATCTTTGTGTACATTTCAGCTTCTAATATAAAAAAAATCCAAGACAAATGATACATAATCCCAAGATGATTGATGATGAGAAGCTCTCAAACCTAGACCTTATATGTCTCATCGAATCGAAAACCTATATGTTTTAAACCACTAATGCGTAAGCTTGATTAGCCTTTCTTAAACATATCATACCAACTCATTCAAGCCACATTTTTGTGTCACACCTGGTTTCCACTAAGTCCAGAAATTTAGAAATAATTGAAGGATTAAACTAGAAAAAGCCATAAGTTAGCGGTCTCTACTGAAAAATAGAGAAAAGTCAAGAATGAAATTGGACATGGTTGAAATTCAATTCTTGTTCAGTTAGGTTAAAACCAGCCGGTCCCTTAGTGGGGGAAAATTATTGTCAATGGATGGTTTCTAAATAGTTGAAAACTGTGCGATATGGGTTATAAATAGCGGGAAAATGAATTCATAGGGAGACTTCTTCTCAAATCAATTTCATTTTCTTCTCTTCTTCATCTTCTTACTAGGTTGCTCCAAAGAAGAGATAGTTAAAGAAAGCTCTATATGGAGATGATCATGAGGTTCGAGTAGGAAGGATAAAGAATCTATCAATCTAGTAAGGTTCCTAGCACTTCTGTGTACGTAAAATTAAGAAAGTGAAGTCATGGATTTCCAAAACAAAACCCTCCTAAGGGTTTTGCATGTTTATGGAAAACTGAGTTTTAAGCCGAAGATTCTAAGCTTAACTCATGATTTTGGTTATAATACTTTGCTTCCAGAAAAGTGAAAGCTTTGGCGTTCGGAAAAGCTAAGCAGAAGAGGAGGCAAAGAAGTGTTAGGTGAGTTTTGCACCCTGCCTTATAATTGATAAATGTTTTTGCATGAACTTGCCAGTTATTTGCAAGTCGTTTAGTAGTAGATATTTGTGGAATGACGATTTGGTGTAATGCATGCATAATGGTAACATGTGTGGTATGCATGATTACTGTATGCATAGTATGGAACAAGAATTATTGATAGGATAGATGAAGTTGGGATAAGGAAAGGGGTGATTCTATTAGATACCATCATACAATGTTGTTGAGTGCACTCGTGATGTGTGAAGCTCCTAGCCTTGTAGAGGGGACACTGTGGTGTTCGAGCATCAAGGTTAGGATACAAATGGAAGAATGGGTAAATAAATAGGGAATAAAGGAAATTGAAATTCTGTTAAAATTCCACCATTCGGGATTTCTGGGAGCAAACCGTGATGTACGAAGCTCTGGGCCTTATGGAGGAGACACTTTGATTTTTGAGCATTAAGATGGATACAAGTTAAGATGATATTGACGGCTTTTAGGTTCCATAAAGCAACACCTCATGGGGTATATTGTGGAAGAGCATAGCTCGGCTATGGCATCATATGTAGTCAGCTAGGACAGTAAACACAAGGATTATATAGTGTAAGACCATAGCTCGGCTATGATAACCAATCGAGTTTGTTGGGACAGTAAATGCAAAAAAAATTGCCAGAAAGTTAATCAGGGGGTCAAGTTGCGAAGGATCAAGGCTCGGTCATAGTAGAAATTGGTGGTTCACCGGGACACTAAAAATAAGATAATCTATCAGGATGATGACTTGGGAAAGCCTTGTAAATGAAAGAAAAAGGAAGTGTAAGTTTATGCAAATGTTAGTAGACAAAAGATTAGAAATAAAGTTGCTGAAGGGAGTAATTGGAATAGAAAAGGGAGTAGTTTGCCAAAACAGTGATCATGGAAGTTAGAAAGGCATATAGGTGGTAACCCAGTAAGAACCAATTATGGGAAAAGACATGCCAGCAGTGCCTGGGGTCTAGGTAGACGAAAGAGGGGATATCTGGGGATTTCATGTAAGAACCCACCATTAAAAATCCCTAGAGGGTGTTTAGAGAAACCCTATATGTTAGTGGTTGATCGAAAATATACAAGTTAATCCATAAGGAAAGGAGGTATAGTTAGGAATCTAATAGAGAGAGTTACTAAAAAGGGAAACATTGAATGACAGATTTGCTTGTCATGGCTATTCCTCTTAAATGGGAAACTAATGAGGAAGTGCCAGCCAAATGGTTAGTTTAGTAGGAAATCAACATGAAAGAAAAATCATGAACTCAAATGGCCATTTAGATGATAGTCTGCTGAGAACTGTATGCCAAAACAATTTGTAACAGATAGGTATGCTGCACTTAAAAGTAAGGCAATGCAAGTAATATAAGTTACAAGGATGTAACTCGATCACTAGTTAACTTAAGTGAGATTTAGTTCATTAGAGTGGCGTGAGACCTCATTAGTTATTCCAATAGATAAAATGTAAGCAAGTCTTACAGGATTATAGTAAGGAAATGAGTACTCTATGGACTAAGCAAAATTCAAATGATTGCCAAGGGGGATATAACCAAAGGCCTTTAGGAAAATAGGTCAAAGAGCCATTTTAGTAGGACATGATGGAAGGAAGATTCCATATTGGGAATTGTTGGATTAAATAATACAAGTAAATTAAAGATAGAGTCTGTGGTTATGGCAAGACATTCGAGGAATTGTCGAGGCTGATCAAGGTTTGGTAGGATTTCCTAGGGAAAGATTTCTTAATGATCTACCATTCAGAAATAAATCAATACCCGCCGCTTCAAATGGAGAAAGATTTTCCAAAAACGAGTAGGAAATTAACCGTGTTTAGTTTCTTTATATTTAAACCCCTACATGATGGGGTCTATTTTAGCATATTGTGGAGACTCTCTAAGTTCTTTTGAACTTACAGATGTTTGATCCTTTGTTTGCAAGATTTGCAGAATAAGGAAATTAATGAGGGACCAAACCAGACCGTGTTGGACCAAGGAGCTCTGTTAGCAAGTGTCATGCACATAGGGAGAGGGTACTTTTAGATACTTCGCCAAGGGGGTTAATATGTTGTAACCAAATAGTTCCTTCAGAATCCGGAGTTAAGGCAATAAACTTTTAGTTTAAATCTTATAGACTCTATTGTATAGGTTTTTAAAGAAATAGGTAAAGTACAGTCTGATTTTAAAAGTTAGTAAGTTCTTAGTATATACAATAACCCAATTCAGTTGTGACGCCTATACCTAGATCTAGTGATCGGGTCAGGTGAGGGTATTACATTTTATTCCACTAACTAATTCAATTAGATAAATCAACTTATAAGACTCAACTTACAAGTTAATGATTATTAGTCGTTTCCATCATGAATCTTAACATATTGCTCATAATAGGCATTAAACATATATGTAATGAACTAGAGGATGGTATATTCCTCTCATAGGAGAAGTATGGTGGGTGAATTGTCAGACTTTCTTGGGATGAGTATGGTGGGTAAATTGTTATACTTTCTTGGGTTCCAAATTAAGCAACTAGAGGATGGTAGGTTCCTCTCATATAATGGTTCAATTTATTTAATGTTTTTCCCACTCAAAATCATTTGGCTAACTTATTCACCAAGGTTTTGGATTCAACCAAGTTCGAGAGCTTGAGAAATTCAGTTAGGGTCTACCGAGCTTGAGTTCTCGGTTTTTGTTGGAAGGCATCCAAATGCCCATGCTTGATGCAGTTTTGATATTTTGGTAAATTTTGGTGATTTTTAATAGTTTTGGTGTATTGTGAAAATGTTTGGCATGAAATGTTTTATTTTTGGTAGGTAAATATTTTCAAGATTTTTTCTCTGTATCTTAGATGAAAGCCATTAAAGGAGGTACCTACTTAGTTTGGGTATAATTACCCATGGTAGAGCTTATCTTAATCTCACTTGCCTTCTCATATATCTCTTAGAAACCTTAAAAAGCAAGAATCTTTACCAAAAAGTGCTTCTTCTTCTTCTTATTTTTTACTAAGTTCTTTATCTTTTCAATAAACACTTTTTTCAACTTTTTAATGGCCCATGTCAAGATAACCTCCACTGGATAGTTTGAAAAGGCTTAACAAGAAAAATAATGAAATGATAAGGAATCATTAGTTCCTTCTTTTCAATGGATGTGCAAGAACTATCAACTACAATAGTAGTGAAAGTGCTCACTTTCACCTGCACATTAGAAAAGGGTGGTTCATAAAAAGTGCCCATTGGTTTAGTTTTTTATATATCTTTAGAGGAGTCTCTTTCTATTACCCCCATTGAGGTAGGGAGATGATACATTAAATGCTTTGGAAACAAAAATAGTAATCTAACCCTCTTGAAAGACTTAGCAGGTTATTGCTAAAATAGATGCCTTGCTGGACAATCCTTTAATGCCCAATCACACTCCTATTCTAGAAGAGAAAATCAACTCCCTAATTCAAGTCATTACCAACCAAGGTAATCTTGTTTCAACTATCGATGACACCTTAGTTAATGTTGCTACTAGTTTTTTTAACTTGCTTCAATTGAGAGTTTTGTTGATACATCTATTTTTACCACTAATATTTTTGAACCTAAAGTGGTTACTGAACAAGTTATAGAAGATAAGGTTCAAGATGTTGATGCTTTTATGAACCCTAAAGTGACAAAGGAAGAGTCAAAACTTGATGCCTCTAGTGATGAAGTTGAAGTGGCTGGAGAAGTGCCCACGTTCACTAGTTCATCCTAGATCGAGCAAAGAAGGATTCTCTTAGTTGTGGAATAGAGATTTGCCACCATTTCTTCCATATAAAAGGATAAGCTCCCATGGTTACACGAGTCTAAGAAAAGAAATATTATATATGAAAACTCGTCTGAATAGTTTGATTATTCAAAGACTCAAACAGATTCAAGCTTTGACAAAGATGCACTTCTAAAGAAGGCATTTGATAGAAAAGAAAGAACCAAACATCCTAATTTTCCCCTCATTTCCTAGTAAATGAATAAGAAAATGAAGCAAGCTCGAATCCCTACAATGCTTGTTAAAGCTTCAACAAAAGCAAGGCAAGAAGAAGTAGCGTTGCTAGAAAAGAAGAATCAAAGCTACCTTACCCCAGCATGCTCTAAGAGATATCTCTCTTTGATTAAGAAGAACTTTGTCTAGGAATAGAACATTGAAGAAGCCAACTTTGCAGATCATGGAATCGATACATTGTTGGAGAATAATTGGTTGATGGGTCTATGAGTTATGTGAAACCTTATGTCAAACAAGTGGTTTTTGAATTTTATGCCAACTTGTTAAGGAGAATAAATGATTACCAGAGTAAGCTCTATCATAAGTTGTTCATTTAAGGGTAATAAACTATTATTGCCATAACATGGTTGAGTTGGACGAGTCTTTGGACAGAACAACTTCAATCATCACCAACAATGTTCACCTATCTTAGTCTGCTAAAGGTAACATTCATGCCTCATCCTTGTCTACTAGTTATGCTGCTTTATTATTATTATTTTTTCCATTGCCATCATGAATTGGCTCCAAAATAGCCAAAGAGATGTATTAAGCAAGAAGGTTATAGTGTTGCTCAAGAAATTGGTTGAAATGGTGGAATTCGATTTAGGCCTTCTTATGTATGAAGAAATTGTCAAACACGTTGAAAAGGACCATGGAAGGTATCTCTTACCATTTCCTTCCCTCATTTTCCAAGTTCTTCTCAAGTAGAATCAAGGCTTGTTAAAGCTTCAGAGCAAGTTGAGAAAATAGTTTCTGAGTTGAAGTTCTCTCCAAAATGGCTTAAGGGAAAATATGCTAACACTAATCTTGAAGAACAACATGATGAAGTAAATGAAGAAAAACCTAAAGATGAACTAGTCTAAGAGGCTGTTGAAATGCCCACTTTTGCAGGCACTAAGGCGACCTCTATCGGTTTCAAAAAGTGAATGGTTGATGGTCTCACTTCCTCTATTGAGTTACACAATTTCATTATTACTAGGCTTTAAGTCAAGCTCAAGGTGATATAGAAAATCAGATATCGTGATATCCTACAAAATGACTTGCTTACTCTCTCATGAAACTAATGAATTGGCAATCTTTTACCAAAAAGAGGGGTATAGTCTTGGAAGCTACTGTTGATGATGATTTTGATATCTCTTTTTGTTTCTGTTTTGATTTTTTTTGTGTAATCTTAGTGTTTTGAACTTTAGAGTTTGGAATGTTTATAATTGTTAGATTTTTGCATTGGTTTACATTTTCTTATTCACTTATTACTTAGATGTAATTATAGTATTTTGATTATTTATGAGAATTCTAGACAAATCATTGATGGTTGATCTATTTAATTATGTTCTATGTTAAGTTGAAGGGTTAAGGATTGTGTTGAGGGGGAGCTATGTTTGTTTTGTTGATTAACTTCCTGCCTTAAGTAGTTTTGTTCAAAAATTTGCTGAGGGAGATTGTTGAGGCAAATTTTTGAAGTGGCAGCCTATGTGCCTATGGAAGTGCCTACTTCAGTCATCATGACAAATTACTTTCAGTATTTGAATGTTGGCAATTTCTGAAACAAAATCATTGGGTTATATTGATGTTGATATTGTGGATGTATTCAAGCCTAAGAGATCAATTCATTTGGAGAAACATATATCAAGGATTGAATCATACTAGATCATGCATATCGAATTCCTTGCTTTGTGGAGATTGGATTAGGAGCAATAAAGACATATCTTCCAACAATCCACTTTACTATGGTCTTTATTACTATGTTCTTTATTAGTATATTGTATTTAGCTATTTTAGTTGCTATTTAATAGAGATTTGGATTGTAATTGATCTTTTGTATGTTAGCAATTCTTGGAACTTTTATATAGTGATAGACTTGTATACGTTTGTGTACTGAGTATTGATAGCACTTGTCAATTCATAGAGGAACTTTTTCTATAAAAGTGCAATTAAAAGATTAAAACGTTTTGTTGTTTGGTTTTACAACCTAAGTTCTCAAGGGGAGAATTTAAAGGTGAGAGGTCTTCTTTTGGGATACAAAAGTGAGGTTACTATACCGAGGTGTGATATAACTAAGGCTATACCGAGGTGTGATATAACAAAGGTCACTTGTTATATTAAGTTCAAAGATAGTGAATTCATCTCTTTGAGCTAGACTTTGTAGATGTATAGAAATTAAACTGCGTAAACAATTTTTTGTCCCCTATTTCTATTGAGTTTTACACAATGCTGAAGTGCCCACTTTTGCTGTCACTTTTCTTCATATTCTATTTTCTTAGTATATTAACCACTGGCTCAAGTCAACAAAATATAAATTTATATTGAATTATATAATTCTTACTTCTTTTTAGAAATGAAGAGAAAGCTATCTAAGAAACGATCATTCTAGCAATACCTGTTTAATTCTTAATTTTGAAAGGCTTAGATCTAATAAATTGACTCGGCAAGTTATTTTTTTTGTAAGCATAAAAATTTTCGGTTATGCAAATGCATAAAGCAAATTCATTTCATTTGTTAAAGTCTTTATTATTATTATTAAATAATAATAGAAATTATAATGTAATATTTGAGAGTCAAATTTATCTAATAAATTATTTTAAAAATCAATATAATTAACTTGTAATATTTCATATCTTTATAATGAAATTATAAATTATTTAATACAATTCAACTTATATAACATATTAATAATATATAATTTTTATGCTAATAAATAAAAAAACAATTTTAATAAAAAATATATTATATTACAATAAAAATTTACTTAAAATATAATAAATTAATATTGAGATATAAACATTTAAATATGCAAATATATACAATTACATAGAATGTAAAACAAACCCAAAAAAGCTTGAACTCAGAAAAGCTTAAATCCAAAGAAGACCAAACCCAAAATTCTTGAGCTCGAAATGATATGAACTTAAAAAAGTTTAAACCCGAAATAATTCGACCCAAACCTGCTCGATTGCCGCATCCGTTCATATATACAAATGGCTAATCTAAATTTGTTTTAAGTTCGCCAATATTATTTTTTATTCTTTTAAAAGTTATGCAACTCTAATTTAGTATGTAATAATTTATATGACTTTTTATTAAAATTTTAAATATAGACAATATATATTTTTTATTTTTATATTTTTATATTATATGTTTTTGAAGACATAATTTATATATAAAAACGAAGCAATATATTACAATATTTAAAAACATAATGAATTATATTCAAACCTTAGACCTCGATCAAATTTTTTTATTCAAATCTATTTTACGAATTTTATATTTTTTACTAATTTTTGTACACTACTTCAATTTAGTGCATCACTATATTTAATATAAAAATTTAAATAAACTATTAAATTGGTCACTCAATTTTTAGAGTGTTTTCATTTTGGTTGCCCAAAAAGAAGTCCTTGCAATTTCATTACCGTCATTAGAGAACACTTTCATTTTAGTCATCCAAACGTTAAATCTCTAACAACGGTTAACTATACATGTCACATCATGTTTAAACTTTTATTATGGTTATCTAACTTCTAAGTTGCTTTTATGTTGGTTACCCAAAAAAATTATTTTTTTACGTATTGATATGGGTAAAAAAGAAAAATTAAGACTTAAAGTAAAAAAATGACAAAAACTAAAATGATACTTTAAAAATTGTAAATTTGTATTTTTTTTATTCACTTGCTAAAAATTTTAAATTTCTTTTTTAATTAAATCTTAAAATTTAAATTTTAAAAACATCAAAATTAATTAATTAAATTATTGAAAATTTATTGAAATTGTCAACCGATTTATTACTAAGATGATATGATTAGCATTTTAGATTTTTTTTTAAAATTTAATATATGAATTTTATTAAATTAAAATGTAATATTTTGCTTGTATTTCTTTTAGAAATATTATTCCAACTAGTGAAATTGGCTAACTTTTTCCTTTAATGTTAATATTATAATAAAAATTTCACAAATGCAATATAAATATAAATATATAATTAATTTTTTATAATATAAAATCAAATCAATAAAAATCATCTATATAATATATTAATATTAAAAACCTAATATTTTTACAAAATGAATGCCAACATTGATTTATTCTGAATATGTCATTATAACCCATTTGATTTGCCACTACTATTATTCAACAAAGTACAACGCCTAAGATAGGTATTTGTTTTTGATGATGCAATGGACGGCTGAGACAATTATTGGAGTTAGAGGGGGCACGTGTCGCTCCCTGATTGAATTTAAGTGGTTTGATAACGACGGCAATTTCAAGGTGCTTCGACTTTCTAAGGCGGCGTGTACTCCGTCGCTTTCACTACAATATTTTTTTCCTAAATACTAATTGTAGAAAAAAAGAAAAATTCGGCCTTACCGGTATTACCGGTGAAAAAGACAAAATATGCGTCATTGTCAACACCTTCCCAGCAAATGCAAGCAATTATAATTTTTCAATTTTTATGAGGTTCATTTTGTAATTTAAATTTTTATTGATGAGGTGATTGCAAATATTGTTAAATTACTTGTATTCTTGGTATGCCAGGGACTCAATCAACTACCCCATTCTTTTTCTTTTCTTTCATTTGTCTTTTTGAAAGGAAAAAGACGACTCTTTTAGTAGAAATGTTTATACTTAAGGGGTTTATAATTTCTCTCTTAATTTGGTTTTATTTAAAATTTAGTTTTTAACTTTTTCAAAATGAGTTAAATTATTTTTTTAATAAAAATATTGATTTCTCTTTTATGATGTTGGCGTGTCAATTCGCGTGACAGTTATGTATACTTTATATTGATATGATACTATTTATCTTATATGTCAAATTAACCAATGGCTCAGTTGACATACATGAGGTCAAACTTTTTTTAATATAATACCTAAAACTATTCATAACCTTTCCCCAACCCTTAAATAGAATAGTAAAACGTGCTTGAACATGCTCAGACTCACATCCTCTCTATTGACAACAATGTCATTGCCAATTGAGCTAAGACTCAATCGATTACACGAGATGAAACTTGAACAGGAAAAAAAAAGTAGAAATACCGTGGAGGCCCTTGTATTAGGAGGTAGATTGCATTTTGCTCCATCTACTCAAAAAAATAGCAAATTAGTCCCTATACATTAGACCAAAGAGCAAACTAGTCTTTTTGTTGAAAATTTCATCCATTTTTAGTGTTAATAACTAGTCCTTGTACGTTAACATGAGGTACACATGGCATGCCACTTGTAACTGTCTAGTTATTTTTATCAGCAATGTTAATTTTTAATAGTTGAAATGGATGAATTTTTTAATAGAAATAACCATTTTGTTCTTTGATCTAACATACAATAACTAATTTACTCATTTTTTGAGTAAAGAGGGCAAAATACAAACCGACTCTAACACAAAAGCCTCAACAATACTTTTGGCTCAAAAAAATTTACTTATTCGCTTACTATTTTAAAATATGAAAAACTATTTTATATTAATATTTATATAAACTATATTTAAATTTAAATAAATAATTATTTATATAAAAGCAAGTTGGCTTCAACTAAAATATTCTTAAATCCAAATTAATTCAAGTTTACAAGAAATTACAATTACTGATCTCCTATGAAAGATATTAGTACAAAAGAAATCTAAAGAACATCTTTATTGAAAAGAGAAGAGAGATATTAAATATACGAAATTTAAAAAATATTGAAGTTGTAATCATTCGTCTTTAAAAGGAATCGAATTTTAGAAAGAAGAAAAAAATGTAATAAGCATTTATTGGAATTATCCCGAGTTTAAAAATATTCCTGGTGTGGTTTTTTTTCTAAAAATAAACTTTTAATGTGCTTTTCTTGAGAAAATTACTTAAAATGTAGGTTGAGGGTCATCAAGAATAATGACTAAAAGAGGAGTTCAATTAATTAAACATTTGTTAATTAATTCTTTATGAAATTCAAAATCGATATTTCCTGAATAATAATAACAGTAGCACACCATGGGGTGAATGCATGGCCATGGCTATGGAGCTTTCCGTTAAAGGAAAACTAGAGTTCCTAAAACCTTGGAAACACCTTCAATTATAGCAAACAACGTAATGATAATACTTCCCCTCCCATATGTAATGAAGACAAAGCACATTTGAATACAAAACCACCCAACATCAAATAAGTATTAAGCCTTTAATTTTCATATATTTCTTAATCTTATTTAACTTGATTTAATTATTATTTCTTTTTCCTTCTAAAAACAAGAGCTACTTCCATTATAGTGCGTTTAGAGAGAAAACGTGTTGAAACTCTCGGAACAAAATAAAAAGACAAAATTCCACTTCCTACATTTTGGTTCAACTTCAACAACAAAAAGCACCAGAATTTAGCCTACGCGCCTTTTGGTCGCGTTTTTGACAAGATTTTCATGGCAGTGTTTAAGTACTTTCGTGGAAAAAGAATGTCACCACCACAGTACATCACTGCAACAAAATATATAAAACAAAAGAATATTTATAAATTGTCTATTCATCACTCCATTAATTTCATTTTCACAGTATCATTTTAATTTCTCTTTATAAAATACATCCCATCAACTATATATAAATTATATTTATATATACACATTTTACACCACATAAAATACAATAAAAAAGTTCAGTAAAAAATAAATAAAGTATCAAACGCCTACTCATCAAGCTACTGATCTTTCATCTTTATCATATCAAACCCATATCTTAAATTCTGTTCTGATTTTTTTTTTTTTTTGGTTGCTTATTTTTATGTACAATAATGACATTGGTATGGTGGTTTCCTTTCTAACACCGGCCTCTTGAGGCACAAGGCTCAGGTGCTGACATTGCCTACTATTTCAGTCGAGGTAAAAAATATCTATAGAAGCTCATTTTATTGTTGTTATTATTAGTATTCTATGATGAGACCTCCCATTGGAGCTCGATGAGGAACTCCCTTCCTCCGTTTGGCAGTCCTGTAATTCACGGCTGTTGGTGGCGGTGTCGACGGCCTAAAGCTTTGTACTTTGCTCTTTGTGCTTCCATTGCTAACACCATTCAATGACTCAGCATCCGACCCGTCTGTTTCCTTGCACATTTTCTTTTTCCTGATGAAGTTCTTTGATGTCCCAACAATCTAAAATGGTTTAATTACAACCATAAAAAAATGTTAAGGGGCCAAAGATTGGAGGAATTATAGTAAATGCAGATGAATGAATTACCTTGCAACCAAGAGAACAGAAGCTGAAGGAATCAAGGAGGCTGCGCTCGCAGACTTGGCAGGTATTGGTGACACCTTTGCCAGGCCTAGGCTGAGGCCTTTCATTCAAGAACACAATCCTCGCACTGTTTATTATGTATGTTTGAATCCCTGTTATGTCTACGAATTTCTGAATCTCCGAAACCCTTATCACATCATGGTATGAAGATCTCCTTATCTGCATCAAACAATAATCCATCCCCAAATTTTAGCACCAAAAATTTGGTCAACAATGTCCTACTGTTGCTCTAAATAGTTTTAAGCTATTTTGACTAATGAAAAAAAGAAGAAGAGAGAGATTAAAAAAACAAATTAATTGCCTGTTCACCCAAAGAAAAAAGGTACATGACATTGCTGAAATCAATGTACATTCATATAATTTTGTGCCTATGATCAAACAAGGATAACTTCATGATAATGGAATATATGTGTATGAATAGCCCAGAAATGGGAAAAAAATCCAACTACTTATGGTACCTGAATAGCTCTATGGTCTTTGTGATAAGCAAGGCAAAGAGAACAAAGAGCACCATTCATGCAATCCAAACAATACATATTGCATTCACTCTTATGAGCGTCAGCATGGAGTTTGCATTGAACAAAAAAGCTTGTTTGTAGCAGTGGTCTCAGCCATGGCGGCCACTTCACTTCCTCTTTATCATCATCATAATCTGGACCACCTCCTCCCTGAATTATACCCCCCCCCAAAAAAATATCATCACCATCATCTCAATGACAGTATCCTTTTACAACCAAATACTAATATAAAACCAAGAAAAAGAAAGTGACAATTGAAGAAGATAGATAAATATAACTGAACAAGGTGGTTGAAGGGCTAACCATGATTCTTCTGCTTTTTGGTTTTATTTCTCTAACAGTTGTTTCTTGATCAATATTGATCATTTGGAGCCAGTTCTGGGAGAAAGAAGAAGAGGGGGAAAAAAAAAAGGGAGAAACTTTCTTGGAAAAACTTTTTAAAATTTTTCTCGGGAAAAAAGAAGGGGTGATAAGAAGAAAGAAAACAAGTGGGGTTCCTTTGTAGTGGTGGGTGGTGGATGGGGGCATCGAAGGTGCTTATCTTTGGCTTAAAAGTCTTCAACCGAACCTCAATCCGAACCTAACCCAAAAGTAATATTAAATAAATAAAAATATATTTATTATTAGATGCGTTTTTTTCAAGAAACTTCATGACCTTCTTAAATTTTCATTTAAAAAAAATTATTTTGTCGATATTAAAAAAAATGGTTTTCTTATTTTAAAAATTCATATAAATTTACTTGGACAGAATAGGTTGAGGCTGGCAATTGGGAACCCTGACAGATGGTTCATTATGATTAGACATTTGGGAGGCCAAGATGTGGACACGTGGAAGAGTAATGAATCAGCTAAAATACAAGGAGGGTGAAAACGCCATGTGTTACACTTATTTACTAAAATATGTCTTAAAATTGCATGGTGAAGTAAAAGTCAGGGCTTTGGAATTTGCCACCTCAAATGCTGAAGGATCATATAAAAACAAATATTTCTCTTCAGAATGCTCTTGAAGATGATGAGTTGTTGGTGCATGCAAATGCAAGGGAATATTATCATATTAAATCTTTTTTGGCCTGAAAAACTCCTGTATTTTACTGCTACAACTAGCCTAGGTTTTAAATTTTCGTATTTGTTATGTTTTAAAAGATAAATCATTAAAATTCAAATAAATGATTTTAATAATTTGAAAAGAAAAAAAAAGGTAAATGATTTTGGTCCAAAGTAAATGCAAATTCCATCATAAAATTCAGGGTAGTAGGACGATAATTTCAAGGTATTGATTTTTTACCTTTTCATCTATCATAAAGGTTTCACAATTAAAATTTATTTTTATTTTTATTGTTTAAAAAAAACTTATATTTCAGAGTTATATGTCATTGTAGTCGGTGGATTGTTATGAAAATTGGTTGTTGGAAATATTGAAAATAATTTTTATGTTTGTTTTATAGTTTTTGAAATTTTTAGTTAATATTTGAAATTTGCTTTTAAGAATGTGATATGCTTTATCAATGTACGTAATATTTATTAACTATTGTACCATTTTTAAATTTTTATAAAGTTGATAGCGTGTCCTAACACTAAATTAGTATAGTTTCTTTCCACCTTAAATTAATTTTAATACATTAGAAAAAACCTAAGCATGCTGCTATACCATCAACAAATATTTTAATTTGTAGGACCTGGTGTTTAAAATTTTTATTAGACATTTATTTAACACGAATTCAAATCGTATTATTTCAATCTTTTCTTCTAAATAATTAATATAATAATAAATTAAGAAAATCACCAAAGCCAACACAAATTATTTAACAAAGCTATGCATATGGAATACTACCTTCACGCATCCAAAAACCTAGATATCATAAAATTCAAATATAAAATTTCAAACTCATTTGGTGTACCCTTAATATGAGACTTGAGGTTGTCTCTTTGAGCGTTGAAGAACCATTTATTTGCAATTTTATTTATTCAAAATTTCCAAATAAATAATTTTTTGCGATGTATTTTTATTTTAATATATTTTTCAATATTACTTCAGCCCTAGCTGATATTTTAATGAAATTTTAATTTATGTAATATCCCGTCACTAATTTTTTTTAAAATATTGCATTAAATATTTATATTATTGTTTATTAATGTTGTATTGATGAAATACTTTAATTCTAAAAACAATATTATTAAAAAATGCACTACAAGCTTCTATATAATATAGAATCGATATAAAAAATATTTAAATTTAGAGTAGAATGGAATTAGTCCACTCAAACGTAATCTATAAGCCCAATGTCTCGACTGTTCTTAATTCCCCCTATTTTTTCTATTAAACGTCGCTTTTGTACATGTTAGATAAATGCATACACGTAGGCATGGCAATATTTTCTACTTTATATTTTCAACTTTTTGTAATTGGATTTTGCTGTTATTAAACAGTGGGTAGTTATCTGTCAAGAAATGAAAATTAATCTTTTTATAAATACCTTTGCCTTTAAAATAAAATGAATTATTATGGATTGAGTTTTAGCTCGGCCAGCATGGATATTATTGTTAATATAAGAGGAAGTAGGTTCAAGTGTGTTGAAGCGCATTATCCTCCTATTTATGGGTTGGGACAGATTATGGGTAGTTTTAGACATTGTGACAAAAATAGTAAATATGATCAGAACCTATAATAAGTGTTGAAACTATTTTTTTGAAAAAGGGGTTGACTTTTGATTTTGAAAACGAAAATGAACATGGGAGTCGCCACCAATCCTTTTTTATTTAGGTGTGATCGGATCACCTCGTAATTCAATCAATTTAATAAAAGTTTAAATTTATTAAAAAGATGATTTTTGGTCTACAAAATCTAGAAAACGGGTTCGGGAGTCGGTTACACACGAGGAAGGATTAGCACCCTCGATACGCCCAAAAATTGGTACCTAGTTGATTACCTTGATGTCTTTTGTGTCGAAAATTGAAAATTTGAAGAAATTTTAAAATACGATCCTTCGTTAAAATATCGCTTAATTGAATTTTTTTGAGAAAAGGGCGTATTCCACGTTATCGAGAAAAAGAATTATGTCCCGTAAGTTAGGACACAATATCTTAAGTTCCCGAAACGAGAAAAACACCGAAAATGATTTATTTTGAAAGATATTTGATTATCTCGGTTTTAGAAAGAAACCATGTTACATAAGTTAGAACAAGATTTTTTCGTAATTCTCGAGATTATTTAAAAATTTTAAAACGTTCGTTTGTTCGAATTTATCAAGAAAGTCAAAACCCCGTAAGATAGGAAACGACCTTTCGAATTTTAAAAACGAAATGTTGCTTATTTAAAAAAAACATTTTTTATGTATCAGATAAAAATTATGATACGAGTTAAAAAAATGGTAATGAAATAATGTAAAAATGATAACATAGACAAAGTTTTTAAATAATAATAAAAATAGAATGCTATAATAATGATGATGACAATATTGATAATCAAATTGCAATAACAAAATAAATAAACATAAAATGCATAACAATAAGTAAAAGTAAATATATGAAGATATATTAATTAAAAGAAATAATAAAACAAAAAATAAAAATAAAAATAAAATAAAATAAAATAAAATACACAAATAAAAAATATAAATAATCTATTTATAATCTATTTTTAGTGTAAAAGAAAAAATAATGCAAAACTCATAAATTTAATAATATGATAACAATAATAAGTAAATAAATAAATAAGGGAAAATAATAATAGTAATTTATTAAATTAATTATTTTAATAATAAAATAGCAAAAATAACAAAAATAAATAAAAAAGGGCTAAATTGAATTTTAGAACAAAGATTCGGGGCAAATCAGAAATAAATAGAAAGAAAAAGACCTTCTTGCCCATTTCTCTAGTAAGCCGTCGCATGCATCATCTGTCGCGTAGTCACACGTGCAGAGCTCCAAAAATTCCCCTTTTTCAGGCGGATCGAAAGTAAAACCCCTTTCTTTTTTTATTATATTTTAGTTATATATGTGTGTGTATAACAGTTGTAAGACCCAATTTTGTGCCAGGGCCCAATTAACCAGTTTATTAAGTCAAAACTCAAAAGATTAAAGCCTAAAAACCAGCCCGAATCAAAAACGAAAGAAACAAAAGACAAAAATAAAAAGTCCACATCCATTAATTAACAAGATTTAAACGAAAATTTAAAACAAAAAAAAAACCTTAAACAGTCTAATTACAAGCCCAAAATTAAGCCCAATTACAAACCCCTGAAACCCAAACCTGGAACCATTATCCTAGCCCAAAACTCTAACCCAAAGCCCAATGCCCGGACGGCCCGACAGATTTCGGCCAAAGCGAAACCCTAGGTTTCCTTGTGCGCCGCGACGCCTCCGCGCCTCGGCCATCGCGCCACACGCGCCCGTGATCGCTTCAATCGCCACACGCTGCTCGTTCCCGTGCCTACGCCCCCTGACGCTTGGAGTTTCCCCAGGCGCCTCGACCTCCACCGTTCGCAGCATCGCCCATGCCCTGCAAAGAAAACACGCAGCAACAGAGACAGGAAGAACCAGAAGCAAAAGATGGGACAAAATACTAGAATAACAAAACAATTGTAAGCTTTAGGCTATAAAGCCATTCAAAATCAATGTAAAAGGGTCGGCATTCGGAAATCAGAGAAAAAGGATTAGCAATAAAAAAGAACAAAAGCATTGAAAGGTTAATTTACTTTCTTTCGTCTACTGTCGATTTATATTTATTTTTATTTTCGAATATAAAGAAACAAATCAACAAAAAATAAAGGACAGATCCGAAGTCGAAAGGTCTTGTCCTATTTTCCTTTTCTTTTACTTTCGATTCATCTTCATTTTTCTCAATCTGTTATAAGACAAAATAAAAATACAAAAACCAAACCAAAATAGAAAGGAAGACCTTTTTATTTATTTTATCTCCTTGATTATTTTCATATATCTACGTGTTTGTAAACGCTGGAAAATTAAAATAAAAAAATAGGCTTACCTTTAAATCACCGAGAAAGAGATTTTTCAGGGAGCGGTGGCCGGCGATGGAGGCCAGAGAAGATTTTGGCGGCGGTGCAGGCTAGGGTTGAAACCCTTTGAGAGAAAAAGGGATTTCCCTTTTGTTTTTTTTAGTTGCAGCAGTAAAATAAAGAAAAAGAGAAAGAAGTTTGTCTTTATAAAAAGACCAAATGGTGTCGTTTAGGGCCTATGTCAATGGCCCCCAAAACGGCGCCGCATCAGGTGACTCGCGTGTGATCTGACCCGCACCAGCTAGGGTCCGCACATTTATGCTGTAAATGGGTTATTTCGCATGCAGTCCCTCATCTTTCGCGGCGCTTTGCTACTTGATCCCTTCCTTTTACTTTTGCCTTCTTTTAAATTTAGCTTGTGATTTTACTTATGTGTCATCTTAGTCCTCGTACGAAATACTGCGTAGAGGGCTAGGGATATTTTCCCTTCTAGTCCCTCCTTTGCTTTGCGCGTCACATCAGGGTCCTTCTCTCCTTTTATTCATTTTAAATCTACCCTGAAATTTTGTTTTTAGTTCAGTTTAGTCTTTTTTATTCCCACTGTTTTATTGTTATTTTAATCCTCCTATAATTATTATTAGCTATTATCATTATTATTATTATTATCTCTATCAGCATTAACGTCTTTTTGTTTTTATTATTACTATTTTAATGTTATCTTTTTGTTTCATTTTTATCATCGCATCTTTCATTATCATGTGTTGTCAGTTCCTCTTTTCTGTCATCTCATGTAAGTCAACAGTTTTGAACCGCGACTCAGTGTTTTATTTTGTTTTTAAAAAATCAAAAAAAGGGATAAAATTTCAAAGTCATTTCAAACTTTTCGACATTAAGACACTAATTAATCAATTTGGTACCAATTTTGGGCGTGACGAGGGTGCTAATCCTTCCTCGCACTTAACCGACTCCCGAACCCGATTTCTCAAAACTTCGTAGAACGAAAAAACACTGTTTTAGTAAACCGAAATGTTTTATTAAAACAAAGGTGATCCAATCACACCAAATAAAGATCGGTGGCGACTCCCGTTTTATTTTCATTTTCAAAACCAAGTCGATTCCCATTTTTTTCAAAAAATGGTTACGGCATTTAATTTACCCATTAATGTGTTTATGTGTTAAATAGAATGAAAATATGTTGAATGAGCTTAATTTGGAATTTATTTAGATCAAGAACAAAAAGGATCGGGAGTGGATCGGGGAAAAACGAAGTTAATTGAATAGCCGGGAAGTCTTGTCCGTCGATATTCGAGGTAAGTTTTTAAGCAATTAAGTTGAATTGAATTTTCTTACATTAACGTAAATGAGTTAAATGGTGTTGCTTATTTAAATATTGGATAATGCCAAATATGATTATGGTTTATGTGATGAATAGTTGATTCAAAATTATATATATATAGTTCAAGTTGAGTTAATGTGTATATGTTTGAAAAAGAGCAAGTTGGAGAGATGCACTAATGTTCAAATTTAACTTCCGAGCACTAAGTGTGCGAGATCGGATAATGACCACTAAGTGTGCGAATTTTAAAATACTGAGTACTAAGTGTGCGAAATCGGTCGTTATGCATTAAGTGTGCGAATCGAATTACCGAGCACTAAGTGTCCGAAATAGGTCATTATGCACTAAGTGTGCGAATAGAATTTTCGAGCACTAAGTGTGCGAAATCGGACAAAGAGCACAAAGCGTGCGATAAATTTTTATATCTTAGATTGAATGGCAAGTTGATGTTATAAGATGATATTAATTGAAATCAAGTAAGTGTGACAATTTGGTTTGGATGGTAGGTATAGATATTAAACGTATAAATTGATTGATATATGTTGATATAGGGAAATGCTTGTAAAATCTTATTGAAGGCTTTATGAATGATGAAATGTAATTCGGCTAGGTGGTATATGGTATAAGAAGTTTACTTGAATAGTTTTGATCTTAAATATATAGTTTATATGAGTTCGAAATACGTGTATTAATTGGGTAAGTAACATACGCATGTGAAACCTATTAGCGAAGGCTTGGATGTTTGACCTTTGGTCTATGAAATGCGAAAGTTTCAAACAGTGTTTAAACTAAAATTATGGTTATAAATCTTAGTTGTGATTATATTAATTTTTAATTTTGTTAGTATAATGTTATAATGTATTGTTGTTGAGAAATTGCTTAAAACTTACAAAGCTATGATAGCTTAATGTGTGTGTTTATTTGTATGGTTTTATAGATTTTGAAGACTAATTACGAGCTCGGGGATTATCACTAAAGTCTATCACACTATCAACTAACTTTGGTATCTTTTTCTTTAGTTGACTTTTTAAAACTATGGCATGTATAGACTAGCTTGTGTTTTGGGTTCGTTTTGAATTTGTAAATATTAAGTCATGCGAAAATGGCTTGAAATTTATGCTTATGTTTATGCAATTTCAGTTGTGATATAAGTTCATGCTTGGTATATATATGTTTTGGAATGAAATAATTATATATGGCTTATGATTAGTTCATTTGGAGAGCTTGATACATGTGGTTGTTGAGTGTGTTTGGGTTATGGATTATTAATGACTTACTATTGAGATGCATAATTTGAAACATGAATTGATTTGAAAATTGTTTATAATGTAAATTATGTAATCGATCATGTAATGAAATATATGTGATGGTTATAAGCTATTTATGATTCGGCAATGGTGTTTAAATCATGTCATTAAGTGTTTAGTATATGTTAATGTTAAAGTTGTGGTATAGGACTTGTGGACCAAGTTAGGCTATGAAAATTTGATTAAGGAATGTAGTTTTTGTGTCGGTTTGAAATGGCATGCTTGCATGGATAATTGGGTTTAAAAATGATAAATAATGTGTATATGCATATTCGGCTAAGGCTTTGGATTCATAAGGATAAGTATGTCTGTTATATAGCATAATTATATAATTATATTCTGTATTGAATGTTGTCATGACTGACCGAATATGTATTCATTTGATTGGGTTGTGGTTGACTAATTAGGTACGAAAGGTTAAGGAATACAATTTGAATGTTTTGGTTAGTGAATTTGGGTAGCTAAAAATGTTAAGTTGATGATATATTCGGCATATGCTAAGTAAATTATTTATGTATATATCCATGATATGTTATGTTGAGGGTTGGTATATAAATGTCATAATGATAGTTAAATTAGCTAGCTGAATAAATGGTGAGATGAAAGATTAGATTTATGTAATTTGTTTTTGGTAATTGAGTACACTAAAGTTGCATATGAGTTTAATTATTAGTTGGTGTGATATGATTGATTGGCTTTAATATACTCATGTGCAGATTAAAATAAAAACGGGGTACATATTAGCTATATGAAATGAAATGACATATGTTTGCATGTTTTAAAGTACGTGCATATAATTTGTAAAATAATAAGTTATCTTCTACTTTGATTGTTCGAATGCCATAAATGAAAAGTTTACATATATGATTCGTATGGTGGAGTTTTTTTTTAGCATGTGAATTATGACTGTTCAGAGATGTACTTTGGTTAGTAATGCCTTGTAACCCTAATCCGGCGACGGATATGGGTTAGGGGTGTTACATTTGATTGGTACCAGAGCTACGGTTTAGTCGATTCTCAGACTAACATAGTGCGTGTGAGTCTAACTATACATGCCATAATTTTTACTGTGATAGTGTGATGACTTCTGACCGCGAAGTGTATTTTTCTTCTGTCATATAGTAAATGGATCCTGATCCCGAGCGAGTCGTAGCCGATGATGTTGAGTGTGTGGCACCTACTCCCGTGCAAGGGACTGCGCCGGTTGAATCTCGACCAGCTACGAGTAACCAAAATGAGGGGGCTAAACAAGCCTTCTTTAGTATAATGAATGATTGGTTTAATCAGTATATCCAGACAAATCTGACTGTTCAACAACCCCCGAATTTGAATAATCCACCTGTAGTACCTGTGGTACCTTCGATCATTAATCCTGAGAGATTAAATAAGCCTCTTGTTGATAAAATCAGAAAATACGGAGCTGAAGAGTTTAGGGCCACAGCTACTGATGATGCTGAGCGGGCTGAAAGGGTTGAATTTTGGCTCGATAATACTATTCGTGTCTTTGAAGAACTATCTTGTACACCCGAAGAGTGCTTGAAATGTGCTATATCTTTATTACGGGATTTTGCCTACTATTAGTGGAACACTTTGGTTTCGGTTGTTCCGAAGGAAAGGGTTACTTGGGATTTCTTTCAGACGGAGTTTCGCAAAAAGTATATTAATCAGCGATTCATTGATCAGAAACGCAAAGAATTTCTTGAGTTAAAGTAGGGTCGTATGACCGTATCTGCTTATGAGCGTGAGTTTGTGAGACTCAGCCAATATGCCCGAGAGTGTGTCGCAACTGAGGGCGCTATGTGTAAAAGATTCGAGGAAGGATTGAATGAGGACATAAAATTACTAGTCGGTATACTTGATATAAAAGAGTTTGTAGTACTTGTTGAGCGAGTTTGCAAGGCCTCGGAAAAGAGAAAAGAAAAGCTGAATTCGAAGCTAGAGATTTTTGCTAGAGATTAGCAAGTAAAACTTCTCAGATGACATCAAAGAAGTTTCGAAATGACAGTAACCGATCTAAGACTAATGCTGGGATTTTCATACGAGAGCGACTACCAGTGAGTTCACGAGCTACCTCGATTGCTAGTGTTGGCAATACTCGACCGAATAAACCCGAGTGTCAATAATGTGGTAGGCGACATTTTGGTGAATGTTGGGGCAAGTCCAACAACCGAGCTTGCTCTACAAGTGTGGTTCGCAGGATCACTTCATTCGGGATTGCCCGGAGTTAGCTGAGAAGGATAATGCTCAGAGTGCAAGACCGAGCGGTACTGCAATTAGAGGCAGACCACCCTGAAATGCGAGAGGTATGAGCGGCACTCAGAGAGGGACTTCGGATACAGCTATTCAATCAGAGGCTCGTGTACCAACTAGAGCCTATGCCATTCATGCCCGAGAGGAGGTTTCATCTCCAGGTGTCATCACCGGTATATTTACTCTCTTTAATACTAGTGTAATTACTCTGATTGACCCCGGTTCAAGTCATTCCTATGTATGTGAAACATTAGTATTCAGTAAGACTTTACCTGTTGAGTCTACTAAGTTTGTGATTCGGGTTTCGAACCCCCTAGGTCCGTGTGTGCTAGTTGATAAGGTGTGCAAGAATTGCCCTTTGATGATTCGAGATTTATGTTTTCTGGTTGATTTGATGCTGTTACCGTTTGATGAGTTCGATATCATCCTCGGTATGGATTGGTTAACCATGCATGATGCTATAGTGAATTGCAGACAAAAGACTATTGATTTGTGGTGCCAAAATAATGAGATAATTCAAATTGAGTCTACTGATTTAAATGGGATACCAGCAGTGATATCCTCGATGTTGGCTTGAAAGTTTATGAGAAAGGGTTGTGAAGCTTACTTTGCTTATGTGATCGATAGTAAAGTGACTAAAAGGAAGATTGAATTTCTACCTGTTGTATATGAGTATCCGGATGTGTTTCTAGAAGAATTACCGAGTTTGCCACCTGTTCGAGAGGTAGAGTTTGGTATTGAGTTAGTACTAGGGACGACTCCAATTTCGATAGCTTCATATAGAATGGCACCGACTGAATTAAAAGAGTTGAAAGCCCAGTTGCAAGAGTTGACGGATAAAGGTTTTGCTCGACCAAGTTTCTCTCCTTGGGGTGCACTAGTGTTATTTGTAAAGAAGAAAGATGGAACTTTGAGAATGTGCATCGACTATCGATATCCCAATAAAGTGACCATAAAAAATAAATATCCATTGCCGCGCATTGATGATCTATTCGATCAGCTAAAGGGAGTTTCAGTTTTTTCTAAGATCGATTTAAGATCGGGTTATTATCAATTGCGAGTTAGAGACTCTGATGTGCCTAAGACTCATTTCCGAATGAGATATGACCGTTACAAGTTTTTAGTGATGCCGTTCGGACTCTCTAACGCCCCTGCTATTTTCATGAATTTGATGAATTGGGTATTCAGACAGTATCTGGATTAGTTTGTAGTTGTGTTTATAGATGACATTCTGATCTATTCGCGCCACGAACCGAGCACACCGAACACTTGAGACTTGTGTTATAGATTTTGCGTGATAAGTAGTTGTATGCAAAATTCAGTAAATGCGAGTTCTGGTTACACGAAGTTAGCTTCTTGGGGCATGTTATTTCAGCATAAGGTATTCGGGTTGATCCGAGTAAGATTTCGGCTATACTTGATTGGAGACCCCCGCGGAATATTACTGAAGTTCAGAGCTTTTAGGGACTTGCCGGTTATTATAGACGCTTCATGAAAGGTTTCTCGATGATTGCAACTCTGATGACAAAGCTACTTCAAAAAGATGTTAAATTCGAGTGGACGGAGGAGTGTCAGAAGAGTTTTGATCGGCTGAAAACTTTGTTGACTAAAGCTCCAGTGCTAGTTCAGCCAAAGTCGGGTAAATAGTTCGTTATCTTCAGTGATGCATCTTTGAATGGTTTGTGGGTTGTGTTTGGATAAAGGAGGGTAAGGTTGTAGCCTACGCCTCTAGATAGTTAAAGCTGCATGAAAAGAATTATCCAACGCACGATCTCGAATTAGCCGCTATAGTCTTTACTCTGAAAATATGGCGCCACTACCTGTTCGGTGAAAAATGTCATGTCTGTTCCGATCATAAAAGCTTAAAGTACTTAATGACTCAGAAGGATTTGAATCTGAGACAACGACGATGGTTGGAATTGTTAAAAGACTATGAACTTATGATTGATTATCACCCAGGAAAAGCTAACATGGTTGCTGATGCCTTAAGCCAAAAATCACTGTTTGCTTTACGTGCAATGAACGCAGATATGGCCATGACTGGCGATGGTGCTATTATAGCAGAATTGAAAGCGAGACCGTTATTTGTTCAACAGATTTGTGAAGCTCAAAAGGTTGATGATAATTTGATGGTGAAAAGGGAGCACTGTGGTTCGAATGCTGACTCAGAATTTCAGGTTGATGCTGAGGGATGTTTGCGGTTCAGAAACCGAATATGTGTACCAAAGGATTTTGAATTGATTCAGATGATTTGTAATGAAGCTCATAATAGTAGATTGTCTGTTCACCCGGGTAGCACGAAGATGTATAATAATTTGAAACAGCATTATTGATGGCACGGTATGAAACGAGATATTTGAGATTTTGTGTCGAAATGTTTGATATGTTAGCAAGTAAAAGCCGAGCATCAAGTGCCCAGGATTACTTCAACCGATTATGATACTAGAGTGGAAATGGAATCGAGTCACGATGGATTTCATATCTGGGTTACCGTTGACACTGAGCAAGAAAGATGCAATCTGGGTTATTGTTGATAGATTGACGAAGTCGGCTCATTTTATTCCGGTCTGTACAGATTACTCGTTTGATAAGCTAGCCGAATTGTACATCTCTCAAATTGTACGATTGCACGGGGTACTTATTTCTATTGTTTTGGATAGAGATCCGAGGTTTACATCACGATTTTGGAAGAAACTTCAAGATGCATTAGGTACTAAATTGCATTTTAGCACCGCTTTCCACCCTCAAACGTATGGTCAATCCAAAATAATTATTCAAATACTTGAGGATATGTTGAGATGTTGTGTTCTCGAGTTCGAGGGTACGTGGGAACGATACTTGTCTTTGATTGAATTTGCGTACAACAATAGCTTTCAATCGAATATCAAAATGGCACCTTGCGAAGCTTTGTACGATCGTAAATGTCGTACACCTTTGTATTGGACTGATCTAAGTGCAAGCAAGATACACGGGGTTGATCTAATCAAAGAGACTGAACAGAAAGTAAAAGTGATCTGCGAAAGTTTGAAAGCAACATCAGATCGTCAGAAATCTTATGCGGATTTGAAACGTAAAGATATAGAGTTTCAAATTGGTGACCGAGTATTTTTGAAAGTCTCGCCGTGGAAGAAAATACTTAGATTTGGCCGCAAGGGAAAGCTGAGTCCGAGATTTATTGGGCCGTATGAGATTATTGAACGTATCAGGTCGGTTGCGTACAGGTTGATGTTGCCACTTGAGTTAGAAAAGAACTACAATGTTTTTCATGTATCGATGCTTCGATGATATAGATCCGATCCTTCTCATGTGATTAATCCGTTAGAGATTGAGATTCAATCTGATTTGACCTATGAGGAAGAACCGATACGTATTTTGGCTCGCGAAGTGAAAGAGTTGCGTAATAAGAAAATTTCGTTGGTGAAAGTACTGTGGCATAAGCACGGGGTCGAGGAAGCAACTTGGGAGCTTAAGGATTCAATGAAAGAATGTTATCCTAACCTATTCACCGATAAGATTTTCAGGGAGGAAAATCCCTAAGGGGGAAAGTTGTAACAACCCAATTTAGACCCTAATTGGAATAGTGGTTTCGGGACCACAAATCCGAGTCAGTAAAATATTTTAATATTATATTCGGTATCTATGATATATGTTTGAGCAGGTCTTAAAATTTCGTGAGTTAATTTGTTCGTTTGTGTGTTTAATTTAAGAAAAAGAACTATATCGCATAAGCGGTAAAAGTAGCCTTTTTCTTGATTGAGTGATTAAATTTATGTGTCTTTACAATAGAAGCCCTTATGTTGTAAATTTCCCTTTTTACAATAATAGTGGACGGCAACATGCATGTATATTAAACAATTATATGTTTATTTTATATGTTAAGTTTATAATAAGAATAAAAAAATGATTTTTATTAGTAAAATAATTATAAAACATAAAAGAAAAAGAAGAACATGCAAGTGTTCATCTTTTTGACCGAAACCAAAAGAAAAGAGAAAGAAAAAAACTTAGCTTCATTCGGCCTTGGTAAAGCTTGATTAAGGTATGTGTTTAGCTCGGTTTTTGATAATTTTTACGTTTTTGAGATCCTTGCTCTAAGTACTACAAAGCCCATGTCTTAATTTTAGAAATTGATGAATATTTTGTGATATGTCATTGATGAATATATGTGTTTTGTGTTGTTTGATGATAAAATATTAAAGATATGTTTAGATTAATATGCTTTGTATTGGAGTTTTTGATGATTTTGAGTAATTAATTAATGGGCCAAAATGCAAAATAAATGAAATGTATGGACTTATATGATTATAAGGAAGATTCGGCCTAGCTATGTTGTGGTAAGATTTTGTATATTTTGTGTTTTGTACAATAGAGACTAAATTGTAAAAATGTGAAGTATTAGGGGTAAAAATTTAATTTACCCATTACTGTGTTTATGGGTTAAATTAAATGAAAATATGTTGAATGAGCTTAATTTGGAATTTATTTAGATCAAGAACAAAAAGGATCGGGAGTGGATCGGGAGTTGAATGATTATGGTTTATGTGATGAATAGTTGATTCAAAATTATATATATAGTTGAAGTTGAGTTAATGTGTATATGTTTGAATAAGAGCAAGTTAGAGAGATGCACTAATGTGCAAATTTAACTTCCAAGCACTAAGTGTGCGAGATCGGATAATGAGCACTAAGTGTGCGAATTTTAAAATACTGAGTACTAAGTGTGCGAAATCGGTCGTTATGAATTAAGTGTGCGAATCGAATTACCGAGCACTAAGTGTGCGAAATCGGTCATTATGCACTAAGTGTGCGAATAGAATTTCCGAGCACTAAGTGTGCGAAATCGGACAAAGAGCACAAAGTGTGCGATAAATTTTTATATCTTAGATTGAATTTGGTAAGTTGATGTTATAAGATGATATTAATTGAAATCAAGTAAGTGTGACAATTTGGTTTGGATGGTAGGTATAGATATTAAACGTATAATTTGATTGATATATGTTGATATGGGGAAATGCTTGTAAAACCTTATTGAAGGCTTTATGAATGATGAAATGTAATTTGGCTAGGTGGTATACGGTATAAGAAGTTTACTTGAATAGTTTTGATCTTAAATATGTAATTTATATGTAACAGACCGAATTTGACCCCAATCAGAACGGTGGTTTTGGGACCACGAATCCGAGTCTGAGAAATATTGTTATAGTATATTTTGTGTTCATTTTATGTGAATTAATGTGTGTGAAAGTCTCGTAGAAAAATCTTACTGTTTGTGTGGTTAATTTAGAAAAAGGACTTAATTGCGTAAATCGTAAAAGTTGCTTACTAAAGTGAAAAGTACCCAAGTGTCAATGGCTTTTTAATATGATGCACTAAATGAGCAATTTGTCCACTTTACATGTTAGTGGCCGGCCATGGACAACATTAACCTTTTATTATATTGTTTAGTTATGTTATAATAAAGGCTAAAATGGTAATTCATTTATAACTTAATATAAATGATAATAAAACACAAATGAAAGATGAGTGTTCATCTTTTTAGTCTTGACCGAATGCATGCAAAGGGAAAATAAAATAGAAAAGCTTGGTTCGGCCATTTCTTTTGAATCAAATTAAGGTATGTGATTAATTCGGTTCTTGTTAATTTATACATTTTTGAGACCATTGCTTCGAACTGTAACCGACCCATGTTGAAATTTTTAAATCTGAGCATGATTAAGATTCGGCCATTGATATTGTTATATGATAATTGATGTTTGGTGATTTTAATTTTAAGATAATATTAAGATTGATAAGTTTTGTATTGAAGTTTTGGTAAAAATTGAGTAAATAGGACTAATTTGTGAAAATAAAATTTTAGAAGGGCTTAATTACAAAATAAATAAAATGGGAGGGCTTGTAAAGACCCTAGGAATATTCGGCCTTGTATAGTCTTGACAAATTGTGAGTATTTTGTGTTTTTCGTAATTAGTACCAAAATGCAAAAATGTGAAATAGTAGGGGTAAAATGGTAATTTGCATGTTGATGTGTTTTGGGACTAAATTGATGTGAATTGTACTTGAATAAGCTGAATTTAATGTGTTTTAGATCAAAAGCAAAGAAAAATGGAATTAGATCGGGGAAAGACGAAGGTTCTCGAATAGCCGATTTACACGGTCTATCGACAGTCGAGGTAAGTCCTTAAGTTAAAATATATCAAAGAGTTATTTATGAACATGTTTAATGATATTATTTGATAAATTTGAGTATATATTTATGTGTTAGCCAATTGTAAAGGTCTTACATTGGATTGGATATGTTTTGTAAATGCAAAATGAATAAGTACATTTGATATGATATGTGAATGTGATTCGGGTATATGATTCATTGGTAATGGTAGTATTGAGAAATGTAAGTTGATGGATTAACTATGTTATTAATGAAATTCAGTAATTTTGTGCATGAATATATGTGATAGCCGAATGTGGGAATAAGGTTGAGTTGAAATGTAATTGTTAATTTTATTATGAATAAGCTTGTTCAGCTTGAAATGTGAAGTTAAAATGAAGTATATTTGATGTTGCGATTTAGCATTAAGTGATGTGTATAGTGTATTGAACGGATAATTGGGGTGACCTATTTGGGCTTTGTGCCTCAGCGTGCCTTGTCTTGGTGACCTATTTCGGGCTTTGGGCCTAGCGGGCCCTGTGTGCCAGTGACCTATTTCGGGCTTTGTGCCTAGCGTGCCTTGTCTTGGTGACATAATTCGGGCTTATTGCCTAGCAGGCTTAATGCCGGTGATTAACTTCGGACTTTGAGTTCAGCAGGCCCAATGCCGGTGAATGTGATTTGAGCTTGGAGTATATGAGAACCGAATTATGATTATATCAAGAAATTTTAGCTTTGAAACATGGAACATAATAATTCGACAGAGAGGTAAGTATTTCATATTCATGTTATTCAAGAAAATAAGAACTAGTATATGAGGAATTGATTGTCTTATACATTGATTTATGATAGATGTGTGTATATATATATACATGTTATATCGTGTGGTAATTGATTCTTAAAATTTCAAATGGATTAAGTCTATTGGATAAGCATATGTTATTTACGTATGTCTTTGATATACTTAGTGATTGGTGTGTATGAGTAAGAAAGGTTAAGCTTTCATGTCAAATGCATTAATGACATTCGGTTACCTTGGCTCTATAGGTAAAATTTTGTACCACTTATGTTTGAATTGGTGATAGAAGATGTTAATTTGAATGGTTGGATATATGTTATTTATGTATATGTTTTCTTAAGACTTACCAAGCTAGCAAGCTTACCGTGTGTATGTGTGTATTTGTTTCCCTCTGTTTTATAGATCCAGTTAAGGCTACGAGCTTAAAGGGATCGTCAAGAAAGTCGTCCACACCATCAACCTATTTTGGTACTCTTAAATTTGAGTTTTTGGTTAAAGGCATGTATAGCAAAGACTGTGATTTCGTTAAGATGATAACTTTTGTCTATGTATATATTAGCCATGCGAATATGGCTTATTTTGATGTTAGTTGAAGTAGAAATATTCGGCTTATTTAAATGGTCAAATGATGTGCATGGATGAATATTAGTTTTGAATATATATATACGGCCATAGTCTAGATGTATATTGTAGATATAGTTAGATAATGATTGTTGCATTGTATGCATGATTTGGTTCATGGGCTATACATGCATTCCTTACTAAAATCTGGAGAGATTGTAATTATAGAATTCGACTAGTTATATTAACTTGAGTGAATGGTATGCTAATAGTAATAATTTTTGTGATTATTAAATTGTTCATTTTGGCTTTGACTTATTAAATTCAAAATGAGAATTACATTATGGGTTATATATATATGTACGGTCATAGTCTTTATGTCTATAATAGGTACAAATGTGGTTTTGTGAAATAGCATATATAATTAGTAAGTAAGAAACGTTATATATATATAAGTGTTTTATTTATTTATTTATTTATTTTATATATTAAAATGTTTTGAACAATTCATACTTATTTGATAATCTAGTATTTGAAATAATGTGGTATAGTATTTGTAAGTTAGAATATGTATTGATTTGAAGAAATGAATTTTTGAAAGATATGAACTGTACTTTATGTTCTTATAAGTAATATAAGAATTATAGATTTGCAATGCATGTACCTTATAGACATTTTAGATTCAATTGGATACGCAAATGAATTCATGTGAGCTTTGCTTTGATAAAATAATGAGTTTCGATGAATTCCTAGGATGAACTATGTATAGTTCGATAATGCCTCATAACTCAAATCCGGTGACGGATACGGGTTAACGGTGTTACATTTGATTGGTATCAGAGCCTACGGTTTAGTCGATTCTAGGACTACCATAGCGCGTGAGGGTCTAGCTATACATGCCTTTTTTGTATATTTGATAGTGTGGTGACTTCTGACATTCTGAACTGTGTTTTATATAGTAAATGGACACTGATCCTGAAAGAGCCGAAGTGGATGATGTAGAGAGTGTAGCGCGACCGTGCGTACCGCGCGGATCGGTGCGATGAGACTCGACGAGCCATTTCAGGTAGCCACGAGGGGGAGGCTAAACAAGCCTTCTATCAGATAATGAATGAGTGGTTTACCCAGTTTATTTACACTAACCCGGCTGTACACCAACCTCCACCCCCGAATAATCTAACTCCGATACCTTCAAAGACTTCGATGATAGATCCGATGAGATCTAGTAGGCCTCAGATTGATAAAATCAGGAAATTTAAAGAAGAATTGAGGCCAATGATGACGATGACGCAGAGCGAGCCGAAATGTGGCTTGATAACACTATTCGGGTACTTGATGAGCTATCTTGTACTCCAGACGAATGCCTGAAGTGTGCTATATCTTTACTTCGGGACACTGCATATCACTGGTGGAATACACTAGTATTAGTGGTTCCGAAAGAAAAAGTGATGTGGGATTTCTTCCAGAATGACTTCCGCAAGAAATATATTAGCCAGAGGTTCATCGACCAGAAACGTAAAGAATTTCTTGAACTAAAACAGGGGCAAATGACCGCGACTGAATATGAGCGAAAATTTGTCAGATTGAGCCGATATGCCCGAGAGTGTGTATCAACTGAAGCCATTATGTGCAAAAGGTTCCAAGACGGTTTGAATGAAGATACAAAGTTGCTTGTTGGCATTCTTGAAATCAAAGAGTTTGTGACTCTAGTCGAGCGAGCTTGCAAAGCTGAAGAGCTCGGGAAAGAGAAAAGAAAGGCCGAGACAGAAGCTAGAGACACTCGTAAGAGATCGTCGGGTAAGACTTTCCATTCCACATCTAAGAAGTTCGAGATGACTTCACCGACATAAAGCTACTTCGGACTTACCTAGATGAGATCGACCTCGGTGGGCTCCGAGCTACCTCGATGGCGATATTGGTAACGCTCCACGTAATCGAGTTGAATGCAAGCAACTTTGTAGGAAATGGCATTTCGGGAGTTGTAGATTCCATGATCGGTCCTGCTTTTAAATGTGGATCGTGAGATCATTTTATTAGGGAATGTCCGATGTTAGTTGAAGCGAATACGATTCGTAACATTAAGTCGAGCAACACGTCGGCAGCGAGGTAGGCCACCCGGACATTCGTGCAATGTAGGTGGTAGTCGAGAGGAACGAAGAACACCGCAGATTCGATTCGAGGCTAGAGCTCCGGTGGAGCTTATGCTACACGAGCGAGAGGATGCTTTCTCCCGATGTCATTACGGTACTTTTCACCCTTTATGATACTCTCGTGATTGTACCGATTGATCTGGTTCGACTCATTCATATGTGTGTGAAACTCTAGTATTTGTAAGACTCGCCGATTGAGTCTCACGAGTTCGCGATTCGTGTGTCCAACCCTTTGGGTAGATGTGTGCTTGTTAATAAAGTATGTAGAGGTTGCCCGTTGATGATTCAGGATTCTTGCTTTCCAGCCGATTTAATGTTGTTGCCCTTGATGAGTTCGATATAATTTTGGGAATGGGTAGTTAACTTCACATGATGCAAGTGGTGAATTGTAAAAGAAAGCTTATTGATTTGAGATGCGAGCGGTGAGATCATCGAATTGAATCTAGTGATTTAAGTGGGTTTCCTATAGTAATATCCTCGATGTTAGCCCAGAAGTATATGAGAAAAGGGTGCGAAGCTTATTTGGCCTCTATACTTGATAATAAAGTGTCTGAAAAGTATATTGAATCTGTACCGGTTGTGTGTGAATACCCAAAGGTGTTTCCTGAAGAACTACCGGGTTTACCACCGAAGACGAGAGATTGAGTTGGCATTGAATTAGTATCAGGAGCGACTCCGATCTCGATAGCTCTGTATCGGATGGCACCTCTTCGAGTTAAAAGAGTTGAAAGCACGATTGCAAAGAGTTATGAGATAGGGGTTTTGCACAACCGAAGTTTCTCTCCTTAGGGTGCACCGGTTCTTTTTGTGAAAAGAAAGATGGAACGATGCGAATGTGTATTGATTATCGACAACTGAATAAGGTAACTATAAAGAATAAGTATCCGCTACCTCGGATTGATGATTTGTTTGATCGGTTGAAAAGGGCTTGTATTTTCAAGATAGATTTGAGATCGGGTTATTATCGATTGCAGTCGAGAGATACAGATGTGCCAAAAGATCGCATTCGGACGAGGTACGGACATTTTGAGTTTCTGGTTATGCCTTTTGGACTCACTAATGTACCTGCTGTTTTTATGGATCTAATGAATCGAGTCTTCAGATAATTTTTGGATCGGTTTGTAGTAGTGTTTATTGATGATATACTGATCTACTCTAAAGATGAAACCGAGTATGCCAAGCATTTGAGATTAGTGCTACAAACTTTGAGAGATCAACAGTTGTATGCGAAGTTTAGTAAGTGTGAGTTCTGGATGAAAGAGGTTAGCTTTTTGGGACATGTTGTTTCAGCATCAGGTATACTTGATTGGAACAAGTTGTAGTCGATCCGAACAAAATCTCGGCTATACTTGATTGGAAGCCACCGAAAATGTTTCCGAGATTCGAAGCTTTCTGGGATTTACGGGCTACTACAGATGGTTTGTGAAAGGTTTTTTTGTGATAGCTACACCTTTGACAAAGCTACTACAGAAAGATGTAAAGTTCGAGTGGTCAGAAAAGTGTCAGAAGAGTTTCGATCAGTTGAAAGCCCTTTTGACGGAAGCTCCAATTTTAGCTCAGCCTGAATCGGGTAAGGAATTTGTTGTGTATTCTGATGCTTCCTTAAGTGGTTTGGGCTGCGTATTGATACAGGAAGGCAAAGTAGTAGCCTACGCATTGAGACAATTGAAGCCGCATGAAAGAAATTATCTGACGCATGATTTAGAGCTTGCAGCCATTGTGTTCGCACTGAAGATTTGGCGTCATTACTTATTCGGCGAGAAATGCCATGTTTACTCGGATCACAAAAGTCTGAAGTATTTGATGACTCAAAAAGACCTGAATTTAAGACAGCGCAGGTGGTTGGAATTGCTAAAAGATTACGAATTGGTAATTGACTATCATCCGGGAAAAGCTAACGTTGTTGCGGATACACTAAGTCGAAAATCATTGTTTGCTCTTCGTGCGTTGAACGCACATGTGGTTATGTCTAGAGATGGTTCGATCATAGCTGAGATGAAGGCTAGACCGTTGTTTATTCAGCAAATTAGCGATGCACAGAAAGTTGACAAAGATATGACTTCTAGACGAGCACAATGTAAAAATGATTCAGAGGCAGAGTTTCGAATTGATAAAAATGACTGTTTGAGCTATAAAGGCCGATTGTGTGTACCGAGAAATGCTAACTTGATTCAGATGATTCTGAGTGAGGCTTATAGTGGTTGATTATCAATACATCCGGGTAGCACAAAGATGTATAATGATTTGAAACAGTTCTATTGGTGGCCGGGCATGAAACGGGATATATCTGAATTTGTTTCGAAATGCTTAGTTTGTCAGCAAGTAAAAGCTGAGCATCAAGTGCCATCCGGACTACTTCAACCAATCATGATACCTGAATGGAAATGGGATAGAATTACAATGGATTTTGTATCCGGTCTCCCTATGACACCAAGTAAGAAAGATGCCGTCTGGGTTATAGTTGATAGACTGACTAAATCAGCTCATTTTGTGTCGATTCGTTCGGACTATTCACTCAATAAACTGGCTGAATTGTACATATCATGATTGTGAGATTGCATGGTGTACCGAGTTCCATTATTTGCATGAGAGACCCGAGATTCACATCGCGGTTTTGGAAGAAGTTGCAAGATGCTTTAGGTATCGAACTTCATTTTTAGTCTGACCTTTCATCCGCATGCATGGATGGTCATCCGAGCGAACTATTCGAGATACTTGAGGACATGTTGAGATGTTTGCGTTCTTGAGTTTGAAGGTACTTGGGAACGATACCTACCTTTGATTGAATTTGCTTACAATAATAGCTTTCAATCCAAAGTATCAAAATGGCACCCTATGAAGCTTTGTACGGTCGCATGCAAGTGTCGAACACCATTATATTGGGTGAGCTTAGTGAGAACAAGATACACGGGTCGATTTGATCAAAGAAGCCCGAACAAAAAGTAGTTGTGATCAGAGATACGTTGAAGGCTGCCTCAGATCGACAAAAGTCCTATGCTGATTTGAAGCGTAAAGACATTGAATTTCAGGTCGGAGATCGAGTATTCTTAAAAGTTTCTCCGTGGAAGAAAGTACTCCAATTTGGTCTGAAGGCAAGTTGAGTCCGAGATTTATCGGACCGTATGAAATCATTGAACGATTGGGCCGTTGCTTATAGATTGAAGTTGCCCTCTGAGTTAGAAAGGATACATGACGTATTTCACGTTTCGATGCTTCGTAAGTACAGATCAGATCCGTCTCATGTGATCACACCGTCTGAGATTGAAATCCGATCCGATTTAACATATGATGAAGAACCGATCCGTATCTTAGCTCGGGAAATGAAAGAGTTAAGAAATAAGAGAATACCATTAGTGAAAGTATTATGAAATCGGCACGGAGTTGAAGAGGCTACGTGGGAGACTGAAGATTCAATGAGGCAACAATATCCGACGTTGTTTAACGGTAAGATTTTCGGAGACGAAAATCCTTAAGGGGGAGAGTTGTAACAGACCGAATTTGACCCCAATCGGAAAGGCGGTTTCGGGACCACGAATCCGAGTCCGAGAAATATTGTTATAGTATATTTTGTGTTCATTTTATGTGAATTAATGTGTGTGAAAGTCTCGTAGAAAAATCTTACTGTTTGTGTGGTTAATTTAGAAAAAGGACTTAATTGCGTAAATCGTAAAAGTTGCTTACTAAAGTGAAAAGTACCCAAGTGTCAATGGCTTTTTAATATGATGCACTAAATGAGCAATTTGTCCACTCTACATGTTAGTGGCCGGCCATGGACAACATTAACCTTTTATTATATTGTTTAGTTATGTTATAATAAAGGCTAAAATGGTAATTCATTTATAACTTAATATAAATGATAATAAAACACAAATGAAAGATGAGTGTTCATCTTTTTAGTCTTGACCGAATGCATGCAAAGGGAAAATAAAATAGAAAAGCTTGGTTCGGCCATTTCTTTTGAATCAAATTAAGGTATGTGATTAATTCGGTTCTTGTTAATTTATACATTTTTGAGAGGCGTTGTTGCTTGAATCAGAATCACCCATGTTGAAATTTTTAAATCGAGCATGATTAAGATTGGCCATTGATATTGTTATATGATAATTGATGTTTGGTGATTTTAATTTTAAGATAGTATTAAGATTGATAAGTTTTGTATTGAAGTTTTGGTAAAAATTGAGTAAATAGGACTAATTTGTGAAAATAAAATTTTAGAAGGGCTTAATTGCAAAATAAATAAAATGGGAGGGCTTGTAAAGACCCTAGGAATATTCGGCCATTGTATAGTCTTGACAAATTGTGAGTATTTTGTGTTTTGTGTAATTAGTACCAAAATGCAAAAATGTGAAATAGTAGGGGTAAAATGGTAATTTGCATGTTGATGTGTTTTAGGACTAAATTGATGTGAATTGTACTTGAATGAGCTGAATTTAATGTGTTTTAGATCAAGAGCAAAGAAAAACGGAATTAGATCGGGGAAAGGCGAAGGTTCTCGAATAGCCGATTTACACGGTCTATTGATAGCCGAGGTAAGTCCCTAAGTTAAAATATATCAAAGAGTTATTTATGAACATGTTTAATGATATTATTTGATAAATTTGAGTATGAATTTATGTGTTAGCCAATTGTAAAGGTCTTACATTGGATTGGATATGTTTTGTAAATGCAAAATGAATAAGTACATTTGATATGATATGTGAATGTGATTCGGGTATATGATTCATTGGTAATGGTAGTATTGAGAAATGTAAGTTGATGGATTAACTATGTTATTAATGAAATTCAGTAATTTTGTGCATGAATATATGTGATAGCCGAATGTAGGAATAAGGTTGAGTTGAAATGTAATTGTTAATTTTATTATGAATAAGCTTGTTCAGCTTGAAATGTGAAGTTAAAATGAAGTATATTTGATGTTGCGATTTAGCATTAAGTGATGTGTATAGTGTATTGAATGGATAATTGGGGTGACCTATTTGGGCTTTGTGCCTAGCGAGCCTTGTGCTTGGTGACCTATTTCGGGCTTTGTGCCTCAGCGTGCCTTGTCTTGGTGACAAAATTCGGGCTTATTGCCTAGCAAAGCTTAATGCCTGGTGATTAACTTCGGACTTTGAGTTCAAAGAGCCCATCTTTGGTGAATGTGATTTGAGCTTGGAGTATATGAGAACCGAATTATGATTATATCAAGAAATTTCACTTTGAAACATGAAACATAATAATTCGACGAGAGAGGTAAGTATTTCATATTCATGTTATTCAAGAAAATAATGAACTAATATATGAGGAATTGATTGTCTTATACATTGATTTATGATAGATGTGTGTATATATATATATACATGTTATATCGTGTGGTAATTGATTCTTAAAATTTCGAATGGATTAAGTCTATTGGATAAGCATATGTTATTTACGTATGTCTTTGATATACTTAGTGATTGGTGTGTATGAGTAAGAAAGGTTAAGCTTTCATGTCAAATGCATTAATGACATTCGGTTACCTTGGCTCTATAGGTAAAATTTTGTACCACTTATGTTTGAATTGGTGATAGAAGATGTTAATTTGAATGGTTGGATATATGTTATTTATGTATATGTTTTCTTAAGACTTACCAAGCTAGCAAGCTTACCGTGTGTATGTGTGTATTTGTTTCCCTCTGTTTTATAGATCCGGTTAAGGCTACGAGCTTAAAGGGATCGTCAAGAAAGTCGTCCACACCATCAACCTATTTTGGTACTCTTAAATTTGGGTTTTTAGGTTAAAGGCATGTATAGCAAAGACTGTGATTTCGTTAAGATGATAACTTTTGTCTATGTATATATTAGCATGCGAATATGGCTTATATTTGATGTTAGTTGAAGTAGAAATATTCGGCTTATTTAAATGGTCAAATGATGTGCATGGATGAATATTAGTTTTGAATATATATATTCGGCCATAGTCTAGATGTATATTGTAGATATAGTTAGATCATGATTGTTGCATTGTATGCATGATTTGGTTCATGGGCTATACATGCATTCCTTACTAAAATCTGGAGAGATTGTAATTTTAGAATTCGACTAGTTATATTAACTTGAGTGAATAGTATGCTAATAGTAATAATTTTTGTGATTATTAAATTGTTCATTTTGGCTTTGACTTATTAAATTCAAAATGAGAATTACATTATGGATTATATATATATGTACGGTCATAGTCTTTATGTCTATAATAGGTACAAATGTGGTTTTGTGAAATAGCATATATAATTAGTAAGTAAGAAACATTATATATATATATATAAGTGTTTTATTTATTTATTTATTTATTTTATATATTAAAATGTTTAGAACCGTTACAGCTTATTTGATAATCTAGTATTTGAAATAATGTATAGTATTTGTAAGTTAGAATATGTATTGATTTCAGTAAATGAATTTTTGAAAGATATGAACTGTACTTTATGTTCTTATAAGTAATATAAGAATTATAGATTTGCAATGCATGTACCTTATAGACATTTTAGATTCAATTGGATACGCAAATGAATTCATGTGAGCTTTGCTTTGATAAAATAATGAGTTTCGATGAATGCCTACGATGATTTATGTATAGTTCGATAATGCCTCATAACTCAAATCCGGCGACGGATACGGGTTAGGGGTGTTACATTTTATGAGTTCGAAATACGTGTATTAATTCGGTAAGTAACATACGCATGTGAAAGCTATTAGCGAAGGCTTGGATGTTCGACCTTTGGTCTATGAAATGCGAAAGTTTCAAAAAGTGTTATAAACTAAAATTATGGTTATAAATCTTAGTTGTGATTATATTAATTTTTAATTTTGTTAGTATAATATTATAATGTATTGTTGTTGAGAAATTGCTTAAAACTTACAAAGCTATGATAGCTTACTATGTGTGTTTATTTGTATGGTTTTATAGATTTTGAAGACTAATTACGAGCTCGGAGATCATCACTAAAGTCTATCACACTATCAACTAACTTTGGTATCTTTTTTTTTTTAGTTGAGTTTTTGAAACTATGGCATGTATAGACTAGCTTGTGTTTTGGGTTCGTTTTGAATTTGTAAATATTAAGCCATGCGAAAATGGCTTGAAATTTATGCTTATGTCTATGGAATTTCAGTTGTGATATAAGTTCATGCTTGGTATATATATGTTTTGGAATGAAATAATTATATATGGCTTATGATTAGTTCATTTTGAGAGCTTGATACATGTGGTTGTTGAGTGTGTTTGGGTTATGGATTATTAATGACTTATTATTGAGATGCATAATTTGAAACATGAATCGATTTGAAAATTGTTTATAATGTAAATTATGTAATCGATCATGTAATGAAATATAGGTGATGGTTTTATGCTATTTATGATTCGGCAATGGTGTTTAAATCATGTCATTAAGTGTTTAGTATATGTTAATGTTAAAGTTGTGGTATAGGACTTGTGGACTAAGTTAGGCTATGAAAATTTGATTAAGGAATGTAGTTTTTGTGTCGGTTTGAAATGGCATGCTTGCATGGATAATTGGGTTTAAAAATGATAAATAATGTGTATATGCATATTCGGCTAAGGCTTTGGATTCATAAGGATAAGTATGTGATATGTTATATAGCATAATTATATAATTATATTATGTATTGAATGTTGTCATGACTGACCGAATATGTATTCATTTGATTGGGTTGTGGTTGACTAATTAGGTACGAAAGGTTAAGGAATACAATTTGAATGTTTTGGTCAGTTTATTTGGGTAGCTAAAAATGTTAAGTTGATTATATATTCGACATATGCTAAGTAAATTATTTATGTATATATCCATGACATGTTATGTTGAGGGTTGGTATATAAATGTCATAATGATAGTTAAATTAGCTAGCTGAATAAATGGTGAGACGAAAGATTAGATTTATGTAATTTGTTTTTGGTAATTGAGTACACTAAAGTTGCATATGAGTTTAATTATTAGTTGGTGTAAAATGATTGATTGACTTTAATATACTCATGTGCAGATAAAAAAAACAAAAAGTACATATTAGCTATATGAAATGAAATGGCATATGTTTTCATGATTTAAAGTACGCGCATATAATTTGTAAAATAATAAGTTATCTTCTACTTTGATTATTCAAATGCCATAAATGAAAAGTTTACATATATAATTCGTATGGTGGAGTGTTTTTTTTAGCATGTGAATTATGACTGTTTAGAGATGTACTTTGGTCAATAATGCCTTGTAGCCCTAATCCGGCGACGGATATAGGTTAGGGGTGTTACAGTAACGATTTAAAAAATATAAAAATTATGAGAAACAAGTGAAAAATGACTTACCAAGCAAGAGAATATCAATGGCTGAACCTTGGAAGTTTTTAACAATAGCTTCTCATACTATGTTTTCTTATTTCGGTGGAAAATGATGAATAAAAATAAAAATTGATTTTTGTTTTACTTAATTTCAAATATTATAATTAATTAAAATTATTTTAACATAAAAAAAATTCACTTAAAACAAAGCATTACCGTTCACTACATTACCCTAGGGTCTAATTGCCATTTAGATTCTTAAACCAATATATATTGTGTAATTTAGCTAATACATATCAATAGCGATTAATTTTTATATCTTTTATGATTTAGTTCTTTTTCCTTAATTAACTAACAAATCACTAAAATTTTCGAACCAAACTTCAATACATCTATATAGTAACTCCGTAAATATTTAAATTAAATATTTACGGGCTTGGTTTATAGAAATGAGGTCCTGGTACCTCATTTTCCAAAACCACTTGACTTTAGGGACAAACCATTTGTACTTAAATATTCGTTCAATTAGCAAAAATTATAAAATCACGATTCAATATATTACTATATTTGACTCGTAAATATTAAATTATATTATTTATGGACCCACTCGTTGAATTTGTGACATCAAAACTATTATTTCTGACACCACTAAAAATAGAGTGTTACCACATTTGTTCACAGGCAAGGTAATGGAAAGGTTGATGCTCTTGCTAAAGTAGGGGTGAGGAGACTTGCATTATTTAAAGCTTGGCTGTGAAATAATTTTCGCTTGGTGATGAGTGTTTTTCTATCCTATTTCACTCTCATGCTTATATATTTGTTGTTTTAAGGGGGTGATGATTGAGTTTTGTCTTTCAATTATTTATAAGTTCGCGTAGAAGTTAGATGTCTTAAATAGAGAGTGCTTCATTTTGAACGATTATTCTGAGAGTTTTTATAATCTCTTTATTTATAAAAGAGATTAACATTTACCAACATCTTTCTCTTATTAATAAATTTCTAAAAAAATTAACATTAACATTATCATGAAAAATGAAACAATATAAGCTTTTGGGTTCTTGACAATAAATTAATTGGATCAATATAATGTTGGATTCACATTAAGTTAAATTTAACTATTTAACTTTTAAAATTTCTGTGAATTTTATCTTATATTTTTATTTAAAAAATTTATCCTTAATAGTTGTTTTAAGTCAAATTAGATAAATTTTGCTATAATTTAATAACTATGTTAGAAATCGCACTTGATGTTCATGGATGCTCACGTAGCGGCACACATAACGATCCAAATGTATTTTATTCTCGATGTGGAAATATTTTTTCCTTTAATTTCACGTTAATAAATAATATAAAATTAAAAAAATTAAAAAAACTAAAAAAACTAAAATCTTATAAAAATTCAAAAAAATTATTTAAATAATATAATATTTTAAATCTTTAAAAAACAATAAAATGTGATTATTGAGAAAATTACTTTGCAACATTTAATATACATTAAAATGTATTGATTAAAATTCCTGAAAATTTACGTTATCACATTTGATTCACAAAAACTTTTATTAAGAATGTAATGATAACTTACAAATTTACCATTATTAAATAAAATAATATTTGTGCATTTAGTATTTTACAATAAACTTTGTTAGTAATAAATCATTGGATTAAATATTTAATAATAATATTTAATATATTTAATTGGTTCATTTTAAAACTATTATTTTAATTTATAATTTTAATTGAAAACAAAATTATTTCAAATTTATTTTGCATGTATTTTTTAAATATAACAATGCATATATAAATTTTTTGTGGGATGAATACTACAATGCAATTGAAATTTCAATCAATATACCGAAAGGGAAAGAGAGGAAAACAATAGAAAATAAATATAATATGTAAACAATATACTATGTAGATGATTAAATATGCATATCGAAAATAAAATTAAAAAAAAAAACTTACTTTCAAAGAATCCGTTGAAATAAGAAAAGAGTTGGTAATGGAAAGGAGGTAATAACTTTTTTATTATGTTTAATAGATTAATACCCTAAACCAAAATCAAATAGGGTTAATTCTGTCTTTAATATATTTTTAACTTTTCAATTTACATGGGAAAATAATTTTCCCACATTTTATAATGGGTATCACATTACTATGTCTATGGGATTGCAATTGCTAAGAAAAAGATTCCAAAGAAAGTAAAAAAAAAAAAAAAAATTGAAATACCAAAAGTTGGAATTACTTTACAAGTAATTAAATTCCCATGAAAGCTATCTATTTCCATCATACCAATCACCACCTAAGGATTTTCTCATATTGACTATTATTATGCTTGATTTTCACTGAAGAATAGAAACAATAAAAAATAAATATATTTTTACATATTTATAATTATATTTAAATAAAATAATGTTTGAGTAAATTATATCAACAATCACTCAATTATGTTGTAGCTGACAAAACAATCACTCTAGTTTCAATTTAGTCATTGAACTTTTAAAAAATAACAAAATACTCATTTTAATTATTTTTCGTTACAGAAGTAACGAAAAAGTGACATGGCATTTAACGGAGGGTTAGCTGTCATTTAAACAGCCCCATAGTCCTAGTTAGGCAAAAAAAAAGAAGAAGAAGAAGAAGAAGAAGAAGAAGAAGAAGAAGAAGAAGAAGAAGAAGAAGAAGAAGAAGAAGAAGAAGAAGAAGAAGAAATGGACATACCCTAGCTACGATCGTTTTGTTCCTCTAGGTGGAGCCACCACTCAGTTCGCTGCTATCTGTTGAATCTTTGTCCCTTTTTTTCTTCTCTTTTTCTTTTTCTTTTTTCTTAACTCTAGCCACTGTCGTTCATGGCCTTCTTCGGCCAATTATCATCACCAAATGGCTCATCTTTGCCTATCCTCAAATCTCACTTCATATTTCCCACAGGCCTTCAAAATCCCAAGATTAAGACCTTAAAGCTTCGAACAAGGCTTCAACAGATCTTCTCTATCCCCCATCTAATCAACACCATATTTCGGCCACAGCTTTTCTTCGACCAACCATGACTCTTGACCACTCGGGTCATCGAACTAGTGGCTTGAGTTCTCCAACCCGCAAAACCCGAAATGGGTGTGGGTTTCTTCTCTTTTGATTCTATTCTTTTTTATTTTTTTTTTTTTTTTACTTCTCTTTTGATGCAGGCCAATTTGGGATTCTTGTTCTTTTTTTGTTGGTTTGATTTTGGATGCTTGCTATTTGGCATTTTTGTTTTTGCTGATTTTTGTTGTTTTGTTGTCGATATTGATTTGAAGCTTCATAACATCACCACAAGCAGGAGCTCTGACCAAACCAATGCCGATGAACGGGCCGTGATGGGATCTCCCTTGACATTAACCCAAGCAACCGTTTTTATGCCAGCCTCAACATTTTCGCCGTTGATTTTCAATTTTCACTACCATGGAAAAAAATCAAGCTTCATGGTAGCTAAGAGCTTTTCCAGGTTCCCTTTGCCAAAATTTTTTTCCCAATTTTTTTCCCATTATGGGCCCTGATTTTAGGCAATTTTTGGGTAAATTCCATGTCCATCTACCATGTCAGCTAATTGGGTTAATTGCGTTTCCATTGTGGTAAGTTAATTGGCCACCTCAACTAGTTAACTTGCCACATCAGCTGTCCTATTAAGACAGTAACAAAAAATGTTAATAAGTGACTAATTTGTCACTTTTTGATAACGTTAGTGACTGTTTTGTTATTTTTCTGAAGTTGAGTGATTGAAATAAAACCTAGGTGATTGTTTTGTCAGCTACTCCAAAGTTGAGTGACTGTTGGTGTAATTTACCCTTAATGTTTTCATTTTAAAAAAAAAAATTAGACTTTTATATATTTTCTACGTTTTTAAATTTATTTGAAGAGTTTTTCTCAATAGTTTATTTTAAATTTTTTATTTAATAATTTTTTAAATTATTTTTCAAGATAAAATATAAGACAAAATAGTATCATATCTGCAGTGAAATTATGTGAACAATTATTTAGTGCAATTTCTAACTGAGCGATTATAATAGAAGATTGAGGATCAATTTATTCCAAATAAACGAAGAAGTAATAAATTGACACAAATTGTAAAGTTGAAAGGCTAAAGTTAATATATTTCTATTATAGGGATAAATATTAATTATATTTTTAATTTTTTTCATGGGTTTCAATTTCAATTTTGTTCTCTTTCGTTCTATAAGAAAAAGAAAATATCAACTATAAATATCATTTATATTAATTTATAATAACTTTAAAATCAACTAAAAAAAATTTAACCTTAAGATAAAAAAGGATAAAGGGCCTACAGAGGATTTTATTTTCTTAAAAGAAAATAAAATAGAAACTAGAGTAGACATTGTAAGTGGCGGTGTTGATGAAGACTGCAATACTGTTGAACGCTGGAATTGAAACATAACCAGGAAATTAATTACACGATCATATCTAAATCTTTAGAAAAAGACTGAAATAAAGAGCGAAGGAAAAAAAAAAAAAAAAAAAAGGTGTTGGTTTGAGGATGTTACGGCTGAAAAGCGGCATTTACAGTAAGTAAAAGGTTTATGGCTATGAGTGAAACCCAATTTCAGTCCCTTTAATCATGATCACACTGCCAACTTAGTCAGTAATGGAAGAAGAAAATATGCCGACATTATGCCGACTACCAAAATATACATGGTCGGCTCAATGCGTAACTTTTAGTAAAAAAGAGAGAGGTTAATTTTAGGGTTAATATTGTGTACATGTTATTTAATTCCATCGACAGGATTTTGTATATGATGTGTGTCTGTTTTAATTTATTTTTAATTTATTCTTACTATTTTTTCAATATATATAATAATATTTCATTTTTGTTTGCGAAGTTCTTTTAATTCTACGAACAGTGAATTAAATAATTTTTTATTTTTATTATTTTTGTTGGGATTAATTTCTTTTGATGTCCTTAAATCATAAGTTAAATTTTAAATTAATTTTTAAAATTTAAAATATTGTTATTGAATACTTAAAATAAAGTAATATTACAATCAAGTATTTACGAGCATCAATTTTGGCTTAAATCCCCTGCCCCCTTTTCAATGCCGCTTTCCATGCCTCCTTCATTTAAGCACACCACGTGTTTATATATTTCAGTTTTTCTTTTTCTTTTAATACTTATTCTTAATTAAAAACTATATTAAAGATGGACACCGTGTGTTGGCTTCATAATCAGTGTATTTATCACCTTAAGTGTGACTTAGATTCAAGTAACGCTAGTCGCTTTACTATTAGGATTTTGCCCTCTTATTGTAATTCACTAAAAAAACTATATTAAATATTTTATAGAAAATAACAAATAAGAGAAAATAGAGATTATTTTGCATCAATCTATTATAGATAAAAGAATGATTTTTATGAATTACAGTTTCTTTATTAAAATTACAGTTTCTTTATTAAAAGTCATGATATAAACATCTCAAAATAAACATGCAGACAAAAATTATTTTTTTCCAGTACATTAAAAAATGTTTTTAAAACAATCTTCCTAAAGCTATCAAAATAAACATGTACTTCTCTCACAACTTTTGTCGCCACATTGCTCCCATCTTCGGCTCATTATGAGAGATTCTTATATCGTAGATTTCTCATTTCCTTGAACCTTTGCAAATAAATACAAACATGATTAGTGACTCCTAAATCAATGACCTAATGGTGTAATTAATCTTCCATTAAACAAGTTTTAATGACTAAGAGTTCTTTACAATTTCCTTTGGAAGCTAGGTAATTCTTGTACTCTTTATAGTCGATCTTGTAGTGTCCTTTCTTAATAGAAAATAAACATTTTTACATAGACAAGTCTTTAGGCTTTCTAGGATTTTTCCTATTCGCTTTAGGCGAAACCAAAGTCTTAGCTTTCTTCTTTCCCTTAACCTGCTTTCCAATCCCTTTTCAAGCAGAAGTACCTGCTAAGTTTGCTACAGCTTTTCCTTGAATTGTTGTCCCCATTCATCATCAACTCATAATATTATATCTCTTTTAGAGTTGTGTAACGATAAGTTGTTTGTTTCCTAAGTTGTAAGCGGTCCTAAAGACAACAAAGTCCTCACACAAAGTTTTAAACACCATTTCAATTTGGGCATTATAATCCAACTCTACCCATTGTCCTCTGCAAAGAATCCCATGAATAGAAGCATATGATTTTTTTTATCATAGTACCAAGCTCATGTTTAGAGTTCATCAAATTGGTTATAGTGAACTATCGAGCCAAGAAATCTTGGCCTCCGAACATATCCTCTAGGTTGTCCATTATCTCCTTAGCTGTATGACAATTCTCATGTTGCTTTCAATTTCGGTTTCAGGTATGAATGATTAAATGTGCATATACCATCAAGTGGCATCTTTTTCCTAATCTATATGACATGCTTTATCATATATGCATGTCATGCAATATAGATTCATCAACATTCAATTATAAACAATATTCATAAAAAAATAATAATCGTAATTGAAAAATGAAATCGACTCTAACCAACCGAAAATTTACATGGTTCCATCCAAGAAAAAGATAAAACTTAAAAGTACAAATATTTTCCCAAAAAATTCATTGGGTCATCAAGTTTTTTGGGTTGAATCACAACATCTTGTTTCCCATCACGATAACCAGAACCAATTTAATGACCTAACTTTTTTCGGTGTCGAAAAATGCGGTTTCAGAATCCCATTTCTGTAAACTGAGTTAATAAGGATAAAATAAGAATATTTATAGAGTTATTATGAAAATATATTAAAGATCTGTTAAGTAATTTAACCGAGAAATTCGTTAATTAAAGCTTAGAGGGTAAATTTTAAAAATCCAATCGCTAATGAGTTTTAATTTAGAAAATGCTCGAAGACTTAATTAGCAATTATCCAAATGACCTAAATGGTTATTAAACCTTTGTTTCTTATAATATAATGGAGAATAGTGATGATGTAAGTAAATATTTAACTTAATTAATTAAGGAAATCATGATTAAATAAGCTTAATTAATCAATTAATCCTACTATATATATTAGTGGAAGGAAAGATGAAACAAAAACATTATCATCTTCCTCCCCAAAATCATATAAGCCATTAAAAGAAAACATAAAAATTCAAGTTCAAAACTAACATTTGGCCATTGAGATTTCTAAGGTAAACAAGTCATTTATTAAAAATTTTATAGATTATTGATCATGGAAGCTTGATTTAGCTAGCCCATGTGTCAAATCTTCAATTGTTAAGTATTTAACAAGTTTTCATTAGAATGAAATTGATGATTTTGAGCTTGATTTGAAGAACTTGGTCGTTAGTAAGCTTAGATTATGATAAGGACTAAGTTAGAAATTAAGTTAAACTTGTTAGATAACTTTGTGACATTAGGGGCTAAATTGAATAAATTAAAAATTATCATGAAATTTTTCCATAGATAGAAAGTATAAGGTCCCTAATGAAAGGATGTGATATCAAATTTTGATTCGATGTTAGATACGAAAAAATATGAGTATATTGTGTAACAGCCCGACTTTAGGGCTAGTCGAAACAGTGGGTTTGGAACCACTAATCTGAGGTTGGAGAAAATTATTTTAATATTATTTTATGTGTTATAGCATGATAATATGAGAGCATGAAAATTTTGGTGCATTAATTTTAGTGATTTCATGCTTAATTTTGAAAAAGGACTAAATCGCATAAAGTGCAAAAGTTTTATTCTGCTAGCTAAAGGTGTCAAATAGCTATAGAATATTAAATTGGAGGTGCTTAATGTGCAATTAGGCCTTATTTAGGGTGATGGCCGGCCATAGGGACAAAGAAAAGACATGGTCAATGGTTATGTGTAGTTTTGGTGACTTAATTGATAAATAAAATAAAATAAAGAAAAGCTATCATCTTTTCCATTTTTCTTCTTCTTTCACCGAAAATATCAACAAGAAGAGGGGTTTGGAAGCTTGAAAATTTTTAGTAACTTCAACCTTTGCTAGTAAGTGATTTTGGTGATCATTCTTGTTAATTTTTGTACCTTTGAGACTCTTGTAGCATAATCTATCTAATGTGGGGACTATTTTGAAAAATGGTTGAGAGCCTAGGGTTTTTCCATGTGAGTATTCATGTGTTTGCTGAAATTTTTATGGAAGAAAATGAAACTTGGTTGTTAAATAAACAACTTTTGTGAAAGGAGTTTCCATGAAAACACCTAAATGGACCTTTTTGTAAAGGTTGTAAAATAGGTAGTAAATGTGTGAAATAATTGGAATTGTGAGTTGCTATAAGCTTAAAATATAATCAGCTAGGTTTGGTTAATAAGGAAATTTGATGAAAATTGATTTATGAGCCTAGGGGCAAAATCGTAATTTTGTGAAGGTTTAAGGGCAAAATAATAATTTTTCCAAATAGGAATTTTGGAAGTGGTTTGATTAATATGGTTAATTAATAAGCTAAATATGCCATTATAGATCAAGAAGAACGTGGAATTAACCTTGACCGAGGAAAAGGTAAGGTTTCAAGCTAAACCTCAAATTGACATATTTGTATCGAGGTAAGTTTATATGTAATTGATGCATCCTTTTTACTTATGTTTTTACATATTAATGTATGGTGTAAAATGTGAATGAATATTATTGACATCCATTAAAATGATAGAAAGAGAGGAAACTCTCAGATGAACCTTCGGAATAGGAAAATGATACGGATAAAATCCATAGATATATGATTATTGGTGGTCTATGTGCGATACCACTGTATTTATTATTGTTGGTGGGCTGTGTCCGATACCACCGTGGATATATGATTATTGGTGGGCTGTGTGCGATACCACTGTGTTTTATGATTATTGGTGGGCTGTGTGCGATACCACCGTGTTATTTATTAAGGGTGGGCTGTGTTCGAAACCACCATGTATCCGGTATTATTTCGAAGTGTTCATCGAGAAACTTTGACTAAGTGACAGTTATGTGTGGCTATGTGGTGACAAGTGTAGGGTATAAGTGCATGTAAATGTGAGCAATGTTTATGATATGTATTTGGAATGTGGTAAGATTTGAAATAAGTAAGTACAACTACGAGGATATAAATTATTCTTGATTAGTATGCAATGTTCTTGATTGATAAGTATGTGGTATAATGTTCATTGTTTACATATGGACTTACTAAGCTTAAAGCTTACTCCCTTCTATTTTCCCTTGTTTTATAATGTCAATGAGCCAGCTCGGGATTCGGAGACCCTCAAAGGATCACCCATACTATCCACACATTTTGGTATAGTTAGATTTAGCATTTTAAGTATGGCATGTATAGGGACTTAGTCTTTTATCGAATGTCATATTATTCTGGCCAAATGTGTTGGCTTACTTGAAGATAAATTCTTTTGTATAAGGCCATAGTTGATGGCTATTTCTTATTGATATATGAAATGATGATGTTATTCATGAATGTATTAGTTACATGGTTGAGTAAATGGTATAGTTATACATGAATAAATAGGTTGTTTGATGTAACTTATGTTGGTGCAAGTAGGGGTGGCAAAAAGGGCTTGGTAAATAGCCTTGTCCTTATCCGCACGGGTAGACACATGGGTGTGTGTCTAGGCCGTGTGTGACACACGGTTTGCCCCATGGGCGTGTGGTTTGACCGTGTGCCCCCTGCATCTTAAGTTGGCAAAATAGAATGCCTAGTAGTAGGATGAGACACGACCATGTTTCTCAACTGTGTGGAAGACACGGCCATAAGACCTGGGCATGTGCCTAGGCCGTGTGAAGTCTGCACTTGATTTTAGGAATTTAATTTGCCACACGGTTTAAGGACACATGCGTGTGCCTTGTTCGTGTGACCTTATTAAGTTGATGAAGTCAGAAACAGAATGTCAAGATTTTTGCACACGAGCTAAGACACGAGCGTGTCATGGCCATGTGAGGGACACGGGTGTGTGTTAGGCCGTGTGAAAACCCCTGTAGGTTTGAATTGAGAAATAAATCCACACGGGTGCGGAACACAGGTGTGTCCCTATATGTTTAGGTCGTGTGAGCTACATGGTCCTTCAGCATGGCCATGTTATCAGGACACACAGACGTGTTGCCCTTCCACACGGGCGTGTGCCCCTAATTTTAGTGGCAATTTCCAAAGTCTTCTAAAGAATTCAGTTTGGTCCCGAACCGTTCCTAAAGTGTGTTTTGGGCCTCGTAGGCTTGTTTAAGGGGTGATATGAAGGTTTATGAAAAGTTTTAATTTTGAGTGAAAAGTCATGTCTCGATTTTGTAAGATTACTTGCGTATAAGTTTGGTAACGCCTCTTACCCTATTTTGGTGTTTAATACATGTAAGGGGTGTTAATTTAGTGGTATTAGAGCTATGGTTTAGTCAGTTCTCGGATTGCCGTAGCATGTGTGAGAGTCTAGCTATACATGCCATAAATATATTATGATAGTGTGGTGACTCCTAACGATTTCAAATTGTGTTTTCATATAGTAAATGGATCCTGATCGAGTTGTTGCTGATGCTGCTACTGCTAGTAATGCGCCGGCTCCCACACAGGGGACCGTGCCAGTGGAAAGTAGAACGGAAACCTTGGGTCAAAGAGAGGAGGCTCGGAAAGCCTTTCTCCATATGATGAGTAATTGGTATACTGAATTTGTATGAGCAAATCCTAATGCTCAACTTTCTCCACCCCCTCTTATACCTCAGTCGGTCCCCGTAGCTCCTCAAGGTATTGATTTGGTAAGACTGACTAAACCCCTGGTCGATAAGATTAAAAAGAAAGGGGCCGAGGAATTTAGAGCCAACATAGATGATGACCCTAAGAAAGTAGAGTTCTGGCTTGAAAATTCTATGCGGGTGTTTGATGAACTTTCTTGTACGCCCGAGGAATGCTTAAAATATGCTATATCATTACTGAAGGACTCGACCTACCGCTGGTGGAAAACGCTGACATTAGTAATTCTGAGGGAGAGAGTGACATGGGATTTCTTCTTAGAGAAGTTCCGAAAGAAATACATAAGTCAGCGGTTCATCGATCAAAAACGGAAAGAGTTCCTTAAATTGAAGCAAGGAAAAATGTCTGTAGAAGAGTATGAACGTGAATTTTTCAGACTCAGTAAGTATGCTCAAGTGTGTGTCTACAGAAACTATTATGTGTAAGAGATTCGAAGATGGGCTGAACGAGGATATTAGATTGTTAGTTGGAATCTTAGAGTTGAAAGAATTTGTGGTATTGGTCGATAGAGCTTGTAAGGCTAAAGAGCTGAATAAGAAAAGGAGAAAAGCTATGATTGAGGCCCGAAATGCTAGGAAGAGGCCGATGAGTAAGTCGTTCCAATCCCAATCAAAGAGGTCCAAAGAAACGAACCCTCAGACGACTATTTCAGCTGGGTATTCACACCGAGATCGTGGTAAAACATATTCGGGCTCTAGAGTTCAAGCCACATCGATGGCAAGTATGGGTAATGCGAAGTATAATAAACCAGAGTGTCAGAATTGTGGTAGACAACATATTGGAAAGTGTTGGGGAAACAATCGAGCTTGCTACAAGTGCGGTTCACTAGACCACTTCATTCAAAACTGTCCCGAGATAGATGAGAAAGACATAAAATAAGAAGTGAGAGTGAGTAATGTACCTTCGAGGGGTAGCCCACAAAAGAACTCGGGAAGTGGGGCTAGCAATAGAGGTGAGCCTAGAGATTCTACTGGGAGATCAGAGGGTAGAGCTCCTGCAAGGACTTATTCCATTCGCGTTAGTGAAGAGACATCATCTCCAGATGTGATTACGGGTACTTTTTCTCTTAATGATATTTCTGTTGTTGCCTTGATTGACTCGGGGTCTACTCATTCGTATGTTTGTATGATATTGGTGTCTAGCATGAATATGATTGTCGAGTCTATAGAATTTATGATAAAAGTGTCAAACCTGTTAGGCAAGCATGTGATAGTTGACAAAGTGTGTAGAAACTGTCCCTTGATGATTAGAGGCTATTGTTTTCCGGCTAACCTCATGCTACTACCGTTTGATGAATTTGACCTAATTCTTGGCATGGATTGGTTGACTGTTCATAATGTGTTAGTAAACTGTGGTATTAAGCTTATTGAACTGAGATGTGTAAATGAAGATATTATTTGGGTTGAATCAGGTGAATCGGATAGCTTGCCTGTAGTGATTTCTTCTATGGTAGCTGAGAAATGTATGAGAAAAGGGTACGAGTCCTATCTTGAATTTGTGTTAAATACCCAAGAGTCGGAAGTAACGATTGAATCAGTGCCTGTGGTATGCGAGTATCCGGACGTGTTTCCAGAAGAGTTACCTGGGTTGCCTATAGTTAAGGAGGTTGAATTTGGTATTGAGTTGGTTCCTAGTACAACACCTATTTCGGTTGCCCATATAGGATGGCACCGTTGGAGTTAAAAGAATTGAAGGCTTAGTTACAAGAGTTGACGGATAATGGTTTCGCAAGACCGAGCTTTCTCCGTGGGGTGCTCCAGTACTTTTTGTGAAAAAGAAAGACGGTTTGATGAGGTTATGTATAAACTACAGACAGCTCAACAAGGTTACAATTAAGAACAAATATCTGTTGCCAAGGATCGGCGATTTATTTGACCAATTAAAACTAGCCAAAGTGTTTTCTAAGATAGACCCACGGTCCGGTTATTACTAGTTGAGAGTTAAGGAACAAGATGTGCCGAAAACTGCATTTTAGACAAAGTGCCATTACGAGTTCCTCATCATGCCCTTTGGCTTAACGAATGCTCCTGCCGTATTTATGGATTTAATGAACTGTATTTTTCGACCGTACTTGGACAAGTTTGTAGTTGTTTTTATTGATGATATATTAATTTATTCTTAGGATGAGAGTGAGCACACGGAGCATTTAAGAATTGTTTTGCAGACTGTAAGTTTAGCAAAAGTGATTTTTGGCTCCGAGAGGTCGGATTCTTAGGACACATCATGTCGGGTGATGGAATTAGAGTTGATCCGAGTAAGATCTCGGCTATTGTTGAGTGGAAACCGCCGAGGATTGTGTCAGAGATTAGAAGCTTTTTGGGCTTAGCAGGTTAGTAGAGATGGTTCGTTAATGGATTCTCCATGATTGCTACACCGATGACTAGGTTACTACAAAAAGATGTCAAGTTCGAATGGACAGAGAAGTGCCAACAGAGTTCTGAAAAACTGAAAGCATTGTTGATTGAAGCCTCAGTTTTGGTACAACTTGAGTCGGGAAAGGAGTTTGTGATCTATAGTGATGCGTCAATGAATGGTTTTGGTTGTGTGTTGTTGCAAGATGGAAAAGTAGTAGCTTATGCCTCAAGACAGCTAAAACCACATGAAAAGAATTATCCGATGCATGATTTGGAATTGGCCGCCATCGTCTTTGCTTTGAAGATTTGGCGTCATTATTTGTATGGTGAAAAATGCCGAATCTTAACCGATCACAAAAAGTTTGAAGTACCTGATGACTCAAAAGGAGTTAAACCTACGACAGTGGAGATGGTTAGAGTTGATAAAAGATTATGAGTTGATAATTGACTATCACCCTGGAAGGCGAATGTGGTCGCCGATGCTTTGAATAGGAAATCATTGTTTGCCTTGAGGGCTATGAATACTCAGTTGTCTGTGACTGACGATGGTTCGATTTTAGCCGAGTTGAGAGCTAAACCAATGTTTTTGAAAGAGATCTGTGAAGCTCAAAAAGGTGATAAAGAGTTACAAGCCAAGATAACTCAGTGTGAGACGGGTATTGAATCGGATTTTCGGATTGGTACTGACGGTTATTTGATGTTCCGAGAGAGGATCTGTGTACCTAAGGATGAAGAGCTTATTCAGAAGATTTTGCATGAGGCACATAATAGTTGTATGTCTATACAACCGGGTAGTGTAGTGCCAGGGGAGTTTGGAGAAATTGAAAGTAATGTTGACAAAAGTGCTAATTTTAACCTTGCCAGAATCAAGAAAAAAATATGTTGTTTTCAATGATGCATCACTGAGTGGATTGGGCTGTCTTAATGTAGGATGGTAAGGTCCCTTATGCGTCTCGACAAGTAAAGCCACATGAATATAGTTATCTAATGCATGATCTAGAACTAGACCTTATGGTGTTTGCTCCAAAGGTTCAGAGGTGCTATTTTTATTGTTAAAAGTGCTATATCTATACAAATCATAAAAGTGCCAAATATCTCCTCACCTAAATGGAGTTAAATTTGAGGTAACGTTGTTGGATTGAATTCCTGAAAGACTATAATTGTATAATTTATTACCATATCAGAATAGCGAATGTTGTGGTTGATGCTTGAAGTTGAAAGTTAATGGTTGAGCTGAGTTTGATGTTCGTTTAGTTGAGAGTATGTGATTATGGCAGCTGTTAAATGGATTAAAAGGAAAACTTGTATTGATTGATAAGATAAAAATGGTGCAATCTGTAGATGCTAAGCTAGTGGAGAAAAGAAAAGCTTGCTTAGCAAGGTGATAATGAGAAATTTAGCATTGATAAGAATAATTGTGTAACAGCCCAATTCTTAGTGGTGTCTGAAATAGTGATTCGAGATCACTAAATCCGACGAGTGAGTTTAAATTTTTTTAATAATTATTATTTACGAGTCCAGTGTAAGTTTAGGAAGACTTTTGAATTAATGATTTGTGATTTAGAAGAATTTATTAAGTAAAATGAGTAGAAAACGGGGTATCGAGACCTCAATTTTATAAATCGGAAAAATATTTACGGAGTGTCATTGAGTTAGTATTAAAGTTTTGTTAGGAAATTTTAACATTTGGGTAGTTAATTAATTAAAAAGGACTAAATTAAATTAAAAAAAATGCATTACTGGGACTCTGTTCCTGTAAATCGGACTCGTAAATATTTTTTAAAAATATTTACGAAGATAATTGTATAGTTAATTAGGTGTTGGTTAAATGAATTAGCTTGAATTAAAAGTAATTAGGTATAAGGACTAAATTACATATAGGGTGAAAGTTGAATTATAGATTAAAGAAAAATTAAAGGGAACAAAGAAGCAATTATGCCATTACTTAAAGTTGAGGCAGCATAAGTTAGATATTTATAATTTTATTATTATATATATTCTTATTGTTTAAGTATATATATATAATATTATATATAATATTATATATATTTTTATTGTTTAAGTATATATATTATATTATATTATATAATAATATATGAAACGCCTCAAAAATCTTTAATATTTATTTTTGTATGTTTGTGACACAATTGTATATCTGCTTCAGTGGTTAAGTGTTTTGGGAAGTGTCTGAGAGGTCCTAAGTTCAAGCATTAGCTTGGGAATTTTTTTTTTAAATGAATAAACCCCTATCCCTAATCAGTAGGCTTATAAATAAATGTTGGTAAAACTTGTCAGAATGGGCCTGCTGGTCTGGTGGATAAGTGGAGTGTCATTATGCTAGAGGTCTTGGGTTCGAGCTGTAGCTGGAGTATTATTTTGCTAAGTGGTGCCGTGTAGTGTTTGAACTTAACTGAAATGCCGAAGTGCTAGTGGTGTAGTGGGAAGTGTGGAGAGAAAATTAATGGATTTGGATAGTGGGAGTGGTTGCACAGTTTTAGGAGAAATTTGAGGGATTGAGGGATAAGTTTTTTTCCCCAAATTTCCTCAAAGTTTTTGACGTTTTGCTCTCTCCCTCTCTATCTTCATCTTTTCTTTTACATACTTTTCCGTTCTTTATCTCTATCCACTGCCGAAACTCTGCCTTTCCTTATCCTCTCTTCATTTTACTTCTTTGGTTTCCCTTATTTCTCCCCTTTTTCTCCTGAGTGCGTTTCATTCTTCTCTTTTGTGTAAATGTTAGCCACTTGTACGGTAAGTGGTAAGTTGTTGACATTGTTTTGATTGAGTAATTTTCAGTAAACTAACTATGGGGTTCTAGCATCAGCATATCGTATAGATTGAGGCTCATTCGTGCTATTTCTTAGCAAGAGGCTCATTCGTGCTATTTCTTAAACCTTGCAGTAAGTGTTCATTGCTTTTAGAGGAGTCCGTTGGTCTCGGGATTTGTTGTTTTATTGTAAAGAAAGATTGATTGTGGTGTTGGATTGGTTAATTGTAGGTATTGAAGTGCTCAGGAGGGCTTAGGTATCGAAAACACTACAGTTTTGTAAACACAACTCTGCAAATGAAAATCAGCGAAAAGCCAAAAAGTGAGACTGTCGACACCACACGGGCGTGTGGCCGCCCGTGTGGTAGGCCGTGTGATTGGACACGAGCGTGTGATCGACGAGGCAGGCCATGTACGATTCATGGGCAGGGCCAAATTGGGCCGTGTGGGCCCCAAATGGGTGAACCACACTGGCATGTGAGATTATTGGGCCAGGCCGTGTGATCCACACGGGCGTCGATCCTATAAGTCCTTTGAACTGTTATCTGTTTAAAAACTTAAAATGCTATAGATAGTATGTATCAAAACTATTATAAATAGACTATACTGAAAACACTCAAGTTAGTGTATACTGATACTGTAGAAAAATCGATAGGCATTGATTGACACTACTATATACAAAATAAACTTTATACTTCTGATACTGTTTTCATAAAATATCCAATAATAAACACTGGAACTGTAAACTAATGCATAAAACTGTAAATACAGATTAACGCGAATAGACAATGAGCACAAGAGGTACTCACGGAAGGGTACAAGAGGCTGTGGCAGAGGCCGTAGAGATGTTCGAGCTGGATTTTCATCTTCTGGCAACTTGTCTAATTTGGATACAAGTAAGACACCGACTTCACCAATGACTGAGACTGGGTATCATGATCGAGCGACTGGGGACGGCGCACTATCCCAAGCCATGTTGAGGATTTTATAGAGGGTCGCTGGGGACAACTCCAGTCTAACATAGCTGAACTCTTTAGGGGCATTGATGGAGTTACCCCTAATGTGGCTAAATATTAGATTGAGGCCATAAAGAGGATTATGGATGACCTGGACTACACCTCTGAGCATAAATTAAAGGGTACTATATCGCTGCTACTAGATGAGGCATATCAGTGGTGTCTCACTATTAAGGAGGGCACTCAGCCCGATCGACTGACCTGGGAGCTCTTTAAGACTACTTTCCAAGAAAAGTATGTGGGTGGCAGTTATGTGGATGCCCGTAGGAGGGAGTTACTGAATCTGACTCAGGGAGATAGATCAATAGTCGAGTACGAGGCTGTATTTCTATGACTGAGCCACTACGCGCGAGGAATGGTGGCGACTGAGTACGAGCGATGTGTTCGCTTCGAGGATGGCCTCAGGGATAATCTGAGGGTTCTGATAGCTCCGCAGAGGGAGCGAGACTTTGTGGCACTGGTTGATAAGGTGAAGATCGCCGAGGAAGTGAAGCGTGCTTAGTGCCAAAATAGAGAGAGAGGTAGGAATAAGAGGGATTCGGAGCCTTCGAGTTCCGTTCAGAGGCCTAAGAAAAAGGCTAGTGTTGATGGGCCGACCAGATTTGGGGCTCCTATTGCTGCTACTAGACAACTGCCGTGTACTGACTGTGGTAGACGCCATCAGGGCGAGTATTGGAAAAGGACTAGAGCATGCTTGACGTGCGGTTCTTTGGAGCACTGTATTAGGGATTTTCCACGGAGGTTCGATCAGATACAAGCTTCTGGAATGGGTACTGTACCACCACCGAGGGTAGTTTAGCAGCCACCGAGAGGCTGTGGTCAGGCCAGAGGTGGGAATGGTCTGGGCCATGGTCAGAGAGCACCGGGCAGAGGTGCTGGTCATACTGAGGCGAGGCAGCCAGCTGTAGTTTATGCTGCACATTGCGAAGAGGAGGGTGATGCTCTGAACGTCATTACGGGTACGTTCTTTATTTATAATGTACCTTATACTACATTGATAGATATATGATCGATTCACTCCTATATAGCTTGAATCGTATCTAAAAACTTCAGTACACTGGTTGAGAGCACTACGAGTGAGTTCACTGTACTGAGTCCGTTGGGGCAGTGAATAAGGGTTAACAAACTATTTAGAGACGTTCCTCTAGAGGTTGAAGGAGCTATCTTTTTGGCTGATCTGATGGAACTACCTTTTGGAGAATTTGATCTAATATTGGGAATGGACTGGTTAGTTAAACACCGAGTGAGCTTAGATTGTGCCACAAAGAGGGTTGTACTAAGAACTGAGGTGTAACACCCCTAACCCATGTCCGTCGCTGGATTAGGGTTACATGCATTAGCAGATAAGTCAATATTTCCATTCGATCGAAAAATTCTTAGTTAGCATCTTTATCAAATAATTTAATAATAGACAGACAAATTACACATGCGCAAAACATACTTGGTACATTAATCCAAATCATATACGATAATCATAGAGGAACACAAAATAACCTTGCAATGCATATTATATTATTATACCTACAACCAGTTTCTTAGCCGAATACACAGGAACACATACATAACTTTCTCAAGAACATTGCATAACTTGAATTAAACTTAATGGATTTAATACTGAATCAAATCAAACCCTTATCTACAGTTAAATTCATGTATAGATATACTTATATACATATGCACCTCATATACATGCTCACTGCTATATTCGAAAGTAAGCCTCATCAACTAATTCATTAAGCATAAGAATTTCATTTGGATATTTCCTTTTAGTCTAGCCAAACTCACCTATGTATTGCATAACATGATTTACATTTCATAAAATGTCTAACTATGACCGTATATAAACATCCATTTCGATATTTGAATAAGCTAAAATAACAAACAATTATACCAACCTAAATCATTAAGTATCATCACCATCTCTTTACTAGCCATATGCGTAGCTAAATATATATCACACATATATGTCATGACCAATTTACATCTACGATATGCAACTAGACCATAACCGATTATAGCCAAATACAATCCATATTATCTATGCATCGTAATAACATATCCATATGTACTATTTAATTACTAAAAACTGTATGTCTCCACATTAACAACATAGAACATAAGCCATATTCGTATGGCTATAATACATATAGTAATAAAGTTTCTAACTCCAACAAGGACATTTACCAACCTATACATGCCTTTATCCAAAATGACCAAACTAAAAGAGTACCAAGAAGATAATAGTGTGGCTGACTTTGCTGACGATTTTTCGAGCCCGTAGCTTGACCAAAATCTATAAAATAGAACATTAAACATAAACAGAGTAAGCTCACTAGCTTAATAAGTCTCAAGCAATTACGATGCACAATCAAACATTCAAGCATTTACATATAAATATATAAGTATCAACTTGTATATAACATTGAATACAATAGTTTGACCAATAAATTTCACTAAGGCCGAATGCCTTTATTCTCATTTTTACATTTAATAATCACCTATCTTTAATATACAACTCTCCAAAGCATTTAAATAGTATAGATTTTTGCATGTTCCAAAACTATTAACTATGACATACACTTTAGCCACATGATTTTAGCCATACACATATACAAGCATATCCAATTGTTCTCACATTTAACATTTATACATATGTCCGAACCTAAATAGCATAACCAAGCTTTTACTTCCTTATACATATCATGCTCATTATTAATAAATTCAAATGCACACTTAAACACTTCACCAGAAGCTTTGACTACATCACAACTTACTTACTTCGAAAGGATATATATATATATATACATTCACTTACCTTATTCCTGGTATCTAGGCAAGAGCTTATACTTACCCGAACAATTATTTTATTGTCGTAGCTACATTCCACCTTGTAAGTAATTCATGACTTCTTTAATTAAATATATCACCGGCATTAAGCCTGCTAGGCATTAAAGCCCGATTTAATTCACCGGCACGAGGCCTGTTAGGCATTAAGCCCGATATAGATCACCGGCACAAGGCCTGCTAGGCTCGAAGCCCGAATATCAACACTATTAACCATTCATTTCACATTACTTAGTGCTAAATTCACAAACATTTCATATACTTCGTATTTCTTTCACATATCAAACCGAACTTACTTATTCACATTACTTTAAACAAAATAAAGTCAATCCAATAATACATACTACCTCATTTGACCATCACATGAATTTATACTCAAAATTTGCAAATATTATCATTTAATATGTTCATAAGTAATTCTTTAATATATACTTGCTTAGGGACTTACCTCGACTATCGATTGGACGACTTAAACCTAGCTTATTCAATAACCTTCGCCTTTCCCCGATCCAAATCTGTTTTTCTTTGTTCTTGATCTATACACATTAAAATTTAGCTCATTCAAACACAATTCATCTCAATTTAGTCCCAAAACACAATAATGGGTAAATTACCATTTTACCCCTAATGTTTCACATTTTTACATTTTAGTCCTATTTGCACAAAACACAAAATACACAAAATTTCACTATAACACCCTAAGGCCGAATATTTATAAGGACCATTATAGTCCATTTCTTTCATTTATTTTTCATTTTAGCCCCCTCAAAAATTCATTTTTGCAATTTAGCCCAACATACTCAAATTCGCCAAAATTTCCAATACAAAACATACTAATCTTTAACATATCTTTAATTTAAAATCATCAAACATCAAAAACCACATGAACATGTCAATGGCCGAGCATCAAGCATGCCTAGTTTTAAAAGTTCTAACATGGGTCAACTACTGTTCGAAGCAACGATCTCAAAAACGTAAAAATTTACAAAAACCGACTAAGAATTTACCTTGAATGTTGCCGAAATTTTAAAGAACCTAGCTCCCCTTTCTTTCCTCAATATTCACCAAGAGAAGATAAGTAAACATGTTCATTTTTTTGTGTTTTAATTAACATATAATATGGCTTTAATTTATTTACTTATTTAACCTTATAACATAAAATTATATAATATAAAACTTAAGGTTAATCTTGTCATATACCACCCACTAACTTAGAAATGGGTTATTTACCCATTTAATACCTCATATTAAAAAGCCATCATCATTCTAGCACTTTACACTATAGTATGCAACTTTTACACTTTACGCGATTTAGTCCTTTTTGTTAAATTGAACACACAAATGGTTAAATTTTTCTACGACACTTTCACACACATTAATTCACATATAATAAACACAAAATATAATATTTAAATATTTCTTGGACTCAAATTTGTGGTCCCGAAACCACTGTTCCGATTAGGGTCAAATTCGGTCTGTTACATGAGGGGGACAGCGAGGTAGTCGTAATTGGGGAATGTCGGAACTACTTATCGAATGTGATTTCTGCATTGAGTGCTGAAAAGTTAGTTTGTAGGGGATGTGAGGCGTATCTGGCCTACATTAGTGTTTCAGATTCTTGGGATTCTTCGGTTAAGGATATCAGGACAGTTAAGGACTTTTCGGATGTTTTTCCTGAGGAGCTGCCTGGGTTACCTCCGAATCGTGAAGTGAAGTTTGGGATTGAGCTCCTTCCTGGCACGACTCTAGTGTCCATCGCCCCATATAGAATGGCACCAAAAGAGCTTGTGGAGCTTAAGGCCCAGATGCAAGAGCTACTGGATTGTGGGTTCATCCGCCCTAGTATGTCTCCGTGAGGGGCACCAGTTCTGTTTGTGAAAAAGAAGGATGGATCCATGCGTATGTGTATTGACTACCGTCAACTGAATAAGCTGACCATAAAGAATAAGTACCCTCTACCGAGGATAGATGATCTATTCGACCAGTTGCGAGGGGCTTCAATTTTCTCTAAGATTGATCTACAATCAGGGTATCACCAGTTGAGAGTTAAAGAGGCTGACGTGCATAAGATGGCATTTAGGACTCGCTGTAACACCCCTAACTCGAAACCATCACCGGAATAGGGTTAAGAGGTATTACCTATCAACCAGAACATTTAACATATAAAATTTACGACACAAAGTCAATCATCTTCAATCACATTCATTTACAATCATGTTGTCCCTTATCAAGGTCTACGAGACCTATTTCACATGCTAAAGATAGGGTCGAGACTAAACTAAAACATATACAAAATTTCATGAAAAGTTAAAACATTTCTAAAATTCAGGGGTTACACGCCCGTGGGAGGAAACCGTGTGCCCTCCACGGCTTATAGACACACCTGTGTGTCCTCCCAATGGTCATATACTGACTATACCTCCACGGTCACTAGGCACGCCCGTGTACCATGGCTGTGTGCTACTAGGCCATATACTGACTTCCCCACCACGACCACTAAGCACGCCCGTGTGCCATGGCCGTGTACTTTTAACTAGCTATTGACTTGTACACCACGGCTAGCTGACACCCCCATGTCGAGGCCGTGTGCTACCAAGCTACTTCTTGCTATATACCCACGATCTTTAGGCACGCCCGTATGCCACGACCGTGTGACAATATAGGCCATTTCCAAGGCCAAAATGCCACCCACTTGGATCTCACCTACAAGTAATACATACCAAAACATATCATGCATATAAGGCAACCAAAAACATACCAGTATGACTATTCAATCTGTGTGTTCAATTCCTATTCCAACCATAACAAATTCAATACCAAATCTTATCTCATCACAAGCATAATACATTCAATACCAAACATTATTCCTTTTCAATTTCACTAATTCATCCTAGCAATTTACCAACACAAAGTTACCATTCATAAGTAAATTTCTCAACTCACAATCCATACCAAAAGATGCATCATATATATACCAAAGTCATTCATGCTAAAACTAGCACATATCTAGCCACATCTCATGGCTACTATAAATCTCAAACATGATTCAAATGACCAGCCTATACATGCCATATTTTAACTATGTATATCTTTCCAAAATACCCCAAAGTAGATTGCTGACAGTGTGATAGAAAATGCTGACGATCCCCAGATCTGAGCTAGATTTACTGACACTATAAGACAGAGAAACAATCACACAGTAAGCTTTTATAGCTTAGTAAGTCCGTAATATAATACATGTAATTTAACAATTCAAATCATTATACAAGAATAACTCGTCACTTAGATTAATCTACCAAAGTTGTACCAAATTAAATATGCTCAATGCTCACACATCATTCCATTCCTCTACTTTCAACTTCACCAGCCCCTAGATATCACATACTCCTTAACCAACATATAGTTACCATTTATATCTTAACCAGCACATAGTTTCAAACATAACTTTACCAATCACATAGCTATTATAAATACCTTAGCCATTATTTATTTACCAAACATACCTTCATTCATAGCCAATAGTTCTACTCAACCGTTTAAAGATTCATACACAATCTTATCAACTACAAAGGTTAAAAGCATACCTTTTTGCAAACACATAGAGACTCACCAACCAAGCTTCTCAATCACTAAATTTTACATCCCGATTAATCTTTGCTTCTCATTTGATTTATTCTCACACTTAGTACCAATATGTTAAACCGAGCTTATATCGGTATCGCACACACAGTGCCAATTAGATAAGCCAAAACTTATATTTTTTCACACATACAGTGCTATTCATTAAAGCCGTAACTTCTATTGTTTCGCATACACAGTGCTATTCATTAATTATAATCGCACACTTAGTGCCTCAACTCATAGCCGAAGCTTAAATGACACCGCACACTTAGTGCATTTATAATAAACCGATCTTAAACTGGTATCGCACACACAGTGCCATCCACAAAGTCGAAGCTTATATTATTTCGCACACACAGTGATAATCATCTCGATCACATTTCCAATTACGCACACTTAGTGCCGCATAGATCCATTTCTCACATAACATTTATAATTCAATAATATCGTAACCATTCGTTTCACAACATTTAAACATAGCTCAGTACACTTTTTATATTCGAACTTACCTCGGACATCGAACTATCAAAATGGTCGATTAATCGAGCACTTTATCTTTGCTTCGATCTCGATCCGAACCTCCTCTCTCTTGGTCTATACACATTCAAATTTAGTCCATTCAATTACCAAATCATTCATTTTAATCCAAACACACATAATTAGGGTATTTTATACAATAGCCCTCACTTTTTCACATTTTGACACTTTAGTCCTTTATTCATAAAATCATCAAATACATATTAGCTTGCACCCATGCTTAGCCGAATACTCACTATACTCATACAAGCTCATACATTTCATTTGTTTCACATTTTAGTCCTCCAATTTCTTATTTTCTCAATTAAGCCTAAAATACTCAATTTCACTAAAAATCCCAATACAAACTATTTTAATCATTGACTCATATTTTAGTCCAACACCAAGTTTCCATATTTCACTATTAACTAACACATAGCTCAAGTGTTCATCATTGACTCATCACAAAAACATCATCAATGCACAAAATTACAACATGGGTTAGCTAGAGCATGAAGCAACGATTACGAAAACGTATAAATTATCAAAAACCAAAGCCAAAACATACCTTAATTTTGCTTAACAATGGCCGAACCCCTATCTTTCTTTTTTTCTTTTTCTTTTTCCTTGATATTTTCGGCTAAGATGGATGAAATAATCCACTATCTTCTTTCCTTTTATTATATATATATTATATTAACTTTAACTTATAAAGTTAATATATATATATAAACATATATATAAACACACATCAACACTTAATGCCATCCACCATATATATATTTGGCTAATTACAACATTAATCCTCCACTTATAAAGACAACAATAATTTAGCACTTATAAATCAGCACACATTTTTTACACTTTATACGATTAGGTCAATTCTCTTAATTTTAGACACAGTCGATAAAATTACCACACAGAATTTTTACGCAGACTATATCACATTTAATCAACACCAAGAATAATATTAAAATATTATTCCAGCCTCAGATTTGTGGTCTCGAAGCCACTATTCTGACTACAGTCTAAACCGGGCTGTTACACTCGCTATGGCCATTACGAGTTCCTAGTGATGCCATTTGGACTGACGAATGCACCAGCAGCTTTCATGGATCTAATGAACTGAGTGTTCCAGCCCTATTTGGATCGGTTCATGGTGGTATTTATTGATGACATACTGGTGTATTCAAAGACTAAGGGTGAGCATGATGAACACCTCAGAGTGGTTCTGCAGACTTTGCGAGAGAAACAACTATGCTAAGTTCAGTAAATGTAAGTTCTGGTTATGTGAAGTAACGTTTCTAGGACACATGGTTTCTGCTGAAGGGATTAGAGTCGATCCTCAAAAGATTGAGGCTTTCTTGGATTGGAAGAAGCCTAAGACTGTATTCGAGATTCGCAATTTTCTAGGACTGGCAAGGTATTATCGACGGTTTGTAGAGGGGTTTTCACTGATCATTGCACCCTTGACTAAGCTACTACGTAAGGGTGTGCCGTTTAACTGGACTGATGTGCAGCAAGAGAGCTTTGAGAATCTCAAAACTGTATTGATTGAGGCCCCTATCTTGATACAGCCAGAGTTTGGAAAAGAGTTTACTGTTTACAGCGATGCATCACATGTCAGTTTGGGGTGTGTGTTGATGCAAGAGGGTAAGGTGGTAGCGTATGCATCTCGTCAGCTTAAGACTCATGAGGCAAATTATCTGACGCATGACTTGGAGTTGGCCACGATGGTATTTGCACTGAAAATCTAGAGGCATTACCTATATGGTGAGAAGTGTATCGAGATGAGTTGGATATAGTTGGCATGCCATAGGATTGGAAGTGTTCAGGGATTAATTTGACTTCGAGTCGATGAGACACTAGGTGTCAAATTGTTACTTCGGATAAATTCAATGAGGTACTGGGTAGCAAATTACTTCGACATAGCGATGAGACACTGGGTGTCAATTTATTCTTCAAATTATCTGATAAGGCACTGGGTGCCAAGCTGGTGTATTTTGGTTGGATCCGTGTATCCGTCAGAGTCTGACTCGTTTTAATAGGGGGAATTAAATAAAATGATATGATGAATGGTAATTGATAATACCAAATGTGAAATGAAAATGAGACATATGAATTATGAAAAGCCATTTGAGATAACAAATTTAATGAAAATTAAAAGTGCTATGAATAATGTATAAATATGTATGGATTAATATTGAAAGACTTATGATTATTATTGGTATATATATTGAAACGTGTCTTGGAAATGATATTTAATTGATATATTGAAACGTGACATGGAAATGATATTTACTTAATATATTAAAAAGTGATGTGTAAAGATGTGATTATCTTTGATACGTTGATACAAGAAAAACATGTATATGGTGACATGTCGAGAAAATAAGTTTATCAATATTGAATTTATATGTAAGATGTGCAAGTATGCTAACTATTGCTGTTGCTTGATGTTTAGGCAAGTGCCAAGCTATTGATTGAATAGTAATATGTTTATTTATTTAAAGTATTGAAATGGTAAGGTTTAAATTATGCAATTTATTATGGAACGACTTATTATGTGTTCAATTCGAAAAAAGGCTTTGGTTAAATGCACTAATTTGTGACCATGGCTGAATGATATGCATATGACTTATATGACATGTATACGGAATAAGTATGGGAAAGTTAAACTTATATAAAATTTTACTAGGCTTGGGTAATAAGTATATGTGTGATACTATAGATTTATTTACCTTGTGAATCAATAAATATAGTATTATGAGTATTATGGTAACAATATTGGATTATTTTTGGATATGTATAAATTTTATATTGGAAATGAATTAGCATGATTAAAGATTATACGAGCTTACTAAGCATTCATTGCCTACATATTTGTTTTATTTACTTACTTTACAGATTATTGGAAGCTGGAACGAGTTGGAAGCTTATCGGAGCTATATCACACTATCCCATGGTTTATTGGTAATTATTGATGACTTGATTCTGGTTATAAAGGCATGTATAGGTTATTTTGTCTAAATGTTAGTCTATAAGTGTTTTATTAAAATTTGCCATTGTATTTAGCTTGTGTTGGTATTGTGGTGTTTGCATGGTTGCCTTATAATGTTGGTATGATTGAATGATGAGAGGTAAAATAGTAGTTGAATATGCATAAGAGGTGTCTAAAAACATATTGCTTGTGCGTAAACATATAAGTGCAATGATAATTAGTTTTAAGGAAGATTAGTTGGTAATAATTTACACATATATGTTTAGATAAATGGGTAAGTTTGGATACATATAAACGTGATAATAATATTTCATGATTAAAACATGATCCTAACTTAATTTGATACATTTAATTGAGTTATTGATTTGCAAATTGGATGAGTTAGGTCATTAGATTGATGGTTTTGACATAATTTACGATGTGTATGCTATATGATATGATTACTGTTTGTATTTGATCTGAAAAGTTCGGTAATACTTCATAACCCTGTTCCAGGGATGTATAAGGGTTAGGGGGTGTTACAAATTGTCTTCAATATCATAATCGAAATTTTTTACTTGACAATGCTGAATTGAAGCAATTGATTTTGTGTAAAGCTTATGATGGTCTTTTTTCTATGCATACTGATGGTGCAAAAATGTATGATTTGTGAGAATCGTATCAATGGCTAGGTATGAAAAGGAAAATTGTTGAATATGTTGTGGCTAGGTATGAAAAGGAAAATTGTTGAATATGTTGTAAAATGCCTAACTTGCCAATGAGTGAAAGCTGAACATCAAGTTTCCTTTGGGTTGCTTCAACCTATTTCAATTCCCGAGTGGAAATGGGAACGGACTGTTATGGATTTCGTAGTTGGTCTGCCAACTTCGTTGAACAAAAGAAATGTCATTTGGGTAATAGTTGACCGATTGACAAAATCTGCTCATTTTCTGGCAGTGAGAATAGATTGGTCACTTCAGAAGCTTGCCAAATTGTATAATAAAACTTCATGGTGTATCTATGTCCATTATCTTTGGCAGATCCTTATTTCACTTAAAGATTTTGGAAGCTATTGGATTAATATTTGGATACGAGGATGAATTTTAACACTATTTTCCATCCCTAATAGGATGGCCAGTCCAAGCATGCCATCTATGTTTTGGAAGGCCTGTTACGAGCTTGTATCATCGAGTTTGAAGCTAGTTGGGAACATTATTTGCCTCTAGCAAAATTTGTTTATAATAATATTTTCCAATCTAGCATTCAAATGGATCCAAATGAAACCTTGTATGGGAAATGGTGTAGAACACGTTTACATTTGTTAGAATTGAGTGAGAGGAAGATGGTTAGGTTGGAATTTATTCAAGAAACAGAAGATAAAGTGAAGATTAAGATAGATTGAAAGTGACTTCAGATGGACAAAAGTCATATGTTGACTTGAAGTAAAAAGAAATTGAATATGTTGTAGGGGAGAAATTATTTCTAAAAGTCTCTTTGTGGAAGAAAATTATGAGTTTTGGTTGCAAATGGGAATTAAACCCCATGTAACAGCCCGATTTTAGGTTTAGTCGGAACAGTGGTTTCGGGACCCCAAATACGATGCAATAAAATTTTTTTATTATATTTTTATGGTGTACAATTTTATGGAATGATTTCGTGAAAATTTCGTTTGAAAATTTTGACGTTTAGGCACTTAATCTAGTTAAAAGGACTAAATTGCAAAAAGTGAAAAATGTGTGTTCTAGAAGCTAGAGGTGTCTAATTCTTATGAAACTTTAAATTAGAGGTCCTTAGATGATAATTAGACCATTTTCCCTTAGTATGGACAAAAATGGACATGGTTAGTGAAAAATATCAAAGTTTAAGTGAAGGGCATTTTGGTCATTTGGTAAATAAAGCCAAAATAACTAAAATAAAAGATGTCATCTTCTTCAATTTCATCCCCATAGTCGAAAAGTAGAAGATGAGACATAGCTAGGGTTTGGCCAAGCTTTCAAGCTCGATTGTAAGTCCGTCCTTGTCCCGTTTTTAATGATTTTTACGTTTTTGTAAATGTTGGAACTTGATTTAGCTATTTCAAGGGCTAATTTGAAAGAAAATCAAAGTCTAAATTTTTAACCATGATGGATTTTTTTTTATTTTGATGTCTAATGGTAGATTATGGATGTTTGATGTTAGATAAACAACTTTTACTAAGTGATTTTTGATGAAAATACCTAAAATGACCTATTTGTAAAAGTTACAAAATATGTAGTGAAAATGTGAATAAATAAAAAATGTAGGTTGCTATGAGCATGAAAAAGATTCGGCTATGCTTGGGTAATGAAGAAATCAAATGAAAGTTATTTTACGAGCCTAGGGACTAAAATGTAAAATGTTAAAAGTTTAGGGACAAAAATGGAATTTTGCCATAATATGATTTTTGGGCTGAATTGAATATTGTGATGATTGAATAAGTTAAATTTGTTATTATAGATCAAGAAAAACAAAGTTCAGACCTAGACTGGGGGATTAACAAAGTATTTGACGATTAGGTCAAATTCTATTATTTTTGTATCGAGGTAAGTTCGTATGTAAAGAATGCATTGTTATATTTATATTTTAAACGCTTTAATATTGTATGAATTGTGATTTACCCTTTGGATGTAATCGAGAAAGTTTTAACGAGCGAGAAATTTCGGTTGAATACAAATGTCATGACATTAGGGTTAGTAAGGTTACATGTAAGACCATATCTGGGATATAGAAATGATATGAGACTTCGTGTAAGACCATAGCTATTGGCATTGATACGAGATTTCATGTAAGACCATATCTGGGATATGGCATTGGTACGGTACTGTGTGTACGAGATTCCCGAGTATCCTTTAGTATTCTAATTGGTTCAATGGAAAATTTAACGGGAATGTCAAAGTTGTGAAAGACTATGGTTATGTTGTGAATTTGTACAGGTATGTACGTAAAACCCATAATTAATGAGCTCGATATGTGATGAACCCTCAGTAAGGTTGTGATTGAGTAAAATATGACTATGGGATTTTAGTAACATTTATGTTAACTTACATTATTGATAAACCGTAAAAGTAACATATTTTAATCCCACATTTAATATGCTTTTTGATGATTTATTCCTTGATTTTTATAAAAAGGTGCTTTTAATCCTTTCTTTTCATGTCTTATACTCAGGAAAGCACCCACGGATGAAAAGAACGTAAAACGGGCTTAAAACGGGCCAAATAGGCCAATTCACGAAATTGACACAGCCTGGACTTCAAGCCACACGGCCGTGCCTCATTAAATTACTAGAACACGGCCTTCTCCCGATTTACATGGCCGTGCCTCATTAAAGAAGTCCGACCACGGCCTAGCCACAGTCCACAAGGGCGTGTGCCATGGCCGTGTCCTTGTCGCTGGAAGGAGAAATTTCATTCGGGAAAGGATACTTGGAGGCAAAGAAACACATTCCAAATCCTATTCAAACACCCTATTAGGAATTCTACTTAAATTAGGATACTTAGGGGCCAAGTAAGGCATCTCAAAGTCTATATAAACACCCAATGGGGCAACTTGAAAGGGGAGTTCGACAGAAGCCAGAGTCAAAGCTAGGCCAAGGAGCCAAGCCGAGAAGGTCAAAGTTAGGAAATAAACGCGACTATCCCAAGAAGCCGGAATTATACTCAAGACGGCGAAATTCTCCTTCAATTCCTTCAGGGGGTTTTAGGATTTTCTTATGTTTTGTTTTATCTTTTCTCTTGCGATGTTTTGTTTATTCATTATGAACTAAACCCCTCAGATACCTGAAGGGGATAAAACCTAGATGGATCCTTTTATTTGATTTTTAAGTTATATGATAATTACTTTGTTTGTTCTTAATTATGTTGCTTAATCCAAATCTAATGTGCTTAGGTGGAGGAGGAATAGACCCTGCCTGAGAGTAGATCTAACATAATTAAGCGGAGTTAATCGAACACCTAGAGATAAGGTTACGAGATTTTGCCGGATTAGGGTGAAACCTAATATGGGAGTCCATAGATCAATTTACTGCTATCCTAGGGGGTTATTATAAGCGAACGAGAGTTCCACTAATTAACCTAGGGTTAGACGTTATTCGCCTCGATTGAGGGTTTAATATAGGTTAGGGAGTCTTACGGATCAAGCTAAGTAAAAGAAATCATATAATTTAGGGTTAAGTAACAAGTGAAGTCTAGGTGGATTCTTCCTAAGGGTGTCATCGTAATCAACTGAGTTTTCCTTCAAAGTTATTTTCTTATTCGTCCTTTTTGTCCTTGTGTCCTTAGTTTAGTCTTAGTTAATATAGTTTTAAGTAACTTCACTCTATTTTCAAGGCTAATTAATAAAAAGAAAGTTGGTATTAGTACTTTTAGTTCCTTTGGGTTTGATATCTGGTCTTGCCTAAGCTATACTACTGTTCGATAGGTACACTTGCCTTTAATCGTTTTCAGAGTTAGTTTCCAGGTTCGATTATTCTTTTATAAATTTTAAAACTCTGATTTACAGCGATCAATTATGTTAATAACTTACTAAGATTTGTAGCTTACTCCCCTTATTTTCCCTTGTCTTATAGTGTCACCAAGCTAACTCGGGGTTCGGAGATCGTCGGAGATCCACTCACACTATTAACAATTATTTTGATACCAATGAACTAACATTTTGAGTTATGGCATGTATAGGGGACTTGGTCATTTTGTTATGTGTCATAATTGATTTGGCCAAATATGTTGGCTTATATTGGATGAAAATTAATTTTGTAAATGGCCATTGAAATCGACTAATATTGGTATAAGTAATTTATATGATGATGCCTTTCATGGATGTGAGAGTTTACATGATATGAGTTGATTAGTATGAAATGTTTGTGTGTGATAGATAGTATGTGAATGATGTGTTGATGTCTCAGTTGTGGTTGATTTGATTGTATCTATATGCCTAAATTGGTGCTATGTTACATGGTGTAGGTGTGTGTATTAAAAGGTGGCAAATGGCTTGGTAAATAGCCTTATTTTTGTCCACACGGGTAGAGACACGAGCATATGTCTAGGCCGTGTGTGACACACGGTCTGCCCCACGGGCATGTGTTTCAGCCGTGTGTCCCCTGTACCTTAATTGTTGCAAAACAGAATGTCTAGAATTGAGCACACGGGCAGAGACACGTGCATGTGTCTCGACCATGTGTGCTACACGGGCGTGTGTCTCGGTCATGTGAAGTCTGACCTATTTTGTGAAAAATTATGGAAATTAAATTGACCACATGACCTAGCACAAGGGCGTGTGGCACAAGTCAGAGAGCTTTCTATTTTGAACACGACCTGTAGCATGGGCGTGCCCCTTGGACCACATAGGCATGTGAGCCCTGTAACATGAAAATTTTTCTTTGTTTTTGTAAAACTTTCTAAAGTTCCTGGTTTAGTATCGAACCACTTCCAAAGCATGTATTGATCCTTGTAGGCTAGTTTTAGGGAGATATGAAAAGTTTTTAATTTGGATGGAAATTTATGACTCGAAAATGTATGTTTGCTTGTGTTTATGTCTGGTAATACCTCGTACCCTATTTTGAAATTGAATACAGGTAAGAGGTGTTGCATTTAGTGGTATCAGAGCTATGGTTTAGTTGATTCTCGGACTAACGTAGCGTGTGTAAGTGTCTAGCTATACATGCCGTATATGAATTGTGATAGTGAGACGACTCCTGACAATTTTAAACTATGTTTTCATATAGTAAATGGATCCCGATCGAGCTGTAGCTGATAAAGTAGAAAGAAATACTCTGGCTCCTGCTCAAGAGGCAGGGCCATCTGAAAGTAGACCTCCCACGGTTAGTCAGGGAGGAGGAGAAAGGGCTAGGGAAGCCTTCCTTCCCAAAATTGTTAAGCCATTAAAATAAAGAATAAAACTTCAAGTTCAAAAGTAACATTCGACCATTGAGATTTCTAAGGTAAACAAGTCATTTATTTAAATTTTTTTAGGTTTTGATCATGAAAGCTTGATTTAACTAGCTCACGCATCAATTTCTTAAAATTTTAAGCATTTAACAAGTTGCCATTAGAATAAAAATGGATGATTTTGAGCTTGATTTGATGAAATTGGTAATTAGTAAGCTTAGATTATGATAAGGACTAAGTTAGAAAAGTTAAGCTTATTAGATAACTTTGGGACATTAGAGACTAAATTGAATAAATTAAAAACTATCATGAAATTATGCTATAGATAGAAAGTATAAGGTCCCTAATAAAAGGATGTGAAATCAGATTTTGATCCAATGTTAGATACAAAAAAAATATTAGTATCTCAGATACATGGACTAAAATGAATAAATTGCAAAATATATTGATATTGTGTTTTAACATGATTGAGTGTGAAATGATATTCCTTTTATAGACAGAATTGGGTTATCTCGATAGAAAGGAAAAGTGAGAGTTATAGACGAGTAACAAAAACTACGGTTTGTACTTTTATGATTTGAGTTCAATATATGCATATACATGAAATGTTACAAATTGGTTATGTGAGGTAAGTATTTTCTTTGTCTCATGTTTCAATTAGCATATGATGATATAAAATATCAGAAATTGAATTGCATTTAGTTGAACATAGCCTAAATAGACATGATATGAATTATTATATGTGAATATGAACATATATATTCAATTCATTGGTTACCCTATTAACTGTGTTGGGCAGAGTCGGATATAGTTGGCATGCCATAGGATTAGATTTGTATATAAGACTATACTTCAGTCTAAATTGATAATACATGAAGTGCATATTATACTTCGGACATCCAATGAGGTGTGAAGAACCTATTACTTCCATTATACCGATGAGGGGCTGAGTGCAATATTTACTTTGAATGTTAAGATAAGGCACTAGGTGCCAGATTGATGTCATGGTTGGATGATCCATGTATCTGGTCTTGGGTCCGTGTCCGATTAATAGGGGTTATAGAACAAAAATTGGCTAAACTATTATCAATATGAGATGTGATATAAATTGGTATATATATGAAATATAACAAATGACAAAATGTTAAAGGTTATTCGAACTGATTTATACGAGCCCTGAGGGCTGATTTTATATGAATGAATCAACATATTCGGGAAATAATGCGATAATGAAATGAACAATTGGTATGTTATGAAATGAAAGTGGAATAAATTTATTATTTGAAAGAATGAAATTATATGTTCAAATGACTTGTCAAATGACATGGTGCATAAAATTAGTATGTGAGACAAGAAATGGTTGAAATTAGATTATGTATTGATTGTATTTATTGTAACACCCATTGCCCGTATCCGAGTTGGAACAGGGTTCGAGGTAGTACATAGCTAATCTTGCCTAAACATATAAAATAGGGTTATAAAATTTCATTTAACTCTATCGCTCGCACATAACCGGCCTAGGAGGCCCTAAATATACTTCCAAGAAGTATCGAAATTTATTCGGGAACTTTCACGAGTTTGATAAACTTTTTAATAAAATAGGGGCCACACGCCCGTGTAGGCCTAGGGACACGCCCGTGTGCCCCTAAGGCTTGCCCGTGTCTCCTACCCGTGGTCGACACTGGCTAATTTCACACGACCTTGACACGCCCATCTCACTAACCCGTATGCCAAACCTTGGCATTCTGACTTATCCACACGGCCTATACACACGCCCGTATACCCCAGTCGTGTGGTGATTCAAATCCCAAGTGCAGGGTGCAGACTTCACACGGCCTGGGTGCACGCCCATGTGCTAGCCGTGTCTCCCACACGGTCTAGACCCATGCCCGTGTGTCTAGCTAAGTGGGCAATTAGCAGGCTATATACCAAGCCTTTGCCACCCTAGAATGCACACATACATATTTGTACTCAAAATAATACAATTCCTATCCCATGAGCAAGTCTAAGAACTCATTTCCAACATACAAGGTAATTAAAGGGACATATACTTCATGAATTTCATCTTCATTGAACAAAAGAGTTTGTCAAGTATTTGCCTAACTCATAAGGCCATTTACAAAATGACTTTTACTGACTTACATAGCCAACACTTTGACTAACAATTACAACTTAACAAAATACTCAAGTCCTATACATGCTATACTCAAAATAAGTCTAAAATTGTTATACCAAAGTGCTGTCGGTAGGGTGACTTCCAAACTCCTACGGCCACGATCCTCGAGTTACCTTGGCAATACTAAAAGAAAGAAGGGTGATGGAAAAAGAGGTAAGCATAAATCTTAGTAAGTTGCATGGAAATAAATAACAATCATAATGCTCATAAACTAATCCATCCACGGTATTAGTTGACTGTACACAAGTCAAGGCTTCTTGACGATACTTACTTAAAATTGCCCTTATCTAACACATACCATGCCACATATCAAACCGATTCTTCATGACTCATTCACGAGTACCTGTATTTATTTATTCACATGACTTAACTATCATTCACATCTCTACTTCTAAATTCATCTACTTATCCCACCACTCACAAGGGATAGTCAAAGACGTGTGTTTATAGCCACTACTGTAAGTATAAAGCCAATGCCACATCCTCGAGGTGGTCTTACATGGAGTCTCCTCTAGATGCCAATGCCATATCCCGGATATGGTCTTATATGGGATTATCCCGGATATGGTCTTATACGATTTCCATGTTCATCACCGAAGCCATATCCCGGATATGGTCTTATACAGCATCTCAACTCGGTGTCAAGGCCATGTCTTGGACATTGTCTTATACGGGACCTTATTTATTTCATATTTCAATGATAGCATTTCTATAATCAATATGGCCTATTAGGACTCCAACATCTCATTCACCTTAACTACTCAATTTAGTAATGCATCATGCTTTAATATAATGCCAAGCGTTTCTCAACATGATAATATGAATGTTGCTTAAATCACATACAACTTACTTCGTTTTCAAAATGAGCTAGTTCCTCGGTTCAGTCCAAGACTTTATTCTTTCCCCGATCGAGGCGGATTCTCGACTCCTCTTGCTCTATAATAGCAAATTAGCTCATTTTAATCGCTACATTAATATAAGCATTTCAATAGTCATGCTTAAGCAAAATTACCATTTTGCCCATAGACTTTGGCAAAATGACCATTTTGCCCCTAGGCTCTGAAATAAATTCTAATCACATTTCTACCTTCAATAAGCCTATGTAAAAATTTAATTCTCTTAAAGCTATCATCAAAAATCAATATTTCACATACTTACTACAAAATTTGTAACCTTTTCATCAAGGTCCTATTTGGTGTTTTCATGCTAACACCTTTCACAAAAGTTGTTAATCTAACAATTAAGACTCAATTTCTTCCATAAAAATGCAGCAAATAACAATGATAACTCTCATGGAAAAACTCTAAACTTTACACAATATTGCACAATAGTCCCCTCATTTGAAAGCTTAAGCTTTAGGGGTCTCAAAAGTACAACTATTACTAAGAAAAATCATAAAAATCACTTACAACAATGGTGGGAAGTTTGCTAAAAATTTAAGCCTTCAAAACCCCTATTCTTGCTTGCAATTTCGGTGGAAGAGATGAACAAGGAAGATGATATTTTCTCTTTATTTTAATATTAAACTAGTCAAATTTTTGTCACCAACTCTTACTAACTTTGACCAAATTTGTCCATCTTTGTCTCCCTTTAAGTCTATGGCCGGCCAAGCACATGAAAAGGGCTAAACTGCCTTTTAAAAACCTCAATTTAAAAATTTATGGCTATTTGGCACCTTTAGAAATAAAAATGGAATGTTGCACTTTATGCGATTTAGTCATTTTTTTTTTCACGATTGAACACGAAATCGCTAAAATTAAAGCACCAAAATTTTCATCCATATGTGCTATCATGTTCTAACTCATAATATAACATGAAAATAAATTTATCAAATCTCGGATTAATGATCCCGAGATCACTATTTCGACTAGCCCCTAAATCGGACCGTTACATTTATACATGTTAATGTTATCATTTTATTGACTTGAATCATGAAAGTATCACTAAGCTGTATCACTTAGTGTACGGTTTGTTTATTCCATGCACGGGTATTTGTGGATCTCAAAGCCCCTGACCACCTATAAATGTGTTATCATTTATAGAATAAATATCACACCAAAAATATATTAAATTAAATTGGAGGTATCTGCAAGCGTATGGGTCAAATTATAATATAGTATTGTGTTACAAGGGAACACTGATAATCATTCCGAGGATCGTACCCAAGGGATTGCAGATTGGAGAAATTAGTATTAAATTAATTATAGAAACTAATTACTAATCTAGTCGAGTCACAAATTAGTAGTGTGAATCCAAATTAATATTTTAATTAAATTAATTAAATTAACTAACCGAAATTAACCTAATGGACTTTCCTATTCCTAGTGTCGACAACGTGAGCCTCGAGCCTACGATCGATTAAATCCCCAATTATCTAATTAAATAATTAATTATCCTAGATTGAGTTATTTATCACTCTTAGCTATGACTACCCTCCTGGTTCATCTTTACTAAGGGTTACCACCGAATTCACCCTTCCAATCTCTTCCTAGGCATACGGATACCTTTTCGGCCTCTTTGCTAGGAACGAGTTATACACGACAGGATACCCTTCTGGTCTCACCTGTCTGGATATTTTATTAGGGGTGTCACTCCCTAATATACTAAGTACTCTTGAATAAACAACAAATTTCGGATGAATAACTACTCAAAAAATAAATTAGTTTCTTTATCAAATCATGTGAGGTATGAAATAAACACAACAATCTATTCTAATATTCATACAACGAGTAATTGGCCGAATTAATGAAATACAAATAAAAGAATAGATGAGATAAGATGAGAGAATGGTCATCGATGTTATATTAAGGCTCGGATCTAGAGCAATCTCTGCTTGCGATTGTATTCACATCAGAATAGAAAAGTTCTAACTACACCAACATGAAAAGAAAACTAAAACTAAATAGAAACTTGTCTGTCTAAAATTGCTTACAATCTCGGTGACCCTAAGGTTGCTTATTTAGGCAACAACCTACTTGGTGACCACTCGATCCCGAGATACACTTAGATATCAAAGAATAAAATATTCTATTAAAAACAGGGGTCTAAATAAGGAAATTCCCAAGAAGTGTTGTGATAAGAATCAAAAATATCTTGGTAGCCATTGTTGTAACACCCCTCACCCGTATTCAATGCCAGAATAGGGTTATGGAGCATTACTGGACTTACAACACATTTACACCAACTTATCTTATACATTTAATCAATACATGCAATCATCATTCAATCTTAGTCAATTAGTCCCTAATACGAGGCTACGAGGCCCTAAACATGTATTGGGAGTGGTTTGGGACTAAATCGATAACTCGGGAAATTTTTCAACACTTAGAAAATTTTTCTCAAAACAGGGGACACACGCCCGTGCGGCCAGGCCATGTGTCTCACACGACCACTAGACACGTCAGTGTCACTGGTCGTGTGGACATTCGAAATGGGAGCACGTGGCAGTGTCCAAAAAAGGAAGCTTACTGACTTGGATCACACGGCCAACCACACATCCTGTGTCGAGCTGATGTGCCTTTCGAAGTGGCCATACACGTCCGTGTGCCAGGCCATGTGCTACGCTGTGCCAAACTTGTAGGGTATACTAACTTATGCAACACTGTAATAGTCCGGTTTAGACCCTAGTCGGAACAGTGGTTTCGGGACCACAAATCTGAGTCAGAAATATATTTTAATAATATTTCCTGTGTTTATAATGTTTGAATTGATATTTGTGAAATGTTCGTGATTTAATTTGATCGTTTGTATGCTTAATTTGCAAAAAAAGGACCTAATTGCATAAAAGGTAAAAGTTGAGTTCTAATTAGTTATATTCTGAATTGACATGGCTTATTAAAGATGAAGTCCTTAAGTGGATATTTGACCATGAAACAACATAGTGGACAGTTATGGGCTTGTGTTATATGGTTTTCTTATTAATTCATTAAGGTTATTATGGTAATTGTATAATAATTTGTAATAAAATAAACAAAAACATGAAAATGGCCATGCATGATCATCTTTTTGGTCGAAAATTTAAAGAAAGAAATAGGTTTTAAGCTTTGGTTTCATTCGGCCTTATTCAAGCTTAATCAAGGTATGTTTTTGTTTCAGTTTTTGATAATTTTTACATTTTTGAGATCGTTGTTATGTAATCTATCAAGCCCATGTCTCAATTTTTGAATTCGATGATGATTTTGTGTTTTGCCATTGTTGAAAGCTTGTGGTTTTTTTTGTTTGATGATGCAAAATAAAAGATATGTGATAGATTAATATGTTTTGTCTTTGAATTTTTGATGAATTTGAGTAAATTAGACTAAATTGTGAAAATGTTATTTTGAAGGATTAAAATATGAAATAAATGAAATGTGTGGACTCATATGAGCTTAGTGAATATTCGGCTAAGCTATAGTGTGGACAATTTTTGTGAATTTTGTGATTTTTTGAAATAGGACTAAATTGTCAAAATGTGAAAATATGAGGGTTAATTTGTAAAATACCCTAATTATGAGTATATAAATTGAATTGAATGATTTTTTGAATAAAAGAGTTAAATTTGAATGTGTATAGATCAAGAACCAAAGAGAAAAGAATTAGATCAGGGGAAATCAAAATTGTTGATTAGCCGTGTATTTTCGTTCATCGTTGTCCGAGGTAAGTTCATAAGTAAATAAATGTCGTTAAATTTGATTGTATATATATATTATTTGTACTGAATTGAATTATTTCTTGTATATATATGTGAATGCCGAATTGGTAAAAGTGTGGAAGAATAGTTTACAATCTTGAATCGATCGATTTACGACGTCCGAAAGCCCCGTACGAACCTTAGGAATAGTTAGGATACATATGTCATGACATAGGTTTCCGATATGTGTTTTCGTGTAAGACCACTTCTGGGACCTTGGCATCGACTTATGTTGATGTGTAAGGCTATGTCTGGGACATTGGCATCGTATTTATCTTGTGCAAGACCCGGCCTGGGACAGTGGCATCGATATGTGATTACATGTAAGACCACGTCTGGGACTGTAACAGACCGAATTTGACCCTAATTGGAACGGTGGTTTCGGGACCACAAAATCGAGTCTGAGAAATATTTTTATATTATATTTTGTGTTTATTATATGTGAATTGATGTGTGTGAAAGTTTCGTAGAAAAATTTAATTGTTTGAGTGTTTAATTTAGCAAAAAGGATTAAGTTGCTAAGGTGACAAAAGTAGTGAGCAAGAAATTAGAAGGGTAAAGTGAATTGTTTATTAAACTTAAGGATTTGCATGTCAAATTTCCACTTTCCATGTTAGTGGACGATAATAATTAAGGAAGGAGATTATTTTGTATTTTATAATGTGAATAATATATTTTATGATAATAAAATATGTATTATATGGTTTTAACTAAATAAAGATTAAAAAAAAGAAGTAAAAGTGTTCATCTTCTACTCTTCATTGCTGAAACTTTAAGGAGGGGGAAGGGGAAGGATTTTCACCATTTCTAGCCATTTCATGTTCTAATTAGGTGAGTGTTCAAGTTTATTTCTTGATGATTTTTGTAAATTGAGGTAGTCATCTTACAAATTAGCTAACCCATGACCGAATTTTTTTGCTATAGATATGCCTTTCGAAAGTTGCCATGAAAATGATTTTTCTTGTGTTTGAGTGTTTTAAGTTAAATAAGCTATATGTATGTTCGATTATTAAGTTTCTTTACAATCTTTACTAGAGGTTAACTCAATTAAGAATTTGTGAGAAGAGGAACTCATGGATGAACTAAGTAGCATGAATAATGAAAGAAATGTGATGATAGTAGTATTATGAACATTCAGCTTTGGCTTGATGTAGTGGAAATTTTGGTAATTAGTGTTTGGAGTCATAAGGACTTATTTGTAAACGGTATTTAATTATTGTGTTAAAATTGCAATTTGACGTTTTGTATAGATGTAATAAATGAAGGAGAAAATTCAGTTCTTAGGTTTCTAATTTAAATGATGTGTATTATTCAGTTTGAGCAAATAGATAGAATGAATGTGAATAAAATTTATTTGACATTTCATAGATCGGGAACAAAAAGAGAAAGAACTAGATCGGGGAAAGGCTAAGGTGAACGAATAGCCAGAAATTTCAAATCTATTGACTTCTAAGGTAAGTTCTTAAGCAAATATTTATTTAATTGATAATTATGAATATGTTAAATGATGATAATTGGAAATTTTGAGTATAAAATTTTGGGATAGCCGAATGTTCAAGTATGGAATTGGGTTGAATATATATTTTGTAAATGTGATATAAAATAGTGTATTTGATATGATATGTGAAAGTAATGTGAAGTATATGATGTGATGATGATAGTAACATGTAAAAATGTGTATCGAAAGATTAAGCATGTGACTATTTCTGGCTCTGTGTCTAGCAGGCTTTGTGCCGGTGACCTATTTCGGACTCTGTGCCTAGCAAAGCTTTGTCGCCAGGTGACCTATTTCGGGCTTTGATGGCTAGCGGGCTTAATCTTAGGTGTATATGTCAGGCTTAATGACTCGTGATTTATATGTGATGAAAAATGAATTTCTGTTAGGAACTAATGGCTCGGGTAAGTATAAATTTTTGTACTTGCTATAAGTAAGGTAAGTTAGCGTATTATGATTTCAATTAACTATGTTAGAATATGGCTGTGATTCAAAATGGATTTTATTGAAAGCTATAAAGCTTATCGTTGTTGTGTGAAAACATGTTGTATTATAAGAAGAGATTTAAATAAGCTATAAGTATAAATGTGAATGTGAAAGATTTGGATGTGTTTCTAATGATGCATAAATGAGTTTATGTGATGGATATAAATGTGTACTTATTTGAGTTGGAATTTGCTAATGTTTATAACATATTTGTATATCATTTGGATTTTAGTGAATTACATGTGTTATATGGATAAGGTACAAATGCTTAAGATAATGATTTAATTGTATTCGGCAAGAGTTGTTTCATATGATGAATTCTTTGTTTTTAATGGTATATGCATAATAAGATTCAAGTTATAATGTTTAAATATTTTATTAATGAAAGTAAAATTTGCTTGAGACTTACTAAGCTTTTGAGCTTACCTTGTATGCATTCGTTGTTGGTTTTATAGATTTTGGACTTGGCTGCTGGCTCATCGGATCGTTGGGAAGTCAACCATGTAATATCCCGGGTTAGGGGCTATTTTGTGTTGCATGATATTGCATGTGTTTAGTGTGCTGTGTTGCTATTTCGGTGTTTTCGGGGTTTAATGGTAGGCTAGGAGTAAGCCTGAGTAGGTAGAAAAATTTTAGTTTTTAAGCTTTGAGTCAGGGGAGCTGATGGAGCTGAGGGATGTGTAGTTTATGTTGTGTTTCTGAGCACAAAAGAGGAGCTGGTGGAGTGGCAAAGCATGCGCCACATGGGGGAGCTTGATGTGGCGTCATCTTCAGGAGAGGGAGGTCCAGTGTTCGAGCTGCAGAGTTCCCCTTTTGGCTTCTTTTTTTGGACGGCATGGGGGAAAGAGTTTGTGGCAGTTCAAACTCTGCCTAAGACTAAGTCTTCCCATTTGAATGTTAGGTGGGGAGTGAGTTTAGGAAGTTGACTAATTCAACCTTTTTGAATTAGTGGATGTGAGGGAATGGGGGGATTGAGGCCGAATCTTAGGGGGAGTTTTGGGGGGGGAGTGACGGCTTGGTATTGTGGGTGTGTTAGTGCCGAAATTCATTTTGGAGTTTTGGTGTTTTCGGTCAAAATCTTTAGAAGCAAATTCTCTCTTTGTGCCTTACCAAAGCCGAAAGTTTTAGCACTTGCCGAATTGTTCTTTGCTTATTTCTTTTGTTTCTAATTTTCCTTGCTAGCCGAATGTCAATGTCACCTTGAAGACACATCCGTGGCTTGATTTCTTTCACTTTTGCTTTTGGCCGAACCTAGCATTCCTCTTGCATTCTTTTTCTTTTTCTCTTTTGAAACTCTACTAGCCGAATATTCACCTCCTCATCTTCTTTTCTTTTGTCCATTGTAGTCGAATTCTCCATTTCTTTTCTCCTTTCTTTTTGTGCCGAAACTCTACTCATTTGCAATCTTTTTCTCTCCTTTACACTAAAGCCGAATTTAAGGATATTAAAACACTTGTAGCCGAATATTCTCCCCTTCTCCTAGTAGTCTCCCTTGGCCGAATCTTTGGTGGTTCTCTCCTAGTGTGGTTAGTGAATCTTTGTTGGTAAGTAAGGGTAAGTGATTAGTTATTGTTAGTTCAATCTTATGATTTCGATCAAGACAAAGGTGGTTTGGGATTAATTATGTTTTTGTTAGGTGTTGGCCGATTATCAGAACAATCACTGTTGATTCGGGTTTGGTAGGAAACCAAACATTTGCAAGGTAAGGGTGATTCGACAAACCCTTTTTGGTCTATATGGTGTTGGCCGAATGGTCTTAGTGTCTAACCCTGTGTTGGCCGATTGTTATAGGAGTCAGATTCGAGGGACTTAGCATTCGTTCTCGTTGGGATTTCTAGACTCGTAGTTATCAGGTGTGTAACTAACACACTAGTACTTAGTAATATTATTAATAAACCGTTTTGCCTGTTAAAATTATAACAGTATGATGGACAAGTGAATACCCAAAATGGGGTATGTGGACGATTCGGGTAAGTTGTTCTATTATGAGTACTATTAATAAAGTATAATATCATGACCTATGTTTTGTATGTATGTTATGAGAGACTGCTTGGTATGTTGGCATGATATGCATGACTTGCATGAGATGCATGATACATGAGTATGGTATGTTGATGGGTGATATGAGATGAGGGAGCAGTGATATTTTGTGCTGACGAGCACCAGTGCTTTGGTAGCACACTTTGTGACTTTGGGTCACCAGAGGTTTGGCACCTCCAGAGGTTTGGTACCTCAGCGTCTCGTCCCAGTGGCTCAGTACCACAGTGGGTTGGCCCCACAGATGATTATACGGGATTGACGCCAGTGTTTTGGTAACACACGATGGGTTGGCCCCATCAACAGATTTGTGACTACGGTCACCAGTGCTTTGGTAGCACATTGTGTCTTTGGGACACCAGTGGTTTGGCACCACATTGCGACTTGTCCCTGTAGTTTGACCACCGTGGGTTGGCCCCACTTGAGCTATGGGATGGAAATCGCTAGTGTTTTGGTAACACACGATGGGTTGGCCCCATCTTTGGATTTGTGACTTCGGTCACGGTGCTTTGGTAGCACAATTGTGTCTTTGGGACACCAAAGTGGTTTGGGACCACATTGATGGATAATGTGTCTTTGGGACACAAAGTGTTTTGGTAACACATTGTGACTATACATCACCGGTGGTTTGGCACCACCAAGTGGTTTGGTACCACACGGGTAGAAAAGGTGTATGGATGGTTAGGATCGGGTTGCATTAATTATGTTGCTATGTATGATGTGTGTTAGCATGTGGTTTTTATCGGGAGCGGGATTTACACATCGAGTCACTCGACTCACCCTCTCCTTTGACATTTGGTGACTCGTGAGACGCGGACTTGGAGCCGGATGGACTCGGGGTGCACATGCCATGCTCTAATAAAAGCTTTGCTCGATTTATTACATTTGGGTACTTTAGTTTATTTATTTTTATTTGGGTTTATCTTGGATTTGTAAAAGCTTTCTAAGATGTGCTTTATGATGTCTATATTTTTACATTAGATTTTATATGTCAGAATCTGGAAATAACTTGGTACAAAATTTATTAAAATTGGAAAGACGACGTTTTCAAACCAACAAAGCGATATGTTTTTGAACTATACCATCGGGTATCACACCGTTTTCATAATTGAATGAAAAACAATCGGACTCAAACTTGAAACCAAAAATTTTTCTAAGACTTAATATTCAACCACTCGTTTTCAAAAAAGAAAAAAAGTTTTATCAAGTCTATTTAGTACAAATTCGAAATTTTCAAATACGTTTTCCCTCGTAGCATACCAGATTCGGTCGTGGTGTTTGGACCGGGTTTGGGGTGTTACAATTGTGGTATCAGAGCTAAGTTCAAAAGCTCGGCTGTGGGCTTGAGGCCCAAATTGTTTTCAAAAGTCTGTTTTAAGTATTTTTGGGTTGAATACATGGTTTACAAGGCATGGCACCGAGTCTCCGGCACCAGTTCGCCCAGGTAAGTAATTCTAAACTCTTCTGTGAATTATTATCTGTAGAAGGGTAGGTGATATGGAACGTAGTTAGATTTATAGGACTTGAACCCTAGGATTAGATCACTCAAACACTCGAACTAAAGCATAAGACTTAAAGCACTAAACCAATCTATGACTCAGCCACGGGGCCTGGGTGTGGTAACTCCCGCACGCATGTCTAGGAGAGGATCGGAAGAGCTTGGTATTTAAGCAGTCCTCGTGACTCACCTCCTCTTCGCAGGTATCCCACCTGGTGCATAGCTCGAGTTCACCCTGACCAAGAAGGCTCGGTCATAGACTTAACCTAACGACTAAAACCCGAAAAAGGGAATTAGCCATGTTTTCGAAAATACAACAACTTTAATGTTTTTCAAACTTTTTGCAATACACTCTTTCAAAACCGAAAATGTCACATTTACAACAATTTTACTTGAAAAACCCTGATTTATGGAAAATTACAAAAATGCCCTTAGGGGTAAATTTACTAAAATGCCCTTGGTTTATGAAATATCAACTCAATGATTTTTGCCCAAAATTTCAATGATGTTACGAAATACAAACATTCTATTTTACAAAATATCAATCGAAAATTTTGATTTTGGAAATTTACGAAAACGCCCTCAGTTTGTGAAAATTACCAAAATACCCCTGGTTTCCAAAACAAAGTATTTTACAAAATTTTCAAAGAACACTCTCAAATTTTTGGAATTTCAAATTGACCGGTTTTACGAAAGTTTTAAAATGTCTTTTATTACGAAAATACCCTGTAGGGAAAATGACGAAAATACCCTTGGGCTAGAATGGGCAGCAATGTCCGAAGAGTGAATAGGTATGGAAAGGGTTAAGGAATGAATGTATGACCTCTTTTTGGGTGAATAGGATAGAAGATTGAAACCTTGGTTGCTCGAAAGAACCCCTGAATAAACTCTATTCATAAAATTTCTTTGCGGTTAAGAAAGTGGAACGATACTAATGCATAAAAATCTTTTTAATCAGAAACGTAGATCGTTAGACATGAGCACTCGAGGCGGACGTGGTCGTAATACTCGTGGTAGAGGTAGGGGTAGAATGACGGTTTCTGAACCCGTAGGATCTGGTCAAGGGTCAGAAAATGAGATGCCGGTTCCGCCACCAGCTGGAGGTGGTGAGTTCCAGGATCAGACTGGAGATGATGCAGTGTCACAGGCGATGCTGCGGGTGTTGGAAAGGGTAGCTGGTGTAAGTGGTGGTGCGGGAGTTAGGAAATCTGTTCCTGAGAGGCTCCGGGCTAATGGGGCCGAATTTTTCCGAGGTGTATCGGGTGTTGCTCCTAGCACTGCTGAGTATTGGCTGGAGGCAACTGAGCGGATCATGGACGATCTGGACTTGACGACTGAGGAGAAGTTGAAGGGCATTGTATCGCTTCTCCGGGATGAGTCATACCAGTGGTGGCTCACGGTTCGGGACAGTGTGGCAGCTGAGGATCTGACTTGGGATTATTTTAGAGCTGCATATCAAAAGAAGTACATCGGGGCTAGTTATCGACTCGACTCAAATGAAAGGCATTTCGAGACTTGTTCGGGGAGTAAATCTATTGCTCAAGACGCAGGGTGAGTTCTGGCCGAGTAGGTATGCCGAGGGCATTGTAGCCACCGAGCATGAAAGGTGTGTTCGTTTCGAGGATGGGGCGAGACGAGTTGAGGTGGCGATTGCTCCACGGCGAGAGAGCGAGTTTCTTGTCTTAGTCGAGAAGGCTAAGGTAGCCGAAGGTGTTAAGGAATCAGTGAGACAGAGCATGGACAGGAGTAGGCTTAAGAGGAGCTTTGGGCCTTCGGGATCGTCTCGCAATCCGCAAAAGAGGGCTAGACCGAGTGGACAGAATCAGTCTGCTAGATTCGTTCTGTCGCTAAGGCGAGGACCGCCGCAGTGATGTAATCAGTGTGGGAAATCTCATTGGGGTGGCTGTTGGAGTGGTGGAAAAGGTTGCTTCGAGTGTGGTTCTCTGGATCATCGCATTAGGGACTGTCCGCGTAGGATGGCCAGGATTGATCCGAGAGTCGGGCCGTGTCGATTGAGGTAATGGACCGCCACCACGAGGGCCGTGGTAATGGCAGAGGTGGTAATGGATTTGGTCGAGGTCGTGGAGCACAGGCGCAGAGGTGCGGGTAGTTCGAGGCACGACACTGGTGCCGTGTATGCGACTAGGCGCCGCGAGGAGGGCGACGCACCGGACGTAATCACCGGTACGTTTTTGATTTTTGGTTCTCCCTATACTGCTTTAATTGACTTGGGTTCCACGCATTCGTATGTTGCTAGTAGTATAGTTGAGACCATGGACTTAGACTCTGAGATATCTTCTAGACAGATGACTGTACTTAGCCCTCTAGGTCACTCTGTAGTGGTAGATAAGTTGTATAAGGATGTACCCCTAGAACTCCAAGGGGTCATTTTTGCTGCTGATCTGATGGAACTGCCGTTTGAGGAGTTCGATCTGATTCTTGGGATGGACTGGCTGGTGAAGTACCAGGCCAAAGAGGATTGCGCGGCTAAGCGCATGGTTCTATCGACGGATAAGGGAGATGAAGTGATTATGATAGGTAATAGGAGAGATTACTTATCCAATGTAGTGTCGGCATTAAAAGCTGTAAAGATGGTCAGGAAGGGCTGTGAAGCGTATGTGGTTCATGTGTATGCCTTAGAGGCTAAAGAGTCCGCTGTTGAAAAGGTTCGTACTGTTAAGGAATTTGTTGATGTGTTTCCAGAGGAGCTTCCGGGTTTGCCACCGGATCGTGAGGTAGAGTTTGGGATAGATCTCGCTACCGTGGGCTGCGCGCGGTGTCTATTGCTCCATATAGGATGGCACCAAAGGAATTGGTGGAGCTTAAGGCTCAGATTCAGGAGCTGTTGGATCGAGGTTTCATTAGGCCAAGTGTTTCACCGTGGGGAGCGCCGGTATTATTCGTCAAGAAGAAGGACGGTTCGATGCGGATGTGTATCGATTACCGCCAACTGAATAAGCTGACGATTAAAAACAAGTATCCGTTACCACGGATAGATGACTTGTTTGATCGGTGAAAAGGTGCATCGGTGTTTTCGAAGATCGATTTGAGGTCTGGGTACCATCAGTTGAAAGTTAAGGAAGCGGATATCCATAAGACAGCGTTTCGGACTCGGTACGGGCACTACGAATTCCTGGTAATGCCGTTCGGGTTGACTAACGCTCCGGCAGCTTTTATGGATATGATGAATAGGTGTTTCAAAGCGAGATCCGGATCGGTTCGTCGTGGTTTTTATTGACGACATCTTGGTTTACTCAAGGTCGGAAGAAGAGCATGATGCACACTTAAGAGTGGTGTTGCAAATTTTGAGGAGAAGCAACTCTATGCTAAGTTCGGTAAGTGCGCGAGTTCGGCTTGGGGAAGTGACGTTTTTGGGTCATGTAGTATCGGTGAGGGATTAGAGTAGATCCTCGGAAGGTTGAGGCGATTTTGGATTGGAAGCCTCCTAAGTCGATTCTTTGAGATTCGGAGTTTCCTAGGTTTGGCAGATACTCTAGAAGGTTTGTTGAGGGTTTCTCGTTAATTGCAAAGACCGATGACTAAGTCATTGTTAAGGAAGGGAGTTCCGTTTGTTGGACCGAGAAACAGCAGGAGAGTTTTGATAAGTTGAAGAAGATCTTGACAGAGGCTCCGTGTTGATTCAACTCGAGGTCGGGTAAGGAATTCACGATTATCGCGACGCATCACATACGGGATTGGGTTGTGTGTTGATGCGGGAGGGTAAGGTAGTGTGCTTACGCTTCTCGGCGGTGAGGCCACACGAGGTCAACTATCCGACGCACGACTTGGAGCTAGCGGTTTGTAGTCTTCGCTCTAAAAACTGGAGGCACTACTTATGCGGGGAGAAGTCAATCGCTCACACGGATCATAAGAGTTTGAAGTATCTACCGACTCGAAGGATCCGAATTTGAGGCGGCGTAGATGGGTTGAGTTGCTCAAGGACTACGATCGTTCAATTGAATATCATCAGGGCAAGGCTAACGTGGTGGCGCACGCGCGTTGAGCCGTAGGGTTGTTTCGCACTTAAGAGCTTTGTTTGCCCATTTGAGTTTGTATGACGACGGAGTATTCTCGCAGAGCTGCGCAGTTAAGCCTACTTGGGTTGAGCAGATCAAAGAGAAACAATTGGAGGATGAGGTTCTGAGTGCGCGAAGGTTACAAGTGCAGAATGGTGGTTTGGAGGGTTACAGCTTGTCTAATGATGAGGTTCTGTGTTTTCAAGGAAAGGCTTGTATGCCCAAAGATGTTGAGTTGAGGCAGAGGATTCTTCAGACGCATATATGATCCTTATGCTATGCATCCCGGAGGTAGCAAAATGTATAGGGATCTTAAAGAGCGATTTTGGTGGCACGGCTTGAAGAAAGAGGTAACAGAGTTTGTTGGGAAGTGTCTGACTTGTCAGCAGGTCAAGGCTGAACATCAGTTGCCGTCGGGTTTGCTTCAGCCTGTGAAGATTCCTCAGTGGAAATGGGAAAGGATAACTATGGATTTCGTCAGTGGTTTACCGCTTACGCCAAGCAAGAAAGATTCAGTTTGGGTTATTGTGGACCGTTTGACTAAGTCGGCCCATTTCATTCCGGTGAGAGTGGACTATTCACTTCAGAGGTTGGCGAAGCTTTATGTATCAGAGATAGTGATGCTACACGGCGTTCCAGTTTCGATAATCTCAGATAGGGATCCGAGGTTCACGTCAAGGTTCTGGAGAGCATTGCATCAGGCTCTTGGTACGCGCTTGGATTTCAGCACGGCTTTTCACCCGCAGTCTGACGGGCAATCAGAAAGGGTCATTCAAATCTTGGAAGACATGTTGAGAGGTTGTGTTCTGGACTTCAGGGGCAGTTGGGATGAGTTTCTGCCGTTGGCCGAGTTCGCCTATAACAACAGTTACCAAGCGAGCATTAAGATGGCACCATATGAGGCGCTGTATGGTAGGAAGTGTCGCTCACCTACTTGTTGGACAGAGTTAGGTGAACGTCAGTTGTTGGGACCCGAGTTGGTTGCTGAGACAGAAGACAAGGTTAGGTTGATTCAATCTCATTTGAAGGAAGCTTCGGACCGGCAAAAGTCTTATGCCGATCTTAAACGAAGAGATATAGAGTTCGCGGTAGGAGATCGTGTTTTCTTAAAGGTCTCGCCTTGGAAGAAGGTGCTGAGATTTGGCAGAAAAGGCAAGCTAAGTCCGAGGTTTATTGGGCCGTATAAGGTATTGAGACGAGTTGGACCAGTGGCGTATCAGCTTGAGTTGCCAGCAGAGCTTAGTCAGATTCACGATGTTTTTCACGTGTCGATGCTTCGGAGGTATCGTTCAGATCCATCTCATGTAGTAGCAGTGGAGGAGATCGAGGTAAATCCAGATATGACCATAGAGGAAGAACCAGTGCAGATTCTTGATCGGGAAGTGAAGGTTCTGCGTAGAAAGTCTGTGCCTTTGGTTAAGGTTCTTTGGCGGAATCATGGCGTGGAAGAAGCCACGTGGGAACCCGAGGATACGATGAGACAGCAATACCCGCAACTCTTTTGACCGAGGTAATTTGAGGCGAAATTATTTTAAGGGGGGTAGAACTGTAATATCCCGGGTTAGGGGCTATTTTGTGTTGCATGATATTGCATGTGTTTAGTGTGCTGTGTTGCTATTTCGGTGTTTTCGGGGTTTAATGGTAGGCTAGGAGTAAGCCTGAGTAGGTAGAAAAATTTTAGTTTTTAAGCTTTGAGTCGTGGAGAGCGATGGAGTGAGGATGTGTAGTTTATGTTGTGTTTCGAGCACAAAAAGAGAGCTGGTGGAGTGGCAAAGCATGCGCCACATGGGGAGCTTGATGTGGCGTCATCTTCGTGAGAGGGAGGTCCGGTGTTCGAGCTGCGAGAGTTCCCCTTTGGCTTCTTTTTTGGACGGCATGGGGGAAAGAGTTTGTGGCAGTTCAAACTCTGCCTAAGACTAAGTCTTCCCATTTGAATGTTAGGTGGGGAGTGAGTTTAGGAAGTTGACTAATTCAACCTTTTTGAATTAGTGGATGTGAGGGAATGGGGGGATTGAGGCCGAATCTTAGGGGGAGTTTTGGGGGGAGGACGGCTTGGTATTGTGGGTGTGTTAGTGCTGAGAAATTCATTTTGGAGTTTTGGTGTTTTCGGTCAAAATCTTTAGAAGCAAATTCTCTCTTTGTGCCTTACCAAAGTAGAAAGTTTTAGCACTTGCCGAATTGTTCTTTGCTTATTTCTTTTGTTTCTAATTTTCCTTGCTAGCCGAATGTCAATGTCACCTTGAAGACACATCCGTGGCTTGATTTCTTTCACTTTTGCTTTTGGCCGAACCTAGCATTCCTCTTGCATTCTTTTTCTTTTTCTCTTTTGAAACTCTACTAGCCGAATATTCACCTCCTCATCTTCTTTTCTTTTGTCCATTGTGAAGCCGAATTCTCCATTTCTTTTCTCCTTTCTTTTTGTGCCGAAACTCTACTCATTTGCAATCTTTTTCTCTCCTTTACACTAAAGCCGAATTTAAGGATATTAAAACACTTGTAGCCGAATATTCTCCCCTTCTCCTAGTAGTCTCCCTTGGCCGAATCTTTGGTGGTTCTCTCCTAGTGTGGTTAATGAATCTTTGTTGGTAAGTAAGGGGTAAGTGATTAGTTATTGTTAGTTCAATCTTATGATTTCGATCAAGACAAAGGTGGTTTGGGATTAATTATGTTTTTGTTAGGTGTTGGGCGATTATCGTAACAATCATCTTTGTTGATTCGGGTTTGGTAGGAAACCAAACATTTGCAAGGTAAGGGTGATTCGACAAACCCTTTTTGGTCTATATGGTGTTGGCCGAATGGTCTTAGTGTCTAACCCTGTGTTGGCCGATTGTTATAGGAGTCAGATTCGAGGGACTTAGCATTCGTTCTCGTTGGGATTTCTAGACTCAGTAGTTATCGGGTGTGTAACTAACACACTAGTACTTAGTAATATTATTAATAAACCGTTTTGCCTGTTAAAATTATAACAGTATGATGGACAAGTGAATACCCAAAATGGGGTATGTGGACGATTCGGGTAAGTTGTTCTATTATGAGTACTATTAATAAAGTATAATATCATGACCTATGTTTTGTATGTATGTTATGAGAGACTGCTTGGTATGTTGGCATGATATGCATGACTTGCATGAGATGCATGATACATGAGTATGGTATGTTGATGGGTGATATGAGATGAGGGAGCAAAGTGATATTTTGTGTCGACGAGCACCGGTGCTTTGGTAGCACACTTTGTGACTTTGGGTCACAGAGGTTTGGCACCTCCAGAGGTTTGGTACCTCGGCGTCTCGTCCCAGTGGCTCGCAGTACCACGATGGGTTGGCCCCACGATGATTATCTGGGATTGACGCCCGATGTTTTGGTAACACACGATGGGTTGGCCCCATCAACAGATTTGTGACTACGGTCACCGGTGCTTTGGTAGCACATTGTGTCTTTGGGACACCGGTGGTTTGGCACCACATTGCGACTTGTCCCCGTGGTTTGACCACCGTAGGTTGGCCCCACTTGAGCTATGGGATCGCCTCGCTAGTGTTTTGGTAACACACGATGGGTTGGCCCCATCTTGGATTTGTGACTTCGGTCACCAAAGTGCTTTGGTAGCACAATTGTGTCTTTGGGACACCAAAGGGTTTGGGACCACATTGATGGATAATGTGTCTTTGGGACACCGGTGTTTTGGTAACACATTGTGACTATACGTCACGGTGGTTTGGCACCACCGGTGGTTTGGTACCACACGGGTAGAAAAGGTGTATGGATGGTTAGGATCGGGTTGCATTAATTATGTTGCTATGTATGATGTGTGTTAGCATGTGGTTTTTATCGGGAGCGGGATTTACATTGACTGAGTCACTCGACTCACCCTCTCCTTTGACATTTCGGGTGACTCGTAGACGCGGACTTGGAGCGGGATGGACTCGGGTGCACATGCCATGCTCTAATAAAAGCTTTGCTCGATTTATTGCATTTGGGTACTTTAGTTTATTTATTTTTATTTGGGTTTATCTTGGATTTGTAAAAGCTTTCTAAGATGTGCTTTATGATGTCTATATTTTTACATTAGATTTTAATATGCTGTAACGGAAATAACTTGGTACAAAATTTATTAAAATTGGAAAGACGACGTTTTCAAACCAACAAAGCGATATGTTTTTGAACTATACCATCGGGTATCACACCGTTTTCATAATTGAATGAAAAATAATCGGACTCAAACTTGAAACCAAAAATTTTTCTAAGACTTAATATTCAATCACTCGTTTTCAAAAAAGAAAAAAAGTTTTATCAAGTCTATTTAGTACAAATTCGAAATTTTCAAATACGTTTTCCCTCGTAGCATACCAGATTCGGTCGTGGTGTTTGGACCGGGTTTGGGGTGTTACAAACCATACTATCACTTCTTTTGGTATATTCAAGCTAGTTATTTTTGAAACAAAGGCATGTACAGGCTAGTTTAGTGTGTGAATGATTTTTTATCTATATTCATAATAGATAGGGTCTTTGCACGACCGAGCTTCTCTCCTTGTGGTGCACCTGTTCTTTTTGTGAAAAAGAAAGATGGAATGATGCGAATGTGTATTGATTATTGGCAACTGAATAAGGTAACTATAAAGAATAAGTACCCGCTACCTCGGATTGATGATTTGTTTGATCAGTTGAAAGGGGCTTCAGTATTTTCAAAGATAGATTAGAGATCGGGCTATTATCAGTTGCGAGTCAGAGATACAGATGTGCCAAAGATTGCATTTCGAACGAGGTACGGACATTTTGAGTTTCTGGTTATGCCTTTTGGACTTACTAATGCACTTGCTATTTTTATGGATCTGATGAATCGGATCTTCAGACAGTTTTTGGACCGATTTGTAGTAGTGTTTATTGATGATATACTGATCTACTCCAAAGATGAAACTGAGCATGCCGAGCATTTGAGATTAGTATTACAAACTTTGCGAGATCAACAGTTGTATGCAAAGTTTAGTAAATGTGAGTTCTGGATGAATGAAGTCAGCTTCTTGGGTCATGTTGTTTCAGCGTCAGGTATTCGGGTGGATCCAAACAAAATATCGGCCATACCCGATTGGAAACCACCAAAGAATGTTTCTGAGATTCGAAGCTTTCTGGGACTTGCGAGATACTACAGACGGTTTGTAAAAGGTTTTTCTGTGATAGCTACACCGTTGACAAAGTTATTGCAGAAAGATGTCAGGTTCGAGTGGTCGGAAAAGTGTCAGAAAAGCTTCGATCAGTTGAAAGCCTGTTTGACCGAAGCTCCAGTGTTAGTTCAGCCTGAATCGGGTAAAGAATTTGTTGTTTATTCTGATGCTTCTTTTAATGGTTTGGGCTGCGTTTTGATGCAGGACGGTAAAGTCGTAGCCTCCGCTTCGAGACAATTGAAGCCACATGAAAGAAATTACTCGACACATGACTTAGAACTCGCAGCTATTGTGTTCGCATTGAAAATTTGGCATCATTACTTATACGGTGAGAAATGTCATGTTTACTCGGATCACAAAAGTCTGAAGTATTTGATGACTCAGAAAGACCTGAACTTGAGACAACGCAGATGGTTAGAACTGTTAAAAGACTATGAGTTGGTGATTGACTACCATCCGGGGAAAGCTAACGTTGTCACAGATGCGTTAAGTCAAAAATCATTGTTTGCTCTTCGTGCGTTGAACGTACAGATGGTAATGTCTGGTGATGGTTCGATCATAGTCGAGTTAAAAGCAAGATCGATATTTATTCAGCAAATTTGTGATGCACAAAAAATCGACAAGGATTTGATTGCTAGACGAATTCAGTGTGAAAAAGATGCGAAATTAGAGTTTCAAATTGATGCAAATGATTGTGTGAACTTTAAAAGCCGAATATGTGTTTCGAAGGACGTGGATTTGATTCAGATGATTTTGAGTGAGGCTCGTAGTGGGCGATTATCGATACATCCGGGTAGCACGAAAATGTACAATGATTTGAAACAGTTCTATTGGTGGCCTGGCATGAAACGGGATATATCCGAATTTGTTTCAAAGTGCTTAATTTGTCAGCAAGTAAAAGCCGAGCATCAAGTGCCTTCTGGGTTACTTCAGCCGATCATGATACCTAAATGGAAATGGGATAGAATCACTATGGATTTTGTATCTGGTTTGCCTATGACACCGAGCAAGAAAGATGCAGTCTGGGTTATAGTGGATAGACTGACCAAATCGGCTTATTTCGTACCAGTTCGTACAGACTATTCGCTCGATAAACTTGCTGAGTTGTATGTATCTCAAATTGTGAAATTACATGGTGTGCCGAGTTCTATTGTTTCAGACAGAGATCTGAGATTCACATCGTGGTTTTGGAAGAAGTTACAAGATGCTTTAGGTACTAAACTCCACTTTAGCACAGCCTTCCATCCACAGACAGACGGTCAGACTGAGCGAACCATTCAGATACTTGAGGACATGTTGAGATGTTGTGTTCTCGAGTTTGAAGGTACATGGGAAAGATACTTACCTTTGATTGAATTTGCATATAATAACAGTTTTCAATCAAGTATCAAAATGGCACCTTATGAAGCTCTTTATGGTTGCAAGTGCCGTACACCGTTGTATTGGACTGAGCATAGTGAAAGCAAAATACACGGGGTTGATTTGATTAAAGAGACTGAACAGAAAGTGGCTGTGATCAGAGATAATTTGAATGCTGCCTTGGATAGACAAAAGTCTTATGCTGATTTGAAGCGTAAAAATGTTGAATTTCAAGTCGGAGATCGAGTGTTTTTGAAAGTTTCCCCGTGGAAGAAGGTACTCTGATTTGGTAGAAAAGGCAAACTGAGTCCGAGGTTTATCGGACCGTACGAGATCATCGAACGTATTTGGCCTATTGCTTATAGATTGAAGTTGCCCTCTGAATTGGAAAAGATACGCAACGTATTTCACGTTTCAATGCTTCGTAGATATAGATCAGATCCGTCACATGTGATCACCCCGTCAGAGATTGAAATCCGATCTGATATGACGTATGAGGAAGAACCGATCCGTATTTTAGCTCGGGAAATGAAAGAGTTAAGAAAAAAGAAAATTTCGTTAGTGAAAGTGTTATGGAACAGGCACGGAGTTGAAGAGGCTACGTGGGAGCCCGAGGACTCATTCAGGCAACAATATCCAACTTTGTTTAACGGTAAGATTTTCGAGGACGAAAATCCTTAAGGGGGGAGAGTTGTAACAGACTGAATTTGACCCTAATCGGAATAGTGGTTTCGGGACCACGAATTCGAGTCTGAGAAATATTTTTATATTATATTTTGTGTTATTATATGTGAATTGATGTGTGTGAAAGTTTCGTAGAAAAATTTAATTGTTTGAGTGTTTAATTTAACAAAAAGGATTAAGTTGCTAAGGTGATAAAAGTAGTGAGCAAGAAATTACAAGGGTAAAGTGAATTGTTTATTAAACTTAAGGATTTGCATGTCAAATTTCCACTTTCCATGTTAGTGGACGGTAATGATTAAGGAAGGAGATTATTTTGTATTTTTATAATGTGGATAATATATTTTATGATAATAAAATATGTATTATATGGTTTTAACTAAATAAAGATTAAAAAAAAAAGAAGAAAAAGTGTTCATCTTCTACTCTTTATTGCCGAAACTTTAAGGAAGGGGAAGGGGAAGGATTTTCACCATTTCTAACCATTTCATGTTCTAATTAGGTGAGTGTTCAAGTTTATTTCTTGATGATTTTTGTAAATTGAGGTAGTCATCTTATAAATTAGCTAACCCATGACCAAATTTTTTTGCTATAGATATGCCTTTCGAAAGTTGCCATGAAAATGATTTTTCTTGTGTTTGAGTGTTTTAAGTTAAATAAGCTATATGTATGTTAGATTATTAAGTTTCTTTACAATCTTTAATAGAGGTTAACTCAATTAAGAATTTGTGAGAAGAGGAACTCATGGATGAACTAAGTAGCATGAATAATGAAAGAAACGTGATGATAGTAGTATTATGAACATTCGGCTTTGGCTTGATGTAGTGGAAAATTTTGGTAATTAGTGTTTGGAGTCTTAAGGACATATTTGTAAACGGTATTTAATTATTGTGTTAAAAATGCAATTTGACGTTTTGTATAGATGTAATAAATGAAGGAGAAAATTCGTTTCTTAGGTTTCTAATTTAAATTATGTGTATTATTGAGTTTGAGCAAATAGATAGAATGAATGTGAATAAAATTTATTTGACATTTCATAGATCGGGAACAAAAAGAGAAAGAACTAGATCGGGGAAAGGCTAAGGTGAACGAATAGCCGGAAATTTCAAATCTATCAACTTCTAAGGTAAGTTCTTAAGCAAATATTTATTTAATGGATAATTATGAATATGTTAAATGATGATAATTGAAAATTTTGAGTATAAAATTTTGGGATAGCCGAATGTTCAAGTATGGAATTGGGTTGAATTTATATTTTGTAAATGTGATATAAAATAGTGTATTTGATATGATATGTGAAAGCAATGTGAGGTATATGATGTGATGATGATAGTAACATGTAAAAATGTGTATCGAAAGATTAAGCATGTGACTATTTCGGGCTCTGTGTCTAGCAGGCTTTGTGCCGGTGACCTATTTCGGGCTCTGTGCCTAGCAGGCTTTGTGCCGGTGACCTATTTCGGGCTTTGATGGCTAGCAGGCTTAATGCCGGTGTATATGTCAGGCTTAATGACTCGTGATTTATATGTGATGAAAAATGAATTTCTGTTAGGAACTAATGGCTCGGGTAAGTATAAACTTTTGTACTTGCTATAGGTAAGGTAAGTTAGCGTATTGTGATTTCAATTAAGTATATTAGAATATGGTTGTGATTCAAAATGGATTTTATTGAAAGCTATAAAGCTTATCGTTGTTGTGTGAAAACATGTTGTATTATAAGAAGAGATTTAAATAAGCTATAAGTATAAATGTGAATGTGAAAGATTTGGATGTGTTTCTAATGATGCATAAATGAGTTTATGTGATGGATATAAATGTGTACTTATTTGAGTTGGAATTTGCTAATGTTTATAACATATTTGTATATTATTTGGATTTTAGTGAATTACATGTGTTATATGGATAAGGTACAAATGCTTAAGATAATGATTTAATTGTATTCGGCAAGAGTTGTTTCATATGATGAATTCTTTGTTTTTAATGGTATATGCATAATAAGATTCAAGTTATAATGTTTAAATATTTTATTAATGAAAGTAAAATTTGCTTGAGACTTACTAAGCTTTTGAGCTTACCTTGTATGCATTCGTTGTTGGTTTTATAGATTTTGGACTTGGCTGCTGGCTCATCGGATCGTTGGGAAGTCAACCATACTATCACTCCTTTTGGTATATTCAAGCTAGTTATTTTTGAAACAAAGGCATGTACAGGCTAGTTTAGTGTGTGAATGATGTTTTATCTATATTCATAATATAGCCATGCGAAAATGGCTTGAATACGATGTACGTTTGGTATATATATATATATGTATATGTATATATGTAAATTCGGGTATGCTATGAATTCTTTTGGTAACTATGTTAAAAAGGCATATTGTAATGCTTTGGGTTGTTAGTTAGTATTTATATATATATTCGGCTATTGCATAATTATACAGGTTACGATTTGGTTTTATGATTTACGGTATTTCGAATAAAGTAATGATTTGATAATACATATTTGGTTACATTATATACATACTTAGGTGATTAATGATAGACATTAAGTTAATGCATGACATATTGTGCATAAATTGTATGTGAAAATGATATGCGATAGATCAGGAAGTGAATGGAAATTTTGATTCATGATTTTATTAAATTTATTTAGGTCTAAGATATATATATATATCAGTTATAAATGGAACTTAGGATATGCTCAGTCATAGTGTATTAATATTGAGAATTGCATGTACATTAAAGAAATGAGTAGGTATGATTGGTTGTTTTATATATATATTGACGTGATGTGTGAACTTGTGAAGATAAGTATATATATATATATTTGTTGTTTGATAGTTGCTAGTAGTTGAGCATTCATGTTATACACTATTACAATTTAATTTATCTTGCTGTGGTTTTTGATAATACTGTATCTGTTATGATTATTAAACCATACATCGTTGCATACATAGATAATAAGAAAAGTGTTTATGTTTTTTTGTAAGTAACACCTTGTGACCATAATCCGGCGACGGATATGAGTTAGGGTGTTACAGGGACTGTAACACCCTAACCCGAGATCGTCGCCGGAATAGGGTTAAGAGGCATAACCATTCAATCAAAACATTTAACATCTAAAATTTTACAACACAAAGTCAAACATATTCAATCATATTCATTTACAATCATGCTGTCCCTTATCAAAGTCTATGAGACCTATTTCACATACTAAAGAGGGGTCGAGACTAAACCAAAACACCTACAAAATTTTATGAAAATTTAAAACTTTTCTAAAATTCAGGGGAGACACGGCCGCGGGAGGAGACTGTGTGCCCTCCATGGTTTCTAGACACTCCCGTGTGTCCATCCGTGTCTACATACTGACTATAACAACACGGTCACTAGGCACGCCCGTGTGCCTTGGCCGTATGCTACTAGGCCATATACTGACTTCCTCACCACAGCCACCAAGCACGCCCATGTGCTCTTAGCTAGTTACTAACTTGTACACCACGACCAGCTGACACCCCCGTGTCGAGGCCGTGTACTACTAAGCTGCATTCTGCCAATTCACCCACGGCCTTTAGGCACGCCCGTGCGCCTAGACCGTGTGACATTATAGGCCATTTTGCAAGGCCAAAGTGCCACCCACTTAGGGTCTAACCTACAAGCAATTCTATCAAGACATCTCATGCACATATAACCACCATAAACATACCAAAATAGTCATTCAACCCATGCATTCAATACCAATTCCAACCATGACAATTTCACTACCAAAACTTATCTCATCACAAGCATAATACATTCCATTACAAACATCATTCCTTTTTCAATTTCACTAATTAATGCTAGCATTTTATCAACACAAAGTTACCATTCAATAATCTAATTCTCAACCCACAAACCATACCAAAAGATGCATCACATATACCAAGTTCATTCATTCTAAAACTAGCTCATAACTAGCCACATCTTATGGCTACTTACAAACTATCAAACATGATTCAAATGACCAGCCTATACATGCCATATTTTAACTATGTACATCTTTCCAAATACCCCTAAATAGATTGCCGATAGTGTGACTGAGATGCCGACGATCCCCGGATCCGAGCTAGCTTTACTGACACTGCAAAGCAGAGAAACAAATCTCACAGTAAGCTTTATAAAGCTTAGTAAGTTCATAACATAATACAATATAACAAACATGTCATCACATAGATTAATTTTACAATCACATATATATAATACCGTCCTCAACCATATTCATAGTTTCCTCGACCACATAGATTCCGAGCGTACCTTAGCCAACACTTAGTTGTCAAGTACTTTTGGTAATCAATAATCACGAATTCATTTCGATCAACCTTCGTCTCTTCCTCGATTCATTCACACACTTAGTGCATAACTAGTTAGCCAAAGCTTAATTAACATCGTACACTTAGTACATCCATCTCAAACCGATTTTAAATCGGCATCGCACACACAGTGTCAACTACAAAGCCGAAGCTTATATTACTCCGCACACACAGTACTATTTATCTCGATCACTTTTCCGAATACGCACACTTAGTGCCATTTAACTCAATCTATCACATAGCATTCATTTTGTAATAATATCACACCATCTATTTCGTAACATTAAACATAACTAAATACATGTATTATGTCTGAACTTACCTCGGACGTCGACTATCGATACGGTCGATTAATCGAGCACTTTATCTTTGCCTCGATCTCGATCCGAACCTCTTCTCTCTTAGTCTATACACATTTAAAATCAATCCATTCAATCATCATTTCATTCAATTTAGCCCATATACACACATTTAGGGCATTTTGCATAATAGCCCTCATATTTTCACATTTCAACACTTTAGTCCCTAATTCACAAAATCATCAAATTCACCCAATTCCACCTAGCACAAGCTTAGTCGAATTTTACTAATATCCATACAAACCCACACATTTCATTTATTTCATATTTTAACCTTTCAATTTGCTATTTTCACAATTTAGCTCTATTTAGCTAAATTCATAAAAAAATCATGAACAAGGTCTGTCCATCTAGCTCATATCTTTCATTTAACACCATAAAACATCACAAAGCTCAACATAGCATCAATGGCATCTCACACAAACATCATCAATACTCAAAATTAATACATGGGTTTGATAGCTCTTGAAGCAACGATTACAAAAATGTAGAAATTATTGAAAAACCAACTCAAAACATACTTTAATTTAGCTTGATAGTAGCCAAAACTTAGCTTAGGTTTTTTTCCTTCTTTTCTCTCAAATTTTCGGTCAAAGAAGAGAAATAAAAGATGAACACTCATCTTTTGTTTCATTAATATAATGTATTTATTCAATTACTATATGGCCCATCTATTAAACATATAAGAAAAATTTATACTAAGGTTATTAAGACATTCTATCATCCACTATCTCAATGATGGCTTATTTGCCATATAAGGCCTCCACCTTTAAAAGCCAACAACAATTAAGCACTTATAAATCAGCACATAGCTTTTACTCTTTACGCGATTAAGTCCTTTCTCTTAATTAAACACATAAACGAGCAAATTATCACACAGAATTTTCACACAGACTATGTCACATATCATTCACACATAAAATATCATTAAAATATTTTTATGACATTAGATTTGTGGTCTTGAACCACTGTTCTGACTAGGGTCTAAACCGGGATGTTACAACTCTCCCCCCTTGGGGATTTTTGTCCCCGAAAATCTTACCAGTGAATAGATGTGGATATTGCTCTCTCATAACATTCTCAGATTCTCACGTAGCCTCTTCAACCCCGTGTTTGTGCCATAACACTTTCACTAAAGAAATTCTTTTGTTTCTCAACTCTTTAATCTCTTGCGCCAAAATTCGTATCGGTTCTTCACTATACGACAAGTCTGATTGAATCTCAACTTCAGTAGGAGCAATCACATGAGACGGGTCTGATCTGTACCGTCGAAGCATTGACACATGAAACACATTATGAATCTTTTCTAACATAGATGGCAATTTTAATCTATAAGCAACTGGCCTAACTAGTTCAATAATCTCATACGGTCCGATGAACATTGGACTCAACTTACCCTTTCACGGAGACACTTTCAAAAATACTTTATCACCAACCTCAAACTCGATATCTTTTCGTTTCAAATCTGCATAAGATTTCTGACGATCTGAGGCCGCTCAAACTGTTACGAATTACCTTTAGTTTCTGTTCAGTCTCTTTTATCAAATCAACTCCGTGAATCTTATTCTCACTTAGCTCTATCCAATACAATAGAGTTCGACACTTTCGACCGTAAAGAGCCTCATATGGTGACATTTTAATGCTAGATTGAAAACTATTGTTATAAGAAAATTCAATCAATGATAAATGCTTTTCCCAAGTACTTTCAAATTCAAGTATGCAGCATCTTAGCATGTCTTCAAGAATCTGAATAATTCGTTCAGATTGGCCATCTATTTGCGGGTGAAAAGCAGTACTGAAATGCAATTTCGTGCCTAACTCATCCTGCAATTTCTTCCAAAATCGTGAAGTAAATCTCGGATCTCTGTCAGACACTATCGATAACGGTACTCCATTCAATCTCACAATTTTAGCAGTATACAATTCAGCTAACTTATCTAAAGAGTAGTTGGTTCTCACCGAAATGAAATGAGCTGACTTCGTCAATCTGTCCACTATCACCCAGATTGCATCTTTCTTACTCAAAGATAAGGGCAAACCCGGCATGAAGTCCATCGTGATTCTTTCCCATTTCCACTCAGGAATCATAATCGGTTGTAACAAACCAGATGGAACCTGATGTTCAGCTTTAACTTGCTGACAAACTAAGCATTTTGACATAAAGTCAAAAATATGTCTTTTCATGCCATGCCACTAATAGAACTGTTTCAGATCATACATCTTTGTACTCCCCGGATGTACAGTCAAATGACTATTGTCAGCTTCAGTCAAAATCATCGAAATCAACCCTGAATTTCTTGGAACACAAATCCGATCTCTGAATCTCAAACAATCATCACTATCAATTCGAAATTCCGATACAACATCTGAATCACACTAAATTCTTTTTGCTAACAACTCATTATTACTCTTCTGAGCTTCATAAATCTGTTGTATGAACAATGGTTTTACTTTCAATTCAGCTACCACCGCATTATCATCACACAGATCTATCTGATTACTCAAAGCTCGCAAAGCATATAACGATTTACGACTCAAGGCATCAGCCACAACGTTAGCTTTACCCGGGTGGTAATCTATCACAAGTTCATAGTCTTTCAACAATTCTAACCATCTTCTCTGTTGCAAGTTCAAATCTTTTTCAGTCATCAAATACTTTAAACTCTTATGATTAGTATAAATATGACATTTCTCACCAAATAAGTAATGACGCTATATTTTTAACGCAAACACAATTGCAGCTAACTCAAGGTTTGGCGTCGGATAATTCTTTTCATGCGGCTTTAACTGTCTCGAAGCATAAGCAATGACTTCTCTTTCTTGCATCAGCATATAGCCCAAACCATTCAACGATGCATCACTGTAAACTACGAACTCTTTGCCCGATTCAGGTTGAATCAACACTGGTGCTTCTTTTATCAGCACTTTCAACTGCTCAAAACTTAGCTGGCACTTTTCTGACAACTCGAATCTAACATCTTTCTGTAACAATTTTGTCAATGGAGTCGCCATCATCGAGAAGCCTTTCACAAATCGTCTATAATATCCTGCTAGCCCCAGAAAGCTATAGACTTCAGACACATTTCTCAGAGGCTTCCACTCTAAAATAGCAGAGATTTTACTCGGATCTACTTGTATCCCAGTAGGTGATACAACATGTCCAAGAAAACTAACTTCACGAAACCAAAATTCACATTTGCTAAACTTTGCATACAACTGCTTCTCACGTAGTATTTGTAGCACAGTTCTCAAATGTTCAGCATGCTGCGTCTCATCACACGAATAAATCAAAATATCATCAATGAACACCACCACAAAGCGATCCAAATACGGTCTGAATATCCGATTCATCAGATCCATAAACACTGTAGGAGCATTTGTTAGTCCGAAAGGCATCACTAAGAATTCGTAATGTCCGTACCTCATTCTGAAAGCAGTTTTTGGTACATCGAATTCTTTAACTCTCAACTGATAGTAACCAGGCCTCAAGTCTATCTTAGAAAACACTGTAGCTCCTCTCAACTGATCAAACAAATCATCGATACGAGGTAACGAATATTTGTTCTTTGTCGTCACTTTGTTCAACTGTCGGTAATCAATACACATTCTCATAATTCCGTCTTTTTTTCTCGAATAACACAGGAGCTCCTCAGGGTGAGAAACTCGGTCGTGCAAATCCTCTGTCAGTCAACTCTTGCAACTGCGACTTTAGCTCTTTCAATTCTGTTGGTGCCATTCTATATGGAGCTATAGAAATGGGAGTAGTCCCCGGCATTAATTCAATGCTAAATTCCACTTGTCGAATTGTAGGTAATCCTGGCAGCTCTTCAAGAAACACATCTAGAAACTCACATACCACAGGAACTGATTCAACTTTCTTTTCCAACACTTTTGTATCAATCACATATGCCAAATAAGCCTCACAACCCTTTCTCACATAGTTCATGGCTTTCATCGCAGATACGACAGCTAGTAATCCTTTCATATCACTGGGTTCAATTCGAACTAGCTCACCGTTTTGACTTCTCAATTCAGTACTTTTTCTTTTACAATTCACGATGGTATTATGCAGAGTAAGCCAATCCATACCCAGAATTATGTCAAATTCATCAAAGGGAAGCAACGTCAAATTGACCGGAAAACCTATATCACGAAACATCAATGGACAATTCTTGCACACTTTATCCACCAAAGCACACTTGCCTAAGGGGTTCAATACTCTAATCACGAATTCTGTAGACTCAACAGGTAGAGTCATATTCAATACTAAATTCATACACACATAGGAATGAGTTAACCCTGGATCTATCAATGCAATAAAATCAATATGAAATAAGGTGAAAGTACCAATGATGACGTTCAGAGATGATGCTTCCTCTCGTGCACGTATAGCATAGGCTCGGGCAGGTGCTCTCGCTTCTGATCTCATAGTTGAGTCATTTGTCCCTCTCTAACTTTCGCTCACATTTCGGGTGCTTCTGGATGGTCTACCCCTAGCCGTCACATTACTCGGTCTTTCATTCTAAACATTTTCCTCTTTGACCATTTTCGGGCAATCTCGAAAAAATGGTCTCAGGATCCACACTTATAACAGACTCTATTGTTGTACTTGCCCCAGCACTCTCCCACATGTCGTCTTCCACACTGTCTACACTCAGGCTTGTTACTCTTAACACTGCCAACACTTGATTCATTCGGAGCTTGAATTCGTAAACCAGTACTTTGTCTCGAACGATCTTTACTTGAATGTCCAAACGAAGCATTTGAACGGTTACTTGCATCTCTATATATCTTAGTAGAAGGTTGAGAAAATTTATTCATCGATCTCTTTCTTTCCTCCCATGCTTCTGAATCAGCTTTCTTCTTTTCTTTATTGAGCTCCTGTGTTATTTGTGAAAAAGAAACACGACACTATGAGGATGTGTATTGATTATATGCAGTTAAACAAAGTGACAAAAAAGAATAAATATTTGTTGCTTCATATTGACAATTTGTTCGATCAGTTGAAGGGAGCTACAGTGTTTTCAAAGATAGACTTGAGGTCTGGTTACTATTAGTTAAGAATTAAAGAATCTGATGCACCGAAGACTGCTTTTAGAACGAGGTACGGACATTATGAATTCTTAGTGATCCCTTTTGGACTAACAAATGCTCCTGCAGTATTTATGGATTTGATGATTCGGATATTCAGATAGTACTTGGATCGCTTTTTGTGGTGTTCATTGATGATATTTTGATTTATTCATGTAATGAGATGCAACATGCTGAGCATTTGAGAATCGTGTTACAAACTCTGCGTGAGAAACAATTGTATGCAAAATTTAGCAAATGTGAATTTTGGTTGCATGAGGTTAGTTTTCTGGGGCACATTGTATCAGTTGCTGAGATACGAGTTGACCCGAATAAAATCTCCTCTATTTTAGAATGGAAGCCTCCGAGAAATGTGTCTGAAGTTCGTAGTTTTCTGGGACTAGCGGGATATTATAGACGATTTGTGAAAGGTTTCTCTATGATTGCGACTTTGTTGACGAAGTTGTTACAGAAAGATGTTAGATTTGAGTGGTTAGAAAAGTGCCAGCAGAGTTTTGAGTAGTTGAAAATGTTGTTAACGGAAGCACCAGTTTTGATTCAACCCGAATCAGGCAAAGAGTTCATAGTTTACAGTGATGCATCATTGAATGGTCTGGGCTGTGTGCTGATGTAAGAAGGGAAAGTCATTGCTTATGTTTCGAGACAGTTAAAGCTGCACGAAAAGAATTATTTGATGCATGACCTTGAGTTAGCTGCGATTGTGTTTGCGTTAAAGATTTGGTGTTACTACTTATTTGGTGAGAAATGTCATATTTATACTGATCATAAGAGTTTAAAGTATTTGATGACTCAGAAAGATTTGAACTTACGATAGAGAAGATGGTTAGAATTGTTGAAAGACTACGAACTTGTGATAGATTACCACTTGGGTAAAGCTAATGTTGTAGCCGATGCCTTGAGTCAAAAATCATTATATGCTTTACGAACTATGAGTAATCAGATAGATCTGTGTGATGATAGTGCGGTTGCAGTTGAGTTGAAAGTTAAACCGATGTTTATACAACAGATTTGTAATGCTCAGAAAAATGATGTTGAAATGATGGCTAAATGAATTCTGTGTGAATTAAGTGCTGAATCAAAATTTCTAGTAGATGGTGATAATTGTCTGAGATTTAGAGATCGAATTTGTGTCCCGAAAAATTCAAAGTTGATTTCAATGATTTTGAATTCACAAGAGTCAATTCACTGTTCATCCGGGAAGTACGAAAATGTATAACTATCTGAAACAGTTCTATTGGTGGCATGTCATGAAAAGAGACGTTTTTGACTTTGTGTCGAAATACTTAATTTGTCAGCAAATCAAAGCTGAACACCAAGTTCCGTCTAGTTTGTTATAACCAATTATGATTCCTGAGTGGAAGTGGGAGAGAATTATGATGGACTTTGTGTCGGGTTTGCCCTTATCTCCGAGAAAGAAGGATGCAATCTGGGTAATAGTGGACAGATTGACGAAATTAGCTCATTTTGTTCCGATAAGAACGGATTATTCTTTAGATAAGTTAGCTGAATTTTATATCGATGAGATTATGAGATTGCACGGAGTACCGTTATCTATAGTGTCTGACAGAGATCCGAGATTTACCTCGCGATTTTAGAAGAAATTCCAAGATGCTTTAGGCACGAAATTGCATTTTAGTACAATCCGAGCGAATCATTCAGATTCTCGAAGACATGCTGAGATGTTGCATACTTGAATTTGAAAGCACGTGGGAAAAGCATTTATCATTGATTGAGTTTGCGTATAATAATAGTTATCAATCTAGTATCAAAATGGCACAATATGAGGCTCTTTACGGTCGAAATTGTCGAACTCCATTATATTGGACCGAGCTGAGTGAGAATAAGATTCACGGGGTTGATCTTATAATAGAGACTGAGTAGAAAGTGAAAGTAATTCGAGACAGTTTGAAAGCAGCCTCTGATCGTCAGAAGTCTTATGCAGATTTGAAACGAAACGATATCGAATTCGAGTTAGTGATAAATTGTTTTTGAAATGTCTCCGTGGAAGAAAATACTTCGATTTGGCCGAAAGGGCAAGCTGAGTTCGAGGTTGATCGGACCGTAAGAGATTATTGAACGAGTTGGGCCGGTTGCTTATAGATTGAGATTACCCCCTGAGTTAGAAAAGATTCATAACGTGTTTCATGTGTCGATGTTACGACAGTACAGATCAGACCCGTCTCATGTGATTGCTCCTACTGAGGTTGAAATTCAGTCAGATTTGTCGTATAGTGAAGAACCGATCCGAATCTTGGCATGAGAGACCAAAGAGTTGGGAAATAAGAAAATTTCTTTAGTAAAAGTATTATGGCACAAACACGGGATTGAAGAGGCTACGTGGGAGCCTGAGAACATTATGAAAGAGCAACATCCACAATTATTCACTGGTAAGAATTTTTGGGGACGAAAATCCCTAAGGGGGAGAGTTGTAACAGCCCGGTTTAGACCCTAGATGGAACAGTGGTTTTGAGACCACAAATCTGAGGTCGGAATGATAATTTAATATTATTTTCTGTGTGAATAGCATGTGATATAGTCTGTGTGAAAATTCTATGTGATAATTTTATCGATTGTGTGATTAATTTGCAAAAAGGGTTTAATCGCATAAAATATAAAAGTTGTGTGCTGATTGTTGAAGTATCTATGTGTTATGGCTTTTAAATGAGGAGGCCTTATGAGGTAATTGATCCATTATTTAGTAAGTGGGGTGGTTGATGGAAAATTATGTCCATAATTTAAATGATTTTATAAACAATTCATTAAGGGAAAAATTGGAGTTTGATAATTAAGTTATTTTTATAACAAAACAAAGCATTAAAATGGCCAATTTGTATTCATCTTTCCGCCGAAACTAGAGAAAAGAAATAGCCATTGAAGCTTTGTGATTTTCGGCACTTACTTAGCTTAATTCAAGGTATGTTTGAGCTCGATTTTTGATAATTTCTACATTTTCGTGATCGTTGCTTTGTGCTTAACAAAACCCATGCTTATGTATCGATGATGTTTGTGAGATATGCCATTGATGAGATATTGAGTTTTGTAATGATTTATGGTGTTAAATGAAAGATATGTGTTTAATGAACATGTGTTGTTCTTGAATTTTTGATGAATTTAGCTAATTAGTGCTAACTTGTGAAAATAGCAATTTGAAGGAATAAATTGTGTAATAAATGAAATGTGTGGGTTTGTATAAGCATGGTGAGAATTCGGCTAGGCTTGAACCAAGTGAAATTATGTGAATTTGATGATTTTATGAATTAGGGACTAAAGTGTCAAAATGTGAAAATGTGAGGGCTATTTTGTAAAATGCCCTAAATATGTGTGTGTGTTGACTAAATTGAATGAGTTAGTGATTGAATGGATTGAATTTGAATGTATATAGACCAAGAGAGGAGAGGTTCGGATCGAGATCGAGGCAAAGAGAAAGTGCTCGATTACTCAACCGTTTCAGTATTTTGACATCCGAGGTAAGTTCGGATATAATACATGTTATTAAGATATGTTTTAGCATTATGGAATGAATATGTACATGATTATGAGATTGTGATGCTATGTGCAAGAATTAGTTGATGGCACTAAGTGTGCGAAATGTAAATCAAAACAGAAATGAATGGCACTGGATGTGCGATGATATGAAAGCTACGGTTTATTGACCTGGCACTGCGTGTGCGACGCCAAGACAAGTCGGTTAAAAGAATAGGCACTAAGTGTGCGATGAAAAATATGCTACAATTATGTATATAGCACTGAGTGTGCGATCAAATTGAATGAATATTAAAGGATGACCGACAAGTAATATCGAGCATTGAATAGCTCGGAAGTTTAATAACTATGTGTAGCTAAGGTACGTATTGAACTTTTGTGGTTGATGAGTTATAAACAAGTTATGGTTGAGTGAATGAGTATCTTAGCCATGGATGAGAGGGCATGAATATGATATAATAGATCTATGTGATTGTTTATTATATACTTTGGTTTGATTTGATAAGACAATTGTATTGTAAGTCGAACTTACTAAGCTTTGGAAAGCTTACTGTGTGATTTCTTTCTCTTCTTTGCAGTGTCAGTAAGTTAGCTCAGATCGGGGGATCGTCAACATCTCAGTCACACTATCGGCAATCTTTTTTGGGGTATTTTGGAAAGATGTACATAGTTAAAATATGGCATGTATAGGCTGGTCATTTGAATCATGTTTGAGAATTATAAGTAGCCATGGGATGTGGCTAGATATGTGCTAGTTTTAGCATGAATGACTTTGGTAAATATAATGCATCTTTTGGCATGGATTGTGAGTTAAGAAATTGACTTATGAGTGGAAATCTTTGTGATGGTAAAATGCTAATATGATTATGTGAAATTAGGAAAGAATGATGTTTAGTATTGAATGTGTTTAAGTTGTATATGCTAGCTTATAAGTTAATATGTTTGAAAATGAGATTGTATGGATTGATAGATAGATCATATGATAGGTAATGGTTGCCAAATTGTGTGCATAAAGATGTTTATATGTGCTTATAGGATTGACCCTAAGTGGGTGGCATTTTGGCCTTGCAAATGGCCTACAATGTCACACAGTCGTGGCACACGGGCGTGCCTAGAGACCGTAGGTGAATAACAAGATCTAGTCTAATAATACACGGCCTTGACACGGCCGTGTCAACTAGCTGTGGGCTCAAGTCAGTGGCTAACCTAAGAGCACAAGACCATGGCACACGGGCGTGCTTGGTGGCCATGGTGGAGAATTCAGTTTCAACCACGGGGAGGACACACAGGGGTGTCTAACAGCTGTGGAGGGCACATGGTGTCCTTCCATGGGCATGTATCCCTTGTATTTTAGAAAAGTTTTTAAATTTCCGAGCATTCTTATATGTGTTTTGGTTTAGTCCCGATCTGTTTTATAAGCATGCTAATGGTCTTGAGGACTCATTTAAGGGACACAATGCTTGAGAATGATGAATATATGTATGAATTTCTGTAAATGCTTTTAGATCTGTTTGGTAACTCTCCTAACCCTAGTCCGGCGACGAACACGGGATAGGGGTGTTACACAAGCCTTCTATCAGATGATGAACGATTGGTTCACACAATACATTCGTACAAATCCGGCTGTTCAACAACCCCCACCCTCACCTAATCCTCCCCCGATACCTGTAATACCTTAAGCACTTCATCCGATGAGATTACATAAGCCCCTTATTGATAAAATAAAAAAATACGGGGCTGAAGACTTCAGAGCCACTGTTGATGATGATGCTGATCGAGCTGATTCTGGCTCGATAATACAATCCGTGTGTTTGGTGAACTATCTTGTACCCCTGACGAGTGTATTAAATGTGCTGTATCATTGCTTCGAGATTCTGCGTATCACTGGTGGAATACACTGGTTTCGGTGGTTCCAAAAGAATAGGTTACCTAGGAATTCTTTTAGACCGAATTCCATAAGAAATACCTCAGTTAGAGATTCGTCGATCAAAAGCGCAAAGAATTACTCGAGTTGAAACAGGGTCGTATGACCGTAACAGAATATGAGTGGAAATTCATGAGACTTAGCAGATATGCTCGAGAGTGTGTTTCAACAGAACCAATTATGTGTAAAAGATTCGAAGATGGGCTGAATGAAGACATTAAATTGCTCGTTGGGATTCTTGAAATAAAAAAAGTTTGTCGTACTTGTTGAACAAGCGTGCAAAACTGAAGAGCTCGGGAACGAAAAAAGAAAAGCTGATTTTGAAGTTAGAGATTTTTGTAAGAGATCATTGAGTAAGACAATTCAGTCAGCATAAAATAAATTCCAGTATGATTTTAGCTGTTCAAAGGCTACTGCGGGTTATACTAGACAAGACCGAGACAGACCACCTGTAAGCTCGTGAGCTACCTCAGTAGCTAGTGTTGATAACGTCCGACCGAACCAACCTGAGTGCAAACACTATGGTAAAAGATATCCCGACAGTTGTAGATTAAATGATCGGGCTTGTTTCAAATGTGGATCAATGGATTATTTCATCCGTGAATGCCCTAAGTTAGTTGAACAAAACACAGTACAGAATGCGAGACCGAGTAACATGTCAGCTCGAGGTAGACCACCCAGAAACACAGGTAATGTGAGTAGTGGGCAGAAAGGAACTAAAGACATAACTGTTAGATTTGAGGCTCACGCACTTGCTAGAGCTTATGCTATTTGTGCTCGTGAAGAAGCTTCATCCCCAGATGTTATTACTGGTACTTTCACTCTTTATGATACTAGTGTTGTTGCAGTGATTGATCCTGGTTTGACTCATTCTTATGCATGTGAGACTTTAGTATCTAGTAAGACTTTACCTGTAGAGTCTACTGAATTTGTGATTAGAGTACCGAACCCGTTAGGCCGGTGGGTTTTGGTTGATAAAGTGTGAAAGAATTGTCTGTTGATGATTAGAGATTCATGTTTCCTGGCTGATTTGATGTTGTTGCCATTCGACGAGTTTGATATAATTCTAGGTATGGATTGGTTAACCTTGCACGATGTTATTGCGAACTGCAAACGGAAGACTATTGATTTGCGATGTCCTAATGATAAGATTATTCGGATTGAGTCTAATGATCTGAGTGGTTTACCCGTAGTGATATCTTCGATGTTAGCTCAGAAATATGTGAAAAAGGATTGTGAAGCTTACTTTGCTTATGTGCTTGACTCTAAAGTGACCGAAAGGAATATTGAACTAGTACCAATTGTGTGCGAGTATTCGGATGTGTTTCTCGAAGAATTACCAGGTTTGCCACCAATCCGAGAGGAATAGTTTGGTATTAAGTTAGTGCCAGGGACGACTCTAATTTCGATAGCTCCGTACAGAATTGCACCGACTGAATTAAAAGAATGAAAAATTAGTTGCAAGAATTGATGGATAGCGTCTTCGCACGACCTTGTTTTTCTCCCTAGGGTGCACTGGTTTTGTTTGTGAAAAAGAAAGATGGAACTATGAGAATGTGCATCGATTACCGACAGCTCAATAAGGTGACTATAAAGAATAAATATCCTTTGCCACGGCTTAACGACTTGTTCGATCAGTTGAAAGGGGCTATTATGTTTTCTAAGATAGATCTGAGATCGGGTTATTATCAGTTGCGAGTTAAAGTCTCCGATGTGCCAAAAAATGCTTTTCGAACGAGGACGGACATTATGAGTTTCTGGTTATGCCTTTCGGACTTAACTGCACCTGCTATTTTTATGGATTTAATGAATCAGATCTTCAGGCAATATTTGGATTGATTTGTGGTTGTGTTCATAGATGACATATTGATTTATTTCCGTGATGAATTCGAGCATGCTGAACATCTGAGATTAGTGCTACAGACTTTGCGTGATAAGTAGTTGTATGTGAAGTTCAGTAAATGTGAGTTTTGGTTACCAGAAGTTAATTTTCTGGGACATGTTGTATCAGCATCAGGTATTTGGGTTGATCCGAACAAGGTTTCAACTATACTAGATTGGAAACCTCTTAGAAATGTATCTGAAGTCTGGAGTTTTTTGGGACTAGCTAGTTACTATAGACGGTTCGTAAAAGGTTTCTATATGATTGCAACCCCGATGACGCGACTACTTCAGAAAGATGTTAAGTTTGAGTGGTTAGAAAAGTGCCAGAAAAGTTTCGATTAGTTGAAAGCTTTGTTGACCAAAGCTCCAGTGCTAGTTTAGCCAGAATCGGGTAAAGAATTCATTATCTATAGTGATGCATCTTTGAACGGTTTAGGCTATGTTTTGATGCAGGAAGGCAAAGTTATAACTTATGCCTCAAGACAATTAAAGCCACACGAAAAGAACTATCCGACACACGATCTGGAATTGGCAGCTATTGTGTTTGTGTTAAAAATTTGGCGCCACTATCTGTTCGGTGAGAGATGTCACAAATATTCTGATAAAAAAAGCTTGAAATATTTGATGATTCAGAAAGATCTGAATTTATGACAGCGAAGATGGTTAGAGTTGTTAAAAGATTATGTGATTGTAATTGACTACCATCCGGGGAAGCCAATGTTGTTGCTGATGCTTTGAGCCAGAAATCATTGTTTGCCCTTTGTGTGATGAATACTCAGTTGGCCTTATCCGATGACGGTTCAATAGTGGCAGAGTTGAAAGCAAAACTGTCATTTGTTCAACAGATTTGTGAGGCTCAAAAGTTTGATAATGAATTGATAGCAAAACGGGCTCAATGTGATGCGAATACTGATTCAGAGTTCCGAGTTGATACTGCAGGTTGTTTAAGGTTCAAAGACCGAATGTGTGTTCCGAGAAATTTAGAGTTGATTCAGATGATTTTGAATGAAGCTTATTGCAGTCAGTTATCTGTTCACCTAGTTAGTACGAAAATGTATAATGATTTAAAATAGTTTTACTGGTGGCCTAGTATGAAATGAGACATCTCTGAATTTTTTTTGAAATGTCTAATTTTTCAACAAGTCAAAGCGAGCATTAGGTACCTTATGGGTTACTTCAACCGATTATGATACCTGAATGGAAATGGGACAGAGTCACAATGGATTTTGTATTGGGTTTACCTTTGACATCGAGCAAGAAAGATGCAATCAGAGTTGTTGTGGATAGATTGACTAAATTGGGTCATTTCATTCTGGTTCGCATAGATTATTCACTTGATAAGCTTGCTGAGTTGTATATTTCTTAGATTGTGAGATTCCACGGAGTACCTTTTTCTATTGCTTCAGATAGAGATATGAGGTTCAAATCGCAGTTTTGGAAGTAACTGCAAGATGCACTAGGTATGAAACTACACTTTAGCACTGCTTTCCATCCGCAGACAGATGGTCAGTCCGAATGAATTATTCAGATACTAGAGGATATGTTGAGATGTTGCATTCTCGTGTTTGAAGGTACATGGGAACGATACTTGCCACTGATTGAATTTGTGTATAATAATAGCTTTCAATCGAGTATCAAAATGGCACCTTATGAGGCTTTGTACGGTCGCAAATTTCGAACACCTTTCTATTGGACTGAGCTTAGTGAGAATAAGATACAGGGGGTCGATTTGATCAAAGAGATTGAATAGAAAGTGAAAGTGATTCGCGATAGTTTGAAAGCCACGTCAGATCATCAGAAGTCGTACGCAGACTTAAAACGTAAAAATATTGAGTTTCAGATTAGGGACAAAGTGTTTTTAAAAGTCTCACAGTGGAAGAAAATACTTCGATTCGGTCGTAAAGGCAAATTGAGTCCGAGATTTATTGGCTCATATGAGATTATAGAGCGTATCAGGTCGGTTGCTTACAGACTGTTGTTGCCACCTAAGTTACAAAAGATTCATAACGTATTTCATGTTTCGATGCTTCGACAATATCGATATGATCCATCACATGTGATTTCCCCGTCTGAGATTGAGATTCAATCAAAGATGACATATGAAGAAGAACCAATCCGGATTTTAGATTGCAAGGTTAAAGAATTGAGAAATAAGAAAATTTATTTTGTGAAAGTCTTATGGCATCGACACAGGGTTGAAGAAGCTACGTGGGAGCCTGAAGATGCTATGAAAGAACTCTACCCAAACCTATTCGTCGGTAAGATTTTCGGTGACGAAAATCCCTAAGGGGGGAGAGTTGTAACAGTCCAGTTTAGACCCTAGTCGGAACAGTGGTTTCGAGACCACAAATTCGAGTCAAAAAAGTATTTTAATATTATTTTCTATGTTTATAATGTGTGAATTGATATCTGTGAAATTTTTGTGATTTAATTTGATCGTTTGTATGTTTAATTTGCAAAAAGGACCTAATTGCATTAAACATAAAAGTTGAGTTCTAATTAGTTATATGCCGAATTGACATGGCTTATTAAAGGTGAAGTCCTTAAGTGGATATCTGACCATGGAACAATGTAGAGGATGGTTATGGGCTTGTTTTATATGGTTTTCTTATTAATTCATTAAGGTTATTATGGTAATTGTATAATAATTGGTAATAAAATAAACAAAACATGAAAATGGCCATGCATGATCATCTTTTTGGCCAAAAATTTGAAGAAAGAAACAGGTTTTAAGCTTTGGTTTCATTTGGCCTTATTCAAGCATAATCAATGTATGTTTTTGTTTCAGTTTTTGATAATTTTTATGTTTTTGAGATCGTTGTTATGTAATCTATCAAGCCCATGTATCAATTTTTGAATTTGATGATGATTTTGTGGAACGACCCGAATTTGGACCTAGTAGAATTGGGCCCATTGGGCCTTGGGCATGGGAGCGTTTAAAATTTTGGAGAACAAGAGAACGGCTTTAATGCAAGTTGGACCTATTAGGTGAGTGATTTTGGAAGGTTAAAGGGCTTCTATGAAGTCCCGGGTTCAGACTTGGCTTTAGGGAAATTTTGGTTTTAAGTGAATAAAAACCTGAGAGTTAGTAGTCGGCTTTAAGAATAAAATGTGGAGAAAAATGACACAAGGAAGGGAGTGGTCTAGTGGCAAGGCGTCAATAAGGGGATAAGTGAGTGCTTGGGTTCAAGCCTTGGCGCTTGCATTTCATTTTGATTTATTTTTAGGTGAACTTAGAATTTGGCCATAGACTTATATTTAGTTGCGCATGTTTTAAGACAACAAGGAGCTAGTTCGTAAAGTGGCTAGTGGCGTGGATTATGCTATAGGGGAGCCTGGGTTCGAATCTCATGACAAGCAAGGGAGTATTTATTTTGCAGATTGGACGACAAGAGTTTGTGTTGGATTTAAACTCTACTAAAGGAGGGATCCCACATCGGAAAGCTAGCAAGGGGGAAGGTGAGAAGCTGGCTATATATAGAGTCGCCTATGAGGAGAGGAAGCATACCTTGGTTGGCGTTTGGGCATAAGAGCATTCGGAGCACGGATTAGCTTCAGACTCCTATCAGGTGTGTATTTCGCCCTACTCTAGCTATAGAGCGGCAAATGCCGAAATGCCGGTCACACGGCGATGGTAGCCACACGAGCGTGCAAGCGCACGTATGGGAGCTTCGACGCGATAGTCGAGACCACCATGATTATATTCTAGTGGGCTGATGCTGTTTGGGCCATGATGGGCCGAACGGGGCCATGTGGGCCCAATGGGCCTGTGGGCCCATATGAATAAATTATATGATTGTGTAGTAGATAGTGAACTGGTCTATGTGAATCTCATATCTGTGGCTAGATTTGGGCCACATGAGCGTGTCGGCCCATTTGGGCCAAGAATGGGCCATAGGCCCATTTGCAATGTCATCTCTGTTTAGAATACCATTGGTTTACAAAATTACTGAAATACCCTCGATTTGCAAAATTACCAAAATACCCCTGGGTTGCAAAATTATTGAAATACCCCAGAGGGTAAATTATCGAAATACCCTGGGTTGAGAAATTACCGAAATACCCCGGGTTGCGAAATTTTCGAAATACCCTTGGAGGGTAAATTATCGTTATACCCTTGATTATGGTTGGTTGTTATGTATCTGCTTTATTTACACTGTTGTACATATGATGCATTGCATTTTTATTATGTTGCATGGGGCGGGATAATGACTGAAGAACAGTGTAGCCCGGTGGCTCTGCCACAATATATATATTTACATATTATGACTCTGGTGGCTCAGCCAAAAATATTGTGATTAGCAGCAAGGCTGCATTGTTGGAGAGCTTGGCTCTGTGACATCTTGACTATCGCTTTGTGCCAATCGTATTTACCCGTGGCTATGTGCCTAATAGATATCGATGACTCTATGTCGATTGTATTTACCTAAGGCTGTGTGCTGATTATATTAACGTCGCTGATGGCAATGAGCCAAACATAATACAGTTACTGATGGCTCTGTGCCACTTATAATACTATTATTGAAAGCTTAAGAGCCGCATATATACCGTGATTAGCAGCTTGACTGCAATATTGGTGTGATTGGCGGGGTGGGTTGACTTGATCCCCACAGGTGTGGTTGGCTGGTCGGGGGTGTGTTGGTTGGATTGGGTTGGGCTGCATTACTTCATTTGCACTACCATGATTATAGGGCTTAGGCCCAGATTGATGTCTTATAGGCTCGGGCCCAGTTAATGTTTTTTAGGGGATTACACTGTAACACCCCAAACCCGGCCTATGCGATAAGGTCAGATTTGACATGTCACACAAAACAATTGTACTTTGAGTCCTTTTTAAGTAAAACAGATTTCGAAGTTTTTGACGAAGTATTTATTGAGTAAAAGATTTGTTTGATAAATCGACAAATTAAGATATAAGATCTTAATAAATTGTAACTCTGAAAATATCGTTAATAGTACGAGTAAACTTTAAAAGAAATTAAAAGATATTTTCCGAAAAGAATTGATGAAAATCTTAAGAGTAAATTTTCGAGTTTAAAATATGAAATTTTTTTATGAAATCCTTTTTATATATTCATTTTTTTGAATAAAACGTTTATTTAAGTTTTTAGAAAAATAAAATCTCAATTTAAAATACTTTAAGCAGTTTATAAATTCATCAAACAATAAACAAAACAAAAATTAATCCAGAGGCCTTATTACAACCTTAATTCAAAATAGCAAAGTAATTAAAAATACTAAAAGAAATCCAAATTCCCAATTTAACCGTTTATGAAGTATGGCCTCCACCGAGTCATCCACGGCCCAAGTCTCCATCACTGATTATTACCTGAAAGGAATAAGGAAAACAGGGTTGAGTTACTAGAACTCAGTGTGTAACCCACTTACCATTGTCCGTTGGGCCAAAATCCTATTAAACAATTATTTGGGCCAAAGCCCATTACAATAATATAAATGAATCATATATATAATATGCAAATGATATGCAATTCCCAAACCAAACCTAGTTTTCCATCCGATACACACCACCCGTACAAACCAACACACCTGTAGGAGATCTTTAGTCATCCCACCCCGCCAACACACCAAATGTAGGCATTAAGCCATTTATATCAAATTTGTGGACAAGCCACCAGATTAACAGAATTTACATGGCATTGCCATTTTTCAGATTTGTGGCAGAGCCACCAGATTTATGTAGCAGAGCTACCAGAACCTCTCTTCATCATTATCCCATCCCAAGCAAAACATGTATAATATGCATAACAATTCACAATAATTTATTGAGATATTTCTTACAACAATTTTGGCCCATTATAACAATTTATCAAGTTGGCCAATTAAGAAAAATATCATTTTGGCCCATTTCACAATTTATTTCAAATTGACCCATATAGTAAATATATCGATTTGGCCCGTATAGCAAATATATCAATTTGGCCCGCATAGCAAATATATCAATTTGACCCGTATAGCAAATATATCAATTTGGCCCACATAGCAAAATATATCGATTTGGCCCGTATAGCAAATATATCAATTTGGCTCGCATAGCAAAATATATCAATTTGGCCCGTATAGCAAATATATCTGTAACACCCCGAATTTGGGCCTAGAAGAATTGGGCCAATGGGCCTTGGGAATGGGAGCGTTTAAAATTTTTTGAGATATAAGTAGCACTTAGAATATTATTAAGATAGTATCAGGATTAACTGAAGCCTTAGAGTTAAGGGTGACCTTAGGGAAAAATGTATTTTTCTCACTTAGTGGACCCTAGTCTCAAGCATGAGGCCTCAGAAGCAAATTAAGAGGAGAGAGGACATAGTCCAGTGGAAAGTGGTGTCATATAGGGACTATGAGGTGGCGTGTTAGGCAGTCAAGTGGTCCAAGGTTCGAGGCCTAGGAAGGGAAAATTAAGGAGTTTTATTTTTGTGCCTGGACAGAAGGAGTTGGCGTTGGAAGGGACTCTGAAAAGGAGTGTTCAGGAGAGAAATTTAAGGTGTAGATAAGGGAGAAAATATAGGGATTGGGAGGTGGATATAGTGGTGCCGGGTGGACTCGAGGAAGGGAAGTTCGGCTAGGGGCTATATAAATGAGTGCCGAATTAAGTTCCTAGGTTAATGCTGAATTTTTGCTTCTCTGCTAGCCGAATTTCATCACTTGTGAGAGGCAGACGTTTTGCTAAGTGTGCCAAAGTCGAATCCTTCATATCATCCCTTCTCAAATTCCCTTTTGGTTCACCACTCGGTTCTAGCCAAATCACTTTTATTTCTTATTCCCCAAGTGTTTCCAAATTGCCTCTGTCACCTTTCTAGTCTCAAAAGCCAGACTTAAGTCACAGGATCAAAGGAAGATTTCGGTAAGAGCTTAGTTGAATTTTTAGTGTGTTTTGTTAAAAGCCGAAGGGCTATCTAACCCCTCTTTGCCGTTACCATGTATTAACAAGGGTGAGGCGCAGCAATCGCAAGTGCGGTAGGTAAGGATTGTTATCAAGGTAGTAAGTATTCTCGATCCAGCTAGAGTTTTAATAAGTGGCCAAATCTATTGTGGCTCGTAGGGGTGACTTATGATCAATATGGGTCACTTGGTTATTGACGATATAGGTGTTTGGATGCAGATCTAGAGGATAATCGCCAATAGTGGCAAAGGAAGGGCTACGAGAAAGTAAGGCACACGGTAAGGTTGCGGTGAGGTTTCGGTTTCTGATAAAGTGCATCTTAAGTTATGATTAATCATTAGGTAATGTCAATTGTAGGTTCGTGACTAAGGGGTTCGCAGCACGCAAGGTTACCAGGTGTGTACAAATACTACACACACGATATTAGCAATGCCGAAAAGCCGAAAGTGGCTAAATGGGCCTGTGGATCTTACGAGGCTAAGAATTGATGAAATGGGTTGGTTTGTTAAACGTATTGAGTTAGTCACGCATGATACATGATTTGGATTTGTTTGGGGCCTAAAAGGCCATATGATAAGATTTGGGCCTAATGGGCCGTAAGGGTGTGATTTGGGCTTGATGGGCTTATGGGGACGTAGACATGTATGTTAGGGTTTATGAACCTTAGGCCTAGTTTGAACAACTCTTAAATTCCATAAGACTTAATCTAATTAAACATGTCTGGGAACAAGTCGACGGGTTGGAGTGTGGCAACAGACGTACGCATGTCTAGGAGTGGATCTAGGGAGAGCTTGGTACTTAAGCGACCCTAGTAGCCCACCTCCTCTTTTCTAGAATCCTACCTGGTGCGTAGTGTCTATTCACTTTAGTCGCGAGGACTTGTTGATGGGCCAAAGTTCATAGCTAAAACACGAAAAGAACCAAATACCCTTATATTTGCAAAATTCCTAAAACACCCTTATATTTGTAAAATTTACTAAAGTACCCCTAGATTTGTAAAGTACCAAAATACCCCTATTTTGTAAAATTACCAAGATTCCCCTATGTTGGAAAATTACAAAAAAAATACCCCTGTAGGATAGAATTACGAAAATACCCCTAGGTAGTGAAATGACGAAAATACCCCTATGTGACGAATATAAGTTTATGGATGTTACTTGTGTGTTTGATGCATTCATATGATATTCTGCTTAGGATGCATATGGGTGGGAATTATGGTACGGAGGAAGATTTGAGGATCGCATGACCGTATGGTATGGATCCAAGATCGCATGGCCGTATGGCATGGATCCACAGAAGGCTTTAAGCCCAACATGTGTTTAGCAGCTTTGCTGCAACATTCAGTAGTACCGCAACCAGGCTACCCTTGGTGTGTAGCAGAGGGGTGGGTCGAGCTAGAACTCCCCACAGGAACCATAAGGTTGGAAGGGAAATAGTGTGTGTAGCGGATGGATTTTTGGCGTGGGTTTGCATTATTTGTTTATAAATGATACGATATGCTATGATATGAGGTCATTGTGGGCTAAAGCCCAAGACCACTGATTTTGATAAGGCTTAGGCCCAATGTGAAAATTTGTAAGTGATTTGTTTGCCAAGGGTTGTACACACTGAGTTTCGAAACTCACACCCGTTTAATTTAATGTTTCAGGTAATCCCGAATAGACGACTCGACGTGGGAGAGGACCCGGAGGTGGCCACACAACAAGAGGCTTAAATTTTCATTTATTTATTTCAAAATACATGTTTTTAGTTACTTAATTTTCGGTAGATGTAATAAGGCCATGTACTCCGTTTTGACTTCAGATTTATTTTGGGTTTTACGACTAATTGTTTATTTAGTTATTAAACCTAAGTAAGCTCTTATGTTCAAACTTGGTTTCTGAAATACTTAAATTAATAAAATAGGTTTTTTATCTTTAATTAATAAGACTAAAAGATTTTGGGTTTTTGGGCCTTAAATTTTTTTTTTTTAAATTAGCAAAACCGTTTTGAATTGTGCCTTTAATGTGACATTCCGGATTCGGGCCTAACTTCTAGGACGGGTTTGGGGTGTTACAATATCAATTTGGTCAATTTTACCAAATAATAAATTTTCCCGGTTTCACCTTAATATGATCTTAATCGAACATTTACTATCAATATGACATTAATCTCTAACCCATGAAAAACGGTGTGAGATTACCCACCTGATTATGGTAAGCACTACACTCTCTCGATCGTCGACACCTAAAATTTTATAACGCTCGATTAGTCAACGTACGTGAATTAATAAATCTACTTTTAAAACAAAAGATCTAAGATTTTACCCTCGAGATCATGAACAACTACGATTTGTCGGTTTTCCCCGGATGACGGTTCACAACCCGGTGGAAAATCCCGAATCGTTGATGCCTCAAAATTAGGAATAACTTCGAATAGTTGATTCTCACCGGATAAGGGTCCACAACCCAGAAGAAAGTCTCGTATCGCTGATAAAGCCCTTCGCTTAAATTTAGGAGTACGGATTGTTAATCCGCTCCTTTTAAGATCTCCACACGACTTCCCATTCGAATCGGTACCACAAGTCTTCATTCAGTTAGATCTTACACAATCGGTATTACGATAAACTATAGACTTATCAAAATGGTGAAGATCGGCTTACCACTAATTTTCGAGTGCTCAACGATTGAATAGATCAAGCGTTTAAATCCCTTAATGGTTTTTGAATCGAATCCTAGTGATTGCGAGATGACTTCGGAAAAATGATCATTCAGAAAAATGATGATCAAGCGTTTATATCACTACGAAAAAGAAAAGGATTTGTTTAAGAGAGAAATAGATGATGATTTCGGTCAAAAAGACCCTCCCAAGCCAACATATGGATTTGAAAATAAAAAGAAGAAAATAAAAGAATTGAAAAGAGTTCTTACCGATTGTTCAAAGGTGAGTGACAACTCGAATGAGAAAGAGAGTTCAATGAAGGGATGGAAGGTTCGGCTATAGAGAAATAGTGGACTCAATATTCGGCTATGGTGAAAATATTAAAGGGGAAGTGATGTTTGAAAGATTTTGCAAAAAGAAAGAAGACCAAGAAGCAGAAAATATGATGGATTAGTTTCGGTTTTCAAGGATGATGAATGAACAAAGAAATGGTCTCAAAGTTTGTATACATTCGGCAAGAAGGAAGAAAGAAATGGAATATGCCTCTTTAAGGTTGCATGGATTCGGCACAAAGAAGAAAAGGAGTTTGGGAAGAAAAGAAAAATGATACCAAATTGTCAATAAAGAATTGGCCAAAACAACCAAAATTTTACCTATTGCAATTGACCAAATTCGGCTAGGAGAGGGAGTTTTGAGAGAAAAAGTACAATTGATGGCATTGGTATTTTGACCCAAAACTAACACTTTTGTTTTTACCAAAACATCAAGCACCAAATTGGCTATCATCCTCGCCCCAAGCCATCCACATTCATCCCCCCTAGGATAAGAGTTTGGCCACCCAAACTTTCCAAAACACCATCCACAAAATAAGCCCCTTGTCCCCCTTACTTACCTATTTCTCTTGATTCCTTTCCCAAACTTCAACCTTGCCTTATTCTTTTAGCCACCTTACCAAAAATAATGAAGTCAAACTTGCCATAAATACTCATTGGCCGACACTTTAAGGAAGGAATGCAAAAATAAAAGTCAAATATACACACAAAGGGATTCTAACTTCTTCCCTCAAGGTAATACATGTGGCACCATAACCTCTTTACTAATTGCTCATTTATGCTAGCTACTTACTCAATTATTTCCATATGCTTCAAGGTCACTTACTCCATTTTCTTAAAGTGTTAAATGACAAAAAAATTTACTAGGTCCAAATAAACCCCGAGCCTTCTCAGGACCTCCTAAACATACACAATTAATAATTTAATAAGCTTAACACAAAAAATAATGCAACACATAAAATTCCAAATTTTAGGATGTTACATACACATTGAGTTCTCGTAACTCACCCCTTTTCTTTAACCTCGCAAGTAATCCCCGGCAATAGAGGATTTGGAGCCGTGGAGGACTCAGTGGTGGCCATACAACGGAGACTTCTCTCAAACTCTAGTAAACTCAGTTTTTACTCTATTTTATGATTATTTTAATTTGGAGTTAATTTTTTTATAATAAGGCCATTGGGATTTTATTTTTCTTTTAACTCTCAATTCAGTTGTTTTTAAATTGTTAGATGTTTGAATACTGAGTTTCCCAAAACGATTAATAATCGTTTTCAAAATATCACGTTTTCGCAATTCCTTAATTAAACTTCAGTTACAACCAAGGTTTTCAGAATTCAAAATAACACTTTCTACAAGATAACAATCAAAGCAAACCTGAATTTACAACCAACAAATTTCGGAGTTTCAAAAGGATTACAAATTTTTAAACGAACGCACAGTTTTTAGTTTACCCTTCTATGTGTCACGCTAGATCCGGTCATAACGTCTAGGCCAGGTTTGGGGTGTTACATTTTGTGTTTTGCCATTGTTGAAAGCTTATGGTTTTTGTTGTTTGATGATGCAAAATAAAATATATGTGATAGATTAATATGTTTTGTCTTTGGATTTTTGATGAATTATAGTAAATTGGACTAAATTGTGAAAATGTTATTTTGAAATACTAAAATGTGAAATAAATGAAATGTGTGGACTCATATGAGCTTAGTGAATATTCGGCTAAGCTATAGTGTGGTCAATTTTTGTGAATTTTGTTTGTGAAATAGGGACTAAATTGTCAAAATGTGAAAATGTGGTGGAAAATTTGTAAAATGCCCTAAATATGAGTATATAAATTGAATTGACTGATTTGTTGAATAAAAGAGTTAAATTTGAATGTGTATAGATCAAGAACCAAAAAGAAAGGAATTAGATCGGGGAAATCAAAAATCGTTGATTAGCCGTGTATTTTCATTCATCGTTGTTCGAGGTAAGTTCATAAGTAAATAAATGTCGTTAAATTCGATTGTATATATATTTTATATGTACCGAATTGAATTATTACTAGTATATATATGTGAATGCCGAATTGGTAAAAGTGTGGAACAATAGTCTACAAGCTTGAATCGATCGAGTTACGATGTCCGAAATCCCGATATATGTTTTTTGTAAGACCACGTCTGGGACATTCGCTTCGACTTATGTTTATGTGTAAGACCATGTCTGGGACATTGGCATCGTATTTGTTTCGTGTAAGACCCTGTCTCGGATGGTGGTATCAATATGTGATTACATTTAAGTCCACATCGGGGACATCGGCATTGTACGAGATTTATGACTATCCGAGTATCCTTATTGATTTCGAATGGTTCAACGGGCATTATCGAGTTAAGATCGAATGTGAAAACGAACTAAAAGGTTCAGGTACGTGTTATGTTATATGAGTATGAAAGTAAAGTAATTATATGTTTGAAATGAATATATGAATTAGACATGGTAAAAGAGAAATTTATTTGTGCTTATGAGTATATGTGCATTCGGCCATTGATGTTATAATACTATTGTATATGTAGTAATGTTTTGAGTTTGTATGCATAATAAGTGTATATTTGGTTAAGGTTTGTTTGATTTGGCTAGTTGATTTAATACGAATGTTTATTTGAATATTATTTTCTTATGACTTATGAAGCTATGAAAGGTTACTCTCTGTGTGTGTTTGTTCATTGTTTTATAGATTATCAAAGCTACGGGAAGCTCTGGGATCGTCAAGGATCATCACCACACTATCGAAGTATCTTTTGGTACCTTTTGAAAAATGTACATATTAAAATATGGCACGTATAAGCTAGAGAACTCTGGTTATGTTTTAAAATGTGTAGATATAGCCATGTAATATGGCTTGATAATGAATGTGCTTATGGATGAGTTTGGTTCATGCTTTATGATGTAAAAAGTTGGTATGTTTTGATGTATTTATGAATGACCAAAAAGAAATGGTCAATTTTGGTAAATTTTAGTTGTTTATAGATGAAAATTGATGTTTGTTTCTTATTTGTAGGTATGACCCAAAAAGGGTGGCAATTTAGCCTTACAAATGGCCTATAGTTGCCCACACGGTTGAACACACGGGTGTGTATCCTGACCATGTTCTTTACTATCCCAATTCGAAGTAAATCAGACTTGCACACAGGTCAAACACACAGGCGTGCGACAGACTGTATGAATCAAGTCAGTGATGTACATGGGCCAGACACACGGGCGTGTGACAGGCCGTGTGACTATAGTCAGTTTTGTACATGGGCTAGGACATGGTCCAAGGCACAGCCGTGTGAGGTACAAGGCCTAGCCACATGGGTGTGTGCCCTGTTTTGAGAGAAAAATTTTCTAAGTTTTGTAAAGTTTTGGTATGAGATCGGATTGGTCCCAACCCTCTCTAAAGTATGTTTAAGGTCCCATAGACCTTCTAAAGGGACAAAGTGATTGTGAATGATGATGATTTTGTTGATGCATAATGTATGTTTATGAAATGTTTGTGAAATGTTCCGATATGTCCGGTAATACCTCTTAACCTTAGTCTGGCGACGGATATGGGTTAAGGGTGTTACAAACACAGTCAAGTCACACGCCCGTGTGTGAGACCATGTGGTGCATACTGACTTCATTTCAATTTCAACACCAGGGGACGTGTGGAAAAATAGGCTACTTATCAAGCCAATTTGCCACCCAAAATTATGGTCACCTAAACAACCAAAATGGCACCAATCCATAGTATAAATAAGCATTCAATTTAGCCACAATCAAGGCTAATACATACCATTTCCAATACTAGCAACCAATATGGTTATACCTCAAATTTTACTCAACCAAAACATACTAAAATACATATACCAATCAACTAGTTAAACCTTTATTTAACATACATCATTTTGCACCAATTCATAAGCATGATACCAATTCCACAAACCTCATAACATCGGTCATTCACATATCCATCCATGAACTCAAATATCAACTACATATGCACATATAAACACATAACCAAATCCACCAAATTAAGCCAAATCTCATGGCTATATTTACAAACCAAAACATATACATTTACAAGTCATTACAAATGACCAAAATCATTATCAATCCATAATCAAAATGACTCAAAATGCCTATACATGCCATATACTTAAAATACCAAAGTTCAAAGGTACCAAGTGATAGGTGGTAGTATGAAACGATCTCCGACGATCCCCGAATTAGAGCTAGCTTCGATATCACTATAAAACATATGAAAATACACAAAGTAAGCTATAAAGCTTAGTAAGCTCGTATGAAAAAACTTAATACAATCACATAAATATAATTCAATAATTTGAATACAACAACATGCAGCTTGTATTAGCTAACAAACCTTTCAAATACTCATTCACAAAATTGCATTCTTTCTTCATCATTTTCTCAACTTAATACTAAAATAGTTTATACACATACCTGTACCATTTCGTACAATTCTCATACACATTCCCGTCTTTCATTTACCTGTTGAATCGTTCGGAATAGAAGTCGTATACTCAAGGGTCTCACCCGATAAGTATTATACCCCAAAGCCAAATAAGTTGATATGCATGGCCTGAAGCCAAATCGATTTATCTCGAACCCAAACTGCTATATCATGGCCGGAAGCCAACTCACTGTATCCCCTAATGACATGTCACTAGCATCCTGAACTATTCCTAAGGTTCAACCTGGATTTCAAATGTCAAATCGTCGTTGAATCACTATTGTTCATATCCACAATCTCGTATTTGTAATTCATGCAATATCAAAGCATATAAAATATATTTGTATTGAAATTTATCACATACGAACTTACGTCGAATGTGGAAACAACGAAATATGTCGATTAGTCGATAACTTTCGTATTTTTCCCGATCTAGATCTGAATTCTGCTTTTCTTGATCTAAATATATTCAAAATTAACTTATTTAATCAACTATTTATTAAATTCAATCCAAAATATAGTTTAGGGCATATTTACACTTTTGCCCCTAAACTTTCACATTTTTACAATTTAGTTCTTATTTCATAAAATCACAAATTAATAAAAATCAAAATATACCCATGCTAGCCGAATTACCATAATGCCTCTAGCTGCCCATATTCTTCATTTATTTCGCATTTTAGCCACAAAGTTTCAACATTTCTCAATTTAATCCCTATTTTGCATTTTCACTAAAAATCACTTTATAAAACTTGTATAATACACAAAAAAAACATTCATAATCTATCAAGAAACTTCAAAATACATGCTTAATCATCAATGGCGACATTCAAAATTTTTAACAGTTTTGCAAAATAGTCCCTGGGCTAGCTAGTACTAGTTGCAACAATCACAAAAACATAAAAATCATTAAAAATCGAGTCAAAATCACTTACCATTTGAGCTACCTAAACAACTTCTATGGCTTCTTCTTTTTATTTCGATGCAAATGAAGAATATGAAAGCTTTTTCTTTTGTTTTACTAATTTTATCATAATTAATAACTAATTTACTATATTAACCTTAATATATAAACATATAAATCACTTAATGGTTGTCCATAATTGTCCACTCACCTCTTAGATGGTTTAATTACCATTTAAGGCCACTATATTTAAAAACCAAAGCTATTTGACACCTTAAACTAATAGAACATGCATTTTACACTTTACGCGATTTAGTCCTTTTTATCAAATTAAGCATTCAAACGATAAAAGTTCTTGACTCAACAATGTCTGTATAGTTTCTTTATATTTCAATAAATGACACGTACCTCAGTTTGAGTCAGTTTTATAATGTATGTAACAACCTGATTATCAATGGTGTCGAAAACGGTGGTTTTGAGACTACAATTCCAACGAGTGAAAGTCCGTAAATACTACCATTTAATATTTACGAGTTAAATATAATGTTATTGTGAATTTTGATTTTATAGATTTTATTCAGTTAGTCAAGGTACAAATGGTTCGTAGCAAAAGTCAATGGTGTTTGAACATGACGTATTGGGACCTTGTTTCTGTAAACCAAGCTTGTAAATATTTTTATTATATATTTACGGAGTCGTTATACAGGTGAATTGAATTTTGGGTTAGGAATTTTTTTTTCCAAATCAATAATGAATTAAGGCATAAAGACTAAATTATAAAAGTGGTAAAAAATCATTGTTATGGATTTTTAATTAATCAAAGGACTAAATGAGCAATTGGGCCTTTCCTAAACCACCAAATGGTGGTGGATGTCGATTGTATCCCACCAATTTTCCTAATCATGTTTAAGTTTAAGATTTAATTAATTAATTATAATTATTAACTTATAAACATAATATATAACATAAAAAATAAAAGAAAAGATGATATATTCATCATCTTCTTCATTTGGACGTGAGAAAAAGAAAGAAAAAAGGTTTCAAATATTTCAACATTTGGTCCCTCATTTGGTATGATTTCTAAGTCATTTTCTTGTATTTTTTATGTTTTTGAGATCGTTGCAACTAGGTCCAACTAACTCGTATCTCTATTTTCAAAATTGCTAAAGATTTCTAAAGTTTCCATTAATCTTAATTGAATTTTTTGAACGTTTATGGTAGATTTTGAAGCTTAGAAATTAAATAGGATTAATTTGTTAAGTAAATTTTATTAGTTTTTAGTTTAGGGACTAAATTGTAAATATATTAAAGTTGGCCTGAAATTTTTGTAAATTGTGATAATAGGAGGCTTTATATGGACATAATTGAAGTGGGTTTAAAATTTGGAGTTCAAATTAAGATGATATGATAAATTCGGTTTTAGGGACTAAATTGAATAAAATGTAAAATTTTAGGGGCATTCGAATAATGAAATTGAGCTGATACATGATTATAATTGGATGAAATAAGAGGGTTGAAATTGATAAATTGAATTGAATAATTTTATAGAGAGAATTAAACCAAATTAGAATTAATCGAGGAAAAAGGCAAATTTGTTGATTAGTCCTTGGAGAATTGACCATTTGTTATTTTTCCAAGTAATTTCACATAGTATAATTGTATTTAAATATTTTTATATTTGATTTGCGAATTTGTATTTGTTTGATAATAGTTTGAGTTATGCACAATTTGGCCCAACGAGTGAGTTATGAACTAAAACATAAAAAAAACGCTGATGGTTAAAACTTAAAATGATGAATTCATATCTAAAATACTAAAATAATTCATTGAAATGTGTTGGTATGAAATTGATAGACTGTTTATGGTAAGGACTAAATTGAATTGGTTTGAGATTATTGTATATTATGTAAATGCAAAAATTGATTTTGTATTGAGAAGAATTATGTTGGTATATTGATATGTATTGATGAATTACTATTGAACATATATAATTCAATTGTGAAATTGGCTTATAATGGAAACTGAAAATGGTTACCCTATTAATTGTTAGGGCAAAGTCGGATATAGTTGGCATGCCATAAGATAGGAAGAGTTAAGGGTTAATTTAACTAAGAGTCGATGAGGCACTGGGTGCCAAATTACTTTGGTTGTATCGATGAGACACTTTAAAAACCCGTTTTCCAATTGTGTCAGAATCAGTGGTTTCGAGACCACAATGCCGACATGTCAGCCCGTAAATATGAATTACTTAACATTTACAAGGCCATTAGGGTCGTATTAAGTTTTGGTTATGAAATATTGTTGTTTTAATAGCTCATTAATTAAAAAGGATTAATTTGTAAAAAGCTTTAAAAGTTAGTTCCAAGTACGAAGGTATTAAATAGATAGTATAATACAAATTGATGGATCTATATGGTAATTAAACCATATAAAACTTTAGTGGACATATATGGACTAAGTTTAGTCCATTTCTAGGTTATTATTATAAGGGTGATTAAGTCATATTGTAATTTAAGAAAGAAATCATAAAAGAAAAGCAAATTTATTTTGGTCATCTTCTTGTTCGTGCTGAAAATTTGAAGAAAAGAATAGTTAGAGAGAGTGTAACACCTTGGTTTAGGGGCTATGCAGTTTGAGTAGGATGTGGGTGTTTGGAAGGTTCTTGGGTATGCTTGGAGGTGTTTTGAGGTTTTAAGAACGCTCGGAGTAACCGGGAAAAACTTGGAAAATTTTCGATTTTTAGTGTGAAAAAGGGGATCGGGCCAAGGGAGGTTTTAAGGATTATTTTTGGTAATTTTTGGCACATGAGAGGCTTTGGCATAGTGGCTGAACGCGCAGCTTAAGGGTGGAGGTAGCGCGCTTGGAGGGTCGTAGGTTCGATCCAAGAAAGCGTGATTGGGTTTTAATTTTTGGGATTATGGCGTTGCGGGGTAGAAGGCCTTAAATTATTTTGGGCGTGTTTTGTCGAAGGAGCGGCTAGTCCAGTGGTGCCTGTGCGGAACTTAAGCGGCGAAGGTGCGTGTGGCGTTTGGTTCGAGCAACAGAAGCGGCTTTTGCGTGTTTATTTATTTTATGCGGTTATGAAATTTGGGCTAGGAAGGGTTAAGTTTAAATGGTGGGGTTTTTGTCATAAAAGCAAAGTGGCCGAGTGGCCTAGGCGTTGGAAGTAAGGGTGTAGCGACTTGGTCCCGAGTTCGAACACTGGAGGTGGCGTTGGAGTATATTTTTTTATTCTTTTTGGATTTTTTGCAAAGATGGACGGCACATGTAGTTCAAATTAGAAGAATAGGATAAGCTCTAGTAATTATTTTGAATTAGATTTCTACTGGGGTGATCTTTTGGTTTTTCTTTATTATTTTATTTATTTATCTACTTAGTTATCTTTTAGGATTATTTTATTATTTAGAGATAAAGGTGGGTTTTATATTTTAATTTGAATTGATTTCAAATGGGTGGCTGGGAGTGAGTTAGGTGATTTGATTAATTCAAATCAATTTGAATTGTATGGCCAGGAAGGTGGTAGCCGAATTTGGGGAGCTTGGGGGCATTTTCGGTTTGTTGCATGTGGGTAGGGTGAGCCGATTTTTGTTCTATAAATAGAGGAAGTGCTCACCTTTTTGTCCCTTTCCATCATTTTGATCTCTTGGCCGAAATTGCTAGTATTTTACTCCCAACCTTTTGTAGCCGAAACCTTTTCTTTCAAAACACTTCTTGTTCATCCCAAGTTTGCTAGGTGGCGAACCTCCTACTCCTCCATCTCCTATTCCTTTAACCTTCGTTTCTAACCGAAACCACCACCAAAACGTGTCATTGCCGAATACCCCAACACCATTTAAAAAGCTTTGCCGAACCTTTCGAGTCTTTTCTCGATTAGCCAGAAGGATCTATTGTTAAGCCGGTGTGAGGAAGCACTTAGAAATTTGTTGGAATCAATTACTCATCAAGGTAAGAAGTGGTAGGTGTTCGGCGAGGCCACATCTTGATGTTTTTGGTGTTGAAGCCGAATTTAATATGGTTTCCTTTAGGGGTTTCGACAAGCTTTTTTAAAGCGTGTGACTTCGAGGTTTGTTGATTGTATCAAGCGGTGCGTAATCAACGCACTATTTCTTCTTGATCTTTGGTTTGTTAAATGTGTTTACATATGCGTGATATGTGATGGCCGATTATAGTGGCTTGAATGGTGAGTTATTTATGATATATACATGATATGATAATCCACATGTGATGCTTACTCTTTTGTTAATCGACATGTTGAACTTATGCATGCATACATGGGATTTGGGCTTGATTCGATGAAAGAGGAAGAGTACACAAGTTGTACGTGGTCTAATGATAGCTCGGCTACATTAGCGCTTGATGGTTAGCTTTGTGCTACCTCAAGGAGGTGTGGCTCGGTGCCCATCTCGGCGGTTGATGGCTATGTGCATCACCGTAGACGGTTTACGATATTGGATCACTTGGGTTGATCGGTGGCTCACCACGGCCTTGAGCGGCGAGCTTGCCAAGGTAAGATGTTATGGATCACAATGTGATCGGTGGGGAGTTTCCACGGCCTTAGGCGGGGAGTCCGCTAAGGTTAGTGTCACGGTTGGACAATGGGTGGGGTGAGATGCATTCTTGCATGATTTGTTCATTTGTTTGTGTGGGTATGGGCCAAGCCCATACGGATGGAAATATGTGTTGTGGTTATGCATCGAGTCGGTGGACTCACTCTTTCATTAACCATTTCAGTGTGCGCGTAGTTGGATCGGGTTCGGAGAGGACACATGGTGGCCCATGCGAAGAAGAAGAGATTAAACGTTTTAGGCTTACTTTAAGTATTTGTTTTAAAATAGAATATGTAATAAGGCCCTTTTGATTTTTATTTACTCTCTGGAAATTATTTAATTATTATTTTAAATTATGTTTGGATTATATTAAATTACTAAGTGGAAACGAATTTATTTTGACAACTTATTTATTCAAAATTAGTCTTATATATTCATTAAAGTTTACTTTTGGGCATTTTATAATATTTATATGATATCAAAGTTTTTCTCATACAATATTAAATAAACATGGATTTTCAAAAGTTAACAAGTTCGAATAAATTTTTCTAAGTTAAATAGATTTTCCACCGTCTTTTTTGCACTAACATAACCAGATTCGGTCGTAGTGAATGGGCCGGGTTTGGGGATGTTACAGTTTGGTATCAGAGCCCGGTTCAAAACTAGGTTTTGAGGGTTTCGGGCCCAAAAATATTTTCAAAGTGGGCTTTTCAAAAATATGGGCTTTTAGGAAATTTTTCAGGTTTTTCTGGCATGGCACCTGTGTCTCCGGCCCGAAGTCCACTAGGTAAGTACTTCGGACTTTCTGGAAGTGATTTGTTTGTATGAATTGATTTGGGCTTAGTTTGGGCTCGTAGAATAGAATACTAGGATCTGTTGAACCCTAGGATTAGACTACTCAAACATTTGCATAAAACTTAAAGCTCTTAAACAAACCTGTGAAGTAAGTCACCGAGTTAAGGTGTGGTAACCTTGGTGCGCATGTCTAGGATTGGATCCGAAAGAGCCTGGTACTTAAGCAGTCCTCGTGACTCACCTCCTCTTCGCAGGAATCCTACCTGGTGCGTAGCTACGGTTCACCTTAACCAAGAGGACTTGTTCATAGGCTAAACCGGTTATTAAAACCCGAAAGGAATTAGCCTTCTTTGTTTTCTTTAAAACCTTTAATTTTTTTGAATTTACCCCTTTGGTTAGTGAAACCCTAAATTCGATTTTGAAAGATGTTTGCCGATTTACAAACTTTCCCAAAATGCCCTAGTGGCAAAATTACAAAAATACCCCTGTGTTATAAAATTACGGTTCTACCCTCAATTTTTGATAAAATGCTTTTTACGTGGTAAAATACCAAAATCTCGAGTTTTCAAATATTAAGATACCCTGGTTTTTGAAAATTTACTGAAAATACCACAGTTGATCAAATTACCGAAATGCCCTTGGTTTCTAAATTTTTGAGTTTCTCTCAACTTTTCTTGAAATATTCCTATTTTACCAAATATCAAAAATTCTATTTTTGTGAAATAATTGTGATATTCCAATTTGGAGAATTTACTGAAAATGCCCATGATTTCCAAAATTACGAAAATGACCCTACTTTTGGAATTTTTGCAACACACTTTGTTTGAGAAACAAAATTTTCAAGACGACCCCTGAGATTTTGTAAATTTTGAAGTTGGAAAACTATTTTCAAAATTGACTCGAGTTATTACCAAAATACCCTCTTTAGGAACAATGACGAATTTACCCACAGGTAAGGAAGGAAACTTGATTGCTCGAAAGAACTACTCTCGGAAACTTCATTGCATACAATTGCTCGTGGTTATAACGAGTTGAAACAATAATTTCTAATCCATAAAACTTTCTAAGCAGATTAAATCGAGGCTAGATATGAGTTCTAGGGCGTGGTCGTAATACTCGTGGGCGTGGTAGTAGGCGGGATGTCGATGATCGTAACTGTTGGTCACGCCATGGGTCGAGAGGCGATGCACCGCCACCACCGTGTTGAGGTTGAGCAGCAGGATCGGATTTGGAGGAGATGACGCGTGTCACAAGTCGTCGCGCGAGTACTCGAGCGAGTGGCGGGAGCCAATGTGGGCAATAGGAATCGGAAGTCGGCTGCCAGAGACTTAGGGTGAATGGAGCCGAGGTTTTCAGAGGAGTGTCTGGGGTAGCTCCGAATGTGGCAGAGTACTGGCTGGAGGCAGTTGAAAGGATTATGGATGATCTCGACTTAACTGCTGAGGAGAAGCTTAAGGGTGTTGTTTCGTTGCTGCGGGATGAGGCCTACCAGTGGTGGCTCACGGTTAAGGAAAGTACCCCTGCGGATCGAGTGGAGTGGGGCTACTTTAAGATCAAGTTTGAAGGGAAGTATGTTGGAGCGAGCTATGTGGATGCTCAGAGGAAGGCGTTCCTCAATTTGGTGCAAGGTAGCAAGTCGATAGCGAGTCTGAGAAGTGAGTTTTTACGTTTAAGTCGGTATGCTCGGGCATTGTGGCAACAGATTATGAGAGATGTGTCGGGTTTGAAGATGGTGCGGGATGAGTGCGAGTTTTGATTGCTCCGCATCGTGAAAGAGACTTCGCCGTTTTAGTGGAGAAAGCTCGAATAGTTTGAGGAGTTCAAGAAGGTGAGAGGCACAATAGAGAAAGGAACCGGATAAAGAGAAGTGTTGGATCGCGAAGTGGTTGAGAGGGTCCAAAAAGACCGAGGTTGAGACTCTGTTCATATTGCTAAAGCCGGCCGCGGAAATCCAGAGATCGTCCGTAGTGCAGCGATGCGGAAGGTATCATGTTGGCGAGTCTTTGGAATCGAGTTCGGAGTGCTTCGGATGTAAGTCCAAGACTCATCGATTAAGGATTGTCCTCGAGAATCCGAATAGGACTCGGATGGAAGGTCAAGGTTATGTGCAACCAGCAGAGGTGGTCGCCAGCGGCGAGAGGTCGTGGTTCGAACCATGGAGGAAATGGTTCCGCCGAGAGTCGGGGGAGCGATGACCATGTAATGGTGGCACCGAGGCAAGGCGGCGAGTGTCCGGTTTATGCGTTTCGGAGAGAGGATAATGATGTGCCCGACGTGTCGGTGGTAAGTATTTTATGTTTGGAGTATTTCTGTTGTTTTGTTCGTGTGGGTGATTGTTTATTTTTGTTGCTTCCATGTGTTGGAACCTTGTGTATGAACTTTGAAACGGTGCCTAGAAGGTATGTTAGCTCTTTAAGATCAGAGTGCGCAACGATAGTGTAAGTTTGGAGAGCTAGGACGTGGACCGTTAGTCTAGCCAAGGAATTTCGAGGACGAAATTATTTTTAGGAGGGTAGAATTGTAACACCTTGGTTTAGGGGCTATGCAGTTTGAGTAGGATGTGGGTGTTTGGAAGGTTCTTGGGTATGCTTGGAGGTGTTTTGAGGTTTTAAGAACGCTCGAGTATGTAAGGAAAAACTTGGAAAATTTTCGATTTTTAGTGTGAAAAAGGGATCGGGCCAAGGAGGTTTTAAGGATTATTTTTGGTAATTTTTGGCACATGAGAGGCTTTGGCATAGTGGTGGCAGCGCGCACACTTAAGAAGTGGAGGTAGCGCCTTGGAGGGTCGAGGTTCGATCCAAGAAAGCGCGATTGGGTTTTAATTTTTGGGATTATGGCGTTGCGGGGTAGAAGGCCTTAAATTATTTTGGGCGTGTTTTGTCGCAAGGAGCGGCTAGTCCGGTGGTGCTCATGCGGAACTTAAGCGCTGAGAAGGTGCGTGTGGTATTTGGTTCGAGCACTGAGCGGCTTTTGCGTGTTTATTTATTTTATGCGGTTATGGAAATTTGGGCTAGGAAGGGTTAAGTTTAAATGGTGGGGTTTTTGTCATAAAAAGCAAAGTGGCCGAAAGTGGCCTAGGCGTTGGAAGTAAGGGTGTAGTGAGCTTGGTCCCGAGTTCGAACCCTGGAGGGTGGCGTTGGAGTATATTTTTTTATTCTTTTGGATTTTGCAGAGTGGGGCGGCACATGTAGTTCAAATTAGAAGAATAGGATAAGCTCTAGTAATTATTTTGAATTAGATTTGGTGGGGGTGATCTTTTGGTTTTTCTTTATTATTTTATTTATTTATCTACTTAGTTATCTTTTAGGATTATTTTATTATTTAGAGATAAAGGTGGGTTTTATATTTTAATTTGAATTGATTTCAAATGGGTGGTAGTGGGAGTGAGTTAGGTGATTTGATTAATTCAAATCAATTTGAATTGTATGGCTGGGAAGGTGGTAGCCGAATTTGGGGAGCTTGGGGGGCATTTTCGGTTTGTTGCATGTGGGTAGGGTGAGCCGATTTTTGTTCTATAAATAGAGGAAGTGCTCACCTTTTTGTCCCTTTCCATCATTTTGATCTCTTGGCGAAATTGCTAGTATTTTACTCCCAACCTTTTGTGTAAGAAACCTTTTCTTTCAAAACACTTCTTGTTCATCCCAAGTAGTTTGCTAGGTGGCGAACCTCCTACTCCTCCATCTCCTATTCCTTTAACCTTCGTTCTAACCGAAACCACCACCAAAACGCGTGTCATTGCCGAATACCCCAACACCATTTAGAAAGCTTTTGCGAACCTTTTCGGTCTTTTCTCGATTAGTAGAGAAGGATCTATTGTTAAGCCGGTGTGAGGAGCACTTAGGGGTGTTGGAATCAATTACTCATCAAGGTAAGAAGTGGTAGGTGTTCGGCCAGAGGCCACATCTTGATGTTTTTTGGTGTTGAAGCCGAATTTAATATGGTTTCCTTTAGGGGGTTTCGACAAGCTTTTAGGGGCAGCGTGTGACTTCGAGGTTTGTTGACTGTATCAAGCAGGTGCGTAATCAACGCACTATTTCTTCGGTCTTTGGTTTGTTAAATGTGTTTACATATGCGTGATATGTGATGGCCGATTATAGTGGCTTGAATGGTGAGTTATTTATGATATATACATGATATGATAATCCACATGTGATGCTTACTCTTTTGTTAATCTGACATGTTGAACTTATGCATGCATACATGGGATTTGGGCTTGATTCGATGAAGGAGGAAGAGTACACAAGTTGTACGTGGTCTAATGATAGCTCCGGCTACATTAGCGCTTGATGGTTAGCTTTGTGCTACCTCAAGGAGGTGTGGCTCGGTGCCCATCTCGGCGGTTGATGGCTATGTGCATCACCGTAGGCGGTTCACGATATTGGATCACTTGGGTTGATCGGTGGCTCACCCACGGCCTTGAGCAGCGAGCTTGCCAAGGTAAGATGTTATGGATCACGATGTGATCGGTGGGGAGTTTCCACGGCCTTAGGCGGGAGTCCGCTAAGGTTGGTGTCACGGTTGGACAATGGGTTGGTGAGATGCATTCTTGCATGATTTGTTTCGATGGTTGTGTGGGTATGGGCCAAGCCCATACGGATGGAAATATGTGTTGTGGTTATGCATCGAGTCGGTGGACTCACTCTTTCATTAACCATTTGGTGACGCGTAGTTGGATCGGGTTCGGAGAGGACACATGGTGGCCATGCGAGAAGAAGAGATTAAACGTTTTAGGCTTACTTTAAGTATTTGTTTTAAAATAGAATATGTAATAAGGCCCTTTTGATTTTTATTTACTCTGAAATTATTTAATTATTATTTTAAATTATGTTTGGATTATATTAAATTACTAAGTGGAAACGAATTTATTTTGACAACTTATTTATTCAAAATTAGTCTTATATATTCATTAAAGTTTACTTTTGGGCATTTTATAATATTTATATGATATCAAAGTTTTTCTCATACAATATTAAATAAACATGGATTTTCAAAAGTTAACAAGTTCGAATAAATTTTTCTAAGTTAAATAGATTTTCCACCGTCTTTTTCGCACTAACATAACCAGATTCGGTCGTAGTGAATGGGCCGGGTTTGGGGATGTTACAGAGAGCTTTCATGTTCGGTCTTTGATGGTCATGGATGTAGGTATGTTTTCTTCCATTTTTCATGAAATTGATGTTTTTAGGTTCGTTTTAGTTCTATCTAGCGAACCCGAGAACTAGATTATTACATTGTTTAATTATTTAGAAGATGCCATTAATGAATATTGTGGACATTTAAAGTTTAATCATGGATAATTATGTTTCGTTGTTAAATATAAAGATTTAGTTAAGAGATTTTCATGATTTTAAATTGAGGGATTTTTTGAATAAATTAATATTAGAAATGATTTATTTGCGGAAATTGTGGAGTGTGAGGATTGTTTTGGGATAGGTATAAATTCGGTTTATTGGATATTAAGTTTAGCTGAGGATAAATAATCATGTTTTAGTATTAAGGATTGAATGGAGTAAAATGTAAATATTTGGGGTAAATGCGTAAAAGTTCTAAACAAAGGTATCAAATTGTATAGAATGTGAAATTAAAGTTATTACTTCAATTAAATTATATTATAGATCAAGAGCAAATTGATAATCGTTGAAAAGAGAAGGTTGTCGATTAGTCTGTGAGCTTTTTTTGTTTCTGCATTTTGACCCTAGTAAGTTCGTATTATGTAAAATATGATATTATACAATTTTGTTTAAAGGTTAACTCTTTTAATTTTGATGTTATTTTACTGATTATTGATTGTGAGATATTTCATTAAGAAATTGGTAAGGCATGAAATTATCGGGATTAGTGCCTAACAGGCTTTGTGCCGATGTGATTATCGAGCTTAGTGACAAGTAGGCTTTGTGTCAGTGTGATTATCTGGCTTAGTGCCTAGCAGGCTTTGTGCCTGTGTGATGATCGGGCTTAGTGCCTAGCAGGCTTTGTGTTGGTGTGATTATCGGACTTAGTGCCTAACAGTCTTTGCGCCGGTCTGATTATCAGGCTTTGTGTCAGTGTGATAATTAGGCTTAGCGCCAAGTAGGCTTCGTGCCGGTGAATCAAGTGATTACGACTATTAAGTTTTATGGAACTTTGATTATAATTGTGAAGTAGTTAGGTTAATTACCTGAACTTACTAAGCTATGTTAAGCTTACTTGGTTGATTTCATTTTGCATGTCTCTTGGAATTGTGTCGTCAGTTGGAATGGTTCGAGAGTTCACACTATATCATCCATACCTTGGTAGTTATTTTTATTCATACTGAGTTGGTTAAAAGTGGCATGTAACTAAAAGGGTCTTGTGGTATTATGTTAAAATATGTAGTTGAACTTGTAACACCCCGAAATTTGGGCCTAGAAATATTGGGCCTTGAGCAAGGGAATAGTTAGGAAATTGTGCATAAAAGTTTATGTGAGCTAGAAATGACACAATTAAATGTCTGCTCAAGTGGTTAAGGGTCGTGAGAGGAGTTGGAAAAGTCTTGGGTTCAAACGTGGGCTTTAGCAAAAAATTTGGTTTTAAGTGGATAAAACCTTGAATGCTCGGATGTAGCCTTTTAAATTATTGTGTTAAAAAAATGACACAAGAAAGCATGTTGTAACACCCCCAGACCCAGCCTAGACGTTATGGCCGAATCCGGTGATGTCACATCAAAGGGATACTTCAAAACAACTTCGCTTTAATTAAATCTTAAGTTCAAGGCTTGGAAGCCCAAAATCCATCAACTTGTTAACCTATGATAAAAGCCCATGTTTTAGGGTATAGCTATTTCAAAAACCATGATTTAACTTTTTGCTAATTTATTCAATTTTAATAATCAAACAGTGAAACAATAATGAAACCCAAATTCTAAAGTCAAAACTGGAGATACAAGGCCTTATTACATCCAACGAAAATAAAGTAATTAAAATCATGTCTTTTGAAACAAATAAACAAAACTTTTTAGTATCTTGTAGTGTGGCCATCTCCGAGTCCTCTCCCACGTCGAGCCGTCTACTGAGGGTCACCTGAAACATTAAATAAAAAGGTGTGTGTTTCGAAACTCAGTGTGTACGACCCTTGGTAACCAATCAACATGCAATTAGCACATTGGGTCTAAGCCCTATCAAAATCGGTGGTCTTGGGCCTTAGCCCACAATGACCACATATTATATAAGTATCACATGAATGCAATGCTCCCATCCCATATCCAACCCTGCACTTCATTTCCCTTCCAACCCTACACTCCTGTGGGGATATAAATATCAACCCACCCATCCCTACACTCCAAAGGTAGCACCAACAGCGACACTACTCAAAAGTTGCAGCAAGGCTGCTAAGCATATAATGGGCTTAAAGCCACCGGTGGATCCACGGTCGTCAAGCGACTATGCGATCCTCACATATCTTCCTCCGTATCATCAAACCCACCCAAGTGCAACATATATATCATGAATGCAACATACACATTCACACATTCAGCGCTTAGGGGTATTTTAATCATTTCACTAACCAGGGGTATTTCTATAAATCTACCCTACGGGGGTATTTCAGTAATTTTGGAAATCCAAGGTATTTTGGTAATTTTGCAACCTAGGGGTATTTTGGTAATTTTACAAACTAGGGGTATTTTGGTAATTTTGAAAACTAGGGTAATTTGGTCCCTCTCGGGTTTTAGTTAAGAACTTTGGCCCATTAACAAGTCCTTGCGGCTAAAGTGAACAGACACTATACACCAGGTAGGATTCCAGAGAAAAGGAGGTGGGTCGCTAGGACCACTTAAGTACCACGCTCTCCCTAGATCCAATCCTAGACATGCATATGTCCATTGCCACACTCTAACCCAGCGACTTGTCCACGGACATGTTTAATTATTAGATTAAGTTTTATGCGATTGAAGAATTTATCAGACTAGGCCTAGAGTCTATTAAAGTCCTAGCATACTTCCTTAAGACCCCATAAAGCCCATTAAGCCCATTTTATGTTCACATAGCCCATTAAGCCCACTTCATATTCATATAGCCCAGTAAGTCCACTTCATATTCATATAGCTCATTAAGCCAAAATCATGACCAAATCATGCAACTTCCATAACAATCTATCATTCACATAACAACTCTAGTCGACTTGGGCCCACGAATTCGGCAGGCCCAATTAGGGCCGACTTGTCGTGTGTGTGTGTGTGTGTAGTATATGTACACACCTGGTTACTGCGACGTGCTATACTATCCTTAGCCTTGAACCTACAACCAACCAACCTCTAATCAAATCACACATACCTAATCAAGATATTAACCAAAAACTGAAGACTTACCGTAACCTTACCGTGTCCCACTAGGTTATGATCGCCCTTCCTTAGCTACTAATCACGAGTATCCCCTAGATCTGCACTCACACATACACCATCAAAATTCGAGTGACTCATAATCCACACAAGTCACCCTTATAAGCCATACTTACATTTGGCCACCACCACTAAAACGAATACACTTACCTCCTTGCTAACGATCCTTATCACGCTTGTGATCTTTGAACCCTACCCTTGTTAATACAAGGTTAACGACAAGGAGAAATTAGATAGCCCTTCGGCTTTTAACAAAACACACTAAGGAGGTTGACTAAGTACTTACGCTTTAATCTTGCGGCCTAGATAGCTACTGAACAAGATCTGACTTTTAATCACTTGATCAACAGATTTGTGATGGAGGAAAGACAACAAAGAATTGGCACAAATAGGGATTTCGGCAAATAGGGATGATGGTATTCGGCAATGGAAAAAAAGATAAAGGGAAGAAAAGAAAGAAAGATGGAAACTTAAAGAACCCTTCTAAGGAATTCGGCACCCCCCTTTTATAGCCAAAGTTGAACTACCTTCCCCCCACAGTCCCATTCGGCACCAACACATCCACACCTCAATCCCCTATCTTTTCTCTCTTATCTTTACCTTAAATTTCTCTCCTGAACTCTCTCTTCCAGAGTCCACTCTAGTCCCACTACCTTCCTTTCATGTGCAAAAATAAAACCCCTTAATTCGCCACTCTTAAGCCTCAAACCTTGGACCTCTTCACCTGATAATAATGCCAACTTGTAGCTCCCCAAGTGACGCTATCTTGCCACTGGATCACAGGCCCAACTGTGTCCTATTTTCCCCTTAATCTGCTTAAGAGGCCTAATACTTGAGACTAAGGTCCACTAAGGCAGAAATTAATTTTTCCCTATGGTCTTCCTTGTCCCTAAGACTTCAAATAACCCTCAAAGCCCACATGCCAATTGTCATTTTCTCGCTCACTTAAATTTTTTTTCTAAGACCCAAAGCCCAATAGGCCCAATTCTACTAAGCCCAAATTCGGGGCGTTACACATGTGGTCTAGTGGTTGTGGCGTCATTAAGGTTGCAAGGGAGCCTAGGTTCAAGTCTTGGCTCTTGTAATTTATTTTGGTTTTTCTTTTAAAGAAACCTGGACTTTGGCCTTTAGACCTTTTAATTAATTGAAGATAAAATGTGACACAAAAGAGCTTGTGGCAAGGAGGCAAGTGGCACGTTGAGCTATTGAGGGGGGCTTGGGTTCGAATCCAATGGATTGCAAAAAGGGGGTTTTATTTTATGTCTCTGTGGCGTGAGAGGTGGAGTTTGATTCAAACTCTGTAGAGGTGGTTGGAGAATTGGTCATTAGAATTTGAATGGAATTTGAATGGGGGATTGGAGTAAATCTAGGAGAAGTGAGTGGAGATTTTTAAGGAATTGAGGTGTGAGGGGAGTGATAGCCGAATTAGGTAGCTAGAGTAAGGGAATTCGGCTAAGAGAACTCATTGGGTGCATTTTCGGCATTTGTGAGAGTGTAGAAGCAGATTATCCTCTCTACTATTTTGGGTTCTTTCCTTTTTACGTTTCGAGTTTTTCTCTTATTGTGGCGTTTCGTGCAGTGTTTTTGACCATCGGGTTTTTCTCTTTTCAACTTTGTTTCACAACTATTGTTCACTTTAGTCGAAACACAAATACCAAGTGCTGAATACTCCCTTGAAACTTTTCTTTCTTCTTCACATCTTCTCTCTACCGAATTGGCATTCTTCTTCTTCTCTTTTGCTAAATCGAATTAAGTTTCTTCTGTTTTCTCTCTTCTTGAGTAATAGCCGAATACCTTACCTTCTCCTTACACTTTCTAAAACTCTGACAAGCTGATCACTGCATAGACCTTCTCATACTTTCATTTTAACATTGCATTTCTGTTGCGAATCTATTATTACCCTTTCTCTTTGTCAACAAGCCGAATATTGGGGTAAGTAATTGGGTTGTTTCTTGTTACTTTGCAGTTTTCCCTTTTAGGATTATCATTGTTACTATTCAATGATCTCCTTTCGGTTTATCTTCTTAGATCGAACGCAATATTCCACTCACGTGAGCTGCTCCCTTAAGTCAGCATTTGGTTCTGAGGGACTCAGTAAGTTATTCTCTGCCTTGCTCACGTTAATGTTGATGGGTGTAAACTACATCCTTAATCAACCCTCTAATGAGATCTGCGGTTATGCAGTGAGTGGTCAATCAAAAATTGTGGGAGTCTAGCCAAACGATTTTAGGGTTAAAGGCTATACTCCTGTTTACCAAGGTTGGTGCTTTTGGAATTTTGCAAGTTGTCGCTAAAAGGTGTGTAATCATACATCTAATATTGTTATTGTCAAAACGATGGACAATGGTGTGTATTCACACCCCTGTCTATCTGTGAATCGGCAAAAGCCAATAAGCTAAAAGGCTGCAACCTCGGCATTCGAGGCCTCACGAGCGCGCAAACGCATGTGGGGCGAACCGAGCCCCAAATCGTGTGTAGCAGACTGCAGAAGCCACCACGTGCATTTTCGTGGACTGGGGCCGTTATGGGCCTCGATGGGTCAAAATGGGCCACATGGGCCCAATGGGCTTGTGGGCCCACCGGGTAAAATCCTCAATAAGTGATCATTCATAGGTTGGTTTATGAGGCTCGTGATGCCGTATGTGAATCTGGACTAAATGGGCCCAATAGCAGGTTTTGGGCCCATATACACTGTTCTGGCCGTGTAGGTTATCTGAGTCACTCGAAGCAAAGATAGACCCTCTAGGATGTCGTAATAAGTACCGAGACCTCAAAATTAGTTAAATGATCGAAATACCCCTGTAGGAAAAAATGACTGTTTTGCCCTTGTGGGTAAATGACTGACCTAGATTGTGAATTTGACTAATTTGGCTGTGATCATATGATTGTGTTTTAACTGACTTGACCGTGGTCGTGTGACAGATATGCTTCTAATATATGTTTAAATGACTGTTACTGAGCATGGCCATTTTGCATACACCTGTGATGATTCAGCATGACATACACGACATGTTGCATGGGGTTGGGACATTGTTACGGAGGAAGTGTACGGCCCGTTGTCGTTCTGTACAAGGCTTCCAGCCTTTCTACAATATTTATGGCTTTTATCCATTCTGTCTATAGCGCCGAGCTGTTCTACTGACTTAGTGCTACAACCGGTGCTAAGTTTGGTGTGTTGGCTAGGTGGGTCGATTCTATCCCCACATGGTGTGTTGGTTGGTACGGGTGGTGCATTGGTTGGATTGAGCTGGATTTACATGCGCATATCCGCATCGATCATCGATTCTGTAATGTGACCGATTTAGGAGCTGCGAATAGTGATCTCGAGATCACTATTCTGAGATTAGAGAAATTTATTTTCATGTTATATTATAAGTCAGAGCATGATAGAATATGTGCATGAGAATTTTAGTACTTTAATTTTAACAATTTCATGCTTCATCGCGAGAAAGGGCTAAATCGCATAACGTGCGAAAGTTTCATTCTATAGTTAAAAGTACCAAATGGCCATAGATTGTTAATTGGAGGTCTTTAAAAGGCAATTAAACCCCCCACAATTAGCATGGCCGGCCATAGGAGACAATTGTGTCAAAATATGGTCAATGTTGTTGATAGTAGGTGGACTAAATTGATGTTTTATATTAAAATAAAGAAAAAAAAGATATCATCCTTTTCTCTATTCTTCTCCATCGAAAATTGGCAGCAAATTAAGGGGCTTGAGAGCTCAAATTTTCAGCAAGCTTCTTTCTTTGCTAGTAAGTGATTTCAATGATATTTCTTGAAGAAAGTTGTACTTTTGATACCCCTAAAGCTTAAGCTTTCTAATGAGGGGATTAACTTGTAATATAGTGAAGAGTTTAGAGTTTTGCATGAGAGCTTTCATTGTTAATTGCTGCATTTTTATGGAAGAAATTGAGTCTTAGTTGTTAGATGAACAACTTTTGTGAAATGTGTTAGTATTAAAACACCAAATAGGACCTTAATGAAAAGGTTACAAAATTGGTAGTAAGTATGTGAGATGTTGAGTTTTGATGATAATCATAAGAGTATTAAATGTTCACCTAGGCTTATTAAAGGTAGAAATACGATCAGAATTTATTTCCAAGCCTAGGGGCAAAATAGTAATTTTACCTAAGCATGATTTTTGAAATGCTATTATTAATATAGTAATTAAAATGAGTTAAATTGCTATTATAGAGCAAGAAGAACCGAGGTCCGCCTTGATCGGGGAAAGAACAAAGTCTCGGACTAGATTGACAAACTAGCTCATTTTGAAATTGAGGTAAGTTTGTACGTGATTTGAGTACCATTTATATTAGCATGCTGAGATATGCTTGACCATATGTTAATGCATGATGCACCACCAATTTGAGTAGTTAACTTGAATGAAATGTTGAAAGCCTAATGGGCCATATTGATTATAGAAATGCTATCATTGAAATATGAGATAGATAAGGTCCCGTATAAGGCCATGTCCGAGACATGGCCTCGGCGCCGAGTTGAGATCCCGTATAAGACCATATCTGGGATATGGCTTCAGTGAGGGATATGAAAAGTGTATAAGACAATATTCGAAATGTGGCATCGACACATGCTAGGAAATCCAATATAAGACAATATCCGGGATATGGCATTGGCAATTAGAGGTGACCCCATGTAAGACCACCTCGAAGATGTGGCATTGGCTTATACTTACAATAGTAACGATAAACACACGTCTTTGACTTCCCCTTGAGAATAATGGGATAAGTAGATGAATTTAGAAGTAGAGATGTGAATGATATTTAAGTCATGTGAATGAGTGAATACAGGTACTCGTAAATGAGTCACGAAGAATCGGTTGCGATATGTGGCACGATATGTGCTAGATAAGGATGATAAACAGTAAAAGTAACATATTTTAAGCCCACATTTAGCATGCTTTTGGATGATTTGAGCCTTGAATTGTGTAATTTGGTGCTCTTAAACCTTTGTTTTCATGTTTTATACTCAGGAGAGCACCCAATGACGAAAAGAATGGAAAACAGGCCCAAAATGGAGTAAATGGGCCATATCACGAAATCCACATGGCCTGGCCCCAATCCACACGGTCGTGCCCCATTCAACAGGTTCGAACACCTCCTGGCCACGACTTACACGGGCATGTGCCATGGGCGTGTCCCTGTCGCAGGAAAGAAGAGTTTCACTCGGATTTGATTACTTAGGGGCAAAGAAACATATTCCGAAGCCTATATAAACACCCTAAGTATGACCAGAAAAGGGGAACTCAAGGCTTTAGTCAGGGGGCGTCCAGCTAGGCCAGAGAAGGCAGATTTGTGGGAATTTACTCGAAGATAGCCAGTTGATTCATCTCAAGAAGCCAGAATTATACTCAAGACGGAGAATCTCTCTTTCAATTCCTTCAGGGGGTTTTTAGGGATTTCTTATGTTTTTTTTATCATTTCTTTTGAGATTTTTTCTTTTATTGTTATGAACTAAACCCTCAGATACCTGAGGGGAATGAAACCTAAGATGAATCTTGTTATCGTTTGCTGAACTATATGATAAATATTTGACTTGTTCTTAATTATGTGTTTTAATTCTTGTGTTGATATTTCCGGGATATTAATTCAAGTGTGATGTCCTTAGGTGGAGGAGCAAAAGTCCCTGCCTAAGAGTAGATCTAGCATAATTAAGCGGAGCTGATCGCACGCCTAGAGATAAGGTGACGAGATTTTGCTGGATTAGGGTGAAACCTAATATGGGAGTCCATATATCGAGTTAATGCAATTCTAGAGGTTTTAATTAGAAAGAGATTTCAATTAATCAACCTAGGGTTAGACGTTAGTCGACTCAAGAAAGGGATTAATATAACTTAGGGAATCTTACAGATCAAATCAAATGAATAAATCGTCTGGTTCAGAGTTAGATAACAAGTGAAGTCTAGGTGGATTCTTCCTTGGGTGTCATCTTAATCAATTGGTTTTTCCTCAAGTTATTTTGCCACTTCCATTCTTCATTGTCTTAGAGTCTTTAGATTAGTAGATAGTTAACTTTAGGTTAGATAAAAATCACTTTAATTCTTAGGCTAGATAATAGAAAGAGAGTTAGTATTAGTACTTTTGGTTCCTTTGGGATTCGATATTCCAGTCTTGCTTTAACTATACTACTGTTCGATAGGTGCGCTTGCCTCAAATCGTTGTCATAGTCAGTTTCCAGGTTTGATCATTCTTTTTATAAATTTTAAGACATTGACATCACAAAAACAACGATCAAGTTTTTGGCGTCGTTGCCGGGGAACTAAAATATTAAGAAAGCTTAATTTTATTACTTTAGCCATTTTTTTTATTATTGCAATTTATTTTTATTTTATTATTTTTTTTACTTATTTTTAAACTTTGCTAAATTTTTTTTCTTTTGTTCCTTTCAGGTACCTCTAGTTTATGACTAGAAGGAACCGGACAGGACCCCTACTCTACAACAGTGATATTGAAGGTACCGTTCGCAGAAATCGCAGAGAAATAAGGCAAAGCTTAAACTACATAGAAGAAGAGCAAGAAGCCGAAATAAATACTACAACAGAGATGGCTGAGAACAATCCGCCACCTCCAAAAATGGTCGAGCATCATCCTCTACGTACTATGTATGATTATGCTAAACCTAGTTTAACAGGAACTAAATTTAGCATTGTTAGGCCTACTATTGCTGCAAATAATTTTGAACTGAAACCTAACACTATACAGATGATACAACAGTTTGTTCAGTTTGATGGTTTGCAGGATAAGGATCCTAACACACACTTAGCAAAGTTTCTAGAATTCTCTGATGCCTTCAAAATAAATGGCGTTTCTGATGATGCCATCCGTCTTCGGTTATTTCCCTTTTCTCTGAGGAATAAAGCCAAACAGTGGTTGCATTCTCTTCCACGAGGGTCAATCACTACATGGGATCAAATGACCGAAAATTTTTATTAAAATATTTTTCACCGGCCAAAATGGACAAGTTAAGGAATGATATCTCTTCTTTTGTGTAGATGGATTTAGAGACACTTTACGACGCATAGGAGAGATACAAGGATTTGTTGAGAAGGTGCCCACACCTTGGATTACCCTTGTGGTTACAGGCCCAAACTTTTTACAACGGGGTAAACCCCTCAATAAGGCAGCTAATCGATTCAGCTGCCGGTGGAACTCTGAACAATAAAACTCCTGAAACAGCCTACGAGTTTATAGAAGAGACGTCACTGAATAACTATCAGTGGCAAGTTACAAGGACAATGCCAGCCAAAGCAGCCGGAGTTTTCAACATCGATGCAGTGATCGCTCTATCAAACCAGGTAGAACTGCTACATAAAAAATTTGATGGTTTATATGGTTCTTCGCAGGCACATCCAGTTATGCAATGCGACGCAAGTGAAGGAGTGGTGAATCCTGAGTACCCACCTTACGGATAGGGCATGGAGAGCGAACAAATGAACTATATGGGTAACAATTTCTAATCTAACAATAACCCTTTTAGTAATACTTATAATCCAGGCTGGAAGAACCACCCCAATTTCTCATATGGCAGTCAAAGAAATCAAAGGAAACAACCATCCCAAAACTTCCAGCAATAGCCCTACCCATAGGAAAAGAAGTCGAACCTTGAAGAGATGCTGACAAACTTCATAGTAGCCTCAGAAATACATTCCCAAAATACAGAAACACGTTTCCAAATGATAGAAACAAAACTTGAGGCATTGTCACAGGAGGTCAAGGATCAAATCAGGTAACTCACTAAGCAAATCTCCAAGAGACCACAGGGAAGACTACCGAGCAACACCGAGACTAACCCAAGGGAGCAAGTTCAAGCCATGACAGCTCAAGAAAGCGAAGGGTTAGATGAGCCTAACTCAAAGCAAAAGAATACGATAGAAGAAGATATGGTTGAGGTCAATAACAAGCCGAAACCAGTAATCAAAGAGTACAAACTTCACATACCATATCTCCAAGCAATAACGAAAGACGATACAGAGGAACAGTTTGGTAAGTTTCTTAAACTTTTAAAGAAATTACATATTAACTTATCGTTACTTGAAATGGTTAATTTCATATTCTAAGAAGAAGCTCGTATTATTAGTGATGTAATTATTAGTTCATTGTTTCTAGTTAGGTAAATTATCAATTCAATCTCGGTTCTAACCCTCTAATTCAGCCTTTATCCATACCTTTAACCCAAGCACCGTTACAACCCTTTTTAAGACCTTTTGATTTGTGTATCATCTCATTTTTTAGTGGTGGAGATTTGATTTTCATCCAAGCTTATGGTAATAACTTCTCATGTCTGACTTTTGAGTGCTTAATTTGAACTTCAAACACTTTGAGTGATTTGAGTGAATTTTTAGTGAGGATGTCAATTCTTGACAGGTTTCGAATTAAGGGTGATTATTTAGGTAATAGGGAAATACCTATGTTTTCGTGTTACAAAAATTTGTGACTTAGATTGTTTGAATCTTTAAGACTCTTTTAGTTAAATTATCAATGTATAAATTATCTATGAATTATGATGAAACATTATTGATGAGAATTCTAAATTGAGGAAGTTAATTTTAATTGTGAGTTGAGGATTGTGCTTGAGGACAAGCAAATGCTTAAGTGTGGGGATATTTGATAAACCATAATTTACACATATTTTAACCCCATGTTTGGTTTATTTTCAGATGAATTTTCATTAGATTTGATGAATCTGATGCTTCTAATCCCTTAATTTCATGTTTTACACTCAGGAGAGCTTAGGGAGTAAAAAAAAATGAGAAACGGGCCAAAATGGGACAAAATGGGCCAACCTTGGAAATCAACACGGCCTGGACTATCTCACATGGACAGACCACATGGTCGTGCGTGACGACCAGAATTGAGCACGGCCTAAGCCATCGAACACGGCTATGTGTGGCAAGCAGAGTCAAGCAAGGCCTAAGGCTATCGAATACGGGTGTGTCCCTACCGACCCCAAGATTAATTTCAGAAAAGGCTACTTGTAGGCCAAAAAAGGCGTTCCAAAGCCTATATAAACACCCTAGAGGGCAACCTAAAAAAAAAGGCCGAGTAGAAGGTAGAAAATACTCGAAGACAGCAGTTGGGAGCAGCTTGGAAGGAGGATTTCCATCAAGACTGAAGATCTCCTATTAATTTCTCTTGAAGTTTTTGGGTTTTCTTATGTTTTGTTGTTTTCCTTATTTTAATATGTTTTCCTTTATCATTATGAACTAAACCCCTTAAAAACATAAGGGGATGAAACCTAAGACAAATCTTATTACTATTTGATTTATAAGATAAATACTTGTTCTTATTCTTAATTGTGAGTTCTTATTCTTGTTTTGATAATTCAGGTTATTGATTCAAGTCGAATGTGCTTATTCAGAGCAGCAAAAGTCTCTGTTTAAGAGTAGATCAACATAATTAAGCGGAGTTGGTTGCAACCCTAGAAATAGGACGACGAAAATCTACCGGATTAGAGTCAAATCTAATAGGGGAATCCATAGATCGAGTTAATGCGACAATATGGGTTTTAATTTGAAAGAGATTTCAATTAATCAACCTAGATTCAGTTGTTTTTAGTCTTGAAAGAGATATTAACATAAATCAGGGATTTCTACGGATTAAGTCAAGTGAATAAATCATATGAATCAAAAGTAATAAGTGAAGTCTAGGTGGATTCTTCCTTAGGTATTGCCTATATCATATAAGTTGTCTAAAAGTATTTTCCTAATTCATTCACTGTTGTGCTTTTAATTAGTTTAGTTTAAAAAGAAATCACTCCAATTCTTAGGCTAGATAATAGAAAGATAGTAATTACTAGTACTCTTGGTCCTTGTGGATACGATATTACTGGTCTTACCATAACTATACTATTAAATGATAGGTGCGCTTGTCTTTATTGTGGTCATAGTTTGTTAGAGACACAATCAAATATTTACGAGCCAAATGTAGCTTTTAAAATATTCTTGAAATAGCAAAATTGTGTTTTATAAAGATTTATTTGGTCAAAAAATTGAGAAAAAGATGTATCGAGATCTTGGTGTTATAAACCAAGCCATAAATATTTTTATGAATATTTACGGAGTGTCAATAAGGTAGTATTAAAATTTAGTTAGAAAATTTTGACGTTCGGGTGGTTAATTAAATGAAAATGACTAAATTGAAAAAGGTGTAAAAGTTGCTAGAAGGATTAAATAGCTCAATTGTCAAATGAGGAAGGAACTAAAGTGCAAATAAGCCTAAAGGAGATATTTTGGGCGGAAATAGCTGAGAAAAATCAGGAAATGGGTGAAATAAGGGCAAAATTGGAATATTGCCAAAATTAGTTAAATAAAAATGGGACCAAATTGGAATATCTAGATTTCTCTTCATTTCTCTTCATTTTCATCAGCTGAAAAATAGCCATGGAAGAGGGTTCAAGCTGGTTTTCATACTTTAGCTTCATGTAAGTTTAATTCTTGCTTTCTCCTTGAAATTTCTATGTTTTTGGACTTTTATAATTGGGTCCAACTTACTATGTCATTAGTTTTTGATTCTATGGCTAATTTTTAAAGTTGCTATGGATGGGTGCTGGAAGCATATGATGAATAAACATAGAATTGAAGCTTTAATTTTTATATATGATGATTTTTTCAAGTAAAATTGATGGAAATTGGTTTTAAGACCTAATTGTGAAAGACTTTGGAATTAAGGTCTAATGCTAAAGTTCTAATTTTCAAGGGTTATGAAGTAGTTTAAAATGATAGAATAAAGTATTAATTGAGAAAAATTATCCCAATTGAGGAGTTAATTAGACAAGGACTGAATTATATGAACTGTGAAATTTGGGGCAAAATAGAAATCAACACTTTGCAATAAAATAGTTTTGGACAGCAGCAGTAGTCTAACTTTGAAAAATCACCAAAAATTTTAGAAATCAAATTATAGGATGAATAAAATATTAAATTAAAGATTATTGAGTCTAGTTTCTTATAAAAGAAATGATATAAGCAATATAATTGTAAATCATGAGATATAATAGGTTTTGTGATATAAGGTAAGAATGATTTTGGGTTCCCCTATTCTGACTTTGGAAAATCATAAAAAAATTGGAAACAAATAATTAGGGGCTTAAATTTATATTTTTAAAATCTTGAATGAGTCTACTTTCAATAGAAACAAATAAGAACATCATCTGAATCTCGTATGAGGAGATAATTAATTTTTAGTGAAGAAGAGTTAGAACTGTCAAACAACAAAATAGAGGTGACTTTAAAGAATAAAATGTACTTATTGGATAAACCAAAAATTCTTAAGATCTATGGTAATATGATATGTGAGTTTAGTTTTAGGAAAAATTAGCGGATCTTAATTTGGAGTTTTGTAGCTCAAGATAAAAATAATTTAGTGACTATGACACGGATGGACAGCTTGAATATTCACATAAATAAATAGTGAAAAATTATAGATAATGTTACTTACAAGTGTGATAACTATACTAAGGATGTGGATAGAGAGGAGGAGGAGGAAGAATACATGAACTACGTGTGTATAAATTGATCACATGTTTGATTATAATTGATAATGTTGAATTAGAAATGATATAATGTTTTATTTGGAATATTTATTATGAAATTATGATTATCGTTATAATACAAAAATTGAACTTGTGAGTTTATATGGCTAAATTTTGGTGATCATGTAACATCCTGAAAAGGGCCTATGCATTTTCAGTTTAATTGTACGAAGTGACATGTTTTAGGTATTAAGAATAAATTCTGAACATCTTTGGCAACCCGGAAATGCATGGAAATGATTTGGAAATGAACATTTTTGGAAACTTGAAAATGCATGGAAATGATTTAGAAATGAACATTTTTGGAAACCTGGAAATGTATGGAAATGTTAGGGTTAAAAGAGGAAAGTGAACATTTTTTGAAACTAAGGAAATGCTAAGTTTACAGAGCCGAACGAAAATTTTTGGAAACTTAGAAATGACTTAGAAATGTCGAGTTTTAAAGTTTAAAAGAGGAAATTAAGGCAAGGTGGCCTTAAAAGAAAAAGTTGGTGAAATTTGACACACAAACAGGCTTGGAAAAGTGGCCTGAATATGCCACTTAGGCCTATGGAAATGGCGCCACATGCAAGGGGTTTAGGCCTGGGTTCGAGTCACTTGGGAAGCAAGTAAAAGAAGTTTTATATTTGCTTCCAGAAGCCTGAGGTGGACGGCACAAGCCTTCTAGAAAGGAGGAGTTTTATTCTCTTTAATATTCGATTAATAAGGTGATAAATAAGGGATTTAATTTGGATTATTTTGAAGAGATAATAAAGGATTATTCTCTAATTATTTTAAATTAAGGAGATATACTTATCAATAAAGAAGAGTGGTGGCCAAGTAAGGGATTCGAGTAGTAGTTTTTGGCTATAAAAGGAAGAAAATAGGCTACTCATCAATTTTTCTTCCTCCTTTTTCTCTGCCGAATTTTCGAGTGCTCTCTTCTCTTCTCTCTCTCTTTTCTTTTGTCAAGCCGAATCTATAGTCCACCATTGTCAAAATTCTCAAGTTTTCTTTTCTTCCTATTTCTTCTTACCAATCCATTCAAAAGCCGAATCTTGGAAGGGCTTCAAGCATAGGTCTTTGTTGATTTCTTCAAAGGTAAGAACAAGTTTGATTTCCATTCTTTTCTTTTAGATTAGCGAGAGATAATCTAACCCCATACATATTATGGTTGCCGAATATGGAAGGATCTTTCGGGATTATCGAGTAGTCGACTAAAAGGAGGAGTATTCGGGATTTCTAAGATTAAGGTAAGACATGTGAATATTCGGTCAAAGGCCTTGATTTATGTTTCGATGATTAAGATTAAGTCTAACGTAAGGTTTTAGGGATTTCGACATTCCTATGGAAACAAGGAACAGCTTTGAGATTTTTGGTGTTCCAATCAAGAACAAGGTAAGAATACTAATCCTACTAGGATTTGGAATTTTGGCCGAATGGCTTTTTATTAAGGTAATAAGTGATAAATCAATGTAGGGATTAAGGTTCTGAGCATTAGATCAAGCTTTTCGGGATCTCAAGGAAATTTTAAGCGAATCAGGTGTGTACCCCACACTATATTATAATACGTTTTATGGCATGTTTAATTAAAATATGTGTTATTAAGAATATGAAAGTGGCTAAGGTACCATGTTATGGTACTAAGTACTCAGGTACGTTTTCTACTTCTACTAGGAATATGAAAAATGTTATTAGTAACATGAGAATATGATAAGAATGTGAACTCTGGCATATTTATGCATATTATTATTATATGGGGCATATGAGTTTGTTTGAAAGGGGAAGTGAAAGTGGTGACCTAAGACCACAGTAATCTGAAAGTGGTGACCTAAGACCACATTAATCTGAACTTGGTGACCTAAGACCATGAATGCGGTGACCTAAGACCGCAATTTGGTGTGTAGCGGAAGGAAGGTCGACTTAGTAGTCCCCACGGTGTGACTGGCAGGTACGGGGGTGTGTAGCGGATGGACAAGTAGGTTTGGGTTTGGGAATGCATCATAACTTGTATTCATTGTTCTGAATGTGTAACTCTTGTATGCTTAATTCTATTATGATTTGGTGTCATGTACACATTGAGTCTGTTTGACTCTCCCCGTTGTGGGACCATGTTTCAGGTGATGAGCAGTGATGGACCGGGACAGCAGAACTTGTGGTGGCCATGCTCAACATGAAGTCTTTATTTTTATGGAACTATTAGTTTTTTTTTAAGTACTTAAATTATTTGGAAATTATTTGTTGTAATAAGGCCATAAGGCCATAGTTGAATCATTTTACATTTATTATTATTTATTATGTTTAAGAACCTTATTTATTAAAGTTTAAGTAAAAATTTCTTTAAACTAAATCCTAATTCTTTTATCACTTAATATTAAAAAGGGGTTTCCAAAAATAAAATCGAGTCTGTTTCAACACAAGCCCAACCCAAACAATATTTTTTTTTAATCGCACAAGTTTTCTCTAAGTAACAAAAGAATTTGAAACCGGTTTTCTTGAGGAACATACCAAATCTGGTCAAAGCTCATGGGCCGGGTTTGGGGTGTTTCAGATCATTTGTTAATTTTATGAACTTCATGATGTGTTATTTCATATGTATTGATGATAAAATCATGAATAATGTAAAAGCATGAAAATTGAATAAAATATCAAATTGAGCACTTCAGTTCAGTGACAAGATGAATTGACGGAAAAGACCATGGTTGAACCATGGCAACAAGTGATAAGTGATAGCTTTGACTACACTTATTTGATCAAGGACAAGTGAAAGTGATAAGTGGTAACTCCGATTACCTAATCAAGTGAAAAACGGTAGCTCCGACTACCTGATCAGTGAAAAGTGGTAGCTCCGGCTACCTGATCAGTGAATAGTGGTAGCTTCGACTACAAGTGACAAGTGATTTCTGTGTAAGACCATATATGGGATATGGAATCGGTGTGATACGTGTTTAAGATGTAAGACCATAGCTAGGTTATGGCATTCTAGTGAAAAGTGATGAATTGACGGATAAGACCATGGTTGATCTATGGCAAAGTGTGAAACGTAGGTATGGTATTAACCATATTGAGCTGTCAAACATAGGTATAATATCATCCATACTGAGTTGTGAACCATAGGTATGGTATTAACCATACTGAGTTGTGAAACATAGGTATGGTATCATCCATACTGAGTTGTGAAACATAGGTATGGTATTAACCATACTGAGTTAAGAAACGTAGGTATGGCTATAGAGTTGTGAAATGTAGGTATGTTATTTCAATGAGGAAAACCATACTGAGTTGTGAAACGTGGCACTGAGCAACGACGTACTCAATTCCGTAAGACGTTCACTAATTTGACAAAGTTTGGTAAGTGTTACATAGAATTATGTGATATAAGGACTACGAGTTTATGAGACATGAACATAGAACTTGGTTGATGAATGAGTTCATTTGTGATTATATATTTGTACACCCTTGAGTGTATTATCCGTTCGAATTGGTATTCCAAATGAGTTAATGAGAAGAGTTCTAATATGAAATAATATGAATTCTAAATGAAATATTATGAAAACGTACTTGAAATACATTGGTATGTCTTGTATATGTTATTTGAGTTCATAATGTGGAAAGTAAATGTATGTGGAAATATGAGATGATGATACCTGTACATGAAATTTATTGGTGGATACGTACATCCTAATTTATATGATGGATTTTAGTGAACATTGAAATTGAGCTCAATAAGTGATTTATCAATTTAAATTGTGATTGGCAGGAAGAGTTAGTGAATTGCATGTTTATGAATTGTTAGCCATATTTTTTGAAATACGAGGAAATAATAGTAATTGATACATGGAAATATGATACTATGATATATATAAAAACATGGAATATGTTTGATAAATGTGTTCATTCATAATTATAGAATTGTGCACCTCAAGTGCACTATATGTGTAAAGATGATGTTTCAAATTATTTGATAAGTAAAACTTAAATGTGAAGTAGTTTGAAACCAAGACAAATTGTTATACAAATGTATATGAAATACAGAGGTATGATTGTTGTATGTTATATGAATACATAATGTGAAAAAGTATAAGTACAAGAGAAATTTAATGAGAATTGAGCCCATATACGTTTCTTTTTAATTATATGAAGCGTGCGACTAACAAATGGTACCAAGTATAAGGCTCGGTTGAATATCTTAAATTGCTTTTTGTATGTATTAAATGTGGGTGAAGAATAAGGATCGAATGAGTGAGAAATGTGGCTTGGAAAGTAGCCTTATTTGTGAAAATTAACTTTACAACACAACATAGCAACACGGGCGTGTACTTAGGCCGTCTGACCTGAGTTCCTTCATAGATGCAAGTCAGAGAGTTACACGCTCTAGAGACATGGCCATGTGAGCCACACGGCCATGCCACACGGGAGTTTCCCCAGTCACACGGGCATGGGACCCTTGTAAATGAGATAAATTTTGGAATTTTACGAAAAATTTCATACGATTTTGATTTAGTCCCGACCCGATCCTAATGCATGATTTGGACCTCGAGGGTCCATTAAAGGAACTTTTATAATCAATTTCAGTATTTGAGCGATAAAAGGTTTAAATTATCTATAAGTGTTCCATACTCCTCGATAATGCCTCGTACTTTATTCTGGCAACGGATACGAGTAGGGGTGTTACAGATTAGCCCCGAGGAAGAAGAAAAATGAGGTGAATAATGTAGGCACATACAACAAGGGTTACTCAAAACCCATTATCGTTGGCCCGCCAAGGATAGTAACCACTAGTCTTCAGGCCCCCAAACGCAAGAATCCAACCAAAGGCCAAATATAGAAAGGCTTCAATTCACGCCTACACCAATGACGTATAAAGAGTTGTATCAGAGCCTGTTTGATGTACATGCGGTATCCCTTTTCTACCTAAAACCTATGCAACCTCCATTCCCCAAATGGTACATGCAAATTCTCAATGCGAGTACCACGTGGGAATCACAGGACACTAATCGAGAATTGCACCGTGTTCAAAAAGTTAATTAAAAGGTTCATCAAGATGGGTATTGTGAAGTTCGATGATCCATCAGGACCTAATGTAGTAGCAAATCTGTTACCTAGTCATTCTAATAAAGGGGTAAACGCGATAATCGAAAATGGAGGAAAAATAACCAAGATCGATGTAGAGGAAGTAAAAACCCTGCTAAAATGGGTTTGGAAGAAAATGGTAGAAAGTAGATTAATCACACAGGATTTAGGGGAGAAATCCTGAAAAGTAAGGAACTACTGTGAGTTCCATGATAAAGAAGGTTATGAGATTCAAAGATGCAGTGAATTTAAGGCCCTGGTACAAGGTCTGATGGAGAATAAGGAGCTAGAATTCTTTGAGCATACCAAAGGCCTAGAAGGGGAAGATGTGTGCTCCTCAGAAGAAAAATCGACAGAGAAGGTCTATAGGGCCAATCAGCCAGTGATAATCATCTCACGACCAAGAATCAATGAAGTCGAAGCGAAAATTCCAGAAACTCGTATCTTTTCCCTATAAAGACAGTAAAAGGGTTCCTTGGAATTATAACTGTAATGTAACGATCCCGAGAGAGGAGAACCCGGTTAACATCTCGAAAAAGGGACAAGACGTGGGTTTCTATACACGCAGTGGAAGGCACTATGATGCCCCAAGCACAAAAGACGAACTTGTTAAAGGAAAATCCTTGGCAATCGAACAAAAGAAAGAGAAGCCGACCAGACTTGAATCACTTGTTACTGAGCCGGTAACTGAGAAAGAAGCTAAGGAATTCTTGAAATTTCTAAAACACAATGAGTATAGCATCGTGGATCAACTACATAAGCAACTGGATCGCATCTCAGTGCTAGCTTTACTCTTAAGTTCAGAAACACATCGTGATGCGTTAATAAATTTGCTAAACGAAACTTATGTCGCTAACGATATCTCTATAAGTAAGCTAGACCACCTAATTAACAATATAAGCGCCGACAACTTCATATTCTTCAATGATGATGAGATACCACCTGGGGTATGGAATCTACAAAGGCTTTACACATCACCACCCATTGCAAAGGGTATACATTGCCAAGGGTGTTAATTGATAACGGATCTGCACTAAATGTCCTACCCTTATTGTAACATCCTAAATTAGGGGCTCTGCATTTAATATGTTCCTGCGTGTATGCTATGCTCTGTGTGTTAATTTGGTGTGTTTGTGGGTCTAGGAAAGGCTCGGGGTTAAGCTGAAGCTTTGGCCAAAATTTTAATTTTGGGCACTTTATGGGAGAGCTAGTTGAGGCTTAGGTTAAATGGTCTAGTTCGGGTTTGAAGACACAAGAAATGTAGTAGTAAAGTGGCAATAAAACGCCACTTAAGGGTATAGGTAAGTGATGCCACAAGGGGAAACCGTGAGGGAGCAAGTTCGAGTCGCAACGTCAGCAATGTGGAATTTTATTTTTTGTTTATGCGCCTAAGGAGCTTGGATGGTGGATTTGGCAAGGACACTTCTTGGATGGGTGTTGAATTGGTCAAAACTTTCAAATATGTGGCTATGAGAGGAAGAAGGGGTTTGAATTATTCAAATCGATTTGAATGTTGGGAGGAGAGGGAATGTAGGAGAAAAGTGGGGGATTGAAATGAGAAGGGAGTTGGCCGAATTTTTGAGTGGTGTTAGGAGGGAAATTCTGTCACACAGGGGTCTTTTGGTAGGTGTAGGCATTCGGTTTGGTGGAGTGGTTTAGGTGCCGAAATTTAGGTATGTGTTTAGCAAATTTTGTGTGGAGAGTTTTTCTTTTCAGCATTTGGTGTGCTCTTCATTTTCAACCCATTTTCTTCCTTTGTTGCCGAAAACTCCTAAGGCTATTATTTGTTCATCTCCTTATTGGTTAAGCCGAAACCTTTTGGGCACTCTTTTTCCCTTCTATTCTTTTCTTTCTTCTCTCATTTGCGTCACTTCCCAAGCTCCCATCCCTTTGTCGATTTCTCATAAGCTTCCATTCTCCTTTTTGGTCTCTTTACTCATTTACTCAAAGCCATAGCACTCCATTGTTTCTCTTCTCTCTTTCTTGCATCATATTTTCTCCACTTGTTTCTCTATTGCCGAAACCTATCCCTCATCTTTCTTTCATTTCAATCGAACCTAGTGCTCATCTTCTAGTCACCATTTGTCACGAGTCCCCTTCTTCAAGGCATCTATTTGTTTCATACCCCTTCTCCATTTCTTCTAAAAGCCAAACCCCTTTTTGTGTGTCAAGAGTTAGCACCCTTTCTGTCGACTTTGCTGAAAGCAGAACATAAATTCCCCAATCGGTATACTCTTGCTTCGTGGCGGAGGGTCATGTATTCATCATCTTTTCTTTGTGTGGCCTACTTTCGAGAGGACATTGGTAAGTGTTGTTGGCCGAATAGGCCATAAGAGGGCCTCTATTCGCTTGTTTGGCTGAAAGGCCACTTCTTTTGATTCATTTGTGAGAATTGATTCTTATATAGTATTGATGTAGGGACTCAGCCGCTGCTTCAATGTATAACATTATTTTCGCTGCTTCAACGCCTTAATCTGGTTTGTTGACCAAGATCTTTTTCACGGACTCAAATACCAGCCAAGCAAAAGAAGGGGTTGGACCCGTAGTCCTAGCCCCTAAGTTCAAAAAATGAGCGGTGTCTGCGGTTCGAGATTGGCCACCGGGTTGTGGACCAGCTTCGAAACATAATAGTAGGCAAATAGCAGTCGTTCCTGCTTACGATAGTGTCGACATAGAAAGCATAATATTGCGTGTTATCAGTTGTATACTACTCACACGCCTTCATTTCTGTTGTTATTATGTTGTTAACAAAAAAAAGGCGAAAAGCTGAAATAATTGATATGATAGATTAAATACCCTTACGGGTAAAGGTTGGAGACGCCGGGTATGTTCTTCGATACTAATATTACTGTTAATATGTTCGTGTGTATATTTTGATGTTAGTCATGTATGAAATATAATCTGTATACGCTAATATATTGCATGGCATCCATACATATTGTGCACAATGAAAGAGCATGGGCTTGGGATTGAATGGAAAAGGATGGAGAATCAGTGACTACGGTCAAGAGTGGCTTTTATCACTAGTGGTCTAAGTACTACGGTGGTTAAACCACGGATAAACTGATGAGTGACTATTGTCACAAGTGGTCAAGTACCATGGTGGTTAATACCATGATTGCTTATATTAGTAACCTGTCTCGGTGGTCTATGATCACAGTGGGTTGGCCCTACGTATGCTTATTACTAGAGATCGTCACGGTGGTCTATGACCATGGTGGGTTGGCCCCACGATTCAATTACAGTGACTTTGTCACGAGTGACTACGGTCACGAGTGGTCTAGGACCACGTTGGTTATGAACCACAGTGGCATGATGCCACGGGAGTTTTGGATGGAGAGCTGATCTGGGATGGGATGCATTGCATGCACATAACATGAACTATATTGAGAGGGCTAAGGCCCAAATTGCGTTACAAGTGGAAATGTACACACTGAGTCTCGATGACTCACCCCTTTGCCAATTTTGCAGGTGATCAGTAGATGGCTGGTTTTGGGCCGAGACAGACTCGAGGTGGCCATGCGTTGCGGTTTCATTGGTAAACTCGAACTTTAGCTTTAATTTATTTTATTTTGGGATTTATGGATTTGTAATAAGGCCGCTTAACTTTAATTTGGGATTTGTTCTTAAGCTATTTTATTCGTGCTTTGAATCATTGTAAATGGGGTTTTTCCTAAAAACGTAACAAGAAGTTTTCCAAATTCACGACAAACGGATATTAAGCAGTTAACAAATAAAATTTGGAACTTTATTAACATTCCAGACGTTATTTTCAAAGAAATCAAGCACCTCAAAATTCTTTTTTAAATTCTCACCTTCCAAATATTCCTTAAAGTTCGGTTTTTGACAAAATAAGTCTGTTTTAGCATCCAATCGGCTTGATTAATTAAAAGGAATATATTTGGTTATAATGGTAAGGTTGATATTAACAAAACAGTTTTGGCTCTTAACTGAATTTCTCCAAACAAAATTCTCAATTCGTGAAGCTTTCCAAAGTTTTTCAAATCTACTCATTCTATAGCAATCCAAATTCGATCGTAACGTTTTGACCGGTTTTGGGGTGTTACAATTATCCACCCTAAATAGGTTACCTGGGGATAGCACTCATATGAAGACATGTCAAAACATAGTGAGAGCATTCGATGGAATTGAAAGAAAGGTGATGGGAAGGATTGAGATACCCCTCTTGATTGGTCCAAACACGTATGAAGTAGATTTCTTGGTGATGGAAATAAGCCTTCCTATAATTGTTTGTTGGGGAGGCCTTGGATTCACACGGCTGGGGCAGTGCCATCATCACTACATCAAAAGCTAAAGTTGATAACCGAGGGTCGGTTGGTAACGATAAACGCAGAAGAAGACATTATTGCATTAGTAACCAGTGACGCGCCATACGTAGGGACAGAAAATGACACGATAGAATGTTCATTCTGATCATTGGAATTTGTGAATGCAACCTTTATCATTGAAAGGAACAAGATCCCGATGCCCAAAATTTCTCAAACTACAAGAATGGGCCTGTGACTGATGGTTGGGAAAAGAGCTTTGCCGGGGAGAGGGCTTGGAAGATACCTACAAGGAAGAGTTGACGTAACACCCCTAACCCGTAATCAGCGTCAGAACCGTGTACGAGGTATTACCGGACTTAACATACTTCATCTTACCAAATCGGGTTATACAATTTTCACTTCAACTTAAAGATTTTCATTCGTACTCATAACATCCCTATTATGGGCCTATGAGACCCAAAACATACACATAGATCGAATCAAGACTAAACCGAAAACTCGCGAACACTTAGAAAAAATTTACTCAAAACAGAGGCACACGCCCATGTGGAAAGGAACACGCTCGTGTGGGTAGGCCGTGTGGTCACATACGCCCATGTTCTTAGCCCGTGTGGATTTTATTTTTTCATTTCATACCTACAGAGGTTTTTATATGGCCTAGCACACGCTCGTGCCCATGGTCCGTGTCCCTCACACGGCCCCGTGTCTTAGCCAGTGTGTGAAAACCTTGACATTCTGTTTATGACGTTAGCAAACATTTAGGGTCACACGCCCGTGTGCCAGCCCGTGTGACGAACTGAATTTTTCGCAAATTAGATGCAGGACACACAGCCTATCAACACGCCCTCGGGGCTGACCGTGTGTCACACACGGCTTAGACACACGACCGTGTGTTTATCCGTGTAGACAATTATAAGGCTATTTACAAGCCAATCGCCACCCTTAAAAGCAACCACACTTATACCATTTCAATGCAACACACAACATGACAACAAGGCACCTCTGATGTCCAAAGTCAAGAAATCCACGCCTTAATTCCACACTACATTCATCATGCATATACTTTACACATTACTCATTCAATTGCACACGCTTGCACTTCATGGATTTCATCATCATTGAATAGATATAACTTAACTAGTTTTGGCCAATTCCAATGGCCTTTTACAAAATGAATTGAGTAACATTAATAGCCAACACCTTGGCTAACCAATATGACATATAACAAAATGACCAAGTTCCTATACATGCCATACCCAAAATAATCAAACTTTACTATACCAAAAGAATAGCTTGATAGTGTGAATCGAACTCCGACATCCTTCGATCCTAGAGCTAGCTTGGCAATACTACAAGGAAAAAGGGAAAAGAGAGGGGGTAAACATAAAGCTTAGTAAGTTTGCATGCAATAAATAGCAACATAAAATCTTATGGTAATGTCCACATATTCATCATGAATTAACATAAGATACTCAAGTAACATTGACATGACTTACTCATGGTCACTCTTACCAAACACACATCACATACTGGACTCAATTCTCGTGAGTTTCTCATGTATACCTGTATCACTCATCACATAACATTAGCACTTTTTCCTTCTTTAACATAAACTTAGCTCTTTAACATCTTTTACATAAAATTTAGCTCTTTACCCGTTGAACCACTTGGAATATCGAAGGATACCCGAAATTCGTCATACACGTAGTAAGATGCCAATGCCATATCCCAGATATGGTCTTACATGGGATCACACGTCGATGCCAATGCCATATCCCAAATATGATCTTATATAGGATCTCATATCGATGTCGATGCCATCCTAGATAAGGTTTTATATGAGATCGTATATCGATGCCATGTCCCAGACATTTTCTTACACAATTTTTCTTATTTAATGCCGAAGCCATATCCCAAATATGGTCTTATACGGGACCTTACAAATCTCATGTCTTAACAAGGGTACGAACTTCAACATCATAAATCTTCATCATATTCTCATCGAAACATCATTGATCAATTTCATAGAAATAATATACATCTTCACGAAATATCAAGCATTTTTAAAACATAATAACATGATATTGAATTATTACACACAAGATGTATGGATGTCGTTGAGGCTAAGAAAATCTTAGAGGAAGTCCATGAGGGTGTCTGTGGAACACATGCTAATGGTTTTACAATAGCCAGGCAAATCATGAGATTCGGGTATTATTGGTCCATAATGGAAGGAGATTGCATCAATTACGCCAAAAAATGCCACAAGTGTCAAATTTATGGAGATAAAATTCATGTACCTCCCTCACCTCTTCATGTTATGACTTCTCCGTGGCCTTCCTCTTTATGGGGCATGGATGTCATTGGGCCAATTTCACCCAAAGCTTCTAACGGGCATCAATTTATCTTCGTGGTCATCGATTACTTTACAAATTGGGTAGAAGCCGCTTCATACGCCAATGTCACGAAGTCGGCAGTCAGCAAGCTCTTGAAGAAGAAGATCATATGTCGATATGGAATGCCAAAAAGGATCATATCTGACAATGCACTAAATTTGAACAACAGTACGATTTCAGAGGTTTGCAGTCAGTTCAAGATTAAACACCACGAATTATCACCATATAGCCCAAAAATGAATGGTGCAGTGGAGGCAGCCAATAAAAACATTAAGAAAATCATTGAAAAAAATGACTGAGACGTATAAAGATTGACACGAGAAATTACCATTTTTCCTCTATGATTATCGAACATCTGACAGGACCTCAACCAGGGCAATGCCTTTCCCTTTGGTTTATGGAATGGATGCGGTTTTTCCCATTGAAGTGAGATTCCTTCTCTCTGAGTTTTGGTATAATTGAAGTTGGATGAAGTAGAATGGATCCAATCCCGATATGATCAATTAAGCTTGATTGAAGAGAAAAAGTTGTGTAACAGCCCGATTTTAGGGCTAGTTGGAACAATGGTTTTGGAACCACGAATCCAAGGCTGGAGAAATTTTAATATTGCTTTATGTGTTATAGCATGATTAAATTAGTGTTTGAAAATTTTGGTAAATTAATTTTAGCGATTTCATGCTTAATTTTAAAAAAGGACTAAATCGCATAAAGTGCGAAAGTTTTGTTTTACTAGCTAAATGTGTTAAATAGCTATAGGACCTTAAATTAGATGTCCTTAATGTGCAAATAGGCCTTTATGATGGTGATGGCCAACCATAGGGGACAAAGAAATGAAACTTAGTCAAAATTGGTGGAATTAGGTGACTAAATTGTTGAAATAAAATAAAATAAGAGAAAGTTTTCATCTTTTTCATTCTCTCTTCTTCTCCCCTGATTTTTCACTCACGGAAAGGGCCACGGAAGCTTAAAAATTTCAGCAACCTCTCATCCTTGCAAGTGAGTCATCTTGATGGTCATTTTTTATGATTTTTGTGTTTTTGGAACCCTTGTAGCTTACTCTAGCTAATGAAGGGACTATTTTGCACTATGGTTGAAAATATAGGGTTTTTCCATGAGAGAATTAATGTTTTTTGCTAAAATCTTAAGGAAGAAACTGAATCATGGTTGTTAAATAAACAACTTTTATGAAAGGGGTTTTCATGAAAACACCTAAAAGGACTATTTTGTAAAAGTTATAAAAATGGTAGTAAATGTATGAAATAATTGGTTTTGTGAGTTTCTATAAGCTTAAAATAGATTCGGCTAGGCTTGGTTAATGAGGAAATTTGATGAAAATCATTTTACGAACCTAGGGGCAAAAATGTAATTATGTGAAAATTTAAGGGCAAAATGGTAATTTTAGGCAAAGTAGGATTTTTGAAATGTCTTGATTAATGTGGTGATTAAATGAGTGAATTTTATCATTATAGATCAAGAAAAACAGAGTTCGGACTTAAATCGAGAGAAAACCAAGCTACTGGACTAGATTGAATTGGTTGCCCATATTTTGTATACTGAGGTAAGTTGCAGGTAAATAATGCAACGTTATTGTATTTATGCATTAAACAATTGATATTGCATAAAATGTTTGATTACTGCTATGAATATGCATGACGAAAATTGATGTGATATACTCCCAGTTGAACCTTAGGAATAGATCGGATATCCAAGCCATGGCATTGGGTTGATATGTGTGCTAGTGTAAAACCATGTCTGGGACATGGCATCGGCCACATTATGAGAGCCAGTTTAAGACCATGTCTGGGACATGGCATCGGCGTTGGTATGTGTGTGAGTGTTAAACCATGTCTGGGACATGGCATCGGCCACAATATGAGAGCTAGTGTAAGACCATGTCTGGGACATGGCATCGGCCACATTATAAGAGTCTGTGTAAGACCATGTCTGGGACATAGCATCGGCCATAATACGAGAGCTAGTATAAGACCATGTCTGGGATATGGCATCGGCCTCGACATGTGAGCTGGTATAAGACCATGTCTTGGAGATGGCATCGGCCTCGATATGTGAGCTAGTGTAAGACCATGTCTGGGACATGTCATCGGCATCATACCCTCTTGTGTAAGGCTTGTCGGGTATCATTTGCGATTCCAACTGGTTCAACGGGTAATTTAAAGCTTGTGTCTAAAGTGAGAAAAGTTACAACTATGTTGTAAGTGGTACAGGTACGTACACGAAATTCATGAGAAATGAGCTTGGTCTATGTTGTAAGATTAGTAAGGATGAAAATGAGTAAGTTATGCCTTTAATCATTTGAGAATTATGTGCAAGTTTATAATATGCTACGAGTATGTTAATGCATGGAAATTGTTGTTAATTATTTACATGCGACTTACTAAGCTTTATGCTTACTTCCTCTCATTCCCATTTTCTTATAGTGCCGCCAAGTTAGCTCGAGGATCAACAGACGTCGGAGGCATCGATCATACTATTAATATGAACATTTGGTATAGTTAGATTTATCATTTTGAGTATGGCATGTATAGGGACTTGATATTTTGTCAAGTGTCATATAGTTTTAGCCAAATGTGTTGGCTTGTCTTGAAGTTAATTCATTTTGTAAAAACCCATAGTTGATGGCTAATATTTGTTGTTGAATTATGCAAATGATGATGTTTTTCATGATTGATCAAATTGCATGGATGTATGAGTAGGTTGCATGATTGAATTGATAAAATATGTGTGAAATGGTTTGCTTGATGTGGCTTATGTTGGTGCAAGTAAGGGTGGCAAAAAAGGCTTGGTAAATAGCCTTGTTTTTTATCTACACGAGTACATGTGTGACACACAGTCTGCCCCATGGGCGTGTAGTTCGGCCGTGTGTCCTCCTGCACCTTAATTTGGTAAAACAGAATGCCCAGTAGTGACCACACGGGCTGAGGCACGACCGTGTGTCTCAATCGTGTGGATGACACGGCCATAGGACATGGGCATGTGCCTAGGCCGTGTTAAGTATGCACTTGATCTTAGGAATTTAATTCGCCGCACGGCCTAAGGACACGGACGTGTGCCTTGGCCGTGTGACCTTATTAGGTTGATGACGTCAGAAACAGAATGTCAAGGTTTTTACACACGGATAGTGACACAGGCGTGTCATGGCCGTGTGAAGGACACGGGCCATGGACACGGGCGTGTACCAGGCTGTGTGAAAAAACCCCTGTAGCTTCAAATTTTAAAAAACAAAAATCCACACGGCTAGAGACATGGGCATGTGTGACCACACGGTCTGCCCATACGGGCGTGTCCCTTGCCACACGGGCGTGTGGCTCTATTTTCAGTGAAATTTTCCAAAGTTTTCTAAAGTGCTTGGTTTAGTACCGAACCATTTCTAAACTATGTTTTGGGCCTCGTAGGCCCATACTAGGGACTTTAAGATGAAGTTTGAAAAGTTTTAAATTTGAACGAACTTTTATGACTCGGAAATGTATGTTAGAATGTGCTTAAGTTAGGTAGCGCCTCGTACCTTGTTCCAACGTCAAACACGGGTAAGGGGCGTTACATTTAATGGTATCAGAGCTATGGTTTAGTCGATTCTCGGACTAACCTAGCATGTGTACGAGTCTAGCTATACATGCGTTATATGAATTATGATAGTGTGACGACTCCTGACAATTTAAAATGTGTTTTTATATAGCAAACAGATCCCGATGGAGTAGTGGTGGATGATGTTGAAAGTAATGCACCGACTCCAACAGAAGGGAAATGATAAGAAGGGAAAAACCTCCGGTAGACAGAATTCAAAAGCAAGGGGCCGAGGAATTTTGAGCGAATATAGATGATGACCTAGAGGGACAGTTCTGGCTTGAAAATACCATTAGGGTATTCGATGAGTTGTCTTGCACACCTGAAGAGTGCATGAAGTGTGTTGTGTCACTTCTACGAGACTCGGCCTACCAATGGTGGAACACCCTTGTGTCAGTTGTACCGAGGGAGAGGATAACTTGGGAATTCTTCCTAGAAGAGTTTCATAAAAAATATATTAGCCAGAGGTTTATATACCAGAAAGAAAAGAATTTCTTGAGCTAAAATAAGGCCGAATGACGGTAACCAAGTATGAGCGTGAGTTCATAAGGCTCAGCAAATACGCTTGGGAGTGCGTATCCACCGAAGCCATCATGTGTAAGAAGTTTGAAGACGGATTAAATGAAGACATCCGACTATTAGTTGGCATTCTGGAATTAAAGGAGTTTGTGGTGCTCGTTGAGAGAGCTTGCAAGGCTGAGGAATTGGCCAAAGAAAAAAGGAAGGCTGATATTGAGTCTCGTGACTCAAAGAAAAGAAATTGGGAAAATCATTTAAATTCTCATCCAAGAAATCGAGAGAATTCACTATCTGATCAAAGGAGCTAAAAATCCAGTTGCAAGAGTTAATGGATAAAGGTTTCGCGAGGCCTAGTTACTCTCCGTGGGGTGCTCTAGTACTATTTGTGAAAAAGAAAGACGGTTCAATGAGATTATGTATAGACTACCGACAGCTCAACAAGGTTACAGTTGAGAACAAGTATCCTTTGCCTAGAATTGATGATTTGTTTGACCAATTGAAAGGAACCACAGTGTTTTCTAAGATAGACCTGAGGTCCGGTTATTACCAGCTGAGAGTTAAGGAACAAGATGTACCGAAAACTGCATTTCGGACGAGGTATGGTCGTTATGAGTTCCTTCTCATGCCCTTTGTCTTAACAAATGCTCCCGCTGTGTTTATGGATTTAATGAATCGTATTTTCTGACCGTACTTGGATAAGTTCGTTGTTGTTTTTATCGATAATATATTAATTTATTCTCGTGACGAGAGTGAGAATGCGGAGTATTTGAGAACTATTTTGCAGACTTTAAGAGATAAGCAGTTGTATGCTAAGTTTAGCAAAAGTGAATTTTGGCTCCGAGAAGTCAGATTCTTGGGCCCCATCATGTCGGGTGATGGAATTAGAGTTGACCCGAGTAAGATATCGGCCATCATTGATTGGAAACCGCTGAGGAATGTGTCAGAGATTAGAAGCTTTTTGGGCTTAGTGGGATACTACAGACGGTTTGTTAAAGGATTCTCCATGATTGCTACACCGGTGACGAGGTTGCTACAAAAAGATGTTAAGTTCGAATGGACAGAGGAGTGCCAACAGAGTTTTGAGAAACTAAAAGCATTATTGACTGAAGCCCTAGTTTTAGTGCAACCGGAATCGGGAAAGGAATTTGTGGTGTATAGTGATGCGTCCTTAAATGGATTGGGGTGTGTACTTATGCAAGAAGGCAAGGTAATAGCTTATGCTATGAGACAGCTGAAGCCACACGAGAAAAACTATCCGACTTACAATTTAGAGCTGGCTGCCATAGTGTTCGCACTGAAGATTTAGAGACACCATTTGTATGGCGAGAAATGCCGAGTATTCACCGACCATAAAAGTCTAAAGTATTTAATGACTCAAAAGGAACTGAACCTTGGCCAACAGAGATGCTAGAGCTCATAAAAGATTACGAACTGGTGATCGACTATCACCTGGGGAAGGCGAATGTCGTCGCCGATGCTTTGAGTAGGAAGTCATTGTTTTCCTTAAGGGCTATGAACACTCAGTTGTTAGTAACCGATGATGGTTCGATTGTAGCCGAGTTGAGAGTGAAACCAATGTTTTTGCGAGAGATCTGCGAAGCTCAGAAAGGTGATAAAGAATTGCAAGCTAAGATAACTCAGTGCAAGACAGGTATAGGATCAAACTTTCAGATTGGTTTAGATGGCTCTTTAATGTTTCGAGATAGAATTTGTGTACCCAAGGACGATGAGCTTATTCGGAAAATTTTGCATGAGGCACATAGCAGTTGTTTGTCTATCTATCCGGGTAGTGTGAAAATGTATAATGACTTGAAGAAAATGTATTAGTGGTTAGGAATGAAAAGAGACATTTCAAAGTTTGTCTCAAAATGTCTAATTTGTCAGCAAGTGAAAGCCGAACACCAAGTGCCTTCGTGTTTACTCCAGCCTGTGATGGTTCCCGAGTGGAAATGTGACCGTATTAACATAGATTTTGTGTCGGGATTGCCGTTGACACCAAGGAAGAAAGATGATGTATGGATTGTGGTTGATAGGCTAACTAAGTCGACTCATTTTATACCAGTGCGTACCGATTATCCACTTAAGAAATTTGCCAATTTGTATGTTTCTGAAATTTTGAGACTTCACGGGGTACTTTTATCGATCGTTCCGGATAGAGATCCGAGGTTCACATCACGATTTTGGAAAAAGTTGCAAGAAGCGTTGGGGACGAAACTAAATTTTAGTACTACTTTTCACCTGTAAATCGACGATCAATTAGAAAAAGTAATTCAGATTCTTGAAGATACGTTGCAGTGTTGTGTTTTCGAGTTTCAAGGCAGTTGGGAAAGGTACTTACCGTTGGTAGAGTTTGCCTACAACAATAGCTATCAGTCGAGTTTGAAAATGGCGCCTTATGAGCTTTGTATGGGCGTATATACCGAACTCCCTTGTATTGGTCCTAACTCAAGGAAAATCAGATACACGGGGTTGACTTAGTCAAAGAAGCCGAAGAGAAAGTAAAAGTGATTCGTGGTTGTTTGAAGGCCGCTTCGGATAGATAAAAATCCTACGCGGACTTGAAGCGGAAAGAGATTGAGTTTCAAGTTGGTGATAAAGTATTTTTGAAAGAATCCCTGTGGAAGAAAGTCCTCAGATTCGGCAAGAAAGGAAAATTAAGTCCGCGATTTATTGGGCCATATGAAGTGACTGAGAGAATTGGACTGGTAGAATACCGATTAGCTTTACCGTTCGAGTTAGAGAAGATCCATGATTTTTTCCATGTGTCTATGTTGTGCCATTATCATTCTGACCCTTCACACGTTATTTCCCTAGCAGAGGTTGAAATTCGACCGAATATGACTTATGGCGAAGAGCCAGTTAAAATCTTGGCCCGAGAGGTCAAGCAATTGAGAAATAAAAGTATAGCACTCGTGAAAGTACTATGCCATAGACATGGGGTTGAAGAGGCCACATGGGAGCCCGAGGAGACTATGAGAGACCAATACCCGAACCTTTTTGCTGGTAAGATTTTCGGGGACGAAAATCCCTAAGAGGGGAGAATTGGAACAGCCCAATTTTAGGGCTAGTCGAAATAGTGGTTTTAGAACCACTAATCCGAGGCTGGAGAAATTATTTTTAATATTTCTTTATGTGTTATAGCATGATTATATTAGTGTTTGAAAATTTTGGTAAATTAATTTTAGCGATTTCATGCTTAATTTTGAAAAAGGACTAAATCGCATAAAGTGTGAAAGCTTTGTTTTACTAGTTAAAGGTGTTAAATAGCTATAGAACCCTAAATTAGATGTTATTAATGTGCAAATAGGCCTTCATGAGGGTGATGGTCGACCATAGGGGACAAAGAAATGAAAATTGGTCAAAGTTGGTGGAATTAGGTGACTAAATTGTTGAAATAAAATAAAATAAGAGAGAGTTTTCATCTTTTTAATTCTCTCTTCTTCTCCACCTATTTTTCACTCAAGGAAAGGGCCATGGATGCTTGAAAATTTCAGAAACCTTTAATCATTGCAAGTAAGTCATCTTGATATTCTTTTTTGATGATTTTTGTGTTTTTGGAACCCTTGTAGCTTAATCTAGCTAATGAGGGGACTATTTTGCACTATGGTTAAAATTATAGGGTTTTCCATTAGAGAATTCATATTTTTTGTTGAAATTTTAAAGAAGAAAATGAATCATGGTTGTTATATAAACAACTTTTGTGAAAGGGGTTTTCATGAAAACACCTAAAAGGACTATTTTGTAAAAGTTATAAAATGGGTAGTAAATGTGTGAAATACTTGGATTTGTGAGTTGCTATAAGCTTAAAATAGATTCGGCTAGGCTTGGTTAATGAGGAAATTTGATGAAAATCATTTTACGAGCCTAGGTGCATAATTGTAATTATGTGAAAGTCTAGGGGGAAAACGATATTTTTTTCCAAAGTAGAAATTTTGAAATGTCTTGATTAATGTGGTGATTAAATGAGTGAATTTTATCATTATAGATCAAGAAAAACAGAGTCCGGACTTAGACCGAAGGAAAACCAAGCTATTGGACTAAATTGAATTAGTCTCCCATATTTTGTATACCAAGGTAAGTTGTACGTAAATAATACAACATTATTGTATTTATGCATTAAACAATTGATATTGCATAAAATGTTTGATTATTGCCATGAATATGCATGACGAAAGTTGATGTGATATACTCCCGGTTGAACCTTAAGAATAGATTGGATATCCGAGCCATGACATTGAGTTGATATGTGTGCTAGTGTAAGACTATGTCTGGGACATGTCATCGGCCACATTATGAGAGCCAGTGTAAGACCATGTCTGGGACATAGCATCGGCCACAATACGAGAGCTAGTATAAGACCATGTCTGGGACATGGCATCGGCTCGACATGTGAGCTAACGTAAGACCATGTCTGGGACATGGCATCGGCCTCGATATGTGAGCTAGTGTAAGACCATGTCTAAGACATGTCATCGGCATTGTACCCTCTTGTGTGAGGCTTGTCGGGTATCCTCTGGTATTCCAACTGGTTCAACGGGTAATTTAAACCTTGTGTCTAAAGTGAGAAAAGTTACGACTATGTTGTAAGTGGTATAGATACCTACACAAAATTCATGAGAAATGAGCTCGGTCTATGTTGTATGATTAGTAAGGATGAAAATGAGTAAGTTATACCTTTAATCATTTGAGAATTATGTGCAAGTTTATAATATGCTATGAGTATGTTAATGCATGAAAATTTTTGTTAATTATTTACATGCGACTTACTAAGCTTTATGCTTACTTCCTCTCATTCTCATTTTTTTATAGTGTTGCCAAGTTAGCTCGGGGATCAACAGACGTCGGAGGCATCGATCACACTATCAATCTGAACATTTGGTATAGTTAGATTTATCATTTTGAGTATGGCATGTATAGGGACTTGGTATTTTGTCAAGTGTCATATAATTTTGGCCAAATGTGTTGGCTTGTCTTGAAGTTAATTCATTTTGTATAAGGCCATAGTTTATGGCTAATATTTGTTGTTGATTTATGCAAATGATGATGTTTTTCATGATTGAGCAAATTGCATGGATGTATGAGTAGGTTGCATGATTGAATTGATAAAGTATGTGTGAAATGGTTTGCTTGATGTGGCTTATGTTAGTGCAAGTAAGGGTGGCAAAAAGGGCTTTGTAAATAGCTTTGTTTTTGTCCACATGGGTAGACACACGAGCGTGTGTCTAGGCCGTGAGTGACACACGGTCTGCCCCATAGGCATATAGTTCGACCGTGTGTCCCTATACACCTTAATTTGGTAAAACAGAATGCCCAGTAGTAACCACACGGGTTGAGGCACGGCCATGTGCCCAAGTCGTATGAAGTCTGCACTTGATCTTAGGAATTTAATTTGCCACACGGCCTAAGGACACGGGCCTGTGCCTTGGCAATGTGACCTTATTGGGTTGATGATGTCAGAAACAAAATGTCAAGGTTTTTACACACGAATGGTGACATGGGCGTGTCATGGCAGTGTGATAGACACGGCCATAGACACTAGCGTGTACCAGGCCGTGTGAAAACCCCTGTAGGTTCGAATTTTAAAAAAAATCCACACGGCTAGGGACATGGGCCTGTGTGACCACATGGTCTGCCCACACAGGCGTGTCCCTTGCCACACGGGCGTGTGCCCCTATTTTCAGTGAAATTTTCCAAAGTTTTCTAAAGTGCTTGGTTTAGTACTGAACCATTTCTAAAGTATGCTTTGGGCCTCGTAGGCCCATATTAGGGACTTTAAGATGAAGTTTGAAAAGTTTTAAATTTGAACGAACTTTTATGACCCGAAAATGTATGTTAGAATGTGCTTAAGTTAGGTAGCAACATGGATAAACAAAATTTTTTTAATACACTGAGGGATATCCCTATCCATAATTATCTAGGAGAAGGCGATATCCTAGATGCTATAGGGAATTTTTCGCACAGAAAGTTTTTTAATTGGAGAATTCTTAATTTTTGTTTTAGAAATAAGGTCGATATTGAGTCCTGAGTCAATACCAGTACCATATGTTTTGGGCCTCGTAGGCCCATATTTGGGACTTTAAGATGAAGTTTGAAAAGTTTTAAATTTGAACGAACTTTTATGACCCAAAAATGTATGTTAGAATGTGCTTAAGTTAGGTAGCACCTCGTACCCTGTTCCGACGTCAAACACGGGTAAGGGGTGTTACAGGTTGAAAGCCATCCGTCATGGTCAGATGTACCAAAAACCAATGATGCGAGCCTACAACAAAAAGGTTCGTCCTAGAGAATTCCATGAGGGAGACTTGGTATTAAAGAAGATCCTTCCCATACAAAAGGACTTCAGAGGAAAATGGATGTCAAACTGGGAAGGACCGTATGTGGCAAAGAAAGCCTTTTCGGGAGGAGCGTTAATCTTAACTGAAATGGATGGCAAGACTTTGCCTAATCCATTGAATTCAGATTTAGTCAAGAAATATTTCACTTTAAAAAAAAGAGAGAGGCCAAGGTGAAAACCCGCAAAGGGCGCCTTGAGACCAAAGGGGTTTTGAATTGAAAACCCGTAAAGGGAAATTCAACTTTTGATCAAAAGATGGGGCATGCTGTAGTCTTACTATGCCTAAATTAACAAGAAGGAGAAATGCTATGTCTTAGGGCATCGACAAAGTACTCTAGATATCCTAAACACATGTTGAGCACAAAATGGTCCTCAAGAAGTTCGTGCAGAGAAGCTCGTGCTGTGATATTTGGGGCACCTATTTTCCTTTTACTCATTTTGTATTTCAGCAATGTTTGCTTTCTTTGATTAATCTATTCTTTTCAAATTTTGTTCCTGATAAATTTCAGTTATGTTCATCATTATGATCTTTTTCAAGCATTTTGCATTGAAATGACGATTAATTGACTAATAATACTCTCATAGAAGGATTTTTGCATATTACTTTGAAAGCTTTTAAATAGTATGGAAACCTGAAATAGGACTATTATTTAGAACTAATCAAACCTAAGGGTTGGAAACATTTAAGAAAGAATAGTGTAAATTATGGCTATTTCTTCGGGTTTTCTGTCAAAGATACCAGCTGAGCAAGAAGACAGGGTAATACGTCACTGATAGAACCTTGATGAACAACGAGCAATGACAACCTAAGCATTGAACAGGGGATCATTCTTATAAAATGGCATTCTGCATTCATGCAAATATCATTTATACACATCTAGTTAGGAGCATTTGATTCATTCTAATCATGACATCCTAATAGTCGGCATAAGCATAGGCCCATGAAATGGATTCTACAGGTCTTGTTACCTAGAGAATGGTGTAACAGATCAATGGAATGAAGAAGCAAAAAAATCCTGTACCTCTGAAGTTGCAGTAGGTCAGGTCAAATCATTATTTCAAATCTTATCTCCCTGAAGTTGCAGTGGAGTAGATTGAAGCCACTAATCTTATCTCTCTAAAGTTGTAGTGGAGCAGATCGAAGATAGCAACTCTTATCTTTCTGAAGTTGCAGTAGAGCAGATTAAAGTTATAAACCTTTTCTCCCTAAATTTGTAGTGGAGCAGATTGAAGCCATTAATCTTATCTCCTTAAAGTTGCAGTGGAGCAGATCGAAAATAAAAAATCTTATCTATTTGAAGTTGTAGTAGAGCAGATTAAAGCTATAAACCTTATTTCCTTAAAGTTGCAGTGGAGCAGGTTGAAGATAGCAAGTCTTATCTCCCTGAAGTTGCAGTGGAACAGACTGAAGATAGCGAATCTTATTTCCCTGAAGTTGCAGTGGAAAGATTAAAGCTACAAATTACAATTCTTATCTCCCTGAAGTTGTAGTGGAGCAGACTGAAGATACCAATCTTATCTCCTTGAAGTTGCAATGGAACAGATTAAAGCTACAAATTACAAGTCTTATCTCCCTGAAGTTGCAGTGGAACAGACTGAAGATACCAATCTTATCTCCCTGAAGTTGCAGCGGAGTAGATTGAAGCTACTAATCCTATCTCCCTGAAGTTGCAGTCAAGCGGGTTGAAGCGACAAATCCTATACCTCTGAAATTGCAGTAGGTCGGATTGAATCTACTATAACTACAAATCTCATCTACCTAAAGTTGCAGCGGAGTAGATTGAAGCTACAAGTCTTATCTCTTTGAAGTTGCGGTGGAATGGATCGAAGCAACAATTCTTATACCCCAGAAGTTGCAATGAATTGGAAAGAGGCTGCTTGAAGAAGAGAAACACCAAAGAAGTCGAGATTCGGTGAGACTAGGCAAAAGTGGCCTTTTCAAAAGTCTTTGCTCCATTCCCGTTGCACGACAATGAGCAAAGAGGGGCAGCTGTAGTAGCCCATTTTCCCTAAGGCCTAAATCAGACAAACAAAAAAATATCAAAACCAAATAAATAAAAAACAAAGTCCATCAGCCCATTTTACAACCATCAGACCCAAACTAATACAGCTGAAACATCAACTAAGCCCAAACCCAAATAGCCCAATACCTAAAACAGAAAAACAAAAAGAAAAAACCCTAGGTGCGCCGCACCTAGGTCTGCCACTACTGCCTCTACCTAGCCCGCCACCGCCACTGTCAGCACCGCCACTTGCACTATCCACTTGCCTGCAACGAAAATGACAAATATAATAAAAAATGTAAAAGGCTATAAAAATCACCTAAATCGATTGTTTTTTTTTTACAGACCGATTGATATTCAAAAAGAAAACAGGGGTTTTTTGAATACAATGAAAAACAAGTTCAGATACACAAACAATAAAAACGAAATAAGGAGTTGAAGAGGAAAACTAGATTAAAAGGTGCTAGGGTTTTTATTTTTTAAAAGTTTTTTTCTCTTTATTTTTTCTTTTTCGAAACTGTTGTCGTAACCATTTTTTGAAAAAAACGGGAATCGACTTGGTTTTGAAAATGAAAATAAAATGGGAGTCGCCACTGATCTTTATTTGGTGTGATCGGATCACCTTTGTTTTAATAAAACATTTCGGTTTACTAAAACAGTACTTTTTCGGTCTACTAAAACAGTGTTTTAATAAAATATCCCTAGCCATCTGCGTAGTATTTCGTACGAGGGCTAAGATGACACATAAGTAAAATCACAAGCAAAATTTAAAAGAAGGCAAAAGTAAAAGGAAGGGATCAAGTAGCAAAGCGCCGCGAAAGATGAGGGACTGCATGCAAAATAACCCATTTACAGCATAAACACGCGGACCCTAGCTAGGGCGGGTCGGATCACACGCGAGTCACCTGATGCGGTGCCGTTTTGGGGGCCATTGACATAGGCCCTAAACGACACCGTTTGGTCCCTTTATAAAAACAAACTTCTTTCTCTTTTTCTTTATTTTACTGCTGCAACTAAAAAAAAAAAGGGAAATCCCTTTTTCTCTCAAAGGGTTTCAACCCTAGCCTGCGCTGTCGCCAAAATCTTCTCCGGCCTCCATCGCCTGCCACCACATGCGGTGGCCAGAATCCTTGAAAAATCCCTTTCTCGGCGATTTAAAGGTAAGCCTCTTTTTTATTTTAATATGAAAACAATCAAGGAGATAAACTAAATAAAAAGGTCTTCCTTTCTATTTTGGTTTGGTTTTTGTATTTTTATTCTGTCTTATAACAGATTGAGAAAAATGAAGATGAACCGAAAGTAAAAAAAAAGGAAAACAGGACAAGACCTTTCGACTTCGGATCTGTCCTTTATTTTTTGTTGATTTGTTTCTTTATATTCAAAAATAAAAATAAATATAAATCGACAGTAGACAAAAGAAAGTAAATCAACCTTTCAATGCTTTTGTTCTTTTTTATTGCTAATCCTTTTTCTCTGATTTCCAAATGCCGACCCTTTTACATTGATTTTGAATGCCTTTATAGCCTAAAGCTTACAACTATTTTGTTATTCTAGTATTTTGTCCCGTCTTTTGCTTTTGGTTCTTCCTGTCTCTATTCTGCGTGTTTTCTTTGCAGGGCATGGGCGATGGTACGAACAGTGGAGGCCGAGGCGCCTGGGGAAGCTCCAAGTGTTAGGGGGCATGGGCACGGGGAACGACGCGTGTGAGCAGTTGAAGCGATGCAGGGGCGCGTGTGGGCATTGACCGAGGCGCGGGGAGGCGTGCGGCGCACCAAGGAAACCTAGGGTTTCTGTTTGGCTGAGTCTGTCGGGCCGTCCGGGCATTGGGCTTTGGGTTAGAGTTTTGGGCTAGGATAATGGTTCCAAGTTTGGGTTTCAGGGGTTTGTAATTGGGCTTAATTTTGGGCTTGTTATTGGACTATTTAAGGGTTTTTTTTTGTTTTAATTTTTGGTTTAAATCTGGTTAATTAATGGATGTGGACTTTTTATTTTTTTCTTTTGTTTCTTTCGTTTTTGATTCGAGCTGGTTTTTAGGCTTTAATCTTTTGAGTTTTGACTTAATAAACTGGTTGATTAGGCCCGGGCATAAAATTGGGTCTTACAGCTGCCCCTCTTTGCTCATTGTCGTGAAACGAGAATAGAGCAAAGACAATAAAAGAACCAATTTTGCCCGGTCTTAGTGGGCTTTGACTTATTGGTCCTCGTCTTCCTCAAACATATTCAAACTCTACTGTAGCCTGTTGCTTTGATCCACCCCATCGTTGCTTCTGCGAGACATGACCCGTATCTTCAATTCGCTTTTCCTCAATCTTGTTTATTTTTTTAACTTGCTCCAATATGACTTCGGGACACGAAGAGATTTTTAGCTTCGATCTACTAATTGCTCCACTGGGACTTCGATGAAACCTGAACTTTTCAAACTGCTTCTTTATTCTCGCAATATGAGTTGACCCCTTTTTCTTTTTTTGTCTTTTTTTTTGTCTTTTTTTTGCTTTTTTTTGAAAAACAGAAATTGAAAATACCTCAGCGTGCGACCTAAGGAGTTGATTTTTTGCAAACAGAAATTAAAAATACCTCAGCGTGCGACCTGAGGAGTTGATTTTTGCAAACAGAAATTGAAAAACAAAAATTGAAAATACCTCAGCGTGCGACCTGAGGAGTTGATTTTTGCAAATAGAAATTGAAAAACAGAAATTAAAAATACCTCAGCGTGCGACCTGAGGAGTTGATTTTTGCAAACAGAAATTAAAAAACGGAAATTAAAAATACCTTAACGTGTGACCTGAGGAGTTGATTTTTGCAAATGAAATTGAAAACAGAATTAAAAATACCTCCTCGTGCGACTGAGGAGTTGATTTTTGCAAAGCGAGAAATTGAAAAGCAGAAATTAAAAATACCTCTCGTGCGACTGAGGAGTTGATTTTTGCAAAGCAGAAATTGAAAAATGAAAATTGAAAATACCTCAACACATGCGACTGAGGAGTTGATTTTTGCAAACAGAAATTGAAAAACAGAAATTAAAAATACCTCAGCGTGCGACCTGAGGCCCAACTCACTTCTCGCATTATGAGTTGATTTTAACAAAAATTGAAAAACAGAAATTAAAACGTATCATCTGGTGGAACTCGAATATCTCCTTTCTCCTTGGTTCGGTACAGCTACCGTCAAAACTTCTTGCTTTGCTGGTGTACCTGTATACGTCATGCGCGATGTTATCATGATATGCACGTGCTTGTCTTAAATGCTTTTATGCCTACATGCTTATGTCATGCGTCTTGGACTTGTTTGTCATATGTCTCTTTTCGTTACGTCTTTCATGATGACCTGCATTCGTTGCTTCGATTCTTGACTTTCCTTTCAGGTTTTGTACCTGTCCTCAAACTTTACGAGTAATCCGTGTTTCTCGTATATTGCCCTTTTGCCCCCTGCTGAACTTTGTCCTTGCTTTGAGTCTCTTGCACTTACCAAATTCTCATCAAGGTAAAGCTCAATATTCCTTTTGTTTAGAGTATGTCATTTCACTATTTATCATTTAATTGAACCAAACATGAGATGCATGAAAACGACAAAGTAGGTATGAAAGGGATACCTTACACCCATATTTGTTTCAAAAGTGACAAGCAAAGAGAATTAACAAGGAACAATCCAATAAAGGAAATGTTATAAAAAGGAAAGTAGGTTCAATTGTCGCAAATGCTCTGGATATCTAACGCATGAACTTTTCCACGTTTCTTAATCCTGAATCTTTTCGAGCAGAGCTTCTTGTGTAGAAGATTTTGAGCTTCTGCGTCCGCTTCAAATATTAATATCTCGCCATTTGACTCCCTGTTCAAATCGCCCTTACTCTTTAAGACCAAATCTGCTTCCTTAGGACGCCCTTTCGGGTTTCCGTCCTAAACCTTTTTGTTTATCAAACGCCCTTTTCAGGTTTTCATCTTGATCTTTTTTCTTTTTCTTTCAAGACGCCCTTTTCGGGTTTTCGTCATGATGGTTTTTTCTTTAGGCGTAGTACTTCTTCATGGCATCTGAGTTCACTGGGTTTGGTACTTCCTTCCTATCCTTCTCAGTGAGAATCAAAGCTCCACCCGAGAAAGCCTTCTTTACAACGTATGGTCCTTCCCAATTACTGCCCATTTTCCTCGAAAGTCTTTTTGTATTGGGAGAATCTTTCTCAGCACGAGTTCTCCTTCACGAAATTCCCTTGGCCGCACCTTCTTGTCATGGGTTGTGATCATTCTCTTCTGGTACATCTGTCCATGACAGATTGCTTTCAAGCGTTTCTCTTTGATCAGATTTAGTTGGTCGTATCGAGCTTGAACCCATTCTGATTCTTCTAGTTTTGTCTCCATTAAGACTCATAAAGAGGGGATCTCCACTTCGATGGGTAGCACAGCTTCCATTCCATAGACCAAGGAGAAAGGAGTTGCCCCCGTAGAGGTCCGCACCCATGTGCGATATGCATACAAAGTAAATGGTCGCTTCTCGTGCCAGTCTTTATATGTCTCCTCTTAATATTTTTGTTAGCAGCTTCTACTGCTCCATTCATCTTTGGGCGGTAGGGTGAGGAGTTATGATGCTTTATTCGAAATTGCTCACACACTTCCTTTATCATCTTGTTGTTCAGATTCAAGGCATTATCTGAAATGATTCTCTCAGGCAAATCGTACCAACATATGATCTCCTTTTTTAAGAACTTGCAAACTGCAGTCTTCGTCACATTAGCAAACGAGGCGGCTTCTACCCATTTTGTGAAGTAATCTATGACCACAAAAATGAATCGATGTCCATTAGAAGCCTTTGGGGAAATCGGCCCTATCGCATCCATGCCCCACATAGAAAAAGGCCACGGAGAAGTCATGACATGAAGGGGCGAAGGTGCTGCATGAATTTTATCACCGTAAACTTGACATTTGTGGCACTTTCGTGCATAACTAATGCAATCGTTTTCCATTGTCATCCAGTAATAACCGAGTCTCATAATCTGTCTAGCCATAGTGAACCCATTGGCGTGCATTCCACAAACTCCTTTATGGACATTTTCAAGTATTTTTCTGGCTTCAACAGCATCCACGCATCTCAGGAGCACTTGATCTTTTCCTCTTTTGTACAGGATGTCCCCATCAAGAACAAATCCGACAGCCATTCTTCTGATTGTTCTTTTGTCGTTCTCATTTGCTTGTGCTAGATACCTTTGATTCTTGACATATTCTAAGATATCATGGAACCATGGCTGTCCGGCTGCCTCTTTTTCACTGCTAAAACAATGCGCAGGGGCCTCATATATGCTCATCTGGAGAGGCATTATTTCTGTTTCTCGGTTTGCTTTAAACATTGAAGCCAAAGTGGCTAAGGCATCAGCCAATTGTTTTCTTCTCGTGGGAAGTAATTAAAAGTTACTTCTTCGAATTCTTTGATCAGCTTTGCCACGAGATCACGATATTTGACCAACTTCGCATCTCTCACTTCCCAATCTCCACGGATTTGGTAAACCACCAGCGCTGAGTCTCCGTATACCTCTAAAATTTTGATGTCTCGTTCAATAGCTGCACGAAGTCCCATGATGCAAGCCTCATATTCCGCTACGTTATTGGTACAAAAAAAATTTCAATCTGGCAGTGAATGGGTAATGATTCCCTTCTGGTGACACTAAGACTGCTCCAATCCCATGCCCCAATGTATTTGATACACCATCAAAGCTCATCTTCCATGATTTCTCTTTTGACGACTCACATTCCTTTTCTGTAATGCACATCAAGTCTTCATCTGGGAAGTCAAACCTCAATGGCTCGTATTCCTCTGTCATTTGAGTTGCTAAGAAGTTGGCTATTGCGCTCCCTTTTATTGACTTTTGATTCATGTAGACAATGTCGTACTCTGACAGTAGGATCTGCCATCGTGCCATTCTTCCTGAGAGTGCAGGTGATTCCATCATGTACTTTATTGGGTCCAGTTTTGAAATCAACCAAGTCGTATGATCAAACATATATTGTGCGAGCCTTGAACTACCCAGACCAAAGCACAACAGAATTTTTCAATTGACGGGTACTTTGCTTCACACTCTGTGAATTTCTTGCTCAGGTAGTAAATTGACTTTTCTCTTTTCCCCGACTCATCATGCTGCCCCAGTACACAACCCATTGAATTTTCGAACACAGTCAGATACAATATTAACGGTCTTCCGAGAGTTGGTGGTACTAGCATCGAGGGGCTAGACAAATATTGTTTTATCTTGTCAAAAGCCACTTGGCACTCCTCGTTCCATTCCCCAGGATTGTGTTTTCGAAGGAGTCAGAAAATCGGGTCATACTGGTTGGTAAGTTGAGCAATGAATCGATTCAACCTCCCTAAAAATCCTCTGAATTCCTTTTGTGTGCGCAGAGGCGGTAGTTCTTGTATGGCCTTTATCTTATCTGGATCAACTTAAATACCTCTCTCACTGACGATGAAGCCTAGTAATTTTCCCGAGGTAGTCCCAAACGTACATTTAGCTGGATTAAGCTTCAGCCGGAATTTCCTCAATCTTTCAAACAATTTCCTGAGGTTCCCAACATGCTCTCTTTCCCCTCGAGATTTGGCAATTATATCATCGACGTAGACTTCTATTTCTTTATGCATCATGTCATGGAAAAATGTCACCATAGCTCTATGATATGTTGCTTCGGCATTCTTTAATCCAAATGGCATCACTTTGTAGCAGAATGTTCCCCACATCGCCACGAATGTAGTTTTCTCCATATCCTCGGGAGCCATCTTTATTTGATTATAACCCGAAAATCCATCCATGAAGGAGAATAACGAATATTTTGCCATGTTATCCACCAACGTATCGATGTGTGGCAAGGGGAAGTTATCTTTAAGGCTTGCTCGATTCAAATCGTGATAATCTATGCACATTCGCACCTTACCGTCTTTCTTCAACACCGGGACTATATTAGCCACCCATTATGGATATTTAGAGACTTGTAAGAAGTCAGCATCAAATTGTTTCTTGACTTTTTCTTTTATCTTTAAAAGCATTTCAAGCCTTATTCGTCTTAACTTCTGTTGAATAGGTTTGCATTCTAGTTTCAATGGGAGTTTATGGACTGCTACATCCTCGTTCAAACCTGGCATGTCCTGATATGACCACACAAATACATCTTTGTACTCTTGAAGTAAGGCGATCAAGTCATGTTTGGTATTTTCTGAAATGGAGGTCCCAATCTTCACTTCTTGCCTCTTTTATTCATTTCCCAAATTTACTGTCTCAACGGATTCTTGATAGGGCAGAATCTGTTTATCTTCTTGTTCTACCATTCTTAGTAAGTCAGGGGACGAGACACAATTTTCAGCATTTTCCCCAGCTTTGCATTCTCCTAAACAAATAGCTTTCTCGAAATCAATTTTAGGACTTGTAACGGGATCGTTCACATCGTTGATATCTGAGCACCTGAAAGGTGAAAGGAAAAGAAAACTATAGAGGAGCATCAAGGTACTAGAACCTACAAATGTAATACTATGGCTTGATATAAGATATATGTGAGGACAGGCTATGAGAAGAGGGAATAAATATGAAGTCAATGAGAATGAAAAGATCATGGCAAAATGCATCTCCATTAATGTTCATTTAGAAGCTAAATAGCCAACATAAACTCCTATAAAAGATTCCCCTATGACTTAGGGGCATACAAAAAGAGCCAGCATTGAGCATTACTTTGGAGAGGACTTAGAAACTACAAGAAGATCCACAGCAGTCCAATTGTTCAAAACAAATCCAGGGGGACCCGGGCGTATCATTGAAATATCTTCAACGGTATCGTCCACTTTGTCAATGACGTATATACTGAAGTTCTGTAGACCCCTTTCAACCAATAACGACACACTTCGTGAATCATCTCTCCCTGGGTACACCATTCCTACAGATGTAAATATTTTTGACAAAGGAGGATACTTTATGGGCTCCCATTCCAATTCCCGACCTGAAGCTCTCGCAATCCTCCTTTCTTGATTTTTTTTGCAACTGTTTTCTTCTTTGTCGTACATCTGGCTTGAATCCTAAACCGTATCGAGCCTTGTGATGTACTGGCTTAAGTGCTCTACCTATCCCTTGCTGACATCTCCCCAAACCTTTCTTTGCTCGGGCTCCTTTTCCCACAGTCAGCTTGATCCCCATCTTGGTATTCCTTGAAAACTTGGGCGTGGGAGCTTTGCTTCCTTCAGCGACAAATGTAGCATTGATAAATTTGAAAGAACGGAAGGAACATTCTACTGCATCTTTATCTACTTCAATGTAAGGCGCGTCAGTAGAGATGGATGCAACAATGTCTTCTTCACCAGCGACCGTGATTAAGCGGTTATCCATGACAAACTTGACCTTTTGATGGAGAGATGAAGGAACTACCCCGGCGGAATGGATCCAAGGCCTCCCTAAGAGGCAGTTATATGAAGGTGCAATGTCCATGACCTGGAACTCAATATCATACGTACACGGACCCACTTCTAGAGGAATCTCAATCTTTCCCATGACCTCTCGTCGTGTCCCATCAAATGCCCTTATTGTGGAATGACAAGGCCTTAGGTAAGACATATCAACTGGCATCCCCGACAGTGTAGCCAAAGGCATGACGTTGAGCACAGACCCGTTGTCAATAAGCACATTCGGTATTATGTAGCCCTTGCAACCGGTTGTGATGTGCAATGCTTTTATACAGCCCCTACCGTTTAGTGGTATTTCATCATCACTAAAAGAGATGAAATTATTCGTATTTAAATTGTTCACCCACCTATCAAGCTTTTCGACGGGTATGTTGCTCGGCACATACGATTGGTTTAACACTTTCAGTAAAGCGTTTCGATATGGTTCTGAGCTCAATAGTAGAGATAACACTGAGATTCTTGCTGGTTGCTTGTTCAACTACTCCACGATGTTATATTCACTATGCTTGATAAACTTTAAGAATTCATGTGCTTCATCCTCATTCACAGGTCTTTTAATTTCTTGCTCAGAATGTATTTCAACATCAACCTCGGCCTCATGTATTGGTGCCTTTCCTTTCTGACTCGAGTCAACGTCCTTTTTCTTTGGTTCAACCATTTAGGAGAATAACACCTCCCGCTGTGGGTAAAGTGTCCTACTCTGCTAATATCTCCAATCACAGCCTTTGGCTTTTCACTCTCGGGTATAACAATGTTAGCATCATATTTCCATGGTACTACCTTATCGTCCTTGTAAGGGAAAGGAGATGGTACTTTAATCACCAGCGCTGGTTTGACTTCCTTTTTCTTGGCCACATAATAAATCACCAGAGGTCGATCGGCACTATAAGGGATGGCTAGTGGTTGATTATCAGAGGTGCATATTTCCCTTTCCCGGCCTCGTCCGCTTTGTCAAAGATCTTGACCTCCTTGTTGTTCATCATGTCTTGGAGTAATTTTTTGAATTCTTCACAAGACTGGATGCCATGCCTTTCGATGCCATGAAAATCACAAAAACTCTGACTTTTTTTGTTTTTTCTTTGAAAATTCTTGTTGGGATGACAAAACAACCCATTTTCAACCATTACCTCCCAAACTTTTCGCAAAGGCGTTTTTATTTTGGAAACGTAACTTTTAGCTTGCCGCGCGTCTTCCTTCGTCACTGTACTCACACTCCCTTCAGCGTGGTTAGGGAGTGGGTTTCCAGCCATATTACCAATACCGTCAAATCGTAAGATTCCTGCATCAATAAAACCCTGAACCCTCCTTTTGAAGGCTATACAATTCTCCATAGAATGCCCCTGGTTTCCAGCATGATACATGCAACTGGCATTAGGATCATACCATTTCGGGTATGGAGCCTTCAATGGTGCCATAGAATATGGGGATATTAATTGTTTTTCCAATAATTTTGGGCACAGTTCTCCGTACGACACAGGAATAGGGGTGAATTGAGGTTTTTCAGGATTGGGTCTTGTCGGCCTTTGTTCTTTTTTGGGTTGGCTCGGAGTAGGCATGGTATTTGGTGAGAATATGGTGAATGGTCTTTGGTTATCAATGGCATAGACGAGGTAAGGAGAAGGTGTTTGATAGTAAGGGTTTTGAGGAGGGAAATAGAAGTTTGGAGATGGGCAAAATTGAGGTCGTGGTTGGGTTGGATACGGGTTAGCGTAGTGGCTCCCAGTTCCCACCATATGGGTTTCAGGCTCTTTTTTCTTTATAGGTACTGGCCTTTTCGAACTCTCGGGACCTTCCATCCTTCCACTCTTGATGCCATTTTCAATGAGTTCCCCAGACATTACGATATCGGCGAAGTCCTTTGTGGCATTTCCCACCAGCTTGTCATAAAATAGTGCTTTCAAAGTGTTGATAAAGAGGATCGTTACCTCAGTTTTAGTCAGTGGGGGTTCTACTTGGGCCGAGATATCCCTCCATCTTTGAGCGTATTGTCTAAAAGTCTCTATTGACTTCTTTTCCATCATCTGCAGCATTAGTCGATCAGGCGCCATATCGGAGACATACTTGTCCAGTTCACAAAATGCTGATGCTAGGTCCTTCCATGATTGGATCCTCTCTCTGCTAAGTTGATTATACCATCGGAGGGCTGATCCGATCAAGCTATCTTAAAAACAGTGTATTAACAATTTGTCTTCATTCACATAACCAGCCATCTTCCGACAAAACTACAAGATGTGCCTTTGGACATCTCGTTCCATCATATTTTTCAAAATCTGGCACTTTAAATTTCAGAGGTAGGACCAAATCGGGAACCAAACTGAGCTCTTTGGTGCTCAGTGCAGAGAAGACTCTAGTACCTTCTATCGCCTTGAGTCTTTCTTCCAGATTCTTATACTTGTCCTGAGCATCATGATCCTTCATTTTCAATTTGGCTATTTCTGCCGAATCATCCAAATCTGGAACGACTGGATCAGCGGGATTAGCTCCAGGGTTCGATACGAATATACCTTGCCCTAGATGAGCAGGTGGTTGTTCTAGGCCCGCTGATTCCCCTTGAGGCCAACCTCTGTGCATTGCATGGGCGTGAGGTGGAGTGTATCCTGGGGGATGGAGTGGACTCTGATTAACTCTTGAATGGGGTTCTATAATATCAGGGCTCTGCGCGAGTCCTTTTCTTTTAACCAGAGCGGTCATCATCTCCATCATTTTGGCCATTTGATCCTTTTGCTCGAGCGATTCCTCTCGGGATCTTACCATCAGATCCTTTGCTTCCTGCTATGACCTAGCCAACTGCTCTTGTAACTCTCTTTGGATCCTTTCCATTCTTTCAATTCTTTCGTTGAGTTCAGCATCCATAACTCTGGCTCTTAGACATGTCCTATAAGGATGACGTGATTCCAGATTCGTAGTGTCACAACTGTGGATTATACACTTTTAGCCTCAGTGAGATATTGCAGTGATATGCACATGTAATGAATGGATGAATGCATAAATGACAAATGAATGTTAGTCATGAATAAATATGCAAGAATTTGGTGTTGATTTCAAGATAGCCCCATACTTAGGCATTTCATTAATCAAAAGAGTCTACTACAAATAGTTTTGCCATATCTGATCTAACGGTTACACTAGTTTCCTAGCCACATCGCCTTGTTTTTTTTACTCATTCTAGGAACTCTACCATGCTTGATCCTTGTCTCGGTGGGAATTGGCAACTGAGAGCTTCAGCTTCATCTGACAATTGCACGGTTTACATAGCCGCTTTACGGATTTCATTGATCATATCGTCGAGATGCATATCCTTTTCTTGGAGAGCTCTCTCGTAGACCCGAATGTCTCTGTCATGTTGACTTTTCTTTTCTTCTAAGGTTTTCAGGAGAGTGTCCAAATGCTACTGATGAGCTTGCAGCGTATCTTCTAAATCTCGTATCTTCCTTCTTAGCTCTTGGTGTTCAGACTGACTAGTCATTAATTCAACAAGCACGGACTCGTATTTAACATTCTTCTTTCTTCACTCTGTCATAGCACGTGCAGCCTTTTCCTCTTCCTTCTTTGCTTTTCCTTTCCAGAATTCCACTCCGCCTTTGATGTTATTTAGTTCTTCCTTCCATTCTGCTGTCGATTTGCCCAGCCCATTATTCTTTATAGTTTCTCTTAATTTCTTATTTTTCAAATGGAGATCCCTTAAGTCATTACTCATGGTCTCAGTTTCTTTTTGGGCTTTCTCGGTTCTGGATTTTTCAATTTTCACATCGATCTTCAGTTGGTAGTTTTCCTCTTGAAGAGAATTAATATCCCGTAACAGCTTGGTCTTTTCACGCTCAAACTCATGTCTTGCCATTTCCAGTTCGGACGGTATTTCCTTTAAGAAAGGATTCTGGAAAGTGTAATCTGTTGGCGACATTTCCTCACTACTCACTCGCTGTTGTCTCCATACGTCATAATCTTGAGTGATAGTGTCTGCGTACAGAGCTAGCTCTATTAGGTAGATTTCTTTCCAAGACTTTGCAGTATCCCGGACCTTTTTCATATAATTCTCACCTGTAAAAGTGAATTGAAACTGTGCCAATCCTCCAGTAGCTGGTATGAACTGTCGCGAAGTGAATTACCTTTGAACCATTAACAGAGCGTATCCAATTCCTCCCCATAATCCGAGCAAAGACACCCAATCTTGGCCCCCACATTTGTATAACAGAACCGAAGGATGGATCCATGGTGCTCTCCAAGTTATATCTTCAGCGTGGAGATTCTGAAAAACTGAAACCCAGTGCTGTTCGGTGATATCCTTCAGCCAATCTTTCCCAAGGTGAGCTTCCAATGGAGAGAATGTTTTCGAAAACATGTGGAAAGGTGTGCGTTCCACTTTCTAGAAGTGGCTCAGAATCCAAACGTTAAGTAACTGTGCACATCCAACAAAACGTCCTTCCCCTTTCCTCCTGCAGCTACTTAGAGATCTAAAAGTCTCAGCTAAGATGGTTGGGACGGGATTGATTCATTGCTTCAATTTTTTGAAGAAATCCACTACCGCAACTTCAATATGTCCAAGGACCTTTGGAAAGATGATTAATCCGTAAATGGACAAAGCAAAAAGATCCACTCTTTTCACAATATCTGGATGGTTTTGAACTAAGCCTCGTAGAGAAAACCACGGAACACAAATGACTTCATTCTTTTTTGTTATCTGTTTTTCAACCCATGCATCGGTCATTCCCGTCAACTTTATTAGCTTTTTCTTAAAAGTCATTGGCTTGGGCGTCTTCACATATATCTTGTTGGATTGTGCATTGTCAACGCGGAGCAAGGCGGCATACTCTTCTATGGTCGGAGTCATATCTTCTTGGTTGAAAGTAAAACATTGGTAAGCTGGGTCCCAAAATTGAACCAAGGCTTGAATCAGCTGTTCATCGATGTTGATAGCGACCAAGTGAGCTATATCCCCATACTTTTTAGTGAAGGTGCCCCTAGTGTCTGAGTCCTACTGTTTCCATATCCGAGTCAAGTCTTCGAGGTTATTCTGACGAGCATCATAGGCTCGCGAGCTCAATTCAAGGGATTACATTTACTTATGCCTATGCGGAGGGACAAGTTGACTGACGAAAGCATAAGTCATATGTAACCCGGAAGTATTTACTAGCCTGTGCGGAGGGACGAGTTAACTCACGAAGGCATAGCGTTTACTTCCACTTAAGCAGACGGAGCACGGGTAGAGAGCTCATGTTATGCAAAAAAATGCAAGTGCATGGTGCGTGGGGAGAAACTCACGAACCTTTTCATTTTCATTTTAAAACTAAAAAAAACTAAAACCGTAAAAACTTAAAGCTGAAAAACAAAAGATAAAATAAGTTAAAAAAATATTTACAACATGATGCAGAACGAAGAGTTTCGAAAAAAAATTCCAAATCAAATTTTCAATTTTCGACAGAAGGACAAAAATTAATCAATTTACGGCCAGACTCTCTTTAAGGTCCCTAGCGGAGTCGCCAAGCTGTCGTAACCATTTTTTGAAAAAAAGGGGAATCGACTTGGTTTTGAAAATGAAAATAAAATGGGAGTCGCCACCAATCTTTATTTGGTGTGATCGGATCACCTTTGTTTTAATAAAACATTTCGGTTTACTAAAACAGTGTTTTTTCGGTCTATGAAGTTTTGAGAAATCGGGTTCGGGAGTCGGTTACGTGCGAGGAAGGGTTAGCACCCTCGTCACGCCCAAAATTGGTACCAAATTGATTAATTAGTGTCTTAATGTCGAAAATTTTGAAATGACTTTGAAATTTTATCCCTTTTTTTGATTTTTTTTTTAACAAAAACAAAATAAAACACTGAGTCGCGATTCAAAACTGTTGACTTACATGAGATGACAGCAAAGAGGAACTGACAATACATGATAATAAAAGATGCGATGATAAAAACAAAACAAAAAGATAACATTAAAATAGTAATAATAAAAATAAAAAGACGTTAGTGATGATAGAGATAATAATAATAATAATAATAATAGTAATAATAATAATAATAATAATAATAATAATGATAATAGCTAATAATAATTATAGGAGGATTAAAATAACAATAAAACGGTGGGAATAAAAAAGACTAAACTGAACTAAAAACAAAATTTCAGGGTAGATTTAAAATGAATAAAAGGAGAGAAGGACCCTGATGTGACGCGCAAAGCAAATGAGGGACTAGAAGGGAAAATATCCTAGCCCTCTGCGCAGTATTTCGTACGAGGACTAAGATGACACATAAGTAAAATCACAAGCTGAATTTAAAAGAAGGCAAAAGTAAAAGGAAGGGATCAAGTAGCAAAGTGCCGCGAAAGATGAGGGACTGCATGCGAAATAACCTATTTACAGCATAAACACGCGGACCCTAGCCGGTGCGGGTCGGATCACACGCGAGTCACCTGATGCGGCGCCGCCCTAAACGACACCGTTTGGTCTCTTTATAAAAACAAACTTCTTTCTCTTTTTCTTTATTTTACTGCTGCAACTAAAAAAAAAAGGGAAATCCCTTTTTCTCTCAAAGGGTTTCAACCCTAGCCTACGCCGCCGCCAAAATCTTCTCCGGCCTCCATCGCCGGCCACCGCATGCGATGGTCGGAATCCCTAAAAAATCCCTTTCTCAGCGATTTAAAGGTAAGCCTCTTTTCTTATTTTAATTTTCCAGCATTTACAAACATGTAGATATATGAAAACAATCAAGGAGATAAAATAAATAAAAAGGTCTTCCTTTCTATTTTGGTTTGGTTTTTGTATTTTTATTCTGTCTTATAACAGATTGAGAAAAATAAAGATGAACTGAAAGTAAAAGAAAAGGAAAACAGGACAAGACCTTTCGACTTCGGATCTGTCCTTTATTTTTTGTTGATTTGTTTCTTTATATTCGAAAATAAAAGTAAATATAAATCGACAGTAGACGAAAGAAAGTAAACCAACCTTTCAATGCTTTTGTTTTTTTTTATTACTAATCCTTTTTCTCTGATTTCCGAATGCCGACCCTTTTACATTGATTTTGAATGGCTTTATAGCCTAAAGCTTACAACTGTTTTGTTATTCTAGTATTTTGTCCCATCTTTTGCTTCTGGTTCTTCCTGTCTCTGTTGCTGTGTGTTTTCTTTGCAGGGCATGGGCGATGGTGCGAACGGTGGAGGCCGAGGCACCTGGGGAAGCTCCAAGCGTCAGGGGGCGTTGGCAGGGGAACGACGCGCGTGAGCAGTTGAAGTGATGCAGGGGCGCGTGTGGGCAGTGACCGAGGCGCGGGGAGGCGTGCGGTGCACCAAGGAAACCTAGGGTTTCTGCTTGGCTGAGTCTGTCGGGCCGTCCGGGCATTGGGCTTTGGGTTAGAGTTTTGGGCTAGGATAATGGTTCCAGGTTTGGGTTTCAGGGGTTTGTAATTGGGCTTAATTTTGGGCTTGTAATTGGACTGTTTAAGGGTTTTTTTTTTTTTTGTTTTAAATTTTGGTTTAAATCTGGTTAATTAATGGATGTGGACTTTTTATTTTTGTCTTTTGTTTCTTTTGTTTTTTATTAAGGCTGGTTTTTAGGCTTTAATCTTTTGAGTTTTGACTTAATAAACTGGTTAATTGGGCCCGGGCACAAAATTGGGTTTTACGTTAAATTTTTACCCCTAATACTTCACATTTTTACAATTTAGTCCCTATTGTACAAAACACAAAATATGCAAAATCTGACCACAACATAGCTAGGCTGAATCTTCCTTATAATCATATAAGTCCATACATTTCATTCATTTTTCATTTTGGCCCCTCAATTTATTATTTTTGCAATTTAATCCTAATTACTCAAAATCATCAAAAACTCCAATACAAAACATATTAATCTAAAACATATCTTTAATATTTTATCATCAAACAACACAAAACACATATATTCATCAATGGCATATCACAAAATATTCATCAATTTCTAAAATTAAGACATAGGCTTTGTAGTACTCGAAGCAACAATCTCAAAAACGTAAAAATTATCAAAAACCGAGCTAAACACATACCTTAATCAAGCTTTACCAAGGCCGAATAAAGCTAAGGTTTTTTTCTTTCTCTTTTCTTTTGGTTTCAGTCAAAAACATGAACACTTGGATGTTCTTCTTTTTCTTTTATGTTTTATAATTATTTTACTAATAAAAATCATTTTTTATTCTTATTATAAACTTAACATATAAAATAAACATATAATTGTTTAATATACATGCATGTTGCCGTCCACTATTATTGTAAAAAGGGAAATTTACAACATAAGGCCTCCCATTGTAAAGACACATAAATTTAGTCACTCAATCAAGAAAAAGGCTACTTTTACCACTTATGCGATTTAGTCCTTTTTCTTAAATTAAACACACAAACGAACAAATTAACTCACGAAATTTTAACACCTACTCAAACATATATCATAGATACCGAATATAATATTAAAATATTTTACTGACTCAGATTTGTGGTCCCGAAACCAGTTTTCTGATTAGGGTCTAAATCGGGCTGTTACAGTTACAACTAGGTTTAGTTAATCTGTATCACCGATTTCAAAACTACTAAAGATTTTAAAACTTGCCATTGATAAATCTTAAATGTTTTTCTTTATAGAAATTGGTAGGTTTGGAAGCTATGAAATGTTTTAGGACTATTTTATTAAGTGAAATTTGTTAGTTTTGCATTTAAGGACTAATTAACTTAGCATGAAAATATTGAAATTTTTAAGTGATTGAAGGTTGATTGTGGATGAAATTAGAATCGGTTATGTGTATTGGGGCTTAAATTTAATTTTTTTAATAGTTTCGATTTTAGGGACTAAATTGAACAAAGTGTAAATTTTTAGGGAAAATTTGTAAAATGGAAATTATAAGTCATATACATAAAAATGAATATGATAATGTATTTTAATTTAATAAATTGAATTTAATTATTATATAGATCAAGGATTGAACCGTACGGAGAAAAATCGGGAAAAAAAGAAAATTACAGAATTAGCCCTACGAACATATTTGTTGGCTGGTTGTACTAGGTAAATTCATACGGTATGTTTGTGTTAAATTGTTATGTATTTAAAATTATAGTTGTAAATATTTTTAATTAAAATTCGGGTCGTTTACAATTCGGTACAAAAAGGTGAGATAGATGATTAAATTGAATAGAATTGAAGATAGTATAATTCGATAAATTAAGGAATTGACTTTGAATTGGACTAAAATATGATATGTTATGTGATAAAGTGATGATTTGATAAAAATAAGCTGAATTGATTTTATTTAAATTGGTTGTATGTGAAAATAACTGAATTGAATAGATTCAAAAATATCAAATATTATTTGAAATGTGGAATTATACTAATGTGGTGATAGGCTATGATATATGTATGGAATTCTTCATTTGGTTGATTGAGATGTTGATTGATAATAAATTGAGTAATGAATACCATATTAATTTTTCGGGTAAAGTCGGATATAGTTGGCATGTCATAAGATAGGAAGAGTTAAGGGTTACTTTGACTACGAGTCAATAAGGCACTGTAACGCCCTGAATTTGGGCCTAGAAGAAATGGGCCTTGGACTTGTGGAGCATTTGGAAGTCAGCACATTAGTATTTGCTGTGCAAGAGGTGACACAATTAAAGGTCTGCTTCAATGGTTAAGGGTCCTGCGAGGAGTTGGGGAAGTTCTGGGTTCAAACTTGGGCTTTAGCAAAATTTTTGGTTTTAAGTGAATAAAACCATGGGTACTTGAAAGTAGGCCTTATAATTAATTGAGTTTAAAATGTGTTACAAAAAGAGCTTGTGGCTTGATGGTTGTGGCATCACTAAGGTGGCAAGGGAGCTGGGGTTCGAATCACTCTTTGTACAAAGGAGTATTTATTTTACTCCTTGGCTATGGGAGTGGTGGAGTTTGAATCAAACACTACTAAAGAGATTGGAGTTTGAATTAGTCAAAGAGGATTTCAAGGAAGGATAAGGGAAGAGATATTTGGAGAAAGTTGAGGAATTTGATACGAGAAAGAGTTGTGCTGTTTTGTGGAGCCTTAATTTTGAGAATTCGGCTAAGAGAGTGTTTTTTTCGGCATTTGGAACATTTAGGGGTTTTGAATTTGCTGAAAACTTTTCCTTCTTTTCATATAAGTATCTTTTCAGCTTTCGGGATTTTTTTAGTTCTTTGGTGCATTATGGTTCTTTTGGTCGATCCTGCCTTACCGTGTAGGCGCTTTTGATTCTTCTAACTTTTCTATTCTTTTCTTCCCCTCCATCTTTCTCTGTTTTCTTCTCCTTACCTTTGCCTAAGCCGAATACTCACTCTTTTCTTCACTTTTCATTTATTGTTTTTCCTATTCTCCCTTTTCGATTGATTGACCGAATCTCAGTGCTCTCCCCCTCTTTTGAGTTTTGGTTGTCTCCTCCTATTTTGAGTTAGCCGAATACTTCCCTTTTATTCTCTTTATTTTGTGTTCAGCTAGTGGGAGTCCTCTAGTGAATCAGTAAGTACACATGGCTTATTCTTATTTCTCTCTACAGTTGCATTTTTTCCTTCTAATATCTTCCTGTGTTATTGATTCTTGATAAAGGTACAATCTTTCTGGTTGGTCTCTGTTTCCTGAGTACCTTTGACCCTAGGGTGGTAGACCGATTTCATCTATCAACTATTCTTAGTTCTGCTTGGTGGTAAGATGTCGTTCGTTTGGTTTTAGTTATTTGGTTCATAGTGATAGTTAAAGATATTGGGATTCAATGAATGTGGTGCTAAAGATTTGGTGATCACTGGGTTAAGGAAGGATTAAACCGTATTTGCTTAATCAAGGTTGCTGTTCGTGGGAATTTACGCTATTCGCTTAAACAGGTGTGTAACAGTACCCTGTATTCGATAGTTGGTGAGAAAGCCGATAGAGGGTGTGTATTTGTATGCAGTATTCGATGATCGGCTGAAAAGCAGAAAGTATGTGTTGTTTACACTGCTATGACTGTAGATTGGCAAAATGCCAAAAGCCAGAAATATGACGTATGATGCCCCACGAGCGCTCTCGTGGTATTGGGCGGTTCTGGGCCTCGTTGGGCTGAAATGGGCTGTATGGGCCCAGTAGGCTTGTAGGCCCACACGAATAAAATGTATGTGATGTGGTAAGTGTTGTTTGGACTGTGACGTTTGCATAACTATGGTTGTTTCTACGCTAAATGGGCCACACGAGTGTGTAGGCCCACTTGGGCTGAGTAATGGGCCTTAGGCCCATTTACACCGTTATGACTGTTTAAGTTACTTAAGTCGCTCGAAGCGACGGTGGACCTTCTGTTGGGTCGCTGAAACCTCGATTTACAAAATTACCAAAACACCCTCAATCTGTAAAATTATCGAAATACCCCTGATTTGTAAAATTACCAAAATACCCATAATTTGTGAAATTACCGAAATACCTCCGATTTGTAAAATTATCGAAATACCCTCGGATTGTGAAATTATCAAAATATCCCCGATTTGTGAAATTATCGAAATACCCTCGATTTGTGAAATTACCGAAATACCCTCAGATTGTGAAATTACCGAAATCCCCCCGATTTGTGATATTACCGAAATACCCCCAATTTGTGATATTACTGAAATACCCTCAGATTGTAAAATTACCGAAATACCCCCAATTTGTGAAATTACCGAAATACCCTTGAATTGCAAAATTACCGAAATACCCCAATTTGTGAAGTGACCGAAACACCCTTATAGGGTAAAATGACTATTTTGCCCTAAATGACTAACTTAGACTATGAATTTGACTGATTTGACTGGGATTGTATGACTGTGTTTTAACTGACTTGACGGTGGTTGTATGACTGATATGCTTTTAATATATGTCTAAATGACTGTTATTGAGCATGGCCATTTTGCATACACGTGTAATGATTGAGCATGACATACACGACATATTGCATGAGGTTGGGACATTGATACAGAGGAAGTTCTGATAGGGTCGCAAAGGTCGCATGAGACGACTGTGGATTCAGTATTGATCTATTAAGGCCACACATGTCGCATAAGACGACTGTGGACCGACGGACGTCTTAAAGTCGCGTAATCTAATTATGGCTCTGTGCCAACCTAAATATGGCTCTGTGCCATCTTGATTATGGCTTTGTGCCAATCGTATTTACCATTGGCTATGTGCCTAAAATATATATATTGATGACTCTGTGTCGATCATAATTACCTGTGGCTGTGTGCCGATTATATTACCGTCGCTGATGGCTATGTACCAAACTTATTACAGTTACCAATAGCTTTGTGCCATCTTGATTATGGTTTATAACCATTCTATTTATGGCTTTTAGCCGTTCTGTCCACGGCGCCGAGCCGTTTTGTTGACTTAGTGCTGCAATGATGCTAAGCTTGGTGTGTTGGCTGGGTGGGCCGATTTTATCCCCACGTAAGTGTAGGGTTGGTACGAGTGGTGTGTTGGCTGGATCGGGGTGGGATGCATCCTCATACTATTGCATATCTGTTTATGATATCTGTCACTGTACTCGGCTTAGGCCACTTGTTCTGTTATTGGTTTGGGCGGGGCCCAATTGATTCTGTTATGGGCTGTGACCCAAATGATATTGTATTGGGCTTTGGCCATGTATGCTCTGAACTGGACTCTACTGTTATTGTTAAAGGGCTTTGGCCTGCATCGCTTTGATTGCATTTTCGTAGATATCGATCGTTACTCTAGTAATGGATTACACACTGAGTTTTCGTAAACTCACCCCGTTTTTAATCGTGCGCGGTAATCCCGGTGTTAGGAGGATCGGTCTTCGCGAGGACTCGGAGGAGGTGACCACACGACTGCGGCTGTTATGTTTTGGACTTTATATATGTTTTAAATTCTGTTTTAGGTTTTAATTTCTGTAATAAGGCCTCTCTGGATTTAATTCTAAATTTGGGATTTTGTTACGTTTTATATCTATTAGACGTAGACGAGTTTTCAACCCAATTATTGCTTTTAAAAACATACGTTTTAAACTTCTTTACTTTAAACTAGCTTCCGTAACTAAAAGAGATTTTTAACGAAGTTAATAACGTTTTTAAAAGTGATTAACTTTTCAATGAACCACGTTTTGAAGTTGAACGAACAAAAACTGAGACTTTACTTTTTAAATATTAAGGAGGGTTTTCAATGAAAACACGGTTTTCGAAAAATACTTCAATGTGACACGCCAGATTAGGGCCTAATTGCTGGGCCGAGTTTGGGGTGTTACAGGCATTGGGTGCCAACATGCTTTGGTTATATTGATGAGACATTGGGTGTCAAACTATTTGATAAGCGCTGGGCGCAACTATTTACTTTGGATTTATCCAATGAAGCACTAGGTGTCAAACTAGTGTGTTGGTTGGATCCATGTATCCGTCTGAGTCTGAGTCTGAGTTTGAGTCTGAGTCTGAGTCTGAGTCATGTTAATAGGGAGATAAAATATAAAAAAAATTGATGATAATGAATAAGCATTTGAAATCCATGAAATTGTAAAATTGAATGTGAGATGTGGTATTCGATATTGAGATGGAAAATGGATCAAAAATGGAAGAAAAATGTGAAATGAAATGCCTATTTGTGAAATGAGATGATATGATAATCGTATGATATATATATACATATTAAGAATCGATTATACAAGCCTAGAGGGCCAATATGAAAACATGATAAATTGATGAATGTGATTTAGATTTAGTATTATGGAATAAAGTAGTGGTGGATATTTAATTGACATCCAATATCTATTAAGTATAAAGATGAATTATTATGATCTGGATTGAGAATTGAAATTATGAAATGAAAATTAATGTTTGGCATCAATTTGAAATGGGATGTATTTTAGATAAATAGATTGTATGATAAGTTAAGATAGTGAATTGATTTAAATTGTAATAGCTCGAACCCATCTCCATCGTCGAATTAGGGTTATGGAGTATTACGACACATATTTAAACATTTAACATCATTAAACTATTCATATATTAATTTAAATATCAATAATCAAAACTAAATATTATTCATAGCACAAATACATTTACGGGCCTAAAATCGAGTTTACAGGGCCCTAAAATTTAATTTGGAAACAACCAGGGAATAATTTCAATCAAAACAGAAAAACATGAAAATTTTGAAAAATTTTGGAAATAGGGGTCACACGGCCGTGTGAAAGAGATCAACCTGTGTGGCCTCAAACATGGTCGTGTGGCTACCTCACACGCTTTTGTACTTAGACCATGTAACTAATTGTGACGTGTGAAAAATCATGCACCTAAAATTAATAAGGCACATAGTTGTGTGGTCAGGCCGTACATGACACACGGCCGTGTGACAGCCAGTGTCTCAGGTCGTGTGCACTGTAAAAAGTTTCCAAAATAATGCAAACTTTCATCCAACTCTTAGGTACCAAGCCAAATCAAAATCAATCATTTTTCATACTTTAAAAACACATTCAAACAAGCCTAAAACATGTCAAAACATTCAACCTAAGTGTCTAACCAATGTGTCATCATTCACACCACAATTCAACTATCAACCTCAATTCACATATCACACCAAACTAATTTGCATTCAAGTTCATAAGTTCATACATAAAACTCATGCCAAACTTACCATTTCTTCTTACTTTTTTCCCATTCATTCAAACCATGATTCAAACACTTGCTTAAGGTTTATATCAAATGACCAAAACAACTTATAAGAAGATATTCACACCAAGAATAAAGGCACATACACAAGCAAAATAATACCAAGCTTAAGCATCTTTGTATCAATCTCATATATAATACATGAAATAAGTATTCAAAACATATACAAAACACACCTATTACATGCCATATAACCCAAAAGAAATGTATCAAAATCTACCAAAATGTATCTGGAAAGTGAGATCTTCAAGTTGATCCAATCGCCCGACTCTAGAAAAAGATTTCTACAAGGAGCATGAAAAATGACACGAATGAGATTCAATAGAGCTTAGTAAGTTCAACAGTTGAAACAATAAAGGTTACCGTATAAACATAGTTATTCCATTACCAAGATTAATGTCACATCCTGAAAACCGGGTTAGTACAATTGGACATTAGATTATGGGTTTGAGAGAAAAATCGGATTTTATGCCATAGAAATTAAAATAGGATAAAATAAATAATTAGTTAATAATAGTAAAAATAAAAATTAAAATTAAATTAAATAATTATGGTATTAAGAATCAGGGAATTAGTAAAGATTAATATACACTAATTTGGAATAGTGATTAAAGTAGAGGTTAAATGTACAAATTAAAAACTAGTGATTAAAAGGGAGCTACTAGAACAAGGGAGAATAGGGGAGGACTTAAAGGGCAAATAGCCCAATTTTAAAAAATGGTTAGTTGTGAATGCCACACCCATCGTTTGTGTATTTTTTTTATTTTGTTTTTCTCCATTTCTTTTTCATTTTTAAATTTTGTTAGATCTAGATCGGAGAATTTTCTCTCAAAAATTTACACATCTCTTATATTTTCTTGGCATCCAAACACTATTTATTCCTTTAATTTTGCAAGAAAATCACTCTTTCTTCTCCAAAATCTCACCTAAACTTAGCTCGTTTTTGCTCAATTGGTACAAATTCGTGGAGGTTTTCAAGTTAAAGGTAAATTTATTATTTTTTTATGTATTAAACTTTTATTAGGTGTTTTTAATTTGAATTTTCATATATCTAAGCAAGAAAATTAAAGACCCATGGTTTTAAAGCTATCTTTTGCATAAAAAAATGGTTAATCTCATAATAAAGAGCTAAGAGATGTTTTTAAAATATTTTTGTAGTATATTTTGATGAGATTAAATGGTTTACAAATTCAATTTATCAAAATCTTTAAGTAATTGCATGGATTACATGTATAAATTATTCTTTATGCAAGAAAATAAAGCATACTTAAAACAATATAAAAATATCAAAATAACATCAACTTTTCTAATGATTCTCAAATAAATATATTACATCTAGGTGAGTTATATTATTAAGGTCATGAAATTTATTACTATTATAGGCATGGTCAGTTTTAGTATTATAGTGAATATGTTCATTTTTTGCCTCCATTTAATCATTTTGGGATATAAAATTTGTCTCCATATTATTTCCCTTCTTTTTAATGGATGATTGATAAAGTTTCACAAAATGCTCAGACGTATAATAGGTACGTGACCAATGGCCCTTCATACCACATCGATAACATAAATTCTCAACAATCTTTGAAGGATTATTTTGACCACTTCTTTCTTGTCCTTCATTGTTTTCCTTTTTCTGGTGGTTAGAAGTATGACCACCATGATAACGATTACTAGTACGTCCTCGACCACGTCCCCCACTACATCCACGACCACGGCCACGACCGCGACCTCTATATTTTCCATTTTCATAATCATTGCATACTACTACATTCACTTTAGGGAATGGTGCAGAACTAGTGAGACGAATTTCATGATTTTTTATTAACAGCTCATTATTTTGTTCAGCCACCAAAAGGCACAAAATTAATTCAAAATATCTTTTAAAACCCTTTTCACGGTATTGCTATTGCAGAAGCACATTGGTAGCATGAAAGGTTGAAAATATTTTCTCTAACGAGTCCTCGTCAGTTATGTTTTCTCCACATAATTTTAGTTGAGAACTAATTTTGAAAAGTTCCGAATTGTATTCACTTACAGTATTAAAATCTTACAACCGTAAGTGCATCCAATCATAACTAGCTTTAGGGAGTATAACCGTTTTCTAATGGTTAAATCATTCTTTCAAATTATTCCACAACACAAGAGGGTCTTTCATAGTGAGATATTCCACTTTTAATCATTCATGTAGATGATGACGGATGAAAATCATTGTTTTTGCCTTGCCTTGATTAGATGCTTCTTCATCCACTAATATAATATTTCCTAGACCTTTAGCATCTAGGTGAATTTCAGCATTTAGCACCCATGACAAATAATTCTTGCCTGAGATATCTAAAGTCATAAATTCAAGTTTGACAATATTTAACATTATAATCACTTGAATCAAAATATAAAAAAAATTAGTAAAATAATTAGCATTCTCAAACGTAAAATAATCCAAATTATATATACCAAATTTGCGAAATAATAATATGTATGTCAAATATTGGCATAAAGAGGAATAGTCATAATAATAACTTAAAACAAATTGCATTAACTGAAATTTCTTTTAGTAAAAAAAAAATGTATATATAATTATCATTATAACATTTGAGTTGTAAAAATAAATGTGCAAATATTACCCAAAGCAAATATTTCATCTAGAAAATAAAAGAAAAGAATGACGAAAATATGTATATCGTATATAGTTTAACGGGAGTTATACGGGGTAAATTATATAAAGTCGAAATGACGTGAATTTCACTATGAACTTGTAGAAGCTCGTGTTGATAAAGTGTTATAGAAAAATTCATAAAATAATAATAATAATAAGTAAAAAGTTGATGAAAAATACGGGAGAATTTTCCTAATTTAATTTTCACTTACAAAGTACTATTTATAAGCTCTTATACATTCAATTAATAAATGTGAATTAAGTTTTCTTAATTACTACATTTAATCATCTCTTGGTTATAAATGAAGTAAAGAGTTTTATCTCATTACTTTAATAAATATTTAAAGGGATTATAGACATCCATTTAATGTATTTACATCAATAAATATATTATCAATTATTTAATTGAATAAGGATATTAATGTCCTTTTATACTTATTACTTGCATATTCCTAAACATTCATTTTACCTTACTAAACAATGCAACATTATTACTCGTTTATTCAATTCAAATTCCTATTGATTCTCTATTTTATTCCTATTGCATGCTGTACTATTATTTTATCATTATTTTATTTTATTGTATTTCAATCAACCAAACATGTCATAAGGATTGTGATGTTGGATGAATTGTAGCAGTGAATGACAATATATGTCAACAATCAACTGTTTTATGCTGCTTGTTTTGTCTTCATCAGAGAACACTTAAGCTGCCCCCCATTTGACCTGAAAATGAAATCCATGCTTTGTTTCATTTCTCATAATTCCCACATTCCACGCCCATCAACTCTTAGCCTTTGTTTAATTACTCATAATTACTAACTTTAATTTTTTTAATTTATTTCTAATAAAAAAATAAGGGTAAATTGAATAAATATTTAAAGATTGAGGGCTAAATTTGTTATTATTTTAACATTGAGGTTTTGTCCACTTATTTATCGTACAAGGGCTAATTTATTATTTTTCAATAAAGGGACTAAAATGTAATCCAAAGTAGAGTGCAAATGTTTTGTAGTAGTTTTACCTAAGTTTATAACAATTTTACATAAACTAAAGATGATAGAATATGATAAATTATTTAAAAATTATGATTATAATTGCTATACTTTACAATGATTTGTGTAAAATGGAAATAAAAAAAATGGTGAATGGTGAAAATGTAGTTTACTTCTACAATCGTAATAAGCAGTAACAACAATTGAAAATGGCAAATTAAATCACAAGGTTTATGAAGTGATGAACTGGGTTGGGAGTTTGAAAAACAAAGGGGAGAATCCATATTTCTGGCCTTTTTAACCATTTATTGGGCTTAACCTATACCAGTACTTAAACCTCATTATAACAACAATCAAACCATTTTTAGCATATAATACTAACCAACAATCCTATGATTTGCTGCTAGTGTTGTCCCACTTTTAGTTTAATTTATATTTTCACCAAATCTATGTGTACTCAATTAGTGTTAATATTGTTATTAATATGGGAAGATGTATTTTCATTTTCTTATTTTATATTAAAATATACTTTAATTTAAATATTTATTCTATAATTTAACTTAAAAAATAATTAATAATTAACTAAATACGAAATAGAATCTAGACTAATTATGTTAAATTAATGTTTATAAGTGTTGAAAAATTTATCATAAAATAATTAAAAAAATCTTTCAACCTCTGGAGTCGCCATTGCTTAACCGGAATCCTAAGAAAAAAACTGAAGCCCTCGAATTGATGGCTTATGTTAAAATTGAGTCAGATTTTGAAAATTCTTAGTGTTGCAGCGTACACTTCTCATAAGTTTTCATATAAAATAAAACTTATAATCCGTTATTCTGATAAAATAGAAAAGTAAATACATTTTTGGGTAAATTATAGCAAAGGTTTAAGGCCTTACAAAAATTTCTGACGAGATAACCAAATTTTTAATATGATACTAAAGTTTCTAAAAATATCTCATTAAATATTTTAATATTTTGGCATCTATTAAAATTTTTGATACCCTTCCAAAATTTCATTATTTTTTTAAATATGTTGAACAAAACACGTTAGCAAACAAAAATATATAAATATAAAACTCCGTTTGTTTCACTGAAAATGATTTTTATAAAATGATTTCTAGAAAATAATTTACTTTTCTAGAAAAGCTAATATTTTCTGTTATTTGGTAGATTTCTTAAAAATATTTCATAAAAGTTGTTTTCAATAAAACAAACATACATTTGAGATTTTTTTTCATTGTTTAATAGAATTTATTTCTATCTATAATTTTATATTTTACATTGTTTTTGCCTATATTAAAAATATTGTGTTAAATTCAGATTCATTACAACGTCATTTTTTAATTACATGACTACCAAGTGTGTATTTTTTATTTAAAAATGTGACATCAACAAAATTGACAAAAAAATTTAATGATGTCAACAATTAGATTTGATTTTCAAATTTGAAAAGTAAAGGAACTAAATTCTTAAAAATAAAAGTACAAAGACTAAATTACAAATCTGTAAAGTGTACATAGACTTATGACATATTTTAAACTTTATACTACAAAATATTTATTATTAATATATTTATAATTGTAATAAATATTTATTATTAAAATATTAATATTGAATATTTTCAATAATATGTGAATAATATTATTTAAAATTATTATTTTTAAAATTTATTGTTAAAATAAAATTGAAATATTAAATAATTTATTAAAATAATAAATTATATTTATTATATTAATAATTTATTATATGACTAAATATAAATAATTAAATATGTATGTTGAATAATATTGAAAAATATAATATTTTAATAATTTTAAATATTTTTAAAAATAAAAAATTAAAATATATTATCAATATAATAATATTAAACTTGATTTAAGTTTATTTTTATATAAAAATAAAATTATCTATAGAGGAGCTCTTTTCCGGAAAATAATTTAAGCTTTTTAAAAGGGTAAGTCATTTTACAGGAAAAATGACTTACTTTACGTTGACCTGTAAGACATTTTCCGTTGACTAAGCTATTTTCTTTGAAACAAACATTTTTCGTAAAACATTTACATGTAAAAAAACAGACCTTAAATAAACAAATATTTATAAATAAAATAAAATAAATTGAATAATTTATATTTAAATTTTCGAATATGAAAAACCAATACATAACATAACAAAACCAGAAATCAAAAAGAAGAAACGAGTTTTACTAGATGTTGAGGCCTGTTTTATACAGTTTCCTTAAGACAGTTTCAACCACTCATACGGTACTTGGAGAAACGTTGGTCGAATGTTTCCCAGGATACAACAACACGATGATTGAAGCAGTAGCACCTCTGCAGTGATCAACGAACAAACGATGCATTTTTCTCGAACAAACGATGCATTTTTCTATCACCGAAACGTTAGAAAATATGGAGAGAAAAAGAGAAGAATTTTGGAGAGAAAATAATCTCGGTGTGAGAGAGTGAGATTGAGCAAAAAAATTTGAAGAAGTTTTAGCCTTTTATAGGCATTCAAAGTGGAGGAATTTTGGAAATATCCATGTATAAGGAGACAAAATATGCATTAAAGGGGGAATTAAATCAAACTGATTAGAATCAAATAAAATTAAGATATATGTCCTTTTAAATCAGATTTTGTATATATTTGCTAAGGAAAAATAAATTTCGTGTTGGGTTAAAATATCCACAGGCTCATCATTTCGCATCGCCCACGTCGTGCGAGTACGCCCCCAACCTCGACAGGTTTGGACCTACCTCTTAGGCGCGAGGCAATATTTCAATCTTAATCATTCAATTACTTTTTAAGTGGGTTCTCATATATATACACATCTCACACTTAATACTTAACCAATGTGGAATATAAGCTTTTATTTTCCTCAACAAATGTTCTTAAGTAGCTTAATTTAAATATCAATTTCTCATTCATCACTCAACCATTTTGATCATATGATATACCGTTGTAAAGGTTTCATGGAGTAGAATATAAAACCATAATTTTTTATTCAACTCTCAACCTTTATCAATTGAGAATATGCCTCAAAGTTCCCGTAAATTACAATTTTTCCAACAAAATATTTAGACATACCTTAAAAAATTTTGTACAGCATTTTCGAACAAAAATTTGATCCATCCTAATAAATATAATTATACCAAATTCCATTTTTTATTTAATTTAGCAATAATTATGATAATATATAATAAACAAAATATTGTATATTTAATTCATATTTAAATATATCAAAACATATAAGGCAATACTAAAATATATTTTGACAAAATTTCTAAACATAGTATTTAAAATATAATAAAATATATTTAACTTTGTATACTAAAATTTTGGTAAACAAAATTTCTAAACAAATACCAAATTATATAAAATAATATTAATGTTGGATGAATTTGCATCATTTTTGTTGGTGTGTGTTTCCTCCAAAATTTTATCTTTTAAACTTCTTTTTTCTTCCTCCTGTAATTCAATAGCCTGAACCAAAATTGCTATGTTCATACTAAAATTGAAGATACAAATATCTTTGACCGAAATTTGATACCCATTAAAATAATGGTATCACGATAGAAATTTTAATATTGCGTTAAAAATATTGGTATTCGTTAAAATTTTTAGTATTAATTAAAAATCTACATTGCGTTATAAAAAGACGTTATAAAAATCTGTATTAATTAAAAATCTGTATTGCAATTTAATTTTTTTTCTTTTCTGTTCTTTTAATTTTTTCTTTTCCCTTTTTTTTTTTCGTTCTCTTTTGCTTCTCCTTTCATTTTTCTCTTTTCTTCATCTTTTTTAATGTAATTTTTTTTTATATTTTCTATTTGTTAAAACTTTTTTATGTTTATGAAAAAAGAAAAGGTGAAAGCTAAAATCAAAATAGAACTTGCTTCGTGTATTCTCACCCCACAATTACAAACCCTTATCGTCCATCATCGCTTTAACAAATCAATTTGGATCTCTCAATGACCTAGTCCACAAGCTCGTCTCACTCAAAGACCTCGTCAGTCGTGACTTATGGCAGTCCACCCTCAACAAAGTTTCCCGAGCCCGTTCCCTTAATCTCCTAACCAACCCCCACGACCACCTTATCTATCTTACCTAAAATATACTCGCCCTCTCGAAACTACGTTGTTTCACCAATTCTTCAAATGAGCTCTACACTCTCAATCGTTGGACAAAACACGTTAGCGAACAAAATATATAAATATAAATAAACTAATATTTATATGTAAAATAAAATATAAATAGAATAAGTTTATATTTAAATTGTCAAATACGTAAACCAATAAAAACCGTAACAAAAAGTTGAAATCGAAAAGAAGAATATAGATTTACTAAACGTTGAGGCATGTTTAACACAGTTTCCTTAAGACAATTTCGGTCACTCCTACGGTACTTGGAGAAATGTTGGTCGAACGCCTCCCAAGATACAACAACACAAAATCAAAGTAGTAACACCTTTGCAGCGATCAACGAACAAACGTTGCCTTTTTCTATCACTGGAATGTTAGAAAATATGGAGAGGAAAAGAAGATTTTTGAGAGCAACATAAATTCGCTGTGAGAGAGTATCATTGTAGGAAAAAATTCTACAATATTCATAGCCTTTTATAAGCACTTAGTATGGTGCGTGGAATTTTGAAAATTTTCACAAAACCTGCCATTAAAGGAGCCAATAAATTAATTTTGATTAAAATTAAATCAAATTGATTGGAATCAAATAAAATAATGCTCATTTGTTTCACTGAAAATGACTTTTGGAAAACGATTTCTGGAAAATGATTTAATTTTCTAGAAAAGCTAATATTTTATGGTGTTTGGATGAAACTGTGTAAAATATTTTCTGTTGTTTGGTAGATTTCTCAAAAATATTTCATAAAAATTGTTTTCAATTAAACAAACATACATTTGAGATTTTCTTTTTTTTTTTCATTGTTTAATTGAATTTATTTTTATCTATAATTTTATATTTTACATTGTTTTTACATATTTTAAAAATATTATTTTAAATTCAGATTCATTACAATATCATTTTTTAATTACATGACTACTAAGTGGGTATTTTTTTAAAAATGTGACATGAACAAAATTGACAAAAAAAAAATTTAACGATATCAACAATTGAACTTGATTTTCAAATTTGAAAAGTAATGAGACTAAATTCTTGAAAATAAAAGTACAAAGGCTAAATTACAAATCTGTAAAGTGTAAATAGACTTATGACATATTTTAACCTTTATACTACAAAACATTTATTGTTAATATATTTATAATTGTAATAAATATTTATTATTAAAATATTAATATTGACTATTTTCAATAATATGTGAATAATATTATTTAAAATTATTATTTTTAAAATTTATTATTAAAATAAAATCGAAATATTAAATAATTTATTAAAATAAATAGTTATTACATTAATAATTTATTATATGAGTAAATATAAATAATTAAATATGTATGTTGAATAATATTGAAAAATATAATATTTTAAATATTTTTAAAAATAAAAATAAAATTTATTATCAATATAAATAATATTAAGCTTGATTTAAGTTAATTTTTATATAAAAATAAAATTATCTATAGATAAGCTCTTTTCCGAAAAATGACTTACATTTTTCAAAAAGGTAAGTTATTTTACAGGAAAAATGGCTTATTTTACCTTGACCTGTAAGTCATTTTCCATTGACCAAACTATTTTCTGTGAAACAAACACAGGAAAATGCAGAAAATATTTTTTGTAAAATCTTTTACATGTAAACAAACGGACCCTAAGATAAATGTCCTTTTATAACAGATTCTATATGCCTGCTGAGGAAAAATAATTTTGTGTTGGGCTAAAAATATTCGCAAGCTTATTTTGGGCCCGACCGGTCCAGACATTTCACGTTGCCGATGTCTAACGGGTGCACCCCAACCCCGACGGGTTTAAACCTGCACCCCTTACGCGCGAGGTAAGGTTCCAAGCTTAGTCATTCAATCACCTTTCAAGAGGGTTCCCATATATATATACACATCTCACAGTTGGTATTTAACTAATTTGGGATCTAAACTTTTACTTTTTCTCAACAACTATTTCCAAGTAGCTTACTTTGAGTATCAATTTTTCATTCATCACTCAACTATTTTGAGCATATGATATATCGTTGTAAAGGTCTCATGGAGTAGAATATGAAACCATAATTTCATGATTCAACTCTCAACCTTTACCTATTGAGAATATGTCTCAAAATTCCCATAAAATATAATTTTTTTTCCAACATCAATGACTAAAACGACCACCATACGAAACTTACCTCAACTTTACCTAAACCAGTTTGGTTTCATGCTCCCTTTCTCTCTTCGGTTCATCCATGCTCGACTTCCAATTAAGCTTGCTTGGGAATATTCAAGAAGGTTTAGATCAATTTTATTGTTTGCTTAATTTTATTCATCAGAAAATAAAATAAAAAAAAGGAAATGAATAATTTACACGATTCTGTAAAAGTTTGGAAATAGAAAAAATTTGTTTTGAATATAAAGAATTCAATTTATGTTTAGATTTGATTAAGGATATGATTTTTTACATTGATTAGTTAGATTCAATTTTAGTTTCAAAATTAGGTTATATTCAAATCCAGATTTGATTAAGAATGATTGATATTCGATTTTGAGTGATATTCAATTTAGGAATCATATGAAATAAACAAGGACTTGGTTTATCTAGTGGGTAAAGATTATGTTTTTGCAGTGAAGAATATGAGAAGAGAGAAAAATAAAGGGGAAAAAGAATAAGAAAATAAATAAAATAAAATAAATTGTTCAAAAAAAGTATAGAGACTAGTTTTAACAAATAAAAAACATAAAAAAACTACATTAAAAGAAATGAAGAAGGGAGGAAAATAGAGGGAGAATGAGAAGAGAAAAGAAAATAAAGAAAAAAAAGGAAAGTTAAAAGAACATAAAAGAAAAAAAAATTAAATTGCTCAAAATGAAAAAAAATATACGGACCAATAGTATAATTTAGCCTAAAATTTTCGTTTGAAATAATAATTTAACATATCACGTCAGCTTACCATTACACCGTTAACAACAATTAATGCTCAGTAACTAAAATGTTACAACACGATAACGTAAGTGACTAGAATGTAACATTTCTAACATAAATGACTAAAATGTAACCTGAGACATACAAAAGTGACAATTTTGATAGTTTACCCTAAATTTTATATTTTAAAATTTTATTTAATTCATGTACAAGTCTTCATAATTTTTCGATTTTTATTATTTTTAAATGATTTGCTGACGTGGCATATGTAACACCCATAACCCGTATCCATCGCCGTACTAGGGTTACGAGATATTACCAGTCAAATCATAACATTTATACTATCATGGTTCACACATCCACACATCATAGTAATTAATAACGCAAAGTCCCTTTAGTAGGTCTACGAGACCTTAAACATGCTTTAAAGAGGGTTCGGGACTAAACCGATCTCATACAAAAACTTTACAAACTTAGAAAATTGTTCTTCTAAAACATGGCACACGCCCGTGTGGATAGACCGTGTGCCTCACACGGCCATGCCTCAGACCATGTATTACCCCGTGTGCAACTCTGACTATAGTCACACGACCTGTCTATAGGTTCAAATACAAGCATGTATAAAGCTACTCAAACCATCTCCTTTTTCATCATTCATTCACATAATCATCCATTTATCTCATACACAATGTCATCAACCACATAGGTTCTATACATACCTGTACCATCACGTATTTATCTATCACATTTACCACTCAATGCTCAATGCCATAATTCATTCGATCTTCTTTAAACGTTCAATGAACTCGCAGCCGAAGCTACAATTGTATCTCACACTTAGTGCCATCACATTAAACCGAAGATGTCTCGGTATCACACACACAATGCCAACTAATATAGCTGATACATTTGTTTATCTCGCACACTTAGTGCAACTAATATAGCTGTACATACATGTACCATCACATATTTATCTATCACATTTACCACTCAATGCTCAATGTCATAATTCGTTGGATCTTTTTTAAATGTTCAATGAACTCGCACACTCAGTGCCATTTAATTAGCTGAAGCTACAATTGTATCGCACACTTAGTGCCATCATATTAACCGAAGATGTCTCGGTATTGCATACACAGTGCCAACTAATATAGCCGATACATTTGTTTATCTCGCACACTTAGTGCAATTCATCGCAGTAACTATTCTATTTACGCACACTTAGTGCCACATATCTTCGAACTCACATATCGCATTACTAACTCAACAATCACATTTCCATTTATTTCATAACAGGTGAACATTGTTTAAACAATTCGTATTATACACGAATTACCTCGAATGTAAAAACAACAACACTGGTCGATCAATCGAGTACTTTGTTCTTGCCTCGATCTCGGTCCAAATCTCTCTTTTCTTGATCTATATAATATTAAATTCAAATCAATCAATCACATTTTCATCCAAAACAATCCACAACACATAGTTAAAACATTTTACACTTTAGCCACCATAATTCCATATTTTGACATTTTAGTCCCTATTTCACAATTACACAAAATATACATAATTTATTCACACCCAAGCTTGGTCGAATTTCACACTAGTCCCTAGAAGCTCATATCTTTCATTTATTTCACATTTTAACCCTTCAAAATTTCATTTTCACAAATTAGCCCTTATTAACCAATTTCATCAAAAATTCCAAATACAAAATATGTTTATCATCCAGCGAGCTTTCATATTTCACCAACTATCAACACAAAGCTCATATATTCAACAATGGCATAACTCAAAATCATCATTAATTTCATGAATTCAAGTATGGGCTTTATAGAACACGAAGTAACGATCACAAAAATGTAAAAATTATCAAAAATGGATCAAAACACATACCTTAATCAAGCCAAATTCTAGCCGAACCCTAGCTAACTTTCTTTTCTTTTCTTCCTTTGTATTTTCGGCAAGATGAACACAAATGGCCACTAATTCATGCATTTGTTTTATTTTAATTAACTTTATAGCCAAATTACTATTTTATCCATTGATTAAAACATTATAAAATCATTCATTTAATGGCCATTTATGTCAAATTCCACTATCAATGGTCTAATATCAACATAAGGACCTTTCATTTAATAAGTCATGGTAATTAAGCACTTTTAACTATTAGCAAACATCTTTTGCATTTTACGTGATTAGGTCTTTTTTTCACAAATCGGCACTCAAACGATAAAATTTTCACACAGAACTTTCACACATACTTTATCACATACCACAAACATAAAAAATAATATTTAATTATTTCTCTGACCTCGGATTTGTAGTCCCAAACCACTATTCTGACTAGAGTCTAAACCGGGCTGTTACAACTCTCCCAGAGGTTTCCATTCTAAAATTGCTGAAATCTTATTCGGATCAACTCGTATCCCTGCAACTGACACTATATGTCCCAGAAAACCAACCTCGTACAATCAGAACTCACATTTACTAAACTTTGCATATAATTGCTTCTCACACAGAGTCTGTAACACAATTCTAAAATGCTCGGCATGTTGCATCTCATCACAAGAATAAATCAAAATATAATCAATAAACAAAACGACAAATCTATCCAAATATTGTCTGAATATCCAATTCATCAAATCCATATATACTGCAGGAGCATTTGTTAGTCCGAAAGGCATAACTAAAAATTCAAAATGCCCGTACCTCGTTCTGAAAACAGTTTTTGGCACATCTGATTCTTTGACTCTTAACTGATAATATCTTGATCTCAAATCTATTTTCGAAAACACTGTAGCCCCTTTTAATTGATCAAACAAATCATCAATTCACGGTGGAGTGTACTTATTGTAACACCCCAAACCCGGCCCATACGTTTCGACCGGATCTGGTATGCTATGGGTTGTACATTGAAAACTTTTGCTTTGTTGGTTTTGGAAATCGTAAGTTAATTAGACAATATTTGAATAAATAAGTGACATTTAAAAAGAAACCTTGTATTATTATTATTTGGTATAAATAAACCCCTGACATAATTTCCTAAGTTGCAAATATTAAAAACTACTTAGGCGAATATAAACTATGGGGCATTATTACCTAAATATTCCCAAAATAAAACTTAAAGGAAAAACCAAAAATAATCTATAGAAATAAAAACTTGATGGCCCTCGAGTCCGTCTCGCTCCCATGTCCACGATCTCACGCTCATCCGAAAAGTTAGGGAAAATAATAGGGTGAGTCACCAAGACTCGGTGTGTAAATCCCGAAAACACATAAAAGGCTTGGGCCCACAAACACATTATGAGCCCCTGCCCATACACAATGGCAACAATCATAATTACATGATAGATAATAAATGATGCATAGCCCAACCCATCCTAGAATTCCATCATCTACACACCAACCCGTACCAACCATCACACCTTGGGATTTCTACAATCAACCCTCCATCCGCTACACACCATAACGACAAATACCAGATCGCCTATTCTCGTTATTCAGGAATCATTAAGCGTGGCATAGCCACCGATCACTGTGTGACCTAACATTCATATTTGTGGGATTTTTACCTGTAACAATCCGAATTTGACCCTAATCAGAACGGTGGTTTCGAAATCACGAATCCGAGCCAGAAAAATTTCCTAATATTATTTTTGTTTCGTGTGTAATAATCATGAATAAATATGTGTGGAAATTTATGAACTTAATTGCTTTGGTGTGCTTAAATTAAGAGAAAGGACTAAATAGTTAAAGTAGTAAAAACAGTATCTATTAAGTTGAAGGGTTAATTGAATTGTCTTTCTTGCATGTCAAATTGCCCAAATTTCATGATGTGGACGGCAAGCATGCTAGGAAAAACAATTTTATATGTATAATGGATGCATTATTTTAGTTTAAGTATATTATAATAAGTATTTATTTTATAAAATAAAAGAAATGTGTTTTTAATTTTATTCTCTCTTTCCTCATCATCATCTTCTCCACCGAAATTTTCTTCAAAGGGAAGAAGAAAGTTGAACCCCCATTTTTCGGCCATTGCATGTAGTACTAAGGTAAGTAGTTGAGTTTTATTTTAGTAAATTCCTATTAAATTGAGTAGGTTATCTTGATTTTTATCAAAACCATGTTAAAATTTCTAGAATTTGGTACACTTAGATTCGGCCATGGAGGTGAAATTGTGGGTTGTTGTGTTAGTAAATACAAGATAAGTTGAGAAAGGGATTTTGAGGAAATAGAGAATTGTAGTTTTAAATTGTTTGAAATGTTATGGAAATTATTGTAAATTGAGCATAGAAATGCCCTTTACATTCGGCTAATGTTTGGGTGAATGTTTATGATGTTGAGTTGGTTTAAATTGTTTGGTCTTATAAATTTGTATATATATATGTTGAGGTATATATGTGTGTTGAAGTAGTATATGCGGCCATAAAAAAGGGTGAAGAGACAAAATGTGTTAGATTGTTATTGAATGAAATTTTCAAAAGGGGTCAAGAAGCTAATAATATTAATAAAAAAAATGAATTGATACAAGAGCTAGGGGTATTCAGCCTTCAATGTGTCTTAGTCGAATCTTGGTAATTTGAGTTTTAAATGCTTTGAGGACTTAAATTTTAAAAGGTGTAAATTATATGAGTTAAATAGTAGAATCTTGTCAATGTTATTATTGGATTAAATTAAACAGGAAAGGAATTTGAATAAATTACTTGGCGACTATTTAGATCAAGTACAAAAAGAATGGGGATTGGATTGGGGAAAGGAGAAATTAATTGAATAGTCGGGAAACGAAGTCCGTCGATATTCGAGGTAAGTTTTAAGCAATCGGATTAATTTGAATTATCTCTATATTAAATTGTACATGTTCGAGTGACATAATAACTTTTATTTTCAAATTGCCGAATAAGGCATAGAAATTATTATATGTGATAGCCGAATGTGGATTAGTAAATACATGTATATATCTATAACCATTGAATAATTGAGTTGGCCAAATATATGCACTTGGGATAAGGGATAATATATATATGGGAATAGAATATTCGGGTATGTGAGTGTATATATATTTGATGATGCCAAATGTGGTATGGTGACTTTAAATATGTTTGCCGAATATGATAGTATCATGAACATGTATTTATTTATATAAATACCTTGGATGGTTGAAATATGTATAAAGATATATATATAAATGTTACCAATGTGATAGGGTATAAGATTAAATATTTGTATTGGCCGAATGTATATTTGCCTTATGTATGAAATTTTGATATGTTTGGATTGAATAAATAAATATGTGTTTAATTGAGTGTGACCGAATGTGATGAAAAATTATAGGAAGAAAGGGTTGGTTTGAATGTGTGTATTTGTGTATGTTCATATTTATAATATGTGAATATATATGTTATGTTTAAGAGGAGATTTGTTAATGAACACTATGTGCGCGAATATTCAATGTCCGAGTACTATGTGTGCGAAATCGGCTAAAGAGCACTAAGTGTGCGATCAATTGTAATCTCAAAGGTTGAATTCAGTAAGTTGATACTATGAAATCTTATCATTCGAAATCTAGGATATATGTTAAAGGGTGTCTTAGATGGATCGTTATTTTAAAGGTATAATTTAATATGATTAAGTTTAGTTCGATTGAGATATGATGTTCGAAAAATTTGTACAAAGATTATGTAGTATATAAAAGTTTCGATATATGAATTGGTTGCGAAATAGCTTTATAAATATGATATTCAGGCTTTGAGCCTAGCAAGCCTCGTGCTGGTGAAAGTATTCGGGCTTTAAGCCTAGCAGGCTTTGTGCCAGTGAAAGTATTCGGGCTTTATGCCTAGCAGGCTTTATGCCGGTGAATTATTATAAGTATATGCTTAAATAGATTTTGATGATGTGGAACTTAAATTCAGTAAATGAGTTCGATGTTCAGGTATGTGTAAGTCTATTGGTTATTGGAGATAAGGTAAATTAGTAAATTGATAATTGTTACTAGTTATATGTGATACAATTGGAGAATGTATGTGAATTATATGGATTGAAAGGTAAGAAAGAAAATTTAGTAGTTAATATGTATATACTTGAACAAATGTATATGTATTGGTCTTGAGATGAGAAAGTGATCTATAGATCGATGTGAAATCTATTATTGAATGTGTGAGTGTTTGGCCTTAAGGCTATGAAAGGTGAAAGTTATGAATGAAGATAAATTATGAGTAAGTGAATTAGATATAAATTATGAGATGGAATATATGCATGATTACGATATCCCATGAATGAATTGGTGACTGACTGTGTATTTGAGTTAAATGATTCAGGTATGTATGAGGTTTAATTGTTAAATAAAAAAATAGGTAAGTGAAGTTACTTAACGAGGAACATGGATTATATGAGAAAAGTGATTGTATATATGTATGTGATTAACCAAATTTGGCCTTTTTAAATTGAATTATATATGTTTCTATGGTGAATTATTTGCTTATGGCTTACTAAGCTTTCAAAGCTTACTTTGTGTAATTTTCCTATGTTTATAGAGTTTCGAGGACTTGCTCGGGTTCGAAGTCGAAGGAGATCTCATCACACTATCCAATTTTTGTTTCGGTAAATAAATGCTTGGAGATTTAGTTACGTGGCATGTATAGTCTAGTTTTGATATTCTTTGGTTTTGAAGTTGTATATAATTGTATAAGCCATGCGAAAATGGCTTGTCCATCATATTAAATCTTGGAATTTATATTTTGGCTTGATTATCATGTTTGGTTGTGGGTTTGGTTGATTTGGTTTTGGGTATATATAAGTATGATTAATGTATGGAGTTTAAATGAAACAGCTTTTTGGTTAACTTAGAGAACGTGATTTTTAAAAATCACCAAAAATAGGAGAAATGGAATTAGTAGTTAAGTTTAGTAATACCTCGTGCTCGACTCCGACAACGGTCTCGGATAAGGGGTGTTACATTACCACCGATCACTATGTGACCTATCATGCACTTCCCCTTCAATAACATAATCCCACCCCATGCATACACATAAAAGAAACATCATGCAGACTTATACATATTTTGATACACATAGAGAGTTCTATGTTTACGTACCTGGCATCTTAGCATAACCCCTTGTTGGGTTCCATTCGACTGTCTATACTGACCTCTTTCAAAGCTTTTTAGCCCATAACATAAATATATAGACATACATACAGGATTAATAGTATGTTAGAGATCTACACACCTGATTACTGATAGAATGATACTTCCTATGTCGACGCTATCCGTAGTCGACACAACCGTTATCTGCCTAAGATGTTGTTCAGAAGCCGGTCCACAACCAAGTGGCCAATCTCAAACGGCAGATACCGCTCGTTTCTTAAACTTAGGGATTCTCTCCTTTGCCTGATCCATATTTAATTCCATCACAAGTCCTTGTCAGAACTACTATCACAATTTATTATCGTTAATCCTCATCATAAAGTTAAGATCTTGCATATAATAAGCGAATCTAGTAAAAATCTAGGGAAAATCTTCTTACCTTAAAATCCTGAAATTGGAGACTAACGTTTTTTGACTTTTAGATCTAGACGACCAAGTTTCTTTCAAATCCCGGAATACCGCCCAACATAGGACCATTAAACTATTAGCTTTTCGGCTTTTACCTTTCAAAAACCGAAATAAAACGTGAGGGCTTAACAGAAGTCGACACTTACCTTAACACAGGGGATTCAGCTAGCACTAGAGAGAAGATCCAGCAATGCCAAAGGAAAAGATTAAATGTCGGAAGAATAGAACTATCTCACAAATGGGATGAATAGAGAAAAACTATGGAGATTTCTGCTTTTTAGAGAAATCGGCTCAAGAGAAAAAGAATAGAGAAGAGAGTGAAATGAGATGTTTCGGCTTTTGAAGAAATTGAAGAAAAGAAATTGTTGAGGGAGAGGCTAAGAATTTCGGCACAAAGAGTGAAGAGGAAATTAGGGTTTAAATGTCAGAATCAATGAGATATCCCCCCTATTTATAGAAATTTCGGCATCTACTGCTTAAAACCGAAAATGCCCTTCCTGATAACTAAAAGTCAAGCTAATAAAAAGGGAAATTTCGGCACCCGTTATCCATGAAGTAGCTGAATTCTTTACTCCTCTAGGTGGTGGATTTTCGGCCATCACCTTGCCTTGCAGATAGCTCCTATCTTTTCTCCTTTTTATTATCTATATTATCAATTATAAAATCCACATAAATCCTCCTATTTTTTAGCCTTGTTGCAGTCCACTTCACCTAACCCTAATGCTGAATTTAGCTAACTTAAATTAAAGGATTTGGGCTCTATAAAACTTAAATTTTGGGCCCCTAACTCCTTGTGTATGGCGTCACCCCTTTCTCCATTTAAAGTGCCGGAAATGGCCCAGAAACATGGGCTCCTTGCGGCCAAAACTTGGGCCCCTTTAATTGTTAATGACACCACCTTCAAATTCCCTTTAATTGTTAATGACACCACCTTCAAATTCCCTTGCAGTGCCACCTATTGTTGGGCCACAAGCCCACGTTGGTATTTTAAACACAATTACCTCCTTTTAACTCTATAATGCCCAATCAGATAATTTAACCAAGGCCTTTGCCTAGTCCTAAGCCCAATTTGGACCCCTAACAGTTAAATTAACACATTACACATGTTCTCTCATTAAACGCATAGGCCCAAAAATTCAGGATGTTACACTTATTCTTTATCGTCACTTTATTCAGCTGTCGGTAGTCAATACACATTCTCATAGTACCATATTTCTTTTTCACAAACAACACAGGAGCAACCCAGGGCGAGAAACTTGGTCGAGCAAATCCTCTGTCTGTCAACTCTTGCAACTGAGACTTCAACTCTTTCAATTCTGTCTGAGCCATTCTATACGGATCTATTGAGATAGGGGTTGTTCCCGGCACTAACTCAATGCCAAACTCAACTTCTCGTATCGGAGGTAATCCTAGTAATTCTTCAGGAATCACATCAGGGAACTCACAAACTACAGGCACAGATTCAATTTTCTTTTCTGTCACTTTTGTATCTATCACATATGCAAGATAAGCTTCACATCCTTTTTTTACATAATTTAAAGCTTACATCGAAAATATTACAGCCGGTAGCCCATTCAAATCACTAGATTCAATTCGAACTATCTCACCATTCTGACTTATCAAATCAATACTCTTCTGTTTGCAATTCATAATAGCATTATGCAAAGTTAGCCAATCTATACCTAGAATTATATCAAATTTATCAAAGAGTAATAATATCAGATTAGCTGGAAAACAAATATCTCGAAACATCAACGGACAATTCTTGCACACTTTGTTAACCATAACACACTTGCTTAAGGGATTCGATACTCTAATTACAAACTCAGTAGACTCAACAGGCAGAGTCTTACTAGATACTAGGTTCACACACACATATGAATGATTAAATCCTGGATCTATCAATGCAATTACATCAGTATCAAAAAGAGTAAAAGTACTAGTAATGACGTCTGGAGATGATGCTTCTTCACAAGCGCGAATAGCGTAGGCTTGGGCAGGTGCTCCCGCCTCAGATCTCATACCTGTATCTATTGTTCCTCTCTGACTACCACTCACATTTCCTGTGTTTCTAGATGGTCTACCCCTAGCTGCCGTGTTACTCAGCCTCGCAATCAGATTCAAAATGAAGTGATCTCGTGATCCACATTTATAACAAACTCTATTATTATACTTGCCCCAGCATTCACCAATATGACGTCTTCCACATTGTTTATGTTCAGGCTTATTACTTCTGACACTTCCAACATTTGATTCCATTGGAATTTGAGCTTTAGAACTCGTATATTTTTTCACACGATCTCTACTCGAATGTCCAACTGAAACATTTGGGTGATTAGTTGCACCTCTGAATCTCTTTGACGAAGAGTGATACGACTTACTCATTGACCTTTTTCTCTCATCTCTAGCTTCTGAATCTGATTTCTTCTTTTCTTTACTAAGCTCATCAACTTTATAAGCTCTTTCAACCAATACCACAAATTCATTCAAGTCAAGAATTCCAACCAGAAGTTTAATATTTTCATTCAACCCTTCAATGAATCGTTTACACATAGTAGTTTCTGTTGAAACACATTCTCGTGTATACTGGCTCAATATCACAAATTCTCGCTCGTATTCCGTAATAGACATGCGGCCCTATTTCAGCTCAAGAAACTCTTTACATTTCTGATCTATGAACCATTAACTGATATATTTCTTCCAAAATTCAACTTGGAAGAAATCCCAGGTGATTCGTTCTTTCGGAACCACAGATATTAATGTTTTCCACCAATTATACGTTGTATCTCTCAACAGTGAGACAGCACACTTAAGGCATTCATCAGGAGTACATGATAATTCATCAAACACTCTAATGGTATTCTCAAGCCAGAATTTTATCCACTAGAGGTTTACTCAATCAGATCAGGTCTGTAACTTGTGGCACTACAGGAACTTGCGGGGGTGGACGTTGTTGAACAGTTGAATTCGTTCGAACGAACTCCGTAAACCACTCATTCATCATTTGGAAGAAGGCTTGCTTTGCCTCTCCCTCGTGACTACTAGCAATCGGGCTAGATTCAACCGGCGCTGTCCCTTGAGTGGGAGCATGCGCATTACTCTCAATATCATCAGCAACTGCTCGATCGGGATCCATTTACTATACGAAAACACATTTTTAACTATCAGGAATCATCACACTATCGCAAGTATATATATGGCATGTATAGCTCTTACATGCTACGTTAGTCCTAGAATCGACTAAATTATATGTAACACCCCTTACCCGTATCCTATGCCGGGACCGAGTACGAGGCATTACCAGACTTAACAATAAATTTGGTCAAATTTCTTAACACATATACAAAATGACTTAGTCAAGTCCCTATACATGCCATAACTTAAATCATTTATAAATAAAGATACCCATAGATAACTTGATAGTGTGAAGCAATCTCCAACGACCTCCAACCCGAGCTTGTTTAATAGGATTCTGTAACATGGGAAAGAAAAAGGGGGGTAAGCTTATAAAGCTTAGTAAGTTCACATGTAAAAATAATAAGCATTAGCAATGAATTTAGCTTACTACTAAGCCGTTATAACTTGCATAAATAATGCTAAGTTCTTACTTTCCCAACTTATTTGTAGCCTTATCAAGGCCTCAACATGACAAATTCTCACCACAAGTTCTCAAGATAATGCAATCATAATTACACATAGTTCCACCATTTTCTCATGTTCATCTTAAGCTGTCTACTTGAGTCATAGTCACTAAATTATTTATATCTTGAGCTACAAAACTCCAAATTAAGATCCGTTAATTTTATCCGAAACTAGACTCACATATATTTTTACTATAATTTTTCCAGAATTTTTGGTATGGCCAATCAATACCAGATTATTCTTAAAGTTTCCCCTGTTTTACTATTTGACTGTTCTGACCTCTCTTCACTACAAATCAAATTACTCTTCATACAGAATTCATATGACCTTTTTATTTATTTCATTTGAAAATAGACTCATTGAGGATTCTATTCATATAAACCATATCCCATAATTATTTTTGTACAATTTTTAATGATTTTTCCAAGTCAGAACAGGGGATCACGTACTCATTCTGAACCAATCTCACAAGAATTTAAATATCTTGAAATATAAAAATCCTTTGTTTCCTCTATTTCTTTTATATGAAAATAGACTCAATAATATTTAAATCAATATCCCTTCCAACTTATAATTCAATTTCTACTATTTTTGGTGATTTTTCAAATTCACGTCGCTGCTGCCGTCCAAAGCAATTCTATTGTAAATTTTTGCTCTCTTTCATTTTAGTTGTGTTCATCACTTGCTTATACTAATCTTTCAAATTTTCCGATTACATATTGAACATATTGTTCATACATACATTTGCCACATTTCTCAATTGGTCACATTCATACTTGCACTTATTCATAACATGATCGTATTCAATTACACTTAGTCATCACACAATCACATGTATTTATTTTATTATTATTTTTTTAGTCAATTTCCCGTTGAACTCATCGTAATGATAACAGATAAACGGTGGCCTACACATGGTACCACCCTTGTAGCCGAAGCTATCTAGTAAACATAGTAGCCTGCACTTAGTACTATACATGTGACCAAAACCATTTCGTTACTCTCTTGTACACATGGTTGAGCTCAACATTAACAATCATTCAATCTCTTTCATTTGATTCACCCCTTTTGTATTACTTATTATCAAATTAGGAAACGTCTTACGAATTTGAGTACGTCGTTGCTCAATGCCACGTTTCACAACTCAGTGTGGTTTTCCTCATTGAAATACCATACCTACATTTCACCACTTGGTATGGAAACACCATACCTACATTTCTTAACTCGGTATGGATGATACCATACCTACATTTCATATCTCAGTATGGATGATACCATACCTACATTTCATATCTCAGTATGGATGATACCATACCTACATTTCATATCACATTTCATATCTCAGTATAGATGATACCATACCTACATTTCAGAACTCAGTATGGATGATACCATACCTACATTTCACACTTTGCCATGGATTAACCATGGTCTTATCCATCAATTCATCACATGTCGAAATTCGATCATACTCTCGCCCGCATTTCTCTTAATTTGATCTTTCCATACAATTTTGTAATTTTTTTATAAATTCATGATCCAATAATAACTTACAAAATAATACATGGTATCAGTTAAACATTTAAACATATTAAATTTAATGCTTATTAACATACGAACTTACCTCGAATGCCAAAACGACCATTTTACCAACTTTTCGATTTTCGATTTTCCTCGATTCTACATCCAAATCTCATTTTTCAGGATCTAAAACATCACATTTCACTTATTTAATTAATATACTACTCAAAACAGTCCCTAACTCAAACTTTGGAAAAATTACAATTTTGCCCCTAAACTTTTGCATAATTATGATTTTGCCCCTAGGCTCGAAAATTAAACTTTATTCCTTTTGCTTATGTTTTATGACATGCTGAACATTTTTCCCTTCTATTGCAACTTCAAATTCTTACTATAACACATACTTATGAACAATAACAACTTTTACCGATTAACTCGTTTTACTCGTTTTCACCGAAAATCACTTAGTAGAAATCGTCCCTCTACTCATAAACATGCATAATCTATCATCAAACATCAAAATTCACAATTATTCAACATGGGTCAATTTTTAAAATTAAACTCTAGATCAAATTAATGGTAGAAATAGCTAGAGTAAGTTCCGAGATTTCAAAAATACGATGAACATTAAAAACGGGGCTCAAAAGCACTTACTATTGAGCTTTGAAAAAGCTTGAAACCCTATCCATGGCTTCTTGAGAAATTCGGCAGAATGGAGAAGAGAATGAGCAGATTTTTTTTTTTTCTTTTTGGGTTTCAATTTGTCTTTTATGCCTTAAAACACCCAAATGACAAAAATGCCCTTAAGGCTTTTCTTTCAATTTTGTCCAATTCATGCCGATATTTATCCATCAAGTTATTCAATGGTCTAATTACCTTTTAAGGGCCTCCAATTTAAAACTCATAACAATATGACACCTCTAATATATAGAACTCAAGTTTTACACTTTTTACAATTTAGTCTTTTTGACTAAATTGAGTGCCCAAACGTCGAATTTTTTTTTTGAACGAAATTTTTTACGAAATCTTTCTGTAAAATTGTAGACCATAAAAATATAATAAAAATAGAATTTTACTCGTCGAATTTGTGGTCTCGAAACCACTGTTTCGACTAGACCCAAATTTAGACTGTTACATTATAACTCTGATACCAATAAAATATAACAACCATCACCCGTATCCATCGCCGGACTAGGGTTACGAGGTATTACCGGTCAAAAATCATAACATTTATAGTATAATGGTTTACACATCCACACTTCATAGTAATTAATAACGCAAAGTCCCTTTAGTAGGTCTGCGAGACCTTAAACATGCTTTAAAGAGGGTTCGGGACTAAACCGATCATATACAAAAACTTTACAAACTTAGAAAAAATTTCTTCTAAAACAGAGCACACACCCGTGTGGATAGACCGTGTGCCTCACATGGCCATGCCTCAAACCATGTCTTACCCTGTGCGCAACTCTGACTATAGTCACACGGCTGTCACACGCCTGTGTATCTGGCTCGTGTGCAACACTGACTTGAGTCATACGGCCTGTCACACACCCATGTGTCTGGCCTATGCGCAAGTCTGATCTAATTCGAATAAGGACAGTGAAGAACACAGTTGAGACACACACCTGTGTAGGTAATCATAGGCCATTTGTAAGGCCAAATTACCACCCAATTTGGGTCTTTTCTACATGCTCAATTCCAACATCAATAATATACATTTCATTCACCACTCTCAACTACCAATTCAAGTATGAAATATACCATTTCAATATCACCAAAGCATACCATAAAGGTCATTCACACAATACTATAATTACACATCACTTACACCATTTCACATAGCAGAATATGTATCAAAATCATTCCACAACATTACTAGCCTATACATGTCATATACCATATATACAACTTCCAAAAAGGTACCAAAATAGATGTTCGATAATGTGATTGAGTTGCTAATGATTTTCGGAACCGAGTTAGCTTTAATAACACTGTAAAACAGAGAAAGACTTCACACAGGAAGCTTTAAAGCTTAGTAAGTTTGTAATATAACACAATTAACTCAACATTTCTAACTCAATATGCAAAATTAACTAACACATAAACCAATTTACATTACTATTCAATCTCACATATGATTATTACTCTTTTTCATACCATATCTATAGGTTCAAGTACAAGCATGTATAAAGCTACTCAAACCATCTCCTTTTTTATCATTCATTCACATAATCATCCATTTATCTCATACATAATGTCATCAACCACATAGGTTCTGTACATACATGTACCATCACGTATTTATCTATCACATTTACCACTCAATGCTCAATGTCATAATTCGTTGGATCTTTTTTAAATGTTCGATGAACTCGCACACTCAGTGCCATTTAATTAGCTGAAGCTACAATTGTATCGCACACTTAGTGCCATCATATTAACCGAAGATGTCTCGGTATCGCATACACAGTGCCAACTAATATAGCTGATACATTTGTTTATCTCGCACACTTAGTGCAATTCATCGCAGTAACTATTCTATTTACGCACACTTAGTGCCATATATCTTCGAACTCACATATCGCATTATTAACTCAACAATCACATTTCCATTTATTTCATAACAGGTGAACATTGTTTAAACAATTCGTATTATACACGAATTACCTCGGATGTAAAAACAACAACACTGGTCGATCAATCGAGTACTTTGTTCTTACCTCGATCTCGGTCCAAATCTCTCTTTTCTTGATCTATATAATATTAAATTCAACTCAATCAATCACATTTTCATCCAAAACAATCCACAACACATAGTTAAAACATTTTACACTTTAGCCACCATAATTCCATATTTTGACATTTTAGTCCCTATTTCACAATTACACAAAATATACATAATTTATTCACACCCAAGCTTGGCCGAATTTCACACTAGTCCATAGAAGCTCATATCTTTCATTTATTTCACATTTTAACCCTTCAAAATTTCATTTTCACAAATTAGCCCTTATTAACCAATTTCATCAAAAATTCCAAATACAAAATATGTTTATCATCCAGCGAGCTTTCATATTTCACCAACTATCAACACAAAGCTCACATATTCAACAATGGAATAGCTCAAAATCATCATTAATTTCATGAATTCAAGCATGGGCTTTATAGAACACGAAGCAATGATCACAAAAACGTAAAAATTATCAAAAACAGATCAAAACACATACCTTAATCAAGCCAAATTCTAGTTGAACCCTAGCTAACTTTCTTTTCTTTTCTTTCTTTGTATTTTCGGCAAGATGAGCACAAATGGCCACTAATTCATGCATTTGTTTTATTTTAATTAACTTTATAACCAAATTACTATTTTATCCTTGATTAAAGCATTATAAAATCATTCATTTAATGGCCATTTATGTCAAATTCCATTATCAATGTCTAATATTAACATAAGGACCTTTCATTTAATAAGCCATGGCAATTAAGCACTTTTAACTATTAGCACACAACTTTTACATTTTACGCGATTAGGTCTTTTTTTCACAAATCGGCACTCAAATGATAAAATTTTCATACATACTTTATCACATACCACAAACATCAAAAATAATATTTAATTATTTCTCCGACCTCGGATTTGTGGTCCCAAACTACTGTTCCGACTAGGGTCTAAACCGGACTTTTACAGCATATATAAATCAAAATAACGCTACATCAACAATTAAATACACATGGTGAACCACATCAACAAAAGTCATTAATCGTTAGTCAACCAACATCCAGATAAGAATCTTCATCCATAAATGGTCAATTTGAATAAAAATGTAACAATAAAAGTGCAATTGAACAAAATTAAAATTAGAACAAAATTGAAAAAAAAAAAAGAACATGAAAACATTAAAGGCAAAATTTGCAATTAAGTTTATAAATTTTGGTATAGGCTAGAAATTTAGTATCCATTAGAAAATTTTGGCATCGCCTTAGAAATATCGGTGTGGCGTTAGAAATTTTTATTTTTGATAGAAATTTTGGTTTTAGATTAGAATTTTAGTATTGCATTTGAAATATTGGTATCTCGTTAGAAATGTTTTTTTCACGTAAGAAATTTTGATATGTATCCATTAGAAATTTAGAAATATTGTTATTCGATTAGAAATAATGGTATCTCGTTAGAAATTTTGGTATTATATTAGAAATTTTATTATTAATTTATAATTGATTAATCTATATTATATATAAAGATTTTGATTGAGTTAGTATCACCTATGACGGAGTCCCAACTTAATATTAAATTACTAAAATACTCTTATCTAAAAAAACAATAAAAAATAATTTAAGGGTTAATTGTCTTTTTATACAAAATCTAGAAGAAAAATCATGTTTATAAAGGATTTGAACCTAAAACAACAAAATACATTCTCTTTGTCATTTCAACTAAAGTAACATTTAGTTTTTATGTGACTTTATTAATAAAATATTATATAATTATTTTCACTCACATCATGGTACGCCATAATCTTATTAATAATGTCGTCTATTGAATTAATTTCACAAATTAATTTGATACCAATTCCAAAAAAAAATGACAATTCTATAATAAATTAATTTGAGTGCATTTAATATTCTCTGATGTAATGTATTTAAATTTCCTTTTACTTACCATTTAAAAAATTTTTTATTTCAATTTTTATTACATATATTTTAATATTATTAATTTTAAATCTTACATTTCATGTTATTTTTAATGTGATTTCTTAAACTTTTTTAAAAGTTTATTTTAACTGCTGGTCTGATTTTTTGGTCCCCATTAAAGCTGATGTGGGAATTTAAATATTTTATTTATTTTGAAATAAAATAATTTTATTAATTTTAACAAGACTACCTTTCAAACTGGAAAGATAAAGTTATGGGCTAGGGAATTTGAGGAAGACGCAGTTATGGTTTTTTTTTTTATTTCAAAGAGATTAATCTTGGACAGATTTGGATTACATTTTAGTTTCTTTATTAAAGGGATAAATAAATTATTTCATGTATGTTAAATATGTAAGCAAAATAACTCTTCCGTTAAAGATTTATTTTAGTATTTATGTGTAAGATATAATAAAATATTTAATTCTAAATTTTTACAAATTTATTCAATTTTGACTCTTACCCTTTTGTTTAAAGTATATAGGTTAGGAATTTTGAGAAACATGGAGCCCATGGGGTTTTTTAGTTTTAAAAAAAAAAACCTATTTTACTTCTAATAAAATAGTAAGGATTAGGTTGAATAAATCTGTAAAGTTGACGGCTATTATTATATTTTATATATATGTATCAAAACAAACATTTTTAAGTTCAAATTTTAATAGAATAACTATTTTACTCACTAATTTGTTTATTTTCCAATAAAAAGACAAATATAATGTAATATATGGTATGAGAGTTTTGTGATATTTTTTACCCTAAAAATCTTATTATAGCTATTTTACTTAAATGACCCAAAAAATAATTATAAAAATAATCTAAGTTAAAAAATAATCATTTAAATGATTTAAAATAAATAGTAAAATTAGATTGGGTGACCTAAGTAGCTTGCATCATATTGATTTTTGACTCAATCATTATATGATAATTGTCTCGTATGTTAAAAAAAAATTTTAGTGTGTTAAGAAATTAATAGCTGACACCTTTATATATTTTTTTCAAACCGTAGCATATTAATATATATTTATACTAATATTTTAAAAAATTAGGGTGCTAAATAATAAATAGCCGACACTACTTTTCTTTTTTTCATTTAAAAGGTATTCTTTTTAAGCATTGATACATTGATGGCCGATGTTTCGGATAAATTATTTTTCCTTTCCCTTTTATTAACTGGCCTGAATCCGGCCCCTCAGAGGCCAAGGCCTGACATGCTAAGCCTGACGCCAGCCATCAACTTCAGGGACCCGCTTCTCTAGGCCTGACAATGTCCCATCTTCTTTTCCTTTTTTTTTTAAACTTAAATCCTATTCATTTATATTTTTTTATTAACTTTAAATCTTTTTTTACTTTCCAATTTATTACTTGAATTTCATTTACTCCATTAAATTAATTTGTCCTTTAATTATTTAATTTTTTAATTAAAATCCTATTTTTTTAAATGAATTACCTTATTTTAATTAAATTCAATTTTTTATAATTTATATTTATACCAGTAAATTTATATTTTAGTTAAATTCCATTGTTTAAATTAAGATTCATAAAAAAATAAATAATAAAGGTGTGGGTAAATAAAATATAAAAAAATCCTTTAATTACAAGTTTTTACAATAATCATGAAATAATAAAAATTCACTCGTCGTGTTCGTCGTTTTTGAATCCGACATTATAGGAATAATAAAAGATTTTTTTGTTAACTTTGAAAGACACAACCTTTTTCAGCTATATTTATTATTTCTCCATCGAAATGAACATAAACAAACAGAATTTAGGAACTCATTTTCAACAATATCTGTTTCCCCCTAAGCAAACAAAAACACTAATATTCTTAATATCTGTTTTCAATTGATAAAGCAAACAAAAAACTCAAATGGAAGACAAAACAACTCTATATATTGAAAGGGTGCTGGCCATCAGTGTTCTAACACCCCAAATTTTTTTAAAATTCGGTATAGGGGTGCCAGCTATCACTGTACCAACACCCAATTTTTTTTAAATCTGGTATAGAGGTGCCGACCATCAATTTCTCAGCACCCAAAAAAAATAGTGTTAGCCATCTACTTCCTCTGACCTAATTTTTTTATTTGATAAATTGGGTACCAGCCATTAATTTGTTAGCACCCAAAAAAATAATTTTTAAATGGGAAAAAGTAGTGCCGGTCATTTATTGTCTAGCACCTAATTTTTTTTAAATACCGGTATAAATTTATATCAATATGCTATAATTTGGAAAAAAATAAAAGGGTGCCAACCACTAACTCCCTAGCACTCAAATGTTTTTTTAACACCTTACACAATTATCAAACAATAATTGAGTCAAAAATCAATGTGGTACCGGCCACTTAAGTCCCTCAACTCAATTTTAGTGTTTATTTTAGATTATTTAGATTATTATTTTTTAATTTAAGTTATTTTTGTAATTATTTATTTTTTTGAGTTATTTGGGTTAAAGTAGTCCCTATTATTTAGGTTATATGTCTTTTTGTATTTTTTCATTTCTTAAATAAAATATTTTATTTTAAAATAATATTCAAGTTGTCATATCTACTTTTAATCTACGATATATTATCAAACACGTGAAACTTTAACCACTAAACGGCGCGTGAAACTTTAATGAAAGTCATCGATTTTATTAGTAGTTTTCGATCCCGACTTTTAGGATAATTATCCTAAATATACCAAAAAAATAAAAAAATTACGGAATTGGGCCGTTTTCTAAAAAAATTACGGAAAATGGCCATTTCCCATCAAAACGCGTCCACGTCAGCGCGTTTTGAGGGAAAATGACAGGAAAGCGCGCCTACGTGGACGCGCTTTGCTGAGGTGGCACAAAGCGTGTCCCCAAGGGCGCACTTTAGCCCGAGAATTTAATTTAATTTAAAATTTACATATTCATGGGTTAATTTAATTTAAATCTAATTTAATTTAAACAATTTCTATTTTATTAAATTTATTAAAATTAAATTACAATAAAAAAATTAAACAATTTCTATTTTATTAAAGATATTAAAATTAAATTACATAAAACATATAAGCAACTATTATTTTATTAAATATATTAAAACTAAATTACAAAAAAATAAAAAATAAAGAAAACTTCTTATTTATTTAATATATTAAAACTAAATTACAAAAAAATAAAAAATCAAAAAACTTCTTATTTTATTAAATATATTAAAACTAAATTACAGAAAAATAAAAAATAAAAAACTTCTTATTTATTAAATATATTAAAACTAAATTACAAAAAAAACTTCTTATTTATTAAATATATTAAAACTAAATAAAAAATAAAAAATAAAAAACTTCTTATTTTATTAAATATATTAAAACTAAATTACAGAAAAATAAAAATAAAAAAACTTCTTATTTATTAAATATATTAAAACTAAAAAAAAAAAAAAAAAAAATAAAAAAAACTTCTTATTTATTAAATATATTAAAGCTAAAAAAATAAAAAAATAAAAAAAACTTCTTATTTTATTAAATATATTAAAACTAAATTACAAAAAATAAAAATAAAGAAAACTTCTTATTTTATTACATATATTAAAATTAAATTACAATTAAAAAATTAAACAATTTCTAATTTATTAAAGATATTAAAATTAAATTACAATAAGAAATTAAACAACTATTATTTTATTAAATATATTAAAACTAAATTACAAAAAATAAAAAACAACTTTTTATTTTATTTAAAAATTCAAATTAAATTACATACAAAAAAAATAAACAACTTCTATTTTAGTGAAAATATTAAAATTAAATTACAAACACAAATAAAAAATATTTTTTTATTAAAAAAATTATTACAATTTAAAAATAAAAAACCCTTTTGAGTCAATGTTGATGCCGGTCAGAATCAGCGCCACACGGGGTGGTCGACGGTTACGCGCTGGATTCCTCTTTCTTCTAGCTTCCGGCAGGGGTCGTGGAACCTCGGGCGGGGATTCTGGTTCCTCCGGTAGTGGGTCTGGTTGTGGGTGTTGCGAGGATGACCCACCTTGATAAAATAACGACCCCGGAGGTGTTTGCATAAGTCACGGTGGGGGTGTCTGAATCCCGTATGGCGAAGAAGGCTGGTAAAAAGAAGTGCTCCCCGACGGAGCCTCCTGTGATCCCTCACGCGACGACGGCCTCAAGATTGGCTGGCCAGTCAAAGTAGTCGGGAACGGACTCGAACCCTGCCATGCATTCCAACCTGGGGTGGGACTGGGAAAAGGAAACATATACGGGTTAGGATACATATAAGGGGTAGGGTACGCACCTGGCATAAAGGGTAAAGGCTGTGATGTCGGTGTCGTCGATCGAATCGATGGGCTCGATGGATGTGGGGCGCCGTTCTTTGGGCCGTGGATCGTCTGTGCGTCCGTTGTTGATGGCCGAATCTCATCACCCCTTCTCCTTGGATTTAAAGGGCCCCGACGTTCCCTTTGTTGACGAAGTTGTCGTTGCCTCTCTTCTTCCGACAACAGATACGGCTTACCATGGATCCTAAACCATGGCATGTATTCCGGAACGCATTCTAACTCAAAAACGACGACCGGTTCCCAGATAGGTAAATAGTCATACCGGTTCTCCCACGTCTCGATATGTGCTGACCAAAATCTTGGCCAATCCATGTGCAACTGCCGTAAGTCCACTTTGTGCTCATCATCGAGCACCTCAGGTGGCACGGGAATCGATTGCCGAAATCCAAATTGTCGCAGAACCCGATCTGGCTGGTGCATCTCCACGGTTGCATAGGTGATCAATGGGACCTTCACGTGCCAACAGTTTGGATTTTGCAAGAACTCCTCTAGAATTACTGCCCGAATTGCCGGATTCTCGTACGGTGCCCATTGAAACTATATTAACATTACAAAAATATTAGTTATATACATAATACTAAACACTAAATACGAAATACTAAATTATAAACACGAAATTTGAAACTTACTTGTGATTCTGACCGTTGGTCCAATAGAAGCCGTATATCTTCAAGCTAGGTAGGTATTCCAGCATAACTCGCCGAATGGTTCCACCTATTTAAATAAATTTTTAGCATACAATTATACTATAAATCTATGTAATAATTGTAAAATGTAACATTGAATTTACCTCGTTATCAGTGGGAATGAATATAGTTGGTCGAGTCGAGGACGTAAAAATGGAAATCGAAACCGTACCCATGACTGCAGTAGTGATAGGCAACATCCGATTTTTGCTTTACTCGGCCTCGTTGCCCCGCACATCTCCCGATACAACCTCGATAGCACGGCATACCCCCAACTCAATTCATCGGCTGCTCTGAAATCAACAAGTTTCAGCAGCCATCTCAAGTGGACGAGGTTTCTAGAAAGGTCCGGCATCAGATAGCCTCCAATTATCTGAAGAATGTATGCCTGAGCATACCGTATTTTTTCAATTTTGGTCAAACCCTCATCCGGCTCTGGAATGTGTCTTGTAACCAGGCCATCTCGATCCGAGCTCCTTGAATTTTATCCGGAATGGCACCCAGAAGCTTGTAGCATACGACTCCCCAATCACCAGAAGTTGCGGACCCGGTGACTATCGACCCATCCACCGGCAATCCCAACTGCAACTACAAATCTTTCAAAGTGATGGTACACTCTCCGCATGGAAGATGGAAAGTGTGCGTCTCGGGTCTCCACCTCTCTATCAACTCACTGATCAAAGGCGGCTCCAACTTGAACCCCCGGCCTATTGTGGCCACGTACCAAAAACCCGCTTCCCGCAGGTAATTCTCGATCAACGGCGATGGGGGACCATGCATGTTGCGAATATAACATTCCAACACGATCTACTACAGATCAATTTGTTTAAAAATTATAAAATAAAAATTAATTAAAATTGCATAATTGTAAAAAATATTAAATAATATTGAAAATTTAAAATTAAAACTTACCATTTGCATTTGCTCAACGGAGATGTGCTTGTTGTCTAGACGAAGTAATTTCCCGGCCATTGTAATACGATCGAAAATTTTAAAATTTTCCAAAAAAAATTAAAAAGGGCTTTTTTGAAAATAGTAAAGGACTATTTTGAAATTTGAGAGTAAATTTCAAGGACTTTAAGAGAAAATTGAGAGAAGGATTAAAGTGTGAAAAAAATAAAAGGGTTGGGGGTTTTATAGGGGAAAAAAATTGACCATTGTGCCCAACGGTCAAAAAAATTTTGACCGTTGGAAAAGTAAAGGCTTTGCTGGCATTTCCCCTCAAAACGCGCTGACGTGGACGCGTTTTTAGAGAAAACGGCCCTTTTCTGTAAATTTTCTAGAAAACGGCCTAATTCCGTAATTATTTTTTTTTTGAGTTATTTGGGTTAAAATAGTCCCTATTATTGAGATTATATGTCTTTTTGTATTTTTTCATTTCTTAAATAAAATATTTTATTTTAAAATAATATTCAAGTTGTCACATCTACTTTTAATCTACGATATATTATCAAACACGTGGACAAAATTTTTTGACTCTTTAACCACTAAACGGCGCGTGAAACTTGAATGAAAGTCATCGATTTTATTAGTAGTTTTCGATCCCGACTTTTAAGTTTTAAGTAGAGGCTCAATTATTATTTTTATTTAATTTAAAAATATTTAGCATTTAAGCTTAAAATACAAAATTGTCTATATAAATAAAGAAAAAAAGGTTGTATGAAATTGTGATTCCACGTCATTTTTATCTCTTTTCAATATATGAATGAGAAATTAAATTTTTCCTCATGATTTTTAATATTTTTAGTTGAATTTAAATTTTTTTTCAAGAGGAAAAAGTTGAAAATCAAGAGGAAAAATTTAATTTGTCATTCTTTTATTGGAAAAAGTTAAAGATGGCTTGAAATCATAGTTTCATATAATTCTTTTTTATAAATTAAAATGCTTTCAAAAATTAATGAATGTAAATGTATTTGTAATTATACATATATTATTTAAATTTAAAATATTATTTTTATATAATAATAGCACTTTAATTTAGGAAATAATTTTTGAAAAAAATATATATTTATATGTTATATTATTAATATAATTTAAATTTATATAGATAATTTGATCTATTATTTAGTTAAATTACATAGTATTTATTATAAATTATTTATATTAATTTTAACTAAATTATACAATATTTATTATTATTTATTTGTTCTTTGACCAATAATAAAGTAATTAGATAAAACCACATAAATTCACGGTATGCATATTGATATGATTTCACCAACCCTCCAGATTGAGAATTTTCTACAGTTAAAATTCCTAACCAATCAAACGGAATCCTCCTATTAATAGAACTCCACACCCCATCTTTATCTGACAAACTGCAAATCCTCTCTACTTCTTGTTCTTTTGATTTTACCTCCCTTTCTAGCCAAACAAATACCACAAGAATGGGTGTGGAATTCGAAAACAGTAATTGTACGAACCTCGTGTTCGCATATGGCACCTTGAAACGGGGCTTTGCCAATCACGTGCTCCTTCAAGATTTGATGCGAACGGGAGACGCCGTATTCAAAGGCACTTACCGTACCCTGGAGAAATACCCGCTCGTTTGCGGGCCATACCGCGTCCCTTTCCTCCTCAACATGGCCGGTTCGGGACTCCGAGTCACGGGAGAGTTGTACGCCGTGTCTGCTCGGGGGCTGGACCGCCTGGACGAATTGGAAGGCACAAGTCGCGGGCATTACGAGCGGAGGCCCATCCAGCTGACGGCAGCTGGGGAGGAAGAGCTATTACCGTGCGCAGCTCAGGCGTATTACGCGCACAAGAGTTACGAGGACGAGATGTGGAAGAGGAACGGGAGAAAAGGGTTTGGGGTATATTCGGAGAAAGAAGCCAAAGGTTATGTGAAACGTAAGGATAGGCCTCAAAATCTTAGTTTCTTGGATCATATTAGGATCTTCATTTCGTCTCCTTCTGATTAAATCAATAAACATAAACAGTTCGAGAAAAAATTTGAATGTTGTAATGCTTGTAAAATTTTTCTCGAGATTTCAATGAGAAACGAGATTGAATTTTCTCAAATTTGTTGCCATTTTTTGCATGGGCATGGTGGAAATTAAAATGTCGCAATTTGAGTTTGTAGAATTACTTAATGGTGTCTAGGTGCAAAATTTTGGGCTTCCATTAAAATTTAGGAGCATTTGTATTATTTTCTTCTTCATTCAATTCTCTTTTGGCCTCTAATAGATACATTGCGGGAAAGGGTTTTAAAAGTTTAGGTAGTTGGTAAAAACATTAAGTTAAATATTGGATGAAATTAAGCTAATATAATGAATGGTTATAAATGGGTGAAAATAATTGATGGAAGTATTAAGGGTAAATTGTACAATTAGTCATTCGATTTTTTTGTTTTGGTCATCAAACTACAAAAATTTTCATTTTGTCACTAACATTATCATTTGTTTCGGTTATATTCCTACCCATCACAAAATTCGCCTGGTTCTGTTTAATAAGCTTTACCATCAAAGGACGTAGCCTATTAACAATTGTCTTCGTGATTATTTTATACAGAATCATACATAGACTGACTGGTCTAAATTGTGTAATCCTTTCCCGCCCTTGAATATTCGGTAGTAAAACAAGTAAGGTTCTGTTGATGTTAGGATCCAACGAACACTCCTCACCCGCCGCACCATTGTATGAACCGAAGGCCCAACAATATCCCATTGTGCTTGATAAAAGTTGGCATGAAACTCGTCTATCCCAGGTGCTTTAAGCGGAGCCATTCCGAAAATTGCACTTATAAAATATTATCTTTTAAATATTATTTACATGAAATATAATATATATTATTCATTTCTTTATTTTTTATTTTAAAATAATAAGCGTGTAACCTCTTAACCTTACTCGTGGAGTTAAAAAAAACTCTACCTGATGTGTATCAAATAATTATCTAATTATTATTATAAAAAATATATTTTAGTATCTAAATTAAAAAATTATAATAATTAAATAGTGCAATTAAAATAGTGATCATTATTGTTTATGGGGCAAGTCTTTGAAAGGAAATTGCTACACTTTTTCTTTATGTACATTATAGTCATGGCCCTTTTCATTAAACATCAATATCAAGAAGCTTTTCTTTTAAATCGTCTCAAAACATGTCTCAAGGGACACACTCTCTGAAGCAGGTTTATCGGCTATGTTAGTCATTATTATCTTAATCTGTGTCTCATTATCTTCACTTCAAGTATTCTAGAATGGTGCGGTCATCGATGCCTTTAGACCATATCTGGGTATTCGACAAGGAGATCCTCTATGGCCATATTTGTTTGTGTTTTGTATGGAGAGACTGGGTCACCTAATAGAGGAAGCAGTGAGTCAAGGGAGGTGGAAATCGCTATTGCTTTCTAGGAGAGTCCCGACATTGTCGCATTTAATTTTTACGGACGATCTAATGTTATTTTGTGAGGCTATGCCGGAAGAAGTTGAGAGTAAAACTGAGATTCTGGACACGTTTTGTTATTATTCGGGACAGAAGGTGAATAGAAATAAATCTCAAATTTTCTTCTCACCTAATGTACCGAATGGAACAGCTGCAAATATTTGTAGGAAGGTGGGGTCATTGAAAACTAGCTTGCAATTTTATTTGGGGATCCACATGTGAAGCAAGGAAACCAGCATTATTAAGTTGGGTCGAATGTTGCCAATCGATTAATGTTGGCGGTCTTGGTGTGCGAAGTCTAGCTACTCAGAATAAGAAATTTTTTATGAAGTTAGGCTTTCAATTGCTCATTAGGAATGATGCTCTATGGGTAAAAATTGTGAGAAATAAGTATAATGTTTGTGGGATCCTTCCTAATAGTATTGCAAGAAGCAAATGCTCAATTTTATGGAGATCGTTAGCAGAGATATGGACAAATGTGATTAATAATGTCTATTGGGCTATAGGGGATGGGTGCCTTACATATTTTAATGACAATTGGATTTGTTTGGTAGGTCCACTCAGAACTTTCTTTAGAGGATCAGATCGACTAAATGACACTTTACGTGTTTGCGATGTAGTGGATGGGAATGGTAATTGGGATTGGGTTCGTTTAAGGAGCTTTCTTTCAGGTCACATTGTTTTACAGATAACTGTTATTCTGCCTCATTCGATTGATGTGGATCCTGACCGACTTTCATGGAAATGGCTGAAATAGAGTAGCTTTTCATCGGCAGAAACATATAGAGGTATTCATCAATATGGATCAGTTGTGAACTCTAATTTTTGGAAGTTGATCTGGAAGATCAATGCGCCTCAAAGGGTGAAGGTGTTCGTGTGGATCATGTAGAAAAATATACTTTTGAATAATGGAGAGTGTGCAAGGAGGCATACGACAAATGAAAGCCACTGTTTGAGATGTAGCAACGTCTATGAATTAAGATCTATGCAGTGCGAGATTGCATCTTTCCTAAGACTATTTGGCCGTCAGTTGTGCCAACTCATGCATAGGTAATATTTTTCGCTACACCGATGAACGAATGGATTTTATGAAATTTAAAAAATGTTGGGGAGTTTAGTAGTCAAGATTTTGAATGGTGTAATTTTTTTCCTATAATGTGTTGGTTGTTATGGAAGAACCGGAATACACATGTGTTTTCAAGTTGCAATAATAGTTTCCAGGAAATAATTGGTAAGGACATTATTTGGGTAATGAATTACGCGAGAGTGTCTTCTATTGTGATTCAGACTAATCCTATTGCTACTGTTGTACATTGGTCAGCGCCAGCTAGAGGTTGGGTTAAACTCAACACAAATGGAGTAGTTTTGCTAAATAGATCTTATGTTGGGATTGGGGGAGTGTTTAGAGATGTTGATGCTAATTGGCTATGAGGATTCTCAATGTTGCTAGGTAAAGACGCAATTTTTAAGATTGAAGCAAGAACTATTTTGGAGGGTCATCGTTTAGCATGGGAGAAGGGGATTCGTCAGCTAGAAATTGAAAGTGATAATGCTCTTTTGATAAAGATGATTGCAGAAAGTGGTGAAGTTGATAGTTAGATGATGGAATTACGTGGTATTCATCGAATGATGTGTCAAGGGTGGAAAATTTGTTTTCGCCATGTCCCAAGAACTCACAATGCAATCACTGATCATATGGCTAAAGTTACAGCGGCAAGATTCACAAAGATTCAAGTATTTGAAGTTCCACTGTAACACCCCATACCCGTAATCACCACCAGAATCGGGCACGAGGTGTTACCCTACAAAACTACTTGATCGCCACGTAGGCCCAACGCGACTACTCTCCTTGAGTCACTACAACAACTTCTCTCTTTTTTTTTTTTGACTTACGAGACCTCACTCGTACATACGAGGGCTCTCGAGACTATATCGGGAACTTTTACAATCCATAAAATTTCTTTCCATCTAAACAGGGAGTACACTCCCGTGTTAGATGACACACACGCCGGTGTGTAATCATATACGCCCATGTGCCCAAACCGTGCCTAAAAACCCCAGCATTCTGTCAAGGTCCCATGGCTAGGGCACACGCCCATGTGAAATGGGACACGCCCGTGTACCCTCAGGACATGCCCGTGTCTTCCACCCATGGTCGACACTGACTAATTTCACACGGCCTGGACACGCCCGTGTGGATAGTTCGTAGTCTATCCTGACTTAAAATGCTAACATGCAGGGGACACACGGCCAAGTCGCATGCCCGTGGGCTGACCGTGTGTCACACATGGTCTAGACACATGCCCGTGTGCCTACCCATGTGGACAAGAACGAGGCTGTTTGCCAAGCTCGTTGCAACCTTATAGCTTATACTACATGAGTCCATAAAACATACTAATAAACATCTCATAATTCAACATGAACTCTCATAGATAACTTTGAAATTTCATAAATGGTAAAATGAGCCATCATTCATGGCAATTTACAAAATAAATGTCTTAACAAGAGCCAATACACCTTTGGCCAAAATAACAAAATAATCTAACTAGTCTAGCCCCTATACATGCCATACACAAAATCACTAAGTCTAATTATACTGAAGTGAGCAGATAGTGTGGGCGGCCTCTTGGTTATCGGCGTATCCCGGCTCGGCTCTTAAGCTCTATAAAACAAGGGAAAGAAAGGGGAGTAAGCTTTAAGCTTAGTAAGTTTACATGAAAACAATAAAACACTTTAACATGTATTCAATCCATTTGAATCACATATGTTCTCAAACAGTTCATAAACCAATTAGCAGCAAAACGTATATAAGTAAATTGTATTGTTTATACATAAACTTACCTCGATGCAAAACGTGTTAACTAGCGATTTACTCAATCACCTTACTTTTTCCACGGTCAAGGTTGATTCGGTGCTCTTCTTGATCTAGAATAATGAAATTCATTCGTTTAGATCATTTTATGATCATAATACATCAAATTCTACACTTTGGCAAAAATGACCATTTTGCCCTTGTACATTGGTAAAATTACGATTTTGCCCCTAGGCTCGTAATTTATTTTTCAACATATTTCCTCAATAATTAAGTCTAGCTGAACATTTATTTCTCTTACAACTACTCACCATTCTCACCATATCATGAATTTATGACATAATTTCGTTCTTGCATTTGAATCCTACTTAGGTGTTTTCATGCAAACACCTTTCACAAAAATTGTTCCTCATCTCCCTAACATTCATTTCCTCCATAAAAACTCAGCTAACAACATAATTACTCTCATGGCAAGTCCCTAGACTTTCAACCATATCACAAATTAGTCCCCTCATTAGCTAGCCCAAGTTTTGGGAATCCCAAAAGTACAAAAATCATTAGGAAAAACCTCAAAAATTACTTACTAGCAAGGATAAGATGTAGCTGAAATTCTCAAGCTTTCAAACCCTTAAACTTGCTGAAATTTTTGGTAGTAAGGGGAGATGAATAGTGAAAGATGATAGCTTCCTTTAGTCATATTATTTTATCATATTTTATTTACTTAGTCACCAACTTTCACCAAAAATTTAATGCCCTTGTCCCCTATCCTCTATGGCCGGTCAACACACATTAAAATGACCTAATTGTACTTTAAAATCCTCCAAATTACATTCTATAGCTATTAGGTACCCCTACCTTATAAAATAGAACTTTCGCATCTCATGCGATTTAGTCCTTTTTCTCAATTAAGCATGCTATTGCTAAAATTAAAGCACCAAAATTTTCATATAGCTATATATTTATACCATAACACATAAAATAATACTAAAATAATTTTCCTCAAACTTGGATTAGTGGTCCCGAGACCACTGTTCTGACTAGCCACAATATCGGGCTATTACAACTCTCCCCCTTTAGGGATTTTCGACCTCAAAAATCTTACCGGTAAAGAGGTTTGGATATTTCTTTCTCTTGGCTTCTTCCGATTCCCACGTAGCCTCTTCTACATCGTGTCTTTGCCACAACACTTTTACTAAGGCTATGTTTTTATTCCTCAACTGTTTCACTTCTTGAGTTAAGATTTTAATCGGTTCTCCCTCATATGTCATATCCGGTCGTATTTCAATTTCTGTTGGAGGAATCACATGCGAAGGATCGGAGCGATAACACCTTAACATTGATACATGGAACACGTTGTGGATTTTCTCTAACTCTACTGTTAAAGCCAACCGATATGCCACTGGCCCAATCCTTTCGGTAATCTCATACGGCCCTATGAACCTCGGACTCAATTTACCCTTTCGACCAAATCTCAATAATTTCTTCCACTGGGACACTTTCAAAAATACTTTGTCGCCCACTTGAAACTCAATTTATTTTCTTTTCAAATTCGCATATGACTTTTGTCGGTCTGAAGCAGTCTTCAGACTATCCCGGGTCATTTTCACTTTCTCATCAGTCTCTTTAACTAAATCAACCCCATGAATTTGCTTCTCACTCAGCTCGGTCCAATACAAGGGAGTCCGACACTTACGACCATATAAGGCTTTATACGGTGCCATCCGTATGCTCAACTGATCACTATTGTTGTAAGCAAATTCGACCAAGGGTAGGTATCTTTCCCAACTACTTTCGAATTTTAATACGCAGCATCAGAGCATATCCTCAAGAACTTGGATCACCCTTTCAGACTGTCCGTCAGTTTGAGGATGGAATGCAGTACTAAAATTCAACCTTGTACCTAAGGCCTCTTGTAACTTCTTCCAAAACCTCGAAGTAAATCTCGAGTCTCTATCCGAGATAATGGATATAGATACTCCATGCAATCTTACCACTTCTGCAATATATAGTTCGGCTAACTTATCCAGTGAATAATCAACACGCACAGGTATAAAGTGAGCCGATTTCGTTAACCTATCAACAACAACCCACACAGCATCTTTCTTTTTTGGAGTCGAAGGCAACCCCGTCACGAAGTCCATGGTGATCCGATCCCACTTCCACTCGGGAACCATCACTGGTTGAAGTAATCCCGAAGGCACTTGATGCTCAGCTTTCACTTGTTGACAAATCAGGCATCTTGTTACATACTCCGAGATATCTCTTTTCATTCCCGGCCACCAATAAAATTTCTTCAGATCATTATACATTTTCGTACTGCCCGGGTGTACCGATAAGTAACTACTATGTGCCTCCTTTAAAATTTCTCGGATCAACTCGCCATTTATGGGTACACAAATTCTATCATAGAACATTAAGCAACCATCCGAGCTTACCCGAAATTCAAAATCAGCTCCTGATTCACACTTAGCTCTTTTAGCTAGCATCTCACTATCACTCCTTTCAGCTTCACATATTTGTTGAACACATAGTGGTCTAGCTCTCAACTTTGCCAGTATAGCACCATTATCAGACAATGACAAACTTGTGCTCATAGCTCTCAAAGTATATAGGGATTTTCTACTTAAAGCATCTGCAACTACATCGCTTTTCCCAGATAGTAATCAATCACTAGCTCATAGTCCTTCAATAACTCAAGCCACCGCCGTTGTCGTAAATTCAAATCTTTTTGATCCATCAAATACTTCAAACTTTTATGGTTTGTGAAAATTCGACGTTTCTCCCCATATAAGTAATGTCGCCAAATCTTTAACGTAAAAACAATAGCGGCCAACTCCAAGTCATGAGTTGGATAATTCTTCTCATGTGGTTTCAGTTGTCTCGAGGTGTAAGCGACTACCTTACCCTCTTGCATCAACACACAACCAAGACCATTTAAAGACGCGCCACTATAGACTACAAACTCTTTTCCCAACTCAGGTTGTACCAAAACCGGTGCTTCTGTCAACAATGTCTTCAATCTCTCAAAACTCTGTTGGCATTTTTCAGTCCATTCAAACTTAACATCCTTGTGCAATAGTTTTGTCATCGGGGTAGCAATCATAGAGAACCCCTTCACAAACCGCCTATAGTACCCCACTAAACCCAAAAAGCTTCTGACCTCTGACACGTTCCTCGGCGGTTTCCACTCCATAATAGCTGAGATCTTTCCTGGATCAACTCTAATACCCTTGCCTGACACAATGTGTCCTAAAAATCCGACCTCTCGGAGCCAAAACTCGCTCTTACTAAATTTAACATGTAACTGCTTGTCTCTCAAAATCTGTAAGACAATCCTCAGATGCTCCGCATGATCACTCTCGTCTCGAGAATAAACCAATATGTCATCAATAAAGAAAACCATGAACCTGTCCAAATACGGTCGAAAGACACCGTTTATTAAGTCCATAAAAATCGCAGGAGCATTCGTTAAACCGAATGGCATGACCAAAAACTCGTAATGGCCATACCTCGTCCGAAATGCCGTTTTCGGTACATCTTGCTCCTTAACCCTCAACTGGTAATAACCGGACCTCAAGTCAATCTTGGAGAACACCGTAGCTCCCTTTAGTTGATCAAATAAGTCATCTATCCTCGGTAAGGGATACTTATTTTTCACTGTCACCTTGTTGAGCTGTCTGTAGTCTATACACAATCTCATCGATACATCTTTCTTTTTCACAAATAGTATCGCACAGCAAATAGCTCAGTCTTGTAAAACCCTTATTCATCAACTCTTGCAACTGAACCTTCAGTTCTTTCAACTCCAACGGTGCCATCCTATACGGAGCGATGGAAATAGGTGCCGTTCTCGGAACTATCTCAATTCCAAACTCGACCTCTCTAATTGGAGGTAACCCAGGTAACTCTTCCAGGAATACATCCGGATACTCACATAGAACTGGCACTGTTTCAATCTTTGCTTCAGACTCTAGAGTGTTCAGTACAAAAGCAAGATATGACTCACATCATTTTCTCAAATATTTCTCAGTAACCAAGGAAGAGATCATCATCGATAAATTATCTGACTTACCTGATTCAACCCGAATAACATCCACATTTTCACATTTCAATTCAATGAATTTACTACCACAATTCACTAAAACACTATGGGTATTCAACCAATCCATACCAAGAATCAAATTAAAATCATCAAACGGCAACAACATAAAGTTTGCCGGGAAATAATGACCCCCAATTGTCAAGAGACAGTTCCTACACACCTTATCCACTAACACATGTTTTCCTAACGGGTTGGACACCTTTACCATAAATTTAGTAGACTCAATAGTCATATTCAGACTAGATGCCAATCTCATAAAAATATAAGCATGGGTCGACCCTGGGTCAATCAAAGCAATAACAAAGGTGTCATGAAGAGAAAAAGTACCCGTTGTTACATCTGGCGGTGATGCCTCTTCTCGAGCGCGAATAGCATAGGTCCTTGTTGGCGCCCGACTTTCTGACCTTATAGTAGAGTCTCGTGATACACCTCTACCACTAGTCCTACCTCCCGGGTTCTTTTGCAACCTACCTCTAGAGGATACATTGCTTGAGCTTACCTCTTGCTTTTTCTCTTTATCATCTCTTTCAGGGCAGTTTCCGATAAAATGGTCGGGGGAACCACATTTGCAACAATTTCGATTGTTTCCCCAACACTCTCTAGTGTGATGTCTGCCACAACTTGGGCACTCTGGTTTGGACTTTGGATTGCCCACACTTGCCATTGAGGTGGCCTGAACTCTTGAACCCGAGTAATTGTTGCCTCGCTCCCTTTGTGAATACCCGACTGATGTAGTCATTCGAGGATTTAGTTCTTTGGACCTCTTTAGTTGAGCTTGATAGGATTTACTCATCGGCTTCTTTCTTGCATCTCGAACCTCACTCAGGGCTTTCCTCTTTTCCTTACTAAATTCTTCGGCCTTACTAGCCCTATCCACCAACACCATGAATTCTTTTAGTTTTAAATTCCCGACCAAGAGTCTGACATCTTCATTCAATCCATCTTCAAATCTCTTGCATAAGATAGCTTCCGTGGACACACATTCTTGTGCGCACTTACTGAGCCAAACAAATTCACGCTTATATTCCGCCACAGTCATTTTTCTTTACTTTAACTCAAGGAATTCCTTCCGCTTCTGGTCCATAAATCGTTGACTTATATACTTCTTTTGGAACTCTTCCAAAAAGAAGTCCCATGTTACCCTCTCCTTAGGAACCACTGAGGTCAACATTTTCCACCAATGGTATGCCGAGTCCCTCAGCAAAGACACAACGCATTTTAAGCTTTCCTCGGGTGTACAAGAGAGTTCATCAAAAACCCTCATTGAGTTCTCAAGCCAGAACTCCGCCTGCTCAGGGTTATCATCTATATTAGCTTAAAAATCCTCAGCCCCTTGCTTTTAAATTTTGTCTACCGGGGGCTTAGTTGTCCTCACTATTTCTATACCTTGGGGAGCCACAGGAACTGGCTGAGGTATAGGAAGAGGTGGAGGAGGTTGAGCATTGGGGTTTGCTCGTACATACTCAGTATACCAGTTACTCATCATTTGAATAAAGGCCTGCCGAGCCTTTTCTCCTTAACCCCTAGTCTCGGGTTCACTCTGCACAGGCGCAGTCCCTTACGCGGGAGCCGGCGTATTACTAGCTGTGTCATCAGCAGCCAACTGATAGGGATCCATATACTACATAAAAAAAGTTTAAAATCATCAAAAGCCACCACACTATCATTATACGCTTATGGCATGTATAGCTAGACTCCTATACACGCTACGGTAGTCTTAAAATCGACTAAACCATAGCTCTGATACCACTAAATGTAACACCCCTTACTCGTAATCCCCATCGAAATCGGGCATGAGGCGTTACCGTATAGAACTACTTGATCGCCCCGTAGCCTTAACGTGACTACTCTCCTTGAGTCACTACAACAACTTCTCTCTTTTTTTTTGACTTACGAGACCTCACTCGTACATACAAGGGCTCTCGAGACTATACCGAGAACTTTTACGATCCATAAAATTTCTTTCCATCTAAATAGGAAGTACACGCCCGTGTGTAATCACACACGCCTATGTGCCCAAACCGTGCCTAAAAACCCCAGCATTCTGTCAAAGTCTCACGGCTAGGGCACACGCCCATGTGAAATGGGACACGCCCGTGTACCCTCAAGACATGCCCGTGTCTTCCACCCGTGGTCGACACTGACTAACTTCACACGGCCTGGACACTCCCGTGTGGATAGTCCGTGGTCTATCCTGACTTAAAATGCTAACATGTAGGAGACACACGGCCAAGTCACACACCCGTGGGCTGACTGTGTGTCACACATGGTCTAGACACACTACCTGAGTAATAAACATCTCATAATTCAACATGAACTCTCATAGATAACTTTGAAATTTCATAAATGGTAAAATGAGCCATCATTCATGGCAATTTACAAAATAAATGTCTTAACAAGAGCCAATACACCTTTGGCCAAAATAACAAAATAATCTAACTAGTCTAGCCCCTATACATGCCATACACAAAACCACTAAGTTTAATTATACCGAAATGAGAAGATAATGTGGGCGGTCTCCTGGTTATCGGCGTATCCCGGCTCGGTTCTTAAGCTCTATAAAATAAGGGAAAGAAATGGGAGTAAGCTTTAAGCTTAGTAAGTTTACATGAAAACAATAAAACACTTTAAATGTATTCAACAATTTTCTTGGCTTTATATACTAGGCAAGAAACAATCTATATTTATGATCATGCTTACTCATTTCCTCCATTCACACATTCCAACCATATCACTAGCATAGTGCATACATTCATTAATAGGTTCCCTTGCACTTAGCATCACAATGTTACAATATACAATACATCACAATCTCTTAGTCAATTACTTAGAGTCAATTTACTTGATGGTTCTGCACTTAGCCCACCATTGGTTTTTATTAGGGTGGTAACGCACTTAGCCCACCAAAAGGATCAGTTACGGTGGTATCGCACATTGCCCACCAAATGATAAGTAGACGATGGTATCGCACAAAGCCCATCGTAATTAAGCAATAAGGTGGTATCGCACTTAGCCCACCAAAAGATAAATAAACCATGGTATCGCACAAAGCCCATCGTAATTAGACAATAAGGTGGTTTCTCACTTAGCCCACCATCAAGTGTTGTCTTTACATATTTATACGACTATTTCTTCATTCATACGATAATTATTCAATGACTACCACATTCAATCCATTTGAATCACATATGTTCTCAAATAGGTCATAAACCAATTAGCAGCACAATGTATATAAGTAAACTATATTGTTTACACATAAACTTACCTCGATGCAAAACGTGTTAACTAGCGATTTACTCAATCACCTTGCCTTTTCCACGGTTAAGGTTGATTCCGTGCTCTTCTTGATCTAGAACAATGAAATTCATTCGTTTAGATCATTTTATGATCATAATACATCAAATTCTACACTTGGGCAAAAACAACCATTTTGCCCTTGTACATTGGCAAAATTACGATTTTGCCCCTAGGCTCGTAATTTATTTTTCAACACATTTCCTCAATAATTAAGTCTAGCTGAACATTTATTTCTCTTACAACTACTCACCATTCTCACCATATCATGAATTTATGACATAATTTCATTCTTGCATTTAAATCCTACTTAGGTGTTTTCATGCAAACACCTTTCACAAAAATTGTTCCTTATCTCCCTAACATTCATTTTCTTCCATAAAAACTCAGCTAACAACATAATTACTCTCATGGCAAGTCCCTAGACTTTCAACCATATCACAAATTAGTCCCCTCATTAGCTAGCCCAAGCTTTGGGGATCCCAAAAGTACAAAAATCATTAGGAAAAACCTCAAAAATTACTTACTAGCAAGGATAAGATGTAGCTGAAATTCTCAAGCTTTCAAATCCTTAAACTTGCTGAAATTTTCGGTAGTAAGGGGAGATGAATAGTGAAAGATGATAGCTTCCTTCAGTCATATCATTTTATCATATTTTATTCACTTAGTCACCAACTTTCACCAAAAATTTAATGCCCTTGTCCCCTATCCTCTATGGTCGGTCAATACACATTAAAATGGCCTAATTGCACTTTAAAATCCTCCAAATTATATTCTATAGGTATTAGGTACCCCTACCTTATAAAATAGAACTTTCGCATCTCATGCGATTTAGTCTTTTTTCTTAATTAAGCATGCTATTGCTAAAATTAAAGCACCAAAATTTTTATATAGCTATATATTTATACCATTACACATAAAATAATACTAAAATAATTTTCCTCAACCTCGAATTAGTGGTCCCGAGACCACTGTTCCAACTAGCCCCAAAATCAGGCTATTACATCCACCTCGTTCTGTGTGGGAGTTAGTTCAACCAGACTTTATTAGCTTTACAAGGGATAATATGCCATCTCAATAGTATTGCTTAATGTTGTTTTCTTTTTCCAAAAAAAGATAATATTTTATAAATCAAATAAAAAGAAGAGAAGAAAATAAAAGGACAGAAGAGTGAATTCGATCTTTGATGTTTTTCCTTGTGTGTGATGAAAATTGAGGGAGAAGAAGAATGAACGATTACGTTCAAGATAGGGACAACAATTATGACACATACTAGGTGGCGACAGAGGGTAGCAGAAGAGGTACCCGTAGTAGTAGCACCATTGAAAAAGGATAACAATAGCAATAGCGAGAATAAGAATAAGAAACAACGAGCGCAATGGGTTAATGAGAAGTTAGCTATCGCGACAACGGGGGAAGTGACAATTAGTGAGGAGGAGAATAGGACTAAATTTGTAAATGTAGAGGGTTAAATTTATTTAATCATTTAGAATTAGGACTAAATTGATTGAATGTGTATGTTTTGAGGATTAAATATGCAATTATGCCAATTAAAAAGCCATGTCATCATTTTCATTAATGATTTAACATAGGGTGAGCAAAACAGAAAATACACTAATAAATGAGTCACTAATTGTATAGCTTACCCAACTATAAATAAAGTCACTTTCTTCTGTACTAATATTAAAAGATAAAGTTAATTAGAATTGATTAAGTAGCCACACTTTTTTTCTTTTGAATTAAGTTAAAGGATTTTGAAAGTTATTAATATTTACAAGATTAGTTCATTTCATAAAAAAAAAAAGGAATTTTCTCCTATTTATAGTTAAGTAGTAACAAATTATTGTTAGGTAGTATAACATTTTGTGTTACAATAATGATAAAAAAAATAAGGATTGAATCTTCGTACTTTATTTTGATATGATTTGATCTATTATTATTAATGTTATGTTTGATTAAAATTATTAATACTATTAAAAAGTTGTTAGTAGACTAATATAAATTTTTTATATAATAATAACTGAAATCATGAGATTGAGTTGAATTTTTTTAATTAAAAAAGTAGTGACGAATAACTTTTTTTTATCTACCATTTGAGTTTTACGGTATATGTTTGAGATTCATGATTACTCTTTTTAACAATGTCATTTTCAAGGTTTTAATTTTTGTTTTCTCTTTGACTCGACAATAAAATTAGACAAAAAAAAAAACCAATTTAAAATAGGGTTTTAGGCCACCTTTTAATTATTAGGAAAATAAGTCAGTTTTGCACAATTAGCTATCACACAAGTGAAAGCGCGCCCTATTGGACTCGAACGCAAACCACCCACAAGAAACTACACTCCTTTATGAAAAGGACCATATCTCGGGATACAAAAATCAAAATCAGATGATTCAAAAGTCCTTTCAAAGATAACTCGAAGATCTACAATTCTGGCATAAGAATTTCCTAAAAGGTGGTTAGAAGGTCTTAAAAAGTCAAACTTACCCTTGTAAAATTGAGTAGTTAATCTCCAACTTCTTGCAAAGAATTGCACTGCTTTACAAAAAAAAAAAAATGACCATTTCTTTAGCTACAAACCTTGAAATTAGGTGATTCAAAAATTATTTCGAAAAGAGATCAAATTTCTACATCTAGGGATAATAATTGCTCAAAAAGATTATCAGAGCATCTTAAAAAGTCTAGTCTAAGTTGACCTTATAGAACATTACGAGACTGGTTCCAGATTATCACATAAGTTCAATCTTTGCTTTCAATTGATCAAATCTTCTCCACTTTTCTCTAACTCATGGATCACACACTGTGTGGGCATCATTCCAAACACAAACATACATAATAAATCAGAATTCTTTAAAAAAAATTCCTAAATAAGCTCTCTTGTTTAGATGAATGAGTGAATTGACAACTAATGATTTTTAGTTCTCATAAATTCATTGAATTTCATCAATCAACAGTCTTTTCTCTTCAGCCATTATGAGATATTTGTAGAGAGCTTATTAGAGTTCTAATTATTTAGAACTTCTAATAAAATACAGATTCCTATGCTGAGTATAACAACAATGGGCAACATACTTAATCCCACAAGGACTCCTTGTGTAACGACCCAAAATTTATGGGCATCGGAAATGTAACGCCCCGAATTTTGGACCTAGATGAATTGGGCTTTGGGGTTTGGGTCTCATAAATTTTTTTTAAGTAAGAAAATGACAAATAACATGTTAGCTTTAAGGGTTTAATAAACTTAGAGTGTCTAGGGGTGTTGGAGAAGTTCTGGGTTCGAACTTTGAGGAGAAGGAATTTTTAATTAATTATTAAAGGAACCAAGGCGGTGAGTCGATGGCTTTTAAATAAAAATAGGGAAAAATGGCATCAAAGAGCCTCGTGGTGGAGTGGCTAACTGACGCCACTTATGGTATAGGAAGGTGGCGTTATGGGCTAGCAAGGAGATCCTAGGTTCAAATCCTAGCTTAGTATTTTTAGGAGTTTAATTTTGGCCTTCCAGAAGGTTGGAAGTGGTGAGATGATGGACTCTAAGGAGGGTGATCAGAAGAGAAAAGTTAGGAAGGGGTTGAGGAGCTTATCATAGAGAAAAATTAGGAGATGAGATATGTGGAAGAGGTTGAGCCGAATTGGGAATTTGGGGATAGGAAATTCGGCTATAGGCTATAAATAGGCGTCAATTTTGGGGTTCTAGGCTAATGCCAAATTCTTTCTTTTTATTTTGCCGAAAACTACTTTTCTCTTCAAATACCTAAAAGCCGAAATCCCTTATTCTTCCTCTTCTATTTTGCGTCGATTTCTTCCCTTCCTTCTCATCAAACTCTTTTGTTTCCTTTGCTTCTAGTCTATTTCTTTTATGCCGAATATTCTTGGTCCCTAAAGTCCAGTATTCCTTTTTGCCGAATCCCTTGTGTGCTACCCATTTTCTTCCACAATTTGATCAAAGCAATCCTTTTTTTTTGTTCAGTTACTTAACCAAATATTCATTCTCTCCCTCTTTTACATCTTTTATTCTCCTCGCGTTGGCTAAATCTTCTGGGACTAGCTATTGCATTCATTTGGCCGATTGATAAGGAATTTAAGATTAGCAAAGGGGGATCTAGTAAAGTATCAGTAAAGATGCCGACTGAGTGTGAGCAAGTGACCACTACTCCCAAGTTTAAGCAACGTAAGGTGTCGGTGGTTCGGGACTTTCCACCTGGATGCGGAAGGGGGACTACAATAGACTTCGGATTAATTAAGCAAATCGCAGTCGATCAAAGCAAGTATAGGTTCTCCTTCGGTGAGTGGTTGTAGTGGATTTATTTTAATTTATTAAGTAAGTGACTAATGGAGTGTAATGTATGAATATAGGTTCCGACGATTATGGGTAATTAGTACTCCAGGTGGTAAGGTGTGTACTTCTATCCTATGATTCGATAGTTTAATATAAAGCCGAATATGTGTACATACACTACTCACACAATAGATCGGCAAATCCCGAAATGCCGAAAAGTCGAAAAGCCGAAAGTTTGGCTATGTTAGTCTTGCGAGTGCGCGAACACTCGTAAGAAGGTATTCGATACGATACCAGAGACCCCATGAGCGATCTCATGGACTTTGGTCACGTTTTGGCCAATTGGCCAGAATGGGCCAAATGGGCCAAAATGGGCCAAATGGGCCCGATGGGCCCATGAGCCTAAATAAGCAAATGTTGATAACTTGGTAATATGTGATGAGCTAATTAAGTTTATTGAGTGATTTGGAATGAATTCGGGCCTAATGGGCCATATGAGTGTGATTGAGCCTAATGGGCCGTAAAAAAAATGATTGGGGCTGATGGGCCATATGAGTGTGATTGAGCCTAATGGGCCGTAAAAATGTGATTGGGTCTGATAAATCCTTAAACAGCGGATGGGTGGGTCGATTTAGAAATCCCCACAGGTGTATAAGGTTGGAAGGAAAATGTTGTGTAGCGATGGACTATTGGGGAGGGTTTGCACAACATTGTATGTACGATATTATTGTGATATTATTATGATATTATTGTGATATTAACGTGACATGGGCTTCGGCCCAAAGGCCACCGCTACTAAGTCGGGCTCAGGCCCAAAATGACTGATGATTGCTTTATACTCGTTGAGGGTTGTACACACTGAGTTTTTTTGAAACTCACCCCCTCCTTTTCAAACTTTTCAGGCGACCCTCAGTAGGCGGTTCGACGGATGGTGGGACTTAGAGGTGGCCAGCTAGCAAGATATTATTATTTGGATTTTCATTAAAATTCCTAGTATTTTGAAATTATTTTGGTTTGGATTGTAATAAGGCCTTTTCTCTGGCTATTATTATGTTGTGGGATTATTATATTATTATGTTTTATATTTTGGAGGCAGAACACTGTTTATTGTCCTAAGCTATGGCTGTTTTTAATTATTGCGTTTCCGCAACTCCATTTTAAAATACCAAGTTTTATTTGTTTTTAAATAAAACTTCCGCAATTAAAAAGGGGTTTGTACTCAACATTTTACTTTATGAAGGGTTTTCAATGAAAACAAGGTTTTCGCTAAAACACTTCAATGTGACACGCCGGACTCAAGCCTAACTTCTAGGCTGGGTTTGGGGTGTTACAGGAAAAGTGAGTTGTCGAGTCTTCATTTTAGTAAAACGGATTCGTAAATATTATTAAAAATATTTATGAAGTTAGTTGTGAGTTTAATTAGGTTTTGGTTCGGTAAATTAGCTTAAAATAAGAGCAACTAGAAAAAATGACTAAATTGCAATAGAGGTGAAAGTTTAATTATAGATTAAAGAAAGTTAAAAGGACCAAATAGGCAATTATACCATTTTCAAATGTTGAGGCGGTAACTTAATAAATAAGTAATATATATTAATTTATATTATTATATTATATTATATATATATAATAAACAAAAGAAAGAAAAGAAACATAAATAGAATAGCAAATGAAAACAGAGAAGAATAGGGAGAAAAAAGAAAAAAAAAGGGAAATTAGGGTTCCAAGCTAATTTGGTAAGTCAATTTAATTCTTTTTTTCTTTTGTGATTTTTGAGTTTTTATGATCCTAGAACAAAATACTATTAGGTATATGTTGAAATTCTGAAAGTTAGTAGATTTTTGGATATAATTTATGTTGAGTTAATTGATGAATTAGGGATTTAATTGATAGAAATTTCAAATTAGAATTGGGAAAAGGATTAAATTGTGGAATAAGTTATAAGTTTTGTGTAATAGGGACTAAATTGTAAGAAATTTGAATTTAGGGTTTTGTGATGAAAATTTGAGGGTTAAGTTAAGTTATAAGTAGAAATTAAGTGAAAATAAGGTATAGATTGTGATAGAAATGAAAATAATTTTGATTAGGAATTAAATTGAAATTAAGGTAAAAATTGAATAGAAAATTTAAATATTTGATGTGAATTGATGTTGTATTGATAATTTTAACTTATTTAATATTCGTAGCTAACATCGTTCCGAAGATATCGACCAACAAAGGAAAGGAAAAGTCGACGAGGAGTGATTCAAAATTACTGTTTATATTACTATAATTCGAATTTAGTTATTATTTATTTTTGAACTTTAATTAATGTGTGTGGTAAGTGGAATTGAGGTAAGAAATGATATTGAATTGTGAATTATGTGAATATTTGAATGTGTATTGATTGGAAATTGAAAGTGATTTGAATTGAATTAAATAAGTTATTGTGATATTGAATTGAAAATATGAAAACTTGAGATTGGCATGAATTTGATTGAAATTGAATTGAGAAAGTGAATTGGAAACCTTATTAACTAGTCGGGCTAAGTCTGATATAGTTGGCATGCCATAGGATTGGAAGTGCTCAGGGATACTTCGACCTCGAGTCGATGAGGCACTATATGTGTCAAAATATTGCTTTGGACAATTCCGATAAGGCACTATGTGTCGTATTATTGTTTCGGATTAAATCCAATGACGTACTAGGTACCGATTCACTTCGGCAAGACTGATGAGACACAAGGTGCTGTTCTGGTGTGTTTGGTTGGATCCGTGTATCCGTCAAAGTCTGAGTCAAGTTAATAGGGGTAAATGAACGAGTTGAAAATTAGAATTGGCATTGAATGAATTGATAAACCGAATGATTATGTATATGAAATGGATTGAGATATTGGAATGAGAAGTGAGAATGAAATGAATTGAAATTAATGAAATAGTATATGAGTTTAATTGAATACAACTTATGAAATGGTTATTGAAAGATTAATTGTGTAAATTGAATATGTATAATTTACTATATTATTTATAAATTTGAATTATAGTAATACCACTTAATGTATATGCTCAGCGTATGGTTTGTTTCCGTGCGCAAGTTAGTTGAAGTCAAAAGTTCCTGTTCTGCATCCAAGCAAATCCCGAACTCAGCAAAGTGGGGATGTATATTCTCTTTTGTTAAAGGGCATGTACCTAGGTTGATTGTATAGGTAATTTTGAATATGTTTGTGAATGGTATTATAAATTAACCTTGGATGGTTATATACAATATAAATGAAATGTTAAGATTATGAAATGGAATGTTTGGGTTATTTTGGTATGGTATTTGAATTGGATTGAATGAAATCAATTGAATTGATTTGGATAATACATATGATATATTTATGAAATGTATGTAAATTATCCGTTTAAATTTCATATTTGATTTGATATGTCAGGTAATACCTCATAACCCTGTTCCTGCGACGGTTTAGGGTTAGGGGGTGTTACACCTTGTGTCGCGTACAAGTTGGGCGGTAAGCATATTCTCCCATATGTGTCAGCCTACTTTGACCCTGTTGGGTCACCTTAAGGCTCACATATAAATTTTGGACTCTTCATTAATTTTAGTTAATAAACCAAAATTAATTTCCCAATTAAATAATTTCCACAAGCCCTATTTTAATCTCTTTAAATTCACGACCACTTTACCATATTAAAATGCATGTGTAATTTTATTTTATTCTAAATAATTAGAACACATGATCTCTTAATTTAGATCCACCTTAGATTCATCATTTAATCAAATTAAATAGATATTCGAAATGATCGAATTAATCCCAAATCAAGCTAATCATTGAATAGAGAAAACACTTGTTACTCCAGTGAGTAAATCCAATGAACCATTTCTCCTTGTTCAACTGTTTATGGTTTCCGCAAGCATTCATGTTAAACGCAATCCGTTAAATAGTTGTGCTGAGCTAGTGGAGGGATCGGTTTTGCATATATATGAGCTTAAATAATTTGTAATTAAGTTTGAGCTCTTCATATACTAATCACAAATTATTTAGTTATAAAGTCATTATACTAAATTACCATGACCGAACTCCCTATTATTTACCATTATGAAAGCTACAGATTTCTAACTTTAGTCCAATGACCTTATCATATGTGTGTTACCCTCATAAGATATCCATAACTATTTTAGGTTAAATCTGTTCATCTAATTCGATCTAATTTATCTCATGGTCATCATTGTACCTTCTGCAATAAAAATGATCATTACTCAAATTAGTAATGGTAAAATTATTTGTCTCAAACAAATGACCCTTAGCCAAGCTCCATTTTCATAATCCATACAATGCTAATGAGAGGATATAATTTACTCTTTTATTGATATATAATTCTACTATTGTGAGTGAAGCCATATCATGCATAAGTCATGTAGCTTACATACCAACTTTCGGCCCACTATCACGAAAGTGCAAGTTTTCAATATATTAAAGCACATGAGTTGCACACACATGGTCATTCACTTAGGATTTATGTAAGTCACACCATGAACGTCACAAGTGAATAAATACACAAACATATCCATGGTTAATTTAACTTGGGTCCTGTCCAATGTAATTGCATTCAGACAATCACATTCATGTTTCTATTTATGGGAGTCAATCTTTGCTCCGATAGTCAAGACAAGCTATCTCCCTAATTGGACTTATAGATGACATAATAGTCCCCTATTATTTAAATTATTTGCTCATATGATTTTGTAGATTAATGAAAATTTAGATTACCTACTAATATAAGTTATCTTCTCACATTATAATTTGTCCATATAATGCAACATAATATTAGTTAAACTTTGGGTAATCAATGAGTCAATATTTGCTTATACATTTTGTTTTACTTTCAAAAATCATTAAGGACAATCCAAAATAAAGATAATGAATAACATTTGTTGTTTGTTTGATCATTTTAGTAATTTATCAAATATGATGAAATCATTACACTACGGGTACAAAAATCTTAACATAATGTGCTTATACACAAATTAGTTGTAAAATTATTTTAAGACATATTTGAGCATATTAGAATTTAAAGAAAAGTTAATTCATATTTAATAGTATAAAATGAATTTACGTTAAACAATAGATATGAAAGAGTTCATAATATAAAGTTAATAATAGAGTTTTATTAATGCCCTTGTAAGTTAGCTAGGAAATTATTGAATAGATATGATATGCCATAGGATCATAATAGTAATATTAGAGATGTACAGGTTAGCGCTTTGCAATCTTAGAGAGTTTGAGTGAGATTTCTATTGTACTACATATGCTTCACAGTACAATTCACAACTATATATTGGCACTTTATGCCCTTTAGAGAGTTTGGATGGTTTTCGACATTTACTGCCTATTTGGATAGTTGGTTGGATTAGACCCCCTATCTAATACAATTTTTCCTTTAGTATTACCTGGGTGTAAAATCGTTAAAGGATAAAGAAAAAACTTTAAAAGTGAGCTAGATAATAAGTGATAAAGATACAAAAATCTAAAGATAGTTTCAAATTCTTGAAGACAATCCAAGGGATTCATAGCAAAGTTTCATTGTAAAAGCATACGGTCATAGCAATTAAAAGTACAATAAAAAAAATTTAAAAGAGTTTCTTCTTGATAAATAACCAAAGAAAGATACTAAAGTGTTACACTGGATAACAAAAATATAATTTTAATTTTAAAGAGTTTCCATAGTAAGGATAGTTTAAAGAGTTTTAAATGTGTAATAAAGTCATTAGCATCCATGTTAAAAGAGATTCAACAAATGATAGCATAGTAAAAGATTCAAAAGTCTAAAATGATAAATGAGAATTAGTGGTAAAAATTGGAAATACATGTTTTAATGCTTACTGAATGTGTTAAATTGAGGTCTATGATTAATGTTTATAACTAGTATATTGTATATTTAGAGCCTATATGAGCACCATTGAGCTTCAAAGAATGCTCAACATGTGCACTTGTTTTTTCTTCGTGTGTAGGTAGTCGATTCTTAAGGAAGAGGAAGCATGTTACAAGCTGCATCAAATTAGGAAGTTGTCACTACTTTGGATGTATATATCTTGTCTTGATACGTGCAATACATGCAACCAAAACCATTCCATCACATTTGACATCCCAAAATAAGTTCAAAACATGCTAATTAAACAATATAAATACACAATTTGGTATCCTAAGTAAAATTTCTAGCTTATAAAATATTAAAACAATTCAAAACTCTCAATCAAAACAAAATTAAAGAAACATTATACTAATAAACTAAAGTGTCCAAGCTAATGTGTACCAATATGTCCATTAGGCAAACCATTATAAACCAAACAAAAAGACTCAAAGTACTGAATGTCCTAGGTACATGTCATAACTAAGCTAAACTAAGAAAGTCTTTATGAAAAGGAAGTGCGGAGACTATAAGGCGATAACACACAATCATGAACTTCTCGGCTTATCTAAATTTGCACAAGGAACAAAGAATTTGATATGTCGAGTGAAACGCTTAGTAGTGTCCATCCAAATTCTAAAATGTCATATAGAGAGGCTAACTCACATGCATTCTACAATCAATTCATAAAGCAACCGTACTTGCACAAATGAAAATCAAATTTAAATTATTAAAAAAGTTTTCGTTGTATATTATAGTTTTTATTATTTAGCCTATATAAACATTTATGGTACTCATATTAGATACACAATTATAAAATCGAACCCCATCAATAGGCAAGGCATACTGACACAATATAATGTTTATGTTACTCTAATCTATGCAAAGCACATCTTAGCCAACCTTACCTTGTGAGTGCGTAAAGCGTAACAAATACTCCTAAACACATAAGCAACCCGCATAAACACATATTTAAAGAGCTCTATATACTCTATGTCATGCTAACTACACCTGATAAGCTTTGTATAATGTTATAAGGACTATCAATTTATTGACAAATAATTGTCTCATTATTTTAATACGAGAATCAATAGATAAACTTATCTCGGATCAGCACAAAATTTGATACCAATTTTTTTGGAGCATTACAATGTTTGCATCTGGGGATGGGTGTTGTCTTGCCGTTAAGTGGTCATTTTGGTGGAATTTTTGTATGCCATATTAGTGTTTTAAAGTCTTGATGATTATTTAGTAGTATGGACCATGAAATAGGTTTTTATTGTACCTCAAGTTGGATAATTTGTTATGTTCTTATTTGACTTTATAGATGAACTCGTCTAGGTGAGAATTGGAAGCATTATGTAGGCCATTAAAGTAATTTCCTATAAAGTTGGAGTGTTTCTCAAGTCAATAGAGACTTTTCTTGCAAGCAAAGAAACATTAGAATGACCTTTCTTGTGCATTGTTGCACTTAAGTATCAGTACCAGGGTAATGGTATCAATACCTATAAGTCAGTAGCTAAAATTCATTTTTAAAGCAATATGGTAATGAGACTTGCCCCCAAAATCTCGCTACCTGGGACTAAAGTATTAATACCCCTAGATTAGGTATCAATACTTGTAAACATCGAATCAAAATTAGAAAATTAGGGGATCTAGGTATCGGTACCCAATGGGCGGGTATCGATACCCACATGTAGACTTGTACCATTACTTCCCATAGAGGTACTGATACTTCATAGCTTACTTTCTAAACATAGATAAACCAAATAATTGAGCCCAAAATTATTGATAGAGTCATAATTCACCTATATAGTGCCATTAATATCATCTAACTGATAGAGAGATATAGTTCATCGATAGTATTACCGGAGACACCTCTAAGTGTCAAATGTAGCACATCTAATCGAGGTTGTTGTTGACTCGGGTTAAGGGGCGTTACACTTAAAACCCCAACTAAGGCCAAAAATATTTCTAGTTGGTAAAAAAAATGACATTTGTCGCATTTTATCGATTGTACTTGAAAGAACAACCAACACTTGTAACCAACATACAAAACTAGCCATACTAAGAAGTGAAACATCATAAATCAATTTTCTCCCTATGTTAATGATGTGCAATAAAAGGTTGAGAAATCGAAGAATATAAGTATAAAAAATGAAAATTATACTCTTAAATTATAGAATATAAATTTCTTAAAATGTTTGAGATTTACTTTCCATTAAACGAAATTTATACTTTCAAACTCCATAATTATAAAATTTTCTCTAACTCATTACTTTGTTTACCATTAAATTTGAGATTAAGTGGTTTGTAAGAGGCTTATTATGGTATTTTCATTTCTTTGAGTTGGTATCCAATTAATTTGTGGTACCAACTCAATCAATGCCATTATCTATATATACACGATGTGGGTGAAAGAAAACATTTTATGTAAAAAAAATTAATCTTTTAAAATTTACTTAATAATTATTATTGGAGTAATAGTGAAAGACTTATTTATAAATTTATTAAATATTTAGTTCTTTTATTTAAAGATTATATAAAAGTATAAAAAAAGATAAAAACACCATCAAAATAATAATAACAATAATAATAATAATAATTTAATAGAAAATGTATATTAGTATTTTTCTAGCTGAGTTATATCCGATTACCTGTGACATCAAATTCAATGACAGATTTAACTAATAGTATAGATATTATTTTTCATTCTAATGTATAAAAGTAAATAATTCTAAATTAAAATGATAAAAGGTAAAAAATTATAAAATGTATGAACTAAATGTGCAAATTTAAAAGTTATTTATCTTTAACTTCAAAAAAAATATTTATCTTTTTAAAATTTATTTTTTTAGCTCCATCTATAATATAATTGTTAAATAATGTATTTATTTTTTGTGATTCAACTCTCAACAATAGGTAATAAGAAAATTATATGCCAATGCCTCCTTAGTAGTGATTGAAGTTTTTTTTTTTTTTTTTTTTTAGTATTGAAATCTTGAAATTATCATTTTTTTCACATTATAATTATTTACATTTTTAATGTAAAATTTAAAATTTTTAATTAAAGATTAATTTATCGAATAAAATACGATTAATAGATTTTTCAATATAAAATTTAAATATTTTATAAAAGTAATATCTTAATTAATTTTTTATGATTTTTATTTCGCTTAAAAATAGAAGTGATTTTACTAAAATTTTAAGCAAAAGATTATTATAGAAAACTAATTTATAAAGAGTTCATAGTTTATGTTTGTTGTAAAATTGTTATAAAGGGTAAAAATAAAATATAAAATATAAAATATCAATTGTATAATAAACTTGACTATTATAATAAAATGTTGTAATCAAAAGTGCTTATTAGAGAGAGAGAGAGCTAGCTAACATATTACTAAAAAAAAAAAAATCGTAATGGTTTAAAGGTTATCGTTTATGTCAATATTAAGATTTCAAAATTCTAAAATATAATGACTAAAAATGATCCTATTTGAGAATGTAAATTAAATCTGCAACTTTAAGCATAGCACGAGACTAATAGTAAATTTTAACTAAACAGATTTAATTGCTATCATTTGGGTCAAGATTGAAATTTCAAATTTTAAAAATTACAAAAACTAAATTTGACTAATTCAAAACATGTAGAAACTAAAATTAACTAGATTAAAATATAAGTACTTACGTAAAGATACAAAACTAATAACATAATTTCACCTTAATATATATTTTTTATTTCTATGATACTTATGAATGCATGTGCTTGTTATTTATTAATTGCTTTTTGAGAATAATTATTGTAGAATGAATTAATTAAAAATATAGATATTAATATTTTTTTATTATAGAAAGGATATAATTTTTAATCCATATTTATAATTTTTTATGAGTTAGTTTTTTAAAAGGAATTCTCAAAGAGTTTTCAAACATATTGATGTATACCTTAAGAATAAAGATGTAGGATTTAAGGTTAAATGATTTTTTTATATCATTTAATTATTTAACTATGCTTAATGTTGCTTGAACCTTTCAAAGTGCATATTAACTTTTGGTACTGAGCTTTATACTTTAATAATGGGAAAGCATGCTTAGACCTTGAAAGTGTCAAAGCTATTACTACATTGGCTAATGCTACTTTTATTCCACAATATGATTAATTTATTTGCAAGTAACATGAAAGTAATGAATAATAAATTTATAATCAATAAATATTTTTATCTCATTTAGTAAATTAATTCTTCTTAAAAGACGAAGTAATTTAATCTCTTTCAATTTCGAAAATAAGTAATTAAGGAGTGTTCACTTCTTTCATCAATTTATTTTACTTTTAATTTGAATAATAACCCTCAATGTTTACACATTTGTGAATTTTATCTTAATTAAAAAAAATTTGAAAAATTTAACCTTTAAAATTTTTATAATTTGTCAATTTGGTACTGATTTTAAACTTTTTGATATCCAATGAAAGTTAAATTTGTTGACTTTCTAGATTTAGTACCAAAATGACAGAATTTATAAATCTTTAAGGTTAAATTTGTTATTATACCAATTAAAAGTTTGATAAATTGACAGAAAAAATAAACGTTGTGATTAATTATTCTTAGTTGCTCACTTTCGAAATTGTTAGAGACTAAATTGTTGTATTAATTTTACAGAGATTAACTTTCTTTTTACCTTTAAATGATTCTCTAAACCTATAAAAAAATAATAAATAATTTGAACAAAATTTGAGAATTAATTCTTAAAAACCAACTTACACTCATTTTTATTAAATTTTAAAAATAATGCTTTAATTATAATTTACTTTGTGTATAATATATAAAACTGTAACACAACTCAAATGAAGTTTAGTTTTCTTGTTCTCCGAAGGGCATCTTTCTTCTTTGTTGCATTATTTATTTTTAACAAGCATGCTTTGATAATGACATTTCCCTAAATAATTCATGCTATTTTATTTATTATACTTTGTTTTGTAACCCACTTGTATAGTTTTTACTATAAGATTTTATATATTGCGAACAACTTTTTAGTCTCAGGGTAAGAATATTATAATTTAAATATGAGATTTCATGCCCTTCCAGATTCACAAGTTTGCACTAAGCAAAATTAATTTTTATTTTTTAATAGGGTCCATCAAATAGATACATTAGGCGAGATGCAACTGTATTTTATACAAAAAAAGAAGAAGATGTTTGGTTCAAATAAAAAAGAATGTAATAGTTATTTTGTGGGGATGAAATAAAAATAATAGTAAGTATTAAATGTTTGGTAGGCATCAGATTAAGAATAATAAACTATTATGTGGTTGATAAGAAGTGTCATAGAATAGTTGAGTAATAAATGTAAAACATTCTTTTTTTACCCTTGGAATGAAGCAATAACAATTTATATAATTTATTAAAACTATAAAAATATGTTTACAATACTTTTAAATATATAATAAATTATTTAATTTGTATAAATTAATATTATTGAATAACTATTGCCCAATTTATTTTTTTAATCATTTTATTTTTCCCTCTCCTCTCTCTCATGTCTATCCCTTCTTTTTTCTTTTTTTATTCAACCACCACAACTGCCATCGCCATGCACCGATTGTTTCTCTTTTGTCTCTCATCTCTTTCATGCCTCTGTTGTTCATACACAAAAGCATTACTCTATTTCGAAAGCAAACATCCAAATCATAAACAAACATAATAACAGACAAAACAATGAATATTTGAAAGGGAAATAGTAGCTTTCATCGACAGCATTATTATGTTGTATAGATAGTATACTTCGCTTGCGGGCCTAATAAATTATGAATGATATTCTCTATAATTACAGCTCGCATGTCTATATTATATCAATTATACATTTGGTTACGCTATCAAACTCATACAAGCTATAAATCATGCCTCATTGGAACACATCTCAACATCACCATCACCATCACCATTACATATCTCTTTACTTGAGGAATCCTCATTTCGATTACAGATGTAATAATACTGAGAAGATGAGATACATTTTCAGGTTCGACAAGTAGAAAAAAAAGATCCATATCGTTACTCATACAGTGGCCCTGTCACTCGCAGGGCCTGAGTCGCTCAGAAATAAGCATGGCAGTCTTTGTAAATTGTAAACAAGAGCTAACCTTCTTCAGCAAATTCATTTCTGTCTGTTAGTTGTTCTGTCCTGCATTAACATATAAGGATATTAGTACACCACAGCCGAGGATATTAACATGTTAACCTAAACCCTAAGCCCAACTTGGAAAATAAGACCATAAGAAACTCAATACCCGATAGACTAGGGATAACACCATCCCTGACGTATAGCTCAACAAGGGCCTACACCATAGGCAACCTCACCTGGGTAAGGCAGAAACAAAAAGAGATGCTAATATATGGGTCTCCAAAAGCAACTTAACATCTAACCTAAAATCAATTGAAAATAGTTGAGGGGCCCAACCACAGAAAACCCAAAACTTAATAAATGTGAGACAACAGCACCTAATCACGTTGCTGACCAAAGATGCTAATGTATTGGTCACCAAAAGCCTTTTAAAAGCTGCACAGCAGGTCTAATTTCTGGCAGTGATAAGATTACTGCCACTGCATTCAGAAATAGTGAAGATGAAGACGGAAACCACTGAATTAATAGACTCGACTAAAAGAGCAGAAACCTTGGGGGAATTGGAAAGGGAGAGGAACAGGAAGAACAAGCATTGACACAATTTTAACTTCAAGCACTTCCACTGATTATGAACTGTATGTTAAAATTGGAACTAAAAAGTCCTTGACTTTAGAGTTAGGCCAATATGTTTGCAAGTCTCCAAACACCAGCTCTAAGCTTTATAGTCATACAGGTGCTCCTGCTTCTCCGCATGGCATTCATATTGTCATCAACCACCATTATTTTCTATCATACACTTAGACTATCAGCTTCACTATAACAGTCACCCTCTATAACAGGGTCTCATTATAACGGACAAGTTTGTAGCAGAACTGATTTTTTCAGTTTTATTCTTACCCTCTATAACAGCTTTTCATCTATAACAACCATAAAGTATACTCTTTACTAAATTAGTTTCTCTATAACAGCCTCTTGTCTCAAATTTTAGTAAAAAAAAGTTCTATTCCTAGGTAAAATAAAAAAATATATACTTTAGTTAAGATATTATTTCCATAAAATGTTTAAATTTTATATAAAAATATATTAATAATATTTTATTAAATGAAAACAATCTTTAATAAATGGAATTATATTTTTCAGTTCTATTAAATACATGATCTAAATCTCATTAATTAATATTATTAATATATTATAGTTTATAATTTGAAAATCTACAAAAAAATTTAAATATGATTTGAATCTCAAATATTGTTTATAACATTCAAAATTTTGGCAAACAAATGGAGTTGTTATAAAGAGAGTTGACTGTATTTATAAGCATCAATAGGAAAGTGTTGGAACCTCTCCTAAGTGTCATATACAAGTTCCTCAAAATTTTGATCCAGGTGTAAAAGCAATGATTCTGTCAAGCTCAAATTTGCTAAGTCAATATCTTAAGTATTGGAAAGATTAAAACATATTAAGAAAAGGGCTCATCACAATGATTAGGTGAAATTCTAGTAAAAAGAAGATACTGGAATGGTCCTTTTGTCTGAGGTTTTACATAAAAGAGTTATTCTACAGAATATCGCCTACATGCACCCCCTCCACCCCCACCCCATCCAAAAAAAAAAAGGAAACAAAATTTAAGACAGCCAAAAGAATTACCATGTTGATGTATGACTAATACCAAGCCCATTGCAGGTAAGAATCATTCCCTTAAATCTGGCAAGATATTCCTGCATCACAATTACAGTTACCCAGACCATTATAATGTGGAATCAACTGATTAACCTAAAGAAAACTATGCCGGTAATTCTAGACTATAGGTTAATGTAAATTCTTACCCGCAAAGTATACTTATCAATTTCATATATTCCAGTTAAATCATACTCAAAGCGCTTATCAGGATCGATTAACACTGCAAAAGGATATAATGATAAGATCATAATATATCAGCATAACATTTCTTTATACAGTTGGGTGAGAAAGCATGATTGTGGGATGATTGAGTTGCAGTCAAATATAAAGAAATCATATGGCAAAGAGAGAGAGTTTTTATTCCAGCCAAGCAGAAGCATTACCGTTGTAAGCTTCATTTATCTCTTGGAATTTTGCAGTAACAGCACTATCACCCTTGTGCTTATCTGGATGCCACTTCTGTAACAACATAATAAAAATGTTCTCCAGTCAATTCAATTGTAATAAATAAAGGAAGTTTTAAATAAAACAAAAATGTAAAAGCCTATCCATGAAGCAATGGCAAGAAATAAAAGATATGGTTATGGAAAGGGGGAGAGAAGAGAGAGAGAGAGAGAGAGAGACCACTGACCAGTGCAAGCTTCCGGTAACTTAACCTGATGTTCTCATCAGTTGCATCATAATCTACTTCCAAAATTTTGTAGTAATCCTTGAATCGAAATCAGAACTATTTATCAGATGCATGCTGACATAACTATAGCATAAAATGAAACAAATACTCACTACATCCAGGAAAAAAGGGACAATTAGCATATGGCAAACATGCTGGTTAAAATGTCCAAGAACTAACACAGATTGTTGCACAACAACCCCTTGTTTGAATTAACTAGAAAAGGGGACACAAATTGGCAAGTGTTACTATTAAAGAAATTACCACGCAATACAGCATTAACACTAATCTATAAAAAAAAATTACATTAACAGTCATCCCCATAAAGGGGAAGGAAGAGTTGGGAGGGGGGGAGGGGAGGAAGTGCTACTATGAAAATATATGTATAAATGAACTAATAAAACCAGGAGCCACCTGGCAATCCATGTATTCATGTCACGTTTGTACAATTTTCCCATGTCATAACTCGTAATTGTGCTTAAGGTGTTATATATTCATATAAAATTGACACGTTAACGATTTGCGTTTAATAGAATCACACATTCATGCATTTGTGTGGTGTTTGTATTTTTTTTCGTGTTGCAATGCATTTTATACTAAAATGAATATACACCGACAACTTTTAATGGCTACTGCCTCAAGACATTCTCTAAACCAACAAAGCAATAAAGAACACACACAAATATAGTGTACAAAGTTTACTTTTGAGGTAAATGTAAACATGTTTACCACCACATGCTGTTGCAATACGATAGCACTGTCTATTCAGCAATGAGTCCAGTAAAAGATTGCAGAAAACTATATAGCACCACTTTTTCTAGATTTAAGTCACTGAAAAAACTCAATAGTTTCCCTCAAAAAAGTAATCTATAAACTATGTTACTTGGAATAGAGTGTGAGTGTGTGACGCGGTTATGGTAAGACCTTTCTAAGGTTTTCCATCTATTTGAAGGATCTTAGAGGTTATATCCCACTTCCATGTGTTGGACACGAGGGTACTTCAAGAAGAATGAAGAGTTTGAGCAACATAGTCTATAAATGCATTGCAAAAACAACTTTCACAAACTTAATTTTTTACACAATGCACTGACCAAATAATTAGGAATTTCAAATCCACGTAATACCATAAAAAGGTAGAATTTGTTACTTGCTATCATTTTACATAAGAAAGTGAATCTCATTCATGATAATCAGAAAAATTAGAAATGGTGTAATGCTTTTCCACACCTTAATTTCCAAGATAAAGAAATTGCTAACTTAGACAATTCCTAAAAAAAAATAAAATTGGAAATGATACTCTAATGAATTCGACCAATCCATTAGCATTTTCTTCTTCCCATGAAGTAAACAAGCCCATCATAATTTTTCCCCCTTCTAATTTTTCACTTTTTCCTTTGAGCATTTAACTTTGCTCTCCAACTCCATTAAAGAGTTTTATTTTTAACATAATTTCCAAAACCAACCATAACAGTTCTATCTTAACTTCTAACATGTAAAATATCACAAATTTTAACAGTCACATAAAAACCAAACCCAGTAATAGAGTTCAGTTGGGCACAAATAAAAAGAAAAATTAAGCAGTAAAGAAGATAAAGTCAAAAGAGTTTTATTTGGATGATTAAAAAGCTATGCCACTAGGTCAAATATACATATTTTGGAAGTCAAAAGATTTCATCAAAACTAAAACTTGGAAAAGAAAAAGAAAAAAACAAAGAATACCTTAGAAGTGGAATTATCATTGCCTTCCATCTGCAAATATAATGAGATTGCTGAGCTGAGGCCTCATAATAATTTTATCAGAATTTTCAATGCTAGAAAAAGAAAGGGAATTGGGAATATTTTTTGGAGAGATTTTTTTTAAGGAGAGGTTATTCGGATGCCACAAGTTTGAATATGGAACTGGGACTTATCTCAATGCTTGTAGCCTGAAACAAAAATATTGGGAATCTGGTACGTGCAGTGCACGCGTCGACCAAAGACAGGAACCTCAAATCTAGAGAGGTAGGTGAAGAAATTTTGAGGATTTTTGGATTATTTTTGAAAAACCAAATTAAGGAAGAAGGATGAATAGAACTATTTTCTAATGGATAAAATAATGTTTAATTTAACAGTAATTTCTCCATAATTTTTTACACTTCACATGGAATGTGGATCTCTAAAGTATTGAAAATTTTTATTTTATTGAAATAATAATTTTCAATTTTTTATTTTTAATTTAGATTATTGATAATAACTTTCAGAAAATGATTCCAATAAAATGAAATAATTTTTTTGTAAAAACTAATATTTTTTTATGTTTAAATAATTTTGTCTAAAATATTTTTTTAAAATTATTTTCTAAAAATTATTTTTAGTGAAGCAAACCCATCATAAATATATTTATTACAATAGTAGAGTAGGAATTTATTTTATAATAAGATAATATTTTTAAATAAATAATATCTTATATAAACTTAATAATAAACAATATCTAATTAAAACTTAATTTAAATTATATATATTACATATTTATTTAAATTTTATATATTACATATATGAGAATCAATGTGACACATTAAAGTTGGATGAAATAAATGAAGCCAAGCATAAATTAAACAAATACTCATTTTTATATAATTAATATTCACATTTCATACTATAAAACATTTATTATTAAATATTTATAAATTTTAATATATATTTATTATTAAAATATTAATATAAAAATTTCAATAAGAATATTATTTAAAATTTAAAAATTATTATTGTTAAAAATTATTATTAAAATAAACTTACAATATTAAATAATTTAATAAAATAATAAATTATATTAATATTTTGTAACACCCCTGACCCATATCCATAACCAGAACAGGGTTACGGGATGTTACCGGCGTTTACAGATAAATTACAGATAATTCCACTATTTACTTATGTTCATATCAAAGCTGTCCACTTGAGTCGTAGTCACTAAATTATTTATATATAGAGCTAAAGAATCCAAAATTAAGATCCGCATAATGTTTTTGAAACTAGACTCAAATATCTTTCTATCATAAAAATTTCAGAATTTATAATTTAGCCAATAAGTACAGTAAAATATTTAAATTTATCTCTGTTCTACTGTTTGACAGCTTCGACCTTTCTTCACTAAAAATTAATTATCTCTTAGTACGAGATTTGGATGATGTTTCCGTTTGTTTCTATTAAAAATAGACTCATTAAGAATTTAAATATATAAATTTAAACCTCTAATTATTTTTTAAAATTTTTGATGATTTTCTAAAGTCATAACAGGGGAACCCGAAATCATTCTGACTTTGTCTCACAAAATTTATTATATCTTATAATTTACAATTCCGTTGCTTACACTATTTCTTCTATGAAAAACTAGACTCAATAAAATTTAATTCTATGTATTATTAAACCTCTAATTCGATTTCCAAAATTTTTGGTGATTTTTCAAATTTGAACCATTGTTACTGTCCAGAAACTATTTTAATGCTAATTTTACTCTTTCATTATTCTTTGTATTAACTTTTATTTAGACATACATAATCATTATACTTTTAGGCACCTCTTATGCATATTCAACTACTATTTTACCTCTTATCATTCAATCACATCAACATTATAAGGCAAATCATGCAAATACCACAATACCAAAAAGCAAACTAAATAAATGATTAATATCTACATAACACCTATAGACTAATATTTAATCAAAATAACCTATACATGCCATTATAACCAGAACCAAGTCATCCATAATTACCGATAGAACCAATGGATAGTGTGATATAGCTCTGATAAGCTTCCAAACCGTTCGAGCTTCTGATAATCTGTAAGGTAAATAAATAAAACAAACAAGTAAGCAATGAATGCCTAGTAAGTTCATATAATCTTTAATCATATTAATTCTTTTCAAATATAAAATTATATATATCCAAATATTTCCATATTGTTTTTTCCTAGTATTCATAAAACTATATTCATTAATTCACAAGGTGAATAAATCCATAGTATCACACACATAAACTTATTACCCAAGCTTAGTAAAATTTTATATAACTTTAACTCTTCTACATTTATTCCATATACATATCATAGAGCCATGATCGTAAGTTAGTGCATTTAACCAAGTGTTTTTCATATTGAACACATAATAAATCATTTCATATGAAATTCCACAATTTAAGCCTTACCATTCTTTCATGAGCACTAACTTATTTTCACTTACATACTTACCATTCTAGTGCTTCAAACAAATAAACATACTACTATTCAATCAATAGCTTGGCATTTGCCTAATCATCAAGCAACAACAATAGTTAGCATACTTGCATATCTTACATATAAATTTAATATTGATAAACTTATTTTCACGACATATCATGTAACACCCCTAACCCGAGACCATCGCCGAAATAGGGTTAAGAGGCATTACCAGACAATCAGAACGTTTCATTACCATTTCACGACACAAAGTCAAATATCAATCAAACATATTCAATGACAAGTGTATAGTCCCTTATGGAGGTCTTCGAGACCTTAAACACGTGTTAGAAAGGGGTTGGGACTAAACCGGAACACATACAGAAATTCTCAGAAATTAAAAGACTTTTTTTAAGTTTCAGGGGTTACACGCCCGTGTGGGCAGGCCGTGTGCCTTTCACGGCTGCTAGACACGCCTATGTGTCTCCCCCGTGGTTGAATCTGACTTAACTCCATGGCCACTAAGCACGCCCGTGTACCTTGGTCGTGGTCAATCCTAACTTGGCCCCACAGCCACCGAGCACGCCCTTGCACTTTGGCCGTGGTCGATCCTGACTTTACCACACGGCTACCAGGCACGACCGTGTGCCAAGGCCGTGTACTCTTAATTAGCTACTAACTTAATCCCACGGTCAATAGGCACACCCGTATGCCACAACCGTATGGCAAAATAGGCCATTTGCAAGGCCATAATGCTACCCACATAAGGGTCAATCCTACAAGCACAATTAAGCATAATACCACACACAAATTGGCAACCAATCTCATGTCAAATGATCAACATAACATCTCATACAATCTCATTTTTAACCATGTTAACTTATAGACTAAATTGCACCACTTGAACATATTTAATACCCGAGATGATTCCTCCTCAAATTCACTTGATCATACTAGCATAAATCTATCACCAAGATTACCATTTATAAGACATATCCATTGCTATCAAAACATACCAAATCTCACTTCACATACCAAATCCACACAAGCATATCTCAACATTTATCTAGCCACCTCACATGGCTATTTACACATCTCATACATAATTTACATATCTAACCTATACATGTCATATTTCAACTATATACATCTTTCCAAAAATACCAAAATAGATTGCCAATAGTGTGATTGAGATGCTGACGATTCCCGAATCTGAGCTAGCTTTACTGACACTGTAAAACAGAGAAACAATCATACAATAAGCTTTTAAAGCTTAGTAAGTTCGTGATACAATATCATAAACTCATTAATTCAAATCAATGAACAAATAAACCATCACATAGATAATTTAACAATGATGCACCAAATTCATCTATATCCAATATTCACATAGCATTCCATTCATCTACTTTCAATTTCCTTAACCACATAAGTATCATACATACCTTTGCCAACACATAGTTACTCACCAATCATGCTACTCAACCACTTGATTTTACATTACGATCAACCTTTGCTATTCTTTGGAATTACTTGCACACTTAGTGCCAATTCATAATCAATACATATTTGACATCGCACACACAGTGCTAATACGTTAAACCGAACTTATGTCGGTATCGCACACACAGTGCTAAATCATTAAGCCGAAGCTTTTATCTTATCGCACACATAGTGCTAAACATCTCTATCCCATTTCTAATTCCGCACACTTAGTGCCTTCTATTTCCATTCAGCACATAGCAATCCAAATCTTATAATTATATTCATACTCATTCAATTTACATCAGATAGATATAATTTAACAACTAGTATTATATCTGAACTTACCTCGGACGTCAAACTATCGAAACGGTCGATTAATTGAGCACTTTATCTTTGCCTCGATCTGGATCCGAACCTTTCCTTTCTTGGTCTATACACATTCAAATTCAATCCATTCAATCACAATTCCATTAAATTTAGTCCACACACACTTATTTAAGGCATTTTACCAAATAGCCCTCACATTTTTACATTTCGACACTTTAGTCCCTATTTCACAAAATCATCAAATACATAAAATTTCAAAACACATATGCTAGCCTAATTGTTCCCATGCTAATACAAGCTCATACATTTCATTTATTTCACATTTTAACCCTTCAATTTACACTTTTCACGATTTAACCCAAATTACTAAATTTCATCTAAAATCCAAATACAAACTATGTTAACCCAACATCAAGCTTTCATATTTCACCAACTAGCATCACAAAGATCACATATTCATCAATGGCATATCTCACATTCATCACTAATTCGTAAAATTTAAGCATGGGTTAGCTAGAGCATGAAGCAACGATTACGAAAACATAGAAATGATCAAAAACCGAGCAAACATACATTCAATCAAGCTCAAATATTGGCCGAATACCCTAAAGCTCTCTTCCCTTCTTTTTCTTCAACATTCGTCACTCACAAAGATGATAACATTCATCTTTTCTTTCATTTATTTTATTGATATTACCTTATTAAACATTTTACTCATTTGCCCTTTTATTAAACATATAAAACAAACATATATTAAGGTTAATATGTCATTTAGCCATCCACTAACTTTAATAATGGCTTAATAACAACATAAGGCCTCCACTTTAAAAAGCCAACAATAATTAAGCACTCATGAATCAGCACACAGCATTTTACACTTTATGCAATTAAGTCATTTCTCACAATTTGACACATAGTCGATAAAATTATCACACAGAAATTTTACTTAAGCTAAATTACATACTATTCACACAAAAAATATTATTAAATTGTCGTTCCGACCTCAGATTTGAGGTCTTGAAACCACTATTCCGACTAGGGTCTAAACCGGGCTGTTACATATCACACTTGGGTTTATTACTCATCACCATATACATAATTTCCTTGTATCAATATATCAAAGTTAATCACATATTTACATGTCACTTTCAATATATCAAGTAATGATAAACCGTAATATGAACATATTTTAATCCCATATTTAACACACTTTTGGATGATTTAAGCCTTGAATTGTGGAATTTGGTGCTCCTAATCCTTTGTTTTCATGTTTTATACTCAAGAGCGTACCAAAGGATGAAAAGAACGGGAAACGGGCCTAAAACGGAGTAAATTGGCCAACTTACAAAATCGACATGGCCTGGGCCCAAGACCACACAGCCGTGCCTCTTTAATGAACCAAACACGGCCTGGCCACGATTCACACGGACGTGTGCCATGGGCGTGTCCCTGACATGACAAAGAGGAATTTTACTCGGATTAGGGTATTTAGAGGCAAAGAAAGCCATTCCAAAAGCCTATATAAACACCCTAGAGGCCAACCTTCAGGAGGCGTTCAGTTAGGCCGAAGAGCCGAGCCAGAGAGGCCAGAATTGTGGAGTTTACTCGAAGAAAGCTAGTTGATTCATCTCAAGAAGCCGGAGTTATACTGAAGACAGAGGATCTTCTCTTCAATTCCTTCAGGGGGTTTTAGGGTTTTTCTTATGTTTTGTTTCATATTTTCTTTTGAGATGTATTCTTTTATTATTATGAACTAAACCCTCAAATACCTGAGGGGATGAAACGTAAGACGGATCTTGTTATTGTTTTCTGAACTATATGATAAATACTTGATTTGTCCATGACTATGTGTTCTTAATTCTTATTTTAATATTTCAGGATATTAATTCAAGTATTGATGTGCTTAGGTAGAGGAAGAATAGACCCTGTCTAACAGTAGATCTAGCATAATTAACCGGAGTTGATCGCAACCCTAAAGATAGGATAACGAAAATCTACTGGATTAGGGTCAAACCTAATATGGGAGTCTATAGATCAAGTTAATGCAATTCTAGGGGTTTTAATTAGAAAGAGACTTCAATTAATCAACCTAGGGTTAGACGTTAGTAGCCTCGAGAGAGGTATTAATATAAATTAGGGAATCCATCGGATCAAGTCAAGTGAATAAATTGTATGGTTCAGAGTTAAATAGCAAGTGAAGTCTAGGTGGATTCCTCCTCGGGTATTGTCTTAATCAATTGCTTTTTCCCACAAGTATTTCCCCAATTCATTCTCTTTGTCTTTGCATCTTTAGCTTAGTTGTTAGTTAATTTTAGATTAAATAAATAATTCACTTTTATTTTAGGCTAAATAATAAAAAGAAAGTTAGTATTAGTACTTTTAGTTTCTTTGGGTTCGACAATCCGGTCTTGCCACTAAACTATACTATTGTTCGATAGGTGCGCTTGCCTCAATCATTGTCATAGTTAGTTTCTAGGCTCGATCATTCTTTATATAAATTTTTAAGACTCTGACACACGATCAAGTAACTATTATTAACAAGTATTTCAGGTATATACCGGTAATAACCATAAGTCTTTCAATATTAATTATATATATATCATTCTTAGCACATACAATTCTCATCAATTCACTATCTCAAATAGATTATCATAATTTAATACACAATCATTTAACAATATCAATGTCCATTTAATGAACTCATGATTCATACATCTCATTTATATAATTCAATCCAATATCTCATTCCAATTCATATTTAATATCGATTATATTATCATTTCATTTGTTTACCCCTATTAACCCGACTCAGACTCAGACGAATACATGGATCCAACCAAAACACACCAGTTTGGCACCTAGTGTAACAGCCCGATTTAGGGGCTTCTCGGAATAGTGGTTTCAGAACCACTTCTGAGGTTGGAGAAAATTATTTTAATATTATTTTATGAGTTATAGCATGATTATATAGGTGCATGAAAATTTTGGTGCTTTAATTTTAGCGATTTCATGCTTAATTGCAAAAAGGACTAAATTGCATAAAGTGCAAAAGTTCTATTTTACAAGCTAAAGGTGTCTAAAGGCCATAGAATGTTAATTGGAGCTCCCTAATGTGCAATTAGGCCTTATTTAGGGTGGTGGCTGGCCATAGGGACAAAGAATTAGAAATTGGTCAAAGTTGGTGGAAATTAGGTGACTTAATTGACTTGTTGTCATAAAATAAAGAAAAGAAAAATATCACCTTTTCTCTCCATCTTCTCCACTGAAAATTACCAGAAAAAGAGGGGTTGAGAACTCAAAAATTTCAGCCAAGCTTCTATCCTTGCAAGTAAGTAATTTTGGTGTCCTTTCTTAATGATATTTGTACTTTTAGAACCCTTAAAGCTTAAGTTAGCTAAAGAGGGGACTATTTTGCGAAGAGGTAGAAAGTTTAGGGTTTTTTCATGTGAGAAATTATGTTTTTTTCTGCATTTTTATGGAAGAAAATGAGTCTTAGTTGTTAGATAAACAACTTTTGTAAAAGGTGTTTCCATGAAAACACCTAAGAGGACCTCTTTACAAATGTTGTAAAATAGGTGTAAAATGTGTGAAATAATGAGTATTAAGAGTTGCTATAAGATAAATAAATGTTCACCTAGGCTCGTTAAAGGAAGAAATTTGATTAGAATTGATTTACGAGCCTAGGGGTAAAATGGTTATTTTGTGAAAGTCTAGGGGCAAAATGGTACTTTTGCCAAAGTATGATTATTGAAATGTATTTATTAATGTGGTAATTCAATGAGCTAATTTGCTATTATAGATCAGGAAGAACGAGGAATTAACCTTGACCGAGGAAAATGTAAGGTACCGGACTGGGTAAATTCTAGCTGTAACATATACTCTAAGGGCTTTGTCAGATTACCAGTTCAGGCTAAATCCTTTATATGATAAAGAATTCCCTATAAAGTTCATTCTGGATTACCAGTTAAGGCTAAATCCTAATTGAAACCTATACTCGAGAGGTTCATTTTGGATTACCCGTCCGGACTAAATTCATTCTGCAACGCATGCAGTTTCATCAGGGAAGTCACCTTTTTATCCATCAGAATTCAATACTCAAAGAATTCAATCCTTTTTCAATAATTTTCCAAACATGTATCATTTCAATCATTGTCATATCTAAGTAATTCTCATACATGATTTCATATAATATAATCAATATAATATAACATTCAAATCAATACATTTCTAAACTCATTTAAGTTATACGAACTTACCTTAATATTTGTTCGTATCTAAAATCTACTAATCTGAAATCTTTTTCTTTCCTCGATTTAGCTCTTTATTTGGTACTTCCGGATCTATATAAAGGAATTTAATCATCAATTCAATCCATTTCATATTCTATTGAACTCAATTTACAATCTAGGAAAAAGTATCATTTTGCCCCTATACTTTTAATTAATTCCAATTTCATCTCTAGGCTCGGAAATTGAAATTCATGCAATTTAATCCTTATTCCAAGCCTAACCAAAATTCTAATATAACTTTTGATTAATATAAGCTTGTAATAGAAGATTGTGTACTCTTTTTCCTTCATTAGGTTTTTATCCCATAGGGTTTTCCTAATAAGGTTTTAACGAGGCACATTATGTAACACCCCTTACCCATATTCAACGTCGGAATCGGGTACGAGACATTACCAGATTTATCTCACTTGAACATGCAACTTTGGGCTGTAAAATTTCATCCCAACTTAGAACTTTCCATTCACATTCAAAACATCTTCATTATGAGCCTACAAGGCCTTAAACATGCAAACAGTAGATCTTGGAAATCAACCGGGAACTTTTATAAACTTAGAGAAATTTTGCCTTAACAGGGCCACACGCCCGTGTGGGTAGACTGTGTGGTTACACACGCCCATGTCCCTAGCCTGTGTGGAATTTATTTTTTCTTCGAACCTACAGGGGTTTTCACACAACCAGACACATGCTTGTGTTCTTGGCCCCTGTCCTCCACACGGCCTAGACACGCCCGTGTCATCACCTGTGTGTGAAAACCTGAGTATTCTGTTTGTGACGTCAGTAACCAATAAAGGGCACACGACCTAGACACACGCCCGTGTGCTTACCCGTGTGAACAAGAATAAGGCTATTTGCCAAGCTTTTTTTACCACCCTAACTCATACAACAACAATCACATTCAACCATTACTCAATCTTCCAATCATACATCATACAAAAACATGAATAACTTCATCTTTTCATATATATAATGATAATGAGCCATTAAATATGACCATTTACAAAAGTGTTCATCTTTAAAAGAGCCAACACACTTGGCCAAAACAACAAAACATTTTACTATGTCTAGCCCCTATACATGCCATACTCAAAATGCTAAATCTAATATACCGAGATGAACTGATAGTGTGGATGATCTTCAAATTATCTTCGTATTCCGAGCCGGCTCTTTGACACTATAAAACAAGGGAAAAGAAAGGGAGTAAGCTTTAAGCTTAATAAGTTTACATATAAACAATGAGCATCATAACATATATATTAATCAATGCTTTTCATAACAAGTAAGAAAAATCCACATTTCATAATCATGTTTACTCATTTCATCTCTTACCACATTTCAACCATATAACAAATATAATGCTCTCATTTATTTGCATACATTCCCTGCACTCATCACCACAATATCATATGAAACATATACTTGAACGATTTCTCAATGAATCATTCAAAATAATACCAAACACTCGGTGGTTTTGCACACAGCCCACCATTACTCTATAATAGGGTGGTATCGCATATAGCCCACCAATAGGAATATTTACGGTGGTATCGCACTTAGCCCACCAAATGATAATATAAACGATGGTATCGCACACAACCTATCGTGAATAAGTAATAAGGTGGTATCGCACACTACCCACCAATAAGAATAATTACGGTGGTATCGCACATAGCCCACCAATGATTATTACGAAAAATATTCCACACTTACCTAACCATTTCAAGGTTTATACGAGAATTACTCATTTTCTATCGAATTCAATCCATCTTAATCACGAATGATCTTATTCATACAATGCACCAATAAGTAATAACATAAGTATTCAAGATGTATCGTTTACACATAAACTTACCTCGGTGCAAAAAGTGTTAATTTACGGTTTAATCTGAAACCTTGCCTTTTCCCTGGTTAAGGTTGGTTCCGTGTTTTTCTTGATCTATAATAATAAAATTCACTCATTCAATAACTTTATAATTCATGATATATCAAAATTTCTACGTAGGCAAAAATGACAATTTTGCCATTCTACTTTGGCAAAATTACCATTTTGCCTCTAGGCCTGTAATATTTTTCATCACATTTTCTCATTAAACAAGCCTAGCTGAACATTTATTTCTCTTATAAAAACTTACAAAAACATTTATTTCATACATTTATTACACAATTTCAACCTTTACAAATAAGTCCTATTTAGGTGTTTTCTTGATAACTCCTTTCACAAAAATTGTTTCTCATCTCACTAATATTCATTTTCTTCCATAAAAACTCAGCAAACAACATAAACTCTCTCTCATGGCAAGTCCCTAAACTTTCAATCATTTTGCAAAATAGTTCCCTTATTAGCTAGCTTAAGCTTTGGGGGTTCCAAAAGTACAAAAAAATTATCAAATAGAACTACCAAAATCACTTACTTGTAAGAGGATAAGTTGCTGAAATTTCAAAGCTTTCAAAACCCTTCTTTGAATGTAAAAATCGGTGGAATGAGAAGAGAAGGGAAAAAGATGATAACCTTCCTTTATTTTATCATATTTTATTCATTTAGTTACCAACTATCACCAAATTTTTGACCAAATTAAATGCCTTTGTCTCCCTAGTCTCTATGGCTGGCCAACACTTTGTTATTGACCTAATTATACTTTAAGTACCTCCAATTTAATATTCCATAGCTATTAGACTCCCCTAGCTTGTAAAATAGAACTTTCGCACTTTATGCAATTTAGTCCTTTTTCGCAATTAAGCATGCAATCACTAAAATTAATGCACCAAAATTCTCATGCATCCTTATAATCATGCTATAACACATAAAATAATATCAAAATAATTTTCTTCAACCTCGGATTAGTGTTCCCGAAACCACTGTTCCGACTAGCTGCAAAATCAGGCTGTTACACATTATCTACAAATTGACATCCAAGAGGAGTGTTATGAATATCTTATTAAGTGGATGCCCATCATGATCAAGATAAAGTTTTGATATACTTTAAATTCTAATAGTTATTAGAATTAGATCTCTACTTCTTTTATATTTCTTATGCCTATAAATAGAGACTCTGATGAAGCATTGTAGTCATCCCTTTGATTAATAAAATGCATTCTCTATTGCTTTCATATTTTCTTTGTTCTTTATTCTCCCCATCTCTCTTTATTTTAAAACATAAAAATCATTAATTAAAAATTCTAGAAATTATAATGTCAAAAATTAATTTTATAATTTGTATGATTTTTTTTTTACAATTTTTTATGATTTTATAAAAATAGATTTGAAATAGAAAATTATAAAATCATAAAATTATTAAAATAATCTCAAAATCTATGTAGAAATTTTAATATTTGGATAGACATATCTAATACTTTATTATCTAAAATAGATTGAAGCATAACTTAATTCAGAAATCGAATTATATATATTAAAAAAAGGTGAGAAAAAAATCATGGCAATATTCATTTATTCGGTTATAAAGTGAATAAATCTTCAAAACCAATTATACAATCCAATTGGAATTCTTTAATTGTAAAAACCTGTAACTTTAATCTCATAACAACTTTAGTCAAAATTTATAATAATAATAATAATAATAATAATAATAATAATAATAATAATAATAATAATAATAATAATAATAACAATAATAATAACCCTACAAGTATATGAATTAATGATACAATATCAAAAGGTTTTATTGAAAACAAATTGTAGTATCCAAATCCCCAATGGTAAACTTGAACTGCACCAAAGCAATTTTGAATGTCCAAAGTAATTGTGGGAAAGAAAAAGTTGCAGAAATCAATTTTTATCAATCGACAATATATATATATGCTTCAAGCATACGAGTAGAAGATCGACAAAATTAAAAATCAAAAATCAAAACTCTAGAATTTTAATACAAATTCAAAAGATTTAATCTTTCTATGATTGAAACATCAAATCTATAAAATATCAAGAACGAATTAATTTAAAAACAATATAAAATCAATTCAATCTTAATAATTCAACATGATGAGACTTAGATGTCGCTTGTTAGAACTATAAAGCTCTTGATACAAAATTGTTAGGGATCGATCCAATTAAGCAACGAACAAGTAAAAAATAGCGAAAGAAATTGAGAAATTGAACAATAAATTTAACATGGAAAAACCCCTCCTAAGAAGATAAAAAATAACGGATAAATATAATTTTACTATAATGGAAAAAGATCGAAGAGTACAAAAGATGGAAATAAAAAAACTAAACCCCAAAACCAAAAAATAAAAAACCTTCAAAACGTTCTCCAAAAGTGTTATGAGTTCTAATCTTTAATGGGTGTCTTTTCTAAGTTTGTAAAATAGTCTATTTATAGGCTAAATTCGTAGGTCAAATAATAATAAAATGATCTAGACTAATCGAAGTTTGAATGAAACAAATAAACAAAGTTTAACTGGGAGATTATCTTTTAAATTTGACTGAAATAAGTGGCATACTCAACAAATCTCCACCTTAACTCGTATTTCCACAACGCCATCTTTGTCAAAGCTCGCCACAGGCCTATCTTGAACTATGCAGGGAATTAACTGAGTTAAATCTATCCTTAGAAGCTGGAAGACTTCTTCGACTTGTGCACTTCCAAATCAAAACTAACTCAGGTATGATTTTCACGAATACAGTGCCCTAATTTTTCAAAACATGCATTCAAAAGAGAACCTCTCTTCAATAAAATGGTCATACATTTTTCCCTCCTATGACTAAGTTGTCTCTGCTCCAAACGAGTTGACTTCGACTCCGTAACGGACGAAGGACGTCCAATTTCACCGGTCACTGTAGAACCTTCTAGAGTATAAAAAATGTTAGTCTTTTTACCTTTTAACAAAATGAGAGCCATACTAGACACCTTAATGTCACTCGACTCGATGTTGATTCTGCAACCTTTTGAGTCTAAAATACTAAAGGAGATGAGATTCTTTCGTAAATTAGGTACATACTTGACATCTGAGAGTGTCCTAATCGTCCCATCATGCATCCAGATTTTAATAATATCAATACCGATTACCTTACTAAATTAATCATTTCTCATGCGTGCAACTCCACCTTCAAGCAAACTATATGTGGAGAACTATTCCCGGTTTGGACACATGTGGAAAGAACATCCCGAATCTAGGATCCACTCAGACGTAAGCTCGGAGCTTTCTCTCATTGACACTAACAAGAAATCATCACCCCCTTCGTCAGCCAAATTACCACCAGCTACATCTTTATCGTTGCTCTCAACAGCCATTTGATTTCGTAGTTTATAACAATCTGCTTTGATGTGACCTAACTTTTTTGATGCTACTGAAACGGAAGCTTGCCTATTTTTATTGCTATCTAAACTAAACTCATTGTTGAGTTTGTCTTTACTTAACAAATGACACTTCACATCCTTGAACAAGAGTTTGTCTCTTCCATAAATCAGGGTTTCCTTGGAAAACTTGTATGAAGGGGGTAAAGAGAACAATAATAGCATAATCTGATCTTCATCGTTAATCTTAACTTCAACATTATTTAAATCATTCAAAAGAGTAATAAGCTGACTAATTTGATCTCTAAGAAGCTTGCCTTCGTTCATGCGAAACGTGAATAGACATTATTTCAATACTAAATGGTTAGCTAGAGACTTAGTCGCATAAAGAATTTCTAACCTTTTCCACAAGGTAGATGAGGTTTCTCTATCAATACCTCCTACAATACCTTTTTCGCAAGGCACAACTAAATTGTAGATAGGGCCTTTTCATCAAGCTCTTCCCATTCTGTCTGATCTAGATTCTCAGCCTTTTTCCCGGTAACAACCTTTTTCAAGCCAGTCTGAACTAGAATTGCCATCATCCGAACTTGCCACAGATTGAAATTTGTGAAGGCACAAATTGAAATTTGTGAAACCATCAAACTTTTCAATGTCAAATCTTGTTGTTGTCTTCTTTGAACGAGCTAGACCTGTTCATGGGTAGGGCCGGCTCGCCCAAAAAGTAGGAGGGTATAGGTAAAAATATAGGTTCGAAAAATAGGCTTGGACAAAAAAATAAGGCCCATTTAGAAAACGGGTTGGGCCTTAAGTAAGGTTTTCTTGGCCTGAGCCTGGTTCGGCCCAGCCCGAATATGAAAATAAAAAAAAAACACCTAATTTTTATTACTGTTTTATTATTTTCTTGTTATTTTCTTCTTCTTTTTTTACTATTTTGTTACCATTTCACAATTATGTTACTACTATTTTGTTGTTATTATTTGGATATTGTATACCTCTTGTTTTGTTGCTAATTTTGTTACTATTTTTCACATTTGCTTGTTAAGTTACATTTATCTTAATGTTATTTAAGTATACATATTTTTTAAATCTATTTTCAATTTGTTGGGAAACATTTATTTTAATGTTTTTAGTATTTTTGTTGTATTATATTTTTTTTATAAAAATTATATAAAAAAAACTAATATTAGTAGGTTGGGCTCAGGTTTTAGTATTTTTATCCAGGCTAAGCTTAGGAAAAATTTTAGGTCCATTTTTCGGGTTGGACCAGGCCCGAGCTTAGCAAATAGGCCTAAATTTTTGTTGGGCCCAGCCCGACCCATGGACACCTTTAGAACAGGTTGATTTGCATAAATCGAACTAGCTCTGATACCACTTGTTGGGGTCGACTCGATTAAGAAACAAATAAGTAAAAAATAACGGAAGAAATTGAGAAATTGAACATACAAATTTAACATGGAAAAACCCATCCGAAGAGGATAAAAAACCACAAGTAAAGATAATTGTACTATAATGACAAAAGAACGAAGAGTACAAAAGATAAAAAACTAAACCCTGAAACCCGAAAACAAAGAACGTTCAAAATGTAAACACAAAATTCTCCAAAAGTATTATGAGTTCTAATATTTAATAAGTGTCTTTTCTAATATTGTAAAAGAGTCTATTTATAGGCTAAATTCGTATGTCAAAAAATAATAAAATAATCTAGACTAATAAGAGTTTGATTGAAACAAATAGATAGAGTTTAACTAGGAGATTATCTTTCAAATTCAACTGAAATATGTGGCATACTCAAGAAAAACTTAAATTAAAATCTGTCATGTTAAGTCGTCACAAATAAATAAAAAAGGTAACTCTCTTTCTCTTTTCTGAAGATGAAAATTAAATCACTTTTAATTTGAGTTAATATTTTATGAGAATAAATAATAATATATAACTATTCTTATTATATATAAATAGTGTCCATATTATCCACCATGTTATGTTCTTCAAACCCTTTTTTTTTTTTCTCTAATAGATCCCACAACTTAAAAAAGAAAATTTAAACATTCACGGGTAATCAATACACGTTTACTCATCACCAAGGGCAAAAAGTTCAAATTTTATCTTGTTTTCTAAAAATATCCAATATGCAAGACCTCATTTTAGGTTTATAGGAAGTTAAGCTTTTTCTAATGATTTGGCGTAGAAAGTACCAATTAACTCAACACAACTAAAATCATTCTTCTTTAATCGCTAAATTCAATCAAGTTTAAACCTCTATTCTTACTTCTTCAAACATTAATATCCAAACGAATGTTTTTTTTAAGTATCTGCAATTTTATATATATATATATATATATATATATATATAATAATGCCATGTTTAACGATATAACACAGAATCGGATTTGCATCTTAATATTTCAAATACATTTTAAGCCAAACTATGTAACTTTGAGTGTGATAATCTATCACCAATTAATTGAGAAGTTAAATTCTAATAACATTGATTTGCGTCAAAGAGACCAAATGACAGTATATATATTTGTTAAAGTATTATATAATGGAACCAAATTGAGCAGTAAATTCTGAAAAAACAAAACAAAAACCTAATTCCAATGATAAACCCATGGCTGAGAGGAGTCGACTAAATGAAAACAAAATTAAATCCAACGAAAATTCATATATGTGACATTTTTTTTTTCACTTTATGGTAAGGAGTAAACAAACAAATTTATAAAATAATACAACTCGAATCCAACAAAAATAAATGTGTTGTAAAACACCCAAGCTCACAACAATACTAAATTAAAATCTAGTTATACGTTTTAAAACTGTAAAATAAAAAATAAAGAAGGAAAAAATAATTTAAAAAATTAAATAAACGATTCAATATTTAGCCTGTAGTGTACACTACAATAAAATAGTTCTAAGACAATATTTTTTTTAAGTATCGGATAGACTTACTAACAACATACACTTTAATCAATTCTTTATATAAAAGTCGGGATATGAATGCTTAAAGTAATAGTTAAATAGAGTCAACCTTTATTATACATTTTCCAACCATATAAAAGTGTTGTTATATGAAAAAGCCTAAATCAACTCTTTTTGAACTACACCTTCTCTTTTTTAATGATTTAAATTTGTATCTTTAAACAACTTTTTAGGTTGACAATCTAATCATATCCCGACTTCATAAGAAAGCTGGAAAATATTAAGCTTTTCTCTCTAAAGAACACAACTTTGGTTCTTTCTCTCCTGTATTCTGTACGCAGATTACCCTTTTTTTCGCTGCATCTATCCATTTCTTTTACAAGCAAACAAAGCATCAAGTCACTTGTGGCTGCTACCATTTCGCTACCCATTTGCATCACCACCGTCCACTTGAGCTTCGGTACCACTTCCCCCAACTCCTAAACCTACCAAGCTAAGCTTCACGCGGCCCTGAGGAAGCTGGTCTGGAAACGGTAAATCCCAAAATCAAATCCCTAAAATTACCCCCGTTCGACCATGTATATATTGCGTACTGTATTTATTCTGAGTTGGAATTTAAACCAAGGTCATTGTTTTTTCATTCTCCAATAAATCTAGGGGGAAGATTTATCTGTTTATTTTGTTCTTTTATAGATTGTCTGTAAATAAAAAAAAAACAACGTCATCTTCTTTTGGCTTCCAAGTTTTAAAGGAGGATATCCAAAACTCACCCACCACTAGAAATGGTAGTGGATGCAAAACCTTCAATTTTCCTTACCAATAGAACATATCAGATTCTATTTGCTTTTTCACTTACCATTAGTGATATTTTCTTTTTCCCTCCTTGAGATTTTTAAGATATCTATTTAACTAATTCAAGGACAAAACTGCATAAACATGTGACAATGTGCATCATTTTTATTTCATCTATTTTCCCATGCCCTGTAATATCATATATGTTAATTGTCTTCTTGTTACTATATTGTCTTTTTGTCATGGTTATGCAATTATAATGGATAGATTATGCCTGCTTTTCCTTTATTTCTTGTTTCACCTTTTATAGCCTATAAACTTATGAGAAATGATAATTGTGTTGTTTTTCTAGCCTATTGTCGAAACCATCTATTTTTGGAAAAGGCGGGAATCGAACTTGGGTTTTGAAAATGAAAACAGGAGTCGCCACTGATCTTTATTTGGTGTGATCGGATCACCTTTGTTTTAATAAAGCGTTTTGGTTTACTAAAACAATATTTTTGGTCTGCGAAGTTTTGAGAAATCGAGTTCGGGAGTCGGTTACGTGCGAGGAAGGGTTAGCACCCTCGTCACGCCCAAAATTGGTACCGATTTGATTAATTAATGTCCTCGATTTCGAAGGTTGAGAATTTTAAAAAGAATTTAAATAAAATCGATCTCTTTCGGAAATATTTTGCGTTTTTGAATTGAATCAAGATTTTCTTGTTCCGAAGGAATAAAATATCACATCCAATACTTTAGGACACGATAGTTTAAATCCTCGAACCCAAGAACATCTTATAAATTTTCTCAAAATGAATATCAAGATTCTCTCGTTTCGAAGAAATAAAATATCACATCCAATACTTTAGGACACGACAATTTACATCCTCAAATCCAAGATCATCTCATAATTTTCCGAGACTCATGCATAAATATGTCAAAAGGGTATTCGAGTATTTGTTTAAAAGATATTCGATTATTTAGATTAAACGAAGAAGATTGCAACCCAATGCTTTAGGGCACGATCTCTCGAATTTCTGAATAAGGAATCTTATCTTTACGAGAAGAAATAATTTTGTATCGAGCAAAATCAACGTAACACAAGTTTATAATAAAATGTAAAACAAATTATAGTACCGATATGCGTAGCAACATGGAATTAAATGCGTTAATATGAATAACAATATAAAGGACGAAAATAGAAAATAGAACGAAAATAGAACAAAATAGGACAAGATAACAATGATAGTGATACGAAATATATACAATATAATAATGCTACTAATAATAATGATAACAATATATTAAAAAACATAATTATGATAATAACAATGAAAGGACTAAAAAGATGGTAAAATAACTAAAAAAGGATCAAATTGTATTTAAGAGGCGAAAGTTAGGGTCGATTCGAAATAAAATAAAAGGGAAAGGGCCTATATGGAATTCGCACAAAGGAACAGGGTCCAAAGAGGATATTATTCCCCAAATCCCCAGGACGCACCGTTTGTCGAGGACCAAACTGAGACTGAAAACAAATCCAGCAGCTAAAATCATGAAATAAAAATAATGGCTCAATCAAATCTCAGTACAGATAGGGGGGACCAGATGCGCAAATTTCCCTTTAAGGGAAAAATCCACGGATCCAGTGCATGGGTCGGGTTGACGCGCGGACCCTCCCCTCTTCAAACGGCGCCGTTTTGGATCCTTTATAAATGCCAAAAGAAAAAAACTTTTAAAAATCAATCGGTTTCAAACCCTTTTCAAAAAAAAAAATTGCTTTAAAATTCTCTCAACTCCCTCTCTCCCTTGCCGAACTCCGATCAGTGTCCACCGTAGATCCCGCTGCCGGCCACCATCATCGGCCACCGCACTCGGTGGCCGAAATTCGCAGAAGGTAGATTTTCCCCCCCTTTTTTTATTTTTGATATTATATAAACTGATTTTTTAAAGAAAACTTAAATAAATAAATAGAATGGGTTTATTTATATATGTATAGCTTAAAAATAAAACAGAAATAAACCTTGATACTTTGTTTCTTGCTTTCTTATTTGTAAACTGATATTGATTTCTGCTTCTAAACGTTTGCAACTGTTTGGATTCAAAGTTCCTTTTTTATTTCTTTTTTCTGATAAAAAAAAGAAGCCTCTTTACATTGATTTTCCTTGGCTTTATAGCCGAGAGATACAACTCTCCCTTTTATTAATCTATTATTTGTTCTATGCTTCTCTGTTTCTTCATTTCTCCATTTCCTTTGCAGGGCATGGGTGAAGCGTGCGAGCGATGGAGGCCGAGGTGCATGGGGCGCTGAGGAGGTAGAGGCGTGTGAGACCGAGGCGTAGAGAAGGGCACTGGAACAACGCGCGTAGGCACGGAGAATGACGCGCATGGGAAGTCGACGCGCGTATGAGGGACACGTGGATCTGAAAAGGCGCGCGTGGGAGTGGCAGACGAAAGGTCGGCGACGCGTAGCTTTGGGGCACCTTAGGTTTTTTGACTTCTGTTTCTGTTTTTTTCTTTGGAAATGGGCTCATGTAGATTGGGCTAGGTTGTTGGATTAGCTGATTTTGTTTGTACATGGACTGTTATTATTGGGCTTTTGAATTTTTTATTGTTTTTTAATGGCCCTGGGTTTTGTAATTGGGCTGGGCAAAAATTGGTTATTACAGCTGCCCCTCTTTGCTCATTGTCGTGAAACGAGAATTGAGCAAAGACAATAGAAGAATCAATTTTTGCTCAGTCTTGGCCAAGTCTTGATTCTTCAGTGCTCTTATTCTTCAGATGGCCTCATCTCAATCCACTATTCCTTTGTAGCTTTGACTCACTTCACTGATTCACTGCGACTTTGAGGTGATAAGAATTCAGAAAGAAGTGGTTCGTAATTTTGATCTTCTGACTGAAACTTCTCGAAAAAGTTTGATCCTCAATACACTCAGGGAGGAGGGATTAGTAGCTTTGTCCTGCTCCATTAGGACGTCGAGGTAATGGGAATTCAGAGAGAAGAGATCTGTAACTTTGATCTTCTTACTGAAACTTCTCGGAAAGGTTGATCCTCAATACACTCAAGGAGGAGGGATTAGTAGTTTTGTCCTGCCCCCTTGAGACTTCGAGGTGATAGGAATTCAGAGAGAAGAGATCCGTAACTTTGATCTTCTCACTGAAACTTTTCTAAAAGGTTGATCCTCAATACACTCAAGGAGGAGGGATTAGTAGTTTTGTCCAGCCCCCTTGAGACTTCGAGGAAATAAATCTGAACTTTTCAATTTGCTTCCTTATTATCTTCAGGAAGACTTCAATCTTTAGACTACTCCGCTGCCATCTCAAAGGAACTGAATCTGAACTTCTTGGTTTGCTTCCTTACTATCTTCAGGAAGATTTCAATATTCAGTCTGCTCCACGGGAACAAAATCTGAAGTTCGATATTGTTATAGTGTTTTTTTTGGAGGAACCAAATGATGAGGATGTTATGATCGGGATGACTCAAATGCTCCTAACTACATGTGCTACGGATGACATTTATATGAATGCTGAATGTTACGAGAATGATGATTTTTCACAATGTACAGATGACTAGGATGTAATGATCGTGATGAATCAAATGCTCCTAACTGGATGTGTATGAATGCATGAGAAAGATCCCTTTTATTGTTTGGGTCGTCATTGCTCATAGTTCAACAAGGTTCTATCACTGATGCGTTACGATGCTTTCTTGTTCAGCCGATATCTTTAACGGGAAACCCAAAGAAACGATCATATTCTATCAGCAAGCTTGCCCCGCTGTAATTTCATAGTCCCTTCCACTGTACCCTCTGGGACATAAAGTTTGTACCTCCTACTGCAACTTTAGGAGAATAACATTTGGTTTCTTCCAACCATCCTGCTGCGACTCTGAGGTATAGGATCAATCACTGTTCATTGGGTATAATGGTATCATGGTTTCATTGTGTACCTGGATCAGCATTACTCGTTATTTGTCAAGGTTGTATCACCGAAGAAATGTCTCGTCTTTGTTCAAAGAAATAATCATTTTTCTCCAACATTTCTAAACCCTAGGCTGAATGAATTCTGAATAATAGTCATGTTTCAGGTCCTTGTATTATTCAGAGGCTTTCAGAGTAATATGCAGAACTCCTTTTATGAAGGTATTATTAGTCCAGTAATTATTATTTCAATGTAAAATACTCGGAAATGATTGTAAGAAGGAAATTGATTGGGAGCATAGCTTGAAACAAAACAGGTTAATCCAAACTGGCAAATACAATCAAGAAGGAAATTCATTGAATAAGATAATCACAAATTACAAATTTAAAATGGGTAAAATAGAAATTAGGTGCCCCAGATATCGCAGCCTAAGCTTCTCTGCCTGAGTATTTGGAAGACCATTTTGAGCTTGATACGTACTTAAGAGATCTTAAGTATTTTGTCGATGCACCAAGACATAACATACCCCTTCCTTGTCCATTCGAGTGAAGCAGGATTTTTCCCATCACAATTTGAGCCGCCTTTTTTAGGTTTTGGACCCAAATCCCTTTTGGTCTCAAAGTGCCCTTCGCGGGTTTTCACCTTGGCCTCTCCCCCCCCTTTTTTTTTTAGATCAAGATGTCCTTTGCAGGTTTTCGCCTTAGCCATTTCAAGCAAAGTATCTTTTGACTGAATCTGAATTTACGAGGTTGGGCAAGCTCTTCCCATCCATTTCAGTTAGAATCAGTGCACCTCCGGAGATAGCCTTCTTCACCACGTAGGGTCCTTCCCAATTCGGTATCCATTTTCCTCTGTAATCCTTCTGTATGGGAAGGATCTTTTTCAGTACCAGGTCTCCCTCGTGAAACTCTCTTAGGCGAATTTTTTTGTCATAGGCTCGTATCATATGCTTTTGATACATCTGACCGTGACGAATAACCCTTAGCCTCTTTTCTTCGATTAGGTTCAATTGATCGTATCGAGCCTGAATCTATTCGGCTTCATCCAGCTTTATTTCTGTCAAAACCTGAAGAGAAGGTATTTCCACTTCAATGGGTAGGACTGCCTCCATCCCGTAGACCAGTGAGAAAGGTGTTGCCCCAGTAGAGGTTCTGACGGATGTTCGATAAGCATAAAGTGCAAATGGTAATTTCTCATGCCAATCCTTGTAAGTCTCGGTCATTTTCCTCACTATCTTCTTGATGTTCTTATTCACTGCTTCCACTGCCCCATTCATTTTTAGACGGTACGGAGATGAGTTATGATCTTTAATGTTGAATTAACTACAAACATCTGCTATCGTGCTGTTGTTCAAATTCAATGTGTTGTCTGATATGATCCTCTCAGGCATCCCATATCGGCAAATGATCTCCTTCTTTAAAAACTGACTAACCGCTGATTTAGTGACGTTAGCATATGAAGCAGCTTCTATCCATTTCATGAAGTAGTTAATGACCACGAAGATAAATCGATGACCGTTCGAAGCTTTTGGCAAGATTGGTCCGATGACGTCTATGCCCCACATAGAGAATTGCCATGGGGAAGTCATAACATGTAACGGTGAAGGGGGTACGTGAGTCTTGTCCCCGTATATCTGGTATTTGTGACATGTCTTAGCATACTTGATACAATCCCCTTCCATAGTAGACCAATAATATTCAAATCTCATGATTTGTCTAGCCATTGTGAAACCATTTGCATGTGTTCCGCAAACACCCTCGCGGATTTCTTCCAAAATTTTCTTAGCTTCCACTGCGTTGACACATCTCAACAGTACTTGATCCTTCTTTCTTTTGTATAGGACCTCCCCGTCCAGGAATCACAGGCTAACCTTCTCAATGTCCTCTTTTCATTCTCGGTTGCTTGTTTGGGGTATTCGCGATTTCTCATATATCACAATATATCTTGGTACCAGGGGTGATCGTCCCTTTCTTCTTCCTTTATGTTGCAACAATAAGCTGGGGCCCCGTAAATACTCATTTGAATGGGCTTTACATCTTTTTGCTTACTCACCTTAATCATGGAAGCCAAAGTGGCCAAAGCATCCGTCATTTGGTTTTCTTCTCGCGGGAGATAACTAAAAGCGATATCATCAAACTCCTTAATTAACCCCATGACTACCCTTCGATAATTGATCAATTTGAGGTCTCTTGTCTCCCATTCGCCTTTTAGTTGGTAGATCACTAGTGCAGAATTTCCATATACTTCCAGCGCTTTAATTCTATGTTCTATGGCAGCGCGGAGTCCCATGATACATGCTTCGTATTCTGCCATATTGTTTATGCAATCAAAATCCAACTTGCATGTGAATGGGTAGTGATCTCCATTTGGGGATACCAAGACTGCCCCAATCCCATTTCCAACAGCATTTGATGCTCCATCGAAATTCAATTTTCAAAGGCAATCTTTTGCGGTGTCCTCTTCAACAGCTGCCACATACATTAGATCCTCATTGGGGAAATCAAAGTTCAACGGCTCATAATCTTCTAAAACTCTGCTAGCTAGGAAGTTGGCTATTGCACTCCCTTTTACAGCTTTCTGACTCACATATACAATATCAAATTCAGACAACAGAAGTTGCCATCTAGCCATCCTTCCATTCAAAGCAGTTGCCTCCATCATATACTTTAGAGGGTCTAACTTCGAGATTAACCAGGTCGTGTGATACAGCATGTATTGTCTCAATCTCTAAGTCGTCTAAATCAACGCACAACACAGTTTCTCAATTGGCGAATATCTCAATTCGCACTCTGTGAATTTCTTACTGAGGTAGTATATCGCCTTTTCTTTTCTTCTTGAATCATCATGTTGACCTAGCACACATCTCATAGAGTGATTAAGCACCGTCAGATATAGGATTAATGGCTTATCTGGGCATGGAGGTGACAGTACTAGAGGGTTTGACAAGTACTGTTTGACCCTATCGAAAGCTTCCTAACATTCATCATCCCATACGCCTGGATTATGTTTCTTCAAAAGACGAAATATGGGATCACATTTCTCGGTTAACTTTGAAATAAACCGAGCAATGTAATTTAGTCTTCCAAGGAAACCTCAAACTTCTTTTTGAGTGCGCGGTGGAGGCAATTCTTGTATAGCCTGGACCTTGTCTGAGTCAATCTTGATCCCCTTCTTGCTGACTATGAAGCCCAACAATTTGCCAGATATAGCTCCAAAAGTACATTTCGTAGGATTGAGTCTCAGTTGGAATTTCCTTAACCTCAGAAATAGTTTCTGCAAAACTCGGATATGTTCTTCTTCTGTTCTAGACTTTGCAATCATGTCATCCACATAAACCTCAATCTCTTTATGCATCATATCATGGAACAAGGTCACCATGGCCCTTTGGTATGTAGCCCCTACGTTTTTCAACCCAAACAGTATTACTTTATAACAGAATGTGCCCCACAATGTTATGAAGGTAGTCTTTCCTATATCTTCAGGATGCATTTTTATCTGATTGTATCCGGAGAAACCATCTATGAAGGAAAACAGTGAAAAGCCTGCTGTATTGTCTACTAGAGTATCAATATGAGGCAAAGGAAAGTTATCCTTTGGGCTAGCCTTATTTAGGTCTCTATAATCCACACACATTCGTACCTTTCCGTCTTTTTTAGGGACAGGCACGATATTGGCTACCCATTCTAAATATTTTATCTCTTGCAAAAATCCAGCGTCGAACTGCTTTTGGACCTCTTCCTTTATTTTCAGCATAATATCTGGTCTCATCCTTCGGAGCTTCTGCTGAACTAGCTTGTAATCCCTCCTTATGGGTAAGCGGTGTACTGTAATATAAGTGCTTAAACCAGGCATATCTTTATAAGACCATGCGAAGACATCCTTGAATTCCTGCAACAATTTGATAAGATTCTGCCTTGTTCCCTCAGCTATACATGTTCCAATATTTACCATTTTCCCTTTCTCCAAAGTCACAGTCTTTACTGCTTCCTTATGAAGCCGGATTTGTCTCTCCTCCTGCTCTACCATTCTTAACAAATCAGGAGATAAGTCACCGTCTGTGTCATCTTCAAAATCCTGTAATTTTTCTAAGCATATATCTTGCTCAAAAGGATATTTCGAATCTATGGCGGCGTTGTCAAGTCATTGATATCCAGGGACCTGTTGCAGTTCAAGAAAATGCGGGAGGAATGAATGAATTTGTAAATGGATAATTGCATGTATGATAATGACGAAAGAATGATCAGAAAATAAAGAAAGGAAATGTTTGCTTCAAATGATGGTGAAAATGCATTTTATTGATATAACAATACTTGAACATGTGCCTATTTCACAAAAGAAATCTTGTTGCTCTTAGGTTTAAAGCGACAAGTGTGTCCTGGACATTACTCTGAATAAGCCCTAAATACTAAAGGGATTTCCTCTGCAGTCTAATTGTTCAAGATGCTTCCCGATTCATGAGGCTAAATATTTGATAAGACTCCTCCTTCAACTACCTCCTCAGATATGGCACTAATGTAGACATCGCCCAACATTGCTGCGATGTCCTCTCCCTTCTGCGTCTTCGGCTCAGAGTGAATTACCCCTCCCGACACAAAGGTTTTGGATATGTGTGGAATTATCATGGGTTCCCACTTGGTTTCCTCTCTACTCAAACGAGCGCATCTTCTTTCTTGCCTCCTTTCTAACTCTTTCTTCTTTTGTCTTGCATCTGGCCTAAATCCCACGCCAAAGTGATCTTGTTTTTCTCTCAACGTCGGGGCTGCCATTCTCCCCTGAAGGTACTTTCCTAGTCCTCTTCCCGGTAAAGCGCCTTTTCCCACGGTCTTTTTCAATCCTATTTTGGTAGTCTTGGAGATTCTCGGTTTCAAGATTCTGTTTCCTTCCATAATAAAAGTTGCATTCACAAACTCGAGAGATCGGAAAGAGCATTTAGCTGCCTCATCATTTATCTCCAAGTACGGCATATCACTAGTCACAGCTGCAATAATGTCCTCCTCAGCTTTTATCGTTACCAGCCGGCCATCCGCTACCAACTTCACCTTTTGATGTAATGATGAAGGTACTGCCCCTGACGGATGTATCGATGGTCTCCCTAATAAGTAGTTATAGGAAGGCTCGATGTCCATCACCAGAAAATCTACTTCGTAAGTAGTTGGGCCAATTAGTAAGGGTACCTTAATCCTCCCCATGACTCTTCTTTGGGTGTCGTCAAACGCCTTTACCATGCTCTGGCACTCCTTCATGTGTGAACTGTCCACTGGTAATCTATTTAGGGTGGACAAGGGCAATACATTTAATGCAGACCCGTTGTCTATCAAGACCCCTGGCAGTATGTACCCTTTGCATCTAGCGGTAACGTGCAAAGCCTTGGTGGATCCTCTACCACCTGGTGGTATTTCATCATCATTAAAATAAATGAAGTTGTCCACACTTATGTTGCCGATCAATCGATCCAATTTATTAACCGAGATGTCACTGGCGACGTAGGTTTCGTTTAAAACTTTCATCAGCGCGTTCCTGTGTACTTCTGAGCTCTGAAGCAAAGCCAACACAGATATGTGCGCTGGTTGTTTGTGCAGCTGTTCTACCACACAATATTTCATCGTGTTTTTGAAATTTTGAGAACTCTTTAGCTTCTTCCTCGATCCATCGATTCCTTGGTTCTCGGCTCAGGCTCAACTGGCTTTTCTTTCTCCTGTTCCACCATTAGAGCTTTTCCCTTTATTAAGTCGTAGCGTCCCCCGCTTCGAGTATGGAAGGCTTCATTTAAATCCTCCTTCGTCATATTAGCCGAGTTCTTTTTTTTTTTTGACTGCTACATTCACTCATAGTTCCAGGAAACCTCCTTACTATCTTTGTAAGCAAAGGCAGTGGGCTTCCGTATTATTACTTTCGGCGCTACCTGCATGCCCGCCTCATTGTTAGCCGAATTCTCCTTCCTTGAGATCACCTCCTTTCTTGGGATCACTGCATCGCATTCGGTGGTAGGCCTTCGTATTATCACTTTTGGTGCTACCCGTATCCCTGCTTTATCGCTTTTGGGACGCGAAATAATGATCATCGGAAGGTTAACTTTCGAACTTTTTACTATTGACTCTGACGTGCATATGCTCCTCTCTTCTATGCCTTCATCATAAAATTCGACTTCTTTATTGTTCATTAAATTTTGCGCCAGAGTTCTGAATTCCCCGCAATTTTGAATCTCATACCCCAACTCCTGATGGTGCCCACAATAATTTGTCAGCTCTCCTTGACTCTTTTCTGTAATAATTAATCCCTGTTTGACCATTTCTTTCCAGACCAATCTTAAGGGAGTCTTAACCTCCGCGACACTTGCTTTGATTCTTTTTTCTGAACTTTCGCTAGTTGCGTTGACTCCGCCATTAGCATGATTGGGTAAAGGATTTGTTCTGTTTGGCATGTCATCTAACTCGACCACACCCATATTGATAAATTTCTCCACCAATTTCTTTAAAGCCAGGCAATTCTCTATTGAGTGTCCCGTGATTCCTGCATGGTATTCATACTGTGCATTTGAGTCATACCACTTGGGATACGGAGGTTGCATTGGTTTTAGATGATATGGGGACACAATATGTGTGTCGAACAGGGTTTGATACATCTCCTTGTACGTCATCGGAATCGGTGTGAATTGGAGTTTCTCATTATTTTGTCTTGAGGTGCCAAGTTCTTTCTTGGGTAACCCCTGCTGCCCCGTGGCCGTTGCTTTTGGCTGATTAATGGTGATTGACTTCGGGTGTCCTATGTTCGCGTTATTCACCTCACTTTCTTTTTTTCCTTGAGGGTATTCTTTTGGCACTTCCCCCCGTCTCGATCCCTCCACTTTTTATAATGTTCTCGATCATCTCTCTGGTCGTTACGATGTCCGAAAAGCTCCTGGTTGCACTTTCTAACATATGCATGAGGAATGGGGCTTTCAGTGTGCGGATGAAGAGCATTGTGGTCTCTTTCTCCAGAAGTGGTGGCTGGACTTGGATGGCAACCTCCCTCCACCTCTGTGCATATTGCCTAAAGCTTTCGTTCCCATTTTTTTTCCATGTTTTAAAGAGTGATCCTATCGGGGGTCATGTCTGTTACGTGACTGTACTACTCCAGGAATGCTTGAGCCAAATCTTTCCATGAACCAATTTTGGCACGACTCAACTGATTGTACCATCTAGCTGCAGCTCCCACCAGGCTATCTTGGAAACAATGAATCAGCAGTGGGTCATTACTAGTGTATCCCATCATCTTTCTATAAAACATAGTAATATGGGCCTCTGGGCAGCTTGTCCCATTATATTTCTCGAACTCAGGCATCTTAAAATTGTATGGGAGCACTAAGTCAGGGACCAAGCTTAAATCATTGGCATCTATTCCCTGACGTTTACTGACATTTTCTATAGCTTTAAATTTCTCCTCCAACCACTTATATTTATCTTCTAGCTGCTTTGGTAATTCCACTTTTGCCCTTTCAGCTATCTCATCCAAATCAGGGACATTGGGATTGATTGGACTTTCTCCCGGGTTGATACCCGAACCCGTTGGGAGGTGTGTCGGTATTGCGGTATCAGCCTGATATTGCGGCCTGATAGTGACAGATGCCCTTTGGGGATACGTATTCAGTGGCGTTTGGGTGTTCAGCGGGGTAAGAGCGGGGTTATCACTATCGTTCCTTGAGCTAGTAGCAATGCCCTTTTCCTTCTCACGTTCTTTAGACATCAATTGCGCCAGCTGGTTTATCATGTTATTCTGGGATTCTTGCATCCACTCCATCATGTCCTACTGGATTTTGGCCAGCTGCTCCTGTAGTTGTGCTTGTCCTTTCATTTGATCCTGGATTTCTTTTTGCATTTATTCTAGTCTTTCCATTCTTTGATCTATTATTTTTGTTTTGCCTCTTGTATCGTAGTGATGTTCTAGGGTAACTGCCATAATTTTAGGGTCCCTTTGTGAGATTCAATGTGTATGATGCAATGTGATGCTGATGTATGAGATGTATGCAAAAAAAATGTTGATTCCAATTTAATTTCCATTAGAATAGCTTTTCTAGAAAACAAGTTTCTTCACATAAAATGGATTACATATAAGGCCTGGACCTAATACTTAAAGCCTTGACTTTCTCAAGAAGCCAAGCTAACTCTCGACCTCTCTCTGACTCTGACTCGTACATCAAACTTAATACATCAGCTCGAACTGCCGAAGTTTGCAAGTGATCCGCCACCTCTCGTATTTGAGCCACGGCTTCTCCCATAACATAATCTCGACTTCTGACTTGGCTCTGAGAGTGATGCAGTTGTTGCTTCCATTGCTCCTCATTGGCTTCAAAAAGTTCTTCCCGTAGCTCATAACCATGTAAGGCAGATTCTAGCTCTTCAATTCTTGCTTTCATTTCCTCAATTTTGCTCAACTAGCCTTCAATTCGGCTATGGAATTACGGCTACGATACTGATACAGTGATCTTTCCAATTCTGACACCCGAATTTTTAACTTCTCTTTCTCATTTTGACTTTCCATAAAATCTTTTTTCAGGGCATCTTCTCGCTCGTAGGTATCTCGGAGTTTCTTTTCCCACTGACTCGCTCTATTCTTTTCCTCTTTAATTTCTTGACGCCATTGCTCTAACGTTTTTCCAAGTCTCGTAGTTCTCATCAACCTTCGTAGCTTCTTGTAGTCAGTCTTCAAACCATCCAAATCTTCTTCAGCTTTAATCTTCCCTTTCCTCAACTTCTCAGCTTCTAGTTTTTGAATATCGACATCCAAACCTAGTTGCATTTTCTCTTCCTCTAGTTGTTCTATCCTTTTTCTTAATTCCCGATTCCTTTCCTCAAAATCCTGTTTGATGATTTCAAGCTCGGAAGGGATCACCCGTAAGTGCTCTTCTAGTGATCGGATGTTTTTTTGGTCTGATGTGGGGATATTATCATCGATTCTTTGACTTCTCCACCGGTCATACTCAGGGGTCGTCATCGGATTGGCAGCGAACCTTTTCATTTTATGAATTCGGCTCCAGGCATTTGATATCTCACGAACTCTCCTCTTGTAATTTTCTCCTTTATATTCAAACTCGCACTGGGCTAACACTTGTGTTGGCGGCGTAAATTGTCTCGATCTGTACTGTCTTAACACGAGGAGAGGAGTGTACCATACAGCTCCCCATATTCCGAGCATGGGGACATAATCAAGGTCTCCACACCTATATAAGATTGGGTCAGGAATCATCCAAGGAGCTCTCCACTCTATATCTTCTTCTTGTAGGCTTTGTAAAATCATCATTCAGCTTTTTTTCGTGATATCGTCTCGTCTAGGCATGGCCACTATATTTTTTAACGGAGAATAGTCCTCGGAGAAGATTAGACACGATACCTTTTCCATTTTCCAAAAATGACCGTGAAATCATGCTAGTAAGAGTTGGGCACAACCGATGAATATCCCTTCGCCCGCTCTTTGACTCGCGCTTAGGGACCTAAAAGTTTCCGCAAGAATCGCAAGAATAGGAGTGATCCTTCTGTCTAATTTGTCAAATAGATCAGACATCACCTCGTCCACATATCCTAGAGCTTTGGGGAAGATGACCAGTCCACAAATGCTCAAAGCTAACACATCAACCCTCTTTTTTTTCCTCAGGATGTGCTATGATCAAATCTCTCAGATTTCTCCAAGGGATGCACTTACAATCCCCCTTTTGTTTTGTCCGGGTCGTAACCCACTGCTCGCTCATCCCCGTAATATTCATCAGCTTTTTTGTGAATGTGGGGACATTAACGGCTTTCAAATAAGCCTTATCAGTTTGAATTCTTGGGCAGCAGAGCAGGGCTGTGTACTCCTCTATGGTAGGAACCAAATCTACTTTCCCAAAAGTAAAGCAATTGTAAGCAGGATTCCAAAACTGGGCCATTGCTCGAAACAAGTGCTGGTCTACCTTGATGTCAAGTAGATAAGGCAAATCGCCATAATAATAGTAGAATAGTTGCTTGATCCTGTCGTCCCATTGACTCCAGATTTCCCTCATTTCTTGAAGATTATTTTGAGTTACGCTGATGCGTGTGTAATCCCACAACTCTGATATGTATCCCTCTGTAAGGCTATCCCCTTTCTCTTGTTGTACTGTCTCGGCCCATATCCGGACGGCCGCATTGTCTTCTACTTTATCAAGAAATCCCTTTTCCATGACAAGCTATCTATTCAGCAATCGAATGTGAATCAACACCCTTTCGATGAATATGCCATGCAAAAATAAAGATGAAGCAAGTCATTATTTCATACACATTAAGCAGCAAATGGAATACTTAATCGGGTAACTATGAGGGTTCGGCATGGCTCTATCTAGGGTGGTTCTTAAGGTTCGCTATATGGGGTTCGATTCTGGAGTAAAGGTACCTGAACCAGCAGATTCCTCAATCCTCACCCATTGTAGGCTCATATGGACCGAGTTCAGTTCAGGGGAATACATTTTCCTATGGCTGCACGGAAATGAAAATCTCACGAAGACATAGGTACAGATGCATCCCGAAAGTGATCCACTATCTTGCACGGAGGTGAAAACCTCACGAAAGAGTAGCTTCTCACTCCCACTTAAAAGGGTGTGACCACGGTCATACAATATGATGAAAAAAATATTATACGAGACTCGAACCACATAATCAGATAAGATGACGCTAGCAAATGCAATAAAAAGAATCGTATTTTTCAAATCAAATTTTCAACTTTCGACATAAGGATAATTTTTCAAATCAAATTTTCAATTTTCGACAAAAGGACAGAAATTAATCAATCTTACGGCTTGACTCTCAACAAGTCCCCAGCGGAGTCGCCAAGTTGTCGAAACCATCCATTTTTGGAAAAGGCGTGAATCGAACTTGGGTTTTGAAAATGAAAAAAGGAGTCGCCACCGATCTTTATTCGGTGTGATCGGATCACCTTTTTTTTAATAAAGCGTTTTGGTTTACTAAAACAATGTTTTTGGTCCGCGAAGTTTTGAGAAATCGAGTTTGGGAGTCGGTTACCTGCGAGGAAGGGTTAGCACCCTCGTCACGCCCAAAATTGGTACCGATTTGATTAATTAATGTCCTCGATTTCGAAGGTTGAGAATTTTAAAAAGAATTTAAATAAAATCTATCTCTTTCGGAAATATTTTGCGTTTTTGAATTAAATCAAGATTTTCTTGTTCCAAAGGAATAAAATATCACATCCAATACTTTAGGACATGATAGTTTAAATCCTCAAACCCAAGATCACTCATAAATTTTCTCAAAATGAATATCAAGATTCTCTCGTTTCGAAGAAATAAAATATCACATCCAATACTTTAGGACACGACAATTTACATCCTCGAATCCAAGATCATCTTATAATTTTCCGAGACTCATGCATAAAAATGTCAAAAGGGTATTCGAGTATTTGTTTAACAGATATTCGATTATTTAGATTAAACGAAGAAGATTGCAACCCAATGCTTTAGGGCACGATCTCTCGAATTTCTGAATAAGGAATCTTATCTTTACGAGAAGAAATAATTTTGTATCGAGCAAAATCAACGTAACACAAGTTTATAATAAAATGTAAAACAAATTATAGTACCGATATGCGTAGCAACATGGAATTAAATGCATTAATATGAATAACAATATAAAGGACGAAAATAGAACAAAATAAACGAGTCAAGATGATGATAATGGAAAATGGAAATAAGAACAATGAATAATAATAAAATTATTATAAGTATAAATATGGAAAGAAAATATAATTATGATAGTAATAATAATCGTAAAAAAATAAGAATGTAATAATGAAAGTAATAATAAAATGATAAAAATATATAATAAACATAACAAAAATAAGAAAGAGTTAGCAAGGATAATTATGATAAAAAAGAAAATGATAATGATATGCTAGTAACATAATAGTAGCGAAAATAATAAAAATAATAGTAGTGGTAATAACAATAAATAATAAATATAATAATAATATATACAAAATATGTATAAGATATAAATATAGTAATAATAATAATAATAATAATAATAATAATAATAATAATAATAATAATAATAATAATATAACAATGATAGTGATACGAAATATATACAATATAATAATAATGCTACTAATAATAATAATGATAACAATATATTAAAAAACATAATTATGATAATAACAATGAAAGGACTAAAAAGATGGTAAAATAACTAAAAAAGGATCAAATTGTATTTAAGACGAAAGTTCGGGGTCGATTCGAAATAAAATAAAAGGGGAAAGGGCCTATATGGAATTCGCACAAGGGAACAGGGGTCCAAAGAGGATATTATTCCCCAAATCCCCAGGACGCACCGTTTGTCGAGGACCAAACTGAGACTGAAAACAAATCCAGCAGCTAAAATCATGAAATAAAAATAATGACTCAATCAAATCTCAGTACAGATAGGGGGGACCAGATGCACAAATTTCCCTTTAAGGGAAAAATGCGCGGATCCAGTGCACGGGTCGGGTTGACGCGCGGACCCTCCCCTCTTCAAACGGCGCCGTTTTGGATCCTTTATAAATGCCAAAAGAAAAAAACTTTTAAAAATCAACCAGTTTCAAACCCTTTTCAAAAAAAAAATTTGCTTTAAAATTCTCTGAACTCCCTCTCTCCCTTGCCGAACTCCGATCAGTGTCCACCGTGGATCCCGCTGCTGGCCACCGTCATCGGCCACTGCACCTGGTGGCCGAAATTCGCAGAAGGTAGATTTTCCCCCTTTTTTTTTATTTTTGATATTATATAAACTGATTTTTTAAAGAAAACTTAAATAAATAAATAGAATGGGTTTATATATGTATGTATAGCTTCAAGAAAAATAAAACAGAAATAAACCTTGATACTTTGTTTCTTGCTTTCTTATTTGTAAATTGATATTGATTTCTGCTTCTAAATGTTTGCAACTGTTTGGATTCAAAGTTCCTTTTTTATTTCTTTTTTCTGATTAAAAAAAAGAAGCCTCTTTACATTGATTTTCCTTGGCTTTATAGCCGAGAGATACAACTCTCCCTTTTATTAATCTATTATTTGTTCCAGGCTTCTCTGTTTCTTTGTTTCTCTGTTTTCTTTGCAGGGTATGGGCGAAGCGTGCGGGCGATGGAGGCCGAGGTGCATGGGGCGCTGAGGAGGCAGAGGCATGTGAGACCGAGGCGTGGGGAAGGGCATTGGAACGACGCGCGTGGGCACGGAGAACGACGCTCATGGGAAGTCGACGCGCGTGTGAGGGACGTGTGGATCTGAAAAGGCGCGCGTGGGAGTGGCAGACGAAAGGTTGGCGGCGCGCAGCTTTGGGGCACCTTAGGGTTTTTTACTTCTGTTTCTGTTTTTTTCTTTGGAAATAGGCTCATGTAGATTGGGCTAGGTTGTTGGATTAGCTGATTTTGTTTGTACATGGACTGTTATTATTGGGCTTTTGAATTTTTTATTGGTTTTTTAATGGGCCCCGGGTTTTGTAATTGGGCTGGGCAAAAATTGGTTATTACACCTATAATGGATAGATTCGTTGAACGCTCTCCCTATATAATCTAGGAAAATGGTTGGCAAAGCTCGAACATTAAGATGTGTACGAATTGAGGTAAATGTTGTTGCTTTCAGCTTCTTAGTTGATTTTGTGAAGCGAGTACTTGATTATTTTTTTCTGGGGATTTTTTACAACTTAGAAGTAGGGAGAAGTTAATACTAAATCTTCGATTGCTTGCATCAATGCCAGTGACTGTCTAGTAAATGTTGTCGCTTTAAGTTTTATACTTGACCTTTTTGCCTTGTGGATCAATTAGATGTATGGAATGCAAAATGTAAATATATGATCTATGGATATATTAGATCCATGATCACACTTGAGAAAAAGATAAATCCTTAGCTTTCTGTATGCAATGTTAGTAAAGTTAAAAAAATGTTAATTTTTCTATTCATTTTAGGATGATTTGACAAACAATGTAAGTTAAGAGTTAAAAGAGACGAAGAATTAAATAGAGGGCTAAAATGAATTTTTTTTTTATAAAGTTTAGATGACCAAAAAAGTCATTATATCTACATATTTTTATTAGGGGTGAGTGTTTGATCGGATTGAGTGAAAAATTTCAAGTTATTTGAGTTGATGAGTCCTATTTTATCATCCTAACTCGATTTGAAATTTTTTTGAATCTAGTCGAGTAAAATGAAATTCGAGTTGAATCAAATCGAGTGAAATTATTCGAATTAAATTAAAAAAAAGTAAACATGTCAAATTAAAATATTTTTACAGTATAATTAATTTCTGTTTGAGCACAAAAATTTAAAATCATATATATATTTGAAAACTTTTTCAAAGCAAAATAATAATAATAAAAGATATTTTAGTATGATAAACTTGAATATTTTATTAACTTATTTAGGTGCCAAAATTATTATTTTAGAAAAAAAATTAAAATTAAAATTTTGTTTAATTTTCTTTAGAATTTTTTTAAAAAATTTTATAATTTTTTTAAAATATGTAAATTTAAATTTTATGAATATTTTAAATTTTAAAAATTATTTTGAATTTTTTTTATGTAATTTTTGTTGAAAGAGATAAATTAGCTTATTTTCAAAATTGATAAGAACCAAAAGAGTATTTACGTCAATTTATTATTCAAATTAATTGAATTGTAAAAATTAACTCGATTTGAATTCGAAACTCGAATTATATATTATTTGGTTACTGTAACACCCTAAACTTGGCCTGGACGTCCAGTCCAAATTTAAAGAGTTATATTAACGATACTCAAATACCATACATATAACACAATAATACTAAACCGTATGTCGCATAATATTCATCACAAAGATTAGTTAAGTATATAATCATCCAAAAGTCATACTATCATAGTTTACCGAGTTTCTAAAGTAGTATTTAAATGAAAGATAAATGCTTGACCGAGCTTCCGCGATGCCGACCCGTTCAAGACTAAGAACCTCTTAAAATCCAACCAACAATAAAGTGAGCTATGAACTCAGTGCATAAAGAAGTTTGTTCACATAAAGACATTTACCAAACAGTGTCTGTATTCAAATATTCGATCTGATAACAGAAACATTTCTAGTTCAGATCCAAGACAGGTTAATTTCAGATGCAAAAACAATTTCAGTTTCATATACAAAACAGATCAGAGTCAGATGCAGATATTCCTAACCCCTATCTGTTACACACCATCTTCTTCCATCCCAACACATCGTTAAAGGCGTTCAATGCCCAACCAACCCTACACACCATAGAGTGTCTGTCTGACACGTTTATAGGAGCGCAGCTTAGCTGCTAAATCGTAATGCGACGAAGCGCCGGGATCAGAAAACATATGGTGGCTTAGCCACTAATTTAGAACAGTTCACTTCCTTTTTTACAATATCCCAACCCATGCATGTGCAGAGAACCAATATCCATAATATGTATTCAGTTATTCTAAATTGTTCCACAAGTAGATAGCATAGTTCAATATCAAACTAAGTATCATAGTGCACATACAGGTATAGAATTCATGCATGTCACAGGGTATCAGAAAATTCTCATTCAATCAAATTCAGACCATTCATACTATAGGGACGCCAATATCAGTCTTAAGTAACATTTATGGCCTTAAAAAAGGTTTTTGGGCCCTTTTATATATACCACATGGCCTGGACACACACCCGTGTCCTTACCCGTGTGGTTTACACGGCCTAGGCACACGCCCATGTCCTTGTCTGTGTGGTTTTAAAGCATAAATCATAGAGTTACACGACCTAGACACATGGCCGTGTCCTTGCCCGTGTGACTCACACGGCCTGGGCACACGCCCATCTGCTCGCTCGTGTTGTCCTAAGTCACAAACAGTGAGTTACATGGCCTTGACACACGCCCGTGTGCCTTGCCCGTGTGGCTCCAAATTGATGAACAGTGAGTTACACGATCACCCATGCGGCCGTGTGGCGTCGACAACCACCATTCCGGTGATCGAAATTTGCAAAAATTAAAGTTTTTGGTACGTACCTGAAGAGATTTCAAAGAAACAATAATGCAAAAGATCCTCGAAGCCTAAAACAATCATTCAGTTACACAATTCAGCCATTTAATCAACAGAATTTCCCTAATATGCACAAAATGTCTATGTCAAAAGTTTCGGCACGAAACCTTCAACGGACCCAAACTTACCAAAAGTTCAGCAACAATCACGAAAATTGTCATGTTGCTATTCCTTACTGCCAATATTCCCACCTATTAGGGAAACAAACGATCGTTTATCAGAGATTCTCGCAACTCACAAAATACCCAATTCAAAGCAAGTTACGGAAACGAAAGAAAACTGTGGAAACGCTCACATTGACAATTACTTACTTGATAGCCTTCTGACCAACAACTAACAACAAAATTTCAGTTAATCCTATATCCCTCACGACTACTATTAGCAAAAATAAAAGAAACGAAAAAGAACGAAGAAGAAGAACAGAAGTGACGAAGAAGAAAATGGAATAAAAACTAAAGAAGAAAAGAACTAACGTTAATTAAATTTCTAACTTCCAAGTAGGTTTCTAGCATTTGACAAAACAAAAATATTCCTTTTCGTCCTCTCCAAAACTCGAGCACAAGACCTTACAATATAATGACACTAACCCAATGAACCAGCAAGCTCAGAGGCGAAGCAAGAACAAATTTTTAGGGGGGCCGAATGAAATTTTAATTTTTTATAGTCTATATCTTTATAATTTTTAAAAGATTAAATCAATTTTCTATAATTTTAAGGAAGGCCAAAGTACAATTTTACCTTTACTATTTTAGAATTTTAAAAAACTTTTAAGGGTCTAAATAGAAATTTTCCATTTTAGGGGGGGCCAGAGCCCTGCCAGCCCCCTATATCCGCCCTTGAGCAAGCTCATTCTTAACACAAATTTACACTGAATTGAACTTAACTATCTAATGCATGATTAAGGGTTACTTTTAAAATAACAAAACTTTTAACGATGCAACTCGAATTCCAAACCTTAAACACAAAAACAGAACATAGAACCATAGATACCCAAATTTAATTACAGTAAATTCTAATAATTAAATTCTTAAAAATTTTGAACGTGAGAGTTACTCTACCTTTTATGAGGCAGATAGATCTAGCTTCGATTTTTGTGCTTTTTTTTTTTTTAGGACTTTGATTTATGATGAAGAGTAAATAGGTTTTCCTTTCTTTCTTTCTTTTCTTATTGTGTGGTCTATTTCGATAGACTCGTCGTTCCTGTTTTCAGTTTGCCGGTTAATCACAAAATTTCATGTTTTCTAATTTGATTTCACCGTGTTATTGTTGATGTAAAGATTGTTAAATTAAGTCTGGTAAGAGATATCAAATTCTTCCTAATGAAATTATGATTGTTTGAAGTAGAAAATTTGTGGATGTAAGGATTATTAAATTAAGTCTGCTATAAAGTATTATTTGTTGACCCTAGTAAGGGTGTGCAATCTGTGATTTTGCAGAGGTTCGAATAGATTCCCAATGAATTTTCATTGACCATGGCATTGTAGATGTAATAATTGAGGAGGTATTATTGGTTTTATTAATTTAACAATCTATCTATTTTGTGTTTTCAGAAGACAGATATGGATGGTATTCGTCACTTTTCCATTAAGGCAACCGATCTGCTTGAATCCTGTTAATGCATTGACTTTGAAGCAATAGCATTATTGCTATCTCATTTAATACATTTCCACTAGATACCTGTTTATTTATATGTATGCGTCTGCATATGCTATATACCGACAACCATATTTTTACCAATCTCTCTCTCTCTCTTAATCTCCTTTGTTAAGCTGCTTTCAACCATGACTACAACAAACTCTCATGTTATAACATGCAAAGGTAACTCTCTCTTACTTGTTTTGTATTGCGTGTTTATGGCCCTTGGCTTTTCAAAAGCACCCAGAAATTGGTCGGAATTTTGATTGATTAGTTTGGATCTTTGAAATTTTAATGTGGCACGCATTGTAAGTTGGGGAAAAGGGGAGCCATTGAAGGTGGAAGAGATACAAGTAGAACCACCAAAATCAAATGAAGTTTGAGTTAAAATACTATATGCCAGTGTTTGTCGTACTGATTTATTGTTTGCCAATGGATTCCCAATCGTTAGTACTCTTCTTCTTTATTCACTTTGTTTTTGCTTTTGTTGGAGTAAAATGCACAATCATTCATAATTTTTTTTAATATTATTGTTTAACTTGGTAGATATGCCATTGTTTTTAATTAATATATATTTTTCAATCCTTTCAGCCTGCTTTTCCTCGAGTGATGGGTCATGAAGGTGTGGGGTAAGTTTTTCTACTTACATGTTATATATATATATATATGTATGTATATTATATTATATTAATAATTGTTGCAGGGTGGTGGAGAGCATTGGAGAGGGAGTGACAGGACTAAGAGAAGGGGACCTTGTGATTCCGGCCTTTATAGCGGAGTGTAAAACATGTGAGACTTGTATGTCTGAAAAGACCAATTTATGCTTAAAATACCCATTAAGCTACAATGGGTTAATGCTGGATGGCAGTTCAAGGATGTCCATCAGAGGTCAAACTGCCTACCATGCATTTTCATGCTCAACATGGTGCCAATACCTGGTTATCAACGTCAACTTCCTTATCAAGATTGACCCAAAAACTCCACTTCCGGATGCTAGCTTCCTTTCATGTGGATTTTCAACCGGATATGGGGCTACATGGAAGGAAGCAATGGTTCAAAATGGCTCATCTGTTGCTGTTTTTGGCCTTGGAGCTGTTGGCTTGGGGGTACCTACCTTTTTTTTTTTTTTCATTTTAGTTATCTCGGGTTAATATTTGATGAATTAAATCAGGATGCATTGAATGCAGGCCATCAAGGGAGCCAAAAGTCATGGTGCTGTTAAAGTAATTGGTATAGATAATAACCCAATGAAAGCAGCAAAAGGACGAGCATTTGGAATGACGGATTTTATAAATCCCGAGGAATCTGATAAATCTATTGCCGAATTGGTGAAGGATTTAACTGCTGGAATGGGCGTTGACTATTGCTTTGGATGTACTGGGGTTCCATCCCTCATCAATGAAGCCATTCAATCCACAAAATTGGTACTGACACATCACTATCATAAACTATGTTACGTATGAAAAAGGAAACTTTTTTTAAACAAATTCCTCAAATATTATTTTTTTATTATAGATTAAAGGAATTTATTCTGTTCATATCGGGGATTATGATGGTTAGGGAACAGAAAAATCATACAGATGGGAGTAGAAGAGCCAAATGTGAACATAAACATCATAGGGCTTCTCATTGGAAGAACCTTGAAGGGGTCAATTTTTGGAGGGCTGAAAGCCAAAACCGACCTTCCAATTATATATTCAAAGTGTAAAAACAGGGTGAGTTGTGTGTCATATCACTTAATTGACTAACAGCTGAAGAATCGATTCCATAAATGTTTTAATTTGTTGTTTCTGAACAGGAAATCCAGCTTGATGAACTTTTGAGTCATGAGATTAAGCTGGAAGACGTAAACAAAGTTTTTGAGTTGTTGAAGCAACCAGATTGTGTCAAGATTTTGATCAAAATTTGATCCCTATTACTCATATTTGCCACAAATAAAGCAATGCCATGTTTAAATTGCTGTTTTCTGTTCCTGTTTTTTAGTAAACTTAAACTTACACTTGTTTGTATTGGCTTAAAAATCTTTATTTTTGGTTTCAGAAGCTTAAATTCCTTTACAAAAATAGTATTTCTACACGTAATTTTTCTTAATAAAAGAAACCTTAATTTTAAAATTTTAAAAACGGAAATCATATGTGTTGAAATCACCCATATTTATTGGCCATTTTTCTAAAAGATAATTAATTACATGAATCATATAAGCTAAATTATGAATCCAAATCAAACCTTAACGAGAACTTCAGTCCCCATTAGATAGTTTCGCCGGGGCTTCAACTTTTTATTAATTAAGGGTAAATTATACCAACAGTCACTCAACTTTGGAATAGTAGACAAAATAGTCGTCCAACTTTCGAAAAATAACAAAACAATCACCGCTAATCATTTTTCATTATAGACGTAACAGAGCTACCATTTTCCGTTACAGACTTAACGGAATTGCCATTTTCCATCCCCCTATCACTGCTCTCCCCTCCTTCTCCCTCTTCCCCACCATCCCTCCCCCTACTCTGATTCTCTCTCCTTCTTCCCCTCTTCCCCACCATCCCTCCTCCTACTTTGATTCTTTCCCTCTCCTCCACCGTCCCTTTGCTAACTCTCTTCCCTACTCTGATTCTTTCCCTTTTATCCATTTTACCACATTGTGAATATGTTTGGAGCATGCATTTTTAGTATAATCCTTTCTTATTGCTTGCCCTTTCGTTTTGTTGTTATCGTCATCAGGGATCAATAATCATACAAATCTCGGTGATCTCTTATTTTTCTTCAAATTACTGGTTTTTAAGAAAGCTAATTAATATAACATCCCTGCTGCTTTTGGTCGAACCTCATAACAATTGAAGCTCTGTCAAATATGATCAGGAAGAAGATAATGCAGAGCTTAGCTTCAGCTATGCTTTTATAGTTTGTCTATAAACCAAAAGATGAGCCTACATTAACTATTGTGTAACAACCAGTGCTTAAGTTGTCTAAACCAATTCATATGTTGCATGATAAGACCAACCATCGCAGACTGGACTTGTTGTGCATAGAAACGTTCAAAGATATATCAAGAGCATCACAAATTAGAAAAGAACAAATGCAACTCAAAACCATTACTTGTAGCAATAAAAATCCATACTTGATGATTTAAAATCATCAAGCAACAACGTCATAATCAAATCCTTAAAACATACCAACAAAACTCACTTGTAGCTATCTATCTATCTCTATATATGATGATCAAAACAAAAGGATGAGCCAAATTGACCCATTGTGAAACTCTCTTTGTCAAAACCATATCTATCACCCTTTTTCCTAAAAGAGCATCCCTTGGTGAGTCTAGCTTTACCTCCTGTAGGCTGGCAAAGAACAGTCTAGCAATTGCCACACACCACCAAAGTTTGAAAGTGGCTAAACATAGTTGTTCTGTCCCCAAACCACAAACACAATTATGTCAGAATCATCAAATGGATACCACACATAGCTCAATAGATAAAACGTAAATTTAGAGACCCAAAGACAACTTACATGTTGAAGCAGCCTTGACATTTCACATCCTTCACCAAACAAAAGCCAACACCAAAAGTAAAAAATGTTAATCCCAACATATATATATGTACTAAGAAATGTTTTTTTTTTTTTTTGAAAATTACCATAAAGAATGAACTGAGAGTCTGGACTAGACGCTTGAGTTTGTGCTTCTTCTTCTCAAGTTCTACTGGAGGATTGAGCAAATCGATGTCGTTTTGGAGACCCTAATAATTTCGAAGTTATTAACAAAACTCAAATCTATCAGGTTCAGTAATGAAAAAAAAAACCAACATGAAAAGAAAACAATAACAGAACAAAACAAAACAAAGAGCAACTTCAACGTACCATTTTTGGTTTAGCGGCTTGGGTATTTCAATAGCAACTTATAAACCCTCGAAATCTTGAAAGGCGATAGAGGGTTAGCAAATGGACGGTGGGGGAGAGAGAGAAAGAATCAAAGTAGGAGGAGGGATGGTAAGGAAGAGAGGGAGAGGGAGAGAGAATTAGAGTAGGGGGAGGGATGGTGGGGTAAGAGGGAGAGGGATGGGAGAGTAGTGATAGGGGGATGGAAAATGGCAGCTCCGTTAAGTTTGTAACGGAAAATGGTAGCTTCGTTACGTCTGTGACAGAAAATGGTTAGTGGTGACTGTTTTGTTATTTTTCGAAAGTTGAGTGACTGAATTGAAACCTGAGTGTCTGTTTTGTCAGCTACCCCAAAGTTGAGTGGCTGTTGGTGTAATTTACCCATTAATTAATTAATTTTATAGAAAGAGACAAATAATATTGGTGGTTCCTATAAGTTTTTTTAAAATTAGTCACTTAATTAATTGAGATTGTTCTTTTAGGGGTGAGCAAAACTCTATTCAACTCGAAAAAATTAATTTTTTTTTCAAATTTCGAGTTAAACGAATCAAGTTATTCGAGTAAAATTGAATTATTTTTTCAATTTTTCAGTTCGAATTGAGTTTAATTATCGAATTCGAATAACTCGAATAATTTGAATAAATCGAGATATTTACCCCAAACTTTTTTACTTTTCCCTTAATACTTTTACTCCCTCCCACTTTCCCCTTAAAACTTTTACTCCCCTCCCATCCCACCCCCAATTTACCCCAAACCCATTTTCTCCCCAATTTGTTTTGAATATTTTCCCCCCTTTTACTTTCCCCCAACCCTTAAAACTTTTTATTTTCCCCCTAAACTTTTACTTCTCATCCTTTACTCCCAAATAAAAAACCATCCAAAAAAACTTTAAACCTAAATAGTAATAATTTTATTTATAACTATTATTTATATTATTAAATTAAATTTCACATTTTGTACTATTTATATTATTGAATTGTTTAATCATATTAAATCTTTATAAATTTATGTTAAAATTGAATTATTGATGATGCTATAAAATACTCGTGTCAAAATTTTATATTAGTACCAATTTCACATTTTATCTTTAAGATAACTTTTATTAAAAAATCACATTTTTTTATATTTAATATATTTTTTAATTTCAAAATATACAGTGATAAAAATCAGAAGATGATTAAAGTAACTAAGCAAGCAAAGAAGCTAACATGTATATAAAAGATTAATAAATAAATTATGAGGAGATGAAAGTTAATAACAAATTTGACTAAGATGGGCAAATTTGATTACGGTGGGTGACAGTGGTTACAAGGACCCAAAGTCATTTTTTTTTAAATTTAATTCAAACAAATATATTCGATTTGAATTCCATCTCACTTGATTCGATTCAAGAAAATTTCAAATCAAATTAGGATGATAAAATAGGATTTTTCAACTTGATTAACTCGAATTATTTTACTCGATTCGATTCGATCGAATGCTCACCCCTATCGAATATCATGTCCAAAAAAAAAAAAATAGTACCCACATACAATTTATAAAAGTTATAGTCCAATTCCAACTCTAATTTAATAAAAATAATATTTTTATAAAGATATTAAATTTGTAATAATATTTTAAATTTTGCTAGTTATAATTATAGAATTTTACATGTTTTGTTTGCTTTGTATACGAAAAAAATTATCCACTTTCTATATATTTTGCTCTTTCAAGTATTGGTGTATGGTTGCTCTTTAGTCTTTGATGGTTCTCGCCTACTCTATTTTGAATGATTTCTTAAGTTATTGCTTATATTTTCAACTTATGCAAATCTTGAGATTTATTTTCGAAGTTTTTAGGTAAGAATGAATAAATTATTATTTTTTCTCTATTAAGTTTCTTATCTAAAATTAATTTTACTAAGTTATACAATTAATATTCAAGAACTTTTATCTTATTCAAAGATCCAACATGTATATTTTATTTGAATAAAAGATTAACTCATGAAATTCACGAGTAAAATATTATATTTTTCATTATATATTTAATTTATTGCAAATCTTAGAATTAATTTGCATTGATTATATAAAATATGTTATATTTGTTATTCCATTTATTTGAATAAATTTAAATAGTGAATATCCATTTTGGTTAAATATTCATAAAATAAATAACACATTTTGTAAGCTATATTTTTAGGGTAAATTAGACATAAATGTCGATTTTAAAACTTATTTGCGGGATTAGGAAGAATTTTACCATATTTATCGGAATAGGCTGCTGGACGCGTTTTCCCCTTTCTCTCCAACAATGACCTCTCCCAACGGTTGAATTCCAACGACCATAAAAAAAAAAAGGCAAACAACCACATTTTCATGATTCAGCTGAAAACACATCCAGCTGAGCGCACTTTCAATGCATCTTTCTACCACATCATTGAAAACGTGCCCTAGGCAGAGCATTTTCACTCTACCATTTTCAGCTCACTTTAAAAGTTTTATTCAACCATGGAAATCTCGATCCTTTTTTCATATATCTCGAGAATCTTGAGATATTTTTAGACATCCATAACTATGTTTTAAATTTTCCTCCTTCACTCGTTGCCATCCGTTTCCCTATATAAAGGGAGGGTTATGCTCTCCCTAGTGCATAACTCTCTCAGTCACCTCCCCTCGCCCCTAAAAACTTCTCTAAACCATTGTTTATATTTTTCTTTCAATTTTTTAACTTTATCAATTGACAGATTTATTTCTGTTTTGGGGAGTCGGTGTGCTAGTTTTAAGATGTGTTTGAGTTCACAATGATGCGGTGGCACTCTGAGACCCACATATTTCTTCTGCTGTGTTGGGACGGAACCATTGCATTAGAAGCCCATCTCATTGCAACTCAAGCTTTGAGTTCGCAGTGCTTATATGGTCACCGGTTGTAGTCTAACTACAGGTCCTAGTTGGCGGATGTTAATGTGCGGTCACAACTTGGAGTATGAATTGGGGGCCCACTTGACAATGGTTATGCGGCCACATGTTCAAGTTCCAGCTCACAAGAAGAGGATGCTTTGTTAAACCGATATGTAAGTTTGACATGATAATTATAGGGAAAGAATCAAAGGCTTTTCGATATAACCCACTTATTTTTGTTTCTTCGTCAACACCAAAGGCAATATCGTTAACCTCCCTCTTGTTTGAAACCGGTGACGAAGTTGGGGGGCAAGTGCATTGTCAGGGGGTGAGCAACTATCGCGTTGGACAAAAGTTGGAGGTCGTTTTGGCTCAACAATGGTTGTTGGGATTAAATCACTGACTAATAATTACAACCACTATCGCCTTGACTTGACCTCCAGCTACTGCTGCACCTTGACTCAGCCTCCAGCTTCTCTCCATAGCCACCATCGCTCCTCCCCTGACAGTGCTATTCTATCCAACTCTGTCACCATTTCAGATAATATGGAGGTTACCAATCCTACTTTTGGTGGAGGCGGAGAAAAAAAATAAGTTGGTTATATTGCAAAGCCCCTAAATTTTTCCCTATGATTATCATCTCAAATTTCAGTATCGGTTTTACGAAACATCCTCTTATGGTGAGGCGAAACTTGAACCTGTGACCGCATAATCACTATAAGGAAGACTCCTATGATATACTCCAAATCATGACCCCGCATTAACATCCGTCAACTAGGAGCCCTACTTATACTTCAACTCGTAACAGTATATGCACCGTGAACTCAAGGCCTGAGTTGCATTGTGATGGACTTCTAAGGCAATGGTTCCATGACGACGCAACAGATTAAATGTATGGGTCTCCAAGCGTTATCGCATCACCGCCAACTGAAATATATAATGTCTACCTCAAACACAAAATAAATAAATCGACCTCTTATTATTTCCATCCCTAAACCCTTAAAAAACCATAACAACACCCTAAAATCCAACTACTACCCTAAAAGCCCCTGACCCAAACCCAAACCCAAACCTTAACCTAAACCAAACAAACCCTAAATATAAAACTCGACTAAAGAGGGAGAAGAAAACACGTCCAACTAGTAAATATGGTAAAAATCGACCTATTTCGGTAAATATGGTGAAAATCTGACTAATCCCTCAAATAGGTTTTAAAGTAAACAAATATGCCTAATTTAGCCATATTTTAAGGCTTTTAATAGATTTTTTAGGGGAATATTTGGTATATATAAGTTATGTTTTGTGAGATAGAAATTAAATAATCTAAAATACAAATAAACTTAAATTATATTTATATGTTGTAATAGATAATCTATTAAAATAATATGATTATAATATATATTGTTTTAAATTTTTACTTGCATGCATTAAATTTCAAAATCACTATTTAATTATAATTTTTTATTACAATATTATTCCATATGATGTATTCTCATGAGATACTGAAAATATCTATTTGAATATATGCAAATTGGATATTTATTTTGTGTTTTAGTTGGCATTTAAATTGAAAATTTATTGCCAAGATTTAATATTTATTTATTATGTTTTAGACTTTGTTTTGTGTGAAAAAAGATGCTTAGTATTCAGTCCCAAATAATATGGAGGAACAATATTCATAAATCACTTATATCCTTACAAATAATAAATCACCTATATCCTTACAAATAATTCCTTGAATGCTATCCAAGGCATTGTTATAAAATTTTAACCCATATTCTCCTCTATTCCTTACACTAGTCATATGGTTGGTAGCTTCATTTGCCTCTTGAAAAACATGTGTTAGCTTGACCTCCCATGGTTGTTGCAGCAACCTCTTAACTCTACAAATCAAAGCTGAATCAAACTTGATCTTTGATGTGCCTGCAATTTTATTCAGAGCACTCAAACTATTCGATAGCAATCGTAAACCATCTCATATAACCCATAATTCACTTTCTAAGACTAAGAAGCTTCTAACATTTCTGTAGTAACCCCAAATCTAACTTCCCTTTTCATCTCAAAGGACTTCACCAATTGAACTTCTACATGCACCTAGTTTGATTGTCCTATACTTATTTAGCTTGACCTAGCCCCTGTAGGAGGTTTTCATTGCACTTGTCTAGTCACTGCACTATTAATTGTGGTTGATTCCCATTCTCCTTTATCACTTGCCCCCATGCTAGAAACAAAAAAATATATAGATTTTTTCAGCACATTTTAATTCATGCAGTTTCGTAGTAAATTTTGTCGAATTTCATACTTTCATTATAAAATAATTAATTTGAACTAAAATTATTAACATATTGAATTATTTTTATAATAAATTTTCACAAATTTGGTTTATTTTTGACAATTTTGCACAAAACGTGAAAATTGACTTGGCAGACACCTCAAAAGGCTCGAACCGTTAGGGGTAGTTTTTGCATCAAGTGAATCAATAGCATGGTTAAATTATTTTCCAGCCAAGGATGATCCAATAATGATTATTACATATACTTTATCCAACATTAATTGAGTAAAAAATTAATATAAAGTCTGAAGAAGAAAGTGACCTAGTGTGCTACGTATAGAATACTGATCCACCAAGCAATTGGGCAGCCCAAGACCGTCCTTATAGCTGATCCAATTAGTTAATTTTTATGCTTGCAAAGCAGCCATTGAGCTTCCCATAAATTCTATTCAAACCCCTCCACTTTTTGTGCCTTTCACTTTTTGCCTCAAGCTAAATATAACAAAGTTTGAAACATTCAAACTTTGCTCAATGCATGACCGACTGAGGGAGCTTGAATGGATGAAAATTATTTGCTATTTTTAGTAGCCATTCCCACCTATAAATACCCCTCTTCCCTTCTTCATTTTACACACCATTCATTCTCACACATCTCTCTCTTTTACTCACTTTCTCTTTTCCTTTCCCTTATTTGTTTTCCCCTTTTTCTTGTTCATTCCCTTGCTGATTTTCCTCTTGAAAAAGAGTTTTTGTCCACCTTGGAATAGAATCATTCAATTTTTCATAGAGGTCTCGGTTCAACAGAACCAATAGAGAAGAAGAGAAGTGCACTAGTATGGCTTCAGAGAAATACTGGATTTGCTTTCTAGTTCCCTTCTCTTTAATTTTCTTGTTTATATGAATAATTGTTGTGTTGCTGTTCTTGCTCTAATTAAAATGAATTAAATTTAATTCGTGTTAGATTGATTGCATTCTATCCACTTAAATTATTAAAATCATGTTTGTGTTGTTATAAGCTTTGGTAAGTTGTTCAATTAAATAAAACCATGCTTATGTTATACTTGCATTAAAAAATGTAAGGTAACGAATGAATTAATTATTAAGCGTATTGAAATTGTAATTAATTGACAAAATATTTAATTGATGCATGTTGAATCTTCTAAGGTAGCTGAGGGTTAAATTAGCGATGGTATTAAACGATACATTAGCCTTGCATAACTTGTAAGATTATTGTGATTAAATTGTTTCAATATAGAAATATATTGTTACCTCACTTAATCTTATATGTGCTTATGAAAATTGATTAATTGTTTGAATTGGTATTGAAAAATGTTCAAGAGATTGGTTAATTTAGTAAGTATGTATGTGCAGTAGTTAACAGATTACCACGTTGCTGTGAAAATGTTCGTAACATCATGAACATGGGTTTAGTAATTCTAAGTTAAGGAATGTAATTAATCTAACACAATTATATCATATTGATTAAAACTCATATTTTTGAAATCGTGCGTTGTAATTTATACTTTTTTATTACTTAGTTAATTTTTAGTTTTTAAATCACTTCTTCAAAATAGCATATTTTCCCGTCACCAAAGTGTTTGATTTACATTTCTTAAATATTTTTCTTTCACAGTCCTTGTGGGTACGATAACTCGACATTTACTTGTCACTTTACTTGATACAATTGTGTACACTTGCACATTTCCATCGTTCCAAGTTTTTGGCATCGTTGCCGGAGACTATTTTAAAAGACACTATATGTGAAATTGTTAATTTTCATTTTGGTTTATTTTTATATTTAATTCTAATTTAATTATTTTTCTGATTGTTTTAGGTATTTATGAGTATTGATCGAATTATCGACTTACTCCCCGTAGACCCTGAGATTGAAAAGACTTTTCGACAACAAAGAAGACAAGCAGTTCAGAGAAGGATTGAAAAGATGAAATTGAAAATCACAATCAAGGAAACGGAGCAAATCATGGTCAAAATCCTATCTTTATTACTGATGATAGGGATAGAGCTCTAAGGCAGTATGCCGTGCCGTTGTTTCATGAGCTTAATTTAGATATTAGGAGACTCGAAATTAAGGCACAACAATTCGAGCTGAAGCTAGTCATGTTCCAAATGCTTCAGACAGTGGGCCAATTGAGTGGAATGTCTACTGAAGATCCTTACTTTCATCTAAGATTGTTCATAGAGGTGAGTGATTCCTTCAAGTTAGTCAGAGTACACGAAGAAGCACTAAGTTTAAAGTTGTTCTCATATTCACTAAGGGACAGAGCTCGAGCTTGGTTGAACTCATTGCCACTAAATTCCATTACCATATGGCAAGAGTTAGCAGAACGATTCCTTATGAAGTACTTCCCACCTAGCAAGAATTCTACGTTGAGGAACGAGATCACTACCTTCCAACAGATGGATGACGAGTCCTTATATGAGGCATGGGAAAGATTTAAAGAACTCTTAAGAAGATGCCTTATCATGCAATCCTATATTGCATCCAATTATTGTAACACCCAAACCCGGCCTAGACGTTACGGCTGAATCTGGCGGCGTCACATGATAGTGCTTTGGAAAACTTAGCTACGTTAAAACCATTTGTAAATATCTTAGGTTTTCCTCAAAACGTGTCATTTAATCATTTATTGACCATTTTCAAAACATTATACATTGTAGAAGCTTTTTAAAAGTAATTTGCGAATTCGTGTGTTTTTGATAAAACATTTGTTTACTTTGAAAACTCGAGTCTTGTCCTACTGCTAGCAGTTTATAAAACAATAATCCCAAGTTTTAAATAAAGATCCGAATGACCTTATTACATAAAACTTACCCCAAATATAACCTAATCATAATTAAAAATAAACCGTAAATAAGTGTCTAGAATCCTGGTCACCGCCGAGTCCTCCGCTACACCTATCAGTCTATTGCTGGGGATTACCTGAAAAAATCAAACAAAAAAGGGTGAGTTTTCACAAACTTAGTGTGTAATCCCCACAGAAAACATATACACAGAAATATCATATAGTACACATGATTTTCACAGTTTGGGTCTGAGCCCATTATAGAAACGGTGTGGACCCTAGCCCACTTAGATACAGAATCAGACATATTTCAGGGCCTTAGCCCATTTCAGACAGAATATGCAGAAAATAGGGTCCTACCCACCAGCCTCTACACACCAACTTCGTCCAACCCTACACACTATGTGGGGATAAAATCAACTTACCCAGCCCTACACACCATGGTATACCAAATACGGCACATAATCAGAAATTTGCAGCTGAGCTGCCAAATAACAAGCTTAAGAGCCTTTTAGATACTTCCTTCAATCATAATCTATCCACCCCGATGCAATGCAACATACAAGAATAACATGCTATTATGCAAATAAAACTCATATATTCAAATCAGTATACATGCTTAGTACAAAAATCAGACAAACAGATCATTCAGTTAGGGGTCTAAGTATTGCTTACCGACCCTACAGTAGGTCCACAGTCGACTTGGGTGACACGTGCAACCTTACAAAGTTTTTCAGAAAGATGGGCTGATAAACCGTAAAAGTAACATATTTCAAGCCCACATTTAGCATGCTTTTGGATGAATTAAGCCTTGAATTATGTAATTTGGTGCTCTTAATCCTTTGTTTTCATGTTTTATACTCAGAAGAGCACTAGATGACGAGAAGAACGGAAAATGGGCCCAAAACAGAGTAAATGGGCCATATCACGAAATCAACATGGCCTGGGCCCAAGCCACACGGCCGTGCCTTATCAAGCAGACTCGAACACGACCTGGCCACGATTCACATGGGCATGTGCCATGGGCATGTCCCTAGCGTGAATAAGAGGAATTACACTAGGAATAAGATACTTGGAGGCAAATAAAACACATTCTAAAGCTTATTTAAACACCCTAGTCGGAATTCTACTCGGATTAGGATACTTAGGGGCCAAGTAAGGCATCTCAAAGCCTATATAAACACCTTAGGGGGCAACTTAAGCGGGGAGTTTGGCAGAAGCTGGGAACCCAAGGCTTTAGTCAGGGGGCGTCCAACTAGGCCAAAGAAGGAAGATTTGTGGGGATTTACTTAAAGATAGCCAGTTGATCCATCTCAAGAAGCCAGAATCATACTCAAGACGGAGGATCTTTCATTCAATTCCTTCAGGGGGTTTTAGGGATTTCTTATGTTTTGTTTTATCTTTTCTTTTGAGATGTTTTCTTTTATTATTATGAACTAAACCCTTAGATACCTGAAGGGGATGAAACCTAAGATGAATCTTGTTATCGTTTGCTGAACTATATGATAAATATTTGACTTGTTCTTAATTATGTGTTCTTAATTCTTGTGTAGATATTTTCGAAATATTAATTCAAGTATGATGTGCTTAGGTGGAGGAGCAAAAGTCCCTACCTAAGAGTAGATCTAGCATAATTAAGTGGAGTTGATCGCACGCCTAGAGATAGGGTGACGAGATTTTGCCGGATTAGGGTGAAACCTAACATGGGAGTCCATGGATTGAGTTAATGCAATTTTAAGGGTTTTAATTAGAAAGAGATTTCAATTAATCAACCTAGGGTTAGACGTTAGTCGCCTCGAGAGAGGGATTAATATAACTTAGGGAATCCTACGGATCAAGTTAAATGAATAAATCGTCTGGTTCAGAGTTAGATAACAAGTGAAGTCTAGGTGGATTCTTCCTCGGGTATTGTCTTAATCAATTGGTTTTTCCTAAAGTTATTTTCCCCAAATTCATTTTTCTTTGTCTTTGCATCTTTAGATTAGTTGTTAGTTAATTTTAGAATAGATAAACAATTCCCTTAATTCTTAGGCTAGATAATAAAAAGAGAGTTAGTATTAGTACTTTTGGTTCCTTTGGGTTCGACATTCCGGTCTTGCCTTAACTATACTACTGTTCGATAAGTGTGCTTGCCTCAAATCATTGTTATAGTTAGTTTCTAGGTTCGATCATTCTTTATATATATTTTAAAACTTTGACATCGTGAAAACGATGATCATGGGCTCACACGCCTATGTGGCCCGCCCATGTGGCCTACACGGCCCAAATTGGCCTTGGCTGTGTGGATCACACGACCTGGCCCAGAGTTCTACATGCCATTGTGGTTCACCTATGTGGGCCCACATGGCCCAATTGGTCGAGCCCGTGTGTCGCACATGGGTTTGTCGATCACACGACCGTGTGGTGACTTATAGTCTTGCACACAGCAGACCAAACAGGTGACCATACGCCCGTGTGGAGTCGATAGAAGGGTTTTTGGCTTTTGCCAAAACCTCATCTTCTGTGTTTTCGGGTACACACCTGGTTTCGATTGAAGCTAAAACGATCACTGCGCACTCCCAAACGTAAGAATCTATATTCCAACATCCAAGCTAGTGTTTAAAATGAAACTAAATCAAGACGATAAACCCAATATCTCTCAAAACCTTGCCTTCAATCACGCCACTAAAATTCCCCGAACCTAAGTGTTCAAACAGCGACTATGAGTCTCTGAACCTTCCCCTATCCAGTATTAATGATGCACATCAGTATAAGCCAATAACGAAAGTAAAACTACACTACTCAATACCGAATCAATGCGGAAATAAGTGCTACACAGAAACGAGGCAACTACAGAGAGGATCAGAATTAACAATATGGTAGCGAAGGAGAGAAACACATGAAAAAAGGGAAAGGAAAAAGGGAGATGGAAGAATCGGCTATGGAAGGGGAGAATACTCAATTTTCGGTAGAGAGGGATTTTGGAAAACACAATTACTCAGAAAATCTGATCCTCTCCTAACTTTCCTCCCACTAATTCTATTCACAAACCACCACTCAGTCTCCCATCTTGACACAACTCTAGCCAAACTAGGAGCAAAAATTAAAGCCATTACCATCCCATAGACTCGAACCCAAGACCTCTATCATCCCACCACTCCACTTAACCACTAGACTAGCAGGCCCATTCTGTTAATTACCTAAACACTTTTACTTATAAGCCTACTAACCAGAGTTTGGGCTTTATTCATAACAATACCAAAATTTATCCAAGTTGAGACTTGAACCTGGGACCTCTCAGAAACACCCAAACACACCGAAATCACTCAAGCACTAAAGCAGATAGGCATTTGTGTCTTGAAATTACAAAAGCCGAAGTTAATGGAAAACCGGGGCGTTACAATTATAGACGTTCTATAATGGTCTCAATGCTCACACAAGGATAGTAGTAGACATTTCTGCTAATGGTTCTCCCCGTTCAAAGTCTTATAATGAGGCTTATAAAATCATCGAGAGGATTTCCAGCAATAATTACTAATGGCCAGCCAATCGAGTAGCGCCAGGAAGACGAGTCGCTAGTGTAACAACCCAATTTTTTGGCTAGTTAGAATAGTGGTTTCGGAACCACTAATCTGAGGTTAGAGAAATTATTTAATGTTATTATATGTGTTATAGCATGATTATATTAGTATATGAAAATTTTGGTGAATTAATTTTAGTGATTGCATGCTTAATTTTGAAAAAGGACTAAATCACATTAAGTGCGAAAGTTTTGTTCTATAAGCTAAAGGTGTCAAATAACTATATAACCTTAAATTAGAGGTCCTTAATGTGCAATTAGGCCCTTAGGCCGGCCATAGGGGATAAGAAAATACAAATTGGTTAAAGTTGGTGGAAATTAGGTGACTTAAATTGATGTAATAAAATAAAATAAGAAAAAGTTGTCATCTTTTTCACTCTTTCTTCTTCTCCACCGATTCTTACCCAAGGAAGTGGCTATAGGAGCTTGAAAATTTCAGCAACTTCTAACTCTCACAAGTGAGTGATTTTGATGGTCATTTTTGATGATTTTTGTATTTTTGGAACCTTTGTAGCTTAATCTAGCTAATGAGGGGACTATTTTGCAAAATGGTTGTAAGTATAGGGTTTTTTTCATGAGAATATTCATGTTGTTTTCTGCTTTTTTATGGAAGAAAATGAATCTTGGTTGTTAAATAAACAACTTTTGTTAAGTGATTTTCATGAAAACACAAAAAATGGACCATTTTGTAAAAGTTGTAAAATATGTAGTAAAGGTGTGAAATAATGGAAAATGTGGGCTGTTATAAGCATGAAAAATGTTCAGCTATGCATGGGTAGTAAATAAATTGAACACATTTCATTTAACGAGACTAGGGGCAAAAGTGTAAATATGACAAAGTTCAAGGGTAAAAATGTAATTTTACCAAAAATGTGAAATTGGGCTAATTTGAATAGCATGATGAATAAATAAATTAAATGTGTTGTTATAGATCAAGGAAGATGAGATTTGGATTCAGATCAGGGGAAAAGTAAGGTAATCGAGTAATTGACTTATTTCGTCGTTTCATACTGAGGTAAGTTCATATGTTAATCACAAATGTTTATTTGATAAATTGATGAATAATTTGTGAATTTAATTATATTATTTGCTATACAATGAAAATTCGATGTTCGAGACTAGCGAACGCAAAGTTGAACACTTTCGTTTGGTATTAAAAGATAAATTGACGAAAAGACCATGAATGAGTCAAGGCAAAGTGTGGCTAAGTGAAATCGTGTAAGACCATAGTTAGACTGTTGCATTGAGATATGGTTCTATGTGAGATTGTTGAATAAAATAGCTATGGTCACATCTGTAGTACTCAAGATGAACATAAATGAATTTTGAAATTTTATGCAATAATGATGGTATTATCTTGAGAGCTCATAATAAGGATTGTTAAAAGAATGGTAATCATTTGTTTATTATTTACATACATACTTACTAAGATTTATAGCTTACTCCGTTGTTTTCTGTGTTTATAATGTACTTAGGTTAGCTCGGGTAGGAAGTCGTCGGAGAACCTATCACACTATTGAGCTTACAATTTAGGTATCGATGATTTTATGGTCGAAAGTCGTCGGAGAATCTATCACACTATTGAGCTTACAATTTAGGTATCGATAATTTTATACTTAAGGTTATGGCATGTATAGGAAACTTGGTCATGTGTATATGTTACTATGAGTTGTCCTAGAATAATGACCCATGATATTCGGAGTTCATTGTTGTATAAAGCCATTTAATGTGGCCAATAAATTGGTTATGCTATAAACTCATGATGATGCATTCCATGGTTGAGTAAATTGTATGTTATGACTTGTTACGTGTGTGTGGTGGACGTTTTGGTAGCTTTAATATGTCATGAAAGGTGTCATTCAAGTTATACTCAAGTATGGGTAGAATAGGGTAGAAATTGGCTTGGAAAATAGTCATCTTCTTGACCATACAAGGAGAGACACGATCGTGTGTCTCAGCCGTGTGGAGGACACGATCTAGCACACGAGTGTGTGACTTGGTCATGTGATCCGAAATGAATGATGAAGTCATAAATAGAGAGTTACACGGGTGGAGGACACGGGCGTGCCCTGGGCCACACGGGTGGGTGTGACCACATGGCTTACCCACACGGGCGTGTGACTCTCCAAAACAAGGAAATTTTCTAAATGTTCTAATAGTTTTAAAAGTTCTTGTTTTAGTCCCGAATCGCTTCCAAAGCATGTTTTGGGCCTTGTAGGCCCATTTTAGGGACTTGATGAAATAAGATAAAAGTTTTAAATTTTAAACGAAAATTTATGCCTTGAATTTGTTCAGTTGCTAGTGTTATTGTCCGGTAATGCCTTGTACCCTGTTCTAACGTTGAACACGGGTAAGGGGTGTTACATTTAGTGGTCTCAGAGCTAAGGTTTAGTCGATTCTCAGACTAACCTAGCATGAGTAAGTGTCTAGCTGTACATGCCATATGTGGACCGTGATAGTGTGATATCTCCGGGCTCTAACGAAATTGTTCTGTTGAGATAGAGGTGCTTTCTAACCGAGCTAATTTCAAAAATACTGACATTGACACTAAGATATTTGAAAATGTGTTTGTGATAAGTTGAAATATGGTAAGGTACAAATAAAAGTTCATAATATGCATGTGATGATGTATAAAATGAAATAGCCATAATTTTAGAATTTTGGGTACAATGTTATTGTCCTAGTTGAATGTCGTATTTCGATGAATTATGGTGATTTTATGCAATAGATAAAATGTTTAAATGTTGAGAAGTTATGAAAAATGAATTAAATGTGTAAACTGAGTAGAACGTAGGAAATGAGTACGATCGTTTAATGAAGAATTGACGGATAAGACCATGGTTGGACCATGGCACAGTATGGAATGTAAGACCATAGCTGGGCTATGGCATTGTGATTCTGTGTAAGACCATGTCTAGGACATAGCATCGATGTAAGACTTTGTGTAAGACCATAGTTGGACTATGGCATTAAGTGAACGATGTACTCAAACCCGTAAGGCATTCTCTAATTTGACAAGTGTCAATAAGTAAAATGGAAGCCAAGTGTTGGAATTTAATTAGATATTAATATTGAGCTCGAGTAAGTAAAATCATTGTGTGAAATTATGGATAACATAAAACATTCGTATAATAAATAGATGTGTAATTTGCTTGGAATGAACTATGTGATTATGATGGTATTACATTAGTGATGAATGATAAGTCATATGTATGTATTTATGAGAGTTAAGTTAGAGGCTTTACGACCTCACCCCCTTACCAGTGTTGCTTTATGATGAAATTTTACGAGAATCATGTTGAATAAGTTTATAAGTGTGAACTAAAGAGTTCAGTGGTGAAATAATTAGTAATACAAACAGAGTTGAGTATAGTGTGACAAATGAACTCTGTTTTAAAAGAAATATCAGATTGTTTTAAGGATTATATGGAGTTTGCAATGTCACGGTTAAAGAAAAAGTTAAATTCAATGAGACAAAATATTCAGGTATGATACCTAAAGAATGTACGTATTAACTGGAAGTTCTTCTGAAATGATTTTTGTAGCAATGGAATAATGAAAAATCAGTGGTATTAGAGATAGATAGTGGAATAATGTTTGAATTGTAAAGATAGTTGATTACGGTGATTATAGTCGAATGGTTTATGACGATTTCTTCTAAGTACCATATGTATTTATCTATTCTCAGAGGTATATATGACTGTATGTTACAGATGAAATTCTTATTGTACAAAAGCGTTAACTAAATATACTAATAGACGAAAGCATGGTTGGTCTATTTGGGCTATGTTTGGCATTGTTCCATCTTACACTGGTATTCTATCTCTCTTTTGCTAAAGAAAAATTGGTGATAGAATTCAAGTGATGATAGTATTCTATTTCTACCGGCTATTGTCTGCTTAGTATATTGGGGATTATATAGCCTTGGTCACAGTTGATTACAGTGTAGAAGAAAAATGCTTTATTCCTAGATTTTTTCTGAGATATTATTTATCCATACAGTTAAGATGTTGGCCTTATTATGGCACTATGGTTTTAATCCATGTGATGGTCATGGCTTCAGGGTGGTTCAAAGCTTCGTTGGTTAATAATTGAAAAGTCATAAGTTGGCAGTCAAGATTGATTCAGATGTCTAGTTTGATTAGATTATTTGCTTGAAAGATTATTCGAGTTATTTGCAATTGTGCTGAATAGTAAGCAACATTAATTATTTGATAAGTAATGTAACCTTTTGATGACCACAAAAATTTAAAACATTTGATGTTTCTAAGAGATCTGAATTTGGGACTGCTAAGATGGCTTGAACTGTCGAAAGCTTTTGAGTCAGTGATTGATTATTATCTATAGAAAATGATTACAGTTATGGACGTTCTGAGTAGGATACCTTTGTGTATTTTGTGAGCGATGATTATACGATTGATTATATCGGATGATAGATAGTCGTTAGCTAAGTTATAAACTAAATTGTGTGTATTCATCGAATTTATGAAGCCCAGAAATGTGTCAGTGAATCACTAGTTAAAAAGGGGTCAAAGTAAATTGACTCCTGATTCAGAATTTCAAATTGGAACTGATGATTATTTGTTGTTTCAGGATAGAGTTCGTGTATTAAGAAACCCTAAGATATAAAACAATTATCTGTTCATTCGGGGAGTACTAAGATGTACGATAATCTGAGATGATTATTCTAGCAAATGAGTATGAAATGTGATACTTCTAACTATGTGTCTAGATGTCTGAATTATCAACAGGTTAAAACTGATTATTAAGTACCTTCAGGACTGTTACAGTCTGTGTTATTATCTGAGTGGTGGGAAAATGAAATTTCAAAGGACTTTGTGTAAAAGGAAGATGATGTCTAAATTATTGTTGATCGTGTGGAGAAGTGTGAACATTTTATCTCGGTATGTACATATTACTCTTTTGATAGATTGAATTATACATGTAGGAGACTTTTAGATCAATCAGCGTGCTAAACTCTAATATTTCAGATAGTTAACCCGAAAGGGAATTTTAGATCCTCGAGGAAATGTTTCACTGTGGTGCGCGTAAAGACGACCTTGTATGGAGTGTGTATGGTTGTAATTATCGAACTCAGTTGACACTTGATCGAGCTTTGTGAGAAAAGATCCACGGGATTGATTTCATCAGAGAATTTGAGCAGAAAGTGAAAGTAACTCATAATGATTAGAAGCGATTTGATTAATGAGAAAATATATCTGGACTTGATACATAAAATCGTTGAATTTAAGATAGTGATCTAAATGTTTATGAAAGTATAGCTGTGGAAATAGAAATTCGCCATTTAGTTATAAAGAGAAGTTGGAATTTAGTTTGGTTTGATGAAAAGTGAAGAACGGATCAGAATCTTAGCTTGCGAGATCAAAGAATGGAGAATCCGGGGTTATGTGAGAAATTGGTAAGGCATTGAGAAAACGAATCTCAAATCTAGATTCTGGTAAGATTTTTGGGGACGAAAATCCCTAAGGGAGGAGAATTGTAACAGCCCGGTTTTGGGGCTAGTCAGAATAGTGGTTTCGAAACCATTAACCCGAGGTTGGAGAAATTATTTAATATAATTTTATGTGTTATAGCATGATTATATGAGTGCATGAAAATTTTGGTGAATTAAATTTAGTAATTGCATGCTTAATTTTGAAAAAGGAGTAAATCGCATTAAGTGTGAAAGTTTTGTTCTATAAGCTAAAGTTGTCAAATAGCTATAAAACCTTAAATTGGAGGTCCTTAATGTGCAATTAGGCCCTTAGGAAAGAGTTGGCCGGCCATAGGGGATAAGAAAATACAAATTGGTCAAAGTTGGTGGAAATTAGGTGACTTAAATTGATGTAATAAAATAAAATAAGAAAAAACTGTCATCTTTTTCTCTCTCTCTCTTCTTCTCCATCGATTCTTACCCAAGGAAATGGCTATGGAAGTTTGAAAATTTCAGCAACTTCTAACTCTCACAAGTAAGTGATTTTGATGGTCATTTTCGATGACTTTTATATTTTTGGAACCCTTGTAGCTTAATCTAGCTAATGAGGGGACTATTTTGTAAAATGGTTGAAAGTTCTAGGGTTTTCCCATGAGAATATTCTTGTTTTTGCTGCATTTTTATGGAAGAAAATTAATCTTGGTTGTTAAAAAAATAACTTTTGTTAAGTGATTTTCATGAAAACACCAAAAATGGACCATTTTGTAAAAGTTGTAAAATAGGTAGTAAAGGTGTGAAATAATGGAAAATGTGGGCTACTAAAAACATGTAAAAGGTTTGGCTATGCATGGGTAGTAAAGAAATTGAACACATTTAATTTTACGAGCCTAAGGGTAAAAGTGTAAATATGACAAAATGTAATTTTACGAAAAATATGAAATTAGGCTAATTTGAATAGCATGATGAATAAATAAATTAAATGTGTTGTTATAGATCAAGGAAGATGAGATTTGGAATTAGATAGGGGGAAAAGCAAGATAATCGAGTAATTGACTTATTTCTTCGTTTCATACCGATGTAAGTTTGTATGTTAATCATAAATGTTTATTTGATAAATTGATGAATAATTTGTGAATTTAATTATATTATTTGCTGTACAATGAAAATCTGATGTTCGAGACTAGCGAACGCAAAGTTGAACACTTTCGTTCGGTACTAAAAGATGAATTGACGGAAAAGACCATGAATGAGTCGAGGCAAAGTGTGGCTAAGTGAAATCGTGTAAGACCATAGTTAGACTATTGCATCGAGATATGGTTCTATGTGAGATTGTTGAATAAAATAGCTATGGTCACATGTGTAGTACTAAGTGCAGGCTACTATGTGCACGGGATAGAATCTATTATTATTGGTGGGCTATGTGCGATACCACCGTGAATCTGTTATTATTGGTGGACTGTGTGTGAAACCACCGTGTATCTGTTATTATTGGTAGGCTGTGTGCGAAACTACCGTGTATCTGTTATTATGGGTGGGCTATGTGCGAAACCACCGTGTATCCATAATTACTCCGAAGTGTTCATCGGGAAAATTCGACTAAGTGGAATTTCATGTGAGCAATGAATTTGATATGTGATGAATTTTGGTGGGGATTAAAATGAGTAAGTGAAGTGATAAAGTTTTGTATTATTCATGCTAATCAAATCATGTTATTGAATGTGAGCATATTGTTATGATGTTTCATGAAAGAGTGAAATTTGAAATAAAACAGTTTTGGACAGCAGCAGTTGTGTAAGTTTAAAAAATCACCAAAAATAGTGGAAGTCGATTTTGAGGTTGAATGAGATATGAAATTCATTAAATATTGTACAAAATTAATCATGGAATAAAATTTATATTCTTGAAATTCTTAATGAGTCTATTTCTACATAAAAGAAACAGAATAAGCTAAAAAATTTCATATGGTGAGATAATTGGATTTTAGTGAGATAGGGTCAGAATGATTTTGAAATCCCCTGTTCTGACTTGGAAAATTCATTAAATATTGTACAAAATTAATCATGGAATAAAATTTATATTCTTGAAATTCTTAATGAGTCTATTTTCAGGAGAAATAAACGTGAATGTTATTTGAGTTTTGTACAATGGGAATATTAATTTTTAGTAAATAGGGGTCGGAACTATCAGACAGCGAAACAGGGGAGAATTTAAAGAATCAACTATATTGATTGGCTGGACCAAAAATTTTGGAAATTTTATGGTAAGAATATATATGAGTATAGTTTCAAGGAAATTTAGTGGATCTTAATTTGGAGTTCTGTAGCTCTGGATAAAAATAATTTAGTGACTCTAACTCTAGTAAACAAATCAAGATGAACATAAATGAATTTTGAAATTTTATGCAATAATGATGATATTATATTTAGAGCTTATAGTGAGGATTGTTAAAAGCATGGTAATCATTTGTTTATTATTTACATATGTACTTACTAAGATTTATAACTTACTCCATTATTTTCCGTGTTTATAATGTACTCAGGTTAGCTCGGGTTGGAAGTCGCCGGAGAACCTATCACACTATTGAGCTTACAATTTAGTTACCGATGATTTTATACCTAAAGTTATGGCATGTATAGGAAACTTTGTCATGTGTATATGTTACTATGAGTTGTCCTAGAATAATGACCCATGATATTTGCTCATTGTTATATAAAGTCATTTAATGTGGCCAATAAATTGGTTATGCTATAAACTCATGATGATGCATTCCATGGTTGAGTAAATTGTATGCTATGACTTGTTACGTGTGTGTGGTGGATGTTTTGGTAGCTTTAATATGTCATGAAAGGTGTCATTCAAGCTATACTTAAGTATGGGTAGGATAGGGTAGAAATTGGCTTGGAAAATAGTCATCTTCTTGACCACACAGGCAGAGACACGGCCGTGTGTTTCAACCGTGTTGAGGACACGATCTAGCACACGGGTGTGTGACTTGGTCATGTGATCCAAAACAAATGATGACTGATAAACCGTAATATGTATATATTTTAATCCCACGTTTAGCATACTTTTGGATGATTTATCCCCTGAATTGTGGAATTTGATGCTCCTAATCCTTTAATTTCATGTTTTATACTTAGGAGAGAATCGGAGGATGAAAAGAATGAGAAACGAGCCAAAAAAACAGAGAAAATGGGCCAAAATACAAATTTCACACTGCCTGGAGAAATCCACATGGCCGTGCCTCTTTAGTAGATCCGAACACGGCCTTTGGTCGATTTACATGGGCGTGCCACACAGGCGTGTCCTTGCCGTGACCTGTTTTAATTCCATTCGGATTTGGATACTTAAGGGAAATGAAAGACATTCCGAAAGCCTATATAAACACCCTAAGTGTGACCTAAAAGGGGGGCATTCAGGTAGGCTGAGAAGCCAAGCTAGAGAGGCCGAATTGTGGGATTTTCTCGAAGACAGCCAGTTGATTCATCTCAAGAAGCCGGAATCATATTCAAGACGGAAGATCTTCCCTTCAATTTCCTTCAGGGGGTTTTAGGGTTTTCCTTATGTTTTGTTTCTTGCCATAACTATACTACCAAACGATAGGTGCGCCTGCCTCAAATCGTTGTCATAGTTAGTTTCTAGGCTTGATCATTCATTATATATAATTATTAAGACTTTCAGATACGATCAAGTTTTTGGAGCCGCTGCCGAGGACTAAGATATTAGGATCACTTGATTTTTATTACTTTAGGTATTATTTTTATTTTTATTGTTCTAATTTTTCTTTTCTTTGTTGCTGATAGGTTTTTCTAGTTTATGACTAGAAGGAACCCATCAGGGCCCTTGATTTTTGACAGCGATTTAGAAGGTACTGTTCACAGAAACAGAAGAGAAATAAGGTGAAGCTTACAATACATAGAAGAAGAGCAAGTGGACGATACCAATACTACCGCAGAGATGGCTAATAACAATCCGCTACCTCCTGTGGTTGCCGCGAACCCAGTGAATCAAAATCCTGCTCCTCGTACTATGTATAATTATGCTAAACCTAATTTAATAGGAATTGAGTCAAATATTTTTAGACCTGCTATTACTGCAAATAATTTTGAACTGAAACCTAACATAATTCAGATGATATAGCAATTTGTTCAGTTTGATGGTTTGCAGGATGAAGATCCAAATAATCACTTGGCGAATTTCCTAGAATTTTATGATACTTTCAAAATAAATGGCGTTTCTGATGATGCCATTCGTCTTCGGCTGTTTCCTTTTTTGTTGAGGAACAAAGCCAAATAGTGGTTGAACTCGTTACCACGAGGATCAATCACTACATGGGAATAGATGGCCGAAAATTTTTTGTTCAAATATTTTCTGCCGGCTAAAACAGCCAAGTTGAGGTATGATATCTCTTCTTTTGTGCAGATGGATTTAGAGACACTTTACGATGCATGAGAGAGATACAAGGATCTGTTGAGAAGGTGCCCACACCACGGGTTACCTTTGTGGCTCCAAGTTCAAACCTTTTACAACGGTGTGAACCCCTTAACCAGGCAGTTGATTGATTCAGTCACCGGCAGAACCCTGAATAACAAAACACCTGAGGCTGCCTACAAATTCATTGAAGAGATGTCACTGAATAACTATCAGTGGCAAGTCACGAGGACTAGGCCAACAAAAGCCGCCAGTGTTTTCAACCTCGACGCAGTAACCATGCTATCAAATCAGGTAGAGATGTTAAATAGAAAAATTGATGGTTTATGTGGTTCTTCGCAGGTACATCCAGCAATGCAGTGCGATATGAATGGAGGAGGGATGAACATCACAGAATATCCTCCTTACAATACGAACACTAAAAATGAGCAAGCTCACTATATGGGTAACAATTTTAGACCTCAAAATAACCCTTATAGTAACACTTGCAATCCAGGTTGGAGGAACCACCCCAATTTTTCATGGGGTGGTCAAGGAAATCAAGGACAACAACCCATCCCAAGGTTTCAACAACAACCCTACCCACAGGAAAAGAAGTCGAACCTTGAAGAGATGCTGACAAAATTCATCGCGGTGTCAGAAACTTGTTTCCAAACACCGAGACAATACTTAAAAATCAAAAAGCACCAATTCAAGGGATCAAGAACCAGTTAGGACAACTTGCCAAGATCCTATCAGAACGACCACAAGGCAGTTTGCCAAACAACACTGAAACAAACCCAAAGGAGCAACTTCAAGCCATAACAGCTCATGTTAGTGAAGGGTTAGATGAGCCCAAATTAAGGCAAGAGAATATGGTAGAGGAAGGTAAGGTTGAGGTAAGCCATGACAAACCAAAATCGGTAATCAAAGAGTACTAACCTCGTGTACCATATCCCAATACGATAAAGAAAGACAACACAGATGAACAATTCGGTAAATTTCTTAAACTTTTAAAGAAATTACATATTACTTACCATTTCTTGAAGCTCTTTCGTAGATGTCAGATTCAAGGAAATTTTTAAAAGAGCTTCTGAAAAACAAACGGAAGTTAGACGAAGAGTCGCATGTGGAACTAAACGCAGTATGCTCAGCAATGTTGCAAAATAAACTACCACGAAAATTAAAAGATCCAAGGAGTTTTACAATTCCATGCTTAATTGGTAGTTTATCTGTTGATAATGCTTTAGCTGATTTAGTGGCAAGCATCAATGTTATGCCTTATAAAATGTTTAAACAGCTAGGTCTAGGGAAACCCAAACAAACTAGGATGAGCATTCAATTAGCTGATAAAACTATTAGAATTCCTAGGGGTATAATTGAAGACATACTCCTAAAAATTGACAAATTCATATTCCCATTAGACTTTGTCGTTTTAGACATGGATGAGGACAATAATATTCCTTTAATTTTAGGAAGACCCTTTTTAGCAACTGCCAGAACTAAAATTGATGTTGGTACATGTGAACTTATATTTCGTGTAGCTGACGAAACGATCACTCTTCAAGCCCTTGATTCAGCTAGGACATCTAGTAATCAAGGTGAGAACATAAATTCTATTAATGACCATTTGGTTCAACCTTCTTTACAGAAAACCCCACAGAACTACACAACTGAGCCAGATCCTAGATCTCATGCCAACAAGGAAATAATTCATGAGGAACGAAGGCTTCAAATCGATGAACTAGACGAGTGGAAGACGTATTTCAAGGAGAAACTAGGAATACATGAAACAGAACCAACACCATTCTGTGGGACAAACAAATTTAAGATCCGAGATCAGGTATTATTGAATAAAACAGACCCTCGGATCGCCACTTTAGACCTTGATACAAACGAAGAAATACCTTTTGGGGTACTGAATATTTTCCCACACGAAACAGTCGAGGTGACCAATCCCAAGTTTGGAAGTTTTAGGGTAAACGTTACTCGACTCGAACTATATAGTAATCGTAGAACCAATAGCAGAGGTGAGGAGTTTCAACTCTTCAAACCATAATGAATACGTGAATGAGAGGTAAGTCTAGCTTAAGACTTTAAACAAGCACTTCTCGGGAGGCAACCCGAACACTAACCCCATTAATTTTCATATTTTTTATTTTTATTTTTACTTTTAGCACCTAACTACAAGCTAACCAAATTAATGGAGCGCAGGTTTCCTACCACACATCCTTGCACACAGGCGTGGCAGTGGCCGTGTGGACACCATAGATTTACACATTGGCCTGGCAGAGATTGTATGAACCAAGGACAAAAAATCTCTGAATCACGGGCGGTAACAAAATGCCACGGCCGTACGATACAACTGGGGTCGACACTGATTTATCAAAATGGGCGTAGTGATCACTACACGGGCGTGTGACCTAACACGCCCATGGCACACGAGCGTGAGAACTTTTGAGTCCATTTAGTTTTTCTTTTTCTTTTCATTCTTTTCTTTTATCTCTCTTATCTTTAATTTATATTATTATATTTTGATTTTCTTAATTTAGGTCCAACGGGCTATTAACAAATGACCACACCACCGGAGCATCATCCTCCAACTTGGCCCGAATTTTCCTCGTTTCTTTTCTTTGACTTCATCTAGACTTCAGGAAGTTTCACTTCTCTCCCTATCTTTTGATTTTCTCACTATATTGTTATTTTATCTTTGTACATTGAGAACAATGTACATCTTAAGTCTGGGGAGTTAACTATAATTTTATTTGAAAATCTCAGAATTATGCCTTGTTCTTAAGCAATTTCCTCATTTTACTATTAGAATGAAACTTCTATTGATTCATGATTTTTATTGATATGTTTTGGATTAAGTCATTGATAATTGTGCAATGATGATTTAAACTTTAAGAGACTAGAGAATCAAGCATGATAAGTCTATTTTCAAAATAAAAATTTTTGTTAGGTTATCTACCTGAACCTAATTATTACCTTGAAGTTTGAAATTTACAAGGTTGATATCAAAAACCCATAATTTTTGTGAGATTTTGAGCCTTTTAGAGCATATATCTTTTCTTGCTCACTTTATTGATTATGAGTGTGTCAACATTGATTTGTTATTCTAGAACTTGCTTCGATTATACATGTCAAGACCACATCATTGATTTGATATACAGAGATGATAAAGGCACTTAGGATGTAACCCACTTACTCTACTAAAAGCCTACCCTCACAATTAACCTATAGTGAACCCCTTTGATCTTAACAAACCGTTTATTGACTCACCCACTAATATTAACCCAAAAACCACCTTGTATTTATTATCACCATTTCTTTTGACTACCCTTATATCGAGATTTGATTTGATCAGTTGCCTAACTACATTCTTCATTTCAATTGTTAGAATCTAGGTACTTGATTTGTTCTTGGAAAAAAAATGAAGTATATTGATTATTAGTTCTATGAGCTTATATGTTTAAATTCTACATCTTGAGAAGAAGCTCGTGTTATGAAATTTTAGTTGATGTAATTATTCGAGTCTTAGTTCATCTTTCTAAGTTAGGTAATTTGTCAATTCAATCTCGATTCTAACCCTTTATTTCAGCCTTTATCCACACCTTCAACCCGAGCTCCATTACAACCCTTTTTAAATACCTTTTTTATTTATGCATCATCTCATTTTATAGTGGTGGAGATTTGATTTTCATGCAAGCCTATGGGATTAACTTTTCATGTTCGACTTTTGAGGGCTTAATTTTGAACCTTAAACACTTTTGAGTGATTTGAGTGAATCTTTAGTGAGGATATCAATTTTTGTCGGTTTCAAATCAGAGATAATTATTTAGGAAAGAGGAAAACACCTTTGTTTTCGTACTACAAAAACTATGACATTGATTGTTTGAATCTTTAAAACCCTTTTGGTTAAATTATCAATGTATGAATTACCTAGGAATTATGATGACACACTATTGATGAATATTATGAATTAAGAAAGTTCATTTTAATTGTGATTTGAGAATTTTGCTTGAAGACAATCAATTGCTTAAGTGTGGGGGTATGTGATAAACCGTAATATGTATATATTTTAATCCCATGTTTAGCATACTTTTGGATGATTTATCCTCTGAATTGTGGAATTTGATGCTCCTAATCCTTTAATTTCATGTTTTATACTTAGGAGAGCATCGGAGGATGAAAAGAACTAGAAACGAGCCAAAAAACAGAGAAAATGGGAAAAAATACAAAATTCACACGACCTGGAGAAATCCACACAGCCTGGAGAAACCCACACGGTCGTGCCTCTTTAGCAGATCCGAACATGGCCTGAGCTCGATTCACACAGGCTTGCCACACAGGCGTGTCGCTACCGTGACCTGTTTTAATTCCACTCGGATTAGGATACTTAGGGGCAACGAAAGACATTCTGAAAGCCTATATAAACACCCTAAGTGTGACCTAAAAAGGGGGCGTTCAGATAGGCTGAGAAGCCAAGCCAGAGAGGCCGAATTGTGGGATTTACTCAATGACAGCCAGTTGATTCATCTCAAGAAGCCGAAATCATACTCAGGATGGAATATCTTCCCTTGAATTTCCTTCAGGGGGTTTTAGGGTTATCTTTATGTTTTGTTTTATATTTTCTTCTGAGATGTATTCTTTTATAAATATGAACTAAACCCTTCAAATACCTAAGGGGAATGAAACCTAAGAGGGATCTTGTTATTGTTTTTTGAACTATATGATAAATACTTGATTTGTTCTTAATTATGTGTTCTTAATTCTTATTTTAATATTTCAGGATATTGATTCAAGTATTGATGTGCTTAGGCAGTGGAGGAATATTCCCTGTTTAAGAGTAGATCTAACATAGTTAAGCGAAGTTGATCGCAACCTTAAAGATAGGATGACGAAAACCTGCTGGATTAGGGTCAAACCTAATATGGGAGTCCATAGATCGATTTAATGCAACACTAGGGGTTTTAATTAGAAAATGATTTCAATTAATCATCCTAGGGTTAGACGTTAGTAGCCTCGAGAGAGGTATTAATATAAATTAGGGAATCCTACGGATCAAGTCAAGTGAATAAATCGTATGGTTCAGAGTTAAATAACAAGTGAAGTATAGGTGGATTTTTCCTCGGGTATTGTCCTAATCAATTAGTTCTCCCAAAAGTATTTTCCCCAATTTGTTCTCTATGTCTTAGCATCTTTGGCTTAGTAGTTAGTTTTAGATTAAACAACAATTCCATTAATTCTTAGGCTAAATAGTAGAAAGATAGTAATTACTAGTACTCTTGGTCCTTGAGTATAGGATACTTCTGGTCTTGCCATAACTATACTACCAAAAGATAGGTGCACTTGCCTCAAATCATTGTCATAGTTAGTTTCTAGGCTCGATCATTCATTATATATAATTATTAAGACTTTCAGACACGATCAATGACATCATAAACAGAGAGTTACACGGGTGGAGGACACGGGCGTGTCCTGGGCTAGACGGGCGGGTGTGACCACACAGCCTGCCCACACTGGCGTGTGACTATCCAAAACAATGAAAATTTCTAAATGTTCCAATAGTTTTAAAAGTTCTTGTTTTAGTATCGAATCGCTCTCAAAGCATGTTTTGGGCCTTGTAGGCCCATTTTAGGGTCTTGATGAAATAAGATAAAAATTTTAAATTGTAAATGAAAATTTATGCCTTGAATTTGTTCAGTTGCAAGTGTTATTGTCTAGTGACGCTTTGTACTCTGTTCTGGCATTGAACATGGGTAAGGGGTGTTACAGCTGGAGTACATGGAGTGGAAGCTTTCACTTTACTCGCATCTCATGTATCTTCGATATCTTTAATGCTTAAAAACTTTACTACTAATGGGTTTAACAATTTTGCAGCTCAGCCACCGAATTAATTCGAAAATGTAGCCTGTGTTTATTGTGGGGAAGGGCACTCGTTTGAAGAATTCCCATAAAACCCAGAATCTATTTATTACATGGGTAACTAGAACTAGAATGGAGGAAGGCAAGGACTGCAATCCAATTTTTATAACCCATCTTGGCGAAACTACCCGAAGTTCTCTTGGAGTAGCGAAGAGGCTGGACCCAGTAACATTTATGCACAACCTAGATCAATGTTTCCACCTATATTTACCCAACAAGTTTAAAATTAACTCAAGTTGAACCTTCCAATAGCTTAAAGAACCTATTAAAGGCATATATGGCAAAGAATGATGCTACTTTAAGGAATTTGAAGAATCGAGTGGGTCAACTTGCTATTGAACTTAGGAACTGACCACAAGGTGTTTTACCTAGTGATACAGAGAATCCAATAAATCTGGGGAATGAGGATTTTAAAGCATTGACATTCAGGAGTGGAAAAACGTTAGAGCCCAACACCATCAAAGTTGAAGAAGAACAAGGTGATGCTCGAGATAAAGAGGATGTTCAAACAAGTACTGAAATTCTAGCTTCACCAGAACAAGAATCTGTAAAACCCGATAAGGTAACTTCTAAACTAGTTAATTCCGTTAAACTAACAACTTCGAAGATGCAGAATTGCCACGAAAGATGAATTAGCCAGTTCAAGTTAAGAATCCTCTACCATCCTACTCTCAAAGACTTCAGAAGCAGAAACAAGAAGTCCAGTTCAGTAAATTCCTAGATGTACTGTAACAGCCTGGTTTAGACCCTAGTCGGAATAGTGGTTTCGAGACCACAAATCTAAGGTCGAAATAATAATTTAATAATATATTCTGTGTGAATAGTATGTAATTTAGCTTAAGTGAAATTTTTGTGCGATAATTTTATCGATTGTGTGCCAAATTGTGAGAACAGACTTAATTGCATAAGGTGTAATAGCTGTGTGCTGATTTTTAAGTGCCTATTTGTTGTTGGCTTTTTAAAGTGGAGGCCTTATGTTGTTATTTGTCCATTTTTAAGATAGTGGGGGTGTTAAATGACATAATAACCTTATGGTTTATTTGTCTTAAATGATTATTAAAAGGGCAAATTGGTAAAGTGATTATTACGCTATTATAATCAAAATAAGACATTGAAATGGCCATTTTTCTACCCATCTTTCCACCGAAAAATAGAAAAGAGTGTAGCCCTTGAAGCTTTTGAAATTTTGGCACTTGTTAAGCTCAATGAAGGTATGTTTTAAGCTTGGTTTTTGATTATTTTTATGTTTTTGTAATTGTTGCTTTGTGCTCTACAAAACCCATGCTTAAATTTTGTGAATTGATGATATTTATGAAATGTGCCATTGATGAAATGGTGAGCTTTGTGGTGAGTGTTGGTGTTAAATGAAAGATATGTGTTTAATGAACATATTGTTCTCTTGAATTTTTGATGAATTTAGCTAATTAGGGCTAAATTGAGGAAATAGCATTTTGAGGGATTAAAATGTGAAATAAATGAAACATGTGAGCTTGTATGAGTATAGTGAGTATTTCGCTAAGCATGGGTGCAAGCTAATTATGGGTATTTGATGATTTTATGAATAAAGGACTAAAGTGTTGAAATATGAAAATGTGAGGGCTATTGTGTAAAATGCCAAAAAATATGTGTGTTTGGATTAAAATGAATGATTTGGTAATTGAATGGATTGAATTTGAATGTGCATAGACCAAGAGAGAAGAGGTTCGGATCGGGATCGAGGCAAAGATAAAGTGCTCGATTAATCGACTGTATCGATAGTTAGACGCCCGAGGTAAGTTCGAACATAATACGTGTATTTAGTTATGTTTAATGTTATGAAATGAATGGTATGATATTGTTGAATTATAAATGCTATGTGATAGATTAAGTAATTGGCACTAAGTGTGCGTATTTGGAAATGTGACCGAGATAAATAGCACTGTGTGTGCGGAGTAATATAAGCTTTGGCTTTGTGGTTGGCACTGTGTGTGCGATACCAATTCAAGATCGGTTTGATATGGATGCACTTTGTGTGCGATGCTAATTAAGCTTCGGTTAACTATTTAGGCACTAAGTGTACGAATAAACCGAAGAAGGGACTAATGTTGATCGAAGTGATTTATGAGTACTGAGTAGCATAAATATTTGACAACTAAGTGTTGGCTAAGGTAGTTTGGAACCTATGTGGTTGATGGAATTACGAATGAGTTTATGGAAGGTTAATTGAAATTACTAGCTTTGGATGATATGGTATATTAGATTGTGAAATAATCTAAGTAATGATATGTTTTGATTTAATGTATTTTGTTACGAACTTACTAAGCTTTTGAAAGCTTATTGTGTGATTGTTTCTCTGTTTACAGTGTCAGTAAAGCTAGCTCAGATCTGGGGATCGTCAGCATCTCAATCACACTATCGGCATTTTATTTTGGTACTTTTGGAAAGATGTACATAGTTGAAATATGGCATGTATAGGCTAGTTGTTTTAACTCATATTTGAGATGTGTAAATAGCCATGTGATATGGCTAGCTAAATGTTAGTAATGTGCATAAGTGAATATGGTATTTGGTGCATATTTTGATGTAGCATGACGGTAATGAATTAGCTTATAAATGGTGAGTTCAATGATGAATTAATGCCTAAGTGATTTAGTGAAGTTATGGATGATTTATACCTAGATTTATATGTAATTTGGTTGTATAAATGGCATGCTTCGAAATGAGATTCTATGTGATGATATGATGATTATTTGACATGAAATTGGTTGCCAAATTGTATGTTTTAAGATGCTCAATTGTGCTTATAGGATTGACCTTGTGTGGATGGCAATTTGGCCTTGCAAATGGCCTATTTTTGCCACACGGTTGTGGTGCACGGGCATGCCTAGTGACCATGGGCGTAAGTCAATATATGGCCTAAGAGCACACGGCCACGGCACACGGACGTGCCTGGTAGCCGTGTGGTTTTGACAGGATCGACCACGGCCAAAGTACACGGGTGTGCTTGGTGGCCGTGGGAACTAAGTCAGTTTCGACCACGGAGAGGACACACGGGTGTGTCTAGCAGCCGTGGGAGGCACACGGCCTACCCCTACGGGCGTGCATCCTCTGAAACTTAGAAAAGTTTTAAATTTCCATGAAGTTTCTGTATGTGTTTCGGTTTAGTCCCGACCCCTCTCTAGCATGTGATTAAGGTCTTATACGCCTTAATAAGGGACTAATTGTTTATGATTGATGTATTATGATGATGATTGACTTTGTGTCGTAAATGAGTTGTAAAATAATCCTATTGTCCGGTAATGCCTCTTAACCCTAATCTGGCGACGGTTTCGAGTTAGGCGTGTTACATGTACTCTTGCAACTTCATATCAACATCCCGCTGGTGGAAGCAATTGAGCAGATGCCAAACTACGTTAACTTCATAAAGGATATATTGTCCAAGAAATAGATACTTGAAGAATTTGAGATGGTAGCTCTGACGAAGGAATGCAGTGCATATCTACAAATTAAACTACCCCCAAAAATGAAGGACCTTGGATGTTTTACCATACCTTGAAACATAGGAGCAACTTATTGTGGTAATGCATTATGTGATTGGGTGCAATCATCAACTTGATGCCCGTGTCCATATTTATAAAGTTAGGGATATGTGAAGTTAGACCTACTATGGTTACACTTTAGTTAGCAGATTGATCCTTAACACATCCAAAAGTTAAAATTAAGGATGTATTGGTACATGTAGACAAATTTATTTTTCCTACTCACTTTGTTATTTTAGACTTTGAAGAAGATAAAGAGGTACCAATCATCCTAGGAAGGCATTTCTTAGCAACTGGAAGGACCTTTATTGATGTGCAGAAGGGCGAGCTTACCAAGCGAGTTCAGGACGATCAAGTAACTTTTAATGTTTTTAAGTCTATACGATTTCCTGACATAGTTGTTGATTCTTCTCCAGTATCTGAGTTAGAAGTTTTAGCTGTAGAATGGGAACTCAACTCTGTTGAGGACCCATTGCAACAAGTTTTGATGTCAGATCCTTCAAGTGATGAAGAGGGGGAGGAAAACTTAGTTTTGATGTCAGATCCTGCAGTATCCTTCAAACAATCATCGTAAGTGTCTCCAAACACCAGAATGGATTTAATTGTATTCTCATTTTGAATATTTGGAATTAGAAAATAGATATTATGTTTAGCCAAAAGCGTCGATCGAAGTGCCACCTAAATTAAAACTTAAGGTACTTCCTTCACACTTAAAATATGATTATTTAGGTAATGTTTTGACTTTGCTTGTGATTGTTTCAGCAGAGTTAACTGAAGAGCAGGAAGAGAAACTTATCTTAGTGCTAAAACAATTCAGAAAGGCTACCGGATGGACCATAGCCGATGTATGTGGTACTTGTCCATCTGTGTGGATGCACAAAATCATTCTAGAAGATGATGAGAAAGGGATGATTGATGGACAACAGAGAATGAACCCTATTATGAAAGACGTGGTAAAGAAAGAGATCAGAAACTAATTAGATACGTGTATAATTCATCCCATCTCAAACAGTTCATGGGTAAGTCCAATCCAGTACGTGCCAAAGAAAGGAGGTTTTACGATAGTTGAGAACGAAAATAATGAGTTAATATCGACCAGAACTGTTACGAGATGGAGAATTTGTTTAGATTACCGAAAGTTGAACAAGGTGACTAAGAAAGATCATTTTCCTTTGCTGTTCTTGGATCAAATGCTAGATAGACTCGCAGGACGAGACTATTACTATTTTCTCAATGGGTATTCAGGGTATAATCAGTTCATAGTAGCACCAAAGGATCAATACAAAATAATGTTCATATGCCCGTACGGTACATTTGCATTTAGACGCATGCCATTTGGTTTTTGTAATGCACCTGCTACATTTCAAAGATGTATGATGGCTATTTCCATTGACATGGTTGAGAAGTATTTGAATGTTTTTATGGATGAGTTTTCAGTGTTTGGAGACACTTACGATGATTGCTTAGCCAATCTAGCTAAGGAACTAAGGTGGTGTGAATAAACAAACCTTGTACTCAATTGGGAAAAATGTCATTTCATGGTACGAGAAGGTATTATTTTAGGGCCCCGAATAACGAGATATGGAATCGAGGTACATAAAGAAAAGGTAGATGTTATAGAGAAACTCCCACCTCCAACATTTGTAAAGGGTGTTAGGAGATTTTTGGGATATGCCGGTTTCTATCGAAGATTCATCAAGGACTTCTCCAATATTGCTAAACCTTTATGCAAATTATTGGAGAAGGACACAATATTCAACTTTGATAAGGAACGCTTAAAAGCGTTTAATGTTATGAAGAATCGGTTAGTTTCGACACCCATTATCGTCACACCAGATTGGGATTTTCCATCAAGTGACTTCGCGATAGGAGCTGTGATGGGCTAGCGAAGGAACAAATTTTTTCATTCCATCTACTACGCTAACGAGATCTCAGTTGAATTATACGGTAACAAAGAAAGAGTTACTTGCTATTGTATTTGCTTTTGACAAGTGTCAATCTTACCTTGTAGGTACTGAGGTGACTGTCTATAATAGCCCATTTTTCAGTGATATCGAAAACATTGATTTTGGGACCACAAATCTGACGAGTAATTTCATAAACATTATTATTTAATATTTACGAGTCAAATATGATTTTAAAAAGGTTTTTGATATGATAATTTATGCTGTTAAAAAAAATTAATTAAGTTCAAGTGGTAAGACTCTAAAGTCAAATGGTTTTAGAAAATGAGGTACCGGGACCTCATTTCTATAAACCCAGCCATAAATATTTTTATAAATATTTACGTAGTGTTATAAAAGCCTTATTAAAGTTTCGTTGAAAATTTTTAATGTTTCGATAGTTAATGAAGCAAAAAGTTGAAAAAGTCAATCCTATTAGTTTAAATATGAATATGTTAATTGATTAAAGAGTTATAATTGGAGGGCCTTAATGGGTAAATTACCCATTCTTAAGTTGGTGGACGGTTAAAGCTTTATTTTCTTTTAAATTTATATGTATTTTATATGTTATTATAATATTATTATTAAGATAAAGATAAAATAATGAATAAAAAGGTTAATAAAACAAAACAAAAAGGCATCATCTTCTTAAACACACCGAATGTGCCATGGAAAAAGAAATGGAGAAGCTTCAAGCTTCAACCTTGCTTTTGATGATGCATGTAAGTATGTTTTAGCCTTGTTTTTAATAATTTTTATGTTTTTGAGATCGTTGCAACTAGGTCCAGTTAGCCTGTACCTTCGATTTTGAAATTGTTAAAGATTTTGAAATTTTCCATTGTTGAACCTTTGCGATTTTAGATGTTAAATGATGAATTTTAAGTGTTAGTTGGTATTTAAAAGTATTTTGTTAAGTGATTTTGATGAATTTAATGATTATGTATGAAATTGTTGAAATTGTAAAAATACAAGGGCTTAGTGTGAAATTGTTGCAAAAATGGGCTGAAATAGAGGCTATGAATATTCGGCTACCGTGAAACTTCAATAAAAATGGTTAATTTGCATGTTTTAGGCTCAGGGAGTAAATTGAATAAAAGTAAAATGTTAGGGGCAAATTTGTAAAAAGTCAAAATGACTAAATTGCATAAAATAAATCGTTTTACTGTTTAAATTAATAAATTGAATGAAATTATTAATTTAGATCAAGATCGAGTGCAAAATCGAAGAGAATAAAAAATTACCAAATTGCCCCTATACTTTGACATTTCTACAATTTAGCCAAGTAAGTTTGTATGAACTATTATCATCTAATGGTTGATTATATTGAATGTTTAATGTATGATTCTATTGAAAATGAATCAATATATATATATATATATGTTATTATGCAAATTTTCATGTTATGAAACGATGTAAATCCAACGATGTACGATGATTATCAGGCACCGTTTGAACCTTAGAAATTCATAGGATACAAATGACATGTCATTAGGGTTTACATGTTTCGGGTGCTGGTCTTGAGTGTCTTACTGGTGCATGACTTCCGGCTTTTGTTCCGGATACTGGACAGCTTGTGGAGCAGCACCGGGTGGCTACGTTCCAACCTACAACTCGTGTGAGCATATATGTAAAGGAAAGGACAGACTACGGTTATATGTTTAGCACACTTCATGTGAGCTATCTTCATGTGAGCTATCCCACGTATCCAAAGGTATTCTAATCGGCTCAACGAGCATGAATTTACAAGGAAATGGTAAGTGTTCTATACGAACCAAAACATGTATGAATGAAATACATTAAAATGGTGAGATACATGGAAAACATGTTATGTTATCATTGTAACATCCCGAAATAGGGCCTAAACAGAATAGTGGTTACAAAACCACGAATTCGAGATAGAAAAGGTTATTACGATTAATTATTATGATTTACTGAGTGATTAGATGCATGTGTTAGAATATTGATAGAAAATTTCATGAATTGCATGTCTAATTTGCCTATTAGGACTTAATTGCAAAAGTTGATAAATATGAGTTTTAGGTGTTAAAGGATTCAATTGAAGAGCATAATTGAAGTAGAGGTCCTTAAATGGTAATTATACCATTAGGCTTTCATGGACAAAAATGGACATATATAGGTAGAAAGAACCAAAGTTTTTAATGAAGGGTAATTTAGTCATTTGGTAATAAAAAGAAATTAAAAGGAAAAAGGATGGCAAAATGTGCTCATCTTCTTCATTAGGCCAAATTTTCAAGGGTTCACCATAGCTAGGGTTTGTTTCAAGCTTCCAAGCTCTATAATCAAGAAGAACGAAATCTAGAGTTAGATCGGGGAAAGAAAAAGATAGTGGACTAAATCGATATAGTTTATCATATTTTGTTTCGAGGTAAGTTTGTTGTAAATAAATGCAATATTCTATTATTTTACATTTAATACTATTAAATTCCAGCATTTACATATTTATTCTATAAATTTATCATTTAAAGACTCAAGTATGAATTGACGGAAAAGCTATCTCAGAAAATTTTCGGTTGAACCTTAGGAATGCATAGGATACAAATGTCATGACATTAGGGTTTAAGGAAATCATGTAAGGCAATGTCATGACATGGCATTGATAAGTTACTATAAGCAAAGGTCCCATGTAAGACCATGCCAAGGCATAGCATTGGTGAGTTCATAAGGCAAGGATACCACGTAAGACCATGTCAAGACATGGCAATGGTTAAGTTTCATAAGGAAAGGTACCCGCGTATCCTTAGTACTCTAAGTGGTTCAACGGGAAAATTCAAAGAGTATACCAAAGGAAAGGTAAGACAAGTTCAAGCTAAAAAGGTACAGGTCAGAATTTAAGACTTAAGTATATTAAATTAAAGGCTTAAAATAATCTTGGTAAGAAAAGATTAAGATAATTCATTAAGAATGTTGTTATTTATTTACATGTAAACTTACTAAGCTTTATGCTTACTCCCATTCCTTTCTTTTTTTTATATAGTATTACAAGCCAACTCGGGGATCACAAGGATGTCGGAGTTCGTTACACACTATCAAAGGAGTATATTGGTATTTTGTGACTTGAACGTTTTAAGTTATGGCATGTATAGGGACTTAGCCATTTAGAGTGTATGTCCTTATGATATGTCTTAATATTGGCTTGTAAATGCTTGATAATGATTAGCCATTAAAATGGTTAATTAAGAACATGTTTTGGATGTTATGTATTCTAGATGATAGTTATTACAAAGAAATTATGAAAGAGTAAAAAAATCTGCAGGGGAGACTTTAACTAATAAACTGTACTAATTGGCCACACTAAAAATTTTGAAAAAATTATAGTAAGAAGATATATGAGCCTAGTTTCAAGGAAAATTTACGGATCTAAATTTTGAGGTTCGTAACTCGAGTTATGGTCAATTTAGTGAACATGACGCAGATGGACAGTTTCAATTTTTATGCCCTGAACTAGTAAGTTAAGTCTAGTAATGCCTCGTGCTCGACTCCGGCAATGGTCTCGTGTAAGGGGTGTTACATTTATTGGTATCAGAGTAAGAGTTTAGTCGGTTCTCGGAATATTCAGTATGAGTAAGAGTCTAACTATACATGCCATACTTATATTTTGATAGTGTGACGACTCTTGACGATTTTCAAATGTTTTTCTTTTATAGTTATGGATCCCGAACGAGCTGGTGTAGATGATGTAGAGAGTAATGCGCCCACTCCTGATGAAGGGATGGTGCAACCAGATAGTAGTGAAAGGCCCGTTACAGTTAGTCAAGGAGGAGGGGCTTGAGAAGCCTTCTTCCAAGCTATAAATGAATAGTTTGCTGAGTTCGTTCGTACGAACCCTGCTGTTAGACCTCCACCCCTCATGATCCTCAAACTACCCATGTAGCTTCTCCATTCACAGATACAGTCAGAAGAGAGAAGCCACCCATTGACAAGATTAGAAAACAAGGGGTCGAGGAGTTTCGGGTTACCAAAGATGATGATGCAGAGAAAGCTGAATTTAGGCTCGAGAACACTATCAGAGTCTTTGATGAGTTATCCTACACATCGGAAGAGTGTATTAAATGTGTGGTGTCACTTCTTAGAGATTCGGCCTACTAGTGGTGGAAGATATTTGTGTCAGTAGTACCTAAAGAAAGAGTTACCTGGGATTTTTTTTAGGAGGAGTTCTGTAAGAAATACATAAGTCAGAGGTTTATTGACCAGAAAAGAAAAGAGTTCCTTGAATTAAAACAGGGTAAGATGAATGTGACCGAGTATGAACGTGAATTTTTTGACTCAGCAATTATGCTCGAGAGTGTGTGTCTACAGAGGCTATCATGTGTAAAAGATTTGAGGATGGGCTCAATGATGATATCCGACTGTCAGTTGGTGTTCTAGAGATAAAGGAGTTTGTTGTTTTAGTTGACCAAGCCTGTAAGGTAGAGAAGTTGTTAAAAAGAAAGGGTAAAGCTAAAATTGAGATGCAAGATATGAAGAAAAGGCAAATGAGCAAGTCGTTTCAGTCTACATCCAAGAGGCCTAGAGAGTTTTCTACGAGATCTAATTTTTCAGCCGGGTATTCTAGCCAAAATAGAGGTAGAAGATTTATGGATCCAAAAGCTCAAACCACTTCGATTGCGAGTGTTGGCAGTATTCAGCCTAATAGACCCGAGTGTCTCAATCTGGTCGACATCATCCAGGTCAATGTCGAGCAACTGAGATTGGCCGTTTCTGATTTGGTGCACCGGATCATTTCATTCGGGAGTGTCACGAAATGGTTAAAAGAGAAGTAATACCAAGTGTAAGATTATGCAATGCTCCTGTTAGAGGCAGATCTCAGAGAAATCTCGGAGTAGGGGCAGGTAGAGGTACATTTAGAGATACAGCAATGAGATCAGATGTTAGAGCACCTGCAGGGACTTATGCTATCCGTTCTCGTGAAGAGGCATCCTCCCCCGACGTAATTACGGGTACATTTTCTCTTCATGATGTTAATGTTATTGCTTTGATTGGTCCGGGTTCAACCCATTCCTATGTTTGCATGAAATTAATGCCTAGTATGAACATGCCTATAGAGTTTACGGAATTTGTGATTAAAGTATCGAATCCATTAGGTCAATATGTGTTAGTAAACAAAGTATGTAGAAATTGCCCTTTGATGATTAGAGGTTATTGTTTTCTGGCCGATCTCATGCTATTGCCGTTTGATGTGATTTTTGGCATGGATTAGTTAACTGCACATGATGTGATAGTGAATTGTGGAAAGAAATTCATTGAGTTGAAACATGAAAATGGTGAGATCCTTCGGGTTAATTCAGATGAGTCAGGTAGTTCAATTTCCATGATTTTTGTTATGTCTGCTCAGAAATGTTTGAGGAAAGGATGTGAAGCTTATCTTGCTTTTGTGTTGAATGCTAAAGATTTAGTGTTGAAAATTGAATCAGTGCCTTTGGTAAATGAGTTTCCTGATGTGTTCCCGGAAGAACTACCAGGTTTGCCTCCTATCAGAGAAGTTGAGTTTGGTATTGAATTGATTCCAGGTACCACACCTATTTCTATTGCTCCTTATAGAATGGCTTCAATAGAATTGAAAGAATTGAAAGCTCAACTACAGGAATTAACTGATAAAGGCTTTGTAAGACCTAGTTATTCACCATGGGCGCGCCAGTGTTATTTGTGAAAAAGAAGGACGGTTCCATGAAATTGTGCATAAAGTATTGGTAGCTTAACAAGGTAACCATCAAAAACAAATATCCATTGCCTAGAATAGATAATTTATTTGATCAATTGAAAAGAACCACTATGTTCTCTAAGATAGATTTAAGATCTGGATACTATCAGTTGCGAGTTAAAGAGTCAGATATTCCGAAAACTGCTTTTCGAACTAGGTATGGTCATTATGAGTTTCCTGTAATGCCATTTGGCTTAACCAATGCTCCTGCCATTTTTATCGATTTAATGAACCGAATTTTTAGACCTTATTTGGACAAGTTTGTAGTTGTGTTCATTGATGACATCTTGATTTATTCTCATGATGAGACTGAGCATGCAGAGCATTTGAGAACAGTTTTACAAATTTTGAGAGATAATCAGCTTTATGCCAAGTTTAGTAAAAGTGAGTTCTGGTTACGAGAAGTTTGTTTTCTTGGACATATTGTCTTAGGTGAAGGTATTAAAGTTGATCCGAGTAAGATTTCAGCCATTGTTGGTTGGAAGCCTCCCAGGAATATATCAGAGGTCAGAAGTTTTCTTGGTATTGTTGGTTATTATAGACGATTTGTAGAGGGATTTTCCATGATAGCTACTCCATTGACAAGATTGCTACAGAAAGATGTCAAGTTTGAATGGACTGAGAAGTGTCAGCAGAGTTTTGACAAGTTAAAGGCGTTGTTGACTGAAGTTCCTATCTTAGTACAACCAGAACCGGGAAAAAAGTTTGTAATTTACAGTGATGCATCCTTAAATGGACTAGGCTGTGTACTTATGCAGGAAGAGAGGGTAATTGGTTATGCCTCTAGACAGTTAAAACCACATGAGAAAAATTATCCGACACATGATTTAGAGCTAGTTGCTATTGTATTTGCATTAAAAATTTGGAGACATCACTTGTATGGTGAGAAATGCTGAATATTCACTGATAATAAAAGCTTGAAATACTTGATGACTCAGAAAGATCTAAACTTGAGGCAAAGAAGATGGCTAGAGTTGATTAAAGCTTATGAACTAGTGAGCGATTATCACCCGGTAAGGCAAACGTTGTTGCTAATGCTTTGAGTAGAAAATCATTATTTGCATTAAGAACTTTTCACACTAGTTTGGCCTTATCAGATGATGGTTCTATTTTAGCAGAGTTGAGAGCTAAACCAACGTTTCTTGAAGAAATTTGTGAAGCTCAGAAGAATGACAGTGAGTTGCAAGCCAAAAGAGTTCAGTGCGAGTCAGGTGTAAAGTCTGATTTTCAGATTGGTTCTGACGATTGTTTGATGTTCAGAGATAGAGTATGTGTACCCAAAAATGATGAACTTATACGGAAAGTCTTACAGGAAGCACATAGCAGTTCTTTGTCTATTCACGCAGGTAGTACAAAGATGTATAATGATTTGAAGACAATGTATTGGTGGACAGGAATGAAAAGAGATATTCAGAGTTTGTTTCTAGATGTTTGATCTGTCAGCAGGTAAAAGCCGAACATCAGGTACCTTCAGGTTTATTGCAGCCTGTATTAGTTCCCGAGTGGAAATGGGACCGAGTTACTATGAATTTTGTGACAGGATTGCCTTTGACACCGAGAAAGAAAGATGTAGTATGGGTTGTGATTGATAAGTTAACGAAGTCGGCTCATTTTATTCCAGTTCGTATGGATTATTCACTTGACAAGTTGGCCGAGTTGTATATTTCAGAGATAGTTAGACTACATGGAGTACCGTTATCGATTATCTCAGATAGAGATCCGAGATATACTTCATGATTTTGGAAGAAATTGCAGGAAGCTTTAGGTACAAAGTTGAGTTTTAGTACAGCTTTCCATCCTCAGACTGATGGTCAGTCAAAGAGAGTTATTCAGGTACTTGAAGATATGCTTAGATGTTGTGTATTAGAATTTCAAGGTAGTTGAGAGAAATATTTGCCGTTAATAGAGTTTGGCTACAATAATAGTTATCAATCGAGTCTAAAGATGGCACCTTATGAAGCTTTGTATGGACGCAAATGTCGCACACCTTTGTATTGGACAAAGCTTAAGGAAAATTAGATTTACAGAGTTGATATAGTCAAAGAAACAGAAGAGAAAGTAAAAGTCATCAGAGATTGCTTGAAAGCAGCTTCAGATAGGCAGAAATCCTTTGCAGATTTGAAAAGAAAAGAAATTGAATTTCAAGTTGGTGATAGGGTATTCTTGAAAGTATCCCCATGGAAGAAAGTTTTCAGATTTGGCAAGAAAGGCAAATGAAGTCCCTGTTTTATTGGACCGTTTGAGGTGATCGAGAGAGTTGGGCCATAGACATATCAGTTAGCTTTGCCGACTGAGTTAGAGAAGATTCATAATGTGTTTCATGCGTCTATGCTACGTCGTTATCGTGTAGATCCATCACATGTAATTTCGTAGACAGAGGTTGAGATTCAGCCAGATATGACTTACGGTGAGGAACTGGTAAAAATTCTAGCTCGAGAGGTTAAACAATTAAGGAAAAAAAGTATTACACTTATGAAAGTATTATGGAATAGGCATGGGATAGACAAGGCTACATGGGAGCCCGAAGAAACTATGCAAAAACAGTACCCAAATCTCTTCACAAGTAAGATTTTCGGGGACGAAAATCCTTAAAATAGGGGAGAAATGTAACATCCCGGAATAGGGCCTAAACGGAATAGTGGTTGCGAAACCACAAATTCGAGATAGAAAAGGTTATTACGATTAATTATTATGATTTATTGAGTGATTAGATGCATGTGTTAGAATATCGATAGAAAATTTCATGAATTGCATGTCTAATTTGCCTATTAGGACTTAATTGCAAAAGTTGATAAATATGAGTTTTAGGTGTTAAAGGATTTAGTTGAAGAGCATAATTGAAGTAGAGGTCCTTAAATGGTAATTATACCATTAGGCTTTCATGGACAAAAATGGACATATATAGGTAGAAAGAACCAAAGTTTTTAATGATGGGTAATTTAGTCATTTGGTAATAAAAAGAAATTAAAAGGGAAAGAGATGGCAAAATGTGCTCATCTTCTTCATTAGGTCGAATTTTCAAGGGTTCACCATAGCTAGGGTTTGTTTCAAGCTTCCAAACTCCATAATCAAGAAGAACGAAATCCGAAGTTAGATCGGGGAAAGAAAAAGATAGTAGACTAAATCGATATAGTTTATCGTATTTTGTTTCGAGGTAAGTTTGCTGTAAATAAATGCAATATTCTATTATTTTACATTTAATACTATTAAATTCCAGCATTTACATATTTATTCTATAAATTTATCATTTAAAGACTCAAGTATGAATTGACGGAAAAGCTATCTCAGAAAATTTCCGGTTGAACCTTAGGAATGCGTAGGATACAAATGTTATGACATTAGCATTTAAGGAAATCATGTAAGACCATGTCAAGACATGGCATTGATAAGTTAATATAAGGCAAAGGTCCCATGTAAGACCTTGCGAAGGCATGGCATTGGTGAGTTCATAAGTCAAGGATTCCACGTAAGACCATGTCAAGACATGGCAATGGTTAAGTTTCATAAGAAAAGGTACCCGCGTATCCTTAGTACTCTAATTGGTTCAACGGGAAAATTCAAAGAGTATACCAAAGGAAAGGTAAGACAAGTTCAAGCTAAAAAGGTACAGGTCAGAATTTAAGACTTAAGTATATTAAATTAAAGGCTTAAATAATCTTGGTAAGAAAAGATTAAGATAATTCATTAAGAATGTTGTTATTTATTTACATGTAAACTTACTAAGCTTTATGCTTACTCCCATTCCTTTCTTTTTTTTATATAGTATTACAAGCCAACTCGGGGATCGCAAGGATGTCGGAGTTCGTTACACACTATCAAAGGAGTATATTGGTATTTTGTGACTTGAACGTTTTAAGTTATGGCATGTATAGGGACTTAGCCATTTAGTGTGTATGTCCTTATGATATGCCTTAATATTGGCTTGTAAATGCTTGATAATGATTAGCCATTAAAATGGTTAATTAAGAACATGTTTTGGATGTTATGTATGCCTAGATGATAGTTATTACAAAGAAATTATGAAAGAGTAAAAAAATCTGCAAGGGAGACTTTAACTAATAAACTGTACTAGTTGGCCATACCAAAAATTTTGGAAAACTTATAATAAGAAGATATATGAGTCTAGTTTCAGGGAAAATTTACAGATCTAAATTTCAAGTTTCGTAACTCGAGTTATAGTCAATTTAGTGAACATGATGCTGATGGACTGTTTCAATTTTTATGCCCTGAACTAGTAAGTTAAGTCTAGTAATGCCTCGTGCTCGACTCCGGCAATGGTCTCAGGTAAGGGGAGTTACAATGATGGATGATAAATTTAATTGAATCATGCTCAGGTATAAAGGTTATCCATGTTAAATTCATACGAATTATGTTTAGATGAACTGACATGTGTTGTTGATGTGCTTAGGCTTGTGCCAAGCTTATGAATAGATTATATCATGCTTAGCCTTAATGAAATACATTGAAACAGTATATGTTCAATGGGTAATATGCTTATGTACATGAAAAGGTGGTATAAAGCAAAGTATGTAATTTCTTATGAAATGGTTTATCATGAAGTTGATTCCAAAAGTGCTATGTTTAAATACACTAACTTGTAATCATGGTTGATGTTATGCTTATATCTTGTGTGTTATGCATATTAACCGAATGAGGAAAAGTAATGAAATGGTGAATTCATAGTTGAAATAAAATATGATGAAAAGGGAATAATGAGTTGAAAGATGTACTTATTTGTGAGAAATTTATGTATGAATATACTTTTATCATGGATAAATACACTAAGTTGGGAATTGTTAATGTCGTTTAGGCTTATGATAAGCATTGGAAATGGAATGGAAAGTAAGTACATTGAAATGTGTATAATCTTATAGAAAGGTTGATGATTATACATACATCCCATAAAATCCTATCATGTTATGAATGATAAATATATGTGACTTTAATGAACTTACTCATTTGTGAGTTGATGATCATATAGATTTATGAATCTTATGGCATTGGCATAGGTCTATGTTTATTCTATAAAGTTTATTATTGAAATGGAATAATATGCTTAAAGTTTATACGAGCTTACTAAACATTCATTGCTCTTTCCCTTACTTTACAGATTATTGGAAGCTCGATTGGGTTGGAAGCTTGTCAGAGATCTATGACACTATCTAGTGCTTATATCGGTAGATTTTGATGTCTTGATCAAGATTATAATGGCATGTATAGGTGGACTTGTGTTTTATGTTAGTTGGTGAATTTGACATGTATATGCCATATTGTTTGATGAAACCTTGGTACCTTTGATGCCTATTTGGTGTGTGTTATTTTGACAAGGTGTTAATGCATGTTTGAATGGCCAAAATGGTAAGTGATAAATTGATCTCAATATGGTCAAGTTATGGTATGCCTTGGAAAGGTTTTGAATAGATGTGCATGATTGAAATATTATTTGTATATATGTTAGTTGTTGGTACCATTTGGAAATGGCTAGATTTGTGTTATTTAGATGGTTTTGATGTATGCGAGAAATGGTCCATATGGTAAGGTTATTTTGATATGGCATGATTCTAATATAGTATGCTTAAATATGCACATGTTTAGGTATGTTTGGAATGACCACATTTGGTATATTTATATGAGACTAAGTGGGGTTATTCTTTGCGGTAGATATGAACTATTTGTAATGGTATGAATGTGGCCAATTTATGATGAGTTTTGAGATGGAAAAATGAATTAAGGGTTGATGAATGAAATATGTCAAGTACGTGTATATGTTTAGGTAAATTGTATGTTTGCATTTGAGGTGCCTATATGGTATATTGGTTGAATGGAATTTGACCATTTGAAATTGGTTATTTTATGCATGTTTAAATATGTTTTGATGTATTGGTTAAGTGTGCAAATGGCTTGTAGGTGTGTGCTTGAATTGGGTGAAAGAAATGGCTTGAATTTGGCATATTTCTTGTCCACATGGCCTAAGACACGGGCGTGTGTCTCAGCCGTGTGTGACACATGACCATGTGACATGGCCGTGTGTCCGCTGCAAGTTTTTAAAGGTTGCATTTCGAGAGTTACACGGCCTGGGGCGTGTGGCTTGGCCGTGTGACCCAAGTCAGAGCGTTACATGGGCACAGACACGAGCTAGGACATGGTCATGTGTCTCTATTTCGAATGTTACACAGCCTGAGACACGGGCGTGTGTCTCAGCCGTGTGAGTCACATGGCCTGGCCACATGGTCGTGTGACCCTTGTAGTGTGAATTTTTCTATATTTTTCCATAAAGTTCTAAATGTTTTTGATTTAGTCTTGAATTGTTCCTAAAGCGATTCTAAGGCCTCGAGGGATCGAATAAGGGACAATATGCTTATGTTTGATTGAGCTTTGATATGATTTGTAAATTTTTGTAATCAAATGATTTAAGTTACGTTTTTATGGTAACACTTTGTAACCTTATTCTGTCGACAGATATGGGTTAGGGGTATTACACTATCTATATGGATTAGCCGACAATTAAATATTTACTTACCAAGGAAGCAGTCAAGCCAAGATTGATGCGATGCGTACTTCTACTCCAAGAATTCGATCTAGAAATTCAAGATTGAAAAGGGGTAAAAAACCAAGTAGCAGAGCACTTATCCAGATTGGAGCAACGAGAATGAACTTCATCTCTTGTACCCATACAGGAGACATTTCCAGACGAGCATATACTTAAGGTAAATCACGTCTATAACACCCATTGGTTTGCTGATTTTGCTAATTATTTAGCTTGTGGTTTGATGCTGGTCGATAAGACGTATCAACGAAGGAAAAAGTTTCTTCACGATGTGAAGTACTATTTCTAGGAAGAGCCATCTTTCTTCAAAAAGTGCGCAGATCAAATGATCAAGAGATACGTGGCAGAAAATGAGGTACATAAGATTTTATATCATTGTCACATAGCTCCGAGTGGGGGACACTTCGAAGGTATACGTACTGCGGGCAAAGTATTGCAAGTCGAATTCTTTTGGCCAACTTTATTAAAGGATGCATATGCCTATGTAAAGAGTTGTGATAGATGCCAGAGGGTTGGAAACATCACTAATAGAAATGAGATGTCTCGAACAAACATTATTGACGTAGAATTATTTGATGTTAGGGGTATTGACTTTCTTTGTCCGTTCCCTCCTTCTTTTGGTCACAAGTATATATTGGTAGTAGTAGACTACGTATCTCAGTGGGTTGAGGCTGAGGCATATCCAGCGAATGATGCAGAGGTTGTGATGAAGTTTTTTGCAAAAACATGTGTTAACAGGGTTTGGAACTCCTAGGGCTATCATCAGTGATGAAGGTCCCATTTTGTGAACAAATGGTTGAAATGGTTGCTCAATAGACATGGAGTGAAGCACAATGTTGCCACAGCTTACCAGCCGCAGACAAATAGGCAAGCTAAACTAGCAAACAAAGAGATAAAAGGTATACTCGAGAAGGTAGTTTGTCCAAACCAACGAGACTAGTCCAAAAACTGGATGATGCTTTATGGGCCTATAGGACAACATACAAGACACCTCCAGGGATGTCCCCCTATAGGCTAGTTTTTGGGAAAGCCTGTCATTTGCCATTGGAGTTAGAACATAAAGCTTACTGAGCTCTCCAACAACTCAACTTGGATCTCAAGCTTTCTAAAGAGAAATAGATGCTTTAACTTAATGAGTTAGAAGAGTTCCGAATATTCTCATATGAAAATGCCAAACTATTCAAGGAGAGACTAAAAAGATGGCATGGCAAGCACATTCGAGTTCGGGATTTGAAGTAGGTCAGCAAGTCTTGTTGTTCAATTCCATATTAAGGTTCTTTCTAAGTAAGTTAAAATCACGTTGGTTCGGTCCATTCACTATTCATCAAGTCTTCTTTAACGCAGTTTGTACAAGTGTACATAGTTGTTCAAGTAATAAGTAAGCAAAATGAGTTATCGTCTCCCCAAGGACTGTATAAGTTTAACCAATTAATTGCAAAATTATAAATTCACAATTTGATGTAAAAACTCAATGATTTTGATGGTGATGATTAAACTAAGTAAATTAATTAGATGCAAAGATTGATCACTATGCAATTCTAATCTAGATGCAATTTACCTAAATGTATGCATAAATGGCTTTAGCAACAAAAACAATCAACACTAAATGGGCTAGGATAATTATATTAACCAATTCAATTTACTTTATCATGCTTTAGAATGTTTGGAAATACTTCCATGACAACTTGATCTTTGATGAGTTTGGAAACCAAATTAAGTCCTATTGGATCTTTAACTTAGTGAAATATGCATTTTGCTAATCATATTAGACTAAGGGTTTCTTAGCAGTTATGTAACGTCACAGGGACATTTATGTTTGCAACAATTTAATTACATAAACCTAAAAACTATTCAAGATAATAGAACTAACTAAAGATATTACGAACCTCAACTTAGTCAAGTTTAAGGATCTAAATTGAGCATTGCAATTTTCAATTATGTGTCTACTAGTTGCCATCTGATTAGGATTGCTCAACTAATCTGAGTGCACCCAATCACGTATGAATGAAATGCATCAGGATATTAATTGAAAACATGATTGATTGAGGCCTAAACATGTTAAACATGAATAAAATAAATCTTACTAAATTAACATAATCATCTTAGCAAATAGGATTTAAAATATTATCGTTGATGTAAAAAACAATAAACTCAAAGCAAACATGATTAAAATAAATAACAAGAGGAAAGAGTAAACTCTATTCAGTTCAATAGCCTTTCAGATTTATTATGACTGATTCAGTTCACCAGCCTTTTGGATCTATTCTTACCGATGCACTCCTCTGTTCTACTCAATGTTTCTTTTGCTAAGGAGTTCCTAAGGTCGCCAGCCAAAGAATGCTTTTGACGAAGCTTTTGTGGCTAAATGATGGAAAAGAGATAGGTGGCTATGCAAGGGAAGGAAAAGGGAAATGAAATGTATAGAAAATGCTAATGAGAGAAGAGAAATGAGAGTTGAGGGATGATTTGAGAAGTAATAGGTGCATGGTATTTATAGGTGAAGGTAAAGGGTAGTGTAAAAGCCCGTTTTTCGTGATAGGTGCGTGGTATTTATAGGTAAAGGTAAAGGGTAGTGTAATAGCCCGTTTTTAGTCAAATTAGAACAGTGATTTAGGGACCAAAAATCTGAGGCCAAATATTTATTTTATTATTATTTTAATGTCTACAGTATGAAATATGTTTGTGTGGAAGTTTCGTTTAAGAAATTTATCGTTTGATTGGTTAATTTGATAAAAACGACTAAATCACGTAAAGTGCAAAAGTGTTGTTCTATTAGCTAAAGGTATCTAATAGCTATGGAATCCTAAATTAGAGGTTCTTAAGTGGTAATTAGACCATTAATGAGATAGTGGATGATAGTGGCATGGTATTTGGTGTAATTAATAAGTTTTATAAAGGTTAATTTTGGTATTAAGTAATTAAAGTTAAAATAAGTAAAATAAAACAAAAAAATCACCCATTATCATCTTTGTTAACCGAAATTGAAGAAGAAAAATAAGACACTAGGGTTCTTCATTCGGTCAAGTTTAATCCAAGCAATTAGGTATGTGTTTTGTCCCGTTTTTAATGATTTCTACGTTTTTGAGATCATTGTAGCTTATTCTAGCTATCCTAGGGACTAATTTGCAAAATTGTTAAAGATTTTAGATGTTTCCATTGATGAAATAGCATGTTTTTTTGAAGTTTCTTGATAGATTATGAATGCTTATTGATATATATACAAGTTTTGTTAAGTGATTTTTAGTGAAAATGCAAATTAAGGATTAAATTGTGAAATGTGGAAATTTAATGGTTAAAGTGTGAAATAAATGAAAAACATGGGCTGCTAGGGTTATAATAGTAATTCAGCTAGATTTGGATTGTGATGAAATTGAATGAATTTTGTTTTACGAGTCTAGGGACTAAATTGTAAAAGTTGTGAAACTTTAGGGGTAAAAGCATAAATGTGCTTAAATGTGTGTTTTGGATTAAATTGAATAAGAGACTATTAAATAAGTTAATTTTGAATATATTTAGATCAAGAAAAGTGAAATTCGGATCTAGATCGGGGGAAAACTAAAGTTATCGACTAATCGAACTATTTCGTCATTTTCACATCTGAGGTAAGCTCGTATGTAATAAGCATTGATATAGTTATGTTTTAAATGCTTTGATATTGTATGAATTATGAATTCGACTCTACGGATACGTTTGATGAAGATTCGACATTGAAAATCCTGGTTGAACCTTAGGAATAGATTAGGATACTAGTGACATGTCATTAGGAAATTCATTGATTTGTCTTCGGGCCATGATATTAGCACTTCGGGTGCGAGATTTATTGATTTGGCTTCGGGCCATGATATCAGAACTTCGAGTGCGAGCTTTATTTATTTGGCTTTGGGCTATGGTATTAGCACTTTGGGTGCGAAACACATAGAGTTGGCTTCGGGCCATGATATGAGCACTTAGTGTGCGAGACTCCGGAGTATCTGACTTCTATTCTGAATGGTTCAACGAGTATATTGAAGATGCGAGTTGATGAGAAATAGATACGTATCGGTACAGGTATGTATGGAAAACTATTCTAACAAAGAGATAAAGGAAGTTGAGAGTATATGATCATTTATTTGGTTAAATTCTATGTTACCTTGATGATTAATGTTTAAATGCAAGATATGTTATTCATTTTGAAATGTAAAAGAATGATGATATTCATTTCTTATCTTTATATGAGCTTACTAAGCTATAAAGCTTACATTGTTTATTTTTCCGTATTTTATAGTGAACTCAGAGCTAGCTTGGATTCGGGGATCGTCGGAGACTCCATCACACTATCCAACTATCAATATGGAACTTTTAAGTTTATGTTTTGAGTATATGACATGTATAGGTTTTGAGCCATTTTGATTATGGGTTGATAATGATTTTGATCATTTGAAATGACTTGTAAATGTATATGCTTTGGTTTGTAAATATAACCATGAGAGTTGGCTTAATCTGGTTGTTTTGGCTATGTATATATATGTGCATATATGGTTGTGTGATGCTTGATAGCTATAAGTATTATGAATGTCATATGGTTAAGTTGTGGATAATGGTATGCTTGTGAAATTAGGCAAAATAATTGATTAACCATAATTAAAACATATTTTAAGCCAGCATTTATCTTACTTTTGGATGATTTATCCCTTGATTTATATAAAAAGGTTCTTTTAATCCTTTCTTTTCATGTCTTATACCCAGGAAAGCACCCGAGGATGAAAAGAACGTAAAACGGGCCCAAAATGGAGTAAATGGGCCATATCACGAAATCGACACGGCCTGGCCCAAAGACCACACGGCCGTGCCTTGTTGAGCATCTAGAACACGGCCTCTCCCCCGATTTACACGGCCGTGCCTCATTAAGAAATTTGAACACGGCTTGAAGTCGACCCACACGGGCGTGATACATGGCCGTGCCTCTGTCGTCAGAATGAGCAATTTCAGTCGGAAAAGGATACTTAGGGAGAAAGAATCGCATTCCAAGGAGCCTATATATATCCCCTAAGTGCCACCTTTGAGAGGGGTGGAGCTAGGCCAAGGAGCCAAGCCAGAAAGGTCAGAATTGTGGGAATCGATCGAAGTTAGCCAGTTGATCCATCCCAAGAAGCTGGGATTATACTCAAGACGGCGAAATTCTCTTTCAATTCCTTCAGGGAGTTTTAGGGATTTCTTATGTTTTGTTTTATCTTTTCTCTTGAGATGTTTTCTTTCTTAGTTATGAACTAAACCCCTCAGATACCTGAAGGGGATGAAACCTAGATGAATCTTGTTATTTGATTTTTGAGTTTTATGATAAATACTTAGTTTGTTCTTAATTATGCATGCTTAATCTAAATCTGATGTGCTTAGGTGGAGGAGGAATAGACCCTGCTTAAGAGTAGATCTTGCGTAATTAAGCGGAGTTGATCGAATGCCTAGAGATAGGGTTACGAGATTTTACCGGATTAGGGTGAAACCTAATATGGGAATCCATAGATCGATTTACTGTTATTCTAAGGGTTTATTATAAGAGAACGAGAGTTCCACTAATTAACCTAGGGTTAGATGTTATTTGCCTCGAGAGAGGGTTTAGCATAGGTTAGGGTTATTCTTGAGATGGATCAACTGGCTATTTTCGTGTGATTTCCACAAATCTGACTTTTTCGGCTCGACTCCTTGGCCTAGCTAACTGCCTCCTTTAAGGATACACTTAGGGTGTTTATGAAGGCTTTTGAAATAGGTTTCTTTGTGCCTAAGTATCCTTTTCCGAGTAGAATTGCTCTTCTCCACGACAGGGACACGGCCATGGCACACGCCTGTGTGAATCGTGGCCAGGCCGTGTTCAGACTTTTAATGAGGCACGGCCGTGTGGTCTTGGGCCCAGGTCGTGTCGATTTCTCTCTTGGCCCAATTTGGTTCATTTTAAGCCCGATTCTCGTTCTTTCTATCCTCCGGTGCTTTCCTGAGTATAAAACATGAAAAGAAAGGATTAAGAGCACCTTTTTAGATAAATCAATGGATAAATCATCCAAAAATATGCTAAATGTGGGATTAAAATATGTTACTTTTACAGTTTATCACATACCCCCACACTTAAGCTTTTGCTTGTCCTCAAGCAGAATTCTAAACTTACAATTAAAACGAACTTTCTATAATTCAATATTCCTACCGATAATGTCTCATCATAATTCATAGACAACTTATACATGGATAATTTAATTCAAAGGGTTCTAAAGATTCAAACAATATAAGTCATACATTTGTATCACAAAAACATAGGTGTCTCCCCTTATCTAAATAATTACCTTTAATTTAAAACCAACAAGGATTGATATCCTCACAAAAGATTCACTCAGATCACTCAAAGTGTTTAAGGTTTAGGAAAAGGAGCACTCATAAGTCGAACATGAAAAGTTAATCCCATAGGCTTGCTTGAAAATCAAATCTTCACCACTATAAAATGAGATGATAAACAGATCAAAAGGTCTTTAACAGGGTTGTAATGGGCTGAGGTTAAAGGTGTGGATAAAGGCTAAAATAGAAGGTTAGAATCGAGATTGAATTAACACGTTACCTATCTAGAAATACTGAGACGATAATAAATAGTTACATCAAATTAAAAGTAATAACCCTAATAATACGAGCTTTTCTTTTGATAAATTGACTTTAACTGTATAAGCTCACTTTTTATAATACTAATACTGAATATACTTTGATTTTTTTAAGAACAAATCAAGTAAGAAAGGATAAATTCAACTGCTGAAATAATATAATTAGGTAACTAATCAAATCAAATCTCGATATAAGGGTAGTCAAAAGGAATGGTGATAACAAATACAAAGGGTTTGGGGTTAATATTAGCTGGTGAGTCAATAAAAAGGGTTGTTAGGATCAAAGGGTTCACTAGGGGTTAATTATGAAGGTAGGTTTTTTGTGGAGTAAGTGAGTTAAATCCTAAGTGCCTTTATCATCTCTGTATATCAAATCATAGGTGTGGTCTCGACATGTATAATCGAGGCAAGTTCTAGAATAATAATTCAATGTTGACACACTCATAATCAATAAAGTGAGCAAGAAAAGGAATATATGATCTATAAGGCTCAAAATCTCACAAAAATTATGGGTGTTTTGATATCAACCTCGTAAATTTCAAATTTCAAGGTAACATTCAGATTCAGGTAGACAACCTAAAAATTTTAATTCTGAAAAATTATACTTATCATGCTTGATTCTCTAGTATTCTTCAAATCTAATCATCAATGCACAATTAACTATGGCTTACTCAAAAACATATCAAAAACAATCATAAATCATCAGAAATTTCATCCTAATTAGTAATATGAGGAAATTACTTAAGAACAAGACTAAATTCAGGGATTTGAGAATAATGAAAAAAAGTTAGGCACTTTTTGAGAATAATGTAAAAAGTTAGGCACTTTTACCCCCCACACTTAAGATGTACATTGCCCCCAATGTACAAAGATAGATAATAACAGTTAAAAGAGACGGGAAAAAGTGACACTTGCTGAATTCTGGATGTATTCCTTGAGTCGGAGGTGAAAAGATGATGACTTATGTAGTATTGAATTACTCCTTAGTGATTTGTTTATTATTTGGAGTGTGCAATTGAAACTGCAAAGTCATCAGTTAGATGTTTCGGTGGCATGATTAAACAAGTGTTTGTTAGCAATACTCGAAGGTTAGGTGAATGAAATAAGATTTGAAATATAAAAGGCAAAAAGTTTAAATAAAAACTGAATCTATGAACTGAAAATAAAGAAAAGAAAACTAAAAATAAAGATAATAAAAGTACTCAAAGGTCCTCATCATCTGCTGGGTCCTGCGGTGGTGTCGGTGAAAAAATGTGGAAGTGATGAAAAATCTGCTGAAGGGTGGCCTTGATCCCGTGAAAACATCGAGTGGTGTCATTGAACTACTAAGTACAGTACTGCTCGAACTGGGTAAGGTGTGCAGAAATGTCTGAAAGTGAAGCTGCTGTATGGGAGGACCGTTGGCTCGGGAATGGTTCCTCCTGTAGTGGTGGGACATCATCAGGAATGTCCTCATGCTCCTCCTCGTCAGTGGAGGGAGGTAGTCAGTATTGAAGAAGATCGGTCCCACGTCGATATTTGATCATCCTCATGTGTAGCATCGTTTGGATACCCTGGGGTACCATCTGCCCTATCAGTGTAAGTGAGGAGGTTTGTGCGTCGGTGTCGAGGAGCCCGAAGTACCGAGCCAAGCGTGTGATGTAGGGACCCATAGATAGGATCGCGCGCTGATGCTGCTCCATCTGATGTTGAATAGCTCGGGCTATAAAATATGCTAGGCCGACAACATGTCCGTCTGACATGCACCATAGATAGTAGGCGTCATGAGTATTGACGACGCTGGTGCTCTCTCGTCGGCTTGTCAAAGTATGAGCCAAAATAGCGTGTACGTACCTCAAAGACGGAACCAGGGCCGTCACTTTTGAGCGACTGGGGTCATAATCGAAGGAGTGGGTAGCTATCTTGTGCCAACATTGGGTGGGGCTAAAATGTATATGGCGATGTAACTCTGAAAGGTCATTCTCTGCTACGAAGTTGTCTGTATAAAGTCCTAAAGAAACTCCGAACTGCAACACGTTCAGCTGTCGTATAGTGCCGCCAAGACGGAATTCTATCGTGCTCGGATCATCGTACTTGCTCATCACTGTTTGAAGTTGAAATGTTGAGCGGAGCTCCAAAGTGAGCTCTAGGTATGTGGACTCATTAATGTTGAAGAATTGCTCCCACGGATCAGTGGTTAGGAGAGCCCAGATGTCACTGTCAAGATGGACCTGCTCTAAAGCGACCCAGTCGATACATCTGCTCGTGCTGAGGGGTCACGTGCGTAGTAATTTATAATGATCCTCTTGGACCCCTGGAGGAAGTTGAAGGAACGGATGGCGCACTTCGGTGGATGCTCTTGCGGATGATGATCTTGGTACCTTTCACTTTTTCGAGCTCGGGGTTGCTGTTCTCTTTCCTCGAGATGACGACATTGTATCTGAAAATAGTTGATATTCAAGTGATAGTAAAACAATTATTTTGATCGATACAATACTTCAGAGTCTAAATAAGAACATTTCAGCCATGAGAAATTATATTGAAAAAATTAACTATTTTAAACAAAAATATAACAGTCAATTTAGCTCTAAATATCAAGAGATTATACTTAAAATTAAATAATACTAAAACTAAATAAAACTAAATGATACTACAAGTAAAAAGAAACTAAGTAACATGAAATTTTAATCAAAAAATAGTTGGAATAGATGAAAATGGAATAGTGAAGAGTGACCAACAGTGTTTTTGGGGTGAGTGGCGACGTGAACGGCGGAGCACGGGCGAGTACGGTGGTGTATGGTCGTGCACTGTAAGATACTGGGTAGCACGACTACGGCGAGAGTGTGGGCTTTGTTAATACGGGCGTGGCAGCGTTTTGTGTGGGTTTTTTTTTTTAAAGGAGGGAAGGTGTTTGGGGGTCAAAATGGGGGTGATATTTGGGATAGTGGCCGGATTAGGGAAGGAGGGGGTTGAGAGAATCGATTAGGGTTGTGATTTGGGGAAGATGAAAGTTTAAGTTCCTTAAATAGTGGTGAGAACACGGCCAGGGGCCACGCCCGTGTTCAATTTTAATCAGCCTGTGTTTTTTGTGATTTTGAATTTTGGGCGCGTTCAGGGTATTTGGCCACGGCCGTGGTCAAGGTGCCACGCCCGTGTTCTTCTTCCCACGGTTGTTTAGAACGAGCATGTTTATCCCATGCTCGACAAGTCAGTATCTTCACATGGTCATAAGGCACGGCTGCATCTTGCTCGTGTTTGGTAAGTCAGTATAGTCTACGGAAAGTCAGCACGGGCGTGGACTATTATCGCAGGCCGTGTTGGGAAAAAAATTTCTTCTTTGTCGTGCACGACTACTGGCACGCCTGTGGTTCGTCCCCTGGCTTCCACACAGCCACGGGCACGCCCGTGTGCAAGGCTGTGTGGTCTAAAACCTGCGCTTTATTGGATTAATTAGTATGGAATTAAATGCTAAAAATTAAGAATTTAATGTTAGAGAGGTTAGTGCTTGGGTTGCCTCCCGAGAAGCGCTCGTTTAAAGTATTAAGCTAGACTTACCCTGTTTTCATTTCTAAAAGAAGGTTCACAGAGCTGAAGCTCCTCTCTCATATCCCTAAAATGTTCACCAGTATAGATTTTGAGTCGGTGACCATTTACCTTGAATGTGCCTTGAGTGGGATGAGTTACCTCGATTGTGCCATAGGGAAAGATTGTTTTAATCATGAATGGACCTGACCATCTTGATTTCAGTTTCCCAGGAAACAATTTAAGCCTTGAGTTGTATAGTTTCGATTTCTTTAGATGAGCATCATGGCGTCGCTTTGTTGCCTCATTGTATAGCTTTGAGTTCTCCTAGGCATCAGCTCTCCATTTGTCTAGCTCGTTCATCTGCATCATTCTTTTCTTTCCTGCAGCTTTAAGATCGTAATTTAAAAATTTTATAGCCCAAAAAGCTTTGTGTTCTAACTCGAATGGTAGATGACAGCTTTTCCTGTAGACAAGTTTGTATGGGGATGTTCCTAGGGGGTTTTAAACGCTGTTCTATAGGCCCATGGGGCATCATCTACTTTTAATGCCCACTTTTTTCTGTTTGATTCAACCATTTTTTCTAGGATGCGTTTAAGTTCTCGATTTGCTACTTCAACTTGCCCACTGGTTTGAGGGTGATATGGGGTAGCTATCCTGTGGTGTACTCCATATTTTTTTAAGACTTTGTCAAATTGAATATTACAGAAATGAGTGCCCCTATCACTAATGATAGCTCTAGGTGTTCCAAATTGAGAGAATAGTTTCTTGAGAAACTTAACTACTACTCTAGCATCATTGGTAGGTAAAGCTTCTGCTTCCACCCATTTTGACATGTAATCAACTGCCACTAGGAGGTATTTATTTCCAAATAAACTAGGGAATGGACCCATAAAATCAATACCCCATATATCAAATATTTCACATGATAGCATATATGTTTGAGGCATTTCATCACGTTTAGAAACATTGCCTATTCTTTGGCATTTATGACATGAAGCGACATACCTGTTGGCATCATTGAATAGAGTGGGGCAATAATTAACCTGATTCGGGTATTTTATGTGCTGTCTTAATGCCACCGTAGTGTCCTCCTGAAGGTCCTGAATGGCAATGTTCCAGAATTTTGCTTGCTTCCGCCTTTGTAACGCATCTTCGAATTACCTGATCTGAACATATGTAGAAAAGAAAGGGATCTTCCCAAAAATAGTTTTTTGCATCAGCAAAGAATTGCTTCTTTTGGTGATGTGTTAGTCTTTTTGGCAAGATGTTAGCAGCTAAATATTCCGCAATATCTGCAAACCATGGCACCTCAGAGTGGGTTATAGAAAAGAGTTGTTCTTCGAGAAATGAGTCGTTTATCTCACTTTCATCGAGCTCTTCGATATGCCTAGAGAGATGATCCACTGCAAGGTTTTCAGCTCCCTTTTTATCCTGTATTTCCAAATCAAATTCCTGTAAAAGTAAAAGTAAAATACATCTTATGAGTCGAGGTTTTGCATCAGGTTTAGTTAAAAGATAACGAAGAGCGGAGTGGTCAGTGTAAACGACAACTTTAGATAATAATAAATACTTTCTAAATTTGTCAAAAGCAAAAACTACAACTAGCAGTTCTTTCTCTGTGGTGGTGTAGTTTTCCTGTGTGGGTGTCAAAGTTCTGCTAGCATAATAGATTGGCTGAAAATGCTTGTCTCTTCGTTGTCCCAGAACTGCACCTACTGCGAAATCACTTGCATCACACATTAGTTTAAAGGGTAGATTCCAATCAGGTGCAATTATAATCGGAGCATTTATTAGTTTATCCTTAAGGATATTGAAAGCATCTAGACATTCCTGATCGAAAGTTAAAGGCTTAGCTATTTTAGAAAAATCTTTAATGAATCTTCTATAAAACGCTGCATGTCCTAAAAAGCTTCTAATAGCCTTAACTGAACTAGGGGGAGGTAATTTTTCTATGGTTTCAATCTTTGCTTTATCTACCTCAATCCCTTTACTAGAAATCTTATGTCCTAATACAAGAATTGTACCATAAAGTGACATTTTTCCCAATTTAAAACAAGGTTTGTTTCCTCACATCTCATTAGAACTCGTTTTAAATTTTTAAGGAAAAGATGGAAAGAATTACCGTATACCAAGAAATTGTCCATAAATACCTCTACAATGTCTTCCACAAGTTCATTAAAGATTGCCAACATGCAACGCTGAAAAGTAGTAGGAGCATTACATAATCCAAAAGGCATTCTACGATAAGCAAACGTACCGTATGGGCATGTGAATATTGTCTTCTCTTGATCTTCAGGTGCTATTGGGATTTGGAATAGTCGGAAAGTTCGTCTAGGAAGCAATAATATATATGCCCAGATAACCTTTCTAGCATTTGATCAATGAAGGGCAAAGGAAAGTGATCTTTTCTAGTGGCGTCATTCAGCTTCCTGTAATCAATGCAAACTCTCCAACTCGTGGATCGCTCGTGGGAATTAGTTCATTCTTTTCGTTGGCTACCACATAGTCATGCCTCCTTTCTTTGGGACAACCTGCACAGGACTTATCCAATTGCTGTCAGAAATAGGATAAATTATTCCAGCATCTAGAAGTTTAATTATCTCAGCTTTCACAACTTCTTTAACGTTGGGATTCAATCGTCTTTGAGGTTGCACACATGGCTTGTATTCTTCTTCCATTAAAATTTTGTGGGTGCGAAACGATGGGCTTATTCCCTTAATGTCAGAGATTTTCCAAGCTATGGCTCTTTTATGTTCTCTTAGTACCTGTATCAACTCCTCTTTTTCCTTGGGTTCTAGCTATGAAGAGATAATTACCGATAGCATAGAATTGTCCTCGAGGAATGCATACTCTAAGTGTTTCGGCAACTGTTTCAATTCCAATTTGGGCGAATCATCAATGGAGGGTTTTTGTTTTAGTTTGTCATTGACTTTAATAATTTCTTAGGGTTTTTGTTTTAGTTTGTCATTGACTTTAATAATTTCTTCTTTCGTTTGTCTAGATGAAGATGTATTCAAAATTCAGCTCGTCGACTTCATCTTCTTCCCCCATTTCTTAAGTCAGGCACAGTTCCATCGTGTCATCATGTATAATTTCCTGTAATGAGTTTTGAATGATATCGGTAGTATCAACAAAATAATAGGAATCATCTTGTTCTCTAGAATATCGCATGGCATCATAAATTTGAAAAATAATTTCCTCATCGCCTATCCTTAATGCAAGTTTACCGTCACCTACATCGATAACAACCCTAGTAGTAGCTAAAAAAAGGCACCCTAAAATTAAGGGAACCTCAATGTCCTCATCCATGTCAAGCACAACAAAATCAATAGGGAAAATAAATTTATCAATTTTTTCCAAGACATCTTCAATAACTCCTCTAGGATATTTAATAGATCTATCAGCTAACTGAATACTCATCCTAGTGGGTTTTGGTTCCCCAAGATCTAGTTGTTTAAACATTTGATACGGCATTAAATTAATACTGGCACCTAGATCAGCTAATGCTTTCTTAATATTTAAACTACCAATTAAACAGGGAATAGTAAAACTTCTTGGGTCTTTTAATTTGGTTGGTAACTTGTTTTGGAGGATGGCTGAACATTCTTCATGAAGCTCCGCTGTTGATATTTCTTCAAGCTTCCTTTTATTCGTCAGGAGTTCTTTTAGAAATTTTGTGTACTTTGGCATCTATGAAATTGCTTCAACAAAGGGTAAGTTAATATGTACTTGTTTAAAAAGTTTAAGAAATTTACCGTATTGGGCATCTAAGCGGTCTTTCTTCAATCTTGCTGGATATGGGATTTGTGGCTTAAATTTGTAGCGTACTGGAGTTACATTCTCAACTCCCTCATCCTTTACTTTGTTATATTCGAGTGGTATTTTTTTCTTTGGTTCGACTAACTCCTTTCCACTTCTTAATGTAACTACCTTTACCTGTTCGGTTCCTTTAGAAAAAATCTCTGATCGAATTTCAGAAACTATCTTAGTAAGTTGTCCAACTGAATTAGTAAGTTCCCCAACTTGGTTCTCAATTCCTTTGATTGATGCTTGTTGATTATCAAGTGTCGTCTCAGTTTGCTGGAAACGAGTTTCCGTGGCTGCCATGAATTTTGTCAGCATCTCTTTGAGGTTCAGCCTCTTTTCCTGTGGATAGGGCTGATTTTGGAAATTTTGAGGATGTTGTTGTCTTTGATTTCCTTGACCTCCCCATGAAACATTTGGGTGGTTCCTCCAACCTGGATTATAATTATTACTATAAGGGTTATTATTAGATCTGAAATTATTACCTATATAGTTCATCTGTTCGCTTTCTGTGCCCAGTTGGTAGGGTGGGTACTCAGGATTTGCCACAGTTCCACTTTCGTCGCACTGCATGACTGGATGTACCCGTGAAGAACACAAACTATCAAGCTTTTTATTCATCATTTCTACCTGTGTTGGTAGCATGGTTACTGCGTCAAGGTTGTAAACTCCGGCTGATTTTGTTGGTTTTGTCCTTGTAACCTGCCACTGATAGTTATTTAGTGACATCTCTTCGATAAACTCGTAGGCTGCTTTAGGAGTTCTGTTGTTCAGGGTTCCACCAGCGGTTGAATTAATTAGTTGCCTTGTTGAGGGGTTCACACCGTTATAGAAAGTTTGGACTTGGAGCCACAAGGGTAAACCATGGTGCGGACACCTTCTCAAAAGATCCTTGTATCTCTCCCATGCGTCGTATAATGTCTCTAAATCTATCTGCACAAAGAAAGAGATATCATTCTGTAATTTAGCCATTTTGGCCGGTGGGAAGTATTTTAATAAAAATTTTTTGGTCATTTGATCCCATGTAGTGATCGACCCTCGTGGTAACGAGTTTAACCACTGTTTGGCTTTATTCCTTAATGAAAAGGGAAAAAACCGAAGATGCATGGCATCATCAGAAACACCATTTATTTTGAAGGTATCACAGAACTCTAAAAAATTAGCTATATAAGTATTTGGGTCTTCGTCCTGCAACCCATCAAATTGAACAAATTGTTGAATCATTTGTATAGTGTTAGGCTTTAATTCAAAATTATTAGCAGCTATAGCGGGCCTAACAATACTTGATTTTGCTCCTGTTAAATGAGGTTTAGCATAATCATACATAGTATGTGGAGCATTATTTTCTGCCACATCTTGTGGTGGTGGGTTATTCTCGTCCATCCCTTCAGTAGGATTAGATCTGCTTTCTCGCTCTTCTTCTGTGTAATTTAGGGCTTGCCTAATTTCTCTGCAATTCCTGTAAGCGGTAGCTTCAATATCACTGTCATATACTAATGGTCCTTTCGGGTTCCTTCTAGTCATAAACTAGAGGTACCTGCTAGGAAAGAAAGAAAGAAAATTTTAGCAAAGTCAGAATTTAAACTAAAAATAAAAGTAAATTGTAGAAAATAATGGCTAAAGTAATAAAAAGAGAGCTTTCTTAATATTTTAGTTCCCCGGCAACGGCGCCAAAAACTTGATCGTTGTTTTATGCAATGTCAAAGTCTTAAAAATTTATAAATTGAATGATCGAACCTAGAAACTAACTATGACAATGATTTGAGGCAAGTGCACCTATCGAACAGTAGTATAGCTTAGGCAAGACCGGATTGTCGAACCCAAAGGAACTAAAAGTACTAATACTAACCTTTTTTTTTTTATCTAGCCTAAAATAAATGAAGTTGTTGTTTAATCTAAATTTAACTAACTACTAAGCTAAATAAGCAAAGAAAAAAAGAATGAATTGGGGAAAATAACTTGAGGAAAAACTCAGTTGATTAAGACGATACCCATAGGAAGAATCCACCTAGACTTCACTTGTTATCTAACACTGAACCAGATGATTTATTCACTTGACTTGATTCGTAGGATTTCCTAATTTATATTAAACCCTCTCTCAAGGCGAATAACGTCTAACCATAGGTTGATTAATTGAAATCTCTTTCTAATTAAAACCCTTAAAATCGCATTAACTCGATCTATGGACTCCCGTATTAGGTTTCACCCTAATCCGGCAAAATCTCGTCACCCTATCTCTAGGCGCGATCAATTCCGCTTAATTATGCTATATCTACTCTTAAGCAGGAACTTTTGCTCCTCCACCTAAGCACATTCATCTTGAATCAATATCCCGAAAATATCAACACAAGAATTAAGCACACATAATTAAGAACAAATCAAGTATTTATCATATAGTTCAGAAAACAATAACAAGATCCACCTTAGGTTTCATCCCCTTCAGGTATTTGAAGGACTTAGTTCATAACAATAAAATAAAACATCTCAGAAGAAAAGATTAAACAAAACATAAGAAATCCCTAAAACCCTCTGAAGGAATTGAAGGAGAGATCCGTCGTCTTGAGTAGAATTCCGGCTTCTTGAGATGGATCAACTGGCTATCTTTGAGTGATTTCCACAAATCTAACCTTTTCGGCTCGACTGATTGGCCTAGCTAACCGCATCCTTTAAGGATACACTTAGGGTGTTTATATAGGCTTTTGAAATAGGTTTCTTTGCCCCTAAGTATCCTTTTCCTAGTAGAATTGCTCTTCTCCACGACAGGGACACGGCCATGGCACACACCCGTGTGAATCGTGGCCAGGCCGTGTTCGAACTTTTAATGAGGCGCGATCATGTGGTCTTGGGCCCAGGCCGCGTCAATTTCTCTCTTGGCCCAATTTGGTCTGTTTTAAGCCCGGTTATCATTCTTTCCATCCTCTGGTGCTTTCCTGAGTATAAAACATGAAAAGAAAGGATTAAGAGCACCTTTTTACATAAATCAAGGGATAATTCATCCAAAAATATGCTAAATGTAGGATTAAAATATGTTGCTTTTATGGTTTATCATCATGTTGCACGGCTATGTGTCCCTTGGTGTTGATTTTGAAATCAAGTCATTATGCTCCACATGGCCTCACACACGGGCGTGTGAGTTGGCCGTGTGGCATAAGTCAGTATACCCTACAGGTTTGGCACAACCTAGCACAAGGTCTGGCACACGGGCGTGTATGGCCATTTCGAAGGGTACATGGGCTAGAGACACGGGCGTGTGGTTGGCCGTGTGACCCAAGTCAGTAAGCTCACTTGTTTGGACACGGGTCCGGACACAGGCTAGGACACGGCCATGTGCTCCCATTTCAAATGTCTGCACGGGCGTGTCTGTTGGTCGTGTGAGACACACAGTCTGGCCACACTAGATTGTGTCCCCTATTTTATGCAAAAAATTTCTAAGTGTGGAAAAACTTTCATGAGTCATCGGTTTAGTCCTGAATCACCCTGATTGCATGTTTAGGGCCTCGTAGGCTCGTTTTAGGGACACAATGGTTGGTTGTGAATGAAATGTATATGATTTGATTAATTGTGTATGAAATGTAAGTTTGAAATGTGATATAAGTTTGGTAATGCTCTGTAACCCTATTTTGGCATTAAGTACAGTGAGGGGTGTTATATTTATTGGTATCAGAGGTACGGTTTAGTCGATTCTCGAACTAACATAGTGTGTATGAAAGTCTAGCTATACATGCCATATATAACTTGTGATAGTATGATGACTCTTGACATTTTAAAATGTGTTTTTAAAATGTGATGACTCTTGTGATAATATGATGACTCTTGACATATATAACTTGTGATAGTGTGTATGAAATGTGATATAAGTTTGGTAATGCTCTGTAACCCTATTTTGGCATTAAATGCAGTGAGGGTGTTATATTTATTGGTATCGAGGTGCAGTTTAGTTGATTCTCGAACTAACGTAGTGTGTATGAAAGTCTAGCTATACATGCCATATATAACTTGTGATAGTATGATGACTCTTGACATTTTAAAATGTGTTTTTAAAATGTGATGACTCTTGTGATAATATGATGACTCTTGACATATATAACTTGTGATAGTGTGTATGAAATGTGATATAAGTTTGGTAATGCTCTGTAACCCTATTTTGGCATTAAAATGCAGTGAGGGTGTTATATTTATTGGTATCGAGGTGCGGTTTAGTCGATTCTCGAACTAACGTAGTGTGTATGAAAGTCTAGCTATACATGCCATATATAACTTGTGATAGTATGATGACTCTTGACATTTTAAAATGTGTTTTTAAAATGTGATGACTCTTGTGATAATATGATGACTCTTGACATATATAACTTGTGATAGTGTGTATGAAATGTGATATAAGTTTGGTAATGCTCAGTAACCCTATTTTGGCATTAAGTACAAGTGAGGGGTGTTATATTTATTGGTATCAGAGGTACGGTTTAGTCGATTCTCGAACTAACGTAGTGTGTATGAAAGTCTAGCTATACATGCCATATATAACTTGTGATAGTATGATGACTCTTGACATTTTAAAATGTGTTTTTAAAATGTGATGACTCTTGTGATAATATGATGACTCTTGACATATATAACTTGTGATAGTGTGTATGAAATGTGATATAAGTTTGGTAATGCTCTGTAACCCTATTTTGGCATTAAGTACAGTGAGGGGTGTTATATTTATTGGTATCAGAGGTACGGTTTAGTCGATTCTCGAACTAACGTAGTGTGTATGAAAGTCTAGCTATACATGCCATATATAACTTGTGATAGTATGATGACTCTTGACATTTTAAAATGTGTTTTCGTATAGTAATGGATCCCGATCAAGCTGTAGCTAACGATGTAGAGAGTAACGCGCTAGCTCCCATAGCTCTTCAAGTTTTGGAACTTGAACGATTAAATAAGCCTCCAGTTGATAAGATTTGTAAACACGGGGCTGAAGAGTTCAGAGCTACTATTGATTCCCGAGAGAGCTGAATTTTGGCTTGAAAACACTATTAAGGTATTCGATAAACTTTCGTGTACACCAGCTGAATGTTTAAAGTGTGCCATTTCCTTGTTGAGAGACACATCATACATTGGTGGAATACTTTGTTGTCTGTAGTACCGAGAGAGAGAGTCACCTGGGAATTCTTTTAGACTTAATTGCGGAAGAAATATATAAGCCAGCGATTCCTCAATAAAAAGCATAAAGAATTTTTAGAACTGAAATAGGGTCATATGACTGTGGCTGAATATGAAAGAGAATTTGTACGGTTGAGCAAGTATACTCGATAATATGTTTCTACCGAAGAAATCATGTGCAAACGGTTCGTTGATGGGTTGAACGAGGATATTAAACTTCTAGTCAGAATTCTAGAATTGAAAGAATTTGTTGTCCTGGTTAATAGAGCTTGTAAAGCTGGGGAGCTTGGCAAAGAAAAGAGAAAAATAGATTTCGAGGTAAGAGACTCGAGGAAAAGACCGATGAATAAGCCATATCAATCTGTGTCAAAGAAATCCAAAGATTCATTCAATCGTCCAAATGCTTCAATCGGGTATTCGAGCAGAGATCGTGGAAAATAATACTCAAGTCCTAAAGCTCAAGCTACATCAGTATCGAGTGTTGGTAGTGTGAGAAACAATAAACCTGAGTGTCAACATTGTGGGAGACGACATTTTGGAGAATGTTGAATAAAAGTAACAAAGCTTGTTTTAGATGTGGTTCACCAGATCATTTTATTCGAGATTGTCCTGAGTTAGCTGAGAAAGAACAATTCCAAATTGTAAGACCGAGTAACACAACCACTAGAGGGAGGCCACCGAGAAATGCTAGAAATGTGACCAGTAGTAGAGGCACGAGAAATGATTCAACTATGAGATTTGAAGCGAGAGCACCTGCTAGAGCTTACCCCATTCAAGCTCGCGAAGAGGCGTCGTCACCTGATGTTATAATCGATATCTTTTCTCTTTACGACACTAATGTGATTGCTTTAATTGATCTTGGTTCAACACATTCATATGTTTGTGAGAATTTAGTGTCTAGTAAGAAATTGCCTGTTGAATTTACTGAGTTTATGATTAAAGTATCGAACCCCTTAGGCAAGTATGTTTTAGTTGATAAAGTTTGCAAGAATTGCCCTTTAATGACTCAGGGTTACTATTTTTCAGCTGATTTAATGCTATTGCCATTTGATGAATTTGATGTAATTCCGGGTATGGATTGGTTGACTCTGCATGATGCCGTTGTAAATTGTAGACAAAATATTATTGATTTGAAATGTCAAAATGGTGAAATCCTTCGAATTGAATCAGATGATTCGAGTGGATTACCAATAGTGATTTCGTCTATGTCAGCTCAGAAATGTGTGAGAAAAGGTTGTGAAGCTTATCTTGCTTATATATCGGATACAAAAGTGTCTGAATCGAAGATTGAGTTAGTGCCGATAGTATGTGAGTATCCGGATGTGTTTCCAGAAGAGTTGCCTGGATTACCACCGATTAGAGAGGTTGAATTTGCTATTGAGTTAGTATCGGGAACTTCACCGATATCTATAGCTTCGTATAGAATGGCTCCGATAGAATTGAAAGAGTTGAAATCTCAGTTGCAAGAGTTAAAGGATAGAGGTTTTGTACGACCTAGTTTTTCACCTTGGGCGTACCAATTTTGTTTGTAAAGAAGAAAGACGGGTCAATGAGAATGTGTATTGACTACCGATAGCTCAACAAGGTTAAAATAAAGAATAAGTATCCGTTATCGAGAATTGATGATTTGTTTGATCAGCTTAAAAGGGCAACAGTGTTTTTGAAGATTGACTTAAGATCTGGCTATTATTATTTGTGAGTTAAAGACTCAGATGTGCCAAAAATTGCATTTAGAACGAGGTACGAACATTATGAATTTCTTCTTATGCCTTTTGGATTGACTAAGGCTCTTGCAGTCTTTATGGATTTGATGAACAAGATATTTAGACCGTATTTAGACAGATTCGTTGTTGTGTTTATTGGGACATTCTAATCTATTCACGAGATGAATTTGAACACGCCGAGAATTTGAGGATTGTGTTACAAACCTTGAGAGATAAGCAATTGTATGCTAAATTCAGTAAATGTGAGTTTTTGCTTAGAGAAGCCGGATTTTGGAGGGACATTGTTTCAGCGGAAGGTATTAGAGTTGATCCAAGCAAAATATCAGCAGTTGCTGAACAAAAACCACCAAGGAATGTATCCAAAGTCATAAGCTTTCTGGGGTTAGCTTGTTATTATCGATGTTTTGTAAAAGGATTTTCGATGATTGCTACACTGATGACCAGATTGTTACAGAAAGATGTAATGTTTGAGTGGTTCGAGAAGTGCTAACAGAGTTTTGATCAATTGAAAACCTTGTTAATGGAAGCACCAATTTTGGTTCAATATAAGTCTGGTAAAGAATTTGTGATTTACAGCGATGCTTCATTGAACGGTTTGGGTTGCGTGTTGATGCAAAAGGGAAAAGTGATAGCTTATGCCTCTAGACAGTTGAAGCCGCATGAAAAGAACTATCCGATGCATGATTTAGAGATGGCCACTATTATTTTCACATTGAAAATTTGGCGACATCATCTGTACTGTGAAAAGTATCACATCTTTACTGATCAGAAAAGTTTAAAGTACTTAATGACTTAGAAAGATTTAAATTTGAGAAAAACGAAAATGTCTCGAGCTATTGAAAGATTAAGAGTTAGTAATTGATTATCATTCGGGGAAAGCGAATGTAGTCGCATATGCTTTGAGTAGAAAATGTTTGCTTTGAGAGCGATGAATATAAGACTGACTTTGTCTGTAATATCCCGGATTATGGCTTATGCATTAATACTAAATTAGATGAAGTAGCATGTTAATGAATATTCTGAATGTGTTCTATGAATTTGGTGAGCCCTAGAGTGTAGTGAATGCCTTAGAAATTACTCGATTTTTAAAGTTTAAAAGAGGGAACTAAAGCAAGGTGGCCTTAAGAAAATTTATAGAGGAAATATGACATGAAATTGGGCTTGGTAATGTGGCTACAAGGCGCCACTTAGGGCCTTAGTGTGTAACACCATATGCTAAGAGGAAAGGGCTTGTGTTCGAGTCGCAGGGGAAGCAAATAAAGGCTTTTATTTTTGCGGCACAAAGGGAGGTGATGGACGGTAAAGGGAGACTGGGGAAGGAGTCTAAGATGAGGTCCAATTCCCTTGAAAATTTCGGCTAAAGCTGATGATAATTAAGGATTTATTTTTAATTATTTTGAATAATTGAAGAAGGGATAAAATAGGAGAAAAACAAGGAATGAGCTAATGTTTGAGTGTTAGCCGAATTCTAAGGAGGGGAGTAAATGAGGCAATCGGTCATGCTAAAGGGAGTAAGTGCGAATTTCATTCTTTTCTCATCTTCCTCTTTGAGCCGAAATTCATCTACTTTCTCCTCCTCTTCTTTTCTTCTTTCAAACATTAATTCTTGTACCCTTTTTCCTTATAAGGCCGAATATTCCATTACCATTGAGAACCTTAGCCGAACCCTTATAGCTCACATTCTCTTCTCATTCTCTTTTTACCATTAAAAGTGCCAAAACATCATCTTAATTGTGGGATCTAGAAGCCGAAAGTCCACTTCTTTGGCACTCTCTGAATCGATTTCTCCTGTCAAGCCCTTTGTCGATTTTGTGAAGGTGGTGGATCATTTGCGGTTGGTTCTTCTTCTTTGGTAAGGAATCTCTTTGATGTCAATTAATTCTTTTCTTCTCTGACTGTCGAAATCAACACCCTAATCACAATATGGTTCTTGGCTGAAACTTGGAAGATCTTCCAGGATTTGTCTATTGTTGTCGACTACAAGAGAGAAGGGATCTTTCAGGGTTTCTAAAATATAAGGTAAGCCACAAATGATATTCGGCCATAGGCCATCTTATTGTGTTTTAATGTTAGATCAGATTTAATATATGTGTATAGGGCTGTCGACATCTCTATAGTCAAGTGGTGTTTTCGGGATTTTAGATTCGCAAAGGTAAATGTATCTACCCATTCGGCCAAGGCCTATTTAGCGACTTAGATCTATTTCCTACTTATTCAAAAGCCGAAAACTAAACAAGTCAAGTGATTAAATGTTAGTCGATTGCAAGGGAGAAAGACTACAAGTTTTCGGGATTTGATCAGTAGGCAAATCGGCAGCAAGGTAAGAAAGTGGTTACGTTAATCCTTCAGGATTTGGTTTCATAGCCGAATGGCTTTTCACTGACATGTTCAGGGTTGGCCGAATATAGGAATTAAAGATCTAAATCAGTAGATCGGGTCTTTGGGATTTGGAGTAAACTTGCTAAGTAAATCAGGTGTGTACCCCACACTATCTTTCAATAGATTTATGGCACCTATTTAATATATATGTGTATATAAGAATGAGTAAAATATGGCTAAGGTACCATGCAATGGTACAAGTACCCAGCTACGTTACTTTAACCTTAAGTTAATAAGTGCTATGAATAGTGGAATATGGTACATGTGTAAATAATGATAAGAATGTGAAATAAGGCCTATGGCATGAGATTGCATGATATGAATGATATATGGGGCATATGGGATATTATGAATGGGGAAGTGAATGTGGTGACCTATGTCACGATATCTAAATGTACCATGCAATGGTAAGGTACCATGCAATGGTACAAGTACCCAGCTACGTTACTTTAACCTTAAGTTAATAAGTGCTATGAATAGTGGAATATGGTACATGTGTAAATAATGATAAGAATGTGAAATAAGGCCTATGGCATGAGATTGCATGATATGAATGATATATGGGGCATATGGGATATTATGAATGGGGAAGTGAATGTGGTGACCTATGTCACGATATCTAAATGTGGTGACCTCGGTCACATTATCTGAATATGGTGTCTCATGACACAAAATATTATCTGGTGGCTATGCCACAATATTTATAAGGGCAATGAGCACGTCGACTGCAGTGACTGCCTTTGATGGTGTGTAGCGGATGGAGGGTTGACTTAGTAGTCCCCATGGTGTGCAGGTTGGTACGGGTGATGTGTAGCGGATGGTACTTAGGTTTGGGTTCGGGTTGCATCATTACTTTTTATTTGTTATATATTTGTATGACACGATATGACATGCCTGAATCTTTTGGGACTTAGTGTTGTGGTTACACATTAAGTCTGTTTGACTCACCCCGTTGTGGGATTATTTTTCAGGTGACGATCAGTGATGGACCGTGTCGGCAGAAGCTTAGGGGTGGCCATGTTCAGCAAGGAATTTATTTTATTTGGACTTTTTATTTTAAGTACTATGAATTTAATTTTGGGTTTTGCTTTGATGTAATAAGGCCGTAAGTATTGAACTGTTTTATGTTGGTTTAGTTGTTTTTATCACGATAGGATTATTGATAAATTAAATGCTAAGTAACTTATTTAAAAATGAATGTTAAACGTTTTGACATTCAAACACAAATGTTTTATAATGTATAAATAAAACTAACAAATTCGGCCTGTCCTATATATCTATAAAAACAAGGTTTTCAATTAAACCCAACACACACTAAAGCTTATCAAGAAAAATCCCAAAGTTTTCCACAAAGACAAACAAGTTTTGAACCGTTTTACTCTAGGAACATACCGGATCCGATCAAGGCTCGTGGGCCGGGTTTGGGGTGTTTCATTGTCCGATGATGGTTCGATTCTAGCAGAGTTAAAAGCTAAACCAGTTTTTCTTTAGCAAATTTGTGAAACTCAAAAGTGTGATACTAAATTACAAGCTAAAAGAGTGCAATGTGAGTCGAATAGTGATTCAGACTTTCAGATCAGATTCGATGATTGTTTGATGTTTTGAAATAGAATTTGTGTTCCGAGCTTATTCAAAAAATTTTGCACAAAGCACATAGTGGTTATTTATCTGTTCACACGGGAAGTACCAAAATGTATAATGATTTGAAACAATTGTATTGGTGGTAAGGTATGAAACAAGACATTTCAGAATTTGTATCACGATGTTTAGTGTGTTAGCAAGTCAAAGCTAAACATCAAGTGCCTTTAGAATTATTACAGTCTGTGATGATACCAGAATAGAAATGAGTTACAATGGATTCATATTGAGGTTACCCTCTGTCTCCAAAGAAGAAAGATGCTATTTGGTTTGTCGTTGATCGACTGACGAAATCAGAACATTTAATTCTGGTACATACTGATTATTCGCTTTATAAAATGGCTGACTTGTACATTTCTGAAATCATTAGATTGCACGGGGTGCCGGTTTCGATTATTTCGGATAGAGATCCGAGGTTTACATCGCAATTTCGGAAAAAAATTCAAGAAGCTCTGGGTACGAGATTGAATTTTAGTATAACATTTCATCCGCAAATTGATGGTCAGTCTGAGAGAGTAAATTAGGTTCTCGAAGATATGCTCCGATGTTGTGTTTTAGAGTTCGAAGGCAAGTGGGAGAAATATTTGTCACTGGTTGAATTTGCGTATAATAATAGCTTTCAATCGAGTATAAAGATGACACTGTACGAAGCTTTGTATGGTTGCAAATGCCAAACTCCATTGTACTGGACGAAACATAGTGAGAAAAAGATTCACGGGGTTTTTTTGATCCGAGAGACTGAAGAGAAAGTGAAAGTAATTCACGACAGTTTGCAAGCAGCTTCAGATCAATAGAAATTATACGCGGATTTGAAGCGAAAAAACATTGAATTTCAGATTGGTGACAAAGTGTTTCTAAAAGAATTTCTGTGGAAAAAAAAATTTTCGTTTTGGTTGCAAAGGCAGCTTGAGTCCAAGTTTCATCGGGCCGTACGAGATTATTGAAACAATAGGGCCACTGGCATATTGACTATGTAACACTCTCACCTGTATGCAACGCCGAAATAGGGTTATAGAGCATTACCGGACATTCAACTTAGGTAATGCCCCAAATTTGGGCCTAGTAGATTTGGGCCTATTGGGATGTAACGCCCTCAAAAATCCCAAAACTTTAAAATTTCTGTGCACTGAGGGTGGTATGAATGAGTAGCACTTAGAATATTAATTTTAAGGTATTATCTAGATTATTTGAAGTTTTAGAGATAGGGAAGACAATAGGGAAAAAATTATTTTTCTTGCTGTAGTAGACCCTAGTATCAGGCATTAGGCCTCTTAAGCAAATTAAGGGAAAATAGGACAAATATGGGCTTGTGGTCCAGTGGCAAGTGGCGTCACTTGGGGAGCTATAAGGTGGCATGATGGTCAGCTAAGGAGGTCCAAGGTTCGAGCATTAGGAGTGGTATTTTTGGAGTGTTTTATTTTGCATATGTGGACGGCCAGAGTTGTGTTGAATATGAACTCTTGCATTGGAGTGTTTAAGTGGTAAGGGGAACTGATAATAGAGGAAAAATCGGATAAGGCTAAGGTGTTATCAGGAGAAAAGTTAGGAGATGAGGAGAGGGAGGAATGGGTGCCAAATAGGACTGTGGGGAAAGGAGTATTCAGCTGGTGGCTATGAAAGGAGGGGGCCGAATGCTTTGAAAGGTTCTTTGAACTTTCATTAGTTTTTCTTTTTTCCCCTTAATCGGTTTCCCGTAGCCAAATTCTCCCAATTGCCGAAATCTCCTATAGCCAAATTCTTTTTGCAGAATTCTCTCATAGCCAAACTCTTTTATCATCGAATTACCACCATCTTTTTCCTTGCTGAAATTCCTATTTGTACCAAATCTTTGTTGTTTTCCCCCATCACAGATCGATTATTATCTGCTATCAGTTAAGGTTGAAAGTCGGATCTAGTTAATAGCTATCTAGGCCGCAGGATCGAAAGGGGATTTGGTAAGTACCCGGTTAACCTCTTTAGTATGTTTTATTAAAAGTTGAAAGGCTATCTATCTGTCCTGTCGTTAACTCTATGATAACAAGGATAAGGTTCAAAGATCACAAGCGTGGTAGGATCGTTAGCAAGGGTAAGTGTACTCAACTCGATGGCGGATTAAGTGAATGGTCGAATGTGTGTGTGATCTATAGGGGTGACTTGTGTGTATTATGAGTCACTCAAATTTTAGTGATGTATGTGTGAGTGCAGATCTAGGGGATACTCGTGATTAGTAGCTAAAGAAAGGCTATTAGAACCCGGTGGCACATGGTAAGGTTACGGTAAGGCATCGGCTTTTGAGTAAATATTTTGATTAAGTATGAGTGGTTGATTGAAGGTTGGTTGGTTGTAGGTTCAAGGCTACGGATAGAATAGCATGTCGCGATAACTAGGTGTGTACAAACACTACACACACATAATGGCAATGCCGAAAAGCCGAAAGTCCAAAAGTGGCTAAATGGGCTCGGTGGGCCCTGAGGCTAAGTTTGATGAAATGGATTAATTTGATTATATGAATTGGGTTAGGCATGCATGTTACATGATCTGAATTTGTTTTGGGCCTAATAGGTCATGTGACTGAGATTTGGGCCTAGTGGGCCATAAAAATGTGATGTGGCTATTATGAGTTATATGAACGTGAAATGGGTTGATGGGCTTTATGGGGACGTAGACTAGTATGCTAAGGTTTTATGGGCTTTAGGCTTAGTACTGAACAATTCTTAAACCGCATAAGACTTTCTAATAATTAAACATGTATGTGGACAAGTCGCTAGGTTAGAGTGTGGTAACGGGCATGTGCATGTCTAGGATTGGATCTAGGGAGAGCTTGGTACTTAAGCGGCCCACCTCCTCTTCTCTAGAATCTTACCTGGTGCATAGTGTCTGTTCACTTTAGCGGCAAAGACTTGATAATGGGCCAAAGTTCATAACTAAAACCCGAGAGGGACCAAATACCCCTAGATTTGTAAAATTACTAAAATACCCCTGATTTGGAAACTACCAAAATACCATTAGATTTGTAAAATTACTAAAATACCCCTGATTTGAAAGTTACCAAAATACCCTTAGTTTGAAAATTACCAAAACATCCTTAGATTTGTAAAATCACTAAAATAGCCTCGAATTGTGAAATTACCAGAATACCCTTGGTTTGCAGAATTACCAAAACATCCCTGATTTACAAAATTTCCAAAGTACCTCTGTTTTGCAAAATTACCTAAATCCTCAGAAATGATTCATTGAAATATCCTTGGGTTGTGAAATGACAAAAATACCCCTATGTGATGAGTATGAGTTTTGTGGAGGTTACTCATGTGCATGTTGCATTCATATGATATTCTGATTAGGATGCATATGGGTGGGAATTATGGTACGGAGGAAGATTTGAGGATCGCATAGTCGCTTGACGACCATGGATCTACCGGTGGCTTTAAGCCTATTATATGATTAGTAGCTTTGCTGCAACGTTGAGTAGTGCCGCTGTGAGTGCTACCTTTGGTGTGTAGAGGATGGGTGGGTCGATTTAGAAATCCCCACAGGTGTGTAGGGTTGGAAGGGAAATGGTGTGTAGCGGATGGATTTTTGGGGAGGGTTTTGCATTACCTTGATTTGCATATAATGTGATATGATATGGTATGATATGAGGTCATTGTGGGCTAAGGCCCAAGACCATTGATTGTGATAGGGCTTAGGCCCAATGTATGTTTGTATGTTGATTTGATTCCCGAGGGTCGTACACACTGAGTTTCAAAACTCACACCCTTTATTTAATGTTTCAGGTGATCATAAGTGAATGGCTCGACATGGGAGAGGACTCGGAGATGGCCACACTACAAGATGTTTAAATTTTTGTTTATTTGTTTCAAAAAACATGGTTTAGTTGCTTTATTTTCATTGGATGTAATAATGCCTTATACTCCGATTTGACATTAGATTTTTAGTTTTGTTATTATTGTTTCAACTGTTTACTTAGTTATTAAACCTGAGTAAATATCTTACGTTTAAACTTGGTTTCTGAAGTACTTAAAATTATAAAATGGTTTTTTTTCATTACTTAACAAGACTCAAGGATTTTGGGCCTTAAATTTTTAATTAGCAAAATCGTTTGAATTATCCCGTTGATGTGACATTCTTGGATTCGACCATACTGTCTGGGCCGAGTCTGGGGGTGTTACATTTAGTGGTATCAAATCCCAGTTGCAAGGCTCGGGATGTGAAACGGGCCTTAGATTTTGGGTTTTGAAAACAAGTGGATTAAAAAGGTTTTTGCAGGATTCTTGAAGTATGGTTCATCGAGCCCTCGACGTCGAGCCAAGTAAGTTTTCTGTACGACATTTGCTTAAGTTACTAAAACTGTATAGATAATGGGCTGCTTAAAAAAAATAGGCTTCTAGAGACTAAAGCCCGTAGGAGACTTAAGCATGTAGTGGATTCTCGACCGCGGAATAACTTTAAAAAGTTGTTATTTACATAAGACACGCGCTTAAAATAGTGGAAATTACAAACTAATTTCATAAAATTCTTAATCCAGAAATACGCAACGATGAGCGCTAGAAGAGATGGAAGAGGCCGCGGCAGAGGCCGTGGAAGTGCTAAGGCTGGGTCATCGGCGTCGGGCCATATTCCCAACGTGGGAGTAAGGGAGGCTCCGGCCTCGCCAGTAGTTGAAACGGGACCGTATGAATGGGCTGCCGAGGATGCCGTATCGCAGGCCATGTTAAGAATCTTGGAAAGGGTCGTCGGGCCCAATAATGGTACGGGGAGTCGTGGGTCGATCGTGGAGCGACTCTGAGCTAATGGGACTGAGATTTTCAAAGGAGTAGCAGAGGTGGCCCCGAATGTGGCAGAGTATTGGTTAGAAGTCACTGAAAGAATAATGGACGACCTGGATTACACGGCTAAACAAAAGTTGAAAAGAGCAATATCCCTACTTAGGGAAGAAGCCTATTAGTGGTGGTTGACCATAAATGAGGGCAACCAATCGGAGCAGATCACTTGGGAGTTCTTCAAATCGGCATTCCAGGGGAAATACATTCGAGTGGCCTATGTGGATGCTCGAAGGAAGGAGTTTTTGAGTCTAACTCAGGGAGATAAGCTAGTAGCAGATTACGAGGGTGAGTTTCTATGCCTCAGTCGATATGCCAAGGGGTAGTAGCAAAAAAGTATGAAAGATGCGTACGATTCAAGGATGGATTAAGGGATAGCCTTAGGGTACTGATCGCTCCACAAAGGGAGCAGGATTTTGCGGTTTTGGTGGAGAAAGAAAAAATAACAGAGGTGGTAAAGAGCACGGAGCGCCGCAACCGAGAGAAAGAGAGGGGCAAGAACAAGCGGAATATGGAACCTATGGGAGCCAAAAAAAGGCCCATAAAGAGGGCCAGAGTGAATGGGCTGGTTAGAGATGTGGCCCCCGTTGCTGCTATTAATAACGGAATACCCCTTTGTGCTAAGTGTGGGAGAAGGCATCTGAGCGAATGTTGGGGGAGGATGGGAGCATGTTTGGGCTGTGGATCCATGGATCATAGGGTTAGGCAGTGCCCGAGAAGGCTAGATCAGGAGCAAGCCGAGGGTAGAGGTAATCTTCAGCCTCAGAGGGGTGGTCAACAACCATCAAGGGGCCGCGGACAAGCTAGGGGTGATAATGGTAATAAACGCAGTCGTGGAGCACCGGGTAGAGGTGCAGGTTCTACTGAGGCGAGGCAGCCAACTTTGGCCTATTCAGCACGTCGCCAAGGGGACGAAGATGCTCCAGATGCTAATAATGGTACGTACCCTATCATAGTATATTGAGTGTTTATTTTTAGAATTAGAGTGCGCAGTGAAAGCATGGTGGTGAGACTTGGGTAGTACGATTGATAGTTAGTTGGAAATTTCAAGGACGAAATATCTTTAAGAAGGGTAGAATTGTAACGCCCCGAATTTGGGCCTAGTAGATTTGGGCCTATTGGGTTGTAACGTCCCAAAAATCCCGAAACTTTAAAATTTCTGTGCACTGAGGGTGGTATGTATGAGTAGCAATTAGAATATTAATTTTAAGGTATTATTGGGATTATTTGAGGTCTTAGAGATAGGGAAGACCATAGGGAAAAATTTATTTTTCTTGCTGTAGTGGACCCTAGTCTCAGGCTTTAAGCCTCTTAAGCAGATTAAGGGAAAATAGGACACAAATGGGCTTGTGGTCCAGTGGCAAGTGGCGTCACTTGGGGAGCTATAAGGTTGCGTGATGGTCAACTAAGGAGGTCCAAGGTTCGAGCATTAGGAGTGATATTTTTGGAGTGTTTTATTTTACATAGGTGGGAGACCAGAGTTGTGTTGAATATGAACTCTTGCGTTGGAGTGTTTGAGTGGTAGGGGGAACTGATAATGGAGGAAAAATCGAATAAGGCTAAGGTGTAATCAGGAGAAAAGTTAAGAGATGAGGAGAGGGAGGAATTGGTGCCGAATGGGACTATGGGGAAAAGAGTATTCGGCTAGTGACTATAAAAGGAGGGAGCCGAATGCTTTGAAAGGTTCTTTGAGCTTTCATTATTTTTTCTTTTCTCCCCTTAATCAGTTTCCCGTAGCCAAATTCTCCCAATTGTCAAAATCTCCTATAGCCGAATTCTTTTTGCAAAATTCTCTCATAGCCAAACACTTCTATCGTTGAATTACCACCATCTTTTTTCGTGCCAAAATTCCTATTTGTGCCAAACCCTTGTTGTTTTCCCCCATCATAGATCGATTATTATCTACTATCAGTCAAGGTTGAAAGCCGAATCTAGTTAATAGCTATCTAGGCCGCAGGATCGAAAGGGGATTTGGTAAGTACCCGGTTAACCTCTTTTGTATGTTTTGTTAAAAGATGAAAGGCTATCTAACTGTCCTGTCGTTAACTCTATGATAACAAGGATAAGGTTCAAAAATCGCAAGCGTGGTAGGATCGTTAGCAAGGGTAGGTGTACTCAACTCGATGGTGGATTAAGTGAATGGACGAATGTGTGTGTGATCTATAGGGGTGACTTGTGTGTATTATGAGTCACTAGAATTTTAATGATGTATGTGTGAGTGCAGATCTGGGGGATACTCGTGATTTGTAGCTAAGGAAAAGCTATTAGAACCTGGTGGCACACGGTAAGGTTACGGTAAGGCTTCGGCTTTTGACTAAATATTTTCATTAAGCATGAGTGGTTGATTGAAGGTTGGTTGGTTGTAGGTTCAAGGCTAAGGATAGAATAGCATGTCGCGGTAACCAGGTGTGTACATACACTACACACACATAACGGCAATGCCGAAAAGCCGAAAGTCCAAAAGTGGCTAAATGGGCTCGGTGGGCCTTAAGGCTAAGTTTGATGAAATGGATTAATTTGATTATATGAATTGGGTTAGGCATGCATGTTACATGATCTGAATTTGTTTTGGGCCTAATAGATCATGTAACTGAGATTTGGGCCTAGTGGGCCATAAAAATGTGATGTGGCTATTATGGGTTATATGAACGTGAAATGGGTTGATGGGCTTTATGGGGACGTAGATTAGTATGCTAGGGTTTTATGGACTTTAGGCTTAGTACTGAACAACTCTTAAACCGCATAAGACTTTCTAATATTTAAACATGTCTGTGGACAAGTCGCTAGGTTAGAGTGTGGTAACGGGCATGTGCATGTCTAGGAATGGATCTAGGAAGAGCTTGGTACTTAAGCGGCCCTAGTGACCCACCTCCTCTTCTCTAGAATCCTACCTGGTGCATAGTGTCTGTTCACTTTGGACTTGTTAATGGGCCAAGTTCATAACTAAAACCCAAGAGGGACCAAATACCCCTAGATTTGTAAAATTACTAAAATACCCCTGATTTGGAAATTACCAAAATACACCTAAATTTGTAAAATTACGAAAATACCCCTAATTTGGAAATTACCAAAATACCCTTAGATTTGTAAAATTACTAAAATACCCCTGATTTGAAAATTACCAAAATACCTTTAGTTTGAAAATTACCAAAACATCCTTAGATTTGTAAAATCACTAAAATAGCCCCCGAATTGTGAAATTACCAAAATACCCTTGGTTTGCAGAATTACCAAAACATCCTTGATTTACAAAATTTCCAAAGTACCTTTGTCTTGCAAAATTACCTAAATCCCCTATAGAGTAGATTTACGAAAATATCCTTAGGTTGTGAAATGACAAAAATATCCCTATGTGATGAGTATGAGTTTTGTGGAGGTTACTCATGTTCATGTTGCATTCAAATGATATTCTGATTAGGATGCATATGGGTGAGAATTATGGTACAGAGGAAGATTTGAAGATTGCATAGTCGCTTGACGACCATGGATCCACTGGTGGCTTTAAGCCCATTATATGACTAGCAGCTGATAAACTGTAATTATAACATATTTTAACCCCACATTTAGCTTACTTTTGGATGATTTATCCCTTGATTTATTTAAAAAGGTGCTTTTACTCCTTTCTTTTCATGTTTTATACCCAGGAAAGCACCCGAGGATGAAAAGAACGTAAAACAGGCCCAAAATGGAGTAAATGGGCCATATCACGAAATCGACACGGCCTAGCCCAAAGACCACACGGTCGTGCCTTTTTGAGCATCTAGAACACGACCTCTCCCCTGATTTACACGGCCGTGCCTCATTAAGAAATTCAAACACGGCCTGAAGTCGATCCATACGGGCGTGCTACATAGCCGTGCCTCTGTCACTGGAATGAGCAATTTCAGTCGGAAAAGGATAATTAGGGAGAAAGAATCGCATTCCAAAGAGCCTATATATATCCCCCAAGTACCACCTTTGAAGGGGAGGCGAGTGAGGCCAATGAGCCAAGCCGGAAAGGTCAGAATTGTGGGAATCGCTCAAAGTTATCTAGTTGATCCATCCCAAGAAGCCAGAATTATACTCAAGATGGCGGAATCCTCCTTCAATTCCTTCAGGAAGTTTTAGGGATTTATTATGTTTTGATTTATCTTTTCTCTTGAGATGTTTTATTTCTTATTTAAGAACTAAACCCCTCAGATACCTGAAGGGGATGAAACCTAGATGAATCTTGTTAATTGATTTCTAAATTTTATGATAAATACTTAGTTTGTTATAACAAGTGAAGTCTAGGTGGATTCTTCCTGAGGGTATCATCGTGATCAATTGAGCCTTTCTTCAAGTTATTTTCCAATTCGTTCTTTTTGTCTTTATCCTTAGCTTAGTCGTCATTAAAACAACTTCACTTTATTTTTAAGGCTAAATAATAAAAAGAAAGTTAGTATTAGTACTTTTAGTTCCTTTGGGTTCGATATCCTGTCTTGCCTAAGCTATACTACTATTTGATAGGTACACTTGCCTTTAATCGTTGTCAGAGTTAGTTTCCAGGTTCGATCATTCTTTTATAAATTTTAAAGCTCTGATTTTAACAATCAAGTTTTTGGCGCCGTTGCCGGGGAACTAAAATATTAACTCTATTTTTATTACTTTAGCCATTATTTTTATTTTTAGCAATTTATTTTGTTTTTAGTTTAATTTTTAATTTTACTAATTTTTCTTCTTTCTTTTCTTTCCAGGTACCTCTAGTTTATGACTAGAAGGAATCCGAGAGGACCTTTAGTATACGACAGTAATATTGAAGCTACCGCTCGAAAAAATCGCCGAGAAATCAGGCGAGCCCTAAACTATACAGAAAGAGAGGAAAAAGACATATCCAATCCTGCTGAAGGGATGGACGAGACTAATCCACCACCACACGATGTGGGGGAACGCAACGCTCCATGCACCATGTTTGATTATGCTTGACCGCATTTAACAGGAGCAGATGGATGTAGAAACATTATACGACGCATGGGAGAGATATAAGGATCTTTTGAGGAGATGTCCACACCATGGCTTACCTTTGTGGCTTCAAGTCCAAACATTCTATAACGTTGTAAACCGCTCAACGAGGCAACTAATCGACCAAAGAAATGCGGTGGAACCTTAAACAACAAAACTCCAAGAAAGCAGATCTGAGTTCATTGAAGAGATGTCACTGAATAATTATTAGTGGCAAGCCTCAAGGACAAAACCGACGAAATCAGCAGGAGCCTTCAACATAGACACAGTAACCATGCTATCAACACAAATAGAGATAATGAATAAAAAGCTTGATAATTTGTGTTCTTCGCAGGTACATCCAGTGGTGCAGTGTGATGCAAGTGGAACTGTGGCAAATTTTGAGTACCCATCCTACCAACCAGAAGCGGAGAGCGAACAGATGAACTATATAGGTAACAATTTCAGATCCAATAATAATCCATATAGTAATACTTACAATCCAGGTTGGAGGAACCACCTAAATTTTTCATGGGGAGACAGGGAAATCAAGGTAATCAAAGGCAACAACCTCCTCAAAACTTCCAAAATCAGCCCTATCCACAAGAGAAGAAACCAACTCTCAAAGAGATATTGGCAAGATTTTCGGCAGACATAGAAAAACATATCCAAGAAACTAAGAGAACAATCAAAAGCAACGAGCCGAATAGTTGAAATCACTAAGTCAGTGAAGGAAGTTACTAGTGCAGTCGAACAACTCGCAAAGCTCATGTCAGAACGACCGCAAGGACGTCTACCAAGCAACACTGAGATTAATCCAAAGGAGCAAATTCAAGCCATAACAGCTCAGGAAAATACAGAGATAGACAAACCCATCCCACAACAAAAAACCAAGGAAGAGAAAGGTAAAATCGAGGTAACACATGAAAGGCCAAAATTGGTAATTAAGGAGTATCAACCTTGCATACCTTACCCCAAAGCATTAGAAAAGGACGATTCAGAAGAACAGTTCGGTAAGTTTCTTAAACTTTTGAAGAAATTACATATTAATTTACCTCTTCTTGAAGCTCTTTTCCAGATGCCAGATTCAAAGAAGTTTTTAACATAGCTCTTGACAAACAAACACAAATTAGACGAAGAGCCACACATTGAACGCAACGCAAAGTGCTCAATAATTCTACAAAATAGACTACCACAGATGAAACACCCCATACCCTGCCCACGAGCCTGGACCGGATCTGGTATGTTCCTCGAAGTAAACCGGTTAAAATATTTTTTATTACTTTGGAAAACTGTGTGTTTTGAAGAAAGTTTGTTGGTGGGTTGGGCTCGAGTTGAAAATCAATTTATTTTATATTGAAACCCATTTAATTTCAAGTGACAAAATATTTAAAGTTTATTTTAAATTAAACTGACTTAATCTCCAATAAATAAAATTACGTAACATAGTAAATAAAACAGAAAATAACATGGTTCACTATGGCTTTATTACCTCAAATAAAAACCCAAAATGAAATTTAAAATACTTAGAAAAATAAGGGGTCAACATAATAATTTCCTTGCTGGGCATGGCCACCACTAAGCTCTTGCCGACCCGGTCCATTACTGATCATCACCTGAAAAATGTTCCCACAACGGGGCGAGTCAACAGACTCAATGTCTAACACAACACTAAGTCTTAACAAATTTAGGCATTTCATAACATACATATCCATATATCATTAAATTAAAAATGATGCAACCCAAACCCAAAACCTAGTTAGCCATCCACTACACATCACCCGTACCAACCTGCACACCGTGGGGACTACTAAGTCAACCCTCCATCCGCTACACACCATCGAAGGCAGTCGCTGCAGTCGACGTGCTCATCGCCCTTATAAATATTCGTGGCATAGCCACCAAATTAAATAATTGTGACCGAAGTCACCATATTCAAATATCGTGGTCTTAGGTCACCACATTCAGATATCATGGTCTTAGGTCACCACATTCAGATATCGTGGTCTTAGGTCACCACATTCACTTCCCCTTTTCAATAACCCATATGCCCCATATCATATATTATGCATTAACATGCCAAGTTTCACATTCTTATCACTTATCACATGTGAAATATAACATATTTCATAATCCTAGTAGAAGTAGGAAACGTACCTGAGTACTTTGTACCACAATATGGTACCTTAGCCATATTCACATTCTTATACATACTTATATTAAATATTGCCATAAATCGTATTAAAAGATAGTGTGGGGTACACACCTGATATACTTAGCAATTCACTTCAAATCCCGAAAATTCGATCTCACTACTTTAGATCTTTAATGCCTATATTCGGCCAACACTAGGAATATTTAATAAAAAGCAATTCGGCCATAAATCCAAATCCTATTAGGATTGTTGTAACTCAAAATTTACCTTGGTGCCGATTGATGTCTAATCAAATGCCGGAAACTTTGTATCCTTCTTTCTTGAAATCGGCAATCACTAGATTACTTGAATAGATTAGTTTCGGCTTTTGAATGATTAATGAACACATATATTTACCAAACATGGCCTTGGCCGAATGCTATAGACACTTACCTTGTGGAATTTAAATCCCGAAACTAACCAAATAACTAGGGAACACGCGGCCTATGGTGTACCTTCGGGAAAAGAACTTCTCCTTCCTTGTAGTCGATACTTTGTAAATCTCGAAAGATCTCTTCAAAGTTTCGACAACAAGATATTAATGGGGTTAGTCCTAGATTTCGGCAAATCTTAAAAGGAAAAAGGATGAAACCGAATGAGATCTTACCCTTACTTTAGAAATCGGCAATCCTTGCTTGAACCTTTAACAATATTCGGCTATGTAGGCTAGAAGGATCTTGATTTCGGCTTTTTGATTGGTATAAAGAAAGAAAAGAGAAAGAAGAATAAAGATGGAGGATTCGGCTAGAGCACAAGGTATTTCAGCTTGGCAAAAATAAAAGAGAAGAGAGGAGTTATTTGCTAGAGAGAATTCGGCAGAGAGAGAGTTGAAAGAAAGAATCAATGGCCCTCTTTTCCTTTAGTAGCCGAAATTACTAACTTAGAATCCCTTACTTGGCCATCACTCTTCTATTTTGATAGCTTTATCTCTTTAATTATCACCTAAAATAAAAGATAATTCAGCAACTATCCTTACCTCCCTTACTTGGCCATCACTTCTCCCTTATTTTCCTAATTAAAGAATAATTCCTCATTTATTATCTTTTATCCTTAAATAAAATAAAAGGGATAAAACTCCTAAAATTTAGCCATGTGCCGTCCCCCTATTCCCTCTTATTGACGCCACTTAGCAAAATAAAGGCTTTAAAATTTTGCTCTCCACGCGACTCGAACACAAGTCCTTCCCCCTAGCATGTGGCATCATTTCCGGAGCTCTAAGTGGTGCCTCCAAGCCACTTTTCCAAGCTCATTTGTGTGTCATGTTTTGCATACAATTCCTCTTAAGACCACCTTGCTTTATGTCCCCCTTTTAAACTTTAAACTTATCATTTCTAAAGCATTTCCTTACATTTCCAAGACAAGACATTTCCTTACATTTCCAAGTCATTTCCTTACATTTCCAAGACAAGACATTTCCATACATTTCCAAGACAAGACATTTCCTTACATTTCCAAGATTCTAAAAATGCACACATCACATCCATAACACATAAGACATACTAATGCATAGGCTATAATCCAGGATGTTACAGTTCTACCCCCCTTAAAAATAATTTCGTCTCTCGAAATTACTTGGCTAATCGCATTCCTACTCACCACACTACGCTTATGCTGCTGCGTGACTGATCTTAATAACACTATCATACTTCCTAGGCATAATCTCTAACGTCCCCTAGAACACATTTCTAATGCCGCGAGTTAATCTGATTAAAATGTTTTATGCATCAGAATTTTATTCCACTTATTAACCGCGAACAATTTTATGAAATAAAGATATTTAGAAGTAGTTCTTTCGATCACACAAAGTTTCATTCAAGTTCACTACTCTAATTCGAGAGAATCACATTCATCCAAACATTCATTCAAGAACATCCATCACACACATTCATTATTTCTATAGTTTTGTCTATTCCTACCCCAGGGGTATTTTCGTAATTTGTCCTACAGGGGTATTTTCATAATTTTTCAAAATATGGTTCCTTGGTGATTTTGTCAGTAAGGTATTTTTGTAATTTTGCATTCCTGAGGGTATTTTTGGAAATTTTTAAATCCGGGGGTACTTCGGTAATTTTGTAACTCGAGGGTGTTTGTTAATAAACTGGGTAATTTGTAAAGTTTAATAATTCAAAGGTATTTCAAAATTTGCAAAACTTGGGGGTTCTTTTTGAGAATTTGTTTTCCAAAACGGTGATGTTGCAAAAATTTTGGAAATTAGGGTCATTTTGGTAATTTGCAAGTTAGGGGCAATTTCGTAATTTTTTAAAATCAAGGTATTTTGATATTTTGCAAATTAGGGTTTTGGACTTGTTGTAAAGTAAGGAAATTTTGATAAAACTATGAGTAGTTTGGATATTTTATAAACCAAGGGCATTTTTGTAATTTCACAACCAGGGTATTTAGGTAATTTTTTATAAATCGGAAATTTTTCAGAAAAATAGTTCTCACAAATTAAAAGGGTAATTTTAAGAGTTTTAAAACTAGGGTTTTTATAAAAATACGGCTAGTTCCTTTCGTGTTTTAGTTATTGCGTTTAGCTTTGTGATCGAGTCCTCTTGGTTAGGGTGAACCGTAGCTACGCACTGAGATAGGATTCTCGCGAATCGGAGGTGAGTCACTAGGATCGCTTAAGTACTGTGCTCTTAGGATCCAATCCTGAGACATGCGCACCATGGTTGCCACACCCTTATTTGGCGACTTAGCCATAGGTTTGTTTAATTAGGCATTAAGTCTTATGTAATAGTTGGGGAAAACTAGTCCTAGGGTTCAAGTACCTACCATACTATTTCTACGTTCCATTCCTACCCTTCTCTGAGATCATACCATAAATCACACAATGGATAGGGTACTTACCTACCTGGATCATGGGTCGGAGACTTAGGTGCCATGCCAGAAAAACCTGCTTATTTCCAAAAAGTTATTTTCATAAAACTTACTTGGGCACGATTTGAAAACGTTTTAGGCCTTAAACCTCAAGCTAAGAGTTTGAAATGGGCTCTGATACCAAATTGAAACACCCCATACCCGGCCCACGAGCCTGGACCGGATCTGGTATTTCCTCGAAGTAAACCGGTTAAAAATTCTTTTATTACTTTGGAAAACTGTGTGTTTTGAAGAAAGTTTGTTGGTGGGTTGGGCTCGAGTTGAATTCAAATTTATTTTATATTGAAACCCATTTAATTTCAAGTGACAAAATATTTAAAGTTTATTTTAAATTAAACCGACTTAATCTCCAATAAATAAAATTACATAACATAGTAAATAAAACAGAAAATAACATGGTTCACTATGGCTTTATTACCTCAAATAAAAACCCAAAATGAAATTTAAAATACTTAGAAAAATAAGGGGTCCACATAATAATTTCCTTAGGGCATGGCCACCACTAAGCTCTCCCGCCGACCTTGGTCCATTATTGATCATCACCGAAAAATGTTCCACAAGCAGGGTGAGTCAACAGACTCAATGTGTAACACAACACTAAGTCTTAACAAATTTAGGCATTTCATAACATACATATTCATATATCATTAAATTAAAAATGATGCAACCCGAACCCAAAACCTAGTTAGCCATCCCCTACACATCACCCGTACCAACCTGCACACCGTGGGGACTACTAAGTCAACCCTCCATCCGCTACACACCATCGAAGGCAGTCGCTGCAGTCGACGTGCTCATCGCCCTTATAAATATTCGTGGCATAGCCACCAGATTAAATAATTGTGACCGAAGTCACCATATTCAGATATCGTGGTCTTAGGTCACCACATTCGGATATCATGGTCTTAGGTCACCATATTCAGATATCGTGGTCTTAGGACACCACATTCAGATATCGTGGCCTTAGGTCACCACATTCACTTCCCCTTTTCAATAACCCATATGACCCATATCATATATTATGCATTAACATGCCAAATTTCACATTCTTATCACTTATCACATGTTAAATATAACATATTTCATAATCCTAGTAGGAGTATGAAACGTACTTGAGTACTTTGTACCACAAAATGATACCTTAGCCATATTCACATTCTTATACATACTTATATTAAATATTGCCATAAATCGTATTAAAAGATAGTGTGGGGAACACACCTGATATACTTAGCAATTCACTTCAAATCCCGAAAATCCGATCTCACTGCTTTAGATCTTTAATGCCTATATTCGGCCAACAATAGGAATATTTAATAAAAAGCCATTCGGCCATAAGTCCAAATCCTATTAGGATTGTTGTAACTCAAAACTTACCTTGGTGCGATTGATGTCTAATCAAATGCCGGAAACTTTGTATCCTTCTTTGTTGAAATCGGCAATCACTAGATTACTTGAATAGATTAGTTTCGGCTTTTGAGTGATTAATGAACACATATATTTACCAAACATGGCCTTGGTCGAATGCTATAGACACTTACCTTGTGGATTTTAAATCCCGAAACTTACCGAATAACTAGTGAACACGCGGCCTATGATGTACCTTCGGGAAAAGAACTTCTCCTTCCTTGTAGTCGACACTTAGTAAATCCCGAAAGATCTCTTCAAAGTTTCGACAACAAGATATTAATGGGGTTAGTCCTAGATTTCGGCAAATCTTAAAAGAAAAAAGGATGAAACCGAATGAGATCTTACCCTTACTTTAGAAATCGGCAATCCTTGCTTGAACCTTTAACAATATTCTGCTATGTAGGCTAGAAGGATCTTGATTTTGGCTTTTTGATTGGTATAAAGAAAGAAAAGAGAAAGAAGAATAAAGATGGAGGATTCGGCTAGAGCACAAGGTATTTCGGCTTGGCAAAAATAAAAGAGAAGAGAGGAGTTATTTGCTAGAGAGAATTCGGTAGAGAGAGAGTTGAAAGAAAGAATGAATGGCCCTCTTTTCCTTTAGTAGCCGAAATTACTAACTTAGAATCCCTTACTTGGCCATCACTATACTAATTTGATAGCTTTATCTCTTTAATTATCACCTAAAATAAATGATAATTCAGCAACTATCCTTACTTAGCCGAAATTATTAAACTCAAACTCCCTTACTTGGCCATCACTTCTCCCTTATTTTCCTAATTAAAGAATAATTCCTCATTTATTATCTTTTATCCTTAAATAAAATAAAAGGGATAAAACTCCTAAAATTTAGCCATGTGCCGTCCCCCTATTCCCTCTTATTGATGCCACTTAGCAAAAAAAGGCTTTAAAATTTTGCTCTCTACGCGACTCGAACACAAGTCTTTCCCCCAAGCATGTGGCGTCATTTCCAGAGCTCTAAGTGGTGCCTCCAAGCCACTTTTCCAAGCTCATTTGTGTGTCATGTTTTGCATATAATTCCTCTTAAGACCACCTTGCTTCATGTCCCCCTTTTAAATTTTAAACTTATCATTTCTAAAGCATTTCCTTACATTTCCAAGACATTTCCTTACATTTCCAAGACAAGGCATTTCCTTACATTTCCAAGTGATTTCCTTACATTTCCAAGTCATTTCCTTAAATTTCCAAGACAAGACATTTCCTTACATTTCTAAGTCATTTCCTTACATTTCTAGGAAAAGACATTTCCTTACATTTCCAAGATTCTAAAAATGCACACATTACATCCATAACACATAAGACATACTAATGCATAGGCTATAATCCAGGATGTTACAGTTCTACCCCCCTTAAAAATAATTTCGTCCTCGAAATTACTTGGCTAACTGCATTCCTACTCACCACACTACGCTTATGCTGCGCACTCTGATCTTAATAACACTATCATACTTCCTAGGCATAATCTCTAAGTTCACGTCCCCTAGAACTCATTTCTAACGCCGCGATTTAATCTGATTAAAAAGTTTTATGCATCAGAATTTTGTTCCACTTATTAACCGCGAACAATTTTATGAAATAAAGATATTTAGAAGTAGTTCTTTCGATCACACAAAGTTTCAGTTCAAGTTCACTACTCTAATTCAGAGAATCACATTCATCCAAACATTCATTCAGTAACATCCATCACACACATTCATTATTTCTATAGTTTTGTCCATTCCTACCCCAGGGGTATTTTCGTAATTTGTCCTATAGGGGTATTTTCATAATTTTTCAAAATATGGTTCCTTGGTGATTTTGTCAATAAGGGTATTTTGTAATTTTGCATTCCTGAGGGTATTTTTGGAAATTTTTAAATCCGAGGGTACTTCGGTAATTTTGTAACTCGAGGGTATTTCGGTAATAAACCAGGGTAATTTGTAAAGTTTAATAATTCAAAGGTATTTCAAAATTTGCAAAACTTGGGGGTTCTTTTTGAGAATTTGTTTTCCAAAACGGTGATGTTGCAAAAATTTTGGAAATTAGGGTCATTTTGGTAATTTGCAAGTTAGGGGCAATTTCTTAATTTTCCAAAATCAAGGTATTTTGATATTTTGCAAATTAGGGTTTTTGGACTTGTCGTAAAGTAAGGAAATTTTGATAAAACTATGAGTAGTTTGGACATTTTATAAACCAAGGGCATTTTTGTAATTTCACAACCAGGGGTATTTAGGTAATTTTTTATAAATCGGAAATTTTTCAGAAAAATAGTTCTCACAGATTAAAAGGGTAATTTTAAGAGTTTTAAAACTAGGGTTTTTATAAAAATACGGCTAGTTCTCTTTCAAGTTTTAGTTATTGCGTTTAGCCTGTGACTGAGTCCTCTTGGTTAGGGTGAACCGTAGCTACGCACTGTAGGATTCTCACAAGAGGAGGTGAGTCACTAGGACTCGCTAAGTACTGTGCTCTTAGGATCCAATCCTAGACATGCGCACCATGGTTGCCACACCCTAATTTGGCGACTTAGCCATAGGTTTGTTTAATTAGGCATTAAATCTTATGTAATAGTTGGGGAAAACTAGTACTAGGGTTCAAGTACCTACCATACTATTTCTACGTTCCATTCCTACCCTTCTACAGATCATACCATAAATCACACAATGGATAGGGGTACTTACCTGGTGGACTGCGGGTCGGAGACTTAGGTGCCATGCCAGAAAAACCTGCTTATTTCCAAAAAAATATTTTCATAAAACTTACTTGGGCTCTATTTGAAAACGTTTTAAGCCTTAAACCTCAGGCTGAGAGTTTGAAATGGGCTCTGATACAAAATTGAAACACCCCATACCCAGCCCACGAACCTGGACCGGATCTGGTATGTTCCTCGAAGTAAACCGGTTAAAAATTCTTTTATTACTTTGGAAAACTATGTGTTTTGAAGAAAGTTTGTTGGTGGGTTGGGCTCGAGTTGAAAACAAATTTATTTTATATTGAAACCCATTTAATTTCAAGTGACAAAATATTTAAAGTTTATTTTATATTAAACTAACTTAATCTCCAATAAATAAAATTACGTAACATAGTAAATAAAACAGAAAATAACATGGTTCACTATGGCTTTATTACCTCAAATAAAAACCCAAAATGAAATTTAAAATACTTAGAAAAATAAGGGGTCCACATAATAATTTCCTTGCTGGGCATGGCCACCACTAAGCTCCTGCCGACCCGGTCCATTACTGATCATCACCTGAAAAATGTTCCCACAACGGGGTGAGTCAACAGACTCAATGTGTAACACAACACTAAGTCTTAACAAATTCAGGCATTTCATAACATACATATTCATATATCATTAAATTAAAAATGATGCAACCCGAACCCAAAACCTAGTTAGCCATCCGCTACACATCACCCGTACTAAACTCGCATAATCGTGGGGACTACTAAGTCAACCCTCCATCCGCCGCACACCATCGAAGGCGATCGCCGCTGCAATCGACGCGTGCTCATCGCCCTTATAAGTATTCGTGGCATAGCCACCGGATTAAATAATTGTGACCGAAGTCACCATATTCAGATATCGTGGTCTTAGGTCACCACATTCGGATATCGTGGTCTTAGGTCACCACATTCAGATATCGTGGTCTTAGGTCACTACATTCAGATATCGTGGTCTTAGGTCACCACATTCACTTCCCCTTTTCAATAACCCATATGCCCCATATCATATATTATGCATTAACATGCCAAATTTCACATTCTTATCACTTATCACATGTTAAATATAACATATTTCATAATACTAGTAGGAGTAGGAAATGTACTTGAGTACTTTGTACCATAATATGGTACCTTAGCCATATTCACATTCTTATACATACTTATATTAAATATTGCCCTAAATCGTATTAAAAGATAGTGTGGGGTACACACCTGATATACTTAGCAATTCACTTCAAATCCCGAAAATCCGATCTCACTGCTTTAGATCTTTAATGCCTATATTCGGCCAACACTAGGAATATTTAATAAAAAACCATTCGGCCATAAATCCAAATCCTGTTAGGATTGTTGTAACTCAAAACTTACCTTGGTGCCGATTGATGTCTAATCAAATGCCGGAAACTTTGTATCCTTTTTTCTTGAAATCGGCAATCACTAGATTACTAGAATAGATTAGTTTCGGCTTTTGAATGATTAATGAACACATATATTTACCAAACATGGCCTTGGCCGAATGCTATAGACACTTACCTTGTGGATTTTAAATCCCGAAACTCACCGAATAACTAGGGAACACGCGGCCTATGGTGTACCTTCGGGAAAAGAACTTCTCCTTCGTTGTAGTCGACACTTAGTAAATCCTGAAAGATCTCTTCAAAGTTTCGACAACAAGATATTAATGGGGTTAGTCCTAGATTTCGGCAAATCTTAAAAGGAAAAAGGATGAAACCGAATGAGATCTTACCTTACTTTAGAAATCGGCAATCCTTGCTTGAACCTTTAACAATATTCGGCTATGTAGGCTAGAAGGATCTTGATTTTGGCTTTTTGATTGGTATAAAGAAAGAAAAGAGAAAGAAGAATAAAGATGGAGGATTCGGCTAGAGCACATGGTATTTCGGCTTAGCAAAAAAAAAAAAAAAGAGAAGAGAAGAGTTATTTGCTAGAGAGAATTCGGCAGAGAGAGAGTTGAAAGAAAGAACGAATGGCCCTCTTTTCCTTTAGTAGCCGAAATTACTAACTTAGAATCCCTTACTTGGCCATCACTCTTCTATTTTGATAGCTTTATCTCTTTAATTATCACCTAAAATAAAACATAATTCAGCAACTATCCTTACTTAGCCGAAATTATTAAACTCAAAGTCCCTTACTTGGCCATCACTTCTCCCTTATTTTCCTAATTAAAGAATAATTCCTCATTTATCATCTTTTATCCTTAAATAAAATAAAAGGGATAAAACTCCTAAAATTTAGCCATGTGCCGTCCCCCTATTCCCTCTTATTGATGCCACTTAGCAAAATAAAGGCTTTAAAATTTTGCACTCCACACGACTCGAACACAAGTCCTTCCCCCTAGCATGTGGCGTCATTTCCAGAGCTCTAAGTGGTGCCTCCAAGCCACTTTTCCAAGCTCATTTGTGTGTCATGTTTTGCATACAATTCCTCTTAAGACCACCTTGCTTCATGTCCCCCTTTTAAACTTTAAACTTATCATTTCTAAAGCATTTCCTTACATTTCCAAGACATTTCCTTACATTTCCAAGTCATTTCCTTACATTTCCAAGACAAGACATTTCCATACATTTCCAAGTCATTTCCTTACTTTTCCTAGACAAGACATTTCCTTACATTTCCAAGTCATTTCCTTACATTTCTAAGACAAGACATTTCCTTACATTTCCAAGATTCTAAAAATGCACACATCATATCCATAACACATAAGACATACTAATGCATAGGCTATAATCCAGGATGTTACAACAGAAATTAAAAGATCCAGAAAGTTTTACAATTCCATGTTTAATTGGTAGTTTAACTATTGAAAATGCGTTAGCTGATTTAGGGGCAAGCATAAATGTCATGCCTTATACATTGTTTAAACGATTAGGTCTAGGGAAGCCCAAACAAACTAGGATGAGTATTCAATTAGCTGATAAAACTGTTAGAATTCCTAGGGGCATTATCGAAGATGTTCTCGTAAAAATCGATAAATTCGTTTTCCCAGTAGATTTTGTTGTCTTAGACATGAATGAGGATAATTCAATTCCCTTAATTTTAGGAAGACCTTTTCTAGCAACTGCCAAGACTAAAATTGATGTTGCCACAGGAGAACTCATACTTTGTGTAGGCAAGGAAACAGTCACGCTTCAAGCTCTCGATTCAGCCAGGACGTTGAATGACCAAGGTAAGAAAGAAAAATCCATGATAACCATTCGATTAACCCTTCTTTTCAGGAAGCACCAGAAAAGGGCACAATTGAACCTGATCTTGAATACAATGCCAACAAAGGAATAGATCCTGAGGAACAAAAGGTTCAACCCGATAAATTAGACGAGTGGAAAACGCACTTCAAAGAAAAGTTAGGGATCCAAGAAACAAAGTCAAAACCACTCTACGAGATAGGCAAGTTCAAAAGTGAAGATCAGGTATTATTCGACCTACGATTATCCCCTTCAGACCCTGACACAAACAAGGAAATCCTTTTTAAGGTAATTGATGTTCTTCCACACAAGACAGTCGAGGTAAGCAATCCTAATTTTGATGCTCTTAAAATAGATGCTACTCGACCTGAACCACATAATGAACATAAAATGGATAACATGAGGAAAGATATTCAAACCTTTAAACCTCCCTGAATTTTTCAAACATAAGGAAAGTCTAGCTGAAGACTATAAACGAGCGCTTCTCAGGAGGCAACCCGAGTACTAACCTTACTTATTTTGCATTTATTTTCATTTTACTTTATTTTTCCTTTTTATTTTCCTTTTTAAACTAACCAGAAGTGCAGTTTTCCAGGCCACACAGCCTTACACGCAGCCGTGCCTATGACCGTGTGGACCACAGGAATATACATACTGACATAGCAAAGGCCGTGCAATTTAGTCCAACCACCCTCCAACATCACGGATCCAACCACCCTCCCCACAGGCACCGACAAATCAGCATGGCCGTGCCTCTTGGCCGTGTGAAGCTACTAACTTACATAGCACGACCAACACAAGCCCATAGCGCCCAACCGAGCCTACATACTGACTTATCAAGCACGGGCGTGGTGGGCTGAGACATGGGCATGGGGTAACAACACACTCCAACACACAGCCGTGCGAGGCGGCCGTGTAAATCAACACACCCCCGGTCTACGGGCATGGAAACATACCAGATTTGAAATTCTATTTAAACCTCACAGCCCTTCTAGCTAATTTCACTTTGCTTCCCTGTTTCACCTTCTTCCCCTCAGACTTCTCACTCCATTTGCTAACACTCTAGATCCTTGAGCCCTCACACAACATGTCAAAGAAGCATAAGAGGCCAAAGGAGGACAATTTACATGAGTTCATGCCGGTAGCTTCACCCAAACAACAGGCCAAGGGTCTTTCAGACCATTTAGTTTATATTTTTCGTTTCTCTTTCCTTTCATTCTCTTTTTCTTTGCCAATCTTATGCTTAATTTAGTTTAATTTAGTTTAGTTTCGTAGTGTCAGGTTTGCCAGGCTGCTTGGGAATCACGCCGACCACCACGATAACCACGCCACTTCCGCCACCTTCAGCACCTCCTCAGTCTTAGAGGTCACACCCACCTCGCGAACCATCCAACAATAAGGACTCTTCGGTCCATTTATCTTTTATTTTCATTTCGTTTACATTTTTGTTTCCTCTTTCTTTATCTTTCTTGTTTTTAATTATATACTTAGTTTATTTTAAGTAGGCCTTAATAAATCCTGGCTACTTCTCAGTGCGCTACCCAATTTCTTCATCTAGCACAAGTTCGTCATCAAGATCGACCATCACCACCACCAAAGACACTCCTCCGGGAAAACATCCAAAACTCAGGGAGCAATTCTTTCCCCTTCTCTTTTGATATATCCCTTAAATGTTATTATCTATCTTTTTACATTGAGGGCAATGTACATCTTAAGTGTGGGGGGGTGAATAGTTATCCTAAAAAAATGCCTAACTTTTTGCATGATTCTCAAAACCCTGAATTTAATCTTGTTTGAAAGTAATTCACTCATATTACTAATTAAGATGAAATTTCTAATGACTTATGATTTTTATTATTATGTTTTTGAATAAGTCATAGTTAATTGTGCATTGATGATTAAATTTAAAGAATACTAGAGAATCAAGCATGATAAGTCTAATTTTCAAAAAATTAAAATTTCTAGGTTGTTAACCTAAATTTGAATGTTATCTTGAAGTTTGAAATTTACAAGGATGATGTCAAAAAAAAAACACCCATAATTTTTGTGAGATTTTGAGCCTTACAGAGAATACATTCCTTTTCATGCTCACTTTATTTAAATATGAGTGTGTCAACTATGAACTGTTATTCTAGAACTTGCCTTGATTATACATGTCAAGACCACAGTTATGATTTGATATACCGAGATGATAAAGGCACTTAGGTTTTAACCCACTTACTCCACTAAAAAGCCTACCTCCATAATTAACCCTTAGTAAACCCCGTTGAGCCTAACAAACCTTTTTATTGACTAACCCACTAATATTAACCCAGAACCCTTTGTTTTTGTTATCACCCTTCCTTTTGAGTACCCTTTAATCGAGATACGTTTTGACTAGTTACCTAAGTTTTTATAAGTTGAAATTGTAATTACTTAGTTTGTTCTTAAAAAAAAAAACAAACCGAAGTATAGTCAACATTTATATTAGGACGAGTGAGCTTATAAAAGTTAAAGTTTAATTATCAAAAGAAAAAGCTCGTATTAGTAGGTTTATTATTATTTTCAGTTGATGATTATCTTAGAAAATTTTAGGTAGGTAACTTATTAAATTAATCTCGATTCTAACCTTCTAATTTCAGCCTTTATCCACACCTTTAACCTTAGCCCCGTTACAACCCTAACAAAGACCTTTTGATCTGTTATCACTTCATTGTCGGTTTTGAATTAAAGGTAATTGTTCAGATAAGGGGAGACACCTATGTTTTCATGCTACAAATGAATGATTTATCTTGGTTGAATCTTTAGGACTCTTTGAATTGAATTGTCCATGTATAAATTATCTATGAATTAGGATAAAAGAATTGCTGATAGGAATTATGAATCATGGAAAGTTCGTTTTAATTGTAAGTTGAGAAATTTGCTTGAGGACAAGCAAAAGCTTAAGTGTGGGGGTATTTGATAAACCGTAATTATAACATATTTTAACCCCGCACTTAGCTTACTTTTGGATGATTTATCCCTTGATTTATATAAAAAGGTGCTTTTAATCCTTTCTTTTCATGTCTTATACCCAGGAAAGCACCCGAGGATGAAAAGAATGTAAAACAGGCCCAAAACGGAGTAAATGGGCCATATCACGAAATCGACACGGCCTAGCCCAAAGACCACACGGTTGTGCCTTGTTGAGCATCTAGAACACGGCCTCTCCCCCGATTTACACGGTCGTATCTCATCAAGAAATCCGAACACGGCCTGAAGTCGATCCACACGGACGTGCTACATGGCCGTGCCTCTGTCGCTGGAATGAGCAATTTTAGGCAGAAAAGGATACTTAGGGTGAAAGAATCACATTCCAAAGAGCCTATATATATACCCCAAGTACCACCTTTGAAGGGAGGCGAGCGAGGCCAAGGAGCCAAGCCGGAAAGGTCAGAATTGTGGGAATCGCTCGAAGTTAGGTAGTTGATCCATCCCAAGAAGCTGAAATTATACTCAAGACGGCGGAATCCTCCTTCAATTCCTTCAGGGAGTTTTAGGGATTTCTTATGTTTTGTTTTGTCTTTTCTCTTGAGATGTTTTCTTCCTTAGTTATGAACTAAACCCCTCAGATACCTGAAGGGGATGAAACCTAGATGAATCTTGTTAATTGATTTCTGAATTTTATGATAAATACTTAGTTTGTTCTTAATTATGCATGCTTAATCCAAATCTGATGTGCTTAGGTGGAGGAGGAATAGACCCTGCTTAAGAGTAGATCTAGCATAATTAAGCGGAGTTGATCGGACTCCTAGAGATAGGGTTACGAGATTTTTTTTAGATTAGGGTGAAACCTAATATGGGAATCCATAGATCGATTTACTGCTATTCTAAGGGGGTTATTATAAGAGAATGAGAGTTCCACTAATTAACCTAGGGTTAGACGTTATTCGCCTCGAGAGAGGGTTTAGCATAGGTTAGGGAGTCATACGGATCAAGCTAAGTAAATAAAACATATAATTCAGGGTTAGACAACAAGTGAAGTCTAGGTGGATTCTTCCTGTGGGTATCATCGTGATCAATTGAGTCTTTTTTCAAGTTATTTTCCAATTCATTCTTTTTGTATTTATCCTTAGTTTAGTCGTCATTAAAACAACTTCACTTTATTTTTAAGGCTAAATAATAAAAAGAAAGTTAGTATTAGTACTTTTAGTTCCTTTGGGTTCGATATCCGGTCTTGCCTAAGCTATACTACTGTTCGGTAGGTACACTTGCCTTTAATCCTTGTTAGAGTTAGTTTCCAGGTTCGGTCATTCTTTTATAAATTTTAGAGCTCTGATTTCAGTGATCAGTAACTTTGCTGCAACGTTGAGTAGTGTCGCTGTGAGTGCTACCTTTGGTGTGTAGAGGATGGGTGAGTCGATTTAGAAATCCCCACAGGTGTGTAGGGTTGGAAGGGAAATAATGTGTACCGGATGGATTTTTGGGGAGGGTTTTGCATTACGTTGATTTGCATATGATGTGATATGATATGATATGATATGAGGTCATTGTGGGCTAAGGCCCAAGACCACTGATTTTGATAGGGATTAGGTCCAATGTATGTTTGTATGTTGATATGATTGCCAAGGGTCGTACACACTAAGTTTCGAAACTCACACCCTTTATTTAATGTTTCAGGTGATCCTGAGTGAATGGCTCGACGTGGGAGAGGACTCAGAGATGGTCACACTACAAGATGTTTAAATTTTTGTTTATTTGTTTCAAAAGACATGGTTTAATTACTTAATTTTCATTGGATGTAAAAAGGCCTTATACTCTGATTTGACATTAGATTTTGAGTTTTGTTATTATTGTTTCAATTGTTTACTTAGTTATTAAACCTGAGTTAATTTCTTATGTTTAAACTTGTTTTCCGAAGTACTTAAAATTATGAAATGGTTTTTTTTCATTACTTAACAAGACTCAAGGATTTTGGGCTTTTGGGCCTTAAATTTTTAATTAGCAAAATCGTTTGAATTATCTCTTTGATGTGACATTCTCGTATTCGGCCATAACATTTGGGCCGGGTCTGGGGGTGTTACAACTTAAACAACCATCCAATCCGAATCAAAATTCATCAACCAAATGTAATTCAAATCAAATACAATCATATTGTCCTAATTACGAGCCTACGAGGCCCTAAACATACTTTTGGAGTGGTTCAAGACTAAACTAATAGCTCAAGAAATTTTTATGAAACTAAGAAATATTTTTCAAAATAGGGGACACACGCTTGTGTAGTCCAGCCGTGTGTCTCACATGTCCAATAGACACGCTAGTGTCACAGGCTGTGTGGATATTTGAAATGGGAGCACATGGCCGTGTCCCAGCCTGTGTCTGACCCCGTGTAACTCTTTGACTTGGGTCACACGGCCAACACACATGCCCGTGTGCCCCAAAAATGGCCATACATGCCCATGTGCCAGGCCGTGTGTTAGGCCGTGCCAAACCTGTAGGGTATACTGACTTATGCCACACGGCCAAGTCACACGCCCGTGTGTGAGGCCATGTGGAGCATACTGACTTGATTTTAATTTCAATACCAGGGGGAACACAGCGTGTAACATAATCGTGTGTCACACATGGCTGATACACACACCCGTGTAGACAAAAATAAGCTATTTACCAAGCCAATTTGCCACCCAAATTTGAATGTACATACAACACATCAATTTACACCATCGCATAGCATAAATAGGCATCTAAACTAGCCAATTCAAACCTAATTCATGCATAATCTATACCACATTTCTCAATACACATAAGTTGCAAAATAGACCAATCCATTTATACCCAAAATCTCATAAACTTAGATTATCAATATGACTACTTAAAATATACATTCTTTACCTTGATTCACAAACAAATAACATCACCAATATCAACATTCAACTTCCATAATACCAACTATTAATAAGCATCACCAAAGCCAACCCCAATTTACATATCATAAACTATATGCACATACATATATACACAAGCAAATTAACTCAAAATAAGCCAACTCTCCTGGCTATTATATACAAACCAAGACATATACATTCACAAGCCTATTCAAATGGCCAAAATCATTACCAAAACATAACCAACATGACCAAAGTCCTTATACATGCCATATACTCAAAACAAAAGCTTAAAAGTACCAAATCATTTATAGGATAATGTGATGAAATCTCTGACGATCCCCGAATTCGAGCTAGCTTTGAATTCACTATAAAACATAGAAAAATAAATGATGTAAGCTATAAAGCATAGTAAGCTCGTATAAAATAAACTCAATATAATCATAACCACATAATTCGACATTTTATTATAGATACATGAATTCACATCAACTAACAAACCTTCCAATTACTCATTCACAAAACTATATACTTTCTTCACCATTTCGATTCAAAGCCAATATGGTTTATGCACATACCTATACCATCTCGTACCAATCTCATTCTCAACCACATCATTCATTTACCCATTGAACCATTCAGAATAGAAGTTGTATACTCAGGAGTCTTGCACACTCAGTACCTATACCATGGACCGGAGCCAAATCAAAGTAACTTATATCCGAAGTACTGATATTTTGGCCCGAAGCCAAATCAGCTGATATTCATGGCCCAAATCCAAATCTGTATAACTCGCACCCGAAGTGCTAATATCATGGCCCGAAGCCAACTCAATGTATCCCCTAATGACATGTCACTAGTATCCTAAACTATTCCTAAGGTTCAACCGGGATTTCTAATGTTGAATTACCACAAGTCATTGTCGAACTTATCTAAAGTCTCGTATTCACAACTTATACAATATCAAAGCATTTAAAATACACTTATAATGAAATTTATCACATATGAATTTACCTCAATGTGAAAACGACAAAATAAGTCGATTAGTCAATAACTTTAGTTTTCGCCCGATCTACATCCGAATTCTACTTTTCTTGATCTAAATATATTCAAAATTAACTCATTTAATAATTTATCTATTCAATTTAATCCAAAATACACATTTAAGAACATTTACACATTTGCCCCTATATTTTACAATTTAGTCCTTATTCTAGAAAATCACAAATTAATGAAATTCAAAATAAACCCATGCTAGCCGAATTACTATTATGCCCCTAGCAGCCCATATTTTTCATTTATTTCACATTTTAACCATAAAGTTTCAACATTTCTCAATTAAATCCATATTTTTCATTTTCACTAAAAATCACTTAACAAAACTTGTATATCTATCAACAAGCATTCATAATATATCAGGAAACTTCAAAATACATGCTATTTCATCAATGGCAACATCTAAAATCTTTAACAATTTTGCAAATTAGTCCTTGGGCTAGCTAGAATAAGCTGCAACGACCTAAAAAATATAGAAATAATTAAAAACGGGACAAAATTCACTCACCAATTGAGCTACCAAGCTTAGCCGAATCAACATGCATCCATGGAGTTCTTTTCTTCTTATTTTTGGTTGAGAAAGTGAAGAAGAAAGATGATACTAATGTTTTTTTTATTCAATTTAACTTTAATTTCTAATTTACTATTTTAACCTTATAAATAAAACCTTAAAATTCACCTAACGATGCACATAAATGTCCACTTAAAATATGAATGGTCTAATTACCATGCAAGTGCTCATATATTTCCATTCTATAGCCAAGTAGTGCATTTAACTTATAGACCTCAATTTTTGCACCTTACGCAATTTAGTCCTTTTTATCGAATTGAGCACTCAAATAGTGAAATTTCTTAACGAAACCTTCACACAATCATACTATCATTTTGTAGACATTAAAATAATAAAATATATATTTCAACTTCTGATTTATTGTCCTGAAACCACTATTTTGATTTGACTAAAAACGGGCTGTTACAGACTAACATTACCATCAAAATTAGAAAAGATCCATAATGTATTTTTTTGTGTCGATGTTGTGACATTATAGATCGGATCCTTCACATGTAATTTCTCCGACAGAGATTGAAATTCCCAGTAAATAACCTTAGCCTCGAATTAAACAACAATACTTTTTATCCTTCTTTGAATTCTTGAGCTTGTATACGATTGTCATGCCATCTCTTAGTCTTTTCTTTATACATCTTGGCATTCCCGTATGGAAATAACCTCAACTCTTCAAGCTCATCAAGCTGTAACATCCTTTTCTCACCAACTTACTTAAGATTCAAATTTAATTGTTTCAAAGCCTAGTGAGCTTTATTCTCCAATGCAAATGATACACCTTTCCAAAGAGTAACTGATAAGGAGTCATTCCTAATGGTGTCTTAAAAGCTATTCGGTAGGCCCATAGAGCATTTTCAAGCCTTAGAGACCAATCTTTTCTATTAGGTCACACCCCTTCTTAAGGATTCCTCTGATCTCTCGATTTACCCGTTCAACTTGCCCATTTGACCATGGATGATAGGCAGTGGCAATTTTGTGTTTCACGTCATACTTGTCAAGCAACCACTTTAGCCATTTGTTTACAAAGTGCGATCCTTCATCGCTAATTTTAGCTCTAGGAGTTCCAAATTGTGTAAACACATGCTTATGCAGGAATTGCATAACTACCTTAGCATCATTCGTTAGGTATACTTCTGCTTCAACCTTCTTGGATACGTAGTCGACGACCACAAGGATATACCTGTTACTATAAGAAGAAGAAAATGGACCTAGAAAATCAATGCCCCATCGTCAAATAATTCCACCTCTAAAATGTTTGTCAAGGGCATCTCGTTCCTCCTTGATATTCTTCCAGTCCTTTGGCATCTATGACAATTTTTCACATATGCATACGCATCCTTAAACACTATAGGCCAAAAAAACCTTGCTTGTAAGATATTCGCTGTAGTGTAGGAACCACCAAAGTGTCCCCCAATTGGAGATGAATGGCAGTGGTACAAGATCTCATCAATTTCACTTCCAGCTATGCACTTCCTACTAATGTTATCTATACATTGTTTAAACAAAAATGGATCCTCCTAGAAATAATACCGACTATCATGAAGGAATTTCTTCCTTTGTTGGTATGTCATTTCTCAAGGAATTTTCCACATGCTAAATAATTCGCATAATCAGCAAACCAAGGTATTTTATGAATTCGGTTTACCTAAAAAATATGCTCATCTAGAAAGTTTTCATTAATTGGAACAAGTGAATGAGTTACCTCATTTTGTTTCAACCTTGACAGATGATCAGCTACTTGATTTTTAACACCACGTCTTTCTTGGATCTGAAGGTTAAATTATTGCAGTAAAATTATCCCTTGAATTAGCCTTGGTTTATCATCTTTCTTTGTGAGTAAGTATTTGATGGTCGCATGATCGGTAAAAACTGTAACTTTGGTACCCATAAGATATGAACAGGACTTATCAAAAGTAAAAACTATAGCAAAGAGTTCTTTTTCAGCTACCGTGTAATTGAGCTGGGCTCTTGTCAAAGTTCTACTTGAATAGTAGATAGGGTGAAATACTTTGTTCATTCTTTGACCCATCACAGCTCCAACAGCAAAATCGCTCACGTCACACATCAACTCAAAAGGTGAGTTCCAATCAGGTGTAACAATTATTGGGGCTGAGATTAACCGACTTTTCATCTATTCAAAAGCTTCCAAGCATGCTTTGTCGAACTCAAAAGTAGTATCTTTCTCTAACATCATACAAAAAGGCCTAGAAATTTTTTAGAAGTCTTTTATAAACCTTCGGTAAAATCCAACATGGCCTAAGAAACTCTGAAATCCTTTCACACTAACTAGAGGTGGTAATTTTTCAATCACTTCCACCTTTTCTTTTTCAGCTTCAATCCTTTTTTGGAAATTTTATGCCTTCAGACAATTCCCTCCTTAACCATAAAGTGACATTTCTCCTAGTTAAGGACAAGATTTGTCTCCTCGCATCTTTTCAGTACCTTAGCCAAATTACTCAAACGAACATTGTAACTATTACCAAAAATAGAAAAATCATCCATGAAAACCTCAACAAAATTTTCTACCATATTAATAAATATTGCCATCATGCATCGTTGGAATGTGGCAGGTGCATTACATAAACCGAAAGGCATTCGCCTGAAAGCAAATGTTCTGTATGGGCAAGTATAAGTTGATTTGTGTCGGTCTTCTAGGGCTACAACATTTGGTTATATCCCGAATATACATCTAAGAAATAATAAAATTTGTTACTTGCTAGTCGATCTAACATCTGATCTATAGAAGGTAGCGGGAAATGGTCCTTCTGAGTTGCATTGTTCAGTTTTCTATAATTAATACAGATTCTCCAACCCATGACAGCTTTTGTTGGGATTAACTCATTACGTTCACTCTCAACAATCGTTATTCTACCTTTTTCGATACACATGTACTTGGCTTACCCACGAAATATTTGAGATGGGGTAGATAATTCTCGCATCTAACCATTTGATCACTTACTTTCGAACTACCTCTTTCATGATAGGGTTGAGTTTCCTCTACCCATCAATTCTAGCTCTTTTGCCCTCCTCTAGGATATTTTTATGCATATAGAAAGAAGGACTTATACCTCAAATATCAGCTATGTTCCAACTAATCGCCTTTTTAAATTTCTTTAGAACTTTGATTAGTTGCTTCTTTTGGTGTTGTGTTAATTCTACTAAGAAATCATAGGCAAAGTAGAACAGTTACCTAAATAAACGTATTTTAAATGGGAAGGAAGTACCTTAAGTTCAAGTTTGGGTGGTTTCTCGATTGACAAATTTGGTTGTGTAAAGTCCTGAACTTCCAATTCTAGTGGTTCAAACCGTGCTGGTTGAACATAATCCCTCGAATTGGCTTCCATCAAAGCAATGTTTCCATACCTTGTTCATCTTTTAGTGGCTTAGACCCTAAAGTGTTCTCCAATGGGTCTTCAAAATTGTTCTCCAATTCTATAGAAACTAAGGTTTCTAGCTGCTCCATTACTGAACATTCCTTTGTCGGATTAGGAAATTTCATCTCTTTAAGAACATTAAATGTTACTTGATCATCTTGAACTCTCATCGCGAGTTCTCCTTTTTGCACATCTTTTAATGTTATTCCTATGGCTAGGAAAGGTCTCTCTAGGATGATCGGTACCTCGTTATCTACTTCAAAAATCTAAGACAATGAAATCAACAAGAAAAATGAATTTATCGACTTTTAGCAAAACATTCTCGATCTTTCCTTCGGGGTATGCTAAAGATCGATTTGCCAGTTGAAGCGTCATAGTAGTGGGTCTTAATTCACCTATTCCTAATAGTTTGAAAATAGACTTAGGCATCAAGTTGATGCTCCCTCCTAAGTTGCACAAAGCTTTACCATAGTAAGATTCTCTGATATTACAGGATGTAGTAAAGCCTCCAGGGTCCTTCAGTTTTGAAGGAAGCTTGTTCTGTAAGAACACACTGCACTCTTTTGTTAAAGCGACAGTCTCATATTCACTAAGTCTTTTCTTCTTGGACAGGATGTCCTTCATGAACTTCACATAATTGGGCATTTTCTCTAAAGCCTCCACCAATGTGATGTTGATGTGAAGTTGCTTTAAAACTTCCAAAAACTTCTTTAATTATATCTCCTATTTCTGCTTATTTGGTTGGAACTTTTGAGGCTATGGAGGTGATAGAACTTTGGGTTGGATTGGACAACTTTTCTAAAGAGATAAATCTACATCTAAAGAAGATGTTAACTTACCAGAATTCACTGGGTTAGATTTTACCTTATCAGGCTTTGTAAGTTCCAGCTCTTCTAGTGTATGAATTTCAGTTATTGGTTGACTTCCCTTTCTTCTCAATGAGTTCATCTTCAATCACAACCTCCTTGGGTTCTAAAGTTCCTTACCAAATTTCTTGGATTTTCTATATCACTCAGCAAGGCTCCTTGTGGCCGGTTACGAAACTCCTTAGCTAAGTTACCCATTTGGTTCTTCAAATATTTTAGTATTGATGATTGATTTTGGATCAAAGCGTCATTCTTCACCATATATGCTTTCAACAAGTTCTCCAAACTGTTGGATTGTAACACCCATCACCTATGTCCAACTCTGGGACAAGGTTCGAGGTGTTACTGGACTTAAACATTCACAATCGTACAAAACCGGGTTACCAAATTTCGCCCAAAATTAACACTTTTCAAACACATGCATATCGTCCCTTATACAGGCCTTCGAAGCCTGTAACATACATCGAGGTGGTTTGGGACTAAACTGAGAACTTTGAAAATCTTTGGGCAACTTAACCAATTTTCTTGCTTTGGAGAGTCACGCGCCCGTGTAACTCTCTGGTTTTGACGTCAGCAACCGTTTAAGGGCACACGTCCATGGCCTGAGGCCGTGTCCTCCACACGACTGAGACACACAGTTGTGTCTCTACCCGTATGGTCATGACTTAGGCTAACTTCCAAGCCTTCTTGTCATTTTTACATGCACACACATACATTTGACCTTGTCATCTGTTTAATCACTTATACCATATAATATGACATTAACACATACCATGGACAAATAGGCTTACAAGCCAAAATCATCATAAGCCACATCTCATGGCTATAATCAAAAAAATCAATATAAGCCAATACATTTGACTAATCACAACAACATCCATCATAGAAAAATTAAGTCCCTATACATGCCACTCACTTGAAAACATTTAACATACATATGCCAATACTCCAAGTATAATGGCTCGATAGTGTGATGCTGCCTCCGACGATCTCCAACCCTGAGCTGACCTGACAAAACTAAAAGAAATGGAAAGGAGGGAGTAAGCTTTACGCTTAGTAAGCTCGCATGAAAATAATAAGCAGTGCGATAACATACTATTTTCATGTTCTTTCTATTTATTCAAATTCCAGTTAAGTTGTTTCCTCGAGTCATAGTAATTAAATTATTTATATCTCGAGCTATAAAACTCCAAATTAAGATCTGTTAATTTTTCATGAATTTAGACTCACATATTTTCTTACCATAAAATTTCTAGAATTTTTTGTTTAGGCAATCAATATAGTTTATTCATTAAAGATTCCCCTATTTCGCTGTTTGATAGGTCTAACACCTCTTCATTTAAATTAAAATTCCTTATTATAAAGAGTTTGGATAACCTTTTTGTTTGTCTCTCCCGAAAGTAGACTCACCATGGATTCTGAGAATATAAATTACACACCATAACCATTTTTATACAATTTTTAGTGATTTTCCAAATTTGGAACAGGGGATTTTCGAAACCATTCAGACCCTATCTCACCAAAATTTAAATATCTCATAATAGAAACTATATTTACTCACACCATTTATTTTATGTGAAAATAGACTCAATAAGGTTTAATTTCATCTCTCATTAAGTATACAATTCAATTTATACTATTTATGGTGATTTTTCAAAATCATGTAACTGTTGTTGTTTCAATCTATTTTACTAAAAATTTTACTCTCCCATGTTTTCTTTATATTACTTCCATATATGCACACATAACACCAAGCATGTTCAATACTAGCATACAAATGAATAAACATCACCAATATTTACGAGTACTTATAATGGCACTTACACCATATCAGCCTTACCACAATTTCAATCATGTATCACATATCAAACACATTATGCACATACACACATGGTCACATGCAACCTTGCTCACACGTACATTTGCCACATTCCTCAAATGGTCACATTCACACATGCACTTATTCATAACATGATCGCACCAATCACCATTAGTAAGTTATCTCATTGAACCCCTTCGAAAAATGCCCAGTACACGGTGGTCTCAGCACATAGCTCCACCTACACATAATTCGGCATTCTTGTACACATGGTAAATGTCCCTTAGCACCCATGTGACCTAGCCATTCCATCTCGTAGCTCTCTTGTCTACATGGAGTCCAACACTAGGAACCACTCATGTGACCTAGCTACTCATAACCCGTAACTTTCTTGTACACATGGTGTACACACAGTATTACACATGTGACTTAGTTATATATGAAATTATTATCCTGTAACTTTCTTGCACACATAGTGAAAGTCCCTTATCATCTATGTGGCCTAGTTACATATCAAATTTTTCCATCCCGTAGCTTTCTTATGCATACGGTGAAGGTCCCTTATCACTCGTGTGACCTAGCTACATATTGTCCGTATCTCTCGGTTTTCCGAAGGTTCAATCGAGAATTTCTCATTCCATACATTTTCATATTTTAGTTATCACCCAATGATTTCCATAATATCTAGCAAAATAATTATTGAACAAGTAAAATAAATGCATTATTTACATATCAACTTTCCATTTCACATAATAACCATAGTCATAGAAAACACCTTTAAGCACAACATTTCAACCCATTCTCCATGTCACCTATGTCACCTTTTATCATAAACATATTATTAAATCAATTCATCAACATAATATACTAAACATGTAATTCAGAAAAATCAATTTAATACCAAAATTTAGGTTTCAAATATACATTATGACATTATTGCATTATTATTAACACACCAACTTACCTCGGATCCAGAAACGGCAATTTACCAACTTTCCTGATTTTCGATTTTCCTCTTGTTCTAGGTCCAAATCTCATTTTTCGGGGACTAAAACATCACATTTCACTTATTTAATTAATGTACGACTCAAAACAGTCCCTAACTCAAACTTTGGAAAAATTACAATTTTGCCCCTAAAATTGTGCATAATTATGATTTTGCCCCTAGGCTCGAAAATTAAACTTCATCCCTTATTCTTATTTTTATAACATGCTGATCATTTTTCCCTTCTATGGCAACAACAAATTCTTGCTCTAACATGCACTTATGTACATTAGGTATTTTTGTCGATTATGTCGTTTTACTTGTTTTCACTTAAAATCGCTTAGTAAAAGTTGTTTAACATAATTCTAAGCTTCATATTCTACCATAAAACATCAAAATAAACACATTTCACCTATGGGTATTTTTCCAAATATGAACCCTAGGTTAAATTATTGCTAGAATAAGCTAAATCAAGTTATCGTGACTCTAAAAACGTAAAGAACATGAAAAACGGGGCTAGAATGGACTTACCATGAAGCTTGGAAAGCTTGAAAAACCTATCCATGGCTTCCCACATGTTAAATTCAGCCTAAGCTTGAAGATGGACAAATTTGGCATTTAAATTTTGTTTTTAATTCATTTAATTCACTAAATTACCAAAATGCCCCTTAAAAAAATCTTTTGAAACATACCCATCCATGTCCATTTTTGTCCACCAACTTAACCAATGGTCTAATCATCATTTAAGGACCTCCAATTTAAAATTTCACAATAATTGGACACCTCTAACATGTAGAACTCAACTTTTGCACTTTTTACAATTTAGTCCTTTTGACTAAATTGAGTCCAAAACATCAAAATTTTCGAATGAGATTTTCACAAAATCATTCCGTGAATTTGTAGACCATAAAAATATAAATAAAATAAATTTCTCAATATCGAATTTGTGATCCCGAAACCACTGTTTTGACTAAGCCCAAAATCGGGCTGTTACATGGATAACTCACCTTCTTGTGGTTTTGTAACTTGTTGATAGAACCCTTAGGATTGGTTAGGTTTATGTTGCATGTAAGTGTTGTTCTGTAACAGCCCAATTTTAGCTAAATCATAATAGTGATTTCAGAACCACAAATCCAAGGTCAAAAAATTATTTTAATATTATTTTTGGTGTTTATAGCATGTGACTATATATGTGTGAAAGTTTCGTGATTTAATTTTATCGATTGGATGTCTAATTTGATAAAAGGACTAAATCGTGTAACATAAAAAGTAGCATGCTATAAGTTAAGAGTGTTTATTTTCTATGGCTTATTAAACCGAAGGTCCTTATGATATTATTATGCCATTGATAAGGTTAGTGGACATTAATGGCCTTATATTTGATGATTAAATAGTTTAAATAACCATGGGTAAAATGGTAAACTATGTATTAAAGTTTATTAATTAAAACAAAACCAAATTTAAGCTTCATTTCATTTTTCTTTGGCCGAATATGGTGGAAGAAGAAAACATCTAGTTCATTTTAGGGTTCGGTCAATTGGGAGCTTAATTGGTAAGTGTTTTGAGCTTGGCTTTTGATGATTTTTAAGTTTTTGAGATCGTTGCTTTGTATTCTAGCTAGCCCATGCCTTAATTTTTGAAGTTTTCAATGTTTTTGTGAAGTGCCATTGATGAATGCTTGAGCTTTTGAATGTTTGATGATGAAAAATGGATATTTGTTGATAGATTATCATGTTTTGTAAAGTGATTTTTGACAAAAATGTCAAATAGGGATTTATTTGTGAAAATGTGAAAATATGTGGTTAAATGCATGAATAATTGATAAATATGGGCTGATGTGTGCACTAGAAAAATTCTACTAGCATGTATTTGAATTAAACTGTGTGAATTTAATGTATTTATGAAATAGGAACTAAATTGTAAAAATATGGAACTTTAGGGGCTAAAGTGTAAAAAGGCTCAAATATGTGTTTGTGGATTGAATTGAATGATTTGGTGAATAAATGAGTTAAATTTGAATGTATATAGATCAAGAACGAAAGAAATCAGATTTAGATCGGGAAAAATCAAAGGTTTTCGAATAGTCGATCCATTCTGTTTATCCCGAAAACAAGGTAAGTTCATATACAAATAAATGTCGTTAAGTTGAATTATATATGTTTAATTATCATTGAACTGTTATGAATGCTGACTGATCAAATATGAGCAAGAATCGACAGGGTTATAATATCCGAAAGTCTCGTATGAACCTTAGGAATAGTATAGAATACTAATGTCATGACATTAGGATTACCAAGATGTGATTACGTGTAAGACCATGTCTGGGACATTGGCATCGTTATATGATTTCGTATAAGACCCTGTCTGGGACAGTGGCATTGATATGTGATAACATGTAAGACCATATCCGAGATATGGCATTGTAGGAGTTATAGTGATTTCTGAGTGGTTCAACGGGCAAAGTCAAGTCGAGAAAGAATGTATGAATGAGTTAAGTGACTCAGGTACGTATGAGGTTCATACGAGTATTGAAAAGGGAAGTATTTGATGAATTCTCTTATGAATTTAAATATGTGTTCAATGGGAAAGGTTTGTAAGCTTTTATATGTTTATTCATGATTTGCCTATTAATGAAAATAGTGTTGATTCATGTGGTAATTTTATTTGTATATGGCTTACTAAGCTTTTAAAGCTTACTTTGTTTGTTTTTTCCCTATTTTATAGATAATCGAAGCTAGCTCGAACTCAGGAATCTTCAGGAACATCGTTACACTATTGATCAACTTGTTGGTACTTTCGATGTTAAGTATATATGGTATATGACATGTATAGGCTAGTGTTAAGATGATATGTTTTGAGTTGTAATCTTAGCCATGAGAGTTGGCTTGTAAATGATGTACATGTTGGTGTGTATTTAGCCATCTAAGTTGGCTTAATTTATGAATTTGGTAAGTGATATGTGATGTATATATAGCCTTGTGTTTTGGCATGTTTGGTATGATTGTTGTGATGGTTAAGTGGTTAATTGTTTTGATTAATTACCAATGATATATCATGGTTGATTTGGTATGATATAGGGATGATGAATTGGTATAGGTATGAATTAGTTGAATAAATGATGAGAAAAATGCATAGGGAAGGTAGGTGCAATTGTTGGTAATGACATATGTTTTTGATGATTATGATTTGTGTAGTGAAATGGTTGAAGATGAAATGGCATGATCTTTATATGAATTTGTATGTTTTGGTTGCCTATAAATATGTTCAAATGGTATTATTTTGGGTGTTTAGGTGAGTTTGAGAAAGGGTGAAAAATTGGCCTTGCAAATTGCCTATTTTTGTCCACACCGGCAAAGACACGAGCATGTGTCTTAGCCGTGTGTGACACATGGTCATGATACACGGCCGTGTGTCTCCTGGTGTTGAAATTGAATTAAAGTTAGTATGCTCCACATGGTCTCACACATGGGCATGTGACCTGTAATGCCCAAATTTTCTTGAATTTTGGCTTTTGTAATTTTGACAAATATTTGTCTGGTTCAGTGGTTAAGTGTTCTAGGAGTGTCTGAAAAGTCCCAAGTTCAAGCCTTGAATTGGGCTAATTTTGGTATTTTTATGAATAAAGCCCTATCTCTGGTTGGTAAGCTTATAAGTAAAAGTGTGTAAGTAATTAGCAGAATAGGCCTGTTGGTCTGGTGGTTAGAGGTCTTCCGTTCGAATCCCTGTGTAAACGAGGGAGTAATTTTTTTTTTGGCATGGGGCGTGTGGACTGGATGATTTTGAGTGGGATTGTAAGTCTGTGAAGTTGGATGATAGTGGGAGTTGGGGAAAATCTGATAGGATTCGATTTTTGTTTCAAAACAACTTTCCATCTAAAATTCCCTCTCTCTCTCTACCGTCTCATCCCCACCTTTGCTATCGAATTTCCCCCCTTTTCTCTTGATTCCAACCGTTTTCTTTTTATCACTTAGAATCCGCAATCCTCCGCTTAGGTTCTTTGTGTCTTGGTAAGTACAGTATTATAGTTTTGATTGGAATAATGAATCTCTGCTTATGGGGTTTTAGATTGATGATTAGAAGATAACTAGAGGGCCGGAGATCATTAATTGACGGGCTAAGTGTACGAAACCCCGATTGTTCGATTGAAGGTAACATTTTTGTGAGTTAGCGTTCGATCATCTCGTGCGTTTTCTTTTGAGTATAGATTTAAGTGACTAAAATGGTGTTCTAATGATCAAATATAGGTTTTAGAGTGCTTGTGTGTCGTTTTAGCTTCAGTCGAAACCAAGTGTGTACGCAAAATACAAAAAACGAGGTTTCGATGAAAGTCAAAAATCTCTCTGTCGATGCTACACGGGCCTGTGGTCGCTCGTGTGGTAGGCTGTGTGTAAGACTGTAAGTCACCACACGGCTGTGTGATCGACGAGCTAGGCCGTGTGCGAGTGACACGGTCGTGTGATAACCGGGCAAGGCCGTGTGCGACACACGGGCTCAACCAATTAGGCCGTGTGGGCCACACGAGCTTGTGGGCCCACACGGGTGTGTGGGATTCTGGGCCTTGCCTTGTGATCCACATGGCCATGGCCAATTTAGGTCTTGTGGGCCACACGAGCATGTGGGCCCAACGGGCAGGCCACATAGGCATGTGAGCCCATTTTTATGAAATGTTTTGAAAGGTTGCACGGGTCGCCCAAGTCGACTGTGAACCTAATGAAGGGTCGGTAAGAAGTACTTAGACCTGTAGTTATGTGATTTGATATGTGAATTCTGTGTTGAACATGTACACTGATTTGAATGTATGGACTGTTATTTGCATTATAGCATGACATTTATATATGTTGCATTGCATCGGGGTGGGTTGATGATTTACTGGAGGAAGTGTCTGAAAGGCTCTTAAGCCTGATATCTGGCAGCTCAACTGCAAAGTTCTAATTATGTGCCACATTCAGTACAACATAGTGTGTAGGGATGGGTGGGTTAATTTTATCCCCACATGGTGTGTAGGGTTGGACGGAGTTGGTGTGTAGAGGCTGGTGGGTAGGACTCTGTTATTTTGTTCTGATATGCATATTATGTCTAAAATGGGCTTAGGCCCTAGAATATATCTGGTTCTGTATCTGAGTGGGCTAATGTCCACACCTTTTCTTTGATGGGCTCAGATCCGAACTGTGGATTTATGTCTGTTTACTGATAGTTTACTATGTGCATGTTTTCCGTGGGGATTACACATTGAGTTTGCGAAATCTCACCCTTTTCTGTTTAATCTGTTTAGATAATCCCCAGCATTAGACGGATCGGTGCGGCGGAGGACTCGGCGTTGACCACGGTTCTAGACCTTTACTATTTTTACTTTTACTTATGGTTTTGATTATGTTTGGGGAGGTTTATGTAATATGGCCTTTACGGATTGGTGTTGATCCTCGTAAGATTGAGGCCTGTTGGAGTGAAAACAGCCAAGGAATGTGTCTGAAATTCGTAGCTTTCTGGGACTGGCGGGTTATTATCGACATTTCGTAGAAGGGTTTTCTTTGATCACAGCACCATTGACCAAGCTTCTACGTAAGGGAGTTCCCTTTGTCTGAACTGATAAGCAACAAGAGAGCTTCGAGAAGCTTAAATCTATTCTGACTAAGGGTTTCTTAGTCATATATAGTTCTGATACAGCCTGAATTTGGGAATGATTTCGTCGTATATAGTGATGCGTTGCATGCGGGTCTGGGTTGCGTTCTGATGCAAGATGGTAAATTGGCAGCTTATGCGTATCGTCAGCTCAAGACGCATGAGGCCAATTATCCAACGCACAATTTGGAGTTGGCAGCGGTAGTCTTCGTTCTGAAAATCTGAAGGCATTATCTGTACGGTGAGAAGTGTACTATCTACACTGATCATAAAAGCCTCAAATACCTCCTCACTTAGAAGGAATTAAACCTTAGGTAGCGTAGGTGGGTTGAACTACTTAAAGATTATGATTGTACCATTGAGTAGCATCCTGGTAAGGCCAATGTGGTGGCAGATGCTTTGAGCCGTAGGGCTATGACTGATCTGAGAGTGATGTTTGCTCAACTCAGTTTATTCGATGATGGGAGCATGTTAGCGGAACTTCAGGTTAAGCCTACATGGGTTGATCAGATTAGAGGTAAATAGATGGGGGATAAGTCGCTTGAGTTGCAGTTCTGTCAGGTTGAGAATGGGGATACTATTGATTTTGGGATTAACAGTGATGGGATACTTTTTTTCCGCTGTCAGATCTGTGTGCCGAATGATGAGGATTTAAGAAAGTCGATTCTGAGGGAGGCGTATAGTTGCCCTTATGCTATGCATCCTGGTGGGAACAAAATGTACCGAGATCTCTGAAAGTTGTACTGTTGGTCAGGGTTGAGCGCGAGGTTACAGATTTCATTGCTTGCTATTTGACTTGTTAGCAAGTTAAGGCCGAGGATCAATTACTTTCGGGGTTGCTGCAGCCAGTAAAGATACCGATGTGGAAATGGGAGCGAGTAACTATGGACTTCGTTAGTGGGCTACCTTTAACACCATTAAGAAGGATTCTGTCTGGGTCATCGTGGATCGATTAACCAAGTCTGCTCACTTCATTCCGGTTAGGATGGACTTTTCGCTTTAGAAATTGGCTAAGCTGTATGTATATAAAATTGTGAGACTGTATGGGGTTCCTGTTACGATTATCTCCGATAGGGATCCTCGCTTCATGTCTCGATTTTGGAAGAAATTGCATGAGGCTCTGGGTTCAAGGTTGGATTTGAGATCGCTTTCCATCCTCTCGCATGGATGGTCGATCGAGAGAAGGTGATTCAAATCTTGGAAGATATGTTGAGGAGCTGTGTTATAGATTTCCAAGGCAGTTGGGAGGAGTATCTGCCGCTGGCAGAGTTTGCCTACAATAATAGCTATCAGTCTAGCATCCAGATGGCACCTTACGAGGCATTGTACAGTCGTAAGTGTCGCACTCCCTTGTGTTGGACTGAGTTGGGTGAGCGACGTGTTCTGGGCTCGAAATTTGTTTCTGAAACTGAAGATAAGATCCAATTGATTCGGGATCGACTAACAGCAACGTCAGATAGGTAGAAGTCCTATGCAAATCTAAAGAGAAAGGATATCGAGTATTCTGTGGGGGACTTAGTTTTTCTCTAGGTCTCGCCATGGAAGAAGGTCTTCAGGTTCGACTGCAAGAGTAAGCTTAGCCCTCAGTTTATTGGGTCGTACCGTATTCTGAAACGTGTGGGGCCGCTCGCGTACCAGTTGGAGCTTCCTCTGAAGTTGGATCGCATTCATGATGTGTTCCACATCTCAATATTGAGACGCCACCGCTCTGATCCCACGCATGTTATTCCTATTGAGGACATTGAGGTTAGACCAGATCTGACATTTGAGGAGGAGCCGGTCCAGATCCTGGATCGCGACATTAAAGTTTTGCGAAGGAAGTCTATCCTCTTAGTGAAAGTGCTGTGGTGGAATCATAGCACTGAGGAGGCCACTTGGGAGCCGGAGGGTTCGATACGCCAGTAGTATCCTCACTTCTTCTGATCAGGTAAAATTTCAATGACAAAATTTTCTTTTAAGGGGGTAGAGTTGTAACGCCCCAATTTCCTTGAGTTTTGGCTTTTTTTAATTTTGAAAAATATCTATCTACTTCAGTGGTTAAGTATTCTGGGAGTGTTTGAGAAGTCCCAAGTTCAAGCCTTGACTTGGGCTAATTTTGGTATTTTATGAATAAAGCCATATCTCTGGTTAGTAGGGTTATAAGTACAAGTGTGTAAGTAATTAACAGAATGGGCCTGCTAGTTTGGTGGTTAGGTGGTGTGCTATTATAGCGGAGCTCTTGTGTTCGAATCCCTATATAAACGAGGGAGTAATTCTTTTTGGCATGGGGAATGCGGAGTGGATGAGTTTGAGTGGGATTGTAAGTCTGTGAAGTTGGATGATAGTGGGAGTTGGGGAAAATCTGATAGGATTCGATTTTTGTTCCAAAACAACTTTCCATCTAAAATTACCTCTCTCTCTACCGTTTCATCCCCACCTTTGCTGCCGTATTTTTTTCCCCTTTTCTCTTGATTCCAACCATTTTCTTTTTATCGCTTAGAATCTGCAATCCTCTGCTTCGATTCTTTGTGTCTTAGTAAGTACAGTATTATAGTTTTGATTGGAATAATGAATCTCTGCTTATGGGGGGTTTTTGATTGATGATTTGGAGATAACCAGAGGGCTAGAGATCATTAATTGACGAGCTAAGTGTATGAAACCCCGATTGTTCGATTGAAGGTAACATTTTTGTGGGTTAGTGTTCAATCATCTCGTGCATTTTCGTTTGAGTATAGATTTAAGTGACTAAAATGGTGTTCTAATGATCGAACATAGGTTCTTGAGTACTTAGGAGTCGTTTAAGCTTCAACCAAAACCAGGTGTGTACTTGAAAATGTAGAAAATGAGGTTTCGATAAAAGCCAAAAACCTCTCTGTCGACGCCACACGGGAGTGTGGTCACCTGTGTGGTAGGCCGTGTGCAAGACTGTAAGTCACCACACGGCCGTGTGATTGACGAGCCAGGTCGTGCGCGAGTGACACGGCCGTGTGACGATTGGGCAAGGCTGTGTGTGACACACAGGCTCGACTGTGAACCTAATGAAGGGTTGATAAGCAGTATTTAGACCCGTAGTTATGTGATTTGATTATGTGAATTCTGTGTTGAACATGTATACTGATTTGAATGTATGGACTATTATCTACATTATAGCATAACATTTATGTATGTTGCATTGCATCGAGGTGGGTTGATGATTTACTGGAGGAAGTGTCTGAAAGGCTCTTAAGCCTAATATCTGGCAGCTCAGCTGCAAATTTATGATTGTGCCGCATTCGGTACAGCATGGTGTGTAGGGATGGGTGGGTTGATTTTATCCCCACATAGTGTGTAAGGTTGGATGGAGTTGGTGTGTAGAGGCTGGTGGGTAGGACTCTGTTATTTTGTTCTGATATGCATTTTATGTCTGAAATGGGCAAAGGCCCTAGAATATATCTGATTATGTATCTGAGTGGGCTAAGGTCCACACTATTTCTGTAGTGGGCTCAGACCCGAACTGTGGATTTATGTCTGTTTACTGATAGTTTACCATGTGCATGTTTCCTGTGGGGATTACACACTGAGTTTGAGAAAACTCACCCTTTTCTGTTTAATCTGTTCAGGCAATCCCCAACATTAGACGGATCGGTGCGGCAGAGGACTCGGTGGTGACCACGGTTCTGGACCTTTACGGTTTTTACTTTTACTTATGGTTTGATTATGTTTGGGGAGTTTTATGTAATATGAACAATTCTTGAAAGAATGACCATCTCCACAGTATACGCAGGAAACAACATCAAACTGACTTGGTGACTGAGCTTCAAAATTATTTAAACTATTAGCGGTAAACTATTTCCACATTGAAGAAATAGAAGTTACCTGAGTTGAGAGTGATGTAAGTGCATCCACTTCGTGCAGTCTAGCTACTCGCATTCTTGAAGTTGCTCAATTTGTTGGCCACTGATAGTTGTTACTAGCGATCCTCTCAATGATCTCGTAAGCCTCGCTATAATACTTAGAAAAAATCACACCATTCGTAAAAGCATCTACTATCAACCTTGTGTGTGCGTTAAGACCGTTATAAAATGTCTCCAACTGGATACAGTGTGGAATCCCATGATGAGGGCACTTATGAAGTAATTCTTTGAATCTCTCCCATGCCTCGTACAATGATTTATCTTCCAGTTAGTGAAAAGTGGTTATCGCATTTCAGAACTTAGCATTTTTGCTAGGTGGAAAATACTTGCCAAAATCTGTTGCTAATTCTTGCCATGTAGATATTGAACTTGGTGGCAACGAATTAAGCCATGCTCATGCTCGATCTTACAACAAGTATTGAAACAACTTCAACTTCAACGTGTCTTTAGTCACACCAACTATCTTAAACTAATCGCTCACCTCTATTAATAATAGAGGGTGAACGTGTGGATCTTCTATGGGCATTCCACTAAATTGTCCCACCGTTTAGAGCATTTGAAACATCCCTGGTTTCAATTCAAATTGTGGTGCCTCAATCTCCGGTCTCCTAATTCCAAGGTCTAATTCATTGAAGAGTGGCACAACGCACTGTCTTATGAAACGATCCCAATCATCTACAATAATGATTGTATTGTGCACATGATTGGCTCTATTCCCATGTCCATCATTTTGATTTCCAAGGTCCATCTCGGCTTGTCTTTGGGCTAATCTTTCATGTCTTTTTTGTTTAAATGTCTGCCTGATTTCAAGGTCAACAGGTAACAAATCGATAATTCGATCTATACTCATAAACACCTAAAAAATAAATCACAAAAATAAAGAATAAAGAATAAATTAGTAAGGTTAGAAGTTAGATAAAAATGATATAACAACCAAATTGAAAAGAATAATTTCACAAAAATAATTAAGGCAACAGTCCCCGACAACAGCACCAAAAACTTGTAACACTTGGTTTGTGCAAGTGTACATAGTTGTTTCAAGTAATAAGTAAGTAAAAGAGTTATCGTCTCCACAGGGACTATGTATGTTAATCAATTAATTGTAATATTAGAGTTAATAATCTAGTGATAAAAACACAATATTTCTGAATGGTGTGATGTAGAAATAATTCCTAGATGTAATATGATCCCTAATGCAATTTTAATCTAAATGCAAAGTATGAGATGAAATATATGAAATGAGTTCACAATAAAAACAAAAAATTCAACAATCAATAACATGAATAGGCTAGGATAATTACATCATTCAACTTAATTCATTTTTCTCATACTTAATAGTGTTCAGAAAATACTCCATGGCAACTCGATCTTTCATGGGCTTGAAACCAAATTAATCCTTTCAGAATCTTTTACTTAGTAAAAAATGCATTTTACTTATCATATTAAACTAAGGGTTTCTTAGTATTCATGTGAAGTAACAGGGATTGGGTTGGTTTGAAACAATTTAATCACATAAACATAAAAGCCATGGAAGGTAATAGAGCTCGATAAAGTTATTACGAACCTTAATTTATTCTCGGTCGGATATAAATTGAGCATGCACATTTCAATTATTATGTCTATTAGTTGTCGTTTGGTTTGGACTGCTCAACTAATTCTAATGCAACCAATCACGTATGAATGATATACATACTTGAGTTTAACTGAAAACAAGGTCGACTGAGGCACAAACATGATAAACATGATTTAAAAAACTTCATAGAATTAATGCAATCATCATAGCTAAACAAATTTAAGCTACCATTGTTGATGACAAGATAACAAAGCACATTGCAAACATGATGAAATTAAAATAACAAAGTAAATGAAGAATAAACTCTATCGAATCAGCAGTCTCATGACTCTGATTGAAGATGTTCTCCTTCCACCATTGTGTTGCTCCTTTGCTAATGGCTCCTCAAGGTGGCCAGGCAAGAGATGATTTTCTCAAGGTTTTGCTGGCTAAGGGATAATGGAAATATGGGATACTATGCATGGGGTTGATGAGAGGAAGAATGCTTATGAAATGAGAGATGAGGGGAAATGAGTAAGTGATGTTTGATATGAGGAATGAATGGGGTATTTATACTTGAAGTAGATGGTAGAGTTTACTAGAAATAGGGATTGGAATCCCTCAATTTTCTCCATTGCTTGGCCGACCACATTTTGTGGAAGAAGGTGGGTGATGGTTCCTTTATTTGAGCATAGAATTATGCTAAATTTAGGCATGGTTTGGATAGTTTCATGGGCAATCTCTGTGTGTTGATTTCCAATGATTATCCAAATGTAGGGACCTCCAAATAATTGTCCCAAAAATTGATTCTTGGCTGTTGGACAGTTTCACGACCCACTGAACTTGTCAGACTTGTCCATCATGTATCATATTTGTTTTCCCGGGTCAAAGTAACATCTTGATGACCCATTTAACATGGGCTTTCCGTCCAACATAGGAAAAAAATAGCTCATGTTCATGCAACATTATAATAGGCTCTTTATCAAATCAACTTCATGGTCCCCTGCATAATAAAATATAACACATTAATAAATAACATGAAATAATATAATTTATGCACCAAAATAATACAATAAAGATCATATTTACATTTTTTATAAATTCATGCCCATAATCAGAATACAAACAAAATTCACTTAATTAATTAATAAATACTCAGGATTAGTATTATTTTTAAGTAAAAAGGTGGTAAAATTGTTAGAAAACACCTAAACAATTTTGCGTTTACACACATAAACTTTAGTACACTTTTCAATTTAGTCCTTTGTTTCATACTTCTATTAAACAACATCAATGGACTTTGAAATTTACATTAAATATTTATTATCACTATACTTTGATTAATTCAAAATTAAACTGTAACAAAAATATTTTAAAATTAATCACACAATTTTCAATCTAAAGATTTCACATATTTTATATTTACATTCTAATAGGTAAAGTAAAATTCTTGAAGTACTTAGCTCTCATTTTGTTAGGATTTCACTATTTTGCCTTTGATTCTCTTCCTTTCTTAGCTTTGTCATCATCTTCACTTTGTTTCCAACATTTCCATTATTTCTTCTCTTTTTCTACTTCATGAACACATCAAATACATAATGAAAACTCATACTAAAATTACTTTCTTATGTCTCTACTTCAATTAAACATAAGTTCTTTAAGTAAAACTTGAACTTCACACTTTGTCTATTTAATCTCTTCATTTTTCCACAACTTTCTCCACTTCCACTTCCACTTCCACTTCCAATTTCTTTCTTCCAAGATGATATTCTAACTCTCTAGGGCTCTACTTCACTTTTCTTTTTTGGTGGCTATGGAAATTCTCAAGATTTTTTAGTGAAAAAGGTGAATTTTATGAAAAATGACTAAATTGTAAAGAAAGTAAAACTTTCTTTCTTCTCTCCATGGACGTGAGAATGATGGAAAGTGGAGAACTTTCTTCATTTTTCCACCCTTTTATATCCACTTTAATTAAATAAAATATTAATAAAATATCGTAAATGAAATATTATTAAAATAATATTAAATAATTCCATCTAATCAAAACTTAACTCCTAGCCCATAATTGTGCTGATATTTTATGATAATTATCCTATTGGAGAAATGAATAATTTACCCTGAAACAGTATCTATAATTCCTCCCTTGAATCACATCCTTATTTGGTAAAATTACAATTTAGTCCCTCATATTTCTCTACTTATTCAATTTGGTCCATGTTTATCAATTTCGTGTCACAAAAACATCAGTTTATTTCCACTTTTAGTCTTTCAAATTTCCATATTTACATTTTGATCCTCAAGTTTTGAATATTTATATTTTGACCCTATCACTTTTCACGTCTTTACAATTAGTCAAAACCTAGAATTTATTTCTCACAATACACTAGTCCTTTCATTTTCTTTTGGTATTCTGTTGCCTTCTCTACTAACACTAATAGTTCCTATTTAATTTCCTCAGGAAATTCTTTTTTTTATTATTATTATTTGAAATAGAATGGTTGAGATTTTATTCAAATAGAAGCCTATAAGGATAGGCCCAACAAAACAAAACAGAAATTACAACTCAAAATAAATAAGACCAACCCAATGAACAGACTAAACATAAGGGAAATTAGTTCTGATAGAAGAAAATGAAACCGACAAAGCATTAAAAGAAACATAAATGATCCCAACCACCTAGGCAGATTGTTCAATTCCAAAGCATCTGAAAAACAAAACCCTTAAGCAGTCTATCAGAGTATTATCCCATCAATCCTATCAATCTGTTTCAATAATATATTGGAAGGTGTTCTTTCAAAAACCATTGCGCCTTTTCAGAATCATGGCACTCCTTCATCGAAAAAGACCCAAAAATTCCTCTTCCAACTATTTCGTTCCCCTCTTCCAGAACAGGGAACCGATATTAGATGTGCTTGTACAATGTGGTTATCGCCAATCTACTTCAACGGCATCGAGTGCATAGGTAGGAACATCACCCATAAGATAAGTTGCTTCATTTCTTTTAAGACTCTTTGTAGCTAAAGCATGTGCAACACCGTTTATATGCTTTTGTACATGGTGGAAAACACAGTTTTGGAAAATCACACATGACGCACGGATATTATGAATATATGTTCAAATTACTGACCATTCTCCTCTATTTTATTTTAAATTATGAATCATATACAAGAAATCGCCTTCAACTTATACATTCAGAAAACCCATTTGAGCTTTTATCAAAATCGCCTGGAAGCAAGCCTTCGCCTCTGTTGCAAACGGTGAAGGTATGTTGGCACGAAAAACAGTTTTTGAACAGAGAATATTACCTATGTCGTTTCTAATAATCTTAGAACATGATCTATTATCTTGCTTGCAAAATCCTGCATCAAAATTTCTTTTGATAAAAGGGTTTTGAGGCACCTTCCACATTTCAGCGGGTACGATTGTTTGCTCTTATCCCTCATAATTTCACTCAAATACTTCTTGATGAAATATATTGTCTCCCTTGCAGTCACACTTTTCCCTTCATGTAGCAATTTGTTGCATGTAGTCCAGATTGCCCATAACCTACAGCAAAACAATTGACAAAGGTACATTGAACTAATTTCAAAAAAATTGTTTACCCATTTTTCCATTTGAGTCATATACATCTGTATACATTGTGTGAACCCTAACTGTTGTAGATCTCCTTTGTATAGACACTCTTAAAAACGATCTTCAACTATTTCCACACCATTGTGGCAACAGGGACAGTTTGTAGAGTTCATCAAGCTCTTGCAATATAGGTTTGCATAAGTAGGCAAATAGTTGTTCATAATTCTCTGTGTTGTAATTTTTATTTTGGAGGGTAGATCAATATTCTAGAGCCTTTTGTATAAGTTGGAGTAGGGGTAAAAATTCCATAAGGGTTATTTATCAACCTTTTGTAAGAACTTCGGACTGTATATTCCCCCGTAGCTTCACCACTCCAAGTGTGAACATCCTTCTATAGAACAAGGGGTGAATGGCTAAAATCTGCCGAGCATCATCAACATCAAAGGTAGAATTGATTAAATGCTCCTTCCAATTATTTGTTTGCTAGTCTATTAAATCTGTCACTCTTTGAATAGAATCATCTTGTATGAGATTTTGAATTCGTTGATTTTGATTTCTAGGTATCCATGCATCCGCCCTCACAGAGACCTTAGTACCTGAACCAATTCTCCAGCACATTCTAGCCTCCAAAATGCCCTTGGTGGCCCATATGATTCTCTAGGTATAGGAAGGTAGTTGTCTTAAACTGGACTTAATAAAGCTAGTATTTGGAAAGTATTTCACTTTTAGAGTACGTGCTAATAATGAATCTGGATAACTAAGCAACCTCCATCCTTGTTTGGCAAGTAGGGTTAAATTAAATTGAGATAAAGAGCGAAAACCTAGGCCACCGTAACTTTTCAATTCACATAGTCGGTTCCATGTACACCAATGAATACCATGCTTATTACTACTTCGACGCCACTAGAATTGACTAATAATACTTTCTAATTCAAAATAAAGCGCTTTTGGTAATAAAAAACATAACATAGAATAGGTAGAGAGAACTTGGAGGACTGGTTTTACAAATATCTCTTTGCCTCCCTGTGAGAGATGTCGAATACTCCATCCAAAAATTTTTGCTCCCATCCTATCCTTAAGACTCTGAAAATCTTTTCTTTTACCACCTCTGAAAATGTTTGGTTAGCTTAGGTACTTCTCTGGTACTGTAGAAATCCGTATGTTCATCATTTGGGAAACCACTTTCTTACTCGTGTTTGTAGTGTTTGAGCTAAAAAATGCTGTGGATTTCTTAAAATTGATGCACTGCCCAGAAATGTCTTCATACTCCTTTAGGATTCCTTTTAGAGCATTAGTACCCTCACGTATCGCTTTCTCGAAGAGTAAGCAATTGTCTGCAAACATTAAGTGAGTAATCTGTGGCCCCCTTCTACAAACATTCTCACCCCTTATCAGTCCTTCTAATTTGCAAGTTTCATTAGCGTTGAAATCCCTTCTCTGCAAGACAAGAACAAATAGGGACTCAAAGGGTCACCTTGTCTCAATCTCCTTTCCGGTTTAAAAATTTCACTAGCCTACCCATTTAGAATAACAAAATAGGATACTGAGTTAATACATCTCATTATGAAATTCATCCAAGAATCCACAAAACCCATTACTCTCATTATTAGCTTAATGAAAGGCCATTCTACTCAATTGTAGGCTTTGCTCATATCGAGCTTCAAAGCCATCTGCCCTTTCCTTTCAATTCTCTTGTTTCTAAGAGCGTGAAGTACCTCATAAGCTAGAAGAATGTTTTTTGTAATGAGACGCCCTGGTACAAAGGCACTTTGTGCCTAATTTATAGACGATTCCAACATATTTTGCAAACGGTTTGCTGATGTTTTTGCAATAATCTTGTAAAGCACCATACAAAGGCTAATTGGCCTGAAATCTTTCAAGTGGGTGGGGCTGCAAATCCTGAGAAATTCTAACACTATCATATTGTATTAACACTATTCCTGTCTTAGGGTTTTAGAAATGTTACATTTCTCACCCCCTTAGAAGAAATTTTATCCTCGAAATTTACCCAACTTGAAGTGTTAAAGTTATTTATTTCTTCTGGATTACAACATCTCCATACACTTTAACTAAAGAAATTCATTTATCTTTTCCAAATTGTATCTAGTATCTTTTCTCTTAAGATCTACTGAGAATTTTTTTCTATAAAAAATTACCTTTAAATGATCTTTGATCAATTTTAATTTTATTTTTTTAAAATTTATTCCTAGATTATTATTGTCCTTACATTCTTTCCTTATATTACATGTCTCTAAAATTACTTTATTGTAACAATTTTATTGTTTCTAATTTCTTTAATCTCTTGAATATATATCATACTTGATCCTTCTAATTCACATAATCTTCTTTCTTTCATTTCTTCACTATATCATTTACTTATATATATTTAATTCATTAGTGGTATTTAACCGTCATGTCATTCTTCAATGTCACACCACAAAATTTTCTAATCTACGTTTTGGATGGTTTACCAAGAGAGTTTGGTGTTGACTGGCATGTGAGCAAGTCAAATTCACGAGAATTGACTTGTTTCATTTTGGCATATTCCCTTGCAGATTGTTCCGGCATGTTGCGAATTCCTATTTTGAATTTGGCAAACTCTTCCATCGCAAACCCGCTAGTGGCAAGTTCAATTTTTGCAAACATGTTCATTCATTTTAGTATCTGTAATAGGTGGGACACGTAGAGGAAGCATGTCAAGTCATATATAGGAAATATGTCATTTCACATGACACCTAGAGAGCCTTAATGATTGTGTTTGATTAGTGGAATTGTGTTTGATTTATAACACTTGATTTCCAATTAACTCAGAAACTTGAAATAATTGGAGGGCTAAATTGAAAGAGACTGCAAGTTGGCAGCCTATATTGGAAGAAACGGGAAAGCTGGAAAATGAATTGGGCATGGTTGAGAACCAAACCTAGTTTGATTAGAATGAAACCCACTAGTTCCTTAGTAGGAGACATAATAATTAGTTATGGGCAACTCTCATAAGATTGGTAATAGTTCGTGAAGGACTATAAATAGCTGTCAATGGCTTTCCAGGGATGATTTTTCTTCTCGGCCTTGTTTCATTTTCATTTCTTCACCTTCTTTGGTAGCTTGAAGAAGGAATAGCCATGGAAGGTCCTGCATGGAGCAGACTTTATCAAGAGGGAGATGGAAAAGTAGGAAACCAGCAAGCTGGTAAGGATCTTAGCCCTTTTGTGTGCGTAAGAATAGTTAAATATGGTTGTGAACCTTCAGAACCATTTTAGGGGTTTTGCATGTGTATGAAAGTTTAAGCTTTTAAGATGAAGTGCAAGTTTAACCAGTAGAATTTTTACTATAATGCTTTACTACCAGGAGAATAGAAGCTCTGGCATTCTAGAAAGCTAAGTTATGGAAACAAAGAAGATCCAGGTGAGTTCTAGACTCTAAACCTGCATTATGATCTATGTTGTTTGAGTATGCCATGTTTGCATAAACATGAAAAATGATGATATGTGCATGCATTGTATGACTGTAGGAAAAACCTCAATGGGATAGATGAAGTTAGGATGGGAAATGGGGAGTGACCTTGTTAATTACTGTCACGGGCAAAACCCCGGGCCTTATGGAGGGAACACTACGGTATTCGAGTATTAATGCTAGGTGGTGTAAAGGATATAATGGAAGGAGGATTTAGGAACTGGCATCATGGAAAGGTATTTACCATGACGACAGTATCGACTGGTCATTTGGGGTGACATTGTAATGGCAGTATATGGTGTAAAACTATAGATGAAAGGAACTATGACAATCTAGTATTAGGTACGTAGCGTAATACCATGGATTAAAGACACCATGACAACATGGTACACAATATAAAGTATACAGTGTAAGACCATAGATGAAAGATGCTTTGGTAGTCAAGTTTAATGAGTAAGACCATGGATGAAAGACTCCATGACATTATATGATAGTATGCTAGGATGGCTGATCAGTGTGAGACTTTCAATGAAAGACTCCATGGCATCCACAGAACATAGATAGTCCACTAGGATAGTAAACACAAAATAGGGATAGTCTGCTAGGACAGTAAACATAGATAGTCCCCCAAGACAGTAAATACGAGTTAAGTCCATTGAGACAGTAAACACGGGGTAAGTCTACCGAGATGTGAGAAATGAGGTGAGAAGGGTATAAGACCATAGCTTGGCTACAACAACCCATAGAGTTTGCTAGGACCACAAGCGTGTGGTATACTACTAGTGTGTCAAGTTTGAGAAACCACGCAGGCAGAAGAAGAGTTAATAGAAAGCATAAGTATGGCAAACGAATCATTAAGAATCCACCAAAAATTATGAAAGCGGTAAGGATAGAGGTGAAAGCTGACCAAGCATGAGTGAAGATCCAACAAGAATTAGAGGAAGATAGGTTGTGCAAGAGCTAGCCTAATTATGAAGATGTAAAAGGGAAAATTATTCAAGGATCGCAAGCAAGGATCCGTTATGATGAGCCATGTAAACTCTAAATTATATAGATTTTTTATAGTTGTTTATATCATCTTTTTACTTTACTAGAATTATATAGATTTTTTATAGCTGTTTATAACTAATGGGCACAATACTTGGAAGATGTATGCGTAATTTATATCCTAATAAGAATAAATTAGGGGTTTGTAATTGAATAAGAGAACTTATTTGTAACAGCCCAATTTCGGTGAAATCGAAATAATGGTTTCGAGACCAAAATCCGACCTGAAAATATATTTTATTTTATTTTATTTTATGGTCCGTATTATGTTAGAAATGTCATGTGAAAATTTTGATAAGAAAAATTTATCGATTTAGTGCTTAATTACGAAAAGGACTAAATAGCATAAAATGCAAAAGTTGAATTCTAATAGCTATAAGGATTAAATAGCTATGGAATTCAAAACTAGAGGTCCTTATATGGTAATTAGACCATTAAGAAAAGTATGTAGATTTTTCTTGGTGACTCATCCATGGAAATGTAGAAAAAAGGCAAGTACTAAATTGGAAAGAGCAAATACATAATTAATTAAAAGATGAAAAGAAAATATATCCTCTTATTTTCATCATCTTCGACTAAAACACATGGAAACCCTAGGTGAGAGAAAAAAACTTTCAAGGCCTAATTGGGTAAGTTTCTTTGTCCTGTTTTTAGTAAATTTGATATTTTTGTAATCGGGATAGCTTAATCTATCTATTTGGGGGATTAATTTAAAAAGTTAGCAATGTATGAAAAATGGGTCATGGATGTATATGATGGAAATTAGAAATTTATGGTAGAAAATGAAAGATTATTGATAGGTAAACAACTTTTACAAAGTGATTTTTGATGAAAACATGATTTAGAGACTAAAATGTAAACTTGTGAAATTGAAGGAAAAATTCTGAAATTTTATGAATACATGTGCTGTAAATTTTGTAATGGGGCTTTGGTTAGGCTTGGAATAGGGAATAATTTGCACAAGTTTCATTTTCCGAGTCTAGGGACGAAAATGGAATTTATGGAAAAGTTAGCGGCAAAATAGTAATTTTGCCTAGAATGAAAATTGAGTCCACTTGAATGTGAAATATGATAAATTGATGTAAAATTTACTCGTATAGATCCAGATAGACCAAATTCAGAGATAGAACAAGGAAAGAGAAAAATGTCGGATTAGTAGATTTTACGTATACGAACATTGTCGAGGTAAGTTCGTGTAACTAAATTGTGTTTACTTACATGCTTGTATTGATTGTGTTTATGTGAATTGTATAAATGTCATAAATATGTGAAATGATTACATATCCGATCAAGCTCGATAATTAAATATGTCTAATTTAAATGATAATGCCCATTAGATGATAAATGTCAAACGATGGAAATGTTACTTTTATGCTTGGAATGAAGGTGAAATGTGGTCATTTGAATTATATGGATGATTGTAGATGTATGAAGTAATCACATGCCAGATAATGTTTGAAAAATGTTTAAGTCTCGGTTGAAGAAATAGAAAATCAATGGATATTTGATTTCCTGAAATGAATGAGGCTCTGCATTTGTTGTTAACCGGATTTAGCTGACCTCATTACAGAAAGGATTTAGCCCAGACGGGTAATCCAAATCAAGCTCTTTAGAGCATATGTCATAAAAAGGATTTAGCCTGGACTGGCAATCCTGTTGTATACATGTGTGGCTCGAGAGTGTACTTTATGAGATAGTACCTTATGGGTACCATTGGACATAAATTGACGGATCTTGATTTGTACACCTTAGGTGTAATGCCTGTGTATCCATCGATATTCAAAATAAATTCAACGGGTAAAAATCTTGACATGAAAAGATATGAATAAAAAAATGAGTTATTACATGTAGTTGTCAGAAATCCATGAAAATAATGCTACATGATAATTGACATATGAAAACATAAGATGATGATATTTGTATATGGGATTCATTTGATGAATATGTTCATCCTTGGTTATAGACTTGTACACTTTGAGTGTACTACTACTCGTAAGACTTTTTTATTTCGAGTAAAATGTGTAAAGTTCTGATATGAAACGATCCGAACTCGAAATAAGCTATTATGAAATTATACTTGTAATAATGAGATGAATCATGCATGTTGAATGAATACATGTTGTGGAAAGCATATGTGCATGGAAACTTGATTGTTGTTGAGCCCATATACGTTTTGATGTTATTATGGAATATATGACTAACAAGGGCATTGAGGATATGTATGCGAACTTACTAAGCATAAAATGTATGCGAACTTACTAAGCATAAAATGCTTACTGTAACACCCCAAACCCGGCCCAAACACCACGATCGGATCTGGTATGTCACTTGAAGAGGTTTTTACGAAAATGCGAACTTTGGAAAAACTTTTAAGTTATTTTTGAAACTCCAGGTTTAAGGGTTCATTTGAAAACTTAGTAAAAATTATGATTAGCCCATTCTTGTGGTTAAGTGACATTTGTAAACGCTAGTCATGACATTCTAGTAACCATAAGGTTTTCTTATAGATTTTCGTATGTAAAATCGTTGATTTAGTTTTGAGGAAAACCCCTTTTATTCATCATAAGAAGAAAACATCTTGTCGATCAAGTTTGTGATATAAAACATCTTAATAGTTAACCCATAATTAAAACCAAAATAACAGTGGCCTTATTACAAATCAAAAATCCCCAAAAGTAGCAAATGATAAATAAAATAAAGTTTTAATTGAATAACCCTTGCATGGCCACCTCGAGTCCAATCCAGCCCAATCCACTAAACTAAGGGTCACCTGCAGTTTGTTTAAGCAAATAAGGTGAGTCACAAGACTCAGTGTGCAATTAGTCCACATAATCCACAAGTGGGCCTGAGCCCCAAACACAATCGGACAAAGCCCAATCATAATAGCATAATAAAATAATCAATATGATAACCCAACCCAGCCTAATTTTCCATCCTCTACACACCGCTCCATATGTCCATCCTCAACATACCTGTGGGGATTTCTACAATCAACCCTCCATCCTCTACACACCTCTTTGGTAGTCATGCTGACAGTCACACTGCTCAAAGTAGATATAACGTGGTCTAGCCACCGATAATTATGTGACCGAGTCACTGATATGATAATGAGGCACTGAGCCATCAATTAGTGTGACAGTGTCATCGATATACACTTCCCCTTCATATCATTATCATCCCAAATCCCATGCACATGCAACATAGTATATTACACAGGTCATATGGTATCATACATTCCATGTTTAGAGTATGCACATAAACATGCTATCAACATTAACTATAAGGCTTAATCAAAAAACACTAATCTGGGGTTTCAGTTTTACCCTTCAGGGGTAACTCAATTACCATTGTCGAGATTTTCGGCTTTCAAACATATTATATAAACGATTTATACATAAAAGGAAAAAGTATGGTAATTACACACCTATAAACATGAAGAACTAAACTATCGATCTCGTTAACGTTCTCACTCACAGGATCATGGCGATCCGCTTATCCTAGAAAGTCTGCCCACAACTTTGGTGGAAAGTCTCGAATGGCTGACACCGCACATTTTTTGAACTTAGGGGTAGGGACTACGAGTTCGACCCCCTCCTTTGCTTGGCTAGTATTTGATTCCATGAAAGAGATCTTAGTCAGAAGACCGAGTTAAAACATTGAATAGAATAAGGGTAAGATTATACGTTCAACTGAAAAGATTTCTTATCTAGATCGGCAGAAGCCGAAAGCTTCAGGCTTGGTTCAAGAATCGAGTGAATCCCTAAAACGTTACTAAGTCAGAACTGATCCCTCTCATAAATTAAAAGAATAACCTTTCGGCCAACAAGCAAATAGGAAACTCTTACCACCATTCGGCCAACACTACTTACCAAAAGTCTTCCAACCGCAGGCCAGATGCAGAAAAGAATGCAAACACAAAGCCCCTCCTACATTCGGCCAAAGCACCCAAAGTACCAAGTTAATCCCCTTCGGTTTACCAACCAGCAAGAGAATAAGAAAGAATCGAAAAGAAGAAAATGCTTACCACCAATGAGGAAGATATCGATTGAGAGGGTTGGGAGAAAAGGGCGATGGCAATCCTCTAAAATAAGAACAAACATAGAGAAATGGATAGTCAGAGATTCAGCTATGGAGAAGAAAAATGAAAGCAAAACCCCAAAAAGGAGAAATGGAAAATAGATTCGGCTTTGAGGAGAAGAATAAAAGAGAAAGGTTAATTACCACCAAAGAGTGAGATGAAGATTCCGCTAAAGAGACAAATGGAAGAAAAGAAGTGAAGAAATCACCACTCACTACTCTTATATTTGACTAGAATAGAAAATGGTAGAGGAGAGGGAAAATTCAGCTTTGACAAAGAAGAAAGTGATAGAGGGTTCGGCTGAAGAGAAATGAAGGGTAAAGTAATTATGGAGTAAAAGAAAAGAAAGAGGATTGTAAAAGCAAAAACCAAAATGGTGTGAAGAGACTCGACTATACACCAAAGAGAATAATTTGATTCGAGAGCAAAAGAAGAACAAATGCTGCTTGCTAAGAAGAGGTCACTTGCCGAAAATGAAGAAGGGGTTAAGAACATTCGGCTCCTTCAAAGTTTAAGCTACCCAAAGTGCACCCAAAATGGCACATCTACACTCTCAAAACCAAAAATGACAAAAAGCAATTAGGCAAGGTTTCGGCACACCCCTAGCTACTACTAACCCGAAACCAATCCCTCTAACAAGCTTCCCCAACCGGCCAACATCCTCACCAAGCTTCAAATCCCACATTTTCCTCCTACATTCACTCTCGTCCCCACATTCAAATCGGTTTGAAAAGTTCAACTTCCACCTTTCACTCATGGCCACTTATTCAAATTATTTGACTTGTTCAACCCTCACTCCTCAGAGTCCAAATCGAACCCACCTCCTCTTCATCCCAACGCCAAAATAAACTCCAAAAAAATAATCCATGCGACTCGAACCTGCTCCCTCATTGCTCCCATGTGGCGTCACTTACCAGTACCTTAAGTGGCGTCTCCTTGCCACTTTACCACAGCACTTCTTGTGTCAACAACTACAAGCAATAAGACTTAACATCTGCCCTAACTAGCTCTCCTCTAAAGTGCCCAAAATTGAAATTTTTACCAAGGCTTCAGCATAACCCCGGGCCTTCCTGTGCCCCCAAACACACTCAAACAACAGGCAAAGCCAACCAACACACAAAAGCATAATAAACGCAAAGCCCCTAATTCCCGGATGTTACACTTACCCCATTTTATTGAATATGCCTTACATAGTTACTTCAAAATAGAATGAATGGTAAGTTAAGTACCATGTTATACGAACTTACAAAGCATAAAATGCTTACCCCGTTTTATTTTCCCCTGTTTTAGAGTAAATCGAAAGCTCGTTGGATTGGAAGCTCGGTGAAGATCACTCACACTATCCATCAGCCTATGCCAGTACAGTATGGTAAATCAATTATGGTTGTAATGGAATGTATAGGTTATATTGGCCACATTGGCATGTAAATGTAAATGATTCTTGTAATCTAGCCGTTGGAATGGCTAGCAATGGTTTGATTTGATATATTTGTAATGTCATACTATGGTAGCTACCCATGTGTTAAGTAATTGATCAATTTATGCCTATCATATGGACTACACCAAAGCAAGATAATAAACATGTATGCATATAATGGTATACCATGTTGAATGATAGAATTTGCTTGAACTAAATGCTTGAAATGGTTAGTATTTGGATGTGTGATTCAAGTGCAGGTCATGGGTGTGATTTTGGGTGAGAAATGAAGCTAGAAATGACTTTATTTTGTCCACACGAGCGTGTGTGATAGACGACCTACCCTATGGGTGTGTAGCCAGGCCGTGTGCCCTGGAATGTTTTTTCTATTTGGAATAAATCTCTACAATTCAACAAGGGTTCTATCTTCTCTCCCTATAAATAGATGGCATCGATAGAGCTATTTACATAACTCAGAGAGATTGTTACTCTGCCGAAACATAGAGAGAATTTATTCTCAACTATTAAATATAATTTTCCAGAATAACAATTCTATCGATTTCTATTAAAGAAGAGAGAATTTTTGTTTTCACCCCAAAGACAAAAAAAAAACCTTTTTCTAATTCTATGTTTTGATTTAATTGGTTCAAGCCCACACTCGAAACAGTTCGTGGTCCAAGAATAACGGGGAAAATTGTTTGGTTGAAAGTTAGAAAACATCAAGGATTCACTTATTCGAAAACACAGGTACGATTTCAGTTTAATATTTTTGGTTATAAATATCACAAGTCAATTCGGGTTTCAAAATTTTAATTTTTCGTTGTGCAAGAAAATCATTTTTCAAACCAGGTTTTTTCAAACATGATTTGCTTAAATAATCCCTATGGACGATAATTCTTACTTACTACTTTACTACTTGTCAATAACTGTGTTTACTTGCACATCAACCGAATAATTCCGAGACAAGTTTTTGGTGTCGTTGCTAGGGACTGTTATTTTATTCAAATAGTTGTGAAATTAATTATCTTGCAATACGGTTCAATTTTCTTTTGTTTTTACTTTAATAGTTTTGGATATTATTCAAGTGACAATGGATCCTCTACAACATGTTTAAGGAGGAGCATTTGCTTATAATGCTTGCAATTCGATCATTGTTGTCGATGACAAAAACTTTGTCTTTCGATAATATGTCATTCATCTCTTCAACGAGCTCAATCCGAGTATCGTGAGGCTCAAATTGAGGCACCACAATTCGAACTAAATCTAATCATGTTACAAATGTTTCAAATTGTGGGTCAATTTAGTGGGATGCCTACTGAAGATCCATATATTCATCTTCACTTTTTCATGGAACTAAGTGACTCGTTCAAATTTATCGGAGTTACAAAAGATGCCTTGAGATTGAAATTATTCCTATACTCCTTGAGAGATAAAGCACGAGCGTGGTTGAACTCTCTACCATCCAGTTCCATAAGTACATGGTAAGAATTGGCCAAATGATTCTTGATGAAGTATTTCCCTCCCAATAAGGATGCCAAACTTCGGAATGAGATCACCACATTCCAACAATTCGATGAAGAATGTTACACGAGGCATGGGAGAAATTCAAAGAGTTATTACGAAGGTGTCCTTACCATGGTATTCCTTATTGCATTTAAATGGAGACTTTCTATACCGGTCTTAATGCACAGACAAGAATAGTGGTAGATGCCTCTGCAAATGGGGCACTTCTTTTAAAGCCCTACAATGAAGCCTTTGAGATTATTGAAAGAATTTCTAGCAATAATTATCAGTGGCCAAACAACCAAACAACCACAGGAAGAAGAGTGACAGGAGTACATGAAGTTGATGCACTTACTCTTTGGAATCTCAGGTATCATTCATGTCTTCTATGCTAAAGAACTTTACTACTAATGGTTTCAATGGTAATCTAACAGGATAGAAGTCGAGTCAATTTGAGAATGTTTCTTGTGTCTATTATGGAGACGGCCATGTTTTCAAGAATTTCCCATCAAACATAGAGTCTATTTACTACATGGGTAATTAGAATTAGAACAGAAATGGGTCGGGACCGCAGTCAAACTATTACAATCCTTCATGGTGAAATCACCCAAATTTCTCATGGAGTAACCAAGGAGTCGGTCCTAGCAACAATTACATGCAATCCAATCAACGCTAGCGTTCCCTCAACAAGTTCAAAAGCCACTACAACTTGAATTTTCCAATAGTTTGGAAAACTTGTTGAAAGCATACATGGAAAATAATGATGCCACTTTAAGAAATTTGGAGAATCAAGTGGGTTAGCTAGTTAATGGACTTCGAAATAGACCCCAAGGTGCTTTGTTGAGTGATACAGAAGACCCACGAAATACAAGTAAGGAGAATTGCAAAGGTGTAACCTTGAGGAGTGGGAATAAATTGGAAACCAAGGATGTTGAAGCTGAAAGTGAACCATTTGTTACTCAGAGCAGAGAGAAAATTCCAATCAAAGATAAAATCCCCACATTTCAGAAGGTCGTTCCCACGACCTCTACCGAAACATTTTTGCAGTAATGTAGTCTTGAGAGTTCCACATCGGAGACCAAGGTTGCAACTGTACCGTAACAGAGTGATCCAGATAGATTTAAAATTCTACATTGCCTATATCCTCAACGATTCTTGAAGTAGTTGTAGGATACTCAATTTAAGAAAATTTTGGATGACAAGGCGACTTTTAATGAATTCAATGCTACTAAATCCCTAGATGTAGTTAAAGATTGCTCTGCTAATTCTGAGATAGAGTTGTTGGCTTCGACAAAATTGGAACTCAATTCTTTAAATGATCTGTTAGAACATATTCTACTAATGGATTCGCCAAGTGATGATGAAGATGAGTAATGTTTGGCTTTGTTAAAAGCTAATTCGAAGGGATTCATTCAAGAAGTTCCACTCGAATCATTAAAGCTATCATCTTTTGAGTACACACAACCAAAAGTGTTGATTGAAGAGCTAATTGAAATGGAATTGAAGATTTTGCCTCCTCATTTGGAATATGATTATTTGGGTCTATCTTCAAATTTACCTATCATTATTTCAGTTGAGTTCACCAAGAATCAAGAATAAGAGCCACTTGTGGTTTTGGAAAAGCACAATAAGGGTATCAAATGGATTATTTCATATATTCGAGTCATAGGTTGGAGGATTTACATGAATTATAGGAAGTTAAACAAGGCCACCAAGAAAGATCATTTCCAATTTTCTTTCCATAATCAGATGTTGGACAGACTTGTTGGGCAACAGTATAATTACTTCCTAGATGAGTATGGTTAGTACGATAGATGGTCCTTCGACACAGTTTCAGTCAATGACAATTCCAAATAAAATTGAGGGAGTTCTCTTAAATTTTCTCTATCGTTATTTTATATTTTTAGTTGTCATTCATTTCTCTACCGCTATTTTACATTTTTAGTTAAATATTAAGTTGCAATTATGAATAAAATTGAGCTAGCTTGCACATTATTTTTTGCATGAAAAATGAGAAGTGTGGTAATGGATACATGTATGTCTAGGATTGGATCTGTCAATGAAAGGCTTGGCATTTAAGCAGTCAAATTTGACTCATCTCCCTTTCTTGCGATCCTACTTGCTACACAGTTTCCATTTACTTCTTTAATTTTGTCCCTTCAATTTTATGTTTTAAACAAAGAGGACATTGATTCTATTTAGTGGGGGGAATTTTTCTAAGATTTTTTTAACGAAAATTATTTTCTTTCCATCAAGTTATGTTATAGAAAATATTGCTCAAAAATTTAATTTTTGCTTAATTTTGTTAGCTTTAGTATGTATAAAATTCTATTGTTTCAATTATTTTTATGCTAGCTTAATTATGACAAAAATACCGAACTTAGTAAATGTGTATAAGTCAAACCACGAGAAATTTTAATTCCTTAGAAAAACTAAGCATGAATGAAAGTTTAAGCCTTTAAAATTGACTTAGTAATTTCCTTAAGGCGAAATCCTAATAGGCATAGTAGTTTGAAAATGATTTATGCAAACTTTTTGTTGGACCGTTTGAGCCTTTCAATCCAACCTTGATAAATAGTTATCCCTTGAAGTCCTACCTTGAGCTATATGGCCTAATTTTTTTTTTTTGAACCATACATTAATAAGTCATCCCTTCCTTAATATTTATCTCTACTTGTCCCAAATCTTAGAATCAGTTCATCTAAAATATTTTTTGTGATTAATTTTGGGGGAGTTAGAGAGAAGTATTGGAATGTTCAAGGACAAAATATTGAGTTGTATGCTTAAGAAAGCATCTATGATTGCTAAACAAATTCCAGTTGTTGAAGAAAAATGCACAGAGAGCATGTGTACTCAAACTCAAAAGAGTTGGTGTTCTTGGGAATAATTGTATTGGAAGGTCTGAGGCAAGCTGAGTCTAAGGTTTAGCGAGATTATCTATCTTTTTCCTACCTTAACCTAAGCCACGTTACAACCATATTAAAGACCTATTAATTTAGATTTCTGTGCCGACTACATTAGTGGAGAGGAATTATTGAACACAACATATGAAGACATAATTAAACTTTGGGATTGCTACTTAGTTCAATCAAGGAAAATAAAATTTGATTGGAAAGTTTTAAGTACACACTTATTAAGGGAAGACATTTAGTACATATTTTTGTTAGCATATTAATATTTGAAAATAATTGAGTGATATATGTACTCAAGTTGTATGTTCACAAATTTATTATTTTTTGAGCATAATTTTGCTAAACACATGACTATGGGTGATGGTCACTAAACTAACTATAAGTACGACTCAGGCAAGGGTACCTATCGAACAATAGTATAGTTATGGTGAGTAGGGAATATCATATCTACGAGTACTAAAAGTACTAGTAATTATCCTTTTTCCATTATTTAGCTGACAAAATGGAGTGATTGTTTTTAATCTAAATTACTAAACTAATCTAACTAAGAACGCAATAGAGAATGAAATAGGATGTAACGCTCCAAAAGTTAGGGATTTGTAGTTTTGCTTAAATTCATGTTGTGCTTATTTGGCTAGCTATTTGAGAGTGTTTGGGGTCCTAAAGAGGCCTGGGTTCGAGTTTGAGCCTTGAAAAAATTTTGGTTTTTGACCCTAAGGTAGAGAGGGCTGTTGGCAGTAGGGCTCAAGTATATTTGTGTGTGTTTATGTAGCACAAGATGAGCTTGTAGCTCAGTGGCAGTGGCGTCTTTGGGAAGGCTTGGAGAGTGGGGTTGGAATCCCACAAGCTGCAAATGGAAACTTTTATTTTATGACTTGAGAGAAGAGGAAGCAGAGTTCAAATCGAACTCTTCAAGGGGAGTTGGAGACTGGGTCAAATGTTTCAAATGGATGAAGGAGAGCAAAATTAGGTGAAGAAAGTGGAGGAAATTAGGGAGTTGATGAGTGAGGGAGTAGTGGTCGAATTTGGGAGTGTGCCTTAGGGGGTGATTTTGGCTAGGGGGTGAATTAGGAGCATTTTTTGGCAGCTTGAGTGTGAGTGCAAATCGAAAACTCCCTTCGTGTTATGCGAATTCTTCTTTTGTTCTTTTCGGGATTTCTTTTTGGAAGCAATTTGTGCACTTTTCCTTCTCTTCTCTTTCTTACCTTTCGTGCATTCTTTCCTTTTCTGTTGCTATTAGCCTAGGCACTTGTTGGCCGAATCTTCTTCTACTCATCTCTCTTCACATTTCGTCTATTTCTTTTCTTCTCTTTAGGCCGTATAGCCACACTTCTTCCTATTTGATTTCCCTTTGGTCGAACATCAAGTCGTCTGAAACTTTGTTCTCTTTCTGCTGGCCGAACTTGGTAAGCCTCTACATCCACTTTCTTTTCTTTCCTCTTCACACTATTCTTCTTTCTCTGGCTGAATACAACACTCTCTCTCGTCTTCTTATTATTCTTTCTCCACTCCCTGCAAAGCATAAGCCGAAGCACCTTTTCTTTGGTGTAGGCAGAACCTATTAGAGTTTAAGCATACCCTCATCACCGATCATTCATGTAACACCCCTATCCTGAGTCCGTCACCGGATTAAGGTTAGGAGTGTTACCGGACAGATCGGAAACATTCACAGACAAAATCATACATTCAATCATCATTCTCAGACATAATGTCCCTTAATCTGGTCCTCGAGACCTTAATCATACTTATAAGTCAAGTCGGGACTAAACTGAAACACATATGAAATTCCATGAAAATTTGAAACTTTTCTAAAATACAGGGGAGACATGCCCGTGGGAGGAGACCGTGTGCCCTCCACGGCTTCTAGACACCTCCGTGTATCCAACCTTATTATACTAACTATACCAACACGGTCATTAGGCACGCCCGTGTGCCATGGCCGTGTACTTTTAGGTCATATACTGACTTCCCCCCCACGGCCACCAAGCACACCCGTGTCGAGGCCGTGTACTTTTATGTTAGCTACTAACTTGTACACCACGGCCAGATGACATGCCCGTGTCGGGACCGTGTAATGATAAACTTCATCCTACAGTTCACCTACAGTCATTAGGCACACCCGTGTGCCACAACCGTGTGACATTATAGGCCATTTACAAGGCCAAATGCCACCCACAAAGGGTCATACCTACAAGCCATATTCAACAAGATATTTCATGCACATAAAACCATCAAAAGCATACCAAAATAACCATTCAAACCTTACATTCAAAACCAATCCCAACTATGGCAATCTCAAGGATTAAAACTCATATCATTACAAGACTAATTCATGCATTTGCTCATTCAAACTTGGCCATTCCACATTCTTTCATCATACCAAAAGATACATTCTAAAACACATTCATTTAAGCAAAGTTTCAACTCTTAAATAGCCAAATCACATGGCTAAGATCACATAACTATTTATACCAAAATACTAGCCTATACATGCCATATCTAGCTTTATACAATACCAAAATATACCAAAATAAGTTCTATAGTGTGATGACGATCTAAGACGGTCTCGAGCCTTCAGTAGCTTTGACGACTTATAAAACAGATTAAACACACACAGAGTAAGCTTTCTAAAAGTTTAGTAAGTCAATATACAAACAAACTTAGCATAAAATGCATATATTTGCTTTGGTTCATACACTTTTGACCACATTAGCCATATTCACAATTCAAAGATCATATAAACACATATCTCATTCACCAAATCTTTATACAATATATCATCAATTCCATATTCATAGCATCATAGTAAGATCATATTGATGCTTACCTTGTATACACAATTAGTGTCTAATCAACATGCCTGAATTGGATTTACAATCACATATTTGTTCATAGCTCAGATTTGCAATTAGTATCATAGACTTGCCCGTTGAACCGTAATAAATCTAATAGGATACTCAGAAAGCTCAGAATAATCATACAATGCCAACGTCCCAGACGAGGTCTTACATGCATTCGAATATCGATGCCACTGTCCCAGACAGGGTCTTATACGAATCAAAACGATGCCGATGTCTTAGACATGGTCTTACACGTAAGTGTCATAATGATGCCAACGTCCCAGATGTGGTCTTATACGTAAAGTTTATATTGATGCCAACGTCCCAGACGTGGTCTTACACATAATCAGATATCGATGCCACTGTCCCGAACAGGGTTATACACGAATCTCAAATCAATGCCAACGTCCCAGACGTGGTCTTACATGATAAAACAGAATAGATACCTATGTCAAGGTTCGTACGAGGCTTCTCAGACTTAGTCAATATACCGAACTTATCTCGGAATTCAATTACAGAATTAAACATATGAACAATTACAAATGCATCCATATTCATTTATTTGTATAGTGACTTACCTCGAATTTGGTTTATAGGAGTAGAAAACGGCTACTCGATAACTTTCGTTTTCCCGCGATCTAAATCCGTTTTCCTCGATTCTTGATCTAAACATATTCAGAATTAACCCTTTTATTCACTAGTTCATTCAATTCTATCCAAAGACACACATTTAGGGCTATTTGCAAAATAACCCTCATATTTGCACAACTTAGCAATTTAGTCCATTTTTCTCAAAACATCAAATTCACAAAATCCACTTATACATAAGCTTGGCCAAATATATACACATCACATACAAGCCCATATTTTTCATCAAATTCACAATTTAGTCCCTCAAATTATCGTTTTCTCAATTTAGCCCTATTTGGCTAAATTCATCAAAACTTCAAGAACAAAACAAGTTCATCTACCACCAATCTATCATTTAACACCTTAAAGCATCACAAAGCTTAACCTAGCATCAATGGCACAACTTACAAACATCACCAATACACAAAATTGAAACATGGGTTTGATAGTAGATGAAGCAACGATTACAAAAACGTAGAAATTATAAAAAACGGATCGAAAACTAACCTTGAATTCAAGCTCTTAAATGGTCGAAACTTTGAAAGCTTAAAACCTTTCTTTTTCTTTATCACATTCGGCCAAAGAATGATAAAAGCAAGGCCATTTTCTTTTGTTTCTTTTATTAACTAATAACTTATAAAATACATATAATATAAAATATCATATACATTAACAAATTACTAATGTAACATTAATGAAACCATTTTATCATCTTATAATGCATGGATATAAATGTCCACTTACTCGTAATGGCATAACATCCTTTTAAGGACCTCATATAATAAAGACATAAGCAAATAGATTCCTTGACAAAAAGCATGCTAATTTTGCATTTGATGCAATTTAATCCCTTTTATCAATTTAAGCATAAAGATGGACAATTTAACTTACAGAAATTTAGCACATGCTTAATCACAGATCAACGACACAGAATATAATATTAAAATATTATACTAAATTAGATTTGTGATCCCGAAACCACTGTTCTGACTAGGGTATAAACCGGACTATTACAATTCAGCCCTCAAATCTCGAAAAGTGGTTGGTAAGTATAACTGTGGCCGAATAGAGGTGGTAGTTTTCTCATCATTTTGAGTTCCTTGGGGTCGAAAGGCCGTTTCTTTTGTTGTCCTGGAACAATGTTTTTAACTGGTTCTTTTCGCTAGGTACTCGGTTCTTTAATCAGGTGGGGTAAGCCGAACACTCTCCCATAGCAAGGGGCTTGTCGTTCTCTGGTAAGTGAAGGCATAAGATAAGGTATTATTATATTTTGGTTTAGCAAGGATAAAGACTAACTAATAGTCAATTGTGCTCTCAAGTGTCTCAAAAAGTGTCGCGAACCGCAATCCGTATCAGGTGTGTAACCTCACACCTCTGCATAAACTGCTATTGTCATGATTTGTGCATCGGCTAAATGCCGAAATACCGAAAAGTCGGAATACCAACAACTGAGATCACTTGAGCATGCGAGCGCTCATCGAGATAAACCGAGCTACTAGTGATGGCGATAGACCGTTGAGAGTGTCACGAACACTCTCGAGGAACTGAGGCGATAGTGGACCTTGTCGAGCCGAAGAGGCTAAATGGGCCCAACGGGTTAACGGGCCAATATGAGCGAAAACGATGAAAAGTGTCAGTTGATTGATGCGACTGTGAAGGCCACAGAACCGAGACTGAAAATGAATAGAATGGGCCACACGAGTGTATGGGCCCGTATGGGCCGAAATTGGGTTTTAGGCCTAATTGTACCGTTTTGACCGGAAATGGAAATCGAGTCGCTCGAGGCGACAGTAGGGCCTTGGAAAAGCCATAATATGTGTAAAATTACTAAAATACCCTTGGTGGGTAACTTATCGAAATACCCTTGGTGGGTAAAATTACTGAAATACCCTTGAGTGGTAAAATTACCGAAATACCCCCAATGGGCAGAATTACCGTTTTACCCCTAATGACTGTCTCACCCTTAATGGTAGGATCATCGATGTATGAATAGTAGCTAGTTTTTTGATGACTATGATGATGCACTGTTTACATGATTTAATTATGACATGGCATATTGCATGGGTTGGGTTATGGACTTGGAGGTAGCACTATACTGGTGGCTCTGCCACGTTATACTGATTTAGTGGCTTATGCAACGTTATACTGATTTAGTGGCTCAGCCATGTATACTGTTTTTAGCAGCTGGTCTGTGTTATTGGTGTGCTGGTTAGGTAGGTTGACTTGGTCCCCACAGATGTGTTGGTTGGTACGGGTAGTGTGTTGGTTGGACTGGGTTGGGTACATATTTTTTCTGCATATCATAGGGCTTCAACCCATACTGTTACTGATTAGGGCTTCGGCCCAGACTGTTATTGAATAGGGCTTTAGCCCAGACCATTACTGAGTAAGGCTTGTGCCCAGATTGACATTGTATGGGCTTGGGCCCAAAATGTGGTTGTAATAAGGGGATTACACACTGAGTTCTTGTAACTCACCCTTCTTTTTAATTGTGCAGGTAATCCCCATCCTTAGAGGATTTGGAGCTGCGAAGGACTCGGAGGTGGCCACATGCGTCCTGTACGTTCTTAGGGTTAATTTAGTAATTTTATTCTAGTTTACTTTACTTTAATTTTTTTTTGGGTTAATAATTTTTGTAATAAAGCCATTGGGATTATTTTTAAATTTAATTTGGTATTTCTTTAATTACTGCTAATTTATTAAAAATGGGTTTTTTAAACAATAGCACTATTTCTAAAATATCACGTCTCCGCAACTATTTAAACAATTTCTGTAACAGACAAGATTTTCTTAAAAAGCAAAATAATACATGCATAATAATATGTTTCAAAAGGGAATTAATTCGAGTAAAACTTCTTTTGCTAGCAAGCAACGAAAAAAATAGGATTTCTGGACGATAGTAAGTTTTGATTTGTAAATGAGTTTTCCAACGAACACAAAGTTTTCAAACAACACCTGATGTGGCATGCTAGATCTGGTCATAACGTTTAGGCCTGGTGTAGGATGTTACATAGGAAAATAATCGAATATAACCAATGAGATAGACAATACCCAAGAAAGAATCCACCTAGACTTCATCTATTATTAGAATCTGAATTAAATGATTTATTCACTTGTGTCTTGATCCATAGAAATCCCTAAATTATGTTAATATCTCTTTCAAGAGTAAGAACAACTGACTCTAGGTTGATTAATTGAAATCTCTTTTTAATTAAAATCAATATTGTCACATTAACTCGATCTATGGATTTCCCCATTAGATTTGACTCTAATCCAGTAGATTTATGTCGTCTTATTTCTAGGGTTGCGTGCAACTCCACTCAATTATGCTAGAGCTACTCTTAAATAGGAACTTTTGCTCCACTGAAATAAGCGCATTAAACATGAATTAATATTCCAGAAATATTAAAACAAGAAATAAGCATACATAATTCAGAATAAGAATCGAGTATTTATCATGTAAATCAGAAATCAAATGCTAAGATTCATCATAGGTTTATATTCCCTAGGTATCTAGGGAATTTAGTTTGTAATCCTGAATAGAAACATCTCAAAGTTAGGATAACCACAAGACATAAAGAAACTCAATAAAACTTCGAAAGAAATTAAATAAGGATCTTTGATCTTGAGGGAGATCTGCTTCTGAGTTGATTCCGACGGTTTCTTCGAGTGTTTTCTTCGATCTTCTCTGATTGTCTCCTTAGGTCTTTTTTAAATTGGTATTTATAGACTTTAGAATGCTCAGAAAGCCTAAAATTGGGTTTTTCCGCGTATCTGAGAAGCAAGTCGCGAAATCGACAGTGGCTGGCACATGGGCATGTGGCCAGCCCTTGTGGCTCACACGGGCGTGTGGCCTACCCGTGTGGAAATGCCCAGCCGGTGTGGATCCTAAAAATGGCTCTTTTTGTCCAATTTTGGCTCGTTTTTTGCTTCTTTCACTCCCAAATGCTCTCCTAAGTATAGAAACGTGAATTTAAAGGATTAGGAGCATTAAATTCACTAATTTTTATAATTAACCATCCAAAAACACATTACGAATGGGATTAAAATATGTTACTTTTATAGCTTATTAAATATCCCCACACTTAAGTGTTTGCTTGTCCTCAAGCAAAATCCTCAACTCATATTAAAATTAATATTTCTCAACTTGTGATTCTCATCAATAATGTCTCAAAATAATTCACAAATAGTCATGAATTGACAATTCAACCAAAAGAGCACTAAAGTCTCAAACAATCCAAGCTAACATTTTTAAATATGAAAACGTAGGTGTCTCCCTTTATTAAAGTAGTTACCTTTAATTCAAAATCTACAAGAATAGACATCATCACTAAAGATTCACTCAAATCACTCGAATTGTTTAAGGTTCACCAATAAGCACTCAAGAGTCCCATAGGCTTGCATGAAAATCAAATCTCCACCACTATAAAATGAGATGATACACAAATCAAAAGATCTTTAAGAGGTTCTAATGGGGCTTAGGTTAAGGATGTGGAGAAAGGCTGAAAAGATGGTTAAAATCAAGATTGAATTGATAAATTACCAAATTAGAAAAATCAATTGTTGAATTAAAAACAAGTGCATAAATCAAGAACTATTCAAGAAATAAAAATGAGCTTCTTCTCAAAATATGAATTTAATTGTTCAAGCTCAATCAACATAAAACTAAATAATTCAGCACATCAAATAGAAGAGCATATTTAAGCAACTAACCAAATCAAATCTAGACAAAAAAGGGAGTCAATAAAACGGGAAAAATTCTCAACGAATAAAAAAAATGAGTTATGGGTTAACATTAATGGGTAAATTAAGAAACAGTGTGTTAGGCTCAACGGGGTTCACTAAGGGTTAATTAAAAAGATAGGCTTTTATGGGATAAGTAGGTTAAAACCTATATGCCTTTATCATCTCAGTATATCAAATCAAAGGTGTGGTCTCGACATGTATAATCGAAGCAAGTTTTAGAATAACAAATCAAATTGACACACTCATAACCAATAATAAAATGAGCAAGATAAATATATGTTCTAAAGGCTCAAAATCTCACAAAAAAAAATCATGGTTTTTTATGTCAAACTTGCAAATCTCTAACTTCAAGGTAATACTTCAATTTAGGGAAACAATCTAGGAATTTTTAAGTACTAAAAAATAGCTTATCATGCTTGATTCTCTCATCTCTTCAAGTTTAAATCAACTAATACACAATTATCGACAAATTAATCTAAAACACATAAACAAAAATTCCAAATCGAAAAAAATCATTTTAATGGAAGTATGAGAAATTTACTTAAATATGAGACATAATTCAGGGATTTTCTAATAATTATATAAATAATCTCCCCACACTTAAGATGTACATTGTTATGAATGTACAAACAGATATAAGCATAGTATAAACAGAATATCATAAAAGGGGGAGAAAACTGAAACTGCCATGAATCTTGGATGAAATTGCCAGAATGGTGAAAAGTGGAATTGTAGACAAATCTAGATGTAGTGCATGATTCTGAGCAAACTAATAAGAAAATAAAAAAAATAGTGAAGAAAATTAAGGGATTATAACTCAAGTCAAAACAACCATAAAAATATAATTCAAAAAAGAGTAATTAAAAGAAGAACAAGAAAATAAAAATAAAACAGAATAGCTAAAAATAGAAAGAAACATAAAATAAAATAAAATAAAAAAGAAAACAAATAAAATCAATGATCCTCATCGGCGGAGGCATCAGTAGGGTGAGTTGCCGGTGTCGAAGAAGAGATGTGGAGGTGCTGACAGATATACTACAATGTCACATCAATACTATCAAACCTCAAAAAATAGTGCTACTCGAAGCTAGAGAACCTCTCGGAGAGGTCCTCTAATGTAGTAGCAAAAGAAACAGGACGGTGACTCGAAGGTGGACGATAAGGTGGGTCCTCGTGATGGAAATGGACATCATCAGTGAAGTACTCAGGTTCATTCTGAGAGTCAAAATGATATAGTCGGTATTGAGGAGGATCTACTCCACGAAGCCGCTCGATCATCCTCATTTGGTTCATGCTCGATATTCTCTATAGGGATATCTGGCCGGTGAGTGTAAGCGTGGAGGACTACTCCGGTGTGTCAAGGAGACAAAAATGTCGAGCTAGTCGAGTTACATAAGGGCCTAAACAGATAGGACCCTTAATGTTACGGTCTGTCTGATGGCGGAAGGCGAGGGCGATAAAGTAGGCTAAATCAAATATATGCATTGTGGCCATGCTCCATAAAAAATACGCATCGGTGGTACTAACGACTCTAGTGCTCTCTCTCCTACTAGCCAAAGTGTGAGCCAAGAGGCCATGAATAGACTGTAAAGCTGAAGGGAGAGAAGTCACCTTCAAGCGACTCACATCATAAGGTCTTGTACTCGCCGTGAGATCTACCAAAAAAGATATGGCGAGTACTGGATGTGCCGATGTAAGCAAAGAAAGTTCTTGGCACTCATAAACTCCTCAGTGTATGTCCCAAAGCAGCGCCGAACTCAGGGACACTCATATGTTGCGCCAGGCCACCGAGTCTAAAAGCGATGGTGCCTGGCTCGTCGTGAGTCCTCATCACTTGCTGTAGAGTAAATGTAGAACAGAACTTCAAAACCAATCCCATGGAACTGTGGCAATAATGGCACGCACATGATCAGCTAATTGGACCTGCTCCAAAGTGGCCCAATCAATACATCGGCCCACTCCGAGTGGTTGCAGTCGGAGAAGGTGATATAAGTCCTCATGGGGACCCATTGAAAATAAGACATAATGTTAGTAGGCCTCAGTGGAAGCGCTCGAGGAGGAGGTTACACCAGGGGTCTTCTACTTTTTCAAAGCGAGGACGGCGACCTTGGATTTACTGCAAATGTTTGTCATGGTGTGCCTGAAAAATAAAATAATTCACTATAAGAAAAATAACATAAGTAATACCAAATAAACAAACAGAGTAGCCGACAAAACAATCGTGCAACGAAAACTATGACACTAAGAATCATCCTATGACATGCAGCAGAATCGAAACAGCCTAAATAGAAAATTGACACCTAAAACAATATTGGAAAATATCAATCATGCATAAATTAGGTACTAAATATACTAAACATGCAAACTACTAAGAAATAATAATGAAGAAAAATAATAATAAGAAACGAAACGAAAAACTAAAAATGATAAAAATAATGAAAGACCAGTAAGAATAATAAAAAATAAAAATATATATATATATAAAAAATAAAGAGAAGAATAATAAATGTATAAAAACAAAAGGCACATACTAAGAACAGTAACAATAAAAACAGTAAACAAATAACTAAGGTAAACTAATGATAAAGAAAAGTAAGAATAATAAGAAAAATGAATAATAATAATGTAACACCCCTTACCCGTATTCGACGTCGGAACAGGATACGAGGCGTTACTGAACTTATACGCAAGTAATCATACAAAACTGAGACATGAATGTCCACTCATATTTAAAACTTTTTTAAACATTCATATTGTCCCTTAAACGAGCCTACGAGGCCCAAAACATACATTAGGAGTGGTTCGAGACTAAACCGAGAACTTTAGAAATTTTCAGGAAACTTAGAAAATTTTCCATCAAAAAGGTCCACACGCGTGTATGGTTAAAGGGACACGCCCATGTGACGCATAGGGGACATTCTGTTTATGACGTCATCAAACTAATAAGGTTACATGGCCAAGGCAAACGCCCGTGTCCTTAGGCCACGTGGTGAATTAAATTTCGAAAATCAAGTGCAGACTTCACACAGCCTGGGCACATTCCTATGTCCTATGGTCGTGTCTCTCACACGGCCGAGACACACGGTCGTGTCTCGCACCCATGTGTTTACTACTAGACATTTTGTTTCTCAAAACTAAGGTGTAGGGGACACACGGCCTGATCACATGCCCATCGGGGCAGACCGTGTGTCACACACGGCCTAGACACATGCCCGTATGTCTACCCGTGTAGACAACTTTAAGGATATTTTCCAAGCCAATTGCCACCCTTATTTGCTCAAACACATACATAATTTCAGAGGCACTTAACATGGCATAATTGTGTACTTAAACATCATCAAACAAGTCATGATTATGGCAATATCCTATTAACTTGTATATGTACAAGACACCATTCATTGTCAAGCCCAACTTACCAATTCTCATTTAAACCATAGTGAGCATCATACTAAATAAATCTCAATTTAATCATCAAGCATTAATAGCCACAACATAACTCATCACATACACACAACCACCAACCACATCACAAGTGCATAGGCACAAGCATGCATGAATAAATAGGCTTACAACACAATGATCGGAATAAGCCATATCTCATGGCCATATACAAAATGAATCATAATATTATCAATGAGCCAACCCTTTTGGCTAACCAATATGACATGTAACAAAATGACCAAGCCCCCTATACATGCCATATTCAAAATGTGAAACCAAATATACCCCAATGATTAAATTGATAGTGTGATCGATTCTCTGACGACTTCCGATACCCTAGCTAGCTTGGCAAGACTATAAGAAATGAAAAGGAAAGGGGTAAGCTTAAAGCTTAGTAAGTTCAAACGCAAATAATAGACAACATTAAGTAACATAGACATGTAGATCATACAAGAAATTTGACATAAGTCACCTAATTATCATCATAACTTCATAAGCATAACTTAATCATTAATAACCTTACCAATAGCTCATCACATACCAAGCTCATTCTTATGATTTTTCTATACATACCCGTACCGACTCGAAACATATCATACTCTTTCCAGTCTTTGGCATACCTGTTGAACACTTGGAATACTAATCGGATACACGGAAAGTCTTTGCACATAAGTGTCACATAAGTGTCAAATATGTCGCCAACGCTACCTCATATCTCATAACACATAGGGCTCGCTCTCGAGCTAATCACGGGCCTAATCACACAAGCTGTCAGTCAAGACGTAACTACGTAGTGCTACTCACACATGCCGGACTACCCAGCCACTAGTAGACGTACGAGACCAGCACCCGGATCATATAAACACATATATCACATGGAATCCTAGTGATATGTCACTCGAGCTAATCACGGGCCTAATCACACAAGCTGTCAGTCAAGACGTAACTACGTAGTGCTACTCACACATGCCGGACTACCCAGCCACTAGTAGACGTACGAGACCAGCACCCGGATCATATAAACACATATATCACATGGAATCCTAGTGATATGTCACTCGTATCCTATTCTATTCCTAAGGTTCAAACGGGGTTTTCTCTCTTGTCGAACTTGCCGAATGCATTCATAGAATCAAATATACAGTTCATACAATATCAAAGCATTAAATAAATAATCACAGCATTGTATTATTTACATAAGAACTTACCTCAGTACAAAATAGTAGAAATTGAACCTAATCCTCGATAACCTTGTTTTTCCCTCGATCAAGGCTCGAATCTCATTTTTTCTTAATCTATAATAGAAAATTTAGCTCATTTAGTTATCACATTGTTCAAACCGGTCCAAAAACCATACTTTGAAAAAATTACAATTTTGCCCCTAGACTTTCACATATTTACAAATTAGTCCCTAGGATCGTAAAATGAAATGTATCCATTTTCCTTGTTACCTAAGCCTAGTCGAACCTAACACATGCTCATAACAGACCACATTTTCCTTCAAATCAGATTTTTACTACTCATTTTACAACTTTTACAAATAAACCTTTTTTAGGTGTTTTCATAAAAAATCACTTAGTAAAAGATGTTCATCACACATCAAACTTTCATAATCTAACATGAAACATAAAAGTACATGCATGTCACACATGGTTCAAACCCTAGACATCAACCCTAGCTCAAATAAATGGTAGAAATAGCTAGATCGATTGATAACAACTTTAAAAACGTAAAGAACATTAAAAAACGGGGCTAGGATGCACTAAAAGCTGAAGAAACCCTAGCTATGGTGTTCTTGAGAACTTTGGCCAAGCATGGAGAAGATGGACAAGATTTTTGACTTATTTTCCCTTTATTAACCAAATGACCAAAATGCCCCTAAAGCCTTTCTTTGAAATTTTTCCTAAGCATGCCCATTTTTGTCCATAAAAATAGAAATTGGGCAAATCTCTATTTAAGGACCTCTAACTAATAATCCAAAGCTATTTCATACTTAAAGCTTCTAGAATCACATATTTTGCAACTTTTGCAATTTAGTCCTAAAAATCAAATTGGACACTTTATGCATAAAATTTTTTCATGAAATTTTCACACAATCATGCAATCATGCCATAGACCTAAAAATACTCATAAAATAATTATTTCTACTTTGGATTTGTAGTCTCGAAACCACTATTCCGACTAGGCCCAAAATCGAGATGTTACAAATAATGATAGTAACGACAAGAAACAATTACAATTAGAAAAATAAAATAAAATAACAAAAAATAATAATATTAAGTAAAAATAATAATAAAATAATAAAATAGACAAATATTTGGTAGTGACCGGAGCTTCTGGCGGCGACAGGAATGTCGGTCGGTGTACAATGGAGTGCGACGAGGCTAGGGGAAACGGTGGTGGAATGGGACTGTAAATGGGACTTGGGAGGCGCATGTGTGTGGGTGAGGCATAGGTGCGCATCGAAGGGAGAGGGGAAAGGGATCAGGGTCAGTGAGGGATGTGGCTAGCTTGGTGAGAGGGGTGATGAAGTGAGGGGGTTGTGATGTTGACCGGAGGTTCACGCGGTCGGGAGCAGCTGTGGTGCGGGGTGTAGGTCGATGAGGGAGGTGTGACGATGGGGACAAAAGGAGAAGGAAAAGGCGTTGTGGGGTGATGAGGGAGAAGGTGGGACAGACGACGATGGAATGGGGGCGACGGTGGCTAGAAAAGTGTTGGGGCTGTGAGCAGCGGTGCTAGGGTTGGATGGTGAAGAAAAAGACAAAGTAAAAGAAAAGATATAGGGTCTCGGGTTAAATGGGGGACACGGTCGAGTGAGGCCCGTGTTGGACCACACGGCCGTGTCACAAGCCCGTGTGGTTCGTCTCAGTCCATGTGCGATTAAACAAACCAACCCGATCTTCGCACAGTCTTGCACACGCCCATATGTCCAGGCCGTGTGTAATCTCCTTTGCTTCTCCCACACCCGTGTGGCTTAGCCGTGTCTCACACACGGCCATGTGTCTTGCCAATGTAACTCTCCGATTCGAATTAAAATTGAAAAAATTAGCTCCAGGATTTACACGGCCTAGAACACGCCCTTGTATCTAGGCCGTGTGAACTATTTTAGGCTATGTAACTGTCGATTTTTTTGAAAAAAAAATTCCTAAGATCCATACGGCCAAGGACACGCCAGTGTGTCCAGGCCGTGTGAATCAAAAACATGTTTTTCTTAAATTTTGAAAATTAATTAATTTTAAAAATAACATGAAATAAAATTAAGAAAATTAGCATTGTTAACACTCGGGTTGCCTCCCAAAAAGTGCTTATTTAAAGTCTAAGCTCGACTTACCTCGTATTTGCACAGTCACAGTGGTTCGCGAAGTCAAAACTACTCTTTCTTGTTGGAAACACAAAAATTTACGTGTTTTTACATGCCCTTTTTAACTTAAAATCATGCTATTTCGGTTAAATTCTTGTCGAAAAATAATTAAATATTATAAAATAATTAAATTGTGTTAAAAATATGAACATGATGAAATTTAATTAATTTTATAGTTAATTTTGATTAATTTTGACTATTTTCGACAGATTCCCACAAAGAGCAAAAATTGGCTCGGCAGACACTGCTCGAAGAATAAACCCGAGAAGCAATTTGAAGTATCGAGGCAAATTTATTTCCATCCCAATATGGTCCGATTATGAATATTAAGTCATAATATAATTAATTTTAATTTATTCCTAATTTAATCTGGGCTAAATAAATTATTATTAATTAATTATGGAAAAAGGGTCTAGTTATACCGCATTGGTTGAACCGAATTCAGTGAACCAAACCAGCCACCAATTGGCTGCCCAAAACCGTCCATATGCTGACCCAAATCAGCTTATTAGCTGATTAATTAAGCTTGCAAAGAAGCCCTTGAAGACTTGTCAAAGCTGCATTCAACTCCCTCCACAATAAGTGGCTTTGTAGATTTGCCCCAAGCCATGTTTAGCAAAGTTGAAGCCATCAACTTTGCCACATAGGTGGCCGGCCAAGGGGTGGCTCTTTGGCTGCTATTTTTAGCAAATTTCAGCTGCCACATTCAGCTATAAAAACCCCCCTTGGCTGATCATTCAAAGCATCCCTCATCCCTCAATTCACATCTCTTCTCTCACAACTCTTCTCTCCTCTCTAAACTTTTTCTCTCCATTTCCCCTTTTTCTCTGTGCCGATTTCTTCTCTTGGGAAAGAGGTCCTCATCAGCCATCACTGAGTAGCAATTAAAGTGTTCATAAGCCACCTTGATAGCCGAGGACAATGGAGGATGAAGAATGAAGTAATCAGTCAAGCCACGAGAAAACACCAGATTTGCTTCTTGTTCCCTATCTCTTAAAATTTCGTTGTTGTTTTGACAAACATGTTTATGAATATTTATGCTATTGACATGGTTAATTTAATCAGCTTAGCTTGAATTTAATTCGTGTTGGGTTGATTTCATTTCGTCCTTTTAAATTATTAAAATTGTGTTTATGATGTTATAGGCCTCGGTAAAATGCTTGATTAAGTAAAATCATGCCTAAGTTATTCTAGCATTATAATTGTTTAGATAACTAAAGAATTAATTAATTAACGCATTGAAATTGTAATTAATGGACATAGTACTTAATCAGTGCATGTTTAATTCTTCTAAGGTAGTTGAAGATTAGATTAGCATTGTATTTGGCGATACATATGCCTTGCATAACTTGCAAGATTTTTGTGATTAAACTGTTTCAAGGTAAGGATACTTTGTTACCTCACATAATCTTTTATATGCTTATTAGGTTGAATTAATCGTTTGAATCGACATAGGAATATGCGAGATATTGTTTAATTTAATAAGTATGTATGTGCAATAACATGTTTACCTTTATAAATCTATTTTATTGGTCGAATTGACATAAGAATATGTTCAAGAGATGAATGGATTTTTTATTTTTAAATATGTTCATAAGTTAGCAAAATACCGAGTTTCCGTGAATTTATTCGTAACAAGTATAAGCATGAGTTTAATAATTCTAAGTTAAGAAATGTAATTAATCCAACATAATTATATCATCTTGATTAAAATCGGCTTTTGAAATCGTGTATTAGGACTTTATTTTATTTTATTTTATTTAGTTTACTTTGTTTTCTAGTTTTTAATCATTTCTCAAATCCAAATATTTTTCCTTCACCAAATTCTTTTACAGTCTCTATAGGTACGATATTCGACATTTACTTGTCACTTTATTACTTGTTGCGATTGTGTATACTTGCACATTTCCACCATTCCACTCGTTATCAATCCTATTATCAAAATAAGGTTTAAGTCAAGTACTATTGACCTTAAATGTGCCAAATTCAGAATAAGTTACCTCGATTGTATCGTATGGGAAGACATGTAGTATCGTAAAAGGATTTGATCCGTTTGCATCAAGCTCCGAAGTGGCAATTTGAGGATCCTTTTTATCTAGCAATACCTTGTCCCCAACCTTAAATTTGTCCGTTCCATCCACATGCTCATCATGGTGTCTTTTTGGCTTTTCATCGTGCTTTTTTGGTTTCTCCTTGACATGTGTTCGCAATTCATCCAGTTCATCGATTTGTACATTCTTCCTACATGAATTGTTCTATTTTTGTCGCATGGACTAAAACATGGCTCCATTATGTTTTTCTGAAGGGTTTCCTTCAAAGAAGGTTGAGCCACATAGTTAATCATATTAACAGAACTTGTAAAATCATCTCGATCACTAAATGTCTTAACAGAATCTTGAGCTTGAAGAGTAATTGTTTCGTCACCTACATGAAGAACTAAGTCACCCATACCAACATCAATTATAGTTCTAGCAGTTGCTAAAAAAGGTCATCCTAAAATTAAAGGTATTTCATTACCCTCATCCATGTCAAAAACAACAAAATAAACTGGGAATATGAATTTATCAATTTTTACAAGAATATCTTCAATAATACCCCTAGGACATTAAATGGATCTATATGCTAATTGAATACTCATCCTAGTTTGTTTGGGTTTCCCAATACCTAATTGCTTAAACATTTTATACGGCATGGCATTAATACTTATAATAGCCCGGTTTAGACCCTAGTCAGAATAGTGGTTTCAAGACCACAAATTTGAGGTTGAAATAATATTTTAATGTTATTTTTGGTGTTGATTCTATTGACATAGTCTGTGTGAAAATTCTGTGTGATAATTTTTTGACTGTGTGCCGAATTATATAAAAAGGGGCTTAATCGCACAAAGTGTAAAATGTTGGGTGCTGATTGTTAAATGCTTATTTATTGTTGTTTTTATAAATTGGAGGATTTATGTTGAAATTTAGCCATTTTATAAGATAATAGGCGGCAAGGCTATTAAATGTATAAGTTTTATAAGTTATTTTAATGGTTAAAATATATAAATTAATAATATATGATGTTGTAATAATAAAAAAAACAAGAGTAAGTGGCCATATTCACTACCTTTGGCTGAAAATACAAAAAAAGTAGAAAAGAAAAAGGAAGCTAGGTTTCAGCTAGTTTTTAATCCAAATTCAAGGTATGTTTTAATTGGTTTTTTTGATAACTTTTACGTTTTTGTAATCGTTGCTTCGTGCTCTAGCTAACCCATGTTGAAATTTTGTGAATTTATGATGTTTTTGTGATGAGCCATTGATGAATGCTTGAGTTATGTGCTAGTTAATGGTGAAATATGAAACGTGGTGTTGGATTAACATAGTTTGTATTGGGATTTTTAGTGAAATTGAGTATTTTTGGCTTAATTGAGAAAATGAGAAATTGAAGGATTAAAATGTGAAATAAATGAAATGTGTGGACTTGTATGAATATAGTGAGAATTCGACTAGGCATGGGTGCAAGCTAATTATGTGTATTTGATGATTTTATGAATTAAGGACTAAAGTATCGAAAAGTGAAAATGTGAGGGCTATTTTGTAAAATGCCCTAAATATGTGTGTTTGGACTAAAATGAATGATTTGGTGATTGAATGGGTTGAATTTGAATGTGTATAGACCAAGAAAGGAGAGGTTCGGATCGAGATCGAGGCAAAGATAAAGTGCTCGATTAATCGACCATTTCGCTATTTAACGTCCGAGGTAAGTTCGGATATAATGCATGTTAATAAGATATGTTTTAGTATTATGGAATGAATATGTATATGATTATGGGATTTGAGATGCTATGTGCAAGATTGAATTAGATAGCACTAAGTGTGCGAAATTGAAATCGAATTAGAGATGAATAGCACTGTGTGTGCGATGTTATGAAAGCTTCAGCTTATCGATTTGGCATTGTGTATGCGATACCAAGATAAATTGGTTAAAAGACTAGGCACTAAGTGTGTGATGACGAATATGCTTTGATCATGTATATGGCACTGAGTGTGAGATTAAACCAAACGAATATCAGAGGATGATCGACATGTAATATTGAGAATTGAATAACTTGGAAGTTGAATAACTATGTGTTAGCTAAGGTATATATTGAACCTTTGTTGTTGATGAGTTTATAGATAAAGCTATGAATGGATGGATGAGTATTTTGGCCATGGATGATATGGTATGATTATGGGGAAATTGATCTATGTGATGATTTATTAAATATATTAGTTTGATTTGATGAGATAATTATATTGTATTTCGAACTTACTAAGCTTTGAAAGCTTACTGTGTGATTGTTTCTCTGTTTTACAGTGTCAGCAAAGCTAGCTCGAATTCGAGAATCGTTAGCACATCTATCACACTATCGGCAATCTGAATTGGTACTTTTGGAAATATGTAAATAGATGAAATATGGCATGTATAGGCTAGAAGTTATGGTATGTTTTGGGAATGTTTAATCCTTTCCATGTGAGTTGGCTTGGAAGTGAAATAATGTTAACTTATGAACGAGTTATGTTTAGGATATATGAAGTACATTTTGGTATAGCTTAGTTATAATGATATGTTTTTAAGTATGTTAAGATTAGTGAAGAATTGATGTCATAATAATAAAATGATTTTATGGATGAGTCATGCTTGATAATGTATGTGATTTGGTTGAACAATGTTGGAGGATATGTGAATTGGCTTTTCATCCACAATCAGAAGTGTTCGAGGATATGCTGAGAGGCTGTGTGATGGATTTCCGAGGAAGTTGGGAAGATTACTTGACTCTAGCTGAGTTCGCCTACAACAACAGCTATCAGGCTAGCATTCGGATGGCACCATATGAAGCATTGTATGGTAGGAAGTGTAGAACACCTACTAGTTGGACTGAGTTAGGAGAACATCGAGTTTTGGGTCCAGAGTTAGTGGCAGAAACTGAAGAGAAGGTTGAGTTAATTCAGGCACGGTTGAAGGAAGCCTCTGATAGGTAGAAGTCATACGCAGACCTCAAGCGGAAGGAAATAGAGTTTGAAGTTAAAGACCGAGTGTTCCTGAAAGTCTTGCCTTGGAAGAAGGTTATGAGGTTCGGTCACAAAGGGAAGTTAAGCCCAAGGTTTATAGGGCCCTATCGAGTGCATTGAGCGAGTTGGGCGGTGGCATACCAATTGGAGTTGCCACCAGAGTTGCAGCAGATGCACGACGTATTCCATGTATCCATGCTACGTCGCTACCGATCGGATCCGTCTCATGTGGTACCTATTGAAGAGGTGGAGCTAAGGCCAGACTTATCCTACGAGGAAGAGCCGATTCGGATCTTGGAACGTGATGTGAAAGTACTATGAAGGAAGTCAGTTCCTCTAGTCAAAGTGTTATGGTGCAATCATGGATCGGAAGAAGCTTCGTGGGAGTCAGAAGAGACAATGCGACAGCAATACCCTCAATTATTTTAGTTAGGAAATTTCGAGGACGAAATTATTTTTAAGGGGTAGAACTGTAACATCCTGGAAAGGGCCTATGCATTTTCGGTTTAATTGTACGAAATGACATGTCTTAAGTTTTATGAATACATTTTTAACATTTTTGGAAACCTGGAAATGCATGGAAATGGGAATGGAAATGAACATTTTTGGAAACCTAGAAATGCATGAAAATGAAAATGGAAATGAACATTTTTGGAAACCTGGAAATGTAAGGAAATGATTCAAAAATGGAAAGTAAACATTTTTGGAAACTTGGAAATGTAAGGAAATGTCAAGTGTGCAGAGTCGATCGAAAATTTTTGGAAACTTAGAAATAACCTAGAAATGACTAGTTTTAAGGTTTAAAAGGGGAAATTAAGGCAAGGTGGCCTTAAAAGAAAAAGTTTGTGAAATTTGACACACAAACAGGCTTGGAAAAGTGGCCTGAAGATGTCACTTAGGGCCTATGGAAATGGCGCCATATGCAAGAGGAATGGGCCTGAGTTCGAGTCACTTGGGAAGCAAATAAAGGAGGTTTTATTTTTGCTTCCAGAAGACTGAGGTGGACGGCACATGCTTCTAGAAAGGAGGTGTTTTATCTTAATAAATATTCAATTAAAAAGGTGATAAATAAAGGATTTTTAAATTGGATTATTTTGAAGAGATAAATGTTGGATTAAACTCTTTTATTTATGATAATTAAAGGATAAAGTTATCAGATAGAGGAGTGGTGGCCAAGTAAGGGACTCCTTAGATGATAATTTTGGCTATAAAAGGAAGGAAGGAGGGCTACTCATCAATTTTTGCTTCCTCCTCTCTCTGCTGAATTCTTAGTGCTCTCCTCTCTTCTTTTCTTTTCTTTTGTCAAGCCGAAATTAAGTAATTATTGGAACCTAGCCGAATATTTTCCTCTCCATTAGAAGCCATAGCCGAATCTCCCTGTGAATCTAAGCAAGGAAGCAGTCGACTGAAGTATCAAGGGGATCTCTCGGGTTTTTACAACTGTCGACTACAAGGGGGAATATTTCAGGATCTAAGGTAAGAAACTATAAGATCCAAAGGTCATGTTTTAAGTTTTAATGTTAGATTAAACCTAACATGTGATTATAGGAATTTTGACATCCCTAGGAAAGCAAAGATACTTTTCGGGATTTGAGATCACAAAGGTATGTGTTTAAGACATTCGGCCAAGGCCTATTTTAAGTATTTGGATTTATTCCCAAAAGCAGAAACTAACCTATGATGTGTTTTAATGTTGGCCGAATGCAAGAAAGAATACAACAAAGTTTTGGGACTTGATTCTTAAGTCAATCGGCAACAAGGTAGGTTTTCAGTATACAAATCCTACTAGGATTTGGTTTTAAAGCCAAAAAAAAGGTTTATTAATATGTTTAAATGATTGGCCAAATATAGGAGTTAAGGATCTAAATTAGTAGATCGGTTCTTCGAGATTTCAAGGACTTCGTTAAACGAATCAGGTGTGTACCCCACATTAACTTTTAATATGATTATGGTAATATGTAATATGCGCATATGGATAAGGTACCGTGTTATGGTACAAAGTACTCAGGTACGTTTCCTACTTCCACTAGGATTATGAAATATGTTATTTATAACATGTGAAACTTTATAGGAATGTGAATTTAAGTATGATATGCATGATATGGATAATATGGGTCATTTGGGATATATGAAAAAGGGGAAGCGAATGTGATGACTACAGTCTCACATTATCTGAATGTGGTAACTTCGGTTACATTATCTGAATCTGGTGTCTCTTGACACAATTATATCTAGTGGCTATGCCACAAATTTTATATGGGCGATGAGCACGTCGATGCAGCAAATGCGCGCTTCGATGGTGTGTGTAGCGGATGGAGGGTCGACTTAGTAGTCCCCACGGTGTGCAGGTTGGTACGGGGATGTGTAGCGGATGGCATCTAGGTTTGGGTTTGGGTTGCATCATTACTGCTATCTGTTGTATGAATAAGTGTTTGATATGAACATGTATGCCTGATCTATTGAATTTTAGTATTGGTTACACATTGAGTCTCTTGACTCACCCCATTGTGGGAAACACATGTTTGTGTGATGAATAAAGTGATGGACCGGGACGGTAGATCTTGTGGTGGCCATGCTCAACTTGAAGTTTTATTCAATATGGACACTTTAATTTTATTTAAGTACTTTGGAATTTATTTTGGGATTTTACTTGTTGTAATAAGGCCATAGTTACATTTCTTTACTTTTATTTTTGAATACTATGTTACGAATTATTTTAAATTAAAGATCAAGTAAAATTATTTCTTTAAAAATAAACCCTAAATTGTTTTGTCACCTTAATTAATTGGATTTTCAAATAAAATAAATGGGTTTCCAACCTAAGCCCAACCCAAAACGATATATTTTTAAAAATTGTACAAATTTTCTCTAAGTAACAAGAACTTTGAAACTGGTTTACTTAAGGAACATACCAAATCCGGTTAAGGCTCGTGGGCCGGGTGTGGGGTGTTTCAAACAAGATGGTATATAAGTTGACATATTTAGTAATGAGGTTGTATGCGATGATATGATGATCACTTGACATGAAATTGATTGCTAAATTGTGTGTGGGATTATGCTTAAATGTGCTTGTAGGATTGACCCTTGTGTGGGTGGCAAATTAGCCTTGTAAATGGCCTATTTTGTCACACGGTTGTGGCACACGGGCGTGCCTAGTGACAGTGGGGCTAAGTCAGTAGTTGGATAAGAGTACACGGCCCTGGCACACGGACGTGCTTGGTAGCCGTTTGGTTTCAACAGAATCAACCACGGCCTTGGCACACGGACGTGCTTGTTGGCCGTGGATCCAAGTAAAAATTGACCACGGCCAAGGTACATGGGCATGCTTGGTGGCCATGGAGTAAAGTCAGGTTTGAACTCGGGGAAGACACACGGGGGTATCTATTAGCTGTGGGAGGCACACGGTCTGCCCACACGGACGTGTAACCCCTGGAACTTTGAAAAGTTTTAAATTTTTGAGAATTTCTATATGTGTTCCGGTTTAGTCCCGACCCCTTTCCAACACGTGTTTGAGGTCTCGAACACCTCCATAAGGGACTATATACTTATAAATCAATATGTTTGATTGATGTTTGGGTTTGTGTCGTGAAATAGTAATGAAACGTTCTGATTGTCTGGTAATGCCTCTTAACTCTTTTCCGGTGACGGTCTCGGGTTAGGGGTGTTACAATACTAGCCCTTAAATCAGCCAAAGTACTGTTAATATTCAAACTACCAATTAAACAAGGAATAGTAAAACTCCTTAGATCTTTCAACTTGTTGGGTAGTTTATTTTGCAATATGGCCGAGCAAACTGCATTCAGTTCCACATGCGACAAATCATCTAACTTCCTTTTGTTTGCCAAAAGCTCCTTTAAAAACTTAACGGAATTGGGCATCTGCAAAAGAGCTTCAAAAAACGGTAAGTTAATATGTAATTTTGTAGAAGTTTAAAAAATTTACCAAATTGTTCATTCGTGTGGTCTTTCTTCGTCGCGGTAGGATATGACACTCGAGGTTTATATTCTGTAGCAACCGGCTTGTGCTCATTCTGGCTTACCTCAACCTTACCGTTACTTACCACACTTTCTTACCTCAGTTTTAATTCAGATTCAACTAACCCTTTTTCATCTCTAACAGTAATTACATGAAGTTGCTCCCTTGGGTTAGTTTCGGTATTGCTACACAAACTACCTTTTTTCGTTCTGAGATTAACTTAACAAGTTGGCCTATTTGGTTCTCGAGCCCTTGAATCGATACTTGTTGATTTTTAAGCGCTTCTTCAGTGATTTGAAAACGGGTTTCTGACACCGAGATAAACTTGGTTAACATCACCTCAAGGTTCAGCTTCTTCTCTTGCCAGTAAGGTTGTTGTTGGAAGCTTGGAGGGGGTTGTGCTCTCTGATTTCCTTGACCACCCGAAGAGAAATTAGGATGGCTCCTCTAACCTGCATTATAGGTATTACTTTAAGGGTTATTTTAAGGCCTAGAATTATTACCCATATAATTGATTTTTTCATTCTCTATGCTAGGACCGTAAGGTAAATATTCTGGATTGTTCATTCCTCCTCCATTCGTATCGCATTGCATCACCGGATGTGCCTATGTAGAAACATATAAACCATCAATTTTCTTATTTAATTATTCTACCTAATTTAATAACATGGTGACCGCATCTAAATTAAAGACATCGGCTACTTTTATCAGCTTTGTCGTCATGACTTGTCACTAATAATTATTCAGTGCCATCTCCTCTATAAATTCATAAGCCACTTTAGGTGTTTTATTGTTAAGTGTACCACTGGCTACTACATCGATCAACTGTGTATTTAAGGGATTCAAACTATTGTAAAAGGTTTGAACCTGTAACCATAGAGGTAACCCATGGTGAGAGCACCTTCTCAATAAATCCTTGTATCTCTCTCATGCATCATATAAGGTTTCTAAGTCGATCTGAACGACGGAAAATATATCATTCCTCAACTTGGCTGTCTTAGTCGGTGGGAAGTACTTCAATAGGAATTTCTCGATCATTTGATCCCATGCAGTGATAGAACCTCGTGGTAAATAATTTAACCACTGTTTAGCTTTGTTTCTCAATGAGAAAGGGAATAACCGAAGGTTAATGCCGTCATCAGGAATGCCATTTATCTTGAAAGTATCACAAACTTCCAGAAAATTAGCCAAATGAGTATTTTTTTTATCTTTGTCTTGCAAACCATCTAACTGAACAAATTCTTGTATCTTCTAAATAGTGTTTGGCTTTAGTTCGAAATTATTTGCAGCAATAGTGGGTCACACAATACTCGATTCAGCCCCAGTTAGATTGGGCTTGGCACAATCGTACATAGTACGAAGAATAGGATCTGGATTTGCAGGATTTGCAGCAACTGTAAGAGGTAGCTGATTATTCTAATTATCATCCATCTCCTCAGTAATAATAATGTCATCTTGCTCGTCTACTATATTCCGTCAACTCTGCCTTACTTCTCTACAATTTCTGCGAGCAATACTTTCAATTTCACTGTCAAATAGTAATTGTCCTGATGGGTTTCTTCTAGTCATAAACTAAAGGAACCTGCTAGAAGCAAATAGAAGAAAAATTAGAAAACTCAAATTAAACTAAAAGCAAAAATAAAATACAATAAAAATAAATGGCTAAATTAATAAAAATCAAGTGTTCCTAATATTTTAGTCCCAGGCAACGGCGCCAACTTGATGCTCACTAAATTAACAAAAATAAATACGACTAAGGCAAGCGCACCTATCAAACAATAGTATAGTTATGGTGAGTAGGGAATATCGTATCCACGAGGACAAAAAGTGCTAGTAATTACCGTTTTTCTATTATTTATCCAAGAAATTGGAGTGATTGTTTTTAATCTAAAATTACTAAACTAATCTAACTAAGAACACAATAGAGAATGAAATAGGAAAATAATTGAAGATAACCAATGAGATAGATAAAACGCAGGAAAGAGTCCACCTAGACTTCACCTAATATTATGAATCTCAATTAAACGATTTATTCACTTGTGTCTTGATCTATAAAAATCCCTAAATTATGTTAATATCTCTTTCAAAAGTAAGAACAACTAACTTTAGGTTGATTAATTGAAATCTCTTTCTAATTAAAACCCCTATTTTCGGATTAACTCGATCTATGGATTCCTCTATTAGATTTGACTCTAATCCGCTAGATTTTTGTCATCTTATTTCTAGGGTTACATGCATCTCCACTCAATTATGCTAGATCTACTCTTAAATAGGGACTTCTGCTCCACTGAAATAAGCACATTAAACATGAATTAATATTCCAGAAATATTAAAACAAGAAATAAGCATACATAATTGAGAACAAGAATCAAGTATTTACCATGTAAATCAGAAATCAAATAATAAGATTCATCATAGGTTTCATCTTCCCTAGGTATCTAGGGAATTTAGTTCATAATCCTGAATAGAAACATCTCAAAGTTAGGATAACCACAAGACATAAAGAAACTCAATAAAACTTTGAAAGAAATTAAATGGAGATCTTTGATCTTGAGGGAGATCCTCTTCCAAGTTTATTCTGATGGCAATCTTCGAGTGTTTTCTTCGATCTTCTCTGATTGCCTCCTTAGTTCTTCTTCTAATTGGTATTTATAGACTTTAGAATGCTCAGAAAGCCTAAAAATTAGGTTTTTGTCGCGTATTTGGGAAGTAGGTTGCAAAATCAACACGGGCTGGCACATGGGCATGTGGCCAGCTCGTGTGGCTCACACGGGAGTATGGCCTGCCCGTGTAGAAATGCCCAGCCCGTGTGGATCCTAAAAACAGCTCTTTTTGTCTGATTTTGGCTCGTTTTTCACTCATTTCACTCCCAAATACTCTCCTAAGTATAGAAACATGAATTTAAAGGATTAGGAACATCATGTTCACTAATTTTTATAATTAATCATCCAAAAATGCATTAAGAATAGGATTAAAATATGTTACTTTTATAGCTTATCAATGGAAAGGACTGATTTCATTTGAATAGATTTTTGCAAAAGTTACTCATTGAGTTCTAATGTAAGTTAGCATATCTCATCACTCGAGATGAACAATGAATTAAATTTGGGGTTGTGATAACACTAAATTATATAGACATTTAACCCCTTCTGACTAGTAATTCATACAAAATTTGAGTATTTTGATAGCAAATTTTGTACTTCTATTACAAATTTGTAAAGCAGGACATAATTAAAGTTAAATTTGTAATATTACTTATTTACATGCTAATTTTACATATTTTTTCCAATTCGATGCAGATGTAGGATGGTAGCTGATCAACATGGGACGTCCTAAATTCATTTGTTGGACTTTCAAATTCATTTTGGCCCAGCTGTCAAATGGGCCATTAAAGTAGACAAGCTTGCTGCCAAGTATAAAGCTCAAACCATCCACTAAGGGAGAAAAGAGCCCAATTTGGCCATAAGGGGTCCAACCGTCCATAGAGATGTTTAATTTAGACACCCAAGCCTTCGTAAAATATACAAAATAAGCCACAAAAATTTTCCATGTGTCTGTTGAACTCCCCTCCCCATTTCAAGGTACATTTTCCCGTGAATCAAGCATGAAACTAGCTACATTTAGCAAAGTCATCCACCATCCTTCCTTAACACAAGGGGTCGGCCATAGGAGAGATAATTTTAAGGCTCTCACTGTCGTTATGACAGAGTCTTAAAAATCTATAAAGAGAATGATCGAACCTAGAAACTAACTATGACAACGATGGAGGCAAGCGCACCTATCGAACAGTAGTATAACTTAATGGCAAGACCGAATTGTCAAACCCAAAGGAACCAAAAGTACTAATACTAACTTTCTTTTTATTATTTAGCCTAGAAATTAAAGGATTTATTAATCTAAAATTAACTAACTATTAAGCTAAAGATGCAAAGACAAAGAGAATGAATTGGGGAAAATACTTGTGAGAAATACCAATTGATTATGACAATACCCGAGGAAGAATCCACCTAGATTTCACTTGTTATTTAACTCTGAACCAGACGATTTATTCACTTGACTTGATCCGTAGGATTCCCTAATTTATATTAATACCTCTTTCGAGGCTACTAACATCTAACCCTAGGTTGATTAATTGAAATTTCTTTCAAATTAAAACCACTAGAATTGCATTAACTCGATCTATGGACTCTCATATTAGGTTTGACCCTAATCTGGCAGATTTTCGTCAACCTATTTCTAGAGTTGCGATCAACTCCGCTCAATTATGCTAGATCTACTCTTAAACAGGGACTTTTGCTCCACTGCCTAAGCACATCAATACTTGAATTAATATCCTGAAATATCAAAGCAAGCATTATGAACACATAATTAAGAACAAATCAAGTATTTATCATATAGTTCAGAAAACAATAACAAGATCTGTCTTAGGTTTCATCCCCCTTAGGTATTTGAGGGGTTTAGTTCATAATAATAAAAGAATACATCTCAGAAGTAAATATAAAACAAAACATAAGAAAAACCCTAAAACCCCCTGAAGGAATTGAAGAGAAGATCCTCCGTCTTGAGTATAACTCTGGCTTCTTGAGATGAATCAACTGGCTTTCTTCGAGTAAATTCCACAATTTTGGCCTCTCTGGCTCAACTCTTCGGCCTAACTGGACGCCTAACTGGACTCCCCTTGAAGGTTGGCCTTTAGGGTGTTTATATAGGCTTTTGGAATGGCTTTCTTTGCCTCTAAGTACCCTAATCCGAATGAAACTCTTCTTTGTCACGACAAGGACACGCCCATGGCACACGCCCGTGTGAATCGTGGCCAGGCCGTATGGTATTGGGCCCAGGCCGTGTTAATTTCGTGATATGACCCATTTACTCCATTTTGGGCCCGTTTCTCATTCCTTTCATCATCTCGTGCTCTCCTGAGTATAAAACATGAAAACAAAGTATTAAGAGCACCAAATTACATAATTCAAGGCTTAAATCATCCAAAAATGTGCTAAATGTGGGATTAAAATATGTTTATATTACAATTTATGACCCCACACTTAAGCATTTGCTTGTCCTCAAGAACAATTCTTAACTCACAATTAAAATGAACTTCCTTGATTCATAATATTCATTAATAGTGTTTCATCATAATTCAAAGATAATTCATACATTGATAATTTAAGTAAAAGGGTCCTAAAGATTCAAACAATCAAAGTCATGGTTTTTTTTAGCACGAAAACATAGGTGTTTTCCTTTTACCTAAATAGTTACCCTTAATTCAAAATCGACAAGAGTTGACATCATCACTAAAGATTCACTCAAATCACTCAAAGTGTTTAAGGTTCAAAATTAAGCACTCAAAAGTCGAACATGAAAAGCTAATCCCATAGGCTTGCCTGAAAATCAAATTTCCACCACTGTAAAATGAGATGATACACAAATCAAAAAGTCTTTAAAAAGGGTTGTAATGAGGCTCGGGTTAAAGGTGTGGATAAAGGCTAAATTAGAGGGTTAGAATCGAATTGAATTGACAATTTACTTAACTAGAAAAATGATTAATCCTAAATAATTACATCAACTAAAAACTTGTAATACTAATAAAACGAGCTTTTTCTTCAAGATGTGGAATTTAAACATGTAAGCTCTCTAATAAATATTCTTCGAATTTTATCTTTTTAAGAACAAATCAAGTGAAAGGATGAATTTAACTACTGAAATAAAGATTATAGTTATGCAAGTGATCAAATCAAATCTCGATATAAGGGTGGTCAACAGGAATGGTGATAACAAATACAGACCGGTTTTTTTTGGGTTAATATTAGTGGGTGAGTTAATAAAAAGGGTTGTTAGGATCAAAGGGGTTCACTAGGGGTTAATTGTGAAGGTAGGCTTTTAGTGGAGTGAGTGGGTTAAATCCTAAGTGCCTTTATCATCTCTGTATATCAAATCAATGATGTGGTCTCGACACGTATAATCGAAGCAAGTTCTAGAATAACAGCTCAATGTTGACACACTCATAATCACAAGGTGAGGGCAAAAGAATGTATGCTCTAAAAGACACAAAATCTCACAAAAATTATGGGTTTCTGATATCAACCTTGTAAATTTCAAACTTCAAGGTAATAATTAGATTCAGGTAGACAACCTAACAAAATTTTAATTTTTGAAAATGGACTTATCATGCTTGACTCTCTAGTCTCCTAAAGTTTAAATCATCACTGCACAATTATCAATGACTTAATCCAAAACATATCAATAAAAATCATGAATCAAATGAAATTTCATTCTAATTAGTAGTATGAGAAAATTACTTAAAGACAAGATATCATTCAGGGATTTGAGAATAATGTAGAAAGTTAGGCACTTTCTCGAAATAAATATTCACCCCCCACACTTAAGATGTACATTGCCCTCAATGTACAAAGATATATATGAAATTTACGAGAAAGGGAGAGGTGAAACTTCCTGAATTTGGATGGCTTCCTTGAGTTGGAAGTGTCGTGGTGTGGCGGCCGCCGACAATCCCTACGCTAGTTGAAGATATTGGGAAGCTCGTGAAGTATTAGCCAGTAAATAATAATAATAATTCAAAATATACTAAATATATATTTAAAGACAAGAAAGATAAAGAGAAAGACAATAGAAAGTAAAATAAAATTAAAAGAAAAGATTAATGGTGAAACACCCCAAACCCGGCCCACGAGCCTTGACCGAATCTGGTATGTTCCTTGAGTAAAAACGGTTCAAAACTTGTTGATTACTTTGGAAAATTCGGATAGTTTTGAAAGAAGTTTTACTTTGTGTTGGGCTCGAGTTGAAAACAAGTTTATCTTACATTGAAAACCATTTACTTTAGGGTGTCCAAAACATTTAGAGTTTATTTTTAAAATAAATTTACTTAATCTTTATTTTGATAAAAGTTCATAACATAATAAATTCAAATAAAAAGGACGCATGAAACAGTTCATACTATGGCCTTATTACATCAAAATTTAAAACCCGAAATAAATTCAAAGTATTTAAAATATAACATTGTCCAAAATTAAATAAAATCCCAAACTGAGCATGGCCACCACTAAGCTCCTGCCGACCTGGTCCATCACTGTGCGTCACCTGAAAGAAAAATGTCCCACAACGGGGTGAGTCAACAGACTCAATGTGTAACCACAACACTAAGTCCTAACAAATTCAGGCATATCAAATCATACATGTACATATAGCATTTAAATAATATGATGCAACCCGAACCCAAACCTAGTTAGCCATCCGCTACACATCACCCGTACCAACCGTCACACCGTGGGGACTACTAAGTCAACCCTCCATCCGCTACACATCATCGAAGCGATCGCATTTGCGATCGGCGTGCTCATCGCCCTTATAAAATTCGTGGCATAGCCACCAGATAATATTTTGTGTCATGAGACACCACATTCAGGTAATGTGACCGAAGTCACCACATTCAGATAATGTGACCGAAGTCACCACATTCACTTCCCCTTTCATAGTAACCCATATGCCCATGTCATACATATCATGCACAGAATATGTTACATTCCTTATTTCACATTCTTATAATTCCTCATATGCCATAACAGATCATATCATACTCATAGTAGGAGTAGGAAAACGTACCTGAGTACTTTGTACCATTGCATGGTACTGTTGGCCACATTCACATTAACATAACATATATATATTAAGTTTATTGCCCTAAATCTATTAAGAGATAGTGTGGGGTACACACCTGATATGCTTAACGAGTTCACTTCAAATCCCGAAAATCCGATCTATTGCTTTAGACCTCAAGTTCCTACATTCGGTCAATACTTAGTATCTTAGCCAAAAAGCCATTCGGCTACATGATCATATCCCGAAGGATTTAACGTAACCAAAATCTTACCTTGTTGCCGATTTGATTACTAATCAAATCCCGAAATTCCACAGTATCTCTTCCTTGCAATCGGTCTACACTAAATCATTTACAGATTAGCTTCCGGCTTTTGAACATGTAAGAAATAGATCTAAGTACTAAAATAGGGCCTTGGCCGATTGTACATAAGTACTTACCTTGCAATTTGAAATCTCGAAATCCCTGTATACCACTGTCGACTGCCCCTAAATATCCATAGTTAGATTCAGCTAACATAGTAACCAATATGGCCGAATATGCACCTTCACTTACCTTGTGAATTCGAATCCCGAAATTGCTAATTACTCTTGGTATCTGTCGAAATCCCTACAGGTACTATATTAGATTAAATTCTAACATTTAATCTCAATAGATGGCCCTTGGCCGAATATACACATGACTTACCTTAGATTCCTAAAATCCCGAATGTCTTTCTTCCTTGTAGTCGACAGTAGCAGAAATCCCGAGATTCTCCTTCAATGATTCGGCCAAAAAGCATTACTGGGATTAGATTCAAACTTTCGGCTAATAGGAGAAAAGATGGAAAATCAAATAACATCTACTCTTACCTTTATACTACACTCGACGGCAACCTTGTTCACACCCTCAAGTATATTCGGCTATGGTTAAGTGATGATGCCTCAAGTTTCGGCTTTTGGAATTCGAGGAAAGAAGAAGAGAAGAGATGTTTAGAAGTGTTCGGCAATGGTGATCTTTTGCTTGAAGGGGTTGCGGCAATGTGATCTTTGGGAAGGGAATTCGACTAGAGAAGAAAGGTGGGAAAGAAAAAGAAAAACAAAGGAAAAAAGATGAATACTCTCCTACTAATTTCGGCTAGCTACTCTTACTCACACAGAGTTGGGATTTTGGCCAACTCTCCCTATTCTGATAACTTTATCTCATCTTTTCATATCCTTTATCCTTTTCTCGTAAATTATCCTTATTTATCACTTAAAAATAAAAGATTTAAACTCCTAAATTGTAGCCTAGGTGCCGTCCATCCCCTTACCCTAGGAGTGCCGAATTTTTAACCCCTTAACTTGGGCCCCTTGCGGCCAAACAAGGCCCAATTCATCCTCCCAAGTGACGCCACAACTTTTGGGCTACCAGCCCAACTCCCTTGCTGTCTGACTCAAAAACACTCTCCAAGAGTGCTTCCCTTACTGCTCGAACCTAGTCCCCATTGGACTGCTTGTGGCATCATTTCCAGAAGCCTTAAGTGGCACATCCAAGCCACTTTTCCAAGCCAAATTGTGTGTCATATTTCCCCTACATTTTCTCTTAAGGCCACCCTTGCTTAGTTCCCTCTTTTACAACTTTAAAATCGAATAATTTCTAAGGCATTCACTACACTCTAGGGTTCACAAAATTCACAAAACACATTATAACACACAAAGGCATGCTATTTCATATAATTAAGCAAAAATGCACAAGCCCAATTTCAGGATATACAGTTCTACCCCCCTTAAAATAATTTCGACCTCGAAATTACCTGGCTAAAACAAGTGAGGGTATTCTTTGTCGCATTGCCTTTTTCGACTCTACTGAAGCTTCTTAGATCCATGATTGCGCCATAACACTTTGACCGAGGAACCGACTTCCTCCGTAACACTTTCACATCTCGCTCCAAGATCGAATTGGCTCTTCCTCGTAGGACAAAATCGCCTTAGCTCCACCTCTTCAAGCTGGAACCACATGGGATGGATCCGATCGATAACGACGTAGCATAGAAACATGAAATACGTCGTGCATCTGCTTCAATTCCGAAGGCAACTTTAACTGGTATGCCACTGGTCCAACTCGCTTCAATACCCGTTTAAATAGAAATTTCAGGTCCGGTACGTCCCCACGCCCGTGTACCATAGGCGTGTCGAGTCACACAGTTGTGTCGCACGGCCGTATTATGCTTCGTTCATTTCTCCCACGCCCATATGCAGGTCACCACGCCCGTGTTGCTAAAACAGTGTCAGCCACGACCGCATCGCACGGCCGTGGTGTTCAGTTGGGGCCCGGGGCTTGAAGATATTTTTCACCCTGTGTCGTACTATCTCTGCCATGTCAGTACATACATCCATAGCCTCCACACAACCACGACCACAGCCATGTGCAAGGCCGTGTGGTGTGGAAATTTGCACTTGGTTAGTTTATAGTTAGGTGCTAAAAAGGAAAAGTAAAAGCAAAAAATGTGAAAATTAATGGGGTTAGTGCTCGGGTTGCCTCCCGAGAAGCCCTTGTTTATAGTCTTAAGCTAGACTTACCTCTCATTCGCACATTCATGGTGGTTTCAGGAGTTGAAAGTCCTTCCTCATTCTATCGGTCATATTATCAGTATGTAATTCAAGTTGAGTAGCGTTTACTTTAAAAGTGTCGAATATAGGATAACTTACCTCGACTGTTTCGTATGGGAAAACATTGAGTACCCTAAAAGTGATTTCTTCATTTGTATTAGGGTCCGGAGGAGGTATTCGAGGGTCTGCCTTATCTAATAATACTTGATCTCCGATCTTAAATTCATTTGTCCCATATAATGGTAGTGGTTCTGCTTCGTGTATCCCTAATTTCTCTTTGAAATGTGTCATCCACCCGTCTAGCTCATCGATCTGAAGCCTTCGTTCCTCATGAGTTATTTCCTTGTTGGCATGAGGTCTAGGGTCTGGCTCAGCTGGGTTGTTCCGTGGTGCTTCCTGAAAAGAAGGTTTAACCGAATGGTCATTAATAAAATTAATTTTCTTACCTTGATTACTCGATGTCCTGGCCGAGTCAAGAACCTGAAGACTGATTGATTCTTCACCTACACAAAGCATGAGTTCACCTGCGCTGACATTAATTTTAGTCCTAGCAGTTGCTAAGAAGGGTCTTCCTAAAATTAAGGGGACACTATTGTCCTCATCCATGTCTAAAACGATAAAGTCTACTGGGAATACAAATTTATCAATTTTCACAAGAACATCTTCAATTATACCCCTAGGAATTCTAACAGTTTTATCAGCTAATTGAATGCTCATCCTAGTTTGTTTGGGTTTCCCTAGACCTAGTTGTTTAAACATTTTATAAGGCATAACATTTATCAACAGATAAACTATCAATTAAGCATGGAATTGTAAAACTCCCTAGATCTTTTAATTTTCGTGATAGTCTATTTTGCAACATTGCTGAGCACATTGCGTTCAATTCCACATGCGATTCCTCGTCTATCTTCCGCTTGTTTGTTAACAGCTCTTTTAACAATTTCCCTCAGTCTGGCATCTACGAAAGAGCTTCGAGAAACCGTAAGTTAATATGTAATTTCTTTAACAGTTTAAGAAATTTACCGAATTGTTCATCTGTGTTGTCATTCTTCATCGCATCAAGATAAGGTATACGAGGTTGGTATTCTTTAATTACCGGTTTTGGCTTCTCATGACTTACCTCGACCTTGCCGTTCTCTACCAAATTCTCTTGGCTTAATTTAGGCTCATCTAACCCTACACTATCCTGAGCTGTTATGGCTTGAAGTAGCTTCTTTGGGTTAGTCTTAATGTTGCTTGGCAAGCTGCCTTGTGGTCGTTCAAAGATCAGCTTAGCGAGTTGGCCTAATTGGTTCTCGATCCCTTGAATCGAATCTTGTTGATTTTTAAGTGTTGTTTCGGTGTTTTGAAAACGTGTTTCTGACACCATTATGAATTTTATCAGCATCTCTTCAAGGTTCGACTTTTTTTCCTGTGGGTAGCCTTGTTGTTGGAAGTTTGGAGAGGGTTGTTGTCTCTGATTTCCTTGACCACCCCATGAGAAATTGGGGTGGATCCTCTAACCTGGATTATAAGAATTACAATAAGGGTTATTTTGAGATTTGAAATTGTTACCCATATAGTGAACTTGCTCATTTTCAGCACTCGGGTTGTAAGGTGGATAGTCTGTATTGCTCATCACTCCTCTATTTGTATCGCACTGCATGACTGGATGTACCTGCAAAGAATCACATACGCCATCAATCTTTTTATTTAACAGTTCTATCTAGTTTGATAGCATGATTACTGCGTCGAGGTTGAAAACACTGGCTGCTTTTGTTGGCTTTGTCCTTGTGAGTTGCCACTGATAGTTATTCAGTGACATCTCTTCAATGAATTCGTAGGTAGCCTCAGGTGTTTTGTTATTCAAGGATCCGCTAGTGGCTGAATCGATCAATTGCCTCGTTGAAGGGTTTACCCCGTTGTAAAAAGTTTGGACCTGTAGCCACAAGGGTAATCCATGGTGTGGACACCTTCTCAATAGATCTTTGTATCTCTCCCATGCATCGTAAAGTGTTTCTAAATCTATCTGCACAAAAGAAGAGATATCATTCCTTAATTTGGCTGTTTTAGCCGGCGAAAAATATTTCAATAAAAATTTTTCAGTCATTTGATCCCATGTAGTGATTGATCCTCGTGGAAGGGAATGCAACCACTGTTTGGCTTTATTCCTCAAAGAAAAGGGAAATAATCGAAGATGGATGGCATCATCAAAAATGCCATTTATTTTGAAAGTGTCGCAAAATTCTAGGAAATTTGCCAAGTGATTGTTTGGATCTTCATCCTGCAAACCATCAACTGAACAAATTGATGTATCATCTGAATTGTGTTAGGTTTTAGTTCAAAATTATTAGCAGCAATAGCAGGTCTAACAATACTTGACTCAGTTCCTATTAAATTAGGTTTAGCATAATCATAAATAATTCGAGGAGCATGATGTTCGGCTACCAACGGAGGTATCAGATTAGTCTCAGCCATCTCTTCGGTGGTATTGGTTTCGACTTCTTGCTCTTCTTCTATGTAGTTTAAGCTTCGCCTTATTACTCTACAATTTCTGCGAACTATACCTTCAATATCACTATCGTAAATTAGGGGTCCTGTCGGGTTCTTTCTAGTCATAAACTAGAGGTACCTGCTAAGAACAAATGAAAGAAGGAAAATTAGTAAAGTTAAAAGCAAAATAAAAATAAAAATGGCTTAAGTAATAAAAATTGAGCGATATTAATATTTTAGTTCCCTGGCAACGGTGCCAAAAACTTGATCGTTATGTCAGAGTCTTAAAAATTTATAAAGAGAATGATCGAACCTAAAAATTAACTATGACAACGATGGAGGCAAGCGCACCTATCGAACAGTAGTATAGGTTAGTGGCAAGACCGGATTGTCAAACCCAAAGGAACCAAGAGTACTAATACTAACTTTCTTTTTATTATTTAGCCTAGAAATTAAAGGATTTATTAATTAATCTAAAATTAACTAACTATTAAGCTAAAGATGCAAAGACAAAGAGAATGAATTAGGGAAAATTCTTGTGGGAAAAACCAATTGATTAAGACAATACCCGAGGAAGAATCCACCTAGACTTCACTTGTTATTTAACTTTCACGAACAGCGATTTATTTATTCACTTGACTTGATCCGTAGGATTCCCTAATTTATATTAATACCTCTTTCGAGGCTACTAACATCTAACCCTAGGTTGATTAATTGAAATTTCTTTCTAATTAAAACCCCTAGAATTGCATTAACTCGATCTATGGACTCCCATATTAGGTTTGACCCTAATCCGGCAGATTTTCATCATCCTATTTCTAGAGTTGCGATCAACTCCGCTCAATTATGCTAGATCTACTCTTAAACAGGGACTTTTGCTCCACTGCCTAAGCACATCAATACTTGAATTAATATCCTGAAATATCAAAGTAAGAATTAAGAACACATAATTAAGAACAAATCAAGTATTTATCATATAGTTCAGAAAACAATAACAAGATTCGTCTTAGGTTTTGTAACACCCCAAATCCGGCTTAGATAATACGACCGGATCTGGCATGTCACATGAAAGAGTTGCTAAAGAAACTTCGCGTTCGATAAAAACTTTGAATTTTATTACTTGCAAAATTTAGAACTTCCTTTTTGGTTTTTAAAACTATGAAAATCGTTGCTATTAGTATTAGTGAAATTATTATTGTTTCTATCATTATTTCCAAAAACTTGTTTAAAACAAAATTAAGATTCAGTGAATTTCAGAAATGTAATATTTGGAAATAATTTTCGACGTTTAAGAGAACCCAGAGTTTTATCAAGTATAGTTTGTAAACTATTCATTATCATTTTGGAAAAAACAATTATTAATGTCTTAGGAAAACCCCGTTTTGAACATTTAACAATCGATAATAACCGAATTAAAAATTAAAACCAAAATAAAATCCCAAAGGCCTTATTACAAACATAAACCCAAATTAAGGTCAAATTTATAGTAAAGTAAAACGGAATTTACTAAAGTTACGATGTATGGCCACCACAGAGTCCACCTCGGCTCCAAATCCTCAATGCTGGGGATCACCTGAAAAAAAACTAAGCAGAGGGGGTGAGTTACGAGAACTCAATGTGTAATCCCCTAGTCGAACATTAACTTGGCCCGAGCCAATTCTGATACAAACTGGGCCTTAGCCCTATTAGTATAGGTATACAGATAATGCATGCAATGCAACCCAACCCAGCCTAGTCATCCATCCGCTACACACCTCCCGTACCAGTCCAACACACCTGTGGGCATTTCTACAATCAACCCTCCATCTGCTACACACCTCGATGGCAGTCACGCTGCTCATCGCCGAATTTGTGGCAGTGCCACCAGATTAACAGAATAAACATGGCATAGCCACCAGAAAGAATGTGATGGAGTCACCAGAATATATGGCAGAGCCACCGGAACACTTCCCCGATAATCAATGCCCAATCCCATGCAACATATCATGACATAATATTTTAGTGCATGCATGAACGTACCAATATAGTAGCTAAACGGAATGCACAGTCATGCCAAATCTACCCGTAAGGGGTATAATCGTAAATTTACTCACCTAGGCTATTTCCATACTTACCCGCTAGGTATATCTCATTAACCTACCCATTAAGGGTACTTCGGCTTTTAACTGACACACAGTATAATACATAGAAAACGAATAAATGTGTGAGATTACACATCTGATTACGTGGAGAACTAGACACTCCCAATCGACGTCATCTAAGTCAACACATCATGCAATTAGCTTACAGTAAAAGTAATGGGAGATCTATAATCCACATCTAACCGTATGCTTTACAACACTTACACTCACTAGCGCAAACCACCACGATTTGCTTATCCAAATCCGATGTCGTCTCCCTTCCACAACCCGGCGGAAAATCCCAAATCGCTGACACCCTACACTATTTGAACTTGGGAGTAGAGACTACGAGTCCACTCCTTTTAGGCTCCCTTAACGCAACCCCCTTAGATCGGCTATCACTCGCCTCCATGAAGGAAGTCTCGATTAGTAAAGTATCACAGTGAAAGAATGGTGGTTGTCTAATAAGAAGGTTCGGCCCTTACCACGACTTCCCGAAATCCGAATGCTTAATAACCAATGAAGAGAGTTGCCTAGTCCTTAACACAATCGGCCTAGCCAAAGTTGAAGATTCGGTTATGGTAGAGTAAAACAAAAAGAGAATAGTCGTAAAGAACCCACAGAGAGAACTCCATACCTTGATTAATGAGGAACCGCACAACAACAAATTTGGCTATGGAAATAAACCGAACTGAACCTTCCAAGTTGAGAGAAGGAAAGAAGAAATTAGCTGAGGACTAGAAGAAAGAGAGATAGCCACTTCGGCTATGTGAAACATAAAAAATGAAAAGAAAGGAAGACGAGAAAGAATCACCATTATCTTGTGGTCAGAGACAAGTCGTACTAGAGAGAGAGATTCGGCCAACCCCCCTTGAGCAAAACCGACTATGGCAAAAGAAAGGAGAAGCCGATTGAGATATGAAAAGAGAACTTAGTTGTCGAAGAAGGGAGTAGAAGAAACACCAAAATAGAAAAAGGGAGTTTCGGCTATGGTTTTGATGGTGTAGAAGAAGACGCAACTAGGGGAATGATGGGAATAGGTGTTGAACAGATTCGGTCACCTGGAGACAAAGAGATCAGAGAGGGATTCAGCTACCAATGTTTGTCAACTAACGAAGGAGAGAAAGTATCTAAATTGAGAAAGGAAAAGAAAAGAAGCCACCCCAATGACTACGGTTTCGGCAAAGAAAGGTGCACAAAAGTTAAAAGCCGAAAGAGAAAAAGTAAAGAATACACCCACTTGCACAAATGCTAAGAAAAATGCCTAAGAATTTTCGGCACACACACACATTACACAAACTGAACGTACTCAACAAAAGACCCCTCTCATGACCGAAATCCCCCCTTACACTTCCCCAAATTCAGCAAACACTCCCTCTCACTCACCTCCCACAATTCTCTCCCCCATTTCCTCCACAATCCACTCTCCATCACCCATTTGAAATGCTTGACCAAGTCCACTCTCTCTTGTGCAGAGTTTGAACTCTACTCAGCTACCTCCTTTCCTGAGCATAAAAATAAAACTCCCCATGCTACCTGTGGGAATCGAACCCCACTCACCCTAGCTTCCACCTTGACGCCACAACCAACACACCACACACCTCACTTGTGTTATCAAAACACAATCAATTACACTTAAGTCCTGCATTCCCTAGCTCCCCTCACTAAAGTGCCCAAAACCAAAATTTTACCAGGGCTCAAACCTGGCCCCAGGCCTCCCTAGGGCCCCTAAACACCCTTAAACCACACACAGAACCAGCATAACACGCAATTACAAAGATATTACAAACCCCTAAATTTTTGAGATGTTACAGGGTTTCATCCCCCTCAGGTATTTGAGGGGTTTAGTTCATAACAATAAAATAATACATCTCAGAAGTAAATATAAAACAAAACATAAGAAAAACCCTAAAACCTCCTGAAGGAATTGAAGAGAAGATCCTCCGTCTTGAGTATAACTCCGGCTTCTTGAGATGAATCAATTGGCTTTCTTCGAGTAAATTCTACAATTCTGGCCTCTCTGGCTCGGCTCTTCGGCCTAACTGGACGCCTAACTGGATTCTCCTTGAAGGTTGGCCTCTAGGGTGTTTATATAGGCTTTTGGAATGGCTTTCTTTGCCTCTAAGTACCCTAATCCAAATGAAACTCTTCTTTGTCACGATAAGGACACGCCCATGGCACACGCTCGTGTGAATCGTGGCCAGGCCGTGTTGATTTCGTGATATGGCCCATTTACTCTGTTTTTGGCCCGTTTCTCGTTCTTTTCATCATCCGGTGCTCTCCTGAGTATAAAACATGATAACAAAGGATTAAGAGCACCAAATTACATAATTCAAGGCTTAAATCATCCAAAAATGTGCTAAATGTGGGATTAAAATATGTTTATATTATGATTTATCACGCACTTCCTAAAAATAGCTAGCCTCTTCAACATAAGCTCACTAAGGTGTCAACATAACCCTTTTTATTTGGTTCCTATGGAATTTCTTAAGGTTTTGGGTTGAAATGGTGAAATTTGATGGAAATAAAAGTTTCTATTTTCTTCTTTTTCTCATACATTTTGGTAGCATGGGAAATATAAAGATTTTTCTTCGTATTTTCTTGATAATTATCTAATAGTAAATGATAAAAATAATAAGATTATCCAACATTATAATTTCAATCCAGGAACTTATATTTCATCTCATTTCCCAACAAGATTCAATAGTTATTATGCTGCCAATAACTTCATGAATTAAAAATAAGGAATATATTTTTTTTTTTATCCAATGGCTCATATCAAATCCTTCGTCATTAAGCAAACTCAATGGTTCAAATTTAACACGTCTAAAGGCATTTTTATAATTTGATCAAAGATTACCTCATTTACAAAATGATCAATTTGTCCCTTTCAATTTTTAATATTTACAATTGTGGCATTCACAATTTTGATAAAATTTCAATTTTGGTCCTTCAACCTTTCTTACTTTTAATTTAACCTTCAACTTTTAAATATTTATAATTTGACCTTGTTACTTTTCACATCTTTACAATTTAATTTATACCACAAATTAATCTCTCACAATATAATACTTGTTTCAACTTTCTTTGATGTCCAATACCCTTCTCTACTAACACCGATATATCTCATTTCATTTACTCGAGGAATTCATTATGCATGTTGTAGGTATAGCACCCTTATTTGTTATAGTGATTTTAGGGATGTTACAGCAAGCATGTAAAATCTCACTCCTAAGCCCCAAAAAAGTTGTAGCAAACCTCATATTTTTCTTATAGACATTACCGAACAAATATTGAAAAAATAGTAAATAAAACCAAGCATTTATGATTCAACATACGAATTATGGAAAAGAAAAAGATTTGATGAATTAAGCATAGGTTTATCAAAGGAACATAGTAAAAAGCCTCTCAACTCCCAATTGTTTAGCATGTGTAGAACTTTTATTTGTAATGAAATTGAACACACCCATATAATATCAATGGTAGGAGTACGTATAGACGCTAATTACAAAATAAATTAGCAAAATATAACACATTCTTTAATAAAAAATATATATTTTAATATAGTATGTTGTATCCTAAAAATTAATATAGTAATTTATGATTTTATTAATTAAATTTTTTTATATTTTTATATAAGATAGTTTGAAGAAAAATTTAAACTAAATTCTATATTTGAAAAAAATATAAATATAAATTAACAAAAAATAGAAAACCTTATATATATTTATATTTACAGAAATGTTTAATTTTTTTACTCTAAATTTACTATTTTGGAGCCAAATTAATGTTTAACCCTAACATAGTATTTGGAAAGTCACCTAATAATTTGATTTGGGTGTTATTACTTATAATTACATAGGGATTTCATGTTTGAGTAATCATTATAATTTGTAGATCTCACTAAATTGGGAGTAATTGAAACACCTCAATTAAAATTTCTAATTCTTAAGGGGAGAGTGAGAATTGGAATAATTTCACAAGTAATTACTCCAAAATTCAATTACCCTATAGCTTTCCAAATACGCATACATGATTTAACTTTAAAAAATCATTTTTTATACAAGTTTAAATTATAAAAATTATATTATAAGCATAAGCACATATGAGCATTTGGGACGATTATTACCAAAAATATCTAAAGTTATATTATAAATCCTAAAAGATTATATTAAAAAAATTATGTATTTTATAAAATTTTAAAAATATTATTTAAATCATAAAACATTTCTAAAATTATAATAAAAATATTATAAAAAATAATTTACATGTTATAAAAGTGTTAATACATATTTATAAAAATTTATGGTTAAAAAGTATGGACATAACTTATTTACATGTTCATGTTATTTATTATGAAAAATAATATAATTATTTATAAAAAACCGTTATAATTTTGTCATAATTTATTGATAAAAAATAACTTCCTAAAGTTATGAAAAAGATTATATTATTTATAAGAAGTGTTTTCAAAGTTCTTGGACACTTTATAAAACATTTTTTTATAAATGTTATATATTATATTTTTTAACTTGATTTACTTATTATAAAAAGTGTTATAACATATCATAATTTTTCTCCAAATTAAGTGTATATAAGTTTCTATAATTAAAACTACAGATTGTTTGTAACACCCCAAACTCGGCCTAGAAGTTAGGCCTAAATCCGGCATGTCACATTGAAGTGTTTTTACGAAAACCTTGTTTTCATTGAAAACCCTTCTAAAGAAAAGTTAAGTAAAATTCAGTTTGCTTTCAAAATAAGGTGTAGCAAAAAAAAAACAATTTCCTTGTTACTATGTAAAAAAAATTCCTTTGACAACGGAAGCTCGTTCTTAAAACACAATTATCTTCAATAACTTGAAATATGCTTAAAAGAAATAAATCCAGGTTCTGTTTCAAAATCACAATGCATAATGGAAGTAATAGGATAATAACTAGAGGGAAAGCCTTATTACAATCTAAAATAAAATAACTTAAAATAAATAACTTAAAATCTAGAATTTAGATATTAAGAAAAATAGATCTAATCGTCTTGCTAGTTGGTCACCTCTAAGTCCCTCCACCCGTCGAACCGCCTACTGAGGCTCACCTGAGAAAAATAAAAGAGGGAGTGAGTTTTCGTAAACTCAGAGTGTCCGACCCTCATCAAACAAATGGCATACATATCATATTATTAACATAATAACATCACACATGCAATGTAATACAAACCCTCCCCAAATAATCCATCCGGTACACTTCGTCTCCGTCCAACCGAAACACTTCTGTGGGGATTTCTAAATCGACTCACCCATCCTATACACTTCAAGGGTAGCTCGGTTGCGGTACTACCAAACGTTGCAGCAAAGCTGCTAATCATATAATAGGCTTAAAAAGCCATCGGTGGATCCACAGTTGTCAAGCAACCATGCGATCCTCATATACTTCCTCCGTTCCATAATTCCTACCTATATGCATCCTAAACAGAATATCATATGAATGCAGCAAATGTACATGTAACATCCATAAATCTTACAATCAACAAATAGGGTCATTTTAGTCATTTCACAAATCAAGGGCATTTCGATAATTTTGTAATTCAGGGGTATTTCTATAATTTTGCAATTCAGGGGTATTTCAGTAATTCTTAACAGTATGGGTTTTAAATTATGAACTTTTGGCCTGTCAACATGTCCTTGTTGGCTAAAGTGAACAGACACTATGCACCAGGTAGGATTCCAGAGAAGAGGAGGTGGGTCACTAGGACCGCTTAAGTACCAAGCCCTCCCTAGATCCAATCCTAAACATGCATATGTCCATTGCCACACTCTACCCTAGCGACTTGTCCACAGAGATGGTTGATTATTAAATTAAGTTTTATGTTGTTTAAGAATTCACCAGAACTAAGCCTAAAGTCCATTAAAACCCTAGCATGCATTTCTAAAATCCCCTAAGGCCCACTAAGCCCACTCATGTCCATATAGCCCATTAAGCCCAATCATATACATGTAGCCCATTAGGCACGATCATAATCAAATCGTATAACTATCCATATCAATTCATCATTCAATTTCACATATCAACTCTTGCCGATTTGGCCCACGAGCTTGGTAAGCCCATTTAGCCCTTCTGGCCCGGTTGGCCAAACAGTGGCCCGAGACCATGAGATCGCTCTCTTGGTCCTGGTAGTCATATCGGTGTTCCCACACGAATTTTCGCACGCTCGTGTGGTTGCCAACACCAACCTTTCGGCTTTTTGTCTTTTCGGCATTTCGATTTTTCGAGATTTCGGCTTTTGCCGATTTGTCGTCTGTGAAGTGTATGTACACACCTGGTAAATGAGACGTGTTACACTATCCTTAGACTTGAATCTACAACTAATACCAACCTCTAATCAATCACACACTTAACCATAATATTTACCAAAAACCGAAGCCTTACTATAACCTTACCGTGTGCCACTAGTCCTAATAGCCCTTCCTTAGCTACTACTCACGAATATCCCCTAGATCTGCATCAATCTTAATCGTTAAAGACAAAATAATAGGTGACTTGTATCCACTTAAGTTACCCTTTCCCTTGCTATAGACTATTCGGCCAACTTATCCCAAAATCAAGAACACTTACCCAAAAACCGAAACGTATGGATAGTTTTTCGGCTGAGACTTGTAGATCCAAGCTTGATTACGATTTTTTCCAAGATCTGATCCACCAAAAATCAAAGGAATGATGATAGCACGACAGAGATTTGGTCACTAGAGTATTCGGCACAAGCCTTAGGGCGATGAAGAAACCGGCTTCAAGAGCAAAGGTTTTCAGCTTTTGAAGTCACGAATATTTGGTCCCCAACAATTGAGATGAAGGTGGGATGACACAGGCAATGGAGAAAGAAGAGAATGATATTCGATTTAAGGCTTTAGGAGAGAAGAAAAGAAAACACATAAGGAAGAGGCGAGGCTTAAAACAGAAAAAGTGAAGGAGAATTCGGTAGAGCATTATAGTTGCCGAAATAGCACAAAGGGAATTCGGCACCCCCAATTTATACACAAAATCGAAACTCTGCCTACCCTCCCCCCAAAGTCCCAATCGGCTCCAACTCTTCCCCATCTCATCTCCTCGTTTTTCTCCCTGATAACTCCCTAATCCTTTTCCTAAATTTTCTCTTCTGATCACTTTCCTTAGAGTCATCATCACACCACTTCCAACCTTCTAGAAGGCCAAAATTAAACTCCTAAAAAAATAGTAAGCTAGGATTCGAACCTAGGATCTCCTAGCTAACCCATAACGCCACCTTCTTATACCCAAAGTGGCGTCACTTAGCCACTCCACCACAAGGCTCTTTGATGCCATTTTTCCCTATTTTTATTTAAAAGCCCAACTACTCACCGTCCTGGTTCCTTTAATAATTAATTAAAAAAAATTTCTCCACAAAGTTCGAACCCAGAACTTCTCCAACACCCCTAGGCACTCCAAGTTTATTAAACCCTTAAAGCCAACATGTCATTTCTCATTTTCTTGCTTAAAAAAATTTTATGAGACCCAAAGCCCAATTCATCTAGGCCCAAAATTTGGGGCGTTACATTGTTTGCACTGTGAACTCAAATATAATGTGGTAGATATTAGTTATACAAATAAAAAAAGTTTTCTTACACCATATCATGAAGTATGATACCATTTGAGAGAATTGAGCTAAAAACAAGTACTAGAGATATCTCACGAACTCTTTAATTTAAGTCATTCAAAACTTCGAAATGTTGTTGAGAAAACATTTGGTGTTCTAAAAAAATAAAAGATTTCTCATATTAACATTACCTCGCAAAAATAAAAGTTAAATCATATTAACATGTTGTATACTTTATAGCTTCATTCGAAGGTAGAAGAGTATATAAAAGAAAGAAATCTTGATAATTTTAATGATATAAATTCAAATTCAAACGATGATAAGTACAAATTAAATGTTAAAGGGAAAATAATACTCCAAATATGAAATGTTAAAGCAATTAAATAAAATTGTATATGATGCTAATTTTTCATATTATTTGTATTGATAATCGTATTATCGATTACTTTCATAAAGTAACATATTACTTAGAATAATTTAATTTCAATTTTTGTTCCACTTTTAGAAAAAAAATTTATCATATTAATATTATTTTGTAGTAGCTAATATTTTTAAAATATATAACTTATATAATTGTAATTTGTATTACTAAACATAACATAAAAAAATTGTAATTTAGTTACATTTTGTTAGCTAAATACATCTAAAGAAAATACAACTCTTTATATAGTAAAACCTCGATAAATGAATATTCGATAAATTAATAATCTCGGTTAAATAATATTTTTTTGGTCCCGACTTGGGCCAAGGGAATAAAATAATAGCCTCGCTAAATGCATAAGATAATAATTTTTAAAAAAATCCTTAAGGGCCCAATGAAAATATAAAATAACAATTCTTTAAATATACTAAAAATTTTATATACAATATGTAGTAGCCAATTTTGGTCTAATATAAAAATAGATTAAAACCCAAAAATATCCAAAAATTAATGTCCAATTACAACAAAAACTAAAACCCAACCAACCCAATGTTGGTCCAAATAAAACTAAACTCGAAGCCCAACTAAACCCTTATCAGAAAAAAAAGGAAAATAGCATCAAACCCTAGCCCCTAAGTGTCTCAGCCGCCGCATGCTAGCAGCCTAGGCCTGCCTCGGCCAGCGCCGCGCATTCGTCCGTCAGCTCCACGCTTCACATGCCTCCGCTCGTGACCTGCAAACAACACCCAAAGGCGACAACAGCACGCAAGTAAAAACAACAAGAAAGAGAACGACAAACAAAACAAAGAAAACAAAATGAAAAAAAAAACAAAAATGACAAAGAAACAAAGCAGAAAAAAAAACAAAGGGGATCTGTGCAAATCGGTTATAAAAACCGAAACAAACATTGTATTAGTTTCTTCTTTTTAAAAACATTTTGAGAAATAAGAAAACAGAATAGAGAAAGGTGGATTTCGTTTTTCTTTCGTTTTTACTCTTTATTATTGTTGTTTAATATTTTTATTTTATTATTTTAAAACTTACTAAAACAAAAATAAATAAAAAAAGAAGGGACCTTACCTTGCGCACTCCGTCGGTCGCCGGATCTGGTGGCACTGCCCGAACGGAGATACCCTAGCAGAAGAAGAAGAAATGGGGGAGGAGGGGTCGTTCTCTGTTTTGTTGAAAGGAAACTGAATGAAAAAATATAAAAGAGGGTTTTTATAACAGACGAAACGGGGCCATTTGCTCCAAGGGGATCTGAGCATATCCCTTAAAAGAGATAATTGCACGCCTGGTCCACCCTTCTTGCGGCGCTAGTCGATCAAGTCCCTCTCGCATTCTTTTTTTTTAAATCTTACCCCATTATTTCTATTGCGTTTTAATCTGGTCCCTGTCCGTTTTCTACTTTGATTTATTGCGATTTTGGTCCTCATTTCTTTATTCTGACTGCAATCTAGTTTTCAACCTGTTCAAAGAGTTTTTTTTTCTTCAAAACTTTATTATTATTATTATTATTTATTTTAAAGTTTTTGTACATTATTTTTATTAAACTTTATGTACTATTGATTATTATTTTAAAATTGCTTCATATATTATTTACTTTATTTTTTTATGTATTCTTTATTAAAAATCATTTTGTTAATTATTTTAAATTGTTTATGTATTATTTCTTTTAAAATTGTTTAGTTCACTACTCTTTGACTATTAATGTTGATGTTTAAATAGTGTAAGCTATGTGATTACCATTTTTGCATGTATTATGATTTGTTTGTCCGTATTTCCATATCATTGATATTATCATCATCATTATTATTGTTTATATTATTGTTCCATAATTGTTATTATTTTTCATGCATGTTAATATTTTAGATCAACGATTCCAATGTCATGTATTATGTGTATTATGTTATCATTACGCCAAATTCGTGTCATATTACCATTATTCGTCGAGTACAACCCCATTCACGCTTTAAATAATGTTCTTTAAAACTTAATTTACCAATCATATATCCTTTTTAAAATATTTTATTAATTTTATCCAAAAGCGAAAATCTTTCAAAATAAGGCAATATTCTGTGTTTGGAAAACCGAGAAATCGTTCCCTAACGTGCTGGGTTTCGGTTTTTCGCTTGGCCAAATAATCGAATATCCCTTTGATATTTTCAATGCATGAGTCTCGAGAATCATAAGATGATCTCGGATTCGATGATTGAAATTATCATGTCCTAACGTGCTGGATGTGATATTTTATTCCTTCGGAGCGAGAGAATCTTAATATCCAATTCGAGAAAATTCAAATATTTCTAAAAAAGATCGAATTTTTAAATTCTTTTTTAAAATTTTCAACTTTCGACATTGAGGCATTAATTAATCAATTTGGTACCAATTTTGGGCGTAACGAGGGTGCTAATCCTTCCTCGCACGTAACCGACTCCCGAACCCGTTTTCTCAAATTTTGTAGACCAAAAACACCGTTTTAGTAAACCTAAACGTTTTATTAAAACAAAGGTGATCCGATCACACCTAATAAAGATCGGTGGCGACTCCCATTTTTATTTTTGTTTTCAAAAACCTAGTCGATTCCCGTTTTACAAAAAAAATGGTTTCGACACAATACATAAAACTAAAGTGTTTTCTAGACAACTCTTATTTTTTTCAATTTTATTCTTTGCTAAAATATGCATCTATAGTTAACTGTTTCTTCTTTGCATGTGAATCAAATACAATTTCATCTTTAACATTTAGAAGGGTATAAACCAAATCTGTTATATTCTTCTCGTGTTGTATTAAATAATTATTCAAGGTATGCACGGCTAGAAAAGCCTCTTTTGGAGAAACTGTGGTAAAACACTACTGTCATCTGGATCTTGCTCATCATTAGCTGGCACATCCATTATTCCTTGAATAATTTCTTCATTCGTAGGTGACTCCATCAAATATTCATTTTCACTTAGATAATTCAAAATTTGCTCAACATCCATTGCATTTCTATAGTGTAAATTAGAAATTACTTCTTTTAATTTATGAATACCTTGAACATCACCAATTTCTTGTTCGAGAGGCATATCCTCCTCGGATCGAATTTTGCAATGTCGGAAATAATTTGCAATAGTTGTAGGCTTCACATCAATATTCCAAGTAGCATTAATAAAATGGATTGCATCCAATACATTAATCTTTTCAGGATTTATTTCTTCTTTCTCCTAACCTTTTCAAGATGCTAGAATAAAAGTGACGCCGATAATAAATCTTAACTGCTCTAATAATTCTAGCATCACATGGTTAAATTTTTTATATTGAATTTGGAGGCAAAAAGAATAATTCAACGTTTCCCAAGCCTTCAATAACCTTGGGATGGGCTGGGCAATTGTCTACTATAAGCAACACCTTACTACCAATCATTCTAGTATCAAACCAGCAAACAAAATCTTGAAAAAAGTAATCCAGTCATCCATGCTTTTTTGCTGGCTCGATAATGACAGTTAAGATTGTCAATATTCACATGTTTAAAGCATCTAGGATTAGAAAACTTACCAATAACCTAAAGAGACACTTTATCTGAACCATCCCCATTACAACAAACCACAACAGTAAGTCTTTCCTCGTCTTTTTTTCGTCCTTCTAATTGTTTTGTATCCAACGAATGATCTGCTTGCAAATGATAAAATAAGTCTTTTTAATTCGTATTATAGATATCCTTCTAATCAAAATTTTCCAATTTAGCTCTTATTTGAGGTAAAACATCTTCAATATTATCCATAACAATTGAATTACTTTCACCAAATCTTCTACAAGACTTAATCTCATATCTTACCTTGAATCGTTCTAGCTGAGAAGTTAAATTCGAAATTTGCATCACCATACATTTTCTGCAGAAACTCTTTTGCTTTGGTTTGAATCATTTTTCCAATCATGTTTACTTTCTCTTTATATCGGAAAAATCACTCATACAATACATTCTCTAATTCGGGATATTTGGCCTATTTGTGCCTTTTTGCTATTCTTTATCTGTTTTGATAAATATTTAGATGACTTTTTATGAGTATTTGATATTGTTGATTGGCCAACAGAGAGATCAAATATTTGTAAACCTACTATTGTAAATGTTTTTTACTTAAAGAGGGATGCTCATTTTTGTTCTCACATAATGTTTTTCTCATCTCATCTATCAACGTAGACTCTTTTACACATTTCAAATGAGAAGTTACATAGGAAAAGAACATATAAATTACAATATTTTGATACATACATGTATTTATTTATAATAATTTTTTAATCTATCCAATGAATATATACATACTGAATTTTGAAACCATCGATTCTTTTTTTCTTTTTGATTACATAAACCAATTACTAAACTCTTTTCTTTTCTTTTTTTTTTTTTTTTTTTTTACTTGAACCAATTAACTTTGATTCATTCAACCTACATGCATATTGAATTTTAATAAATAAATAAATAAATAAAAACACTTATGCATAAAACATGAAATATTCTCTAAATTAATAAATATCAACTTATCGATAAATTAATAAAACATTCATTTATCGATAAACTAATAACCTCAATAAAATAACAATTTTTTTGAGTCCCAAGAGTTATTTTATAAAGGTTTTATCATAATTAAAAATAAAACATAATTACTACCTTAATTATTACACATTCATTCAATTACTCTGTATTATCCAAACAACTAAATCTTTTAATCTAAATAAATGACAAATTTTAATTATGAACTACCTAACTTACCTTGGTTTCAAAACTAAGCAAAACTTTATGTTTAATAATAATTTAATAATAATTGTACCTTTTAAGTGTTAGAGAGAGTGGGGAAGGGGGTTTACTGCTAAGTTCTGTAATTATATCGGTTATGAACAGGTGGAATGTGAGTTTCTCCTAGAATGCCCCAATGGAACAAGTTACATGAGCTAGTGACCTGGTATACAGTATTACAACATTCATGTAAGGCCGCCAACAGTAACGCTTATAAACAAACCTAGGATCACCATCATACTATTTGTTAGGGAATCCCCCAAACAGTAGCAGGGAAGTATTCACACCATGGCTTTCCGGCAAGAGCTGCTCAGTTTTAGATACAGACTTCGCATTTCCTTGTGTCTTTGGGAATGGGAACGACAGGGAAAGGGAAAGCGAGGCAGACAAATCATCCACCTCTTCCTTTCCTGTTACCTTATCCAGGTTCTCACTTTTGTCTGCTGTTCCAACAAAGAAAGGCAGGATCCCCTTATTTGGTGGTCTCATCTCAGCCCCCAAAGCAAGCTCAAGATTTGGAGAGGCATCCCCAGCTCTGTCCTCATCTTTTACCAGAAGCTCTTCCCTCCAGTCCATCCGAATTTCCCTAGCACGGTCTGAACCCATGGGAAAGAACCTTTCGCCACTTCCCATGTCCTTGGGGACACCTTTTTCTTCGCAAGCAATGTTACATCTCCTCTCTTTAACACAAGAGCCCGAACCCAGACCATGTCTCTCTGATGAGGTACTATCACTAAATGTGCCTTCATCTCTAGCACCGTTATATTTGTATATTCCAGTGAAACCCATCTTCAGCTTTTTGTTATCACTTCCTCTATCTATGGAAACTCTCCTCACTTCACTCCATGGCATTCTTTGACTTGACTCGGTAGACATTTCTGGAATTGCTTCTGTAAGATCCAAGTATGGGCGTTTCTGATGATTCAACTGCCAACTGCTAACATCTCTCTTTGAATTGGTATTTACATCGGCATATCCATCATCCCTAGACTCTCTAATTTTAACAGACTCTCCATCAATCTTCCCCACAATAACCGCCTCTTGCTTTCCAGTAGGGCGATCTTTTAAAGATGGATAATCTTCTTCTACAGGCATTTGCATTTCCTCTTTCTTAACTTCAAACGACCGAATATTGGTTTCTGTAGCTTGATGGCAAGGCTTGAGTTCTGTGTCTAATCTACAATCTGGAACTTTGCCATCATCCTGCAAAATAATGTCAAAGTCAACATTTATGGAAAAGAGTTTGTCCTTTTCCCGTTTGCCTAAAACCCACAGCAACAAGTTCGATATAATATAAACAAATCAACAGGCAAAATCGTCAAATTTTAACACTTCTTTCAATCAACCCACCTCCCCACCTCACAATAACAAATAACCAAAAACAGTAAAGTTTTAATGATTACTAGTCCTTCTCAGGTGGGAAAGATGGACTTCAGACACTATTGATTCTATGATGAAGGTCGGAATCATAATTATCTGCTCAGTAACATCACTCAGAATCAGGACTACAACCCAAATCATTTTCTCCCATATTTATGGCTCAGTTTTTAGCTGTCCAACAGAACAGAGAATACATTAGATAATAAGAATACTAGCTTAAAATATATCAGATAAAAGTCTTAAAATAAGCAGATAATTGATAACAATATACCATGAAAAAAGAAAGAAAATAATTAATATTTGAATAATTAATATTTGAAGTTGAAACACTGATTAGTACAAAGTGGCTCAACAATTCCTGTGAAGCATTTAACCAATTTAATGAAGGTCGACATAGATTACCCATGATAGAAACCACCAAAAAAAGGAATATTGTATTATTTCCTCTCTTTTTCCCATTCTGGGGGAGCAGGATGACAGCAAAGGGACAAAACATGCAAAGTCCAAATAAACGGCCAAACATTGATTCAAGAAAAATGAACAAATACACAGCCAGATATTGTACCCATGCACTGACAACGGGATAAAACTACCGCCTATGTCCTCCAACTACCGCCATCCATTAGAAAATGCCTGCCTTATTTACAGGCAAGGCAAGCATTCTGTATTTAACCAATAAAAATTGAGGCAACCTGCAGCCCATCGTATAAGAAAGATTCAAATTGAAGACATAAACATAGAAATTAGATATGCAACAATAATAGATGAATGCATGGAATTTTGACTGCATGTTGATTTCTAAGGATGTGTTATAACAAGCAACAGCACCCCGTGAAATTTCAGCTGAGTCCTATGAAATATTTAGAAGGCTAGATTTTACACAAAAGAACCTTAAGATAAATTTTAACAGTATTAACATTAGAAAAGTGAACCAACAACATTTCTCCAGAAAGATGAGTAAATCTATAAGCAATTTTCATCATAAAATGCACCACACATTCATTGAAAAGCTAGGAAGAGAACTGGATTCTTTAATTTCTTGTATTGGAGTAAGTTAATTCATTAGACTTCATTATGTCACTAACACTCTAGATGATTGTAGGGTTGACTACCAAATAATGGCAAGAAGAAATCAACTACAGCAACAAGAACTTGACGTTGTTCAAGTAATATACATTGACAGAAGAACACATTACCAGAGGACTAGTGGATTTCATGTCTGGATGAACCTTTATGCTGTTTGTTGCAATCCTCGACAAGTATTTGTTATCAATGTTTCCATCTTGCTCCTCCAACTTTGCTTTTATCCCCACATATGTCTTCCCAAAAGAAGCGACCTTGCTATCAGAAACTCTTACTGTTGAGATACAAGTCTTCTCAACAGCACTGGTTACTACTACATTGCATGAACTGTCACATGCTGCAGATTCATTCTCCACTGGCTGAGGGACATCAGTAGATTTCTCTCTCTCCAGATGTACCATACTTGCATCAGGAATGCATACACTCTTTGAGGAATCTGAACAATTTGCTCTTCTTCCCTTGAAAACACCCCAGAGAAATGATAAGGTATTCCACCCTGCAAAAAACAAAGCACAAATTTTATTATCCAGTTTTTGCCCTCTCAGTAAGAAAATAGAACATATTAAACGTAAAAACAGCAAACAATAGAATACTAACAAAAAAGACTTTCGAAAATAAAAGAAAGAAATCAAAATAGATCTAAAAAATTCACAGTTCTTGAAGGGTATAAGATGAGCTAGTTTTTTCAAAAGGTGAAAGTGAGATTCTGTCAAATACAATGTCAGAGTCAGGAAGCCATGCAACAGAAACCTCAGCAAATTTAAGATTATGAAATGGTCCATGATTTGATATATAAAAGATCACAGTTCTAAAATGGTTCTGAGTTTATGTACGTTAAACTGATTTGATATCAAAGAATTTCTGTACAATGTCACATCATATAGGTGGAATGGAAGGTTTTATACAGCATCCAACTATTTTATGATTAAGAAGCTATTCACTCTGAGTTATACTAATGCAGAAATAGGATGTCATGCAACGAAGACCACGACACAGACTTTATTAACTCCAAGCAAAAGGGTATTTTGTAAATGATACCATTTCTGTCAATGTTATTTAATAAAAACCAAAAAGCAAAAGGGTTTGTATTGGTACACTGGCAATGGAGTTTTTTAACTCCACAAGCGAAGTTAAAAGATGACAATTCTTCAAATATATATTTATTCAGTACACCCTACACCCTACAGCCACATGTCACTCCCATAACCCCTGCTTGTGCAGTATAAAAACTCCATTAGCAGTATACCAATTCCAAAAAAAAAAAAAAAAATGCCAAAACCTCCAATGAAACAAGGAAAGTGTGCTAAAGAAAAGGTAACCACTTGCAATCCATCAAAACACCTATAATCTAAATAGAAATTCTAACCTTTGATTAAACTTATACAACCATAAACATGTTCTAATGAAGCATGCAGAACCAAAGTTGACGAGGCAAAGGAAAAAAAAAAAAAAAAAAAAAAAAAAAACGCTTAGTAGCAAAAGAGGATTTCAATGTTGCCTTATGCAGAGACTATAACCAAAAGCCATTTCTTCTTCCTTTTCCCCATCATAAGGATCCTATGTTTGAAACACCAAGAGATGTCATAACTCAGAACTCTGACTATGATTTGGTCAAAAAATTTAGCCAACCCAAAAGGAAAATTACAGGGTAATAAACGGTGCTTAAATATCTCTGTTTTGTAACAAGCCTTACGCTGGCAACTTTCAGGAAGTTTGTTGGATGGGAATATTAGGAATTCAACACCTTCAAAATTTCCTTTGAGGGCAAGATCGTTCTTGACCATGGTATCCAAAAGGACCTTGTAATACTTCTCATAACTGCAACATAAGCAGAAGAATTTATTTTTATCAAAAAGAACAAACCAATTAGAAATTGCATCAATGATCAAATCAATAAGAGAAACGACAAGAGGTGCAGAAGGTGTGAACAGGGGAAAAAACAAAGTGTGTTTGAATCTACCTTTCAAGGTCCTTGGCAAAGAAGTATAGAGCAATATTATCTTCTTTAGGGCCACTGTTATGAAACTGTGTAGGCCAAGTGCTCAGGCAAGGTACTTCATTCAATGGAACTTCAAGGGGAAAAGTGTTGACAACTTCAATCACTTTAGGTGATGCAAGGGTTGAGAGATGGGCCTGAATTCCACCACAAAAGTCAGGAGGTTTTCCCATTTTATGCACCTGAAAAGCCCCCCTGCATAATAGTAACAGAATCATCCTCATGTAAGAAACATCTCAAGGCACAGTACACAGCAATAAATGAAAATACAGCACAATGGAGCATCTTTATCACACGAACACGCAAGAAAAGAAAGGAAAATAGTTAAATAGAAGAAGAATCCTACTGCCAGATGCATTCATGTTCTGGGATCGCAGACACCTCAGAGACAGCAGACTCTGCAACTAAAGGAGGGGCATTGCCAACAGAAGAAACTACAGAGAGAGCATCAGTGCAATATGCATTAAGCAACTTCATATTACCGGTGGAAGTCTGATTTTGAAGATTGGTTTGGCTTTCATGTGTACCTTCAACGGAAATCATATTCTTTGCCTTCACAGAAACTGATGATGGATCTTGAGAAGTTCTTTCACATATTCGAGGCCTCAAACGGATAGCTGCTTCAATTGCAGCTTTTAACTTATTGCCTTTGTTTATCTCCTCTTTAAAATTCCTGGGAGCTGATTCATCAGCTCCAGAAGCCTGAGAGACTGAGCAATATTCAGCTGTATGACCCTTTCTCTCACTCTGATTTGTCAAATCTAATGACCCAGACAGCCCATCTGATATAATTACATTATTATTACTAGGTTGCCTCTCAACTGTCCATGAAGTACTTGACGAGGGTTCTTCCTTCAGGCTAACTTGGTTTAACTTCTGTTCAGAAGAAATGCCCCCATTGATGGTTGAAACTCCAGAAGCTACAAAGTAAAAGGAAAGCTCTTAATTGGTTGGGATCAGTCAAAAGAAAACAATGACAAAGATGAGGTAAGAAATGGAACATACAACATGACATTCTAGTTTAGGTGAACACTAAAATAAAACATAAACTCAGTAGTCTCTCCATCAGAATGTCAAAACATACCAGAAATAACTGCATTTTCTATGCCATTATGAGCTAGATTGCTGGTTGATCTTGATAAAGTACTTGGTTTTCCATCAGACCGAACAGCCTTAGTTTCTCGGCTGTTGCTTGCAGACGAATGAGAAATTGTATCTGTGCGAGTTGTCAGCTTCTGATCAACTTTAGGTGTGGAGACAGTAGAACTAAAGCTGTCTAGTTTTGATAAATTCTTCCTTTCTAATGATATCTGCTCCTTAACTTGCTTTAATCCTTTCAGATCTTGAACATGAGGATATTTAGATAATAGCATTTTAAACTTCGATTCCCCAGTACTTAATCGTCCTGAGTTTGTGGATTTAAATGACATAGATTTCCCCATCATCCTAGAAGCTTCCTCCTTGATATTAAGGGATGCATGTTTTCTAAAAATTTTATCTTTTTGAAGAGCAACTTCATCTACAAGCTTCACTTTCGGTTTGGAATTTAAGGCATTAAACGAATTGGATTTTAGTAAGGTACCTGTATCAAATAGAACAGTATACCAATACTGAAGTCAAAATATATATAAGGTAAACAATTTAGCCAACAAAATCAATCATCTTACCTTTTGGTGATTGCAGCCTTGGACCAGAAGCAGGAGAGCACGTGGTTTCCAGCATGTCGTTACCAGAATGACTGCCAAGAGAAAGTTGTGGAGATGGTCTCACTTTCCCCTTGTCCATTTTCTTGAAAGAACCCTCTCTAGACAATGCAGATGCTTTACTGGGGCTCAATGATTTCGGTGATCCCATTTTTTGTTCAACAGCTTGTCTTTTCGAAGCTGAAGCATCCTCTAAATTTTCTGCATGCCTCTTACCTAAGTTCTGTGTAGTTGAGCTAAGTTTTTTTGCCTTTTTCCCCTCAGAATCCAGACCTTGAAAATTCAATTGTGTAAGGAGATTAGTACATGCTCTGGCCAGAGTGACATTTGTTATCACATATGCTTCATAACTAACCTTGCTTTTGGCTTTCAGTTTCCTCGGCCAGCTTACATTCTTCACAAAGCCAATCACCTTCAGGAACTTTTTGAAGCATTTCTCGCATACAGTAACTGGTCAATAGCATTAATAATGTAAAATCTACCAATCAATATAGCATGCAGATAAGAATTAAATAGAAATGTAATAAAAACCTGCTAAGGAACACAAGGATAAAGGGATGTTTATTCTTACGTATGCTCTGCACCATCAGCACACTTGCTACATATAGCGAGCAAATCTTCTCGTCCAGCATCCCCACAAATATCACACACCTTAACCTATTCCGGACAAATTGAGCAAATAAAGAAAAGATAAATCAATAAAACTATTGATATAGAAACAAGTATTAATAGTTTCTTAAAAATAGCAAACAGATCTAGCAGCCCTACAAGGTAAAAGCAAAAGGAATGCTTCTCTTTAATGATATAATTTTGATGGAATCCAACATGAGAAGGACCTGCACTCTCTTAGTGACAGCACCTCCAAGTGCAAAGGGAAAACCAATTAAAATATGGCATCTTTAATATCTTTCCTCTTAGGTTCATTACATTAAGCTAAACAGAAGACATCCACAATCTAAGTCCCAAAAAATCTATGATAACCAGTCATGCATGCATACTTTCTGCATTACAAGAATCAGAAAAATAATAATAATATGTTTACTCACATCGAGTTCAGTAGCAACAGATTCACAACTCTCATCTCCAGAAGCTGCTTGCAAAGGAGACTCCAGCTTGCCAGGCAACTCGACCAACTCATTTGACTCATCATGCTCATCTTCATTCAAGCTTTTACCAGCTTTATCCAGTGGTTTCCTGTCAGTATCTGCTTCTGACTTCAAATGGATTTTGGTAGAAATCTCAGAACTGCCTCCAACAGTACTCTTGTCACTTTGAGAATGTGAATATGGACTTTGGATCCTCAGTGAAACTTTGCTGTCATCTACCTCCTTTACAGAAGGAAGTTCAGACAAGTCTACCTTCTGGGAAGAAAGCACTTTTCCAGATCCTAAACTACAAACCGACACTGAACTTCGAGATGAATTGTTACTGTCTAAATCCTTGTTACAATAACTGAAAGCTGTGTTTGCACCACTGGCTCTATTAGCACGTAAAGAACTATCATCATGGCCTTCAATACCTTTGGAACCATCATACTTGTTTGAGAAGTTTCTCTGAATCCCAACATCTTCTAATGCATCAGATGGCCTCGTAGTTGCTTTACTTTCTATATTTTCAGAGTAAGAATCATGACTCGAATTGACACTCAGTAAATTGCTTGCTTCACTGTGGGTATGCTGTAAGCTGTCATTTGTTTTATCCTCATTGATAGAATATTGAGTTGCCACAGCAACACTATCAGTTTCATCAGAAAACTCGTTCTTCTTCGATCCCATTTGAGATATACTAAGATGCATACACGATGAACAAGGAGCAGAGCACACGTTGCAGGTTCCAGATTCTGCTTTTGTATGAACCTTTTGACTCAGGGAACGCCTAACTAATCTTTTCACAGTTTTTGGTGGTACCTATGAAAAAAAGGCAGAATTAAGTAAAAAAAAAAAAATAGAAATAAGCAGAAAGCTAGATATCTATGCCTTTAAACAGACATGTACTTTTCATCCAAATAAAAAATAATTAATCTTATCCAACAAATCTAATAGCAAAAGTTCTACTTTGGCAAAAGAAAGAGGTGTATTTGCAAGAAAATGAGCTCGATAGCTAGAGATTGTCTAGAAAGGTAAAACAAGGAATAAAATAAAGCACCAATCCAATCCCTAATGATTCTAAGAACCATCTAAAATAGCGGGTTCATTTAAGATAAGGATGGGTTCTGGATAAACAACAGGCAACTTGAGATGCATACAAATAGAACAAGCAATAATCAAAATACAAAGAGAAAAGACTGTCACAAATAAGATATAATAAATAATAATTTCCATAGTCCATTTATATCTCTTGATATATAGGTTTTAAGTACATGGATTTTTAAAGGTCTTGAAATCAGAGAACATCACTACATACATTAATGCAATCCAACATCGATCTAACTGTTACTCAAAGCATCATTTTTTATTTGATACCTCTTTGGACAAGAAATGTAAGAGTATGACCCTTGAAGAGGCGGGCAGGCTAAGAAGCGTATGATCTTAAGCTATTTGACAGGCCCATCAATGAGACCATGCAGAAGCCATTCTGTAGGACTGCATTGAGAAATTATTTCTGCCTCATCTTTTCCTTCAGTCCTTTTACATGTTTTCTGTTTAACTTTCTGATATGTTTTTATCAAACTTCAGCAATTAAATTATATGCAGCCTAGATTTACTTTGTGGAACATAACTTCCGTTTAGTAAGACTTCACCTTCGTATCATGTCCTAATAACAATGACATATATTAATAAATATAACCTTACGCAAAGCCCATCCTCTAAGTCAACTTGCAGTTGCAATCACAGATTCTCCAACCTAGCATCATACTTAGTGCTTAATATTAAAACTTTACCATAAAGACTCCTCTCATCTTCGTTACCCGGACTCGGCAATTTGGGTTGAAGTACCCGTGTCGACACGATCCGACACGGATTCCGACACGGGATACAGGGTAGATCCGGAAAAAACCAGCGGACACGGCGGTGGGTGAGAACTGAGATGAGAATAGATGAGAAGAGAAGAGAAGAAAAGAACACTGATTTGCAGCGATGAGAGAGAGAGAGAGAAGAGGGATGATGGCAGGAGGAAGATGATGATAGAAGAAAGAGAAATGACTGTTCAAATAAATGAACCAAAAATTAGGGTGTAATATATCTGTAACCTATATTTATATTTATATTTACACGAGTACTTTTAGAAAGAGACAATACCATTATATATAAGTTATAATATTAAATTTAGCTTTATAATTTTTTGTTAATTTGATATTTATTTTTTAATTAAATTTGATTTTTAATTTTTGGAAAAATAGTTAAATTATATTTTAACAGAAATATTAACTAAAATATTAAATTTTTAAACACGATCATTTACATGTTTTTCATGCTAATTTTTTTATTTTTATGATTTTTTTATATTTTTTATAATTTATATTTTTTTAAATATTTTATAATATTTAGATTATTTATTAACGTGGCATATATAACATCATGTTATCATGAAGTGCATCTGGTTTATTACACCAACATCATTAAAAAATAATAAAAACCAATTTGATTTTTTTTAAAGATTAATAATTCAATTTAGCTCAAACAAAAATAAAGGGCAAATTAAAGAAAGTGTAAATATTCAGAGTTAAATTTATAGTCATGCCTAAATATAATATAATAATAAGGTACACAAACATTTAGGATACATTAAGTATTGAAAATTTAATTACTAAATTTAATATATAAATTTTGTTTGATTATATTACTTAAAATTAAGTTTAACCCTTGAATTTTTTCAATAATAATAATAATAAGAAGAAGGAAATAAAAGTTATAAAACAAATCTAGAAAAGTATAAAAACTATTAAAAATTTAAAAATATATAAAGAAAATATTAAAATTAATTAAAAATTTAGAAAAAAATATAAAAATATAAGAAAATTATTTAAAATATATACAAAATTCATTAAAAAATTATAAAAAATAAAAAAATCTTTTTTTTGGTGAAATAAAGAACCTTAGAAAATTACAAAAACAGCGATTGAGTGAACGTAGCACACATATGCTTGTCCCTTTCAATAAGACTACAAGTCATCTCTGGAGGAACATCAAACACTTGCATATTAGCTTTTTCAATCAAAGCTTGCTTAGCTAGACAATCTGCAACTTAGTTTTGTTCGCTCGGAACATATCGTAGATTCGACTGATTTTCCTGAGATAAAATATTATGAATGCGCCTAATTAGAGCAGAATTAGAATTTGTAGAAGAACTTCCAATAATGTCTTTAACTACTTCCAAGCAATCAGTAAAGATAATAACTTGGTCATATCCTCTTTGTTGAACAAGTTTGAGCCCATCAAGAATGCCCCTAAAATTCCGCATCAAAAACTGAACATTTACCAAGAAATCTATGAAAACAAGCGATCCAGTTTCCTGCTTTATCAGGAACAACGCCCCCAGCTGCAGCAAGTCTAGAATCTAGATGTACTGCTCCGTCAGTGTTGAGATAAACTCGTTCCTCAATGATGTGTGCTTCAGAAAAGTGACTGATACAGGCGGAAAGAACTACTTGAGATGAGGCGAAAAGTTGAATTGCCCAACTAAGTGATCCTTGGACAATTTCTTTTGAGCTCCAAGGTTTGCCTTGAAAAATGTATAAGTTACGATTTTTTCAGATACGCCAACTAAGTAGACCGAAAAAACAGGCCCAACTAGCTCCCCCCTCTTGAATCAACCTATTAACCTGCAAATTTAGAAGGATCCAATCCTAAGAAAGAATAGAGAAAAAATTAGAGAGGTACTTACCTGGATTAACTTGGGCCCAAACATCCTTAGCAGCAGGGCAATCACAAAGAATATGTAGAACATCCTCCGAATAATGCCCACATATAAGACAAGAGGAAAATTTCCTTTTAAATATACTTTACTACATTTTATAATTTAAAGAAAGATAAAATTAATAAAGATATAAAAATATAGAAAAGTATAAAATTTATTTAAAATATTGATTTTTATTAAAAATATAAAAATTATAATTATTAAAAATATTTAAAATTTATTGTACCATATTCCAATATAACCGTTAGTTGAATTAGAAAGGTTGAAGAATCCCAATCAGAAAACCCTCATTGTTTGAAGTTAAAGTTTGAGGATCCTTGATGGGTGTCGATGATCTCATGGTATCAATGTCATTGCCAAAGCTTAGAACGTAAAAATAATAGTAGAGATGACGAAGAAGCAACAATTTTGAGCCACTCATTATTTCCATGGTTCTCTATTTTCCTATTGAGCTAATCTCTTTGTAACACCCACTCCTGACCTGAACATTTAATCTGATATGTAAAATGTCACATTTGTTGCCAAAGCAACTACTATTTTGTTTCAATATTTAATAGACAAGTCACACAAGAAATTTAGTTTCAAAACTTAGTAAAACACATTATTTATTTAGATCTGGGTTATAAGTGAACTTATGAGAGCTCTTATGAAACACCCATAATAAAAAGAGGGACTAAAACGTAAAAATTTCCAAATACAGAGGTAATGTCGTGACATTGAGAGAGGCATGTCGCAACTCTAAGGGCAAAAGCATAATGCCGCGACTTCAATTAAGGCAAGTCACAACATCGAAGACAAAAACTTGATGTTGTGGCTTTAGGGGAATGTTGCAACATTGAAAAGAAATAGCTCAATGTCGTGACACCAATAAGGGAATGCCATGACTATGAAGATAGGTTCCCCCAAATATTGCATCCTTTATCACAAACCTGCCAAGTATCAACCTGACTGATCTAAATAACCAAAAACTTAACACATCTCATTTTTAAGCATTAATTAAAATGCCAAATTACATTCTTGGCATACTTAAACAGCTTTACTCGTGATCATATACATATTTACATTCATACTAAATTCAAACATGTTTATCATTTACTTGGCATATGAACAACATTCCAAATTCAATTATAACATCACATACCTACTATTTTATTTGATAACCATCAAAGCTAACACATCCAGCCCTAAATACCAAAGTGACAACTTGAATCTAAAAACAAACTTAAAGTTTAGGTACATGCCACTTGCAACTAACATAACAAAACTATACAAACTTGCTGAGTTAAGTGTAACACCCCATTTTACCCGAGACTGTTGCCGGAGTCGAGTATGAGGCATTACTAGACTTGACTACTAATTCAGGGCATAAAAAAAATTAAAACTGTCCTACTGCATCGTGCTGACTAAATTGACCATAACTCGAGTTACAAAACTCGAAATTTGGATCCGTAAATTTTCCTTGAAACTAGACTCATATATCTTCTTACCATAATTTTTCCAGAAATTTTCATATGGCCAATTAGTACAGTTTATTCATCAAAGTTTCCCCTATTTCACTGTTTGATGGTTCTGACCTATCTCTACAAAATTTCAGTTATCTCATTGTACAGAATTTCAAAAATGTTCTTGTTTATTCTAATCAAAAATAGACTCATTAAGCTTTCTAATCATATAAACTATGATCCATGATTATTTTTGTACAATTTATAACAATGTTTCCAAGACAGAATAGGGAATCACGAAGTCATTCAAAACCAGTCTCCCTAAACTTGAAATATCTCATAATATAAAATTTCTTTTCCTACTTTGTTTATTTCATATAAAAATAGACATAATAAACTTTAATTCTATATCTTATTCACTCTCTAATTCCATTTCTCCTATTTTTGGTGATTTTTCAAAAATCGCATGACATCTGCTGTTAATCAAAACTGTTTCATTTAAACTCCCAACATTAATCATACTTATACACAAAAGTATAGCCATTTTCGCATGGCTTATACAAATATATATATATAACTTCAAAACCAGCAATATCAAAACTAGACTATGCATGCCACGTAACTAAATCTCCAAGCATTTATTCAATTTACACCCCCTTTTACTACTAAATTGGATAGTGTGATGAGATCTCCTTCGACTTCCAACCCGAGCAAGTCTTCGAAACTCTATAAACATAGGAAAATTACACAAAGTAAGCTTTGAAAGCTTAGTAAGCCATAAGCAAATAATTCACCATAGAACATATATAATTCAATTTAAAAAGGCCAAATTTAGTTAATCACATACACATATAGAATCACTTTTCTCATATAATCCATGTTTTCTCGTTAAGTAACTTCACTTACTCATAATTTATCATTATTCATAAACTTTCACCTTTCATAGCCTTAAGGCCAAACACTCACACATTCAATAATAGATATTTTTATTTCCAAATTGGTCAACAATTTACTTACAAAATTGGACTAGACCTTGAAACATAAATAGACACAACAATTGCCACTTTTGGACAACATTGCTACATGTTTCAGTTAGCTTTAATCTTTATTATTACAAGCATTTAAGGTTAGTATGACATAATCAAAGATGACCTATTTTGGACAGCAATAATCCTCCTACTAACGACAACATTTAACAACTAAAATACAATAAGTGTCTTAAATCGGGCAACCATTGATTTACAATATAACAAAGCAAAGATATTAATTAACTAAGCACCATGAATTTGTCCTAATTTGGACAGCCAATGATTTATAGTATAAAAAGACATATTAATTAACTATAAACCTGTCTTAAGTTCAACTTTAACTCCTCATGCATTACAAATCGAACAAACATGTAAGCTAACTTCAAACCTTCCCCAAATGTGCTTGTTAAACTTTAATGTACCATTCACCACTCGAATAGCTATTATCAAAATTAATTAACCTTTTTCAACCGACAAAGCAACAATGAATGAACACCAAAATAAATAAAATTTTAAAGTATGGAGTTCAAGAACTCACTAAAGTCAACAGATTAAAATAACCCTTAGATATAACTTCGAAATTTATGCTTTGTATTTATTCTCACCCAATGATCCTCGTAATGGTAGCATTAACCACATAAATGACCAGGTTTCAGACATTTTGAAACACCCCACACCCGGCCCACGAGCCTGAACCGGATCTGGTATGTTCCTTAAGAAAAATCGGTTTCAAAATTCTTTGTTACTTAGCGAAAATTCGTGAAATTTTCAAAGAAGTTATCAATTCGAGTTGGGCTTAGGTTTAAAAACCCATTAACTATGTTTGGAAATCCATTTATTTTAAGGTGACAAAATAATTGAGGGTTTACTTAAAAAAAAAATATTTCTTACTTAAACTTAAAATATAAATTAATTCATAACATAGTGGTTAAAAGAAAATAAAAGTAACGAAATAGAAACTATGACCTTTTCGGCCTTATTACATCAATAATTCCCAAACTTAAAAACTTAAAATACTTAATAGAAATAAAGTTCCAAATAATAAAAATCCTTTCTTCTTTGTGCATGGCCACCTTTAGCTCCTGCCGACCCGGTCCATTATTGCTCGTTACGAAAAATAGTCCCACAAAGGGGTGGGTCAATGAGACTCAATGTGTACACAAACTAACAATCAACAATTCAGGCATACATGTTCATATCAAAGACATATTCATATAAAAATGATGCAACCCAAACCCAAGCCTAGTTATCCATCCGCTACACACCACCCGCACTCGCCAATCACACCGTGGGGACTACTAAGTCAACCTCTATCCGCTACACACCATCGAAGGCGATCATTTGCGATCGACGTGCTCATCGCGCCATATAATTTGTGTCATTAGACACCATATTCGAATAATGTAAACCGGTTACCAAATTCGGATAATGTAACCGAAGTTACCATATTCATATTATGTGACCGTAGTCACCATATTCCGTTGGTGAGACCGAAGTCAACACCTTCTTCCCCTTTCACATATAGCCCAAAATGCCCCAAATATTATCATATCATGCATAACATACTTATTTCTCATTCATGTCCCTATTCACATGTTCAAAATATATCATATTCGTAATCCTATCAGAAGTAGGAAACGTACCTGGGTACTTTTTACCACATTTGTGGTACTTAGCCACATTCACATTCTTATACATATTCATATATTAAAATAATTGCCATATGATATATCGAAAGTTAGTGTGAGTACACACCTAATTTGCTTAATAGGTTCCTTGATATCCCGAAGAAATCGATCTGTTGCTTTAGATCTCAATCCCTATATTCGGCCAAATTATTTAAACACATAAATAAACCTTTTTGACCTTAAAACCAAATCCTAGTAGGATTTGTATTTCTAAAGAATAAACCTTGGCCGATTGGATCTATGGACTTACCTTAAAATTTCCAAATCCCGAATGTAATCCTTGCCTTGTATGTCTGTCGAAATTCCTATAGTTTCATGTTAGACTTAAATCTCACATATAATCCATAACTTTGACCAAATATGTGTATATCTTACCTTAGATTCTTGAATCCCGAATGATCTCTTCCTTGTAGTTGATAGCACTAGAAATCCCGAAACACTCCTTATAGTTTCGGCCACAAAAATAATAACATTAGCCCCTATGTTTGGCTTAAAGAGGAGAATAATCGATAACCATAAGATTCTTACCTTTTGAATTCGACAGATCTTTCCTGACACTGCTTCAGAGATTCGGTCAAAAACTTGATGAACAATCGGCTATGAGCCTTCTTAGCATTCGGTTTCAAGGGTGAAGGAAGAGAGGAATATTAGACTTAAGAACAATCGGCACTGATGGAATAGAGTGTATTTTCGGCTTGGAGAAAGAAAAGAGAAGAAAGAAAGTTGCTATGGAATTTTCGGCAGAGAGAGTTTCTGCTAGGGAATCTCGGCAGAGCTTAGAAAAGATGAGAGAATAGCCTTAATTCTCCTCTTTGTGCCGAAATTATCAGGCCAAGAGTCCTTGACTTGGCCACCACTCTTCCTTGTGATAATATCCTCTATTTTATTTAAAAATAAAAGTGTTTTATCCATCACTTATCTCCTCAATAATCAAATTTAAAAACCCTTAATTATCACTTAATAGCCGAATTTTAAAGAGGATAAACCTCACTTTTTCTAGATGCCTTGCCGTCCACACCTTGGCCTTCTGGAAGCAAAAAATAAAACTCTTTTTATTTGCTTCCCTTGTGACTCGAACCCAGGCCCATGCCTCTGCACATGGCGCCATTTCCATAGGCCCTAAGTGGCATCTTCAGGCCACTTTTCCAAGCCTGTTTGTGTGTCAAATTTTACCAACTTTTTCTTTTAAGGCCCCCTTGCCTTGATTTCCTATTTTAAACTTTAAAACTCATCATTTTAAGGTCATTTCCAAGTTTCCTAAAATTTTCGATCGGCTCTGTTTACTTGCCATTTTCTTACATTTCCAAGTTTCTCGAAATGTATACTTTCCATTTTTGGATCATTTCCATTTTCATTTCTTAGTTTCCAAAAATGTGTACTTTCCATTTTTGAACCATTTCCTTACATTTCTAGGTTTCCTAAAATGTTCATGTCCAATGCATTTTCAGGTTTCCAAAAATATTCATTTCCATTCATTTTCATACATTTCTGAGTTTTCAAAAATGTCAAAAATTTATTCATAATGCTTAAGACTTGTCATTTCATACAATTAAACCGAAAATGCATAGGCCCTTTCTAGGATGTTACATATTTTAAAACACAAACTAATTTCCACAGCATTAATTCGATACATTAAATTGCATTCAAACAAGAATTCAATAGCATTAAATACATCACTACTATCCATTTCTTTCCATATCAGTCGACCCACACCACAAAGAATACAAACATTATTGGCATGCATGCTATCTCGCATGCAAACAACCATTCAACTTCCTTCTCCCACCATCCTTACCAATTTCACCATCCGATGAACAATAAGGAAAAAGGAGAAAACAACAAGGGTGTGAAATTCTCACATATAACTAGTAACAAATATCGATTTACTAATTTACCTTATCTCCAATAACCAATAGAATTACACATACCGAACATCGAACTCATTTCTGGGTTTAAATTCCACATCATCAAAAATCTATTTAAGCATATACTTATAATAATTCACGGCATAAAAAGCTCGCTAGGCTTAAAGCCCGATATCTTTCACTGGCACAAAGCCTGCTAGGCTTAAAGCCCGAATACTTTCACTGGCACAAAGCCTGCTAGGCTTAAAGCTTGAATATCATATTTATAAAGCTGCTTCGCAACCAATTCATACATCGAAACTTTTATATACTTCATAATCTTTGTACGAATTTTTCGAATATCATATCTCAACCAAACTAAACTTAATCATATTAAATAATACCTTTAAAATAACGATCCATCTAAGCCACCCTTTAACATATATACATTCATAAAGCTTAAACCTCAACCACATAGGTACATATATTTCCATTAAAATTATACACATCAATTTAGATAATTTCTATACAATATGATTGCTTAAAAACTTACCTCGAATATCGACGGACTTCGCTTCCCAACTATTCAATTAACTCCTCCTTTCCCCAATCCAATTCCGATTCTTTTTGTACTTGATCTAAATAATTGCCAAGTAATTTATTCAAATTCAATTTTCCTATTTAATTTAATCCAATAATAATATTGACAAGATTCTACTATTTAACTCATATAATTTACACCTTTTAAAAAAAAATCCTCGAAGCATTAAAACTCAAATTACCTAGATTCGACTAAGACACATTGAAGGTCGAATACCCCTAGCCCTTGCATCAATCCATTTTCTTTATTGATATTATTAGCTTCTTGACCCCCTTTTGAAAATTTCATTCAATAACAATCTAACACATTTTGTCTCTTCACCCCTTTTTATGGCCGCATATACTACTTCAACACACATATATATCTCAACATATATATGTATATATACAAGTTTATAAGACCAAACAATTTAAACCAACTCAACATCATAAACATTCACCCAAACATTAGCCGAATGTAAAGGGCATTTCTATGCTCAATTTACAATAATTTCCATAACATTTCAAACAATTTAAAACTACTATTTTCTATTTCCTCAAAATCCCTTTCTCAACTTATCTTGTATTTACTAACACAACACCCCACAATTTCACCTCCATGGCGAATCTAAGTGTACCAAATTCTAAAAATTTTAACATGGTTTTGATAAAAATCAAGATAACCAACTCAATTTAATAGGAATTTACTAAAATAAAACTCAACTACTTACCTTAAGAGAACATGCATCAACCGAAACTATGAAGCATAAGTTTTTCTCTTCTTTCCTCTTTGTTTTCGTGGAGAAGATGAAGAAAATGGGGAGATAAAAATAATGTTTTCTTATTATTATTTTTATTCCCTTCACATTATAAAATAAGTGAATAAAAAGCCATTAACTAAAAACAATTGATTTAATATAAGCATACTATCACTATGCCGTCCATCACCATGAGATTTGGGTTAATTGACATGCAAATTCATTCTTTCAAACAACACTTCAATTAAACCCTTTAATTTAATGAATGCTACTTTTTACCACTTATGTAATTTGGTCCTTTTTCTTAAATTAAACATACAAACAGTCAAATAATTTCACGAAATTTTAACACATGCTCAATCATACATATTTAACACGAAAAATAATATTAATTTATTTTTTTGACTAGAACTCATGGTCCCGAAATCACATTTCTGATCAGGCTAAAATCTAGTTGTTCTCAAGTGGGATTTTATTATAATTTAGTATTATTATAAAACAATTATAATATAATCTTTAACATATAAAATAATACTTAAAACATGTTATAAGACCACATTGCCGTCCACTATAACTTAAAATGGTTATATTACCCTTTAAGGACTTCACTAAAATAAGGCCACATCAATCTAACCATAAATCAAATAAAAGGCCACTTTTACCATTTACGCGATTTAGTCCTTTTTAACTAATTGAGCACACAAACAGTTAAATTTTTATACGAAACTTTCACACACATTAATTCACATATAACTGACTCAAAATATAATATTAAAATATTTCTTGGACTCGGATTCGTGGTCCCGAAACCACCGTTCTGATTAGGGTCAAATTCGGACTGTTACACTATCCAACCATCTACTTGGTACTTTTGAGTTGTGTATATATGGTATACAAGATATCTGAAAATTACAACCCGTATAGAATGATATCAATTCCGATGCTATCCCAAAACATGTACGGGAAGAACAATGTCATTCATAAATACTGAAATCCCTAGTAACAGAAGCAGTATAATCTTCACGTATATTCAACAGAACAATAACCAGTAGAAGCAGAATATTAACTTCATACAGATTTTACCGTCGACTTTTATATCCACATAATGGAATAAATTATTAGAGAAAGACATAACAATGTCGAACGTAACCCAAATAGATCAACAATGCTTTCGTCTATTAATATGTTTAGCTAACGTTCTCATACTATAAGACTTGCTTTTTGAAATTAAATAGCCACATATACTTCTGAGGAAAAATGTACACACAGAATGCCCAAAAGGAATCATAGTAACTACCCAATTATAACCATTGCATTCAACCATTAATACAATTCAATCATTATTCATCTGTCTAATTCTGTCATCAGAAATTTTTCACATTATCCTTTCATTAACAGAAATCAATTCAGAAAAGCTTTCAGTTAATAATTTCTTAAAAAAACATACCTGAATAGGTCATTTAATCGGAGTTAACTTCTTCTATAATAGTGACCTTGCATAATCTGAATAGTCTTCAGAACTATCCAATATCCTTTTTTGTACTGTCTTCATTTACTAATTTGTTCTCTTTTCTGACTACATTAGTAATCTTTCAAACACGAATCTCTGTAACTCCACACTCGTGAGCTTATTCAACCCAAAATCTTACAGATTTCATTGTAACATTTTACTGATAAAGGGGTGAGGGTAGTAAAGCCTCAAATTTAACTCGCACATAAATGCACATGACACATACAATCACAAATAACCAATTTATTTCTAATTTCACATTCTCAAAACATTTAATAAACATTTGCTTATAATTACTTTTGTTCTTAATACATAGTTCATAAGCCAACTCAAATCACTAAGTCACAATCGAAATTCTCATATAGCATCATAACTCAATTGTCATAACTCATATGCTCATATAATTATAACATTTATCAATAACAAAAATGTCATACACTTTGATTCATACCTTTACGAGTGTCAACTCATCACCAATATATTTTCACTCAAACGTTTGCGTACACATTCTATACTATCGGAATTTAGCTCGGTTGGAAAGCATATCTATCTAATTAAAACAATTTTCGTCAGAGTCGGGAGATATCACACTATCGGGGGTTACATATGGCATGTATAGCTAGACTCACATACACTATGGTAGTCCTAGAACCGACTAAACCATGGCTCTGATACCAATAAAATGTAACACCCCTTTTTACCCGAGACCATTGCCGGAGTCGAGTATGAGGCATTACTAGACTTGACTACTAATTCAGGGCATAAAAAAAATTAAAACTGTCCTACTACGTCGTGCTGACTAAATTGACCATAACTCGAGTTACAAAACTCGAAATTTAGATCCGTAAATTTTCCTTGAAACTAGACTCATATATCTTCTTACCATAATTTTTCCAGAATTTTTCATATGGCCAATTAGTACAGTTTATTCATCAAAGTTTCCCCTATTTCACTGTTTGATGGTTCTGACCTATCTCTACAAAATTTCAGTTATCTCATTGTACAGAATTTCAATAATGTTCTTGTTTATTCTAATCAAAAATAGACTCATTAAGCTTACTAATCATATAAACTATGATCCATGATTATTTTTGTACAATTTATAACAATTTTTCCAAGACAGAATAGGGAATCACGAAGTCATTCAAAACCAGTCTCACTAAACTTGAAATATCTCATAATATAAAATTTCTTTTCCTACTTTGTTTATTTCATATAAAAATAGACATAATAAACTTTAATTCTATATCTTATTCACTCTCTAATTCCATTTCTCCTATTTTTGGTGATTTTTTAAAAATCGCATTACTGCTGTTAATCAAAAACTGTTTCATTTAAACTCCAAACATTAATCATACTTATACACAAAAGTATAGCCATTTTCGCATGGCTTATACAAATATATATATAACTTCAAAACCAGCAATATCAAAACTAGACTATGCATGCCACGTAACTAAATCTCCAAGCATTTATTCAATTTACACCCCCTTTTACTACTAAATTGGATAGTGTGATGAGATCTCCTTCGACTTCCAACCCGAGCAAGTCTTCGAAACTCTATAAACATAGGAAAATTACACAAAGTAAGCTTTGAAAGCTTAGTAAGCCATAAGCAAATAATTCACCATAGAAACATATATAATTCAATTCAAAAAGGCCAAATTTAGTTAATTGCATACACATATAGAATCACTTTTCTCATATAATCCATGTTTTCTCGTTAAGTAACTTCAGTTACTCATAATTTATCATTATTCATAAACTTTCACCTTTCATAGCCTTAAGGCCAAACACTCACACATTCAATAATAGATATTTTTATTTCCAAATTGGTCAACAATTTACTTACAAAATTGGACTAGACCTTGAAACATAAATAGACACAACAATTGCCACTTTTGGACAACATTGCTACATCTTTCAGTTAGCTTTAATTTTTATTATTACAAGCATTTAAGGTTAGTATGACATAACAAAAGATGACCTATTTTGGACAGCAATAATCCTCCTACTAACGACAACATTTAACAACTAAAATACAATAAGTGTCTTAAATCGGGCAACCAATGATTTACAATATAACAAAGAAAGATATTAATTAACTAAGCACCATGAATTTGTCCTAATTTGGAATGCCAATGATTTATAGTATAACAAAGCGACATATTAATTAACTATAAACCGTCTTAAGTTCAACTTTAACTCCCTCATGCAAGTACAAATCGAACAAACATGTAAGCTAACTTCAAACCTTCCCCAAATGTGCTTGTTAAACTTTAATGTACCATTCACCACTCGAATAGCTATTATCAAAATTAATTAACCTTTTTCAACCGACAAAGAACAATGAATGAACACCAAAATAAATAAAATTTTAAAGTATGGAGTTCAAGAACTCACTAAAGTCAACAGATTAAAATAACCCTTAGATATAACTTCAATGACCTATGCTTTGTATTTATTCTCACCCAATGATCCTCGTAATGGTAGCATTAACCACATAAATGACCGAGTTTGGACATTTTAAAACACAAACTAATTTCCACAAAGATTAATTCGATACATTAAGTTGCATTCAAACAAGAATTCAATAGCATTAAATATATCACTACTATCCATTTCTTTCCATATCAGTCGACCCACACCACAAAGAATACAAACATTATTGGCATGCATGCTATCTGCATGCAGCAACCATTCAACTTCCTTCTCCCACCATCCTTACCAATTTCACCATCTGATAGAACAATAAGGGAAAAAGGAGAAAACAACAAGGGTGTGAAATTCTCACATATAACTAGTAACAAATATCGATTTACTAATTTACCTTATCTCCAATAACCAATAGAATTACACATACCAACATCGAACTCATTTTACGGGTTTAAATTCCACATCATCAAAAATCTATTTAAGCATATACTTATAATAATTCAGGCATAAAGCCCGCTAGGCTTAAAGCCCGATATCTTTCATCGGCACAAAGCCCGCTAGGCTTAAAGCCCGATCTTATCCACCAAGGCACAAAGCTCGCTAGGCTTAAAGCCTGAATACTTTCACTGGCACAAAGCTTGCTAGGCTTAAAGCCCGAATATCATATTTATAAAGTCTTCAGTAACCAATTCATACATCGAAACTTTTATATACTTCATAATCTTTGTATGCAATTTGTCGAATATCATATCTCAACCGAACTAAACTTAATCATATTAAATTATACCTTTAAAATAACGATCCATCTAAGCCACCCTTTAACATATATACATTCATAAAGCTTAAACCTCAACCACATAGGTACATATATTTCCATTAAAATTATACACATCAATTTAGATAATTTCTATACAATATGATTGCTTAAAAACTTACCTCGAATATCGACGGACTTCGCTTCCCAACTATTCAATTAACTCCTCCTTTCCCCAATCCAATTCCGATTCTTTTTGTTCTTGATCTAAATAATTGCCAAGTAATTTATTCAAATTCAATTTTCCTATTTAATTTAATCCAATAATAATATTGACAAGATTCTACTATTTAACTCATATAATTTACACCTTTTAAAAAAAATCCTCGAAGCATTAAAACTCAAATTACCTAGATTCGACTAAGACACATTGAAGGCCGAATACCCCTAGCCCTTGTATCAATTCATTTTTTATTATTAATATTATTAGCTTCTTGACCGCCTTTTGAAAATTTCATTCATAACAATCTAACACATTTTGTCTCTTCACCCCTTTTTATGGTCGCATATACTACTTCAACACACATATATATCTCAACATATATATGTATATATACAAGTTTATAAGACCAAACAATTTAAACCAACTCAACATCATAAACATTCACCCAAACATTAGCCGAATGTAAAGGGCATTTCTATGCTCAATTTACAATAATTTCCATAACATTTCAAACAATTTAAAACTACTATTTTCTATTTCCTCAAAATCCCTTTCTCAACTTATCTTGTATTTACTAACACAACACCCCACAATTTCACCTCCATGGCCGAATCTAAGTGTACCAAATTCTAAAAATTTTAACATGGTTTTGATAAAAATCAAGATAACCAACTCAATTTAATAGGAATTTACTAAAATAAAACTCAACTAAGAGAACATGCATCAACCGAAACTATGAAGCTTAAGTTTTTCTCTTCTTTCCTCTTTGTTTTCGTGGAGAAGATGAAGAAAATGGGGAGATAAAAATAATGTTTTCTTATTATAAGCATACTATCACTATGCCGTCCATCACCATGAGATTTGGGTTAATTGACATGCAAATTTATTCTTTCAAACAACACTTCAATTAAACCCTTTAATTTAATGAATGCTACTTTTTACCACTTATGTAATTTGGTCCTTTTTCTTAAATTAAACATACAAACAGTCAAATAATTTCACGAAATTTTAACACATGCTCAATCATACATATTTAACACGAAAAATAATATTAATTTATTTTTTTGACTAGAACTCGTGGTCCCGAAATCACATTTCTGATCAGGCTAAAATCAAGTTGTTCTCAAGTGGGATTTTATTATAATTTAGTATTAAATTATAAAACAATTATAATATAATCTTTAACATATAAAATAATACTTAAAACATGTTATAAGACCACATTGCCGTCCACTATAACTTAAAATGGTTATATTACCCTTTAAGGACTTCACTAAAATAAGGCCACATCAATCTAACCATAAATCAATAAAAGGCCACTTTTACCTGTTACGCGATTTAGTCCTTTGTAACTAATTGAGCACACAAATAGTTAAATTTTTATACGAAACTTTCACACACATTAATTCACATATAACTGACTCAAAATATAATATTAAAATATTTTTCGGACTCGGATTCGTGGTCCCGAAACCATCGTTCTGATTAGGGTCAAATTCAGACTGTTACATTAAGAGTTGAATCTGGATGATATCGATCACTTTGAAGCTTCGAGATCTACAATACCTACGTATAGAAATAAATAAACCATACGTTGAGCAATAGGGCTCAGTAGTGCTAACATGATTTGAATCAATAATTCAAATAGAAACAAATGCAATCAATATGTGATCAACTATCAAATAATATCAAGTTTACATTTCATGTCTCACGTGCCTAACTTCTTACTATATTCCATTTGACATTTTATACAATGATTATATAATCATTTTATCATCATATCTCAATTACAAATATATCATAGCATGTTATAAAATTCATTTCATTTTCATTTTCATTTTCTATCACACCTCAAATCTAATTGATCTGAGCTAGAGGCGCGTAGACGTGAAGTTGTCTATTTTGGCGCACTTTGGTAGGCAAGTCGCCAAATTATAAGCTTATGGCGAACTAATGTCTTGGCAAATTAAGTACCTACCCATGGAAGTATAACAAGATTTAGTTTTTGACGTATTTCAAGATTTAGTTTTTGATGTGTTCTTTAATAAAAGAAAGAATTCGATAAAAGAAAAAAGTAAGCTTTATGTAGGTTACCACCAAAGGTATAGTTCGTCTAGTTTGTTCAAGCACTATGAAGAACAAGTCTTGGTAACTAGATTTGGTTATAAACTAATTCAACTGCCTGGTCAAATAGTTTTTTGAACAAGACTCTCATTTATGCTTCTTCCAAATTTTATAGGTCATTAGGAAGGACATATTCTAAAAATTCTTGACACTTGTCAAATTCCACTAAACGGGAGTGGATTATTTATATATATGTGTGTAAGGTTCGTAACAAAGTTTTATAGGTCATTAGGAAGGACATATTCTAAAAATTCTTGACACTTGTCAAATTCCACTAAACAGGAGTGGATTATTTATATATATGTGTGTAAGGTTCGTAACAAAGTTTCTTCTTCCTTCAAAATGACTGTAGTTCTTAAATATTAAATGTTATCTGCTAGTTATTCTTCTTAAGTTAACTGGAAGCTAAGGATTCTTGGAAATAAACAAAGGATGTTCCGTCTCCTGGTAAGTCTAGTAACTCTACATGTTAAGAGTAAGGATGCTATGAAGTATATAGACGTTAGGTTATGATTAAGAAGCCCTGTATAGGGATTTTTTGTAGATGAAATGTTAGTAATCTGTCTGTAAATGGGTTTTAATGGTAAATTAATGTCCTTTAAGCAGTTGTTGTTGTTGGTTTGAACTGGATGTCTAAATATGGAGTTGGTAGCTGCAGTAGGTAAGTTTCAAGTGAGTCTCTAGTATCAACTCATACAAATCCTTATAGACAAGTCCTTGTGAGTGAATAAGTACTTGAATGATTGTTGAAAATAAATATGAAATCTTGGTATAGTATCCTTGTGAGTTCAATATGTAATGAATTGTATGAATGGGTGTATAATATTTTGTGAAACGACTATGTATGTGTGCCTGAAATGTATATTGTGATGTGTGATTGTGTTGATATGTGTGAAATGTGTATTAAGTATGATTTGGTAAAAAAAGATGAGTATAACCTATCTGAATGGGTACTTATGTAGATATACGAGGTATGTGTGTAAAAAGGTTTATGAAATAGGGTGAGTTGAGTATTGGAAGTGTAACACCCCTAACCTGTGTCCATGTCAGACTAAGGTTAAGAGGAATTATCGGACATATCGGAACATTTTTTTCAAACATACATTATGCATTAACACATCATCAACATTCATAATCACTTTGTCCCTTTAGAAGGTCTATGTGACCTTAAACATGTTTTAGAGAGGGTTCGGGACTAAACCGATCTTATACAGAAACTTTGTGAAACTTGGAAAATTTTTCTTTCTAAATAGAGCACATGCCCGTGTGGCTAGGCCGTGTACTACACATGGCCATGCCTTGGACCATGCCTCAGCTTGTGTTCAAAACTGACCTAAATCACACGGCCTGTCACACGTCTGTGTGTCTGGCCCGTGTGCAACACTGATTTGAGTCACTCGACCTATCACATGCCCGTGTGTCTGGCCCGTGTGCAATCTTGGTTAACTCCAAATTGAGACAGTGAAAGACACAGTCGGGACGCACGCCCATGTGCACAACCATATGGGCAACTATAGGCCATTTTCAAGGCCAAATTTCCACGTATTAGGGTCATACCTACAAGCATCATTTTATAACCCAAAACAACCAAAACATATCACTTTCAATATACCAACCTCTCATCAAAACATACTAACCTTTGCATCACATAACATGGACTAGATCCATCCATAATCAAATTCATAAACAAGCCATATCACGACTATATATATACATATTTCAAAACATAACCTAAGTTCTCTAGCCTATACATGCCATACTTCAATATGTACATTTTCGAAAGGTACCAAAATATAGTTTGATAGTGTGGTGATGATCCTCGACGATCCCTAAGCTTCCAGTAGCTTCGATAATCTATAAAACAATACAAACACACACAAAGTAAGCTTTTAAAAGCTTAGTAAGCCATATACAAATAAACTTATCATATAGAACATTCATAAACCATTTCACTTGCATAAACAATGGCATAACATAATAGCAAATTCATAATTCTCATTTGGCTCAATTGTTTCTAGCCACTTGCTTACAAATATATCACATCTCTAAGTAGCTCATTTGATCATAGCACATTTGTATATATCACATTTCATTTCAATGTTCTCAAACATGTACCTCAAACCCACATTTTTCACATATACTTACTTTTCATACTCGAACTTTGTGTATATTTGAAACGTACCTGCATTGGTAACACATTTCACATAATCATTCATTTCATGGAATGCCCGTTGAACCGTTTAAAATCCAGAAGGATACTCGGATAACTCAGAAAGTTCATACAATGCCAACATCCCAGATGTGATCTTATATGTAATCAGTATCGATGCCATTGTCCCAGACAGGGTCTTACACAAAATCATATACGATGCCAATGTTTCAGACATGGTCTTGCACGTAAATAAAAATTCGATGCCAACTTCCCAGATGTGGTCTTACACGATAACACAAATCAGAAACCTATGTCATGAAATATGTATCCTAACTATTCCTAAGGTTCGTACGGGACTTTTCAGACATTGACACATTTTTGGAACTTTTTCGGACTTCACGTATTCAGCTCAATTCGCCATATATCACAATTCATTCTCATATAAACTGTAACATCCCGAAATTGGGCCTAGTAGGATTGGGTCGATTGGGCCTTGGGCTTCGGAGTGTTTAAAATCTTCAAGAATATGAGAATGGTGTTTTTACAAATTGGATTTATTAGTTAAGTGAATTTGGAAGGTTACGAGGTTTCTATGAATTCTCGGGTTTAATTGGGCTTTAGGAAAGATTTGAGTATCATCTTGTTGCTTGTGTTAGCTCGGATATGATTTTATTGTGTGCCTAGTATAGTCTTGTGAAGGCTTGGAATTATTTGGATTTAGAATAATTTTTAGTATGGAGAATTTAGTGAAGTGGATTAGGTGATCTTGACACTTAAGTTAATTTAAGAGTTAAATTCTAGCACATGAGGAGTTAGTGGCAATGTGGTTATGGCGCATGGATGGTTGCTTGAGGGAAGTGGTTCGAGTAGCATGGAAGGCATATTAAGGATTTTATTTTTATGCATCCTAGCATTAAGTGTAGGTCAAGTTCTAGTTATGGAAGGTTGGACTTTCAATTTTTGGTAAGTTGAATATTGGTTTAGGAAAGTTTGTACTTTGGGAAAGGAATCTTAAGGTTTATGGAAGGATGGGGGGACATAAGGCTTGGCTTAAGGGAGTTGTTTTGGAAACTCTCCTATGGCCATTAGTGCATAAATGTGGATGGCATGTGTGGCTAGGGGGTGGCCGAATGTTGATAGGAAGTTTGGGGGGGCAATAGTTGGCCAACTTTAGCATTTTGTGCATCATTTGGCATTTTTCTCTTCCTCTCCAAAAACTCCCTCTTTGGCCGAATGTACCTTAGGCATTTTTGTGCAATTTTGCTTTTGATTTAGCACTCATTTGTGTTTGAATCAAATTCTAATTTCTTTCTCTCATTTTCCTTTTGAAACCGAAACCACATTTTGCATTTTTGTGCACTTTTTTTTCGGCAAACTAGGTGTTTGGCCGAACCTCTTTCTCCCATCTTTCTCTTTTCTTTCTGTTGATATTTGCTCAAAACCACATTTCTTTTTAGTTTCTTTTGGCCGAATCTTCCTCCTTCCCAAATCTCATTTCTTTCACTTTTGCTCAAAGTTAATAACATCCATTTCCATTCTATTTTCTTCTTCCATTTTCTTCTTTCTTCCATTTCCAAATCCTTCTTCTCTTATTTTTTTTCACTTTTATTTTCTCTTCTTGTTCTCCACTATAGCCGAATCTTTTTCTCTCTTTTGGTGTTATCTTGGCCGAATATCATCAAGGGTAGATTTTCTTTGGGTTCATCTATAACCGGTTTTGAAGATAGGTAAGTGTCTTGGCCGAATTTCCTTTTTCTTTCTCTCTTTTCTATGTTGTTTTTCTTGAGGGCAAAGGCCAAATTTTTGGGCATTTGTTAGCAAGGTTCTAACTATTATTAGGAATCGATTATTCTTTTAGGCTCTTTGGGACTTTGGAAGCAATCGATCTAAGCCTTACCTTTCTAGCAATCAAAGGTTGGTATGTCAAGTGGTAAGAATTCTTGTCGATTATCATTCTTCTTGAGGATAAAGCCTAAGACTTTTGGGATTAAGATATGATGTTGGCCGAATGGTCATGGTTATAGTTTTGTGGTTTGGCCGAATGTAGGACAAGGTGACCTAGTACGGTAGATCGAATCTTCGGAAGTTAATATTTGCGTTGGTGAAAGGTGTGTACCTTACACACTTTATAACTCGGTAATATGTATATATGTGTTAAATAACTATTCATGTTGTTAAAGCCGAAAACTATGAGATCTTGGTATGATACCTTTGATGGGTATGAGCATGGATACGGGTAAGTCCGTTTCGATATGATGTTGCTATATGTTGATTATCACGATCTACGATGTATATATATTGGTTATATATTCATATCAAAGTATAATGACATGATTTGTTTATCTATTGCATTGGTATGGGCGATATGAGAGGAGGGGGAAGATTTGATATCGTGTCCTTGGGACACCAGAGGTTTGGCACCTCCAGTCGTTTGGTACCACATATTCATGTCTTTGGGACATCAGAGGTTTGGCACCTCATAGCGACTCGTCCCAGTGGTTTCGCACCATCGTGGGTTGGCCCCACTTTTGATGATTTAGGATTGTCGCCAGTGATTTGGTATCACACGTGGGTTGGCCCCACAACTTGATTATTCGTGACTTCGGGTCACGAGTGGTTTGGTACCACATATTCGTGTCTTTGGGACACCAGAGGTTTGGCACCTCATAGCGACTCGTCCCAGTGGTTTCGCACCACCGTGGGTTGGCCCCACTTTTGATGATTTGGGATTGTCGCCAGTGATTTGGTATCACACGGGGGTTGGCCCCACAACTTTATTATATCGTGACTTTGGGTCACCAGTGGTTTGGCACCACCAGTGGTTTGGTACCACATGGGGTAGAAAAGGAGTTATGGATGGCTAGGTTTGGGTGCATCATATATATACATTGCTTGGTTATAATTTGTGTAAGTATGTGGCATTTACCCGGAAGAGGGATTATGCACTGAGTCTTGGTGACTCACCTTCTCCCTTACCTTTTCAGGTGATTCGTAAATTCGCGGATGAGGAGCCGGATGAACTCGAGGAGGCCATGCAATAAAATTTGGTTTTACATGAACTTTCATTTGGGTACTTTATTTTAATTTGGTTTCTATCTTTTTTATGGATTTGTAATAAGGCCTCTTTAATTATGTTTTTGGATTTATTTATACGCTTTGGATTTGTTTTAAATATGGCTTATAAATTACATGGTTGATATAATAATTTGAGTACCAAGTTTTCTAAACTGCAAAACGCGATGGTTTTTAAAACGTTACCATCGGGTAACATAAATCAATTGATAGTATTTAACAACTTAAGTATTTTTGATAACTCATACTATTTTCCAAAATTCAAGTTTCCAAATTTCTATTATATACGGTTTTCAAAATAATCGCTTGGGTTTCTTTTAAAGTTTTCTAATATAAGGAATTGTAACAAAGTTTTTAAAGATTTATTTTCATGATTTCAAAGTAAGTTATCGGATTTTAATTTATTATACACACGATTTTCTACGAACGTAGAACAACAAAAAGTTTTTCACAAAAATTTAATCGTTAACTCTATTTTCTTTGAAACGTTTTCCTTCGTGGCATGCCAGATTCGGTCATGGCGTATTGACCGGGTTTGGGGTGTTACATAAACAATAATAATTCAATTTAAACACATTTATTTGTATACCGACTTACCTCGTACAGGAAAGAACGGAAGCGAACGACTATTCTACTACTTTCGACTTCCCCTAATCTATACACATATTTGGTTCTTGATCTATACACATTCAAATTTAACTCTTTTACTCACCAAAACATTCAATTCAATCCATATACACATATTTAGGGAATTTTACAAATTAGCCCTTACATTTTCAGATTTTGACATTTAAGTCCCTATTTCATAAAATCACAAAATTCACATAATTTCTTTTTACCCATGCTAGGTCGAATGTTACTACACTTCATATAAGCCCATATATATTCATTTATTTCACATTTTAGTCCCTCAAAATATCATTTTCTCAATTTAGCCCAAATTACTCAAATTCATCAAAAATCCAAAGATAAAACTTATAAATCTCATATCAAGCTTCCATAACTCATCAACTAACATCATTAAACTCATATAATCATCAATGGTATAACTTGAAATCTTCATTAAATTCAGAAATTAAGACATGGGCTTAAGAGAACAGGAAGCAACGATTACAAAAACTTAAAAATCACTAAAAACCAAGCTCAAAACATACCTTGATTTAGCTAAGTGAGTGTCGAATGCAAAGAAAGCTTAAAACCCTTTTCTTTCTTCAATTTCGGTGCAAAAAGATGAATAAAAACATGTGTTTTACTTTATGTTTTATTTATTATCAAATATTAATATAATTACCATACTAACCTTATTAATTTCATTTAAAATCCACTATCCTTAGGCATTTTTGTATATCCAATAATCAAATGGTCTAATTACAACATAAATACCTCACATTTAATAAACCATGTCAATTCGACACTTAATTAAACAAAGCACAACTTTTACATTTTCTGCGATTTAGTCCTTTTTTCAAATCAAGCATACAAACGGATAAATTAAATCACGAAATTTTCACAGATATCAATTCACACATTATAAATACGGAAAATAATATTAAAATATTATTTTGACTCAGATTTGTGGTTTCAAAACCACTATTTTGACTAAGGTCTAAACTAGACTGTTACATGAAGGTTGTGATGTGAGTCTTGAGATCGTGGTGCAATTTGATGAAGTTTATTGGGATAGTAAACACGAGTTCTAATATGACATTTTTAAAGAAATTCCATGGCCATGGCACATTCCCAAAAGGGCGGATGAGCAGCATTTATCCACTAGGTTTTTACGTGTTCCGAGGCGATAATGGGCAAACCTTATGCTATGTGAGTTTAGGCAAATCCATATAGCAAACACGATAGTTCATGGAGTGCCTAGGTGGCATTTTGTTAGCCTTTGTGATATGCTCTACGAATTGCCTTTTTGGTGTATCTTGTATGTTGCCCTTACGACGTATTCTGTCTGACCCTTGGTGACGTATTCTGGTAAGTCTATGTCAAGGAAATTATCTGTCTGAAGTTTTTGAGTGAATAATCCTGTGATAAAATTGAATAAGTCTTGAAGAAAGTTTAATAAGTATGATTCAGTATGTTCAAAGAGGGTATATATCGTGGTTATATGTTAATTTAGTATATGGGTGTATCCAATATAAGAGTCTGTCAGTTTGAGTTACCGATATTATTAAGGTGGGATTCTGAGCTATCTGATATTCATTTTATTTGTATAGTATCATGTCTTGTTCTAAACTTTGATGGAATCTAAGTTGTTCATAATATTAGATGTCTTGTGCTTGTAACAAAGCTGTGCATAATTCTTTTAAACAATCTGGAGTGTTGCTCATTAGTATGAGTATGTATTGGGTTGAATCAGGGTATGGTCTAAATTATGATCTAATCTAGCAAGATCGGTATGGGTATTCACCAAAAGTATGAACAGTAAGTGGTATCAGCCAAGAATAGTACTTTTGATTAACAGTTCTAGAATGACCGTTGAAAGTTGTCTAAAGAGAAAAGAAAAGGTAGTATCGATTGTCAAGACCTGGAGTTAGAAATTAGTTGGATGAATGATGATATGGTAAGAATTATAAGTGGCATATAAGTATGAAATTATATAACTGACAATGTGAAAGTATCTACCAAATATAGATATGGGAAAATTCAAATACTCAAGAATGAAGAATTTATCAAGAAAAGCTAAAAAGTATGTTGTGTTCAAAACTCACTAAGTTCCTCTAAACTTACTAGTGTTATGTTTATGTTTCAGGTATTATTTTTTAAGTGAGAGTGCTAGGAGAGGCAGTGCTAGGAATGTGCTAGAGATGCTACAAACGAGGATACTATGCATACAGTGGACTTGGTTGCACAAGTGGCGTATTGTAGAATTACGCCATATGAGTCTATTTTATTAAACTTATGTATTGTAATAAATTATTATATATATGATGCATTATGTTTAAATACATTTTATTGTTTCTGTAATTATAATGATTTATGGTAAGCGTTAAGGAAAATGTCTTGTGTTAAAAATCTAAGAAAGTTGTTTAGAAATTTGTTAAGTGAATTGTGTAATAACACCCAAGATCCGGACCCAGAGAATTGAGTTGGGTTAAGGGCCTTACATTTTCATTTTCTCATTTCTATATCAAATCCAATAATTCATTTTTACAATTGGATCAACCCTCAAGGATTGTATTAACCAAATCATGTGTCATTACTCATGCCATCATTTATTGTTTAAACATCAAGTCATCAAGATACCATTATGCAATTCAATAACCAATGACATTAAACAAAATAATGTTTCCATAATCTCTATTAATCGGATACAGGTTGAAGACAGATACGCAGATCATCCAACCATCACACCAATATATCTGGCACCTAGTGCCTCATCGGTACGTTTGAAGTATAATATGCGCTCCGCATCTCATCGGTATAAACTAAAGCATATAAATGTGCCTAGAACCTTATCAAAATGTTTGAAGTATAATATGACCTCTACGCCTTATCAATATAAATCGGATTATATTCTCGTACACTAATCCTATGACATACCAACTATATCCAACTCTGTCCGAGACCATTAATAGGGTACAATTATTTTCAAGCAGATATACATGATTCACAATTCATACTTTCATACATAACTAATCATATCAAGCTCAATTTGATACATATAATTTCATATTATCATATTGATGTCCATTAAACTAACTAATAAATTAACTAAGGCAAATGCACTTATCAATTAATAGTATAGCTATAGTGAACACTTATATCGTTCCCTCGAAGACTACAATTACTAGTAATTTTCATCTTTCTATTATTTAATCTAATAATTTAAAGGATTGATTAAAACTAAAATCAACTAACTAAATTAACTAACGAATGCATTAAAGAAATAAAACACAAAAACAATCAAATATCAACCAAGTGACAAAACAATACCTATGTAAGAATCCACCTAGACTTTTTTAATAATTCTCAATCTAATTTATGCAATTTCTTTTCTTAGTTTCTTTGATCTGTAGAAATCCCTAATTTATGCTAATCTCTCTTTTGAACATAAGAACAACTAACTCTAGGTTGATTGATTTAAATTTCTTACTAATTAAAACCTCCATTATCGCATTAATTCGCTCTATGGTTCCCTCTATTAGATTTGACTCTAATCTTGTAGATTTATGTCGTCCTATTTCTAGGATTGCATGCAACTCCATTCAATTATGCGATATCTAATCACAAGAAGGGTCTATTCAACCTCAAACTTATACACATCAAACATGGATTAATACTCTAGAATTATCAACCCAAGAACAATTAAGCATTCATAGTTGAAAATAAAGAACTAAGGTTTTATTGCATAAAACTAGAAATAAAATAATATAATCCATCCTAGGGTTCATCTCCCCAAGGTATTTAGAAAATTAGTCCATACTTGCAAGAAGAAACACCAAAAATACAATATAACCACTAAAATAAAAGAAACTCATCAGAACTTCCTTGGAAATCAACTTGGACTCTTGAATCTTGATGGAGAATTGCTTTGAAATCGACTTTAATGGTGTCACTCAAGTAATTTTCATGCGATTCTATGACGATTACTATCTCCACCTTGTATTTCCTTATTTATACATTCTTAAAGTGCTAAAAAACCTAAAAATTGCCACTTTCACCTGTTAGTGCATATGGTTCTTGAAATCCACACACCTTGGACACATGCCCTTGTGGCTTAGTTTGCTCAATGGAACAAACTAAAAATGCCAAGAGAGGGTGAATTGGCCTTTAAAAATTTTGGTGAAAGCAAATACAAAAATGAAACAATGAACACAAAGAATTTAGAGTGGTTCGGCCCCAATTGCCTACTCCACTACCTTAGCTTTCCACCACTAAGGATTTTCCCAAATTCACTAATTTGTTCAACCTTTGAGGACAAGGTTTAACCTTACAACTCATTAAGATTTCTACCCTAAATCTTAAGTTACAAACCCTCTCACAGAGATACAAATAAGCAAATAAAGAAAAAATCCTTATAAGATTAAGTTGTTTGCAAAATAAAGCTCAAATGCAATAAAATACACTTGAAAAAGAGAATAGAGATAAAGTTCACAAGTGTATGTAAGAAGAATGTGAAAGCATTAAGCTCTAAGGTTGTTAGATTGATGACTTTTGCTTGAAAGTGCTTTTCTTATTGTTGTAGCTTTATAGAAGATGGTATTTATACCCCTTAATAGATTTTCAACTGTTGAGGTTGTTGGTGTAGTGAATATAACTGTTGAGGATGTAAAACCAGAGCATTTATTTCACCTAAAACTGCGAGTATCAATACCAAATAAAAGGGCATCGATAATTTTTGTAATAAATGCTAAGTCAATGACCATTGGGATTTATTAGTAGATACCAAGCAATGTTTTACCGATACTTTTTGAAATAGGTATCGATACCGAATCGATACTTTGTAGGTTTTATGTAATAGCCAGATTTTAGGGCTAGTCGGAACAGTGGTTTTGGGACCACTAATCCGAGGTCGGAGAAAATTTTAATATTATTTTATGTGTTATAGCATGATTATAAGGATGCATGAAAATTTTGGTGCTTTAATTCTAGCGATTGTATGCTTAATTGTGAAAAAGGAGTAAATCGCATAAAGTGCGAAAGTTCTATTTTACAAGCTAGGAGTGTCTAATACCTGTGGAATATTAAATTGGAGGTCCTTAAAGTGCAATTAGACCACCATAAAGGTGATGGCCAGCCAAGGGAGACAAAGGCATTAAATTGGTCAAAAATTTGGTGATAGTAGGTGACTAAAATGAATAAAATAAGATAAATAAAGAAGATGTCATCTTTTACTATTCCCATTTCTTCTTCCACTAAAATTTGAAGAGGAAATAGAGGTTTTTGGAGTTCAAACTTTCAGCCAAGCTATTCCCTTGCAAGTAAGTGATTTTAGAGGTCTTTTTTGATAATTTTTGTACTTTTGGAACCCCTAAAGCTTAAGCTAGCTAATGGGGGGACTATTTTGTAAAATGGTTGAAAGTTTAGGGATTTTCCATGAGAGTTTTTATGTTGTTTGCTGAGTTTTTATGGAAGAAAATGAATGTTGGTGGGTAAAGGAATAACTTTTGTGAAAGGTTTTTCCAAGAAAACAACTAAATGGGACTTATTTGTGAATGTTGTAATTGAGTAATAAATGCATGAAATGATTGGTTTTGTGAGTTGTTATAAGAGAAATAAATGTTCAGGTAGGCTTGTTTAATGAGAAAATATGATGAAAAATTATTTACGAGCCTAGGGGCAAAATAGTCATTTTTACCTAAGTAGAAATTTTGAAGTGTCATGAGTTATGTAGTGATTAAATGAGTGAATTTTATTATTATAGATCAAGAAGAGCGTGGAAACAACCTTGATCGAGGAAAGGGTAAGGTTATGGACTAAATCGTCGATTAACACATTTTGCACCGAGGTAAGTTTATGTGTAAACGATACATCTTTAGTACATATGTTGTTACCTATTAATGCATTGTATAGGTGGAATTACTTGTTGGTGAGATTGATTGAAAATGATAGATAATGAGTAACTCTCGTATGAACTTCGGAATAGAAATGTGAGTACGAATAAATATTTGTAAATATGTAATTGTTGGTGGGCTATGTGCGATACCACCTTGCTATTCATTGACGATGGGCTGTGTGTGATACCATCATTTACATTACCATTTGGTGGGCTATGTGCGATATCATCGTAATTATTATGGTTGGTGGGCTACGTGCGATACCACCGTAATTATTATTGTTGGTGGGCTGTGTGTGGTACCACCCTATTATTGATTAATGGTGGGCTGTGTGCGAAACCACCGGGTACTTATTATCATTCCAAGGGGTTCATAAAGAAAATTGTTTAAGTAAATATTTTATGTGACTTTGAGATGATAAGTGCAGGGCATAAGTCCAAATAAATGTGAGCAAAGTATATGATATGGTTGGGATGTGGTAAGAGTTGAGATGAGTAAGCATGTTTATGGTAATATGAATTGTTCTTACATAGTATGTAATGTTTTTGATTGATTAGCATACGGTATGATGCTTATTGTTTACCTGTAGACTTACTAAGACTAAAGCTTACTCCCTTTCTTTTCCCTTGTTTTATAGTGTCAAAGAGCCAATTCGAGATACAAAGATAATCTATACTATCAGTACATTTTGGTATATTTAGACTTAGCATTTTGAGTATGGCATGTATAGGGGCTAGACTTAGTGAAATGTCATGTTGTTTTGGCCAAGTGTGTTGGCTCTTTTAAAGAAGAACTGTTTTGTATAATGCCATAGTTGATGGTTCATTATTATTAATCTATGAAAAGATGAGGTTATTCATGATTGTGTATGGTGCATGATTGGGTTGCTTGGTTAAAGTGTGCATGAATGGGTTGATGGTTGAGTGTGATTTATGTTTGTATGAGTTAGGGTGATAAAAAGAGCTTGGCAAACAGCCTTGTTCTTGTCCACACAGATAGACACACTGGCGTGTGTCTAGGCCGTGTGTGACACACGGTCAGCCTCATGTTAGTTTTACAAGTCAGTATGCTTAATAGTAAACGCACGAGCAGAGACACGACCGTGTGTCTCAGCCGTGTGGAAGGTACAGCCATGGTCATGGATGTGTGCCCAGGCCGTGTGAAGTCTGCACCTGAAATTGGAATTTAATTCGCCACACGGTCGAAGGACACAGGCGTGTGCCTAGGCCGTGTGATATTTTTAAGTTGATGACGTTAGAAACAAAATGCCAAGGTTTTAGCACACGGGCTAAGACACGGGTATGTTGAGGCCGTGTGAGGGACATGGGTGTGTGTCCGGCTGTGTGAAAACCCCTATAGGTTCGAATTGAGAAATAATTCTACACGGGCGTATGGACTGTTTAGAGAAAATTTTCTAAGGTCTTCCAAAGAGCTTCAAAGGAGCTCAATTTGATCCCGAACCATTCCTAAACCGTGAATTAGGCCTTGTAGGCTTGTTTAAGAGGTGTTACGAAAAGTTTTAATTTGGACTGGATTGCGTATAAGCCTAGTATTGCCTTGTACCCTAATCCGGCGTTGAATACGGGTAAGGGGTGTTACATTTAGTGGTATTAGAGTTATGATTTATTCGGTTCTCAGACTACCGTAGCGTGTGTAAGAGTCTAGCTTTCATATAGTAAATGGATCCTGATCGAGCGGCTGCTAATGACACTGCTAGTAACACGCCGGCTCTCGCGCAAGGGACCGCACCTGTAGAAAGTAGACCCGAGATTTTGGGTCAAGGAGAAGAGGCTCGGGAAGCCTTTCTCCACATGATCAGTAACTGGTACACCGAATTTGTACAAGCAAACCCTAATGCTCAACCTCTTCCACCCCCTCCTATACCTCAGCCAGTTCCCGTGGCTCCTCAAGGTATAGGCTTGGTAAGTGTGACTAAATCTCCGATCGATAAGATTCGAAAACAAGGGGCCGAGGAATTTAGAGCTAATATAGACGATGACCCTGAGAGAGCGAAGTTCTAGCTTGAGAACTCTATGCGGGTATTCGATGAACTCTCTTGCACGCCTGAGGAAAGCTTAAAATGTGTCGTGTCATTACTGAAGGACTCGGCATATCGTTGGTGGAAAACGTTGACGTCAGTAGTTCCAAGGGAGAGAGTGGCATGAGACTTCTTCTTAGAAGTGTTCCGAAAGAAGTACATAAGTCAGAGATTTATAGATCAGAAACGGAAAGATTTCTTTGAATTGAAGCAAGGCAAAATCACGGTGGTAGAGTATGAGCGCGAGTTTGTTAGGCTCAGGAAGTATGCACAGGAGTGTGTGTCTACAGAAGCTATTTTGTGCAAGAGGTTCGAAGATGGGTTGAATGAGGATATCAGATTGTTAGTCGGGATTTTGGAATTGAAGGAATTCGTGGTTTTGGTCGATAGAGCTTGCAAGGCTAGAGAGTTAAATAAGGAAAAGAGAAAAGCCATGAATGAGGCCTGAGATGCAAGAAAGAGGCCAATGAGTAAGTTGTTCCAAATTGAATCAAAGAGATCCAAGGAAATGAACTCTTGGACGATTGTTTCAGTTGGGTATTCACACTGAGATCGAGGTAATACATACTCGGGCTCAAGAGTTCAAGCCACCTCGATCGCAAGCGTGGGTAATACAAATTCAAATAAACCGGAGTGTCCAAATTGTGGTAGGCAACATAATGGGGAGTGCTGGGGAAATAACCGTAATTGCTAAAAGTGTGGTTCACCCGACCACTTCATTTGGAACTGTCTAGAGAAGGATGAGAAGGATAGAAAACAAGAAGTAAGGGCAAGCAATGTACCTTCGAGGGGTAGACCACAAAAGAACCCGAGAGGTGGGACTAGTAGTAGAGGTGCTATTGCCGTTTGAAAAATTTGACCTAATTCTTGGTATGGATTGGTTGACTGCTCATAATGTTTTAGTAAACTGTGGTAGTAAGTTTACCGAATTGAGATGTGTAAATGGAGGTGTCATTCGGGTTGAATCAGGTAAATTGGATAGTTTTCTTGTAGTGATTTCGTCTATGGTAGCTGAGAAATACATGAGAAAAGGGTGTGAGTCCTATCTCGCCTTTGTGTTGAATACTCCAGAGTCAGAGGTAAAGATTGAATCAGTACCTGTGGTGTGCGAGTATCTGGACGTGTTCTTGGAAGAGTTACCCGGGTTGCCTCCAGATAGAGAGGTTGAGTTTGGTATTGAGTTAACTCCGGGTACGGCACCTATTTCGGTTACTCTAAATAGGATGGCACCATTGGAGTTAAAAGAATTGAAGGTTCAATTGTAAGAGTTAATTGATAAGGGTTTTGCAAGACCGAGCTATTCACCGTGGGGTGCTTCGATACTTTTTGTGAAGAAGAAAGATGGGTCGATGAGATTGTGTATAGACTACAGACAACTCAACAAGGTAACAATGAAGAATAAGTATCCTTTGCCAAGGATAGATGATCTGTTTGACCAATTGAAGGGAGCTACTGATGTTTTCTAAGATAGACTTAAGGTCAGCCTATTACCAGTTGAGGGTTAAGGAGCAAGATGTGCCGAAAACTACATTTCGGACGAGGTATGGCCATTATGAGTTTCTTGTCATGCCATTTGGCTTAACAAATGCTCTTGCAATTTTTATGGACTTAATGAACCGTATCTTCCGGCCGTATTTGGATAAGTTTGTAGTTGTTTTTATCGATGACATACTAATTTATTCCTGAGATGAGAGTGAACATGCAAAACATCTGAGAACTGTGTTGCAGACTCTAAGAGACAAGCAGTTGTATGCTAAATTCAGCAAGAGTGAGTTTTGGCTCTGAGAGGTCAGATTCTTAGGACACATTGTGTCGGGTGATGGAATTAGAGTTGATCCGAGTAATATCTCAGTTATTGTGGAGTGGAAACCGCCGAGGAATGTGCCAGAGATTAGGAGCTTTTTGAGTTTAGTAGGGTACTACAGACGGTTCGTAAAAGGGTTCTCTATGATTGCTACCTCGATGACGAAATTGTTACATAAAGATGTTAAGTTTGAATGGACCGAGAAATGCCAACAGAGTTTTGAGAAACTGAAAGCTTTGTTGACTGAATCACCGATTTTAGTACAACCTGAGTCGGGAAAGGAGTTTGCGATCTACAGTGATGCGTCATTAAATGGTCTTGGCTATGTGTTGATGATAGAGGGTAAAGTAGTAGCTTATGCCTCGAGACAGCTAAACCCACATGAGAAGAATTATTCGACTCACGATTTGGAGTTGGCAGCGATCATTTTTGCTTTGAAGATTTGGCGTCATTATTTGTATGGTGAAAAATGCCGAATCTTCACTGATCACAAGAGTTTGAAGTACTTGATGAATCAAAAAGATTTGAATTACTGAAGGATTATGAGCTAGTAATTGATTACCACCCGGGAAAGCGAACATGGTTGCGGATGCCTTGAGATATGCTTTTAGAGCTATGAATACAAGGTTAGCATTGTCTGATGATGTGTTATATTGGCTGAGTTGAGGGCTAGACCATTATTTCTTAATAGAAATGTAAAGCTCAAAAGAATGATAGTGAAATGCAAGTTAAAAGAGCTCAGTGCGAATCGGGAAATGACTCGAATTTTTGGGTTGGTTCAAATGATTGCTTGATGTTTCATGATAGAGTTTATGTACCAAAGGATGATGAGTTAATCTGGAAAATTTTACATGAAGCACACAATGGTTGCTTGTCAGTACATTCGGGCAGCAGAAAAATTTACAATGACTTGAAGAAGTTGTATTGGTAGCTAGGTATGAAAAGAGACATCTTTGAGTTTGTTACTAAGTGTTTGATTTGCCAACAAGTGAAAGCCGAGCATCAAGTACCTTCGGGATTACTTCAGCCAATGATGATTCCCAAGTGGAAGTGGGATTGAATCACAATGGATTTCGTAACGGGGTTTCCTATAACTCCGAAAAAGAAAGATGCTGTGTGGGTTATTATGGACACACTAACAAAATTGACTCACTTTATACCGGTGCGTGTGGATTACTCGCTTGATAAGGTGGCTAAACTGTATATTGTTGAGGTTGTAAGATTGCATGGGGTACCTATATCTATCATCTCGGATAGAGATCCAAGATTTACTTCGAGGTTTTGGAAAAAGTTGCAGAAAGCTTTGGGTACAAGATTGAATTTTAGTATTGCATTCCATCCTCAAACCGATGGCCAATCTGAAAGAGTGATTCAAGTTCTTGAGGATATGCTCTGATGATGTGTGTTAGAGTTCGAAGGAAGTTAGGAAAAATATCTACCTTTGGTTGAGTTTGCCTACAACAACAGTTACCATTCGAGTATACGGATGGCACCGTACGAAGCTTTATATGGTCGTAACTGTCGGACTCCATTGTATTAGGCCGAGCTTAGTGAGAAGCAAATTCATGGGGTTGATCTAGTTAAAGAGACCTAGGAGAAAGTGAAAGTGATCTGTGATAGTCTGAAAGCTACTTTAGATCGACAAAAGTCGTACGCGGATTTAAAAAGGAAAGAAATCGAGTTTCAAGTGGGCGATAAAGTATTCTTGAAAGTATCCCCGTGGAAGAAAATATTAAGATTTGGTCGAAAGGGCAAATTGAGTCCACGATTCATAGGGCCGTATGAGGTTATTGAAAGGATTGGGCCACGTGTTTCATGTGTCGATGTTGCGGTGATATCGTTCCAATCCTTCGCATGTGATCCCTCCAGCCGAAATTGAGATACGATCGGACATGACTTATGAAGAGGAACCAATTAAGATTTTGGCTCGAGAGGTTAAATAGTTGAGGAATAAAAGTATAGCCTTAGTGAAAGTGTTATGGCAAAAACAAGGTGTAGAAGAGGCTACGTGGGAACCGGAAGAAGCCATGAAAGAACAATACCCAAACCTTTTTACCGATAAGATTTTCGGGGATGAAAATCTCTAAAAGGAGGAGAGTTGTAACAGCCCGATTTTGTGGCTAGTTGGAATAGTGGTTTTAGGACCACTAAGTTGGAGAAAATTATTTTAATATTATTTTATGTGTTATAGCGATTGTTGGTGGGCTATGTGCGATACCACCTTGCTATTCATTCACGATGGGCTGTGTGTGATACCATCGTTTAATTACCATTTGGTGGGTTATGTGCGAGAACACCGTAATTATTATTGCTGGTGGGTTATGTGCGATACCACCATAATTATCATTATTGGTGGGCTGTGTGCGATACCACCCTATTATTGATTAATGGTGGGCTGTGTGCGAAACCACCAGGTACTTATTATTATTCCAAGGGGTTCATAGAGAAACTTGTTTAAGTAAATATTTTATGTGACTTTGAGATGATAAGTGCAGGGCATAAGTCCAAATAAATGTGATCAAAGTATATGATATGGTTGGGATGTGGTAAGAGTTGAGATGAGTAAGCATGTTTATGATAATGTGAATTGTTCTTACATAGTATGTAATGTTTTTGATTGGTTAGCAGACGGTATGATGCTTATTGTTTGCATGTAGACTTACTAAGCCTAAAGCTTACTCCCTTTCTTTTCCCTTGTTTTATAATGTCAAAGAGCTAGCTCGAGATACGAAGATAATTAGAAGATCACCCACACTATCAGCACATTTTGGTATATTTAGACTTAGCATTTTGAGTATGGCATGTATAGGGCCTAGACTTAGTGAAATGTCATGTTGTTTTGGCCAAGTGTGTTGGCTCTTTTAAAGAAGAACTCTTTTGTATAAGGCCATAGTTGATGGCTCATTATTTTTAATTGATAAACCGTAAAAGTAACATATTTTAATCCCACATTTAGTATGCTTTTGAATGACCTAGCCACGATCTACACGGGTGTGTGACATGGCCGTGTCCCCGTCACTAGAAAGTGCAATTTCACTCAGATTTGGATACTTAGGGAGAAAGAAAAGCATTCCAAGAGCCTATATATATAGCCCCTAAGTACCACCTTTGAGATGGGCGGTTAGCTAGGCCAAGGAGCCAAGCCAAAAAGGTCAGAATTGTGGGAATCACTCGAAGATAGCCAGTTGATCCATCTCAAGAAGCCGGAAGTCTACTCAAGACGGTGGATCTCTCCTTCAATTCCTTCAGGTAGTTTTAGGGATTTCTTATGTTTTGTTTTATCTTTTCTCTTGAGATGTTTTCTTTATTTGTTATTAACTAAACCCCTCAGATACTTGAAGCGGATGAAACCTATGATGGATCTTGTTATTATTTTTTGAATTATATAATAAATACTTAGTTTGTTCTTAATTATGTGTGCTTAATTCTTGTGTTAATATTTTCGGGATATTGATTCAAGTCAGATGTGCTTAGGTGGAGGAGGAATAGACCCTGCCTAAGAGTAGATCTGGCATAATTAAGCGGAGTTGATCGCACGCCTAGAGATAGGGTGACGAGATTTTTCCGGATTAAGGGGAACAATCGCTGTAAAATCAGAGTTTTAAATATTTATGAAAGAATGATCAAACCTGGAGACTAACTCTGACAATGATTAAAGGCAAGTGTACCTATCGAACAAAAGAGTATAGCTTAGGCAAGACCAGGATATCGAACCCAAAGGAACTAAAAGTACTAATACTAACTTTCTTTTTATTATTTAGCCTTAAAAATAAGTGAAGTTGCTTTAAACTATATTGGCGAAGACTAAACTAAGGAAACAAAGATAAAAAGATGAATTTGGGGATAACTGGAAAAAGACTCAGTTGATTTTGATGATACCCTCGGGAAGAATTCACCTAGACTTCACTTATTATTTAACCCTTAAATTATATGATTTCTTTTACTTAGCTTGATCCGTGAGACTCCCTAACCTATGTTAAACCCTCTCTCGAAGCGAATAACATCTAATCCTAGGTTAATTAGTGGAACTCTCGTTCGCTTATAATAACCCCCTAGGAAAGCAGTAAATCAATCAATGGACTCCCATATTAGGTTTCACCCTAATCTGGCAAAATCTCGTAACTCTATCTCTAGGCGCCCGATCAACTCCGCTTAATTATGTTAGATCTACTTTTAGGCAGGTCTTATTCCTCCTCCACCTAAGCACATTAGATTTGGATTAAACAACATAATTAAGAACAAACTAAGTAATTTATCATATGACTTAAAAATCAAATAAAAAGATCCATCTAGGTTTCATCCCCTTCAGGTATCTGAAGGGTTTAGTTCATAACTAAACAAGAAAACATCTCAAGAGAAAAGATAAAACAAAACATAAGAAAATCCTAGAACTCCCTGAAGAAATTGAAGGAGAATTCCGCCGTCTTGAGTATAATTCCAGCTTCTTGGGATGGATCAACTGGCTATCTTCGCGTTATTCCCTAACTTTGACCTTCCCGGCTTGGCTCCTTGGCCTTGCTTTGACGCCCTTTCAAAGGTGGTATTTGGGGGATATTTATAGGCTCTGGGAATGCGATTCTTTCTCCCTAAGTATCCTTTTCTGACTGAAATTGCTCTTTCCAGCGACAGAGGCACGGCCATGTCACACGCCCTTGCAAATCGAGACCTGATCGTGTTCGGATGTCTGCTTTGGCACGGCCATGTGCAGTGGTGATGAGGCCATGCTCTAGGTGTTCGTCGAGACACGGCCGTGTGGTCCTTGGCCCAGGCCGTGTCAAGTTCGTGGAAAGGCCCATTTACTTTGTTTTAGGCCCGTTTTGTTTTCTTTTCATCCTCATGTGCTTTCCTGGGTCAAAGACATGATAAGAAAGGATTAAAAGCACCTTTTTATATAAAACAAGGCTTAAATCTTCAAAAAGCATAATAAATGTGGGATTAAAATATGTTACATTTACGGTTTATCAAATACCCCCACACTTAAGCTTTTGCTTGTCCTCAAGCAAAATTCTCAACTTACAATTAAAACGAACTTTCCATGATTCATAATTCTAATCAATAATGCCTTATTCTAATTCATTGATAATTTATACATGGATAATTCAACTCAAAGATTCCTAAAAAATTCAAACAAGATAAGTCATACATTTGTAGCACGAAAACATAGGTGTTTCCCTTCTTCTAAATAATTACCTTTAATTCAAATCGACAAGGATTGATATCCTCACAAAAGATTCACTCAAATCACTCAAAAAGTGTTTAAGGGTCAAAATTAAGCACTCATAAGTTGAACCTGAAAAGTTAATCCCATAGGCTTGCCTAAAAATCAAATCTCTACCACTGTAAAGTGAAATGATGAACAGATCAAATGGTCTTTGTTAAGGTTGTAACGAGGCTAGGGTTAAAGGTGTGGATAAAGGCTGAAATTAGAAGGTTAGAATTGAGATTGAATTGATAAGTTACCTACCTAAAAATTTCTACGATAATAATTACATCAACTGAAAATAATAAAAATCCTACTAATATGAGCTTTTTTCTTTTGGGAATTAGTGTTTGATTGTGTAAGCTCACTTTTCATACTACTAATATGAAATATATATATATTTTTACGAACAAACTAAATACAAGATAACTTTAACTACCAGAATAATAAACTTAGGTAACTAGCTCAAATCAAATCTCGACTAAGGGGTAGTCAAAATAAAGGGTGATAACAAATACAAAGGGTTTTTGGGTTAAAATTAGCGGGCAAGTCAATAAAAAGGGTTTGTTAGGCTCAACGGGGTTCACTACGGGTTAATTATAAGGGTAGGCTATTTAGTAGAGTAAGTGGGTTAAAACCTAAGTGCCTTTATCATCTCGGTATATCAAATCATAACTGTGGTCTTGACATGTATAATTGAGGCAAGTTCTAGAATAACAGTTCATAGTTGACACACTCATAATCAAGAAGTGAGCATAAAAAAGAATGTATGCTTTATAAGGCTCAAAATCTCACAAAAATTATGGGTGTTTTTGACATCAACCTTGTAAATCTCAAATTTCAAGATAATATTCAAATTCCGGTTGACAACCTAAAATTTTAATTTTTAGAAGATTGGACTTATCATGCTTGATTCCCTAGTATTCTTCAAATTTGATCATCAATGCACAATTAACTATGACTTATTCCAAAACACATCAATAAAAATCATAATTCATCAGAAATTTCATCTTAATTAGTAATATGAGAAAATTACTTTAAAATAAGATTAAATTCAGGGATTTGAGAACAATGCAGAAAGTTAGGCATTTTTATCCTCAGGGTTTGAGAATAATGAAAAATTAGGCACTTTCTCAGAATAACTATTCACCCTCCACACTTAAGATGTACATTGCCCTCAATGTACAAAGATAGATAATGACATTTTAAAGATAAATCAAAAGAGAAGGGGGAAGAATTACTCCGTAAGTTGTGGATGTTTTCCCAAATGACTGTCTTTGGTGGCGGTGATGGTCAGTCGGGATAACGTTCCTGCGCTAGATGAAGAAATTGGGTAGCGCTTTGAGAAATAGCCAGGCTTTGTTAAGACCTAATGAAAATAAACTAAATATATAAATAAAGACAAGAAAGATAAAGAGAAAGAGACTAAGAAGGAAAATAGACTAAGGCTAGGAAATAAAGGGCTTGAGAATCCTTATTGGTATGTGGTTCGCGAGGTGGGTGTGACTTCTAAGGCGATGGAGGTGCTGGCGGTGGCGGAAGTGGCATGATTCCCAAGCAGCCTTTAGAACCTGACACTAAAAAACTAAAATAAAATAAAATAACTTAAGCCTAAGATAGTCAAAAAGAAGGAAAATAAAGGAAAAGATAAATGTGAAACAAAAGATAAATAGTCTCGTAGGTCCTTGGCTTAGTGTTGAGACGAAGCTGCCAGCATGAACTCATGTTGATCGTTCTCCTTTGCGGAATATGGCCTTTTACGCTTCTTTGGCATGGTGTTGGCTTGCTCAAGGATCTAGAGCCATAGTAAACGGAGAATTCTGAGATGGAGGAGAGTGAAAACAAAGAAAATAATGATGAAATCAGATGGGGGAAAGGAGAAGAGGGGAGGGGTTTAAATAGATGTTCATATGTTCTACTCCCCCACGGCTGTGTTCCCAGGGTGTGTCGAATTACACGGCCTCCTCACACGGCCATGTTATAGAGGGTGTTGATCCTTCTACGCCCGTGCTTGATCCTTCTACGCCCGTGCTCGTGATGGTTTTCTTATTGGCACGGTTATCTGACACGGGCATGTCTTACCCGTGCTTGATAAGTCAGTAACCTCAGTAATTTCACACGGTTTTTGACATGGGCGTGTTCTGTCCGTGGTATGGAAGTAGGGCTTCACACGTTGGTGTCACGGCCGTGCCATATCTGTCGGTGCCAGTGTCAATAGTGGTTGGATCTGTGGCGTTGGGGTGGTAGTTGGGCTGATTGCACGGCCTCTACCTTATCAGTGTGGCAGTTTTGGTGGTCCACACGGCCACGGCCACGGCCGTGTGGTATGTAATCCTGCACTTCTGGTTAGTTGAAAAGGAAAAGAAAAGAGGAAAGAAAATATAAAATAATACAACAAGAAATAGGGTTAGTACTCGGGTTGCCTCCTGAGAAGCGCTCGTTTATAGTCTTAAGCTAGACTTTCCTCGTGTTTGAAAATTTTAGGGAGGTTTAAAAGTTTGAATATCTTCCCTTATGTCTAAAGTTTTGGTTTTATGACAAAATTGAAGTCGAGAAGTGTTTACCTTGAAAGTGCCAAATGTTGGATTGCTTACCTCGACTATTCCTTGTGGAAATATATTATGTACCTTAAGAAGAAGTTCTCCCTTTTCCTTCAGGTTTGTTGTGGTGATGTGAGGCTTGGTTTTATCTAACAGAACCTAGTCTCCTATCTTATAGTGATTTAATGTCCCCACAAGCTCTTCTGGTGGTTCCTCCGGTTTGACTTTGTGTGAATCAAGCTCTTCTTTGACCTGTGTTTTCTGTTCGTCCTTGTGTAACCCTAGTTTTTCCTTGAAGTGTGTTTTCCATTCATCTAGGTCATCGATTTGGGTCCTTTGTTCTTCGTGAGTTGTTTCTTTGTTGGCACTGAACTGAGGATCTGGTTCAATCGTTCCCTTTTTTGGAGGTTCCTGATGAATGATTAACAAAAGAATTTTCTTGTTCACCTTGATTCTTTGATGACCTAGCTGAGTCGAGGGCTTGAAGACTAATTGAGTCGTCACCGACACAAAGTATGAGCTCACCTGTGGCAACATCAATTTTAGTTTTGGCAGTTGCTAGAAAAGGTCTTCCTAAAATTAGGGGAATTGAATTATCCTCATCCATGTCTAAAACAACAAAGTCTACTGGGAAAACAAATTTATCAATTTTTATGAGAACATCTTCAATAATGCCTCTAGGAATTTTAACAGTTTTATCAGCTAATTGAATGCTCATTTTAGTTTGTTTTGGCTTCCCTAGACCTAGTCGCTTAAACAATGCATAAGGCATAACATTTATGCTTGCCCCTAAATCAACTAACGCATTATCAATATTTAAACTACCAATTAAACATGGAATTGTAAAACTCCCTGGATCTTTTTGCTTCTGTGGTAGTCTATTTTGTAACATTGCTGAGCATGTTGCGTTTAATTCCACGTGTTGCTCTTCATCTATTTTGCGTTTGTTGGTTAAGAGCTGTCTTAAAAATTTCCTCGAGTCTGGCATCTGGAAAAGAGCTTCTAGAAGAGGTAAGTTAATATATAATTTCTTTAAAAGTTTAAGAAACTTACCGAATTGCTCCTCTGAATCGTCTCTTTCTAATGCTGCGGGATAAGGTATGCGAGGTTTGTAATCTTTGACTATCGGCTTTGGCTTTTCTTGTACTACCTCTTTTGTACCTTCGCCTACCTTACTTTCTGGAGTTGGGTTGGGTGCGTCTAACTCCTTGCTACCCTGAACTGTGATAGCTTGAATTTGCTCTTTAGGGTTAATCTCTGTGTTACTAGGTAGACGTCCTTGCAGTCGTTCTGACATTGACTTTGCAAGTTGTTCGACCGCTTTAGTGATTTCCTTGACTGACTTAGCAATTTCATTAATTCGGCTTTCGTTGCTTTTGATTGTTCTGTCAGCTTCTTGGATGCGGTCCTCGATGGTTGGCTTCTTGTCTTGTGGATAGGGCTGATTTCGGAAGTTCTGGGGGAGTTGTTGCCTTTGATTTCCTTGATTGCCTTGTCCTCCCCATGAAAAATTTGGGTGGTTCCTCTAACCTGGATTGTAAGTGTTACTATAAGGATTATTATTAGATCGGAAATTATTACCTATATAGTTTATCTATTCATCTTCTGCTCCTGGTTGGTAGGGTGGGTACTCAGGATTCGCCACAGTTCCACTAGCGTCGCACTACATGACTGGATGTATCTGTGAAGAACACAAACTATCAAGCTTTTTATTCATCATCTCAAGCTGCGTAGATAGCATGGTCATGGTGTTGACGTTGAAAACTCCTGCCGATTTTGTCGGCTTGGTCCTTAAAGCTTGCCATTGATAATTGTTTAATGACATCTCCTCAATGAACTCAGGATTTGCCACAGTTCCACTAGCGTCGCACTGTATGACTGGATGTATCTGTGAAGAACACAAACTATCAAGCTTTTTATTCATCATCTCAAGCTGCGTAGATAGCATGGTCATGGTGTCGACGTTGAAAAATCCTGCTAATTTTGTCAGCTTTGTCCTTGAAGCTTGCAATTGATAATTGTTTAATGACATCTCCTCAATGAACTCGTAGGCCGCTTCAGGAGTTTTATTGTTCAGCGTTCCACTGGTGGCTGAATCTATCAGTTGCCTCGTTGAGGGGTTTACTCCATTGTAGAAGCTTTGGACTTGTAGCCACAGGGGTAAACCATGGTGTGGGCACTTTCTCAAGAGATCTTTGAACCTCTCCCATGCATCGTATAGTGTCTCTAAATCCATCTGCACAAAGGAAGAGATATCGTTATATAATTTGGCCGTTTTGGCCGGTGGAAAATATTTCATTAGAAACTTTTCGGTCATTTGATCCCATGTAGTGATTGACCCTCGTTTTAACGAGTTTAACCACTGTTTGGCTTTATTCCTCAATGAAAAAGGGAATAACTGAAGACGGATGGCATCATCAGAAACGCCATTTATTTTGAAGGTATCATAGAACTCTAAAAAGTTAGCTATATGCATGTTTGGTTCTTCGCCCTGCAAACCATTAAATTGAACAAACTGTTGAATCATTTGTATTGTGTTAGGCTTTAATTTAAAATTGTTAGCAGATATAGCAGGCCTAACAATACTAGATTCTGCTCCTGTTAAATGTGGTTTCGTATAATCAAACATTGTACGTGAGCATTGTGATCTCCCAGATCGCGTAATGGTGGGTTGTTTTTGTCCATCCCTTCAGTAGGATTGGATCTGTTTTCTTCCCCTCTTTCTGTGTAATCTAGGGCTCGCCTGGTTTCCCGACGATTCCTTCGAGCGGTTGCTTCGGTATCACTATCGTATACCAAAGGTCCTCTCAGATTCCTTCTAGTCATAAACTAGAGGTACCTAGAAAAGGGAAAGAAATAAAAATTAAAATTAGAAAAATTAAAATTTAACCTAAGAAAACAAAAGAAATAAATTGTGAATAAAATAATGGCTAAAGTAATAAAAAGAGAGATTTCTTAATATTTTAGTTCCCCGGCAACGGCGCCAAAAACTTGATCGCTGTAAAATCAGAGTTTTAAATATATATAAAAGAATGATCAAACCTGGAGACTAACTCTGACAACGATTAAAGGCAAGTGTACCTACCGAACAGTAGTATAGCTTAGGCAAGACCAGATATCGAACCCAAAGGAACTAAAAGTACTAATACTAACTTTCTTTTTATTATTTAGCCTTAAAAATATAGTGAAGTTGCTTTAAACTATATTGGCGAAGACTAAACTAAGGAAACAAAGACAAAAAGATGAATTTGAGGATAACTAGAAAAAGACTCAGTTGATTTTGATGATACCCTCGGGAAGAATTCACCTAGACTTCACTTGTTATTTAACCCTTAAATTATATGATTTCTTTTACTTAGCTAGATCCGTGAGACTCCCTAACCTATGTTAAACCCTCTCTCGAAGCAAATAACGTCTAATCCTACGTTAATTAGTGGAACTCTCGTTTGCTTATAATAACCCTCTAGGAAAGCAGTAAATCGATCAATGGACTCCAATATTAGGTTTCACCCTAATCCGGCAAAATCTCGTAACCCTATCTCTAGGCACCCGATCAACTCCACTTAATTATGTTAGATCTACTTTTAGGCAGCGTCTATTCCTCCTCAACCTAAGCACATTAGATTTGGATTAAACAACATAATTAAGAACAAACTAAGTAATTTATCATATAACTTAAAAATCAAATAAAAGATCCATCTAGGTTTCATCCCCTTGTGTATCTCAAGGGTTTAGTTCATAACTAAAAAGAAAACATCTCAAGAGAAAAGATAAAACAAAACATAAGAAAATTCTAGAACTCCCTGAAGGAATTGAAGGAGAATTCCGCCGTTTTGAGTATAATTCTGGCTTCTTGGGATGGATCAACTGGCTATATTCGCGTTATTCCCTGACTTTGACCTTCCCGGCTTGGCTCCTTGGCCTAGCTTTGACGCCCTTTCAAAGGTGGTACTTGAGGGATATTTATAGGCTCTTGGAATGTGATTCTTTCTCCCTAAGTATCCTTTTCCGACTAAAATTGCTCTTTCCAGCGACAGAGGCACGACCATGTCACACGCCCGTGCAAATCGATACCTGACCGTGTTCGGATTTTTGCTTTGGCATGGCCGTGTACGGAGGTGATAAGGCCGTGCTCCAAGTGTTCATCGAGACACGACCGTGTGGTCCTTGGCACAGGCCGTGTCGAGTTCGTGGAAAGGCCCATTTACTTTGTTTTAGGCCCGTTTTGTGTTCTTTTCATCCTCGGGTGCTTTCCTGGGTCAAAGACATGAAAAGAAAGGATTAAAAGCACCTTTTTATATAAAACAAGGCTTAAATCTTCAAAAAGCATAATAAATGTGGGATTAAAATATGTTACATTTACGGCTTATCAGTGAAACCTAATATGGGAGTCCATAGATCGATTTACTGCTATTCTAGAGAGTTATTATAAGAGAACGAGAGTTCCACTAATTAACCTAGGGTTAGACGTTATTCGCCTCGAGAGAGGATTTAATATACGTTAGGGAGTCTTACGGATCACGCTAAGTAAATAAATTATATGGTTTAGGGTTTAATAACAAGGGAAGTCTAGGTGGATTCTTCCTGAGGGTATCATCTAAATCAACTGAGTTTTCCTAAAGTTATCTCCCCAATTTAGTCTTTTTGTCTTTGTGTCTTTAGCTTAGTAGTTCGTTAATTTTAAGATTAAAAACAACTTCACTTATTTTAGGCTAAATAATAAAAAGAAAGTTAGTATTAGTACTTTTAGTTCCTTTGGGTTCGACAATTTGATTTTGCCTAAGCTATACTACTGTTCGATAGGTACACTTGCCTTTAATCGTTGTCAGAGTTGGTTCCCAGGTTCAATCATTCTCTTTTTATAAAATTTAAGACTCTGATTCACAGCGATCAAGTTTTTGGTGCCGTTGCCGGGAAACTAAAATATTAAGAAAACTCTATTCTTATTACTTTAGCCATTATTTTTTTATTTTCTGCAATTTATTTTTGTTTTTAGGTTAAATTTTAATTTTACTAACTTTTCCTTCTTTCTTTTTTTTAGGTACCTCTAGTTTATGACTAGAAGGAACCCGAGAGGACCTTTAGTATACGACAGTGATATTGAAGCTACCGCTCGTAGGAATCACCGAGAAATCAGGCGAGCCCTAAACTACACAGAAAGAGAGGAATAAAACAGATCCAATCCTACTGAAGGGATGGACGAAAATATTCCACAACCCCATGATATGGGGGAACACAATGCTCCACGTACTATGTTTGATTATGCTCAACCACATTTAACAGGAGCAGAATCGAGTATTGTTAGGCCTGCTATAGCTACTAAAATTTTGAATTAAAGCTTAACACAATACAAATGATTCAACAATTTGTTCAATTTGATAGTTTGCAGGGCGAAGATCCAAACACTTATATTGCTAACTTTTTAGAGTTCTGTGATACCTTCAAAATAAATGGTGTTTCTGATGATGCCATACGTCTTCGGTTATTTCCCTTTTCATTAAGGAATAAAGCCAAACAGTGGTTTACTCGTTACCACGAGGGTCAATCACCACATGGGAACAAATGACCGAAAAATTTTTATTGAAATATTTCTCACCGGCCAAAACAACCAAATTACAGAATGATATCTCTTCTTTTGTGCAGATGGATTTAGAGACACTATATGATGCATGGGAGAGATACAAGGATCTCTTGAGAAGGTGTCCGCACCATGGTTTACCCTTCTGGCTACAAGTCTAAACTTTCTATAACGGTGTAAACCCCTCAACGAGGCAATTGATTGATTTAGCTGCCGGTGGAACTCTGAATAACAAAACTCCTGAAGCAGCTTACGAGTTCATCGAAGAGATGTCACTAAACAATTATCAATGGCAAGCTTCGAGGACCAAGCCGACAAAATCGGCAGGAGTTTTCAACGTCGACACCATGACCATGCTATCTACGCAGCTTGAGATGATGAATAAAAAGCTTGATAGTTTGTGTTCTTCACAGATACATCCAGTCATGCAGTACGATGCAAGTGGAACTGTGGTGAATCCTGAGTACCCACCCTACCAACTGAGAGCAGAGAGTGAACATATGAACTATATAGGTAATAATTTCAGATTTAATAATAATCCTTATAATAATACTTACAATCCAGGTTGGAGGAACCACCCAAATTTCTCATGGGGAGGTCAAGGAAGTCAAGGAAATCAAAGACAATAACCTCCTCAAAACTTCTAAAATCAGCAATATCCGCAAGAAAAGAAGCCAAACCTCAAAGAGATGCTGACAAAATTTATGGCAAACATAGAAAACCATTTCCAAAAAATTGAGGAAACACTTAAAGATCAACAAGCATCAGTTGAAAAATTTACTGAGTAAGTCGGGGAACTCACCAAGTCGATTGGACTACTGACTGAGATGATCTATGAAATACAGGCAGAGACTTTTTCTAAAGGAATAGAACAGATAAAGGCAGTTACACTAAGAAGTGGAAAAGAATTAGTCGAACCAAAGAAAACAATACTACACGAAGATAACAAAGCTAGAGATGAGGGAGTTGAGGATGTAAAACCAGTACGCAAAGAAAGTAAACCACCAATCCCATACCCAGCAAAGTTATAAAAAGAACAATTAGATGCCTAATACGGTAAGTTTCTCGAACTTTTTAGACAAATACATATTAACTTACCTTTTGTTGAAGCTATTTCACAGATGCCGACGTACGCAAAATTCTTAAAGGAACTCCTGAGGAATAAAAGGAAGCTTGAAGAAGTATCAACGGTGGGACTTAATGAAGAATGTTCAGCCATCCTCCAAAACAAGTTACCAACCAAATTAAAAGACCCAGGAAGTTTTACTATTCCTTGTTTAAGTGGTAGCTTAAATATTAAAAATGCATTAGCTGACCTAGGCGCCAGTATTAACTTAATGCCTTATAAAATGTTTAAACAATTAGATCTTGAGGAACCAAAACCCACTAGGATGAGTATTCAGTTAGTCGATAGATCTATTAAATGTCCTAGAGGAGTTATCGAATATGTCTTGGTGAAAATTGATAAATTTATTTTCCCTGTTGATTTTGTTGTGTTAGACATGGATGAGGACATTGATTTTCCCTTAATTTTAGGGCGTCCTTTTTTAGCTACAGCTAGGGCCATTATTGATGTAGGTAACAGTAAGCTCGCATTATGGATAGGCGATGAGGAAATTATTTTTCAAATTAATGATGCCATGCGATATTCTAGAGAACAAGATGATTCCTGTTATTTAGTTGATACTACTGATCATATCATTCAAAATTCATTACAGGAAATTATACATGACGACACGATGGAACTGTGCCTGACTCAAGAAGAGGGGGAAGAAGATGAAGGAGATGGGATGAACTTGAATGCGTCTCCATTTAGACAAATGAAAGAAGAAAACATTGAAAACAATGATGAATTAAAATAGAAATCCTCCATTGATGAGCCGCCCAACCTGGAATTAAAATAGTTACGAAAACACTTAGAATATGCATTCCTCGGGGATAATTCTACACTACCAGTAATTATCTCTTCAGAACTAGAACCCAAGGAAAAAGAGGAGTTGATACAGGTACTAAGAGAACATAAAAGAGCCATAGCTTGGAAAATTTCTGACATCAAGTGTATAAGCCCATCGTTCTGCACCCACAAAATTTTAATGGAAGAAGAATACAAGCCATGTGTGCAACCCAAGAGAAGGCTAAATCCCAACATGAAAGAAGTGGTCAAAGCCGAGGTAATTAAACTTCTAGATGCAGGAATAATTTATCCTATTTCTGACAGTACTTGGGTAAGTCCTGTGCAGGTAGTTCCAAAGAAAGGAGGTATGACTGTGGTACCCAACGAAAGGAATGAGTTGATCCCTACAAGAAACGATTCTGAGTTGGAGAGTCTGCAGATAGACTATAGAAAATTGAACGACGCCACCAGAAAAGATCACTTCCCTCTGCCCTTCATAGATCAAATGTTAGAAAGGCTATCCGGGCATATATACTACTGCTTCTTGGACGGACTTTCCGGCTACTTCCAAATCCCAATAGCTCTATAAGATCAAGAGAAGACAACATTTACATGCTCGTACGGTACGTTTGCTTATCGTAGAATGCCTTTTGGATTATGTAATGCTCCTGCTACTTTTCAGCGTTGCATGTTGGCAATCTTTAACAAACTTGTGGAAGACATTATGAAGGTATTTATGGATAATTTCTCAATATTCGGTAATTCTTTCCATCTTTGCCTTAAAAATTTAAATCGAGTTCTAATAAGATGTGAGGAAACAAATCTTGTTTTGAATTGGGAAAAATGTCACTTCATGGTTGGAGAAGGGATTGTGTTAGGACATAAGATTTCTAGAAAAGAGATTGAGGTAGATAAAGCAAAGGTGGAAACCATAGAAAAATTACCTCCCCCTAGTTCAGTTAAGGCCATTGGAAGCTTTTTAGGACATGCATAGTTCTATAGAAGATTTATTAAAAAATTTTCTAAAATAGCTAAGCCTTTAACAAAATTACTAGAAAAAGATGTTCCTTTCAATTTCAATCAGGAATGTTTAGATGCATTTAATGTTCTTAAGGATAAACTAATAAATGCTCCTATTATAATTGCACCTGATTAGAATTGACCTTTTGAACTAATGTATGATGCAAGTGATTTTGCAGTAGGTGCAGTTTTGGGACAACGAAGAGACAAGCATTTTCAGCCAGTTTATTATGCTAGCAGAACATTAACACCCGTACAAGAAAACTACACCACCACAGAGAAAGAATTACTAGCTGTGGTTTTTGCTTTTGACAAGTTTAGGCAATATCTAATATTGTCAAAAGTTGTCGTATACACTGACCATTCGGCTCTTTGTTATCTTTTAACCAAACCTGATACAAAACCTCAGCTCATACGATGGATTTTACTCTTACAGGAATTTGATTTGGAAATACAAGATAAGAAGGGAGCTAAGAATCTTGCGGCAGAGCACCTCTCTAGACTCGAGAATCCACATATCAGAGAGCTCGATGAAAATGAGATAAACGACTCATTCCCCGAAGAAAAACTCTTCTCTATAACACATTCTGAGGTACCATGGTTTGCAAATATTGCTAATTATTTAGCTACTAACATCTTACCAAAAAGGCTAACACATCATCAAAAGAAGCGATTCTTTGCTGATGTAAAGAACTATTTTTGGGAAGATCCCTTTCTTTTCTGCATATGTGCAGATCAGGAAATTCGAAGATGCGTTACAAAGGTAGAAGCTAGCAAAATCCTGGAACATTGCCATTCAGGACCTTCAGGAGGACATTATAGTGGCATTAAGACAGCACATAAAATACTCGAATCAGGTTTTTATTGGCCCACTCTATTCAAAGATGCCAACAGGCATGTTATTTCGTGTGATAAATGCCAAAGAATAGGTAATATTTCTAAACGTGATGAAATGCCTCAAACATATATGTTATCATGTGAAATATTTGATGTATGGGGTATTAATTTTATGGGACCATATCCTAGTTCATTTGGAAATAAATACATCCTAGTGGCAGTTGATTACATGTCAAAATGGGTAGAAGTAGAAGCTTTACCTACCAATGATGCTAGGGTAGTAGTTAAGTTTCTCAAGAAACTACACCGAGAGCTATCATTAGTGATAGGGGTACTCATTTCTGTAATACTCAATTTGAAAAAGTTCTAAAAAAATATGGAGTATACCATAGGACAGCTACCCCATATCACCATTAAACCAGTGAGCAAGTTGAAGTAGCAAACCGAGAACTTAAGCGCATCCTAGAAAAGATGGTTGAATCAAATAAAAAAGATTGGACATTAAAAGTAGATGATGCCTTATGGGCATATAGAACAGCATTTAAAACACCTCTAGGGACATCCCCATACAAACTTGTATACGGGAAAAGCTGTCATCTACCATTCGAGTTAGAACACAAAGCTTTTTGGGTATTAAAGTTTTTGAACTTCGATCTTAAAACTTCAGGAAAGAAAAGAATGATGCAGATGAACGAGTTTGACGAATGGAGAGGTGAGGCCTACAGAAACTCAAAACTATACAAGGAGGCAACAAAGCGACGCCACGATGCTCGTCTAAAGAAGTCGAAACAATTCGAAGTAGGGGACCTGGTCCTGCTATACAACTCAAGACTTAAACTATTCCCTAGGAAGTTGAAATCAAGATGGTCAGGCCCATTCATGATCAAAACAATTTTTCCATATGGCACAATCGAGGTAATTCACCCCACTAAGGGCACATTCAAGGTAAATGGACACCGACTCAAAATTTATAATGGTGTAGACTTTAGAGATATGAGAGAGGAGCTACTACTCCATGAACCTCCTTTTAGAACTAAAAACAGGGAAAGTCTAGTTTAAGACTATAAATAAGCGCTTCTCGGGAGGCAAGCCGACCACTAACTTCTCTAACATTATATTTTTAACTGTTCAGCATCTAACTTCATACTAATTAATCTAATAAAGTGCAGGTTTTAGACCACACGACCTTACACACGGGCGTGCCCGTGGCCGTGTGAAAGTCAGGAAACAAAACCACAGGCGAGCCAATAGCCGTGCATGACAAAGAAAAATTTGTTTTCCCAACACGGCCGTGCCTTCTAACCGTGCAAGGTTATTAACTTGTTGAGCACGAGAGCGGCACAGCCGTGCCTTCTAACCGTGCGAGGTTACTGACTTGTCGAGCACGGGATAAACACGCCCGTCCAATCGACCATGTGAAAAAGAACACGGGCGTGTCATCTGCAACACGGCCGTGGCAACCCAACTGAACGCGCCCAAAATCTAAAATCGCGAAAAACACAAGCACTTTAAAACAGAGCACGTGCGTGGCACTAGCCCGTGTCCCCTCTCCTATTTAACCAAATTAAACCGTCACTTTCCTCAAAACCAACCCTAAAAACAATTTTCAACACTCTTCCTCCCAAAATCCGGCTACACCCATATTCCCCACCTTCCCAAAACCTCCTTAACTCCCTTTTCTTCCCTAAAAACACACTACAAACCACCCCACGCCTGTGCCACCGCCATGCTGCCAAACTCTACGCCCCTGCCACCACCGTGTTCGCGCTGCAAATCCACGCCACCGCCATGCCTAGCCTGTGTCCGGTAGAAACCCACCACTATCACCCTTGGTTCCGTCTATCATTTCACTTTCTCAACTTAATGTTTGCTTAATCTCATATTATTTTGTTTTATTTAGTTTCCATACTAAGTGTGACTTTTCTCTTTTAGGACTCATGTTTAAATTCAATATTTTCATATTATCTTGCAAACTCATTTAATTGTTATAGTGGTAATTTTTGACTATTAGTTATCTGATTGTTAGTTACCACTTCATATTTTATATAATCTTACAAATGACTATTTCGAATTGGTTGCTCATTAAATACCTTGGATTTGGATAAATAGTTGGTACAAACTCTTTCTTTTTCAGGTACCATGTCATCATCACGACCCAAGCAATCCACAGCCACCCCAAGTAGGAACAGAAAGGGGCCCGGATCAACCTCAATAGGTGCTTCTTCCGAGCTACGACACCAATTCCTCTTATTTTCTCAAGAAGCTCAAGAACAGCGTTACAAGGCAATCCGGGATAGACTGCTCAGCACCGGTAGGTGCATCGATTGGGACGCACTGGAACAAGTCGGGCTCGTAACCAATATTCGAGCCCTGATCTCGACCGACCCGTGGGAGCAATTTTTCTCAATCAACGAGCCCACATACTTGGAGCTCACATTAGAATTCTGCACAACTTTCACCTTGCAGACAGTGATGGCACAATTTGACGACCCCGGTACAGTCCAATTCTGTTTAGGGGGCACGGTACGTCGACTGAGCATACAGCAATTTGGCTCGGCACTCAGACTCTATAGGTCAGAATTTATAGAAGCAAACCCACTCTCCGAGTTAAACTGACAGCTCCACTGTACCCCCTTACCTGCTGGCGCAACTTAGTACCCACCACGAATATCTACGACCCTAGTCGTTTGAAGGCGACATCAATTTGCCTACCCCTACAGTATATTCACGCCATTCTCGCTCACACCATCACAGGTCGACGTGAAAGCACCAGTGTGGTTAACAAGCACGATGTCTATTACTTATCATGCATGTCAGAAGGACACGTGTTCGACCTTGCATACTTTATCACCGATGCAATGCAGCATCAAACAGAGGCGCACAGGAAGGGAATTCTATCAATGGGCCCATATATAACACGGTTGGCTCGACACTTCGGCCTCTTTAACACCGATGACTAAAGATCCTCCCTCATGATGATTGGGCAGATGGCACCTCAGCGGATCCAGACGATGCTACACATGAGGATGATTAAACATCGTCGAGGGACTGACCCCCTCAATACCGATTAGTGACACCCACAGACGAGGGGGAGCCCGAGGACATTACTGATGATGTCCCACCACCATCACAAGAGGCACCAATTCTGAGCCAGCGGCCATCCAATGCAGCAACCTCATTGGCGGATATCTCTGGATGCCTCGACCAGTTCGAGCAGTATTTCGTTGACAACGCTCAACGTTTTGATGGGATAGAGGCCACCCTCCAACAGATATGCCATCACCTCCATATTTCATCACCAGCACCACCACAGGACCCGAACGATGATGAGGACCTCTAAGTCCTTTTATTTATCTAATTTTTCTTTTCTTCATGATCAGTTTTAATTTTTATTTTATCTTTATTTTTATTTTTTAATTTTACTTGTTTTAATTTGAACTTCTTGTCATACATTACAAACTTTTATTATTATTATTGGCTATCTAACCTTCGAGTATATCTAACACATACTAACGCATCCGAGAGATCTAACTGATGACTTTGCAGTTTCAAATACAAACTCCCTATAAACAAACAAATCACTAGGAGTAATTCACTACTACATAAGTCATCCTCTACCATCCTCAAGGAATCCATCCAGAATTCAGGGAGTATTCTTTCCCCTTCTCTTTTGATTTATCCCTTAAATGTCATATCTATCTTTGTACATTGAGGGCAATGTACATCTTAAGTGTGCGTGGGGGGTGAATAGTTATTTTGAGAAAATGCCTAACTTTTTGCATGATTCTCAATCCCTGAGGATAAAAAGGCCTAATTTTTTCATTATTCTCCAATCCCTGAATATTAAAGTCCAACCGGGACTTTCACATAACAATTCTCATCAGTTTCTCATTCAACATCATAACTTAATTTCATAGAAATATTATTCAACATCACTAATATCAAACATTTAGAAACTTAATAACATGATGTTGAATTTATTGCACACAAACTTACCACGAATTCAAAATAAGCTAGATTGTCGATCTAGTCTGATACTTTGCCCTTTCCTCGGTCGAGGTTAATTCTTCGCTCTTCTTGATCTATAATAAAAATTTAGCTCATTTAATCGTCACATTAATAAATACACTTCAATAGTCATAATTTTGGCAAAATTACTATTTTGCCCTTAAGTTTTCATAAAATGACCATTTTACCCCTAGGCTCGGAAATCAATTCTAATCAAAATTCTTTCTTTAAAAAGCCTAGATGAACATTTATTACTCTTATGGCAACCATCAAAACTCATTATTTCACACATTTACCACATATTTCACAACATTTACAAAAAAGGTCCTATTAGGTGCTTTCATGGAAACACCCTTCACAAAAGTTGTTTATCTAACAACTAAGACTCATTTCCCTAAAAACTCAGAAAACAACATAAAATCTCTCATGGTAACACCTTAAACTTTCAACCATTTTGCAAAATAGTCCCCTCTTTAGCTAGCTTAAGCTTTAGGGGTTTCAAAAGTACAAATATTATCGAGAAATGATCACTAAAACACTTACTTGTAAGGAGAAAAGCTTTTTGAAATTTTTGAGCTCTTAAACCCTTATTTTGCTGCTAATTTTCTGTTGAAGAAGATGCGTGAATAGAAGGATATCATCTTTTATTTATTATACTCTATTTCATCAATTTAATCTACCTACTACACCAACTTTGACTAATTTTGACTTCTTTGTCCCCTTATGGCCGGCCAGGACCTTTAGAAAGGTATAATTGCACATTAAAGGCCTCCAATTAAAATCCTATGGCTACTAGGCACCTTTAGCTTATAAAATAGAACTTTCACACTTTATGCAATTTAGTCTTTTTTCGCGATTAAGCATGCAATCGCTAGAATTAAAGCACCAAAATTCTCATGCACCTATATAATCATGCTATAATTCATAAAATAACATTAGAATAATTTTCTCTGACCTCGTATTAGTGATTCAGAAATCACTGTTCTGACTAGCCTCTAAATCAAGCTGTTACCCGTGTGCCTAGGCCGTGTGACATTTTTAAGTTGATGACGTCAGAAACAGAATGCCAAGGTTTTGGCACACGAGCTAAGACACGGGCGTGTGTACGGCCGTGTGAAAACCCCTGTAGGTTCGAATTGAGAAATAATTTCACATGGGCGTGTCCCTTCCTCCACATGGGCATGTGGACTGTTTAGAGAAAATTTTCTAAGGTCTTCCATAGAGCTTCAAAGGAGGTCGATTTGATCCCGAACCATTCCTAAACTGTGAATTAGGCCTTGTAGGCTTGTTTAAGAGGTGTTACCAAAAGTTTTAATTTGGAGTGGAAAGTTAGGTCTCGATGTGGTGTGATTGTTTGCGTATAAGCCTAGTAATGCCTCGTACCCTATTCCGGCGTTGAATACGGGTAATGGGTGTTACATTTTATAAGAAACATAATGCTATTTTGGTATCCTTTTTAAGAAAGGTATCGATTATTCTCAGAAAGTATCGATACTAAAAAAAATGGTATCTGTAACACCCCTAACCCGTATCTGTCGCTTAAATAGGGTTACTGAGCATTACCGAAATTTACAGATCAAGTAAACAGATATTTCACATCATATAATAGTGATATCAGAAGTCAATCATAAAGTCCCTTACAAGAGCCCTCGAGGCCACAAATACGCATTAGAAATAGGTTGGGACTAAATCAGGTACTGAGAAATTTTTTTAGAAAATATCAAAATTTTTTAAAGGTGAAGGGGACACACTCTCGTATGGCCAAGCCGTGTGTATTATACGGTCGAGAGACACGCCCGTGCCTCAGGCCGTGTGGGCATTCAAATTAAGGACACAACTGTGTCCCAGTCCGTGTCCAAACTTGGGAGCTCTCTGACTTGGGTCAGATGGCCAAGCCACACGCCCTTCTGCTAGGCCGTCTGAATCATTTGAGTATTCTTTTTTGTAATTTAAAAGATGAAGGGGGCATACGGCAGAACCACACGCCCTTGAGTAAGGCCGTGTGAACAATTTTGAGTATACAAACTTATGAAAATTTTAAAAATATAGGGCACACACGACCGTGTTACCTGGCCGTGTGTCACACACGGCTAAGAGACACGCCTGTGTTTCTACTCGTGTGGACAAAAATAGGCCATTTCCAAGCCACATTTCTCACCCAAACTTGGTATCAACCTAAACACAACAATTTGTACATTCACAAGTCACAACAAGACCTTCAATTCAAACCAAAATCAAAATTTATACGAAACATATCATCATATACATTCAAGTATCTAAACTTACCCAAACAACCATTTACACATATATGCATATTTTACCAATTATGCTATCTCAAGCCTATCATCAATATGCCTATATGATTTCCATCATTCAACCATTTCAAGCACACATCATATATATCAAGGCCATATATATATATACATATCAAAATATACAATTCACAAGCCATACCAGTGGCTAATGTCAACCAAACATTTACATGCCATCATTGACCAAATTTAGCCAACACATGCCATTATAACCAAAATTTACTTTGCTATATATACCGAAAAGGCCGATGGATAGTTTGATGTAGCTTCGACCAGCTTCCAACCTTAACGAGCTTCCGAATTACTATAAAAGATAAAAATAAAATAGAGTAAGCATTTAATGCTTACTAAGTTCGTATAACATGGAATTTAACTTACCATTTAATCACATTAAAGGTAAGCATTCTATGCATATTCAAATCAAATTGGCCAAAAGCCCTAACACATATCCTCATCAACCATGTTAGTCATATATTTCATTTGAATATCAAGAAACATGTATGAGCTTAACAATAATCAAATTTCCACAAACATATACTTTCCACATCATGTTACCATATAACATGTACAAATCATATGCATGTATTTAAAATATATTTCCATAATAATTCATCTCAAATTCAGATTGTCTCATATCAAAACTTTGCCTGTTGAACCATTTAAATATCATTGGATACATGGGTAGTACACACGAAGTGTACAAATTTGTAATCCGTTAATTTATTTACAGGTATGCCTGTGCGAGCATGTAATTGGGAAGCTCGTGAGAGCCATATATCGAGATGTTAATAAGAGCCGCAACACAAGTAGGACCACAACCAATCGGGAACCGTTAATGACAATGTCATTTGTATCCATTTAATTTCCAAGGTTTAAACGGGACTTTGTGCTTGTCAAATATTTCCAGATATATGATCGATACTTATACATAGCAATTATACATTTCACATATATATCACTATTCAATTCAAAACATACAAATATACAATTTAGTTACATGAACTTACCTCGACAAGTGTTCGTGGATTTAATCTACTAATCTGATACTTTTTCTTTTCCTCTATCCAATTCCGTACCAGGTCTATCCAGATCCATACGAATGAATTTAATTCAATTTAATACAATTCACATTCAATTCGGTCCAATACACATTTTTGGCAAAATTACTATTCTGCCCCATACATTTAATTAATTATGATTTTGTCTCTATGCTCGGAAAATGGAATTCATACAATTTAATCCTTATTGCAAGGCTAGCCGATTTTCATATATCACAACAACAGCCCATGTATTTCATAAAATTTAGAATTTTTCCATGAATTTTTTATCTTTTCGATATAGTCCCTAAATCATAATTTCATCAAAATTCTCTTTTAAAAAATTGTTTATCTATCAATAACCTTTCATTTTCTACCATAAAATTTCATAAGTCAACTATATTCATCCATGGAAAAAATACTTTGATAGTTTTGCAAATTAATCCCCGAGATAGCTAGATTAAGCTATTACAATCTCGGAAACATAAAAATCATTAAAAACGGGACAAGATTAGTAACCTAATTAAGCCAAATAAGCTTGTCTATCTTCAAGTTTCATAACTAGGGTTTCCATGTATTTTGATTTAGGAAAGATGATGAAAATGATGACATTTTATTATTTAATTCATTTATCATCTTTCCAATTTAACCCTTTTACTTTTTTTAAATTTCCATTGATGAATAATCATCCTTATCTACTAACTCCTTCAAATGGTCTATTTGCCATATAAGGACCTCAAAATTTGAATTCCCTAGCTATTTGGTACCTTTAGCTACTAGAATTCAACTTTTGCACTTTGTGTAATTTGGTCATTTTCATCAATTTAAACATGTAACTGGTAAAATTTCTTATCGAAATTTTTATACAATATTTCTATCATACTGTAGACCATAAAATAATATTAAAATAGATTTTCTTCCAGCCTTAGATTTGTGGTCCTGAAACCACTATTCTGGTTTCACTGAAAAAGGGGTGTTACAACTCTCCCCCCTTAAGAAGTTTTTGTCCTCGAAAATTTTACCAGGAAAGAGGTTCAAATATTGCTTTCTCATAGTTTCTTCAAGTTCCTAGGTAGCTTATTCTATTCCATGTCATTGCCAGAGAACTTTTACTAAAGCTACCTTTTTATTTCTCAATTCTTTCACTTCACGTGCCAAAATTTTGATCGGTTCCTCACTTATGTTATGTCAAGCTGGATCACGACATCCGTCGGAGAAATAACATGTGAAGGATCTGACCGATATTGTCGTAACATAGACACATGAAAAACAGTGTGAATTCTGTTAAGTTCTGGAGTTAGAGCTAATCTATACGCAACAAGTCCGATTCTTTCAATAATCTCATACGGCCCGATAAATCGTGGACTCAATTTTCCTTTACGGCCGAAGCGAATAACTTTCTTCCAAGGTGAAACTTGAAAAAATACTTTGTCACCAACTTGAAACTTTATCTTTTTTACGTTTAAGATCCGTATAGGATTTCTGACGATCAGAAGCTGCTTTTAATCTATCTTAGATCACTTTCACCTTTTCTTCAATTTCACAGATCAAACCAACTCCATGTATCTTTTTCTCGCTGAGCTCAGTCCAATACAATGGAGTTCTACATTTATGACCATACAGATCCTCATGCAGTGCCATCTTTATGCTTGAATGATAACTATTATTATATGCGAATTTGACTAACGACAAATATTTCTCCCAATTGCCTTCCAATTCTAAAACACAGCATCGAAGCATATCTTCAAGAATCTGAATCACACGCTCTAACTAACCATCAGTCTGAGAGTTAAATGTGGTACTAAAATGTAATTGTGTACCCAGAGCTTCGAGTATCTTGTACCAGAATCGAGATGTGAAATGCAGATCTCTATCTGAAATAATGGAGATTGGTACTCCATGCAACCTGAAAATCTCAGAAACATACAATTCAACCAATCTATCCAGGGAGAAATCCATACGTACCAGGATAAAATGTACAGACTTCGTCAATCGATCGATGATTACCCATATGGCATCTTTCTTTTTCGGAGATAGGGGTAATCCCGATACAAAATCCATAATAAGTCCAAATGTAACACCCCAGACCTGGCCCAGACGTTATCGCCGAATCCGATGATGTCACATCAAAAGAATAATTTAAAACGACTTCGCTTATTTAAAACTTAAGTTTAGAGCTTAGAAACCCAAAATCTACACAATTCGTTAAGTAATGATAAAAGCCCATATTTTAAGAAAACGCCCACATGTTGTAGGTATTTCAAAAACCATGTTTAAACTTTAAAAATTTATTCCCGTTTAACAATTAAACAATTGAAAACATAAGGAAACTTAAATGTAAAATCAAGTTGGAGATACAAGGCCTTTTTACAAACGAAATAATTAGCAACAAGTCATTTGAAATCAAATAAGCAAAAACTTCTAAGTAACTTGTAGTGTGGCCATCTCCGAGTCCTCTCCCATGTCGAGCCGTCTATTGAGGGTCACCTGAAACATTTAATAAAAGGGTGTGAGTTTCGAAACTCAGTGTGTATGACCCTTGGTAATCCAATCAACATGCAAATATGACATTGGGCCTAAGCCCTAACCAAATCGGTGGTCTTGGGCATAATATCAGTAACACATGAATGCAATGCTCCCATCCCAAATCCAACCCTGCACTCCATTTCCCTTCCAACCCTACACTCCTGTGGGGATATAAATATCAACCCACCCATCCCTACACTCCAAAGGTAGCACCAACAATGACACCACTCAAACATTGCAGCAAGGCTGCTAAGCATATAACGGGCTTAAAGCCACCGGTGGATCCACGATTGTCAAGCGACTATGCGATCCTCACATATCTTCCTCCGTATCATCAAACCCACCCAAGTGCAACATATATCTCATGAATGCAACATACCCATTTTCACACATTAAGCACCTAGGGGTATTTTAGTCATTTCACTACCCAGGGGTATTTTTATAAATCTACCCTACAGGATATTTTGGTAATTTTGCAAATCAAGTGTATTTTGGTAATTTTGCAAATCAAGGGTATTTTGGTAATTTTACAATCAGGGGTATTTTGGTAATTTTGCAATCAGGGGTATTTTGGTAATTTTGCAATCACGGGTTTTAGTTATGAACTTTGGCCCATTAACAAGTCCTTACGGCTAAAGTGAACAGACACTATGCACCAAGTAGGATCCCAAAGAAGAGGAGGTGGGTCGCTAGGACCGCTTAAGTACCAAGCTCTCTCTATATCCAGTCCTAGACATACATATGTCCATTGCCACACTTTAACCTAACGACTCGTTCATAGACATGCTTGATTATTACATTAAGTCTTATGATATTTAAGAATTTATCAAAACTAGGCCTAAAGTTCATAAACCCTAGCATGCATTTCTAAAATCCCATAAGGCCCACTAAGCCTATTCATGTCCATATAACCCTTTATACCCCATCATGTTTATATGGCCCATTAGGCCCAATCTTATTCAAATCAAACCACCATATCAATCCATCATTCAATTTTCACATGTCAATTCCCGTCGATTTGGGCCCACGAGCTCGACAGGCCTATTTAGCCCTTTTTGGCTCGATCGGCCAAATAGTGGCCCAAGACCATGAGATCACTCTCTTGTCCCCGATATTGTATCAGTGTTCCCACACGAATGTTCGCACGCTCGTGTGGTTGCCGGCGCCAACCTTTCAGCTTTTTGACATTCTGATTTTTTGGGATTTCAGCTTTTGCCGATTTGTCGTGTGTGAAGTGTATGTACACACCTGTTACTGCGATGTGCTACACTATCCTCAGCGTTAGCCTACAATCAATACCAATCTCCAAGTCAATACACACTTAACTACAGTATTTACCCAAAAGCCGAAGCCTTACCATAACCTTACCGTGTGCCACCGGTTTTAGTAGCCCTTCCTTAGCTACTATTCACATAGATCTGCACCTATACAAATATTATCAAAGATCAAGTGACTCATATTCCAAACAAGTCACCTCTATAAGCCATACTTACGTTCGGCCATTCACTAAACCACATCTGAGACGAGTACAGTTACCACTTGCTAACAATCCTTACCATGCTTGCGATCTTTGAACCCTACCCTTGTTAATACAAGGTTAACGCAGGGAGAAGTTAGATAGCGCTTCGACTTTTAACAAAACTCACTAAGGAGGTTGACTGAGTACTTACCCTTTGATCCTGCGGCCTTGATATGTAACACCCCAAACCCAGCCCATGCGTTATGAGCGGATTTGGTATGTCACATGAAGAAAATGAAAAACATCTTTGTGATTCGTACAAAAATAGGTATTGCTTTGTTAAAATCAAGAAAACAAGTTTGATTTGAAATATTTGATAAAATACTACTACCTTGAAGATTGATTGATAAATCAATAATTTTGAACTAATGATCTTATAAAACCGTGACTTTTGAAAATGACATTGAAAATTCGAAAGAGAATCTGAGTCTTTTGAAAATTTCATTGATAATTCGAAAGACAATTTTCGTGTTAAAAATATTTGTAAAAGTTTATTTTGAAATCCATTTGTTAATCGATTTTGGAAAACCTTTATTTAAATTTTTAGAAAATTCCCATTTAAAACAATTTAAGAAAAATAATAAGTATATCAAACATAAAGCAAATAATAAAATACTCCAGCGGCCTTATTACAACATAAAAAAAACCGAAATTAGTAAAATGAACGAAAATAGAAATCTAAAGTTCCAAAATAAAAACACCCTTTCTGAAGTATGGCGTCCACCGAGTCATCCATGGCCCAAGTCCACGTCACTGAGCATTACCTACAAGGGTTAAGAGAAAAGGGAGGTGAGTTACAAGAACTCAGTGCGTAATCCCCTTACCGTTATCCATTGGGCCTGAACCCACATAGCAATATCTTGGGCCTAAGCCCATTTACAAAATAATGTATAAATTTTATCATGTGAATGAAATGCAATTCCCAAACCAATCCTAATAATCCATCTACTACACACCACCCGTACCAACCAACACACCTGTGGGGATCAAGTCAACCCACCCCGCCAACACACCAATCGTAGGCATTAAGCCATTTATAACAAATATAATTGTGGACAAGCCACCAGAATAATAGAATTTACGTGGCATTACCACTATACAGATTTGTGGCAGAGCCACCAAAATATGTGGCAGAGCCACTAGAACTTCTCTTCGGTATTATCCCATCCCATGCAAAATCATGTATATAATGCATAGCAATTCATGATTTTTACAATATAACAACAGTAATTTATTCAGATATTCATTACAAACGTACGACCCATTATAACAATTTATCAAATTGGCCCATCTAGCCATAATATCAGATTGGTCCATTTATCAAAATATCAAATTGACCCATCTAGCCATAATATCAGATTGGCCCATTTATCAAAATATCAAATTGGCCCATTAAGCAATATATCTCAATTCGGCCCATTGTAACAATTTATCAAATATGCCCATTAAGGAAATATATATCAAATTGGCGCATTAACACTTTTGCAAATTGGCCCATTAGGGGCATTTCCATAATTCGGCATGTAAGGGCATTTTCGTAATTCGGTAATTTCACAATCCAGACTTAACTACTAATTTTGGGCTAAAAAATTTAAACTATCCATCTGCATCGTACTGACTAAATTGACTATAACTTGAGTTAGGAATCTCGAAATCTAAATCCGTAAATTTTCCTTGAAACTAGATTCATATATCTTCTTACTACAAATTTTCTAGAATTTTTGGCTTAACCATTTAGTACAGTTTATTCCTTAAAGTTTCCCTTATTTCACTTTCCAATGATTCTGACCTCTCTTACCCAAAATTCAAATATCTCACTGTACAGTTTTCATATATTGGTCCCACTTGTTTCTATTGAAAATAGGCTCACTAAGGAATCTATACATATAAATTATAACTCATAATTCTCTTTATACAATTTTTAATGATTTATCCAAGACAGAATAGGGAACCACGAAGTCATTCAGAACCAGTCTCACTAAAATTAAGATATCTCAGAATATAAAATTCCTTTTCCTTCTCCGTTTCTTCCATATCAAAATAGAAACAGTAAGCTTTAATTCGATATCTTATTCACTTTTTAATTCCATTTCCCCTATTTTTCATGATTCTTCGAAATCACATCACTGCTGCTGATCAAAACTGTTTCATTGTGAAATATGGTTACTACTACGAACATACGCACGCCCAAGTGGTCAAAAATGTCAGTTTCCGGTTTTTCTTCGGTATTTCTACCGAATCACAGAATATTTCATGTAACATTCAAAGAGGTATGAGATTACAAACCATTTTATCCATGTATTCGGAAGGGTACGGGATTACACACCTGATTTTGATTTCCTAAAGAACCACTCGTCGATGACCTAGAACAATACCAACCAAAAGTTAGCCTCAGATTTTCAAAAGATTTCGTATCACTTACACTTGAATCACTTACCATTATGTCCGAAGGTAGAATATATCGAGTGATTTGTCCCTAAAACATATAGTCGATTATTTCAAATTATTACTTCGTTAGCAACCAATCGAATATTGAATAATATCAATAATCCATAAGAACTCCCTACCTTATTAATATTGGATCCGATTTCTCTGTTCGACTTAAGGCTAGAATGATGTTCGGTCTCCCATTAGAATACTACAAAAGGGAAAGTGATCTCGTTTGAGAGAGTAGAATAAAATGATGGTCTCGGTCAATATGACCATCCTAAACCAAGGCATAATTCGGCATTAAGAGAAAGAAAATAAAATGTTAAAGAGAACCACTTACCGATTTACCAAGGAATGAGTGTTAATACGGATGAGAAGAAAAGATAAAGAAGAAATGAAGGGTTCGACTATAGAGGAAAATGAACAATGATATTCGGCTGTAGAGGATATGGATTTGAGAGGAAGAAGAAAGGGTTGGAAAATTTTGTAAAAAGGAAAAAAAGGATGAAAAGGAGTGTTTATGAGGATTCAGTTTTTCCAAAGGAGAAAGAGTGAACGATTTAATCTCAATGGCTTAGGTACATTCGGCAACAAGAAGAACTGAAGAAACAATATGCACACTCAAAGCTTGAAGATTAGGCAAGGAGGAGAAGGAATTTGGAGAGAAAAGAAAAAAAAAAAGACACAAAAGTTGCAAATAGGAATTTTGGCCAAAACAACACCAAAGCTTTTACCAATTGCCAAAGAAAATTTCGGCTAAGCCCTTCCTATGCCAAAACCGTCCACATCCATGACAATAATGGTCAAAAATTGGCCAACCTCACTTTCCATAACACTTCCCTTGAAAAAGGCCACATGTTTCTCTTACTTGTCCTTTTTCTTTTGATTCCTTACCTTACCTTCACCCTTTTCTTATTTCCTTAGCCACCTTGCCAAAATTAAAAAGTCCACCTTGCCATATATACATCTTGGCCGACACTTAGAGAAAGTATACAAAAAAAAGTAGTCAAAATTTTTGTACCAAGTGGGATTCGAACCTCTTCCCTCAATGCCTTCACTTGATGCCATAACCTCTGTACTAATTGCTCATTTATGCAAGGAAATTACCCATCTATTTCCATAGGCCTTGATGCCACTTACTATCTCTCTTTAATAGGCTTAAACACAAAATTTATACTAAGGCCCAACTTGAACCCGGAACTTCCTAGAAACCTCGTAACTTTCCAAAATCACCTTCCTAATTAGTCCAATCTTGAAATAATGCCATTCTCTTTTTCTCAAAATTTTAAACACTCCTAAGCCCAAGGCCTAATGGGCCCAATCCTACTAGGCCCAATTTCGGGATGTTACATGATAGCTACTGAACAAGATCTAACTTTTAACACTTGATCAACAGATTTGTGATGAAGGAAAACAACACAGAAATGACACAAGTAGGGATTTCGGCAAAAAAAATGGTGGTGGCAAATCGGCAATGGCAGAAACCGATTAAGGGGGAGGAAAGAAGAAAAAGAAAATACAGGAACTCAAAGAATCTCTCAAGAGAATTTGACAATGGGAGAAAAGAATGAGGGGAAGGAAAAGAAGAAATAATAGAACCCAAGGAACCTTTCAATGAATTCGACACCCCTTTTTTATAGCCAAAGCCGAATCCTACCTTCCCCCGCAGTCCAATTCAGCACCAACACATCCACACCTCAATCCCCTATTTTTTCTCTCTTATCTTTACCTTAAATTTCTCTCCTGAACACTCTCTTCCAGAGTCCACTCTAGCGCCACTACCTTCCTTCCATGTGCAAAAATAAAACCCCTTAATTCACCACTCTTAAGCCTCGAATCTTGGATCTCTTCATCGGACAGTAGCGCCACCTTGTAGCTCCCCAAGTGACGCCATCTCGCCACTGGACCACAGGCCCAATTGTGTCTTATTTTCCCCTTAATCTGTTTAAGAGGCCTACTAACTGAAATCACAGTTCCCTTGGGGCTTGAACCAAAATTTTTTTGAGACCCAAAACCCAATTCTACTAGGCCCAAATTCGGGGCGTTACACCATCTCATTTCCATTCCAGTATTGTCACTGGCTGTAATAATCCTGAAGGTACCTGATATTCAGATTTAACTTGCTGACATATAAAACATCTAAATATCAATTTAGAAATATCATATTTCATTCCCAGCCACCGGTACATCTGTTTCAAATCATTGTACATTTTATTACTCCCTGAATGAATAGACATAGTACCATTGTGAGCTTTGTGCAATATTTTCTGTACAAGCTCTGGATGCTTTGGTACACAAACTCTGCCTTTGAATAACAAAAAATCATTGGGTCTTATCTGAAATTTTGAATCAGAAATTGACTCACACTGTACCCGTTCAGCTTGCAACTCGTTATCACTTTTCCAAGCTTCTTAGATCTATTGTAGAAACATCGGTTTAGCCTTTAACTTAGCTAAGATTGAGCCATTATTAGACAATGATAATCGGGTATTCATTGCTATCAAGGCAAACAAAGACTTTCTACTCAGAGCATCCGCAACTACACTTGCCTTTCTCGGATGAAAATCAATAACTAAGTCATAATCTTTCAACAATTCAAGCCATCTGCGTTGTCTCAGATTCAAATCTTTTTGCGATATTAGATATTTTAACCTCTTATGATCGGTGAATATATGACACTTTTCATTGAACAAATAATGTCTCAAAATTTTTAGCACAATGACAATAGCTGCCAATTCTAAATCATGTATTGGGTAATTCTTTTAATATGGCTTTAGATGTCTAGAAGCATAGGCTATTACTTTACCTTCTTGCATCAAAACACAGCCTAAACCATTCAATGATGCGTCACTATAAATCACAAATTCCTTACCCGGTTCAGGCTAAACCAAAACTAGTGCTTTAGTTAACAAGGCTTTCAACTGGTCAAAACTTTGCTGACATTTATCAGACCATTCAAATTTCATATCTTTCTGTAATAACCGTGTCATCGGTGAAGCTATCATTGAAAATCCTTTTACAAATCTCTGATAATAACAAGCTAATCCTAGAAAACTTCTGACTTTAGATACATTTTTTGGTGGTTTCCATTTAACAATAGCTAAAATTTTATTTGGATCAACTCTGATGCCTTCAGCTAATACTATGTGTCCTAGAAAACACACTTTTCGAAGCCAAAATTCACATTTGCTAAATTTAGTAAACAATTGTTTATCACACAGAGTTTTCAAAACAATTCTCAGATGCTTAGCATGTTCAGTCTCATCTCGAGAATATACAAAAATATCATTAATAAATACCACAACAAATCTATCCAAATACAGTCTGAAAATTCTATTCATCAAATCCATAAATACCGCAGATGCATTAGTTAAACCAAATGGCATCACAAGGAATTCATAATGTCCATACCTGGTTCTGAATGTTGTTTTTGGCACATCTGAATCTTTCACTCGTAACTGATAATAACCAGAACAAAGATCAATCTTCGACAACTCTGTAGCACTTTTCAACTGGTCAAACAAATCATCAATATGAGGCAGTGAATGCTTATTCTTGATTGTAACTTTGTTGAGTTGTCGATAATCAATACATAATCTCAATGATCCATCTTTCTTCTTAACAAACAAAACCAGTGCACTCCAAGGTGAAAAACTAGGTCGAGCAAAACCCCTGTCAGTCAGTTTTTGCAACTGTGTTTTCAACTCCTTTAACTCTGTAGGAGCCATTCTGTATGGTGCTATAGATGTTGGTGTTGTTCTCGGTACAAGATCTATAGCAAATTCAACTTCTCTCACCGGCGGTAATCCAGGTAACTCCTTTGGAAACACACCAGGATACTCACAGACCACTGGCACTGATTTAATCTTTGATTCAGACACTTTGGTATCCAACACATAAGCAAGATAAGCATCATAACTTTTTCTAACATATTTCTGTGCTGACATGGCTGATATCACATTAGACAACCCATCCAATTTAGCAGATTCAACACAGAGCATTCCACCATTCTGACATTTCAACACAATATACTTTTGTTTACAATTTACCATGGCATCATGCTGAGTTAACCAATCCATACCCGAAATTACATCAAATTCATCAAATGGTAATAACATTAAGTCAACCAGAAAACAGTAACCCCGTATCATTAATGGGCAATTCTTGCAAATTTTATCAACCATTACATACTGGCCTAGGGGCTTTGATACTTTAACCACAAATTTAGTGGACTTGACAGGAAAATTTTTACTAAACACTAAATTCGTACAAATATATGAATGAGTTGAACTAGGATCAATTAAAGCAATTACTTCAGTATCAATAAGAGAGAAAATACTAGTAATAACATCTGGCGCAGAGGCATCTTCACGTGTACAAAAAGTATAGGTCCTAGATGGTGCTCTTGCTTTGGGTCTTACAGTTGAATCTTTTGTCACACCACAACTACTGCTCATATTTTTAGAATTATGAGGTGGTTTACCCCTTATAGTTGTGTTGCTTGGCCTCAAAGTTTGAATAGCATCTTTTTCAAGTTTCTCCGGGCAATCTCTAAGATAGTGGTCAAAAGAACCACATCTAAAACAATCTTTACTTTTCATTCTACACTTACCAAAATGTAGCTTATTCAAGTGCTTGCACCTGGGTTTAGTGTTTCTAACACTATCCGCACTCGCTACAGATGCAGCCTGAGATCTTGGACTGGAGCGTTGGCTACCTCTGTCTTTACTGGAGTACCCTGCAGAGGTAGTAGAACGGTCATAATATTTCTTTGATTTCTTGGATGCCGACTGGTGTGACTTTCCCGTAAATCTTTTACTTGAAGTTCTAGCTTCAAATATCAGCTTGTCTTTTTTTTTTACTCAACTCTTTTGCTTTATATGCTCGGTCAACCAATACAACAAATTCTTTTAATTCAAGAATTCCAGCTAACAATTTTATGTATTCATTTAAACCATCTTCAAACCACTTACACATTGCAGTTTCAGTCAGAATACATTCTCTAGCATATTTGCTTAGTCGAACAAATTCCCGTTCATATTCAGATACTGTCATATGCCCCTATTTAAGCTCTAAAAATTCTTTACATTTCTGATCAAGAAATCTCTGGCTGATGTATTTCTTTCAGAGCTCAGTTTGAAAAAAATTCCCAAGTGACCCTTTCTTTTGGTATAACAGAAATCAATGTATTCCACCATTGATAAGCTGAATCTTTTAACAGAGACACCGCACATTTAAGACATTCAGCCGGTGTACAAGATAGTTCATCAAGAACTCTAATAGTGTTTTCTAACCATAACTCAACTCTTTCAGGATCATCTTCAGCTGTAGATCTAAATTCTTCTGCCTTATGCTTACGAATTTTATCAACAGGAGGCTTACCAGTTCTAATAAGTTTTGTACCTTGAGGCATATCAGGAACCAGTTGAGAAACAAGAGGGGGTGGAGGTTGTTGTACAATCGGGTTTGTTCTTACATGTTTAGTAAACCATTCATTCATCATTTGTGTAACACCCCAAATCTGGCCTAGAAGCTAGGCCCGAATCTAGCGTGTCACATTGAAGAGTTTTTCGAAAACCATGCTTTCATTAGAAACCCTTATTACAACTTAAAACTTTTTGCTATTCAAAACCTCAGATTTCGCTTGCTTATTTTCAAAACATGGTTTATTAGAAATCATTCTTGGAAAACATTATTATCTTTAAAACCTTGTTTGTTGTAGAAAGCTTAATTTAAAACAGTTGCGGAACGTGATATTTTGAAAAACAGTAGTTATTTCTGATAATCGTGCTCTACTTCTAGCAATTATAAAACAATCAATAAAATCTGAAAACTTAAAGTTTAGAAATCTTAAGGCCTTATTACAAAATTTATAACCCAACAAATTAAACTAAAATAAAAGTAGGACGTGTACTTTAAAGCCAATTGGACGTGTGGTCACCTCCGAGTCCCTCGCAGCTCCGATCCGTCTAAGGCCGAGGATTACCTTTATAGTTAAAAGACGGAGTGAGTTTATGAAAACTCAATGTGTAATCCCCTTACCAGAGTAACACTCAGTATACAGAATTAGAAATCTAACAGTTTGGGCCAAAGCCCTTTAATAGTAATAGTACAGTCTAGTTCAGAGCATATGTGGGTCAAAGCCCACTACAATATCATTTGGGTCATATTCTATAACAGAATCAATTGGGCCTAGCCAAAACCAATAACAGAACAAGTGGCCTAAGCCCGAAGATGATGTGAGATCTCATAAAGCAGATATGCAACAAGATGAGGATGCATCCCAACCCACCCAACCATCACACCACCCGTACCAACCCTACACACCTGTGGGGACCAAGTCAACCCACCCAGCCCTACACACCAAGATTGCAGTCGAGCTGCAAGTATCAACGCAGCAAAGCTGCTAGTAACAATATACGTGGTTGAGCCACTAAAATCATTATATTGTGGCAGAGCCACTGAATTAGTATAACTTGGCATAGCCACCAGTACAGTACTTCCTCCATAAGCATAACCCAACCCAATGCAGTATGTCGTGTATGTCATGCTCAATCATTACACGTGTATGCAAAATGGCCATGCTTAGTAACAGTCATTTCAACACATATTAACAGCGAATCAGACACACGCCTACAGTCAAGTGGGTTAAACCACAGTCATACAATCATAGTCAAATCATGGCACCAAAATCAGCCTTTTACCCTCAGGGGAAAAATAGTCATTTTACCCTATAAGGGTATTTCGGTAATCCTACTCTACAGGGGTAATTTGGTAATTCTACTCATAACTAATCCATGTATGCAGTACATCTCAAACATAATCAATCATTAAATTAACACATACAACACTAGTACTACCACGAGGGTACAACGGTTATTTAATCAGTTAGGGGTAAAACTGTCATTTCGCCTCGTAAGGGCATCTCGGTAATTTTACCCGTCGAGGGTATTTTGGTAACTTTACCCATAGAGGGTATTTTGGTAACTTTACCCATAGAGGGTATTTTAGAAATTTTGAAAACCAAGGGGTATTTTGGTAATTTCACAAATCGGGGTATTTTGATAATTCTGTAAACTAGGGTTATTTCGATAATTTCAAAAATTAGGGGTATTTCGGTAATTTTGCAATTCGAGGGTATTTCGATAATTTCAAAAATCAGGGGTATTTCGATAATTTTGTAATTTGAGGGTATTTCGATACTTTCACAAATCAGGGGTATTTCGATAATTTTGCAATCCGAGGGTATTTCGATAATTTCACAAATCAGGGGTATCTCGATAATTTCACAAATTAGGGGTATTTCGGTAATTTCACAAATTAAGGGTATTTTAGTAATTTTGTAAACCAAGGGTATTTTAGTAATTTGCAAACTAAGGGTATTTCAGTAATATTAAACCAAGGGTATTCTAAATAGAGATAACAATGCGAATGGGCATAGGGCCCATTCTCGGCCCAAATGAACCCACATGTTCGTGTGGCCCATTTAGCCCAAATCTTGCCATAGATATGAGATTTACATAGACCAGTTCAATATCTACTATACAATTATACAATTTATTCATATGGACCCACGGGCCTATTGGGCCCACTTGCCCCTTTCGGCCCATCGTGGCCCAAGCAGCCTAATCCCACAAGGACACCCATGATGGCCTCAACTATCGCATTGAAGCTCCCACACGTGCGCTCGCACGCTCATGTGGCTTCCATCGCCGTGTAACCGGCATTTTGGCATTTGCCGCTTTATAGCTAGAGTAGTGCGAAATACACACCTGATAGGAATCTTGAGGTGATCCGTGCTCCGAACACTCCTATGACCAAAGGCCAACCCAGGTATCCTTACTCTCCTCATAGATTGCTTTATTTAAAGCCAGCTTCTCACCTTTCCTCTTGCTAGCTTCCCGATGTGGATCCCTCCTTCAACAGAGTTTAATTCCAACACAAACTCTGGCCATCCCAACTTAACAAAATAAATATCCTTTTTTCTTGCGATGTGATTCGAACTTAGGCTCCCTTGTAACATAATCCACGTCGCTAGCCAGTTTACCAACTAGCTCCTTGTTGTCTAAAATCACGCGCAACAAAATATAAGTTTATGGGCCAACGTCTAAGTTCACTTAAAAATAAATCAAAATGAAATGCAAGCGCCAAGACTTGAACCTTAGACCCCTTGCTTCCTTGTGTGGCTTCATTCCCTTGTCTCCCATGTGGCATCATTTGCCATTAGACCACAACTCCTTTTGTGTCATTTTTCACCACATTTTATTCTTAAAGCCTACTTACTAACTCCCAGGGTTTTACTCACCTAAAACCAAAATTTTTCCTAAGCCCAACTTTGATCCTGAGACTTCATGGAAGCCTCCTAACCTTCCAAAATCACTCACCTAATAGGTCCAACTTGCATTAGTGCCGTTCTCTTATTCTCAGAAATTTTAAACGCTCCCAAGCCCAAGGCCCAATAGGCCCAATTCTACTAGGCCCACATTCGAGTCGTTACAATTTGAAATAAGGCTTATTTAGCCTCTCCTCCTCGGCTATTAGATACGGGCCTTCTACTACTCAAGGTTGCTCTTTGTACAGAGGCTTGAGCATTACTTTCAGCTTCTTCGGAATCAGCTCGGTTGGATGACATTGCTATATGAAAAACATGTTTTAAAATTGTCAAGAGATATCACACTATCACAGGATATATAATGACATGTATAGCTAGACTCGTATATGCCACATTAGTCCAAAAATCGGCTAAACCATAGATCTGATACCAATAAATGTAACACCCCTAACTCGTATCCATCGCCGAAATAGGGTTACTAAGCATTACCAAAATTTACAGATCAAGTAAACAGATATTTCACATCATATAATATTCATATCAGAAGTCAATCATAAAGTCCCTTATAAGAGCCCTCGATGCCTAAAATACACATTAGAAATAGGTCGGGATTAAATCGAGTACTTCAATTTTTTTCAGAAAATATCAAAATTTTTCAAAGGTGCAGGGGACACACGCCCGTGTGGCCAAGCTGTGTGGGCATTCGAATTAGGGACACAGCCGAGTCCCAGCTCGTGTCCAAACTTGGAAGCTCTCTGACTTGGGTCACATGGCCAAGCCACACGCCCATATGCTAGGCCGTGTAAGCATACTAACTTGCATTAATAAGGTGCAAGGGTTACACAGGCAAGCCACACGCCTGTGTACTAGGCCGTGTGAATAATTTGTGTATTCTGTTTTGAAATTTAAAAGATGCAAGGGCACACGGCCGAACCACACACTTGTGTGAACAATTATGAGTATATTGACTTATGCTAATTTTGAAATACAGGGGACATACGGTTGTGTTACCTGGCCATGTGTCACACACGACTGAGACACATGCCCATGTCTCTTCCCGTGTGGATAAAAATAGGTCATTTCCAAGCCATATTTCTCACCCAAACTTGCTATCAACCTAAACACAACAATTTTCACATTCACAAGTCACAACAAGACCTTCAGTTCAAGCCAAAATCAAGATTTATACCTAACATATCATCACATATATTCAAGTATCTAAACTTACCAAAACAACCACTTACACATATATGCATATTTTATCAATTATGCTATCTCAAGCCTATCATCAATATGCCTATATGATTTCCATCATTCAACCATTTCAAACACATATCATATATGTTAATGCCATATATATATACATATCAAAATATACCATTCGCAAGCCATACTAATGGCTAATTTAAACCAGACATTTACATGCCATCATTGACCAAATTTAGCTTATACATGCCATTATAACCAAAATTTAGTTTGCTATATATACTGAAAAGGCCGATAGATAGTATGATGTAGCTCCGACTAGCTTCCAACCTTAACGAGCTTCCGAATTACTATAAAATAAGGAAAATAAAACAGAGTAAGCATTTAATGCTTAGCAAGTTCATATGAATTTAACTTACCATTTAATCACATTAAAGGTAAGCATTCTACTCATATTCAAATCAAATTGGCCAAAAGCCCTAACACATATCCCCATCAATCATGTTAGTCATATATTTCATTTGAATATCAAGAAACATGTATGAGCTCAACAATAATCAAATTTCCACAAACAATTACTTTCCACATCATGTGACCATATAACATGTACAAATCATATGCATGTATTTAAAATAAATTTCCATAATAATTCATTTCAAATTCAGATTGTTTCATATAAGAACTTTGCCCGTTGAACCATTTAAATATCTTTGGATACACGGGTAGTACACACGAAGTGTACAAATTTGTAATCCATCATTTCATATACTGCAACACCCCTAACCTGTGTCCGTCGCCGGAACAGGGCTACAGAGGTTACCTGGAATTTTCGAAACACTTTTAGATATTTCATGTAAATTACTATTCATTAATTGAAATCATTCAAAACGTCCCCTAATTAGACCCTCGAGGCCTTACACAAGCATTAGAATCGAGTTAGGACTTAATTGGGAACTTAAGGAATTTTTCGTGAAATTTCAAAAATTTTCCAAGGTGCAGGCTCACAGGCCCGTGTGGTCCAAGGGACATGCCCATGCTGCAGGTCGTGTTCGACCCCGTGTAACTCTCTGACTTGTGCACAAGGCCACGCCACACGCCCTTGTGCTAGGCCGTGTGGTTAATTAATTCATTCAAAATTAAGTGCAGGTTTCACATGGCCAAGACACACGCTCGTGTTCTAGGCTGTGTAGCACACACGACTGAGACACATGCCCATGTGCTCAATTCTGAGCAATCAATTTCTCAAAATTTAGGGTGCAGGGGACATATGTCCTAACTACACACCCACATACCCGGCCGTGTGTCACACACGGTTTAGACACACACCCGTGTTTCTGCCCGTGTAGACAAAATAAAGCCATTTCTAGCTTCATTTCTCACCCAAAATCACATCCATGACCTGCACTTGAAACACACATCCAATACTAACCATTCCAAGCATTCAAATTAAACAAATTCTATCATTCAACATGGCATATCATTACATGCATACATGTTCATAACCTTGCCTTAGTTTAGTCCAAATGTTAGACATAATAGATCAACTACTTAACATATATGTAGCTACCATAGTTTAACATTACAAGTATATTAAAACAAACCATTACAAGCCATTCCAATGGCTAGATTACAAGCATTATTTACATTTACATGCCAATATGGCCAATATATCCTATACATGCCATTACAACCATAATTGATTTACTATATATACTGATATAGGCTGATGGATAGTGTGAGTGATCTCTGCCAAGCCTCTAGTCCAACAAGCTTCCGATTTACTCTAAAATAGGGAAATAAAACTAAGTAAGCATAAAATGCTTAGTAAGTTCGTATAACATGGTACTTAACTTACCATTCTTTCTATTTTGTGGTAACTATGTATGGCATATTCAATCAATATGCCATCAAGCCCTACATATATCCTCATTGTCCTTGTTAGTCATATAATCCATAATAACATCACAAACATATAAGGGCTCAACAACAATCAAGTTTCCATGCACATATGCTTTTCACAACATGTATTCATTTAACATGTATAAATCATTTCTTTATATTACAATTATAATTTCATAATAGTTCATATCGAGTTCAGATCATTTCATATCAGAACTTTACCCATATTACTCGGAATATCAAGGTCATGATTAGTACACTCAAGGTATACAAGTCTAGAATCAAGGATATACATACTCATCAAATAAATTCCATGTACAATATCATCATTTCATATTTCCAAATATCAATTATCACGTATCATCATTTTCATGTATTTCAGGCCGATATGTGTAATAAATTATTTCTTATTCATATCTTCTCATGTCAAGAACTTTTACCTGTTGAATTTATCTGAAATATCGATGGATACGCAGATAGTACACTCGAGGTGTACGAATCAGAATCCGTCAATTCATGTCTAATGGTACCCATAGGATACTATATCAGAGAGTACACTCTCTAGTCACACATGTATACAATAGGATTATCAGTCCAGGCTAAATCCTTTTTATGACATATGCTCTAAAGAGCTTGATCTGGATTACCCGTCCGGGCTAAATCCAATCCATAACATATGCTCGAGAGGACTCATATCAGGATTACCTATCCGGGCTAAATCCTTTCTATATTGACGTCAATAGGATAACTCGTCCGAGCTAAATCCCGTCAGCAACAAATGCAGGACTTCATTCATTTCGGGAAATCACATATCCACCGAATTTTCGTTTTATTCAAATGAAATTTAGCATCATTCAAGCTTTGTCAAGCATGTGGTCAATATCATATATTTATGCATTTATGCAATTCAAATGTTCACTATCAACTCAAGCAGAAAACTAACATTTTTATCATTTAACATTTGTCAAGCATTATAATTGATCGGGCACTTTCATTTATCAGGCTTTAATGATAATGTGATCATTTCACATATTTATGGCATTTATAGAGTTCACAAACAAAACATTAAATTCAAGCATAAAAACATATACAATTTAGTTACACGAACTTACCTCGACAATGTTCGTGTACGTAAAATTTACTAATCCGACATTTTCCTCTTTCCTCATTCTAGCTCCGAATTTGGTCTATCCGGATCTATACGAGTAAATTTAACATCAATTTACCATATTTCACATTCAATTGGACTTAATTTTCATCCTAGGAAAAATTACCATTTTGCCCCTAACTTTTCCATAAATTTTGATTTCGTCCCTGGGCTCGTAAAATGAAACTTCTACAATTTACTCCCTATTCCAAGCCTAACCAAAATCCCATTACAAAATTTATAGCACATGTATTCATAAAAATTTAGAATTTTTAATCAAATTTCACAACTTTACATTTTAGTCCCTAAATCATGTTTTCATCAAAAATCACTTTGTAAAATTTGTTTATCTATCAACAACCTTTCATTTTTTACCATAAATTTCAAATTTTCATCATATACATCCATGACCCATTTTCCATATTTTGATAACTTCTCAAATTAATCCCCCAAATCGATAGATTAGACTATCCCAGTTCAAAAATATAAAAATTACTAAAAACGGGGCTAGATTACTTACCCAAATAAGCTTGATAAGTCTTCTTCCTCTCTCCTAGGGTTTCATGGAAATATTTGGCGAAGATAATATGAAATTGTTTTCTCTTTCATGCAATTAAATTGTCATTTAATAGCTTTTCATCTTTCCAATTTAGTCCTTAGCCTTTTTTTATTTTTCCATGGATGAGTCATACGAAAATATCTACATACTTCCTTTAATGGTCTAATTACCATATAAGGACCTTATGTTTTGAATTCCATAGCTATTTGATCCTTCTAGCTACCAGAATCTAGCTTTTGCATTTTATGCAATTTGGTCATTCTCATAATTAAACACATAATCGGTAAAATTTTATTATCAAAATTTTCACATGAGATTTCTAATATAATACAAATCATATAATAAAATAAAAATAAATTTTATTTTTGACTCAGATTTGGAGTCCCGAAACCACTATTCCGATTTCACCGAAATTGGGCTGTTATATATATAGGTATGCCCGTGCGAGCATGTAATCAGAAAGCTCTTTTGAGTCATATAATGGGAAGCTCATGGGAGCCGTGTAACGGGAAGCTCTTGTGAGCCAAATATCGAGAAGCTCATACGATCCATAAACGGGAAACTCAAGAGAGCCAAATTCGGGAAGCTCATGCGAGCCGTTAATCGGGAAGCTCATTAGAGCCAATTAACGGGAAGCTCGTGAGAGCCAAATGATGGGAAGCTTGTGAGAGCCATATATCGGGACGCTAAGAAGTGTTGTGATTTGTCTGCAACACATGCAGGACCACAACTAATTGGGAACCCTTAATGACAATGTCACTTGTATCCATCGAATTTCCAAGGTTCAAACGGGACTTTGTACTTGTCAGATATTTCCGGGTATGTGATCAATACTTATACATGGCAATTATACATTTCACATATATATCACTATTCAATTCAAAACTTACAAATATACAATTTAGTTACATGAGCTTACCTCGACAAGTGTTCGGGGATTGTAAGCTAATAATCTGATACTTTTTCTTTTCCTCTATCCAATTCCGTACTAGGTCTATCTGGATCTATACGAATGAATTTAGTTCAATTTACTACAATTTACATTCAATTCAGTCCAATACACATTTTTGGTAGAATTACTATTCTACCCTTATACTTTTAATTAATTACGATTTTGTCCCTAGGCTCGGAAAATGAAATTTATACAATTTAATCCTTATTCCAAGGCTAGCCGATTTTCATATATCACAATAGCAGCCCATGTATTTCATAAAATTTAGAATTTTTCCATGAATTTTCCATCTTTTCATTATAGCCCATAAATCATCTCTTTACAAAAATTGTTTATCTATCAAAAACCTTTCATTTTCTACCATAAAATTTCATAAGTCAACTATATTCATCCATGGAAAAACCCTGATACTTTGATAGTTTTGCAAATTAATCCCCGAGATAGTAGATTAAGCTATTACGATCTTGAAAACATAAAAATCATTAAAAACGGGACAAGATTACTAACCTAATTAAGCCAATTAAGCTTGTCTATCTTCAAGCTTCATAACTAGGGTTTCCATGTATTTTGATTTAGGAAAGATGATGAAAATGATGACATTTTATTATTTAATTCATTTATCATCTTTTATTTTATCATCTTTCCAATTTAATCCTTTTATTTTTCTTAAATTTCCAATGATGAATAATCATCCTTATCTATTAACTCCTCTAAATGGTCTATTTGCCATATAAGGACATCAAAATTTGAATTCCATAGCTATTTGGTACCTTTAGCTACTAGAATTCAACTTTTGCACTTTGTGCAATTTGGTCCTTTTCATCAAATTAAACATGTAACCGGTAAAATTTCTTATCGAAATTTGTAATAGCCTAATTTTTAGTGGTATCAGAAACAGTGATTCGAGATCACTAAATTCGACAATTGAGTCTAAAGAATTTAATAAATTAACATTTATGAGTCAAGTATGGCATTAGAAGTATTTTTGAATTAGTAAATTTTATGATTTAAAAGAATTTATAAGATAAATTGGGTCGAAAATGAGGTATCGAGACCTCAAATTCATAAACCAAGCCATAAATATTTTTAGCAATATTCACGGAGTGTTAAAGAGTTATTATTAAAGTTTCGTTAGGAAATTTTAACGTTTGATAGTTAATTAAATAAAAAGGACTAAATTGTAAAAGGTACAAAACTTGCTAAAGTGATTAAAAAGCTTAAGTGTCTAATGAAGAAGGATTTAAAAGGCAATTAGACCCAAATTATATGGGTTGCATGGTATGGGTATAGAAATAGACAAGAAAACAATGTGAACTAAGGGCAAAATGTTAATTTGGTTAAAATTAAATATAAAACAAGTGACTAAATTGAAAAATGTAGACATTTCTTCTTAATTATCAACAAAAAATGCCATAAGAGGTCTAAAACAAGCTAGTTTTTCATATTTTTGCACTATGTGAGTTCAATTCTTGCTTTTTCTTTGAAATTTTTATGTTTTTGTGACTTTTACAATTTGGTCCAACTATTGCAACTATTGAATTCATTTGTTTTTTATTCCATGAGTGATTCTGAAAGCTACCATGAGTGAGTGTTGGATGTTTATGATGATTTATTGTGGATTTGATGCTTTAATTTCATTATATGATGATTTTTTAAGTGATTTTAATAGAAAATGATTTTTAGACCTAATTGTGAAAAAGTTGTGAATTAGGGTTTGGTGTTGAAATTTTGTGTATCAAAGGCTGTATAGTAGCTTAAAATGATTAGATAAAGTGTTAATTGAGAAAATTTTTCTCAATTGAGGAGCAAATTAAGCAGGGACTAAATTGTAAAAACTAAAATTTTTGGGTAAAAATATAATTTCAAAAATTGAAGGGCATAAATTGTGAACTGAATTAGAATTGAATTAGATGCTAATGAATGGAAAATTTTACACTATAGATCGAGAATCTGAAGATAAACGTGGAAAGGAGAAAATTTTTGATTAGTCCTTGAATTCTTACAACTTCTACAAATTAACCTAGGTAAGTTCATAGGGTTGAATTTTATGAGTAATTGTTAAATTATAGATGATATATATTGTACTATTTTATATCTTTGTTGTGAAAATCAAGTTAAAAGTTTAAATTGAGTGGAAGGCAGGATTGTGTACAATCGTCCGTGACTAGTGATGAATTGACGGATAAGACCATGGTTGGACCATGACAAAGTTTGGACTGTAAGACCATAGCTAGGCTATGGCATTTCAGTGAAAAGACTCCAATTGGGTTATGACATTATGAACGTGAGACCATGGTTGGACCATGGCAGTATATGTGTGTACGTGGATGACCATAGCTGGGCTATTGCATCGTAATAAAGTGAAAGACCATAGCGGGGCTATGACATTGTGTTATGTTCAAGACCATGGCAAGGCCAAGGTAATATATGTGTAAGACCATAGTTGGACTATGACATAAGTAAAAAAATGTACTCAAATCCATAAGACGTTCTCTAATTTGACAAGTATTGGTAAGTATTATTTGAATTAAAGTGTTGGAATCTAACTAGTTATTGACATTGAGCTCAATCAAGTGAATTCATCATCTGAAATTCTGGATGGCAGGAAAAGTTAGTGAAACATTTGTTTAATGATTTATTATTAAATGTTCGGTAAGACTTATATTTTATGTAACACCCCAAACACGGCCTAGACGTTATGGCTAGATCTAGCATGTCACATAATAAGGTTGTTTAAAAGCTACGTGTTCGTTAAAAACTTTGTATCCTTTTTGAAACTCCGATTTCCGTTTCTTACAAAACAAGATTTGCATAAAGTATATTCTTGCAAATATGTTACTATTTTCGAAAACTCTGTTTGTTGTAGAGGTTTGACTTAAATAATTGTGGGAACGTGTTATTTTGAAAAACAGTTGTAATTGTCTTAAAAACCAGTGTTTAATCGTTTAACAATTCATAACTAGCAAACTTTCCAAATGAAAGTTTAAAAAGAAAAACTCAATGGCCTTGTTACACAAAATATTAACCCAAAAATAATATAAAATAACTTAAATCCAAATTTACTAAGTGTCGTTAATAAGCAAATCCGACGTATGGCCACCTCCGAGTCCTCCACAGCTCCGTATCCTCTAATGCTGGGGATGACTTGAATGGTTAAAAGAAAAGGTGAGTTACAAGAACTCAGTGTGTAATCCTCTATAACGGTCACTATCTGGGCCTGAGCTCATACGGTATCGGTCTGGGCCTAAGCCCTATTCGGTAATAAGCTGGGCCTAAGCCCCAAAATTATCTCAATGTATGTGGATATGAGCCCACCCCAATCCTACCAGCTGACTAACTCTCCACGCGTACCAGCCAATCACACCATGTGGGGACCATGTCAACCCACCCAGCCAATCCTCACCAATACTGCAGTCAAGCTGCTAATCATGGTATATGTGGATTAGCCACTAAAACGGTAGGTGGCGATGCTACTCGAACAGTATGTGGTAGAGCCACTAAAACGGTATATGGTAGAGCCACTTAAACGGTACTTCCTCCAATCATCAAACCCAACCCATGCAACATGATATGAATGCAGTGTATTACAAGTATAAACATTATAAATAAAATCACATACACAATTTTTAACTACCATAAAGGACATAACGGTCATTTTGTTACCTAACGGTATAACGGTAATTTTCACCCCTTTAGGGTATTTCGGTAATTTACCTGTTGAGGGTATTTCGACAATTTACCCACTAAAGGTATTTCAATAATTTTACCCCTACAACGGCCTTTTCGAAGGCCTAACGTTGCCTCGAGCGACTCGGTTTCCATTTCTGGTCAATACAGTGCTATTGGGCTTAAAACCCCATTTCGGCCCATTCAAGCCCACACGCTCGTGTGGCCCATCTTGTTCGATTTCAGTCTCAGTTCTGCGAACTTCGCAGTTGCATCGATCAACTTACATTTTCCATCGTTTTGCTCAAATGGGCCCATTAACTCGTTGGGCCCATTTGGCCCGTTTCAGCTCAACAAGGCCCATTACGGCCTCAGTTTTACGAGAGCGTTTGTGACACTCTCTCAACCGTCTGTTGCTCTCATTAGAGACTCAGTCTATCACTACGAGCGTTCACAGCTCGAGTGATCTCAGTTGCCGGTATTTCAACTTTTCGTTATTCCGGCTTTTAGTCGATTCACAGAACAACATTCACAGAATAATTGGTGTGAGATTACACACCTGCTGGATTGCCGAAAGAACTACTCCTCGTTGCCCCTAAGATAACAATAATCAAGAGTTAATCCCAACGTTCACAAAAATTCATAATATCGAAGTGTACTACTCAACCAGATTCACTTACCACAAGACGTGATCCCCCATACAGAGTATCAATATTTGGCCTTGCTCCTTGGCTAATGCAACGAGTTCCTAAAAAGAAAAATAATTGATGCACCAAAGGGGTTAGCATCTAACCAACATTCGCCCCCCACAAGAAAGAAGGAAACCGATGTTAACTCAACAAAAAGGGTCACAAGAACATCACTAGCATCGAATTAAGAAGATACATGAGCTACTTCACCCTTAACAAAACCAAAGCCGATGACCAACGCCAATTGTTTTCTTAAAGAATTCACCCCCCAACCACTAAGGGGTAGAAGATTCAGGTCAAGAGATTAAGGAGGTTAGGCTTACCAAGTTCGGTCGACAGAAGAGAACCAAACTTCAGGCTACTAGATGTTAGGCTAAAGGGAAGTCAAAATAGGAGTAGGGGTGGCTATTCGGCTTTAAGAAAAGGGGAGGAATGGACGCAATATGAAGATAGATAAGCAGAAGGAGATTCGGCCACAAAAAGTTTAGGCAATAACAAAAGAAATAGAAGAAAGCACGAGAGGAAAAACAAAAAGAGGTTAAGTGCACGGAAATGCTTCCCAAAGAAAATCCCAAAAGGACTAAAGGAGAAATCGCAAAACACAAGAAGAGGTTTCGGTTTGCACTCACACTCAAGCTACTGAAAAATGCTTCCTAATCCACCCCCTAGCCGAAATCACCCCTCAAGGCACACTCCAAAATTTAGCCACTACTCCCTCACTCCTTAACTCCCTCATTTCCTCCACCATCCCCTCCTTGAATCACTCCTGGCCTCCCATTCAAATTGATTGACCAAGTCTTCCATCAACCTAGTAGATTTTCATCCCAACTCTACCTCTTGCTCTCTCAAGTCACAAAATAAAAGCATCCAGTTGCCATCTGTGGGATTCAAACCCCTTCCCTCCATGCTCTCCACTTGACACCACACCACTCCACCATGTGCTCAACTTGTGTTAGCAAAACACACTCAATCATACATAAGTCCAACATCACCCAGCCCTCTCCACTAAAGGGCCAAAAACAAAAATTTTTCTAGTACCCAGCCTCAAACCCATGCCTCCCTAGAACCCCCAAACACATTCAAATAACTAGCTAAGCAAGCCCAACACATGCAATATGCAAAAATTCCAAACCACTAACTTTTGGGATGTTACATTTTAAGTCCATGAACTTACTGAGCTTTTTTAAGCTTAATCTTGTGTGTTTAATGTTATATGTAGATTGACAATAGTTCGGAGGATCAGATCAACACATCAAGCCACACTATCCAGATAACTCTGGTAGATTTTGTTAAATATCCTATAGTTTATATGGCATGTATAGGATGGAATTGAAAGAAAATATACTTGTAATGGGGTTGTGAGTAGTATATACATATAGTTACATATGCATGTTAAAAGCAAGTATATAGTAACATCTTATAATAATTTAATGAATGGAGCCAATGTGGTAAATTGGTACAAATGAGTTGTGTGATAACATATAGGTCTAAAATTTGAATTATAACTTGTATTGATTGCTTGATTGAAATATTATGGTATATGAAAGTATTGCATGCAGGTTGAATTGTGTAAAGGGTGAGAAAAGTGGCCTATTTTCGTCCACACGAGTAGACACACGGCCTGGCACATGGGCATGTAGTTCGACCGTGTGTCCCCTGCACCTTAAATTTGAGAAACAGAATACTCAGAACTGAGCACACAGGTAGAGACACGGGTGTGTGTCTCAGTCATGTGTGTCACACAGCCTAGAAAACGGGTGTGTGACTTGGCCGTGTGAAAACTGCATCTTCATATTTTACAAGTCAGAGAGTTACACAGGTTAGGGACACGGCTGTGTGACCTGTGTTACTTGGCTGTGTGAGTCACATAGCCCACCCACAAGGGCGTATGACCCCTGTACATGAATAAAATTTTTAAATTTCACGAAAATTTTCTTATGTTCTTGGTTTAGTCCTGACCCGATCCTAACATGTATTTTGGGCCTCGAGGGTCTGTTCTAAGGACATTATAGTTAATATTGAAAAATGAATAGTAATAGATATGAATTATCTGTAAATATTCTGAAAACTTCAATAATGCTCTGTAACACCGTTCCGATGATGGATACGGGTTAGGGATGTTACAGTTGATACGATATTTCTATCATACTATAGACCATAAAATGATATTAAAATAAATTTTTCTTTTGGCCTCGGATTTGTGGTCTTGAAACCACTATTTTGATTTCACTAAAAGTGGGCTGTTATAATGTCGATAATTTTTAGGGTTTCTAAAAATAGAATGCATGTTCGATCTCGATTTTTCAAAGGGTATCAATAATTCCAAAATATCGTTACTTGGCCAAATGGTATCGATACTTTTTGGCCTGAAGCAATTCTAACTTGTTTGTAAATCATTTTGATGTGTTAAACTGATTTTAACTTGATTTAAATTATTTTCACTTGATTTAAAATTGTTTCAAAATTTTCTAAGAGTTTAAGGTAAATATTCAAAGTTTTATTTATTAGACTTCAAATTTAAAAATCATTTTGTCAATTTTAACTTATATTCAAAAACACTACAATATATTATATCAAAATCTTTTATCAAATAAAGCTTGGTTTGATAGGCTCACATGGTCATGTGGTTTGATTGTGTGAAACTTTGTTGCTCGTGTGCAGCTTCCAAACAACTCCAATGTTCTAATTTTCACACGTTTTTTGCTCGTATTGCTCTCGAGTGCTCTATTAAGATTCAAAAAATGGATTTAAAGGGCTAGGAGTGTATAATTCACAATTAACACCACGTAATCACCTAAAGATGCATTAAGAATAAGCTAAAATATGTTACTTTTAACACTTATCACATATACATGCCAAATAATGAGATAAGTAGGATTCTTACCTTAATCAAGCTAATTGTAATAAGGAATATATATTTAATTCAAATAATGAAAGCACAAATTGTAATAGCTACTTGTAACATCCTAAATTTACGGGCCTATGCATTTAGTGTAGGGATAACTTTAATAGGTTAATTTAAGTGATAGGGGTCCAAATTGGGCTTAGGATTGGGTTAAGGTCTTGGTAAGAAGAGTTGTTTATTCAAATATATAAAATATATAAAATTGGGTAGAACACTAACCATGGCCAAATATAGGAGAGGCCTTAGTTTCACATCCTTCCGGCTTTTTGAAGCAAAGCTGTAGATCGGTTTAGCGAGGGTATCGACATTAATCAGGTGTGTAGATCTCTAATACACTACTAATAAACTTGTATGTATATCTATTTATGCATGTTATGGGCTAAAAAGTTGAAACAAGGCTGTATAGACAGTCGAATGGAACCCTAAAAGGGTTAGGCAATGATGCCAGGTACGTAAACATGGAACTCCCTATGTGTATCGAAAAATATTTAAGTTTGCATGATGTTTTCTTATGTATGTATGCATGGGGTAGGAATGATAATAATTGAAGGGGAAGTGCATGATAGGTCACTTGGTGATCGGTGGTAGAAATCCCACATAATATAAATGTAAGGTCACATAGTGATCGGTGGCTATGCCACGTTTAATGATTCCTACTTGATAGGAATAGCAAAGATCTACTGTCATTTTTGTGTGTGTAGCGGATGGAGGGTTGATTGTAGAAATTCCCAAGGTGTGATGGTTGGTACGGGTTGGTGTGTAGAGGATGGAAAGCTAGGATGGAATGGGTTATGCATTCCTTATTGGTTATTATGTGATTATGAATGATGCCTTCTGATGGGCGGGGCCCATAATGTGTTTAATGGGCTCAGTCGATGTGTGTTTTGTGATTTTATACACCGAGTCTTTGTGACTCATGCTTTCCTTTCTCTACTCTTGGATGAGCGTTAGAGATCGTGGATATGGGAGCCAAGACGGACTCGAAGGGCCATCAAGTTCTATTTCTACAAGTTATTTTCTTTTAGGATTTCTTAAAGTTTAATTTATTTCATTGTTATTTCGAGAATATTTATGTAATAAGGCCCCTAGTGTTCGTTCAACTCAGCAGTTATCAATGTTAAGTAACTTATGAATTTTATGATAAAGTTTATTTATACTTAATAATAAAAATACAAAGAGGTTTATTTTCAAAAAGTCTCTCATTTATTCAAATTTAATTAACTTGTGTTTTCAAAATGCGATAAAGTGTTATGTGTTCGATAACATGCCAGATCCGGTCAAAACGCATGGGCCAGATTTGAGGTGTTACATTTTGGTATCAAAGCCCAGTTCAAAACTCGGGCTATGAAATGGGTCTAGTACTGTTTTAAAAAGTGGATAAAAAAATGTTTTGGATGAAGATATGGCCTTCGAGTCTACTGGCACCCGATCCACCCAGGTAAGTATTTTGAACTCCTGTTTGTGATATAAATGTGGGCTTAATGGGCTTTATGGGACGTAGACTATCTAGATTAGAACTCGTTGGACTCTAGGCTTAAACAAACAACTCTACAATTCCATAAGACTTAATTTCACTAAACAAAACCTGTAAACAAGTCGCAAGACTAAGGTGTGGAAACAGGCATATGCATGTCTAGGAGTAGATCCGAAAGAGCTTGGTATTTAAGCAGTCCAAGTGACCCACCTCCTCTTCACTGGAATCTTACCTGGTGCATAGTGACTGTTCATTTTGGCCATGACAGGGTGTGGCAATAGGCATACGCATGTCTAGGAGTAGATTCAGGGAGAGCCTGATATTTAAGCAGTCCTAGTGACTCACCTCCTCTTTGCGGGAATCTTACCTAGTGCGTAGTGACTGTTCACTCTGGCTATAAGGACTTGTTCACGGGATAAACCCATAATTAAAACCCGAAAGGGACCAACCACCCTATTTTGCAAACAAAAACTCCTAAGTTTTGTACACTTTCAGAAAAATACACTTGAATTGAAAATGTTCACAGCTATAAAAAAATTACCAAATTGCCCTTGTTTTGCAAAATGACCAAAATAACCCTAGTTTGTAGAATTACCAAATTACCCTTGTTTTGTAAAATTACCGAAATACCCTTAGATCACAAAATTATCGAAATGCCCTTGAATTTTAAAATTACTAAAATGCCCCCGAATTTCACAATTACCGAAATACCTTTAGATTTCAAAATTATCGAAATGCCCCTGAATTTTAAAATTACCGAAATACCCCCAGATTTCAAAATTTTCAAAATGCCCCGGATTCCAGAATTACCAAAATACCCTTATTTTACAAAATCATCAAGGAACCTAATTTTGAAAAATTACGAAAATACCCCTTTATGATAAAATTATGAAAATATCCCTGGGTAATGAAAACAACAACCACAACAACAACACCACTTTTCTGTAATGAACGTGAGTTCATGATTAAATGTATGTGTTTCTTAGAGGATATGAACTTGAGACTGTATGGTGAATGCGAATTTGAAAGAATTACTCTTAAAGCTATTATTCATAAGACTGTCCGTGGTTAAAACAGTGGAAGAAAACTAATAGTTCATAAAATTTCTAATCAGATAAATGTGAATCGGTAGAATGAGTACAAGGGTCGAGGACGTCCGCCACGTAGTCGTGGTAGGGGTAGGATGACGGTGTCAGAACCAATAAGATCTGGTCATGGTTCTGGAAATGAGATGCCAACCGCGTAGGAGGAATTTCAGGATCAGACTGCCGAAGATGACGCGGTATCTCAGGCAATGCTAAGGGTTTTAGAGAGGGTTGCTGGGGATAGTATGGACACAGGAGCCCAGAAATCTGTGCCAGAACGGCTTAGAGCCAATGGGGCAGAAGTGTTTAGGGGAATTTCTAATGTAGCCCCAAGTTCAGCTGAGTATTGGTTGGAGGCGGTAGAACGCATAATGGATGATTTGGATTTCACGGAGGAGGAAAAGTTGAAGGGCGTTGATCCCTCTTGAGGGATGAAGTCTATCAATGGTGGCTTACGGTAAAGGATGTTGCTGTGGCTGACCGTATCACCTGGGATTTCTTTAAAACGGCGTTTCAGAATAAGTACATTGGATCAAGTTATGTGGATGCGTAGCGTAGAGCATTTCTGAATCTCGTGCAAGGGAGTAGGCCAGTAGCTGCGTATGAAGCTGAGTTCTTACGTCTTAGCTGATATGCTCGTGGGATGGTAGCCACGGAGCATGAACGTTGTGTTAGGTTTCAAGATGGCCTGAGGGATGACTTGCGTGTTTTGATAGCCCCACAGCGGGAAAGGCAATTTGCTGTGCTGGTGGAAAAGGCTAAGATAGCTGAAGAGGTGAAGCGGACTGAGAAACTGAATCGGGATAAAGATAGAGGTGGAAATAAGAGGAATTTTGGATCGTCAACCGGGCGTACTAAGAAAAGGTCCAGGTCTGATGGACCGAAACGGGAGGAGAAACCTACTGCTGCTAACCAGACCCCAAAATATGCTCGATGCGGCAAATTTCATGCCGGTGAATGTTGGGCAGGCAGTGGGAAGTGTTTTAGGTGTGGATCTACGGACCACCAAGTTAAAAACTGTCCGCAGCAACGGGACGGTGAAGGGACTATGGGCCTAGGGAATGCTCAGCCTGGTAGAGGAGGTCAGCAACCACAAAGAGGTCGTGGTGCAGCCAGGGATGGTAATGGTGCTGGTCGGGGTCGTGGAGCACCAGGTCAAGGGGCAGGAAACACTAAGGCAAGACAGCCGGGGTTGGTCTATGTCATCAGACGTCGTGAGGAGGCTGATGCACCGGTTGTTATAACTGGTACGTTCTTAATCTTTGGTTTGCCTTACACTACATTAATTGACATTAGGTCGACGTATTCGTATGTAGCTAGTAGCGTATCAGGAACTTTAAGACTAGAATCTGAAATTACCCCTAGGGCAATGACTGTAGTTAGCCCATTAGGACAATCTGTGGTAGTGGAAAAACTCTATCGGGAAGTACCTCTAGAAGTTCAGGGGATAGTTTTCCGAACGGATCTAATGGAATTACCGTTCGTTGAGTTTGATTTAATCTTAGGCATGGATTGGCTTATGAAGTATCAAGCTAATCTAGATTGTGCAGCCAAGCGTATGGTGTTAAAAACCCCCGAGGGTGATGAAGTGTTGGTGATAGGAGAAAGGGGGAACTATTTATCGAATGTAGTGGCTGCCCTAAGAGCAGAGAGGATGGTGAGGAAAGGATGTGAGGCAGTTCTATTGTTTGTTCGGGCTCTAGAAGCTAAAGATCTGACTGTTGGAGATGTCAGAACGATAAAAGAATTTCTTGATGTTTTCTCTGAAGAGCTTCCGGGATTACCTCTAGATCATGAAGTGGAGTTTGGAATCGTTCTTCTTCTGGGAACAGCGCCAGTATCTATTGCTCCGTATAAGATGGCACCGAAAGAGTTAGTAGAGTTAAAAGCGCAGATTCAAGAGTTACTGGATAGAAGATTTATTCGACCGAGTGTGTCGCCGTGGGGAGCGCCAGTGTTATTTGTTAAGAAGAAGGATGGATCAATGCGCATGTGCATTGATTATCGCCAGTTAAATAAGCTAACAATCAAGAACAAGTACCCATTGCCAAGGATCGATGACTTGTTCGATTAGTTGAAGGGAGCCTCAATCTTTTCTAAGATAGATCTGGGGTCAGGGTACCATCAGCTTAGGGTCAAGGAGGCGGATATACACAAGATAGCTTTTAGGACTCGCTACGGTCACTATGAGTTTATGGTGATGCCGTTCGAATTAACCAACGCGCTAGCAGCGTTCATGGACATGATGAACCAAGTATTCCAACCCTACTTAGATCGGCGTGTCGTGGTGTTTATCGATGATATCTTAGTTTACTCGAAGTTAGAAAAGGAGCATGACGCTCATTTGCGAATAGTTTTGCAGATCCTAAAGGAGGAGCAATTGTATGCCAAATTCAGTAAGTGTGAATTTTGGATGAAGGAAGTAACGTTTCTAGGGCACGTTGTGTCCGCAGAAGGGATCAGGGTTGACCCTCAAAAGATTGAAGCAGTGTTAGATTGGAAGCCACCTAAGTCCGTGGCCGAGATTAGGAGTTTTCTTGGTTTAGCTGGATACTACCGAAGGTTTGTTGAAGGATTTTCTTCGGTAGCGGCACTGTTGACTAAGTTGTTACGGAAAGGAGTTTCGTTTGTTTGGTCTGGTAAGCAGCAGGAGAGTTTTGAAAAGTTAAAGAGATTTCTGACGGAGGCTCTTGTGTTGATTCAACCGGAGGCAGGGAAAGAGTTCATAATTTACTGTGATACGTCACACACGGGATTAGGGTGTGTGTTTTCTATATGCATCTCGGCAGTTAAGACCGCATGAATTGAACTACCCTACCCATGATTTGGAATTGGCGGCAGTGGTGTTTGCCTTAAAAATTGGGAGGCATTATCTGTACGGGGAGAAATCTGTCATCTACACAGATCATAAGAGCTTGAAGTATCTTTTGACTCAAAAGGAGTTGAACCTAAGGCAGAGAAGGTGGATTGAGTTACTAAAGGATTACGATTGCTCGATCGAATATCACCCGGGTAAGGCTAATGTAGTAGCGGATGCTCTAAGTCGTAAAGTAGTCTCTGACCTAAAGGCAATGTTTGCACACCTTAGTTTGTATGAGGATGGAAGCTTATTAGCCGAACTTCAAGTGAAACCTACTTGGATTAGTCAAGTGAAGGAGCAGCAACAAATCGATGAGTTACTAAAAGGGAAATTGCAGTTAATCTCAAAGGATGAGCCAACAGAATTCAGTATGAATGAGGAAGGATTGTTATGCTTTCGAGGGAAGGTCTGCATGCCAAAAGATCCAGAGTTAAGGCAGAGAATTTTGAATGAGGCGCATGGTAGTGCATACGCTATGCACCCTGGAGGAAGTAAGATGTTTCGGGATTTGAGAGATCAGTTTTGGTGCCCGAGTTTGAAGTAAGAGGTAACTGAATTGGTGGGTAAGTGTTTGACCTGTCAGCAGGTCAAGGCGGAACATCAGTTACCATCAAGATTATTACTGCCAGTAAAGATTCCACAATGGAAGTGGGAAAGAATCACCATGGATTTTGTTAGTGGGCTTCCCCTCACCCCCACTAAGAAAGATGCGATTTGGGTAGTTGTTGATCGCTTGACGAAGTCTGCACACTTCATACCAGTATATGTTGACTACTCCTTGTAGAGGTTAGCTAAGTTATACATAGCAGAGGTGGTAAGGTTGCATGGAGTACCGGTCTCAATCATATCAGATAAGGACCCTAGGTTCACCTCACGATTTTGGAAGGCGTTGCATCAAGCGTTGGGTACGAAGTTGGACTTCAGTACAGCGTTTCATCCTCAGACTGATGGACAATCTGAGCGAGTGATCCAGATCTTAGAGGACATGTTGAGAGGATGTGTCATAGAATTCAAAGGTAGTTGGGAAGAGCTCTTACCGTTAGTAGAATTTGTTTACAACAATAGCTACCAGTCAAGTATTCAGATGGCGCCCTACGAAGCTTTGTACGGGCAGAAGTGTCGTACTCCTACATGCTGGACAGAACTAGGAGAATGCCGAATTTTGGGTCTGGAGTTGGTGACCGAGACCGAAGAGAAGGCTGAATTGATTCGGGTTCGACTGAAGGAGGCATCGGACTGACAGAAGTCTTATGCTGATTTAAAGCGTAAGGACATAGAGTTCGCAGTGGGTGATAAAGTATTTTTAAAAGTGTCACCGTGGAAGAAGGTACTAAGGTTTGGTCAAAAGGGTAAATTAAGTCCTAGATTTATCGGACCATATCGAGTGTTGAAGCGAGTAGGACCAGTAGCCTATCAGCTGGAATTACCTTTGGAATTAAGCTAAATTCACTATGTATTCCACGTCTCTATGTTAAGACGATACCGTTCGGATCAGTCCCATATTGTGCCTGTGGAGGAAATCGAGGTAAGAACTGATCTATCCTTCGAAGAGGAACTGTAACATCTAAATTTATGGGCCTATGCATTTAGTGTAGGGATAACTTTAATAGGTTAATTTAAGTGATAGGGTCCAAACTGGGCTCAGGATTGGGTTAAGGCCTTGGTTAAATTATTAGATTGGGCATTAAAGAATTAAAAGGTGGTAATTATGTTTAAAATGCCAAACATGGGCTTGTGGCCCAACATTAAGTGGCATTATAAGGGAATTAGAAGTGATGACACACACAAGGGATTTAGAGGCCCAAAATTTAAGTTTAAAGAGGCCCAGATCTTTTAATTTAAGTGAGTAAAATTTGACATTAGGGTTAGTAGGGGTGGACGGCTACAAAGCTACAAAATAGGAAAAATCATGTGGATTTTTAAGTGATAATATCATAGATAAAAAGGAGAAAAGTTAGGAGCTTATCTCCAAGGGAAGTGTTGGCCGAAAATCTATCACCTAGAGGAGTGTAAAATTTGGCTACTGCATGGCAAAGAGGGTGCCAAAATTCTCCTCTTCTTTAGCTTAAATTTTAAGGGCGTTTTCAGTATTTAGCAATAGGTGTCAAAAATCTATAAATAGGGGGGCTAGCTCCTTGATTCTGACATTTAAAAACCCTAGTTTTCTCTATTCTTTGTGCCAAATTCTTTAGCCTCTCCCTCTCCAATTTCTTTCTCCAAATTTCTTTCTTCAATTACTTCAAAAGCCGAAACTTCTCCCCACTTTCTTTTCCCTTGTGCCGATTTCTCTAAAAAGCCGAAGCATCCATCACTTTTTCTTTTATTCATCATATTTGAGGAATTATTTTATACTTCTGGCATTTAAATCTTCCATTGGCATTACCGAATCCTCTCCCTAGTGCTAGCCGAATCTCCTAAGCTAAGGTAAGAGTCGATTTTTGATTAGTTCTCATAATCTATTTTAGAAAGCCAAAAGCCGAAAAGCTAATAGTTTAATGGTTCTATGATTGGGTGGCAATTCGGGATTTGAAGGAAGCTGGGTCAACTAGATCTAAAAGCCAAAAATAGCTAGTCTCCAATTTCGAGATTTGAAGGTAAGAAGAGTTGTTTATTCAAATATATAAAATTGGGTAGAACACTAACCATGGCCGAATATAGGAGAGGCCCTAGTTTCACATCCTTCTGACTTTTTGAAGCAAAGCTGTAGATCGGTTTAGCGAGGGTATCGACATTAATCAGGTGTGTAGATCTCTAACACACTACTAATAAACTGTATGTATATCTATTTATGCATGTTATGGACTAAAAAGTCGGAACAAGGCTGTATAGACAGTCGAATGGAACCCTAAAAGGGTTAGGCAAGGATGCCATGTACGTAAACGGATGGAGGCAGTATGGTCACATAGTGATCGGTGGCTATGCCACGTTTAATGATTCCCACTTGATAGGAATAGGCAGTACGACTGTCGTTTTGGTGTGTAGCGGATGGATGGTTGATTGTAGAAATCCCCAAGGTGTGATGGTTGGTACGAGTTGGTGTGTAGAGGATGGAAACCTAGGATGGGTTGGGTTATGCATTCCTTATTGTTTATTATGTGATTATGAATGATGCCTTCCTGTATGGGCCAAGGCCTATAATGTGTTTGTGGGCTCAGGTCGATGTGTGTTTTGTGATTTATACACTGAGTCTTTGTGACTCACGCTTTCCTTTTCTCTACTCTTCAGATGAGCAGTAGATCGTGGATATGGGAGCCGAGATGGATTCGAGGGGCCATCAAGTTCTATTTCTACAAGTTATTTTCTTTTGGGATTTCTTAAAGTTTAATTTATTTCATTGTTATTTCGAGAATATTTATGTAATAAGGCCCCTAGTGTTCGTTCAACTCAGCAGTTATCAATGTTAAGCAACTTATGAATTTTATGATAAGGTTTATTTATACTTAATAATAAAAATACAAAGAGGTTTATTTTCAAAAAAGTCTCTCCTTTATTCAAATTTAATTAACTTAACTTGTGTTTTCAAAATGCGATAAAGTGTTATGTGTTCGATAACATGCCAGATCCAGTCGAAACGCATGGGCCGGGTTTGGGATGTTACACTACTTGTCTATGGCTCTCGCCTTTCCTTCATCTCAGGATAACCCGACGTCATCTTTAACTACGTACAACAATTCAAGTATAGAAACGATATTAGTTTTCACCTGATCACATGAAAAACACATAATCAGGACGACCCGACGTCATCTTTAGCTACATACGATAATTCAAGTATAGGAACAGTATTAGTTTTCACCCATTCACATGAAAAACACATAATCATGAAAACATAAAGATTTCAAAAGAAAAGCATGTTTACCTAATGGATTTTAGGACCAAATTGAAAAAGGAACAGAATAATTTTTCTTCTTTTCTTTGGTTATTGATGGTGGCTTAAGGAGAAGAAAAGATTAAATGCTTTATTCTCTCCATAGTCACTTATATATACCTAATATTAATGATTGATTAAACTTAATTAATTAATTAACAATTGGTAATAATCATTAATTAACATGTTTCATGAAAATGGATGGAAATGATGGTGCTCATCCACTAACTCATAAAAATTTAACGGTTCTGATGTCAAAATATTTATTTGGTAGCAATAATAGGAATTATTCCAATTTAGTCATTAATTTTGTTAACACTTATTATAATTCTAGTGAATATTTTAATTTGTATTTTATTGGGAAATTCTTAAATTCAATTCCAATCAAACACACAAAAAAATATTACTAGTTTATATTTTTATTATAAACATACTAATTGGATTAATTATTTTTTGCAATTATTCTTTTTACTAACTTCACACGTTGGAAATTATTTAAAAATTAATAAAAATAATTCAATATAAAATATTTTATGAAATAAACATTATCGACTTGTTCATTGCATGGATAACTCCAACATATATTCCTTAACTAGGTTTTTAACCAAATAAAGTAAGTTTGAATTTTTTATTACTTCTCTTTCTGACAAGTGTCAACATAATTAGATGACACAACAACATTTTTAAATTAAAATCATTAAATAATCCCCTACATTACAATAAATGACAACACTTTAAACTTAATTCTGTAATTTCACAAGTGGCAATTGTCATTAAAAATGTAGATAAAAAAGTAATCAAAATTTACATTAACTTTATATAGTATTTTGTATGCTTTAGTATAATAATAAAAAAATAAATAACTTTATATCATCATTATAAATATGATAAAAATAAGAAAAATTCAAAATAACATTTTATAATAATTTTATGGTATATTAACCTTTAATTTTGTTTTTGTAACGGCCTATTTTTTAGTGACATCGGAATAGTGGTTTCAGGACCACAGGTCTGAACCAAAAATAAAATATATTTTTATTTTATTATATGGTCTGTATTATGATAGACATGTCGTGTGAAAATTTTGATACAAAAATTATATCGATTAAGTATTTAATTACGAGAAGAACTAAATCGCATAAAATGCGAAAGTTGAATTCTAGTAGCTATAAGGATTAAATTGCTATGGAATTCAAATCTACAGGTCCTTATATGGTAATTAGACCATTAAAGAAAAATATGTAGATTTTTGGTGACTCATCCATGGAAAAATTAAAAAAGAGTAAGGACTAAATTGGAAATTGAAATAATTAATTAATTAAAAGATGATAAAAAGAAAATATCATCTTATGTTGTCATCTTCAACCCCAAAATTTTATGGAAACCCTAGGAGAGAGAGAAGAAACTTTCAAGGCTTAATTGGGTAAGTTTTCTTGTCCCGTTTTTAGTAATTTTGATATTTTTGAAACTGGGATAGTCTAATCTATCTATTTGGGGGGTTAATTTGAAAAGTTATCAAGGTATGAAATTTGGGTCATGGATGAATATGTTGAAAATTAGAAATTTATGGTAGAAAATGAAAGGTTGTTGATAGATAAACAACTTTTACAAAGTGATTTTTTGATGAAAATATGATTTAGGGACTAAAATGTAAAGTTGTGAAATTTAATGAAAAATTTTGAATTTTTATAAATACATGTGCTGTAAAATTTGTAATGGGATTTTGGTTAGGCTTGGAATAGGGAGTAAATTGCACAAGTTTCATTTTCTGAGCCTAGGGATGAAATTGAAATTTATGGAAAAATTAAGGGCAAAATGGTAATTTTTCCTAGGATGTAAATTGAGTCCAAATAAATATGAAATATGTGAAATTTATGATTAAAGCTATTTATATATATTCAAACAACACAAATTAAAGGTTATACCGAGGAAAAGAAAAAGGATTCGGATTAGTAGATTTTATACGCGAACAAGTGTCGAGGTAAGTTCATGTAACTTAATCAAGCTTGTAAATATGTTTAATTGAATGTTGTGTTTGTATGGAATGTGACTTATATTGATGTACATTATTTGAATGCTATAATGAAAAATTTAATACATGCTTGAAATGGTGAAAAAGGGTTAAGTCCCAATTGAATATTGGATTCCGATGATTATATGCGCTTTCCCAAAACGAATAAGGTCCTGCATTTGTTGCGGATGAGATTTAGCTCGGACGAGAAATCCTATTGACCTTGTTATAGAAAGGATTTAGCCCGGACGGGTAATCCTGATATAATACTTCTCGAGTATACGTTACGATTAGGGTTTAGCCTGGACTGGTAATCCTAATTGAGCTCTTCTGAGCATACGTTATATAAAGGATTTAGCCTGGACTGGTAATCCTATTATACGATATGTGGTTCGAGAGTGTGTTCCTTGATTTAGTACCCTAATGGGTACTCCTGAATATAAATTGATGGATTATGAAACTATACACCTCGAGTGTACTACTTGAGCATCCATCGGAATTTCAATGATTCAACGGACACAACTTTTGACATGGTATAAGAATTTTGAGATGAAATGATCATGAATTCAAAAAATATTGCATGATGTGCTCATCTATGTTTACTTGATTGATATGAAGATTTTGGTAACTAACATGTTTGATTGAATGCATGTGTTTAGGCAATTTTTCTAATGGATGGAAAACATTATATTGTATTCTTAGATTTAATAAACGAGATTGGTAAGTTTAGTTTCTGTTATACGAACTTACTAAGCATGTAATGCTTACTCTGTTTTATTTTCCATGTTTTATAGTGCTCGAAAGCTCGCGAAGGTTGGAAGATCATTGGAGCATCATCACACTATCGACTAGCTTATTTTGGGTATACATAGTAAAATCATTTTGGTATAATGGCATGTATAGGACAACTGGGCCATTAGTGGCATGTTAATGATGCTTGTAATCTAGCCATTGGAATGACTAGTAATGGTTATTTTGGTATGATTAAGTAGGTTATTATGATATAATCATATGTGATATGTTAATTATTTGTGACCAAATGATGTTAATGCCTATGTTAATCCAAGGTAAGTTTATAAACACATATGTATGTAATGGTATGCCATGATGAATGATGGAATTGTTTAATTTGAATGCTTGGAATGGTTGATATTGGATGTGTGTTTCAAGTGTAGGTTTTTAGTGAAATTTTGGGTGAGAAATGAAGCTAGAAATGGCTTTATTTTGTCCACACGGGCGTGTGTCTAGACCGTGTGTAACACACGTCCGAGTAGATGGGTGTGTAGTTAGGTCATTTATCCTCTGCACCTTAATTTTGATAAATAGAATGCTCAGAATTGAGCAGAGACACGGGTGTGTATCTCAGTCGTGTGTGCTACACGGCCTAGAACACGGGCTTGTGTCTTGGCCGTGTGAAACCTACACCTAATTTCGAAATGAATTAAATGACCACACGACCTAGCATATGGGCGTCTGGCATGGCCGTGTGCACAAGTCAGAGAGTTACATAGGGTCGAATACGACCTTTAGCACGGGCGTGTCCCAGGGTCACACGGGCGTGCCCCTTGGACCATACAGGCGTGTGAGCCCTGCACCTTGAAAAAATTTTGAAATGTCGCGAAAAATTCTTAGAGGTTCTAATTAAGTCTCGACTCGATTCTAATGCTCGTATTGGGCCTCGAGGGTCCAATCAATGCTCGTTTTGAATGTTCTTAGCTAATGAATAGTAATTTACATAATTTGTTTGAAAAATGTTCTGAAAGTTTTGGTAATGCTCTAAAACCCTATTCTAACCACGAATACGGGTTAGGGGTATTACATTTAGTGGTATCAGAGCTATGGTTTAGCTGATTCTCGAATTTGACGTAGCGAACATGAGTTTAGCGATACATGCCATTATATAAATTGTGATAGTGTGATGACTCCTGATAATTTTAAATGTGTTTTTTCATATAGTAATGTCATCCAATCGAGCTAGAGCTGAATCCGAGGAAGCTGAGAGCAATGCTTCAGCTTCAGTTTAAAGAGTTACGTCTGCGTTTGGTAGTGAAAGGCCCATCTCTGAGGGCCAAAGTGAGGAGGCAAAAAAAAACCTTATTTCAAATGATGAATGGATGGTTTACCCAGTATCTGAGAACAAATCCTACTGTACAACGACCTCCCCCACCTACTCCCCAACTGATTCTTGAGGTACTATAGGGTGCTGAACTCGCTAGAACAGGTAAGCCTCTGATAGATAAAATGTAACGGACCAATTTTGACCCTAATCGGAACAGTGGTTTCGGGACCACGAATCCGAGCCTAAGAGATATTATAATAGTAGGTATTGTGTTTGTTCTGAGTGTTTTAGTGAGTGTGAAAATTTCGTAGAAAATTTTAGCTATTTGAGTGTTTAATTTGTTAAAAAGGTCTAAATTGCAAAAAGGACCAATGTAGTGGGCATTACTAAAAAGGGAGCTAAGTGAATTGTCTATAAAACATGGGGATTTGCATGTCAAATCCCCCATAATTAAATAAGGTGGACGGCAAGCATGCTAGAATAATATGCTTTCTATGCATTTTATAATTTTAAAGTATTATATTGTCATAAGCATGCTAAATGGGTGAATATTGTTTTAAATAAAAAGAAAAGAAAAGAAAAAAAAATTTCTTTCTTCTTCCTTATTCAACATCCACCGAAATCACCATCAAGAAGAAGGAAGAACTTTCATCTTCTTCAATCGGCCCTTGCATGTGTTAGTATAGGTAAGAGTTTGAACTTCACCTTAATAATTTATCTTGATGTGGCTTGATTTCTTGATTTATTCTCTTTGGAAACAAGCAAAATTTGTTAAGTTGAGTAAGATAAGATTCGGCCATGCATGTGGGAATCAAGGTAAGAGTTGAATCTTAGCTTGATAACCTACCCTTAGATTTGTGTTGATTTCTTTGATCATTAGGGAAAAACAAGTAGAAAATGGTTGATCTCAAACATGAGGAATTCGGCCATGGATGAGAGTTTGTACTTTGTTGTATAAATGAACTTAGACAACTTGAGAAGAAGTATCTTGGGCATGTTTAAGAAGATTATGTTGATTGGCTTGAGGGTATCCTACTAATTGGCGAATAATGGGATGAATATTTATGAAAATGTTTCTTCATGTGCTTTGTTGTTAGGTCATTCTCTTATAATGAAATTTACCATATAAGATTGTTATATGTGATGTTAAGTTATTGGGTGAACTAAGTTTAAAACTTGATTACTTGAAGTAAACTAGTGCAAGGGGGTAAGTTTGATGGATGGAAGAGTTATAGAGAATCTTAGGCACCTAAGGGCCATTCGGCCATGGAGAAGAAACCCAAGTGGATTGAAATTTTATTGTGGTGTTCAATAGGTTAAATTAGATTAGTTAAATGCTTGAATTAGATGTGGTTGTTAGCTTGTTTCTTGGTTGTATGTTGAAAGAAAATGTATGGGTATGGAACTAGTGTATTCGGCCATAAGGGAAAATGAAATTGAGTTAACGTATTTGATTGTATATGTGTAATTATATTAAATTAAGGTACGGCTAGATGAGAAGATAAGATGTAAGCTAAAACACATCAAGGAAATTACTACCAAAGTGTTCCCTAATAATTTGAATGCACTTGAACAAAGTAGGGGATGTATGCCGAATGCACATTGTTATGTCTTGAAATTTTGTATTTTATGATTTTGTTCTTGAATTGAATGGACGTGTGGTTAATTGGTTAAAATTGAACCAAATTAGATCGGGAACAAAAAGATCAAGATCGAGGAAAAACAAAGATTATCGAGTAGCCGATTTGCACGGCTTATCGACAACTGAGGTAAGTCCTTTAGTTAAATCATGTCAAAGAGTAAATTATGGTTATCTTGACTATTAAAATTTATGAATACTAACGTCTAATTACATCATGGCCGAATGTACATTGACATATTGGTTGATGATTTAAGTTGAGAATATGATGGAGATTGTTTTGGCTAATGCAAGGTGAATAAGTAAGTTTTGAGTTACCTTACATCTAAAGATTCTTTACATATCTAGTGAATGATATAAATTGTATAAGCTTGGTATAAAACCATGAGTTGGTCGATTGTGATAGTGAGGATTTGATTGATTTCAAATTTATTAAATGCAATGGTAATAAAGGTATATGATTCGATATGTATAGTGAAAATGTGAAAAGCATGTAAAGATATTTTGACATTGGGCTTTTATGCCTAGCGTGCCTCGTGCGTGTTGTTATCTATCGGGCTTTTATGCCTAGCAGGCCTCGTGCGGTGTTATCTATCGGGCTTTTATGCCTAGCGTGGCCTCGTGCGGTGTTACCTATCGGGCTTTACGCCTAGCGTGCCTTGCGCGGTGTTACTTTTCGAGCTTTTACGCCTAGCGTGCTTGATGCTGGTGATGAAATTTACCTAAGAGGAGTTTAATCCTTGTCAAGACAATTTAGAACTAAATTGTCACGAATATGGTTCGGGTAAGTATGTGAGGTATGTTATGTTAAATATTACTTGTGCCAAATTGTTATTGATGAATGTAATTTGACTAAGTCGAGCTTAGAACATGCTATTATGGGACAATTGATTTGCATGTATAATCGCTATGAAAGTAGGTTTGAATTATCAATATTTGGCCTTGTGTAAACTATTTACTTAGTTGTTTACGTAGAATGCCATATGTGGACTGTTTCATCTTCATAAATAATTAAATGTTTCAATTTAAATGAGTTGGGACTTACTAAGCTAGTAAGCTTACTCGCTTGAGATGTTTCCTCTGCTTTTTTATAGATTAGGAGCAAGCCACAAGCTCACCGGGATCGTTGGGAAGTCGCTCACACTATCAACCTACTTTTTGGGTACTCCTTCATTTTGAGTTGGTCTTTAATAGAAGGCATGTATAGGATAGGCTTGGTTTGTTGAGGAAATTTTACGGTTCTCATGTAAACACTAAAAAGAATAGCCATGCGAAAACGGCTAAAATTTTGTTACACGTTGGGTGTTTTGATGTAAGTTGGTTCATGATGGCATTGTCCATGCATTCCTAAATAAGTTAATCGTTTTACTAAGGAAATGTTTGAATATAAATTGAATCCTTGAAATTTTGAAGTAAGGAGGTTCGGGTAGGAGCTAGTTATTTTAAGAATGAAATAAAACAGCTTGTAGCAGCAGCAGTGACGTGAGTTAGGAAAATCACCAAAAATAGGGTATAATGAATTTGGAGACGAGTGAGTTATGAATTTGAACCTTAGTGTGTCTACTTTTACATAAAAGAAATAGAGTAGGAAAAAGATTTATACCTTATGAGATAATTAAGTTTGAACGAAACCTGTTCTGAATGAATTCGTGAGTCACTGTCCTGTTTTGGAAAAATTGTCAAAAATTGTACAAAAATAATTAGGAATCATGGTTTATATGTGTAGAATCCTGAATGAGTCTATTTTTCATTGGTATAAATAAGAACACCATTGGAAAATTGTGCAATCAGATAACTGCAGTTTTATAAGGATAGGTCAGAACTGTCCAGCAGTGTAATAAGGGTAACTTTGAAGAATAAACTGTACTAATTGGTCACATGAAAAATTCTAGAAAAATTATGGTGAATAGATATATGAGTCTACTTTCAAGGAAAATTTACGGATCGGAATTTCGAACTCTATAACTCGAGTTATAGCCAAATTAAACGGCACAACGCAGTTTGACAGCTTTAAGATTTTCGTGTGTTGATCTAGTAGTCAAGTCTAGTAATGCCTCTTACTTAATTCCGGCGATGGTCTCGAGTAAGGGTGTTACATTTGATTTGGTATCAGAGCTTACGGTTTAGTCGATTCTAGGACTACCGTGGCGCGTGTGAGTCTAGCTATACATGCCTCGTGGTTATATGTTGATAGTGTGGTGACTTTCGACACTGAATTTTGTTTTATATAGCAAATGGACTCAAACGAGAAAGAGTCGTGGTGATGATGTGGAGAGCGTGGCGCTGACCGCACCACGGATCAGCGCCGATAGACTCTCGACCTGTTTGGGTAGCCACGAAGGAGAAACAAAGCAAGCCTTTTATCGGATGATGAATGATTGGTTTGCCCAATTTATCCGAATAACCCGAATATACCCCAACCTCCACCCCGAATGATCCAACTCCGGATCCTCTAGCTCCCCAGTGATAGATCCAATGAGATCTAGTAGGCCCCGATTGACAAAATTCGAAAATATGGAGTAGAAGAATTTAAAGCCAATGACGATGATGATCTTTGAGAGAGCCGAAATGTGGCTTGATAACACTATTCGGTACTTGGTGAGCTATCTTGTACTCGGATGAATGCTTGAAGTGTACTATATCCTTACTACGGGACATCGCATATCATCGTGGAATACACTAGTATCGAGTGGTTCAGAAAGAAAAAGTGACATGGGATTTCTTCCAAACTGAATTCGCAAGAAGTATATTAGCCAAAGATTTATTGATCAAAAACTAAAAGAGTTCCTTGAGTGAAACAAGGACGAATGATCAGTATGAGTATGAAAGAAAATTTTTGTCGCTCACCCGTTATGCTAGAGAGTGTGTCTCTACTGAAGCCATTATGTGCAAAAGATTCAAGACGGCCTAAATGAAGATATAAAGATGTTTGTTGGCGTTCTTGAAATCCAAGAATTTGTAACTTTAGTTGAGAGAGCTTGCAAAGTCAAGAGCTCGGGAAGGAGAAAAGAAAGGCCGATCACCGGCCGAGAGATATCCGAAAGAGGTCTTCGGGCAAAGTCTTCCATCCCACGAGCAAGAAGCCCAGAGATGACTACAGCCGACAGAAAACTACTACAGATCCGCCTAGACGGGATCGACCTCCTATGAGCTCCCGAGCTACCTCGATAGCCAGTGTTGGTAACGTTCCACAAACTAGAGTTGAATGCAAGCATTGTGGGAAATGGCACTCAGGGAGTTGTAGATTCCATGATCGGACTTGCTATAAGTGTGGATCGTCAGGTCATTTTATCAGAGAGTGTCCGAAATTAGCTGAGCAGAATGCAGTTCAGAGTACTACACCGAGCAACGTGCCAATGCGAGGCAGACCACCCAGACATTCGGGCAATGCAGGTGGTAGCCAGAAAGGAACGACGAATGCTACAGGTCGATCCGAGGCTAGAGCTCCGGCTAGGGCATATCTTTGCTTGAGCTAGAGAGGATGCTTCCTCCCGACGTCATCACCCAGTACTTTCACTCTTTTTGATACTACTGTGATTGCATTAATTGATCCTGGTTCGACTCATTCTTATGTTTGTGAAACTTTAAAATTTGGTAAGACTCTGCTAGTTGAGTCTACCGAGTTCGTAATTCGTGTGTCCAACCCTTTGGGTAGATGTGTGCTTGTAGATAAAGTGTGTAGAGGTTGCCCGTTGATGGTACGAGACTATTGCTTTCCAGCTGACTTAATGTTGTTGCCCTTCGATGAATTTGATATAATCTTGGGTATGGATTGGTTAACTTCACATGAGGCAGTGGTGGATTGTAAAAGAAAGCTTATTAAATTGAAATGCCGAAACGGCGAGACAGTCAAAATAAAATCCGGTGATGTAAATGAGTTGCCTACAGTGATATCCTCGGTGGTAGCCCAAAAGTATGTGAGAAAGGGGTGTGAAGCCTATTTGGCTTATGTACTGGATAATAAACTGTCCGAGAAACTAATGGAATCGGTACCAGCTTGTATGTGAATACACCGATGTGTTTCTGAAGAACTACCAGGGCTTACCCGAAGACGAGAGATTGAGTTCGGCATTGAATTAGTGCGGATGCGACCCCAATTTCGATAGCTCCGTACCGAATGGCGCCTACCTGAATTAAAAGAATTGAAAGCGCAGTTGCAAGAATTGACAGAGAGGGTTTCGCACGACCGAGTTTTTCTCCGTGGGGAGCACCGGTCTTATTTGTGAAGAAGAAAGATGGGACAATGCGAATGTGTATCGACTCACCTAAGCAACTAAATAAGTGACCATAAAGAATAAATACCCGTTACCTCGGATCGATGATTTATTTGATCGGTTAAAGGGGCTGCGGTGTTTTGAAAATAGATTTGAGATCGGGCTATTACCAATTACGAGTCGAGATTCCGATGTGCCAAAGACGGCATTTCGAACGAGGTACGGGCATTATGAGTTTTTGGTTATGCCTTTTGGCTTACCAATGCACTCGCCGCTTTTATGGATCTCATGAACAAGGTCTTCCGAGCGTTTTTGGATCGGTTTGTAGTAGTGTTTATCGATGATATATTGGTCTACTCCAAAAGTGAAGCGGAACACGTTGAGCACTTGAGAGTAGTACTACAAACCTTGAGAGATCATCGTTTATATGCAAAATTCGATAAGTGTGAGTTTTGGTTGAACGAAGTCACTTCTTGGGACATGTGGTTTGGTGTCGAATTCGGGTGGATCCAAACAAAATAGCGACCATACTCGAGTGGAAACCACCAAAGAATGTTTCGAGATCCAGAAGTTTCCTAGGCCTCATGAGGATATTATAGGCGATTTGTAAAAGGTTTTTCCGTGATAGTTTGCACCTTTGACGAGGCTACTACGAAGGATGTCAAATATGAATGGTCGAAAAATGCCGAAGAGTTTGAGCGGTTGAAAGCCCTTTTAACCGAGGCTCCAGTGTTGACTCACTGAATCGGGTAAAGAATTCATTATTTTTAGTGATGCATCTTTAAGTGGGTTGGGTTGTGTACTAATGCAAGAAGGCAAGGTGATAGCCTACGCTTCAAGACAATTGAAGCCACATGAAAAAATTATCCAACTCACGATCCGGAGTTGGCGACCATTGTGTTTGCATTGAAAATTTGGCGTCACTATTTATTCGCGAAAAATGTCATGTTTACTCGGATCACAAAAGTCTAAAATATTTAATGACACAGAAAGATCTAAATTTGAGACAACGCCGATGGTTAGAATTTTTGAAAGACTACGAATTAGTGATTGACTACCATCCGGGAAGGCTAATGTTATTTATGCGGATGCGTTGAGTCGAAAATCATTATTTGCTCTGCGTGCATTAAACGCCACGGATGACGATGTCCGAGGATGGTTCGATCATAGCCGAGCTACAAACAAGGCCGATGTTTATTCAAAGCAAATTTGCGAGGCACGTAAAGTCGATTTAAAAGTTAGTAGCTATTCGGGTTCGGTGTGAGAACGCTACGTAATCGACTTCGAGATAGATGCAAATGGTCATTTGAAGTATAAAAATCGATTGTGTGTTCCAACAAACTCGATTTGATCTGAGATGATTCTGAGTGAGGCCCATAATGGCCGAATGTCGATACACCCGGGTAGCACAAAAATGTATAACGATTTGAAGCAGTTTTATTGGTGGCCCGGCATGAAACGGGACATATCTGAGTTTGTCTCCAAATGCTTAATCATCAACAAGTGAAAGTCGAGCACGTGTACCTTCCGGATTACTTCACCGATTATGATACCCGAATGGAAATGGGATAGAATTACTATGGATTTTGTATCCGGTCTTCCTATGACACCGAGTAAGAAAGATGCCGTTTGGGTTATCGTTGATAGATTGACTAAATCAGCTCATTTTGTGCCGATGACGCATCGACTATTCACTTGACAAACTCGCCGAATTGTATGTGTCGCAGATTGTAAGATTGCACGGTGTACCGAGTTCCATTGTTTTGAGATAGAGACCCAAGATTTACCTCGCGATTCGGAAGAAGTTGCAAGAGGCATTAGGTACTAAACTACATTTTAGTACGACCTTTCATCCGCAAAGCGAGCGGTCGACCGAGCGAACTATTTTGACACTTGAGGACATGTTGAGGTGTTGCGTTCTCGAGTTCGAAGGTACGTGGGAACGATACCTACCCCGATTGAGTTTGCTTACAATAATAGCTTTCAATCTAGCATAAAAATGGCACCTTATGAAGCCTTATATGGTCGAAAATGTCGCACACCATTGTATTGGGTGAGCTCGGTGAGAACAAGATACACGGGGTTGATTGGATTAAAGAAGCAGAGCGAGAAGGTGGTCGTTATTGGAGTAATTTGAAAGTCGCCGGATCGTCAAAAGTCCTATGCCGATCTAAAACGCAAGGACATTGAATTTCGTGTCGGAGATCGGGTATTCTTAAAAGTTTCTCCGTGGAAGAAAATACTCCGATTCTCGGAAAGGCAAGTTGAGTCCGAGATTTATCGGACCGTACGAAGTTATTGAACGTATTGGACCGGTTGCTTATAGATTAAGATTGCCCTCCGAGTTAGAAAAGATACACAATGTATTTCATGTTTCGATGCTTCGCAAATACAGATCGGATCCGTCCCATGTGATCACCCCATCGAGAGATTGAAATTGATCGGACTTGACCTATGATGAGGAACCGATCCGTATCTTGGCTCTGGAAACCAAAGAGTTAAGAAATAAAAGAATTCCATTAGTAAAGATTCTATGGAATCGTCACGGAGTTGAAGAGGCTACGTGGGAGCCTGAAGAGTCAATGAAGCAACAATATCCGAACCTTTTTAACGGTAAGATTTTCGGGGACGAAAATCCTAAAGGGGGGGAGAGTTGTAACGGACCAATTTTGACCCTAATCGAAGCAGTGGTTTTGGGACCACGAATCCGAGCCTAAGAGATATTATAATAGTAGGTATTGTGTTTGTTCGAGTGTTTTAGTGAGTGTGAAAATTTCGTAGAAAATTTTAGCTATTTGAGTGTTTAATTTGTTAAAAAGGTCTAAATTGCAAAAAGGACCAATGTAGTGGGCATTACTAAAAAGGGAGCTAAGTGAATTGTCTATAAAACATGGGGATTTGCATGTCAAATCCCCCATAATTAAATAAGGTGGACGGCAAGCATGCTAGAATAATATGCTTTCTATGCATTTTATAATTTTAAAGTATTATATTGTCATAAGCATGCTAAATGGGTGAATATTGTTTTAAAACAAAAAGAAAAGAAAAAGAAAAATTTCTTTCTTCTTCCTTATTCAACATCCAAGAAATCACCATCAAGAAGAAGGAAGAACTTTCATCTTCTTCAATCGGCCCTTGCATGTGTTAGTATAGGTAAGAGTTTGAACTTCACCTTAATAATTTATCTTGATGTGGCTTGATTTCTTGATTTATTCTCTTTGGAAACAAGCAAAATTTGTTAAGTTGAGTAAGATAAGATTCGGCCATGCATGTGGGAATCAAGGTAAGAGTTGAATCTTAGCTTGATAACCTACCCTTAGATTTGTGTTGATTTCTTTGATCATTAGGGAAAAACAAGTAGAAAATGGTTGATCTCAAACATGAGGAATTCGGCCATGGATGAGAGTTTGTACTTTGTTGTATAAATGAACTTAGACAACTTGAGAAGAAGTATCTTGGGCATGTTTAAGAAGATTATGTTGATTGGCTTGAGGGTATCCTACTAATTGGCGAATAATGGGATGAATATTTATGAAAATGTTTCTTCATGTGCTTTGTTGTTAGGTCATTCTCTTATAATGAAATTTACCATATAAGATTGTTATATGTGATGTTAAGTTATTGGGTGAACTAAGTTTAAAACTTGATTACTTGAAGTAAACTAGTGCAGGGGGTAAGTTTGATGGATGGAAGAGTTATAGAGAATCTTAGGCACCTAAGGGCCATTCGGCCATGGAGAAGAAACCCAAGTGGATTGAAATTTTATTGTGGTGTTCAATAGGTTAAATTAGATTAGTTAAATGCTTGAATTAGATGTGGTTGTTAGCTTGTTTCTTGGTTGTATGTTGAAAGAAAATGTATGGGTATGGAACTAGTGTATTCGGCCATAAGGGAAAATGAAATTGAGTTAACGTATTTGATTGTATATGTGTAATTATATTAAATTAAGGTACGGCTAGATGAGAAGATAAGATGTAAGCTAAAACACATCAAGGAAATTACTACCAAAGTGTTCCCTAATAATTTGAATGCACTTGAACAAAGTAGGGGATGTATGCCGAATGCACATTGTTATGTCTTGAAATTTTGTATTTTATGATTTTGTTCTTGAATTGAATGGACGTGTGGTTAATTGGTTAAAATTGAACCAAATTAGATCGGGAACAAAAGATCAAGATCGAGGAAAAACAAAGATTATCGAGTAGCCGATTTGCACGGCTTATCGACAACTGAGGTAAGTCCTTTAGTTAAATCATGTCAAAGAGTAAATTATGGTTATCTTGACTATTAAAAATTTATGAATACTAACGTCTAATTACATCATGGCCGAATGTACATTGACATATTGGTTGATGATTTAAGTTGAGAATATGATGGAGATTGTTTTGGCTAATGCAAGGTGAATAAGTAAGTTTTTGAGTTACCTTACATCTAAAGATTCTTTACATATCTAGTGAATGATATAAATTGTATAAGCTTGGTATAAAACCATGAGTTGGTCGATTGTGATAGTGAGGGATTTGATTGATTTCAAATTTATTAAATGCAATGGTAATAAAGGTATATGATTCGATATGTATAGTGAAAATGTGAAAAGCATGTAAAGATATTTTGACATTCGGGCTTTTATGCCTAGCGAGCCTCGTGCGGTGTTATCTATCGGGCTTTTATGCCTAGCAGCCTCGTGCGGTGTTATCTATCGGGCTTTTATGCCTAGCAGGCCTCGTGCGGTGTTACCTATCGGGCTTTACGCCCCAGCGTGCCTTGCGCGGTGTTACTTTTTCGTGCTTTTACGCCTAGCGTGCTTGATGCTTGGTGATGAAATTTACCTAAGAGGAGTTTAATCCTTGTCAAGACAATTTAGAACTAAATTGTCACGAATATGGTTCGGGTAAGTATGTGAGGTATGTTATGTTAAATATTACTTGTGCCAAATTGTTATTGATGAATGTAATTTGACGGAAGTCGAGCTTAGAACATGCTATTATGGGACAATTGATTTGCATGTATAACTGCTATGAAAGTAGGTTTCGAATTATCAATATTTGGCCTTGTGTAAACTATTTACTTAGTTGTTTACGTAGAATGCCATATGTGGACTGTTTCATCTTCATAAATAATTAAATGTTTCAATTTAAATGAGTTGGGACTTACTAAGCTAGTAAGCTTACTCGTTTGAGATGTTTCCTCTGTTTTATAGATTAGGAGCAAGCCACAAGCTCACCGGGATCGTTGGGAAGTCGCTCACACTATCAACCTACTTTTTGGGTACTCCTTCATTTTGAGTTGGTCTTTAATAGAAGGCATGTATAGGATAGGCTTGGTTTGTTGAGGAAATTTTACGGTTCTCATGTAAACACTAAAAAGAATAGCCATGCGAAAACGGCTAAAATTTTGTTAAGTACGTTGGGTGTTTTGATGTAAGTTGGTTCATGATGGCATTGTCCATGCATTCCTAAATAAGTTAATCGTTTTACTAAGGAAATGTTTGAATATAAATTGAATCCTTGAAATTTTGAAGTAAGGAGGTTCGGGTAGGAGCTAGTTATTTTTAAGAATGAAATAAAACAGCTTGTAGCAGCAGCAGTGACGTGAGTTAGGAAAATCACCAAAAATAGGGTATAATGAATTTGGAGACGAGTGAGTTATGAATTTGAACCTTAGTGTGTCTACTTTTACATAAAAGAAATAGAGTAGGAAAAAGATTTATACCTTATGAGATAATTAAGTTTGAACGAAACCTGTTCTGAATGAATTCGTGAGTCACTGTCCTGTTTTGGAAAAATTGTCAAAAATTGTACAAAAATAATTAGGAATCATGGTTTATATGTGTAGAATCCTGAATGAGTCTATTTTTCATTGGTATAAATAAGAACACCATTGGAAAATTGTGCAATCAGATAACTGCAGTTTTATAAGGATAGGTCAGAACTGTCCAGCAGTGTAATAAGGGTAACTTTGAAGAATAAACTGTACTAATTGGTCACATGAAAAATTCTAGAAAAATTATGGTGAATAGATATATGAGTCTACTTTCAAGGAAAATTTACGGATCGGAATTTCGAACTCTATAACTCGAGTTATAGCCAAATTAAACGGCACAACGCAGTTTGACAGCTTTAAGATTTTCGTGTGTTGATCTAGTAGTCAAGTCTAGTAATGCCTCTTACTTAATTCCGGCGATGGTCTCGAGTAAGGGGTGTTACATTTGATTGGTATCAGAGCTTACGGTTTAGTCGATTCTAGGACTACCGTGGCGCGTGTGAGTCTAGCTATACATGCTCGTGGTTATATGTTGATAGTGTGGTGACTTCGACGGCTGAATTTTGTTTTATATAGCAAATGGACTCTGAACCAGAAAGAGCTGTGGCTGATGATGTGGAGAGCGTGGCGCCTGACCGTACCCACGGATCAGCGCCGATAGACTCTCGACCTGTTTCGGGTAGCCACGAAGGAGAAACAAAGCAAGCCTTTTATCGGATGATGAATGATTGGTTTGCCCAATTTATCCAGAATAACCCGAATATACCCCAACCTCCACCCCCGAATGATCCAACTCCGGATCCTCTAGCTCCCCCAGTGATAGATCCAATGAGATCTAGTAGGCCCCCAGTTGACAAAATTCGAAAATATGGAGCCGAAGAATTTAAAGCCAATGACGATGATGATGCTGAGAGAGCCGAAATGTGGCTTGATAACACTATTCGGGTACTTGGTGAGCTATCTTGTACTCCGGATGAATGCTTGAAGTGTACTATATCCTTACTACGGGACACTGCATATCACTGGTGGAATACACTAGTATCAGTGGTTCCGAAAGAAAAAGTGACATGGGATTTCTTCCAAACTGAATTCCGCAAGAAGTATATTAGCCAAAGATTTATTGATCAAAAACGAAAAGAGTTCCTTGAGCTGAAACAAGGACGAATGACTGTAACGGAGTATGAAAGAAAATTTGTCAGGGTAGAAAAATTTAGAACTACCGCAGATGATGATTCGGAAAGGGCTAAGATTTGGCTAGAAAATACTATCCAGATTTTTGATGAATTATCTTGTACACCTGCCGAATGTCTGAAATGTGCAGTATCTCTAATGAAGAAATATGTTAGTCAGAGATTCATGGATCAGAAAAAGAAAGAATTTCTAGAGCTCAAACAGGGAAACATGATTGTATCCGAATATAAACGAGAATTTGTTTGGCTGAGTAAATATGCTAGAGAATGGGTTCTAACTGAGGCAGAGATGTGTAAACACTTTGAAGAGGGTCTAAATGAAGATATCAAGTTATTGATCGGAATTCTCAAAATTAGGGAATTTGCGGTGTTAGCCGTTCAAGCACACAAAGCTAAAGAATTAAGTAAGGAAAAAAAAACAAGCTGAAAGAGAGGCTCAGGTTTCTGGAAAAAGAACTATTAGTAAGTCACAATCATTTGCTTTTAAGAAATTAAAGAAGTATTATGATCGGGTGACCACCTCTACGGGATATTCTGGAAGAGAGCGAGGCTCTTAATGTTCTAACCCGAGGTCTTCATCTCCATCTGTGACCAGTGTGAGTAGTGTCAGTAATCCCAAGCCGAAATGAAAACATTGTAACAAATTTCATCATGGGGAATGCCGGTCTAGAAGTAGAGCTTGTTTTGGATATGGTTCACTTGATCATTTTCTCAAAGATTGTCCAGAAAGAGTTGAAAAAGAGATAGCACTAGCTCCAAAGCCTAGTAATCCTGTTTCAAGAGGCAGACCACCTCGTTATCCCAGTAATGTTAGTGGTAGTTGAGGTACTACCAAGGATACATCAATTAGATCTGAGGCACGAGCACCTGCAAGAACATATGCTATTCCTGCTAGGGACGATGCCTTTGCACTAGACGTCATTACTGGTACATTTTCTATACTTGATATTGATATTACTGCACTTGATATTGATATTACTGCATTGATTGATCTTGGTTCCACACATTCATACATATGTACGAACTTAGTGACTGTTAAAAATTTACTAAATTTGTGGTTAAGTTTCAAACCCCTTGGGCTAGTGTGTTATGGTGGATAAAGTTTGTAAAAACTGTCCGTTGATGGTAAAAGGTTATTACTTTTCGGCTGACTTGATGATATTGCCATTTGATAAATTTGATGTGATTTTGGAAATGGATTGGTTAACTCAATATGATGCAGTGGTGAATTGTAAGCAGAAATATATTGTATTGAAATGTGAGAGTGGTGAATTACTTCATGTTGAATCCGATAAACTGGATGGATTACCTAATGTGATTTCAGCAATATGAGCACAGAAATATGTCCACAAGGGTTATGATGCTTACCTTGCATATGTGCTGGATACTGAAGTATCTGAGTCAAAGATTCAATCAGTGCTGGTTGTATGTGAATTTCCTGATGTATTTTTAGAAGAATTACCTAGTTTACCACAGAATAGAGAAGTAGAATTCTCTATAGATCTTGTTTCAGGCACAACACCTATATCTATATCACCTTATAGAATGGCTCCTACTGAATTGAAAGAGCTGAAAGTACAGTTGCAAGAGTTGATTGACAGAGGTTTTGGTCGACCTAGTTTCTCACCTTGGGGTGCACCGGTTCTATTTGTAAAGAAGAAGGATGGATCGTTGAGCCTGTGCATTTATTATAGACAACTCAACAAAGTTACGATAAAGAACAAGTATCCATTGCCTCGTATTGGTGATCTGTTTAACCAGTTAAAATGTGCCACTATATTTTTCAAGATTGATCTCCGTTCTAGCTATTATCAACTACGGGTAAAAGATTCAGATCTACCCCATACAGCTTTTAGAACTAGATATAGACACTATGAATTGCTTGTGATGCCATTCAATTTGACAAATGCACCTGTAGTGTTTATGGATCTGATGAACAGAATTTTCAGCCGGTATTTGGACAGGATTGTGGTGGTATTTATAGATGATATTTTGGTTTACTCTCGAGATGAAAATGAACATGCTGATCATTTGAGAATAGTGTTGCAAACTTTGCGAGAGAAACAATTGTATGCCAAATTTAGTAAATGTTAATTTTGGCTACTGGAAGTTAGTTTTCTCTGGCATATAGTATATGATGAAGGTGTTAGAGGTTAGTTTTCTCTGGCATATAGTATATGATGAAGGTGTTAGAGTAGACCCGAATAAAATTTTAGCCATTGTTAATTGGAAGCCACCGAAGAATGTGTCTGAAGTCTGAAGTTTTCTGGGACTAGCTGGTTACTATCGGAGATTTGTAAAAAGTTTTTCAATGATAGCTTCTCCAATGACTTGTTCGCTACAGAAAGATGTAAAGTTCGAGTGAACTGATAAATGCTAGCAGAGTTTTGACAGATTAAAAGCTTTATTGACAGAAGCACCAGTGTTAGTTCAGCCAGAATTGGAAAAGGAATTTATAGTTTACAGTGATGCATCATTACATGGTTTAGGCTGTGTTTTGATGCAAGATGGTAAAGTAGTAGCCTATGCTTCTCGACATTTAAAGCCGCATGAAAAGAACTACCTGACACACAATCTTGAATTGGCAGCATAGTGTTTGCATTGAAAATCTGGCAGCATTACTTTTATGGTGAAAAATGTCACATATTCACTGATCATAAAAGTCTGAAATATTTGATGTCACAGAAATATTTGAATTTGAGACAGCGTAGATGGCTTGAGTTATTGAAAGATTATGATCTTGTTATTGACTACCATCTGGGAAAAGCCAACGTAGTGGCAGATGCTTTGAGTAGAAAATCCCTGTATACTTTGTGAGCAATGAACACTTGATTATCATTGTCTGATGATGGTTTAATTATAGCTGAGTTAAAAGCTAGACCAATGTTTTGAAGCTCAGAAAATGATAGTAAGATGCAAGCAAAACAAATACAAAGTGAATCGACTCCTGACTCAGAATTTCAAATCGGGACTAATGGTTGTTTGTTATTCAGAGACAGAGTATGTGTACCAAAAAGTTCTGAACTAGTACAGAAGATTTTGAATGAAGCTCATAATGGTAACATGTCTATACATCCTGGTAGTAATAAAATTTATAACGATCTAAAAAAGATGTACTGGTGGCCAGGAATGAAACGAGATATTATTGAGTTTGTATCTAAATATTTGATATGTCAACAAGTAAAACCTGAACATCAGTTGCCTTCTAGACTATTACAGCCAGTTACGATACCAGAATGAAAATGGGAAAGAATTACTATGGACTTTGTATGGGGGTTACCTCTGTCTCCAAAAAAGAAAGATGCCATTGGGGTAATTGTTGATCGATTGACACAGTCTGCACACTTTATTCCAGTACTTATGGATTTTTCCTTGGATAGATTGGCTAAATTTTATGTTTCTGAGATTGTCAGATTGCATGGAGTGACTGTCTCCATTATTTCAGATAGAGACCCTTGGTTTACATCTCGACTCTGGAGTAAATTGCAAGAAGCTCTAGGTACTCAGTTACACTTTAGTACTACATTTCATCCCTAGACAGATGGTCAATCTGAATGGGTAATACAGATCTTGGAAGGTATGCTTCGATGTTGTATACTTGAGTTTGAAGGTAACTGGGAAAGGTATTTGCCCTTGGTTGAATTTGCTTATAATAACAATTATCAATCTAGCATCAAAATGGCACCGTATGAAGCTTTGTATGGTTGCAAATGTAGAACACAATTGTATTGGATAGAACTCAGTGAGAAAAAGTTACACGGAGTTGACTTGGTTCGAGAGACCAAGGAAAAAGTGAAAGTAATTAGAGACAGTTTGAAAGTAGCCTCTGATCTTCAAAAGTCTTATGCTGATCTGAAATGAAAAGAAATAAAATTTCAAGTTGGTGACAAAATATCCTTGAAAGTATCACCTTGGAAGAAAGTTCTCTGGTTTGGTCGTAAAGGAAAACTGAGTCCACGGTTCATTGGACCATATGAGATTACAGAAAAAATCTGACCCGTTGCATATCAATTAGCTTGACCACCAGAACTTGATCGGAATCATAATGTTTTTCATGTGTCTATGCTACGGCGGTAGCGATCTGATCCTGCACATGTTATCTCTCCGACAGAGGACGAGATTCAACCTGATATGACATGTAGTGAAGAACCAATCAAAATCTTAGCCCAGGAAACAAAAGAGTTAAGAGATAAAGAGGTAGCTTTAGTAAAAGTTCTTTGGCAACGACATGGTATTGAAGAAGCTACCTGGGAGCCAGAGGATACTATGAAGAAGCAATACTCGTATCTTTTTACTGGTAAGATTTTCGAGGACGAAAATCCCTAAAGGGCGGAGAGTTGTAACAACCTATTTTTTAGTGGAATCGGAATAGTGGTTTCAGGACCACAAATCCAACCCAAAAATAAAATTTATTTTTATTTTATTATATGGTCCGTATTATGATAGACATGTCGTGTGAAAATTTTGATACAAAAATTTTAACGATTAAGTGTTTAATTTCGAGAAGGACTAAATCGCATAAAATGTGGAAGTTGAATTCTAGTAGCTATAAGGTTTAAATAGCTATGGAATTCAAATCTAGAGGTCCTTATATGGTAATTAGACCATTAAAGAAAAATATGTGGATTTTTGGCGACTCATCCATGGAAAAATTAGAAAAGAGTAAGGACTAAATTGGAAATTGAAATAATTAATTAATTAAAAGATGATAAAAGGAAAATATCATCTTATTTTGTCATCTTCAACCCCAAAATTTTATGGAAACCCTAGGAGAGAGAAAGAAACTTTCAAGGCTTAATTGGGTAAGTTTCCTTGTCCCGTTTTTAGTAATTTTGATATTTTTGAAACTAGGGTAGTCTAATCTATCTATTTGGGGGATTAATTTGAAAAGTTATCAAGGTATGAAATTTGGGTCATAAATGAATATGCTGAAAATTAGAAATTTATGGTAGAAAATGAAAGGTTGTTGATAGATAAACAACTTTTACAAAGTGATTTTTGATGAAAACATGATTTAGGGACTAAAATGTAAAGTTGTGAAATTTGATGAAAAATTTTGAATTTTTATTAATATGTGTGTTGTAAAATTTGTAATGGGATTTTGGTTAGGCTTGGAATAGGGAGTAAATTGCAGAAGTTTCATTTTCTGAACCTAGGGACGAAATTTGAATTTATGGAAAAGTTAGGGGCAAAATGGTAATTTTTCCTAGGATATAAATTGAGTCCAAATAAATATGAAATATGTGAAATTGATGATTAAAGCTATTTATATAGATTCAGACAACACAAATTCAAGGTTAGACTGAGGAAAAGAAAAGGTTTTGAATTAGTAAATTTTATACACAAACAAGTGTCGAGTTAAGTTTGTGTAACTTAATCGAGCTTGTAAATATGTTTAGTTGAATGTTGTGTTTGTATGGAATGCGACTTATATTGATGTACATTATTTGAATGCTATAATGAAAAATCTAATACATGCTTGAAATGGTGAAAAAGGGTTAAGTCCCGATTGAATATTGGATTTCGATGATTATATGCGCTTTCTCGAAATGGATAAGGTCCTGCATTTGTTGTGGATGGGATTTAGCTTGAATGAGTAATCCCATTGACCTTGTTATAGAAAGGATTTAAACCATACACGTAATCCTGATGTAATGCCTCTTAAGTACACGTTATGATTCGGGTTTAGCCTGGACTGGTAATTCTAATTGAGCTCTTTTGAGCATACGTTATATAAAGGATTTAGCTAGACTGGTAATCCTATTATACGATATGTGGCTTGAGACTGTGTTCCTTGATTTAGTACCCTAATGGGTACTCCTGAATATAAATTGACAGATTATGGAACTGTTCACTTCAAGTGTACTACTTGAGCATCCATCGGAATTTCAATGATTCAACAGACACAACTCTTGACATGGTATGAGAATTTTGAGATGAAATGATAATGACTTCAAAAAATATTGCATGATGAGCTCATCTATGTTTACTTGATTGATATGAAGATTTTGGTGACTAACATGTTTGATTGAATGCATGTGTTTAGGCAATTTTGCTAATGGATGGAAAACATGATATTGTATTCTTAGATTTAATAAACGGGATTGGTAAGTTTAGTTTCCGTTATACGAACTTACTAAGCATGTAATGCTTACTCCATTTTATTTTCCCTGTTTTATAGTGCTCGGAAGCTTGCAAAGGTTGGAAGATCTTTGGAGCATCGTCACACTATCGACTATCTTATTTTGGGTATACATAGTAAAATCATTTTTGGTGTAATGGCATGTATAGGACAACTGGGCCATTAGTGGCATGTTAATGACGCTTGTAATCTAGCCATTGGAATAGCTAGTAATGGTTATTTTGGTATGATTAAGTAGGTTATTATGATATAATCATATGTGATATGTTAATTATATGTGATCAAATGATTTTAGTGCCTATGTTAATCCAAGGTAACTTTATAAACCCATATGCATGTAATGGTATGCCATGATGAGTGATGGAATTGTTTAATTTGAATGCTTGGAATGGTTGATATTGGATGTGTGTTTCAAGTTCAGGTCTTGGGTGAAATTTTGGGTGAGAAATGAAGTTAGAAATGGCGTGTGTCTAGACCGTGTGTCACACACAGTTGAGTACATGGGCGTGTAGTTATGCCGTGTGTCTTCTGCTCCTTAATTTTAAGAAAAATAATGCTTAAAATTGAGCACACGGGCAGAGACATGGGCGTGTGTCTCAGCCATGTGTGCTACACGGCCTAGAACATGGGCGTGTGTCTTGGCCGTGTGAAACCTACACATAATTTCGAAATAAATTAATTGATCACACGGCCTAGCACATGTGTAACAGCCTGATTTAGGGGCTAGTCGAAACAATGGTTTCAAAATCACTATCCGAGGTCAGAGAAAAATTATTTTTATGTTATTTTATGAGTTAGAGCATGATTTTATAAGTACATAAAAATTTTTGGTGCTTAAATTTTAGCTATTTTATGCTTAATCGCGAAAAAGGACTAAATCGCATAAAGTGCGAAATTTTCAAACTACAAGCTAAGGGTGCCAAATAGCCATAGAATATTAATTGGAGGTCTTTAAAGGGCAATTAGCCCCTTAATTGATGGTTGGCCGGCCATAGGGGACAAAAAGAGGTCAAAATTGGTCAAGTAGGTGGATTAGGTGGATTAGATTGAAGGAAATAAATAAATAAAGAAAAAGATGATATCACACTATTCATTCACCTCCTTCCACCGAAACTACCAGCAAAAATAAGGGTTTGAAAGCTTAAAATTTTCAGCAAATTTTCCTTACAAGTAAGTGATTTTGGTGACTTTTCTTGATTATTTTTGTACTTTTAGGACCCTTGTATCATGATCTTGCTAATGAAGGGTCTATTTTGCAAAATGTTGGTTGCTACATTTTTATGGAAGAAAATGAGTCTTATTTGTTAGATAAACAACATTTGTGAAAGGTGTTTCCATGAAAATACCTAAAAGGACCTTTTTGTAAAAGTTGTAAAACATGTAGTAAATGTGTGAAATGTTGAGTTTTGATGGTTGCCATAAGAGTAATAAATGCTCACCTAGGCTCGTTAAAGAAAGAAATTTGATTAGAATTGATTTCTGAGCCTAGGGGTAAAATGGTCATTTTGTGAAAGTTTAAGGGCAAAATTGTAATTTTGCTAAAGTATGATTATTGAAATGCATTAGCTATTTTGATAGTTAAATGAGCTAATTTGCTATTATAGATAAAAAAGAACAAAGAATTAACCTCGATCGAGGAAAAGGCAAAGTATCAGACAAGATCAACCATCTAGCCTATTTTGAAAATCGAGGTAAGTTTGCGTGTAATAAATTGAACGTCATGTTATTAAACTTCTAAATGTTTGATAGTAGCAATGTTATATAAAATTCCTATGAATTTTGAATTATAATGCTAAATGAGAAAATGATGAGAATTGTAATGTGAAATTCCCGGTTGGACTTTAATAAACGAGAGAATAAGATCATCAAAATATGAGAAAGGTAAGGTCCCTATAAGACCATGTCCGGGACATGGCCTCGGCATCGATTAGAGATCCCGTATAAGACCATATTTGGGATATGACATCGGCATTGAATATGAGAATCGTATAAGACCATATCCGAGATATGGCATCGACAAACGATATGAGATCCCGTATAAGACCATATCATGGATATGGCATCGGCATTTAGAAGTGACCCCACGTAAGACCCATCTGGGATGTGGCATTGGTGTCGAAATTCTGTGAATGAGGATGATTACATATATATATAACCTTGAATAACTTAAGTAATTTCCATGTGGTAAATGGTTAAGCTTATGCTAGAGATGAGATTAATGCTAATGCCAAGTGATGAGGTGGTACAGGTATATGTGAATAATTCATGAGAGTGGTTCAAGATATGTGGCATGTTATGTAATTGGTAAGAGTAAGCATGAATAAGTATGGAAATGAGCTTAAGACTTGTGTTTTATTCCATGAAATGGATGAACGACATTATGAGTTTTATGTTTCTATTTATTTCATGCAAACTTACTAAGCTTTATGCTTACCCCTCTCATTTCCCTTTTCCTTGTAGTATTGCTAAGATAACTCAAGGATCGTGGGACGTCAGAGTTCGGAATCGCACTATCGACATCTCTTTGGTATAACAAAGTTAGATTTATTTTGAGTATGGCATGTATAGGACTTGGGTATTTTGTTATGTCATATGTATTAGCCAAAGTGTTGGCTATTTATGATATCAAAATCATTTTGTAAGTGGTCACTGGAATTGGGCCAATACTTGGCAAGCTTATTTATATATTCAATGATGATGAAATTGTGAAGTTTATGCTTGTCTAGATGTTTGATTTAGTTCTTGGAAGTGCCTTATGGTCATGAGTTATGTTGAATTGAGTTCGTATAAGTATGGTTGCTATGTAGGGTGGCATTTGGCTTGAAAGATAGCCCTTTTAATGCCCACACGGGTGTGTGTCTAGGCTGTGTGTGACACACGGTCAGCCCCATGGGCATGTTGATCGGCCGTGTGTCCCCTTGCATGCTAGGTTTACAAGTAAGTATGCTTAGTAGTAAACACACGGGTAGAGACACGGCTGTGTGTCTCAGCCGTGTGGGAGACATGACTGTGGACATAGGTGTGTGCCCAGGCGGTGTGAAGTCTGCATCTAAAATTTGGAATTTAATTCGACACACGGTCTAAGGACATGGGCATGTGTGTCATAAACAAAATGCCATGGTTTTTGCACATGGGCTAAGACACGAGCGTGTCGAGGCTGTGTGAGGGACACAAGCTAGGAACATGGGTGTGTGTGACCACACGGCCTGCCCACACGGGCATGTTCCGTTTCACACGGACATGTGGCCCCTGTTCAGGCAAAATTTTTCTAAGTACGTAAAAGTTTCTGGTTTAATTCTGAGACCTTCCGAATGTATGTTTAAGGCCTCGTAGGCCCATAATAAGAATGTTATGCATACGAATGATGAGTTGACGTGATAAACCAGAAAAGTAACACATTATAATCCCACACTTAGCATGTTTTTGGATGTCTATTTATAGAATTTGGTGAATTCAATGCTCTTAATCCTTTAAATTCATGTTTCTATACTTAGGAGAGCATAGGGAGTGAAAGAAATGGAAAACTGGCCAAAATCGAACAAAACAGGCCATCTTAAGGATCCATACGGCCAAAGCCCGCACCACACGGGCTGAACACATGCCTGTGTCGATCGAGAGCCATGAAAATTTCCACACGGCCTGGGCCTCCTCACATGGGTTGGTCACACGCCCGTGTCCCTGTCATACCCTGCTTTGTTTACACGCGGAAAAAGCCAATTTTTAGGGTTTCTGAGCCTTCTAAAGTCTATAAATACACATCAGAGGAAGACCTAATGGGGCACGCAGATTAGATCGAAGAAATTACTTGAAGGAAGCCGTCGGAATCATCTAGAAGGCGGATTAACTCCAAGATTGAAGATCTCCATCAAGTTCTTTAGAAGTTTTGGGTTCTTTATGTCTTGTTGTTTTTTTAATTCTATGATGTTCTCCTTTTACGTTATGAACTAAACTCCCTAAATACCTAGGGAGGATGAAACCTAGATGAATCTTATTATTTAATAAATCTGAATTATGTGATAAATACATGATCTTGTTCTTAATTATGTGTTCTTAATCCTTGTGTTGATGTTTTTAGGAATATTAATTCACGTTTAATGTGCTTATTCAGTGGAGCAAAAGTCCCTGTTTAAGAGAAGATCCAAGATAATTAAGTGGGGTTGATTGCAATCCTAGAAATAGGACGACATAAATCTACCAGATTAGAGTCAAATCTAATAAGGGAATCCATAGAACGAGTTAATGCGACGACAGGGGTTTTAATTAGAAAGAGATTTCAATTAATCAACCTAGAGTCAGTTGTTTTTAGTCTTGAAAGAGATAGTAACATAATTTAAGATTTCTACGGATCAAGTGAAGTGAATAAATCATTTAATTCAGAGTCAGAATAATACGTGAAGTCTAGGTGGATTCTTCCTTGTGTATTGTATTTATTCATTCGATTATTCTCTCCACTCTCCGTTGCGTTCATAGTAAATTAGTTAGTTAATTTTAGATTAAAAACAAATCCCCTTAATTATTAGCCTAGATAATAAAAAGATAGTTATTACTAGTAATTTTAGTCCTTGAGGATTCGATATTCCGGACTCACCAGAACTATACTACTGTTCGATAGGTGCGTTTACCTTTGTCGAAATATTAGTTAGTTTCGAGCCCATCAAGTTTTTGGCGCCATTGTCGGGGACTAGAATATTAGGAACACTTAATTTTTATTACTTTTGCCATTCTTATTTTTATTTGCAATTTATTTTTATTTTATTTTAATTTGCTAATTTTTCTTTTATTTGCTTCTAGCAGGTAATTTTAGTTTATGACTAGAAGAAACCCGTCAGGACCCTTGCTTTTTGACAATGAGATAGAAAGTACCGTCCGCCGAAATCGTAGGGAGATAAGGTGATGTTTTCAATACATAGAGGAAGAGCAAGAGGACGATACTAATATTCCTGAGGAGATGGCTGATAATAATCTGCTTCCTCCGGTGGTTGCCAAAAATCCTGCTCCTCGTACCATGTACGACTATGCTAAGTCTAATTTAACTGGGGCTGATTCGAGTATTGTTAGACCTGCTATTACTGCAAATAATTTTGAACTGAAACCTAACACTATTCAAATGATTCAACAGTTTGTTCAGTTTGATGGTTTGCAGGACGAAGACCCAAATACTCATTTAGCAAATTTTCTAGAATTCTGTGATACTTTCAAAATAAATGACGTTTCTGACGATGCCATTCACCTTTGGTTGTTTCCCTTCTCATTGAGGAAAAAAGCTAAACAATGGTTGAACTCGTTACCATGAAGATCAATCACTACATGGGAACAAATAACTGAAAATTTTTTACTTAAATATTTTCCGTCGGCTAAAACGGCTAAGTTGAGAATGATATCTCTTCTTTGTGTAGATGGATTTAGAAACACTTTACAATGCATTGGAGAGATACAAGGATCTACTGAGAAGATGCCCTCACCATGGGTTACCATTATGGCTACAGGTTCAAACCTTTTACAATGGTGTGAATCCCTCAACTAGGCAATTTATTGATGCAGCCGCCGGTGGTACACTAAACAACAAAACACCTGAGGCTGCATACGAATTCATTGAAGAGATGTCACTGAATAACTATCAGTGGCAAGTTATTAGGACGAAGCCAACAAAGACAGCCTATGTCTTTAACCTCGACGTAGTCACCATGCTATCAAACCAGGTAGAGCTTTTAAATAAAAAGATTGATGGTTTGTATGGTTCTTCGTAGGTACATCCAGTGATCTAGTTTGATACAAAAGAAGGAGGGACGAACAATAGAGAATATCCATCCTACAACCCTGGCATAGAAAGTGAATAGATGAACTATATAGGTAATATTCTAGACCTCAGAATAATCCCTATAGTAACACTTACAATCCAGGTTGGAGGAACCACCCAAACTTCTCATGGGGTGGTCAAGGAAATCAGAGACAACAATCCCCTCTAGGGTTTCAACAGCAACCGTACCCACAGAAAAAGAAGCTGAACCTTGAAGAGATGCTAACAAAATTCATCTCGGTGTTAGAAACCTATTTTCAAAACACCGAAACAACACTTAAAAACCAACAGGCATCAATTCAAGGGCTCAAAAACCAAATAGATCAGCTTGCTAAGCTGATCTCTGAACGACCACAAGGTAGCCTGCCAAGCAACACTGAAACTAACCCAAAGGAGCAACTTCATGCCATTACCGCTCATGATAGTGAAGGGTTAGACACACCAAAATCGAGGCAAGAAAATATGGTACATAAAGGTAAGGTTGAGGTAAGCCATAATAAACCAAAACTGGTAAGTATAGAATACAAACCTCGTGTGCCATACCCCAATGCGACGAAGAAAGACCGCACAGATAAACAATTCGGTAAATTTCTTAAACTTTTTAAAAAATAACATGTTAACTTACCATTTATTGAAGCTCTTTCGCAGATGCCCAATTTAGTAAATTTTTAAAAGAGCTTTTGATAAACAAATGAAAGTTAAATGATGCGTCGCATGTGGAGCTAAATGCAGTGTGCTCAGCAATTTTATAGAATAAACTACCCCACAAATTATAAGATCCAGGGAGTTTTAGGATTCCTTGCTTAATTGGTGGTTTATCTGTTAATAATGCTTTAGCTGATTTAGGGGCAAGTATCAATGTTATGCCTTATAACATGTTTAAACAGCTAGGTCTTGGGAAACCCAAACAAACTAGGATGAGCATTCAATTGGCTGATAAAACCATTAGATTGCCTAGGGGTATAATTGAACATGTGCTAGTCAAAATTGATAAATTCATATTCCTAGTAGACTTTGTTGTTTTAGACATGGATGAGGATAGTGACATCCCTTTAATTTTAGGATGACCCTTTTTAGCAACTTCTAGGACCGTTTTTGATGTTGGTACAGGGGAATTAATACTTCATGTAGGTGATGACATGATTAAACTCCAAGCACGTAATTCTGTCAGAATATCTAGTGATCAAGATGATACAAATCCCGTTAATGTAAGTAAACTTAATGTTCAATCTTCTTTGTAGGAAATTCCTCGGGAAAAGATGACAGAGCCATGGTCTAGCAATCATATTGAGAACAGAACTGTTCATGAAGAAAGAAGACTACAAATCAATGAACTAGATGAATGGAGGACACACATGAAGGAGAAACTGAGAGTACACGATGAACCAAAGCAGAGCCATGACGAGCCTAAAAATAAAACGAGTCAAATTAAGGTTGGACATCGAGTTCTAATGGATAATGCAGATCCTCGTGTTGCCACTTCTAAACCTAATGGAACAACCCCTTTCACGGTACTTAATATTTTCCCATACGGTACAATCGAGGTAATTCATTCCAAATTTGGCACTTTGAAGGTAAATAGTACTCGTCTAAAGCCTTATTTTAACAAAATTGATAATAGGAATGAGGAGTTTCAACTCCTCAAACCACCATGATTATGCGAAGGAAAGGTGAGTTGAGGTTAGACTCTAAATAAGAGCTTCTCGGGAGACAACCTGAGCACTAACCTTACTAATTAGTTTATTTTCACTTTGTTCATATTTTTAATGCAAGTTTTTTTTGACCTACACGGCCTGGAAACACAGGCGTGTCCTTGGCCGTGTGGATGTTGGGACTTAGTTTTTAAAATTTAAAGAAATCGATAGGGGGCTCCACGGGCACGCTACACGTCCGTGTGTTCGAGCATATAGGCGTGTCCTAGGTCGTGTGAAAACCGGAGCTCAATTCTTAAACAAGTCAGGGGGCTCCACGGGCAGACCTCACGACTGTATGTGCTATCACACGGGCATGTGAACTTCTACATGGGTGTAGGAGAAGTGAAGGCTTCGCACATGGCCGTACGACGCAGCCGTGTGGACCACACGGCCTAGACACACAGGCGTGTCTAAGGCCATGCGAAAACTAGCCACTCAAAATCACGACGAACATGGGCTAGGGAACAAGCCACACGAGCATGTCACACGGCCGTGTGGCCCAACATAGGTTGTTACACGATCGTATCACTTATAAAACCCCCAAACCCTTCTTCTTTCTTCTCTCTTCTTCTTCCCCAAATTCCCCCAAACCCTACGGCCGCAATCCCCTGCCAACTCCGGCCACCACTGACCACTCCCTTCCCTCATTCCTCCTTTTTCTTTCTCCCTCAACCCGAAACCCCTTTATTTTTTCTTTTCTTTTCTTCCTCTTCTTTTCCTCTTGTTTTTCTTCCTTCTTTTTCCCTTTCCCTTCCCTTTTCCTTGCACTAGCCACCACCTTACGCTGTCGACCTTTCCCTCACTCGAAATACGTTGACCACCCGTCCTTCACTATCCTTCCCCGAGTCGTCGCCAAAATACGTCAACCATGTTAGGAACACACTGTTATTTAGGACTATTTTGATATTACTTGTGGTGATTCTTGAATTATTTATTGAAAATCATTTTTAGATACACCATGACTAATACTCGAGGTAAAACCAAAGTCACCGTTCCCGCTTCGAACAAGCGGAAGGGTCCCAGCGCGATCTCCCTATGCACGACCCCTTTACAGTAGATATGCCACCACTTCCTCATAGACCAGTTCATGCAGGCTGCTTCATTGACTCGACAATTCAACGGCCTCGAGGCGACTCTACAACAAATTTGTCAGCACTTCCACATATCACTACCACCTCTACCTTGCGAACAATCTATTGACGAGGACCTTTGAGTCCATTTATTTTTATTTTTCTTTTATTTTAATTTTTAAAATCTTTCTCTGTATCTTTCTTGTCTTTAATTTATATTAGTATATTTTGATTTCTTTATATTTCTAGTTGTTTATTATCGAGTACCCATAACGAAGTCCATTACTAAAACTCCCTAAAACTGTACTGATGACTCCGCAGTTTCTAAAGGTTCAAGGTGCTACTAAGGAACGAACAAACTACTAAAGTATTCTCCCACCTTCATTTCTGCCTAGTTCATCATACTTTTTTCTAAGGAGTTCATCCGTAATTCAGAAAGTTTCACCTCCTTCCCTCTCTTATGATTTTCTGCTTACATTGCTATTATCTATCTTTATACATTGAGGACAATGTACATTTTAAGTGTGGGGAGGTTAATTATATCATTATCAGAAAATCCCTGAATTATGTCTTGTTCTTAAGTAAATTTTCTCATATTACTATTAGAATAAAATTTCTATTAACTTATGATTTTTATTGATATGTTTTGGATTAAGTCATAGGTAATTGTGCATTGATGGTTTAAACTTTAAGATATTAGAGAATCAAGCATGATAAGTCTATTTTCAGAATTAAAAATTTATTAGGTTGTCTCCCTAAATTTTAATATTACTTTGAAGTTTGAAATTTGCAAGGTTGACATCAAAAACCATAATTTTTGTGAGATTTTGAGCCTTTTAGAGCATATATTTTTCTTGCTCACTCTTGATTTGTTATTCTAGAACTTGCTTCGATTATGTATGTCGAGACCACACCCTTGATTTGATATAGTGAGATGATAAAGGCACCTAGGTTTTAACCCACTCATCCGAAAAGACCTACCTTCATATTTAACCCCTAGTGAACCCTTTTGATCCTAATAAACCGTTTCTTGATACACCCCTAATAGTAACCCAAAAACCATTTTTTTGATTCATTGAGAATTTTTCCTATTATATTAACCCCCTTTTTGTCGAGATTTAATTTGATCAGTTGCCTAACTATGTTCTCTATTTCAGTTGTTAATTTCTTTATTATTATAAGTTATATTTAAAAAAAAGTTGGAAATTTATTCAATATTAGTTCTATGTTATTTGAGCTTAAGCAGTTAATTTCACATTTTGAGAAGAAGCTCATGTTATTATATTGTAATTATTTAGTATTAGTTCATTTTTCTAGTTAGGTAAATTGTCAATTCAATCTCGATTCTAACCCTCTAATTCAGTCTTTATCCACACCTTTAACCCAAGCCCCATTACAACCCTTATTAAGTCCTTTTAATTTGTGTATCATCTCATTTTATAGTGGTGGAGATTTGATTTTCATGTAAGCCTATGGTAGTAACTTGTCATGATTGACTTTTGAGTGCTTAATTTGGACCTTAAACACGTTGAGTGATTTGAGTGAATCTTTAGTGAGGGTGTCAATTCTTGTCGGTTTTGAATTAAAGGTGATTATTTAGGTAAGGGGAAACACCTATGTTTTCGTGCTACAAAAATTTGTGACTTAGATTGTTTGAATCTTTAAGATTCTTTTAGTTAAATTATCAATGTAGGAATCCCATGTGAATTATGACAAGACATTATTGATGAGAATTGTGAATTAAGGAAGTTTAATTTTAATTATGAGTTGAGGATTTTGCTTGAGGACAAGCAAACGCTTAAGTGTGGGGATATTTGATAAACTAGAAAAGTAACACATTTTAATCCCACGCTTAGCGTGTTTTTGGATGTTTATTTATAGAATTTGGTGAAATCAATGCTCTTAATCCTTTAAATTCATGTTTCTATACTTAGGAGAGCATAGGGGGAGCGAAAGGAATGGAAAACGAGCCAAAACCGGACAAAACAGGCCATCTTAAGGATTCACACGGCCAAAGCCCGCACCACATGGGATGCACACATACCCGTGTGAACCACACGGGCTGGACACATGCCCGTGTGCCAGCCCGTGTCGATTGAGAGCCATGCAAATTCCCACACGGCCTGGACCTCCTCTCATGGGTTGATCACACGCCTGTGTCCCTGTCGTACCCTGCTTTGTTTTCACTCGGAATAAGCTAATTTTTAAGGTTTCTAAGCCTTCTAAAGTCTATAAATGCACATCAGAGGAAGACCTAATGGGGCACGCAGAGTAGATTGAAGAAATTACTCAAGGAAGCCATCAGAATCATCTAGAAGGCGGATTCACTCCAAGATTGAAGATCTCCATCAAGTTCTTTAGAAGTTTTTGGGTTCTTTATGTCTTCTTGTTTTCTTAATTCTATGATGTTCTCCTTTTACGTTATGAACTAAACTCCTTGAATTACGTAATAAATACTTGATCTTGTTCTTAATTATGTGTTCTTAATCCTTGTGTTGATGTTTTCATGAAAATTAATTCAAGTTTAATGTGCTTATTTAGTGGAGCAAAAGTCCCTGTTTAAGAGAAGATCGAACATAATTAAGTGGAGTTGATTGCAATCCTAGAAATAGGACGACATAAATCTGCCGGAGTAGAGTCAACTCTAATAAGGGAATCCATAGAACGGTTAATGCGACGATAGGGGTTTTAATTAGAAAGAGATTTCAATTAATCAACCTAGAGTCAGTTGTTCTTAGACTTGAAAGAGATATTAACATAATTTAGCGATTTCTACGGATCAAGTCAAGTGAATAAATCATTTAATTTAGAGTCAGAATAATAAGTAAAGTCTAGGTGGATTCTTCCTTGGGTATTGTCTTTATTCATTCGATTATTCTCTTCACTCTCCGTCGTGTTCATAGTAAATTAGTTAGTTAATTTTAGATTAAAATTAAATCCCCTTAATTATTAGGCTCAATAATAAAAAGATAGTTATTACTAGTAATTTTAGTCCTTGAGGATACGATATTCCGGACTCACCACAACTATACTACTGTTCGATAGGTGCGCTTGCCTTTGTCGAAATATTAGTTAGTTTTGAGCCCATCATGTAGTTGGAGATGAAAGTTTAAAGCCCAAAGTTGTAAGTTCAAGCAAGTTAAGTCCAGTAATGCCTTGTACCTGGTTCCAGAGTTGAATACGGGTAAGGGGTGTTACAACACGGGCGTGTGGCATGGCCTTGTGCACAAGTCAGAGAGTTACAAGGGTCAAATACTGCTGTAGCACCAGAGTGTCCTAGGGTCACACGGGCATGTCTCTTGGACCACTCAGGCGTGTGAGCCCTGCACCTTGGAAAAATTTTGAAATGTCGTGAAAAATTATTAGAGGTTCCGATTAAGTCTCGACTCGATTCTGATACTTGTATTAGGACTCGAGGATCCAATCAGGGGATGTTTTGAATGTTCTCAGTTAATAAATAGTAATATACATAATTTGTTTGAAATTTTTTTGAAAGTTTCGATAATGCTCCAAAACCCTGTTCTGACAACGGATATGGGTTAGGGGTGTTACAGTTTTTATATCTCTCTTTTTCAATAACTTTACATTTTCATCACCAAAGTTTTTTTCTTTGTAAAAATATTATGAATTGGCATTCCAACGATCGAACCCTAAAATAAGGACATGAGAATCAATGAGTCTAATTAACTACTCGCTAAATACTATAGTATGAAAAACCATTCAAGAGTTTGATTATACCAATTAATTTCCTAAAACTAGCAAATGATTAACTTGTAAAGAAAGCAAACTACACAACTATGAAATATGAGCAAATATGATAATAGGGAGTGATTGGTTGATTTCCATGTGGTTGGTTGACTTTCGAATTAGGGATCCAAATTGCTATTACCCCTAAATTGGCTCTAGTTTACCTCTTGACCTCAACTTTACCATTTTGACAAATTAGTTTGATTTATCTCTCGACCTCACCAACTAACCTGTGACTTATCAAATTGATGCCTGATAAGATCTCCTCTCAATCTCACTTATCTTAATTTTCCCTTAGGGGCGTCAACCCTAAGTTTTTAAGTCTATTCAATTTAGTCCAATTTTGTAATTTAGTTCCTAAACCCAAAAATCAATTACCCATCATTTCCATTAACCAACCTTTATATATTTAGCCGCTCATGCTTGTATTAAACCTATTAACAACAAGAAATTAATCAAAAACACCATTAACTTTAACCCTAAGAAAATAAAAAAAATCCAAGCTTTCTTACCAAAGCTTAGGTTGCACAACAATGGAGGTAAGAATAATAAGCAGTAACATAAGAGAAATGATTTTTAATAGAAGAAAGTAAAGAAAACTGAATAATATTAAAGTAGGATCAAAATGTAACTACAAGGAAGTTTGAAGGTTTACTAAGAAATTAAAATCTAACTACAGTAATAACTAACTTAATTACCAACCATGAACTAAGAAACACTAGAAAAATAAGAAACAAAAATAAAACCCTAAGCTATGGAGAAAACTAAACCCTAGAAGATGATGAGAAAATGAAAAACTAGCTAAAACTAATGAAAAATGTCTAAGTCTATGAAGTCCTGACCTATCTTTTATGCCTGAAATGCCTTTAAGTGTGTTTCTTTTATTGGTGTATGAGTTGGACAAGGGTTGTCCTTGCGGTCATTTTTTGTCTCCCTCGTCAAGGATATCATGATACCCATGGTTTGGTATCCCAATATCCTCGTTAGTCTTGACTTGGGGGATCTCTTGGGAGTTGGATATTGCGATACCCATGCCTGTATAGCGCGATATCACTACGAAGGGCCTTAATCATCTTTAATTCAGCACTGCCTAGGGTATCACGAATTCCATTCTTCGATGTTGCGATACCTTTCTTCTAGGCGATGTTTTTGCTCACGTTCGGGCCTTCGATAACTCCCTACAACACTCAACCAACCATTAGGTCCTCGACAACACATTTGGCCATTTTGGAAATCAAAATTAGTAAAAACACAACATTTCATTTATTAAAGCCACAAATGAAAACTAAGTAAAAACATGAAAAAAATATTTAATTTACTCAGAAACAAGCTCGTCAAGTTAATAAGGAGCCTAATTTGACACGTCAAATTACTACAGATCAAACTCTTCTTACACTTAAATCTTTGCTTGTCCCCAAGTAATCACACAAAACATGAAAACGACGACCCTTGGACTATATTGAGCAAAAAGGTAGCATGTTAGTTAAATATCAAACTTGTATAAGGACCTTATCAAACACAACCTAAGATTGATATTTAGTTAACTCAAATATTCCTAAAGTAAACGGGCTTAATTCAACAAATTAAAATGTTAACAAACCTAGAGACAATTAAAATTAATTTGTGTACAATCGTGTTATCCATCAAAATAGACTATATAGATATATTATAGACACACAAAGTGAATAAAAAGTGTTCATTAGCGAAAACACAAGCAAGTCAAGATAGTTGTGCAAGTGAGATGTTCAAGTCACTTAGGTCTTCTGGCTTGTAACGTTTAGAGGCTTTGGACGGTTTAGATTTCAAACAAAAGGTAGCTCAAAACGGTTTCAAACACTAGAAACGGTGAATCACATGAGATTGTTCCCTATTTGCCCCTAATTTGATCGTAAAGCTCACCTCCTTATTTCTCCTTCTCTCTCGAAAGTTTTAGGAGATAATGTCTGCTATCTGTGTATACATGTATCTAGAAAACGCTAATACAGTATGAGTCGAAAGAATGTTTTTAAACTTGAATTTAAAATTTCATTTGAGCTCCTTTTTCTACATTTTTCATTCTTTCACTCACAATGCTTTTAACAGTCACCATGCTTTTAACTCTTACAATATTTCGATTTTCACGAGTTCTTTACTTTTTAAGTATACTTAGAAAGAGTCTATATACACTATATCAAACAGTCTCTCCTCTTTTCTCTCAAGCACATCGTGAAACTACCATAATGTATGTACCTAATACTCAATATCCATGGCTCAACATCCATTTTAGAATGCATTTAAGATCAATGACAGAGAAGGGTTGAGTTTATAACTCAATTTGGGCTTAAGATATCAATAATTAAGGTTCAACAAGAAAAGATCACTGAAAGCTCAAATTATAGGAACTAAGGAGTATATAGCATAAAGGTCAGCCGTTTAGGCTCTTGGCTAGTCAAAAAATGCCTTAGGCCTTCCCAAAAAAACTCATAAAATGCAAATTCTATCATGCCTACATTCATTCAAATGAACAATTATCTATTTAAACTTTATTTATCTACAAGTATCTATAAAATCTTCCTAACCTATGACACAGTTTATACATTTTCCATAAAGTCTATTATGCAATTTAACTTATTGAACTAATTAGCCTACATTTAAGAATACAAAATTATCTAATATCAACCAAAATTTGGATGCTTGGCAGTCGAATATACTTATTCAATATCTACAACTGGTGGCCTATTGCCCAATTATTGTCCAAGCACCATGCAAAAACAAAAACAAAAAATCAAAGAAATAATTTTTTTTATTTTTTTGAAAATAACGTGAAAAATGAAAAACTTAAAATTAAACACACACAAACAAAGAAAATAAGGCAAACTAAAATCATGTGCACCCCCACATTTAAACTACACAAGTTCTCAATGTGTGCCCAATAAAATTAGAATGTGATTGGACTTCCTTGAATGGTGTGATAGACCGTGATCTTATGCTAGGTTTTTCCACTTCATGGTTCAGTTTAGTATTGTAGTATAGTTGCTGAAGGAGTAGCTGCACAAAAAAACAAACAAAAACTCACAAGAAAAGCAAAAGCAAATAATAAAGAAAAGAAAAAACCAAAACAAGGTTCAAACCCGAGAAATAAATTGAGTAGTTTATAGTTACATGTCGCATAAAAATAAAATAAAAGAGAAATATGTAAAGGCATGCACTAATCATTGTCTCTGGCATCCGACATCTAGCATCCGGCTCAGCTCTTTCTTTTCACTTTCCCTTTACGACTATTCGCTTATAGTTATAATAACTAGGTGGTCTCGAGCTTTAGAAGACTACCTTATAAGTGGTAGGGTGCTCAAGAGTGAACACTGCCTCAAATTCATATCGATAAGGTGTCGGATCATCATCTTTCATTTCCTCTTCGTGCTTTCTTCTTCTTCTTCTTATCTTTTCTCTTCTTCCTCTTCCTCGCCTCTCGCGAACCTGTCAGGCCACTATGGGCTGACCAACCTGAATCTGGTTGAGCAGTCATCGACATACAGTTTCATTGTCTCGAGTAACCAGGTGTTATATTGCACCTCATTAAGTAACTCAAGTTTCCATTATGTGCCTTCATCGACCCTCTTCGGAATGGGCTTCTTCTTAAGGGCCGAGGGCATCTTCATGTTAAGCTTTCAACTCTGATTCCACTATTGTATTTGTTTCCATTTTAGCTCACAAAATTGGAGGATCATTGTGTTGCCGATAATTCTTCGCGTGGGGCAATGGAACTACTCGGTCGGGTCCATTTTCACCTCCTTCTTGTAACATAGATCCGTACTCAGGTGAGGGAATTAGATACCCAAATTTTTGCCCCAATGTTCCTATGCAGACCTACTTGCGTTGCAAAATAGAATACAACAACACCGCTCGAAAGACATTACCGGTAACAACTTGGTTTCAGTGGCATCAGAAACAGTGATTTTGGGACAGCAACTCCGATGAGTAAATTATTATTTTATTATTTATTTTGTGTCTATAGGATTATATTAAGGTCGTATTAAAATTTCGTTAAAAAATTTTGATGTTTAAATGGTTAATTAAGTGACAAGGACTAAATCGTAAAAGGTTTAAAAGTTGAATTCTATTAGTTAAAGGGGCTAAATGGCTATGGAAAGGAATGTTAATGGACATAGATGGTAAATATAACAGTTAAAGGGTTAGTGTAAATGCATGGATAGGTTTTAATGAAATTTTAATGATTTTAAAAGGTTACAATGGTAATTTAGAAATTAAACCAAAAATAAAAGTGTAACATCTGGGATTTAAAGGCTCTACATTTATCTTGGTTCTATGTGTTTGGTATGCTCTGTGTGTTGTTTATGTGTATTTGGGGTCTCCGGGAAGGCCATGGCTAAGCGGAACCTTGGCCAGAGTTTTAGTTTTAGACACCTTAGGAGGATAGCTGAATAGGAGTAGGACTTAAGGGGTTTTAGTTTGTGTTTGGTGACACAAGGAAGTGCGGTGGAAGAGTGGCAAGAGGACGCCACTTAGCATGCTGGGGAGGTGGCGTCACAAGGTAAGGGTGAGAGAGAGGGTTCGAAACTCTCAAGCAGCAGGGAGTGTTTTTTTTGGCTCAGGCAAGGGAGGTGGTTGGATGACAATCAAACTCTGGAGGAGAGAGGTAGGACTTGGTCAAATATTTCAAAGGAATGGTAGAGAGGGATTTAAGGAGTTTGAGTTATTCAAATCTGTTTGAATGAGTGGAGGAGAAGGAATCAGGGAGTGTTTGAAGGGACGACATGGTATTTGAGGGGAGAGGGGAAGTGCTAGCCTTAAGTAGCTTGTGGGTGTGGAGCATTCGGTTTTGGCAAGAGGAGTGAGTGCCGAATTTTAGTAGCCTTAAGTAGCTTGTGAGTGTTGATGTTCTCTTTTTTTTCAGCATTTGTGAGTGCGCTCTTTATTTTAGTTTTCTCCCTTTTCTTCTTATTCTCTTTTGCCGAAAATTTGCCTAGTCAACTCCTATCATTTTCTTCCTCTATGACCTGTAGCCGAAACTAAGAAGACCAAGTTTGCACATTTCTTTTCATCTTCTTTTCTACCCGTTCTCAAAAACTCCATAACTGAAATCCCTGTTCATTTCCTTTTCCATTTGTTTTCTTTAAACCGAAATCACTGTTCTTCTTTTCCTATTTCTATCTTATCATTCTTTTCTCTTAACCTTCTCTTCTCTTTGGGGATCTTTGGTGCTGCTGAAACTCCTAAGTCTCCATCAAGGTCCTTTTGCTTCATTTTCGGCTTTTGCATTTATTTCTCCTCTATTCTAGGTTCTAGCCGAATCATCATCTCAGGTGTTGATAAGTTCGTTGTTGCATTTTTTTTCTTTTCCTTTTCTACTCTAGGCCGAATTATCTTTCTTAATCCCTCTTTGAGTTGTTTTTCCATTCTTTTTCCCTTTCTCTCTGCTTTGACAGTGTGTACCGATTCTTTGGGGGGTTAATCAAAAGTGAGTGGTGGTGTTGGTATTTTGGCCGGATGGTGGAAGGAGGGCTCATGTTTCCTGTTTGGCCGAAAGGCCATCTCCTTTAACCTATTCTCTATTCAACCGAATCTCACTTGGGTTTTTGCATAGGTGTTCGATCAACTTCTTAAACCAAGCCTTCTAACTTCTGGATTCAGTCGATTTAGGTAAGAAGATTCTCCCTAGTTGTTATGTTAATCGATTTATCTATGGTTCGTCGCCCTAACCTAGTTGGGTGGTTATTCAAATCATATCTTTCGTAGTGATTTATTGACCAAGGCTTTTGATGGATGAAAGAAACATTCAAGTTGGGGAGGGAAGTAAACCTTCGGGTGTGATCCCTAAGTTTAAGAAGCGAGCGGTGTCGGCAGTCCGAGATTGGCCACCAGATTGTGGGCCGGCTTCTGAGTAGAATAGTAGGCAGATAACAGTTCTGTCTGTTAGCGATAGTGTCGATATAGAGAGCGTTGTGTTACGTATTATCAGGTGTGTAACTCTCACACACTTCATATTTTATTATGTTATTGACTATGTTTGGCTAAAAGCCGAAGTGATGGTATGGATTACTATGCTACCCTTGTGGGTAAGATCGAGGACTTTAGGTAAGTTCTGTTATGCTCTGTTATCAACAAATGTTTGTTGAATGAAATGATTGTCTGTTAAACATTGAAAGCATGATCACACCATATTGTTAAGCATGAACATGGAATTGGGGTATGATGTGAAAAGGGTGGAAATATGATCTCTTTTAAACTGTCACCAGTGGTTTGGTACCACAAGTGGGTTGGCTCTACATGCTATATTTTGTGACTAAGTCTCAGTGGTTTGGAACCACCAGTGGTTAGGTACCACATATATTATTTCTGTGACTTGTCCTAGTGGTTTGGCACCACAGTGGGTTGGCCCCACATATGGATAATAGGGATTGTCACCAGTGGTTTGGTACCACAAGTGGGTTGGCCCCACATATGATTATTTGTGACTTTTGTCACCAGTGGTTTGGTACCACAAGTGGGTTGGCCCCACATACTATTATTTGTGACTTTTGTCACCAGTGGTTTGGAACCACCAGTGGTTAGGTACCACCAGTGGCTAGGTGCCACAAAAGTTGGGTAGATTCTGGAGATACGGAGGATGGATACTAGGTTGATTGGGTTGCATTACATACATGTTTAATATATGATTGGTGTGAGAGCTCAAAGCTCAACTGGATGGGGATTTATACACTGAGTCTCAGTGACTCACCTCCTCTGTTAAATTTTACAGGTAATCCTTAAACCGCGGATATGGAGCCGAGGTGGACTCGAGGTGGCCATGCATAATGTCTTGAGTAAATTAATTTTTAATAATTATTTCGGACTATTACTATTTTTAATTTGGATTTTGGGTATTGTAATAAGGCCACTTAAATGTTAATTTGGGTTTTCCTAAAAAGTTGTTATGGCATTTTTAACGAATTATCAAAGCAGGTATTTTCTAAAATCACGAAAAGATAAACTCTGAATTCTTATGATTTTAGTAGTGGGTTAATTAATGACGGGTTTTTAGTACAAATTGACTCAAATCTTCCATTTAATCGCAATATTATTTTCAAATGATTGCTTAACGAAATTTTTCTTCAAAATCGATTCTTGACTAGGAAATCTGAATTGTAATACGGCTTAAGTTAAGCAAATGTTTTTAAATCTTCACCAAAGGCGTATTAATGGGCAAAATTTTTCTCAACACATGATTTTAAATCGGTTTTCCAAGATTTTCCTTCCTGTGACATGCCAGATTCGGTCGTAGCGTTTTGACCGGGTTTGGGGTGTTACAAAAAGAAATGAAAACATGTATCATCTTTTATTTTCATCCTTAACCGATTTTAAGGGGGGAGAAGAACTCCATTGTTGAGTATTCGATTCGGCCAAGCTTATTCCAGTGCATCATATGTGTTTTTCAACCCATTTTAAATGATTTTAATGTTTTTGAGTTTGTTTTAGCTTAATCTAGCTAGCCCGGGGGTTGATGTGCAAAACTGCTAAAGGTTGAGGGACTTTCCATGGATGTTTTTGAATGAGTTTTGATGTTAGTTAAAGATTATGAATCCTTGTTGTAAAATAAATAAGTTTTGTTAAGTGATTTTTTGGTGAAAATTTTATTTGGGGATTTATTTGTGAAAATTGTAAAAATTTCATGTAAAAATTATGAAATGTCAGTTTAAGTGAGTTGGTATAAGTCCCTATGAAAATTGGTAAGTTAGTATGGAGGATTAAAATGGTTAAATTTCAAGTTATAAGTTTAAGGACAAATTGTAAAAAGTTAAAAATGCTAGGGGCAAATTTGTAAATTTTCATAAATGTGAGTTATGGATTAAATTGTATTCTAGAAGTACTTAGTTGATTGAAATTATCTATTTAGATCAAATTAAACCACAATCAGACTAAAATCGAGGAAAAGCGAAAGCTTCGAATTAGTTCGACTATACTACTCTGCCCTAATTATCGAGGTAAGTTCGTATGAACTACAATCGTTTAAATGTTAGCTAAATTAAATGTTTACTATGTTGCTTTAATGTAAATGAATCAATATATGAATGGATTCATGCTATGAAGAATTGACAGATATCAAGTCCAGGTTGAACCATAAGAATTTTTACGATACAAATGACATGTCATTAGGGATTTTATGTTTTGAGTGCTGATCTTTAATGTCCTACCATGGCTGAGGTCTTGCATTTGTTGCAAATATTCCATAGCTCGTATGAACAACATCATGTAGCTTACATTCTGACTCACAGCTTGTGTAAGTAGGCCCATTTCATAGCTCGTGTGAGCATTGATGTTAAGGAAAGGTTACGATTATATGTAAAGGCACACTATGTGTGAGCTTCCCTAAGTATCTGATCTAATTCTAGATGGTTTAACGGGTAAGAAAAGGGAAATAAAATGGTAAGTTTGCAAATGGAATGAATCATGATCTTATGAAAACATTGATGAGATAAATGTTAAGTATTTATATGGTAAGCTACATATCTTATGGTTGATTTCATATGTACCGTGAACAAGTATACTAACTTATGAGTTTGATGATGTTGTATAGGCTTTTACTAAGCTTATGGCATTGGTGGTAATTTATGTTTAATCTTTGAATTGTATAAATGACATGGTAAGTTATGTTTTAGCTTATACAAGCTTATCGTTGCTTACTTAGTTACTTTCCTTTGTTTTATAGATTATTAGGAGCTCGATCGGTTGGAAGTTCATCGGAGACCTATTACATTATCCAACAATCATTTTGGTAGTTTTTGAATATTTTGGCCAAGGTTAATAATGGCATGTATAGGTTGTTTAGTGATGATATTTAATGGATGTGTTAATGTAAGTTTTGGTATGTATATGCTTTTGAGGTTATGTTGATTTGGTGCATTTCAATGCTTACCATGATATGCCATTTTTATCACTTTCATGTTCTTGCATATAAGGATTCTTTTTGGTATGTTTATGATGTCTTGAAAATGGCCAATTGATATATATTTTGGTACTTATTTGGACTAGGTATTTATGCATGAAATGAGGCAATGTTAACTTTTTTTAGTGAATGATGTTTTTTTTTTTTTTTGCTATTGTGGTGCCTTCGAATAACATATTGGTTAGGTGAATTAGGTTGTTTGAAATGGCATGAATATGTGTATTTGAATGGTTCTTAAGTCCTTTGAAAGTGTGCACAAATGGATTGGTTGGTTATGCATGAATTGGGTATGAAAGGGTTTTATTTAAGGTAAATTTTGGGTTCACACGACTTGGGACATAGGCTGTCACATGGCTGTGTGACACACATGGGTTGTCACACGGCCTGGCGACACAGCCTAACACACGGCCTGGCACACGGGCGTGTGTGGCAACTCAAAGAGTTACAGGCCTAGCACATGGCCTGGCACACGAGCATGTGGGGCATCTCTTAGTGAGTTACAAGGGTAAGAAAATGGGCTGGGACACAGTCGTGTGTCCCTTGCTCGAATGTTACACGGCCTCAGTGATTTCACATGGCTTAGCCATATGGCCGTGTGACCTCTATTTTCCAATCTAGCAACTTTTTCTTAAACATTTTGTTTTGCTTTGATTTAGTCCAGAATCACTTCTAAGTTATTTTTAGGGCCTCGAAGGCTTGATTTAGGGACAAAATGCATATAAATGAATGGTTTATAATTCATTTAGTTTAATTAAATGTTCTAATGATAAATGCTTCACGATTGTACGGAAATGGTCCGTAACCTTAATCCTGCGACGGACACGGGTTAGGGGTGTTACATTTAATGGTATCAGAGATATGGTTTAGTCAGATCTCGAACTGAACATAGCATTTATGGAGTTTAGAAATACATGTCATTATATAACCTGTGATAGTGTGATAACTCGTAACTCAAATTGAACTATGTTTTCATATTGATAATATGTCATCTAACCGAGCCGATTTTTATAAGGTTGAAAATAACACACAAGCCTCTGTACATAGAGCAGCTAGTACTGGTAGTGGGCCCGTAGCTAAGGGCCGGGGAAGTGAGGCGAAAGAAGTATTCTTCTAAATGATGTCTGAGTGGTTCTCCGAGTTCGTGAGAATGAACCCGATGGCTCAACAACCTCTACCCGTACCCCAACTTATCCCAATGATTCTGTAACATCCCGAAATTAGGCCTAGTAGGATTGGGCCGATTGGGCTTTGGGCTTAAGGAAAAATTAGAGTATCAACTTGTTACTTGTGTTAGCTCGGATAGGATGTTTATTGTGTGCTTAGTATAGGTTTGTGAAGGCTTGGAATTATTAGCTAAGCTAGAATAGTTATTAGTATTAAAAATTTAGTGAAGTGGATTAAGTGAACTTGACACTTAAGTTAAATTAAGTGTTAAATTCAAGCACAAGAGGAGTTTGTGGCATAGTGGATAAGGCACATGAAAGGTTGCTTGAGGGAAATGGTTCGAGTAGCATGGAAGGCATATTGAGGACTTTATTTTTATTCATCCTTACATTAAGTGTTGGTCAAGTTTTAATTATGGTAAGGATGGACTTTGTTATTTTTGGATAGTAGACTAAAGGAAAAAGGCAAGTACATATTTATGGTATGGAATCAAGGACTTATGGTAAGATAAGGGGACATAAGGCTTGAAGTATGGGGTGATGTTTTGGAAACTCTTCTATGGCCATTAGTCCATGTATGTGGACGGCATTTTGGTCTAGGGGGAGGGTTGACCGATTTTGTTGGAGGCTTTGGTAAGTTGAATGATAGTTTAGGTAACTTTGATGTTTGGGAAAGAAATCAATTGATTAAAGGATAATGTGAGAACATAAGGCATGATATAAGGTGTATTGTTATGGAAAGTTTTGTGTGGATAGATTTGACTTTGAAGTCCATGTATTTGGACGGTTTTGGAGCCTGGGGGGGAGTGGCCGAATTTTGTATTGTTTGTTGCTAGTTGGTGCCAAAATTTTTTTTGGTTAGGTGGTCATTTTTGGCTAGTTTGGTAAGCTTTCAATCTTTGTTTTGTGTCATTTTCGAAACCTTCTTGTGTATACCGAATTCTCCTTAGTGCACCAAAGTGAACCATAAACCGAATGTCCTTAGGTGTTTGTTGTTTTTCCTCTTAGGCATTAGGCCGAAACTCATTTGGAACCTCCTTCTCATCTTTTAATTCTTTGTAACCGAAAAGAACCTCTTTTGGTTCTCATTTTCCTATTCTTTTCTTCTTATATTTGTTAACACTTACAAATTTGCTTTTACTTTCTTTTGGCCGAACCTCTTTCTTCCCCAAACTCTCTTTCCTTTTCTTCCATTACTGCTTAAGCCGAATCCTCCCTCTCTTATTTTTATTCTCTTTTCTACTCACGTACTTCATTTCTTTTATCCACATATCATTTGCTTTCTTCTTTCAAAACCATAGCCGAAACTCCCTCTCATTGTTTTTTATTTACCGAATTCTTCAATATTTTATTCTCTCTTTTATTTTGCAAATCTTTAAGGCCAAAACTTCTAGAGAGTGTCTTTGTCGACTTCTTTCTTGTAGTCTCTTCTAGTAGGCGTTAGTGGTAAGCAGCGGGAAGTGCCATCGTGGAGGAGGTCTTTCGGGATTTGAAGTGATCAAGGTAAGTGAAATGTAGCTTTCGACCTTAGGCCATGTTATGAGTATTTTAAGTGTTGACCGATTCTAATAAGGGTTGTTTAAGGAATTTTCGACAAAGTTCTTAAGCAAGTGGCGATTTCGGATTTGATCGATTGTGCCAAAGCAGTGCGTAGTTATCGACTTGTCTCTTTTTTGTGTGTATGGGTTATATTTATGTATATGTTATATGATGTTAATGGTAGCCGAATTAAGGGCTAAGATTGTGAATACCCGTGGTGGGTGATCGAATACTCAGGTCAGTTTTACGATATTAAATGATCATTGATGAATATATGAAATGTGATGGCATGTGATGCATTATTGTTCAAGTGATATGTTGCCATGATACACATATATGCATGGGACTTGGGATGTGACTATCAAAGGAAAGGGTGTACTTTATGTACGTGGTCTGATGTTAGCCTTGTGCTACATTGGTGCTTGATGGTGGCTATGTGCTTCATCAAGGGAGGTGTTGGCTAGGTGCCCATCTCGGCGGATGATAGCTGTGTGCATCACCGTCGATTGAGGATGATCTCGAGTCACCTCGTGGATACAGATATGTGGATCACTATGTGATCGGTGGCTTAGCCACGGCCTTGGGCAGCAAGTCTGCCAAGGTAAGATATGAGGATCATTATTTGATCGGTGGCTTAGCCACGGCCTTGGGCAGCAAGTCTGCTAAGGTAAGATATGTGGGATCACTATGTGATCGGTGGATTAGCCACGGCCTTGGGCAGGGAGTCTGCTAAGGTAGGAGTAACGGATGGACTCTAGGTTGGGTTGGGCTTCATGTTGCATATTTATGCATTTTGCATGACTAATTATGTGGATTAATGTGGATATGGGCCAATCCCAACATGTGAAATTATGTGGATATATTACCTTATCATCTGATATGTGATTGATGTGTGGATTTGGGCCAAGCCCATATGTGGGGACATGTGTAATAATTATGCACTGAGCCTGTTGACTCACCCAATTTTTCTCAAACCTTACAGGTGATGCATAAAGCTTGGACCGGGTTGGAGTGGATACAAGGTGGCCCATGCAGAAGTTATTTTCCTTATTTTATATATTTTATATTCTCAGCATTTGCGAATATTTGGTTATTGTAATAAGGGCCATTTTAAGTATTTAAGGATTTTTATTATCTTTTAAGTTGGATTGTCGATTATATTATTATTTGAAAATGTTTTATTTTTAGCAACTTATGTTTTAAAAATCTATATTAAAGGTTTCAAGTTGGAAATATTGTAATAACTTAATTTTATTTGGAATTTTAATTATATAATGTTTTAGTAAAGACATTAAATTTTCATGTTTTCACTCTAAGTCAAAATAGTTTTCAAACGTTTTCCGCAGTGACATACCAGATCCGGTCAGGGCTTCTGGGCCGGGTTTGGGGTGTTACAGATTCCTTAAGGTTTGGAACAGGTACGTGCAAGCAAGCCTTCGGTTGATAAGATTTGTAAATATGGGGCTGGAGAGTTTCGAGGTATAGTTGAAGACAACCCTAAAAAAGATGAATTTTGGTTAGAAAACATTGTGAGGGTATTTGATGAATTTTCTTGTACACCTGTTAAGTGTTTAAAGTGTGTTGTGTATCTATTGAAAGATTCAGCGTATCAATGGTGGAATACCTTGATTGCAGTAGTACCTAAAGATTGTGTAAAATGGGATTTCTTTCAGACGAAATTTAGAAAGAAATATGTTATTTAGCGATTTCTCGACAAGAAATGGAAAGAGTTTCTCGAACTGAAATAAAGCCATATGACTGTAGCCGAGTATGAATGAGAATTTGTGTGACTTAGCAAGTATGCTTGAGAATGTATGCCATCAGAGGTTGTTATGTGTACCTGGTTTGAAGATGGTCTAAATGAAGATATCAAGTTGCTAGTTTGGATTTTAAAGTTGAAAGAATTTATGGTTCTAGCAGACAGAGCACATAAAGCTGAAGAGCTCAGTAAAGCTAAAATAAAAGTAGATTCTGAGGCTCGTGACACGGGTAAAAGACCTATAGGAAAGTCATTCTTATCTCCATCAAAGAAATTAAAGGAAATTCACAGTCATTCATCAACTTCAGTAGAATCCTTGAGGAGAGATAAAGGGAAGTAACATTCAAGTTCGAGACCTCAGGTTACATCTGTAGCGAGTGTGGGTAGTGTTAGGAACTATAAACCTAAATGTCAGCAATGCAATAGATGAAATTTTGGGGAGTGCAGATTGAGAGATGGATCATGCTTTAAATGTGGTTCTTATGATCATTCCTCAGGGATTACCCTGAAAGATCAGATAAAGAGAAAGCTCAGAACACTCATTCGAGTAACACGACTATGAGAGGATGACCACTGAGAAATAATGGAAATGCGAGTAACAATTGAAGTGGGACAAAAGATTCTACTATTAGATTTGAGGCACGAGCTTTGCTAGGGTTTATGTGATCCGAGCTCGAGAAGCTTCGGCACATGATTTGATGACTGATACATTTTCTATCTTTGATACTAATGTCAATGCTTTGATTGACCCTGGGTCAATGCACTCATATGTATGCATAACTTTAGTGTCGGATAAGAAAATACCTTATGAGTGTACTGAATTTGTGGTTAAAGTAATGAATTTATTAGGTTAGTATGTGTTAGTTGATAAAGTCTGTAAAAACTCTCTTATGATGATTCGAGATTGCAACTTTCCAGCTAATTTGATGTTATTACCTTTGATGAATTCAATGTGATTCTGGGTATAAACTGGTTAACTCTACATGATGCTGTTATAAACTATAGACGAAAGCATATTGTGTTGAAATATCAGAATGGTGAAATTATCTTGGTTGAATTAGATAGATTTGATAGTACATCTAATGTGATTTCAGCTATGTCGACATAAAAAATATGTCATAAAGGGCTGTGAGGCATATCTAGCTTATATATTTGATTTTAGGGCTTTAGAATTGAAACTGGAGTCGGTTCCAACTATTTTTGAATTTTTGGATATATTTCCAAAAGAGTTACCAGGGTTACCTCCGGTTAGAGAGGTTGAATTTGCTATTGAATTAACATCGGGAACTTTTCTAATATCGATATCTTCGTATAGATTTGTGATAAACCATAATATATACATATTTTAATCCCACATTTAGCATATTTTTAGATGATTTATTCCTTGAATTGTATAACTTGGTGCTCTTAATCATTTGTTTTCATGTCTTATACTTAGGAGAGCACCAAAGGATGAAAAGAACGGGAAACGTGCCCAAAATGGAGTAAATGGGCCATATCACGAAATCAACCCGGCCTGGGCCCAAACCACACGGTCGTGCCTCATTAATGGACCCGAACACGGCCTGGCCACGATTAACACAGGCGTGTGCCATGGGCGTGTCCTTGTCGTGACAAAGAAGAGTTTCATTTGGATTAGGGTACTTAGAGGCAAAGAAAGTCATTCCAAAAGCCTATATAAACACCCTAGGGGCCAACCTTCAAGGGGAGTCCAGTTGGGCGTCCAGCTAGGCCAAGGAACCGAGCCAGAGAGGCCAGAATTGTAGGATTTACTCGAAGAAAGCCAGTTGATTCATCTCAAGAAGCTAGAGTTATACTCATGACAGAGGATCTCTCCTTCAATTCCTTCAGGGGTTTTAGGGTTTTCTTATGTTTTGTTTTATCTTTTCTTTTGAGATGTATTCTTTTATGATTATGAACTAAACCCTCAAATACCTGAGAGGGATGAAACCTAAAGATGGATCTTGTTATTGTTTTCTGAACTATATGATAAATACTTGATTTGTTCTTAACTATGTGTTCTTAATTCTTGTTTTGATATTCTAGGATATTGATTCAAGTATTGATGTGCTTAGGCAGTGGAGTAAAAGTCCCTGTTTAAAAGTAGATCTAGCATAGTTAAGCGAAGCTGATCGCAACCCTACAAATAGGATGACAAAAATCTACCATATTAGGGCCAAACCTAATATGGGAGTTACTGCAATTCTAGGGGTTTTAATTAGAAAGAGATTTCAATTAATCAACCTAGGGTTAGATGTTAGTAGCCTCGAAAGAGGTATTAATATAAATTAGGAAACCCTATGGATCAAGTCAAGTGAATAAATCGTCTGGTTCAGAGTTAGATAACAAGTGAAGTCTAGGTGGATTCTTCCTCGGGTATTGTCTTAATCAATTGGTTTTTTTTTCACAAGTATTTCCCCAATTCCTTCTCTTTGTCTTTGCATCTTTAGCTTAGTAGTTAGTTAGTTTTAGATTAGATAACAAATTCTTTTAATTCTTAGGCTAAATAATAAAAAGAAAGTTAGTATTAGTACTTTTGGGTCCTTTGGGTTTGACAATCCGGTCTTGCCACAGCTATAATACTGTTCGATAGGTGCACTTGCCTCAATCGTTGTCACAGTTAGTTTTCAGGATCAATCATTCTTTTTATAAATTTTTAAGACTCTGACATACGCGATTAAGATTTTGGCGCCGTTGCCAGGGAACTAAAATATTAAGAACGCTTAATTTTTATTACTTTTGCCATATTTTATTTTTGCAATTTATTTTTATTTTTATTTTGCTTTTAACTTTGCTAGTTTTCCTTCTTTTTGTTCCTAGCAGGTACCTCTAGTTTTTAACTAGAAGGAACCCGTCAGGACCCTTGATTTTTGACAGTGAAATACAACATACCGCTCACAGAATCTGAAGAGATGTCACTGAATAATTATCAGTGGCAAGTGATGAGGAAAAAGCCTACTAAAGCAGCCGATGTTTTCAACCTTAACGCGGTCACCATGTTATCTAACCAGGTAGAGCTTTTAAATAATAAATTTGATGGTTGGTATGGGCTCTACGCAGGTACATCCGGTAATACAGTACGATACAGATGGAAGAGGGGTGAACAACACAGGATATATATCCTACAACCCTAGCACAGAAAACAAACAAGTCAACTATATGGGTAACTATTGTAGACCTCAAAATAATCTTTACAGTAACACTTACAATGCAAGTTGGAGGTACCATCCCAATTTCTCGTGGGGTGGTCAAGGTAATCAAAAACTGCAACTTCCTCTAGGCTTTCAACAACCACTTCACCAGCAGGAAAACAAGTTGAACCTTGAGGAAATGCTAACGAAATTTATCTCGGTGTCAGAAACACGAATCCAAAACACCAAAACAACGCTTAAAAATCAGCAAGCGTCGATTCAAGAGCTCGAGAATCAATTAGGTCAGCTTGCTAAGATGATCTTAGAAAAACTACAAGATATCTTGCCTAGCAACACCGAAACTAACCCAAGAGAGCAACCTCAAGCAATAACTACTCATGATAGTGAAGGGTTAGATGAACCAAAATTGAAGCAAGAGAATATGGTAGATGAAGGTAAGGTTGAGGTAAGCCATGATAAACCAAACTCGGTAATTATAGAGTACCAACCACGTGTGCCGTACCGAAATGCGATAAAGAAAGACCACATAGAGGAATAATTCGGTAAATTTCTTAAACTTCCAAAGGAATTACATATTAACTTGCCGTTTCTTGAAGCTATTTCGTAGATGCCAGATTCAAGAAAATGTTTAAAAGAGTTTTTGACAAACAAACGGAAGTTAGACGATACATCGCAAGTGGAGCTAAACGCAGTGTGCCCAGCAATTCTACGAAATAAACTACCACGTGAGCTCACATTTTGTATACTGTCAGATGCAATCGACCCTCGAATAGCCGCTTAAGAGCTTAATACAAATGGTGCGACTCCTTTTACGGCACGTAAGGTCTTTCCATACAGAATGATCAAGGTAACACATTCTAATTCCGGAACTTTTGAGGTAAATATTACCCGACTCAAACCATATGTTGATAGAATTGATAGTAAGAAAAAGGAGTTTTGACTCCATGAACCACCATGGCCATACGAATAACAGGTAAGTCTAGCTCAAGACTTTAAACGAGCGCTTCTCGGGAGGCAACCCGAGCACTAACCCCACTAACGTCCATATTTTCGAATTTTAGCATCTAACTAAAAACTAACCAAAATTTTTAGGAGTAGGTTTTCCTACCACACGGCCTTGCACACGAGCGTGGCCGTGACCGTGTGGACACTACGAATTTACACACCAGCATAGCAGAGACCGTGCGGATCAAGGATTAAAATTTCCCAAAACACGGGTTGTGATAAAACGCCATGGCCGTGCGATGCGGCCGTGGTCGAAACTGACTAAAGAACACTAGCGTGCGACACGCCCATGCGTATAAGCTGTGGAAGACATTGATTAAGCAACACGGGTGTGTGAACCCTTTATACGGGCGTGGGATAATTGCATGAAGGCCAACACGGCCATGCGATTCAGCCGTGTGACATAACACGCCCAGGGCATTGGCATAGACCGTTCCTCTATTTGAAATCCATTTCTTCTGTTCACTTCCCCCCCAAAGTCTTCATCATCTTTGCCCTTTCTTTTAAACGCATATTCATTTTCCATTTTTTTTTACTTTTATTCTTATTCTTATTTTCTTTTTTACTTTATTTGTTATTTTCTTCTTATTCTTCATGCCATTGGGATTTAGCTTAGGATACAATAAAATCAGGTCAGCTGCTTCGAGGATTCAATTTCAAACAGTTCGAGTCACTCCCCCAATTTCACCTCTGCCATTTTCGATTCGGTTCCTTTTCATTGACTCCATCCAAAATTCAGGAAGTTTCACTTCTCTCCCTATCTTATGATTTTATTACTATTTTGTTATTATCTATCTTTGTACATTGAGGACAATGTACATCTTAAGTGTGGGGGGTTTAACTATAGTATTATTTGAAAATCCCTGAATCATGTATTGTTCGTAAGAAATTTTCACATATTACAACTAGAACGAAATTTCCTGTGATTTATGATTTTTATTGATATGTTTCAAATTAAGTCATTGATAATTGTGCAGTGATGATTTAAATTTTAAAGGACTAGAGAATCAAGCATGATGAGTCTATTTTAAAATTAAAATTTGTTGGGTTGTCTACCTAAATCTAGTTATTACCTTGAAGTTTGAAATTTGCAAGGTTGACATAAAAAAAAAACCCATAATTTTTGTGAGATTTTGAGCCTTTTAGAGCATACATCCTTTCGTGATCACCTTGTGATTATGAGTGTGTCAACATTGATTTGTTGTTCTAGAACTTGCTTTGATTATACATGTTGAGACCACATTATTGATTTGATATACAGAGATGATAAAGGCATTTAGGATTTAACCTACTCACTCCACTAAAAAGCTTAACCTCACAATTAACCCCTAGTGTACCCCTTTGATCCTAAACAACCCTTTTTATTGACTCACCCACTAATATTAACCTAAAACCCATTCTGTATTTGTTATCACCATTCCTTGACTCCTTTTTTGTTGAGATTTGATTTTGAACAGTTTCCTAACTATGTTCTATATTTTAGTTGTTAAGGTTCTTCCTTATTATTGTTGTGATTTGTTCTTAAACAAAAATGAAGTATATTCAATATTAGCTCTATGTAATTGAGCTTATACATTTAAATTCCACATCTTGAGAAGAAGCTCATTAGTATTTCATATTTTTAATTTAATTATTCAGGATTAGTTCATTTTTCTAGTTAGGTAAATTGTCAATTCAATCTCGATTCTATACCTCTAATTCAGCCTTTATCCACACCTTTAACCCGAGCCCCATTACAGCCCTTTTTTAACAGACCTTTTGATTTGTGTATCATCTTATTTTACAGTGGTGGAGATTTAATTTTCAGGCAAGCCTATGGGATTAACTTTTCATGTTCGATTTTTGAGTGCTTAATTTCGAACCTTAAACACCTTGAGTGATTTGAGTGAATCTTTAGTGAGGATGTTAACTCTTATCGATTTTGAATTAAGGGTAATTATTTAGGTAAAGGGAAACACCTATCGTTTTTCGGGCTATAAATGAATGACTTTGATTGTTTGAATCTTTAGGACCTTTCTACTTAAATTATCAATGAATGAATTGCCTCTGAATTATGATGGAACATTATTGATGAACATTATGAATCAAGGAAGTTTCATTTTAATTGTCAGTTGAGAATTTTGCTTGAGGACAACCAAAATGCTTAAGTGTGGGGGTATTTGATAAACCGTAATATATACATATTTTAATCCCATATTTAGCATATTTTTGGATGATTTATTCCTTGAATTGTATAATTTGGTGCTGTTAATCCTTTGTTTTCATGTCTTATACTTAGGAGAGCACTAGAGGATGAAAAGAATAAGAAACGGGCCCCAAAACGGAGTAAATGGGCCATATCACGAAATCAACACGGCCTGGGCCCAAGACCACACGGTCGTGCCTCATTAACGGACCTGAACACGGCCTAGCCACGATTAACACGGGCGTGTGCCATGGGCGTGTCCCTGTCTTGACAAAGAAGAGTTTCATTTCGATTAGGGTACTTAGAGGTAAAGAAAGCCATTCCAAAAGCCTATATAAACACCCTAGCGGCCAACCTTCAAGGGGAGTCCAGTTGGGTGTCCAGCTAGGCCAAGGAGCCGAGCCAGAGAGGCCAGAATTGTGGGATTTACTCGAAGAAAGCCAGTTGATTCATCTCAAGAAGCCGGAGTTATACTCAAGACAGAGGATCTCTCTTTCAATTCCTTCAGGGGTTTTAGGGTTTTCTTATGTTTTGTTTTATCTTTTCTTTTAAGATGTATTCTTTTATGATTATGAACTAAACCCTCAGATACCTGAGCGGGATGAAACCTAAAGACGGATCTTGTTATTATTTTCTGAACTATATGATAAATACTTGATTTGTTCTTAACTATGTGTTCTTAATTCTTGTTTTGATAGTCCAGGATATTGATTCAAGTATTGATGTGCTTAGGCAGTGGAGCAAAAGTCCCTGTTTAGGAATAGATCTACCATAGTTAAGTGGAGTTGATCGCAACCCTAGAAATAAGATGACGAAAATCTGCCGGATTAGGGTCAAACCTAATATAGGAGTCCATAGATCTAGTTAATGCAATTCTAGGGATTTTAATTAGAAAGAGATTTCAATTAATCAACCCAGGGTTAGATGTTAGTAGCCTCGAAAGAGGTATTAATATAAATTAGGGAATCCTACGGATCAAGTCAAGTGAATAAATTGTCTGTTTCAGAGTTAGATAACAAGTGAAGTCTAGGTGGATTCTTCCTCGGGTATTGTCTTAATCAATTGGTTTCTTTTCACAAGTATTTCCCCAATTCCTTCTCTTTGTCTTTGCATCTTTAGCTTAATAGTTAGTTAGTTTTAGATTAGATAACAAATTCTTTTAATTCTTAGGCTAAATAATAATAATAAAAAGTTAGTATTAGTACTTTTGGTTCCTTTGGGTTTGACAATTCGGTCTTGCCACAGCTATACTACTGTTCGATAGGTGCACTTGCCTCAATCGTTGTCACAGTTAGTTTTTAGGATCGATCATTCTATTTATAAATTTTTAAGACTCTGACATACACGATCAAATTGCACCTACAAAATTGAAAGAGTTGAAATCATAGTTTCAAGAGTTGACGAAACTACTTCAGAAAGATGTCAAGTTCGAATGGTCAGAAAAGTGTCAGCAAAGCTTTGATCAGTTGAAAGCGCTATTGAACAAAGCCCCTGTTTTAGTATACCAAAGTTCAATAAAAGATTTATTGTTTATAGTGATGCTTTATTGAATCATTTATGCTATGTTTTGATGCAAGAAGGAAAAGTCATAGCTTATGCTTCATGACAATTGAAACGGCTTGAGAAGAAATACCCGGATCATGATTTAGAGATTGCACCAATAGTATTTGCTTTCAAGATTTAGTGACACCATTTGTATGGAGAACATTGTCATATCTTTACAGATCACAAAAGCTTAAAGTATTTGATGTAGTAGAAAGAATTGAATTTGAGACAATGCTGATGGTTAGAGCTGTTAAAAAATTACGATTTGATCATCGACTATCATTCGAGAAAAAATAATATTGTTGCTAATGCTTTAAGTAGAAAATCCTTATTTGCTTTGCAAGCTTTGAACACTAAATTGATGTTGATTGATGATGGTTTTTTTGTACCTTAATTAAAAGCTAGATTGACGTTTTTGTAATAAGTTTGCGAGGCTTAGAAAAGTGATGCAAAATTGATTGCAAAACGGGAACAGATTAAGTTGACATCTTATTCAGACTTTCATGTTAGTTCGAATGGTACTTTTTACTTCAAAAACAGAATACGTGTTCTGAGAAATTTTGATGTCATTCAGAAGATTTTACAAGAAGCTCACAGCAATAATTTATCGATTCATTCTGGTGGTAATAAAATGTATGATAATTTGAAACAGATGTACTGGTGGCCAGGAATGAAAAGAGAGATTTCAAAGTTTGTGTCAAAAAGTTTGATCTGTCAGCAAGTTAAAATCGCGCATCAGGTACCTTCTGGTTTATTATAGCCTGTGGTGATTCCAGAGTGGAAATGGGAATGAGTTATGATGGATTTTGTATCATGATTATCTTTATCTCCAAGGAAGAAAGATGCTATCTGGGTTGTTGTGGATCGTATGACTAAATCCGCACATTTCATTCTAGTACATACGGATTACTCACTTGAGAAGTTGGCAAAATTGTATGTTTTTGAGATTGTTAGACTGTACGGTGTACCAGTGTCTATCATCTCTAAGAGGGATCCACGGTTTACTTCTCAATTTTTGAGTAAATTGCATAAAGCTCTAGGTACTTGACTGCATTTCAGAACAACGTTTCTTCCATAGATTGATGGTCAGTCTGAGAGAGTAATACAAATACTTGAAGATATGGTCGGATGTTGTATTTTAGAGTTTGAAGGTAGCTAGGAGAAGTTTCTTTCGTTGGTTGAATTTTCCTATAATATTAGTTATCAAGCGAGCATTAAAATGGTGTCATACGAAGCTTTGTATGGTCGAAAATGTCGAACTCCGTTATACTGGACTGAGTTTAGTGAAAAAAAGCTATTCGGTGTTGATTTGATTCAAGAAACCGAAGAAAAGGTCAAAGTAATACGTGACAGTTTGAAATCTATTTCTGATCATCAGAAATCTTATGTGGATTTGAAAAGAAAAGATATTGAATTTCAAGTCAATGACAAAGTATTTCTAAAAGTATCACCTTGGAGAAAAGTTCTCCATTTTGGCCGAAAAGGAAAGCTTAGCCTATGACTCATTAGGCTGTATGAGATTATCGAGAGAATTAGACCAGCGGCTTATCATTTGGCATTACTATCAGAGCTAGAGAAAATTCATAACGTGATTCATGTATCGATGTTAAGGTGGTATCGATCAGACCCTTCACATGTGATTTCACCTGTAGATGTTAAGATTCAGCTAGATATGTCATATAGTGAAACCGATCAGAATATTATCTCAGGAAGTTAAAGAGTTTAGAAATAAATGTATAGCTTTAGTTGAAGTTCTCTGGCAATGTCACAGAGTTGAAGAATCTAGCTGGGAACCAGAAGAAGCTATGAAAGTGCAATACTTGAACCAATTTTCTGGTAAGATTTTCGGGGATCAAAATCCCATTAGGGGGAGTGTTGTAACAACCCGTTTTTATTGGTGTCAAAAAAAGTGGTTTTGGGACCACAACTTCAACGAGTAAATTATTTATTTTGTGTCTACGGGATTATATTAATGTTGTATTAAAATTTCATTAAGAAATTTTGATGTTTAAATGGTTAATTAGGTGAAAAGGACTAAATTGTAAAAGGTATAAAAGTTGAATTCTATTAGTTAAAAAGGCTAAATGGTTATGAAAAGGAATGTTAATGGGCTAAGATGGTAAATATACCAATTAAAGGGTTAGTGGATATGCATGGATAGGTTTTAATGAAATTTTAATAATTTTAAAAGGTTAAAATGGTAGTTTAAAAATTAAACTTAAAACAAAAGAAATGAAAGCATGTATCACCTTTTATTTTCATCATTAACTGATTTTAAGGGGGAGAAGAACTCCATTGTTGAGTCTTTAATTCGACCAAACTTATTCTAGTGCACGGTATGTGTTTTTTAGGTCATTTTTAATGATTTTTATGTTTTTAAGTTTGTTTTAACTTAATCTAACTAGCACGGGGTTTAATTTCCAAAACCATTAAAGGTTGAGGGACTTTTATGGATGTTTTTGAATGAGTTTTGATGTTAGTTGATAGATTATGAATCCTTGTTGTAGAATAAACAAGTTTTGTTTAGTGATTTTTTGGTGAAAATTTCATTTAGGGTTTTATTTGTGAAAATAGTAAAAAATTTCATGTTAAAATTTTGAAATGTTGGTTTAAGTGAGTTGGTATAAGTCCCTATGAAAATTGGTTAGTTAGTATGGAGGATTAAAATGGTTAGATTTCAAGTTATGAGCTTAAGGACTAAATTATGAAAAGTTAAAATGTTAGGTGCAAATTTGTATTTTTTTTATAAATATGAGTTACGGATTAAATTGTATTCTATAAGTACTTAATTGATTGAAATTATCCATTTAGATCAAGATAAACTACAATCAGACTTAAATCAAGGAAAAGCTAAAGCTTCGATTAGTTCGACTATACTACTACGCGCTAATTATCGAAATAAGTTCGTATGAATTATATGTAACACCCCAAACCCGGCCCAGACGTTATGACTGGATCTGGCATGTCACATGAAAGGTTGTTTTAAAACTGCGCGTTTGTTAAATAAGAACTTCGTATTCTTTTTGAAACTCCGAGCTTTGTTGTTTGTGAAATTCAGATTTGCTTTTATGGGTTTCTTGTAAAAACATTATTATTACTTGCGAAAACTTTGTTTATAGCAGAGGTCAGATTCAATAATTTGCGGAAACATGATATTTTGAAAACAGTTATTGACGTTTTAAGAAAGACCCAAAGTTTAATTATTTATAGTTTGAATATAACTGAAATGAAGGTTTAAAGGAAAAATAAATAAAGTCCATGAAACACCCCAAACTCGGCCCATAAGCCCCGACCGGATCTGGCATGCTTCTTGTGTAAAACTCGTCTTTGTCATCTTGGAAAATATGATGATTCCGAAGAAAAATAGAATTGGACTATGACCTTGTTGAAAACTGTGTCGTTACTTAAGTTTGTATCTCATTAAGACGTCTTCTTCATGATTTAAAAGTTACATGTTAAAGGAAAAACCGAATATAAGGCTTATTATTCCGTTGGAAACCTTAGGTGTTTAGATGTCAAAACAGTTTAAGTTATTTTTTCCAAAATATTTAATTCTTTAGTGGATGTTGATCGTAGCAGAATAAAAAGTTAAAACGCATAAATAGAACAGCTAAAAGTGGCCATATTACAAAAACGCATAACCCAAAATAAATCCGAAACTCTAAATGAAAACGTAATAAGTTTAATTAAAAGAAAACCCGAAATGCTGAGTTGAGAATGGCCACCACCTAGTCCTCGCAGACCCGGCCCAAACCACTAAGAATCACCTGCAAAAGATATCCCACGAAGGGTGAGTCAATAGACTCAATGTGTAACCGTACACTAAAAGCCCAAATGATCATAGCCTTAATTTAACATTTTGGCAACGCCCATTTTATATCATACTTGACCATAAGCCCATAACATAGTATATCGAATCATGACATATTAAATCACATGTACATATAAAATGAAATGCAATCCTGAGCCCACCTAGATATCCATCCTCTACACACCACCCGTACCAGCCAATCACACCGTGGGGATTACTAAATCGACCCTCTATCCGCTACACACCATCGGAAGCGATCATTTGCGATCAGCGCACATCGCCCTTATAATCGTGGCATAGCCACCAAAGAATGTGACAGAGTCACCAGATTCATAATATGTGACATAGTCACCGGATACATAATATGTGACATAAGTCACCGGATGATGTGGTAAAAACCACCGGAACACTTCCCCTTTATCAATATCACCCATATGCCCATGCATCATACATATTAATCAGTTATCATGCAATATACCTTACCCCAGAGTCATATCAAATTCACACATATTTCATATCAATGTTTATAAACATTACCAACAAAATATTAAGTGGTATCGTACCTGAATGCACTGTACCATTGAATGGTACCCTTAGCCATGTTACTCGTATTTCCATTAATCATATATTTAATATTATCGCTATTGATCTATCGGGAATTAATGTAGGGTTACACACCTGATAATAGTGGGAACAATACTATCGATACCGACACTTTCGCTAGCAGGGATAACAATGAACTGCTTATCCCTTTCCGATGCTGGCCCGCACCCCGGTGGCCAATCACGAACAGCAGAAACCGAGCATTTCTTGAACTTAGGGGTAGGGTTTGCGCTTCCAATCCTCTCCTAATACTGGCTAGATCCCGACTCCGTGAGATTAACTTAATCAGAGAAAATGGTTGAGTGTAGTAATCTAAAAACATAGATCTTAAACGAACAAGGCTTACCTAGATCGAAGAAGTCCCTTGGCCGGCCAACTCTCACCCTCTTCTCAAATCCCACATTTTTCTCCTAGTTTTCCTCTTCTCCCCTCATTCAAAAATATTTGAATGAGTAAACCATTATCTTCCTCTCCTAGCTGAATTTCAAATGCATTTGACTTAATCAAATGCTCATCCACTTAGTGTCGCAGTGCCGTCCACCACTGCTCCTTCTTGCTGCAAAATAAAAGCTCCAAATGCTTCCCTTGCTGCTCGAACCTAGGCCCTGCACACTCCCTGAGGCGTCACTCCCCTGAGCTCTAAGTGGCGCCTCCCTTGCCACTTTACTAGCCCAGTACTTGAGTCTAATTCCACATACAAATTTTCTTAAGGCCTAACTTGCCTAGCTCCCCTTTAAGGCTTAAAATCTAATATTTTTCTAAGGCATTCACCTACATTCTAGGTTTCCCGAAACCCTCAAAACACATTCAAACCACACATAGGCATGCCACCACATACATTTAAGTTAAAATGAATAACCCCTAAATCCCGGATATTACAGTCCAATGACCTTATTTCAAAATATTAAACCCAAAATAAAATAATCTTAAAATGAAGCAAAACTGAAATTTACTAAAGTTTGTGAGAAGTACTCCAACGTATGGTCACCACAGAGTCCTCCGCAGCTCCAAATCCTCTAACGCTGGGGATCACCGAGGCCCTATTCGGTGAGAAACTGGGCCTTAGCCCTATAGACATGATAATGCAAAAAGAGAATGCAGCCTAACCTAGTCCAACCCAACACACCCCCATACCAACCCTACACACCTGTGAGGATCAAGTTAACCCACCCAGCCCTACACACCAATATGGTAGACAAGCTACTAATCACAGAATTTGTAGCGGAGCCACTAGAATAACAGAATATACGTGGCATGGCCACTCCACAGAATGTGGCAGAACCACCAGATTACACTTCCTCCAATCATCACTCCCAACCCATGCAACATATCATAAATGCAATGCATCATACGTACAAAAGTGTAAATAAAGCATATACATGATAACCAACCACAATCAAAGGTATAACTAACATGTACCCTTTAGGGGTATTTCAATAATTTTATCATTTAACAGCCTTTCCGAAGGCGTACTGTCGCCACAAGCGACACAGGACCCTTTTTGGATCTCTACGAAACTATTGGGCCTGAAATCCATTTCAGGCCCAAATGGTCCCACACTTTCGTGTGGCCCAATTCGCATGGTTTCAATCTCAGTTTTTCAGATTACGCAATCACACCAATCATTTGATAGTTTTCCAACAATTTTGCCCATGTGGGCCGGATAGCCCATTGGGCCCATTTGGCCCGTTAGGGCTCGATCAGGCCCGTTATAGCCTCAATTTCGGGAGAGTGCTCGCGACACTCTCAACGACTTACTGTCAATATTTGCGTCTCAGTTTTCCACTACGAGCGCTCGCACGCTCGTGTAGTTGCTTTTGCCAGTTTTCTGGCTTTTCGGCTTTTAGCCGTTTCATAGAGCAACATATACAATTATCTAGCTTGGTGTGAGATTACACACCTGTTTCTGGGTTACGGATCAGGTTACTCTTCGAACCACCTAAGAACAATGAATGGCTATCAGTTAATCTTCCCATTCGCAAACCTTAAACTTTTAATACTTAAGAGAAGAAAAAGGAGAATCCTGGTTTAGCTTACCAACGAATACTGCCCTCTTTTAAAAGAGGGTATTCGGTCCACTTTCTACTAATCCAATATCTGTGCCCCTAATAAAAAGATTGTATTAAAAATGTTATTTAAGATAATAATGAGAGAAATGGCCTTTTTTGCCCCAACGAATTCAACCAAGATAGGAGACTAACACCCCTAATCGGCCATGCCCACCACTTACGAACAAGAAGATGAGATCCCGAAGAGGATTGAACCAACAAGATTCTAGTTTGCGCCTTGGAGGATTCGGCCCTTACCAAAAGAGAACAAAAGGGGTTCAAAGTAGAAACGAGTGGTTAAGTTCGGCTTAGCCAAGAGGTGAGAGTTTCGGCTTAAACAAAGTCAAGAGAAGAAAGAACGAAAAAAAGTGGAAGAAGAAGAACTATTACCTTAATACCAAGGATGAGCCGAATGGAATGACAAGATTCAGCACTAGTAGCAAAACAAAAGAACTCAAGGTTCGACTATGGAGGCTAAACCGAAATGAAAACCAATCAAAGAACACAAGCTGAAATGATAGGTGTAGGAAATACTCGGGTATAGAAAGAAAAGGGTTAGGGGAAAGATTCGGCCAATACTGTTTAGGCATTAATAAGTAAAGGAAAAAAAATGTTTTGAAGAAGATGAGAAAAGAAAGAATAGCAAGCTTGGGGTTTCGGCAAAGAAAATTGAAGCAATGTGTCCCAAAATGCTATCACCGAAAATGCAAAAAGCTCAAAAACTCACAAAAGAACACTTTAAGAAAATCGGCACACTTACAACTCAATACCGAATATACTACTAAGTGACCCCTCTACACCAAAATTCTCCTCCCACACACTCCACATTCGGCCAAACACTCCCCACACCATCCCTTCCACGATTTCCTCCCCAATTTCATCCTATATTTCCTCTCCACCTCCCATTCAAACCATTTGACCAAGTTTCCATCCTCCAAGGCAGAGTTTGATCTCAACTCTGCTTCCTCCTTTCCTGAGCACAAAAAAATAGCCACCCAAAATGCAGCTTGTGAGGATCGAACTCTCTCCCTCCTTACTTCCCTTGTGACGCCACACCACTGTGCCACTTACTCACTTATGCCAGCAAACATATTTAATTAACCTTAAGTCCAGGTTCTGCTAGCCCTCTCCCTTAAAGGGCCAAAAACCAAAATTTCCCCAGGACTTGGACTCAAACCCAAGCCTCCCTAGGACCCCTAAACTCACTCAAATAACAAGCCAAGCAAGCTCCACACATGCAATACTGCAAAAATGCCAGACCCCTAATTTCAGGGATGTTACAATTCTGCCCCTTTAAAGAAATTTTGGCCTCGAAATTCACCTGGTCAAAAGAGATGAGGGTATTTATGTCGAATTGCCTCCTCAGGCTCCCACATAGCTTCCTCTGAACCGTGATTATGCCATAATACCTTGACTAATGGAACAGATTTCCTCTTCAGCACTTTCACCTTGCGATCCAAAATCTTACCGGTTCTTCTTCGAATGTCAGGTCAGATGTCACTTTGATTTCCTCAATTGGTACTACATGAGAAGTATCAGAACGGTAGCGCTTAAGCATTGAAACATGGAATACATCATGTATCCAATTCAACTCCGGGGGCAACTCAAGCTGATAAGCGACCGGTCCTACACACTTCACTATCCCATAAAGCCCGATGAACCTGGGGCTCAACTTGCCCTTCCGTCCAAATCTCAAAATCTTCTTCCATGGTGAGACCTTCAGAAAGACATAATTCCCCACTAAATACTCTATCTCCTTACGCTTCAAATCCATATATGACTTCTGTCTATCAGAAGCTTCTTTTAACCAGCCCTGAATCAACTTCTCCTTCTCCTTAGTTTCCGAAATTAATTCTGGACCAAACAATCGTCACTCACCCAATTTTGTCCAACAAGTAGGGGTACGACACCTACGACCATATAACGCCTCGTAAGGTGCCATCTGAATGCTGGATTGGTAGCTGTTGTTATACATAAATTCAACTAAAAGCAAATAATCTTCCCAACTACCCCTGAAGTCGATCACACAACTCCTTAACATGTCTTCCAGAATCTGGATTACCTTCTCCGACTGACCATCATTCTGTGGATGAAACGCTGTGCTGAAATCTAGTCTTGTACCCAACGCTTCATGTAACATTTCCAGAACCGAGATGTGAATCTAGAGTCCTTGTCTGAGATGATAGACACTGGTACCCTATGCAGCCTCACAATTTCTGCCACGTATAACTTGGCCAACTTCTGTAACTAGTAATCAGTGCAAATCGGTATAAAGTGTGTGGACTTAGTCAACTGGTCAACAATCACCCACACTGAGTCTTTCTTAGTAAGCGTTAGGGGCAACCTACTAACAAAATCCATTATTATCCTCTCCCACTTCCAGAGTGCAATCTTTACAGGTTGCAGCAATCTCGAAGGTAGTTGATGCTCAGCCTTTAATTGCTGACATGTCAAACACCTGCTTAAAAGTCGGTAACTTCACGTTTTAGTCCTGGCCACTAGTTTAGTTCTCATAGGTCTCGGTACATCTTGTTTCCACCGGGATGCATAGTGTAAGGACTACTACGCACCACCCGTAGAATCATTTGTCTTAATTCAGAGTCTTTCGGCATACAAACTCTCCCACAGAAACATAATATCCCTTCACTGTTCAGCCCAAAATCCACCGTCTTTCCACTTTTCGCTTGCTGAAATCAAGAACCTAACGACTCATCCAACGACTACTTCTTCTTAATCTGACTAACCCACGTCGGTTTCACCTAAAGTTCTGCTAATAAATTACCATCCTCATAAAGGCTGAGATGAGCAAACATTGCTCTCAAATCAGATACCACCTTCCGACTTAGTGCATCCGCTACCACATTGGCTTTACCCGGATGGTACTCAATTTAACAGTCGCAGTCCTTTAGCAACTCTATCCACCTATGCTGCCCGAGATTCAACTCCTTTTGGGTAAGGAGATACTTCAGACTCTTATGGTCAGTGTAGATAATCGACTTCTCCCCATACAGGTAATGTCTCCATATCTTTAGTGCGAACACTACTATAGCTAGTTCCAAGTCATGAGTAGGGTAGTTCACCTCATGTGGCCTAAGTTGACGAGATGCATATGCCACTACCTTTCCTTCTTGCATCAGCACACAACCAAAACCCGTGTGTGATGCATCACAATAGACAACGAATTCTCTCCCAGCCTCGGGCTGAATCAAAATGGGTGCTTCAGTTAGAATCTTCTTCAGTCTCTCAAAACTCTCTTGCTGCTTATCCTTCCAAACAAACTGTACGCCCTTACGTAACAACTTAGTTAGGGGTGCAGCAATCAAAGAGAACCCCTCCACGAATCACCTGTAGTACCCAGCCAAACCCTGAAAGCTTCAGATCTCTGATACTGACTTCGGTGGCTTCCAATCCAATACAGCTTCAACTTTCCAAGGATCAACCCTAATCCCCTTGGCAGGCACAACATGCCCCAAAAATGTCACTTCCTTCAGCCAAAACTCACACTTACTGAATTCGGCTTAAAGTTGTTTTTCCCTTAATATCTGCAGCACAACCCGCAGATGAGAATCATGCTCCTCCTCAGTTCTTGAATACACCAAAATGTCATCTATAAATGCCACCATGAACCGGTCTAAATAAGGTTGGAAGACCCGGTTCACCATATCCATGAAAGCAGCGCGTGCATTCGTTAATCCGAATGGTATAACCAAAAACTCATAATGCCCATAATGAGTTCAGAATGCAGTCTTGTATATATCTGCCTCCTTAACCCTTAGCTGATGGTATCCCAATCTTAAATCTATTTTCGAGAAGACTGAAGCTCCTCGCAACTAATCGAACAGGTCGTCTATCCTTGGTAGCGGATATTTTTTCTTAATCGTTAGCTTGATCAACTGACGATAGTCAATACACATACGCATTGACCCATTCTTCTTAACAAACAATACCGGCGCTCCCCATGGTGATACACTTGGTCTGATAAATCCTCGATCCAACAACTCCTGGATCTGAGCTTTTAGTTCTACCAGCTCCTTCAGTATCATCCTATAAGGGGCGATGGACACCAGAGCTGTTCCCGGTAACAACTCAATGCCAAATTCGACCTCGCTATTTGGGGGCAACCCCGGAAGCACTTCAAGAAATATGTTTGAAAATTCCTTTACGGTCCTAACATTCTCAACCGACAAATTATCAGCATCAGTCGAGTTGACATAAGCTATGAACTCTTCACAACCTTTACGCACCAACTTTTCAGCCCTTAGTGCGGAGATTATATTGGACAGATAATTCATTCTCTCACCTATCGCAATCACTTCTTCATCCTCTAGAGTCTTTAATACCATACACTTAGCAGCGCAATCCAAGTTTGCACGGTGTTTCATCAATCAGTCCATGCCCAGTATAAGATCAAACTCACCGAATGGCAGTTCCATCAAATCTACTGGAAATACAATCCCTTGCACTTCCAGAGGCACATTTCTAAACACCTTACTCACTACTACAGATTGTCCTAAAGTACTAATTACCGACATTCCCCTATCAGCAAACTTAAATTGTATACCTAGAGTCCCCCAGACACAGTACAGGCAACATACGAGTGTGTAGATCCAATGTCAATTAAAGTTGTAAATGGCACATCAAATATGAGAAACGTACGGGTTATGACGTCAGGCGCGTCGCCATCCTCTCGATGTCGAGCAGCGTAAACCAGTCTTGGCTGCCTCGCATCTGTATTACCCGCATTAGCGGCACCTCTACCTGATACTCTACGACCACGTCCTGACCCATTTCCCCCTCTGGGCAGACCATGACCTCTCGGTGGCTGCTGACCACCTCTTCCTGGCTGCTGACCACCTCTTCCTGGCTGCATAAACCTCTGACCTACTACTTGCGTCCGAACAGGCTCCCGAGGACAGTCCTTTATCCGATGATCCCTAGACCCACATCTGAAACACCCACTAGAACTTCTCCAGCACTCTCCTCGATGTATTTTCCCACACTGCACACAAGGTTGCTACCGACCCATAGCAACTGGCACATCAACTCGAGCTGGCCCATCCAACCTAGGCCTCTTTTCTAACCCTCTAGAAGGACCTGAAGACCCAAAACCTCTCTTATTCTTGCCCCTTTCCTTATCTCGATTTTGTCTCTCAGAACGTTTCACCTCTTTGGCAATATTTGCCTTTTCAATCAAAATGGAAAAATCTCTTTCTCTCTGCGGAGCTATCAGTACCCGTAGCTTATTCCGCAGACCATCTTTGAACCGCACACAGCGCTCATAGTCAGTCACGACTATACTCCGAGGGTAACAACTTAAGCACAGGAACTCTGCCTCATACTCTGATACGAATTTGTTTCCCTGAACCAAATTTAGAAATTCCTTCCTTTGGGCGTCCACATAACTAGCCCCGACATATTTTCCCTGAAAAGCTGTTTTAAAGAAATCCTAGGTTATACGATCCGCTTGTGTACCTTCCCTCACAGTGAGCCACCACTAGTATGCATCATCTCGCAGTAGAGACACTGCTCCTTTCAATTTCTATTCCACTGTGCATTCCATGTCATCCATAATTCGCTCCACAGCCTCTAACGAGTACTCCGCTACATTTGGGGCTACATTAGAGATGCCCTTAAAAATTTAGGCCCCGTTTGACCTGAGTCGCTCAGAAATGGATCCCCGGGCTACTGACCCAGTACTCGCTAAAGCAACCCGTTCCAAAACTCGCAACATTGCTTGGGACAAAGCACCGTCCCCTCCAGTTCGATCATGAGACCCCATTTCTGCCACTGGCGATGCTGGCACCTCACCTTCAGGCACATGTCTCGATTCTGACGATCCAGCCCCAGTACCTTGGCCTTTACCACGACCGCGTGTACCTCATCTACGTCCTCTTGTACTCATACTGCTGAATCGAGTTAATCTGATTAAGAATTTTATGAATCAGTCTATAGTTCCAATGTTTATTAACAAGTGTCTTATGTAAAATGTTATAAGAGTTATTTTCGCGGATCGAATTTCCTACTGTTTCAGTCTTCATAGTCTTAATTCCTATAGCTAATAGTTCTAGTGTACTGCCACTAACTCTAGTGGTTTTTCTCTCTACAGTTATCTCAACATATCATCAGATAAAGTAGAGGACTTACGGAATTAGTGCCAGAGACTCGGGGTGCCATACTTCCAATAATGATATATATATTTTCTTCACCATATTTCAAACAAATTTGAAAAAACATATTCGAACCCATTCCACAGCTGAGTTTTGCAACCTAGCTCTGATACCATAAAATGTAACACCCTAAACCCAGCCTAGACGTTATGACCGGATCTGACATGTCACATAAAAGGTTGTTTTAAAACTGCACGTTTGTTAAATAAGAACTTTGTATTCATTTTGAAACTCCGAGCTTTGTTGTTTGTGAAATTCAGATTTGCTTTTATGGGTTTCTTGTAAAAACATTACTATTATTACTTGCTAAAAATTTGTTTATAGTAGAAGCTAGATTCAATAATTTGCGAAAACATGATATTTTGAAAATAGTTATTGACGTTTTAAGAAAGACCAGTGTTTAATTATTTATAGTTTGAATATAACTGAAATGAAGGTTTAAAGGAAAAATAAATAAAGTCCAATGACCTTATTACAAAATATTAAACCCAAATTAAAATAATCTTTAAATGAAGCAAAACTAAAATTTACTAAAGTTTATGAGAAGTACTCCGATGTATGGTCACCACAGAGTCCTCCGCAGCTCCAAATCCTCTAACACTGGGGATCACTTGCATGGTTAAAATAGAGGGGTGAGTAACGAGAACTCAGTGTGTAATCCCCTAATCTATCATTAACTGCGCCAGAGCCCATACAGAAGCAGACTAGGCCGAGGCCCTATTCGGTGACAAACTGGGCCTTAGCCCTATAAACATGCTAATGCAAACAGAGAATGCATCCCAACCCAGTCCAACCCAACACACCCCCGTACCAACCCTACACACCTGTGGGGATCAAGTCAACCCACCCAGCCCTACACACCAATATGACAGACAAGCTGCTAATCACAGAACTTGTGGCGGAGCCACTAGAATAACAGAATATACGTGGCATGACCGCTACATAGAATGTGGCAGAACCACCAGATTACACTTCCTCCGATCATCACACCCAACCCATGCAACATATCATAAATGCAATGCATCATACGTACAAAAGTGTAAATAAAGCATATACATGATAACCAATCACAATCAAGGGTATAATTGACATTTACCCTTCAGGGGTATTTCAGTAATTTTATCATTTAAATACCTTTCCGAAGGCCTACTGTCGCCTCAAGCGACACAGGACCCTTTTTGGATCTCTACGAAACTATTGGGCCTGAAATCCATTTCAGGCCCAAATGGGCCCACACTTTCGTGTGGTCCAATTCGTATGGTTTCGATCTTAGTTTTTCAGATTACGAAATCACACCTATCATTTGATAGTTTTCCAACAATTTTGCCCATGTGGGCCGGATAGCCCATTGGGCCCTTTGGCCCGTTTCGGCTCGATCAGGCCCATTATAGCCTCAGTTTCGCGAGAGTGCTCATGACGCTCCCAATGACTTACCGCCAACATTTGCATCTCGGTTTCCCACTACGAGCGCTTGCACGCTCGTGTAGTCGCCTTTGCCGATTTTCTAGCTTTTCGGCTTTTAGCTGTTTCATATAGCAACATATACAATTATCTAGTTTGGTGTGAGATTACACACTTGTTTCTGGGTTACGGATCACGTTACTCTTCGCACCACCTAAGAATAATGAATGGCTATTAGTTAATCTTCCCATTCGCAAACCCCAAACTTTGAATACTTAAGAGAAGAAAAAGGAGAATCCTGGTTTAGCTTACCAACGAATACTACCCTCCTTTAAAAGAGGGTATTCGGTCCAGCTTCTACTAATCCGAGATCTGTGCCCCTAACAAAAAGATTGTATTAAGAATGTTATTCAAGATAATAATGAGAGAAATGGCCTTTTCTGCCCCAATGAATTCAACCAAGATAGGAGACTAACACCCCTAATCGGCCATGCCCACCACTTACCAACAAGAAGACGAGATCCTGAAGCAGATTGAACCAACAAGATTCGAGTTTGCACCTTGAAGGATTTGGCCCTTACCAAAAGAGAACAAAAAGGGGTTCAAAGTAGAAACGAGTAGTTAAGTTCGGTTTAGCCAAGAGGTGAGAGTTTCGGCTTAAACAAAGTCAAGAAAAGAAAGAACGAAAGAAAGTGAAAGAAGAAGAACCATTACCTTAATACCAAGGATGAGCCGGATGGAATGACAAGATTCAGCACTAGCAGCAAAACAAAAGAACTCAAGGTTCGACTATGGAGGCTAAACCGAAATGAAAACCAATCAAAGAACACAAGCTGAAATGGTAGGTGTAGGAAATACTCGGCTATAGGAAGAAACGGGTTAGGGGAAAGATTCGGCCAATACTGTTTAGGCACTAATAAGTAAAGAAAAAATGTTTTGAAGAAGATGAGAAAAGAAAGAATAGCAAGCTTGGGGTTTCGGCAAAGAAAATTAAAGCATTGTGTCCCGAAATGCTATCACTGAAAATGCAAAAAGGTCAAAAACTCACAAAAAAACACTTTAGAAAAATCGGCACACTTACCACTCAAGACCGAATATGCTACTAAGTGACCCCTCTACACCGAAATTCTCCTCCCACACACTCCACATTCGGCCAAACACTCCCCATGCCATCACTTCCACGATTTCTTCCCCAATTTCCTCCTAGATTTCCTTTCCACCTCCCATTCAAACCATTTGACCAAGTCTCCATCCTCCAAGGCAGAGTTTGATCTCAACTCTACTTCCTCCTTTCTTGAGCACAAAATAATAGTCACCCAAAATGCAGCTTGTGAGGATCGAATTCTCTCCCTCCTTGCTTCCCTTGTGATGCCACACCACTGTGCCACTTACTCACTGATGCCAGCAAACATATTTAATTAACCTTAAGTCCAGCTTCTGCTAGCCCTCTCCCTTAAAGGGCCAAAAACTAAAATTTCCCCAAGACTTGGACTCAAACTCGAGCCTCCCTAGGACCCCTAAACTCACTCAAATAATAAGCCACGCAAGCTCCACATATGCAATAATGCAAAAATGCCAGACCCCTAATTTCAGGGATGTTACATTATAATCGCTTTACTGTTAGCTAAATTAAATGTTTACTATGTTGCCTTTAATGTGAATGAATCAATATATGAATGAGTTCATGGTATGATGAATTGACAAATATCAAGTCCAGGTTGAACCTTAAGATTTTTTATGATACAAATTATATGTCATTAGGGATTTCATGTTTTAGGTGTTGATCTTGAATGTCCTACTGATAGTTGAGGTCCTACATTTATTGCAGATTCTCCATAGCTTGTGCGAGCAGCATTGTGTAGCTTACATTTCGACCCGTAACTCATGTGGGCATTGATGTAAATGAAAAGTTATGATTATATGTAAAGGCACACTATGTGTGAGCTTTCCTGAGTATCCGATCTAATTTTAGATGGTTTAACGGGTAAGAAATGGGAAGTGAAATGGTAAGTATACAAATGGAATGAATCATGATCTTATGGCAACATCGATGAGATAAATGTTATGTATTTATATTGTAAACTACATATCTTATGGTTGATTTCATATGTATCATGAACAAGTATACTAACTTATGAGTTTGATGATGTTGTATAGGCTTTTACTAAGCTTATGGCATTTGTGATAATTTATGTTTAATCTTTGAATTGTATAAATGACATGGTAAGTTATGTTTTAGTTTATACGAGCTTACTAAGCACCCGCTACTTACGTAGTTACTTTCCTTTGTTTTATAGATTATCGAGAGCTCAATCGGTTGGAAGTTCGTCGGAGACCTATCACACTATCCAACAATCATTTCAATAGTTTTTGAATATTTTGGCCAAGGTTAATAATGGCATGTATAGGTTTTTTAGTGATGGTATTTAATGGATGTTTTAATGTAAGTTTTGGTATGTATATATTTTTAAGGTTGTTGACTTGGTGCATTTCAATGCTTACCCATGTTCTTATGTATAAGGGTTCTTTTTTTGGTATGTTTACGATGGCTTGAAAATGGTCAATTGATATATATTTTGGTACTTATTTAGGTTAGGTCTTTATGCATGAAAAGAGGAAATGTTAACTTGTTTTAGTAAATGATGTTTTGATGCTATTGTGGTGCCTTTGGTTAGGTGAATTAGGTTGTTTGAAATGGCATGATTATGTGTATTTGAATGGTGCTTAAGTCCCTTGAAAGTGTGCATAAATGGAAACCCTCATGGTTACAAAACCTTCATGGTTTCATTTCCATTCCCTTACTTTCCATTAGGTACTCGAGAATGGTATGCATGTCGACATTTTTATAAATTCCAAATCCATAAGTTCAATGTCTTCTTTTTCATATCATGATAGTGCTCGCTAATAACATTTGAGGAAATGTAAACCTCTAGTCCCTGAAAAGGCATGTGTTACCTCGATAAAATTTTAAATTTTCATAGAACTTGAGAGCGACCAGGATAACTGCAGTCTATTTTGGGACTAGACAAAATTCTTGCCACCCGTGATAGCGAACTAGGTCCAAAATTCCCTCACATAATGAAGAGGTCGTGTCACAAATCGGAATGATTAAGTTTAAGTTAAAATAGTGATTTTACGGGTTAATTTAAAAAGCTTACAAATTAAGAGGGCTCTAGTGAAAATAAGAAGAATTGGTGGACTGGTTGAGGAAAGCTTGGATTTCAACCTTTAGTTCGATTACTTTTGAACTATAATTTCTTTAGTGGAAGACATGATGGTTAGTGATATCGACAAATTTCTATTGAATTGGTTTTGATGAAGGTAGTGCGGGAGGAGTATGTATAAAGAGGGAAATGTTATTCTCTGGTATTACTCTTTCATTTTTCTATTTATTCATCTCTTTCTCTTGTCTAATCTGAAAGAGAGAAAGATTAAGGTGCGTCATGCATGGATGGAGGAGATTGAAGATCGAGCTTGAGAAAGTGGAAATTTAGTAAGCTGGTAAGCTTCCCAACGTCTCTATATTAACGAATTTAAGAAAAGGGGGGAAGTTAAGGATTTTAGTGATTCTGTTCTATATTGCGTAAGGTTGCAGGTATCCATTTAAATGGCCTCTGCATACAAAAAAATTTTGGTTCTTATGATGAGGAATTGTCTTAGTTGGAAATTTGAAATGATTGTTATGTTTTGTTGTCTAAGAGGCTCATATAGCAAGGGAAAAGCTAAGTAGGTGGATTTGGCGTTGACTTTCAGGTGAGTTTTAGAATTCAAGTCTTACATGGATGTTCACTATTTTAGTATCGTGTGTTGAATATGTTAACTTAAGTTATGCAAACAATGAATTATTCTATAGCTGAATATTATTGTGATTGTTCATAATACATATTGTGTGTTGCCATGCAATGTATGTTGGTTGCAAGTTTAACACTGTTGAGATGATAATGTGCTAGGCATAATGTGCGTCATGTATGAATAGTTGTATTGGTTTACTGCAAGTGTATCGAAATGCAAGCATATGAATGATATGCAGAGTAAGGAAGGTTGTACTGGCAGATTGATATAGGGTGATATGTCACATTGTGCACTTCGTGCCACGTGTTAATTGGCTTTGCAGAGGTTCAGGCGGGTTGAACGGAGAATATATACACACACATATATATATATATATATGTGTGTGTGTGTGTGTATATGGTATTCAGCTTTACGGAGGTTCAGATGGGCTCTGAACGGAGAAGGGTTAGTACCAGTATATGAAAGCCCTTTAAGGGTAGTGTGAGACTCTACGAAGTCTAAGGCTTTAAGTCGTATATGTGAAATGCAAGTCCATGGATATGGCATGATCCAGGGAGGTTCGGGAAACAATTCATGTTTATGAATCCGTCGTTATGGCATAATCTAGTAGAAGTCCTTCAGGACTATCGTATTTGTGGAAGTCCGTCAAGACTCTCGTATATGTGGAAGTTTCATCAGGATTACGATACAAATATGGTTTTTAGAAGATATTAGATTTGTCTTTATAAGTCTGCCAATAATAAGTTTGTTTACTACTAACTTATGTCTACATGCCAATTGAAGATACAAGCTATGTGTTTATGGGAGTCATATGTAAGATATGAGAGAACGCTAGATTTATCTACTAGTTGAGAAAGAGTAGGTTTTCTTTATTAGTCTGTATTGGGGGACTTCTTTATGAATCCATCGATATGTTGCACAAAGAATGAATCTGCATACTTAGGTCTAAAACATGAACCCATAAGGATCATGCTATGAATCTGATTCTATTAGGACAAGCTACTAATAGTATGTAACACCCATCACCCAGTCCAGTCGTCGGCCTTGAGCTAAAAGATGCTACAACAGTTAATAGAATAATTCATATACACTTCTAACTTTAGCATTCAATAAAATAATAAAAACAATTCATAATCCAAGTATAGCATGCTTTACAAAAAAATTCGAGTCTCAATCGAGCTTATGAAACCTCTTAAATTGACCTGAGTACAAATAAGGACTAAATTGCAAATTTTTAAACAACTAGGGAAAAATTCACAAAACAGGGTTACACAACTGTGTGCCTAGATCGTGTTACAAATGGTGACTCTATGAAACTGGAGTCATACAACTGTGTATCTAGGCTGTGTTACTTATTGAAGTTTTATGGACCTAAATGCAAAAACTTACATATAATCACACGACCATGTGACTGGGCCGTTTGAAAAACTGAGACCGTGTGGAAAATCTAATGGCCATATCAACAGTACTGAAACATCCCACACCCGGCCCACGAGCCTGAACCGGATCTGGTATGTTCCTTAAGAAATCGGTTTTCGAAGTCCTTTATTACTTAGAGAATATTGGTGTATTTTTAGAAAACTGTTCATTTTGGACTGGCTTAGGTTAAAAACCCGTTTATTTAATTTAGAAATCATTTAATTAGGGTGACAAAATAATTTAGGGTTTAAATGTAAAGACATAAAATTTTAATATCATAAATGTAAAGTATTTCGAAGCATAGTAATTGCAAGTAAATAGTGGTAACGAAAATAAAACTATGGCTTTTTAGGCCTTATTACATCAATAATTCCCAAACTTAAAATTTAAAGAACTTTATAAAAATGATGGTCCAATTCATAAATATTTTCTTTGCTACGCATGGCCACCTTTAGCTCCTGCCGACCCGGTCCATCACTGCTCATCACCTGAAAAATAGTCCCTCAAAGGGTTGAGTCAACAGACTCAATGTGTACACCAACTAACAAACAATATTTCAGGCATACATATTCATATCAGAATATATACATATCAAAATGATGCAACCCAAACCCAAGCCTAATTATCCATCCGCTACACACCACCCGTACCTGCCAATCACACCGTGGGGACTACTAAGTCAACCTCCTTCCGCTACACACCATCGAGGCGATCATTTGCGATCGACGTGCTCATCGCCCATATACGTTGTGTCATTAGACACTATGTTCAGATAATGTAACCGAGATTACCATGTTCACTTAATGGGACCGTAGCCACCATATTTCGTTGGTGAGACCGAAGTCAACACCTATTCTTCCCCTTTCACATATATCCCATGTGCCCCAAGTATTTATATCATGCATATCTTATTTCTCATTCATATTACATATTCAAAAATATATATATGTATATCGTATTTGTAATCCTATCGGAAGTAGGAAACGTACCTAGATACTTTTACCTCATTTGTGGCACTTAGCCACATTCTTATTCGCATGCACATTCATATATATACATATAAAATAATTGCCGTAATATATTGGGAGTTAGTGTGGGTACACACCTTATTCGCTTAATGGATTCCTTGAATTCCCAAAGTGAATCGATCACAGATTCAGACTTTAGATCTGTTAACTCCTATATTTGGCCCATCATATATAAACATATTAATACCCTTTTAATTTTAAAACCAAATCCTACTAGGAATAGAATTACTAACACTTACCTTGTTTGCCAAATCAAATCCCAAAGTTGTGGTATTCCTCCCTGAATTTCGGCTACCCACTAGATCCACTGATTTGATAAATCTTTGATTAAAACGAATAGATCTAATTATTAAAGAGATAACCTAGGCCGAATATAACTTCTTACCTTGAATCCTCGAGTTCAGAAAATATTCCTTTTCTTGTATGTCCGTTTAAATCGATAAACCCCTTGTATATTCGGCCATTCACAACAATAAGATTAGTACCACGATTTTGGTAAAAGAAAAAAAGAATAGAAATTGATTGACCACAGATCTTACCCTTTTGATGTTGTAGTTGATTGCTCCTTTACTTAGAATCGACAAAGATTCGGCTTTGATAGTAGAAACAGAGAAGAAAATAGAAGAAGAGAAGATGGATTTTACTTAAGGAAAAATTTGTGAGAGAGGGGAGAGCTAGGGAATTTTGCAGAGAGAGTAAAAAAGCAAAGCGAGGAGTAGCCCTCCTTCCTTCCTTTTATAGACAAAGCTATCAGCCAAGGAGTCCCTTACTTGGCCACCACTCCACATATGTGATAATATTATTCAAATAAAAAATATTTAATCCATCATTTATCTCCTCAAATAATCCAAATTTAAAAATCTAAAAAGAAATCTCTTATTTATCACTTAATAGCCGAATTTTAAAGAGAATAACCCTCTTTTTTTCAAGATGCTTGCCGTCCACTCCTTGTGCTTCTGGAAACAAAATTAAAACCTTCATTTAATTGCTTCCATTGTGACTCGAACCCAGGCCCATGCCTCCTGCACATGGCGCCATTTCCATAGGCCCTAAGTGCCATCTTCAGGCCACTTTTCCTAGCCCGTTTGTGTGCCAAAACTTACCAACTTTTTCTTTTAAGGCCCTCTTGCCTTGATTTCCTATTTTAAACTTTAAAATGTTTTAGGGTCATTTCCAAGTTTCCTAAAATTTTCGATCGGCTCTGTTTACTTGCCATTTTCTTACATTTCCAAGTTTCCAGAAATGTTCACTTTCCATTTTTGAATCATTTCCTTACATTTCCTAGTTTCCATAAATGTTCACTTTCCTCTTTATTCCTTTACATTTTCAGGACATTTCCTACATTTCCAAGACAAGACATTTCCTTACATTTCCTTGCATTTCCTTACATTTCCATACATTTCCTCACATTTCCTTACATTTCCTTACATTTCCATACATTTCCATACATTTCCTTACATTTCTTTACATTTTCTTACATTTCCCTACATTGCCTTACATTTCCATACATTTCCACACATTTCCACACACTTCCATACATTTCCATATATTTTCATACATTTCCTTATTTCTAGATTTCACATAACACATTCATAATTCATAAAACATGCCATTTTACCACATGGTTCCTTGTGTCATGCTTCACACGGAGTTTCTTTTAAAGCCTCATTTACCTAGCTCCCCTTTTTACTTAAAAACCAATAATTTTCCAAAGCTTTCTTCTTCCATCCTAAAATTCTAAAAACCCTTAATACACTTCCAACACTGCCAAAACCTACTAACTCATGAATTATGCACAAACGCATAACCCCTAATCTAGGATGTTACTGGTTCTACCCTCCTTAAAAATAATTTCGTCCTCGAAATTACTTACTATGATCGTACCATCCTTCTCACCACACTATGCTTACGCTGCGCACTCGATCTTAATAGAACCATCATACTTTCTAGGCACAATCTCTAAGTTCACGCCCCCTAGAACTTATTTCTAACGTCGCAATTTAACTCGATTTAAGAGAATTTTATGAATTTGTCTTTATTCCAATCGATTACCATGAAGAAGTTTTATGGAAAGAATTTTAGGAGTGGTTCTTTCGTATTCATACATGCACACATGATCTTTACATTCATACATCCATCAATCAATTATGAACTTTCGTTCATTCAGAGAAATGTTGTAGTTTTCATTGTTGTTGTTTTTCCACTACCCAGGGTATTTTCGTAATTTTGTCCTACAGGGGTATTTTCGTAATTTGTCAAAATAAGGTTCCTTGGTGATTTTGTCAATAAGGGTATTTTGGTAATTTTGAAATCCAGGGCCTTTCGGTAATTTTAAAATTCCAGGGGTATTTCAGTAATTTTTTTTACAAACCAGGGTAAATTTTTAAAGTTTAATAATTCAGGGGTATTTCAAAATTTGCAAAACTTTGAGGGTTCTTTTTTTGAGCATTTGTTTTTCAAGTCGGTGATGTCGCAAAAAATTTTAAAAATCAGGGTCATTTTGGTAATTTTGTAAGTTAGGGGCAATTTTGTAATTTTCTAAAATCAATGTATTTTTGATAATTTGCAAATTAGGGTTTTTGAACATTTTATAAAGAAATGAAATTTTAGATAAGTACTATGGGTATTTTGAAAATCTCATAAACCAAGGGCATTTTGGTAATTTTACCACTAGAGGTATTTTTGTAATTTTCTTTTTTTTTTTGAAAATCGGGAATTTTTCGGAAAACTTTGTAAAGATGGTTTTCACAAATTAATAGAGTGATTTTAAAATTTTTAAAACTAGGGTTTGTTGTTCTTCAAAAAAAAAACGGCTAAGTCCCTTTCGGGTTTTAGTCTTTGTGTTTAGCCTATGACCGAGTCCTCTTGGTCGGGGTGAACCAAAGCTACGCACCTGACGAGGATCGAGAGTGGAGAGGAGGTGAGTCACGCGGATCGCTTAAATACCAAGCTCTCACCAAAACCATTCCTGACATGCGCATGAGAGGTTGCCACACCACCTGAGCCCTACGAGTTAGGGTGAACCGAAGCTACGCACAAGGTAGGATACCTGCGAAGAGGAGGTGAGTAACTAGGACTGCTTAAATACCAGGCTCTTCCGGATCCAATCCTAGACATGCGTACAGGGGTTACCACACCCTAGCTCAATGACTTAGCCATAGGTTTGTTAAGTTCATTAAGTCTTATGAGTTTCATGTGTTTGAGTAGTCTAATCCTAGGGTTCAAATTCCTATCACATTATTCTACGTTCCATGCCTTTTCTACCCCTATATAAATCACATAATCACACATAGAGTTAGGGGTACTTACACAGTGTGGATCATGGTCGGAGACTTAGGTGCCATGCCAGAACCTGCTTAATTTCAAAGAAAGTCATTTTGGCTCGCTTTGAAAACGTTTTTGGGCCTTAGCCCACAGGCCGAGAGTTTAAAATTGGGCTCTGATACCAAGCTGAAAAACCCCAAACCCGGCCCACGAGCCTGAACCAGATTGGTATGTTCCTTAAGAAAAACGGTTTTGAATTCTTTATTACTTAGAGATAATTTGTGTATTTTTCGAAAAAATTTGTTTGGGTTGGGCTTGTGTTGAAAACCAATTCGAATTTTTATATTAGAAAACCCTTTTTAATTTTAAGAGATAAAACATATAAAGTATATTTTAAAAATAAATTACTTGATCTTTAAACTTAATAAAAATTCGTAAACATAATAATTAAAAGTAAAAAGAAATAAAGAAATTCAACTTGGGCCTTAAGGCCTTATTACATCATATAAATCCAAATACTTCAGAGTACTTAAAAATTAATAGTCCATTAAAATAAAGACTTCAAGTTGAGCATGGCCACCATAAGTTCCGTAGTCAGGTCGGTCCATCACCGCTCATCACTGAAAAATATTCCCCACGGGGGTGAGTCAAACAGACTCAATGTGTACACGACACTAAATCATAATAGAATCGGGCATACAATAGTTACACATTCAAAACATAAAATACAAGTTATGATGCATTCCCAAACCCAAACCTAATTGTCCATCCGCTACACACCCCGTGCACCGCCAAACACACAGTGGGGACTACTAAGTCGACCCTCCTTCCGCTACACACCAATTTACGGGCTTAAAGCTCCGATCGTGGTTTTAGGAAACCACTTTTCAGACATCGTGGTCTTAGATCACCACTTTTCAGATTACTGTGGTCGAAAGTCACCATTTTTCAAATTACTGTGGTCTTAAATCACAACTTTTCACTTCCCCTTTCAATATACAACCAAATGCCCCATAAACATGCATAATATACCATAGTTCAAATTCTTATCATATTCTCTCTATTACGAATAACATTTTTCATATTCCTAGTAGAAGTAGGAAACGTGCACGAGTACTTAGTACCATATCATGGTACTTTAGCCATGCTCATATTTCTATTAACATATATTTTATTATGTGCAACCATAATTCATATTACAAAGTAGTGTGGAGTACACACCTGATTCACTTAGCAAATTCCTTGAGATCTTGATATCCGATCTACCGCTTAGATCCTTAATCCCTACATTTGATTATTCACTTACTATTTTAATAAAAAGCCATTCGCCATAAATCCAAATCCTAGTAGGATTAGTATTCTTAAACTTACCTTGAAATTCTCAAATCCCGAAATCTTTGTATCCCTCTGCCGAAATCCCTATAACTACATGTTAGATCAATTTCTAACATTTATTCACAACAAATAACCCTTAGCCGAATGTTAAATATGATTTACCTTAGATTCTTAAATCCGAAATCCACCGAATAATAACTAGGGAACACGCGCCTATGGTGTACCTTCAGAAAAGAACTTCTCCTTCCTTGCAGTCGACACTTAATAAATCCCGAAACTTTCCTTCCATGATTCGGCCAAGATCAATAATAGGAATTAGTCCCTAAATTTCGATAAGTCTAAAATATAAAAGAATGGAAACCAAACTTGGATCTTACCCTTATTTGAAGAAATCGATTGCACCTTCACTTCAACTTTTAGAGATTCGGCTATGGCTAAATGATGCTCTCACAACTTTCGGCTTTTGGACGGATTAGAAAGAAAAGAAAAGGAAGAATAAAGATGGAGGATTCGGCTAGAACACAAGGTATTTTGGTTTGGCAAAACAGAGAAGAGAAAATTTTGCTAGAGAATTTTGGCAGATGAACAAAAGAGAAAAGGAAGAATGAAGGTTGGCCTCTCTTTTCCTTTTATAGCCGAATTTACTAGGCTAGAGTCCCTTACTTGGCCACCACTACACATATGTGATAATATTATTCAAATAAAAAATATTTAATCCAAAACTTATTGTTTTGGGTGTTTCAGTTTGGTATGTTCCTTAAGTTCTACCGTCCCGGTCCATCACTGCTCATCACCTAAAAAATAGTCCCTCAAAAGGGTGAGTCAACAGACTCAATGTGTACACCAACTAACAAACAATATTTCAGGCATACATATTCATATCAGAACATATGCATATCAAAATGATGCAACCCAAACCCAAGCCTAATTATCCATCCGCTACACACCACCCGTACCTGCCAATCACACCGTGGGGACTACTAAGTCAACCCTCCTTCCGCTACACACCATCGGCGATCATTTGCGATCGACGTGCTCATCTCCCATATACGTTGTGTCATTAGACACTATGTTCAGATAATGTAACCGAGGTTACCATGTTCACTTAATGGGACCGTAGCCACCATATTTCGTTGGTGAGACCGAAGTCAACACCTATTCTTCCCCTTTCACATATATCCCATGTGCCCCAAGTATTTATATCATGCATATCTTATTTCTCATTCATATTACATATTCAAAAATATATATATGTATATCGTATTTGTAATCCTATCGGAAGTAGGAAACGTACCTGGATACTTTTACCTCATTTGTGGCACTTAGCCACATTCTTATTCGCATGCACATTCATATATATACATATAAAATAATTGCCGTAATATATTGGGAGTTAGTGTGGGTACACACCTTATTCGCTTAATGGATTCCTTGAATTCCCGAAGTGAATCGATCACAGATTCAGACTTTAGATCTGTTAACTCCTATATTTGGCCCATCATATATAAACATATTAATACCCTTTTGATTTTAAAACCAAATCCTACTAGGAATAGAATTACTAACACTTACCTTGTTTGCCAAATCAAATCCCAAAGTTGTGGTATTCCTCCACGAATTTGGCTACCCACTAGATCCACCGATTTGATAAATCTTTGATTAAAACGAATAGATCTAATTATTAAAGAGATAACCTAGGCCGAATATAACTTCTTACCTTGAATCCACGAGTTCCGAAAATATTCCTTTTCTTGTATGTCCTGCTTAAATCGATAAACCCCTTGTATATTCGGCCATTCACAACAATAAGATTAGTACCACGATTTTGGTAAAAAGAAAAAAAAAGAATAGAAATTGATTGACCACAGATCTTACCTTTTGATGTTGTAGTTGATTGCTCCTTTACTTAGAATCGACAAAGATTCGGCTTTGATAGTAGAAACAGAGAAGAAAATAGAAGAAGAGAAGATGGATTTACTTAAGTAAAAATTCGACAGAGAGGGGTAGAGCTAGGGAATTTTACAGAGAGAAAAGAAGCAAGCGAGAGTAGCCCTCCTTCCTTCCTTTTATAGACAAAGCTATCACCAAGGAGTCCCTTACTTGGCCACCACTCCACATATGTGATAATATTATTCAAATAAAAAATATTTAATCCATCATTTATCTCCTTAAATAATCCAAATTTAAAAATCTAAAAAGAAATCTCTTATTTATCACTTAATAGCCGAATTTTAAAGAGAATAACCCTCTTTTTTTCAAGATGCTTGCCGTCCACTCCTTGTGCTTCTGGAAACAAAATTAAAACCTTCATTTAATTGCTTCCCTTGTGACTCGAACCCAAGCCCATGTCTCTTGCACATGGCGCCATTTCCATAGGCCCTAAGTGCCATCTTCAGGCCACTTTTCCTAGCCCGTTTGTGTGTCAAAACTTACCAACTTTTTCTTTTAAGGCCCTCTTGCCTTGATTTCCTATTTTAAACTTTAAAACTCATCATTTTAGGGTCATTTCCAAGTTTCCTAAAATTTTCGATCGGCTCTATTTACTTGCCATTTTCTTACATTTCCAAGTTTCCAAAAATGTTCACTTTCCATTTTTGAATCATTTCCTTACATTTCCTAGTTTGCATAAATGTTCACATTCCTCTTTATTCCTTTACATTTTCAGGACATTTCCCTACATTTCTGAGACAAGACATTTCCTTGCATTTCCTTACATTTCCATACATTTCCTCACATTTCCTTACATTTCCTTACATTTCCATACATTTCCATACATTTCCTTACATTTCCTTACATTTTCTTACATTTCCCTACATTGCCTTACATTTCCATACATTTCCACACATTTCCACACATTTCCATACACTTCCATACATTTCCATATATTTCCATACATTTCCTTATTTCTAGAATTCACATAACACATTTATAATTCATAAAACATGCCATTTTACCACATGGTTCCTTGTGTCATGCTTCACACGGAGTTTCTTTTAAAGCCTCATTTACCTAGCTCCCCTTTTTACTTAAAAACCAATAATTTTCCAAAGCTTTCTTCTTCCATCCTAAAATTCTAAAAACCCTTAATACACTTCCAACACTGCCAAAACCTATTAACTCATGAATTATGCACAAACGCATAACCCCTAATCTAGGATGTTACAAGTACCCACAAGGGCGTGTGGCTAGCCTGTATGATAAACTGAAATTATGTTTACCAAAACTTCCCAAATTAACAAAGAGCACACGGCTGTGTCACTTGCCTATGTGTAGCACACAACTGTGTATTAGTCTGTGTGTGTAATAAGTGCCTTATTATGCAAGCTACACAACCAAATCTTCACCTAGGTCATGAGTATGCAATTAACATTGCACAAAATCATGCAAAAACATAACATTTTCTATATCTAACCAATATGCCTCAATGCAGCATCATTAATATCACCTATTAGAAATAAGCATTCCCATTTCATGAATCACCTATATCTAACCAATATGCCGCAAGGCACCATCTAATATTACCTATTAGAAACACAACATGAATCAAATCTAAAGTACATTCCCATTTCACGCCAAGTTAGAAATAAGCATGCATATGCCATATGTGCAATCAAAACACCAAAGTTAATATCACCTATTATTGGCCATATTACAAATCTAACAATTTATAAGTTTGACAACAAAACCATTCCGCCTATCAAGCTTATAACATCCAATTCAATCTTTGAACTATTATGCCATATTACCCAACAAAATCTCAACTATTCAAACAATCCTATATCATAATCAAACCTACCAAATATTCATGTTGTTCCATCGCATTCCATACTTAATATCCACATTCAAAGTTACCATTTTGAAGCCATAAGTTAACACACCAACTTGCCAACAAGCACACACACTTTATATATCACCATCAAACACTTTTCTTTCACAAAACATTGATATATAATTCAACTCCTATTTAAATGCCACATAACTGATGTAACAACCCATTTTTCAGTGGAATCGGAACAGTGGTTTCGAGACCACAAATTCGACCCAAAAATATAATTTATTTTTAATTTATTATATGGTCCGTAATATGGTAGATATGTCGTGTGAAAATTTTGATACAAAAATTTTATCGACTTAGTGCTTAATTATGAGAAGGACTAAATCGCATGAAATGCGAAAGTTGAATTCTAGTAGCTATAAGGATCAAATAGCTATGGAATTCAAAACTAGAGGTCCTTATATGGTAATTAGACCATTAAGAAAAGTATATAGATTTTTCTTGGTGACTCATCCATGGAAATATAGAACAAATGCAATGACGAAATTGAAAATAGCAAAATACTTAATTAATTAAAAGATGAAAAGAAAATATATCATCATATTTTCAACATCTTCAACCTAAAACACATGGAAACCCCAGGTGAGAGAAAAAAAACTTTCAAGGCCTAATTGGATCCGGATAATACTAATTTGAGGTTAGACCGAGGAAAAGAAAAGGTTTCGGATTAGTAGATTTCTAACGCGAACAAGTGTCAAGGTAAGTTCGTGTAACTTAATCGGGCATGTAATTATGTTAATTGAATGTTGTGTTTGTATGTAATGTGATTTATGTTGATGTGCTTTACTTGTATGCTATGATGGAAAATTGATACATGCTTGAAATGGCGACAAACGGTTAAGTCCCAATTGAATGTTGAATTCTGATGATTATATGTGCTTTCCCGAAACTAACAAGTTCCTGTATTTGATGTGGACTGGATTTAGCTCAGATGAGTAATTCCATTAACCTTGTTATAGAAAGCATTTAGCTCGGAAAGGTAATCCCGATATAATACTTCTCGAGCATACGTTATTATTAAGGTTTAGCCTGGACTGGTAACCCTAATTGAACTCCTTGAGCATACGTTATATAAAGGATTTAGCCTGGACTGTAATCCTGTTATACAATATGTGGCTCGAGAGAGCGTTTCTTGGTTAAGTGCCCTAAGGGGTACCCTTGAATAAGAAATTGACAGATTGTTGAATCGTACACTTCGAGTGTACTACTTGAGCATCAATCGAAATTCAATGATTCAACAAACAGAAAACTCTTGACACGGCATGACAACTTTGAGATGAATTGATAATGTCCTGAAAGAGTATTGTATCATGAGCTCATCTATGTTACTTGATTGTTATGAAGATTTTGATAACTAACATGTTTGATTGAATGTATGTGTTTAGGCAATTTAGCCAAATGGATGAAACACATGATATTGTATGCTTAGATTTAATAAACAGGATTGGTAAGTTTAGTTTCCGTTATACGAACTTACTAAGCATGTAATGCTTACTCCGTTTATTTTTCCCTATTTTATAGTGCTCGGAAGCTCGTGAAGGTTGGAAGATCATTGGAGCATCATCACACTATCAACTAGTTATTTGGGTATATATAGTGAAATCATTTTGGTATAATGGCATGTATAAGACAACTTTGCCAATAGTGGCTTGAAATGTTATTTTGTAACTGATGAAGCTAGAAACTAACTATTATTTCGACAAAGGCAAGCACACCTATCGAACAGTAGTATAGTTATGGTGAGTCCAGAATATTGTATCCTCAAGGACCAAGAGTACTAGTATTAACTATCTTTTTATTATCTAGCCTAATAATTAAGGGAATTTGGTTTTTAATCTAAAATTAACTAACTAACTTATTTAACAATGAAAGCGACAGAGAGCAAATTGGGGAAAATACTTTAGGAAAACTTATATGAGATAGGTAATACCTAAGGAAGAATCCACCTAGACTTCACTTATTATTTTTGATTCATGCGATTTATTCACTTGGCTTAATCCGTAGAAATCCCTGATTTATATTAATACCTCTTTCGAGATAGGGTGACGAGATTTTGTTGGATTAGGTTGAAACCTAATATGGGAGTCCAGAGATCGATTTACTGCTATTCTAGGGGGTTATTAAGAGCGAAAGAGATTTCCATTAATTAACCTAGGGTTAGACATTATTCGCTTCAAGAGAAGGTTTAAAATACGTTAGGGAGTCCTACGAATCAAATCAAGTGAATAAATCATATGGTTCAGTGTTAGATAACAAGTGAAGTCTAGGTGGATTCTTCCTTAGGGTATCATCTTGATCAACTGAGTTCTTCCTCTAGTTATTTCCCAATTAATTCTTTTTGTCTTTGTGTCCTTAGCTTAGTAGTTAATTTAGATTAGATTAAATCAACTTCACTTTATTTTAGGCTAAATAATAAAAAGAAAGTTAGTATTAGTACTTTTAGTTCCTTTAGGTTCGACAATCCGGTCTTGCCTAAGCTATACTACTGTTCGATAGGTGCACTTGCCTTAAATCATTGTCAGAGTTAGTTTCCAGGTTCGATCATTCTCTTTTATAAATTTAAGTCTCTGATTCACAGCGATCAGCCCTCTAGGGTGTTTATATAGGCTTTGGAATGCCTATCTTGGTCCACAAGTGTCATATTCTGAGTGAAATTCATCCTTATTTTGGCAGGGACACGCCTGTGTGACATGACCGTGGTCAGTAGCCCAGGCCGTGTGGTCCGCCCATGTGCAGTGGTCCAGGCCGTGTAGGCCCATTTTGTCTATTTTTGGCCTGTTTCTTGTTCTTTTCGACTCCATAAGCTCTCCTAAGTATAAACCATGAAATTAAGAGATTAGGAGCATCAAATTCATCAAATTCAATGGAAAATCATCCAAAATTAAGCCAAGCATGGGGTTAAAATATGTATAAATTATGGTTTATCAAATATCCCCACGCTTAAGCTTTTGCTTGTCCTCAAGCAAAATTCTCAACTCACAATTTAAAATTAACTTTTTTGATTCATAATCCTTATCAATAATGTTTCATCATAATTCATAGATAATTCATACATTGATAATTTAACTAAAAGAGTCCTAAAGATTTAAACAATCTAAGTCATAAGTTTTTATAGCACGAAAACATAGGTGTTTTTCCTTACCTAAATGATTACCTCTAATTCAAAACCGACAAGAATTGACATCCTCGCTAAAGATTCACTCAAATCACTCAAGGTGTTTAAGGTTCAAATTAAGCACTCAAAAGTCAAACATGAAGAGTTACTCCCATAGGCTTGCATGAAAATCAAATCTCCACCACTATAAAATGAGATGATACACAAATCAAAGGGTCTTTTAAGGGTTGTAATGGGGCTTGGTTTAAAGGTGTGGATATAGGCTGGATTAGAAGGTTAGAATCGAGATTGAATTGACAAATTACCTAACTAGAAACAATGAACTAATGGTGAATGATTACATTAATAACAAGAGCTTCTTCTAAAGATGTGAATTTAACTGCTTACTCTCATAAAAATGGAACTAATAATGAATATACTTTCAACTTTTTTTTTAAGAATAAGCACATACAACTGATAAGAAAGAACTTAACAACGGAAATAGAGAACATAGTTAGGTAACTACTCAAATCAAATCTCGACAAAAAGGGATGTCAAAAGATTAGGGGAAGTAAAAATTTTGTTTTAGGTTAATATTAGTGGATGAGTCAAGGAACGATTTGTTAAGCTAAAAGGTGTTTACTAGGGGTTAATTATAGAGGTAGGCTTTTTATGGAGTAAGTGGGTTAAAACCTAGGTGCCTTTATCATCTCAGTATATCAAATCAAAAATGGTCTCAACATGCATAATCAAAGCAAGTTCTAGAATAACAAATCAATGTTGACACACTCATAATCAGTAAAGTGAGCAAGAAAAGATATATGCTCTAAAAGGCTCAAAATCTCACAAAAATTATAGTTTTTGATGTCAACCTTGTAAATTTCAAACTTCAAAGTAACATTTAAGTTTAGGGAAACAATCTAATAAAATTTTAATTCTAAAAATAGACTTATCATGCTTGATTCTCTAATATCTTAAAGTTTAAACCATCAATGCACAATTATCTATGACTTAATCTGAAACATATCAATGAAAATCATACATCAATAGAAGTTTCATTTTAATAGTAAATATGAGAACATTACTTTAAAAGCAAGACATAATTCAGGGGTTTTCTGGTAATGAAATCAATAACCTCCCCACACTTAAGATGTACATTGTCCTCAATGTATAAAGATGGATAATAACAATATAGTAAGAAATCATAAGAGAGGGAGAGAGGTGAAACTTCTTGAATTATGGATGAAATCCTTAGAAAGATAGGCACGATGGACTAGGTAGAGGTGCACGGTGGATACTAGGGTCGTGGTGTGGTGATTCCCTAACAGCCTTTGAACCTAAATTAAAGAAATCAAAATATAATAATATAAATTAAAGACAAAAAATATAAAGGGAAGGAAAATAAAGGAGAAGAGAAAAGAAAAAGAAAAAATAAATGGACTCAAAGGTCCTTGTCCTGTCGGATAAATGAAGCGGCTGGCATGAACTCATGTAGATATGTCTCGCACGGGGAGACTGTGCTAGGCTCCTTTCGCTTCTTCGACATGCTGATGGTGGTGTAGAGAAAGAATGAGGGAAAGTGGAAGGGGACAAATGGAAGGATAAAGGTAATAGAAATGATTAGGGGTGTGGTGGTTGAAAAAGAATTTGGGGAGAATGTGAGAAGAAAGGGGTTTTAAATAGGAATAAAAGCCTAGTTGCTTCCCAAGCCGGTGTGCCATGGGTGTGTTGGGTCACACGCCGTATCGCATGGTCGTGTTGTGCTTCATTCATTTCTCCCATGCCTGTGTAGAGGTCACCACGCCCATGTTGATAAATCAGTGTTGACCACAGCCGTATATTTTATCGCCGCCCGTGGTTTGGGGATTTTTCGTCCTTGGTTCGTACGATCTCTGCCATGCCGATGTGCAAATTCGTGGTGTCCATACGGCTACGGCCACGCCCGTGTGCAAGTCCGTGTGGTAGGGAAACCTATGTTTTATTAATTTGGTTAGTTTGTAGTTAGGTGCTAAAAATCGAAAATATGATATTAGTGAAGTTAGTGCTCGGGTTCCCTCCTGAGAAGCACTTGTTTAAAGTCTTAAGCTAGACTTACCTCTCATTCGCATAAGCATAGTAGTTTGAGGAGTTGAAAATCATTTCTCATGCTATCAATTTTATGATCACTATATAGTTCAAGTCGAGTAGTGTTTACCTTAAAAGTGATGTACTTAGGATTAGTTACCTCGACTGTTCCGTATGGAAAGATATTTAGTACCATGAAAGGAATCTCTTCGTTTGTATCTAGGTCTGAAGTGGAGATTTAAAGGACAGTCTTATCCAACAATACCTGATCCCCGATCTGAAATTTGTTTGTCCCATGGACCGGCTTTGGTTCTGCTTCGTGTGTTCCTAGTTTCTGCTTGAAATGTGTCTTCCACTCGTCTAGTTCATCAAATCGAAGCCGTCGTTCCTCGTGAGTTATTTCTTTGTTGCACGAGGTCTAGGATGTGGTTTAGCTGTGTACTTTCGTGGTGTTTCTTGTAAAGGAGGTTGAACCAAATGGTCATTAGTAGAGTTTATGTTTTCACCTTGATTACTCGATGTCCTAGCCAAGTCAAGAGCCTGAAGAGTGATCGTTTCATCACCTAAACGAAGTATGAGTTCACCAATTAGGCACAGAATTGTAAAACTCCCTAGATCTTTTAATCGTGGTAGTATATTTTGAAAAATTTCTGAGCACACTGCATTTAGCTCCACATGCGACATATCGTCTAACCTCCGTTTGTTTGTCAAAAGCTCTTTTAAAAATTTCCTTGAATCTGGAATTTACGAAAGAGCTTCAAGAAACAGTAAGTTAATGTGTAATTTCTTTAGAAGTTTAAGAAATTTACCAAATTGTTAATCTGTGTGGTCTTTCTTCATCGCATTGGGGTATGGCACACGAGGTTGGTACTCTGTAATTATCGATTTTGGTTTATCATGGCTTGCCTCAACCTTACCTTCCTCTACCACATTATCTTGCCTCATATTTGGTTCATCTAACCTTTCACTATCGTGAGAAGTTATGGCTTGAAGTTCTCCTTTGGGTTAGTTTCAATGTTACTTGGGAAGCTACCTTATGGTCGTTCTGAAATCAGCTTAGCAAGCTATCCTAATTGGTTCTCGATCCCTTGAATTGATGCCTGTTGATTTTTAAGTACTACTTCGGTGTTTTGGAAATGGGTTTCTGACACCACGATAAATTTTGTTAGCATCTCCTCAAGGTTCGGCTTTTTCTCTTGTGGGTAGGGTTACTGTTGAAAGCCTGAGAGGGGTTGTTGTCTCTGATTTCCTTGGCCACCACCTGAGAAGTTGGGGTGATTCCTCCAACCTGGATTATAAGTGTTACTGTAAGGGTTATTTTGCGATCTAGAATTGCTACCCATGTTCATTTGTTTGTTTTCTATGCCATGGTTGTAGGATGGGTATTCTGTATTGCTCATCCCTCCTCCATTTGTATCGCACTGCATAACCGGATGTACCTGCGAAGAACCACACAAACCATCAATTTTCTTATTTAACATCTCTACCTGATTTGATAGCATGGTTACTGCGTCGAGGTTGAAAACACTGGCGACTTTTGTTGGCCTTGTCCTTGTAACTTGCCACTGATAGTTATTCAGTGACATCTCTTCTATAAACTCATAAGCCGCTTCAGGGGTTTTGTTATTTAGGGTTCCACCGGCGACTGAATCAATCAACTACTTAGTCGAGGGGTTCACACCGTTGTAAAAGGTTTAAACCTATAGCCACAAGGGTAACACATGGTGAGGGCACCTTCTTAGTAAATCCTTGTATCTCTGCCATGCATCGTAGAGTGTATCTAAATCAATCTGCACAAAAAAAGAGATATAATTCCTTAACTTAGTTGTTTTAGCCGGCGGAAAATACTTTAACAAAAAATTTTTCGGTCATTTGTTCCCATGTAGTGATTAATCCTCGTGGCAACGAGTTCAACCACTGTTTAGCTTTATTCCTCAACGAGAAGGGAAACAACCGAAGGCAAATGGCATCATCAGAAACGCCATTGATCTTGAAAGTGTCGTAAAACTGAAGAAAATTTGCTAAGTGATTGTTTGGATTCTCATCCTGCAAACCATCAAACTGAACAAACTGTTGAATCATCAGTATAGTGATAGGTTTCAGTTCAAAATTATTTGCAGCAATAGTAGGTCTCACAATACTTGATTCAGGTCCTGTTAAATTAGGTTTAGCATAATCATACATAGTACGAGGAGCAAGATTTTGATTCACAGATTTGCAGCAACTACAGGAGGTAGCAGATTATTATCAGCCATCTCTTCTGTATTATTGGTTTCGTCCTCTTGCTCTTTTTCTATTATTGTAGGCTTCACCTTATTTCTCTTCAGTTTTGTGAACGGTACCTTCTATATCATTGTCAAAAATCAAAGGTCCTGACGGGTTCCGCCTAGTCATAAACTAGAATTACCTGTCAGATGCAAATAAATAAAAATTAGCAAAGTTAATAATAAAATAAGAATAAATTGCAAATAAAAGTAAGAATGGCTAAAGTAATAAAAATTTAGTTTTCTTAATATCTTAGTCCCCGGCAACGGCGCCAAAAACTTGATGAAGCTCGAAACTAACTATTATTTCGACAAAGGCAAGCGCACATATCGAACAGTAGTATAGTTATGGTGAGTCCGGAATATCGTATCCTCAAGGACCAAGAGTACTAGTATTAACTATCTTTTTATTATCTAGCCTAATAATTAAGGGAATTTGGTTTTTAATCTAAAATTAACTAACTAATTTATTTAACTATGAAAGCGACAGAGAGAGAATTGGGGAAAATACTTTAGGACAACTTATATGAGATAGGCAATACCTAAGGAAGAATCCACCGAGACTTCACTTATTACTTTTGATTCATGCGATTCATTCACTTGGCTTAATCCGTAGAAATCCCTGATTTATATTAATACCTCTCTCGAGGCTACTAACAACTGACTCTAGGTTGATTAATTGAAATCTCTTTCTAATTAATACCCCTATTGTCGCATTAACTCGATCTATGGATTCCCTTATTAGGTTTGACCCTAATCCGGCAGATTTTTGTCGCCCTATCTCTAGGGTTGCAATCCACTCCGCTTAATTGTGTTGATCTACTCTTAGACAGGGACTTTTGCTCCACTGAATAAGCACATTCGACTTGAATTAATAACCTGAATTATCAACAAGAATAAGAACTCACAATTAAGAATAAGCACAAGTATTTATCTCATAAATCAAATAATAATAAGATTCGTCTTAGATTTCATCCCCTCAAGTATTTGAGGGATTTAGTTCATACTTGTAGTGACATGCCTTGTGGTTGATGCAATTTGCTTAAGTTGAATGCTTGAATTGGTTGGTATTGGATGTGTGTTTCAAGTGCAGGTCTTGGGTGAAATTTTGGGTGAGAAATTAAGCTAGAAATGGCTTCATTTTGTCCACATGGGCAGACACACGGGCGTGTGTCTAGACCGTGTGTGACACACGGCCTGGTAACATGGGCATGTGGTTAGGCCGTGTGTCCCTTGCACCTTAATTTTGAGAAACAAAATGCTTAGAATTGAGCACATGGACAGAGACACACATGCCACATGGCCTAGAACATGGACGTGTGTCTTAGTCATGTGAAACTTGCACCTAATTTCAAATTGAATTAATTAACAGCACGGCCTAGCACACAGGCGTGTGGCATGGCTGTGTGTGCAAGTTAGAGAGTTACACGGGTTCGAACACGGCCTCTAGCACGAGCATGTCGCAGGGTCACATGGGCGTGTCCCTTGGACCACATGGGCGTGTGAGCCCTGCACCTTGAATTTTTTTTTTGTAATTTCGCGAAAAATTCTTAGAGGTCTCGATTAAGTCCCAACTCGACTCTAATGCTCGTATTAGGCCTCAAGGGTCAAATTAAAGGACATTTTGAATTATCTCGGTAAATAAATAGTAAATTATAAGAATTTTCAAGTTTCGGTAATGCTTCAAAACCCTATTTTGACGATGGATACGGGTTAGGGGTGTTACAACTAAGTTGAACAATTAAATGTCTATCGAGACTAAAGTCAAATAGCGTGATCTTCGGGATGATTTGACTATTGTGTTTTGCAAAATATAAACTATAGAAAACAAAATAGAGTAAGCTTTAAATAATTTTAGTAAGTTCGTAGGTTCAAAAAGATGTCACTTACCTTAATTCTCACAATTTTCCCTATTACCACAATTCATATCATTGATAAACCGCAAAAGTAACATATTTTAAGCCCACATTTAGCATGCTTTTGGATGATTTAAGCCTTGAATTATGTAATTTGGTGCTCTTAATCCTTTGTTTTCATGTTTTATACTCAGAAGAGCACTGGATGACGAAAAAAATAGAAAACGGGCCCAAAACAGAGTAAATGGGCCATATCAAGAAATCCACACGGCCTGGGCCCAAGACCACACGACCGTGCCTCATTCAACAGCCTCGAACACGGTTTGGCCACGATTTACACAGGAGTGTGCCATGGGCGTGTCCCTATTGCAGCCAAGAGGAGTTTTACTTGGAATAGGATACTTGGAGGCAAAGAAACACATTCCAAAGTCTATATAAACACCCAAATAGGAATCCTATTCATATTAGGATACTTGGAGGCCAAGTAAGGCATCTCAAAGCTTGTATAAACACCCTAGGAGGCAACTTAAGCGAGGAGTTCGACAGAAGCCTTCTGCCAGGGCTTTTGTCGGGGGAACCCAAGGCTTTAGTTAGGGGGCATCAAGCTAGGCCAAAGAGGGCAGATTTGTGGAGATTTACTCGAAGATAGCCAGTTGATCCATCTCAAAAAGCCAGAATTATACTCAAGACAGAGGATCTCTCCTTCAATTCCTTCAGGGGGTTTTAGGGATTTCTTATGTTATGTTTTATCTTTTCTTTTGAGATGTTTACTTTTACTGTTATGAACTAAACCCTCAGATACCTGAGGGGGATGAAACCTAAGATGAATCTTGTTATCGTTTGCTGAACTATATGATAAATATTTGACTTGTTTTTAATTATGTGTTCTTAGTTCTTTTATTGATATTTTCAGAATATTAATTCAAGTATGATGTGCTTAGGTGGAGGAGAAAAAGTCCCTATCTAAGAGTAGATCTAGCATAATTAAGCGGAGTTGATCGCACACCTAGAGATAGGGTGACGAGATTTTGTCGGATTAGGGTGAAACCTAATATGGGAGTCCATAGATCGAGTTAATGCAATTCTAGTGGTTTTACTTAGAAAGAGATTTCAATTAATCAACCTAGGATTAGACGTTAGTCGCCTCCAGAGAGGGATTAATATTACTTAGGGAATCTTACAGATCAAGTCAAGTGAATACATCGTCTGGTTCAGAGTTAGATAATAAGTGAAGTCTAGGTGGATTCTTCCTTGGGTGTCGTGTTAATCAATTGGTTTTTCCTAAAGTTATTTTCCCCAAATTCTTCTTCTTTGTCTTAGATTCTTTAGTTTAGTAGTTAGTTAATTTTAGATTAGATAAACAATTCCCTTAATTCTTAGGCTAAATAATAAAAAGAGAGTTAGTATTAGTACTTTTAGTTCCTTCGGGTTCGACATTCCGGTCTTGCCTTAACTATATTATTGTTCGATAGGTGCGCTTGTCTCAAATCGCTGTCATAGTTAGTTTCCAGGTTCGATCATTCTTTATATAAATTATAAGACTTTGACATCGCATAAAACAACGATCAAGTTTTTGGCGCCGTTGCCGGGGAACTGAAATATTAAGAAAGCTCAATTTTTATTACTTTAGCCATTTTTTTATTGCAATTTATTTTCATTATTATTTTATTATTTTATTATTTTATTTTTCCTCTATTTGCTTTTGGCAGATAATTTTAGTTTATAGAGGAAATGACACTGAATAATTATCAGTGGCAAGTAATGAGGACAATTCCCACTAAAGTAGCCAGTGTCTTCAACCTCGACGTGGTCACCAAGTTATCTAACCAACTAGAGATGTTACATAAAAAATTTGATCGTTTATACGGTTCTTCGCAGGCACACCCAGTAATGCAATATGACTCGAATCTAGGAGGCGTGGCGAATCCTAAGTACCCACCCTACGGATATGGCCTGAAGAACGAACAAGTCCACTATATGGGTAACTATTCTAGACCTCAAAATAATTTTTATAGTGACACTTGTAATGCATGTTGGAGGTACCATCCCAATTTCTCGTGAGATGATCAATGCATCCAAAGACCGGAACTTCCTCCAAATTTTCAACAACCACCTTACCAACAGGAAGAGGAGTCGAACCTTGAGGAGATGCTGACAAAATTCATGGCAGCCACAGAAACGCGTTTTCAGATTACTGAGAGATCCTTTAAAAATCAACTTGAGTCATCGATACAGGAGCTCAAGGATCAAATCGGGCAACTTACTAAGTTAGTTTTTGAAACACGATCAGAAAGCTTACCTAGGGAAAAGGAGCAAATTCAAGCCATAACAGCTCAAGATAGTGAAGGGTTAGACGAGCCCAATTTAAAGCAAGAGAATGTGGTAGAGGAAGGTAAGGTTGAGGTAACCCAGGATTTACCAAACCCAGTAGTTACAGAGTACCAAGCTCATATGCCATACCCCAAAGCGATAAAGAAAGACCACACAGAGGAACAACTCGGTAAGTCTCTTAATCTTTCAAAGAAATTTCATATTAACTTGTCGTTTCTTGAAGCTCTTTCGCAAATGCTAGATCCTAGACCTCGTGTCGATAAAGAACAAATTCATGAGGAACGAAGGCTTTGGATCGATGAACTAAACGAATGGAAGACACACTTTAAGGAGAGACTAAAAACACACGAAGCAAAAACGAGGCAACTCCACAAAGAACTTAATAATGGGACAACCCAGCTTAAAATAAGAGTTCAGGTACTCAAAATCTTCTCAGATGGAACAGTCGAGGTAGCTAGTCCTAAAATCAGCACCTTTAAGGTAAACACTACTCGACTTAAACTTTATATCAATAACCGAATTGATCACATGAGAAAGGATTTCCATCTCTTCAAACCACCATGATTGTGCGAATAACAAGTAAGTCTATCTCAAGACTTTAAACGAGCGCTTCTCGAGAGGCAACCTGAGTACTAACTGTACTAACTAATTTCGTTTTAATTCTTTTCGTATTTAGGCGTAGGTTTCCATACCCACACGGCCTTGCACATGGCCATGGCCGTGGCTGTGTGGGCACCACAAGTTGGTAAAAGGGCATGGCCATAGACGTGTGGCAACAAGACAAAATATTTCCCAAAACACGGGCTGCATCTCTATTTAAACCCCCTTCTTCCTTTTTCTTTTCCAGTTGTCTTTCTTCTTTCATTTTCCATTAATTACTTTTATTTTTATCTTTATTTTCTTTATTATTTTCTTCTTATTCTTCGTGCCATTTAGATTTAGCTTACGATATATCAAGACGGCTACTTCAAGAGTTCAATTTCAAACGCTGTAAGGCGCTACCCCACATTCACCTCTGCCAACCCTATCCAGTTTCTTTTCAAATGACTCCATTCAAAATTCAGGAAGTTTCACTTCTCTCCCTATCTTATGATTTTATTACTATATTGCTATTATTTATCTTTGTACATTGAGGACAATGTACATTGATCGTTGTTTTGTCGAGTTTTAAAATTTATAAAGAGAATGATTGAACCTGGAAACTAACTCTGACAACGATTTAAGGCAAGTGCATCTCTCAAACAGTAGTATAGCTTAGGCAAGACCGGATTGTCGAACCCAAAGGAACTAAAAGTACTAATACTAACTTTCTTCTAAATATTAAGTGATTGGTTGTTTAATCTAAAATTAACTAACTACCAAGCCAAGATGCAAAGACAAAAAAACTAAATTGGGGAGATAACTTTTAGGAAAACTCAGTTGATTTAGACAATACCCTCAGGAAGAATCCACCTAAACTTCACTTGTTATCTAACATTGAACTAGACGATTTATTTACTTAGTTTGATCCGTAAGACTCCCAAACGTATATTAAACCCTCTCTCCAGGCGAATAACGTCTAACCCTAGTTTAATTCATTGAAATCTCTTTTTCTGTTAATAACCCCCTAGAATAGTAGTAAATCGATATGTGGACTCCCATATTAGGTTTCACCCTAATCCGGCAAAATCTCATCACCCTATCTCTAGGCATGCGATCAACTCCGCTTAATTATGCTAGATCTAATCTTAAGTAGGGACTTTTGCTCCTCCACCTAAGCACATCAAATTTGGACTAAGCTAACATAATTAAGAACAAACTAAGTATTTATCATATAATTTAGAAATCAATAACAAAATCCATCATAAGTTTCATCCCCTTCGGGTATCTGAATGGTTTAGTTCATAACTATAAAAGAGAACATCTCAGAAGAAAAGATAAAACAAAACATAAGAAATTCCTAAAACTCCCTGAAGGAGCTGAAGGAGAGATCCGCCGTCTTGAGTAGAATTCCAGCTTCTTGAGATGGATCAACTGGCTACCTTCAAGTGATTCCCACAAATCTGACCTTTTCGGCTTGGCTCCTTAGCCTAGCTAACCACCTTGACAGAGGACTTCTGCCAAACTCCCTTTTCAAGTTGGCCCCTTGGGTGTTTATATAGACTTTGAGATGCCTTACTTGGCCCCTACGTATCCTAATTTAAGTAGAATTCCTACTAGGGTGTTTGAATAGGCTTTGGAATGTGTTTCTTTGCCTCCAAGTATCCTTTCCCGAATGAAATTGCTCTTTCTAGCGACAGGGACACGGCCATGGCACACGCCCATGTGAATCGTGGCCAGGCCGTGTTCAAACTTTTAATGAGGCACAACCGTGTGGTCTTTGGGCCAGGCTGTGTTGATTTCTCTCTTGGCCCAATTTGGTCCATTTTAAGCCTGTTTCTCGTTCTTTTCATCCTTGGGTGCTTTCCTGAGTATAAAATATGAAAAGAAAGGATTAAAAGCACCTTTTTTTACATAAATCGAGGCTTAATTCATCCAAAAGCATACTAAATGTGGGCTTAAAATATGTTACTTTTACGGTTTATCATACATATTAAGTGTGGAGGTATTTGGTTAACTATAGTAGTATTTGAAAATCCCTGAACTATATCTTGTTTCTAAAGTAAGTTTCTCATATTATGATCAGAATGAAATTTCCTTTGATTTATGATTTTTATTAACATGTTTTAGAGTAAGTCATTGATAATTGTGCATTGATGATTAAATTTGAAGGATACTAGAGAATCAAGCATGATAAGTCTATTTTTCAGAAATTAAAAATTTTTTAGGTTGTCTACTTGAATCTAATTATTACCTTGAAGTTTGAAATTTACGAGGTTGACATCAAAATACCCATAATTTTTGTGAGATTTTGAGCCCTATAGAGCATATATTCTTTCGTGCTCACTTTTTGATTATGAGTGTGTCAACATTAATTTGTTATTCTAGAACTTGCTTCGATTATACATGTCAAGACCAAACCTTTGATTTGATATACAGATATGATAAAGACACCTAGGTTTTAACCCACTTACTCCACTAAAAAGCCTACCTTCATACTTAACCCCTAGTGAACCTCGTTGATCCTAACAACCCATTTATTGACTCACCCACTAATATTAACCCAAAAACCCTTTCTATTTGTTATCACCATTCCTTGACTACCTTTTTGTCGAGATTTGATTTTGAACAATTTCTTAACTATGTTCTATATTTCAGTTGTTAAAGTTCTTTCTTATGATGTACTTGATTTATTCTTGATAAACCGTAAAAGTAACATATTTTAAGCCTACATTTAGTATGCTTTTGGATGATTTATCCCTTGATTTATGTAAAAAGGTGCTCTTAATCCTTTCTTTTCCTGTTTTATACCCAGGAAGGCACTCGAGGATGAAAAGAACGAGAAATGGGCCTAAAATGAACCAAATTGGGTCAAAGAGGAAATCGACACGGGCTGAACTTAAGCCCAGACGGCCGTGCCACGTCCATCTACTAAGAACACGGCCTGACCTTTATTTGCATGGCTGCGCCTCATTAAAGAAGTCCGAGCACAGCCTGGCCACGATCCACACGGGCGTGTGCCATGGCCGTGTCCCTGTCGCTGGAAAGAGCAATTTCATTCGGATTTGGATACTTAGGGGCGAAGAAACATATTTCAAAAGCCTATATAAACCCCCTAAGTGCTACCAAAAATGAGGTAGTTAGCTATGCCAATGGCCAAGCCGAAAAGGTCAGATTTATGGGAAATCACTCGAAGATAGCCAGGTGATCCATCTCAAGAAGCCGGAATTCTACTCAAGACGGCGGATCTCTCCTTCAATTCATTCAGGGAGTTTTAAGGATTTCTTATGTTTTGTATTATCTTTGCTTTTGAGATGTTTTCTTTTATAGTTATGAACTAAACCCTTCAGATACCTGAAGGGGATGAAACCTATGATGAATCTTGTTATCGTTTGCTGAACTATATGATAAATATTTGACTTGTTCTTAATTATGTGTGCTTAATTCTTGTGTTGATATTTTGCGGATATTGATTCAAGTATGTTGGGTTTAGGTGGTGGAGCAAAAGTCCCTGCCTATTCATAGATCTAGCATAATTACAGCGGAGATGTTCACGCGCCTAGAGATAGGGTGACGAAACTTTGCCGGATTAGGGTGAAACCTAATATGGGAATCCATAGATCGAGTTAATGTGATTCTAGGGGTTTTAATTAGAAAGAGATTTTAATTAATCAACCTAGGGTTAGTTGTTATTCACTTCGACAGAGGATCTAATGTACATTAGGGAATCCTACGGATCAAGTCAAGTGAATAAATCGTCTGGTTCAGTGTTAGATAACAAGTGAAGTCTAGGTGGATTCTTCCTAAGGGTATCGTCTTAATAAACTGAGTTTTTCTTCCAAGTTATTTTTCCCTAATTCATTCTTTTTTGTCTTTGCGTCTTTAGTTTAGTTGATAGTTAAATTTAGATTAGATAAACATTCACTTAATTCTTAGGCTAAATAATAGAAAGAGAGTTAGTATTAGTACTTTTGGTTCCTTTGGGATTCGATATTCCGATCTTTCCTAAACTATACTACTGTTCAATAGGTGCGCTTGCCTTAAATTTGTTGTCAGAGTTAGTTTCCATGTTCGATCATTCTTTTTATAAATTTAAGACTCTGATTTTGACAATCAAATTTTTGGCGCCGTTGCCGGGGAACTAAAATATTAAGAACGCTTAATTTTTATTACTTTAGCCATTTTTATTTTTTATTATTTTTTGCAATTTTTTTTTATTTTTTACTTTACTAAATTTTCTTTCTTTTCAGGAACCTCTAGTTTATGACTAGAAGGAACCCGACAAGACCTTTACTTTACGACAGTGATATTGAAGGCACCGTTAGTAGAAATCGTAGAGAGATAAGGCGAAGCTTAAACTACATAGACGAAGAGCAAGAAGCCAAAATTAACACTACAGAAGAGATGGCAGAAAATAATCCGCCACCTCCAGAGTTGGCAGAACATCATGCTCCACGTACTATGTATGATTATGCTAAACCTAGTTTAACAGGAACTAAGTCTAGTATTGCTAGGCCTACTATTGCTGCAAATAATTTTGAACTGAAACCTAACACTATACAAATGATACAACAGTTTGTCCAGTTTGATGGTTTGCAGGATGAGGATCCTAACACACACTTAGCAAATTTCCTAGAATTTTGCGACACCTTCAAGATAAAAGGCGTTTCTGATGATGCCATCTATCTTCAGTTATTTTCCTTTTCATTAAGGAATAAAGCCAATGTAACACACCAAACCCGGCCTAGACGTTACGACCAGATCTGGCATGTCAAATGGAAAGGTTGTTAATGAAACTTCGAGATTGTTTAAAAATCCCGATTTTAATTATTAATAGTTTGCGAACCGTTCGTTAATGTTTTGGAAAACTATTATTTACGTTTTTAGGAAAACCCCGTGTTGAGCAACTCATAACAGATAATACATGCGTTAAAACAAAAACCAAATTAAAATCTCGGAGGCCTTATTACATAACAAAATACCAAATTAAAAGTAGAATTTAAATAAGGAAAATGAATTTACGAAAGAAGTACTGCATGCCACCTCGAAGTCCACCTCGGCTCCAAATCCTCAAACTAGGGATTACCTGAAACATTTAAAAAGAGGGGGTGAGTTTATGAAAACTCAATGTCCAATTCCCCTTACAACGATAACTGGGCCTAAGCCCACAGAAGCAAATTGGGCCTTAGCCCTCACAGTAACATATTTGGCCGAAGCCCACATAAATTGATTTGGGCCGTAGCCCTAGCATCATGGCATATCAAATAGTGAATGCAATACAACCCAGCCCAACCTAGTATTCCATCCTCTACACTTCGCTCCATATATCCATCCTCAACACACCTGTGGGGATTGCTACAATCAAGCCCTCCATCCTCTACACTCCTCTTTGGCAGTCATGCTGACAGACACATTGCTCAAAGTTAATATAACGTGGCCGAGCCACCAATCACCATGTGATCAAATCACTGATACGATAATGAGGCACCAAGCCATCATTTAGTGTGACAATGTCACCGATAAACACTTCCCCTTCATATCAATATCATCCCAAATCCCATGCAATATGACATAATAATTCGTGTATGCAGTATGTCATGTATGCAAAACATATATCAAATATAAGTATAACATGAATTACCATCATAATCAGATAGACATAATACAACATAATCAAGCTAATCAACCTCTAAGGGTATAACAGTAATTTTACCTACCAAGGGTATTTTCGTAATTTACCTATCAAGGGTATTTCAGTAATTTTGCACCTCCAATGGCCTTTCTGAAGGCCTAATCTGATGCTAATCTGCGCTCCGACCACTCCTGTGCCCAAACGCCCTCCAAGGTGTATCCACTCTCCTCCTAGAATGCTCTATATATAGCTAGCTTTTCACCTTCTTTGTATCTTTCTGATGTGGGATCCCTTCGTCAGTAGAGTTTAAATTCAACTAAAACTCTTGCCGTCCAATTCGAAAAATAAATACTCCCTTGCTTTTCATGAGTTTCAAACCCAGGCTCCCCTGTAATTTAATCCATGCCGCTAGCCACTAGGCCACAAGCTCCTCTTGTGCTAAAATCATGTGCAACTAAATATAAATCTATAGCCAAATTCTAAGGTCCATGTAAAAAGAAAACCAAAATGCAAGAGCCAAGACTTGAACCTTGGACCTCATTCCTCCCTTATGGCGTCATCCCCTTGCCTCTTATGTGGCGTCACTTTGCCACTACACCACACACTCCACTTGTGTCAGTTTTCTCCACATTTTATTCTTAAAGCCTACCAACTCCTAGGGTCTTTCCACCTAAAACCAAAATTTCCCTAAAGCCAAAGTTTGATCTCGGGACTTCATAGAAGCCCCCTAACCTTCCCAAATCACTCACTTAATAGGTCCAACTTGCACTAAAGCCATTCTCTTGTTCTCCAACAATTTTAAATGCTACTGCTCCCAAGGCCCATTGGGCCAAATCCTACTAGGCCCAATTTGGAGATGTTATAGCCAAACAGTTGTTACATTCTCTTCCACGAAGGTCAATCACTACATGGGATCAAATGACCGAGAATTTTTTATTAAAATACTTTCCACTAGCCAAAACGGCCAAATTAAGGAATGATATCTCTTCTTTTGAGCAGATAGATTCAGAGACACTTTACATTGCATAGGAGAGATACAAAGATTTGTTAAGGAAGTGCCCACACCACGGACTACCATTGTGGCTACAGGTCCAAACCTTTTACAACAATTTGAACCCTTCAATAAGGTAGCTAATCGATTCAGCCGCCCGTGGAACTATGAACAATAAAACTCCTGAAGCAGCCCACGAGTTTATAGAAGAGATGTCACTGAATAACTATCAATGGCAAGTTACAAGGACAAGGCCAGCTAAAGCAACCAGAGTTTTCAACATTGATGTAGTGACCGCGCTATCAAATCAGGTAGAATTGTTACATAAAAAATTTGATAGTTTTTATGGTTCTTCGCAGGCACATCCAGTTATGCAGTGCGACGCAAGTGAAGGAGTGGTGAATCTTGAGTACCCACCCTACGGACAGGGCATGGAAAGCGAACAGATGAACTATATGGGTAACAATTTCTGATCTAACAATAACCCTTTTAGTAATACTTATAGTCCAGGTTGGAAGAACCACCCCAATTTTTCATGGGGCGATCAAATAAATCAAAGGCAACAACCATCCCAAAACTTCCAATAACAGCCCTACACACAGGAAAAGCAGCCGAACCTTGAAGTGGTGCTAAAAACTTCATAACAGCTACAGATACACGTTTCCAGTAGGTAGAAACAAAACTTGAGGCGTTGTCACAAGAGTTCAAGGATCAATTCGGGCAACTTGCTAAGCAGAATTCTGAGAGACCACAGGGAAGATTACCAAGCAACACCGAGACTAACCCAAGGGAGCAAGTTCAAGCCATCACAGCTCAAGAAAGTGAAGGGTTAGACGAGCCCACTTCAAAACAAGAAAATGTGGTAGAGAAAGGTAAGGAGGAGGTAAGCAAAGAAAAGCCAAAACTGGTAATCAAAGAATACCAACCTCGCATACCTTATCCCGAAGCAATGAAGAGAGACGACACAGAAGAACAATTTGGTAAGTTTCTTAAACTTTTAAAAAAATTACATATCAACTTACCTCTTCTCGAAGCTCTTTCACAAATGCCAGATTCGAGGAAGTTTTTAAAATAACTTTTGACAAACAAGCGCAAATTAGACGAGGAACCACATGTGGAATTAAACGCAGTATGCTCAGCAATGTTACAGAATTGCTCAGCAAGGTAAAAGATCCAGGGAGTTTTACAATTCCATGTTTAATTCGTAGACTAACTGTTGATAATGCATTAGCTGATTTAGGGGCAAGTATAAATGTCATGCCTTATAAAATGTTTAAACAACTAGGTCTAGGGAAACCCAAACAAACTAGGATGAGCATTCAATTAGCTAATAAAACTGTTAGAATTCCTAGGGGTATTATCAAAGATGTTCTTGTAAAAATTGATAAATTCGTTTTCCCAGTAGATTTTGTTGTCTTAGACATGGATGAGGATAACTCAATTCCCCTAATTTTAGGAAGACCCTTTTTAGCAACTGCTAGGTCTAAAATTGATGTTAGCACAGGAGAACTCATACTTCAGGTAGGTGACAAATCGATCAATTTACAAGCTCTCGACTTGGCCAGGACAACAATTGATGAAGGTGAGAAGGTAAAAACAGTTAATAACCAGGTTGTTCAACTTTCACCACAGGAAACACCACAAGGTCACAAACCTGAGCCGAAGCATGGCCTACATATCAACACAGAAAGATCACACAGAGAACGAAGCCTTGAGATCGACAAATTAGAAAAGTGGACGACGCACTTCAAAGAGGAGTCAGACCCACAAGAAGAAAAACTGAAAGAACCTCCAGAAGAGCTAATAGGAACATCCAATCACCTCTAAATAGGAGATTGGGTACTAATAAATAAGGTAGATCCTCACATCATCGTATCAGACCTGAACACGAACGAAGAAATCCCTCTTGAGGTACGTAATAATTCCCCATCTAGAACAGTCGAAGTAAGCAATCCCATCTTCAACATTTCTAAGGTAAACGCTTCTCGACATAAACTTTATAGTGAAAGTAGCACTGATAACATGAGGAAAGATACTCAAACGTTTAAACCACCATGAACACACAAATAAGAAAGTAAGCTAGCTTAAGACTATAAACGAGCGCTTCTCGAGAGGCAACCCGAGTATTAACCCCATTAACTTTTACATTTTATATATCTTATCTATTATATTTTATTCTTTCTTTTTATCACCTAACTAACCAAGGGTGCAGATTTCCAGGCCACATGGCCTTGCACACGACCGTGTGTACCTCAAAAATCTTTGTACCAGCATGGCAGAGGTAGTATGAATCAGACTCAATTAATTTTTGAAGTTCACAGACCCAACCACTCCTCCACGGGCACCGACAAAGTGGCACGGCCGTGCCAAATGACCGTGTGAAGATACTAACTTGCCAACCACGGCCAGAACACGCCCGTGCTTCCCAACCGTGCCAACATACTGACTTGTCACCAATGGGCGTGGCTAGCTGAAAAATAGGCATGGAGAGCCAACCCGCCTATACACACGGCCGTGCGAGGCGGCCGTGTAAATCAACATGCCCTCAGACCATGAGCGTGGGGGAATGTCAGAATTAAGCCTCTATTTAAACCCACCAACCCTTCCTCCCTCTTCTCAACCATTTTCTTCACTTTTCTCTCAAAATTTCTCCCCTCTCCATAAAAAGTCTCCAAACCCTTGAGCTACACATAGCCATGTCGAAGAAGCGGAAGAAGGCAAGCATAGGCTCCTCAAGGGAGACCCCTATACATAAGTTCATGCCGGCCGCTTCATCCAATCAACAAGCCAAGGGTCTTTGAGACCATCAACAAGCCAAGGGTCTTTGAGACCATTTAGTTTCTATTTCTCTTTTCTCTTTTGCTTTAATTTCCTTCCCTTTGACAATCTTATGCTTAATTTAGTTTAACTTATTTTACTTTCTTAGTGTCAGGTTCAAAAGGCTGCTAGAGAATCACATCGGAACCACGACCACTAACTCAGCGCAGCCTTAGAGGTTCTAAAGGTTGTGTGGGAATCACGCCATTTCCGCCACCGCCTTCACCTAAGCAGCCTCAGAGGTCACACCCACCTCGCGAACTATCCACCAATAAGGACTCTTCGGTCCATTTTTCTCTCCTTTTACTTTTATTTTCTTTCTTAGTCTCATTTTGTTTATTTTTCTTATTTTTAATTATATATTTAGATTATTTTAATTATGTCTTAATAACTCTTGGCTAATTCTTCACGAGCTCCCCGATTTCTTCATCTAGCGCAGAGCTCGTTAGTAACTGCCACAACAAAAGACGACACTTCTCACGAATTTTCCACATCCTCCGAGGAAATCATCCATAATTCAGGGAGTGTCACTTTCTCCCTTCCCTTTTGATTTTATATTAATTGTCATTATCTATCTTTGTACATTGAGGGAAATGTACATCTTAAGTGTGGGGGGTAAAAGTGCCTAACTTTCTGCATTATTCTCAATCTCTGAGGATAAAAGTGCCTAACTTTCTTCATTATTCTCAAATCCCTAAATTTAATCTTGTTCTTAAGTAATTTCCTCATATTACTAATTAGGATGAAATTTCTGATGATTTATGATTTCTATTGATATGTTTTAGATTAAGTCATTGATAATTGTGCATTGATAATTAAACTTGAAGAATACTAGAGAATCAAGCATGATAAGTCTAATTTTCCAGAATTTAAATTTTTTAGGTTGTCTACCTGAATCTGAATGTTATCTTGAATTTTTAAATTTACAAGGTTGATATCAAAACACGCATAATTTTTTGTGAGACTTTCAGCCTTATAGAGCATATATCCTTTTTTATGCCCACTTTGTTGATTATGAGTGTGTCAACATTGAACTGTTATTCTAGAACTTGCATCGATTATACATGTCGAGACCACACCTATGATTTGATATACAGAGATGATAAAGGCACTTAGGATTTAACCCTCTTACACCACTAAAAGGCCTACCTTCATAAATTAACCCCTAGTGAACCCCGTTTAATCCTAACAACCCTTTTTATTGACTCACCCACTAATTTTAAACCCAAAACCCTTTGTATTTTTTATCACCATTCCTTTTTGACTACCCTTATGTCGAGAAGCCAAAATTCTACTCAAGACGGTGGATCTCTCCTTCAATTCCTTCAGGAGGTTTTAGGGATTTCTTATGTTTTGTTTTATCTTTTCTTTTGAGATGTTTTCTTTTACTGTTATGAACTAAACCCTCAGATACCTAAGGGGGATGAAACCTAAGATGAATCTTGTTATCGTTTGCTGAACTATATGATAAATATTTGACTTGTTCTTAATTATGTGTTCTTAGTTCTTGTGTTAATATTTTCGGGATATTAATTCAAGTATGATGTGCTTAGGTGGAGGAGCAAAAGTCCCTGCCTAAGAGTAGATCTAGCATAATTAAGCAGAGTTGATCGCACGCCTAGAGATAGGGTGACGAGATTTTGTCGGATTAGGGTGAAACCTAATATGGGAGTCCATAGATCGAGTTAATGCAATTCTAGGGGTTTTAATTAGAAAGAGATTTCAATTAATCAACCTAGGGTTAGACGTTAGTCGCCTCTAGAGGGGGATTAATATAACTTAGGGAATCTTACGAATCAAGTCAAGTGAATACATCGTCTGGTTTAGAGTTAGATAACAAGTGAAGTCTGGGTGGATTCTTCCTTGGGTGTCGTCTTAATCAATTGGCTTTTCCTAAAGTTATTTTCCCCAAATTCTTCTTCTTTGTCTTAGAGTCTTTAGTTTAGTAGTTAGTTAATTTTAGATTAGATAAACAATTCTCTTAATTCTTAGGCTAAATAATAAAAAGAGAGTTAGTATTAGTACTTTTAGTTCCTTTGGGTTCGACATTCCGGTCTTGCCTTAACTATACTACTGTTCGATAGGTGCGCTTGCCTCAAATCATTGTCATAGTTAGTTTCCAAGTTCGGTCATTCTTTATATAAATTTTAAGACTTTGACATCGCATAAAACAATGACCAATCATCAAGTGAGTTCATATATATAAGTCATAGAACATTCCATTTGATACAATGATATCTCAATCAATGTTATATCATCAAACCACAGAACATAATCAACTTTTACATTTTGCATTTTTGCTTTATCTCATTATATATTATACCATTCATCATTATCCATTTGCAACAACAATCTAGCCCGATGAACTATAATGAACAAATACAGATACATAAGTAACCACCCAAAATGCACCTGATTGCTCAAACAAGCTATACCATCCAAGAACACACTTGGGCACTGATTGCGAAGCTCGTAGGCTATACATCATTCTAGAAACACACTTGAGCACTAAGTGTCAAGCTTTTAGGCTGCACATCCCCCCAGAACACACCTGATTCTCTGTAGAGATAACTCGATAATCTGCAACAAACGATGGATTCCGTTACAATCAGTGAATAATCAATTCAATCCTTTATCTCACCCTTCGTACCAGTTTTCAAACATATTAAAATACAGTAAAACATTATACAATACACAATTCAAACATAAACATTACATAAATGTACATAACTATACTGTATGAACTTACTAGGTAATTACAACAATAGTAGAAGTGTTAGAGACTAATATGCTATTTTCCCTTTTCCTCGATTATCTACTGGTTGATTCGATTCTTAATCTATATGGTAATTCATTTCAAATTATTAATTCTAAATACCTTATAACAACTCATTTAATGCATATGATATCCTATTATCAATTTTCCTAATTTCCTTAAATTTTTGTAGTTTATTCAATTTAGTCCTTAAAATCGAAACAAGCATACTTTCATATTTAAACCCAAAAATTTAAATCCAACTTCAAAATCATCCTTACACAGCTCTCAAACATCTATGTTTATAAGAATTTTATGTCAATTTCAACATATTTTCATTTTAGTCCCTAAACTCAAAACTAACACAATTCACTTTACAAAATAGTCATATTTCATATCAAAGTTTCAACCATTTAACATCCAAAAAGCTTCAAAAACAACAATATTAAATTTTAAAATCTTTGGCAATTTTATGGTTTAGTACCCTGGTTAGCTAGATTAAGCTACAATGATCTAAAAAACATAAAATTTACGAAAATCGAGCTTAATTTGCTTAGCATGCACCAAGGCCGAATGAACTTGAAGAATGACTATGGATTCCTTAGGTTTCTTTTAGGTTTTCAATTGGGGAAGAAAGAAATGAAAATGGTTGACACATTTTGTTTATTTTCAATATAACATAAAACTTAATTTTTAAATATATTTTTACATATTTTTACATAGAAATTTCACACCACCCTCCAGTATCTTTTAAATGTGGTAATTTTTCTATATTAACACTTGCACTAATAACATTTAATCTATTTAATTAGTTAATCAATAATAATTAAATTTTATAGTTTTTATAATTTAGTCCTTATACTCTAAGTAACTAACCATTTAATAAAATTATCAAATCATAACTCAATATATCTTTATAATAAACTATTAAATATTAATAAATAATATTTATTAACTCAATAATTGAAAAATGGGGTTTTGAAACCACCGTTTCAAGTGGCACTAAAAATGGGCTATTACATAGTAGCCCGAAACAAAAACTATTTGCCAAGATCTATCTTATTGGATATATGTAATTATTGGTGCAAGACATGCTATGGGAATTATCTATGGGTTTTCTTTCATAAGTACATAAGTAAGAATCCACAAGGATTATCCTTCAAGGTAGTTATTGCTCAAGAGTCCGCAAGACCTCTATTGAAGAAAGAATCTATAGGTATTATCCGCCACAATGTTAAAATGTCTATACATCTGTATTTCTGATCACATGCCTATGAAATCTCATAAGAGGAAGCCTTATAAAGGCAAGATCGCACATAGTACAAATGTGAAATCCATAATTTTTGAGTCGTCAACAATCGGATAAGCTGGATTATTCTCCAAAATATACCAAAAAATGAGTTAAGGTCTCATCCAGATAATGTGTTAAGTACAAGCTAAGTAAGTTTGTAAGACATCAAGATTAAGACAATAAGATCAGTGAACTAACCTAACAGATAAAACCAAACAATAATCCAGAACCACGAAGAGCAAGCTTATTAAGGTATGGTTATCTCACTAAGTTCTTTTCAACTTACCAGTGATTTGTTATGGATTGTTGGTATAATAATTGATACAAGGATTCAAGTTGGGACTGGGACAAAATTTGTTAAGCCTAGGGGGCTTGCTTCTTTGTTGTAATATGCATACAGCGAGGTGACCTAGAGGCAGGGTCTCAGGTTCAGTGTTGAGTTGTAATTATATAAGGTTACAGGATAGAATTTTAAGACTAAATAAAATTGTTTGCATATTAAAGTTACTTTTGTAAAACTTATACCTTAAGTATAAAGGTATATAATTCATACAATCGGTGGAGCCACTTATTTAATTATGTTTAAATAATATTGGTATTAAATTAGTTTGGGCATCAGAATGTTTAAAATGAATATGTTAGTTAAAACCGGATTGGAGCATAGCACCCTGTGGCATAGATCCAACGATCAGGTTGGATATGGGGTGTAACAGAATGGGTCAAAGCCATGTTCCAAAATGAACATTCTCCCTTGGAATAAGATAAAAAAAATTTCTACCTTTTTCTTTATAAATCGATTCAGAACCACCACCGGTGGCAAAGGAGGGTCCAGTTGGGACCTAGTTCATTTAGGTTGTCTAGGTGGCATGGTAAATAAGACTTTTCTCTAGCTTTAATCAAGTAGAAAATTAGAGCACTAACTAGCTAGCCAACAACAACAACACAACAATATTCAATACAAAGTTCAATATTTCAAAATTTGCAATTATTTGAACATGGAACAAAATATCATTTAAGTCTGACTACAATTTCCAAGAGCAAGAGAAAAATGGAACTTTTAACCTCAAATGTTGTTGTTCAAAGTAATATGGCTTGAATTGATTTAATACCGTTGTTCCCAAGCAAGAAGAAAGCAAACCCGAAAAATAGAAGAAAAGCAAGAAAAAATAACAAAAATTGAAAAAACTAAAAAGAGATTAGAAAGAGATTTAAGAGAAAATGAGAAGAAAAATTAAAGGGAAAAGTGTTTGGGGCGATTAGGGCTTGAAATTTGAAGAAAATGGGGTTTTAGGGGTGAAAATGGGGGTAAACACGTGGATCGCGATACTCGAACCCTGATTTTTCTATGACCCAACATAGGTATCGTGATACTGGGGCTGGATATCGAGATAGCCTTTAAATTTTTTGAACCCCTCATTTTGAAACTATCTCGAGTATAACGATACCACTAGGCATTTTACCAAAATTCTAATTTTAAAAACTACCTGGGATATCGTGGTACTGAGGGTCGATATTGCGTTACCTACAAAGGATTTGGCCTCCCCTCGAAACTGATTGAGGTATTAAACCTACCAAGTTAAAAAAATTAAACATGCTACAAATTTAAAACTAAACTAGAAAAGAAAATTAAATAGAGTCCACGCTCAGATTATTCAAATATTTACAAATTAAGCTTGAATATCCCATTCGACAAATTAAGAATGAGTTATTAGGTAATACATCAAACCCCCACCATGATGCTTGTAGATTGTTTTGGACACTTGATTGCGCTTTGATCTTTTAAACCAAACGAGGTGATGCACAGATCACCTCAAGATGGTTGCCTTCCTTTTAACGCAGATGCCTTTTGGTTTCACACATGAAGTTGAAAAATCACACCACTTCAAGTATCTTGTGAAGTTAGCATTATGATCAGAAGATAGATGAACAATTTAACACTTATGTTCTGGAGAAGGCGTCTTCTTTCTAGAGTTATACTCGGGGTCGGCACACTTAAAAATTTCAACCTCACCACCTATGTCCATCGTCAACTCCCCTTTTTGACATCTATGGTACCTCTATAGGTCGTAAAAATAGCCTTCCTAGGAGGATTGATATCTTTAAGTCTTTCTCAAAGTCAAGCACGATAAAATCCACTTGGAGAATGAATAGCCTAACCCTAACTAATGCATCCTAAAGGAATCTTTTAGGATGTACTAAAGAACGATCGGCAAGTTGCAAGGTCACTGAGGTCTGCCTAAGGTTCTCTATTCCTAATCGATAATAAATTGAAAAGGGCATAAGGTTAATGTTAGCCCCAAGGTCACAAAGGGCTTTCCCAAGTTTACCCCTCTTATCTCTATTAGTATCGTAAAGCTTTTGGTGTCTTTGAGTTTTGGAGGGACCCTTCGAGACATTACAACACTACACTTCTCATTTAAGATAATTTGTTCTCCTCTCCTGATTTTCTTCCTCCTAGACACAACTTCACCAAAAAATATGGCATATCTCAGCATTTTCTATAGAAGCTCAAGTAAAGGAAGGTTAACATTTAATGCCTTAAACATGTTGAGGAGACTAAAAAATTCCTCACTCTCTTTCTTTTTTCTCTCTTCTAGCCTACTCAGAAAAGGTATGGGTACTTGAATCGGTGGTTCGGTTGGCTTATCCTACAACTCGGATTACTTTGGTCCAACTTCCACTTTAACTCTTTCACCAACCCCATCTTTAACATTAGGAATATAGGTGCTATCTTCTTTTTCTCCTTCCTCATTTCCACTCACTGGTCGAATCGATTCTTTAATTACCATTCTAGACCTAAGAGTAATAGCCTTGGAATTCTATTTTCCCCCTCTCTTTAGGTTAGGTTCAGTGTTGCTTGGGATAATAGAAGTAGCCTTGTTCCTCATCATGTGAAAAATTTGGTCCACCTGACCTTTCATTTGGCGTATTTTTTCTTGCATCGCATGCAGTACCTCCTCAAGTTTACTTACCTGGATGGGTATAGAAGGGTCACTACTATATGTAGGTGATCGTTGTTTGATGCAATGTCAAAATCTTAAAAATTTATAAATTGAATGATCGAACCTAGAAACTAACTATGACAACGATTTGAGGCAAGTGCACCTATTGAACAATAGTATAGTCTAGGCAAGACCAGATTGTCGAACCCAAAGGAATTAAAGGTACTAATACTAACTTTCTTTTTATTATCTAGCCTAAAATAAGTGGAGTTGTTGTTTAATCTAATTTTAATTAACTACTAAGCTAAAGACGCAAAGACAAAAAGAATGAATTGGGGAAATACTGTTGGAAAAACTCAGTTGATTAAGATGATACCCTTAGGAAGAATCCACCTAGACTTCACTTGTTATCTAACACTGAACCATATGATGTATTCACTTGACTTGATCCTAAGATTCCCTAATTTATATTAAACCCTCTCTCGAGGCGAATAACGTCTAACCCTAGGTTGATTAATTACAATCTCTTTCTAATTAAAACCCTAAAATCGCATTAACTTGATCTATGGACTCCCATATTAGGTTTCACCCTAATCTGGCAAAATCTCATCACCCTATCTCTAGGCGTGCGACCAACTCCGCTTAATTATGCTAGATCTACTCTTAAGTAGGGACTTTTGCTTCTCCACCTAAGCACATCATACTTGAATCAATATCCCAGAAATATCAACACAAGAATTAAGAACACATAATTAAAAGCAAACCAAGTATTTATCATTTAGTTCAGAAAACAATAACAAGATCCATCTTAAGTTTCATCCCCTTCAGGTATCTGAAGGACTTAGTTCATAACTATAAAAGAAAACATCTCAGAAGAAAAGATAATACAAAACATAAGAAATCCCTAAACCCCCCTAAAGGAATTAAAGGAGAGATCCGCCATCTTGAGTAGAATTTCGGCTTCTTGAGATGGATCAACTGGCTATATTCGAGTGATTTCCACAAATCTAACCTTTTCGGCTCGGCTCCTTAGCCTAGCTAACCGCCTCTTTTAAGGTTATACTTAGGGGGTTAATATAGGCTTTTGAGATGGGTTTCTTTGCCCCCAAGTATCCAAAACTGAATGAAATTGCTCTTCTCCACGACAGGGACACGGCCATGGCACACGCCCGTGTGAATCGTGGGCAGGCCGTGTTTTGACTTTTAATGAGGCCGGGCCGTGTGGTCTTTGGGTCAGGCCGTTTGATTTTTCTCTTGGCCCAATTTGGTCCGTTTTAAGCCCGTTTCTCATTCTTTTCATCCTCCGGTGCTTTCCTGAGTATAAAACATGAAAAGAAAGGATTAAGAGCACCTTTTTACATAAATCAAGGGATAAATCATCCAAAAATATGCTAAATATGGGATTAAAATATGTTACTTTTACGGTTTATCACATACCCCCACACTTAAGCTTTTGCTTGTCCTCAAGCAAAATTCTCAACTTACAATTAAAACGAACTTTCCATAATTCAATATTCCTATCGACAATGTCTCATCATAATTCATAGACAAATTATACATGGATAATTTAATTCAAAGAGTTCTAAAGATTCAAATAATATAAGTCATACATTTGTATCACGAAAATATAGGTGTCTCCCTTTATCTGAATAATTACCTTTTAATTCAAAACCGACAAGGATTGACATCCTCACAAAGGATTCACTCAAATCACTCGAAGTGTTTAAGGTTCAGGAAAAGAGCACTCATAAGTCGAACCTGAAAAGTTAATCCCATAGGCTTACCTAAAAATCAAATCTCCACCACTGTAAAATAAGATGATACACAAATCAAAAGGTCTTTACAGGGTTATAATGGGGCTAGGTTAAGGGTATGGATATAGGCTGAATTAGCAGGTTAGAATTGAGATTGACCTGATAAATTACCTAACTAGAAAAATGAACTAGTCTTAAATAATTACATCAACTGAAAACTAATAATACGAGCTTTTTCTTCAAGATTTGAAATTTACAAATATAAGCTCAGCTAAAACTAATATGAATATACTTCGAAGATTTTTTTTTTTTAAGAACAAATCAAATAATAATAGGAAAGAACTTTTACAACTGAAATATAGAACATAGTTAGGTGATTGCTCAAAATCAAATCTCGACAAAAAAGGGTAATCAAGGAATGGTGATAACAAATACAAAGGGTTTTGGGTTAAAATTAGTGGGCGAGTCAGTAAAAAGGGTTGCTAGGATTAAACGGGGTTCATTAGGGGTTAATTATGAAGGTAGGCCTTTTAGTGGTGTAAGTGGGTTAAATCCTAAGTGCCTTTATCATCTTTGCATATCAAATCAAAGGGTGGTCTCAACCTGTATAATCGAGGCAAGTTCTAGAATAACAGTTCAGTGTTGACACACTCATAATCAACAAGTGAGCATGAAAAAGGATATATGCTCTAAAAGGCTCAAAGTCTCACAAAAATTATGGGCTTTTGATGTCAACCTCGTAAATTTCAAACTTCAAAGTAATAATTAGATTTAGGCAGACAACCTAGAAAAATTTTTAATTCTATGAAAATTAGACTTATCATGCTTGATTCCCTAGTATCCTTCAAATTTAATCATCAATGCACAATTATCAATGACTTAATCCAAAACATATCAATAAAAATCATAAATCAAAGGAAATTTCATTCTAATCATAATACGAGATACTTACTTTAGAACGAGGCATAATTTAGGGATTTTCAAATAATACTATAGTTAACCCCCCGACACTTAAGATGTACATTGTCCTCAATGTATAAAGATAGATAATATCAAAATAATCATAAAATCATAAGATGGGGAGAGAAGTGAAACTTCTTGAATTTTGGATGAAACCAATGAAAAGAAAATAGATAGGATTGGAGGTGAACATGGGGAAGCATCTCGAACTGTTTGAAATTGAGTCCTCGAAGCAGTCGTCCTGATTTTATTGTATCCTAAGCTAAATCTAAATGGTACGAAGAATAAAAAGAATATAATAAAGAAAATAAATAAAAATAAAAATAAAAATAAAAAAAAAATAAAAATAAATAAAGGAAAATAAAAGAAGAAAGATAATGGGAAATGGAAGGGAAGAAGGAGGTTAAATTGAAATTATGGATCTGGTAGTTGGCCCCGCCCTTATACCTTCCTGTGGTGGCCACAAGGCCACGACCACGGCCATGTGCAAGGCCATGTAGTATGGAAATATGTACTTTGGTTAGTTTATGGTTAGGTGCTAAAAGGAAAAATAAAAGTAAAAATAAAAAATGTAAAAATTAATGGGGTTAGTGCTCGGGTTGCCTCCCGAGAAGCGCTTGTTCATAGTCCTAAGCTAGACTTTACCTCTCATTCGTATGGTCATGGTGGTTTGAGGAGGAAAATCCTTTCTCATGTGATCAATTCTGTTATTGATATAAAATTTAATTCGAGTAGTGTTTACCTTAAAGGTGTTGATTTTGGGACAAGTTACCTCGACTGTTCCATCTGGGAAGATTTTGAGTACCTGATCTCCTATCTTAAGCTGGGTTGTCCCATCGTTAAGTTTGTCTTGGAGTTGCTTCGTTTTTTCTTCGTGTATTTTTAATTTCTCTTTGAAGTTTGTCTTCTACTCGTCTAGTTCATTGATATGAAGCCTTCGATCCTCATGAATTACTTCTTTATTGGCATAGGATCCAGGATTAGGTTTAGTTTTGTAGCTTCATGGTGTTTCCTGTGAGGAAGGTTGAACAGTTTGGTCATCAATTGAATTTACTTTCTCACCTCTATCACTTGATGTCCTAGCTGAGTTAAGAGCTTTAAGACTGATTGATTCGTTACCTACACGAAGTGTGAGTTCACATGCGTCGACATCAATTTTAGCTCTGGCAGTTGCTAAAAAGGGTCTTCCTAAAATTAAAGGAATATTATTGTCCTCATCCATGTCTAAAACTACAAAGTCTACTGGAATACGAATTTATCAATTTTGACTAGAACATCCTCTATTATACCCCTAGGAATTCTCATAGTTTTATCAGTGAATTGAATGCTCATCCTAGTTTTTTTGGGTTTCCCTAGACCTAGTTGTTTAAACATTTTATAAGGCATAACATTGATGCTTGCCCCTAAATAAGCTAAAGCATTATCAATAGATAAACTACCAATTAAACATGGAATTGTAAAACTCCCTGAATTTTTTAATTTCCGTGGTAGTTTATTTTGTAGAATTGCTGAGCACATTGCGTTTAGCTCTACATGCGATGCCTTGTCTAGCTTCCGTTTGTTTGTCAACAGCTCTTTTAAAAATTTTCTATAATCGGGCATCTGCGAAAGAGCTTCAAGAAACAGTAAGTTAATATGTAATTTCTTTAAAAGTTTTAGAAACTTACCAAACTATTCCTCTGTGTTGTTCTTCTTCATTGCTTCGGGATATGGTATATGAGGTTGGTACTCTGTAATTGCCGGTTTTGGTATTTCATGGCTCACCTCAACCTTACCTTCACTTACCACAGGTTCTTACCTCGGGTCAGATTCCACTAACCTTTCACTGTCATGAGCTGTTACGGCTTGAATTTGCTCTTTTGGTTTAGTTTCAGTGTTGCTTGGCAAGCTTTCTTGTGGTTGTTCTAAGATCAGCTTAGCGGGCTGACCTAGCTGATCCTTGATCCCTTGAATCGATGCTTCTTGATTTTTGAGTGCTATTTCGGTGTTTGCTATGAATCTTGTCTCCTCGAGGTTCGACTTCTTTTCCTGGTGGTGAGGTGGTTGTTGAAAATCTGGAGGAAGTTTCGGTCTTTAGCTACTTTGATCATGCCACGAGAAATTGGGATGGTACCTCCAACCTACATTATAAGTGTTACCATAAAAATTATTTTGAGGTCTAGCATAGTTACCCATATAGTTGACTTGTTCTCTTCCCATGCCATGTTTGTAGGGTGGGTACTCAGGATTCGCCACGCCTCCGCTTGTTTCATTCTGCATAACTGGGTATACCTACGAAGAACCCCACAAACCGTCAATTTTCTTACTTAAAAGCTCCAGCTGATTTGATAGCACGGTTATTGGGTCGAGGTTGTAGATATCAGCTTCTTTTGTTGGCTTTGTCCTCATAACTTTCCACTGATAGTTATTCAGTGCCATCTCCTCTATAAACTAAAATTACATGTCAAAGCAAAAAAAAGAAAAATTACCAAAATAAAAAAATAAAATTTAATTGCAAAAATAAAATATGGCTAGAGTAATAAAAATCGAGCTTTTTTAATATTTTAGTTCCCCAGCAACGGCGCCAAAAACTTGATCGTTGTTTTATACAATGTCAAAGTCTTAAAAATTTATAAATTGAATGATTGATCCTAGAAACTAACTATGACAACGATTTGAGGCAAGTGCACCTATCGAATAGTAGTATAGCTTAGGCAAGATCAGATTGTCGAACCCAAAGGAACTAAAAGTACGAATACTTACTTTTTATTATCTAGCCTAAAATAAGTGAAGTTGTTGTTTAATCTAATTTTAATTAACTACTAAGCTAAAGACGCAAAGACAAAAAGAATGATTTGGGGAAATACTATTGGAAAAACTCAATTGATCAAGACGATACCCTTAGGAAGAATCCACGTAGACTTCACTTGTTATCTAACACTGAACCAGACGATGTATTCACTTGACTTGATCCGTAAGATTCCCTATGTAACACCCTAAATTAGGGGTTTTTTGTAACTTAGCTAATTTCCCATGTGTGTGCTTGAAGGGTTAAATTCTAGGATTTATTTGACATGTTTAAGGGTCTAAAAATAACCCGAGTTAGGCCTGACCTAGTGTTAAAACATTTTTTTTACCATAAAGGGAGGAGCTAGATGAGATAAGGCTTTAATAAAATTTTTGGGCGAGTTATGACACAAAGCAGGCCTCGGTGTAAGTGGGTACGCAAGGTGCCACAAATGGTCGTGCAAGTAAGCGCCAAAGCAAAGGCCTGGGTTCGAGGCACGATGGCAGCAAGTGGCGTGTTAATTTTTGTTTTGGGCGTTAGAGTTAGCAAAGAAGGCTTTAAAGAATTTTGGGGCTAGGTGTGGACACGAAAGTGGGTTGGCTAAGTGGCTAGCGTGTGCTACTTAGAGGCTTGGAGGATGTTGGGCGCATGTTCGAGCTGCTGAAGCAGCGTTTGGCATTTTTAATTTTTGGGTAAACGGCCTGGAGAGGTCTTATAATTAAATGGTAGGGTAAATGGGCAAGAAAGTCGGGCTGGAAGAAGTGGCTAGGGGCGTGAAAGAAAGGGCTAATGCGTGAGGTCTAGGTTTCGAATCCAAGCAGCAGCATTTTGTTTTTCCTTTTTGCTGCTGGCGTGACAAGGAGAGATGGCCTGCACATGGGTGCTTGTTCGGCTAGTTGATGGGCACATGGGCATTGGAAATTTGTGATAAGCTTAGCATTTGTTTTGATTTTTTTTTTAATTTGAAAAGGTGATAAAAGATAGGATAATAAAAATATTAGTTGATTTTTATCTTGGATTATTATAGAATTATTATTTGATTAATCAAAGTATTTGAATATTTCCAAATGGGTGGCTAGGAGTGGTCCAAGGTAATTGTTGGAGTTTGAACTCCTTGTGGCTAGGAGTATACGGCAAGTAAGAGGGGGGTGCCGAATGCCTATAAAAACATCAAATTATCACCTTGGTTTCTTTTTTTTCATTATTGCTATTAGCCGAAGTTCTTACCACATTTTTCCTTCCACTATTTTCTTTCCATTATTTTTCCTTCCATTATTTTCCTTCATAATAGCCGAATACACCCATTGGAAGTACCGAATTTCTTTCTTTTTTTTTTAGACACCTTGGCCGAATTTTGAACAAAGAAGGGAGGCTTCCCTTTAATCGACTTGGTGAAGGTATTCCGGGATTTTGAAGCGCTCAATCCCAACTCCTAATCTCTAGCAATCGGTTTTGGAAGTAAGGTGGTAAGATTAATCTCTTGATTTTGACATTCGATTAAGCCGAAGGCTATTAGTCTTATTTACTAATCAGTGGTAGTTGATTAAGCAGATTCGAGAAATTGAGTATTGTGGTTAGTAACCGAAAGAATAAAGGTAAAGATTCGGGTTCAAGCAATAACCCTAAAAGAATTATTTGGTTTGGCCGAATGGCCCATATCACTAACACTATTATGGCCGAATATAGGGACAAGTAGATCTAGGGTGGCCGACTCTTCTTTTTGGGATATAGGCTATTCAGTGGTGACAGGTGTGTACATACACACTTATAATTAATTAAATGTACTAAACTATTGTGTGTGCTAACCGAATCTGTGTAGATTCGGGACTAATACCATGAATGGTATAAGCAAGGAACCAGGTAAGTCCTTGTTGATTATGAAATATTTTAAGATGCTTTTGGGAAGCATGGTATGTTTAATACACGTTGCATATGGCTGATGATAAAACCTGTACATGTGATTAAGTATATGGTAGCATGAATTATGTGATATAAATGTTTGATGTGGGATTGATGAGTGGAGGGGGCAGTATGTTCGTGCCGACGGGCACCAGTGTTTTGGTAACACACTGTGACTACGGTCACCAGAGGTTTGGTACCTCCAGAGGTTTGGTACCTCATCGCGTCTCATCGGTGGCTTAGCACCACGGTGGGTGGCCCCACTGATTATCATAAGGATTGACGCCGGTGATTTGGCATCACACGATGGGTTGGCCCCATCAATCGCTTGTGTGTCACGGACACCGGAGGTTTGGCACCTCCGGTGATTTGGCATCACATCATCCGTGACTATACGTCACCGGTGGTTTGGCACCACCAAAGTGGTTTGGTACCACACGGGGTAGACAAAGGCGTTTGGTTGGCTAGGTTGGGTGCATGTTTTGGTACATGTTGGTTAATTATATGTTGTGTATGAAATTGCTTAAAATCGGGGGAAGGGTTACATACTGAGTCTTGGTGACTCACCTTCTCCTTTACATTTTTCAGGTGACACGTAGATCGCGGATGTGGAGCCGGGTGGACTTGAGGTGGCCATGCAGTGGACTTTAATCTAAATGAAGTTTAATTTTAGTCTTATTATTTTTATTATTATCAGTTTTCTTTTATCTTATTTCGCTTGTAATAAGGCCTCCTAGAATTGTTTTATTATTTTCTTACATGTTGAATGGTTTGGTTCAGACTATTTTATTAATATTAAATTAAAATCACATGTTTTCCCAAATTAAGAACGTAAAATGTTTTATCATGCCATCGGGCACACTTGGAATTTTTATGATGACTCGACTTAATTAAATCAAGTAAGGTTTTAACAAGACAATTAGTTAAAAACGATTTCGACAACTTAAATCGACTTAAAAAGTTTTCTTTCAAAAAAATATTTTTTCCGTAATGAGACTAGATTCACCATAGTGTTTGGGCGGGTTTGGGTTGTTACAAAATTGGTATCGAGCCCAGTTCAAAGCTCATTAGGGGCCCAAGGCCCAAAAATGTTTTGGTAGGCCTTGTGGAATAATTTTGACTTTTGAACAAAGATGGCCCGAGTCTCCCAGACCGATCCGCCTGTAAGTACATCGAAACCTCTCTCGTGAATTATATTCTGTAGAAGAGTAGGAAGCGTGGAACGTAGATAGACTTATAGGAACTTGAACCCTAGGATTAGAATACTCAAACACACAAACCAAACATAAGACTTAAGGAACTAAACCAACCTATGACTTAGTCACTGAGCTAGGGTGTGGTAACCCACAGACGCATGTCTAGGAGTGGATCGGAAGAGCACGGTATTTAAGCGATCCGTGTGACTCACCTCCTCTTCGCAGTATCCTACACCCGTGCGTAAGCCGGTTCACCCTAACTCAGAGGGCTCAGTGGTGTGGCAACCTCTGTGCGCATGTCTAGAAAGGTCTCGGTGAGAGCTTGGTATTTAAGCAGTCTGCATGACTCACCTCCTCTTCACTCGAATCCTGCCTGGCGCGTAGCTTTGGTTCACCCTGACCAAGAGGGCTCAGTCATAGGCTAAACGAAATGACTAAAACCCGAAAGGGAACTAGCCATGTTTTTCGAAAATGAATGAAACAACAAAAACCCTACTGTTTTCAAAACTTTTGCAATAAACTCTTCCAAATCTGAGAACGTCACTTTTACAACGTTTTTCTCGAAAAACTTGATTTGTGGTAAATTAAAAAAAATGCCCTTAGGGGTAAAATTACTAAAATGCCCCCGGTTCATAAAATATCAACTCAATGGTTTTGCCCAAAATTTTAGTTATTTTACAAATATTCAAAAACCCTGCTTTGCAAATCAACAATAAAATATTTTTGGTTTTGTAAAATTACGAAAATGCCCTCAGTTGCGAAAATTACCGAAATGACCCTGGTTTTGGAAATCTTTACAAACATCACTATTTGAAAAGGAACATTTTCAGAAAGAAACCCCCCAAGTTTTACAACTGTTAAAATATCCCTGACTTATTAAAATTTCGAAATTGCCCCTGAATGACAAAATTACCGAAATATCCCTGGTTTCCAAAACGATGCCATATCTTTAAATTTTGTCAATTTTCAGAAACACCTTCCAGTTTTGGGAATTTCAAGTGACCTGTTTTATTAAAGTTTTAAAATTTCTGTTATTACGAAAATACCCCTGTAGGGAAATAACGAAAATACCCCCGGGTTAGAAATGGGAAGAAATGTCCGAAGAGCGAATAGGTATGGAAAGTATTAGGGAATGGATGTATGTACTCCTTTGTGTGAACTAGGATAGAAAACTGAAACCTTGGTTGCACGAAAGAATCTCTGATTAAAACTCTATCCATAAAATTTTTCGCGAATAAGAAAGTGGAACAAATGCTAACGCATAAAAATTTTCTTAATCAGATTAAAAGCGCGGTAGATAGAATGAGTTCTAGAGGACGTGGACGCCGTGGACGCGGTAGGGGTAGGATGACGGTGTGCGAACCCGTCAGTCAGTCAAGGTTCTAAAAGCAGGTACCACCGCCACCACCACCTCCTACTTTTAGAGTTGAGGAGCGAGGATCGGGCCGGTGGCGCAGGTCAGACGCGCAAGTCGTTTTGCGAGTCTTGGAGATGGTAGCGGGGTGGTGGAAATTTGGGAGCTCGAAAATGTTTCGAGCGACTCGATCTAACTGAGTGAGGTATTCCGGTGTCTCGGGAGTGGCACCCAAAGGCGCGGAATATTGGTGGAATCGGCGAGAAAAGATCATGGATGATCTTGACCGATCAAGAGGAAAAGTCGAAAAAGGCGATGTCGCTTCTAAAGGATGAAGCGTACCAGTGGTGGCTTACGGTTCGAGACGGAGGTACGACAGATGATCTGACTTGGGAGTACTTCAAAACTGTTTATCAGAAGAAGTACGTGGGCACCAGCTATATCGATGCCCAGAGGAAAGCCTTTCTAGGGTTAGTGCAAGGGAATAAGTCAGTATCGGAGTATGAAGCAGAATTCTTGAGGCTGAGCCGCTATGCTCGGGGGGTTGTGTCATCTGAACATGAGCGTTGCGTCCGCTTTGAAGACGGGCTTAGAGATGATTTAAGGTTGCTGATTGCCCCACAGCAGGTTCGTGAGTTTTCGTCTCTAGTAGAAAAGGCTAAGGTAGCCGAAGGGATCAAGGAGACCGTAAGACAAAAGCATGATAGGAATAAACAGAAGAGAGGCTTTGGATCGCCTGGATCGGGCAGTAGTGTGGAGAAGAGGGCTAGATTTGGGGAACCAGAAGGAGCCGCAAAGCCTATTCAGTGGCCACCTCAGTGTGCTAGATGCGGGAAATCCCACTCGGGAGAATGTTTGGCGGGAAGTAGAGGGTGCTTTGAGTGTGGATCGTTGGATCACCGTGTAAGGGATTGTCCACGGAAGTTGACAAGGACTCAAGCTGAGGATCAAGGACGTGGCCAATTCAGGAAGGATGGCCAGCAGCCACAGAGGAGTCAAGGTGCAGCTAGAGGTAATGATAATAGTAACGGGCGTGGCCGAGGTGCTGAAGGTGCAGAGGCGAGGCAACCAAGGTTGGTTTATGCAGTTGGCCGTCGCGAGGAGGAAGATGTGCCAGACATGACAACGGGTAAGTTTCTTATTTTCCAGAATACCCTCAATTGTCTTGGTTATGGTTACGTGGGTTCATTCTTATGATTGCTAGTAAAGTGTATGGAACTTGGATTATGAACGTAGGGAATGTTTCTAGGAAGTATGATAGCTCTTTAAGACCAGAGTGCGCAGCAGTAGCATAGTGTGATGAGTTAAGGATGCATGATTGAACGGTAGTAAGTAATTTCGAGGACGAAATTATTTTAAGGGGGTGGAATTGTAACACCCTAAACTTAGCTAATTTCCCATGTGTGTGCTTGAAGGGTTAAATTCTAGGATTTATTTGACATGTTTAAGGGTCTAAAAATAACCCGAGTTAGGCCTGACCTAGTGTTAAAACATTTTTTTTTACCATAAAGGAGGGAGCTAGATGAGATAAGGCTTTAATAAAATTTTTGGGCGAGTTATGACACAAAGCAGGCCTTGGTAAAGTGGCTGCAAGGTGCCACTTAAGAGCTGGAAGTAGCGCCAGCAAGGGCCTGGGATCGAGGCACGATGGCAGCAAGTGGCGTGTTAATTTTTGTTTTGGGCGTTAGAGTTAGCAAAGAAGGCTTTAAAGAATTTTGGGGCTAGGTGTGGACACGAAAGTGGGTTGGCTAAGTGGCTAGCGGGTGCTACTTAGAGGCTTGGAGGTTGTTGGGCGCATGTTCGAGCTGCTGAAGCAGCGTTTGGCATTTTTAATTTTTGGGTAAACGGCCTGGGGAGGTCTTATAATTAAATGGTGGGGTAAATGGGCAAGAAAGTCGGGCTGGAAGAAGTGGCTAGGGGCTTGAAAGAAAGGGCTGATGCGTGAGGTCTTGGTTTCGAATCCAAGCAGCAGCATTTTGTTTTTCCTTTTTGCTGCTGGCGTGACAAGGAGAGATGGCCTGCACATGGGTGCTTGTTCGGCTAGTTGATGGGCACATGGGCATTGGAAATTTGGGATAAGCTTAGCATTTGTTTTGATTTTTTTTTTAATTTGAAAAGGTGATAAAAGATAGGATAATAAAAATATTAGTTGATTTTTATCTTGGATTATTATAGAATTATTATTTGATTAATCAAAGTATTTGAATATTTCCAAATGGGTGGCTAGGAGTGGTCCAAGGTAATTGTTGGAGTTTGAACTCCTTGTGGCTAGGTGTAGACGGCAAGTAAGAGGGGGGTGCCGAATGCCTATAAAAACATCAAATTATCACCTTGGTTTCTTTTTTTTTCATTATTGCTATTAGCCGAAGTTCTTATCACATTTTTCCTTCCACTATTTTCTTTCCATTATTTTTCTTTCCATTATTTTCCTTCATAATAGCCAAATGCACCCATTGGAAGTACCGAATTTCTTACTTTTTTTTTTAGACACCTTGGCCGAATTTTGAACAAAGAAGGGAGGCTTCCTTTTAATCGACTTGGTGAAGGTATTCCGGGATTTTGAAGCACTCAATCCCAACTCCTAATCTCTAGCAATCGGTTTTGGAAGTAAGGTGGTAAGATTAATCTCTTGATTTTTACATTCGATTAAGCCGAAGGCTATTAGTCTTATTTACTAATCAGTGGTAGTTGATTAAGCAGATTCGGGAAATTGAGTACTGTGGTTAGTAACCAAAAGAATAAAGGTAAAGATTCGGGTTCAAGCAATAACCCTAAAAGAATTATTTGGTTTGGCCGAATGGCCCATATCACTAACACTATTATGGCTGAATATAGGGACAAGTAGATCTAGGGTGGCCGACTCTTCCTTTTTCGGGTTATAGGCTATTCGGTGGTGACAGTGTGTACATACACACTTATAATTAATTAAATGTACTAAATCTATTTGTGTGTGCTAACCGAATCTGTGTAGATTCGGGACTAATACCATGAATGGTATAAGCAAGGAACCAGGTAAGTCCTTGTTGATTATGAAATATTTTAAGATGCTTTTGGAAAGCATGGTATGTTTAATACACGTTGCATATGGCTGATGATAAAACCTGTACATGTGATTAAGTATATGGTAGCATGAATTATGTGATATAAATGTTTGATGTGGGATTGATGAGTGGAGTGGGGCAGTATGTTCGTGCCGACGGGCACCGATGTGTTTGGTAACACATCGCGTGACTACGGTCACCGAGGTTTGGTACCTCCAGAGGTTTGGTACCTCATCGCGCCTCGCCCCGGTGGCTTAGCACCACAGTGGGTTGGCCCCACAGATTATCACAAGGGATTGACGCCAGTGATTTGGCATTACACGATGGGTTGGCCCCATCAATCGTTTGTGTCTACGGACACCAGAGGTTTGGCACCTCCAGTGATTTGGCATCACATCTGTGACTATACGTCACCAGTGGTTTGGCACCACCAGTGGTTTGGTACCACACGGGGTAGACAAAGGCGTTTGGTTGGCTAGGTTGGGTGCATGTTTTGGTACATGTTGGTTAATTATATGTTGTGTATGAAATTGCTTAAAATCGGGGGAAGGGTTACATACTGAGTCTTGGTGACTCACCTTCTCCTTTACATTTTTCAGGTGACACGTAGATCGCGGATGTGGAGCCGGGTGGACTTGAGGAGGCCATGCAGTGGACTTTAATCTAAATGAAGTTTAATTTTAGTCTTATTATTTTTATTATTATCAGTTTTCTTTTATCTTATTTCAGTTGTAATAAGGCCTCCTAGAATTGTTTTATTATTTTCTTACATGTTGAATGGTTTGGTTCAGACTATTTTATTAATATTAAATTAAAATCACATGTTTTCCCAAATTAAGAACGTAAAATGTTTTATCATGCCATCGGGCACACTTGGAATTTTTATGATGACTCGACTTAATTAAATCAAGTAAGGTTTTAACAAGACAATTAGTTAAAAAGGATTTCGACAACTTAAATCGACTTAAAAAGTTTTCTTTCAAAAAAATATTTTTTTCCTGTAACAGACTAGATTCGGCCATAGTGTTTGGGCCGGGTTTGGGTTGTTACACCCTAATTTATATTAAACCCTCTCTCGAGGCGAATAACGTCTAACCCTAGGTTGATTAATTAAAATCTCTTTCTAATTAAAACCCCTAGAATCACATTAACTCGATCTATCGACTCCCATATTAGGTTTCACCCTAATCCGGCAAAATCTCGTCACCCTATCTCTAGGCGTGCGATCAACTCCGCTTAATTATGCTAGATTTACTCTTAAGTAGGGACTTTTGCTCCTCCACCTAAGCACATCATACTTGAATCAATATCCCGGAAATATCAACACAAGAATTAAGAACACATAACTAAGAACAAATCAAGTATTTATCATACAGTTCAGAAAACAATAACAAGATCCATTTTAGGTTTCATCCCCTTCAGGTATTTGAAGGACTTAGTTCATAATTATAAAAGAAAACTCTCAGAAGGAAAGATAAAACAAAACATAAGAAATCCCTAAAACCCCCTGAAGGAATTGAAGGAGAGATCTGCCGTCTTGAGTAGAATTTCAGCTTCTTGAGATGGATCAACTGGCTATCTTCGAGTGATTTCCACAAATCTGACCTTTTCGACTCGGTTCCTTGGCCTAGCTAACTGCCTCTTTTAAGGTTATACTTAGGGGGTTTACATAGGCTTTTGAGATGGGTTTCTTTGCCCCCAAGTATCCAAATCCAAATGAAATTGCTCTTCTCTATGACAAGGACACGACCATAGCACACGCCCGTGTGAATCGTGGCCAGGCCGTGTTCAGACTTTTAATGAGGCACGACCGTGTGGTCTTTCGGCCAGGCTGTATCGATTTTTCTCTTGGCCCAATTTGGTCCTTTTAAGCCCGTTTCTCATTCTTTTCATCCTCCGGTGCTTTCCTGTGTATAAAACATGAAAAGAAAGGATTAAGAGCACCTTTTTACATAAATCATGGGATAAATCATCCAAAAGTATGCTAAATATGGGATTAAAATATGTTACTTTTACGGTTTATCAGTAGGTTTCCTATTAGGTTCTTGGAATAGCCGATAAGGCTATGGAGGCTAGTATAGAGGGTTAGGTTGGGGTTGGTTGAAGCTGGGTACTCCTTAATTGGAGGGTACCCCTTCTGTAACATCCTAGATTAGGGGTTATGCGTTTGGAGCATAACTCAAGTGTTAGTAGGCTTTAAGTGTGGTTGAGCATGTTTTAAGGGTTTTGAGAATCCAAGGATGTAGGAGGAAGTCTTGGAAAAGTATTGGAATTTTATTTTTAAAGGAGAAGTTAGGTGAAGAAGGCCTTAAGGAAAATTTATTGGATTTTATGGACATGAAAATGGGCTTGTGCATTCTTGCTTAATTTTATGAAACAACATGTCTATTGTGATATGAATGTGTTATGTGAATTCTAGAAACCTTGGAAATGTAAGGAAAGTGCATTTTTAGAAATGTTGGAAATGAAAGGAAATGTCTTGGAAATGTAGGGAAATGACTTGGAAATGTAAGGAAATGATTTAGAAATGTTAAGTTTCAAAAGAGGAAAGTGAACATTTTGGAAATCTGGAAATGTATGGAAATGTTAAGTTTAAAAATGGAAAGTGAACATTTTTGGAAACTTAGAAATGTAAGGAAATGATTCAAAAGAGGAAAGTGAACATTTCTGGAAACTTGGAAATGTAAGGAAATGTCAAGTTTATAGAGCCGAACGAAAATTTTTTGGAAACTTAGAAATGACTTAGAAATGTCGAGTTTTAAAGTTTAAAAGAGGAAATTAAGGCAAGGTGGCCTTAAAAGAAAAAGTTGGTGAAATTTGACACACAAACAGGCTTGGAAAAGTGGCCTGAAGATGTCACTTAGGGCCTATGGAAATGGCGCCACATGCAAGGGTGTTGGGCCTGAGTTCGAGTCACATGGGAAGCAAATAAAAGAAATTTTATTTTGCTTCCAGAAGAAGTGAGGTGGACGGCACAAGCCTTTAAAAAAGGAGGAGTTTTATTCTCTTTAAAATTCGGCTAATAAGAGGATAAATAAAGGATTTAATTTGGATTATTTTCAATAGATAATTGTTGGATTAAATTCTTTTAATTTGAATAAAGTGATAATTAAAGGGACAAAGCTATCAAAATAGAAGAGTGGAGGCCAAGTAAGGGACTCTAGCTTAGTAATTTCGGCTATAAAAGGAAAAGAGAGCCCATTCTCGCATTATTTTCTTGTTTCTTTGAAAGCCTCTGCGAATTCTCTTCACCAAATCTTCTTCTTCTTTTATTTTTGCCAAGCCGAAATACCTTGTGTTCTAGCCAAATCCTCCATCTTTATTCTTCCTTCTCTAATCCCTCCAAAAGCCGAAAGTTGTGGGATCATCATCTAGCCATAGCCGAATCTCTGAAGATTGAAGTGAAGGTGCAATCGATTTCTTCAAGTAAGGGTAAGGTCTCATTTGGTTTCATCCTTTTTCTTTTAAGATTTGCTGAAATCTAGGACTAACCCCATTAATGTCTTGTTGCCGAAACTTTGAAGAGATCTTTCGGGATTTACAAGGAAGGAGAAGTTCTTTTCAGAAGGTACAAAGATAGGCCACGTGTTCCCTAGTTATTCGGTGAGATTCGGGATTTAAAATCCACAAGGTAAGCATATGAAGTATTCGGCCAAGGCTTATTTTTGGTATTTAGAATTATTTCCTATTTATTCAAAAGCCGGAAACTGACCTAGTTAAATGATTTGGTGGCTAGCCGATTTTTAAGGAAGAAATACTACAAAGTTTTCGGGATTTGATTTATAGTGAAATCGGCAACAAGGTAAGTTTAAGTATACTAATCCTACTAGGATTTGGATTTATGGCCGAATGGCTTTTTAAAGTGATTAATCAAATGTAGGGATTAAGGATCTAAGCGGTAGATCAGATTTCGAGATCTCAAAGAATTTGCTAAGTGAATCAGGTGTGTACCCCACACTATCTTTTAATACGATGTATGGCTTAAACTTGTTATATGCTCTAATATGAAAATATAAGAATATGGCTAATGTACCATGTTATGGTACAAAGTACTCAGGTACGTTTCCTACTCCTACTAGGATTATGAAATATGTTATATTTAACATGTGAAAAGTGTCATGAATGTGAATTTAAGTATGATATGCATAATATGAATAATATGGGGCATTCGGGTTATATGAGAAAGGGGAAGTGAATATGGTGACTTCGGTCTCACTATCTGAATGTGGTGACTTCGGTCACATTATCTGAATGTGGTGACTTCGGTCACATTATCTGAATGTGGTAACTTCGGTTACATTATCTGAATGTGATGTCTCATGACACAATTATCTGGTGGCTATGCCACGAATTTTATATGGGCGATGAGCACGTCGACTGCAGCGACTGCCTTCGATGGTGTGTAGTAGATAGAGGGTTGACTTAGTAGTCTCCACGGTGTACAGGTTGGTACGGGGATGTGTATCGGATGGCACCTAGGTTTGGGTTTGGGTTGCATCATTAGTTTTATATGTTATATGAATAAGTATTTGATATGAAAATGTATGCCTGATCTATTGAATTTTAGTGTTGTGTACACATTGAGTCTGTTGACTCACCCCATTGTGGGACTATTTTTCAGGTGACGATCAATAATGGACCGGGTTCGGCAGAAGCTTAGGGAGGGCCATGCTCAGCTTGAATTTTTATTCAATATGGACACTTTAATTTTATTTAAGTACTTTGAAATTTTATTTTGGGATTTTACTTGATGTAATAAGGCCATAAGTTACATTTCTTTACTTTTATTTTTTTTTAATCACTATGTTACGAATTATTTGCAATTAAAGTTAAGTAAAATTTATTTCTTTAAAAATAAACCCTAATTGTTTTGTCACCTTAATTAATTGGATTTTAACATAAGATAAATGGGTTTTTAACTCAAGCCCAACCCAAAACGATATTTTTCTTAAAATCGCACAAGTTTTTCCCAAGAAACAAATGAACTTTGAATCCGTTTACTTGAGGAACATACTAGATTCAGTCCAGGCTCGTGGGCCGGGTTTGGGGTGTTTCACCTTCATTCCCTCCCCACCTAAGATTGGGGTGGTCACATCACCATGGATTACAGGTATTTGAGAATGGATTATACCCTCTATTGAGACTCAGCTTTGATGGTATATCATATTATGCATGGATCTTTGATGGTAAATCTGCGTTTAAGCGAATTTTGAACTGTGCATTGTATGTGAATGCTTTGGTAACAATAGTAGCATCATGTAGCTTGAGCTCAACAACTAGATCGAGCAAGGGGTGTTACATTTAGTGGTATCAAAGATATTGTTTAGTTTATTCTAAGACTAAATGTAGTGTGTGTTGAGCCTAGAATTGCATGCCACAATAACATGTGATAGTGTGACGCAATATGATTCGATCTAACTATGTTTTCTTATAGATATATTGTGTCAGTCGAGTTTAATCGTGTCATCTAAGATAAGGTATATTGTAATGTACCCGCTTCTAATCAGGGAGCTTGTAATAGTTGATCAGCTATTTAACGTCATAGCAATAATGTGCAAGCATACACTATCGATGGAAATATAGTAGACAGATATAAGTCTGTCAGATATCGATCCCACGAGGATGGTTGTCTTTTGTCTATCAATGTCAGTGCAATAAATAGATAAAAACGAGATAAATTGTGATAGTAGTTGTTGAAGTAATAACTTGAAAACAATAAGATAAAATATGATAATGATAAACTTGGATCTCGACGTGAATATTCAACAGAATACTAAGTGCTCATAAGGTATAAAATGATAGGTGATTGTCGATGCATTAAATTGCAATGAATATCTTACCAAGATTAACTTCTATATTTAATCTAAGACTTAAACATGCACATTAGCCACACCTTCCGATGATGGCAATTGAACACTATTAAGAACAAGTGGATTAAATTCCTCTAATCCTCAAGCAACTTCATTTGTCATGCTTGTTAGCTTGAACTCTCACTACACTTTCCAGTGTCAGTGACCACAATAACACTTCCATGCTAAAAACATTCAAACCCAAAAATTAAATAGTAGAAGAAAGATTGAATAAAATAATATTTAACCTAAAAAAAAATGTATATTTCCATACAAACATGAAATAGAAAGTAATCATCAGTGTTTAGAAAAGAAAAATAAAAAAAGTGGAGTGTACTATTCCTAGAAAACCTCGAATTGATCTCTCAACTCCCTCTTGTGTCACACTCAGGGCTCCTCGTCAAGAGCTAATCTGCATCCCTTTCACTCGATTCATGTAACATCATGAAATTGGGCCTAGTAGGATTGGGCCCAATGGGCCTTAAGCGTAGTAGCATTTAAATTTTTGGAGAACAAGAGATCGACTTAAATGCAAGTTGGACCTATTAGATAAGTGATTTTGAAAGGTTATGGGGCTTCTATGAAGTCCCAGGATCAAACTTTGGCTTTAGGGAAATTTTGGTTTTAAGCGAGAAAAACCCTAGGAGTTAGTAGGTAGGCTTTAAGAATAAAATGTGGAGGAAAATGACACAAGTGGAGTGTGTGGTGTAGTGGCAAAGTGATGCCACATAAGAGACAAGGGAGTGACGCCACAAGGAAAGAAAGAGGTCAAGGTTCAAGTCTTAGCTCTTGCACTTTGGTTTTCTTTTTAAATGGATTTCAGAATTCGGCTATAGATTTATATTTAGTTGCGCATGGTTTAAGACACAAGAGGAGCTTGTGGCCAAGTGGCTAGAGGCGTGGATTATGTTATAAGGGGGCCTGGGATCGAATCTCATGAAAAGAAAGGAAATATTTATTTTGCGAATTGGACGGCAAGAGTTTGAGTTGGATTTAAACTCTACTGACGAAGGGATCCCACATCGAAAAGATACAAAGAAGGAAGGTGAGAAGCTAGCTATATATAGAGCATTCTAGGAGGAGAGTGAATATACCTTGGTGGGCGTTTGGGCGAAGGAGTGGTCGGAGTGCGAATAGCACCAGATTTCCATCAGGTGTGTACTTCTCTACTCTAGCTGTAGAGCGGCAAATGCTGAAGTGCCGGTCACGGCAATAGTAGCCACACGAGCTTATGAGTGCACGTGTGGGGGCCTCGACGCGATAGTTGAGGCCATCTTAAGTATTCTTGTAGGTTGATGCTTTTGGGCCGCGAAGGGCCGAATAGGGCCCAGTGGGCCCATATGAGTAAAATGTATGATGGTGTAGTATATAGTGAACTAGGCTAGGTGAATCTCATATACGTGGCTAAATTTGTGCTAGGTGGGCCACACGAGCGTGTGGGCCCGAATGGGCCAAAATCGGGTTTTAGGCACAATAGTTTGGTACGACCGGAAATGGTAGTTGAGTCGCACGAGGCGACATTGGGCCTTTGGAAAGGCCATTCCAGGTACAAAATTACTGAAATACCCTTAGTGGGTAAATTACTAAAATACCCCTAGAAGGTAAATTACTGTTATATCCTTAGAGGTTGGTTAGCTTGATTATGTCGTATTTATTATTCTGATTATGATGGTAATTCGTTTCATACATTATCTTTGATATATGATTTGCATACATGTCATACTGCATACACGAATTACTATGTCATGACATGTTGCATGGGCTTGGGGTATGATGTGAAGAGGGAGGAAACATGATCTCTTTTAGACTGTCACCAGTGGTTTGGTACCACAAGTGGGTTGGCCCCATATACTATATTTTGTGACTAAGTTTCAGTGGTTTGGAACCACCAGTGGTTTGGTACCACATATATTATTTCTGTAACTCGTCCCAGTGGTTTGGCACCACAGTGGTTTGGCCCCACGTATGGATAATAGGGATTGTCACCAGTGGTTTGGTACCACAAGTGGGTTGGCCCCACAGACTATTATTTGTGACTTTTGTCACCAGTGGTTTTGGACCACCAGTGGCTAGGTGCCACAAAAGTTGGGTAGATTCTGGAGATATGGTGGATGGATACTATGTTGATTGGGTTGCATTACATACATGCTTAATATATGATTGGTGTGAGAGCTCAAACCTCAACTGGATGGGGATTTACACACTGAGTCTCGGTGACTCACCCCTTTGCTTATTTTTCCAGGTAATCATTAGATCGCGGATTTGGGAGCTGAGGCGGACTTGTGCTGGCCATGCAACGTTTTCTCGTAAACTCGTTCATTTTATTTGGACTTATTTTTATTTGGGTTTTTGTTATGTAATAAGGCCAGTATAACTTTAATTTTGGTATCTTATTTGGTTTAGCTTTTAATTTGATTACTGCCTATTATTATTAAATGTTCAATACAGGAATTTCCTAAACCCTTAATAATCATTTTCAAAGTATTAACAAAAGGATAACAAGTGAATAAATATTTAAACTCGAAATTTTTAACAAACCCGCAGTTTTTAAACAACCTTTTATGTGACATGCCAGATCCGGTCGTAACGTTTAGGCCGTGTTTGTGGTGTTACAATTCACCCGTAAGAGACTTAAGCCGCCATAGCTGAAAAGCTTCAAAAGATAGGTTGAAAAAGATAATGCCCCTAAAAAAAAACCCTTGTAATATCCCGGGTTAGGGGCTATTTTGTTGTTGCATGATATGACATGTGTTGGGACTGTTATGTTGTTGTTTGTGTGATTCGGGGTTTAATGGTAGGCTAGGAGTAAGCCTGAGTAGGTAGAAAAATTTTAGTTTTAAGCTTTGGGTGAGAGGAGCTGTTGGAGCTGGGGTTTACAATTATTTGTTGGTGAATTTTAGCACAAGAGTTGAGCTGGTAAAGTGGCAAACCATGCGCCACTTGGGGCTTGTGTTTGGCGTCACTTGCAAGGGAAGGAGGTCCTATGTTCAAGCTGCTGAAATCCCACATTTTGCTTCCATTTTTACGGCATGGAGGAGGAGTAGTAGTGTGCAGTTCAAACTCTGCTATTGACTTGGTCTTCACATTCGAATGGTGGGTGGAGAGGAATTTTAGGAGGTTGACTTGTTCAACCAATTTTGAATGTGTGGAGTGGAGTGAATGGGGATTGAGGCCGAAATTTTAGGGGGAGTTTGGGGGGAGTGACGGCAGTAGTGTGGGTGTGTGATAGTGCCGAAATTCATTTTTGAGTTTTGTGTTTTTTGGTCAAAATCTTTAGAAGCAAATTTTCCCTTTTGCCATACCAAAACCGAAAGTGTAAGCTCTCAATTGCCGAACTGTGTTGCCTTTTTGAGAAGGTGTTAGCCGAATTTCCTCCAAGTAAGTCTTTCTTTTCCTTTTCAAAACCGAATGCCTAAAGAATTTCTTTCACTTTCTTTTTGAAACCGAATGTGCAAACATCTAGTTCTTAGAAATTATTTTGTGTCAACTTTTCTTAATATAAATCCTATTCTTTCAATCTTCTTTCTATTTCAAATTGTTTGAGTAGAAAGTAAAAAGTCTCTTCTTCCCATATTTTCTTCTTGGTTGAGCCTAGTTAGCCGAAACTCTCATCTTCCAAACACCTCCACCGTTTCTCTTATTTCTTTTGGATTCATCTTTTATTTTCCTTCTTTCCTAAGTACTAGTGCCGTTTCTCTATCTCTTCTCACCCTTGTTCTCATTCTTTTCTCTCTAAGCCGAACCCAAGGGTGTTGAACACCTAAAGACCGAATCCTCTTCTTTTGAAGCCTTGGCCGAATCTCCTCTCTTCCCTGGTGTGGGGTTGGCCGTATTTTGGTGATTGGGTGTTGGTAAGTGCAAGGCCGAATGGTCATATCTCCCTCTTTTGGTTTTTGTTGGTTATGGTTTGGTTAAGGGACGATTATGGTCAGTTGATTTCGATTAAGTTTAAAGTGATTAGTGATTAACTATTGGTTTATTAGGGTGCTGATTGTTGGAAGAGGAATCACTGCTTGACTCAGATTTGGTAGGAAACCAAATCACCTTCAAGGTAAGGGATTGAAATTAACCCCTTTGGGTTTATATGTCTTTGGCCGAATGGTTTTAGTGCTTAATCCTATGTTGGCCGATTGTTTTAGGGGCTTGACAATCGAAGGACATAAATCGTTCGTAGGGATCTTTGGACTCGTATTATCAAGTGTGTAACTAACACACCCCCTACTTAGTAGCGTTGTTAATAAACTTGATTGCTTAATAAGATTGAAACAGTGAGAAGGATAATTGGATACCCAATAAGGGGTATGTGTACGATTCGGGTAAGTCTGTTCTATGATGAGTATTAATGATAATACATGATATCATGATTTATGTTATGCATGTTATGAGTTGTAATGCTTGATATGTTAGCATGATATGCATGGCTTGTATGAGATGCATAACCCCATGAGTATGATATGTATGGGTGATACGAGAGGAGGGAGCGATGATATATTGTCTTTGTGAGCACCAGTGCTTTGGTAGCACACTTTGTGACTTTGGGTCACCAGAGGTTTGGCACCTCCAGAGGTTTGGTACCTCAGCGTCTCGTCCCAGTGGCTCAGTACCACAGTGGGTTGGCCCCACAGATGATTATACGGGATTGACGCCAGTGTTTTGGTAACACACGATGGGTTGGCCCCATCACCAGATTTGTGACTACGGTCACGGTGCTTTGGTAGCACATTGTGTCTTTGGGACACCAGAGGTTTGGCACCTCATTGCGACTTATCCACGTGGTTTGACCACCGTGGGTTGGCCCCACTTGAGATATGGGATAAATGCGCTAGTGTTTTGGTAACACACGATGGGTTGGCCCCATCATCGATTTGTGACTTCGGTCACGGTGCTTTGGTAGCACAAGCGTGTCTTTGGGACACCGGTGGTTTGGTACCACATTGATGGATATTGTGTCTTTGGGACACCAAAGTGTTTTAGTAACACATTGTGACTATACGTCACGGTGGTTTGGCACCACCGGTGGTTTGGTACCACACGGGGTAGAAAAGGCGATATGGATGGTTAGGACTGGGTTGCATTAATTATATTGCTGTGTATGATGTGTGTTAGCATGTTGTTTCTTCGGGAGCGGGATTTACACACTGAGTCACTCGACTCACCCTCTCCTTGACATTTCAGGTGCCTCGTAGACGCGGACATGGAGCCGAGATGGACTCGGGGTGCACATGCCATGCTTTAATAAGAGTTTGCTCAGACTATTGCATTTGGGTATTTCAACTTATTTACTTTTATTTGGGTTTTCATTTGGATTTGTAAAAGGCCTTTAATTTATGATTTACGATGTTTATGTTTTAATTAAATTCTGATATGCCTTAACAAAATAAGTTGGTATGAATTTCACTAAAACTTGGAAAGATAACGAATTCAAAATCATAACGCAATGTGTTTTTAAACTATACCATCGGGTATCACACTAAGTCCTCGTGATAAACAAATACAAATGGTTTTCAATTCAAACTTGCAGTTCTCCTAAGTTTAAAAGTGTTTTATGTATCACTAAGAAACTAATGAGGTTTTAATGGTATAAACTCGTTTTAACTACACATTCTGGCTAAGTTTTCAAAATCTCAGGGTTACAAATACATCAACCGTTTTTTCAAACAAGTCCACTCAAATTTGTTCAAACACACTGTGTTTTCACTCAGCTTTTAAACTTTAAATCTAACTTCTCAAAAACGATTTCCCCGTAGCATACCAGATTCGGACGTGGTGTCTTATCCGGGTTTGGGGTATTACAACCCTCCTTTCACGTGTCCTTTCATCAGAATCATGCTGCATTTGTATGTACAAGTTGGTTGTACCAAACTAGACAGCTCACACCTTTTTGTTCTTATCCAGACAATTGTCAAGTGTAGCGACAATTCTGGTCGCAATCAGGAAATACTCATGCAGCGAAATTAGTACCAAAACATAACGAAGTTAAGGATAAATAGTTTAAGATCCACTAAGTTATAAAATTCAATTTACTGAACTAAAAATGCTAAAATATGTAGGGAGAAAACATATATTCTTTCTAGTACTATCAATAGACCATTTTTAGAGGTTTCAATGATAGTGGTTTAGGGGCCACAATTTTGATGAGCAAATTGTTATTTTATTATTTATATAATGTCTACAAGAATATATTAAGGGCGTATTAAAATTTTGTTAAGAAATTTTGATGTTTAAGTAGTTAATCAAGTAAAAAGGTCTAAATAAAAAAAAGTGTTAAAGTTGAGTTCTATTAGTTAAAATGGTCAAACGACTATGAAACTTTAAAGTAAATGGACTTATATGGTAAGTATACCATATGGACATGATTTAGTGGATTTTAAAGTTAATGACAAAGGTTAAATTAGTAATTTGATAAATAAAATTAAACTAAAATAAGGTAAAGATGGTATCATTTTCCCTAAGTATTTTTCACCACCAAAATTAAGGAAAGAATAAGCCATTTTTACATTTTTAAGGTCAAGCTTGCTTCTTGCATGTGAGTGTTTTCGAGTCCCGTTTTTAATGATTTTTATGTTTTTGAGTCCGTTTTAGCTTAATCTAGCTAGCCCGGAGATTAATTTGTAAAACTATTAAAGGTTGAGTGACTTTCCATGAATGTTCTTTGTTAGGTTTTGATGTTACTTGATGAATTATGAATCTTTGTTGAAAAATAAATAAGTTTTGTTAAGTGATTTTGGATGAATTTTAGAGTTAGGGATTAAAATGTTAAATGTGTAAATTCTAGGGTTTTGCTGTGAAATGATGGTTGTTATAGGTTGTTTCAAAGTACCTTGCATATATGGTTAATATGGGTTTAGATTGAACTGGTTAGATTCTAAGTTATAAACTTAAGGACTAAATTGAAAAAAGTTAAAATAATAGGGTAAATTGGTAAGTTTGCATAAATATGAAATGTGGATTAAATTGGATACTGGAATTAGTTAATTGATTGAAATTATCTATTTAGATCAAGATAAACCATGTTCAGACTGAGATCAAGGAAAAGCTAAAGCTTCGGACTAGTTCGATTAAACTACTACGCCCTAGTTGTTGAGGTAAGTTAGTATGAATGGTAATTGTGTTAATGTTACTTAAATTGAATGCTTACTATGTTATGTTTAGTGTAAATGGATAGATATATATAAACATATCAATTCTATGATGAATTGACGGATATTGAGTCTCAATTGAACCATAGGAATTCTTAGGATACAAATGACATGACATTAGGGATTTCATGTTTTGGGTGCTGGTCTTGAATGTCCTACCGATGGCTGAGGTCTTGCATTTGTTGTGGATTCTACACAGCTCGTGTGATTAGCATCGTGTAGCTTACATTTCAACCTACAACTCGTGTGAACAATGATGTAAAGGAAAGGTTTACGGTTATATGTAAAGGCACACTTCGTGTGAACTTTCTTGAGTATCCTATGAAATTCTAGATGGTTCAACGGGTAAGAAAAGGAAAAGGAAATGGTAAGTATGCAAATGCTATAAACATGACATTATGGTAACATTGATGATGTAAATGTTATACTTATACATGGTTGATTTCATATATATATTAACAAGTATGCTAACTTGTGAGTTTTGATGATGTTGCATAGGCTTATGCCAAGCATATGGTTTTGGTTGATATTATACTTATGCTTTATTTTTTGCAAATGAAATGGTAAGTTAAGTTTTGGTTTATACTAGCTTACTAAGCACTCGTTGCTTACGTAGTTGTTTTCTGTTGTTTTATATATTATCGAAAGCTCTATTTGGTTGGAAGATCGTCGGAGACCTAACACACTATCCAGAAATCAATTCGGTAGTTTTTAAGCATTTTGGCCAAGGTTTATAATGGCAGGTATAGGGTGTTTTGTAATGGTATTTTGATGAACGTGTTAAATTGTTTTGGCATGTATAAGTTTTGAAAGTTATGTTGGTTTGGTAACATTTGATGCCTTATCAAATTATGTCATTTTGGTTATCTTATTGTGCATGTTTATAAGGCTCTTTATGGTATGTTTTGGTAACTAGTGAATTAGGTTATCATGTTTGAAATGGTACAATATTGACATGTTTTGATAGTTGTTGTTTTGGTATATTGTGGTGCCTTTGAATGGCATATTGATCAGTTGAAATAGGATATTGAAATGGAATTTTGATGTGTGTTTCGGTAATATTTAGGTCCCTTTAAAGTGTACATGAATGGGTTGAAAAGTTATGCATGGCATGGTTTTGAGATGGCTTGATTTAAGGTAATTTTGGGTTCACACAACCTGAGACATGGGCGTGTGACTCAGCCGTGTAAGGCACATAGCCTGGCAACACGACTGTGTGTCATCTGGGAATTTCTTAGGGTTCAAGTTAGTGAGTTACATGGTCTAACATACGGCCTGGCACACAGGCGTGTGACACGGCCGTGTGACCCTACTCAGAGAGTTACACGTATGAGGACACGGGCTAGGACATGACCGTGTGTCCCTGGTTTGAAAGTTACATGACCTGGGGCTATGTCACACGGCTGTGTGACCCCTGTTTTACAATTTTTCCATCATTTCCTTAAACTTTCCAATTTCTTTCAAATTTGTCCCAAATTGCTCCTAAGCTATTTTTAGGGCCTCGATAGCCCAATTTAGGGACAATATGCAAGTGAATGAATGATTTATGATATTATTAATTGTTGAATGACATGATGTTTAATGTTTCTGATTGTATGTTAATGCTCTATAACCTTAATCCAGTGACAGAGACGGCATAGGGATGTTGTAACAACCCAATTTTCAATGGTATCGAAAACAGTCGTTCGAGACCACTAAATTCGACGAGTGAGTTCGAAAATTATATTATTTATTATTTACAATTCAAATGTGATTTTAGGAAGACTTTTGAATTAGTTATTTGTGTTTTAGAAGGAATTATTAGGTTAAGTGATTTCGAAAATGAATTATCAAGACGTTGATTTCATAAAATAAGCCATAAATATTTTTATAAATATTTACGGAGTATCATTGAGTTAGTATTAAATTTTCGTTAGAAAATTTAAACGTTTCGGTAGTTAATTAATTAAAAATGACTAAATTGAAAAAGGAGCAAAAATTGTTAAAGTGATAAAATAACTTAAATGTTAAATGAGGGAGGACTTAAAGGGCAAATTAACCCAAAGAAGATGGCTAAAACAGAAAAAGCAAAAAAAAAAAAGAAATTAGGTGATTAAGGGGCAAAATGGGAAATAAAATAAAATTTAATTAGATAAAAATGGGACTTAAAAGAAATCTAGACATTTCTTCACAATTCTTCAGCCAAAAACACTATAAAAGGACCCCAAGAAGCTAGTTTTTCATATTTTTACTTCAAATCAAGAGCCCGTAGATCAACGAGAAAAAAAGAAATTAGCAAAATAGTCCCTAACTACTGCAAACTTACAATTTAGCCTAGGTAAGTTCGTATGGTTAAATTTTAATGTTATATATTTATTGATTAATGGTATTTTGTATTTATTCGTGACATTTGTTGAAAATAAAATTATTTTTAACTTTATGAAATTGAATCAAGTATTCGAAGTGAACGGAACGCAGGATTGAGTACAGTCGTTCAGTGCAAAAGAGAAATTGACGGTAAATTACCCAACTAAATCGAGGTTCAGCATTTGTTGCTTACTTTCGTGTTTGCTTTCCTTTTAGCTCTCATGAGCTTCAGTTAACTCATATGAATTTTTGTTTAACCCTTCTGGGTTTCATTTTAGCTCTTCTGAGCTCCAGATTAACCCTTATTGGCTTCCATTTGGCTCTTATGAGCTTCCGTTTAACCCTTACGAGTTTTCGTTTAGCACTTATGTGCTTCTGTGCAGCCTTCGAGCTTCTGTTTACGATGTACTCAAATCCATAAGACGTTCTCTAATTTGACAAGGACTGGTGAGTGCTATATAGAATTAATGTGGAATAATTTTAGTTATTATTAATGTTGAGCTCAAATAAGTGACTTCATGGGGTGAAGTTGTGATTGTAGGAATAATATATTGAACAGTTTACTTAAATAAATTGTTGTTGTATGTTCGGTAAGATTTATATTAAAGCCAACGAACTTACTAAGCTTCATTAAGCTTACTGTGTTGTTTAATGTTCTTTGTAGATTTTCAAGATGTTCGGCGGATCGGATCAACACATCAGTCACATTATCCAGATTGCTCCAGTAGATTTTGTTATGCACTTTATGGTTTATATGGCATGTATAGGGTTGGATTGGAAAAGTGCTAAATTTAAATTATGGTTGTGAATGACTTATATATAAATATATGTTTGTATGCACGTATTTAGTGGTAGATTTTGGTAAATCAATGAATGGAGTTATTTTGGTAGTTTAGCTAATTAAATCTTGTGATAGTATATATTATGTTTAAAACATGATTTTTTGGCTTGTGTTGATTGTTTTATTGAGGCTATTTGATATATTATAATGTTGTGTATAAGTTGATATAAAAAAGGGTGAGAAAAGTGGCCTTAAAATGGCCTATTTCGTCCACATTGGCAAAGACACGGGCGTGTGTCACCTGCTTTTAAGAAAAATTTTGAAATTTTGGGAAAAATTCTGTAACAGCCTGATTTAGGGGCTAGTCGGAACAGTGGTTCAAAACCACTAATCCGAGGTTAGAGAAATTTATTTTCATGATATTTTATGAGTTAGAGTATGATTGTATAAGTACATGAAAATTTTTGGTGCTTTAATTTTAGAGATTTCATGTTAAATCGTGAGAAAGGACTAAATCGCATAAAGTGTGAAAGTTTAAAATTTCTAGCTAAAGGTACCTAATAGCCATAGAATATTAATTGGAGGTCTTTAAAGGGCAATTAGCCCCTTAAATAAAGATTGGTCGGCCATAGGGGACAATAGAGGTCAAAATTTGGTCAAGTAGGTGGATTAGGTGGACTAAATTGGGACTTTATATTAAAATAAAGAAAGAAAAGATATCATCTTTTCTTCTTCATTCCTCCACCAAAAATTAGCAGCAAATAGGGGCTTGAAAGCTTCAAAAATTTTAGCACACTCTTCTCTTTACAAGTAAATGTTCTTGTGATCATTTCTTGATAAAAATTGTACTTTTAGAACCTCTAAAGCTTAAGCTTTCTAAAGAGGGGACTATTTTGTTAAATGGTGAAAAGTTTAGAGTTTTTCCATGAAAGCTTTTAAGTTGTTTGCTGCATTTTTATGGAAGAAAATGGTCCTAGTTGTTAGATGAACAACTTTTGTGTAAGGTGTTACCAAGAAAACACATAAAATGACCTTTTTATAAAGGTTGTAAAATATAAAGTAGATGTGTGAAATGTTGAGTTTTGATGGTAACCATAAGAGAAATAAATGTTCACCTAGGCTCGTTGAAGAGAGAAATTTGATTAGAATTGATTTCCGAGCCTAGGGGTAAAATGGTCATTTTGCAAAAGTCTAAAGGCAAAATAGTAATTTTGTCAAAGCATAGTTATTGAAATGCATCTATTAATGTGATAATTAAATGAACTAATTTGCTATTATAGATCAAGAAAAACCAAGAATTTACCTCGACTGGGAAAGAACAAAGTATCGGACTAGATCGACGATCTAGCTTATTTTGAAATCGAGGTAAGTTTGTATGTGATAAATTCAACATTTATGCTAGTATGTTTGAGAATGTTTGATATTATAATGATACATGATATTCTATGAAATCGAGTATTGGTGTTGAATGAGAAAGATGATAGAAGTTGAAATGTTGAAGTCCCAGTTGGGCTATAACGAATGTGAGAATACTATCATCGAGACATGAGATGGATAAGGTCCCAAGTAAGACCATGTCGGGACATGGCCTCGGCACCGAATTGAGATCCCGTATAAGACCGTATCTGGGATATGGCTTCGGTATTGAAAATAAGAATCGTATAAGACCATATTCGGGATATGGCATCGATACTTGAGGTGAGATTCCGTATAAGACCATATCTGGGATATGGCATCGGCACTCAGAAGTAACCCCATGAAAGACCACATCTGGGTTGTGGCATTGGCTTCTTGTTTATGTAATGACAATGAATATGCATCTTTGAATATCCCTAGTGATTTAGCAGGATAAATAGATAAGCTTGGAAATAAAAATGAGATTTAGTACTAAATCCATGTGAATGAGTGAATACAGGTACCCGTGAGTAATTTACGAGGAATGTTTACGATATGTGGCATGGTATGTTTACGATATGGGACGTCGAAGTTCGGAAATCACACTATCAACATCTCATTGGTATAATAAAGTTAGATATATTTTGAGTATGGCATGTATAGGACTTGTGTATTTTTTTATGTCGTATTTGTTAGCCAAAGAGTTTGCTATTTATGTCATCAAATTCACTTTGTAAGTAGCCATTGGAATTGGGCCAATACTTGACAAGTTTATATATATTTATTGATGATGAATTATGAAGTTTATGCTTGTGTGGATGCTTTGACTTGAGTTCTTGGAAGTGCCTTAGAGTCATGAGTTATGTTGAAATGAGATTATATAAGTATGGTTGCTATGTAGGGTGGCATTTGGCTTGGAATATAGCCTTTTTAACGTCCACACGAGCAGGCACACGGGTGTGTGTCTAGGCCGTGTGTGACACACGGTCAGCCTTATGGGCGTGTTGCTCGGTCGTGTGTCCCCTTGTAAACTAGGTTTACAAGTTAGTATGCTCAGTAGTAAACACATGGTCAGAGACATGGCCGTATGTCTCAGCCGTATAGGAGGCACGACCATGGACATGGGTGTGTGCCCAGGCCATGTGAAGTCTGCACCTAAAATTTGGAATTTAATTCGACACACAGTCTAAGGACGTGGGCTTGTCGAGGCCGTGTGAGAGACACGGGCCAGGGACACGGGCGTGTGTCTGACCGTGTGAAAACCCTTGTAGGTTCGAGGGCGTGTGTAACCACACGGCCTACCCACACGGGCGTGTTCCATTTCACACGGGTATGTGGCCCCTGTTTAGGCAAAATTTTTCTAGATACGTAAAAGCTTCCGGTTTAATTCTGAGACCTTCCAAATGTATGTTTAAGGCCTCGTAGGCCCATAATAAGAATGTTATGCATATGAATGAGAAGTTGAAGTTGGAAATTGAAGTTGAAGTTGGAAATTAAATTTTAAAGCCTGAAGTGGTAAGTTCAAGCAAGTTAAGTCTGATAATGCCTCGTACCTGGTTTTGGAGTTGAATACGGGTAAAGGGTGTTACAAATTCCTTGAGTATTCGGTTTAGTCCCGGTCCACTTCTAAGGTGTATATTGGGCCTCGAGGGCCCATCTAAGGGACAATATAAGTGTTAAATGAATAATTCTTGATATGTATATTAAAGGTTGTGAAATGTCCAAATTTAATTTGTAAAGTCCGGTAATGCTTCGTAACCCTGTTACGGCAACGGATAAGGGTTTGGGGTGTTACATATGTTACAGAGCTAGTCATAGTGTGCCCGTTTTGCAAGGTCCAAAAAGTGAAATTCAAGATGTTTTCTCTCAAAAGATGAACTAATGGTTCTTAGAGTTTATGCGAGCTGATCTTGTGGCTTCATAACCTCCACCCCTGATTGTGTCTCCCATGAAATCCTCATTGTCCTCAAAATTCGGTAACTATTGACAGACCTTCAATTGATAAGATTAAAAAATGTAGAGCTGAAGAATTCAATGGTAAAATTAGATTATCCTATTAGAATTGAATACTGGCTGAGATGCGCTGTGTCACGTGTGAAAGATGAAGCTTAACAGTGGTGGACAACTTTAACAACAATTATTCCTAAAGATTGAGTAAATTGGGTTGTACCAAGGAAAAAGAAAAAGAGAATTTCTGTTGTTGAAACAAGGAAACATGTATGTAATAAAGTATGAACAAGAATTGATTTGCCGTAATTTGGTGTAGCAGATTAAACTACTTTCAGCACTTTCGAAGGTTAAAAGCAAGTATTTTCATTAATTTTTAGTTATGTTTTAATACGTTTTCCTAAAGTTAATAAAGTGTGCAAGTTGAGTCTTTTATTGACCTTAGGGGCCGAATGAGGCCTAAGGGTGAGCTCATGAACTTTACAAGTGTGCAGGAGACTATTAGAAGGCGTACTAAACTAATACTTGTCACTACATCGCAACATGGAATGATTAATGTCGCAACATAGGGAGCAAAATGGAAAAATCAGGAGACTGTCTTCGACGTCGTGGCACAACTTAAGGGTGTCACGACATACCCTTGAAGATATCCCAAGAAGAGTATACTTACTCATTTGTCGCGACACTGGTCTTGGTGTGTCACAACATCAACTCTGGACGAGAATTAAACATGAGCTAGGAGGTGTTTTGGTCCGCACACTCAAACTTAGAGCTTAGGAACGTCAACTAACCTAGGGTTAAGGACGACAGCCATCTGAAATCTATAAATAGGCTCCTTTATCACATGTTAAGGACACCAATTACTTAGACTAGAATTCTACTTTTAATTTCAGTGTAGTTTTTCTTTTCTTAAGTTTTTAGATTTATTTTCAGTTGTTCTTTCTTCTATATAAGGATGATCTGATTTGTGGAGACAATCAAACTTCTGGCTTCATTCTTAATACAAATTAGGCGTTTTCTTAAACTTTATACTTCGATTCATTCTTCATGTTCTATCTTTATATTGTTTCTATACTCTTTAAGAAAACCAAGAGGAACTAATCCTTCTATGTGGGATTAGTGAGTGGAGGTATGATCTGTTAACTAATTTGTAAGATTACTCAATGGATCAGCTATTTGGGAAAGGAAGAACCTAAAACCCTAGGCCTGACAACACTAAGAAGTCATCAAGGTGGGAATTAACTGAAAATTGGTATGGCCTATCCGTGAACAGCTTCACCCCAAGCTAGTCTGGGCTGTGAGGTCGAAACATAAGTAGTCATTGCCAACTTGTTATTTGAGTGGAAGATAGGAAGATCCTGTTGGGATAGCGACTAGTTGATTGATGAGGAACCCGAAGTGACAGTTTGTATCACCCCAAACCCGGCCTAAACACCACGACCGAATCTGGTATGTCACATGGAAAGGTTGAAAAAAAACTTTGCAATTTTAAAAACTTCGCGTTTGGATTTCATTTTGAAAGTCAGATTCAGTTTTAAAGTTTTCTTGCAAATTTTCAATAATAATACTAACAGTCGAAAACAGGTTTTGTGATACGAAAACCCGAAACTTGTGGATTTCAGAAACATGACATTTTGAAAACAATGTTTGTAGTTCTAAGAAAATTTCCGAATTAACATATTTATCTGCTTGTGATTCGTTTGTTAATATTTTGGAAAATGATTGTTTATATATATATATATTTTTTGGAAAAACTCTGAATTTAACATTTCACAATATATAATAACCGCATTAACCAAAAAGCCAATTTAAAATCCTGGACGCCTTATTACATAACAAATTCCCAAATTAAAAGTAAGTTTAAATAAAGAAAACGAAGTTTACGGAAGAAGTAATGCATGGCCACCGTTGAGTCCACCTCGGCTCCAAATCCTCAAACTAGGAGTTACCGACAAAATTTAGCAGAGGGGTGAATCACGAGGACTCAGTGTGTAATTCCCTTTACGAACGAAATCTGGGCCTAAGCCCACAGAAGCATATTGGGCCTTAGCCCTCACAGTAATGAATTTGGCTGAAGCCCCAACAACATGGCATATCAGATAGTGTATGCAATGCAACCCAACCCAACCTAGTATTCCATCCTCTACACACCACTCATACCTGCCAAACACACTTGTGGGGATTTCTACAATCAACCCTCCATCCGCTACACTCCTCATATGTGGCACCAAGCCACTGAATGTGGTACCAAACCATTGAAATAATGTGACAGAGTCACCGATATATGTGGTACCAAACCACTGAAATAATGTGACAGAGTCACAAATATATGTGGTACAAAACCACAAAAATAATGTGACAGAGTCACCGATATATGTGGTACCAAACCACTGAAATACACTTCCCATTTCAATCAATATCATATCCCAATCCCATGCAACATGTAATCAAATATAATGAATGTAACATATGTCATTGCAAATCAAATCACCAGAGCATATAGAAATTCATGATAAAGAATTTATAAGACACCACCAAAGGTAACTAACCTGGTATTTCCGATTTTACCCCCCAAGGATAACTCAGCAGCCATTACTGATGTTTCAGCTTTTAAATAATTCACATACTAATTAATAATCAACAAGAGATGGTGTGACTATTACACACTTGATTATGCAAAGAACTAGACACTCCTGATCGTTTTTATTCTCACTAGCGGGAATAACTATTATCTGTCTATCCCAAACGAATGTCGGCTCTCTACCACAACCCGGAGAAAAGTCTCGAACCACTGACATATCCTGTCATTTGAACTTAGGAGTAGAGACTACGAGTCCACTCTCCTCCCTAGATTGGCTAGCACTCGCATCCATGAAGAGAATCTTTGATCAGTACAGTACTTTCAGAGAGATCGATGATTGTCTAATCAAAGAGATTGGGTTATGGCAGAGTAAAACAAAAGAGAGTCTAATCATATAGGACTAGAGAAAAACTCCTTACCTTAATTATGAACGCCGCTTGGTTCTATTCTCTGGACTGAGTTCCAAGATGTCTTAGGTTCGACCACTGCTGACACGAGTTCTGGCTTCCTACGAACGAACAAACACGCTTTAAGGCGGAGAGAGTACTTATATTCGGCCTTGCAACAATCAAAGCTGATTGAGAAGAGACTTACGGCAAACCCAAAAGGGGTGCTTCTAGATGTTCGGCTTATAACAAAAGATGAGAGATACGGTTTTAGTTTGACACAAAAGGGGTTTCCGCTTAAGAGAAGAACATGAGAGAGGAGAAAAGAAAAGTGAAGAAAATAGACAACTGAGGTTCGGCTAGTTAAGCATGAAATAAAGGTGCAAGGAGAAAAGATGAAGAAAATAGATGAGGTGTGGAAGAAGAGTGATTCGGTCAAAAGAAGAAGAAATAGAAAAGATGAAGTGTTGAGAACGTTTGGCTCCAAGGAGAGAATAGACTAGAACACGAAATAAATGAGAGGGAAGGAAAATGGCAAGCAGAGATTCGGCTATGGAAAAGAGAGTGTAGAAAAACAAAAGAAAAAAATTGAAATAAAAGGAAAGATGATCTGACTGAGGGAGGGTTTGGTTAATAGCAATCAACATAAAAATGAAGGAAAAGGGACCCGAAATGCCTTATGTCAAAAACACAAAACGTAAAAAGAATGCTAAAGAACTAAAGAATTCGGCACAACACTCCCACAAGGTTTCGGTTTTGCTAACTCATACCAAGATGCCGAAACTCCCTAGCAACAACATCACATAGCCAAAATTCTCCTCCCAACTATCCAACATTCGGCCCACTCTCACTCACCTCCCCACTTCCTTGATCTGCTCCTTGTTTCACTCTCCATCCACCAATTTGAATTGTTTGACCAATTCAAACTCCCCAAGCTACTCTTGTCCATCCATTTGAATACGTTGACTAATTCCACAACCACCATGGTTGAGTCCCAGCCGAAAGCCACCTCCTCCTCTCCTTGAGCACAAAAATTAAAGCTCTACAATGCCATAGTGGGACTCGAACGCCTTCCCCCTTGCTCTACCAGTGACGCCACAACCTCCTGGCCACATGCCCAACTTGTGTCTTCAAACACAAATAAATATTCTTAAAGCCTGCTTCCCCTAGCTCTCCCCCTAAAGTGCTCTAGAGAGAAAAATTTACCAAAGCCCTGGCTTGAACCCGAGCCTTCCCAAAACCCCCAAACACACCAAAACAATAAGTATAGCTAGCCAAACGCAAGAGACAGTGCAAAATGCAGAACCTTTAATTCAAGGATGTCACAGTTCTACCCCCTTTAAAGAAATTTCAGCTTCGAAATTTACCTGATCAAAAGAGGTGAGGATATTACTGTCGCATCACATCCTCTAGCTCCCATGTGGCTTCCTCTGAATCATGATTTCGCCATAAAACTTTGACCAACAGAACCAAATTCCTTCTCAACACCTTACCATCTTGATCTAAGATCTGCACTGGTTTTTCTTCAAAAGATAGGTCTGGTCTCACTTCAATTTCTTCCACCGGCACTATGTAAGATGGATCCGAATGATAGCGCCTCAACATTGAAACGTGGAATACATCATGTATCCGATTCAACTCCAGAGGTAATTCATGTTGATAAGCTATTGGTCCCACAAGTTTCAACACTCGATAAGGGCCGATGAATTTGGGGCTCAACTTGCCTTTCCGTCCAAATCTTAGAACCTTCTTCCAAGGTGAAACTTTCAGAAAAACCTGATCACCCACTGAGAACTCTATATCCTTACGCTTCAGATATGCATACGATTTTTGCCTGTCGGTAGCTTCTTTAAACTGAGCCCGAATCAACTTTACCTTTTCCTCTGTGTCTGAGATTTATTCTGGACCCAGCAACTATCGCTCACCCAACTCCGTCCAGCAGGTAGGGGTACGACACTTACGACCATACAACGCCTCGTAGGGTGCCATCTGAATGCTGGATTTATAACTATTATTGTATGCAAACTCTGCCAACGGAAGAAAATCCTCCGAACTACCCCTGAAATCGATTACACAACCCCTTAACATGTCTTTCAAAATATGAATTACTCTCTCTGACTGACCATCAGTCTGTGGATGAAACGCCGTGCTGAAATCCAGTCTTGTACCTAAAGCTTCATGCAACGCCTTCCAGAATCGTGATGTAAACCTAGGATCCCTGTCTGATATGATAGACATGGGTACCCCATGCAACCTCACGATTTCTGCCACATACAACTTGGCCAACTTCTGAAGTGAGTAATCCACACGAACCGGTATGAAGTGGGCGGACTTCGTTAACCGATCGACGATCACCCACACTGAATCTTTCTTAGTAGGCATAAGAGGTAGCCCACTAACAAAGTCCATCGTTATCCTCTCCCACTTCCAAAGTGGAACCTTCACTGGCTACAGCAACCTCGAAGGCAACTAATGTTCTGCCTTCACCTGTTGACACGTCAAACATTTACTCACAAACTCAGTAACTTCCTGCTTTAGACCTGGCCACCAATACTGTTCACGTAAATCTCGATACATCCTGCTCCTACCGGGATGCATAGCATATGGGCTACTATGCGCCTCCCGCAGAATCATTTGTCTCAACTCAAAATCCTTCGGCATACAAATCTTTCCTCGAAAACATAATACCCCTAAACTGTTCAGACCAAAATCCTCTGTCTCACCACCCTGCACCTGTTGAAGTCGAGAACTTATCACTTCGTCTGACAATTGCTTCTCTTTAATCTGACTTACCCATTTAGGCTTCAATTGAAGTTCGGCTAATAGGCTACCATCTTCATACAGACTGAGATGTGCAAACATTACCCTCAAATCTGATATCACCTTACGACTCAACGCATCTGCCACTACATTAGCTTTACCCAGGTGATACTCAATCGAGCAGTCATAGTCCTTCAACAACTCAATTCACCTCCGTTGCCTTAAATTCAACTCCTTCTGGGTAAGGAGATACTTTAGGGTCTTATGTTCTATGTAAATAATTGACTTTGCTCTATACAAGTAGTGTCTCCAAATCTTCAGGGCAAACACTACCACAGCTAGCTCCAAATCATGAGTGGGATAATTCACCTCATGTGGTCTTAATTGCCAATACGCATACGCTACTACCTTCCCTTCTTGCATTAGCACACATCCTAACCCTGTGTGTGATGCATCACAATAGACGACGAACTCCTTCCCTGCCTCAGGCTGAATCAACACTAGTGCTTCAGTCAAGATCCTCTTTAGCTTCTCAAAGCTTTCCTGCTTCTTATCAGCCCAAACATACGGTACCCCTTTCCGTAACAACTTGGTTAATGGTGCAGCAATCAACGAGAATCCCTCAACGAACCTTCTGTAGTACCCAGCTAACCCAAGGAAACTTTGAATTTCTGCTACAGACTTCGACGGCTTCCAGTCCAGAACAGTTTCAATCTTTCGAGGATCAACCCTAATCCCCTCGGCAGAAACAACATGCCCTAAAAAGGTCACTTCCTTCAACCAAAATTCACACTTGCTGAATTTGGCATACAGCTGCTTCTCTCTCAAAATCTGCAAAACTATCCGAAGATGCGAATCATGCTCCTCCTCAATCCTTGAATATACCAAGATATCATCTATGAACACTACAACAAACTGATCCAGGTAGGGTTAGAATAATTGGTTCATCATATCCATAAATGCAGCTGGTGCATTCGTTAACCCAAATGGCATCACTAAGAACTCGTAATGACCATAACGAGTTTGAAAAGCAGTCTTATGAATATCCGCCTCCTTGACCTTTAACTGATGGTACCCAGATCTCAAATCTATCTTCGAGAAAACTGAAGCTCCTCTTAGCTGATCGAACAAATCGTCAATCCTTGGCAACGGGTACTTGTTCTTGATCGTCAACTTGTTCAATTGCCTATAGTCAATGCACATCCGTATCGACCTATCCTTTTTCTTAATGAACAACACCGGCGCTCCCCACGGAGATACACTTGGTCGGATAAACCCACGATCCAACAACTCTTGAATCTAAGCTTTAAGTTCCACCAGCTCCTTTGGCGCCATCCTATATGGGCGATTGACACCGGTGCCATTCCCGGAAGTAAATCAATGTCGAACTCCACCTCGCGATCCAGAGGTAACCCTGAAAGCTCTTTTGGAAAGATATCCGGGAACTCTTTCACCGTTCTAACATCCCTTACAGAAAATTCTTTGACCTCTAAAGTACTGATGAAAGTTAAGAACGCTTCACACCCTTTTCGCACCATCCTTTCAGCCTTTAGCGCAGACACCATATTGGACAGGTAATTCCTTCTTTCTCCTATCACCAATACTTCATTATCCTCAGAAATTTTCAATATCATGCGCTTAGTGGCACAATCCAAGTTTGCTCGATACTTAACTAACTAATCCATGCCTAAAATCAAGTCAAACTCCCCGAACGGCAATTCCATCAAGTCTGCCAGAAACACTACCCCTTGAACTTCTAAAGGCACATTCCTAACCAATTTGTTCACCACTACAGATTGTCCTAAAGGGCTAATCACAGTCATTTCTCTAGAAGCAGCCTCAGATTATATACCCAAAGTCCCAGACATAGCAAAATATGAATGTGTAGACCCAATATCTATTAAAGCTGTAAAAGGCACACCAAAAATAAGGAATGTACCAGTTATAATGTCCGGTGAATCGTCACTCTCTCGACGTCTAGCTGCATAAACCAACCCAAGCTATCTTGCATCTGCGCTCCCAGCACCTCTGCCCGGTGCTCCACGCCCTCGACTGAATCCATTTCCTCCTCTGAGCAGACCACGACCTCTCGGTGGTTGCTGCCCACCTCTTCTAGACTGTGCATATCTCTGACTTATTGACTGCGCCCTGTCTACCTCTTGTGGGTAGTCCCTCATCCGATGATCCATAGATCCACACCTGAAGCATCCTCTATTTCTTACCCAACACTCCCCCGAATGTAGTTTCCCATATCGAGTACACGGTTGAGGCCGACCAACAGCAACAGGTATCGCAACTCGACCCGGCCCATCAAACCTATGCCTCTTTTGAAAACCCCCAACAGATCCAGATGACCCAAAGTTCCTCTTATTTCTACCCCTATCCTTATCTCAATTCTGCCTCTCAGACCGCTTCACCTCTTCGGCTATTTTTGCCTTCTCAACCAGAATGGCGAACTCTCTTTCCCGCTACGGAGCTATCAGCACCCGCAGCTCATCGCGCAGACCATCTTCAAACTGAACACAATGCTCATGGTCAGTCGCAACTATTTCTCGGGCGTAATGACTTAAACGCAGAAACTCCACCTCATACTCAGCCACCGACATATTCCCCTAGACCAAGTTTAAAAATGCCTTCCTTTGAGCGTCCACATAACTGGCCCCAACATAGTTTCCCTAGAACACTGTATTGAAGAAGTCCCAGGTAATACAGTCCGCTGATGTACCATCCCTTACCGTGAGCCACCACTGGTATGCCTCATCTCGAAGGAGGGACACTACTCCTTTCAACTTCTCCTCTGCTATGCAGTCCAGATCATCCATAATCTGCTCGACTGCTTCCAGCCAATATTCCGCTACATTTGGAGCCACACTAGAAATACCTCTAAATATCTCAGCCCCGTTTGCTCGAAGTCTCTTAGGAACAGATTTCTGAGCTACCGATCCCGTGCTTGCTCTCGCAACCCACTCCAGAACACGTAGCATTGCTTGGGACAAAGCATCGTCCCATCCAGTTCAGTCTTGAGAACCTACTTCTGCTACTGGTGATGCTGGCACTTCGCCTTCCGGCCCATACCCTGATTCCGAGGGTCCAGCCTCCACACCCCGGCCTTTACCACGGCCGCGTATACCACGTCCACGTCCTCTAGCACTCATGTTTACTGAATCGACTTACTCTGATTAGAAATTTTATGAATTAGTAAATTATTCCACTGTTTATCAACGAATATCTTATGAATTCAGATTTAGGAGTACTTTTTGCAAATCGTATTTCTAAAGGTCTCAATCTGTAAAATTTTATCTCTTATAACTAGAAAACACAATACAGCAAAAATCCTTTCATAGAATCATTCAGAATCAGAAAACTTACAATACGGATTTGGTGCCGGGGACTCGGGTGCCATACTTCCAGAAGAACTTTTATTTTTCATAAACAATATTTCAAACTTATTTTTGGAAAATGTTGTCGAACCCATTCCACATCCGAGTTGCCGAGTTTTGCAACTTGGCTCTGATACCACAATTGTAACACCCCAAACCCAGCCTAAACACCATGACCGGATCTGGTATGTCACATGGAAAGGTTGAAAAAAAAACTTTGTAAATTTAAAAACTTCGCGTTTGGTTTTCATTTTGAAAGTCAGATTCAGTTTTCTTGCAAATTTTCAATAGTAATACTAACAGTCAAAAATAGGTTTTGTGATACGAAAACCCAAAACTAGTGGATTTCAGAAACATGTCATTTTGAAAACAATATTTGTAGTTCTAAGAAAATTTCCGAATTAACATATTTATCTGCTTGTGATTCGGTTGTTAATATTTTGGAAAATGATTGTTTATATTTTTCTTTTGGAAAAACTCTAAATTTAACATTTCACAATATATAATAACTGCATTAACCAAAAACCCAATTTAAAATCCCGGAGGCCTTATTACATAACAAATTCCCAAATTAAAAGTAAGTTTAAATAAAGAAAACGAAGTTTACGGGAGAAGTAATGCATGGCCACCGCTGAGTCCACCTCGGCTCCAAATCCTCAAACTAGGAGTTACCTGTAAAATTAAGCAGAAGGGTCAGTCACGAGGACTCAGTGTGTAATTCCCCTTACGAACGAAATCTGGGCCTAAGCCCACAGAAGCATATTGGGCCTTAGCCCTCACAGTAATGAATTTGGCTGAAGCTCCAACAACATGGCATATCAGATAGTGTATGCAATGCAACCCAACCCAACCTAGTATTCCATCCTCTACACACCACCCGTACCAGCCAAACACACCTGTGGAGATTTCTACAATAAACCCTCTATTCGCTACACTCCTCATATGTGGCATCAAGCCATTGAATGTGGTACTAAACCACTGTAATAATGTAACAGAGTCACCGATATATGTGGTACCAAACCATTGAAATACACTTTCCCTTTCAATCAATATCATATCCCAATCCCATGCAACATATAATTAAATATAATGAATGGAACATATGTCATCGCAAATCGAATCACCAGAGCATATAGATATTCATGATAAGGAATTTACTAGACACCACCAAAGGTAACTAACCTGGTATCTCCAATTTTAACCCCCCAAGGGTAACTCGGCAGCCATTACCGATGTTTCAGCTTTTAAACAATTCACATACTAATTAATAATCAACAAGAGATGGTGTGAATATTACACATCTGATTACGTGAAGAACTAGACACTCCTGATCATTGCTATTCTCACTAGCGGGAATAACCACTATCTACCTATCCCAAACGGATGTAGGATCTCTACCACAACCCGACAGAAAGTCTCGAACCGTCGACACAGCACGTCGTTTAAACTTAGGAGTAGAGACTACGAGTCCACTCTCCTCCTTAGATTGGCTAGCACTAGCATCCATGAAGAGAATCTTTGATCAGTACAGTACTTTCAGAGAGATTGATGATTGTCTAATCAAAGAGATTGGGTTATGGCAGAGTAAGACGAAAGAGAGTCTAATCGTATAGGACTAGAGAAAAACTCCTTACCTTAATTATCAACGCCGCTTGGTTCTATTCTCTTGATTGAGTTCCAAGATGTCTTAGATTTGGCCACTGCTGACACGAGTTCTAGCTTCCTACGAATGAATAAACACACTTTAAGGCGGGGAGAGTACTTATATTCGACCTTGCAACAATCAAAGCTGATTGAGAAGAGACTTATAACAAAAGATGAGAGATATGGTTTTAGTTTGACCCAAAAGGGGTGCTTCTAAATGTTCAGCTTATAACAAAAGATGAGAGATATGGTTTTAGTTTGACACAAGAGGGGTTTCCACTTAAGAGAAGAACATGAGAGAGGAGAAAAGAAAAGTGAAGAAAATGGACAACTGAGGTTCGGCTAGTTAAGCAAGAAATAAAGGCGCAAAGAGAAAAGATGAAGATAATAGATGAGGTGTGGAAGAAGAGTGATTCGGTCAAAAGAAGAAGAAATAGAGAAGATGAAGTGTTGAGAAAGTTCGGCTCCAAGGAGAGAAAAGACTAGAACACGAAAGAAACGAGAGGGAAGGAAAATGTCAAGTAGAGATTCGGCTATGGGAAAGAGAGTGTAGAAAAACAAAAGAAGAAAATTGAAATAAAAGGAAAGTTGATATGAGTGAGGGAGGGTTCGGTTAATAGCAATCAACATAAAAATGAAGGAAAAGGGACCCGAAATGCCTTATGTCAAAAACACAAAACATAAAAAGAATGCTAAAGAACTATAGAATTCGGCACAACACTCCCACAAGGTTTCGGTTTTTCTAACTCATACCAAGATACCGAAACTCCCTAGCCACAACATCACATAGTCGAAATTCTCCTCCCAACTCTCCAACATTTAGCCAACTCTAACTCACCTCCCCACTTCCTTGATTTGCTCCTTGTTTCACTCTCCATCCACCAATATGAATTGTTTGACCAATTCAAACTCCCCAAGCTACTCTTGTCCATCCATTTGAATATGTTGACTCATTCCCCAACCACCATGGTAGAGACCCAGCCGAAAGCCACCACCTCCTCTTCTTGAGCACAAAAATTAAAGCTCCACAATGCCGCAGTGGGACTCGAACTCCTTCCCTCTTACTCTTCCAGTGACGCCACAACCTCCTTGCCACATGCCCAACTTGTGTCATCAAACACAAATAAATATTCTTAAAGCCTGCTTCCCCTAGTTCTCCCCGTAAAGCGCCCTAGAGAGAAAAAATTACCAAAGCCCTAGCTTGAACCCGAGCCTTCCTAAAACCCCCAAACACACCAAAACAATAAGTATAGCTAGCCAAATGCAAGAGATAGTGCAAAATGTAGAACCCCTAATTCTAGGATGTCACACAGTTGATGGGGATTATCGAAGTAAGCTAATCATCCATAATTAGATTTGATTGATTCTACTTTTTGATATCTTGAATTTTATTTCTTTATGTTACTCTATTATTACATCTTAAAAACTCCTTTTATTTTTACCTTTATTCTATAACTGATTTAGAGTACTAATTAGATCTTTTGGTGTTTAGGTTAAAATTGATCTAGCACTAGCCTCCCTTGGGTACGATCCTCAAAGTACTCACCTTATCTGTTTTAATTATATTACAACTAGACCCGTATACTTGCAGATATCGCCTGGCATTTATATATCTTTTACTACAGTATTCACAACTTAGACATTAGTACGTCTGAAGATGGTCAGGAATTTATCAGACTTAGTAAATGTGCTAGAGAGATTGGACCGACAGAAGCTGAAATGTGTACTCATTTCGAGTGGGATCTAAATGAAGACACACAAATATTAGTGGGAGCACTTAAATTGAAAGAATTCATTATTCTATCATAGAGCACAGAAAATAGAAGACATGTGCAATGAGAAGAAACAAATCGAGTTGAAACTCTGAGACTCTGCTAAACAGTATGATTAGATCATTTCTGACTCCTCCACTAAAGAAGTCAAGAGATGTTCATAGTCATTTCACTTGTAACGCCCTATACCCGACCCAATTTACCGGATCTAGGTATAAGACACCACAGTGCTAACTTACTTAGCTAAATTTTACAATCAACGAAAGCCATACTGAATATATCTCTTATTTATTTAAAATCCTTTCTAAGGAATTACGTTTGAAATAATAAATTTATCATTTGTCATAATCTTTCAAAGGTAAACTAAGACCATGCAACAAATTGTTCAAATCGACAAATATATTTGTAGTGGGTATTACTATTTATCATTCGAAAAACATTTTTGTAAGGATTCCTCTCTATGCATAATATTGCCCTCGATCTACTATCATGGCACATCCCTGGCTTGGTCCCTCTCGGCGAATTGGTCCAATTCGCATACCTGCATACAAAAAACATGTATATAAGTACCAAGGAAATTAGTAGGTCTCACTCATAATTACCTTTTTACGGGGTCGTAGAATCTTTTTGACTCAAGGGTTTGAATTCCTTTCCAGACATTGGCAGATACTTCTGATTCTTGGTTAGCAGATAACCATACGTAAATTTTTGAACTTAACTGTCTTATTTGCATCTCACTCAACTAACGAATTTCAAACTCTGCTCAATACTAAAATCCTATTACCCTATCTCTTTGCAGATTGTAGTTAGATAAATTTCCTAGAGCGATATTCAGCGGATATCACTTTTGATAGATTCCTTTATGGAACTCATTTTTTTCCAAAACACCAATTACATCGTATCTTCAAATTAGTCCAAACAATCATACTTGCTTAGAAGAACACAAAATTTCAATACACATAATAGAATTCTAGGTAAAATTAATGTAGAACATAAGAAATTCCAGGTTTGGCAGACACTTGCACCACCAACATTCCGAATGTACCAAGTTCCCTATTATGGAAAATCACTAAGGCAGATTAGTTAGTTGGTTACTCTTTTGAGAATTATGTTGAAAAATGCCTCACAGGCATATCTATATTTCACTCAATGAATACTAGTGTAACAGTCTTGTTTAGACCCTAGTCGGAATAGTGGTTTCGGGACCACAAATCTCAGTCTAAAAAATATTTTAATATTATTTTTTGTGCTTATAGTATGTGAATTGACATGTGTGAAATTTCTGTGATTTATTTTGATTTTTGTGTGCTTAATTTGCAAAAAAGACTTAATTGTGAAAAATGCAAAAGTGACTTGCTAATTGTTAAAGTGCTAAATTACTATGTTCTTTTAATGTGGAGGCCTTAAAATGAAATTTGGCCATTATATGATGGTATGGACGGTAATGGACAACCATTACAAAGTTTTCATATTATTTCATTAAGGGTAAATAAGTCAATTAGTAATTAAAGTAAATTAAATAAAATAAAACCATTTTCATTCATCATATTTTACTTGTTCTTGCCGAAAATAAGAAAAGAAAAAGAATCATTTTCAAGCTTAGGGTTCGGCACTTCCAAGTCCTGATTAAGGTATGGATTTTGTTCGGTTGTTGGTAATTTTTATGTTTTTATGATCGTTGCTTCGTGTTCTCTTAAGCCCATGCCTTAATTGATGAAATTGGTGAAATTGATGATGAAATATGGAAGTTTGATGTTAGATAAATGTGTTTTGTATTGGGATTTTTGATAAAATTGATTAGTATGGGCTAATTTGTGAAAAAGAAAAATTGAAGGACTAAATTGTGAAATAAATGAAATATATGGGCTTATATGAACTAGATGAATATTCGGCCAAGTATGGGAAACATGAAATTATGTGTATTTTGTAATTTTATGAAATAGGGACTTAAATGTCAAAATGTGAAAATGTGAGGGCTAATTTGTAAAATGCCCTAAATGTGTGTATATGGATTGAATTGAATGATTTGATGAATAAAAGAGTTAAATTTGTATGTGAATAGATCAAGAACCAAAGAAAATGGAATTAAATCGGGGAAAATCGAAAGTGGTTGAGTAGTCGTTTCCATTCGTTCATATCCGTACGAGGTAAGTCAATATACAAATAAAAGTGTTTGAATTAAAGTATTATTATTTAAATGTGAATGAATTGTGATATATGGCTATTCGAATGGTATATGTCAAATCTAGAAAAGTTTCGATAATGCAAAGACGTCCGAAAAGTCTCGTACAAACCTTAGGAAGTAGTTAGGATACGTATGTCATGACATAAGATTCTTGTAAGAGCCCAAATTTGCCCGGGCCCGTCAGAGTAAACCAAAAAATATAACAAACAGAACAAAACAAAAAAAAAAAGAGTTATCAACAGTCCATTAACAGTCCAATAAAGCCCATTACAAAATTAAAAACCACTACCCAATCTCTAAATACCTAACCCACAAATAACCCAGATACAAAATCAGCTCAAATCAGGATTAACCGAATGTCCCAAATAGTCCAACAGCGGGTTTTCAATCTGGGAAACCCTAGAAGTTTTGGAAGTCCCTTACACCGCAACCCCAGCCAGAAGTTTGGGCTGCTTCGGTCCTCACACGTGCACGAAGCCACATCTGCGTGTATAGACTCCGTACGGTGCCACATCCATGCAACAACCTCCGTACCTGCATTGAATAAAAGACGAATAGCAGCAGAGAAAACAAAAAGAGAAACAGTGTATTTTTATTTTTATTTTCGATTTCGGCCTTTAAAAGGATCGAAACCAACCCCCGTAATTTTCTTCACAATATTCGAATACAGAATACAGATTACGCATACAGAATATATCAGAAACAAAAAAGGTTTTCTTTTTTCTGATTACATCTTTCTTCTATTGTTCATTCTTGTTTTTGAATCTATTTTCAAGCACCGCTTTCTTTTATTTTGAAATATTAACACAAAGAGAGAGAGGAGATACCTTCGCTTGGTTTTCTCCGTGTCCTCTCTGTCGCGATCAGAGTTTGGATAGGGGCGGGACTTCAAGGCCGGTGCGAAAGGGCCTCCCTTGGGATCTTCGTGTACCACCAAGCACTTTATAGTGACGTTTTAGTTGTAGAATGGAAAGGTTTCCCTTAGTTGCAGCAGAGAATAAAAACAAATGGGGGCTAGGATTTGGTTTGGTTTTAAAACAAAAAGGGATTAAACTATTCTGATTGTTTTTTTTTTAGGTTTTATTTACTGATTTAAATCATGAGAAACGACGTCGTTTGAAGCTTGATTAAGTGGCTTCAAAACGACGTCGCATAAAGCAGCCCCGATCTAACCCGACCCGAAAACCCAGAGGATCCGCGTGTTTTGGTCCTGATGGTTTATTTGTTCTTTTAGTCCCTCCACATCTTATTTATTTTTAATCAAGTTTTATTTTATTTTTAATTTCGCCCTTAACATGTATTCCGTTTTCATTTAGGTCCCTGTTTAAACGCAACGTTTCGAGTCTGGGAATATTTACTAGTTTAATCCTTGATCGTTTGCGCGCATTTCATTTGAGTCCTTTGATTCTCTTTTATTTTCGATTTTTGCCCCAGATTCCTGCTTTCATTTTAATTTAGTCTTTTTTATATTCTATTTTCTTTAATTATTTTGCTATTTTGCCATTACTTAAACATTTTTATTATTGTTGTTAATAATATTATTATTGTTTTATTATATTCAAACTATTGTGTATAGTATTTTATTCATTTATTTACTTACGAATTTCTATTCTTGTTATTAAATTATTTTTATGTATATTATTAATTTCATATTATTTTATATATATATATGCCCTTTTAAATCTATCTATATAAATTCATTTCCTTTTAAACTTATCTATACATTTATTTTCTTCTAAAATTATTCATGTATATATGTAACACCCCAAACCCGGCCCATGCGTTATGAGCGGATTTGGTATGTCACATGAAGAAAATGAAAAAAACATCTTTGTGATTCGTACAAAAAATAGGTATTGCTTTGTTAAAATCAAGAAAACAAGTTTGATTTGAAATATTTGATAAAATACTACTAACCTAGAAGATTGATTGATAAACCGATAATTTTGAACTAATGATCTTATAAAACCGTGACTTTTGAAAAATGACGTTGAAAATTTGAAAGAGAATCTGAGTCTTTTGAATATTTCGTTGATAATTCGAAAGACAATTTTCGTGTTAAAAATATTTGTAAAAGTTTATTTTAAAATCTATTCGTTAATCGATTTTGGAAAACCTTTATTTAAGTTTTTAGAAAATTCCCATTTAAAACAATTTAAGCAAAATAATAAGTATATCAAACATAAAGCAAATAATAAAATACTCCAGAGGCCTTATTACACATAAAAACCCAAAATAGTAAAGTGAACGAAGATAGAAATCTAAAGTTCCAAAATAAAAACACCATTTCTAAAGTATGGCCTCCACCGAGTCATCCATGGCTCCAAGTCCTCGTCACGGAGCATTACTTACAAGGGTTAAGGAAAAGGGGGGTGAGTTACAAGAACTCAATGCATAATCCCCTTACCATTGTCCACTGGGCTTGAACCCGTTTAGCAAAAACTTGGGCCTGAGCCCATAAAGCATAATCTTGGGCGGAAGCCCATTTACATAACAGAATATACATATATATATGTATATATATATGTATATACACATATATGTGCAATGTATGCAACCCAACCAATCCTAGTAATCCATCCGCTACACACCACCCGTACCATCTAACACACCTGTGGGGATCAAGTCAACCCACCCCGCCAACATACCAAAACACAGGCAAAATGCCATTTAATATAATTTTTCACAGGCCAGTGGCCATTTATAATCGCAGGCAATATGCCATTTATATTATTTGTGGCAGAGCCACCAGAATCAGAATGCGGCAGTGCCACCAGAATTACTTCTCTTCAAATTTTCCAATCCCATGCAAAATCATGTAAATGCATCATACATAGCAAATCATGATATTTACAAATATAACAAAAATAATTAATTCAGAGATTCATTATGAAAATTCGGCCCATTGTAACACTTGCAAATCAGCCCATAAAGGCAATCTATCAAATCGGCCCATTAAGGCAATATATCAAATCGGCCCATTAAGGCAATATATCAAATCGGCCCATTAAGGCAATATATCAAATCGGCCCACTAAGGCAATCAAATCAATCGGTCCATTAAGGCATTTTCGTATTCGGCCCATTAGGGGCATTTTCATAATTCGGTCCATAAGGGCATTTTCGTAATTCAGCCCATTTAAGCAATAATAATTCGGTAATTTTACCCACTAAGGGTAATTCAGTAATTTAGTAACTTATACTTAACTACTAATTCGGGCATAAAAATTAAAACTGTTCATCCGCGTCATACTGACTAAATTGACTATGACTCGAGTTAGGAATCTTGAAATTTAGATCCATAAATTTTCTTTGAAACTAGACTCATATATCTTCGTACTACAATTTTTCCAGAATTTTTGGCTTAACCATTTAGTACAGTTTATTCATTAAAGTTTCCGTTGTTTCACTGTCCAAAGGTTCTGACCTCTCTTAACCTAAATTCAAATATCTCACTGTACGGTTTTCATATATTTCTCCCACTTGTTTCTATAGAAAATAGGCTCACTAAGGAATCTATACATATAAATTATAACTCATAATTCACTTTGTACAATTTTATACGATTTTACCAAGATAGATCAGGGAACCACGAAGTCATTCAAAACCAGTCTCACTAAAATTAAGATATCTCAGAATATAAAATACCTTTTCCTTCTCCGTTTCTTCCATATCCAAATAGACACAGTAAGATTTAATTCGATATCTTATTGACCTTTAATTCCCTTTCTCCTATTTTTCGTGATTTTTTAAAATCACGTCACTGCTGCTGACCAAACTGCTGCTGACCTGAGTGGTCACGGATGCCGATTTTCAGTTTTTCTTCGGTATTTCTAACGAATCACAAAATATTTCATGTAACATTCGAAGAGGTATGAGATTACACACTATTTCATCTAGGTATTCGGAAGGGTACGGGATTACACACCTTGATTACGAGTTGTGCTTTCTACCGATTTCAACACCACGAATCTGATCTCCCTCAGTGCACCAAGAATCGATCTTACCCCTTGGCTACCGAAATCTCGTCCTAACAATATTTGATGAGCGAAAGAGTTGTTAGAAATTATCCCACCTTTGGCCAAAACAAATCTTATGACAACATTCTTACCCCACTTACTTGACGAGTCGACGATAAAGATTTGGTTAATACAAATCACTTGTGCTCCTTCACCTTGTTGAAAGCCCTATGCCCAACGATGGCCATAACACAGAAAATGTAACAGTCCAGTTTATAACCTAGTCGGAACAGTGGTTTTGGGACCACGAATCCGAGTCCAAAAAGTTTTTAAATATTATTTTCTGTGTTAATTATATGTGAATTAGTTTGTGTGAAAGTTTCGTATAAAAATTTGATTGTTTGTGTGCTTAATTTAATAAAAGGACTCAATCGCGAAAAGTGTAAAAGTTACAAACTATAGTGAAAAGTGCTTATATGGTAGTAGCTTTATTATATGGGGTCCCTAAAGGGTAATTAACCCATTTAAAAGATATTGGACGGTACCTAGTCAAAAATGGCCTTGAAATTGTTGCTATAAAATATTATGTTATAAGGTTAATAAGGTAAATTAGTAATAAAACATAAAATGCATGTTATCATCTTTATTTTTTTACTTAGCCGAAAATGCATAAAGAAAAGAAGAACAAAGCTTAACATTCGGCCAAGGAGAAATTTGGTGACTTAAGGTTAGTTTTTGATCGGTTTTCGATAATTTCTACGTTTTTGTAATCGTTGCTTCGAGAGATTTAAAACCCATGTCTCAATCTCATGAATTGATGATGTTTGTGTAAAATGCCATTGATGCTATGTTGAGTTTTGTTATGTTTTATGGTGTTAAATGATATATTTGTAATGGATGAACATACTTTATTCTTTAACTTTTGATAAATTTAGCTAAATAGGGCTAAATAGAGAAAATGGTAAATTGAGGGACTAATTTGTGAATTTGATGAAATATTTGGACTTGTATAGTCCCTAGGAATATTCGGCTAAGCATGAGCATGGGTGGATTTTGTGAATTTGGTGTTTTGTGAAAAATGGACTAGATTGATAAAATGTGCAAATGTGAGGGCTAAATTGCAAATAGCCCTAAATGTATATCTTTGGATTAAATTGAATGAACTACTGAATAAAAGAGTTAATTTTGAATATGTTTAGATCAAGAATCGAGGAAAACGAATTTAGATCGCGGGAAAGCGAAAATAAACGAATAGCCGTTCTCGTTCCGATAAACCGGATTTGAGGTAAGTCACTATACAAATAAACGTATTTGTATGAAATTATAATTATTCCTATGACTAATGTTAACAATGGATGTTTATGAGAGGATTGTGCATATGAATTCTAAGATAAGTTCGAATATAAAAGGTGTACTAAGCTATGTTTAAATGTTGTGAAACGAATGGTTATGATGTCAATGAATTATAGATGCTATGTGAGAAATGGATTTTTGTGGCACTAAGCATGCGTAAATGGAAATGTGACCGAGATGATTTGCACTGTGTGTGCGACATATTATAAGCTTCGACTTTGTGGATGGCACTGTGTGTGCGATACCGGTTTAAGATCAGTTTATTATAAATGCACTAAGTGTGCTATATCATTTAAGCTTCGGCTATAAGTTGAGGCTATGAGTTGAGGCACTAAGTGTGCGATCATAATTAGTGAATAGAACTGTGTGTGTGAAACAATAGAAGCTACGACTTTAATGGATAGCACTGTGTGTGCGAAATAATATAAGTTTCGACTTTGTGATTAGCACTGTGTGTGCGATATTGATAGAAGCTACGGCCTTAACAATTAGCACTGTGTGTGCAAAAAGACAAAAATTTTGGCTTATTGAATATGCACTGTGTGTGTGCGATACCTAAAATAAGTTCAGTTTAACATATTGGCACTAAGTGTGCGATAATGATTATGTTCGGTTATGAAATTGGCACTAAGTGTGCGATACATTGCTAATAAATAGCACTGTGTGTGCTCTCCTTTTTCAGTAACGACACTAAGGGTGCGATATGTTATTTGATTTGCACTAAGTGTGTGGAGTTACGGATCCATTAAAACATTAACCCACTAATGGAGATACCCGAGAAATATTATTTATGTAAATAATGCATGATATATTGGTAACATAGTACTAATGAGGTAAGTTGCTCTTACTTTACGAGATTAAAGGAACGAGATGTAATTCATTAATCTATGAGCTTGTCTGAAAATGAATATATGGTATGTAAGTATGAGGTAATACCAAGATATTGAGTAGCATGAATGGTGAGTAACTAAGTGTTGATTAAGGTATGTATGATAGCTATGTGGATAATGATAGTTTTAAGAGTTGAAAGAATAGGTACTTGAGTATGGGGTTGAGATTGATAATGAGCTAAAGAAAGAATGAGACGAATCTGTTTCAGGTACGTTGATTATACAACAAATGTGTATATAAGGTAAGTGACTAGGTGTTTTACTATGTTGGATTGGAAATATGTTACATGAAAGCATATATGAAAAACTATGTGTTTGTGGTTCTTGAATTGATAAATGTGGTAATTTGGCCAAGAATATGAATCAAAGTATAAATGTGAAAATTTTACCTTGTAGAAGAAATGTGCCAATGTGGTTATATGTTTACATACTTTACATTGAGTATTGACTTACTAAGCTTTTGGAAAGCTTACTCTGTGTGTGTTTAATCTGTTTTATAGGTCGTCAAAGCTACTAAAGGCTCGGGACCATCAAGGATCGTCATCACACTACTAATATCATTTTGGTACACCTTGGATATGTATATAGCTAGATATGGCATGTATAGGCTAGTTCTTTTGATGATTTGTAAAGTGAACTTAGCCATACGATTTGGCTAGTTATGTTTTGGTATCATGCTTAGATGAATGTGAATTGGAAAGTTATTTTGGCATGATTAGTTGAAATATGACATGGCTGATATGGTAAGTTTATAGACAAATGGTGCATAGGCATGATTGAGTTTTAGTTATGCAAATTGGTATGTTTAGAATTGGTTTTGAAGGAATATATTGAATGATAATTTAATGTATAGTTGTAATTATCTTAATGATCAAATGTGCATGATTTGGATGGCTATTTGGTACGTTTTTGGTTGCCATATATGCTTGATATGTGTTGGTAAATGATGCTTATAAGTATGAACCATTTGGTTGGCATTTTGGCACTGTAAATGGCCTATAATGTCACACGGTTGTGGCACACGGGCGTGCCTTAGACCGTGGGTAAATTGGCAGGATGCAGCCTAAAATCACACGGCCTCGACATGGGCGTGTCATCTGGCCGTGGTGTGCAAGTTAGTATCTAACATAAAAGTACACGGCCAAAGTACACGGGCGTGCTTGGTGGCCGTGGTGGGGAAGTTAGTATATAGCACGATGGGACACACGGGGGTGTCTAGAAGCTGTGGAGGGCACACGGTCTCCTCCCACGGGTGTGCCTCCTCTGTATTTTAGAAAAGTTTCAAATTTTCATGGAATTTCATATGTGTTTCAGTTTAGTCCCGACTCGACGTCTAAGAACGATTAAGGTCTCGAGAACCCACTTAAGGGACATTATGTCTGAGAATGATGATTGAATGTATGATTTTGTCTGTGAATGTTTCTGATCTATCCGGTAATGCTCCTAACGTTAATCCGGCGACGGACATGGGATAGGGGTGTTACAGAAAAGAATGTAACTCATACCCAACGAGAGAGAGAAAGAAGAACACACGATTATTAAGGAAGACTCGAATGAAACAAAGTTATTGACAAAGAGAGAACTACCACTTACCAATTGTACTTATGGCTACGGATGAATCAAATGTGATAGATTCGGCCTTCCCGCTATTACGCTACAAAAAAATAACGATTGAGATATGAGGAACACTCATTCGGTTAAGGGGAGAAAAAGAATGAAACGATTATGGATTAGGGAAGAGAGAAAAGGTTAGGCTATGGAGAGGAATGAGTAGGAAGGAAATTGGAGAAGAAAAGAGAGGGCTTAAGAATTCGACAAGAAGAATTGAAAAGAAGATGACCCCAAATGCTCAAGGAAGAAGTACCCAAAACGTCACTCTCAAAAAGAAACCCGAAAGAACACTCAAAAGCAAAGAAAAGTTTCAGTTTCTCCCCTTACACCAAATGGCCGAAAATGCTCTTTTGGAAAAAGACACAAAATGATCAAAGGAGAAAAATATCTCTCATGCTCAAGACTTGCAAAATGGTATGGAAAATTCGGCTCCTCCCTCTCCCTAACAAAAACCTTGTATTCATCTTTCCCAAAAAGATGAACATTGACCAACATAAAATCTTTCCAAAACACCTTCCACACTATATGCCAACATGTTCCCTTATCCTTCCTTTTCTTTCATTTCTTTCCATTTTTTTCCCTAGTCTTTCTCCTTGCCATATTCCTTAGCCTCCTTGCCATAAATAAAAATTCTCCCTTACCATAATAAAGTCTTGGCCGACACTTACCTTATTAATACAAAAATTTAATCAAAATTATTTGTACTAGGTAGGATTCAAACCTTAGACCACACGCCACTTCCACTTTACCAATTGACTCCTTGTGCTAACAAAATGCACATTTTTTTTCCTTAAGTCTTGATGCCACTTACCTTCTGCCCCTTAAGAGTATAAACACAAAAATTTACCTATAGCCTAACTTGAACCCGAGACTTCATAGAAACCCCGTAACTTTCCAAATTCACTTAACTAATAAGTCCCACTTGAAATAATGTCATTCTCTTGTTCTCAAAAATTTTAAACACTCCTACGTCCAAGGCCCAATAGGCCCATTCCTACTAGGCCCAATTTCGGGATGTTACAATATATATATTTAAATGCATAATTTCTTTTTAAAATATGTATCTAATGAGTTCATTCATAAATTATTTCATTTTTAAATAATTCCATAAAATGTTAATTTCAAAATCGACCGACTTTATTTATTTTAAATATATTTGTTAGCATCCAAAATTTTATTTTATGTTAATTTTCCATTGTCGATTTTGTAGAATTATTATATTTCGTAGCTTATTTTAATATGATATTAAATTTGTGTGTATTTCATGCTTAATGCTTGTGCATCTTGTATTGTATTTCAAATTCCAACATATTCAAACCTTTTCTAAATATTTTATTATATTAAAAATAAATGTTGAGCCAATTTTAAGATTGCATATTTGAAAAACGAGGCAATATTTATGTGTTTAGAAGTACGAAAAATTACATCCTAACGTGCTGAGTGTCGATTTTTCGTTCAACTAAATAACCAAATACCCTTTTTACATGTTTTAAAGATCAAAGATGATCTCGGTGTCAGATTATAAATGTGTTATATCCTAACGTGCTGGGTATGACACTTTTGTCCCTTTGAAACGAGTTAATCTCGAGATTCAACTCCGATTTAATTAACTTTCTCCCAAAATTCTTTACCCTAAATATTTTAGAGTTTTAGATATGTTCGAATTCTTTCTGAATGTTTTCTATCGTTAAAAACATACATTGAACCAATTTCAAGATTGCATATTTGAAAAAACAAGGCAATATTTGTGTGTTTAGAAGTACGAAAAATTATATCCTAACGTGCTGGGTGTCGATTTTTCATTCAACTAAATACCGAAGTACCTTTTTTTACATGTTTTGAAAATCAAAGATGATCTCAGTGTGTATAAATGTGTTATATCCTAACGTGCTGGGTATGATACTTTTATCCCCTTGAAACGAGTTAATCTTGAGATTCAAATCCAATTTAATTAACTTTTTCCCAAAGTTTTTGACTCAAAATATTTTCAAGTTTTTGACGTTAGGACAACATTAATCAATTTGGTACCAACCCTGGGCGTTGCAAGGGTGCTAACCCTTCCTTGCACGTCACCGACTCCCGATCCCGTTTTCTTGAATTTCACAGACCAAAATATTTTTATAGGTGACCCGATCACACCTAAACAAAAAGCACCGGTGGCGACTCACTATTTTTAAAAGTCGATCCCCATTTTTCCAAACTCTAAAATAAAAAAATGGTTTCGACAGCTTGGCGACTCTGCTGGGGACTGGTTGAGAGTCAGGCCATAAATTGATTAATTTTTGTCGTTTTGATTGAAAATTTGGAAGATTGTTTTAAAAAAGCATGTTTCTTTTGATGCATTTGTTTATGCTATAATGTCGAGTCTCATAAAATACTTTGGCATTGCATTGCATGACCATTGTGGTCGCACCTTTAAGTAGGAGTAAGAAGTTATGCCTTCGTGAGGTTTTCACCTCCGCATGGGCTAGTGGACTGCTTTCGGGATACATCTGTACCTATGTGCTTCATGAGGTTTTCACCTCCGCATGGCCATAGCGAAATGTATTCCCCTGAACTGAACTCGATCCATATGAGCCTCTAATGGGTGAGGATTGAGGAATCTACTAGTTCAGGTACCCTCTCGTTAGAACCAAACCGCATATAGCGAATCCAAATAGCTAACTCTAGGTAGAGCCGTACCAAACCCTAGTGGTCACTCATTTAGGTAATTTATTTTGGTTGATTATTTTACTTGTGCTAACATGTTTTGTATTGTTTATGTTTACATTACATTGCATTGCATTGCATTACATCATCATAGAAAGGAGATGTTGATTAATAATTCGATTGCTAAATAGAGGAGTTTGTCACAAGGAAACGAATTTCTTGATAAAATGGATTATAAAACGGTTGTTTGGACATGATCAGAGCAAACAAAATGGAAGAAGGTTGATAGTCCATGGAAGAATGCAAAACCTGGCCCGAAGGATTCAAATTGATGAAAATTGTGCAAGAGTCGTCATGCCTCAACTTTCTTAAAGAAACGGATCAATATCTCAAGGGATAATGGAGCAGCGAACCGCGACCTGAATCAAGCCAAGTGAAAATAAAAGAGACATTTTTTGGGAAGATTTGAAGGGTTTGACCGCAGCATCCGGATATAAAGGAGGATCGAACGTCTTCACCTAGACTATGAGGACGAAACCGTATATATAATCTATTTTATGTAAAGATACTTTTTTCTAGAAAAGTTCTTCTAATGGAGTTGAATTTAGAATCAACGTCTCTCTTTCTATTTGCATTCATTCCATGCATTGGCATTGCATTTCATACATTTGCATTGTATTACGTCACATGCATTAAAATTGGTAGAAGGACCACTAATTTATTAAAAATTATTTTAGCAACCTGGAAACTGACAAAACCTTTCCAGATACGCATCCCTACAGCACAAGAAAGAAAACTCCGACAATGGATATAAGACAAAAAAACTTGGAGCATACACAGAAGGAGAAGAAGGAACAGATGCAAGCACAGATGCAGGAGCAGCTCGCTAAGATACTGCAGGATATGATGGAAAAGATGATGGAATCTCAAAGAAACTTGATGACTCAGATGACGCAACTGTTGAGTGGGCTTACGGGTAAAAGAAGGAGTCACATGGTTAAGGCTAAGGAGAATACTGAGTATCCTTAACATCCCCCTGGTTTTACTCCACCGTATGTACAAACACGACCTGAAGTAACTTTGCAGAGACTATCTATTATGATTAATCCTCAACAGTTTCAGGCTGGGGAAGTCGCTATACAAGTCCATCCACCTCTAATGGAAAAAGAAACCGTGAAGGCCCCGTTCACTAACTATATGTTGGGAAGTGCCACCGTGAGCTTTTCAAATATGGTAATGTCTAGTGAGATCATTGATAATGCTATAAGAAGTGGAAAAATGGATGCGGGAGAAAGCACTGAAAGATCAACTTCAAGAAAAAAAGAAAAATGAGGTAAATAACCTGAGTACGCATCAAGGCTCTTCAAGGCAAGAACCTAATTCGAGGTCAAGTACTGAAAGGCCCCAGTTCACACCCATCCCAATAACATATAAAGAGATGTATCAGAATCTTTTTGATGAACATGTAGTGTCTCCACTCCATAAGAAACCTGTGCAACCCCCGTACCCAAAATGGTATCATAAGAATGCCCAATGCATGTACCATGCGGGAGTAACGGGGCATTCAATTGAAGACTGCACTACATTTAAAAAGTTGATTGAAAGGCTCATTGAAAGGGAAGTCGTAAAAGTCAACGATTCCTCAGAATCCAATCACTTAGATATGGTAGTTGAAAGTAGAGGCAGAAAAGTTACAATTCCTTGAAGAAATCAAAGGGAATCTGAACATTAATGACATATCTGAAAAGAGAACCAAAGTTTCCAAGCCCTTACATACTTGGGAAGATTTTAAACAATGGGACTATGGACGGGATCCCTGTATTTTTAGGATTAATCGAGAGTAGTATTCAAAACATGCTTGTTGCTTTAAGCCCAGAAGTAATAAGAATCTTTTGGTGAAATGGGCTTGTGTCCAGAATTTTTATTTCAATAAAATGCATCCTTTTGAGCAAATATTTTTCTATTTATAGATTCTTTTGTCCTTTGGATTTCTATGCAAATATTCTTTCATTCTTTATTCATGATCATATCATATAAATAATCATCCTTAGAATCATTTAATCTTTGGAATTTGCCTTCGTACCTATAATAGGTACCCAGATATCAATGACATGAGCGACGTTGTTACTGACTCCCTTTTTGAACGAGATATGGGTTCTAAGGGATATAAGGAATTGGAAGATGACAGAGATCGTGGCCTATCTTTTGATTTGTTAAGAATGGTAGAACAAGATGAAAATAGACTCTGCCTTGCAAAAGGTTAGTGGACATTGCAATATTAAAAAGGGGCAAAGGTTGAAGCTTAACTCACCACAGAAATAAGGCGAGACATCATTAAACTATTTTCAAGAATTCAAGATGTTTTTGCATGATCATATTAGGGCATGTCAGGCCACTGAAACATGGGCATGCTGTTAAGATTGGTGTTTAAAAAAAAACCCATACTAATGGTTCTTCAATAGTCGGGCTAATCATGAGGTTTAGGCTACTGGTCTACCCAAAAAGGGAAATTGCATCAAATGCCAAATTGAAATAGACAGGACTTATGTGCCTCCTCCATTTTGTCTACATGTGGAACATAGATGTTATGAGGCCGATCTCGTCAAGAGCATTTAGCCAATACCAATTCATCTTCGTGGGCATCAATTTCTTCACTAAGAGGGTGAAGGTCCCTTCATATGCTAATATTACAAAGTCGATAGCCAAGAAAAAAAACATACAAAAAAAAAAAGAAAGAAAGAAAGAATACTAACAAAAAAGAGAGTAAAAAAGATCACGTTTAACCGCACAATGTCAAAGTTTACGGTCTATTCAAGGATCAAGTGCCACATATCAGTGTAGCAAAAGCAACCAAAAAGAAAAACAAAAGATCATAAAAAGACCGAGACTTGTAAGGATTGACATACAGAAGTTACTATTTACCCTCTATGCTTATCAAATGTTGGCCAAGACTGTCACCGGGGCAACACATTTCTCACTGGTTTTGCCCATTGGAGTTGAAATTCTCTCAAAGCTGAAATTGTATGAGGCAGAATGGATCCAATCTCAATATGATCAGCTGAATTTGAAGAGAAAATGTTAAAAGCTATCTGTCACGGTCAGATGATACGAGCTCACAACAAAAAAGATTCGCCCTAGAAAATTTCATGATAGGGCTTTGAAGAAGATTTTTCCATGAAAAAATGACTTCAGAAGAAAGCGGATGCCAAACTAGGAAGGACCTTAAGCAGCGAAGAAGGCCTGTTCTGGGGAAACATGAATATCGACCGAGGTGGATAGCAAGGACCTGCCCAATCCGGTGAATTCAAAAAAAAAAAAAGAGAAAAAAAGAAGAAAAAGGAGAGGCCAAGGCGAAAATCGGCAAAGGGCGCTTTGAGACCAAAGGGGATTTGAGTCGAAAACCTGAAAAAGGGCGGCTCAAATTTTGATCAAAGGGGGGCATAAAGCAGTCTTGCTATGTCTGAATTAACAATGAAGAAGTATGCTACGTCTTGGGGCATCGACAAAGTACTCTGGATCCCCTAAACACATGTTGAGCTTAAAATGGTCCTCAAGAAGTGTGAACAGAGAAGCTCAGGCTACGATATCTGGGGCACCTAGTTTTTCATCTTATCCATTTTGAATTTGCTATATTTGATTACCTTATTCTTTTCAAGATACACCTTTAATAAATTCCCTATTTGATTGCGGCTGTTATCTTTGCTTAACTTATTTTGTTTCGAGCTATGCCCCTAATTAATTTCCTTCTTGTCCATTGTTATGATCTCTTTCAAGAATTTTACATTGAAATAATGATTAGTGGACTAATAATACTTTCATAAAAGGAGTTTCGCATACTACTCTGGAAGCTTCTAAATAATACAAGAAACTGAAACAGGACTATTGTTTAAAACTCACCAAGTGTGAGGTATGGAAATATTGGTGGAAGAGGAGTCTAAAATGAGACTATATCTCCTTGGATTTTCTGTCAAAAATGGTTGGTGATACAACCTTAACGGAAAATGGGCAATGTTAACCCAGGTGTAAAAGGGAAATCATTCGCGAGAAAAATGATATTCTGCATCCGTGCAAATATCATTTGGTTAGGTCTCCCAAGGAGTGATCAGTTGATAGAACAAGCCACAGACCCTATACCCCGAGTTATGGTGGGATAAATAGAAGCCAGTATAGATCCTATACCTTTGAATAGCAATGTGAAGGATTGAAGAAGAAACAAATCCCACATTCTGAAATCATAATAGGATGGTTGGGAAAAGATTCAGATTCTATACCTTTAAGACATAATGAGATGAACCCTGAAGTTACAGCGGGGCAAATCTGTTGAACAATTATAATTGTTTCCTCAAGTTTTCTGTCAAGAATACCAGCCGAATAGGATGGCAGCATAATACGTCAGTGATATAGCCCTGATAAATGATGAGCGATGACAACCTTAAATAGGGATCATTCTCATGAAATTCTGCATTCATACAAAACACATTTAGTTGGGAGCATTTGATTCATTCCGATCATTACATCCTAATCATTGTAAGAAATCATTCTCATGACATTCTGCATTCATACAAATGTCATCCATAAGACACATCTATTTAGGGGCATTTGATTCATTCCGATCATTGCATCCTAATCTTTGAAAAAAGACCATTCTCATGATATTCTGCATTCATACAAATTTCGTCCATAATAAATTTAGTTAGGAGCATTAGATTCATTCTGATCATTGCATCCTAACCATTTTGTATAAGCATAAACACACAAAACTAATTTTACAGGACAAGTCCCCAAGAGGACGGTGTCGCAACATTGGTAAAATAGCAGATATTGCCTTCCTGAGTGAAGCAGATCGAAGATACCAGTCTGGCATCCCTGAGTTTGCAGTGGAATAGATTGAAGATAGAAGATCTTGCCTTCCTGAGCGAGGCGGATCAAAAATACAAATCTTTTCACCTCGAAGTCCTAGTGGAGCAGGTAGAAGCTACAAATCCCTCCTCCCTGAGTGTATTGAGGATCAACCTTTATTTCCGAGAAGTTTCAGTGAGAAGATCAAAACTACAAATCTTTTCTCTCTGGATTCTTATCACCTCGAAATCCCAGTGGAGCAGGTCGAAGTTACAAATCCCTCCACCCTGAGTATATTGAGGATTAACCTTTATTTTTGAGAAGTTTTAGTGAGAAGATCGAAACTACAAATCTCTTCTCTCTGGATTCTTATCACCTCGAAGTCTCAGTGGATTAGGTCAAAGTTACAAATCCCTCCTCCCTAAGTGTATTGATGATTAACCTATATTTTCGAGAAGTTTTAGTGAGATGATCGAAATTACAAATGTCTTCTCTCTGGATTCTTATCACCTCGAAGTCCCAGTGGAGCAGGTCGAAGTTACAAATCCCTCCTCCCTGAGTGTATTGAGGAATTAACCTTTATTTTCGAGAAGTTTCAGTGAGAAGATCGAGACTACAAATCTTTTCTCTCTGGATTCTTATCACATCGAAGTCCCAGTGGATTAGGTCAAAGCTACAAATCCCTGTTCCCTGAGTGTATTGAGGATCAACTTTCATTTTCAAGAAGTTTCAGTAGGAAGATCGAAGCTATGAATCTCTTCTCTCTGAATTCTCATCTCCTCGAAGTTCCAGTGGAGTAGATCAAAGCTACAAATCTATTCTCCCTAAAATTACATTGGAGCAGATCGAAGCGCTAGTTCCTATGCCCTTGAAGATACAGTGGGATAGAATGAAGCTACTTAAAGAAAAGAAGTGCCAAGAAGTCAAGATCATACAAGACCAGGCAAATTTGGCCCTCTTTAAAGTCTTTGCTTCATTCCTGTTACACGACAATGAGCAAAGAAGGGCAGCTGTAGAAGCCCAAATTCGCCCAGGCCCGTCAGAGTAAACCAAAAAATATAACAAATAGAAAAAAACAAAAAAAAAAAGAGTTATCAACAATCCATTAACAGTCCAATAAAGCCCATTACAAAATTAAAAACCACTATCCAATCTCTTAATACCTAACCCACAAATAACCCAGATACAAAATCAGCCCAAATCAAGATTAACCAAATGGCCCAAATAGTCCAACAGTGGGCTTTCAATCTGGGAAACCCTAGAAGTTTCGGAAGTCCCTTGCGCCGTAACCCCAGCCAGACGTTTGGGCTGTTTCGGTTCTCATACGCGCACGACGCCACCTCCGCGTGTACAGCCTCCATACGGTGCCACATTCGCGCAACAACCTCCGTACCTGTATCGAATAAAAGTCGAACAACAGCACAGAAAACAAAAAGAGAAACAGTGTATTTTTATTTTTATTTTCGATTTCGGCCTTTAAAAGGATCGAAACCAACCCCTGTAATTTTCTTCACAATTTTCGAATATAGAATATTGATTATGCATACAGAATATATCAGGAACAGAAAAGGTTTTCTTTTTTCTGATTACATCTTTCTTCTATTGTTCATTCTTGTTTTTGAATCTATTTTCAAGCGCCACTTTCTTTTATTTTGAAATATTAACACAAAGAGAGAGGAGATACCTTTGCTTGGTTCTGTTCGTGTCCTCGCCGTCACGATCGGAGTTCGGATAGGGGCAGGACTTCAAGGCCTGTGCGAAAGGGCCTCCCTTAGGATCTTCGTTTACGACCAAGCGCCTTACAGTGACGTTTTGGTGGTCGGACGGAAAGGTTTCCCTTAGCTGCGGCAGAGAATAAAAAAAAGGGGGGCTAGGGTTTGGTTTGGTTTGGTTTAGAAACAAAAAGGGATTAAACTATTCTGATTGTTTTTTTTAGGTTTTATTTATCGATTTAAATCATGAGAAACGACATCGTTTGAAGCTTGATTAAGTGGCTTCAAAACAACGTCGCATACAGCAGCCCCGATCCAACCCGACCCGAAAACCCGGAGGATCCGCGTGTTTTGGTCTTGATGGTTTCTTTGTTCTTTTAGTCCCACCGCATCTTATTTATTTTTAATCAAGTTTTATTTTATTTTTAATTTCGCCCTTAACATGTATTCCATTTTCATTTAGGTCCCCATTTAAACGCAACGTTTCGAGTCTGGGAATATTTACTAGTTTAATCCTTGATCGTTTGTGCGCATTTCATTTGAGTCGATTGATTCTCTTTTATTTTCGATTTTTGCCCCAGATTCCTACTTTCATTTTAATTTAGTCTTTTTTATATTCTATTTTCTTTAATTATTTTGCTATTTTGCCATTACTTAAACATTTTTATTATTATTGTTAATATTATTATTATTGTTTTATTATATTCAAACTATTGTGTATAGTATTTTATTCATTTATTAACTTACGAATTTCTATTGTTGTTATTAAATTATTTTTATGTATATTATTAATTTCGTATTATTTTATATACATATGCCCTTTTAAATCTATCAATATAAATTCATTTCCTTTTAAACTTATCTATACATTTAGTTTCTTCTAAAATTATTTATGTATATATATATTTAAATGCATAATTTATTTTTAAAATATGTATCTAATGAGTTCATTCATAAATTATTTCATTTTTAAATAATTCCATAAAATGTTAATTTCAAAATCAACTTACTTTATTTATTTTAAATATATTTGTTAGCATCCAAAATTTTATCTTATGTTAATTTGCCATTGTCGATTTTGTAGAATTATTATATTTCGTAGCTTGTTTTAATATGATATTGAATTTGTGTGTATTTCATGCTTAATGCTTGTGCATCTTGTATTGTATTTCAAATTCTAACATATTCAAACCTTTTCTAAATATTTTATTATATTAAGAATAAATGTTGAGCCAGTTTTAAAATTGCATATTTGAAAAACGAGGCAATATTTGTGTGTTTAGAAGTATGAAAAATTACATCCTAACGTGTTGGGTGTCGATTTTTCGTTCAACTAAATAACCAAATACCCTTTTTACATATTTTGAAGATCAAAGATGATCTCGGTGTCAGAGTATAAATGTGTTATATCCTAACGTGCTGGGTATGATACTTTTGTCCCTTTGAAACGAGTTAATCTCGAGATTCAACTCTGATTTAATTAACTTTCTCCCAAAATTCTTTACCCTAAATATCTTCAAGTTTTAGATATATTCCAATTCTTTCTGAATGTTTTCTGTCGTTAAAAACATACATTGAACCAATTTCAAGATTGCATATTTGAAAAAATATAGCAATATTTGTGTGTTTAGAAGTACGGAAAATTACATCCTAACGTGCTTGGTGTCGATTTTTTGTTCAACTAAATATCGAAGTACCTTTTTTTACATGTTTTGAATATCAAAGATGATCTCGGTGTCAGAGTATAAATGTGTTATATCCTAACGTGCTGGGTATGATACTTTTATCCCCTTGAAACGAGTTAATCTTGAGATTCAATTCCAATTTAATTAACTTTTTTCCAAAGTTTTTGACCCAAAATATTTTCAAGTTTTTGATGTTAGGACAACATTAATCAATTTGGTACCAACCCTGGGCGTTGCAAGGGTGCTAACCCTTCCTTGCACGTAACCGACTCCCGAACCCGTTTTCTTGAATTTCGCAGACCAAAATATTTTTATAGGTGACCCGCTCACACCTAAACAAAAAGGATCGGTGGCGACTCCCTTTTTTTAAAAGTCAATCCCCATTTTTCCAAACTCTAGAATAAAAAAATGGTTTCGACATCTTGGCGACTCCGCTGGGGACTAGTTGAGAGTCGGGCCATAAATTGATTAATTTTTGTCCTTTTGATTGAAAATTTGGAAGATTGTTTTAAAAAATCATGTTTCTTTTGATGCATTTGTTTATGCTATAATGTCGAGTCTCGTAAAATACTTTGGCATTGCATTGCATGACCGTTGTGGTCGCACCTTTAAGTGGGAGTAAGAAGCTATACCTTTATGAGGTTTTCACCTCCGCATGGGCTAGTGAACTGCTTCCAGGATACATTTGTACCTATGTGCTTCGTGAGGTTTTCACCTCCGCATGGCCATAGCGAAATGTATTCCCCTGAACTGAACTCGATCCATATGAGCCCATAATGGGTGAGGATTGAGGAATCTACTAGTTTAGGTACCCTCTCATTAGAACCAAACCGCATATAGCGAATCCTAAGAGCTAACTCTAGGTAGAGCCGTATCAAACCCTAGTGGTCACCCATTTAGGTAATTTATTTTGGTTGATTATTTTACTTGTGCTAACATGTTTTGTGTTGTTTATGTTTGCATTACATTGCATTGCATTGCATTACATCATCATAGAAAGGAGATGTTGATTAATAACTCGATTGCTAAATAGAGGAGTGTGTCATAAGGAAACGAATTTCTTGATAAAGTGGATTATAATACGGTTGTGTGGACATGATCAAAGCAAACACAATGGAAGAAGGTTGATAGTCCATGGAAGAATGCAAAACCTTGCCCGAAGGATTCAAATTGACGAAATTTGTGCAGCCGTCATGCCTTAACTTTCTTAAAGAAACGAATCAATATCGTAAGGGATAAGGGAGCAGCGAACCGCGACCCGAATCAAGCCAAGTGAAAATAAAAGAGACATTTTTTGGGAAGATTTGAAGGGTTTGACCGCAGCATCCGGATATAAAGGAGGATTGGACGTCTTCACCTAGACTATGAGGACGAAACCGCATATATAATCCGTTTTATGTAAAGATATTTGTTTTCTAGAAAAGTTCTTGTAATGGAATTGAATTCAGAATCAACGTCTCTCTTTCTATTTGCATTCATTCCATGCATTGGCATTGCATTTTATACATTTGCATTGTATTACGTCACATGCATTAAAATTGGTAGAAGGACCACTAATTCATTAAAAATTATTTCAGCAACCTGGAAACCGACAAAACCTTACCAGATTCGCATCCCTACAGCACAAGAAAGAAAACTCAGACAATGGATGAAAGACTAAAAAACTTGGAGCATACACAGAAGGAGATGTAAGAATAGATGCAAGCACAGATGCAGGAGTAGCTCGCTAAGATCCTACAGGATATGATGGAGAAGATGATGGAATCTCTAAGAAACATGATGACTCAGATGATGCTACTATTGAGTGGGCTTACAGATAAAAGAAGGAGTCACATGGTTAAGGCTGAGGAGAATACTAAGTATCCTCAACTTCCCCCTAGTTTTACTCCACCGTATGTGAAAACATGACCTGAAGTAACTTTGTAGAGACTGTCTATTATGATTAATCCTCAATAGTTTCAGGCTTGGGCTTTGACATTAGTAAATTCCCAAATAGGATCAGGTTCAAATCTAGAGGGTAATCCTGCCAATCTCGCTGTTTCCGATCTAGATGATATACTAGAAAGAGAAAGAGCAAGAATGGAATCACAAAAGCAGTTAGAGGACTGATATAAATGGCTGGAAGAAAAATTTAGAGCAATGGAAAGTGCTGATAATTATAGAGGGATCGATGCTAAGGATCTAAGCTTGGTTCCGGACCTAGTACTTCCCCACAAATTCAAATTGCCAGAGTTTGATATGTACAATGGAAATAGTTGTCCGGAAGCTCATATTACTATGTTCTGCAGACGTATGACTGGGCATGTCAACAATGATCACCATCGATCCATCGCTTCCAAGACTGTAATCTAGCGGGGTTTGCCCAAATGGTATAACCAGTTGAGTCGTACCAAGATTAGTTCATGGAGAGATTTAGCTCAGGCTTTCATGAAGCAGTATAGTCGTGTAATAGATATGACCCCTGATAGAATCACTTTGCCAAATATGGAGAAGAGACCAAATGAGAGTTTTCGACAGTATGCTCAGAGATGGAGGGAAGTCACTATACAAGTCCAGCCACCTCTAATGGAAAAAGAAACCACGATGCTCTTCATTAATACTCTGAAGGCCCTATTCATTAACTATATGTTGGGAAGTGCCACCGTGAGCTTTTCAGATATGGTAATGTACAGTGAGATCATTGAGAATGCTATAAGAAGTGGAAAAATAGAAGTGGGAGAAAGCACCGAAAGATCAACTTCAAGAAACAAGGAAAATTCCGAAATAGGATCAAGTTTAAATCCAGAGTTATCCGAGTATCCTCATTGATTCTGAATGGTTCAACGGGCATTCCGAGAAATGAATAATTATGTGAAATGTGTACACGATTCAAGTACGTTTGAAATGTATGCAAAGTTTGCATATGTAAAATAAGTATATGTGAAAGTGTGGGAATGAGATATATGATGTGATATATGCAAGTGTGATATGGTCAAATGAGCTATATGAGAAATATGGACTTGTAAATATATTATGTCATGAGTTACATGAATAAATAAATGTGTTATGTGCTAAGTTTATTTGTATATGGCTTACTAAGCTTTTGAAAGCTTACTTTGTGTGTGTTTGCATTGTTTTATAGATTATCGAAGCTATTGGGAGCTCGGGGATCATCAAGGATGATCACCACACAATCGAACTATATTTTGGTACCTTTTGAAAATGTATATATTGAAGTACGGCAAGTATAGGCTAGAGAAATTTAATTATGTTTTGAAATGTGTAAATATAGCCATGAGATATGGCTTGATAATGAATGTGATTATGGGTGAATATAGTTTATGCTATATGATGCAAATGTTGGTATTTTTTGGATGTGCTTATGAATGGCCAAATGAAATGGTCAATTTTTGTATGTTTTGGATGCTTTTGGGTCATAAATTGATTCTTGTCTGATGCTTGTAAGTGTAACCTAAAAGGGGGTGGCAATTTGGCCTTGCAAATGGCCTATAATTGCCCACACGGTTGAACACACAGGCGTGTGTCCCAACCATGTTCTTCACTGTTTCAATTTGAAGTAAGTCAGACTTGCACATGGGCCAGACACACGGTCGTGTGACAGGCCATGTGATTTAAGTCAGTGTTGTACATGGGCCAGACACACGGGCGTGTGACAGGCCGTGTGATTCAAGTCAGTTTTGCACACGGGCTGAGGCATGGCCCAAGGCACGGCCATGTGAGGCACACGGCCTAGCCACATGGGCGTGCGCCCTATTTTGAAAGAAAAATTTCTAAGTTTCACAAAGTTTCTGTATAAGATCGGTTCAGTCCTGAACCTTCTCTAAAGCATGTTCAAGGTCTCGTAGACCTTCTAAAGGGACTATGTGTGTATGGATCATTATGAAATGACATTGTATGATTGATGTTATGAAATGAGTGTAAAATGTTCCGATATGTTCGATAATGCCTCTTAAAACAGCTTGAATGAAGATATCCGTTTGTTAGTTGAAATTTTGGAAATAAATGAATTCGTTGTACTTGTTGATCGAGCGTGTAAAGCTGAAGAACTCATGAAAGATAAAAGAAGAGTTGAGTCAGAAGCTAGAGATGTGAGAAAGATTGATAAACGATAATTTACACATATTTTAACCCCATGCTTGGCTTAAATTTGGATGATTTTCCATTGGATTTGATGAATCCGATACTTCTAATATCTTAATTTCATGTCTTACACTCAAAAGAGCTTAGGAAGTCAAAAAAAAAAGAGAAACGAGCCAAAAAGGGGGCAAAATGGGCCTACCTAGGAAATCAACACGGCCTGCACCATTGGGAACGGTCGTGTGTTACGAGCATGATCAACCACGGCCTGGACCATAGTCCACAGGCAGATCAACACGCCCGTGGGTGGCGACCAGAATCGAGCACGACCAGAGGAGTCCACCATTGGCGTGTCCCTGCCGAAATTAGGATGAATTATATTCGGAATAGGATACTTGTAGGCCAAGTAAGGCATCTCAAAGCCTATATAAACACCCTAAGGGGCAACCTAAAAGGGGGGTCGACAGGACGTCGAATAGATGCCGAGTAGAAGGCAGAAACTCCAAGACAGCCATCGGGAACAGCTTAGGAGAAGGATCTCCATCAAGACTGAGGATCTCCCATCAAGTTCTTTAAAAGTTTTTGGGTTTTCTTATGTTTTGTTGTTTTCCCTATTCTAATATGTTTCCCTCTTTTAGTATAAACTAAATCCCTTAAATACCTAAGGGGATGAAACCTAAGACGAATCTTATTACTATTTGATTTATGAGATAAATACTTGTTCTTATTCTTAATTGTGAGTTCTTATTCTTGTTTTGATAATTTAGGTTATTGATTCAAAATTGAATGTGCTTATTCAGTGGAGAAAAAGTACCTATTTAAGAGTAGATCAACACAATAAGCGAAGTTGATTGCAACCCTAGAAATAGGGCGATGAAAATCTGCCGGATTAGGTTTGAACCTAATAATGGAATCCATAGATCGAGTTAATGCAATAATAGGGGTTTTAATTAGAAAGAGATTTCAATTAATCAAACTAGAGTCAGTTGTTTTTAGTCTTGAAAGAGATATTAACATAAATCAGGGATTTCTACGGATTAAATCAAGTGAATAAATTGCATGAATCGAAAGTAATAAGTAAAGACTAGGTGGATTCTTCCTTAGGTATTACCTATCTCATATAAAGTTGTCTAAAAGTATTTTCCCAATTTACTCTTTGTCGCATTCATAGTTAGTTAAATTAGTTAGTTAATTTTAGATTAAAAATAAATCCCCTTAATTATTAGGCTAGATAATAAAAAGATAGTAATACTAGTACTCTTGGTCCTTGAGGATACGATATTCCGGACTCACCACAGCTATATTACTGTTCGATAGGTGTGCTTGCCTTTGTCGAAATAATAGTTAGTTTCAAGCTCAATCAAGTTTTTGGCGCCATTGCCGGGGACTAAGATATTAGGCAAACTAATTTTTTTTATTACTTTAGCCATTTTATTTATTTACAATTTATATTTATTTTATTTTTAACTTTGCTAATTTTTCTTTATTTGCTTCTGGCAGGTAATTCTAGTTTATGACTAGAAGGAACCCGTCAGGACCCTTGATTTTTTACAGTGATATAGAAGGTACCGTTCGTAGAAACCGAAGAGAAATAAGGCGAAGCCTACAAAGAAGAAGAGCAAGAGGATGAAACCAACACTACCGAAGAGATGGCTGATAATAATCCGCTACCTTCTATGGTTGCCGGAAATTCGGTGAATCATAATCCTGCTCCTCATACTATTTATGATTATGCTAAACCTAATTTAATAGGAACTGAATCAAGTATTTTTAGACTTGCTATTGCTGCAAATAATTTTGAATTGAAACCTAATACTATACAAATGATTCAACAGTTTGTTCAGCTTGATGGTTTGCAGGATGAGGATCCAAACAATCACTTAGCAAATTTCCTAGAATTATACGATACCTTCAAAATCAATGGCATTTCTAATGATGCCATTCGCCTTTGGTTATTTCCCTTCTCGTTGAGAAACAAAGCTAAACAGTGGCTAAACTCGTTACCACGAGGATCAATCACTACATGGGACCAAATGACCGAAAAATTTTTACTTAAATATTTTCTGCCGGCTAAAACGGCTAAGTTGAGGAATGATATTTCTTCTTTTGTGCAGATGGATCTAGAAACACTTTACGATGCATAGGAGAAATATAAAGATCTACTAAGGAGATGCCCTCACCATGGGTTACCTTTATGGTTACAGGTTCAAACCTTTTACAACGGTGTGAACCGCTCAACTAAGCAGTTGATTGATTCAGCCGCCAGTGGAACCTTAAATAACAAGACCCCTGAAGTGGCTTATGAGTATATAGAGGAGATGGCACTGAATATCTATCAGTGGCATGTTATGAGAACAAAGCCGACAAAAGCTGCTAGTGTTTACAACCTCGACGCAGTTACCATGCTATCAAATCAAGTAGAACTTCTGTAACACCCCAAACTCGGCCCAAAACACCACGGCCGAATTCGGAATGTTACTGGGTAAAACCGTTGATAAGATATCGGTTAGATGATGAAAATATATGTTTGAGTTTAAAACCGATTTTCAATTTATAGAAGTTAACTTGCTTATAAAGGAGTTTGACGTTTTAAAATAGATTTGCCGAGGAGAACAAAAACTCTGAAGGTCATTTTAGTTTAAAGCAACATACGTTTGAAAATTTAAGAAAGTCGAGTTGTTACGCGTGGTCCAATTCGAAAACCTTAGCTTAAGTTTTTAACTTTCATAAACTGTTTCCAAAACCATTTCCAGTTTTTAATCCGATAGTCAAACTAGCTTAAACAAAATAAAAATCCCCAAATACTTAAAATGGCCTTATTACAATAAAATCATCCCAATGAAACTGTAATTAAAAGAAAATGTATTTAAATAAGCAAAATCGCATCTGCATGGCCATCTCGAATCCACTCCAACCCGGTCCACAAAAATCATGTATCACCTGCATGTTTGGTGAAATTAGGGTGAGTCAAACCGACTCAGTGTGTAATTAATCCATGAATTTCCACTGTTGGGCTTGGCCCAAAACCACACCAATCCACATGATATGTAATAATGCAAAATTTACCCAACCCAGCCTAGTGTCCATCCGCTACACACCCTCGTATCCAGCCACCACACACCAGGGGATTACTAAATCGACCCTCCATCCGCTACACACCAATTCGGCAATCAATGCCGTCCACTCAGTGGTCTAGCCACCGGTCCATGTGATTAAATCACAAAAATCCACAACGTGACTCATGGTCAACATCAATCCACGATGCAGCTCAAGGCTAACATCAATCCACGATGTGGCACATAGCCAACATCAGTCCACAGTGAGGCTCGAGGCCATCACTAAACCACGTACATAAATGTACACCCTATCCTTCAATCGATATATATATACCACCCCATGCATATGCAACATATTATAATGATATGGCCAATAATGCATGAACAGATTAAATAGGCATATGACATGCTAAGTGTATCCACAATAATCAACCACAGCCACACTATAAATAAAATACTCACCTGGTTACCGAAATACCCATTAAGGGTAATAACTCCACCACAGCCACTGTATCGGCCATTACACACATAATACATGCAACTAATTAATTAATGGGGAAACTGCGAATTAGCCACACACCTGATAACCCGAAGCACTAGACTCTCGATCTCCCTAGCGTCCTAGCTCGAAGAGACCCCAGCGATCTGCTTGTCTTTTTTCGACGCTGGCCCACACCCCGGTGGCCAATCCCGAACTGCAGAAACAGGACGTTTCTTGAACTTAGGGATAGAGACCACCACTTTCTCTCCTTGACTGGTACTCGCATCCATTGAATAGCACTTAATCAAAATACCCGGTTAATCATTAAATCGAATCTAAACGAGTTAAATCTAGAACTTAATTGAATACTCTTACTAAAGTATATCCGAATCCCAAAGGCCCCTCATTTACCTTTGTCGAAACCTTCCTACAACAGTCTAGTTAGAATCGGCTAACACCTATAGACCAAAGATATGGCCTTTGGCTGAATATCAGATCCTCTCTCTAACGCTGACTACAAAGAACCCGAGGGTAAGTTCCTAGATTTCGGCAACCCAGAGAAAAGAGAGAAAGATTGAATAACAGAGAACCCTTACCACAATATTGAAATCGGTTGAAAAGATTGCACAGTATGATCGACAACTCCCCTCCTCAAATCAACTCCCGAGATGAACCACTACCTCAGGGTATAATCGACACTGCCACAATAGAAAGGTTATTCGATTTTGAAGAACAAATAGCAAAGGAAAAAGATTCGGGAAAAAGTGACGATACGGTCTATCAAAGCAAGAAAAGAAGAGAACAAATGATACCACTTTTGGCTATGGGTCCAAAGAGGAGAAGAGTTCGGCTTATCGAGAGAATAGGGTATCAGTTTAAGGCCACCAAAGAAAAAGAAGAGAAGTAGGAAGAGAAAGATAGGTTCGGCCTAGAAAAGAAAGTGGAGGGGAAGGAAAAGATGAACACAAATGACCTCAATGGTCTTTGAGATTTCGGCAAAAGATCACCAAAGAGAAGGAGAGTCGAACACTAGATGTTTTTGGCACAAAATGAAGAACGAGAGTTAGCAGAGAAATGAACTAAATTTCGGCACACTAAGGCCCTCCTCAAATCGAATATGCACCCCTCAAGAATCCCACATTCAGCCACCACCTTCCCTCCTCTCAAATCCCTTATTCTTCTCCACATTTTCCTCCCCTCCCCTCATTCAAATGAGTTGGAATGAGTCAAATCCTCATCTCTTCTCCTAGCCGCACATTCCAACATCTTGACCAAGTCCACCTCTCATCCATTCGGAGTCCCAATGCCGTCCAACACCTCCTCTTCCCTTGCCGCAAAAACAAATGCCAAAATGCTGCCAGTGCTGCTCGAACCAAGGCCCTTCTCACTCTCTGAGGCGTCATCCACTTGTACCTTAAGTGGCGCCTCCTTGCCACTTTACCAACTAGGTTCTTGCGTCCCTAAACACAACCTTAAACCGCTTAAAGCCTAACTCCCCTAGCTCTCCTCTACTCAGTTTGAACCAAAAAGTTTCACTAAGGCTTCCACCTAACCCCAAGGTTTCCCGAAGCCCCCAAACACAATCAAACAGCACACAGAGCATAATAACACACACATATATCCAAAATGCGAGACCCCTAAATCTCGGATATTACAGTTCCACCCCCTTAAAGAAATTTTCGCCTCGAAATTACCTGGCTAAAATAGGTGAAGGTATTGCTGTCGCATTGCCTCCTAGGGTTCCCACGAAGCTTCCTCCGCTCCATGGTTCTGCCATAGCACCTTGACTAGAGGAACTGATTTCCTCCGTAATACCTTCACATTCCACTCCAAGATCTGAATCGGCTCTTCCTCGTAAGACAAGTCTGGTCTCAACTCTACTTCCCCAACTGGCACCACGTTAGATGGATCCGACCGGTAACGACGTAACATCGACACGTTGAACACATCATGCATCTATTTCAATTCCAACGACAACTCCAACTGATATGCCACTGGTCCAACCCATTTCAAAACCCGATAAGGCCCTATAAACCTGGGACTCAGCTTACCCTTGCGACCAAATCTCATCACCTTCTTCCACGGCGAAACTTTTAAGAGCACCTGGTCACCCACTGCAAATTCTATCTCCTTTCGCTTAAGATCCGCATACGACTTTTGTTTGTCAGATGCCTCCTTTAACCACGCCCAGATTACCTTAACTTTTTCCTCTGATTCTGCCACTATCTCTGGACCCAACATATGATGTTCACCCAATTCTGTCCAACACGTAGGAGTGCGACACTTCCGTCCATAGAGCCTTCATACGGTGCCATCCGAATACTTGCTTGGCAACTATTGTTGTATGCAAACTCCGCTAAAGGCAAGAACGCCTCTCAGCTTCCTCTGAAGTCGATAACGCAACCCCTCAACATATCCTCTAACACCTGAATTACCCTTTCAGACTGGCCGTCCGTCTGCGGATGAAATGCCGTACTAAAGTCCAACTTGGTGCCCAATGCCTGATGCAGTGCCCTCTAAAACCGAGACGTAAACCTCGGATCCCTATCTGAAATAATTAACACCGGCACCCCGTGTAGCCTCACAATTTCTGCCACATACAACTTCGCCAACCTCTGAAGAGAATAATCGACTCGCACTGGTATAAAATATGCTGACTTTGTCAACTGATCCACAATCACCCACACCGAGTCTTTCTTAGTAGTCGTAAGGGGAAGCCCACTAACGAAATCTATCGTAATTCTCTCCCACTTCCACTGCAGAATCTTTACTGGTTACAGCAACCCCGAAGGTACTTGGTGTTCAGCTTTGACCTGCTAACACGTTAAGCATTTCCCCACAAAATCCAGAACTCCAAACTTTTGCACAGCCACCAAAATCGATCCGTAAATCCTTATACAACCTACTCCCTCCAGGATGCATAGCGTAAGGGCTACTATGCGATTCTCGAAGAATCTTCTGCCTTAACTCTCCATCCTTTGGCATACATACTTTACCCCGAAAACACAACACTCCATCGCTGTTTACACTATAGTCTTCCAATCCTCCATTTTGTACTTGCAGTAGCTTAGCACTCAGATCGTCATCTACCAACTATTTCTCTTTCACCTGACTCAACCACGTCGGTTTCACCTACAGCTTCGCTAACAAACTCCCGTCATCATAAAGACTAAGATGTGCAAACATTGCCCTCAGATCTGATACTACCTTCCGACTTAGGGCATCTGCCACCACATTCGCCCTACCCGGGTGATACTCAATTGAACAGTCGTAATCTTTCAACAATTCCACCCACCTTCGCTATCTCAAATTCAGTTCCTTCTAAGTCAGCAGATATTTCAGACTCTTGTGGTCCGTTTAGATCACCGACTTCTCTCCGTACAAGTAATTCCTCCACACCTTTAACGCGAAAACCACTGTAGCCAACTCCAGGTCGTGCGTCGGATAGTTGACTTCATGAGGCCTTAACTGCCGAGAGGCATAGGCAACAACCTTCCCTTCCTGTATCAGTATGCACCCTAACCCTGTGTGAGAAGCATCGCAGTACACCACAAAGTCTTTCCCTGCCTCAGGCTGAATCAAAACCGGAACCTCTGTCAAAACCCTCTTCAGCTTCTCAAAACTCTTCTGCTGCTTATCCGTCCACACGAAAGGTACCTCCTTTCTCAACAATTTCGTCAAAGGTGCTGCTATTGACGAAAACCCTTCAACAAATATCCTGTAATAGCCTGCTAACCCCAAGAAACTGTGAACCTCTGTCATAGACTTAGGTGGTTTCTAGTCCAATACCGCCTCAATTTTCCGAGGATCCACACTTATCCCTTCTGCAGACACGACATGACCCAGAAAGGCAACTTCCTTTAACCAAAACTCGCACTTGCTAAATTTGGCATATAGCTTCCTTTCCCTTAAAACCTGTAGCACCACGACGAACTAGTCCAAGTAGGGTTGGAAAACCCAGTTCATCATATCCATGAACGCAGCTGGTGCGTTTGTCAAATCGAATAGCATTACCAGAAATTCATAATGCCTGTATCGAGTCCGAAAAGCCGTCTTATGGATATCCGCTTCCTTCACCTTAAGCTGATGATATCCCGACCTCAGATCTATCTTCGAGAAGACTGCAGCTCCTTTGAGCTGATCAAACAAGTCATCTATCCTCAGTATTGGGTACTTGTTCTTGATTGTCAGCTTATTCAACTGGCGGTAATCTATGCACATACGCATAGTCCCGTCCTTCTTCTTCACGAATAGAACCGGTGCTCCCTATGGAGACATACTGTGGCATAGCCACCCATCACTACGTGACCTTTAAATCAACTGTGGCATAGCCACCGATCACTAAATGACCTTAAAATCAATTGTGGCATGGCCACCGATCACTATGTGACCTCATAAACAGATGTGGCAGCGCCACCGATCACTATGTGACCTTAAAACAGTGTGGCAGAGTCACTGATCACTACGTGACCTTATCACTTCCCCTTCATCAACATTCCCATATCCCATGCACAACATTTATATCGAAACTAATGTATCATGCGAATAACAAGGCAATATATCGTCACATACAACCAACTCCTATCAGGTAATTGTAAATATGTACCTGGCACTTCCTGCCTTAACCACAAAGGTATTTCGACTGTATTCACAACCTTTTTCGGCTTTTCATCCCATACAATTAATAATACAATTAAGTAAAGTGTGTTAGGGTTTACACACCTGGTAGCACACAAAACAATACTCTCTACGTCGACACTATCGATAGCAGACACAACTGCTATCTGCCTACGACTCTGTTTTGATGCCAGACCACACCCCGGTGGCCAATCTCGGACTGCTGACACCGCTCGCTTCATAAACTTAGGGGCTGGGTTCACCGGTCCAACCCCTTCCCTAGAATTGCTAGCATTTGACTCCATGGAATAGATCTTGGTCAGAAGACCAAGTTAAAACATAGAATAAGATATGAGTGGTATTATACATTTAGCTGAATAAATCTCCTTACCTAGTTTTACAAAAATCGAAAGTTTTAGGCTTGGTTCACAAATCGATTGAATCTCGAAAGTCTTCCAAAAGAATGGGAACACAACCCCCACCTATATTCAGCCAAAGCATCCAAAACATTAAGCCAATTAGCCATTCGGCTTTGGCTACCAAAAACCAAAAGGGAGATAAAGAAATAGGAGAAATCGCCTCTTACCTTGACACAGAAGATTCGAATGAAACCTAAGAGAAATCGACACAGGCACAGTAGTAGCGAAGGTTTGGAAATGACTATGGTAAAGGAGAACAAGGTGAAAGAGCCGAAAATAAGAATAAGAGAACTTCAAATAGAGACTTAGAAGTTTCAGCTTTTAGAGAAAATAGAAGAGAAATGTAGAAGAATAGCCAGGGGAATTCGGCCAATAGAAGAAATTAGAGAAGAGAATAACGAACAGGAGATATTCGGCTTTAACAAAAAAATGGAGAAGAGAATGGGAGTTTTAGGTTTTTGACTTTTCGTCTGAGAACAAATGAAGAAGGAAAAGATGAGAAAGCAGTGTTTTGACTTACGGATGAAACAAATAAAAAGAAGAAGAAAAAGAAAGGAATCAGAAGAGATGATGGAAGGGTTCGGCTCTTGGTAATGCAAATGAGAAGAAAGAAAGTGAAAAACAGAGAGGATGGTAGAAGTTTCGGCTACACAAAGGAAAGGGTTCCAAAATTGTCAAAAAGGAGAACACCGAAATACCGTAAGGAGAAGAGATCTCATACTAAGCTACCTAATACCTCAAAATTTCGGCACCCCCAAAACTGAAAACGAAAATGCACCCCTCCAAAGCTGAAATGCCTATGACCATCACTAAAATTCGGCACATCCCAAGACAAGCCAAAACCGATCCCCCCTATACCAAGTGTTTGAAATTCGGCCAACACCAAGATCACATGCCCATCCCTTTCTTTTCTCCTCAATTTCCTCCTAATAGCCCGTTTGAATTATTTTGAACTCTTCAAACTCCTTTATTTCCTCTCAGCCACACATTCAAATATTTTGACTCAATCAACACTCCATCCTAAAGAATCCCCAAAATGAGCACCACACGACTTGAACCTGCTCCACCTTAGCTTCCTTGTGGCGTCACCTACCTGAGCTTTAAGTGGCGCCGCTTTGCCACTTCACCAACTCCTCACTTGTTTCAACTACGCGCAAGCAATTAACCTTAAGTCCTGACCTAGCCAGCTCTCCACTAAAGTACCCCAAAACTAAAATTTTGTCCAGGCCTCGGCTTAACCCCGAGCCCTTTTTGGACCCCCAAACACACCAAGATAATGTACAAACACAGCATACACGCACACAACATACATTAAATGCATAACCCCCAAGATTCAGGATGTTACAGCTCTACCCCCTTAAAGAAATTTCGGCCCCGAAATTACCTGGTCAAAAGAGATGAGGGTATTGCTGCCGCACAACATCCTCTGGCTCCCACGTAGCTTCTTCTGATCCATGGTTCCACTATAACAATTTAACCAAAGGGACTGATTTCTTACGCAATATTTTGACATCACGATCCAAGATCTGCACCGGCTCTTCTTCAAAAGACAGATCAGGCCTTACTTCAATTTCTTCTACTGGCACAACATGAGATGGATCCGAACGATAGCGCCTTAGCATCGAAATGTGAAATACATCATGAATCTGACTCAACTCCGAAGGTATCTCAAGCTGATAGGCTACTGGTCCCACACGCTTCAACACCCAATAAGGCCCGATAAACCTGGGGCTTAACTTACCCTTCTGTCCAAACCTTAACACCTTCTTCCATGGTGAAACCTTTAAGAAGACTCGGTCACCTACTGCGAGTTCTACTTCCTTCCATTTCAGGTCTGCATAAGACTTTGTCTATCGGATGCTTCTTTAAACCGAGCCCTAATTAGCGTAACCTTCTCTTCTGTCTCAGCAACCAATTCTGGGCCCAACATCCGACGTTCACCCAACCCCGTCCAACAAGTAGGAGTGCGACACTTCCGACCATATAACGCGTCATACGGTGTCATCTGAATACTAGATTGGTAACTGTTGTTGTACGCGAATTTCACTAATGGTAGAAACTCCTCCCAGCTACCTTTCAAATCTATGACACAGCCTCTCAACATATCCTCTAAGATCTGAATTACCCTCTCTAACTGTCCATCAGACTGTGGATGAAACGTCGTACTAAAATCTAACTTTGTACCCAACACTTAATGTAACGCCCTCCAAAATCTTGACGTAAACCTAGAGTCCCTGTCTGAGATGATAGACACTGGTACCCCGTGCAACCTCACGATCTCTGCTTTATACAACTTAGCCAATTTCTATAGCGAGTAGTCGACCCCAACTGGTATGAAATGAGCAGACTTCGTCAAACGATCAACTATTACCCAAACTGAATCCTTCTTAGTAGGTGTAAGGGGTAGCCCACTAACAAAATCCATCGTAATCCTTTCCCACTTCTACTGCGGAATCTTAATAGGCTGCATTAACCCTGAAGGCAACTGATGTTCTGCTTTTACCTGCTGACACGTCAAGCACTTACTCACAAATTCAGTTACTTCTCGCTTCAACCTCGGCCACCAAAATTGCTCTCACAGATCTCGATACATCTTACTTCCCCCAGGATGCATAGTGTAGGGGCTGCTATGCGCTTCCTGTAAAATCTTACCCCTTAACTCAGGATCCCTTGGCAAACCTTTCCTCGAAAACACACTACCCCATCATTATTCACACTGATTTTTGTGGTCCCATCACCTGATCCCAACTGAAATTTTGACTTCAACACCTCATCGGCCCACTGCTTCTCTTTAATCTGACTGGCCCAAGAAGGTTTCAATTGCAGTTCAGCTAATATACTCCTATCAACATATAAGCTGAGGTGAGAAAACATTGCTATCAAGTCAGAGATTACCCTACGACTTAATGCATTCGCCACCACATTAGCTTTACCCGGATGGTACTTGATTGAGCAGTCGTAATCCTTTAACAACTCGATCCACCTTCGCTGCCTTAAGTTTAACTTCTTCTGGGTAAGGAGATATTTTAAACTCTTATGGTCTTTATAAATAACAGACTTCTCCCCATACAGATAATGCCTCCAACTCTTCAGAGCAAACACCACTGCCGCTAATTCCAAATCGTGCGTGGGGTAATTCAACTCATGCGGTCTCAATTGCCGAGACGCATACGCTACCACTTTCCCAACTTGCATCAACACACACCCTAAACTTGTGTGTGACGCATCGCAGTAAACTGCAAACTCTTTTCCAGCCTCAGGCTGTATCAACACTGGAGCCTCCGTCAAAATCCTTTTCAACCTTTCAAAACTCTCCTGTTGCCTATCAGCCCAAACAAAAGATACCCTTTTCCTCAACAGCTTGGTTAGCGGTGCTGCGATTAATGAAAACCCTTCCATAAATCTTCGATAATATCCAGCAAGACCCAGAAAATTTCTGATTTCTGCCACCGACTTAGGCGGTTTCCAATCCAAGACAGCTTCAATTTTTCGAGGATCAACTCTAATCCCCTCAGCAGACACCACATGCCCCAAAAAGGTAACTTCTCTTAGCCAGAAATCACACTTACTGAATTTGGCAAACAGCTGCTTCTCCCTCAGGATTTGTAAAACCACTCGGAGATGCGAATCATGCTCCTCCTCTGATCTTGAATAGACTAGTATATCGTCTATAAATACCACGATGAATTGGTCCAGGTAGGGTTGGAAAACTCGATTCATCATGTCCATAAACACCGCTGATGCATTGGTCAATCCAAACGATATTACCAGGAATTCGTAATGACCATAGCAAGTTCTGAAAGCTGTCTTATGGATATCCGCCTCCTTAACCTTAAGCTGATGATACCTTAACCTCAAATCTATTTTTGAGAAAAATGACGCCCCCTTCAATTGATCGAACAAGTCGTCAATCCTCGGCAACGGGTATTTGTTTTTGATCGTCAACTTATTCAACTGACTGTAATCAATGCACATACGCATTCATCCATCCTTCTTCTTAACGAATAGCACCGGCACTCCCCAAGGCGATACACTTGGTCGGATAAAACCCCGATCTAACAGTTCCTGAATCTGCACTTTCAACTCCTTCAACTCCTTCAACTCCTTTGGCGCCGTCCGATATGGTGCGATAGACACAGGCGCTGTTCCTGGTAGAAGATCAATTCCGAATTCCACCTCGCGATCTGGAGGCAACCCCGAAAGCTCATCCGAAAAAATATTACAAAATTCCTTCACTGTTCGAACATCCTCCACTGTTGATTCCTTGGCTTCCAAAGTGCAAACATAAGTTATAAACACCTCACATCCTTTCCTCACCATTTTCTCAGCTTTTAAGACGGACACCATATTAGATAGATAATTCCTCCTCTCACCTATTACCACAACTTCTTCACCCTCGAGAGTTCTTAACACCATGCGCTTGGCTGCACAATCTAGATTTGCTTGATACCTTACAAGCCAGTCCATGCCCAAGATTAAATCAAACTCCTCGAATGGCAGCTCCATCAAATCGGCTGGAAAAACTACCCCTTGCACTTCTAAAGGTACACCCCTAAAAAGTTTGTTTACCACTACAGTTTGTCCTAGTGGGCTAAGTACAGTCATCTCCCTAGGGGTAATCTCAGAGTCTAAACTTAAAGTTCCAGATACCACACTAGCAACATAAGAATGTGTCGACCCGATATCAATTAAAGCAGTATAAGGCAACCCAAAAATAAGAAACGTACCGGTTATGATGTCCGATGCATCACCCTCCTCTCGGCGTTTAGCTGCATAGACTAACCCCGGTTACCTCGCATTAGTGTTCCCGGCACCTCTGCCTGGTGTTCCACAGCCCCAACCGAAACCATTACCTCCTTTGGCTGGACCACGACTCCTCTGTGGCTGCTGACCACTTCTACCCGGCTAAACATAACCCTGACTTTCTGGCCTTACACCGTCCCGCTCCTATGGACAGTCTCTGATCTGATGATCAACAGATCCACACCTGAAGCATCTTTTGCTACTCATCTAACACTCCCCTAAATGGAATTTACCACATCGTGCACACCTCTGAGGCTGCCTATCCACAACAGGTCTCATAACTCGACTTGGCCCATCCATCCAAGGTCTTTTCTGAAAACGCCCAGCTGACCCCGACGATCCAAAATTCCTTTTATTACTACCTCTATCTCTATCCCGACTCTGCTTTTCCGACCGCTTTACTTTCTCGGCTATCTTACCCTTTTCGACCAAGACAGCAAATTCCCTTTCTCGCTGTAGACCTATCAGTACACGTAGATCATCTCTTAACCCATCTTCGAACCGAACACAACGCTCATGGTCTGTGGCTACCATTCCTCGGGCATAACGGCTAAGGCGTAAGAATTCTGCCTCATACTCAACCACTGATTTGTTCCCCTAAACTAGATTCAAAAATACCCTTCGCTGCGCATCCACATAACTCGACCCAATGTACTTAATTACTCTAGAATGACAACTTGAAGAAATCCCAGGTAATGCGGTCTACCACGGTACCATCCCTGACCGTAAGCCACCATTGATACACCTCATCCCGCAGAAGGGACACAACTCTTTTCAACTTTTCCTCCTCTATGAAATCGAGGTTATCCATTATACGCTCAACGGCCTCCAACCAATACTAAGTTGTGCTAGGGGCTACGCCAAAAACACCCCTAAACATCTCCGATCCATTAGCTCGAAGCCATTCTGACAGATTTTCGAGCCCCTGCACCCAAGCCTGCCCCAGCAACTCTCTCCAAAACCCGTAATATCGCCTGAGCCACCGTATCGTCTCCACCCGTTTGGTCCTGGAGCAGACCGCAGCTGGCGGTAGTGGCACCTTATTTCCTGACTCATGACCAGACCCTACTGGTTCCGAACAGCAATCTTGCCTCTACCACGTCCACGCACATTACGTCCACGTCCCCCAGTACTCATGACTACTATCGCGTTTTAATTTGATTAAAAGTTTTATGTGTTAGTATCTTTCACTGTTTAATGCCGAGTAGTTTTATGAGAGATATCTTTAAAGGGTAGTTTTCGCAGAACACAACACAACCTAAAGGTTTCCCGTCTCTAAAGTTTGAATTCTTAAGACTAACAAGCATATTTCTTCATGCTAACAATTATTCTATACATACACCATCAAATGGCTAGAGCACTTACCTGGGTGGATCGGGTGCCGGTAGACTCGGATGCCATATTCTAGCCAAAACATTCTCTTTATTTAACATTATCACCGATTTTTTAAAACACCGTTGAACCCATTTCACAGCTCGGGTTTCGCAACCTAGGCTCTGATACCAAATTGTAACACCCCAAACCCAGCCTAAATGCTACGACCGAATCTGGTATGTCACAGGGTTGAGTGAAAATGATTTCCTGTCTACTCTGGGAAAAATCATAATATATTTTGTTTTAAAACCCTTTTTGTTTAAGCGATGTTTCGAAAACCGTAATTTGCTAGCTTGAGAAAAATTCCACAATTTTAATTAAGCAATCATTTATTAGACGAGGTGCGATTTTGAAAAAAAAACGTTACTCAGTGAACTCGCATATTTAAAACCCCATTTAAAATTTCGTGACTAAAATTTTTCCATAGTGTCAGGCATAGATACTAAATAAACCAAACATAAATTTAAAAGGCCTTATTATATAAAAAATTACCCAAATTTAAAGAAAAACTTTAAGCAGTAGAAAGTTCATAAAAAATATAACGTCTTTTATGTCCTCCACGAGTCCACCTCGGCTCCCATATCCTCGATTTACTGATTACCTGAAACGTTTAGGGGAAGGGTTAGTCACAGAGACTCAGTGTGTAAAACCATTAAACACTTAAACCGGCCCACGGTCCACAATCTCGCATGAAGCTCATACATGATATCATACAAATTCATGAATGCATTAAGCCCGGCCCAACCTAGTATATCCATCCTCTACACGCCATCCCGTACCAACCATTACACCGTGGGGATTTCTACAATCAACCCTCCATCTGCTACATGTCGTCTTGACAATTTTACTGTCAGAAAATATGGCATAGCCACCGATCACTATGTGACCTTAAAATCCACTGTGGCATAGCCACCGATCACTACGTGACCTTTAAATCAACTGTTCCATAGCCACCGATCACTACGTGACATCATAAACAGATGTGGCAGTGCCACTGATCACTATGTGACCTTAAAACAATGTGGCAGAGCCACTGATCACTACGTGACCTTATCACTTCCCCTTCATCAATATTCCCATATCCCATGTACAACATTTATATCGAAACCAATGTATCATACGAATAACAAGGCAATATATTGTCACATACAACCAACTCATATCAGGTAATTGCAGATACGTACCTGGCACTTCCTACCTTAACCATAAATGTATTTCGATTGTATTCACAGCCTTTTTCGGCTTTTCAGCCCATACAATTAATAATACAATTAAGTAAAGTGTGTTAGGGTTTACACACCTGGTAACACGCAAAACAATACTCTCTACGTCAACACTATCGATAGCAGAAACAACTGCTATCTGCCTACGACTCTGTTCTGAAGTCGGTCCACACCCTGATGGCCAATCTCGGACTGCTGACACCGCTCGCTTCCTAAACTTAGGGGCTGGGTTCACCGGTCTAACCCCTTCATTAGAATTGCTGGCATTTGAGTCTATGGAATAGATCTTGGTCAAAAGATCAAGTTAAAACATAGAATAAGATATGAGTGGTATTATACGTTTAGCTGAATAAATCGCCTTACCTAGATCAACAAAAGCCAAAAGTTTTAGGCTTGGTTCACAAATCGAGTGAATCCCGAAAGTCTCCCAAAAGAATGCGAACACAACCCCTAGCCTATATTCAGCCAAAGCATCCAAAACATTAAGCCAATTAGCCATTCGACTTTGGCTACCAAAAACTGAAAGGGAGATAAAGAAGTAAGAGAAATCACCTCTTACCTTGACACAGAAGTTTCGAATGACACCTAAGAGAAATCGGCACAGGCACAGCAGTAGCGAAGGTTAGGCAATGACTATGGTAAAGGAGAACAAGGTGAAAGAACCGAAAATAAGAATGAGAGAACTTCAAATAGAGACTTAGAAGTTTCAGCTTTTAGAGAAAATAGAAGAGAAATATAGAAGAATAGCTAGGGGAATTCGACCAATAGAAGAAATTAGAGAAGAGAATAATGAACAGGAGATATTCGGCTTTAGTAGAAAAATAGAGAATAGAATGGGAGTTTTAGGGTTTCGACTTTCGATATAGAACAAATGAAGAAGGGAAAAGATAAGAAACAGGTTTCAGCTTCTAGATGAAACAAATGAAAAGAAGAAGAAAAAGAAAGGAATCAGAAGAGATGATGGAAGGGTTCGGCTCTTGGTAATACAGATGAGAAGAAAGAAACTGAAAAATAGAGAGGATGGTAGAGGTTTCGGCTACACAAAGGAAAGGGTTCCAAAACTGTCAAAAAGGAGAACACTTAAATACCGTAAGGAGAAGAGATCTCAAACTAAGCTACCTAATACCTCAAAATTTTGGCACCCCCAAAAATGAAACCGAAAATGCACCCTTTCAAAGCCAAAATGCCTATGACCATCACTAAAATTTGGCACACCCTAACACAAGCCAAAACCGATCCCCCCATACCAAGTGTTTGAAATTCGGCCAACACCAAGATCACATGCCCATCCCATTCTTTTCTCCTCAATTTCCTCCTGATCACCCGTTTGAATTATTTTGAATGCTTTAAACTCCTTTATTTTCTCTCAGCCACACATTCAAATATTTTGACTCAATCAAAACTCCATCCTGAAGTGTCCCAGCCGCACTTCACCACTGCTGCCCTTGACGCCAAAAAGAATCCCCAAAATGAGCACCACGCGACTTGAACCTGCTCCCCCTCAGCTTCCTTGTGGCGTCACCTACCTGAGCTTTAAGTGGCGTCTCCTTGCCACTTCACCAACTTCTCACTTGTGTCAACTACGCACAAGCAATTAACCTTAAGTCCTGATCCAGCCAGCTCTCCACTAAAGTACCCCAAAACTAAAATTTTGGCCAGGCCTCAGCTAAAACCCAAGCCCTTCTTGGACCCCCAAACACACCAAGATAATGTACAAACACAGCATACACACACATACAACATACATTAAATGCATAACCCCCAAGATTCAGGATGTTACATAGAACCTTAGTGGACGGCATGAATGTTTAAGTGTGCATTAAAATGTTTTATATATTTAGTTATTTATATTATAAGTAAACTTATATATTATATTATATGTTAAAAGTATAAAACATAAAAAAAGTAAAGGCCATGCATTACCTTTCTTCTTTGGCCGAATATAAGGTGAGAAAAACACCATAGTTGAAGCTCCAAGTTTCGGCAAACAATGAAGCTAAATTAGGGTATGTATTTTATTTAGTTTTCGATAATTTTTACGTTTTTAAGATCGTTGCTTGATATACTATCAAACCCATACCCTAATTTTAGAATTTAATGAAGATTTTTTGATATGCCATTGATGGTTAGTTGTGATTCTTGTTGTTACTTGAGGAAATATGAAATATATGTTTTAGATTAATATGTTTTGTATTGAGATTTTTGGTGATTTTGAATATTTTGGGCTATATTGCAAAAATAAAATTTTGAGGGGTTAAAATGCAAAATAAATTAAATGTAGGGACTTGTAAGACCATAGGGAAGATTCGGTCCTTAGGGATTAAATTCAAATTATGTGTATTTTGTGTTTTGTGTAATAAGGACTAAATTGTAAAAGTTGTAAATGTCAGGGGTAAATGGTAAATTGCCTATTTATGTGTTTTGGGATTAAATTGAAATGAAATATGTTTGAATGAGCTCAAATTGAATGTGTTTAGATCAAGAACAAAGAAAACGGACTTGGATCGGGGAAAGACAAAAGTTAACGAATAGCCGGTACTCGACGTCCGACGATATCCGAGGTAAGTCTTTAAGCAAGTTAATACCGTAATTATCGATTATAACTTAGTATACATGTTGAATTATGAGTTTGTGAATTGAAATATGACAAAGCCGAATATGTTAAGGTAATTTAGAAATGAAATGTAGTTGAATTAATTGATTTCACTATGTGAAAGCGATGTGAATTATATGTGAGATATGTTATATTGCTAATGTGTAATGTGAATGAGTTGGCTCGGTAATATGAATATTCGGGCTTCGAGCCTAGCAGGCCTTGTGTCGGTGAAATGTATCGGGCTTATTTCCTAGCAGGCCTTGTGCCGGTGAAATGTATCGGGCTTTTTGCCTAGCAGGATAAATGCCGGTGATTAAAAATTCAGACCTCGATCTAGCAGGCTTAATGCCGGTGATTTTTAATATCAGCTTATGCATATAAAATGCTAGAGTTATGGTGACAAAAGAACCAACCAAAGTTTATTTATGTGAATTAATCTACTTGGCCGTACAGGTAAGTGCCTATGAACTAATTAATTGAGCTTCTATGAACGATCAATTAGGAAAGCATATATGTGAGCTCTGTTGGACAAGAATGTGATTCATGATTTATGGTAAACCGTAAAAGTAACATATTTTAAGCCCGCATTTAATATGCTTTTGGATGATTTATCCCTTGATTTGTGTAAAAAGGTGCTTTTAATCCTTTCTTTTCATGTCTTATACCCAGGAAAGCACCTGAGGATGAAAAGAACACAAAACAGATGTAAAATGGAGGAAATGGGCCTTTTCACGAAATCGACACGGCCTGGACTAAGGACCACACGGCCGTGCCGTGCCAGTCATCAAGAACACGGCCTGATCTCGACTCACACGGCCGTGCTTTATTAAAGAACTCCAAACACGGTTAGGGCTCGATTTGCACGGGCATGTGACATGGCCGTGCCTCTGTCACTGGAAAGAGCAATTTCAGTCGGAAAAGGATACTTAGGGAGAAAGAATTGCATTCCAAAAGCCTATATATATCCCCTAAGTACCACCTTTGAAAGGGCGTTAAAGCTAGGCCAAGGAGCCAAGCCGAGAAGGTAAGAACTTAGGAATAACGCGAAGATAGCCAGTTGATCCATCCCAAGAAGCCAAAATTATACTCAAGACGGCGAAATTCTCCTTCAATTCCTTCAGAGAGTTTTAGGATTTTCTTATGTTTTGTTTTATCTTTTCTCTTGCAATGTTTTGTTTATTCATTATGAACTAAACCCTTCAGACACCTAAAGGGGATGAAACCTAGATGGATCTTTTTATTTGATTTTTAAGTTATATGATAATTACTTAGTTTGTTCTTAATTATGTTGTTTAATCCAAATCTAATGTGCTTAGGTAGAGGAGGAATAGACCCTGCCTAAGAGAAGATCTAACATAATTAAGCGGAGTTGATCGGGTGCCTAGAGATAGGGTTACGAGATTTTGCCAGATTAGGGTGAAACCTAATATGGGAATCCATTGATCGATTTACTGCTTTCCTATGGGGTTATTATAAGCGAACGAGAGTTCCACTAATTAACCTAGGCTTAGATGTTATTCCCTTCGAGAGAGGGTTTAACATAGGTTAGGGAGTCTTACGGATCAAGCTAAGTAAAAGAAATCATATAATTTAAGGGTTAATTAATAAGTGAAGTCTAGGTGGATTCTTCTTGAGGGTATCGTCGCAATCAACTGAGTTTTTCTTCAAATTTATTTTCCTATTCGTCTTTTTGTCTTTGTGTCCTTAGTTTAGTCTTCGTCAAAAGCAACTTCACTCTGTCTTTAAGGCTAAATAATAAAAAGGAAGTTAGTATTAGTACTTTTAGTTCCTTTGGGTTCGATATCCGGCCTTGCCTAAGCTATACTACTGTTCAATAGGTACACTTGCCTTAATATCATTGTCAGAGTTAGTTTCCAGGTTTGATCATTCTCTTATAAATATTTAAAACTCTAATTTTACAGCGATCAAGTTTTTGGCGCAGTTGCCGGGGAACTAAAATATTAAGAAAGCTCTATTTTTATTACTTTAGCCATTATTTTATTCGCAATTTATTTCTTTTGTTTTCTTAGGTTAAATTTTAATTTTTCTAATTTTTATTTCTATTTTTTTCTTTCTCTTTTCTAGGTACCTCTAGTTTATGACTAGAAGGAATTCGAGAGGACCTTTGGTATACGATAGTGATATTGAAGCAACCGTTCATAGGAATCGCAGGGAAACCAAGCGAGCCCTAGATTACATAGAAAGAGAGGAAGAAAACAGATCCAATCCTACTGAAGGGATGGGTGAAAACAACCCACCACTACGCGATGTGGGAGATCACAATGCTCCACGTACAATGTTTGATTATGCGAAACCGTATTTAACAGGAGCAGAATCTAGTATTGTTAGGCCTACTATATCTGCTAACAATTTTGAATTAAAGCCTAACATAATACAAATGATTCAACAGTTTGTTCACTTTGATGGTTTGCAGGATGAAGATCCAAACATGCATATAGCTAACTTTTTAGAGTTCTGTGATACCTTTAAAATAAATGGCGTTTCTGATGATCCCATCCATCTTCTGTTATTCCCTTTTTCATTGAGGAATAAAGCCAAACAGTGGTTAAACTTGTTACAGTGAGGGTCAATCACTACATGGGATCAAATAATCGAAAAGTTTCTGATGAAATATTTTCCACCAGCCAAAACGGCCAAATTACGTAACGATATCTCTTCCTTTGTGCAGATGGATTTAGAGACACTATACGATGCATGGGAGAGGTTCAAAGATCTCATGAGGAGGTGCCCACACCATGGTTTACCCCTGTGGCTGCAAGTCCAAACCTTCTACAACGGAGTAAACCCCTCAACGAGGCAACTGATAGATTCAGCCACCGGTGGAACGCTGAACAACAAAACTCTTGAAGCAGCCTACGAGTTCATTGAGGAGACGTCATTAAACAATTATCAATGGCAAGCTTCGAGGACCAAGCCAACAAAATCGGCAGGAGTTTTCAACATCGACGCCATGACCATGCTATCAACGCAGCTAGAGATGATGAATAAAAAGCTTGATAGTTTGTGTTCTTTACAGATACATCCAGTTATGCGGTGCGACGCTAGTAGAACTGTGGCGAATCCTGAGTACCCACCCTACCAACCAGGAGCAGAAGATGAACAGATGAACTATATAGGTAATAATTTCTGATTTAATAATAATCCTTATAGTAACACTTACAATCCAAGTTGAAGGAACCACCCAAATTTTTCATGGGGAGGACAAGGCAATCAGGGAAATCAAAAGCAACAACCCCCCAAACTTCCGAAATCAGCCCTATCCACAAGATAAGAAGCCAACCATCGAGGAACGTATCCAAGAAGCTGACAGAACAATCAAAAGCAACGACAGCTGAATTGATGAAATTACTAAGTCAGTCAAGGAAATCACTAAAGTAGTCGAACAACTTGCAAAGTCAATGTCAGAACGACTGCAAGGACGCCTACCAAGTAACTCTAAAATTAACCCTAAGGAACAAATTCAAGCCATCACAGTCTAGGGTAGCAAGGAGTTAGATACACCCAACCCAACTCTAGAAAGTAAGGTAGGCGAAGGTACAACAAAGGTAGTACAAGAAAAGCCAAAACTGATAGTCAAAGAGTACAAACCTCGCATACCTTATCCCGCAGCATTAGAAAGAGACGATTCAGAGGAGCAGTTCGGTAAGTTTCTTAAACTTTTAAAAAAATTACATATTAACTTACCTCTTCTTGAAGCTCTTTTTCAAATGCCAGACTCGAGGAAATTTTTAAGACAGCTCTTAACCAACAAACGCAAAATAGATGAAGAGCACCACGTGGAACTAAATGCAACATGCTCAGCAATGTTACAAAATAGACTACCACAGAAGCAAAAAGATCCAGGGAGTTTTACAATTCCATGTTTAATTGGTAGTTCAAATATTGATAATGCGTTAGCTGATTTAGGGGCAAGCATAAATGTTATGCCTTATACATTGTTTAAGCGACTAGGTCTAGGGAAGCCAAAACAAACTAAGATGAGTATTCACTTAGCTGATAAAACTGTTAGAATTCCTAGAGGCATTATTGAAGATGTTCTCGTAAAAATCGATAAATTTGTTTTTCCAGTAGACTTTGTTGTTTTAGACATGGATTAGGATAATTCAATCCCCTTAATTTTCGGAAGACCTTTTCTAGCAACTACTAAGACTAAAATTGATGTTGCCACAGGTGAGCTCATACTTTGTGTAGATGACGACACAATTAGTCTTCAAGCCCTCGACTCAGCTAGGTCTTCAAAGAATCCAGGTGAGAAAGAAAATTCTTTTGATAATCATTTAATTACACCTTTTCAAGAACCTCAAAAAAAGGAAACAATTGAGCTGAATCCTCAGTACAGTGCCAACAAAGAAATAACTCACAAAGAACAAAGGACCCAAATCGATGACCTAGATGAATGGAAAACGTACTTCAAGGAAAAACTAGGGTTACACAAGGAAGAACAGAAAACACAGGTCAAAGAAGAGCCAGATTCACACACTGTAAAACCAGAAGAATCACTAGAAGAGCTCGTGGGGACATCAAATCACTATAAGATAGGAGACCAGGTTCTGTTAGATAAAATCGAGCCTCACATCACCACAACAAACCTGAAGGAAAAGGGAGAACTTCTTCTTAAGTTACATGATATCTTCCCACAAGGAATAGTCAAGGTAAGGAATCCTACATTTGACACTTTCAAGGTAAACATTTCTCGACTTCAATTTTGTCATAAAACTAAAACTGTAGACATGAGGGAAGATATTCAAACTTTTAAACCTCCCTAAAATTTTCAAACACGAGGAAAGTCTAGCTTAAGACTATAAACGAGCGCTTCTCGAGAGGCAACCCGAGTACTAACCCTATTTCTTTTTGCATTATTTTACATTTTCTTTTCTCTTTTCTTTTTCTTTTTAACTAACCAAAAGTGCAGGATTACAGACCACACGGCCTTACACACGGCCGTGGTCGTGGTCTTGTGGACCACCAAAATTGCCACACTGACAGGGCAGAGGCCGTACAGTCAGCCCAACCACCACCCCAACGTCACAGATCCAACCACTCTCGACACAGGCACCGACAGATATAGCACGACCGTGGCACCAACCGTGTGAAACTCCTACTTCCATACCACGGACAGAACATGCCCATGCCAAAAACTATGTGAAATTACTGAGGTTACTGACTTATCGAGCACGGGTAAGACACGCCCGTGTCAGATGACCGTGCCAGTAGAAAAACATCACGAGCACGAGCATAGAAGGATCAAGAACGAGCATAGGGTGACAACACCCTCTATAACACGGCCGTGTGAGGAAGTCGTGTAATTTGACACACCCTGGGAACACGGCTGTGGGGGAGCAGAACATATGAACATCTATTTAAACCTCTCACCTCTTCACCTTCCCTCCATCTGATTTTCACTCTTATTTTTTCTCATTATCTCAAATTCGTTACTCTAGATCTTTGTGCACGCCAACAACATGCCGAAGAAACAGAGAAAGCTAGGCATAGGCCCCTTAACAAAGAACGATCAACATGAGTTCATGCCGGCAGCTTTGTCTCAACACCAAGCCAAGGACCTATGAGACCATTTATCTTTTGTTTCACATTTATCTTTTCCTTTATTTTCCTTCTTTTTGACTATCTTATGCTTAATTTATTTTATTTTATTTTAGTTTCTTAGTGTCAGGTTCTAAAGGCTACTTGGGAATCACGCCACTTCCGCCACCGCCAGCACCTCTGTCACCTTAGAAGTCACACCCACCTCGCGAACCACCTACCAATAAGGATTCTCAAGCCCCTTTATCTCCTAGCCTTAATCTATTTTCCTTCTTAGTCTCTTTCTCTTTATCTTTCTTGTCTTTATTTATATATTTAGCTTTTTTTTATTAGGTCTTAATAAAGCGTGGCTACTTCTCAAAGCGCTACCCAATTTCTTCATCTAGCGCATGAACGTTTTCCCGACTGACCATCACCACCACCAAAGACACTCATTCGGGAAAACATCCACAACACAGGGAGTAATTCTTCCCCCTTCTCTTTTGATTTATCTTTAAAATGTCATTATCTACCTTTGTACATTGAGGGCAATGTACATCTTAAGTGTGGGGGTGAATATTTAATCCAAGAATATGCCTAACTTTAACCTTGTTTTAAAGTAATTTTCTCATATTACTAAATAAAATGAAATTTCTGATGATTTATGATTTTTATTGATATGTTTTGGAATAAGTCATAGTTAATTGTGCATTGATGATTAAATATGAAGAATACTAGGGAATCAAGCATGATAAGTCTAATTTTCTAAAAATAAATTTTAGGTTGTCAACCGGAATATGAATGTTATCTTGAAATTTGAGATTTACAAGGTTGATGTCAAAAACACACATAATTTTTGTGAGAATTTGAGCCTTATAGAGCATACATTCTTTTTCATGCTCAGTCTTTGATTATGAGTGTGTCGACTATGAACTGTTATTTTAGAACTTGGCTCGATTATACATGTCAAGACCACAGTTATGATTTGATATACCGAGATGATAAAGGCACTTAGGTTTTAACCCACTTACTCCACTAAATAGCCTACCCTTATAATTAACCCTTAGTGAACCTCGTTGAGCCTAACAACCCTTTTTATTGACTTACCTGCTAATTTTAAACCCAAAACCCTTTGTATTTTTTATCACCCTTTATTTTGACTACCCCTTAATCGAGATTTGATTTGAGCCAGTTATCTAAGTTTATTGTTCTGGTAGTTAAATTTATCTTGTATTTAGTTTTTTCTTAAAAAAAAAAATTCAGTCTTCAATATTAGTTGTATGGAAAGTGAGCTTACACAATCAAAGACTAGTTCCCAAAAGAAAAAGCTCATATTAGTAGGATTCTTATTATTTTCAGTTGATGTAATTATTATCTTAGCAATTTTTAGGTAGGTAACTTATCAATTCAATCTCGATTCTAACCTTCTAATTTCAGCCATTATCCATACCCCTAACCTAAGCCCCGTTACAACCCTGACAAAGACCTTTTGATCTGTTATCATCTTATTTTACAGTGGTGGAGATTTGATTTTCAGGCAAGCCTATAGGATTAACTTTTCATGTTCGACTCATGAGTATTTAATTTTGACCTTTAAACACTTTTTGAGTGATTTGAGTTAATCTTTTGTGAGGATATCAATCCTTGTCGGTTTTGAATTAAAGGTAATTATTTAGATGAAGGGAAACACATATGTTTTCGTGCTACAAATGTATGACTTATATTGTTTGAATTTTTAGGAATCTTTGAGTTGAATTATCCATGTATAAATTATCTATGAATTAGGATAAGGCATTGTTGATAGGAATTATGAATCATGGAAAGTTCGTTTTAATTGTAAGTTGAGAATTTTGCTTGAGGACAAGCAAAAGCTTAAGCGTGGGGGTATTTGATAAACCGTAAAAGTAACATATTTTAAGCCCACATTTAATATGCTTTTGGATGATTTATCCCTTGATTTGTGTAAAAAGGTGCTTTTAATCCTATCTTTTCATATCTTATACCTAGGAAAGCATCCGACGATGAAAAGAATACAAAATGGACGTAAAACGGAAGAAATGGGCCTTTTCACGAAATCGACACGGCCTGGACTAAGGACCACACGACCGTGCCACGCCAGTCATTAAGAACACGGCTTGATCTCGACTCACACGGCCGTGCTTCATTAAAGAACTCTGAGCACGGTAAGGGCTCGATTTGCACGGGCGTGTGACATGGCCGTGCCTCTGTCGCTGGAAAGAGCAATTTCAGTCGGAAAAGGATACTTAGGGAGAAAGAATTGCATTCCAAAAGCCTATATATATCCCCTAAGTACCACCTTTGAAAGGGCGTTAAAGCTAGGCCAAGGAGCCAAGCCGAGAAGGTAAGAACTTAGGAATAACGCGAAGATAGCCAGTTGATCCATCCCAAGAAGCCGAAATTATACTCAAGACGGCGGAATTCTCCTTCAATTCCTTCAGGGAGTTTTAGGATTTTCTTATGTTTTGTTTTATCTTTTCTCTTGTGATGTTTTGTTTATTCATTATGAACTAAACCCTTCAGACACCTAAAGGGGATGAAACCTAGATGGATCCTTTTATTTGATTTTTAAGTTATATGATAATTACTTAGTTTGTTCTTAATTATGTTGTTTAATCCAAATCTAATGTGCTTAGGTAGAGGAGGAATAGACCCTGCCTAAGAGAAGATCTAACATAATTAAGCGGAGTTGATCGGGTGCCTAGAGATAGGGTTACGAGATTTTGCCAGATTAGGGTGAAACCTAATATGGGAATCCATTGATCGATTTACTGCTTTCCTAGGGGGTTATTATAAGCGAACGAGAGTTCCACTAATTAACCTAGGATTAGACGTTATTCACTTCGAGAGAGGGTTTGAAACACCCCAAACCCGGCCCACGGGCTTTGATCAGATCTGGTATGTTCCTCAAGAATACCGGTTTCAAATTCTTTTGTTACTTAGAGAAAACTTATGCGATTAAAAAAAATATTGTTTGGGTTGGGCTTGTGTTGAAACAGACTGGATTTTATTTTTGGAAACCCCTTTTTAATATTAAGTGATAAAACAATTAGGATTTAGTTTAAAGAAATTTTTACTTAAACTTTAATAAATAAGGTTCCTAAACATAATAAATAATAATAAATGTAAAATGATTCAACTATGGCCTTATGTTAAACACCCCAAACCCGGCCCACGAGCCTGAACCGGATCTGGTATGTTCCTTAAAAAAAAACCAGTTTCAAAGTTCTTTGTTACTTAGAGAAAATTTGTGTAATTTTAGAAAAATATTGGTTTGAGTTGGGCTTAGATTGGAAAGCCCGTTTATTTTACTTAGAAATCATTTAATTATGGTGACAAAACAATTTAGGGTTTATTTTTAAAATAAATTTACTTGATCTTTACTTAATAAAAATTTGTAAACATAATAGTTAAAAATAAAAAGAAATAAAGAAATAGAGAAATCCAACTTGGGCCTTATGGCCTTATTACATCAAACAACTCCCAAACTTAAAATTAAAGTACTTAGTAAAAATAAAAGTCCAAATCTTTAGATTTCTCCTTGCTATGCATGGCCACCTTTAGCTCCTGCCGACCCGGTCCATTATTGCTCATCACCTGAAAAATATTTCCTACAACGGGGTGAGTCAAATAGACTCAATGTGTACACGACACCAAATCGTAATAGAATCAGGCATACAATACATTCAAACATAAAATACAAGTTATGATGCATTCCCAAACCCGAACCTAATTGTCCATCCGCTACACACCCCCGTACCTGCCAAACACACCGTGGGGACTACTAAGTCGACCCTCCTTCCGCTACACACCAAATTGCAGGCTTAATTCACCGCATCTGTGGTCTTAGGTCACCACTTTTCAGATTACTATGGTCGTAAGTCACCACTTTTCAGATTACTGTGGTCTTAAGTCACCACTTTTCACTTCCCCTTTCAATATACAACCATATGCCCCATATATTAATATGCATAACATACCAGAGTTCACAATCGTATAATATTCTCATGTTACGAATAACATATTTCATATTCCTAGTAGGAGTAGGAAACGTACCTGAGTACCTAGTACCATAACATGGTACCTTAGCCACGTTAATATTTCCATTAACACATATTTTAATACATATAAAAAGTAGTGTGGGGTACACACCTGATTCGCTTAATGAAGTCCTTGAAATCCCAAAGAACTGATCTACTGATTTAGATCTTAATCCCTATATTCGGCCAATCATTCAAACACATTAATAAATCTTTTTGGTCTTAAAACCAAATCCTAATAGGATTTATACACTTACCATGGTGTCGATTTCCTTTTTGGTTCAAATCCTGAAAACCTTGCCTTATAAGTCTGTCGAAAATCCTATAAGAACATGTTAGATTGATTTCTAACACTTAATCATCTTTAAATGGCCTATGGCCGAATATTCATATGACTTACCTTGAGTCTTAGAAATCCCGAAACTTCGTTGTACTTCTCCTGTATGTAGTCGACAAATACTAGATCTCAAAGAAAACCTTCCAATTTTTCGCCATGGAATTCTAAAGGAGTTAGATTCCTATATTTCACTAAAGAGAGATTGAAAATCAAATAATAGCTGATCTTACCTTTTTTGAATGAAATCGGCAACACCCTTCTCATCACAACAAAGATTCTGCTTTAGTGAATTTTGGCTTGGTTGGATTGTGTTTTTGGTTTTGAATAAAAGAGAGGGGAGGCTAGGGAATTCGGCTAGAAAAGTAAAGAGAAGAGTTGAGAACCCTAAGAATTTCGGCAGAGCAGAGAAAAAAAGAAAACTGATGAGTATCCCTCCTTCCTTCCTTTTATAGACGAAATTATCAGCTAAGGAGTCCCTTACTTGGCCACCACTCTTCAATTTGATAGCTTTATCCTTTAATTATCATAAAATAAAAGAGTTTAATCCAGCCTTTATCTCATGGAAATTATGATAAATAAATTCCCTTTTGAAAATACTTAAGATAAATCATCATTTATCTCTCCAATTAAAAAAAAAATCCTTTATTTATCCTTAATAGCCAAATTTTAAAGAGGATAAACCTCTTTTTTTCTAGAAGCCTTGCCGTCCACTCCTTGGCTTATGGAAGCAAAAAACAAAACCTCCTTTATTTGCTTCCCAAGTGACTCGAACTCAGGCCCATTCCTCTTGCATATGACGCCATTTCCATAAGCCCTAAGTGGCATCTTCAGGCCACTTTTCCAAGCCTGTTTGTGTGTCAAATTTCACAAACTTTTTCTTTTAAGGCCACCTTGCCTTAATTTCCCCTTTTAAACCTTAAAACTCGTCATTTCTAGATCATTTCTAAGTTTCCAAAAATTTTCGATCGGCTATGTAAACTTGACATTTCCTTACATTTCCAAGTTTCCAGAAATGTTTACTTTCCATTTTTGAATCATTTCCTTACATTTCCAGGTTTCCAGAAATGTTTACTTTTGTAACATCCAAGATTTAGGGGCTATGCAGTTTGGGTATAATTCAAGTGTTGGAAGGTTTTTGGGTGTGTTTGGATGTGTTTAGAGGTTTTAAGAATGCTTGGATGAGAGGGGAGTACCTTGGAAAATTTTATATTTTTAGTGTTAGAAGAGGGAGCTTGGCTATGGGGGTGTTAAGAGAAAAATTTGGAAGGCTAAGACACAAGAATGTCTTTGGTGGAGTGGCATGGAGGCGCTACTTGGGGCTTTGGGAAGGTGACGCCTCAAGGGGGCTAAGGGGCCTGGGTTCGAACCAAAGTGGCGGCAAAGTGTTTTATTTTTTGGGGTTTTGGCGTTAAAAGGAAAAAGGCCCTAAAAGAGGCTGGGGTAAGTCTTTGACGCAAAGAGCTCATTGGCAAAGTGGCTCTCATGCGCCACTTAGGAGTTGGAGAGAGAGGAAGGGCGCAGTTCGAGCGGGCTGGAGCAAGCATTTTGGCGTTTATATTTTATATTTTGAAATTTGAAGTAGGAAGGACTTAAAATTAAATGATGGGGGTTTTGACATGAAAATCAAGTTGGCGGTGTGGCACTGGGCGTTGGAAGAGAGGGCTCAGCAGATGGGTTTCGAGTTGAACCAAGGAGTTGCAAATGGGAGTTTTATTTTTTACTCTTATTTTCATGTGAGTTTGGTAAGGTGTTGACGGCACATGGAACCTTCAATTGGGATAGAGATTGAGTTAATTTTGTTTTTAATTCAAATTTGGAGGAGGAGATAATTATTAGCTTATCTTTTTTCTTTTTTTATTTATTTATTTATCTACTTAGTTATTTTAAGTATAGGATTATTATTATAATTTGGAATAAGTGAAGATAATGGTTGAAACCATTCAAACTATTTTGAATGGATTGAGACGAGTAAATTAGGGAGTTGGACTAATTCAAATTAGTTTGAATTAGTGGGTGGTGGCCGAATTTTGGAGTCTTCAAGGGGAGGGAGTGCCGAATTCTATAAATAGGGGAGCACCCTTGTGGTAATTCTTTTCTCCTTTTGTTGCTTTTGCCGAAAAGTTCATTCTCTCATCTCCCTCTCTTATGCCGAATTTTAATTGTTCTTCTCTAGTTGTTCTTGCCGAAGTTGTAAGCCAGAGAAAACCTCTTCTTTGTCCCATTTATTTTGCTTAGGCCGAAACTTCTTTTGAGCCCCATTGCCGAAACCTCGTAACCCTTTTTCATTTAGCCTAAGCCGAATACCCATAGCCTCTTCTCCTTTTCTCTTCTTTATGTTTTAGCCGAATCTCCTCTCACCCTTGTCGAAATCTCTTCTTAATAGCTTAGTGTGGTTGGACGAATATCAGCAAGGGTAACCTCTCCTAGTTCTTCTCCATTCGGTTTAAGGGAAGGTAAGTGTTCGGTCTTAACAGTTGATTTGAGTACTTTGTTTTAGTGGCCGAAACAGAATGGTTGGCCTTAGTTTTTGGGTATGGCCGAATGTCTCTAGGGCCATGGTGATGTGTTTCGTTTTGTTTGTAGCTAGCACCAAGAAGCTAAAAGGGATTCTCTTGGGATTTCGACAGATAAGGTAAGGTGAGGGTAAATATTCGGCCAAAGGGGCCTTTTCATGGATTCTTGTTGTAGACCGATTCTAATAGTGGTGTACAGGGATTTCGACAATACCATAGGACCATTGGCGTTTCAGGATTCAGGTAAAAGAGGGTAAGTGATTCTTTGGTATTCGGCCTTAGGCCATTGGTTGTGTTTATGGGTTGACCAAATGGTGACTATGGTTTATAGAGGCGGATCGTGAAGCAAAGGAAGCTTTGGGATCTCTCGGTTCATTCGGTAAGGATGTTAGTAAGTGATGTAGTTTTGTTATTAGTTGGTTATGACTTCGTTGATTAATCGTTTGATACTGATTAAGTGTCGTCGATGGATGCGAGTGCCAGTCAAGAGGGCAAAGGGAAAACTCCCATCTCGAAGTTCAAGAAGAGGTCCATTTCTACTGTACGAGATTGGCCACCGGGGTGTGGGCCAGTAGTAGGAGAAAGCTACAGTCAAGTAGCCGTAGTTTCGTTGAACGATAGCATCGGAATCGAGGGTTTAGAGCTTCAGGTCATAAGGTGTGTAGTTAGCCATTGTTTTCGGGATTTGTGTGATATATGCTCGTGTTATTTGTTTACTAATAAATGCAGTGGCATATGTGAAATGGATACCCTTAAGGGGTATGATGATAATCAGGTTAGTAGCAAGGTTGTTAATATGTTATCATTTATTTAAACATGAGTGTATGCCTATATTTGTGAATGACATGCACATGCATCATATTGACATTATATCATGTTACATGTGCATGGGTGGGTTATGAAAGAAGGGCCGGGTGTACTTGAGTACGTGGTTGATGTCGACTTTGTGCTACATCGTGGATTGGTATTGACCGAGGTCGCGTTGTGGACTCTTTGCGATTAAGTTCGCGTGGTTACCTTGATTGATATCGGCTTTATGCCATATCGTGGCTGATGGGTTGCTGTGTGCTCCATCGTGGTTGATGTTAGCTACGCGCTACATTGTGGATGGCATTGGTTGCCTTTCTGGAGGGAAAAGGAGAGGGTGACTCGTTAGTCCCCGTGTGTGTGGTAAATTTGGATTAGGGGTGTGTAGCGGATGGACCTTAGGTTTGGGTTGGGTTTCATGTTGCATTGTTTCGTTTATGAAATGACATGGAAAAGGGCCAAGCCCAATACGACATGTGGATATGATATGTTATGAGAACATATGTGGAAATGGGCCAAGCCCAGTGATCAGTGGATTGATGAGAAAAGGGCCTAGCCCAGTATTTGTTTATAATTTGATTGTGGGCCAAGCCCAGAACGTGGTAACGTCTGATTATATTTACATGTTGCATTTGATTGGGTTGATTTGTGGTTAACATGTGGGTGGATATCAGTGGTTTAATTACACACTGAGTCTGTGTGACTCACCCAACTTTTTAAACATCGCAGGTGATTCGTGACTATTGGACCAGGTTGGAGTGGATACAAAGGTGGCCATGCAGAAGGGGATTTTCATTCAGAAGATGTTTTACTTTATTTAATTATTTTATATTATCAGTTTTGGGTATTTATTTGATGTAATAAGGGCCACTTTTATTTAAAGTATTCTATTTATGATTGTTGAAGTTTATATTATACTTAGAAATATTTTTACAAATGATTAATATCATACCAACTTATAATAAAGTTTTAATTCAAATCGAGCTTATATTATTTAATAATTTTTAATGGACACATTTTCCAAAAGTTAACAAAATTTTCAAGTTTTATTCTAAAGTCAAAGATTTTTTTCAAACGTTTTCCCGCAGTGACATACCAGATCCGGTCAGGACTTCTGGGCCGGGTTTGGGGTGTTACAACTTTCCATTTTTGAATCATTTCCTTACATTTCTAGGTTTCCAAAAATGTTCATTTCCATGCATTTCTAGGTTTCCAAAAATGTTCATTTCCATTTTCATTTCCATGCATTTCTAGGTTTCCAAAAATGTTAAAAATGTATTCATAAAACTTAAGACATGTCATTTCGTACAATTAAATCGAAAATGCATAAGCCCTTTCCAGGATGTTACATTATGGCCTTATTACAACAAATAAATTCCAAGTAATTCATGTACTTAAAAAAAACTAATAGTTCCATCAAAATAAAGACTTCATGTTGAGCATGGCCACCACAAGTTCTGCCGTCCCGGTCCATCACTGCTCATCACCTGAAACATGGTCCCACAACGGGGTGAGTCAAACAGACTCAATGTGTACACGACACTAAATCATAATAGAATTAGGCATACAAGAGTTACACATTCAGAACAATGAATACAAGCTATGATGCATTCCCAAACCCAAACCTAATTGTCCATCCGCTACACACCCCCGAACCTGCCAGTCACACCGTGGGGACTACTAAGTCGACCCTCCTTCCACTACACGCCAAATTGCGGTCTTAGGTCATCGCATTCGTGGTCTTAGGTCACCACGTTCAGATTACTGTGGTCCTAGGTCACCACTTTTAGATTACTGTGGTCTTATGTCACCACTTTCAGATTATTGTGGTCTTAGGTCACCACTTTTCACTTTCCCTTTCAAAATAAAACCCATATGCCCCATATAATAATAATATGCATAAATATGCCAGAGTTCACATTCTTATTCTTATTCTCATGTTATAACTAACATATTTCATAATCCTAGTAGGAGTAGGAAACGTACCTGAGTACTTAGTACCATAACATGATACCTTAGCCACTTTCATATTCTTAATGTCACATATTTTAATTAAACATGCCATAAAACATATTATGAAGTAGTGTGGGGTACACACCTGATTTGCTTAACCACTTCACTGATATCCCGAAATCTGATCTACTGCCTTAGATCTCAAGTTCCTACAATTGATTAATCACTTACTACCTTAATAAAAAGCCATTCGGCCAAGATTCCAAATCCTAGTAGGATTAGTATTCTTACCTTGTTGCCGATTGGAACACCAACAAATCCCGAAACTGTTCCTTGTTTCCCTAGGAATGTCAAAATCCCTAAAACCTTACGTTAGACTTAATCTTAATCATCGAAACATAAATCAAGGCCTTTGACCGAATATTCACATGTCTTACCTTAATCTTAGAAATCCCGAATACTCCTCCTTTTAGTCGCCTACTCTGATAATCCCGAAAGATCCTTCCATATTCGGCAACCATAATATGTATGGGGTTAGATTATCTCTCGGCTAATCTAAAAGAAAAGAATGGAAATCAAACTTGTTCTTACCTTTGAAGAAATCAACAAGACCTATGCTTGAAGCCCTTCCAAGATTCGGCTTTTGAATGGATTGGTAAGAAGAAATAGGAAGAAAAGAAAACTTGAGAATTTTGACAATGGTGGACTATAGATTCTGCTTGACAAAAGAAAAAGAGAAGAGAAGAGAAGAGAGCACTTCGAAATTCTAAGAGAGAGAAGAGGAGGAAGAAAAATTGATAAGTAGCCCTATTTTCTTCCTTTTATAGCCAAAACTACTACTCGACTTCTTACTTGGCCACCACTCTTCTTTATTGATAAGTTTATCTCCTTAATTTAAAATAATTAGAGAATAATCCTTTATTATCTCTTCAAAAATAATCCAAATTAAATCCCTTATTTATCACCTTATTAATCGAATATTTATGAAAATAAAACTCCTCCTTTCTAGAAGGCTTGTGCCATCCACCTCAAAGCTTCGGAAGCAAAAAAATAAAACTTCCTTTATTTGCTTCCCAAGTGACTCGAACTCAGGCCCAACACCTTGCATGTGGCGCCATTTCAGAGGCCCTAAGTGGCATCTCAGCCACTTTTCCAAGCTGTTTGTGTGTCAAATTTCACCAACTTTTTCTTTTAAGGCCACCTTGCCTTAATTTCCTCTTTTAAACTTTAAAACTCGACATTTCTAAGTCATTTCTAAGTTTCCAAAAATTTTCGTTCGACTCTGTAAACTTGACATTTCCTTACATTTCCAAGTTTCGAAATGTTCACTTTCCTCTTTTGAATCATTTCTAAATCATGTCCATACATTTTCGAGTTTCCAAAAATGTTCATTTCAGATCATTTCCATACATTTTCGAGTTTCCAAAAATGTTCATTTCCAAATCATTTTTATTCATTTCAGGTTTCCAAAAATATTCAAAATTTATTCTTAGTACATAAAACATGTCACCAGACAATTAAAACGAAAATGCATAGGCCCTTTTCGAGGATGTTACGATTCTACCCCCTTAAAAATAATTTCGTCCTTGAAATTACTTACTAACGAATAATCGTACATCTTAACTCACCGTACTACGCTTATGTCTTGCGACTCTCGATCTTAATAGAACCATCATACTTCCTAGGCACAATCTCTAAGTTCACGTCCCCTAGAACTCATTTCTAACGCCGCGATTTAATCTGATTAAAAAGTTTTATGCATCAAAATTTTGTTCCACTTATTAACCGCGAACAATTTTATGAAATAAAGATATTTAGAAGTAGTTCTTTCGATCACACAAAGTTTCAGTTCAAGTTCACTACTCTAATTCAGAGAATCACATTCACATTCATCAACAGAGACACCTTCATTCCTCAATAGAGGCACATTCATTCATCAACATAGACATATTTATTCAGTGGTATCTACCACCCACATTCACTATTCGAACACTATTTGCCTTATTCCTATCCCAGGGGTATTTTCGTAATTTGCCCTATAGGGGTATTTTCGTAATTTTTCAAAATAAGGTTCCTTGGTAATTTTGTCAGTAAGGGTATTTTGGTAATTTTGTGTTCCCGGGGTATTTTTGGAAATTCTAAAATTCGAGGGCATTTTGGTAATTTCGAAACTCAGGGGTATTTTGGTAATAAACCAGGGTAAATTTGTAAAGCTCAATAAATCAGGGGTATTGCAGATTTTACAAAACTTTAGGGTAACTTTTGAGAATTTGTTCACCAAAATGGTGATGTTGCAAAAATTTTGAAAATTAGGGTCATTTTGGTAATTTGCAAGTTAGAGGCAATTTCGTATTTTTCCAAAATCAAGGTATTTTGATATTTTGCAAATTAGGGTTTTCGAACATTTATAAAGTAAGGAAATTTTGATTAAACTATGGGTAGTTTGGACATTTTATAAACCAAGGGTATTTTTGTAATTTCACAATTAGGGGTATTTAGGTAATTTCATAAATCGAAAATTTTTCGGAAAATTTTGTAAAAATAGTTTTCACAAAGTAAAAAGGTAATTTTAAGAGTTTTAAAACTAGGGTTTTTATAAAAATACGGCTAGTTCCCTTTCGGGTTTTAGTTATTGAGTTTAGCTCATGATCGAGTCCTCTTGGTTAGGGTGAACCGTAGCTACGCACTGTGTAGGATTCAGTGAAGAGAAGGTGAGTCACTAGGAGACGCTTGATGCACTGTGCTCTTAGGATCCAATCCTAGACATGCGCCTGTGGGTTACCATACCCTAACTCGGCGACTTATCCATAGGGTTGTTTAGTTAGGCACTTAAGTCTTATGTAAGTGTTGGGGAAAACTAATCCTAGGGTTCAAGTACTTATCATGCTAATCTACGTTCCATTCCATTTCTACCCTTCTACAGATCATTCAATAAATCACACAAATGGATAGAAGTACTTACCTGGTGGACTGCGGGTCGGAGACTTAGGTGCCATGCCAGAAAACCTGCTTAACTTTAGAAATACTTTTCATAAAACTCATTTGGGCTCGTTTGGAAAACGTTTTGGGCCTTAGCCCACAGGCCGAGAGTTTTAAAACTTGGCTCTGATACCAAACTGAAACACCCTAAACCCGGCCCACGAGCTTTGACTGGATCTGGTATGTTCCTCAAGAAAACCGGTTTCAAATTCTTTTGTTACTTAGAGAAAACTTGTGCGATTAAAAAAATATATTGTTTGGGTTGGGCTTGTGTTGAAACAGACTCGATTTTATTTTTGGAAACCCCTTTTTAATATTAAGTGATAAAACAATAAGGATTTAGTTTAAAGAAATTTTTACTTGAACTTTAATAAATAAGGTTCATAAACATAATAAATAATAATAAATGTAAAATGATTCAACTATGGCCTTATGGCCTTATTACAACAAATAATTTCCAAATAATTCAAGTACTTAAAAAAAAAACTAATAGTTCCATAAAAATAAAGACTTCATGTTGAGCATGGCCACCACAAGTTTCGCCGCCCCATCCATCACCGCTCATCACCAAACATGGTCCCACAACGGGTGAGTCAAACAGACTCAATGTGTACACGACACTAAATCATAATAGAATTAGGCATACAAGAGTTACACATTCAGAACAATGAATACAAGTTATGATGCATTCCCAAACTTAAACCTAATTGTCCATCCGCTACACACCACCATACCTGCCAGTCACACCGTGGGGACTACTAAGTCGACCCTCCTCTCGCTACACACCAAATTGCGGTCTTAGGTCATCGTGCATTCGTGGTCTTAGGTTACCACGTTCAGACATCGTGGTCTTAGGTCACCACTTTCAGATTACTGTGGTCTTAGGTCACCACTTTTCACTTCCCCTTTCAAAATAAAACCCATATGCCCCATATAATAATAATATGCATAAATATGCCAGAGTTCACATTCTTATTGTTATTCTCATGTTATAACTAACATATTTCATAATCCTAGTAGGAGTAGGAAACGTACCTGAGTACCTAGTACCATAACATGATACCTTAGCCACTTTCATATTCTTAATGTCACATATTTTAATTAAACATGCCATAAAACGTATTATGAAGTAGTGTGGGGTACACACCTGATTTGCTTAACCACTTCACTGAAATCCCGAAATCTGATCTACTGCCTCAGATCTCAAGTTCCTACAATTGATTAATCACTTACTACATTAATAAAAAGCCATTCGGCCAAGATTCCAAATCCTAGTAGGATTAGTATTCTTACCTTGTTGCCAATTGGAACACCAACAAATCCTGAAACTGTTCCTTGTTTCCCTAGGAATGTCGAAATCCCTAAAACCTTACCTTAGACTTAATCTTAATCATCGAAACATAAATCAAGGCCTTTGACCGAATATCCACATGTCTTACCTTAATCTTAGAAATCCCGAATACTCCTCCTTTTAGTCGACTACTCTGATAATCCCGAAAGATCCTTCCATATTCGGCAACCATAATATGTATGGGGTTAGATTATCTCTCGGCTAATCTAAAAGAAAAGAATGGAAATCAAACTTGTTCTTACCTTTGAAGAAATCAAAAGCACCTATGCTTGAAGCCCTTCCAAGATTCTTCTTTTGAATGGATTGGTAAGAAGAAATAGGAAGAAAAGAAAACTTGAGAATTTTGACAATGGTGGACTATAGATTTGGCTTGACAAAAGAAAAAGAGAAGAGAAGAGAAGAGAGCACTCAGAAATTCGGCAGAGAGAAGAGGAGGAAGAAAAATTGATGAGTAGCCCTATTTTCTTCCTTTTATAGCCGAAACTACTACTCAGAATCCCTTACTTGGCCCACCACTCTTCTTTATTGATAAGTTTATCTCCTTAATTTAAAATAATTAGAGAATAATCCTTTATTATCTCTTCAAAAATAATCCAAATTAAATCCCTTATTTATCACCTTATTAATCGAATATTTATGAAAATAAAACTCCTCCTTTCTAGAATGCTTGTGCCGTCCACCTCAGGCTTCTGGAAGCGAAAAAATAAAACTTCCTTTATTTGCTTCCCAAGTGACTCGAACTCAGTGCCCAACACCTTGCATGTGGCGCCATTTCCAGAGAGGCCCTAAGTGGCATCTCGTGCCACTTTTCCAAGCAAGCTTTGTGTGTCAAATTTCACCAACTTTTTCTTTTAAGGCCACCTTGCCTTAATTTCCTCTTTTAAACTTTAAAACTCGACATTTCTAAGTCATTTCTAAGTTTCCAAAAATTTTCGTTCGGCTCTATAAACTTGACATTTCCTTACATTTCCAAGTTTCCAGAAATGTTCACTTTCCTCTTTTGAATCATTTCTAAATCATGTCCATACATTTTCAGGTTTCCAAAAATGTTCATTTCCAAATCATTTTCATTCATTTCCGGGTTTCCAAAAATATTCAAAATTTATTCTTAGTACATAAAACATGTCACTTCGTACAACTAAACCGAAAATGCATAGGCCCTTTTCAGGATGTTACAGGGTTTAACATAGGTTAGGGAGTGTTACGGATCAAGCTAAGTAAAAGAAATCATATAATTTAAGGGTTGATTAATAAGTGAAGTCTAGGTGGATTCTTCCTGAGGGTATCATTGCAATCAACTAAGTTTTTCTTCAAAGTTATTTTCCTATTCGTCTTTTTGTCTTTGTGTCCTTCGTTTAGTCTTCGTCAAAAGCAACTTCACTCTGTCTTTAAGGCTAAATAAGAAAAAGGAAGTTAGTATTAGTACTTTTAGTTCCTTTGGGTTCGATATCCGGTCTTGCCTAAGCTATACTACTGTTCAATAGGTACACTTGCCTTAATATTGTTGTCAGAGTTAGTGTAATATCCCGGGTTAGGGGGCTATTGTATGGTTGCATGTTTTGCATGTGTTTGGTATGCTATGTTGTTGTTTGTGTAGTTTCGGGACTTAATTATAGGCTAGGTGTATGCCTGAGTGAGTGGGAAAATTTTGGTTTTTGGGTGATAAGTCAGGGGAGCTGTTGGAGCTGGGGTATAAGAGGTTTATTCGTGGTTTTGTTGCACAAAAAAAGAGCTGGTATAGTGGCAAGCTTGACGCCACTAAGGCTTGGTGTGGGTAACGCCTAAAGCAAGGATGTAGGCCTTGTGTTCGAGCTGCGGAGTGGCCACTTTTTGGCACTCATTTTGACGGCATGGAGGGAGGAGTTTGTGGCAGTTCAAACTCTGCTATTGACTTGGTCTTCACATTCGAATGGAGGGTGGAGAGTGAATTTAGGATGTTGACTTGTTCAAATAATTTGAACTTGTGGCTTGGAGTGTTTTGGGGGGATTTTGGCCGAATTCTAGGGAGTGTGGGAGTGGGGAAGTGACGGCTTGGTGGGAGAAGTGGCTATGCCGAAAATGCTTTAGGCATTTTCTTTTGTTTTTCTTTCATTTTCGGCCTTGGTATGTCTAGCTAAAATTCTTCCCTTTTGGTTATGTTGCTAGCCGAATGTCAAGTGAATTTCTTCTTTGTTACCAATATTCAAATAGTCTCCTATTTCTTCCTTGAAACCGAAAGTGTAAGCAACATATATCATAACCGAAACTTGCCTTTGTTTCTTTTAATTCCATCATAGCCGAATGCCCTCTCCCTTTTGTTCTTTTGATCATTTGGTTGCCGAAACTAGCATTTCTTTTCTCTCATATTTTTCCCATCTCTTGGAAGCCTTCATAGCCGAAAGGCTACTCTACAAAAAAAAAAAATACCTCCTTCCATTTCTTTTCTTCCCAAAACCATATTGCCGAAACTCTATTTTCATTTCTCACCTTCTTCCCTCTCTTTTTCTACTCAAACCGAAATCTCCATTCATCCCTTCTATTTCTTATCCTCTCTAAACCGAATTTTCCCTTCTTTTTGTTGAAGCTTTGGCCGAATATCAACCCATCCCTTCTCCATCTTTTTCTTGCATTCTTTTTGTGAGTAAGGCCGAATCTCTGGTGGTTCTCCCCTAGTGTGGTGTTGGCCTAATTTGTTGGTAAGTTGGGGGTAGCGATTGGGTTATTAGTTCATTCTTTTAGTTTCGTTTAAATCAGGAGTTACAAATGATTAACCATTCTCTCTTAAGGTGTAGCCGATTGTTGATTAAAGAAGGAACCATTGTGGTTCGGGTTTGGTAGGAAACCAAACCAAGTGAAGGTAAGGGTTCGATATTAACCCCTTTGGTTGTGTGGTGTTGGCCGAATGGTCTTAGTGCCTAACCCCTATGTTTGGCCGATTGTAGGAGTCAGTACTCGAGGGACTTAGATCGTTCGTTGGGATCTTTAGACTCGTAATTACCAGGTGTGTATACTAACACACTTATATTTAGTAATATGATTGATAACCTGTGTGATGATTAATGATACAGTGATGTTTGATATGATACCCTAATGGGTATGATCGTGGACTCGGGTAAGTCAGTGTTAATATTATTATGAGTTACTGATAATCTACATGATATCATGGCTATGGATATATGTGACATGGGGTATGAGATTAGACATATTGGCATGATATGCATGATTGTATGATATGCATGATTACATGAGTATGGCATGTTGATGGGGAATACGAGTGGAGGGAGCAGTGATATTTTGTGCTGACGAGCACCAGTGCTTTGGTAGCACACTTTGTGACTTTGGGTCACCAGAGGTTTGGCACCTCCAGAGGTTTGGTACCTCGGCGTCTCCCCCCGATGGCTCAGTACCACGGTGGGTTGGCCCCACAGATGATTATACTGGGATTGACGCCGGTGTTTTGGTAACACACGATGGGTTGGCCCCATCACCGATTTGTGACTACGGTCACGGTGCTTTGGTAGCACATTGTGTCTTTGGGACACGTGAGGTTTGGCACCTCATTGCGACTCGTCCCCTGTGGTTTGACCACCGTGGGTTGGCCCCACTTGAGATATGGGATAAATCGCTAGTGATTTGGTATCACACGATGGGTTGGCCCCATCATCGTTGGATTTGTGACTTGGTCACGGTGCTTTAATAGCACAACCGTGTCTTTGGGACACCGGTGGTTTGGTACCACATTGACGGATATTATGTCTTTGGGACATCGGTGTTTTGATAACACATTGTGACTATACGTCACGGTGGTTTGGCACCACCAAAGTGGTTTGGTACCACACGGGGTAGAAAAGGTGTATGGATGGTTAGGATCGGGTTGCATTAATTATGTTGCTATGTATGATGTGTGTTAGCATGTTGTTTTATTGGGAGCGGATTTACACACCGAGTCATTCGACTCACCCTCTCCTTTGACATTTGGTGACACTTAGACGCGGACATGGGTAGGGATGGACTCGGGGTGCTTATGCCATCTTTGAATAAAAAGTTTTACTCGAGACATTTTCATTTGGGTACTTTAGTTTGCCTACCTTTATTTTGGGTTTTATCTTGGATTTGTAAAAGCCTTTTTAAGATGTGCTTTATGATGTTTATGTTTTACATTAGATTTTGGTATCTTTGTAAAATAATAACTTGGTACGAATTTTATTAAAATTGGAAAGACAACGTTTTCAAACCAACAAAGCGTACGTTTTCAACTATACCATCGGGTATCACATTGATTTTATAAACCAATAAAGATCAATTGTTTTCAATCGTGAAATCAAATTTTTCTAAGTCTAAATGTTTAGTAACGATTTTAAACAACTTGTTTTCAAAAAAAAAAGGAACAAAGTTTTATCGAATCTATCTAGTGCAACCAATTCTTTTTCAAACACATTTCCCGTAACATGCATTCGGTCGTGGTGTTTGGACCGGGTTTGGGGTGTTACAATTGTGGTATCGAGCCAAGTTCAAAAGCTCTATTTGTGGGCCTGAGGCCCAAATTGTTTTCAAAAATTCGTTTTAAGTGTTTTGGGGTTGAATACATGGTTTACAAGGCATGGCACCGAAGTCTCGCTTTGATTCGCCCAGGTAAGTAATTCTAAACTCTTCTGTGAATTACTATTTGTAGAAGGGTAGGTGATATGGAACGTAGTTAGATTTATAGGACTTGAACCCTAGGATTAGATCACTCAAACACTCGAACTAAAGCATAAGACTTAAAGCACTAAACCAATCTATGATTCAGCCACGGGGCTAGGGTGTGGTAACTCCTGTACGCATGTCTAGGAGAGGATCCGGAAGAGCTTGGTATTTAAGCAGTCCTCGTGACTCACCTTCTCTTCGCAGTATCCCACCAGTGCGCGAGCTTCGAGTTCACTCGACCAAGAAGGCTCGATCATAGACTTAACCTAACGACTAAAACCCGAAAAGGGAATTAGCCATGTTTTCGAAAATACAACAACAACCCTAATGTTTTCAAACTTTTTGCAATAAACTCTTCCAAAACTGAGAATGTCACTTTTACAACGAATTTCTCGATTTGCGAAAATTACAAAAATGCCCTTAGGGGTAAATTTACTAAAAAGGCCCTCGGTTTATAAAATAGCAACTCAATGATTTTGCCCAAAATTTCAATGATGTTCTGAAATTCAAACACTGCTTTACAAAATATCAAACGAAAATTTTGATTTTGGAAATTTACGAAAACGCCCTCAGTTTGTGAAAATTACTAAAATACCCCTGGTTTCCAAAACGAAGTATTTTACAAAATTTTCAAAGAACACTCTCAAAATTTTTGGAATTTCAAAGTGACCGGTTTTACTAAAAGTTTAAAATATTTCTTTTATTACGAAAATACCTGTAGGAAAATGACGAAAATACCCTTGGGCTAGAAATGGGCAAAGAATGTCCAGAAGAGTGAATAGGTATGGAAAGGGTTAAGGAATGGATGTATGACCTCTTTTGGGTGAATAGGATAGAAGATTGAAACCTTGGTTGCTCGAAAGAACCCCGATTAAACTCCATTCATAAAATTTCTTTGCGGTTAAGAAAGTGAAACGATACTAATGCATAAAAATCTTCTTAATCAGAAACGTAGAACGTTTAGTCATGAGTACTCGAGGTGGACGTGGCCGTAATACTCGTGGTCGAGGTCGAGGTAGGATGACGTTCACGAACCGTAGGATCTGGTCAAGGGTCGAGAAAATGAGATCGGTTCGCCACCGGTGGAGGTGGTGAGTTCGAGATCGATCGAGACGATGCGATGTCACGAGCGATCTTTGCGGGTGTTGGAAAGAGTAGTGGTGTAGGTGGTGGTGCAGGAGTTAGGAAATCATTCTGAGCGACTCGGGCTAATGGGGCGAATTTTTCCGAGGTGTATCGGGTGTTGCTCCTAGCTTTGCTGAATATTGGTTTGGAGGCAACCGAGCGGATCATGGACGATCTGGATTTTGACGGAAGAAGAGAAGCTGAAGGGCATCGATCGCTTTCGGGATGAGTCCTATCGGTGGTGGCTCACGGTTCGAGAGACGATTGTGGCGGTGAGGATCCGACATGGGATTATTTCAAAGTCGCATATCAAAAGGAATACATCGGGGCTAGTTACATCGACTCCAAATGAAAGGCATTTCGAGGCTTGTTCGGGGAGTAAATCACATTCTTTGAGTACGCAGGTGAGTTCTGGTCGTGAGTAGGTATGCCGGGGCATTGTAGCCACCGAGCATGAGAGGTGTGTTCGTTCGAGGATGGTCTGCGAGACGAGTTGAGGTGCTGATTGCTCCATGGCAGGAGCGCGAGTTCTTCGTTTTAGTTGAGAAGGCTAAGGTAGCCGAGGGTGTTAAAGAGTCGCGAAGGCAGTATGGATGGGAGGAGTAGGCTTAAGAGGAGCTTTGGGTCTTCGGATCATCCGTAATCCGCGAGAAGAGGGCTAGACCGAGTGGGGCGTAATCGATCCGCTAGGTTTGTTGCCGCCAGCGCGGACCGCCTTGTGATGTAATCGTGTGGGAAATCTCATTGGGGTGGTTGTTGGGTGGTGGAAAGGGTTGCTTGAATGTGGTTCTCTCGGATCATCGCATTAGGGACCTTGTCCCGCGTAGGATGGCGAGGATTCGGCCCGAGAGTCGGGCCGTATGTCGATTCGAGGTAGTGGACCGCCACCACACAGGGGCCGTGGCAATGGCGAGGTGGTAATGGATTTGGTCGAGGTCGTGGAGCACCGCAGAGGTGCGGGTAGTTACGAGGCACGACGGCTGTGCAGTGTATGCGGCTAGACGCGCGAGAGAGGCGGCGACGACCGGACGTAATCACCGTGACGTTTTTGATTTTTGGTTCTCCCTATCTTCGCTTTAATTGACTTGGGTTCCACGCATTCGTATGTTGCTAGTAGTATAGTTGGGACCATGGACTTAGACTCTGAGATATCTTCTAGACAAATGACTGTACTTAGCCCTCTAGGTCACTCTGTAGTCGTAGATAAGCTGTATAAGGATGTACCCCTAGAACTCCAAGGGGTAGTTTTTTTCTTGATCGATGGAACCGCCGTTTGGGAGTTCGATCGATTCTTGGAATGGACTGGTTGGTTAAGTACAGGCCAAGGTGGATTCTTGTGGCTAAGCGCATGGTTCTAGCGAATGACGGATAAAGGAGATGAAGTGATTATGATAGGTAATAGGAGAGATTACTTATCCAATGTGGTGTCGGCTTTAAAAGCTGTAAAGATGGTCAGGAAGGGCTGTGAAGCGTATGTGGTTCATGTGTATGCCTTGGAGGCTAAAGAATCTGCTTTGTTGAGAAGGTTAAATCTTGTTAAGGAATTTGTGGATGTGTTTCGGAGGAGCTTAGGGTTTGCCACCGGATCGTGAGGTAGAGTTTGGGATAGATCTCACGCTGTGGATCTGCGCGGTGTCTATTGCTCCATATAGGATGGCACCAAAGGAGTTGGTGGAGCTTAAGGCTCGGATTCGTGGAGGCTGTTGGATCGAGGCTTCATTAGGCCAAGTGTTTCGCCGTGGGAGCGCCGGTTTTATTCGTCAAGAAGAAGGACGGAACGATGCGGATGTGTATAGACTACCGCCAACTGAATAAGCTAACGATTAAAAACAAGTATCCGTTACCCCGGATAGATGACTTGTTTGATCAGCTGAAAGGTGCATCGGTGTTTTCAAGATCGATTTGAGGTCCAGGTACCATCGGTTGAAAGTTAAGGAAGCGGACATCCATAAGGCAGCGTTTCGGACTCGGTGACGGGCACTACAATTCTGGTAATGCCGTTCGGGTTGACTAAACGCCCCGCGGCTTTTATGGATATGATGAATAGGGTGTTTCAAGCGAAGATCTGGACCGTTTTCGTCGTGGTTTTTATTGACGATATCTTGGTATATTCAAGGTCGGAAGAGGAGCATGATGCACACACGAGAGTGGTGTTGCAGATTTTGAGGGAGAAGCAACTCTATGCTAAGTTCAGTAAGTGCGAGTTCTGGCTTAGTGAAGTGACGTTTTTGGGTCATGTAGTATCAGCTGAAGGGATTAGAGTAGATCCTCGGAAGGTTGAGGCGGTGTTGGATTGGAAGCCTCCTAAGTCAGTCGCTGAGATTCGGAGTTTCCTGGGTTTGGCAGGATACTACCAGAAGATTTGTTGAGGTTTCTCGTTAATTGCGCACCGATGACTAAGTCGCATTAAGGAAAGGAGTTCCGTTCGTGTGGACTGAGAAACAGCAGGAGAGTTTTGATAAGTTGAAGAAGATCTTGACTGAGGCTCCTGTTTTAATTCAACCTGAGGCTGGTAAGGAATTCACAGTGTACTGCGATGCGTCACATACGGGATTGGGTTGTGTGTTGATGCAGGAGGGTAAGGTTGTGGCTTATGCTTCTCGGCAGCTGAGGCCACACGAGGTCAACTATCCGACGCACGATTTAGAGCTGGCAGCTGTAGTCTTCGCTCTAAAAATCTGGAGGCACTACTTATACGGTGAGAGATCAATAGTCTACACAGATCATAAGAGCCTGAAGTATCTATTGACTCAGAAGGATCTGAATTTGAGGCAGCGTAGATGGGTTGAGTTGCTGAAAGATTACGACTGTTCGATTGAATATCATCCGGGCAAGGCTAACGTGGTGGCAGACGCATTGAGCCGTAGGGTTGTCTCGGACTTAAGAGCAATGTTTGCCCACTTAAGTTTGTATGACGACGGGAGTATTCTGGCAGAGCTACAAGTTAAGCCTACTTGGGTTGAGCAGATCAGAGAAAAACAGCTAGAGGATGAGGTTCTGGGTGCGCGAAGGTTACAAGTGCAGAATGGTGGTTTGGAGGGTTACAGCTTGTCTAGTGACGAGGTTCTGTGTTTTCAAGGTAAGGCTTGTATGCCTAAAGATGTTGAGTCGAGGCAGAGGATTCTTCGGGATGCACATAGCGATCCTTATGCTATGCATCCCGGGGTAGTAAAATGTATAGGGATCTTAGAGAGCGATTTTGGTGGCTGGCTTGAAGAAAGAGGTGACAGAGTTTGTTGGGAAATGTCCGACTTGTCGCAGTCAAGCGGAACATCGATTACCGTCATTTGTCCGCTCGATCTGTGAAGATTCCTCGATGGAAATGGGAAAGGATAACTATGGATTTTTCGTCGGTGGTTTACCGCTTACGCCAAGCAAGAAAGATTCGATTTGGGTTATTGTGGATCGTCGACTAAGTCACCCATTTCATTCGGTGTGAGTGGACTATTCACTTGAGAGATTGGCGAAGCTTTATGTGTCGAGAGATAGTAAGGCTACACGGTGTTCCAGTTTGATAATCTCGGATAGGGATCCCGAGTTTACGTCGAGGTTCGGAGAGCGTTGCATCGAGCTCTGGTACACGCTTGATTTCAAAGACGACTTTTCACATGATCGACGGGCGATCGTAAAGGTTATTCGGATCTTGGAAGACATCTTTGAGAGGTTGTGTTACGGACTTGAGGCGATTGGGAAGAGTTTCTGCCGTTAGCCGAGTTCGCCTATAACAATAGTTACCAAGCGAGCATCAAGATGGCACCATACGAGGCATTGTATGGTAGGAAATGTCGCTCACCTACATGTTGGACGGAGTTGGGTGAACGTCAGTTGTTAGGACCCGAGTTGGTTGCTGAGACTGAAAACAAAGTTAGGTTGATTCAGTCTCGTTTAAAGGAAGCTTCGGACCGGCAAAAGTCTTATGCCGATCTTAAGCGAAGAGATATAGAGTTCGCTGTGGGAGATCAGGTCTTCTTAAAGGTCTCACCTTGGAAGAAGGTACTGAGGTTTGGCAGAAAAGGCAAGCTAAGTCCGAGGTTTATTGGGCCGTATAAGGTATTGAGACGAGTTGGATCAGTGGCGTATCAGCTTGAGTTGCCAGCGGAGCTTAGCCAGATTCACGATGTTTTTCACGTGTCGATGCTTCGACGGTACCGTTCAGATCCATCACATGTAGTAGCAGTGGAGGAGATCGAGGTGAACCCAGATATGACCATAGAGGAAGAACCAGTGCAGATTCTAGATCGAGATGTCAAGGTTCTGCGTAGAAAGTCAGTGCCTTTAGTTAAGGTTCTTTGGCGGAATCATGGCGTGGAGGAAGCCACGTGGGAACCCGAGGATGTGATGAGACAGCAATACCCGCAACTCTTTTGACCAGGTAATTTCGAGGCCGAAATTATTCTTAAGGGGGGTAGAACTGTAATATCCCGGGTTAGGGGGCTATTGTGTGGTTGCATGTTGCATGTGTTTGGTATGCTATGTTGTTGTTTGTGTAGTTTCGGGACTTAATTATAGGCTAGGTGTATGCCTGAGTGAGTGGGAAAATTTTGGTTTTTGGGTGATAAGTCAGGGGAGCTGTTGGAGCTGGGGTATAAGAGGTTTATTCGTGGTTTTGTTGCACAAAAAGAGCTGGTATAGTGGCAAGCTTGACGCCACTAAGGCTTCAGTGTGGGTAACGCCTAAAGCAAGGATGTAGGCCTTGTGTTCGAGAGCATGGAGTGGCCACTTTTTGGCACTCATTTTGACGGCATGGAGAGGAGGAGTTTGTGGCGGTTCAAACTCGCCATTGACTTGGTCTTCACATTCGAATGGAGGGTGGAGAGTGAATTTAGGATGTTGACTTGTTCAAATAATTTGAACTTGTGGCTTGGAGTGTTTTGGGGGATTTTGGCGAATTCTAGGGAGTGTGGGAGTGGGAAGTGACGGCTTGGTGGGAGAAGTGGCTATGCCGAAAATGCTTTAGGCATTTTCTTTTGTTTTTCTTTCATTTTTGGCCTTGGTATGTCTAGCTAAAATTCTTCCCTTTTGGTTATGTTGCTAGCCGAATGTCAAGTGAATTTCTTCTTTGTTACCAATATTCAAATAGTCTCCTATTTCTTCCTTGAAACCGAAAGTGTAAGCAACATATATCATAACCGAAACTTGCCTTTGTTTCTTTTAATTCCATCATAGCCGAATGCCGAAACTAGCATTTCTTTTCTCTCATATTTTTCCCATCTCTTGGAAGCCTTCATAGCCGAAAGGCTACTCTACAAAAAAAAAAAATACCTCCTTCCATTTCTTTTCTTCCCAAAACCATATTGCCGAAACTCTATTTTCATTTCTCACCTTCTTCCCTCTCTTTTTCTACTCAAACCGAAATCTCCATTCATCCCTTCTATTTCTTATCATCTCTAAACCGAATTTTCCCTTCTTTTTGTTGAAGCTTTGGCCGAATATCAACCCATCCCTTCTCCATCTTTTTCTTGCGTTCTTTTTGTGAGTAAGGCCGAATCTCTAGTGGTTCTCCCCTAGTGTGGTGTTGGCCGAATCTTTGTTGGTAAGTTGGGGGTAAGCGATTGGGTTATTAGTTCATTCTTTTAGTTTCGTTTAAATCAGGAGTTACAAATGATTAACCATTCTCTCTTAAGGTGTAGCCGATTGTTGATTAAAGAAGGAACCATTGTGGTTCGGGTTTGGTAGGAAACCAAACCAAGTGAAGGTAAGGGTTCGATATTAACCCCTTTGGTTGTGTGGTGTTGGCCGAATGGTCTTAGTGCCTAACCCCTATGTTTGGCCGATTGTAGGAGTCAGTACTCGAGGGACTTAGATCGTTCGTTGGGATCTTTAGACTCGTAATTACCAGGTGTGTATACTAACACACTTATATTTAGTAATATGATTGATAACTTTGTGTGATGATTAATGATACAGTGATGTTTGATATGATACCCTAATGGGTATGATCGTGGACTCGGGTAAGTCGGTTGTTAATATTATTATGAGTTACTGATAATCTACATGATATCATGGCTATGGATATATGTGACATGGGGTATGAGATTAGACATATTGGCATGATATGCATGATTGTATGATATGCATGATTACATGAGTATGGCATGTTGATGGGGAATACGAGTGGAGGGAGCAGCGATGATATTTTGTGCTGACGAGCACCAGTGCTTTGGTAGCACACTTTGTGACTTTGGGTCACCAGAGGTTTGGCACCTCCAGAGGTTTGGTACCTCAGCGTCTCGTCCCAGTGGCTCAGCACCACGATGGGTTGGCCCCTGAGATGATTATACGGGATTGACGCCAGTGTTTTGGTAACACACGATGGGTTGGCCCCATCACCAGATTTGTGACTACGGTCACCAGTGCTTTGGTAGCACATTGTGTCTTTGGGACACCAGAGGTTTGGCACCTCATTGCGACTCGTCCCTGTGGTTTGACCACCGTGGGTTGGCCCCACTTGAGATATGGGATCGTCTGCTAGTGATTTGGTATCACACGATGGGTTGGCCCCATCATCGTTGGATTTGTGACTTCGGTCACCAGTGCTTTGGTAGCACAACTGTGTCTTTGGGACACCAGTGGTTTGGTACCACATTGACGGATATTATGTCTTTGGGACATCAGTGTTTTGATAACACATTGTGACTATACGCCACCAGTGGTTTGGCACCACCAGTGGTTTGGTACCACACGGGGTAGAAAAGGTGTATGGATGGTTAGGATCGGGTTGCATTAATTATGTTGCTATGTATGATGTGTGTTAGCATGTTGTTTTATTGGGAGCGGGATTTACACACTGAGTCATTCGACTCACCCTCTCCTTTGACATTTCAGGTGACACTTAGACGCGGACATGGAGCCGGGATGGACTCGGGGTGCTTATGCCATGCTGAATAAAAAGTTTTACTCAGACATTTTCATTTGGGTACTTTAGTTTGCCTACCTTTATTTTGGGTTTTATCTTGGATTTGTAAAAAGCCTTTTTAAGATGTGCTTTATGATGTTTATGTTTTACATTAGATTTTGGTATGCTGTAAAATAATAACTTGGTACGAATTTTATTAAAATTAGAAAGACAACGTTTTCAAACCAACAAAGCGATACGTTTTCAACTATACCATCGGGTATCACATTGATTTTATAAACCAATAAAGATCAATTGTTTTCAATCGTGAAATCAAATTTTTCTAAGTCTAAATGTTTAGTAACGATTTTAAACAACTTGTTTTCAAAAAAAAAAGGAACAAAGTTTTATCGAATCTATCTAGTGCAACCAATTCTTTTTCAAACACATTTCCCCGTAACATACCAGATTCGGTCGTGGTGTTTGGACCGGGTTTGGGGTGTTACAGTTAGTTTCCAGGTTTGATCATTCTCTTATAAATATTTAATACTCTGATTTTACAGTGATCAATTTATATATTTATATACGCCCTTTTAGTTATGTGATCATATTATCATTATGTGGATATTGAATACTTAGAGTTATGAAATGTTTAATAGATAAGTGTATATGTATATATTTGTTCTTGTATGTGGTTCTAATGAATGAAGTGTATATGAAATGAGTGTATGATTGGAAATTAATATTTACCATTTGAATCTTGAATTGAGATAGTGATTTATTTGTTGAAGGTAAGATAAGGAACAGTGTTAAATTATATAAGGTATTGAAGTTCGGCAATGAGATACCATATGTGTTTGTTAAAGTTTTATTGTTATTCAGTATATGATTTGAAGTGTTTGAGTGTTAAATTGAATCACTTTTAATTGCTTAAGACTTACTAAGCTAAATTAGCTTACTCTGTGTGTTTATCATTCTATTTTATAAATTTTGATCAAGCTACGAGCTCAGGGGATCGTCGACGAAGTCATCCACACTATCAACCTATTTTGGTACTTTTGAGTTTGGATTTTTGAACTAAAGGCATGTATAGGCTAGACTATGTTTTGAACTATGAATTTGTTCTTGTATATATATATATATATAGCCATGCGAAAATGGCTTGAATATGATGCTAGTTTGGTATATACATATTTGGTCATGTTATAAGCTCTTTTGGGTAACTATATTACATAGCATGTGGTATAATATATTGCTTATATGGCTTGATTTGGAAATTATGTGGATAGTTTATGACTAGAGTATTTTTGATGATCTTGATGATTAGTATGGTTTTGTCTTTGAGTATGGTATAAATTCACTTATTAATGGGATAAAAATGAACATTATAGATTCAATTTTGTTTTGGATGTTTCGATTCAATTGTAAAGGGAATGTATGCGCACATGATATGCTGATTGGTTTGCTAATTAGGAAAGATGGTGAATGTTGACTAATGAATAAGTTATATGATCATTTTGGTTCGATTATGTGCATGGAAATTTATTAGGGTGTACATTGGTTTGATGGAGTGTATTGAATCCATATGAATTAGGCATTAGGAAATGGTAAGCATAGTATATCATTCGGCATAAGCAATGTGGTAAATGATGGAAACATGATTAAATCATGGTATGTAATATATTAGTTAGGTAATGTGTATATCTTATAAATATGTAATTGTTTTAGTCATTTCGTGAGATACGAATTAGGTTATACAATGCATGTTTATAATGGTTAACCTTTAGTGAATTAAATGTATATGCATATGATATAATTGTTAGTGGATTGGTTATTTTGATTAGGTTTGACTTGGCTAATAAATATATATATTATGCTTGAGGAGTTAGTTAATTAGGCTCATTTCTGATCTTGTAAAAAGCGCATATGACTATGATGTTTAAAATCTATACTTGACCATTTAGTGAAGTCATTTACGCCAAATTTGATAAAGGTCAATAAGCAATATGATGTGAAATATTTGGTTTAATATACTCATGTATTTAAGTTCTATGTTATGTAATCAACTTCTGAAAAGTTGGTTTTAAGATATGCTCGATATATGTTTTGTAATGTAATATGATTCATTTAATATGTAAATGAGATGAATATAGGTGTATTAAATTTTGAAATTTGAATAGAAAAAAATTTTTTAAGGTGGTTATTTACGAAGCATGATAAGAAATAAATGTATGTTCAAATCGGTAATGCCTCTAATCCCAATCCGACGATAGATACGGATTTGGGGTGTTACAGATTGCCTCCAGAGAAGCGTCTGTTTAAAGTCTTAAGCTAGACTTACCTCTCATTCGCGTATTCATGGTGGTTTAAGGAGTTGAAACTCCTCTCCCCTGCCATCAGTCCTATGATTCTTATATAGTTCGAGTCGAGTAGTGTTTACTTGATCTCCGATCTTAAATTTGTTTGGCTCATCCTTAAGTTTGACATGGTTTTCTTTGGTTCTGCTTCGTGTGTACCTAATTTTTCCTTGAAATGTGTTTTCCACTCGTCTACTTCATCAATCTGAAGTCGTCGTTCCTCATAAGTTATTTTCTTGTTGGCATGAGGTCTAGGATCTGGCTCAGTTGTGTAGTTTCGTGGTGCTTCCTAAAAATAAGGTTTAACCGAATGGTTATTAATAGAGTTTATATTCTCACCTTTATTACTTGATGTCCTGGCTGAGTCAAGAGCTTGAAGAGTGACCATTTCGTCACCTACACGAAGTATGAGCTCTCTTGTACCAAAATCAATTTTAGTTCTAGCAGTTGCTAAAAAGGGTCTTCCTAAAATTAAAGGAATATTATTGTCCTTATCCATGTCTAAAACGATAAAGTCTACTCGGAATATAAATTTATCAATTTTTACGAGTACATCTTCAATTATACCCCTAGGAATTCTAATAGTTTTATCAGCTAATTGAATGCTCATCCTAGTTTGTTTGGGTTTCCCTAGACCTAGCTGTTTAAACATTTTATAAGGCATAACATTTATGCTTGCCCTTAAATCAGCTAAAGTATTATCAACAGATAAACTACCAATTAAACATGGAATTGTAAAACTCCCTGGATCTTTTAATTTTTGTGGTAGTTTATTTTGCAGAATTGCTGGGCACACTGCGTTTAGCTCCACATGCGATTCCTCGTCTAGCTTCCTTTTGTTTGTCAAAAGCTCTTTTAAAAATTTCCTTGAATCTGGCATCTGCGAAAGAGCTTCAAGAAACGGTAACTTAATATGAAATTTCTTTAGGAGTTTAAGGAATTTACCAAATTGTTCATCTGTGTGGTCTTTCTTCATTGCATTGGGGTATGGCACACGAGGTTGATACTCTATGATTACCAATTTTGGCTTATCATGGCTTATCTTAACCTTACTTTCCTCTACCACATTCTCTTGCCTCGCTTCTAGTTCATCTAAGCTTTTCTTAAACCTTTCTGCTACTTCAACCATTGAAGGAAGGAAGAAAAGCTTCCAAAAATTCGCAAAGTTCGACAATTGCATGGTAAGACATTTTAAGTCAGTTTTTCATAATTATTATGTTTTTGAGACTGTTGTAGCTTAATCTAGCTACCCCTGGTACTAAATCATAAAACTGTCAAAGGTTTTAAAAGTTGTCATTGTTGTGCTTGAAGCTTTTTGAATGTTAAATGATAGATTTTGAAGTCTAGATAAGAAATGAGACTAATTTGTAAAGAGAAATTTGTTAGTTTTTAGTTTAGGGACTAAAATGAAAATATTTTGAAATTGACATAAAATTTCTGTAATTTTTGAATTTAGAGGGTTGTACAGGGATAAAATTGAAATCAAAATTTAAAACGAAGCTTAAATGTGAAAATTATAATAGTTTCGGTTTTAAGGACTAAATTGAATAAAATGTGAAACTTTAGGGAAAATGTGTAAAATGAAATTAAGTTGTCATATGCCTTGAATAAGATATTGTAAGGTTATTGGCATTGATAATTTGAAATGAATTACTATATAGATCGGGATTTAAACTAATCAGAGTATAATTACAGAAAAAGAGAAAATTACACATTAGTCCCTAACACCTTATTTGTTGTTGTTTTTGTCAAGTAAGTTCATATGGTAATTATGCTTAAAGTATTATAATTGTTATATTGTAAATCTATGTATGTTTTGTCAAACCTTGAATTAATTGTGATTTAGTATTAAACAGTGAGATTTGGACTAAATTGAAAATGAGTTAAATATGAACTTACATGATAGAATTACCATGATGGAACTTTGTAAATAATCTTACACGTGGTTACGGGTTGATTTTCGATTATACTGAGCTTCAGCATTTGTTGCGAACTCGAAGACACATATGACACATATTTAGCCTGGACTGGTAACCTATTGTCGTTTTAAAGGTTTAGCTTGGATTGGTAACCTTACATGTATATAAAGATTTGGCCAAGCTATTTAATGTGTTAATATAAAGGTTTAGCCTAGACAGGTAACCTGACAAGAATATATAATCAGATTGGATGAGTAACAGATGTGGTTAATTACCAATGATTGTCGAGATTCCAGCATTTGTTGCAGACTCGAAGATACATGTGACATAGATTTAGCCTAGATTGGTAATTTGTTATCATTTTGAAGGTTTAGCTTGAACTAGTAACCTTACATGTATATAAAACTTTGGTCAAGCTATTTAATCTATCTATAAAAGGTTTAGCTCAGACGAGTAACCTAACACAAACAAATATATTTAGCTCGGATGAGCACCAGAAGTGATCAATATCAGTGTATTTGATTTCTTTTACGATATTTCGTTAGGTAACTTATAAGATGTGAAATGAGGATTTGAGTGACATGTTATGTGCTAATGATTGAAGATAGTAAAGTGGAAGACTTAATAACAAGTTTGAGTATTCATATGTGATGGAAATGTGGCTGAATTGGATTTCAAAGATATGAAATGTTATGCTTAGTATTTGATATGTTACATGATGTAATATGATTCAAGCTCACTTGATTGTGATTGTGATTGTGATTTGATATGTTAGGTAAATTTGATTATACGCATTATTTTAACCTATGTACTTATTATATAAGGTAAGTTAATTGTTTATACACATATGAGCTTACTAAGCATTCTATAATGTTTACCCCATTGCTTTTCTTTTCCTGTAGATTTTGTCTTGTAGAACATGTCAATTGCTTCAATTCGAAGATCACACTATCAAACTTCAGTATTGATAGATTGTTGAATCATTTTAAACCCGGTTGTGTGGCATGTGTATTGGCTTGATGTGGATAAGTGTTTATTTTGAATGATGATGAAATGGTCTTATTATATGCCTATTTTGAATATATATATGTTAAGTATATAAGTTTTGATACTGATAAATCGGAAATATAACATATTTTAATCCCACATTTATTATGCTTTTTAGAGTTTTAAGCCTTGTTTTATACAAAAAGGTGCTTTTTATCTTTTCTTTTCATGTCTTATACTCAAGAAAGCACCCGAGAACGAAAAGAACGCAAAACGGGCCTAAAACGAAGGAAAAAGGCCTTTCTACGAAATCAACACGGCCTGGACCAAGGACCACATGGCCGTGCCTCGACCACCACCTGGAGCATGGCCTCACCACCACCGCACACGGCCGTGCCAATACAGAAATCCGAACATGGTTAGGCCACAACTTGCACAGGCGTGTGACATGGCCGTGCCTCTGACGCTGGAACGGGTAATTTCAATCAGAAAAGGATACTTAGGGAGAAAGAATCTCATTCCAAGAGCCTATAAATACACCCCAAGTACCACCTTGAACGGGGGTCGAAAGCTAGGCCAAGGAGCCAAGCCGAGAAGGTCAGAGTTAGGGAATAACACGAGGATAGCCAGTCAATTCATCACCAAGAAGCTGGAATTATACTCAAGACGGCGAAATTCTCCTTCAATCACGACAGGGAGTTTTAGGATTTTTTTATGTTTTGTTTTATCTTTTCTCTTGTGATGTTTTATTTTTCTTTCATGAACTAAACCCTTCAGATACCTGAAGGGGGATGAAGCCTAGACAGATGTTTATTATTTGATTTTTGGATTTTATTATAAATTACTACTTAGTTTGTTCTTAATTATGTTTCTTAATCAATATCGAATGTGCTTAGGTGGAGGAGGAATAGACCCTGCCTAAGAGTAGATCCAACATAATTAAGCGGAGTTGATCGGGCGCCTAGAGATAGGGTTCCGAGATTTTGCCGGATTAGGGTGAAACCTAATATGGGAATCCATTGATCGTTTTACTGCTTTCCTAGGGGGTTATTATAAGCGAACGAGAGTTCCACTAATTAACCTAGGATTAGATGTTATTCACCTCGAGAGAGGGTTTAGCATAGGTTAGGGAGTCTCATGGATCAAGCTAAGTAAAAGAAATCATATAATTTAAGGTTAAGTAATAAAGTGAAGTTTAGGTGGATTCTCCCTGAGGGTATCATAAAAATCAACAGAGTCTTTTTCAAGTTATCCCCAATCTAGTCTTCTTGTTCTTGTTTCTTTAAGTCTAGTTATCGTTACTACCATTCACAACCAATTTTTATCTTATTTAGGCTAAGTAGTGAAAAGAAAGTGAGTATTAGTCAACTTAGTTCCTTTGGGTTCGACATCCGGTCTTGCCTAAACTATACTACTGTTCGATAGGTACACCTGCCTTAACATCGTTGTCAGAGTTAGTCTCCAGGTTTGATCGTTCTTTTATAAATATTTAAAACTCTGATTTCACATCGATCAAGTTTTTGGCGCGTTGCCGGGGAACTAAAATACTAAGAAAGCTTTATTTTTATTATTTTGGCCATTATTTTACAATTTGTTTTGTTTTTGTTTACTTAGGTTGGAATTTTAATTTTTGAATTTTTATTTTTTATTTTATTTTATTTCTTTCTCTTTTCTAGGTACCTCTAGTTTATGACCAGAAGGAATCCGAGAGGACCTTTGGTATACGACAGTGATATCGAAGCAACTGCTCGTAGGAATCACCGGGAAACCAAGCGAGCCCTAGACTACACAGAAAGAGAGGAAGAAGACAGATCCAATCCTACTGAAGGGATGGACGAACACCATTACACGATGTGGGAGAGCAGAATGCTCTACGTACAATGTTTGATTATGCGAAAGTGCATTTAACAGGAGCAGAATCTAGTATTGTTAGGCCTGCTATAACTGCTAATACTTTTGAGTTAAAACCTAACACAATACAAATGATTCAACAATTTGTTCAATTTGATGGTTTGCAGGACAAAGACCCAAACATGCATATAGCTAACTTTTTGGAGTTCTGTGATACATTTAAAATAAATGGCGTTTCTGATGATGCCATTCGTCTTCAGTTATTCCCTTTTTCATTAAGGAATAAAGCAAAACAGTGGTTAAACTCGTTACAACGAGGTTCGATCACTACATGGGATCAAATGACCGAAAAGTTTTTAATGAAATATTTCCCACCGGCCAAAACGGCCAAATTACGTAATGATATCTCTTCCTTTGTGCAGATGGATTTAGAAACGTATACGACGCATGGGAGATGTTCAAAGATCTCTTGAGGAGGTGCCCACATCATGGTTTACCCCTGTGGCTACAAGTCCAAACCTTTTATAACGTAGTAAATCCCTCAACGAGGCAACTAATAGATTCAGCCGCCGATGGAATGCTAAACAACAAGACGCCTGAAGTAGCCTACGATTTCATTGAAGAGATGTCTTTAAACAACTATTAATGGCAAGCTTCAAGGACCAAGCCAACAAAATCGGCAAGAGTCTACAACATTGACTTCATGACCATGCTATCAACGCAGCTAGAGATGATGAATAAGAAGCTTGATAGTTTGTGTTCTTCACAGATACATCCAGTCATGTAGTGCGATGTAGGTGGAACTGTGGCGAATCCTGAGTACCCACCCTACCAACCAGGAGCAGAAGATGAACAGATGAACTATATAGGTAATAATTTTCGCTCTAATAGTAATCCTTATAGTAATACTTACAATCCAGGTTGGAGGAACCACCCAAATTTTTCATGGGGAGGACAAGGCAATCAAGGGAATCAAAGACAACAACCCTCCCAAAACTTCAGAAATCAGCCTTATCCACAAGAAAAGGGATTACAAATCATAAACAAACACTTACAGGATATTGAGAGAATCATTACAGAACAACAAGTATCAATTGAAAAATTCGCCAAGACATCTTTGGAAATTACTCAAACAATTGGATGGCTTACCAAAACGGCCAGTGAAACACATACAGTAAGTTTTCCTAAAGGAACAGAACAGGTAAAAGCAGTTACACTAAGAAGTGGAAGGGAATTAAGCGAATTAAAAAAACATTCTCCAACCGTCAGTAATGAAGCAACTGATAAGGGAAGGGAGAATGAAATTCCATCGTGCAATGGAAACAAGCCATGAACACCAGCTAGGTTAAAAAAAGAGCGAACAGATACACAATTCAGTAAGTTTCTTGAGCTTAAAAAGAGCGAACAGATACACAATTCGGTAAGTTTCTTGAGCTTTTTAAATAAATACATATAAACTTACCGTTTGTTGAAGCTATTTCACAGATGCCGAAGTATGCAAAATTTTTAAAGGAGCTAATAACGAACAAACGAAAGTTTGAAGGAGTTTCAATAATGGAACTCAATGAAGAGTGTTCCGACATTCTCCAGAACAAGCTACCCGCCAAGTTAAAAGATCCAGGAAGTTTTACTATCCCTTGTCTAATTGGTACTTTAAATGTTAAGAAAGTGTTAGCTGATTTAGGTGCTAGTATAAATTTAATGCCTTATAAAATGTTTAAACAACTAGATCTTAGGGAACCAACTCCCACTAGGATGAGTATTCAGTTAGCAGATAGATCCATTAACGTCCCCTTGATATTAGGGTGACCTTTTTTAGCCACTGCTAGGGCCGTAATTGATGTAGGAGATGGTAAACTCGCATTAAGAATAGGAGACAAAGAAATTACTGTCCAAATTTATGATGTTATGCGATATTCTAAAGAACAAGATGATTCTTGTTATTTCGTTAATACTACTGATTATATCATTCAACATTCATTACAGGAAATTCTACATGACGACACGACGGACCTGTGTCTTGCTCAGGAAGAGAGGGGAGAAGACAAAGACGATGCGCTGAATTGGAAAAGGTCATCATCCAAACAAACAAAAGAATAGATCATTGACAATGATGACGAAACAAGATAGAAGCCCTCCATCGAAGAGCCGTTCAAGCTAGAATTAAAACAATTGTCGACACACTTGGAATATGCATTCCTCGGAGACAAGTTTACATTACCAGTAATTATATCGGCAGAACTAGAACCTAAGGAAAAAGAGGAGCTGATAGAGGTTCTAAAAGAGCACAAAAAAGCCATAGCATGGAAAATTTCTGACATTAAGCGAATAAGCCCCACGTTCTGCACCCATAAAATTTTAATGGAAGAAGTCTACAAACCCTGTGTACAACCTCAGAGACGACTAAATCCAAACATGAAAGAAGTGGTCAAAGCCGAAGTGATAAAACTCCTAGACGCAGGGATAATTTATCCTATCTCTGATAGCCCTTGGGTAAGTCCTGTTTAGGTAGTTCCAAAAAAAGAAGGAATGACGGTAGTACCCAATGAAAAGAATGAGTTGATCCCCACAAGGACAGTCACAGGTTGGAGAGTTTGCATAGATTATAAGAAGCTGAACGATGCCACCAGAAAGGATCACTTCCCTCTACCCTTCATAGATCAAATGTTGGAAAGATTATCCGGGCATATGTACTACTGCTTCCTAGATGGACTCTCCGAATACTTCCAAATTCCTATAGCTCTTGAAGATCAAGAAAAAACAACATTCACATGCCCATACGGTACGTTTGCTTATCGTCGAATGCCTTTTGGATTGTGTCATGTCCTACTACATTTCAGCGTTGCATGCTAGCAATTTTTGATGAACTTGTGGAAGACATCATGGAGGTATTTATGGATGACTTCTCAGTTTTTGGTAATTCTTTCTATCTTTGCCTTAAAAATTTAAAACGAGTATTAATGAGATGTGAAGAAACAAATCTCGTTTTAAACTGGGAAAAATGTCACTTTATGGTGAGAGAAGGAATAGTGTTAGGGCACAAAATTTCTAGTAAAGGAATCGAGGTAGATAAAGCAAAAGTTAAAGCTATAGAAAAATTACCTCCCCCTAGTTCTGTCAAGGCTATTAGAAGTTTTTTAGGACATGCAAGGTTTAGAAGATTTATTAAAGATTTTTCTAAAATAGCTAAACCTTTGACAAGATTACTAGAAAAAGATGTTCCTTTTGATTTTAATCATGAATGTTTAGTTGCATTTAACATCTTTAAAGATAAACTAATAAATGCACCAATTATTATTGCACCTGATTGGAACTCACCCTTTGAACTAATGTGTGACGCAAGTGATTTTGCAGTAGGTGCAGTTTTGGGACAACGAAGAGACAAGCACTTTCAGCCAATTTACCACGCTAGCAGAACACTAACACCCGCACAAGAAAACTACACGACCATAGAAAAAGAACTGCTAGCTGTAGTATTTGCCTTTGATAAATTTAGACAGTATCTAATAATGTCCAAAGTTGTCATTTATACTAATCACTTGGCTCTTCGTTATCTTTTAAACAAACATGATGCTAAACACAGGCTCATACGTTGGATTTTGCTACAGGAATTCGACTTGGAAATACAAGATAAGAAGGGAGCCAAAAATCTTGTAGCAGATCACTTGTCTAGACTTGAAAATCCACATGCCAAAGAGCTCAACGAAGGTGAAATAAATGACTCATTCCCCGAGGAACAACTCTTCTCTTTAACACATTCTAAAATACCATGGTTTGCGAATATTGCGAATTATTTAGCAGCTAACATCTTGCCAAGAAAATTAACACATCACCGAAAGAAGAGATTCTTTACTGATGTGAAAAACTACTTTTGGGAAGATCCCTTTCTTTTCCGTATTTGTACAGATCAGGTCATTTGAAGATGCGTTACAAAGACAGAGGCGAATAAGATCTTGGAACAATGTCATTCAGGACCATCAGGAGGACATTATAGTGGTATCAAGACGGCACACAAAATACTTGAATCAGGTTTTTTCTGGCCTACTCTATTTAAAGATGCAAATAGGTACACTATTTCGTGTGATAGATGTCAACAAACAGGTAATATCTCTAAACGTGATGAAATGCCCCAAACATATATGCTATCATGTGAAATATTTGATGTATGGGGTATTGATTTTATGGGACCATTTCCTAATTCATTTGGAAATAAGTACATCCTAGTAACAGTCGATTATGTATCAAAATGGGTAGAAGCAGAAGCTTTACCTACCAATGATGCCAGGGTAGTAGTGAGATTTCTCAAGAAACTCTTTTCTTGATTTGGCACACCGAGAGCAATCATTAGTGATAGAGGTACGAATTTTTGCAATACTCAGTTTGAAAAAGTTCTAAAGAAATATGGAGTATATCACAAAATAGCAACCCCATATCATCCTCAAACCAATGGGCAAGTTGAGGTAGCAAATCGAGAACTTAAGCGCATTCTAGAAAAAACCATTGAACCAAATAGAAAAAACTGGGCATTAAAATTAGATGACGTATTATGGGCTTTTAGAACAGCCTTCAAAAAGCCTTTAGGGACATCCCCATACAAGCTTGTATATAGGAAAAGCTGTCACTTACCATTTGAATTAGAACACAAAGCTTTTTGGGCAATAAAATTTTTGAACACTGATCTCAAGATTTCAGGAAAGAGAAGAATGATGCAGATGAACGAGCTGGATGAATAGAGAACGGAAGCCTAGAGAACTCAAAACTGTACAAGGAAGCAACGAAGCGACGCCATGATGCTCGTCTCAAGAGGACAAAGCAATTTGAAGTAGGAGACTTAGTCCTACTGTACAACTCAAGGCTCAAACTATTCCCGGGAAAACTGAAATCAAGGTGGTCAGGGTCGTTCATGATCAAAACAATATTTCCATATGGCACTGTCAAGGTAACCCATCCCACTAAAGGCACATTCAAGGTAAATGATCATCGACTTAAAATTTATAATGGTGCAAATTTGGGAGATATGATAAGGGAGCTTATGCTCCACGAACCATCTTTTAGGACCGAAAACAGGGAGAGTCTAGCTTAAGACTATAAACGAGCACTTCTCGGGAGGCAACCCGTGCATTAACACACTAACATCATTTTTCTTTTTATTTTTCTAAACATCACATGAAAATGCAGGATTTTGCACACGCCCTTAACCACGACCGTGTCCCAGGACGTATAGGAAACAAGGGAAGGTACACGGGCATGCCACACTCCGTGCCAAAACTGAGTAGAGTTTTTAAGACATAACACGGGCTGCAACTCTTCGACATGACCATGTCCCATGACCGTGTCAAATTATTCTAGCTACTGACTTCAACAACACGGTCATCGCACGGCCGTGCTAAACAACCGTGTAAAATTTTCGGGGTTACTGACTTGTTATACACGGGCTAGACACACCCGTGTTATCCTACCGTGCTAACATTTTTACTTATCGAACACGGGCGTGCAAATTGACACATGGACGTGCCAAAAACCCTGAAGCGCACCCAATTTTAAGAAATCGCGAAAAGCATGAGCAATTCAAATCAAACACGGCCATGGCGAAAGGCCGTGCTCCCCTACCTATATAAACAAACTCACCGTCTTCCCCCCAACCCTCAAAACCTAAAATCAGATTTTCATTCCCCCCCCCAAAAAACCGGCCATAAAACCAGACTTCCCCCTCCCCACCGCCATTTTTTCCCCAAAAAACCGACCACAAAACACCCACACGGCCGCAGTACCATCGTGTTCACGAACACCACGCCCTTACCAGGCCGTGCTCACGCGGTGAAAACTAGCCCCACCGCCATGTCCTCCACCCTTGCTCATCATTTACCACCGCTCTTGGAAATATGTCGACATCTCGAGTGAAACGCTCAGTCCCAAGCAAGAAAAGAAAGGGGCCCGGATCCTCTTCCGCAAGCGCCACTACCGAACTTCGACACCCACTCCTCTGATTTCCGCAAGCAACTCAGAAAGATCAGTACAAAGCCATCTGGAATAGGCCCATAGGCACTGGACGATGAATTGATTGGGACGCTATCAGGCAAGTAGGGCTCACCACTGATATCCAAGCACTCCTATCGACTGATCCATGGGAGATCTTCTTCTCAATTGATGAGCCCACATACCTAGAGCTCACGCTGGAGTTTTGCTCTGCCTTCACGCTGCAAACAGTGATGGCTCAATTCGACGATCCAGGCACTATCCAATTCCATCTCGAGGGCGAGCTACGAAGACTCAGCGTATCCCAATTCAGAGTAACCCTGGGCCTCTACACGGCGGACTTCATCGCCGAAAACCCGCTCGAAGGCCTAACTCGAAAACCTCACAGCCTCCCGTACGACTGCTGGCTCCACCTCTGACCAACGACGACCTTCTACAACCCCAGCAAATCCAAAGCAACTTCCCTTCCTCCCACCTTACGATACATCCACGCCGTACTCGCGAATACCATCACCGGTCGAAAGGAGAGTACTGGCGTCGTCAACAAACACGACGTCTACTTCCTGTCCTGCATGTTTGAAGGACACGTGCTCGACCTGGAGTACTTCATTGCCTGCGCGATACAACATCAAACCGAAGCTCACAGGAAGAGACTCCTGTCGATGGGGCCATACATTACGAAGATAGCTCAGCACTTCAACCTCCTCAACTCCGACGAGCAAATCTCCTCTCTCACACTGATGGGGAACATGGTTCCTCAAGGCATCCAAACCATGTTACACATGAGGATGATTAAACAACGTCGATGGACCAATCCTCCGCAGTACACATTAAAATCACCATATACCGAGGAGGAGGACGAGGGCATTCCTGACGATGTCCCACAACCCTCAGAGGAGGCACCGCATTCGAGCCAGCACTCACACTGAGCCGTAACATCGTTGGCAGACATTTCCACACGACTTGATCAGTTCGAGTTGTATTTTGCGGAAAATGCTCGGTGATTTGATGGGATAGAGGCGACACTTCAATAGATATGCCACCATCTCCACATCTCCACATTGGCACCACCACCAGACCCCACCCACGATGAGGACATCTGAGTCCTTTTCAATTTATTTTGCTTTTATTTTAATTTTTGTTACATTTTATTTTACATTTTATTTGAATGTTTCATATGAACTATTATTACAATTGCAAATTTCTAAAAAACTGGCTACCCAACTATTCTAGCATTCCTAACAAACATATTCTTTTCATCAAAAAGATCATTAACAAAAGTGATTTTGCAGAATCAATCAGATACTCCACCTACACAAGAGAACATTTAGGCGCAATATACTATCCAAACACTATTCATACCTTCAAGGATATCATTAATAAAAATCAGGAAGTACCCTTTTCTCCTCTTATCTTACTGAGTTATTTATTTTTGTACATTGAGGACACTGTACATCTTGAGTGTGGGGGGGAGTAAAAGTGGTTAAATCCTACATGACCTTCACATTGTGCCTAACTTTCCTCATCTTTTGCAAATCCCTAATTAAATCTTGTTCTTAAAGTAAAAATTGTCATAATACTAATTAGGATGAAATTTTAACCGATTTATGATTTTTATTGTTATGTTTTTGAATAAGTCATAGTTAATTGTACATTGATGATTAGTTTAAGGAATACTAGAGAATCAAGCATGATAAGTCTATTTTTCAAACAATAAAATTGTTACTAGGTTGTTGACCTGAAATTAAATTCTACCTTGAAATTTGAAATTTATAAGGATAATATCAAAACACTCGTAATTTTATGTGAGCATTTGAACCTATAGAGCATACATTCTTTTCCGTGCTCAGTCTTTGATTATTAGTGTGTCAACTATGAACTGTTATACTAGAACTTGCTTTGCTTATACATGTCGAGACCACAGTTACGATTTGATATATAGAGATGATGAAGGCACTTAGGTTTTAACCCACTAATTCCACTAAATAGCTCACCCTAACAAATTAACCCCTAGTGAACCCCTTTGATCCTAACAACCCCTTTTGTTGACTTAACCGCTAATATTAACCCCGAGCCTTTGCATCTGTTTTCCCTTTTCCTTTGATTAACCCTTAATCGAGTTTTGATTTGATTAGCTACCAAAAATTCATTACTTAGTTTGTTCTTAAAAAAAATTAAATATTTAAGTCTGTCAAATTTTATAGTTTAAAAAGAGAGCTTACACAATCAAGAGAATATTTCCAATGAAAAGCTCGTTTTAGTAAAGTATTATTTAGTTTATTTGATGAAATTTTTAGGAAAATTTTAGGATAGGTACTTATCAAGTAAATCTCGATTCTAACCCTCTAATTTCAGCCTGTGACCTTACCTTTCACCTTAGCCCCATTACAACCCGATCAAAGACCTTTTGATCTAATTATCAATTCGTATTATAGTGGTGGAGATTTGATTTTCAAGCAAGCCTATGGGATTAACTTTTCAGGTTTGCCGTATGAGCGATCTTTTCTAACCCTTAAACACTTCTGAGTGATTTGAGTGAACCATAAGCGAGGATATCAATCCTTATTGATTTCAGATTAAAAAGGTAGCTATTTAAGGGAAGGAAAACACCTATATTTTCGAGATATAAAACTCATGACTTGTCTCGTTTGAACCTCTAGGACACTTTAAATTAAATCTTCCATGTATGAATTATCTATGATTTAGGATAAGACATTGTCAATAAGAATTATAAATTGTGGGAAAAGTTCATTTTAATTGTAAGATGAGAATTTTGCTTGAGGACAAGCAAAAGCTTAAGTGTGGGGGGTATTTGATAAATCAGAAATATAACATATTTTAATCCCACATTTATTATGCTTTTTAGAGTTTTAAGCCTTGTTTTATATAAAAAGGTGCTTTTAATCTTTTCTTTTCATGTCTTATACTCAGGAAAGCACCCGAGAACGAAAAGAACGCAAAACGGGCCTAAAACGAAGGAAAAAGGCCTTTCCACAAAATCAACACGGCCTGGACCAAGGACCACACGGCCGTGCCTCGACGAACACCTGGAACACGGCCTTACCACCACCGCACACGGCCGTGCTAATACAGAAATTTGAACACGGTTAGGCCACGACTTACATGGGCATATGACATGGCCGTGCCTCTGACGCTGGAAAGGGTAATTTCAATTGGAAAAGGATATTTAGTGAGAAAGAATCTCATTCCAAGAGCCTATAAATACACCTTAAGTACCACCTTGAAGGGGGGTCGAAAGCTAGGCCAAAGAGCCAAGCCGAGAAGGTCAGAGTTAGGGAATAACGCGAGGATAGCCAATCGATTCATCACCAAGAAGCCAGAATTATACTCAAGACGGCAAAATTCGCCTTCAATCCCGATAGGGAGTTTTAGGATTTTTCTTATGTTTTGTTTTATCTTTTCTCTTGTGATGTTTTATTTTTCTTTCATGAACTAAACCCTCAGATACCTAAAGGGGGATGAAGCCTAGACAGATGTTTATTATTTGATTTTTGGATTATATGATAAATTACTTAGTTTGTTCTTAATTATGTTTCTTAATCAATATCGAATGTGCTTAGGTGGAGGAGGAATAGACCCTGCCTAAGAGTAGATCCAACATAATTAAGCGGAGTTGATCAGGCGCCTAGAGATAGGGTTACGAGATTTTGCCGGATTAGGGTGAAACCTAATATGGGAATCCATTGATCGAGTTACTGCTTTCCTAGGGGGTTATTATAAGCGAACGAGAGTTCCACTAATTAACCTAGGATTAGACGTTATTCACCTCGAGAGAGGGTTTAGCATAGGTTAGGGAGTCTCACGGATCAAGCTAAGTAAAAGAAATCGTATAATTTAAGGTTAAGTAATAAAGTGAAGTTTAGGTGGATTCTCCCTGAGGGTATCATAAAAATCAACTGAGTCTTTTTCAAGTTATCCCCAATCTAGTCTTCTTGTTCTTGTTTCTTTAAGTCTAGTTATCGTTACTACCATTCACAACCAAGTTTTATCTTATTTAGGCTAAGTAGTGAAAAGAAAGTGAGTATTAGTCAACTTAGTTCCTTTGGGTTCGACATTGGGTCTTGCCTAAACTATACTACTGTTCGATAGGTACACTTGCCTTAACATCGTTGTCAGAGTTAGTCTCCAGGTTTGATCGTTCTTTTATAAATATTTAAAACTCTGATTTCACAGCGATCAGATACGTATATGTGCGTGTCAATATTAAATGATGACGACTTTGGTCCTTAGCAAATGCTTGATCATGCTTAGTTTTGGACGTGTAGGTAAATGTACATTTGTCATGTGCTAAGCCTTAGCTAATGTGATTGCATGGTAAAGTTGATGTTGGAATGCTAAGCATAATAGTGATGGTGATTAGTACTAAAAAGATGTGTGATGATTTGAGTAATGTCATGTATGGCAAATGGCATGTTTGAACTAATAGATGAATGCTAATGTATTAAAATTGTATATTGTCACTAGCTAAGATTTATGTGGAAGTTGTATGTGTAAGTATCTTTGTAGCAAGCTAGCATAGTTGTTTAGATTTGGTTGGTTCATGGTATATTGCTGAAGTTGATTGGTATTGTAGATGTGTGACCTTTTTGGGTAGATTTTGAATAGAATTGTACAAGTTAAATGTGCATCATAAAGTCTCAATTATGTTTTTATTAGGTTTGAGCATGAAAATAACTTGAATTTCATATTCTTGGACTTTACGTAGGAAGTATCGAATACCTTTAGCTATGGTATCGATACTTTACCAAATGAACAATGTTTTAAAATTGACAAAATGAAAACTTTGTATCGATACATGTGGCTTAAGTATCAGTACCTAAATCTTTGTATCGATACCTTTTAATTTAATAAGATTTTTAAGAATGTGAAGTGAAATATGGTATCAGTACCTAGTTTGGGTATCGATACCCATACTCAAACTTTGAAATGTTTTCAATTTGGTCATTCTTTATGCTCATATCGATTTTATAACTATGTAAGCCCAATTAAATTCCATTTTTTAGATGTTATTGTACATGAATTTATGAAATGATTTCATGTTAATTGGTATTAATTGTTATAAGTATATGTGACTATTCCGGTAACTTTAGTAGCATCCTGTAGTTTGGGTCCGGCGATCAGGCCAGGTATAGGGTGCTACACTTGTCATTCTTGGCTTTCAACCAAACGATCTTCTCCTCTATTCTCGTACCATGAACTACTTCAAGTGTGGGCTCGAATAATTCGAAATCAAAACACAGAACTAGAAATAGTTTTTTTCTTTAGTGTGAAAACAAAAAATCTCTTCTCAAATAGAAACTAGCAAAATAGTTGAGAATAAAGGCTCTCTATTTTTAGGCAAAGTAACAATATCATAAAGTTGTGTAACTAGCCCTACTGGTGCCATCTATTTATAGGAAAAGAAGGTAAAACCTTTGTTGAATTGTAGAAGTTTATTTCAACTAGAAAAACAAACTCCTAGTCTAAGTAGAAGTATAGGTGGCAGCAACCCTAGTTAACATGAGACCTCTTTTAATATAAAGGGCTTTTGGGCCTCTCCCATATTGGATCCAATTACAAATACTTCGCAGGATTTTAACCCAATATTTTATAATTTGATCTAACCCAATATTTGCTTTTTAAAATAAACTTCCAAATATATTTTCAATTAAATAATCTTCTCAACCCAATTCTATTTTCGTTAAAATCATGACGAATTTACTCGATGAGAAATATATTTAATATTTTCACATTCAATGGTTCGCTATGACCAAATGATTTATTTCTATTTTCAAACTTCATTTAATTCGAAAAACATAAATTCATTTCCAAGTCATTTTCATTTTCATTTTGGAGAAAATCACATTCATTTTCAAATGATTTTATTTCTCCATTTTCATTTTCATTTTCATTTTCATATTGAAGAAAACCATAATCATTTCCAAATGTTTCTCATTTTTCTATTTTCACCATTTCTATTCATTTATGTTCATTTGATTGAGAATGCAATTCATTTATGATTTTAACAAGCTAGCATAAGGACTGATTGGACATATGTTATTGAGGTTCATCTTTTTTCCTATTAATTATAAACTCATTTAATCACGAAATCATTCCACTATAGTATCATGACTATACTCCCCCAACGACATACCATTATGAAAGCAACTCGATCAGTGTTCGTCCAATGATCTTGTTACAAGTGTGTTACCTTCATAGGATATCCTTGATCTCTTTGGAATAACATCTGTTATGATACTATTTATCTCATGGTAACCATTACATCTTTCTTCATAAAAGTCAATTATTATCAAATGGTAATCAAGTCATTCATCTCAAAGATATATGACCTTTGACCACGTTTACTTTTCATCAACCATGTAATGCCAATGAGAGGATATCATTTACCCATGTCTCGGACTATGAATTCCACTATTGGGAATGACGCTACATAATATAGAAGTCGTATACCCAACTCACCAACTTTCGGTTCCTTACCTATTTAAACTCAAGCTTTTACTTACATCAAAGTATACGAGTCAAGCATACGTATTCTGCATCCACTCAGGATTTAGGTATGCCATACTATGAACGTCACAACTGAATAAATCAATAAATGGATCCATGATCTATTCTCCTTGTAACATTTTGTTTTTTAGTTGTAATAGCCTGGTTTAGACCCTAATTGAAATAGTGGTTTCGAGACCACAAATTTGAGGTCAAAAAATATTTTAATATTATTTTTATTATTAGTGTTTACAGTATGTGATTAAGCATGTGTGAAAATTGTGTGAAAATTCTATCGTTTGTGTCGATTTGCGAAAAAAAGACTAAATCGCATAAAATGTAAAAGTTGTGTACTAGTTGTTAAAGTGCTTAATTGCCATGGCTTATTAAATGAAAGGTCCTTATGTTGATATTAGACAATTAATAGTGGAATTTGATATAAATGGGCTTGTATTAAATGGTTTTCATGTTAATTTAATTATTGGATAAAATAGTAATTTGATAATTAATGTTTATTAATTAAAAACAAAAGAAATGAAAGCCATTATTCATCATCTTCTCACCAAAAATTAGAAAAGATAATAGGTTTCTTGAGCTTTGGAAGTTTTGGCACTTGTATAGCTTGATTGAGGTATGTTTTGAGCTCGGTTTTTAGTGATTTTTACGTTTTTGTGATCTTTGCTTCGTATTTTAGCTAGCCCATGTCCTAATTTTTGAGTTTGTTGGTGATTTTGTAAAATGGCATTGATGAATGCTTCAGCTTTGGGATAGTTGATGATGAAATATGAAAGATATGTGATATATTAACATATTTTGTCTTTGAATTTTTGATGAATTTGACTATTTCGGGCTAAATTGTGAAAATGAGAAATTGAGGTACTAAAATGTGAAATAAATGAAATACGTGGGCTTATATGAGCTAAGGGAATATTCGGCTAGGCATGTGTATAATGAAATTATGTGTATTTGGTGATTTTATGAAATAGGGACTTAAATGTCAAAATGTGAAAATGTGAGGGCTATTTTGTAAAATGCCCTAAATATGTGTATTTGGATTGAATTAAATGATTTGGTGAATGAAAGTGTTAAATTTGAATATGTATAGATCAAGAAAAGAGAAATTCGGACTTAGATCGAGGTAAGAACAAAGTGCTCGATTGATCAACTTGTATCGTGTTTCTACATCCGAGGTAAGTTCGAGTATAATACAAACTGTTTAAACAATGTTTATTTTTTATTAAATGAATAGAAATGTGATTGTTGAACTAGAAATGTGAAATATGAATTCAAAGAAATGTAGCACTATGTGTACGTAAATATAATGGTTACTACAATGAATTGCACTAAGTGTGCGAGATAAAGAAATGCATCAGTTATATTAGTTGGCACTATGTGTACGATATTGAGATATCTTTGATTTAAAGTGATGGAACTAAGTGTGCGATACTATCGTAGCTTCGGCTAATTACATGGCACTGAATGTGTGAAATTCATCGAATGTTGAAAGAGGACTGAACGAATTATGGTATTGAGTGTTGAATGGTAAATGTGATTGATAATTACGTAACGGTACAGGTATGTACAGAACCTATGTGGTTGATGATATTGTATATGGGATATAAATGGATGTTTATGTGAGTATTAACTCTGGGTGAGATTGAGTATTGATGTGAATTGACCATGTGATAGTTAACTTTGTATAATGAATTTGGATTGTTAAGCTAAATGTGTTATATTACGAACTTACTAAGCTTTAAAGCTTACTGGGTGAAGTCTTTCTCTGTTTTACAGTGTCATTAAGGCTAGCTCAGATCCGGGGATTGTCAGTGACTCAATCACACTATCGGCCATCAATTTTGGTACTTTTAGAAGTTGTATATTTGGTATATGGCTTGTATAGGCTAGTAATTATGGAATATTTTGATATATATAGATCTTGCCATGTGATATGGCTTGATAGTTGAATGACTATATTATGTGTTTTGGATATGTGAAAATGATAGTTATAAAGTGTATATGTGATGAAGTATGAATGATTATATTGGTATGTTTTGGTGATATGTAAATGGTATGTTTCATACTTGAATTGGTTGATAGGAATGGTTATTAAAATGTATGTTTTATGATGTTGTAATTGAGCATGTAGGTTAACCCAAATTTGGGTGGCAAATTGGCCTTGCAAATGGCCTATATTTGCCCACACGGTTGAGCACACAGGCGTATGTCTTGACCATGTCCCTTAAGATTGTAGTTCGAAACAGGTCAGACTCGCACACGGGCCAAACACACGGGCGTGTGACAGGCCGTGTGAATTAAGTTAGTGTTGCCCACGGGTAAAGCAGATAGGCATGTCCTCGGCCGTGTGGACAAGTTAGTATGTATGCCCTGTTTTGCCATCGCTTGGACACACGGGTGTGTCTGATGCTATGTGAGGCACACGGCCTATCCACACGGGCGTGTGACCTTTGTAACTTTGAAAAATGTTTAAGTTTTAGAATAAATTTATATATGCTCGATTTAGTCTTGACCCCTTTCCAATGCATGTTTAAGGTCTCGTAAACCTACTAAAGGGACTTTGTGTAGTTGATTTCTACGATGTGTTGGTGTGAGACATAATGGTATAAATGTTATGATTTGATCGGTAATACCTCGTAAACCTAGACCGGTGATGGTTACGGGTTAGGGGTGTTACATCAGTGGTGCCGGGAGCAGTGGTTTCGGGACCACAATTTTGACTAGTAAGTGATTGTCGTAATTCAATGTAGCAGATTAAACTAATTTCTGCACTTTAGGAGCTTGAAAGTGAGCATTTTCATTAAGTTTTAGTTATGTTTTTATAAGTTTTCTTTAAATCAATAAAATGTGTAAATTAAGTCTTTTATTGACCTTAGGGGCTGAATGAGGCCTAAAGGTGAGCTAATGAACTTTGTAAGTGTGCAGGTGTAACACCCCAAACCCGGCCTAAACGTTATGGTCGAATCTAGCGGTGTCACATGGTAGCGTTTTTTGAAAAGTGAGCTTTCGTCAAATCAGAAGGGTGAGTTTACGAAAACTCAGTGTGTAATCCTATATAAAGCAAACAGATAAAAAGCAATTACAGTCTAGGCCTAAGCCCTTTTCAGTATTAGTGACAATATCAGTTTGGGCTTTAGCCCATCTCGGCACAGAAGCAATCATGTGTTTGGGCCTTGGCACATTACAGTAACAATAATCAATACAATAACAGATTATACAGTATACAGGTCCTACCCAGCCAGCCTCTACACTCCATCTCCGTCCAACTCTACACTCCATGTGGGATATAATGAACCCACCCATCCCTAGACTCCAAAAAGTACCGAATGCGGCACTAGATAGTAGTTTGCAGCTGAGTTGCTAGTAAATTAGGCTCGAGGCCTTTCAGTACACTTCCTCCTATCAAAATAAACCCCCAACCCAATGCAATGCAGTATACAAATATGATATGCTATAACATAAAATCATGAATGTAATCATGGCATACAATATCAAACCAGTGGAACATCATCATGCTTTTTCATATCAGTCATATAGACATTTCAATCAATTAGGGTTCTAGGTAAGCTTATCGACCCTACAGTAAGTTCACAGTCGTCTAGGGTGACCTGTGCAACCTTAACATCAAAACAGTGAAAAAATGGGCCCACATGCCCATGTTGTCAGCCTGTGTGGGCCCCCATACGGCCCAATTCGGCCCGGCCCATGAATCGCACATGGCCAGCCTCATCGATCACACGTCCGTGTTCGATCACAAGGACAGCCACACGCCGATATGGCATCGACAATCACCTGTTTCAGCTTTTTGCTGAATTCCAATTTTGGAGTTGTGTTTACATACCTGAACCGTTTTTGATGCGTTTGTACACCGGAGCACTCTAATACCTATCAATTGACCAATAAACACCAGATTTATTCCTTGAAACGCATTCAACCCGAATTGAAATGAATAACTCATTATAATACACAACCTCCAAACTTACCCACGACTCTCGAATGATTGACTAAGGTTCCACTCGCATCTGGTCTCTTTCTTCAAAATCCGCTACTGCCCAAAAAGATAAAGGAATATTAATTAGAACCCTAACACAACGATTTGCTAAAAACCAAGAACTCGCTTACCGAAACCACACACACAGAATCGTCAAATGTAGAAGCAAGGAACACTATTGTCGTGGGATGGAGAGATAATTTCGAAAGGGGAAAAGATAAAGAACAAAGAAGAACAATTCGACACCCACAAAAACAACACAATACCTCGACAGCACTTCAAGAAGGGGTGTCCTAGCAAAGAAAAGAAGAAGCCAAAATTTGGGAAGAAGATCAAATATGATTCGGCTAGGGAAAAGAGACTAAGAAGAACGTTCAAAACTTTAGCAAGAACCAAAGGAATTTCGGCTGCAACAAAGGGGAGATCAGAGGGACAAACAATCAGTAGAAAATTCAAATAGGAATAATCGGTACAAAGAACTAGGATTAGCCAAAAAAAACCAAAAGAGAGGAGAAACAAAAGCCAAGGGGGGAAATTCGGCAGAGAGAACCAAAAGCAGAGAAGGGAAAACTGTCAAAAAACTGGAAGAATGAGGAAAGGTAGCCGAATTTTCCACTACCGGTTTTGGTTCTATCCAACCTCTTCCACCCATATTTTTCTCCCCAAATCACTCCAACACAATCCCCTCAACCACCAAATTCAAACCCCACTCAAACTCTTCATAATTTCGGTCAAACTACAACACCCACACGGCACAAGCAGTAAAACTAAATTCCATGTTTGCGCAATGACTCAAACCCCAAACCTCCTACTCATTTGCTCTCTACTTAACCACCAGACCAGCAGGCCCATTCTGATATATTTTACCAATATTTATTTATAAGCCTACTGACTAGAGATAGGGGTTTATTCAATTAAAAAAATTTCCAAAGGCAGGGCTTGAACTTGGGACTTCTCACACACGCCCATAATACATAACCACTGCAGTAGACATGTATTTATGTCACAAACATACAAAAATAAATATATAAGAGATTTTTAGGGCATTACAACTCTACCTCTAAAAGAAATTTTAGCCTCAGAATTTTACCTGATCAGAACAGATGAGGATACTGCTGTCGCATCGCATCCTCAGGCTCCCACGTGGCCTCCTCTGAACTATGATTACGCCAAAGAACTTTAACTAGTGGGATGGTCTTTCTTCTTAGAACCTTTACATCGTGATCCAATATCTAGACTGGCTCCTCCTCAAAGGTCATATCTGGCCTAATCTCGATCTCCTCAACTGGAACAATATGCGTGGGATCAGACCGGTAGCGCCTAAACATTAATATGTGGAATACATCATGAATCCGATCTAGCTCCGGAGGTAACTCCAACTGGTATGCAACTGGTCCTACACGCTTCATAATACGATAAGGCCCAATGAATCTAGGGCTCAACTTGCCCTTACGACCAAATCTCAATACCTTCATCCATGGTGAGACCTTAAGGAAAACGAATTCTCCCATAGAATACTCAATTTCACATCGCTTCAAGTCTACGTAGGACTTCTGCCTATCAGTTGCCATTTTCAGTCGGTCTCGAATCAGTCTAACTTTAGCCTCGGTATCAAAAACCAGTTCAGGGCCCAGAACACGTCGCTCACCCAACTCAGTCCAACATGAAGGTGTACAACACCTTCGACCATATAATGCCTTGTACGGTGCCATCTAAATACTAGACTGATAGCTATTGTTATAAGCAAACTCTGGTAGCGGCAAGTAATCCTCCCAACTGCCTCGAAAGTCAATCACACAACTTCTCAACATATCCTTCACTATCTAAATCACCCACTATGATTGACCATCAGTCTGAGGATGGAACGCAGTACTGAAGTCCAATCTTGTACCCAGAGCTTCATGTAGCTTTTTCCAGAATCGAAACGTGAAACAAGGATCCCTATTAGATATTACCGAAACTGAAACCCCATGGAGTCTCACTATCTCAAACACATACAGCTTAGCCAGCTTCTGCAGAGTGTAGTCAGTACGAATCGGTATGAAATGGGCAGACTTGGTTAATCGATCCACGATGACCCATACTAAATCCTTCTTAGTGGGAGTGAGGGGTAACCCACTAACGAAGTCCATAGTCACTCGCTCCCACTTTCAAAGTGGAATCTTAACTAGCTGAAGCAACCCCGAAGGTAACTGATGCTCAGCCTTAACCTACTGACATGTCAGACATTTACCCACAAAGTCTGTAACCTCATGCTTAATACTTGGCCATCAATATAACTCGTGAAGGTCTCAGTAAATCTTATTTTCGCCAGGATGCATAGCATAATGGCTATTATGCGCCTCTCGCAGTATAGACTGCCTCAACTCGGTATCATTCGATACACAGATTCTCCCACGGAAATAGAGTACCCCTTCGCTATTCAGTCCAAAATCCACAATATTGTCACTCTCAATCTGTCGAAAGCGAAAACCCAAAGACTCGTCCTCCAACTGTTTACCCTTAATATGCTCTATCCACATCGGTTTAACTTGAAGTTCAGCCCACAAACTACCATCATCAAATAAACTGAGACAAGCCAACATTGCCATCAGATTAGTCACAGCCCTACGGCTCAGTGCATCAGCCACTACATTAGCCTTACCAGGGTGGTACTTGATCGTACAGTCGTAGTCCTCAAGCAGCTCAATCCATCTACGCTGCCTAAGATTTAGCTCCTTCTCAGTGACGAGATACTTGAGGCTCTTGTGATCAATGTAAATGATACACTTCTCACCATACTGGTAATGCCTCCAGATTTTCAGTGCAAATACCACCGCGGCCAATTCCAAGTCATGCATCGGATAATTCGCCTCATGAGTCTTAAGCTGACAAGAAGCATAGGCTACCACCTTACCCTCTTGCATCAACACACACCCCAAACTGACATGTAATGCATCACTGTAGATAGTAAACTCTTTTCCAGACTCTAGCTGAATCAAAGCAGGGCCCTCCGTCAGTACAGTCTTGAGCTTGTCAAAGCTCTCTTGCTGCGCGCCAGTCCAGTTAAACGGCACACACTTACATAGCAGCTTAGTCAAGGGTACGGCGATCAGTGAAAACCACTCTACAAATCGTGGATAATACCCTGCTAGTCCCAGAAAACTGCAGATCTCAGACACAGTCTTAGGCTGCTTCCAATTCAAGACAGCCTCAATCTTTCGAGGATCGACTCGAATCCCCTCAACAGAAACTACATGTCCCAGAAACGTTACTTCACGTAACCAGAACTCACATTTACTGAACTTGGCATACAGTTATTTCTCTCGTAGAATCTATAGAACCACTCTGAGGTGTATATCGTGCTCATCCTCAGTCTTTGAATAGGCCAGTTTTTCGTCAATAAAAACCACCACAAATTGATCCAAATTGGGCTGGAACACTCAGTTCATCAAATCCATAAAAGCTGTTGGTGGATTCATCAGTCCAAAAGGCATCACTAGGAACTCGTAATGGCCATAACGAGTTCTAAATGTCTTCTTATGCACGTCAGCCTCTTTAACTCTCAACTGGTAATACCCTGATCGTAGATCAATCTTAGAAAAAACTGAAGCCCCTCGGAACTGGTCGAGTAGATTATTTATCCTCAATAGAGGGTACTTATTCTTGATGGTCAGCTTGTTCAGTTGACGGTAGTCGATACACATACGCATGGTTCCATCATTCTTTTTCACAAACAGAACTGATGCTCCCCACGGAGGCACACTAGGGCGGATGAACCCACGATCTAGTAGCTCTTGAATCTGGGTCTTAAGCTTTACAAGCTCTTTTGGTGCCATTCTATAAGAGGCAATGGACACCAAAGCTATACCAAGAAGGAGATCAATCCCAAACTCTATTTCATGATTCAGAGGTAACCCAGGTAGCTATTCAGAAAAAAAATCCAGAAAGTCCTTAATCGTCCTGATATCCTTAACCGAAGAATCCCTAGAATCTGAAACACTGATGTAGGCCAGATACGCCTCACATCCCTTACGAACCAACTTCTCGGCCCTTAATGTAGAAATCACATTTGATAAGTAGTTCCAACGCTCCCTAACTATGACTACCTCATTGTCCTCCTCAGTTCTCAGTACAACCATTTTTGTGCTACAATCTAAGCTTACTCGGTGCTTGACCAACCAGTCCATTCCCAGTATCAAATCAAATTCTCCAAAAGGCAGTTCCATCAGATCAGCCAGAAAAGTAGCCCCTTGAACCTCTAAAAGGACATCTCTAAACAACTTATTCACCCTTACTGATTGCCCCAGTAGACTCACTACAGTCACCTCACTCGTAGTGCTCTCAACCAAGATGCCCAGGTTTTCAGTCACAGTACAAGTTACATAGGAGTGAGTGGATCCTATATCTATCAGTGCAGTATAAGGTACATTATAAATAAAGAACATACCCATGATGACATTCGGAGCATCACCATCCTCTCGACGATACATGAACTAGAGCCGGCTACCTCGCCTTAGTGTGACTAGCACCTCTACCCGGTGCTCTATGACCACGGCCCAGACCGTTACCACCCCTGGCCTGACCACGGCCTCTCGGTGGCTGCTGAACTACTCTCGAAGGTGCAGTACCTATGCCAGAAGCTTGCATCTGATCGGACCTCCATGGGCAATGTTTAATACGGTGCTCTAATTTACCGCACCTCAAACAAGCCCCAGTTCTTTTCCAACACTCGCCCTGATGGCATCTACCACAGTTAGTACACGACGGATGTCCAGTAGCAGCAATAAGAGCCCCAACTCTGGTTGGCCCATCAACTCTGGCCTTTTTCTTAGGCTTCTGAACGGAACTCAAGGGCTCCGAATCCCTCTTATTCCTAGCTCTCTCTCTGTTCTGGCGCTCAGTGCGCTTCCCTTCCTCGGTGATCTTCACCTTATTGACCAGTGCAGCAAAGTCTTGCTCCCTCTGTGGAACTATTAGTACCCTTAGATTATCCCTGAGGCCATCCTCGAAGCGAAGTCATCTCTCATACTCAATGGCCACCATACCACGCACATATTGGCCTAGTCGCAAAAATTCGGCCCTTATACTCGGCCATCGATCTATCACCCTGGGTCAAATTCAGGAACTCTCCTCTACGGGCATCCACCTAACTGGCCCACACATACTTCCCCTGGAAGGTGGTCTTAAAGAACTCACAGGTTAGTCGGTCGGGCTAAGTGCCCTCCTTAACCATGAGCCACCACTGATATGCCTCATATCGTAGCAGCAATACAATACCCTTTAATTTTTGCTCGGGGGTGCAGTCCAGGTCAACCATAATTCTCTCTATGGCTTCTATCCAGTACTCAGCCATATTAGGGGTAACTCCAGCAATACCCCTAAAAATCTCGGCTCCATTTGACCGGAGTCGTTCCGTAACCGACCCTCGGCCTCCAGCTCCAATATTGGGCCCAGCGACCCTCTCCAAAATTTGTAACATGGCTTGGGATAGTGCGCTGTCCCTAGCTGCACGATCATGAGACCCAGATCCAATCTCATTCATCGATGAAGCTGGCATCTCACTAGTTTCCAAATTAGGTATGTGGCTAGATGATGAGGACCCAACTCAAGTATCGCTACAGCCCCTACACGACCCGTTGTACCCCATCCGCGAGTACCTCTCGTGCTTATTGTCTAAGCGCATTTATCTGTATTAACAGTTTTATGCGTCAATTTACAGTTCCAGTGTTTATTAACGAGTATTTTATGAAATCAATATCAGAAGTGTAAAGTTTATTTCCGTACAACATAGTGTCTATCAGGGTCTATCGATTTTATTACAGTATCAGTATACACTAACTTGAGTGTTTTCAATACATTCTATCTATAGTAGTCTTGGTACATACTATCTATAGCATTTTCAGTTTTTAAAAAGATAAGAGTTTAAAGGACATACAGGATCAGCTGATCGTGTCTATCAGAGTCTTAAAAATTTATATAAAGAATGATTGAGCCTAGAACTAACTACGACAACAATTGAACAAGTGCACCTATCGAACAGTAGTATAGCTGTGGCAAGACCGGATTGTCGAACCCAAAGGAACCAAAAGTACTAATACTAACTTTATTTTTATTATTTAGCCTAAGAATTAAAGGAATCTGTTATCTAATCTAAAATTAACTAACAACTAAGCTAAAGATGCAAAGACAAAGAGAATGAATTGAGGAAAATAACTTTGGGAAAAACCAATTGATTAAGACAATACCCAAGGAAGAATCCACCTAGACTTCACTTGTTATCTAACTCTGAACCAAACGATTTATTCACTTGACTTGATCCGTGGGATTCCCTAATTTATATTAATACCTCTTTCGAGGCTACTAATGTGTAACCCTAGGTTGATTAATTGAAATCTCTTTCTAATTAAAACCCTTAGAATTGCATTAACTCGATCTATGGACTCCCCTATTAGGTTTGACCTAATCCGGTAGATTTTCATCACCCTATTTCTAGGCGCACGAGCAACTCCGCTTAACTATGCTAGATCTACTTTTAGGCAGGGACTTTTGCTCCACCACCTAAGCACGTCAATACTTGAATCAATATCCCGGAAATACCAAAACAAGAATTAAGAACACATAGTTAAGATCAAATCAAGTATTTATCATATGGTTTAGCAAACGATAACAAGATTCATCTTATGTTTCATCCCCCTCAGGTATCTGAGGGTTTAGTTCATAATGATAAAAGAATACATCTCAAAAGAAAAGATAAAACAAAACAAAAGAAAACCCTAAAACCCCCTGAAAGAATTGAAGGAGAGATCCTCCGTCTTGAGTATAACTCCAGCTTCTTGAGATGAATCAACTGGCTATTCTTCGAGTGAATCCCACAATTCTGGTCTCTCTGGCTCGGCTCCTTGGCCTAGCTGGACGCCTAGCTGAACTTCCCAACTGGACTCCCCCTGAAGGTTGGCCTCTAGAGTGTTTATATAGGCTTTTGGACTAGCTTTCTTTGCCTCTAAGTACCCTAATCCGCTAAAACTCTTCTTTCTCACGTCAGGGACACGCCCATAGCACACGCCCGTGTGAATCGTGGCCAGGCCCTGTTTGAGTCTATTAAGGAGGTACAGCTGTGTGGTTTGGGCCCAGGCCATGTTGATTTCGTGATATGGCCCATTTACTCCGTTTTGGGCCCGTTTCTTATTCTTTTCATCCTCCGATGCTCTTCTGAGTATAAAACATGAAAACGAAAGATTAAGAGCACCAAATTACACAATTTAAGGCTTAAATCATCCAAAAGTATGCTAAATGTGGGATTAAAATATGTTCATATTACGGTTTATCAAATACCCCCATACTTAAGCATTTGCTTGTCCTCAAGAAAAATTCTCAAATCATAATTAAAATGAACTTCCTTGATTCATAATATTATCAATAATGTTTCATCATAATTCAAAGATAATTCATACATTGATAATTTAACTCAAAGGGTTCTAAAGATTCAAATAATCAAATTCATACATTTATAGCACGAAAACATAGGCGTTTCCCTTTACCTAAATAATTACCTCTAATTCGAAATTGATGAGAGCTGACATCCTCACTAAAGATTCACTCAAATCACTCAAAGTGTTTAAGGTTCAAAATTAAGAACTCAAAAGTAGAACATGAAAAGTTAATCCCATAAGCTTGCCTGAAAATCAAATCTCCACCACTGTAAAATGAGATGATACATAGATCAAAAGGTCTTTTAAAAAGGGTTATAACGGAGCTTAGGTTAAAGGTGTGGATAAAGGCTAAATTAGAGGGTTAGAATCGAGATTGACTTGACAAATTACCTAACTAGAAATAACGAACTGATAAGGAATAATTACATCAATTGAAAACTTCATTACTAATAATACGAGCTTCTTCTTCAAGATTTGGAACTTTCATGTATAAGCTCAGCTGATATAGGACTAATATTGAATATACTTCGAAACTTTTTTAAGAACAAATTATAATACATAATAAAAGATGAATTTTACTACTGAAATAAAATAATTAGGCAACCGATCAAATCAAATCTCAACAGAAAGGGTAGTTAAGGAATGGTGATAACAAATACAAAGGGTTTTGGGTTAATATTAGTGGGTGAGTCAATAAAAAGGGTTGTTAGGATCAAAAGGGTTCACTAGGGGTTAATTATGAAGGTAGGCTTTTAGTGGAGTGAGTGGGTTAAATCCTAGGTGCCTTTATCATCTCTGTATATCAAATCAATGATGTGGTCTTGACATGTATAATTGAAGCAAGTTCTAGAATAACAAATCAATGTTGACACACTCATAATAAAAAGTGAGCACGAAAGAATATATGCTCTAAAAGGCTCGAAATCTCACAAGAATTATGGGTTTTTGATATCAACCTTGTGAATTTCAAACTTTAAGGTAATAATTAGATTCAGGTGGACAACCTAACAAAATTTTAATTTTTGAAAATAGACTCATCATGCTAGATTCTCTAGTCTCCTAAAGTTTAAATCATCACTACACAATTATCAATGACTTAATCCAAAACATATCAAAGAAAATCATGATTCAGAAGAGATTTCGTTCTAATCATAATATGAGAAAATTACTTAAGAACAAGGCATAATTCAAGGCATAATTCAAGGATTTGTGAATAATGCAGAAACTTAGGCACTTTCTCGAAATAAATATTCACCCCCCACGCTTAGGATGTACATTGCCCTCAATGTACAAAGATATATATGAAATTTAAGAGAAAGGGAGAGGTGAAACTTAATGAATTTGGATGGCTTCCTTGAGTTGGGAGTGTCGTTGGTGTGGTGGCCACCGACAATCTCTGCGCCAGATGAGGAAATTGGGAAGCTTATGAAGAATTAGCCAGGAAATAATGATAATAATTAAAAAAATATACTAAATATATATTTAAAGACAAGAAAGATAAAGAGAAAGAAAATAGAAAGTAAAATAAAATTAAAAGAAAAGATGAATGGGCTGAAAAGTCCTTATTGTTGGATGGTTCGCGAGGTGAGTGTGATTTCTAAATCTGTGGTGGGGTGGTGGTCGTGGTCGAGGTGTGATTCCCTAGCAGCCTTTAGAACCAAAATCAAAGAAAACGAAATAAGATAAACTAAATTTAGTAGAAGAGAAGTAAAGATAAGGAAAATAAAGAAAACGAGAAAAGAAAAATAAAAGCTAAATAGCCTCAAAGACCTTTGGCTTGTCGAGTAGATGAAGCGGCCGGGATGAACTTATGTAGATCGATCTCCCATAGGGAGACTGTGCTTGAATCCTTCCGCTTCTTCGACATGGCTGTTGTGGAGATCAAGAGTTTAGATAAGGGTTAAGGAAGAAAAGTATGGAAGGGGGAAAGACTTGAAGAATGGGGTAGGTGAAAAGAGGGAGGGGAGTGGGTTAAGAGTTTTGATGTCTGGTACATCCCCACGCCCGTGTACCGTGGGTGTGTCAAGTCACACGGCCATGTCGCACAACCGTGTTATGTGTCGTTCGTTTCTCCCACGCCCATGGGCAGGTTGCCACGCCCGTGTTTGGTAAAATAGTGTCGGCCATGGCCGTCTCGCACGGCCATGGTGTTTGATTGGAGTCTGTGGCTTGAAGATATTTTTCGTTTTGTGTCATACTATCTCTGCCATGTCAGTACGTACATCCGTGGTATCCACACGGCCACGGCCACGGCCGTGTGTAAAGCCGTGTGGTGTGGAAATCTGCACTTGGTTAGTTTATAGTTATGTGCTAAAAAGGAAAAATAAAAGAAAGAAAAAAATGTAAAAATTAATGGGGTTAGTACTCGGGTTGCCTCCCGAGAAGCGCTTGTTTATAGTCGTAAGCTAGACTTACCTCTCATTCGCATAATCAGGGTGGTTTAAAGAGTTGTACATCCTCTCTCATGTTATCAGTTCTACTATCATGGTGAAGTTCAAGTCAAGTAGCATTTACTTTAAAGGTACTGAATGTAGGATTACTTACCTCGACTGTTCCATATGGGAAAACATTGAGTACCCTAAAAGAGATTTCTTTATTTGTATTAGGGTCAGGAGGAGGTATTCGAGGGTTTACTTTATCTAAAAATACCTGATCTTCGATCTTAAATTCGTCTATCCCACGGAATGGTGTTGGTTTTGCTTTGTGTATCACTAAGTTCTCCTTAAAGTGTGTCTTCCACTCGTCTAGTTCATCGATCTGAAGCCTTCATTCCTCATGAGTTATTTCCTTGTTGGTATAAGGTTTAGGGTTTGGCTCAGTTGTATAGTTTCGTGGTGCTTCCTGAAAAGAAGGTTTAACCGAGTGGTCATTAATAAAATTAATTTTCTCACCTTGATTACTCGATTTCCTGGCCAAGTCAAGAGCCTGGAGACTGATTGATTCGTTACCTACACAAAGTATGAGTTCACCTGCGCTGACATCAATTTTAGTTCTAGTAGTTGCTAAAAAGGGCCTTCCTAAAATTAAGGGGATACTATTGTCCTCATCCATGTCTAAAACGACAAAGTCTACAAGGAATACGAATTTATCAATTTTCACAAAAACATCTTCAATTATACCCTTAGGAATTCTAACGGTTTTATCAGCTAATTGAATGCTCATCCTAGTTTGTTTGGGTTTCCTTAGACCTAGTTGTTTAAACAATTTATAAGGCATAGCATTGATGCTCGCCCCTAAATCAGCTAAGCATTATCAATAGATAATCTACCAATTAAGCATGGAATTGTAAAACTCCCTGGATCTTTCAATTTCTGAGGTAGTTTTTTTTGCAACATTGCTGAGCACACTGCGTTTAATTCGATATGCGATTCCTCGTCTAACTTTCGCTTGTTTGTTAAAAACTTTTTTAAAAATTTTCTGGAATCTGGCATCTGCAAAAGAGCTTCAAGAAACGGTAAGTTAATATGTAATTTCTTTAAAAGTTTAAGAAACTTGCCGAATTGTTCCTCTATGTCGTCTTTCATTATCGTATTGAGGTATGGTATATGAGTTTGGTATTCTTTAATTACCAGTTTTGCCTTTTCTTGGTTTACCTCGACCTTACCTTTTTCTACCAAATTCTCTTGGCTTAATTAGGGCTCATCTAATCCTACACTATCCTGAGCTGTTATGGCTTGAAGTTGCTCCTTTGGGTTAGTCTCAGTGTTGCTTGGCAAGCTGCCTTGTGGTCGTTCTGAGATCAGCTTAGCGAGTTGCCTTAATTGGTTTTTGGTCCCTTGAATCGATGCTTATTGATTTTTAAGTGTTGTTTCGGTGTTTTGAAAACGTGTTTCTAACACCGCGATGAATTTTCTCAGCATATCTTCAAGGTTTAGCTTATTTTCCTATGGGTAGGGCTGTTGTTGGAAGTTGGTAGGGCTGTTGTTCAGCTTATTTTCTCAGCATATCTTCAAGGTTCAGCTTATTTTCAGCATAACTGGATGTACCTGCAAAGAATCACATAAACCATCAACCTTTTTATTTAACATCTCTACCTAATTTGATAACATGGTTACTGCGTCAAGGTTGAAAACACTGGCTGCTTTTGTTGGCTTTGTCCTTGTGACTTGCCACTGATAGTTATTCAGTGACATCTCTTTAATGAATTCGTAAGCTGCCTCAGGCGTTTTGTTATTCAAGGTTTCGCCGGTGGCTAAATCAATCAATTGTCTAGTTGAAGGGTTCACACCGTTGTAAAAAGTTTGGACCTGTAGCCACAAGGGTAGTCCGTGGTGAGGGCACCTTCTCAATAGATCCTTGTATCTCTCCTATGTGTCGTAAAGTGTCTCTAAATCCATCTGCACAAAAGAAGAGATATCATTCCTCAACTTGGCCATTTTGGCAGACGGGAAATATTTCAATAAAAATTTTTCGGTCATCTGATCCCATGTAGTGATTGATCCCGTGGAAGAGAATGCAACCACTGTTTGGCTTTATTTCTCAAAGAAAAGGGAAATAACCGAAGACGGATGGCATCATCAGAAACGCATTTATTTTGAAGGTATCACAAAATTCTAGAAAATTCGCTAAGTGTGTGTTAGGATCCTCATCCTACAAACCATCAAACTGTTGTATCATCTGTATAGTGTTAGGTTTCAGTTCAAAATTATTTCCAACAATAGTAGGTCTAACAATACTTGACTCACTTCCTGTTAAATTAAGTTTATCATAATCATACATAGTTCGAAGAGCATGATGTTCGGCCATCTCTGGAGGTGGCGGATTATTCTCAGCCATCTCTTCGGTGGTATTAGCTTCAACTTCTTTCTCTTCTTCTATGTAATTTAAGCTTCGCCTTATTTCTCTACGATTTCTGCGAACAATACCTTCAATATCACTGTCGTAAATCAGGGGTCCTGTCGAGTTCCTTCTAGTCATAAACTAGAGGTACTTGCCAGAAGCAAAGAAGAAAATTTAGAAAAATAAAAATAAAATTTAATTGTAAAAATAAAATAAATATAATATGGCTAAAGTAATAAAAATTAAGCGTTCTTAATATTTCAGTTCCCCGACAACGGCGCCAAAAACTTGATCGTGTCTATCAGAGTCTTAAAAATTTATATAAAGAATGATCGAGCCTAGAACTAACTACGACAACAATTGAACAAGTGCACCTATCGAACAGTAGTATAGCTGTGGCAAGACCGGATTGTCGAACCCAAAGGAACCAAAAGTACTGATACTAACTTTATTTTTATTATTTAGCCTAAGAATTAAAGGAATATGTTATCTAATCTAAAATTAACTAACAACTAAGCTAAAGATGCAAAGACAAAGAGAATGAATTGGGGAAAATAACTTTGGGAAAAACCAATTGATTAAGACAATACCCGAGGAAGAATCCACCTAGACTTCACTTGTAATCTAACTCTGAACCAAACTATTTATTCACTTGACTTGATCCGTAAGATTCCCTAATTTATATTAACACCTCTTTCGAGGCTACTAATGTCTAACCCTAGGTTGATTAATTGAAATCTCTTTCTAATTAAAACCCTTAGAATTGTATTAACTCGATCTATGGACTCCCCTATTAGGTTTGACCCTAATCCGGTAGATTTTCATCACCTTATTTCTAGGCGCGGGAGCAACTCCGCTTAACTATGCTAGATTTACTCTTAGGCAGGGACTTTTGCTCCACCACCTAAGCACATCAATACTTGAATCAATATCCCGGAAATACCAAAATAATAATTAAGAACACATAGTTAAGAACAAATCAAGTATTTATCATATGGTTCAACAAACGATAACAAGATTCATCTTAGGTTTCATCCCCCTCAGGTATCTGAGGGTTTAGTTCATAATGATAAAAGAATACATCTGAAAAGAAAAGATAAGACAAAACATAAGAAAACCCTAAAACCCCCTGAAGGAATTGAAGGAGAGATCCTCCTTCTTGAGTATAACTCCGGCTTCTTGAGATGAATCAACTGGCTATTCTTCGAGTGAATCCTATAATTCTGGTCTCTTTGACTCGGCTCCTTGGCCTAGCTGGACTTCCCAACTGGACTCCCCCTGAAGGTTGGTCTCTAGGGTGTTTATACAGGCTTTTGGACTGGCTTTCTTTGCCTCTAAGTACCCTAATCCGACTGAAACTCTTCTTTCTCACGTCAGGGACACGCCCATGGCACACGCCCATGTGAATCGTGGCCAGGCCCTGTTCGAATATGTTAAGGAGGTACGGCCGTGTGGTTTTAGGCCCAGGCTATGTTGATTTCGTGATATGGCCCATTTACTCCGTTTTGTACCCGTTTCTCGTTCTTTTCAACCTCTGGTGCTCTTCTGAGTATAAAACATGAAAACAAAGGATTAAGAGCACCAAATTACACAATTCAAGGCTTAAATCATCCAAAAGTATGCTAAATGTGGGATTAAAATATGTTCATATTATAGTTTATCATCGGCGCCGGAGACTCGATGTGCCACACATTTAGTAAAAATCTTTTACGTCATTTAAAAATTAGTTCTTAGAGAATCGAATCTTAAAACCCAAATCCACAGTCAAGTTTTACAGCCTGGCTCTGATACCACTAAATGTAATACCCCACACCCGGCATAGACATTATGGCCAAATCTGGCAGTGTCACATGGTAGTGTTTTTCGAAAAGTGGGTTGTCGTCAAAAACCTCTATCGAAACCATTTTTATTAAGTTTTGGAAAAACATGGTTGAGTTTGAAAATCAGAAATGGAGTCGCCACCGACCTTTTTTAAGGTATGATCGGATCACCTTGAATTTGATGATTTTAATAAAACTTTGATTCATTAAAACAATTTTTGGTCTACAAAAACTCGGAAAAACGGGTTCGGGAGTCGATTACGTGCGAGGAAGGGTTAGCACCCTCGTAGCGCCCAAAATTGGTACCTAATTGATTACTTAATGTCTTAATGCAGAAAATTTGAAAAGATTCTAGATTACGATCCGTTTGCTTAAAACACATTTGGACAGTATCATATTGGATGCCAAAACTTCTCATTTCGAAGAAATAAAATGTCGTACTCAGTAAGTTAGGGCACAACATCTTATATTCTCGAAATTGAATTTATCTTTTGATTTTTAAAACCCACGTAATAAAGTTTGAGAAGGGTATTCGGTTATTTGGGCCTTATGATAAATTGGAACCCAGTAAATTATGGCACAATTTCTCAAAATTCCCGAATACGGAATATTGCCTTTGTTTTTTTGAAATTTTTATCTGGAGATAATAAAACGTCATACACAGTAAGTTAGGGCGCAATGTCTCAAATTCCCGAGAATAATTTTTTTATTTAAAATATTATGCATTTTGATTTAAAAGAGAAAAGGGTACTCGGTTGCTAGGTTTTAACGAGAAGAATCGGAACCCAGTAAGTTAGGGCACGATTTTCTCGAGACCTCCAAACATGAGCATTACCTTATTTTTTTAAAAACTTTGAGTAAAACTGATTTTAAAACTGAAATGACATTAAGACACAACATTTTTCATAAGATACAATGGAATACTAATATACAAAGCAAGATATTAATCCATACATCAAATATTACAATGATGAATCACAAATAATTAATAATTACAAATTAAAAATTTATAATCCATACAATAGCAATAATCATTTAACACAATTTCGACATTAGCAATTGAAGAAAATGGAGCAAAATAATATATAACCAATCATAGGAAATGAACCTAAATCAAATTAAAATAATAAATAAGTTTAAAACAAATGATGTAAAAAATAGATTTAAAAAAAATCAATAATAGACAATAATTTGAAAGGAATAATATATATAAAGTAATAAACTATATAATATGAAAACAAATCTAAAATAAATAATATATGTAAGAGTTTAGAATAGATAATATATATAAAATTATTTTAAATAAATAGTAAAACGAACTTTAATGAACATTATATTAAAATAAGTTAAAATAAATAATACATATAAACGATAATTTAAAAAACAAATAGTATAAATATTTTTTATATCATATGATAAAATAGTTTAAAACTTAATTAATAAATGAGTTAAATTTGATAAAAATGCAAAGATTGTGTATGAAAACAAAAAGGTACTTAATTGAAACAAAAAAAATTAAAAGACTACTTTATAATAAATAAAATCATTTAAACACATGCAAGGATCAAACTGAAATGCGCGTAAATCATCAGGGACTAAACCATCAAATACTCCAAAACTCGAAACGCAGCATACAAGTTGGACTAAATTGCAGTTGGATTAAAAAAACAAATAAAAAGTACCCAGGGTCTAATCAAATAGCGACGCAGAAAAGGGGGACCAATCGCGCAAATTATCCATCACCGCGGAAACATGCGGGTCCTGCGGATATTGGGTCGGGTCAAATTAAACACGGCCTATACGGTGTCGTTTCACGCGGTTTAAATAGGTTAATAAAACCTATAAAAAAAGATCAGAAATTCGGCCACCCCCTTTCCTCTTTTGAAATCAGAATACCCTAGCCCCCCTTTTGCTCTCTCCCTCAGCCGCATCAAAAGGACATCCAACCACCAAAGCACCATAGTAATCAATGATTAGTGGTAGATTCTGGTCGTCTACAAGATCCCTTTTAAGTCGATCCCGAATGTTTCATCATCTCCGACCTCGACGGCCACCTTTGCTTCAATTTTGACAAAGAAAGCGGTCCGTCAGTTCACTTACAAAGGTAAAACCTTTCCTTTCCATTTAAATTTTCACACGAACAAATAAAAAACATTCAAAAAGCAACAAAAAAAAAGAAAAAAGAGTATTGAAAGCCGAAAATCACCTTTCAGAGATGTATTTCTGATTTCTTTCTATTTTTTGTATTCAGTATGCGTAAAAAAAAGTTACAAGAATGCTGATTTGATTTTATAGCCGAATCAAAATATAATTCTTTTTTGTATATATTTTTTGTTGTTTCTCTGCTATTGGAGGCCCTGTTTGCAGGTACGAAAGGCGCAGACGTGGCGTATGGAGCTGCGTGGGGCGTGCGGAAGCACAGGCAGTGACGTGCGTGGAGGCACGGGCGAGGGGGGCTGCTGCGGCGCTTGGAAATCTCTGAAAGCTCTCCTAGGGTTTCTGCTGAAGCTGTTTGGGCCATTCAGGCTTAGTTAGGTATTAGGCCATGCCTGGTTTAGGTTTGTATAAAAACATTTGGGCTGAGGGTTTTGTGTAATGAACATTGGACTGGGATAAGTGGGCTTTATTTTTTTGTAATGGACTGATAAACTGTTAATTTTTAAGGTTTTATTATAATTTATTATTTTTGTGCCGGGCAATAATGGTTTCTTACAGTTGCCCCTCTTTACTCATTATCGTGAAATGAGAATGGAACAAAGACTTCATAAAGGACCATTTTTGCCCGGTCTTTAAATCTTTGACTTCTTTCGATGCTTTTCTTCTTTGAGTAGCTTCATTCCATCCCACTGCATCTTCAAGGGTATAGGAACTAGTGCTTCGATCCAATTCAAGGATATTAAACTTGTAGCTTCAACCTGCCCCGCCGCAACTTTGGGGAGATGAGATTTGCTATCTTCAGTCTGCTCCACTGCACCTTCAGGGAGATGAGACTCACTATGGTAAATTCAATCCGACCTACTGCAACTTCAGAGGTATAGGGTTCGTCGTTTTAATCCACTCCACTGCAACTTCAGGGAGATAGGATTAACTATCTTCAGTCTGCTCCACTACAACTTCAGGGAAATAAGACTTGTGACTTCAACCTGCTCCACTGTAACTTCAGGGAGATAAGGTTTGCATTGATCTACTCTACTGCAACTTCAGGGAAATAAGATTTTCCATGGTGGATTTGATCCGACCTACTGCAACTTCAGAGGTATAGGACCTGTAGATTCCTCGATCTTGTCACACCGTCCTCTGGGGAACATGACCTGTAGAATCGATTTATGGATTTATGCTTATGCATAATGATTAGGATGCCATGATTGGAATGAATCAAATGCTCCTAGCTAAATGTATTATATATGACATTTGCATGAATGCAACATGTCATGAGAATGATTCTTTGTAGAATGATTAGGCTGCTCCTAACTAAATGTGTTTTGCATGAATGCAGAATTTTGTTAGAATGATCCCTTTTTAGGGTTGTCATTGCTCATTGTTCTTCAAGGTTGCGTCCCTAACGTAATATCTTTTCTTTTTGTTCAACCAACATTTCAACAATAAATTTGAAGAAATGATCACTGTTTAGAGTTTCCTATTCAAATATTTCCAACCCTTAGGCTTGGTGAGTTCTAAATAAAAGTCCTATTTTAGGCTCATGTATTATTTAGAAGTTTTCAGAGTAATATGCAAAGTTCCTTTTATGAAAATATTATTAGTCCATTAATCATTACTTTAATACAAAATGCTTGAAAATAATCATAAATGATGGACAAAATGGAATTTGTCAGAAACAAAATCCAAAAAGAATAAGCTAATTAAATGAAGCAAACATTGTTGGAATACAAAATGATTAGGGGACAAGATAGGTGCCCCGGATATTGCAGCCTGAGCTTCTCTGTACGGACTTTCTGAAAACCATTTTAAGCTCAATATGTGTTTAGGAGATCGAGAGTACTCTGTTGACGATCCAAGACATAACATCTCTCCTCCTTCTTAATTTAGGTATTGCAAGATTACCGCATGCCCCATCGTTCATTGCAATTTGAGCTGCCCTTTTCGAGTTTTTGAGTCAAAACCCCTCTGGTCTCAAGTCACCCTTTGCGGGTTTCACCTTGGCCTCTCCGTTTTTCATTTTCGTCATTCATCTTTTTTTTTTGGGAAGGTCTCAAAGCACCCTTTGCGGGTTTTCACTTTGGCCTTTTTTCCTCTTCAAGTATAGTATTTCTTGACTGAATCTGAGTTTATAGGATTGGGTAAGTTTTTCCCATCCATCTCAGCCAAGATCAGTACTCCTCCTGAGAAAACCTTTTTCACCACATAAGGTCCTTCCCAATTTGGCATACACTTCCCTCCGAAATCCTTTTGTATGGGGAGGATCTTTTTCAAAACTAAGTCCTCCTCGTGAAATTCTCTTGGGCGAACCTTTTTATCATAAGCTCACATCATCCTCTTTTGGTACATCTGACCATGACGAATAGCCTTTAGCCTCTTTTCCTCAATCAAGTTTAGCTGATCATATCGAGACTGGTTCCATTCGACTTCATCTAACTTTAGCTCTGACAAAACTCGAAGGGAAGGAATTTCAACTTCGATGGGTAACACTGCCTCCATTCCATAAACCAATGAGAAAGGAGTTGCCCCGGTGGAGGTCCTAACTGATGTTCGATAAGCATAGAGAGCAAATGGTAACTTCTCGTGCCAATCTTTATAGGTCTCAGCCATTTTTCCCACAATCTTCTTAATGTTTTTGTTGGCTGATTCCACTGCACCATTCATTTTTGGATGATACGGTGATGAGTTGTGATGTCTTATTTTGAATTGACTGCAGACCTCCGCGATTGTGCTGTTGTTCAAATTTAAAACATTGTCGAATATGATCCTCTCAGGCATTCCATATTGACATATGATTTCCTTTTTTAGAAATCTACTGACTGCCAACTTAGTAACACTGCAATATGAAGCAGCTTCTACCCACTTGGTGAAATAGTCGATGAATACAAAGATTAACCGATGCCCATTTGAAGCTTTTGGAGAGATCGGCCTGATAACGTCCATGCCCCACGTGGAGAAAGGCCATAGGGAAGTCATAACATGCAAAGGCGAAGGAGGTACGTAAATTTTGTCTCCATAGATCTGGCATTTGTGACATGTTTTAGCATAATTGATGTAGTCTCCTTCCATGGTAGACCAATAGTATCCGATTCTTGATAAATCGTAAAAGTAACATTTTAATCTCATATTTAGCATACTTCTGGATGATTTATCCCTTGATTTATGTAAAAATGTGCTCTTAATCCTTTCTTTTCATGTCTTATACTCAGGAAAGCACCAGAGGATAGAAAGAACGAGAAACGGGCCTAAAATGGACCAAATTGGGCAAAACTGGAAATTGACACGGCCTGTACTTAATCCCACACGGCCGTTTCTCCTTGAGAAACTAGAACACGGCCTGATTCCGATTCATACGGCCGTGCCTCATTAAAGAACTCCGAACACGGCCTAAAGATGATTCACACGGACGTGTGCCATGGCTGTGTCCCTGTCGTGGAGAAGAGCAATTCTACTCGGAAAAGGATACTTAGGGGCAAAGAAACCTATTTCAAAAGCCTATATAAACCCCCTACGTGTAACTTTAAAAGGGGCGGTTAGCTAGGCTAAGGAGCCGAGCCGAAAAGGTCAGATTTGTGGAAATCACTCGAAGATAGCCAGTTGATCCATCTCAAGAAGCCAGAATTCTACTCAAGACGGTGGATCTCTCCTTCAATTCCTTCAGGGGGTTTTAGGGATTTCTTATGTTTTGTTTTATCTTTTCTTCTGAGATGTTTTCTTTTATAGTTATGAACTAAATCCTTCAGATACCTGAAGGGGATGAAACCTAAGACGGATCTTGTTATTGTTTTCTGAACTATATGATAAATACTTGATTTGTTCTTAATTATGTGTGCTTAATTCTTGTGTTGATATTTCCGGGATATTAATTCAAGTTGGATGTGCTTAAGTGGAGGAGGAAAAGTTCTACTTAAGAGTAGATCTAGCATAATTAAGTGGAGTTGATCGCACGCCTAGAGATAGGGTGACGAGATTTTGCCGGATTAGGGTGAAACCTAATATAGGAGTCTATAGATCGAGTTAGTGCGATTCTAAGGGTTTTAATTAAAAAGAGATTTCAATTAATCAACCTAGGGTTAGACGTTATTCGCCTCAAGAGAGGGTTTAATATAAATTAGGAAATCTTACGGATCAAGTCAAGTGAATACATCGTCTAGTTCAGTATTAGATAATAAGTGAAGTGTAGGTGGATTCTTTGTAAGGGTATCGTCTTAATCAACTGAGTTTTTACAATAGTATTTCCCCAATTCTTCTTTTTGTCTTTGCGTCTTTAGCTTAGTAGTTAATAAATTTAGATTAAACAACAACTTTATTTAATTTAGACTAGATAATAAGAAGAAAGTTAGTATTAGTACTTTCAGTTCCTTTGGGTTCGACAATCCAGTCTTGCCTAAGCTATACTACTGTTCGATAGGTGCACTTGCCTCAAATCATTTTCATAGTTAGTTTCTAGGTTCGATCATTCTCTTTATATAAATTTTAAAACTCTGACTAGCGATCAAGTCTCATAATTTGTCTAGCCATTGTGAAACCATTAGCATGTGTTCCAAAATCACCTTCATGGACTTCTTCCAGAATCTTCTTAACTTCAACAACATCCACACATCTGAACAGTACCTGATCTTTTCTTCTTTTATACAAAATTTCCCCGTCTAAGACATAGTCACAAGCTAGTCTTCTCAACGTCCTCTTATCATTCTCGGTTGCTTGTTCAGGATATTCGCAATTTCTCACATATCGCAATATATCATGGTACCAGGGGTGATCATCATTTTCTTCTTCCTCCATATTGCAACAATGAGCTGAGGCTTCGTAGATACTCATTTGAATAGGCTTCATGTCCTCTTGTTTGCTTATTCTGATCATGGAAGCCAAAGTGGCCAAAGCGTCTGCCATTTGGTTTTCTTCTCGTGGGAAATAACTAAAAGTGATATCATCAAACTCCTCAATTAACCCCATAGCTATCCTTCGGTAGTTGATCAATTTGGGGTCTCTTGTCTCCCATTCGCCTTTTAGTTGGTAGATCACTACTGCAGAATCTCCATATACTTCTAGCACTTTGATTTCGCGCTCCATGGCCGTCCGAAGTCCCATGATGCACGCTTTATATTCTGCCATATTATTTGTACAATCGAAATCCAACTTGCAAGTGAATGGATAGTGATCTCCATTTGGGGATACTAACATGCCCCAATTCCATTACCGATAGCATTTGATGCTTCATCGAAATTTAGCTTCCAAAGATGATCCTTTAGGGTGTCTTCCTTCACAGCCGCTACATATATTAGTTCCTCATTGGGGAAATCGAAATTCAATGTCTCATAATCTTCTAAGGCTTTGCTAGCTAGAAAATCTGCTATTGTGCTCCCTTTCACAGCTTTTTGACTCACATAGATGATGTCAAATTCAGAAAGTAGGATTTGCCATTTGGCCATCCTTCCATTTAAAGCAGTTGACTCCATCATATACTTTATAGGATCTAATTTTGATATCAACCAAGTCGTGTGGTACAATAGATATTGTTTCAGCCTCCGAGTTGTCCAAATCAAGGCGCAACACAATTTCTCAGCTGGTGAGTATCTCATCTCACACTCAGTGAATTTTTTGCTGAGGTAATATATCGCCTTTTCTTTTCTTCTCAAATCACCGTGTTGACCCAGAACGCATCCCATAGAGTGATCAAACACTGTCAAATACAGGATTAATGGTTTATCTAGGCATGGGCGTAACAATACTGGAGGATTTGACAAGTACTGCTTGACCCTATCGAAAGTTTTCTGGCATTCATCATCCCACACGCCTGGATTGTGTTTTTTTCAGAAGACGAAATATGGGATGGCATTTCTCGGTTAATTGTGAAATGAACTGAGTAATGTAGTTTAACCTTCCCAAAAAACCTCAGACTTCCTTTTAAGTGCGCGGTGGAGGCAATTCTTGTATAGCTTGAACCTTGTCAGAGTCAATCTCGATTCCCTTCTCGCTGACTATGAAGCCCAGCAATTTTCCAGATCTAGCTCCAAAAGTACATTTCGTTGGATTAAGCTTTAACTGGAATTTTCTCAACCTCAGGAACAGTTTCTTCAAAACTCGGATGTGTCCCTTTTCTGTTCTAGACTTCGCGATCATATCATCAACATAAACTTCAATTTCTTTATGCATCATATCATGGAACAAAGTTACCATGGCCTTTTAGTATGTAGCTCCTGCATTTTTCAACCCAAACGGCATCATCTTATAGTAGAATGTACCCCATAATGTAATGAAGGTAGTTTTTTCCATGTCCTGAGGATGCATCTTTATCTGATTGTACCCTGAGAACCCATCCATGACTGAAAACAACAAATAGCCTGCCGTATTATCCACTAGAGTATCAATGTGGGGTAACGAAAAATTATCCTTTGGGCTAGCCTTATTTAGGTCTCTATAATCCACACACATTTGCACTTTCCCATCTTTCTTAGGGACAGGCACGATGTTAGCTACCCATTCTGAATATTTGATCTCTTGCAAGAATCCAGCATCAAATTTCTTTTTGACTTCCTCCTTTATTTTTAGCACAATATCTGGTCTCATCCTTCGGAGCTTCTGCTGAACTGGCTTACGGTCCTCTTTTATGGAAAGGCAGTGTACTACAATCTCAGTGCTTAACCCCGGCATATCTTGGTATGACCATGCAAAGATATCCTTGAATTCTTGAAGAAAATCTACGAGGTCTCACTTCGTTTTTTCGGTTATGCACGTTCCAATTTTCACTGTCTTTCCCTCTTCCAAAGTCATGACCTCCACGACTTCTTCATGAGGTAGAATTTGTTTTTCCTCTTGTTCTACCATTCTTAACAAGTCTAGAGATAAGCCACAGTCTATGTCATCTTTAAGGCCCTGAGATCCCTCTAAACACAAATCTTGCTCAAAAGGGGATTCTGATCCAGTAGCAGCATCACTCATGTCGTTAAATCCGGGAATCTGTTGTAGGTACAAAGGAATATACAAAAAATGAATAAATTTATTAATAATTATATTGTATGGTATGATCATGAATGAAGAATAGAATATTTGGAATAAAGAATAATCGTCTTTATGGATGAATTGGATAGAATAAAGAATATTTGCTCAAAAAATGCATTTTCATTGAATTAAAGATTTTTGGGCCATAAGCCTATTTCACAAAGGATGCTTATTACTCCTAAGCCTCGAGCAATAAGTGTTCTGAAACATTACTTTGAAATAGTTCTAAACACTATAGGAATCTCCTCTGTAGTCCAATTATTTAGAACACTCCCCGGTTCATAAGGGCGGATATCTAACAAGCTTCCCCCTTCAATTGCCTCCTCAGATATGGCATTAATGTAGACATTGCCCAACATTACTATGATGGCTTCTTCTTTTGATGCCTTCTGCTCAGCATGAATGACCCCTCTCGACACAAAGGTTTTGGATATGTGTGGAATTATCATGGGTTCCCACTTGATTTCTTCACCACTGAAACGATTCATTCTTCTTTCTTTCTTTTTTTCCAACTCCTTCATTCTTTGTTTCGAATCTGACCTGAATCCTAAGCCAAAGCGATCTTGCTTTTCTTTTAACATCAAAGCCACAACTCTCCCCTGAAGATATTTTCCCAGTCTTTTTCCTGGCAAAGCTCCCTTTCCTACGGTCATTTCCAATCCCATTTTAGTGGTTTTAGAGATTTTTGGTACCGGAATTTTGTTTCCCTTCGTAATGAAGGTTGCATTCATAAATTCCAAGGATCGAAAAGAGCACTCGATTGCCTCGTTATTCGTCTCCGGATATGGTGCATCACTGGTTACAGCTGTGATAATATCCTCTTCGGCATTTATTGTCACTAGTCGGCCCTCTGACACTAACTTCAGCTTCTAATGTAATGATGAAGGTACTGCTCCCACTGGATGAATCCACGGTCTTCCTAGTAAGCAGTTATAGGAGGGCTTGATATCCATGACCAAGAAATCCACCTCATAAGTTGTCGGACCAATTAGCAGCGGTATTTCAATCTTCCCCATAACTCTTCTTTGCGTGCCGTCAAATGCCCTAACTATGTTCTGGCATTCTTTCATGTGGAAACTATCCATAGGAAATCTGTTTAATATGGATAATGGTAATACATTTAATGCTGACCCGTTGTCTATCAAAACCCCTGGCAGTGTGTACCCTTTGCATCTAGTGGTAATATGCAAAGCCTTAGTAGATCCTCTGTCGCCCTGTGGAATTTCATCATCGTTGAAGTAAATGAAATTATCAGTGCTTATATTGTTGACTAGCCGGTCCAGCTTACTAACTCAGATATCATTGGCTACATATGCCTCATTCAAAGACCTTCATTAGTGCATTTCTGTGTACCTCCGAACTCTGAAGCAAAGCTAACACAGATATATGCGCTGGCTGTTTGTGCAGCTGTTCTACAACACAGTATTCACTGTGTTTCAAAAATTTTAGGAACTACCTAGCTTTGTCCTCTCTATCTGGCTCATTGACGGGTGACTCAAGCTCGAGTGATTTTTCTTTCTCTTGCTCCACCATTGGAGCTTTTCCTTTTACTAGATCATAGCGTCTCCCACTACGAGTATGAGAACCTACATTTTGATCCTCCTTTGAAGCACTAGCTGGATTCTCTTTTCCTTGGATTCTCACATTACAGTCATAGTTCCAAGGGACTCACTTGCTATCCCTATATAGAAAAATAGTTGGCTTTTGAATTATAACTCGCGGTGCTACCTGTGTTCTGGCTTCATTGACTCTTGGCTTCGAGATGATCACTACTGGGCAGTTGCCTTTTTGGACCCGTTCCGTTGATCCTTCCTCTAAAGCGTAAATCTCCTGTTCTTCTGATCCCTCAATCTCCTCGTAAAATTCCATCTCTTTATTATCCATCAAGTTTTGCACTATGGCTCTAAACTCAGTGCATTCCTGGATTTTATACCTCTGATCGCTAGTTAGAGTCTTAAAATTTATATAAAGAGAATGATCGAACCTACAAACTAACTATGACAACGAGTTGAGGCAAGTGCACCTATCGAACAGTAGTATAGCTTAGGCCAGACCGGATTGTCAAACCCAAAGGAACTAAAAGTACTAATACTAACTCTCTTTTTATTAACTAGCCTAAAATAAATAAAGTTGTTGTTTAATCTAAATTTATTAACTACCAAGCTAAAGACGCAAAGACAAAAAGAATGAATTGGGAAAATGACTTGAGAAAAAACTCAGTTGATTAAGACGATACCCTTAGGAAGAATCCACCTAGACTTCACTTGTTATCTAACACTGAACCAGACGATTTATTCACTTGACTTGATCCGTAAGATTCCCTAATGTATATTAAACCCTCTCTCAAAGCGAATAACTTCTAATCCTAGGTTGATTAATTGAAATCTCTTTCTAATTAAAACCCCTAGAATCACATTAACTCGATCTATGGACTCACATATTAGGTTTCACCCTAATCCGGCAAAATCCTATCTCTAGGCGTGCAATCAACTTCGCTTAATTATGCTAGATCTACTCTTAAGCAGGGACTTTTGCTCCTCCATCTAAGCACATCCAACTTGAATCAATATCCCAGAAATATCAACACAAGAATTAAGCACATATAATTAAGAACAAATCAAGTATTTATCATATAGTTCAGAAAACAATAACAAGATCCGTCTTAGGTTTCATCCCCTTCAGGTATCTGAAGGATTTAGTTCATAACTATAAAAGAAAACATCTCAGAAGAAAAGATAAAACAAAACATAAGAAATCCCTAAAACCCCCTGAAGGAATTGAAGGAGAGATCCGCCGTCTTGAGTAGAATTCTAGCTTCTTAAGATGGATCAACTGGCTATATTCGAGTGATTTCCACAAATCTGACCTTTTTGGCTCGGCTCCTTGGCCTAGCTAACTGCTGCCTTTAAGGTTACACTTAGGGGATTTATATAGGCTTTTGAAATAGGTTTCTTTGCCCCTAAGTATCCTTTTTCGAGTAGAATTGCTCTTCTCTACAACAGGGACACGGCCATGGCACACGCCTGTATGAATCATTTTTAGGCCGTGTTCGGACTTCTTTAATGAGGCACGGCCGTGTGAATCAGGCTCAGGCTGTGTTCTAGTTTCTCAAGGAGGCACGACCATGTAGGCTCAAGTCTAGGCCGTGTCGATTTCCCTTTTGGCCCAATTTGGTTCGTTTTAGGCACGTTTCCTTATTTTTCTGTCCTCCGGTGCTTTCCTGAGTATAAGACATGAAAAGAAAGGATTAACAGCACCTTTTTACATAAATCAAGGGATAAATGATCCAGAATTATCTAAATATGGGATTAAAATATGTTACTTTTACGGTTTATCACATACCCCCACACTTAAGCTTTTGCTTGTCCTCAAGCAAAATTCTCAACTTACAATTAAAATGAACTTTCCATGATTCATAATTCCTGTCAACAATGTCTTATCATAATTTATAGATAATTTATACATGGATAATTTAACTCAAAGAGTCCTAAAGATTCAAACAATATAAGTCATACATTTGTATCACAAAAACGTAGGTGTCTCCCCTTATCTAAATAATTACTTTCAATTTAAAATCGACAAGGATTGACATCCTCACAAAAGATCCACTCAAATCACTTGAAGTGTTTAAGATTCAAAATTAAGCACTCAAAAGTTAAACCTGAAAAGTTAATCCCATAGGCTTGCATGAAAATCAAATCTCCACCACTATAAAATGAGATGATAAACAGATCAAAAGGTCTTTATAGGGTTGTAACGGGGCTAGGTTATGGGTATGGATATAGATTGAATTAGCAGGTTAGAATTGAGATTGACCTGATAGATTACCTAACTAGAAAAATGAACTAATCCTAAATAATTACATCAATTGAAAATTTAATAATATGAGTTTTTTCTTCAAGATTTTAAATTTAAACATGTAAGCTCTCTTAATTATAGAACTAATAATGAATATACTTCAAAAAAAATTTAAGAACAAATCAAATAATAAAAGATAAATTCAACTACTGAAATAATATAATTATGTAACTAATCAAATCAAATCTCGATATAAGGGTAGTCAAAAAGGAATGGTGATAATATATACAAGGGGTTTTGGGTTAATACTAGTGGGCAAGTTAATAAAAAGGGTTTTAGGATTAAACGGGGTTCACTAGGGTTAATTATGAAAGTAGGCTTTTTAGTGGAGTAAGTGGGTTAAAACCTAAGTGCCTTTATCATCTCTGTATATCAAATCAAAGGTGTGGTCCTGACATGTATAATCGAGGCAAGTTCTAGAATAACAGTTCAATGCTGACACACTCATAATCAATAAGGTGAGCAAGAAAAGGAATATATGCTCTATAAGGCTCAAAATCTCCCAAAAATTATGGGTGTTTTGATATCAACCTTGTAAATTTCAAGTTTCAAGATAACATTCAGATTCAGGTAGACAACCTAAAAATTTTTTAATGCTGAAAAATTAGACTTATCATGCTTGATTCTCTAGTATTCTTCAAATTTAATTATCAATGCACAATTAACTATGGCTTATTCAAAAACATATCAATAAAAATCATAAATCATCAGAAATTTCATCCTAATTAGTAATATGAGGAAATTACTTAAGAATAAGATTAAATTCAGGGATTTAAGAATAATGAAGAAAGTTAGGCATTTTCTCGAAATAACTATTCACCCCTCCACACTTAAGATGTATATTGCCCTCAATGTACAAACATAGATATGTAATTTAAGAGAGAGGGAGAGCTGAAACTACCTGAATTTGGATGGTTTCCCAGAGTTGAAAGTTGATAGGGGTGGTTGCTGCTATCAACCTCTGCGCTCGATGAAGAAATTGGGGAGCTCATAGAGAATTAGCCAGGGATTATTAAGACACATTTAAAATAAACTAAATATATAATTTAAGACAAAGAAGAGAAAGAAAAAGAAAATGGAAATGGAAATAAAATTAAAATGAAAGATAAATGGACCGAAGAGTCCTTATTGTTGGATGATTCGTGAGGTGGGTGTGACCTCTAAGGCTGCGGAGTTGATGGCGGTGGCGAAAGTGGCGTGATTCCCAAGCAGCCTTTAGAACTTCGAAGGCTGCGGTGGTGGTGGTCGTGGTTCCCAAGGTGTGATTCCCTAGCAGCCTTTTGAACCTAACACTAAAAAACTAAAATAAATTAAACTAAATTAAGCATAAGATTGTCAAAGAGAAGGAAAATAAAGGAGAAGATAAAAGTAAAACAAAAGATAAATGGTCTCAAAGACCCTTGGCTTGTTGTTTAGATGAAGCGGCCGACATGAACTTATGTATAACGGTCTCCATGAGGGAGACTGTGCTTGGATCCTTCTTCTTCTTCGACATGGCCAAAAGCTTGAGAAGCATGCTATGGAAATAAAGAATTCTGAGAATGGAGGGTGTAATGGAGGAAAATGGTGAGAAATAGGTGAGAAGAGGGAGGGGTGGGTGGTTTAAATAGAAATCCAAGTCAAGTACAGTCACACGCCCGTGTACCGTGGGCGTGTCGACTCATACGGCCCCCTTGCACGGTAGTGTTTCGAGATGTGTTGTTTCTCCATACCCATTTTTCAGATTGCCACGCCCGTTGGTGATAAGTCAGTGTCGTCCACGGCCGCGTCGCATGGCCGTGGTGTTTTGTCGGTGCCTGTAGGGTGGTGGTTAGAGTCCGTGATTCTGAAATTTGATTTTCTCTGACTCGTACCATCCCTGCCATGTCAGTACGAAGATTATGTACTTTCACATGACCACGGCCACGGCCGTATGGCCTGGGAATCTGCGTTTTTGGTTAGTTTACAACTAGGTGTTCAGAAAGAAGAAAGGAAAAGAAAAGAAAAATGAAAACAAATGTGAAAGTAAATTGGTTTAGTGATCAGGTTGCCTCCCGAGAAGTGCTCGTTTATAGTCTTAAGCTAGACTTTCCTCGTATTTGCAAAAATCAGGGTGGTTTAAAAGTTTGAATATATTTCCTTATGCTTTCAGTTCTATTTTCATTATAAAGTTTAAGTCGAGAAGCGTTTACCTTAAGAGTGCCGAATGTTGAATTGCTTACCTCGACTGTTCTGTATGGGAAGATATTGCGTACCTCAAGAGGGATTTCCTTGTTCGTGTTCAAGTCTGGTGTGGTGATGCGAGGATCTGCTTTATCTAACAGTATATGGTCTCCTATTTTGAAGTGGTTTGTTGTTCCTATGAGCTCTTCTGGGGGCTCCTTCAATTTTACTTCGTATGGTTCTGGTTTTTCTTTAAATTGTGTTTTCCACTCTTCTAGTTTGTCAACCCTAAGGCTTCGTTCCTTGTTCTTCTTTGTTGGCATGTGGTCCATGATTCGGCTCGGGTTTGTAACCTTGTAGTGTTTCCTGTGGTGAAAGTTGAACAACTTGGTTATCGACTGAATTTACTTTCTCACTTTCATCAATTGTTGTCCTGGCCGAGTCAAGGGCTTGTAAACTGATCAATTCATCACCTACACGAAGTATGAGTTCTCCTGTACCAACATCAATTTTTGTTCTATCAGTTGCTAAAAAATGTCTACCTAAAATTAAAGGAATCGAATTATCCTCATCCATGTCTAAGACAACAAAATCTACTGGGAAAACAAATTTATCAATTTTTACAAGAACATCTTCGATAATACCCCTAGGAATTCTAACAGTTTTATCAGCTAATTGAATGCTCATCCTAGTTTGTTTGGGTTTCCCTATACCTAGTTGTTTAAATATTTTATAAGGCATGACATTTATACTTGCCCCTAAATCAGCTAAGCATTATCAACAGTTAGTCTACGAATTAAACATGGAATTGTAAAACTCCCTGGATCTTTTAGATTTCGCGGTAGTCTATTCTGTAACATTGCTGAGCATACTACGTTTAACTCTTATGTGTCTCCTCGTCTAACTTACGCTTGTTTGTCAAGAGTTGTTTTAAAAATTTCCTCGAATCTGGCATCTGTGAAAGAGCTTCAAGAAGAGGTCAGTTAATATGTAATTTCTTTAAAAGTTTAAGAAACTTACCGAACTGTTCCTCTGTATCGTCCCTCTTCATTGCTTCGGGATAAGGAATGCGAGGCTAGTACTCCTTGATTACCGGTTTTGGCTTTTCTTGTGTTACCTCAACTTCACCTTCCTTTACCTCATTTTCTTGTATTGGATTGGGTTCATCTAACCCTATACTATCATGAGCTGTGATGGCTTGGATTTGCTCCTTTGGGTTAATCTCTGTGTTGCTTGGCAGACGCCCTTGTGGTCGTTCGGAAATCTCTAATCGAATTTCAGAAACTATCTTGGTAAGTTTTCCAACTGACTTAGTAAGTTCTCCAACTTGGCTCTCAATCCCTTTGATTAATACTTGTTGACTGTCAAGCATTATCTCGGGTTTTTGGAGACGGGTTTCTGTGGCTGCCGTGAATTTTGTCAGCATCTCTTCGAGGTTCGGCCTCTTTTCCTGTGGATAGGGTTGATTTTGGAAATTTTGAGGAGGTTGTTGTCTTTGATTTCCTTTATTTCCTTGACCTCTCCATGAAAATTTTTGGTGGTTCCTCTAACCTGGATTATAATTAATACTATAAAGGTTATTATTAGATCTGAAACTATTACCTATATAGTTCATCTGTTCGCTTTCTGTGCTTGGTTGGTAGGGTGGGTAGTAAGGATTCGCCACAGTTCCACTTGCGTCGCACTGCATTACTGGATGTACCTGCGAAGAACACAAACTATCAAGCTTGTTATTCATCATCTCTACCTGTGTTGATAGCATGGTTACTGCATTGAGATTGTAAACTCCGGCTGATTTTGTTGGTTTTGTCCTTATAACTTACGACTAATAGTTATTCAGTGACATCTCTTCGATAAACTCGTAGGCTACTTCAGGAGTTCTGTTGTTCAGAATTCCACCGGCGGCTAAATCAATTAGTTGCCTCATTGAAGGGTTCACACCGTTATAGAAAGTTTGGACTTGGAGCCACAAGGGTAAACCATGGTGTGGACACCTTCTCAAGAGATCCTTGTATCTCTCCCATGCATCGTATAATGTCTCTAAATCCATCTGCACAAAAGAAGAGATATCATTCCGTAATTTGGCTGTTTTGGCCGGTGGGAAATATTTTAATAAAAAAATTTTGGCCATTTGATCCCATGTAGTGATTGACCCTCGTGGTAATGAGTTTAACCACTGTTTGGCTTTATTCCTTAATGAAAAGGGACATAACTGAAGATGTATGGCATCATCAGAAACGCCATTTATTTTGAAGGTATCATAGAACTCTAAAAAATTAGCTATATGAGTATTTGGGTCTTCGTCCCGCAAAACATCAAATTGAACAAATTGTTGAATCATTTGTATAGTGTTAGGCTTTAATTCAAAATTATTAGCAGCTATAACAAGCCTAACAATACTTGATTCTGCTCCTGTTAAATGAGGTTTAGCATAATCATACATAGTACGCGGAGCATTATTTTCTACCACATCTTGTGGTGGTGGATTGTTCTCGTCCATCCCTTCAGTAGGATTGGATCTGCCTTCTCGCTTTTCTTCTGTGTAATTTAGGGCTCGCCTAATTTCTCTACGATTCCTGCGAGCGGTAGCTTCAATATCACTGTCGTATACTAACGATCCTTTCGGGTTCCTTCTATAAACTAGAGGTACCTGCTAGGAAAATAAGGAAAGTAAATTTAGCAAAATTAAAAATAAAAATAAAAATAAAAGTAATTTGCAGAAAATAAAAAATAATGGCTAAAGTAATAAAAATAGAGCTTTCTTAATATTTTAGTTCCCCGGCAACGGCGCCAAAAACTTGATCGCTAGTTAGAGTTTTAAAATTTATATAAAGAGAATGATCGAACCTAGAAACTAACTATGACAAAAATTTGAGGCAAGTGCACCTATCGAACAGTAGTATAGCTTAGGCAAGACCAGATTGTCAAACACAAAGGAACTAAAAGTATTAATAGTAACTTTCTTTTTATTATCTAGCCTACAATAAATAAAGTTTTTATTTAATCTAAATTTATTAACTACTAAGCTAAAGACGCAAAGACAAAAAGAATGAATTGGGAAAATGACTTGAGGAAAAACTCAGTTGATTAAGACGATACCCTTAGGAAGAATCCACCTAGACTTCACTTGTTATCTAACACTGAACCAGACGATTTATTCACTTGACTTGATCCGTAAGATTCCCTAATGTATATTAAACCCTTTTTCGAAGTGAATAATGTCTAATCCTAGGTTGATTAATTGGAATCTCTTTGTAATTAAAACCCCTAGAATCACATTAACTCGATCTATGGACTCCCATATTAGGTTTCACCCTAATCTGGCAAAATCTCGTCACCCTATCTCCAAGCGTGCGATCAACTTCGCTTAATTATGCTAGATCTACTCTTAAGCAGAGACTTTTGCTCCTCCACCTAAGCACATCCAACTTGAATCAATATCCCGGAAATATCAACACAAGAATTAAGCACACATAATTAAGAACAAACCAAGTATTTATCATATAGTTCAAAAATTAATAACAAGATCCGTCTTAGGTTTCATCCCCTTTAGGTATCTGAAGGATTTAGTTCATAACTATAAAAGAAAACATTTCAGAAGAAAAGATAAAACAAAACATAAGAAATCTCTAAAACCCCCTGAAGGAATTGAAGGAGAGATCCGCCGTCTTGAGTAGAATTACGGCTTCTTGAGATGGATCAACTAGCTATCTTCAAGGGATTTCCACAAATCTGACCTTTTTGGCTCGGCTCCTTGGCCTAGCTAACCGACGCCTTTAAGGTTACACTTAGGGGGTTAATAAAGGCTTTTGAAATAGGTTTCTTTGCCCCTAAGTATCCTTTTCCGAGTAGAATTGCTCTTCTCCACGACAGGGACACGGCCATGGCACACGTCGTGTTCGGACTTCTTTAATGAGGCACGACTGGGTGAATCAGGATCAGGCCGTGTTCTAGTTTCTCAAGGAGGCATGGCCGTGTGGGCTCACGTCCAGGCCGTGTCGATTTCCACTTTGGCCCAATTTGGTCCGTTTTAGGCCCGTTTCCCGTTCTTTTTGTCCTTCGGTGCTTTCCTGAGTATAAGACATGAAAAGAAAGGATTAAGAGCACCTTTTTACATAAATCAAGGGATAAATCATCCAGGAGTATGCTAAATGTGGGATTAAAATATGTTACTTTTACAGTTTATCAGCCCCTCTCTATTATGGAACTCACAATGGTTCCTCTTTCTTCGGACCTCTCTTCCGAATTCAATGTGATCAGTCCTCTCCCTGTCATCTCCTTCCAAACTTGTCTCAATGGGGTTTTGACTCCTGCGATCTCATACTTGACTTTCCTACCCCCACCTTCATTTATTGCATTTACCCCTTGATCAATGTGATTAGGTAAAGGGTTTCTTGCTACATTTGGTACGGGTGGGTCGTCAAACTTCACGATCCCTATTTTTATTAGCTTTTCAACTATTTTCTTGAACGCGGTGCAATTCTCAATTGAATGCCCCGCGATTCCAGCATGATATTTGCATTGGTCGTTTGCGTCATACCACTTGGGAGACGGAGGTTGCAGCGGTGTTAAGTAGAAAGGGGCCACGACATGTGCATCAAAGAGGTTCTGGTACAGCTCTCTATACATCATGGGTATAGGTGTGAACTGTGTCCTTCCGTTGTTCACCCTTGTGCTGGATTCCTGTCTAGGGGGACCTTGATTAATAGTGGTTGCTGCTTTTGGCTAGCTCACCATGATTGCTCTCGAATGACCCTTGTTATATGTACCCGTGTTATTCACCTCATTCTCCCTCCTTCTCGGGGCTGATCTCTTGGTGTCTTCCCCTGATTCAATCTTCCCACATCTTATCGTGTTTTCTATCATCTCCCCAGACATTATGATTTCAGAAAAGCTTTTAGTTACACTTCCCAACATGTGGTTGATAAATGGAGCCTTCAGAGTACTGATGAAAAGCATGGTCGTCTCTTTCTCTAAGAGTGGAGGTTGGACTTACGTCGCCACCTCCTTCCAAGCTGGGCATACTGCCTGAAGCTCCCGTTCGTCTTCTTTTCCATGTTCTAGAGTGTAATCCTATTGGGTGCTATGTCTGTCACGTGGTTTATTGTTTTATGAATGCTTGAGCCAAATCTCTCCATGAACTAATTCTGGCATGACTCAACTGGTTATACCATTTGGCCGCTGCCCCCACCATGCTATCCTGGAAGAATTGGATCAATAGTTGGTCATTATTAATGTACCCCGTCATTCTTCTACAAAACATAGTAATATGAGCCTCGGGGCAACTTGTCCCATTATACTTCTCAAATTCAGGCATTTTGAATTTGTATGGGAGCACCAAGTCTGGGACCAAGCTTAAATCTTTGGCATCAATTCCATAACAGTTATCAGCACTTTCAATTGTTTTAAACTTCTCCTCCAACCATTTACATCTATCTACTAGCTGCTTTGGTAATTCTACTTTTGTCTTCTCTCCTTCAACTATCTCATCCAAATCAGGGACATTAGTAATGATCGGATTATCCCCTGAGCCTGAGCCAGTTCGGAGGTTCACTGAAGCACCCGCTTGGAACTGTTGAGGCTTGATCATGATAGATGGCCTTTCAGGTCAAGTTTGTACGTGTGGTGGAGTAAAACCAGGGGGATGTTAAGGATACTCAATATTCTCCTTGACATTAACCATGGGGCTGTTTCCTTTATCCATAAGCCCATTTAACAGCTGCGTCATCTGAGTCATTTGGGTCATCATATTCCTCTGTGATTCCATCATTTTGTCCATCATATCTTGCTGGATCTTAACCAGCTGCTCTTGTATTTGTGCTGGATCTGTGCACCTCCCTCTGCATTTGTTCCAACCTTTCTATTCTTTTATCCATTGCTTTAGTTTTCCTTCTTGTACCGTAAGGGTGCGTGTTTGGTTGATTTTTATCGGTTTCCAGATTATTGAAATATTTATTAATCAATTAGAACCTTTTAGTGAACTTTAATGCATATGATGCAATGCAGATGCATGAAATGCAAAAGACGTCGATTTGGATTCAATTCCATTTAGAAAACTTTATTAGAAAACAAAGCTCTTTACATAAAACGAATTACAAATACAGCTTTGCCTTAATGCTCAGATTTTTAACACGCCTAAGCAAAAAAGCTAGCTCCTGGCCTCTGTCTGATTTTAGCTCGTACTTCACACTCAGCGTGTCGGCCTAAACCGCCAAGGTTTGCAGATGGTCAGCTACCTCCCGGATCTGAGCCACGACTTCACCCATAATGTAATCTCGATCCATAATTTGACTCTGAGAGTGATGAAGTTGTTCCTTCCAATGCCCCTCATTTACTTCAAGAAACTCTACCCGAAGCTTACAACTTCGCAAAGCAGACTCTAGCTCTTTTATTATTCCTTTCATTTCTTCAATTTTGCTCAAACTTGCCCTTAGCTCAGCCACAGAATTATGATTTCTATACTGGTAGAGTACTTTTCAAGCTCTGCCACTCTGGCCTTTAATTCCCCTTTGTCGTTCTGGGCTTCTGATAGACTCATTTCTAGCGCCTATCTTTGAGTTTGAGCCTCTTGAAACTTTTTCTTCCACTGATCAATCTTGGTCCTTTCCATTTGAATTTCCTATCACCACTACTCTGAAGTTTTCCCCAATCCAGCAGTTCTCATCGATAAACGTAATTTTTTTGTAATCTGTCTTTAAACTATCCAAGTTTTTCTCAGCCTTATTCTTTCCTTTCTTTTGCCTCTCGGCCTATAACTTTTGAACATCGGCATCTAACCTTAAATGCGTCTTCTTATCCTCTAATTTCTCTATTCTCTTCTCCAGCTTTCGATTCCTCTTTTCAAAATCTTCTTTTATTATTTCCAATTCTGATAGAACTACCTGTAAATATTCATCCATCAATCGTACGCCTCCCAGACTTGGCCCCGGGATGTTGTCATTAATCCTTCCCCTGAACCATCCGCTATACTCAAGGGTAGTCATTGATCCTACCGTCAACTTTTTCATCGGACAAGTCTAATTCCAATCAGTGGAAACCTCCTTGATCCTCTTCTTGTAATTATCTCCTCTATACGAGAATTTGCATTGCACTAGACCATGTGTTATCAGTACAAACTGCCTTGATCCGTATTGTCTTAGTACTAGTAAAGGAGTGTAACCAATGGCTCTCCAAATCCCAAGCAAAGGAACCCAATCAAAATTCCAGTATCGAAACAGGATTTCATTAGGCACGAAGCAAGGGGCTCTCCATTCGATAACCTCCTCCTGAAGATTTTGGAGAAGTGCCACCCAATTCTCTTCTGACGGGTCGTCTCTTCTTGGTGTTGCTACTATTTCTTTTAGTGGGGAATAATCATCAAAGAATACCCGATAAGAAATCTTATCCACTTTCTAGAAGTGGCTGTGAACCAAACGAGCAACAACTGAGCACATCTTACGAACCTGCCCTATCTAGATCTTCTCCATGTATTCAAAGACCTAAAAGTCTCGGCTAAGATTGCAGGAACTGGCGTGACCCCTTTACTGAGTCAGTCGAAGAAATCTGTGACCACTTCATCTACATACCCTAAAGCTATAGGGAATAGCATCAACCCGTAGATGCTCAACGCAAAAACATCAACTCTCTTATTCATATCTGGATGAGCTAGAATCAAATCCCTCAAATTCCTCCACAGGATGCACTTGCACTCACCCTTTTGCTTAATCTTGGCGGTAATCCACTGCTCACTCATTCTCATAATACACATCAACTTCTCCCAAAAGGCTGGGACATAGACAGCTCTTGAATAGATTCTATCAACTTGAACCTTCGGACAATGCAGTAGAGCCATGTATTCTTCTATGGTGGGTACTAAATCCACTCTCCCAAAGGTAAAGCAACAATATGCAGGGTTCCAGTACTGAGTGAAGGCTCAGAATAACTGCTCGTCTACCTTGATGCCAAGTAAGTACGGTAAATCCCCATAATTATGGCAGAACAACCTCTTAGTCTCATCGTTCCACTGATCCCATATCACTTTTAACTCTTGAAGATTGTTTTGCGTAACACTAATACTGGTGTAGTCCCATAACACTGATACATGCCCCCTAGCTAGACTATCCCCATTCTCTAATTGCGTTGTTTCTGACCAAGTTCAGACAGTCGCGTTATCTTCCACTTTATCAAGAAAGTCGTTTTCCATGGCGAGCTCTCTAATTTAGCAACCGAACCCGAATCGGCACCTCTTAAATGTGGAAATGCATGCAAAGTAAAAAAGATAAAACACAAAAAGTCAGTACAAAAGTGAAATTTAAAGCATAGAAAAAAAGAAAACAAACAAGCACCTATCTGGGTTACCCGGTAAGGTTTAGCGCAACTCTACCTAGGGTGGGCTCTTAGAGTTTTCTATATGTAGTTCGGTTCTAAAGTTGAGGTACCTGAACCAGCAGATTCATTGATCCTCACCCATTATAGGCTCATACAGACCGAGTTCGGTTCAGGGGGACACATTTCCCTATGGCTGCACGGAGATGAAAATCTCACGAAGACATAGGTACGGATGTATCCCAGAAGCAATTCACTATCCTGCACGGAGGTGAAAACCTCACGAAGGAGTAGCTTCTTACTCCCACTTAAAAGGGTGTGACCTAACGGTCATGCAAAATGATGCAAAAGTATTCTATAAGACTCGAACCATAACAATCAAATGAGATGATGCAAGCCAATGCAATGAAAAGGATCATAATTTTTTCAAATCAAATTTTCAAATTTTCGATGAAAAGATAGAAAATAATCAATTTTACGGCTTGACTCTCTTATTGTCTCCAGTGGAGTCGCCAAACTGTCGAAACCATTTTTATTAAGTTTTGGAAAAATAGGGTCGACTTTGAAAATTAGAAATGGAGTCACCACCGACCTTTTTCAAGGTATGATCGGATCACCTTGAATTTGATGATTTTAATAAAACTTTGATTCATTAAAACAATTTTTGGTCTACAAAAACTCGAGAAAACGGGTTCGGGAGTCGGTTACGTACGAGGAAGGGTTAGCACCCTCGTAGCGCCCAAAATTGGTACCTAATTGATTACTTAATGTCTAAATGCCAAAAATTTGAAAAGATTCTAGATTACGATCCGTTTGCTTAAAACACATTTGAACAGTATCATACTAGATGCCAAAACTTCTCATTTCGAGGAAATAAAATGTCGTACTCAGTAAATTAGGGCACAACATCTTATATTCTCAAAATTGAATTTATCTTTTGATTTTTAAAACCCACGTAATAAAGTTTGAGAAGGGTATTCGGTTATTTGGGCCTTATGAAAAATTGGAACCTAGTGAGTTAGGGCACAATTTCTCAAAATTCCCAAATACGGAATATTGCCTTTGTTTTTTTTGAAATTCTTATCTCAAGATGATAAAACATCACACACATTAAGTTAGGGCGCAATGTCTCAAATTCTCGAGAATAATTTTTTTATTTAAAATATTATGCATTTTGATTTAAAAGAGAAAAGGGTACTCGGTTGCTAGGTTTTAACGAGAAGAATCGGAACCCAGTAAGTTAGGGCACGATTTTCTCGAGACCTCCAAACACGAGCATTACCTTATTTTTAAAAAAAACTTTGAGTAAAAATGATTTTAAAACTGAAATGACATTAAGACACAACATTTTTCATAAGATACAATGGAATACTAATATACAAAGCAAGATATTAATTCATAGATCAAATATTACAATGATGAATTACAAATAATTAATAGTTACAAATTAACAATTTATAATCCATACAATAGCAATAATCATATAACACAATTTCGACATTAGCAATTGAAGAAAATGGAGCAAAATAATATATAACCAATCATAGGAAATGAACCTAAATCAAATTAAAATAATAAATAAGTTTAAAACAAATGATGTAAAAAATAGATTTAAAAAAATCAATAATAGACAATAATTTGAAAGGAATAAACTATATAATATGAAAACAAATCTAAAATAAATAATATATGTAAGAGTTTAGAATAGATAATATATATAAAATTATTTTAAATAAATAGTAAAACGAACTTTAACAAACATTATATTAAAATAAGTTAAAATAAATAATACTTATAAACGATAATTTAAAAAACAAATAGTATAAATATTTTTTATATCATATGATAAAATAGTTTAAAACCTAATTAATAAATGAGTTAAATTTGATAAAAATGCAAAGATTGTGTATGAAAACAAAAAGGTACTTAATTGAAACAAAACAAAATTAAAAGACTACTTTATAATAAATAATATCATTTAAACAGATGCAAGGATCAAACTGAAATGCGCATAAATCATCAGGGACTAAACCAGCAAATACTCCAAAACTCGAAATGCAGCATACAAGTTGGACTAAATTGAAAGCGCGCTTGGATTACAGAGACTTAAAAAAAAAGGTACCCAGGGTCTAATCAAATAGCGATGCAGAAAAAGGGGACCAATCGCGCAAATTATCCATCACCGCAGAAACGCGTGGGTCCTGCAGATATTGGGTCGGGTCAAATTAAACACGGCCTATACGGCGTCGTTTCGCGCGGTTTAAATAGGTTAATAAAACCTAAAAAAAAAAATTAGAAATTTGGCCACCGCCTTTCCTCTTTTGAAATCAAAAAACCCTAGCCCCCCTTTTGCTCTCTCCCTCAGCCGCATCAAAAGGACATTCGACCACCAAAGTGCCATGGTAATCGGCGATTAGTGGTAGATTTTGGTCATCTACAAGATCCCTTTTAACTCAATCCCGAATGTTTCATCATCTCCAACCTCGACGGCCACCTTCGCTTCGATTTTGACGAAGAAATTGGTCCGTCGGTTCACTTACAAAGGTAAAACCTTTCCTTTCCGTTTAGATTTTCACACAAAAAAAAAACATTCAAAAAGAAAAAAAAAGACAAAAGAAAAAAGAGTATTGAAAGCCGAAAATCACCTTTCAGAGATGTATTTCTAATTTCTTTATATTTTTTATATTCAGTATGAGTAAAAAAAAGTTACAAGAATGATGATTCGATTTTATAGCCTAATCGAAATATAATTCTTTTTTGTATAAATTTTTTGTTGTTTCTCTGCTATTGGAGGCCCTGTTTGTAGGTACGAAAGGCGCAGACGTGGCGTACGGAGGTGCGTGGGGCTTGCAGGAGCACAGGCTGTGACGCGCGTGGAGGCATGCGCGAGGGGGGCTACTGCGGTACTTGGAAATCTCTGAAAGCTCTCCTAGGGTTTCTACTAAAGCTGTTTGGGCCATTCGGGCTTAGTTAGGTATTGGGCCATGCCTGGTTTAGTCTGTTTAAAAGCATTTGGGCTGAGGGTTTTGTGTAATGGACATTGGACTTGGATAAGTGGGCTTTATTTTTTTGTAATGGACTGATAAACTGTTACTTTTTGAGGTTTTATTATAATTTATTATTTTTGTGTTAATTTTTGGGCCCGGGCAGTAATGGGTTCTTACAACCTCCTTTCTTTATCACTTCTTTACACTCTCTTATGCTTAATTCTAAGACGTGTCGATCAATTTCAAACATGATTCACATTCAAAAGTTATTCTCTTTCAAAACATTATTAACTTTCAAAACGTCACTTATTGCGGAAGCTTTTGAAAACAGTTTGCATATTTGTGCTTATTTTGCTAAAATGTTTGATTCATTTTGAAAACTCGATTATCCCTACTGCTAGTAGTTGTAAATCAAAACAATAGAAACCCCAAATTAAAAACTAAAAATCCAAAGAGGCCATTATTATAGTAAAATACCCCCCAAAATAAAATCAAAATTATAGTTAAGTACTAAGTCGAATTAAATAGGTAGTGTGGCCACCGCTGAGTCCTCTGTCGCACCGATTCGTCTATGCTTAGGGATTACCTATATAGTCAAATCTAAAGGGTGAGTTTATGAGAACTCAGTGTGTAATCCCATATAAAGCAAACAGACAGAAAGCAATCACAGTCTGGGCCTAAGCCCTTTTTAGTATCAGTGACAACATTAGTTTCGGCTTTAGCTCATCTCAGCACAGAAGCAATCATGTGTTTGGGCCTTGGCCCATTACAGTAACAATAATTAGTACAGTAATAGATTATACAGTATACAGGTCCTACCCAGCCAGCCTCTACACTCTATCTCCGCCCAACCCTACACTCCATGTGGAATATAATCAACCCACCTATCCTTACACTCCAAAAAGTACCGAATGCGGCACTAGACAGTAGTTTATAGCTGAGCTGCTAGTAAATTAGGCTCGAGGCCTTTTAGTACACTTCCTATGATTAAAATAAACCCCCAACCCAATGCAATGTAGTATACAAATATGATATGCTATAACATAAAATCATGTATGTAATCAGGGCATACAGTATCAAATCAGTGGAACATCATCATGCTTCTTCATATCAGTCATATAGTCATTTCAGTCAATTAGGGGTCTAGGTAAACTTATCGACTCTACAGTAAGTTCACAGTCATCTCGGGCGACCCGTGTAACCTTAATATCAAAACAGTGAAAAAATGAGCCCACATGCCCATGTTGTCAGCCCATGTGGCCCACACGGCCCAAAATGGCCTTCCACACGGCCTGGCCCAAAATATTCCACACGTATGTGTGGTTTACCAGTATGGGCCAACATGCTCGTGTGGCCTACACGGCCAAATTTGGCTCGGCCCATGAATCGCACATGGCCATCCTCGTCGGTCACACGTCTGTGTTCGATCACACGGCCTACCACACGGGTGGCCACACGCTCACATGGCATCGACAATTACCTATTTTGGCTTTTTGCTGAATTCTGATTTCGGAGTTGTGTTTACACACCTGAACCATTTTCGATGCGTTTGTATACCGAAGCACTCTAATACCTATCAATTGATCGATAAACACCAGATTAATTCCTTGAAACACATTCAAACAGAATTGAAACGAATAACTCATTATAATACGCAACCTCCAAACTTACCCACGACTCTTCAATGATCGACTAAGGTTCCACTCGTGTCTGGTCTCTTTCTTCAAAATCCGCTACTGCCCAAAAAGATAAAGGAATATTAATTAAAACCCTAACGACAACTACTTGTTAAAAACCAAGAACTCACTTACCTAAACAACACACATAGAATCGACAAAGGTAGAAGCAAGGAACACTATTGTCGTGGGATGGAGAGATAATTTCGAGAGGGGAAAGGATAAAGAACGAATAGGAACAATTCGACACCCACTAAAACAACACAATACCTCGACAGCACTTCAGGAATGGGGTGTCCTAGTAGAGAAAAGAAGAAGCCAAAATTTGGGAAGAAGATCAAATATGATTCGGCTGGGGAAAAGAGAGTAAGATAAACGTTCAAAACTTTAGCAAGAATCAAAGGAATTTCGACAACAACAAATATGAGATTGGAGGGGCAAACAATCAGTAGAAAATTCAAATAAGAATAATCGGTACAAAGAACTAGGATTAGCCGACAAAAACTAAAAGAGAGGAGAAACGAAAGCCAATGGGGTAAAATTTGGCAGAAAGAAACAAAAGCAGAGAAGGGAAAACTGTCAGAAAACTGGAAGAATGAGGAAAGGTAGCCGAATTTGTCACTACCAATTTCGGTTCTATCCAACCTCTTCCACCTATATTTTTCTCCCCAAATCACTCCAACACAATCCCCTCAACCACTAAATTCAAACCCCACTCAAACTCTTTAGAATTTCGGTCAAACTACAACACCCACAAGGCATAAGCAGTAAAAATAAACTCCATGTTTGCGTAAGGACTCGAACCCAGACCTCCTTGTAACACCCCAAACTTGGCCTAGAAGTTAGGCCTGAATCTGGTGTGTCACATTGAAGTGTTTTTCAAAAACCATGTTTTCGTTGAAAACCCTTCCTAATATTAAAAAACTTCTTCCATTTAAACTTGTGCAAAGCCTCAGCTTGCGTTTGTTTATTTTCAAAATAGGGTTCATTGAAAAAGGTTATTCACTTTTAAAACGTTATTGATTTCCATCAAAGTCTCCTTCAACTGCGAAAGTTTTTTAAAAATGTTGCGAAAACGTGATAACCAAAAACAGTTGTTGTAACGTAGTGTTTTGAAAGCAGTAATCATTTTGGGAAAAAAAACCACGATTTACTTCTGACAGATATAAATTAAAAAAAAAACCAAACCTAAAATTTAAAATCCAAAAACTTTAAGAGGCCTTATTACAAACCAAACCAAAATAAAGTACTTATGATTAACTTAATAGAAAAACAGAAGTAGTTGTGTAGCCATCTCCGAGTCCCTCGCAGCTCCAATCCGTCTAAGGCTGGGGATTACCTGTACAGTTAAAACGGGTTGAGTTTACGAAAACTCAGTGTGTAATCCCCTAATATAAAAACAGTTAGTCAGATGAACAAAATACTGAGAAGCGGTAGGCTTGAGCCCTATTCGATCAAATCTGGTTTTGATGGCCTAAGCCTATTGCCATATTGTTTGGGTCTCAGCCCATAACAGAACCGTTTGGGCCTAATCCATATCAGTATCAGATCTCATAAACAGAAATGAAATAGTGTAAAAATGCACCCCACCCTAATCCAGCCAACACACCATCCGTACCAACCAACATACCATGTGGGGATAAAAACCAACCCACCCACCCGACCCGGCACACCAATGTGCTGCCAGGTTGCGACACTAACTGAGATATCGTAGCGAGAAGTGCCGAATATAAGTGGCTTAAAGCCGTCGGTAGGTCCACAGTCGTCTCAGGTGACCCGTGAGAACCTAACTATCAAATCGGTGGGTCCACAATCATCTCAAGCGACCCGTGCAACCCTAACAATTAAATCGGTGGGTCCACAATCGTCTCGGGAGACCCGTGCAACCCTAACAGATCAATCACTTCCTCCAATTCCAAAATCCCAATCCCATGCAGTATGTCATGTATGCAAAGCGCATATATATAAATCACATGGAATACTCTAGAAAGACAGACAAATCATAGCTCAAGTTAGTCAAAACATAGCATAAAACAATCATTTACCCACGAGGGCAAAATAGTCATTTTACCCTTTAGGGGTATTTTGGTAATTCTATCCTACAAGGGTATTTCGGTAATTTTTTAACCCAGGGTATTTCAGTAATTTTGCAAATCGGGGGTATTTCGATAATTTCACAAATCGAGGTTATTTCGATAATTTTACAAACTGACGGTAATTTCACAAATCGGGGTATTTCGATAATTTCACAAATTAGGGGTATTTCGATAATTTCACAAATCTGGGATCTCAACGACCCAACAGAAGGTCCACCGTCGCCTCGAGCGACTTGAGTAACCTAAGCAGTCACAACAGTGTAAATGGGCCTAAGGCCCATTACTTAGCCTAAGTGGGCCCACACACTCATGTGGCCCAATTAACCCAGAAATAGCCCCGGCTATAAGAACAGCACAGTTCATACCAATAGAAATCATATAACAAACATTTTATCCGTGTGGGGCCCACCAGCCTAATGGGCCCACACAACCCACTGCCCAAAAACAACCCTAGCCATGTGGACTACACGGCTCGGTCTAATATTTACCACAATATGAAAATTTAATCTGTGTAGGGCCCACACGGCCTATTTTGGCCCCAACGCAGCCCAAAACGACCTGAGCCCATCAGAACGCTAATGGTGGCCTCAACCATCTTACGCCCATATTTGTGGGCTCAGTCCACCACACGTGCGACCGCGCGCTCGTGTGGCATCATTCATCGGTATTCTGGCTTTTTGGCATTTTATCGATCTACGATCAGAAGGAGTATGGTTACACACATTTTTCGGCTCTTTTGTCGATTATCAGTCATAGGGTATTGTTACCCACCTTCGGCTTATTAGCCAACTATCAGGCACAGGGTAAAAATACACACCTAAATATGAAAGTAAATTGTGCTCAAAGTAACCTTGTGCCTAAATTAAACCAATAACATCCGATTAGAAACTTAACTCATAACACTAACGAAATCTAATGGAATTCCCTTACCAACAACAGAAACGATCACCTCTTCAGTTCACAAGCAATGCACCAATCACCCTTGGCCACAACCTACACAAGAACCCCTTCCTTCTTTAGATTCACACAAGACATACGATATCATTACAATAAGAACCCTATACCCCATTCTCTACCCCTTACCAGATTGTAGAACCAAATACTGATAAAAGGAGTAGCGCACATGAGTCGAGAATCGGTTTAGTCTGAAGAGTATACCAAAATAATATAGTTGGCGCGAAAAGGAGAAACAAAAGGCAATAACCAGAAAAGGGAAAAATTCAAAAGAGAAAACAAAGTGCAAGTCGGATACTCACCTATGAGTATTCGGCCAATAAAGCAATTGGAGATGAAGGTAGAGAAGTGAAGAGGGAGAAGATGGTAGATGTTCAGCCGATTGTTTAGAATCAATTGTAGAAGCCAGTAGTAAGAGAGGGAAAAAGAATAGTCGTTTGACAAAAACTGAAGGAAATGACAAAAAGGAAGAAGAAGAAGGTATCTGGCAAGAACTCAAAAGAAAAGAGAATACAACTAAAGGGCTAACCGAAAGGGAAAGTATGGGTGAACGAATGCCGAAGTGAAAATAGAAAAAGAAGCAGAATAGAATTGATCGTAGTACTCAAAAGAATAGATGAAGGAGTTATGAAAACAGGTCAAAATGTATTCAGCCACTCAAGGAAAGTATATGGCTAAGATGTTGTAGAGGAAAAACCCAAAAACAATGATCACCAAAAGTCAAAAATGCAAGGCCCCCTCCCCAGTCGAATTTCTGAGTACCTCTCAAACAAATTCAGCACAGTCTTACTTCACTTCAAACTCCCCTTTTTCCTCCTAAAATCCCTTCATGATTTCCTCCCCAATCTTCTCCTTGATTTTCTCCATAATCCATTCCTTGACTAGTTCAAATTCCAACCACCCTTATAGTGTTTTATTCAAACTCCACCACTCACACAGCAAAGAAGTAAAATAAATACTCCTTTGTGCATAGAGTGACTCGAACTCAAGCTCCCTTGCCACCTTAAAGATGCCATAACCACTGGACTACAAGCTCATCTTGTGTCACATTTTAATCTTAATTATTTAAAAGGCTTACCTTCAAGCACCAAGGGTTTTATTCACTTAAAACAAAAATTTAGCAAAGCCCCAGGTTTGAACCCAAGACTTCTCCAGCACTCCCAAACACTCCTAATCATTTAACCATTAAAGCAAACATGCAGTTTGTGATCATTCTTGCACACATAAACTTTTATGTGTAGTCTCCTAGCGGCTCCCACGCACAAGGCCCAATCCTACTAGGCCCAAATTCAGGGCGTTACACTCCTACTCCTTTGCTCTCCACTTAACCACCAGACCAGTAGGCCTATTCTGATATATTTTACCAATATTTATTTATAAGCCTACTGACTAGAGATAGGGGTTTATTCAATTAAAATAAAAAAAAATTTGCCAAAGGTAGGGGCTTGAACTTGGGACTTCTCACAGACACCCAGAATACTTAACCACTATAGCAGACATGTATTTATGTCACAAACATACGAAAATAAATATATAAGAGGTTTTTAGGGCGTTACAGTAGGAGACTATTAAAAGATGTATTAAACTGATACTAGTCATATCGCAACATAGAATGATCAATGTTGCGACATAGGGAGCAGAATGGAGAAATCACGTGACTGTCTTTGATGTTGCAACACAACCTAAGGTTGTCGCGACATACCCCTAAAGATATTCCAAGAGAAGTATACTAACTCCTATGTCACGACATCGATTCTAGACGGGAATTAAACTTGAGCCAGAGGGCATTTTGGTCCTTACAATCAAACTTAAAGCTTAAGAATGTCAGCTAACTTAGGGTTAAGGACGATGGCCACCTGAAATCTATAAATAGGCTCATTTTTCACATGTTATGGACACCAATTACTTAGTCTAGAATTCTACTTTTAATTTTTGTTTAGCCTTTCTTTCTTCTTAGGTTTTTAGATTTATTTTCAAGTTTTTCTCTGTTTATATCGAGAGATCTGATTGGTGGAGACAATCAAACTTATGGATTCATGTAATTCTTAATACAAATCAGGCATTTTCTTAAACTCTATAGTTTGATTCATTCTTCATGTTCTATCTTTATATGGTTTTTATATTGTTTATGAAAATCATGATGAACTAGTCCTTCTATGGGGGATTAGTGAGTGGAGGTATGATCCATTAACTATTTTGTAGGGGTACTAAACGGATTAGCTATTTGGGAAAGGAAGAACCTAAAACCCTAGGCCTGACAACCCTAGGAAGTCATCAAGGTGGGAATTAACCCAAAATTGGTATGGCCTATCCGTGAACACCTTCACCCCAAGCCGGTCTGGACTGTGAGGTCGGAAGATAAGAAGTCCTTACGGACTCATTATTTGAGTGGAAGATCGAAAGATCCTAATGGGATAACGACTGGTTGATTGACGAGGAACCCGAACCGACAATTGATGGGGATTACCAAAGTGAGCTAATCACTCATAATCATATTTGATTTATTCTATTTGTTGATCTCTTGATTTATTATTTTTTTCCTTATTATATTTTATTATTTCTCAAAAACACCTTTTTATTATGTTTTCGTACTATAACTGATTTAAAGTACTAATTAGATCTTTAAGTGTTCAGGTTAAAATTGATCTAGCACTAGCTTCCCTTGGGTCCTATCCTCGAAGTACTCACCTACTCCGTTGTAACTATATTACAACTCAACCCGTATACTTACAAATACCACCTCATCGATATATCTTTTACTGAAGTATTCACACTTTGGATATTAGTACGTCCGGAGGCGGTCAAGTTGTTGGCGCCATTGCCGGAGAGGCAACGTCATTAGTTTGATTTTAACTTTTTGCACTTTAAAAAGAATAATTAGGAAATTTTTTAAGTCTTAGATACGATTTATTTAGCCACAAGTAAAACTACTAATATTATGCAAGTCTTAGGGACATTGTTTGATATAGACTGTCTACAGTCTAGCATTTTCTGTCTTGTCATTCATAACTCACATTTGGAATTAAAGCCTTCTTTACTAACATGGATTTATGAAAATGTCAAATTTACCAACCGTAAAACTGAGCACCCTATAGCATTCTTGTGGAGATTTGATCATATATGTAGTACCGTTACTGACGTAAGCGTTCTACCATATAATAACAAATTGTTATTAATTCCATTTACACTGGATGGGAAGGCAAAAATATGGTTAGAAGCGCTTCCCCCAGACACCATTACTACTTAGATTGAGTTTGTGCACTTCGCAGAGAATTACCCATGACCAATGTTAGGATCGACCGATTAAGCAACAAGAAAAAAATAGCGGAATAAATTGAGAAATTGAACACACACAAATTTAACGTGGAAAAATCCCTCCAAAGAGGATAAAAAACCACGGGCAAAGATAATTTTACTATAATGGCAAAAGAATGAAGAGTACAAAAGATGGATATAAAAATAAACCCGAAAACCCAAAAACAAAGAACCTTCAAAACGTAAACACAAAATTCTCTAAATGTGTTATGAGTTCTAATATCTAATGGGTGTGTTTTCTAAGGTTGTAAAAGAGCCTATTTATAGGCTAAATTCATAGGTCAAATAGTAATAAAATAATATAAACTAATCAGTGTTTGATTGAAACAAATAAATAGAGTTTAACTAGAAGATTACTTCTCAAATTTAACTGAAATATGAGTTATACTTAACAACCAAGGTACTAAGTACTTATGCACATTTATTTTATTTTAAGCAAAGTACTACTGAAACATTGAGACAGACGTGGGAAATGTTTAAAACAATTCTCATATCCATATTAGGCAGGGTATACATTTCGCAGTTCATATACAACATTTCTATTATGAGTTGGACGGTCAGAATAAACGAAAATTCGACATTATGACTGGTGGAAGTATTTGGACAAAAACTCAGAAGGAAATAATGGAAATATTGGAGAAACTTAACATTATTGAATCTACCTGGGAGGAATGTCATGAAGCGGAAATCAAGGGGTTAGAATATGAAAAAAAAAAAAAAGAATAAGAATAGTTGGAGTTAATTTCCATGGCATAAATTTTAAAATTAATTTTAATAAATTTTAATAAAATTAAATATTTCTTAGACATGAATTATTTTCATCCAAAATAATGGCTGGAAAAGGTGTTTTTTTTTTTTTTTGTCTTCGAGCCTAAATTAAATAAAATTTTTAAATATTTTATTGAAAATTTAATTGTAAAATATATAAATATTACTATAAATTAATATATTTTATAATTTTTGAAAGGGATAAATCTCAAAATTATACATTAACTTTGACTTGGTGCAATTATACACATAAAACTTTGGTTGTGGTTCAAATGTATAAATAAAACTTTAATTTTGATTCAATCATACACATTTAAAGAAATGAATACATTAATTTATTTTTTTTATATTGAATAAATATATTATTTGTGTATGTAATATATAAAAATAAAATGATGTTATATCAATAATTATATTAGTAATATGTGAGAATGGGATCAAATCTAAATTTAATATATAAAATTGCACAACATCAAAGTTCATGTATAAAATTACATATTAGACCAAAGTTCATATATAATTTTTATATTTATCCATTTTTAAAATAGTAATATGGGTTATTTGGATGGTTTAGGCTAGGTCAAGCCCAAACCCAAACCTAGACTTTTTTAAATTCAGGCTTGACTCGATGATTATAAAATAAGTTATTTTTTTAAAAAAAATATATATAAAAGAGTTTTTCTTTTTCACTTCTCAAAATCATTTTATTTATGAAATGTTGAAAATTTTGTTAAAAAAAAATTAACAAAAAATATAACATATTTTAGTATGCTCAATCATTTTATGCGATGCATGAGTTTTTTTGAAGTTTTGTTATGTTTAGAATTAAAAATGTTTTAAAATTTTTAAAGTATTTACACAAACATGCATACATGGTTATTGTAAAAATTTAAAAGGAATAAAGTATATATACTACAATTTTCATTTTAATGAAGATATCTTTATTAACTGTTTATAATTGTGTTAAATAGAATAAATTTTATGTTATTAATAAGTTTTGGGAGCACTTTAATTTTTAGATTTCTTTAACAATTTACCTTTTTCAAATAAAAAAGATTTTAACTAATAAATAAAAATTGATTTTATTATAGTTCTTACTAAATGGCTATTTTATTCTAATTGTGATTCGGTATATACTAATTGTGATACATTATATGAATTTCATTATAATAAATTTCACCATATGGATTTTATATTAACATTTATGCAAGTAATATATTTAGAATATTGCAAATAATTTCATTCGTGATTCATTATATGAATTTTATATTAGTATTTATAGGATTGAGTTTTAAAAAAGATAAACAAGTTTAAAACATTTAGTATAAATAGATTTCATAAATAAAAATTTAATAGATTCCATAAACACATTTTCATCTATGTTTAATATAGAAAATTGTATATAACAATTTAAGGCAATATTTTTATCAAATAAAATATTAAATTACAAAATATAAAAAATGATTCAAATTTATTTATAATATTAAACATAAAAGTAAATTTATACAAAACTATAAAATAAATTTAATATATTTTAATTGATATATATATAACCAAATTTGTGCATCATCAAGTAAGAAAAGTAATATACAATATTACAAAATTTTAGATCAAAGTTGATGTAGATAGCTTATATTAATGACACATGGATAAATTTTGTGTTAAATGATAGATGCTAAAAGTAATATGTTTTAATCTCATTCTTAATGAGTTTTTGGGTGATTATTCGATGTTAATGGTGAATTTTATGCTCTTAATCTTTTAAATTCATGTTTTTATACTTAGGAGAGCATTTAGGAGCAAAAGGAGCGAAAAACAAGTGAAAATCGAAAAATTTGAGTGAGATATAGGAGGCACACAAGCTGACCCTTTCCACATGGCCTGACCATACAGTCGTGCAAGCCACATGAGCTGCCACACGACCATTTGGCAGGCCATGTTAATTTCGCAAATTTGGACCCTAAACTGCGAGAAAACGCGATTTTTAAGTTTTTCGGGTATTCTAAGACGTATACATGACAAAAATATGAAGAGAGGAGTGAGCCGTCATAGAATATTCAAGAAAACAACTCGAAAAACACCATTGAAGCCCATTCTGTAACAGATTTCTGTCAAGATTGAAGACTCTCAATTGATTTCTCAAGATATTATAATGAGTTTCTTTATTTTTTTTCAGATATACTGTCTTTAGGATATTTTTATTTGCAAGCATAAACTAATTTTCTAAATACCTAGGAAGATGAACCTTATGATGAATTCTATCATTTGATTTTTATTTTACGCAATAAATACTTAGATCTTGTTCTCAATTATCTGTACTTAATTCTTACTTTAATATTTCTAGATTATTGATTCATGTTTGATGTGCTTAAATCAGAGGAGGAATAGACCCTATTTAAGAGCAGATCTAGCGTAATTGATTGGACTTGCATGCAATCTTATAAATAGAACGATATAAATCAACCGGATTAGAGTCAAATCTAATAGGGGAATCCATAAGTCAGTTAATACGATAATAGGGATTTTAATTAGAAAGAAATTTTAATTAATCAATTTAGAGTTAGTTGCTCTTACTCTCGAAAGAGATATTAGCATAATTTAGGGATTTTTACGAATCAAGACACTAAGTGAAGAAATTGCGTAATTTGGATTGATAGTGACAGATGAAGTCTAGATGAATTCTTTCCTGGATATTTTTTTCGCTTCTTGGTTGTTAATCATTTATTTTCCTGAATTATTCTTTGTCGTGTTCGTAGTTAATTAATTTAGTTAATTTTAATTTTAATCCATCACTCGAATTTATCTATTAAATAATAGAAAGACAGTAATTATTAGTACTTTTAGTCTTTGTGGGAACGATATCTTTACTCACCATAACTGTAGTATTATTAATTGATAGGTGCACTTGCCTTATTCAGATTTTTAGTTGATTTCGTGAATATCATTAAATTATTATATTTTATATCAATTTTAAATAAATAAAATTTGAAATATTAAGTAAAATTTAAAAGGATTAAATAATTTTATTTAAAATTTTTAGGTAAGAAAATAAAAATATATAAAAATTTTAAAAATATGAAAAGAAAATAAACCTAATAGGCTTTAAAAAATCATTTTCTTTTGTAATTTTATTTTCAAATTTTATATATCCTTTCAATAATTTTTTTTAGAACCCTTAAGTAACTATTCAAATTTTTTTTCTCAAGAGATGCATGGATTAGTAAAATTTTTTATCTTTGAAAAATTATATATAAAGTTTATATATTATCTTTTGAATAATTTAAATTATAATGATAATTTTATACATTAAAATTAATATATTATCTCATTTACAATTATATATTAATATATAACAAAATAATTTATAAATTTAAAAACGTATCTCTTTAATATATAAAGTAAAAGATATATACCAACAACTGTGTTAATAGTATTTCAATTTCTTTATTTTTAACCTATCTATTTTATATTATTATTTTCAATTTGTTGTATATGTCATCAATTATTTTTAAAAAATTGAATATTTAAACTGAAAATAAACTTTATTTTAATTAATATATATAATGAACGCATACATGGTCCGCCACTAGGTTAATGATATGGGACATTATTATTGAGAGGAGTAATTATTTTTTCAAATAAAAGAAATCTCTGTCTAGCGTTCAGAGAGAGTGAAAAATGATAAAAATCCTCTTCACATAATTATATTTATAAATATTTTGAGATTCCTAAGCTTAAAAAAAGGGGAGAGAGAGAATTTGGGGGGTAATCGAAGCTGTAGAGTAATGCGAATCAGGGTTTTTGTTTTTTTTTTTTTTTTTTCTTTCCTTTGAAATTTTCGTCACAGATCGGTTTTCGTGGAAATTTCTGTGAGCGAAAGAATTTTGTCGGATTTTGATTCACTTAAGGTGAGGACTGATTATTCTTTGACTTCAATCTTAATTCGTTACATGTTAAGATTTGCTAGATTTTAGCTTCAGTTGTAGAATTCATTTCATTTCTTGTTTTATTTTTCAAATACGTTGTTTCCTTTTTTTTTTTCTTGTTGAATTTTTCTGGGCTTCGTATGTTTCTGATATGATTTGTTTCCCTAGAATCAAGTAAAAATTGCATGTTGGATTATCAGATATCTTGAGTTTATAATTAAGTGTAAGTGTGGATGACAAGAACAAATGGAGAGTTATAACATTAACTACTAACCGTCAACAATTTTCAAGACATTTCAGAATTTTAGCAGATAATTATCATATTTAAAACACATATCCTATCCATTGGCGGTGACATGCCACTGATTAGAACTTAAGGCTTCATCTTGAAGGTCTCCAGTTCCATTTTTGGGATGGCATGCCTCCTATTTTTGCCACATCGTGTGTAAAAAACAAAGAAAAACTTGAAAATCTCTACGTGGTGCTATAAGTTTTCCATGTGTCCATTTTGACCCTTCAAATAAAGAAATTTATCTTTCAGTTTTTAGGTGTCTAATAAAAGTAAAAGATTATTTTCTATTAGAGTATGAGTTATGCAAAAAAAAAAAAAAAATTGTTCATGGGGTCAGTTCCTCCAAGGATTGAAGCACTGTTTACATTTGGAAGCAGGAAATGAAAAGTCAGCGCTGCTTTTAGATGGGAAAGTGTTACTTGTTTTATATTATGAAGTATTGTTTTAAAAGTTGTTATTCATATGTCTGTCCTGCTTCTTTTGAATAAAAAAAGGACATTAATGGGCTGAAGCTTTGATTTGAGTTAGTCTTAGGCAATATTGCTTGCGTTCTTGATACTGCTTTCATGCAGATTTTGTTGCAACATCTACTCATTTTTGGTTTTCCTGGGTATATTCGTATCAATGGCAGTGCAATCTCAGGCTTGATCTTTTTATGAGTCTATATGATATGTTAATTTGCCCATAGGAAGATGATACTGAAGTGCTGCATTGTTAATTTATTGAACCATACTGTGTTGTCAAGGTGTGCCTATGCTTTTGCGCCTTAGCTTCAGACAACCAAAGGACCTCAGACCCTTTTGGGCGAGGCACATTTGATTAGGCGCTCGCCTAGTGTGCGTAGGCGTGCTTTTTTGTAAGGCGATGGGCATATAAGATCCACCTAATTGAAGTTCTCTTTAATTGCTTTTGTTTACAACTTTTTCATTAGATGTACTTTTACTTGTAAGAAATGGGATATTATCAAAACTCTATTTTGTAATATTTGTGTATTGAACAGCAGACATGGAACCAATAGGAACTTTTGCATATTGGCCAACAAAAAGAAAGTTGCTTGTTTTGTAGGTAAATTGGATAAAAGTGTATTATCATAATTATAATGCTTAACCTTACATATACACACCACATGTACATATATGCATATGCATGCATATTGCACCTTACTTCAATCAGGTGAACGCTTTTTTTGCCCCTGCTGCCTGAGGCAATGCAAGGGTTTTTAGCACCTGGAGTGTACCTTTAACCCTTGGCAACATATGTCCTTTATGGAATATAATCTTGTTTTCATTAATTTGACTAGTGACCAGAAAAGTTTAGAAGCTCATTGGCTGTATTAAAGCTGTTTGCCTTTTTATCGACATTGCTGTTCCCTTCTAAGGAGGGAAAACATTGGTTTAAAATTAAGCATTGAGATAGAAGGAAACCTATCCTTTGGTAGGATAACAAGATTAATAAAGAAAAATTTGATACAATAATCGTATAATTGATTATATTTTGTTGATTTTCTTTTTGGTATTATCACTTTTTTTTAATCTAATTTTTTCCCCTTTTCTAGGGAATAGTTGTGTACTGCACATTCTCTCAAATGGTGTTCCGAGATTCACTTAAGCAGCCAAAGATGAAAGTAGAAGGTGTAGAACATGAATCACCTGTAATGGCTGGTTTGCAAAGTCATGTCTCATTGCAGCTTCCACTGCCTTCCAATCAGAATTTGAGAATTTCACAAGATGATTGGCATTTATTGGCATATCTTCTCTTAGCTCATAAAACTAATACAAAAGGTGATGGCCAAGGTTTGCTGGACAAGGAAGTGCGTGCTTTAACTTTTGGCAACATGGGACTAAATGGAAAGAAACCTATAATTGTGGCAAGATCGGGAGAAAATCATGGTGGACAATCATCGGATAACAGTCTACTACCTGGTCTTAATGATGACATGGCACTGGACATACTGGCATGGAGCAGCAGATCCAACTATCCAAATCTGGCCTGTTTAAACAGAAAATTTAGGTCACTTATAGGCAGTGGATATTTATATAAACTGAGACGTCAGCTTGGCATAATTGAACACTGGGTTTATTTGGCCTGTAATATGATGCCTTGGGAAGCTTTTGATCCTATGAGACAGAAATGGATGAGACTACCTAGGATTCCATGTGATGATTGTTTTACTTGTGCTGACAAGGAGTCTCTTGCAGTGGGGAGTGAATTACTTGTATTTGGTCGTGAGTTGTCAGGATTTGCTATTTGGATGTATAGTTTGGTTACCCACGATTGGTCTAAATGCCCCCTAATGAATTTGCCTCGTTGTCTGTTTGGTTCTAGCAGCCTTGGGGAGATAGCCATTGTTGCTGGGGGAAGTGATAAGAATGGAAATGTCCTACAATCTGCTGAGCTCTATAATTCTGAAGTAGGTACTTGGCAAACATTGCCCGATATGAACTTCCCGCGTAAACTATGTTCGGGATTTTTTATGGATGGGAAGTTTTATGTGATTGGGGGCATGTCAAGTCATACAGATTGTTTGACTTGTGGTGAAGAGTACAATATTGAGACAAGGTCATGGAGGAGGATAGAAAATATGTACCCTGGTCGCGATGCAGGTACATTTCATCCTGCTATGCGTTCACCTCCTTTAGTTGCTGTTGTAAATAATCAGCTTTACTCTGCTGATCAAGCAACTAATGAAGTCAAGAAATATGACAAGGTTAATAACTCATGGAGTGTTTTGAAGAGACTACCTGTGAGGGCGGACTCTTCCTACGGTTGGGGGCTGGCATTTAAAGCATGCGGAAACAGTTTACTAGTAATAGGAGCTGGAGGTCATGGAGGGCATGATGATGGAGTAATTGTTCTGCATTCTTGGGATCCAGAGGAGGGAAACAGGGATGGACAAGAGTGGAATGTGCTTGCTGTCAAGACACGGGCAGGTGCTTTTGTGTATAATTGTGCGGTAATGGGCTGTTAATGAGAGTTGCCGCATCTTTGGTGCAAACACCGACATCTGGAAGACCAAGATCAACGAGCCTCTATCTGTTATAATTTTTATTGTCTCAGTTTCATTAATTTTATTGTTCTTTTTCCTATTTTATGATTCAGAAGAATAATTGACCTCGAATCAATTTCTTAAAGTTATCAACTGATTGTGTTGATCCCTCTATTGCAAGAATTAACATACCAAGTAATGACTGGTTCCATTTATCTTGTACTTTGGCATTGACTTCATTTCTCGTAATGTTTACCAGGCAAGTCTTCGACCTGGATTCAAACAACCTGAAGGTAGGTACTGCTTCTAATACGGTGACTTGTTCTTTTTCTTAGTTGTATTGCATTTTCATGCTCTTGTCTAATTGTGGATGGTTCTGAAAGTTTTGTAGTTTGAGTTGAAGTGTAGGATGTTTGATTGAAAGGGCTAGCAAGATAAGAGTTATTATTTGTCTTTGAGAGTTATCGGAGGGAAGGTCAATCATTGTACTAGCAAGATAAAAAGAGAGTAGGGAGGACATTGTGTTACTGGCTGTAAAGGGCAGGAGAGCAAGTTGTAATCTATCGAGTAGTAAATAAGTGGGATTAGTTAGGGCTAAAGGCAGGATAAGGTTTGAATTATTTGATACGGGAAAAATTATTAGCAGGGTCCGAATATGCTCCGATCTGTTTGCTACTATAAAGAGATATTTGGTAGGGAGGGAGGACGGTAAGTTTTTGAAAGTAATATAGTAGGTTTGCTATTTTGTGGATCAATCATTTTGCTTTTTCTTTATTTGTTTTGTAAGGGTGATTTTGTGTATGCATTTATGGCTTGCAAATTGTCACAAGCATTGTTCTCATTCTTTCATTTTCATTTAAGGATATGCAATGGTTACAAAGTAAATGCTTCTCAATAAAGTTCGAATCTAAGAACTCGAATCCTATGAACTCATGCTTTAACCATCAATTTAATAAATGTCATATAAAAACATAATAAATTATATTTTAAAATTAAATATAATAATTAATAATAATTTTTTATTAGAAAAAATATTTCATCAACATATTATTCTATTAAATCTCATTTAGTTTATCTTGAATTATGTTTTTTTCATCTATAAACCTAACCAAATTGTGATGAGATTATATAAATCTTTAATTTTATGTTTACCCTCTTTATTATTTGATCAACTCAATTAATTAAATAATTTTAAGCAAAAGATTAATTAATATTTAAAAAATTAATATGAATTTATTTTATAACGTTGGATATGCTTACATTTAGTACATATTATATTAAAAAATAGTATACATGCACGTTTCAATTGTTATTAGGGGTGAACTAAACTTGATTCGACTTAAAATAATTGAAAAAAAATCCGAATTTCGAATTAAACAAATTGAGTTATTCGAGTCAACTCGAATTTTTTTTTTTTTGAATTTTGAGTTCAAATCGAGTTTAGTTTTTGAATTCGGATAATTTGAATAAACCGAATACCAAACTATAATATTTTACATTTTTACCTCAAATCCCCAAATATTTTCTTTCCACCAAAAACTTTTACTCTCTCTCACTTCCTCCCCAAAACTTTTACTCCATTCCCATCCTACCTCCGTCTACCCCAAACCCATTTTCCCCCAAAAATTTTGCTCCCCCATTTACTTTCCCCCCAATTTTTTAAAAATATTGGAACTCCCAAAGATCTTTTAAAAGGATTAACTTTTACTCTAAAAATATAATTTTGTGGATATATTGATAAAAAAGATCAGGATTGTTAGTCTAATTATATATTGTCAAAAATTAAATTATGTGGCATTAGATACTTAGAAAAATTCTTCATGAATATCAAATCTAAAAAATGAAAATATAAAATTTTAGAAAAACCAATATTTTCATAAATTACCACCACCATGGGATGAGATTTGTATAAAAAAAATACAATCCTTATTTAGAAAAGCATAGTAAATTAGCTGGTATAGAACCAGAAAGTATAGAATCTATAGGAAATAGAATTAATTTTGCAAAAGAAAGAAAAACTTTATATTGTTTACAAAGTAAGGCTTCTAAACAAGCATAAATTAAGTAATAAGCATTGTACAAAAATTTTAGAAAATGAATGGGAATTTGGATGTAAACTTGTACGTCCTAATACTTATAAAAAACATAAAAAGAAAAATAGAAGATATAAGCTAGTTAGATGGAAACCAGGAAATAGAAAAAATACTGGTTATAATAAAAAGAAAAGATTTGTTAGAAGAAAAACTTCTAAAAAAACCTAAAAAACAAATATGTAAGTGTTTTATATGTCATGAAGGACATATGGCACCAAATTGTCCTAATAAAGGAAAAAATGCAAGAAAAATAATTAAAACACTTGAAGAACAAGATTTGAAAATATGTTAAGAAGAGAAAATAAATCCTGAGGAAATATTATACGAATTAATATCAGAAATATATTCTGATACAGGTGAAGAAGAATATATATTTATGTTTAATATGGGAAGCAGTTCTAATAATCAATTAGAAGAAATTCCTAAAAATGAACAACAAGATATAAAATTAGAAAATATAATCGGAGAAGAAAAAGACTTTTCAGATGAAATGATAGAAAAAATAAATAAAAATCATATTTCTAAAGAAGAAATTTATAAAATATCTAAATATAGGATATGGTGTCAAAGACATATAGAAAAAATAAGTGGTAATACAGTAGCTAAAGATACTAAAGGAGGATTAACAGAAATCCCATTAGTTACTAAAGATAAAATTAAGAGGATTAAAAAGAAATATCCTCAAGTTAGATATATACATTTAGGAATAATAATGATAATAATAAGAGCTTTGTTTAGAAAAGGTCATGATATGCCAATAATAGCAGTTCCATTAGATAAAACATTTGAAAATCCAATAAAAGCACTTATTGGAGGAATTCAATCAAATTTACATATAGGAGTAATAGGATTTAAAGTTAAACCAAATTACTTTATATCTATTACAGATCCTCTGATAGAAGAATGTTTATGTCTTAGAATTTAGACAAAAAATTCTGAAGTTAATGATTTAGCAGAAGATCTAGCAATAAGTTGGACTTCTATTAATGAATATACTAATACAGCAGAAGTAGAGATCAAAGAAATTAATAATGAAATTATTGAGCTCTTTGAACCAAATAAATTTACTATTGAAATACAACCAAAATTATTACATTTAAGAGATTTATTAATACCAAGAGTTTCGATGATAGAAAAGATAAGTAGTGCAAGCACTTCTAAACCTGTAAGTACTATAGAATATATATCGTCTAGGGATAAATTATATTTTAAAAATACTGCTATAACAAATACAAATGATAATTTAGTTTTACCCTCAAATACTTTGCTAGGATCGACTTGATTAAGCAACAAGAAAAAATAGCGAAATAAATTGAGAAATTGAACACACAAATTTAACATAGAAAAACCCTCCAAAGAGGATAAAAAAACCACGAGCAAAGATAATTTTACTATAATGACAAAAGAACGAAGAGTACAAAAGATGCAGATAAAAAACTAAACTCTGAAAACCCGAAAACAAAGAACCCTCAAAATGTAAACACAAAATTCTCTATATGTGTTATGAGTTCTAATATCTATTGGGTATGTTTTCTAAGGTTGTAAAAGAGCCTATTTATAGGCTAAATTCATTGGTCAAATAATAATAACATAATCTAGACTAATCAGAGTTTGATTGAAACAAATAAACAGAGTTTAACTGAAAGATTATTTCTCAAATTTGACTGAAATAGGAGTCATATTCAACAAATCTCCACCTTTACTCATATTTCCATAATGCCGTCTTTGCCAAAGCCCGCCACGAGCCTATCTTGAACTATGCAGGGAATTAATTGAGTCGAATCTGTGCTTAGAAACTGGAAGACTTCTAGCCTTCGACTTGTACACTGCCAAAACAAACCTAACTCGGGTTTGATTTTCACGAACACAATGCCCTAACTTTTCAAAAACTGCATCTAAAAGGGAACTTTTCTTCAACAAAATAGTCATACCTTTTTCCCTCCTATGACCAAGTTGCCTCCTGTAACACCCCAAACCCAGCTTGGACGTGTCACATGGATTGGAATTTTGAAATGTAACAGCCCGATTTTGGGGCAAGTCAAAATAGTGGTTTCAGAACAGCTAATTCGAGGTTGGATAAATTAGTTTTAATATTATTTTATGTGTTATGGAATAATTATATGAGTGTATGAAAATTTTGGTGCATTAATTTTGGTGATTGCATGCTTAATTGAGAAAAAAGGACTAAATCGCATAAAGTGTGAAAGTTCTATTTTTTAAGCTAGAGGTGTTAAATAGCTATAGAATTTTAATTGGAGGTCCCTAATGTGCAATTAGGCCTTTTTTAGTGGGGTGGCCGTGTAACAGACCAATTTTGACACTAATCGGAACGGTGGTTTCGGGACCACGAATCCGAGCCCGAGAAATGTTCAAATAACTTATTCTATGTCTATTATATGTGAATGAAAATATGTGAAAGTTTCGTAGAAAAATTTTATCGTTTAGGTGCTTAATTTGATAAAAAGGATTTAATCGAGAAAACACAAAAGTTGCATGCTAAAGTGAAAGGTGCTAAATTGTTTGTGGCTTTTTAAGTGGATGTACTAAAAGGGCAATTAGCCCATACACTACAAAGAGGGACGGCAATGGGCCTTTTTATCACAAAATTGATGTTATTTTAGTATAATTATAAGTTATATTAGTGTGTTAATAAATATGTTAAAATATGTGTTTGTTTTAACATAAAATAATAAAAACAAGTGGGAAGAAAGAGAACCTTACCTTACTCATCTTCTTGGCCGAAAGTTGGAGGAAGAAACTCCATTGTTGGAGCTTGAAATTTCGGCACTTTGGGGCTTAATTAGGGGTATATATTTTGCTTAGTTTTTGATAATTTTTACATTTTTGGAATTGTTGCTTTGAATCCTATACAACCCATGTGGAAATTTTTGAGATTTTGGCACATTAAAATTCGGCTATGGTTGTATATGTATGACTTGGAATGTTTGATAGTAGATTTCAATTAGTATGTGTTAAATAATCCTCTTTTGAATTAGAAGTTGTGATGAAATGGGATGTTAGGGATTTATTTGAAAAAAATAAAAAGTTTGAAGGACTAAAACATGAAATAAATGAAATGCATGGACACATATGGCTATAGGGGATATTTGGCCAAGCTATAGTGTTGGAAAATTTTTGCATATTTTGTGTTTTGTGTAAATTGGACGAAATTGTAAAAATGGGAAACATTAGGGGCAAAATGGTAAATTGCCCATTTGTGTGTTTTGGGACTAAATTGAGATAAAATGCGATTAAATGAGCTAAATTCTAATGTGTTTTAGATCAAGAGCAAAGAAAAACGGGATTAGACCGGGGAAAGACAAAGGTTCTCGAATAGCCGATTCGCACGGACTATCGACAACCGAGGTAAGTCCTTTAGTTAAACCGTGTCAAAGAATTAATTATGGTTATCTTGAATATTAAAAATTGATGGATGTTAGTATCCATTTACATCATGGCCGAATGTATATTGACATATTAGGTTGATGATTTATGTTGAGTATGTGATGGGAATTGTTGGATTGTATAATGATAAAATGGTTTTGTTGGTCCAATGTGAGTGAGCCCAATTGAATTAGATGAGTTTATAATAGTCATGAAGTGTGTTGGTAATGTTTAATTGTATTGACGTGACTCGGGCTTTTACGCCTAGCAGGCCTTGTGCCGGTGTTATTTATCGGGCTTTTACGCCTAGAAGGCCTTGTGCCGGTGTTACTTTTCGGGCTTTTACGCCTAGCAGGCTTGATGCCGGTGATGTATTTTACAAAAGAGAAATCGAATCTTTGTTCAAGACAACTTAAAGCTAATTTATTGAGTATATGATTCAGGTAAGCATGTAAGGTATGTTATGCTTAATATCACTTGAGTCGAATTAATATTATGAGAATCGTGTTATATGTGTTGAAGTTAATATTGATGGGTGTAATATGATGGAATTCGAGTTAGAATGTGCTATTATGGAACAATTGGTTTTCAAGTATAAATGCTAAGAAAGGAGATTTTCATGCGATATGTTTATATGAATTTTAATGAAATGATTTCTACCTTAGTTGGGTTATTGAATTTCTAGTATTCGGCCTTGTATAAGTAATTTACTTAAGTGCTTATGTGGAACACAATAAGTTGGAAGTTTTAATTTCAATTATTTGTATGTTTTATTATCATGAGATTAGGACTTACTAAGCTAGTAAGCTTACTAGTGTGAAATGTTCTCCTTTGTTTTATAGATTAGGTGCAACTACAAGCTCGTCGGGATCGTTCGGAAAGTCGTCCACACTATCAAACTGTTTTGGTACTCTTTCATTTTGGTTTTTCCAAAGAAGGCATGTATAGGAAAGACTTTGTCTAAGTTTGTGAAACTTTGGTTCAAGTATGTAATAGCCATGCGAATATGGCTAAATTTTTAGTCAAGTATGCTTTTTGGGACTTTGGTTATAAATGTTGGTGCTCTTTTAAATCGATGATGTTATGATATTATGCGAATGATTTAGGTATAAGCTAAATTGCGTAAATGGTTAAGATACATGGATGGTACGAATTATATGTGAGTATATTCGGTTATAAGCTAGTAATCATATCTTGTAAAGAAACAGTCTTTAGTAACAGCAGTGATGTAGTTTTGAAAAATCACCAAAAATAGGATAAGTTGAATTAGAAGGTGAATGAGGTATAGAACCAAAGCTTATTGTGTCTATTCTTATATGAAAGAAACAGAGTAGGCAAAGGAGTTTTATGTTATGAGATATTTAAATTTTAGTGAGACTTGATCTGAATGAATTCGTGAATCCATGTTCTGTCTTGGAAAAATTGTTAAAAATTGTACAAAAATAATTAGGGAGCATGGTTTATATGTTTGAAATCCTTGATGAGTCTATTTTTAATAGGAATAAACAAAAACATTATTTAAAATTTGTGCTATGAGATAAATGAGTTTTTGTAATGACAGGTCAGAATCGTCAACAGTGAAAAAAGGGGTAACTTTGATGAATAAAATGTACCAATTGGCCTCATGAAAAATTCTGGAAAAATTTTGGTAAAAAGTTATATGAGTCTAGTTTCAAGGAAAATTTACGGATCCAAATTTTGAGTTTTGTAACTCGAGTTATGGTCAATTTAGTCAGCATGACGCAGTTGGACAGCTTTAAAACTTTATGTTCCGAACTTGTAGTCGAGTCTTGTAATGCCACATACTCGACTCCGGCAAAGGTTTCGGGTAAGGGGTGTTACAGGCCGGCCATAGGGACAAGAATATTAAATGGATCAAAGGTTAGGTGAGTTTTTGTGACTTAAAGAATAAAATAAGAGAAAAATAAAGAAATACAAGTTATCATCTTTTCTCATTCTCCCTACCACCGAAAATTTCAGCAAGAGAATGAGTTTAGAAGCTTGAAAATTTCAGCCACTTCAATCATTGCTAGTAAGTGTTCTTGATGGTTATTTTTGATAATTTTTGTACTTTTGGAACCCCTAAAGCTTAAGCTAGCTAATGAGGGGACTATTTTGCAAAATGGTTGAAAGTTTAGGGACTTTCCATGGGAGTACTTATGTTGTTTGCTGAGTTTTAGGGAAGAAAATGAGTCTTGGGTGTTCAATATACAATTGTTGTGAAAGGTGTTTCCATGAAAACACCTAAAAAGGGACCTATTTATAAAGGTGTAAATTGAGTAGTAAATGCATGAAATGATTGGTACTGTGAATTGTTATAAGAGAAATAATTGTTCAGCTAGGCTTGTTTAATGAGGAAAGTTGATGAAAAACAATTTACGAGCCTAGGGGCAAAATTGTAATTTTGCCAATGTATAAGGGCAAAACGGTCATTTTTGCCAAAGTAGAAATTTTGAAGTGTTTGGATTTATGTAGTGATTAAATGAATAAATTTTATTATTTTAGATCAAGGAGAACGCGGAATCAACCTTGACCAGGGAAAGGCAAGGTTTCGGACAAAACCGTAAATTAACATATTTTGCACCGAGGTAAGTTTATGTGTAAACGATACATCCCTATTACATATGTTTTAATTGTTAATACATTGTGTGGATGTAATTGATTATTGGTGAGAATTATTGAAATAGTATAAAATGTGAAAAATTCTCGGATGAACCTTCGGAAGAGAAATATGGGTATGGATGAATATCTGTAAATATGTAAATTTGGTGGGCTGTGTGCGATACCACCTTGTTGATTGTTAATGATGGGCTGAGTGCGATACCATCGTATATTTTATCATTTTGGTGGGCTGTATGTGATACCACTGTAATTATCATTGTTGGTGGGCTGTGTGCGATACCGCCCTATTATTGATTAATGGTGGCTGTGTGCGAAACCACCGGGTATCTTGTATCATTCCGAAGGGTTCATCGAGAAACTTGACTAAGTGAAATTGTATGTGGCTTTGTGGTGATAAGTGCAGGGCATAAGTACAAGTAAATGTAAGCAATGTATATGATATGTGGTTGGGATGTGGTAAGAGTTGAGATGAGTAAGCATGATTATGAGAATATGAATTGTTCTTACATAATATGTAATGTTTTTGATTGATTAGCATATGGTATGATGCTTATTTTTTACATATAGACTTACTAAGCTTAAAGCTTACTCCATTCTCTTTTCCTTTGTTTTATAGTGTTGAAGAGCCAGCTCAGGATACGGAGATAAGCAAAGGATCACCCACACTATCAGCACATCTTGGTATAGTTAGACTTAGCATTTTGAGTATGGCATGTATAGCATTTTGAGTATGGCATGTATAGGGACTAGACTTAGTTGAATGACATATTATTTTGGTCAAATGTGTTGGCTTATTCAAAGATGAACTCTTTTGTTAAGGCCATAGTTGATGGCTCTTTCTTATTAATCTATGAAAAGATGAGGTTATTCATGAATGTGCAAGATACATGATTGGTTTACTTAGTTTAATTATGCATGAATGGGTTGAAGGTATAGTGTGATGTATGTTTGTATGAGTTGGGGTGATAGAAAGAGCTTGGCAAATAGCCTTATTCTTGTCCAGACGGGTAGACACACGGGCGTGTGTCTAGGCCATGTGTGACACACGGTCAGCCTCATGGGCGTGTGGTTAGGCCGTGTGTCCCCATGCATGCTAGGTTTGCAAGTTAGAATGCTCAGTAGTAACCACACGGTAGAGACACAGTCGTGTGTCTCAACCGTGTGGGAGACACGGTCATGGACATGGGCGTGTGCCCAGGCCGTGTGAAGTCTGCACCTAAAATTGGGAATTTAATTCACCACACGACCGAAGGACACGGGCGTGTGCCTTGGCCGTGTGACATTTATGGGGTCATGACGTCAGAAATAGAATGCCAAGGTTTTTGCACACGGGCTAAGACACGGGTGTGTCGAGGTCGTATGAGGGACATGGGCCAGGGACACAGGCGTGTGTCCGGCCGTGTGAAAACCCCTGTAGGTTTGAATTGAAAAATAATTCAACATGGGTATGGAACACGGGCATGTGATATGCTACACGGGCATGTCCCTTCCTCCACACGGGCGTGTGGACTGTTTAGTGAAAAATTTCTAAGAATTTTTAGAGAGCCTCAAGGAGTTCGATTTGATCCCGAACCATTCCTAAAGTGTGATATAAGCCTCGAAGGCTTGTTTAAGAGGTATTACGGAAAGTTTTAATTTGGAGTGGAAAGTCAGGTCTCGGCATTGTATAATTGTTGTGTATAAGTCTAGTAATGCCTCGTACCTTGATCCAGTGTTGAATACGGGTAAGAGGTGTTACATGAAAACTAATTTATTACGACAAAACCGTGTTCGTTTATTACTTTTGTTGATTTCAGAAATCACTTACTCATCTAGTCGATTGTTTTAAAACATAATTCGTTGCGGAAGCTGCAGAAGTCATTTAATTTATCAAAAACTGAGTTAATTAGGGAAATCCGTCCATCTTAGAAAAACCCCTTTATTTTAGAGAAAACCGTTTGTTCGTTGAGTTTGTACAGTTTTAAATCCACGAAAATAGTCTAAAATCCGAAATAAAAGCAAGCAGTCTGAAAAGTCCAATTTACATAAAAATTAACCCAGAAAATAATTAAGAAATGAATACCATAACTGAAATTAAAATAGTTTAAAATACGTGTGGTCACCGTCGAGTCCTCCGCTGCACCGATCCGTCAAGTTTGGGATTACCTATACACATTTAACGGAAGAGGGTGAGTTTATGTAAACTCAGTGTGTAATCCCACAGCAAAAAACAATCAGTTAACAATCATACACAGTCTAGGCCTAAGCCCTTTTCAAGATATCGATGGCGATTGGGCCTTAGCCCATTCTGAGATCGATGATCGGTCATGTATAAGGCCTTAGCCCATCATAGTATCAGTAATAGATATACAATATTCAATAACAAAATCCTACCCAACCAGCCTCTACACACCATATCCGGCCAACCCTACACTCTATGTGGGGATTAAATCAACCCACCCATCCCTACACTCCAGGTAGTACCGAATGCGACACAAAACAGTAATTTGCAGCTGAGCTGCCAGTATATTAGGCTTAAGAGCCTTTTAGTACACTTCCTCCAAATAATATCAACCCACCCCAATGCAATGCAACATATAATGGAATGTCATGCTACCACAGATCTAACAGATACACATACAATTCAGTATACATGCTTATAACACGCTCAGTACATAATTCACATAATCAATTTCACACAGATAAGGGTCTAAGTAGTGCTCACCGACCTTACGGAAGGTTCACAGTCGACTTGGGTGACCTATGCAACCTTAACAAGCATTTTAGTAAAAATGCGCTCACACGCCCATGTGGCCTGCCCGTGTGGGCCCACAGGCACAAATTTGCCTTGGTTATGTGATCGTCCAAAATCCCACACACCATTATGGTTTACCCGTGTGGACCCACACTCCCGTGTGGCCCACACGGCCCAAATCAGTCCAGCCCGTATGTCATACACTACGGCCTGCCTGGCCATCACACAGCCTTGTCATACGCGTACGGCCTGGCCTCGTCGACACGTGCCCGTGTTCCATCAAATGGCCTACCACACGCGCGACCACACGCTCGTGTGGCATCGATAGTGAGGTTTTTGGCTTTCACTGAAACCTCATTTTCTGTGCAATTGAGTACACACTTGTATCGTTTATGCTGCTAAAACAACCACGAGCACTCCCAAACCTACACACGACATTCCAACGCCCAAAATCAACCTAAACCATGATTAATCCGAAACCACTACACTATCAATGATTTAGAACATCCAATTAACGCTTACCTCATAAACCCCAGACGCTTTCCACTATGATTCGGCACTAGACAGTCCCTTACACCCAACTTTCGGCTATCAACACAGTATAAATAGGTATCCAATTAATATCTTAAAAATCGAGATTAAAAGTATCAAAATCACTTACCACTACCGATGAAAATAGCGAGCGAACTCTGGAAGAGTAAATGCGAACGAATAGCAAGAGAGTAGTAGTGTTAGAGAACAAATTGACAAAAGAGAGAAGAAGAAGGAAAAGAGTTGCCATCCAAGCTTTTGGGGAAAAAAAGCAAAAAAAATCAAATGGGAAAGAACGTCAGTTTTCTGCAGAGAATTTTCTTTTAGGAAAACATTTCTACCCAAATCCCTAGATTCCTTCAACCACTCACCCACTACTTAGAATTCCTGTTTGACTGAAACTCTCTCAGTCAAACGAGCAAAAATGAACTCCCAGGCTTGCACTGTTATTCGAACTCCGGACTCTCAACACATCAATACACATCTTAACCACCAGACCAGCAGGCCCATTCTGATATGGTTTTACAAATAATTAAAATAAGCCCACTGAACAGAGATAGGGCTTATATCATAAAAGTACCAAAAATTGCCAATGCTAAGGCTTGAACTTGGGACCTTTCACACACACCCAGAACACTTAACCACTGAAGCAGATACACAGTTATCACACTTTAACAGAAACTAAAAATATATATTTTGGGGCGTTACACCTCTGTTCCAAACGAGTTGACTTTGACTCTGTAACAGACGAGGGACTTCTGATTTCACCAGTCACTATAGAACCTTCTAGAATATAAAGACTGCCAGTTCTTTTACCTTTTAACAAAACAAGAGCTCCATGAGATACTTTAATGCCACTCGACTCGATGTTGATTCTGCATCCTTTCAAGTCTTAAATACTCAATGAGAAGAGATTCTTTTGTAAATCATGTACATACCTGACATTTGAGAGTGTCCTAATCGTCCCATCGTGTATCTTAATTTTAACAGTACCAATACCAATTACCTTACTAGATGAATCATTTCCCATGCACACAACTCCACCTTCAACTGGACTGTATGTGGAGAACCATTCTCTATTGGGACATATGTGGAAAGAACATCCCGAATCTAGGATCCACTCGAACGTAAGCTTGGAGTTATCGCTCGTTGACACTAACAAGAAATCATCACCGCTTTCATTGGCCAAATTACACCAGCTACATATTCCTCGTTACTTTCAGCAGCTCTTTTATTTCACAGTTTATAACAATCTGCTTTGACGTGACCTAACTTTTTACAATAGCGACACCATTTGTCTCATTTCTTTGATGCTACGTGATAAATCGAAATTATAACATATTTTAACCCTGCATTTAGCTTACTTTTGGATTATTTATCCCTTGATTTATATAAAAATGTGCTCTTAATCATTTCTTTTCATGTCTTATACCCAGGAAAGCACCCGAGGATGAAAAGAACGTAAAATAGGCCCAAAACAGAGTAAATGGGCCATATCACAAAATCGACACGGCCTGGCCCAGAGACCACACAGCCGTGCCACACCAATCATCTAGAACACGGCCTATCCCCCGATTTACACAGTCGTGCCTCATTAAGAAATCCGAACACGACCTGAAGTCGATCCACATGGGCGTGCTGCATGGCCGTGGCCCTGCCGTCAGAATAGGAAATTTCAGTCGGAAAAGGATACTTAGGGAGAAAGAATCGCATTCCAAGGAGCCTATATATATCCCCTAAGTGCCACTTTTGAGGAGGAGGCGAGCGAGGCCAAGGAACCAAGCCGGAAAGGTCAGAATTGTGGGAATCGCTTGAAGTTAGCCAGTTGATCCATCCCAAGAAGCCGGAATTATATTCAAGACGGCGGAATTCTCCTTCAATTCCTTTAGGGAGTTTTAGGGACTTCTTATATTTTGTTTTATCTTTTCTCTTGAGATGTTTTCTTTCTTAGTTATGAACTAAACCCCTCAGATACTTGAAGCGGATGAAACCTAGATGAATCTTGTTATTTGATTTTTGAATTTTATGATAATTACTTAGTTTGTTCTTAATTATGCGTGTTTAATCCAAATCTGATGTGCTTAGGTAGAGGAGGAATAGACCCTGCTTGAGAGTAGATCTAGCATAATTAAGTGGAGTTGATCGAACGCCTAGAGATAGGGTTACGAGATTTTGCCGGATTAGGGTGAAACCTAATATGGGAATCCATAGATCGATTTACTGCTATTCTAGGGGGTTATTATAAGAGAACGAGAGTTCCACTAATTATCCTAGGGTTAGACGTTATTAGCCTCGAGAGAGGGTTTAGCATAGGTTAGGGAGTCCTACGGATCAAGCTAAGTAAATAAATCATATGATTCAAGGTTAGATAACAAGTGAAGTCTAGGTGAATTCTTCCTGAGGGTATCATCGTGATCAATTGAGTTTTTCTTCAAGTTATTTCCCAATTCGTTCTTTTTGTCTTCATCTTTAGTTTAGTTATCGTTAATTTAGATTAAAACAAACTTCACTTTAATTTTAAGGCTAAATAATAAAAAGAAAGTTAGTATTAGTACTTTTAGTTCCTTTGGGTTCGATATCCGGTCTTACCTAATCTATACTTCTGTTCGATAGGTAAACTTGCCTTTAATCATTGTCAGAGTTAGTCTTCAGGTTTGATCATTCTTTTATAACTTTTAAAGCTCTGATTTTAGCGATCAAGTTTTTGGCGTCGTTGCCGGGGAACTAAAATATTAAGAAAACTCTATTTTTATTACTTTAGCCATTATTTTTTTCAGCAATTTATTTTGTTTTTAGTTTAATTTTTACTTTTTCTTCTTTCTTTTCTTTCCAGGTACCTCTAGTTTATGATTAGAAGGAACCCGAGAGGACCTCTAGTATACGACAGTAATATTGAAGCTACCGCTCGAAGGAATCGCCGAGAAATCAGGTGAGCCCTAAACTATACAGAAAGAGAGGAAGAAGACAGATCCAATCCTACTGAAGGGATGGACGAGACTAATCCACCACCACACGATGTGGGGGAACGCTACGCTCCATGTACAATGTTTGATTATGCTAAACCACATTTAACAAGAGCAGAATCGAGTATTGTTAGGCCTGTTATAGCCGCTAATAATTTTGAATTAAAGCCTAACACAATACAAATGATTCAACAGTTTGTTCAATTTGATGGTTTGCAGGACGAAGATCCAAACACTTATATAGCTAATTTCTTAGAGTTCTGTGATACCTTCAAAATAAATGGCATTTTTGATGATGCCATACGTCTTTGGTTATTCCCTTTTTCATTGAGAAATAAAGCCAAATAGTGGTTAAACTCGTTACAACGAGGGTCAATCACTACATGGGATCAAATGACTGAAAAGTTTTTAATGAAATATTTTCCATCGGCCAAAACGGCCAAATTATGGAATGATATCTCTTCATTTGTGCAGATGGATGTAGAAACATTATATGACGCATGGGAGAGATACAAAGATCTCTTGAGAAGGTGTCCACACCATGGTTTACCCTTGTGGCTACAAGTCCAAACATTCTATAACGGTGTAAACCCCTCAACGAGGCAACTAATCGACTCAGCCGACGGTGGAACCTTGAACAACAAAACTCCTGAAGCAGCTTACGAGTTCATTGAAGAGATGTCACTAAATAATTATCAGTGGCAAGCTTCATGGACAAAATCGAAAAAATCAGTAGGAGCCTTCAACATAGACACAGTAACCATGCTATCAACACAAATAGAGATAATTAATAAAAAGCTTGATAATTTGTGTTCTTCGCAGGTACATCCAGTGATGCAGTGTGATGCAAGTGGAACTGTGGCGAGTTCTGAGTACCCACCCTACCAACCAGAAGCAGAAAGTGAACATATGAACTATATAGGTAATAATTTCAGATCTAATAATAATCCATATAGTAATACTTACAATTCAGGTTGGAGGAACCACTCAAATATTTCATGGGGAGGCCAGGGAAATCAAGGTAATCAAAGGCAACAACCTCCTCAAAACTTCTAAAATCAGCCCTATCCAGAAGAGAAGAAATCAACTCTCGAAGAGATATTGGCAAGATTTTCGGAAGACACAGAAAAATGTATCCAAGAAACTGAGAGAACAATTAAAAGCAACGAGAGCCGAATCAGAGAAATTACCAAATCAGTTAAAGAAGTCACCAGTGTAGTTGAACGACTCGCAAAGCTCATGTCAGAACAACCGCAAGGACGTCTACCAAGCAACACTGAGATTAATCCAAAGGAGCAATTCAAGCCATAACAGCTCAGGAAAATACAGAGATAGACGAACCCATCCCACAACAAGAAACTAAGGAAGAGAAAGGTAAAATCAAGGTAGCACAAGAAAGGCCAAAACTGGTAATTAAGGAGTACCAACCTTGCATACCTTACCCTAAAGCATTAGAAAGAGACGATTCAGAAGAGCAGTTCAGTAAGTTTCTTAAACTTTTAAAGAAATTACATATTAACTTACCCCTTCTTGAAGCACTTTTTCAGATGCCAGACTTGAGGAAAATTTTAAGACAGCTCTTGACAAACAAACGCAAACTAGACGAAGAGCCACACATTGAACTCAACGCAAAGTGCTCAGCAATTCTACAAAATAGACTACCATAGAAATTAAAAGATCCAGGGAGTTTTACAATTCCATGTTTAATTGGTAGTTTAACTATTGATAATACGTTAGCTGATTTAGGGGCAAGCATAAATGTCATGCCTTATGCATTATTTAAACGACTAAGTCTAGGGAAACCCAAACAAACTAGGATGAGTATCAATTAGCTGATAAAACTGTTAGAATTCCTAGGGGCATTATCGAAGATGTTCTCGTAAAGATCGATAAATTTGTTTTCCCAGTAGATTTTGTTGTTCTAGACATGGATGAGGACAATTCGATCCCCTTAATTTTAGGAAGACCTTTTCTAGCAATTGCCAAGACTAAAATTGATGTTGCCACAAGAGAATTCATACTTCATGTAGGTGACAAATCAATCAGTCTTCAAGCTCTTGACTCAGCTAGGGCAACAATAGATGAAGGTAAGAAAGTTAATACAGATGATAACCAATTTGTTCAACTTTCATCGTAGGACACATCAAAAGGGCAAAAACCTGAGCCGAAATACGAACCCAAGCTAACAGAAAAGAAGCACACAAGGAACAAAGTGTTAGGATCGATAAATTAGACGAGCGGGAGACACATATCAAAGAAGAAACAGAACCACACAAAGTAAAATCAGAGGAACCACCGAAAAATGGCGCAGTTGAACCTGATTTTCAGCTCAGTACCAATAAAGAAACAACTCACGAGGAGCAAATCATTCAAATCAATGACTTAGACGAGTGGAAAACACACTTTAAGGAGAAATTAGGGATACAAGAAATAGAATCAAAACCACTCTGCGAGATAAACAAGTCCAAAGTCAAAGATCAGGTATTGTCAGACAAAGCAGACCTACGACTATTCCCTCCAGACCCTAACATAAACAAAGAAATCCTTTTTAAGGTAATCAATGTTCTTCCACATAGGAACAGTCGAGGTAAGCAATCCTATTTTTGGCAATTTTACAATAAATGCTACCCGACCTAAAGAATACAATAAAAATAAAACTGTAAGCATGAGGGAAGATATTCAAACTTTTAAACCTCCCTGAATTTTTCAAACACGAGGAAAGTCTAACTTAAGACTATAAACAAGCGCTTCTCGGGAGGCAACCCGAGCACTAACCCTACTTCTTTTTACAATTGTTTCCATTTTATTTTCTTTTTCTTTTTCCTTTTTCTTTTTTTTATTTAACCAGAAATGTAGATTTCCAGGCCACACGACCTTACACACGGCCGTGTTCGTGGCCGTGTGGACCACCGAAATCTTCATACGGACATAATAGTGACAGTGCGACTCAGTTCAACCACTTTCCGACGTCACAGATCCAACCACTCGTCCTCATGGGCACCGACAGAATGGCGCGACCGTGCCTTTCGATCGTGTGAAGCTACTGACTTACATAGCACGACCAATACACGCCCATGGCGCCCAACCGTGCCTACATACTGACTTATCAAGCACGGGAGTAGAGGATTGAAGCACGGGTATGAAGAACCAACACGCATAGGCACACGTTCGTGCGAAGCGGCCGTGTGAATCGACACACCCTAGGGCCACGGGTGTGGGAACGTGCCAGATTTGAAATTCTATTTAAACTCCACAACCCTTCCCTTTCCCCCATCTAACTCCATTTTTCTTCTCTTTTTCACCTTCTTCCTCTCAGACTTATCACTCCATTTACTAACACTCTAGATCCTTGAGCCATTAGACAACATGTCAAAGAAGTGTAAAAGGCCAAACTCCTTAAAGAAGGATAATTACATGAGTTCATGCCGGCAGCTTCAACCAAACAACACACCAAGGGTCTTTGAGACCATTTAGTTTTTATTTTTCATTTCTCTTTCCTTTCATTCTACTTTTCTTTAATAATCTTATGTTTAATTTAGTTTAACTTAGTTTAGTTTCATAGTGTTACGTTCGCCAGGCTGCTTGGGAATCACGCCGACCACCACGATAATGATGCCACTTCTGCCACAGCCAACACCTCCCCAGCCTTAGAGGTCACACCCACCTCGCGAACCATCCGTTAATAAGGACTTCTCAGTCCATTAATATATTTTTTTTCATTTTAGTTTTCTTCTTAGTCTCCTTTCCTTTAGTTTACTTTTCTTTAATTATATATTTAGTTTATTTTAATTAGGTCTTAATAAATCCTGGCTACTTCTCAGTGCGCTACCCAATTTCTTCATCTAGCGCAGGTTCGTCATCAAGACCGACCATCACCATCACCAAAGACACTCCTCCGGGAAAACATCCAAAACACAGGGAGTAATTCTTTCCCCTTCTCATTTGATTTATCCCTTAAATGCTATTATCTATCTTTGTCCATTGAGGGAAATGTACATTTTAAGTGTGGGGGGGTTAATGGTTTTTCTGAGAAAATGCCTAACTTTCTTCATTATTCTCAAACCCTAAGGATAAAAATACCTAAGTTTTTGCATGATTCTCAAAACCCTAAATTTAATCTTGTTTGAAAGTAATTTTCTCATATTACTAATTAAGATGGAATTTCTAATGATTTATGATTTTTATTGGTATGTTTTGGAATAAGTCATAATTAATTGTGCATTGATGATTAAATTTGAAGAATACTAGGGAATCAAGCATGATAAGTCTAATTTTCAAAAATTGAAAACTTTAGGTTGTTAACCTGAATTTGGATATTATCTTGAAGTTTGAAATTTACGAGGTTGATGTCAAAAACACCCATAATTTTTGTGAGATTTTAAGCCTTATAGAGCATCCATTCTTTTTCATGCTCACTTTAACCCACTTACTCCACTAAAAAGCCTACCTTCACAAATTAACCCCTAGTGAACCCCGTTGAGCCTAACAACCCTTTTTATTGATTAACCCACTAATGCTAACCCAAAAACCCTTTGTATTTGTTATCACCCTTCCTTTTGACTACCCTTTAATCGAGATATGTTTTGACTAGTTACCGAAGTTTTTATCATAAGTTGAAATTATCTTTACTTAGTTTGTTCTTAAAAAAAAATCATCAAATCAAAGTATAGTCAGTATTTATATTAGAAGAGTGAACTTATACAAGTTAAAGTCTAATTATCAAAAGAAAAGCTTGTATTAGTAGGTTTATTATTTTCAATGATTATTAACTTAGAAAATTTTAGGTAGGTAACTTATCAATTCAATCTCGATTCTAACCTTCTAATTTTAGCCTTTATCCATACCTTTAACCCTAGCCCCGTTACAACCCTAAGAAAGACCTTTTGATCTGTTTATCATCTCATTTTACAGTGGTGGAGATTTGATTTTCAGGCAAGCCCATGGGATTAACTTTTCAGGTTCGACTTATGAATGTTTAATTTTGACCCTTAAACACTTTTTGAGTGAATTGCGTGAATCTTTTTTGAGGATATCAATCCGAAGAATTGAATTATCCATGTATAAATTATCTATGAATTCGGATAAGGCATTGTTGATAGGAATTATGAATCATGGAAAGTTCGTTTTAATTGTAAGTTGAGAATTTTGCTTGAGGACAAGTAAAAGCTTAAGTGTGGGGGTATTCGATAAACCGTAATTATAACATATTTTATCCCCACATTTAGCCTACTTTTGGATGATTTATCCCTTGATTTATATAAAAAGGTGCTCTTAATCCTTTCTTTTCATTTCTTATACCCAGGAAAGCACCCGAGGATGAAAAGAACGTAAAACAGGCCTAAAACGGAGTAAATGGGCCATATCACGATATCGACACGACCTGGCCCAGAGACCACATGGCCGTGCCACGCCAATAATCTAGAACACGGCCTCTCCCTTGATTTACACGGTCGTGCCTCATTAAGATATTCGAACACAGCCTGAAGTCGATCCACACAGGCGTGCTACATGGCCGTGCCTCTCTCGTCAGAATGAGAAATTTCAATCGGAAAAGGATACTTAGGGAGAAAGAATCACATTCCAAGGAGCCTATATATATCCCCTAAGTGCCACTTTTGAGGAGGAGGCGAGCGAGGCCAAGGAGCCCAGCCGGAAAGGTCAGAATTGTGGGAATCGCTTGAAGTTTGCCAGTTGATCCATCCCAAGAAGCTGAAATTATACTCAAGACGGCGGAATTCTCCTTTAATTTCCTTCAGGGAGTCTTACGGATTTCTTATGTTTTGTTTTATCTTTTCTCTTGAATGTTTTCTTTCTTAGTTATGAACTAAACCCCTCAGATACCTGAAGGGGATGAAACCTAGATGGAACTTGTTATTTGATTTTTGATTTTTATGATAATTACTTAGTTTGTTCTTAATTATGCGTGTTTAATCCAAATCTGATGTGCTTAGGTGGAGGAGGAATAGACCCTGCTTGAGAGTAGATCTAGCATAATTAAGCGGAGTTGATCGAACGCCTAGAGATAGGGTTACGAGATTTGCCGGATTAGGGTGAAACCTAATATGGGAATCCATAGATCGATTTACTGCTATTCTAGGGGGTTATTATAAGAGAACGAGAGTTCCACTAATTAACCTAGGGTTAGACGTTATTAGCCTCGAGAGAGGGTTTAGCATAGGTTAGGGAGTCCTACGGATCAAGCTAAGTAAATAAATCATATCATTCAAGGTTAGATAACAAGTGAAGTCTAGGTGGATTCTTCTTGAGGGTATCGTCGTGATCAATTGAGTTTTTCTTCAAGTTAATTCTCAATTCGTTCTTTTTGTCTTCATCCTTAGTTTAGTTGTCGTTAATTTAGATTAAAACAAACTTCACTTTAATTTTAAGGCTAAATAATAAAAAGAAAGTTAGTATTAGTACTTTTAGTTCCTTTGGGTTTGATATCCGGTCTTGCCTAAGCTATACTACTGTTCGATAGGTACACTTGCCTTTAATTGTTGTCAGAGTTAGTCTTTAGGTTCGATCATTCTTTTATAAATTTTAAAGCTCTGATTTCAACGATCACTACGAAAACAAAAGTTTGCTTATCTGCCTTGCTATCTAAACCAAACTCGTTGTTGAGTTTGTCTCTACTCAACAAATGACCCTTCACATCTTCGAATGAGAGTTTGTTTCTGCCATAAATCATGGTCTCCCTAAAAGACTTATATGAAGGGGGTAAAGAGCACAATAATAGCATAGCCTGATCTTCATCGTCAATATGAACCTAAACATTCTTTAAATCATTTAAAAGAGTAATGAATTGACCAATGTGATCTCTAAGAAGCTCATCTTCATTCATACGAAACGTAAATAGGCGTTTATTTCAACACTAAACGGTTAGCCAGGGACTTAGTCGTATAAAGAGTTTCTAACCTTTTCCACAATGCGGATGAGGTTTTCTCCATCAATATGTCCTGCAATACCGTATTCGCGAGGCACCACTGGATTACAGACAAGGCCTTTTCATCAAGCTCTTACCATATTTTTTGATTTAGATTCTCAGGCTTTTTCCCGGTAACAACCTTTTTCAAGCCGGTTTGAACTAGAATTGCCATCATCCAAACTTGCCACAGATTAAAATTTGTCTCACCATCGAACCTCTCAATTTCAAACCTTGTTGTTGCCATATCTGAATGGGCTGATCTATGAATGTAACATCCTAAAATTTGGAATTTTATGTGTTGCATTGTTTTTGGTGTTAAGCTTGTTAAATTATTAATTGTGTATGTTTAGGAGGCCCTGAGAAGGCTCGGGATTTATTTGGACCTAGTAATTTTTTTTTGAAATTTAGCACTTTAAGGAGATAAAGTAAGTGACTTTAAAGCATATGGAAATAATTGAGTAAGTAGCTAGCATAAATGAACAATTGGAAAAAAAAGGATATGGCGCCACATGATGGACCTTGAGGGAAGAGGTTCGAATCTTTTTGTGTGCATATTTGACTTTTATTTTTGCATTCCTTCCTTAAAGTGTCGGCCAAGGAGTATTTATGGCAAGTTTGACTTCATTATTTTTGGTAAGGTGGCTATAAGAATAATGCAAGGTTGAAGTTGGCGAAAGGAATCAAGAGATATAGGAAAGAAAGGGGGACATGAGGCTTATTTCATGGGTGATGTTTTGGAAAGCTTGGGTGGCCAAACTCTTATCCTAGGGGGGATGCATGTGGACGGTTTTGGGGAGAATAGGTAGCTGAATTTTTTTTTATTTTGGCATTTGGTAAAGACTTAGTAGTCTTTTGGCAAAAATTCCCTTTGGCAACTTTGTGTCATTTCTCCCAATTTTGCAACCCTCCTTGCCGAAACATATTAGCACAATAGTGCATTGTTTTTCTCTTTTGTTTGGTCACATACTCATTTTCTTTCCACCTTCCTTGATAGCTGAATTCTCCTTTGCCTTTTGATTGAATTTTTGGTGCTTGTTAGGCCAAAACCTTTCTCTTTGCACTATTTGGTGTGCTCCAAATTTCTTTCTACCTTGTGCCAAAATTACAAGCCACTAAAGAACATATTTTCTTCCTCCTTTCTTCTTGTTGCCGAAAGTATCCAACCTTTGTGACCAAATCATCTTTTCTTATCATTTTTGGAGAAACCGAAACTAGTTTGCACCTTTTCTCTTCTTTTAATCACCTTTCAATTCTTCTTCCATTTCTTAAAAATAAAACTCCATCTTGATCAAAACTTTTTCTTTCATTCATTTCCTCCACAACCGAATCTAATAGCAAATTAACCCTCCACTATTTCTTCTTTTTCCTTTGTGTTTGAACATTATCTTTTGACGAATCGGTAAGTAATATTTTCTTCTCAATTTCTTCTCTATGGCCGAATTTATGTTTTTGTCTTGGGATGATTCTATTAATCAGAATCATCATCCCCTTTTCTCTCTCACAACATGATCATTTTTTTCTTTTGGTAGAATCCTAGCGGGAGGCCGAACTTCACTCTAAGTCTTAAGTCGAACGACGAACATCGGATTCAATATCGTACAGTAAGAAATCTTTATGGATTATTGATAGTGCCCAATAAGCCGATTGATGATCTAAGGAGTAATAAATTGTTGACTTTATGTTTTAGGGAATAAATCGTTGATCCATCCAATTGTTGATCATTCGGGATTAGTGGTAAGCCGATCTTCACCCTTTTTGACAAATTCGTACTTATCGTAATACTAATCGATGGAGGCTTGTGGTAACGATTCAAAAGGGAAGCCGAGTGGAGATCTCAAAAGGAGCGGGTTAGCGATCCCTACTCCTAAATTCAAACGAAAGGCTGTTTCGGCGATTCGAGACTTTCCACCGGGTTGTGGACCCTCATCCGGTGAGAATCAACTATTCGAGGTTGTTCGCAATTGTGAGGTATCAGCGATTCGGGACTTTCCATCGGGTTGTAGACCGTCAACCGAGGAAAACCGACAAATCGTAGTTGTTCGCGATCCCGAGGGTAAAATCTTAGATCGTTTGTTTAAGAGCAGATTTATTAAATAGTGAGCAATGTCTAATCGAGCGTTATAATATTTTAGGTGTCGACAATCAGGAAAGCGTAGTGCTTACCGTAATCAGGTGTGTAATCTCACACCGTGGACAATGGTAAGTGGGTTACACACTGAGTTCTAGTAACTCACCCTATTTTCCTTACCCTTCTCAGGTAATGATCAGTGATGGAGACTTGGGCTGTGGATGACTCGGTGGGGCCCATACTACGAATAATGGTTATTTGAAATTTAGATTTCTTTTTAAGTACTTTTAATTATTTTGCTATTTTAAGTTAAGTTGTAATAAGGCCTCTGGATAAATTTTTAATATTGTTTTATGTTTGATGGATTTTATAAATTGCTTTAAATACTTCAAGTAGGATTTTTTTTAAAACTTAAATAAACGTTTTTCTCAAACGGATATGTAAAAAGGGTTTCATTCATAAATATTTTAACTCGGAAAATTTTCTCTCAACAATGTTCTTCATATTTTTCCAAAATTATCTTTCAAACTCTTTTAAATCTTCTCGTAATATTAACTAAATTTTCTAAGTTTCGATTTATAAACTCTTACGTCTCAAATTGTTTGATTTATCAATCAACCTTAGTTTTCAATAAACTCCATGTCAAAGTTTTGAAAATCTATTTTACTTAGATCTTTAAAGGTCTAGATGTACATTTATTTCATATGACATGTCAAATCTGGCCTTAACGCATAGACCGGGTTTGGGGTGTTACAATGAAAATTAAACTAGCTCTGATACCACTTGTTAGGATCGACTCGATTAAGCAACAAGAAAAAATAGCGGAATAAATTGAGAAATTGAACACACAAATTTAGCGAGGAAAAACCCTTCCAAAGAGGATAAAAAACCACGGGCAAAGATAATTTTACTATAATGGGAAAAGAACGAAGAGTACAAAAGATGGAGATAAAAAACTAAACCTCGAAAACCCGAAAACAAAGAACCCTCAAAATGTAAACACAAAATTCTCTAAATGTGCTATGAGTTCTAATATCTAATTGGTGTATTTTCTAAGGTTGTAAAAAAGCCTATTTATAGGCTAAATTAATAGGTTAAATAATAATAAAATAATCTAAATAATCAGAGTTTGATTGAAACAAATAAACAGAGTTTAACTGAAAGATTATTTCTCAAATTTGACTGAAATAGGAGTCATACTCAACATACACAAATAGGGGAAGATGAGGAGAATACAAGTACAAGTTCTATACCTTCAAAACCGATAGGAACGAAAAAAAGTTCATATTCCTATTTTTCCTACATAACCAAGTAGAAATTCTAGAAACACTAGAATGGAAGAAATACAAACTTCAATAATTATCTAACAAATGAAACTTGGAACAAGTAATGTAATTACATTTTCAAATTTCCAATCCAGGAAATATTATACATATATTGAAATTACATTTCAATTTAGAGAATTTAAAACATATTCTTTGCATGCTTTATTAGATACTGGAGCTACAACAAGTAGTTGCAAAAAGAATGCCATTCCTTTAGAAAAATGGGAACATATGAAACATCCAATAAAAGCCATAGAATAGATGGTAATGAAACCATAATCCAATATAAAGCTAGAAATGTACCAATCTACATAAATAATGTAAGATTTGTGATACCTAAAATATTATGCTTTCCTGCAATGCATGGAGATATATTATTAAGAAATAATTTTATATATCAACATTTACCATTTTCTATTGATAAAAATTTAATTATGTTATCTGTAGAAAAAACTTTTGTAGAAATACCGTTAGTAAAAAATTATAAATTTATTTGTTGTTTAAAATATTAGAAAATAATTTTAGAGAAGAACCACTAAAATTATGGAAAAATAGCCTTAGATATTGTGAAATTAAATTGGAAAATCCCAATAAAATTATTAGAGTTAAACTAATGATCTATACTAAACAAGATATAGATGAATTCAATATACAAATTAAAGAATTATTAAAAAAAGGATTAATAGAAATAACAAATAGTCCACATTCTAGTCCAGCCTTTATGGTTAAAAATCATGCCGAAATAAAAAGAGGAAAAGCTAGAATGGTTATTAATTATAAAAGATCAAATCAAAATATTATTTTTTATGGATATTTTATTCCAAGAAAGGATGTTTTAATTAATCAAGCTAAACAAGCAAAATATTTTAGTAAATTTGACTGTAAATCAGGATTCTGACAAATCATGCTAACAGAAGAATCCAAGCCTTTGACATCTTTATCAATGGAAAGTAATGCCATCTGGATTATGTAATGCACCACAAATCTTTCAAAGATGGATGAATTCTATATTTAATAAATATAAAAAATTTTGTGTAGTCTATATAGATGATATTTTAATATTTTCAGATACATTAGAAAAACATAGAAAACATTTAAATATCATTTCTCAAGAATTCATAAAACATGGAATCATACTAAGTCCTAAGAAAATAGAACTAGAAAAAACAGAAATAGAATTCTTAGGATTAAAATTATCTGCAGATTGTCTTAAACTACAAGATCATATTATAGTAAAAATAAAAGAATTTCCTAAAAACGTTGATGATAAAAAGCAGCTTCAACAATTTTTGGGAATTATTAGTTATGGAAGAAATTTCTTTCCTAACTTATCTGAAAAAAATAGGTAAGTTATATGAAAAGCTAAAAAAAGGATAAACCCTTTATCTGGTCCAAAACAGACTCGGAAATCATAAAAAATTTAAAATCTGAAATAAATCATATTCCAAAAGTTTATTTACTTAAAAAAGGTGACAAATTAATTTTAGAAACAGATGCCTCACAAAATTATTGGGGTTGTATTTTAAAAGCTAAAACAATAAAAAATGAAGAATTAATATGTGGATATAGTTCGGGAAAATTTAAACCAAATGGAATTAATTATGTTTATATATGTAAAAGAATTATTAGCAATAAAGAAAGGAATAAAAAAATTTCTTATATATTTAGCACCTGAATTTTTTTTTATAAAAATTGATAATTAGACAGTTAAACATTTCCTTACTAATAAAAGTTTGGAAACAGTACCTAGAAGAATTAGGTGGTGCAATGAATTATGTACTTTTAATTTTGAAGTCTTATATGTAAAAGTAACTAACAATATTATTGCTAATTATCTTAGCAGGCCATATCGATAAAGGTAAAAAACCTCTAAAAAACAATTTGGTGAATGGACTACTCTCCTGTAACACCCCTTACCCGTATTCAATGTCGAAACAGAGTACGAGGCATTACCGGACTTGAAACACAAACATTCACAAATTCCGAGTCATAAATTTTCGTCCAAATTAAAACCATTCATATTCAAACATAATGTTCCTAATACAAGCCTACGAAGCCCAAAACATACTTTAGAAGTGGTTCGGGACTAAACCAAGAACTCAGGAAAGTTTTACAAAACTTTGAAATTTTTTGCTAATTGCAGGGCTCACATGCCCGTGTGGTCCGAGGGACACACTCGTGTGACCCTAGGACATGCCCATGCTTCAAACCGTGTTCAAATTAGGGTGCTCTCTGACTTGTGCCACACGCCCGTGTGCTAGGCCGTGTGGTAAATTAATTTAATTCGAATTAAGTGCAGGTTTCACACTGCCAAGACACACGCCCGTGCTCTAGGCCGTGTAGTACACATGGTTGAGACACACGCCCATGTCTTTGCCCATGTGCTCAATTTTGGACATTCTGTTTTTCAACAATTAAGGTGCATAGGACACACGGATGAAACACATGCCCGTGGGGCAGACTGTGTGTCACACACGGCCTAGACACACGCCCGTGTGGAAAAAAAAAAGGCTATTTACAAAGTCATTTTCCACCCTCATTTACACCTACACTTACACCAATTCAATGACACAAGTCGTAGCATACTTAGGCAACCAACACATCCACAACCAAGGTATTAACATCACATTCACATGCTAACATCTAACATGCTTTAACAATCATAATTTATCGACACAATTCATGCAAGTTTCCATAATCATGAATGGTATCAACATATAAATATACTCATAACCAACATTAGCCAACTTACATGGCCATATACAAAATGAAATCATTAACCATTATAAGCCAATACATTTGGCCACATTACCAATGACACATTTAACAAAATGACCAAGTCCCTATACATGCCATGCATTCAAAATGCTAAGACCACTAATACCCAAAATGAGAGTTTGATAGTGTGATCCGAATCTCCGACGATCTCCGATTTCGAGTTAGTTTGACGACACTATAAAAACATGGAAAATAAACGGAGTAAGCTATATAGCTTAGTAAGCTCGTATGCAAGAAATAAGCAACCTTACCATGCACATAACATTCAACTATTATAACATAATTAAATATAGATTTACCATGGTCTCATGATCTATCCCATCATAAAAACTTACCTCATATTCATCATTTCACATATTTATTAAACATGGGCTTTATGTACATACCTAAGCCATCTCAAAATGAACGTACACATATTCTCATCTTTGACATAACCATGAACCACTCTGAATAACAATGTCAGATACTCGGGAAAATTTGCACACTAAGTGCCACATATGTAGCCAAAGCTACCTAAGTCTCATATTACATAATCGCTCGCTCTTGAGCTATCGACAGGCCTGCTCACACAAGCTGTCAGTCAAGACGTAGCTACACAGTGCTGCTCGCACAAGCTATCAAGTATTCACAACATATGCCAGTATATTCATCCACCGGTAGGATGTACGAGACCAGCACCCGGATCACATAATCACATAACACATAATGACCCTAGTGACATGTCACTTGTATCCTAACCTATTCCTAAGGTTCTAACGAGATTTTTTGCTTGTCGATTGGTCTTCGGACTTGTTCGTAGGATTATACTCATTCACAAAATCAAACATACAATTCATGCAATATTAAAGCATTTAAATACAATTATTCTAAGCTTATTTTTAACATACGAACTTACCTCGGTACAAAATGGATAATTGTTTGATTTAGTCCATAATCTTGTTCTTTCCCCGATTTAGGTCAGAACCTCGTCTTTCTTGATCTATAATATCAAGTTTAGCTTATTCAATTATCACATTATTCAATTTAATCCCGAAAACACCCTATAGAAAAAGTCACATTTTTGCCCCTATCTTTTTAACTTTTTACATTTTAGTCCCTAGGCTCGTAAAATGATTTTCATTTAATTTCATTACACCCAAGCCTAGCCGAATCTATTTCATGCTCATAACAACCCATATTTTTCATTTATTCACATTTTTACACACATTTTTCAACTTTTACGAATAGGTCCTTATTTAACATTTTCATAAAAAATCACTTAGTAAATGTTGTTTATCCAACACCAAACTTGCATAATCTACCATTAGACATCAAAATACACAAATATCTAACATGGGTAAAATTTTAGACTTTGACATCTCTTCAAATTAGTCCTTGAAATAGCTAGATTAGGTTGAGACAACTTAAAAAACATAAAATCATGAATAACGGGGCAAGAACGTACTTACGATCGAGCTTGAAAGTTGGTCAAAACCTTAGCTATGGAGACCCTTTAGTTTTCAGCTATGAGGGATGAAATTAGAAAGATGAACATATTTTATTTGTTTTATTTTGGCTTTATTTACCAAATGACCAAAATGCCCTTCACTTAAACTTTGATATTTTTCCCTAACCATGTCCATTTTTGTCCATGCTAAATTTTAATGGTCTAATTACCATCTAAGAACCTCTAGTTTAAGATTTCATAGCAATTAGACACCTCTAGCTTCTAGAACACACATTTTGCACCTTTTGCAATTAAGTCCTTTTAACTAAATTAAGTGCCCAAACATCAAAATTTTCGAACGAAATTTTCACTAAATCATTCCATAAAACTGTAAATCATAAAAATATAATAAAAATAAATTTTGCTGCATTCGATTTGTGGTCTCAAAACTACTGTTTCGACTAGGCTCAAAATCGGGTTGTTACAACTCTCTCCCCTTTAGGGATTTTCGTCCCTGAAAATCTTACCAAAAAAGAGGTTTGGGTACTGTTTTCTCATAGCTTCCTTAGGTTCCCACGTAGCCTCTTCGACCCCGTGTCGTTGCCATAAAACTTCGACTAGAGTTATACTTTTATTTCTCAACTGTTTGACTTCTCGAGCCAAAATCTGTATCGGTTCCTTACCATAAGTCATGTTTGGTCGAATCTCAACCTCTGTCAGAGAAATCACATGTAAAGGGTCTGATCGATAACGTCACAACATCGACACATGAAATACATTGTGAATCCTTTCCAACTCTATCGGTAAAGCTAACCGATATGCCACTGGCCCTATTCTTCCAATAACCTCATATGGCCCAATGAAACGCAGACTCAATTTGCCTTTGCGACCAAATCTTAGAATTTTCTTCCACGAAGATACTTTAAGAAATACTTTATTACCAACTTGAAACTCAATTTCTTTTCTTTTCAAATCCGCGTATGATTTTTGTCTATTCGAAGCTGCTTTCAAATAATCACGAATTACTTTCACGTTTTCTTCGGTTTCTCTAACCAAATCAACCCCGTGAATCTGTCTCTCACTGAGCTCGATCCAGTACAACGGAGTTAGACACTTGCGACCATACAATGCCTCATACGGTGCCATCTTTATACTCGACTGGAAACTGTTGTTATAAGCAAATTCAACTAAAGGTAGATACTTTTCCTAACAACCTTCGAACTTTAATACACAACAGTGAAACATATCTTTGAGTACCTGAATCATTCTCTCAGATTGACCATCGGTTTGCGGATGATATGCGGTGCTAAAATTCAACTTTGTACGTAAAACTTCTTGCAACTTTTCCAAAATTGAGACGTAAATCTCGGATCTCTATTTGAAATAATAGAAATAGGCACTCTGTGCAATCTCACAATTTCAACAATATACAATTTAGCTAGCTTATCAAGTGAATAGTCGGTACGTACCAGAATAAAATGAATCGATTTTGTCAATCTATCAACCACAACCCATACGGTATCTTTCTTTTTCGGAGTCAAAGGCAAACCTATTTCAAAATCCATCGTAATTCTATCCCAATTCCACTTGGGTACTATTACTAGCTGAAGTAAGCCCGAAGGTACTTGGTGTTCGGCTTTTACTTGTTGACAAATCAAACATTTCGATACAAATTTAGAGATATCTCGTTTCATACCTGACCACCAATATAGTTTCTTCAAATCATTATACATTTTCAAATTTCCTGGATGAACAAACAGACAACCATTATGCGCCTCATGAAGAATTTTCTAAATAATCTCATCATTTTTCAGTACACATATTCTATCCCGGAACATTAAGCAATCATCAAAACTGATCCAAAAGTCTGAATCACTACTCGATTCACACTGAGCTCTTTTGGCTTGCAATTCACTATCACTTTTTTAAGCTTCACAAATTTGCTGAAGGAATATAGGTCTAGCTCTCAACTCAGCTAGAATTGAAATATCCTCAGATAAAGTCAACCTCGTATTCATAGCTCTCAAGGAAAATAAGTACTTTCTGCTCAAAGAGTCTGCGACTACATTCGCCTTTCCGGGATGGTAGTCAATTACCAACTCATAATCTTTTAGTAGCTTAAGCCATTTCTACTGTCACAAATTCAAATCCTTCTGAGTCATCAAGTACTTTAACCTTTTATGATCCGAAAAGACACCATACAAATGATGTCTCCAAATCATCAAAGCAAACACTATGGTAACAAATTATAGATCATGCATCGGATAATTCTTCTCATGCGGTTTCAACTGTCTCGAGGCATAGGCTATCACCTTGCCCTCTTGCATCAGCACACATCCTAATCCATTCAGTGACGCATCGCTATAAATCACAAATCCTTTTCTCGGTTCAGGTTGTACTAAAACCAACACCTCAGTCAATAATGATTTCAACTTCTCAAAGCTTTGCTGACATTTTTCAGACCATTCAAACTTAACATCTTTTTGCAACTGCTTAGCCATAGGAGTAGTGATTATCGAAAAACCCTTAACAAATCACTGATAATAGCTAGCTAAGCCCAAAAAGCTTCTAACCTCTGATACATTTCTCAGCGGCTTCCAATCAACAATTGCTGAAATCTTACTCGGATCAACCCGGGTACCATCTCCTGAAACAACATGTCCCAGAAATTAGACTTCTCGGAGCCAAAACTTACTTTTGCTAAACTTAGCAAACAATTTCTTATCTCTCAAAGTCTGCAACACAATTCTTAAATGTTCGGCATGCTCAGACTCATCCCAAGAATAAATTAAAATGTCATCAATAAATACAACCACAAACTTATCCAAATACGATCGGAAGATCCGATTCATCAAATCCATAAAAACAACAGGAGCATTAGCTAATCCAAAAGGCATAACAAGAAATTCATAATGCCCATACCTCGTTCGGAAGGTGGTTTTCGGCACATCTGAGTCTTTAACTCTCAGTTGATAATAGCCGAATCTCAAATCTATCTTCGAAAATACTATTACCCCTTTCAACTGATCGAAAAAATCATCAATTTTTAGTAAGGGATACTTGTTCTTTATTGTAACCTTGTTGAGCTAACGATAATCGATACAAAGTTTCATGGATCTGTCTTTCTTCTTGACGAATAATACTGGTGCACCTTAGGGAGAAAAACTCGGTCTTGCAAAACCCTTATCTGTTAACTCTTGTAACTGAGCTTTTAATTCTTTCAATTTGGTCAGAGCCGTTTTATATGGAGCAATCAATATTGGTATAGTCCTCGGTACCAAGTCAATAGCAAACTTCACCTCTCTGTCTGGTGGTAACCCTGGCAACTCTTCTGGAAACACATCTGGATATTCAAAAACTACCAGTATCGATTCAATCTTCAATTTAAACACTTTCATATTCAGTACATACGCAAGAAATGCTTCACAACCCTTTTTTACATACCTCTGAGCCGACATAGATGAAATCACAACAGGCAATTCACCCGACTTATTTGATTCAACCTGAAGAATTTCATTGTTTTGACATTTCAATTCTATAACTTTTGTCTATAATTCACTACTACATCATGTAGTGTCAACAATCCATTCCAAGAATCACATCAAACTCATCAAATGGAAAAAGCATTAAGTCAGCCAGAAAACAATGACCCCAAATCATCAAAGGACAACCCTTGCAAACTTTATTGACTAATACATATTTGCCTAAGGGGTTTGACACTTTAATCACAAACTCAGTAGACTCAACAGGTAAATTCTTACTAGATACCAAATTCATACAAATATAGGAATGAGTCAATCCAGGATCGATTAATGCAACTACATTAGTATCATAAAGAGAAAATGTACCAGTGATCACATCAGGGGAGGACGCATCCTCGCGAGTACGAATGGCATAAGCTCTAGTAGGTGCTCTAGCTTTCAATCTCACAGCTGAATCATTGGATACACCTCTACAACTGGTCCCATTTCCCATATTTCTCACTGGTCTCCCTCTAGCAGCAGTGTTACTCGATCTTGCATTCTAAAAATTATCCTTTTCAACCATTTTAGGGCAATCCCGAATGAAGTGATCTTGGGAGCCACATTTAAAATAAGACCAGTTGTTCATCCGACATTCATCGGGGTGTCGCCTACCACAGTGTTTGCATTCAGGCTTATTAGACCTAGGGTTACCAATACTCGCTGTAATCGGACATTCTCATGACATCCTAATCATTATACATTTAAAAATGGGATTATTCTCATGATATTCTGCATTCATGCAAATGTCGTCCATAATACATTTAGTTGGGAGCATTAGATTCATTTCAATTATAGCATCCTAATCATTTGGCATAAACATAAGTCTACAGGATATGTTCCCTAGAGGACGGTGTAGCAACATCAGTGAATTCACCAGTCCTATCTCCCTGATCAACAGTTGGAATAGGTCGAAGATTGCAAATCTTGTCACCCTAAGCAGTAGTTGAACAAGATCAAATGACAAATCTTATCCTCCTAAAGTTGCAGTGAAGTAGATTGAAGCTACCAACCTTATCTCCCTGAAGTTGCAGTGGAGCAGGTTGAAGTCACAAGTCTTATCTCCTTGAAGTTGCAGTGGAACAGACTGAAGACAATTAATCCCATCTCCCTGAAGTTGCAGTAGAGTGGATTAAAATGATGAATCCTATACCCCTGAAGTTGCAGTAGGTCAGATTGAATTTACCGTAGAAGATCTCATCTCCCTGAAGTTGCAGAGGAATAGATTGAAGACAACAGATCTGGCATTCCTGAAGTTGTAAGAAGCAGATCGAAGACATTAGATATTGTCTCCCTGAGTTTGCAGTGGAGCAGATTGAAGTCAGCAGATCTGGCATTTCTGAAGTTGCAGGAAGCAGATCAAAAATGTCAGTCTTGTCTCCCTAAAGTTGCAGTGGAGCAGATTGAAGACAACAGATCTTATCTTCTTAAAGTTACAGGAGGAAGATCGAAGACGTTAGCTTTAGATATCTGAGTTTACAGTAGAGCAAGCTAAAAGACAGTAGATCTGGCATTTCTGAAGTTGCAGGAAGCAGATCAACAACATCAGATCTGGCATTTCTGAGGTTGCAGTGAAACAGATCGAAGACATTAGTCTTGTCTCCCTGAAGCTGCAGTGGAGCAGATTGAAGATGACAGATCTTACCTTCCTGAAGTTGCAGGAAGAAGATCAAGGACATTAGTCTGGTCTCCTTGAGTTTGCAGTGGAGCAAATTAAAATAGCAGATCTGGCATTCCTGAAGTTGCAGTGAAGCAGATCAAAGACATCAGCCTTACCTCTCTGAGTTTGCAGTAGAGCAGGCTAAAAGACAACAGATCTTGCCTTCTTGGTATTTCAGTGAAGCGGATCGAAGATACTAGTCTACCTCCCTGAAGTTGCAGTGGAGCATATTAAAAGATAGTGGATACTGCCCTCTTGAAGTTGCAGTGAAGCAGATTGAAGCCATCGTACTTGTTGAAATCAAGATAAAGTTCCAATACCGTTGAAGTTGTAGTGGAGTTGGAAGCCATTTGAAGAAGACGAGGACCAAGAAGTCAAGGCTCAACAAAGACCGGGCAAAATGAGTCCTTTTATCGTCTTTGCTCTATTCTCGTTACACGGCAATGAGCAAAGAGGGGCAGCTGTAATCGGCCTCGCTCGGGCCCATTCCATTCAGAAAAAACCAAAAAAAATATAATAATAATAAAATGTCCAAGTTTATTCTTTTACAGCCCATTTTACAAACCAATCCTCAAAGCCTAAATTTAATTTACCCGTAGCCCACTTACACCCCAGACCCAAAACAGACCTAACCCAACTGACCTACGAGGCCCAAAAGGCCCAAAACTAAATAAAAAACAAGGGTTTCTGAAACCCTAGGAAATCCTCGTGCCGCAAGCAGCCCCTTCCTCGCGCCCAAGCCATCAGTCGCGCCGCAGTTTGCTCAAATCACCCTATCGCCGCCACGTTCCGTGCCAATGACCTGCAAAAAGGAAAGCAAAAGGCAGTAAAAATGGAAAATGAGACAGAATATGTATTTCCTTTTTTTTCGGGTTATAAAAACCCCAAATAATCTGTAAAATGGACGGACACAGAGGCATATACACAGATAATACAATATACAAAGTCAAAAAAAGAAAAAAATACCAGATCAACAAAGGTTTTCTTTTATTATTATTTTTTTCCATTTTCGAATGCTATAAATTTTTTGTATATGCTGTTTTATTTCTTTTGGAAACTCTAAATATATATATATAACATATTTAAAAGAAAAAGAAAAAAACTTACATCTTTTTTGAAATTTCGGCCACCGTGTATGGTGGCCGACGACGGTGGCCGACGCGGTGGTTCGGCGCTTGTGTTTGGACTAGATATCGCCCAGAAGAGAAAGTTTTGAGGGTCAGAGTCGGAATTTTTTTTTAAAACCGAAGGAATGAATGATTTTTAGAAAAATTTGGACTTTTATAGGGTTGACGAAATGACATCGTTTCATCCTGGGCATTTTAGAGCCAAAACGATGCCGTTTTGATAAACCCGACCTGCTTCCTTAGGATTCACGTGTTTTGCCTTGAGTGGGCTATTTATGTGCGCAGTCCCTTCGCTTTTTAAGCCTATTACAATTAAATCTTTTTTAAGTTTTAATTTGGCCCCGTAATTCTATTTCTTTTCTATTTTAGTCCCATAATAAGCGGCGCCATTTTGGATGATAGGGATATTTCCTCATTTGGTCCTCCCTTGTTGTGCGCGCGTTCAATAAGGCTCTTTTCCTTTTATTTATCTTCAGATTTGCCTCAAACTTTTATTTTAAGCGCAATTTTGTCCTTTTTTTTTATCTCTTTTGAGATTATTGATATTTTATTAGTGTTATCATTATTAATTTTAATTTTTATTATTATTACTATTATCATTATTATCATTACTATTAATTAATTTTAGTATTACTACAATTATTTTTACTACTATAATCATTATTTTAGTATTATTACTATCATTATTATTATTATTATTATTATTACTATTATTATTACTAATTTAGTATTACTTTTATTTTTATGATCATTACTTTAATATTACTACCACTATAGTTTTTTTTATTCATTAGTATTATTATTTTATATTCATTATTATTACTATTATTTTTTTATACATATTATTACTATAATTGTATTTATTATTATTATTATTATTATCATCGACATTATTATTGCTATTTTTATTATTTCTATCATTTTGTTTTTACTGTTTGTTTATTAATATATTTTATTTTTATTTTTTTATTTTTTACCATTATTATTATTTTTTTATTTTTTAAATTAGCCTATAGTATTTATTTATTTATTTATTGATTTACCACTAACTTTTATTTTTTGATATTATTTTCTTTTATTTTTTTTATCATTTCATGTAATTGTTGATTTTAGGTTTTATTTCATTGTATTTTATTTTTTATTTTGTTATTTACGTTATTATCCTCATTATATTCAATTATGCATGTGTACTGCACCCCATCTTCCATTTTATTACAATCAAATCACATATTGCCCGATGCACTAAACTTTTCATTTTAAAATTAGCAAACATTCCGCGTTCTAAGGTTCGAAAGAAATCGTACCGTGACTTACTGGGTTTCGATTTTTCTCATCGAATCTAAAGAACCTATTGTTTTCCTTTATAAATTAAAACCCATAAACTTCAAATCAAAACTTATTCTCGAAAATTCAAAATGTTATATCCTAACTTATTGGATATAATGTTTTGTGTTTCGAGGTAAGAATTTTCTACAAATAAAGGCGAGCCTAGTTTCGAAGTCATGAGATGTTGTATCCTAACTTATTGGATATAGCACTTTATTTCTTCGAGTAAGTAAGTCTTGGTTTTCTTTCAAATAAAAGAATCATATTTTAAATTTTTCAAAATTTCGACTTTAGGACATGAAATTATCAATTAGGTACCAAATTTTGGGTGTTACGAGGGTGCTAACCCTTCCTCGTACGTAACCGGCTCCCGAACCTATTTTCTTGTATTTCGTGGACCAAAATCAATGTTTTGAAATAAAACGTTTTATAAGGTGATCCAATCACACCTAAGTAAAAAAGGATTGGTGGCGACTCCTGTTTTTTTTAAAGTCGACCCCCATTTTTTTAAAAAAACTTACAATTGGTTTCGACACTCGCTATAGACGTAGTCTGGGCCTTAGAACCCGAATATTGCTTCCCACGATCTCTGTTGGGATACCCATCTGAAGCATTCGAACGAGTATGCATATCCCTCGATTTCTTTAACGAAGACTGAAATAACTTATTTATTGGCCTCTTTCTCGAGTCTCTAGCCACAACCTCAGCTTTTCTCTTTTCTTTGCTCAACTCTTCAGCTTTGCAAGCTCGCTCAACTAGCACAACAAATTCTTTCAGTTCCAAAATCCAAACTAATAGTCTGATATCCTCATTCAAACCATCTTCAAATCTCTTACACATGATAGCCTTTGTTGAAACACATTTCCGAGCATACTTACTGAGTCTAACAAACTCTCGCTCGTATTTAGTCACAATCTCTTTTAGCTCCAAGAACTCTTTGCGTTTCTGATCAATAAACCGTTTGCTGATATATTTCTTTCTGAACTCCTCTTGGAAGAAGTCCCAAGTAACTCTTTCCCTTAGTACTACCAATACTAAAGTGTTCCACCAATGATATGCCGGATCCCTCAAGAGTGATATAGCACATTTCAAGCACTCTTCCAGTGTGCAAGAAAGCTCATCAAATACCCAGATAGAGTTCTCAAGCCAGAATTCTGCCCTCTTGGGATCATCATGGACATTTGCTCTAAATTCTTCAGCCCCTTGCTTTTGAATCTTATCGACTGGAGCCTTGTTCAGTTTTACCATTTCCAAACCTTGAGGAGCTAGGGGAATCAATTGAGGGTTAGGTGGGGGTGGAGGATGTTGGACAGACGGATTTGTCCAAACAAACTCAGTAAGCAACTCATTCAATCTTTGGAAGAAGGCTTCCCTAGCCTTTCCTCCTTGACCAATTGTCATAGGTCTACTTTCAGATGGCGCGGTCCCTTGGGGGCAGGAGCCGGTGCATTACTTTCAATGTCATCAGCCACTTCTCGGTCGGGATCCATTTACTATATGAAAACACAGTTTAAATTGTCAGGAGTTGTAACACTATTAAAATTCATATATGGCATGTACAGCTAGACTCTTAAACATGCTGCGTTAGTCTGATAACTGACTAAACTATAGCTCTGATACTACTAAATGTAACACCCATTACTCGTATTCAATGCTGGAACAGGGTACGAGGCATTATCGGACTTACAACATAAGCATTCACAAATTTTGAGTCATAAATTTGCGTCTAAATTAAAACCATTCATATTCGAACATAAAGTCCATAATACAAGCCCACGAGGCCCAAAACATACTTTAGAAGTGGTTTGGGACTAAACTGAGAACTTAGGAAATTTTTACAAAACTTAGAAAATTTTTGCTAACTGTAGGGCTCACACGCCCGTGTGGTCCAAGGGACACGCCCGTGTGACCTTGGGACACCCTCATGCTTCAGACCGTGTTTAAATTAGAGTTGTAACATCCCGAAATTGGGCCTAGTAGGATTGGGCCTATTGGGCCTTGATCATAAAAGCGTTTTAAAATTTTTGGGAACAAGAGAATGGCATTATTGTAAATTGGACTTATTATTTAAGTGAATTTGGAAAGTTACGGGGTTTCTATGAAGTTTCGGGTTCAAGTTAGGCTATAGGTAAATTTTTGTGTTTATGTTCTTAAGGGGGGAGAAGGTAAGTGGCATCAAGACTTAAGGAAATAAGTGTGCATTTTGTTAGCATAAGGAGTCAATTGGTAAAGTGGCAAGTGGCGTGTGGAGTGTACTAATGGTTTAAGGTTTGAATCCCACCTAGTGCAAATATTTTGGATTTAATTTTTGTGCTATATGGTAAGTATCGACTAAGGCTTAAATAAGGCAAGGTGGACTTTTTAATTTTGGCAAGGTGGCTAAGGAATTTAGGAAAGGATGCAGGTAGGGAAAGAAATCAAAAGAAAGCGGAAAGTATAGGGAACATGTTGGCACAAAGAGAGGAAAGTGTTATGGAAAATTTTGGTTGGCAAATTTTGACCTTTTTGCAAGGTAATGGATGGTTTTGGCATAGGGAGAGGATAGCCAAATTTTGCTAGGATTTTTTGGCAATTTTAGTGCTTGAAAGGTTGTTTCTTTTTAGCTTTTTGTGTCATTTTTCTTTCTCTCCAAATTTCCTCTTCTCTTTGCTGAATTTTCAAGCCTTTAGTGTGCATTTTTATATCTTCTTTTCTTCCTTGTTTGTCGAAAGTACCTAAGCCTTTGAGACCAAATTATTTCACTCGTTTTCCTTTGGAAAATCGAATTCTCATAAACACTCCTTTTCATCTTTCTTTTCCTTTTTACAAAATTTTCCAACCCTTTCTTCTTCTTCTCAAATCCATATCCTCCATAGTCAAATATCATTGTTCATTTTCCTCAATAGCTGAACCTTTCATCTCTTCTTTATCTTTTCTTCCCATCCGTATTATCACTCACTCCTTTGATCAATCGGTAAGTAGTAGTTCTCTCTTTGTCAATAACTTTGTTTCATTCGAGTTTTTCCTTAATAAATCGCATGTTCTTCTTTCTCTTTCTCGTTGGGTCTGAGTTACATTCTTTTCTGTGATATGGCCATCGAGGGGCTTAGGACTTTCAACAAGGTTAAGGAGCACAAGTGATTTGTATTAACCAAATCGTTATCATCGACTCGTCAAGCAAGTGGGGTAAGAACGTTGTTATAAGATTTGTTTTGGCCAAAGGTGGGATAATTGCTAACAACTCTTTCGCTCACCAAATATTTTTAGGACGGGATTCTAGTAGCCAAAGGGTAGGATCGATTCTTGGTGCATTGAGGGAGATCACATTCGTGTTGTTGATATCGTTAGAAAACACAACTCGTAATCAAGGTGTGTAATCCCGTACCCTTCCGAATACCTGGATGAAATGGTGTGTAATCTAATACATCTTTGAATGTTAAATGAAATATTCTTTGATTCAGTAGAAATACCAAAGAAAAATTGGAAACTGGCATTTGTGACCACTTGGGCGTGCGTATGTTCGTAGTAGTAACCATATTTCGCAATGAAACAGTTTGGTCAGCAGCAGTGACGTGATTTTGAAAAATCTCGAAAAAATAGGACAAAGGGAATTAGGAAGTGAATAAGATATCAAATGAAAGATTACGGTCTCTATCTTCATATGAAAGAAACGGAGAAGGAAAATGAATTTTATAATCTGTGATATTTTAATTTTAGTGAGACTAGTTTTGATCGACTTCTTGGTTCCCTGTTTTATCTTGGAAAAATAATTTAAAATTGTACAAAGTGAATTATGAGTTATAATTTATATGTATATATTCCTTAGTGAGCCTATTTTCAATAGAAATTAGTGGGAGCAATATATGAAAACCGTACAGTGAGATATTTGAAATTAAGTTAAGAGAGGTCAGAATCGTTGTACAGTGAAACAAGAGAAACTTTAAGGAGTAAACTGTACTAAATGGCTAATTCAAAAATTCTGGAAATTTGTAGTAAGAAGATATATGAGTCTTGTTTCAAGGAAAATTTATGGATCTAAATTTTAAGCTTCCTAACTCAAGTTATAGTCAATTTAGTCAGTATGATGCGGATGGACAGTTTCAAATTTTATGCCCAAAGTAGTAGTTAAGTCTAAGTTGCGAAATTACCAAAATACCTTTGAAGGGTAAATTACCGAAATACCCCTGGGTTGCGAGATTACCGAATTACCCTTAGTGGGTAAGATTACCGAATTACCCTTAGTGGGTAAAATTATCGAATTATGAAAATGCCCCTAATAGGCCGATTTGATATATTGCCTTAATGGGCCGATTTGATATATTGCTTTAATGGGTTGATTTGATAGATTGCCTTTATGGGCTAGTTTGCAAGTGTTACAATGGGCCGAATTTTTGTAATGAATCTCTGAATTAATTATTGTTGTTATATTTGTAAATATCATGATTTGCTATGTATGATGCTTTTACTTGATTTTGCATGGGATGGGAAAATGTTGAAGAGAAGTGATTCTGGTGGCACTGCCACATTCTGATTCTGGTGGCTCTGCCACAAATAATATACATGGCATATTGCCTGTGATTATAAATGGCCACTGGCCTGCGAATTATTATATTAAATGGCATTTTGCCTGCGTTTTTGTGTGTTGGCGGGGTGGGTTGACTTGATCCCCACAGATGTGTTGGATGGTACGGGTGGTGTGTAGCGGATGGATTACTAGGATTGGTTGGGTTGCATACAGTGTACACACACATATATATATGTTCTGTTATGTAAATGGGCTTCGACCTAAGATTATGCTTTATGGGCTCAAGCCCAAGTTTTTGCTAAACGGGTTCAAGCCCAGTGGACAATGGTAAAGGGATTATACACTGAGTTCTTGTAACTCACCCCCTTTTCTCTTAACCCTTGTAGGTAATGCTCAGTGACGTGGACTTGGGCCATGGATGACTCGGTGGAGGCCATACTTCAGAAATGGTGTTTATATTTTGGAACTTTAGATTTCTATCTTCGTTCACTTTACTATTTTGGGTTTTTATGTTTTAATAAGGCCTCTGGAGTATTTTATTATTTGCTTTATATTTTATATACTTATTATTTTGCTTAAATTGTTTTAAATGGGAATTTTCTAAAAACTTAAATAAAGGTTTTCCAAAATCGATTAACAAATGGATTTCAAAATAAACTTTTACAAATATTTTTAATACGGATATTTTCTTTCGAATATCCAACGTCGTTTTCAAAAGTCACGGTTTTATAAGATCATTAGTTCAAATTTATCAATTTATCAATCAATCTTCGAGGTTAGTATTACTTTATCAAATATTTCAAATCAAACTTGTTTTCTTGATTTTAACAAAGCAATAGCTATTTTAGTACGAATAAAAAGGGTTTAACAGGTTTTGCTCGTGTAATATACCAAATCCGCTCGTAATGCATGGGCCGGGTTTGGGGTGTTACAAGGGTGTTCTCTGGCTTGTGCCATATGGCCGTACCACACACCTGTGTGCTAGGCCATGTGGTAAATTAATTTAATTTGAATTAAGTGTAGGTTTCACACGACCAAGACACACGCCCGTGTTCTAGGCCGTGTAGTACACACAGCTGAGTCACACGCCCATGTTGTAATATCCTAGATTAGGGGTTATGCATTTAGTGTATAATTCAAGTGACATTAGGCTTGGAGTGTGTCTGGATATGTTTGGAAGGTTTTGAGAACCTAAGGATGTAGGAGGAAGTCTTGGAAAAATATTGGAATTTTAAGTATAAAGGAGAAGCTAGGTGAAGGAGGTCTTAAAAAAATTTTGTGGAGTTTAGGACTCAAGGAACAGTGTGGCAAATGGGCAAGGGACGCCACTTAGGAGCAGGAGAGTTTGCGTCAGGAGGGAGGAGGTTCGAGCTGCAGAAATTGCATTGTGAGCTTTTTTTTTTGCCGTCAAGAAGGGGAGCAAGGCCAGGGAGGCCTTAAGCAAAGAATATAGGCGTCTTTGGACATGAAAGTGAGCCTGGTAAAGTGGCTGCAAGGCGCCACTTAGGGCCTTGGTGATGACGCCATGGGCAAGGGCCTTGGTTCGAATCACGGGAGTGTGTTTTTATTTTTGCTCTTTGCGTTAAGAAGGGGGACTGGGCTAAGAAGGCTTTAAGGGGAATTCGTGAGGGATTTATGCCACAAGAAATCATGTGGTAAAGTGGCAATGGAGCGCTTGGGTGCAAGGAGAAAGGTTGCGTCAGCAAAGGATGGGGTTCGAATCACGTGGGCAGCATAAATGTGTTTTATTTTTGCTTGTGGCGTCAAGAGAGAAGGGGAGTGATGGACAGCATGTGGACTCCAAAAAGGATGAGATAAGCTTGTTTTTTTTTATTTTAAATTTCGACTAGGAGTAAGATAAAGGTGGTTTTGTTTTATTTATTTTGAATGTGTGATAAGAGATAAATGAGGTTTATTTTATTTATTTTGAATAAGTGTGGATTTATTTTATTAGTTTAAATAGGTGGATAAATGTGGGTTATTTTATTTAGTTTAAATGAGTAAGATAAGAGATAATGGCTGTTTTATTTTATTTTATTTTGAATAAGTGGATAGGAGATAATATAGGAGATTATCAAGGGGTTTGATAAGAGAAAAAATTAGTGGCTGAATGTGGGGTTCCTTGTGATGGTATTTTCGGTTTGGAGGTGTGAGGCATAAGTGCCGAAATTCTTAGATAATGATCTTGGTTCCTCTTAGCTTTTCTTTACTTCATCTCTAAACTGAACTATACCCTCCCTTCCATTCTTTTCTTTCTTTAGTTCTTTTTGTGCCGAATCTTTCTCTTTATTTTCTTACCATAGCCGAACCTTATAGCTCATTGCCTACTCTTTTTTCTTTCACCATTAAGTGCCGAAACACCATTATCATTCTATAAGCCGAATCTTTGAAGGTGCTTTGATAAGTGTTAGCGTTAAGGACCAGTAAGGGAACCTTTCGGGATTCAGTTCATCAAGGTAAGCCAAGGTGATAATTCGGCCAAGGGCCATGTTTATGGATTTAAGTATTAAACCGATTCTAATATGGTTTCACTCAGGGATTTCAACAACTTCATAACCAGTGGTGATTCGGGAATAGTTTAGCAAGGTAAGTGATGGTTAGCATTCGGCCTTAGGCCATATTTGTTTGCTAGTGAATAACCGATTTTGGCTATGATGGATTAGGGACTGATCGACAAAAGTAAGCAGAGTTTCGGGATTCTAGATCGTCTAGACGTGAGTTTCGGGATTGAGTAGACTGTGCCAAAAGGTGCGTAGTTATCGCACTATTCTCTTGATTGTTTATATGTGCTGTTATGTATATGTGTGATGTGATGTGAATGGTAGCCGAAATAAGGGCTAAGATGGTGGATACCCATGATGGGTAATCGAATAACCAGGTCAGTGTTTTATGTTATTAAATGATTACTGATGAATATGTGAAATAGAGATGAGCATGTGTTATATATTTTATTAGATGATATTTTATCATGATATATCTCTGCATGAGGGCTTGGGATATGAATATTGGAGGACAGGGTGGACATTTATGTATGTGGTCTGATGTTAGCCTCGTGCTACATTGGCACTTGATGTTAGCTAGGTGCTTCATCAAGGTGGAGTGTTGGCTATGTGCTACTTCCTGGCGGATGATAGCTGTGAAGATAGAGGATGACCTCGAGTCGCCTCATGGATACAGATGTGTGGGGTCACTTATGTGATCGATGGTTTAGCCACGGCCTTGGGCAGCAGGTCTGCTAAGGTAGGATATGTGGGATCACTTAGTTGATCGGTGGATTAGCCACGGCCTTGAACAGCAGGTCTGCTAAGGTAGGTGTAACGGATGGACTTAGGTTGGGTTGGGATGCATTTTTGCATGACTGATTATGTGGACTGTGTGGATATGGGCCAAGCCCATATGTGTGGAGACATGTGAAATAGCTATGCACTAAGTCTGTATGACTCACCCAAATTTTATCAACATCGCAGGTGATGCTTAAAGCTTGGACCGGGTTGGAGTGGATACAAAGGTGGCCATGCAGAAATTATTTTTATGCTGTGCAGAAGACTTCTTATTTATTTTATTCATTTTGCTACTAAGTACTTTCGATTAATTATTTATTGTAATAAGGGCCTCCTAAAGTTTTAAGGTTTATTATTATGTTTTAATTGGATGGATATGATTTTCTTTTGGCCATTTATATTTTTAAAAGCTTATAATATAGTTTAAATTCGGATATTTTGTAACAACATATTTTTACTTAGCATTTTAAATAAACAATGCTTGACAAACAAGCACAAATTTTATGTTTCACCTTTAAGTTAAAATATTTTCAAACGTTTTTCCGCAGTGACATACCAGATCCGGTCAGGGCTTGTGGGCCGGGTTTGGGGTGTTACACATGTCTTTGCCCGTGTGCTCAATTCTGGACATTCTGTTTTTCAACAATTAAGGTACAGGGGACACACAGCTGAAACACATGCCTGTGGGGCAGACCGTGTGTAAGACACGTCCTAGACACACGCCCATGTGTCTACTCGTGTGGAAAAAATAAGGCTATTTACCAAGCCATTTGCCACCCTCATTTACACCTACACTTACACCTACACTTACACCAATTCAATGACACAATTCATAGCATACTTAGGCAACCAACACATCCACAACCAAGGTATCAACATCACATCCACATACTAACATCTAACATGCTTTAATAATCATAATTTATCGACACAATTCATGCAAGTTTCCATAATCATTAATGGTATCAACATATAAATATACTCATAACCAACATTAGCCAAGTTACATGGCCATATACAAAATGAAATCATTAACCATTATAAGCCAATACATTTGGCCACATTACCAATGTCACATATAACAAAATGACCAAGTCCCTATACATGCCATGCATTCAAAATGCTAAGACCATTAATACCTAAAATGAGAGTTTGATAGTGTGATCCGAATCTCCGACGATCTCTGATTTCGAGTTAGCTTGGTGACACTATAAAAACATGGAAAATAAACGGAGTAAGCTATATAGCTTAGTAAGCTCGTATGTAAGAAATAAGCAACCTTACCATGCAAATAACATTCAATTATTATAACATAATTAAATATAGATTTACCATTGTCTCATGATCATAATATATTCCATCATAAAAACTTACCTCATATTAATCATTTCACATATTTATTAAACATGGGCTTTATGTACATACCTGAGCCATCTCGAAATGAACTTACACATATTCTCATCTTTGACATACTCGTGAACCACTCGAAATAACAATGTCGGATACTCAGGAAAATTTGCACACTAAGTGCCACATATGTAGCCAAAGCTACCTAAGTCTCATATTACATAATCGCTCACTCTCGAGCTATCGACGGGCCTACTCACAGGAGCTGTCAGTCAAGATGTGGCTATAGGGTGCTGCTCACACAAGCCGCAACATATGCCAATATACTCAGCCATTGGTAGGACGTACGAGACCAGCACCCGGATCACATAATCACATAACACATAATGACCCTAGTGACATGTCACTTGTATCCTAACCTATTCCTAAGGTTCAAACGGGATTTCTTGCTTGTCGATTGGTCTTCGGACTCGTTCATAGGATTATACTCATTCACAAAATCAAACGTATAATTCATGCAATATTAAAGCATTTAAATACAATTATTCTAAGCTTATTTTTAACATACGAACTTACCTCGGTACAAAATGGATAATTGTTCGATTTAGTCTACAACCTTGTTCTTTCCCCAGTTTAGGTCAAAACCTTGTCTTTCTTGATCTATAATATAAAATTCAGCTTATTCAATTATCACATTATTAAATTTAATCCCAAAAACACCTTATGGCAAAAATCACATTTCTACCCCTATCTTTTCAACTTTTGACATTTTAGTCCCTAGGCTCGTAAAATGATTTTTAGTCAAGTTCATTACACCCAAGCCTAGCCGAACCTATTTCATGCTCATAACAGCCCACATTTTTCATTTATTCACATTTTTACACATATTTTACAACTTTTACAAATAGATCCTTATTTAACATTTTCATAAAAAATCACTAGTAAATGTTGTTTATCCAACATCAAACTTGCATAATCTACCTTTAGCCATAAAAATACATAAATATCTAACATGGATAAAATTTTAGACTTTGACATCTCTTCAAATTTGTCCTTGAAATAGCTAGATTAGGTTGAGACAACTTCAAAAACATAAAAATCATGAAAAACGGGGCAAGAACGTACTTAGAATCGAGCTTGAAAGTTGGCCAAAACCCTAGATATGGAGACCCTTCAATTTTCAGCTATGAGGGATGAAATTAGAAAGATGAACATATTTTATTTATTTTATTTTGGCTTTATATGTTTCCCTAACCATGTCCATTTTTGTCCATACTAAAGTTTAATGGTCTAATTACTATATAAGAACCTCTAATTTAAGATTTCATAGTAATTAGACACCTCTAGCTTCTAGAACACACATTTTGCACCTTTTGCAATTTAGTCCTTTTAACTAAATTGAGTGCCCAAACATCAAAATTTTCGAACGAAATTTTCACGAAATCATTCCATAAAACTGTAGACCATAAAATATAATAAAAACTAAATTTTACTGCGTCGGATTTGTTTTCCCAAAACCACGGTTCCGACTAAGCTCAAAATCGGGCTGTTACATGTCTATAAAAGACCCAACAAAGGGAAAACAACAATTCCTAATCAAGGATTTGTGGCGATACCTGCACAAGCATCCTTTTATTCTAATCAAGGATTTTATATTCCATATCCAATGGTAAGACAACCAGTTGGAACTCATTTATCATTTACACAAAAAATGGTAAGTCAATTCCCTTGGTCCCATGATCCAAACTCAGTATGTGTTGAAATAATAAAAGGAGCAGAAAAGCTTTTTTCATCAGAAAATTTGTGGAAACAACAACAAATTCAGGAAATAAAAAGATTTTTATAATCCAGGCTTACCACTAGAATTATATAATTTTATTAATGAAATATGGAAAACCCATATTTCTGAACAAAAAGCTAATTTCAGAAGAGCTTTTACTAAGCTTTCACAATTTTTAGTTGAAAAAACAATTAAAGAAAACGAAGCTCGTGATTTATTACTAAAATCTATTTTATATAGAGATTCGGAAGAATTAGAAATCAGTTATTTAGATATTAAGGAGATGAATAATCTTCTTGATATATTTCAGTATTTTATTAATAAATGAACATATAGCCCTATTATAAATAAAATGTTTAGGGTATGTTTATTTAATAAGGTCAGAAATATTTTACCTGTTGAAATATTTACAAAAATAAATGGAGTTATATGCAAATAGCAAGCTCAATTTCAAGATGCTTTTTCAGAATATATTTTGCAAGCCTATGTTTATACAAATGATTTAAATGAAAATTTCCCTACTATAAAATTTAGACTTGATCATGAACCATTTGATATAAGCAGTATTGAATGGGGTTTTGTTAAAGAAATAACAGTTCAAAGTTTCTCTTTTCATTTATTAAAAGATTTTTCTGCATTTATCAATACTATGTTATTACGTATGGTATACGAAGATGATTTTTATTATTATTTTCATTTTGACATTAGTAGTCGTATTGGTACAGCTGAAAAAGAAAAATTCTATCAGCCATATCAAAATTGGATTCTTCAAAAACTGATTGGAGGACCCAAACTTTTTGCAGCTAGAGAAGAAAAAAGACACTTGACAAAAAACATTGACAAGTGTTATAATAATCCTAATTATTATCAAATCCAAGCAGGAGTAGCTTTAATGACCAAAGCCCAATATTTACTTCAACAAAAAAAACTTATAATCTTCATATTCTTCTTCAAAGACAATGTCTGTAGTTCATCCCTTCCCTTGCTAGAAAAATTAGTTTGGAAACATTGAAAATAAGCGCAATGAAATTTTAAAAATTTTCTTTACAACCAAGAAATTGTCATGTTTATAATAATAAACTCCTTACTTAAAGCTTACCCATTTTTTTGAATTAGATGAACATTGTCGTTCCCAGCTTTCAACCACTTTATCTTCTACACTAATCTCAACCTTGAGTTGCTAAAGTATAGGCTTTACTCAAAAATCAATGAAAAAATTTTAGTGAAACTTTCAACACCTAGAAACTAAAGACGAAATCTATTTGTAACATCTCAAATTTTTGCTTAAAGAATTTGAAATTATTTCAAAGATGCGTAAGTGACCCATTGGTTACAAGAAAAATGAGGAGACAGTGCAAATCGCTCAAGGTCTCGAGTTTGAATCCCTTCCCTTGCAAAATAGCTTAATTTTGCAAAATTTCTCCTTCCCCCTATTTCTGTGCCACCCACACCTTATAACTTGGGTATAAATACCATTTTTTTCACTTATTTTTCAGCTTTTTTGTCAATTTTTCCCTACCCTACCCTAGCCATCCTTCTCTTTTCTCTTCTTCCTTTCCCTCAATTTTCTTTCTTTTCCCAGCATTGTGTTACCCTTTTTCCCTCACTTGTTGTTGCCCTATTGTGTAAGCTTTGATTTTTACTTTCCCAACCACTGATTGCCTCCGAATGTACCAACGTCTAGAGTGTGAATACCGCAATAAAATATAGAAATACAAGGTAGTATTCGCAAGTATACGGATCGAGTTATAATATAGTTTTACAACGAAGTAGGTGAGTAATTTGAGGATTGTACCTAAGGGAGGTGAGTGCTAGATCAATTTTAACCTAAACACCAAAAGATCTAATTAGTACTTTAAATCAGTTATAGTATGAGGTTTTTTAGGGCTTTTATAATGATAAAATAAAATAACATAAAAGAAATAAAGTTCAAGAGATGGAAGAGTAGAGTGAATCAAATCTTAATTATGGATGATTAGCTCGCTTCGGTAATCCCAATCAACTATCGCCTCGGGTTCCTCATTAATCAACTAGCTGCTACCCTAGCATCATCTTCCAATCTTCCACTAACATAATGAGTCAGCAATGACTTCTTATCTTCTAACCTTACAATGCAGACTGGTTTAGGGTGAAGGTGTTCATAGATGGGCAATACCAATTTTGGGTTAATTCCCACATTGATGAGTTCTCGGGGTTGTCAGGCCCAGGGTTTGTTTCATGTTCTTCCTTTCCCAAAGAATTGATCCGTTGAGTAACCTTACAAAATAGTTAATAGATCATAGCTCCACTCGCTAATCCCCCATAGGGGGATTAGTTCCTCATGGCTTTCATAAGCAATATGGAGTTGATGTAAAGAGAAAACATGACAAATGGATTAAAGTGTAGAGTTTAAGAAAACGCCTGAATTATATTAAAGATGGAAAACAAATCCATAGAGTTTAATAGTCTCCGCAAATCAAATCTTTTGACAAAGAACAACTAAAAATAAATTTTAAAAACCTAAGAAAGAAAGAAAACTAAATTAAGTTTAAAAGAGAAGATTTAGGCTAATTGAATGATGTCTATAACATGTGCCAAAGGAGCCTATTTATAGATTTTTAGTGGCCATTATCCTTAACCCTAGGTTAGTTGACATTCTCGAGCTTTAAGTTTGATTCTGTGGACCAAAATGCCCCTGTTACATATTTAATTTCCGTTCTAGAGTCTATGTCATGACACACCGGGATTTGTGTCGCGACATGGTAGTTAGTGTACTCCTCTTGGGATATCTTCAAGGGTATGTCGCAACACCCTCAAACTATGTTGTGACATTGAAGGCAGTCTTGAGTTTTCTCTATTCTGCTCCCTATGTTGTGGCATCGATCATCCCATGTTGTGATGTAGTGACCATTATCAGTTTAGTATGCCTTTTAAAAGTCTTTTGCACTGTAATAGCGCACTTTTTAGTGGTGTCAGAAATAATGGTTTTGGGACCACAACTCCAATGTGTCGGTCCGTAAATATTAATTATTTAATATTTATGAGGTTATTAGTGTTGTATTAAAATTTGGTTTAGAAAATTTAACGTTTAGATAGTTAATTAAGTAAAAAGGACTAAATCTTAAAAGTTGCAAAAGTTAGTGTTAATAGTTAAAGATTGTCAATTAAATAAAGAAGGGATGGTTAGAGGTCTTGAATGAAAAATATACCATTTAAGGTGGTAGTGGACGATTATATATGTTAACTTATGTGAAATTTAATTATATAGTAAATGGCTAAATAGTAATTAAAAATATAAGTAAATAAACAAAAAGCTAAAAGAATTATATCATCTTCTAAATTAAGGAATTCCACCAAAACTAGAAGGAGAAAAATCACCATTGAAGAACCTAGGGTCAGCCAAGCTTTAACCTTCAAGAGGTAAGTGAAATCTCGTCTGTTTTTAGTGATTTTTATGTTTTTGAGCTCGTATTGGCTTAACCTAGCTAACATGATGACTAATTCGTAAAATTGTCAAATGTTATAAATTTTGATATTGATGATTTGAGATGTTTCTTGAAGTTTATGGAAGACTATTAAGCTTTGTTGTTAGATTACACAAATTTGCAAAATAATTTTTGATGGTTTTGACGTTTAAGGACTAAATTGTTAAAACGATAAAATTACTTGTACTTGATGTGAAATAATTGAAAATAAAGACTGTAAGGAAACCCTAGGTGTTTCGGTTAAGCTTAATTTGCATGTTTGGGGCTTAGGGACTATATTGAATAAAAGTATAATGTTGAGGGTAAAGTTACAAAAAAGTAGAAAAAGGACTGAATTGTCTAAGGTGACTTGATTTTACGGTTGATTTAGTTAATTGAATGAAATTATTATTTTATATTAAGAACGTGTTGTTAATTGCAAAATAGATAAGGTTGCAGAGTAGTCCCTGTACTTGAGGCATTACTGTAAATTAGTCCAGTAAGTTTCGTACCATTATTTCTATATTATATCTATATATATCTCATGTTTATTATGATTATACCCAATGTTATACTTAACTATGGACTGATTGGAGAATTTATGATAAATGAATATGGATATTAACTATCAAGCATTGAGCTGGTGATACAGATCGTAGCGATGGCTGAGATCTTACATGTGTTGTAGATTCTCTACAAGTTATGTGAGTGGCATCGTAAGCTAGTGATTATTTAGTAGGTACTATGTACCGGTGATACAGACCGTAATGATGGCTTGAGATTCTGCATCTGTTTCGGATTCTCTGTAGCTTGTGTGAGCAGCATCGTGAGCTGGTCAAAACTTTGAAATTAACTCGAATGAGTGATACCCTCTGATTACCTAAAATTAGATCTTATTCATACGATGACTGAGAATGTGATGTGAATTAATGCACTGTGTAATACTCACTTGTTTTGAGCTGGATACGGCGTATCCACATGGCTATAAATTGGTTTAGGTACCTATGCAATTGGGTAAGGAAACAACATGATTTTGGTCATTTTTTGGCACACACGGCTTGGGACACGGGCTGTCACACGGTCGTGTGTCACACATGGGCAGCCACATGGGCTTTTGCTCTGAGCGTGTTTGGTGCAGGGATCACACGGGTTGGAACACGGCTTGGGACACGGTCGTGTGACCCAAGTCAGTCAGTTACACTGTTGAGCACATGGGTTTGTACACAGGCATGTGGGGTAGCCACACGGGCATGTGGGATAGCCACACGACCATGATTGGAGCGACATGGTCTGGGCTTTGTCACACAACCTGGACACACGGTCGTGTGGCCCCTGTAGGTGAAATTCTTCAAATTTTCCTGAAATGTTTTGATTTGGTCCTTGATTGCTCGAAAGCTATTTTTAATGCTATGTAGGTTCTATTTAAGGATCGTAAATGCATGATTTATTCCATTTTGAATTTTGTATGTATTTATTAAATTAATTTAAAATTTGATTGTTGTTGGCCATAACTGTTCTATTTTTTTGCAGTAATACTTCGTAACCCTATTCTGGTGACAGAAACAGATTATGGGTGTTACATTTAGTGGTATCAGAGCTACAATTTAGTCGATTCTCAGACTGAATGTAGCGTATTTAAAGTCTAGAGTTTCATGCCATATAAACCTGAGATAGTGTGATTTCGATTGATTTGATCTAACCCCAATTTCCTTGTAGATTTTGAAAGATGTTGTCTGAAACTAAATGTGATGACACTAATGAAGTAAACAGTAATATTCCAACTACTGATTCTGGTGTGAGTCATAGTATACCGTTTCCCCAATTGTTTGAAAATGAATTAAAAAATATGTTTTTCGATTTAATGGGATAGTTGGTTTCTGAATTCATGAGAAATAATCCAATGGCTCAATAACCTGTTGCACAACTTGGTGTACACCCTGTTGTACCTCTTTAGTGCCTCTACCCCCACCGATGGTCAAACCAAGTCATCGAGTTCCTGTTGATAAAGTTAGGAAATATGGGGTTGAAGAATTTTGTGGTAGGATTGAGGGTGATCCATCTAGAGCCGAATACTGGTTAGAAAACATTCAATGGGTTTTTGATTAAATGACCTATTCTCCTAAAGATTATCTTCGATGTGCATTATCATTGTTAAAAGATGAATCCTACAATTACTGGTCGATGCTGACAGCGATTGTATCAGGAAATAACATGAATTGGGAATTCTTCAAAATAGAGTTTAAGAAGAAGTACGTCAGTAAAAGGTATCTGGACAGGAAAAAGAAAGAATTCCTAGAATTGAGATAGGGAAATAAGCCAGTGGCTGAGTACAAGAGAGAGTTTGTACACCTCAGTAAGTATGCATGGGAAATTTTACCGACAATGGAAGAAATGTGCATCCATTTTGAAGAGGAGTTAAACGATGAAATTAAGATGATGATTGGCAGTACAAAAATATGATGTTTGTGGTTTTGTCTGACTGATTATAGAAGATGGAAGAAATTTATAATCATAAGAGGTAAAGGGATAAGAAGGCTCGAGAATTCAGTAAAAGAAATTTTCCCATATCATTTTCTACACCACCGTCAAAGAAAGTAAAAGAAGATGATAATTGTGTTACCGTATTATTCGAGTTTCTGAGCAGAAACAGACCCTAATAGTCAGATTCAAAATTTCAGACTCGACTTGCAGATAGCGTAGCTAGTGTTCGTAATGCTCCAAAACCAGTGTGTGAACACTGTGAAAGATTCCATACTAGTGAGTGTAGACTTAAAGAGGGCATCTGCTTAAGATGCAAGGCAACTAATCATTTTGTGCGTGATAAACCGTAATATATACATATTTTAATCCCATATTTAGCATACTTTTGGATGATTTAAGCCTTGAATTGTGGAATTTGGTGCTCCTAATCTTTTAATTTCATGTTGTATACGTAGGAGAGCACCGGAGGATGAAAAGAACGAGAAGTGGACCTAAAATAGAGTAAATGGGCCAAATTATGAAATCGACATGGCCTAGGCCCAAGCCACATGGTCGTGCCTCATTAGCAGACCTGAACACGGCCTGGCCCTGACTTACACTGGCGTGTGTCACGGGCGTGTCCCTGACGTGACCTGTTTCAATTATATTCGAAATAGGGTACTTAGAGGCAAAGAAAGACATTCCAAAAGCCTATATAAACATCTTAGAGGCCAACTTTTAAGGGGGCGTCCAGTTAGGCGAAGAGCCAAGCTAGAGAGGCCAGAATTGTGGGATTTACTTGAAGAAAGCCAGTTGATTCATCTCAAGAAACCGAAATCATACTCAAGACGAAGGATCTTCCCTTTAATTTCCTTCAGGGTGTTTTAGGGTTTTTCTTATGTTTTCTTTTATATTTTCTTCTGAGATGTATTCTTTTATTATTATGAACTAAACCCTTAAATACCTGAGGGGGATGAAACCTAAGACGGGTCTTGTTATTGTTTTCTGAACTATATGATAAATACTTGATTTGTTCTTAATTATGTGTCCTTAATTCTTGTTTTGATATTTCAGGATATTGATTCAAGTATTGATGTGCTTAGACAGAGGAGGAATAGACCCTGTCTAAGAGTAGATCTAGCATAATTAAGCGGAGTTGATCGCAACCCTAGAGATAGGATGACGAAACTCTGCCGGATTAGGGTCAAACCTAATATGGAAGTCCATATGAAACACCCCACACCCGGCCCACGAGCCTGAACCGGATCTGGTATGTTCCTTAAGAAAAATCGGTTTCAAAATTCTTTGTTACTTAGCGAAAATTCGTGAAATTTTCAAAGAAGTTATCAATTCGAGTTGGGCTTAGGTTGAAAAACCCAATAACTATGTTTGGAAATCCATTTATTTTAAGGTGACAAAATAATTGAGGGTTTACTTAAAAAAAATATTTCTTACTTAAACTTAAAATATAAATTAATTCATAACATAGTGGTTAAAAGAAAATAAAAGTAACGAAATAGAAACTATGGCCTTTTCGGCCTTATTACATCAATAATTCCCAAACTTAAAAACTTAAAATACTTAATAGAAATAAAGTTCCAAATAATATAAATCCTTTCTTGCTGTGCATGGCCACCTTTAGCTCCTGCCGACCCGATCCATTATTGCTCATTACCTGAAAAATAGTCCCACAAAGGGGTGAGTCACCAGACTTAATGTGTACACAAACTAACAATCAACAAATCAGGTATACATGTTCATATCAAAGGCATATTCATATAAAAATGATGCAACCCAAGCCCAAGCCTATTTGTCCATCCGCTACACACCACCCGTACCTGCCAATCACACCGTGGGGACTACTAAGTCGACCCTCCATCCGCTATACACCATCGAAGGCGATCATTTGCGATCGACGTGCTCATCGCCCATATAATTTATGTCATTAGACACCATATTCAAATAATGTAACCGAAGTTACCAAATTTAGATAATGTAACCAAAGTTACCATATTCAAATTATGTGACCGTAGTCACCATATTCCGTTGGTGAGACCGAAGTCAACACCTTCTTCCCCTTTCACATATAGCCCGAAATGCCCCAAATATTATCATATCATGCATAACATACTTATTTCTCATTCATGTTACTATTCACATGTTCAAAATATATCATATTCGTAATCCTATCAGAAGTAGGAAACGTACCTGAGTACTTTTTGTACCACATTAGGGCACATAGCCACATTCACATTCTTATGCATATTCATATAATTAATAATTGCCATATAACGTATTGAAGGTTAGTATGGGTACACACCTGATTCGTTTAATAGATTCCTTGAAATCCCGAAGAGAATCGATCACAGTTTAGATCTCAAATCCTACATAAGTTAATCACTTTAAAAGACCATTCGACCACTTTTCCAAATACAACTAGGATTTGTATTACTTACCTTGTAACTGAATTGATTAAATCCCGAAATTGTGGTATTCCTCCCTTAAATTCGGCTAGCCACCAAAAACATGTATTTTCATCAGTTTCTGACTTTTGGATCAAAAGGAAATACTTTTAGATACCAAAGTAAGCCCTGGCCGATTGGATCTATATACTTACCTTACAATTTCCAAATCTGAAAAGGATTCCTTGTCTTGAATATCTGTCGAAATCCCTATAACTTCATGTCAGATTTAATCTAATATTGAGACATAATCATAACCTTGAACGATTATCTATATTTCTTACCTTAGATCCTTGATCCTTCTATTTGATAATGGTAAAAACCTGAGAGACCCCTTGCAGATTCGGCCAAAATTGCTAATAGGATTAGTACCCTGATTTTGGTAAAAGGAAAAGGAATAGAGATTGATTGACCACAGATCTTACCGTTTTGATGTTGTAGTTGATTACTTCCTTGCTTAGAGTCAACAATGATTCGGCTTTGACAGTGGAAACAGAAAAGAAAATAGAGGAAGAGAAGATGGATTTTGCTTAAAAATTTGGCAGAGAGGGGGAGAGAGCTAGGAAAATTTCGGCACACTTAGGAAAAGATGAGAGAATAGCCTTAATTCTCCTCCTTTAGCCGAAATTACTAGGCCAAGAGTCCTTGCCTTGGCCACCACTCTTCCTTATGATAATATTATCTCCTTTATTTAAAATAAAAGCATTTAATCCATCAATTATCTCCTCAAATAATCCAATTAAAGAAAATCCTTTATTTATCACTTATTATTCACATATTTATGAAAATAAAACACCTCTCTTTTTAAACACATGTGCCGTCCACCCCTTAGCCTGGGAAGCAAAAATAAAACTTCATTTATTTGCTTCCCTTGTGACTCGAACCCAGGCCCATGCCTCTTGCACATGGCGCCATTTCCATAGGCCCTAAGTGCCATCTTGTGCCACTTTTCCTAGCCCGTTTGTGTGTCAAATTTTACCAACTTTTTCTTTTAAGGCCCTCTTGCCTTAATCTCCCATTTTAAACTTTAAACTCATCATTTTAGGGTCATTTCCAAGTTTCCTAAAATTTTCGATCGGCTCTGTTTACTTGCCATTTTCTTACATTTCCAAGTTTCCGAAATGTGTACTTTCCATTTTGGATCATTTCCATTTTCATTTCTTAGTTTCCAAAAATGTGTACTTTCCATTTTGAACCATTTCCTTACATTTCTAGGTTTCCTAAAATGTTCATGTCCTAATGCATTTTCGTGTTTCCAAAATATTCATTTCCATTCATTTTCATACATTTTGAGTTTCCAAAAATTTCAAAAATTTATTCATAATGCTTAAGACTTGTCATTTCATACAATTAAACCGAAAATGCATAGGCCCTTTCCGAGGATGTTACGATTTCTACCCCTTAAACAAAATTTCGTCCTCGAAATTTCCTAACTAAACAACTGAGGGTATTTCTGTTGCATTGACTCTTCTGACTCCCACGAAGCTTCTTCCGATCCATGATTGCGCCATAATACTTTGACTAGAGGTACTGACTTCCTTCGTAGTACTTTCACATCACGTTCCAAGATTTGAATTGGCTCTTCCTCGTAGGATAGATCTGGCCTTAGCTCCACCTCCTCGATTGGTACCACATGGGATGGATCCGATCGGTAGCGACGTAACATGTACACATGGAAAACATCATGCATTTGCTGCAACTCTGGTGGCAACTCTAATTGGTATGCCACTGGCCCAACTCGCTTCAGTACTCGATAAGGCCCTATAAACCTTGGGCTTAGCTTCCCTTTTCGACCGAACCTCATTACCTTCTTCCAAGGTGAGACTTTTAGGAATACTTGATCTCCCACTTCAAACTCGATCTCCTTCCGCTTAAGGTCTGCGTACGACTTCTGCCTATCAGAGGCTTCCTTCAGCCGTGCCCGAATTAACTCAACTTTCTGTTCAGTTTCTGCCACTAACTCCGGGCCCAAAACCCGACGTTCTCCTAACTCGGTCCAACAAGTAGGAGTTCTACACTTTCGACCATACAATGCTGCATATGGTGCCATCCAAATGCTTGCCTGATAGCTGTTGTTGTAGGCGAACTCAGCTAAAGACACATAATCCTCCCAACTTCCTCGAAAATCCATAACACAACCCCTTAACATATCCTCCAACACTTGTATAACCTGCTTGCATCGCCGTCGGATTGTGGATGAAAAGCTGTAGTGAAGTCCAACTTGGTGCCTAAAGCTTGGTGAAGTGCCTTCCAAAACCGAGACATAAACCTTGGGTCTCTATCAGAGATGATCGACCTTGGTACTCCATGTAACGTTACGATCTCCGCCACATACAACTTTGCTAATTTCTAAAAAGAATAATCCATTCTCACTGGGATAAAGTGTGCGAACTTGGTCAAACGGTCCACTATCACCCATACCGAGTCCCTCTTAGTAGGCGTAAGGGGAAGCCCACTAACGAAGTCCATGGTAATTCTTTCCCACTTCCATTGGGGAATCTTAATTGGCTGAAGTAATCCCGATGGAACTTGGTGTTCAGCCTTAACTTGCTGACATGTCAAACATTTCCCCACAAATTCAGTCACCTCTCGTTTCAGATCAGACCACCAAAATTGTTCCCTTAGATCTCTATACAACTTGATGCCTCCGGGATGCATAGCATAAGGGCTACCATGCGCTTCCCGAAGAATCCTTTGTCTCAACTCCTTATCCCTTGGCATATAGACTTTTCTTTTGTAGCATAGTACTCCATCATCATTAACGCCATAATCTTTTACTTCTTCGTTCTGTACTTGCTGCAACTTAGCACTTAGATCCTTATCTGCCAACTGGCCCTCTTTCACCTTATTCAGCCATGTGGGCTTGACTTGTAATTCTGCCAACAGGCTTCCATCATCATATAGACTTAAGTGTGCGAACAAAGCCCTTAAATCCGTCACAACCTTCCTACTTAGGGCATCAGCTACCACATTCGCCTTGCCTGGATGATATTCTATCGAACAATCAACTCCACCCACCTTCGTTGCCTCAAGTTCAACTCCTTCTGAGTCAACAAGTACTTAAGGCTCTTGTGGTCTGTGTAGATTACTGAACTTTCTCCATAAAGGTAGTGCCTCCAAACCTTTGAGGCGAAAACCATCGCCGCTAGTTCCAAGTCATGGGTTGGATAGTTAACCTCATAAGGCCTTAGCTGGCGAGAGGCAGCGTGGCGACCACTTTTCCATCTTGCATTAGCACACACCTAATCTCGTATGCATAAGCGCCACAAAGATACTACGAAATCCTTGCCTGCCTCTGGCTGAATTAACACTGGAGCTTCCGTCAACACCCTCTTAAGCATTTCAAAGCTCTCCTGCTGCTTATTAGTCCATTCAAACGATACTTTCTTTCTTAGCAACTTTGTCAAACGCACGGCTATAGACGAGAACCCTTCCACAAACCTTCTGTAATAGCCTGCCAAGCCTAAGAAACTTTGGATTTCAGCAACGGACCTAGGTGGTTTCCAATCCAACACTGCTTCAATCTTCCTAGGATCCACTCTTATTCCTTCTGCGGATACCACATGACCTAAGAATGCCACCTCCTTAAGCCAAAATTCACACTTGCTAAATTTGGCATAAAGCTTCTTTTCCCTTAACACTTGCAGCACAACTCGGAGATGTTCATCATGCTCCTCTTCAGACTTAGAGTACACCAAAATATCGTCGATGAACACCACGACGAACCTATCCAAATAGGGTTGGAAAACCCGATCCATCATGTCCATGAACGCGGCTGGAGCGTTCGTCAACCCAAACGGCATCACTACAAATTCAAAATGACCGCATCTTGTCCTAAAAGTGGTCTTATGAATGTCAGCCTCCTTCATCTTCAACTGGTGATATCCCGACCTTAAGTCTTTCTTCGAGAACACAGCTGCCCCTTTCAGCTGGTCAAACAAGTCGTCTATCCTTGGCAAAGGATACTTGTTCTTGATGGCCAGTTTGTTCAACTGACCGGTGCTCCCCAAATAGGACCGGTGCTCCCCACGGAGACACACTGGGTCGAATGAACCCACGATCCAACAGTTCTTGGATTTGAGCCTTGAGCTCTACCAACTCCTTTGGCGCCATTCGGTATGGATCGATTGACACAGGAGCTGTTCTCAGTAGCAAGTCTATTCCAAATTCCACCTCCTTATCTGGGGGTATTCCTGGTTATTCATCTGGGAACACATCTACGAAGTCCCTTACCATCCTAACTCCATGAACATCTTCATCTTTACCTCCCAACGCACTTACGAAGGCTAAGAACGCCTCGCACCCCTTCCTAACCATTTTCTCAGCCTTCAGCGCCGAAACTACGTTGGGCAAGTAGTTCCTCCTTTCTCCGATCATCACTACTACCTCATCCTCGGGGGTTCTTAGTTCCATACGTTTAGCCGCACAATCCAACACGGCTCGATGCTCTACTAGCCAATCCATTCCAAGTATAAGCTCAAACTCTCCGAAGGGTAACTCCATTAAGTCAGCTCGAAAGTTTACTCCCTGAATCTCTAGGGGTACATTCTGAAAAATCTTATCTATTACTACAGTTTGGCCTAATGGGCTTACTACAGTCATCTGTCTATCAGAGAGTTCTGAGTCTAGGCCTAGTGTTTCCACTACACTACATGTAACATAGGAATGGGTCGAGCCCACATCAATCAGAGCAAAATAGGGTTTGTCAGAAATAAAGAACGTACTGGTTATTACATCCGGTGCGTCACCATCCTCCCTTCGGTGAACCGCATAAACCAAACCCGATTGCCTTACTTCTGCATTAGCAGCACCTCGGCCCTGTGCTCCATGGCCTCTGCCAGCACCATTACCTCTGTTGGCCGAACCACGACCCCGTTGAGGCTGCTGTCCGCCTCTACCATCCTGACTAACATTCTGAGCTGCCGGTCGGCTCTCATCTGGTTGCTTAGGACAATCCTTAAGCATATGGTCCTTGGACCCACACTTGAAGCATCCTCCCGTCTTTCTCCAACATTCTCCCAAGTGCCTCTTTCCACAATGCTCACAAGGGCGATACTGCCAGCCCGTACCAGCTTGTTGATTCCGTGGCCCGCCAACTCTAGGCCTCTTATGACCCTTTCCAGATGGCCCAAAACCTCTTTTGGGCTTATTCCTATCCACAGCCTGCTTGATAGCATCCTTGATTCCCTCGGCCACCTTGGCCTTTTCCACCAAAGCAGAGAATTCCCGCTCACGATGCGGTGCTATCAACGATTCAGATCGTCCCTCGGTCCCGTCCTCAAGCGGACACGGCGCTCATGCTCGATTGTTGCTACCCTCGAGCATAGCGGCTCAACCTCAGAAATTCCGCCTCATATTCAGCGACAGACTTACTCCCTTGCACCAACCCAGAAAAGCCTTTCTTTGTTCATTCGTATACCTGGTTCCCACATATTTCTTTGGTATGCTTCCTTAACGTACTCCCAGGTCAGATCCTCGGCCGTGGTACCATCTCGCACAGTTAACCACCATTGATACGCTTCATCGCGTAACAGTGCCACCATCCCCTTTAACTTCTCCTCAGAGGTCAAGTCGAGCTCATTCATGATGCGTTCCGTCGCTTCCAACCAGTACTGGGTGTCACTCCCGACACTCCACGAAACATCTCGGCTCCATTAGCTCGGAGCCGTTCCAAAGACAAATTTACGGGTTCCCGAATTTCCACTGTGCATCGACCACCAATTCCAAAACTCGCAAAGACGACTGCGACACGCATCTTCCGTCTCGAGCTTGTCGCTTTCAAAGACCCACTGGTGGGGGTGGTGGTGGCGGTGGTATTTCATTGTCGTAACCCCGACCCGATCTAACGGGTTACGACACGATCATCCATCCTTCCTCTACCTCGCCCACGGCGACCACGCCCTCTGGAGCTCATTTCTTAGCGTCGAGATCGATTAAGGAATTTTATGGATTAGTCATTGTTCCACTTATTTACCCGCGAAGGAGTTTTATGAAAAGGGATTTAAGAGTGGTTCTTTCGCATTCATACAGCACACAGTCTTTTCCATTCATTCACCCATCCATCAAACAAGTATGAACTTTCGTTCATTCAGAGAAACGTTGTAGTTTTCATCGTTGTTGTTTTTCCACTACCCAGGGGTATTTTCGTAATTTTGTCCTACAGGGGCATTTTCGTAATTTTGAAAAACAGGAAGTTCCTCGATGATTTTGTCAAAAGTATTTTGGTAATTTTGAAGTCCCGGTGTAAATTTGGAAAAATTTTGAAATCCAGGGGTATGTCGGTAATTTTTGACCTCGGGGTATTTTGGTAAATTTTCACAAATCAGGGTAAATTTGTACAATTTAGTAAATCAGGGATATTTCAAAAGTTGTAAAACTTTGTGAGTTCTTTTTGAGAATTGTTCCTTCCAAAATGGAGATGTTGCAAAAATTTTGGAAATCAGGGTCATTTTGGTAATTTTGTAAGTTAGGGGCAATTTTGTAATTTTCTAAAATCAAGGTATTTTGATATTTTACAAATTAGGGTTTTTGAACATTTATAAAATAATGAAGTTTTGGCAAAATCGTTGAGAAGTTTGACAATTTGTGAATCAAGGGCATTTTGGTAATTTTACCCCTAAGGGTATTTTTGTAATTTTCACCAACCGAAAATTTTTTTGGAAAATTTTGTAAAGAGAGTTTCCATAAATCAAAAGAGTGATTTTAAAGGTTTTAAAACAAGGGTTTTGTTGTTTTTTTTCTTTTTTTCTTTTTAAAAAAAACATGGCTAGTTCCCTTTCGGGTTTTAGTCCTTAGGTTTAGCCTATGATCGAGCCCTCTTTGGTCAGGGTGAACCAAAGCTACGCACCAGGCAGGATTCGAATGGTGAGGAGGTGAGTCACGCGGACTACTTAAATACCAAGCTCCCATCGAAACCATTCCTAGACATGCGCATGAGGTTGCCACACACATCGCAGAGCCCTGCGAGTTAGGGTGAACCGAAGCTACGCACCAGGTAGGATTCCTGCGAAGAGGAGGTGAGTCACTAGGACTGCTTAAATACCAGGCTCTTCTGGATCCAATCCTAGACATGCGTACATGGGTTACCACACCCTATCTCAGTGACTTAGCCATAGGTTTGTTAAGTTCATTAAGTCTTATGGGTTCTGTGTTTGAGTAATCTAGCCCTAGGGTTCAAATTCCTATCATTCTATTCTACGTTCCATGCCTTTCCTACCCTTATACAGTTCATAAATCACAGAATCACACATAAAGTTAGGGTACTTACCTGGTGGACTGCGGGTCGGAGACTTAGGTGCAATGCTAGAACACCTGCTTTATTTCAAAGAAATTCATTTGGGCTCGAATTAAAAAAATGTTTTGGGCCTTAGCCCACAGGCCGAGAGTTGAAGTTGGCGGGCTCGATACCAAATCGAAACACCCCACACCCTACCCACGAGCCTGAACCGGATCTGGTATGTTCCTTAAGAAAAATAGGTTTCAAAATTCTTTGTTACTTAGCGAAAATTCGTGAAATTTTCAAAGAAGTTATCAATTCGAGTTGGGCTTAGGTTGAAAAACCTATTAACTATGTTTGGAAATCCATTTATTTTAAGGTGACAAAATAATTGAGGGTTTAGTTAAAAAAAATATTTCTTACTTAAACTTAAAATATAAATTAATTCATAACATAGTGGTTAAAAGAAAATAAAAGTAACGAAATAGAAACTATGGCCTTTTCGGCCTTATTACATCAATAATTCCCAAACTTAAAAACTTAAAATACTTAATAGAAATAAAGTTCCAAATAATAAAAATCCTTTCTTGCTGTGCATGGCCACCTTTAGCTCCTGCCGACCCGGTCCATTATTGCTCATTACCTGAAAAATAGTCCCACAAAGGGGTGAGTCAACAGACTCAATGTGTACACAAACTAACAATCAACAAATCAGGCATACATGTTCATATCAAAGACATATTCATATAAAAATGATGCAACCCAAACCCAAGCCTATTTGTCCATCCGCTACACACCACCCGTACCTGCCAATCACATTGTGGAGACTACTAAGTCGACCCTCCATCCGCTACACACCATCGAAGGCGATCATTTGCGATCGACGCGTGCTCATCGCCCATATAATTTGTGTCATTAGACACCATATTCAAATAATGTAACCGAAGTTACCAAATTCAGATAATGTAACCGAAGTTACCATATTCAAATTATGTGACCGTAGTCACCATATTCCGTTGGTGAGACCGAAGTCAACACCTTCTTCCCCTTTCACATATAGCCCGAAATGCCCCAAATATTATCATATCATGCATAACATACTTATTTCTCATTCATGTTACTATTCGCATGTTCAAAATATATCATATTCGTAATCCTATCAGAAGTAGGAAACGTACCTGAGTACTTTTTGTACCACATTAGGGCACATAGCCACATTCACATTCTTATGCATATTCATATAATTAATAATTGCCATATAACGTATTGAAGGTTAGTATGGGTACACAACTGATTCGCTTAATAGATTCCTTGAAATCCCGAAGAGAATCGATCACAGTTTAAATCTCAAATCCTACATAAGTTAATCACTTTAAAAGACCATTCGGCCACTTTTCCAAATACAACTAGGATTTGTATTACTTACCTTGTAACTGAATTGATTAAATCCCGAAATTGTGGTATTCCTCCCTTAAATTCGGCTAGCCACCAAAAACATGTATTTTCATCAGTTTCTGACTTTTGGATTAAAAGGAAATACTTTTAGATACCAAAATAAGCCTTGGCCGATTGAATCTATATACTTACCTTACAATTTCCAAATCTGAAAAGGATTCCTTTTCTTGAATATCTGTCGAAATCCCTATAACTTCATGTCAGATTTAATCTAATATTGAGACATAATCATAACCTTGACCGATTATCTATATTTCTTACCTTAGATCCTTGATCCTTCTATTTGATAATGGTAGAAACCTGAGAGACCCCTTGCAGATTCGGCCAAAATTGCTAATAGGATTAGTACCCTGTTTTTGGTAAAATGAAAAGGAATAGAGATTGATTGACCACAGATCTTACCCTTTTGATGTTGTAGTTGATTACTTCCTTGCTTGGAGTTAACAAAGATTCAGCTTTGATAGTAGAAACAGAGAAGAAAATAGAGGAAGAGAAGATGGATTTTGCTTAAAGAAAAATTCGGCAGAGAGGGGGAGAGAGCTAGGAAAATTTCGGCACACTTAGGAAAAGATGAGAGAATAGCCTTAATTCTCCTCCTTTAGCCGAAATTACTAGGCCAAGAGTCCTTGCCTTGGCCACCACTCTTCCTTATGATAATATTATCTCCTTTATTTAAAATAAAAGCATCTAATCCATCAATTATCTCCTCAAATAATCCAATTAAAGAAAATCCTTTATTTATCACTTATTATTCACATATTTATGAAAATAAAACACCTCTCTTTTTAAACACATGTGCCGTCCACCCCTTAGCCTGGGAAGCAAAAATAAAACTTCATTTATTTGCTTCCCTTGTGATTCGAACCAGTGCCCATGCCTCTTGCACATGGCGCCATTTCCATAGGCCTTAAGTGCCATCTTCAGGCCACTTTTCCTAGCCCGTTTGTGTGTCAAATTTTACCAACTTTTTCTTTTAAGGCCCTCTTGCCTTAATCTCCCATTTTAAACTTTAAAACTCATCATTTTAGGGTCATTTCCAAGTTTCCTAAAATTTTCGATCGGCTCTGTTTACTTGCCATTTTCTTACATTTCCAAGTTTCCGAAATGTGTACTTTCCATTTTGGATCATTTCCATTTTCATTTCTTAGTTTCCAAAATGTGTACTTTCCATTTTTGAACCATTTCCTTACATTTCTAGGTTTCCTAAAATGTTCATGTCCTAATGCATTTGTGTTTCCAAAATATTCATTTCCATTCATTTTCATACATTTCTGAGTTTCCAAAAATTTCAAAAATTTATTCATAATGCTTAAGACTTGTCATTTCATACAATTAAACCAAAAATGCATAGGTCCTTTCTAGGATGTTACACCATAGATCGAGTTAATTAAATCCTATAGGTTTTAATTAGAAAGAGATTTCAATTAATCAACCTAGGGTTAGACGTTGTAGCCTCGAGAGAGGTATTAATATAAATTAGGGAATCCTACAGATCAAGTCAAGTGAATAAATCGTCTGGTTCAGAGTTAGATAACAAGTAAAGTCTAGGTGGATTCTTCTTCGGGTATTGTCTTAATCAATTAGTTTTTCCCACAAGTATTTTCCCAATTCATTCTCTGTGTCTTAGCATCTTTATCTTAAAAGTTAGTTAATTTTAGATTAAACAACAATTCCTTTAATTCTTAGGCTAAATAATATAAAGAAAGTTAGTATTAGTACTTTTGGTTCCTTTGGGTTCGACAATCGGGTCTTGCCACTTAGCTATACTGTTGTTCGATAGGTGCACTTGTCTCAATTGTTGTCACAGTTAGTTTTTAGGCTCGATCATTCTTTATATAAATTTTAAGACTCTGACACACGATCAAGTTTTTGGCGCCGTTGCCGGGAACTGAAATATTAAGAACGCTCAATCTTTATTACTTTAGCCATATTGTATTTTTGCAATTAAATTTTATTTTTTACTTTTCTAAATTTTCTTCTTTTCTTCTGGCAGGTATTCTAGTTTATGACTAGAAGAAACCCGACAGGACCTTTACTCTATAATAGTGAAATTGAAAGCACAGTTCGCAGAAACCGAAGAGAAATAAGGAGAAGCCTAGAATACACACAAGAAGAGCAAGAAGACGAAATTAATACCACTGAAGAGATGGCTGAGAATAATCCGCTACCTCTAGAGGTGGCCGAAAATCATGCTCCTCAAACTATCGCCATTCCTTGACTACCTTTTTGTCGAGATTTGATTTTGAACAATTTCTTAACTATGTTCTATATTTCAGTTGTTGAAGTTCTTTCTTATTATGTATTTGACTTGTTCTTTAAAAAAAAATTCGAAGTATATTCATTATTAGTTCTATGTTAGCTGAGCTTATACATGTAAATTACAAATCTCGAAGAGAAAAGCTTGTATTATTAGTTTTCAATGGATGTAATTATTTAGGAGTAGTCATATTTCTAGTTAGGTAATTTGTCAGGTCAATCTCGATTCTAACCCTCTAATTCAGCTTTTATCTACACCTTTAACCCAAACCCCATTACAACCCTGTTAAAAACCTTTTGATTTGTGTATCATCTCATATTATAGTGGTGGAGATTTGATTTTCATGCAAGCCTATGGGATTAACTTTTCATGTTTGACTTTTGAGTGCTTAAATTCTGAACCTTAAACACTTTGAGTGGTTTGAGTGAATCTTTAGTGAGGATGTTAATTCTTGTCGATTTTTGAATCAAAGGTTATTATTTAGATGAGGGGAAACTCCTATGTTTTGTGCTATAAATGTATGACTTTAATTGTTTGAATCTTTAGGACCCTTCTATTTAAATTATCAATGTATGAATTACCTTTGAATTATGATAAAACACTATTGATTAATATTATGAATCAAGGAAGTTCATTTTAATTATGAGTTGAGAATTTTACTTAAGGATAAGCTAAAGCTTAAGTGTGGGGGTATTTGATAAACCGTAAAAGTAACATATTTTTAGCCCCATATTTAGCATGCTTTTGGATGATTTAAGCATTGAATTATGTAATTTGGTGCTCTTAATCCTTTGCTTTCATGTTTTATACTTAAGAGAGCACTGGATGACAAAAAGAACAGAAAACGGGCCCAAAATGGAGTAAATGGGCCATATTACGAAATCCACATGGCCTGGGCCCAAGACCACACGGTCGTGCCTTATTCAACAGCTTCGAACACGGCCTGGCCACGACTTACACGGGCGTGTGCCATAGGCATGTCCCTGACCTGAATAAGAGGAGTTTTACTCGGAATAGGATACTTGGAGGCAAAGAAACACATTCCAAAGCCTATTTAAACACCCAAATAGGAATCCTATTCGGATTAGGATACTTGGAGGCCAAGAAAGGCATCTCAAAGCCTATATAAACACCTTAGGGGGAAACTTAAGCGGGGAGTTTGGCAGAAGCCTTCTGCTAGGGCTTTTATCGGGGGAACCTAAGGCTTTAGTCAGGGGGTGATAAACCGTAAAAGTAACATATTTTAAGCCCACATTTAGTATGCTTTTGGATGAATTAAGCCTTAATTTATATAAAAGGTGCTCTTAATCCTTTGTTTTCATGTCTTATACTCAAGAAAGCACCCGAGGATGAAAAGAACGAGAAACAGGCCCAAAATAGAGTAAATGGGCCATATCACGAAATCGACATGGCTTGGCCCAAAGACCACACGGTCGTGCCTCATTAAAAAAGTCCAAACACGGCCTAGCCAAGATTCACACGGGCGTGTGCCATGGCCGTGTCCCTGTCGCTGGAAAGAGCAATTACATTCGGGAAAGGATACTTGGAGGCAAAGAAACACATTCCAAAGCCTATTCAAACACCCTATTAGGAATTCTACTTAAATTAGGATACTTAGAGGCCAAGTAAGGCATCTCAAAGTCTATATAAACACCCAAGGGGGCAACTTGAAGAGGGAGTTCGGCAGAAGCCGAAACCAGTATCAAAGCTAGGCCAAGGAGCCAAGCCGAGAAGGTCAGAGTTAGGGAATAACGTGAAAATAGCCAGTTGATCCATTCCAAGAAGCCGGAATTATACTCAAGACGGCGGAATTCTCCTTCAATTCCTTCAGGGGGTTTTAGGATTTTTTTATGTTTTGTTTTATCTTTTCTCTTGCGATGTTCTTTTTATTCATTATGAACTAAACCCTTCAGATACCTGAAGGGGATGAAACCTTGATGAATCTTTTTATTTAATTTTTAAGTTATATGATAATTACTTAGTTTGTTCTTAATTATGTTGCTTAATCCAAATCTAATGTGCTTAGGTGGAGGAGGAATAGACCTTGCCTAAGAGTAGATCTAGCATAATTAAGCGGAGTTGATCGAACGCCTAAAGATAGGGTTACGAGATTTTGCCGGATTAGGGTGAAACCTAATGTGGGAGTCCATTGATTGATTTACTGCTATTCTAGGGGGTTATTATAAGCGAACGAGAGTTCCACTAATTAACCTAGGGTTAGACATTATTCGCCTCGAGAGAGGGTTTAATATAGGTTAGGGAGTCTTACGGATCAAGCTAAGTAAAAGAAATCATATAATTCAAGGTTAGATAACAAGTGGAGTCTAGGTGGATTCTTCTTAAGGGTATCGTCGTAATCAACTGAGTTTTCCTTCAAAGTTATTTTCCTATTCGTCCTTTTTGTCTTTGTGTTCTTAGTTTAGTCTTTGTCAATATAGTTTAAAGCAACTTCACTCTATTTTTAAGGCTAAATAATAAAAACAAAGTTAGTATTAGTACTCTTAGTTCCTTTAGGTTCGATATCCGGTCTTGCCTAAGTTATACTACTGTTCGATAAGTACACTTGCCTTTAATCGTTGTCAGAGTTAGTTTCCAGGTTTGATCATTCTTTTATAAATTTTAAAGCTCTGATTTTCTGTAACATCCTGAATTTTTGGGCCTATGCGTTTAATGGGTGGTTATGTTTAATGTAAGTTTTAGGGGTTCAGATTGGGCTCAGGATTGGGCCGAGGCCTTAATCAAATTTTCTATTTGGAGACTTTAGTGGAAAGCCTGTCAAGATAGAGCTTAAGAGATGATATCTGTGTTTTAAGACACAAAATGGGCTTGTGGCCCACTGGCAATGTTGCGCCACTTAAAGAGTAGGGAGGTGGCGTCAACTGAGGGGGCTCAAGTTCGAGTTGCATGGAGCCCAATTATTTTAATTAAAGTTAGTTAATTTTCGGCATTTAAATGAATAGAGTTGGAGTCGGCTAGGATACTTTAAAATAGGATTTATTTGTTTGGATAATGAGGATAATATGGCTGATAATGTGGCAGATAAAGGAAGGAAAAGTTGGTGTTATCCATGTCACTTAAGGATGAGTGAATAGATTAAGATAGAGGAGAAAAGGTAGGATTTATCTGCTGAGTACAGTGTTGGCCGAATTTTCATCTCTTATAGGGGTGCCGAAATTTCCCCTATTATTTGGTTAGTTGTTAGTTATCAGCAAGGGCACTTTCAGTTTTTAATAGGTAAGTGCCAAAATTTCTATAAATAGGGAGGGTTCTCTTCTTTATGTTTCGGCATTTAGGGTTTCCATCTTTTCTTTCTCTTCTTTCTTCTAAAAGTCAAAACCTCCATTATTCTCTTATTTCTTCTAAAAGCCGAAAACTCCATTATTCTCTTCTTTCATCTAAAAGCCAAAAACTCCATTATTCTCTTCTCTTCTTTCTTCTAAAAAGCCGAAAGTCGAAAACTCCATTATTCTTTTCTCTTCTTTCTTCTAAAAGCTGAAAACTCCATTATTCTTTTTTCTTCTTTTTTCTAAAAGCCGAAAACGTCATTATTCTCTTCTTTCTTCTAAAAGCCAAAAACTCCATTATTCTTTTCTCTTCTTTCTTTTAAAAAGCCGAATCTCTATAAATTTCTTCGAATCATCTTCTCTTCCTAATTTTCGCAAAAAGCCTGAATCCTCTGGGAGTAGCCGAATCTTCTCTAGTAAGGTGAGTGTTGACTCTTGTTATTCCTTAAGATATCTTTCGTTTTTGGAAGACAAAGCTGAAAAGCTAATGGTTTAATGATTTTATGTATTCTCTTGTTGGGCGACATCCGAGAATTGAAGTAGATCTCTTAGATTGAAAAGCCAGAAACACTAGTCCCTGAATCTCATATCACTTTTTGGGATTTCAAGATAGCGGTGGTGGTGGCTACGGATAGCATCGACTTAGAGGGTCTCGTTCTAACGGTAATCAGGTGTGTAGATCTCTAACATACTATTAATCTTGTATGTATGTCTATATATTTATGTTATGTTATGGGCTAAAAAGCCGAAAAGAGGCTGTATAGACAGTCGAATGGAACCCAAAAAGGGGTTATGCTAAGATGCCAGGTACGTAACATAGAACTCTCTATGTGTATCGAAATATGTATAAGGCTGCATGATGTTTCTTTTATGTGTATGCATGGGGTGGGATTATGTTATTGAAGGGGAAGTGCATGATAGGTCACATAGTGATCGGTGGTAGAAAACCCATGTAATGAAATGTAAGGTCACATGGTGATCGGTGGTAGAAAACCCACATAATGAAATGTTAGGTCACATGGTGATCGGTGGTAGAAAACCCACGAAATGAAATGTTAGGTCACTTGGTGATCGGTGGTAGAAAACCATGTTAAAATTCCTGATTGATAAGGAATAGCCAGTACGGCTGTCGTTATGGTGTGTAGCGGATGGAAGGTTGATTGTAGAAATCCCAAGGTGTGATGGTTGGTACGGGTTGGTGAGTAGAGGATGGAATTCTAGGTTGGGTTGGGCTATGCATCATTTATTATCTATCACGTAATTATGATTGTTGCCATTATGTATGGGCCAGGGCTCATAATGTGTTTGTGGGCCCAAGCCTTTTATGTGTTTTCGGGATTTACACACTGAGTCTTGGTGACTCACCCTATTATTTTCCCTAACTTTTCAGATGAGCAGTAGATCGTGGACATGGGAGCCGAGACGGACTCGAGGGGCTATCAAGTTTTTATTTCTATAGATTATTTTCGATTTTTCCTTTAAGTTTCATTTTGGGAATATTTAGGTAATAAGGCCCCATAGTTTATATTCGCCTAAGTAGTTTTTAATATTTGCAACTTATGAATTTTTGTCAAAGGTTTAATTTTACGAAATAATAGTAATACAAGGTTTTTTTTTTTATGTCACTTATTTATTCAAATATTGTCTAATTAACTTACGATTTCAAAAACCAACAAGGCAAAAGTTTTCAATGTACAACCCGTAGCATACCAGATTCGGTTGAAAAGTATGCGCCGGGTTTGGGGTGTTACATTTTCAGCGATCAAGTTTTTGGCGCCGTTGCCGGGGAACTAAAATATTAAGAAAGCTCTATTTTTATTACGTTAGCCATTTTTATTATTATTGTACTTTATTTTCATTATTTTTTTTTTATTTTTACTTTGCTAATTTTTCCTCTATTTTGCTTTTGGCAGATAATTTTAGTTTATAGAGAAGATGGCACTGAATAATTATCAGTGGCAAGTCATAAGGACAATTCCTACTAAAGCAGCTAGTGCCTTCGACCTCGATATGTTCACCAGGTTATCTACCCAGCTAGAGATGATGAATAAAAAGATCGAAGGTTTGTGTAGTCGCTCGTAGGTACACCCAGTAATGCAATATGACTCGAATCCAAGAGGCGTGGCGAATCCTGAGTACCCACCCTACGGATATGGCATGGAGAACGAACAAGTCCACTATATGGGTAGCTACTCTAGACCTCAAAATAATTTTTATAATGACGCTTATAATGCAGGTTGGAGGTACCATCCAAATTTCTCGTGGAATGATCAAAGTAGCCAAAGACAGGAACTTTATCCAGATTTTCAACAACCACCTCACCAACAAGAAGAGGAGTCGAACATTGAAGGGATGCTGACAAAATTTATGGTAACCAAAGATACCCCTCTCCAAGACACTGAGAAAACATTTAAACGTCAACAAACACCGGGTGAAGAGAACAAGAACCGATTAGAGGAAGTTACTAAGTTAGTAAGGGAAGCCACTAAAGCAGTCGAACAACTAGCAAAGCTAATGTCAGAACGGCCATAAGGACGTCTACCAAGTAACACTGAAATTAATCCAAAGGATCAAATTCAAGCCATAGCAGCTCAAAAAAATACAGAGATAGACGAACCCATCTCAAAACAAGAAGACAAGGTAGACGAAGGTAAGGTAGAGGTAACATAAGAAAAGCCAAAACCGGTAATCAAAGAATACCAACCTTGCATACCTTACCCCGAAGCATTAAAGAGAGACGATTCAGAAGAACAATTCGGTAAGTTTCTTAAACTTTTAAAGAGATTACATATTAACTTACCTCTTCTTGAAGCTCTTTTTCAGATGCCAAACTCGAGGAAATTTTTAAGACAGCTCTTGATAAACAAACGCAAATTAGACGAGGAGCACCACGTGGAATTAAACGCATCATGCTCAGCAATGTTATAGAATAGACTACCGCAGAAACAAAAAGACACAGGGAGTTTTACAATTCCATGTTTAATTGGTAGTTTATCTATTGATAATGCTTTAGCTGATTTAGGGGCAAGCATCAATGTTTTGCCTTATAAAATGTTTAAACAACTAGGTCTAGGGAAACCCAGACAAACTAGGATGAGCGTTCAGTTAACTGATAAAACTATCAGAATTCCTAGGGGTATAATAGAAAATGTTCTAATCGAAATTGATAAATTCATATTCCAGTAGATTTTGTTGTCTTAGACATGAATGAGGATAATTCGATTCCTTTAATTTTAGGAAAACCCTTTCTAGCAACTGCCAAGACTAAAATTGATGTTGGTGTAAGAGTATGCCCAAAGACCAATCATGAGATGGTTGTAATAACATACTTAATTTATCATGTTTATTAATATAAAGCGTTGTCATTATTATTTCAGTTTTTCTTTCTGTGTGTATAAATAAACTGTTTTATAATAATGTCCTAAGAATAATATGATTATTCTTAAAAGATCCTTAGTCGAGTATTATTGTTGACTAGGACAACAATAATGCATTAAGACTAACATGTAGTTGATTGATGATAAAGAGTTGTCATTGATGTGGATTGTCAAAATCAATGCATGAATATGTGTGTTAGAGAACAACATATTGGATTGACCCGTTATGAGTATGTTTATTGGATTATTATGTAATTGTCACAACATTACTCATAGTGATTAATATGTATATGATCCTCGGACTTGAGATAATTATTATCTCAACATCGTGAGTTGTATATTTTGATCTGATCAAGCGTACCGTAATTGGTTGTTCTATAAAGATCGATGTTGGATATACCACAATCTATGTAGAGGATATGGTTGATCAATATAGGATAAGTCCCTCCTACATAATGGGAGTAATATCTTAGGCCACTTGATTGAGTGAGACTAGAAATGCATGGCCATGCTCAAATAAGTTGACATGAGATGTCATACTAATTTTTATATCATAATCTACTCAAGATATCAAGAAACATGGGATGGACTATACAAGTGTGACTATTCCATGACTTGTGTCCATTCCAGAGATAAAGGACTTAAGGATTAATGTATGAAAGGTTAATCACAAAAAGTTATGTGGAATCATGACTTCTTGTAACTTAGGTAGCAATGATGCATTGCTAGACGCCCCTCATTGTTTGTGACATTAGAATCGTTCTATTATTACTGCTAACGTTGCAAGAACCTACAAGGTCACACCCTATGGTTTAAATGAACGGAATAAAATATAATTGGTATTGTTTTTAGTTGTCACATGAATTAAATTAATTAAAGAATTAATTTAATTGGGCAATCAAATATTGAACATATTATATGTACAAGGATGTTGTACACATAATGACAACATAATTCTATTAATATATGAATTTGATTCATATATAAATTTAAATAAATATAGTTTACCAAAATCCTTATTATAATTAATGTAATTATAATTTTCGGATATAATTAATGTAATTATAATTTTCGGTTAAAAACTTTATTGTATTTATTTAATCTTATGATACATTCAAGAGATACCAATTATAAAAGGGTATTAAAAGGATACCTAATAATGGGCCCAATGAAAAGATACCCATTATAAAAGGCCCAATTAAAAGGATACCCAATATAAAAGGTATTTAAAAGAGGCAAAGCTTATGGAAAACCCTAAGAGATTGCTTGTTAGGTCTCTAGTAGTCGTCACAAATAAACCTCAAAATAGTTTTGGAGATTTCTTAGTTCATAGTCAAACAAAGGGTGGATCACGTAGAGGCCGACATCGAAAAGGTTGTGGCTTGATTCGATGAAGAGATCAAAACTCTTGTTGCCAAGGCGCCACTTGTCTACTCAGTTGAAGTTTTGGTAATTTGAAACCTTTATTTCACCCCGATTCATTCCTCACACATGGATCCATGGTTTGGATCGCCGGATCTAATTTTATTCTGCTGCGCCATGGGGTATCGGCGTTCCAACAGTGGTATCAGAGCCACTTGTGTGATACGAACTCGGGTTTAAATACTTGGGTGATGCAATTGTATGAGATTCATGTTTTGATCTTATTGTATTTTCGATTGTTTAAATCGTTTAAGCATAACCTGATAACTGTCCCTTTCGGAAATTGATTAAATGTTAATCATGGTGTTGTGGCCTACTTGATTTTATGTTATTACTGTTAACTATTAACAAATCTGTAATAATACGACGGTGGTATTTATAGTTTCCAGTAAGTGTTAACTGGCTAGTGGAACAAGGGTTGTTCCGATATGAAACCTCAAGGATTAAAATCCTAAAAACACGATTCTGTTGATAAAATCCTCAGACACTCGCAAAAAGTTTTGTTAATAAAAGAAATTTATAAACTTGATGGGCCACAAAAGGTTGAAAGGATATTTTATAATTCACTTTAAAATAATAATAATAATAATTGAATTATGTATGCTATTTCTGACTAGCACGGTGTTTGAAATGCTTAGTTATAGCCCAATGACCCATTCGATAAAAGGTTGTATTTTTTTTTTTTAAATACGGCTGCGTGTCGTGCCTTACTACTATTCTCTTGTATTTCTCTTCTCATCTTATTCCCTTGTATGTAAAACGAGTTTTTACGTATATTGTAATTTGCAAGAGTTCTTTGTGGACCAAACGAGAAGGAAGGTGGGACAATGATTAAGAATGATAGCTTCTGAAATGGCTTACACCTTTAGGTTTCTTTTTGGTTTTCCCATTGGCTTGGGTTGAACCACCTTAGTTTATGGGCTATAACTATTGCATTTATTTATTGCTTTATTTATTCATGTATGAGATGCTATGGATGTCTAAAGCATGCCAATTTTTTTATATATATTAAAATTTGAAGATAATAAACCCTATTAATTGATGAGATCGATTAGAAGACTAAATGGGCTGAAATAGACCGTAATTGGTGAGATGCAACAACCTTAATAAAATCCTCTATTAAAATATTAAGTCAAGATGGCCTTCTAATTTTGCCTCGTTAAGGCCTCGATCAATACTATGTAGGTTACGCCAAAGCGAAGTACTAGTATTTATCTTGGTTAAACGCGAAGAATAAACAAGTGATATTCGCTGGTTAAAAATTGGTTAATGACTTAACTAGGTTACTCTAATAGGATTAGAAACCTAGAGGCAAGTAAATTGGATAAATCATAAGATGATTAGAACAAGAGTTGTTCACCAAATATTAGGAGTTACATATGATGTAATTAGCAAATGTTGCTTACCTAAATAACCATAATCTTAAGAGTAAAGCCAAAGCTGACTTAAGAGGTGGTGAAATATGGATCCTTAACCTACTAGAAATACTTTTGAGAAAGATTTTCCGAAATTAATATACGAGGGTTATTAATTTTGAAATAAAATAGTGGGAATATCATTTAATAAAGTCTTTTTAATGATTGATATAAAAATGGTAAATTTACTCACATGCATATTTAATTGTTGTAGATATATTATGGCTGCAAACACTAGCACACTCTCATTGCGATCGGTCCTTGAAAAGGACAAATTGAATGGTTTGAATTTTCTTGATTGGTTCTGTAACTTAAGGATTGTCCTTAAACAAGAACGGAAATTATATGTCATTGAACAACCACTTCCTAATGAACCACCCGCTAATGCCTCGAGGGTGATAGAGATGCTTACAAGAAGTATCTCGATGACATGATAGATGTTGGATGTCTTATGCTTGCCACTATGAATCTCGAACCTCGAAGCAACATGAGGACATGGTTGCTTATGATATGATCGAGCACTGAAAGAACTTTATCGGGGGCAAGCCACGGCAAGAGAGGTTTGATATCTCTAAAGCCCTATTCCAATGTAAGTTGGTGAAGGAAGCCCAGTAGGACCTCATGTCCTTAAGATGATTGGCTATATTGAAAGCCTATCTAAGCTTGGGTTTCCATTGAGCCAAGAGTTGGCCATCGATGTTATTTTGCAATCGTTGCCGGATAGCTACTGACCAGATTTGTCCTCAATTTCAATATGAATGAAATTGACAAGACTCTACCACAATTGCTCATTATGTTCTGAATCTGCTGAAGGCAACTTGAAAAAGGTTGGACCCAAGCCCATGCGATGGTCCGTAATAACAAGGGCAAGGGAAAGGCCAAAGTTCAAACAAAGCCTAAGGGCAAAGGTAAGCCCAAATTTGGAAAAGGAAAGGCTACACTGAAACCTAAAGGTGGGGTGTCTAAGGAAGGAAGCTATTTTCATTGTGGTGTGATGGACATTGGAAACGGAATCGCCTGTCTATCTTGAAGAAGTCAAGAAGGCTAAAGCAAGCGGAATGTCCGCTTGGTATTTATGTTATTGATATTAATTTATCAACTACTACTTCTTGGGTATTAGATCTTTGGTTGTGGTTCTCATATTTGTACTTACATGCATGGGGACTACAAAGGAGTAGGACTTTGGCTAGAGGAGATGTGGACCTACGAGTTGGAAATGGAGCAAAAGTTCTTTGCATTAGTTGTGGGAACATATACTTTATCTTTGCCTAGTGGACTTGATTTATGTTTAGAGGATTGTTATTTTGTGCCCAGTTTGACTAAAAACATTATTTCAATTTCTTGTTTAGACAAAATTGGTTTTGAGATAATTATTAAGAATAATTGTTGTTCATTTTATCTCAATAATGTTTTCTATGGTTCGCACAATTAATTAATGGCCTCTATATTTTAGATCAAACGAATCCCATTTACAACATAAATACTAAAAGATCTAAAATAAATGACTCAAATCAAACTTATCTTTGGCATTGTCGTTTGGGCCACATAAGTGAGAAACGCATATCCAAACTCCATAAAGATGGTCTCTTGAATTCATTTGTTTTTGAACAATTTGAAGTATGTGAATCTTGCTTATTGGGAAAAATGACTAAATCTCCTTTCTTTGGTAAAAGTGAGCAGAGCTAGTGATTTATTAGACCTAATACATTTCGATGTATGTGGACCAATAAATACACAAGCAGAGGTGGATTTCACTACTTCATTACTTTCATCGATGATTTGGTAGATATGGGTATGTTTATCTCATGCGCCATAAGTCTGAGTCCCTTGAAAAGTTCAAGGAATTCAAAAATGAAGTACAAAATCAACTAGGCAAAACTATCAAGTCACTTCGATCTGATCGAGGTGGAGAGTACTTGAGCCTAGAGTTTGATGATCTTTTGAAAGAATGTGGGATTGTCTCACAACTTACTCCTCCTGGTACTCCTCAATGGAATGGAGTATCTGAGAGAAGAAATCGAACTTTGTTAGACATGGTTCGATCCATGATGAGTCATCTTTGATCTCTGACTTCCTTTTGGGGTATGCACTTGAGACAACCGCTTTCACATTAAATCGTGTTCCATCTAAATCGGTTCAAAAGACGCCATATGAGATGTGGGTGGGAAACGCCCTAGTATGTCTTTTATGAAAATTTGGGGTGTGAAGCTTATGTTAAAGCGTCCGACGTCTACTAAGCTTGAACCCGGATCTCGAAAAGTGTATTTTTGTGGGGTATCCAAAAGAAACCAAAGGATATTATTTCTTTAATCCCACCGAGAACAAAACGTTTGTTGCTCGGATTTGGTGTTTTCCTAGAGAGAGAATTTACTTCTAGAAAAGGAAGTGGGAGAAAGATTGAACTTGAAGAAATTCGAGAATCACAAGATACCACCGAACCGAGATTGAACAACGAGCAAATTCCACAAGAAATTGAGGAACAAACAACTCTTTGTAGAAACACAACCACCGCTTGCAGATCTTTAAGAGAACGCCGTGCACGAGAGATATGGATTTCTCGTTACAACGCATGGTGACGTTTCTTCTTATAGATCAAGATGAGCCTAGGACTTATCAAGAAGCGGTGACAAGCCCGACTCGAGAAATGGCTTGAGGCCATGAGATCGAGATGGATTCCATGTATGAAAACCAAGTATGGACTTTGATTGATCCACCAGAAGAAGTTAAACCTATAGGGTGCAAATGGGTTTCAAAAGAAAGAAAATTGACATGGATGGTAATGTACAAACATACAAAGGGCGATTAGTCGCTAAAGGTTTTCGCCAAATTCATGGTGTTGACTATGATGAAACCTTTTCTCCTGTAGCTATGTTTAAATCCATCAGGATCTTGCTCGCCATAGCTGCATTTCATGATTATGAAATCGCGGATGGGCGTCAAAGCGACTTTCCTTAACGGAAACTTGAAGAGGATGTGTATATGACACAACCTGAAGGTTTTGTAAATCCAAAAGATGCTAGAAAGATATGTAAGCTGCAAAGATCCATTTATGGATTAAAGCAAGCTTCTCGAAGTTGGAATCTTCGTTTTAACGATGCAATCAAAGAGTTTGGTTTTGTCAAAAATGAAGATGAACCATGTGTTTACAAGAAAGTTAGTGGGAGCACTATCACATTTTTGGTACTATATGTGGATGACATACTTATAATGGGAAATGACATACCTACTTTGCAGTCTATTAAGACTTGGTTGAGAAGTTGTTTTTCTATGAAGGACTTGGGGGAAGCCACTTATATCTTAGGAGTCAAGATCTATAGAGATAGATCAAGGCGACTACTAGGTCTAAGCCAAAGTACATACATAGATAAAAGTAATTGAAAAGGTTGGTATGGAAGAATCTAAAAGAGGATTTCTACCTATGAGACATGGTATTTCACTCTCGAAGGAAATGTGTCCTTCAACTCCACAAGAGAGAGAACGTATGAGTAAAATTCCATATGCTTCCGCTATTGGATCTATCATGTATGCTATGTTATGTACCCGTCCGGATGTATCGTATGCCTTAAGTATGACGAAGCGGTATCAAGTAGATCCGGTGAAGGTCACTGGACCACGATCAAGAGTATCCTTAAGTACTTAAGAAGAACTAAGGATACGTTCCTATTATATGGAGGTGAGGAAGAGTTAAGTGTAAAAGGTTGCGCGATGCCGGCTTCCAAACCGACAAGGATGATTCTCGATCGCAATCGGGTTTTGTGTTTTGCCTTAATGGTGGTGCTTTGAGTGGAAGAGTTCAAAGCAAAGTACACGATGAGCTGATTCTACAACAGAGGAGGTGAGTATATTGCGGCCCGGTGAGGCAAACAAAGAAGCGGTTTGGATCAAGAAGTTCATTCTTGGACTAGGGGTTGTGCCTAGCATATCGGATGCTATAGAGCTCCGATGTGATAACAATGGAGCTATTGCACAAGCTAAGGAACCCCAGATCTCACCAATGATCCAAACATATACTTAGACGCTACCATCTTATTCGAGAGATTATCGATCGAGGGGATGTAGAGATATGCAGAGTACCTTGGATGATAACATTCTTGATCCCCGACCAAGCCTCGACACTGTGAAGCATGATCGTCACACTAAGTCACTTGGTATTAGATATATGAGTGATTGGTCTTAGTGCTAGTGGGAGATTGTAAGAGTATGCCCAAAGACCAATCATGAGATGGTTGTAATAACATACTTAATTTACCATGTTTATTAATATAAAGCGTTGTCATTATTATTTCAGTTTTTCTTTCTGTGTGTATAAATAAACTGTTTTATAATAATGTCCTAAGAATAATATGATTTGTAACACCCCAAACCCGGTCCAAACACCACGACCGAATCTGGTATGTTACAGGGAAAACGAGTTTGAAAATTTCGAGGTTGCACTAAATAGATTTCATAAAACTTTGTTCCGTTTAAAAAAACAGTTGTTTAATTTCGTTAATAAAACATTTAATCTTAGTAAAAATTTGATTTCAAGTTGGGAGACAATGGATTTTCATTTATTTATAAAGTCAGTGTGATACCCGATGGTATAGTCGAAAACATATCGTGGAAATTTTGAAATCATTGTCATATTAAGTTTTAGCAAATTAACTCAATTATTTTGTTAAAGCATGTAAAAAAAATCTAACTTAAAACATAACAACATAAGGCATAATTTAAAAGCCTTTTTCAAATCCGAAATAAAATCCAACCGAAAGTAAATAACTAAGTACCCAAAATGTAATGTCTGAGTAAAACTTTTATTCAGCATGGCATGAGCATCCCGAGTCCATCCCGGCTCCATGTCCGCGTCTAAGTGTCACCTGAAATGTTAAAGGAGAGGGTGAGTCGAATGACTCAGTGTGTAAATCCCGCTCCCGAAGAAACAACATGCTAACACACATCATACATAGCAACATAATTAATGCAACCCGATCCTAACCATCCATATCGCCTCTTCTACCCCGTGTGGTACCAAACCACTGGTGGTGCCAAACCACTGGTGACATATAGTCACAATGTGTTACCAAAACACTGGTGTCCCAAAGACACAATATCCGTCAATGTGGTACCAAACCCTTTGGTGTCCCAAAGACACAATTGTGCTACAAAAAACCTTTGGTGACCAAAGTCACAAATCAAGCGATGATGGGGCCAACCCATCGTGTGATACCAAATCACTAGCAGACGATCCCATATCTCAAGTGGGGCCAACCCACGGTGGTCAAACCACAGGGACAAGTCGCAATGAGGTGCCAAACCTGCGGTGTCCCAAAGACACAATGTGCTACCAAAGCACCGGTGACCGTAGTCACAAATCGGGTGATGGGGCCAACCCATCGTGTGATACCAAATCTTTGGCGTCAATCCCGTATCTCACAAGTGGGGCTAACCCACGGTGGTGTTAACCACGAGGGGCGACGACGAGGTACCAAACCTCTGGAGGTGCCAAACCTCTGGTGACCCAAAGTCACAAAGTTGTGTTACCAAAACATTTGGTGCTCACAAAGACAAAATACCACTTGCTCCCTCCACTCGTATCACCCATCAACATACCATACTCATGTAATCATGCATATCATACAATCATGCATCTCATGCTATTATGTCTAATCTCATATCCCGTGTCACATATATCCACAGTCATGGTAACATATAGATCATCATTAAACTCATAATAATAATACTGACTTACCCGAGTCCAGAATCATACCCATTAGGGTATCATATCAAACATCACTGTTTCATTAATCATCACACAGGTTATCAATCATATTACTAAACGGAAGTGTGTTAGTTTACACACCTGGAATAACGAAGGCCTTAATTCCAAAGAACCGGTCTAAAATCCCTCAATCACCACGACCACTTAATCCTAAATAACAATCGGCCACAACATAGGGGTTAGGTACTAAGACCATTCGGCCAAGGACATATATCCCAAAGGAGTTAAATTCAATCCCTTACCTTGAAGATGCTTTGATTTCCTACCAAATCCGAATCAAGCAGTGATTCTTCTTCCAACAATCGGCACTCTAATAAACAAATAGTTAATCACCAATCACCTTTATCTAAACGAGAACTAAAAGAATGGACTAACAACAATACCAACCCTTACCACACTTACCAATCGGTTCAAAGAGTCGAAGGCTCTCCCTGGCTACTTTACGATATCCAAGACCCTATCACAAAATGATAATCCAAAAGGTTAACACCCTTCCAAACTGACCATAATCGGCCCTTAACCAAACCATAACCAACAAAGAACCAAAAGAGGGAGATATGGCCATTCGCCTACTAGCACCTACCAACGCCCAAAATTCGACCAAACTAGGCCTTCCAGAGAGGGAAATATTCGGCTAACAACCAAAAAGATAGGAAAAGAAAAGGAGGTGTATTCGGTTTGCAAGAAAAAGGGATGGAGAAAGTATCTTGGAGGTTAAAGTTTGGCTAATGGAGATTTTAAGAAGAAAAGAGAGTTGAGAAGAGAAGAACAACACCAGCTTCGGCTTATGCAAATGAAGAAGAAAAGAAAATGCAAGAGTGCATTCGGCTACAAGAAGGTTGAGAGAAAAGCAAAACAAATTCGGCAAGCCTTAGAGATTTGGTCTTTCGCTTTTCCAAGAAGAAAAGAATGAGAGACTCTCTTGAATTTTTTCGGTTTAAGCTATTGACAAAAGAAGAAATTTTGTTCACTACCTTTTGACCGAAACATCAAAATGCCAAATAGAATTTCGGCAACCCACTCCCCATACTAAGCCGTCCCTACTCCAACACCTACCAACCCCAGCCACTCCCCAAAACTCCCCAAAAATTCGGCCATATCCCCACTCACTCCAAGCCACTAGTTCAAACTAGTTTGAACAAGTCAAACTCCTACTTTCACTCTCCACCTACCAATCCCTCATTTGACCAAGTCTTAGGCAGAGTTTGAACTGCCACAAACTCCTCCCTCCATGCCGTCAAAATGAGTGCCAAAAAGTGGCCACTCATGGCTCGAACACAAGGCCACCTTCCCTTGTAGATGATGCCACACTCGGCTCCAAGTGGCACATGCTTTGCCACTTTGCTAGCCTTATTTTTGTGAAACAAAATACCAAATAAAATACACATCCCTCAGCTCCATCGGCTCCCCTGACTTAACACCCAAAAACCAAAATTTTCCCATACACTCAGGCATACACCTAGCCTACAATTAAGTCCCGAAACTACACAAACAGCAACATAGCATACTAACAACATGCAGAATCATGCCATGACAAAAATAGCCCCCCCTAACCCGGGATATTACGGTTCTACTTCTTAAGAATAATTTCGGCCTCGAAATTACACGGTCAAAAGAGTTGCGGGTATTCTTTGTCTCATCGCATCCTCGGGTTCCCACGTGGCTTCTTCCACGCCATGGTTCCGCCAAAGTACCTTAACGAGAGGCACGGACTTCCTACGCAGAACCTTCACATCCCGATCAAGAATGCGCATGAGTTCCTCTTCCATAGTCAAATCTGGATTTACCTCGATCTCCTCCGTTGCTACTACATGTGATGGATCTCGAGCAGTGCGTCGAAGCATCGACGCGTGAAAAACATCGTGAATCGGCTAAGCTCGTGGCAACTCAAGCCGATACATGCGGTCCAACTCGTCTCAATACCTTATACGGCCCAATAAACCTCGGACTTAGCTTGCCTTTTCTCCAAACCTCGGCACCTTCTTCCAAGGCGAGACCTTTAAGAAAACCCGATCTCCCACAAATGAACTCTATATCTCTTCGCTTAAGATCGGCATAAGACTTTTGCGGTCCGAAGCTTCCTTTAATCGAGATCGAATCAACTTAACCTTGTCCTCGGTCTCTCAAGAACCAACTCGGGTCCCAACAAGCGGCGTTCACCTAACTCGTCCAACACGTAGGTGGCGACATTTCTACCATACAACGCCTCATATGGTGCCATTTTGATGCTTGCTTGGTAACTATTGTTGTAGGCGAACTCGCTAACGGCAGAAACTCTTCCCAAGCGCCTCAAGTCGAAGTCAGAACACAACCTCTCAACATGTCTTCCAAGATCACGAATAACCCTTCATTGATCGCCGCCGATCATGGTGAAAAGTCTTTGAAATCAAGCGCGTGCCAGAGCTGATGCAACGCTCTCGGAACCTCGGCGTAAACACGGGATCCCTATCCGAGATTATCGAAACCGGTACACCGTGTAGCCTTACTATCTACGACACACATAAAGCTTCGCCAATCTCAAGTGAATAGTCCACTCTCACCGAATGAAATGGGCCGACTTAGTCGAGACGGTCCACAATAACCCAAATGAATCTTTCTTGCTTGGCGAAGCGGTAAACCACCGACGAAATCCATAGTTATCCTTTCCCATTTCCACTGAGGGATTTTCACCGGCTGAAGTAACCCAGACGGCAACTGATGTTCAACCTTGACCTGCTGACAAGTCAGACACTTCCCAACAAACTCTGTCACCTCTTTCTTCAAGCCAGGCCACCAAAACTGCTCTCTAAGACCCCTATACATCTTACTACCCCCAGGATGCATAGCATAAGGACTGCTATGTGCGTCCTGAAGAATCTTCTGCCTCAGCTCCACATCTTTAGGCATACAAGCCTTACCTTGAAAACACAGAACCTCATCACTAGACAAGCTGTAACCCTCCAAACCACCATTCTGCACTTGTAACCTTCGCGCACTCGTAACCTCATCCTCTGCTGCTTTTTTCTCGATGCGCTCAACCCAAGTAGGCTTAAACTGCGGCTCTGCGAGAATACACCGTCGTCGCCATACAAACTCAAATGGGCAAACATTGCTCTTAAGTTCGAAACAACCCTACGGCTCAACGCGCGTCGCCACCACGTTAGCCTTGCGGGTGATATTCAATCGAGCGATCGTAGTCCTTGAGCAACTCAACCCATCTACGCCGCCTCAAATTCGGATCCTTCGAGTCAATAGATACTTCGGACTCTTATGATGCGTGGTAGACTATTGATCTCTCACCGCACAAGTAATGCCTCCAGATTTTTAGAGCGAAGACTACGGTGCTAGCTCTAAATCGTGCGTCGGATAGTTGACCTCGTGTGGCCTCGGTGCCGAGAAGCGTAAGCCACAACCTTACCCTCTCGCATCAAAGACACAACCCAATCCCGTATGAGATGCGTCGTAATACACCGTGAATTCCTTACCGGCCTCAAAGTTGAATTAAAGCAGAGCCTCGGTTAAGATCTTCTTCAACTTATCAAAACTCTCCTGCTTTGTTTCTTAGTCCAAGCGAGCGGAACTCCCTTCCTTAATGACTTAGTCATCGGTGCTTTGCAATTAACGAAACCTCAACAAATCTTGGTAGTATCCTCGCCAAACCGGGAAACTCCGAATCTCGGTGATCGACTTAGGAGGCTTCCAATCCAAAGCCGCCTCAACCTTCGAGGATCTACTCTAATCCCCCCCGGTGATACTACATGACCCAAAAGCGTCACTTCACTAAGCGAACTCGCACTTACCGAACTTAGCATAGAGTTGCTTCTCCTCAAAATTTGCAACACCACTCTCAAGTGTGCATCATGCTCTTCTTCCGACCTTGAGTAAACCAAGATGTCGTCAATAAAAACCACGACGAAGCGTCCGGATATCTGCTTTGAACACCCTATTCATCATATCCATCCAAAAGCTGCCGGAGCGTTAGTCAACCCGAACGGCATTACAGAATTCGTAGTGCCCGTCATCGAGTCCAAACATTTGTCTTATGGATATCCGCTTCCTTAACTTTCAAGCGATGGTACGGACCTCAAATCGACCTTCGAAAAACACCGATGCACCTTTTCGGTGATCAAACAAGTCATCTATCCGTGGTAAGCGGATACTTGTTTTTAATCGACTTATTCGGTTAAGCGGTAGTCTATACACATCCGCATCGCATCGTCCTTCTTCTTGATGAACAATACCGCGCTCCCACGGTGAAACACTTGGCCTAATGAAGTCTCGATCCAACGACTCACGAACCGAGCCTTAAGCTCCACCAATTCCTTTGGTGCCATCCTATATGGAGCAATAGACACCGGCGCGCGATCCACGGTAGCAGATCTATCCCAAACTCTACCTCACGATCCGGTGGCAAACCGGAAGCTCCTCCGGAAACACATCAACAAATTTCTTAATGATGCGAACCTTCTCAACAAGCAGACTCTTTAGCCTCCAAGGCATACACATGAACCACACACGCTTCACGATTTCTTCCCGACCATCTTTACTGACTTTTAATGCCGACACCACATTGGATAAGTAATCTCTCCTATTACCTATCATAATCACTTCATCTCCCTTATCCGTCGATAGAACCATGCGCTTAGTCGCGCAATCCACCTTGGCACGGTACTTAACCAACCGGTCCATTCCGAGAATCGGATCGAACTCCCCAAGCGGCGGTTCCATCGGACAAGAACAAATACTACCCCTTGGAGTTCTAGGGGTACATCCTATATCTGACTTATCTACCACTACTGAGTGACCTAGAGGGCTAAATCACGGTCATTTGTCTAGAAGCGGTTTACGAGTCTAAGTCCATGGTCTCAACTATACTACTAGCAACATACGAACGCGTGGAACCCAAGTCAATTAAAGCAAAGATAGGAGAACCAAAAATCAAAAACGTCACGGTGATTACGCCCGGTGCGTCGCCTCTCTCGCGGCGCCTAGCTGCATACACCGCATCAGCCGTCGTGCCTCGTAACTACCCGCACCTCGCGGTGCTCCACGACCTCGACCAAATCCATTACCACCTCTCGCCATTACCCGGCCCCTCGTGGTGGCGGTCCATTACCTCGAATCGACACGGCCCGACTCTCGGATCGAATCACGCCATCCCACGCGGACGATCCCTAATACGATGATCGAGAGAACCACACTCGAAGCAACCTTTTCCACGGTCCAACAACCACCCCAATGAGATTTCCCACACCGATTACATCGCTGCCGTGTCTCGCCTAGCGACAACAAACCTAGCGATCGATTACGCCCACTCGGTCTAGCCCTCTTCTGCGGATTACGGGCGATCGAGAAGACCCAAAGCTCCTCTTAAGCCTACTCCCGTCCATGCTCTATCTTACCGACTCTTTAACACCCTCGGCTACCTTAGCCTTCTCAACTAAGACAAAGCAAACTCGCTCCTGTTTGTGGAGCAATCAGCGACCTCAACTCGTCTCGAGACCATCCTCGAAAGCGAACACGCCTCTCATGCTCGGTGGCTACAATGCCCCCGGCATACCGCTCGACCAGAACTCGAACCTGCGTCAAAGAACAATGATTTACTCCACGAACAAGCCTCGAAATGCCTTTCATTTGGGAGTCGATGTAACTAGCCCCGATGTATTTCTTTTGATATGCGCTCACGAAATAATCCCATGTTAGATCCTCGTTTGCCACATCATCCCGAACCGTGAGCCACCACCGATATGACTCATCCGAAGAAGCGTCGATGCCCTTCAACTTCTCTTCACCGTCAAGTCCGGATCATCCATGATCCGCTCGGTTGCCTCCACCAATATTCAGCGATGCTAGGAGCAACACCCGATACACCTCGGAAAAATTTGGCCCGTTAGCCCGAGTCGCTCAGAGCGATTTCCTAACTCCTCGCACCACCACCTACACCGGCTACCCTTTCCAACACCCGCGAAGATCGCTGTGACCTTCGCATCGTCTCGATCGATCTTGGAACTCACCACCTCCGGTGGTGGCGGCGGCCAGTATCTCATTTTTCGACCCTTGACCAGATCCTCACGGGTTCGTAAAGCGTCATCCTACCTCGACCTCGACCACGAGTATTACGGCCACGTCCACCTCGAGTACTCATGACTAAACGATCTACGTTTACGATTAAGAAGATTTTTATGCATTAGTATCGTTCCACTTTCTTAACCGCAAAGAAATTTTATGGATGGAGTTTAATCAGGGGTTCTTTCGAGCAACCAAGGTTTCAATCTTCTATCCTATTCACCCAAAAGAGGTCATACATCCATTCCTTAGCCCTTTCCATACCTATTCACTCTTCGGACATTGCTGCCCATTTCTAGCCCAAGGGTATTTTCGTCATTTTCCCTACAGGATATTTTAAGTAATAAAAGATATTTTAAACTTTTCGTAAACAGGTCACTTTGGAATTCCAAAATTTGAGAGTGTTCTTTGAAAATTTTGTAAAATACTTCGTTTTGGAAACCAGGGGTATTTTAGTAATTTTACAAATCGAGAAATTCGTTGTAAAAGTGACATTCTCAGTTTTGAAAGAGTTTATTGCAAAAAGTTTGAAAACATTAGGGTTGTTGTTGTATTTTTGAAAACATGGCTAATTCCCTTTTCGGGTTTTAGTCGTTAGGTTAAGTCTATGACCGAGCCTTCTTGGTCGGGGTGAACTCGAGCTACGCACGGTGGGATACTGCAAGAAGAGGAGGTGAGTCACGAGGACCGCTTAAATACCAAGCTCTTAGGATCCTTTCCTAGACATGCGTCACAGGAGTTACCACACCCTAGCCCCGTGGCTGTGTCATAGATTGGTTTAGTGCTTTAAGTCTTATGCTTTAGTTCGAGTGTTTGAGTGACCTAATCCTAAGGTTCAAGTCCTATAAATCTACCTACGTTCCATATCACCTACCCTTCTACAAATAGTAATTCACGGAAGAGTTTAGAACTACTTACAGGCGAACCGGTGTCAGGAGACTCGGTGCCATGCCTTGTAAACCATGCCATGTCTTTAACCCAAAACATTTAAAAGCAGACTTTTTGAAAGCGGCTTGGGCCTCGGGCCCACAAACAGCTTTTGAACTTGGCTCACGATACCACAATTGTAACACCCCAAACCCGGTCCAAACACCACGACCGAATCGGTATATTACACGGGAAAAGCGAGTTTGAAAATTTCGAGGTTGCACTAAATAGATTTCATAAAACTTTGTTCCGTTTAAAAAAGCAGTTGTTTAATTTCGTTAATAAAACATTTAATCTTAGTAAAAATTTGATTTCAAGTTGGGAGACAATGGATTTTCATTTATTTATAAAGTCAGTGTGATACCCGATGGTATAGTCGAAAACATATCGTGGAAATTTTGAAATCGTTGTCATATTAAGTTTTAGCAAATTAACTCAATTATTTTGTTAAAGCATGTAAAAAAATCTAACTTAAAACATAACAACATAAGGCATAATTTAAAAGCCTTTTTCAAATCCGAAATAAAATCCAACCGAAAGTAAATAACTAAGTACCCAAAATGTAATGTCACGAGTAAAACTTTTATTCAAACATGGCATGAGCATCCCGAGTCCATCCCGGCTCCATGTCGCGTCTAAGTGTCACTGAAATGTTAAAGGAGAGGGTGAGTCGAATGACTCGATGTGTAAATCCCGGCTCCCAGAAGAAACAACATGCTAACACACATCATACATAGCAACATAATTAATGCAACCCGATCCTAACCATCCATATCGCCTCTTCTACCCGTGTGGTACCAAACCTTTGGTGGTGCCAAACCACTGGTGACATATAGTCACAATGTGTTACCAAAACTTTGGTGTCCCAAAGACACAATATCCGTCAATGTGGTACCAAACCCTTTGGTGTCCCAAAGACACAATTGTGCTACCAAAGCACTTTGGTGACCAAAGTCACAAATCAAGCGATGATGGGGCCAACCCATCGTGTGATACCAAATCACTAGCGTGACGATCCCATATCTCAAGTGGGGCCAACCCACGGTGGTCAAACCACAGGGACAAGTCGCAATGAGGTGCCAAACCTCTGGTGTCCCAAAGACACAATGTGCTACCAAAGCACTGGTGACCGTAGTCACAAATCGGGTGATGGGGCCAACCCATCGTGTGATACCAAATCACTGGCGTCAATCCCGTATCTCACAAGTGGGGCTAACCCACGGTGGTGTTAACCACGGGACGAGACGCCGAGGTACCAAACCTCTGGAGGTGCCAAACCTCTGGTGACCCAAAGTCACAAAGTTGTGTTACCAAAACACTGGTGCTCGTCAGCACAAAATACCACTGCTCCCTCCACTCGTATCACCCATCAACATACCATACTCATGTAATCATGCATATCATACAATCATGCATCTCATGCTATTATGTCTAATCTCATATCCCGTGTCACATATATCCGATCATGGTAACATATAGATCATCATTAAACTCATAATAATAATCTTGACTTACCCGAGTCGAGAATCATACCCATTAGGGTATCATATCAAACATCACTGTTTCATTAATCATCACACAGGTTATCAATCATATTACTAAACGGAAGTGTGTTAGTTTACACACCTGGAATAACGAAGGCCTTAATTCCAAAGAACCGGTCTAAAATCCCTCAATCACCACGACCACTTAATCCTAAATAACAATCGGCCACAACATAGGGGTTAGGTACTAAGACCATTCGGCCAAGGACATATATCCCAAAGGAGTTAAATTCAATCCCTTACCTTGAAGATGCTTTGATTTCCTACCAAATCCGAATCAAGCAGTGATTCTTCTTCCAACAATCGGCACTCTAATAAACAAATAGTTAATCACCAATCACCTTTATCTAAACGAGAACTAAAAAGAATGGACTAACAACAATACCAACCCTTACCACACTTACCAATCGGTTCAAAAGAGTGAAGGCTCTCTCCTCGGCTACTTACTACGATATCCAAGACCCTATCACAAAATGATAATCCAAAAGGTTAACACCCTTCCAAACTGACCATAATCGGCCCTTAACCAAACCATAACCAACAAAGAACCAAAAGAGGGAGATATGGCCATTCGGCCTAGCACTTACCAACACCCAAAATTCGACCAAACTAGGCCTTCCAGGAGAGGGGAAATATTCGGCTAACAACCAAAAAGATAGGAAAAGAAAAGGAGGTGTATTCGGTTTGCAAGAAAAAGGGATGGAGAAAGTATCTTGGAGGTTAAAGTTTCGGCTAATGGAGATTTTAAGAAGAAAAGAGAGTTGAGAAGAGAAGAACAACACCAGCTTCGGCTTATACAAATGAAGAAGAAAAGAAAATGCAAGAGTGCATTAAATTACAAGAAGGTTGAGAGAAAAGCAAAACAAATTCGGCAAGCCTTAGAGATTTGGTCTTTCGCTTTTCCAAGAAGAAAAGAATGAGAGACTCTCTTGAATTTTCGGTTTAAGCTATTGACAAAAGAAGAAATTTTGTTCACTACCTTTTTGACCGAAACATCAAAATGCCAAATAGAATTTCGGCAACCCACTCCCCCATACTAAGCCGTCCCCCTACTCCAACACCTACCAACCAGGCCACTCCCCAAAACTCCCCAAAAATTCGGCCATATCCCCACTCACTCCAAGCCACTAGTTCAAACTAGTTTGAACAAGTCAAACTCCTACTTTCACTCTCCACCTACCAATCCCTCATTTGACCAAGTCTTAGGCGAGTTTGAACCGCCACAAACTCCTCCCTCCATGTAGTCAAAATGAGTGCCAAAAAGTGGCCACTCTCATGACTCGAACACAAGGCCACCTTCCCCTTGTAGATGACGCCACACTCGGCTCCAAGTGGCACATGCTTTGCCACTTTGCTAGCCTTATTTTTGTGAAACAAAATACCAAATAAAATACACATCCTCACTCCATCGGCTCACGACTTAACACCAAAAACCAAAATTTTCCCATACACTCAGGCATACACCTAGCCTACAATTAAGTCCCGAAACTACACAAACAGCAACATAGCATACTAACAACATGCAGAATCATGCCATGACAAAAATAGCCCCCCCTAACCCGGGATATTACATGATTATTCTTAAAAGATCCTTAGTCGAGTATTATTGTTGACTAGGACAACAATAATGCATTAAGACTAACATGTAGTTGATTGATGATAAAGAGTTGTCATTGATGTGGATTGTCAAAATCAATGCATGAATATGTGTGTTAGAGAGCAACATATTGGATTGACCCGTTATGAGTATGTTTATTGGATTATTATGTAATTGTCACAACATTACTCATAGTGATTAATATGTATATGATCCTCGGACTTGAGATAATTATTATCTCAACATCGTGAGTTGTATATTTTGATCTGATCAAACGTATAATCGTAATTGGTTGTTCTATAAAGGCGATGTTGGATATACCACAATCTATGTAGAGGATATGGTTGATCAATATAGGATAAGTCCCTCCTACATAATGGGAGTAATATCTTAGGCCACTTGATTGAGTGAGACTAGAAATGCATGGCCATGCTCAAATAAGTTGACATGAGATGTCATACTAATTTTTATATCATAGTCTACTCAAGATATCAAGAAACATGGGATGGACTATACAAGTGTGACTATTCCATGACTTGTGTCCATTCCAGAGATAAAGGACTTAAGGATTAATGTATGAAAGGTTAATCACAAAAAGTTATGTGGAATCATGACTTCTTGTAACTTAGGTAGCAATGATGCATTGCTAGATGCCCTCATTGTTTGTGACATTAGAATCGTTCTATTATTATCGCTAACGTTGCAAGAACCTACACTGAGGTCACACCCTATGGTTTAAATGAGCGGAATAAAATATAATTGGTATTGTTTTTAGTTGTCACATGAATTAAATTAATTAAAGAATTAATTTAATTGGGCAATCAAATATTGAACATATTATATGTACAAGGATGTTGTACACATAATGACAACATAATTCTATTAATATATGAATTTGATTCATATATAAATTTAAATAAATATAGTTTACCGAAATCCTTATTATAATTAATGTAATTATAATTTTCGGATATAATTAATGTAATTATAATTTTCGGTTAAAAACTTTATTGTATTTATTTAATCTTATGATACATTCAAGAGATACCAATTATAAAAGGGTATTAAAAGGATACCTAATAATGGGCCCAATGAAAAGATACCCATTATAAAAGGCCCAATTAAAAGGATACCCAATATAAAAGGTATTTAAAAGAGGCAAAGCTTATGGAAAACCCTAAGAGATTGCTTGTTAGGTCTAGCGGCCGTCAAGCAAATAAACCTCAAAATAGTTTTGGAGATTTCTTCCGATTCATAGTCAAACCGGGTGGATCACGTAGAGGCCGACATCGGAAAAGGTTGTGGCTTGATTCGACGAGTAGATCAAAACTCTTGTTGCCAAGGCGTCGTTTGTCTCTACTCAGATTGAAGTTTTGGTAATTTGAAACCTTTATTTCACCCCGATTCGTTCCTCACACATGGATCCATGGTTTGGATCGCCGGATCTAATTTTATTCTGCTGCGCCATGGGGTATCGGCGTTCCAACAGTTGGTACAGGAGAACTCATTCTTCGTGCAGGTGACGAATCAATCAGTCTACAAGCTTTTGACTCGGCCAAGACATCAAGTGATGAAGGTTAGAAAGTAAATTCAGTTGATAATCAAATTGTTCAACTTTCACCACAGGAAATACCACAAGGCTACAAACCTGAGCCGAATCATAGGCCCCAAGCAGTACAAGCTCATAACAGTGAATTGTTAGTGGAATCTGACCCAAGCCAAGAAACTGTGGTAAGTGAAGGTAAGGTTGAGGTAAGCCATGATTTACCAAACCCGGTAAATACAGAGTACCAAGCTCGTGTACCATATCCCGATGCAATAAAGAAAGACCACACAGAGGAAGAATTCAGTGAACTCACACTTCGTGTAGAGGACGAAACAGTCACTTTTCAAGCTCTTGACTCAGCTAGGACATCGAGTAATAAATGTACGAACGATAATTTTATTTATAACCATTTGGTTCAACCTTCTTTACAGGAATCATTACGAAATCACTTAGCTAAGCTAGATCTTAGACCTCGTGCCAACAAAGAAGAAATACCTAAGGAACAAAGCCTTAGGGTTGACAAACTAAAATAGGAGGAAACACAAATCAAAGAGGAACAGGAACCACACGAAGTGAAACCAAAGGAGACTCCAAACGAGTTGATAGGAACAACAACTCACATCAAAATAGAGGATCAGGTATTGTTGAATAAGGAAGACCCTAGAATCACCAATTCAGACCTCAAGGCAAACGAAGAAATCACTTTTGAGGTACTTAATGTCTTCCTATACGGCACAGTTGAGGTAAGCAATCCTAAATTCGACACTTTTGAGGTAAACATTACTCGACTTAAACTATATATCCATAACCGAAGTGATCGCATGAGAAAGGATTTTCACCTCCTCAAACCACCATGACCATACGAATGAGAGGTAAAGTCTAGCTTAAGACTATAAACGAGCACTTCTCTGGAGGCAACCCGAGCACTAACCCCATTTTTACATTATTTATTTATTTATTTATTTATTTATTTATTTATTTTATTTTTATTTTATTTTATTTTTTCTTTTAGCATCTAACCATAAACTAACCAAAGAGCAGATTTCTAGGCCACACGGCCCTACACACGTGCATGCCCGTGGTCATGTGGAAGTTAGGGGATGAACCATGAGCGTGCCAGTAACCGTGCACGACATAGAAAAAAAAAATTCCCCAACACGGGTGGCGATACTAGACCACACCCATGTCGACGCCCCGTGCGAAGTTACTGACTTGTTAAGCACGGGCTAAACATGACCATACCTTCCAACCGTGCCAACATTCTGACTTATCGAACACGGGAGGAGCACACCCGTATGAAATGACTTTGTGAAGAAAGACACGGGCGTGCCACTACAACCATGACCGTGCCCGAACACCCTGAACGCGCCCAAAAATTCAAAATCCCAAAACACAGGCTACATCTCTATTTAAACATCATTCTCCCTTTTTCTAATTGTCTTCCATTTTCCATTATTTATTTTTGCTTTTATTTTAATTTTATTTTCATTTCATTATTATTTTTTTACTTTATTTTATTTTATTTTCTTTTTATTCTTTATGATATTTAGATTTAGCTTAGGGCACAATAAAATCAGACTGGCTGCTTCGAGGATTCAATTTCAAACGATTCGAGACACTTCCCTACGTTCACCTCCAGTCCTATCCGCTTTCTTTTCATTGACTTCATCCAAAATTCAGGAAGTTTCACTTCTCTCCCCATCTTATGATTTTTATGATTATTTTTGCTATTATCCATCTTTGTACATTAAGGACAATGTACATCTTAAGTGTGGGGGGGTTAACTATAGTATTATTTGAAAACCCCTGAATTATGCCTTGTTCTAAAGTAAGTTTCTCATATTATGATTAGAATGAAATTTCCTTTAATTTATGATTTTTATTGATGTGTTTTGGAATAAGTCATAGTTAATTGTGCATTGATGATTAAATTTGAAGAATACTAGGGAATCAAGCATGATAAGTCTAATTTTCTAAAAATTAAAATTTTAGGTTGTCAACCGGAATTTGAATGTTATCTTGAAATTTGAGATTTACAAAGTTGATGTCAAAAACACCCATAATTTTTGTGAGAATTTGAGCCTTATAGAGCATACATTCTTTTTCATGCTCACTTCTTGATTATGAGTGTGTCAATGAACTGTTATTCTAGAACTTGCCTCGATTATACATATCAAGACCATAGTTATGATTTGATATACCGAGATGATAAAGGCACTTAGGTTTTAGCCCACTTGCTCCACTAAATAGCCTACCCTTATAATTAACCCTTAGTGAACCCCGTTGAGCTTAAAACCCTTTTTTTTTTACTTACCCGCTAATTTTAACCTAAAAGCCTTTGTATTTGTTATCACCCTTTCTTTTGACTACCCCTTAATCGAGATTTGATTTGAGCTAGTTACCTAAGTTTATTATTCTGGTAGTTAAAATTATCTTGTATTCTTTTTAGTTTGTTCTTAAAAAAAAAGAAAAAAAAAGAGTATATTCAGTATTAGTATTATGAAGAGTGAGCTTATACAAGTTAAAGTCTAATTATCAAAAGAAAAGCTCGTATTAGTAGGACTATTATTTTCAGTTTATGCAATCGTTATCTTAGAAATTTTTAGGTAGGTAACTTATCAATTCAATCTCGATTCTAACCTTCTAATTTCAGCCTTTATCCACACCTTTAACCCTAGCCCCGTTACAACCCTAACAAAGACCTTTTGATCTGTTTATCATTTCATTTTACAGTGGTGGAGATTTAATTTTCAGGCAAGCCTATGGGATTAACTTTTCAGGTTCGACTTATAAGTGCTTAATTTTAACCCTTAAAACACTTTTCGAGTGATTTGAGTGAATCTTTTGTGAGGATGTCAACCCTTGTAGGTTTTGAATTAAAGGTAATTATTTAGATGAAGGGAAACACCTATGTTTTCGTGTTACAAATGTATGACTTATCTTGTTTGAATCTTTATGAATCTTTGAGTTGAATTATACATGTATAAATTATCTATGAATTAGGATAAGACATTGTTGATAGGAATTTTGAATCATGGAAAGTTCGTTTTAATTGTAAGTTGAGAATTTTGCTTGAGGATAAGCAAAAGCTTAAGTGTGGGGGTATTTGATAAACCGTAAAAGTAACATATTTTAAGCCCACATTTTGTATGCTTTTGGATGAATTAAGCCTCAATTTATATAAAAAGGTGCTTTTAATCCTTTGTTTTCATGTCTTATACCCAGGAAAGCACCTGAGGATGAAAAGAACAGGAAACGGGCCCAAAACGGAGTAAATGGGCCATATCACGAAATCGACATGGCCTGGCCCAAAGACCACACGTGAAACACCCCAAACCCGGCCCACGAGCCTTGATCGAATCCGGTATGTTCCTTGAGTAAAACGGTTCAAAACTGGTTTGTTTCTTTGGAAACTTTGGGTAATTTTGGAGAAGATTTGATTTGTGTTGAGTTTAATTGAAAACATTGCCACTCTTGAAATCGGGGATTTATCAAAACCTGGTTTCTATATTCCAAAACCACAAGTTAAAAAGAATTTCCGAGTTTAAAGATTATCTTTTAAATTGAAAATCATTTATGTTTAGGTGCCATTTGAAGATTTATTTCAAAAACAAATTAGATAACCTTTGATTCAACAATAATAATATCGTGATAAAAACAAATAAAAACAAACATAAAATAGTTTAATACTTATGGCCTTATTACATCAAAAACAAAACCCGAATAAATCCAAACTTAAAACATAAAGTTTCAAAATAAAAGTTCACTGAGCTGAGCATGGCCACCACCAAGGTCCTGCCGACCCAATCCATTACTGAGTGTCACCTGAAAAATATCCCACAACGGGGTAAGTCAAACAGACTCTGTGTGTATAACCAACACTAAGTCCTAACGATTCAGGCATATCATATCATATCATACATATATATAACAGATAGAAATAATGATGCAAACCCGAACCCATACCTAGATAACCATCTGCTACACATCACCCGTACCAACCATCACACCGTGGGGACTACTAAGTCGACCCTCCATCCGCTACACATCATCGAAGGCAGTCGCTGCAGACGACGTGCTCATCGCCTTCATAATTTTTTGTGGCATAGCCACCAGATATTATTTTGTGACATAAGTCACCACATTCAGATCTCGTGACATGAGTCACCACGTTCAGATATTGTGGTATAAACCACCAGATCACTTCCCTTTCCATATAACCCATATGCCCCATGTCATACAAAACATGCAATATCATGCCTTATGCCTTATTTCACATTCTTATCAATATTCACATATGTGCCATATTCCAAATATCCATATCGTTTATTAACATAATGTTAAGGTTACGTACCTGAGTACTTTGTACCATTGTATGGTACCTTTAGCCACATCTTACATATTCTTACTAACACATGTATTAAAATAATACCGTAAATCAATAAAGATTCAGTATGGGGTACACACCTGGTTTACTTAACGAATTCACTGAAATCCTGAAAAGCCCGATCTAATGCTTTAGATCCTTAGTTCCTATATTCGACCAACACTTAGTACTTTTAGTAAAAAGCCATTCGGCTAAACAATCAAATCCCGAAGGATTATTGCAATCAAAATCCTTACCTTGCTGCCGATTTCATTACTAATCAAATCCTGAAACTTTGTGACACTCCTTCCTTGCAATCGGCCAATACTAGATCACCTGACTTGGTTAGTTTCGGCTTCTAAATAATTAAGAAACATATTTGAATCACTAAATATAGACTTGGCCGAATGTTCATGTTCACTTACCTTGCGAATCTTAAATCCCGAAATTGCTACTTGCTCTTGGTGATGTCGAGATCCCTATAGGTTCTAACACTTAATCTAAATAAATGGCCCTTGGCCGAATACATACTGCTTACCTTGAGTACCTTAAATCCCGAAAGAACACCTTTACACTGGTTACAACCAAAAGAAACACATTAATATGGCCTTAAGCATATTCGGCCATCCTTAGAAATCAAGGCCTACCCTTGATTTCGGCACACCAAATAAGAAAAGATAAAGCCGATTGCTAAGAGGAATACTTACCACCAACGTTTGCTTGAAGAGACTAAAAGAGAAAAGATTTCGGCTAACTCTTTCGGCTTTTAAAACTTGCGACAAAGAGAGAAGAATAAGGCCTTCTGAAGATTCGGCTATGGCTCCCAAATGGTCATGAAATATTCGGCCACAAGAGGAAGAGATTAAGGTTACGGAGAAAGAAAGAAAAGATGGGTTTGCAAGAGATTAGAAGAATTTGGCAGCCCCTTAATGCACTAAGTGACCGAACTTGGAGAAAGAAAAAGAGAAAAACAAAACTATCAACTATGAATTTTCAGCACACTTCCCCTATCAAAACCCCAAAACCGATTATGCACCCTTAGAGCCCCACATTCGGCCACTACATCTTCACTTATCAAATCCCTTATTTTTCTCTCTATCACTTCATTCAAAATAATAAAAATAAATCCACAATTATCTCTTATCTTAGCTGAATTTTAAAAGGATTAGACCACACCTTAAACTCATCCCTTAGTGCCCCATTGCCGTCCACTACTGCTCAATCTTGGAGCAAAATAAAACTCTTTTATTTGCTTCCCTTGCAGCTCGAACCTAGCCCCTTGCCCACTGCATATGGCGTCACTTACCAGAGCTTTAAGTGGCGCCTCCAAGCCACTTTAACAAGCTAATTTTTGTGTCTAATTTCCCCTACAATTTCTCTTAAGGCCTCCTCTACCTAGCTTCCTCTTTTAAACTTAAAACTTAATATTTTCTAAGGCATTTTTCCTACATTCTAAGGTTCACAAAATTCATACAACACAATCAGAACACACATAGGCATGCTACTTCATACAATTTAGCATTAATGCATAAGCCATTAATCCCGGATATTACAATTCTACCCCTTTAAAATAATTTCGTCCTCAAAATTACCTGGCTGAAATAAGTGAGGGTATTGTTGTCACATTGCTTCTTCCGGCTCCTACGAAGCTTCCTCCGATCCATGATTGCACCATAACACTTTAACTAGAGGAAATGATTTCCTTCGTAGCACTTTCACATCTCGTTCCAAAATCTGAATCGGCTCTTCCTCATAGAACAAATCTGGCCTTAGTTCCACTTCCTCAACTGGTACTACATAAGATGGATCCGATCGATAACGATGTAGCATAGAAACGTGGAATACGTCGTGCATCTGCTTCAATTCCGAAGGCAACTCTAACTGGTATACCACTGGTCCAACTCGCTTCAATACCCGATAAGGTCCTATAAACCTGGGACTTAGCTTCCCTTTGCGACCAAATCTCATCACCTTCTTCCAAGGTGAAACTTTAAGAAACACCTGATCTCCCACAGCAAATTCTATTTCCTTCCATTTAAGATCTGCGTACGGCTTCTGCCTATCAGATGCCTCCTTTAACCGCGCTCGAATTACCTTAACCTTCTCCTCGGATTTTGCCACAATCTCTGGACTCAAAACCTGACGTTCCCCTAATTCCGTCCAACACGTAGGAATGCGACACTTCTGTCCATACAGCGCTTCATACAGTGCCATCCGAATACTGGCCTGATAGCTGTTGTTGTATGCAAATTTCGCTAAAGGCAAATATTCTTCCCAACTTCCTCCGAAGTCTATCACACAGCCCCTCAACATATCCTCTAACACTTGGATCACTCGCTCAGACTGGCCGTCCGACTATGGATAAAATGCCGTAGTGAAATCCAATCTGGTGCCTAAGCCTTGATGTAGAGCTTTCCAAAACCGAGACGTAAACCTTGGATCCCTATCCGAAATAATCGATACCGGTACTCCATGCAATCTCACAATCTCCGCCACATACAATTTCGCCAACTTCTGCAAAGAATAATCAACCCGCACTGGAATGAAATGCGCGGACTTTGTCAATCGATCCACTATCACCCATATCGAGTCCTTCTTAGTAGGCGTAAGGGGAAGCTCACTAACGAAGTCCATGGTGATTCTCTCCCACTTCTACTGCAAAATCTTGATTGGCTGAAGCAATCCTGACGGAACTTGGTGTTCAGCCTTAACTTGCTGACACATCAAGCATTTCCCCACAAACTTTGTAACTTCCCGCTTAAGACCAGGCCACCAAAACTGTTCTCTTAGATCTTTATACAACTTGCTGCCTCTAAGATGCATAGCATAGGGGCTACTATGAGATTCCTGAAGAATCCTCTGCCTTAAGTCCTCATTCTTCGGCATACAGACCTTGCCCTTGCAACACAATACTCCCTCGTCATTAATACCATAATCTTCCAACTCCCTACTCTGCACTTGCTGCAACTTAGCACTTAAATCCTCATCCACTAACTGACTTTCCTTCACCTCATTCAGCCATGTCGGCTTAACTTGCAACTCTGCCAGTAGACTTCCATCGTCATACAAGCTCAGATGTGCAAACAACGCCTCGAGATCGACACGCACCGACTTAGGGCATCCGCCACTACATTCGCCTTGCCCGGGTGATACTCTATGGAACAATCGTAGTCATTCAATAATTCCACCCACCTTCGCTGTCTCAGATTCAACTCTTTCTGAGTCAACAGATACTTAAGACTCTTGTGGTCTGTGTAGATTACTAACTTTTCTCCATATAGATAATGCCTCCACACCTTAAAAGCAAAGACCACTGCCGCCAATTCCAAATCATGCGTCAGGTAGTTAACCTCGTGTGGCCTCAGTTGTCGAGATGCATAAGCGACTACTTTTCCGTCTTGCATCAATACGCATCCCAATCTTGTGTGAGAAGCATTACAGTACACCACAAAGTCCTTCCCTGGCTCCGGCTGAATCAAAACTGGAGCTTCAGTCAAAACCCTCTTAAGCTTCTCAAAGCTATCCTGTTGCTTATCTGTCCATACGAAAGGTACCTCCTTTCTCAACAACTTTCGTCAAAGGTGCGGCTATCGATGAAAACCCTTCTACAAACCTTCTGTAGTAACCTGCCAATCCCAAGAAACTACGAACCTTAGCCACAGATTTAGGTGGTTTCCAATCTAATACTGCCTCAATCTTTTGAGGATCCACCCTTATTCCTTCTGCAGACACCACATGTCCTAAAAATGCAACCTCCTTAAGCCAAAATTCACACTTGCTAAATTTGGCATAAAGCTTCTTCTCCCTCAACACTTGCAACACAACCCGGAGATGCTCATCATGCTGCTCTTCAGACTTGGAGTATACTAGGATGTCGTCGATGAATACAACGACGAACCGATCCAAGTAAGGTTGAAAAACCCGGTTTATCATATCCATGAACGCGGCTGGGGCATTCGTCAATCCAAACGGCATTACTAAGAACTCATAATGGCCGTATCTTGTCCGGAAAGCTGTCTTATGGATATCTGCTTCCTTCACCTTAAGCTGATGATATCCAGACCTTAGATCTATCTTCGAGAATACTGCTGCCCCCTTCAGTTGATCGAACAAGTCGTCTATCCTTGGCAAAGGGGTACTTGTTCTTGATGGTCAGCTTATTCAACTGACGATAATCTATGCACATACGCATAGTTTCGTCCTTTTTCTTCACAAACAAGACCGCTGCTCCCCATAGAGACACACTGGGTCGGATAAACCCACGATCAAGCAACTCTTGGATCTGAGCCTTGAGCTCAACCAACTCCTTTGGTGTCATTCTATACGGGGCAATTGACACGGGGAGGCGTACCGAGCGACAAATCAATTCGAATTCCACCTCCTATATCGAGGTATTCGGGTAATTCCTCTGGAAAAACATCCGCAAATTCCCTTACAGTTCTAACCCCTTCACCACTTGTTTCCTTAGCATCCAAGGCACTGACCAACATCAGGAAAGCCAGACACCATTACCTTACCATCTTCTCCGCCTTAAGAGCGGATACTACATTCGACAAATAGTTCCGTCTTTCGCCCATCACCATGACTTCCTTATCATCAGGAGTCCTCAACGACATGCGTTTAGTAGCACAATCCACATTCGCACGATACTTCACTAACCAGTCCATGCCCAAGATTAGATCAAATTCCCCGAATGGCAGTTCCATTAAGTCAGTTGGGAACTGCGTCCCCTGAACTTCTAAAGGCACTTCTTTAAAGAGCTTATCTACTACTACAGTCTGCCTTAAAGGACTAAGTACAGTCATCTTCCTAGGCACAGTCTCAGAGTTCACATGCAGAGTTTCGGATACTTTACTAGCAACATAGGAATGAGTTGACCCTATGTCTATCAAAGCAATAAAGGTAACCCGAAATAAAGGAACGCACCGTTATAACATCAGTGCATCATTGTCTTCCTCCGATGAAGCGCATATACGATCTGGTTGTCTAGCCTCAGTATTACCAACACCTCTGCCTGGTGTTCAACGTCCTCTTCTAGCACCGTTTCCTCTGCCAATGGGACCACGACCCCGCTGAGGCTGCTGTCCACCTCTTCCAGCCTGATTAGAACCCTGACCCGTGGGTCGACTCCCATCTATCTTAATAGGACAGTCCTTAATCATGTGTTCTTTAGACCCACGCTTAAAGCATCCTCCTGTCTTCTTCCAACACTCTCCTAAGTGCATCTTTCCACACTGAGTACAAGTACGATACTGCACTCTGGTCACAGCCTGCTAACCTCGCGGCCCATCAACTCTAGGCCTTTTTTGAATATTCCCAGATGATCCTGACGATCCAAAACCTCTCTTTTGCCTATTTCGATTAGTGTTTTGCCTTACAGAGTCCTTAATCCCCTCAGCTACCTTGGCCTTTTCGACTAACACGGTAAATTCCCGCTCCTGCTGTGGAGCTATCAACAACCTCAGATCATCCCTCAGTCCGTCTTCAAACCGAACACATCGCTCATGCTCCGTAGCCACTATCCCTCGAGCATACCGGCTCAACCTTAATAATTCAGCCTCATATTCCGCTACGGACTTTTCCCCTTGAACCAGCCCCAGAAATGCTTTCCTCTGTACATCAGTATAACTAGTTCCAACATACTTCTTCTGATATGCCACCTTAACATACTCCCAAGTGAGATCCTCAGCTGTGGCACCATCCCGAACTGTGAGCCACCATTGATATGCTTCGTCGCAAAGAAGCGACACCATTCCTTTCAACTTCTCCTCAGCAGTTAAATCGAGCTCATCTACAATTCGCTCTGTCGCCTCCAACCAATACTCAGCTGTACTGGGTACCACACCAGATACACCACGGAACACATCAAGTCCATTGGCTCGGAGTCGCTCGGGTACAGATTTTCGAGCTCCCATATTTTCTCCTGCTCCAGCCACCATCTCCAGAACTCGCAGCACCGCCTGCGATATTGCATCATCCCCCGTCTGATCTTGTTGCTCAACACCAACAGCTGGTGGTGGGGGTGGTGGTACCTCATTCTCGGACCCTTGACCAGACCTAACAGGTTCCGATACGGTCATTCTGCCCCTACCATGTCCTCGCACATTACGACCACATCCCCGAGAACTCATTTCTACGATCGCGCTTTAATCTGATTTAAGAAATTTTATGCATTAGTATTTTGTTCCACTGATTATCCACGAAGAAATTTTATGAAAAGGAGCTTAGTAGTAGTTCTTTCGATCAATCAAAGTTTTCGTTCCAAGTTTTCTACCCTAATTCCGAGAAACACATCCATTCAGTAATATCTACTATACACGCTCATCGTTTGAACATTTTTGTCTGCTCTTAACCTAGGGGTATTTTCGTTATTTCTCTTACAGGGGTATTTTGGTAATAAATCGGGGTCAATTTGAAAATCTTAATAAATCAGGGCACTTTGAAATTTTCAAAACTCGAGGGTACTTTTGAAAATTTTCTCAAATCAGAGGTATGGCAGAAATTTTAGAAATCAGGGTCATTTTGGTAAATTGGTAAATCAGGGGTAATTTCGTAAATTTTCCAAATCACGGTATTTTAATATTTTGCAAAATAGGGGTTTCTGGTATTTTAAAAAAATATCTTAGTAAAAGTCGAGGGTAGTATGGTAATTTAAAATTTTTCAAACCAAGGGCATTTTAGTAATTTTACAACCAGGGGTACTTAGGTAATTTTTTTGTAAATCGAGAAAAACTTTCAAAATAATAATTTTTTTTTTCACAATTCAAAGAGGCAATTTGGTGATTTTTAAAACTAGGGTTTTATAAAAATACGGCTAGTCCCTTTCGGGTTTTAATTATTGAGTTTAGCCCGTGAGTAAGTTCTCTTGGTTAGGTGAACCGTCACTATGCACCAGGTAGGATCCGAGCGAAGAGGAGGTGAGTCACGAGGACTGCTTAAATACCAGGCTCTTCCTGAATCGAATCCTAGACATGCGCATAATGGTTGCCACACCCTAACTCGGCGACTTACTTCACAGGTTTGTTTAGTAAGGCATTAAGTCTTATGTAATTCTTAAGTTGGGGAAAACTAATCCTAGGGTTCAAGAACTTAATATACTAATCTACGTTCCCGATATACCCTTCTACAAATCATACTATAAATCACACAACAGTTAGGAGTACTTACCTAGTGGACTTCGGGTCGGAGACCTAGGTGCCATGCCAGAAAACCTGCTCATTTCACAAAATCTTTCACAAAATTCATTTGGGCTTAATTTTGAAAACGTTATGGGCTTTAAACCCAAGGCTGAGAGTTTAAAACTGGGCTCTGATACGAAGCTGAAACACCCCAAACCCGGCCCACGAGCCTTGACCGGATCCGGTATGTTCCTTGAGTAAAACGGTTTAAAACTGGTTTGTTTCTTTGGAAACTTTGGGTAATTTTGGAGAAGATTTGATGTGTGTTGAGTTTAATTGAAAACATTGCCACTCTTGAAATCGGGGATTTATTAAAACCTGGTTTCTATATTCCAAAACCACAAGTTAAAAAGAATTGCCGAGTTTAAAGATTATCTTTTAAATTGAAAATCATTTATGTTTAGGTGTCATTTGAAGATTTATTTTTCAAAAAAAAATTAGATAACCTTTGATTCAACAATAATAATATCATGATAAAAACAAATAAAAACAAGCATAAAACAGTTTAATACTTATGGCCTTATTACATCAAAAACAAAACCCGAATAAATCCAAACTTAAAACATAAAGTTTCAAAATAAAAGTTCATTGAGCTAAGCATGGCCACCACCAAGTTCCTGCCGACCCAGTCCATTACTGAGTATCACCTGAAAAATATCCCACAACGGGGTGAGTCAAACAGACTTAGTGTGTATAACCAACACTAAGTCCCAACGATTCAAGCATATCATATCATATCATACATATATATAATAGATAGAAATAATGATGCAAACCCTAACCCATACCTAGATAACCATCCGCTACACATCACCCGTACCAACCATCACACCGTGGGGACTACTAAGTCAACCTTCCATCCGCTACACATCATCGAAGGCAGTTGCTGCAGACGACGTGCTCATCGCCCTTATAAATTTTTGTGGCATAGCCACCAGATATTATTTTGTGACATAAGTCACCACATTCAGATCTCGTGACATGAGTCACCACGTTCAGATATTGTGGTATAAACCACCAGATCACTTCCCCTTTCCATATAACCTATATGCCCCATGTCATACAAAACATGCAATATCATGCCTTATGCCTTATTTCACATTCTTATCAATATTCACATATGTGCCATATTCCAAATGCCCATATCATTTATTAACATAATGTTAAGGTAACGTACCTGAGTACTTTGTACCATTGTATGGTACCTTTAGCCACATCTTACATATTCTTACTAACACATGTATTAAAATAATACCGTAAATCAATCGAGATTCAGTGTGGGGTACACACCTGGTTTACTTAACGAATTCACTGAAATCCCGAAAAGCCCGATCTAATGCTTTAGATCCTTAGTTCCTATATTCGGCCAACACTTAGTACTTTTAGTAAAAAGCCATTCGGCTAAACAATCAAATCCCGAAGGATTATTGCAATCAAAATCCTTACCTTGCTGTCGATTTGATTACTAATCAAATCCCGACACTTTGTGACACTCCTTCCTTACAATCGGCCAATACTAGATCACCTGACTTGGTTAGTTTCGGCTTCTAAATAATTAAGAAACATATTTGAATCACTAAATATAGACTTGGCCGAATGTTCATGTTCACTTACCTTGCGAATCTTAAATCCCGAAATTGCTACTTGCTCTTGGTGATGTCGAGATCCCTATAGGTTCTAACACTTAATCTCAATAAATGGCCCTTGGCCGAATACATACTGCTTACCTTGAGTACCTTAAATCCCGAAAGAACACCTTTACACTGGTTACAACCAAAAGAAACACATTAATATGGCCTTAAGCATATTCGGCCATCCTTAGAAATCAAGGCCTACCCTTGATTTTGGTACACCAAATAATAAAAGATAAAGCCGATTGCTAAGAGGAATAATTACCACCAACGTTTGCTTGAAGAGACTAAAAGAGAAAAGATTTCGGCTAACTCTTTCGGCTTTTAAAACTTGCGACAAAGAGAAAAGAATAAGGCCTTCTGAAGATTCGGCTATGGCTCCCAAATGGTCATGAAATATTCGGCCACAAGAGGAAGAGATTAAGGTTACGGAGAAAGAAAGTAAAGATGGGTTTGGAAGAGATTCGAAGAATTCGGCAGCCTCTTAATGCACTAAGTGACCGAACTTGGAGAAAGAAAAAGAGAAAAACAAAACTATCAACTATGAATTTTCGGCACACTCCCCCTATCAAAACCCCAAAACCGATTATGCACCCTTAGAGCCCCACATTCGGCCACTACATCTTCACTTATCAAATCCCTTATTTTTCTCTCTATCACTTCATTCAAAATAATAAAAATAAATCCACAATTATCTCTTATCTTAGCCGAATTTTAAAAGGATTAGACCACACCTTAAACTCATCCCTTAGTGCCCCATTGCCGTCCACTACTGCTCAATCTTGCAGCAAAATAAAACTCTTTTATTTGCTTCTCTTGCAGCTCGAACCTAGCCCCTTGCCCACTGCATATGGCGTCACTTACCAGAGCTTTAAATGGCGCCTCCAAGCCACTTTAACAAGTAAATTTTTGTGTCTAATTTCCCCTACAATTTCTCTTAAGGCCTCCTCTGCCTAGCTTCCTCTTTTAAACTTAAAACTTAATATTTTCTAAGGTATTTTTCCTACATTCTAAGGCTCACAAAATTCATACAACACAATCAGAACACACATAGGCATGCTACTTCATACAATTTAGCATTAATGCATAAGCCATTAATCCCGGATATTACAATACATTCGTGCCTCATTAAAAAGTCCGAACACGGCCTGGCCACGATTCACACGGGCGTGTGCATGGGCGTGTCCCTGTCGCTCGAAAGAGCAATTACATTCGGGAAAGGATACTTGGAGGCAAAGAAACACATTCCAAAGCCTATTCAAACACCCTATCAGGAATTCTACTTAAATTAGGATACTTAGGGGCCAAGTAAGGCATCTCAATGTCTATATAAACACCAAGGGGGCAACTTGAAGGGGAAGTTCAGCAGAAGCCAAAACCGATGTCAAAGCTAGGCCAAGGAGCCAAGCCGAGAAGGTCAGAGTTAGGGAATAACGCGAAGATAGCCAGTTGATCCATCCCAAGAAGCCGGAATTATACTTAAGATGGCAGAATTCTCCTTCGATTCCTTCAGCGGGTTTTAGGATTTTTCTTATGTTTTGTTTTATCTTTTCTCTTGCGATGTTCTTTTTATTCATTATGAACTAAACCCTTCAGATACCTGAAGGGTGTGAAACTTAGATGAATCTTTTTATTTGATTTTTAAGTTATGTGATAATTACTTAGTTTGTTCTTAATTATGTTGCTTAATCCAAATCTAATGTGCTTAGGTGGAGGAGGAATAGACCCTGCCTAAGAGTAGATCTAGCATAATTAAGCAGAGTTGATCGAACGCCTAGAGATAGGGATACGAGATTTTTCCGGATTAGGGTGAAACCTAATATGGGAGTCCATTGATCGATTTACTGCTATCCTAGGGGGTTATTATAAGCGAATGAGAGTTCCACTAATTAACCTAGGGTTAGACGTTATTCGCCTCGAGAGAAGGTTTAATATAGGTTAGGGAGTCTTACGGATCAAGTTAAGTAAAATAAATCATATAATTCAAGGTTAGATAACAAGTGAAGTCTAGGTGGATTCTTCCTAAGGGTATCGTCGTAATCAACTGAGTTTTCCTTCAAAGTTATTTTCCTATTCATCCTTTTTGTCTTTGTGTCTTTAGCTTAGTCTTCGTCAATATAGTTTAAAGCAACTTCACTCTATTTTTAAGGCTAAATAATAAAAACAAAGTTAGTATTAGTACTCTTAGTTCCTTTGGGTTCGATATCCGGTCTTGTCTAAGCTATACTACTGTTCGATAGGTACACTTGCCTTTAATCATTGTCAGAGTTAGTTTCCAGGTTTGATCATTCTCTTATAAATATTAAAGCTCTGATTTTCAGCAATCAGGGGGCGTCCAGCTAGGCCAAAGAGGGTAGATTTGTGGGGATTTACTCGAAGATACCTAGTTGATCCATCTCAAGAAGCCGAAGTTATACTCAAGACGGAGGATCTCCTTCAATTTCTTTAGAGGGTTTTAGGGATTTCTTATGTTTTGTTTTATCTTTTCTTCTGGGATGTTTTCTTTTATTGTTATGAACTAAACCCTCAGATACTTGAGGGGGATGAAACCTAAGATGAATCTTGTTATCGTTTGCTGAACTATAGAATAAATATTTGACTTGTTCTTAATTATGTGTTCTTAATTCTTGTGTTGATATTTCCAGGATATTAATTTAAGTATGATGTGCTTAGGTGGAGGAGCACAAGTCCCTGCCTAAGAGTAGATCTAGCATAATTAAGCGGAGCTGATCGCACGCCTAGAGATAGGGTGACGAGATTTTGCCGGATTAGGGTGAAACCTAATATGGGAGTCTATAGATCGAGTTAATGCGATTCTAGGGGTTTTAATTAGAAAGAGATTTCAATTAATCAACCTAGGGTTAGACGTTGGTCGCCTCGAGAGAGGGATTAATATAACCTAGGGAATCCTACGGATCAAGTCAAATGAATAAATCGTCTAGTTCAGAGTTGGATAACAAGTGAAGTCTAGGTGGATTCTTCCTCAGGTATCATCTTAATCAATTGGTTTTTCCTAAAGTTATTTTCCCCAAATTCATTCTCTTTGACTTTGCATCTTTAGTTTAGTAATTAGTTAATTTTAGATTAGATAAAAAAATTCCTTTAATTTTTAGGCTAGATAATAAAAAGAGAGTTAGTATTAGTACTTTTAGTTCCTTTGGGTTCGATATTCTGGTCTTGCCTTAACTATACTATTGTTCGATAGGTGCGCTTGCCTCAAATCGTTGTCATAGTTAGTTTCCAGGTTCGATCATTCTTTATATAAATTTTAAGACTTTGACATCGCATAAAACAACGACCAACATATGCAAGGTATGCATCACAACCTTTTCTCACATACCTCTGTGCTAACATAGCCGATATCACAATAGGCAACTCACTTGAATCATTAGATTCAATACGAAGAGTCTCACCTTATTGACATTTCAATACAATAAGCTTTCATCCACAGTTTACAACTGCATCAATTAGAGTCAGCCAGTCCATACCCAAAATCACATCAAACTCATCAAGCAGTAAAAGCATCAAATCGACCAAAAAATTGTAACCCTGAGTCATCACAGGACAATTCTTGCAGACTTTATCAATAAGGACATACTGACCTAAGGGGTTCGATACCTTAACCACGAATTCAATGGACTCTACCGGTAAACTCTTACTAGACACTAAATTCGTACATACAGAAGAATGGGTTGATCCAGGATCAATCAAAGCAGTTACATCAGTGTTATAAAGAGAAAAAAGAACAAGTGATAATATCTGGCACCGATGCATCCTCACAAGCGCAAATAGCGTAAGCTCTGGCTAGCGCTCGAGCCTCAAATCTCACTACAGAATCTCTCATTGCACCTCTACAACCACTCATATTTCCAGTATTTCAGGGTGGTCTCCCTCTACCAACTGTATTGCTCGGCCTCACGATTTGAGCTTTTTCTTTCTCAGACTTCTCAAGGCAATCTCTAATATAGTGGTCGAAGGACCCACATATAAAACATACACCACTTTCCACTTGACACTCGCCATAATATGGTCTGTTGTAGTTTTTGTCCTCGGGTCTAGCATTTCTAACATTACCCACACTTGCTACTGATGTAGCTGAAGGTTTAGGACTAGAGTGTCTCACATCTCTATCTCTATTAGAATGCCTCGTAGAAACAATAGGACGATAGTGATGTTCTTTAAATTTCTTCGATGCTGATTGATGAGACTTTCCCGTAAATCTCTTTCTCGAATCTCTAGCTTCAAATTCAATTTTTCTCTTTTCTTTACTAAGCTCCTTAGCTTTGTGTGCTCTATCAACTAACACAATAAATTCTTCCAGTTCAAGTATTCCAATTAAAAGCTTAATTTCTTCATTCAACCCATCTTCAAACCTTTTACACATAACCTCCTCGGTTGGAATGCACTCACGGGCATACTTGCTCAGTGTGACAAACTCTCTTTCATATTCAGATATGGTCATATAACTTTGTTTCAGCTCTAGAAATTTTTTACGCTTTTGATCGAGGAATCGTTTACTTATATACTTCTTTCTGAATTCTGTCTAAAAGAATTCCCATGTAATCTGTTTCCTCGGTACTACAAAAATTAACGTACTCCACCACTGGTATGCAACATCTTTTAAAAGAGACACAACACATTTAACACATTCTGTTGGTGTACAAGATAGATCATCAAAAACCCTTATCGTATTCTCTAGCCAAAACTTGGCTCTCTCCAGATCGTCATCGACAGTAGCCCTAAACTCTTTGGCCACATATTTTCAAATTTTATCAATAGGCAGTTTGCTCATGCGTACAGGTTCTAAAACTTGAGGAGCTACAGGGAATGGTTGGGGAAAAGGCGGGGGTGGAGGTTTCTGAGCAGCCGGATTAGTTCGTACAAACTTAGTGAACCAATCATTCATCATTTGGAAGAAGACTTCCTTAGCTTCTCCTCCACGACCCTCAGATACGAGTCTCGATTTAGAAGACACTGCTCCACGAATGAAGGCTGGCACGTTACTTTCTACATCATCGGAGTCTACTCGGCTGGAATCCATTACTATATGAAAACATGATTTAAACTGTCAAGAGACATCACACTATCATAGGTAATAAAATGGCATGTATAGCTAGACTCACATATGCTACATTACTCTGAGTGTCAACTAAAGCATGGCTCTGATACTGAATGTAACATCCCAAACCCGACCCAAACATTATGGCCAAATCTGGCGATATCATATTGAAGTGTTTTTCGAAAACATAGTTTCTTTGGAAAATCCATGCTCATTATTAAATCTTGTTCATGAATCTTAACATAAATTTAGGGTATCTTGATCTTTTAAAAACTCAAGTTTTTTTAGCAGAACATTGATCATATTAGTTTGTTACTATACTTTAAAACAATGTTTGATGCAGAAGCTTTTATTGTAAGTTATGGAAACGTGGTGTTTTGAAAAAAAAAATAATTATCTTTTGAAAAATACAGCGTCTTACTACTATTTAGATGTAAATTGAAATCAGTAAAATCCCAAATTAAAAGTTAAAATTTAAACAGGCCATATTACAAAACAAATACCCAAATTAAATTTATTGGAAATAAAACTCAAATATAAAAATAGGTGCAATTGTGTAACCACCTCCGAATCCCTCGCAGCACCGATCCGCCTAAGACTGGGGATTACCTGTACAGATAAACAGAAGGGTGAGTTTACGAAAACTCAGTGTGTAATCCCATATAAGCAAAATGGCCAATCTGGCCGTATGCAAGCACAGTCTAGCCTAAGCCCAAATCAATAACAGTTCAGTTCAGTTGGGCCTTAGCCCATTACAGTATTAGTACCAGTGTGGGCCTTAGCCCATTTCAGTGATAGTAATAGTTCAGGCATGCAATCAGAAATCCTACCCAACCAGCCTCTACACTCCATTCCGTCCAGCCCAATACTCCATGTGGAGATAAAATCACCCACCCATCCCTACACTCCAAAATTAGCACCGGTTGCGGCACTAAACAGTATTTGCAGCAGGGCTGCCAGTATAGTACACTTCCTCCAATCATAATAATCCCATCCCATGCAACATATCACACATGGATGCAACATATATATATCATGGCATGCTCATATACAATCATACATAACATAAGGGCATAACAGTCATTTTATCAGTTTGGGGTCTAGTATACCTACCGACCCATCAGTAGGTCCACAGTCGTCTCGGGCAACCCGTGCAACCTTAACAGTCAAACAGTGAAAATGGGCCCAATGCCCATAATGCGGGCCTATGTGGGCTGACACGCTCGTGTGGCCCACATAGCCCAGAAATAGGCTCGGCCATGTAATTTACACATTTTGGCCCAATATTCTCCACACGTTTGTGCAGTTTGCCCAAATGGGGCCCACAAGCCCGTTGGGCCCACACGGCCCATTTCGGCCAAAAATGGCCCATTTTGGCCTAACATGGCCCAAAACGGCCTAAGACGACGAAATCGCTCATGGTGGCCTCAATAGACTAACGTCCACATGTTATGCATTCAGATTACCACACGAGCGAGCGTATGCTCGTGTAGCGTCAATTATCATACGATTTGGGTAGTGTTTACACACCTTGTTTCGATTCGTCACGAACAGTGGCTCAAGCACTCACCAACCTACAATTGGTCAATCAACACAACCATCAGTCCAACTTTACGGTTAAAAAGAAACCCGAAACCCACAATCCATTCATAGAATAGAGTAGCATTACTTTCAATCGAACCACGGTGATTCCCACGAATCTAGTCTTCAGCGATTGATTAGGAGTTCCCTGAATCCTTCCTTAACTTCCATACAATTGCTATCAGTTACCACCTAAGGCAGAAGAAGAAAGGGAATAATGATTTGTCTATAGCACTTATCGAAAGAGAGCAAGAGCATAGAATAGTGAAAGAATTCGACACTAGCACAGCCCCTCACCCTTGATTTAAAGCTGTCAAAAACAGTTAAACAAACCCCAAAACTTCAAGTGCCAAACTCACTTACCGAAAAGAAAGGAGCAAAGTTAATCGATAGAGGAAGAGGAATGGTTTCGGCAGTGATCAGAACTGGAAATCAGTAGCACATCACTTGAGAGAGAGAAAGAAGAGAATTAGTTTAGGGGAGAAGAGAGAAGAGAAATCGAAGGAGGAAAATAAGGTATATTCGGCCAACACAGTGCCAATTGGGAAGAGGTAATATTCGGCCAACACAGAAAAAGAAGAGAAGAGGAGATGAAAAGAAAAGAAAAGGTGTATTCGACCAAAGAGAAAGGTTGTCAAAAAGTGAAACAGAAGAATGTGCAAACACCCTTACCACATTCGGCTTCAAGCAAAAGAGAGAGAAAAACACCAAAGGGAAAAACAAAATGAGGCATACCACTCTTGGCCGAATTCTTGAGTGCCCATAGTCCACTTTCGGCACAACATTCCCTCTCCCCTCATCCCTTGATTTTCTCCTAAAATCCCTCCTCAAATCTCTCCACCTGATCACACCTCCCCTCAACCACTCAATTTGAATTCTCCTCAACCACTTCAGTGTTTCAGTCAAACTCCAACACCTCTACGACACAGCAGCAAAATAAACACTCTCTTGCTTTCAGCAAGATTCAAAACTTAGACCACTTGCCTAGGTAATACGCCACTTAACCCCTAGACCAGCAAGCTCCTTATGTCATGCTTTACCCACAATAATTTAAAAGCCTACTAACTATAGGCAAAGGTTTATTCCCTAAAAATAAAACTTTTTGCACAAGCCGAGGCTTGAACCCAAGACTTCTCAGACACTCCCAAACACACCCAAATCACTTAACCACTGAAGCAATTGAGCTAAAAATGTGAAAAAATAAGTACTCAGATTTTTGGGGCGTTTCACCAATAAATGTAACACTCCTAACCCATACCTGATGCCAGAACAGGGTTACGGAGCATTACTGGACTTATAGCCCAACCAATCAAACATTTCATGTACATTTCTTATTCAAATCAAAAACCATTCATAATCAATCATATGGTCCCTAATACAAGCCCTCGAGGCCCCAAATAGACATTAAAAGTGGTCCGGGCCTAAACCAAGTACTCCAAAACTTTTTAAGAAAACATTAAATATTTCAATGTATAGGCTACGCACGCCCGTATGGCCAGGCCATGTATTCGAATTGGGGACACACAGTCGTGTCCCAGCCAGTGTTCGTACCGGTGTAACTCACTGACTTAGGTCACACGGCTAGACCACACGCCCGTGTGCCAGGCCGTGTACCCTTCGAAATGGCCTCACACGCTTGTGTACCAGGTCGTGTGATAACTGGAGGGTATACTGACTTGTGCCACACGGCCAAGCCACACGCCCGTGTGCTAGGCCGTGTGAAGCTACTAGCTTGCTTTCTATAGAAGTTACAGGGGACACAAGACCGTGTCACCTGGCCGTGTATCACACACGGCTAAGACATGCGCCTGTGTCTCTGCCCGTGTGAAAAAAAATAGACCATTTTTCCAAGCCTTATTTCTCACCCAAATTGGTACCAACCTACGCACATCAACTTCCATATAACCATGACATATGTAGGAATCCAAAACCAACAAATATCAAACTTATAACATGTTATAACATCACATACAACCATGATATTTATAAACACATCAATTAACCATTTAATCTCATGCCAAATAGGTCAACAAAATCTACCTAAATGGTCAAACACATATATGCAATCTTTGTGCCTAAAACTTAACATGTATTCCACTTATAATCTCAACCTTTTGGTACCCAAAATACTAATTCACAACCAAGACATTCACATGATAACCATATATCATATACGATAAGGCTAATTACATATTTACATAACAAAATATACCAAATTTAAGCTAAATCAAATGGCTAAATACAAGATAAAAAACATAGGCTTCCATTAGCCAAAAAGACCTATACAAGCCATTTAACCCAAAATGTAAAGTCATAAGTACCAAAATAACGTTTGATAGTATGATGCGATCTTCGACAACTTCCAATCCGTACGAGCTTCCGAATCACTATAAAACATGAAAAAATTAACAGAGTAAGCAATTAAGCTCAGTAAGTTCATATAACAAAGAATTAGACTTACCATTTAACCACAAATTTAGGTAAGCAACTCAAAGCATAACACAATTCAATTTGGCCAAAGCCTATCACATAATCAATAACCAAGTTAGCCATGTATTCTTATACAAACCGAGAATCATGTATGAATTCAACAATTATTAAATTTAATGTACATGTAACATCTATACCGTAAATCCGTATATCATATATAGATCACTTCCATGTAAACACCTGTACTCGTATTTGAACTTGTAAATCTAGTAATAATACTATGCCCATTGAACCACTTAGAATATCGTTAGATACGCAGGTAGTACACACGAGGTGTACTGAACTATATATCCGCCAATTCTTGTACATGTATGCTCATACAAGCGATAAACGGTAAGCTCCTCCGAGCTAAATAACGGTAAGCTCATACGAGCTAAGTATCGGTAAGCTCATAAGAGCTAGAATCGGTAACCCTAATGACATGTCATTTGTATCCTACGAATTCCTAGGGTTCAAACAGGATTCTATATTCTTCGTACGTCGTCGGTTATGCGCTCGATAATTTTACATAATAATTAAACCATTCACATACATATTTTTTAAATTAAACATATAAATACGAAATTTAATTACACGAACTTACCTTGAACACGTACGACGGGAAAACGATCGTTTAATCGATAACTTTGTCCTTTCCCCGATCTATTTTCGTACGTTGCTTTCCTTGATCTATATAATCAAATTTAATCAATTTAAACCTTATTCTATTCAATTCAATCCAAAATTCATGCTATGGCAAAATTTCTATTTTGTCCCTATACTTTTAACTTCTTTACAATTTAGTCCCTAGACTTGTAAAAATGATAATCATGTAATTTCACCACACCTAAGCCTAGCCAAATATCTTATAAGTCTATAACAGCCCATACATTTCACAATTTCACATATTTAACACATAATTTTCATATTTCTCAATTTAATCCCTATTTGACAAATTCATTAAAAATCACTTAACAAAAGTTGTTTAATTAACAACAAGGATTCATTTTCTTCCATTATACATCAAGAAAAACTAAAATGCTCTCATGGAAAAACCCTACACTTTTAACCATTTTGCAAATTAGTCCTAATTAGCTAGATTAAGCTATAACGATTCCAAAAACATAAAAATTAATAAAAACGAGACAAGATAATACTTACATGCAAGAGACTTTCTTTGCAAAATTTTCAAGCTTTTCCAATAGTGTTTCTTGCTGTAAAATTTGGTTCATTCATGTATGAAGATGATAGCCAATTTGTTTTATTTTATTTTTATCTTTAATTGGCTAATTACCAAATCACCCTTACCTAACTTTAAATATTTCAAAATTACCAATCCATGCACATCTTCTAACTCATTTAATGGTCTAATTACCATATAAGGACCTCCACTTTAAAGTTCTATAGCTAGTTAACACCTTTAGCTATTTAACACCTTTAGCTATTAGAACACAACTTTTGGACTTTACGCGATTTAGTCCTTTTTCACAAATTAAGCATACAAACGGTAAAATTTCTTTACGAAATTTTTATACTATAATACTATCATGCTTTAGATATTAAAATAAATTTTTTAACTTCATATTTGTGGTCCCAAAACCACTGTTCTGATTTTACTGAAAACAGGTTGTTATACAATCGGTCCTTCCGCAAGCTCGTTGAATCCAGAAATGAATGAAATGATAAAGTTGGATAAATGGGTCTCTTTCAAAAATGAATGTGTTTTCTCACTAAGTATAGAAATTACTTGATAACTAATTTAAGTTTTTAGAATTTTTATTTAATTAAATACTGAAGTTTGAAAATGTAATTAAATTATTTAGTCATTGTGAATCCATTAAATATGGAAATTAAATTTATTTTCTCATAGATTCTTTTATGATAAAGCTGTCATGACTTCAACGATATTAGAATTAGGTTGAAAAATTATTTAATTGGAAAATTCATGTATGTTATTAAATTAATTTATAAATAGTATTCACTTTAGGAAATAGAAAAAACATGAATTGGGTTAGAGTAAATTATATATTGTTGGTTAAAAGTCCAATAAGCACATATAATTGAATCCAATATTGAAACAGCCCAAACTGTAACACCCCAAACCGGCCTAAACGTTAAGGTCGGGTTATGAAGGTTACAACGTTTGTAAAAACATTGTCGATTAACTTAAGTGAAAGCTTAGTTTTATTTTTAGTGTAATAAAAGTAACACGATTATTCAAAAGATCGTGTGTGAACACTTTAATGCAAACCTTGTTTTATTAATTTTATAAAAACAATCTTGAATGTTTAACTAATTGAGTTGAAAACGTTATAATTAATTTCAAAACCTTGCAGCGGATAAATACTTTAAAAATTATTATCTCTTAAAATCTTAGGGTTCCGTCAGTTATGTCATCTTGGGTGCATTTAAGAGTTATAAATAATACGTCCACGAAAACAAATACCAAAACCAAAATTTAATGTTCCAAAGCAAATTAAAATCTGAAAGACCGTAAAGTTCAAAATTAAAATCCAAAATACACTTATACAAAATTGTGTGAATCGAGGTTTGGAATCACCGCCAAGTCCTAAGTCTGAAGGTCACCTGAAACTTATTAAACAAAAGGGTGAGCTAGAGGCCTAGTGTGTGACTTGGGCCACAAATAGTACATACTTATAACAAACACAAATGTAAATACCATCACAAAAATTTTACTTATAATGTACACATTACCAAAAACATATGTATGATCGGAATATCATATTTTCATAATCATATATCAGAACAGAATTCATAATTTCAAAATAAAAAATCTCACACATTCTCATATACAGAATCAGGTGTATTTCATAATCAGATGCAGATGCATATTCATAGTCAAACACAATCAAATTCAGATGCAAATGCAAACGCAAATTCTAATATAGATACAATCACAGATCCTACCCCCATCTTCTACACACCAACTTTGTCCAACCAATTACACCAAATAAGACTACAAGATCCCGTCCATCCAATCACACTTGGTTGCGGTGGTATGCCACTCATAGTAGTGCAACTGAGCTGCCAAATAGATATTGCAGTTTAACCACCAAAATTGCAGTATTACTACCAAAAAACACTTCCTCCATCAAATCAGAATCCACCCGAATGCATATGCAAAATCACGTTAACATTCATACATATCACACAGGGTGTATGGCATGAATACATATGCAGATATATATGGAGTGTAACATAACACATAACTTATACAAATCAGAGCATATCATATTGCTTATACTAACAGTTATTTTTACATACAAGTGTCTATAATCTCTAAATTATATAGTTTTTTTTTAGTAGTTTATAACACCTTTTTACTTAAAAATAATATTAATCCCGAGTATTTGATAACTAATTGAGTGAATTTTATTTATATTTCAATAATTGACATTATTTAAGGAAGAATGTAATTTTATGTTATTTTATACTAAATTTATGCATAATTTAATTATTTTTCTACATATTAATTTTGACTTTATTTAATGCAGTTGGATCAAGGAAATTATGCATAATTTTATTTATAAAATAAAGTTACATTGACATCCCCCCATTCACTCCTTTGTTGGCTGGCCATATTTTGTGGAAGGGAATGGATGTTGGTTGCTTGATTCAAGCATGAAATCATGCTTGAATTAAGCAAGGGTTGGACGGTTTCAAGGCCAAATCTTTTGGGCTGATTTTTTATTCATTTGAAACTGTAAGGACCTCCAATAAATTTCCCGAAAACTAATTTCTGAGCTGCTCACAAGTGTCATGTTGAATTGGGCTTGTTCTCCCTTGTTTGGATGATTTGGTGACCCAATTTTTTACCAGACTTGTCCATCAATTGATCCATTTTCAATTGGATAAAAAACAACTCTTCATGACCCATTTGCATGTGTTTACCGTCCATGTAGAGTGGATTTGGGCATGTAACTTTATTTTATAAATAAATTATGCATAATTTCCTTGGTCCAACTACATTAAATAAAGTCAAAATTAATATGTATCAAAAACAATTAAATTATACATAAATTTAATACAAAATTACATCCTTAGATCATGTCCATTATTGAAATATAAACAAAATTCACTCAATTAGTGACCAAATACTCGGGATTAATATTATTTTTAAGTAAAAAGGTATTATAAACTACTAAAAAACCTATATAAATTAAAGTTTACAATGTCATGTTTTACATGTAATTGTACTTTCAGAGTTATCAAAACACAAATCATACATAAGTTTTTCACCAACCTTAACCTGTAACTGTAACACCCCTAACCCGTATTGATCGCTGTGAATTAGAATCTTAAAATTTATATAGAGAATGATCGAACCTGGAAACTAACTCTGACAACGATTAAAGGCAAGTGTACCTATCGAACAGTAGTATAGCTTAGGCAATACCACATTATCAAACCCAAAGGAACTAAAAGTACTAATACTAACCAAAGGAACTAAAAGTACTAATACTAACTTTCTTTTTATTATTTAGCCTAAAATAAAGTGAAGTTGATTTAATCTAAACTAAATTAACTACTAAGCTAAAGACACAAAGAAAAAAAGGATGAATTGGGAAATAACCTTAAGGAAAAATTCAGTTGATTAAGATGATACCCTCAGGAAGAATCCACCTAGACTTCACTTGTTATTTAACCCTGAACCATACGATTCATTCACTTAGTTTGATCCGTAAGATTGTATATTAAACCTTCTCTCGAAGCGAATAACGTCTAACCCTAGGTTAATTAATGGAAATCTCTTTCTCTCTTAATAACCCCTAGAATAGCAGTAAATCGATCTGTGGACTCCCATATTAGGTTTCACCCTAATCCGGTAAAATCTCGTCACCCTATCTCTAGGCGTGCGATCAACTCCGCTTAATTATGTTAGATCTACTCTTAGGCAAGGTCTATTCCTCCTCCACCTAAGCACATTAAATTTGGACTAAGTTCACATAATTAAGAACAAACTAAGTATTTATCATATAATTCAGAAAAATAATAACAAGATTCATCTACGTTTCATCCCCTTCAGGTATCTGAAGGATTTAGTTCATAACTATAAAAGAAACATCTCAGAAGAAAAGATAAAACAAAACATAAGAAATCCCTAAAACTCCCTGAGGAAATTGAAGGAGAGATCCGCCATCTTAAGTAGAATTTCGGCTTTTTCAGATGGATCAACTGGCTATCTTCGAGTGATTCCCACAAATCTGACCTTTTCGACTTGGCTCCTTGGCCTAGCTAACTGCCCCCTTTCAGCTGACACTTAAGGGGTTTATATAGGCTTTTAAAATAGGTTTCTTTGCCCCAAAGTATCCAAATCCGAATGAAATTGCTATTTGCCACGACAGGGACACGGCCATGTCACACGCCCGTGTGGTCGATCTTCAAGCCGTGTTCAGATTCCTTTAATGAAACACGGTGGTGTAAATCGGGGGTCAGGCCGTGTTCTAGATGATTAGTGAGGCACGGCTGTGTGTGCTTAAGTCAAGGCCATGTCGATTTCTTCCTTGGCCCAATTTACTTCGTTTTGAGCCCATTTCTCATTCTTTTTATCCTCAGTTGCTTTCCTGATTATAAGACATGAAAAGAAAGGATTAAAAGCACCTTTTTACATAAATTGAGGGATAAATCATCCAAAAGCATACTAAATGTGGGATTAAAATATGTTACTTTTACGGTTTATCAAATACCCCCACACTTAAGCTTTTGCTTGTCCTCAAGTTAAAACGAACTTTCTATAATTCATAGTTCCCATCAATAATGTCTTGTCATAATTCATAGATAATTTATACATGGATAATTCAACTCAAATAGTCCTAAAGATTCAAACAAGATAAGTCATGTATTTGTATTACAAAAACATAGGTGTCTCCCCTTATCTGAATAATTACCTTTAATTCAAAACCTACAAGGATTGACATCCTTACAAAGGATTCACTCAAATCACTCAAAAAGTGTTTAAAGTTCAAATTTAAAAGATCACTCTTAAGTCAAACCTGAAAAGTTAATCCCATAGGCTTGCCTGAAAATCAAATCTCCACCACTGTAAAATGAGATGATAAACGGATCAAAAGGTCTTTAACATGGTTGTAACGGGGCTAGGGTTAAAGGTGTGGATAAAGGTTGAATTAGAAGGTTAGAATCGAGATTGAATTGACAAGTTACCTATCTAGAAATACTGAGACAATAATAATTACATTAACTAGAAAAGTCATATCCCTAATAATACGAGCTTTTTCTTTTGATAATTAAACTTTAACTGTATAAGCTCGTTTTTTATAATACTAATACTGAATATACTTCAAACATTTTTTTTAAGAACAAGCTAAGAAATAGAAGATAAATTCAACTACTGAAATAACATAATTATGTAACTAATCAAATCAAACCTTGATATAAGGGTAGTCAAAAAGGAATGGTGATAACAAATACAAAGGGTTTTTGGGTTAATATTAGTGGGTGAGTCAATAAAAGGGTTGTTAGGATCAACGGGGTTCACTACGGGTTAATTTATGAAGGTAGGCTTTTTAGTGGAGTGAGTGGGTTAAATCCTAAGTGCCTTAATCATCCCTATATATCAAATCATAACTATGGTCTTGACATGTATAATCAAGGCAAGTTCTAGAATAACAGTTCATAGTTGACTCACTCATAATCAATAAAATGAGCATGAAAAAGAATATATGCTCTATAAGGCTTAAACTCTCACAAAAATTGTGGGTGTTTTGATATCAACCTTGTAAATTTCAAACTTCAAGATAATATTCAGATTCAGGTAGACAACCTAAAATTTTAAATTTTTGAAAAATAGACTTATCATACTTGATTCTCTAGTATTCTTCAAATTTAATCATCAATGCACAATTATCAATGACTTACTCAAAAACATGTCAATAAAAACCATAAATCATCAGAAATTTCATGCTAATTAGTAATATAAGGAAATTACTTTTAGAACAAGTCTAAATTCAGGGATTTGAGAATAATGAAAAAAGTTAGGCACTTTTATTCTCAAGGATTGAGAATAATGCAGAAAGTTAGGCATAATAACTATTAAACCCCCACACTTAAGATGTACATTGCCCTCTATGTACAAAGATAGATAATAACAGTTAAGAGATAAATCAAAAGAGAAGGGGAGAGGTGAAACTTCCTGAATTTATGGATGGTTTCTTTGAGTTAGAGGGGTCGGTCTGGATGACGATCCTATGCTAGATGAAGAAATTGGGTAGCTCACAGAGAATTACCCAGGAATTATTAAGACACTTTTAAAATAAACTAAATATATAATTAAAGATAAAAAAGAAAAAGGAAAAGGAAACAAAAATGTAAACCAAATGAAATAAAAGATGGATGGAACGAAGAGTCCTTATTTGTGGATGGTTCGCGAGGTGGGTGTGACCTCTAAGGCTGGGGAGGTGCTGGCGGTGGCAGAAGTGGCGTGATTCCCTAGCAGCCTGACAAACCTGACACTACGAAACTAAAATAAGTTAAACTAAATTAGGTAGAAAATTAGTAAAGATAAGGAAATTGAAGCAAAAGAGAAAAGAAAAATAAAAACTATATGGTCTCAAAGGCCTTTGGCTTGTTGTTTGGATGAAGCGGCCGGCATGAATTTATGTATTGGGATCTCCCTCGGGGAGATTATGCTTGGCTGCTTCTGCTTCTTCGGCATGGTTCTGGTATAGCTCAAGAGTCTGGACACGTTTTTTAAGAAAAGAAGAGAAATTTTGAAGGAAAAAGAAGTAAGAAAGAAGATAGGTAGAAGGGGAAAGGCTGTGGGGTTTAAATAGAGGCTCAGTTCTGGTGCTTTCCCACAGCCATGGTCCAAGTGCGTGTCGGTTCACACGACCGCTTCGCACGGCCGTGTGTCTAAGCGTGTTGGTTTTTCATGCCCGTTTTTTAGCCAACCACGCCCGTGTCTGAGAAGTCAGTATGTTGGCACGTTTTAATAGCACAGGCGTGTTCTGCCCGTGGTTGGCAAGTTAGTAGCTTCACACGGTCTTGGGACATGATCGTGCCACTTTTTAGGTGCCCGTGGAAGAATGGTTGAGTCCATGATATCGAAAATTGGTTGGGACTGATTTGCACGGCCTCTGCTATGTTAGTACAGGGATCCTTGTGGTCCATACGGCCACGGGTACAGCCGTGTGCAAGGTCGTGTGACCTAAAAATCTGTATTTTTGATTAGTTAAAAAGAGGAGAAATAAAATAAAATGAAAACCATTGTAAAAAGAAGTTGGGTTAGTGCTCGGGTTACCTCCCGAGAAGCGCTCGTTTATAGTCTTAAGCTAGACTTTCTTCGTGTTTGAAAAGTTCAGGGAGGTTTAAAGGTTTGAATATCTTCCCTCATGCTAGTAGTTTTGTTTTCTTGATAAAGTTTAAGTCGTGAAGTGTTTACCTTAAGATTGTCGAATGTTGGATTGCTTACCTCGACTGTTCTGTGTGGGAAGACATTGTGTACCTCAAGAGGAATTTCTCCCTTTGCTTTCAGGTTTGTTGTGATGATGTGAGGATCTGCCTTTTCTAGCAGTACCTGATTTCCTATTTTGAAGTGATTTGATGTTCCTACGAGCTCTTCTGGTGGTTCCTCTGGTTTTACTACGTGTGGTCCCGGTCCTTCTTTGATGTGTGTCTTCTGCTCTTCTAATTTGTCGACCCTAAGGCTTTTTTCTTTGTGTAATTCCTTTTTGTTGACTTTGGGTCTATGATTTGGCTCAAGTTTGTATTCTTGTGGTGTTCCCTGCAGTGAAGGTTGAACGAATTGATTATCATATGTATTAATTTTCTTACCTTCATCGATTGTTGTCCTGGCCGAATCAAGAGCTTGAAGACTGATTGATTCATCACCTACACAAAGTATGAGTTCGCCTGTGGCAACATCAATTTTAGTCTTGGCAGTTGCTAAAAAAGGTCTTCCTAAAATTAAGGGTATTGAATTATCCTCATCCATGTCTAAAACAACAAAATCTACTGGGAAAACTAATTTATTGAATTTTACAAGAACATCTTCGATAATGCCCTTAGGGATTCTAATAGTTTTATCAGTTAATTGAATACTCATCCTAGTTTGTTTGGGCTACCCTAGACCTAGTCGTTTAAATAATGTATAAGGCATGACATTTATGCTTGCCCCTAAATCAGCTAACGCATTATCAACAGTTAAACTACCAATTAAACATGGAATTGTAAAACTCCCTGGATCTTTTTGCTTCCTTGGTAGTCTATTTTGCAGAATTGCTGAGCACTTTGCGTTGAGTTCCATATTGTGCTCTTCGTCTAGTTTGCGTTTGTTTGTTAAGAGCTGTCTCAAAAATTTCCTTGAGTCTGGCATCTGAAAAAGAGCTTCAAGAAGTGGTAAGTTAATATGTAATTTCTTTAGAAGTTTAAGAAACTTACCGAACTGTTCCTCTGAATCATCTCTTTTTAATGCTTCGGGATAAGGAATGCGAGGTTGGTATTCTTTGATTACCAGTTTTGGCTTTTCTTGTGTTACCTCAACTTTTCCTTCTTCGACTTTGTTTTCTTGTATTAGATTGGGTTCGTCTAACTCTGCTTTTTCCTGAGCTATTATGGCTTGGATTTGCTCCTTTGGATTAATCTCAGTGTTGCTTGGTTGACGTCCTTGTGGTCGTTCGGACATTAACCTTGCAAGTTGTTTGACTGCCTTAGTGACTTCCCTTACTGACTTAGTAACTTCCCCGACTCGGTTCTTGGTCTCTTCAACTGATGCTTGTTGATCTTTAAGTGTTTTCTCAGTATCTTGGAGATAATTTTCTGTAGCTGCTATGAATCTCATCAGCATCTCTTCGAGATTTGGCTTCTTCTCTTGTGGATATGGCTGATTTTGGAGGTTTTGAGAAGGTTGTTGCCTTTGATTTCCTTGATTTCCTTGACCTCCCCATGAAAAATTTGGGTGGCTCCTCCAACCTGGATTATAAGAGTTACTATATGGGTTATTATTAGATCTAAACTTATTACTTATATAGTTCATCTGTTCGTTCTCTGTGCTCGGTTGGTAGGGTGGGTACTCAGAATTCGCCATAGTTCCACTTGGATCACACTGCATTATTGGATGTGCCTTTGAAGAACACAAACTATCAAGCTTTTTATTCATCAATTCCATCTGTGTTGATAGCATGGTTACTGCATCTAGGTTGAAAACTCTGGCTGATTTTGTCGATTTCATTCTTGTAACCTGCCACTGATAGTTATTCAATGACATCTCTTCAATGAACTTGTAAGCTGCTTCAGGAGTTTGTTGTTCAGGGTTCCACCGGTGGCTGAATCGATTAGTTGCCTCGTTGAGGGGTTTACACCGTTATAGAATGTTTGAACTTGTAGCCACAAGGGTAGACCATGGTGTGGACACCTTCTCAAGAGATCCTTGTATCTCTCCCATGCGTCGTATAGTGTCTCTAAATTCATCTGCACAAAAGAAGAGATATCATTCCGTAATTTGGCCGTTTTGGCCTGTGGAAAATATTTTAATAAAAATTTTTCGGTCATCTGTTCCCATGTAGTGATTGATCCTCAAGGTAACGAGTTCAACCACTGTTTGGCTTTATTCCTTAATGGAAAGGGAAATAACCGAAGTCGTATGGCATCATCAGAAACGCCATTTATTTTAAAGGTATCACAGAACTCTAAGAAATTAGCTATATGCGTATTTGGGTCTTCGTCCTGCAAACCATCAAATTGAACAAATTGTTGAATCATTTGTATTGTGTTAGGCTTTAATTCAAAATTATTAGCAGCTATAGTCGGCCTAACAATACTCGATTTTGCTCCTGTGAAATGCGGTTTAGCATAATCAAACATAGTACGTGCAGCATTGTTTTCTCCCACATCATGTGGTGGTGGATTATTTTCGTCCATCCCTTTAGTAAGATTGGATCTGTCTTCTTCCTCTCTTTCTGTGTAGTTTAGGGCTCGCCTGATTTCTCGGCGATTCCTGCGAGCGGTTGCTTCAATATCACTGTCGTATGCTAAAGGTCCTTTCAGGTTCCTTCTAGTCATAAACTAGAGGTACCTACTAGAAAAAAGAAAGAGAAATTTCAGCAAAAATAAATAAAAAATAAAAAAATTTGTGGAAAATATAAAAAATGTCTAGAGTAATAAAAATAGATTTTTCTTAATATTTTAATTCCCCGTCAACGGCGCCAAAAACTTGATCATTGTGAATCAGAGTCTTAAAATTTATAAAGAGAATGATCAAACCTAGAAACTAACTCTGACAACGATTAAAGGTAAGTGTACCTATCGAACAGGTATAGCTTAGGCAAGACCATATTATCGAACCCAAAGAAACTAAAAGTACTAATACTAACTTTCTTTTTATTATTTGGCCTAAAATAAAGTGAAGTTGATTTAATCTAATCTAAATTAACTACTAAGCTAAAGACACAAAGACAAAAAGGATGAATAGGGAAATAACTTTAGGAAAAACTCAGTTGATTAATGTGATACCCTCAGGAAGAATCCACCTAGACTTCACTTGTTATTTAACCCTAAACCATATGATTCATTCACTTAGTTTGATCCATAAGACTCCCTAATATATATTAAACCTTCTCTCGAAGCGAATAACGTCTAACCCTAGGTTAATTAATGGAAATCTCTTTCTCTCTTAATAACTCCCTAGAATAACAGTAAATCGATCTGTGGACTCCTATATTAGGTTTCACCCTAATCCGGCAAAATCTCGTTACCCTATCTCTAGGCGTGCGATCAACTCCGCTTACTTATGCTAGATCTACTCTTAGGCAAGGTCTATTCCTCCTCCATCTAAGCACATTAAATTTGGACTAAGCTCACATAATTAAGAACAAACTAAGTATTTATCATATAATTCAGAAAAAAATAACAAGATTCATCTAGGTTTCATCCCCTTCAGGTATCTGAAGGATTTAGTTCATAACTATAAAAGAAAACATCTCAGAAGAAAAGATAAAACAAAGCATAAGAAATCCCTAAAACTCCCTAGGGAAATTGAAGGAGAGATCCACCGTCTTGAGTAGAATTTCGACTTCTTGAGATGGATCAACTGGCTATCTTCGAGTGATTCCCACAAATCTGACCTTTTCGGCCTGGCTTCTTGGCCTAGCTAACTGCCCCCTTTCAACTGACACTTAGGGGGTTTATAGGCGCTTTTGAAATAGGTTTCTTTGCACCAAAGTATCCAAAGCCGAATGAAATTACTCGTTGTCACGATAGGGACACGGCCATGTCACACGCCCGTGTGGTCGGTCTTCAAGCCGTGTTCGGATTCTTTTAATGAGACACGGCCGTGTAAATCGAGGGTCAGGCCGTGTTCTAGATGATTAGTGAGGCATGACCATGTGTGCTTAAGTCAAGGCCGTGTCGATTTCTTCCTTGGCCCAATTTACTTCGTTTTGAGCTCGTTTCTCGTTCTTTTTATCCTCGGGTGCGTTCCTGAGTATAGGACATGAAAAGAAAGGATTAAGAGCACCTTTTTACATAAATTGGGGGATAAATCATCCAAAAGCATATTAAATGTGGGATTAAAATATGTTACTTTTACGGTTTATCACGTATCCGTCGCCGAATTAGGGTTAAAGGCGTTACCGAACAGATCAAAAACTTTCACAGACATTTAATAATACAATTCATCAATCATAATCAAAGTGTTCCCTTTATAGGTCAATGAGACCTTAATCATGCTTCAAAATAGGGTCGGGACTAAACTGAACACATATGAAAGTTCTCAAAAATTTGAAACTTTTCTATATTACAGAGGTCACACGCTTGTGTGGGCAGGCCGTGTGCCTCCCACGGCTACTAGACACACCCATGTGTCCTGGCCGTGCCAAATCAGAGCATGTATATCCATACGGCCACCAGACACGCCCGTGTGCCATGGCCTGTGTAGAATTATGCTAGCTACTAACTTGATCACACGGCCACCAGGCACGCCGGTGTACCATGGCCATGTAAGATTAGGTTAACTACTGACTTATTCACATGACTACCAGGCACGCCTGTGTGCCACGGCCGTGTATACAAAACAGGCCATTTGCAAGGCCAAAAATGCCACCCATACAAGGGTCAATCCTACAAGCAAAATACCAATTCACTTCAAGAACACTTTACATCCTAAACATGGCAAATAAATCAACAAGATCTCACATTCAATCTCATTTCCATTCTTTCCAATTTACACAACTAAAACACATATACATTCAAGCATGATTCATCTACATTTACCTTTCATATAAACATTCCTTTGCTCAAACATACATACTCATAATGCTTTCATATGCTTACCAAAGTCTTGGCCATTTCATTAACTATCACGCCATACCAAATCAAGCATCATATATCATAATCACTCATGCATATCATCAACATTTATCTAGCCACATCTCATGACTATTTATACACATTTCAACCATAATCCAAAACAACTAGCCTATACATGCCATATTTAACTATGTACACATTTCAAAAGTACCAAAATGAATTTGAGTAGTGTGATGACGATCCTCGACGGTTCCCAAGCCTTCAGTAGCTTTGACGATCTATAAAACAGAGCAAACACACACACACAGAGAGTAAACTTTCAAAAGCTTAGTAAGCCATATACAAATAAACTTAGCATATAATACACATAACCATATTAATACAATGGCATTTATAGTTCTCATAGCAAATTCATCACATATTCTTTGGCTCATATACCTAGCCAAATCTTATCACATTCTTCAACTCAAATTTCACATATACGCATAGCTCATTTAAGCATATCTTCACATGCCATTCCATTATTTCATTGCACATACTCATCTTAGTAAGTTCATATAGACACTTACCTTTCATACACACTGAGTGTACATAACAACCATACCTGAATCGAATATCTGAATCACATAGTCGTTCGTATCTCAGATTTTCTCGTTGAACCATTTGGAATCTAATAGGATACGTAAAGTGCTCAGAATAGTCATACAATGCCAATGTCCCAGACGTGGTCTTACATGTAATCAGAAATCGATGCCACTGTCCCAGACAGGGTCTTACATGAATCAATACGATGTCAATATCCCAGACATGGTCTTACACGTAAATCTCATATCGATGCCAACGTCCCAGATGTGGTCTTACACGAAATCTCGAATCAATGCCAATGTCTAAGACATGGTCTTACAAGATATCACATAACAGACACCTATGTCATGACATATACTATCCTATCTATTCCCAGGTTCAAACGGGACTTCTTGGACATTATCAACCTGTCGACTTATTTGTAACTCGTATTTCACATACATTCCATCTCAATGGATATTCATAACCATTCAAATTCCATATATACACAATTAATTCAATACAAATACATTTACTTGTATATTGACTTACCTCGAGTTTGGTTTACCAGAAACGGAAACGGCTACTCGATTACTTTCGCTTTCCCGCGATCTAAGTCCGTTTTCTTCGGTTCTTGATCTCAATTTGCTTAAGCAAGTGCCGAATATAAGAAGAACTCAAACCCTTCTTCTTTTTCTCTTTTTCGGTAATAAAACAAAGATGAAAATGGCTTTTTTTTAATTGATTTTGTTTAATATCCTTTGTTTTATCAAATTACCTATTTAACCTTTTAATAAACATTTGAAATAAATATACATTAAGGGCATAATCGTCTTTAGCCATCCACTATCTTTAATAATGGCTTATTACCCCTTTAAGGACTTCACATAATAAGAACATTAGCAATTTAGCACTTATTCAAATAGAAGGTCACTTTTACCTTTTATGCGATTTAATCCTTTTTCATCAAATTAAACACACAAATAGAAAAATTAACTCACTGAACTTTAACATCTACTTAAACATATACTGCAGACACAGAAAATAATATTAAAATATTTTACTGACTCAGTTTTGTGGTCCCGAAACCACTGTTCCGACTAGGGTTTAAATCGGACTGTCACAATAACAGCCCATTTTCAATAAAATCGGAATAGTGGTTTCAGAACCAAAATCTGAGTCATAAAGAAAATTTATTTTAATATTATTGCATTTTCTGCATTATGATAGGAAAGACATTTGAAAATTTTGATAAGAAAATTTTATTAATTTCATGTTTAATTATGGAAAGGACCAAATTGCATAAAATACAAAAGTTGAATTCTAGTAACTATAAGGATTAATTAGCTATGGAATTCAAAACTTGAGGTCCTTATATAGCAATTAGACCATTAAATGGAGTTAGTAGATATTTTTGATGAATCATCCATGGAAAATTAGAAAAAGAAAAGGACTAAATTTGAATGTTGAAAAATTAATGGATGATAATAAATTTAAATAGAAATATCATATTACTATTATCATATTCTTCCCCAAAATACATGGAAACCCTACGAAAGAGAAAGGAAATCAAGCAAGCTTAATTGGGTAAGTAATCATGTCCCGTTTTTAGTAATTTTTTATATTTTCGATATCGTAGTAACCGAATCTATCGATTTTGGGGATTAATTTGTAACGATATCAAAGTATAGAAATTTTTCCATTGATTTAAATGCTGAAATTTTGAAACTTATGGTAGAAAATCAAAAGTTGTTGATAGATAAATAAGTTTTACATAGAGAATTTTGATGAAATTATGATTTAAGGACTAAATTGAAATATGGTAAAACCCATGAAAAAAATTTTGATTTTTGTGAAATTCATGGGCTGTTATTAAAAAAATGTAAAAATTGGTTAGGCTTGGAATAAGGATTAAATTGCATGAATTTTATTTTCCAAGCCTAGGGACAAAATTGTCATTTAAGAAAAGTTTAGGGGCAAAATGGTAATTTTGCCTAATAAGTGAATTGAGTTTAATTGAGTATGAAATGGATTAAATTGATGTTAAATTCATTTTTATAGATCCGAAAAGATCAAATAAAGAGATAGATCGAGGAAAAGAAAAGGTGACGGATTAGTAGATTTTCATTAACGAACAAGTGTTGAGGTAAGTTCGTTTAACTAAATTGTGTTTATTTTTATGCTTGAATTGAGTGTGGTATGTGTTTATATGAATTCTATAAATGTTAAAAATGTATGAAATAATCACATGATCAATAATGTTCTAAAATGTTAAGTTCCGTTTCAGTAATGAAATTCGATGGATACATGATTTCCATATTGAATACGGTCCTGCATATGTTGCGGACAGAATATAGTTCGGACAAGCAATCTTGTTATAAGCCTTCTTGAGCATCTTGTTATATAGTTCTTGTAAGCATCCTGATCGGTAGTAATCCTGCATGCGTTGTACACTATCGCAGCTCTTTGTGAGCATCCTGTTACACGATTCGATCAGTTGTGATCCAGCATTTATTGTGAACTCAAACACAGCTCTTCATGAGCGTCCTGATATAGGCTCTTATGAGCTTCCTAACATGGCTCGCTTGAACTACCTGTTATGCTATCCGGAGCTCCATGATAATAACTCTTCGGAGAACCTGTTAACCTCAATGAGCTTCCTGTTATAGACTCTTATGAGTTTCATGATATAGCCCGAATAAGCTTTCTGTTACATTGCTCATATGAGCATCTTGATATATGGCTCGAGAGTGTGCTTCCTGATTATGTGCCTTTATGGGTACCCCTGAACACGAGTTGATGGATCATTTATTTGTATACCTCGAGTATACTATCAGGGTATCCATCGATATTTCAATGATTCAACTGATAAAACTTATGTTAAAATAAAACATGAGATTAATATGATTTATTTTTTGAATATCCCTGAAATACTCAGAAATTATTATAAATGAGCTCATCTCTGTTATCTTGATATACATATGAATCATATGACTAACTTGTTTGACGAGAGCTTGTGTTTAGGCAATTGATCAAAAATGTTTGGATGCATGTTATACATGTTTAATTAAATGAGCATGATTGGTAAGTTAATTTTTTGTTATATAAACTTACTAGGCATAAAATGCTTACTCTGTTCTATAGTGCTCGGAAGCTCGAAAGGGTTGGGAATCGGTCGAAGTATCATCCCACTATCCTTCAGCCTGTTTTGGTACAAATAGCAAACTTATTTAGTATAACGGCATGTATAAGCTAAATTAGAATAAATGATGAAATATTTTGGTTATATCTAATCATAAAAGGCCATATCATGTTGAGATCTGTTGAAATGGTTAAATGGTAAAAGACATAGAAACCAAAGGATGAAGAAATTGAGTTCATAATTGGTAAAACTTGCAAACAAAGAAAAATACAATTGTGGTAAGTTAAACATTTCAATATATATGTGTTAATATATAATAAATACTACTTGTATTTGGCTTGGATTATAAGTGTCAATTTGTTTCGGAAATATGTTGGGGAGTTGACGTAAGTGCAAGGTAAAAAGGGTGAGAAATATGGCTTGGAAAATGGTCTTATTTTGTCCAAACGGGTGTGTGTCTCAACTGTGTGTGACACACAGCCATGCACACGGGCATGTGGTTTGCCCATGTGTCCTCTGTATCTTAAAAATTGACAAACAAAATGCTCAGAATTGAGCACAGGGCAAAATCATGGGCGTTGTCTCGGCCATGTGAGGTACACGGCCCAACACATAGGCATGTGTCTTGCCCGTGTAATCTCTGCACTTAATTTTTGAAAATTAAATTATCTACACGGCCTAGCACACGGGCGTGTGGCTGGTCGTATGACCCAAGTCAGAGAGTTACACAGGTAAGGACACAGTCCAGGAAACAGCCGTGTGCCTCACATCGAATGCCCACATGGCTTGGCCACACGGGGGTGTGTCCCCTGCACCTAAGAAAAATTTTGAGATTTCACGAAAAATTTTATGTAATCCCAGTTTTGTCTTGACTCGGTTCTAATATGTATTTTAGGTCTCGATGACCCATATAAGGGACATTATGATTGATTGTGAATGATTTTCAAAAATGAATAGTAAATGAGATAAATTAATTGTAATTGAACTGTAAACTCTGGTAATGCTCTGAAACCCTATTCCAGCGACGAATACGACGAATACGGATTAGGGGTGTTACATAACCATAGCACATACTAACACATCTTGAGAGATGTCACGTTTTCAGTCTTATTTAAGAACAAACCCCATGGAAGGTCTAATTACACATTTCTATGTCAAACGAGCCTCAATGGAAATTTTCCAAAAAATGGGACAACATGGCCCAACTAGCCAACCCACATGGCCTACATGGCCTCACACACGCCCGTGTGGCCCACACAGCCCAAATAGCCTAGAATGTGTGGCCTACATGGCTTGGCACAAAGTTGTGTGACGTAGAACAATTTCAAAAATAGTCTCTATTTTCAAGTTTTTCCAAGTTTGAAACATCGATTCAGGTTAGAATCACACACTTGACGACAATTATGATACCCCACACAAATATCGCACTTTGATTTCTACATACAACATTAAAATAGATCGATAAATGATCAAAAAAACATCGAAATCTTGAACTTCATTGCTAACAAAATTTAACACAACAACCCCAAAACTGATCTTCCATCCCCTTACCATAAAATTAATAGCCCCAAAGCCGTTCTTAATTTGCCAAGAAAGCAAGGAGTGTTGAACATTTATCTTCTAATAGCACAAAATTAACAGAACAAACATCAATCTCAAGAAATATTCAGCAAAAACTATGCCTAATTAACCCAACTTCAAATAATTCCCATATTTACCAAATCCATCGCGAATCCACAATGGAGAACAAAGGAACACAAAATAAATGGTAGAACCGCAATAGGAGAAAACAAGAAAATAGAGCTTTAAGTGGAATAGGATAAGAATTGGGAAAATACATGCAAAAGAGGAGCAAAGAATTATCCAAAAGAAAATAAACCAAAACGTGGGAAGAAAAAAAAGAAAGTAAAGAGAAAGTGAACAAAAGTGGGGAGTGGAAGAGAGGAACGTGAGAGTGGGAAGTGAGAGAGAAATTTTTAGGATAATTTCAAAACTACCCTTATCCCACTAAATCCCGCTACTAACCATATATCAGATTCCCTCATAGTTCAAAACAAAAATACTTTTCACCTTCCATACACAGGGATTTGAACACGAGACCAAAGGGTAAGCTGAAGCCTTACCACTGAACCAGAAAACTCATTCTCGTCATTAGTTAAACGAAAATATTATTTATGCTAAAAGCTTAAAGATAATGTTAAGACAAAAATAACAAAAATTCAAAGGAAAGATTTGAACCCAGAACCTCACTCCCACAAACACAACACCTTTCCATTGAACCAAATAACTCTCTTAACATAATTTCACAATCTTAACTCAAAAATCAAAATGTGACCCCTCTAGGTCTCACTAACCCAATTATTCTAACCCAGTTTTCAGGATGTAACAACTCTCCCCTCCTTCAAAGAAGAATTTCATCCTTGAAATTCCTGTTGTCTTACCATTCACTTAATCACAAAACCTGAAATTTCACATTCCAAATTGATCACCACACTATCGTTGCACAACTCTAATTTCAATGCAATCCAAACAGCATTCCACTCCTTTTCCAGAAAATATTTCCAATGAACTTTTCTATTCCCTAACTCGAATTATCTCAAGAAACTCTTTATAGAAAAGAACCATCAACTATTCCACAAACCCAAAAATCTCAGAAACTCCAATGACAACCAAACACTTACTTCATGTAATGTATAATTGGCATAGATAGCAAATGTACTTGTATTGCTGTCAGATGCGTCTTGATTCTCTTGACGGCTAGTTGCACAAACCAGTATCTGATTCCCTCTCTGAGCCAAAGCTTGCATCCAGCTAAAGGAATGTCGTGAATGGACCCTAGCACAATGCTCATCGGATTCACAGCTAAAGCACACTCTTCCTCTAACACTCACCCGAACAGTATCTATCATAGAAAACACCAATAAAAACCTAACATTGCTCACGTCTACCTCAACCCGCTGAGGCCTAACTATTCTGGCCCATTTCCTAGATCACAGATTCAAGTTAACATGACCAGAACTCCTCTTTTTCTGCACTTATTCATTTCCTTTTCTTCGCTTTCTAAGCGATTAATCTCCTCTCCTAACTTGGTCTCATTCAACCGAAGTCATTTAGTCACAAACTCTCAATCCACCGATATAGATTGGGCCCCAACGACCCTTTGTAATTCTCTAAACATATCCAGAGACACAGCATCATCTCTAGTTTCCTAATTACCGCCCTAAAAAATGGCCTCTCCACACACTAGCTAATTTCCAAATCGAGCATACTGCCCCGAGAAAAGGACTTAGCATGAGTCACTTGACAACGTCCACCACATCCTCACACCCCATGTCCACAGGTATCGCATAAATTCATTTTACGTATCTTTAGTTCAGAATTCTAAATTTTAGCTTAGGTTATTAAAAATACTAAGTCTAAGGTTTAGCAGAAGTGCGTAGTTATTTAAGCAGAGATTATCAGACAAACTAGAGTGCAAATAACCATAGTATACATAACTTACTTAGGTCGACGTCAGAGACTCGAATTCACATTTTCAAAACTTTAGTAAATTTTTGTGCAAATTCACCCAAATTAGATTTCCAAAAATTTTCTTAAAAATCAAAAATTTCAAAACACATTATGCATAAAATTTTAATCCTGTATATCATAGCCCGAGTTTTGCAACCTGGATCTAATACGACTAACACCTCAAACTCGGCCTAGACGTTAAGGTAGGATTATGAATGTTACAATGTTCGAAAAAACATTGTCGATTAACTTACGTGAAAACTTAGTTTTATTTTCAAAGTAATAAAGTTGTTTAATTTATCAAAAACACGAGTATTCAGAAGATCGCATGTGAACACTTCAACGCAAACCTTGTTTTATTAATTTTATAAAAATTATCCCAAATGTTTAACCAACTGAGCTGTAAAACGTCATAATTAATTTCAAAACTTTGCAGCAGAAAATTAATTTGAAAAAAATCTTATCTCTTAAAATCTTAAGGTTCCATCAGTTATGTCATCTTGGGTGTGTTTACAAGTTATAAATAATACGTTTGCGAAAACAAATACCAAAACCAAAATTTGACTTTCTAAAACAAATTAAAATCTGAAAGACCGTAAAGTTCGAAATCAAAATCAAAAACACACTTATACCAAATTGTGTGAACCGAGCTCCAGAATCGCCGCCAAGTCCTAAGTCTGAAGGTCACCTAAAACATATTAAACAAAATAGGTGAGTTAGAGGCCTAGTGTGTGACTCAGCCCACAAACAGTACATACTTATAACAAACACAAATGTAAATACCATCACCAAAAATTTACTTATAATGTACACATTACCAGAAACATATGTCTGATCAGAATATCATATTTTCATAATCATATATCAAAATGGAATTCATAATTTTAGAATAAAAAATCTCAAATACATTCTCTTATACAAGATCGGGTGTATTCCATAATCGGATACTGATGCATATTCAAATTCAGATACATATCAAATTCAGATACAAATGCACACGCAAATTCTGATACAGATGCAATCACAAATCCTACCCCCATCTGCTACACGCCAACTTCGTCCAACCAATCACACCAAATAGGACTACAAGAGCCCGTCCATCCAATCACACCGGGTCATGGTGGTATGGCACTAACAGTAGTGCAATTGAGCTGCTAGACAAATATTGTGGTTTAACCACCAAAATTGCACTATTGCTGCCAAAAAACATTTTCCTCATCAAATCAGAACCCACCCCAATGCATATGCAAAATCACGTTAACATACATACATATCACATAGGTTGTATAGCATTCATACATGAACAGATATTATACAGAGTGTAACAGAACACATAACTTAAACAGATTATAGCATATCATATTGCTTATACTAACAGTTATTTTCACATACAGATGTCATACACGTTTTTACACGTAATTGTACTTTCAGAGTTATCAAAACACAGATCTTACACAAGTTTTTCACTTACCTTAACCATAACTCATACTAACACATCTTGACAGATGTCACATTTCGAGTCTTATTTAAGCCAAATGGACCCCATGGAAGGTCAAATTACATATTTCTAGGTCAAATGGGCCTCAGTGGAAATTTTTTGAAAAATGGGCCCACATGGCCCAACTGACCAACCTGTGTGGCCCACACAACCTAAAACATGAACGTGTGGCCCACACAGCCCGAATATCCCAGACCATATGGCCCGTACATCCCAAATATCCCAGATCTTATGGCCCACATAGCCCAAATAGCCCATACCGTGTGGTATACACGGTCTAGCACACGACCGTGTGACACATAACAATTTCAAAAATAGTCTCTATTTCTGATGTTTTCAAAGTATCAAACGTCATTTCAGGTTAAAATCACACACATAATGACAATTCTAATACCCCAGACTAATATCGCATTCCTAATCTTACATAAAACATTAAAACGAACCGATAAATGATTCATAAAACACCAAAATCTTGAACTTCATTGCTAACAAAATTTAACACAACAACCCCAAAACTGATCTTCCATCCCTTTACCACGAAATTAGCAGCCCCAAAGTCGTTCTTAATTTGCTAGGAAAAGGAGGACCGACAAATGTTTATCTCGTAATAGCACAAAACTAACAAAACCAACATTAATCTCAAGAAATTTTTAGTAAAAACTATGCCTAATTAACCCAACTTCAAATAATTCCCACACTTACAGGATCCATCGCGAATTCGCAATAGAGAACAAAGGAACACATAATAAATGGCAGAATCGCAATGGGAGAAAACAAGAAAATGGAGCTCTAAGTGGAATAGGATAGGAATTGGGAAAATACATGCAAAAGAGGAGCTAAAACTTATCCAAAGGAAAAGAAAAGAAAAATGTGGGAAGAAAAAAAAGAAAGTAAAGAGAAAGTGAACTAAAGTGGGGAGTGAAAGAGAGGAACATGAGAGTAGGAAGTGGGAAGTGGGAGAGAAATTTTTGAGATAATTTCAAAACTACCCACATCCCACAACCACCTGTTAGATTCCCTTAATGTTCAAAATAAAAATAATTTTCACCTTACACACAAGGATTCAAACACGAGACCAAGGGGTAAGTTGAAGCCTTACCACTAAATCAGTAGGCTCATTCTTGACATTAGTTAAACGAAAATATTATTTATACTAGAAGCTTAAGGATAGGGGTTAAGACAAAAATAACAAAAATTCAAAGTAAAGATTCAAACCCAAAACCTCACTCCCACAAACACAACACCTTTTCACTGAGCCAGATTAAGTCACTTAACATAATTTCACAATGTTAACTCAAAAATCAAAATGTGACCCCTCTAGGTTTCACTAACCCAATTTCTTCTAACCCGGTTTTCGGGATGTGACACAAACTCCCCTCACATTACATATGAGGGCCCGCAATCCTAGTATATTTAAGTAAAGTGTTATACTAATTCAACCAAGATTCTCCCATCTCTCTCTATAAACAAATGGAACTAGTAGAGTTACTCACAACAATTCATATAAGTTTTCAATATTTTTATTCTTCTAGAAAATAGTTAGAATTAATTTTCTGAGTATAAATTCTATTTTTTAGGAATAACGATTCTGTCGATTTCTATTAAGAGAGAATTATTTTCCTAGTGAAAGAAATAAATCATTTCCAGTTATGTGTTTAGTTCGTAATTGTTTGAGCCGACACTCGAAGTAATTAGTGGTATGAGAATAGCGAAAAAGGTCATTCGGTTGAAAGTTAAGAGCATTTAGGATCCATCTCACACAAAGCACAAGTACTTTTTCGGGAAAATTTTATTACTATAAATATCACAAACTGACTCTGTTTTTAATTTTTTATATTTTTTCGCTGTGATAATAAATTGTTTTTAAACCAAATTTTTCCAACATGTCAACCATTTTGAGTGGTCACTAGGAGTGGGCATTGCAACATCCATTGAGGATTCCAAAAGGTCATCTTCTACCTGATTGCTTCTATCATCAATTGCCACATTTATGGACTTCACTACCTTTTGTGTTCTCTTATTGTAGACTCTATAAGTTCTACTGTTTATAGCATATCCCAGAAACATACCTTCATCAAAATTGGAGTCAAACTTTCCTTGATGCTCTTGATCCATCAAAATGAAGCAGGTACTACCAAAAAAATGAAAGTATTTCACACTTGGTTTTCTGCATTTCCACAGTTCATTAGAGTGACTTGAGTCTTTGACCTTAGGTGTACCATATTGATCACAAAAATAGTTGTGTTGACAACTTCAGCCCAAAACTTGTGAGTAGTACCCTTAATATTTAGCAGCACTCTAGCCATCTCTTTCACTAATTTGTTCTTTCTTTCTACAATTTCATTCTGGTCTGGAGAATTTTCTAACCTTCTTTAGCACCTATGCACTTGTAAATGCTCTTGAACTCTTCCATATCAATACCATAGAATATGACATATAAGGCCTTAGAGTTCGCATTTGCAACTCTCTCTTCTTCTATAGTCCATTCAGCCTCATGCTTAGGAACCTTTCCAGCATTAGAATCAATAGTAGGAGCTTTCCAGCCAATAAGTACAGACCGTCAGGCTTTCTCGTCAACAAACTACCATTCTCAAGCATAAGGTGTGACAGCCCAATTTTGGGGCTAGCCGAAACAGTGGTTTTGGGACCACTAATCCGAGGTTGAAGAAAATTATTTTGATATTATTTTATGTGTTATAGCATGTTTATAAAGATGCATGGAAATTTTGGTGCTTTAATTTTAACGACTGTATGCTTAATTATGAAAAATGACTAAATCACATACAGTGCAAAAGTTCCATTTTTCAAGCTAGGAGTGTCTAATAGCTATGGAATATTAAATTGGAGGTCTTTAAAGTGCAAATAGACCACCCTAAGAGTGATGGACGGCCAAGGGGGACAAAGGCATTAATTTTGGTCAAAATTTTGGTGAAATTAGGTGACTAAAAAATGAATAAAATAAGATAAAGGAATAAGATATCATCTCTAACTATTCACCTTCCTTCTTCTACCAAAAATTTGAAGAAAAAATAGAGTTTTTGGAGCTCAAACTTTCAGCCAAGCTATTTCTTTACAAGTAAGTGACGTTAGAGGTCTTTCTTGATAATTTTTGTACTTTTGGAACCCCCAAAGCTTAAGCTAGATAATGAGGGGACTATTTTGCATAATGGTTGAAAGTTTAGGGACTTTCCATGAGAGTTTTTATGTTGTTTGCTGAGTTTTTATGGAATAAAATGAATGTTAGTGGGTTAACGAATAATTTTTGTGAAAGGTGTTATCATGAAAACACCTAAATGGAACTTATTTATAGAGGTTGTAATTGAGTAATAAATGCATGATATGCTTGGTTTTTTGAATTGTTGTAAGAGGAATAAATGTTCAGCTAGGCTTGTTTAATGAGAAAATGTGATGAAAAATGATTTACGAGCCTAGGGGCAAAATTGTAATTTTGCCAAAGTATAAGGGCAAAATGGTCATTTTTGCCTAAGTAGAAATTTTGAGGTGTCATGAATTATGTAGTGATTGAATGAGTGAATTTATTAATATAGATCAAGAAGAGCGCGGAAACAACCTTGACCGAAGAAAAGGCAAGGTTACAGACTAAACCATTAATTAACACATTTTGCATCGAGGTAAGTTTATGTGTAAACGATACATCTTTAATACATATGTTGTTACCTATTGATGCATTGTATGAATTAGATCGATTATTAGTGAGATTGATTGAAATTGATAGATAGTGAGAAATTCTCATATGAACCTCGGAATAGAAATGTAAGTGCAGAAAAATATCCGTAATTTGTTATTTGGTGGGCTGTGTGGCGATACAACCGTAATCATGATTATTGGTGGGCTCTGTGACCACCTTATTATTTATTCACGATAGGTTGTGTGCGATACCATCATTTATATTATCATTTGGTGGGCTATGTGCAAAACCACCGTAACAATTCTTGTTGGTGGGCTATGTGCGATACCACCCTATTATTGATTAATGGTGGGCTGTGTGCAAAACCACCAGGTACTTATGTCATTCCGAGGGGTTCATCGAGAAATTTATCTAAGTGAATTTACATGTGGCTTTGTGATGAATGTAAGCAATGTATATGATATGTGTTTGGAATGTGGTAGGAGTTGAGTTGAGTAAGCATGATTATGATAATGTGAATTGTTTTTACACATTATGTAATATTATCGGTTGATTAGCATATGGTATGATGCTTATTGTTTACATGTAGACTTACTAAGCTTAAAGCTTATTCCCTTTCTTTTCCCTTGTTTCATAGTGTCAAAGAGCCAACTCGAGATACGAAGATAATTAGAAGATCACCCACACTATCAACACATCTCGGTATAGTTAGACTTAGCATTTTGAGCATGGCATGTATAGGGACTAGACTTAGTGAAATGTCACATTGTTTGGCCAAGTGTGTTGGCTCTTTTAAAGATGAATTCTTTTGTATAAGGCCATAGTTGATGGCTCATTATTATTAATCTATGAAAGATGAGGTTATTCATGAATGTGAATGATGCATGATTGGGTTGCTTGGTTAGAGTATGCATGAATGAGTTGATGGTTGAGTGTGATTCATGTTTGTATGAGTTAGGGTGATAAAAGGGCTTGGCAAATAGCCTTATTCTTGTCCACACGGGCATGTGTCTAGGCCGTGTGTGACACACGATCAGCCCCATGGGTGTGTGGCTAGGTCGTGTGTCCCCCGCATGTTGGTTTTGCAAGTCAGTATGCTCAGTAGTAAACACACGGGCAGAGACACGGCCGTATGTCTCAACCGTGTGTAAGGTACAACCATTGACATGGGCGTGTGCCTAGTCCGTGTGAAGTCTGCACCTAAATTTTGGAATTTAATTCGCCGCACAGTCGAAGGACACGGGCGTGTGACAGGCCATGTGATGCAAGTCAGTGTCGACCACGAGCTAGACACACGGGCGTGTGATAAGCCGTGTGATGCAAGTCAGTGTCAACCACGGGTGTGGAACACGAGCATGTGATACGTTACACAGGCGTGTCCCTTCTTCCACACGAGCGTGTGGACTGTTTTGAGGAAATTTTATAAGGTCTTCCAGAATGTTTCAAAAGAGTTCAATTTGATCCCGAACCATTCCTAAATCGTGATTTAGGTCTTATAGACATGTTCGAGAGGTGTTAATAAAAGTTTTAAATTTGGAAGGAGAGTGTAACGACCCGAATTTAGGCCTAGTAGAATAGGGCCCATTGGGCCTTAGGCGTGGGAGCGTTTAAAATTTTGGAGAACATGAGAACGACTTTAATGCAAGTTGGACCTATTAAGTGAGTGATTTTGGAAGGTTAAAGGGCTTCTATGAAGTCTCAGGTTCAAACTTTAGCTTTAGGGAAATTTTGGTTTTAGGTGAATAAAACCCTGGGTGTTAGTAGTAGGCTTTAAAAATAAAATGTGGAGAAAAATGACATAAAAGTAGTTGTGGTCTGGTGGCAAATGACGCCACATAAGAGATAAGGGAATGACGCCACAAGGAAGCAAGGGGCCCAAGGTTCAAGTCTTGGCGCTTGCATTTTGATTTCTTTTTAAGTGAACTTAGACGTTGGCCACAGACCTATATTTAGTTGCGCATGTTTTAAGACAACAAGGAGCTAGTTGGTAAAGTGGCTAGCGGCGTGGATTATGTTACAAGGGAGCCTAAGTTCGAGTCTCATTGCAAGCAAAAAGGGGATATTTATTTTACTAAGTTGGGGCGGCAAGAGTTTGTGTTGGATTTAAACTCTACTGATGCAAGGATCCCACATCGGAAAGCTAGCAAGAGGGGAGGTGAGAAGCTGGCTATAAATGGAGCTGTCTATGAGGAGAGGAAGCATACCTGGTTGGCATTGGGCATAGGAGCATTCGGAGCGCGGATTAGTAGCTTCAGATTCTTATCAGGTGTGTATTTCGCCCTACTCTAGCTGTAGAGCGGCAACTGTTGAAACGCCGGTCACACGATGATGGTAGCCACACGAGCGTACGAGCGCACGTGTGGGGGCTTCAACGCGGTAGTTGAGGCCACCATGAGTATTCTTGTGGGTTGATGCTGTTTGGGTATGATTGTGTAGTAGATATTGAACTGGTCTATGTGAATCTCATATCTATGGCAAGATTTGGGCTAAATGGGCCACACGAGCGTGTGGGTCTATTTGGGCCGAGAATGGGCCCTAGGCCCATTCGCATCGTTATCTCTATTTAGAATTCCTTAGTTTAAAAAATTACTATAATACTCTTGGTTTGCAAAATTACTGAAATACACCTGGTTTGCGAAATTACCGAAATACCCCTAGTCTGTAAAATTACCAAAATACCCTCGATTTGCAAAATTACCGAAATACCCCTGGGTTGCAAAATTATCAAAATACCCTTGATTTGAAAAATTACAGAAATACCGCTAGGTTGCAAAATTACTGAAATACCCCTAGTTTGCAAAATTACCTAAATACCCCTAGTTTGCAAAATTGTCGTAATACCCTTGATTTGCAAAATTATCGAAATACCCCTGATTGCAAAATTATCGAAATACCCTCAGACTACAAAATTACCAAAATACTCTTAATTTGTGAAATTACCGAAATACCCTCAGATTGTAAAATTACCAAAATACCCTTAGTGTGTAATTATCGTTTTATCCCTAAACGACAAATGACCGTTGTACCCTCTTGGTAGTACTAGTGTGGATAGGTTTTGTATAGGTGAAGGCGCTTGTGATTATTTAGTACTCTATGTAATCAGGTGTGTAATCTCACACCTTTACTCAATTGTCATGTATTATACTGTGTGTCGGCCTAAAGCCGAGATACCCTTAAAGGGTAAGCTGCTGTGATACCCCTACTGAGTGAGTTTGGAAATAGCCCAGGTGAGTAAATTTATGATTATACCCTTTTGGGTAGGTTTAGCATGACTATGTATTCCGTTTATCTGTTATATTGGTATGTTCATGCATGCACTAAATTATTATGTCATGATATGTTGCATGGGGTTGGGATATGATATTGATGAAAGGGGCAGTGTATTTCGGTGGCTATGCCATATATTTAGGTGACTTTGTCACCTTATTTCAGTGGTTATGCCACATATTTCAGTGACTCTGTCACATTATTTCTGTGGCTATGCCACATATTTTGGCGATGAGCAGCGTGACTGCAGCCTGCCTGCCATCGATGGTGTGTAGCGGATGAGGGTTGATTGTAGAAATCCCCACCGATGTGTTTTGGTTGGTCGGGTGGTGTGTAGCGGATGGATTACTAGGCTGGGCTGGGTTGCATTGCATTGCATTCATTATCTGCTATACCATGCTAATAGGGCTAAGGCCCAGTTCGTTTTGGTAAGGGGCTTCGCCCAATTTGATTTCATAAGGGCTAAGGCCCAGTTAGTATCCGATTAGGGGATTACACACTGAGTTCTTGTAACTCACCCTCCTTCTGCTTAATCTTGTAAGTAATCCCCAGCACTGAGGATTTGGAGCCGAGACGGACTCTGTGGTGGCCATACATCATTTCTTTAGTAAATCCCATTTTACTTTACTTTAATTTTTTATTTTAATTTGGGTTTATGGTTTGTAATAAGGCCTTTGATATTTTATTTGGTTTTAACTTTTAACTCGGTTTCTGCTTATTATTAGATGTTCAATACGAGATTTTTCTGAAATGTTAATAACTGTTTTCCCAAAATGTTAACGTACAATTTACAACCTATAAACTTTGGTTTCTCTTAAACTTCGGAAACAGTTTTCAAAAAATCACCTTTCCAAAAATCTAATGAATCTAAATTCTGTTTTAAACAAGATTTCGGAAATCATAATAGCAATAATAAAAACACTAGTAACAATAGCAATGTTGTTCTTACTTTTGAAATTCATAAAAGCAAATGCTAAACTTTTCCAAGCAACAAAACTCGAAGTTTTTAACGAACGCGAAGACTCTTCAACAATCATTCCATGTGACATGCCAAATTTGGTCGTAACGTATAGGTCAGGTTTGGGGTGTTACAGAGATTAAGCCTCAGTGTTGTATGATTCTTTGCGCTTAAGCCTAGTAATGCCTCATACCCTATTCCAGTGTTGAATACGGGTAAGGGGTGTTGTATAAGTGGATAAGTAATAAAAAAAACCTTCTATTGTTTACAAACAACAATACCAGGATTCACCACTAAATATGTTAAGTGTCTGATTTGATGTTGAAAGATTAAGTTGCTTATTTGCTACAAATGAAAACTACAATGGAAGTTTTAAACTGCAATGGCCACTACAGCTGAACATTGCGAAAATAGTGCAAACAAAATAACAATTAACACCAAGGATTTGTTTATGTAGCTCGGTTTCTCTACATCTACGAAGCCTAGCTCGATGAGTAATTATACTATCTTTGTTTAAAAATACAACAAGTGATTCGCACTCTATCACTCCTAAGTATAAAGATCTCACATTTGTAAGTTTTGATTTAATTCACTCGAATCCAATCCATTCTTCAAAAGCTAAGTATTGGTTTCCATAAATGGACCAAAGTATCTTCAATAAAACAACACATGGACAAGTCTAAGGATTTTCTTCGTTAAATTGCCAAACCAAATAAGGCAAGTATTTAAAATACCTTAGTGGCAGTCTGCAAGTATAAAAACAAGTTGATAGAATATGTTAAAAACAAGTTGATGGAATATGTCATATCATTATTTCAGACAAAAGGTTTAAGTCAAATTTCACATCTAGTCCTTATACTTTCTTCTTTTTGAACAATTTAATTCTTTTTGTTTTATTTTATTGACTTTCCTTTTTTATTGTTTTTAATTTTCCTTCTCTTCTTATTCTCCCTTACATTTTCTCTATTTTCCCTTTCATAATTCTAGCCATTACTTATATTAATGACATTTTCTTAGTAGTAACATTGACCTTTTTTTTTTTGTCATGCATACATTATGGATGTGTTTGTAGGTACCTATTATAAGACTTTAGCATGTATAATGTTAAAGTTTCAATCTCTGACTACCTTGCATATCCTTATACGCTTCAATCATTGCAAAACATTTCGGAATCTTATTTATGTATGAAGCTTGAGGTAGAAGTTATCATTTTCTTCTTTCAATATCAAAGAATTCAAATTTCTACAACATAATTAGCTTCATCTAAATCCTTCATTCTAAATTTTTGTGCCAACGACAGTGTAGGGCCCAAAATTTGCCCGGGCCTTTTCTTTAAACCAAAACCAAAAACTAAATTAAAACCAAAATTCATTTACAATTGACCCATATTCATTAACCCCAATGTCCATTTACAATTGACCCAAATTCATTAACCCCAAACAAAGGCCCAACGCTAAACTGGCCTGTTAGACCCAATTACAGTGGCCCAAATTTTAGACCCAACTAGGCCTAAACCTAAGTCAAACCCAAGGCAGATCCTAGCCCGAAACCAAGTAGAACTGTAGGAAACTCTGGAGGCTTCCAGATTCTTCAGCATTACCGTCAGACCCTTCTTCGCAGCCACTCCCCACGCGCGCCCCTTTGGCTTCTCACGTGCTCTCTACGCGCACCTTTTTAGATCCCCGAGTGCACTCACGCGCTCCTCTAGATATTCCAAAATGCTCCAGCAGTCACCAAACTCACACGAGCGTAGCCTCGTCACCCCGTCTCCACAGCTGTACCTGCAACAGATTGGTAGAAAACAACAAAAGAGGCAGAGAGAAAGCAAAACCAGCAAAGAATAACGGATTAAAATAATATTTTGTATTTTATTTTTCATCAGCTATATTAAGTCGATTCCAACGATTGTAAAGGGGTCGGATTTCTTTTGTATACACACACAAAAACAGATTAAAAAAAAAAAGAGGAAATCAAAAATTGAAAGGTGATTTTCATTCTCTCTTTTCTTCGACTTCAGAGTTCTTGCTTTATCGTTTTTAAGCATATACATACAGAAATAAAAGGGATAAGAGATTTACCTCCAAAACATGAACCGTCGGATTACCTTCTTCACCGCAATCGAAGTAAGGGGATCCTTCGAAGTTGGGGGCATGAAATACTCGTGTCTGGCTTGAAAGGAAGCAGTCGATTGAGACTGAATCGGTCACTAACCGCCGATTATCATGGCTTGGAGGTGGCCGGATTTTCTTTTTGTGGCTGAGAGAATGAACGGAGAGGGGGCTGATTTCGGCTAAGAGATTAGAAAGAAAAGATTAGGGTTTTTTTTTATTTTGTTTTAAAAACAACTAAAATGCTTTAATTTTTAGGTTTTCTAGTTTTAATCAATAATGTAAAACGGCATCATTTAGGAAGGTGTGGGATCCGCGCGTCGACCCGCTTTGTGACCCGGATCCACGCCTTTCCGCTTTAAAAGGACTATTTATGCAATCGATCCCTATACTTTCTGATTCTTTTGCAATTCAATCCAGATTGAACGTCGAGTTTTGGCTAACCGAATAATTTGCTAGATCAGTCCCTTTTAGTTTACGCGCGTTTTATTTTGGTCCCTTTCTGATTTCATTTAACTTTTTTGCAATTTTAGTCCCTTCATTGTTATGTTAATTTCAATGTAGTACTCAGATTAATTTATTTTATTTGCTCATTAACTTGCATAATTTATCTTCCTTTTGGATTAATATCGAATAATATATATTTAAATGATTTTAAGTATTATTTATTTCTCTATAGTATTTTCATTAAATTTTATGTATATATATACTCTTTTATATACATATGTAATTTATATTAAATTATTTTTATGTACATATATACATATTCTTTTCATATATAATCTATATTATTTTTATGTATATATATGTATATATATTCTCTTTATATATAATTTAATAATTTTTCTTGTATGTATACATTATTGTTTTCGTATTATTTTTCTGAATTTATTCATACGTATACATATATATATATATTCTTTTAAATTTATTTATGTATAATTGGTTCCTTTGAAAAAAAAAACTTTATTTTAAATTATATATTTACCTATTCCAAACACTTTCATATGTTATTATTATTTTTAACATACAATTGTTTTATCATGCACATATTATTTAAGTTGATGCATATTTTTTTATGTATTAGATGGTCATTTATTTGTTATTGTATGTATTATATCTCTTAATCTGTAATTATTAATTATTTGTGATTCATCGTTGTAATGTTTGATGTATGGATTAATATATTGCTTTGTGTATTAGTATTCCATTGTATCTTACGAAAGATGTAGTGTTTTAATGTCATTTCGGTTTTAAAATCATAAGGCGATGCTCGTGTTTAGAGGTTTCGAGAAAATGGTGCTCTACCTTACTGAGTTTCGATTCTCCTCGTTTAAAACCTAGCAACCGAGTATCATTTCTCTCTTAAATCAAAATGCATAATATTTCAAATAAAAAAAAACTTATTCTTGGAATTTTTGAGATATTGCGCCCTAACTTACTGGGTGTGATATTTTATTATCTCGAGATAAGATTTTTAAAAAGAACAAAGGCAATATTCCGTATTCGGGAATTTTGAGAAATAGTGCCCTAACTTACTGGGTTGCGATTTTTTCATTTGACCCAAATAAGGGAACATCCTTCTTATTTTTTTTAATATACAAGTATTGAATGTCGAAGGATAAATCCAACTTCGAGAATATAAGATGTTATGCCCTAACTTACTGAGTATGGCATTTTATTTCTCCGAAATAGGGTGCTTTGGCATCCAATACGGTTTTGTCCAAATACATATATATATTAAATAAATGGATCGTAATCGAGAATCTTTTCAAATTTTTGGCATTAAGACATTAATTAATCAATTAGGTACCAATTTTGGGTGTTACGGAGGCGCTAACCCTTCCTCGTACGTAACCGACTCCCGAACCTATTCTCTCGAATATTCGTAGACCAAAATTATTGTTTTAGTAAAAATGTTTTATTAAAATAATACATCCTAAGGTGATCTGATCACACCTCGAATAAAAGATCAGTGGCGACTCCATTTCCATATTTTCAAAATTGATTCCCGTTTTTCAAACTCGATAAAAAATGGTTTTGACAGCTTGGCGACTCCACTGGGGACTGGTTGAGAGTCAGGCCATAAATTGATTAATTTCCGTCCTTTTGTCAAAAATTAAAAATTTGATTTGAAAAATTACGATCCTTTTTATTTGCTTGCATCATTTCGTTTGATTGTTGTGGTTCGAGTCTTGTAAAATACTTTGCATCATATTGCATGACCGATGGGTCACACCTTTAAGTGGGAGTGAGAAGCTACTCCTTCGTGAGGTTTTCACCTCTGTGCAGGATAGTGAATCGCTTCCGGGATACATCCGTACCTATGTCTTCGTGAGATTTTCATCTCCGTGCAGCCATAGGGAAATGTATTCCCCTGCACCGAACTTGATCCATATGAGCCTATAATGGGTGAGGATTGAGGAATCTGCTGGTTCAGGTACCCTCAACTTTAGAACTCAAACCGCATGTAAAAGACCCTAAGAGCCTACCCCAGATGGAGTTGTGATAAACCCTAGTCGTCACCCGATAAGCGCTTGAATGTTTTTACGTGCTTTGAACTTCATCGTACTGACTATTTATTTCATTTTTGTTGCTTTGCATGTATTTTCATATTAGAGAGGGGTGTCGATTCGGATTCAGTTGCTAAATTAGAAAGGTCGACATGGAAAACGACTTTCTTAATAAAACGGAAGACAATACGGATGTCTGTATATTTGTAATCCACTTTATGTAAAGAGCTTTATTTTCAAATAAATTTTCCTAAATGGAATTGAATCAAAATAGGCTCTTTTTGCATTGCATACATTCACATCGCATTACATCATATGCATTTGATTTCATGAGATGACCCTGATTAGGTGAAATATTTTCAGAAGACATGGAACAAAGGTTGGAGAGATTAGAGCAAAGGCAAATACTGATGCAAGAACAGTTGGCCAAAATTCAACGGGATATGCAAGAGCAGATGAATATGATGCGCCAGTTAACCCAACTACCAGTCGAGGGACTTGAAAAAAAGAGTTGCCCAGGGTCAGCAGTGTGGATGATGATGAAGATATTGTTTATTCTCCAATGAATGTCTCGGGCTGACCAGATGTGCCCCCGCAAGGGGCACTGGTCATTATCAAACCCCAATGTCAGATTAATACCTCGACACTGTTGAATTTTCTGATGGGCTCAAGTTTTAACCCAGAGGATGATCGAGCCAAACCGGTTGTTCTGACAGAAACAAAGAAAGTGGGAGAATGGACTTCAAAGGTCCCGAAGAAGAAGGAAATGGAAGGGAATAGTGCGAGTAGGTATAGCAAAGGTCACTCAGAGCTAATTACAGTAGGCCAACCAAAGACAGCAATTGCCAGCCGTCAGGTATCCCCAAGACAAGAACCTAATCTGAGACCAAACTCAGAAAAATTCCAGTTTGTACCTATTCCAATCATGTATAAGGAGTTATATCAAAATTTATTTGATGCACGTGTGGTAACCCCTTTTTACTTAAAGCTGTTGCAACCCCCATACCCCAAATGGTATGACCCAAATGTCCAGTGTGAGTATCACGCAGGGATTACAGGACATTCAATAGAAAACTGCCTTGCTTTCAAGAAAGTAGTTGAAAGACTCATCAGATTGGGTATCGTAAAATTCGATGATCCCTCTAGGGCAGAAAATTTGTTGTTCAACCATGGGATAACTATTGTAAGTACCATGATGAATAGGGGCATGAGATTAAGAGCACATCAAGTTCAGGGCTCTGGTGCGAAGCCTGATGCTGGCGTTGTTGAATAGGCATCTGAAGAGAGAACCAATGAATAGACTTTTCCAAGCTTTTGCCTTTACATACTTGGGAATATTTTAAACAATGGAACTGTGGAAGAGATCCCTGTATTTTTAGAGTTAATCTAGAGTAATATTCAAAACATGCTTGTTGCTTTAAGCCAAGAAGCAATAAGATTTCTTTTGTGAAATTGGCCTGTGTCCAGAATTTTTATTTCAATAAAATGCATCTTTTTCATTTTTTTTCCAATGCATATTCTTTTAGAGTATTCTTTTATTCTGTATTCATGACCATATCATATAAATAATTATCCTTAGAATCATTATTCTTTGGATTACCCTTGTACCTGGGTACCCAGATATCAATGACATGAACGACGTTGTTACAGATTCCCTTTTTGAATGGGATATCGATCTAGGGGATCAAAGAACTTTGAAGATGACAGAGGTTGTAGCCTATCTTTTGATTTGTTAAGGATGGTAGAGCAAGATCTACATTACCAAGGTTCAGTAGACGCTGCGAGCTTAGGAAAAAGCCTAATTCACCACGAAAATAAGGTGAAACACCTTTGAGCTATTTTCAAGAATTTCAAGATGTTTCCACAACCATTTCGAGGAATGCCATGCTTGAAATGTGGGTATGCTGTTTTAAAAAGAACCCAGGGTAATGGTTCCACGATGGTCAGGCTAATCAAGAAGTTCGGGTTACTGGTTTGCCAAGAAAAGGAAATTATATCAGTTACGCCATAAATGTCAAATTGGGAAAGACAAGATTTATGTGCTTCTTCCATTCCTTCTATAGGTGGGGCATAGACGTTATGGGCAGATCTTGTCAAAAGAATCTAGCCGATACCAATACATCTTCATGGTTATCAAGTACTTCACTAAGAGGGTGAAGGTCACTTCATATGCCAAAGTTACAAAGTCAGTAGTCATTAATTCAAATTCAAAGCCAAACCCAAATCCAAATTCATGTCCAAATTCAGATTCAAATCCAAATCTAAGTCCAAATTTAGGGGCAAATTTAAATTCAAAAAAAAACAAAAAGAAAAGAAAAGGGTGGCAATAAAGAATGCCAGGGAAAAATATGTTTAACATCATTGCACAGTGTCGAAAAAATTTACAGTCTGTTCAAGGATCAGACACCATATCAGTGCAGCAAAGGCAGCCAAAAAAAAACATTCGAAAATTTTTGAAAAATGACTGAGACTTGTAAAGATTGGCAGAGAGAAGTTACCAATTACCCTCTATGTTTCTTGAACGTTGGCCAGTACCTTCATTGGGGCTATATCTTTCTCATTAGCTTATGAAAGGGAAAGCAACTGTCGAAAGATAAGATTTATTTTTCCAAACTTTGATTGAATTGGATATCTCTAGTAAACTTGATTGAAAGTGTTCAAAATGGATGATTCGGGCTTATGACAAAGAGATTCGCCCAACGGGATTTCATGATGGGGACTTGACATTAAGAGGGTTCCTTTTCATACAAAAGGACTTCAAAGGTAAATAAATGCCAAATTTTGGAAAAGCCTTATGTGGTGAAAAAGGTTGGTTCTAGAAGATCATTAACCTTGACCAAGGTGGATGGCAAGGACATGTTCAAGCTAGGAATTCAGATTTCAGCTAAAAGGAGAGGCCAAGATGAAAACCCGCAAAGGGCGCTTTGAAACCTTTTAAAAAAATTCAAAAGAATAAAAAACCAAAAAAAATCAAAAATAAAAAAGAAAATAAAAAAAGGAATAAAAAATTCAATCAAAAAAGAAGAAAGAAAAAGGAGAGGCCAAGGTGAAAACCCGTAAAGGGCGCCTTGAGACCAAAAGGGTTTTGAGTCGAAAACCCGAAAAGGGCGGCTCAAATTGTGATCAAAGTATAATGGGGCAGGCAGTGATCGTGCTAGACCTGCATTAAAAGGAAGGAGAGATGTTACGTCTTAGGGCATCAATAGAGTACTTCTGATCTTCTAAGCACATATTGAGTTTAAAATGGTCCTCAAGAAGTTTGAACAAGAGAAGCTCAAGCTGCGATATCTGGGGCACCTAGTTTCCATCTCACCCATTTGAAATCTTTAAAATACACTACCAATAAATTTCCTTTGATTGCATTTGCTAGCTTTGCTTAACTTATTTGTTTCGAGCTATGCTCCTAATTAATTTCCTTCTTGTCCATGCTTATCATCTTTTTCAGGCATTTTGCATTGAAATAACAATTAGTGGACTAATAATACTTTCATGAAAGGGGTTTTCGCATATTACTCTAGAAGCTTCTGAATAATACGAGAAACTGAAATAGGACTATTTTTTAAAACCCACCAGGTATAAGGGATGGAAATATTAGGAAGAGTCTAAACTGAAACTATCTCTTCAAATTTTTGTCAAAAATGGTGACAGGATATTGCGTCAGTGATACGATCTTGACGAAAAATGAGCAATGTTAACCCAAGTGTAAAAGGGGAATCATTCACAAGAAAAAATGATATTTTGCATCCATGTGAGCATCATGTATACACATCTAGTTGGGTCACCCGAAGAGTGATCAGTTGATGGAACAAGCTATAGAACCTATACCCCCGAGTTATAGTGGGATAGATGGAAGCTGATACAAGTCTTGTACCCTTGAATAGCAATGGGATGGATTGAAGAAGAAACAAATTCTATATTTTGAATTCGTAGTGGGATGGATGGAAAAGATTCAGATCCTATACCCATAGGTCATAATGAGATGAACCCTGAAGTTACAGTGGGGCAAGTCTGTTAAGCAAGATATTTGTTTTCTCGGGTTTTCTGTCAAGAATACCAGCCGAACAAAAGGGTAGCATATTACCCTGATGAAAAATGAACGATAACACCTTAAGCAGGGATCATTATCATGAAATTCTACATTCATGCAAAACACATTTAGGAGCATTTGATTCATTCCGATCATTGCATCCTAATCTTTGTAAGAAATCATTCTCATGACATTCTACATCCATACAAATGTCATCCATAGGACACATCTATTTAGGGGGCATTTGATTCATTTCGATAAGAAATCATTCTCATGACATTCTGCATTCATACAAATGTCATCCATAAGACACATCTATTTAGGGGCATTTGATTCATTTCGATCATTGCATCCTAATCTTTGTAAAAAGGCCATTCTCATAACATTCTACATTCATACAAATGTCGTCCATAATACATTTAGCTAGGAGCATTAGATTCATTCTGATCATTGCATTCTAACCATTTTGCATAAGCATAAATACAAAACTGATTTTACAAGACAGGTCCCCTAGAAGACGTTGTCGCAACATCGGTGAATTCGAATATCTTGCCTTCCTGAGTGAGGCAGATTAAATATAGCAGATCTGGTATTCCTAAAGTTGTAGATGCAGATCGAAGCCATACAAGTCTTATTTCCTCGAAGTTTCAGCGAAGAAGATTGAGGTTACGAATCTCTTCTCCTTGAATTTCTAGCTCCTCGAAGTTCCAGTGGAGTAGGTTGAGGCTACAAATCCATCCTCCCTGAGTTTACAATGAGGATCGGTCCGTATTTCTTTGAAGTTTCAGCAGAGAAGATTGAGGTTACGAATCTCTTCTCCCTGAATTTCTATCTCCTCGAAGTTCCAGTGGAGTAGGTTGAGGCTACAAATCCCTCCTCTCCGAGTTTACAATGAGGATCAGGCCGTATTTCTTGAAAGTTTTCAGCAGAGAAGATTGAGGTTACGAATCTCTTCTCCCTGAATTTCTATCTCCTCAAAGTTCCAGTGGAGTAGGTTGAGGCTACAAATCCCTCCTCTCTGAGTTTAGAATGAGGATTAGTCCGTATTTTTTGAAAGTTTTCAGCAGAGAAGATTGAGGTTACAAATCTCTTCTCCCTAAATTTCTATCTCCTCGAAGTTCCAGTGGAGTAGGTTGAGGCTACAAATCCCTCCTGCCTGAGTTTACAACGAGGATCCAACTTTATTTCCGAGGAGTTTCAGTAAGAAGATTGAAACTACGAATCTCTTCTCCCTGAAGTCTTATCAGAATGGGATCGAAGCGCCAGTTCCCGAGCCCCTGAAGATGCAGTGGGATGAAATGAAGCTACTTGAAGGAAAGAGCACCAAGAAGCCAAGATTTTGCAAGACCAGGCAAATTTGGCCCTTTTAGTCTTTGCTCTATTCTCGTTACACGACAATTAGCAAAGAGGGGCAGCTGTAGGGCCCAAAATTTACCTGGGCCCTTTCTTTAAACCAAAACCAAAAACTAAATTAAAACCAAAATAAATTATCATAATAAAGTCCAATGTCCATTTACAGTTGACCCAAATTCATTAACCCCAAACAAAGGCCCAATGCTAAACTGGCCTGTTAGACCCAATTCTGATGGCCCAAATTTTAGACCAAACTAGGCCCAAACCTAAGTCAAACCCAAGGCAGATCCCAGCCCGAAACCAAGTAGAACTGTAGGAAACTCTAGAGGCTTCCAGATTCTTCAGCGTTGTAGTCAGGCCCTTCTTCGCAACCACTCCCCACGCGCGCCCCTTTGGTTTCTCGCGTGCTCTCTACGCATACCTTTTTAGATCCCCGCGTGCACTCACGCGCACCGCTAGATATTCCAGAATGCTCCAGCAATCTCCAAACTCACACGAGCGTAGCCTCATCACTCCGTCTCCACAGCTGTACCTGCAACAGATTGTAATAACAAATAGAAAACAACAAAAAAGGCCGAGAGAAAGCAAAACCGGCAAAGAATAGCAGATTAAAATAATATTTTGTATTTTATTTTTCTTCACTATATTAAGCCGATTCCAACGATTGTAAAGGGGTCGGATTTCTTTTTTATACACACACAAAAAAGCAGATTAAAAAAAGAGAGAAATCAAAAATTGAAAGGTAATTTTCATTCTCTCTTTTCTTCGACTTCGAGTTCTTGCTTTATCATTTTAAGCATATACATACGTAAATAAAAAGGATAAGAGATTTACCTTGAAACACGAACCATCGGATTACCTTCTTCGCCGCAATCGAAGTAAGGGGATCCTTGAAGTTGGGGGCATGAAATACTGCGTAATGCGGCTAAAAGGAAGCGATCGATCGAGATCGATCGATCACTAACCGCCGATTATCATGGCTTGGAGGTGGCGGATTTTCTTTTTGCGATCGAGAGAATAAAAGGAGAGAAGTGATTTCGTAGAGAGATTAGAAAGAAAATATTAGGGTTTTTTTATTTTCTTTTAAAAACAACTAAATTGCTTTAATTTTTAGGTTTTTAGTTTTAATCAATAATGTAAAAGCGGCGTCATTTAGGAAGGTGTGGGATCCGCACGTCGACCCGCTTTGTGACACTGGATCCACGCCTTTTTTCGCTTTAAAAGACTATTTACGCAATCGATCCCTATGCTTTTCGATTCTTTTGCAATTCAATCCAGATTGAGCGTCGCGTTTTGGCTAATCGAAGAATTTGCTAGATCGGTCCCCTTTTAGTTTTACGCGTTCTATTTTGGTCCCTTTTCGATTTCATTTAACTTTTTGCAATTTTAGTCCCTTCATTGTTATGTTAATTTCAATGTAGTACTCAGATTAATTTATTTTATTTGCTCATTAACTTGCATAATTTATCTTCCTTTTGGATTAATATCAAATAATATATATTTAAATGGTTCTAAGTATTATTTATTTCCCTGTAGTATTTTCATTAAATTTTATATATATATATATACTCTTTTATATACATATGTAATTTATATTAAATTATTTTTATGTACATATATACATATTCTTTTCATATATAATCTATATTATTTTTATGTATATATATATGTATATATATTCTCTTTATATATAATTTATAATTTTTCTTGTATGTATACATTATTGTTTTCGTATTATTTTTCTGAATTTATTCATACGTATACATATATATATTCTTTTAAATTTATTTATGTATAATTGGTTTCTTTGAAAAAAAACTTTATTTTAAATTATATATTTACCTATTCCAAACACTTTCATATGTTATTATTATTTTTAACATACAATTGTTTTATCATGCACATATTATTTAAGTTGATGCATTTTTTTTATGTATTAGATGTTCATTTATTTGTTATTGTATGTATTATACCTCTTAATCTGTAATTATTAATTATTTGTGATTCATCGTTGTAATGTTTGATGTATGGATTAATATATTGCTTTGTGTATTAGTATTCCATTATATCTTACGAAAGATGTAGTGTTTTAGTGTCATTTCGGTTTTAAAAGCATAAGGCAATGCTCGTGTTTAGAGGTTTCGAGAACATCGTGCTCTAACTTACTGAGGTTTCCTCATAATCAAATACCCTTTTTTTACGTGTTCCCTCTTGTTACAGTTCTGGTGTTATAGATTTTAATATTTTCTTCTGTATTTCTTTTCCTCTTGTAGATCCACTTACGCCTTATGGGTTTTATCATGTCCGATCAGTTTACAAGTTCTCAGATTGTATTGGATTTCATAGAATCCATTTCAACATCCATAGCCTCTTTTTAGAGCTTGAAATCAACATTCTACATAGCATCTTTGTAACAGTCCGGTTTAGACCCTAGTCAGAATAGTTGTTTTGGGACCACAAATCTGAGTCAGATAAATATTTTACTATTATTTTCTGTGTTAATAGTATATGAAATGACATGTGTGAAATTTCTGTGCTTTAATTTGATCGTTTGTGTGTTTAATTTGCAAAAAGGACCTAATTGCAGAAAATGTAAAAGTTACATTTTAATTAATTAAGTGTCTAATTTCTATGGCTATTTAAATGGTGAAGTCCTTATTATGAAATTTGACCGTGATTTTAATAGATGGACATAGATGGACATGTGTTAGTGGATTTTAAATGTATTAGTTAAGGGTAATGTTGGTATTTTATAAATAATGTTAAGATTAATTAAAATAAAAACAAATGGTTCATCTTTTTCACGCATTCACCACCAAAAATAAGAGAAACAAAAAGGGGTTTTAGTTTTTTTAACTTTCGGCTATTTAAAGCTTTGATTGAGGTATGTTTTTTATTCGGTTTTTGATAATTTTTATGTTTTTGATATCATTGCTTCAAGTACTACAAAGCCCATGTCTTAATTTTTTGAATTTGATGATGATTTTGTGTTTTGCCATTAATAATAGCTTGTGATTTTTGTTGTTTGATGATAGAAAATAAAACATAAGTGATAGATTATAATGTTTTGTCTTCGGATTTTTGATGAATTTGAGTAATTTTGGCTAAATTGTAAAAATAATATTTTGAGGGACTAAAATATGAAATAAATGAAATGTATGGACTTATATGAGTATAAGGAACATTCGGCCTACCCACATAGGCGTGTGACATTTGTAACTTCGAAAAATATTTGATTTTCGAAAAAATTTTGTATGTGCTCGATTTAGTCTCGACCCCTTCCTAATGCATGTTTAAAGTCTCGTTGACCTGTTTAAGGGACTCTATGTATATGATTTGCTATGTTATGATGATGATGTATCTTGTGTCGTGAAATGATCTTAAAAGTTTCGATATGTCCGGTAATGCCTCTTAACCATATTCCGACAATGGTTACGGGTTAGGGGTGTTACATTTTATTAGTATCAGAGCTACGGTTTAGTCGATTCTAGGACTAACGTAGCGTGTGTAAGTCTAGCTATACATACCATATTTATAAACTGCGATAGTGTGAAGCTTATTTTGAATCAATTATGTATAGCTTTTTGTGTTATGTATAGCTTCACAACCCTTTATATTTGTTATTTGCAGTATATTTCCCTGCTGTTTATTGGAATCTTGATCACAATATCAGTGCGGGGTTTCTTAACAAATCTAATGAAGGTAATCTTGTTCGTTTTTTAGTGTTTGTCATGGTAGTTCTGGTTTTTATATGGTTCAACAGATTTTAGTTACCATATGCTATGTCTACATTTTTCTTGAAAATCCAAAAATCTGCTTTTGCCGATCCAGAATCAATGAATTTTCGTTAACAATGTAAAAACCTTTAAAATATTCAGGTCATCTTATTGTTTCTATGTTGCTACTTTGGCAGCTTTTATGATATCATCATCATCATTGATCATTGATCATTGACTTATTGCTATTGTTGTTCTTACTATTAATTGACCTCATGGAGACTATTGTTTTTTTTTTTCTTTATATATATTCATTTTGTTGTATGCATGAGCAGCAAGCTTGAGGCATCATGTCCACCTTATGTGCCCTATCTTCATTATTGAATGAAATCATATTTGTTTTAGAAGTAGTTTGTGGTTCCTAGTATCTAGTAATGACTTTACTTACAATGTTTTGTTGCATGCGCTTCTTCTTTGCGATTTCGAGTTGGTAGTGGATCTTCAAGCAATGTTGTCCTTTTCCTTTACGAAATTATGGGAATGTACTTCCTCTCTTCAATTCTTCCGATAAGAAAAAGTTTGAGGACCGAGTATGGTATGGCTTGATTGATGAGTTTGTATAACTATTCTGTTTCTTATTAAGGAAGAAAAATATTCCCTTTAGTTTGTAATAATTTCTGGATGTTAAATATCTCTTTTCGCTTTAAAACACTGTAGCTTATGAGTTGTATATCCCTTGGCGAGTTGATTATAAATGAGATGTTTTGGGTGGAGATATTCGGTTTGACTTTTACCACCGGTGGTTTGATGCAATTTTTGTAGCTAGTGCTTTCCTTTCTCTAATTTTGCTTTACGCACATTATACGTCTCGCCAAGTCGACAAACACCCTATTGATTGATGTATTCTCATGTAAGTAAACAATCACAGATCACTTCATTACGTCATTGTAACATTTAATCCCTTCAAGTGAGTACAACGATATAGAATTTCATTTGTGCCAAAGCAATGTGAGGAAAAGATAAAAGGGTACTTCTTGCCAACTTGTTTTTTCTTGAATGCATCATATCGATGTTTTCCTTGTTTAGGTTTGGCATGAGGAAGCATTATTGTAAAATTTTAATTCATTTGAGCCCCAAAAGCAGTACCAAATTGGATTAATCCAACATTATTTAAACCATGTTATGCCTATTCAGTCTTTTTTATATGTGATTCATATTTTCGGTTTTTCATTTAAAAAAATTGAATTAATATATGTGGAAACAAGTCACATCGTTTCTCATTATTAAAAAGCTTTCGGTTTTTTATGCTTAAACTTGTATCTAATTGTTAGAAATAGGCTTTTTCTATTATATTTTCTCACAAGGAATTACACTAATATTTATATACATAGTGAGCCTAACTTTAGGAAACTCTATACTAGGAAACAAACTAATTCTAGGGATCTTGTCCCTTAAAAACTGACCTTAAAGTTAGGGATAGCAATCAATAAAATATTTACAGAATCCTATCTGATACACTCAAGATTTCTTATTAGGAAACTGTAGTCTGACACTCCCCCTCAAGCTGGGAAGTGGATATCATCCATTCTCAGCTTGCTTACTAGTTTCTGAAAGGTCTTCCCAGATAATCCTTTGGTAATGATATCTGCCAGTTGATCGTCAGTGGACACATATGGAGTGCAAATTCTATGAACCATAGATCCTGCATAATCTGCATCAGTATAGGCTTCAAGGGTTAAATTCTCCCCTTTCTTAAATAGGATTCCTTTGCCTGGAGTGCGTACTGTAGAATCTGATACACAGCTCGAAGATGTGATTCTTTGGGATTGTGCATGAACTGACTTACAACACCAACTGCATAGGCAATATCCGGTCTAGTATGTGACAAGTAAATGAGCTTCCCCACAAGTCTTTGATATGAACCTTTATCAACCGCTGCATCTTCTAGTGCATCTCCAAGTTTGTGGTTCACCTCTATGGGTGTCTCTGCTGGTTTACATCCCAACTTGCCCGTCTCTGTCAACAAATCAATTATGTATTTTTGTTGAATATGAAGATTCCTTCCCGAGAGTGTGCTACTTCAATACCAAGGAAATGTTTTAACTTACCAAGCTCTTTGACCTCAAATTCTTTTACTAGGCATTTCTTTAAATTTTCCATTCCTTCCAGATCATCACCAGTCACTATAATGTCATCTACATAAACTAATAAAGCTATCATTCCCCCTGAAGATAAGTGCTTTACAAATAGAGTCTGATCTCCTTGACTCTGTTTATACCCCAACTTGAGCATTACTTTGGTAAATCTTCCAAACCAAGCTATCGGGGACTGTTTTAGTCCGTACAAAGCCTTTTTTAGTTTGCAAACTACTTGTCTTGTATTTGGACCGAACCCTGGTGGAACATCCATATAGACTTCCTCCTCAAGATCACCATGTAAAAAGGCATTTTTGATGTCAAATTGCTTTGTAATTCCAAACCGGTTGGCGGTGAGTGACAACAACACTCTCACAGTGTTCATCTTTGCAACAGGAGCAAATGTCTCAAGGTAGTCTATTCCATACATTTGAGTGTACCCTTTAGCAACCAATCTTGCTTTGTACCTCTCCAAAGAACCATCTGACTTATATTTCATTGTGTACACCCAACGACATCCGACTGGTTTTTTTCCTTTCGGTAATTTTACTAAATCTCATGTCTTATTTTTATCAAGGGCTTCCATTTCAATCTTCATGGCATTTTTCCAATTCTCATTATCTAATGCCTCGGATACAGTTTTGGGAATGGAGATAGAATTTAGGCTAGTAAGAAAGGCTTTGTGGTTATGGGACAAATTTTTGTAAGACATGAATAAGTATAAGGGATGTTTTGTACAGGCTCTAGTTCCTTTTCTAATAGCAATGGGAAAATCATAGTCTCTCCGATTTGAATTTTCGTAGTATTCAAAGTAGGTTCGATAATTACCTCGGGTTGTAGAGTAGTAGGTTGTATATCAGAAAAGATGATTGAACTTGCATGGTGCCTTCTTCCTTGAGTAAACTAGCAAAGGACGAGTAGTGTCCCGAATCCCTTTTGTGATTTGGGTGTATTAGGCTCTATTTCGGGTTGCATAGGTTCAAGTTGGGCAGACTGGTTGGTAGGCAAGGACTGAGTGTTTGGCTATTGGACAGAAGCTGGAAAATCAAGTTGGGCAGGCTGGTTGGTAGGCAATGACTGAGTGTTTGACTGCTGGACAGGAGTTGGAAAATCAAGAAGAAAGAATTCTCTATCCTTATCTTACGTGAATAAGTTCTCCCCACAAGAAGATAAGGACGAGTAAAGAAATTCTCTTCTTCGCAAAAAGTAACATCCATTTGAAACATAAATTTTTTTGTGGGTGGATGATAGCATTTGTACCCTTTTTGTGTGGAGGAATAACCGAGAAAGACACATTTGACAGATCATGGATCGAGTTTTCCCCTATTTTGAGAATGTACATGTACAAAGGCAACACATCCAAATATTTTGGGAGTAAGGTTTGAGGTATTGAAATCAAGAAAGAATTTTGCTAGAACTTGCATAGGACTTTGAGATCCAAGGACCTTTGTAGACAATTTATTTATCATAGGAGTAGCTTGATTAAAATAGCCTCCCCAGTATTGTTTAGGGATATTTTTTGAAACAAGAGAGCTCTCAGTAATAGCTAAAATGTGTCCATTCTTTTTTTTGGCAACACCATTTTGTTGGGGTGTGCTAACACAAGATGACTCATGTATAATGCCTTTTTCTTGAAAATATGGGGAGAGAAATTGATTGAAATAGTCCTTGGCATTGTCTCGACCTAAACCGTTTTATTGACTCCAAATTGTGTTTTGATCATGTTGTAAAAGGTTGAAAAGACAGACCTTACATCAGATTTCTGTTTTAAATAAATATCCAAGACAGACGGGTACAATCATCAATAAAGGATACAAACCACCGAGCCCCAAAGATGTTTGAAATAGTGGATGGTCCCCAAATAAAACTATGAATAAGAGTAAAAGGAGCGGATGTTCTTTTTTATTGCTTAGGAAAAGAGAATGCGTTTATGTTTGGCAAGTTCACAAACATCACAATGGGATTTGTCAACAGTTATCCCTTTGAACAATGAAGGAAATATAATTTTAAGGACTCTAAATGATGGATGACCAAGGCGAAGGTGATGGAGCCAAATTTGGTCTTTACTGGTTTTAACAGACTTGGATATGAAAGATAATGGTGAGGAATTCAGAGCACTAACTTCTCCACTAGATTCTTCAAGATAGTATAGGCCATTTACTTCTTTAGCATGTCCAATTATCCTTTTTGTATTCTGTTCCTAGAAAAAAATTGATTGGGATAAAAAACCACACTACAATTAGTCTTTGGTAATTTTTTTGATGGAGAGAGGATTGATAAATAGTTTAGGAACGTAAAGGACATTTTTAAGAGTAAGAGTCTTGTTTATAACAATATCACCCTGACCAGCTACTGTGATCACAGAACCATCGGCTACTGTTATCTTTCTATTACTAGGACAAGATGTATATGAAACAAATTCTTGTGAGGAGTGGGTCATATGGTCTGTAGCTCCTGAGTCAATGACCCAAGACTTGTTGGTGACTGTATCCGAGACATTAGAATTTTGAGAAGAGGATATACCTGAAAAAGCCAAACTACAAGTACCTGTTGAAGAAACTTTTTCCAATGATCTTAGCAAAGTCTTCAACTTCTCAATTTCGTCTTTATTAAATGCACCAGGTGATTCTTGAGAATTCTTTTCTCCATCCAGCTGTCTTGCTATATTTGCTCGCCCTTGTTCCTTTAGTTGTCCATCGGTTTCTGAAAAATTCTTTTTAAATTGTCTATGGCTTCCCATGGAGCTTCCAGCATTTTTTTTTAGCGTGACGAGATTTTTTACAGTAGGTGCACCATATAGACTCCCTTTTAATAGGCAAGTTCTGTCTGCTTACTATCATCGCTAGTTGGCTGTTCCAGGCCAAATCTCTTCTCATGTACAGCCTTTGTAGCTAAGGCGGAACTATCCATTTGACTATTCTCAATCATAACTCCTCTTCTTCCTTCTTCAGCACGAACAATCACGATTGTCTCATTTAGTGATGGTAGCTCCTCTTTTCCAAGTATTTGGACTCTTATTGCATCAAACTCAACATTTAGCCCAGCAAGAAAATTATAAATTTGACCCTTTTCAACGAACCTTTTCAAGAGTGCCGCATCTGTACTGCACTTCATCTGAATGCACTGGTAATGATCCATCTCTTGCCATAAGCTTTGCAACATATTAGAATACTCGTGATTGAACGACTTCCTTGCTTGGTAGATGAAATCTTAGTCTTGATTTCATAGATTTGAGCTGACATCTCGAATTTTAGAATAAGTGCGCTTTCACGACCTCCCATATTTCTTTGGATGAGTTAAGAAACATGCATGTGTCACCGATTTACGGCATCATAGAATTCCATAACCTAGACATTACCATAGAGTCTTGTTCATCCCAAGCATCAAACTTAGGATCTCCTTCTTTAGGTCTGTTTGAGTAAGTGACTCAACTTTCCTCTTCCCTTCAAGAACGTGTGAACCGGTGAGACCACTTGTGTAATTCTTCCCATTTAACCCAGAGGCCACTTGAATGTTCTACAACTCACTTGTTGGGTTGGAGTTGTTCATAGAGACTTCGAACTATCCCCATTGGTATTGGTTTGGACAATTTTGGACATATTTCTTTTGAACAAAATAGACGAGGCTTAAGGGTTGAGTGGGAGTAAAAAAATACAAGAAAAAAATTCCAGTAAATCGGGCTAATCGATACCATGTTAGAAATAGGCTTTTTCTATTATATTTTCTCACAAGGAATTACAATAATATTTATATACATAGTGAGCTTAACTTTAGGAAACTTTATACTAGGAAACAAACTAATTCTAGGGATCTTTGTCCCTTAAAAACACGACCTTAAAGTTAGGATAGCAATCAATAAAATATTTACAGAATCCTATCGATACACTCAAGATTCCTTATTAGGAAATGTAATGTCGACACTAACAAATAAGCTGCGTGTGATTCATCTCAAAAAGTTGTTGTCTCTAAGACAATCATGAGTCATATTTTTCAAAGCGTATTGTTCTCGTGATCATTAAGATTGGCTTGGAAATTCCATTGAATTGTTTCGTTTTAGCTCTCAAAGTGTGGACTTGAACTCACCTAAGATGTAGACACTGTAGGCTGACCTAATGAATACAATATGGGTTGAAGAGTCAGAGTTCTTATAAGCAACATGACTCTCCCCCAAAAGTTCTGAAAAACCACAAATTTCTAATCCTATTTAGGAGATCAACCCTTAAGTTACTATTTAGGTCTTTGCTAGCAACAAATTTCCTAAAGAGTTAGGGTAAAATCGAAGCTATGACTTTAGCAGCAATATGTATTAGTCGGTGTTAGATTTACTTGAAAGAAATGGTTTGCTCAAAGTACTAGTGTGTATCTGCACCATTCATGTTTCTAAATGCAATTTGTTGAGTTTTTCATATATTTAGAGCATCATACTTTATATTCATGTCCAAATATGTACATAAATGTTAGTTATGGATAAAAAATTTAGCCTACATAGATATAAACTTAACATGTCTTTGTTAATTAATACGCTTTTTGGTCATTGATTTGAAATGATGCATTGAAATACACCTATAATGACCCTTCCACTTTTGGAAGAAAATTGAAATCTTTGGCTTGACTAGTAGATTAGTTACAACTTTGTTCAGTGTTAAGTGGTGTTATACTTGCTAAGTATCAGGTTTTCGTGGTTTCATACTAAAGTTGTTGCTTCCAATTAGTTTTAAGTTGGATGCTTAACATAGTATCAAAGCTCGGGTTTTGTCATTTTGTTCATCTGCCTTACTCAAGCGAGGTCGGAATTATTTCTGGATACTTTCATTAAGTTCCACAAAAATTCCTAGATAGTGTAAAGACTTACCTAAAGTTGAATCAAAGTGAATTTACACTTCTAGCTAGTTTCTTTGTTTAAACAATGAAGAAATCAGGATGAGACTAACTAATCACATTTGCCATTGCATGATTTTATATGATTCTTGCTTGTCGTTTTTCTATTTGTTGTTCTTACCCCTTGCATTCTAGGAAGATGAACCGTTGCCACTAACTTGCGAGTTGCAACCATTGCATGATTTTAAAATTTTCTTGCTTGTCATTTTTCTATTTGTTGTTCTTACCCCTTGCATTCGGGAAGATGAACCATTGCCACTAACTTGCAGGTTGCAAATTACGTATGTAAAACATACTTTGAAACCCCTTGAGGCTGGATTTGTCTTCTACATCACCAATTATATGATTCAAGATGAAGAAACTTCAAGCTATAATTTTGTTTATGATGCAAGAGAGACGATTATTTGTGTATGTCGGTTGATAATTCATTTGTCGAGTCATATGTAAACACCAATTCTTTAACTCGGCTATATTGTTTTCAATACAAGCTCTCCTTTACAATTTAATGTAATGGTATCAAATGCCGATAATGACTAGATGTCGCTGATGATAAGAGGTGGGTTTTAGATTTGTTCGGTTGAAATTTTTATTTTATGAAGAACGGTTGCTGATACTTCCATTAGATTTTTGGTTTTTCATATTAATTTTAGATTTTGAGTTTTCAACTTATTTTGACAAAGTAGGTTTACTTTAAGGTTTTGAGCATTATTTGTTTAAGTTTTTTCATAAATATTGTTAAAAACATAATTTGTCGTGTAAATAAAATAATAAATACTTTTATATTTTAGTGTTTTTTTGAAAAGATGATTTTTTACACGGAAGTTTTGACCTATTTTCACTCTTTTAAACGTAAGTATTTATTTTACATCATAAAATTAAAATTAGTTATAAATTAAATAAAAAATAAAATTCAGTTTAATCATGCTTTTTCTTAAATATATATTTCAAAAATTATTTAATCACTTTGGTTAGGCTTGGTTTTTCCGGTTTCGTTCTTTCTATTTTTCTTTTAGCCTTATTGTTGATATTAATAAACTACAAAATGATCTTAATTTAGTAATCGGTATTAAAGTGCAAATTTTAGTTAATTTCTAACTCTTATGATTTTACAATTTGTCAATCTATTATTAATTTAAAAAATTCAAAAAAATTCTAATAAACAATTTTAGAAAATAAAAAATAAAAAATTACTAACAAATTTAAAAAATTATAGAAAAAGAAATTAGATAATGTCGAAACTATTTTTTGTTTGAAAAATGGGCCGATTTTAAAAAGAAATACGGAGTCGCCACCAATCTTTTTTGAAGTGCGATTAGGTCACTTTAGAAAACATTTTGGTCTACGAATTTTAAGAAAACGGGCCCGGGAGTCGGTTACGTACGAGGAAGGATTAGCACCCTCGCAATGCCCAAAATTGGTACCTTATTGATTGATTAATGTCCTAATATCGGAAATTGGAAGAGATTTTAAAATACGAATCTTTTGGAAAATGTTTGAGTAATTCGAATTGGATATCGAAATTCTCTTGTTCGAAAGGATGAAATATCACATCCAAAGACGTTAGGATCACGATGTTTTAAACCTTTGACACCAAGATCGTTTCATGATTTCCAAAATTCATGCATTGTCATTTTCAAAAGGGTATTCCATTATTTGGCCAAACAAAAGAACCGAAACCGAGCACGTTAGGGCACGATCCCTTAAATTCTAAATATGAAATATGCCTTATTTTTAAAGTTGAGAAAACACGATCAAAATTTTAAAAGGATATTTAGTCCTTTGGACGAGCAGAAAATTAAAACCCAACACGTTAGGGCACAATTTCTCAAAACCTCCAAGCACAAAATATTGCCTTGTTTTTTAATTTAAGGAAACACAGACACAATTTTAAAGGATGTTTAATGATTTGGATGATGAAGCTGAAACCAAACGACGTTAGGGCACGATTCCTTGAATTTCCAGACGTGAAACATTGTCTTATTCAAAAAACGCGATCAAAATCTTTAAAGGATACTTAGTCATCTAGACGAACGAAAAATCGAAACCCAGCAGGATTGGGCACGATTTCTCGAACTTCCAAACACGAAATATTACCTTTGTGAAAACCTTTTTTATGAATTTTGAAAAAAAGAAAATATTGAAATGTAAATACGATAATAATAAGGGATAATAATAACTACAAAAACAAGGGAAAGGAAAATAAACAATAGTATTATAATAACAAAAATAATATGTGACAAATAAAACAAATAGTAATGATAATAATACTTCTAATAAAACTAACGGATATAGTAAAAAGGTAAAAAAAATATATAACAATAGAATAATAACAATAATAAGCCAAAATAAAGAAATATTAATAAAAAAGGTAATAGTAATAAATTAAAGTAATAGTACTAATAAAAATAGTAGTAGCAAAATAAAGGTATATGGATACTAAAAATATAGATGTAATAATAATATACAAAAAGAAAAGTAAGCAAAATAATACATATAATTATAGTACATATAATAGAAAGTATATAATTATAATAATAATAGTACTAGTGAATTAAAAATAGCATTAATAATAAAACCATAGTAATAATTTTTTTTTAAAAAATAATAGCAGTAGTGAAAATAGAAGTAATATTAATGGTAAATATAATAATAATAAAGGTAATAGTAAAAAAAACGAATAATAGTAGCAAAAACAATAATATATAATAAAAAAAATTAAAGTAAACAACAACAACAACAACAACAACAACAACAACAACAACAACAATAATAATAATAATAATAGAAAGAATATGATTGCGAAAAAAACATTTAATAATAATTAATTTAATGGTAAAATAACAAAATAATTGAGGAGGGACTAAATTGGATCAAAAACAGTAGCATTGGGCCAAATTTAAAATAAAAGAAGATAAAAAGGGCTAAATTGTAATACACGCATGACATCGGGAGACCAAAATAGAAATTAATCCCACCCTTTGAAGCAGTGCGCTCAACGAGGACCAAATTGAAATAATGATTAGATTTAGGGTAAGATTAAAAAAATAAAAAATGAAATAGGGCGCACTTAAAAGCAGGGCACAGAAGGGAGGACTAAGCGCGCAATTTACCTATTTAGGGTAAATTCGCGCGGGATCACTATGGATCGAGTCGGCGCGTGAGGCTCCCCCCCCCACCTTCAAGCGGCGTTGTTTGGCCAAAGTTTTAAAAACTAAAAATAAACATTTCTTTCATTTATGCTTTCTTGCTTCAAAAAAAAAAAAACCAGAACACTCCCCCTTTTCTTGTTTTCTAGGGTTTGAGTCCCCTCTTTGCAGTGAGCCCTCCAGCGCAGCGCATCGATTGCGGCGGCCGGAAGAAGCCCGGTGAGACCCTCACGACTTCTACTTTTCCTTTTTTAAAACTTTGTTTGTTTTTTGAAAACCAATGAAATCAATCTGAAAAATGGAAAGGGTTTTTATACCCTCTTTTTCTATTTTCGTATGCAATGTTGAGTAAAAGGAAAAAGCAAAAACGAAACTCGAAAATCGAAAGGCCAAAAAACCGTAATCACCTTGTTTTTTAACCGATCTCCTATTTTGATCTTATGCGCAAGTCTCTGCTTCTACCTACTATGCTTATTTTTGTAGAAATCGTGTGTATTCTCAGAAAAAGCGTAGTGTATTTTCCTATATATTTCCACCAAAAAAAACCTCATTTTTACATTATTACGATTTGGCTTTTATAGCGAAAATCTCTGAGAATACAATCCCACTTTTTCGTCCCCTCTTTGTGTTTGTTACCTCCTATTTTGTAGGTACACTAGAGGCGTGGTGAGCACAATCTTGAGGTGGCGAACGTGGCACAGTGGGTTTGTTGGTGGGGTGTCTCTGTGCGAGGACTCAAAGTAAAGACTAGGATTTCTGTTGGCTTAACAGATTTTGGGCCCTTTAGGCCTCGTAATGTATTGGGCCAATTATTTTGGGTCTGTTTGTTAATTGGTTTGTTGGGCCAGGGGAGAAAATTTAGGCCTTCTGAGATAAAATTATTAAAAATTAGAAAATATATAGTATGACTTCTTTCGATATAAGATTTAATTAGGCATAATTACTTATTTGGCCTTCCAACTTTATAAAAGAAGTTATTTTAGTGCATTTGATTTTTCATCTTTTTTCGATTTTAATCTTACGTTTTTTGTCAAGTCACCTACAATGGATGGAAAAGTTAACAAACGTTAACTTTGCTGGTATGATATATATATGGATTGCCATGTAAATGTTATATCAACAATTAATAAATTTTTAAAAAATTAAAATTTTGAAAAAAAAATTATAAAAATATTTTTAAAATTATTAAAAAATATAAAATTATAAAAATAAATTAAAAATATTTTTTAATTTGTAAAAAAAATTAATTGTTAACTTGGTATACATGTAGATTATCATGTGAATGCCATGTTAGTAAAATTAACAAATATTAATTTTTTCATCCATTTTGGGTGATATGATAAACAATACAAATTTAAAGGTTGAAAAAGATAAAAAAATTAAATGAATGAACAAAATAATTCCTTTATAAAATTAGAAGTTTAAATAAATTATTATGTGATGTAATTAGTATACAGCCCTTTTGTAATAGACACAGTAAATTCAAAACTTTATAATACCTGATAAATTTTCAACCTAATTAAATATTTTCACCTCATTTATGTGTTTCTGTTTCTTTTCTTTCTTTTAAAACTCAGGTTTCATCTTCGTCCAACTCATCCTCGCCGACATGGCTGCTGTCAAATCTGTAGCCCTTCCTTTACTGTCACAATCCCACCTCCAAACCCTAACCCCATCTCGTTCCATCAGGCGCAACCCTGCCTTTATTTCCATGGCTGAACCCTCCAAAATCCAACCTTTTTGAACTTGATTCCCATTCTAATCCTTTGTTAACAAGGATTTTGCTCTTTCCATTGATAAGTATTTATCCTTTTAGATTATTTAACGCAGTGCATAATAAATTATAAAAAAAATGATAAATACCTCAATGGGAAGACAATCTCAACATAAATAGCTTTTTTTTTTTTTAAATTTTAAAACCCTTGATTTCACTCGGCTCCACTTTGACCGTATTGGAATATTCATCTTTCGACTTTTTGAGTTTTCTTTCTCTCAATTTCAATTACAATTTAAAGAATACTTTTATAATGAGAGTAAGTTATTTATTTTATTTATTGGTTTTTTTTTTCCATTTTTACTAAGTTTATCCTTTCTATTATAGCAACTTTGGTCCAATGAACATCACCTGTGAAGAGGTTATGAGTACTACGTAGTTTTCATAAATAATTATTTTAAATATGGATATAATTATCTAATGCATCGTAATACTAAAAATTTTAAAAAATTCCAAGAGTTTTGTTTTAGAAGTGGAGAAGCAATTAGATGTATTCATTAAGAAACTTCAATTTGATCAAGCTGAAAATTTTTTATTTAACAAGTTCGTACTATACTTAATTGAAAATGAAATTCTTTCTCAATTGATCGCACCAAGATTTCCACAATAAAAAGGTGTAGTTAAGAGAAAGAACAAAACCTTACTTGACATGATTCATTCAATGTTAAGTTATTAAGTAACTTCCAACATCCTTTTAGGGATATGCGTTGCAAACAACTTGCTATATTTTGAATTAGGAACCGACTAAGTCATTACCTAAAATTCTGTATGAAATATGGCATGGTAGGAAGCACAACCTAAATCACTTTAGGATATGAGAATGTTCGGTGCATGTATTGGATAAGGATACTAAGAAGTTGGATTAACGAACAAAATTGTGCATGTTTGTAGGATATTTAAAAGGAAGAAATGGTGGATTATTTTATAATTTGAGGGACCAAATTAACAAGATATCAACACATGTAACATTTCTTAAGGATAGTTGCATGAACGACTTTAAAACTCAAACTAGATTATAACTCGAGGAATTTTTAAGAAATAAAGGAACCTTCAAATTTTAATATTAGATTCTATTCAAATGATTAACAACACATAAAACCTCAACGTAGTGGGAGAGTCTCTAGGAGACTAGTTTCTTCATGTACAATGCCAATGTTTATAACATGGAAACCATCGCCGGAATAGGGTTAAAAGGCATTATCGGACATATCAAAACTTTTACGATCATTTCACAACACAAGATACATCATTATCTTAACATAGCAAATCACATACATAGAGTCCCTTAAATAGGTCTACGAGACCTTAAACATGCATTAGGGAAAGGGTCGAGGACTAAGCCAGAGCACATACAAAATTTTTGAAAATCAAACATTTTTCAAAGTTATAGAGGTCTGCGCTTGGGTGTTAAAAGCAGGCAGTGTTCTTTATACTCATATACGTCCATACATTTCATTTATTTCACATTTTAGTACCTTAAAATATTATTTTTACAATTTAGCCCAAATTACTCAAATTCATCAAAAATCCAAAGACAAAACATTGTAATCTATCACTTATTTTTATTTTCTATCATCAAACAACAAAAATCACAAGCTCTCATCAATGGCAAAACACAAAATCATCATCGAATTCAAACAAATAAGACATGGGCTTTGTAGTACTCGAAGCAACGATCTCAAAAACATGAAAATTATTAAAAACCGAATAAAAAAAATACCTCAATCAAAGCTTTAAATAACCAAAAGTTTAAAAAACTAAAACCCCTTTTGTTTCTCTTATTTTTGGTGGTAAATGCATGAAAAGATGAACCATTTGTTTTTATTTTAATTAATCTTAACATTATTTATAAAATACCAACATTACCCTTAACTAATACATTTAAAATCCACTAACACATGTCCATCTATTAAAATCATGGTCAAATTTCATAATAAGGACTTCACATTTAAATAGCCATAGCAATTAGACACTTAATCAATTAAAATGAAACTTTTGCATTTTCTGCGATTAGGTCCTTTTTGCAAATTAAACACACAAACGATCAAATTAAAGCACAGAAATTTCACACATGTAATTTCATGTAACTGCCTGATTTAGGGGCTAGTCGGAACAGTGGTTTCGGAATCACTAATCTGAGATCGGAGAAATTTATTTTTATGTTATTTTATGAGTTAGAGCATGATTATATAAGTGCATGAAAATTTTGGTGCTTTAATTTTAGCGATTTAATGCTTAATCGCGAAAAAGGACTAAATCGTAAAAAATGCATAAGTTCTATTTTATAAGCTAAAGGTGTCTAATAGCCATAGAATATTAATTGGAGGTCTTTAAAGGGCAATTAACCCCTTAAATCATGGTTGGCGATCGGGGATAAGGGAGTCAAAATTGGTCAAAGTTGGTAAGGTTTGGTGACTAAATTTATTGTTTTATATTAAAATAAAGAAAAGATGATATCCTTCTCTTTACTCATCTTCTTCCACCGAAAAGCAAAAAGAAAAATAGGGGTTTTAAAGCTCAAAAATTTCAGCAAACTCTTTTCCCTACAAGTAAGTGATTTTAATGGTTTTCTTGATCAAAGTTGTACTTTTGGAACCCCTAAAGCTTAAGCTTTCTAAATAGGGGACTATCTTGCAATATGGTGAAAAATGTAGAGTTTTTCCATGTGAGCTTTTAAGTTGTTTGCTGCATTTTTATGGGAGAAAGTGAGTCTTAGATGTTTAATAAACAACTTTTATGAAAAGTGTTACCATGAAAACACACTAAAAGGACATTTTTGTAAAGGTTGTAAAATATGTAGTAAATGTGTGAAATGTTGAGTTTTGATGGTATTCATAAGAGAAATAAATGTTCACCTAGGCTCGTTAAAAGAGAAATTTGATTAGAATTGATTTAGAGCCTAGGGGTAAAATGATCATTTGCAAAAGTCTAAGGGCAAAATAGTAATTTTGCCAAAGCATGATTATTGAAATGCATTTATTAATGTGATAATTGAATGATATAATTTTCTATTATAGATCAGGAAGAACCAAGAATTAACCTCGATCGGAGAAAGAACAAAGTATCGGACTAGATCGACAATCTAGCCTATTGTGAAATCGAGGTAAGTTTGTATGAGATAAATTCAACATTTATGCTAGTATGTTTGAGAATGTTTGATATTGTAATGATATACGACATTCAATGGAATTGAGTAATGGTCTTTGAATAAGAAAGATGATAAAAGTTGAGATGTTGAAGTCTGGTTGGATTATAATAAATGTGAGAATACTATCATCGAGACATGAAATGGATAAGGTCCGTGTAAGACCATATGCAGGACATGGCCTCAAGCCTTTGAATTGAGATCCGTATAAGCCCATATACGGGATATGGCTTGGTATTGAATATGAGAATCGTATAAGACCATATCCGAGGATATGACATCAATACTTGATATGAGACTCAGTATAAGACCATATCACGGATATGGCATCGGCCTCGAGAGGTGACCCCATGTAAGACTACATGCGGGAGGTGGCATTGGGCCGTGTTTATGTTAATGGCGATGAATATGCGTCTTTGAATATCCCTAGTGATTTAGCGGATGAAATAGATAAGCTTAGAGACAGAAATGAGATTAGTACTAAAGCTATGTGATTGAGTGAATATAGGTACCCGTGAGTAATTCACAAGAAATGTTTACGATATGTGGCATGGTATGTGTTAGATAAAAACAAGTGCAGTAGTAAGTTATGGCAAAGTGCTTAAGACTTTGAGTAGTTATCTAATGCCATAGATTGATATCATTATGTGCTTATTGTTGCTATTTATTTTCATGCAAACTTACTAAGCTTTATGCTTACCCCTCTCATTTCCCTTTTCCTTGTAGTATTTCCAAGATAACTCGAGGATCGTGGGACGTCAGAGTTTGGAAATCATACTATCGACATCTCTTTGGTATAACAAAGTTAGACTTATTTTGAGTATGGCATGTATAGGACTTGGGTATTTTGTTATGTCATATTGATAACCAAAGTGTTGGCTATTTATGTTATCAAAGTCATTTTGTAAATGGTCATTGGAATTGGGCCAATACATGACAAGTGCATTTATATTCAATGATGATGAAATTATGAAGTTTATGCTTGTGCGGATGCTTTAAAGTGAGTTTTGGAAGTGCCTTAGGGTCATGAGTTATGTTGAAATGAATTGATATAAGTATGGTTGCTATGCAGGGTGGCATTTGGCCTGGAATATAGCCTTTTAATGTCCACACGGGTAGACACTGCAGGCGTGTGTTTATGCGTGTGTGACACCTGATCGACCCCATGGGTGTGTTGATCGCCGTGTGTCCCCTTGCATGCTAGGTTTGCAAGTCAATTTGCTCATTAGTAAACACTGAGGCGAGAACACGTGTGTGTGTCTCAAGCGTAATGTGGGAGGCATGGCCATGGACATGGGTGTTTGCCCAGGCAGTGTGAAGTCTGCACTTAAAATTTGGAATTCGACACATGGTCTAAGAACACGGGCGTGTGCCTTGGCTGTGTGACCATAGTGAAGTGATGACGTCATAAACAGAATGCCATGGTTTTGGCACAGAGGCTAAGACACGGGCGTGTCGAGCGGTGTGAGGAGGACGAGGCCAATGGCGCGGGCATGTGTCGTGCGTGTGAAAACCCCTGTAGGTTCGAATTAGAAAATAAATACCACATGGGTTAGGAAAATGGGCGTGTGTGACCACAAGGCCTACCCACACGGGCGTGTGGCCCCTGTTTAGACAAAAATTTTCTAAGTGCATAAAAGTTTTCAATTTAATTTCGAGACCTTCTGAATGTATGTTTAAGGCCTCATAGGCCCATGATAAGGATGTTATGCATTTGAATGAGAAGTTCTAAGTTGGGGATGGATTTTTTTAAAGCCTAAAGTTGTATGTACAAGCAAGTTAAGTCCGGTAATGCCTCGTACCCGGTTCAGGAGTGGAATACAAGTAAGGGGTGCTACATTTAGTCGTATCAGAGCTACAGTTTAGTCGATTCTTGGACTAACGTAGCATAAGTATAAGTATAGCTATACATGCCATACGTAAGAGTAATTGTGTAATGATAGTGTGGCGACTCTTGCGATTTGAATTGTGTTTTTATATAGTAAATGGATCTTGATCGGCAGAAGTGCGAGATGATGATGTTGCAAGTAGTGCGTCGGCTCCCACGTGAGGACCATGCCGGTGGAGAGTAGACCGAGACTACGGTCGAGGAGAAGAGGCTCGAGAAGCCTTTCTTCATATGATGAGCAATTGGTATAATGAGTACATTGGAGTAAATCCTAATGCCCGACCCCCTCCACACCCCACCTATTACTCGGCCCGCTCTGTGGCTCCTCAGTGGTTGAGGTAGCAAGAAGAGAGAGTCCTCGGTTGATAAGATCTAGAAACAAGGGCCAAAGAATTTCGAGGCTAGTAAAGATGATGATCAGAGAGGGTAGAATTCTAGCTTGAGAATACCATCGAGGGTATTCGATGAGTTGTCATGCTTTGAAGAGTGCATGAAGTGTGTAGTATCTCTCTTAAGAGATTCGACCTATCGGTGGTGGAACACCCTTGTTTGATGGTACCAAGGGAGAGAGTTAAGCGGGAATTCTTCCAAGAGGAATTCGGAAAAATACATTAGCCAAAGGTTCATCGACCAAAAAAGAAAGGAGTTCTTGGAATTAAAGCAAGGCCGAATGACGGTGACTGAATATAAGCGTGAGTTTGTAAGGCTCAGCAAATACGCTCGAGAGTGTGTATCGACAGAGGCTATCATGTGTAAAAGGTTCAAGGACGGGTTAAATAAGGATATCCGTTTATATGTCGGAGTTCTCGAACTAAAAGGTACTTGATGCTCGGCTTTGACTTACTGACAAATCAAACATCTCGAAACAAAATCAGAGATATCTCATTTCATACCACGCCACCAGTAAAGCTGTTTCAAATCATTAAACATTTTTGTACTACCTGGATGAATAGATAATCGATTGCTATGAGCTTCATCCAAAATCATCTGAATCAACTCTGAATTTCTCGGAACACACATTCGGTCTTTGAACCTCAAACAACCTTCAGTATCAACTTGGAACTCTGAATCAGTAATTGCATCACATTGAGCCCGTTTTTCTATTAATTCGTTATCAACTTTCTGAGCCTCACAAATTTGCTGAATAAATAAAAATTTTGCTTTTAACTTTCGACTACTAGCGAACCATCATAGGATAAAGCCAACTGAGTATTCATTGCTCGAAGAGCAAACAACGAGTTCTGACTTAAAGCATCTGCAACCACATTAGCCTTTCCCGGATGATAGTCAATTACAAGCTCATAATCTTTTAGCAACTCTAACCATCTTTGTTGTCGTAGGTTCAAATCTTTCTGTGTCATCAAATGTTTTAAACTTTTATGATCAGAATAAATGTGACATTTCTCACCAAATAGATAGTGGCGCCAAATTTTCAATGCAAACACAATAGCTGCCAATTCTAGATCATGTGTCGGATAGTTCTTTTCATACGGCTTTAACTGTCTCGAGGCATAAGCTATGACTTTGCCTTCCTGCATCAAAACACAACCCAAACCATTCAAAGATGCATCACTGTAGATAACAAATTCTTTACCCGATTCAGATTGAACTGTCTTGAGGCATAAGCTATGACTTCGCATACAACTACTTATCACGCAAAATCTGTAGCACTAATCTCAAATGTTCAGCATGCTCGGATTCATCACGGGAATAGATCAATATGTCATCTATGAACACAACCAAAAATCGATCCAAATACTCTCTGAAGATCCGATTCATTAAGTCCATAAAAATAGCAGGTGCATTAGTAAGTCCGAAAGGCATAACTAGAAACTCATAGTGTCCGTACCTCGTTCAGAAAGCAGTTTTTGATACATCAAAGTCTTTAACTCGTAGCTGATAGTAACTCAATCTCAGATCTATCTTAGAAAACACAGTAGCCCCTTTCAATTGATCGAACAAGCCGTCAATTCGTGGTAAAGCTATCGATAATCGATACTCATTCTCATAGTTCAATTTTTCTTTTTCACGAACAAAATCGGAGCACCCCAAGGAGAAAAACTTGGTCGTGCAAAACCTCTATCAGTCAATTCTTGCAACTGAGCTTTCAATTCTTTTAATTCAGCCAGTGCCATTCTATACGGAGCTATCGATATCGGAGTCCTCCCTGGCATTAACTCAATACCAAACTCTACCTCTCAGATCGGTGGCAAACCGGTAATTCTTCAGGAAACACATCTGGATATTCACACACAACTGGTACTGATTCAATCTTCTTTTCTGATACTTTAGAATCGAGCACATAAGCAAAATAAGCTTCACAACCCTTTTTCACATATTTCTGATTGAATCTTATTTTGCAGTTTATAAAGGGTTGTGAAGCTATACATAACACAAAAAGGGTTATAAATATGGTATTGTGAAGCTATACATAACACAAAAAGGGTTGTGAAGCTATACATACCACAAAAAGGGTTGTGAAGCTTATTTTGCTTATGTGCTCGATTCTAAAGTATCAGAAAAGAAGATTGAATCAGTACCAGTTGTGTGTGAATATCCAGATGTGTTTCCTGAAGAATTACCGGGTTTGCCACCGATCTGAGAGGTAGAGTTTGGTATTGAGTTAATGCCAGGGAGGACTCCGATATCGATAGCTCCGTATAGAATGGCACTGGCTGAATTAAAAGAATTGAAAGCTCAGTTGCAAGAATTGACTGATAGAGGTTTTGCACGACCAAGTTTTTCTCCTTGGGGTGCTCCGATTTTGTTCGTGAAAAAGAAAAATTGAACTATGAGAATGAGTATCGATTATCGATAGCTTTACCACGAATTGACGGCTTGTTCGATCAATTGAAAGGGGCTACTGTGTTTTCTAAGATAGATCTGAGATTGAGTTACTATCAGCTACGAGTTAAAGACTTTGATGTATCAAAAACTGCTTTCTGAACGAGGTACGGACACTATGAGTTTCTAGTTATGCCTTTCGGACTTACTAATGCACCTGCTATTTTTATGGACTTAATGAATCGGATCTTCAGAGAGTATTTGGATCGATTTTTGGTTGTGTTCATAGATGACATATTGATCTATTCCCGTGATGAATCCGAGCATCTTTGAACATTTGAGATTAGTGCTCTGATTTTTGCGTGATAAGTAGTTGTGTATGCGAAGTCATAGCTTATGCCTCAAGGCGAGTTCAAATACGAATCGGGTAAAGAATTTGTTATCTACAGTGATGCATCTTTGAATGGTTTGGGTTGTGTTTTGATGCAGGAAGGCAAAGTCATAGCTTATGCCTCGAGACAGTTAAAGCCGTATGAAAAGAACTATCCGACACATGATCTAGAATTGGCAGCTATTGTGTTTGCATTGAAAATTTGGCGCCACTATCTATTTGGTGAGAAATGTCACATTTATTCTGATCATAAAAGTTTAAAACATTTGATGACACAGAAAGATTTGAACCTACGACAACAAAGATGGTTAGAGTTGCTAAAAGATTATGAGCTTGTAATTGACTATCATCCGGGAAAGGCTAATGTGGTTGCAGATGCTTTAAGTCAGAACTCGTTGTTTGCTCTTCGAGCAATGAATACTCAGTTGGCTTTATCCTATGATGGTTCGCTAGTAGCTGAGTTAAAAGCAAAATTTTTATTTATTCAGCAAATTTGTGAGGCTCAGAAAGTTGATAACGAATTAATAGCAAAACGGGCTCAATGTGATGCAATTACTGATTCAGAGTTCCAAGTTGATACTGAAGGTTGTTTGAGGTTCAAAGACCGAATGTGTGTTCCGAGAAATTCAGAGTTGATTCAGATGATTTTGGATGAAGCTCATAGCAATCGATTATCTATTCATCCAGGTAGTACAAAAATGTTTAATGATTTGAAACAGCTTTACTGGTGGCGTGGTATGAAATGAGATATCTCTGATTTTGTTTCGAGATGTTTGATTTGTCAGTAAGTCAAAGCCGAGCATCAAGTACCTTTTAGTTCGAGAACTCCGACATATAAACGGATATCCTTATTTAACCCGTCCTTGAACCTTTTACACATGATAGCCTCTGTCGATACACACTCTCGAGCGTATTTGCTGAGCCTTACAAACTCACGCTTATATTCAGTCACCGTCATTCGGCCTTGCTTTAATTCCAAGAACTCCTTTCTTTTTTGGTCGATGAACCTTTGGCTAATGTACTTCTTCCGGAATTCCTCTTGGAAGAATTCCCAGTTAACTCTCTCCCTTGGTACCACTGAAACAAGGGTGTTCCACCGCTGATAGGTCGAATCTCTTAAGAGAGATACTACACACTTCATGCACTCTTCAGGCGTGCATGACAACTCATCGAATACCCTGATGGTATTCTCAAGCTAGAATTCTACCCTCTCTGGATCATCATCTTTACTAGCCTGAAATTCTTTGGCCCCTTGTTTCTAGATCTTATCAACCGGAGGACTCTCTCTTCTCGCTACCTCAACCACTTGAGGAGCTACAGGAGCGGGCTGAGTAATAGGTGGGGGTGGAGGGGGCTGGGCATTAGGATTTACTCCAATGTACTCATTATACCAATTGCTCATCATATGAAGAAAGGCTTCTCGAGCCTCTTCTCCCTGACCCGTAGTCTCGGGTCTACTCTCCACTGGCATGGTCCCTTACGTGGGAGCCGACGCACTACTTGCAACATCATCATCTGCAGCTCGGTCGGGATCAAGATCCATTTACTATATAAAAACACAATTCAAATCGTCAAGAGTCGTCACACTATCATTACACAATTACTCTTACGTATGGCATGTATAGCTATACTTATACTTATGCTACGTTAGTCCAAGAATCGACTAAACTGTAGCTCTGATACGACTAAATGTAGCACCCCTTACTTGTATTCCACTCCGGAACCGGGTACGAGGCATTACCGGACTTAACTTGCTTGTACATACAACTTTAGGCTTTAAAAAAATCCATCCCCAACTTAGAACTTCTCATTCAAATGCATAACATCCTTATCATGGGCCTATGAGGCCTTAAACATACATTCAGAAGGTCTCGAAATTAAATTGAAAACTTTTATGCACTTAGAAAATTTTTGTCTAAACAGGGGCCACACGCCCGTGTGGGTAGGCCTTGTGGTCACACACGCCCATTTTCCTAACCCATGTGGTATTTATTTTCTAATTCGAACCTACAGGGGTTTTCACACGGCCGGACACATGCCCGTGCCATTGGCCTGTGTCCCTCACACTGGCTCGACACGCCCGTGTCTTAGCCTCTGTGCCAAAACCATGGCATTCTGTTTATGACGTCATCACTTCACTATGGTCACACAGCCAAGGCACACGCCCGTGTTCTTAGACCATGTGTCGAATTCCAAATTTTAAGTGCAGACTTCACACTGCCTGGGCAAACACCCATGTCCATGGCCATGCCTCCCACACAGTTGAGACACACAGCCGTGTCTCTGCCCGTGTGTTTACTAATGAGCAAATTGACTTGCAAACCTAGCATGCAAGGGGACACACGGCCGATCAACACACCCATGGGGCTGACTGTGTGTCACACACGGCATAAACACACGCCCGTGTGTCTACCCGTGTGGACATTAAAAGGCTATATTCCAGGCCAAATGCCACCCTGCATAGCAACCATACTTATATCAATTCATTTCAACATAACTCATGACCCTAAGGCACTTCCAAAACTCACTTTAAAGCATCCGCACAAGCATAAACTTCATAATTTCATCATCATTGAATATAAATGCACTTGTCATGTATTGGCCCAATTCCAATGACCATTTACAAAATGACTTTGATAACATAAATAGCCAACACTTTGGTTATCAATATGACATAACAAAATACCCAAGTCCTATACATGCCATACTCAAAATAAGTCTAACTTTGTTATACCAAAGAGATGTCGATAGTATGATTTCCAAACTCTGACGTCCCACGATCCTCGAGTTATCTTGGAAATACTACAAGGAAAAGGGAAATGAGAGGGGTAAGCATAAAGCTTAGTAAGTTTGCATGAAAATAAATAGCAACAATAAGCACATAATGATATCAATCTATGGCATTAGATAACTACTCAAAGTCTTAAGCACTTTGCCATAACTTACTCGTACTTGTTTTTATCTAACACATACCATGCCACATATCGTAAACATTTCTTGTGAATTACTCACGGGTACCTATATTCACTCAATCACATAGCTTTAGTACTAATCTCATTTCTGTCTCTAAGCTTATCTATTTCATCCGCTAAATCACTAGGGATATTCAAAGACGCATATTCATCGTCATTAACATAAACACGAAGCCAATGCCACCTCCCAGATGTAGTCTTACATGGGGTCACCTCTGAGTGCCGATGCCATATCCAGGATATGGTCTTATACGGAGTCTCATATCAAGTATTGATGTCATATCCTGGATATGGTCTTATACGATTCTCATATTCAATACCGAAGCCATATCCCAGATATGGGCTTATACGGGATCTCAATTCAGTGCCGAGGCCATGTCCCAGACATGGTCTTACACGGGACCTTATCCATTTCATGTCTCGATGATAGTATTCTCACATTTATTATAATCCAACCAGGACTTCAACATCTCAACTTTTATCATCTTTCTTATTCAGCACCATTACTCAATTCCATTGAATGTCGTATATCATTACAATATCAAACATTCTCAAACATACTAGCATAAATGTTGAATTTATCTCATACAAACTTACCTCGATTTCACAATAGGCTAGATTGTCGATCTAGTCCGATACTTTGTTCTTTCTCCGATCGAGGTTAATTCTTGGTTCTTCCTGATCTATAATAGAAAATTATATCATTCAATTATCACATTAATAAATGCATTTCAATAATCATGCTTTGGCAAAATTACTATTTTGCCCTTAGACTTTTGCAAAATGATCATTTTACCCCTAGGCTCGGAAATCAATTCTAATCAAATTTCTCTCTTTAACGAGCCTAGGTGAACATTTATTTCTCTTATGAATACCATCAAAACTCAACATTTCACACATTTACTACATATTTTACAACCTTTACAAAAATGTCCTTTTAGGTGTTTTCATGGTAACACTTTTCATAAAAGTTGTTTATTAAACATCTAAGACTCACTTTCTCCCATAAAAATGCAGCAAACAACTTAAAAGCTCACATGGAAAAACTCTACATTTTTCACCATATTGCAAGATAGTCCCCTATTTAGAAAGCTTAAGCTTTAGGGGTTCCAAAAGTACAACTTTGATCAAGAAAAACCATTAAAATCACTTACTTGTAGGGAGAAGAGTTTGCTGAAATTTTTGAGCTTTAAAACCCCTATTTTTCTTTTGCTTTTCGGTGGAAGAAGATGAGTAAAGAGAAGGATATCATCTTTTCTTTATTTTAATATAAAACAATAAATTTAGTCACCAAACCTTTACCAACTTTGACCAATTTTGACTCCCTTATCCCCTGATCGGCCAACCATGATTTAAGGGGTTAATTGCCCTTTAAAGACCTCCAATTAATATTCTATGGCTATTAGACACCTTTAGCTTATAAAATAGAACTTGCGTACTTTTTACGATTTAGTCCTTTTTCGCGATTAAGCATTAAATCGCTAAAATTAAAGCACCAAAATTTTCATGCACTTATATAATCATGCTCTAACTCATAAAATAACATAAAAATAAATTTCTCCGATCTCAGATTAGTGATTCCGAAACCACTGTTCCGACTAGCCCCTAAATCAGGCTGTTACATGAAATTACATGTGTGAAATTTCTGTGCTTTAATTTGATCGTTTGTGTGTTTAATTTGCAAAAAGGACCTAATCGCAGAAAATGCAAAAGTTTCATTTTAATTGATTAAGTGTCTAATTGCTATGGCTATTTAAATGTGAAGTCCTTATTATGAAATTTGACCATGATTTTAATAGATGGACATGTGTTAGTGGATTTTAAATGTATTAGTTAAGGGTAATGTTGGTATTTTATAAATAATGTTAAGATTAATTAAAATAAAAACAAATGGTTCATCTTTTTCATGCATTTACCACCAAAAATAAGAGAAACAAAAAGGGGTTTTAGTTTTTTTAAACTTTTGGTTATTTAAAGCTTTGATTGAGGTATTTTTTTTATTCGGTTTTTAATAATTTTCATGTTTTTGAGATCGTTGCTTCGAGTACTACAAAGCCCATGTCTTATTTGTTTGAATTCGATGATGATTTTGTGTTTTGCCATTGATGAGAGCTTGTGATTTTTGTTGTTTGATGATAGAAAATAAAAAATAAGTGATAGATTACAATGTTTTGTCTTTGGATTTTTGATGAATTTGAGTAATTTGGGCTAAATTGTAAAAATAATATTTTAAGGTACTAAAATGTGAAATAAATGAAATGTATGGACGTATATGAGTATAAAGAACACTCGGCCTGCCCACACGGGCGTGTGACCTCTATAACTTTGAAAAATGTTTGATTTTCGAAAAAATTTTGTATGTGCTCGGTTTAGTCCTGACCCCTTCCTAATGCATGTTTAAGGTCTCGTAGACCTATTTAAGGGACTCTATGTATGTGATTTGCTATGTTAAGATAATGATGTATCTTGTGTTGTGAAATGATCGTAAAAGTTTTGATATGTCCGATAATGCCTTTTAACCCTATTCCGGCGATGGTTTCCATGTTATAAACATTGGCATTGTACATGAAGAAACTAGTCTCCTAGAGACTCTCCCACTACGTTGAGGTTTTATGTGTTGTTAATCATTTGAATAGAATCTAATATTAAAATTTGAAGGTTCCCTTTATTTCTTAAAAATTCCTCGAGTTATAATCTAGTTTGAGTTTTAAAGTCGTTCATGCAACTATCCTTAAGAAATGTTACATGTGTTGATATCTTGTTAATTTGGTCCCTCAAATTATAAAATAATCCACCATTTCTTCCTTTTAAATATCCTACAAACATGCACAATTTTGTTCGTTAATCCAACTTCTTAGTATCCTTATCCAATACATGCACCGAACATTCTCATATCCTAAAGTGATTTAGGTTGTGCTTCCTACCATGCCATATTTCATACAGAATTTTAGGTAATGACTTAGTCGGTTCCTAATTCAAAATATAGCAAGTTGTTTGCAACGCATATCCCTAAAAGGATGTTGGAAGTTACGAATAACTTAACATTGAATGAATCATGTCAAGTAAGGTTTTGTTCTTTCTCTTAACTACACCTTTTTATTGTGGAAATCTTGGTGCGATCAATTGAGAAAGAATTTCATTTTCAATTAAGTATAGTACGAACTTGTTAAATAAAAAATTTTCAGCTTGATCAAATTGAAGTTTCTTAATGAATACATCTAATTGCTTCTCCACTTCTAAAACAAAACTCTTGGAATTTTTTAAAATTTTTAGTATTACGATGCATTAGATAATTATATCCATATTTAAAATAATTATTTATGAAAACTACGTAGTACTCATAACCTCTTCACAGGTGATGTTCATTGGACCAAAGTTGCTATAATAGAAGGGATAAACTTAGTAAAAATGGAAAAAAAAACCAATAAATAAAATAAATAACTTACTCTCATTATAAAAGTATTCTTTAAATTGTAATTGAAATTGAGAGAAAGAAAACTCAAAAAAGTCAGAAAGATGAATATTCCAATACGAAGTCAAAGTGGGAGCTGAGTGAAATCAAGGGTTTTAAAATTTAAAAAAAAAAAAAGCTATTTATGTTGAGATTGTCTTCCCATTGAGGTATTTATCATTTTTTTTATAATTTATTATGCACTGCGTTAAATAATCTAAAAGGATAAATACTTATCAATGGAAAGAGCAAAATCCTTGTTAACAAAGGATTAGAATGGGAATCAAGTTCAAAAAGGTTGGATTTTGGAGGGTTCAGCCATGGAAATAAAGGCAGGGTTGCGCCTGATGGAACGAGATGGGGTTAGGGTTTGGAGGTGGGATTGTGACATAAAGGAAGGGCTACTGATTTGTGCTGACCATGTCGGCGAGGATGAGTTGGACGAAGATGAAACACGAGTTTTAAAAGAAAGAAAAGAAAAGAAACACATAAATGAGGTGAAAATATTTAATTAGGTTGAAAATTTATCGTGTATTATAAAGTTTTGAATTTATTGTGTCTATTATTAAAAAGGGTGTATACTAATTACATCACATAATAATTTATTTAAACTTCTAATTTTATAAAGGAATTATTTTGTTCATTCATTTAATTTTTATCTTTTCAACCTTTAAATTTGTATTGTTTATCATATCACCCAAAATGGATGAAAAAATTAATATTTGTTAATTTTACTAACATGGCATTCACATGATAATCTACATGTATACCAAGTTAACAATTAATTTTTTTTACAAATTAAAAAATATTTTTAATTTATTTTTATAATTTTATATTTTTTAATAATTTTAAAAATATTTTTATAATTTTTTTTTCAAAATTTTAATTTTTTAAAAATTTATTAATTGTTGATATAACATTTACATGGCAATCCATATATATATCATACCAGCAAAGTTAACGTTTGTTAACTTTTCCATCCATTGTAGGTGACTTGACAAAAAACGTAAGATTAAAATCGAAAAAAGATGAAAAATCAAATGCACTAAAATAACTTCTTTTATAAAGTTGGAAGGCCAAATAAGTAATTATGCCTAATTAAATCTTATATCGAAAGAAGTCATACTATATATTTTCTAATTTTTAATAATTTTATCTGTAAGGCCTAAATTTTCTCCCGGGGCCCAACAAACCAATTAACAAACAGACCCAAAATAATTGGCCCAATACATTACGAGGCCTAAAGGGCCCAAAATCTGTTAAGCCAACAGAAATCCTAGTCTTTACTTTGAGTCCTCGCGCCGCACACCCCACCAACAGCCCACCAGGCCACGTTCGCCACCTCGGCATTGTGCTCCACCACGCCTCTAGTGTACCTACAAAATAGGAGGTAACAAACACAGTAGGGGACGAAAAAAGTGGGATTGTATTCTGTGAGATTTTCGGCTATAAAAGCCAAATCAGAATAATGTAAAAATGAGGTTTTTTTGGTGGAAATATATAGGAAAATACACTACGTTTTACAGAGAATACACACGATTTCTACAAAAATAAGCATAGTAGGTAGAAGCAGAGACTTGCGCATAAGATCAAAATAGGAGATCGGTTAAAAAACAAGGTGATTACGGTTTTTTGGCCTTTCGATTTTCGAGTTTCGTTTTTGCTTTTTCCTTTTACTTCAACATTGCATACGAAAATAGAAAAAGAGGGTATAAAAACCCTTTCCATTTTTCAGATTGATTTCATTGGTTTTCAAAAAACAAACAAAGTTTTAAAAAAGGAAAAGTAGAAGTCGTGAGGGTCTCACCGGGCTTCTTCCGGCCGCCGCAATCGATGCGCGCTTGAGGGGGGGCTCGCTGCAAAGAGGGGACTCAAACCCTAGAAAACAAGAAAAAGGGGGGGGGGAGTGTTCTGGTTTTTTTTATTTTTTGAAGCAAGAAAGCATAAATGAAAGAAATGTTTATTTTTAGTTTTTTAAAACTTTGGCCAAACAACGCCGTTTGAAGGTGGGGGGAGGGGAGCCCTGCGCGCTCGACTCGATCCATAGCTGGATCCGCGCGAATTTACCCTAAATAGGTAAATTGCGCGTTTAGTCCTCCCTTCTTGTGCCCTGTTTTAAGTGCGTCCTATTTCATTTTTTATTTTTTTAATCTTACCCTAAATCTAATCTGTCATTTCAATTTGGTCCTCGTTGAGCGCACCGTTTCAAAGGGTGGGATTAATTTCTATTTTGGTCTCCCGATGTCATGCGTGTATTACAATTTAGCCCTTTTTATCTTCTTTTATTTTAAATTTGGCCCAATGCTACTGTTTTTGATCCAATTTAGTCCCTCCTCAATTATTTTGTTATTTTACCATTAAATTAATTATTATTAAATGTTTTTTTCGCAATCATATTCTTTCTATTATTATTATTATTATTGTTGTTGTTGTTGTTGTTGTTGTTGTTGTTGTTGTTGTTTACTTTAATTTTTTTTATTATATATTATTGTTTTTGCTACTATTATTCGTTTTTTTTACTATTACCTTTATTATTATTATATTTACCATTAATATTACTTCTATTTTCACTACTGCTATTATTTTTTAAAAAAAAATTATTACTATGGTTTTATTATTAATGCTATTTTTAATTCACTAGTACTATTATTATTATAATTATATACTTTCTATTATATGTACTATAATTATATGTATTATTTTGCTTACTTTTCTTTTTGTATATTATTATTACATCTATATTTTTAGTATCCATATACCTTTATTTTGCTACTACTATTTTTATTAGTACTATTACTTTAATTTATTACTATTACCTTTTTATTAATATTTCTTTATTTTGGCTTATTATTGTTATTATTCTATTGTTATATATTTTTTTACCTTTTACTATATCCGTTAGTTTTATTAGAAGTATTATTATCATTACTATTTGTTTTATTTGTCACATATTATTTTTGTTATTATAATACTATTGTTTATTTTCCTTTCCCTTGTTTTTGTAGTTATTATTATCCCTTATTATTATCGTATTTACATTTCAATATTTTCTTTTTTTCAAAATTCATAAAAAAGGTTTTCACAAAGGTAATATTTCGTGTTTGGAAGTTCGAGAAATCGTGCCCAATCTGCTGGTTTCGATTTTTCGTTAAATCTAGATGACTAAGTATCCTTTAAAGATTTTGATCGCGTTTTTTGAATAAGACAATGTTTCACGTCTGGAAATTCAAGGAATCGTGCCCTAACGTGCTGGGTTTCAGTTTCCGTCTGTCCAAATCATTAAACATCCTTTAAAATTGTGTCTGTGTTTCCTTAAATTAAAAAACAAGGCAATATTTTGTGCTTGGAGGTTTTGAGAAATTGTGCCCTAACGTGTTGGGTTTTAATTTTCTGCTCGTCCAAAGGACTAAATATCCTTTTAAAATTTTGATCGTGTTTTCTCAACTTTAAAAATAAGGCATATTTCATATTTAGAATTTAAGGGATCGTGCCCTAACGTGCTCGGTTTCGGTTCTTTTGTTTGGCCAAATAATGGAATACCCTTTTGAAAATGACAATGCATGAATTTTGGAAATCATGAAACGATCTTGGTGTCAAAGGTTTAAAACATCGTATCCTAACGTGCTGGATGTGATATTTCATCCTTTCGGAACAAGAGAATTTCGATATCCAATTCGAATTACTCAAACATTTTCCAAAAGATTCGTATTTTAAAATCTCTTCCAATTTCCGATATTAGGACATTAATCAATCAATAAGGTACCAATTTTGGGCATTGCGAGGGTGCTAATCCTTCATAAAGACGAATCGACTCTCGGCCCGTTTTCTTAAAATTCGTAGACCAAAATGTTTTCTAAAGTGACCTAATCGCACTTCAAAAAAGATTGGTGGCGACTCCGTATTTCTTTTTAAAATCGGCCCATTTTTCAAACAAAAAATAGTTTCGACATTATCTAATTTCTTTTTCTATAATTTTTTAAATTTGTTAGTAATTTTTTATTTTTTATTTTCTAAAATTGTTTATTAGAATTTTTTTGAATTTTTTAAATTAATAATAGATTGACAAATTGTAAAATCATAAGAGTTAGAAATTAACTAAAATTTGCACTTTAATACCGATTACTAAATTAAGATCATTTTGTAGTTTATTAATATCAACAATAAGGCTAAAAGAAAAATAGAAAGAACGAAACCGGAAAAACCAAGCCTAACCAAAGTGATTAAATAATTTTTGAAATATATATTTAAGAAAAAAGCATGATTAAACTGAATTTTATTTTTTATTTAATTTATAACTAATTTTAATTTTATGATGTAAAATAAATACTTACGTTTAAAAGAGTGAAAATAGGTCAAAACTTCCGTGTAAAAAATCATCTTTTCAAAAAAACACTAAAATATAAAAGTATTTATTATTTTATTTACACGACAAATTATGTTTTTAACAATATTTATGAAAAAAACTTAAACAAATAATGCTCAAAAACCTTAAAGTAAACCTACTTTGTCAAAATAAGTTGAAAACTCAAAATCTAAAATTAATATGAAAAAACCAAAAATCTAATGGAAGTATCAGCAACCGTTCTTCATAAAATAAAAAATTTCAACCGAACAAATCTAAAACCCACCTCTTATCATCAGCGACATCTAGTCATTATCGGCATTTGATACCATTACATTAAATTGTAAAGGAGAGCTTGTATTGAAAACAATATAGCCGAGTTAAAGAATTGGTGTTTACATATGACTCGACAAATGAATTATCAACTGACATACACAAATAATCGTCTCTCTTGCATCATAAACAAAATTATAGCTTGAAGTTTCTTCATCTTGAATCATATAATTGGTGATGTAGAAGACAAATCCAGTCTCAAGGGGTTTCCAAAGTATGTTTTACATACGTAATTTGCAACCTGCAAGTTAGTGGCAATGGTTCATCTTCCTGGAATGCAAGGGGTAAGAACAACAAATAGAAAAATGACAAGCAAGAAAATTTTAAAATCATGCAATGGTTGCAACCTGCAAGTTAGTGGCAACGGTTCATCTTCCTAGAATGCAAGGGGTAAGAACAACAAATAGAAAAACGACAAGCAAGAATCATATAAAATCATGCAATGGCAAATGTGATTAGTTAGTCTCATCCTGATTTCTTCATTGTTTAAACAGCAAACTAGCTAGAAGTGTAAATTCACTTTGATTCAACTTTAGGTAAGTCTTTACACTATCTAGGAATTTTTTGTGGAACTTAATGAAAGTATCCAGGAAATAATTCCGACCTCGCTTGAGTAAGGCAGGATGAACAAAATGACAAAACCTGAGCTTTGATACTATGTTAAGCATCCAACTTAAAACTAATTGGAAGCAACAACTTTAGTATGAAACCACGAAAACCTGATACTTAGCAAGTATAACACCACTTAACACTGAACAAAGTTGTAACTAATCTACTAGTCAAGCCAGCATTTCAATTTTCTTCCAAAAGTGGAAGGGCTGTTATAGGTGTATTTCAATGCATCATTTCAAATCAATGACCAAAAAGCGTATTAATTAACAGTACATGTTAAGTTTATATCTATGTAGGCTAAATTTTTTATCCATAACTAACATTTATGTACATATTTGGACATGAATATAAAGTATGATGCTCTAAATATATGAAAAACTCTGAACAAATTGCATTTAGAAACATGAATGGTGCAGATACACACTAGTACTGGAGCAAACCATTTCTTTCAAGTAAATCTAACACTGACCAATACATATTGCTGCTAAAGCTGCAGCTTCGATTTTACCCTAACTCTTTAGGAAATTTGTTGCTAGCAAAGACCTAAATAGTAACTTAAGGGTTGATCTCCTAAATAGGATTAGAAATTTGTGGTTTTTCAGGAACTTTTGGGGGAGAGTCATGTTGCTTATAAGAACCTGACTCTTCAACCCATATTGTATTCATTAGGTCAGGCCTACAGGTCTACATCTTAGGTGAGTTCAAGTCCACAGCTTTGAGAGCTAAAACGAAACAATTCAATGGAATTTCCAAGCCAATCTTAATGATCACAGAACAATACTGCTTTGAAAAATATGACTCATGATTGTCTTAGAGACAACAACTTTTTGAGATGAATCACACGCAGTTATTTGTTAGTGTCAGATTACAGTTTCCTAATAAGGAATCTTGAGTGTATCAGATAGGATTCTGTAAATATTTTATTGATTGCTATCCTAACTTTAAGGCTGTGTTTTAAGGGACAGCATCCCTAGAATTAGTTTGTTTCCTAGTATAAAGTTTCCTAAAGTTAAGCTCACTATGTATATAAATATTATTGTAATTCCTTGTGAGAAAATATAATAGAAAAAGCCTATTTCTAACATGGTATCAGATTAGCCCGATTTCTGGGAATTTTTTTTCTTGTATTTTTTTACTCCCACTCAACCCTTAAGCCTGTCTATTTTGTTCAAAAGAAATATGTCTGAAATTGTCCAAACCAATACCAATGGGGATAGTTCAGAAGTCTCTATGAACAACTCCAACCCAACAAGTGAGTTGTAGAACATTCAAGTGGCCTACAGGTTAAATGGGAAGAATTACCTGAAGTGGTCTCAGCTGGTTCACACGTTCTTGAAGGGAAGAGGAAAGTTGAGTCACTTACTCGAAACAGGACCTAAAGAAGGAGATCCTAAGTTTGATGCTTGGGATGAACAAGACTCTATGGTAATGTCTAGGTTATGGAATTCTATGATGCCAGAAATCAGTGACACATGCATGTTTCTTAACTCATCCAAAGAAATATGGGGAGGTCGTGAAGCAGACTTATTCTAAAATTCGAGATGCTGCTCAAATCTATGAAATCAAGACTAAGATTTCATCTACCAAGCAAGGAAGTCGTTCAATCACGGAGTATTCTAATATGTTGCAAAGCTTATGGCAAGAGATGGATCATTACCAGTGCATTCAGATGAAGTGCAGTACAGATGCGGCACTCCTGAAAAGGTTCGTTGAAAAGGGTCAAATTTATAATTTTCTTGCTGGGCTAAATGTTGAGTTTGATGCAATAAGAGTCCAAATACTTGGAAAAGAGGAGCTACCATCACTAAATGAGACAATCGTGATTGTTCGTGCTGAAGAAGGAAGAAGAGGAGTTATGATTGAGAATAGTCAAATGGATAGTTCCGCCTTAGCTACAAAGGCTGTACATGAGAAGAGATTTGGCCTGGAACAGCCAACTAGCGATGATAGTAAGTGCATGTAACTTGCCTATTAAAAGGGAGTCTATATGGTGCACCTACTGTAAAAAATCTCGTCACGCTAAAAAAATTTGGAAGCTCCATGGGAAGCCATAGACAATTTAAAAGAATTTTTGAAACCGATGGACAACTAAAGGAACAAGGGCGAGCAAATATAGCAAGGCAATTTGGATGGAGAAAAGAATTCTCAAGAATCACCTGGTGCATTTAATAAAGACGAAATTGAGAAGTTGAAGACTTTGCTAAGATCATTGGAAAAAGTTTCTTCAACAGGTACTTGTAGTTTGGCTTTTTCGGGTATATCCTCTTCTCAAAATTCTAATGTCTCGGATACAGTCACCAACAAGTCTTGGGTCATTGACTCAGGAGCTACAGACCATATGACCCACTCCTCACAAGAATTTGTTTCATATACATCTTGTCCTAGTAATAGAAAGATAACGAGAGCCGATGGTTCCGTGATCACATGATGGTGGTCGGTGATATTGTTATAAACAAGACTCTTACTCTTAAAAATGTCCTTTACGTTCCTAAACTATTTATCAATCCTCTCTCCATCAAAAAAATTACCAAAGACTAATTGTAGTGTGGTTTTTTATCCCAATCAATTTTTTTCTAGGAACAGAATACAAAAAGGATAATTGGACATGCTAAAGAAGTAAATGGCCTATACTATCTTGAAGAATCTAGTGGAGAAGTTAGTGCTCTGAATTCCTCACCATTATCTTTCATATCCAAGTCTGTTAAAACCAGTAAAGACCAAATTTGGCTCCATCACCTTCGCCTTGGTCATCCATCATTTAGAGTCCTTAAAATTATATTTCCTTCATTGTTCAAAGGGATAACTGTTGACAAATCCCATTGTGATGTTTGTGAACTTGCCAAACATAAACGTACCTCTTTTCCGGTAAGCAATAAAAGAACATCCGCTCCTTTTACTCTTATTCATAGTTTTATTTGGGGACCATCCACTATTTCAAACATCTTTGGGGCTCGGTGGTTTGTATCCTTTATTGATGATTGTACCCGTCTGTCTTGGATATTTCTTTTAAAACAGAAATCTGATGTAAGGTCTGTCTTTTCAACCTTTTACAACATGATCAAAACACAATTTGGAGCTGAAATAAAACGGTTTAGGTCAGACAATGCCAAGGACTATTTCAATCAATTTCTCTCCCCATATTTTCAAGAAAAAGGCATTATACATGAGTCATCTTGTGTTAGCACACCCCAACAAAATGGTGTTGCCAAAAAAAAGAATGGACACATTTTAGCTATTACCAGAGCTCTCTTGTTTCAAAAAAATATCCCTAAACAATACTGGGGGAGGCTATTTTAACTGCTACTCCTATGATAAATAAATTGTCTACAAAGGTCCTTGGATCTCAAAGTCCTATGCAAGTTCTAGCAAAATTCTTTCTTGATTTCAATACCTCAAACCTTACTCCCAAAATATTTGGATGTGTTGCCTTTGTACATGTACATTCTCAAAATAGGGGAAAACTCGATCCATGATCTGTCAAATGTGTCTTTCTCGGTTATTCCTCCACACAAAAAGGGTACAAATGCTATCATCCAGCCACAAAAAAATTTTATGTTTCAGCGGATGTTACTTTTGCAGAAGAAGAGAATTTCTTTACTCGTCCTTATCTTCAGGGGGAGAACTTATTCACAGAAGATAAGGATAGAGAATTCTTTCTTCTTGATTTTCCAACTCCTGTCCAGCAGTCAAACACTCAGTCATTGCCTACCAACCAACCTGCCCAACTTGATTTTCCAGCTTCTGTCCAATAGCCAAACACTCAGTCCTTGCCTACCAACCAGTCTGCCCAACTTGAACCTATGCAACCCGAAATAGAGCCTAATACACCCAAATCACAAAAAGGGATTCAGGACACTACTCGTCCTTTGCTAGTTTACTCAAGGAAGAAGGCACCAGTGCAAGTTCAATCATCTTTTTCGGATATACAACCTACTACTCTACAACCCGAGGTAATTACTGAACCTACTTTGAATACTACTGAAAATTCAAATCAGAGAGACTATGATTTTCCCATTGCTATTAGAAAAGGAACTAGAGCCTGTACAAAACATCCCTTATACTTATTCATGTCTTACAAAAATTTGTCCCATAACCACAAAGCCTTTCTTACTAGCCTAAATTCTATCTCCATTCCCAAAACTGTATCCGAGGCATTAGATAATGAGAATTGGAAAAATGCCATGAAGATTGAAATGGAAGCCCTTGATAAAAATAAGACATGAGATTTAGTAAAATTACCGAAAGGAAAAAAACCAGTCGGATGTCGTTGGGTGTACACAATGAAATATAAGTCAGATGGTTCTTTGGAGAGGTACAAAGCAAGATTGGTTGCTAAAGGGTACACTCAAATGTATGGAATAGACTACCTTGAGACATTTGCTCCTGTTGCAAAGATGAACACTGTGAGAGTGTTGTTGTCACTCGCTGCCAACCGAAGCTGGAAATTACAGCAATTTGACATCAAAAATGCCTTTTTACATGGTGATCTTGAGGAGGAAGTCTATATGGATGTTCCACCAGGGTTCGGTCCAAATACAAGACAAGTAGTTTGCAAACTAAAAAAGGCTTTGTACGGACTAAAACAGTCCCCGATAGCTTGGTTTGGAAGATTTACCAAAGTAATGCTCAAGTTGGGGTATAAACAGAGTCAAGGAGATCAGACTCTATTTGTAAAGCACTTATCTTCAGGGGGAATGATAGCTTTATTAGTTTATGTAGATGACATTATAGTGACTGGTGATGATCTGGAAGGAATGGAAAATTTAAAGAAATGCCTAGTAAAAGAATTTGAGGTCAAAGAGCTTGGTAAGTTAAAACATTTCCTTGGTATTGAAGTAGCACACTCTCGGGAAGGAATCTTCATATTCAACAAAAATACATAATTGATTTGTTGACAGAGACGGGCAAGTTGGGATGTAAACCAGCAGAGACACCCATAGAGGTGAACCACAAACTTGGAGATGCACTAGAAGATGCAGCGGTTGATAAAGGTTCATATCAAAGACTTGTGGGGAAGCTCATTTACTTGTCACATACTAGACCGGATATTGCCTATGCAGTTGGTGTTGTAAGTCAGTTCATGCACAATCCCAAAGAATCACATCTTCGAGCTGTGTATCAGATTCTACAGTACGCACTCCAGGCAAAGGAATCCTATTTAAGAAAGGGGAGAATTTAACCCTTGAAGCCTATACTGATGCAGATTATGCAGGATCTATGGTTCATAGAATTTGCACTCCATATGTGTCCACTGACGATCAACTGGCAGATATCATTACCAAAGGATTATCTGGGAAGACCTTTCAGAAACTAGTAAGCAAGCTGAGAATGGATGATATCCACTTCCCAGCTTGAGGGGGAGTGTCAGATTACAGTTTCCTAATAAGAAATCTTGAGTGTATCAGATAGGATTCTGTAAATATTTTATTGATTGCTATCCCTAACTTTAAGGCTGTGTTTTAAGGGACAGCATCCCTAGAATTAGTTTGTTTCCTAGTATAGAGTTTCCTAAAGTTAGGCTCACTATGTATATAAATATTAGTGTAATTCCTTGTGAGAAAATATAATAGAAAAAGCCTATTTCTAACAATTAGATACAAGTTTAAGCATAAAACTGAAAGCTTTTTAATAATGAGAAACGACAGACTTGTTTCCACATATATTAATTCAATTTTTTTTTAAATGAAAAACCGAAAATATGAATCACATATAAAAAAGACTGAATAGGCATAACATGGTTTAAATAATGTTGGATTAATCCAATTTGGTACCTGTTTTGGGGCTCGAAACTGAATTGAAATTTTACAATAATGCTTCCTCATGCCAAACCTAAACAAGGAAAACAGTCTGATATGATGCATTCAGTAAAAAACAAGTTGGCAAGAAGTACCCTTTTATCTTTTCCTCACATTGCTTTGGCACAAATGAAATTCTATATCGTTGTACTCACTTGAAGGGATTAAATGTTACAATGACGTAATGAAGTGATCTGCTGATTGTTTACTTACATGAGAATACATCAATCAATAGGGTGTTTGTCAGCTTGGCGAGACGTATAATGTGCAGAAAGCAAAATTAGAGAAAGGAAAGCACTAGCTACAAAAATTGCATCAAACCACCGGTGGTAAAAGTCAAACTGAATATCTCCACCCAAAACATCTGTTATAATCAACCTGCCAAGGGATACACAACTCATAAGCTACAGGTTTTAAACTGAAAAGAGATATTTAACATCCAGGAAATTATTACAAACTAAAGGGAATATTTTTCTTCCTTAATAAGAAACAGAATAGTTATACAAACTCATCAATCAAGCCATACCTGTACTCAGTCCTCAAACTTTTTCTTATCAGAAGAATTGAAGAGAGGAAGTACATTCCCATAATTTCAGAAAGGAAAAGGACAACATTGCTTGAAGATCCACTACCAACTCTGGAAACTGCAAAGAAGAACTGCATGCAACAAAACATTGTAAGTAAAGCTGCAGATTACTAGATACTAGGAACCACAAACTACTTCTAAAACAAATATGATTTCATTCAATAATGAAGATAGGGCACATAAGGTGGACATGATGCCTCAAGCTTGCTGCTCATGCATACAACAAAATGAATATATATAAAAAAAAAAAAACAATAGTCTCCATGAGGTCAATTAATAGTAAGAACAACAATAGCAATAAGTCAATGATCAATGATCAATGATGATGACAGTCATAAAAGCTGCCAAAGTAGCAACATAGAAACAATAAGATGACCTGAATATTTTAAAGGTTTTTACATTGTTAACGAAAATTCATTGATTCTGGATCGGCAAAACAGAGATTTTTGGATTTTCAGTAAAATGTAGACATAGCATATGGTAACTAAAACTGCTGAACCATATAAAAACCAGAACTACCATGACAGCCACCAAAAACGAACAAGATTACCTTCATTAGATTTGTTAAGAAACCCCGCACTGATATTGTGATCAAGATTCCAATAAACAGCAGGGAAATATACTGCAAATAACAAATATAAAAACAGTAAGATGCCAACTATTAACCCCAACCAAAAGACTGTATAGTTTAATACCTAAAGGCAACAAGATGGTTAACTTTTCCTAAGTCACAAAATGCTAGAACCAGCACTCACTGTACAAATGAATCAAATACCTAAGCACAGATCATTTGAAACAAATTATACAAGTATGAAAAAAATTTATACGAAGCAATACCAACTCAGGTTCTAAATTTATTGACCTTTGACTAAATGAAGTTCTAAATTTATTGACAAATGTACAAAAGTTCAAAATTATTGACCTTTTAGAACACCTAAATAGTAAGTTCTCAATTGTTTATAAAAAAGTAGCAGGGTCTAAATTTATTGACATTATAAAGTACCTAATGCAGTAAGGTGTATTCACAACTGACCTGTGATAACAATGCAGCATCTATTCCAATATCAAAGAACTGCAACAATATGGTAATTGACATTGTAACAGGGTCAACTGAACCAGCCTGCCACAGAAACAGATTTTATGGTACATTACAATGATCTTAAAATAGGAGAGAAAGATAAAGATAGCAGAGATCATTCAGAAAGGCCACACCTCCTTGAAAACAACACTTTGTAATGACTGCAGGGAGAAAAAAAAAAAAAAAAAAAAAAGATCAATCAGGCAACTTCTTCATGCTTTAAATCTTAAATCGGAAGAAAAACAAAATCAAAAGGAAATTGATAAATAAGCAATTTCACAAACTCAGAATTAAATAGTAAACTTTTAAGGACCTAACCAGCCTCAGAAACCCTTAGCATAAACAACAAAAACTAAAAATTGAAGCTGTAGGTCTAATACATTGTTAGAGAGTTGTTTCTGTTTCAAGAACACTACCATGTAGTAAGTTCACATTGTCCTTGTTTGGACACAATGAAATACACTGATTCATGCTCTTTCCCTATTCTCAAAGCAAAGGTTGCAAACATTTCAGAGGACTTCACCACTTCAGCCCAAATGTAGGCTACTCAAGTCAATGTGCAATAGAGCTTTTATAGGCGTAAAATGCCCCACCACATCTTGCAATTATCCATTTATATCACCATTGTAACGTGTCAGTTTGTTAAAGCTGTGGTAACATAAGTTCTCTATCATTTTGATAGCATACTATAATCTTCATAGTGGGAATTAAGTTAAAATGATATAAATCTTATTAAGTTGATTAAGGGAAACTATAAGATGAGCAGACACTAGCTCATATCGGAGAAGTAAAGTTTCAGTAAAAAATGAAAAATTAAAGATTCTAAAGTAGCAAAAAAAGGAAATCCTACAGAAATAGGGCCCTAGCTCGTATTGGAGGAGAGGTAAAGTTTCAGTAAAAAATGAAAAATTAAAGATTCTTCAAGTAGCAAAAAAAGGAAATCCTACAAAAATAGGGCCCCCTAAAAACATAAACACCAAAAACATGAGCATCTAGCTATCCATGAAATCAACGAGATTTTGAACTTTTAGGACGTTACAAGAATTAGACCTCATTTTCACTAAATGTTTGTCAGACATGTCAATTTTTGCAATCTTAATGATTGTTATCTTCAACATATTTCTTTATAGAAGGCATCTCATTTTCAGGCCACTAAATTTTACTCTTTACTCGAAATGAACGAAGTAGTAAAGGGAAGAAAAATTCCTTGATGATATACCTTAATCATTTTGTACACACAATAAACTGAACCTGCATATCCAAGCAAATTCTGCATATGGCCCTTCCATGTTCGTGAATAAGCAGCAGCCTCCTGCAAAATATAAACAAGAAGACCAACAGTTGCTTTCCCTGAAAGAAATCTAAATCAAAAAGGAAAAGGAAAGGAAAAAGTCTATCTTAAATAAATAGAACAATCTGGGACCAATATGTAGCATAATTGGTACATCTTCTTGAGCAAAACATTACAGGGTAGCTAGGACGGTGACAATCATGTTTATCAAAATACTTAAACATGGACTAAATTTCAAACAAATAAGTACTGGTATTTTGGCCTTAAAAAAACTACAAGAAATAGCAAAACAGAAAGTCTTTTACATTTGTTAATATCAATATCTTATTTTCTATTTCTCAGCATCTTTTTGCTTTAATCAATGCATGGTAAATATTATACAAGAGAGCAGTTCACTATATCAATTTTCAAGAAGATTAGCAGATAATATGACAGCACAATATCTCATGTCAATTTGATTATACTTCTGTTATCTCTAAGACATAATCCATCATCTAAACATCAGATTTTAAAGTGCCCACTGATCTGACTAGCTCTGAGCCTTGGTTTGTTTCCACTTTGAAAGATTAGAAGACCTTAAGAGACAGTACAAAAAAAAAATCATATCCAATATAGTTAGAAAACAAGTTTACAGCTGAAGTTAGACCTTAGCTTGGCGAAGCTCATAGATTTCCAAGAATAACTGCTTTGAAAGCTCTTCCAGAGCTTGAACCTCAGCATCCAAGATTTTAATGTCTGCAAAGAAAGATGATTAACCACTTCATAGATTAGAAAATATTGAATCATAATTATTATTTACCTTCCAAATGTAGAACCCAAATGCCAATGTGAAGAGAGTGAAATAAAACATCTACCTTGGAATTCTAAAAGTACATAAACACAAAATAGGAAAGCCACTGAGACGCAAAAGCCAAGAAACAAGCATAGATGACTGTCAAGAAAAAAGAAATTCAAAACACTATGTGAAAACATAACATCAGTACATCAAAAAGTTTAAATTGGCAATTCAGTCTGTCCATAAAAGTTTGAAACTTGAGTCAAAACTTTGATAACAATAAAGCCACTAGGCCCAATACCAATTTAGACCAAGAAAAATAGGCAGGAACTTTTGTCTCCCTGATGCTTACAGGCAGGAAATTGCATTCAATGAATGAACCATGCCTTTAAGCGTGGATAACAAAACAAGGTTAAATTCCACCAAAACTAAAAGGAAAACAATACTGCCATTTCTCCACTTTAGTTCATTCTTACAAAATCTACAATCTCACAGTAGAGGTGTAATAGCTATAAAGAAACCCATAGACAAGAAGAGCCATGACACATAAACATCACAAAAAATAATATATCCAACTTTTAAAGAGAAAAAGAGAAAGAAAGTAAAAATCAAATTGAAAAGGAAATGAGACATATGAAAGCAAATGCCTTCACTTATTTGATGATCAAAATGTCAAGACATAAAACCGTGCAACCATAATGAATAACATTTCCAAATTTGAGTCTATTAGATGATAGTTGAGGTTCATATAATAGTATGATTATCCAAGGAGAAATCCTATGGACTTTATTAAGGTGTCCTGGAAACATTAAAAGGAGAAACATCAAAATAAAAGCTTCGAAGTCGAAGATTTTATACAGAATATACCACATCACAAGTTCATCAGTATAGGGAATTTTACAGTATATTTTGAAGAGGGGGAAAGGAATGAAGACCTTGTTCCTTTTGATCATCTTGCACTGAACGTACAACCGTGCCTACAATCCTTTTGAAGAAGGATCTGCCCTTTAAGTACTGAAACATAAATCTTTAATTAGCCAAAAGAAAATAGTAACTCTAGTCACTGCCAATCACAGGACTTGAGAAGCACGTAGGTTTTATGGTCAAAATATAAATAAATTGATTTTAAAAAATGGCAAGAAATAAACAAAAAAAACTAGACAAGAACAAATCATATCAAATTCAAATTTGACAGAATTTAAAACCAATGAATATTTAGCTTAAGCAGAATGCTATAAATGCTATTTATGTTTATCTCCATTTTCAGCCGCAAACTATGCTTCATTCATAACCTTAAATATTTCTATTGGGGTCATTAAAGACCCCAACCAATAAATTGCATCAATTTGAAAGTGACGAGACAAGGAGCAAGAGCAGTAAACCTCATCAGATCCTTGAATTCGTTCCATCTCCATTTGAGAAAGAATGATTTTCTTTTTCTTAGCCACACAAGTCTCAATTGATTGCATTAGTTGTCTCTCCAATGCTTTAATCTCTGATTCATCAATCTCTCTGAAAGTAACAAATCAAAATCATTTAGATACATAGAAACAACCATGATACAGGAAAACTAAATATGCCAACGTTTGATTTTACTCATGTGTTAGCCATAAACAGAGAAGAATTAAGGTTGCAACCAACAAGTTATGATCAAACAAAATACTAAGCAAGCAATGAAAAATAATTGAGGAAAATTATATTCTGCACATAACACGGGGGAAATGGTTCTTAAAATATGAAGCATGCAGGAAGTCAATCTGTTTAACTCTTCTGCATCCAAGAACCAAGAAATCAGATAACCAATACATGTCAATACCTGATGAAAAGTGACAAATAGCTGTATGGCAAATTTACAGCACCGAAACCAGATAGGACAGCCATAACAGTTACTCCCACAACACCAATTCGACTAACCAACTGAGGCATCGTGAAGAAACCTGAAAAACAAAAATCAAAAGGAGTTGAGAAGCTGGAAAGCAGGAGCTAATATTTCTGAAACAATTGCGCAAAAGATGTATGCATAACATTAAAATTAAACCATTATCCTTGGATCTAGGTTGCCAATAACGCCAGAAAGTCCAGATTTTTTGCCTGCAACTATTAACTAGGCAGAAGCATAATCTTTTAAAGAAATAAGAAATGTGAAAATGTAAAGGGTGAGCTGACTGATCTCACTTGCCTTATCAACAAGACTCTTATAGTACTTTTTTTTTTTAATTATACCTCCAAACCAATCATAAATTTCTCTTTAGCCAAAACTGGAAAATAAGTTCCAACCTTGGCATCCAGCTAATATTCATGGAACGCTGCAGCCTATATTATTTTTCTAAAATCTTAAAAGCAGACACATTTGCTCCAGTGCAATCTAATTATAAGCATCCTCCAAAATTTCAGGCGTAGTCCTCATATCATTAAGATAGACTTTTGGAATCATTTCAGGAAACCAGTTTAATCATAAAGAAGAAAAATATGTATAAACATAATGAGTTTGTGCCTGTGCATGAGAGCCACATTGAAACTATGAACTTAACTAAATGCAAACGAAAAGACCTTTGTCTGGAGAGGGCATGGGAAAGTGAACACCCATGCGCCAAAAGGCATAGAGAAATGCCAACAAAAATATTATAGCTCCAAGTCCAGCCCGCTCCTTCCTCACACCTGAGATGCACAAACAGAAGACATTAATAGGCCTAAACGATAATACTGAACCCAAGTAATCATGTTATTAGTTTTCAGTTTCATGAGTAGCATGTCTGCTCTCAGAAACTTTCACTAACAGTATTCCCACATGCATAGGCATGAATTGACAATATTAGGAACACAGTAACTATTCTTGTAGATCCCTTTCAGCTCAGAACTCAACTGTGTGACAAAGATGTGTAAACGGATAGTATAAACATAGTATATTCACCATCTACCAGAGGTAACTCATTAAAAATGATGGTTACTCAATGATATGGATGGTCATATCAAGGGGAAGGAGAAACAGCAAAGTCCCAGAAAGGTTAATATCTCAACACTAATCCTCACAACAGAAACAACAAGTCTATTATAACAGAAAGTAGGTGTTAAAACAATTCAATTAGCTTTTAAAAATAACAAACTTACCACTATTGCAAAGCATCAAGTAGCAATGGTAATATGGCAACATGAATACTAGTAGCAAAATCAAACAGAATAGATCCACCTTCCAGTTTATCAATCTTGCCCTGTCAACAAAAGGGGAAATATGCGTTAAATGGGAATTATGACATTCAAATAATTAAATGAATGTTTACAACCACCCTAGAGAAAATTAATAAAATGTAGAACAAAAGCACAAACCAAATAAGCAACAAAAATTTAAAATTCAGAAGTTTAATGCACTTCATTATCTTATGAGTTAAGAGAAGGGGGACTTCTAATAAATTGTACCAACAGATTCACATTTCAAAAAGGATCAATTTACTGGATTAGCCTTTGGATAGAAGATTAAGCTCTACAGAGAATTAATAAAATGTAGAACAACAAAAGTGCAAACCAAATAAACGAAAAAAACTTTGATATTCAAAAGTTTAATGTACTTCATTAAACTGTACGTACAGTTTAATGACTTAAGAAAAAGGGGACTTCTAATAAATTGTACGTACAGATTCACATTTCAAAAAGGATCAATTCACTTGAATTACCCCTTGAATAGAAGATTAAGCTCCATAGTTGCATTAAAACTAATATACTCAAAATCAAGTGTGAAAGTACACCTTTTTTCCTTACCATATTCTCTTCCAATAAACTAAATAGCATGTATACATAGAAGTGACTTAGTTAAACATTCAGATATATAAAAGCCAATAGATGTTCTAGCACAAAAATAAAATAAACCAGTCTTCTGAAAGCAAAAGGAAATTACATAAAGCAACAACTAAAAGGTAATAGAAAAAGAGAAGAAGCAAGCAATAATATGCAAATTACATTCACCAGCCTCCAAGTAGTCTCAGAAACCAGGAAAATTCTGAATCATCAGATTCCAATTCAATTTCTCTTCTTTTTCTTTTTTTTCTTTTTTTTCTCATTCACAGACAACTAAAAAAGAAAACCAAACGCCGTACAACTATAATACTCAAAAGCCCTAAAACATAAATGGATAGTTAACTGCTAAAGCACGATTCACACAATCGATCTCAATAGTTACATTGATCCAAAACTCAAATATCCAATTTCTATAATACTATCCATTCCCAATTTCTCAATAATAATTTCCCCAAAAGAAACTAGTATTCAACTTCATTTCCTCTATTCACAAAACCCACAAAAATAATTACACTGAAAAACCACTAAACATACATAAAAATTTAGTGAACTCCTGAAAAAAAAAGAGAGCAAAATTAGACTAAACTAACAGAAACCCAATATCTAAAACAACAGAAAGAAAATCCAAAGAGAGAGGAAGAGAAAGGGCGACTCTTACTCTCTGGAAAGGACAGGGATGATCTCAAAAAGAACAAGCTGGAGAAGGTTACAAGAGAAAGCGAAAACAACACTGAAGATGATTTGAACCAAAGCTCTTTTTTCCTCGTACTCTTTGTAAAGTCTCCGGTTTAAGAACCAAAGACCTGCCCATCCTAGAAGAACTAGAGATCCAATTACAACCATTCCCTCGTAGATCCCCCATCCCCACGCCATCTTCTCTACAAATTTCCTCTCGCTTCTTTTCGAAATCTTTTGCTTTTTTTTTTTTTTTTCTGGATTTGCTCTCTGCTGTTATTTTTGGTGCTCCTCTGTTCAAGTAATTTCCGTACGACTGGGAAGGATGCTCGTGCTGCTTTTGGCTTTAAATTTTAGATTTTTGGGTAAACTATCAATTGCCAACTTAGCATTTAACAATCATTTAGCCTACCACTTGAGGGCAGTCCTTGGTAGTTTATCGGTAGACTCACTATTTCGTAATAAAATAATAATTAAATAATTAAAATATAATATTTTAAATATAAGTAATTAAAATATAATATTTTAAATATAAATGATTAAAATATAATTTGAAGAGAATAAAAATAACTATTTTTGTAATTTACTCTTAGATTTTTTTGAGACTTTTATATATATTTTTAGAGATAACTTAAAATTTGGCCCGACAAATAAGTTCATATTGGCCTCTAAAATTTTTTAACCACTTTGACCCCTAAATTTGAAAATAATTATTTATTTAATTCTATTCTATTAATGACTGTGAAATAAAAGGGATAATGTGACTTTTAGCCCCTAAACTTGGTATGTAGGTTCTCATTGGTCCTTTAACTTGACAACTAAGTTCCTTTAGTACTTGTACTTTTTTTGGTCTATTTTGAACTTGAAAACTAAGTCTATTTTGATCTCTGAACTTGAAAATTTTAAATGTTTGATGAAGTGGCACTTCAAAATTAAAAATAAAAAAATTAGATGATGATGTGGTACAATCTCAGAGTATCCTATTTAATATTTTAATATCTGAACCGGTGGTTGATTAAGTTAGATCACCTATGTCATACCCCAAAATTAGGTCTAGAAGTTTCGAGGATAAATTAGAAATTTTAGCACGGAATGGGTTTGAAAATTTTGAATTATAATAACCCAAAATTATTTTTGACTATAGCTTGTTGAAAATCAAATCAATTTTTGAAAATAAGGTAGAAAAAAAACTTCAATTTTGAAAAGAGGACTATTTTGTAAAAAGGGTTAAATTAAAAGTAGTTTTAAAAAAATAAACCAAGTTTTAAAAATCAGCCTAAATTTTTCCATTCACCCTACTTTTGACGTGAATGAAAATTAATAAGAAACCCCTTCATCCATTTTCATTGTCTCGTCCATTAGAGAAGAAAACCTCACAATTTCATCTTTCGGTTTTTTGTCTCTATTACTCTGTTCTCTTGTTTTCTATTATCCTTCAAACATAAAAACCCCTTTGAATTCAAAGAAAGACACTAAGAACACCATTAAATCCATTGATTTTCGTCAAGTGAGTTTTTGAATTCAAAGAAAGACACTAAGAACACCATTAAATCCATTGATTTTTCTTCAAGTGAGTTTTTTTCAAACTTTCAATCAAACATTCGTTTTTCTCCTATCGAAGGTAACGAGTCGATTTCCTATTAGTTTTTAATGATATCTGGTATTTTAAATAGAGTTTTTACATATTGAATCGAATATTATGAATAAATGCCGAAAATTGGGTTGTTAATGGTAAATTTCGAGATTTTGAAAAAAAAAAAAAAAGGAGATTTCAAAGTGTTTTTCAATTAGTTTTGATATGATTAAAATGTTTCTAAACTTTTCCTAAAGTTTCGTTAAAAGATTCTAAGGTTTTAATAAGTTTTCATAAAAAATGGTTATTTTATGTCGAAATTTCAAAATCAGTGTAATTTTGTGTAGTTTGAAGGTTGAGAATTATTCTTAGATGTATAATTAGATGATTGAAATCGATTATAGGCAATGAGAATGAGTAAATATTAAAATATTTGAGTTTCAAATTTATTAGTTAAAAATTTTAGTTCCAAGAGGAATTAGTCTTAGACCCGTGTTTTTGTTTGTCTAATATGTGTTATGGCTGCTAACTGATTGTGTATATTGTGGGATTATTATGTGTGAAGCTTCGGAATTGTTAGGACCTTCTTCGAGTATGGCAAAAGGCAAAGAAAAGCTAGTTCAAGCATTCGACAATTAGGCGAAAGCGTGAATGGTGAGTGTTTGGAATCGCTACTAGTAGACACGATTCATAGTGTTAATTGGGAGCTTATAAGTAACATAAACACCTATTCTAAGTTTCAAGTGTAAGCTTTCTTATACCCCTGTTTAATTTGCAAAATATGTGATTGTGTGATGTAGATTGAGTATTAAGATGTGATAATGTGTCATGTGATATATATATTTGTAATGGCTATTATGAATGTGTTAATTATGGGTATGTTATACATATCGAATGACAATGATGATGTTGTGTTAGCGATATAAATGTGCAGTGAAAGTGTGCAGAAAAAGGTAAATACATATCTATTGAATTGTGGAATGTGATGTTGATGTGACTAGTAAAGTAAGTGAATATTAGTACGTGGTATGTGATAATCTGTTTTTTAATGCAATTATATGTGAACGGATATGTGATGGCTCAATGAGCATAGTTGTGGCACTTAAAGTGCAATTAAGGGACCGTTTATTTACATGTAAAAAGTTTTACAAAAAATATTTTTTTGCATTTTCATGTGTTTGTTTCACAGAAAACAACTTGGTCAGCGGAAAATGACTTACAAGTCAACGTAAAATAAACCTTTTTTCCTATAAAATGGCTTACCCTTTTGAAAAGTATAAGTCATTTTCCGAAAAAGAGCTCCTCTATAAGTAATTTTATTTTTATATATAAATTAACTCAAATCAAACTTAATATTATTATATTAATAATAAATTTTATTTTTAAAAATATTTAAAATTATTAAAATATTAATATTAAGTATTATATGTTTCAATATTATTAAGCATACATATTTAATTATTTATATTTAGTCATATAATAAATTATTAATATAATTAATATAATTTATTATTTTAATAAATTATTTCATATTTCAATTTTATTTTAATAATAATTTTTTAAAATAATAATTTTAAATAATATTCTTCACATATTATTGAAAATATCCAGTATTAATATTTTAATAATAAATATTTATTACACTTATAAATATATTAATAATAAATTTTTGTAGTATAAAGGTTAAAATATGTCATAAGTCTATATACTCTTCATAAATTTGTAATTTAGTCTTTGTACTTTTATTTTCAAGAATTTAGTCCCTCTACTTTTCAGATTTGAAAATCAAGTCAAATTGTTGACATTGTTAAATTTTTTTTTGTCAATTTTGTTGATGTCACATTTTTAAATAAAAAATGCTCCCTTGATAGTCATGCAATTAAAAAATGTCGTTGTAATATACCTGAATTTAACAAAATATTTTTAGTATATGCAAAAACAATGTAAAATATAAATTTATAAATATAAAATAAACTCAATTAAACATTGAAAAGATAAGAAATATCAAATGTATGCTTGTTTCTTTGAAAATAGTTTTTATGAAATATTTTTAAGAAATCTATCGAACAATAGAAAATATTTTACATAGATTCATCCAAATACCATAAAATATTTACTTTTCCAGGAAAGCAAGTCATTTTCCAGAAATCATTTTCCGAAAGCCATTTTCAATGAAACAAACAAACCTTAAATGTGAATCGGATAAGTGTGCTACGTGTACAAGTTGTGATTTGAATTGATGTTTATGAACAAGGATTATGTGTATGAAAACAGTAATTAAATGTGTGAATTTTATGAATATTTTGGCCTTGTGATCTCGTGAAACCGTTGGATATAGTTGGCATGCCATAGGATTGTGAGTACTCACTCTTGTGTTGTGTTTTTAGGGCATTGAGGCCTGAGATAGTTTTGGAGAGATAAAGGAATGTGAGCTCAGCTCCATTCACCAGGATATGTTGGTGTGTTGGAGAATATTTAGCTTTATGCTACACTTATGGGATATGTTAGACTCTTTGAGTCGTTGGTGTGATAGAGATGCGTGTATCCAATGTGTGGTGATAGAGCCCACTTTTATGTTTCATGTTACCAAGTTGCCAAATTATCATTAAGTGATTAAAATATGAAAATGTTGTGTGTAAATTCATGTGAATATATAAGCTAGACTTGTGAGCTATTAAAGCATGAATACGTTGTTTTGTCTTAAGGAATTATCGTAAAATGAATTATATATATGAGTTAAGTGTAATTGCATGTGAGAGTATATGCTAACTATGGACTTCGTTAGTGGGCTGCCCTTAACACCTACTAAGAAGGATGCAGTATAGGTCATCGTGGATCAGTTGACCAAGTTAGCCCATTTCATACCAGTTCGTACTGATTACTACTTGCAGAAGCTGGCCAAACTGTATGTGGTTGAGATAGTGAGACTGCATGGGGTACCATATTCCATCATATCAGATAGAGGTCCTCATTTCACGTCTTGGTTCTAGAAGAAGTTACACGAGGCTTTGTGTACAGGATTGGACTTCAGTACCGCGTTTCATCCTCAAACAGATGGTCAATCAGAAAGGGTGATTGAAATACTGGAAGATCTATTAAGGTGTTGAGTAATAGATTTCTGAGGCTGTTGGGAAGATTATTTGCCATTGGCAGAGTTTGCATATAACAATAGCTACCAGTCTAGCATACAGATGGCACCTTACAAGGCATTATATGGCTATAGGTGTCGTACTCCTTCGTGTTGGACTGAGTTGGGCGAGCGACATGTTCTAGGCCCTGAATTGGTTTCTGATACCAATGACAAAGTTAGATTAATTCGGGATCTATTAAAGGCAGCATCAGATAGACAGAAGTCGTATACGAATTTGAAGCGCAAGGAGATTGTGTATTCTGTGAGGGACTTTGTCTTTCTTAAGGTCTCACCATGGAAGAAGGTACTGAGATTTGGATTGAAGGGCAAGCTGAGCCCTAGATTTATTGGGCCTTATCACATACTAAAGCGTGTGGGACCGGTTACTTATCAACTTGAGTTATCTCCAGAGTTGGATCAGGTTCATGATGTGTTCCACGTCTCTATGCTGATGCTTTATCCCTCTGATCCCACACACGTGATTTCGACTGAGGAGATTGAGGTTAGACTGGACCTGACTGTAAGGAGGAACCGGTTCAGATATTAGATCGTGATGTGAAAGTCTTGAGGAAGAAGTCTATTCCACTGGTTAAAGTACTTTGGCCCAATCACAGTTCAGAGGAGGCCACGTGGGAGCCCGAAAAAGCGATGCATCAACAATACCCTCATCTGTTTTGATCAGGTAAATTTTGAGGCCGAAATTTTCTTTTAGGGGGTAGAGTTGTAACTCCCCAAAATCTAGGTATTTATTTTTGTATGTTTGTAAAACAAATACATGTTTGCTTCAGTGGTTGAGTGATTTGTGTGTGTTTGGGAGTGTCTGAGAAGTCCTGGGTTCGAGCCTCGGCTTGTACAAAAAGTTTTATTTTTAGGGAATAAACCTTTGCCTATAGTTAGTAGGCTTTTAAATTATTGTGGGTAAAGCAAGACATAAAAAGCTTGCTAGTTTAGAGGGTAAGTGGCTTGTTATCTATGCCAGTGGACTAAGGTTCGAATCTTGGTGGAAGGAAGGGAGTATTAGTTTGCTGCTGTGCTGTGAGGGGAGTTGTAGTTTGACTGAAACACTGAAGTGGTTAAGAGGAATTCAAATTGAGTGGTTGAGGGGAGGTGTGATCAGATGGAAAGGTTTGAGGAGGGATTTTAAGAGAAAATCAAGGGATGAGGGGAGAGGGAATGTTGTGCCGAAAGTGGACTTTAGGCACTCAAGAATTCAGCCAATAGTGGTATGCCTCATTTTGTTTTTCCCTTTGGTGTTTTTCTCTTTTTGCTTCAGAGGCCGAATGTGGTAGGGGATTTCGACATATTCTTCTGTCTCATATCTTTCCTATTTTGACAACCTTTCTTTGACCGAATATTGCCTCTTCTTGTTCTTTTCTCAAGTAATTCTTCTAGTGGCCGAATATACTTTCTTTTCTTTTTCATTTTTTCTTTTCTCTCTGCCGAAACCTCTTTTCCCCTAAATCGATTCTCTTCTTTCTCTCCCTTAAGTGTTGTGCCGTCGATTTTTAGTTCTGATTACTGTCAAAACCATTCCTCTTCCTCTGCCGATTGACTCTGCTCCTTTCTTTCCGGTAAGTGAGTATGGCACTTGAAGTTTCGACTTTTGAGTTACTAAAATGGGGTTTGTCTAACTGTTTTTAACAGCTTTAAATCGAGCATGAGGAGCTGTGCTAATGCCGAATCCTTCCACTATTCGGTTCTCTTGCGTTCTTTCGGTAAGTACTATAAACGAATGATTATTCCCTTTCTACTTCTGCCTTAAGTGATAACTGATAACAATTGTATGGTAGTTAAGGAAGGATTTAGGGAACTCCTAATCAATCACTAGAGGCTAAGATTCGTGGGAATTACAGTGGTTCGATTGAAGGTAACGCTACTCTATTCTATGAATGGGCTGTTGATTTTGGGTTTCGTGTTAACCGTAAAGTAGGACTGATAATGGTGTTCGATTCACCAAATGTAGGTTGGTGAGTGCTTGAGCGACTGTTCGTGATGAATTGAAACCAAATGTGTAAACACTGCCAAATCGTATACCGGCATAAGTCGAAAAAATATGACAATTGACACTACACGAGCGTGCGCTCGCTCGTGTCGTAAACCGACGCATAAAACGTGGGCATTAGACTGTTGAGGCCACCATGAGCGATTTCGTGGTCTTAGGCCGTTTTGGGCCACATTGGGCCAAAATTGGCTGTGTGGGCCTAACAGGCTTGTAGGCCCCACATGGGTAAATCACACGAACGTGTGGAGATTATTGGGCCAAGCTGTGTAATTTACATGGCTGAGTCCAATTCTAGGCTATGTGGGCTGAGACGACTGTAGACCTACTGATGGGTCGGTAAGTATACCCAGACCCAAACTGATAAAATTACTGTTATGCCCTTATGATATTAATTGACTGTATGCCTTATGTTATGTATGACTGTATACGAGCATGCCACGGTATATATATATGTTGCATCCATGTATGATATGTTACATGGGGATGGGATTATTATGATTGGAATAAAGGTATTATCTTTGTGACCTCACTGCAAATACTTTAGTCTTTTGCCGCAGGTCTTTATTTTTTGGAGTGTAGGGATGGGTGGGTGATTTTATCCCCACATGGAGTGTTGGGCTGGACGGAGTGGAGTGTAGAGGCTGGATGGGTAGGATTTCTGATTGCATGCCTAAACTGTTACTGTCACTAAACAGGCCAAGGCCCACACTGATACTGATACTATAATGGGCTAAGGCCCAACTGAACTAAACTGTTATTGATTTGGGCTTAGGCCCAGACTGTAATTGCATTGGCTATTTACTTACATGGGGTTACACACTGAGTTTTCGTAAACTCACCCCTCTGTTTATCTGTACAGGTAATCCCCAATCTTAGGCGGATCGGTGCTGCGAGGGATTCGGAGGTGGCCACACAACCGCCTTTGCTTTATATTTTAGTTTTATTTCCCTTGAATTTAATTTGGGAATCTGTTATGTACTAAGGCCTCTTTAAATTTTAACTTTTAATTTGGGGATTTTACTTATTTTAATTCACATCTGAGTAGTAGTAGGACGCGGTTTTTTTTTCCCAGGAGATAATTGTTTTTCAAAACACCACGTTTCCGTAACTTACTATAAAAGCTTCCGCGTTAAACATTGTTTTAGAATATAGTAACAAACTAATATGATCAACGTTTTTGAAAAACACTTCAATGTGATATCGCTAGATTCGGCTATAACGTCTGGGCCGGGTTTGGGGTGTTACAGTTATGGAGTAAATCGAACAATTAGCCATTTTGTACCAAGGTAAGTTCGTATGTTAAAAATAAGCTTTAATATGATTGTATTTTATTGCTTTAATATTGCATGAATTATATGTTTGATAATGTGGATGAGCTTAATCCTATGAACGAGTCCAAAGGCGAATCGACAAGTAGAAATCCCATTTGAACCTTAGGAATAGGGTAGGATACAAGTGACATGTCACTAGGCTCATTATGTGTTATGTGATTGTGTGATCCGGTTGCTAGTCTTGTACATCCTACCGGCGGCTGAGTATACCGGCATATGTTCTAGATACTTGACAGCTTGTGTAAGCAGCACCGTGTAGCTATGTCTTGACTAACAACTTGTGTGAGTAGGCCTGTTGATAGCTCGAGAGTGAGAGATTATGTGATATGAGACTTAAGTAGTTTTGGCTACATATGTGGCACTTAGTGTGCATATTTTCCCGAGTATCCGACATTATTATTCCTAGTGGTTCACGGGTTTGTCAAAGATAAGAATATGTGTAAATTTATATGGCTCAGGTATGTACATAAAGCTAATGCTTATTAAATGTTTGACATGGTGAATATGAGGTATGTAACACCCCTTACCCGTATCCTATGCCGGAACCGGGCACAAGGCATTACCGTACTTAATCAACAACTTTAATCTATATACTTTCAGTCCCAACTTGACCCGACTCTTTAACTCTATAAGACAAGGGAAAAGAAAAAGGGAGTAAGCTTTGAGCTTAGTAAGTTTACATGTAAACAAATAACATTATAGTATGTGCTAAACAATATATAGCATTACATACTAAACATGAACAATCCACATTCATAATCATGCTTACTCATTTCTTCTCTTACCACCTTCCAACCAAATCACAAGCTTCATGCTTACATTCATTAACATGCTTCCCTGCACTTAGCACCATAATATCACATATTACAACACATCACAATTTCTTAATCAACCATTCATAATTCAATCACTCGGTGGTTTCGCACTTAGCCCACCATCAGTCTTTATTAGGGTGGTATCGCACCTAGCCCACCAAAAGGATAGTTACAGTGGTATCACACATAGCCCACCAAAAGGATAGTTATTGTGGTATCGCACATAGCCCACCAAATGATAAATAGACGATAGTATCACACACAACCCATCGTAATTAAGTATTAAGGTGGTATCGCACTTAGCCCACCGTCAAGTATTGATATTACACATTTACATATCTATTTCATCATTCATACGAAAACTATTCAATAACTACCACATTCCATCCACTTGAATCATACATGTTCTCAATTGTGCCATGCACTAATTAGCAACAACAATTTATATATAAAATGCATCGTTTACACATAAAATTACCTCGATGCAAAATGCTTCAATTTGCGGTTTAATCCGTAACCTTGCCTTTTCCCTGGTCAAGGTTGATTCCGTACTCTTCTTGATCTATAACAATAAATTTCACTCATTTAGATCATTCTATGATCATAATGCATCAAAATCTACACTTAGGCAAAAATGACCATTTTGCCCTTGTACTATGGCAAAATTATGATTTTGCCCCTAAGCTCGTAAATTATTTTTCAACACATTTTCTCATTAGACAAGCCTAGCTGAACATTTATTTCTCTTACAACTATTCACAATTCAATCTATTTCATGCATTTATGACACAAATTCATTCTTTTCATTCAAGTCCTAATTAGGTGTTTTCATGCTAACACCTTTCACAAAAGTTGTTTCTCATCTCCCTAACATTCATTTTCTTCCATAAAAACTCAGCTAACAACATAAAAACTCTCATGGCAAGTCCCTAGACTTTCAACCATATCAAAAATTAGTCCCCTCATTAGCTAGCTTAAGCTTTGAGGACTCCAAAAGTACAAAAATTATCAAATAACACCACCAAAATCACTTACTTGTAGGGAGATATCTTGGCTAAAATTTTAAACCATTCAAAACCCCTCCAAGCTTGTAATTTTCGGTGGAAGATGAAGAGTGAATAGTGAAATATGATAACATCTTTTATTCATCTTATTTTATTCATTTTTATCACCTAATTTCCACCAAATTTGACCAACATTAAAAATCTTGTCCCTCTAGCCCCTATATGGCCGGCCATCACTATTTTAATTGCATAATATCACTTTAAGGACCTCCAATTGACAGTCTTTGGCTATTAGACACCTCTACCACTTGTAATGGAACTTTTGCACTTTATGCGATTTAGTCCTTTTTCACAACTAAGCATGCTATTGCTCAAATTAAAGCACCAAAATTTTCACATAGCCTTATAATAATACCATAGCACATAAAATAACATAAAAATAAATTTCCTTAACCTCGGTTTAGTGGTCTCGAAACCACTGTTCCGACTAGCCCCAAAATCAGGCTGTTACAAGGTAAGTTTTGTGATGGAATAGATTATGATCATGAAATTATGGTAGGTTTACATTAATTATGTTATATTATTTGAATGTTATGTGCATGGTAAGGATTGCTTATTTCTTGCATATGAGCTTACTAAGCTATATAGCTTACTCCGTTTATTTTCCATGTTTTTATAGTGTCGCCAAGCTAACTCAGAATCGGAGATCGTCGAAGATTTGGATCACACTATCATACTCTCATTTTTAGTATTAATGGTCTTAGCATTTTAAATGCATGGCATGTATAGTGACTTGGTCTTTTTGTTATATGTAACAGCCCGATTTTAGCTAAATCAAAACAGTAGTTTTGGAACCACAAATCCGATGTCAGAAAATTATTTTAATATTATTTTTGGTGTTTACAACATGGTATTTGATATGTGTGAAAATTTCGTGAGCTAATTTTATTGATTGGTTGGTTAATTTGATAAAAAATGACTAAATCGCGTAAAATGCAAAAGTTGCATCCTACTTGTTAAAGGTGTTTAATTGCTATGATTAATTAAATTAAAAGTCCTTATGATGGTATTAGACCATATGATTAATTAAATTAAGAGTCCTTATGATGGTATTAGACCATTGGTAGCGTTAATGGACATTAATGGACATGCATTATAAATTTCTATGTTTATTCATTAAGGTTAAATAGGTAATTTGATTAATTAAGGTATATTAAATAAAACAAACATAAATTTTAAGGCTATCATCTTCACCATAGCCGAAAATTGAAGAGAGGAGAAGCCATTTTTAGGGCTTGAAAGTTTCGGTCATCTCCTAGCTCCATTGTAAGTGATTTTTTGTCCCGTTTTTGATGATTTCTATGTTTTTGTAATCGTTGCAGCTCAATCTAGCTAGCATGTACCTTTAATTTCAAAATGTTAAAGATTTTGAGAGTTGCCATTATTGAATCTATGAGTTCTTTGATGTTTAAGGTTGAAATATGAAAGCTTGATGATAGTTTTACATGTTTTGTTAAGTGATTTTTGATGAAAATGCATAATAGGGATTAAATTGTGAAATGTGTAAATTGAGTGGTTGAAATGTGAAATAAATGAAAGTTTTGGGCTGCTAGGGACCTATATGTAATTTGACAAAGCATGGGTTTTATTAAATTGTGTGAATTTTGTGTATTTGTGAAATAGGGACTAAATTGTTAAAAGTATAAAAGTTTAGGGGCTAATGTGCAAATAGGCCTAAATGTATGTTTTGGACCAAATTGAATGAATGGTTGAATAAATAAGTTAATTTTGAATTCATATAGATCAAGAAAGAAAGAATTCGAATTTAGATCGGGGGAAAAGTAAGGTTATCGAGTAGTCGGTCCGTTTCGTCAAATCCGTACATGAAGTAAGTTCATATAACTAAACTTAAATGTGTATCTATTTATTTGATGGATGAAATTGAGATAGTATTTATTCTATTAGATAAATGTGGAGATATTAAATTAAATGCACGTTTTAAGTAAACGAGTTGCTGAATAAGACCATAGCTGGGCTATGGCAAAATCGAATAATAAGACCATAACTTGGTTATGGCATGTGAATGAAAGACCACAGCAGGGCCTTGGCAATGTATGTGTAAGACCATAGTGGGACTATGGCATCGGAAAATCGACGTACTCGTATCGTAAGCATTTATAAACTCAAAGTGATTTGATAAGTGAATTGGTGAGAATAGATATGTATCAGTACAGGTATGTACGGAAAACTATTTGAGTAACGAGCTGATGGAAGTCAAGAATTTTATGTTAATTTAGTGATTTATGCTTTAATGCAATTTATGTTATCCATTTAGAAATGTTAATGAATGATGAGATTATTTCATATTTACATACGAACTTACTAAGCTTATAGCTTACTTTGTTTATTTGTTCCTATGTTTTATAGTATTTCAAAGCTAGCTCGGATCCGGGGATCGTCAGGGACTTCATCGCACTATCAGACACCTATTAGGTACTTTTGAGTTGTGTAAATATGGTATATGGCATGTATAGGCTTGCTTCATTTTGGTATGTTTGGTGGATACGTATTTAGGCCATTTGGGTTGGCATAAGATCATGAACATGATGATGTTTATAAATGTGCAAATGGTTCTATTTTGAGTTTGGTAAATTGACTTATGTTATGTGATTGAAGTTGATAACTATTTGTGAATTAATGCTGGATAATGCATGTTTAAAATGAATTGGTAAATTGAATTGTATATGTGAATTATGTATGTAAATGGCAAGTTGTGATATATTTGTGACTTGTATGGTTGGAGATAAATATAGTAAGATTTATGTATTGCCTAATGACTTTTGGCTGCATATTTGTGCCTTGAAATGGTACCATTTGTACTTGTGTAGGTATGCGCAAAATGGGGTGGCAAATTGGCCTTGCAAATGGCCTATTTTTGTCCACACGGGCAGAGGGCATGTGTCTCAATCGTGTGTGACACATGGTCATTTTACACGGCCATGTGTCCCCTGGTGTTGAAATTGAATTGAGGTCAGTATGTTCCACACGGTCTCACACACGGGCGTATGACTGGCCGTGTGGTACAAGTTAGTATACCCCCTAAATGGCACACAGCCTAGCAGACGGGTGTGTAAGTTGGCCATGTTGCATAAGTCAGTATACCCTATAGGATTGGCACAACCTAATACACGGCCTGACATAAGGTATGTGTTGTAACACCCCTTACCCGAAACCTTGGCCGGAGTCGAGTATGTAGCATTACTAGACTTGACTACTAATTTGGGGCATAAAAATTTAAAGCTGTCCAACTGCGTCATGCTGACTAAATTGACCATAACTCGAGTTACAAAACTCAAAATTTAGATATGTAAATTTTCCTTGAAACTAGACTCATATAACTTTTTACCATAAGTTTTCCAGAATTTTTCATGTGGCCAATTAGTACAGTTTATTCATCAAAGTTACCCCTATTTCACTGTTTGATAATTCTGACCTATCTTTACAAAAACTCAGTTATCTCATTGCAAAAAATTTCAATAATGTTCTTGTTTATTCCAATCAAAAATATACTCATTAAGGATTCTAAACATATAAACTATGCTCCATAATTATTTTTGTAAAATTTTTAACAATTTTTCCAAGACAGAATAGGGACTCACGAATTCATTCAGAACAAGTCTCACTAAAACTTAAATATCTCATAATATATAATTCCTTTGCCTACTCTATTTCTTTCATGTAAAAATAGACACAATAAGATTTAATTCTATATCTTATCCACTATCTAATTCAATTTATCCTATTTTTGGTGATTTTTCAAAATCACATCACTGCTGCTAACTAAAAACTATTTCATTGCAAAATATGATTAACTAGTTTATAACCGAACATACCCACATACAACTCATACTGTCCATGCATTTTAATCATTTATACAAATTAACCTATACCTAAAACATTCACATAATATCCTAACATCATCGATTTATTAACAAAACACAACTATGGTTCCATATAATCGAGTGTACCATTGGTTACTTACCACGATACCTAATTCAAAGATTCATTTCGTAGACATACATTTCCTTATCAAAAATGATTAAACTTCGATTAAAAAAATGCACAAACATTACCAACATAAACCGACATTTGTATCAAAAGCACAAAAAGCATACTTAACTAGAAATTTAGCCATATTCGCATGGCTATTATATACATGAACCAAAAGTTTTCATCAAAACAAAGACAAAGTCTTTCCTATACATGCCTTCATTTGAAAACCAAAATGAAAGAGTACCAAAATAGTTTGATAGTGTGGATAACTTTCCGAACGATCCCGACGAGCTTGTAGCTTGCACCTAATCTATAAAACAGAGAAAACATTTCGCACAATTAAGCTTACTAGCTTAGTAAGTCCTAAATTCATGATAAATATAACATTCAAATATTAACATTTAAAATTACAATAATTCAACTTGTACATTTGTACTCACATTTACTTTCAAGCTTTCAATTTCATACCTATATAAGGTATAATTTCATAGAACAATTTCTCTTTAACCGCATGCTTATATAATCAAAATATTTATTCATAATCCAACCTTCCAAAACCAAAAATGTCATCACGCAACCATGGATATAAACATTCATATACTTAAAGTTCAATTATTATAATGTGGCATCAAAAACACAACAACCCATGTGGCAGAATATACCTAGTCTTGTATCCATATTTTAAAAGACCAAAGCCACAATATTCATATCATTCATTAGTAAAACCGAGAACACATATTATAACCATACGTGTATATATGTATATACTTCATTTGTAACACATACAATTTGTAATAAATAACTGAATTACTTGCTTACCTTATTTTAAGTAGGTAAGAAGTTAATTCATACCTTACATGCTTACCTGAGCATTTAACCCAATAAATTAGCTTTAACTTGCCTTGAACAAAAACTCGATTTCTCTTTTGTAAAATACGTCACCGGCATCAAGCCTGCTAGGCGTAAAAGCCCGATAAGTGACACCGGCACAATGCCTGCTAGGCGTAATAGCCCGATAAGTAACACCGGCACGAAGCCTGCTAGGCACAATAGCCCGATAAGTAACACCGGCACGAAGCCTGCTAGGCATAATAGCCCGAAACATATCAATATAGTTAAACATTTCCAAAGCACTTCATAAATATTATACACATATGTCCAACTCAATTGGGCTCGCGCACATTTAAACAATTAAAATCATTATACGATCCAACAATTTACACCACATAACCAACTTTAATCATCAAGCTAGTATACTTACATACACTCGGCCATGATATAAACGGGTACTAAAATTCATCAATTTTTATAATTTAATATAATCAAAATTTATTCTTTGACATATTTTAGCTAAAGGACTTACCTCGGTTGTCGATAGTCCGCAATGAATCGGCTTATTCGAGAACCTTCGTCTTTCCCAGGTCTAATTAGTTTTCTTTGCTCTTGATCTAAAACACATTAGAATTTAGTTCATTTAATCGCATTTCATCTCAATTTAGTCCCAAAACACACAAATGGGCAATTTACCATTTTGCCCCTAATGTTTTCCATTTTACAAATTGGTCCTATTTACACAAAACACAAAATATGCAAAATTTTCCTACACCATAGCTTGGCCGAATCTTCCCTATAGCCATAGGTGTCCATGCATTTCATTTATTTGACATTTTAATCCTTCACAAATTTATTCTTTTCAATTTAGCCCTATTTACTCAAAATTACCAAAAACTTCAACATAAAACTTATAAATCTTTAACATATATTTAATCTAAAATCATCAAACATCAAAACTATCCAAGCATGTTAATGGCCGAATCCTATATACATAGTATTTTCAAAAATTTAGACATGGGTCGGGTAATATATGAAGCAACGATCTCAAAAACGTAAAAATTATCAAAAACTAAAAACCGAGCATACCTTAATCAAGCTTTCTAACTTGCTTTAGAAACTTGAAGCTTTAACAATGGTGTTTTCTATCCTAACATTCGGCTAGGAGAGAATGAAAGAGATGATGGCTTTATTTTTATGTTTGTTTTTATATAAATGCATTAACATTATTATAATATATAACATAACCTTATAAAAAAAATAATATAACTAAACTAACATATATAGGTAGCTAATTTGGCCCATTGCCGTCCATTAATATGGTTAATGGGCTAATTGCCCTTTTGGGACACCCATTTAAAAAGCCATAAGCAAATCAGTACATTACACCTTAGCATGCAACTTTTACGCTTTTCACGATTAAATCCTTTTTATCAAATTAAGCACTTAAACGATAAAATTTCTCTACGAAACTTTCACACATTTTATTTCACATATAATAGACACAGAATAAATTATTAGAATATTACTCGGGCTCGGATTCGTGGTCCCAAAACCACCGTTCCGATTAGGGTCAAAATTGGTCTGTTACATGTGTAGCCACTTCGAAGGGCACACGAGCTAAACACACGGGTGTGTGGTTGGCCGTGTGACCTAAGTCAATATGTATGCCCTGTTTCCACATGGCCTATGGCAATGGCGTGTCTGGAGCCATGTGAGGCACACGGTTTGTTCACACGGGCGTGTGACCTCTATATGGTTGAAATTTTTTTCTAGGTTTCTAAAATTTTCATATTTTATCGGTTTAGTCCCGAACCACTTCTAAAGTATGTTTAAGGCCTTGTAGACCCTTAGAAGGGACGTTATGTTTGTGATTAAATGGTATTTGAGTATGAATGCATAAATGTATGAGTTATGTATGTTAAATGATGTGTATTGATCAGTAATACCTCGTTATCCTACTCCAGCGACGGATACGGGTTAGGGGTGTTACATTGTATGTGTCATTATGATTGGCCAAATGTATTGGCTTGTAATAGCTATTGGTTAATTTAGTACATTGTCATGTCAATTGGCTTATTTTGGCTAACACGGTTGTAAGCCTAAGCATATTCATATATGTGCCATTGTCTTTGGTAATATGATCATGGTATGTTTGGTGAATGATGGAATGAGATTCATAGCATGAATGTGTTTTATTGGAAATATGATTTATTAGTGAGATGATTACCTTATGCACAAATAGGTGTCATGAAAGTAGCTAATTGAGGCTTAATGAATGTGAAAGTTGCATGATTAATTTGGAACATGATAAATGTTGTGAGTATGATAGTGGATGGTATTGTATTGATATGTATTAGTCTTGATTGTGAATGTCTGGTTACCTAATTATGCCATGTTTTGTGCCTTTGAATTGGTGTAAGATCATGTGTGAAAAAGGGTGGCAAATGGCTTGGTATTTTGTCCACACGGATAGGCACACAGGCGTATGGCTAGGCCGTATGTGACACATGGGGCATGTGTTCTGGCCATGTATCCCCTGCACCTTAATTTTGAGAAACAGAGTGCTCCGAATTTAGCAAACGGGCAGAGACACGGGCATGTGTCTCAGCCGTGTAGATGACACGGCGTCAAGCACAGGTGTATGTCCTGGGCATGTGAAGTCTGCACTTATTTTGTGAAAATTTAATTATCCACACGGCCTAGCACACGTGCATGTGACTTGGCTGTATAGCATCAATTTGTTCATGTATTGTAAAACAGTGAGTTACACGGGGTAGGGACACGGACGTGTCCCATATCCACACAGGCGTGCGACCTTTGTTTAGTGCAAAAATTTTCTAAGTTTTGTAAAAATTTCCTAAGTGCCCGATTTAGTCTCGGACCACTTCCAAAGCATGTTTCAGGCCTCGTAGGCTCGTACTAGGGACTTTATGATTGAATGTGAATGATTTTAATTTGGACGCAAATTTATTACTCGGAATTGTACGATTGTTTATGTGGCAAGTCCAGTAATGCCTTGTACCCTGTTCCAGTGTTGAATACAGGTAAGGGGTGTTACATTTAGTGGTATTAGAGTTATGGTTTAGTCGATTCTCGGCTAACGTAGCGTGTGTAAGGGTCTAGCTATACATGCCATACATAAGTTTTGATAGTGTGACGACTCTTGGCAATTTGAACTGTGTTTCATACAGTAAATGGATCTCGACCGAGAAGTGGCTGATGATGTTGAGAGTAATGCGCCGGCTTCTGCCCAAGGGACCGCGTCGTCTGAAAGTAGACATGTGACGATTAGTCAAAGAGGAGAGGCTAGGGAAGCCTTTTTCCAAAGATTGAATGAGTTAGTTGCCGAGTTTGTTCGAATAAATCCGGCTGCCCGACATCCTCCACCCCCACCTAACCCTTAACCAGTTCCCGTAGCTCCTCAAGGTGTGGAATTAGTAAGACTGAACAAGCCTCCAGTTGATAAGATTCGGAAGCAAGGGGCTGAAGAATTTAGAGCAAATGTCGATGATGATCCCTAGAGGGCAGAATTCTGGTTTGAAAACTCTATCCGGATATTTGATGAGCTCTTTTGCACATCGAAGGAATGCTTGAAATGTGCTATATCACTCTTGAGGGATTCGACAAATCATTGGTGGAACATTTTAGTATCGATAGTACCAAGGGAAAGAGTTACTTGGGATTTCTTCCAAAAGGAGTTTAGAAAGAAACATATCAGTGAACGGTTTATTGATCAGAAACATAAAGAGTTCTTAGAGCTGAAACAAGGTCGAATGACTGTGACCGAATACGAGCGAGAGTTTGTTAGACTTAGTAAGTTTGCTCGAGAATGTGTTTTAATAGAAGCTATCATGTGTAAGAGATTCGAAGATGGATTGAATGAGGACATCCGACTGTTAGTTGGGATTTTAGAGCTGAAAGAATTTGTTTTACTAGTTGAACAAGCTTGTAAAGCCGAAGAGTTGAGCAAAGAAAAGAGAAAAGTTGAGTTTGAGGCTAGGGACTCGAGAAAAAGGCCAATGAATAAGAAATTCAATCATTGTCAAAGAAATCAAGGGATATGCATACTCGTTCAAATGCTTCAGCTGGGTATCTCAACAAAGATCGTGGGAAGCAATATTTGGGTGCTAAGGCCCAAACTACATCCATAGCGACCGTTTGTAAGGCTAGGTCTAATATGCCTGAATGCCAACACTGTGGTAGACGACATCCTGATGAATGTAGGATGAATAACCAGGCTTGCTTTAGATGTGGCTCCTAAGATCACTTCATTCGGGATTGCCTAGAAATGGTTGAAAAAGATAATTTTCAGAATGCAAGGTTGAGTAATACTGTTGCTAGAGGGAGGCCAGTGAGAAATACGGGAAATGGGACCAGTAGCAGATGTGTATCCAAAGATTTAGCTGTGAGATCGAAAACGAGAGCACCTGTGAGAGCTTATTCCATTCGTGCTCGCGAGGATGCGTTCTCTCCTGATGTGATCACTGGTACATTTTCTGTTTATGATACTAATGTAGTTGCATTAATTGATCCTGGACTGACTCATTCCTATATTTGCATGAATTTGGTATCTAGTAAGAATTTAATTGTTGAGTCTACTGAGTTTGTGATTAAGGTGTCAAACCCTTTAGGCAAACATGTTCTAGTTGATAAAGTTTGCAAGAGATGTCCTTTAATGATTCGGAGTCACTGTTTTCTGGCTGACTTAATGCTTTTTCCGTTTGATGAGTTTGATGTGATTCTTGGAATGGATTCGTTGACTCTACATGATGTAGTAGTGAATTGTAGATGAAAGGTTATTGAATTGAAATGTCAAAATAATGAAATTCTTTGTGTTGAATCAGATGAGTCGGGTGAATTGCCTGTTGTGATTTTGTCGATGTCGGTTCAAAGGTATGTAAGAAAGGGTTGTGAAGAATTTCTTGTGTATGTATTGAATACGAAAGTGTCTGAATTGAAGATTGAATCTGTGCCAGTAGTTTGTGAATATCCAGATGTGTTTCTAGAAGAGTTGCCTGGTTTACCGCCAGTCAGAATGGTTGAGTTTGCCATTGATTTGGTACTAGGGACTGCACCAATATCGATAGCTCCATATAGAATGGCTTCAGCCGAATTGAAAGAATTGAAGTCTTAGTTGCTAGAGTTGACAAATAAAGGTTTTGCGAGACTGAGATTTTCACCATGGGTTACACCGATATTATTTGTCAAGAAGAAAGACGGATCCATGAGACTTTGTATTGATTATCGTCAACTCAACAAGGTTATAATAAAGAACAAGTATCCCTTACCGAGGATTGACGATTTGTTTGATTAGTTAAAAAAGGCAACAATGTTTTCAAAAATAGATTTGAGATTCGGCGACTATCAGCTAAGAGTTAAAGACACGGATGTGCCAAAAACCGCGTTCAGAACGAGGTATGGTCATTATGAATATCTTGTTCTGCCTTTTGGATTAACTAATGCTCCTTCCATTTTTATGGATTTGATGAATCGAATCTTCCGACCGTATTTAGACAAGTTTGTGGTTGTATTTATTAATGACATATTGATTTATTCGCGAGATGAATCTGAGTATACCGAACATTTAAGAATTGTGTTGCAGACTTTGAGAGATAGAAGTTGTTTGCTCAATTCAGTAAAAGTGAGTTTTGGCTTTGAGAAGTCAGATTTTTGGGGCATATTGTCTCAGCAGAAGGTATAAGAGTTGATCCGATTAAGATTTTGACAATTGTTGATTGGAAACTGCCGAGGGATGTATCTGAGGTTAGAAGCTTTTTGGGCTTAGACGGGTATTATTGACGATTTTTCAGAGGATTTTTGATGATCGCAACGCCTATGACAAGATTGTTATAGAAAAATGTGAAGTTCGAGTGGGCATAGAAGCGCCAAAAAAATTTTGAACAGTTGAAAGCATTGTTGACTGAGGCACCAATTTAGTGTAACCTGAATTGAGAAAAGAGTTTGTAATTTTTAGCAATGCGTCACTGAACGGTCTTGGGTGTGTGTTGATGCAAGAGGGAAAAGTGATAGCTTATGCCTCGAGACAGTCAAAACCGCATGAAAAGAATTATCTGATGCACGACTTGGAATTGGCTGTCATTGTGTTTCTTTAAAGATTTGGCGACATCATTTATTCGATGAGAAGTGCCATATCTTTACCCACTTAAAGAGTTTGAAGTATTTGATGACTTAGAAGGATTTCAATTTGCGACAATGGAGATGGCTCGAGTTGTTCAAAGACTATGAGCTAGTAATCGATTATCATCCAGGAAAGGCAAATGTGGTCGCCGATGCTTTGAGTAGGAAATATTTGTTTGCTTTAAGAGCAATGAATATGCGACTGACTTTATCTGATGGTGGTTTGATTCTAGCTGAGTTAAGAGCTAGACTGGTATTTCTTCTGCAAATTTGTGAAGCTCAGAAATGTGATACAGATCTTCAAGCTAAGAGAGTTCAGTGCGAATTGACTAGTGATTCAGATTTTCAAATTGGGGCCGATGATTCTTTGATGTTCCGAGGTAGGATTTGTGTACCGAGAGATACCGAGATTATTCAAAATATTCTTCACGAGGCACATAGTGGTTGCCTGTCTGTTCACCCGGGAAGTATGAAGATGAACAATGATTTGAAGAAATTGTATTGGTGGTCAGGTATGAAACGAGATATCTCTGAATTTGTATCGAAATGTTTGATTTTTCAACAAGTAAAGGCCGAACATCAAGTACCTTCAGGTTTGCTTCAGCCTGTGATGATTCCCGAGTGGAAATGGGACAAAATTATGATGGATTTCGTAACCGGGTTACCTCTGACTCCAAAGAAAAAAGATGTTGTTTGGGTCGTTGTTAATAGATTGACGAAATATGCTCACTTTATTTCCTGTATGTACCGACTACTTACTTGATAAGCTAGTTGAGTTGTACATTGCTGAAATTGTGAGATTACACGGAGTGCCTATTTCTATTATATCGAATAGAGATCTGAGGTTTATGTCTCGATTTTGGAAAAAGTTGCAAGAGGCTTTGGGCACAAAGTTGAATTTTAGTATCGTATTTCATCCGCAAACCGACGGTCAGTCTGAATGAACGATTCAGGTACTCGAAGATATGCTTCGTTGTGTTGTATTAGAGTTCGAACGTAGTTGGAAAAAATATCTACCTTTAGTTGAATTTGCTTATAAAAATAGTTTTCAGTCGAGTATAAAGATGGCACCATATGAGGCATTGTATGGCCACAAGTGTCAAACTCCGTTATACTAGACCGAGCTCAGTGAGAGACAGATTCATAGTTGATTTTGTTAAAGAAACCGAAGAAATAGTAAAAGTAATTCGTGGTTGTACGCGAATTTAAAATGAAAGGAAATTGAATTTCAAGTCGGTGATAAGGTATTTTTGAAGTGTCTCCGTGGAAGAAAATCCTTAGATTCGATCACAAAGGTAAACTGAGTCTACGTTTTATTGGTCCATATGATGTTATTGAGAGAATAGGGTCGGTGGCATATCAGTTAGCTTTACCATCAGAGTTAGAAAGGATCCACAATGTGTTTCATGTATCGATGTTGCTGTTATCGATCAGATCCTTCGCATATAATTTCACCTACAGAGGTCGAGATTCGACCCGATATGACTTATGGTGAGGAACCGATCAAGATTTTAGCTCGGGAATTTAAACAGTTGAGAAATAAAAGCATAGCACTAGTGAAAGTGTTATGGCAAATACATGGTATTGAAGAGGTTATGGGGGAACCGGAGGAAGCTATGAGAAAACAATACCCAAACCTCTTTTCCGGTAAGATTTTCGAGGATGAAAATCCTTAAGGGGGGAGAGTTGTAATAGCCCATTTTAGGGTCAAATTGGAACAGTGGTTTCGGGATCACAAATCCAAAGTAGAAATGTTAATTTTATTATTTCTTTAAGGTCTACAGAATGATTGAATGATTGTGTGAAAATTTCGTTAAGAAATTTGACTAATAGGACTAAATTGCAATAAGTACAAAATATGTGTTCTAGAAGCTAGTGGTGTCTAATTGCTATGAAATTCTTAAATTGAGGTCCTTAAATGGTAATTAGACCATTATATCATTATGATGGACAAAAATGGACATGGTTAGGTAAAATTTCAAAGTTTGGCATGAAAGGCATTTTGGTAAAATGGTAAATAAAGACAAATAAAACAAATATAAAGGATTCATCTTCTCCAATTTATTCCCCTTGTGCCAAATTTGAAGAGTCACCATAGCTAGGGTTTTGGCCAAGCTTTCAAGCTCGATTGTAAGTCTGTTCTTGTCCCGTTTTTAATGATTTTTATATTTTTAAGATCGGTATAACCTAATCTAGCTATTTCAAAGACTAATTTGAAAGAAAATCAAAGTCCAAAATTTTAACCATGAAGAATAATTGTGTATTTTGATGTCTAATGGTAGAAAATGTATGTTTGTTGTTAGGTAAACAACATTTACCAAGTGATTTTTGATGAAAATATCAAATAGGGACCTATTTGTAAAAGTTGTAAAATGTGTGTAAAAATGTGAATAAATGAAAAATGTGGGCTGTTCTGAGTACCATCAATATTCGGCTAGGCTTGGGTAATGAAAAAATCGAATAAAAATATTTTACGAGCCTAGGGACTAAAATGTAAAAAGTTGAAAAGTTAGGGGCAAAAATATAATTTTTGCCATAAGGTGTTTTTGGGATTAAAATGAATAATGTGATAATTGAATGAGTTAAATTTGATATTATAGACCAAGAAAGACAAGGTTCTGACCTAGACCGGGGAATGACCAAAGTTGTGGACTAAATCGAATAATTAGCCATTTTGTACTTAGGTAAGTTCGTATGTTAAAAATAAGCTTTAATATGATTGTATTTTATTGCATTATTGCATGAATTATATGGTTGATAATGTGGATGAGCTTAATCCTATGAACGAGTCCAAAGACGAATCGACAAGCAGAACTCCTGTTTGTACCTTAGGAATATGGTAGGATACAAGTGACATGTCACTGGGCTCATTATGTGTTATGTGATTGTGTGATCCGGGTTCTGGTCTAGTATGTCCTACCAGTGGCTAAGTATACCAGCATATGTTGCGGATACTTGGCAGCTTGTGTGAGCAGCACCTTGTAGTTACGTCTTGACTAACAGCTTGTGTGAGCAGGCCCGTCGATAGCTCGAGAGTGAGCGATTATGTGGTATGAGACTTAGGTAGCTCTGGCTACATATATGGCACTTTGTGTGCAAAATTTCCCTAGTATCCGACATTATTATTTTGAGTGGTTCACGGGTATGTCAAAGATGAGAATATGTGTAAATTCATTTCGAGATGGCTTAGGTATGTACATAAAGCTCATGCTTATTAAATGTGTGACAAGGTGAATTTGAGGTAAGTTTTGTAATGGAATAGATTATGATGATGAAATTATGGTAGGTTTACATTAATTATGTTATATTATTTGAAAGTTATGTGCATGGTAGGGATTGCTTATTTCTTGCATACGAGCTTACTAAGCTGTATAGCTCACTTTGTTTATTTTCCATGTTTTTATAGTGTCGCCCAACTAACTCGGAATCGGAGATCGTCAAAGGTTCGGATCACACTATCAAACTCTCATTTTGGGTATTAATGGTCTTAACATTTTGAATGTATTGCATGTATAGGGACTTGGTCGTTTTGTTATATGTGTTATTATGATTGGCCAAATGTATTGGCTTGTAATAGCTATTGGTTAATTTGGTACCTTGTCATGTTAATTGGATTATTTTGGCTAACATGGTTGTAAGCCTAAGCATATTCGTATATGTGCCAATGTCTTTGGTAATATGATCATGGTATGTTTGGTGAATGATGGAATGAGATTCATAGCATGAATGTGTTGTATTGGAAATGTGGTTTATTGGTGAGATGATTATCTTATGCACAAATAGGTGTCATGAAAGTAGCTAATTGAGGCTTAATGAATGTGAAAGTTGCATGATTAATTTGGAACATGATAAATGTTGTGAGTATGATAGTGGATGGTATTGTATTGATATGTATCAGTCTTGATTGTGGATGTTTGGTTGCTTAAGTATGCCATGTTTTGTGCCTTTGAATTGGTGTAAGTGCATGTGTGAAAAAGGGTGGCAAATGGCTTGGTAAATAGCCCTTATTTTGTCCACACGGGTAGACACACGAGTGTGTGTCTAGGATATGTGTGACACACGGTCTGCCCTATGGGCATGTGTTCTGGCTGTGTGTCCTCTGCACCTTAATTTTGAGAAGTAGAGTGCTCAAAATTTAGCACACGAGCAGAGACATGGGCGTGTGTCTCAACCGTGTGGATGACACGGCGTCAAGCACGAGCGTGTGTCCTGGGCATGTGAAGTTTGCACTTATTTGGTGAAAATTTAATTATCCACACCGCCTAGCACACGGGTGTGTGACTTGGCCGTGTGGCATCAATTTGTTCATGCATTGCAAAACAGAGAGTTACACGGGGTAGGGACACGGGCGTGTGTAGCCACATGGCCTGCCCACACGGGTGAGTCGCATATCCACACGGGCGTGTGACCCTGTTTAGTGCAAAATTTTTCTAAGTTTTGTAAAAATTTCCTAGGTGCTCGATTTAGTCCCGGACCACTTCCAAAGCATGTTTCGAGCCTCGTAGGCTCATTGATGGGCTCGAAACTAACTAATATTTTGATAAAGGCAAGCGCACCTATCAAATAGGCTTTGGTGAGTCCAAAATATCGTATCCTCAAGGACTAAAATTACTAGTAATAACTATCTTTTTATTAGAGCCTAATAATTAAGGGGTTTTGTTTCAATCTAAAATTTAACTAACTAATTAATTAACGATGAACGCGATAAAGAGTGAGGAAATAATCGAATAAACCAATAATAAGGACAATACCCAAGGAAGAATCCCCTTAGACTCCACTTATTATTTTGACTCTGAATTAAGTGATTTATTCACTTGGCTTGATCGGTAGAAATCCCTAAATTATGTTAATATCTCTTTCGAGACTAAAAACAACTGACTCTAGGTTGATTAATTGAAATCTCTTTCTAATTAAACCCCTATCGCTGCATTAGCTCGATCTATGGATTCCCTTATTAGATTTGACTCTAATTCGATAGATTTATGTCGCCCTATTTTTAGGGTTGCAATCAACTCTGCTTAATTATGTTGGATCTACTCTTAAACCGGGACTTTTGCTCCACTGAATAAGCACATCAATCTTGAATTAATATTCCTGAAAACATTAAAACAAGGACTAAGAACACATAATTAAGAACAAGAACATGTATTTATCACGTAATTCAGATTTATTAAATAATAAGATTCATCTAGGTTTCATCCTCCTTAGGTATTTAGGGAGTTTAGTTCATAACGTAGAAGGAAAACATCTTAGAATATAGAAAACAACAAGACATAAAGAACCCAAAAACTTCTAAAGAACTTGATGGAGATCTTCAATCTTGGAGTGAATCTGCTTCGAGATGATTCCGACAGCTTCCTTCGAGTAATCTCTGCAATCTACTCTCCGTCCCCCTTTAGGTCCTCCCCTAGGGTGTTTATATAGGCTTTGGAGCACCTTCCTTGGCCCACAAGTAGTCTTTTCCGAATAGAATTAGACTTGGGTTCGGCAGGGACACGCTCGTGTGTGATAGCTTAGGCCGTGTTCGATTCTGCTCGTCACACACGGCCGTGTGGTCTACCCGTGTGCGATAGTCCAGGCCGTGTTGATTTCTGAGGTAGGCCCATTTTGTCCCTTTTTGGCTCGTTTCTCGTTCTTTTTGACTCTCTAAGCTCTCCTGAGTGTAAAACATGAAATTAAAGGATTAGGGGCATCGAATTCATCAAATCTAATGAAAATTCATCCAAAAATAAGCCAAGCATGGGGTCAAAATATGTATAAATTATGGTTTATCACTCGTGCTTGGGACTTTATGATTGAATGTGAATGGTTTTAATTTGAACGCAAATTTATGGCTCGGAATTGTATGATTGTTTGTGCGGTAAGCTTGATAATGTCTCGTACCCTATTCCGGCGTCGAATACGGGTAAGGGGTGTTACATTTAAAACCTAAGAAATAGTATCCAAATGCCCAATTAGTAGTCAATTTACGAATTGACACATAACACAAAATAATGCTTAAAACTTACCGATGACACGAACAGACACTAGCGTAATTTAGGCTGTCAAAGTAAACCTTCATTGCTTACCACCTTCTCCTATACCACAAATTTGCAAGAATCAATCCCTTAATTGCTCACCATTTCATCAAAACAAAAGATATAGCCCTAACCAACCTTTTGGAAATCAGAAGTTACAGAAATACCAAAATCTTACTTACCAAACAAGCGAAGGAAGATGGAATTCCCAAAACATTAGGATTTGACAACATTTTAATAGGATAGGAGGATATAGCAAAAAGGAGAAAAGAATAAAATACATAGAAAAGGAAGAAGAACTGCCGTCAGATTTTTCTTTTAGAAGAGAGAGAAAATTTTAAACAAAAAGAAATAAAAATAAAAGATATCCTACATATCCCCTATTTTTATCCCATTAACCCACTAACTAACCACTACCTCAGAATTTTAGCTCCACCAAAACTCTATCGAATAATCGAGCAAAAATTAACACCCTCACTAATGCATGGATTCAAACACAGGACCCCCAGCACACCAGCTCCTTACCACTTGAACCAGCAAGCTCATTCTAATATGGATTAATAAACAATTTTATATAAGCCCACTTAGCAAAGGTAAGGCTTGGATCTAAAATAAAAAAAAATTGGGACTTGAACCCAAGACCTCACACACACACCTAGAACACTTAACCACTGAAGCAGATACATATTTATGTCAAAATTTACAGAAACATGAATAAATAAATTAGGGCGTTACAATGCACTTACGTGCCAGTATATATGTGTCGATTCATCTAATAATGCACTCATGTGCTCGTATGATTGTTTCAATTTTAGATTGAGATACAAGTAGATTAATCCATTCATCTGGTTTGAGTCCGAATTAGGTTGATAAAGTTATAACATATGAATGAGTAACATGAAATATGCATTGGGTTATTATTTGGATGTAATGACCCGAATATAAATTGCGATATATATGTGTGTGTGTGTGTGTGTGTGTGTGTGTGTGTGTGTAAATATCAATAGCATGTGAAAGACCATGCGACATTATGAAAATATTCCCCAAATATTTGATAATTGGACTTTCCCAAAATGAATTAATTAGTGATCATGCTATAGTCAATCTTTTAGTTGCTGGATTTACTAGTCAATTAAAAGGATGGTGGGATCATGCACTCACTCATACCCAACAAGAAGAAATTTTAAAAGCAATAAAAAAATATGATCAAGGAAGAATTATTTTAGATGAACAAGGAAGAGAAATCCAAGATACAATAGCAACTTTAATTTTCTCAATCTCTAAACACCTCATAAGAGATCCTTTTCATCTTAAAGATAGAAATTCAGAACTATTATCAAATTTAAAATGCAAAAAATGAACTGATTTTAACTGGTATAAAAATGTCTTTATGACTAGAGTTATGCAAATATCTAATAACCAACATCCATTTTAGAAAGAAAAGTTTCTAGCAGGACTTTCTACTTTACTACGAGAAAAAGTTAGAAATCATATAAATAATTACAAAGGTAAGGGTGAGCGTTCGATCGAATTGAATGAAAAAATTTCGAGTTAATTGAGTTGACGAATCATATTTTATCATCCTAATTTGATTTGAAATTTTCTCGAATCGAGTCGAGTGAGACTAATTCCTAAGCTAAGGATGCCAAAACACAGAGAATGAATTGGGAAAGTACTTTTGAGAAAACCAGTTGATTAAGACAATACCCGAGGAAAAATCCACCTAGACTTCACTTGTTATTTAACTTTGAACCAGATGATTTATTCACTTGACTTGATCCGTAGGATTCCCTAATTTATATTAATACCTCTTTCGAGGCTACTAACATCTAACCCTAGGTTGATTAATTGAAATCTCTTTCTAATTAAAACCCTTAGTGTTGCATTAACTCGATTTATGGACTCCCATATTAGGTTTGACACTAGTCCAGCAGATTTTCGTCGTCCTATCTCTAGGAGTGCGATCAACTCCGCTTAATTATGCTAGATCTACTCTTAAACAGGGACTTTTGCTCCTCAAGCACATCAATACTTGAATCAATATCCTGGAATATTAAAGAAAGAATTAAGAACACATAATTAAGAACAAATCAAGTATTTATCATACAGTTTAGAAAATAATAACAAGATTTGTCTTAGGTTTCATCTCCCTCAGGTATTTGAGGGGTTTAGTTCATGTTTATAAAAGAATACATCTCAGAAGAAATTAAATAACAAAACATAAAGAAAAACCCTAAAACCCCCTGAAGGAAATTGAAGGGAAACTCCTCAGTCTTGAGCTTGATTCCAGCTTTTGAGATGGATCAAATGGCTTTCTTTGAGTAATTCTCTAATTTCAGCCCTTTCTAACCCCACTCTCCATCAAAAGCCCTGATAGAGTCCTTCTGTCGAACTCCCCTTTTAGGTTGCCCTCTAAGGTGTTTATATACACTTTTGGGATGCTTTACTTGGCCCACAAGTATCCTATTCCGAGTGAAATTAAAACAGGTCATGGTAGGGACACGTCCGTGTGGAACGCCCATGTGAATTGAGCCCATGGCCGTGTTCAAGTCTGCTAAAGTGGCACGGCCGTGAGGTTTTCCCGTGTCGTGAGCTCCAGGCCGTGTTGATTCTTACTTTGGCCCATTTTCTCGTCTTTTTGGCCCGTTTCTCATTCGTTTCATCCTCCTATGCTCTCTTAAGTATAAAACATGAAATTAAAGGATTAGGAGCATCAAATTCCACAATTCAAGGGATAAATCATCCAAAAGTATGCCAAATGTGGGATTAAAATATGTATTTATTACGGTTTATCAAATACCCCCACACTTAAACATTTGCTTGTCCTCAAGCAAAATCCTCAACCCACAATTAAAATTTATTCTTCTCAACTTATAACTCCTATCAATAATGTTTCAAAATAATCCATAGGTAGTCATACATTGAGAATTCAACTAAAAGAACATCAAAGTTTCAAACAATCCAAGTTGAGCATTTTATTCATGAAAACATAGGTATTCCTCCTTATCTAAGTAATCACCTTTGATTCAAAATATCACAGAGTTAACATCCTCACTAAGGATTCACTCAAATCACTTGAAGTGTTTAAGGGACAATAAATTAAGCACTTAATAGTCAACATGAAAAGTTATTACCATAGGCTTGCATGAAAATCGAATCTCCACCACTATAAATTGAGATGATACATCGATCAAAAGGTCTTTAAAAGGGTTGTAACATGGCTTGGTTAGGGGGCGTGGTCACAGGCTGAAAGAGGAGGTTAGAATTGAGATCGAATTGACAAATTACTTAACTAGAAAAATAGACTAATAATGAAAAATTACATTAATAACACGAGCTTCTTGTAAAGATGTGAGATTTACTGTTTAAGCTCATAAAAACATAGAACTAATAATGGATATACTTTCAATTTTTTTTAGTATTTACAATAATAAGAATTTAACAACTGAAATGGAAAACATAGTTAGGCAACTTCTCGAATCAAATCTTGACAAAAAGGAGTTAGGAAAAATTCTTAATGAATCAAAAAGAGTAAGTCTTGGTTTAATATTAAGGGTAAATCAATGAATGGTTTATTAGGATCAAAGGGGTTCACTAGGGGTTAATTATGAAGGTAGGCCTTTTGGGAAGTAAGTGGGTTAAATCCTAGGTGCCTTTATCATCTCAGTATATCAAATCAAAAGTGTGGTCTTGACATGCATAAGCGAAGTAAGTTCTAGAATAAAAAATCAATATTGACACTCTCATAAACAATAAAAAAAAGGTGAGCAAGAAAAATATATGCTCTAAAACGCTCAAGATCTTACAAAAATTATGGTTTTTTTATGCCAACCCTGTGAACTTCAAATTTCAAGATAATACCTAACCTTGGGAAAACAACCTAGCAAATTTTTAATTTTGAAAAATCAACTTATCATGCTTGATTCTCTAAAGCCTTCAAGTTTAAGCAATCAATGCACAACTGCTTATGTTTTAATTCAAGACATATCAATAGAAATTCTAAATCAATCAGAATTTGTTCTAATAGTGATATGAGAAAGAAAAGACAAAATTCAGGGATTTGAGAATAATGTAAAAAGTTAGGAACTTTTCTGAATAAAATTCACCCCCCACACTTAAGATGTACATTGCCCTCAATGTACAAAGATATTTGTTCTAGAGATGAATAGCATGATATCATAAGAGAGAGGGAGAAATGAAACTTCCTGATTTTTGGATGGGTTCCTTGAGTTGGAAGTGTGGAAACTTGATTCGGAGGTGTAAGATAAGTTGGAGGAGGCATGATAGATTTTCCTCATTAGAGTTGGATATTCCAGAGTGCTATTTTAGGCTTTTTTTAACTACGATAAAATCAGTGGGTTTTTTAAAACTTAAGGATTACTCAAATATTGCCAAAAGATGTAAATTGGGTAATAGTGATTATGAAACCTAAAAATAACTAAAATAAACATGAGTCAAAATTAAAAATAAAAGTAAAATGAAAATTAGTATTTTGAACATAAAAATTAAAGGAAAATAACATAAAGATAAAAGAAAAATGACTTAGAAGTGCTCATCGCCAGATGGCTCGTGAGGTGGGGGCAGAGGTGCTGACATATCTAGTGGAGGGTGGCGTCGATGTGATCAAAGCGCTGGAAGCATTGCTGCTCGAATCGTGTTAGGTGCTTAGATATGTCTGAAAGAGAAACTGCCACATGAACTGGGCGACGGCTTGGAGGTGGCCTCTCGTGTGGTGGGGAGACATCGTCAGTAATGTCCTCAGAATCCTCCTCCTCGGTGGCATGGGCTAGACGGTATTGGGGAGGATCGGTCTCACTGCGATGCTTGATCATCCTCATGTTTATCATGGTCGAGATGCCTTGTGGAGACATTTGGCCTATCAAGGTGAGGGAGGATGATTGTGGTGTGGTGTTGAGGAGACCAAAGTGTCTCGCGAGGTGTGTCACATAGGGTCCCATGGAAATAACCCCTCGTCTGTCCTGCTCCGTCTGGTGTTGAATGGCGTGAGCTATGAAGTAGGCTAGGTCGAAGACGTGCCCATTCGCCATACACCATAGGAAGTAGGCATCGTGAGTGTTGACAACGCCGGTGCTCTCTCAGTTACCTATCAGTGTATGAGCTAAGATGGCATGTAAGTACCTCAGGGATGGGGCGAGAGCTGTCGCCTTGGAGCGACTAGGGTTGTAGGTGGCCCAGCCGGGGGCTATGTTGTTCCAATAGGCAGAGGGGGATTTATGGATATGGCGGTGGAGGTCCTTGAGTTTATTATCCTCAGTAAATTCGTCGGTGTAGAGTCCCAATGCGGCCCCAAATTATGGGACACTCAGTTCACGTACAATGCCTCCGAGACGGAATTGGATTATGCCAGGGTCATCGTGGTACGTCATCACTGTATGAAGGTGAAATGTGGAACAAAGCTCCAAAGTGAGCTCTAGGTATGTAGGCTCGATAATCTCGAAAAATTACCCCCATGGGTCGGTAGTCAGGAGAGCCCGTATGTCATTTGCTAGTTGGACTTGCTCCAAAGAGGCCCAATCAATGCTCCTTCCTACACCGAGGGGTCGTGCGCGAAGTATCTGAAAAAGGTCCTCTTGGGATCCTGGAGGAAATCATAGGAATGGATGGCGCACTTTGGCGGAGGCGCTCGAGGAGGTCGCACCGGGTCCCTTCCGTTTTTTCGAAATAGGGACTGCAATTTTCTAGCCGCAGGAAGAAGACATTATGTTCCTGCAAAATAGAGTAAAGAACATCATCGCATATTTTGTCATGATGATAGTACCTATGAGTCCAAGATTACAATCTTTTGATATTAACAATGAAAATTTTTCCTAAATATTCTCCTAATACTAGAGGTTCAAGGAATTCGGGGAATTCAGAAATTAGAGTTAAAAAGGAGAAGGGGAAATAAAAATAGAAGTTCAATGGACTCAAAGGTCCTTGTCCTATCAAGTTAATGAAGCGGCTGGCATGAACTTATGTAGATCGGTCTCGCAGAGGGAGACAGTGCTAGGATCCTTCCATTTCTTCAACATGGATATGGTTAGATCAAGAGTTAGGAGAATGAAGAAAGGTGAAAAATGAAAAAAGGAGGGGAGTGCAAAGGGTATGGAAGAAGAAGGGGAATGAGGAGCAGGTGAGAAGGGAAGATGGGTGTTTTAAATAGAAATTTCAGATCTGGTACATCCCCACGCCCGTGAACCGTGGGTGTGTTGAGTCACACGGCCGTATCGCATAGCCGTGTTGTGCTTCGTTCGTTTCTTCCACGCCTGTGTGTAGGTCGCCACTCCCATGTTGCTAAAACAGTGTCGACCACGGCTGTATTGCACGGCCGTGGTGTTTAGTCAGAGCACGTGGCTTGAAGATATTTTTCGTCCTGTTTCGTACTATCTCTGCCACGCTGGTACGAAAATTCGTGGTGTCCACACGGCCATGGCCACTACCGTGTGCAAGGCCATGTGGTATGGAAATCTACACTTTGTTAGTTTGTAGTTAGGTGCTAAAAAGGAAAAATAAAAGTAAAAATAAAAATGTAAAAATTAATGGGGTTAATGCTCGGGTTGCCTCCCGAGAAGCACTAGTTTAAAGTCTTAAGCTAGACTTACCTCTCATTTGCAAAATTATGGTGGTTTTAGGAGTTGAAAATCCTTTCTCATGCTATCAGTTCTATTATGAGTATATAGTTCGAGTCGAGTAGCATTTACTTTAAAAGTACTGAATGTAGGATTACTTACCTCTACTGTTCCGTATAGGAAGACATTGAGTACCTTAAAAGGGATTTCTTCTTTTGTATTAAGGTCGGAAGGGGAGAGTCGAGGGTCTTTCTTATTTAACAATACCTGATCTCCGATTTTAAATTTGTTTGTCCCATAGAGTGGCTTTGGTTCTACTTCGCGTATCCCTAGTTTTTCTTTGAAATGTGTCTTCCACTCGTCTAGTTCATCGATCTGAAGCATTCGTTCCTCATGAGTTATTTCCTTGTTGGCATGAGGTCTAGGATTTGGCTCAATTGTGTAGTTCCATAGTGCTTCCTGAAAAGAAGGTTTAACCGAATGGTCATTAATAGAATTTATGTTCTCACCTTGATTACTCAATGTCCTAGCCGAATCAAGAGCCTGAAGAGTGATTGTTTCGTCACCTACACGAAGTATGAGTTCTCCTGTACCAACATCAATTTTAGTTCTAGCAGTTGCTAAAAAGGGTCTTCCTAAAATTAAGGGGATACTATTGTCCTCATCCATGTCTAAAACGACAAAGTCTATCGGGAATATGAATTTGTCAATTTTGACTAGTACATATTCAATTATACCCCCAAGAATTTGAATAGTTTTATCAGCTAATTGAATGCTTATCCTAGTTTGTTTAGGTTTCCCTAGACCTAGCTGTTTAAACATTTTATAAGGCATAACATTGATGCTTGCCCCTAAATCAGCTAAAGCATTATCAACAGATAAACTACCGATTAAGCATGGAATTGTAAAACTCCTTGGATCTTTTAATTTTCGTGGTAGTTTATTTTGTAACATTGCTGAGCACATTGTATTTAGTTCCACATGCGACTCCTCGTCTAACTTCCGTTTGTTTGTTAAAAGCTCTTTTAAAAATTTCCTTGAATCTGGCATCTGCGAAAGAGCTTCAATAAATGGTAAGTTAATATGTAATTTCTTTAGAGGTTTAAGAAATTAACCGAATTGTTCGTCTGTGTTTTCTTTCTTCATCGCATCAGGATATAGTATACCGGTTTTGGCTTGTCATGGTTTACCTCAACCTTTCCTTCCTCTACCACTTTCTCTTGCCTTATTTTGGGCTTATCTAACCCTTCACTGTCATGAGCTGTTATGGCTTGAGAGTTGCTCCTTTGGGTTAGTCTCAGTGTCGCTTGGTAGGCTTCCTTGTGGTCTTTCAGAGATTAGCTTAGCAAGTTGCCTTAATTGGTTTTCGATCCCTTTAATCGACGTTTGTTGATTTTTAAGTGTTGTTTTGGTGTTTTAAAAAAGGGTTTCTAACACCGCGATAAATTTTGTTAGCATCTCTTCAAGGTTTGGCTTCTTTTCCTGTGGGTAGGGCTGTTGTTGGAAGTTTGGAGGGGGTTGTTGTCTCTGATTTCCTTGACCACCCCATGAAAAATTGGGGTGGTTCCTCCAACCTGGATTATAAGTGTTACTATAAGGGTTATTTTGAGATCAAAAATTATTACCCATATAGTGAACTTGCTCGTTTTCAGCGTTCAGGTTGTAACTCATCCCTCCTCTATTCATCTCGCACTTCATAGCTGGATGTACCTGCGAAGAACCACATAAACCATCAATTTTCTTAGTCAAAAGTTCTACTTAGTTTGATAGCATGGTTACTGCGTCGAGGTTGAAAACACTGGCGGCTTTCGTTGGCCTTGTCCTCGTGATTGCCACTGATAGTTATTCATTGACATCTCTTCAATGAATTCATAGGTAGCCTCAGGTGTTTTGTTATTCAGGGTTCCGCTGGTGGCGGAATCAATCAAATGTCTAGTTTAGGGGTTCACACCGTTGTAAAAGGTTTGGACCTGTAGCCACAAGGGTAATCCATGGTGTGGCACCTTCTCAATAGATTTTTGTATCTCTCCTATGCATCGTAAGTTTCTAAATCCATCTGTATAAAAGAAGAGATATCATTCCTCAACTTGGCCATTTTAGCTAGCGGAAAATATTTTAAAAATTTTTTTTTGGTCATTTATTCCCATGTAGTGATTGATCCTCAAAGAAAAGGGAAACAACTGAAGACGGATGGCATCATCAGAAACGCCATTTATTTTGAAAGTGTCACAAAATTCTAGGAAATTTGCCAAGTGATTATTCATTGGATAAGCTAGTTGAATTCTATATTGCAGAAGTGCTAAGAATGCATGGAGTACTTATATCCATTATCTCGGATAGGGACCCGAGATTTACTTTGAGGTTTTGGAAGAAGTTACAAGAGGCCTTAGGTACAAGGTTGAATTTTAGTACTGCATTCCATCCTTAAACTGATGGACAGTCTGAAAGGGTGATCCAAGTTCTTGAGGATATGCTCCGGTGCTGCGTATTAGAGTTTGAAGGTAGTTGGGAAAGATACCTACCCTTGGTCGAATTTGCTTACAACAATAGTTATCACTCGAGCATACAGATGGCACCGTATGAAGCCTTATATGGTCGTAAGTGTCGGACTCCCTTGCGTTGGACCGAGCTGAGTGAGAAGTAAATTCTTGGAGTTGATTTAGTTAAAGAGATTGAGGAGAAATTGAAAGTGATCCGGGATAGTCTGAAAACTGCTTCAGACCGAAAAAAGTCATACGCGGATTTGAAAATAAAAGAAATTGAGTTTCAAGTGGGTGACAAAGTATTTTTGAAGGTGTCCCTGTGGAAGAAAATATTGAGATTTGGTCGAAAGGGTGAATTGAGTCCGAGATTCATAGGGCCTTATGAGATTACCGAAAGGATTGGACCAGTGGCATATAGGTCGGCTTTACCGGTAGAGTTAGAGAAAATCCACAACGTGTTCCATGTATCAATGTTAAGGCGTTATCGCTCCGATCCTTCGCATGTGATTCCTCCAACAGAAATTGAGATACGACCGGATATGACATATGAAGAAGAGCCGATTAAAATCTTAACTCGAGAAGTGAAACAGTTAAGGAATAAAAATATAGCCTTAGTAAAAGTGTTGTGGCAAAGACACGGTGTAGAAAACACTACGTGGGAACCAGAAGAAGCCATGAGAGAGCAATATCCGAACCTTTTTACCGGTAAGATTTTCGAGGGCGAAAATCCCTAAAGGGGGAGAGTTGTAACAGCCCAATTTTGAGGCTAGTAGGGATAGTGGTCTCGGGACCACTAATCCGAGGTTGAGGAAAATTATTTTAGTATTATTTTATCTGTTGTGGTATTAAGATATGACTATATGAAAGTTTTGGTGCTTTAATTTTAGCAATAGCATATTTAATTGAGAAAAAGAACTAAATCGCATGAGATGTGAAAGTTCTATTTTATAAGGTAGGGGTACCTAATAGCCATAGAATGTAAATTGGAGGATTTTAAAGTGCAATTGGGCCATTTAATGTATGTTGACCGGCCATCGAGGATAGGGGACAAGGGCATTAAATTTTTGGTAAAAGTTGGTGACTAGGTGAATAAAATATGATAAAATAAAACAAAAGGAAGGCTATCATCTTTTTCATCCTCCTTCTTCCACCGATTTTTACACTAAAAGAAGGGTCTTAGGAGTTTGAAATTTCAACAACTTATTCTCCTCACTAGTAAGTGTTCTTAATGGTTATTCTTGATAATTTTTGTACTTTTAGAACCCCCAAAGCTTATGCTAGCTAATGAGGGGACTAATTTGTAATATGGTTGAAAGTCAAGGGACTTTCTATGAGAGTATTTATGTGGTTAACTGAGTTTTTATGGAAGAAAATGAATGTAGGGGAGTTGTGAAACAACTTTTGTGAAAGGTGTTTTCATGACAACACCTAAGTAGGACTTAAATGCAAAGATTGAGATTGTGTCATAAATACATGAAATAGTTAGAATTGTGAGTAGTTATAAGAGTAATAAATGCTTAGCTAGGCTTGATTAATGAGAAAATGTGTTGAAAAATGATTTACAAACCTAGGGGCAAAATTGTAATTTTGCCAATGTACAAGGGCAAAATAGTCATTTCTGCCCAAGTGTAGAATTTGATGTATTGTGATTATAGAATGATCTAAACAAATGAATTCCATTGTTCTAGATCAAGAAGAGTGCGGAATCAAACTTGACCGTGGAAAAAGCAAGGTGGTTGAGTAAATCGCTAGTTGACACGTTTTGCAATCGAGGTAAGTTTATGTGCAAACAATACAATTTACTTATATACATTGTGTTGCTAATTGGTTTATGACCTGATTGAGAACATATGTGATTCAAATGGATTGAATGTGGTAGTCATTGAATAATTATTGTTTGAATGAAGAAATAGTCGTATAAGTATGTAAAGACAACACTTAATGGTGGGCTAAGTGCGACACCACCTTATTGTTTAATTACGATGGGCTTTGTGCGATACCATCGTTTATTTATCTTAATGGTTGGCTAAGTGCGATACCACCTTATTGCTTAATTACGATGGGCTTTGTGCGATACCATCGTTCACTTATCATTTGGTGGGCTATGTGCGATACCACCGTAACTAAATCTTTTGGTGGGCTAAGTGCGTTACCACCCTAATAAATACTAATGGTAGGGTAAGTGCGGAACCATCAAGTAAATCGACTCTAAGTAATTGATTAAGAGATTGTGGGACGTTGTGTATTGTAACATTGTGATGTTAAGTGCAGGGGAACCTATTAATGAATGTATGCATTATGCTAGTGATATGGTTGGAATGTGTGAATGGAGGAAATGAGTAAGCATGATCCTAAATCTAGTTGTTTCATGCCTATTTTATAAAGCCAAGAAAATTGTAGAATACGTGTTATAGTATTTTATTGTTTCAAGTAAACTTACTAAGCTTAAAGCTTACTCCCTTTTTCTTTCCCTTGTTTTATAGAGGTTAAAAGCCGAGCCCGGATACGCCAATAACCAGGAGACCGCCCACACTATCTGCTCACTTCAATATAAATAGACTTAGTGATTTTGTGTATGGCATGTATAGGGGCTAGACTAGATAGATTATTTTGTTATTTTGGCCAAAGGTGTATTGGCTTTTGCTAAGATATTTATTTTGTAAATTGCCAAGAATGATGGCATACTTTATCATTTATGAAATTTCAAAGTTATCAATGAGAGTACATGTTGAATTATGAGATGTTTATTAGTATGTTGAATGGAATCATGCAGTGTAAGATATAGGGGTGCTAGAAGTTGGGCAAATAGCCTTGTTCTGTCCACATGGGTAGGCACACGGGCGTGTGTCTAGACCATGTGTGACACACGGTCAGCCCACGGGCGTGCGACTTGGCCGTGTATCCCCTATATGTTAACATTTTAAATTAAGATAGACCATGGATTATCTACACGGGCGTGTCAAGGCCGTGTGAATATAGTCAGTAACCTCCCACGGTTTGAAGACACGGGCATGTTGTGAGCGTACACGGGCGTGTCTCATTTCACATGGGCGTGTGCTCTAACCGTGGTGTTAAAACAGAGTGCTAGAGTTTTAAGCACGAGCTGAGGACATGGGCATGGGTGAAAACCCACGGGCGTGTTACATGATACACGGGCGTGTGATCCCTGTATATAAAAGAGAAAATTTTTAGGAATCGAAAAAGTTCCGATAAGGTCTCGAGAGCCTTCTTGGGTATGAATAAAGCCTTGTAAGCCGAGAATAAGGCTGCCAGGGTAATGTAGGAGTGTAGTCACTTCGAGCCTAAGTGGTGATTAAATGGTGTCAGTTTGGTAATACCTCAGGTTCAGTTCTGGCCTGGAACTCGGGTAAGGGGTGTTACAAAATCCCACAATTCTGGCCTCTCTGGCTTGGCTCCTAAGCCTATCTGGACGCCCCCTCTTAGGTCACACTTAGGGTGATTATATAGGCTTTCGAAATGTCTTTCTTCGCCCCTAATTATCCTAATCTGAGTGGAATTAAAATAGGTCACAGCAGGGACACGCCCGTGGCACATGCCCGTATAAATTGAGGTCAGGTCGTGTTCGGGTCTACTAAGGAGGCACGGCTGTGTGGCTTGGGCCCAGGCCGTGTCGATTTCGTACTTTGGCCCATTTTCTCTGTTTTTGGCCCGTTCCTTATTCTTTTCATCTTCCGGTGCTTCCCTAAGTATAAAACATGAAATTAAAGGATTAGGAGTACCAAATTCCACAATTCGGGGAATAAATCATCCAAAAGTATGCTAAATGTGGGATTAAAATATGTATATATTACGGTCTATCAAACACTTAAGTAAACATCAGTATTGAAAATAATTATCAAGAACGAATACTAAAAATTTGAAGGAATAAATCTAAGATCTAAAAATAAGCATGGAATAAATAGGAGTAAGTAACAAAGTAGAGAGTGGAGGGGATAGAGTGGACTGACGGAGGCGTAGAGATGGCACACGGTTGTGGAGGGGTAACGCACAGGTGTGTGGATCTTGCACGGGCATGGTCTATGTGTAGAATAAAGGGGAAAGGAGGAAGGGAATGAGGAAAAAGGGAGAGGAGAAAGGCTGGGGGGTGTCGACAGTGGTGGCCAGATTGAGTAGGATAGAAGGAAAACGGCTAGGGTTTTGGGGAGAAAGATTGGGGAGAATATGAATAGTGGGTTGGTTTAAATAGAAAATAGGGCACACTGTCAATGGCCACGCCGTTGGGGTCTTTTTTAGCTCGTGTGATTCGTGAATTTTTAAAATTAGGCGCGTCTGAGCCGTGTTCCACGCTCGTGTCCCATAAGCGTGTTATGTGACATGTGCATCTTCGTTCGCTTCTCCAACGCTCGTGCATAAAATCATATGCCCGTGTTTGTTAATCAGTGTCGACCACGGCTTAAGGCACGGGCGTGTCGCACGCCTGTGTCATTTACTCAGAATCGACCACGGCCACATCGCACGGCCATGGCCCTTTTATCGCATCCCGTGTTCGAGAAAAAATTTTCTTCCTTGAGTCGCACAGCCTCCGCCACGCTTATGTCTCTTCCCGTGGTTTCCACAGGGCCACGAACATGCCCTTGTGCTATACCGTACGGATGAGAAATCCTACATTTGTTAAATTGGTTAGTTTTTAGTTAGCTGCTAAAACCAAAAATATGGATGTTAGTGAGATTAGTGCTCGGGTTGCCTCCTGAGAAGCGCTCTTTTAAAGTCTTAAGCTAGACTTACCTTGTTTTCATTCCTAAATGAAGGTTCACAGAGCTGAAACTCCTCTCTCGTATCCCTAAAATCTTCCCCATTATAAATTTTCAGTTGCAGACCGTTTACCTTGAATGTGCCACGAGTCAGATGAGTTACCTCGATTGTGCCGTAGGGAAAAATAGTTTTGATTACTAACGGACCTGACCATCTTGATTTCAGCTTTCCAGGAAACTATTTGAGCCTTGAATTGTATAGAAGAACTAGATCTCCTACTTCAAATTGCTTCGGTTGGTTTAAACGAGCATCATGGCGTCGCTTTGTTGCCTCCTTATATAGACTTGAGTTCTCGTAGGCATTAGCTCGCCATTCATCTAGCTCGTTCAGCTACATCATTCTCTTCTCACCTGCAGGTTTAAGATCGTAATTTAAGAATTTTATAGCCCAAAAAGCTTTGTGCTCTAATTCAAATGGTAGATAACAACTTTTCTGTAGACAAGTCTGTATGGGGATGTTCATATGGGGGTTTTATACGCTGTTCTATGGTGTACTCCATATTTCTTTAAGACATTGTCAAATTGATTATTACAAAAATGAGTACCCCTATCACTAATAATTTCTCTGGGTGTTCCAAATCAAGAGAAGAGTTTCTTAAGAAATCTCACTACCGTTCTGGCATCATTAGTAGGTAAAGCTTGGGCTTCCACCCATTTTGACATATAGTCCACTGCTACTAAGATGTATTTATTCCCAAATGAGCTAGGGGATGGGCCCATAAAATCAATACCCCATACATCGAATATTTCACATGATAGCATATATGTTTGAGGCAATTCATCGCGTTTAGAGATATTACCTGTTCTCTGACATCTATCACACGAAGCAACATACCTGTTAGCGTCTTTGAACAAGGTGGGCCAATAAAAACTTGATTCGAGTGTTTCATGTGCTGTCCTGATCCCGCTATAATGTCCTCCTAAAGGCCCTGAAATGAAATGTTCTAAGATTTTGCTTGCTTCTGCCTTTGTAACACATCTACGAATTACTTGATCTGCACATATATGGAAAAGAAAAGGGTCCTCCCAAAAATAGTTTTTCGCATCAGCAAAGAATCGCTTCTTTTGATGATGTGTTAACCTTTTTGGTAGGATGTTAGCAGCTAAGTAATTTGCAAAGTCTGCAACCAAGGTACCTCGGAGTTTGATATAGCAAATACTTGTTCTTTAGGAAATGAGTGATTTATCTCACTCTCATCGAGTTATTCGATATGTGGATTTTCAGGCCTAGAAGGATGATCTACCGCAAGATTTTTAGCTCCTTTCTTATCTTGAATTTCTAAATCAAATTCTTGTAAGAGTAAAATCCATCTTATAAGTTGTGGTTTTGTATCATATTTAGTTAAAAGATAATGAAGGGCTAAATGGTCAGTGTAAACAACAACTTTAGATAATATAATATATTGTCTAAATTTATGAAATGCAAAAATCACGACTAGCAATTCTTTTTCTATGGTGGTGTAATTTTCTTGTGCGGCTATCAATGTTTTTCTAGCATAATAGATCGGCTGAAAATGCTTGTCTCTTCGCTGTCCCATAACTGCACCTATTACAAAGTCACTCCCATCACACATTAGTTCAAAGGGTAAATTCCAATCATGTGCAATTATAATTGGAGCGTTTATCAATTTATTTTTAAGGGTATTAAATGCATCTAATGTAACATCCCGAAATTAGGCCCAATGGGCCTTGAGAGTAGTAGCGTTCAAATTTTTGAAGAACAAGAGATCGGCTTAAATGCATGTTGGACCTATTAGATAAGTGATTTTGGAAAATTAGAGGGCTTATATGAAGTCCCGGGATCAAACTTTGGCTTTAAGGAAATTTTGGTTTTAGGCGAGAAAAACCCTGGGAGTTAGTAGGTAGGCTTTAAGAATAAAATGTGGAGGAAAATGACACAAAAAGGAGTGTGCGGTGTAGTGGCAAAGTGACGCCACATAAGAGACAAGGGGATGATGCCACAAGGAAGGAATGAGGTCCAAGGTTCAAGTATTGGCTCTTGCATTTTGGTTTTCTTTTTACATGGACCTTAGAATTTGATTATAGATTTATATTTAGTTGCGCATGGTTTAAGACACAAGAGGAGCTGGTGGCTTAGTGGCTAGTGGTGTGAATTGTCTGATGGGAGAGCCTGGGTTCGAATCTCATGGAAAGCAAGGGAGTATTTATTTTGCGCATTGGACGACAAGAGTTTGAGTTGGATTTAAACTCTACTGATGAAGGGATCCCACATCGGAAAGATACAAAGAAGGAAGGTGAGAAGCTAGCTATATATAGAGCATTCTAGGAGGAGAGTGAATATACCTTGGTGGGCATTTGGGTACAGGAGTGGTCGGAGCGCTGATTAGTACCAGATTCCTATCAGGTGTGTAACTCTCTCTACTCTAGTTGTAAAGCGGCAAATGCCGAAGTGCCGGTCATGGCAATAGTAGCCACACGAGCGTGCGAGCGCACGTGTGGGGCTTTGACGCGATAATTGAGGCCATCAGTAGTATTCTTGTGGGTTGAGGCTGCTTGGGCCACAATGGGCTGAAATGGGCCCAATGGGCCCGTGGGCCCAATTGAATAAAATATATAATGGTGTAGTATATAGTGAACTAGACTAGGTGAATCTCATATACGTGGCTAGAATTGTGTTAGGTGCGCCACACGAGCGTGTGGGCCCGAATAGGCTGAAATCGAGTTTTAGGCCTAATAGTCTGGTACGACTGAAAGCGGTAGTTGAGTCACTCGAGGCGATATTAGGCCTTCCGAAAGGCCATTGCAAGTGTGAAATTACTGAAATACCCTCGATAGGTAAATTACAAAAATACCCTTGGTAGGTAAAATTACTGTTATACCCTTAGAGGTTGGTTAGCTTGATTATGTTGTATTATGTCTATATGATTATGATGGTAATTCATATTATACGTTATATTTGATATATGTTTTGCATACATGACATACTACATACACGACTTATTATGTCATATTGCACGGGCTTTGGGATATGATGTGAAAGGGGAAGTATTTGAGACTGTCACGGTGGTTTGGTACCACGAGTGGGTTGGCCCCACATATATCTGATTCAGTGACCATGTCTCAGTGGCTTGGTGCCACGGTGGTTTATACCACGTATATACGATTTAGTGACTCGTCCAGTGGTTTGGTACCACAGTGGGTTGGCCCCACATACATTCATCAGGGATTGTCACGATGGTTTGATACCACAGTGGGTTGGCCCCACGTATGTTAATAGTGACTCTGTCACGGTGATTTAGTATCACGGTGGTCTGGAACCACGAGTGGCTTGGTGTTACATATATGAGGTGTGTAGCGGATGGAAGGTTGATTATAGAAATCCCCACGGTGTGTTGGGCTGGTACGGGGGCGTGTAGAGGATGGAAAATCTAGGTTGGGCTGGGCTGCATTGCATACATGTTTAATATGCTGCATTCTGTGGGCTTAAGGCCCAGTTTGCATTGTATGAGGATTTACACACTGAGTTTCGGTGACTCACCTCTTTGCTTAATTTTACAGGTAATTGTTAGATTGCGGATTTGGGAGCCGAGGCAGACTTGTGATGGTCATACAATGTTTTTCTCGTAAATTCGTTCTTTTATTTCAAACTTATTTTTAATTGGGTTTTTGTTGTAGTAAGGCCACTATAACTTTAATTTTGGTATTTTATTTGGTTTAGCTTTTAATTTGATTACAGCCTATTATTATTAAATGTTCAATACAGGAATTTCCTGAACCCTTAATAATCGTTTTCCAAAATGTTAACAAAAGGATAACAAGCGAATAAATATTTAAACTCGAAATTTTTAACAAACGCGCAGTTTTTAAACAACCCTTTTATGTGACATGCTAGATCTGGTCGTAGCGTTTAGGCCAGGTTTAGGGTGTTACAATTATGGTATCAGAGCCTAGGTTTAAAAACTCGGCTGTTGGTTTGGGTTCAAAAATGTTTTCAAAGGATGGTTTGGAAAATGGTTTAGAAAGATATATATATGTTTTCTGGAAGTATGGCATCCGAGTCTTCGACACCAATCCGCACTGTAAGTTTCCTGATACATTGCTTTGTTATATGCTGTATTTCTGGTATCTATTCTGTGTATGTGATGTTCGGATATAGAATTGGTTGCGTATGAAATATTTGTCTGCTTTAATGGCTAGGTGTTTTTGAGTATGTGTAGGAGTTCTAAATTCTAGTTAAAAGTATATTAGTGTTATTAAGATCAGAGTGCGCAGCAAGAGCGTAGTGTGGTAGGTTAGGATGTGTGACTGTTAGTTAGCTGGAAATTTCGAGGACAATTTTTTTTTTAAGGAGGGTAGATTTGTAACATCCCGAAATTGGGCCTAGAAGAATTGGGCCCAATAGGCCTTGAGCGTAGTAGCGTTTAAATTTTTGAAGAACAAGAGATCGGCTTAAATGCAGGTTGGACCTATTAGATAAGTGATTTTAGAAGATTAGAGGGCTTCTATGAAGTCCCGGGATCAAACTTTGGCTTTGGGGAAATTTTGGTTTTAGGCGAGAAAAACCCTGGGAGTTAGTATGTAGGCTTTAAGAATAAAATGTAGAGGAAAATGACACAAAAGGAGTGTGTGGTGTAGTGGCAAAGTGACGCCACATAAGAGACAAGGGGATGACGCCACAAGGAAGGAATGAGGTCCAAGGTTCAAGTCTTGGCTCTTGCATTTTAGTTTTCTTTTTACATGGACCTTAGAATTTGACTATAGATTTATATTTAGTTGCGCATGGTTTAAGACACAAGAGGAGCTGATGGCTTAGTGGCTAGTGGTGTGAATTGTCTGAAGAGAGAGCCTGGGTTCGAATCTCATGGAAAGCAAGGGAGTATTTATTTTGCGAATTGGACGGCAAGAGTTTGAGTTGGATTTAAACTCTACTGATGAAGGGATCCCACATCGGAAAGTTACAAAGAAGGAAGGTGAGAAGCTAGCTATATATAGAGCATTCTAGGAGGAGAGTGAATATACCTTGGTGGGCGTTTGGGTACAGGAGTGGTCGGAGCGCGGATTAGCACCAATTCCTATCAGGTGTGTAACTCTCTCTACTCTAGTTGTAAAGCGGCAAATGCCGAAGAACCAGTCACGACAATAGTAGCCAAATGAGCGTGCAAGCGCACGTGTGGGGCTTCGACGTGATAGTTGAGGCCGTCAGTAGTATTCTTGTGGGTTGAGGTTGCTTGGGCCACAATAGGCCGAAGTGGGCCCAATTGAATAAAATGTATGATGGTGTAGTATATAGTGAACTAGACTAGGTGAATCTCATATACGTGGCTAAAATTGTGTTAGGTGGGCCACACGAGCGTGTGGGCCCGAATGGGCTGAAATCAGGTTTTAGGCCAAATAGTCCGGTACGACTGGAAACGGTAGTTGAGTCGCTCGAGGTGACATTAGGCCTTCGGAAAGGCCATTACAGGTGCAAAATTACTGAAATACCCTCGATAGGTAAATTATGAAAAGACCCTTGGTAGGTAAAATTACTGTTATACCCTTAGAGGTTGATTAGCTTGATTATGTTGTATTATGTCTATATGATTATGATGGTAATTCACGTTATACGTTATATTTGATATATGTTTTGCATACATGACATACTGCATACACGAATTATTATGTCATATTGCACGGGCTTTGGGATATGATGTGAAAGGGGAAGTATTTGAGACTGTCACGGTGGTTTGGTACCACGAGTGGGTTGGCCCCACATATATCTGATTCAGTGACCATGTCTCGGTGGCTTGGTGCCACGATGGTTTATACCACGTATATATGATTTAGTGACTCGTCCAGTGGTTTGGTACCACAGTGGGTTGGCCCCACATACATTCATCAGGGATTGTCACGGTGGTTTGATACCACGGTGGGTTGGCCCCACGTATGTCATAGTGACTCTGTCACGGTGATTTAGTATCACAGTGGTCTGGAACCACGAGTGGCTTGGTGCCACATATATGAGGTGTGTAGCGGATGGAGGGTTGATTATAGAAATCCCCACGGTGTGATGGGCTGGTACGGGGGTGTGTAGAGGATTGAAAATCTAGGTTGGGCTGGGCTCCATTGCATACATGTTTAATATGTTGCATTCTGTGGGCTTAAGGCCCAGTTTGCGTTGTATGGGGATTTACACACTGAGTCTCGATGACTCACCCCTTTGCTTAATTTTACAGGTAATCGTTAGATTGCGGATTTGGGAGCCGAGGCAGACTTGTGGTGGCCATACAATATTTTTATCGTAAATTCGTTCTTTTATTTCAAACTTATTTTTAATTGGGTTTTTATTGTAATAAGGCCACTATAACTTTAATTTTGGTATTTTATTTGGTTTAGCTTTTAATTTGATTACGGCCTATTATTATTAAATGTTCAATACGGGAATTTCCTAAACCTTTAATAACAAAAGGATAACAAGCGAATAAATATTTAAACTCGAAATTTTTAACAAACGCGCAGTTTTTAAATAACCCTTTTATGTGACATGCCAGATCCGGTCGTAACGTTTAGGCCGGGTTTGGGGTGTTACATCTAAACATTCCTGATCAAAATCGAAAGGCACATCTTTTTCTAGTGGTTTTGTTAAAGGCTTAGCTGTTTTAGAAAAATCCTTAATAAATCTTCTATAAAATCCAGCATGTCCTAAAAAGCTTGGAATAGCCTTAACTGAACTAGGAGGAGGTAATTTTTCTATGGTTTCAACTTTTGCTTTATCAACCTCAGTTCCTTTACTAGAAATTTTGTGGCCTAACACAATCCCCTCTCGAACCATAAAGTGACACTTTTCCCAATTAAGCACAGGGTTCGTTTCCTCACATCTCATTAGAACTCGTTTTAAATTTTTAAGGCAAAGATGGGAAAAATTACCAAATACCGAAAAGTCGTCCATAAATACCTCCATAATATCTTCCACGAGTTCATCAAAGATGGCTAGCATGCAGCGCTGAAAAGTAGCAGGAGCATTACATTATCCAAAAGGCATTCTACGATAAGCAAACGTACTGTATGGACATGTAAATGTTGTCTTTTCTTGATCCTCAGGAGCTATTGGGATTTGGAAGTAGCCAGAGAGTCCGTCTAGGAAGTAGTAGTACATATGCCCAGATAATCTTTCTAACATCTGATCAATAAAGGGTAAAGGGAAGTGATCTTTTCTCGTGGCGTCATTCAACTTCCTATAGTCAATACAGACTCTCCAACCTGTGACTATTGTTGTAGAAATCAATTCATTCTTTTTGTTAGCTACAACAATCATGCCTCCTTTCTTTGGAACAACCTGCACAGGACTCACCCAAGTACTGTCAAAAATAGGATAAATAATTCCAGCATCTAGAAGTTTAATTACCTCAGCTTTAACAACTTCTTTCATGTTAGGATTCAATCATTTTTGAGGTTGCACACATGGTTTATACTCATCTTCCATTAAAATTTTATGGGTGCAAAATGATGGACTTATCCGTTTAATGTCAGCAATTTTCCAAGCTATGGCTCTTTTATGTTTCTTTAGTACCTGCAGCAACTCGTCTTTCTCTTTGGGTTCCAGTTCTGAAGAGATGATTACTGGTAGTGTAGAATTATCTCTAAAGAATGCATATTCTAAGTGATTTGGTAACTGTTTCAGTTCCAATTTAGGTGGTTCTTCAATGGAGGGCTTTTGTTTTAGTTCATCGTTTATTTCAAGGCCCTCGTCTTTCTTTTGTCTAGGGGAAGATGTATTAGAATTCAATTCATTGGTAATCGTCTGCCCCCTCACCTTAGGTAAGACACAGTTCCAACGTGTCGTCATGTATGATTTCCTGCAAAGAATCTTGAATAAAATGATCAATGGCATCAATAAAATAACAGGAATCATCTTGCTCTCTAGAATATCGCATAGCATCGTAAATTTGAAAAATAATTTCCTCGTCGCCTACCCTTAGCCCAAGTTTACCATCACCTACATCAACGACAGCCCTAGCAGTAGCTAAAAAGGGGCGTCCCAAAATTAAAGGTACCTCAACGTTCTCATCCATGTCAAGCACAACAAAATCAACAGGGAATATAAATTTATCAACTTTTACCAAAATATCTCTAATAATTCCCCTAGGATATTTAATAGATCTGTCAGCTAATTGAATATTCATCCTAGTGGGTTTTGGTTCCCCAAGACCAAGCTGCTTAAACATTTTATAAAGCATTAAGTTAATACTGGCACCTAAATTAGCTAGTGCTTTCTCAATGTTTAAACTACCAATTAAACAGGGAATAGTGAAACTTCCTGGATCTTTCAATTTGGTTGGTAGCTTATTTTGGAGGATGGCTGAACATTCTTCATTAAGTTCCACGGTTGATATCTCTTCAAACTTTCTTTTATTTGTTAGAAGCTCTTTTATGAATTTTGCGTACGTCGGCATCTGCGAAATATATTCAACAAAAGGTAAGTTAATATGTAACTGTTTAAAAAGTTCAAGAAATTTACCGTATTGTGCGTCTAAGCGATCTTTCTTCAACTTTGCTAGATATGGGATCGGTGATTTATATTCTTCACGTACTGTTGTTACATTCTTGATTTCCTTACCTTTTTCCTTATTAGTTTCTTGTGGCATCTTTTTTTTTTTTTTTCAACCAATACCTTCCCATTCCTTAATGTTACTGCCTTCACTTGCTCTTGTGGTTTAAGTTCGATATTATTAGGTAAACGACCTGGTTGCCTTTCAGAAACTAACTTGGTCAGCTGTCCTAATTGATTTTTAAGCCCTTGAATTAATGTTTTCTGATTATTCAACGTTGTTTCGGTATTCTAAAAATGAGTTTCTGACGCTGAAATAAACTTTGCTAGCATATCCTCAAGGTTAGACTTTTTCTCTTGTGGGTAGGGTTGCTGTTGAAAGCCTGGGAAGGGTTGTTGTCTCTGATTTCCTTGCCCACCCCATGAGAAGTTGCGGTGATTCCTCCAACCTAGATTATAAGTGTTACTATAAGGGTTATTCTATGGTCTAGAATTATTGCCCATATAGTTCATCTGTTCATTTTCAGTGCTCGGGTTGTAAGGTGGATATTCTGTATTGCTCATCCCTTCTCCATTCGTATCGCACTGTATAACTGGATGTACCTGGGAAGAACCACACAAACCATCAATTTTCTTACTTAAAAGTTCTACCTGGTTTGACTGCATGGTTACTGCGTCGAGGTTGAAAACACTGGCGGCTTTTATTGGCTTTGTCCTCGTAACTTGCCACTGATAGTTATTTAGTGAAATCTCCTCCATAAACTCATAAGCCGCTTTAGGGGTTTTGTTATTTAGGGTTCCACCGGTGGCTGAATCAATCAACTGCCTAGTTGAGGGGTTCACACCGTTGTAAAAGGATTGAACCTGGAGCCACAAAGGTAATCCATGGCGTGGGCACCTTCTCAATAAATCCTTGTATCTCTCCAATGCATCGTAAAGTGTCTCTAAATCCATCTGCACAAAAGAAGATATATCATTCCTTAACTTGGCCATTTTAGCCGGCAGAAAATATTTTAACAAAAATTTTTTGGTCATTTGTTCCCATGTAGTGATTGATCCTCGTGGAACAGAATTCAACCACTGTTTAACTTTGTTCCTCAACGAAAAGGGAAGCAATCGAAGACGAATGGCATCATCAGAAATGCCATTTATTTTGAAAGTATCGCAAAATTCTAGGAAATTCGCCAAGTGATTATTTGGATCTTCATCCCGCAAACCATCAAATGAACAAATTCTTTGTATCATCCGAATTGTGTTAGGTTTTTGATTCAAAATTATTTGCAAGAGCAATAGCGAGTCTAACAATACTTGACTCAGTTCCTGTTAAATTAGGTTTAGCATAATCATACATAGTATGAGGAGCAGGATTTTGATTTACCGAATTTGCGGCAACCATAGGAGGTAGTAGATTGTTATTATCATCATCTCTTGATGAGTGTTGGTTTCGTCTTTCTTCTTCTTCTATATGTCTTGTGAGGCTTCGCCTTATTTCTCTCTCCGGTTTCGATGACTGTACTTTCAATTTCCTTTGTCAAAAGCAATTGATCTGACGGGTTCCTCCTAGTCAAAAACTAGAAAAACCTATCAAAACAAATAATAGAGAGATTAGAAAACTAAAAATAAAAATTAGAAAGAAATAAATAAATAAAAGAAAAATGGCTAAAGTAATAAAAATTAAGCGTTCCTAATATTTCAGTTCCCCGGCAACGGTGCCAAAAACTTGATTGTGTCTGAGAGTTTTAAATATTTATATAATGAATGATCGAGCCTAGAAACTAACTATCACCACAATTGAGGCAAGCGCACCTATCGAACAGTAGTATAGCTTAGTGGCAAGACCAGAATGTCGTACCCAAGGGAACCAAATGTGCTAGTACTGACTTTCTTTCTATTATCTAGCCTAAAATAAAAGGGATTGATATTTATCTAACTAATTCCTAAGCTAAGGATGCCAAAACATAGGGAATGAATTGGGAAAATACTTTTGAGAAAACCAATTGATTAAGACAATACCCGAGGAAGAATCCACCTAGACTTCACTTGTTATTTAACTCTGAACCAGACGATTTATTCACTTGACTTGATTCGTAGGATTCCCTAATTTATATTAATACCTCTTTCGAGGCTACTAACGTCTAACCCTAGGTTGATTGATTGAAATCTCTTTCTAATTAAAACCCCTAGTGTTGCATTAACTCGACTTATGGACTCCCATATTAGGTTTGACCCTAGTTCGGCAGATTTTCGTCGTCCTATCTCTAGGAGTGCGATCAACTCCGCTTAATTATGCTAGATATACTCTTAAACAGAGACTTTTGCTCATCCGAATAAGCACATCAATACTTGAATCAACTGGAATATTAAGAAAGAATTAAGAACACATAATTAAGAACAAATCAAGTATTTATCATACAGTTCAGAAAACAATAACAAGATCCGTCTTAGGTTTCATCCCCCTCAGGTATTTGAGGGGTTTAGTTCATGTTTATAAAAGAATACATCTCAGAATAAATTAAATAACAAAACATAAAGAAAAAACCTAAAACCCCCTGAAGGAAATTGAAGGGAAACTCCTCAGTCTTGAGCATGATTCCGGCTTCTGAGATGGATCAACTGGCTTTCTTCGAGTAACTCCCTAATTTCAGCCCTCTCTGACCTCGCTCTTCGTCAAAAGCCCTGACAGAGGCCTTCTATCGAACTCCCCTTTTAGGTTGCCCTCTAGGGTGTTTATATAGGCTTTCGGGATGCCTTACTTGGACCACAAGTATCCTATTCTGAGTGAAATTAAAACGGGTCACGGCAGGGACACGCCCGTGTGAATCGAGCCCAGAGCCGTGTTCAAGTCTGCTAAAGTGGCACGACCTTGTGGTTTACCCGTGTGGTGAACTCCGGGCCGTGTTGATTTCTTACTTTGGCCCATTTTCTCCCCTTTTTGGCCCGTTTCTCATTCTTTTCATCCTCCTATGCTCTCCTAAGTATAAAACATGAAATTAAAGGATTAGGAGCATCAAATTATACAATTCAAGGGATAAATCATCCAAAAGTATGCCAAATGTGGGATTAAAATATGTATCTATTATGGTTTATCACGAATCGAATATATTTGTTTGAGTTAAATGTTAAAAAATAATTTTGGATCATTGTAACCACTGTCACCCATCGTAATAAAATTTGTCCACCTTAATCAAAATTTTTATTAATTTTCATCACCTCATAATTTATTTATTAATCTTTTATATACGGATTAACTTCTTTGCTTGCTTAGTTGTTTCAAGTATCTTCAGATTCTTGCCACTATGCATTTTGAAATTAAAAAATATATTAAATGTAAAAATGTGATTTTTTAATAAAAGTTATTTTAAAGATAAAATGTGAAATTGATACCAATATAAAATTTTAACACGAATATTTTATGGCATAATTAATAATTCAATTTTAATATAAATATTCAATATGACTAAACAATTCAATAATATAAGTAATATAAAATGTGAAATTTAATTTAATAATATAAATAGTAGATATAAATAAAAATATTACTATTTATATTTATTTATTATTTTTTGGATAATTTTGATTTTTTTTATTTGAGAGTAAAGGGTGAGAAGTAAAAGTTTAGAGGGAAAATAAAAAGTTTTGGGGAATAAAAGTTTGAGGGAAAGTAAATAGGGAGGAGTAAAATTTTGGAGGGAAAATATTTAAAAAAATTGGAGGGGGGATGGGTTTAGGGTAGATGGGAGGTGGGATGGGAAGGGAGTAAAAATTTTAGGGGAAAAGTGGGAAGGAGTAAAAATTTTGGGGGAAAATAAAAAGTTTTGAGGGTTTTTGGGAGTAAAATTTTGAGAAAAGTAAATAGGAGAGTAAAATATTGGTGGAAAATGGATTTTGGGTAGATTGGGGGTTTGGGAAAGTGGATAGGAGTAAAAGTTTTGAGGGAAAAGTAAAAAGATTTGAGAGTTTGGGGTAAAAATGTAAAATATTATAGTTTGATATTCGAATTATTTGAGTTATTCGAATTCGAAAACTCAACTCGATTCGAACTCGAAATTCGAAAAAAATTCGAGTTGACTTGAATAACTCGATTCGTTTAACTCAAATTTAAATTTTTTTCAATTTTTTCGAGTCAAATCGAGTTTTGCTCACCCCTATACAAAGGTATTATTCCATATGAAAAGTTTACATATGGCGAACTAATTAGTTTCACCCAAAAAGAAGGATTAAAAATTTGTCAAGATTTAAAATTACAAAAATAACTTAAAAAAGAAATATATTAATGTAGAAATGAAATCGGATCATTTTGCTACCAATTTGACATCAAAAATGAACTTTATTTTTCAAAAACATATTGCCTTGTAAAACCAAAGAATATGAGAAATAATATTTCATAATATTATAAAAAGTCAAAGTATAAAAAATATAGAAAAGAAAAGAAAAAAAATATAACAAAATAGATAAAGCAATAACATGTTACATATGTGGAAAACTAAGACACATCTCAAAATATTGCAAGATTAAAAGGAAGATGAATAATTTAAATCTAAATGAAGAAATAGAACAAAAAATTAATGAAATTCTTTTAGAAATAACTTCCTCTGAAAATGATACATCTCCTGAATTAGATGAATTACAAATAGACGAATTATATACAACACCCCAATCCTCTGATGAAAATGAAGCTTCAATTAATATGTTAACCAAAGACCAAAAGTTCATGATTGAAGTTATTAATAAAATTCAAGACCTAGAGTTTAAAAGAGAATATCTTTTAAAATTAAAACCCCAATTAAAAGAGAAACAAAAAAAAAAAAAGAAGAAATTATCCCTAGCAATCACAAAATGTACAATATACGAAATACAATTTTAATAAATATGAAAAAACAAAATAGAGACAAATTACAAATTCTGAATTATAAAAATGAACAACAAGAAATGAAAAACAAATGCAAACTTTAAAATATGAAATCCCAGAGGATAATTCTTTAGAAACTGAGCCAAAACCTGAAGAAAATACACGAGAATATATTATGGTTCTCATTGAGGTATCTATTCAAAGATATTTAATAAAAACAAATCTTATTATAAATAATGAATTTCAATTGGAAACAATAGCCTTTTTTGACACAGGAACAGATAAAAACTGTATTAAAGTAGGGATAATTCCAACAAAATATTACGACAAAACATCATAATCCTTTAAGGCTACAAATTGTAAAAACTCAAAATTACTTACAAATTCCCCAATGCAAAAATCTACAACACAAGTATAAAATATGAAACATGCTTTTTTTAATGGTAAAAGATATTACCTAGGATGTCATATCAAGAATCTCATTCATATCCTTACTCAAGCCCTATAAAGAAATAAATAATTCAATCTCTACCAATGTTTTAAACACTAAGATAAAATTTCCTTTTGTAGAAAAACCCGAAATAAGGAATCTCAACCTAATAAAATCTTTATCCATCCATAATGGACAAATTAATAATTTAGTTAATCATAAACAGAAGCAAATTTCATCTTTAAAAGAAGAAATATATTTTAAAAAATTGACTAAACAATTAAAAAAAGAGAAGTTGAAAAAAGGATAAAACAAATTAAAGAAAAATAGAATCAACAATTTGTTCTGGCATTCCTAATGCTTCTTGGAATAAAAAAACATGAAATAACATTACCATATGAAAATAATTTTGATGGAAAACAAATACCAACAAAAAGCAATGCCAATATAAATGAACAAAAAAATAGAAGAATTTTGTAAAAAAGAAATACAAGATCTTCTTAATAAAAAATTAATTAGGAAAAGCAGTTCTCATTGGAGTCGTTTAGCATTTTATGTGATGAAAAATGCAGAACTCAAAAGAGGAACACCAAGATTAGCCATTAAATACAAACCTCTCAATCAAGATCTGAAATGGATTAGATATAAAATTCCAAATAAAAAAGATTTGTTACAGAAACTTTAGAATGCAAATATTTTCTCAAAATTTGACATGAAATTAGGATTTTGGCAAATCCAAATAAAACAAGAAGAAAGATACAAAACAACATTTACTGTACCATTTGGGCAATATGAATGGAATATAATGCCTTTGGATTAAAAAATGCTCCATCCAAAATTTAAAGAATAATGAGTGATATATTTTTGTATCAATATTCGCAATTTACAATAACATTGATGATGTATTAGTGTTTCTGAAAATTTAGAAAAACATGTAACACCCCAAACCAGACCTAGACGTTATGACCGAATCTGGCGGTGTCACATTGAAGTGTTTAGCGTAAAACTTGTTGTCCTTGAAATCCTCAAAATCAATTAATCATTTTGTTATTAAACGGTGATTCCAAAATGGGTTGTTCATTTCCAAAGCGTGCATCATTAAAAGCTAATCACTTTTAAAATGTTACTAATTTTCAAAATCTCATTTATTGCGGAAGTTTTTAGGAAATGTTGCGAAAACGTGGTGTCTTTGAAAACAGTTATCTTTTGAAAACCTGTCTTTTTCTATAACTAGCAGTTTATATCAAACTTAATAAATAAAAAACCCCAAATTGAAGTTTACAACTTTAAAGAGGCCTTATTACATAAAAATACCCAAATTCAGTTACTTATAAATCAAAAGTTAAAAATGAAAGCTGATGCGGTTGTGTGGCCATCATAGAGTCCCTCGCAGCACCGAGCTGCCTACGACTGGGGATCACCTGTACAGTTAAACAGAGCGGTGAGTTTACGAAAACTCAGTGTGTAATCCCCTAACAAGCAAACAGTCAATTAAACATTAGATAAATGCAGTTTGGGCCTGAGCCCGTTATAATAACATTCCAGTTTAATGTGGGCCTAAGTCCTTTCTTGTAACAGTAAACGATTGGCTTAAGCCCATCACAGCGCTAAGAATCGGTAGGGCTTTTGCCCAATTTCAGTATTAGTATCAGTGGGGCCTTGGCCCATAACAGTAACAAATATCAGTTATGCAGTGAACAGTATTTAATATCATTAATCGGTGCAGTAACAGTACAGTATCATTAATCAGTGCAGATATGCAGTAAAAAATCCTACCCAATCCAGCCTCTACACAGAACTTCGTCCCACCAAACACACCATGTGGGGATCAAATCGACCCACCCAGCCAAACACACCAATATTAGCACCGGCCATGTGCACTAAAAGTATTATTGTAGCAAAGTCGCGATAAAATAAATGGCATATAGCCATCGGTGAGGTTCACTGATGCGTCTTGGGAGACCCGTGCGACCTTATCAGTACAGTACACTTCCTCCAAATATAACAACCCATCCCCATGCAATATGTCGTGACATAATATCATACGTGTATGCAAAATGTCATGTTCAATCATAGTCATACATATCATAGAGCAAATTAGTGATACATAACATAAGGCCATAACTGTCATTTCATCTCCTAGAGGTATAATAGTCATTTTACCCTATAGGGTATTTCGGTCATTTTATCCTATGTGGGTATTTCGGTCATTTTACCCTATGGGGGTATTTCGGTCATTTTTCACTATGGGGGTATTTCTGTTATTTTACACTATGGGGGTATTTCGGCCATTTTATCCTATGAGGGTATTTCGGCCATTTTACCCTGTGGAGGTATTTCGGTCATTTTACCCTATGGTGGTATTTCAGTCATTTTACCTTATAGGGGTATTTCGGTCATTTTACCCTATGGGGGTATTTCAGTCATTTACCCTGTGGGGGTATTTCGGTCATTTTACCTACTTTGGGGCCTCGGTACAGATATCGACCTCTCGGGAGGTCCACAGTCGCCTCGAGCGACTTCGGTAACCTAAACGGTCATAACGGTGTAAATAGGCCCAATGCCCATTACTCGGCCCAAGTGGGCCCTCACGCTTTTGCGACCCGTTCAGCCCAGATTTCGCCACGGTTATGAGACCTACATAGCCCAGTCCAGTATTTGCCACAAATCGTGGATTTCATCCGTGTGGGGCCCACGAGCCCATTGGGCCCGCACGGCCTCTTTCGGCCCAACGTAGTCCATTTTGGCCTATGTAACGCCCCGAATTTAGGCCTAGAAGAATTGGGCCTAATGGGCCTTGGGAATGGGAGCGTTTAAATTTTTTTTTGAGATAGGTGTCGCACTTAGAATAATAATATTAAGGTATTAATGGGATTATTTGAAGCCTTAGAGATAGGGGAGACCGTAGGTGTAACACCCCAAACTCGGCCCATGCGTAATGAGCAGATTTGGTATGTCACACGAGCAAAACATGTTAAACCCTTTTTATTCATACTAAAATAGGTATTGCTTTGTTAAAATCAAGAAAACAAGTATGATTTGAAATATTTGATAAAATACTACTAACCTCAAAGATTGATTGATAAATTGATAATTTGAAATAGTGATCTTATAGACCGTGACTTTTGAAAATGTCATTGATAATTTGAAAGAAAATCTGAGTTAAATTACTTGTAAAAGTTTGTTATGAAAATTCACTTATTAATCCATTTTTGGAAAATCTTTATTTATGATTTTAGAAAATCCCCATTCAAAACAATTTAAGAAAAATAATAAGTACGGCTAAACATAAAACCAAATAAAAATACTCCCAGAGGCCTTATTACAACTTTAAAACCCGAAATATTAAAAGTAACGAAATAATATGGAAAAGTAGTTTACTAATGTTTGCAACATCATTTATGAAGTATGGCCTCCACCAAGTCGTCCATGGCCCCAAGTCCTCATCACTGAGCGTTACCTACAAGGATTAAGAAAAGAAAGGGGGTGAGTTACAAGAACTCAGTGCATAATCCCCTTACCGTCGTTCACTGGGCCTGAACCCATTTAGCAAAAACTGTGGGCCTAAGCCCTTTCACAGAACAATATTAAATGGATTGAATGCGATGTATGTAAATGTATGAACCCAACCCATCCAGCCAATCTCTCCCCCGACCAGCCAATCTCTCTTGTGGGGATCAAGTCAACCCACCCTGCCAGTCTCTCCAATTTGCAGTCAGGCTGCCATTTATAATATTTGTGGCTGAGCCACCAGATTCATATATGGTAAAATGATCGACACAGAGTCGTTAATTCAAATGTTAGGCACATAGCCATTATCAGAATTTGTGGCAATGCCACCGGTTTATACTTCTCTTCATTCAAATTTTCCCATCCCATACAATATGTAAAGATGCATCATACATAATCGTAAAACATCCATATAAAAATAACATCTATTAACCTATTGAATACTTTTTATGAATCAGCCCATTAAAGCAATACGATCATTCGGCCCATAGGGGCATTTCGGTAATTCTGTCCATAAGGACATTGCGGTAAATTGGCCCATTATAACATTCTATCAAATCGGCCCATAGGGGCATTTTGGTAAATCGATAATTTTACCCACTAAAGGTAATTCGGTAATCTCGTAACCCAGGGGTATTTTGGTAATTTACCCTCCAAGGGTATTTTGGTAAATTCGCCACCCAAACTTAACTACTAATTTGGGCATAAAATTGAAACTGTCCATCTGCGTCATACTGACTAAATTGACTATAACTTGAGTTAGGAATCTCTAAATTCAGATCCGTAAATTTTCCTTGAAACTAGACTCATATATCTTCTTACTACAATTTTTCCAGAATTTTTTACTTAGCCATTTAGTACAGTTTATTCCTTAAAGATTCCCTTGTTTCACTGACCAACGATTCTGACCTATCTTACCCAAAATTCAAATATCTCACTATACAGTTTTCATATGTTTCTCCCGCTTGTTTCTATTGAAAATAGACTCACTGAATCTGTACATATAAACTATAACTCATAATTCACTCTGTACAATTTTATATGATTTTTCCAAGACAGATCAGGGAACCACAAAGTCAATCAGAACCAGTCTCGCTAAAATTAAAATATCACAGAATATAAAATTCCTTTTCCTTCTCCGTTTCTTTCATATAGAAATAGACACAGTAAGCTTTAATTCAATATCTTATTCACTTTCTAATTCCCTTTCTCCTATTTTTCGTGATTTTTCAAAATCACATCACTGTTGCTAACCAAAACTGTTTCATTGCAAAAATATGGTTACCACTACGAACTTACGCACTCCCGAGTAATCACGGATGCCGATTTCCAATTTTCTTCGGTACTTCGACCGAATCACAAAACATATCATACAAACTTTCAGAGAGATGTGAGATTACACACCATTTCAAACATGTATTCGGAAGGTACGGGATTACACACCTTATTTAAAATCCGTAACACGATATTCTCAGCGGCACCAACAATCCGAGTCTCTTATAACGAGGGATAGGTGTTCGACTTTACCACTATTTCTAAAAAATCCACAAGTAGAGAGTATCGAATGACTAGTCTCAGGCATGAGGCCTCTTAAGTAGATTAAGTGAAAATAGGACACAAATGGGCTTGTGGTCCAGTGGAAAGTGGCGTCACTTGGGAGCTATGAGGTGGCGTGTATGAAAGCTGAAGAGGTCCAAGGTTCAAGCAGGAGGAGTGTATTTTGGGAGTGTTTTATTTTGCATAGGTGGACGGCAAGAGTTGTGTTGGTTTTGTACTCTTGCCGTGGAGAGTTTGTAGTAAGCAGGACTGATAGATGTGGAGGATATTTCAGATAAGATTAAGGTATTATCAGAGAGAAAAGATAGGAGATGAGGAGGGTGAAGTGTTGGGGCCGAATAGGACTGTGGGGGGAAGGTAGTTCGGCTTTGGCTATAAAAGTAGGGTGCCGAAATCCTTAGAAGGGGTTCTTAGAGTTTCCATATTTCTTTCTTTTTTTCCCCTCATCCTTATTTTCTTCCATTGCCGAATACCACCACCCCTGTTTGTCGAAATCCCTATTTTTCGAAATCCCTATTTGCTGAAATCTCTGTTTGTCGAAATCCCTGTTTGCCAAAATCCCTATTTTTCAAATCGCTGTTTGCCGAAACCCCTATTTATGCCGATTCTTGGTTGTTTGTTCCTCCACCTCAATCGATTATTATCTACTCTTAGTCACGTTTGGAAGCCGAATCTTGTTCAAATAGATATTTAAGCCGCAGGATCAAAGGAGAATTTCGGTAAGTGCTTAGTTAAACTTTTTAGTGTGTTTTGTTAAAAGTCGAAGGGCTATCTAACCCAGTCCTTGTTGTTAACATGTATTAATAAGGGTAAGGCTCAGCAATCGCAAGCGTGGTAAATAAAGATTGCTAACAAGGTGGTAAGTGTTCTCGACTCAGTCATGGTTTAGTAAATGACCGAATCTAATGTGGCTCATAGGGGTGACTTATGAACAATATGGGTCACTTGGTTTTGACGATATAGGTGTTTGGGTGCAGATCTAGAGGATAATCGCCAATAGTAGCAAAAGAAAGGCTACTAGAACGTAAGGCACACGGTAAGGGTACAGTGAGGTTTCGATTTTTGATAAGTATGTGTTAAAGCTTTGGTTAATCGCTAGTAATGTCGAAAAGCCGAAAAGCCGAAAGTGGCTAAATGGGCCCGATGGGCCCTGAGGCTAAGTTTGATGAAATGGTTTGGTTTGTTAAACATATTGAGTTAGTCACGCATGATGCACGATTTGGATTTGTTTTAGGCCTAGTAGGCCATATGATAAGATTTGAGCCTAATGGGCCGTAAGGTTGTAATTTGGGTTTGACGAGCTTTATGGGGATGTAGACAAAATATGCTAGGATTTATGGACTTAGGCCAAGTTTGAACAACTCTTCAATTTCATAAGACTTAATCTAATTAAACATGTCCGTGAACAAGTCGCTGGGTTAGGGTGTGGCAACGGGCATACACATGTCTAGGATTGGATCTAGGGAGAGTTTGGTACTTAAGTGGTCCTAGTGACCCACCTCCTCTTCTCTGGAATCCTACTTGGTGCGTAGTGTCTGTTCACTTTAGCCGCGAGGACTTGTTGATGAGCCAAAGTTCATAACTAAAATCCGAGAGGGACCAATTACCCTTATATTTGAAAAATTACTAAAATGCCCTTATGTTTAAAGAATTACTAAAATACCCCTAGAATTGTAAATTACCAAAATACCCTTATTTTGCAAAAGTACCAAAATACCCCTATTTTGTAAAATTACCAAAATACCATTATTTTGCAAAAGTACCAAAATACCCTTATTTTGCAAAATTACCAAGATACCCCTATTTTGCCAAATTACCAAAATACCCTTGTAGGGTAGGATTACGAAAATACCCCTGGATAGTGAAATGACGGAAATACCCCTATGTGACGGATATGAGTATATGGATGTTACTCGTGTGTTTGATGCATTCATATGATATTCTGCTTAGGATGCATATGGATGGGAATAATGGTACGGAGGAAGATTTGAGGATCGCATGGCCGTATGGTATGGATCCACCGGAGGCTCTAAGCCCAATATATGATTAGTAGCTTTGCTGCAACATTCGGTAGTACCGCAAACGGGTTACCCTTGGTGTGTAGCGAAGGGGTGGGTCGAGCTAGAATTCCCCACAGGAGTCATAAGGTTGGAAGGGAAATGGTGTGTGTAGCGGATGGATTTTTGGGGTGGGTTTTGCATTATCTGTTTGTATATGATACGATATGATATAATATGAGATCATTGTGGGCTAAGGCCCAAGACCACCAATTTTGATAGGGCTTAGGCCCAATATGAATATTTGTATGTGATTTGATTGCCAAGGGTTGTACACACTAAGTTTCGAAACTCACACCCTTTAATTTAATGTTTCAGGTAATCCTAAATAGAAGGTTTGACGTGGGAGAGGACTCGGAGATCGCCACACTTCAAGCTGATCAAATGTTTTAATTTGTTCAAATGAATCTATTTTAAATACTTTGTTTTTTTTTCATTGGATTGTAATAAGGCCATGTAACTCCTAAATGACTTTAGATTTTAGGTTTATTATTATTATTTCAACTATCTTCTTAATAAATTTCATAAAAGTATTAAAGTTAAAGTGGTTTTCGAAATAACTTATCATATGAATGTTTTCCTAAAATGTGGGCTTTTCATCTTAACTTAACAAGATACAAGGGTTTTGGGCATTAAATTGTCAAATTATAAAATCGTTTTTGAGTATGTCTTTAATGTGACATTCTGGACTCGGGCCTAACTTCTAGGCCGGGTTTGGGGTGTTACAGCCTAAGCCCATAAAAATGCTCATGAAGGCCTCTACAGTCATACGCCCGTGATTCATGGGCTCGGTTTGACCACAAGATCGTTCGCACGCCTATGTGACCTCAAAGCCCAATCTTCCAACTTTTCAGCTTTTTCCGTTCTACAGTCAAAACAGAGTGAATACACACCTGTTTACATAACCACTCCAAGTTTGTCACTCACCCAACCTTGACTGAGTAACATGCGGTTTACTCCTCTTAGATCGCTGACCAAAACGATCGAACGCTACTTGCTGACTTACTTAACTGAACGATGGACGAAAAGGTTTTGATTGCTACAGTCACTTGCACCCCTTCACTCCACTAAAATCTCGATTCGTCAGAACTCTTGCAAGACCGAAACCACAACACGACAGTAGAGTACGGAGACAGTCGGCCAAAACCCAAAAATAGAAAAACACCGAAAGTAAAATAGAGAAGGGCAAAAGGGATATACTATTCGGTCAAGGTTTGGGAAATTAGAGGAGAGAAAAGAAACAGCATAGAGAAGGGGGAAGAGAAAAGTGGATTTGACAGAGGAAAAGAAAGAATAATGCAAAAAGGAAAAGGTGAGCAGAGAGGAAAAAAATGCCAAAAGAACCTACCACATTCGGCCAAAGAGAGAAAAAAAAAACCCAAATGAGCAGTATACCTCTCTTGGCTGAAATCTTGAGTGCCAGAGTCCAAATTCGGCACAAACTTCCTCCCCTCTCATCTCATTGATTTTCTCCTAAAATCCCTCCTCAAACCTCTCCAAGACCAGTTCAAACTCCATTCAAATTCTATTCAAACTCCCCTTAGCTGTGTTTCAGTCCAACTCCACTACCTACATAGCTCAAGCAGCAAAATAAACACTTCATTGTGCAACCCAGGACTTGAACCTCAGACCTCACAGTTACACAACACGCCACCTTGCCACTAGACCAACAACTCCTTTGTATCATATTTTAACCACAATATTCCTCCTCAAATCTCTCTAAACATCCTTCCTCAAATCTCTCTATGACCAGTTCAAACTCTATTCAGCAGCATTTCAATCCAACGTTACCACCCACACGAATTAGGCAGCAAAATAAATACTCCCTTTTTGATGTGCCACCACTCGAACCTTAGACCCCATGTACACTCCACACGCCCCCTACCACTAGACCAATAATTCCTTTGTATCATAATTTAACCACAATAATTTAAGAACCTACTATCTAGATCTAAGAATTTTATTCACTTAAAAATAAAAATTTTGCATAAGCCAAGGCTTGAACCCCTGACTTCTCAGACACTTCCAAACATTTCTAAATCACTTAGCCACTAAAGTAGATAGGCATTTATGTCACTTTCTTACACAACTAAATATTTATGTGTAGTCTTGTAACTGTTCCCTTGTTCAAAACCTATTTCTTCTAGGCCCAAAATTCGGGACGTTACAGAACACTTCAAACATTTATCCATCTTTGTAAAATTCATAAAAAAATAAGGGTTTAGTATTTTCTAAATCCAAGATAAGTTTGTTCTAAACCAAAGTAAGGTTTCTATTTATTACATTACCCAATGAACTATTACCCCAAAAAAAATGTCCATAGAATTTGCCAACAATTTCCCAAACAAAATCTTTGATAAAGTCCAATTGCAAAGGTTCATAGGAAGCCTCAATTATGTCATAGACTTTTATCCAAGTCTTAAAAAATTGTGTAAGCCTTTATATGATATGCTAAAAAAGAATCCACAAACTTCGAAAAATGATCACACCAATATTGTTACCTAGATTAAAAAGTAAATTGCTAAACTTCCTTGTTTACATTTATCTTGTAACACCCCAAACCTTGCCCAAACACTACAACCGGATTTGGTATGTCACTTGAGTGATTTTGCAAAACATGTCGCATTTTGGAAAATGATTTCTAGGTTTAATCATTAATACCGAAAACTTAATAATTTATTAAGTCATATAAGATATAAAGTTATAAATTGCCTTGGTGAATTTTAATAAAAATCCAAAAATCTTGTACATATCTTAGCTTAATTTTAATCATAAAAATTAAAATGTCTAATAATTAAACCCAACTTAAACCCAAAAACATAAATAATTGTCTAATGGCCCATGGCCTTATTACAATGAGGTTTAAAACCCATTAAATAAAAATATAAAATAAAATACTAAAATCTTTTTACTGAATCCAAATACTCTCTTGCATGGCCACCTTGTGCTTCTCTCCAGCCTGGTCCGTTGCACTAGGTGCTTCCTGAAAATGTTAAATTAAAAGCGTGAGTCGCGAGACTCAGTGTGCAAACCTCGTGCACCATCAGACTGGGCCTTAGCCCATAGGTCAAAATATAGAACATAATATAAAAGATAACATACATAAAAACACAACCCAATCCTAGGTTTCCATCCGCTACCCGCCACCTTTACAGGCCAGTCACACCATTGGGGGTTTCTACAATCAACCCACACCGCTACACGCCATTGATGGCAGTCATGCTGCTCATCGTCAAAGTTGTGACAGAGTCACCAGGCTGAAATGGCAAAAGCCACCAGAAACAGAGTTGTGACAGAGTCACCAGGCTGAAATGGCATAAGCCACTAGAATAGATCACTTCCCCTTTTTATCAATCACCTAACCCCGAGCATACATAGAAATTGGCATGCAAAACATATCTTTTTAACAGAAACATTCACTGAAGAATGGCAGAAAACACTAACCTGATATTTAGCCCTTACCTTTTTCGGGTTTTCAAACGTTATGCCGGGATTTCGGCATTTAACAGAGTATAGTAGATTTATACTTATATATATACATAATACCATTCAATCTAATGGTGTGAGAAGTTACACACCTGATTAATGTCGATACCTTGCTAGACCGATCTACAACTTTGCTCAAAAAGCCAGAAAGATGTGAAAATAGGGCCTCTCCTATATTCGGCCAAGGGTTAGTAAATCCCGAATTTACACGTTGAAACTAATAGATCTTCTTACCTTGAAATCTCGAAAGTAACATGATTCGAGTGCTACCGATCTATAACTTAGAGATCTATGCAATTGACTCCACTAAAGTTCCCTTCAGATTTTGGCACAAGTAGGCACCACAAAAGCAATTCGGCAATCACAAGAGATGAGATCTAGGGATTTCGGCTTTTAGGGAAATCCCGGAAAAAGTATGAACAAGAGAAGGCTGATGTGTCTTTGGCTTTTAAAATACTTGAGTGAAGAGTTTCGGTCTCTGACAGGAAAAGAGAAGAAGAAAAGAAAACAAGGAAGAGACTTGAAGATTTCGGCTAGGAAGAAAAAGAATGGAAAGAGTTTCGGCTTTTGAATCAAAGTGAAAATGATGGATTAGGCTTAGAGATTTCGGCTTTTGCAGAGAATGAAGAAGAAGATGGAACTTTAGGAGTTTTCAGCTTTTACTTAGAGAAGAAGAGAAAAGAATGAGAGAAAAACCCAAATGCCGAAATTGAAGAGATATTCCCCCTATTTATAGAAATTTCGGCACTTACCTAACCTTGCAGATAAATCCTATCTTTTCTCCTTTATCTTAATCTACTAGCTCATCTAAAAGAGACTTAATTATCTCTAACTCCTCTCTCCTTTATTAGCATATTATCAACATATTTTAATCATTAAAATCCCTAAATTTTAGCCTTTATCTGCTTATTATCCACATAAAATAAATTCCTAAATAATAGCCTTTATCTGCTTATTATCCACATATTTTAAACATTAAAACCCCTAAATTTTAGTCTTGTTGCCATCCACTCCACCTAATCATAATGCCCAAAATTTAGCTAACTTAAATTAAAAGAATTGGGCTCCATGAAACTTAAATTTGGGCCCCTTACTCCCTTGTGTGTGGCGTCACCTTCTAATTCCCTTACAGTGCCACCTTTTGTTGGGCCACAAGCCTACGTTGGTATTTTAAACATAATTATCACTTTTTTAACTTTATAATGCCCAATCTAATAATTTAACCAGGGCCTTTACCTAATTCTGAGCCCAATTTGGACCCCTATTACTTAAATTAACATATTAAACATATATTCACCCATTAAACTCATAGGCCCAAAAATTCAGGATGGTACAGTTCTACCCCCTTAAAGAAATTTCGTCCTCGAAATTTCCAACTAACTATTAATCGTACTACCTAAGTCTCACTACCATGCTTTCGCTGCGCACTCCAATTCTAAACCCAAAATAAACACTTTGTACACTATGTTAGAGTACGCACCGGTATTCACATCTAGAGCGTCCTCGTCCCCTTGTACTCATGCTATCGGTTCGCATTTATCTGATTAAAATTTTTTATGAATTATTGGTTTTCTTCCACTGATTATCCATGAACAATCTTATGATTAGTAGTTTTAAGAGTAGTTCTTTGGAATTCGCAATTATATCTACAATTCAGTCTCAAGTTCACATCTCCTAGTTCTAGGAAGCACATACATTCAATCATCAAAGATCCACATACGAGTAGCATCCACGAACTGACACTCATCATGTAGGGGTATCCTCGTCATTTCACTACCCAGGGGTATTTTCGTAATTTATCCTATAGGGGTATTTTCATAATTTTCCAAAATAGAGTTCCTTGGTGATTTTGTGAAATAAGGGTATTTTGGTAATTTTACAATTCGAGGGTATTTCGGTAATTTTGCAATCCGAGGGTATTTCGATAATTTTGCAATCTGGGGGTATTTCAGTAATTTTGCAATCCGGGGGTATTTTGGTAATTTTCACAAATCATGGGTATGTTGGTCACTTTATAAATCAGGGGTAATTTAGTAATTTTTTTACAAATCAGGAATATTTTGGTTATTTTATAACTCAGGGGTATTTTCAAAATTTTACAAAACTTGGGGGTATTTTGGTTACAAAATAGGGTGGCTGGTCCCTTTCGGGTGTTAAATTATAAATTTTGGCCCGTCAACAAATCCTTGTGGGTAGGGTGAACAGGCACTACACACCAGGTAGGATTCCAGCGAAGAGAAGGTGAGTCACTAGGACTGTTTAAGTACCAGGCTCTTCCGGATCCAATCCTAGACATGCGCATGCCTGTTGCCACACTCTAACCTTGCGATTTGTTTACGGGTTTGTTTGGATAGATTAAGTCTTATGAGATTTAAGAAGTTGTTTAAGCTAAACCTAAGGTCTAACAAGTTTTCTAGCTAAAATAATCTACGTCCCTTAAAGCCCATCAAGCCCACATTCATATAACACACAATGAGTTCAGAATACTTACCTGGCGGACTTGGGCCGGAGACGCTGGTGCCATGCTGAGAAAACCCTCCTGTATGATTTATAAATATATATATTTCAAAAACCTATTTTTAGAAAACGTTTTGAGCCCAAAACCCCCAAAGCCGAGTTTTGAACCGAGCTCTGATACCAATTTGTAACACCCCAAACCCGGCCCAAACACTACAATCAGATCTGGTATGTCACTTGAGTGATTTTGCAAAACATGTCACATTTTGGAAAATGATTTCTAGGTTTAATCATTAATACCGAAAACTTAATAATTTATTAAGTCATATAAGATATAAAGTTATAAATTGCCTTGGTGAATTTTAATAAAAATCCAAAAATCTTGTACATGTCTTAGCTTAATTTTAATCATAAAAATTAAAATGTCTAATAATTAAACCCAACTTAAACCTAAAAACATAAATAATAGTCTAGTGGCCCATGGCCTTATTACAACGAGGTTTAAAACCCATTAAATAAAAATATAAAATAAAATACTAAAGTCTTTTTGCTGAATCCAAATACTCTCTCGCATGGCCACCTTGCGCTTCTCTCCAGCCCGGTCCGTTGCACTAGGTGCTACCTAAAAATGTTAAATTAAAAGGGTGAGTCGCGAGACTCAGTGTGCAACCCTCGCGCACCATCAGACTAGGCCTTAGCCCACAGATCAGAATATAGAACATAATATAAAAGATAACAAACATAAAAACCCAACCCAATCCTAGGTTTCTATCCGCTACACGCCACCCTTACATGCCAGTCACACCATTGGGGATTTCTACAATCAACCCACACTGCTACATGCCATTGATGGCAGTTATGCTGCTCATCGTCAAAGTTGTGACAGAGTCACCAGGCTGAAATGGCAAAAGCCACCAGAAACAGAGTTGTGACAGAGTCACCAGGCTGAAATGGCATAAGCCACCAGAAACAGAGTTGTGACAGAGTCACCAGGCTGAAATGGCATAAGCCACCAGAACAGATCACTTCCCCTTTTTATCAATCACCCAACACTGAGCATACATAGAAATCGGCATGGAAAACATATCCTTTTAACAGAAACATTCACTGAAGAATGGCAGAAAACACTAACCTGATATTTAACCTTTACCCTTCTTGGGTTTTCAAACGTTATGCCAGGATTTCAGCATTTAACAGAGTATAGTAGATTTATACTTATATATATATATATATATACACACACATAATAGCATTCAATCTAATGGTGTGAGAAGTTACACACCTGATTAATGTCGATACCCTTGCTAGACCGATCTACAACTTTGCTCAAAAAGCCGGAAAGATGTGAAAATAGGGCCTCTCCTATATTCGGCCAAGGGTTAGTAAATCCCGAATTTACACGTTGAAACTAATAGATCTTCTTACCTTGAAATCTCGAAAGTAACACGATTCGAGTGCTACCGATCTATAACTTGGAGATCTATGCGATTGACTCCACTAAAGTTCCCTTCAGATTTCGGCACAAGTAGGCACCATAAAAGCAATTCGGCAATCACAGGAGATGAGATCTAGGGACTTCGGCTTTTAGGAAAATCTCGGAAAAAGTATGAACAAGAGAAGGCTGATGTGTCTTTGGCTTTTAAAATATTTGAGTGAAGAGTTTCGGTTTCTGACAGGAAAAGAGAAGAAGAAAAGAAAACAAGGAAGAGACTTGAAGATTTCGGCTAGGAAGAAAAAGAATGGAAAGAGTTTTAGCTTTTGAATCAAAGTGAAAATGAGGGATTAGGCTTAGAGATTTCGGCTTTTGCAGAGAATGAAGAAGAAGATGGAACTTTAGGAGTTTTGGCTTTTACTCAGAGAAGAAGAGAAAAGAATGAGAGAAAAACCCAAATGCCGAAATTGAAGAGATATTCCCCCTATTTATAGAAATTTTGGCACTTACCTAACCTTGCAGATAAATCCTATCTTTTCTCCTTTATCTTAATCTACTAGCTCATCTAAAAGAGACTTAATTATATCTAACTCCTCCCTCCTTTATCAGCATATTATCAACATATTTTAATCATTAAAATCCCTAAATTTTAGCCTTTATCTACTTATTATCCACATAAAATAAATTCCTAAATAATAGCCTTTATCTGCTTATTATCCATATATTTTAAACATTAAAACCCCTAAATTTTAGTCTTGTTGCCATCCACTCCACCTAATCCTAATGCCCAAAATTTAGCTAACTTAAATTAAAAGAATTGGGCTCCATGAAACTTAAATTTGGGCCCCTTACTTCCTTGTGTGTGGCGTCACCTTCTAATTCCCTTACAGTGCCACCTTTGGTTGGGCCACAAGCCCACGTTGGTATTTTAAACATAATTACCACTCTTTTAATTCTATAATGCCCAATCTAATAATTTAACCAAAGCCTTTACCTAATTCCGAGCCCAATTTGGACCCCTATTACTTAAATTAACATATTAAACATATTCACCCATTAAACGCATAGGCCCAAAAATTCAGGATTTTACATATCTGATCCAAATGCCCCCAAGATAATAGAAATAGATGCTTCTAAAATAGGGTATGGTGGGATCCTAAAACAAGTTAAGCGAGGAAAATAACAAATAGTCCAGTTTATCTCCAGACACTGGAATCCAACTCAACAAAATTATATTACTATCAAAAAAGAATTTTTATCAATTATTTTATGTATTACAAAATTTCAAAGTGATTTATTAAATAAATAAAAAATCCTTTTACAAATTGATTGCAAAGCAGCAAAAGAAGTTTTACAAAAAGATGTCCAAAGTATTTCTTCAAAATAGATTTTTGCAAGATCGCAAGCAATTTTGAGCATATTTGATTTTGACATCAAAGGAGAAACTAATTCTTTGCCTGATTTTCTCACAAGAGAGTTTCTTAAAAAATGCCACCCAAACTCAAAGAAAAAGGAAACGGAAAAATAGAAGAACCATCTACAAAAACCCAAATTTGCTCAAAACCAATTAAGTCATGGTATGAAATTTTCCTTGAAGAAGAAAGTGAGAGATTACCATCCTCGTCAAAATTATAACAACCCGTTTTCAGTAAAATTAAAATAGTGGTTTCGGGACCATAAATTTGAATTCAAAAAAATAATTTTAATATTATTTTAATATCTAAAACATGGTAGTATTATATTATAAAAATTTCGTTAAGAAATTTTACCTTTTGTATGCTCAATTTGTGAAAAAGGACTAAATCGCGTAAAGTGCGAAAGTTGTGTTCTAATAGCTAAAGGTGTTAAATAGCTATAGAAATTTAAAGTGGAGGTCCTTATATGGTAATTAGACCATTAAATGAGTTAGTGAATGTGCATGGATTGGTAATTTTGAATTATTTAAAGTTAGGTAAGGGTGGTTTGGTAATTAGCCAACTAAAGATAAATAAAATAAAACAAATTGGCTATCATCTTCATACATGCATGAACCAAGATTTATAGCAAGAAACACCATTGGAAAATCTTGAAAATTTTGCAAAGAAATTCTGTTGCATGTAAGTATTATCTTGTCCCGTTTTTTATTGATTTTTATGTTTTTTGAATCGTTGTAGCTTAATCTAGCTAATTAGGGGACTAATTTGCAAAATGGTTGAAAGTTTAGGGTCTTGACATGAGATCATGTTAGTTGTTCTTGAAGTTTAATGGCAGAAAATGAATCCTTGTTGTTAATTAAACAACTTTTGTTAAGTGATTTTTATTGAAATTGTCAAATAGGGATTAAATTGAGAAATATGAAAATTATGTGTTAAATATGTGAAATTGTGAAATGTATGGGCTTTTAGACTTATAAGATATTCGGCTAGGCTTAGGTGTGGTTGAATTACATGAATTTCATTTTTACAAGTTTAGGGACTAAATTGTAAAGAAGTCAAAAGTATAGGGACAAAATAGAAATTTTGCCATAGCATGAATTTTGGATTGAATTGAATAGAATAAGGTTTAATTTGATTAAATTTGATTATATAGATCAAGAAAAGCAAAGTACGGAAATAAATTGGGGAAAGGACAAAGTTATCGATTAAACGATTGTTTTCTCGTCGTACGAGTTTAAGGTAAGTTTGTGTAATTAAATTGCGTATTTATATGTTTTAATTGAAAAATATGTATGTGAATGCTTAATTATTATGTAAAATTATTGAGCGCATAATCGACGACGTACGAAGAATACTGAATCCCGTTTGAACCCTAGGAATTCGTAGGATACAAATGACATGTCATTAGGGTTATCGATTCCAACTCTTATGAGCTTATCGATACTCAGCTCGTATGAGCTTACCGTTAGTCAGCTCGGAGGAGCTTACCGTTTATTGCTCATATGAGCATACATGTACAAGAATTGATGGATATATAGTTTAGTACACCTCGCGTATACTACCCGCGTATCTAATGATATTCTAAGTGGTTCAACAGGCATAGTATTATTACGAGATTTACAAGTTCGAATACAAACTAGTACAGGTATTTACATGGAAATGATCTATATATGATATACGGATTTATGGTATAGATGTTACATGTGCATGGAATTTAATAACTGTTGAATTCATACATGATTCTCGGTTTATATAAGAATACATGGCTAACTTAGTTATTGATTATGTGATAGGCTTTGGCCAAATTGAATTGTGTTATGCTTTGAGTTACTTACCTAAATTTTAGTTAAATGGTAAGTTTAATTCTTTGTTATACGAACTTACTAAGCTTAATTGCTTACTCTATTTATTTTTCCGTGTTTTATAGTGTTTCGAAAGCTCGTTCGGATTGAAAGTTGTCAAAGATTGCATCATACTATCAAACGTTATTTTGGTACTTATGACTTTACATTTTGGGTTAAATGGCATGTATAGGTCTTTTTGGCTAATGGAAGCCTATGTGTTTTATCATGTATTTAGCCATTTTATTTGGCTTGAATTTGTTATATTTTGTTATGTAAATATGTAATTAACCTTATCATATATGATATATGGTTATCATGTGAATGCCTTGGTTGTGAATTAGTATTTTGGGTACCAAATGGTTGACATTATAAGTGGCATACATGTTAAGTTTTAGGCACAAAGATTGCATATATGTGTTTGACCATTTAGGTAGATTTTGTTGACATATTTGACATGAGTTTAAATGGTTAATTGAGGTGTTTATAAATATCATGGTTTTATGTGATGTTATAAAATGTTATAAGTTTGATATTGGTTGGTTGAATGCCTACATATATCATGGTTATATGCAAATTGATGTGTGTAGGTTGGTACCAATTTGGGTGAGAAATATGGCTTGGAAAAATGGTCTATTTTTGTTCACATAGGCAAAGACATGGGTGTGTGTCTCAGTCGTGTGTGATACGCGGCTAGGTGACATGGCCATGTGTCCACTGTAACTTCTATAGAAAGCAACCTAGTAGCTTTACACGGCCTAGTACACAGGCGTGTGGCTTGGCCTTGGGGCACAAGTTAGTATACCCTCCAGTTTTCACAAGATCTAGCACATGGCCTAGTACACAGGCATGTGAGGCCATTCTGAAGGGTACAGGGCCTAGCACACGGGCGTGTGGTCTGGCCATGTGACCCAAGTAAGTGTTACATGGGTACGGACACGAGCTAGGACACGGCCGTGTGTCCCCAATTTGAATGCCCACATAGCCTGGCCACACGGGCGTGTGTCCCCTACACTTTGAAAAATTTCAATGTTTTTCTAAAAATTTCTTGAGTACTCGGTTTAGTCTCGAACCAATTTTAATGTCTATTTGGGGCCTCGAGGGCTCTTATTAGGAACCATATGATTGATTATGAATGGTTTTTGATTTAAATGATAAACGTACATGAAATGCTTGATTGATTGAGCTATATGTTCGGTAATGCTCCGTAACCCTGTTCCGGTGTCGGATACGGGTTAGGAATGTTACAAAACCTTCCAAAAATGCCTTTAGGATACATAGGATCCAAATGATATTGGTTCACAATTAAAAAAAATGGATTGAGTCCCTTTTCCATCCCTAGAAGTGACATTAGTTTTTTCCAATTAAATGAGAAAATTCCTCTCAAAAAAATTGCTGTTGAAATCGTAAAGATTTCAAAAAAATAAAGAGATTTGCTTACACAAACAAAAATCTCTCAAAAATATTTTAAAAGAAACATTTCTGCAGGATGTTTTCCCAAAAGTAGTGCTTTCACATACTGCTACCCAAAAATCCTCACAAGTTTTCCAAGTTTAAAAAAAAATTATTGTGAAGGAAAAATTTTCAAAAAATCGTCCACATAGTCTTGTAAAAGAACTTTTCAGTGGATGACATTTTAAGCCATTCAATCCTCAAAAACCTTAGTAGTATTATGAGAACATACTAGTTCAGCTTGGATCAATAAGTTTCAAACACTACATAGACCTAAAAGATCCAAATTTTATCACCCATTCAACAACCCAAATAGTTAAAATTCTTCGACCAAGAGATTGAGGTGAAAACCCCAATTCTCCAAAGAAATTTCCAGCCAAATTTACCACCAAAATAGACCACCATCCATATTTTACATATTCGGATTACCAAACGGTATGGTTCAATGCCTTTCTAATGAATAATCAACATATGAAGCCTTCCTAGCTCATATATTTCAAATCTGGTACCTGATTCAAATTCCCAAATTGGTTTCAAGAATGGTGGAACTGGCATAGACCATCATCTTTTGATATCCTACCAGAAATTTTTTTAAATTTATAGCCTAAGTTCCTTGACAAATTTCAACCCAAATCAGACCAAAAACACATCTATAGAACCATCCATTTTTTTTTCTCAAATTTGTGCATTTCTTGGATTATTTTCTGAAGTTACTCTTATGAATAGGATCAATATGTTGGGATTCCATTATTAGTTTGAAATTTTAGAACAAAATGGTGGGACAAATTTAATGATGAAAAATATGATTCCAAGTATTTGGATAAAGTTTTCAACAAGAATCTAAGATTATGAAAGTATACGGCTCCGGATCAAACAACAGCAAAATTCCTTCAAGCAAAATCGACTGCTAGTGCAATATTGGCTCAAGCCAAGACCAAGAAGGAATACAAAAAACTCATGGTTGAATACTCAACTCAATGGATTCTGGATCAGGAGATAAGAAATCCTTAACGTCTTCAATCAAAATAGTGGATCTTGTAGTCGATACCACTTCAATAACTATCAACAAAACTAGAAAAAATAAAAAATGATGATAATTTTTGAGCAAAGACAAAAGATGAATAGGAGAGATTCCTTGCCAGAAAAAGATGAATGAACAGTAAATATTCTCTGCAATGACCATGTTAGCTCGGTCGATCAAACTGAAATTGCCAAGAGAGGGGTGAATTGGCCTTTAAAAAATTTGGTGGAAGTAAAGAGAGAAAGTATGAAACAATGAATGCAAAGATTTAGAGTGGTTTGGCCCCAATTGCCTACTCCACTACCTTAGCTTTCCACAAGTAAAGATTTTCCCAAATTTAATAATTTGTACAACCTTTGAGGATAAGGTTTGACCTTACAACTCTCTTAAGATTTCTACCCAAATCCTTAGACAAACCTTCTCAAAGAATTACAAAGAAGCACACTGAGAAATAATCATCACAAGACTAGAATGTTTGCCAATAAAGCACAAATAAAAAAAATACACTTGAGATAAAGAATAACAGTAAAAGCTCACAAGTGCATACAAGAAAGGTATGAAAGAATTTAGCACTAAGGTTGAATTGATTGACTTTAGACTTGATTATATCTCTTGTTGTTGTAGGACCATTAGAAGTTGTCATTTATACCTTCTAATTCATTTTCAACCATTGTGGTTGTTGGGAGAATAAATAAAGTTATTGGGATGGAAATACCATGCCATTAAATTCACCTACAACAAAAAGTATCGATACTTTTTGTACGAGTATTGATACTAGAGACATTTAATGCCTGATTCAGTGATCGTTAAAATTAGTTTCCAATGATACCAAAGTTGATTTATCGGTACCTGGTAAAAGTTATCGATATAATTTTATGGGTATTGATACTTTTTGACATTTTTAATAGATCATGAAAAACATAATGCAAGATTGGTATCGATAAAATTTAATAAGTATCAATATAATTTTCAAGGTATCGACACTTATTATTTGTGTTCAATTTTTTTATTCAAAACAGAAAGCAAATTTGGTATCGATAAAAATGATTTGGTATCGATAAAATTTTACAAGTATCAATACATTTTGGAAAACATCGATATTTCTTGTAGGGAGCAGTTTTTCAATTGATTTGAAATGATTTTGATTAAGTTTAAGAGTTTAAATTTATTTTTAGAACTTTGTAAAAAATATTCCTAGTGTTTAAAACATTTTTTGTAACACCCTAAACCTGACCTAGACGTTATGGCTGAATCTGGCGATGTCACATGATAGTGCTTTAGAAAACGTACTTAGATAATACCCTTTTTAGATATCTTAAGCTACCATCAAAACGTGTCGTTTGTTCATTCATTATCTGTTTTCAAAACATTATACGTTGCGGAAGCTTTTAAAATAATTTGTGAATTCATGTATATTTTGATAAAACATTTGTTTATTTTGAAAACTTGCGTCTTATCCTACTGCTTGCAGTTATAAAATAAAAATCCCAACTTTAAACAAAAATTCGTAAAGGCCATATTACATAAACTTTTTTCCTAGATATAATTAAAACCATGAATAGAATTAAAAACCGTAAAGGTCCCGAACCATGGTCACTACCCAGTCCTCCGCTGCACCGACTTGTCTACCGCTGGGGATTACCTGAACATATTAAACAGAAAAGGGTGAGTTTTTGAAAACTCAGTGTGTAATCCCCAAAGAAACATACGCACAATAATATCAGATAACAGACATAAATTGACAGTTCGGGTTTGAGCCTATTACAGAAACAGTGTGGACCTTAGCCCACTTAGATACAGAGTTAAATATATTCTAGGGCCTTAGCCCATTTCAGACATAATATGCAGATCAGAATAGAATAACAAAATCCTGCCCACCAGCCTTTACACACCAACTCCGTCCAACCCTACACACTATGTGGGGATAAAATCAACCCACCCATCCCTACACACCATGCTGTACCGAATCTGGCACATAATCAGAAGGTTGCAGCTGAGCTGCCAGATAACAGGCTTAAGAGCCTTTCAGGTACTTCCTCCAAACATCATCAACCCACCCCGATGCAATGCAACATACATAATATGACATGCTTTTATGCAAATAACAGTCCATACATTCAAATCAGTCTACATGCTAAGTGTAACATGTTCAGTACAGATTTCACATAATCAGATCTCATAGCTACGGGTCTAAGTACTGCTTACTGACCCTTCATTTGGTTCACAGTCGGCTTCGGCGACCCGTGCAACATTTCAGAACATTTCATGAAAATTGGCTTACACGCCCTTGTGGTTTGCCCGTGTTGGCCTACAGCCCAAATTAGCCTTGGTCATGTGGATTACACGGCCTAGCCCAAAATTCCACACGCCCTTGTGGTTCACTCGTATGGGCCCGCATGCCTGTGTAGCCTACACGGCCCAATTGGTCGAGCTGGTGTCTTGCACATGGCCTTGCTCGACCATCACACGGCCGTGTCAATTGTGCACGGCCTGGCTCGTCGATCACACAGCCGTGTGGTGACTTACAATCTTGCAAACGGCTTACCACACGGGTTACCATACGCCCGTGTGGTGTCGACAGTGAGGTTTTGAGCTTTCACTGAAACCTTTTTTTCTATGTTTTCGGGTACACACCTGGTATCAAATCGACGCTAAAGTAATCACGAGCGCTCTAGAACCTAAGAATCCATAATCCAAACCCGATTTCTGTGATACTAACGAAATTTTAACGAAACTTATAACGAGGTATTTAGTCTTTTCCAATAAAACCTTACCCTCGAGCAAGAACAAGAATTACACGCACTTTAACACATTAATGATCAACCTTTAGCCCTTCGATTAACCCTAACAACAAACGAAACCCTTCATTAACACTTGATGATAAACCATAATTTGTACATAGTTTGACCCCATGCTTGGCTTATTTTTGGATGAATTTTCATTAGATTTGATGAATTCGATGCTCCTAATCCTTGAATTTCATGTTTTACACTCAGGAGAGCTTAGGGAATCGAAAAGAATGAGAAATGGGCCAAAAAGGGACAAAATGGGCCTACCTCAGAAATCAACACGACTTGGACTATCATACACGGGCAGACCACATGGCCGTGTGTGACGAGCACAATCGAACATGGCCTATGCTATCTTACACGGGCGTGTCCTTGCCGAACCCAAGTCTAATTTTATTCGAAAAAGACTACTTGTGGGCCAAGAAAGGTGCTCCAAAGCCTATATAAACACCCTAAAGGAGGACCTAAAAGGACGACACGAAGCAGAAAGTAGAAAATACTCGAAGACAGCCATTGGGAGCAGCTTGGAAGAAGGATCCCCATCAAGATTGAAGATCTCCTATCAATTTCTCTTGAAGTTTTTGGGTTTTCTTATGTTTTGTAGTTTTTCTTATTCTAAGATATTTTCCTTCTACGTTATGAATAAACTCCCTAAATACCTAGGGAGGATGAAACCTAGATGAATCTTATTATTTAAATATCTAAATTACATGATAAATACTTGTTCTTGTTCTTAATTATGTGTTCTTAACCTTTGCTTTAATATTTTCAAGATATTAATTCAAGTTTAATGTGGTTATTCAGTGGAGCAAAAGTCCCTGTTTAAGAGAAGATCTAGCATAATTAAGCAGAGTTGATTGTAACCCTAAAAATACGATGACATAAATCTACCAAATTAGAGTCAAATCTAATAAGGGAATCCACAGATCGAGTTAATGTGATGATAGGGGTTTTAATTAGAAAGAGATTTCAATTAATCAACCTAGAGTCAGTTGTTCTTAGTCTCGAAAGAGATATTAACATAATTTAGGGATTTCTACAGATCAAGACAAGTGAATAAATCATTTAATTCAGAGTCAGAATAATAAGTGAAGTCTAGGTGGATTCTTCCTTGGGTATTGTCCTTATCATTGGTTTATTCGATTATTTCTTCACTCTCTGTCACGTTCATCGTTAATTAATTAGTTAGTTAAATTTTAGATTGAAACAAAATCCCTTAATTATTAGGCTAGATAATAAAAAGAAAGTTATTACTAGTAATTTTAGTCCTTGAGGATACGATATTTCGAACTCACCAAAGCTATACTACTGTTCGATAGGTGTGCTTGCCTTTGTCGAAATATTAGTTAGTTTTGAGGTCCATCAAGTTTTTGGCGCCGTTGCCGGGGACTAAGATATTAGGAACACTTAATATTTATTACTTTAGCCATTTTAATTTTTATTGCATTTTATTTTTATTTTACTAACTTCTCTTTTAATTGCTTCTGGCAGGTATTTTTTAGTTTATGATTAGAAGGAACCCGTTAGGACCATTACTTTTTGATAGTGATATAGAAGGTGCCGCTCGTAGAAATCGTAGGGAGATAAGGCGAAGTCTACAATACATAGAGGAAGAGCAAGAGGACGATACCAATATCGCTGAGGAGATGGCTGAGAATAATCCGCTACCTCCTGTGGTCACTGCAGATCCAGTAAATCAGAATCCTGCTCCTCGAACTATGTATGATTATGCTAAGCCTACTTTAACAAGAACTGAATCAAGTATTGTTAGACCTGCTGTTGCTACAAATAAATTTGAACTAAAACCTAACACTATTCAGATGATTCAACAGTTTGTTCAGTTTGATGGTTTGCAGGATGAGGATCCAAACAATCACTTGGCAAATTTTTTGGAATTCTGCGACACTTTAAAGATTAATGGCGTTTCTGATGATGCCATTCATCTTCGGTTGTTTCCCTTCTTGTTGAGGAACAAAGCTAAATAGTGGTTGAACTCGTTACCATGAGGATCAATCACTACATGGGAATAAATGACTGAAAAATTTTTACTTAAATATTTTTCGCCGGCTAAAACGGCTAAGTTGAGGAATGATATCTCTTCTTTTGTGCAGATAGATTTAAAAACATTTTAGGATGCATGGGAGAGATACAAGGATCTACTGAGAAGATGCCCTCACCATGGGCTACCATTATGGCTACAGGTTCAAACTTTTTACAATGGTGTGAACCCCTCAACTAGGCAATTGATTGATGCGGCCGCTGGCGGTACACTAAACAAAAAAACACTTGAGGCTACCTACGAATTCATTGAAGAGATATCTCTGAATAACTATCAGTGGCAAGTTATGAGGACGAAGCCAATAAAGGCAGCCGATGTTTTTAACCTCGATGCAATTACCATGCTATCAAACCAGGTAGAGCTTTTAAATAAAAAGATTGATGGTTTGTGTGGTTCTTTGTAGGTACATCTAGTGATGTAGCGCAATACGAATGGAGGAGGAATGGGCAACACAGAATATCCATCCTACAACTCTGGCATAGAAAGCGAACAGATAAACTATATGGAGTAATAATTCTAGACCTTAGAATAATCCCTATAGTAACACTTACAATCTAGGTTAGAGGAACCACCCAGACTTTTCATGGGGAGGACAAGGAAACCAAAGATGGCAACCCTAGGCTTTCAGCCACCTTACCAATAGGAAAAGAAGTTGAACCTTGAAGAGATGCTTACTAAATTTATCTCGGTGTCAGAAACGTGTTTCCAGAACACCAAAATCACACTAAAAAATCAACAAGCATTGATTCAAGGTCTCGAGACTCAAATAGTACAGCTTGCTAAGCTAATATCTGAATGACCACAAGGCAGCCTGCCAAGCAACACTGAAACTAACCCGAAAGGAGCAACTTTATGCCATTACTGCTCACGATAGTAAAGGGTTAGACAAACCAAAACCGAGGTAAGAAAATGTGGTAGATAAAGGTAAGGTTGAGGTAAGCCATAATAAACCAAAACTGGTAAGTACAGAGTACAAACCTCGTGTGCCATATCCCAATGCCACGAAGAAAGACCGCACTGATGAACAATTCGGTAAATTTCTTAAACTTTTAAAAAAATTACATATTAACTTACCGTTTATTGAAGCTCTTTCACATATGCCCAATTCAGTAAAATTTTTAAAAGAGCTTTTCGAAAACAAATGAAAGTTAGATGATGCGTCGCATGTAGAGCTAAATGCAGTTTGCTCAGCAATTTTACAGAATAAACTACCCTGCAAATTAAAAGATACAGGGAGTTTTACGATTCCTTGCTTAATTAGTGGTTTATCTGTTAGTAATGCTTTAGCTGATTTAGGGGCAAGTATCAATGTTATTCCTTATAAAATGTTTAAACAACTAGGTATTGGGAAACCCAAACAAACTAGAATGAGCATTCAATTGGCTGATAAAACCATTATATTTCCTAGGGGTATAATTGAGGATGTTCTAGTCAAAATTGATAAATTCATATTCCAGTAGACTTTGTTGTTTTAGAAATGGATAAGGATAGTGACATTCCTTTAATTTTAGGACGACCCTTTTTAGCAACTGCTAGGACCATTATTGATGTTGGTACAGGGGAATTAATACTTCGTGTAGGTGATGACAAGACTAAATTCCAAGCACGTGATTCTGTCAGAATATCTAGTGATTAAGATAATACAAGTCCTGTTAATGTAAGTGAACTAAATGTTCAATCTTCTTTGCAGGAAATTCAACAGAAAAAGATGACAGAGCCATGGTCTAGCTCTCATATTGAGAATAGAACTGTTCATGAGGAACGAAGGCCCCAGATCGAGGAACTAGATGAATGGTGATAAACCATAAACTACACATATTTTAACCCCATGCTTAGCTTAATTTTGGATGAATATCCATTGAATTTGATGAATTCGATACTCCTAATCTCTTAATTTCATGTTTTATACTTAGGAGAGCTTAGGAAGTCGAAAAGAACAAGAAACAGGCTAAAAAGGGGAAAAGTGGGTCTACCTAGGAAAGCACACGGCCTGGGCTATCAAACACGGGTAGATCACACGGTCGTGTGTGGTAAGACGGATCGAACACGGCCTGGGCTATCGACCACGGGCGTGTCCCTGCCGACCTTAGGATAAATTTCATTTAGAATAGGATACTTGTGGACCAAGATAGGCATTCCAAAGCCTATATACACACCCTAGGAGGCAACCTAAAAGGGGACGTCGACTAGAGGTCGAATAGAGTTCGATAGGACGTCGAATAGACGCCGAGTAGAAGGAGAAAATACTCCAAGATAGCTATCTGGAACAGCTTAGGAGAAGGATCTCCATCAAGACTGAGGATCTCCCATCAAGTTCTTTAGAAGTTTTTGGGTTTTCTTATGTTTTGTTGTTTTTCTTCTTTTATGATGTTTCCCTCTTTTAGTATGAACTAAATCCCTCAAATACCTGAGGAGATGAAACCTAAGATAGATCTTATTATTATTTGATTTATGAGATAAATACTTGTGCTTATTCTCAATTGTGAGTTCTTATTCTTGTTTTGATAATTCAAGTTATTGATTCAAGTCGAATGTGCTTATTCAGTAGAGCAAAAGTCCCTGTTTAAGAGTAGATCAACACAATTAAGCAGAGTTGATTGCAACCCTAGAAATAGGGCGACGAAAATCTGTCGGATTAGGGTCAACCTAATAAGGGAATCCATAGATCAAATTAATGCAACAATAAGGGTTTTAATTAGAAAGAGATTTCAATTAATCAACCTAGAGTCAGTTGTTAGTAGCGTCGAAAGAGGTATTAATATAATTTAGGGATTTATACGGATTAAGCCAAGTGAATAAATCGCATGAATCAAAAGTAATAAGTGAAGTCTAGGTGGATTCTTCCTTAGGTGTTGCCTATCTCATATAAGTTGTCCAAAAGTATTTTCCCAATTTACTCTCTGTCACATTCATAGTTAGTTAAATTAGTTAGTTAATTTTAGAGTAAAAATAAATCCCTTTAATTATTAGGCTAGATAATAAAAAGATAGTTGATACTAGTACTCTTGGTCCTTGAGGATACGATGTTTCGGACTCACCATAGCTATACTACTGTTCGATAGGTGTGCTTGCCTTTATCAAAATAATAGTTAGTTTCAATCTCTATCAAATGGCGAACACAGTTTAAGGAGAAATTGGAAGTACACGATGAACCAGAGTAGAGCCATGACGAGCCTAAAAATAAAACGAGTCAAATTAAGGTTGGAGACCGAGTTCTAATAGATAATGTAGATCCTCGTGTTGCCACTTCTAAACCTAATGGAACAACCCCTTTCACAGTACTTAATATTTTCCCATACGGTATAGTCGAGGTAACTCATTCCAAATTTGGCACCTTCAAGGTAAATAGTACTCGTCTAAAACCTTATTTTAACAAAATTGATAGCAGGAATGAGGAGTTTCAACTCCTCGAACCACCATAATTATGCGAATGAAAGGTGAGTCGAGCTTAGACTCTAAATAAGCGTTTCTCGGGAGGCAACCCAAGCACTAACCTTATTAATGTCCATATTTTCGATTTTTAGCACCTAACTAAAAGCTAACCAAATTAATAAGCATAGGTTTCCCTACCCATACGGGCTTGCACACGAGCGTGGCTGCGGCCATGTAGACACCACGAGAAGGTCCATCGGCGTGGTGGAGACCGTGTGAAAATAGGACGAAAATTTTTCTCAGAACACGGGCTGCGATAAAACGCCACGGCCATGCGATATGACCGTGGTCGAAACTGCTTAAAGAACACGAGATAAGATAAACCCACACGGGTGCCTTAAGACTGTGGGCGTGTAACATCCTGAGTTAGGGGTGTTTGAAAAATTTAATTAATTGCTCCTATGTGTGTGTGTGCTTGAAGAAATAAATACTATGATTTATTTGGCATGTTCTAAGGTCTAGAATTAAACCCGAGTTAGGCCTGACTTAGTATTAAAAATTTCTTTTTAAGTACCTAAAAGGAGGGAGCTAGGTGAGATAGGGCTTAAATAAAATTCTGGGCGAAATATGACAAAGAATGGGCTTGGTACAATTGGCTTGGCGCGCCTAAGGGTGGTGCAAGGGAGGTCTTGGGTTCGAATCACAAGGGACGCAAGGAGCATTTTATTTTGGGCTTTTTGCGTTAAGAGGAAAGAGGGCCAGGAAGAAGGCCTTATAATTAAATGTTGTGGTTTTATGACATGAAAGTCAATTGGGAAGAGTGGCCTGGGGCGTTGGAAGAGAGGGCTGCGGTAGTAAGTTCCTGGGTTCGAACCAAAGAAACAGCAGTGGGGTTTTTATTTTTTTTGGCGTCCTGAAGAGGGGGTCATGGCCTGCACGTGGGACTTAATTTGATAACAATCAACCTTGTTGTCATTCGGCTGGAGTGGGGAGAAATATTAGTTTATTTTATTTTTCTTTATTTGAAGAGGTGATAAACGTAAGGGTAGGAGATAAATATTATTCTTTTTGGGTGATAATTAAGCTGGAATTATCACCAAAAAGTGAGGTGATGGCCCGATTATGGACTCTTATTTTGATAAGGGAGAGCTATTCTTTTTGCATATTTTCGGCTGGAAGGGTGTTTGCAGTAGTTTATTTCATTTTGAATTGTTGAAGAGGTGGATAGGAGATAAAGATTAAAAGATCAAGTTTTATCTCATGGGGAGGCAATGGCCGAAATAAGGACTCTCTAGGGCTGTCCATATTTGATTTGAATAGCAAAGAAGTGCCAAACTCATCAATTTTTCTCTCCAATTTGCTCCTGCCGAATTTCCCTTGTTGCATTGCCTAAATTGTTCAAAAAAAATTGCAGCTTCTTTTTCTTCTACTAAGCCAAAACCACCACCACTTTCCCTACATCTCTTCTTTCTCTTTTTCTAATTCCTATTAGCCGAACCTACCCCTTTCTCTTCTCAAAATTCCAGCCTTCAACCTTGAGCTAGCCGAATCTCTCCATCCCCTTCTTGCCGAAATCTTTCCTCCTCCATAAGAGTTACTTTGGCCGAATATCAAGGGAGCACAAGTTTCTTCATTAGTAAGAGGGAAGCCATAGCCATTAAGGGAAGCTTTCGGGATTTATTCTCCTAAGGTAAGGTGGTAAGTAACATTCGGCTATGGGCTTTGGTTATGTATAGATGTGCAAGCCAATTGTTTAACAAGTGTTTTGGTAGGAATCTCGACAGGACAAGTGACAAATACGGGAATTCGGTAAATTAGAGGAAACAACGTCTCGGGATTTCGCTAGTATATTCGGGATTTGCTAGTAATTAGGTGTGTAAGAACTCACTACACACTTTATTAATTTACATGATTATTGTTGTTGTTGGTCACCTTTTTGGTAGTGTTTTGCTTATGGCTAAGCATGGATTTCGGGTAAGTCCCCTAACTTGTGATTGTTGATATATGATTTGCATGCCATCACATGATGCTAAATGTTATGCCATGATATATGATAATTGATTTATAAGCATGTGATGGTGGAATTGATGAGAGGAGGGGGATGATTTTATGGACTGTCGTCAGTGGTTTTGACCACAAGATGGGTTGGCCCCATCAGATTATTTGTGACCTATGGTCATCAGTGGTTTTGACCACACCGATTGATAATTTGCGACTAAGTCCCAGTGGTTTGGTACCACCAGTGGTTTTGACCACACTTGATAAATTGTGACCTATGGTCATCAGTGGTTTTGACCACACGATGGGTTGGCCCTATCTTTTAATTTGTGACCTATGGGGTAGCTAAGGAGTATGGATGGTTAGGTTGGGTTGCATGATCGCATGTTTATTAATAATCTGTGTTATGAGTTACAATTTTGGGTGGGGGACTTACACACTGAGTCTAGGTGACTCACCCCTTCCCGTACTATTTTGTAGGCGAGTAGATCGCGGAGATGGAGCCGGAGAGGGCTCGAGGCTGTCATACTTATCGTTGGATTTAAATTTATTTTTGCTAGGATTATTCATTTTATTTTCTACGTTTTTTTTCTTATTTATTTTGGGATGTAGTAAGGCCGCTAAATTTTTATTTGGAAGTTAATTAATCATTTATTCTAAATTATATTATATTACAAATATTAAGTGAACCGGTTAAAAGTAACCTTTCCAAATTTAATAAAATTTAACGGGTTTTCAAAGAAGTTACCATCGGGTAACAAAATTTACCAAGTCACCAATAACTTAGACGACTTTTAAACGATACATGATCAAACGTTTTCAAAGAGTTTATCAACCCAACCATGTTTATAAAAACCCAACTGAGTTTTAAAACACCGTTTTAATACCTTAGCCATATCTCACCAAGTTTTCGCTAGACACTCAAAATAATTCAAACTATTTTACCCCGTGGCATACCAGATCCGGTCAGGACTCATGGGCCGGGTTTGGGGTGTTACAGAATTGGTATCAGAGCCAGGTTCAAAGCTCGGCTGTGGGGCCCAAGGCCCAAAATGTTTTGGTAGGCTTTTTGAAAAATAGTTTTGGTTTTAGACAAACATGGCAAATGAGTCTTCTTGCACCAATCCGCCCAGGTAAGTATTTCTAAACTTCTGTGTGAATTAATTATTTATAGAAGGGTAGGTATGGAACGTAGATAGTATGATAGGTGTTTAAACTTTAGGACTAGTTTACCCCAACAAAAATACATAAGACTTTAAAAGCCTAATTAAACAAACCTACGACCAAGTCGTCGCCGAGTTAGGGTGTGGTAACCACAGTGCGCATGTTCAGGATTGGATCCAGAAGAGCTTGGTACTTAAGTAGTCCTCGTGACTCACCTCCTCTTCGCGGGATTCCTACCTGGTGCATAGCTTTGGTTCACCCTGACCAAGAGGGCTCGGTCATAGGCTAAACATAATGACTAAAACCTGAAAGGGAACTAGCCATGTTTTTTTTTTTTTGAAAAAGAAGAAAACAACAAAACTCTAGTTTTTCAAAACTTTTAAAATCACTCTTTCAAATTTGAGAACAACCATCTTCACAACTTTTTCCGAAAAATTTGATTTGTTGAAAATTACAAAAATGCCCTTAGGGGTAAAATTACCAAAATGTCCTTGGTTTATAAAATGCCCAACTACTCAATGGTTTTGCCCAAAATTTCATTACTTTATAAATATGCAAAACCCGAACTTGCAAACTATCAAGAAATATTTTTGGTTTGGAAAAATTACGAAATTACCCTCAACTTACAAAAAATTACCAAAACAACCCTGATTTCCAAAATTTTTGCAACATCATCGCTCTGAAAAGAGAAGATCTCAAAAGAACCCTCAAAGTTTTATAACTTCTAAAAATATCCCTGATTTATTAAATTTACAAAATTACCCCTAGTTGATAAAATTACCAAAGTACCCCTGGTTTCTAAAATTCTGTCGTACCTTAAATTTGGCAAATTTTTGAAATACTCTCCAGTTTTGGGAATTGTAAAATGTCTTGTTTTATTAAGAAGTTTTCAAAATTTCCTTTATTACAAAAATGCCCTGTAGGAAAAATGATGAAAATACCCCTGGGATAGAAATGGACAGAAGTGCCGAAGAGTGAGTGTGTATGAAAGGTCTTAGGGAATGGATGTGCTTTTCTATGTGAGCTAGGATAGAGGACTTAAAACCTTGATTGATCGAAAGAATCTCTATTAAACTCTCTTCATAAAAATTTCTCCGCAGATAACCAAGTGAAATACTAATGCATAAAATTCTTAAACAGATAAACGCAATCGTTAGAATGAGTTCAAGAGGTCGTGGACGTCCGCCGCGTGGCCATGGTAGGGGTAGGATGACCTTGTCGGAGCCAGCAAGGTTTGGTCACGGGTCTAGAAATGAGATGCCGGATCTGCCGGCGGCGGAACCTGAATTTCAAGATCAGACGGGTGGTAATGATGTCGTATCTCAAGCTGTATTACGGGTATTGGAACGAGTTCTTCGAGGTTTGGCGTGGTGCGAGGCCGTAAATCTGTGGTCGAACGACTCCGGGCTAACGGAGTGAAGTATTTAGGGGAGTTTCCGGAGTGGCACCCAGTGCGGCGAAGTACTGGTTGGAAGGAACTGAAAGGATCATGGATGACATAGATTTTACAGCTGAGGAGAAATTAAAGGGTATAATTTTTTTACTTCGAGATGAGTCATATCAGTGGTGGCTCACTGTAAGGGAGGGAACGGTGGCAGAAAACCTCACCTGGGAATTTTTCAAGGATGCCTATCAAAAGAAGTATATCGGAACTAGCTACGTAGATGCACAGCGGAAGGCTTTCTTGAATCTGGTTCAAGGCAATAAGACAGTGGCGAAGTATGAAGCCGAATTCCTTCGATTGAGTAGGTATGCTCGTGGTATTGTGGGTACCGAGCATGAACGCTGTGTGAGATTTGAAGATGGGCTGAGAGATGAGCTGAGAATGATGATAGCTCCACAGCAGGAATGGGAGTTTGCTGTCCTAGTGGAGAAATTTAAGGTTGCTGAAGGGGTAAGGCAGTCGGTTAGATGGAACCAGGATCAGAATTGGAATAAGAGGAGTTCCGGACCTTCAAAGTTTTCTGGTAATCAGCAAAAGAGGGTAAGGTTTGGTGGGTTGGATCAAGCTGCTAGGCCTGCTGCTGCCAATACTCAATAGCCGCCACAGTGTGCTCGGTGTGGCAAGCCTCACAAGGGGGAGTGTTGGAATGGTAATCGAGAATGTTTTGAATGTGGGTCATTGGATCACCGTGTAAGGGATTGTCCTCGGAAGATAGCTAAGAACCAGCCAGAGGGGCAGAACCGTACTCAGGATAGAAGTGTGGGACCACAGAGGGGTCGTGGTAATGGTAGAGGAGGCAATGGTCCTAATCGAGGTCGTGAAATTCGAGCGGCGCGCGCAGCAACATGAGGCAAAGCGGCACTGGCTTAGTCTATGCGCGCAAGGCGTCGCGAGAGGGAGACGCACCGGACGTCATAAGCGCATGCTTCTAATTTTTGGTCTTCTATATGTTGCATTAATTGATGTGGGTTCGACACATTCATACGTTGCTAGTAGTGTGGTAGAGACTATGAACCTAGACTTTGAGACTGCTTCTATGGAGATGACTGTAATTAGCCCTCTAGGACACTCTGTAGTTGTAAACAAGCTTCATAAAGATGTACCCCTAGAACTCCAAGGGGTCATGTTTGTGGCTGATCTGATGGAACTGTCGTTTGGGGAGTTCGATTTGATCCTTGGAATGGACTGGTTGGTTAAGTATCAGGCAAAGTTGGATTGACTTCGCTAAGCGCATGGTTCTTAAGATGGTGAGGTGATGAAGTGGTTATGATAGGTAATAGAAGAGATTACCTATCCAATGTGGTGTCTGCCTTGAAGGCTGAGAAAATGGTCAAAAAGGGTTGTGAGGCGTTCTTGGTTCGAATTTGTGCCTTGGAGGCCGAGGAGTCAGTGGCTGGGAAGGTCCGAACAGTTGGGGAATTCACTGATGTGTTTCCTGAGGAACTTCAGGGTTTGCCTCCAGATCGTGAAGTTGAATTCGGTATAGACTTGTTACCCGGAACGGCACCCGTGTCCATAGCACCCTACCGAATGGCACCAAAGGAATTGGTGGAGCTAAAGGCTCAAATTCAGGAGCTCTTGGATAGAGGGTTTATTCGACCAAGTATATCACCGTGGGGAGCACCTATGCTGTTTGTCAAGAAGAAGGACGGTTCAATGCGGATGTGTATCGACTACCGTCAGCTAAACAAGGTGACGATCAAGAACAAGTATCCGTTGCCTCAGATTGATGACTTGTTTGATCAACTAAAGGGTGTATCGTTGTTCTCTAAGATAGATCTTAGGCTAGGTTACCATCAACTTAAGGTGAAGGAGGTTGATGTGCATAAGACGGCATTCCGTACTCGGTATGGGCATTACGAGTTTTTGGTAATGCCGTTTGGATTGACCAACGCACCTGCAGCGTTCATGGACTTAATGAATAGGGTGTTTCGGCAGTACTTGGATCAATTTGTCATGGTGTTCATAGACGACATATTGGTTTACTCAAAGACGGAGGAGGAGCACGATATGCATTTGCGTATAGTTCTACAAGTACTAAGGGAGAAGCAGCTATATGCCAAATTCAGGAAGTGCAAATTTTGGCTTAGGGAGGTGGCTTTCTTAGGTCACGTAGTATCAGCTGAAGGGATTAGAGTGGATCCCTACAAGATTGAAGCGGTGCTGGATTGGAAACCGCCTAAGTCGGTGGCTAAAATTCAAAGTTTTCTGGGTCTGGCAGGGTACTATCAAAGGTTTGTGGAAGGGTTCTCTTTAATTGCTGCGCTGTTAACTAAGTTATTAAGGAAAAGAGTTCTATTTGTATGGTCGGAGAAATAGCAGGAAAGCTTTGACAAGCTAAGGAAAATATTGACGGAAGCTCCGATTCTGGTACAGCCTGAGGCAGGGAAGTTGTTCACGATTTATTGTGATGCATCCCATACTGGGTTGGGATGTGTGCTGATGCAGGAAAGGAAGGTAGTGGCCTATGCATCCCGTCAGTTAAGACCGCATGAGGTTAACTATCTAACACACGACTTGGAGTTAACGGCGGTGGTATTTGCTTTGAAGATATGGAGACATTACTTGTATGGAGAGAAGTCGATAGTCTACACGGATCACAAAAGTTTGAGGTATCTTTTGACTCAGAAGGACTTGAATTTGAGGCAGCGCCGATGGATTGAACTGTTGAAGGACTATGATTGTTCAATTAAGTACCATTCAGGCAAGGCTAACGTGGTGGCTGATGCGTTGAGTCGGAAGGTTGTGACGGACTTAAGGGTGATGTTCGCTCACCTCAGTCTATACGACGATGGAAGTCTTTTGGCAGAACTGCAAGTTAAGCCAACTTGGATAGAGGAGATTGAGGAAAAACAGTTGGTAGAAGAAGGGTTGAATGCGATAAGGTTGCAAGTTCCAGATGGTGGTTTGGAAGGGTATAGTTTGACTGAGGATGGCGTATTAAGTTTTCAAGGGCGGCCTTGTATGCCGAAAGATGTGGAATTAAGGCAAAGAATTCTTCAGGATGCATATAGCAGCCCATACGCTATGCACCCTGGAGGTAGCGAGATGTATGGAGATTTGCGGAAACAGTTCCGGTGGCCAGGGTTGAAGCGCGAGGTAACTGAGTTTGTGGGAAAGTGTCTGACGTGTCAGCAGGTTAAGGCTGAGCACCAGTTGCCATCAGGGTTACTTCAACCAGTGAAGATTCCTCAATGGAAATGGGAGAGGATCACTATGGATTTCGTCAGTGGGCTACCCCTTACGCCCAGTAAGAAGGACGCAGTTTGGGTTATTGTGGACCGTCTGACTAAATCAGCTCACTTTATACCGGTGAGAGTGGATTATTCTCTTCAGAGGTTAGCAAAATTGTATGTGGCTGAGATAGTAAGATTGCATGGAGTGCCAATATCAATTATCTCGGATAGGGATCCGAGGTTCACGTCAAGATTCTGGAAAGTGTTGCATCAGGCTTTGGGTGCACAATTGGATTTCAGTACAGCTTTCCATCCACAGTCTTACGGGCAATCGAAAAGGGTTATACAGATCTTAGAGGATATGCTAAGAGGATGCGTTTTGGATTTCAGTGGTAGTTGGGAAGAGTATCTACCGTTGGTGGAATCCGCTTATAACAATAGTTCTCAAGCGAGTATTCAGATGGCACCATACGAAGCACTGTATGGACGGAAATGCCGTACTCCTACATGTTGGACGGAGTTGGGTGAACGACAAGTTTTGGGTCCAGAGTTGGTAGCAGAAACGGAAGATAAAGTTAAAGTGATTCGGGCTCGGCTTAAGGAAGCGTCAGATAGGCAGAAGTCTTATGGTGATCTTAAGCGTAAGGAAATGGAGTATGTAGTAGGGGATAAAGTCTTTTTGAAGGTGTCACCGTGGAAGAAGGTGCTGAGATTTGGGCGAAAAGGGAAGCTAAGCCCAAGGTTCATCGGCCCATATACAGTGTTGAAGCGAGTGGGACCGGTAGCTTATCAGCTCGAGCTACCGGCAGAGTTGTGTCAGATTCATGACGTTTTTCATGTGTCGATACTTAGAAGGTATCGGTCAGATCCATCACACATTGTGCCAGTGGCAGAGATTGAGGTAAACTCGGACTTATCTTTCGAGGAAGAACCAGTTCAGATCTTGGATCAAGATGTCAAAGTTCTTCGTAGGAAGTCAGTGCCTTTGGTAAAGGTGTTATGGCGGAATCATGGTACGGGGGAGGCCACATAGGAACCCGAGGATGCGATGCGGCAGCAATACCCCCAGCTCTTCTGATCCAGGTAATTTCGAGGTCGAAATCTTTTTTAGGGTGGTAGAATTGTAACATCCTGAGTTAGGGGTGTTTGAAAAATTTAATTAATTGTTCTCGTGTGTGTGTGTGCTTGAAGAAATAAATACTATGATTTATTTGGCTTGTTCTAAGGTCTAGAATTAAACCCGAGTTAGGCCTGACTTAGTATTAAAAATTTCTTTTTAAGTACCTAAAAGGAGGGAGCTAGGTGAGATAGGGCTTAAATAAAATTCTGGGCGAAATATGACAAAAAATGGGCTTGGTACAATTGGCTTGGCGCGCTAAGGGTGGTCTGAGGAGGTCTTGGGTTCGAGACACAAGGGACGCAAGGAGCATTTTATTTTGGGCTTTTTGCGTTAAGAGGAAAGAGGGCCAGGAAGAAGGCCTTATAATTAAATGTTGTGGTTTTATGACATGAAAGTCAATTGGAAAGAGTGGCCTGGGGCGTTGGAAGAGAGGGCTGCGGCAGTAAGGTCCTGGGTTCGAACCAAAGAAGCAGCAGTGGGGTTTTTATTTTTTTTGGCGTCCTGGAGAGGGGGTCATGGCCTGCACGTGGGACTTAATTTGATAACAATCAACCTTGTTGTTATTCGGCTGGAGTGGGGAGAAATATTAGTTTATTTTATTTTTCTTTATTTGAAGAGGTGATAAAGGTAAGGATAGGAGATAAATATTATTCCTTTTGGGTGATAATTAAGCTGGAATTATCACCAAAAAGTGAGGTGATGGCTCGATTATGGACTCTTATTTTGATAAGGGAGAGCTATTCTTTTTGCATATTTTTGGCTGGAAGGATGTTTGCAGTAGTTTATTTCATTTTGAATTATTGAAGAGGTAGATAGGAGATAAAGATTAAAAGATCAAGTTTTATCTCATGGGGAGGCAATGGCCAAAATAAGGACTCTCTAGGGCTGTCCATATTTGATTTGAATAGCAAAGAAGTGCCAAACTCATCAATTTTTCTCTCCAATTTGCTGCTGCCGAATTTCCCTTGTTGCATTGCCTAAATTGTTCAAAAAAAAAATTCCAGCTTTTTTTTCTTCTACTAAGCCGAAACCACCACCACTTTCCCTACATCTCTTCTTTCTCTTTTTCTAATTCCTATTAGCCGAACCTACCCCTTTCTCTTCTCAAAATTCCAGCCTTCAACCTTGAGCTAGCCGAATCTCTCCATCCCCTTCTTGCCGAAATCTTTCCTCCTCCATTAGAGTTACTTTGGCCGAATATCAAGGGAGCACAAGTTTCTTCATTAGTAAGAGGGAAGCCATAGCCATTAAGGGAAGCTTTCGGGATTTATTCTCCTAAGGTAAGGTGGTAAGTAACATTCGGCTATGGGCTTTGGTTATGTATAAATGTGCAAGCCAATTGTTTAACAAGTGTTTTGGTAGGAATCTCAACAGGACAAGTGACAAATATGGGAATTCGGTAAATTGGAGGAAACAACGTCTCGGGATTTCGCTAGTATATTCGGGATTGCTAGTAAATAGGTGTGTAAGAACTCACTACACACTTTATTAATTTACATGATTATTGTTGTTGTTAGTCACCTTTTTGGTAGTGTTTTGCTTATGGCTAAGCATGGATTCCGGGTAAGTCCCCTAACTTGTGATTGTTGATATATGATTTGCATGCCATCACATGATGCTAAATGTTATGCCATGATATATGATAATTGATATATAAGCATGTAATGGTGGGATTGATGAGAGGAGGGGGATGATTTTATGGACTGTCGTCAGTGGTTTTGACCACAAGATGGGTTGGCCCCATCAGATTATTTGTGACCTATGGTCATCAGTGGTTTTGACCACACCGATTGATAATTTGCGACTAAGTCCCAGTGGTTTGGTACCACCAGTGGTTTTGACCACACTTGATAAATTGTGACCCATGGTCATCAGTGGTTTTGACCACACGTTGGGTTGGCCCCATCTTTTAATTTGTGACCTATGGGGTAGCTAAGGAGTATGGACGGTTAGGTTGGGTTGCATGATCGCATGTTTATTAATAATCTGTGTTATGAGTTACAATTTTGGGTGGGGGACTTACACACTGAGTCTAGGTGACTCACCCCTTCCCTTACTATTTTGCAGGCGAGTAGATCGAGGAGATGGAGCCGGAGAGGACTCGAGGCTGCCATGCTTATTGTTGGATTTAAATTTATTTTTGCTAGGATTATTCATTTTATTTTCTATGTTTTTTTTCTTATTTATTTTGGGATGTAATAAGGCCGCTAAATTTTTATTTGGAAGTTAATTAATCGTTTATTCTAAATTATATTATATTACAAATATTAAGTGAACCGGTTAAAAGTAACCTTTCCAAATTTAATAAAATTTAACAGGTTTTCAAAGAAGTTACCATCGGGTAACAAAATTTACCAAGTCACCAATAACTTAGATGACTTTTAAACGATACATGATCAAACGTTTTCAAAGAGTTTATCAACCCAACCATGTTTATAAAAACCCAACTGAGTTTTAAAACACCGTTTTAATACCTTAGCCATATCTCACCAAGTTTTCGCTAGACACTCAAAATAATTCAAACTATTTTACCCCGTGGCATACCAGATCCGGTCAGGACTCATGGGCCGGGTTTGGGGTGTTACAGGGCGATACTGAGTAAGTGACATGGGCATGTAGAAGCTGTGGTTGAAACTAAGTAAGTCATACAGGCGTGCGATATGCCCGTGCCTATATGCCTTGGTCGACACTGATTAATTAACACGGGCTGGGAGAAACAAACGAAGCATCACACAGACGTTCGATTCGGCCGTGTGACCCAACACGCTCAGGGAACACGGGCGTGGGCCAAGACTCAGACACACCCTAAACCAACATTTACGAAACACACAGGCTAAACATAGGGCACACGAGCGTGGGCCGAGACCGTGTGCCATAATCCCTATTTAAACCCTCGTCCACTATTCACCTTCTTCCCCAAATTCCCCTCAACAAAACCCTAGCCACTCTCTCAGCCAAACACATTCTCTACTTTTTTCCCCCTACTCCGGCCATGATAAACCGTAAAAGTAACATATTTTAAGCCCACATTTAGCATGCTTTTGGATGATTTAAGCCTTGAATCATGTAATTTGGTGCTCTTAATCCTTTGTTTTTATGTTTTATACTTAGAAGAGCATCGGATGACGAAAAGAATGAAAAACGGGCCCAAAACGAAGTAAATGGTCCATATCACAAATCCACACTACCTGGGTCCAAGACCACACGATCGTGCCTCACTCAACAGTCTCGAACACAGCCTGGCCACGATTCACACGGGCATGTGCCATGGGCATGTCCCTGTCGCGGCCAAGAGGAATTTTACTCGGAGTAGGATGCTTGGAGGCAAAGAAACACATTCCAAAGCCTATTTAAACACCCTAGTAGGAATTCTACTTGGATTAGGATACCTAGGGGCCAAGTAAGGCATCTCAAAGCCTATATAAACACCCTAGGGGGCAACTTAAGCGAGAGTTCGGCAGAAGCCTTCTACCAGAGCTTTTGTCGGGGAACCCAAGGCTTTAGTCAGGGGGCATCCAACTAGGCCAAAGAAGCAGATTTGTGGGGAATTACTCGAAGATAGCTAGTTGATCCATCTCAAGAAGTAGAAGTTATACTCAAAACGGAGGATCTCTCTTTCAATTCCTTCAGGGGGTTTTAGGGATTTCTTATGTTTTGTTTTATCTTTTCTTCTAAGATGTTTTCTTTTATTGTTATGAACTAAACCCTCAGATACCTGAGGGGCATGAAACCTAAGATGAATCTTGTTATCATTTGCTGAACTATATGATAAATATTTGACTTGTTCTTAATTATGTGTTCTTAATTCTTGTGTTGATATTTCCGGGATATTAATTCAAGTCTGATGTGCCTAGGTGGAGGAGCAAAAGTCCCTGCCTAAGAGTAGATCTAGCATAATTAAGCGGAGTTGATAGAATGCCTAGAGATAAGGTGACGAGATTTTGCCGGATTAGGGTAAAACCTAATATGGGAGTCCATAGATCGAGTTAATGCAATTCTAGGGGTTTTAATTAGAAAGAGATTTTAGTTAATCAACCTAGGGTTAGACGTTAGCCACCTCGAGAGAGGGATTAATATAACTTAGGGAATCCTACGGATCAAGTCAAATGAATAAATCATCTGGTTCAGAGTTAGATAACAAGTGAAGTTTAAGGTGATTATTCCTCGGGTATAGTCTTAATCAATTGGTTTTTCCTAAAGTTATTTTCCCCAAATTTATTCTCTTTGACTTTGCATCTTTAGCTTAGTTGTTAGTTAATTTTGGATTAGATAAAAATCCCTTTAATTCTTAGGCTGAATAATAAAAAGAAAGTTAGTATTAGTACTTTTAGTTCCTTTGGGTTCGACAATCCGGTCTTGCCTTAACTATACTACTGCTCGATAGGTGCGCTTGCCTCAAATCATTGTCATAGTTAGTTTCCAGGTTCGATCATTCTTTATATAAATTTTAAGACTTTGACATCGCATAAAACAACGATCAGGCCACCACCTCGACGACCCCCCAGCGACTCAAATATCCCCCATATCCTCTCCTTCTTTTCCTTTCCTCTTCTCCCTTTCTTTCCCACATGCACCAGCCCCTGCAGGCCACACCCGTGCGCGACCACCACATCCGTGCGCCGCCTTAACATCTCCATCAGTTTACTCTTTCCCCTTCACTTTTTAGTTCATTTTTCATTTTTATTACTATGAGTCCATTTTAGTTGAGTTGCTAAGTATACTTATATTAATTATTAGGTTGAATTTGTCACATTTTCATTCTCTAGACTAATTGAAACTTGACAATGATTTTGCTCTTGGTAGCTTATTGATTTGATAATGCCATGCATTATGGGATTCCTATTAGTCTTGTTGATTAGTCTCATTACTGTAACACTTTTAGGCTTGTTGCTACTTGATCGTTATTAGTTAGTATCTTACATTGATAAATCTTTGCATCTAGAACCCTCAACTTCATCATAAGTAATCCCATTTTGATACTCTGGTTCATTGGTTAATATTCCAAATTTTTGATTTATTTGGGAACATATTCAGTGATTTTTCTACCTTACTCTACTAATGTTGAATACTTTATCTTGCAGGCACATAATGACTCCTCCATGTGGGAAAAAGACTGCTGTCCCTGCTTCAAAAAAGCGGAAGGGACCCGGTGCTACCTCTGTGAGTGCATCTGCTGAAGTGCGCCATCCTTTTCTACAGTTTTCCCTGGGACCCCAGGAGGAACTTTTTTAGATACTTCATGCACAACTGCTCAGCGTGGGGAGATGTATTGATTAGGTAGCCTTAGAGTAGGCCCAACTAGCTGATGCAGTTCGGGCCCTATTGACTACTGACCCATGGGGGCATTTTTTTTTGAGATTGTCGAGCCGACCTACTTAGAGCTTACTTTGGAGCTCTGTTCCACCTTTCACCTTCAGGTGGTCATGACAAACTTCGACGACCCAGGCACAGTCCAGTTCCACCTTGGAGGCCTAGTACGTGAGTTGAGTATCCAAGAGTTTGGGGTCACTTTGGGACTTTATATCGAGGAATTCATGGAGGACGACGACTTCGAGAACCTTCATCGCCACATCCACTACTCCTCTACTTCCTGCTGGAGAGACTTAGTTCCTGCCTCGGCTACCTATGATCTCAGTCGCTCCAAGGCATTAGCTCTCGCCCCATTCTTGAGGTATTTACACGCCATCCTGGCTCACATTCTGATAGGTAGGCGAGAGAGCACTGGCATCGCCAACACTCACGACGCCTACTTTTTATGGAGCATGGCACATGGGCACGTGTTTGATTTAGCTTACTTCATTGCCCTCGCCATTCGGCATCAGACAGAGTGACATAGGAAGGGGGTCCTCTCCATTGGTCCATAGATGACGCGTCCGGCTCGATACTTTGGCCTCATCAACACCACAGCTCAGTCCTCCTCGCTCACGCTTAGTGGGCAAATGTACCCACAGGGCATCTCAACGATGCTTCATATGAGGATGATTGACTGTCGTTGTGGGTTTGATCCTCCTCAGTACCGTCTATCGCGAGCCATCGATCAGGACGACCCAGAGAACATTACTAATGATGTCCCTTTACATCATGAGGAGCCACCTTCTGCGCCACCATCGCCTCATCGACCAGTTCATGCGGCTGCTTCATTGATTGACATATCTGAGCACCTCACTCGTTTCTAGCAGTACTGCACCCAACAATTCAATAACAATGCTTGACGATTCGACGGCTTCGAGGTGACTCTACAACAGATTTGTCAGCACTTCCACATATCACCACCATCCGCACCTCGAGAACCATCTGTTGATGAGGACCTTTGAGTTCATTTATTTTTTCTTTTTCTTTTATTTTAATTTTTAAACTCTTTCTTTTTATCTTTCTTATATTTGATTTATATTAGTATATTTTGATTTCTTTATATCTCTGGTTGTTTATTATCGAGTAACCATAACGAAGCCCATTAATAACACTCCCTAAAACTTTACTGATGACTCCGTAGCCAAAAGGTTCAAGGTGCTACTAAGGAACAAACAAACTCCTAGAGTATTCTCCCCCATCTTCACCTCTGCCTATTTCATCATGCTTCTCATTGGATCTTTTCTACAATTTTCATTTTCTAAGGATTTCATCCATAATTTAGGAAGTTTCACCTTCTTCCCTCTCTTATGATTTTCTGCTTACATTACTATTATCTATCTTTGTACATTGAGGACAATGTACGTCTTAAGTGTGGGGAGGTTATTTAATTGATTATTGAAAAATCCCTAAATTTTATCTTGTTCTCAAGTAATCTACTCATATTACTATTAGACTGAATTTGGATCGATTTATAATTTTTATTGATATGTTTTAGATTAAGTCATAGATAATTGTGCATTGATGGTTTAAACTTTAAGACATTAGAGAATCAAGCATGATAAGTCTATTTTCAGAATTAAAAATTTGTTAGGTTGTTTCCCTAAATTTAAATATTACTTTGAAGTTTGAAATTTGCAAGGTTGACATAAAAAAAAACCATAATTTTTGTGAGATTTTGAGCCTTTTAGAGCATACATTTTTCTTGCTCACTTTATTATTGGTTATGAGTGTGTCAATATTGATTTGTTATTCTAGAACTTGCTTCGATTATGCATGTCGAGACCACACTTTTGATTTGATATACTGAGATGATAAAGACACATAGGTTTTAACCCACTTATCCCAAAAAGCCTACCTTCATAATTAACCCCTAGTAAATCCCTTTGATCCTAATAAACCATTTCTTGATTTACCCTTAATATTAACCCAAGACTCATTCTTTTTGATTAATTAAGAAATTTCCCTATTGTATTAACCCCTTTTTGTCGAGATTTGATTAGATCAGTTGCCTAACTATGTTCTCTATTTCAGTTGTTAATTTCTTACTTGTTCTTGTTCTTTAAAAAAATGAAGTTGGAAATATATATTCATTATTAGTTCTATGTTATTTGAGCTTAAACGATTATTTTCATATTCTAAGAAGAAGCTAGTGTTATTAGTAAATAATTTTCAATTGATGTAATTATTCAATATTAGTTCATTTTTCTAGTTAGGTAAATTGTCAATTCAATCTCGATTTTAACCCTCTAATTCAGCCTTTATCCACACCTCTAAACCAAGCTTCATTACAACCCTTTTTTAAAGACCTTGTGATTTGTGTATCATATCATTTATAGTGGTGGAGATTTGATTTTCATGCAAGCCTACGGTAATAACTTTTCATGTTTGACTTTTGAGTGCTGAATTTGAAAACACTTTGAGTGATTTGAGTGAATCTTTAGTGAGGATGTCAATTCTTGTTGGTTTTGAATCAAAGGTAATTATTTAGATAAGGCGAAACACCTATGTTTTTGTGCTATAAAAATTTATGACTTAAATTGTTTGAATCTTTAGGACTCTTTTAGTTAAATTATCAATGAATGAATTATCTGCGAATTATGATGAGACATTATCGATGAGAAGTATGAATTGAGGAAGTTAATTTTAATTGTGAGTTGAGGATTTTGCTTGAGGACAAGTAAAGACTTAAGTGTGGGGATATTTGATAAACCATAATTTATACATAGTTTGACCCCATGCTTGGCTTATTTTTGGATGAATTTTCATTAGATTTGATGAATTCGGTGCTTCTAATCCTTGAATTTCATGTTTTACACTCAAGAGAGCTTAGGGAATCAAAAAGAACGAGAAACGGGCCAAAAAGGGACAAAATGGGCCTACCTCAGAATTCAACACGGCTTGGACTATCATACACGGGTAGACCACACAACTGTGTGTGACGAGCAGAATCGAACACGGCCTAAGCTATCTCACACGGGCGTGTCACACGGGCATGTCCCTGCCGAACCCAAGTCTAAGTCTATTCGAAAAAGAATACTTGTGGGCCAAGAAAAGTGCTCCAAAGCCTATATAAACACCTTAGGGAAGGACCTAAAAGGACGGCACGGAGCAGAAAGCAGAAAATACTCGAAGACAGCCATTGGGAGCAGCTTGGAAGAAGGATCCCTATAAAGACTGAAGATCTCCTATCAATTTCTCTTGAAGTTTTTGGGTTTTCTTATGTTTTGTAGTTTTCCTTATTCTAATATGTTTTCCTTCTACGTTATAAACTAAACTCCCTAAATACATAGAGAGTATGAGACCTAGATGAATCTTAATATTTAATTATCTAAATTACATGATAAATACTTGTTCTTGTTCTTAATTATGTGTTCTTAACCCTTGGTTTAATGTTTTCAGGATATTAATTCAAGTTTAATGTGCTTATTTAGTGGAGCAAAAGTCCCTGTTTAAGAGAAGATCAAGCATAATTAAGCGGAGTTGATTGCAACCCTAGAAATAAGATGACATAAATCTATCAGATTAGAGTCAAATCTAATAAGGGAATCCATAGATCGAGTTAATGCGATGATAGGGGTTTTAATTAGAAAGAGTTTTCAATTAATCAACCTAGAGTCAGTTGTTCTTAGTCTTAAAAGAGATATTAACATAGTTTAGGGATTTCTACGGATTAAGACGAGTGAATAAATCGTTTAATTCAGAGTTAGAATAATAAGTGATGTCTAGGTGGATTCTTCCTTAGGTATTGTCCTTATCATTGGTTTATTCGATTATTTCTTCACTTTCTATCGCGTTCATCGTTAATTAATTAGTTAGTTAAATTTTAGATTGAAACAAAACTTGTAACACCCTAAACCCGGCCCAAACACCACGACCGGATCTGGCATGTCACTAAGAAGATTTAGTAAAACGTGTCGCATTTTTGGAAAATATTTTTCTTGATTTTAACATTATATTCGAGAAAATGAATGGTTGAATGATTCATAAAAGATATAAATTTTCATTTAAATGTCTTTATGAATTAAAAACCAAAATTTAATACAGGTCTTAACTTAATTAAATCGAAAAATCTAAGTGTCTAATAATAATAAGAGCCCAAAACAAACAAAAATATAAAGCAAGTGGCCCGTGGCCTTATTACAATGAAATTTAAACCCACTAATTAAAAATATTAAAAAAATAATCTAGTAAAGTCTTTTGCTGAATCAAAATAATCCCTCGCATGGCCACCTTGCGCTCCTCTCCAGCCCGGTCCGATACACTAGGTGCTACCTGAAAAATGTTAAATAATGGGGTGAGTCGCGAGACTCGGGCAATGCGACCCTCGTGCACTACTCGAGTTGGGCCTTAGCCCCACAAAACAGATAACAGAGTATAATAAATTAGAAAATATGCAAAGCCCAACCCAATCCTAGGTTTCCATCCGCTACACACCACCCGTACCTGCCAATCACACCATTGGGGATTTCTACAATCAACCCACACCGCTACACACCATCGATGGCAGTCATGCTGCTCATCGTCAGATCATGGCAATAGCCACTACAATAGATCATGGCATTAGCCACTACAACAGATCATGGCAAAAGCTACTACAACAGATCATGGCAAAAGCCACTACAATAGATCATGGCAAAAGCCAGTACAACAGAGCACTTCCCCTTTCATCAATCACCCATCCCCATGCAATCATAGAATTCGGCATATGTATAAAACATATCAAATCAGCAGAAACATTCACTTTAAAATGACAGAGCTCACTAACCTGGTGATTCGCCTTTACCCCTTTTCGGGTTTTCAACAGCCATGCCGGTATTTCGGCATTTAACAGAATATACAGAATATCACAGGTTTATATGCATACAAATCAAGCAATCTAAATGGTGTGAGAGTGTTACATACCCTCGCTAATCGAATCTACTGCCTTCTGTCTACAATTTTGCTCAAAAGCCGGAAGAACACGAAGATAAAGCCTCTCCTATATTCGGCCAAGGATTAGTGTTTACCCAAATTTATACGTTTAAATTAACAGATCTCCTTACCTTGAAATCCTGAAAGTAATACTATTCGACTGCTACTGAACTCTGGCTTAGAAATCTAAGCGATTGAATCCCCTTTAAATCCCGGAATGCCCCAAATGAGAGAAAACACCCGATTAGTTAACCATATAGCCATTCGGCTATGGTCTCTAAAAGTCGGAAAAGAATACAAAAATTGACATTTACCTCTACAGATGATTTTAGGTACCCCCTTGCAGAAAGATTCGGCAATCCCAAAAGAAGATCGAAGCGTAAAAGAGTATAGATCTAGGAATTTCAGCTTTTAAGAAAATCCCGAAAAGATGAACTAGATGTGTTTTTCGGCTTTTAGAAGAATTGAATGAGGAGTTTTGGATTTTAGTGAATGGGAGAAGAATAACAATGGGGATCAAAAGATTCGGCTAAAAGGAAGTTTCAAAGAAAAAGAAAGAAAAGGTGAGCGAGGTGGTGATTTTCGGCTTTTGGAAGAGAAAAGATGAGAAAAGAAAACAATGGTGATTTTTGGCTTTTGGAAGAGAAAAGATGAGAAAAGAAAACAAATGAGATGGCCTTCAAATTTTTGGCACAGGAAGAGAGGAAAAGAATAGGGTTTCAAATGCCGAAATTGATGAGCTATTCCCCCTATTTATAGAAATTTCAGTACCTACCTATCAAAACCCGAAAGTGCCCTTTTTGATAACTAAAAATTAAGCAAATAAAAGGGGAAAATTCGGCACTGCGTTGCCCTATCAGAAACTGATTTCTCCTCCCCTTCAGAATCAAAATTTTGGCCACCATCTAGCCTTGCAGATAAATCCCATCTTTTCTCCTTTATCTTAATCTATCCACATCTCCAGAAGAAACCTAGATAGCACCAACTCTTCCTTCTTTTATCAGCACATTATACACCTTATTATCTCATTAAATAATTCCTATTTTTAAGCCTTATTGCCGTCCAACCTACTCCTCCTTTAAGTGCCGAAAATGGCCCAATTACATGGGCTACATGCGGCCAAAGCTTGGGCCTCCTCCTTTTCCATTGACGCCAACTCCCTTCCCTCTTAGTGGAGCCATTTTGCCACTGGGCCACAAGCCCAGTATGTCATTTAAACTACCAAGACTTTATTTTAAGCCCTAGAGTATCTAAACAGAATATTTAATCAAGGCCTCGACCACATCCTGAGCCTAATTTGGACACCTAACACTTAAATTAACATATTAAACATATTCACCCATTAAACGCATAGGCCCACAAATTCAGGATGTTACAAAACCCCTTAATTATTAGGCTAGATAATAAAAAGATAGTTATTACTAGTAATTTTAGTCCTTGAGGATATGATATTCCAGACTCACCAAAGCTATACTATTGTTTGATAGGTGCGCTTGCCTTTGTCGAAATATTAGTTAGTTTCAAGGTCCATCACTTGACCACAACAAAGTTAAGATTCACTAAACTAAACATATGAAAGCACGTCCCAAATATGTATTACAGAAACAATTGAAAGAAGGAAGAACCAGGATAGAAGGGAGAGCAGTAAAATTTTGGCAGCAAAAAATCAATGGAAGGGGAAACATTCTGCAGCAAGACGGGGAGGAGAAGAAGAATGGCGTCAGGAAATTTTTGGAAATGGGTGATAGCCTAAAATTTTGATAAAAGAAATCTGCTAACCCCCTAATCTCTCCCCTTAATTCTCTCCCTACTATCAGATTTTTAGTCCAACCTAAACACTCTAAACGTGACATGCAAAAATAATGCCCACGCTGGGATTCGAACACAGGACATTCAGTACCTTGACACATTTATTAACCACCAGACTAGTAGGCTCATTCTGGCATGTACTTACAAATAAATACTTATAAGCCTACTAACCAACGATAAGGCTTTATTCCATAAAAACCCAAAATTTTTGCAAGCTAAGTCTTGAACCCAAAACTTCTCAGACACTTCTAGAACACTAAACCATTGAAGCACACAAATATTTGTCACAAATTTACAAAAGCCGAATTAAAGAAAAATCGGGGCGTTACAACTCTACCCCCTAAAAGAAAATTTCGTCCTCGAAATTTTACCTAATGAGAAAAGGTGAGGATACTGCTGTCGCATCGAATCCTCTGGCTCCCAATGGCCTCTTTCATGCTATGATTTCGCCACAGCACTTTCACTAAAGGAATAGACTTCCTTCGCAGGACTTTAACGTCGTGATCCAGGATCTGGACAGGCTCCTCTTCAAATGTTAGATCTGGTCTAACCTCAATGTCCTCAATAGGAACAACATGCGTGGGATCAGAGCAATAGCGTCTAAACATTGAGACGTGGAACACATCATGAATGCGATCCAACTCAGGAGGTAGCTCCAACTGGTACGCGACTAGCCCCACTCGTTTCAGAATAAAGTACGACCCAATAAATCGAGGCTTCAGCTTACCCTTACGACCAAACCTCTAAACTTTCTTCCATGGCGAGACCTTAAGAAAAACTAAGTCCCCCACAGAATACTAAATATCCTTCCTCTTCAGATTGGCATAAGACTTCTGTCTATCAGATGCAGCTTTCAGACGAACCCAAATTAATCGGACCTTATCTTTAGTTTCAGTAACCAATTCTGGACCCAGAACACGTCGCTTACCTAACTCAGTCCAGTAAAAAAGAGTGTGACACTTACGACCGTACAAGGCCTCGTAAGGTGCCATTTGGATGCTAAACTGGTAGCTATTATTGTAGGCAAACTCTACCAACAGCAAATAGTCCTCCCAACTGCCTTGGAAATCTATAACACAGCTCCTCAACATGTCCTCCAGTACTTGAATCACCCTCTCTGACTGACCATCTGTCTGAGGATGGAAAGCAGTACTGAAGTTTAACCTTGAACCCAGAGCTTCGTGCAACTTCTTTTAGAACCGAGACGTGAAGCGAGAATCTCTATCGAAGATGATTGAGACGGGAACCCCATGCAATCTCACAATTTTAGATACATATAGCTTAGCTAACTTCTAGAGAGAAAAGTCTATCCTGATCAGAATGAAGTGGGTAGACTTGGTCAATCGGTCCACGATGACCCAAATAGGATCCTTCTTAGTGGGTGTTAAAGGAAACCCACTAACGAAGTCCATCGTTACTAGCTCCCATTTCCACATCGAAATCTTCACTGGCTGTAGCAACCCCGAAGGCAGCTGATGCTTAACCTTAACCTGCTGACAAGTCAAATAGCAAGCAACGAAGTCAGTAACCTCACGCTTCAACCCTAGCCACTAGTACAACTCTCAGAGATCTCGATACATCTTGTTCACATCGGGATGCATAGCATAGGGACTACTATGCACCTCCCTCAGAATTGACTGTTTTAAATCCTTATCATTTGGCACATAGATCCGACCACGGAAACAAAGTATCCTATCACTATTAATCCCAAAATTAGTAGTATCCCCATTCTCTACCTGATGGAACTGTAACTCAAGCAACTTATCCCCAATCTATTTACCTCTGATCTGATTAGTCCATGTAAGCTTAACATGAAGTTCTGCTAACAGACTCCCATTGTCGAATAAACTGAGTCGAGTGAACATCACTCTCAGATTAGTCATCGCCCTACGGCTCAAAGCATCTGCCACCACATTGGCCTTATCAGGATGGTACTCGATGGTGCAGTCATAATCCTTAAGCAATTCAACCCATCTACACTGCCTAAGGTTTAACTCCTTCTGAGTGAGGAGGTATCTGAGGCTTTTATGATTAGTTTATATAGTACACTTCTCACCATACAGGTAGTGCCTCCAAATTTTTAGAGCGAAGACCATAGTAGCCAGTTCCAAATCATGCGTTGGGTAGTTGGCCTCATGCGTCTTGAGATGACGTGACGCATAAGTTACCACCTTACCATCCTGCATCAGTATGAAACCCAGACCCACATGCAACGCATCACTGTATACGATGAAATCCTTTCCAAATTCAGGTTGTATCAGAATTAGAGCCTGAGTCGGAAAAGATTTGAGCTTCACGAAGCTCTCTTGTTGCTTATCAGTCTAGACAAAGAGAAATCCCTTGTGCAGAAGCTTGGTTAATGGTGTCGCAATCAAGGAGAACCCTTTTACGAAGCATTGAGAATAACCCACCAGCCCTAAAAAGCTATGGATTTCGGACACATTCTTCGGTTGTTTCCAATCCAACACATCCTCAATCTTATGAGGATCAACATGAATCCCCTCCGCAGAAACCACATGCCCCAAAAAGGTTACTTTCCAGAGCTAGAACTCACACTTACTGGACTTTGCATACAACTGTTTCTCACGCAGAGTCTGTAATACCACTTGGAGATGTTCATCGTGCTCGTCCTCAGTCTTCGAATACACCAGAATGTCTTCAATGAAGACTACCACGAATCAATCCAAATAGGGCCGGAACATCGGTTCATCAGATCCATAAAAGCTGGTGGTGCATTCGTCAGTCCAAATGGCATCACTAGGAACTCGTAATGCCCATACCGAGTCCTAAATGTCGTCTTATGTACATCGACCTCCTTAACCTTTAGTTGGTGGTTTCCTGACCGTGGATCAATCTTGGAGAACACGAAAGCCCCTCTGAACTGGTCGAATAGATCATCTATTCTCGGTAGAGGGTCCTTATTCTTGATAGTCAGCTTGTTCAGCTACTGATAGTCGATACACATCCTCATTGTCCCATCTTTCTTCTTCACAAGCAACACCGGTGCTCCCTATGGAGACACACTAGGACGAATGAATCCACGATCTAACAGTTCTTAAGCTCATTCGGTAAGGTGCAATAGACACCAGAGCTGTACCCAGAATGAGTTCAATCCCAAATTCTACTTCTCAGCTCGGAGGCAGACCTGATAATTCCTCAGGAAAAACATCCAAAAGGTCCCTTACAGTTCTGATGTCCTTAACCAAAGAGTCCCTAGAATCAGAACCACTGATGTAGGCTAGAAATGCCTCACATCCCTTTCGTACCAATTTCTCTGCCACCAACGCAGAAATAACATTAATCAAGAAGTCTCGACGCTCCCCAATCACCACTACCTAATTGTCCTCGTCGATTCTCAAAACAACCATCTTTATCGCACAGTCCAGACTTTCCCAGTCTTTGACCAGCTAGTCCATTCCTAGAATCAAATCGAACTCCCCAAATGGAAGCTCCATCAGATCAGCCAAAATACTATCCCTTGAACCTCTAACGGGACGTCTCTAAATAATTTACTCACTCAGATAGACTGTCCCAACGGACTCACAACGGTTACCTCACTAGAAGTACCCTCAATTGGAATCCCAAGAGTTTCAGACACAACACTAGCTATGTAAGAGTGTGTAGAGCCTATGTCTATCAATGCCAATTATGGTACATCTAAAATTAAAAACATACCCATGATGACGTTCGGAGTATCTCGGTCTTCACGGCGATGAACAACATAAGCAAGTGCAGGCTGTCTCACCTCAGTCGGTCCAGCACCTCTGCCCAGTGCTCTCTGCCCTCGGCCCATACCGTTTTCACCTCTAGCCTAACCTCAGCCCCTAGGTGGCTGCTGAGCTACACTCGGTGGCTGCGCGGTACCAGTACCTGTAGCTTGCATCTGATCGGTTCTCAACGGATAATCCCTGACACGATGCTTAGTCAACCCACATCTCAAGCATGCCCCAATCGTCCTTCAACATTTGCCTGGATGGCGTCTACCACAGGACCCACAAAGCGCCACCCCAGTAGGTGCAATAGGAGGCCCAACTCTCATTGGCCCATCAGACCTGACCTTCTTCTTAGGCCTCATCACAGAATTCAAGGGCTCTGGTTTCCTCTTATTCTTTCCTATCTCTAGGTTTTGGAACTCAGCTCGCTTAACCTCCTCGACGATATTCTCCTTCTCAACCAAAACAGAAAAGTCACGCTCCCTCTGCGGAGCTATCAGAACTCACAAACTGTCCCTGAGTCCATCCTCAAAATGGACGCATCACTCATACTCAGTACCATGCCCCGCGCATAACAACTCAATCTCAAGAACTCAGCCTCATACTTGGCCACTAACAGTCCCCCTGCATGAGATTAAGAAACTCATGCCTCCTAGCGTCAATGTAACTGGCTCCCGCGTACTTATTGTGGAAAGCCGTCTTAAAGTAGTCCCACGATCGGGCTGGGTGCCCTCCTTAACTGTCAGCCACCACTGGTAAGCTTCATCGTGAAGCAGAGAAACAACCCCTTTAAGCTTCTACTCTGTGGTAAAATCTAGGTCATCCATAATTCTTTCCGTGGCCTCTATCCAATATTCGGCCACGCTAGGGGCGACTCTAGTGACACCCCTGAATAATTCAACCCCATTGGATTGCAGTCATTTCGTAACCGACCCACGGCCGCCAGATTTGGTGTTGAGCCCAGCGACCCTCTCTAAAATCCATAGCATGGCTCGGGATAGTGCGTCATCCCCAGCCTCACGATTATGAGACCAAGTCTCTGTAGCAAGTGAGATTGGTGTCTCACTCGTATCCAGATTAGGCAAATTTTTAGATGCTGAGGACCCAGCTCGAGCCCCACTACGGCCTCTACCACGGCTTCTAGTACCCCATCCGCGGATACCTCGTGTGCTCCTCATAAATTTAGAGTTTATCTGGATTAACATTTTTATGCATTAGTTGCAGTTCTGATATTTATTAACAGATATTTTATGTAGAACAGTGTTAGAAGTTTAGAATTTCTTATCGTGAATCTCAGTCTTACTACGATTTTCAGTTTTGCTACAGTTTTCAATTTACACTACCTAGAGTGTTTCAGTACAGTAAACTATCTATTGGCTGTTTCAAGCATGCAAGTAGTATTTTCAGACAAATTTAAACAGAGTTCAGAACACTTAAAAATATTTTGAATCACTTAAAAAAATCATTTCTTTATAACCAACTTTTAAAGCCCAAATCTACAGCCGAATTTTGTAACCTGACTCTGATACCACTAAATGTAACACCCCAAAATTGGCCTAGACGTTATGTCCAAATCTGGTGATGTCACATGATAGTGCTTTAGAAAATGTACTTACGTTAAAACCATTTTTAGATATCTTAGGCTACCGTCAAAACATGTCGTTTGTTCATTCATTATCCGTTTTCAAAATATTATACGTTGCGGAAGCTTTTAAAATAATTTACGAATTCATGTATATTTTGATAAAACATTTTTTTATTTTGAAAACTCGCGTCTTATCCTACTGCTAGTAGTTATAAAATAAAAATTCCAACATTAAATAAAAATTCGTAAAGGCCATATTACATAAACATTTTTCCCAGATATAATTAAAACCATGAATAGAATTAAAAACCGTAAAGGTCCCAAACCGTGGTCACCACCGAGTCTCTGTTGCATCGACACATCTACTACTGGGGATTACCTGAACATATTAAATAGAAAAGGGTGAGTTTTCGCAAACTCAGTGTGTAATCCCTACAGAAAACATACACACAGTAATATCAGATAACAGACATAAATTCACAGTTCGGGTCTGAGCCAATTACAGAAACGGTGTGGACCTTAGCCCACTTAGATATAGAGTCAGATATATTCTAGGGCCTTAGCTCATTTCAGACATAATATGCAGATCAGAATAGAATAGCAGAATCCTACCCACCAGCCTCAACACACCAACTCTATCCAACCCTACACACCATGTGGGGGATGAAATCAACCCACCCATCCCTACACACCCATGCTGTACCGAATGTGGCACATAATCAGAAAGTTGTAGCTGAGCTGCCAGATAACAGGCTTAAGAGCCTTTCAGATACTTCTTCCAAACATCATCAACCCACCCCGATGCAATGCAACATACATAATATGACATGCTTTTATGCAAATAATAGTCCATACATTCAAATCAATATACATGCTAAGTGTAACATGTTCAGTACATATTTCACATAATCAGATCACATAACTACGGGTCCAAGTATTGCTTACCGACCCTTCATTAGGTTCACAGTCGACTTGGGCGACCCGTGCAACTTTTCAAAACATTTCATGAAAATTGGCTCACACGCCTTTATGGTCTGCCTGTGTGGGTCCACACGACCCAAATTGGCCATGGTCGTGTAGATCACACGGCTTGGCCCAAAATCCCACACGCCCGTGTAGGTCTGCATGCCTGTGTGGCCCACACGGCCCAATTGGTTGAGCTTGTGTCTCACACACGGCCTTGCTCGGCCATCACATGGCTATGTCAATTGCGTACGGCCTGGCTCATCGATCACACGGCCGTGTGGTGACTTACAATCTTGCACACGGCCTACAACACGGGCTACCACACGCCCATGTGGCATTATCAGTGAGGTTTTTGGCTTTCGTTGATACCTCTTTTTTTACATTTTTGGGTACACACCTGGTATCGAATCGACGCTAAAGCAACCACGAGCACTCTAGAACCTAAGAATCCATAATCCAAACCCGATTTCAGTGATACTAATGAAATTTTAGCGAACCTTATAACGAGGTATTCAGTCTTTTCCAATAAAACCTTACCCTCGAGCAAGAACAAGAATTCCACGCACTTTAACACGTTTATGACCAACCTTCAGCCCTTCGATTAACCCCTAACAACAAACAAAACCCTTCATTAACACTTGACCATAACAAAGTTAAGATTCACTAAACTAAACTTACCGAAAGCGCTTCCCAAATATGTATTACAGAAATGATTAAAAGAAGGAAGAATCGGGATAGGAGGGAGAGCAGTAAAATTTCGGCAGCAAAGAATCAATGGAAGGGGAAAAATTCGGTAGCAAGGAGGGGAGGAGAAGGAGAATGGCGTCAGGAAATTTTTGGAAATGGGTGATAGCCTAAAATTCTGAAAAAGGAAATCTACTAACCCCCTAATTTGCCCCCTTAATTCTCTCCCTACTATCATATTTTTACTCCAACACAAACACTCTGGACGTGACTAGCAAAAATAATGCCCACGCTCGGATTCGAACACAGGACATTTAGTACCTTGACACATTTCTTAACCATCAGACCAACAGGCCCATTCTAGCATGTACTTACAAATAAATATTTATAAGCCTACTAACCAACGATAAGGCTTTATTCTATAAAAACCCAAAATTTGCCCATGCTAAGTCTTAAACCCAAGACTTCTCAGACAATCCCAGAACACTTAACCCCTGAAGCAAACAGATATTTGTCACAAATTTACAAAAGCCAAAATTAAAGAAAAATCGGGGCATCACATTTTTTGAGATGTTTGGAAGTTTTGAAATATTATTCATGCTTTGAGTTCTTTGTTCAAACAACATATTTATATTTTAAAGATATGTTTGTTATATCAAAATAATTTAACAAATAAAGCTAGTTCAACAAAACAGTAAAATTCTCTTGCATGAATAGTAAAATTCTCTAGCATGAATAGAGAAGATTCTCTGCAATGAACAGTTGAATAGTGAAGATTCCTTAAAAAAAGTTAGATTCTTTATAGAAAGAAAAAAAGTTTGTAATTAGAGAATAGATCATCTGAAAAGTAGCAATTATGTAGTTTTGAAAATGATGTAAGGGATAAGATCCCCCAAACAAAGATGTTGTAAAGAGGAAAGAGCCCTCTATAAAAGACTCTCAATTTTGTAATAAAAGGCACGACTTCAAACACTCAGTATAGAGATCAAAAGTTTGTTTCTTCCAAATTTTCTAGCTTTCACAATTTAAGTTTTCAAGCTATTTTTATTTTTCAAAAATTTAAATTTTAAACAAATCAAATCTAAGCTTTCAAATTATTATTTCCAATATTTCAATACGATTCTCATCCATACAATTATTAGAGCTAAGGAGTAACATGTATTTATAAGCTTTTGAAAATATTCAATTTGTTTTTAGTATTTTCGAGTTCTAGTTTAGCTGTCTTTATTAATGTATTATTATTTTCTTAAGTATTGATACACAGTCCAGTTAGCTATGGGTTAGGCGTGTTAAGGACAAAGTATATCTGTAGGCAACTATAGTAATCCAGAAATCCTGATAGTAGAACTCCCTTGTAGGAAATAAGAAAACAAAGAATGTTTTCTTTCCTTAGAAGAACCAATTCTTCTGCAAGCTTTGCTTCCAATCAATCCCAAGAGTCTGACCAAACCTCTAATTACACTGATAATGAACAAGAAGAGCATTATGAAAATATTCCCAAAAGATTTGATAATTGGACTCTCCAAAGAGTTCTAACAAACCAAGTTTATAAGAAAAAAACTTTTGAAAATTTAAATGTCTTTTGTAGTTATGTTATAAAAACAAAAGAAAGAAGTTTACCTATTCAAAAAAAAAAAAAAACAATGAAACAATCCAATTATTAGATAAGATCTTCACTAATAAACTCAAAGAACAAAAATATAAATACGTTCATTTTAGATTAGTCCAAGTTGGTGTCAAACCTGTTAGTATTGAAGCAAAAAAAATAATCTAATTTTAATTGTTTTAAGAGACCAGATACACATTATGTTTAATGACTCCTTACTAAGAACTATAGAAACAAGCCTATGAACTAACCCAATATGTTTTAATTGTTACCCAAATTTTATGGTTTCTTTAACCGATAAATTTTTTTTACAATCTTTGACCCTTCAAATTCATACCCATAATTACAAAATGCTTCTTGGATTTAAAGTATTAACTATAGTCTATCGGCTCCACTTCAATGCTATGGATTATGTAGTTAATACCAAGGCTTTACTTCAAAGCTCAAAAGGAGAAACCCTTTTAATAGAAATATATACCTCAAGATCTCATACCACAGTCCCAATAACAATATAATGTCATAAAATTAACCTTCCTGATGTGGAAACTTGAAGGTGCTACAGACCTTGTTACACCAACTCCAATTAGAAATACTTCACTAAGTGAAATTTCCCAACATCAAGTTGGTATGGTTGAATTTATATTCAACAGGCCACTTAAAGTGCCTCCAAGACATTCCTTTGAAATAGGAAGTAACAACACAACTTTTAGGAGGCTAAATTTAGAAGAAGAACCAAATTCGAAACAAAAACAACAATTTTTAAGATAGCTAGTGTAACATCTCGAAATTGGGCCTAGTAGGATTGGGCCCAATGGGTCTTGGGCGTAGCAGCGTTTAAAATTTTTAGGAATAAGAGAACAGCTTGTTGGACCTATTAGGTGAGTGATTTTGGAAGGTTAGGGGGGCTTCTATGAAGTCCCGGGATCAAACTTTGGCTTTAGGGAAATTTTGGTTTTAGGTGGAAAAACCCTGGAAGTTAGTAGGTAGGCTTTAAGAATAAAATGTGGAGGAAAAAGTGAAGTGTGTGGTGTAGTGGCAAAGTGACGCCACATAAGAGGTAAGGGGATGACGCCACAAGGAAGGAAGGAGGTCCAAGGTTCAAGTCTTGGCTCTTGCATTTTGGTTTTCTTTTTACATGGACCTTAGTATTTGGCTATAGATTTATATTTAGTTGCGCATGGTTTAAGACACAAGAGGAGCTTGTGACTTAGTGGCTGTCGCATGGATTATATTGTAAGGGAGCCTGGGTTCGAATCTCATGAGAAGCAAGGGAGTATTTATTTTGTGGTCTGGATGGGAAGAGTTTGAGTTGGATTTAAACTCTGCTGATGGAAGGATCCCACATCGGAAAGATACAAAGAAGGAAGGTGAGAAGCTAGCTATATATATAGCATTCTAGGAGGAGGATGAATACACCTTGGAGGGCGTTTGGGCACAGGAGTGGTCGGAGTGCGGATTAGCACCATATTCCTATCAGGTGTGTACTTCTCTACTCTAGTTGTAGAGCGACAAATGGTGAAGTGTCGGTCACGGCAATAGTAGTCACACAAGCGTACGAGCGCACGTGTGGGGCTTCGACGCGATAGTTGAGGCCATCAATAATATTCTTGTGGGTAGAGACTGCTTGGGCCGCGATGGGCCAAAGTGGGCCCAATGGGCTCATGGGCCCAATTGAATAAATTGTATTATGGTTGTGTATATAGTGAACTAGACTAGGTGTATCTCATATACGTGGCTAGATTTGTGTTAGGTGGGCCACAAGAGCGTGTGGGCCCTGAATGGGTCAAAATTGAGTTTTAGGCTCAATAGTCCAGTACGACCGGAAATGGTAGTTGAGTCGCTCGGGGCGACATTAGGCCTTCAGAAAGGCCATTGCAGGTGTAAAATTACTGAAATACTCTCGATAGGTAAATTACGAAAATACCCTTGCTATGTAAAATTACGGTTATACCCTTAGAGGTTGATTAGCTTGGTTATGTTGTATTATGTCTATTTGATTATGATGGTAATTCATGTTATACTTATATTTGATATATGTTTTGCATACATGTCATACTGCATATACGAATTATTATGTCATGACATGTTGCATGGGCTGGGGTATGATGTGAAGAGGGAGGAAACTTGATCTTTTTTAGACTGTCACCAGTGGTTAGGTACCACAAGTGGGTTGGCCCCACATGCTATATTTTGTGACTAAGTCTCAGTGGTTTGGAACCACCAGTGGTTAGGTACCACATATATTATTTTCGTGACTCGTCCCAGTGGTTTGGCACCACAGTGGGTTGGCCCCAAGTATTGATATTAAGGATTGTCACCAGTGGTTAGGTACCACAAGTGGGTTGGCCCCACATATGATTATTTGTGACTTTTGTCACCAGTGGTTTGGTACCACAAGTGGGTTGGCCCCACATATTATTATTTGTGACTTTTGTCACCAGTGGTTTGGAGGTACCACCAGTGGCTAGGTGCCACAAAAGTTGGGTAGATTCTGGAGATATGGAGGATGGATACTAGGTTGATTGGTTGCATTACATACATGCTTAAAATATGATTGGTGTGAGAGCTCAAAGCTCAACTGGATGGGGATTTACACAGTGAGTCTCGGTGACTCACCCATTTGCTTATTTTTCCAGGTAATCATTAGTTCGCAGATTTGGGAGCTGAGGCGGACTTGTGGTGGCCATGCAATGTTTTCTCGTAAACTCATTTCTTTTATTTGGACTTATTTTTATTTGGGTTTTTGTTATGTAATAAAGCCACTATAACTTTAATTTTGGTATTTTATTTGGTTTAGCTTTTAATTTGATTAGTGCCTATTATTATTAAATGTTCAATACAGGAATTTCCTAAACCCTTAATAACCATTTTCCAAAATGTTAACAAAAGGATAACAAGCGAATAAATATTTAAACTCAAAATTTTTAACAAACGCACAGTTTTTAAACAACACTTTTATGTGACATGCCAGATCCGGTCGTAACGTTTAGGCCAGGATTGGGGTGTTACAGTTAGAGCCTTTGTCTCTTCTATCTTGACAACATTTAGGACCAACTTACAAGAGATAGATAATTCCTCAAATATAGCTCAACCTATCTATGCCAAACAGGAAGAGAGCCCCTAAAATTTGCCTAATATGTCACCAACATACTCATTAATAACTAATAATGTAAGACAAGGAGAAACTTCAAAAATTTTTGTCTTAGAAAAATCTTTTGAGATCAATAAAGAATGGTGTAGGAAACACTTCTATTCCAACAAAAATAAACAAAAAAGAGAAGATTACTTTAAAATTTTTAATAATAAAAAAGCCAACATTCTTCAAGAATATTATGAATTCATGAATACCCATAGAATCCATGTAAAATTCTTTGAATGATTTGACGAATATCATTTAGAATATATTAATGCAATAAAAAATAATACTAGACAAACCGATAAAGGAGAAGTTGAATCTCAATATCCCCATTTAATGGAAGTTCAATATCTTCGTAAAAATACTGGTTTAAAAGCAAGTCCTTTAAGAATGAGAGCTTATTATGCAGGTGAACAAATTTCATCAAAAGATATTAAAATGATAGTAGAACAAAATAACTAAACAAATATCAATCTTCATAGAATAGGAAAATAATTAGATTATATTGAAAATTTGGTAGAAAGACACCCATAAAGAAAGAATCAGTAAAAGAAATAACTGAAAAAAGTTCTAAAGAACTAATATTTACACCTTATGAAATCCTAAAACCTTTTAAAAAAAAACTCAAAATGATTTCTTAACAGAAATTCAAAGTAAACTTGAAGTTTTGGAAAGTTACAAATCTGAATTAGTTGCTCTAGATACCCCGATGCAAGCCCAACACTCAGTAAATATGTAACACCCTGGTCTATTAAAGTCTATTTTACGAATTTCATTATAAATTAAGTATCTATTATTAGTGGTTAAATGACTTAATTCTGTGTCGGAAGTCTTGGGTTTGAGTCTCAATTCAATCGTTTTGTTCCTAAGCCTATCTGACTTTAAATAAAATATGTTTTGTTGTCAAAATAATTTTGGAGTGGATTTTAAATGAGTTTGTTGGACAAAATAAAATAATAAAATATATTGATAATAAATCAAGTAGTTATTTGTAAATGTTTTATCTTTTGGGCTTGTTTTGAAATAAATAAAACAAGTATTTAATTTATGTTTAATTTCATTTTATGTTTTTCTTTTGGTTTTATTTATTTTTAGTTAATAAAAAAAAGAAGAAAGAAAAAAACCCAAAACCCATGTTTCCCATTGTTTTCCCCTAAGCCATGCCGCAATTTGAAATTGCAAAATTTTGCTTTCTTGTTTTTATCGGTTCATCTGTCCTTTCAATTTTCTTTTGGGAATCTTCTTTAAACATTGGATTGGTGTTCGTTGGGTCTTCAATTCCACTCATTTTAGGTTACATTTTAGTTAGTTCTTTGAGTGTTTAATTTAGGGTTTTGGGATGCAATTGGTGTTGTGAATTTTTGTTATCATTGATTAATTAGCCCATTGCGTTTAGGTTAGAGTCATGAGACGTTTGGCACTCCTTCAACATCATAATTTCATGCGGTTGCAATCTAATTCTCGGTAAGAGTGTGGAGGAGTTTTTGGTGTTTTGAAAGAGTTCGATTCTTGGCCATCTTGTGCCTAGATACTGCAAGTAACATTTTTATTTGTTGTATTTAGGTCTCGGGAGTCTTGTGGTTGCATTTTCGTTGAAATCAAACCAGGTGTGTAACGAGAAACCCGGAAAACAATGAATGGTCATGTGCGAGGGTATGTATGATACACGGTCTGGACAATTTGGGTAGTATGGGCCACACGGGCGTGTAGGCCTAAAATTCAAATTTTTTTCTAGGGTCATACATGTCGTCTCGATCGACTGTGGGCCTTCTCTGAGGTCGGTATGTGGTTATGTAAGCTATTAAGCAAGAATTTTGTTAATCTGTTAGTATGAAACATGACGTAGATAATGTTTAAATTCATGTATTGTGATGAGATATGTATGATCTGTTATGTATAAATCATGTTCTACATTTGTTATATGAGCATGTATGATATATAAATTCTAGTATCTGATATTTCTATTTATATCTGACTATATAGTGGGACATATATTATGTGGAGGAAGTGTTCTATGTGAGGTGATAACTCACCATTATACGGGCAGCATTGTTGCGATTATTCTGAAAAGTGTCGTATGGACACTAAGCGGTGTGTATGGCTGGGTGGGTGTTTTATACCCCACATGGTATGTTGGGATGGTCAGAGCTGGTGTGTAGATGATGGGGGTAGGATTAGATACATATATATTTACATCTGTACTACTCTGATATGATTCTAATTCTGTAAAAAATGTCTGTCGGTATCTGCTCTACCATGTAAATGAATTTGAAATCCTGTTTGGTTATGAGTTACACACTGAGTTATAAAAAACTCACTCTCTGTTTGTCTGATAATTTTTAGGTAACCTTCAGACTTAGGCAAGTCAGTGCAACGGGAGCTCGATTACGTCCACGTTTCCGTAAATGCTATTCCTTTAAATTTGACTTATTTAAAATTTTGATTTGAGAGTTTTGTATTTTTGGACTCTGGACATTTGGGATTGTTTTGGTTTTGGATTTTTACCTTGGATTTAAAACGCTTTTACGAAAACAACTATTTTTTCACTGCAAGATCCACAATTTAATTAGAAAATATAAGAAAACAACAATTTTTACTAAATATGTATGACAACACATTTTTCAAATGAAACAGTTATTTAGGGTAACAAAGATACACGATGTTTTTGAGAAGCGAAAGTCAGATTTATAACTATTTTACGTAACATTTCTAAATTTTGCCAGAACGTTTAGGTCAGGTTTGGGGTGTTACAAAATACGTTACACCAATCCTCCCAATCTAACTCTAAACAATCAAAGGAACAACAAATTAACAAAATGGCTTGGAAAGAACCAAAAAGATTATATAATCAAAAAATCACCGCACCTAATCTTAATATTGAAGAGAAACTTATTTTCCCAAATAAATACAATGCTAATACAATTTATTAGTGGAATATAGATAGAATGTCTGAATATAACATTCTCAATTTATTACAACAAATGACAATGGTTTCAAATGTTTATAAAACTCAAAACCAAAATAGCCTAATTAATGGTCATGCTATAACCAATCTTTTAGTTGTTGGATTTACTGGTCAATTAAAAGGATGGTGGAACCATGCAATCACTAAGACCCAACAAGAAAACAATTTAAAAGCAATAAAAAATTACGATCAAGGAAGATTTATTTTAGTTGAATAAGGAAAAGAAATCCAAGATGCGGTAGCAACTTTAATTTTCTCAATCTCTAAACACTTTATAGGAGATCATTTTCATCTTAAAGATAGAAATTTAGAACTATTATCAAATTTAAAATGCAAAAAATTAACTGATTAAATGATATAAAGATGTCTTTCTGATTAGAGTTATGGAAAGATTTTATAACCAACTACTGTTTTGGAAAGAAAAGTTTCTAGCAGGACTTCCTACTTTACTAGAAGAAAAAGTTAGAAATCAAATTAGAGAAAACTACAAAGGTATTATTCCATATGAAAAACTTACATATGGTGAACTAATTAGTTTCACCTAAAAAGAAGGCTTAAAATTTTGTAAAGATTTAAAATTAAAAAAAACAACTTAAAAAAGAAAGATATCAATGTAGAAATGAATTACGATCATTCTGCCACCAATTTGACATCAGAAATGAACTTTCTTCTTCAAAAACATGTTGCCTTGTAATACCAAACAATAAGAGAAAGAATATTTTAGAATATTATAAAAAGCAAAAGTATAGAAAATAAAGAAAGGAAAAGAAACAACAAAAATCTGAAAATAGAATAGATAAAACAATAAAATATTACAGATGTGGAAAACCATGACACGTATCAGAATATTGCAAGATTAAAAGGAACATTAATAATCTGAATCTAGATGAAGAACTACAACAAAAAATTAATAAAATTCTTTTAGAAACATCTCACATCCCGAAGATTGGGTAGTAGAATTGGGTTTTTAAATCGAAGGTTTGTGTAAGATATCGTAAATTAGGGTCGTAAATGAGTAATTAAAGTATTAGAGTAACATAATCAAGTTTTTATTTTATTAACTAGCTTAAAAAACTTAATTTTGAGGTCTAATTTGAAAAAAAAAATAAGATTTTAATTGAATTAGGACCTAATTGTGATAGGGAAGAAATAGGGAGTGAACAAAAGAGCAAATTGCCTGATTTTTGAAATTAAGTTTCCTTTAAGGAGAACTGTAACACCCCAAACCCAGCCTAGAAGTCTAGACCGAATCCAGGATGCTACATTAATCACCAAAGTGATCGTAGGAAAATTTAACAAAAACCGGTCGCTCAAAACGGAAAATATTTATCTCAAAACAAACCAAAACATTTAATCGTTGAAAAATACCGTTCGCAAGCGTAACAGAACATAATGTACGAACAAAGATTAAAAGAGTAATGGTACCACAGTATTATTAATCTTTACAGTTCAAAACCAAATGTAAAAACTAGAAAACAAAAACTGCTCAATTGTTATTCACAAGCCTTTCCGAGACCTTCGCGTACTGAGCCCGACTACAGAATCCAGAACTGTACCTGAAAGGGAAGCAGAAGAGGGGGTGAGCTACTCGAGCTCAGAGTGAGATCAAACCAGCCAAACTACAGAAGCAGAAATAGAGAACTAGAAGCAGTTCAAAACCAGAACATACTTACAGACGACTAACATTTGAGTGAATTTTCCCAAAAAATCAAACAAATAGCAATGTACTTCTGATCATACAAAGAGCAATAATTCTCAGCGATTCTGATGCAGGCCTAAGCTCCTTTCAGAATTAGTATCAGTTTGGGCCTTAGCCCATCTTAGCACGGTAGCAGTCAAGTCTACAGAATTCTCTTAGGCACAAGTGCCTTTCAGTCGAACAGTCAATCACATTCAGCCACAGTAACACGTTCAGTCAAATAGATCAATCATACATTTCAGTCGAATGGTACAGTCACATCCAGTCACAGCATCACATTCAGTCAAATAGATTCAATTAGATTCATATGAGTTCAAATGAGTTATAAAATAAAAACCTACCCATCCAGCCAACACACCTCTCTGTCCAACCCTACACTTCCTGTGGGGATTTAATCAACCCACCCATCCCTACACTTACAAGTCGTACCGAATGTGGCACAGACAGAAATTTGTAGCTGAGCTGCCAGATCAGATAGTCGTACGAAGCGTGGCTAACATACATATGGTACAGTGCAATGCGGTAATTTGCTATACCGATATCAGTAAAGTCCACGACCCTCTAGGTATTGGGACTGCCCACGACCCTCTGGGTATTAGGGGATACAATATGCAATTAAACTACCACTCTCATACATTACGCAGCAAGGCTAGTGTATAAGTTGTACCGTGCAATGCGGTAAACCATAGTATAGATATGCAGTATGAACTACCAGATCAGATAGTAGTACGTAACGTAGCTAACGTACTTGCGGTACAGTGCAATGCGGTAATCCATTATACTGATAGGTTGCAATAAAACTGCCAGTTTAGTCAATGGTACATAGCGTAGCTAAGGTACATGCGGTATAGTGCAATGCGGTAATCCGCTATACCGATATGTTGCAGTAAAACTGCCAATTCAGTCAATCTTCCTTCTCTTCAAATTCCCCCTAAAAACTTTATATGCAGATATGTGTATGAAGATGTACCAATTCAAAATGTGGTTTTAGACAGTCATTCACAATCAGTCAATCAGTTTCAGGAGTGTATACACTCGTACACTCAAATTCAGCATCAAGCTTATCACACAACCAATCACGACACTCACATATCAACTCAGATCAGAATCATAATTACCCTCAATAAATCTTAGTCAAGGGTTGGAACACATTGATTTACGATTACAATCAAATCGACTTAAATTTAGAATTTAGCGAGTTAGGGCTTACCCTCAATAAATCTTAGTCAAGGGTTGGAACACATTGATTTACGATTACAATCAAATCGACTTAAATTTAAAATTTAGCAAGTTAGGGCCACACGTCCGTGTGCTCCGACCGTGTGGAGCAGTCCAGGCCGTGTGGGGTTCCAAATGTTCTTGTGAAGGGTAGCACACGGCTATGTGACAAGCACGCGCCCGTGTAGTGCAAGGACACATCCATGTGAATAGGTCGTGTAACTCACCATCCAATTTTGCTAAAATCAAGAGAAAGGTAGACACGACCGTGTGAGGATCCCACATACCAGTGTGTCCATCAGACACGGCTGTGTGTTCCGAGTCACACGCCCATGTGGGATCTAAATCCCCAAATCAGTCACACGGCTGTGTGACCCTAAAACTCTAAATCCCTAATTTCCAAATCCACACGCCCGTGTGCCCAAATGACACGGTTGTGTAAAAATCGATAAAATCCCCAAAATTAGCCACATGATCGTGTGGCCAGGCCATGTCGGGGAGGCTATGAAACCACCCCAATTCAGCCTAGAAACCATCGTTTTGGCCACCAAACTCGTCTCCAACCTTACCCACATCAAGTGTACATCAATATGTGACATATTTCCCTCACTTTCAGCGTTCAAAACCCAACATAAGGGATTACCACCCATACAAAACTTGTCGAAACTAAACATTTACAAAAAAACCAAAATTGTAGTGAAGGTTTGGATCCCACACCTGGTTCGTGAATGGTGATGATGATGGAGGTACGATAATCCCAGTATCCACAGATAAAATTATTTTTCAGTAAACTTTTAGGGAGAAAAAAGCAAAAAGAAGAGAGAGGAAGAGGAGAACGTAAAAACCATTAGAGAATAATGCCCTAAAAAATGTAATGCCCCAAACTCGGCCTAGAAGTTAGGCCCGAATCTGGCGTGTCACATTGAAGTGTTTTTCAAAAACTATGTTTTTGTTGAAAAACCCTTGTACATTGAAAAATTATTAATTTTATTCCCAAAATATCTTTTTAGTTGCGGAAGCTAATTTTTTAGAGCAATCGATTTACGAAAAAGTTTAAGTTGCGAAACCATTCTGAAAATGTTGCGAAAACGTAGTTTTGTTAAAAAACTGTTATCATTTTGGAAAACCGTGACTTACTTCTAACTGGTATAAACCAAAGTAAAGAAGACCCGGAGTTAAAATCCAAAAACTTAAAAAAGCCTTATTACAACCCGAATCAAAATACTTGAATGTAAATAATCAAAACAGAACCCATAAGCAGTGTGAAGCCTTCTCTGAGTCCCTTGTAGCACCGATCCGTCTAAGGCTGGGGATTACCTGCACAGTTAAAAACGGGGTGAGTTTACGAAAACTTAGTGTGTAATCCCCTTAGTAGAGTAACAGTCAGTATACAGAAACAGAAACCTACACAGTATTGGACAAAGTCCTTTTAACAGTAACAGTACAGTATAGATCAGAGCGTACGTGGGTCGAAACCCACTACAATATCATTTGGGTCACAGCCCATAACAGAATCAATTGGGCCTAGCCCATACCCATAACAGAACAATTGGCCTTAGGCCCAGTACAATGACAAATCTCATAAACAGATATGCAACAGTATGAGGATGAATCCCACCCTGATCCGCCAACATACCACCCGTACCAACCCTACACTTACGTGGGGATAAAATCGACCCACCCAACCAACACACCAATGTTAGCATCGGTTACGACACTAACCGAAATCGCAACGAAGTTGCTAGAATATATATGTGGCTCTAAGCCTTCAGTAGCGGTATTATAATTGGCACAAAGCCATCAATAACTGTATTATGTTTGGCACATAGCCCTCAACGACGGTAATATAATTGGCACACAGCCTTGGGTAAATACGATCGACATGGAGCCATCGATATATATGTTAGGCACATAGGCACGGGTAAATACGATTGGCACAAAGCCATAAGCAAGATGGCACAGAGCCATAATCAGATTACACGGCTTTAAGCCATCCGTCGGTCCATAGTCGTCTCATGCGACCCGTGCGACCTTAACAGATCAATACTGGATCCACAGTCGTCATGCGAACCGTGCGACCCTATCAGAACTTCCTCTGTATCAATGTCCCAACCCCATGCAATATGTCGTGTATATCATGCTCAATTATTACACATGTATGTAAAATAACCATGCTCAGTAACAGTCATTTAAACATATATTAACAGTATATCAGTCACACGCCTACAGTCAAGTCAGTTAAAACACAGTCATCTCAGTCAAATTCATAGTCTAAGTTAGTCATTTGCCTATAAGGGTAAAATAGTCATTTTACCCTATAAGGGATTTCTGTAATACTACCCTTCAGGGATATTTTGATAATTCTACCCTACAGGGGTATTTCAGTAATTTTGTAAATTAAGGTATTTCAGTAATTTTACAAATCGAGGGTATTTCAGTAATTTTACAAACTGGGGTTATTTTAGTAATTTTACAATTCGAGGGTATTTTGATAATTTCACAAATTAGAGGTATTTCGGTAATTTTACAATCTAAGGGGATTTCAATAATTTCACAAATCAGGGGTATTTCGATAATTTTGCAATCCGAGGGTATTTTGGTAATTTCACAAATCAAGGGTATTTTTGGTATTTTCACAAATCAAGTGTATTTCAGTAATTTTGCAATCTGAGAGTATTTCGGTAATTTTACAATTTAGGGGTATTTCGGTAATTCTGTAATCCGGGGGTATTTTGATAATTTCACATATCGGGGGTATTTCAGTAATTTCACAAACTGAGGGTATTTCAATAATCTTATAAACCAAGGGTATTTCAGTAATTTTGTAAACCAAGGTATTCTAAATAGAGGTAACGATGCAAATAGGCCTAAAGCCCATTCTCGACCCAAATGGTCCCACACGCTAGTGTGGCCCATTTAGCCCAAATCTAGCCACATATATGAGATTCACATAGTTCAGTCCAATATTTACTATACAATAATACAACTTATTCAATTGGGCCCATTGCCCCACATGGCCCATCATGGCCCATACAGCCTAAACCCACAAGAACACTCATGATTGCCCCAACTATATCGCGTCGAAGCTCCCACACGTGCGCTCGTACGCTCGCGTGGCTACTATTACTGTGTGACTGGCATTTTGGCATTTGCCGCTTTACAGTTAGAGTAGTGTGTAAAACACACCTGATAGGAATCTAAAGCTAATCCGTGGTCCGAACGAACACGCCACAAAGCAAAAGGGATAAGCCTAGAAAGGTATCCCTACTCTCCTCCTGGTTCGCTCTATTTAAAGTCAGCTTCTCGCCTAACCTCATGTTAGCTTCCCGATGTGGTATTTCACCTTTAACAGAGTTTAATTACATCACAACCACCTGCCATCCCAACTTAGCAAAATAATCAACCTTTGCGTGCAAAGGGATTTGAACCAAAGTCCTCTCGATAGCCATGTCACGCCACCACCACTAGGACACAAGCTCATTAGTGACTTAAAACATGCGCTAATATTTATAAAGCCTATGTGCCAATGTCCAGATTCTTTTAAGAGCAAAAATTTAAAAATTCTGCAAGGGCCATGGCTTGAACCTAGGCTCCCTTACAACCATAATGACGCCACAACCACTAGGCCACATGCTTCCTTGCGTCATGATTTCCCCAACAATATTTTTAAAGCCTACTCACTTACATCCAGGGTTTTATTCACCTAAACCAATTTTTTTTCCTAAAGCCCAGGTTTGAACCCAAGACCTCATAGAATCCCCCTAACCTTCCAAAATCACTCACCTAATAGGTCCAACTTGCATTAGTGTCGTTCTCTTGTTCTAAAAAATTTTAAACGCTCCCATGCCCAAGGCTCAATAGGCCCAATTCTACTAGGCCCAAATTTAGGGTGTTATAAAAAAAATAAAAAGTAACCTAAAATAATAATAATAGAAAGAAAATAATTTAAGTAGCACTAAGTAATAGCTTAATAAAACAAAATAAAACGTCCTGAACGCTCAGGGATTCGAACTCCAGACCCTCAGTAGACTAACACTTAACTTAACCACCAGACCAGCAGTGTAACACCCCAAACTCAGCCTAGAAGTTAGGCCCGAATATGGCGTGTCACATGGAAGTGTTTTTCAAAACCATATTTCTTGTTGTTAAAATTTGTTGAAGAGTTAAAGCCTCTTTGTTAAAACTCAAAACACTTAAGCAATTGTTATCCACTTGAAAACGTAATTACTTTTAAAACCTTATCTGTTGTGGAAGCTATTTAAAATAAACAATTTACGAAAATATGATGTTTAAAAATTGAGTTGCAGAAGCATTTTGAAAACGTTGCAGAAACGTAGTGTTTTGAAGACATTTATCGTTTTGGAAATTGTATTCTACTTTTAGCTGTCAGAAAACATCATAAATAAATATCACAAACAATAAGTTAAAAATAGAGAGGCCTTATTACAACCCAAATCAAAATATTTAAAAGTAAATAATCGAAGCAGCAAGCATAACCAGTGTGTGGTCTTCTCCGAGTCCCTCGCAGTACTGATCCGTCTAAGGCTGTGGATTACCAGCACAGTTAAAAATGGGGTGAGTTTTTGCTGTGCAGGTAATCCCCAGCCTTAGAGGATTTGGAGCGGCAGAGGACTCGGAGGTGGCCACATGTCAGATATGGTTTAAAGACTAAACTTAGCGATTTTAGTTTAATTTAGTTATTTTAAATTATTGGGTTAATAATTTTTGTAATAAGGCCATTGGGTTTTTCTTTTTAACTTATATTTGGTATTTATTTAAATTACAAACTGCTGGTCTATTAAACACGGGTTTTTAAAACTATAACCACTGTTTTCAAAATATTACGTATTCGCAACTGTTTTAAATTAAGCTTCTGCAACAAACAAGGTTTTAAAGATATTAATGTTTTTGCAAGAGAATGACTTTTAATAAACTACATTTTGAAGATAAGCAAATGAAATCTGAGGTTTTACATGGTAGAAAGTTTTAAATTCAATAATTAGGGTTTCTAAGGAAAGCATGGTTTTCGAAAAACTCTTCAATGTGACACGCCAGATTTGGGCCTAACTTCTAGGCTAGATTGGGGGTGTTACAAGCAGGCATATTTTGACACTAAATTGCACAAGTATGCATGTATGTGCCATCTCTTCACTAGCCCTAGGCTCAAAGACCCTAAACTTAGGCCCAAAATTCGAGGAGTTACAAGAACACCCACGTATTCCCCTTCTTTTCAAAACCCCAAATCATTCAAAAGTTTCCCAAAACCTAAAATCAAAGAGTTTATTCAAAATTGATTTATTCCTACAGATTTATTAAACTTTCGAACACAAAAATAAACCCCAATTTCAAACGAAAATTGCATTTTCTTCCCTAAAATTCGCCATTGTTCTTCTTGAGTTCAAATCACGGTTTAGAGTTGTATATCATTATTTTCATCAAATCAAGGAAATATTCTTACTCTTTAGGATTAAATGAAGAGTGTTGTTAATTCAAATGGAGTTTTAAAGGATTCTATTTGGATTTGATGTTTTTAAAGTAAGCTTGGATTAAAAAATGGAAAATCTTGTAATCTTGAGTAATCCCATGTTTTCAAAGTTATTTTTGATTCATTATAACCTAATTAGAAGGTATTTCACTTAAATTTGATATGTCATAACTGAATTTCAAGAATCAAACATTTCCCATTTTACATTTTCTTGAAAGCTTGAATTTTTTGGAAATTTTAAAACCATAAATTTAGGTGAAATTAATGGTTTATATATAAATTTAAATGATATTTAAGATGTTTGAAATTAAAAGTGAGGATTAGAAATGAGATTAGAAGGTCAAAACTTCAATTTTGGCAAAACTAACTAGTTTTCAATAGTGAGAAAGGAGATGATTGAATTGTGTTCTCCTTGCTATTTGTTTGTGTTCAAGGTTGTTTTTTAATGAGTTTGGAATGTGATTGTTATGTGTGTAAAGTTTCAGATCAATCAAGAGCCAGTACGAGCAAGTCTAAAGGCAAGGAAAAGCTTGTTTGAGCTTTCGATTAGTAAGTGGATGTAACGCCCCGAATTTTTGGGCCTAGTAGAATTAGGCCTATTGGGCCTTGGGCATGGGAGTGTTTAAAATTTTTGAGAACAAGAAAAATGACACTTTTGCATGAAGGATCTGTTGGGTGAGTGATTTTGGAAAGTTATGGGGCTTCTATGAAGTCCTGGATTCAAGCCATTAGGGGAACCATGCCTCCTGGTTACAAGCCTTTTAAGTAATTAAGATTAAATTGTGACACAAGAGGAGCTTGTGGCTTAGTGGCAAGTGGTGTAGGGAGTGAAGCTTGTGGTTTGAGGTTCAAGTCTCTTGAGGAGCAAGGAAGGTTTTATTTTACAGCATGGATGGCAAGAGTTGTGGTGGATTCAAACTCTTTGGAGTGGTTGTGGACTTGGTAAAAGGGGGAGAGTATCATGGGTTATGGATGATGGTTGTTGGGGATTTGGAGCAGGAAAATGTGGAGAGATTTTAAGGGAGAATTAAGGGAGGGATTTATGGAGAAAAAGGTAGAGTTTGAATTGATGAGGGTTTGTGCCGAATTGGTATAGGAAGCCTAGGAAAATTTGGCTAGGAAGGTTTTTCTCATCGTCGGCTTCGGGGATTAATAAGGGGGCATTGCCGAATTTTTCTTTTCTTTTTCCAAATTCGGCTCTTTTGTTCTTTGGTGCTGGAATTGTTCTTTGCGTTTTCTTCAACTGAGTCTTTTCTTTTTGACTGTTAATTGTTAGCCGACTTTAGGTGCAACTTATTCTTTTATTCTCTTTTTTCTCGTCATGTGCTCTCTTAGAGGCCAATTGTTTTTTCCCTTTTCTTGGCAGAATACTCTGGCATCTTTCGAGTAGGTTCCTATTGCTGATTATTTCTTCCCTTAATTATTCTTTATGTAACACCCCAAACTCGGCCCAAAATACCACGGCCAAATTCGGAATATTACTGGGAAAACGTTTGGAAAGAAATCGATTTAAAGGTGAAACACGTATTGGGTTTGAAACAAACTTCCAGTTTTGAAAGTTTGCCGGGAAAATAAAACTTTGAAGGTCGTGTGCAGTTAAATCATTATACGTTTAAAAATTTGAAAAAAAAACCGAGTTGTTGAGAGTATTCCGGGTTTGAAAACTTTAATCTAAGTTTTAAAGTTGTAAGTGTTTCCAAAATAATTCTCAGTTATTAGTCCGATAATCATTCTAACTTAAAACATAATAAAATCCCCAAATATTTAAAGTGGCCTTATTACAATGAAAATTATCCCAAACGTAACTGAAACTTAAAAAGTATATAAATAAACAAAAACCACCTCTGCATGGACACCTCGAATCCACTCCAGCCCGGTCCAGAAAATCATGAGTCACCTGCATTGTTTTAGTAAAATAGGGTGAGTCAAACTGACTCAGTGTGTAATTAATCCACGTATTTCCACAATTGGGCTTGGCCCAAAACCACACAAATCCACATACCACACATGATGATGCAAAATCTTACCCATCCCAACCTAGTATCCAACCGCTACACACCCCCGTATATCTTACCACCACACACCAGGGGATTACTAAATCAACCCTCCATCCGCTACACACCAATTCGGCAATCAATGCCGTCCACTTAGTGGTCTAGCCACTGGTCCACGTGATTAAATCACAATATCCACAACGTGACTCAAGGTCAACATCAATCCACGATGTAGCTCAAGGCTAACATCAATCCACGATGAGGCGCGAAGCCAACATCAATCCACGTACATAAATGTACACCCTTTCCTTCATTAAACATTTCCCGATCCCCATGCACATACAATATATTATGATGATATGGCAGTATAACGTATGAACATACCAGATAGTCACATAGGACATGCTTACATGTATCCACAAAAATTAACCACAACCACGGTATAGTTAATATACTAACCTGGTTACCGATTTACCCAAATCAGGTAATAGCATCACCACAGCCACTATTTCGGCTACCACTCATATTACATGCGTTTAATTAATTTAAACAAAGAAATAGTGTAATAACTACACACCTGATAACCCGTAATACCACGCCCTCCATGTCGACACTGTCACTAAACGAAACTACCGCTATTTGCCTACGATCCGGCTCAGACGCTGGCCCATACCCGGTGGCCAATCACGAACTGCTGAAACGGACTGCTTCTTGAATTTAGGGGTAGGGACTACGTGTCCAACCCCTTTCTCTCCTTGGCTGGTGTTCGCATCCATCAATAATATCTTAGTCAGGAACCCCCATTAAAACGTTAACTTAGATCTAAACGAGACTAAATAACATCCCAATCAAATACCCTTACCAAAGTCGACCAAAACTTGAAGGCTCTCACTTAATCTTGACGTTGTCGAGATCCCTACATAAATCAATATCAAATTTGGCCCAACACTAATAGACAAAGAAGTGACCTTCGGCCGAACATTACCTTCTTACCTTGCACAAACGAAATCTGAAAGATCCTTAATATCCTTCGCCCCTTGCTACACCCAAAAGAACCACATAATCAATCCTCACATATTCGGCCATACCTCAAGAAACAGGGTTAACCACTTGATTTCGGCAAACCAAAATGAAAAGAGATGAATACGGTTCCTAAAGAAGAGAATACTTACCACAACCACCAAAACACGATTGAGAAAATTAGGAGCAGATGATCAACGGCACTACCTTCAGAGGTTGTCAAACGAAGACGATCACTACACTCAAATAGATTCGGCTTTTGAAGTAAAAAAATCGATGGAAAGTAAAATGAGTAGAGAGGGTTGAGGCTTATGGAGTTTCGGCTTTAGGGACTAATGAAGAGAAAGGTTCGGCTTCCTGATGTGAAAGTCTTAAGATTAACAGAATGAAAAGAAAAGAGAATGAGAGGGTGATATGATTCGGCTATGACCCCCAAAAGAAGATGGGTTATTCAGCCACCAAGAGAAAATTATAGGGAAAGACGGCTTGTAAGGCAAATAAGTGAAGATGGAAAAAGAAATTAAGAGAAGCTTGATAGGAGATTCGGCTCTTGAGGTTGAGAGAAAGCAAAAGAAAAGTAGAAGGAAACTAGAAGAATTCCGCAAGACACCCAAAAGGAACCAAATGAACGAATGGCTCTTTGCTAACACTTTCGGTAGGGTACTAAAGACAAAATGCCAAAAGACGAACACTCACACTATTAGCACAAATTCGACACTTACTCCCCTCCCTAAAATCGAATATGCTCTCCTCTAGAACCCCACATCCGGCCACCTCTTCCCTTCTCTCCCAAATCCCTCATTTTTCTCCTAATTTTGCTCATATCCACCCATTCAAATGAGTTTGAAAGAGTCAAACTCCTATCTCCCCTCTTAGCCGCCACTTTGAGTTGTTTGACTCAATCCACACTTCATCCTTGAAGTGTCCACGCCAACTCCAACTCCTCCTCTCCTTGACACAAAAAGCAACCTCCAAAATGTAGTCCAAGCTACTCGAACCTTGTCCCTTTTAACTCTCTGAGGCGTCACTCCCTTGTGCTCTAAGTGGCGCCTCCCTTGCCACTTTATCACTTGAATTATTGTGTCAGTGAACACCACATTAAATCCCTTAAGGCCTAGCTCCCCTAGCTCCCCCCTAATCAGCTTAAACCAAAAAGTCTCACTAAGGCTCCCACCTAACCCCAAAGTTTCCCGAAGCCTTCAAACACATACACACAGCATATAGAGCATGCTACCACATAGATATGAATTAAAATGCATAACCCCTAAATCTCAGATATTACACTTTACCTTTGCCGAACCTTCATGCTCCCCCTCTTCCAATCGGTCATTGCCCTTGACCGAATATATCTACTCTTTCCCCCTCATTTCTGTTGTTTCGGTTCTCCTCTCCTTCCGTGTGTTGGGTTAGTCGAATAATTTCCCCTTGTCATTCACTTTGTTTTCGGCTAGTAAGTGTTCTCTGATGAATCGGTAAGTGCTCTTAGTTTACTCTTATTTCTCTCCACTGTTGTGGTCTTTTCTTCTAACATCTTCTTGTGTTGCCGATTCATGAAAAAAGGGTACAAGCGTCTCAACTCTTGTGTGTGGGTATAGGCCGATTTCTTCTATCAATCGTTCTTAGTTCTACGTAGTGCTAAGTTATCGTTCTTTCGGTTCTAGTTATTTTTCGTTCATGGTAATAGTTAAAGAGGTTAAGATACAATGCAGGTTATACCAACGATGGGTGACCAATCCTTAGTTAGCGATTTAAGGGCAATAGATCGCTTGGTACTCAGTCAAGGTATGGTAGTGAATACCCTTTTGGGGATTAAGTGCTTTCGATCATTAATGCATGGAAGACTGATTGTAATTTTTGGGTTAAGTGTAGGTTGGTGTTCTAGGGTTTCGCGAAAGCTTGCAATTAGGTGTGTAACTTTGTGCTCTGTTGATGATCGACCGAAAAGTCAAAAAGCCGAAATATGGCGTTTGATGCCACACAAGCGTGCGATCGCACGTGTGGTGATTCGAGCCTACAAATCTTAGCCGTAGGACTGTAGAGGTTGTTATGGGCCTCGATGGGCCAAAATAGGCCATGTGGGGCTAATGGGCTTGTGGGCCCCACACGGATTAAATTTGCATGTTGTGGTAAATGTTAGACCGAGCCGTGTAGTCCACATGGCTAGGTCGTTTATGGGCAATGGGTCGTGTGGGCCCACTGGGCTGGTGGGCTCCACACGGATAAAATGCATGTTATATGGTTTTTATTGGTTTGAACTGTGCTGTTCATATAGCTGAAGCTATTTTTGGGCTGATTGGGCCACACGAGCGTGTGGGCCCACTTGGGCCGAGTAATTGGCCTTAGGCCCATTTACACTGTTGTGACTGTTTAGGTTACTTAAGTCGCTTGACGCATGGTGGACCTTCTGTTGGGTCGCTGAGACCCCGATTTACATAATTATCGAAATACCCCCAGTTTGCAAAATATACCGAAATACCCCTGATTTGTAAAATTATCGAAATACCCTCGATGATTTGTAAAATTACCAAAATACCTTTGATTTGTGAAATTATCAAAATACCCTCGATTTGTAAAATTACTGAAATACCTCTAGTTTGCAAAATTACCAAAATACCCTTGATTTGTGAAGTTACCAAAATACCCTCGATTTACAAAAATACTGAAATACCCTCAATTTATGAAATTACCGAAATACCCCTGATTTGTAAAATTACTGAAATACCCTCGATTTACAAAATTATCGAAATACCCTCGATTTGCAAATTATCAAAATACCCCCGATTTGTAAAATTACTAAAATACCCCTATAGGGTAGAATTACCGAAATAGCCCTGTAGGGTAGAATTACCAAAATGCCCCTAAAAAGTAGGATTACTGAAATACCCTTTAAGGGTAAAATGACTGTTTTGCCCTCGTGGATAAATGATTGTTTTATTCTATGTTTCGACTGACTGAGCTATGATTTGTCTGTCTTTCTTGAGCATGATAATAAACCGTAAAAGTAACATATTTTAATCATGCATTTAGCATACTTCTGGATGATTTATCCCTTGATTTATGTAAAAAGGTGCTCTTAATCCTTTTTTTTCATATCTTATACTCATGAAAGTACTGGAGGATAGAAAGAACGAGAAACGGGCCTAAAATGGACCAAATTGGGCCAAAGTGGAAATCGACATGGCCTGGACGTAAGCCCACACAGTTGTGCCTCTTTGAGAAACTAGAACACGGCCTGATCCTGATTCACACGGCCGTGCCTCATTAAAAAAGTCTGAACACGGCCTAAAGATGATTCACACGGGCGTGTGCCATGGCCATGCCCCTGTCGTGGAGAAGAGCAATTCTACTCGGAAAAGGATACTTAGGGGCAAAGAAACCTATTTCAAAAGCCTATATAAACCCCCTAAGTGTAACCTTAAAGGCGGCGGTTAGCTGGGGCAAGGAGCCGAGCCGAAAAGGTCAGATTTGTGGAAATCATTCGAAGATAGCCAGTTGATCCATCTCAAGAAGCTGAAATTCTACTCAAGACGGCGGATCTCTCCTTCAATTCCTTCAGGGGATTTTAGGGATTTCTTATGTTTTGTTTTATCTCTTTTTCTGAGATGTTTTCTTTTATAGTTATGAACTAAATCTTTCAGATACTTGAAGGGGATGAAACCTAAGACGGATCTTGTTATTGTTTTCTGAATTATATGATAAATACTTGATTGTTCTTAATTATGTGTGCTTAATTCTTGTGTTGATATTTTCGGGATATTAATTCAAGTTGGATGTGCTTAGGTGGAGGAGCGAAAGTCCCTGCTTAAGAGTAGATCTAGCATAATTAAGCGGAGTTGATCGCACGCCTAGAGATAGAGTGACGAGATTTTGTCGGATTAGGGTGAAACCTAATATGGGAGTCCATAGATTGAGTTAATGTGATTCTAAGGGTTTTAATTAGAAAAAGGTTTCAATTAATCAACCTAAGATTAGACGTTATTCGCTTCGAGAGAGGGTTTAATATACATTAGGGAATCTTACAGATCAAGTCAAGTGAATAAGTCGTTTGGTTCAGTGTTAAATAACAAGGGAAGTCTAGGTGGATTCTTCCTAAGGGTACCGTCTTAATCAACTGAGTTTTTCTTCAAGTCATTTTCCCAATTCATTCTTTTTGTCTTTGCGTCTTTATCTTAGTAATTAGTTAACTTCAAATTAGATACAACTTCATTTATTTTAGGCTAGATAATAAAAAGAAAGTTAGTATTAGTACTTTTAGTTCCTTTGGGTTCGACAATCCGGTCTTGCCTAAGCTATACTACTGTTCGATAGGTGCACTTGCCTAAAATCGTTGTCATAGTTAGTTTCTAGGTTCGATCATTCTCTTTATATAAATTTTAAGACTCTGACTAGCGATCAAGTTTTTGGCGACGTTGCCGGGGAACTAAAATATTAAGAAAGCTCTATTTTTATTACTTTAGCCATTATTTTTTATTTTTCGCAAATTACTTTTATTTTTAATGTAATTTCTAATTTTGCTAAATTTTCTTTCTTTCTTTTCCTAGCAGGTACCTCTAGTTTATGACTGGAAGGAACCCGAAAGGACCGTTAGTATACGACAGTGATATTGAAGCTGCCGCTCGTAGGAATCGTAGAGAAATTAGGCTAGCCCTAAATTACATAGAAGAAGAGCGAGAAGGCAGATCAATCCTACTGAAGGGATGGACGAGAACAATCCACCACCACAAGATGTGGCAGAAAATAATGCTCCGCGTACTATGTATGATTATGCTAAACCTCAATTAATGGGAGAGCGAGAATCAAGTATTGTTAGGCTCGCTGCTATAAATTTGCTAATAATTTTGAATTAAAGCCTAACACTATACAAATGATTCAACAATTTGTTCAATTTGATGGTTTGCAGGACGAAGACCCAAATACTCATATAGCTAATTTTTTAGAGTTTTGTGATACCTTCAAAATAAATGGCGTTTCTGATGATGCCATACGTCTTCGATTATTTCTCTTTTCATTAAGGAATAAAGCCAAACAGTGGTTAAACTCGTTACCACGAGGGTCAATCACTACATAGGATCAAATGACCAAAAATATTTTATTAAAATATTTCCCACCGGCCAAAATGGCCAAATTACGGAATGATATCTCTTCTTTTGTGCAGATGGATTTAGAGACATTATACAACGCATGGGAGAGATACAAGGATCTCTTGAGAAGGTGTCCACACCATGGTTTACCCTTGTGGCTCCAAGTCCAAACTTTCTATAACGGTGTGAACCCCTCAACGAGACAACTAATTGATTCAACCGCCGGTGGAACCCTGAACAAAAAAACTCCTAAAGCAGCCTATGAGTTTATCGAAGAGATGTCACTGAATAACTATCAGTGGCAAGTTACAACGACAAAACCAACAAAATCAGCCGGAGATTACAACCTCGATGCAGTAACCATGCTATCAACACAGGTAGAGATGATGAATAAAAAGCTTGATAGTTTGTGTTCTTTGCAGGTACATCCAGTAATGCAGTGCGACACAAGTGGAACTGTGGTGAATCTTGAGTACCCACCCTACCAACTGAGCACAGAAAGTGAACAGATGAAATATATAGGTAATAGTTTCAGATCTAATAATAACCCTTATAGTAATAATTATAATCCAGGTTAGAGGAACCACCCAAATTTTTCATGGAGAGGTCAAGGAAATCAAAGATAACAACCTCCTCAAAATTTCCAAAATTAGCCCTATCCATAAGAAAAGAGGCCGAACGTCGAAGAAATGCTAACAAAATTCATGGCAGCCACAGATGCCCGTTTACAAGACACTGAGACAACACTCGATAATCAGCAAGCATCAATTAAAGGGATTGAAAGCCAAGTTGGAGAACTTACTAAGTCAGTTGGACAACTTACTAAGATAGTTTCTAAAATTCGATCAGAGATTTTTTCTAAAAGAACCGAACAGGTAAAGGCAGTTACACTGAGAAGTGGAAAAGAGTTAGTCGAACCAAAGAAAAAATTACCACACGAAGATAACAAAGCAAAGGAGGAGGGAATTGAGGATGAAACTCCAGTGCGCAAAGAAAGTAAACCACCAATCCCATACCCAGCAAAGTTGAAGAAAGACCGATTAGATGCCCAATACGGTAAATTTCTTGAAGTTTTTAAACAAATACATATTAACTTCCCCTTTGTTGAAGCCATTTCATAGATGCCAACGTAAGCAAAATTCTTAAAAGAACTCCTCACTAATAAAAGGATACTTGAAGAAATATCAACAGTGGAGCTTAATGAAGAATGTTCAGCCATCCTCCAAAACAAGTTAACTACCAAATTAAAAGACCCAGGAAGTTTTACTATTCCCTATTTAATTGGTAGTTTAAATATTAAGAAAGCATAAGCTGATCTAGGTGCCAGTATTAGGGAACCAAAACCCACTAGGATGAGTATTCAGTTAGCTGATAGATCTATTAAATATCCTAGAGGAGTTATCGAAGATGTCTCGGTAAAAATTGATAAATTTATTTTCCCTGTTGATTTTGTTGTGCTTGACATGGATGAGGACATTGAGGTTCCCTTTATTTTAGGGCGCCCTTTTTTAGCTACTGCTAGGGCTGTTATCGATGTAGGTGACGATAAACTTGCATTAAGGATAGGCGATGAGGAAATTATTTTTCAAATTTATGATGCCATGCGGTATTCTAGAGAACAAGATGATTCTTGTTATTTTTTTTGATACCACTGATCATATCATTCAAAACTCATTACAAGAAATTATACATGATGACACGATGGAACTGTGCCTGACTCAAGAAGAGGGGGGAAGAAGATGAAGTTGACGAACTGAATTTGAATACATCTTCATCTAGGCATACAAAAGAAGAGAGCATTAAAGTCAATGATGAACTAAAACAAAAACCCTCCATTGATGAGACGCCCAAATTGGAATTAAGACAGTTGCCGAAACACTTAGAATATGCATTCCTCGGGGGCAATTCTACGCTACCGGTAATTATCTCTTCAGAGCTAGAACCCAAGGTAAAAGAGGAGTTGATACAGGTACTAAGAGAACATAAAAGAGCCATAGCTTGGAAAATCCCTGACATTAAGGGAATAAGCCCATCGTTTTGCACCCACAAAATTTTAATGGAAGAAGAATACAAGCCATGTGTGCAACCTCAAAGACGATTGAATCCCAACGTAAAAGAAGTTGTGAAAGCTGAGGTAATTAAACTTTTAGATCTTTGGAATAATTTATCCTATTTCGGCGACAATTGGGTGCAAGTCTGTGCGAGTTGTCCCAAAGAAAGAGGGCATGGCGGTGGTAGCCAAGCGAAAAGAATGAACTAATTCCCACGATCTGATCCACGAGTTTGAGAGTTTGCATTGATTACGGGGAAGGTGGCGACGCCACTAGAAAATATCACTTTCCTTTGCCCTTCATTGATCAAATGCTAGAAAGGTTATCTGGGCATATGTACTATTGCTTCCTAGATGGACTCTCTTGCTATTTCTAAATCCCAATAGCACCTGAAGATCAAGAGAAGACAACATTCACATGCCCATACGGTACGTTTTCTTATCGTAGAATGCCTTTTGGATTATGTAATGCTCCTGCTACTTTTCAGCGTTGCATGTTGGCAATCTTTGATGAACTTGTAGAAGACACTATGGAGGTATTTATGGACGATTTCTCGGTATACGGTAATTCTTTCCATATTTGCCTTAAAAATTTAAAACGAGTTCTAATGAGATGTGAGGAAACAAACCTTGTTTTAAATTGGGAAAAATGTCACTTTATGGTACAAGAGGGAATTGTATTAGGACATAAAATTTCTAGTAAAGGGATTGAGGTAGATAAAGCAAAGATTGAAACCATAGAAAAATTACCTCCCCCTAGTTCAGTTAAGGCTATTAAAAGCTTTTTAGGACATGCAGGATTTTATAGAAGATTCATTAAAGATTTTTCTAAAATAGCTAAGCCTTTAACAAAATTACTAGAAAAAGATGTTCCTTTCAATTTCGATCAGGAATGTCTAGATGCATTCAATATCCTTAAGGATAAACTAATAAATGCTTCAATTATAATTGCACCTGATTGGAATCTACTTTTTGAACAAATGTGTGATGCAAGTGATTTTGCAGTAAGTGCAGTTCTGGGACAATGAAGAGACAAGAATTTTCAGGCAATCTATTATGCTAGCAGAACTTTGACACCCGCACAGGAAAACTACACCACCATGGAGAAAGAAATGCTAGCTGTAGTTTTTGCTTTTGACAAATTTAGACAGTATTTATTATTATCTAAAGTTGTCGTTTACACTGACCACTCCTCTCTTCGTTATCTTTTCACTAAACCTGATACAAAACCTCGACTCATAAGATGGATTTTACTTTTATAAGAATTTGATTTGGAAATACAGGATAAGAAGGGAGCTGAAAACCTTGCAGTGGATCACCTCTCTAGGCTTCAAAACCCACATATCGAAGAGCTCAATGAAAGTGAGATAAACGACTAATTTCCCGAAGAACAACTCTTTTCTATAACCCACTCTGAGGTACCATGGTTTGCAGATATTGCGAACTATTTAGTTGCTAACATCTTGCCAAAAAGACTAACACATCACCAAAAGAAGCGATTCTTTGCTGATGCAAAAAACTATTTTGGGAAGATCCCATTCTTTTCCGTATATGTGCAGATCAGGTAATTCAAAGATGCATTACAAAGGCGGAAGCAAGCAAAATTCTGGAACATTGCCATTCAGGACCTTCAGGAGGACACTAGAGTGGCATTAAGACAGCATATAAAATACTCGAATCAGGTTTTTATTGGCCCACTCTATTCAAAGATGCAAACAGGTATGTCACTTCGTGTGATAAATGCCAAAGAACATGTAATGTTTCTGAACGTGATGAAATGCCTCAAACATATATCCTATCATGTGAAATATTTGATGTATGGTGTATTGATTTTATGGGTCCATTTCCTAGTTCATTTAGAAATAAATACATCCTAGTAGCAGTTGATTACATGTCAAAATGGGTGGAAGCTGAAGCTTTACCCACCAATGATGCTAGAGTAGTAGTTAAGTTTCTCAAGAAACCAGTCTCTCGATTTGGAACACCTAGAGCAATCATTAGTGATAGAGGCACTCATTTCTGTAATACTCAATTTGACAAAGTTTTAAAAAAATATGGAGTACACCATAGGATAGCTACCCCATATCACCCTCAAACTAGTGGGAAAGTTGAAGTAGCAAATCGAGAACTTAAACGCATCCTAGAAAAAACGGTTGAATCAAACAGAAAAGATTGGGCATTAAAAGTTGATGATGCCCTATGGGCCTATAGAACAGCATTTAAAACCCCCTAGGAACATCCCCATACAAACTTGTCTACGGGAAAAGCTGTCATCTACCCTTCGAGTTAGAACACAAAGCTTTTTGGGCTATAAAATTTTTAAATTACGATCTTAAAGCTGCAGGAAAGAAAAGAATGATGCAGATGAATGAGCTAGACGAATGGAGAGCTGATGCCTACGAGAACTCAAAGCTATACAATGAGGCAACAAAGCGACGCAATGGTGCTCGTCTAAAGAAATCGAAACAATTCAAAGTAGGGGACTTGGCCCTGCTATACAGCTCAAGGCTTAAATTGTTTCCTGGGAAACTGAAATCAAGATGGTCAGGTTCATTCATGATTAAAACAATCTTTCCCTATGGCACAATCGAGGCAACTCATCCCACTCAAGGCACATTCAAGGTAAAGGGTCACCGACTCAAAATTTATAATGGTGAAAATTTTAGGGATATGCGAGATGAGCTTCAGCTCTGTGAACCTTCTTTTAGAAATGAAAATAGTGTACGTCTAGCTTAAGACTTTAAACGAGCGCTTCTCCGGAGGCAACCCGAGCACTAACCTCACTAACATTAAATTCCTAATTTTTAGCATTTAATTCCATACTAATTAATCCAATAAAGCGCAGGTTTTAGACCACACGACCTTGCACACGGGCGTTCCTATGGCCTTGTGGAAGCCAGAGGACGAACCACGGGCGTGCCAGTAGCTGTGCACAACAAAAAAGAAATTTTTTTTCCCAACACGGGCTGCGATAATAGTCCACAATCGTGCCAACTTTCCGTGGACTATACTGACTTGCCAAACATGGGAAAAACACGGTCGTGCCCCACAACTGTGTGAAGATACTGACTTGTCGAACACAGGTGGAACACGCCCGTTCTAAACGACCGTGTGAAGAAAAACACGGGCGTGCCACTTTACCCATGGTCGTGCCCAAGCACCCTGAACGCGCCCAAAATTCAAAATCATGAAAAACACGGGCTGATTAAAATTAAGCACGGGCGTGGCCCCTACCCGTGCTCCCACCCCTATTTAAGCAACTTAACCGTTCATCTTCCCCAACACCAACACTAAATCGATCCTCTTACCCCCTGTTCTCCCAAATCCGGCCACCATACCCAAAATCACCCACATTTTGACCTCCAAAACCCCTCAACCTTCCCTTCTTTCCAAAAACCATACAAAACCGTAGCCACGCCCGTGCCAAACAAGAGCCCACGCCCCCACCACCACCGTGCTGCCCAGGAAAATCACACTACATGACCGTGCACCACCGTGATCAACCCGTGTTCAACCATTTACAGTGCCACACCCCCAAAACACTGCTTGTTCCCTTCATTACTTCATTTTCAGCCATTTACTAATTGTTTGACTTAATTTTCATAATATTTTGTTCATTTTTACTATTAGTATTATTTATTTTCTTTTAGAATAATTCCTTGAAATTTAGAACTAGTTTAGATTTTCATATTATCTAGTTTCCTTTTCTCCTATTAATGTTATTTACTCTCTTATAAAATTGGTTGCTCATAGTTAGAATAGTCGTATTTAGCCTTTATATATTTCGGGTCTAGATAAAAGTGCTTGATTTAATTTGGTACAAACATTACTTGAATATAAACTATTTTCAGGTACAATGTCATCGTTGAGAGGAAAATGAACCGCGGCCGCCCCCACTAAGAAACGAAAGAGACCCAGCTCGTCCTCCGCCAGTGCCTCTTCCGAAGTACGCCACCAGTTCCTCCAATTTACTCAGGAGGCCCAGGAGGAACGGTACAAGGCATTTCGGGCACGACCTCTCGGCACCAGTAGGTGCATTGACTGGGACACTTTAGAACAGGTCGGGCTAGCAGTTGATATCTGAGCACTTCTTTCGACCGAGCCATGGGAACAATTCTTTAACATCATCGAACCCACGTACTTGGAACTCACCTTGGAGTATTGCGCCACCTTTACACTACAGACGGTGATGGCCCAATATGATGACCTGGGCATAATTCAATTCCTTCTAGGGGGCACGGTACGATGACTAATTGTACCACACTTCGGGGCCACACTCGGCCTTCACACAGTGGACTTCGTGGCAGAAAATGACCTCTCTAAGCTACACCGCCACATCCACTTGACTCCCGTCAGCTGTTGGTATGGCGTAGCCCCCCACAAGGGCAACTACGACTCCAGTCTCTTCAAGGCGACAGCCCTGGCCCCGTCTCTGAGATACTCCACGCAATTTTGGCTCACACTCTTACAGGTCAACGCGAGAGCACCGAAGTCGTAAACACTCACGACGTCTACTACCTGTGGTGTAACACCCTAAACCCGGCCTATACGTTACGACCGGATCTGGTATGTCACATGGAAAGATTGGTTAAAGAGACTTGATAAATTTGAAAAAAAAACCTTTTCACGTTATGTCTTTATTTTGAAACTCAGGTTCCGTTTTGAGGTTTTCTTACAAACTTTAAGCAATATTACTATCAGACGAAAATAGTTTTTGTGATACGAAAAACCGAAACTAGTGGTATTCCGAAACGTGACATTTTGAAAATAGTGTTTGTAGGTATAAGAAAATTTTCGAATTTAATTATTAATTTGCATGTTATCCGCTTGTTAATATTTTGGAAAATGCAAATATAAAATAAGTTCAAATAAAGAAAATGGAGTTTACCAAAGAAGTAATGCATGGCCATCGCAGAGTCCACCTCGGCTCCCAATCCTCAAACTAGGGGTTACCTGTAAAATTGAGCAGAGGGGTGAGTCACAAGGACTCAGTGTGTAATTCCCCTTACGAACGCAATCTGGGCCTAAGCCCACAGAAGCACATTGGGCCTTGGCCCTCACAGTAATGAATTTGGCCAAAGCCCATATGTATAACAACATGGCATATCAAATAGTGTATGCAATGCAACCCAGCCCAACCTAGTATTCCATCCTCTATACACCACCCGTACCAGCCAAAACACCTGTGGCACCAAGCCACTGAATGTGGTACCAAACCACTAAAATAATGTGACAGAGCCACCGATATATGTAGTACCAAACCACTGAAGTAATGTGACAGAGTCACTGATATATATATGTGGTACCAAACCACTGAAATACACCTCCTTTTTTAATCAACATCATATCCCCATCCCATGCAACATATAATCTTAATATAATGAATGCGCATATGTCAACGTAGATCGAATCATCAGAGCATATAGCTGTACATGGTAAAGAATTTACAAGACACCACCAAAGGTAACTAACCTGGTATCTCTGATTTTACCCCCAAGGGTAACTCAACAGCCATTACCGATGTTTCAGCTTTTAAATAATTCATATATTAATTAATAATCAAACAAAAGATGGTGTGAATATTACACACCTGATTACGCGAAGAACTAGACACTCTTGATCGTTGCTACTCTCACTAGTGGGAATAACCACTATCTGCCTATCCCAAACGAATGTCGACTCTCTACCACAATCGGGCGGAAAGTCTCAAACCGCTGACATAGCACATCGTTTGAACTTAAGAGTAGAGACTACAAGACCACTCCCCTCCTTAGTTTGGCTAACACTAGCATCCATGAAGAGAATCTTTGATCAGTACAGTACTTTCAGAGAGAACGATGGTTGTCTAACAAAGAGATTGGGTTAAGGCAACGAAGGAGAAAAGGGAATAGACAAAGTGAAATCAAGTGAACCTCCTTACCTTGGTCAAAGAATGAACCGAACACAGATAGACTTGGCTATAGATTCTAATCTGATACGAACATGCCACGTTAAGATGAGAGAAGAAGAGATTAGCCGCGAACTAACATTAAGAACAAAATAGCCATTTCAGCTATTACCACATAAGACCGAAAAATAGAGAAAGAATCTAAATAGTTTCCATTACCTTGCACAAATAGAAACTGATTGAAAAGGGACCTTCGGCAGACAATTATCACTTTAATTCCTGGGGTTCGGCTTATACAGAGAGAAGCCAAATGGAGTCCCAGAAGATTCAACATAAGCAGTAAAAGCCAACAAGGTTTTGGCTCAAGAGAAGAACAAGGGAGAGACGAAAAGAAAAGTAAAGAAAATGGGTAATTGGGGTTCGGCTAATGGAGCAAGAAATAAAGGTGCAAGAAGAAAGGATGAAGAATATCGAAGAAGTGTAGAAGAAGAATAGAGTTTCGGCTATGGAGAAGCTAAACAAGAATAGAAAGGAGTAGGGGTTTCAGTTTAATGAAGAATGTAGAGAAGTAAAGGAGGAAAGTTTCGGTTATGGTGAAGAAAATAATTTGTAGGAGATGGAAGAGAGGTTCAGCTATTGAGTTGTTGGAGTAGAAAAGATATGCAAAAAGGAAAAATAAATGTATGGTGAGTTTGACACAACTATATGGAAGAAAAAGAATAGTTTTGGTAAGGAGCAAAGTAAATGTCGAAAATGTAAAAGAATGCACCTAAAGAATTTTCGGCACAAATAATTCCTAGGCTTTGGTTACACTCTCTATTCCTAAAATGACGATTTTTCCCACACCACACCAACCTCTAGCCGAAAATCCACTCCCCACACTCCTCATTCGGCCAACTACTAGCACACCACCAAGTTCCACGTTTTGCTCCTTGATTTACTCCACTAAGCCCTCTCTATCACTCTTTCAAATTGCTTTGACTGATTCAACACCTCAAGCTCCTCTTGTCCATCCATTTCAAACTGGTTGACTCATTCAACAACCGCCTCTCAAAGTCCAAGCCGAACACCACTTCTTCCCCATCCTGGCACAAAATAAATGATCCAAAGTTGCAGCCTGTGGGATTCAAACCCACTCCCCCTTCCATGCTCCCTTGTGACACCAACCACTAAGCCACACACTCTACTTGTGACATCAAATTGCAACCAATCATACCTAAGGCCTGCATCCACTAGCTCTCCCCCTAATGTGCCCTAAAAAGAAAAATTTACCAAAGCTCTGGCTTGAACCCGAGCCTTCCCAAGACCCCCAAACACACCAAAACAACAAGCATAACTAGCCAAACGGATGAAATAGTGCAAAATACAGAACCCCTAATTTTAGGTTGTTACAGTTCTACCCCTTTAAAGAAATTTTAGCCTCAAAATTTACCTGACTAAAAGTGGTGAGGGTATTGCTGTCGCATCACATCTTTTGGCTCCCACGTGGCTTCCTCTGAACCGTGATTACGCCATAACACCTTGACAAAGAAACAGACTTTCTTATCAACACCTTGACATCTCGATCTAAGATCTGCACTGGGTCCTCTTCAAAAGACAGATCGGGTCTTACTCCAATTTTTTCCACTAGTACTATGTGAGATGGATCTGAACGGTAGCGCCTTAATATAGAAACATGGAATACATCATGTATCCGATTCAACTCCGGAGGTAACTCAAGCTGATAAGCTACTGGTCCCACATGTTTCAACACTCGATAAGGCCCGATGAATCTGGGGCTCAACTTACCTTTCCGTCTAAATCTTAAAACTTTCTTCCAAGGTGAGACTTTCAGAAAGACTCGATCACCTACTGAGAATTCTATTTCCTTCTGCTTCAGATCTGCATACGATTTTTGCCTGTCTGAAGCTTCCTTCAATCGAGTCTGAACCAACTTAACCTTTTCCTCCGTCCCTGAGATCAACTCCGGACCCAACAACTGTCGCTCACCCAACTCTGTCCAGCAGGTAGGGGTAAGACACTTACGACCATACAACGCCTCGTAGGGTGCCATCCAAATGCTGGATTGATAGCTATTGTTGTACGCAAACTCTACCAACGATAGGAAATCCTCCCAACTGCCCTTGAAGCCGATTACACAACCTCTTAACATGTCTTCCAGAATCTAAATCACTCTCTCTGACTGACCATCAGTCTGTGGATGAAACGCCGTGCTGAAATCCAGTCTTGTACCCAAAGTTTTATGTAATGCCTTCTAGAACCGCGATGTAAACCTAGGGTCCCTGTCTGATATAATCGACAATGGTACCCCATGTAACCTCACAATCTCTGCTACATACAGCTTGGCCAACTTCTGTGACTAATAGTCGATACGAGCTGGTATGAAGTGAGCGGACTTCGTTAACTAATCGACAATCACCCACACCAAATCTTTCCTAGTAGGCGTAAGAAGTAGCCCACTAACAAAGTCCATCGTTATCCTCTCCCACTTCCAAAGTGGAATCTTCACTGGCTACAGCAACCCCGAAGGCAACTAATGTTCTGCCTTCACCTGTTGACATGTCAAACATTTACTCACAAACTCAGTAACTTCTTGCTTTAGACCTCGCCACCAATACTGTTCCCACAAATCTCTGTACATCTTACTCCCACCGGGATGCATAGCGTATGGGCTACTATGCGCCTCCCGCAGAATCATCTATCACAACTCAAAATCCTTCGGCATACAAATCTTTCCACAAAAACATAATACTCCGTCACTGTTCAGACCAAAATCTTCTGTTTCACCCCTTTCCACTTGCTGAAGTCGAGAACTTAACACTTCATCTAACAACTGCTTCTCCTTAATCCGACTTACCCATAAAGGCTTCACTTGAAGCTCGGCTAACAAGCTTCCATCTTCATACAAACTGAGATGAGAAAACATTTCCCTCAAATCTGATATCACTTTACGGCTCAACGCATCCGCCACTACATTAGCTTTACCCGGGTGATACTCGATCGAGCAGTCATAGTCTTTCAACAATTCAATCCACCTCCGCTGCCTTAAATTCAACTCCTTTTGGGTAAGGATATATTTTAGGCTCTTATGATCGGTGTAGATAATAGACTTTTTTTCCATACAAGTAATGTCTCCAAATCTTCAGGGCAAACACAACCGCAGCTAACTCCAGATCATGAGTGGGATAATTCACTTCATGTGGTCTTAATTGCTGAGACGCATACGCTATCACCTTCCCTTCTTGCATCAACACACATCCCAACCCTGTGTGCGACGCATCACAATAGACGACAAACTCCTTTCCAGCCTCAAGCTGAATCAACACTGGTGCCTCAGTCAAGATCCTCTTTAGCTTCTCAAAGTTTTCCTGCTGCTTATCAACCCAAACAAACGGTACCCCTTTCCGTAACAACTTGGTTAATGGTGCAGCAATCAATGAGAATCCCTCAACAAACCTTCTGTAGTACCCAGCTAACCCAAGGAAACTTCAAATTTCTGCTACAGACTTCGGCGGCTTCCAATCCAAAACAGCTTTGATCTTTCAGGGATCAACCCTAATCCCCTCGGCAGAAACAACATGCCCCAAAAAGGTCATTTCCTTCAACCAAAATTCACAGTTGCTGAATTTGGCATACAGTTGCTTCTCTCTCAAAATCTGCAGAACTATCTGAATATGCGAATCATGCTCCTCTTCAGTCTTTGAATATACCAAGATATCATCTATGAACACTACGATAAATCGGTCTAGGTATGGGTTGGAATACCCAGTTCATCATATCCATAAATACAGCTGGTGCATTCGTCAACCCGAATAACATCACTAAGAACTCGTAGTGACCATAACGAGTTCAAAAAGCAGTCTTATGAATATCCTCCTCCTTGACCTTTAACTGATGATACCCCAACCTCAAGTCTATCTTTGAGAAGACAGAAGCGCCTCGCAGCTGATCGAACAGGTCGGCAATCCTTGGCAACGGGTATTTGTTCTTAATCGTCCTTTTCTTAACGAACAGCATCGGTGCTCCCCACGGAGACGCACTTGGTCAGATAAAACCACGGTCCAACAGTTCTTGAATCTGAGCTTTAAGTTCTACTAGCTCTTTCGGTGCCATCTTATATGGGGCGACGGACACCGGAGCTATTCCCAGAAGTAGATCAATGCCGAACTCCACCTCGCGATCTGAAGGTAACCCTGGAAGCTCTTCTAGAAAGACATCCGAGAACTCCATCACTGTTCTGACATCTCTTGCAGACAATTCTTTGGCCTCCAAAGCACTGATGAAAGCTAAGAACACCTCACACCCTTTTCGCACCATCCTTTCAGCCTTTAGTGCAGACACCACATTGGATAGGTAATTCCTTCTCTCACCTATCACCAACACCTTCTTATCTTCGGAAGTCTTCAATATCATGCGCTTAGCAGCACAATCCAAGTTTGCTCGATACTTAACTAATCGGTCCATGCCTAAAATCAAGTCAAACTCGCCGAACAGCAATTCCATCAAGTCAGTCGGGAAAACAATCCCTTGCACTTCTAGAGGCACACTCCTAAATAGTTTGTCCACCACTACAGATTGTCTTAAAGGGCTAATCACAGTCATTTTACTAGAAGCAACCTCAGATTCTATACCCAAAATCCCAGACATAGTACTAGCAACATATGAATGTGTAGACCCAATATCTATCAAAGTTGTAAAGGGCACACCAAAAATAAGGTACGTATCAATTATGACGTCCGGTGCATCGCCATCCTCTCGACGTCTAGCTGCATAAACCAACCCAGGCTGTCTTGCATCCGTACTCCCAGCATCTCTGCCTGGTGTTCCACGCCCTCGACCAAATCTATTTCCTCCTCTGACCGGACCATGACCTCTCGGTGGCTGTTGCCCACCTCTTCCGGACTGTGCATATCCCTGACCTACTGATTGCGCTCTGTCTGGCCCTTGTGGACAGTCCTTTATCCAATGATCCATAGATCCACACCTGAAGCATCCTCTACTTCTTACTCGACACTCCCCCGAATGAAAATTCCCACATCGAGCACACGGTTGAGACTGACCAACGGCAACAGGCATCGCAACTTGCGACCCAGCCCCTCAAACCTAGGCCTCTTTTGAAAACCCCCAGCAGATCATGACGACCCAAAGTTCCTCTTATTCCTACCCCTATCCTTATCCCGATTCTGCCTCTCAGACCGCTTCACCTCTTCGGCTATTTTTGCCTTCTCAACCAGAATGGCAAACACTCTTTCTCATTGCGGAGACATCAGTACCCGCAACTCATCCCGCAGACCATCTTCAAATCGAACACAACGCTCATAATCAGTTGCGACGATACCCCGAGCATAGCTGCTTAAATGCAGGAAGTCCGTCTCATACTCAACCACTGACTTATTCCCCTGGACCAAGTTTAAAAATGCCTTCCTCTGAGTGTCCACATAACTCGCCCCAACATACTTTCCCTGGAACACTGTCTTAAAGAAATCCAGGGAATACGATCCGCTGGTGTACCATCCTTTACCGTGAGCCACCACTGATATGCCTCTTCTCGAAGGAGGGACACTACTCCTTTCAACTTTTCCTCTGCCATGCAGTCCAGATCATCCATAATCTGCTGAACTGCCTCCAGCCAATATTCCGCTACGTTTGGAGCCACACTAGAAATACCTCTGAATATCTCAGCCCCGTTTGCTTGAAGTCGCTCATGAATAGATTTTCGAGCTACCGATCCCGTGCTTGCTCCAGCAACCCGCTCGAGAACGCGCAGCATAGCTTGGGACAAAGCATTGTCCCCTCTAGATCGGTCCTGAGACCCTGCTTCCGCTACTGGTGATGCTGGCACTTGGCCTTCCGGCCCATGCCCTGATTCCGAGGGTCCAGCCTCAACACCCCGGCCTCTACCACGACCGCGTATACCACGTCCACGTCCTCTAGCACTCATGTTTACTGAATCAACTTAATCTGATTAAAAATTTTATGAATTAGTATATCTTCCACTGTTTATTAACGGATAGCTTATGAAGATAGAATTAGAAGTAGTTCTTCCGCAACTCGTATTTCTAAATGTCTCAATTTCTAAAATTGTATCTATTATAACTAGCAATCACATCACAATATAATCTTTTCATAAAAATCAACCAATAGTCAGAAGACTAACAGTACGAATTGGTGCCAGAGACTCGGGTGCCACACTTCTAGAAGAATATATATATATTTTTTGCTAAACCATATTTCAAACCAATTTTGGAAAACATTTCTAAACCCACTCCACAGCCGAGTTTTGCAACCTGGCTCTTATACCATACTTGTAACACCCCAAACCTGGCCTATACGTTACGACCGGATCTGGTATGTCACATGGAAAGATTGGTTAGAGAGACTTGACAAATTTGAAAAAAACTTTTCACGTTATGTCTTTATTTTGAAACTCAGGTTCTATTTTGAGGTTTTCTTACAAACTTTAAGCAATATTACTATCAGTCGAAAACAAGTTTTGTGATACGAAAAATTGAAACTAGTGGTATTCTGAAACGTGACATTCTGAAAACAATGTTTGTAGTTCTAAGAAAATTTCTGAATTTAATTATTAATCTGCATGTTATCCGCTTGTTAATATTTTGGAAAATGATTATTTATATTTTTAGGAAAAACTCTGTGTTTAACATTTCCTAATATAATAATAACCGCATTAAATCAAAACCCAAATTAAAATCCTAGATGCCTTATTACATAACAAAAACCCAAATTTAAAATAAGTTCAAATAAAGAAAACAGAGTTTACGAAAGAAGTAATGCATGGCCACTGCAGAGTCCACCTCGGCTCCCAATCCTCAAACTATGGGTTACCTGTAAAATTGAGCAGAAGGGTGAGTCACAAGGACTCAGTGTGTAATTTCTCTTAGGAACGCAATCTGGGCCTTAGCCCACAGAAGCACATTGGGCCTTGGCCCTCATAGTAATGAATTTGGCCGAAGCCCACACGTATAACAACATGTCATATTAAATAATGTATGCAATGCAACCCAGCCCAACCTAGTATTCCATCCTCTACACACCACCCGTACCAGCCAAAACACATGTGGCACCAAGCCACTGAATGTGGTACCAAACCCCTGAAATAATGTGATAGAGCCACCGATATTTGTGGTACCAAACACTGAAGTAATGTGACAGAGTCACTGATATATATATGTGGTACGAAACCACTGTGGTACTAGACCACTGAAACACACCTTTTTTAATCAATATCATATCCCCTATCCCATGCAACATATAATCATAATATAATGAATGCACATATGTCAACGTAGATCGAATCATCAGAGCATATAGCTATACGTGGTAAAGAATTTACAAGACACCACCAAAGGTAACTAACCTGGTATCTCTGATTTTACCCCCAAGGGTAACTCAACAGCCATTACCGATGTTTCGGCTTTTAAACAATTCATATATTAATTAATAATCAAACAAAAGATGGTGTGAATATTACACACCTGATTACGCGAAGAACTAGACACTCTTGATCGTTTCTACTTTCACTAGCGGGAATAATCACTATCTGCCTATCCTAAACGGATGTCGGCTCTTTACCACAACCCGACGAAAAGTCTTGAACCGCTTGAAATAGTGCAAAATGCAGAACCCCTAATTTTTGGATGTTACATGTGGTGCATGGCAAACGCGCACGTCTTCGACCTAGCCTATTTCATAGCCCATGCCATACAGCACCAGACGGAGCCACATAGGAGGGGAATCCTATCGATGGGCCTATACATCATACGTTTAGCTCGGTACTTTGGGCTCCTCAACACCGAGAACCAGACCTCCTCCCTACACTGATGGGACAGATGGTACCCCAGGGTATCCAGACGATGCTGCACATTAGAATGATCAAATATCGGCGTAAGACCGATCTTCCTCAATACTGACTAGCCCTCTCCACTGATGAGGAGGAGCATGAGGTCCCACCACCACAGGAGGAACCATTCCCGAGCCAATGATCCTCCCATGCAGCAGCTTCACTTTCAGACATCTCTGCATGCCTTACACAGTTCGAGCAGTATTGTACTCAGCAGTTCAATAACACCGCTTGACGTTTTAGCGGGATCGAGGCCACCCTTCAGCAAAGTTGTCATCACTTCCATATTTCTTCACCACCACCACCGCAGGACCCAGCAGATGATGAGGACATCTGAGTCCTCTTATTATCTTTAATTTTAGTTTTCTCTTCTTTATTTTTAGTTCTTAGTTTTAATTTCTATTTTTTATTTTTATATAAACTTGTTGCATTTTATATTTCAAACTTTTATTTCATTCAAGATATCATTGGCTATCTAACCTTCGAGTACTACTAACAACCACTTGTTTAATCATGCCACCGAGACATCTAACTGATAACTTCGCAGCTCCAATTGCACACTTCAAATAACGAACAAATCACTAGGAGTAATTTAATACTATATAAGTCATCATCTTTTCACCTCCGACTCAAGGAAATCATCCATAATTCAGTAAGTTTCACTGCTCCCCTTCTCTTTTGATTATCTCTTAAATGTTATTATCTATCTTTGTACATTGAGGGCAATGTACATCTTAAGTGTGGGGGGTGAATAGTTATTTCGAGAAAATGCCTAACTTTCTGCATTATTCTCAAATCCCTGAATTTAATCTTGTTCTTAAGTAATTTCCTCATATTACTAATTAGGATGAAATTTCTGATGATTTATGATTTCTATTGATATATTTCTGATGATTTATGATTTCTATTGATATATTTTTGATGATTTATGATTTCTATTGATATGTTTTTGAGTAAGTCATTGATAATTGTGCATTGATAATTAAATTTGAAGAATCCTAAAGAATAAAGCATGATAAGTCTAATTTTTCAGCATTAAAAAATTTTTAGATTGTCTACCTGAATCTGAATGTTATCTTGAAATTTGAAATTTACAAGGTTGATATCAAAACATCTATAATTTTTGTTAGATTTTAAGCCTTATAGAGCATATATTCCTTTTCTTGCTAACTTTTTATTATGAGTGTGTCAACATTGAACTGTTATTCTAGAACTTGCATTGATTATACATGTCGAGACCACACCTATGATTTAATATACAGAGATGATAAAGGCACCTAGGTTTTAACCCACTCACACCACTAAAAGACCTACCTTCATAATTAACCCCTAGTGAACCCCGTTGATCCTAACAACCTTTTTATTAACTCACCCACTAATATTAACCCAAAACCCCTTGTATTTGTTATCACCATTCCTTTTTGACTACCCTTATATCGAGATTTGATTTGATTAGTTACATAATTATATTATTTCAGTAGTTGAATTTATCCTTTATTATTTGATTTGTTCTTAAAAAAAGTTCAAAGTATATTCATTATTAGTTCTATAATTAAGAGAGCTTACATGTTTAAATTTCAAATCTTAAAGAAAAAAACTCGTATTGTTAGATTTTCAATTGATGTAATTATTTAGGATTAGTTCATTTTTCTAGTTAGGTAATCTATCAGGTCAATCTCGATTCTAACCTGCTAATTCAACCTATATGCATACCCTTAACCTAGCCCCTTTACAACCCTGTAAAGACCTTTTGATCTGTTTATCATCTCATTTTATAGTGGTGGAGATTTGATTTTCATGCAAGCCTATGGGATTAACTTTTTAGGTTCGACTTTTGAGTGCTTAATTTTGAACCTTAAACACTTCAAGTGATTTGAGTGGATCTTTTGTGAGGATGTCAATCCTTATCGGTTTTGAATTAAAAGTAATTATTTAGATAAGGGGAGACACCTAGGTTTTCATGATATTGTTTGAATCTTTAGGACTCTTTGAGTTAAATTAACCATGTATATATTATCTATGAATTATGATAAGATATTGTTAATAGGAATTATAAATCATGGAAAGTTCATTTTAACTGTAAGTTGAGAATTTTGCTTGAGGACAAGCAAAAGCTTAAGTGTGGGGTATATTATAAACTGTAAAAGTAACATATTTTAATCCCACATTTAGCATACTTCTGGATGATTTATCCCTTGATTTATGTAAAAAGGTGCTCTTAATCCTTTCTTTTCATGTCTTATACTCAGGAAAGCACTGGAGGACAGAAAGAACCAGAAACGTGCCTAAAATGGACCAAATTTGGCCAAAGTGGAAATCGGAATGGCCTGGACTTGAGCCCACACGGAGAAACTAGAACATTGCCTGATCTTGATTCACATGGCCGTGCATCATTAAAGAAGTCTGAACACGGCCTAAAGATAATTCACACGGGCGTGTGCCATGGCCGTGTCCCTGTCGTAGAGAAGAGCAATTCTACTCGGAAAAGGATACTTAGGGGCAAAGAAACCTATTTCAAAATCCTATATAAACCTTAAAGGCGGCAGTTAGCTAGGCCAAGGAGCCGAGCCGAAAAGGTCAGATTTGTGGAAACCACTCGAAGATAGCCAGTTGATCCATCTCAAGAAGCCAGAATTCTACTCTATACGGCAAATCTCTCCTTCAATTCCTTCAGAGGTTTTAGGGATTTCTTATGTTTTGCTTTATCTTTTCTTCTGAGATGTTTTCTTTTATTGTTATGAACTAAATCCTTCAGATACTTGAAGGGGATGAAACCTAAGACGAATCTTATTATTGTTTTCTGAACTATATGATAAATACTTGATTTGTTCTTAATTATGTGTTCTTAATTATTGTGTTGATATTTTTGGGATATTAATTCAAGTTGGATGTGCTTAGGTGGAGGAGCAAAAGTCCCTGCTTAAGAGTAGATCTAGCATATTTAAGCAGAGTTGATCGCACGCCTAGAGATAGGGTGACGAGATTTTCCCGGGTTAGGGTGAAACCTAATATGAGAGTCCATAGATCGAGTTAATGCGATTCTAGGGGTTTTAATTAGAAAGAGATTTCAATTAATCAACCTAAGATTAGACGTTATTCGCTTCAAAAGAGGGTTTAATATACATTAAGGAATCTTACGGATCAAGTCAAGTGAATAAATCGTCTAGTTCAGTGTTAAATAACAAGTGAAGCCTAGGTGGATTTTTCCTAAGGGTATCGTCTTAATCAACTGAGTTTTTCCTCAAGTCATTTTCCCAATTCATTCTTTTTGTCTTTATGTCTTTAGCTTAATAATTAGTTAATTTCAGATTAGATACAACTTCAATTATTTAAGGCTAGATAATAAAAAGAAAGTTAGTATTAGTACTTTTAGTTCCTTTGGGTTCGACAATCCGATCTTGCCTAAGCTATACTACTGTTCGATAGGTGCACTTGCCTCAAATCGTTGTCATAGTTAGTTTCTAGGTTCAATCATTCTCTTTGTATAAATTTTAAGACTCTGACTAGCGATCATATGCCATGTAATTTACATATATGTGCTTTGCATACATGACATGCTGCATGAGATTAGGATTTTGTAATTGGAGGAAGTGATTGATCTGTTACAGTCACACGGGTTGCCCGAGACGACTGTGGACCCATCGATTTGATTGTTAGGGTTGTACCGGTCGCCCGAGACAACTGTGGACCCAGCAATTTGATTTTTAGGGTTGCACGGGTCACCCGAGACGGCGGTGGACCTACCAATGGCTTTAAGCCGCTTATATTCTGGCAGCTCTGCTGCGATATCGGTTAGTGCCGCAACCGGTGCTAATATTGGTGTGTTGGCTGAGTGGGTTAATTTATCCCCACATGGTGTGTTGGTTGGTACGGGTGGTGTGCTGGCTGGATTGGGGTGGGGTGCATTCGTACAGTATTGCATTTTTGTCTATGAGATCCGATATTTATATGGGCTAGACCCAAACGATTCTGTTATGGGCCAAGACCCAAATGATTTTGCGATGGGCTTAGGCCCCCATCAAACCTATCTTGTGATGAATAAGGCTCGTGCCTGCATCGCTTCAATTCTATCTATCTGACTGATTGTTTTTATATTAGGGGATTACACACTGAGTTTTCGTAAACTCACCACATTTTTAATTGTGCAGGCAATCCCTAGCCTTAGACGGATCGGAGCTGTGAGGGACTCGGATATGGCCACATAACTGTTTCTGTTTTTCCATTAAGTTATTCGTAAGTACTTTGTTTTGGTTTGGTTTGTAATAAGTCCTCTTAAAGTTTTCAGATTTTAAATTTTAGGTTTGGTTTTATTTTAATTTATATCTGTTAGAAGTAAATCACAGTTTTTCCAAAATGATTACTGTTTTCAAAACACTACCTTACAATTACTGTTTTCGGTTATCATATTTCTACAACATTTAAAAAAAAACTTCTACAGTTGAAGGAGATTTTGAAGGAAATCAATAGCGTTTTAAAAGTGAACAACCTTTTTCAACGAACCCCGTTTTGAAAATAAACGAACGTAAGCTGAGGCTTTACACAAGTTTTAAATGCCAAGAATTTTTTAAATATTAAGAAGGGTTTTCAACGAAAACATGGTTTTTGAAAAACACTTCAATGTGACATGCCAAATTGGGGCCTAACTTCTAGGCCGGGTTTGGGGTGTTACAGTGGAAGTGTGCTCGGTGAGTCTTTTGGAGCCGCTACTGGTATGCATGATTCATACTGTTAATTGGGAGTTTAGAAATAGCCTTAACCCCTATCCTAAGTTCTGAGTATAAGTCTTTCTTATACTTTTTGCATTGTTGTGAAATTATGCTTAATGAATGTCAAGTTGTGGAATGTGATGCTAGTATGACAGATAATGTAAGTGAATGCTTGTATGTGGTATGAGATAGCCTAATTTTAATGCACACATATATGGTTGGATATGTGATAGCTCAATGAGCATAGTTGTGGCACTTAAAGTACAATTAAATGTGAATTCGATAAGCATGCATTGTGTACAAGTTTGTGCTGTGAATTGATGATTATGAACAGAGATTATGTGCATTAAAACATTAATTAAATGCGCTAGAATAGGGTTACGAAGCATTACCATAAAAACATAATTTAAAACATTCAATTCCAAGCATTTCATAAAACATATCATAATAGAATCAAACAAATGCATATCGTCTTTTTTTCGAGCCCTCAATGCCTTTAAAACACTTTAGAAATGATTCGGGACAAAATCGAAAACATATGAAACTTTAAGGAAAACAAAAATAAAACTGCAGGGGTCACACGGCCGTGGCTAGGCCTTGTGGCTCACACAGCTGAGACACATGCCCTTGCCTCAAGCCATGTAACAATCGAATTAGGGACACACGGCCGTGTCCGAGCCCTTGTCTGTGCCCATGCAACTCTTTGAGACAACCTTTAATATCTACAGTGAACACACGGCTGTGTCACATGGCCGAATGTCACACACGACTGAGACACACGCCCGTATCTTAGGCCACGTGGATAAGAAAATGGCCAAAATCAAGCCATTTCTCTCACCCTTTAAAACATGAACCTACAAGCCACTTACACATATACACAAGGCCTTAAAACAAACCCAAGTCATGCATAAAATGACCAAATATTTATACCATATGTCCATACAACCAATATGCCAAAAGACACCTCAATCACAATTCATCAAACCTATCAAAACATGTGCATATTTATCCATTCATCAACCAATCACACCTAACCTATTTCCATACCAAACTTACCATATTTGATTACATTTATATCATTACCAATAGGTCATAACTACCTCAAAGCATAATTCATCTTGGCTACATTATAAGCACACCAAATATGGTCATTCCAAACATGCATCAATTTAACTATGTTAACAACCACCAACAAAGGATCAAAATACCATAAGTATCACAAATCCAAAGCAACATTACATGCCATAAACATCAACTAAACATTAGACAAACGTCCACCTATACATGCCATTATAACCACGACCAAAATATAAAAATCTACCGATATAATCACTAGATAGTGTGATAGATCTCTGACCAGCTTCCAACTCGATCGAACTTCTGATAATTTGTAAAGTAAAAGAAAGTTAACCACATAAGCAATGAATGCTTAGTAAGCTTGAATAAACTTTAATCATAATAGTCCATTTTAAATATGAACTTTATAAGTCATAAATAAACCTATACCAATGTCTCAAGATTTATCAAACTATATAACTATCAACTCACAAATGAATACTACTTTCCTTTTATAAAATAATAAAGTCTTATAAGCTGAATTACGTAATCATCAACTTTTTCTTAAAACGGTGAATTATTTCATTTACTTACCATTCCATTTGCTTAGCATAAGCTTAATTACGTTATCAGTTCACAAATTAGTGTATTTATTTGTGACATAGTAAACTCATATATATCATTAGTAAATTCCTTCCTTACAAATAAGTCCTTTAACTCAACAATCCTTTTTATTTCATCATATTTCATCTCATCTATGAACTTATCATTTCAATATCTATTCTCACCCATTTTATTTTCATAACTCATAAGACATAAGCATAAACATTAACCATAACCACAAGCTAGTGCATTTAAACATAACTCTTTCACAAGTAATTAATAATCATTCTGTAATTCATCATTCGCCTCAAACTTTCCTATAAACAAGTCATTCTAGAATCACTTACTTTCACTAAACAAGATTAAAGCTAAATGAAATAATTAATCATACCAGTTATACATTTACAAAGCACTTATAGTCTGAGTATTAAAAATGATTGATCGTATGCTTCCTGTACTATAATAATTCAATCCAAACACATTCATATATTTATATAAACATATATATTTAACCAAATAATCATCAATATAATGATACTCACATATGATCAAGTAATTCATTAAACAATTAACATTTAACATTTACCAATATCTTGACTCTACATTAGCCTTTAACATTAAAATAATTTTGTAAATTTCATTCATAGTTAACCCGGTGAACTAGTAACTTGATTCAAATACTCGGGTAACTACACCATACCAAAGGCATCATAGATGCATAACAGGGGCACCAAAGTGCAAACAGGGGCATCGAAGTGCAAATCTTGTACAAGCGCCCATTCTGTAACACCTCATACCCGGCCTAGACGTTATGGTTGAATTTGGCTGTGTCACATTGAAGTGTTTAGCGTAAAACTTCTTGTCGTTGAAATCCTCAAAACCAATTAATCATTTTGTTATTAAACGGTGATTCCAAAATGGGTTGTTCATTTCCAAAGCATGCATCATTAAAAGCTAATCACTTTTAAAACGGTATTAATTTTCAAAATCTCATTTATTGCAGAAGTTTTTTTAGGAAATGTTGCGAAAACGTGGTGTCTTTGAAAACAGTTACCTTTTGAAAACCTGTCTTTTTCTGCAACTAGCAATTTATATCAAACTAAATAAATAAAAACCCTAATTTAAAGTTTATAACTTTAAAGAGGCCTTATTACATAAAAATACCCAAATTTAGTTACTTATAAATCAAAAGCTAAAAACGAAAGCTGATGCGATTGTGTGGCCATCATCGAGTCCCTCGCAGCACCGACCCACCTATGACTGGGGATTTCCTGTACAGTTAAACAGAGGGGTGAGTTTACGAGTGTAATCCCTTAACAAGCAAACAATCAATTAAACAGTAGATAAATGTAGTTTGGGCCTAAGCCCATTACAATAACAGTCCAACTCAGTGTGGGCTTAAGCCCTTTCTTGTAACAGTAAACGACTGGGCTTGAGCCTAGCACAATGCTAGTAATCAGTAGGACCTTTGCCTAATTTCAGTATTAGTATCAGTGGGGCCTTGGCTGATAACAATAATAGATATTAGTCATGCAGTGAACAGTATCTAATATCATTAATTGATGCAGCAACAGTATAGTATCATTAATTAGTGCAAATACGCAGCCAGAAATCCTACCCAATCCAGCCTTTACACACCACTCTGTCCCACCAAACACACCATGTGGGGATAAAATCGACCTACCCAGCCAGACACACCAAGATTAGCACCGGTTGTGACACTAAATAGTATTGCAGCAAAGCTGCCAGTAAAATAAACGGGATATAGCCATCAGTAGGTCCACAGTCGTCTTGGGCGACCTGTGCGACCTTATAAGTATAGTACACTTCCTCCAAGTATAACAACCCATCCCCATTCTATATGTCGTGACATAATATCATACGTGTATGCAAAATGTCATGCTCAATCGTAGTCATACATATCATAGAGCAAATCAGTCATCCATAACATAAGGCCATAACAGTCATTTCATCTCCTAAGGGTATAACAGTCATTTTACCCTATGGGGGTATTTTGATCATTTTATCCTATGGGGGTATTTCGGTTATTTTATCCTATGAAGGTATTTCGGTCATTTTACCCTATGAGGGTATTTCGGTCATTTGACCCTATAGGGGTATTTCGGCCACTTTACCCTATGGGGTGTATTTCGGTCATTTTACCCTATGAGGGTATTCGATCACTTTACCCTATGGGGGTATTTCGACCATTTTACCATATGGGGTATTTTGGTCATTTTACCCTATGAGGGTATTTCGGTCATTTTACCCTATAGGGGTACTTCGGTCACTTTACCCTATAGCGGTATTTCGGTCACTTTACCCTATAGGAGATATCTCGGTTATTTTACCCTATGGGGGTATATCGGTCACTTTACCCTCTGGGGGTATTTTAGTCACCTTACCCTATGGGGGTATTTTGTCATCATTTTGACCCAACTTGGCCCAAAACGGCCTATGCACATGAGATCGCTCATGGTGGCCTCCACAGTCGAATGCCCATGTTTTATGCGTTCCAGTTTTTACACGAGTGAGCGCACGCTCATGTAGTGCCAACGGTCATATTTTTCGGCTTTTGTCGATTCACACTTTAGGCAGTGTTTACACACCTCGTTTCTGTTTGTTGAGAAAACCTCCCACACCTTTGAAACCTACACTTGATCAACTATTCCCAATTAACCATTTCAACATTTACTCAATCGAATACAACAAGATCCCAATCGATAAACTTCACACCATGTTACCTTTGATTGAGTAAAAAGGGAAGTTTCACCTATCCAACCGTTGATTATAAACCTTCTACCCTTTGATAGGTTCTTAGGCACAAACCAAATATGCATAAGCACTTAATCGATCAGCAACAAAATAACATTATACTATATTCACTTACCAATAACGCGAGAATAGTACCCACTACAAAGTGTATAACTATCAGCAAATAAAAAATGATAACTAGAACAATAGAGAAGGGAAAGCAGTTGGCTGCAAGGGAAAGGCAAGAATCAACAACAAGAAATGAAAGGAGAAGGATGAAAAGAAATGGGAGATTCAGCCAATGGGAGAACAGTATGGAAAACGTTTGCTCACAATACAGTAAGAATAGAAGAACCAAACAAGTAATTGGCAATGAAGGAGAAAACTTTTCTGGTGAAGAAGGACATAACTGAAAAGGACAAAGTTCAGCAAAAGATGAAAGAAGGAGAGACGATAGGCTTGAGAGCAGAGGAAGTAATTGCCAAAAGAGGGAAAAAGAAGAGAAATGAGGCACAAGGAGAATTTCGGCCAAAAGGGAAAGGGAGTTGTCGTCCAACTTGGAAAACAAATGAGGAGCATTTCTCTCTTAGCCGAATTCCTGAGTGCTAGAGTTCAATTTTTGCACAACACTCCCTCCCCTCTCTCTTCCCTTGATTTTCTCCTATTATCTCTCCACAACAACAACCTCCCCAGATCCCAATATTCCCTCCTTCAAATCCCTCCAAATATCCCTCCCCAAATCTCTCTATGACTAGTTCAAACTCCATTCAGGAGTATTTCAATCCAACTCTACCACCCACACAAATTAGGCAGCAAAATAAATACTCCCTTTTTGATGCTCCATCGCTCGAACCTTAGACCCCATGTGCACTCCACACGCTCCTTACCACTAGACCAACAACTCCTTTGCATCATATGTTAACCACAATAATTTAAGAACCTACTATCTAGATCCAAGGATTTTATTCACTTAAAATAAAAATTTTGCATAAACCAAGGCTTGAACCCCTGACTTCTCAGACACTTCCAAACAATCCTAAATCACTTAACCACTGAAGCAGACATTCATTTATGTCACTTTCTTGCACAAATAAATATTTATGTCACTTTCTTCTAGGCCCAAAATTCGGGGTGTTACAATTCACCCCTCCTTAAAGAAATTTCGTCTTCGAAATTTCCAATTATCAGATTAGTTGCACAACATAGACTCCACCACTACACTTCCGCTGGGCACTCTAGTTCCAAATTAGGTATATGGCCAAACGATGAAGACCCAACTTAGCACCTCTACGGCCTCTACTATGACCCCTTGTACCTCGTCCGTATGTACCTCTTGTGCTCAATGTCTATTCGCGTTTTATTGGAACTAACAATTTTATGCAGATCGATTTATAGTTCTATTTGTTTATTAATAGATGTCTTGTAAAAAGCAGTAATTTAGAGTTTGTTTTCGCACTACGCAGTGTCTATCGGTGTCTACTGGTTTACTACAGTTTTAGTATACCCTACTAAAGAGTTTGTAGTACTACCTACAGTAGTCTCAGAACTCCTACCTAAGGCAGTTTCAGTCAAAATCAAAGTACAGTTTTAAAAGAGAACTTACAGGATCAGCGCGGAGACTCGGTGTGCCACACAATTAGAAAATCCTTCCAGAACAATTCAAATTATTTAAAAGCAACTTTTAGAAATTCAAAGTTTAAAAACCCATTCCACAGCCGAGTTTTGCAAATAGGCTCTGATACCACTAAATGTAACACCCCATACTCGACCTAGACGTTATAGCCGAATCTGGCGGTGTCATATTGAACTATTCAGCGAAAAACTTATTGTCGTTGAAATCCTCAAAATCGATTAATCATTTTGTTATTAAACGGTAATTCCAATACGGGTTGTTCATTTCCAAAGCGTGCATCATTAAAAGATAATCACTTTTAAAACGGTATTAATTTTCAAAATCTCATTTATTGCAGAAGTTTTTTTTATATGAAATGTTGCGAAAATGTGGTGTCTTTGAAAACAGTTACATTTTGAAAACCCGTCTTTTTCTACAACTAGCAGTTTATATCAAACTAAATAAATAAAAACCCTAATTAAAAGTTTATAACTTTAAAGAGGCCTTATTACATAAAAATACCCAAATTCAGTTACTTATAAATCAAAAGCTAAAAATGAAAGCTGATGCGGTTGTGTGGCCATCATCAAGTCCTCGCAAAGACCGAATTCGCCACGATGAGGATTTCTGTGCGATTAAGCAGAGGGTGAGTTTACTTAAAACTTCGGTGTGTAATCCCTTAACAGGAAAACAATAAATTAAACTGTAGATAAATGCAATTTGGGCCTGAGCCCGTTACAATAACAGTCCAGTTCAGTGTGGGCCTAAGCCCTTTCCTATAACAGTAAACGATTGGGCTTGAGCCTAGCACAATGCCAGTAATCAGTAGGGCCTTTGGCCAATTTCAGTCTTAGTATCAGTGGGGCCTTGGCCCATAATAGTTAAAGGTATCAGTCATGTAGTGAATAGTATGTTATCATTAATCGATGCAGTAATAGTACAGTATCATTAATCAGTATAGATATGCAGTCAGAAATCCTACCTAATCTAGCCTCTACACACCACTCTGTCCCACCAAACACACCATGTGGGGACAAAACTGACCCACCCAGCCAGACTGTAATATCCCGGGTTAGGGGCTATATTTGTGGTGGCATTGTTTGCATGTTATTGGCTTGCGATGTGGTTATTTTTGTTGTTTAGAGGTTCAGTGATAAGCTTATGGTGAGCCTTAGTGATAGGAAAAATTTTATTTTTTTAGCCTTAAGTGAGAGGAGCTGAAGGAGCTGGGCCATATGTATTTTATTTTGTGTTTTTGAGCACAAAAATGAGGTTGGCAAAGTGGCAAGGCATGTGCCACTTGGAGCTTGAGTGTGGCGTCATCTGCAAGGGGGAGAAGTCCTGAGTTCAAGCTGTGGAATTCTCATTTTGGGCTTCCATTTTGACGGCATAGGAGGGAAGAGTTGTATGTAGTTTAAATTCCATTTTGACAACCGAAATCTACATTCATCAACCCCATTTCTTCCTTCTTCAAAACCGAAAAGCACCTATCTCTTTTCCCATTTTCTTCTCTTCTCAAGACCTTGGCCGATTCTTTTCTTGGATATATCTTCCTTTTCTTCATTTTAAGGTACTAGCCGAACCCTCCCTTGGTGATTGCCGAAATTTCCTTCTAGCTTGTGTTTGCACTTTGGCCGAATATCAATCCTTTCTCCTTTTTTTTTTCTTGCGTTTCTTTCTTGGTCGTACGAATCTCCCTCTCCCTTGTAGCTCTCTTGGCCGAATATCAGTGAAGGGTGGATCTTGGTTGGATGTTCAATCTTTGAACAAGGTAAGTGGATGGCCGAATGGCCATTTTTCCCTCTTGTGTCCTCTATTGATTATGGATGGGTTAAGGGCCGAATATGGCAATCATGGGAGGATGTTAATTGTATGCGTTGTAGGGTCTTTTGATTGCGGAAGCGAGCAAGAGGAGCCGTTTTTCTATTAACCGATTGGTAAGCAGTGGTAAGTTGTTCTGTTATTATTGGAGTATTTGTTTAGTTCGATTTAGACAAGGATGGCAGGGGATTAACTATGTTCTTGTTAGGTGTTGGCCGATTATCAGAACAACCACTGTTGGTTCGGATTTGGTAGGTAACCAAATCAAGTGAAGGTAAGGGTTGTTAGAAATTCCTGTTGGCTTCTGATCTTTGGTGAATGGCCTTAGTACCTAACCCCTATGTTTGGCCGATTCTAGGAGCAAGGCATTAGAGGGACCTAGATCGATTCGTTGGGATCTTAAGACTCGTATTTACCAGGTGTGTAAACTAACACACTGATACTTAGTAATGTTATTAATGAACCTGTTTTCCTATTAAAAATCATAACAGTGTGTTGGATAATTGGATACCTAAATGGGGTATGTGTACGGATCCGGGTAAGTCTATCTTATTACGAGTTCTATTGTGATACCTGTGATATATGATTTATGCTATGTATGCTATGAGATGCATCTTGGGGCATGTTGGCATGTATTACATGATTTACATCGATGTGACATGTTGGGTGATTTGAGAGGAGGGGGATATGATATCCGTGTCTTTGGGACACTGTGACTTTGGGTCACCAGAGGTTTGGCACCTCCAGTGGTTTGGTACCACAGATGGACTATTGTGACTTTGGGTCACCAGAGGTTTGGCACCTCGGCGTCTCCCCCGGTGGCTTAGTACCACGGTGGGTTGGCCCCACGATTGATTATACTGGATTGACGCCCGGTGATTTGGTATCACACGATGGGTTGGCCCCATCATTGGATTTGTGACTACGGTCACCGGTGATTTGGTACCACATTGTGTCTTTGGGACACCGGAGAGGTTTGGCACCTCCTTGCGACTCGTCCACGTGGTTTGACACCACCGTGGGTTAACCCCACTTGTGAGATACTGGGATTGTCGCTAGTGATTTGGTATCACGCGATGGGTTGGCCCCATCATCGGATTATTCGTGACTTTGGGTCACCAAAGTGGTTTGGCACCACACTTATGGATATCGTGACTTTGGGTCACCGGTGGTTTGGCACCACCGGTGGTTTGGTGGTACACGGGGTAGAAAAGGAGATACGGATGGTTAGGATCGGGGTGCATAATTGTGTTGCTATGTATGATGTGTGTTGGCATGTTGCTTTATCGGGAGCGGGATTTATGCACTGAGTCATTCGACTCACCCTCTCCTTTGACATTTCAGGTGACACTTAGACGCGGACATGGAGCCGGGATGGACTCGGGGTGCTTAAAGTTTTACTCAGACTCTATCATCTGGGTACTTTAGTTTAATTACTTTTATTTGGGTTTTATTTTGGATTGTAAAAGGCCTTGAAATTATGTTTATGATGTTATTGCTTTAAGGTAGATTTTTAACATGCTTTAACAAAATAATTTGGTATGAATTTTACTAAAATTCGGAAAAACAATGATCTCAAACCTATAACGCAATGTGTTTTAAATAATACCATCGGGTATCACACTATGTTTTGATATTAAGTAAACTCAAAGGTTTTCAAGCCAAACTCGATTTTCTACCAAGTTAAAATGTTTTAAGCAACACTAATGAACTATTGAGTTTTGAATGAAATGAACTCGTTCTTTTCTTACCACATATTTCAGATAAGTTTTCCAAATTTCTGGGTTTCAAATACACCATCCGATTTCAAACAAGTCTACTCAAATTTTCCTTCAAATACACTATATTCACCCAGCTTTTAAACGAAAAATCTAACCTCTCAAAACTGTTTTCCCGTAACATACCAGATTCGGACGTGGTGTCTTGTCCGGGTTTGGGGTGTTACAATTGTGGTATCAGAGCTAAGTTCAAAAGCTCGGCTGTGGGCCTGAGGCCCAAACTGTTTTCAAAAAGCTTGTTTTAAGTGTTTTGGGGTTAAATGCATGGTTTATAAGGCATGGCACCGAGTCTCCGGCACCAGTTCGCCCAGGTAAGTAGTTCTAAACTCTTTTGTGAATTACTATTTGTAGAAGGGTAGGTGGTATGGAACGTAGATAGATTTATAGGACTTGAACCCTAGGATTAGATTACTCAAACACTCAAACCAAAACATAAGACTTAAAGAACTAAACCAATCTATGACTTAGTTACTGAGTTAGGGTGTGGTAACCTCTGTACGCATGTCTAGGAGTGGATCCGGAAGAGCTTGGTATTTAAGCAGTCCTCGTGACTCACCTCCTCTTCGCAGGTATCCCACCTGGTGCGTAGCTTTGGTTCACCCTGACCAAGAAGGCTCGGTCATAGGCTTAACATAATGACTAAAACCCGAAAAGGGAACTAGCCATATTTTCGAAAAAGGATGAAACAACAACCCTAATGTTTTCAAACTTTTGCAATAAACTCTTAAAAGCGAGAATGTCACTTTTACAACAATTTTCTCGAAAAACCCGATTTGTGGAAATTACAAAAATGCCCCTAGGGTAAACTTACTAAAATGCCCTCGGTTCATAAAATATCAACTCAATGGTTTTGTCAAAATTCCAATGACGTTACAAACTTCAAAAACTCGCTTTGCAAAATATCAATCGAAAATTTTGATTTTGGAAATTTACAAAACGCCTCGTTTGTGAAAATTACTAAAATACCCCTGGTTTCCCAAAACGAAGTATTTTACAAAATTTTCAAAAACACCCTCCAGTTATGGGAATTTTACATGTTTTATGAAAGTTCTTACAACCTTTTTGATCACGAAAATACCCTGTAGGGAAATGACGAAAATACCCCTGGGATAAAAATGGGCAGAAATGTCCAAAGAGCGAATAGGTATGGAAAGAATTAGGGAATGGATGCATGAACTCCTTTGTGTGAATTAGGATAGAAGATTGAAACCTTGTTTGCTCGAAAGAACCCCTGATTAAACTCCATCCATAAAAATTTCTTTTGCGGTTAAGAAAGTAGAACGATACTAATACATAAAAATCTTCTTAATCAGAAACGTAGAGCGTTTAGTCATGAGTACTCGAGGTGGACGTGGTCGTAATACTCATGGTCGAGGTCGAGGTAGGATGACAGTTTCTGAACCCGTAGGATCTGGTCAGGGGTCAGAAAGTGAGATACCCCGCACCACCAAATTTGGAGGTGGTGAGTTTCAGGATCAGACTGGGGATGACGCAGTGTCACAGGCGATGCTGCGAGTTTTGGAAAGGGTAGCTGGGATAGGCGGAGGAGGAGCTCGCAAATGCGTGCTCGAGCGACTCAGAGCAAACGGGTGAATTCTTTTCGAGGTGTTTCGTGTTGCTCCCAAAGATCGCCGAATATTGGCCGAGGCGCGGAGGCGGATCATGGATGATCTGGACCTTTCTGCTGAGGAGAAGCTTAAGGGGATTGTATCGCTTCTTCGGGATGAGTCATATCAATGGTGGCTCACGGTTCGAGACAGTGTGGCAGCAGAGGATCTGACATGGGATTATTTCAGGGCTGCATATCAGAAAAAGTACATTGGAGCTAGTTATATTGACTCCCAGGGAAAGGCATTTCGAGGCTTGTTCGGGGAGTAAATCATTTTCGAGCACGAGGTGAGAAGTTCTTGAAGCTGAGTAGGTATGCCAAAGGCATTGTGGCCACTGAACACGAGAGGTGTGTTCGTTTCGAGGATGGTCTGAGAGACGAGTTGAGACTGCTGATTGCTCCACAGCAGGAGTGTGAGTTTGCTGTCTTGGTTGAGAAGGCCAAGGTGGCCGAGGGTGTTAAGGAATCGGTGAGGCAAAACCTGGATAGGAACCGTCATAAGAGGAGTTTTGGATCTTCTGGATCGTCGGGTAATCCCCGTAAGAGGCTAGGATCGAGTGGGCGAAACCATGCAGTAGGCTCGTTCTTTGTTACCGTCGGGGACCGCCGCTATGTAATCATTGTGGAAAATCTCATTGGGAGGTTCTTTGGGTGGAGGAAAGGGCTGTTTTGAGTGTGGTTCTCTAGATCACCGGGTGAGGGACTGTCCGCGTAAGTTGGCTAGGATTCAGTCCGAGAATCAGGGTCGTAATCAGTTCCGGGGTAATGGACCGCCACCGCAGAGGGGTCGTGGTAATGGCAGAGGTGGTAATGGATTTGGTCGAGGCCGTGGAGCACCGGGCAGAGGTGCGGGTAGTTCTGAGGCACGACAGCTTGGGTTGGTGTATGCTGCGAGGCGCCGTGAGGAGGGCGACGCACCGGACGTCATAACCGGTACGTTTTTGATTTTTGGTTCTCCATAAACTGCTTTGATTGATTTGGGTTCCACGCATTCTTATGTTGCTAGTAGTATAGTTGAGACCATGGACTTAGACTCAGAGACTACTTCTAGACAGATGACTGTACTTAGCCCTCTAGGTCACTCTGTAGTTGTAGATAAGCTGTATAAGGATGTACCCCTAGAACTCCAAGGGGTAGTGTTTGTGGCTGATCTGATGGAACTGCCGTTTGGGGAGTTCGATCTGATTCTGGGGATGGATTGGTTGGTTAAGTACCAGGCCAAGGTGGATTGCGCGGCTAAGCGCATGGCTCTAACGACGGATAAGGGTGATGAGGTGATTATGATAGGTAATAGGAGAGATTACTTATCCAATGTGGTATCTGCGCTAAAAGCTGTAAAGATGGTCAGGAAGGGCTGTGAAGCGTATATAGTTCATGTGTATGCCTTGGAGGTGAAAGAGTCTGCTGTAGAGACGGTTCGTACTGTTAAAGAATTTGCTGATGTGTTTCCTGAGGAGCTCCCAGGTTTGCCGCCAGATCGTGAGGTAGAGTTTGGAATAGATCTCATTACGTGGATCGCGCGCGGTGTCTATTGCTCCATATAGGATGGCGCCAAAGGAATTGGTGGAGCTTAAGGGCTCGATTCAGGAGTTGTTGGACCGAGGCTTCATCGGGCCAAGTGTTTCACCTTGAGGGGAGCGCCGGTACTCTTTGTCAAGAAGAAAGACGGTACGATGCGGATGTGTATAGACTCACCGCCAACCGAACAAGTCGACGATTAAAAACAAGTATCCGTTACTACACGGATAGATGACTTGTTTGATCAATTTGAAGGGGTGCGTCTGTGTTTTCAAAGATCGATCTAAGGTCCAGGTACCATCGGTTGAAAGTTAAGGAAGCGGATATCCATAAGAGGCAGCGTTTGGACTCGATGCGGGCACTACGAATTCTCGTAATGCCGTTCGGGTGACTAACGCCCGCAGCCTTTTATGGATATGATGAATAGGGTGTTTCAAGAGAAGATCTGGACCATTTCGTCGTGGTTTTTATTGACGATATCTTGGTATATTCAAGGTCAGAAGAAGAGCATGATGCACACTTGAGAGTGGTGTTGCAAATTTTGAGGGAAAAACAGCTTTATGCTAAGTTCAGTAAGTGCGAGTTCTGGCTTAGGGAAGTGACTTTCTTGGGTCATGTAGTATCAGCTGAGGGGATTAGGGTAGATCCTCGGAAGGTTGAGGCAGTTTTGGACTGGAAGCCTCCTAAGTCAGTGGCTGAGATTCGGAGTTTCCTAGGGTTGGCCGGATACTACCGAAGGTTTGTAGAGGGTTTCTCATTGATCGCAGCGCCGATGACTAAGCTGTTAAGGAAAGGAGTTCTGTTTGTCTGGACTGAGAAACAGCAGGAAAGCTTCGACAAGTTAAAGAAGATTTTGACTGAGGCTCCGGTTTTGATTCAACCTGAGGCTGGTAAAGAATTCACAGTATATTGCGATGCATCACATACGGGCTTAGGTTGTGTGCTGATGCAGGAAGGTAAGGTTGTGGCTTACGTTTCTCGACAGCTGAGGCCACATGAGGTCAACTATCCGACGCACGACTTGGAGCTAGCAGCTGTAGTCTTCGCTCTGAAGATTTGGAGGCACTACTTGTACGTTGAGAGATCAATAGTCTACACAGATCATAAGAGTCTGAAGTATCTCTTGACTCAGAAGGATCTAAATTTGAGGCAGCGTAGATGGGTTGAGTTGCTCAAGGATTACGACTGTTCGATCGAGTATCATCCGGGCAAGGCTAACGTGGTGGCAGACACGTTGAGCCGTAAGGTTGTTTCGGACTTAAGAGCGATGTTTGCCCATTTGAGTCTGTATGACGACGGGGGTATTCGCGGAGTCGCAAGTTAAGCTCGCTTGGGTTGAGCGGATCGAGAGAAAGCGATTAGAGGACGAGGTTACGAGTGCGCGATGGTTACAAGTGCGCGGATGGTGGTTTGGAGGGTTCTGACTTGTCTAGTGAGGAGGTTCTGTGTTTCAAGGTAAGACTTGTATGCCTAAGGACGTTGAGTCGAGGCGATTGATTCTTCGAGACGCACATAGCCTCCTTATGCTATGCATCCCGGAGGTAGTAAGATGTATAGGGATCTCGAGAGAGAGCGATTACGTGGCGAGTGCGAAGAGAGAGGTGACAGAGTTTGTTGGTAAGTGTTTAACTTGTCAACGGTCAAGGTGAACATCGATTACCGTCGTGGTTGCTTGGTGGTGAAGATTCCTCGATGGAAGTGGGAAAGGATAACGATGGATTTCGTCGGTGGTCTATCGCTTACGCCAAGTAAGAAAGATTCGATTTGGGTTATTGTGGACCGTCGACTAAGTCAGCCCATTTCATTCGGTGAGAGTGGACTACTCACCAGAGATTGGCAAAGCTTTATGTGTCGAGAGATAGTGAGGTTGCATGGGGTACGATTTGATTATCTCGAGATAGGGATCCTGTGTTCACGTCAAGGTTTTGGAGAGCATTGCATCGGAGCTCGGTACGCGCGTTTGATTTCAAAGATGACTTTTCACCCATGATCGACGGGCAATCAGAAAGGGTTATTCAGATCTTGGAGGATATGCTGAGAGGTTGTGTTCTAGACTTCAGGGGTAGTTGGGAGGAGTTTCTGCCATTAGCTGAGTTCGCCTACAACAACAGTTACCAAGCAAGCATCAAGATGGCACCATACGAGGCGTTGTATGGCAGGAAGTGTCGCTCACCACGTGTTGGACGAGTTAGGTGTGAACGCCAGTTGTTGGGACCCGAGTTGGTTGGTGAGACCGAGGACAAGGTTAGGTTGATTCAGGCTCAATTGAAGGAAGCTTCAGATCGGCAGAAGTCTTATGCCGATCTTAAGCGAAGAGATATAGAGTTTGCTGTGGGGGATCGAGTTTTCCTGAAGGTTTCGCCTTGGAAGAAGGTGTTGAGGTTCGGAAGGAAAGGCAAGCTAAGTCCGAGGTTTATTGGGCCGTATAAGGTTCTGAGACGAGTTGGATCAGTAGCGTATCAGTTGGAGTTGCCAGCAGAGCTTAGTTAGATTCACGACATATTTCACGTTTCGATGCTTCGGAGGTATCGTTCAAATCCGTCACATGTGGTAGCAGTGGAAGAGATCGAGGTAAATCCAGATTTGACTATGGCAGAAGAATCGGTGCAGATTCTAGATCGGGATGTGAAGGTTCTGCATAGGAGGTCTGTGCCTTTGGTTAAGGTACTTTGGCGGAATCATGGCGTGGAAGAAGCTACGTGGGAACCCGAGGATATGATGAGACAGCAATACCCGCAACTCTTTTAACCAGGTAATTTCGAGGCCGAAATTATTTTTAGGGGGGTAGAACTGTAATATCCCGGGTTAGGGGCTATATTTGTGGTGGCATTGTTTGCATGTTATTGGCTTGCGATGTGGTTATTTTTGTTGTTTAGAGGTTGGTGATAAGTTTATGGTGAGCCTTAGTGATAGGAAAAATTTTATTTTTAGCCTTAAGTGAGAGGAGTGAAGGAGTGGGCCATATGTATTTTATTTTGTGTTTTTGAGCACAAAAATGAGGTTGGCAAAGTGGCAAGGCATGTGCCACTTGGAGCTTGAGTGTGGAGTCATCTGCAAGGGGAGAAGTCCCGAGTTCAAGCGTGGAATTCTCATTTTGGGCTTCCATTTTGACTGGCATAGGAGGGAAGAGTTGTATGTAGTTTAAATTCCACTTTGGACCAAGTCAAAAGTTCAAATGTTGGGTGGAGAGTAATTGTAGGAGGAAGACTTGGTCATAATTGTTTGAATGTGTGGTTGGGAGCTATTGGAGGGTTATTGGCCGAATTTTTGGGTGTTTGGAGTGGAGGAGTGGACGGCTTAGTGTGGGAGAGGGGGGAGGCCGAATGTACTTTTGCTTTTGGTACATTTTCGGTCTTCTCTCAGTAAGCCAAAGTTCTCTCATTTTGTCAACAACAAGCCGAATTCCCAAAGAGTCTTCTCTCATTCTTTTGCTTTTGACAACCGAAATCTACATTCATCAACCCCATTTCTTCCTTCTTCAAAACCGAAAAGCACCTATCTCTTTTCCCATTTTCTTCTCTTCTCAAGACCTTGGCGATTCTTTTCTTGGATATATCTTCCTTTTCTTCATTTTAAGGTACTAGCCGAACCCTCCTTGGTGATTGCCGAAATTTCCTTCTAGCTTGTGTTTGCACTTTGGCCGAATATCAATCCTTCTCCTCATTTTGTTTCTTGCGTTTCTCTTTCTTGGTCGTACGAATCTCCCCTCTCCTTGTAGCTCTCTTGGCCGAATATCGGTGAAGGGTGGATCTTGGTTGGATGTTCAATCTTTGAACAAGGTAAGTGGATGGCCGAATGGCCATTTTCCCCTCTTGTGTCCTCTATTGATTATGGATGGGTTAAGGGCGAATATGGCAATCATGGGAGGATGTTAATTGTGTGCGTTGTAGGGTCTTTTGATTGCGAGGCGAGCAAGAGGAGCCGCGATTTTCTGATAACCGATTGGTAAGCAGTGGTAAGTGGTTCTGTTATTATTGGAGTATTTGTTTAGTTCGATTTAGACAAGGATGGCAGGGGATTAACTATGTTCTTGTTAAGTGTTGGCCGATTATCAGAACAACCACTGTTGGTTCGGATTTGGTAGGTAACCAAATCAAGTGAAGGTAAGGGTTGTTAGAAATTCCTGTTGGCTTACAGTCTTTGGCCGAATGGCCTTAGTACCTAACCCCTATGTTTGGCCGATTCTAGGAGCAAGGCATTAGAGGGACCTAGATCGATTCGTTGGGATCTTAAGACTCGTATTTACCAGGTGTGTAAACTAACACACTGATACTTAGTAATGTTATTAATGAACCTGTTTGCCTATTAAAAATCATAACAGTGTGTTGGATAATTGGATACCTAAATGGGGTATGTGTACGGATCCGAGTAAGTCTATCTTATTACGAGTTCTATTGTGATACCTGTGATGTATGATTTATGCTATGTATGCTATGAGATGCATCTTGGGGCATGTTGGCATGTATTACATGATTTGCATCGATGTGACATGTTGGGTGATTTGAGAGGAGGGGGATATGATATCCGTGTCTTTGGGACACTGTGACTTTGGGTCACCAGAGGTTTGGCACCTCCAGTGGTTTGGTACCACAGATGGACTATTGTGACTTTGGGTCACCAGAGGTTTGGCACCTCAGCGTCTCGTCCCAGTGGCTTAGTACCACGGTGGGTTGGCCCCACAGTTGATTATACGGGATTGACGCCAGTGATTTGGTATCACACGATGGGTTGGCCCCATCATCGGATTTGTGACTACGGTCACCAGTGGTTTGGTACCACATTGTGTCTTTGGGACACCAGAGGTTTGGCACCTCCTTGCGACTCGTCCCTGTGGTTTGACACCACCGTGGGTTGACCCCACTTGTGAGATACGGGATTGTCGCTAGTGATTTGGTATCACGCGATGGGTTGGCCCCATCATCGGATTATTCGTGACTTTGGGTCACCAGTGGTTTGGCACCACACTTATGGATATCGTGACTTTGGGTCACCAGTGGTTTGGCACCACCAGTGGTTTGGTACCACACGGGGTAGAAAAGGAGATACGGATGGTTAGGATCGGGGTGCATTAATTGTGTTGCTATGTATGATGTGTGTTGGCATGTTGCTTTATCGGGAGCGGGATTTATGCACTGAGTCATTCGACTCACCCTCTCCTTTGACATTTCAGGTGACACTTAGACGCGGACATGGAGCCGGGATGGACTCGGGGTGCTCATGCCATGCTTAATAAAGTTTTACTCGAGACTTTATCATCCAGGTACTTTAGTTTAATTACTTTTATTTGGGTTTTATTTTGGATTGTAAAAGGCCTTGAAATTATGTTTATGATGTTATTGCTTTAAGGTAGATTTTTAACATGCTTTAACAAAATAATTTGGTATGAATTTTACCAAAATTCGGAAAAACAATGATCTCAAACCTATAACGCAATGTGTTTTAAATTATACCATCGGGTATCACACTATGTTTTGATATTAAGTAAACTCAAAGGTTTTCAAGCCAAACTCGATTTTCTACCAAGTTAAAATGTTTTAAGCAACACTAAGGAACTATTGAGTTTTGAATGAAATGAACTCGTTCTTTTCTTACCACATACTTCAGATAAGTTTTCCAAATTTCTGGGTTTCAAATACACCATCCGATTTCAAACAAGTCTACTCAAATTTTCCTTCAAATACACTATATTCACCCAGCTTTTAAACGAAAAATCTAACATCTCAAAATTGTTTTCCCGTAACATACCAGATTCGGACGTGGTGTCTTGTCCGGGTTTGGGGTGTTACACAGACACACCAAGATTAGCACCGGTTGTGACACTAAACAGTATTGCAGCAAAACTGCCAGTAAAATAAACGACATATAGCCATCAGTAGGTCCATAGTCGTCTTGGGCGACCCATGCGACCTTATCAATATAGTACACTTCCTCCAAATATAACAACCCATCCCCATGCAATATGTCGTGACATAATATTATATGTGTATGCAAAATGTCATACTCAATCATAGTCATACATATCATAGAGCAAATCAGTCATACATAACATAAGGCCATAACAACATTTTATTTTTTGATAAAATAAGGCCATAACAACCATTTCATCTCCTAGGGTTATAACACTCATTTTACCCTATAGGGGTATTTCAGTTATTTTATCCTATGGGGGTATTTTGGTCATTTTACCCTATGGGGGTATTTCGATCATTTTACCCTATGGGGGCATTTCGGTCACTTTCCCTATAGGGTGTATTTCGGTCATTTTACCCTATGAGGGTATTTCGGTCACTTTACCCTATGGGGGTATTTCGGTCATTTTACCCTATGGGGGTATTTCGGTCATTTTACCATATGGGGGTATTTTAGTCATTTTACCCTATTGGGGTACTTCGGTCTCTTTACCCTATGGGGGTATTTCGATCTCTTTAACCTATAGGGGTATTTTGGTCACTTTACCCTATGGGGGTATCTCGGTCACTTTACCCTATGGGGGTATCTCGGTCATTTTACCCTATAGGGGTATTTCGGTCACTTTACCTTATAGGGGTATTTTCGTCACTTTACCCTATAGGGGTATTTTGGTCCTCATTTCGACCCAACATGGCCCAAAACGGCCTAAGCCCATGAGATCGCTCATTGTGGCCTCCACAGTCGAATGCCCACATTTTATGCGTTCCAGTTACCTCACGAGCGAGCGCACGCTCGTGTAGTGCCGACGGTCATATTTTTCAGCTCTAGTCGATTCACGCTTTAGGCAGTGTTTACACACCTTATTTCTGTTTGTTGAGAAAACTGCCCACACCTTTGAAACCTACACTTGATCAACTATTCCTAATTAATCATTTAAACATTTACTCAATCGAATACAACAAGATCCCAATCGATAAACTTCACACCACGTTACCTTTGATTGAGTAAAGAGGGAAGTTTCGCGTATCCAACCATTGATTATAAACCTTCTACTCTTCGATAGGTTCCTAGGCACAAACCGAATATGGGTAAGCACTTAATCTATCATCAACAAGATAACATTATACTATCTTCACTTACCAATAACGCGAGAATAGTACCCACTACGAAGTGTACGACTATCGGCAAATAAAGAATGATATCCAGAACAATAGAGAAGAGAAAGCAGTTGGCTGCAAAAGAAAGGCACGTATCAACAACAAGAAATGAAAGGAGAAGGATGAAAAGAAAATAGGAGATTCGGTCAAGGGGAGAACTGTGTGGAAAATGTTTGCTCACTATACAGTAAGAGTAGAAGAACCAACAGGTAATCGACAATGAAGGAGGAAACCTTTGTGGTGAAGAAGGACAAAACCAAAAAGGACAAAGTTCAGAAAAAGATGAAAAAATGAGAGATAATAGGCTTCAGAGCAGAGGGAGGAATTGCCAAAAGAGGGAAAAAAAAAAGAAGAGAAAGGAGGCACAAGGAGAATTTCGTCCAAATGGGAAAGGGTGTTGCCGTCCAACTTAGGAAACAAATGAGGAGCATTTCTCTCTTAGCTAAATTCCTGAGTGCCAGAGTTCAATTTCGGCACAACACTCCCTCCCCTCTCTCTTCCCTTGATTTTCTCCTATTATCTCTCCACAACAATAACCTCCCCAAATCCCAATATTCTCTCCTCAAATCTCTTCAAATATCCCTCCTCAAATCTCTCTATGACCAGTTCAAACTCCATTCAGCAGTATTTCAATCCAACTTTACCACCCACACGAATTAGGCGGTAAAATAAATACTCCCTTTTTGATGCACCACCACTCGAACCTTAGACCCCATGTACACTCCACACGCCCCTTACCACTAGACCAACAACTCCTTTGTATCATATTTTAACCACAATAATTTAAGAACCTACTATGTAGATCCAAGGATTTTATTCACTTAAAATAAAAATTTTGTATAAGCCAAAGCTTGAACCCCTGACTTCTCAGACACTTCCAAACACTCCTAAATCACTTAATCGCTGAAGCAGACATTCATTTATGTCACTTTCTTGCACAACTAAATATTTATGTGCAATCTCCTAATTGTTCCCTTATTCAAAACCTATTTCTTCTAGGCCCAAAATTTAGGGCGTTACACGTTCTAACCATATTGGCATGCCAATCGTATCCTAGTGATTACTACGCTTAACCGGGCATTTCATGTAATCCATTTCCTTTAAACATATTTATCATTCAATGGCACTTCATCGTTTTCGTTCACATGATATAATATCAATACACATATTCATACTGTCAATGTACCGTCACAAAGATTGACATCATCCATTAATCACTTTCATATTTCTCGATAATCATGCTATAACAATTCATGATCATTCTAAAATTGCATCTCATATTTCATAAATATTCAATAGTTTCCTAATAAATCCTTTCTCACCTTATATTCAATTATAATATTTTGAGTTCTAACTCACATTTTAAACATCATATATAAGTATATACATTCATAAATCAACAATAACATTATTTCTATATATAGGTATGTACAATTCTATACCTACGAACTTACCTGACTAAATTACAAAAATAACTAAGTATAGGGGCTATTTGGTGATATTCTCTTCTCCTTGATTTTTCCATTTGTTCTTGATCTAAATTAAGAATTTCATTCATTTCATTAATTTAGATAGTAAAACAATATATTTTATGCAATTTAGTCATTTTTGACATTTTTACAAAATTGCCCCTAACATTTTACTTTTATTCAATTTAGTCCCTGAGCCTAAAACATGCAAACTAACCATTTTTATTGCAAACCCATGCTAACCAAATGTTCATAGCTTCCAATATAGCCCATATTTATAAAAATTTCACATCAAGTCCTTGCATTTTTACTATTTCAATAATTTAGTCCCTAATCGTTAAATTCACCCAAAATCACTTAACAAAATACTTATAAATAATAAATAATACCTTAAGTTCATCATTTAACATCTAAAATCACAATATTAAAAATCTCTAATAGTTTTAAAATCGAAGGGACGGGCTAGTTGGACTTAGTTGCAACGATATTAAAAACATAAAAATTAAAAGAAAAAAGTGAAAAAATTGACTCACATGCAAGAAAATAAAAGAGGCCGAACCTTAAACCATGGAGTTCTTTCAATTTCGGTGGAAATTGGTTTTGGAAGATGAATATTTTATTTTATTATTTTTTAATCACTTTATTATTAAATTAACAATATAATTTAATAATTAAAATGTATATAATTTACCTATCAACTGACCCACTATATAAAAATCATTTACTTACCATTTAAAACTCCTACTTCATGTTTTAATAATCATTTAGCACAAATTTCTAATAGCTATTAAATTTTACAACTTTTACGATTTAGTCTTTTTATTTAATTAACTATCTAGACATCAAAATTTCTTAATGAAACTTTAATACAACCTTAATAACATTCCATAAATATTTATAAAGATATTTACAACTCAGTTTATAGAAACGAGGTCCCGATACCTTATTTTCTAAAACCACTTGACTTTATGGTCTTACCGCTTGAACCTAATTAATCATTCATATAACATAAATTGCCATATCAAAAACCTTTTTAAAACCATATTTGACTCGTAAATATTAAATAATAATATTTACGAACTTACTCGTTGGATTTGTGGCCCTGAAACCACTATTTTCAACACCACTGAAAAATAGGTTGTTAAATGTGATCTCTTGAAATCTTTGGATATAATTGGCATGCTATAGGATTGTGAGCACTCACCTTTGTGCTTTGGGTGTTGAGGCTCCGAGATAGGTTGGAGAGATAAGGGAATGTTGAGCTAAGCTCCATTCATCGGTACATGTTAGTATGTTGGAGAGTGTTCAACTTTATGCTACACTTACGAGACATGTTAGACTGTTTGAGTCATCGATGTGATGGAGATCCTTTTATCCAATGTGTGGTGATAGAGTCTACTTTTACATTTCATAATCTCAAGTTTCCAAATTATCATTATTTGAATTATATATGAGTTATGTTGTATGTAAATACATGTGAGAATATATGCTAGACTTGTGAGATAATGAAGCATGGTTATATTATTTTGCATTGATTAATATATGGCTGTGAATGTGCCTTAGTATGTTATTACTTAAATTATGTTGTTGTGTATGCTTTGCGATAATTCTTAACACTAGCTGAGCTTAGTTAAGCTCACACACTCCACATTAAAATTTTCTAGATAGGTAGCGCTTTCGGTGTGAGTGGAGCGGTAAAGGAAGTGATCTAAGTAAGGCATAACTCTCAAGTAGGTGGATTTACGATCCTTTTGAACTTACTGAATAAAGGAAATGTGGGTTATAGTTTATTATTATTTATATTATTATTATTATTATTATTATTATTATTATTATTTTGGGATTAGACTTATGAACTGTTGATTTTGTATTTGGACTATGGATGTGGACAAATATTGATGCTTGGGATTGATATTAGTAATGCATTCTATAGTTGCTTAACGAATATGTGTTAATGAGCATGAAAAACGTTTCAACTTGTGAATTTTTAGCATTCTGGGTAAAAGTATCTATACTCGTGATGGATTTTGAAAATTTTCAGAATGGTCATTACTACTCAAATAATTTTATTTCTAATATTTATTTAAATTTTTAATTAGTCATGATTACATCTCTAAAGGTTGATAGTGGTAGTTTTTGCTCTTATTTGAAACTGTGTATGCATGTGTATAAGTTCGAATAGTTGTTATAGCATCATGTAACTCGAGTTTGATGACCGGACCGAGTTAAGGCTGTAACATTTTGTGGCATCAAAGCCTAGGGTTTTTAACACTCAGACGTAGGTTGTCAATGCATGGACTAGGGTTACGTAACCCATGTACCTAAATTTCATAGTACTTAGACTATTTGACTTGAATATATGTGTTTGAAATTATTATGAAATTTCTTATTGTTGGGGTAGGATTGAGAACACATTGCCTTTATTAAAATGTTTTTTTACAGGAATATGCCTTGGATCATTTCTAACATTCACACTCTTGGTTTGTTTGTGTGTTTTAGAGTAGATACAATATGCCTCTCGACGTGTTAATTTGAATGCGAACACTCAAGAGGATGGTACATCCTATACGCCTCTTTTACTGTATCGTAGAGTAAATATACCAAATGAAGATGTTGGTCCTCTAATGCAATCCATGATTGGGGCATTTCAGAGGATTCTTGGTGCCAACCCTACTCCTACCAATCAGGGACTACCACTTGAACGTCTACGGGCGTTGGGCAGAAGAGTTTACTAGGTGAAGGGAGTCGATCCAATAGTAGCATAATATTGGCTTAAAAGTGTAGAGAGGATCCTCGATCAGATGTCTTGTACTGACAAGGAGAAGTTGGGTTTTACCGTGTCCCTAGTCAATAGAGAAGCCCACTGTTGGTGGAATACTATGAAGAGAGGTACTACTACAGACCGTTGACTTGGGATTACTTTCTGGAACTGTTTAAAAGGAAATTTAGGCGAGCAGTACATGGAAGCCCATAAACGTGAGTTTCTAGACTTGGTTCAAGGTATTTTGACAGTGGCTGAGTATGAATTGAATTTTGCACGACTCAATCAGTATGCTCTAAAGATGATTCTTACTAAGAAGGACCGATGCAAGAGGTTTTTCTTTAGGCTTAATAAAGAGATTTCAGTTTATTTGGTAGCTCAAAATATCAAGCAGTTCGATGAGATGGTTCAGAAAGCCAAAGCTGTTGAGGAGACTTTGGCTGAGCCATCGCGCTTAGTGGTGATTGAATCAAGGAAAAGAACCTCTGATAGTTCTGCCACATATGAACGACTGCCTAAAACAGAGCATGATACTCAGAGTTCTGCTAGGGGTGCTAGATGTGGGTTTCGACCAAGTCAGTCTAAGCAACAGGGTAGTGTTGTGGTTAGTACTGGTGGGTAGTTAGGAGGTTCTTCATGGCCGATTTTTTGGGCACTGTGAGCATAGGCATCCTGGAGATTGTTGAAAACTGATAAGAGGATGTTTCAAGTGTGGCTCTAAGGAACACATGTTGAGGGATTGTCTGAATAAAGTCGAGGTTTCATAGACTCAGAGTTTTGCACTTGTATCTGTGCTTGCTAGAGGCTGAGGTAGAGGAGGTAATAGGAGACAAGTTGGGCAGCGAGTCATTGTTCATACAGTTGCTACTCAAGCTAAGTTAGGAAGACTAGCTCAGGTATATGCTTTTAAGGAGCTGCAAGATTAGCATTTGACTGACGTTATCGTAGGTACTTTCACTTTGCAGTCTATTTCATTATTTTCTTTGGTTGGTTCTGGTTCTACGCATAGTTTATAAATAGTTGAATAAGTATCCTTTGCCTCGAATCGATGACCTATTCGATCAGTTTTAAGGAGCAATTGTGTTTTCAAAAATTGATTTAAGGTTAGGGTATTATTAGTTAAAGGTGAAGGAGTTTGACATATAAAAAAACTACATTTAGGACTTGGTATGGGCAATATGAGTTTTTGGTCATGTCGTTTGGTTTAACTAATCTCCTACCACATTTATGGACTTGATGAATCATGTTTTCCATTCATATCTAGATCAGGTTGTGGTTCTATTCATAGATGACATTCTAGTATATTCACATACTGAGGAGGATAGCAGTGCACATCTAAGAGTTGTTTTACAGATATTACGAGAAAAGCAATTGTATGAGAAATTGAACAAATGTAAATTTTGGCTAAAATAGGTAACGTTCTTAGGCCATGTTGTGTTGGCAGACGAAATCCATATGGATTCAAAAAAGGTTTAGGCAATTTTGGAATGGAAACTACCAAAGAAGGTTATCGAGGTTCAAAGTTTCTTGGGTTTGACTGGCTATTATTGTAGGTTTGTTGAAGGGTTTTCCTGCAACAGCCCGTTTTTGGTCAAATCAGAACAGTGGTTTTGGGACCACAAATCCGAGGTCAAAATATTTATTTTATTATTATTTTAAGGTCTACGGCATGAATATATGATTGTGTGAAAATTTTGTTAAGAAATTTTATCGTTTGGTTGGTTAATTTCATAAAAATGACTAAATCGCGTAAAGTGTAAAATGCATGTTCTTTTAGTTAAATGTGTCTATTAGCTATGAAACATATAAGTGAAAGTCCTTATGTTGTTATTAAACCATTATTATAGGTAATAGACATTTATGGGCATCTTTTAAGTGAATTTTAATGAATTTATAAAGGTTAATAATGTAAATTAGTAATTAAATGATAAATTAATTAAAGAAAAACAAGGTATTATTTTGTTTCTTCTTCATCTAGCCAAAATTGGGGAAAAAAACACCATTAAAAGAGCTTCTAAGGTTCAGCCATCAACCTTGGTGCATGTAAGTCCAATTTTGTCCCGTTTTTAATTATTTCTATGTTTTCGTGATCGTTGCATCTAGTATTAGCTAGCCCAGGGACTAATTTGTAAAACTGTTAAAGATTTTGAAAGTTTTCATTGATGAATATATGTGTTCTTTGATGTTTGATGATGAAATATGAAATCTTGTTGTTAGATACACAAGTTTTGTAAAGTGATTTTTAGAGAAAATGCAAAATAGGGGTTAAATTGAGAAATGTGTAAAATTAGTGGTAAAAATGTATGAAAAAGTGATATATATGGGCAGCTAGGGGTCTTATAGGAATTCGGCTATAATGGGTATTAAAGAAATTTCTTGAATTTGTGATTTTATGCAATAAGGACTAAATTGTAAAAATGTGAAAGTTTAGGGATAAATGTGTAAAATAGCCCTAATTTGTGTTTTGGATTGAATTGAATAAATAGAAGAATAAATAAGTTTATTTTGATTACTTATAGATCAAGAAAAGAGGAATTCGGACTTAGATCGGGGAAAAAGCAAAGTAATTGAATAGTCGGTCCGTTTTGTCATTTCCACGAGGTAAGTTCGTATATTTGAACTTAAATGTGCATTTATTCAATGGATGGGTGGTATTGAGATTGTATTTATCCTATGGTTAAATGTGTAGAACTTAATTTAAATGTACGGTTTAAGTGGACGAGTTGCTGAATAAGACTATAGCCGGGCTATGGCAAATCGGATAATAAGACCAAAAGCGTAAAAGTTGAGTTCTATTAGTTAAAGATGTTAAATAGATATAAAACTTAAAAGTGAAGGTCCTTATGTGGCAAATAGCCCATTTATGAGTTAGTGGATGATAGTGGAGTGGCATTTGTGTAATTATTAATGTTATTAAAAGTTAAATAAGTAAAAAGGCACTATATGTTAAATTAAATAAAACAAATTGTGTCATCTTTTTCCATCCATCTTCACCGAAATTTCAACCTAAAATCAGCCATGAGAGAGCTTTTTATTCGGCCAAACTTTGAAGATAAATTGGTGAGTGGTTTTTGCTCGATTTTTAATAATTTCTACATTTTTGAGATTGTTGCTTCTTAATCTAACTAACCCGTACCTCCGTTTCTAAAACTGTTGAAGTTTGTGAGTTTTTCCATTGATGAATGTTTGAGTATCTTGATGTTCAATGATAGAAAATAAATCTTTGATGTTAGATTAATGAGTTCCATTAAGTGAATTTTAGTAAAAATATTAATTTTGGACTAAATTGTGAAATATGAAAATGTTGTGGTAGAAATGTGAAATAAATGAAAATATGGGTTGTTATGGCAATAAAGAGTTGGGTATTTAAGTTATTTTGTGAATTTTGTGTATTTGTGTAATAAGAACTAAGGTGCATAAATGTGAAATGTTAGGGGCTAAAATGCAAATTGCCTATTTATATGTTCTTGGATGAAAATTGAATGAAATGTTGAATAAATAAGTTAATTTTGATAGGAAAAAGCAAAATTCGGACCTAGATCGAGGGAAAGTCAAAATATCGGATTAGTCAACTTAATTTGTCATTACTACGAACGAGGTAAGTTCGTATTTTAATAGACTTTACAAAATCATGTTTTAAATGCATCTTATTTGTATGATTGAATTCAATGTTGAATGGTAATGCAAATGTATGTATTTTGAATAAGTTATATATCTGTTTTTATGATATTGAATTGTTCGAGAAGCAGAATATATTACGAGGAAGTTCGGATAACGTGACGACATCCGAAAAGCCCCGTACGAACCCTAGGAATAGTAGAGGATACATATGTCATGACATAGGATTCTGAGCTATGATTTCGTGTAAGACCACATCTCGGATGTCGGCAACGATTTGAGATATCGTGTAAGACCGTGTCTTGGACACTGGCATCAATTAGAGATTACATGTAAGACCATGTCTAGGACATCAGCATCGTACATGATTTCGTGTAAGAGCTTGTCTGGGACAGTGGCATCGATATTTCATTACATGTAAGACCACGTCTGGAATGTTGGCATTGTACGAGCTTTTCGAACTATCCGAGTATCCTTATTGATTCTGAATGGTTCAACGGGCGTTCCGAGAAATAAGTGATTAAGTGAATGACATTTCGACTCAGGTACGTTGAAATGTATACAATATTTGATAATAAAAGGTAAGTATATATATGTGCAAAGAATGTTATGAGATGTGTATGCAAAAGAAATGTGAATATGTACAAATGAAACATGAACAAATGAATAAGATATGATTTATAAAGTGGCATACGTGAAATTGTCAGATACTACATGAACGAAAGGTGAATTTGGGTATATGTGATGATATGTGGTTCATATTAGAAAGATATGTGATTAAATATGTTATTTCCAAAATATGCTCATTTGGTTATATGAAAGTGAGAATTGAATGTTATATGAGAATCGAATTGTATAAACTTGTGAAAGTTAAAGTTAGTAAGTAAGTAAGTATATTATTGAATTTTGATGATTTGATATGAAAATCAGGTTATAAACTTGAGATAAGTTGTGTCTTGGCATGTGAGATAGCATATTATGCTTATGACATTGAATTGAAATTATTTGTTATGTTAAGTTTATTAAGATACGAGCTTACTAAGCTTTTTAGCTTACTTTGTCTTGTTCTTTTTTCTATGTTTTATAGTGATTTGGATGTTCGCTCGGGTTGGAAGTCGATGGAGATCACATCACACTATCCGGTTAACGATTTCGGTATTTACACCCTTTATGACTTGGTTATATGGCATGTATAAGCTATGGTATTTGGTATTACGGTTGAAAATGTATTTGGTCATTTGAGATGGTTGATTATGAATGTGGTAATTGAATTTGGTATGTTTTTGGCTGCCTTTGGGACATGAATTGATGCTTGTTTGATGCTTGTAGGTAAGACCCAATGCTGGGTGGCAAATTGGCCTTGTAAATGGCCTATATTTGCCCATACAGTTGAGCACATGGGCGTTTGTCTCGACCGTGTCTCTCAAGGTTGCAATTCAAAGCAAGTCAGACTTGCACACGGGCCAGACACACGGGCGTGTGACGGGCCAGACACACGGGCCGTGTGATTGAAGTCAGTTTTGCACACTGGCTGAGACATGGTCCAAGGCTCACACGGCCTAACCACATGGGCGTGTGCCCTGTTTTGAAAGAAAATTTTTTTGAGTTTTGCAAAGATTCTGTATTAGATCGATTTAGTCCCGAACCTTCTCTAAAGCATGTTTAAGGTCTCATAGACCTTCTAAAGGGACTATATGAGTATGAATTATTATGAATTGATGTTGTATGATTGATGTTGTGAAATAAGCGTAAAATGTTCCCATATGTCCAGTAATGCCTTTTAACTCTAGTCTGGCAGCGGATACGAGTTAGGGGTGTTACACTTGGCAACGTATGTGTAAGACCATAGTTGGACTATGGCATCGAAAAATTGAAGTATTTGTATCGTAAACATTTATAAGCTTGAAGTGATTTGGTATGAAAGTTGGTGGTAAATAGATATGTATCGGTATAGGTATGTATTGTAAACTATTCTAGTAACGAGTTAGAAAAAGTTGAAGACTTATGAGTTACGATATGGTTAAACTTTATGTTAGCTCATTGATTGATACTTTAAATGTTAATTATGTTATCCATTTTGAAATGTTAATGATTATTAAGACTATTTCATATTTACATACAAACTTACTAAGCTTTATAGCTTACTTTATTGAATTTTCGATGTTTTATAGTTCTACGAAGCTAGCTCAAATCCAGGGATCGTCAGAGACTTCATCGCACTATCGAACATCTATTTTGGTACTTTTGAAAGTGTGTATATATGGTATATGGCATGTATAGGCTTGATTCATTTTGGTATGTTTGATGAGCATGTATTTAGGCCATTTAAGTTGGCTTGTGATGATGAATTTATTAATGTTTAAAGATATGTAAATGGCTTTGTTTTGAGTTTGGTAATTGACCTATATTGAATGAATGAGGTTGAATTGATAATGCATGTTTGAAATGGTTTAATTAAATGAGTTATATATGTGAATTATGTCTAGTAAAGCAAGATGAGTTGATAGGTACTTAAATTGATAAATGGTAAAGAATTGGTATGATTTGAATATTGGTTGATGAAATTTGGTTGCATATTTGTGTCTTGAAATGGTACCATTTGAGTTATGTAGGTACATGCAAATTTGGGTGGCAAATTGGCTTAGTAGATAGCCTATTTTTGTCCACACAGGTAGAGACACGGACGTGTGTCTCAGCCGTGTGTGACATACGGTCATGTTACACGGCCGTGTGTCCCATGATGTTGAAATTGAAATGAAGTCAGTATGCTCCACATGGTCTCACACATGGGCATATGAGCAGTCGGGTGGCACAAGTTAGTATACCCTTTAATTGGCACACGGCCTAGCACATGGGCGTGTGACTTGGCTGTGTTGCATAAGCTAGTATACCCTACAAGTTTGGCACGACCTAACACACGGCCTGGCACACGGGTGTGTATGGCCACTTCGAAGGTCACAGGGGCTAGACACACAGGCGTGTGGTTGGCCGTGTAACCCAAGTCAGTAAGCTCACTTGTTTAGACACGGGGTAGGACGCGGGCTGGGATACAGCCATGTGATCCCATTTCGAATGTTCACATGGCCTGTGACACGGGCGTGTCTGGTGGCCGTGTGAGACACATAGCCTGGCCACACGGGCGTGTGTCCCCTATTTTGAGAAAAAATTACTAAGTGTTGAAAAATTTCCCGAGTTATCGGTTTAGTCCCAAACCATTCCCAATGCATGCTTAAGGCCTTGTAGGCTCGTTTAGGGGACACTATGGTTGGTTATGATTGAATTGTATTTGATTTGATAAATTGTATATGGATTATATGTTCAAAAGTGTTGTAAGTCTGGTAATGCTCTGTAACCCTATTCCGGCGTTGAATACGGGTGACGGGTGTTACATTTCCATTATTGCTGCACCCTTAACAAAATTACTGTAGAAAAATGTAGTGTTTGAGTGGACTTAGTTGTTGTAGTATTTGCGCTTAAGATTTGGCGCCACCATTTGTATGGTGAAAGATGTATTATCTATACAGAGCATAAAAGCCTTAAATATCTCCTGACCCAGAAGGAGATGAATTTAAGGTAGAGACAGTGGATTGAACTTTTAAACCATTATGATTCTGTGATAGAATATCATCTCGGTAAAGCTAATGTAGTCGCAGACGCGTTGAGTAGGAAGTCGTAAATGAATTGTGAGCTATCTTTACGAGTTTGAGTGTAATCGGAGATGGCAGATTGTTGGCTGAACTTCAAGTGAAGCCAGCTTTGTCTCAGCATATTAAGGAAAAGCAAGTAATGGATGAGGATTTGGTAAGGAAGATTCGACAAGTAGAGCAAGGTGTTAAGGGAGATTTTGATTTTAATATAGATTGTATATTAAGTTTTTGAGGGAGACTTTGTGTGCCAAATGATGTGGACTTGAGGCATGCAATCCTTACCAAGGCACATAGTAGCCCTTACAATATGCATCCTGGTAGTAGTAAAATGTATCATGATCTCCAAGAGATGTATTGGTGGACTGGTTTGAAACGTGATGTCACGAACTTTGTGACACGGTGCTTGGTTTGCCAAAAGGTGCAAGCAGAGCATCAATACACTTCAGGTTTGCTTCAACTGATTTCGTTTCTAGAGTAGAAATGGGAAATAATCACCATGAACGTTGTCTCGGGTTTACCTTTGACCCTAGCGAACAAGGACTTTGTGTGGGTAATTGTTGCTTGGTTCTTAAAGAGTGCACATTTTCTGGAAGTGTGTACTAACTATTCTTTGTAGAAGTTGGCAAAATTTTATATAACTGATATTGTACTTCTCTATAGAGTCCCTATTTCCAATATTTCTGATAGAAATCTGCGTTTTACCTCTAGATTCTAGAAGAGTATGCAAGAGGCTGATAAACTGTAAAAGTAACATATTTTAACCCCCATTCTTAAAGCATTTTTCGATGATTAATTATGTAAATTAGTGAATTTGATGCTTAGGAGAGCATTCGGGAGCGAAAGAAGTGAAAAACGAACCAAAATCAGAGAATAGAGTTGTTTCCATGATCCACGCGGGCTGGCCACACGCCCATGTGCCAGCCCGTGTCGATATCGCACCCTACTTCCCAGATATGCAGAAAAAAACCTAATTTTTAAGCTTTCTGAGCATTCTAAAGTCTATAAATACCAATTAGAAGAAGATCTAACGGGGCACTCAGAATCAACTTGAAAGCAGATCTTCTTCAAGATCGAAGATCTCCATTTAATTTCTTTCAAAGTTTTATTGATTTTCTTTATGTCTTGTTGTTATCTTAACTTCGAGATGTTTCTATTCAGGATTATGAACTAAATTCCCTAGATACCCAGGGAGGATGAAACCTATGATTAATCTTATTACTTAATTTATGTTTTTACGCGATAATTACTTGATTCTTGTTCTCATTTATGTATGCTTATTTCGCGTTTTAATATTTTTTAGGATATTAATTCATGTTTAATGTGTTTATTTCAGTAGAGCAAAAGTCCCTGTTTAAGAGTAGATCTAACATAATTGAGTGGAGTTGCATGCAATCCTAGAAATAGGATGACATAAATCTACCAATTTAGAGTCAAATCTAATAGGGGAATCCATAGATCGAGTTAATGCGACGATAGGGGTTTTAATTAGAAAGAGATTTTAATTAATCAACCTAGAGTCAATTGTTCTTACTCTCGAAAGAGATATTAATATAATTTAGGGATTTCTACGGATTAAGACACAAGTGAATAAATCGTTTAATTCAGATTCAGAATAATAGGTGAAGTCTAGGTGGATTCTTTTCTGGGTATTGTCTTTCTTATTGGTTATCTTCGATTATTTTCCCATTTCATTCTCTATTGCGTTCGTAGCTAAATTAGATTAGTAAATTTAGATTAAAAACAATCAGTTCAATTTATCGAATAAATAATAGGAAAACGGTAATTACTAGTACTTTTAGTCCTCGTGGATACGATATTCCCTACTCACATCTATACTATTGTTCGATAGGTATGCTTGCCTTTTTCGTTATTATAGTTAGTTTAGTGACCATCAAAGGCCTTGGGTTCGAAACTTAATTTTAGTATGGCTTATCACTCATAAATAGATGGACAGTCGAAAAGGGTGATTCAAGTCCCTAAGGATATGTTACATAGTTGTGTGATTGAGTTCAGTGGTAGTTGGAAGTGATATTTGCCCTTAGCAGAGTTTGCTTACAATAATAGTTTTCAGACGAGTATTCAGATGGCATCGTTTGAACCGTTGTATGGTAGGAAGTGTAGGACTCCTCTATGTTGGACAGAATTGGATGAAAAGTGGATTGTTGGGCCGTATTTGGTTTGAGAGACTAAAGAAAAGGTGAAATTGATCTGTGAGAGGTTGAAGGCAGCATAAGATAGGCAGAAATCTTATGCGGATTTGAAGCGTTGTGATATTAAGTTCCAAGTTGGTGATGAGGTCTTTTTTTTAAAGTATCACCTTGGAAGAAGGTTTTAAGATTCGGATGAAAGGGTAAGCTGAGTCTGAGGTTTATTAGACCTTATGAGATTGTTGAGAGAATTGGTTCGGTGGTGCATCGACTCAAGTTGCTGCCAAAGCTTGAGCATATCCATGATGTCTTCCATGTGTCCATGTTAAGGAAGTATCGATTGGACCCATCTCACATTGTCCAATAGAGGAGATTGAGGTTTGACTTGATCTCACTTATGAGAAGGAGCCGATTGAGATTTTGGCTCGAGAGGAAAACTTCTTGTGTATTAAGAGAGTTTTGTTGGTTAACGTTTTGTGGTGTAACCATGAAAAGAAAGAGACTAGTTGGGAAGCCGAAGACATGATGAAACGTCAATATCCCTATCTGTCAAGTTTAGGTAAATTTCAAGGACGAAATTATTTTTAAAGGGGGAAAGTTGTGTGTAAAGTGCTGGATCAATCAGGGACCACTACAAGCAAGCCTAAAGGCAAGGAAAAGCTTGTTTTAGCTTACGAATAGCAAGTGATGACCGGTGAGTGTTCCGGAGTCATTGCTGGTGTGCGTGATTAGTAGTGTTAATTCAGAGCTTAGGAATAGCCTAAACTCCTATCCTATGTTTCGAGTGTAAGTCTTTCTTATACTTTTTTCCTTGTTGTAAAATTACGCTTAATGAATGTCGAGTTGTGGAATGTGATGCTAATATGTCAAGTAGTGTAAGTGAATACTTATATGTGGTAGGAGATAATCTGATTTTAATGCACACATATGTGGTTGGATATGTGATGGCTCAATGAGCATAGTTGTGGCACTTAAAGTGCAATTAAATGTGAATTTGATAAGCATGCATTGTGTACAAGTTTGTGATGTGAATTGATGAATATGAACAAAGATTATGTGCATTAAAACATTAACTAAATGTGTGCATTTGCTGATATTTTCACCTTGTGATCTCTTGAAACCGTTGGATATAGTTGGCATGCCATAAGATTGTAAGTACTCACCTTTTTGTTTTGGGTATTGAGGCCCCGGGACAGGTTGGAGAGATAAGGGAATGCCGAGTTAAACTCTATTCATAGGCTTATGTTGGTGAGTTGGAAAGTGTTCAACTTTATGCGGTTATTTAGAATGGACAAGAAAATCGCAAACCCAATACATTAGGGCACGATTTCTAAATTTTCTAAATATAGAACATTGCCTTAGATTGGAAAATCTTATCTCGGAACAACAAAACGTCACATCCAGTGCATTAGGACACGACGTATCGAATTTTTGAGAATAAGCTTTTTTATTTAAAAATGTATTTGTTTCAAAAGGATATTCAGTTATTTAGATTAAACGAGAAAAAAAATCGAAACCCAATACGTTAGGGCACGACTTCCCGAATTTCTAAATAAGGAATATTACCTTTATGAAAATAATCAATTTTGTATTGGGTAAAAGTTTAGTAAAAACACAAGTTTGTAAAAAATAAAAAGAAATAAATCATGATATTAACAGGCATAACGGAATAATAATAAACGAGTTGTACGAATGACAAAAAGAAATGAAACAAACAAGCTATGTAATTTAAAAAGGAAATAATAGGTAAAAGTGATAAAAAGATAAAAATGACAATAAATAAGAATAATAAGGAAAAAAATAGAAAAAAAAATGAAAACTTAATAGTAAACTGATAAATAAATAAGTAAAATGGTAAAATAATATTAAGAATAATTCTAATAACAATAAAAGTAAAAATGCGTTGATGAGAACAATAATGGTAAGAAGCAAATGATAATAATATGGTAACGAAACAATAATAGAAATGATAATAAGGATAATACTAATAATAATGCAAAAATAATAATAAAATAAAGGAATAATATTAGTAATAATAATAATAATAAGGTAATAAAAATATCAATAATAATAAAATGATAATAGGAATAATAATAATACAATAATAAATAATAGTAATAATAATAAGGTAGAAAATAATAATATTATTAATTAAGAATAGTAAAGTTTGATGTTGTATAAAGCTTATAAATAAGTAAAATATGAAAACAAAAATAATATAATATAATAGTGATAAGAAGGATACTAATAATATTAATAATAATAACATAATAGTAATAATAATAATAGAAGAAATAATAATATAAATAGAAATAGCTGTAATAATAATAATAGAATAGTAATAGAAATAAAAATGAAAAAATAAGGAATAATAATAACAAAGTAATAATAACGATGATGCAAAAAAAATTAATACAATAATAGTAGCAATAATGGCCATTAATAAACGAAGTAACAATAAAATATATATATAAAATAATAATGTAATAATAGTAATAATAACCATAATATAATGATAAAAATAAAAATTACAAAATAGCTAAAAAGGACGAAATTGAATCCAAAACGGAAGTTTGGGGCTGATTTGAAATAAAATAAAAAAAGGGAGGACCTAATTGCAAGCCAAACAGACTTTCGGGGCAAATTTAAAGAAATTGAAAACTTGATTGTAAAACCATGAAAAGCAGAGGGACTGCGCGCATAAATATCCCCCTTTAAAAAAACACGCGATCCTGATGTTGGGGCGGGTCGGGTTAGGCCAAAATGATGTCGTTTTGGGTGTTTAAGGCTAGCCCCAAAACAGCATCGTTTTGGGAGGCTATTTAAGGCCAAAAATTTAGAAAAGAATTCATTCTTCACCTTTTTTTTTTTTTTAAATTTCCCTAACCCTCGTTTACTCTCTACAGGTTTAGGACTCCGGCATCGTTCCGGCCACTGGAACGCCACGGGATCAGTCGCCGGTGCCACCGTGCACGGCGGTCGGAGCCCCGAAAAGGTAAAGTTTTTATTTCTTTATTTCTTTTTTTTATAATACATATATATGTATATGTCGAAAAGAAGAAAAAAGGAAAACGCAAAAGAAGAACTTCGAAAAAAAAGAAGAAGAAGAAATCACTTCTCTTCCTCGATTTTGATTCTAGTTTTTAGGGATTAATCTCTGATTTTGTATTGGTATTTAATGAATTGCTTGTTTGTGAATTTGAAATCTTTCTTTGCATTCATATCTCTCCCGTTTACAAATGAAATTAGATTGGCTTTTATAGCCATTGTTTACAACTTGATAATGCTCTGTCTTTTCTATTTATTGTTGCAGGTGCTCTTGGCGGTCTTTAAATGACGATGGGTGTGGATCATGTGGGTGGTCGAGTTAAAGAGAGGCGATGAGTAGCTAGGTTTAGGGAAAATTAGGGTTTTTTATTTTGAGTTTGGGCTAGGGTCTGCTGGGCTTGGTTTAATTGTAATTGGGTTTGGGTCTTTAGTGGGCTAGTCTAGGTTATTTTGGGTTTAGGCTGATAGGTTTAGTTGGGTCTAGTTTTGGGTTTAATTTGGTGTATGGGTCGGGCAAATATGGGTCTTACAATCATTATTTGAATTATATATGAGCTATGTTGTATGTAAATGCATGTGAGAGTATATGCTAGCCTTGTGAGATAATGAAGCATGGTTATATTATTTTGCATTGATGAATATATGGTTGTAAATATGCCTTACTATGCTCCTACTTAATTTATGTTGTTGTGTATGCTTTGCGGTAATTCTTAACATTCACTTAGCTTATTTAATCTCACACACTCCACATTATAATTTTGCAGATAAGTAGAACTTTTGGTGTGAGTGGAGCAGAAAAGGAAGTGATCTAAGCAAGTCATAACTCTCGAGTTGGTGGATTTATGATCCTTTTGAACTGACTGAATAAAAGCAATGTGGGTTATAGTTTATTATTGCTATTATTTTTATGATTATTATGATTATTTTGAGATTAAACTTATGGATTGTTGATTTTGTATTTGTATTATGGATGTAGAAAAGTATTGATGCTTGGGATTGATATTAGTAATTCATTCTATAGTTGTTTGACTAATATGTGTTAATAAGCATGAAAGACGTTTCAACTTGTGAATTTTTAGCATTTTGGGTAAAAGTATTGATAATCACGTTGGATTTCGAAAAATTTTCAAAATGGTCCTTACTACTTGAATAATTCTATTTCTAATATTTATTAAAATGTTTAATTAGTCATGATTACATCTCTAAAGGTTGATAGTGGTAGTCATTGCTCTTATTTGAAACTGTGTATGCATGTGTAGAAGTTCCGATAGTTGTTGTAGCATCCTATAACTTGGATTCGACGACCAGACCGGGTTAAGGGTGTTACAAAACAAATTCCTCTTAAAATGGTACATTTTACTGAATCTGATGAATTACAAATAGATGAATTACATACAACATCCCAATCCTCTGATGAAAATGAACCTTTAATTAATATGTTAACCAAAGAGTAAGAGTTCATCTTTGAACTTATTGATAAAATTCAAGACCCAAAACTTAAAAGTTTTAAAATTAAAATCCTCATTAAAAGATAAATCAAAAAAGAAAAAGAAATTATCCTTAGTCAATCACAAATGTACAATATAAAATATATAATATTTAATAAATAAGAAAAAACGAAACCCGGACAATTTACAAATTCTGAATTACAATTGGAAATAACAAATTAAATTAGAGCTTTCCCAGCTTAAAATTGAACAATAAGAAATGAAAAATCAAATCCAAACTTTAAAACATGAAATCTCAAAGGATAGTTCTTCAGAAATTGAGCCCGAGCCTAAAAAAAATACAGAAGAATATAATGTGATTCTCACTGAGGTATCTATCCAAAGATATTTAATAAAAAATATTATTATAAATAATGAATTTCAATTGGAAACAATAGTTCTTTTTGACATAGGAGCAGATAAAAACTGTACTAGAGAAGGGATAATTCCAACAAAATATTATGACAAAACATCAGAATCTCTTAAAGCTGCAAATGATAAAAAAAAAACTCAAAATTACTTACAAAATCCTCAATGCAGAAATCTGCAACAAAAGTATAAAATATCAAACATGTTTTTTAATGGTAAAATATATTACCCAAAATAAGGAATCTCAACCTATTAAAATCTTTATCCATCCATAATGGGCAAATCAATAATTTAATTAATCATAAACAGAAGCAAATTTCTTTTTTAAAAGAAGAAATATGTTTTTAAAAAAATTAACTAAACAATTAGAAAAAGAAAAGAAGTTAAAAAAAGGATAAAACAAATTAAAGAAGAAATAGAATCAATAATTTGTTCTCGCATTCCTAATTCTTTTTGGAATAGAAAAAAACCTGAAGTAACATTACCATATGAAAATAATTTTGATGAAAGAGAAATACCAACAAAAGGATGGCCAATACAAATGAATAAAGAAATGAAAGAATTTTATATAAAAGAAGTATAATGTCTTCTTAATAAAAAATTAATCAGGAAAAGGAGTTTTCTTTGGAGTTGTTTAGCATTTTATGTGATGAAAAATGCAAAACTTGAAAGAGGAACGCCAATATTAGTCATTAATTACAAACCTCTCAATCAAGCTTTGAAATGGATTAGATACTCAATTCCAAATAAAAAAGAATTCCTACAGAAATTTTGCATTGCAAATATTTTCTCAAAATTTAACATGAAATCAGGATTTTGGCAAATCCAAATTAAAGAAGAAGAAAGATAAATTGGTTCACCAATCAAAAAATGGATTGAGTCCCTTTCTCAATCCCTAAAAGTGGCATTATCCTTTTCTAAACTAAAAGAGGAAATTCCTCTCAACAAATTTATGTTGAAATAATAAATATTTCAAAAAGAAATAAAGAGATTGTTTTACACAAACAAAAATCTCTCAAAAAATATTTTAAAAGAAACATCTCTCCAAGATGTTTTCCCAAAAGAAGAAGTGTCTTCACAGACCGCTACCTCAAAATCCTCACAATATTAGTCGAGTTCGCGTACGATAATAGTTTCCAGTCTAGTATTCAGATGGCACCTTACGAGGCTTTGTATGGTCGTAAGTGTCATACCTTATTGTGTTGGACTGAGTTGGTTTCTCAGACTGAGATAAAGTTAGACTGATTCGGGATCGTCTTAAGGTAGCTTCTGATAGGTAGTAGTCTTATTCGGATCTGAAGAGGTGAGATATCAAATATTCTGTGGGTGACTATGTTTTTCTTAAGGTATCTCCGTGGAAGAAGGTCCTTTGGTTTGGATGTAACGGCAAGTTGAAACCTATGTTCATTGGGTAATATCGAATTTTGAAACGTGTGGGATCGATTGCCTATTAGTTAGAGCTACCTCCAGAGTTAGATCGTATTCATGATGTATTCCACGTCTCTATGTTGAAGTGGTATTGGTCGAACCCATCTCACATTGTTTCTGTTGAGGAGATTGAGGTAATATCGAATTTAACTTTCAAGGAGGAGCCGGTTCAGATTCTGGATCGAGACGTTAAGGTCTAGAGGAGGAAGATCATTCCACTAATTAAGGTTCTGTGGTAGAATCATGGTACTGAGGAAGCTACTTGGGAACCTGAAGACTCGATTCGATAGCAATATATGCATATGTTTGAATCACGTAAATTTTGAGGTCGAAATTTCTTTTAGGGGGAGGAGTTGTAACAACCCAAAAATCTAAGTTTTTGATTCATTAAATTCAAATGAAGTAATCGGTTTGGTCCAGTGGTTAAGCGACTTGTGCTCTTTGGGCACGGGTTCGAGTCTTGGCTTTAGCAACTAGAATTATTTTTTGTTTGTTAGTGGTCTTTTGGGTTGTTCGGCTAGTAGAGTATAGATTGGAATTGAATTCCTAAAATAATATGATTATGGAGATAATGTGGTTATTTTGTTCCCCCAACTTTTCTCTCCATTTTTCTTTCCACATTTCTTTGTTCGTCAAGTTTGTTTTGTTTCTTTTTTTCTTCTTTTCTTCTTTTTCTCTCTCTTTGTCGTTTCAATATTACTTTTGTTCTTTTCTTTTGGTATTTCATTAACTATTAAGAAGGCAACTTTAATCTTTTATTTTTGTAAATAAATATTAGTAAGTGTGATTATTCTATTGATTATTTGTGTAAGTGACTGTTGATCCTTCCTCTTTTAGTAGCAGGCTTATTATTTTGTTTTCCTTTCTGTTAGTTTCATTGGGTTGTGGGTTGACAATGTTGAGAATGTTCAGTAAGTTTAATTGTTTGATTGTCTAGGTGAGGTTGGCGAGTTGATTAATACTCTGACATCCTAGGATTGTTGGTGGGCTAGTGAATTCTTGAAGGTTTAAATCAATTCAAGTTTTAGTTGTTGAATTCTTTTGCTTTAACTTTGGTGTTTGTAACACCCCTAACCCGTGTCCGTCGCCAGATTAGGGTTAAAGGCATTACCGGACAGATAAAAAATATTTACAGAAATTTCATACCACCATTCATCAATCGCAATCACAGTGTCCCTTAAATAGGTCAACGAGACCTTAATCATGCTTTAGAGTAGGGCCGGGACTAAACCGAACACATACAAAAATTCTCGAAAATTTTAAAACTTTTCTAAGTTATGTAGGACACACGCCCGTGTAGGCAGGCCGTGTGTCTTCCACGGGCATCAGACACCCTCATGTCATGGTCGTGCCAAATCAGGGCATGTATACTGACTTTTCCATATGGCCACTAGGCACGCCCGTGTACCATGGTCGTGTGCTCATAGGTCATATACTGACTTAATCCCAAGGCTACGAGGCACGTCCGTGTGCCAATGCCGTGCACACTTAGCTAGATCCTGACTTAATCCCACGGTCAATAGGCACGCCCGTGTGCCACGACCGTGTAGGCAAAACAGGCTACTTGTAAAACCATATTGCCACCCACAATAAGGTCATACCTATAAGCACAAGCAATCCTATTTCCAAAATCAAATGACAACCAAAAACATACCAAATGGTCATCATATTATTCCATTCAACCTTATTACTAACTATGCTAATTTGTTCAATCAATTTCCATGTAAATCCAAGTATAATTCAACCATAACCTCATTAAATTACTAAGGCATCGATTCATCTATAAGCTTACCATTCATAAGGCTATCTCACTGCCATCAAGACATACCAAAACAAGCATCATATATCATATTCACAATGTATATTACCAACACTTAACAAGCCACATCTCATGCCTACTTTATACACATTTCAAAGATATCCAAGGTGACTAGCCTATACATGCCATATCTAACTATATACATTTTCAAAATATACCAAAATGAGTTTAGGTAGTGTGATGACGATCCTCGACGGTCTCGAGCCTTCAGTAGCTTTGACGATCTAAAAAAAACAGAAACAAAGACACACACAGAGTAAGCTTTCAAAGGCTTAGTAAGCCAAAATACGAATAAACTTAACATAAAATGCACATAGTCATATTGATCTAATGACCATAATAGTTCTCATAAAAAATTCATCTCCTTCTTTCTTTGGCTCATTTACTTAGCCATAACTTACCACATTCTCAACTCATATACCATATATGCACATAGCTCAATTAAGCATAATATCACATAACATCTCATCATATCATTGCACATATTCATTTTGGTAAATTCATAAAGACACTAACCTTTCATACACACCTTGTGTACTTATCAAACATACCTAAAACAGATAAACTTTCACGTAATCGTTCATAGCTCAGAATTGCCCGTTGAACCGTTCAAAATCTAATAGGATATACAGAATACTTAGAACAGTCGTACAATGCAAACGTCCCAGACGTGGTCTTACATGTAATCAGATGTCAATGCCACTGTCCCAGATAGGGGCTTACACGAATTAATACGATGCCAATGTCCCAGACATGGTCTTATACGTAAGTCTCATACCGACGCCAACGTTCCAGACGTGGTCTTACACGAAATCTCGAATCAATGCCAACGTCCCGGACGTGATCTTACATGATAAATAGAACAGACACCTATGTCATGACATAGCTAATCATATCTATTCCTAGGTTCATACGGGACTTCTCGGACATTGTCACTATGTCAATCTTTTTTCGAAATTCATGTACACATCATCTCGTAAACATTCATCATTATTTATAGTCATATGAACATACGTAATTCAATACAAATACGTTTATTTTCATAATAACTTATCTCGGATTTTCGTTCGAACTCGTTTATTCAACTATCTTAGCTTTCCAGCGGTCTAAGTCCATTTTCTTCAGTTCTTGATCTATACATATTCAAATTTAACCCTTTTATTTAACAACACATTCAATTCAATCCAAATTCACATATTTAGGGCTATTTGCAACTTAGCCCTCACATTTGCACACTTTATCAATTTAGTCTATTTTTCTCAAAACATCAAATATACCAAATCATCATTTAACCATGCTTAGCCGAATGTCCATATATCTCATACAAGTCCAAACATTTCATCAAATTCACAATTTATTCCCTCAAAATGCTATTTTCTCAATTTAGCCCTATTTAGCTAAATTCATCCAAATTCCAAGAACAAAACATGTTCATCAAATACATATCTTTCATATTTCACTATTAAACATCACAAATCACATGATTTCATCAAAGTCTCATTTCACAAACATCATCAATTCTCAAAATTGAAGCATGGGTTTTGTAGTAGACAAAGCAACGATTGCAAAAACGTAAAAATTATCAAAAACCGAAGTCAAAACTTACCTTAATTCAAGCTTGTATGTGTCGAATGCCCTAGCTTTTTCTTTCTTTTTCTTTTGTTCAATATTTCGAAAAAAAGATGAATAAAATGGCTTATTATTCTAACCTTTTATTTTATTAACATCATATTACTAATTTAGTTACTAAATTAGCCTTATACTTAACACTTATACATGAAATATTAAAGGCATTTAAGACCTTTATCCATCCACTATCTATATATATTGGCATAATAACAACATAAGGCCTCCACCTTGATAAGCCACAACACATAGGCACTTTAACATATAGCATACAACTTCCACATTTAATGCAATTCAATCCTTTTTTTCAAATTAAGCACACAGACAGACAAATTAATTTACAAAATTTTAACACATGCTTAATCACATATCAACGACCCAGAAAATAATAGTAAAATATTATTCTAACTCGAATTTGTGGTTCCGAAACCACTGTTTTGACTAGGGTCTAAACCGGACTGTTACAATTCTCCACCCTTAAGGATTTTCATCTCCGAAAATCTTACCGTTTAACAAGTTCGGATATTCCTGTTTCATTTAATCTTCAGACTCCCACGTAGCCTCTTCTATTCTGTGTCGATGTCGTAACACTTTTACTAACGGAATTTTCTTGTTTCTCAACTCTTTCACTTCACGAGCTAAGATATGGATCGGTTTCTCTTCATAAGTCATGTCAGATCGGATATCAATCTTAGACAGAGTTATCACATGTGACGGATCAGAACGATATCTACGGAGCATCGAAACATGAAATACATTATGTATCTTTTCTAACTCGGAAAGCAGCAACAATCTGTATGCAACAGGTCCAACTCGCTCAACGATTTCATACGGTCCGATAAACCTCGGACTCAATTTGCCTTTACGTCCGAATCAGAGTACTTTCTTCCACGGAGATACTTTCAGAAACACTTTATCGCCGATCTCAAATTCAATGTCTTTTCTTTTCAAATCTACGTAAGATTTCTGACGATCAGATGCTGCTTTCAGACTATTTCGAATTACTTTTACTTTCTATTCAGTATCTTTTATCAAATCAACCCCGTGTATCTTGTAATCATTGAGCTTGGTCTAATACAGAGGTGTTCGACATTTACGTACGTACAGAGCTTCATATGGTGCCATTTTAATACTTGACTGAAAACTGTTGTTATAAGAAAATTCAATCAATGGTAGATATTGTTCCCACGTACCTTAAACTCAAGAATGCAACATCTCAACATGTCTTCGAGAATCTGAAAAATCCGTTCGAACTGACCATCCGTCTGTGGATGAAAAGCGGTACTGAAATGCAATTTCGTGCCTAAAGCATCTTGTAATTTCTTCCAAAAATGTGATGTGAATCTCGGATCTCTATCAGACACAATGAATAATGGTACCCCGTGCAACCTCACAATCTCAGAAATGTAAAGCATGGCTAGTCTATCAAGTGAATAGTCAGATCGGATAGGAATAAAATGGGTGGATTTTGTCAATATATCAACTACAACCCAAATCGCATCTTTCTTTCTCGGAGTCAGAGGCAATCTTGAAACAAAATCTATTGTTATTCTATCCCATTTCCACTCAGGAATCAAAATCGGCTGTAGCAATCCAGACGAAACCTGATGTTCTGCTTTAACTTGTTGATAGACTAAACACTTCGAAACAAAATCAGATATATCTCGTTTCATTCCAGACCACCAATAATGTTGCTTTAAATCGTGATACATTTTAGTGCTTCCTGGATGAACAGATAATCGACTATTATGAGCTTCATTCAAAATCAACTGAATCAACTCTAAGTTTCTCGGAACACAAACCCGATCTTGGAATCTCAAACAATCACTATCATCAACTCTAAATTTAGAATCAGAGTTCGAATCACACTGATCTCGTTTCGCCATTATTTCATTATCCATTTTTTGAGCATCACATACATGTTGTAAAAACAACGATTTTTCTTTCAATTCAGCTACCACTGCACTATCATTAGACAAGTTTAATTGAGCATTCAAAGCAAGCAGTGCAAATAATGATTTTCTACTTAGTGCATCAGCAACAACATTTGCTTTTCCCGGATGATAATCTATCACAAACTCATAATCTTTCAACAGTTCTAACCATCTTCTCTGACGCAGATTCAAGTCTTTCTGGGTCATCAAGTATTTTAGACTTTTATGATCTGAAATACATGGCATTTTTCACGGAACGGGTAATGGCGCCAAATCTTTAATGCGAAAACAATCGCCGCTAGCTCGAGATTATGAGTCGGATAATTCTTTTCATATGGCTTCAATTGTCTCGAGGCGTAAGCTATTACTTTACCTTCTTGCATCAAAAGACATCCAAGACCATTCAACGAAGCATCACGATAGATCACAAATTCTTTTCCCGATTCTGGTTGTACTAAAACCGGAGCTTTAGTTAATAGAGTTTTCAATTGATCAAAACTATTCTGACATTTATCGGACCATTCAAATCTTATATCTTTCTGAAGTAATCGAGTCAACGGAGTAGCTATCGTTGAAAAGCCTTTTACAAACCGACGATAATAACCAGCGAGTCCCAGAAAGCTACGAAGTTCTGATACATTTTTCGGAGGCTTCCAATCTAAGGTAGCAGAAATCTTGTTCGGATCAACTCGTATACCAGAGGCCGATACAGAATGTCCCAGAAAACTGACTTCACTTAACTAGAATTCACATTTGCTAAATTTCGCATACAATTGATTTTCTCGCAAAGTTTGCAACACAATTCTTATATGCTCGGCATGTTCAGTTTCATCTCGTGAATAAATCAAAATGTCGTCAATGAATACAACGACAAATCGATCTAGGTATGATCTTAAAATTCTATTCATGAAATCCATAAAAACGGCAGGAGCATTCGTTAATCCAAAAGGCATCACTAAGAATTCATATTGTCCGTACCTCGTTCTGAAAGCCATCTTCGGAATGTCTGAATCTTTCACTCTCAATTGATAGTATCTCGACCTCAGATCAATCTTTGAAAACACCGTCGCTCCTTTTAGCTGATCGAACAAATCATCAATCCTGGGCAACAGATATTTATTCCTTATTGTCACCCTGTTCAACTGACGATAATCAATGCACATTCTCATCGTGCCATCTTTCTTTTTCACAAAAGAACAGGAGCATCCTAAGGTGAGAAACTCGGTCTAGCGAACCCTCTATCAGTCAACTCTTACAATAGTGGTTTTAACTCTTTCAATTCTGTCGGTGCCATTCGATATGGAGCTATCGAAATAGGAGCCGTACCAGGCAACAGATCAATACCAAATTCAACTTCGCGTATTGGAGGCAAACCCAACAATTCTTCAGGGAACACATCAGAATACTCACATACAATAGGAACTGATTCAATTTTCCTTTCAGACATTTTCGAATCAATCACATACGCAAAATATGCTTCATACCCCTTTTTCACATAACTTTGAGCTTTCAATACAGATATCACAGCGGGCAATCTGTTCAATTCACTAGACTCAATCTGAACTATTTCATTATTCTGACCTTTCAAATCAATGATCTTTCTTTTACAATTCACAATCGCATCATGCAATGTCAACTAGTCCATACCCAGAATTATATCAAATTCATCAAAAGGTAATAACATCAAATCAGCATGAAAACAGATATCTCTAAACATCAACGGACAGTTCTTGCTAAATTTATAACAACCTAAGGGGTTTGATACTTTTATAACAACCTCGGTAGACTCTACAGGAAAAGTCTTACTGAATACTAAATTTATGCATATATATATATATATGTGAATGTGTAGAACTAGGGTCTATCAATGCAATCACAGAAGTATCATAAAGTGCAAATATACCCGTTATAACATCAGGAGACGAAGCTCCTCCCGAGCTCGGATAGCATATGCTCTGGCAAGCGCTCTAGCTTTAGATCTCGCTACAGTGTCTCTCGTAGTTTTTTGACTACCACTGACATTTCTTGCATTCCGGAAAGGTCTACCCCTTGCTGGGACGTTATCGGATCTTGAATTCTGAGCAGTCTCTTGCTCCACAGACTCTGGGCAATCACATATAAAATGATCTAACGATCCACATCTAAAGCAGGCTCGATCATTCAATCTACAACTTCCCGGATGTCTTTTCCCACAATGTTTAGATTCAGGTTTTTCAGATTGAACATTTCCAACACTTGCTATTGAAGTTGTCGGAGCTTTAGAACTCAATTGTGATCTAGCTTGATCTCTACTCGAATGTCCCACATTCAACTTTGAACGGCTATACTCATCTCAAAATTTCTTCAAACATACTGAAATGATCTACTCTGAAATCTCTTTCTCACATCTCTAGCCTCAGACTTAGCCTTTTTTTTTATGTTTCCCAAGTACTTCAGCTTTGCACGCTCGATCAACAAGCACAACAAACTCTTTTATCTCGAAAATCCCGACTAGCAGACGAATATCTTCATTAAGGCCATCTTCAAATCTTTTGCACATTATTGCTTCAGTCGATACATATTCGCGAGCGTACTGACTCCATCTCACGAACTCTCGTTCATATTCAGTGACAGACATTCGGCCCTGCTTCAATTTTAGAAATTCTTTCCGTTTCTGATCGATGAATCTTTCACTGATATATTTCTTCCAAAACTCAATATGAAAGAAGTCCCACGTGACTCGCTCTTTCGGAACAACAGAAATCAGAGTTTTCCACCACTGATAGGCCGCATCTCGTAGTAGTGATATAACACATTTAATATTTTCTTCCGGAGTCAAAGACATTTCATCGAATACCCGAATTGTGTTTTCTAACCAGAACTCGGCCTTTTCGGTATCATCATCACTAGTTGCCCTGAACTCTTTAGCCCCATACTTACGAATTTTGTCAACCGGAGGCTTATTCAGCATATTCGGATACATAGCCGGTGGTACAACTGAAGCCTGAGGAGGACTAACCGAAGGTGGAGGGTGCGAAACAGCCGGATTATTTCTTACAAAATGAGTGAACCACTCACTCATCATCTGAAAGAAAGCTTGTTTAGCTTCTCCCTCTTGACCTCTCGAAGCCGGTCTCGATTTAGAGGGCGCCGTCCCTTGCGCGGGAGTTATGGCGCAATACTTTCTACATCGTCAGTTATGGCTCTTTCGGAATCCATTACTATACGGAAATCACATTTTTCACGTCAGGATTCATCACACTATCACAGTTCAAATATATGGCATGTATAGCTAGACTTTGACACGCTACGTTAGTCTAAGAATCGACTAAACCATAACTCTGATACCAATCAAATGTAACACCCGTAACCCGTGTCCGTCGACGGATTAGGGCTACAGGCGTTACCGGATGATCGAAAACATTTACAGAAATTTCATACAACCATTCATCAACCTCAATCTTAACATCCCTTAAATAAGTCAACGAGGCCTTAATCATGATTTAGAGTAGGGTCGGGACTAAACCGAACACATACAGAAATTCTCAAAAATTTAAAACTTTTCTAAGTTATTCAGGACACACGCCCGTGTAGGCAGGCCGTGTGTCTTCCACAGGCATCAGACACCCTCATGTCATGGTCGTGCCAAATCATACGGCCACTAGGCACGCCCGTGTACCATGATCGTCTGCTCATAGGTCATATACTGACTTAATCCCACGGCTACCAGCCACGTCCGTGTGCCAAGGTCGTGCACACTTAGCTAGATCCTGACTTAATCCCACGGTCACTAGGGGCCCGTGTACCACGATCGTGCATGCAAAACAGGCTATTTGTAAAACCATATTGCCACCCACAATAGGGTCATACCTATAAGCACAAGCAATCCTATTTCCAAAATCAAATGACAACCAAAAACATACCAAATGGTCATCATATTATTCCATTCAACCTTATTACTAACTATGCTAATTTGTTCAATCAATTTCCATGTAAATCCAAGTATAATTCAACCATAACCTCATTAAATTACTAAGGCATCGATTCATCCATAAGCTTACCATTCATAAGGCTATCTCATTGCCATCAAGACATACCAAAACAAGCATCATATATCATATTCACAATGTATATTACCAACACTTAACAAGCCACATCTCATGCCTACTTTATACACATTTCAAAGATATCCAAGGTGACTAGCCTATACATGTCATATCTAACTATATAACTTTTCAAAATATACCAAAATGAGTTTAGGTAGTGTGATGACGATCCTCGATGGTCTCGTGCCTTCAGTAGCTTTGACGATCTAAAAAAACAGAAACAAACACACACAGGCTAAGCTTTTAAAAGCTTAGTAAGCCAAAATACAAATAAATCTAACATAAAATGCACATAGTCATATTAATCTAATGGCCATAATAATTCTCATAACAAATTCTTCTCCTTCTTTCTTTGGCTCATTTACTTAGCCATAACTTACCGCATTCTCAACTCATATACCATATATGCACATAGCTCAATTAAGCATTATATCACATAACATCTCATCATATCATTGCACATATTCATTTTGGTAAATTCATAAAGACACTTACCTTTCATATACACCTTGTGTACTTATCAAACATACCTGAAATATGTAAACTTTCACGTAAACGTTCATAGCTCAGGATTGCCTATTGAACTGTTCGAAATCTAACAGGATATACAGAATACTCAGTACAGTCGTACAAAGAAAGGAGAAGATTTTTAGGGTTTTTCCATTTGTGTCTTTGATTAAAGTATGTTTCAAGCTCGGTTTTTGATAATTTCTACATTTTTTTGTAATCGTTGCTTTGTGGTTTACAAAACCCATGCTTAAATTTTGTGAATTGATGATGAATTTGAAATGTGTCATGGATGAATTCATGAGCTTTGTGAAGTTTGGTGATGGATTATGAAAGATATGTGTTAGATTAACATATTTTGTCTTTGAATTTTTGATGAATTTGAGCAAATTGGGCTAAGTTGAGAAAAGTGTAAATTGAGGGACTAAAATGTAAATTAAATGAAATGTGTGGACTTGTATGAACGTAGAGAGAATTCGGCTAGGCATGGGTGAAGTGAAATTTTGTGTATTTTGTGATTTTGTGAAATAGGGACTAAAGTGTCAAAATGTGAAAATGTGAGGGCTATTTTGTAAAATGCCCTAAATATGTGTTTTTGGACTAAATTGAATGAATTGGTGATTGAATGAGTTAAATTTGAATATGAATAGACCAAGAAAGGAGAGATTCGAATCGAGATCGAGGCAAAGACAAAGTGCTCGATTAATCGACTGTTTTGGTACTACGACGTCCGAGGTAAGTTCGAATATAATACGTTTTCTTAAACTATGTTTAATTTCTATGAAATAATAGTTATGTGAATATTGAATTCATAATATAATGTGTGGAATCGAGATAGTTGGCACTAAGTGTGCGTATTTAGAAACGAGACAGAGACGATTAGCACTGTGTGTGCAAAACAATAGAAGCTTTGGCTTATTGAGTTGGCACTGTGTGTCCGATACCGATATAAGCTCGGTTAAACGTATTGGCACTAAGTGTGCGATGACAATTATGTTTCAACTATGAAAATGGCACTCAGTGTGCGATGACAATTATGTTTCAACTATAAAAATGGCACTAAGTGTGCAAATAAATTAAAAGATTAGCAAAGGTAGATTGAAATGTAAAGTTGAGCGCTTGAGTAGCATTATTGGTGAGTAACCATGGGATGGCTAAGGTATGTATGATATCTATGTGGTTGGTGAATTTGAATGTAACATCCTAGAATTTGAATTTTATATGTTGCATTATTTTGGTGCTGAGCTTGTTAGACTATCAATTGTGTGTGTTTAGGTAGTCCTGAGATGGCTCAAGATTTCTTTGGATCTAGTAAAAATTTTTGGCAATTAGCATTTTAAGGAAATGGAGTAAGTGACTTTAAAGCTTAAGGAAATAAATTGGTAAATAGCTTGCCTAATTGAGCTATTAGTAAAGAGGAGATGGCGCCATATGTGTTACCTTGAGGGAAGGAGTTCGAATCCCTTTGTGTGCATTTGTGATTTTTATTTTTTTACTTTCCATCCTTATAGTGTCGACCAAGAACTAATTATGGTAAGTTGGACTTCTATTTTTATGGCAAGATGGCTAAGGGATTAAGGAAAGATTGAAGTTAGGGAAAGGAATCAAATGAAAATGGCATGTAAGGGGAGCATGAGGCTTATTCCATGGGTGATGTTTTGGAAAGTTTGGGTGGCCAAACTTTTGACCATTTGGCTATGTATATGGACGGTTTTTGGGGCTAGGGGGGATGGCCGAATTTTATTAACATTTTGGTAAGGCTTAGGTCCTAGTTTTTGGTCAATTCCATTTGCAAATAGTGTATCATTTTTCTCCAAAACTCTTTTCCCCTAGCCGAATGTGGTCAATAGCAATAGGTAAATTCTTGGTTATTTTGGCCATTTCTTTTTGACCAATTTGGTATCATTTTCTTTTCTCCCTAAACTCTTTTCTTCTTTGTGCCGAAACCATGCAACCTTGAAGAGGCATAATTCTTTTCTTTTCTTTCTCTTTGCCGAATGCATACAATCTTGGAGACCATTTCCTTGTTCATTTTTAATCCTTGAAAACCGAAACTTAAACACCATATCTTCTACTTCTTTTTCTTCTTCTTTTCTTTTTGCAAAAACTCTCAAACATCACTTCCCCTCTAATATTCTCACCATAGCCGAAATTTCCATTCTTCCATTGAACTCTCTTTTCCATTCGAGTTGTCATTCATACTTTGATCAATCGGTAAGTGATCCATTTCAACGTTTTTCTTTATTTTATTCTTTCTCTTAGTGCTGAATCTATACCTTAATGTGGGATGGCCATATTGATCGAGACCATCACCATACTTTCTCTCATTCGAAATCACTTTTCTTTGCCATAGAAATATAGTGGAAGGCCAAAACTTGGAGTTTTCGAAGTCATCGTTTAATCGCTAGAATTCGGTCAAAAAAAATCTCTAAGGTAAGGATTCTTCGAATATGCTATAATCTTTTTTTATTATTTGTTAAGATAGTGATGATTAATCGATATTATTATAGGGACTCTATCGCTCAATCTTTCATCTTGAGATCATACGGATCCTTGTGGTAAGCCGACCTCACTTCTAAGATCAATCGTTCATAATAACGTAATATTAGTTTGGACAATATTTGTTTTCAATGGAGGCGAACAATATCGAATCAAAAGGGGTAGTGATTGGTGATCGAAAAAGGAGTGGATTAACAATCCCTACTCCTAAATTCAAGCGAAGGGCTGTATCGGCGATACGAGACTTTCTCCGAGTTGTGGACCGTTAACCGAGGAAAACCGACAAATTGTAGTTGTTCATGATTCCGAGGGTAAAATTTTATATCGTTTGTTTTAAAGTAGATTTATTAAATCGCATACGTTTACTAATCGGGCGTTATAAAATTTTAGGTGTCGACGATCGAGAGAGCGTAGTGCTTACCGTAATCAGGTGTGTAATCTCACACCGTATTGCATGGGTTAGATATTTTAAAACGTGTTAGTGGTAAATCGCTTGATTTAATTACATCTTAGTGAAATCGGGTACAATGGTATAGTTATCACTATTTTGGTAAAATTATGAAATCGGTATTAAGACTGTAAAAATTTCGAAAATACCCCATTAGGCCAAATCGATAAATGTTGTTATATGGACCAAATGAAATATTTGCTATATGGGCCAAATTGAGATATTTGATATATGGGCCGTTTGATATTTGCTATATGGGCCAAATTGAGATATTTGATATATGGGTCATTTGATATTGTTATATGGGCCGATTTGTGATAAATTAAGAAATGGGCCAAGATGATTTTGCTTAAATGGCCAACTTGATAAATTATTATAATGGGCCAAAATGTTCGTAAGAAATATTTGAATGAATTGTTGTGAATGGTTATGCATTAAATACATAAATTGCATGGGGTGGGAAAATGATGAAAAGAAGTTCTGGTAGCTCTGCTACATAATTGTGGTGGCTCTGCCACAAATCTGAAAAATGGCAATGCCATGTAAATTCTGATAATCTGGTGGCTTGTCCACAAATTTGATATATACGGCTTAATGCCTACTTTGGTGTGATGGCGGGGTGGGTGACTAAAGCTCCCCACAGTTGTGCTGGTTGGTACAAGTGGTGTGTAGCGGATAGAAAATTAGGTTTGGGTTGGGAATTTCATATTGCATGCATATTATGTATGATATTTATGATTGTAAATGGGCTTTGGCCCAAATAAATGATTAATTGGATTTTGGCCCGGTGGACAATGGTAAGTGAATTGCACATTGAGTTCTAGTAACTCACCCCCTTTTTCCTTATCCCATTCAAGTAATGATCAGTGATGGAGACTTGGGCCGTGGACGACTCGGTGGAGGCCATACTTCGTAAACGGTTAAATTTGGATTTTGGATTTCTTTCAGTCTTTTTAATTACTTTGCTATTTTGAATTAAGGTTGTAATAAGGCCTCTGGATTAATTTTTGTTTTGTTTAATGTTTGATGATTTTATAAACTGCTTTAAGTAATTCAAATTGAGATTTTATGTTTTCTAAAACCTTAAATAAACGTTTTATTCGAAATCGAATATACAAAAAGGATTTCATAGAAATTATCATATTTTTAACTCGGAAATTTACTCCTAAAAAAATTTTCATCAATTCTTTATGAAAAAATATTTTCTTTAAATTACTTTTAAAATTTTTCTCGAACTATTATCAAAGTTACGATTTATAAGATCTTACATCTCAATTTATTGATTTGTCAATCAAATCTTTTACTCGATAAATACTTTATCAAAATTTTGAAATCTGTTTTTACTTAAAAAGGAATCAAAGTATACTTATTTCGTGTGACATGTTAAATCTGGCCTTAACGCATAGGCCGGGTTTGGGGTGGTACATTGAAAGTAGATGAATGGAAGGTTATGTGAGTATCTGATATAGTTGAGTTTGTGGATCATTGGTAAATTATCTATGTGATGGTTCAATTAGTAGATTGACTTGATTTAATAAGTCTATTGTATTATATTACGAACTTACTAAGCTTTTGAAAGCTTATTGTGTGATTTGTTTCTCCGTTTTACAGTGTCAGTGGAGCTAGCTCGGATCTGGGGATTGTCAGCATCTCTATCACACTATTGGCAATCTATTTTGGTACTTTTGAAGATGTGTATATTTGAATATGGCATGTATAGGTTAGACAATGTGGCATGTATTGAGTTGTATAAACTTGCCAAGTGATATGCTTGGGAGTTGAATGTTGTTGGTTATACTTGATGCTATGAAAATGTTGATTTTGGTATGATATAGTGAGTTTGGAATTGGTATATTTATGCTTTAATTGGTTGATGAGAATGGCATATTAAATGTGAACTTGTAATAGGATTAAATGATGTATAGTGATAGGTTTTGAGATGTGAAATTGATTGTGTTTGGATGAGCTTATTTGAGTAAAATGATGCTTGGTTAGATATACTATAATTGAGGAAGAATTGGTGTTAATATGAATATATTTGGATGCATTTTAAGGCATGATTTGGTATTGATTTGAGGCTTGTAGGTGATTCAAGGTGTGGGAGGCAAGTTTGGCCTTGAAAATGGCCTATAATTGCCCACACAGTTGAGCATACGTGCGTCTGGCTCGACCGTGTCGTTTAAGTTTGCCAAGTGAAACAAGTCAGTAGCGACCACGGGCTGGACACATAGGCGCGTGGACCGGCCGTGTGTGGTGTAAGTCGATGTCGACCACGGGTGAGGCACACGGACGTATCTCAGGCCGTGTGGACAAGTCAGTATGTATGCCCTGTTTTGACACGGCTTGGATAGATGGGCATGTCCGAGGCCGTGTGAGGCACACAGCCTGCCCACACAGGCGTGTAACCTCTGCAGTTTTGAAAAATGTATATTTGAGAATTTTCGTATGTGTTCGATTTGGTCCCGACCTCTTTCTAACATGTGTTTAAGGTCTCGTAGACCTCGATAAGGGACTAGATGTTTATATTTGCATATGTTTGTTTGGTGATTGACTTGGTGTTGGTTAAAAAGGATGTGAAATATTCTGATTGTTCGATAATGCCTCTTAACCCTAGTCCAGCGATGGTTACAGGTTAGGGGTGTTACAGTGTGATTAAGGTTGGAATCATGGTGCTTATTGATAATAGGTAATTTGAATGTCAATTGGTTGATAATTGGAAAGTTATGTGCTTGTGAATTGGTGAATGATGGTGTATGTTTGGAAAGGTTAAATTAGTTGATTTGTATATGTGAAGTTGGTATGATTTGAATGACTAAAATATGAGATAATAAGCATGTTAGTTGTTGATATTGAAATGGTATGTTTTAACATTGATTTTGGTTGAATTGGATGTCCATTTTTCCTATGAATGAATACCATTTGAATTGTGTAAGTGTGTACAAATTTGTGTGGCAAATTGGCTTGGTAAATAGCGTATTTTTGTCCACACAAGCAGAGACATGTGCATGCGTCTCAGCCGTGTGACACACTGTCATGTTACACGACCGTGTGTCCCTTGGTGTTGAAATTAAAATCAAGTCAGTATGCTCCACACTGCCTCACACATGGGTGTGTGACTTGGCCGTGTGGCATAAGTCAGTATACCCTACAAGTCTGGCATGGCCTAGCACACAGCCTGGCACACGGGCTTGTGTGTTGGTCGTGTGACCCAAGTCAAAGAGTTACACGGGGTTGGACAGGGACACGGCCATGTGCTCCCATTTCGAATACCCACACGGCCTGTGACACAGGCGTGTCTATTAGCCGTGTGAGACACACGGTCGGGCCACACAAGCGTGTGTCCCCTGTTTTTGAGAAAATTTCTTAAGTGTTCAAAAAGTTTCCAAAGTTATCAGTTTAGTCCCAAACCACTCCCAATGTATGTTTAAGGCCTAGTAGGCTCGTATTAGGGACGAAATGTTTAATTGTAATTGACTTGTTTATGAATTGATTAAATTTACGTGAGGGTGAGGGGTGTTACATTTATTGGTATCAAAGCTACGGTTTAGTCGATTCTCAAACTAACGTAGCGTGTGTGTGAGTCTAGCTATACATGCCATATATAAACTATGATAGTGTGATGACTCTTGACATTTGAAATGTGTTTTTATATAGTAAATGGACCCCAATCGAGTTGTAGTTGATGAGGTTGAAAGTAATGCGCCAGCTCCCGTTCAAGGGACAGTGCCATCTGGATCAAGACCAGTATCGGGTAGCCAGGGAGGAGAGGCTAAAGAAGTCTTCTTCCAAATGATGAATGAATAGTTCACTGAGTATGTCCGAACGAACTCAGCTGCTCAACAACCTCCACCCCCTCCTAATCCCCAACCGGTTTCCACAGCTTCACAAGGTTTGGAACCTTTGCGATTGAACGAACAAGCCACTTATTAATAAAATTCGAAAATACGGGGCTTAAGAGTTTAGAGCTACAGTTGATGATGATCCTAAGCGAGCCGAGTTTTGGCTTGAGAATACAATTCTAGTCTTTAATGAACTGTCTTGTACGCCGGCGGAATGTGTTAAAGGTGCTGTGTCACTTCTAAGGGATATTGCGTATCGGTGGTGGAATACATTAGTATCAGTAGTGCCTAGACAGAGAGTCACTTGGGAGTTATTTCAAACTGAGTTTTGGAAGAAATACATAAGTCAACGGTTTTTAGATCAAAAGCATAAAGAGTTGAACTGAAACAGGGCCGCATAACTGTAACCGAGTACGAAAGAGAATTTGTACAGTTGAGCAAGTATGCTCGGGAGTATCTTTCTACTGAAGAAATCATGAGAAAATGGTTTGTTGACGAGTTGAACAAAGATATTAAACTTCTGGTCAGAATTTTAGATTTGAAAGAATTTGTTGTGTTAGTTGATCGAGCTTGCAAAGCCAAAGATTTTAGCCGAGAAAAGAGGAAAGCTGATTCAGAGGCTAGAGATTCGAGAAAAAGACCGATGAAAAAACCATATAAGTCTTCATCAAAGAAATCACAAAATCCGTATAGTCGATCCAATGCTTCAGTGGGATATCAGAATAAATATCGTGGAAAGCAATACATGAGTCCTAAAGCTCAAGTTACTTCAGTCTCGAGTGTTGGTAGTGTGAGAAACAATAAACCCGAGTTCAACAGTGTGGAAGACGATATTTTGGGGAATGTTAGGCAAAATATAATAATATAGTTTGTTACAAATGTGGTTCACGAAATCATATTATTCGGGATTGTCCTGAGCTAGCTAAGAAAGATAATATTCAAAATGCATGATAGAGTAACATAGCCACTAGAGGAAGGCCTACACTGGTATATATCGCTAGACTCTGGTATATGCAACTAGGCACCATGAGGACAATAATGTCGTAGATGTTACCGGTGGTGCGTTTTTCATTAATACTACTTCGTACTTTGCATTGATAGACATAGGATCAACACATTTCTATATAGCTAGTTCTACTTCTATGAACTTGGGCATTTCTATAAAGAGTACTTTTGGTGAGGTTATTGTGATTGGTCCACTAGGTCAGTTAGTTTGGGTTGATAAGATTTATAGGACGATACCGCTAGAGATAAAAGGGCTTGTGTTTCCGGCTAATCCGATGGAATTATCATTCAGTGAATTTGATTTAATTTTGGGAATGGACTGACTTGTGGAGCATTGAGTCAGCTTGGCTTGTGCTACAAAAGTAGTAGTTCTGATATCTGAGGATGGTGTGGAGGTTGTTATGATCAGCGAGCATCGAGATTACCTATCCAATGTGATCTCTACTCTCATGGACGAGAAGTTAGTTCAGAAAAGGCGTGAGACATTTATGTCCTACGTTTAAGATTTGACTTCTATGGATTCATTTGTTGGGAACATTCAAACAGTTAAAGAGTTTCAGATGTCTTTCCTGAGGAGTTGTCGAGGTTGCCTCTAGATAGGGAGGTTGAATTTGGTATTGAAATTCTACCAGGTATGGCTCCGATGTCCATTGCTCCCTACCGCATGACCTTGAAGGAGCTTACGAATTGAAGGCTCAACTTCAAGAGCTTACTGATCAAGGGTTCATTAGGCCTAGTATATCTCTGTGGGGAGCACTAGTTCTAGTCGCAAAGAAAAAAGGATAGTACAATGAGAATGTGTGTGGGATTATCATTAGCTGAATAAATTGACAGTAAAGAATAAGTACCCACTTTCGAGGATCGATGACTTGTTCGATTAGTTCCGTGGGGCCTCTGCGTTCTCTAAGATAGATTTTCGTTCTAGGTACTATCATGTTAAGGTTAAGGAGGCTGATGTTCACAAAACTGCTTTTAGAACTCGTTATGGGCATTAGAGTTCCTAGTCAAGCTATTTTTTTGACTAATACTCCAATTACATCCATGTACCTTATAAACTGGGTTTTTCAGTCATATTTGGATCAGTTCGTCGTGGTCTTCATCGATAACATTCTGGTATACTATAAGACTGATGATGATCATGATGAGCATCTTAGAATAGTTCTTCAGATACTCCGTGAGAAATAACTTTATACTAAGTTGAGCAAATGCGAGTTCTGGTTAAGGAAGGTAATTTTTTTGGGGCATGTGGTGTTTACTGAAGGGATCCGAGTTGATCCTAAGAAAATTGATGATGTATTTTAATGGAAACATCCTAGGAATGTGTTTGAGATCCACAACTTCCTTGGGTTAGCGGGTTATTATTAGAGGTTTGTTGAGGGGTTCTTACTTATCACAAGCTCCTCTAACTAAGCCCAAAATTCTAAATTTTTCCCTAAAATTGTAAACATCGTTTAGATTGATTGTAGGCCTTCCGTAGGATCAGTATGTTATTAATTAAGCTGTAAAACACGACTTCTGACCATCTATTAGCGTAAATTTGATATAAATCCGCATGTTTGAATTGATATAAGATAGGTAAAATCTGTAATATGCTATGTATGGTTTAAAAAATGTTATATATATTTTGTATGTCATTATAAGCATGTACATTGTAAGCATATCTGATATTTGTTAGTTATGCATTTGCATGTGGGATGAGATTTGTTATATGGAGGAAGTGTGGGCAGTTTAATAGCCTGTCGTATTTGGTGCCCCGCCACATATATTTCTGTAAATGGTGATAAATCGCCTAGTAAACTAGCAGCTCAGTTGCAAATATTTTAAAAACTGTCATACCGACACTAAGCAATGTGTAGGGTTGGATGGGTACATAGTACCCTGTATGGTGTGTTGGAATGGTCAGAGATGGTGTGTAGCGGATGGCGGTAGGATTTTATATTTGCATTTGTTATGTTATGATAAGCTCTACTTCTGGTATTTGTATTTATAACTTATTGATTTTTGTATGATATGTCACACTGAGTTTCAAAAACTTACTTTTTATTGTCTGTCATGTTCAGGTAACCCTCTAACTTAGGGTGAGTCGAAGCAGCAGAGCTCGATTAAAACTTAATTAGTTAATTATTCTATTTGCATTGGCTTTATGGGTTTTGTTATTTCTGGATTGTTTAGACATTTCGAGACTATTTAGTTTTGGATTTTGATTTCGTTTTCATATTCGCTAGAACTATTCATACATTTTCAAATCGACAACACTCGTTTTACCTACAAAATGCTAGATTTTTCAAACAACAAATCGTGTTTTCTTGAAATATAATGTGTTAAAGATTTCCACTGCAAACCTATATATTTTGGAAAGTGTAAACTAACATCGTTTTCATTAAATCGGTTAAGTAATATATGCTTTCAAATAAACTTGATTTTCGTGTAATTAGAGCTTACGACGACTTTTTCAAAACAAACGAATTTTGGTTTTCGAATGAGCTTGCAATAACATCTCTAAATTTGGCCATAACGTCTAGGCCGGGTTTGAGGTGTTACAATTAAGCCCGATGAACTCTAGTGAACAGATTTGGATACAGGGTAACCATACCACACCAGATTGCTCGTCCGAGTAGTAACTTCACCACACTAGGGCACTGAATTGTAAAACTTGTAAACAATCATATGAATAATCGTATACTGATACATCCCTCCACCACACTAGGGTCTCCAAGAGACATATAATACTCAGTGATCCATAACAAATGTTGGATCTTGATATACACTGATAATACTCTAGAATAACGTATTTTTATGTATTAATTATGTGTTTATTCTGAGTATGATCCTGCTAATTTGAGCTATTTATGATCTTTTATCTCATAGGGACTAAATTGGAGGCAAAAGCAAAATTAAGGGCCAAAAGCGTGAATTTAGAGATATAATGGGCCAATGTGCGACACAGGGAAAAGTTAGTGCCAAAAGTGCAAGCATGGAGGACACAAGGGTTGAAATGCAAAAAGAAGAGATTTTATTCTATCAAATTCTATTTTAATTATATTAGGATAATTAATATTAAGATAATTATTAAGGATTATTTAATTTTAGGATTTTATTTTATTTATCTTCAATTAAATGTATTTATCTTTTGAGAGTTTAAGTAGAATTAGACTATCTCCCCTAGCTCTAAATAGGGGGTGAAGTGACTTAAAATGCATCCATCTTCTTCTTTTTTTGTGAACACTCTCCCCTTAAAAGTCTAGGCTTTTGTTCTTTCCATATTTTCTTTCAATAAAATTCCCTTTTCCATTTTTATAATTATTTTCTTTTACACCACAACCATGAGCCACTAAACCCATCTAGCCGAAGATTGTCGATGTTCCCCAAAAAAGAGTTCTTGAGGCTTAGAATCCGTACTTAGCCTTCTTGCCAAGTATTCATCGTTTCTCCGCACTACGGGGCTGACGCTTCCGTCCATGTCCCTTAAAAAGTAAACTTTTCAACGTATGCAAAGGCGACCGCTTTGTATTTTTGGAAGGATTGCACATTCGGTTCGTTAACTTACTGCGTCAGAGGTTGGCGAGCCCAAGAGACAAAATGGCGTGGGATTCTCCATTGAGAAACGTTGATCTAGCATAGACGATCCCACAAAAGCGATTGCAGGCTAGAGTCAGGTTCCCTAAATTCGTAAGTCTAAATTCTTGAAGCTGGTGGTCGTAGGCGTCCTCTTCCACTATAATTGGCTTACTTGGTTTGAGAAGGGTCATATAAAAGCCGAGGATTGAGCCCAAGGCGAATCTAGGCAACTGGAGGCTAGAATCTCGCCACATAAGAAACTATTTATTTTCTCAACTCTGTTTATTTTTATTTTTGTTTTAATTCTCGTAATGACAATTTCAGTCAACTTTAAATTCTGCTTTTACTTTTTTTTAAGATCAACTTTTAATTCAGTTTTTTTATTTTTCAGAAACGCAGGTTTTCTTAGGCAAGATTCTGCCCAGGATTTCACGAAACAGGATATTTTGCAAACCAGTCCCTAAGGATTTGACCCTACTTCCCTTTTACTATTTTCTTTCATTATTTATTAGGGATAGGATATTTTTGGTGCTCTCAACGACCGCATCATACACAGTAATGATCTCTGTACAATCACATTTCTTGTACAAGCGTGCATATAACCCTATGTACATGTCAATCGTATCCTAATCTTTACTAAGTTCACTCGGGCACCTTTAACACATATATCCATTTCTTTACAATTTAGTTCATATCTCACATTTTGTACCCATTCGCAAACAATTCAAATTACAACCAAACACACACATATTTATAATTCAAATACATAACAATTTAAAATACAATCATACCATATGAACTTACCTGGCAAAACTACAAGCAATTGTATCTTTAAGGACTATTCCACAATTTTGTCTTTTCCCTATTATCCTTAGCTTGGTTCAATTTTCAATCTATACAATTATTTAATTCAATTTATCAATACCAAACATTTTTATAGCATCTCATAATATGCATAAACCAGTTTAATTTCATTTTTTGAATTCTCTTAAAATTTTAGATTTTATTCAATTTAGTACCTGAAATTTAAATAACAATATCTTTCAAATTTAAACTTCGGTTTCAAAACTAATCTCAATTACATCCTTTTAAGACCCTCTACTATCTATTGTTAAAGAAATCTCACATTATTTTCACAATTTATACACTTTGATCTTTTTTAATAAAACTAACAATTAAACTTTAAAATCTAGTCTCTTTTTTTTACATTTAAGCTTAAAATCTATCAACTTAACACCAATTTCTTCAATAAATTGATAATGGAAACTTTCAAAAACTTTAACAATTTTACAAATTGGTACATGGGCTAGCTAAATCAAGCTCCCATACCTCAAAATCATAAAAATTACATGAAAAGGACTTAATAACTTACCCATTTGAGGGACCAAATGTTTTGAAGCTTTACACCCTATTCTTTCTATTTTATTTTGGTGAAGTAGATGGATAGAAGAAAAAAATGGCCTTTGTTTCTTTTTAATTTGTCTTATATAGTTTAAATAAACTTTTAATTAGTTAATTAATTAAACCTTATTTAATCAAAACTTAAGCTAAATTAACAAAATTTAGTGGGTTTTATCAACATCCACCACTGATTGACCATTTAAAATGGTCTAATTATTCATATGGTCCTTTGGCTATTTAAAAACCTATAGCGATAAACTTTTACAGTTTAGTCATTGTACTTTAATTAATTATCAATTAGGAAAAAAATATTGGAACAAAATTTAATATATATATCTATATTAACCTTGTAGATATTAATTTTTATTATTTACAAACTCGAATTATAGAAATGAGGTTCCAAAACCGTCGTTTCCGACACCATTGAAAATCGAGTTGTTACATCTTGTGCATTTTGATGGATGATAGAAAGGTTAATAGCATGCAAATGAATTGGCTAGGTATTATGTACAAGTTGCATGTTTTAGCTTGAAATATAATGTTAAACCTTATGTTGCATATATCTTGAATTGTAAATGTACCACTGAGCCTATTCCTTAGCGTACCCTTTTTTTTTTCCATGCATAGGTTCAAGTATTCCTCGTGACCCCTAGAATTGAAGTTAGCATCTAGATCACCAATTTCGACTCAACAAAGTTTGTATAGTTCATTTATTTTGTTTTTGTGGAATGTACCTAGGGACTTTTAGCTAAATCTTTCAAATGTTTAAGTTGTATATAATATGATTATATGCTAATGTTTTGAATTTGTGTTTGGATGTGTTCATATAGTTGGTTTTGAGTTTTAAGATTAATGGTTATGCATTTGAATGTACTTTGGTTGGTTTTAGAGTATGAACTATTGAAGTTAGATTGGGTAGTTGATGTTTTGAAGATTACTATTTGGTATATTTTCACTTGAAATCGTTTGGTAGGTTTATGAATTGGTTGCATGCAAATGTATATAAGTGATTTTAGGTCTTTTTAACTTGTAATGGGCTGAATTTGGAAGTAATAGGTTATAACGTCGCAACGATTAACGCCTACCCTTGTGACTAGGAATAGAGTAGGGTTCTCACAACGTGTAACAGCCCGGTTTAGATCCTAGTCAGAATAGTGGTTTCGAGACCACAAATCTGAGGTAAAAATATTTTAATATTATTTTTTGTGTTCATTATATGTGAACTAGCCTGTGTGAAAGTTTCGTGTGAAAATTTTACCGATTGTGGGATTAATTTGCGAAAAGGACTTAATCGCATAAAATGTAAAAGCTGTGTGCTGATTGTTAATGTGTCTATTTGGAATGGCTTATTAAATGGGAAGTTTTTATGTTGTAATTAGACCTTTGATAGTGGAAATGGACAAAAATGGGCTTATATTAGTTTATTTTAAATGTTTTATATTAAGGGCAAAAGGGTAAAATGTCAATTAAGTTAATATAATTAAAACAAAAACAATTTGATGGCCATTTCTCATCTTCCATCGAAAATAAAAAAGAGAATAGCCATTAAAGCTTTGTGATATTCGGCTAGGGCTTAGCTTGATTGAGGTATGTTTTTGACTCAATTTTTTATAATTTCTACGTTTTTGTGATCGTTGCTTTGTGCTCTAGCTAGCCCATACTTTAATTTTAGAATTTGATGGTGATTTTGAGATATGCCATAGATGAATGTTTGAGCTTTGTGATAGTTGGTGATGAAATATGATAGATATGTGAAAGATTAACATACTTTGTCTTTGAATTTTTAGTGAATTTGAGTAATTTGGGCTAAATTGAGAAAAGTGTAAATAGAGGGACTAAAATGTGAAATAAATAAAATGTGTGGACTTGTATGAACATAAAGAGAATTCGGCTAGGCATGGGTACATGCAAATTATGTGTATTTGATGATTTGATGAATTAGGGACTAAAGTGTCGAAATGTGAAAATGTGAGGGCTATTTTGTTAAATGCCCTAAATATGTGTGTTTGGATTAAATTGAATGAATTGGTGATTGAATGAGTTAAATTTGAATATGTATAGACCAAGAAAAGAGAGATTTGGATCGAGATCGAGGTAAAGATAAAGTACTCGACTGATCGGCAAGTCTCGGTATTTCTACGTCCGAGGTAAGTTCGAATATAGTACAAGTTGTTAATTTATTTTCTATGTGATGTGAATTGAATGATAGACATTGAATTAGAAATGTAATGAATGAAATTGAGTAACGAGGCACTAAGTGTGCGTAATTGAATTGAGACAGAGTTGATTAGCACTGTGTGTGCGAAAGGATAGAAGCTTAGGCTTATTGATTTGGCACTTTGTGTGCGATATCGACATAAGTTCGGTTTAACGTATTGGCACTAAGTGTGCGATGACAATTATGTTTCGACTACGAAATTGGCACTAAGTGTGTGAACAAATCAAAATAATAGCAAAGGTTGATCGAAATGCAAAGTCGAGCGATTGAGTAGCATGGTTGGTGAGTAACTATGTGTTGGCAAAGGTATGTATGATACCTATGTGGTTGGTGAATTTGGAAGTAGATGAATGGAATGCTATGTGAGTATTGGATATAGTTGAGTTTGTGTATCATTGGCAAATTAATCTAAGTGATGGTTTATTTTGTATATTAACTTCAATTGTTGAGTTACATGTATTATATTACAAACTTACTAAGCTCTTAAGCTTACTGTGTGACTTGTTTCTCTATTTTACAGTGTCAGTAAAGCTAGCTCGGATCCGGAAATCGTCAGCATCTCTATCACACTATCGGCTATCTATTTCAGTACTTTTGAAAGATGTAAATATTTGGTATATGGCATGTATAGGCTAGAAGTAATGGTATATTTTGTAATGTGGGTTCTTGCCATGTGATATGGCTAGAAAGTTTAATGTTGATGGTTCATATGTGAGGCAATGAAAATGATAAATGTGGTATGAAATGTTGGGGTTGGAAATGGTATTTTTCATACTTGAATTAGTTGAAGGGAATGGTGTTTTATATGTGAATTTGTGGCTTGACTAAATGATGTTTGGCTTTCATGATGTGAGTTGTGATAATGGTGCTTAAATGGATTTATTTGAGTAGGAATTGAGTATATGAATAGATGGTATTATTGATGATTAATAGGAGTTTGAAATGGTATGTTTTGGTTGCATTTGAGGCATGAATTGGTATTGGTTTGATGCATATAGGTGATTAAATGTGTGGTTGGCAAATTTGGCCTTGAAAGTGGCCTAAAATTGCCCACACGGTTGAACACACGGGCGTGTGGCTCGACCGTGTTCTTTAAGGTTGAAATTCGATTCAAGTCAGTAGCCACCACGGGCTAGACACACAAGCGCGTGACTGGCCGTGTGGTGCAAGCTAGTGTCGACCATGGGTGAGGCACACGGGCATGTCTTAGGCCGTGTGGACAAGTCAGTATGTATGCCCTGTTTTGACACGGCTCGGACGCACGGGCGTGTCCGAGTCCGTGTGAGGCATACAGCCTACCCACACGGGCGTGTGACCCCTGTAACTTCAAAAAATGTTTGAATTTCAAAAATTTTCATATGTGTTCAGTTTAGTCCCGACCCCTTTCTAATATGTGTTTAAGGTCCCAAAGACCTCTTTAAGGAACTAAGTGTATATATTGTGATATGTTTAAGTGTTGATTGACTATGTGTTGTAAAATGTTAAGAAATGTTCGGAAATGATTCGTAACGCCTCTTACCCTAATCTGGCGACAGTTTCGAGGTTAGGGGTGTTACACAACGACATCATTACTTTGAGGTCATAACAGACCTTATTCAAAGAGTCATGCCGTAACGAGGAAACCCTGAAGTCGCGATGTCGACTCAAAATTTTGTATTCTTTACAATATGGTCCAATTTTGATCACGTGTTAGAAAAAAGAGCTTTTGTAAGCTCGTATAAGCCCCGAAACTAATAACATATTGTATAACATGCATGGACTATTTAGATTTAAATGTATAATGATGTTGAAATTGGATTTTATTGATTGTAGTTAGTCCGACAACGAATGTGGTACCCTATAGCTCAGACTTGGCAATCAGGTCGTGTATAAGGGTGTTACAGCCCCCTGTTCCTTATATATAGGAAAAAATTATATCAGTTCTACTAGAACAGGAAAAGGGAGAAAATATTATTTAATAGAATATTGGAGTTCTGGTAGAACTCTAGCAGGGTGGGCAACAAACATAAGGAGCCTCTCCCGTAATGTGTTGCCGACTTGCCCATTGATTGGGTTCTCTAAGCCTTTCATGTATTAGGTACAATTATATGTGCAATCTAATTTTAAATTAAATTATATTAATTCCATTTAATCATCCAACCCAATAACCAATTTTCTATTCCCAAAATATTAATTAATTAATTCAATTAAATTATTTGCTCAATCCAATTCTAATTTTAATTCCATCAAAGTCATAACAACATTACCGTATCAGAATCTATGAGAAAATAAATTTAATTATCTTATTCAGTATAATGATGACTAATTAATTTCATTCCTCACTTTGAACTCCATTATTTAATTACATTCAATTAAAACATAATTCAAAGAAGTTAATTTAACTTTTGTGTTAGCCCTCTTTTTTAAATGTTTTGATATAACCAAGTTGAATTATAATTTTGTGATTAATGATAAAATCCTACAAAATTATTTTCAAGTACTCTCAAGCTCATAAAAAATGGTTCAACATGTCCTCAAATATATTTCATGAGTTTAAATTTTCAAAACACTTTGAAAAATATCCTATTAAAATCATTTTTACAAAGATTGAGAAACTTCTACCAATACAAGTATTGACTTGTATTGATACAAACAAGTCTGTAAGCAACCCAAAATTTTCAACAGACTTCTACCGATACAAAGGAGCTAGTGTACCGATACAACTGAACTTCTACTTAATCTAAACCAAATTCAACTTAATCTCAATACATATAATAATTAATCTAATATAATATGCCATCCTAAAATTTATTTAAATCTAAATAAACAAATATCATGACCTTAATCTAAATAAATTAACCTTAGTTATTCAAAATTTAGAGCAATATGAATCAATATCGTTCAAAGCATTAATCAGTAATATTCAAATTATGAGAATTAAAATAAAAGAAGAATATATATATCACAACAAGAGAAGTAAAACGTCCTTTAAAAACCATTATCAATAATGCAAAATTATTACTTAAGAATACTAAGACCAAAACAACGAAACTTGACGTTAAAGCAAATAGTGGGCAGAAATAAATTAAAGCAACTAAAGTAATAGAAGCTAATGACAGTACCAAGCAACAGCAATTTAATGGTAATTTTGGTCGAAAATTGGTGGGAATTTGGAGATCAAAACAGCGGCTAAGATTGGAAACAAGACAGCGGCAATTATTTTGATACGGATGCAACAAATCGATTGACAACGACGTAGCAAGCCGAAAAAAGTACAGCACCTTATTCTTTTCTTCTTCTTTTTTTTTTTTTTTTTTTTGGTTTGTTATGGCAAACGGAGCAAACAAGAGAGTGGTCGTGATAACAACAGCTTGGGCGACATCATAACAATTGATGGCAGCAGTTGTATTGGGTAAGGTCGGCGGCAGGTAGCAAGGTTTTGGAGCGGCAACGCAGCAAAAATTGGCAGCACTAAATTGGATTGCAAACGGTGGTAACTCAGAAGGCTCAAGTAAGGCAATTGGAAGCCAGAAAGAGAAGAAAAGAATATTGAAGGCAATTGAAGGCGGAAATTTGGGAGAATAGTGGCTTGCAGTAAGGGAAAGCATAAGATATCTATTCTCAATAATTTAATGCTATTTTAGTATTTTTATTTTAAATTTCAACACATCATATTGAATTTTTTTTTTTCAAGATAAAAAAACTGAAATAACATTAAATTACTGGAAATGATACTATTTTCAAGGTATCCTAATTTCATAGAATCATTTATAGAAAAAGCATATATGAAAAACAATAAAAGGGAAATTTGATAAATTTAAGGGCTTTTAATTTCTAATTCAATTCTAATTTTAATTATTCTAGAAATATAATACCACATTATCTTAATAGAAAATCTAAATAAAAATTTAATCTATTTAAACATAACAACAACAATAATAATAATACAACACACGCGCCACAACATTCTAAAAGAAATGAAAGAAAAGTTAATTGCAAGTTTAGTCCTCTGAATATTGAAATTTCAATTTAATCTCTAGAATAAAATCGGAATTTATTTTAATCTCAGAATTATACTAGAAATCCAAATAAGTCCATGACACATAAGAAATACTAACAAAATTATATTTTAACAATTCATCCAAAAAATTTCAAAATTAATTTATTATAAATTTATTTTTTTACCGAACTTATCTCCATTCACACAAAATCCGATGCTGAAATTTTTGAGGTGTTACATATTGTGCCATGGAATTCCACATGATTATTAACATAATTAAACTCTTAATTAAATAATTTATTCATAGTTACCTGAGCTTACTAACTTACCTTAATGGATGCTCTACAACACTTAATCATGCTTCCATGAACACCAATTAAACTTGGAAATCCTTAAATCATCATTTCCTAATTTTCATACAATAAAATTCATTCAAACATGAATATAAATTCTTTTCAAGCTTATAATATTTCTCAAGAAATATCAAGCTAATGGAGATGTAGGAAGCTATTTTTTTACCTTATTGAAAGCTTCGTCTCACTAGCCATAGCTTTCCCTCACTATAACCCATGAAACCCTAACTGAAATTTAAGAGATTGATGGAGGAAAAAAGTTCAACAGGTGGTCTTCGTTGAGATTTTACCAAAATTTTAAGGTGGATAGTTGAAATTTTGAGAGAAACTGAAGAACTAAGCAACAAAAACGCCTTTTGCTTGTGGCTGGGGAGAAGAAAAATGACGCTGATGGGGTTTTTTTCCCTTTTAAAAAGCTAACAAATGGGCCCAAGGCCTAAGCCCAACCTTTTCAAGTCTAACTTTGTCAAAATTGTGGACCAGTTATTTAATTTGAGATTTCAATGATCCAAAATAATTCTGAATATAAAATATTGTATTTTAATATTATTTCGATCATAAAAGTTTCGAAAATTGATTAAATTACCCTTTTATGATAAAATTATTATTTTGTCTCTTTTTTTTTTCTTTTTTCACGTCTTTTTCCCAAAATTTGATACTGCAACAATTTAAATTCATAACTCATAATAAATCTTTAATATAATACCTTGGGTAGTGAGAATTACAACCTTTCCCTTTTTCTAGTGAAAATGAGAAAATTATAATTTAATTCTTGTACTTTCCAAATTTTTTAATTTAGTCTCAAAAGCGATTTTCATATCACCAAGTAATGTTCTAACCTATTTGATGGCAATTAATCCATAATAATTCACATTTTCCGTTTTTGAACAATTTTGCACACTAGTCCTCACACTTTTCAAAATTTATGATTTGGTTTTTTTGTCATAATTTTACCTTTCAACTCTTTTCACATAATTCCAACTCCAAAATCAAATTCCTTTCATAAAATTTCTTATTAGTTCCATTCAATAAATTTTTTTCATAATTTTCTCAATATTTAAACCTAAAATTATGTTACGTGTCATATCAACTTTTTCAAAGCATTACATTTTTTTTCTTGTCTTTGCATATCACTTGGAAAACTTAATTATACTCTTACGACACATTTGGTTCACAGAATGAAATAAGGCTATAATGGAATAACTATTCTGTGGGAATGGAATAGAGCTATAATAGAATTGAATAGGCATAACAACGTTTAGTTAGATGGAATGAAATGGATGAGTATTGTAATAGTATTCATGTGTTTGGTTAAGAGGAATAATTATGTAATAGCAAAAAAAAAAAAAAAAAAGCTCAAATGACGAATATGACATTTAATAAATTAAATTAAATTTTTATTTTTGAAAAAATATTAAAAAACTAAAAGCGTTAAATGTTGAAATGATAAATATACCTTTTAATTATGTTATAAATAGGTAAAAATCATAAAAAAAAAGTATTCAAATGACTAATATACAGTTTAAATTTTTTTTAAATGCAAAAAAAAAAAAATATAAAACCAGTACACCTTATTGTATACTATTATTTTTATATTTGCACATAACTTTATGTTTTATAAATTGAAGATCAATTATACCACTTAAATATGTTGAAACATGGAACAATTTCAGATTACAACCATAATCTGGGTAACATTTGACACATGTCAAGCACCACTTTACCAGCAACCATATGGCAAATTAATGAATATTCAAATTACATATGGCAAATTACATATAGCAGTAGGTAAAGCACTCTAGCTAAGCTCTCAAAGAGCCAACATCACACTCACATCTCCTAAGCTCATGAGCTAATTATTACAAGTCATTTTAACATGATAGAATTGTACTAGGCTGTACAAATATCCACTATAACAATATTAAATAACCCCATTCTCACAGTGAGGCTTTCCCTTTCCTTATCTTCTTTCTTCGCAACAAGAACTTCACCGTAGAGAGGCAACACAATCCCTATGCATTTAGCTACACAAAAACAAAAATTGCATCTTGTGCGTTCCTTGCAATCGTACCGATATCACCTATACCCTACAGCCAATCAAATGAAGCATCTACATTCAAGTTAACATAACCCAAAGGGTGACAAGTCAAAACTAGTTGTTGGGGATGAAGAGATAAAAATCTAATCACCAATGATGCAACTTGGGCCAGCTCCATACTTCGTAATCTGTGCATAAACTCTAATATTATCACATCCCAAAAATCGATTAGAAGAAATTCGATTAGTGAAATTTAAAGAGGTCACATTTTGATTTTTGAGTTAAGATTGTGAAATTATATTGAGTGAGTTACTCTGGTTTAGTGGAAAGGTGTTGTGTTTGTGGGTGTGTGGATTTGGGTTTAAATCTTTCCTTTGAATTTTTGTTATTTTTGTCTTAACCCCTATACTTAAGCTTCTAGCATAAATAATATTTTCATTCAACTAATATCAAGAATGATTTTGTTGGTTCAATGGTAAGGCTTTAGGTTATCCTTTGGTCTTGTATTCGAATCCTTGTGTGTGCAAAGTGAATTTTTTTTTTTTTGAACTCTGAGAGAATCTGATAGGTGGTTAGTAGTGGGATATGGGTAGTTTTGAAATTATCCCAAAAATTTCTTTCCCACTTCCCACTTTCACGTTCCTCTCTTCCACTCCCCGCATTTGTCTTTACTTTCTTTTGTTTCTTCCCACGTTTTGTTTTTCTTTTCTTTTGGATAATTCTTTGCTCCTCTTTTGCATATATTTTCCCAATTACAATCCTGTTCCACTTAAAGCTCTATTTTCTTGTTTTCTCCCATTGTGATTCTGCCATTTATTCTATGTTCATTTGCTCTCTGTTGTGGATTCGTGATGGATTTAGTAAGTGTCGGAATTATTTGAAGTTGGGTTTATTAGTCATAGTTTTTTTGCTGAAAATTTCTTGAGATTAATGTTGTTTCTATTAATTTTGTGCTATTATGATAAACGTGCAACGCTCCTCGTTTTCCTGGAAAATTAAGAACGACTTTGGGGCTGTTAATTTTGTGGTAAGTGTAATGCCCCAAATTCTTGGATTTTTAAATGTGTATGTTTGTCAAATAATTTGATTTGATATGGTAGTTAAGTGCCTTAGATGTTTATTTTAGGTTTTGAGTTTGATTCCCTTATTCTGGATTTTTCTATTAAATTTTGGCTTTATGTTAAGCCTGAGCCTTAGGGCTTAAATTATTTTTCTTTGTTGGATTATGACAAGAATAAGCCTGCTGGTTCAATGGTAAGGCTTCAACTTACCCTTTGGTCTTGTGTTTGAATCTTGTGTTGCTCTAGTTGGTAGGTGAGTTTAATTTAAACTCTGGTAATTTACCTGATAGGTTAAGATTTAGTTGAAATAAATTTATTTTTGTATGTCTTTTTATTTTTAAAATTTATCCCATAATCCCTATTTTCGCTCACCCTTTGAACTGTCCAACTATTTTTCTTCTTGTCACATTTTCTTCCCCTCTTTTTGGTTGCTTTGTTTTCTTTTTTTCTCTTCTTTCTTTTTCATTTTTCTTTCTTGCACCTTGCTTCTTGTTTGATGTTATCTTGTGCTTTAGTGGAAATCGTTGTGTGGAGTCGATTGTTGGGATGTAATACAATCAAAGTGTAAGTAATGTCATATTAATTTTCTGGTATTTGGATTTTAAATAGTTTTTCAATTCAAGGTGGGGGTTTTGCTAGTTTTTTTTTTTGTTCTTGGTTGTGACAAACATTCTCGTGTTTCGGTTAGGCGAATGAATCAAAAATCAATTTCCTCCAGTGGAGTAGGTCTCGTTTTGACGCTGTTTTCTGAATGGTAAGTGTTCGTTTTCAATTTGGAGGGAACTTTTGGTGCTTAATTCTTATGTTGCATTGGTCAAATTGTAGGATTCATGAGTTCTTGTTAGCCTGGTTAATTGATTACTTCAACAGGTAGGTGAAAGCCACCTAAAAAACTCAATTGAAACTCGATAAAATTGTGAAACATGGTTGTTTCTTGAAACTGCCTAGCGTCACATGGTCATGTGTGTAGGCCGTGTGACTGACTTTGTGTTGCCACACGACCATATGGTAGGCCGTGTGGAGCACACGACCGTGTGTTTTTTTGTAGGCCATGTTGGTAGGTCGTGTAGGGAAAACGACCATATGAGATTTTGTAGACCGTGTGGGTAGGCCTTGTAGACCACACGAGCACGTTTTTTAGGTCAAGTGGGCCACATAGCTGTGTGAACCTTTTTGGCCAATTTTTGCGCCTGATTAAGGGCCATTTGAGTCGAAACTTGGGTATGAAGACATCATATGGGGCTGGAAAAGTGTAAGTTTTAGAACGTAAAAATACATGGGTAAGCATAAGAGGTGTGTTAAGTAGGATACATTACAATTAAACAGCACACTATGTTTTGATCTGTGTAAAAATATATGTGTATGTATGCCATACAATTTATGATATATGTATGTATGATATATGATTATGATATACTTGTGTTTTAAGGCAGGTTATGATATGATGAAGGAAGTGTTATGTGACAGTTTTTATAGCAATTACAGTGGCTAGATCGCAAATTTCTGTCTGGCAGCTCAACTGCATATATATGAGTGGCACATCACCACATATTGGTGTGATTGAATGGATGGAGTCTTGTAGTCCTATATGGTGTGATTGGCTAGTCAGAGATTATGTGTAGCAGATGGGGTAGGACATGATATGAAATGTTGTGTTATGATTCAATATGATATGATAGGACATGATACATTATAATATGTTAAGATATGGTCTGTATAGAATCTGATACGATATGAAATATTAAAAGATATGCTTTGATTTGAATTCTGAAATGTCATGACATGTTTTGATGTATATATATATATTTGTACCGAAAGTGTGGGCCAAATCACACGCTGGGATTAAAGCTCAAATCTTGTTTGCTTTGTTTCAGGTGATCCTTCGACTTAGAATTGGATAGTGACATCGGAGCTCGGGTTTCACACGTTTTGGGTTTTGAATGTTAAGAACTTTTCTTTATTTATAGGCTTTTTAAGAACTTTGGACATTTTAATTTTGTTTGGGACATTTGAATTTATTTTGGTAATTATTTGCTAAAGTTTTGGTTTTTAACCAGTATTTAAAACAAGACGACTAACTATAAACTAAAGGTAATAAAGACCAAATTGTTATAATGTGTCTGCTGCCAAAATTTTGTCAAAAATTGCTAAAGTGTTTTATCTCGCAAATGTTTTGAGTAAATTGGTTTTGATTTAGTAAAACTATTTAAGATGTATTTTTGGAAATTGGTACGTTTTTCAAAAACTTATTCAAATCGATTTTCTCTTCTCTAAAAGTTGGTTTTCATCAAAATTAGATATTAGTATTTTTCACGTATGATGTAACCTCCATAATTCGATCGTAACGTCTAGGCTGGGTATGGGGTATTACAGTAAAGGGATGGAAGATATGTTTTGGGGTTGTTGTGTTAAATCTTGTTAGCAATGAAGTTAAAGATTTCAGTGTTTTGTTGATCGTTTATCGATTCGTTTTAATGTTGTATGTAGGATTTGGAGGCCGATATTTGTGTGAGGTATCGGAATCATCGTCAGGTGTGTGATTCTAACCCGAAACGACGTTTGAAACTTGGAAAAACTCAAAAATAGAGACTGTTTTCAAAATTATTCTGCGTCACATGGCCATTTGCCAGACTATGTGGACCACACATGATCTGGGCTATTTGGGCCGTGTGGGCCACACGAGTGTGTGTGAGGCCATGTGGGCCACATGGGCTGGCCAGTTGGGCTGTGTGGGCCTATTTTTTTAAAATTTTCCACTGAGGCTCATTTACTATAGAAATGCGTAATCAGACCTTTCGTGGGGTCCGTTTGGCATTAATAATACTCGAAACATGACATTTTTCAAGATGTGTTAGTATGTGCTATGGTTAAGGTAGGTTAAAAACTTATGTACGATCTATGTTTCGATAACTTTGAAAGTAAAATTACGTGTAAAAATGTGCATGACACCTGTGCATAAAAATAATTGTTTGTATAAGCAATATGATATGCTATGATCTATATAAGTTATGTGTTATGTTACCCTCCATATAATATCTTCTTATGTATGCATGCCATACAACCTATGTGATATGTATGTTTGTTAACGTGATTTTGCATATGCATTGGGGTGGGTTCTGATTTGATGGAGGAAGTGTTTTCTAGAAGTAATACTGCAATTTTGGTGGTTAAACCATAATATCTGTCTGGCAGCACAGCTGCACAACTATGAGTGGCATACCACCATGACCTGATGATACAGGCCGGCTCGGAGTGAGTCGAAACGTATATGAGTTGCCCAATCGTCTACGAGGAGGGAATAAGCCTTTGGAAAATAATTCGGAAAATATAAATGAGTTTACGGAAGCTTTAAGTAAATAAATAGGAGTTGGTTCGATTTGATAAAATAAAAAAATAAAATAAATAAAAATGATAATTGGATGGAGATGGATAAAAGAACTTAAACAAGAATCGATTCAACACTAAAGAGTGTCACCCCGGATTCCATAATGTTTAAGGTGGAAAGATGAAAATAGGTTGATGTACGCCACACCAAAGGGAATTTTGGTGATAAGTTCAAACAAGTCGAAGACACCACAAGCAAGCTTGATAAGTCTAACGAAACTTGTACAAAAATGAAGAGTAGGTAAACTCACTCAAATGAACAAAGTTCATAAAATTTTCTTAAAGTCTGAATTGTGTTAAATGAGAATTACATAGCCTTTTTATAGGCTGAACAAAGGCTAGCCAAATAGTCTTCTAATCTTGCCTCTTAACCCTTAAGTTTTTGAAAGGACACTAGTAACCTTATCCCTTAACCCTTAGGTTTTCGAAAGGGCACCAACAACCTTGTCCCTTCATGTTCACCAAAAGGCACCTGGCAACTTTGTCTCTTCATGTTCACCAAAAGGCACCTGACAACTTTATCTCTTCATGCTCACCAAAAGGCATTGGGCTAGTTGAATGCCGAATGAAGCTGAACTAAGCTAACACGACTAAATCAGCTTGAAGAAAGGTGCGAATCAAGCTAATTGAGCATGAAGCTGGGAAGCAGTTTAATGTAGAAAAGCCAAGAGATGACCAAGATATGTTGGAGGAGGTAACAATTGTGGGGGAGCCAACTATAGTTGATTTTCCAACATCTTATAGAGCTAACTAATTATACAGACAATGGCTCGTCTCAGTTAGTATACTTTGTAAAACACTGGGAATATAAGCAAGCAAATGTCGTTCGTCTTCTTAGAGAAGAACTTGACAAACTAAGCAGGCAATAGGCAAGAATCTGAGCTCAAGAGGATTGAAGTTTGAATATTGAGTTGCTCCATAAATTTAAAAATTGGTGGTGCCCCGGGTGTGCCTGTATCATCCCCTCCCTCTTCAAGACGATTCGTCCTCGAATCGACCCGTTGGTTGTCCGAACAAAACTCCTTGCTCGTCTTTCCTCGATCAAACGGGACGGATGATAATCGCAATACCTGAAAATAATAGCCTAGAGTTAGCAAAAGGTGATGCAAACAAACTCGTAATCTAGGCCTAATCAAATCAAGACAAATATGACACATGTGGATGGACAGAATTGAATTATCATGCAAACCAAGTAATGCCTCGTCAAATGTTTGAAGCAAATTTGAATGGATTTCAAAACAGGCATACAAACTAAATTGATTCCATAGGTCATGGTTGGCATGCGAGAGATGAATCAAATGGTAGACATAATTGTCACAAGCAGGTAATTGAAAAGGTTCACTATCATAGGCATCATGACGATTAAAAACGAAAATCTCTTTATCATTAATCAAGACAGATAGATCATATTTGAATGAAACAAAATAGTCAAACTCATCATGATCTAAGTGCTTTACACAAATGAAATCATTAACATGATTGTTGTTATCATTCGAGGAGTATGAATAAGTTTCAAAGCCTTTAAATGCCTCACCTTGTTTATCTTCACGAGTAGGAAAACAAAGATCGGATTTACCTTGCTTGATCATCACAAATCTTCTCTCTTTGGAAATGTAATGTAAAACAAACCTTGTAACTCGATCAACTCGAATTGATGATGAAGCACACAGATAGCTCGTGCTTTTCAAAGGGTTATGTACACAAAAATGTAAAAGGTTAGTTTCAACAGGAGGGATGGACTTAAATTGGAAAACCAAATCATGTTTGAAGTTGGATTCAAGTCCATAGGCAAAAATCGACCTTACATTCTCGGAATGTAATAAAGATTTCACGTGTGGCCTCAAAGAATATGATCAAGGATCAAAACAGAATTGAAACCAAAATCATTAAATTTCATTGCCCCAATTAAAGTTTGAAAATCAAGCAAACTTAAATTAGATGTACAACATGCAAGTTGCTTGAAGTTTTCATAAAATGATTCAAAGTAACAAATGCCGAGTTTGAAAACACGAACTTGATCACTTAATTCTAAGAGACAACATATTTCGTTTAGATCTCAATGTCCACATCATGTTATTCAAGAAAATCGTCACCAAACAATTATGTGATTCCAATCTTACTTGATGAAACTTACATGCAAAGTTGACATAATAAGGTAATCACTAAATGGAACAGGCTTTTTAAATGTCAACAAATTTTCACACAAATGCATCAAAGGAAACTTAGATATGCCAACACTCGAACATTTTTGCATCGCAATTTTCATTCGAACAGTAGTTCAAAGCATGGAAATCTCGCATTTAAATTTCAAAGATTTATCTTGAATGACACAATCACATGGATCAACTATTTCATGTGATAACCTATCATAAATGAACGATACAGACGTGTTTAAACAGAAAGGATTAACACATGAATTTAAAGATTTCATGTCGTCAAAACTTTTAAGTGAAAAACTTTTATCACAAATATTCACAATTCGCAAATTTGAACCAATCCAAAAAATCAACAGAATTTCCATTATAAGACATTTCATAGGAAATGCTTTTCATGGCATTTTTCGAAACAAGGGCATTAACTCTAAAAGATAGATAATGACTAACCAAATCAAAAGATGCAAGTCTTTCAGGAATAAAGTCATCAAAATCTTTATGGGCAACTTTGAAATCACACGGCCTTGATTCGATACACAAGGAATCCTTACCTTCCTTACCTTTCAACTCGGGAGGTTCAACTTCATTTTCAACTTTCCCCTTTTTGATCAAACAAAATCGTCGCTCGTCGGGAAGGTATTGAAGTTGAAGGTCATCGTGCGTTTTGTCAGGAACCTGAAAAGAATTAATAGAAGAAGAACAAACTTTAAGAGTGTTAGTTGAAAAATCACTTTCTTTTTCTTGCTCATCTTGTTCTCGCGTTTCTTTTTCCAACTTCTTTTCTTTTTCAGCGCTCTCTTTATTCTCAATCTCGATTTTCTTTTCTTTTTCTTCTTTTTCAATTTCTTTTTCATTTTCTTCTCTTTCAATTTCTTCTTTTTTTATTTTCTCGAGTTCGTTCCATATTCGCTCGTTTTCTCTCATGATCTTCTCTTGCCTTTCTTTTCTTTTTAGTTCTTTTTCTCTCTTTCTTTCATTACAACAAGAAGAGGATACAAAAGAATCAAAATGAGTAAAATTTTGTTCAAGAGAAGGGATAGCGTTCTCATAGGTATCTCGATAAGTTCTTCGAGAACGTTTCTTCAATAGAGACTTTGCTGAAGCAGAAGAGGAATAACTTGTTCCTTCTCATTCGTCGCCTCGAAAGGATTCGAACTCGTATCTTTCTTCTCTCCGTCTCAAAAATCTTGACGAATATGAATCTTGACAAGGGTTTCTTTGCGAATAGTCCTTGGACGTGTATCACCGTGATGAACTCGACTCTGCCCTCCGGCTTAATGAAATCTTTCGGTCGAGTAGGCTTTCCATTTCGCTCAATAAGTATTGGAAGTCACCGGCTGAGAATTCGTCTTGAGACATGTTTATTGCGTGGCTTGAGGTTCGGTTTCAAAGTGGGTAACAAGGGATTGATGTTGGGTATAGGGTAGGCTAAACAAAAGAAAAGTTTTTTTTTTTGTCTCGGGTAGGCTAAAATAAAAGAAATAGTGGCGTTGGGGTGAAATGATGTGAACTTGAATGATGGAATTTTTTTTTTTAAGATCGGGGGTAGAAATATGAAAGTAAAGCAAAACTTACAAACTTCACACTTCCTTTTTTTTTTTTACTTCGAATTTTTTTTGAATTTTTTTTTATCTTTCGTTTTTTTTTTGAACTTCAAATACAATACATGCTAAATACAATAAAAATAAAATACAATCCTTTTTTTTTGAATTTTTTTTAACACGATTTTTAAAAAAAAAATTTTAAGATCGGGGGTAGAATTATGAAAGTAAAGCAAAACTTACAAACTTCACACTTCCTTTTTTTTTTTAACTTCGAATTTTTTTTGAATTTTTTTTATCTTTCGTTTTTTTTTTTGAACTTCAAATACAATATATGCTAAATACAATGAAAATAAAATACAACCCTTTTTTTTGAATTTTTTTAACACGATATTTTTAAAAAAAAATTTTCAACTTACGAACTTATTTCGGTGTTGTCGTGCCCCTCGTTTTGTACCTCTGATACCAGATGATACGGGCCGGCTCGGAGTGAGTCGAAACGTATATGAGTTGCCCAATCGTCTACGAGGAGGGAATAAGCCTTTGGAAAATAATTCAAAAAATATAAATGAGTTTACGGAAGCTTTAAGTAAATAAATAGGAGTTGGTTCGGTTTGATAAAATAAAAAAATAAAATAAATAAAAATGATAATTGGATGGAGATGGATAAAAGAACTTAAACAAGAATCGATTCAACACTAAAGAGTGTCACCCCGGATTCTATAATGTTTAAGGTGGAAAGATGAAAATAGGTTGATGAACGCCACACCAAAGGGAATTTTGGTGATAAGTTCAAACAAGTCGAAGACGCCACAAGCAAGCTTGATAAGTCTAACGAAACTTGTACGAAAATGAAGAGGAGGTAAACTCACTCAAATGAACAAAGTTCATAAAATTTTCTTAAAGTCTGAATTGTGTTAAATGAGAATTACATAGCCTTTTTATAGGCTGAACAAAGGCTAGCCAAATAGTCTTCTAATCTTGCCTCTTAACCCTTAAGTTTTTGAAAGGACACTAGTAACCTTATCCCTTAACCCTTAGGTTTTCGAAAGGGCACCAGCAACCTTGTCCCTTCATGTTCACCAAAAGGCACCTGGCAACTTTGTCTCTTCATGTTCACCAAAAAGCACCTGACAACTTTGTCTCTTCATGTTCACCAAAAGGCATTGGGCTAGTTGAATGCCGAATGAAGCTGAACTAAGCTAACACGACTAAATCAGCTTGAAGAAAGGTTTGAATCAAGCTAATTGAGCATGAAGCTGGGAAGCAGTTTAATGTAGAAAATCCAAGAGATGGCCAAGATATGTTGGAGGAGGTAACAATTGTGGGGGAGCCAACTATAGTTGATTTTCCAACATCTTATAGAGCTAACTAATTATACAGACAATGGCTCGTCTCAATTAGTATACTTTGTAAAACACTGGGAATATAAGCAAGCAAATGTCGTTCGTCTTCTTAGAGAAGAACTTGACAATCTAAGCAGGCAATAGGCAAGAATCTGAGCTCAAGAGGATTGAAGTTTGAATATTGAGTTGCTCCATAAATTTAAAAATTGGTGGTGCCCCAGGTGTGCCTGTATCACCTGGTGTGATTGGATGGATGAGCTCTTATAGTCTTATTTGATGTGATTGGTTGGACAGTGTTGGTGTGTAACAGATAGGGGTAGGATCTATGATTGCATCTATATCAGAATTTGCATTTGCATTTGTATCTGAATTTGATTATGTGTATGAATCTAAATATGCATATGTATTCGATGTAATAGCCCATTTTTAGGTCAAATCAGAACAGTGGTTTTAGGACCACAAATCCAAGGCCAAAATATTTTTTTATTATTTTATTGAAGTTTACAGCATGATAGAATTATTGTGTGAAAGTTTTGTAAAGAAATTTTATTATTTTAATGGTTAATTCGAGTAAAAGGACTAAATCGCGTAAAGCGTAAAACTTGTGTTCTATTAGCTAAAAGTGTCTAATAGATATAGAACCTTAAAGTTAAGGTCCTTATGTTGAAATTATTAATGTTCATTAAGGCTATTTTTGTAATTTGGTTATTAAAGGTTAATTTAATAAAAAAGGAAAATTTTAGTTATCATCTTCATCCTAGCCGAATTTAGGGCTTAGAAAAGGCATGAGAATAGCTTGAAGCATTCAGCACATTCCTAGCTCATTAAGGTATGGTTTTAGCTCGGTTTTTTATGATTTCTATATTTTTGTAATCATTGCAGCTTAATCTAGCTATTCTGGACCTTTAATTTCGAAATTGTTAAAGATTTTAAGAGTTTCCATTGATGATTTTATGTGTTCTTTAGTGTTTGAAGTTGAAATATGAATTTTTTATGATAGATTTTCATGTTTTGTAAAGTTATTGTTGACAAAAATGTCAAAAATGGGTTAAATTGTGAAATGTGAAATTTTATGTGGTAAATATGTGAAATAATGAAAGATATGGGCTGCTAGGGACTCCATCAAAATTTGGCTAGCATAGTTAAGGGTTTAATTGCATGAATTTTCATTTTTACGAGCTAAGGACTAAATTGTAAAAATGTTAAAATAATTGGGGCAAAAGTGTAATTTTGGCATAAGGTGATTTTTGGGCTAAATTGAATGGAATGAATATTGAAAGAGTAAATTTTGATATTATATAGATCAAGATAAGATGAGATCGAAATTAGATCGGGGAAAAAGAAAAGTGGACGAATAGTCGATATTTACTATCCGAGCGATACGAGGTAAATTTGTATAATTAGAATCGAACTTTTATATACTTGTATTTATTTGAGATGTATGTATATAATTGAGAAATTGATATACTTGGAATACAAATGCCTATTTGATATAGACTGATGGTTACCGAGCCCCGTTTGAACCGTATGAATTCGTAGGATACGAGAGACATGTCACTAGGGTTACCGTTTTGGTCGAGCTCCTGCATTCGTTGCGGACTCACCACAGCACGTATGAGCTTACTGATATATCAACTCTTTAGAGCTTACTATTTTTAGCTCGTTAGAGCTTACCTTTTTAGCTCAATAGAGCTTACTATCCATCAGCTCAGGAGGAGCTTACTGATCATAGCTCGAAAGAGCGGAAATGATAATGAATTGACAGATTACTGATGTATATCACCCGAGTATCCTTTGAAGTTCTAATGGGTTCAACGAGCATAAATATTGTTTATACAAATGAGTACTGTTAGTGAATGAATTAATAATTATATGATTGAGAGTGAAATGTTGAATATGATGTACATGATATATGAATTTGTATTGATACAATGTTTTGAGTATTGAGATTGAGATAATGGATGATTACATGTATTTATGTGATTAACTTATTGATGAATGCTTGTGTTAGGCATTTGGAAATTCAGTTGAGTTTACCTTATTTGTTGTCTTGATTATGTAAGAATGGTAAGTTTAATTCTGAATTATACGGGCTTACTAAGCTATAAAGCTTACTCTGTTTCTTTTCCGTGTATTATAGAGGTTCGATAGCTCGCTCAATTCGGATAAAGTCAGAGTTATGCATCACACTGTCCAGTTTCTGATTGGTACTTATGAATTTGTGGATACTTGTAAATATGACATGTATAGGCTAGTTATAAGATGATAGTTATGGTTACTTGAACTAGTAATTTTGGTACATGTTATGGTATAAAATGTGTATGAAATGTCATGGATTGGCTGCCAATTGAGTTGTGAAGTGTTGTAATTTATGCTTGTATATGCATGTAAAAAATAGGGTGGCAAAATGGCTTTACAAATGGCTTATTTTTGTCCACACGGGTATAGACACGAACGTGTGTCTTAGCCGTGTGCGACACACGGTCATGTTGTACGGCCGTGTGCGACACACGGTCATGTTGCACGGTCATGTCCTCTGGTGATGAAATTAAATTAAAGACAGTATGCTCCACACGGCCTCACACACGAGCGTGTGACTGGCCATGTGTCACAAGTCAATATACCCCCTAAATGGCACACTGCCTAGCACACGGGCGTGTGACTTGGCCGTGTTGCATAAGTTAGTATACCCTACAGGTTTGGCACGGCCTAGTATACGGCCTAGCACACGGGCGTGTGTGGCCATTTCGAAGGGCACACGGGTTAGACACACGGATGTGTGATCGGCCGTGTGACCCAAGTCAGTATGTATGCCCTGTTTCCACACGGCCTGAGACACAGACGTGTCTGGAGCCGTGTGAGGCACACAGCCTATTCATATGGACGTGTGACCCTTGTATGGATGAAAAATTTTTAAGTTTTCCAAAAATTTTGTATGTTATCGGTTTATTCCTGAACCACTTCTAAAGCATGTTTAAGGCCTCGTAGGCTCTTATAAGGGACAATGTGATTGTGTTGAATGGTATTTGAGTATGAATGCATAAATGTATGAGTACTGTATGTTAAACGATGTGTATTGATCGGTAATACCTCGTAACCCTACTCTGGCAATGGTTACGGGTTAGAGGTGTTACATTTATTGGTATCAGAGCTACAGTTTAGTTGATTCTAAGACTAACGTAGGGTATGTGAGTTTAGCTATACATGATATATACATAAACTGTGATAGTGTGGTGACTCCTGACTTTTTTAAATGTGTTTCTTTTTATATAGTAAATGGATCTTGATCGAGTCGTAGTTGATGAGGTTGAGAGTAACGCGCCTGCTTCCGCGCAAGAGACAGTGCCATCTAACTCTAGACCTGTAACGAATAGCCAAGGAAAAGAGGCTAAAGAAGCCTTCTTCCAAATGATGAACGAATGGTTCACACAATACACTCGTACAAACCCGACTGCTCAACAACCTCCACCCTTACCTATTCCCCAACCGATCCTTGTAGTTCCTCAATGTACGGATCTTTTGTGATTGAATAAACCACCTATTAATAAGATACGGAAACACAAGGCTGAAGACTTCAAAGCTACTGTTAGCGATGACCCTGAGAGAGCCGAGTTTTGGCTTGGGAACATGATTCGGGTATTTGACGAACTATCTTGCACACCTGAAGAATGTTTAAAATGTGTTGTATCACTGTTGAAAGATACTGCGTATCGAATTGAAATGTCAGAACGGTGAAATTCTTCGGATTGAGTCTGATGATTCAAGTGAATTACCTACTGTGATATCGTCTATGTTAGCCCAGAAATGTATGAAAAAGGCTGTGATGCATATCTTGCATATGTATTAGATACTAAGGTATATTCATCAAAGATTGAATCTGTACCTGTTGTTTGTGAGTTTTCGGATGTATTTCTAGAAGAATTACCGAGTTTGCCATCGATCAGAGAAGTTGAATTTGGTATTAAATTCATACCAGGAACAACACCGATATCAGTAGCTCCTTACAGAATGGCTCCAACAGAATTAAAAGAGTTGAAAGCTCAGTTGCAGGAATTAACAAACAGATGTTTTGCACGACTGAGTTACTCGCCATAGGGTGCACTGGTATTATTTATTAAAAAAAAATGGCACGATGAGAATGTGTATCGACTATAGATAACTTAATAAAGTGACTATAAAGAACAAATACCCTTTACCGCGAATTGATGATTTATTTGATCAGTTGAAAGGGGCTACAGTATTTTCAAAGATTGATTTGAGATCGAGTTATTATCAGTTGCGAGTTAAAGAGTTCGATGTACCGAAAACCGCATTCAGAACGAGGTACAAACATTATGAATTCCTTATTTTGCCTTTCGAATTAACTAATGCTTCAGCAGTTTTTATGGACTTGATGAATCGGATATTCAGACTGTATTTAGACAGATTTGTTGTTGTATTCATTGATGACATTCTGATCTATTCGTGAGATGAATATAAACATACCGAGCCCTTGAGAGTTGTGTTACAAACTCTACGTGATAAGCAATTATTTGCAAAGTTCAGCAAATGTGAGTTTTGGCTCCGAGAGGTTGGATTTCTAGGGCATATTGTTTTAGCTGACGGTATTAGAGTTGACCCGAGTAAGATTTCTGCTATTGTTGATTGGAAACCTCCGAGAAATGTATCTGAAGTCCGTAGTTTTCTGGGCTTAGTGGGTTATTACTGAAGGTTCATGAAAGGATTTTCAGCGATTGCAACACCGATAACACGACTACTTCAAAAAGATGTGAAATTCAAATGGTCAGAAAAGTGTCAACAGAGTTTCGAACAGTAGAAAATACTGTTAACTGAAGCACCAGTTTTGGTTCAACCTGAATTGGGGAAAGAGTTTGTGATTTATAGTGACGCGTCATTAAATGGTTTGGGATGTGTTCTGATACAAGAAGGAAAAGTTATAGCTTATGCTTCTCGACAATTGAAACTGCACGAAAGAATTATCCGACGCACGACTTTGAGTTGGCTGCAATTGTGTTTGCATTGAAAATTTGGCGACACTACTTGTACGGTGAAAAATGTCACATTTATACGGATCACAAAAGCTTAAAATATCTAATGTCACAGAAAGATTTAAATCTGCAACAACGAAGATGGCTCGAGTTATTAAAAGAATATGAATTTGTGATTGATTATCACCCAAGAAAAGCTAATGTTGTTGATGATGCCGAAGCAGAAAATCTTTGTTTGCATTACGAGCAATGAATACCCAGTTGATGATTTCTGATGATGGGTCTATTTTACCTGAATTAAAAGCTAAACTAGTATTTCTTCAACAAATTTGTGAATTCCAAAAAAAGGATCGTGAATTACAAGTTAAACGCATTCAATGTGAGAATATCCTTGATTTAGAGTTTCAAATTGAAACCGATGATTGTTTAAGGTTCCGAAATAGAATTTGCATACCGAGAAATTTAGAACTCATTCAGAAGATTTTGTATGAAGCGCACCATAGCTACTTATCTATTCATCTAGGAAGTACCAAAATGTATAACAATTTGAAACAGTTTTACTGGTGGCAAGGCATAAAATGAGATATATTAGAGTTTGTTTCTAAATGTTTAATTTGTCAACAAGTCAAAGCTGAACATCAAGTACCATCGGGTTTACTGTAGCCTGTGACGATTCCCGAGTGGAAATGAGATAGAGTTATAATGGATTTTGTGTCAGGATTGCCCTTAACTCCGAAAAAGAAAGATGCTATCTGGGTTGTCGTTGATCGACTAACGAAATCTGCTCATTTCATACCGGTACATACAGATTAATCACTTGATAGATTAGTTGAATTGTACATTTCTAAGGTTGTTCGATTGCACAGGGTGCCATTATCTATTATTTCTGATAGAGATTCGAGATTTACGTCGCGATTTTGGAAGAAACTGCATTAAGCTTTGGGTACGAAGCTGAATTTCAGTATAGCTTTTCATCATCAGACTGACGATCAGACCGAGAGAGTCATTCAGATTCTCAAAGACATGTTGAGATGTTGTATTTTAGAGTTTGAGAGCAGTTGGGAAAGATACCTACTGTTGATTGAGTTTGCGTATAATAATAGTTTTCAGATGAGTATAAAGATGGCACCGTACGAAGCTTTATATGGTCGCAAATGTCGAACTCCGCTATACTGGATTGAACTAAGTGAGAAAAAGATTCACAGGGTTGAATTGATCAGAGAAACTGAAGAAAAAGTGAAAACAATTCATGACAATTTAAAAGCAGCTTCAGATCGACAAAAATCATATGCGGATATGAAACGTAAAGAAATAGAGTTTCAAGTTGGGGACCGAGTGTTTTTAAAGGTGTCACCATGGAAAAGGTTCTTTGATTCGGCCGTAAAGGGAAGTTAAGTTCGCGATTTATCGGACCTTACGAGATCATTGAAAGAATAGGGCCTATAGCATATCGACGAGCTTTATCGTCAGAACTTGAAAAGATTCATAATGTCTTCCATGTTTCTATGTTACGTCGATATAGATCTGATCTGTCACATGTGATTTCTCCGTTAGATGTTGAGATACAGGCAGATTTGACATATAGCAAAGAACCAATCAGGATTTTAGCTTGTGAAATCAAAGAATTGATAAATAAACGCATAGTTTAATGAAGGTTATATGGCATAAACATGAGTTTGAGGAAGCTACGTGGGAATCCAAGGAAGCTATACGAAAACAGTACCCTAACCTATTCACTGGTAAGATTTTCGGGGACGAAAATCCTTGAGGGGGAGTTGTAACAGCCCGTTTTTAGGTCAAATCGGAACAGTAGTGTTGGGACTACAAATCCGAGGCCAAAATATTTATTTTATTATTTTATTGAAGTTTACAGCATGATAGAATTATTGTGTGAAAGTTTTGTAAAGAAATTTTACTGTTTTAATGGTTAATTCGAGTAAAAGGACTAAATCGCGTAAAGCGTAAAACTTGTGTTCTAATTAGCTAAAAGTGTCTAATAGCTATAGAACCTTAACGTTAAGGTCCTTATGTTGAAATTAGACCATTAACATGATAGTGGAGGATAGTGGCTTGGTAAATTTGAAATTATTAATGTTCATTAAGACTATTTTTGTAATTTGTTTATTAAAGGTTAATCTAATAAAAAAGGACAATTTTAGTTATCATCTTCATCCTAGCTGAATTTAGGGCTTCAAAAAGCTATGAGAATATATTGAAGCATTCGGCACATTCCTAGCTCATTAAGGTATGGTTTTAGCTAGGTTTTTAATGATTTCTATGTTTTTGTAATAGTTGCAGCTTAATCTAGCTAGCCCGTACCTTTAATTTTGAAATTGTTAAAGATTTTAAGAGTTTCCATTGATGAGTTTATGTGTTCTTTAGTGTTTGAAGTTGAAATATGAATTTTTAATGATAGATTTTCATGTTTTGTAAAGTGATTGTTGACAAAAATGTCAAACAAGGGTTAAATTGTGAAATGTGAAATTTTATATGGTAAATATGTGAAATAATGAAAGATATGGGCTGCTAGGGACTCCATTAAAATTCGGCTAGCATAGTTAAGGGTTTAATTGAATGAATTTGCATTTGTACGAGTAAGGACTAAATTGTAAAAATGTTAAAATAGTAGGGCAAAAGTGTAATTTTTCCATAAGGTGATTTTTGGGCTAAATATAATGGAATGAATATTGAATGAGTTAATTTTGATATTATATAGATCAAGATAAGCCGAGATCAGAATTAGATCAGGGAAAAAGAAAAGTGGACGAATAGCCGATATTTGCTATTCGAGCGATACGAGGTAAGTTCGTATAATTAGAATCGAACTTTTATATACTTGTATTTATTTGAAATGTTTGTATATAATTGAGAAATTGATATACTTGGAATACGAATGCCTTTTTGATATAGACTGATGGTTATGGAGCCCCATTTGAACCGTATGAATTCGTAGGATACGAGAGACATGTCACTAGGGTTACCGTTTTGGTCGAGCTCCTGCATTTGTTGCGGACTCACCACAGCATGTAACAACCCAATTTTGGGGCTAGTAAGAACGGTGGTCTCGGAACCACTAATCCGAGGTTGAGGAAAATTATTTGGTATTATTTTATGTGTTATGGCATTAATATATGGCTATATGAAAATTTTGGTGTTCTAATGGTAGCAATTGTATGCTTTATTGTGAAAAAGGACTAATTCGCATAAAGTGCGAATGTTCTATTTTTCAAGGTAGAGGTGTTTAATAGCCATAGAATACTAAATTGAAGGTCCTTAAAGTGCAATTAGGCCATATAGAGTGTGTTGGCCGGCCATAGGAAGCAAGGGGACAAGAGCATTAATTTTAGTTAAAATTTGGTGACATTAGGTGATTAAAAATGAATATAATAAGATGAATAAAAGAGTTGTCATCTTTTACTATTCAAACTTCTTCTCCACTGAAAATTGAAGAGAGAATAGGGTTTTTTGAAGTTCAAATTTTCAGCTACATCTCATCCTTGCAAGTAAGTCATTTTGATGATTATTTTTAATGATTTTTGTACTTTTGGAGTCCCCAAAGCTTAAGCTAGCTAATGAGGGGACTAATTTGTTATATGGTTAAAAGTTTAGGGACTTTCCATGAGAGAGTTTATGTTGTTAGCTGATTTTTTTAATGGAAGAAAATGAATGTTAGTGAGATGAGAAACAACTTTTGTGAAGGGTGTTGCCATGAAAACACCTAAATAGGACTTATTTGCAAAGATTGAAATTGTGTATTATATGCATGAAATAAATGGTTTTCTAAGTTGTGGTAAAAGAAATAAATGTTCAGCTAGGCTTGTTTAATGAGAAAATATGGTGAAAAATGATTTACGAGCCTAGGGGCAAAATTGTAATTTTGCCATAGTATAAGGGAAAAACGGTCATTTTTGCCTAAGTAGAGGTTATGATGTATTATGATTATAAAATGATTGAATGAGTGAAATTTTATTGTTATAAATCAAGAAGAGCACGGAATTAACCTTGACCGGGCAGAAGGCAAGGTTTCAGATTAAACCGCAAAATTAACGCATTTTGTAACGAGGTAAGTTTATGTGTAAACGATGCATCTTAAATACACATGTTGTTGCTTATTGGTGCATTGTATGTTTGAGAGCACTTATGATTTAAATGGATTAGATTTGGTAGAAAATGAATAAATTCCGTATGAATGTTGAAATAGATATGTAGATGTGGAATGTTGTCCGTAGTAAATAATGGTGGGTTGTGTGTGGAATACCACCTTATTATTTATTCTTAATGGTGGGCTACGTGCGATACCACCTTATAACTTATTCACGAGGGGGCTGTGTGTGATATCATCATTTATATTATCATTTAGTGGGCTATGTGCGATACCATCGTAAATATTCTTGTTGATGGGCTGTGTGCGATACCACCCTGTTAAAGAGTAATGGTGGGCTAAGTGCGAAACCATCGAGTGTTTGGTATTACTATGAAAGGCTTATTGTGGAATTGTTATGTGTCATATCATGTGACCTTGTGGTCATAAACGCAGAGATGATTGTTAATGAATGTGAGCATTATGCTCGTGATACGGTTGGAATAGGGTAAGAGATGAAACGAGTAAGCATGACTATGGAATGTGGATTGTTCTTGCTCAGTATGTAATGCTAATTGTTGAGTAGCATATGTTATGATGTTTATTGTTTACATGTAAACTTACTAAGCGTAAAGCTTACTCCCTTTCTTTTCCCTTGTTTTATAGTGTCAAAGAGCCGGGTCGGGATACGAAGACAATTGGAAGATCAACCACACTATCAGCTCATCTCGATATACCTAGAATTAGCATTTTAAGTATGGCATGTATAGGGGCTAGACTACGTGAATTTTTTTGTTATTATGGCCAAGAATGTATTGGCTCCCTTAAGGATGAACTCTTTTGTATATTGCCATAGTTGATGGCTCATTATGTTTAATTTATGAAATATGAGATTATTCAAAAAAGTGTTGTTGCACAAATTAACTTGATGATTTGTTGTATGGGAGCATGTTATATGGGCTAAGGTGACAAAATATCTTAGGAAATAGCCTTGTTCATGTCCGCACATGTAGGCACACGGGTGTGTGTCTAGGCCGTGTGAGACACACCGTAGTCCCATGGGTGTGTGACCCTGCATGTTAGTGTTGCAGGTCAGTGTCGACCACGGACTAGCCACACGGGAGTGTGCCTAGGCCGTGTGTCCCTTATATGGTTGCTGACGTCACCAACAAAATGCCCAGGTTTTTACACACGGGCGAGGGCACCAGCATGTCTAGGTCGTGTGGAGTACACGGGCCAAGAACATGGGCGTATGTCCGGCCGTGTGAAAACACCTGTAGGTTCGAAATGAAAATAAGTCCCACACGTAGTAGGGACATGGGCATGTGTGACCACATGGCCTGCCCACACGGGCGTGTCCCATTTCACACGTGCGTGTGGCCCCTGTATAGATAAAAAAATTTAGTGCACAAAAGTATCCGGTTGGGTTCCAAAACCCACCGTAAGCATGTTTAAGGCCTTGTAGGCCCATAATGAGAAGTGTTAAGTTGTGATGAAGTTTTATAGCTTAAAGTTGTACGACCATGTGAGTTGAGTACGGTAATGCCTCGTACCCAGTTCTGGCATAGAATACAGGTAAGGGGTGTTACATTTAGTGGTATTAGAGCTATGGTTTAGTCGGTTCTCAGACTACCGTAGCATGTGTAAGAGCCTAGTTATACATGCCATAAGTGTATATTGATAGTGTGGTGGCTTCTGACAATTCTAAACTTTATTTTATATAGTAAATAGATCTCGATCGAGCGGGTGCTAATGATGCAGCTAGTAATGCGCCTGCTTCAGCGTAAAAGGACCGCACCTGTAGAGAGTGGACCCGAGACTTTAGGTCGAGGAGAAGAGACCCGGGAAGCCTTTCTCCAAATGATGAGTAATTGGTACACAGAATATGTACGAGCAAACCCTAATGCTCAACCTCCTCCACCCCCTCCTATACCTCAGCCAGTTCTAGTGGCTCCTCAAGGTATAGATTTAGTGAGGATGACCAAACTCCCGGTAGACAAGATTCAAAGCAAGGGGTTGATGAGTTCAGAGCTAATATAGACGATGACCATTGGTGGAAAACGTTGATGTCGGTGGTCCCAAGGGAGAGAGTGACGTGGGACTTCTTTTTGGAAGAGTTCTAGAAGAAGTATATAAGTCAGAGGTTTGTGGACCAGAAATGGAAAGAATTCCTTGAATTGAAGCAAGGAAAAATGATTGTGGCAGTATATGAGCGCGAGTTCGTTAGGCTCAGCAAGTATGCACAAGAGTGCGTGTCTACAGAAGCTATTTTGTGCAAGAGGTTTGAACATGGACTGAATAAGGATATTAGACTTCTAGTTGGGATTTTAGAATTAAAAGAGTTTGTAGTTTTGGTTGATAGGGCATGTAAGGCCAAAGAACCGAATAAGGAAAAGAGGAAAGCTGTGAGTGAGGCCCGGGATGCAATATAAAAGGCTGATGAGTAAATCATACCAAGCTAAATCGAAGAGGTCCAAGGAAGTAGACCCACGAACGACTGTGTCAGTTGGATACTCACATAGATCGTGTAACACCCCTTACCCGTGTCTGACGCCGGGACAAGATACGAGGCATTACCGTACTTAACCTTACTTGAACTTGCAGTGTTGGGCTAAAAAGTTTCTTAACAACTTAAAACTTTTCTTTCTTAATCATAACATGCACATTATGGTCCTACGAGGCCTTGAACTTACTTCCGGGAGGTTTCAAAGTTCAACCGGAAACTTGTACTCTCTTAGAAAATTTTTGCCTAAACAGGGGTCACACTCCCGTGTGACATGAGACACGCCCGTGTGGGTAGGCCGTGTGGTCACACACGCCTATGTCCCTATTCCATGTAGAAATAAATTTTCAATTCGAACCTACAGGGATTTTCACACGGTCGGACACAGGCCCGTGTCTTTAACTCGTTTCCTTCACACGGCCTCGACACGCCCGTGTCCTTACCCGTGTGTGAAAACTAGGAGTATTCTATTTATGACGTTAGCAACCCCTTAAGGAGCACACGGCCTAGGCACACACCAGTGTGCTGGCTGGTGTGACGATTCAATTTCTCGTAACCAATTACAGGGGACACACCGTGTGTCGCACACGGCCTAGACACAAGCCCGTGTGTCTACCTGATGGTGTTTTAGAGTTTTAATATTTATATAATGAATGATCAAGCCTAAAAATTAACTACCACCACGATTAAGGCAAGTACACCTATCGAACAGTGGTATAGCTTAGTGGCAAGACCGAAATGTCGAACCCAAGGGAACCAATGGTAGCCTAAATTAAAGGGGATTGATATTTATCTAACTAATTCCTAAGCTAAGGATGCCAAGACATAGAGAATAAATTGGGAGAGCACTTTTGAGAAAATTAATTGATTAAGATATACCCGAGGAAGAATCCACCTAGACTTCACTTGTTATTTAACTCTAAACCAGACGATTTATTCACTTGACTTGATCAGTAAGATTCCTTGATTTATATTAATACCTTTTCGAGGCTACTAATGCCTAACCCTAGGTTGATTAATTGAAATCTCTTTCTAATTAAAACCCCTAGTGTTGCATTAACTTGATCTATGGACTCCCATGTTAGGTTTGACCCTAATCCGGCAGATTTTCATCGTCCTATCTCTAGAAGTGCGATCAAGTCCGCTTAATTATGCTAGATCTACTCTTAAACAGGGACTTTTGCTCCTCTGAATAAGCACATCAATACTTGAATCAATATCCTGAAATATTAAAGAAAGAATTAAGAACACATAATTAAGAACAAATCAAGTATTTATCATACAGTGAGAAAACAATAACAGGATCCGTCTTAGGTTTCATCCCCCTAAGGTATTTAAGGGGTTTAGTTCATGTTTATAAAAGAATACATCTCAGAAGAAATTAAATAACAAAACATAAAGAAAAACCCTAAAACCCCTGAAAGAAATTGAAGGGAAAATCCTCAATCTTGAGCGTGATTCCGGCTTCTGAGATGGATCAACTAGCTTTCTTCGAGTATTTCCTTATATTCAATCCTCTCTGGCTTCACTCTCCGTCAAAAGCCCTAACAGAGACCTTCTGTCGAACTCCTCTTTTAGGTTGCCCTCTAGGGTGTTTATATAGGCTTTTGGGCTGCCTTACTTGGCCCACAAGTATCCTATTCCAAATAGAATTAAAACGGGTCATGGTAGGGACACGCCCGTGTGGAACGCCCATGTGAATCGAGCCCAAGGTCGTGTTCAAGTCTGCTAAAGTGGCACGGTCGTGTGGTTTACCCTTGTGGTGAACTCTAGGCTGTGTTGATATCTTACTTTGGCCTATTTTCTCCGTTTTTGGCCTGTTTCTCGTTCTTTTCATCCTTTTATGCTCTCCTAAGTATAAAACATGAAATTAAAGGATTAGGAGCATCAAATTCCATAATTCATGTAACGCCCCAAAATCTCGAAACTCTAAATTCTGTGCACTGAAGTTGATATGTATAAGTAGCACTTAGAATATTAATTTTAAGGTATTACCAGGGTTATTTGAAGTCTTAGGGATAGGGAAGACCATAGGGAAAATTTTAATTTTTGCCTTAGTGGACCATAGTATCAGGTATTAAGCCTCTTGAATAGATTAAAGGGAAAATAGGACACAATTAGGTCTGTGGTCCAGTGGCAAGGTGGCATCACTTGGGGAGCTACAAGGTGGTGTTACTATCAGATGAAGAGGTCCAAGGTTAGAGACTTAAGAGTGGTGAATTGAGGGGTTTTATTTTTGCACATGGAAGAAAGGTAGTGGCGTTAGAGTGGACTCTGGAAGGGAGTGTTTAGGAGAGGAATTTAAGGTAAAGATAAGAGAAAAAAGATAGAGGATTAAGGTGTGGATGTGTTGGTGCTGAATTGGACTTTGGGGGAAGGTAGTTTCGGCTTTGGCTATAAAAGGGGGGTGCCGAATTCCTTTGAAAGGTTCTTTAGGTTTCCATTATTTTTTTTCTTTTCTTTCCCTCATACTTTTTCTTCAATTGCCAAATTACCATCATCCCTTTTTCCCGAAATCCTTATTTGTGCCGATTCTTTGTTGTTTTTCCTCCATCACAAATCTGTTGATCAAGTGTTAAAAGTTGAATCTCGTTCAGTAGCTATCTAGGTCGCAGGATCAAAGATGGGATTTGATAAGTACTCAGTCAACCTCCTTAGTGTGTTTTGTTAAAAGCCAAAGGGCTATCTAACTTCTCTTTGTCGTTAGCCTTGTATTAACAAGGGTAGGGTTCAAGGATCGCAAGCGTGGTAAGGATCGTTAGTAAGTGGTAAGTGTTCTCGTCTCAATTGTGGATTAGTGGGTGGCCAAATGTAAGTATGGCTTATAGGGGTGACTTGTGTGGAATATGAGTCACTTGATTTTTGATAGTATATGTGTGGGTGCAGATCTACGTGAATAGTAGCTAATGAAGGGCTACTAGAACTGGTGGCACACGGTAAGGTTATGGTAAGGCTTCAGTTTTTGGGTAAATAATGTGGTTAACTGTGTAATTGATTAGAGATTGGTATTGGTTGTAGGTTTAAGGCTGAGGATAGTGTAGCACGTCGTATTAACCAGGTGTGTACATACACTTCACACACGACAATTGGCAAAAGCCGAAATCCCGAAAAAAATCGAAATGTCGAAAAGCTGAAAAGCCGAAAGGTTGGCGTCGGCTACCACACGAGCGTGCGAACATTTGTGTGGGAACACCGATACGTTTATCGGGGCCAAGAGAGCGATCTCATAGTCTCAGGCAACTATTTGGCCGACTGGGCCAGACGGAGCTAAATGGGCCTATCGAGTTCGTGGGCCTAAACGGTAAGAGTTGAGTTGTGAAATTGAATGATGGAATGATATGGATGGCTATATGATTTGATTATGATCGGGCCTTGATCGCTGAAATCAGAGTTTTAAAATTTATAAAAGAATGATCAAAACCCGAAAACTAACTCTGACAACGATTAAAGGCAAGTGTACCTATTGAACAGTAGTATAGCTTAGGCAAGACCGGATATCGAACCCAAAGGAACTAAAAGTACTAATACTAACTTTATTTTAATTATTTAGCCTTAAAAATATAGTGAAGTTGTTTTAAACTATATTGACGAAGACTAAACTAAGCACACAAAAACAAAAAGGATGAATAGGAAAGATAACTTGAAGAAAGACTCAGTTGATTACGATGATATCCTTAGGAAGAATCCACCTAGACTTCACCTATTATCTAACCCTAAATTATATGATTTCTTTTACTTAGCTTGATCCGTTAGACTCTCTGACCTATGCTAAACCCTCTCTCGAGGCAAATAACGTCTAACCCTAGGTTAATTAGTGGAACTGTTGTTCGCTTATAATAACCCCCTAGGATAGTAGTAAATCAATCAATGGACTCCCATATTAGGTTTCACCCTAATCCGGTAAAATCTCGTAACCCTATCTCTAGGCGTTCGATCAATTCCGCTTAATTATGTTAGATCTACTCTTAGGTAGGGTCTATTCCTCCTCCACCTAAGCACATTAGATTTGGATTAAGTAACATAATTAAGAACAAACTAAGTAATTATCATATAACTTAAAAATCAAATAAAAGGATCCATCTAGGTTTCATCCCCTTCAGGTATCTGAGGGGTTAGTTCATAATGAATAAACAAAACATCGCAAGAGAAAAGATAAAACAAAACATAAGAAAATCCTAAAACCCCCTGAAGGAATTGAAGGAGAATTCTGCCGTCTTGAGTATAATTCCAGCTTCTTGGGATGGATCAACTGGCTATCTTCGCGTTTATTCCCTAACTTTGACCTTCTCGACTTGGCTCATTGGCCCAGCTTTCGCTCCGATTTCGGCTTCTGCCGAACTCCCCTTTTCAAGTTGCCCCCTTGGGTGTTTATATAGACTTTGTGATGCTTTACTTGGCCCCTATGCTTCCTAATTTAAGTAGAATTCATGCTAGGGTGTTTGAATAGGCTTTGGAATGTGTTTCTTTGCCTCCAAGTATCCTTTCTCGAATGAAATTTCTCTTCTGAGCGACAGGGACACGGCCATGGCACACGCCCGTGTGAATCATGGCCAGGCCATGTTTTGGATTTTTAATGAGGCACAGTCGTGTTTATCGGGGTCTAGGCCGTATTCTAGTAATTTAATGAGGCACGGCCATGTGGCTTGAAGTCCAGGCCATGTCGGTTTCGTGAATTGGCCCAATTTAGTCCGGTTTAGACCCATTTCTCGTTCTTTTCATCCTCGGGTGCTTTCCTGAGTATAAGACATGAAAAGAAAGGATTAAGAGCACCTTTTTACATAAATCGAGGGATAAATCATCCAAAAGTATACTAAATGTAGGATTAAAATATGTTACTTTTACGGTTTATCAGGCCTAATGGGCTACATAAACATGATTGGGCTTAATGGGCTATATGGACATGATTAGGCTTAGTGGGCCTTATGGGATTTTAGAAATGCATGCTAGGGTTTTAATGGACTCTAGGCCTAGTTCCAATAAATTCTTAAATGACATAAAACTTAATTTAATAATCAAACATGTCTATGGGCAAGTCGCTAGGTTAGAATGTGGCAATGGGCATATGCATGTCTAGGATTGGATCTAGGGAGAGCTTGGTGCTTAAGCGTTCCTAGTGACCCACCTCCTCTTCTCTAGGATCCTACCTGGTGCATAGTGTCTGTTCACTTTAGCCGCAAGGACTTGTTGATGGGCCAAAGTTCATAACTAAAACCCGAGATGAAAGAGATTACGAAAATACCCCTGTAGGGTAGATTTACAAAAATACCCCCGAGTAGTGAAATGACTAAAATACCCCTAGGTGCTTAATGTATGAAAATGTGTATGTTGCATTCATGAGATGTATGTTGCACTTGGGTGGGTTTGATAATACGGAGGAAGATATGTGAGGATCGCATAGTCGCTTGACGATCGTGGATCCACCAGTGGCTTTAAGCCCATTATATGCTTAGCAGCCTGGCTGCAATGTTTGAGTAGTGCCGCTATTGGTGCTACCTTTGGAGTGTAAGGATGGGTGGGTTGATATTTATATCCCCACAGAAGTGTAGGGTTGGAAGGGAAATGGAGTGCAGGGTTGGATTTAGGATGGGAGCATTGCATTCATGTGATACTGATGTGATATGAGGTCATTGTGGGCTAAGGCCTAGGACCACCGATTTTGATAGGGCTTAGGCCCAATGTGATAATCGCATGTTTTACCAAGGGTCGTACACACTGAGTTTTGAACCTCACACCCTTTTATTTAATGTTTCAGGTGACCCTCAGTAGACGGCTCGACGCGGGAGAGGACTTGGAGATGGCCACACTGCAAGATACTTAGAAGTTTTTTGTTTATTTGTTTCGAATGACTTTATGTTATTTACATTGGGATATAATAAGGCCTAGTATCTCCAACTTGACTTTACCTTTGGGTTATTATTGTTTCAACTGCTTAATTATTAAACTTAAATAAATTTCTAAAGTTTAAAATGGTTTTCGAAATAACTATAACATATGGACGTTTTCTTAAAACATGGGCTTTCATCGTAACTTAACAAAATGTTAAGGATTTTGGGTTTCTAAATCTTAAACTTAAGTTTTTAACTAAACAAATTCATTTTAGAATTATCCCTTTGATGTGACATCACCGGATTCGGCCATAACGTCTGGGCCGGGTCTGGGGGCGTTACAATTTAAGGGATAAATTATCCAAAAGTATGCCAAATGTGGGATTAAAATATGTATATATTATGGTTTATCACTACCCGTGTGGACAGTTTGAGGCTATTTTCCAAGCCTTTTTGCCACCCTAAAATATGAGCTCATTCATTTCATCACAAGTAGTACATAACATAGCAACATTAAACTATTAAGAACCCTTAAGTTATCATTCATTCCACCCATATTATACTCAATAACTTGCATGAACATTCAATTCATTATACTCATCAACTTTATAACATGAACATGGTAATATTGGCCAACTCACCATGGCCATTTACAAAATGAGTATAAAATATTAATAGTCAAACCTTTGGCCTTCAAGCATGACATGACACAAAATAATCAAGCTCATATACATGCCATACTCAAAATGAAGTGACTTTACTATACCAAAAGAACGGTTGATAGTGTGATCCGAGCTCCGACGTTTTACTATCCCCGAGCTAAATTGGCAAAACTACAAGGAAAAGGGAAAAGAGAGGGGTAAGTATATAGCTTAGTAAGTTTGCATGAAATTCTAAAGCAACATAATTGCTCAAACTAAATTCGTCCATCTCATCAAACAATAGCAACATAAATCTCAAATGCTTAAGCATACTTATTCATACTTACTCACTCTTATTCTTACTTATCTCATGTCATATTATGATTTCTAACTTGTACATATTCATGGTACCTGTATCACTCAATCACATAACTTAACACATATGCTAACATGAACATAAACTCAATTTTTCATCATTCTTATCATGAATGAAACTCAAGGTCATCCATAAACGGATTTAGCTCTATACTATTTTATATACTTAGCTCTTTTGACCATAAACAAACCGAATTATTATGGGATATTCGAACTCATCATACATAAATCTTGATGCCAACGCCATATCCCAGATATGGTCTTACATGGGATCACCTCTTGACACCGTTGCTATATCCCAGATATGGTCTTACATGGAATCTTGAAACTCGATGTCAATGCCATGTCCCAGACATGGTCTTATACGAAATCGCACATGAATGTCGATGCCATGTCCCAGACATGGTCTTATACGAGATCTTCCTTTAGTGCTGAGGCCATATCCCAGACATGGTCTTACACGGGACCTTCATTATTCAATGCTAACATATGGGTATCCTTATTATTCCAATTCTTTACTCGGGACTTCACATAACTCATTTTCACCATTTCCTTATCGAGGCTTCATCACTCGATTATTCATAGTAATAACATACATTGTCATAATATTAAGTAGTTTCAAACATTCAAAACATTATGAAACTTTAACTTCATACAAACTTACCTCGATTCTCAAAATGTGTATCAATGCTCGATTTAGTCCTCGATTTTATTCTTGCCTCGGTTTCGATCCGAGCTTCAAGTTTCTTGATCTATAATAACAATTTCACTTGTTAAATAAACACGTTGACTAAATCAACTCATAATTTATATTTTGGCAAAATTACGATTTTACCCTAAACTTTTACATAATTTCATTTTTGCCCCTAGGCTCATAAAATATTTTTCATTCAACTTTCTTGTATTTCAAGCCTAGCCAAATCATATTCTCCACTATAACAACCTTCAATTTCCACTATTTCACTCATGTATGACCATTTTCATAACTTTTACATTTTGGTCCTTACATGCATTTTTCATGAAAATCACTTAGAAAAAGATGTTTATCATACATCAAACTTTCATATTCCTCCATAAAACATCAAAATAAATGCATGTCATACATGGGTAAATTTTTAATATGAACCCTAGCTCAAAATATAGCTAGAATTAGCCAAATCGAGCTACGAGGATCTCAAAAATATAAAGATCATTAAAAACGGGGCTAGGATGCACTTATTATCAAGCTTGAAAGTTGAAGAAACCCTAACTATGCCTTCCTTGTGATTTTCGGCCAAGGGGGAGGAAGATGGACACCATTTTTGACTTATTTTCCCTTTTAATTCTTTTATTAACCAAATGACAAAAATGCCCTTAATGATCCTTTCGTAAGATTTTTCCTTCCCATATCCATTTTTGTCCATCTTAAGATATAATTGTCTAATTGCTAAATAAGGACCTCTAGTAATTTTTATAATTCTATTTCATATTTAAATCTTCTAGAATCTCATATTTTCTAATCTTTGCAATTTAGTCCTAATGGACAATTTATTCACTAATTAATAAAATTTCTTCATGAAATTTTCACACAATCATGCAAGCATCTCATAAGCCTTATAAAAATCATTAAAACATATATTTCTACTTCGGATCTGTGGTCGCGCACCACTATTCCGACTAGGCCCTAAATCGGGCTGTTACAGATAGAGGTAATACCTACCCGGGCTCAAGAGTTCAAGCCTCTTTGATGGCAAGTGTGGGCAATCCGAAGTCCAAACCAGAGTGTCCAAATTCTAGTAGGCAGCACAGTGGCGACTGTTGGGAAAACAACCAGAATTGTTATAAGTATGGGCCCCCCGATCATTTTATTCGAAATTGTGATGAGAGGGATGACAAGAAAAGAAGCAAGAGATAAGATCCGGCAACGTATCTTCAAGGGGTAGATCACAAAAGAACCCGGGAGGTGAGACTAGTGGTAGAGGTGCACCTCAAGATTCTACTGTGAGACCGGTGGGTCGGGCACCTGCAAGGACTTATGCCATTCGTGCTCGTGAAGAGGCATCATCTCCAGATGTGATAACGGGTACTTTTTCTCTTTATGACACTTCTGTTATTGCTTTGATTGATCCGGGGTCTACCCATTCATACATTTGCATGAAATTGGCATCTAGTATGAGCATGATTGTTGAATCTACGAAATTTTTAGTAAAAGTGTCAAACCCGTTAGAAAAACATGTGCTAGTTGACAAGGTGTGTAGGAATTGTCCTTTGACAATTAGAGGTCATTGTTTTCTGGCAAACCTTATGTTGTTGCCGTTTGATGAATTTGACTTGATTCTTGGTATGGATTGGTTGACTGCCAATAATGTGTAAAGCCCCTAGTTTGGGCCTAGTAAAATTGGGCCTATTAGGCTTTTGGCTTTGGGTCTCAGAAAATTTTTAAGTGAGAGAGAAAATGACAATTGGCATGTGGGCTTTGAGGGTTAATGAGTTTGGAGTGTCTAGGGGTGTTAGAGATGTCTTGGGATCAAGTAAGGGTATAGGAAAAAATTTGGTTTAAGCCCCAAGAGAACTGTGACTTCAGTTAGTAGGCCTTTTAAATAAATGAAGAAGAAAAATGACACAAAAGAGCTTATGGTGTAGTGGCAATGTGGCGCCACTTAGGGAGCAGGGAGGTGGCGTCATTAGCAGGCAAGGGAGTCCAAGGTTCAAATAGTGGCATGGTATTCTATTGGATTGTTTATTTTGCAAATTGGACGGCCAGAGTTTGTGTTGGATTTGAACTCTTGCATTAAAGAGTTTGAATTGGTGTTATGAGATGGTTGTGGAGGAAATATAGGATGAGATTGAGGAGTTATCAGGGAGAAAAGTTAGGAGCTGATAAGTGTGAAGAGTTGGTGCCAAATGGGACTTTGGGGGAAGGTAGTTTCGGCTTTTGGCTATAAAAGAGGGGTGTCGAATTCCTTTGAGAGGTTCCTTGGGTTTTCCATTACTTTTCTTTTCTCCCCCTCATTCTGTTTCTTCCGTTGCCTAATTCTTCCATTGCCGAAAGACCATCATTCCTTTTTACCGAAATTCCTATTGGTTTTGTATTCTTCTTCTTTCTCTGAAAGCCGGATACTCCATTATAATCGAATAGCCCTATCTTTTTGCCGATTCCTTGTTGTTTTTCCTCCATCACAAATTGGTTGCTGTTATCTACTCTTAATCAAGTTTTAAAAGCTGGATCTCGTTCAGTAGCTATCTAGGCCGCAGGATCAAAGGTTGGATTTGGTAAGTACTTAGTCAACCTCCTTTAGTGTGTTTTGGTAAAATCTAGAGGGCTATCTAACTCTTTCTTGTCGTTAATCTTGTATTAACAAGGGTAGGGTTCAAAGATCGCAAACGTGGTAAGGATCGCTAGCAAGTGGTAAGTGTACTCGTCTCAATTGTGGATTAGTAAGTGGCCGAATGTAAGTGTGGCATATAGAGGTGACTTGTGTGGAATATGAGTCACTTGATTTTTGATAGTACGTGTGTGGGTGCAGATCTAGAGGATATTCATGAATAGTAGCTAAAGAAGAGCCACTAGAACTGGTGGCACACGGTAAGGTTATGGTAAGGCTTCCGGTTTTTGGGTAAATATTGTGGTTAAGTTTGTGATTGATTAGAGATTGGTATTGGTTGTAGGTTCAAGACTGGGGATAGTATAGCACGTTGCATTAACCAGGTGTGTACATACACTTCACACACGACAAATTGATAAAAGCCAAAATCTCGAAAAACTGGAATGCTAAAAAGTCGAAAAGCTGAAAGGTTGGCGCCGGCAACCACACGAGCGTGTGAACATTCGTGTGGGAACACTGATATGATTATCGGGGCCAAGAGAACGATTTCTTGGTCTCGGGCCACTGTTTGGCCAACCGGGCCAGAAGGGGCTAAATAGGCCTGCCGAGCTCGTGGGCCCAAATCGGCAAGAGTTGATATGTGAAATTGAATGATAGATTGATATGGGTGGCTGTATGATTTGATTATGATCGGGCCTAATGGGCTACATATACATGATTGGGCTTAATGGGCTATATGGACATGATTGGGCTTAGTGGGCCTTATGGGATTTTAGAAATGCATGCTAGGGTTTTAATGGACTCTAGGCTTAGTTCTGATGAATTCTTAAACAGCATAAAACTTAACTTAATAATAAAACATGTCTGTGGACAAATCGCTAGGGTAGAGTATGGCAATGGACATATGCATGTCTAGGATTGGATATAGGGAGAGCTTGGTACTTAAGCGGTCCCAGTGACCCACCTCCTCTTCTCTGGAATCCTACCTGGTGCGTAGTGTCTGTTCACTTTAGTCGCGAGGACTTGTTGACGGGCCTAGATTCGTAATTAAGACCGATATTGTTAAGAATTACTTAAATACCCTGTAGGGTAGAATTACCGAAATACCCTTGATTGGTGAAATGACTAAAATACTCCTATGTGTTGATTGTAAGATTTATGCATGTTACATGTACATTTGCTGCATTCATATGATATTTTGTTTAGGATGCATATGGGTGGGAATTACGGAACGGAGGAAGTATATGAGGATCGCATGGTTGCTTGACAAATGTGGATCCACCGATGGCTTTTTAAGCCTATTATATGATAAGAAGCTTTGCTGCAACGTTTGGTAGTACCGCAATTGGGATACCCTTGAAGTGTATCGGATGGTTGGGTTGATTTAGAAATCCCCACAGAAATGTTTCGGTTGGACGGACGAAGTGTACCGGATGGATTATTTGGGGAGGGTTTGCACAACATTGGATGTATGATATTATTATGTTATTATTATGATATGTATGCTATTTGTTTGAAGAGGGTCGCACACACTGAGGTTTCGAAAACTCACTCCCTCTTTTATTTTTCCTCAGGTGATCCTTAGTAGGCAGTTCGATGGATGGAGGGACTTAGAGGTGGCCAACTAGCAAGACGATTAGACCTATTTTTCTTAATATATAAATTATAGATTTTAAGTTATTTTATTTCGAATTGTAATAAGGTTTTCCTTCTAGTTATTATTACATTGCTTCCACTATGCATTGAAATTTTGAAACGGAATTTTGATTTATTTCCTTTAAGCATTTTTCAAGTTTTTGAAAATAATTGTGTTTTAAGAACGAGCTTCCGCTATTAAAGGAAATTTTTTTTTAGTAACAAGGAAATGGTTTTTTTGAATACACCTCGTTTTGAAAGCAAACTAGATTTTTCTTAACTTTTCTCTAGAAGGGTTTTAAATGAAAATAAGGTTTTCGCAAAAACACTTCAATGTGACACGCCGAATTTGGGCCTAACTTCTAGGTCGGGTTTGGGGTGTTACATAATGTTTTAGTGAAATGTGGTAGCAAGTTTATTGAATTGAAATGTGAAAATGGAGATGTCATTCAGGTTGAATCAGGTAAATCAGATAGTTTGCCTCTGATAATTTCAACCATGGTAGCCGAGAAATACTTGAGGAAGGATACAAGTCCTATCTCGCCTTTGTGCTGAATACTTAAGAGTCAGAGGTAAAGATTGAATCAGTGCCGGTAGTATGCGAATATCCAGATGTGTTTCCAAAAGAGTTACCCGGATTACCTTCAGTTAGAGAGTTCGAGTTTCAGATTGAGTTATTTCCGGGAACGGCACCTATCTCGGTTGCTCCGTATAGGATGGCACCATTGGATTCGACAGAATTAAAGGTTAAGTTGCAAGAATTAATGGACAAGGGTATTGCAAGACTGAGCTATTCACCATGGGGTGCTCTGGTACTTTTTATGAAGAAGAAAGATGGGTCGATGAGATTGTGCATAGACTACAAACAGCTCAACAAAGTGACAGTGAAGAATAAGTATCCTTTACCAAGGATAGATGATTTATTTGACCAATTGAAGGGAGCTACAGTGTTCTCTAAGATAGATTTAAGGTTTGGTTATTATCAGTTAAGGGTTAAGGAGCAAGATGTGCTGAAAACTGCATTTTGGATGAGGTATTGCCATTATGAGTTTCTTCTCATGCCATTTGGTTTAATGAATGCTCTTACGATTTTCATGGACTTGATGAATCGCATCTTCTAAACGTACTTGGACAAGTTTGTAGTCATTTTTATTGACGACATATTAGTCTATGCTCGAGATGAGAGTGAACATACGGAGCATCTGAGAATTGTTTTGCAGACTTTATGAGACAAGTAGTTGTATGCTAAATTTAGCAAGAGTGAGTTTTTACTCTGAGAGGTCAGATTCCTAGGACACATTGTGTCGAGTGATGGTATTAGAGTTGATCCAAATAAGATCTCGGCTATTGTAGAGTGGAAACCGCCAAGAAATGTGTCGAAAGTTAGAAGCTTTTTGGGTTTAGTAAGGTACTACAGACGGTTCGTAAAAGGGTTTTCCATGATTGCTACTCCAATGACGAAACTGCTGCATAAGGATGTCAAGTTTGAATGGACTGAGAAATGCCAGCAGAGCTTCGAGAGACTAAAAACATTGTTGACTGAAGGGCTGATTTTAGTGTAACTTGAGTCGGGCAAGGAGTTTGTAGTATATAGCGATGCATCATTTAATGGACTCAGTTGTGTGTTGATGCAAGAGGGTAAGGTAGTAGCTTACACCTCGAGACAGCTAAAACCGCATGAGAAGAATTATCCGACCCATGATTTGGAGTTGGCTGCGATTATTTTTGCATTAAATATTTGGCGACATTATTTATATTGCGAGAAGTGTCGAATCTTCACCGATCATAAGAGTTTGAAGTACTTAATGGACCAAAAGGATTTGAATTTGCGACAACGGCGGTGGCTTGAATTATTGAAGGACTATGAGCTGGTAATTGATTATCATTCGGGAAAAGCAAATGTAGTGGCGGATGCTTTGAGTAGAAAATCTCTGTATGCTTTGAGGGCATGAGTATGAGCTTAGCGTTGTCTAATGATGGTGCTATATTAGCCGAGTTGAAGGCTAGACCATTATTTATTCAACATATATGTGAGGTTCAAAAGAAAGATGATGAGATACAAGCTAAGAGAGCTAAGTGTGAATCAGGAAATGATTCTAATTTTCGGGTGAGTTCAGATGGTTGTTTAATGTTTTACGACAGGATTTGTGTACCAAAAGATGATGAGTTAATCCAAAAAATTTTACATGAAGCACACAGTGGTCATTTGTCAGTACATCCCGGTAGCACGAAAATGTACAATGGTTTGAAGAGGTTTTATTGGTGGCCGGGTATGTAAAGAGACATATCTGAGTTCGTGACAAGATGCTTGATCTGTCAACAAGTGAAAGCCGAGCACCAAGTACCTTCGGGATTGCTTCAGTCGGTGATGGTTCTTGAGTAGAAGTGGGATCGAATCACTATGGATTTTATGACGAGGTTACCTATGACTCTAAAAAAGAAAGATGTTGTGTGGGTTATTGTTGATAGACTAACGAAGTCGGCTCACTTTATATCAGTGCGTGTTAATTATGCACTTGATAAGTTGGTCGAGTTGTATATTACTGAGGTAGTGAGATTACATGGAGTGCCTGTATCTATTATCTCGGATAGAGATCCGAGATTTACTTCGAGGTTTTGGAAGAAGTTACAGGAGGCATTGGGTACAAGGTTGAACTTTAGTACTACGTTTCATCCTCAAACTGACGGCCAATCTGAAAGAGTGATTCAAGTTCTTGAGGATATGCTCCGATGCTGTGTGTTAGAGTTCAGAGGTAGTTGGGAAATATATCTACCATCAGTTGAGTTTGCCTATAAAAACAGTTATCAGTCGAGTATACAGATGGCGTCGTACGAAGCTTTATACGGTCACAAGTGTCGAACTCCCTTGTATTGGACCGAGCTTACTGAGAAGCAAATTCACGGGGTCAATCTAGTTAAAGAGACCGAGGAGAAAATGAAAATGATCCGTGATAGTTTGAAAGCTGCTTCGAATCGACAAAAGTCGTACGTGGATTTAAAAAGGAAAGAAATCGAGTTTCAAGTGGGTGATAAAGTACTTCTGAAAGTATCCCCGTAGAAGAAAATATTGAGATTTGGTCGGAAGGGCAAATTGAGTCCACAATTCATACGGCCGTATGGCATTACCGAAAGGATTAGGCCAGTGGCATATCGATTGGCTTTGCCGATAGAGTTAGAGAAAATACACAACGTGTTTCATGTATCGATGTTGCGGTGATATCGTTCCGATCCTTCGCATATGATCCCTCCATCGAAAATCGAGATACGATCGGACATGACTTATGAAGAAGAGCCAATTAAGATATTGGCTCAGGAGGTTAAACAGTTGAGGAATAAGAGTATAGCTTTAGTAAAAGTGTTATGGCAAAAATACGGTGTGGAAGAAGCTACATGGGAACCGAAAGAAGCCATGAGGGAACAATATCTAAACCTTTTTATCGATAAGATTTTTGGGGACTAAAATCCCTTAAAGGGGAGAGTTATAACAGCCTGGTTTTGGGGCTAGTCAGAACAGTGGTCTTGGGACCACTAATCCGAGGTTGAGGAAAATTATTTGGTATTGTTTTATGTGTTATGGCATTAATATATGGCTATATAAAAATTTTGGTGCTCTAATGGTAGCAATTGTATGCTTAACTGTGAAAATAGACTAAATCGCATAAAGTGTGAATGTTCCATTTTTCAAGGTAGAGGTGATTATAGCCATAGAATAATAAATTAAAGGTCTTTAAAATGCAATTAGGCCATATAGAGTGTGTTGGCCAGCCATAGGAAGCAAGGGGACAAGAGCATTAATTTTAGTTAAAATTTCGTGACATTAGGTGATTAAAAATGAATATAATAAGATGAATAAAAGAGTTGTTATCTTTTACTATTCAAACTTCTTCTCCACTGAAAATTGAAGAGAGAATAGGGTTTTTTGAAGTTCAAATTTTCAGCTACATCTCATCCTTGTAAGTAAATCATTTTGATGATTATTTTTGATGATTTTTGTACTTTTGGAGTCCCCAAAGCTTAAGCTAGCTAATAAGGGGACTAATTTGTTAAATGGTTGAAAGTTTAGGGACTTGCAATAAGAGAGTTTATGTTGTTAGCTGAGTTTTTTTATGAAAGAAAATGAATGCTAGTGAGATGAGAAACATCTTTTGCGAAGGGTGTTGCCATGAAAACACCTAAATAGGACTTCTTTTCAAAGATTGAAATTGTGTAATAAATGCATGAAATGAATGGTTTTGTAAGTTGTTGTAAAAGAAATAAATGTTCAGTAAGGCTTGTTTAATGAGAACATGTGGTGAAAAATGATTTGCGAGCTTAGGGGCAAAATCATAATTTTGCCATAGTATAAGGGCAAAATGGTCATTTTTGCCTAAGTAGAGGTTATGATGTATTATGATTATAAAATGATTGAATGAGTGAAATTTTGTTGTTATAGATCAAGAAGAGTGCAGAATTAACCTTGACTAGGAAAGAGGCAAGGTTTCGGATTAAACCACAAAATTAACTCATTTTTGCACCAAGGTAAGTTTATGTGTAAACGATGTATCTTAAATACACATGTTGCTGCTTATTGGTGCATTGTATGTTTGAGAGCACTTATGATTTAAATGGATTAGATTTGGTAGAAAATGAATAAATTTCGTATGAATGTTGAAATAGATATATAGATGTGGAATGTTGCCCGTAGTAAATAATGGTGGGCTGTGTGCGATACCACCTTATTACATATTCTTAATGGTGGGCTACGTGCGATACCACCTTATTACTTATTCACGATGGGCTGTGTGCGATACCATCATTTATATTATCTTTTGGTGGGCTATGTGCGATACCACCGTAAATATTCTTGTTGGTGTGCTATGTGCGATACCACCCTGTTAAAGAGTAATGGTAGACTAAATACGAAACCACCGAGTGTTTGGTATTACTATGAATGGCTTATTGTAGAATTGTTATGTGTCATATCATGTGACCTTGTGGTGATAAGTGCTGGGATGATTGTTAAGGAATGTGAGCAATATGCTCGTGATATGGTTGGAATAGGGTAAGAGATGAAACGAATAAGCATGACCATAGAATATGGATTGCTCTTGCTTAGTATGTAGTGCTAATTGTTGAGTAGTATATGTTATGATGTTTATCGTTTACATGTAAACTTACTAAGCGTAAAGCTTACTCCTTTTCTTTTCCCTTGTTTTATAGTGTCAAAGAGCCGGGTTGGGATACGAAGAAAATTAGAGGATCACCCACACTATCAGTTCATCTCGATATATATTAGCTCATCTTGGTATATATCAGCTCATCTCAGAATATCTAGAATTAGCATTTTAAGTATGGCATGTATAGGGGCTAGACTTGGTGAATTGTTTTGTTATTTTGGCCAAGAATGTATTGGCTCCCTTAAGGATGAAATCTTTTTTATATTGCCATAGTTGATGGCTCATTATGATTAATTTATGAAATATGAGGTTATTCAAGAAAGTAATGTTGCACAAATTGACTTACTTGATGATTTGTTGTATGAGATCATGTTATGTGGGCTAGGGTGACAAAAGAGCTTGGCGAATAGCCTTGTTTATGTCCACACGGGTAGGCACACGGGCATGTGTCTAGGCCATGTAAGATACATGGCCAGTCCCATGGGTGTGTGACTAGGCCGTGTGTCCCCTGCATGTTAGTGTTGCAGGTCAGTGTCGACCACGGGCTAGCCACACGGGCGTGTGCCTAGGCCTTGTGTCCCTTATATGGTTGCTGATGTCACAAATAGAATGCCTAAGTTTTTACACACGGGCGAGGACACGGGCGTGTCTAGGTCGTGTGGAGTACACGTGCGTGTCTAGGTCGTGTGGAGCACACGGGCTAAGAATTCGAGCGTGTGTCCGCCGTGTGAAAACCCCTGTAAGTTCGAAATGAAAATAAATCCCACACGGGGTAAGGACTTGGGCGTGTGTGACCACACGGCCTGCCCACAAGGGCGTGTCCCATTTCACACGGGCGTGTGGCCCTTGTATAGATAAAAAAATTTAAATGCACAAAAGTTTCCGGTTGGGTTCCGAAACCCTCCGTAAGCATGTTTAAGCCCTTGTTGGCCCATAATGAGAAGTGTTAAGTTGGGATGAAGTTTTATAGCTTAAAGTTGTACGAGCATATGAGTTGAATACGATAACGCCTCATACCCGGTTTCGGTGTCGAATACGGGTAAGGGGTGTTACACAGCACGTATGAGCTTACTGATATATAAGCTCATTAGAGCTTACTGTTTTCAGCTTGTCAGAGCTTATCGTTTCAGCTCAATAGAGCTTACTGTCCATCAGCTCAAGAGGAGCTTACTGATCATAGCTCGAAAGAGCGGAAATGATAATGAATTGACAGATTACTGATGTATATCTCCTGAGTATCCTTTGAAGTTCTAATGGGTTCAACGGGCAAAAATATTGTTTATACAAATGAGTACTGTTAGTGAATGAATTATTAATTATATGATTGAGAGTGAAATGTTGAATATGATGTACATGATATATGAATTTGGATTGATACAATGTTTTGAGTATTGAGATTGAGATAATGGATGATTACATGTATTTATGTGATTAACTTGTTGATGAATGCTTGTGTTAGGCATTTGGAAATTCAATTCAGTTTACCTTACTTGTTGTATTGATTATGTAAGAATGGTAAGTTTAATTCTGAATTATACGGGCTTACTAAGCTATAAAGCTTACTCTGTTTCTTTTTCGTGTATTATAGAGGTTCGATAGCTCGCTCAATTCGGATAAAGTCAGAGTTATGCATCACACTATCCAGTTATAAGATGATAGTTATGGTTACTTGAACTAGTAATTTTGGTACATGTTATGGTATAAAATGTGTCTAAAATGTCATGGATTAGCTACCAATTGAGTTGTGAAGTGTTGTAATTTATGCTTGTATATGCATGTAAAAAATTGGGTGGAAAAATGGCTTTACAAATGGCATATTTTTGTCCACACGGGTAGGGACATGGGCGTGTGTCTCAGCCATGTGCGACACACGGTCATGTTGCACGGCCGTGTGTCCTCTGGTGATGAAATTAAATTGAAGTCAGTATGCTCCACATGGCCTCACACACGGGTGCGTGACTGGCCATGTGTCACAGGTCAGTATACCCCCCTAAATGGCACACGGCCTAGCACATGGGCGTGTGACTTGGCCGTGTTGCATAATTCAGTATACCCTACAGGTTTGGCACGGTCTAGTACACAGCCTGGCACACGGGTGTGTGTGGCCATTTCGATGGGCACACGAGTTAGACACACGGGCGTGTGGTCGGCCATGTGACCCAAGTCAATATGTATGTCTTATTTCCACACGGGCGTGTCTGGAGCCGTGTGAGGCACACATCCTGTTCACACGAGCGTGTGACCTCTGTATGGATGAAAAATTTCTAAGTTTTCCAAAAATTTCGTATGTTATCAGTTTAGTCCTGAACCACTTCTAAAGCATGTTTAAGGCCTCTTAGGCTCTTATAAGGGACAATGTGATTGTGTTGAATGGTATTTGAGTATGAATGCATAAATGTATGAGTATTGTATGTTAAATGATGTGTATTGATTGGTAATACCTTATAACCCTACTCCAGCGACGGTTACGGGTTAGAGGTGTTACATTCGATTATAAATACACCTGATTCTGTATAAGAGAATGTGTTTGAGATTTTTTATTTTGAAATTATGAATTCTATTCTGATTATGAAAATATGATATTCCGATCTGACATATGTTTATGGTACTGTGTACATTATAAGTAAAATTTTTGTGATGGTATTTACATTTGTTTTTGTTATAAGTAGGTATTGTTTGTGGGCCGAGTCACACACTAGGCATCTTACTCACCTATTTGTTTAATATGTTTTAGGAGACTTTCAGACTTAAGACTTGGTGGCAATTCCAAAGCTCGGTTCACACAATACGGTATAAGTGTGTTTCGTATTTTGATTTCGAACTTTACGATCTTTCAGATTTTAATTTGTTTTGGAACGTTAAATTTTGGTTTTGGTATTTGTTTTTGTGGACGCATTATTTATAACTTGTAAACACATCCAAGATGACATAATTGATGGAACCTTAAGATTTTAAAAGATAAGATTTTTTTTAAAGTATTTTTCTGCTGCAAGGTTTTAAATTAATTATGGCGTTTTACAACTCAATTGGTTAAACATTCGGGATTGTTTTATAAAATTAATAAAACAATGCTTGTGTTAAATTGTTCACACACGATCTTCTGAATACTTGTGTTTTGGATAAATTAAATAACTTTATTACTCTAAAAATAAATCTAAGTTTTCACGTAAGTTAATCGACAATGTTTTTACGAACATTGTAACCTTCATAATTTGACCTTAGTTTTAGGCTGGGTTTGGGGTGTTACATTTAGTGGTATCAGAGTCAGGTTGCAAAACTTGGGCTTTAGTTTTTGGGTTTAAAATTTTATGCATAATGTGTTTTGAAATTTTTTATTTTTAAAAATTTTTTTGAAAATTTGATGTGGGTGAATTTGCACAAAAATTTACAATTTTGAAAATTTGAATTAGAGTCTCCGACATTGATCCAAGTAAGTTACTTATACTCTAGTTGATTGCACTTTAGCAAGTCTGATGGACTTTAAAGATTAACAAATAAGATATTCTTTGCTTAAATATAACTACGCACTTTTATTAAACCTTAGACTTAGGATTTTTAATAACCGAAGCTAAACTTTAGACTTCGGAACTGAAGATAAGTAAAATGAATTTACACTGTACCTATGGACATGGGACGTGAGGATGTGGTGGACGTTTTCAAGTGACTCACGCCGAGTCCTTTTCTGGGGCAATATACTTAATTTGAAAATTAACTAGTGTGTGGAGACGCCATTTCTGAGGGTGGTAATTGGGAAGCTGAAGATGATGTTGTGTCTCAGGATATGTTTAGAGATTTACAAAGGTTCATTGAGGCCCAATCTGTATCGATGAGTGGAGGGTCTGTAACTAAGTGACTTCGATTGAATGAGACTAAGATAGTGGAAGAGATAAATAGCTTAGAGAGTGAGGAAAAGAAAATGAATAAGTGAGGAATAAGAGGAGTTCTAGTCATGTTGACTTGAATCTACAATCTAGGAAACAGGCCAGAATAGTTAGGCCTCAGTGGTTGAGACAAATGTGAGCGTATGTTAGGTTTTGATTGGTGTTTTCTATTATAGGCACCGTTTGGGAGAGTGTGGAAGGAAAATGGGAGTGTGTTTTAGCTGTAGATCCGAAGAGCATTGTGCTAGGGTCCATTCACGACGTTCCCTTAGTTGGATGTAAGCTTCGGCTCAGAGAGGAAATCAGAGACTGGTTTGTGCAACTAGGCGTCAAGAGGATTGAGACGTAGTTGGCAGCAATACAAGTACATTTGTGATCTATGCCTATTGTACCCTACGTTGACTAAGTGTTTGGTTGTACTTAAGTGTTTGATTGTCATTGGAGTTTCTGAGATTTTTGGGTTTATGGAATAGTTGGTGATTCTTTTCTATAAAGAGTTTCTTGAGATAATTCGAGTTAGTGAATAGATAATTTCATTAGAAATATGTTTGGAAAGGGAGTGGAATGTTGTTGGGATTGCATTGAAACCATAGTTGCGCAGCAATAGCCTGGTGATAAGTTTGGAATGTGAAATTTCAGGTTTTCTGGTTAAGTGAATGATCAGATAGCAGGCATTTCGAGGACAAAATTCTTTTAAGGAGGGGAGAGTTGTCACATCCCAGAAACCGAGTTAAAAGAAATTGGGTTAGTGAAACCTAGAGGGGTCACATTTTGATTTTTGAGTTAAGATTGTGAAATCATGTTAAGTGAGTTAATCTAGTTTAGTGGAAAGGTGTCGTGTTTGTGGGAGTGAGGTTCTAGGTTCGAATCTTTCCTTTGAATTTTTTTATTTTCTTCTTAATCCCTATCCTTAAGCTTCTAGGGTAAATAGTATTTTCATTCAACTGATGTTAAGAATGAGCCTACTAGTTTAATGATAAGGCTTCAGCTTACCCGTTGGTCTCGTGTTCAAATTCCTGTGTGTGCAAGGTGAAAATTATTTTTGCTTTAAACTCTAAGGGAATCTCTTAGGTGGTTAGTAGTGGGATTTAGTGGGATGTGGGTAGTTTTGAAATTATTCCACAAATTTTTCTCTCAGTTCCCACTCTCACGTTCCTCTCTTCCACTCCTCACTATTGTTCACTTTCTCTTTACTTTCTTTTGTTTCTTCCCACGTTTTCTTTTTCCTTTTCTTTTGGATAATTCTTTGGTCCTTTTTTCCATGTATTTTCCCAATTCCTATCCCTTTTGACGTGAAGAGAGATGACTGCTAAGCACCTCTCCCCGGTTACTCAGCCCAACATATTCCTAAAAATTATTATTTTTTAATTCTGGTTAGCGGAGTTTACCTAACACGTCACACAAGCTTTTGACGCGAAATAGGATGACAACCCAAGCACCCTACCCCGGTTACTCAGTCAGTCACGTTTTAAGCTGTACTCATAACCACGAAAACATCAAAATTTATTATTAATGAAACAAAATTTTAGGAGGACTAGGAAAAAACAATCAAGTGCCGAAAATAAGTTTCAGCAATCACCTAACATTCATGAACATAATTTTGACATTCAATTGTGTTAAGTGTCCTCTTTCCATTTAGACTTAATCAAATTTACTATAAGTAAGATAGGGTTAACTCTATTAATCATAATTATTTAGCCTAAAAGAAATAAAACAGTGGAGATGAAATCAAACAAGCCAAAATCATAACTAACTTAGTAGACAAGAATCATGTATGTAGGTCAAACAGTGAGCAAGTCCTGGTAAAATTCTTGGGCATGAAAAGAGGCAGAATATTCTTAAAAAAAAAGCATGGGCAGCAGCAACAAAAACAGCATACAAAATGATAGAAAAAATGAGGAATGCCTTTCACCTACTTAAAACACATTGTCCTCGATGTGAAAGAAAAAGGAAAAAGAAAAATAGGTGAAAGTAAAAGGGTTTAGAAAAACTCCCCATGTAGTTATTGTCATTCACGCATAACTGCAATGAGGGGAAGGTTTGGAGAAGAGGAAGGAGGGGAAGGCATTCATCGGCTAAGTTGATGTGTTGGAGGGTTCGGCAGCGGTACGGCTTCTAGTCCTAACCATGGTGATGGGAAAATCGGTGGTGGGGTAAGGGAGAAGGGGAATGGCGGCTGGAGGGTTATTTGGGTGAAAAATGGGGAAAAGTTTAGGGTTTGAAAGTGTAGAAGAAAGGATGTTTGGCTGTATGGTGGGTGTTTGAGTGCAGGTTTTGCTTAAGTATAAAGCAGGGATGCGCTATTTTTACTTGGAATAGGGATAGAATAAAGGATGTTTGTGAAAGCATGCCAATTCTTGAGTTTTTTTCCTCGCCGGTTTACCTAGACAAAAGAAGAGAAATTTATTAATGTCCAAATAAAATAAAGTAACAAATAATAAAATAAAATAAAGTAATAAATAATAATGAATAAAATAAAATAAAAAGAAGAAAAAATAAAATAAAATAAAAATTAGGTTGCCTCCCAACAAGCGCTTGTTTAACATCTCTAACTTGACGTCCCAACTAGTATTGGGGCTGTTCCAGCTGAATTCATTCATTCGTATGGGCTTGAAAATTCTCCTTTTTTATCACATTCGCCATATATGGGATGAATCATCCTTGCGCCTCTTTCTTTGGTTTCGTATTTTCCTCCAAGAAAATCTTATGTGTGTCTGTCAAGGGGTTAATCCCTTTTAAGTCGACAATGGTCTCATCATTCTCCAAAAATACGTGCTTAAGATGCTCGAGTAGTGGTTTTAATTTCAGATCTGGTGCCTGCACAATAGAAGGTAAAAGTTTAGTATTCATAGGAGCCAATAATTCATTAACAGATTCAAAATCATCAAACATCATTTTAGATTTATCTCCATACTCAAAAGTTTTTTCTACTAATGAGTCAATTATGTCGACATGGTTTACGTCCAAGATTTCACTTGGGTGACTAATAGCGTCATAAACGTTAAACTTCACGATCTCCCCGTCAAATTCCATCATGAGAGTTCCACTACACACGTCAATCTTAGTGCTAGCGGTACTAAGGAAAGGTTGGCCCAACAAGATGTCTGAAGATCTAGGAGTGTTATCCTTATCCATTTTTATCACATAAAAATCTGTAGGGAAAATAAGACCGTTGACTTTGACTAATACGTCCCCAAGGACTCCTTCGGGATGCATAACAGACCTGTCTGCCAACTCAATGATAACACCTGTTTTTGTCAAAAAACCCGCATTAAGTGATTCATAAATAGAAAAATGCATTACATTTATGGAGGCCCTTAAATCACATATAGCTTTTTTAATTCCTAAGTGGCCTATTTTGCATGGTATTGCAAACATGCCCCTATCTTTGCATTTCGCTGGCATCTTTCGCTGTAACATTGTAGATACATTCTTACCAATGCTTACCCTTTCATTACCAGTTAGTTTTCACTTATTAGTGCAGAGTTCTTTAAGGAACTTGGCATATCGTGGAATTTGTTTGATTGCATCTAACAGTGGCATATTGATCTAGACTTTTCTGAATGTTTTGAGGATCTCCTTGTCCTCTTTACCTTTCCGACATTGGTTCAATCGTCCTGGAAATGGAGGTTGAATTTTAGGCAATGAAGGTTTCATTTTGACCTGTTCATCTTTCTCGTGCTTTTCTTGGGCGGAATCTTGGCCAAGATTTCTGCCAAGAATTGGTTCCAGTTCTCTTCCACTTCGCAACGATACTGTATTTGCATATTGTCTTGGATTAGGTTCCGTTTGTGACGACAACTTCCCTTGTGAATTCATTTTCTCAATTGATGTGGTCAACTCTCTTATAGATGCCTCGGTTTTCTGTTGAATATCCTTTGTTTCTTTTGGAAAATCAAGAGTTTGTCATAGTATTTGCTGTTGGAAATCAACAGTTTGCCATTGTATCTGTTGTTGGAAATCAAGCACATTAGCTGTTAATTTATTGACCTTGGTTTCTAGATAGGTACCTGAATCTTGCATTTGTTGTGGAAACTGATTTTAGTATGGCTGGTTATACTGCATGTTTACTCCATAACTCAAGTTGGGATAGTCTCTCCATCCTGGGTTGTAGGTATTAGTGTAGGGGTCATATAGCCTTTTTGGTGGCCTAAGAAAGTTTCCCACAGCATCCTAATGAGCCATAGTATCATTATACAAACTGGGACATCCATCAGTTGTATGTTCAGGTGTAGCACATATTCCGCATAATCGGGCTGGTTTTGCTTTTTCTGCAACAAGAGAATTCACAATATTAGTAAGTCTATCAACTATATTTTCTAAGGTTGAATTACTTAGCTGATGAACCCTTCTAGAGGGCTCAGGATTGGCTCGGAATTGCTGAGTATTTGCAGCCATCATGGATATCAAGTCCCTTTCTTGTTGGGAAGTTATGTTGACCAATGTTCCTCCACTGGCGGTGTCTACCATGTTCATCTCTATGGGTTTCAAGCTTTCATAAAAATATTGGAGAAGAGATTGTTCTATTATACCATGTTGTGGGCAGCTCGCACACAACTTCTTAAATCGCTCCCAATAGTCGTAAAGAGACTATGATTCTTTTTGCCTTATCCCAACGATCTCCCTTCGTAACTTAGCTGCACGCGATACTGGAAAAAACCTGTTGAGAAACAAACGGGAAAGATTAGCCCAAGTTGTAATAGATTCAGGGGTAAATAAAATAGTCATTCCCTAGCTGAATCTGCTAGGGAAAAAGGGAAAGCACTAAATTTGATTTGATCCTCAGTTACCCCCTGAGGTTTCATGCTAAGACAAACCATATGAACCTCTTTCAGATGTTTGTGGGGATTTTCATTTTTGCAACCCACGAAAAGTTGGCAGTAACTGGATTAAACCTGACTTCAGTTCAAAATTAGTATCCATAGTAGGATACGCAATGCACAATAGTGGTTGTTTTGCCGAAGCTTCGACTAGTTACCGAATCGTTTGAGCCATAGGTTGATGTGCTAGATTCGGGTTTTGGTTGACCCTAGCGTTAAGCACTTCTTCTGGTGAATTGACTTCTATTTTTTCACTTTCAAGTGTTTGAGTAGGGTTTTCATTAACCCTAGACTCAACTTCGCCGTCGACTTCGATTTCTGGTGGTGGGTTACTCTGAGTCCCAACCACTCCTGACTGCTTTTTCCGTAACTTTGTCTCCTTGCGGTTAGCCCTCACCGTCTTCTTTATTTCTGAATCAAACGCAAGAGTACCTGGAACAGATCTGGTCATAAGAAACAAAGAAACAAGATTAGTACATTACCAGTCCCCGGCAACAATGCCAAAATTTGATGTGATCGTTGAGAGCACAAAAAATATCCTATCTCTATAAAATATTGAAATAAAAGTAATAATATAAGGGAAGTGGGGTCAAATCCTCAGGGACTGGATTTGCACAATTGCTTGCTTTTCGAAATCCTGGACAGAATCGTGCCCAAGAAAACCTGCGTACCTAGAAAAAATAAAAAAAAACAGAATTAAAATTTTTGATTTAATTGGAAGTGCGAAAATTAAAATTGGAATAGTAGAGATAAATAGAGTTGAGAAAAAGTTTCTTATAGAGAGATTTCAGCCTCTAGTTGTCTCGATCAGCCTTGGGTTCAATCCTCGGCTTTTAGGTAATCCTTTTCAAACAGAATAAGCCAGTTATAGTGGAAGAGGACGCCTACGACCACCAGCTTCAAGAATTTAGACTTATGATTTTAAAAGAACCTGACACTAGCCAACAATCGCTTTTATGGGACCATCTTATGCCAGATCATCGTTTCTCAATGGCGAATGCCACGCCATTTTGTCTCTTGGACTCGCCAACCTTTGACGCAGTAAGCTAAAGAACCTACTGTGCAACCTTCCCAAAATATACAAAGCGACCGTTCCTTGCACATGTTGAAAAGATTATCTTTTAAGGGACATGGACGGAAGCGTCAGCCCTGTAATGTGAAGAAATGATGAATACTCGTTGAGAAGGCTGAGTACGAATTCTAAGCCTCATGAACCTTTTTTGGGGAACTTTGATAACCTTCGGCTAGATAGATTTAATGGCTCATGATTTTTGGGAAAAAAAGAAATAAAAGTAATGGAAATGAGATTTTTATTGAAAAATAGGAAAGAACAAAAGGCTAAACTTTATGGGGCAGAGAGTATTTACAGAAAAGATGTGTGAAATTTGTGTCACTCCATTTCCTATTTATAGTTTTAGGAAACCTAGTATATTCCTAATAAAACTCTAAAAGATAAATAAAGATAAATAAAAAATAAATAAGGATAAATAAAGATAAATGCTAAAATGAAATCTAAATAATAATCCTTAATAATTATCCTAATATAATTAGAATTAAAATAGAGTTTTGTACTATAAAATCTCTTCTTCTGCATTTTTGCTCCAAAATCTTCCACACTTTGCATTTTTGGCACCACTTCTCTCCTACTTCGCATGCTGACCCAATTTATCTTCAAATTCATGCTTTTTGCCCCCAAATTTCCTTTTGCCTTCAATTTAGTCACTACAAGATAAAAAAACCATAAATAGCTCAAATTAGTATAATCATACTCAAAATCAATATGTAATTAATACATAAAAATATGTTATTCTAGAGTATTATCATTAATCATATGAAATAAAAATAATATTAATAAATTAAAATATAATCACATAGAATTACTTAGTAATTTAAAACAAACCCTCACTTTTAACAAATAATTTCTAAAATTAAAAGGTTAGATTAAAATGGTTTCACCCTTCTATTTAATTTTTCATCTTTTTTAGCCTCTAAATTTATTTTCGTTTTGTCAAATCACCTAAAAATGAATGGAAAATTTAATTTTTTTTATAACTTTTTTGACGTTGACGTTGCATACATGTGGATGACATGTTAATATTTACTTAAATTTTAAAATTTTAAAATTAAAAATTATAAAAACTTTTTAAAAATTTAAAAACATTAAAATTATAAAAAATATATTTTAAAAATTTTAAAAAGTAAATTAAATTTTGACGTGTCATCTAGGTGGCAATCCATGTATATGCCATGTCAGCAAAGGAAACGAACATTAACTTTTCCATCAATTTTGGAGTGATCTGACAAAAAATACAAACTCGAGGGTTAAAAGAGACAAAAAATTACATGGAGGGCTTAAATAACTTTTTTGTAAAGTTGTAGGGATAAAAAACTCATTATGCCAATTAAATTTAAGGTAAACTACATCCAATGTGAGTAAACTATTAATAAGTTTATGTTTTGATCACTTAACTTCAGCAAGTTACAAAAAGATCATTGGATATTTAAAAGTTTTTATTTAAGTTACTGAATTATTCAAAAGTTTTTATTTAAGTCTCTAGGTTGTTAAATTTTTTTATTTAAGTCACTAAACTATTAATAAGTTTAGCTAGTGAACTTCAATTGACAATTTGATGATTGGTAAGGTAGATCAGTATTCACTGACAAGTAGAAAAATATATTTTAAATTCAAGTTGATTCGATAGTCAATTTCAAAAATCAAAGAAGAAAATTTTATGGATCTTAGTTTGTAGAATCACGACGTTGAAAATTGTTTCATGAAAAAAATAAATTATAGAAAAGAAAGGAAATAAGAGCTTTTAGTTGGCATAGATAATTTAAATAAAAAAGACCATACAATATCAATTTTAATAATATAATAATTTAAATAAAAACTATCGAATACTTCATTAATAATTTTATATAATCTTAAAAAAATATTAACACCGGTTTACTTTTTACACATAAAATTCCTTCATCTACCTCAACCATGACAGTCAATTTAAAACTATAGTGGGTCCTATCCTATTAAAAAACCCACGTCCGGACGTTAGAAAGATCTCGGTGTTTTATTAAGGTTTTTACAGAATTATAAAGCAAAAAAAAAAAAAAAAAAAAACTTACTCCTGAACAGTAAATAAAATATATGTACATTTATAAATAAAAAAACTATTTTTTATATAGCATGTAATTTTTTTTTTTAGATTTCATATGCACGTAAATAAGTTAACACTTATTTTTATTTTATCTTTACATATAATTTTAATTTTTCAAGTAAAACTTAAAAAAATCAAATCTATCTTAAATTATATATTATTTGTTACTAAATAATAGTTTTCTTAGATATTTAAAAAATGATCTACAAAAATGTGACAGTTAATTGAAAGATAATTTATATAATTTATCAAATAATAATTTTGCAATGTCAATGGGTTCTTTCTCTTTATTCACTTTTGACTGGGTACCGAAAGCTGTCTCACACATCACTTCATCTTAAGACAACACAACCTCTTCCCAACAACAACAAACAACATCTCTGGTTCAGACACCCCTTGTCCTTTTTTAGGAACTCTCCCCCTTTATTACCATTAATTTATCCAATCAAGTTAAACTAATTAACCCACACTTAGCTAATTAAATTCAAGTATTTATTAGTCTAACCATTGACTCAATTAAGCCATAATTAACCCTAACATCATTGTTACGAGAAAAAGGGCTTTTGTCTTCCCCATTTAATATGGGACTAAACTTATATTCAAAAAAAGAAGAAAAGAAAAGAAAAAAAAGATGGGACTAAACTTGGGCTTTGGGGATTCCTTCCCAGGCACTCCCTTCCCTTTTCTCCTTAACACATAACAAAGCAAAGCAAATCAGATATATATGTTAGATAGAGACTGTGTGACATAGTAATAGAAGGAACAAGAAATATGTTGGAAGATAGAGGTTCTTGTTGATCTATGTCCCCAAGTTTTTCTACTTCCTAGTCCTAAAAACATGTTACAGTTTGTGGGTTTAAAAGACTTTTGAAGTTACAAAAAGTGGGTTACCTTCTAGGAATAAAGAAGGAAAAAGTGAGCATAGCGAGTTCTTTTTTTCTCTTACTATTGATATATTTATAAATACAAGTTTCTTGGGTAGCGTTGGAGATGAATAGTGGCGGTGGAGGTGGCGGTGGTGGCGTTGGGGGAGGAGGGGCTGGGAGTGGTGGTGGGGGGATGATGGCAATAAGGTCATCACCATTTACAGTGTCACAATGGCAAGAACTGGAACATCAAGCTTTGATCTTTAAGTATATGATGGCAGGTTTGCCTGTGCCACCTGATCTTGTGCTCCCTATTCAGAAGAGCTTTGAGTCCATTTCTCATAGGTTCTTTCACCACCCCACCAGTAAGCCCAACATGATTTTCTTTCATCTTTTATAATCTCCCCTTTTCTTTTATTATTCTTTTCTAAACCTTTGATGTTTTGATTTTTTTTTTTTGTCCTCTGGGTGTGTTCGTTTTGATTTGAGGAATCTTGTTCAGTATGCAGGTGTTTTCTTGTAAAAAAAAAAAAAAAAAAAGAGATCTCTTTTTTCTATATTGATCTCTTTATTTTGAAAACCATAATCATTTTTTTTTCTGATTTGAACCATAACCAGATTTTAAATAAAATTGGGGTTGAAATTGCTTCATACTTTTTTTTATGACTAAAAAATAAATAAGTAAAAAGATTGCTCATTTGCAAGAGATGGTTTCCCCCTTTTTAATGGGTTTTAAGATAAAAGATTTTGATATGGTTGAGTGGATATTTGATTTTTCGATGATGCTTTTTTACTTCCAGTGGGATAGGTTGGGAAACATTCCTTAAATTAATTGACTTTGAAGCGCTGTTGGGTTTTGGGGATAATCTCTTTACTTGCTCATTAAAATCACATTTCTAGGACAAAGATTAGTCGTTTTCGCTTTTTTCCTCAATTTTCTTACATACAAGTTTGAAAAAAAAAAAAAAAAAAAAAAACACTTGGTTCTATGTTTCAGTTGCTTTCCTTTCTTTATTGTTTTTGTGTGTTAAGTTGGTTTCTTCTGGTGATATTACCTTTCGTCATGGATTGTCTTTAAATTTCTTTTACTTTTATAGTAGTCTATCTCAAAAGATTCTTCTAAGGTGATGCCAAATCCTTTTCTTCTGTTTTTCTTTATTCATCCATGTGATATTGCTGATGTCTTAATCATCAAGTGTTATATCACTTTTTGACAATTCTTTATTCATATTTTGATACTTGTGATTTTAGAGTTTTCTAACATCATTGTTATAATTTATTATGTTGTCATTGTTGCTGATGTCCCGTTTTCTTGTTTTACTTGTAACTTACTTTATTCTTGTTTTGTCAATCTTGTTCCTGTTTGTTGAAGAAAACCTAGTAATGAATCAGAGTTTTGAGTGTAAATTTGCAGTGGGGTATTGTTCCTTCTATGGGAAGAAGGTGGATCCGGAGCCGGGAAGATGCCGGAGGACCGACGGCAAGAAATGGCGTTGCTCCAAAGATGCATACCCTGACTCCAAGTACTGTGAGCGGCATATGCATCGCGGCCGTAACCGTTCAAGAAAGCCTGTGGAATCGCAAACTATGGCACAGTCATCTACTGTGACATCATTGACTGTTTCTGGAAACAGTGGTGGGACTGGAAGCTTCCAGAGCCTTCCGTTAAATGCGTTCAGTGGTACTCAACAAGTTACTGCTTCTGGAACTAATCAGTCCCATTATCATATGGAGTCAATCCCCTATGGAATCCCAAGCAAAGATTATAGGTAATCCTCATTTCATGCGTTTTAGTTTCGCATAATTTCATTCTTTGCATGTTATAGAAAAGAACTGAAACCAGAACTTGATTCCTTCATTATATTTCTTTTCCATTTACGACATTAAATTTTGGTGTCTTTTGTTTAGGGTAATGCCTACACAGAGAAAGGTTGGCAATTTTGCACCAATAATTTTGTTTGGAGGATTAGATTGTTAACCCTTTTTCAGATTCGAATTCTGGAATTTCCAGCTGTGCGGAAGTGAAATACATCATTTGTTGGGCCCTTATATTTTGATTGTGTGGTAGAAGTAAAATTGCAGATCCCTTCACATTTGTGTAAATAGAGATCTTGCAGAAGCTTTTAAAGTTTCTGTTTAAGTTCAGGGTTCTGGGCCCTGCTGTCTTCTAAGATGGAAGTTAAAATCAGTAGTGTCATAGCAGAAACTTGTTCTTTGCTGACAGTGCTTTTTTTTTCTGTTTTTTGGTCCTCTTCTTGCTTTTGTTTTCTCCATGAAATTCGTTTTGCTGTCTGACGGCCATGAGAAATTGTCCGGAACATGTTACTGGGAGAGAACTTATCCACTCTTTCAGCTGCTGCTTAGTGGGATGAATACTTTTTTTTTTTTTTTTGAAAGAATTCGATTCGAAATAATAGTTTATATGTTCATTTACTCCCATGACTTGGGGGTAACTGATAAGTTCCTTAAATTGCTTTTATTTTTCTAAAATGTACAGGGTTCTGGGCCCTTATGTCCATTAGGACATTGTAGAATTCCATTGTCATAGCATAGCAGTGTGTGTTTTTACGGTTGTCTTTTGAGTTTGTTCCTTTGCTTTATTTATAAGTTCCTTAAACTATTAGCTTTGCAGCCACATAGCATCTGATCGATCATTTTTGCAATGATTGCAAAAGTGCTTGAGGAATAGAAAATTTTTTGTTGGTTGGTGTCACTGGTGCGGTTTTATCTGATGAAAGAGGTTTCAATGTTGGATATGTCCTTGTCATTTCCAGTTGAGACTCTGCAGATTGATTTATATCAATCATTTTCTCTGCATACATGTTTGACTTGGAGTCCATAACTCATGTTTCAATGCATTTGGACCGCGCAGGTTTTGAATTTTGTCTTTTCTACTGAGTTTGATGACATTTTGCTATTCATATATTGTTTCGATTCTGTCATTTGTTTTAACTGCTTCTCTGATGCATTGCTAACAAATGTAAGACCGCCTCTGTGCTATATCCTCATATTTTACGCCCTGGAAATGATTCTGACAATTTTAATGGATTATATGACGGATGTATCATGGTTGCTGTGTGTCTGCGCATGCTTACATATCTGCATTGGCCATTGCTTAGTAACCATATTTTTCATGTGTTTTACTCGATTGATTCTAATGCATAGGTATCTTCAAGGAGTTAAGCCTGAGGTTGGTGAGCATAGTTTCTTTTCAGAAGCTTCAGGGAGCAACCGGGGTTTCCAGATCGATACTCAACAGGAAAATGCATGGCCTGTTATGCAATCTAGACTCTCCTCGTTTCCTCAGTCAAAACCCAGTGGCAACCCCTCCATGTTGCAGAATGATTACCCCCAGCCTTTGTTTTTGAGCGAATTCAACTCTGGGGAGCCTGTGAAACACGAGGGTCAATCTCTTCGACCTTTCTTTGACGAGTGGCCTAAAACCAGAGACTCTTGGTCAGCTCTGGAAGATGAGAGATGTAACCAGACCTCTTTCTCTACTACCCAGCTATCGATATCCATTCCGATGGCTTCACCGGACTTCTCCACAACCAGTTCTCGTTCTCCCCATGGTGAGTTTCCAACTGAATAATTGTTCATCCGTATGTCCTTGTCTAAAATCTGTCTTGCAACTGTGCTGCAGCTAGTTGAGTGACAAAAAATCGGGGAACCCTGAAGATCAGAGGGCTGAGACAAGTTGTAGCTTGGTGCTTAAATATGTGCTGCTTGATTTTTCTTTACCTGGACATTGTGTTATATAACTGTGGGTTTTCAGCGTCATTTGTTTGTACTAGAGTATTAGAACATTGCATCGTTGAGGTTTTAGGTTATAAAATAAAACAAAATCCAAGCAGGTAAACTGAAAAATCCAGAATATTGCAGCCTTAGTCCAATTGAAAGAGCAAGTTTTCTTTATGGGTTCATTTTACTATTATTTACATCTTAAGAAACTTTCAATAAATTTATGCATTTCTTTTGGACAACGGTATGAATCGAAAGCATTTGTTTTTTCTTTAAAAAAAAATCAATTAATCTCTCTTTGAAAATGTGTTCAGTTTAGTCTTGAGATCTAAAATTTGCATCAACTGAAGTTACTGCGGTAAGGTTATGTTAACGTGGTTGTTCATGTCATTATTAAAAAAAGTAAATTTAGAAAAGTAAAAAAGAATAAGTACTTTTTACTAATTTGTAATAATAACATTTTATGTAACATGTATGTGATAAGGCTTGCTTCAGAATTTATTGCATTACTATCCAAAATTTTATCACCCGCTACATTGATTGTTTTTGGTTATTTACGGGTTGATTGTTTTTGGTTATTTACGGGTAAGTTAAAGTAGGCCTTGATCAAGTGGAAGATGATGGCTTCTTGGATGACGTATTTTCAATGCAATGCGTCCTTTGAAATTGTTGAAACGACAATAAAGGTCTGGGAAGCGTGCCTCTTAGTATATTAATCAACTACTTCGCATCACTGGAATTCTTATAAATTTTATGGAATATTATATCTGATTTTCCATGTACTGATGTAAATACGGGGATGCCATGTTTTCATCAGTATTATTTCTTAGAAAAATTAGAAAATTGCATAATAATGTTTTAATTAACTAATTAAATTAAACCAATGTTAATCCAAGTATAAATACAAAAATGAGTGGAAAATTATTATCATCTTCTTCATTTCATCCACTGTCCACAAAATAAAAAGAACAAAAAAAAAAGAAAAAAAGAAAACTTCATTCTTATTCAAGCTTACATTCGGCCATCAATTGAATAATGTCACCAAACCTTTTTCTTATAATTTTTATACATTCATGATGATGAGAATTTGATTTACCTAACTCACGTATTAATTTTTTCAATTGTTAAGTTTTTAGTAAGTTGTCATTACAGAGAAATTGATGAATTAGACTTGAATTTGATAGATAATAAACTTAGATCATTATAAGGACTAAATTGAAAATCTAATTAAGCTTGTTAGATAACTTTGTAACATTAGAGACTAAATTGAATAAACGGAAAACCTATCAGGAGATTATGCTATGAATATAAAGTATAAGGTCCCTAATGAAGGAGTATGAAATCAGATTCTGATTCGATCATCGGTATCGAAAAATATGCATATCTCGAGTATAGAGACTAAATTGAATAAAATGTAGAATATGAGTATTATGTATTTGGATGTGAATTGGGTGTAAACTGATGATGTTTTTATTATTGAATTATTGAACGTAGCTAAAGACGAAATCGGGTCGTTTTGAGAGAAGGGAAAGTCGAATCGTTGCTGAGTAGTGGACGATTTTGATTTGTACTTTTATGATTCGAGATCATTATATATACATATACATGTTGATTGTATGATTAACTATCGAGGTAAGCTTATATTTTCATAGGAATTGATTCGTATTGAATGATATTGAATGTCAAGAATTGGACTGGATTGACCATAATAGAAATAAGCATGATATAAATTGATAATTGCTTTATAATATGAATTGATGATGGAAATGGTATGGAATTATGGTATTGAGCATGTGATGATATGTAATTGGATAATTGATACCTTATTAACTGTTCGGGTAGAGTCAGATATAGTTGGCATGCTATAAGATTAGATTGTGTACAGTCTATGCACTTCGTGTGGCAGTATGCACTATATGTGTGCTAGTATATTTGCTTCGATTTATCCGATGATGCATTGTAGTGCCAGATTGGTGTGTTGGTTGGTTGATCCTTGTATCTGTCTTGAGTTCGAGTTCGGTTTATAAAGGTTATAAAGTATGAACTTGATAAATGATAGTGAATTGAAATGATATTATGAAATGGTATCTTATGTCAATATATATGAATACGATTAGAGGTTACATGTAAAAGACCACGCGAGCCAGTTAATATGAGCCCTAAGAGTCGATATGGAAATAGAACGAATTGATATATTTGAGAAATGAAATAAATAAATGAGTAATTTGTATGTGACTTGCGTCGCGCATGCGTCTAAAACAAACAGTTTTATAAAATAATTTTAAAGGTGTGGTTTTGACTACAAGAGGATAATGTCAGTTGTATATTCATCGTGTCCAATAGAACATTAAAGTATTCGAAGGGGTTGAACCTAAAGGAGTCAGTGATTCAATGATTTCTATTCAATAAGGATGCAAGAAAGGAGTCTAGCTAGCTGCTCACTAATTTCTATATTACAACAGTGCATAATTCGTGGTTAATTAAGCTAATTAATTATCTAAAACTAAAAAGGACTAAATTGTAAAATAAATAAGCTTACAAAATTAACAAACTAATAACATACAACGATTGGTTGACTTCCATGTTGTTAATTAACTTTCGGATTAGGGAAATAAACCACTTAAACTCCTAAATTGGTTCAATTTTACCATTCAACCTCAATTTTACCAACTTAGACAAATTAGTCCGATTTATCTCTCGACCTCACCAACTAATCCGAGACTATCGAATTGGTGCCTGATAAGATCACCTCTCGTTCTCAATTACCTAAATTTTCTCTTAAGATCATCAATCCTAAGTTTTGAAGTATATTCAATTTAGTATAGTTTTTATGATTTAGTCCCTGTATCAAAGTCTCTGTATCAAAGACTAATTAAACAACACTTCCATCAACCAAACAATAAAGATTTATCTGCCCTTAATGATATTTAAGCAAACAAAAACCCAATAAGCAAGAAAAATGAACATCAATGGCAAACATAATAAAAATGAGAAAAACTTGAGCTTTTCTTGGAAAAGCTTAGAGATAATGAAAATGGTAGTAAAGTGAGTGTAAAAGAACACTTAAAAGTTAGATTTTTAACAATTAAACTAAAATGAGACAGATTTATATTAAAACTAAGGAGTAAACTAAAATTACACAAAGATTTGAAGCACTAAATAAGTAATAAAACTAAGCTACGGTAACAACTAACTAACTAACAACTAAGAAACTACAAAAGTGATAAACTAAAGCCCTAAAAAGATGAAGAAACAACTACTTTAACCTTAAGCTAAAAAGATGAAAGAAAATCTAAACTAAAAGCTCTCTCTACACTTCTCTCTTGTTCTCAACAAAAAGTGGCTTTTTAATTTGATTACAATCCAAAAAAATTGTGACCAAAATGCCTCTCAGCGTCTAAATTTGATTGGTGTTGAAGTTGGACAAGAACTACCTTTGTAGTCATTTTTTTCCTCTCACGATAGTGGTATCGCGACACCCATGCAGTGGTATCGTGATACCCATGACAATATTGAATTAGGGGGTCCTTGAGAGTTTGGGTATCACGATACCACTGTAGATAACCTCAATTTTTCTCGTTTCAACACTGTCAGGGGGATCACGACTTTCATGCTTTGATATCATGATGCCCTCTATCTAGGTGATGTTTTCATTCATGTCCGGGCCACCATTGACTCCTTAAAACACTCAATAAACCGTTAAGGTCCCTATGGCGCATTTGGCAAATTCGGGTCTCAAAAGTAGCATAAAATGCATTAATTCACTTATTAAAACAAAAGGCAAAAACTAACTAAAAAAATGGTAAAAACCTTCAAGGTGTTCAAGAATAAGCTCGTTAAGTGTAATGGAGAGCCTAATTTGACGTATCAAATTACGACAGATCAATATGTTATGAAATGAAAGTATATGTACCTTATTGATAAATAGTATGATATGATATGTTTAAATGCAAATGTCTAATGATTTGGTATCTATAGTTGGTATATGCATAAGTTGAAGTATTTGGCATGAGTGGTATATGAATTAGTAGAATTTAGAGCTAGAATTAATTGTGTTCATATGACTGACCGCTAAATGAATAAATCTAACATAGAAAATATAAGAATTGAGAACAACAGTGTCCGCAAGTGCACAGGTCAAATTGTAATATAGTTGTACAATGAAATGTCATAAGTATTTTGAGGATCATACCCAAGGAAGGATATAACAAATAATGAAAATATTTTTTACAATACTAAGTCTAAGTAGTAATAGTCAAGTCCTATATTATGATGGATCATAAAGTAGATTAAAAAGAAATAACTAACAAAAATAAAGAAAGAAAGAAAGAAAAATAAATGAACTAAACTGATAAACCAATCAGGAATATTTACTCACTTCAGGGTTTGCAACTAACTTCAGATTGGGGTTTTAGAGTAGATTAGTCATTGCTTCAGACAATTATTACCTCCTGACTCTAATTAACTTCATCGATTGGTTGATACACACTTATCTTCTAATATCACATTTTCAATCAGGATAAATTACGATTTCCTTGGTTCCACTTTATCTTTTGATCTCGTCTACCCTATGATAACTTATTAGGGTTGTCAAGCCTAACAATTTAAGAATGCGTAATTTATACCAACCAATCCATCTTGAGAAATCCCAAATCCTTCTTTAATCACATCCCCATCCACTCGTTAATCTCCCCTAAGGGATTTAGCCACTCATGTTATTCATAATCTTAACTTTAGTTGAATAAACCATGTAAGAAACACGACCAATTCAGAGAAGAAAAGAGATTTGAATACTTGTGGATTGAGTATCGAATGGGGAACGGAGTAGCAAATATCTCGATTGGAATAACGAAATAAAACAAGTGCAAAGAAGAATATAAATTGAATACTTTAATTAAATAAACAAGTCCTTGAATTAAAACTGATTCAAGAAGAAAAATAAGGAAGTATCTAAAAGCCATAATAAAATAATCTAAAACTAATTCTAAACTACGGGGGTTTTTTGAAGGCATTTAGGACGACTTGATTACATTCAACCCCTTATGTCATATTTATAGAGGTGTTGGAAACGCAAATTAGGTCTTCGACACGTCCTAGGTCTTTGTATAAGTTTGATTGTGCGGAAAACAATTAATCCTGGATTACTTGGGCAGGACACCCAAATCTAGATTTAGTCAATTGTTTGGTGCTTTAACGACTTGGGAAGTTTGTGCATCACTCATCCTTGCTTCCACGCCAATTAGGCCTTTATATCTTCATCCTGCACACTCATTTGAGCACATTAGTACAACTTAAAGCCCGTGTCAGCCTATTGGGTCACAACACTTACAATATGTGTAGAAAAACACTTATTTTATTAACTTTTATCCTAAGGCTAATTACCGAAAACGAAATATAAAATCCTAAATTGCCTAAAAAACAAGCTTCTTAAGTGTGGAATTGACCCGAATTGACTATTACATTTGGCGGTAGGTCAATGACTAATGATATTGTTATATTGAATTGAATCATAAAAGTACCACTAAGCATTATCACTTAGCATATGATATGTTTAATTTCTTGCACAGGTGTTCGTATAACTCGTAAACTCTAGAAGTGATTCATCATCCAAATCGTGGAACTCGATCCAATAATGTTTGTATAGTTCCTTTTGTTTTCAATAAATGGCATGTACCTAGGTTTTGAGCCAGTTTTATATTGTAAATGGTCATTTTGGAAGTTTTGTTAATTAATGTTAACTTATATGATTCGTTTAGCATACGTGGAATTGGTATATCTTTTGAAATGGTTGAAATGATGCAATTAATCACTTGTTTTTAGGTGTCCTGAATTGATACCATATGGTTATTGTAACACCCCTTACCCGTGTTTGAAGCCGGAACAGGATACGAGGCATTCCTTAACTTAACTTACTTAAACATAACACATCGAGCTATAAAATTTCACTGTAGCTTAGACACTTTCCATTTAAAACTCATAACCTGCTCATTCTGGGCCTACGAGGCCCTAAACATACTTTCGGGAGGTTTTGAATTAAATCGAGAACTTTTACGCACCTAGAAAATTTTTGTCCAAACAGGGGCCATACGCTCATGTTGTTCAAGGGACATGCCCGTGTACCTCTGAGACATGCCCGTGTTCTTCACCCATGGTCGACACTGACTTATTTCACACGACCGGACACACGCCCGTGTCCCTAGCCCGTGTCCCTCACACGGCCTCGACATGCCCATGTCTTAGCCCATGTGCCAAAACCTTGACATTCTATTTATGATGTTATCACCTCACTAAGGTCACACGGCCAAGGCACATGCACGTGTCCTTAGACCGTGTGTCTAATTAAATCCCACATTTAAAGTGCAGACTTCACATGGCCTGGGCACACGCCCATGTCCAAGGCCGGCCTTCCACATGGCTGGGACACACGGTCGTGTCTCTGCCCGTGTGTTTACTACTGAGCATTCTGACTTTACAAACCTAGCATGCAGGGGACGCACAGTAGATCAATACGCCCCTGGGGCTGACCGTGTGTCTCACACGGCCTAGACACATGCCCGTGTGTCTACCCGTGTGGACATAAAAAGGCTATATTCCAAGCCAAATGCCACCCTGCATAGTAAACATACTTACTCCAACTCATATAAACATCATTCATAACCCAAGGGCACATCCAAGAACTCAATTCAAAGCATTCACATAAGAAATAACTTCATAAATTCATCATCATTGAATATAAATATATACTTATCAAGTGTTGGCCCATTTTTAATGACCATTTACAAAATGACTTTGATAATATACATAGCCAACACTTTGGCTAACAATTACGACCTAACAAAATACCCAAGTCCTATACATGCCATACTCAAAATAAGTCTAAATTGTTATACTAAAGTGATGTTGATAGTGTAATTTCTAAACTGCTGCGTCCTACGATCCTCGAGTTGTCTTGGCAATACTACAAGGAAAAGGGAAATGAGAGGGGTAAGCCTAAAGCTTAGTAAGTTTGCATGAAATAAATAGCAACAATAAGCTCATATTGACATCAATCCATGGCATTAGATAACCACACAAGGTCATAAACACTTTGCCATAACTTACTCGTACTCGTTCTTATCTAAAACATACCATGCCACATATCGTAACATTTCTTGTGAATTTTTCACGGGTACCTGTATTCACTCAATCACATGGCTTTAGTACTAATCTCATTTCTATTTCCAAGCTTATCTATTTATCCTGGTAATCACTAGAGATACTTAAAGACACATACTCATCGTAATTATTATACGCACAAAGCCAATGCCACATCCCAGATGTGGTCTTACATGGGGTTACCTCTGAGTGCCGATGCCATATCCCGGATATGGTCTTATACGAAATCTCACATCAAGTATCAATGCCATATCCCGGATATGGTCTTATACGATTCTCATATTCAATACCGAAGCCATATCCCAGATATGGTCTTATACGGGATTTTAATTCGGTGCCGAGGCCATATCCCAGACAGGTCTTATACGGGACCTTATTCATCTCATGTCTCAATGGTAGTAATCTCACCTTTATTATAGTCCAACCAAGACTTCAACATCTCAACTTTTATCATCTTTTCATTCAATACAAATACTCGATTTCATAGAACACCAAGTATCATTATAATACCAAACATTCTCAAACATGCTGACATTATGTTGAATTTATCACATACAAACTTACCTCGATTTCAAAATAAGCTAGATCGTCAGTCTAGTCTGATATTTTGTTCTTTCCCTGGTCGAGGTTGATTCTTGGCTCTTTTTGCTCTATAATAGAAAATTAGCTCATTTTAATCACCAAATTAATAAAATCATTTCAATAATCATCTTCAGTAAAATTACTATTTTTCCATTAGACTTTGGCAAAATGACCATTTTACCTTTAGGCTCGGAAATCAATTCTAATCAAATTTCTACCTTCAACAAGCCTAGGTGAACATTTATTTCTCCTATAGCTATCATCAAAACCCAACATTTCACACATTTACAACAAATTTTGCAACCTTTACAAAAAGGTTCATTTAGGTGTTTTCATGGCAACACCTTTCACAAAAGTTGCTCATCTAACATGTAACACCCCTAACCCGTATCCGACGTCAGACTAGGGTTAAAGGCGTTACCAGACAGATCGAAAACATTTTCAGAATTTCATACATTCATCCATCAGTCTCAAACATAATATCCCTTAATATTGTCAACGAGACCTAAAACATGCTTATAAACTGGGACGGGACTAAACCGAAACACATACAGACATTCTCGGAAATTTAAAACTTTTCTAAGTTTTAGGGGTTACACGCCCGTGTGGGCAGCCCGTGTGCCTCTCACGGCTACCAGACACACCCGTGTGTCCTCCCCATGGTCGAAACTAACTTAGTTCCCACGACCACCAAGCACGCCCATGTACTTTGGCCGTGGTCGATCCGGTCGAAACCACACGGCTATCAGGCATATCCGAGTGCTGTGGCTGTGTGCTCTTAGGCCATATACTGACTTACGCCCACGGTCACTAGGCACGCCCGTGTGCCATAACCGTGTGACATTATAGGCCATTTTCAAGGCCAAAGTGCCATCCACTTGGGTCTTACCTACAAGCAAAATTTACCAACCCATTTCATGTATATTATACAACCAAAATAACCATTCAGTCTAAACATTCAATATCCATTTTAACCATGCCAACTTCCAAGACCAAAATATATGTATATCAAGTATAATTCATCCAAATACTTACCCAAAATTTGACCAATTCATGTGCTTCAACTATACCAAAGTATACTTCATATATCACTTTCATTTAAAACATAATACCAACATATAACTAGCCAAATCACATGGCTACATTCACTTCATTTAAAAATTTAAAAGACTAGCCTATACATGCCATATCTAGAAAAATATATATCCAAAATGTACCATAAACAAGTTGTATAGTGTGATTACGATCCTTGACGGTCCTGAGCCTTCAGTAGCTTTAACGACCTATAAAACAGAGAAAACGCACACACGAAGTAAGCTTTTCAAAAGCTTAGTAAGTCATAATATAAACAAACTTAGCATAGAAGACATTTATATACTCATAGATACATTGGCACATCTAAATCACTTAGCAAATTATTACATATATACTTTGGTCCATGTACTTGGCCATATTTTCCACATTCATCAATTTAAAAGTCTCATATACCCAAAGCTCTTTCATACTTAATATCACATCTCATATTGTTATCCAAATATACAAAATCATCATAGTAAGATCACATAGGAACTTACCTTATATACACACTTAGTGTATGAATCAACGTACCTGAAATGAATTCACTATTTACATGGCCATTTCGTATCACAGACTTGCCTGTTGAACTGTAAGGAATCTAGTAGGATACTCAGAAAGCTCGGAATAGTCGTACAATGCCAACGTTTCAGACGAGGTCTTACATGTAATCGGAATCGATGCCATTGTCCCAGACAGGGTCTTACACGAATCAATACGATGCCGATGTCCCGGACATGGTCTTACACGTAAAGATCATATTGATGCCAACGTCCCAGACGTAGTCTTACACATAATGTTCATATCGATGCCTACGTCCCAGACGAGGTCTTACACGAAATCTCAAATCAACGCCAACGTCCCAAACGTGGTCTTACATGATAAAACAGAACAGATACCTATGTCATGACATAGCTGAGCCTATCTATTCCTAGGTTCGTACGGGACTTCTCAGACATTGCCATTAAGAAATCCTTATCTCAAAATCCATGAACAAATCATATCATAAGTATTCATCGATAACAATAGTCATAATAACACACATAATTCCATAAGAATACGTTTATTTGCATAACGACTTACCACAGATTCGATTTAAACAGAAACGGAAACGACTACTTGATTACTTTTGCTTTCCCACAATCTAAATCCGTTTTCCTCGGTTCTTGATCTATACATATTCAGAATTAACTCTTTTATTCACTAACTTATTCAATTCAATCCAAAGACATACATTTTGGGCTATTTACAAACTAACCCTCACATTTGTACAGTTTATCAATTTAGTCTATTTTTCTCAAAACACCAAATTCACAAAATCATCACACATCCGAGCTTAGCCGAATGCATATATATATATCATACAAGCCCATATTTTCCATCAATTTTTCAATTTAGTCCTCAAAAATAATATTTTCTCAATTTAGCCCTATGATCGCTGAAAATTAGAGTTTTAAAATTTATAAAAGAATGATCAAAGCCTGAAAACTAACTCTGACAACGATTAAAGGCAAGTGTACCTATCGAACAGTAGTATAGCTTAGGCAAGACCGGATATCAAACCCAAAGGAACTAAAAGTACTAATACTAACTTTCTTTTTATTATTTAGCCTTAAAATTAGAGTGAAGTTGTTTTAGACGAAGACTAAACTAAGGACACAAAGACAAAAAGGACGAATAGGAAAATAAATTTGAAGGAAAACTCAGTTGATTACAACGATACCTTCAGGAAGAATCCACCTAGACTTCACTTATTAATTAACCCTAAATTATATGATTTCTTTTACTTAGCTTGATCCGTAAGACTCCCTAACCAATATTAAACCCTCTCTCGAGGCGAATAATGTCTAACCCTAGGTTAATTAGTGGAACTCTCGTTCGCTTATAATAACCCCCTAGGTTAGTAGTAAATCGATTAATGGACTCTCATATTAGGTTTCACCCTAATCCGGAAAAATCTTGTAACCCTATCTCTAGGCGTTCGATCAACTCCGCTTAATTATGTTAGATCTACTCTTAGGCAGGGTCTATTCCTCCTCCACCTAAGCACATTAGATTTGGATTAAGCAACATAATTAAGAACAAACTAAGTAATTATCATATAACTTAAAAATCAAATAAATAGATTCATCTAGGTTTCATCCCCTTCAGGTATCTGAGGGGTTTAGTTCATAATGAATAAACAAAACATCGCAAGAGAAAAGATAAAACAAAACATAAAAAAAATCCTAAAACCTCCTGAAGGAATTGAAGGAGAATTACGTCGTCTTGAGTATAATTTCGGCTTCTTGGGATGGATCAACTGGCTATCTTCGCATTTATTCCCTAACCTTGACCTTCTCGGCTTGGCTCCTTGGCCTAGCTTTGACGCCCCTTCAAAGGTGGTACTTAGGGGATATATATAGGCTCTTGGAATGCGATTCTTTCTCCCCAAGTATCCTTTTCCGACTGAAATTGCTCATTCTGATGACAGAGGCACGGCCATGTAGCACGCCCGTGTGGATCGACTCTAGGCTGTGTTCTAGTAATTTAATGAGGCACGACCGTGTGCCTTGAAGTTCAGGCCGTGTCAATTTCGTGAATTGGCCCATTTGGCCCGTTTTAAGCCCGTTTTACGTTCTTTTCATCCTCGGGTGCTTTTCTGGGTATAAGACATGAAAAGAAAGGATTAAGAGCACCTTTTTACATAAATCAAGGGATAAATCATCCAAAAGTATACTAAATGTGGGCTTAAAATATGTTACTTTTACGGTTTATCAAATACCCCCACACTTAAGCTTTTGCTTGTCTTCAAGCAAAAATCTCAACTTACAATTAAAACGAACCTTCCATGATTCATAATTCATAATTCATATCAACAATGCCTTATCCTAATTCATAGATAATTTATACATGGATAATTCAACTCAAAGATTCCTAAAGATTCAATCAAGATAAGTCATGCATTTGTAGCACGAAAACTTAGGTGTTTCCCTTCATCTAAATAATTACCTTTAATTCAAAACCTACAAGGATTGACATCCTCACAAAAGATTCACTCAAATCACTCGAAAAGTGTTTTAAGGGTTAAAATTAAGCACTCATAAGTCGAACCTGAAAAGTTAATCCCATAGGCTTGCCTGAAAATCAAATCTCCACCATTTGTAAAATGAAATGATAAGCAGATCAAAAGGTCTTTGTTAGGGTTTGTAACAGGGCTAGGGTTAAAGGTGTGGATAAAATTTGAAATTAGAAGGTTAGAATCGAGATTGAATTGATAAGTTACCTACCTAAAAATTTCTAAGATAACAATTGCATAAACTGAAAATAATCCTACTAATATGAGCTTTTCTTTTGATAATTAGACTTTAGCTTGTATAAGCTCACTCTTCATAATACTGATACTGAATATACTTTTTTTTAAGAACAAACTAAATACAAGATAAATTTAACTACCAGAACAATAAACTTAGGTAACTAGCTCAAATCAAATCTCGATTAAAGGGTAGTCAAAAGAAAGGGTGATAACAAATACAAAGGGTTTTGGGTTAAAATTAGCGGGTAAGTAAAAAAAAAGGGTTGTTAAGCTCAACGGGGTTCACTAAGGGTTAATTATAAGGGTAGGTTATTTAGTAGAATAAGTGGGTTAAAACCTAAGTGCCTTTATCATCTCGGTATATCAAATCATAACTGTGGTCTTGACATGCATAATCGAGGCAAGTTCTAAAATATCAGTTCATAGTTGACACACTCATAATCAAGAAGTGAGCATGAAAAAGAATGTATGCTCTATAAGGCTCAAATTCTCACAAAAATTATGGGTGTTTTTGATATCAACCTTGTAAATCTCAAATTTCAAGATAACATTCAAATTCTGGTTGACAACCTAAAATTTTAATTTTAGAAAATTAGACTTATCATGCTTGATTCCCTAGTATTCTTCAATTTTAATCATCAATGCATAATTAACTATGACTTATTCAAAAGCATATCAATAAAAAATCACAAATCATCAGAAATTTCCTCTTAATTAGTAATATGAGAATATTACTTTAAAATAAGATTAAATTCAGGGATTTGAGAACAATACAGAAAGTTAGGCATTTTTATCCTCAGGGTTTGAGAATAATGAAAAAAATTAGGCATTTTCTCAGAATAACTATTCACCCCCCACACTTAAGATGTACATTACCCTCAATGTACAAAGATAGATGATGACATTTAAGGGATAAATCAAAAGAGAAGGGGAAAGAATTACTCCCTGAGTTGTGGATGTTTTCCCGAATGAGTGTTTTTAGTGACGGTGATGGTCAGTCGGGATAATGTTCCTGCGCTAGATGAAGAAATTGGGTAGCGCTTTAAGAAGTAGCCAGGCTTTAGTAAGCCATAATAAAAATAAACTAAATATAAAGTTATAGAAAAACAAATTAAAGAGAAGGAGACTAAGAAGAAAACTAAAATGAAAAGAAAATATTAATGAACTGTGAAGTCCTTATTGAAGGATGGTTCACAAGATGGGTGTGACTTCTAAGGCTGGGGAGGTGCTGGTGGTGGTGGAAGTGAAGAGATTATCGTGGTGGTCGGCGTGATTCCCTAGTAGCCTGGTGAACCTAACACTACGAAACTAAATTAAGCTAAACTAAATTAAACATAAGATTATTAAAGAAAAGGAGAATGAAAGGAAAGAGAAATGGAAAATAAAAATTAATTGGTCTCAAAGATCCTTGGCTTGGTGTTGAGACGAAGCTGTCGGCATGAACTCATGTTGATCGTTCTTTATTAAGGAGCCTATGCTTAGCTTTCTCTGTTTCTTCGACATGGTGTTGGCTTGCTCAAGGATCTAGAGCCTTAGTGAGTGAAGAATCTAAGATGGAAGAGAGTGAGAAGCAAAGAAGATAGGGGTGAAAATCAGATGGAGGGAAGAGGAAGAGTTGAGGGGTTTAAATAGATGCTCAAGTTTGGTACTCCCTCACGGTCGTGGTCCCAGGGTGTGTCGATTTACACGGCCTCCTCACACGGCCGTGTTATAGAGGGTGTTGTCACCCTATGCCCATGTTTAATCCCTTCATGCCTATGCTCGTAAAGTTTTTCTTTTGGCACGTTCGTCCTGCACGGACGTGTCTTCCTCGTGTTCGATAAGTCAGTAGCTTCACACGGTTGAGGGCGCGGCGGTGCCTTATCTGTCGGTGCCCGTGGGGAGGGTGGTTGGATCCATGACGTTGGGGGGTGGTTGGACTGACTTGCACCGCCTCTGCTCTGTCAGTGTGGCGGTTTTGGTGGTCCACACGGCCATGAACACGGTCGTGTGTAAGGCCGTGTGGTCGGGAATTCTGCACTTTTGATTAGTTAAAAAGGAGAAGAAAAAGAAAAAGAAAAAGAAATAAAATTTTAAAAAATACAAAAAGAAATAGGGTTAGTAATCGGGTTACCTCCCGAGAAGCGCTCGTTTATAGTCTTAAGCTAGACTTTCCTCTTATTTGAAAAATTTAGGGAGGTTTGAAAGTTTGGATATCTTCCCTCATGCCTATAGTCCTATTTTCTTGACAAAGGTTGAATCGAGAAGCGTTTACCTTAGAAGTGCCGCATTTTGGGTTACTTACCTCGGCTCTTTTGTGTAGGAAGATATTATGTACCTCAAGAGGGATTTCTTTCTTCAGGTTTGCTGTGCTGATGCTAAGATCGGCTTTATTGATTAGTACCTGATTTTCTATTTTGATGTGATTTGATGTTCCTACGAGCTCTACTGGTGGCTCCTTCGGCTTTTTAGTGTGTAGCTCTGGCTCTTCCTCGTGTATCTCTAATTTTTCCTTGATGTGCATTTTCCACTCATTTAGGTCATCGATTTGAATACTTTGCTCCTTCTGAGTTATTTCTTTGTTGGCACTGAGCTGAGGATCCGGTTCAATCGTTCCTTTTTTTGGTGGTTCCTGTAAAGAGGGTGTAATTGAATGATTATCAAAAGAATTTTCTTTCTCACCTTGATTCTTTGATGACCGAGTTGAGTCGAGGGCTTGAAGGCTAATTGAGTCGTCACTTACACAAAGTATGAGCTCACCTGTGGCAACATCAATTTTAGTCTTGGCAGTTGCTAGAAAAGGTCTACCTAAAATTAGGGGGATTGAATTATCCTCATCCATGTCTAAAACAACAAAATCTACTGGGAAAACAAATTTATCAATTTTTATGAGAACATCTTTAATAATTCCCCTAGGAATTCTAACAGTTTTATCTACTAATTGCATACTCATCCCAGTTTGTTTGGGCGTCCCTAGACCTAGTCGCTTAAACAATGTATAAGGCATAACATTTATGCTTGCCCCTAAATCAGCTAACGCATTATCAATATTTAAACTACCAATTAAACATGGAATTGTAAAACTCCCTGGATCTTTTAATTTCTGTGGTAGTTTATTTAGTAGGATTGCTGAGCACTTTGCGTTAAGTTCAATGTGTGGCTCTTCGTCTAATTTGCGTTTGTTTGTCAAGAGCTGTCTTAAAAATATCCTCGAGTCTGGCATCTGAAAAAGAGCTTCAAGAAGAGGTAAGTTAATGTGTAATTTCTTTAAAAGTTTAAGAAACTTACCGAACTGTTCCTCTGAATCATCTCTTTTTAATGCTTCGGGATAAGGTATGCGAGGTTTGTACTCTTTTATTACTGGTTTTGGCTTTTCTTTTGTAACCTCTGTTATACCTTTGTCTACCTTACTTTTTGGAATTGGTTGTGGTTCATCTAACTCCTCGTTCTCTTGAGCTGTGATGGCTTGAATTTGCTCATTTGGATTAATCTCGGTGTTACTTGGTAGACGTCCTTGTGGTCGTTCTGACATGAGCCGTGTGAGTTGCTCGACTGCATTAGTCATTTCCTTGACTGATTTAGCAATTTCACTCATTCGGCTTTCGTTGCTTTTGATTGTCCTATCAATATTTTATAGGTGTTCTTCTGTGTTTTCCGGTTGTTTTAGTTCCTCTTCGTAGGTTGGTTTCTTCTCTCGTGGATAGGGCTGATTTTGGAAGTTTTGAGGAAGTTGTTGCCCTTGATTTCTTTGATTGCCTTGACCTCCCCATGAAAAATTTGGATGGTTTCTCCAACCTAGATTGTAAGTGTTGCTATAAGGATTATTATTAGATTGGAAATTGTTACCTATATAGTTCATCTGTTTGTTCTCTGCTTCCGATTGGTAGGGTGGGTACTCAGGATTCACCATGGTTCCACTTGCGTTACACTGCATGACCGGATGTACCTGCGAGGAATATAAACTATCAGGCTTTTTATTCATCATCTCAAGCTGCGTTGATAGCATGGTCATGGTGTCGACGTTGAAGACTCCTACTAATTTCGTTGGTTTAGTCCTCGAAGCTTGCCACCGATAATTGTTTAATGACATCTCCTCAATGAACTCGTAGGCTAATTTTGGAGTTTTGTTGTTCAGGGTTCCACCGGCGGCTGAAGCAATCAGTTGCCTCGTTGAGGGGTTTACACCGTTGTAGAATGTTTGGACTTGTAGCCACAAGGGTAAGCCATGGTGTAGGCACCTCCTCAAGAGATCTTTGAATCTCTCCCATGCATCATATAGTGTTTCTAAATCCATCTGCACAAAAGAAGAGATGTCATTCCTTAATTTGGCCGTTTTGGCTGGTGGAAAAAATTTCATTAAAAACTTTTCGGTCATCTGATCCCATGTAGTGATTGACCCTCATTGTAACGAGTTTAACCACTGTTTGGCTTTATTTCTTAATGAAAAAGGGAATAACCGAAGACGTATGGCATCATCAAAAACACCATTTATTTTGAAGGTATCACAGAACTCTAAAAAGTTAGCTATATGCATGTTTGGGTCTTTGTCCCGCAAACCATCAAATTGAACAAACTGTTGAATCATTTGTATTGTGTTAGGCTTTAAATCAAAATTATTAGCAGCTATAGCAGGCCTAACAATACTCGATTCTACTCCAGTTAAATGTGGTTTAGCATAATTAAACATTGTACGTGGAGCGTTGCGGTCTCCCACATCGCGTGGTGTGGGTTGTTTTCGTCCACCCCTTCAGTAGGATTGGATCTGCCTTCTTTCTTTCTTTCTGTGTAATTTAGGGCTTGCCTGGTTTCCAACGATTCATTCAAGTGGTAGCTTCAATATCACTTTCGTATACTAAAGGTCCTCTCGGGTTCCTTCTAGTCATAAACTAGAGGTACCTGAAAAGAAAAGCAAGAAAGAAAAAATTAGCAAAATTAAAAATTATCCTAAAAATAAAAATAAATTACTAAAAAATAAAAAATAATAGCTAAAGTAATAAAAATAGAGTTTTCTTAATATTTTAGTTCCCCGGTAACGGCGCCAAAAACTTGATCGCTGAAAACCAGAGTTTTAAAATTTATAAAAGAATGATCAAAACCTGAAAACTAACTTTGACAATGATTAAAGGCAAGTGTACCTATCGAACAGTAGTATAGCTTAGGCAATACTGGATATTGAACCCAAAGGAACTAAAAGTACTAATACTAACTTTCTTTTTATTATTTAGCCTTAAAATTAGAGTGAAGTTGCTTTAGACGAAGACTAAACTAAGGACACAAAGACAAAAAGGACGAATCGGAAAATAACTTTGAAGGAAAACTCAGTTGATTACGACGATACCTTCAGGAAGAATCCACCTAGACTTCACTTATTAATTAACCCTAAATTATATGATTTCTTTTACTTAGCTTGATCCGTAAGACTCCCTAACCTATATTAAACCCTCTCTCGACGTTTAACCCTAGGTTAATTAGTGGAACTCTCGTTCGCTTATAATAACCCCCTAGGATAGCAGTAAATCTATCAATGGACTCCCATATTAGGTTTCACCCTAATCCGGCAAAATCTCGTCACCCTATCTCTAGGCGTTCGATCAACTCTGCTTAATTATGTTAGATCTACTCTTAGGCAGGGTCTATTCCTCCTCCACTTAAGCACATTAGATTTGGATTAAGCAACATAATGAAGAACAAACTAAGTAATTATCATATAACTTAAAAATCAAATAAAAAGATTCATCTATGTTTCATCCCCTTCAGGTATCTGAGGGGTTTAGTTCATAATGAATAAATAAAACATCGCAAGAGAAAAGATAAAACAAAATATAAAAAAAAAAAATCCTAAAACCCCCTGAAGGAATTGAAGGAGAATTACGTCATCTCGAAATTCAGATTCAGAATTCGAATTAAACTGAGCTCGTTTCACTAATAACTCATTATTAGATTTTTGAGCATCACATATCTGCTGTAAAAACAACGGTTTCACTTTTAATTTAGCTAACACAGAACTATCATCAGACAAATCTAACTGAGCATTCAAAGCACTTAGTGCAAACAATGATTTTCTACTTAATGCATCAGCAACAACATTCGCTTTACCCAGATGATAATCTATCACGAGCTCATAATCTTTTAACAGCTCTAACCATTTTCTTTGACGCAGGTTCAAATCTTTCTGAGTCATCAGATATTTCAGACTTTTATGATCTGAAAACACATGACATTTCTCACCATACAGATAATGGCGCCAAATCTTAAGTGCAAATACAATCGCAACTATCTCAAGGTTGTGAGTCGGATAGTTCTTTTCATGAGGTTTCAATTGTCTCGAGGCATAAGCTACAACTTTGCCTTTTTGCATCAAAACACATCCCAGATCGTTTAATGAAGCATCACTGTATATAACGAATTCTTTACCCGATTCTGACTGTACTAACATTGGAGCTTCTGCTAACAGAGTTTTCAACTGATCAAAACTTTTCTGGCATTTATCCGACCATTCAAATCTAACATCTTTCTGAAGTAATCTAGTCAACGGAGTAGCTATCTCTGAAAATCCTTTTACAAATCGACGATAATAACCACCTAAACCTAGAAAATTACAGAGTTCAGATACATTTCTCGGAGGTTTTGAATTCAGAATAGCAGAAATCTTACTCGGATCCACTTGGATTCCAGAAGCTGACACAATATGTCCTAGAAAACTAACCTCATGTAACCAGAATTCACATTTGCTGAATTTCGCGTACAATTGCTTTTCTCTCAAAATTTGCAATACAATTTTCAAATGTTCAACATGCTCATTCTTATCACGTGAATAAAACAAGATGTCATCTATGAACACCACAACAAATTGGTCTAGGTACGGTCTGAAAATTCTGTTCATCAGGTCCATAAAAACAGCAAGAGCATTGGTTAGTCCAAATGGCATAACTAAAAACTCATAATGCCTGTACCTCATTCTGAAAGCAGTCTTCGGAATGTCTGAATCTTTAACTCTCAACTGGTAGTATCCCGATCTCAGATTAATCTTAGAAAATACAGTAGCTCTTTTTAACTGATCAAATAAATCATCTATTCGGGGCAACGGATATTTATTCTTTATTGTCACCTTATTCAACTGACTATAATCAATGCACATTCTCATCGTGCCATCTTTCTTTTTCACAAACAAAGCTAGAGCACCCTAAGGCGAGAAACTCGGTCTAGCAAACCCTCTATCTGTCAATTCTTGTAACTGTGTTTAACTTTTTCAACTCTGCTGGTGCCATTCTATACGGAGCTATCGAAATAGGTGTTGTACCAGGCAATAGATCAATACCAAACTCAACTTCACAAATCAGAGGCAAACCTAGTAATTTTTCAGGGAATACATCAGAAAACTCACAGACAATAGACACTGATTCAATTTTCTTTTCAGAAACTTTCGAATCAATCACATAAGCAAAATATGCCTCATAACCCTTTTTCATATAACTTTGAGCTTTCAAAATAGATATCACAGTAGTCAATCCATTCAAATCATTAGACGCAACTCGTATAATCTCATCATTCGAACATCTCAAATCAATAGTCTTTCTTTTACAATTTACAATAGCATCATGCAAAGTCAACCAGTCCATACCCAGAATAATATCGAACTCATCAAATGGCGAAAGCATCAGATCAGCAGGGAAATAGATATCTCGAAATAATAACGGATAGTTCTTGCATACTTTGTCAACAAGGACACTTTTACCTAAGGGGTTCGATACTTTTATAGTAAACTCAGTAGACTCTACAGGAAAAGTTTTATTGAATACTAAATTTATGCATATGTACAAATGCGTAGAACCAGGGTCTATCAATGCAATCACAGAAGTATCATAAAGTGTAAAAGTACCCGTTATAACATCTGGAGATGAAACTTCCTCTCGAGCTCGGATAGCATACACTTTGGCAGGTGCTCTAGCTTCAGATCTGGCAACATTGTCTCTCATAATTTTCTGACTACCACTGACATTTCTTACATTCTTCGAAGGTCTACCTTTCACATATGCATGATCAGATCTCAGATTCTGAATGGTCTCTAGCTCGACAAACTCAGGGCAATCACGGATAAAATGATCAAGTGATCCACATCTGAAGCAAACACTGTCGTTAAGTCTACAACTTCCTGGATGCCTTTTTCCACAATGTTTACATTCAGGTCTCTCAGTCCGGACATAAACAACACTGGCCACTGAAGTTGCTGGGGTTTTGAAACTCATTTGTGATCTAGTTTGATTTCTGTTCGAATGTCCCACATTATCTCTAGATCGAATTTGATTATCTCTGAATCTTTTTGGATCAGACTGAAATGATTTGCTTGGAAATCTCTTTTTCATATCTCGGGCTTCAGACTCAGCTTTTCTTTTATCTTTCCTGAGTGCCTCAGCTTTGCACGCTCGATCAACGAGTACAAGGAACTCTTTTATTTCTAAAATCCCGACTGGCAAAACGAATGTCTTCATTAAGGCCATCTTCGAATCTTTTGCACATTATAGCTTCAGATGATACACTTTCCCGAGCATACTGACTCAGTCTCACGAACTCTCGTTCATATTTCGAAACAGTCATTCGGCCCTGTTTTAGTTCCAGAAATTCTTTTCGTTTTTGATCGACGAATCTCTCACTGATATATTTCTTTCGGAATTCACTCTGAAAGAAGTCCCATGTAACTCGCTCTTTCGGAACAACAGAAATCAAAGTTTTCCACCATTGATAAGCTGCGTCTCGAAGTAATGATACAACACACTTTATACATTCTTCCGGAGTCAATGACATCTCATCAAATACCCAGATCGTGTTTTCTAACCAAAATTTAGCTTTTTCAGTATCATCATCATTAGTAGCACGAAACTCTTCGACCCCATACTTACGGATCTTGTCTACCGTAGGCTTATTCCACAGATTGATATTTGCAGTCAGTGGTATATCGGATGTCTGAGGGGGATTAACCGGGGGCGGGAGTTGTGAAACAGTCGGGTTATTCTTTACAAAATTGAGTGAACCACTCACTCATCATTTGGAAGAAAGCTTGTTTAGCTTCTCCCTCTTGACCACTCGTATCTGGTCTCAAATCAGAGGACGATGTACCTTGCGCGGGAGCAGGCGCATTACTCTCTATGTCCTCAGCTACAGCTCTTTCGGGATCCATTGCTATACAAAAATCACACTTTATACGTTAGGATTCATCACACTGTCACAGTTCGGATATATGGCATGTATAGCTAGACTCTGACACGCTACGTTAGTCTGAGAATTGACTAAATTGTAACTCTGATACCGACCAAATGTAACACCCCTAACCTGTATCCGATGTCGGACTAGGGTTAAAGGCTTTATCAGATAGATCAGAAACATTTTCAAAATTTCATACATTCATCCATCAGTCTCAAACATAATATCCCTTAATACGGTCAACGAGACCTAAAACATGCTTATAAACCGAGATGGGACTAAATCGAAACACATACAGACATTCTCGAAAATTTAAAACTTTTCTAAGTTTCAGGGGTTACACGCCCGTGTAGACAGGCCGTGTGCCTCCCACGGCTGCTAGACACACCCGTGTGTCCTCCCCGTGGTCGAAACTGACTTAGTTCCAACGCCACCAAGCACACCCGTGTACTTTGGCCGTGGTCGATCCTGTCAAAACCACACGGCTACCAGGCACATCCCTGTGCCATGGCTATATGCTCTTAGGCCATATACTGACTTACCCCACAGTCACTAGGCACGCCCGTGTGCCATAATCGTGTGACATTATAGGCCATTTTCAAGACCAAAATGCCACCGACTTTGGTCTTACCTACAAGCAAAATTTACCAAACCATTTCATGCATATTAGACAACCAAAATAACCATTCTATCTAAACATTCAATATCCATTTTAACCATGCTAACTTCCAAGACCAAAACATATGTATATCAAGTATAATTCATCCAAATACTTACCCAAAATTTGACCAGTTCATGTGCTTCAACTACACCAAAGTATACTTCATATATCACTTTCAATTAAAACATAATATCAACATATAACTAGCCAAATCACATGGCTACATTCACTTCATTACCAAATACAAAAGACTAGCCTATACATGCCATATCTAGCAAAATATATATCCAAAATGTACCATAAACAAGTTGTATTGTGTGATGACGATCCTTGAAGGTCCCGAGCCTTCAGTAGCTTTAACGACCTATAAAACAGAGAAAACGCACACACGGAGTAAGCTTTTCAAAAGCTTAGTAAGTCATAATACAAACAAACTTAGCATAGAAGACATTTATGTACTCATAGATACATTGGCACATCTAAATCACTTAGCAAATTATTACATATATACTTTGGTCCATGTACTTGGCCATATTTGCGACATTCATCAATTTAAAAGTCTCATATACCCAAAGCTTTTTCATACTTAATATCACATCTCATATTGTTATCCAAATATACATAATCATCATAGTATGATCACATAGGAACTTACCTTATATACACACTTAGTGTATGAATCAACGTACCTGAAACAAATTCACTATTTATATGGCCATTTCGTATCACAGACTTGCCTGTTGAACCGTAAGGAATCTAGTAGGATACTTAGAAAGCTCGGAATAGTCGTACAATGCCAACGTCTCAGACGAGGTTTTACACGTAATCGGATATCGATGCCACTGTCCCAGACAGGGTCTTACACGAATCAATACGATGCTGATGTCTCAGACATGGTCTTACACGTAAAGATCATATTGATGCCAACGTCCCAGTCTTGGTCTTACACGTAACGCTCATATCGATGCCTACGTCCCAGACGAGGTCTTACATGAAATCTCAAATCAACGCCAACGTCCCAAACGTGGTCTTATATGATAAAACAGAACAGATACCTATGTCATGACATAGCTAATCCTATCTATTCCTAGGTTCGTACGGGACTTCTTAGACATTGTCACTAAGTAATCCTTATCTTAGAATTCATGAACAGATCATATCATAAGTATTCATCGATAACAATAGTCATAATAACACACATAATTTGATAAGAATACGTTTATTTGCATAATGACATACCTCGAATTCGATTTAAACAGAAACGGAAACGGCTACTCGATTACTTTTGCTTTCCCGTAATCTAAATCTGTTTTCCTTGGTTCTTGAACTATACTTATTCAGAATTAACTCTTTTATTCACTAACTTATTCAATTCAATCCAAAGATAACTTTTTTTCACTAACTTATTAAATTCAATCTAAAGACACACATTTTGGGCTATTTACAAATTAACCCTCATATTTGCACAATTTATCAATTTAGTCCATTTTTCTCAAAACACCAAATTCATAAAATCATTACAGATCCAAGCTTAGCCAAATGCATATATAAATATATATATATATCACACAAGCCCATATTTTCCATCAATTTTGTAATTTAGTCCTCAAAAATAATATTTTCTCAATTTAGCCCTAATTAGCTAAATTCATCAAAAATTCAGGAACAAAGTATGTTCATCTAGCTCAAATCTTTCATTTAACACCATAAATCATCACAAAGCTCAACATATCATCAATGGCACATTTCATGAACATCAGCAATACTCAAAATTGAGACATGGGCTTGATAGTAGACAAAGCAACAACCGTAAAAACGTCAAAATTATCGAAAACCGACTCAAAATCATACCTTAATCAAGATGAAAACCAACCGAAACCCTTAAGCTTTTGTTCTTTCTTTTTCTTTAAGACATTCGACCAAAAGATGAAAGAAATGTCTAATTTCATGCTTTTATTATATCATAATATACTTTAATACATGAATGACATATTTAACCCTATAATATAAACTTATAAAACATATTTTCAAAGGTTAATATAGACCATAAACATCCACTATCTATAGAAATTGGCTAATTGCCATTTAAGGTCTCCACCTTTACAAAGCCACAACATATTAGTACTGAAAATCAATCCTTTGCTCAAATTAAACACATGAGCAGAAAAAATTAACTTACGAAAATTTACCACATGCTTAATCACTTATCAAAGACACATAAATAAATATTAAAATATTATACAGACTCGGATTTGTGGTCCTGAAACCACTGTTCCGACTAGGGTATAAACTGGATTGTTACATAACAAATAAGACTCACTTTCTTCTATAAAAATGCAGCAAGTAACAATGTAAACTATCATGGAAAAACTCCAATCTTTCCACCATATTGCAAGATAATCCCCTCATTAGAAAGCTCAAGCTCTAGGGGTTCTAAAAGTACAACTATCTTAAAAAAAAAACCATTAAAATCACTTACTAGATTGGAGATAAGTTTGCTGAAATTTTGAGCTTTCAAAACCCCTATTTGCTTGCTATTTTTGGTAGAGGAAGATGGAGAGAAAAGATGATATCTTTTCTTTCTTTATTTTATTAATACAAGTCAATTTAGTCACCAACTTTTACCAACTTTGACCAATTTGTCAAATTTTTGTCTCCTATGGCCGGACATTCTAATCTTAGGGGTATAATTTCACTTTAAAGACCCCAAATTAATATTCTATGGCTATTAGGCACCTTTAGCTTATAAAATAGATTTTCACAATTTATACGATTTAGTCCTTTTTCGCGATTAAGCTTGAAATCGCTAAAATTAAAGCACCAAAATTTTCATGCACTTATATAATCATGCTCTAACTCATAACATAACTTGAAAATAATTTTATCTAACCTTGGGTTAGTGATCCTGAGATCACTGTTCTGACTAGCCCCTAAATCGGGCTGTTACAGTTCTTGTGTAATAGCCAATCACGTTGCGACGTCGGGTCCTTAACGTCATGAAACAATCGACAGTGAGTTGCATTACGACCTGAAACCCCCAAAGTGGTGATGCCAACTCGATACATTGAAATATTTACATTTTAGTCCTCATTCAATTTCAAGTTATCAAAAAGCTTCTGTAAACTCGTATAAGACTCGAATATGATTGTACAACATGTCGTAATGATGTTTTGAACTTAACAATATGTATTAACTATTAAATTGAATTATAATTGACAGTAGTTGCTTCGAAAATAAATATGGCACTCTGTAAATCGAACTCGACGATCGGGTCAGGTATGGAGTGTTACATTTAGTAGTATTAAAGCTACAAGTTTAGCCAATTCTTGAACTAAATTGAGCTCGAAATTGAGTCTAAAGGTACATGGAAATGTTGAGTCGAGATTAGGATGCTGATTATGAATTTTTTCTATTTTATAACTAATAATGTCGAAAGAATCTAGAAATGTTGTTGAGGAAGAAATCAACATCAGTGATCACTCCGTTGAGGGTGAGAATTGATTAGAGATCGAGGCACACGGTGTTGATCAAGCATGTGCTCAACAAGATAGAGCAGATCGACTTCCTCGAGAGGGTCGAGGTGATGAAAATGTGCTTCTCACAATAGCAGAAGTGCTTCAGAGGTAGCCAGAGCTACTCCGCTAGCTGCATCAGTAGCTGTAGCTCGGCAAGCCTCGATAAAAGAATTACGAAAAAATGGAAAAGCCAAATTCAGGGGGTTGAAAGTGTCGGTCCTTCTTTTGCCAAAATCTGGCTAGAATTAACTGAATGGGTCCTGCAATAGTTGGAAAAGTCACCACACGAGTGTGTTACGTGTATGGTATCACTTCTAAAAGAGAAGGGATACAAATGGTGGTTGTCAGTGTTGGATAAAATTCAGTTCAAAAATGATTTTCTTGCATAGAGAAAATTTTAAAATTTGAAAGCAGAGTTGATTTGTGATAATTTATAGCAATAAACCCATTAACGAAATCACATATGTGTTTTTGACTAGATGGATCCTATTTGTTCTCGGCTTTCGACCGAATGGCCTTCTTTGCTATTCTCGTACCATGGATTGCTTCGAGTGTGGGCTCAAAAAAAAAATACGAGTCAAATACAGAACCATAAAATATTTTCTTTACTTTCAGTTGGAAATAACAAATCTCTCTTTAAAAAAGACCAGTAGAATTGTTATTTTGGAAAATAGAATTTATACTTAGAAAAAAAATTCTCTCTATTTTTGGGCAGGATAACAATATCTCAAACTTGTTTTTAGTTTAGCCCTACCAATGATTTATAGGGAGAAGAAGTGAAATGCTTGTTGACTTGTAGAAGTCTATTTCAATAGAAAAATTAAATCGTTGTCCAACTAGGATTAGAAGGGAGGTGGAACCCGGAGTTAAATAAACTGGGGTTTTCCATCCCATGTATCAACATGAAGGGCTTTTGGGTTTCTCTCATATCGGGTCCAATTATAAGTACTTCTTAGACTACTAGCCCAATAATTTATAATTTCAATCCAACCCAATACTTATTTTTCTATTTCGCAAAATAAACATTATAAATAAATTAATTTTCCAATTAAATAATTTTCTCAACCCAATTCTAATTCCGTTAAAAAACATGATGACTTTACAGTAAAACAATCAATGAGAAAATATATTTAATATTTCTACATTCTAGGGATTCATTATGACCTATTAATTTATTTCTATTCTCGAACTTCAATTAATTAATTAATAATTTAAAAATAATAAATTAATTTTAGGTCATTTCTATTAAGAGAAAACCACATTTATTTCCAAATGTTTCCCATTTCTCTAACTTTACCATTTCTATTCATTTGATTAAACATGAAATTCATTTCTAGTTTTCCAAGAGATAGATGAGGGACCGATCGGATATATGTGATTAGGGCTTAAATGATTTATAATTAAGTTCTAGCTTTTCAACTATTAATTATAAACTTATTTAGTCACGAAGTCATTCCATTATAGTATCATGATTAAGCTCTCACTAATGGTATATCATTTTGAAAGCAACCCGGTTAGTGCTTGTCCAATGACCTTGTCATAAGTGTGCTACCCTCATAGGATATCCTTAATCTCTTTGAGATAAATCCACTCTCCCAATATGATCTATTTTATCTCATGGTAACCATTTACATCTTCATTCTTGAAACGTCGATTACTATTAAATAGTATCCAAGTCATTCATCACAAAGACGAACAACCTGTAACACCCCAAACCCGGCCTAAACGTTACGACTAGATCTGGTATGTTACAGGGTGACGTAAAAACGAAAGCTTGTTTAATTTAGGAAAAATCGTCGATTTGAGAACTTTTTCGATTAGGGCGATGTCTTGAAAACAGTGGTTTGGTAATGTAGGAAAAATTTCAATTTGTGTTAATCGAATATTGGTTAAGCTTGGTGATACTTGAAAGAAAACGTATGTTTTGAGTTACTCGTATTTTGAAAACCCCATTTTTTTTCGTGATTAAGTTTGCCTAGTGTCAAATTTTAAATAAACAATAAATAAATATAGTAAACCAAAATATTAAGTTAGAAAGGCCTTATTACACAAATAAAATCCCAAAGTAAAATTAAAGTAAAGCAGGAAAAGTTTACGAAAAATAAAGTCTTTATGTCCTCCACGAGTCTGCCTCAGCTCCCATATCCACGATCTACTGATTACCTGAAAAGTTAAGTAGAGGGGTGAGTCACCAAGACTCAGTGTGTAAATCTCCTATAACACATAATCGACTCGAGGCCCACAATCGCATATCAGCCTTAGCCCACTCAAGATGTGAAACACCCCAAACCCGGCCCACAAGCCCGACCGAATATGGTATGCTTCTTAAGAAAAACTCCTTTTTGTCGTTTTGTAATAAGATGTGATTTTGGGGTAAAAGAATAAATTTAAAGTACGAACTTGTTAAAAACCGTCTTTAATATGATTATCGAAAATATTTAATTGTTTAGTTGGAATTGATCGTAGCAGAATATAAATTAAAACGTAAAAGTAACATAACTAATGGCGGCCTTATTACAAAAACATATCCCAAATTAAATCCCGAAATATATAAGAAAACGTAGTAAGTTTAATAAAAAGTGAAAATCCCAATTTACTGAGTTGAGCAATGGCCACCACGCGATCCTCTTTGACCCGGTCCAAAATCATTGTGTATCACCTGAAATGATATCCCACGAATGGGTGAGTCAAAAGACTCAATGTGCAACAATACACCAAAAGTCCAATCGATTATAGCAATAAAGCCCATAATATAGCAAATCATATAATCACATGTACATATAAAATGAAATGCAATCCCGAGCCCAACCTAAATATCCATTCGCTACACACCACCCGCGTACCTACCAATCACACCGTAGGGATTACTAAATCGACCCTCCATCCGCTACACACCATCGAAGGCGATTCTTTGCGATCAACATGCACATCGCCCTTATAATCGTGGCATAGCCACGGATAATCGTGTGAGTCACAGGATTCTTAGTATCGTGACCGAAGTCACGGATTCATAATATCGTGACCGAGGTCACGGATAATGTGGAAAATCGTAGGAACACTTCCCTTTCAATATTACCCATATGCCCATGGAATAACATATTATTTCATTATCATGCCATATACCCCATTATCATATCGGAATCGGACACATTTCATATTATGCATATAGAATTATTAGCGATGTAAATATTATGCCTTGTACATTATATCAAAATCATAATCAAAATATCGAATATGTTTCATATTAGATTCATAATAGCACGAAGGAATAACATACATCAATTCACCGTACCATTGAATGGTACCCGAAGCCATAATCATTTATATTTCTTTATAAAGACATTTTTATCAATAAAGCTATTGATCTATTAGAAGTTTAGCATAAGTTACACACCTTGCAAACACGGAAAGCGATATAATACTTAAGATTTCTGACCCTTGCCTACAACGTCGATAGCACCTACATAACACTATATTAGAAATCGATTATCAATACAAGATATGGCCCTTGGCCGAATATCATCATCTCCTTACCTTGGATTATTCGAAACCCGAACGATCTCTCCCTAATCGTCAACTACAAGAAACCCCGAAATCCTCCTTCAAAGATTCGGGCAAAGATAAAAGATAGGGATTAGATGCCTAGATTCGGCTAATCCAAAAAAATGAAAAGAAAGAAATGATTGATAGATAATCCTTACCCGAAACACAGAGATTGATTCACCCTTACTAGAACTATAAAGAGATTCGACCTTAACAATTAAAAAGAGAAGAAATGGTGATTTTGGCTTTAACAAAAGAGAAGAGAAAAGATGGTAGTTTCAAATATGATGGTTTCGGTTTTTAACAAAAAGAAAAGAAAGAAAAATGGTGAAAAGTATAGGGTAGTTTCGGCTATGAGAAAGAAAGAGAAGAGAGAAAGAGAATGAAAAAGAAAAAGAAAATAAGAGAAATGCTTTTGGTGTTAGGATAAATTCGGCACTAGAGAGGAAGAAAAGAAATGATAAATGTCTTCAAAAGTAGCAATATTTTGGTACCAAAAAGGCAGTAAAACTTGAGAGGAAAAGAAGAAATAAAAAGTACCAATTTGGTCAAAATGTAATGGCCAAAACAAAGCAAAGTTTTTACCAAATGCCAATTGACAATTTCGGCTAAGAAGAAAATATTTGGACAAAGGAAAAAGATGCACAAATTGACAACTTTTGGTCAACTAACACCTCCCTACTCCCATATCACATTCGGTCAACACATTAGCCAACACAATCCCCCTTTTTCCTCCTCAATTCTTCCCTATCAATCCCTTAATCTCCATCACTATTAAACCAACCCCCTTAGCCCCTAATGCCGTCTAGGTTCATGGTCAAATGACCATGGAAAAGCTTCCAAAACAACACCCACTCTTCAAGCCTTTTGTCCCCTAAACCTTCCTTAACAATTTGATTCCTTACCAAAACTACTAACTTGCCTTTTCCCTTTGGTCTACTATCCAAAAATAAAAGAAGAGTTCATCCATTCAAGATATTTGACCGACACTATAGGAAAGAGAACAAAATTAAAATTCCTCCCAATTGCTAGCTAAAGGATTCGAACCACTCACCTCATGCATTCACCCATGCGCCTTCACCACTTTACCAATAGCTCAACTTATGATCAAAACCTCAAATTAATTCTCTTAAGGCCAAACTTGCTTAGTTCCACTTCTAAGATAAAAAAAAAATCTAATATTTTCTAGGGCAATCCTTTACATTCTAAAATTCCCAAAGTCCTAAAACTCATACAAAGAGCACATAACAACAATGCACACATCCAAGCGAAAATTTTCATAACCCCTAAATCCTGGATATTACAAGATGACATAAAGATAAATGAACGCATCATTTCCCAGCCCAAACCTAGTTATTTTCCATCAGCTACACGCCAACCCGTAACAGCCGAACACACCGTGGGGATTTCTAAAATCAACCCTCCATCCGCTACACGCCATTTTGACAGTCAGGCTGGCAGTCATAATGCCGATCACAATGTGACCTAATAATGTAACATGGCCTAGCCACCGATCACTACGTGACCTCATAATATAACGTGGCTTAGCCACCGATCACTACGTGACCTCATAATCAAGCACTTCCCCTTAAACATTAGAACCATCTCCCATACATGACATACATACCATAACAAATGCAACATGCTATCAACAAGGTAATAGGTTACCACATACATCCATACACGCAAAAACGATACTATAGTCACGTACTTGGCATTCCTAGCCTTACCCATATGGGTATCACGACTGTCATCACAGCCTTTTCCGGCTTTTCAGCTCATACAATTAATATTTCAATTAAAAGAAGGTGTATGAGAATTTACACACTTGATAACACGCAAAATAATACTTTCTACGTCGACACTATCGATAGCAGAAATGACTGCTATCTGCCTACTACTCTGTCCTGAAGTCGGTCCACAACCCGGTGGCCAATCTCATACTGCTGACACGGCACGTTTCTTAAACTTAGGGGCTGGGTTTACGGGTCCAACTCCCTCCTTTGCCTGATTGGTATTGGATTCCATCAAAAGATCTTGGTCAGAAGATACTATAAGGAAACAATGGTTGTTTAACAACAATACAGGGTTAAGATACGGATAATAAAAGGAATACCCAATCGAATAACTAAAGAGCTAACAAGTATATTTCATCATGCTAACAATCATTTCATGCATACATCATCAAGTAATTAGAACAGTTACCTGTGTGGATCGGTTGCCGGTAGACTTGGATGCCATATTTCAAACAAAACACTTTCCCTAACTAATATTCATATCGATTTTATAAAACATTGTTGAACCCATGGACCCATTTCACAGCCCGAGTTTTGCAGCCTTGGCTCTGATACCAAAATTGTAACTCCCTAAACCCGGCCTAAACAATACGACCAGATCTGGTATGTTACAGGGTGACGTAAAAACGAAAGCTTGTTTAATTTAGGAAAAATCGTTGATTTGAGAACTTTTTCGATTAGGGCAATGTCTTGACAGTGGTTTGGTAATGTAGGAAAAATTTGAATTTGTGTTCATCGAATATTCGTTAAGCTTGGTGATACTTGAAAGAAAACGTATGTTTTGAGTTACTCGTATATTGAAAACCCCATTTTTTTTCGTGATTAAGTTTGCCTAGTGTCAAATTTTAAATAAATAATAAATAAATTTAGTAAACCATAATTTTAAGTTGGGAAGGCCTTATTACACAAATAAAATCCCCAAGTAAAATTAAAGTAAAGCAGGAAAAGTTTACGAAAAATAAAGTGTTTATGGCCTCTACGAGTCCGCCTCGTCTCCCATATCCATGATCTACTGATTACTTGAAAGGTTAAGCAGAGGGGTGAGTCACCAAGACTCAGTGTGCAAATCCCCTATAACACATAATCGACTCGAGGCCCACAATTGCATATCGGCCTTAGCCCACTCAAGATGACATAAAGTTAAATGAATGCATCATGTCCCAGCCCAAATCTAGTTATTTTCCATCCTCTGCACCCCAACTCGTACCAGCCGAACACACCGTGGGGATTTCTACAATCAACCCTTCATCCGCTAAACGCCATTTTGACAGTCCGACTGTCAGTCATAATGCCGATCACAATGTGACCTAATAATGTAACGTGACTTAGCCACCGATCACGTAGCCACCGATCACTACGTGACCTCATAATCAAGCACTTCCCCTTAAACATCAGAACCATCTCCCATGTATGACATACATACCATAACAAATGCAACATGCTATCAACAAGGTAATAGGTTACCACATACATCCATACACGTAAAAACGATACTATAGTCACGCACCTAGCATTCCTAGCCTTACCCATATGGGTATCACGACTGTCATCATAGTATTTTCCGGCTTTTCAGCCCATACAATTAATATTTCAATTAAAAAAACGTGTATGAGATTTTACACACCTGATAACACGTAAAATAATACTTTCTACGTCGACACTATCGATAGCAGAAACGACTGCTATTTGCCTATTACTCTGTTCTAAAGCCGGTCCACAACCCGGTGGCCAATCTCGTACTACTAACACAGCATATTTCTTAAACTTAGGGGCTGGGTTTATAGGTCCAACCCCCTCCTTACGCGAAGACAAGGCCCCTCCTTCAAATGGCTAAGAAGAAATACAGAAGGAATAGGAACAATGGATGTTCAGGTATGAGAGGGTGAGGGATATGTTTTGACTAAGTAGGGTGGAATCAAAAAGATGAATGAGAGTAATGGAGGATTTGGTCAAGAAGAAGAAAGGATGAATAAGGTTTCGGCTTTTGCTGGAAAGTAGAGAAGAAAAGAATAAGGGAATGATCCAAGAAGAAATCAGTGGGTTGTTTTCAGCTATGAAGTTTAAGAGTATATGTGGAGAGGAGGAAAGATTCAGTAGAGGCTAGAAACGATTATGGCTTTAGAAGTATTTGGTGAAAGGAGAAAGTGAAGAAGAAAAAAAATAAAGATGCATCAATAGTCTTTACCAGTTCGGCTAAAGAGCAAAAGAAGAGACAAAAAGAAGTTAGCTCAGCAAATTCGGCACTTACCCCTAATGACCGAAACGCACAAATGCCAAGCCTAAGACCTCTAAACTTTCGGCACACCCATAACAAGCCAAAACCGATTCCTACACTCTCTCCAAGCATTTGAAATTCGGCCACCACCTTCATCACTTGCTAATCCCTTATTTTCCTCCTTAATTAGCTCATGATCACTAATTCGAAAAAGTTTGAATGCTTCAACCTCCTATTTCTTCTCTCAGCCACACATTTCAATTATTTGACTCAGTCCACTCTCCCCTCCTGAAGTGCCCTAGCCGAACTCTACCTCTACCCCCTTGACGCCAAAAAGAATTCAAAATGTGAACTACACGACTTGAACCTGCTCCCTCATGCTCCCCTGTGGCGTCACCTACCAGCACTCTATGTGGCATCACCTTGCCACTTTTCCACTGACTTCCTTGTGTCCTCAAATCACAATTAAATACTCTTAAGGCCTATCTCAGATAGCTCTCTATTAAAGTGCTTAAAAAGAAAACTTTAGCCTAGACTTTAGCTTAACCCCGAGCCTTCCCTGGATCCCCAAACACACTCAAACAATACACATAGCATACCAAACACACAGAAACAAGATAAATGCAGAGGCCCCAAATCCCGGATGTTACAGTTCTACCCCCCTTAAAGAAATTTTGGCCTCGAAATTACCTGGTCAAAAGAGATAAGGGTATTGCTGCCGCATAACATCCTCTGGCTGCCACGTAGCCTCTTCTAAACCGTACTTCTGCCACAACACTTTAACCAAAGGGACTGATTTCCTACGTAATACTTTGATGTCACGATCCAAGATCTGTATTGGTTCTTCCTCAAAGGATAGATCAGACCTTACTTCATTTTCTTCTACTGGCACAACATGAGATGGATCCGAATGGTAGCTCCTTAACATAGAAACATGAAATACATCATGAATCTGACTTAATTCCAAAGGTAGCTCGAGCTGATATGCTACTGGTCCCACGCATTTTAATATACAATAAGGCCCGATGAACCTGGGGCTTAGCATACCCTTCCGCCCAAATCTTAAAACCTTCTTCCACGGTGAAACCTTTAAGAAAACCTGATCACCTATAGCAAATTCTATACCTTTGCGCTTCAAATCGGCATATGACTTCTGCCTATCGGACGCCTCTTTCAACCGAGCCCTAATTAACTTAACCTTCTCCTCCATCTCTGTAACCAATTCTGGACCCAGAATTCGACGTTCCCCCAATTCTGTCCAACAGGTAGGAGTACGACACTTCCGCCCATACAACGCTTCATATGGTGCCATCTGAATACTAGCTTGGTAGCTGTTGTTGTATGCGAATTCCGCCAACGGTAAAAACTCTTCCTAACTACCCTTGAAATCAATGACACAACCCCTCAACATGTCCTCCAAGATCTGAATTACTCTCTCAGACTGACCATCAGACTGAGGATGGAAGGCTGTACTGAAATCCAACTTTGTACCTAACGCTTGATGTAATGCCTTCCAGAATCTCGACGTAAACCTAGGGTTCTTGTCTGATATGTTAGACACTGGTAGCCCATGTAACCTCACCACTTCTGCTATATACAGCTTAGCCAACTTCTGTAGAGAGTAATCAAACCGAACCGGTATGAAATGAGCAGACTTCGTTAAACGATCAACAATTACCCAAACCGAATCCTTCTTAGTAGGTGTGAGAGGTAGCCCACTAACAAAGTTCGTTGTGATCCTCTCCCATTTCCACTGTGGAATCTTTACTGGCTGCAACAACCCTGAAGGTAATTGGTGTTCCGCTTTCACCTCCTGGCACGTCGAACATTTACTCACAAATTCGGTTACTTCTCACTTTAAACCTGGCCACCAAATTTGTTCTCGTAAATCCTAGTACATCTTACTTCCTCCCGGGTTCATCACATATGGGCTGCTATGTGCTTCCTGTAAAATATTACCCCTCAGCTCCGGATCCCTTGGCATACAAGTTTTTCCTCGAAAACATACTATCCCATCACTATTCACACTGAATTTCATTGTCCCATCACCTGACCCTAACTGAAACTTTGACTTTAATAACTCATCAGCCTCCTGCTTCTCTTTAATCTGACTGACCCAAGAAGGTTTCACTTGAAGTTTAGCTAATAGACTCCCATCATTGTATAAGCTAAGATGAGCAAACATTACTCTCAAGTCAGAGATTACCCTACGACTTAATGCATCCACCACCACGTTAGCTTTACCTGGATGGTATTCGATCGAGTAATCATAATCCTTTAACAACTCGATCCACCTCCTCTGCCTTAAGTTCAACTCCTTCTAGGTGAGGAGGTATTTTAGACTCTTATGATCTGTATAAATGACGGACTTCTCCCCATACAGATAATATCCCCAGATCTTCAAGACAAATACTACCGCTGCCAATTCCAAATCATGCGTGGGATAATTTAACTCATGCAGTCTTAACTGCTGAGACGCATACGCCACCACTTTTCCGTCTTGCATTAGCACACATCCTAATCCCGTGTGTGAAGCATCACAATAAACCATGAACTCTTTTCCAGCCTCCGGCTGAATCAACACCGGAGCCTCCATCAAACTCCTCTTCAGCTTCTCAAAACTTTCTTGTTGCTTGTCTGCCCAAACAAAAGGTACCCCTTTCCTCAACAGCTTGGTTAAAGGTGCTGCAATTAATGAGAACCCTTCAACGAACCTTCTATATTACCCAGCAAGACCAAGGAAACTCTGAATTTCTGCCACTCCAATCTAACACAGTTTCAATTTTTCGGGGATCAACCCTAATCCCCTCCGCCGACACAACATGGCCCAGAAAAGTAACTTCACTTAGCCAAAATTCACACTTACTAAATTTGGCGTAAAATTATTTCTCCCTCAAGATTTGTAAAACCACTTGAAGATGCGAATCGTGCTCTTCCTCTGATCTTGAATAGACCAAGTTATCATCTATAAATACCACAACAAATCGGTCCAGGTAGGGTTGGAATACTCGGTTCATCATGTCCATAAACGCTGCTGGTGCATTGGTCAACCCAAACGGCATCACCAAGAATTTGTAATGCCCATAGTGAGTTCTAAAAGCCGTCTTTTGAATATCTGCTTCTTTAACCTTAAGTTGATGATATCCTGACCTTAAATCTATCTTTGAGAAAATGGACGCCCCCTTTAATTGATCGAACAAGTCGTCAATCCTCGGCAACGGGAATTTGTTTTTGATTGCCAACTTGTTCAACTGACTGTAGTCAATACACATATGCATTGATCCATCCTTCTTCTTAACGAATAGCACCGGCGCTCCCCACGGCGATACACTCGGGTCAGATAAAACCCCGATCTAACAGTTCTTGAATCTGTGCTTTCAGCTCCACTAACTCTTTTGGCACCATTCTATATGGGGCAATAGACACTGGCACTGTTTTCGGAAGAAGATCAATACTGAACTCCACTTCGCGATCCGGAGGTAATCCCGGAAGCTCTTCTGGGAAAACATCAGAAAATTTCTTCACCGTTCTAACATCCCTTACGGTTAGCTCCTTGGCTTCCAGAGCCCGGTCAAAAGTTAAGAATGCCTCACATCCTTTCATCACCATCCTTTCTGCCCTTAAAGCAGGCACTACATTTGACAAACAGTTCCTCCTTTTACCTATCACTAAAATTTCATCATCCCTAGGAGTTCTTAACACCATACGCTTGGCTACACAATCCAAATTCGCTCGATATCTCACCAGCCAGTCCATACCTAAGATCAAGTCAAACTCCCCGAATGGCAGTTCCATCGGATCAGCTGAAAAAACTACCCCTTGAATCTAGAGGTACATCCCCATAAAGTTTGTTCACCACTACAGATTATCTTAGTGGGCTAATTACAGTCATCTCCCTAGCAGAAATCTCAGAGTCTATTCTTAAAGTTCCAGATACCATACTAGCAACATAAGAATGTGCCGACCCAATATCAATCAGTGCAGAAAAAGGCAATCCAAAGATTAAGAACATACCGGTTATGACATCCGGCACATCACCCTCCTTTCGGCGTCTAGCTGCATAGACTAACCCAGCTGTCTTGCATCAATGCCTCCTACACCTCTGCCTGGTGCTCCACGGCCTCGACCGAAACCATTACCTCCTCTGGCTGGACCACGACCTTTCTGCGGTTGCTGACCACCTCTACCCGGCTGTGTATAACCCTGACCTACCGGCCCTGCACCGCTTCGCTCTTGTAGACAGTCTCTAATCTGATGATCAGTAGACCCACACCTGAAACATCTTCCATTACTCGTCCAACACTCGCCCACATGAAATTTACCACATCGATCACACCTCTGAGGCCGACTATCAGTAACGAGTCTCACACTCCGACTCGGCCCATCCAACCTAGGTCTTTTCTGAAAACGCCCAGCTGACCCTGACGATCCAAAATTTCTTTCATTTCTACCTCTTTCTGTATCCTGATTCTGCTTTTCGGACCGCTTCACTTCCTCAGCTAACTTAGCCTTTTCCACTAAGACAGCAAATTCTCTTTCTCGCTGTGGAGCTATCAGCACTCGCAAATCATCCCTCGGACCATCTTCAAACCGAACACAACGCTCATGGTCTGTGGCCACTATCCCCTGGGCATAACAACTAAGACGTAAGAATTCTGCCTCATACTCAGCTACTGATTTATTCCCCTGAACCAAATTTAGAAATGCCCTACGCTGCGCATCCACATAACTCGATTCGATATACTTACCTTGGAACGTCGACTTGAATAAATCCCAGGTAATGCGGTCAGCCACCGAACCATCCCTGACTGTCAGCCACCATTGATACGCCTTATCCCGCAGAAGAGACACAACTCCTTTTAACTTCTCCTCCATCGTAAAATCAAGATCATCCATGATACGCTCCACTGCTTCTAGCCAATACTCAACCACATTTGGAGCTACATTCGAAACGCCCCTAAACATCTCTGCTCTATTGGCTCAAAGTCGTTCAGACATCGATTTTCGAGCCCCAGATCCCATGCTCGCTCCAGCAACCCTCTCCAAGACTCGTAACATCGCCTGAGACACTGCATCGTCTCCGTCCATTTGATCCTGAAAATCTACTTCCACAGCTGGCGGTACTGGCATCTCATTCCCTGACCTACGTCCTGACTCCGAGGGTTCAGGCCCAACACTTCGGCCTCTATTACGGCCGTATACAGTACGTCCACGTCCCCTAGCACTCATGACTACTGTCGTGTTTTAATCTGATTAAAAGTTTTATGAATTAGTATTTCTTTCACAGTTTAATACCGAGAAATTTTATGAAAATAGCTTTAGAGAGTAGTTTTCGTAAGTTTTCGTAAAACACATCACAACCTCGAGGTTTCAGTCTCTAAAGTTTGAATCTCCTAGAGCTAACAACTATATTTCATCATGCTAACAATCATTTCATTCATACATCATCAAGTAATTAGAACACTTACCTGTGTGGATCTATTATCGGTAGACTCGAATGCCATATTTCAAACAAAACACTTTCCCAAACTAACATTCATATCAATTTTATAAAACATTGTTGAACCCATGGACCCATTTCACAGCCCGAGTTTTGCAACCTAGGCTCTGATACCAAAATTGTAACATTCCAAACCCGGCCTAAACGTTACGACCAGATTTGGTATGTTACAGGGTGATGTAAAAACAAAAGCTTGTTTAATTTAGGAAAAATCGTCGATTTGAGAACTTTTTTGATTAGGGATATGTCTTGAAAAAGTGGTTTGGTAATGTAGGAAAAATTTCAATTTGTGTTAATCGAATATTGGTTAAGTTTGGTGATACTTGAAAGAAAACGTATGTTTTGAGTTACTCGTATTTTGAAAACCCTTTTTTTTCGTGATTAAGTTTGCCTAGTGTCAAATTTTAAATAAACAATGAATAAATATAGTAAACCAAAATTTTAAGTTGGAAAGGCCTTATTACACAAATAAAATCCCCAAGTAAAATTAAAGTAAAGCAGGAAAAGTATACGAAAAATAAAGTCTTTATGGCCTCCACGAGTCCGCGGCTCTCATATCCACGATCTACTGATTACTTGAAAGGTTAAGCAGAAGGGTGAGTCACCAAGACTCAGTGTGCAAATCCCCTATAACACATAATCGACTCGAGGCCCACAATCGCATATCGGCCTTAGCCCACTCAAGATGACATAAAGATAAATGAATACATCATGTCCCAGCCTAAACCTAGTTATTTTCCATCCTCTACACGCCAACCCGTACCAGCCAAACACACTGTGGGGATTTCTACAATCAACCCTCCATCCGCTACACGCCATTTTGACAGTCAGGCTGTCAGCCGTAATGCCGATCACAATGTGACCTAATAATGTAACGTGACTTAGCCACCGATCACTACGTGACCTCATAATCAAGCACTTCCCCTTAAACATCAGAACTATCTCCAATGCATGACATACATACCATAACAAATACAACATGCTATCAACAAGGTAATAGGTTACCACGTACATCCATACACGTAAAAATGATAATACAGTCACGTACCTGGCATTCCTAGCCTTACCTATATGGGTATCACGACTGTCATCATAGCCTTTTCCGGCTTTTCAGCCCATACAATTAATATTTCAATTAAAAGAAGGTGTATAAGATTTTACACACCTGATAACATGCAAAGTAATACTTTCTACGTCGACACTATCGATAGTAGAAACGACTGCTATCTGCCTACTACTCTATTCTGAAGCTAGTCCACAACCCGGTGGCCAATCTCGTACTGCTGAGACGGCACGTTTCTTAAACTTAGGGGCTCGGTTTACGGGTCCAACCCCCTCCTTTGCCTGATTGGTATTGGATTCCATCAAAAGATCTTGGTCAGAAGATACTATAAGGAAACAATGGTTGTTTAACAACAATACAGGGTTAAGATACGGATAACGAAAGGAATACCCGATTGAATAACTAAAGAGAAAACCCCTACCGTGAGATCTCGAATGAAGAGATAAGATTCGATTGATTTCTCGACTTGGAATTAGATTGATTCGGCTAAACAAGATTTCCCGGAATAGGCGGCACCGCATAGAAAAGAAAAGACAAGAGAGTGTGAACACAATAGTAGAACACCAGGCCAATTAACCATTCGGCTTTGGCTATCAGAAACCTAAAGAAAAAAAAAGAAAAGTTGATAGTGTCCCCCCTTACCTTAATTCCACAGAAACCGATTGTCCCTTAAGCCCCCTTCAATCGATGGCTAGATGCCGGAAAATGCGAAGACAAAATCGTTCCTTCAAACGGCTAAGAAGAAATACAGAAGGAATAGGAACAATGGATGTTCAGGCTACAAAAAGAAACCTATGAGAGGGTGAGGGATATGTTTCGGCTAAGTAGGGTGGAATAAAAAAGATGAATGAGAGTAATGGAGGATTCGATCAAGAAGAAGAAAGGATGAATAAGGTTTCAGCTTTTGCAGGAAAGTAGAGAAGAAAAGAATAAGGGAATGATCCAAGAAGAAATCGGTGGGGTGCTTTTGGCTATGAAGTTTAAGAGTATGAGTGGAGAGGAGGAAAGATTCGGTAGAGGCTAGAAAAGGTTACGGCTTTAGAAGTCTTTGGTGAAAGGAGAAAGTGAAGAAGAAAAAAAATAAAGATGCATCAATAGTCTTTACCAATTCGACTAAAGAGCAAAAGAAGAGACAAAAAGAAGTTGGCTCAGCAAATTCGGCACTCACCCCTAATGACCGAAATGCACAAATGCCAAGCCTAAGACCTCTAGACTTTCGGCACAACCATAACAAGCCAAAACCGATTCCTACACTCTCTCCAAGCATTTGAAATTCGGCCACCACCTTCATCACTTGCTAATTATTTTCCTCCTTAATTAGCTCCTGATCACTCATTCGAAAAAGTTTAAATGCTTCAACCTCCTATTTCTTCTCTCAGCCACACATTTGAATTATTTGACTCAGTCCACTCTCCCCTCCTGAAGTGCCCTAGCCGAACTCTACCTCTACCCCTTGATGCCAAAAAGAATTCAAAATGCGAACTACACGACTTGAACCTGTTCCCTCATGCTCCCCTGTGGCGTTACCTACTAACACTCTATGTGGCATCACCTTGCCACTTTTCCACTGACTTCCTTGTGTACTTAAATCACAATTAAATACTCTTAAGGCCTACCTCAGCTAGCTCTCCCCTAAAGTGCTTAAAAAGAAAATTTTAGCCTAGACTTCGGCTTAACCCCGAGCCTTCTCTGGATCCCCAAACACACTCAAACAATACACATAGCATACCAGACACACAAAAACAAGATAAATGCAGAGGCCCCAAATCCTGGATGTTACACAACCCATGACTATGTTTACTTTTCATCTACCATGTATTGCCAATGAGAGTATATCATTTACCTATATCATGGGATATGAAATCCACTATTGTGAATGACCCTACATACTACATATGTAACACCCTTAACTCGTATTTGTCGTCGGAATAGGGTTATGAAGCATTACCGTAAAACTGTAACTTAAAAAATTCATTTCCAAACATTTTATTAAGCATAGAAAAGTCCATTCATAAACATGTATATCTTCCCTTAATCGAGCCCTCGAGGCCTTAGAAAAACTTTAGAATCAATTTGGGACTAAATAGAAAACATTAGGAACATTGAGGAAAAAGTTATAAAATTAAAACTGCAGGGGTCACATGGCTGAGACACACGCCCATGTCTTAGGCCGTGTAACATTCAAAATAGGGAAACATGACCGTGTCTAAACCTGTTTCCGTGCTTGTGTAATTTTTTGAGTTGTGTCACACGGCCAAGCCACATGCCGATGTGCCAGGCCGTGTGCTAGGCCGTGTTACTACCTGACTTGAAACCTTTAAAACCTATAGGGGACACAGGATCCTGTCACATGGCTGTGTGTCATGCATGGTTGAGACACTCGCCCGTGTCTTAGGCCGTGTGGACAAGAAATTGGCCAAAATCAAGCCATTTCCTTCACCCACTTCAAGCATGAACCTATAAGCCATTTGCACCCTAAACCATGGCATCAAAACACAAAAACATACATAAAATGCCTAATTCAATATACCATTAATCCATTCAACCAATATTCCAATAAGACACCTCAATCATAATCAAACTAACATACCTAAATTTATGCATGATTGGCCATATTTCATACAAACACATCTAGCTTATATCTATCTGAAAACTTAACCTAACTTCATAACCTAAGTTGGCCACATTGCAAACATACCATCACTTACCAAGTTCACTATTCAAACAAGCATTAACACATTGCCAAAATGAAACATACCAGTATGGCATCTATAAGTACCGAAATGACCATATCCAACCAACTAACATCAAATGCTACCAAAACAAGTTATACATGCCCATATCATCAACTAAGCATTCGATTAGATACCAACGCAAGTCCACCTATACATGCCATTATAACCTTGACCAACACATCAAAACTATCGATACAATCTGTAACGCCCTGAATTTGGGCCTAGTAGATTTGGGCCTATTGGGTTGCAACGCCCTAAAAATCCCGAAAACCTAATTTTTGTGCCTATGTATGTATACCACTTTGAATAATATTATTAAGATAGTATCGGGATTATTTGAAGCCTTAGAGTTAGGGGTGACCATAGGGAAAAATTTATTTTTCTTACTTAGTGGACCCTAGTCCCAGGCAAGAGGCCTCATAAGCAGATTAAGAGAAGAAAAAGGACATAGATGGGCTTGTAGTCCAATGGAAAGTGGCGCTATATAGGGGCTATGAGGTGGCGTGTTAAGCAGTTAAGAAGGTTCAAGGTTCGAGGCTTAGAAGGGGAAATTAAGGAGTTTTATTTTTGTGCCTGGACAGAAGAAATTGGCGTTGGAGGGGACTCTAGAAGGGAGTGTTCAGGAGAGAAATTTAAGGTGCAGATAAGGAAGAAGAGATAGGGATTGGGAGGTGGATATAGTGGTGCCGAATTGGACTCTGAGGGAAGGAAAGTTCGGTAGGGGCTATATATATGAGTGCCGAATTAAGTTCCTAGGTTAATCCTGAATTTTTGCTTTCTTGCTAGCCGAATTTCTTCACTTATGAGAGGCTCAGACGTTTTTTTCTAAGTGTGCCAAAGCTGAATTTTTCATATCCTCCCTCATCAAATTCCCTTTTTGGTTCACCACTTGGTTCTAGCCGAATCACTTCTTTTCTTATTCTCCCTAGTGTTGCCGAATTGCCTCTGTCACCTTACTAGTCTCAAAAGCTAGATTTATGCCGCAGGATCAAAGAATTTCAGTAAGTGCTTAGTTAAACTTTTTAGTGTGTTTTGTTAAAAGCTGAAGGGCTATCTAACCTCTCCTTGACGTTAACTTGTATTAACAAGGGTAAGGCTCGACAATCGCAAGCGTAGTAAGTAAGAATCGTTAGCAAGGTGGTAAATGTTCTCGACTCAGTCATGGTTTAGTAAATGGCACAATCCAATGTGGCTCGTAAGGCTGACTTATGTACAATATGGGTCACTTGGTTTTGACGATATAGGTGTTTGAGTGCAGATCTAGAGGATAATCACAAATAGTAGCAAAGGAAGGGCTACTAGAACGTGAGGCACACGGTAAGGGTACCGTGAGGTTTCAGTTTTTGATCAGTATATGTTAAAACTTTGGTTAATCACCAGTAATGTCGATTGTAGGTTCGTGACTAAGGGGTTTGCAGCGTGCATGGATACCAGGTGAGTACAAACACTACACACACGATATCGGCAATGTCGAAAGGCCGAAGAGCTGAAAGTGGCTAAATGGGCCCGGTGGGCCCTGAGGCTAAGTTTGGTGAAATGGTTTGGGTTGTTAAACGTATTGAGTTAGTCACACATGATACATGATCTGGATTTGTTTTGGGCCTAATAGGCCAAATGATGAGATTTGGGCCTAATGGGCCGTAAGGATGTGATTTGGGCTTGATGGGCTTATTTGGACGTAGACAATTATGTTAAGGTTAATGGACTTTAGGCCTAGTTTGAACAACTCTTAAATTTCATAAGACTTAATCTAATTAAACATGTCTGTGAACAAGTCGCTGGGTTGGAGTGTGGCAACGGGCATACGCATGTCTAGGATTGGATCTAGGGAGAGCTTGGTACTTAAGCAATCCTAGTGGCCCACCTCCTCTTCTCTGGAATCCTACCTGGTACATAGTGTCTGTTCACTTTAGCCGCGAGGACTTGTTGATGGGCCAAAGTTCATAACTAAAACTCGAGAGGGACCAAATACCCATAAATTTGTAAAATTACTAAAATACCCTTAATTTTAATGTTTAAAGAATTACTAAAATGCCCTAGATTTGTAAATTACCAAAATACCCCTATTTTGCAAAATTATCAAAATACCTCTATTTTGCAAAAGTACCAAATTACCCTTGTTTTGCAAAATTACCAAGATACCCCTATTTTTCCAAATTACCAAAATACCCCTGTGGGTAGAATTGTGAAAATACCCCTGGGTAGTGAAATGACGAAAATACCCCTACGTGACGAACATAAGCTTATAGATGTTACTTGTATGTTTGATGCATTCATATGATATTCTGCTTAGGATGCATATGGGTGGGAATTATGGTACGGAGGAAGATTTGAGGATCACATGGCCGTATGGTATGGATCCAGGATTGCATGGCCGTATGGTATGGATCTACCGAAGGCTCTACGCCCAATATATGATTAGCAGTTTTGCTGCAACATTCGGTAGTATCACAAACGGGCTACCCTTGGTGTGTAGCGGAGGGGTGGGTTGAGCTATAATTCCCCACAGGACTCATAAGGTTGGAAGGGAAATTGTGTGTGTAGCGGATGGATTGTTGGGGTGGGTTTTGCATTATCTTATTTGTATATGATGCGATATGATATGATATGAGGTCATGGTAGGCTAAGGCCCAAGACCACCGATATTGATAGGGCTTAGGCCCAATGTGAGTATTTGGATGTGATTTGATTGCCAAGGGTTGTACACACTGAGTTTTGAAACTCACACCCTTTAATTTAATGTTTCAGGTAATCCTGAATAGACGGCTCGACGTGGGAAAGGACTCGAAGATGGCCACACTACAAGATGTTTGAATTTTCATTTATTTGTTTCAAAATACATGTTTTTATTTACTTAATTTTCAGTGGGTGTAATAAGGCCCTGTACTCCGTTTTGACTTCAGATTTATTTTGAGTTTTGAGGTTAATTGTTTATTTAATTATTAAACCTAAGTAAGCTCTTATGTTTAAACTTGGTTTTCGAAATACTTAAAATAATGAAATTTTTTTATCTCTACTTAATAAGACTCATAGATTTTTGGGCTTTTGGGCCCTAAACTTTTAATTAGCCAGACCGTTTAAAATTGTGCCTTTAATGTGACATTTTGGATTCGGGCTTAACTTCTAGGCCGGGTCTGGGGTGTTACATAATCGCTAGATAGTGTGATAGATCTCCGACAAGCTTTCAAACTGATCGAGCTTTCGATAAGCTGTAAAGTAAGCGAAAAATAACTACGTAAGCAATGATTGCTTAGTAAGCTCATATAAACTTTAAACAAAATATTCCATTTCAAATATGAACTTTATATGAAAAATATAAAGCTATACCAATACCACTGTAACACCCCTCACCTGAATTCTACGTCGAAATATGGTTACGAGGCATTACCGGACTTACATCGCAAATAATCATACAATTCCGAGTCATAAATTTCAACCAAATTTAAAACCATTTTCTTTCAATCATAAAGTCCCTAATACGAGCCTCCGAGACCCAAATCATGCTTTAGAAGTGGTTCAGGAATAAATCGATAACTTAGGGAATTTTTGCCATGTACAGGGGTCACACGCCCATGTGGTTTGGGACATGCCCGTGTGGGTAGGCCGTGTGGTCACACACTGTCATGTCCCTAAGCCGTGTAACTCTTTGTTTTGCAGGGCATGCACAAATAGAAGTCACATGGTCAAACAACAGGCTCGTGTCCTAGGCCGTGTGATTAATTAATTTTCATAAAATAGGTGCAGACTTCACACGGCCAGGACACATGCCCATGTCCGGGGCCGTGTCCCTCACACGGCTGATACACACGCTCGTGTCTTTGCCCGTGCACTCAATTTTGGGCATTCTATTTCTCAAAATTAAGGTGTAGGGGACACATGGCCGAAACACATGCCCATGGGGTAGGACGTGTGTGACACACGGTTTAGACACACGTCCGTGTGGACAAAAATAAAGGCTATCTACCAAGCCAATTTGCCACCCTCATTGCACACACATACATAACAATAAATGTGACAACTCATAGCATACTTAGACAACTAAAACATCCATAATCAAGGCTAAAACATGTCATTTCAATACCTAACATAATTACAACATCATATTTTACCAAACCAAATCATACCAAAATCACATTCTTCAAGCTTCAATATGACTACCATTAATATGCATTGTATCATATAGACCTTCTAGCATACCAATGAACAAAACTCAATCATTTAACAACAAAGCTATATAGCCATAAATAAGCATATAGCTAACCATTTCAAAACATATAAATAAAAGGCATTGGCATATATACTTATATAAATAGGCATACAACCATTTTAGCCAAAATAAGCCAATTACATGGCTAAATACCAAATCAACTTAAACAAATATAAGCCAACACATTTGGCCAAATTCATAATGACACATATACCCAAAATGACCAAGTCCCTATACATGCCATATACTTAAAATGTTTAAAATCATCGATACCCAAAATGACAGTTTGATAGTCCGATGCGATCTTCGACGATCTCCAATCCGAGCTAGCTTGGTAGCACTATAAAACATGGAAAAATAAAAGGAGTAAGCTATATAGCTTAGTAAGCTTACATGAAAGAAGTAAACAATTCTTACCATACATTTAACTTTTAAGTAATATAATATAAGATAATGTAATTTACCATAATCTCATGAACATAATTCATTCCATGACAAACTCACCTTGAAATCATCATTTCACAAATTTAATAATCATAAGCTTTATGTACATACCTGTACCATCTCGTAATAATTTCATACTTATTCTCATCATTGGCATACCCAGTGAACCACCCGGAATAATAATATCGGATACTCGGGAAACCTTGCACACAAGGTGTCACATATGTAGCCATTGCTACCTTTATCTCATAACACATATATGCTGGCTCTCGAGCCATCAATGGGCCTACTCACACAAGCTGTTAGTCAAGACGTAGTTACACGGTATAGCTCACACAAGCTGTCAAGTAACCGGAACTTATGCCGGTATACTCAGCCATTGGTAGGACATATAGGACCAGCACCCGGATCACATAACATAATACCCTAGTGACATATCACTTGTATCCTAATCTATTCCTAATGTTCCATTGGGATTTCTCTGTAACAGCTCGATTTTAGCTAAATTGGAATAGTGGTTTTGGAACCACATATTTGAGGTCAGAAAATTATTTTAAAATTATTTTTGGTGTTTATAGCATGTGATTATATATGTGTGAAAGTTTCGTGAAATAATTTTAACATTTGAATGCTTAATTTGATAAAAGGACTAAATCGCGTAAAATGCAAAAGTTACATTCTATTTGTTAAAAGTGTTTAGTTGCTATGATTCATTATACCAAAGGTCCTTATGATGATATTAGACCATTGATAGTGGATTTTGACATAAAAGGGCATTAAATGGATGTTTTAAATTTTTTTAATTAAAGGTTAAAATTGGAAATTAGTAAATAAGCTTATTATTAAGTAAAATAAAATCAAAATTGCTCTTCATTTCATCATCTTCAACCGATTTTGTTGAGAAACAAGAGGGCTAGGGTTTGGTTATTTGAATGTTCAATTAAGGTATGTTTTTTGCTCGATTTTTGATAATTTTTACGTTTTTAAGATCGTTGCTTTTTATTCTAGCTAGCCCATGCCTTAGTTTTTGAAGTTATTAATGATTTTGTGAAGTGCCATTGATGAATACTTGAGATTTTGAATGTTTGATGATGAAAAATGAATATTTGTTGATAGTTACACAAGTTTACTAAGTGATTTTGAGTAAAAATGCCTATTAGGGATTAAATTAAAAAAATATGAAATGTAGTGGTTAAAAGTGAGAAATAATGAAAGATATGGGTTTCTATTGACCTATATGAAATTTGGCTAGGCTTGGGTTTAATGAAATTTAATGAATTTTATGTATTTGTGAAATAGGGACTAAATTGTAAAAATGTGGAGCTTTAGGGGCTAAAGTGTAAAAATGCCAAAATATATGTTTGTGGACTAAATTGAATGATTTGATGAATAAATGAGTTAATTTTGAATGTATGTAGATCAAGAACAAAAGAAATCGGATTTAGATTGAGGAAAATCAAAGATTATCGAATAGTCGATCTAGTCCATTTATCCCAAATACAAGGTAAGTTCATATGCAAATAAATGTCTTTAAATTGAATTATATATGTTTAATTGTAATTGAACTACTATGAATGTTGAATGATCAAATACGAGCAAAAATCGATAAGGTTACAATATCCGAAAGTCCCGTACGAACCTTAGGAATAGTATAGGATACGAATGTCATGACATTAGGATTAACGAGATGTGATTATGTGTAAGACCATGTTTGGGACATTGGCATCATTACGTGATTACGTGTAAGACCATGTCTGGGACATTGGCATCGTTAATTGATTTCGAGTAAGACCATAGCTGGGCTATCATTATCGATATGTGATAACATTTAAGACCATATCTGGGATATGGCATTGTACGAGCTATATGTGATTTCTGAGTATCCTTAACAATTCCAAAAAGGTTTAACGGGCAAATTCAAGTCGATATAGAATGTGTGAATGAGTTAAGTGACTCAGGTACCTACGAGATTTATACTAGTTTTGAAAGGGAAGTATTTGATGAATTCACTTATGATATTGAATACGTGTACAATGGAAAAGGTTTGTGAAATTATATGTGCATACTTATAGTTTTCCTATTGATGGAAATGATGTTGATACATGTGGTAATTTTATTTGTATATGGCTTACTAAGCTTTTAAAGCTTACTTTGTGTGTTCTTTCTCTGTTTTATAGATAATCGAAGTTAGCTCGGACTCAGAAATCATCAGGAACATCGTCACACTATCGACCAACCTGTTGGTACTTTTGGTGTTTTGTAATTATGGTATATGGTGTAACAGTCCAGTTTATACCCTAGTCAGAACAGTGGTTTCGGGACCACAAATCCAAATTTGAATAATGTTTTAATATTATTTTCTGTGACATTGATGAGTGTTTAAACATGTGTTAAATTTTCGTAAGTTAATTTGTTCGTTTGTGTGTCTAATTGGACAAAAGGACTGAAATGCATTAAATGTGAAAGTTGCTTGCTATTTGTTAAAGTACCAATGTGTTGTGACTTTATAAAGGTGAAGGCATTATATGGCAATTAAGCCATTACCATAGGTCGTGGACGACATTAAATGTGGTTTTGTATATATTTAAATTATATGTTTTCATAAGTTTATAAGATATGTTAAATTAGTATAATATTTTATAAGTTATTATATTATATCAATAAAAAGAAAACAAGAGAAAGTGGCTTTGTTTTTATCATCATATGGCCGAATGTCTTAAAGAAAAAGAAAGAACAAAAGCTTAAGGGTTTCGGTTGGCTTTCATCTTGATTAAGATATGATTTTGAGTCGATTTTCGATAATTTTTACGTTTTTGCAATCGTTGCTTTGTCTACTATCAAACCCATGTATTAATTTTGAGAATTGATGATGTTTTTGAGATGAGCATTTGATGAACTCATGTGATTTATGATGGTTTATGGTGTTAAATGTAAGATTTAAGCTAGATGAATATATTTTGTTCTTGAATTTTTGATGAATTTAGCTAATTAGGGCTAAATTAAGAGAGTATTATTTTGGAGGACTAATTTGAGAATTTGATGAAAAATATGGACTTATATAGTCTCTAGGGAGATTCGGCTATGCATGCGTGTGAACAAATTTTGTGAATTTGATGTTTTGAGAAAAATGGACAAAATTGATAATTTGTGCAAATGTGAGGGTTAATTTGTAAATAGCCCTAAATGTGTGTCCTTGGATTGAATTGAATGAATTAGTGAATGAAAGGGTTAATTCTGAATATGTTTAGATCAAGAACCGAGGAAAACGGATCTAGATCGCGGAAAAGCGAAAGTAACCGAGTAGCCATTTCCATTTCTGTTTAAATCGAATCTGAGGTAAGTCATTATGCAAATAAACGTATTCGTATTGAATTATGTATGTTCTTATGATTATTATTATCAATGAATACTCATGATATGATTTGTTCATGGATTCCAAGATAAGGATTACTTTGTGATAATATCCGAAAAGTCCCGTACGAACCTAGGAATAGATAGGATTAGCTATGTCATGACATAGGTATCTGTTCTGTTTTATCATGTAAGACCACGTCTGGGACGTTGGCATCGATATGATCTTTACGTGTAAGACCATGTCTGGGACATCGGCAGCGTATTGATTCGTGTAAGACCCTGCCTGGGACAGTGGCATTGATATTCGATTACATGTAAGACCTCGTCTAGGATGTTGGCATTGTACGACTATTCCGAGCTTTCTGAGTATCCTACTAGATTCCTTGCGGTTCAATGGGCAAGTCTATGATACGAAATGACTATGTGAGTTGTATATTCATTTCAGGTACGTTGATTCATACACTAAGTGTGTATATAAGGTAAGTTCCTAGGTGATCTTACTATGATGATTATGTATATTCAGATAACAATATGAGATGTGATATTAAGTATGAAAGAGCTTTGGGTATATGAGACTTTTAAATTGATGAATGTGGCAAATATGGCCAAGTACATGGACCAAAGTATATATGTGATAATTTGCTAAGGGATTTTAGATGTGCCAATGTATCTATGAGTATATATGTCTTCTATGCTAAGTTTATTTGTATTATGACTTACTAAGCTTTTGGAAAGCTTACTCTGTACGTGTGTTTTCTCTGTTTTATAGGTCGTCAAAGCTACTGAAGGCTCGGGACCGTCAAGGATCGTCATCACACTACTAAACTCATTTTGGTACACTTTGGAAATGTATATAGTTAGATATGGCATGTATAGGCTAGTATTTGGTATAAGTTTGTTATATGAACTTAGCCATGTGATTTGGCTATTTATGAGTTGAGAATTTGCTTAAATGAATGTGATAAGTGAAGTATGTTTTTGGCATGGTTAGTTTATACATGAATTAGTCAAGTTTTTGGGTAAGCATTTGAATGAATTATACTTGATATATATATGTTTTGGTATTGGGAGTTGGCATGGTTGAAATGGAATGTTGAATGTTTAGATTGAATGGTTATTTTGGTTGTCTAGTATGCATGAATTGTGTCGATAATATTGCTTGTAGGTAAGACCCAAGTGGGTGGCATTTTGGCCTTGAAAATGGCCTATAATGTCACACGGTTATGGCACATGGGCGTGCCTAGTGATCTTGGGCGTAAGTCAGTATATGGCCTAAAAGCACATGGCCACGGGACACAGACATGCCTGGTAGACGTGTAGTTTTGACAGGATCGACCATGATCAAAGTACACGGGCGTGCTTGGTGGCAGTGGGAACTAAGTCAGTTTCGACCACGGGAGGACACACGGGTGTGTCTAGCAGCCGTGGGAGGCAAACGGCCTACCGGGCGTGTATCCCCTAAAACTTAGAAAAGTTTTAAATTTTTGAGAATGCCTGTAAGTGTTTCGGTTTAGTGTCGACCCGGTTTATAAACATGTTTTAGGTCTCGTTGATCGTATTAAGGGACATTATGTTTGAGACTGATGGATGAATGTATGAACTTCTGAAAATATTTTTGGTCTGTCCGGTAACGCCTTTAACCCTAGTCTGACGATAGATACGGGTTAGGGTGTTACATATGGCATGTATAGGCTAGTGATATGATGATATGTTTTGAGTTATGATATAGCCATGAGATTTGGCTTGTATATGATATATATATGTTAGTGTGTATTTGGCCATTTAAGTTGGCTTAATTTATGAGTTTGGTAAGTGAAATGTGATGTATTAATTGCTTTGTGTTTTGGTATGATTTGAGTTTTAAAATAGATGATAAGATGATGAGAAAAATGCATAGAGAAGATAGGTGAAATTGTTGGTAATGGCATATTGTTTTTGTATGTTTTGGATTATGATTTGAGTAGTGAAATGGATGGATTTTAAATGGCATGATTTGTATATGAAATAGCATGTTTTGATTGCCTATAAATGTGTTGAAATGGTATTATTTTGGTTGTTTAGGTGAGTATGAGAAAGGGGTGGCAAAAATGGCCTTGCAAATGGCCTATTTTTGTCCACAAGGGTAGAGACGGGCGTGTTTCTCAGCCGTGTGCGACACATGGTCATGTTACATGGCCATGTGTCCCCTGATGTTGATATTAAATTGAAGTCAGTATGCTCCACATGGCCTCACACATGGCCGTGTGACCGGCTGTGCGGCACAAGTCAGTATACCCCCATAAATGGCACACGGGCATGTGACTTGGCCATGTTGTATAAGTCAGTATACCCTACAGGATTGGCACGGCCTAGCACATGGCTTGGCACATAGACGTGTGTGGCCATTTCGAAGGGCACACAGGCTAGACACACGGGCGTATGGTTAGCCGTGTGACCTAAGTCAGTATGTATACCCTGTTTTCACACGGCCTGGGACACGGGTGTGTTTGGAGCCGTGTGAGGCACACGGCCCATTCACACGGGCGTGTGATCCCTGTATGCATGAAAATTTTATAAGTTTCCCAAAGTTTTCAAATGTTATCGGTTTAGTCTCGAATCTTTTTCAAAAATGTTTTAAGGTCTCGTAGAGCCTTATAAGGGACAATGTGACTATGTTGGATTGAGGTTTATGTACCAATGGATTGTTTGGATGAGAAATGTATGTTATATGTTGTGATTTGATAGGTAATGCCTCGTAAACCTATTCTGGCGACGGATACGAGTTAGGGGTGTTACATTCTCGCTTGCCAAAACATCATTGAACGTGTCCGTAGAGTCGTTTACACAATTCATACAAAATTAAAGCATTTAAAATACAATTATAGTAAAGCTTATTTACATACGAACTTACCTCAAATGCAAAAACGGCAAAAGGAATCTATTCGTGAATTACTTTGTTTTTGCCCCGATCTAAACCCGAACTTCATTTTTCTTGATCTATAATACCACATTTAACTCATTTAATCATCAAGCTATTCAATTACGTCCAAAATCACATTATGGCAAAAATTACATTTTTGCCCCTAACATTACAACATTTTACAATTTAGTCCCTAGGCTTGTAAAATGAATTTCATTCAATTTCATAACAACCCAAGCCTAGCCAAATGTTACTGGTACACATAACAACCCACATTTTTCATTTATTCACACTTTTCTACACATTTTATAACCTTTTACAAATAAGTCCCTATTTGAACTTTTTATCGAAAATCACTTTACAAATGTTGTTTATCCAACAACAAACATGCATTTTCTATCATCAAACATCAAAATACAAGCACATCTAACATGGTTATAATTTTAGACTTTAACTTTCTTTCAAATTAGTCCTTGAAATAATTAGATCGAGTTACCACGATCCTAAAAGTGTAGAAATCATTAAAAACGGGGCAAGAACGGACTTACAATCGAGCTTGAAAGTTTGCCGAACCCTAGGTATGTCTTCTCCTCAAAAAATTGGGCTAAGGGGACTAAATTGAAGAAGATGGACATCTTTTATTTAGTTAATTTGTCTTTATTTACCAAATTACCAAATTACCCTTCACTTAAACTTTATAAATTCACTTACTCTATGCCCATTTTTGTCCACCCTATAGTATAATGGTCTAATTTCCATTTAAGGACCTCTAATTAATAATTCATAACAATTTACTACCTTTAACTTATAGAACTCAAATTTTGCACTATTGCAATATAGTCCATCTAGTAAAATTGAGCACTCGATCGATAAAATTTCTTAACGAAATTTTCACACAATTATTCTATCATGCTGTAGACCTTAAAGAAATAATTAAATAAATTTTTCTACTTCTAATTTGTGGTTCTGAAACTATTGTTCCGATTTGACCCAAAACAGGCTGTTACAACTCTCTCCCTTTAGGGATTTTCGTCCTCGAAAATCTTACCAGAAAAGAGGTTAGGGTACTATTTTCTCATAGCTTCATTGGGTTCCCACGTAGCCTCTTCGACCCCGTGTTGTTTCCACAAAACTTTCACTAGAGCTATGCTTTTATTTCTCAATTGTTTTACCTCTCGAGCTAACACTTTGATCGGTTCTTCACTGTATGTCATATCAGGTCGAATCTTAATATCTGACGGTGAGATTACATGCGATGGATCTGACCGATATCGTCGCAACATCGACACATAAAATACATTGTGGATCCTTTCTAACTCTGAAAGAAAAGCTAGTCGATATGCCACTGCCCCATTCTTTCAATAATCTCATACGGCTCAATGAAATGCAGACTCAACTTGCCTTTGTGACCAAACCTAAGAATTTTCTTCCACGGAGACACTTTCAGAAACACATTTTCACCAACCTGAATTTCAATATCCTTCCATTTCAAATCCGCATACGATTTTTGTCGATTCGAAGCTGCTTTCAAACAATAACGAATTACTTTCACTTTCTCTTCAGTTTCTCTGACCAAATCAACCTCGTGTGTAACACCCCTAACCCGTATCCGTCGTCGAAACAAGGTTTTAGAGTATTATCGAAACATTCAAAACATTTTTCAATTAATTTACGTAAATTACTATTCATTTTCTGAGATCATACATATCGTCCCATATATGGACCTTTGAGGCCCAGAACGGGTGTTGGAATCAAATCGGGAATTTAGGGAATTTTTTGTGAAATTCTAAAATTTTTTCTAGGTGCAGGCTCAAACGCTCGTGTAGTCTAGGGACACGTCCGTGTGGTCAGGCTGTGTACTACACATGCCCGTGTCCCTAACCCTTGTAACTCTCTGACTTTTAAAGCATGAAGAAATTGAAGTCACATGGCCAAGTCACACGCTCATGTGCTAGGCCATGTGGCAAATTTTTATTTTCAAAATTTAGGTGCAATTTTCACACGGGTTTCTCATTTTAAAGATGTAGGGAACACACGATAGAACCACATTCCCATGGGATAGGCTGTGTGTCACACACGTCCAAGACACACGCCCGTGTGCCTGTGTAACAGTCCGGTTTAGACCCTAGTCAAAATAGTGGTTTCAGGACCACAAATCTGAGTCAGAAAAATATTTTAATATTATTTGTGTCTGTAGCATGTGAATTAGTATGTGTGAATTTTCTGTGATTTAATTTGATTATTTGTGTGCTTAATTAGAGAAAAGGACTAAATTGCATTTAATTTTAAATTAACACGCTATATGATAAAAGCACCTAAGTGTCATGTCTTTATAAATGAGAGGTCCTTATATTGCAATTGGATCATTTGAATTTCGGATGGACATTAATGCCATATGTTAGTGAAAATTTAATGTGAATAATAAAGGTTACTTAAGTAATTTGAAAATTTACATGTAATTAAATAAACAAAAGGCTAAAATAAGCCTTGCATTTGTATCATCTTGCTGAATTGAGAAACAAAAATAAGGGTTTAAAGCTTTTAAACATTCGGCCATGGTTGTTCTTTGATTCAAGGTATGTTTTGCTTCGGTTTTTGATAATTTCTACGTTTTTGTAATCGTTGCTTTGTATACTTCAAAACCCATCCTTTAATTTTTTGATTTGATAAAGATTTTGAAAAGTGCGATTGATGAATCTATGAGTTTTGTGATGTTTGATGATGAAATATGAAATATATGTGTTAGATTAACATGTTTTGTCTTTTGAGTTTTAGTGATTTTGAGTAATTTGGACTTAATTGTGAAAATAAAATTATGAGGGACTAAGTTGTGAAATAAATGAAAATATGGGTTGCTAGAGACCTATAGAGAATTCGACTAAGCATGGGTATAAGCAAATTATGTTTATTTTGTGATTTGTAAAATATGGACTAAAATATCAAATGTGAAAATATGAGGGCTAATTTGTAAATTGCCCTAAATATGTGTTTTTGGACTGAATTGAATGAATTAGTGAATAAATGAGTTAAATTTGAATATGTATAGATCAAGACTTGAAGAAAACAGATTTAAATGGCGGAAAGTCGAAAGTGATTGAGTAGCCGAGTTCGTTTCTATTTATCCAAATCTGAGGTAAGTCAATATACAAATAAATGTATTACATTGATATATGTATGTTCATATGAAAATTCATAATGATGAATGTGTACGAGATGATGAGTACATGAAATCTGAGATAGTATCGACTTGGTGTCAACATCCGAAAAAGTCCCGTACGAACCTAGGAATAGATAGGATTACATATGTCATGACATAGGTTTTCGATATGTGATATCATGTAAGACCACGTCTGGGATGTTGGCATTGATTCGAGGTTTCATGTAAGACCACGTCTGGGACGTTGGCATCGATATGAGATTGACGTGTAAGACCGACATTGGCATCGATATTTGGATACATGTAAGACCACGTCTGCGACGTTGGCATTGTACGACTATTTCGAGCATTCTGAGTATCCTATTTGATTCTGAACGGTTCAACGGGCAAGTCCAAGAAATGAATGACTATGTGAGTTGTATATTCGTTTCAGGTACGTTTGATGAGTATGTTTTCTATAAGTATGAAAGGCGAGTATATATACCTAGATGTAATGAATAAAATATGATAAATGTATGGATGTGCAATAAGTAAAAGTGATATTTGAGATATGATATGTGTGTGAGAAATGGCTAAGTCAATGAGCTAAAGAAAATGATATGATTTTACAAATGAGAAATATTAATGACATTGTATCAATGTGATTATGTGCCTTTTATGTTAAGTTTATTTGTTTATGGCTTACTAAGCTTTTGAAAGCTTACTTTGTGTGTGTTTACTCTGTTTTATAGATTGTCAAAGCTACGAAAGGCTCGGGAATCATCGAGGATCATCACCATACTATCAAACTCTACTTATGTACTCTTGAATGTGAATATAGTTTAATATGGCATGTATAGGCTAGTTATTTTGGAATATGTTTGAGATATGTAATAGCCATGTGATATGGCTAGATAAATGGTTGTGTTATGAATGAAGATCATGCTATATGATGCTTGGTTTTGGTATGGTTCTATGGTTAAGAAAGGGTCAAAATAATGGTAAGCTCATTTATTCATGGTAAGCATATATTGGATGGATGGTTACTATAAGGAAATGGTATGTTTGTGATGCATTTTACTTGGAAATGATTGTGAATAGATTGAGCTAATTGTATATTAAGATGTTGTGTTTGAGATGCTTTTGAATGCTTGTAAAAGTTGGTTATTTTGGCATAAATTGTAACAGTCCGGTTTATACCCTAGTCAAAACAGTGGTTTTGGGACCACAAATTCGAGTTTGTATAATATTTTAATATTATATTCTGTGCCATTGATATATGATTAAGCATGTGTTAAAGTTTCGTAAGTTAATTTATCTGTCTGTGTGTTTAATTTGATAAAAGGATTGAATTGCATTAAATGCAAAACTAGCATGCTATTTGTTAATATACCAATGTGATGTGGCTTATTAAAGGTGGAGTCCTTATGTGGATATTATACCTTTACTCATAGTAGTGGACAATTATGTCCATCTTATGAATGATTTTTATAAGTTGTATGAAAGGTTAATTATGTCATTTGTGCATTAATATGTGTTATAACAAAAAAAAAAAAGAAAAAGATTAACATTATCATCTTACTTTGGGGGTACCGAAAGTTAAAAGAAAAAGAAAGGGTTAAGCTTGTTCATTCGACCATAGTTCAAGCTTAAATCGAGTATGTGTTTTCGATCGGTTTTCGATAATTTCTACGTTTTTGTAATCGCTGCTTCGTCTACTATCAAACCCATGTTTCAATTTTGTGTATTGGTGATGTTTATAAGCTATGCCATTAATGATATGTTGAGCTTTATGATGCTTTAAGGTGTTAAATGATAGATTGGTGGTAGATGAACATGATTTGTTCTTGAAGTTTTGACGAATTTAGCTAAATAGGGCTAAATTGAGAAAATGGCAAATTGAGGGACTAATTTGTGAATTTGATAGAAAGTATGGACTTGTATGAAATGTATATATATTCGGCTAAGCATGTGTATGTTTGAAATTTGTGGAATTGATGTTTTGAAAAAAATAGACTAAATTGATTAAGTGTGCAAATATAAGGGCTAATTTGCAAATTGCCCTAAATGTGTCTTTGGATTGAATTGAATGAACTAGTGAATAAAAGGGTTAATTCTGAATATGTTTATATGAAGAACCGTGGAAAACGGGTTTAGATCGCGGGAAAGCGAAAGTTATCGAGTAGCCATTTTCTATTCCGATAAACCGAATCCGAGGTAAGTCACTATACAAATAAATGAATATGTATGCATTTGTAATTGTTCATATGTTTAATGATGATAATGAATGATTATGAGAAATTCTATAATTGAATTTCGAGATAAGTTCGGTATATTGACTAAGTCTGAGAAGCCTCGTACGAACCTTGACATAAGTATCTGTTCTGTTTTATCATGTAAGACCACGTCTGGGATGTTGGCATTGATTTGAGATTCGTGTAAGACCCTGTCCGAGACAGTGGCATCGATATCTGATTATGTGTAAGACCACGTCTGGGGCGTTGGCATCAATATAAACTTTAAGTATAAGACCACGTCTGGGACTTTGGCATCATTATGACACTTACGTGTAAGACCATGTCTGGGACATCGGCATCGTTTTGATTCGTATAAGACCCTGTCTGGGACAGTGGCATCGATATCTGAGTGCATGTAAGACCTCGTCTGGGAAGTTGGCATTGTACGATTATTCTGAGCTTTCTGAGTATCCTATTAGATTTATTGCGGTTCAACGGGCAAGTCTATAATACTAATTGCAAATCCGAGCTATGAACAAATATGTGATTGTAAATCCAATTCAGGTATGTTGATTATACACTAATTGTGTATACAAGGTAAGCATCAATATGATCTTACTATGATGCTATGAATATGGAATTGATGATATGCTATATAAAGTTTTGGTGAAATAAGATATGTGTTTATATGATCTTTGAATTGTGAATAGGGCTAATATGGTCAAAAGTGTATGAACCAAAGCAAATATATGCATTTTATGCTACGTTTGTTTGTATATTGACTTACTAAGCTTTTGGAAAGCTTACTCTGTGTGTGTTTAATCTATTTTATAGGTCGTCAAGGCTACTGAAGGCTCAGGACTGTCTTGGATCGTCATCACACTATAGAGCTTATTTTGGTACATTTTGATATTGTATAAAGCTAGATATGGCATGTATAGGCTAGTATTTTGGTATAAATAGTTATGTGATCTTAGCCATGTGATTTGGCTATTTAAGAGTTGAAACGTTTCTTAAATCAATGTGTTTTAGAACGTATCTTTTGGTATGATGAAAGAATGTGGAATGGCCAAGTTTGAATGAGCAAATGCATGAATTAGTCTTGTAATGATATGAGTTTTAATCCTTGAGATTGCCATAGTTGGGATTGGTTTTGAATGTAAGGTTTGAATGGTTATTTTGGTATGCTTTTGATGGTTTTATGTGCATGAAATATCTTGTTGAATTTGGCTTGTGGGTATGACCCTTTGTGGGTGGCATTTTGGCCTTGTAAATGGCCTATAATGTCACACGGTTGTGGCACACGGGCGTGCCTAACGACCGTGGGTGAATTGTAGGATGCAGTTTATCATCACACGGCCTCGACATGGGCGTGTCATTTGGCCGTGGTGTGCAAGTTAGTAGCTAACATAAAAGTACACGGCCAAATACACGAGCGTGCTTGGTGGCCGTGGTGGGGAAGTCAGTATATGACCTTGTAGTACACGGCCATGGCACACGGACGCGCCTAATGACCGTGTTGGTATAGTCAGTATAAACACGGATGGATACACGGGGGTGTCTAAAAGCCGTGGAGGGCACACAGTCTCCTCCCACGGGCGTGTCTCCCCTGTATTTTAGAAAAGTTTCAAATTTTCATGGAATTTCATATGTGTTTCAGTTTAGTCCTGACTCGACTTATAAGTATGATTAAGGTCTTGAGGACCCGATTAAGGGACATTATGTTTGAGAATGATGATTGAATGTATGATTTTGTCTGTGAATGTTTTCGATCTGTCCTGTAATGCTTCTAACCTTAATCTGGCGACGGACCCGGGATAGGGGTGTTACATTTGGTTGGTATCAGAGCTATGGTTTAGCCGATTCTCGGATTAACGTAGCGTGTCAGAGTCTAGCCATACATGCCATATATCTGAATTGTGATAGTGTGATGAGTCCTGACGTATAAATGTGATTTTCGTATAGTAATAGATCCCGAAAGAGCCGTAACTGACGATGTAGAAAGAAATGCGCCTGCTCCCACGCAAGGGACAACGCCATCTGAATCGAGACCGGCTACGAGCGGTCAAGAGGGAGAAGCTAAACAAGCTTTCTTCTAGATGATGAGTGAGTGGTTCACTCAGTTTGTAAAGAATAACCCGACTGTTTCACAACCCTCGCCCTTGGTTAATCCCCCTCAGACTACAATTGTGCCACCAGTTATACATCCGAATCTGTTGAATAAGCCTTTCGTTGACAAGATTCGTATGTATGGGGCCGAAGAATTCCGAGCTACTAAAGATGATGATGCTAAAAAGGCCGAGTTCTGGATTGAAAATACTATCTGGGTATTCGATGAAATGTCTCTGACTCCAGAAGAATGTATAAAATGTGTTGTATCATTACTCCAAGATGCAGCATATCAATGGTGGAAAACTCTGATTTCTGTTGTTCCGAGAGAATGAGTCACACAGGATTTCTTTCAGATCGAGTTTCGGAAGAAATATATTAGTGAGAGATTCATTGATCAGAAACGAAAGGAATTTCTGGAACTAAAGTAAGGCCGTATGTTTATTTCAGGGTACGAACAAGAATTTGTGAGACTGAGTCAGTATGCTCGAGAATGTGTATCATCTGAAGCTATAATGTGCAAAAGGTTCGAAGATGGCCTTAATGAAGACATTCGTCTGCTAGTCGGGATTTTGGAAATAAAAGAGTTTGTTGTACTCGTTGACAGAGCTTGCAAAGCTGAGGCACTCGGAAAAGAGAAGAGAAAAGCTGAATCTGAAGCCCGTGATATGAGAAAAAGATTTCCAAGCAAATCATTTCAATCATCTTCGAAGAAATTCAGAGATAACCAGAGTCGTTCCAGAGGTAATGTGGGACATGCGAATAGAAATCAATCTAGACCGCCAATGAGTTTTAAAACTCCAGCAACTTCAGTGGCCAGTGTTGGTAATGTTCGATCTGAGAGACCTGAATGTAAACATTGTGGAAAATGGCACCCAGAAGCTGTAGATTAAACGACAGAGCTTGCTTTAGATGTGGATCACTTGATCATTTTATACGTGATTGCCCTGAGTCTGTCGAACCAGAGACTGTTTAGAATTTGAGATCTGATAATGCACCTGTGAGAGGTAGGCCATAGAAAAATGTCAAAAATGTTAGTTGTAGTCAGAGAACTACGAGAGACAACATTCTCAAATCCGAAGCTAGAGCACCAGCTAGAGCATATGCTATCCGAGCTCGAGAAGAAGCTTCGTTACCAGATGTTATAACGGGTACTTTTACTCTTTATGATACTTCTGTGATTGCTTTGATAGAACCTGGTTCTACGCATTCATATATATGTATGAATTTAGTGTTCAGCAAGACTTTGCCTGTAGAGTCTGCTGAGTTTACCATAAAAGTATCGAACCCTTTAGGTAAAAGTGTCCTTGTTGACAAAGTATGCAAGAACTGTCCGTTAATGTTTCGAGATATCTGTTTCCCTGCTGATCTGATGCTCTTGCCATTTGATGAATTCGATATTATTCTAGGAATGGATTGGTTGTTTATGCATGATACTGTTGTGAACTGTAAAAGAAAGACTATAGATTTGAGATGTCCAAATGATGAGATTGTACGGATTGAGTCTGATGATTTGAATGGATTGCCTGCTGTAATATCTGTTTTGAAAGCTCAGAGTTATGTTAAAAAGGTTTACGAGGCATATCTTGCTTATGTGATTGATTCAAAAGCATTTGAGAAGAAAGCTGAATCAGTGCCTATTGTTTGTCAGTTTACTGATGTTTTTCCTGAAGAGTTACCGGGTTTACCTCCAATTCGAGAAGTTGAGTTTGGTATTGAATTGTTACCTGGTACTACACCTATTTTGATATCTCCGTATAGAATGGCACCAACCGAGTTGAAGGAATTAAAGTCACGGTTGCAAGAATTGACTGAGAGAGGGTTTTCTAGACCAAGTTTCTCGCCTTAGGGTGCTCCTATTTTGTTTGTGAAAAAGAAAGATGACACGATGAGAATGTGCATTGATTATCGTCAGTTGAATAAGGTGACAATAAAGAATAAATACCCGTTTCCCAGAATTGATGATTTGTTTGATCAGTTGAAAGGAGCTACTGTGTTTTCCAAGGTTGATCTAAGATCGGGATACTATCAGTTGAGAGTTAAAGATTCAGACATTTTGAAAACTGCTTTCAAAACGAGGTACGGGCATTATGAATTTTTAGTTATGCCATTTGGACTAACCAATGGTCCTGCTGTTTTTACGGATTTGATGAACAGAATTTTTAGACCGTACCTAGATCGATTTGTTGTGGTATTCATAGATGACATTTTGATTTATTCTCGTGATGAGGCTGAGCATGCGGAACATTTGAAAGTTGTTTTGCAAACTTTGAGAGAAAAGCAATTGTATGCGAAATTCAGCAAATGTGAATTCTGGTTGCACGAGGTTAGTTTTTTGGGACATATTGTGCTAGCATTTGGGATTCGAGTTGATCCGAGCAAGATTTCTACTATTCTGAATTGGAAACCTCTGAGAAATGTGTCTAAAGTCTGCAGTTTTCTGGGTTTAGCTGGTTATTACCGCAGATTTGTAAAAGGCTTTTCGACTATAGCTACTCCATTAACTAGACTACTTTAGAAAGATGTCAGATTTGAATGGTTAGATAAGTGTCAGAAAAGTTTTGATCGATTGAAAACTCTGTTAACAGAAGCTCCAGTGTTAGTATAGCCAGAATCGGGTAAAGAATTTGTTGTGTATAGTGATACTTTGTTAAATGGTCTGAGATGTGTTTTGATGCAGGAAGGCGAGGTGGTAGCTTATGCCTCGAGACAGTTCAAGCCTTATGGAAAGAATTATCGGACGCACGACCTTGAGTTAGCTGCGATTGTGTTTGCGCTAAATATTTGGTGTCATTACCTGTACAGTGAGAAATGTCACGTGTTTTCAGATCATAAAAGTCTGAAATATTTGATGACTCATAAAGATTTGAACCTACGTCAAAGAAGATGGTTAGAGCTGCTAAAAGATTATGAGCTTGTGATAGATTATCATCCAGGTAAAGCGAATGTTGTTGCAGATGCTTTGAGTAGAAAATCATTGTTTGCATTATGTGCTTTGAATGCTCGTTAGATTTGTCTGATGATAGTTCTGTGTTAGCTGAATTAAAAGCCAAACCGTTGTTCTTACAATAGATATGTGATGCTTAGAAATTTGATAATGAATTGTTAGCGAAACGAGCTCAGTGTGAGGTGAATTTCGAATCTGAATTTCAAATTGTTGATGATTGTTTGAGATTTCGAGATCGTATCTGTGTTCCGAGAAATCCAGAGTTGGTTCAGTTGATCTTGAATGAAGCTCATAACAGTCGTCTATCTGTTCATCCGGGAAGCACCAAAATGTATCAGGATTTGAAACGACACTACTGGTGGTCTGGTATGAAAGGGGACATTTCTGACTTTGTTTCAAAATGTTTAGTTTGTCAGCAAGTGAAAGCCGAACACCAAGTTCTGTCTGGGTTGTTGCAACCAATTCTGATTCCTGAGTGGAAATGGGATAAAGTAACCATGGACTTTGTTTCTGGTTTACCTCAGACTCCGAGAAAGAAAGATGCGATATGGGTCGTGGTTGATAGATTAACGAAATCTGCCCATTTTATCCCAATAAGGTCTGATTTATCACTTGAGAGGTTAGCCGAGCCTTATATTTCTAAGATTGTGGGGTACCACTGTCTATTGTATCCGATAGAGATCCTAGGTTTACATCGAGATTCTAGAAGAAATTACAAGAAGCTTTGGGAACGAAATTACACTTGATCTGACTTTCCATCCAGAAATCGATGGTCAGTCCGAACGGACTATTCAGATTCTGGACGACATGTTAAGATGCTGTGTACTAGAGTTTCATGGTTCATGGGAACAGTATCTGCCACTGATCGAATTTGCGTATAATAACAGTTTTCAGACGAGTATAAAAATGGCACCTTATGAAGCTTTGTACGAACGTAAATGTCGTACACCTTTGTATTGGACCGAGCTTAGTGAAAATAAGTTACATGGGGTTGATTTGATAAAAGACTCAGAACAGAAAGTGAAATTAATCCGAGATTGTTTGAAAGCATCATCTGATCATCAGAAGTCTTATGCAGACTTGAAACGTAAAGATATAGAATTTGAAATTGGCGATAAAGTATTTCTGAAAGTGTCTCCATGGAAGAAAGTGCTTCGATTTGGATGTAAAGGCAAATTAAGTCTGAGGTTCATCGGGCCGTATGAGATCATTGAACGTGTCGGGCCTGTTGCATATAAATTGTAGTTGCCTTCTGAACTAGAAAAGATACACAATGTATTTCATGTTTCGATGCTTCGTAGATATTGATCCGATCCGTTAAATGTGATTTCCCCATCTGAAATCGAAATCTGATCTGATATGACATATGAAGAGGAACCGATCTGTATCTTAGCTCATGAAGTGAAAGAGTTGAGAAATAAGAAAATTCTGTTAGTGAAAGTACTGTGGAATTGACACGGGGTAGAAGAGGCTACGTGGGAGCCTGAAGATTGAATCAGACAACAATATCCAAATCTATTTAATGGTAAGATTTTCGGGGACGAAAATCCCTAAGGGGGGAGAATTGTAACAATCTAGTTTATACCCTAGTCGGAACAGTGGTTTCGGGACCACAAATCCGAGTTTGTATAATATTTTGATATTATATTCTGTGCCGTTGATATATGATTAAGCATGTGTTAAAGTTTCGTAAGTTAATTTATCTATCTGTGTGTTTAATTTGATAAAAGGATTGAATTGCATTAAATGCAAAACTAGCATGCTATTTGTTAATGTACCAATGTGATGTGGCTTATTAAAGGTGGAGTCCTTATGTGGATATTATACCTTTACTCATAGTAGTGGACAATTATGTCCATCTTATGAATGATTTTTATAAGTTGTATGAAAGGTTAATTATGAATGATTTTTATACCGAGGAAAACGGATTTAGATCGCGGGAAAGCGAAAGTTATCGAGTAGCCGTTTTCTATTCCGATAAACCGAATCCGAGGTAAGTCACTATACAAATAAATGAATATGTATGCATTTGTAATTGCTCATATGTTTAATGATGATAATGAATGCTTATGAGAAATTCTGTAATTGAATTTCGAGATAAGTTCGGTATATTGACTAAGTCTGAGAAGCCTCGTACTAACCTTGACATAGGTATCTGCTCTGTTTTATCATGTAAGACCACGTCTGGGATGTTGGCATTGATTTGAGATTCGTGTAAGATCCTATCCGAGACAGTGGCATCGATATCTGATTATGTGTAAGACCACGTCTGGGACGTTGGCATCAATATAAACTTTAAGTATAAGACCACGTCTGGGACGTTGGCATCATTATGACACTTATGTGTAAGACCATGTCTGGGACATCGGCATTGTTTTGATTCGTATAAGACCTTGTCTGGGATAGTGGCATCGGTATCTAAGTGCATGTAAGACCTCGTCTAGGACGTTGGCATTGTACGATTATTCTGAGCTTTCTGTGTATCGTGTTAGATTTATTACGGTTCAACGGGCAAGTCTATGATACTAGTTGCAAATCTGAGCTATGAACAAATATGTGAATGTAAATCCAATGCAGGTATGTTGATTATATACTAATTGTGTATACAAGGTAAGCATCAATATGATCTTACTATGATGCTTTGAATATGGTATTGATGATATGTTGTATAAAGTTTTGGTGAAATGAGATATGTGCTTGTATGATCTTTGAATTGTGAATATGGCTAATGTGGTCAAAAGTGTATGAACCAAAGCAAATATATGCATTTTATGCTAACTTTGTTTGTATATTGACTTACTAAGCTTTTGGAAAGCTTACTCTATGTGTGTTTAATCTGTTCTATAGGTCATCAAGGCTACTGAAGGCTCAGGACCGTCTTGGATCGTCATCACACTATAGAACTTATTCTGGTACATTTTGATATTGTATAAAGCTAGATATGGCATGTATAGGCTAGTATTTTGGTATAAATAGTTATGTGATCTTAGCCATGTGATTTGGCTATTTAAGAGTTGAAACTTTGTTTAAATGAATGTGTTTTAGAATGTATCTTTTGGCATGATAGAAGAATGTGGAATGGCCAAGTTTGAATGAGCGAATGCATGAATTAGTCTTGTAATGATATGAGTTTTAATCCTTGAGATTGCCATAGTTGGGATTGGTTTTGAATGTAAGGTTTGAATGGTTATTTTGGTATGCATTTGATGGTTTTATGTGCATGAAATATCTTGTTGAATATGGCTTGTAGGTATGACCCTTTGTGGGTGGCATTTTGGCCTTGTAAATGGCCTATAATGTCACACGATTGTGGCACACGGGCATGCCTAATGATCTTAGGTGATTTGTAGGATGCAGTTTATCATCACACGGCCTCGACACGGGTGTGTCATCTGGCCGTGGTGTGCAAGTCAGTAGCTAAGATAAAAGTACACGGCCAAATACACGGGCGTGCTTGGTGGCCGTGGTGGGGAAGCCAGTATATGCCCTTGTAGTACACGGCCATGGCACACGGACATGCCTAATGACCGTGTTGGTATAGTCAATATAAACACGGATGGATACACGGGGGTGTCTAGAAGCCGTGGAGGGCACACTGTCTCCTCCCACGGGCGTGTCTCCCCTGTATTTTAGAAAGTTTCAAATTTTCATGGAATTTCATATGTGCTTCAGTTTAGTCCCGACTCGACTTATAAGTTTGATTAAGGTCTCGAGGACCCGATTAAGGGACATTATGTCTGAGAATGATGATTGAATGTATGATTTTGCCTGTGAATGTTTTCGATCTGTCCGGTAACGCTTCTAACCTTAATCCGGCGATGGACCCGGGATAAGGGTATTACATAAATTGTATTCATATGATGCTTGTAGGGATAGCCCATAGTGTGAGTGACATTTTGGCCTTGAAAATGGCCTATAATTGCCCTCACGGTTGAGCACACGGGCCTGTGGCTCGGCAGTGTTCCTCGTGGTTGCATTTCAAAGCAAGTCAGACTCGACCACGGGCAAGACATACGGGCGTGTGACTGGCCGTGTGGATGAAGTCTGTAGCGGCCACAGGCTAGACACACAGGCGTGTGACTGGCCGTGTGGTTCAAGTTAGTGTTGACCACGGGTGAGGCACACAGGTGTGTCTCAGGCCGTATGGACAAGTCAGTATGTATGCCCTGTTTTGACACGGCATAGACAACGGGTGTGTCTGAGACCGTGGGAGGCACACCGCCTGCCCATACGGGCGTGTGACCTCTGTAACTTAGAAAACTTTTTAAAATTTTGAGAATTTCTGTATGTGTTCGGTTTAATCCCGGCCCTATTCTAAAGCATGTTAAAGGTCTCAAGACCTATTTAAGGGACACTTTGATGTGATTTGCCAAATTAAGTTATGAAATATCTCTAAAAATTTTTGATTGTTCGGTAATGCCTCTTAACCTTAAACCAACGATGGTTACGGGTTAGGGGTGTTGCAGCCTGCCCGTGTGGACAAAAACAAGTCATTTCCTAGCCTTATTTGTCACCCAAATTTACCATGTTCCTGCATTAAAACATACCAAATACAATCTAACCTTTTCAAGCATCCATTTCAAACAAATTCCATCACTTACAAGGTATACCACTACATGCATACATGTTCATAATTTTACCTTGGTTTAATCCATATATTAGTTATACTAAAACAACCACCTAATATATATATATATAAAGCTAGCATAGCATGACATTACAAGTATATCAAACTACCTTTACTAGCCATTCCAATGGCTAGATTACAAACATCATCATCAAGCCATAATTGGCCAATTAAGCTTATACGTGCCATTATACCAAAATGAGATTTCTATTTATACCAAAATGAGATAGTGGATAGTGTAATGACTGCTCCGACCGACTTTCAACCTTTGCGAGCTTTGAGCACTATAAGATAGGGAAAGATAAACGGAGTAAGCATTTTATGCTTAATAAGTTCGTATAACGAAAGATAGACTTACCGGTCTTATTTATTAACACAAGCACACATAATTATATATTCCATCAATTTTGGGTAAGTTACCTAAACACATACACTTATTCAAACAAGTTAGTCACATAATCTCATATGAATATCAAGTAAACATAGATAAGCTCATCACATTACAAGTTCCATAAAATTTTCACCTTTCCTTGTTTCAAGATTCCTTTTTCCGTTGAACTATTGAAATGCCGATGGACTTCAGGTTAGTATACTCAAAAGTATCCCTTTGGGCACAAACTTAACAAGCACACTCTCGAGCCACATGTTATGTTATAGGATTACCAGTCTAGGCTAAATCCTTTTTAGGACATATGCTCTAATGAGCTTAATTTGGATTGCCCGTATGGGCTAAATCCAATCTATAGCATATGCTCGATTGGCTTATATTAGGATTACCAGTCCAGGCTAAATCCCTTTTTCAACATGTGGAATATTATCCTCGTTCGAGCATATCACCTTAATCCATCGAATTTCAACATTCAACCGAAACATAGTAATTTGTCCACATATCACAACTTATGATTATTTTATAATGTATGTTATCACATTCACATCAACACAATCATACAATTAAATTCAAACATTTAACATACATAGTTAAGTTACACAAACTTACCTTGAAAATGGTTCATTTTTGAATTTCAACTAATCCAAAACCTTTTGCTTTCCTCGATCTAGTTCCGTAGTTGGTCTTTCCGGATCTATGTGGATAAATTTGACTATTAATCTATCACATTTCATATACATTTGCATTCTATTGCATCCTAGGCAAAATTACCATTTTGTTCATATCCTTTTCAAAAATTACAATTACATCCCTAGGCTCAGAAAATGAAATTCATGAAATTTAACCCTCTTTCCAAGCCTAGCCGAAATTTATAGACAACATTTACAACACACATTTTTCAAAAATTTTAGAATTTTCCATGGGTTTTTTTTTTTACTATTTTGCATTTTAGTTCCTAAATCAAGTTTTCATCAAAAATTACTTTGTAAAAGTTGTTTATCTATGAACAAACTTTCATTTTCTACCATAAATTTCTAATTTTCAGCATATTCATCCATGACCCAAATTTCATACCTTGATAACTTTTCAAATTAATCCCCTAAATAGAGAGATTAGACTATCCCGATTTCAAAAATATAAAAATCATTAAAACGGGACTTGATTTCATATCTTTTCAAGCTTGGTAAGTTGTCTTCCTCTCTCCTAGGGTTTCCATGGAAATTTTGGGGAAGATGATATGAAATTAGATGAATATTTCTTTTTATTTAATTACCATCTTTTAATTTTAGTGATTTCAAATTTAGTCCCTTGCCTTTTCTAATTTTTCCATAGATGAGTCATTAAAATATCTACTAACTATCCTTCAAATGGTCTAATTACCATAAAAGGACCTTAAGTTTTGAATTATATAGCTACTAGAATCCAACTTTTGCATTTTATGCAATTTAGTCTTTTACCTAATTAACCACACAATCGACAAAATTTTCGTATCAAAATTTTCATGTGACCTTCTTATCATGATGCCAACCATAAAATAAAATAATTTTTATTTTTAACTCGAATTTGTGGTCTCGAAACCACTGTTCCGACCTCACCGAAATTGGGTTGTTACACCGTGAATCTATTTCTCACTAAGCTCAGTCCAATACAATGGAGTTCGGCACTTGCGATCGTATAATACTTTATATGGTGCCATCTTTATACTCAATTGAAAACTATTTTTATAAGCAAATTCGACCAACGGTAGATATTTCTCCCAACTACCTTCAAACTCTAAAACATAACAGAGAAACATATCTTCTAGAATTTGGGTTACCCTCTTAGATTGACTGTCGGTTTGCAGATGAAATGCGGCACTAAAGTTCAACTTTGTACCCAACGCTTCTTGCAATTTCTTCCAAAATCGCGACGTAAACATCAGATCTCTATCCAAAATAATGGAAGTAGGCACCCCATGCAATCTAACAATCTCAGTAATGTACAATTTAGGTAGTTTATCAAGTGAATAATCAGTACATATCGAAATGAAATGAGCCGATTTCATCAACCTATCAAGAACGACCCAAACAACGTCTTTCTTTTTCAGAGTCAGAGGTAACCCCGATACAAAATACATCATAAGTTTATCCCATTTCCACTCGGGTATCATCATAGGATGAAGTAATCTCGAAGACACTTGATGTTCGGCTTTCACTTGTTGACAAACCAAACATCTTATTACAAACTCTAAAATGTCTCATTTCATGCCTGACCACCAATACAATTTCTTCAAATCATTTTACATCTTTGTACTGCCAGGATGAACAGATAGACAACCATTATATGCCTCATGAAGAATTTTCTGAATCAATTTAGTATCTCTCGGTACACAAATCCTACCTTGGAACCTCAAACAATCATCTGATCCAATCTGATATTCTGAATCCCTATTCAATTTGTATAGTACTTTTTTAGATTGCAAGTCATTATCACCTTTCTGAGCTTCACAAATTTGTTGAAGAAGCACCGGTCTAGCTTTCAACTTAGCCAAAATTGATCCAGCGCCAGATAAGGTTAGCCACGTATTCATCGCCCTCAAAGCAAACAAGGACCTTCTACTTAAAGCATCTACAACTACGTTCACTTTCCCTGGGTGATAATTGATCACTAACTCATAATCTTTTAATAGTTCGAGCCATCTTCGTTGTCGTAAATTCAAATCTTTCTAATTCATTACATACTTTAAACTCTTGTGATCGATAAATATGTGACACTTCTCATCGAATAAATGGTGTCACTAAATTTTTAAAGCGAACACAATAGCGGCTAGTTCCAAGTCGTGCGTCGGATAATTCTTTTCTTGTGATTTCAACTGTCTCGAGGCATAAGCTATCACTTTACCCTCTTGCATCAACACACAACCTAAACCGTTCAATGACGCGTCGCTAAAAATCACAAACTCTTTTCCTGACTCAGGTTGCACTAACATTGGTGCCTTAGTCAACAACGCTTTTAACTGTTCAAAACTCTATTGACATTTCTCAAACCACTCAAATTTCACATCTTTTTGTAACAATCTGGTCATAGGTGTAGCAATCATTGAAAATCCCTTAACAAAACGTTGATAATAATCGGCCAAGCCTAAAAAGCTTCTAACTTCAGATACATTTCTCGGTAGTTTCCAATCAACAACTGTTGAAATCTTACTCGGATCAACCCGTATACCTTCCGTTGAAACAATGTGTCCCAAAAATCTGACTTCTCGGAGCCAAAACTCACCTTTTTGAATTTAGTAAACAATTTCTTATCTCTCAAAGTCTGTAATACAATTCTTAAATGTTCAGCATGCTCAGACTCATCTCAAGAATAAATCAGGATGTCATCAATAAAAACAACCACAAATTTATCTAAATATGGTCTGAAGATTTCATTCATCAAGTCCATAAAAACTGTAGGAGCATTTGTTAATCCAAATGGCATAACAAGGAATTCATAATGCCCGTACCTTGTTCTAAATGGGGTCTTCGGCACATCTGAATTTTTAATTCTCAACTGGTAATAGCCTAATATTATGTCTATCTTCGAGAACACTATTGCCCCTTTCAATTGATCGAACAAATCATCAGTTCTCAGTAAGGGATACTTGTTCTTTATCGTAACCTTATTAAGCTAATGGTAATCAATACAAAGTCTCATGGATACGTCTTTCTTCTTAACGAATAACACTGGTGCAACCTAGGGCGAAAAACTTAGTCTCGCAAAACCCTTATCTATTAACTCTTGCAACTAAGATTTTAATTCTATCAATTTGATCAGAGCCATTCTATACAGAGCTATCGATATCGGTGAAGTCTCTGGTACTAAATCAATAGCAAACTCAACTTCTCTAATCGATGGCAACCCAAGCAACTCTTCTGGAAACACATCCGGGTATTCCTAAACTATTAGCATAGATTCAATCTTCAATTCAGACACTTTCATATTCGGTACATATGCAAGAGAAGCTTCACACCCTTTTCTTACATATCTCTAAGCTAACATCGACGAAATCACAATAGGCAACTCACCCGACTCATCCAATTCAATCCAAAGAATTTCATTATGTTGACGTTTCAATTCAATAATCTTTCGTTTACAATTTACTACGACATCATGTAGAGTCAACCAATCCATTCCAAGAATTACATCAAACTTATCAAACGGTAAAAGCATTAAGTCAGTTGGAAAACAATGACCCCAAATCATTAAAGGACAACTCTTGTAAACTTTATCAACTAAACATATTTTCCTAAGGGGTTATACACTTTAACCACATACTCAGTAGACTCAGCAGGCAAATTCTTACTAGATACCAAATTCATGCAAATATAAGAATGAGTCAATCCAGAATCAATAAATGCAACTACATTAGTATCATAGAGAGAAAATGTACCAGTAATAACATCAGGGGATGACCCATCTTCGCGAGCGCGAATAGCGTAGGTTCTAGTAGGTGCTCTAACCTCTGATCTCACAGTTAAATCTTTCGTTACACCTCTGCTACTGTTCCCATTTCTCGTATTTCTCGGTGGCCTCCCTCTAGTGGCAGTGTTTCTCGGTCTTACATTCTAAAAATTATCTTTCTCAGCCATTTTAGGGCAATCTCGAATGAAGTGATCTGGGGAGCCACATTTAAATCAAGCCCGATTATTCATTCTACATTCACCGGGATGTCATCTACCATTGTGTTGACATTTAGGTCTATTAGACCTAGCATTACCAATGCTCGCTATTGTCGTAGTTTGGGCCTTAGAACCCGAATATTGCTTCCCACGATCTCTATTTGTATACCTAGCTGAAACATTCGAACGAGTATACAAATCCCTTGATTTCTTTGGCGAAGATTGAAATGACTTATTCAACGGTCTTTTTCTTGAATCTTTAGTCTCAAACTCAACTTCTCTTTTCTTTGCTCAACTCTCTGGCTTTGCAAGCTACGTCGACTAGCACAATAAATTCTTTCAACTCTAAAATCCCAAATAACAGTCTGATATCCTCATTCAACCCATCTTCGAATCTTTTACAAATGATGGTCTTGACGGAAGCACATTCTTGAGCATACTTATTGAGCCTAACAAACTCTCGCTCATATTCAGTCACAAACATACGGCCCTGTTTCAGCTCTAAAAACTCTTTGCGTTTTTGATGAATGGACCATTGACTGATATATTTTTTTCTGAACCCATCTCGAAAGAATTTCCAGGTAACTCTTTCTCTCGGTACCATGGATACAAGAGTATTCCACCACAAATATGCCGAGTCCTTCAGAAGTGATATAGCACATTTCAAGCACTCATCCAGTGTGCAATAAAGCTCATCAAATACCCTGATAAAGTTCTCAAGCCAAAACTCTGCTCTCTTGGGATCATTGACAACATTAGCTCTAAATTTTTCAGCCCATTGTTTTCTCATCTTATCAACTGGAGGCTTGTTCAGTCTTAAAAAGTCCACACCTTGAGAAGCTATGGGAACTAGTTAGGGGTTAGGTGGGGGCAGAGGATGTTGAGTAGCCAGATTTTTTCGGACAAACTCGACTAACCACTCACTCATCCTTTGGGAGAAGGCTTCCCTAGCCTCTCCTCCTTGACTAACCGTTACTGGTTCACTTTTAGATGGCGCTGTCCCTTGGGTGCGAGCCGGCGCATTACTTTCAACATCATCAGCTACATCTCGGTCGGGATCCATTTACTATATGAAAAATAGAATTTAAATTGTTAGGAGTCGTGACACTATCATCAATTATATATGGCATGTATAGCTAGACTTTCACACATGCTGCATTAGTCCGAGAATCGACTAAATCGTAGCTCTGATACCACTAAATGTAACACCCCTCACCTGGATTCGACGTCAGAATAGGGTTACGAGGCATTACCAGACTTACATCGCAAATAATCATACAATTTCGAGTCATAAATTTCAACCAAATTTAAAACCATTTGCTTTTAGCCATAAAGTCCTTAATACGAGCCTACGAGGCCTAAATCATGCTTTGAAAGTGGTTCGAGAATAAACCGAGAACTTAGGAAATTTTTTCCATGTATAAGGGTCACATGCCCAAGTGGTTTGGGACACGCCCGTGTGGGCAGATCGTGTAGTCACACACGCCCGTGTCCTTAACCCGTGTAACTCTCTATTTTGCAAGGCATGAACAAATAGAAGTCACATGGCCAAGCCACACGTTCGTGTGCTAGGCCGTGTGATTAATAAAGTTTCATAAAATAGGTGCAGATTTCACACAGCCAGGACACTCGCCCGGTTAAGACACACGCCCATGTCCGGGGCTGTGTCCCTCACATGGCTGAGACACACGCTCGTGTCTCTGCTCGTGTGCTCAATTTTGAGCATTCTATTTTTCAAAATTAAGGTGCAGGGGACACACAGTCGAAACACATGCCTATGGGGCAGGCCGTGTGTCCTACACAGTCTAGACACACGCTCGTGTGTCTACCCATGTGGACAAAAATAAAGGCTATCTACCAAGCCAATTTGCCACCCTCATTGCACACATATACACAACAACAAATGGCACAATTTATAGCATACTTAGACAACCAAAACATACACAGTCAAGGCTAAAACATGTCATTTCAATACCTAACATAACTATAACATCATATTTTACCAAACCCGTAACAACCCAATTCTGGGCCTACTTGGAACAGTGGCTTCGAGACCACAAATCTGACACAGGAAAGTTCATTTTTATTATATTTTTATGGTCTACAGTTTCATGAAATGACCAATTATTCACTTGATAAGTTAGTTGAGGTGTACATTTCTGAGATTGCAAGATTGAACGGGGTGCCTACTTCGATTATTTCAGATAGAGATCCGAGGTTCACTTCGACATTTTAGAAGAAGCTACAGGAGGCATTGGGTACAAAATTGAATTTTAGTACTGCATTTCATCCACAGACAGACGGTCAATTTGAAAGGGTAATTCAGATAGTTGAAGATATGCTTCGATGCTGTGTTCTAGAATTTGAGGGTAGTTGGGAAAAATATCTACCATTGGTCGAATTTGCCTATAACAACATCCATCAATTGAGTATAAAAATGACACCTTATGAGGCATTGTATGGCTACAAGTGACGAACACCTTTGTATTGGACCGAGCTTAATGTGAAATAGATTTACAGGGTTGACTTGTTTAAGGAAATAAAAGAAAAAGTAAAGGTAATTCGAGATTGCTTGAAAGCCACTTTAGATCGACAAAATTCATATGCAGGGTTGAAAAGAAAAGAGATCGAATTTCAGGTTGGTGACAAAGTCTTTTTGAAAGTATCTCCGTGGATGAAGATTCTAAGATTTTACCATAAAAATGAGTTGAGTCCACGTTTCATTGGGCCGTATGAAGTTATTGAAAGAATAGGGCTAGTGGCATATCGGTTAGCTTTACCGACAGAGTTGGAAAGAATCCATAATGTGTTTCATGTGCCTATGCTACGGCGTTATCAATCAGACCCTTCACATGTGATTTTTCTAATAGAGGTTGAGATTCGACCTGATATGACTTATAGTGGAGAATCGATCAAGATTTTTGGGAAGTTAAACAGTTAAGAAATAAGAGTATAGCCCTCGTGAAAGTTTTATGGAAACGACCTGGAGTCGAAGAGGCTACTTGGGAACCCGAGGAAGCTATGCGAAAACAGTACCCAAACCTATTCTCTAGTAAGATTTTCGGGGATGAAAATCCCTAAGGGGGAGAGTTGTAATAGCCCGATTTTGGGCCTAGTCGGAACAGTGATTTCAGGACAACAAATCCAACACAGAAAAGTTTATTTTTATTATATTTTTATGGTCTACAGTTTCACGGAATGATTTCGTGAAAATTTTGTTCGAAAATTTTCACGTTTGGGCAATCAATTTAGTCAAAAGGACTAAATTGTAAAAAGTGAAAAAGTTGAGTTCTACATGTTAGAAGTGTCCAATTGCTATGAGATTTTAATTTGAAGGTCTTTAGATGGTAATTAAATCATTTTAATTTAATTTGGACAAAATAGACATGAGGTAAGAGAATTTTAGTGTTTTGAGGAAAGGGCATTTTGGTTATTTGTTTAATAAAAGAATAAAAAAGTGAAAATAAAGCCAAAATTTTGTCCATCTTCTTCAACCTTAGCCGAATTTTACAAGACACCATAGCTAGGGTTTTCTTCAACTTCCAAGCTTTATTATCAAGAGAAATGAGGTTCGGACCTAGATCGGGGGAAAAATAAAGTATTTGACGATTAGGTCCCAGTTCTACTATTTTTGTACTGAGGTAAGTTCGTATGTAAATAATGCATTATTATTTATGCTTTAATTACTTTAATATTGTATGAATTGTGATTTACTCTTTGAACGTAATTGACAAAGTTTTGAAAAGCGAGAAAATCTCGGTTGAACCTTAGGAATAGTTAGGATACAAATGCAATGACATTAGGGTTATTGAGATTTCGTGTAAAACCATATCTGGGATATGGCATCGATATAAGACTTCGTGTAAGACCATAGTTGGGCTATTGGCATCGATATGAGATCCCATGTAAGACCATATCTAGGATATGACATTGGTATGGTACAGTGAGTATGAGATGTCCCGAGTATCCTTTAGTATTCCAAGTGGTTCAACATGTAGTTCAAAGGAAACATTAAAGTTGTGAAAGACTATGGTATGATGTGAAAGATTGTGGTAAGTTGCAAGTTGGTACAGGTATGTACATAAAACTCATGCTTAATGAGCTTGATATGTCATGAAACCACGAACTGGTTCAATTGAGTAAGTTATGATGTTAAGAATTTAATAACATCTATGCTAAGCTTTATTATGAATTCACAATGACATTTATGTTAATTTACTTTATGTTAAATATATGTTAAAGTGTGTATGATGCTTATTATTTGCATAGGAACTTACTAATCTTTAAAGCGTACTCCTTTTCTCTTTCTCTTGTCTTATAGTGTCACCAAGTGTAATGAACCAAATTTGGGCCTAGTAGAATTGGGCCCATTGAGCTTCGGGTTTGGGAGCGTTTAAAATTTTTGAGAACAAGAGAACGACTCTAATGCTAGTTGGACCTATTAGGTGAGTGATTTTAGGAGGTTAGAGGGCTTCTATGAAGTCCTGGGTTCAAACTTTGGCTTTAGGGAAATTTTGGTTTTAGGTGAATAAAACCGTAGGATTTAGTAGTTAGGCTTTAAGAATAAAATGTGGAGAAAAATGACACAAAAGCAGTTGTGATCTAGTGGCCATAGACTTATATTTAGTTGCGCATGTTTTAAGACAACGAGGAGCTAGTTGGTAAAGTGGCTAGCGGCGTGGATTATGCTACAAGGGAGCCTGAGTTTGAATCCCCTTGCAAGCAAAAAGGGGATATTTATTTTGCTAAGTTGGGACAGCAAGAGTTTGTGTTGGATTTAAACTCTACTGATGGAAGGATCCCACATCCGAAAGCTAGCAAGAGGTGAGGTGAGAAGCTGGCTATAAATAGAACCAATCTATGAGGGAGGAGACACACCTTGGTTGGCGTTTGGGCACAGGAGTGGTCGGAGTGTGGATTAACAGCTTCAGATTCCTATCAGATGTGTATTTCGCCCTACTCTAGCTGTAGAGCAACAAATGCCGAAAAGCCAGTCAGATGGTGATGGTAGCCACACTAGCGTGCGAGCACACGTGTGGGAGCTTCGGCGCGATAGTTGTGGCCCTCATGAGTGTTCTCATGAGTCTAGACTGCCTTGGGCCAAGTGGACCCATATGACTAAATTGAATGATTGTGTAGTAGATAGTGAACTGGTCTATGGGAATCTCATATCTATGGCTAGATTTGGGCCAAATGGGCCACACGAGTGTATGAGCCCATTTGGTCTGAGAATGGGCCCTAGGCCTAATCGTCTCATGATATCTGTTTAGAATACCCCTAGTTTATGAAATTACCGAAATACCCTGATTTGCGAAATTGCTAAAACACCCTTGGTGGGTAAAATTATTGAAACACCCTTGGTGGGTAAAATTACTGAAATACCCTTGGTCGATAAAATTATCGAAATACACTCGGTAGGTAAATTACTAAAATACCCTCGATGGGTAAAATGACCAAAATGCCCCTGAAGGGCAAAATGACGAAAATGCCCCTGCATGTTATATGGTTATTCTTGTATGCAATTTATGATTGTTATCGTATGATTATTATTTTATGTTGCATTCATGTGTTATTATGTTGCATGGGGATGGGATTATTAATTCGAAGGAACTGCTAATAGGATCGCATGGTCGCTTCACGACTGTGGATCCACCGAAGGATTTTTAGCACCGAGCAGCCATGCTGCATCGATAAGATAGTGCCGCAACCAGTGCTACATAAAGAGTGTACGGATGGGTGGGTCGATTAATCCCTACAAGAGTGCACGGTTGGAAAGGAGACGGAGTACAGGGTTGGTATGGGCATTAATGCATTGCATATATGGTTTTTAATATTAAGATGGGCTTAGGCCTAGATAAATATGATATGTGATATTTGAGATGGGCTTAGGCCCACATAAATATGATATCTGACATTTGATATGGGTTAAGGCCCAACTGAGGCTTTTATGGGCTAAGGCCCAATTGCCACTGTTACTGAAATAGGCTTCGGCCTGGATTGTTGCGATTCATGTTCTTACTGATGAGGGTTGTACACACTGAGATTTCGTAAACTCACCCCCTCTTTTTTTAATTTTTCTCAGGTAATCCTCAGTAGTCGGTTCGACATACTAGAGGACTCGGAGGTGACCACACTACGAGCAGTTTCGGATTTTCGTGTTCTACTTATTTTTATTTTATTTTGGGTTTATATTTTGTAATAAGGCCTCTCTTAAATTCCGATTTTTAGTTTGGGATTTTTAGTTTATTATGTTTTAAATCTAATCAACATTTGATCGCAGTTTTCCAAAACAATATATGTTTTCAAAACACTTCGCTTTCGCAAGTTGTAAATATCACGTTTCGAAAAGTTACTTGTTTTAAATTAAGCTTTCGCAACGAACAAGGTTTTGAAGGTAATGACTTCTTAATAAATGTCGATTATTAATAACAATCGCGAACTGGGGCTTTAGTTTTTGAATATCAAGAAGGGTTTTCAATGAAAACGTGATTTTCGAAAAACACCTCATTGTGACACGCCAGATTTGGGCCTAACTTCTAGGCCGGGGTTTGGGGTGTTACATTTAGTGGTATCAAAGCTCGGGTTGCAAAACTCGACTGTGGATTGGGTTTTCAAAATTGAATTTCTGAAAGTATTGTTTCAAAAAGCCTTGAAAATATTTAAAGTTATGAAATTGTATTGACTGTTTTTCTGAAAGTGTGGTACATCGAGTCTCCGGCGCCGAATCCGAAAGTGTTTTGAATACTTTTATTTGTTTAGAAATTTAAACACTGTGAGCTAGAATACAGTGGTTCCTTTACATGTTAGACTGTACCGTGATGCTTAAATTTAGATTTTGTGTTTATTCTGTGTGATGTTGTGGATATGGAAACTGTTTTCGTATGATATCTATCTGCTCTAATGGATAGGTTTTTTTTTGGGTAATGTTTTGGAATCAGAGTGTGCAGCGTAAGCGTAGTGTTGTAGGTTAGGATGTGTGACTGTTCCTATAGTGGGAAATTTTGGGACGAAATTTTTAAGGGGGGTAGATTTGTAACGACCCGAATTTGGCCTAGTAGAATTGGGCCCATTGGGCTTTGGGCTTGTGAGCGTTTAAAATTTTTGAGAATAAGAGAACGGCTCTAATGCTAGTGAGTGATTTTGGAAGGTTAGAGGTCTTCTATGAAGTACTGGGTTCAAACTTTGCCTTTAGGGAAATTTTGGTTTTAGGTGAATAAAACCCTGGGAGTTAGTAGGTAGGCTTTAAGAATAAAATGTGGAGAAAAATGACACAAAAGCAGTTGTGGTCTAGTGGGAAATGGCACCACATGGGAGTAAGGGAATGACTCCATAAGGAAGAAAGGGGGTCCAAGGTTCAAGTCTTGGCGTTTGCATTTTGATTTCTTTTTAAGTGAACTTAGACGTTGGCCATAGACTTATATTTAGTCGTGCATGTTTTAAGACAACAAGGAGCTAGTTGGTAAACTGGCTAGCGGCGTGGATTAAGCTATAAGGGAGCCTAATTTCAAATCCCATTGCAAGCAAAAAGGGGATATTTATTTTGCTAAGTTGGGGCGGCAAGAGTTTGTGTTGGATTTAAACTCTACTGATGGAAGGATCCCACATCGGAAAGCTAGCAAGAGGGGAGGTGAGAAGCTGGCTATAAATAGAACCAATTTATGAGGGAGGAGACACACCTTGGTTGGCGTTTGGGCACAGGAGTGGTCAGAGTGCATATTAGCAGCTTCAGATTCCTATCAGGTGTGTATTTCGCCCTACTCTAGCTATAGAGCGACAAATGCCGAAAAACCGGTCACACAGCGATGGTAGCGACACGAGCGTACGAGCGCACGTGTAGGAGCTTCGACGCAATAGTTGAGGCCCTCATGAGTGTTCTCATGAGTCTTGACTCCTTTGGGCCAAGTGGGCCCAATGGGCCCGTGGGCCCATATGAATAAATTGAATAATTGTGTAGTAGATAGTGAATTGGTCTATAGGAATCTCATATCTGTGGCTAGAGTTGGGCCAAATGGGCCACACGAGGGTATGGGCCCATTTGGGCTAAGAATGGGCCCTAGGCCCAATCGTCTCATTATCTCTATTTAGAATACCCCTAGTTTATGAAATTACTGAAATACCCTAATTAGCAAAATTACTGAAACACCCTTGGTGGGTAAAATTACCGAAATACCCCCGGTAGGTAAATTATTGAAATACCCTCAATGGGTAAAATGACCGAAATGCCCCTGAAGGGAGAAATGACGAAAATGCCCCTACATGTTATATGGTTATTCTTGTATGTGATTTATGATTGTTATCGTATGATTATTATTTTATGTTGCATTCATGTGTTATTATGTTGCATGGGGATGGGATTATTAATATGGAGGAAGTGCTAATAGGATCGCATGGTCGCTTGACGACTGTGGACCCAGCGAAGGCTTTTTAGCCACCCAGCAGCCATGCTACACCGATAAGATAGTGCCGCAACCAGTGCTACATAAGGAGTGTACGGATGGGTGGGTCGATTAAATCCCCACAGGAGTGCACGGTTGGACAAGAGACGGAGTACAGGGTTGGTATGGGCATTAATGCATTGCATATATGGTTTTTAATATTGAGATGGGCTTAGGCCCAGATAAATATGATATGTGACATTTGAGATGGGCTTAGGTCCACATAAATATGATATGTGAATTTGATATGGGTTAAGGCCCAATTGAGGCTTTTATGGGCTAAGGCCCAATTGCCACCGTTACTGAAATGGGCTTCGGCCCGGATTGTTATGATTCTTGTTCTTACTGATGAGGGTTGTACACACTAATTTTTCGTAAACTCACCCCCCTTTTTTTTTTAATTTTTCTCAAGTAATCCTCAGTAGGCAGTTCGACCTACTGGAGGACTCAGAGGTGGCCACACTACGAGCAGTTTCAAATTTTCGTATTCTACTTATTTTTATTTTATTTTGGGTTCATATTTTGTAATAAGGCCTCTCTTAAATTCCCGTTTTTAGCTTGGGATTTTTAGTTTATTATGTTTTAAATCTAATAAACATTTGATCGCGGTTTTCCAAAACAATATCTGTTTTCAAAACACTTTGCTTTCGCAACTAAGTTGTAAATATCATGTTTTCAAATGTCACTTGTTTTAAATTAAGCTTCTGCAACGAACAAGGTTTTGAAGGTAATGACTTCTTAATAAATGTCGATTATTAATAACAATCGCAAACTGGGACTTTAGTTTTTGAATATCAAAAAGGGTTTTCAATGAAAATGCGGTTTTCGAAAAACACCTCAATCTGACACGCCAGATTCGGGCCTAACTTCTAGGCCAGGGTTTGGGGTGTTACACCAAGCCATCTTGGGGATCAAAGATGGTCAGAGATTCACTCACACTATCAAATTTCATTTTGGGTACTTATGATTTCAATATTTTGAGTTATGGCATGTACAGGGACTTGGTCTTTTTGTTATGTGTCATAATTGGTTTGCCCATAAGTGATGGCTTCAATAGTTGATAATTCATTTTGTAAATGGCCATTTGATATTGGCTAATATTGGTTAAGTATATATATACATATGATGATGTTTTCATGAATGTGGGAAATTGCATGGTTTGAGATGCTAAGTATGTGATGTTTGTATGTGATAAATGATAGCACGCAAATGATAAGTGGATGCCTTGTGTATGGCTAATTGGGTTGAAAGTATATGCTTGTATAGGTGTATGTTTTGTTGTGTAGGTTGGTGCATGGACGGGTAGCAAAAAGGATTGGTAAATAGCCTTATATTTGTCCATATGGGTAGACATAGTGCGTGTGTCTAGGCCGTGTGTGACACACGTTCTACCCCATGGGCATATGATTTGGTCGTGTGCCCCCTGTACCTTAATTGTTGCAAAATAGAATGCTCAGTAATGAGCACATGGGTAGAGACACGGGCGTGTGTCTCAGCCGTGTGGACGGCACGGTCTCAAACACGGGTGTGTGCCCTGGCCGTGCGAAGTCTGCACCTATTTTATGAAAGATTATAAAAATTTAATTGATCACACAGCGTAAGCACACAGACGTGTGACTTGGCCGTGTGACCTCAATTTGATGATGATGTCATAAATAGAATGCTCCCTAATTTGAACACTGCCTGAAGCACAGGCGTGTCACGTGTGACCCCTTATTCACGAAAATTTTTCTAAGTTCTCCAAAAGTTTCTAAAGTTCTCAATCCAATCCCGAATCACTTTCGATGCATGTTTTGGGCCTTATAGGCTCGTTTTACGGATGATATGAATGTTTTTGAAAAGTTTTAAAGTTGAATAGAAATTCCTATCTCAGTTTTGAATGTTTGCTTGTGAATAAGTCCGGTAATGCCTCGTACCCTATCCTGACATCAGATACGAGTAAGGGGTGTTACATTTAGTGGTATCAGAGCTACGATTTAGTCAATTCTTGGACTAACGTAGTGTGTATAAGAGTCTAGCTATACATGCCATAAATGATCAGTGATAGTGTGATGACTCTTGACAATTTTAAAATATGTTTTCATAAGGTAATGGATCCCAATCGAGCTAAGGTTGATGAAGTCAAAAGTAATGCGCCGGCTCTCGCTCAAGGGGTAGCACTGTCTGATAGTAGATCTCCTACGGTTAGTCAAGGAGAAGGAGGTAGGGAAGCCTTTCTCCATATGATGAATGAGTGGTATACGAAATTTGTTCGAACAAATCTGAATTCCCAACCTCCTCCACCCCCACTCATTCTGCGACTGGTTCCCATATCCCAACAAGGTATGAACTTCGTAAGAATGAATAAGGCCTTGATTGATAGGATCTGAAAGTACGGGGCTGAAGATGTTAGAGCTAATGTGGATGATAATCCCGAGAAAGCTGAGTTTTGGCTCGAAAACTCCATCAGGGTATTTTATGAGTTGTCCTGCACACCAGATTAGTGTTTAAATTGTGCTATCTTGCTTCTGAGAGATTCTGCATACCATTGGTGGAATACACTTGTATCTGTAGTTTCGAAAGAAAGGGTCACTTGGGACTTCTTTCAAGAGGAGTTCCGAAAGAAGTATATTAGCCAATGGTTCATCGACCAGAAATGTAAATAATTTCTTGAGTTGAAAAAGGGTCATATGATAGTGACCAAGTATGAGCGAGAATTTTTCAGACTGAGCAAATATGCTAGAGAGTGTGTTTCTACGGAGGCTATTATGTGCAAAAGATTTGAGGATGGATTGAATGAAGATATTCGTGTGTTAGTCGGGAATTTAGAGCTGAAAGAGTTTGTGGTATTGGCTGAACGGGTTTGTAAGGCCGAAGAATTGAACAAAGAGAAGAGGAAAGCTGATCTTAAAGCTAGAGACTTGAGGAAAAGACCGATGAGTAAGTCATTTTCATCTCAATCTAAGAAATCGAAAGAGATGTATTCTCGTTTGAATGTTTTAGCGGGGTATTCACGCAGCGATCGTGAGAAACAACATTCGACTTGTAAATCTCAAGCTACTTCAATGGCAAGTGTGGGTAATGTAAAGACTAATAGGCCCGAATGTCAACATTGTGGAAGAAGACATCCCGGTGAATGTAGAATGAATGACTGGACTTGTTTTAAGTGTGGTTCTGAAGATCATTGTATCAGAGATTGCCCGGAGATGGCAGAGAAAGAGAAATTTTAGAGTGCAAGACCTAGTAATACTGATTCTAGAAGAAAACCCTCGAGGAATACTGGAAATGGAGCCAGTAGTAAAGGTGTGACGAAAGAAACCGCGGTGAGATCCGAAGCTCAAGCACCTGCTGAGCCTATCCCATCCGTGCTCGCGAAGAAGCGACATCTCCCAATGTTATTACTGGTACTTTTTCTCTTTATGATACTGACGTTATTGCATTAATTGACCCTGGATCTAGTCATTCGTATGTTTGTATGAATTTGGTAAATAATAAGAAATTGCTTGTTGAGTTTACTGAATTTGTGATTAACGTGTCAAACCCTTAAGGCAAACATGTTTTAGTTGACAAAGTATGCAAGAAATGTCATTTGATAATTAGAGGTCACTGTTTTCCGGCTGACTTGATTCCATTTGATGAGTTTGATGTCATTTTGGGTATGGATTGGCTGGCGTTGCATGATGCTATATTAAATTGTAGACAGACAGTTATTGAATTGAAATGTGAAAATGGTGAAATTCTTTGGGTTGAATCAGATGAGTCAGATAGATTTCCTGTAGTGATTTCTTCGATGTCAGCTCAGAAATGTATAAGAAAAGGGTGTGAAGCTTACCTAGCCTATGTTAAACACGAAAGAGTCTGAATTGAAAATTGAATCGGTGCTGGTGGTGTGTGTATATTTGGATGTTTTTCCAGAGGAGTTGCCAAGATTGACTCCAATTAGAGAAGTTGAGTTTGGTATTGAGTTAGTCCCCCGTGTTTCACTGATATCGATTGCTCCGTAAAGGATGGCTTCGACCGAATTGAAAGAGTTAAATACTCAATTGCAAGAGTTGACAGATAAGGGTTTTGTGAGACCAAGTTATTCTCCCTGGAGTGCTTCAGTGTTGTTCGTAAAGAAGAAAGACAGGACTATGAGACTTTGTATAGATTACCGTCAGCTTAATAAGGTAACCATTAAGAACAAGTATCCTTTGTCGAGGATTGATGATTTATTTGACCAACTGAAAGGAGCGACAGTGTTCTCAACGATAGATTTGAGATCTGACTACTACCAATTGAGAGTTAAAGAGTCAGATGTGTCGAAAACCGAAACAAGGTACGGGCACTATGAATTCCTTGTTATGCCCTTCAGACTGACGAATGCTCCTGCAGTTTTTATGGACTTGATGAACTAGATTTTCAGATCATACCTGGATAGGTTTGTAGTGGTGTTCATTGATGACATATTGATATATTCTAGTAATGAGTCCGAGCATGCCGAACACTTGAAAACTATTTTGCAGACTTTGAGAGATAAGAAGTTGTATGCTAAGTTCAGTAAAAGTGAGTTTTGGCTCCGAAAAGTTAGATTTTTAGGACATATTATCTCAGGCGATGGCATTCAAGTTGATCCAAGTAAGATTTCAGCAATTGTTGATTGGAAACCGCCAAGGAATGCATATGAAGTTAGAAGCTTTTTCGGCCTAGCCAGTTACTACCGCCGATTTGTCAAAGGTTTTTCGATGATTGCTATCCTTTGACCAAGTTGTTGCAAAAAGATGTCAAATTTGTATGGTCCGAAAAATGTCATCAAAGTTTTGAGAAGTTGGAAGCCTTATTGACTAAGGCACCAGTTTTAGTGCAACCTGAACCAGGAAAGGAGTTTGTGATTTATAGTGACACGTCCCTGAATGGATTGGGATGTGTATTGATGCAATAGGGCAAAATGATAGCCTATACCTCGAGACGATTGAAGCCAGATGAGAAGAATTACCCGAAGCATGATTTGGAATTAGCCGCAATTGTGTTTGCTCTAAAAATTTAGAGACATCATTTGTATGGTGAGAAATGCCATGTTTTTACTGATCACAAGAGTTTGAAGTATTTGATGACTCAGAAAGATTTAAATTTGCGGCAACGAAGATGACTTGAGTTACTGAAAGATATGAGTTAGTGATTTATTATCACCTAGGTAAGGTGAATGTAGTTGCAGATGCCTTGAGTAGGAAATCTTTGTTTGCCTTGAGAGCAATGAACATGAGGTTAACATGGTCTGACAATAATTCGATTATAGCTGAGTTGAGACCTAGACCGTTATTTCTTTAGCAAATTTGTGAAGCTCAGAAACGTGACTGTTATTTGCAAGCCAAGAGAGCTCATTGTGAATCGGTTAGTGATTCAGATTTTCATGTCGGATCCGATGATTGTTTGATTTTCCGAGGTAGAGTTTGTGTACCAAAAAATGAACTTTGCTGTGTCGGATTTGTGGTCCCGAAACCACTATTTCTGTAACACCCCAGACTCGGTCTAGAAGTTAGGCCCGAATCTGGCATGTCACATCAAAGGCATATTTCAAAATGATTTTGCCAAGTTAAATTGTAGGGCCCAAAAGCCCAAAACCCATGAGTCTTGTTAAGTAATGATAAAAGCCCATTTTATAGCTTTAAGTATTTCGAAAACCAAGTTTAAGCATAAGAAATTGACTTAAGTTTAATCATTAAGTAAATAGTTAAAACATTAAAACCCAAAATTTAAATCAAATCAAAGTACAAGGCCTTATAACATTCAACGAAAGTAAAACAACTAAAACCATATCCTTTGAAACAAATAAATAAATATAAAAATTTAAACATCTTGTAGTGTGGCCATCTCCGAGTCCTCTCCCACATCGAGCCGTTTACTGAGGATTACATGATACATTAAATAAAGGGTGTGAGTTTTGAAACTCAGTGTGTACAACCCTTGGCAAATCAACATACAAATATTCACATTGGGCCTAAGCCCTATCGAAATCGGTGGTCTTGGGACTTAGCCCACAATGACCTCATATCATATCATATGTAAGACAAAGTAATGCAAAACCCTCCCAAAAATCCATCTGCTACACACCATTTCCCTTCCAACCCTACACACCTGTGGGGATTTTTAAATCGACCCACCCATCCTCTACACACTAAAGGTAGCACTCACAGCGGCACTACTCAACGTTGTAGCAAAGCTGCTAATCATATAATGGGCTTAAAGCCACTGGTGGATCTATGGTCGTCAAGCGACTATGCGATCCTCAAATCTTCCTCCGTACCTTAATTCCCGCCCATATGCATCCTAAGCAGAATATCATATGAATGCAACATGCACATGAGTAACATCCACAAAACTCATACTCATCACATAGGGGTATTTTCGTCATTTCACAACTCAAGGGTAGGTAGAGCATCTAGGTAATTTTGAAATTTTGTAAATCAGGGATATTTTGTAACACCCCAAACCCGGCCTAAACGTCCCGACCAGATCTGGCATGTCACATGAAAGGGTTGTTAAGGAAAGTTGCGTGTTTGCTAAAATGTTCGTACTTTTTTTTAAAACTTCGAGTTTAGGTGTTTGTTTATAAAAACCTGCTTACTCAATGTCTATTTTAGGAAAATTGTGATTAATTTGAAAACTGCTTTATTTAGGAGAGTCGAGTTTGAATTGTTGGTAAAAATCTTGTTATTACTAGAAATCAGCTTCAATGAATTTGAACGTGTGATATTTTGAAAACTGTTTTGACGTTTAAGAGAAACTGATGTTTAATCAATTATAGTTTGAAAAGCCATTCGTTAACATTTTGGAAAAACTACAGGTATTAAGGTTTTAGAAAAATCCCGTATTGACATTTAATAATGCGCAGAAAGCGAATTAAAAGTTTAAAAACCAAATAAAATACCAAAGGCCTTATTACAGAACTTAAACTCAAATTAAAATAAAAAATTTAAAGTAAAGAAAAATGAAATTTACTAAAGAAACGACGTATGGCCACCACAGAGTCCACCTCGGCTCCAAATCCTCACTGCTGGGGATTACCCGAAAAGTTAAAGCAGAGGGGTGAGTTACGAGAACTCAGTGTGTAATTCCCCATTCGGACAAAACTGGGCCTAAGCCCATGAAAACAGTTTAGGCCTTAGTCCATACGGAAGTACGATGGCTCGAAGCCCATACAGAAATAAACTGGGCCTTAGCCCTAATAGCATGAAAAAATAGAATAATATATGCAATGCAACCCAGCCCAAACTAATATTCCATCCGCTACACACCACCCGTATCCAGCCTAACACACCTGTGGGGATTTCTACAATCAACGCTCCATCCGCTACACACCTCGATGGCAGTCACGTTGCTCATGGTCGAAATTGTGGTAGGGCCACTGAAAATATGTGGCAGAGCCACTGAAATACACTTCCCCGATCATCAATATCCCGATCCCATGCAATATACGATGGCATAATATTTAATGCATGCATGACGTATCAATATCGCAGATAAACAGGTTACATAGTCATGCCAAATCTACCCGAAGGGTATAATCGTAAATTTACTCACCTGGCTATTTCCAAACTTACCCGGATCTTACCCCTTAAGGGTATTTCGATTTTCAACCAATACACATAATAATACATTGGGTAACGAATAAAGGTTTGAGATTACACACCTGATTACGTGGAGAACTAGACACTCCCGATCGACGTCACCTAAGAGAATACATCGCACAATTAGCTTACAGCCAAACAATGGGAGATCTATAACCCACATCTAAACAACGATTTGCTAATACTTACCCTCACTATCATGAACAACTATGATTTGCTTATCCGAATCGGATGTCGACTCCCTTCCACAACCCGACGGGAAATCCCGAATCGCTGACACCTTTCACAGTTTGAACTTGGGAGTAGAGACTACGTGTCCACTGCCCTTAGGCTCCCTAATCGATGCCCCTTTACAACAGCTACCACGCTCCTCCATGAAGAAATTCTTGATTACAATATGTCAAAACTCTAAGCTCGAAAGCGACAACACACCACACTACTTACTAAGAATAACGACACTTCTTAGCTATACTCGAATGTTGGTTACTCCTTTCGGTTACTAGGATGAGTCCCTAAATACAATACGAGTTAGAACCAACGTTCCAAAATAAAATAGTAAAGAAACGGCCTTTCGGCCTAAATGAATCAGGAATGAGGGCATCCGTCCATCCCCCCTATTCAGCTATGGCCACTTACCAAGATGCCCTAGATTCGACCACTGCTTACAAGAGCTTCATCTTCTACGAAGGAACAAACATGATTCACGGTGGAGAGGGTATTCAGATTTGGCCTAAAATAAAAAAAGAGTTAAGAGATAGGAGTTTTTGGTTCTTTAAGAGAGAAAAGAGAAAAGAGATAGGGAAACATAATAAAGGAAAGTGAACACACTACCTTCAACTAGAAAAGAACCGGGGGGGAGGAGATTCGGCAACCGGGGAGATAAAACTTCAAGAAACAATTCGGCGACGGAGAAAAGACTAGACAAGAGGAAAAGGAGTAGGGGTTTCGATTTAATGGAGAGAAGTAGAGAAGTAAAGAAGGAGAATTAAGGTTCAGCTATGTGGGAAAAAAATGGAAAGAAATGGTAAAGAGAGATTCGGCTATTGGCAATAGAGGAGACAAAATGTTGAGGAGGTTCGGCTATGGTGACACAAGGGAGAACAAATGATACGGGGAAAGTAGAAAAGAGTAGATGAGTGCAGAAGTGCAGAGAAGTTTTGGCTCACTGATATTTAGGTAACAACCAAGAAAAAGAGTATAAACACCAAATGGAGAAAAGAGGGAGAGAAAACTATCAATTCGGCAAGAAGACTTTTAGAAGAAAAGACCCGAAATTCACACACCCTCAAAGGATTCTGTTTTACTACCTAGTTTCAAAATGCCGAATTTCCCTTGCCAAAACAACCCATAGCCGAAATTCTCCTCCCACAACTCCCATATTCGGCCAACTCCCAACCCCCTTTTCCAAATCTCTTGATCCTTTCCTTGATTCTCTCCTACACTTACTCCCCTCTACTCTTTCAAATTAATTTGACTGAGTCACCAACCTCCTTGCAGAGTCCAAGCGGGATACCACCTCTTCTCCATCTTCGGCATAAAAATAAATGCCATATTTGCAGTATGTGGGATTCGAACACCCAACCTCCCTGCACACCCCTTGACGCCACACCACCTTGCCACATGCTCACTTGTGTTATCAAAACACAAACAATTATACTCAAATCCTACCTCCACTAGCTCTCCCCCCTTAAGTGCCCAAAAAGCAAAATTTTACCAAGGTCCCAACACGACCCTAGGCCTTCCTAGGACCCCCAAACACGCCTAAATAACAACATAACAATCACAAGACATGCAATTACCCAAATTTTACAGACCCTCATATTTAGGATGTTACAGTTCTACCCCCCTTAAAGAAATTTCGGCCTCAAAATTTACCAGATTAAAAGAGATGAGGGTATTGTTGTCGCATTGCCTCTTCCGGCTCCTACGTGGCTTCCTCTGAACTGTGATTACGCCACAACACTTTGACCAATGGAACCGACTTCCTCCTCATAACATCCCGATCCAAAATCTGCACTGGTTCTTCTTCAAAAGACAGATCGAGTCTTACCTCAATTTCTTCCACCGGCACTATGTGAGACGGATCTGAACGGTAGCGCCTTAGCATCGAAACATGAAACACATTATGTATCTGGCTCAACTCCGAGGGTAACTCAAGCTGATAAGCCACTAGTCCCACACGCTTCAACACTCGATAAGGCCCGATGAATCTGGGGCTCAACTTGCCCTTCTGTCCAAATCTTAAAACCTTTTTCCAAGGCGAGACTTTTAAAAAGACCTGATCCCCCACTGAAAATTCTATCTCCCTACGCTTCAGATCCGTATACGATTTTTGTCTATCGGAAGCTTCTTTTAACCGGTCCCAAATCAGCTTAATCTTTTCCTCTATTTCTGAAATCAACTCTAGACCCAACAACTGCCGCTCACCTAGCTTGGTCCAACAGGTAGGGGTACGACACCTACGACCATACAACGCCTCATAAGGTGCCATCTAAATGGTTGAATGATAACTGTTGTTGTACGCGAATTTAGCCAACGGTAGATAATCTTCCCAACTACCCCTAAAGTCAATCACACAGCCCCTTAACATGTCTCCGAATCGATTACCTTCCGATCGACCCGATGATGCAGCCGTGGGTGGAATGTTGTGCTGAAATCTAGCCTTGTACCCAAAGCTTCATGCAACGCCTTCCAGAATCGTGATGTAAATATAGGGTCCCTGTCTGATATGATAGACACTGGTACCCCATACAACGTCACGATTTCTGCCACGTACAGCTTGGCCAACTTCTGTAACGAATAGTCGATACGAACCGGTATGAAGCGAGCAGACTTAGTCAACTGGTCAACGATTACCCACATCGAATCTTTCTTAGTAGGCGTTAGGGGTCGCCCACTAACAAAATCCATTGTTATCCTCTCCCACTTCTAGAGTGGAATCTTCAGGGGTTGCAGCAACCCCGAAGGAAACTGATGTTCTACCTTCACCTGCTGACATGTCAAACACTTACTCACAAAATCGGTAACTTTCTGTTTCAGACTAGGCCACCAATACAGTTCACATAGGTCCCAATACATCTTGCTTCCACCGGGATGCATAGCGTATGGGCTACTATGCGCTTCCCACAGAATCATCTGCCTCAATTCAGAGTCCTTTGGCATACAAATTCTTCCACGGAAACATAGTACCCCTTTATTTTTCAACCCAAAATCCATTGTCTCCCCACTTTCCACTTGCTAAAGTCGAAAACCCAACAATTCATCCAACGATTGCTTTTCCTTAATTTGACCTACCCATGTCGGCTTCACCTGCAGTTTCGCTAACAAGCTGCCATCTTGGTAAAGGCTGAGATGAGCAAACATTACTCTCAAATTCGATATCACCTTACGACTCAACGCATCTGCCACCATGTTGGCTTTACCCGGTTGATACTCAATCGAGCAGTCATAGTCTTTCAGCAACTCAATCCAGCTCTGCTGTCTTAAATCCAGCTCCTTCTAGGTAATGAGATATTTTAGACTCTTATGATCCGTATAGATAACCGACTTTTCTCCGTACAAATAGTGCCTCCATATCTTTGGGGCGAACACCACTACAGCTAGCTCCAGGTCATGAGTGGGATAGTTCATCTCATGGGCCTTAGTTGACGAGATGCATATGCTACCACCTTCCCTTCTTGCATTAACACACAACCCAAACTTGTGTACGATGCATTGCAATAGACGACAAATTCCTACCCAGCCTCAGGCTGAATCAATACTGGTGCCTCAGTCAGAATCTTCTTTAACTTTTCAAAATTTTCCTGTTGCTTATCGGTCCACAGAAACGATACTTCTTTCTGTAATAACTAGGTTAAAGGTGCAGCAATCAACGAAAACCCCTCAATGAACCTTCTGTAGTACCCAGCCAAACCTAGAAAACTTCAAATTTCCACCACTGACTTTGGTGGTTTCCAATCCAATACAGCTTCGATCTTTCGGGGATCAACCTTAATTCCCTCGGAAAAAACAACATGCTCCAAAAAGATCACTTCCTTCAGCCAAAATTCACACTTGCTGAATTTGGCATACAGTTGCTTTTCTCTCAAAATCTGCAGAATTGTTCAAAGATGTGAATCATGATATTCCTCTGATCTCGAATACACCAGGATGTCGTCTATGAACACTACCACAAACCAATCTAGATAGGCTTGGAAGACCCGATTCATCATGTCCATGAAAGCGGCCGGTGTATTAGTCAATTCGAACGGTATCACTAGAAACCCGTAATGCCCATGACGAGTTTGGAAAGCAGTCTTGTGAATATCCGCATCATTGACCCTTAACTGATGATACCCTGGTCTCAAATCTATCTTCGAGAAAACTAAAGCTCCTCGCAGCTGATCGAACAAGTCGTCAATCCTAGGTAGCGGGTATTTGCTCTTAATAGTCAACTTGTTCAACTGACGATAGTCAATGCACATACGCATCGACCCATCCTTTTTCTTCACGAACAAAATCAGCGCTCATCACGAAGATACACTTGGTCAGATAAATGCCCCGTCTAACTGCTCTTGGATCTGAGCTTTTAGTTCTGCCAGCTCCTTTGCCGCCATTCTATAAGGAGCGATGGACACCGGAGCTGTTCCTGGAAGTAGCTCAATGCCAAATTCCACCTCACGATTCGGAGGTAACACCGGAAGCTCTTCAGGAAAGGCATCCGAGAACTTCTTTACAGTCCTGACATCCCCTACAGACAATTCCTTGGCATCCGATGTGCTGATGAAAGCTAGGAACACCTCACACCCTTTTCACACCATCTTTTCGACCTTAAGTGCCGAAATCACATGGGACAAATAATCTCTCCTTTCCCCTATCACGATTACTTCCTCATCCTCTGGAGTTCTTAAAACCATACGCTTAGCAGCGCAATCCAAGTTTGCACGATGCTTAACTAGCCAGTCCATGCCTAAAATAAGGTTAAACTCGCCGAACGACAGTTCCATCAAATCCGCCAGGAATATCACCCCCCTGAACCTCTAGAGGCACATCCCTAAACAATTTATTCACTACCACAGATTGTCCTAAAGGGCTAGTCACGGACATTTCTCTAGAAGCAACCTCAAATTCTATATCCAAAGTCCCAGATACGGTACAGGCAACATATGAATGTGTAGACCCAATATCTATTAAAGCAGTAAATGGCACATCAAATATAAGAAACGTACCGGTTATGACGTCTAGTGCGTCGCCATCCTCTCAACGTCTAGTCACATAGACCAGCCCTGGCTGTCTTGCATCTGTATTACCAGCACCTCCTCTCGGTGCTCTACGACCTCGACCAAATCCATTCCCTCCTCTGGCCAGACCACAACCTCTCGGTGGCTGCTGACCACCTCTTCTTGGCTGTGTAAATCCCTGACCTACCGAACGCGCCCTAACCAACTCCTGTGGACAGTCTTTTATTGGATAATCCCTAGACCCACATTTGAAACATCCCCCAGTTCTTCTCTAACACTCCCCCGGATGTGTTCTCCCAAACTATGCACAAGGTCGCAGCTGACCTACATCAACTGGCATCACAGCCTGAGCTGGCCCATCTAACCTAGGCCTCTTTTGGAAACCCCTAGAAGAACCTGACGTCCCAAAACCTCTCTTACTCTTGCCCCCATCCTTATCCTGGTTCTGCCTCTCAGAACGTTTCACCTCTTCAGTAATCTTGGCTTTTTCCACCAATACAGCAAAATCCCTTTCTCGCTTGGGGCTATTAGTACCCGCAGCTCGTCTCGCAGACCATCCTCGAAGCGAACACAATGCTCATAGTCAGTCGCCACTATACCCCATACGTATCGACGCAAGCGTAGAAACTCCGCCTCATATTCTGCCACGGATTTATTCCCCTGGACCAAGTTCAAAAATACTTTCCTCTAGGCGTCCACAAAACTCGCCCCGACATACTTTCCGTGGAACGCTGTCTTAAAGAAGTCCCAGGTGATACGATCTTCTGGAGTACCTTCCCTTACTGTGAGCCACCACTGGTACGCCTCATCTCGTAGGAAGGATACTGCTCCTTTCAATTTTTCCTCCGCTTTGAAGTCCAGATCATCCATAATCCGCTCAACCGCCTCCAACCAATATCCAGCTACGTTTGGGACCATGCCAGAAATGCCCCTAAATATCTCAGCCCCGTTTGCCTGAAGCCGCTCAGGCTCAGGAATAGATTTTAGGCCCATTGACACAGTATTTGCTCCAACAACCCGCTCTATAACTCGCAACATAGCCTGGGACAAAGCATCATCCCTCCAGCTCGATCATGGGACCCCATTTCGGTCACCGGTGATGAAGGTGCTTCCATTTCAGGCATGTGCCCAGATGCCTTAGACCCAACCCCAGCACCTTGGCCTCTACTTCGGCCACGTCTACCGCGTCCACGTCCTCTCATACTCATGTTTGCTGGATCGTATTAATCTGATTATAAATTTTATGAATCAGTATATAATTTTAATGTTTATTAACAAATGTCTTATGTAAAGTAGGTATAAGAGTTGTTCTAGCAGATCAAACTCCCTAATGTCTCAGTTTCTATAGTCTTAGCTAACAGTCTCATTATACTATCATTAACTCTAATAGTTTCTCTAAAAACACTTCATACATTATCAAACAAAATCAGAAGACTTACGGATTTGGTGCCGGAGACTCGGGTGCCATACCTTCAAAAAGAATATATTTTCTAAACCATCTTTCAATCCATTTTTGGGAAACATTTTTCAAACTTATTCCACAGTCGAGTTTTGCAAACCTGGCTCTGATACCATAAAATGTAACACCTCAAACCTGTCTTAAGCGTCCCGACCGGATCTGGCATGTCACATGGAAAGGTTGTTAAGGAAAGTTGCGTGTTTGCTAAAATGTTCGTGCTTTTTTTTAAAACTTCAAGTTTAGGTGTTTATTTATAAAAAACTACTTACTGCATATTTTAGGAAAATTGTGATTAATTTGAAAACTGCTTTATTTAGGAGAGTCGAGTTTGAATTGTTGGTAAAAATCTTGTTATTACTAGAAATCAGCTTCAGTGAATTTGAACGTGTGATATTTTGAAAACTGTTTCGACGTTTAAGAGAAACTAATGTTTAATCAAGTATAGTTTGAAAAGCCATTCGTTAACATTTTGGAAAAACAACAGGTATTATGGTTTTAGAAAAATCCCGTATTGACATTTAATAATGTGCAGAAAGTGAATTAAAAGTTTAAAAACCAAATAAAATACCAAAGGCCGTATTACAGAACATAAACTCAAATTAAAATAAAAAATTTAAAGTAAAGCAAAATGGAATTTACTAAAGAAACGACGTATGGCCACCACAGAGTCCACCTCGACTCCAAATCCTTACTGTTGGGGATTACCTGAAAAGTTAAAGCAGAGGGGTGAGTTACGAGAACTCAGTGTATAATTCCCCATTCGTACAAAGCTGGGCCTAAGCCCACGAAAACAGTTTGGGCCTTAGCCCATACGAAAGTACGATGGCACGAAGCCCGTACAGAAATAAACTGGACCCTAGCCCTAATAGCATGACAAAATAGAATAATATATACCATGCAACACAGCCCAGCCTAATATTCCATCCGCTACACACCACCCATATCCAGCCTAACACATCTGTGGGGATTTCTACAATCAACCCTCCATCCGCTACACACCTCGATGGCAGTCACGCTGCTCATGGTCGAAATTGTGGCAGGGCCACTGAAAATATGTGGCAGAGCCCCCGAAATACGAAATATGTGGCAGAGCCACCGAAATATGTGGCAGAGCCACCGAAATACACTTCCCTGATCATCAATATCTCGATCCCATGCAATATACGATGGCATAATATTTAATGCATGCATGCACGTATCAATATCACAGATAAACAGATTACATAGTCATGCCAAATTTACACGAAGGGTATAATCGTAAATTTACTCACCTGGCAATTTCCAAACTTACCCGGATCTTACCCATTAAGGGTATTTCTATTTTCAACCAATACACAGAATAATACATTGGGTAACGAATAAAGGTGTGAGATTACACACCAGATTACGTGGAGAACTAGACATTCTCGATCGACGTCACCTAAGACAATAAATCGCACAATTAGCTTACAGCCAAACAATAGGAGATCTATAACCCACATCTAAACAATGATTTGCTAATACTTACCCTCACTATCACGAACAACTATTATTTGCTTATCCAAATCGGATGTCGACTCCCTTCCATAACCCGGCGGGAAATCCCAAATCGCCGACACTTATACGCCGTTTGAACTTGAGAGCAGAGACTACGAGTCCACTCCCCTTAGGCTCCCTAATCGATGCCTCCTTACAATGGCTACCACTGGCCTCTATAAAGAAAGTCTCGCTCAGAATATGTCAAAACTCTAAGGTCGAAAGCGACAACACACCACACTACTTACCAAGAATAACGACACTTCTTAGCTATACCCGAATGTTGGTTACTCCCTCTGGTTACTAGGTTGAGTCCCTAAATAAAACATGAGTTAGAACCGATATTCCAAAACAAAATAGTAAAGAAACGGCCTTTCGGCCTAAATGAATTAGGAATAAGGGCATCCTTCCATCCCTCCTATTCGGCCTTGGCCACTTACCAAGATGCCCTAGATTCGGCCACTGCTTACAAGAGCTTCGCCTTCCACGAAGGAATAAACACGATTCACGGTGGAAAGGGTATTCAGATTCGGCCTAAAATAGAAAAAAGAGTTAAGTGATAGGTGTTTTTGGTTCTTTAAGAGAGAAGAGAGAAAAGAGATAGGGAAACATAATAAAGGAAGGTGAACACACTACCTTCAACTAGAAACGAACCGGTACGGGAGGAGATTCGGCAACCAGGGAGATAAAACTTCAAGAACCAATTCAGCGATGGAGAAAAGGCTAGACAAGAGTAAAAGGAGTAGGGGTTTTGGTTTAATAGAGAGAAGTAAAGAGGTAAAGAAGGAGAATTAAGGTTCGGCTATGTGGGAAAACAAATGATAAGAAATGGTAAAGAGAGATTCGGCTATTGGCAATAGAGGAGACGAAATGTTGAGGAGGTTCGGCTATGGTGACACAAGGGAGAACAAATGATAAGGGGAAGGTAGAAAAGAGTAGATGAGTAAAGAAGTGCAGAGAAGTTTCGGCTCACTGATATTTAGGTAACAACCAAGAAAAAGAGTATAAACACCAAATGGAGAAAAGAGGGAGAGAAAACTACCAATTCGGCAAGAAGACTTTTAGAAGAAAAGACCCGAAATGCATACACCCTCAAAGGATTCGGTTGTGCTACCTAGCTTCAAAATGCCGAATTTCCCTTGCCAAAACAACCCATAGCCGAAATTCTCCTCCCACAACTCCCATATTCGGCCAACTCCCAACCCCCTTCTCCAAATCCCTTGATCCTTTTCTTGATTCTCTCCTACACTTACTCCCCTCTACTCTTTCAAATTAATTTGACTGAGTCACCAACCTCCTTGCAGTGTCCAAGCCGGATACCACCTCTTCTCCATCATGGGCACAAAAATAAATGCCATATTTGCAGTATGTGGGATTCGAACACCCAACCTCTCTGCACACCCCTTGACGCCACACCACCTTGCCACATGCTCACTTGTGTTATCAAAACACAAACAATTATACTCAAATCCTACCTCCATTAGCTCCCCCCCTTAAGTGCCCAAAAAGCAAAATTTTACCAATGTCCCAACATGACCCTAGGCCTCCCCAGGACCCCCAAAAACGCCTAAATGACAACATAACAAGCACAACACATGCAATTACCCAAATTTTTTAGACCCCCATATTTTGGATGTTATAGTTTTGGTAATTCTGCAACCCATGGGTATTTTGGTTATTTTCAAATCAGGGGTATTTTAGAAATTTTACAAATCTAAGGGTATTTTGGTAATTTACAAATCTAAGGGTATTTTGGAAATTCATAGATCAGGGGTCTTTTCGTCCCTCTCGGGTTTTAGTTATGAACTTTGGCCCATTAACAAGTCCTTACGGTCAAAGTGAACAGACGTTATGCACTAGGTAGGATTCCAGAGAAGAGGAGGTGGGCCGCTAGGGCCGCTTAAGTACCAAGCTCTCCCTAGATACAATCCTAGACATGCACATGCCCGTTACCACACTCTAACCTAGCGACTTGTCCACAGACAATGTTTAATGATTATAAAGTCTTATGCAGTTTAAGAGTTGTTCAGTACTAAGCCTAAAGTCCATAAAACCCTAGCATACTAATTTATGTCCCCATAATGCCCATCAACTCAATTCACGTTCATATAACCCATAATGGCCACATCACATTTTTATGGCCCACTAGGCCCAAATCTCAGTCGTATGACCCATTAGGCCCAAAACAAATCCAGATCATATAACATGCATGCTTAACCCAATTAATATAATCAAATTAATCCATTTCATCAAACTTAGCCTCAGGGCCCACCGGGCCTATTTAGCCACTTTCACCTTTTCGACTTTTCGGCATTACCAATTTTGTGTGTGCATAGTGTTCGTACACACCTGGATACCGTGACATGCTATTCTATCCTTAGCCTTGATCCTACAACCAACCAACCTTCAATCAACCACTCATACTTAATCAAAATATTTACTCAAAAGCCGAAACCTTACCATGTGCCACTGGGTTCTAATGGCCCTTCCTTCGCTACAAATCACAAGTGTTCCCTAGATCTACACTCACACATACACCATCAAAATTTGGGTGACTCGTAATCCACACATTCGGCCATTCACTTCAACCATAATCGAGTTGAGTATCTTTACCCTTACTAATGATCCTACCACGCTTGCGATCTCTGACACTTACCCTTGTTAATACAAGATCACTGATAATGAAAAATTAGATCGCCCTTCGGCTTCTAACAAAACATACTAAGGGGAGTTAACAGAATACTTACCGAATCCAACCTTAGATCCTGCGGCCTAGATAACTATCGAATGAGATTCAACTTTTAACCTTGACTGAGAGTAGCTACCAACTGATTTATGATAGAGAAAAACAATAAAGATTCAGCACTAATGGGGATTTCAGCAAAGAAGAGAATTTGGCTATAGGGGAATTTGGCTTTCAGAGAAAGAAGAAGAACGCAACTCTAATAGGAATTTCGGCAAAAAGAATGATGGGTTTTCTTTTCGGCAAATGAAAGAATTCGGCTGAGGGGGAGAAAAGAAAAGTAATGGAAACCCAAGGAACCTTTCAAAAGAATTTGGTAAAGAAAAGAAAGACTGATCTATTTGCAAAACTCTCCAAATGCTGAAAGCCACAATGAAAATTCGTAATACCCCCTACAAGACCCAAAAATGGCACTCATCTACACTCCTAAGCTGAATTTATACACTCTCCTCTTCCCAAAACGGAACCAAATCTTCACACTTCTAAGCTCCTAACTTTTCTCCCTGATAACACCTTAGCCTTATCCGAATTTCCCTCCATTATCAGTTCCCCTTACCACTCAAACACTCCAACGCAAGAGTTCATATTCAACACAACTCTGGTCATCCACCTATACAAAAGAAAACACTCCAAAAATACCACTCCTAATGCTCGAACCTTGGACCTCCTCAACTGACAACACGCCACCTTATAGCTCCCCAAGTGACGCCACTTGCCACTGGACCACAAGTCTGATTAAGAGGCCTAATGCCTGAGACTAGGGTCCGCTAAAGAAAGAAAAATAATTTTTTTCCTATGGTCTTACCTATCTCTAAGACTTCAAATAATCCCGATAATACCCTAAAATTAATATTCTAAGTGCTACTCATACATACCAACCTCAATGCACAAAAATTTAGAGTTTCGGGATTTTTGAGGCGTAAACCAAAAATTTTCCTAACCCTTTCTTGATCTTAGAACATCTCCAACACCCCTAAACACTTCAAATTCAATAACCCTTAAAGCCCACATGCCAATTGTCATTTTCTCGCTCACTTAAAAAAATTTTCTGAAATCCAAAGCCCAATAGGCCCAATTCTTCTAGGCCCAAATTCGAGGCATTACAGTTTCGACTAAGCCCAGAATCGGGCTGTTACAAAACCAAATCATACCAAACTCACATTCTTCATTCTTCAATATGGCTACCATTAACATGCATTGTATCATATAGACCTTCTAGCATACCAATGAACCAAACTCAATCATTTAGCAACAAAGCTATATAGCCATAAATAAGCATATAGCAAACCATTACAAAACACATAAATAAAAGGCATTGGCATATATACCTATATTAATAGGCTTACAACCATTTTAGCCAAAATAAGCCAATTACATGGCTAAATACCAAATCACCTTAAACAAATATAAGCCAACACATTTGGGCAAATTCATAATGACACATATACCAAAAATGACCAAGTCCCTATAAATGCCATAATTCAAAATGTTTAAAATCATTGATACCCAAAATGACAGTTTGATATTGTGATGAGATCTCTGACAATCTCCAATCCGAGCTAGCTTGGTAACGCTATAAAACATGGAAAAATAAACAGAGTAAGCTTTATAGCTTAGTAAGCTCGTATGAAAGAAGTAAAAAATTCTTACAATACATTTAACATTCAAGTAATATAATATAAGATAATGTAATTTACCATAATCTCATGACCATAATCCATTCCATGACAAACTCACCTTGAAATCATCATTTCACGAATTTAATAATCACAAGCTTTATGTACATACATATACCATCTCTTAATAATTTCATACTTATTCTCATCATCGGGATACCCAATGAACCACTCAGAATAATAATATCGGATACTCGTGAAACCTTGCACACAAGGTGTCACATATGTAGCCATTGCTACCTCTATCTCATAACACATATATGCTCGCTCTCGAGCTGTAACATGCCTAACCTGTATCCATTGCCGGACTAGGGTTACGAGGTATTACCACTCAAAATATAACATTTAAACAATCCAATTCGTACACATCAACATCTCATAATTAATTATTAACACAAAGTCCCTTTAGAAGGTCTACGAGGCCTTAAAGATACTTTAGAAGTGGTTCGGGACTGAACCGATCTTATACGGAAACTTTGCAGAACTTAGAAAATATTTCTTTCAAAACAGGGCACACGCCCATGTGGCTAGACCATGTGCCTCACACGGCCATGTCTTAAACCATGTCTTACCCGGTGTGCAACACTGACGTGGGTCACATGGCCTGCCACATGCCCGTGTGTCTGGCCCGTGTGCAAGTCTGACTTACTTCAAATTGGAACATTGAAGGACACGATCGAGACACACGCCCATTTGCTCAACTGTGTGGGTAATTATAGGCCATTTGCAATGTCAAATTGCCACCCATTTTGGGTCATTCCTATAAGCATCACACTATTCTCAATTCATGCCCAATTAATGGTCAAAATCTTACAAAAACATGCACAATTCATGTTAAAATATCCTTATTCATTTCCATGTACAATTCCATGCCAAAAGCATATGATTCACATTTCATTTCAAACCATTTCAAACATGCAATATATTCACCATTTCAACTACCAAATCAAATATGAAACACACTATTTCTATTTCACTAAAGCAGACCATAATGGCCATTCACACAAGACCATTAATACCCATCGCATACACCATTTTCATATAGCTATATTTACACATTTCAAAACATAATCAAAGTTCTCTAGCCTATACATGTCATACTTCAATATGTACATTTTCAAAAGGTACCAAAATATAGTTCGATAGTGTGGTGATGATCCTCGACGATCCCCGAGCTTCCATTAGCTTCGATAATCTATAAAACAAAGCAAACACATATAAAGTAAGCTTTCAAAAGCTTAGTAAGCCATATACAAATAAACTTATCACATAGAATAATTATAAACCATTTCATACATATGGTTGATGGTATAACACAATCACAAGTCATATTTATTTTATAATTCAATTGATCATGTTCACTTGCTCATAATCACATATCCCGTAATGTAACTCACATATCAATTGATCATATACATAAATACCTTTCATTTCCAAATTTCATATACATACATACATATGTACCAAAATTCAGATGCACATTCGTATACTCACTCATTTCTTAGTATGCCTGTTGAACCCCTTTAGAATCAAATAGGATACTCGGATAGCTCGTATAATGCCAACATCCCAGACGGGGTCTTACATGTAATTAAATATCGATGCCTCTGTCCCAGAAAGGGTCTTACACGAAATCATATACGGTGCCGATGTCCTAGACATTGTCTTACACGTAAATCTCAAATCGATGCCAACGTCCCAGACGTGGTCTTACACGATAACTCATACCGAAATCTTATGTATTCTTATGGTTCTTACGTGGCTTTTCAGACGTCAACACATTATTGAAATTTTCTCGGATTTCACATATTCAGCTCCAATAGTCATTCATCACATTTCATTCACATATAAGCAATTATAATCCAATTGAAACACATTTATTTGTATATAGACTTACCTCGTACGGGAAAGAACGGAAAAGAATGACTATTCAACTTCTTTCGATTTCCCCCGATCTAATTCTGTTTTCTTTGGTTCTTGATCTATACACATTCAAATTTAACTCTTTTTCACCAAACCATTCAATTCAATCCATTTGCACATATTTAGGGCATTTTACAAACTAGCCCTCGCACTTTCATAATTTGACATTTTAGTCCCTATTTCATAAAATCACAAAATACACAAAATTTCACATTTTTCTTGCTTAGCCAAATTTTCATGGAGTTCATTTAAGCCCATACATTTCATTTATTTCATATTTTAGTCCTTCAATTTATCATTTTCAAAATTTAGCCCATAATACTCAAATTTATCAAAAATCCAAATACAAAACATGTTAACCCAACACATATCTTTCATTTTTCATCAACTTACATCACAGAGCTCACAATTTCATCAATGGAATAACTCAAAATCTTCATCAAATTCAAAAATCATGACATGGGCTAGCTAGAATACTTAACAACGATCACAAAAACATAGAAATCATCAAAAACCGAACAAAAATGAACTTACAATTGAGCCTTGAGGTAGCCGAATGTTTCAAAGCTTCCAAACCCTAGCTATTTTCTTATTTTCGATTGGAGAATTGAGAAAGATGAACATTAAAATGGTTTTGTTTTATTTAATATACATAAATACATGATTTACCATTTTACCCTTGGTAATTAAACTATTTAATCATCAAATATAAGGCCATTAATGTCCATTAACTTTATCAATGGCATAATAACATCATAAGGACCTTTGGCTTAGTAAACCATATCAAATAGACACTTTTAACTTATAGCAGACTATTTTTACATTTTCTACAATTAAATTATTTTATCAAATCGGCACACAAACGATAAAATTTTCATACAAAATTTTCACACATATCAATTCATATACTATAAAAACAGAAAATAGTATTAAAATATTTTTTGACTTGGAGTTGTGGTCTTGAAACCACTATTCTAACTAGGGTATAAACCGGACTGTTACACGAGCCATCAATGGGCTTCCTCACACAAGCTGCCAGTCAAGACGTAGCTACACGGTGCTGCTCACACAAGCTGTCAAGTAATCGCAACATATGCCAGTATACTCAGCTACCGGGAAGACGTACAGGACCAGCACCCAGATCACATAACATAATATACTAGTGACATGTCACTTGCATCCTAATCTATTCCTAAGGTTCGATTGGGATTTCTCACTTTCCAAAACATCGTCGAACGTGTCCGTAGAGTCATTTACACACTTCATACAAAATTAAAGCATTTAAAATACAATTATAATAAAGCTTTTTTACATACGAACTTACCTCGAATACAAAAACGGCAAAAGAAATCTATTCGTCAATTACTTTGTATTTCCCCCGATCTAGACCCGAACTTCATTTTTCTTGATCTATAATACCACATTTAACTCATTTAATCATCAAGCTATTCAATTTAATCCAAATCACATTATAGAAAAAATTAAATTTTTGCCCCTAACATTTCAACATTTTACAATTTAGTCTCTAGGCTCGTAAAATGAATTTCATTCAATTTCATTACAACCCAAGCCTAGCCGAATATTACTTGTACACATAACAGCCCACATTTTTCATTTATTCACACTTTTCTACACATTTTATAACCTTTTACAAATAAGTCCCTATTTGACGTTTTTATCAAAAATCACTTTACAAATGTTGTTTATCCAACAACAAACATGCATTTTCTATCATCAAACATCAAAATACAAGCACATCCAACATGGGTGAAATTTTAGAATTTAACTTTCTTTCGAATTAGTTCTTGAAATAGTTAGATTGAGCTGCCATGATCTCAAAATGTAGAAATCATTAAAAACGGGACAAGAACGGACTTACAATCGAGCTTGAAAGTTGGCCAAACCCTAGCTATGTCTTCTCCTCAAAATATTCGGCTAGGGGGACTAAATTGAAGAAGGTGGACATCTTTTATTTAGTTAATTTGTCTTTATTTACCAAATTACCAAATTACCCTTCAGTAACCTTTATAAATTCACCTACTCTCTGCCCATTTTTGTCCACCCTAAAGTATAATGGTCTAATTGCCATTTAAGGACCTCTAATTAAAAATTCATAACAATTTACTACCTTTAACTTATAGAATGCAAATTTTGCACCTATTGCAATTTAGTTCTTCTAGTCAAATTGAGCACTTAATCGATAAAATTTCTTAACGAAATCTTCACACAACTATTCTATCATGCTGTAGACCTTAAAGAAATAATAAAATAAATATTTCTACTTTGTATTTGTGGTTTCGAAACCACTATTCTGATTTTTCCCAAAAATAGGCTATTACAACCACAAGGTTTATCAACTATATAACCGTCAACTCACAAATGGGTAGGTCCATCAACATCACATATACTTTCCATTCATAACATAATAAAATCTTATAAGTTGTATTACATAATTATCAACCTTTTATTAAGACAATGAACCATTACATTTACTTACTTAGCATAAGCTTAATTACATTCTCAATTCACAAATTAGTATGTTTATCCACGACCTAGATAAATTCATCCATAGCTTAAGTAAATTTCTCACATATAAGTAAGTCCTTCAACTCATCAGTCCTTTTATATCATCATATTACATCTCAATTATGAACTTACTGTTTTATTACCTTTTCTTACTTGTTTCATTTGCATAATACAAGACATAAGCATAAATATCCACCATAACCACAAGCTTGACACAAGCCTAAACATCATCATCAATACACATGTTAGTGCATTTATACATAACTCTTTAGGAATCAACCACATGATAAACCATTTCATTAGAAAATACATCTTTTGATTCATACTACCTTTTCATGAACATAAGCATATTTCCTTTTGGACATTTACCGTTTTAATGTATAATATTATCATTAAGCATGATATAATCCAACCATAAGCTTGGCATACCAACTACACATGTTATTGCATATACACATAATTCACCTAAAATATCATAAGGTAAGTCATTGTACATGAAAAAATTCATTTTGAAATCATCAATTTCATGAACATAAGTATACTTTCATTGAACATTTCCTTTTTAATCATTTTCATAGATTCATAACTTAAGTCATTTGAACACTTGCCGTTCCTTTCCTTTTCATGCTCGTTGAACTAGTAACTTGACTCAAATACTCAAGTACCTACACCACATTAGGGGCATCATAGATGCATAACAGGGGCACCAAAGTGCACCGAATTAATTTTTCATATATATAAATAAATTAACTGGAGAACAACAATAATAATTACAAGTCAATTACATTAAATAACAAACCACTATGAACTTACCTGACTAAACTACAGAAATGACTAAGTACAAGGGCTTTTTGGTGTTTTTTTCTCTTCTCCTTGATTTTTCACTTGTTCTTGATCTAAATTAACCATTTCATTCAATTCATTAACTCAAAAGGCAAAACCAATTCATTTTATGCAATTTAGTCCTTTATGAAATTTTTAAAAAATTACCCTCAACTTTTCATTTTTATCGAATTTAGTCCCTATGTCCTAATCATGCAAATAAACCAATTTTATTGAAAACCCATATCAATTGAATGTTCATTGCTTCCATTACAGCCCATATTTGTAACAATTTAACATGAAGTCCTTGTATTTTTACTATTTCAACAATTTAGTCTCTAATCATTAAATTCATCAAAATCACTTAACAAAAAACTTATATATAACAACTAATACCTCAAATTCATCATTTAACATCTAAAATCACAAAAATTCATCAATGGAGACATTCAAAATCTTTAACAGTTTCAAAAAAGAAGGTACGAGCTAGTTGGGCCTAGTTGCAACGATATCAAAAACATAAATATTACAAGAAACCGATAAAAAATGACTTAACAATTGTTGCTTGAAGCTATATGTGGGCTAGGTTTCTTCTCCCCTTTTTTGTTTCGACTCAAAATGAAGCAGACGAATGAATCATCTTTTTTATTTTCCTTTTTCTTATTTAATTAAGATTATAACATATAATATAATGTTTTTATAATTAATAAACATTATTTTTGTAACTAAATAACTCCACTAACCATCCACACCTTTTAAAAATGGTATATTTACCATTCAATTCCATTTACTATCACTCATTAAGCCATTTAATCATTTAAATCTAATAGTAATCAAATTTTACATCCTTTATGATTTAGTTCTTTTTAATTAATTAACTATCTAAACAGTAATATTTCTTAACGAAACTTTAATACAACCTTAATAACACTCCGCAAATATTACAGAAACAAGGTCCCGATACCTCATTTTCTAAAACTACTTGACTTTAAGGTCATACCACTTGAACCTACTTGTTCTTCCATTTAACCAAAAATCATTAAATCAAATTTTATCAATACACCATATAATATTCGTAAATATTAAATAATAATATTTACGGACTCACACGTCGAATTTGTGGCCCCGAAACCACTATTTTGACACTTCAGAGAAATGAGCTGTTACAGTAGAAGTCATATACCTAGTGCACCAGCTTTCGGTTCCTTATTTATTTGAACTTAGGCTTTTACTTACATCAAAGTATACGAGTCATGCATACATAATCCTTCATCCACACAAGATTAAGTTATGACACACTATAAACGTCACAAGTTAATAAATCCATAAATGGATTCAAGATTTATTCTTCTTAGGTTCAGTTCAATATACTATGAGTTCAGTACGTCACATCTATGTCTCTATCTTTTGGGAGTCATCCACTCTGATGCTTAAGAAAATGCATCTTCCCAATCGGACTTGATAAATGACATATTAGTTTTTAGATCAGTTTGCTCATTTTCGATTAGACTAAGGACATATTTAGGTTTGTCTACTAATACAAGTTGTCTTTCTGTTCTACGATCCGACCACGTAATATCACTTAGTATTATTTAAACATTAGATAACCAGTGAGCCAATATTTGCTTCTATTTTACTTTACATGAAAAAACCATATGAGGATAACATAAAAAAGGTATTAATGTAATTTATGAAAAAAATATTAACTAATCTGTTTGAAAAAATTACAAGTGTACATAGACGAAAATACTACACTTAGGGCACTAGATCCAACAGTCTCTTACTTACCTTAGTGAAGTAGATGAGTCATGTTTCACATTCATATGCCCTCCATATGATTCCCAAATAACTCTCTAGCTAGCAGAGTCTTAGTGATACAAATACCCAAGTATTGTCATCAGATGTGATATTTGACTACATCCACTATTTTGACAAACACAACCGTCTCCCATATGATACTTTCTATCAATATGTTTTGTCCTTATGTGGTTTCTTTAGGGTTTAGCTATATTCAGAGTCTTATAGTGTCATGGCTTTTCCATACCTCATATTCGACCCTCCATAGTGAAGTTAGCAGTGTAACCATACTTGACACTTATTCATACTATGGAGTCGCCATCTAAAGCAAAAACACAGCCCAATGTTGATCTCTTTAAATTTCGAGACATTTGGAAGTCAGAATCAATATATTCGATATGAGTAAGATCAACTCAAGAATACAAAAGCATATAATCCCTCGTTCTCCATAAATAATTGAGTATATACTTGATTACTTGCCAGTGTCTTGGTCCTAGATTGGCCTAATATCGACTCACCAACCCAGCTGTAAAACAAATAATTGGACCTTTGCATAAAATAGCATACATAAGACTTCCTACAGTCGAAGCATAATGAACCTTTCTAATGTTTTCTCTTTATTTTGTTGTCTTAGGACAATCATCCAAAGAAAGATGAAATCCTGATCGAGAAGGTTGATTTTGAATTAGTCATTGCATAAAATTCCAATATCTTGTCTATGTATGAAGCTTTGGATAATGCTATCATTTTTTTCTTTTGATCCCTTAGGATTCGAATATCCAGAACAAAATTAGTTTCTCCCAAGCCTTTCATGCTAAACTATTGAGTTAACCACAATATAACCAATGAAAATGTCCATACATCATTTCTAATGGGTAGAATGTCATCAACATAAAGAATGAGAAAGATGAAAACACAAAAAAATATATATATTTTTTTCAACACCTTTTTAGCTCTAAATCATGCAGTTTCATAGTAATTTTTGTCGAAATTCATACTAAAATTATAAAATAATTAATTTGCACTCAAATTATTAAGATATTGAATTTTAATTATTTTTATAATGAATTTACACAAATTTTATTTATTTTTCACAGTTTTGCACAAATGGTGAAAATTAGCTCAAAAATCACCTCGAGAAGTGATCTGCCGTAATTCAGTGTAGTAGATTAAACTGGTTTTCGCATTTAAGGAGCTTGAATACAAACATTTTTGTTATATTTTAGTTAAACTTTCCTATTTTTCTTTACATTCAATAAAATGTGAAAATTGAGTGCTTTATTGACCTCAAGGGCCAAATGAGGCCCAAGGGCTAGCTAACACACTTTATGAGTGTGTAGGAGACCAATAGAAGGTGTATTAAATGAATACTAGTCGTTATGTCATTGTAACACCCCAAACCCGGCCCACAAGCCCTGATCGGATCTGGTATGTCACTGCGGAAAAATGTTTGAAGACTGATTTCACTTTTGGGAAAACATTAAAAATTTTGTCTTTAATAAAACATTGTGTGTTTAAAACTCCCAATAAAACTAAGTTGTTACAATTTCTCGGATTTAAAAACTTTAATATCTTTTTAAAATATAAGTTGCCAAAATTAAAAGCACTTCCAAATAATAATTTAATGGTCATCTAGCTTAAACATAATAAAAATGCTCAAATACTTTAACTGGGCCTCATTACAATAAATAATTAAACAAAAGTTCTTAGTAATAAACTGAATAAAATAAAGAAGATGTCTTTTGCATGGGCCACCTCGTATCCACTCCAACCGGTCCGATCACCACGAATCATCTGTGATGTTTAATAAAAATTGGGTGAGTCATACAGACTCAGTGTGTAATTAATCCACTGAATTCCACCCACATGTTAACCACATAATAACCCATATATCTGATAACAATTATCATATTCACATATTATCACATTCTGGGCTTTGGCCCATATTCAAATCACTTATCAGGTAACAGGGTAATTAACCGCATAATTTTCATATATCGGGCTTAGCCCATTTCCACACTGATCCACATTCATATACTGGGCTTGGCCCTTTTCACATTAATCCACATATCAATTGGGCTTGGCCCATTTTCACATTAAATACTCATATCAGATACAATATGCAAAGTGCACCCAACCCAACCTAGGGTCCATCCTCTACACACCCCCGTATCCAGCCACCACACACCAGGGGATTATCAAATCACTCTCTCCTTTTCACTCCAAAAGGCAATCAATGCCGTCCACCGGCAATTAAGCACAATAATCCACAACGCGACCTCAGTCAGCGCCAATCCAGGATGTAGCCGTAGCTAACACCAAAACCACGATGGGACACATAGTCACTCATCAACCACGATATGGCACATAGCCGATATCAACCATGATGAGGCACATAGCCACTCATCAAGCCACGCGAACTAAATCGCAATTAATCCACAACGTGACCTCAGTCAACATCAATCCACGATGTAGCTCAAGGCTAACATCAAACCACGTACTCAAAGTACACTCGTACCTTCTTTCATATCATATCCCAACCCATGCATATGAAACATTCTATAATGACATAACATAATGATGCATGAGCATGTTCATCAAGCATAGTCATAACACATGTTCATATTAATAATCACATATCATCAGGTTAGGTACTTACCGGATTATCGACATACCCCTTTAAGGGTATCCATCTCATAACTTTTACTGCACTTGTTAGTACATAATCAACACTTATAGTTATAGCAAAAACCCGGAAAACGGTAGACTAACTACACACCTGATCACTTGGAGTTCTAAACTCTCGATTCCGATACTGTCACTAAGAGATACTACGGTACATCGCCTATAATTCTCTCCGCTGCTTTGGCCCATACCGGTGGCCAATCCGAACCGCGAGAGACAGATCTTTTTTAAACCGGGATAGGGACCTTCCCTTTACCTTCTTGACTGGCACTCGCATCCATTAATGATATCTAATCAAAACCCGATTAAACGATAATGTACTAAAATCTTAATCGAATAAACTACAACTTATCAACCTTACCAGAGATGGATTAGAATCCCGAAAGCTTGCTTACCTCAGTCGACTAGCCCCTTAAACATCCATAGATAGAATCGGTCAACACTTATTCATATAATATGGCCTAGGGCCGAATACTACAACCACTTACCTTAATCACTTTAATTCCAAAAGGGCTCCTTAGTGCTTCCTTGATGAAACGAATCCCGGAAAACTCCCTCAATGCACCTTGACGTTAGCTACACATAAGAGAACATATCACTATGGCCTTAATGGACATTCGACCCACCTTAGACCAAAGCCCACTATAGATTTTCGGTATACTTATTAAGAAGAACTCAAAACCGATTACCAAGGGAGAACATACTTACCACCACACGAATAGTCCACTAGCTCTAAATGTCGACAGGATAAAAGAGATGCCGACCTTCGGCTCTTGCAACAGAAGAAGGAGAATAAGGGCACTTTGATATTCGGCTAAGGCTCTTTAATAAAAAATAAATACAAATAGGAGTATGAGCACTTACATGGTTCGGCTAAGCCCTCAAATGAGGTTGGAATATTCGACAATGCTAGATAATAGTGGAGGGGTTTCGGCACTTGTTAAAAAGAGAAAACAAGTGAGCTCTTATGGTTTTTTGGCACAAAGAGAGTGAGATGAGAGGAGAACTTTCGGCTAAAGAAAAAATAATTGGAGAAAAGAATTTCCAACAGGTGATCACTCCTATTTATACTACAAAATTTCGGCACACCTATGCACACTTCAACAAAACCAAAAATTGCCTCCAAGAGAGTCCCTTGGCCGGCCATTACATCCTCTCATCTCAAATCCCATGTTTTACTCCTATCTTTTCTCTTAAACACTTATTCAAAAATAAATAAATTAAAGCAACAATTATCCCTTATCTACTCATAAAAATAAATAAACTAAAGCCACAATTATCTTCTATCTATTCATTTAAACTAAATAAAATAAAGTAGCAATTATCTACTACTTATCTAGCCGAAATTCAAAATACAATCAAGGCTTATCTTTACCTTTTAAAAAGTCCTATGCCGTCCCATACTCCTCCTCTCTACCTTGACGCCAAAGCAAAAATAAAACACCCATCTGCTGCCCCCCAAGTTTTGAACATAAGACCTGCTGGAACCACCACACGCTCCCAGCCACTTTGCTGCTAGCTCCTTTGTGTCATAAACTCCCTACAATTCCTTTTAAAAGCTCCTTCCCTAGCTCCCCCTTGTCTTAACGCCAAAAGCAAAATAAAATCACGCCTACTGCTGTCAACAAGGCTCGAACCTGAGCCCTCTTTGCTGCAAGCTACAGATAACGCCCCAAGCCACTTTACCAAGGCGCTTTTTGTGACATAATTCACCCAGAATTTCTTTTAAGACCTACTTAGCCCAATTCCCTTTTGACGCAAAAATATAAGTCCATTTGCTTCCTTTGCAACTCGAAACAAGGCCCCTTGCCCACTGCACATGGCGTCATCACCAAGGCCCTAAGTGGCGCCTTGCAGCCACTGAAACACCCCAAACCCGGCCCACGAGCCTTGGCCAGATCTGGTATGTTCCTCAAGTAAACCGGTTAAAAATTCTTTTATTACTTTGGAAAAATTTTGTGTGTTTTGAAAGAAAATTAGTTTTTTGGGTTGGGCTTGGGTTGAAAATGAGTTAATCTTATATTAAAAATTCCTTTTTAATTAAGGTGACAAAACACTTGGAGTTTATTTTAAAAATAAATTTACTTGATCCTTAAATAATAATTTGTAAACAAAATAAATAAAAGTAAAAAGAAATAAAGAAATTCAATCATGGCCTTATGGCCTTATTACATCAAATAATTCCCAAAATAAAAGTTCTAAAGTACTTAAATAAAATAAAATGTCCATATTGAATAAAACTTCAGGTGAGCATGGGCACCTTTAGCTCTGCCGACCACATCCATTCTTGCTCATCACTGAAAAATATTCCCCAGCGGAGTGAGTCAAAGCAGACTCAATGTGTACACGACACTAAATCATAATAGAATCGGGCATACAATAGTTACACATTCAAAACATAAAATACAAGTTATGATGCATTCCCAAACCCAAACCTAATTGTCCATCCGCTACACACCCCCTGTACTGCCAGTCACACCGTGGGGACTACTAAGTCAACCCTCCTTCCGCTACACACCATCGAAGGCAATCATTGCTGCGATCGGCGTGCTCATCGCCCATATAAATTCGTGGCATAGCCACGGATAATTGTGTCATGAGACACCACATTCGAGATAATGTAACCGAGTTACCACATTCAGATAATGTGACCGAAGTCACCACATTCAGATAATGTGACCGAAGTCACCACATTCAGATAGTGAGACCGAAGTCACCACATTCACTTCCCCTTTCTCATATAACCCGAATGCCCCATATTATTCATATTATGCATATCATACTTAAAATTCACATTCGTGTCACCTTTCACATGTTAAATATAACATATTTCGTAATCCTAGTAGAAGTAGGAAACGTACCTGAGTACTTAGTACCATATCATGGTACTTTAGCCACTTTCATATACTTAATAACACATATATTAATAAACATAGCCATAATACATATTATAAAGTAGTGTGGGGTACACACCTGATTCACTTAGCAAATTCCTTGAGATCTCGAAATCTGATCTACCGCTTAGATCCTTAATCCCTACATTTGATTATTCACTTACTATTTTAATAAAAAGCCTTTCGGCCATAAATCCAAATCCTAGTAGGATTAGTATTCTTAAACTTACCTTGAAATTCTCAAATCCTGAAATCTTTGTATCCCTCTGTCGAAATCCCTATAACTACATGTTAGATCAATTTCTAACATTTATTCACAACAAATAACCCTTAGCCGAATGTTAAATATGACTTACCTTAGATTCTTAAATCCCGAAATTCACCGAATAACTAGGGAACACGCGGCCTATGGTGTACCTTCGAGAAAAGAACTTCTCCTTCCTTGTAGTCGACACTTAATAAATCCCGAAACTTTCCTTCCATGATTCGGCCAAGATCAATAATAGGAATTAGTCCCTAAATTTCGATAAGTCTAAAATATAAAAGAATGGAAACCAAACTTGGATATTACCCTTATTTATCTTTTTAATTATCACCTAAAATAAAAGATAATTCAAAGTCCCTTACTTGGCCACCACTCCTCTATCTGATAACTTTATCCTTTAATTATCATCAATAAAAGAGTTTAATCCAACATTTATCTCTTCAAAATAATCCAATTTAAAAATCCTTTATTTATCACCTTTTTAATAATATTTATGAAAAGATAACACCTCCTTTCTAGAAGCATGTGCCGTCCACCTTAGTCTTCTAGAAGCAAAAATAAAATTTCTTTTATTTGCTTCCCATGTGACTCGAACTCAGGCCCACTTGCTCTTGTAGGTGGCGTCACTTACCTGGGCCTTAAGTGGCATTTCCAGGCCACTTTTCCAAGCCTGTTTGTGTGCCAAATTCTTCCTACTAATTTTCTTAAGGCCACCTTGCCTTAATTTCCTCTTTTTAAGCTTTAAAACTTGACATTTCCTTTCATTTCCAAGTTTCCAAAAATTTTCGTTTGCCTCTTTAAACTTGACATTTCCTTACATTTCCAAGTTTCCAGAAATGTTTACTTTCCTCTTTTGAATCATTTCCACATCATTTCCTTACATTTCCAGGACATTTCCTCACATTTCCAAGACAAGACATTTCCTTACATTTCCAACACATTTCCCTACATTTCCAAGACAAGACATTTCCTTACATTTCCTTACATTTCCAAGACAAGGCATTTCCTTACATTTCCTTACATTTCCATACATTTCCTTACATTTCCATATTTCCTTATATTTCCATACATTTCCTTATTTCTAGAATTCACATAACACATTCATAATTCATAAAACATGCCATTTTACCACATGGTTCCTTGTGTCATGCTTCACACGGAGTTTCTTTTAAAGCCTCATTTACCTAACTCCCCTTTTTACTTAAAAACCAATAATTTTCCAAAGCTTTCTTCTTCCATCCTAGAATTCTAAAAACCCTTAATACACTTCCAACACTGCTAAAACCTACTAACTCATGAATTAGGCACGAACGCATAACCCCTAATCTAGGATGTTACAGCCACTTTACCAAGGCACTCTTTGTGTCCAAAAACCACTTCATATTTCCTTAAAGCCATCTTCAGCCTACCTTCCCCTTCTTGGCGCAAAAATACAAGTCCCCAATGCGTCCCACGTTGCTCAAACCTTCTCCCCCTTGAGGCTCCCTTTGACGCAACCTTCCAAGCCCCAAGGTAGCGTCCCTTGCCACCTTGCCAATTGATTTCTTTGTGTCATGAATCCAACACAAATTTTCTTAAGGCTACCCTAGCCTAGCTCCCCCTTTTTAACTTAGAAACCAATAATTTTCCAAAGCTTTCTCTTTCATCCCAGAAATTTAGAAACCCCTACAAATACATCCCAGCATACACTAAAGCATGCTAACACTTGAATTATGCACTAAATGCATAACCCCTAATCTAGGATGTTACAGTCATAATTTGGATGACTCGACATCATAACATGTGGAACAGAATGGAGAAAACTAAAGTCTGCCTTCGATGTTACGACACAGATTGAGGGTTTCGCGACACACCCCTAAAGACGTCTTAAGGAGGAGTATATTGCCACCTCTATCGCGGCACAGTTCCTGGTGTATCACGACAATGACTTTGTGAGAAAATTAAATACGAAGCAGAGAAATTTTGGTCTACACAATTAAAGCTAGGGCTTGAGAAGGTCAGCTAACCTAGGGTTAAGGACGATGGCCACCTAAAAGCTATAAATAGGCTTATTTTGTAACATCCCTTACCCGTATTCAATGTCAGAATACGGTACGAGGCTTTAACGAGTCTTTAAATTTCATCCAAATTAAAATTTTTCAAATTTTTATCTTTGAGTCCCTAAATAGGGCCTACAAGGCCCAATACATACTTTGGAAGTGGTCTGGGACTAAACTGAGAACTTTGGAAAACATTAGAAAATTTCTTGAAAAACAGGGGCACATGCCCGTGTCCAAGGCCATGTCCTTCACACAGCCGAGATACACGCCCGTGTGTTAGGCCATGTGGTGTTTTTAATTTCTGAAAATCAAGTGCAGACTTCACACACCCTGGGCACATGGCCGTGTGGCCACAAGTAAGGCTATTTACCAAGCCCTTTGCCACCCCAAAACACTTATACACTTATACAAATTTATCATCACACAACATGGTATTATTAAGCATTCAAACATCCACACTAAGACATTGTAACGCCCCAAATTTGGGCCTAGTAGAATTGGGCCTATTGGGCCTTGGGCTTGGGAGCGTTTAAAATTTTTTAGAATAAGAGAACGACACTAATGCAAGGTGGACCTATTAGGTGAGTGATTTTGAAAGGTTAGGGAGCTTCTATGAAGTCCCGGGATCAAACCTAGGCTTTAGGAAAATTTTGGTTTTAGGTGAGTAAAACCTGAGAGTTAGTAGGTAGGCTTTAAGAATAAAATGTGGAGAAAAATGACACAAAAGGAGTTGTGGTCTAGTGGCAAATGATGCAACATGGGAGACAAGGAAGTGACGCCACACAGGGAAGCAAGGGGTCCAAGGTTCAAGTCTTGGCGCTTGCATTTCATTTTGATTTCTTTTTAAATGAACTTAGATTTTGGCCATAGACTTATATTTAGTTGCGCATGTTTTAAGACAAAAAGGAGCTAGTTGGTAAAGTGGCTAGCGACGTGGATTATGTTACAAGGGAGCCTGAGTTTGAATCCCATTGCAAGAAAAAAGGGATCTTTATTTTGCTAAGTTGGGATGGCAAGTGGTTGTGATGGATTTAAACTCTGCTGAAGGAGGGATCCCACATCGGGAAGGTGAGAAGCTGGCTTTAAATAGAGCAATCTATGAGGAGAGTAAGCATACGTGGGCTGGCATTTGGGCATTGGAGTGTTCGGAGCGCGGATCAACCCCAGATTCCTATCAGGTGTGTATTTTGCACTACTCTAGCTGTAGAGCAGAAAATACTGAAACGCCGGTAACACGACGATGGTAGCCACACGAGCGTGCGAGCGCATGTGTGGGGGCTTCGACGCGATAGTTGAGGCCATCATGTGGGTAGGCTGTTTTGGCCATGTGGACCCAATGGGCCCACAATATGAATAAATTGTATGATTGTGTAGTAGATATTGAATTGGTCTATGTGAATCTCATATCTGTGGCTAGATTTGGGCTAAATGGGCTACACGAGTGTGTGGGCCCACTTGGGCCGAGAATGGGCCTTAGGCCCATTTGCATCATTATTTTGTTTAGAATACTTGAGTTGCTCGAGGCAATTGTAGACCTTCTGAGGGTTTGACAAAATTACTGAAATACCTCGGGTTTGTAAAACTACCGAAACACCCTTAATTTGTGAAATTACCGAAATACCCCTGATTTATGAAATTATCGAAATACCTCCGATTTGTGAAATTACCGAAATACCCCTGATTTGCAAAATTACTAAAATACCCCCAATTTGTGAAATTATCGAAATACCCTCGATTTGTGAAATTATCGAAATACTCTCGATTTGTGAATTATCGAAATACCCCCGATTTGCAAAATTACTGAAATATCCCCAATTTGTGAAATTATCGAAATACCCCTGATTTGTGAAATTACTGAAATACTCCCGATTTACAAAATTACTGAAATACCCCTTATTTGCAAAATTATCGAAATACCCTCAATTTGCGAAATTACTCAAATACCCTCAATTTGCAAAATTTACCCCTGATTTGTGAAATTATCGAAATACCCCCAATTTGTGAAATTACAGAAATACCCCAGATTTGCGAAATTACTGAAATACCCCCAAGGGGTGAAATTATCGAAATGACCGTTGTACCCTCGTGGTATAACTAGAGTTGTATGTGTTAATTGTATGATTGATTATGTTTGAGATGCACTGCATACATGGATTAGTTATGAGTAGAATTACCGAATTACCGATATACCCTTATAGGGTAAGATGTCTAATTTGCCCTTGTGGGTAAGTGATTGACTTGTGCTATGGTTTGATCGATTTGACTGTGATTGTGTGACTGTGTTTTAACCGACTTGACTATGGCCGTGTGTCTGATATGCTATTAATCTGTGTTGAAATGATTGTTACTAAGCATGGCCATTATGCATACACGTGTAATGATTGAGCATGACATACACGGCATATTGCATTAGGTTGGGTTTGCTGATTGGAGGAAGTACCGTTTTAGTGGCATCGCCACATACCGTTCTAGTGGCTTCGCCACATACCGTTCTAGTGGTTCAGCCACATATACCGTTATTAGTAGCTTGCCTGCATTATCGGAGAGCTTGGCTCTGTGCCATCTTGACTATGGCTTTGTGCCAATCGTATTTACCCATGGCTATGTGCCTAACAGATATCGATGACTCTGTGTCGATCATATTTACCCAAGGCTGTGTGCCGATTATATTACCGTCGATGATGGCTATGTGCCAAACATATTACAACTATTGATGGCTCTGTGCCAATTATAATACCTCTATTGAAGGCTTAAGAGCCGTTTATATATACTAGCAGCTTGGCTACATTATTAGAGAGTTTTGGCTGGGTCGATCGACTTGGTCCCCACATGGTGTGTTGGTTGGTACAGGTGGAGAGTTAGTTGGCTGGATAGGATTGGGGTGGGTACATATCCATTTGCATTGAGATGATTTGGGGCTTAGGCCCAGCTTGTTACCGAATAGGGATTAGGCCCAGATCGAGATCGTATGGGCTCGGGCCCAGTTCGTAACTGTAATAGGAGATTACACACTGAGTTCTCATAACTCACCCCTTTCTTTTATCTATGCAGGTAACACCCTGTCTTAGAGGATTTGGAGCTGCGAGGGATTCAGAGGTGACCACACGTTCGTTTGGCTTTAATGTTAAAATTAGCGGCTTTATTTTATTTTAGTTTAATTTATTGGGATATTAATTTTGTAATAAGGCCTCTTTATTATTTTGTAATATTTCGTTAAGATGTTTTCTAACAGCTAAAAGTAGAATACGATTTCCAAAACGATAACTATTTTCAAAATATCACGTTTTCGCAATTGTTTTAAATTAAGCTTCTTCAACAAACAAGGTTTTAAAGATAATAATGTTTTACAAGAGAATGACTTTTAATAAATTACATTTTGAAGATAAGCCAACACAATCTGAGGTTTTACATGGCAGGAAGTTTTAAATTCTTTAAGAAGGGTTTTCAATGAAATCATGGTTTTTGAAAAACACTTCCATGTGACACGCCAAATTCAGGCCTAACTTCTAGGCCGGGTTTGGGGTGTTACAGACATCCACATACCATTTACAAATCATATTCATAATGCACAACCACACATACACTTAACTTATCATAGCATATAACTTCCTCAACCATTCACATTTAGTATTTGCCACACATAATTATCACACATTCACTCATCCAACCCAAACAAGCATGCACATCCATGTAATGCTTCATCTTAGACTTATAACATAACAAATATTGGCCACATCAAATGGCCTTATACAACAATGACCTTCAATTAGCATAGGCCAATATTCTAGGCCAACTCATAATAACATGTACACAAATGACCAAGTCCCTATACATGCCATAGGCTTAAAAACCTAGAATAAAAATCATCGATACCAATCCATAGCTTCTTAGTGTGATAGAATCTCCGATGACCTCCAACTCAAGCTACTATCTGTGACACTATAAGAAAAAGAAAGGAAGGGGGTAAGCATTATAGCTTAGTACGTAGGCCTATAAATAATAAGTGGTTTATTAACATGCTTTTACAAATCTTCACAATATGTTCTGAAGATAATACAATCATAATTGCACATAGTTCCACTATATATTCATGTTCGTCTCAAGCTGTCTACTCGAGTCACAGTCACTAAATTATTTATATCTCGAGCTACAGAACTCCAAATTAAGATCTGATAATTTTCTCTGAAAATAAACTCACATATATTCTTACCATAAAATTTTAAGATTTCCCCTATTTTGTTGTCTGACAGTTCCGCCCCTCTGTACTAAAAATTAATATCTCATCGTACAAAATTTGGATAATGTTCCCATTTGTTTCTCTTCAAAGTAGACTCATTATAAAATTTAAGAATATAAATTATAAACCATATTTAGTTTTATAAAATTTTTAATGATTTTCCAAAGTCGAAACAGGGGATTCTAACATCAAAATGGACCCAGTTTTACAAAATTTGAATATCACAGAATATGAAATTCTTTTGTTTACACCATTTCTTTTATGTGAAAATAGACTCATTAATCTTTAATTTCATATCTTATTCAACCTCTAATTCGATTTCCACCATTTTTGGTGATTTTTCAAAGTCACATAATTGCTGCTGTCTCAATCTGTTTTATTGCTAAATTTACTCTTTCATAATTTCACTTACTACATTTCATCTTACCGAAGGTTTGATCAAATATCGAGCACATTGTTCGTAAATTTTCACACTTATACATGCACTTATTCATCACATAATCATATTCAATTACACTTAGTCGTTACATGATCACATGTATTTTCACTTAGTCAATTTCTCGTTGAGCTCATCGGAATAATAACAGATACACGAAAATTTGCACATAAGTGCCACACTTGTAGCTAAAGATACTTCATATCACACTTTTCACATAGTCTCGCTCTCAAGCTAATCACATTCACAGGTCTGCTCATACAAGATGCCAGTCATATGTAACTACTAAGTGCTGCTCACACAAGCTGTTAGGTATCCGAAACACATGTCGGATTACCTAACCACTGGTAGAACTTATAAGGCCAACACCTATTTCATATAGTCACAATCTCGGGTCTGCTCACATAAGCTGTTGGTCATGACAAAACTACACGGTGCTGCTTACACAAGCTGTTGAGTATCTATAACACATGTCGGATAACTCAGCCACCGGTAGAACGTACGGACCAACATCCAGATCACTTATTTCACTTATATTTCACATAGGTTTCTAGTGAACATGTCACTCGTATCCATTTTTATTCCTAAGGTTCAACCGGGAAATTTCTCACATTTTGATACTTTGTCAATTTCATTCAATATTCAGCCACATCTGATAAAATATATCAAAACATAAAAACGTAAGTACAAATGATGCATTATTTACTTACAAACTTACCTCGACACCAAAAATGGCAAAAAAGGACCTAATCGTCAATTTCTCGTTTTTCCCCCATTTTAGGTCTGAACCTCATTTTCTTTGATCTATAATATCACATTTAGTCTATTTATTAGTCACATTATTCACTATGATCCAAAAATCATATTATGGCAAAATTACATTTTTGCCCCTAAAGTTTCACATATTTAGATTTTTGCTCCTAGGCTCGTAAAATGATTTTTATTCAATTTATTTGTATTTCAAGGCTAGCCAAACCATTTTCATAACTATAGCAATCCACAATTTCCATTTATTCACACACTTACACACATTTTACAAACTAGTCCTTTTGACAATTTCACCGAAAATCACTTAGTAAAAGTCGTTTATTACACACCGATCATTCATATTCTACCATTAAACATCAAAACACAATCATTTCTCATATGGGTAAATTTTCAAACATCTCCTAGCTCAAATAAATGGTAGAAATAGATAGATCTGTTACGAGGATTTCAAAAATGTAAAAATCATTAAAAACGGGGCTAGAACAGACTTACAATCAAGCTTGAAAGCTTGAAAAACCCTAGCCATTGTTTCCCCTTGTGAAATTCGACCATAGGGTTGAATATGGACAAAAATTGGCTTTTAATTTTGTTTTTAATTAATTTTAATTACTAAATGACCAAAATGCCCCTAACTTAAAAATATTCTATTTCACCTATTTCATGTTCATTTTTGTCCAACAAATTAACCAATGGTCTAATTATCATTTAAGGACCTCAAATTTAAAATTTCATAACAGTTGGACACCTCTAAAATATAGAACTCAACTTTTGTACTTTTTACAATTTAGTCCTTTTGACTAAATTGAGTGCCCAAACGTCAAAGTTTTCGAATGACATTTTCATGAAATCATTTCATGAAATTGTAGACCATAAAAATGTAATAAAAATAAATTTTTCCTCATCGGATTTGTGGTCCCAAAACCACTATTCTGACTAGGCCCAAAATCAGGTTGTTACATATTTGGTACATGTTATGGACATAATTACTTTAGCCTAGATTCACTATGTAAAATTTAGTTTAGTATTCTTTCATTCTTAGGTTTTAGATTTCTTTTTTTTGTTCTTGTTGATTTCAAAAGATCTAATATTGTGGAAGCATTCAAACTTTGTGGATTCATGCTTAATTTCAACACAATTAGGCTTTTTCATTTACTTTATCATATCGTTTTAATTAGCATGCTTTCTCTTTATATCAATTTCAGATTGCTTATGAAAGCCATGAGGAACTAATCCCTCTATAGGGGATTAGCGAGTGGAGGTATGATCTAGTAATTATTTTATAGGGTTAATCAACGGATCAGCTATTTGGGAATGGAAGAACGTGAAATGAACCCTAGCCTTGACTATCTATGAAAGTCATCAAGGTGGGAATTAACCCAAAATTGGTATTGCCCATTGTGAACACCTTCACCCCAGGCTAGATTGGACTGTGAGGTCGGAAGATAAGTAGTTCTTGTTGATTTGTTGTGTTAGTGGAAGATTGGAAGATCTTGCTAGGGTAGTGACTAGTTGATTGACAAGGAACCTGAAGCAATAGTTGATGGGGATTACCGAAGCGAGCTAATCTCCCATATTTGATATTTGATTTACTCTACTTTTCCATCTCCTGAATTTTATTTATTTTATGTTATTTTATTATTCTGAAAACTTTAAAAATATTTATTTTTTGTTGCCGTACTATAATTTATTTAAAGTACTAATTAGATCTTTTAGTGTTTAGGTTAGAATTGATCTAGCACTTGCCTACCTTAGGTACAATCCTTGGAGTACTCATCTAATTCATTGTAAAACTATATTACAACTTGACCCGTATACTTTCAGATACTGCCTTGTCATTCTATATGTTATTGTAGTCTTCACACTCTGGTCGTTAGTACTTCCGGAGGTAGTCAAATTGTTGGCGTCGTTTCCAGGAGGCAACGTCACTAGTTCAATTTTAATTTTTGCACTTAAAAAGAATTGCTAGGAAGTTTTTTGGGGAATAAATACAATTTTAATTTATTTTACCTATAAATCCTCTATTTCTGGGTTTAGTGTATGACTCGCAGTAGGGGTACGCCTATTGTAGTAGCAACAAACCCGGAGAGAATAATCCTTAGATATCGTTGACAGCAACACCAACACCATAAACAAATGTATGATACACCACTACTTGTTACAGGTAACATACCATGTGAAAGTCTATTATTTGGCGATGCTAACTGTAACGCATTAGGAAACCTGCTATCATGGCACATTTCTGCAAATGTACAGATGGCTCGGAACAAAAGAACTTTAGGGGATTATGCATTTCCAAGTCTGAGCATGGTTCAAGAAAGTATAGTAAGGCCGACAATTACAACTAATAAATTTGAGATAAAACCAGCGATGATTCAGATGATTCAGAATAATCTACAGTTTAAGGGCATTATGACAAAGGATCCTAATCAGCATTTAAAATGGTTTCTCTGTAACACCCCTCGCCCGTATTCAACACTAGAATAGGGTTACGGAGCATTATCGGACTTATAAAACAATTAAACATTCAATATGCATACATTTTCACATTTCACACAATTATTATTCAATCTCAATCAATATGTCCCTAAATACGAGCTTACGAGGCCCAAAAACATGCTTTAGAAGTGGTTTGTGTAACAGCTCGGTTTAGACCCTAGTCAGAATAGTGGTTTTGGGACCACAAATATGAGATTGGAAAATTTTTTAATATTATTTTTGGAGTTTACAGTATGTGATTAAGCATGTGTGAAAATTCTGTGTGAAAATTTTATTGTTTGTATGCTGAATTGTAAAAAGGACTTAATCAAATAAAGTGCAAAAGTTGTGTGCTAGTTGTTTAACTGCTTATTTGTCATGGCTTATTAAATAAGAAGTCCTTATGTTGTAATTAGACCCTTGATAGAGGGGATGGACAAAAATGGGCTTATATTAGTGGAATTTTAATGTTTTAATGAAAGGTTCCATAAAAAATAGAAAGAAAACATAGGGTTCTTGAACTTTGAATATTCGACATATACAAGGCTTGATTGAGGTATGTTTTGAGCTCCATTTTTAGTTATTTTTACATTTTGTGATCGTTTCTTTGTGTTCTATCAAGCCCATGTCTTAATTTTAGAATTTGATGAGGATTTTGAGAAGTGCCATTGATGAATGCTTGAGTTTTGCAATAGTTGATGATGAAATATGAAAGATATGTGATAGGCTAACCTATTTTGTCTTTGAATTTTTGATGAATTTGAGTATTATGGGCTAAATTGTGAAAATGTGAAATTGAAGGACAAAAACATGAAATAAATGAAATATGTGGACTTGTATGAGCTAGGGGAAAATTAATCTAAGCAAGAGCATAGTAAAATTATGTGTATTTGATGATTTTACGAAATATAGACTTAATGTCAAAATGTGAAAATGTGAGGGCTATTTTGTAAAATGCCCTAAATATGTGTGTTTGGATTAAATTGAATGATTTAGTGATTGAATGAGTTTAGTTTAATATTATATAGATCAAGAAAAGAGAGATTTGGATCGAGATCGAGGCAAAGACAAAGTGCTGGATTGATCGACTTGTTTTGTTATTTCTACGTCCGAGGTAAGTTCGTGTTACGAATTGTCTTAATTATGTTTATATGTAACACCCCTAACCCGTAACCGTCGCGGGACTAGGGTTAAAGGCGTCACCAGACAGATTCGAAAACTTATACAGAAATGTCATACAAATGTACATCTATTTCAATCATAATGTCCCTTAAATGAGTCATCGAGACCCTAAGCATGCTTATAATCCGGGTTGGGACTAAATCGAAACACATACAGACATTCTCGAAAATTTAAAATTTTTTCTAAGTTTCAGGGGTTACACGCCCGTGTGGGCAGACCATGTGCCTCCCACGTCTGCTGGATACCCCCGTGTGTCCTCCCCGTGGTCGAAACTGACTTATCTTCCACGGCCACTAAGCACGCCCATGTACTCAGGCCATGGTCGATCCTGCCAAAAATCACACGGCTACTAGGCAGCAAACATGACCATGTGCCAAGGCCGTGTACTCTTATGCTATCTATTGACTTAGCCCACAGTCACTACGCACGCCCGTGTGCCACGGCCGTGTGACATTATAGGCCATTTTCAAGGCCAAAATGCCACCCACTTGAGTCATACCTACAAGCAAGAATTACCAACTCATTTCATGCACATATGTCAAGTAGGAGCATTGTTACACCCCAAACCTGGCCCATTCACTCCGACCGAATTTGGAATGCCACTGCGGAACACATTTGAAAAATATCTTTACTTAAGAGTAAAGCCGATAAAAATTTGTTGAGTTTCCTAAAACATTTTCGTGACTTGAAATATTCTAAGTAAAAACTAAATTATTATGAAAACACGAGATGCAAAACTTTATTGTACATACTCAAGGAAATAAAATCATTTGCAATAAGCATTTTAAATTGTCCACCCATAACAGAGCATAATAATAAAGATACTTAATAAAAGAACTGAAATACTTTACTGGGCCTTCTTACAATACACACTTAATCAAAATATTGATAATATAGATGCTTAATTCATTAAATAAGAGATTCCTTTGCATGAAAATCCACTTTTGCATGGCCACCTTTGTACCCGCTCCAAACCCGGTCCAAGCTTTATGCGCCACCTGAAAGGTTTGAGAAAAATTAAGTGAGTCACCAAGACTCAGTGCATAGTTAATACACATGTCCTCACATATGGGCTTATCCCATATCCACACAGTCCATATACATGAATATGTAATTATGAAACTCAACCCATGCTTATATATATATAAATATACCATGGCAACATATTACTTGAAACACACATACATCACATGCCATCACATTTTTGTACATTCATCAATAATCGTTTGTTACCGCAATCACTGAAAGGTTAATACCATAACCACTAACCTGATTATTCAATCACCCACCTTGGGTATCCACACTCTCAGCCCTTATTTCGGCTAACATGCACAACATATACATTTACATAAAATAACATATATAACAAACAAAGTACAAAGGCGATAACTACGCTTTTTGTTTATAGCGAGATCCGATTTATCGAATCTAATATCAACTAAAATCCCGAACTTGTCCTACTTGCTCACTCAAACCCAAGAACTAATACTAGATCTCGAGTAGTGAAAACCCATGATGCTCAAAGTCCCAAGAGCTCCTCTTTGGTCCTTCACGTAGGCACATGTAAAGAAACACAAGTTATGCCACTATATACATTCGGCCAATCTTAGAAAACGAGGCCTACCCCTTTGATTTCGGCACCCTTAATGAAAAGAACTCATAATTGATTACTAGAGTGGAAAATACTTACCACCAACGATCGAAGAGATCACAAATACATAGTCGATAGCACCTTCAATCAAGATTCGGCTAAGGTGTTTCGGCACTAATAATGGAGAGAAAAAGAGTGAAGAAATAGGCTATGGTTCAAATGGTAATAAAACATACGGCTAACAATAATGAAAGAAACTTTTGCTAGCCGAAATACTCCCTAGCTTCGCAAACTTGTAACAAAAGAAGAAGAATAAAGCTCTCTTGAGTTTCGGCTATGGATCAACATAGAGGATTTGGCTAGGTCCTTTAAACGATGGTGGAGAGGTCGGCCAAGCAAGTCGAAATGCCTCCTTAGCAAGAACTATATTCGGCCATGAATAGTCTGGGAAGGGAAGAAAACACAATCAAGAGTTTTTGGCACCTCTTTTCTATTAGAAAACTGAGTATGAAGGTTCTTAAGCAAGCTCCCCATTCGGCCAAGGAATAATTTGGAAGGAAAAAGAAGAGAAGATGAATTTTGCTCCCTTTTGTTCTACTCAAAACCGGCTATTCACAAAAAGGCAACAAGGAAAATCGGCCATGCATCCTTTGCCAAACACAAGGCCGACCAACAAAGTCCCTAGGAGCTCCATTCGGCCATGCTTTTGCAACCCCAAGGCTGCCCATGCCCCTCTCCCCCAAACTTCAAACAGCCATGCTTCTCTTTTTACCAAAACCAAGGCTGGCCATCACCATAGAAAATAGGATAGTTCTTTGTTTAATAATTTCATCACCTTACCCATCCTTTAATAAAAATAATAATTATAATAGTAATATATAAACTATCCATCGTTCTAAGCAAACAAAAATAATAGAAACAATGGTTTAAACCCATGCTCTTGTAGCTTTGAAACAACCAACAAAAAAAATAAATAACAAAAACAATAGAATAAAAGATTGAAGCCCCATACTCCCAATATACATAAATAAAATAAAACAAGCAGCAGCTCCTTATGCTGTATGTGTGCATGGGCCATGCAGCTCTTCACGCCAGCAAGAAAAAGAACAAAACCGTGCTGCGCTCCAGGGTCTCGAACCCGAGACCTGGAGAAGACATCTCCATACCCCAGCCACTCGGCCTCTATGCATTTTATGCCAATAAGCGCGTTGAAATTCTTTTAAGTTATCCTTCGCTGGCTCCTAAAGTTTTAGCGTTAAAAGCAAAAATAGAACGCCTCAAGCGCGACTCCCAGGACTCGAACACGTAAAGCATGGCCGACTGGAGCTCCTAGGGACTTTGTTGGTCGGCCTTGTGTTTGGCAAAGGATGCATGGCCGATTTTCCTTGTTGCCTTTTGGTGAATAGTCGGTTTTGAGTAGAACAAAAGGGAGCAAAATTCATCTTCTCTTCTTTTTCCTTCCAAATTCTTCCTTGGCCGAATGGGGAGCTTGCTTAAGAACCTTCATACTCAGTTTTCTAATAGAAAAGAGGTGCCAAAAACTCTTGATTGTGTTTTCTTCCCGTCCCAAACTATTCATGGCCGAATATAGTTCTTGCTAAGGAGGTATTTCGACTTGCTTGGCCGACTTCTCCACCATCGTTTAAAAGACCTAGCCAAATCCTCTATGTTGATCCATAGCCGAAACTCAAGAGAGCTTTATTCTTCTTCTTTTGTTACAAGTTTGCGAAGCTAGGGAGTATTTCGGCTAGCAAAAGTTTCTTTCATTGTTGTTAGCTGTATGTTTTATTACCATTTGAACCATAGCCTCTTTCTTCACTCTTTTTCTCTCCATTATTAGTGCCGAAACACCTTAGCCGAATCTTGATTGAAGGTGTTATCGACTATATGTTTGTGATCTCTTCGATCGTTGGTGGTAAGTATTTTCCACTTTAGTAATCAATTATGAGTTCTTTTCATTAAGGGTGCCGAAATCAAAGGGGTAGCCTCGTTTTCTAAGATTGGCCGAATGTATATAGTGGCATAACTTGTGTTTCTTTACATGTGTCTACGTGAAGGACCAGTGAGGGGAGCTCTTGGGACTTTGAGCATCATGGGTTTTCGACTACTCAAAGATCTAGTATTAGTTCTTGGGTTTCAGTGAGCAGTAGGACAAGTTCGGGATTTTAGTTGATATTAGATTCGATAGATCAGGATCTCGCTATAAACAGGTGCGTAGTTATCGCACTGTACTCTTGTTTGTTATATATGTTATTTTATGTAAATGTATATGTTGTGAATGTTAGCCGACATAAGGGCTAAGAGTGTGGATACCCAAGGTGGGTGATTGAATAATCAGGTTAGTGGTTATGGTATTAACCTTTCAGTGATTGCGGTAACAAACGATTATTGATGAATGTACAAAAATGTGATGGCATGTGATGTATGTGTGTTTCGAGTAATATGTTGCCATGGTATATTTATATATATAAATATATAAGCATGGGTTGAGTTTCATAATTGCATATTCATGTATATGGACTATGTGGATATGCGATAAGCCCATATGTGAGGACATGTGTATTAACTATGCACTGAGTCTTGGTGACTCACTTAATTTTTCTCAAACCTTTCAGGTGGCGTATAAAGCTTGGACCGGGTTTGGAGCGGGTACAAAGGTGGCCATGCAAAAGTGGATTTTCATGCAAAGGAATCTCTTATTTAATGAATTAAGCATCTATATTATCAATATTTTGATTAAGTGTGTATTTTAAGAAGGCCCGAGTAAAGTATTTAGATTCTTTTATTAAGTATCTTTATTATTATGCTCTCTATGGGTGGACAATTTAAAATGCTTATTGCAAATGATTTTATTTCCTTGAGTATGTACAATAAAGTTTTGCATCTCATGTTTTCATAATAATTTAGTTTTTACTTAGAATATTTCAAGTCACGAAAATGTTTTAGGAAACTCAACAAATTTTTATCGGCTTTACTCTTAAGTAAAGATATTTTTCGAATGTGTTCCGCAGTGGCATTCTAAATTCGGTCGGAATGAATGGGCCGTGTTTGGGGTGTTACATTTTGGTATCAGAGCACGGTTCAAAACTCGGCTTTGAGGTTTTGGGCCCGAAAGCAGTTTTTAAAAGTGGGCTTTTCAAAATGTGGACTTTTATTTTAGTCTTGTTCTGGCATGGCACCTGTACCTCCGACCCGAAGTCCACCTGCTAAGTACCTCTGACTATTGAGGAATGTTGAATATGTGAACTCTATAGGTATAATTGGGCCTGTAGATTAGAAATTAGGGCTATCGAACCCTAGGATTAGTCTACTCAAAAACAAGTGCATAAGACTTAAGGACCGAAATGACCATAGAGGTGTAGTGAATGAATGTGTCCCTGCTTATGAACGTGTATGTGACTCTCTGAATTAGAATAGCAACTTGAACTGCAACTATGAATGATCGAAAGAACCACTTCTAAATACTTTATTCCATAAAATTGTACGCGAATAATCAGTGAATCAAATTTCTAATGCATAAAACTTTTTAAGTCAGATTGCGCGATATGGGATGAGCTCTAGAGGAAGTAGTCGAGGCAAAATGGCCGTATCGAAACCCGTTAGATCGGGTCAAGAATCTAATAATGAGGTACTACCTCCACCACCAGCCTTTGGTAATGAGCTGCAAGATCAGACAAGAGATGATCTTTGTATCATGAGCGGTCTTTGCGAGTTTTGAGATGGTGGCTGGAGCGGGAGGAAATATCAGAGCTCGAAAATTTGTTCCCGACCGACTTTGAGCCAATGGAGTGGATTTGTTATGTGATGTATCAAGAGTGGCACTCAGTACGGCTGAATATTGGTTGGAAGCAACCAAGCTAGTTATGGCTAAGCTCGATCTAAGCCCTGAGAAAAAAAAAGGTGAAATGAATGGTGGCGCTACTTTGCAACGAGATGTATAAATGGTGGCTCACGGTTCGGGATAGTGTCACAGCTGAGACCTCACATGGGAGTATGTCAAGACGGCATACCAGAAGAAGTAAGTCGATATTTATTACATTGATGCTCAGAGGAAGGCATTTTTGGGGCTGGTTCAAAGGAACAAGTCTGTGGTGGAATACGAGGCTAAATTCCTAAGGTTAGTCGATATGCTCGAGGAGTGGTGGCTACGAGCATGAGCGATGTGTCCGGTTTGAGGACGAATTAAGAGATAGCTGAGGCGTTGATAGCTCCTCAACAGAGGCAGGAGTTCATTGTGTTAGTTGAAAAAGCTAAAGTAGCTGAAGGGATTAAGGACTCGATGAGACAAAACAGAGATAAGGATAAGAACCGGGATAGGAGAAATTTTGGATCGTCTAAATTATCTGAGGGTCTTCGGAAAAGACCGAGGGTTGAAAGTTTTGCTCTTGTGACTAAGCCAGCTATGAGAAAACGGGACCGTCCGTGTGCTCAGTGTGGAAGGTATCATGTCGGCGAGTGTTGAAACCGAAATCGAGAATGTTTTAGGTATAAGTCTATAAGCAGTTGAATATTGTTAATGTTAGTTATAACCTTGTGTACATGTTGGATTATGGAATCCTAGTTATAAATATAGTGAAAGCCGAATGTGGATAGACATTTTATCATGAAATGTTATTGAATTTTTAATCGAATTGATAAGTACAAGTGATATGAAGTATATATGGTTTATAATTTTGGTCACCTTGTAATGTGATTCAGATGGTGATAATATCGTATTTCAGGCTTTGATGCTATGAGCTTAATGCTTGGCAGGTGTATTTCAGAGCTTTGATGCCTAGCGGGCTTAATCTTGGGTGTGTATTTCGAGCTTTGATGCCTAGCAAAGCTAAATTAGGTGATGTGTTATAATAGAGAATTCATGAATCACTTACAAGATGGAACATGTTTATTACCATAAGCTAAATGCTAGGGTAAGTACAAATCTTTCATATTTGCAAGAAATAGGGTAAGTTAGTATATTCCCATTTGAATTAAGTAATATGTGATATAGTTGAAGCTTCGGTAAGAATTTTAATATGTGCAATTGATCTTACCATTGATGTGTATGATTTATGTATAATGGAATTTAAGCTTGAATAGGCTTATGGAGAAGTGGTCATATATGAAAATGCTAAATGTGAAAGAGGTTGGATATGTTTGCATATGTATATAAGTGGGTATATATGATTGCTATATGGTAAATTGAAATGTACGGATGTCCGTTAGTAAGTAATTTCGAGGACGAAATTATTTTTAAGGGAGGTAGAATTGTAATATCCTGAAACAGGGGCTGTGCATTTGAAGAATAACTCAAGTGTTAGCAGGCCTTAAAAGTGGTTTGGATGTGTTTTAGGAGTTCCTAAAACTCCAGGATTGAAATGGGATGCTTTGGAAAATTTTGAAAATTTGAGGGTTAAAAGAGGAAAATAGGCAAGGAGGCCTTAAGAATAAATTTTGAAAGGTTATGGCATATAAAATGCCCTGGTAAAGTGGTTTTCGTGTGCCACTTAAGGCTTGGGATTGGCGCCAAGCATGGTCAGAGGTTCGAGTAACGCTGGGCGCATAGGTTTTATTTTTTTGTGTTGTATGGTGTGATGAGCTAAGGAGGCTTTAAAAGAATTTAGTGAGCGTAAATGGACATGAAAGTCCATGTGGTAAAATGGCACAGGTCGTATTGATGACTTCGGCAGAGAGGTCTCGAGTTCGAGTCCTAAAGGCAGCGCTTGATTGCATTTTGTTTTGTTTTTGCGTCAAGCAAGGGACGCCTGCGAGTGAGGGCTTAAAACAAATTATTGACGCGATATTAGCATGAAATTCAAAGTGGCCGAGTGGCTAAGGACATTACTGGTGAGCTACGACTAGGAGGGCTCGTGTTCGAGTCCTGGGAGTCGCGCTTGAGGCATTCTATTTTTGCTTTTAGCGCTAAAACTTCAGGAGCCAGTGAAGGATAGCTTAAAAGAATTTCGACGCGCTTATTGGCATGAAATGCATAGAGGCCGAGTGGCTGGGGCATGGCGATGTTTTCTCCAGGTCTCGGGTTCGAGACCTGGAGCGCAGCATGGTTTTGTTCTTTTTCTTGCTGGCGTGAAGTGCTGCATGGCCCATGCACGCATGCAACATAAGGAGCTGCTGCTTGTTTTATTTTATTTATGTATATTGGGAGTATGGGGCTTCAATCTTTTATTCTATTGTTTTTGTTTTTTTTTTTTTGTTGGTTGTTTCAAAGCTGCAAGAGCATAGGTTTAAACCATTGTTTCTATTATTTTTGTTTGCTTAGAACGATGGGATAGTTTATATATTATTATTATAATTATTATTTTTATTAAAGGATGGGTAAGGTGATGAAATTATTAAACAAAGGACTATCCTATTTTCTATGGTGATGGCCGGCCTTGGTTTTGGTAAAAAGAGAAGCATGGCCGTTTGAAGTTTGGGGGAGATGGGCATGGGCAGCCTTGGGGTTGCAAAAGCATGGCCGAATGGAGCTCCTAGGGACTTTGTTGGTCGGCCTTGTGTTTGGAAAAGGATGCATGGCCGATTTTCCTTGTTGCCTTTTGTTGAATAGCCGGTTTTGAGTAGAACAAAAGGGAGCAAAATTCATCTTCTCTTCTTTTTCCTTCCAAATTATTCCTTGGCCGAATGGGGAGCTTGCTTAAGAACCTTCATACTCAGTTTTCTAATAGAAAAGAGGTGCCAAAAACTCTTGATTGTGTTTTCTTCCCTTCCCAAACTATTCATGGCCGAATATAGTTCTTGCTAAGGAGGCATTTCGACTTGCTTGGCCGACTTCTCCACCATCGTTTAAAGGACCTAGCCAAATCCTCTATGTTGGTCCATAGCCGAAACTCAAGAGAGCTTTATTCTTCTTCTTTTGTTACAAGTTTGCCAAGCTAGGGAGTATTTCGGCTAGCAAAAGTTTCTTTCATTGTTGTTAGCCGTATGTTTTATTACCATTTGAACCATAGCCTCTTTCTTCACTCCTTTTCTCTCCATTATTAGTGCCGAAACACCTTAGTCGAATCTTGATTGAAGGTGCTATCGACTATGTGTTTGTGATCTCTTCGATCGTTGGTGGTAAGTATTTTCCACTCTAGTAATCAGTTATGAGTTCTTTTCATTAAGGGTGCCGAATCAGAGGGGTAGGCCTCGTTTTCTAAGATTGGCCGAATATATATAGTGGCATAACTTGTGATTCTTTGCATGTGTCTACGTGAAGGACCAGAGAGGGAGCTCTTAGGACTTTGAGCATCATGGGTTTTCGACTACTCAAAGATCTAGTATTAGTTCTTGGGTTTCAGTGAGCAGTAGGACAAGTTCGGGATTTTAGTTGATATTAGATTCGATAGATCAGGATCTCGCTATAAACAGATGCGTAGTTACCGCACTGTACTCTTGTTTGTTATATATGTTATTTTATGTAAATGTATATGTTGTGCATGTTAGCCGAAATAAGGGCTAAGAGTGTGGATACCCAAGGTGGGTGATTGAATAATCAGGTTAGTGGTTATGGTATTAACCTTTTAATGATTGCGGTAACAAACGATTATTGATGAATGTACAAAAATATGATGGCATGTGATGTATGTGTGTTTCGAGTAATATGTTGCCATGGTATATTTATATATATATATATAAGCATGGGTTGAGTTTCATAATTGCATATTCATGTATATGGACTGTGTGGATATGGGATAAGCCCATATGTGAGGACATGTGTATTAACTATGCACTGAGTCTTGGTGACTCATTTAGTTTTTCTCAAACCTTTCAGGTGGCGCATAAAGCTTGGACCGGGTTTGGAGCGGGTACAAAGGTGGCCATGCAAAAGTGGATTTTCATGCAAAGGAATCTCTTATTTAATGAATTAAGCATCTATATTATCAATATTTTGATTAAGTGTGTATTTTAAGAAGGCCCAGTAAAGTATTTCAGTTCTTTTATTAAGTATCTTTATTATTATGCTCTGTTATGGGTGGACAATTTAAAATGCTTATTGCAAATGATTTTATTTCCTTGAGTATGTACAATAAAGTTTTGCATCTCGTGTTTTCATAATAATTTAGTTTTTACTTAGAATATTTCAAGTCACGAAAATGTTTTAGGAAACTCAACAAATTTTTATCGGCTTTACTCTTAAGTAAAGATATTTTTCGAATGTGTTCCGCAGTGGCATTCCAAATTCGGTCGGAGTGAATGGGCCGGGTTTGGGGTGTTACAAGCATACCAATTAAACCAACCAATTCATGCATTCAAAACTAGTTCCAAACATGTCAAATTACAAGACTATAATTCATCTAATCACAAGCATATTTCATTCATTTGCTAACTCAAAACTTAACCATTTCATGGATCATCTGACCATGCCAAAACATGCTTCAGACATTACAAATTCCTTTAAGCAAAATACCAACATATAACTAGCCAAAGCACATGGCTAAATTCACTTCATTTACAAATACAAAAGACTAGCCTATACATGCCACATCTAGCAAAATATATTTTCAAAATGTACCAAAAACAAGTTGATTAGTGTGATGACGATTCTTGACGGTCCCAAGCCTTCAGTAGCTTTGACGACCTATAAAACAGAGAAATCACACACACGGAGTAAGCTTTCCATAAGCTTAGTAAGTCATAATGCAAACAAACTTAGCATATAAGGCATATACATACTCATAGATACATTGGCACCTCTAAATCACTTAATAAATTATTACATATATACTTGGATTCATGTACTTGGCCATAGTTACCACATTCATCAACTCAAAAGTCTTACAAATACAAAGCTCTTTCATGCTTATTTTCACATATCATAATGTTATCCCAATACACATACTCATCATAGTAAGATCATGTAGATACTTACCTTATATCACACTTGGTGTATAAATCAACGTATCTGAAATGGATTCTCTATGTACATAGCCATTCGGATTACAGACTTGCCCATTGAAACGTAAGGAATCTAGTAGGATACTCAAGAAGCTCAGAATAGTCGTACAATGCCAACGTCCCAGACGAGGTCTTATATGCACTCGGATATCGATGCCACTGTCCCGGACAGGGTCTTATATGAATCAATACGATACCGATGTCCTAGACATGGTCTTACACGTAAAGCTCAGATCGATGCCAACATCCCAGACGTAGTCTTACACATAAAACTCATATCGATGCCAACATCCCAGACGTGGTCTTACATGAAATCTCAAATCAATGCCAACGTCCCAGATGTGGTCTTACATGATAAAACAGAACAGATACCTATGTCATGACATAACTAATTCTATCAATTCCTAGGTTCGAACGGGACTTCTCGGACATTGTCGCTATATCAACCTTAACTCGTAATTCATATGCACAACATCTTATAAACATTCATTATCATTATTAGTCATATGAGCATTCACAAATTCATACAAGTACGTTTATTTGCATAGTGACTTACCTCGGATTCGGCTTAGTAGAAACAGAAACGGCTATTCGTTTACTTTCCCTTTCCCGCGGTCTAAGTCCGTTTCCCTCGGTTCTTGATCTATACATATTCAGAGTTAACCCCTTTATTCAATAACTCATTCAATTCAATACAAAGACACACATTTAGGGCTATTTACAAATTAACCCTCACATTTGCACAATTTATCAATTTAGTCCATTTTTATCAAAACATCAAATTCACAAAATCAACCCACACTCATGCTTAGCCGAATGTACATATATAACATACAAGCCCATATTTTCCATCAAATTTGCAATTTAGTCCCTCAAATTGCTATTTTCACAATTTAGCCCTATTTAGCTAAATTCATCAAAACTTCAAGAACAAAACATGTTCATCTAGCTCAAATCTTTCATTTAATAACTAAACTCATCTCAAACCTCAACATATCATCAATGGCATTTTACACAAACATCATCAATTCACAAAATTGAGACATGGGCTTGATAGTAGTCCGCAGCCAATACATACCTTAATTTAGCTTGATAGTAGCCGAAACTTAGATTAAGTTTTCTTCCTTCTTTCCTTTCAAACTTTCGGTCAAAGGTGATAAGATATTGTCCATTTTTCATGTTTGTTTTTGTTATAAACATATTATTAATCTGTTTACCTTATTAACCTTCAATTAATATTTGAAACAAATATACATTAATGGCATAATTTTCCTTTGTTCATCCACCAACTAAATAGTGGTCTATTTGCTTCATAAGGCCTTTACCTTTACAAAGCCACAACACATTAGTACTTTAACAAATAGCAAGCAACTTTCACATTTAATTCAATTCAATCCTTTTGTCAAATTAAACACACAAACGGACAAATTAACATACGAAACTTTACCACATGCTTAACCACTTATCAAAGACACAAAAATAATATTAAAATATCATACTGACCCGGATTTGTGGTCCCGAAACCACTGTTCTAACTAAGGTATAAATCGGACTGTTACAATTCTCCCCCCTTAGGTATTTTCGTCCCCGAAAATCTCACCATTAAACAAATTCGGATATATCTATCTCATTGAATCTTCAGGCTCCTAGCCTCCTCCATTTTGTGTCTATTCCATAGTACTTTTACTAACGAAATTTTATTATTTCTCAACTCTTTCACTTCAAGAGCTAAGATACAGATCAGTTTCTCTTCATATGTCATATCTGATCGGATTTCAATTTTAGATGGGGCAATCACATGTGGCAGATCGGATCGATATCTACGGAGCATCGAAACATGAAATACATTGTGTATCTTTTCTAGCTCAGAGGGCAACTTTAATCTATATGAAACAGGCTCAACATGTTCAATGATCTCATACGGTCCGATGAACCTCGGACTTAATTTGCCTTTACGTCCGAATCAGAGCACTTTCTTCCACGGAGACACTTTCAGAGATACTTTACCGCTGATCTCAAATTCTATATCTTTTCATTTCAAGTCTGCATAAGACTTCTGACGATCAGATGCTGCTTTCAAACAATCTCGAATCAGTTTCATTTTCTGTTCTGAATCTTTTATCAAATCAACCCCATGTAGCTTATTTTCACTAAGCTCAGTCCAATACAGAAGTGTACGACATTTACATCCGTACAAAGCTGCATAAGGTGCCATTTTGATACTTGACTGAAAATTGTTATTGTGTGCAAATTCAATCAATGGCAGATATTGTTCCCACGTTCCGTTAAACTCAAGTATACAACATCTTAACATATCTTCTAGAATCTGAATGATTTGCTCAAATTGACCATCTGTTTGCGGATGAAAAGCTGTACTGAAATGCAGTTTCGTGCCTAAAGCTTCTTGCAATTTCTTCCAGAACCTCGATGTAAACCTCGGATCCCTATTAGACACAATAGATAGTGGCACCCCATGCAATCTCACAATATCAGAAATATAAAGCTTAACTAATCTCTCAAGTGAGAAATCAGATCTTACCGGAATAAAATGGGCATATTTCGTCAATCGGTCAACTATGACCCAAATCGCATCTTTCTTTGTCAGAGTCTGAGGCAAACCAAAAACAAAATCCATTGTCACTCTATCCTATTTCCATTCAGGAATCAGAATTGGCTATAGCAAACCAGACGGAACTTGATGTTCGGCTTTCACTTGTTGACAGATTAAGCATTTCGAAACAAAGTCAGAACTGTCTCGTTTCATACCAGACCACCAATAGCGTTGTTTCAGATCATGGTACATCTTTGTGCTTCCTGGATGAATAGATAGACGACTGTTATGTGCTTCATTTAAAATCAGCTGAATCAACTCTGGATTTCTCGGAACACAGATATGACCTTGAAATCTCAAGCAATCATCAATAACTCATTATCAAATTTCTAAGCATCACATATCTGTTGTATAAACAACGGTTTCACTTTTAACTCAGCTAACAAAGAAATATCATCAGACAAATTCAACTGAGCATTAAGAGCACGTAGTGCAGACAATGATTTTCTATTCAAAGCATCAGCAACAACGTTCGCTTTACCCGGATGATAATCTATCACGAGTTCATAATCTTTTAACAGCTCTAAGAATCTTCTTTGATGCAAGTTCAAATCTTGCTGAGTTATCAGATATTTTAGACTTTTATGATCTGAAAACACATGACATTTCTCACCGTACAGGCGCCAGATCCTAAGTGCAAACACAATCGCAGCAAGCTCAAGGTCGTGTGTCGAATAATTCTTTTCATGAGGCTTCAATTGTCTCGGGGCATAAGCTACAACTTGGCCTTCCTGCATCAAAACACATCCCAAACCATTTAACGAAGCATCACTATATATAACAAATTCTTTACCCGATTCTGGCTGTACTAACACTGGAGCTTCATTATGAGTTTTCAATCGATTAAAACTTTTTACGGCATTTATCTGACCATTCAAATCTAACATCTTTCTGAAGTAATCTAGTCAACGGAGTAGCTATCACTGAAAAACCTTTCACAAATCGACGATAATAACCAGCTAAACCCAGAAAACTACAGACTTCAAATACATTTCTCAGAGGTTTCCAATTCAGAATAGCAGAAATCTTGTTTGGATCAACACGAATTCCAGAAGCTGACATAATATGTCCCAGAAAACTAACCTCGTGTAACCAGAATTCACATTTGCTAAATTTCGCATACAATTGCTTTTCTCTCAGAGTTTGCAACACAATTTTCAAATGTTCAGCGTGCTCATTTTCATCAAGTGAATAAAACAGGATGTCATCTATAAATACCACAACAAATCAATCTAGGTATGGTCTGAAAATTTTGTTCGTCAAATCCATAAAAAATAGCAGGAGCATTGGTTAGTCCAAATGGCATAACTAGAAACACATAATGCCTGTACCTCGTTCTGAAAGCAGTCTTTGAAATGTCTAAATCTTTAACGCTTAACTGGTAGTATCCCGATCTCAGATCAATCTTAGAAAATATAGTAGCTCCTTTTAACTGATCAAATAAATCGTCTATTCGGGGCAATGAATATTTATTCTTTATAATCACCTTATTCAACTGAAGATAATCGATGCACATTCTCATCGTACCATGTTTCTTTTTCAAAAACAGAACATGAGCAACCCAAGGTGAGAAACTCGGTCTAGCAAACCCTCTGTCAGTTAATTCTTGTAACTGTGACTTTAACTCTTTCAAATCTGTTGGCGCCATTCTATACGGAGTTATCGAAATAGGTGTAGTACCAGGCAGTAAATCAATGCCAAATTCGACTTCACGAATCGGAGGTAAACCCAGTAACTCTTCAGGGAACACATCAGAATACTCACAAATAATAGGCACTGATTCAACTTTCTTCTCAAATACTTTTGGATCAATCACATAAGCGAAATATGCCTCATAACCCTTTTTCACATAACTTTGAGCTTTCAAAATAGATATCACAGCAGGCAATCCATTCAAATCATTAGACTCAACCCGTAAAATTTCATTATCCGGACATCTTAAATTAATAGTATTTCTTTTACAGTTCACAATAGCATTATGCAAAAACAACCAATTCATACCCAAAATAATATCAAACTCATCAAATGGCAAAAGCATCAGATTAGCAGGGAAACATATATCTCGAAACATTAACGGACAGTTCTTGCATACTTTGTCAACAAGGACACTTTTACCTAAGGGGTTCAATACTTTTATAGCAAACTCAGTAGACTCTACTGGCAAAGTCTTACTGTATACTAAATTCATGCATATATACGAATGCGTAGAACCAGGGTCTATTAATGCAATCACAGAAGTATCATAAAGTGCAAAAGTACCCGTTATAACATCTGGTGATGAAGCTTCCTCACGAGCTCGAATAGTATACGCTCTGGCAGGCGCTCTAGCTTCAGACTTGGCAACATTGTCTCTCGTAGTTCTCTGACTACAACTGACATTTCTTACATTATTTGAAGGTCTACCTGTCACAGGTGCATTATTAGATATCAGATTTTGAATAGTCTCAGGCTCGACAGACTCAGAGCAATCACGGATAAAATGATCAAGCGATCCACATATGAAGCAAGCTCTGTCGTTTAATATACAGCTTCCCGGATGCCTTTTTCCCACAATGTTTACATTCAGGTCTCTCAGATCGAGCATTACCAACAGTAGCCACTGAAGTTGTTGGAGTTTTAGAACTCATTTGTGGTTTAGATTGATTTCTATTCGAATGTCCCACATTATCTCTGGAATGACTTTGATTATCTTTCAATCTTTTCGGAGCAGACTGAAATGATTTACTCTGGAATCTCTTTCTCATATCTCGAGCTTCAGACTCAGCTTTTCTTTTATCTTTTCCAAGTGCCTCAGCTTTGCACGCTCAATCAACGTGTACAACGAACTCTTTTATTTCTAAAATCCTAACTAGCAAACGAATGTCTTCATTAAGGCCATCTTCGAATCTTTTACACATTATAGCTTCAGATGATACACATTCTCGAGCATACTGACTCAGTCTCACGAATTCTCGTTCATACTCAGAAACAATCATTCGGCCCTGTTTTAGTTCCAGAAATTCTTTTCATTTCTGATCGATGAATCTTTCACTGATATATTTCTTCTAGAACTCGATCTGAAAGAATTCCCATGTAACTCGCTCTTTCAGAACAACAGAAATCAAAGTTTTCCACCATTGATAAGCTGCATCTTGGAGTAATGACACAACACACTTTATACACTCTTTCGGAGTCAAAGACATCTCATCAAATACCCGGTTTGTAACCATAACTCAGCTTTTTTAGCATCATCATTAGTAGAAGCCCGAAACTCTTTGGCCCCATACTTACGGATCTTGTCAACCGGAGGCTTATTCAACGGATTCAGATTTGCAGTCAGAGGTATATCGGATGCTTGAGGGGGATTAACTGGGGGGCGGGGTTGTGAAACAGTAGGGTTATTCTTTACAAATTGAGTGAACCACTCACTCATCATCTGGAAGAAAGCTTGTTAAGCTTCTCCCTCTTGACCGTTTGTAGCCGGTCTGGAATCAGAGGGCGCTATCCCCTGCGCGGGAGTACGCGCATTACTCTTTATGTCGTCAGCTACGGCTCTTTCAGGATCCATTGCTATAAAGATATCACATTTTATATGTCAAGATTCATCACACCATCATGATTCAGATATATGGCATGTATAGCTAGACTCTGACATGCTACGTTAATCCGAGAATCGGCTAAATCATAACTCTGATACCAACCAAATGTAACACCCTCAACCTGTAACCGTCGCCGGACTAGGGTTAAAGGTGTTACCGGACAGATTTGGAAACTTATACAGAAATGTCATACAAATGTACATCTATTTCAATCATAATGTCCCTTAAATGAGTCATCGAGACCCTAAGCATGCTTATAATCCGGGTTGGGACTAAACTGAAACTCATATAGACATTCTCAGATATTTAAAATTTTTTCTAAGTTCAGGGGTTACACGCCCGAGTAGGCAGACCATGTGCCTCCCACGGCTGCTGGACACCCCCGTGTATCCTCTCCGTAGTCGAAACTGACTTATCTTCCACGGCCACTACGCACGCCCGTCTACTCAGGCCGTGGTCGATCCTCCCAAAAATCACACAGCTACTAGGCAGCAAACACGACCGTGTGCCAAGGCCGTGTACTCTTGCGCTATCTATTTTCAAGGCCAAAATGCCATCCACTTGAGTCATACCTACAAGAAAGAATTACCAACTCATTTCATGAACATATGTCAAGCAGGAGCATACTAATTAAACAGACCAATTCATGCATTCAAAACTAGTTCCAAACATTTCAAATTACAAGACTATAATTCATCTCATCACAAGCATATTTCATTCATTTACTAACTCAAAACTTAACCATTTCATGGATCATCTAACCATGCCAAAACATGCTTCAGACATTACAAATTCCTTTAAGCAAAATACCAACATATAACTAGCCAAAGCACATGGCTAAATTCACTTCATTTACAAATACAAAAGACTAGCCTATATATGCCACATCTAGCAAAATATATTTTCAAAATGTACCAAAAACAAGTTGATTAGTTTGATGAAGATCCTTGACGGTCTCGAGCCTTCAGTAGCTTTGACGACTTATAAAACAGAGAAATCATGCACACGGAGTAAGCTTTCCAAAAGCTTAGTAAGTCATAATGCAAACAAACTTAGCATATAAGGCATATACATACTCATAGATATATTGGCACCTCTAAATCACTTAATAGATTATCACATATATACTTGGATTCATGTACTTGGCCATATTTGCCACATTCATCAACTCAAAAGTCTTACAAATACAAAGCTCTTTCATGCTTATTTTCACATATCATATTGTTATCCCAATACACATACTCATCATAGTAAGATCATGTAGATACGTACCTTATATACACACTTGGTGTATAAATCAACGTATCTGAAACGGATTCTCTATGTTCATAGCCATTCGCATTACAGACTTGCCCATTGAACCGTAAGGAATCTAGTAGGATTCTCAAGAAGCTCGAAATAGTCGTACAATGCCAACGTCCCAGACGAGGTCTTACATGCACTCAGATATCGATGCGACTGTCCCGGACAGGGTCTTACACGAATCAATACGATGTCGATGTCCCAGACATGGTCTTACACGTAAAGCTCAGATCGATGCCAACGTCCCAGATGTGGTCTTACACGTAAAACTCATATCGATGCCAACATCCCAGACATGGTCTTACACGAAATCTTAAATCAACGCCAACGTCCCAGACGTGGTCTTACATGATAAAACAGAACAGATACCTATGTCATGACATAACTAATTCTATCAATTCCTAGGTTCGAACGGGACTTCTCGGACATTGTCGCTATATCAACCTTATCTCGTAGTTTTTATGCACATCTCATAAACATTCATTATCATTATTAGTCATATGAGCATTCACAAATTCATACAAGTACGTTTATTTGCATAGTGACTTACCTCAGATTTGGCTTAATAGAAACAGAAATGGCTATTCATTTACTTTCGCTTTCCCGCGATCTAAGTCCGTTTTCCTAGGTTCTTGATCTATACATATTCAGAATTAACCCTTTTCTTCACTAACTCATTCAATTCAATCCAAAGACACATTTAGGGCTATTTACAAATTAATCCTCACATTTGCATAATTTATCAATTTAGTCCATTTTTCTCAAAACATGAAATTCAAAAAATCAACCCAAAGTTATGCTTAGCCGAATGTACGTATATAACATGCAAGCCTATATTTTCCATCAAATTTGCAATTTAGTCCCTCAAATTGCTATTTTGATAATTTAGCCCTATTTACCTAAATTCATCAAAACTTCAAGAACAAAACATGTTCATCTAGCTCAAATCTTTCATTTAACAACTAAACTCATCTCAAACCTCAACATATCATCAATGGCATTTTACACAAACAGCATCAATTCACAAAATTGAGACATGGGCTTGATAGTAGTCTGCAGCCAATACATACCTTAATTTAGCTTGATAGTAGCCGAAACTTAGCTTAAGTTTTCTTCCTTCTTTTCTTTCTAAATTTTGGTCAAAGATGATAAGAAAATGGTCATTTTTCATGTTTTTGTTTTTTTATAAACATATTATTAATCTATTTACCTTATTAACCTTCAATTAATATTTGAAACAAATATACATTAAGGGCATAATTGTCCTTTGTTCATCCACCAACTAAATAGTGGTCTATTTGCTTCATAAGGCCTTCACCTTTGCAAAGCCACAACACATTAGTACTTTAACAAATAGCAAGCAACTTTCATATTTAATGCAATTCAATCCTTTTGTCAAATTAAACACACAGACGGACAAATTAACATACTAAAATTTACCACATACTTAACCACTTATCAAAGACACATAAAATAATAAGAAAATATCATACTGACTTGGATTTGTGGTCCCGAAACCACTGTTCTGACTAAGGTATAAACCGGACTGTTGCATTATATGTTATGTAATGAATGAAGATGTGGATGATGAGTTAGTAATGCTAAATATGAGATTGAAGAGATGTGGTACTAAGTGTGTAACATCCGGGAATGTCACATCAAGGGCATAATTCAAAACGATTTTGCTAAGTTAAAATTTAAGGCCCAAAAGCCCAAAATCCTTGAGTCTTGTTAACTAATGATAAAAGACCATTTAATTATTTTAAGTATTTCGAAAACCATATTTAAACATAAGAAATTTACTCAGGTTTAATAATTAAGTAAATAGTTGAAACAACAAAACTCAAAATCCACAGTCAAATCGGAGTACAAGGCCTTATTACATCCAACGAATAAGTATTTAAAATCATGTCTTTTGAGACAAATAAATAAAACTTCTAAGTATCTTGTAGTGTGGTCATCTCCGAGTCCTTTCCCACATCGAGCCATCTACTGAGGGTCACCTGAAACATTTAATAAAAAGGGTGTGAGTTTCAAAACTTAGTGTGTACGACCTTTGGTAATCCAATCAACATACAATTATCACATTGGGCCTAAGCCCTATCAAATACTGTGGTCTTGGGCCTTAGCCCACAATGACCTCATATCACATCAGTATCACATGAATGCAATGCACCCATCCCAAATCCAACCCTGCACTCCATTTCCCTTCCAACCCTACACTCCTATCGGGATATAAATATCAACCCACCCATCCCTACACTCCAAAGGTAGCACCAGCACTGGCACTACTCAAACGTTGCAGCAAAGCTGCTATAATGGGCTTAAAGCCACTGGTGGATCCACGGTCGTCAAGCGACTATGCAATCCTCACATATCTTCCTCCGTATCATCAAACCCACCCAAATGCAACATATATTTCATGAATGCAACATACATAATTTCACAAAGTAAGCACTTAGGGGTATTTTAGACATTTCACTACCCAGGGATACTTTCGTAATTCTACCATACAGGGGTATTTAGGTAATTTTGCAAAATAGGGGTATTTTGGAAATTTGTAAATCAGGGATATTTTGGTAATTCTACAAATCAAGGGTATTCTGGTAATTTTACAAATCAGGGTATTTTCGTAATTTTGCAAATCTAAGGATATTTTGGAAATTTTCAAACTAAGGGTATTTTGGTAATTTTCAAACTAAGGGTATTTTGGTAATTTTCAAATTAGGAGTATTTTGGTCCCTCTCGGGTTTTAGTCATGAACTTTGGCCCATTAACAAGTCCTTGCGGCTAAAGTGAACAGACACTACGCACCAGGTAGGATTCCAAAGAAAAGGAGGTGGGCCACTAGGACCGCTTAAGTACCAAGCTCTCCCTAGATCCAATCCTAGACATGCATATGTCCGTTGCCACTCTCTAACCCAGCGAATTGTCCACGGACATGTTTAATTATTAGATTAAGTCTTGTGCGGTTTAAGAGTTGTTTAGAACTAGGCCTAAAGTCCATTAAACCCTAGCATACTTGTCTACGTCCCCATAAAGCCCATCAAGCCCATTTCACGTTCATATAGCCCATTAAGCCCAAATCACATCCTTATGGCCCATTAGGCCCAAATCTCATTAACATGCATGATTAACTCAATTCATATATCCAAATCAATCAATTTCATCAAACTTAGCCTCAGGGCCCACCGGGCCCATTTAGCTGCTTTTGGCTTTTCGGCTTTCTAGCATCGCCAATATCATGTGTGTGTAATGTTTGTACACACCTGGTTACTGGGACGTGCTATACTATCCTTGTTCTTGAACCTAGAACCAACCAATCTTCAATCAATCACCCATACTTAATCAAAATATTTACCAAAAGCTGAAGCCTTACCGTAACCTTACCGTGTGCCACCGGGTTCTAATAGCCCTTCCTTAGCTACTAATCACAAGTATCCCCTAGATCTGCACTCACACATACACCATCAAACTTTGAGTGACTCGTAATCCACACAAGTCACCCTTATAGATCATACTCATATTCGGCCATTTACTTAAACCATAATCGAGTTGAGTACACTTACACTTTGCTAACGATCCTTACCACCCTTGCAATCTCTGAACCTTACCCTTGTTAATACAAGATTAATGATAATGAGGAGTTAGATAGCCCTTCAGCTTTTAACAGAACACTCTAAGGGGTTAACTGAACACTTACCGAATCCACTTTTGATCCGGCGGCCTACATAGCTACTGAACGAGATTCGACTTTTAACCTTGTCTAATAGTAGATAACAACCGATTTGTGATGGAGGAAAATAACAAATATTCAACACTAATAGGGATTTTGGCAAGAAAAGATAATGATACTTCGGCAATAAAAGAGTTTGGCTACAAGAGAATTTGGCGAAAAGGGATTCAGCTATAGAAGATTTCGGCAACAAGGCAAGGTATTTTTGGTTGTGGAAAAATAAGGTTTCGGCAAGGAAAAGAAAAAGAATTTAAAATTCAGCATTACCTAGGACCCCAGATTCACCACACACACATTTATATAGCCTATAGTCGAAACTCAGCCACCCCTAAAGTCCAATTCGACACCACTTCATCCACTGCTCATCTCCTAATTTTTCTCCATGATATCTCCCTTATCCTTCTCCTAAATTCTCTCTACTGATCATTTCTCCTTAGAGTCCCTCTACACACCACTTCTAGCCTTCTAGAAGCCTAAAATTAAACTCCAAAATAAAACTAATCTAGTGCTTGAACCTCAGACCTCCCTGCATGCATATGTCGCCACTTCTCTACACTTTAGTGGCGTCACTTAGCAACTTCACCACAAGCTTCTTTGTGCCGTTTTTCACTTATTTATTTAAAATCTCACTACTCACAACCCTGATTCCTTAATTAATTAAATTAATAATACTCCACCACAAAACTCGAACCCAGAGCTTCTCCAACACACCTAGACACTCCAAATTCATTAAACCTTTAAAGTCGTCTCTTGCTCACTTAAAAATTTTATGAGACCCAAAGCCCAATAGGCCCAATTCTACTAGGCCCAAATTCAGGGCGTTACAAAGTGTGCTTAAATAAAATTTATACAGTGGTGAACGTCACTATGTATGCAAAATAAAGAAAGCATCGACTATATTGATTGGCACTGTGTGTTCGATACTGAGTCAAATTTGGTTTAATGTAAAGGCACTAAGTGTGCGATGATATTAAAGCTTCGGCTAAGAAATTGACACTAAGTGTGTGAGTACATCAAATGGTTAATGAAGATCGAACAAATTGTGGTATTAAGCATAGAGTAGAAAAGGTGATCGTTAATTAAGTGAGGGTACATGTATGTACGGAACCTATGTGGTTGATGTTATTGTGTATGTTATAAATGGATGATCATGTGAGTATTGATTATGGATGAGATCGTGTAGTATTGTGAATTACACAATGTGATAGTTAATATTGTATATTGAATTGAATTGTTGAGTTAGATTTGTTATATTACGAACTTACTAAGCTTTTAAGCTTATTGTGTGAAGTGTTTCTCTATTTTATAGTGTCATTCAAGCTAGCTCTGATCTGGGGGACCGTTAGTGACTCAATCACACTATCGACCATCTATTTTGCTACTTTTGGAAGTCTTATATTTTGTATATGGCATGTAACATCCCAAACCTAGCCTAGAAGTTAGGCCTGAATCCGGCGTGTCACATTGAAGTGTTTTTGCGAAAACCTTGTTTTCATTGAAAACCCTTCTAGAGAAAAGTTAAGAAAAATCCAATTTGCTTTCAAAACGAGGTGTAGCCAAAAAACCATTTGCTTGCTACTATGTAAAAGAAATTCCTTTGACAGCGGAAGCTCGTTCTTAAAACACAATTATTTTCAAAAACTTGAAATATGCTTAAAGGAAATAAATCTAGGTTCCGTTTCAATATTTCAATGCATAGTGGAAGTAAAGGAATAATAACTAGAGGGAAAACCTTATTACATTCCAAAAAAAATAGATAACTTAAAGTAACTAATAGAATTTAGACATTTAGAAAAATCGGTCTAATCGTCTTGCTAGTTGGCCACCTTTGAGTCCCTCCATCCGTCGAACCGCCTACTGAGGATTACCTGAGAAAAATAAAAGAGGGAGTGAGTTTTCGAAAACTCAGTGTGTACGACCCTCGTCAAACAAATAGCATACATATCATATTGTTAACATAATAATGTCATACATACACTGCTGTGCAAAACCCTCCCCAAAATAATCCATCCGGTACACTTCGTCTCCGTCCAACCGAAACACTTGTGGGGATTTATAAATCGACCCACTCATCCGATACACTTCAAGGGTAGCCCGATTGCGGTACTACTAAACGTTGCAGCAAAGCTGCTAATCAAATATTATGCTTAAAAAGCCATCGGTGGATCCACGATCGTCAAGCAACCATGCGATCCTCACATACTTCCTCCATTCCATAATTCCTACCCATATGCATCCTAAACAGAATATCATATGAATGTAGCAAATGTACATGTAACATCCATAAATCTTACAATCAACACATAGGGGTATTTTAGTCATTTCACCAATCAAGGGTATTTCGGTAATTCTACCTTATAGGGGTATTTTAGTAATTCTTAACAGTATGGGTCTTAATTACGAACCTTGGCCCGTCAACAAGTCCTCGCGGCTAAAGTGAATAGACACTACGCACCAGGTAGGATTCCAGAGAAGAGGAGGTGGGTCACTAGGACCGCTTAAGTACCATGCTCTCCCTAGACCCAATCCTAGACATGCATATGTCCATTGCCACAGTCTACCCTAGCGACTTGTCCACAGACATGTTTGATTATTAAATTAAGTTTCATGCTATTCAAGTATTCATCAGAACTAAGCCTAGAGTCTATTAAAACCCTAGCATGCATTTTTAAAATCCCATAAGGCCCACTAAGCCCAATCACGTCCATATAGCCCACTAAGCCCAATCATGTATATGTAGCCCATTATGCTCGATCATAATCAAATCATACAACCACCCATATCAATCCATCATTCAATTTCACATATCAACTCTTGCCGATTTGGGCCCACGAGCTCGGTAAGCCCATTTAGCCCCTTCTGGCTCGGTTGGCCAAATAGTGGCCCGAGACCATGAGATCGCTCTCTTGGCCTTGATAGTCGTATCGGTGTTCCTACATGAATGTTCGCACGCTCGTGCGATTTCTGATGCCAACCTTTCAGCTTTTCGGCATTCCGATTTTTCAGGATTTCGACTTTTGCCGATTTGTCGTGTGTGAAGTGTATGTACACACCTGGTAAATGAGATGTGTTACACTATCCTCAGCCTTGAATTCACAAGCAATACTAACCTCCAATCAATCACACACTTAACCACAATATTTACCAGAAACTGAAGCCTTACCATAACCTTACTGTGTGCCACCAGTCCTAATAGCCCTTCCTTAGCTACGACTCACGAATATCCCCTAGATCTACATCTATCTTAATTGTGAAAGACAAAATAATAGGTGACTTGTATCCAACTATAGACTATTCGGCCAACTTATCCCAAAATTAAGAACACTTACCCAAAAGCCGAAACGTATGGATATCTTTTCGGTAGAGACTTGTAGATCCAAGCTTGATTCCAATTTTTCCAAGATCCGATCCACCAAAAATCAAAGGAATGATGACTGCATGATAGAGATTTGGTCACTAGAGTATTCGGCACAAGTTTTGTGGTGATGAAGAAATCGACTCAAAAAGCAAAGGTTTTCGGCTTTTAAAGTCACGAATATTTGGTCCCCAACAATTGAAATGAAGGTGGGATGGCACAAGCAATGGAGAAAAAAGAGAATGATATTTGATTTAAGGCTTCAGGAGAGAAGAAAAGAAAATACATAAGGAATAGGCCAGGTTTAGAACAGAAAAAGTGAAGGAGAATTCGCCAGAGCACTATAGTTTCCGAAATAGCAGAAAGGGAATTCCAATTGCCGAAATAGCACAGAGGGAATTCGGCACCCCCTATTCATACACAAAACCAAAACTCTACCTACCACCCAAAGTCTCAATTGGCTCCAACTCTTCCCCATCTCATCTCTTCGTTTTTCTCCCTAATAACTCCCTAATCATTTTCCTAAATTTTCTCTTCTGATCACTCTCCTTAGAGTCCATCATCACACCACTTCTAACCTTCTAGAATGCCAAAATTAAACTCCTAAAAAAAATACTAAGCTAGGATTCGAACCTAGGATCTCCTTGCTAGACCGCAATGCCACCTTCCTATACCCTAAGTGGCGTCACTTAGCCACTCCACCACAAGGCTCTTTGATGCCATTTTTCCCTATTTTTATTTAAAATCCCATCTACTCACCGCCTTGGTTCCTTAAATAATTCATTAAAAATTCCTTCTCCTCAAAGTTCAAACCCAGAACTTCTCCAACACCCTTAGACACTCCAAGTTTATTAAACCCTTAAAGTCAACATGTCATTTGCTTAAAACAATTTATGAGACCTAAAGCTCAAAGCCCACTTCATCTAGGCACAAAATTCAAGGCGTTACATAGCATGTATAGGCTAGTGATTTTGGTATGTTTAAGATGTGTAGATCTTTCCATGTAATATGGCTCGATAGTTTAATGATTTTCGTATATGCTTTGGATGTGTGAAAAGGATGGTTAACATGTGTATGTGTATTCAATGTGAATGACCATTATGGCATGAATTAGTATAATGGAAATGGTATGTTTCATGTTTATATCTGGTAAGGATTGAATGATGAATGGATTATATGATTTGGATTGGTAAGTTGAGTTGAAGTTGTATATGGAAATGAATGATGATGTTAAGAGTTTAAACTATGCCATGTTTAGTATGTTTGGATTCCATTTGGTGTATGAAATTATATGGTTTGATGCTTGTAGGCGTGACCCAAAGTGTGGGTAGCAAATTGGCCTTGCAAATAGCCTATATTTGCCCACACGGTTGAGCATACGGGCATGTGGATCGACTGTGTCTCTTAAATTTTCAAATTGAAACAAGTTAGACTCGTACACGGGTTGGACACACGGGCATGTGACTGGCCGTGTGAAATAAGTCAATGTGGACCACTGGTTAAGCACACGGTCGTGTCATCGGCCGTGTAGACAAGTTAGTATGTATGCCCTACTTTGCCACGGCTTAGACACACGGGTGTGTCTGAGGTCGTGTGAGGCACACGGCCTACCCACACGGGCGTGTGACCCCTGTAGCTTTGAAAAATGTTAAGTTTTTGGTAAAATTTTGTATGAGCTCGGTTTAGTCCCGAACCCTTTCTAATGTATGTTTAAGGTCTTGTAGACTTTATTAAGGGACTTAGTGACAATGATTGATTATGATATAATGTTGTATGAACTATGAAGGTTAAAGGTTTGATTTGATCGGTGATACCTCATAACTCTAGTTCGGCGACGGATACGGGTTAGGGGTGTTATATTTTATTGGTATCAGAGCTACGATTTAGTCAATTTTAGGACTAACGTAGCGTGTGAGAGTCTAGCTATACATGGCATATATATACCTGTGATAGTGTGATTATTCCTGAAAATTAAAACTGTATTTTTATATAGCAAATGGATCCCAATCGAGCAGTAGCTGATGATGTCGAAAGTAATGTGCTTGCTCCTGCTCAAGGGATAGCATCGACTGAATCAAGGCTGATAGCTAGTAGTCATGAGGGAGAGGCAAAGTAAGCCTTCTTCCAAATGATGAGTGAGTGGTTTACAGAGTTTGTTCGAATGGATTCGGCTGCTCAACAACCACCACCCCCGCAAGTTTCTGTAGTGTCACAAGTTGTAGATCTGATTCGATTGAGTAAACCTCCTGTGGATAAAATTTGAAAGTACGGGGCCGAAGAGTTCATGGCCACAGTGGATGATGATGCTGAGCGAGCTGAATTCTGGCTTGAGAATACCATAAAAGTGTTTGATGAATTATCATGTACTTCTGATGAATGCTTAAAATGTGCTATTTCATTGTTGAGAGATACGCCATATCATTGGTGGAAGACATTTATATCAGTGGTTCCGAGAGAAAGAACCACCTAGGATTTCTTTTAAGCTAAATTTCAGAAGAAGTATATCAGTCAATGGTTTATATACTAGAAACGTAAAGAGATCCTAGAGTTGAAATAGGGTTGTATGTCTGTTATGGAGTATGAGCGGGAATTTGTAAGATTGAGTCAGTATGCGCGAGAATGTGTTTCGATAGAAACTACTATGTGTAAATGATTCATTGAAGGTTTGAATGAAGACATTAAACTTTTGGTTGGAATTCTTGATCTGAATGAATTTGTAGCATTGGTTGAAAGATCCTGCAAAGCCGAAGAGCTTAGTAAAGAAAAGAAGAAAGCAGATTCCGAAGTGAGAGATGAACGAAAAAGGTCGATGAATAAGTCGTATCAATCTTTGTCAAAGAGATTCAGAGATGCAGCTAATCACTCAAATGTTTCGTTTGGACATTTGAGTAAAGATCAAGTGAAACAAAATACTGGTTCTAAAACTCAAACTCCAATGGAATCAAGTGTTGGAAGTGTCAGAAGTAATAAGCCAGACTGTAAACAGTGTGGAAGATGTCATATCGGAGAATGCTGGGGTAAGTACAATAATAAAGCTTGCTATAAATGTGGATCACGAGATCACTTTACTTGGGATTGTCCAGAGTTAGATGAGAAAGATACTTTTCAGAGTGCGAGGCTGAGTAACACGAAGTTAGGGGTAGACCACCCAGAAACACCTGGAATGTGAGTGGTAGTCAGAGAGGAACAACAGGTACTACAGTGAGATCTGAGGCTAGAGCACCTTCTAGAGCCTATGCTATTCGCGCTCGCGAAGAAGCGTCATCTCCAGATGTCATAACTGGTACTTTTACTCTTTTCGATACTGATGTGATTACACTGATCAATCCAGGATCTACTCATTCATATATGTGTGTGAACCTAGTATCCAATAAGACTCTATCTATTGAGTCTACTGAGTTTGTAATTAGAATATCGAACCCCTTAGGCAAGTGTGTTCTGGTTGATAAAGTGTGCAAGAATTGTCTATTAATGTTTCGGGATAATTGTTTTCCAGCTAATCTAATGTTGCTACCCTTTGATGAATTTGATATAATTCTGGGTATGGATTGGTTAACGCTGCATAATGCTATTGTGAATTGCAAACGGAAAAGCATTGATTTGAGAAGTTAGAATGGTGAGATTGTTCGAATTGAATCCAGTGATTTGAATGGGCTACCAACTGTAGTATCTTCAGTGAAAGCTTTAAATTATGTGAAAAAGGGATGTGAAGCTTATCTCGCATATGTGATAGATACAAAAGTGACAGAAAAGAAAGTTGAATCTGTGTTTGTAGTTTGCGAGTTCCCAGATGTGTTTCCTGAAGAATTACCAAGATTACCTCCGATACGAGAAGTCGAGTTTGGTGTTGACTTAGTGCCAGGAACGAATCCTATCTCAATAGCTTCGTATAGAATGGCACCAACAGAATTCAAAGAATTGAAGTCTTAGTTGAAAGAGTTGATAGATAGAGGATTTGCACGACCGAGTTTTTCGCCCCGGGGTGCTCCTGTGTTGTTTGTGAAAAAGAAAGATGGTACTATGAGGATGTGTATTGATTACCGACAATTGAATAACGTGAAAATAAAGAATAAATGTCCTCTACCGTGAATTGATGACTTGTTCAATCAGTTAAAAGGAGCTACAACGTTTTCGAAAATAGATCTGAGATTGGGATATTATCAGCTGAGAGTTAAAGAATCGGATGTGCGAAAAACTGCTTTCAGAACGAGGTACGGACATTATGAATTTTTAGTTACGCCTTTCAGACTATCAAATGCTCCTGCAGTATTTATGGATTTGATCAACCGGATATTCAGACCTTATTTGGATCGATTTGTAGTCGTTTCTGTTGATGATATTTTGATTTATTCTTGTGATGAGATGCAACATGTCGAGCATTTGAGAATCGTGTTACAGACCCTGCGTGAGAAGCAATTGTATGCAAAGTTTAGCAAATGTGAGTTCTGGTTGCATAAGGTTAATTTTTTGGGACATATAGTGTCAGCTGTGGGGATACGAGTTGATCCGAACAAGATTTCAGTAATTTTAGATTAGAAACCTCCGAGAAATGTGTCTGAAGTCCGTAGTTTTCTGGGACTAGCGGGATATTATAGATAGTTTGTGAAAGGCTTCTCGATGATTGCAACTATATTGACGAAATTGCTATAGAAAGATGTTAAATTCGAGTGGTCAGAAAAGTTTCAGCAGAGTTTTGAATAGTTGAAAGTATTGTTGACCGAGACACCAGTGTTAGTTTAGCCAGAATCGGGTAAAGAATTCATAGTTTACAATGATGCATCGTTGAATGGTTTAGGCTGTGTGTTGATGCAAGAAGGCAAAGTTATAGCCTATGCTTCGAGACAATTAAAACCACATGAAAAGAACTATCTGACACATGATCTTGAATTGGCAGCTATTGTATTTGCATTGAAGATTTGGCGTCATTACTTATTTGGTGAGAAGTCTCATATTTTTACTGATCACAAGAGCTTGAAATATTTGATGACTTAGAAAGAATTGAATTTGAGACAGCGAAGATGGTTAGAGTTACTAAAAGGCTATGAATTAGTAATTGATTATCATTCAGGAAAAGCTAATGTTGTTGCTGATGCTTTGAGCCGGAAGTCTTTATTTGCTTTATGAGCAATGAGTACGCAGATAGATTTGTATGATGCTTGTTTGGTTTTGGCTGAGTTGAAAGTAAGGTCAATGTTTATAAGTCAGATTTGTGATGCCCAGAAAAGTGATGCTGAGATGATGGCAACACGAACTCAGTGTGGTTTGAATTTTTTTTCAAAATTTCAAGTTGATAGTAATGGTTGCTTGAGATTCAGAAATCAGATTTGTGTTCCTAGAAATTTTGAGTTGATTCAGTTAATTTCGAACGAGGCTCATAATAGTCGTTTGTTTGTTCATCCGGGAAGTACGAAAATGTATAATGATCTGAAACAATTTTATTAGTGGCATGGTATGAAACGAGATATCTCAGAGTTTGTTTCGAGATGTTTAGTTTGTCAGCAAGTTAAAGCTGAACATCAGGTTGCATCTGGTTTGTTACAACCAATCATGATTCCTGAGTGAAAATGGGAGAGAATCACAATGGACTTAGTGTCGGGGTTGCCCTTATCTCCGAGAAAGAAAGATGCAATCTGCATGATAGTTGACACAGAGTACCATTATCTATTGTGTCTAACAAAGATTCGAGATTTACTTTACAATTTTGGAAGAAACTGCAAAGGGCTTTAGCTACAAAGCTACATTTTAGTACTACATTTCATCCGCAAACGGATGGTCAATCCAAGCGGATCATTCAGATTCTCGAGGACATGTTAAGATGTTGTATTCTTGAGTTTGAAAGTACATGGGAAAAGTAGTTGTCGTTGATTGAATTCGCGTACAACAATAGTTTTCAATCTAGCATTAAAATAATATAAGCCCAATAATATTAAAAGAGCCATAGCTAGGATTTCTTCAACTTCCAAGTTTAATAGTAAGTGCACCCTAGCCCCGTTTTTAATTTTTTCATATTTTTGAAACCCCCGTAGCTCGTTTAGCTATTTCTAGCTATATTTTGAGCTAGGGTTCATGTTTAAAAATTTACCCATGTGTGAAATACATGTATTTTGATGTTTTATGCAGGAATATGAAAGTTTGATGTATGATAAATATCTTTTTCTAAGTGATTTTAATGAAAAATGCATGTAAGGACCAAATTGTAAAAGTTATGAAAATGGTCATCCATGAGTGAAATAGTAGAAATAGAATGCTGCTATAGTTGAGGATATGATTCGGCTAGGCTTGAAATACAAGAAAGTTGAATGGAAATCATTTTACGAGCCTAGGGGCAAAGTGTAATTATGTAAAATTTAGGGGTAAAATTGTAATTATTCCAAAATATGAATTATGAGTCGATTTAGTCAATGTGTGTATTTAACAAATGAAGTTTCTATTATAGATCAAGAAACACAATGCCCGGATCGAAAGCGAGGCAAGAAGAAAATCGAGCATTGATACACATTTTGAGATTCGAGGTAAGTTTATATTAAGTTAGAGTTTCATAATGTTTTGATGTTTGAAACTACTCAATATTATGACAATGTACGTGAAATCCCGAATAAATATAATAAATAGGACATGTATTAGCATTGAATAAAGAAGATCCAATGTAAGACCATGTCTGGGATATGGCCTCGGCACCAAAGGAAGATCTCGTATAAGACCATGTCTGGGACATGGCATTGACATTCAAATGCGATCTCGTGTAAGACCATGTCTGGGACATGGCATCGGCATCGAGCTATAAAATCCCGTGTAAGATCATATCTGGGATATGGCAACGGCATCAAGGGGTGATCCCATGTAAGACCATATCTGGGATATGGCGTTGACATCAAGATTTAAGCATGATGAGTTCAAATATCCTACGATAATCTGATTAGTGTGGGCAAAAGAGCTAAGTATGTAAAATAATATTGAGCCAAATCCATTTACGGATGACCTTGAATTTCATTCATGATAAGAATGATGAAGATTTGAGTTTCTGTTCATGTTAGCATATGTGCTAAGTTATGTGATTGTATGATATAGATACCATGAATAAGTACAAGTTAAGAAATCATAATGTGACATGAGATGGGTAAGAATAAGTGTGAGTAAGTATGAATAAGTATGCCTAAGCAATTGAGACTTATGTTGCTATTGTTTCATGAAATGGATGAATTTAGTTTGAGCAATTATATTGCTTTAGAGTTTCATGTGAACTTACTAAGCTATATACTTACCCCTCTCTTTTTCCCTTTTTCCTCATAGTTTCACCAAGTAGCTTGGGAATCATAGAACGTCGAAGCTCGGATCACACTATCAGCCGTTCATTTGATATAGTAAAGATAATTCATTTTGAGTATGGCATGTATAGGAACCTGATCATTTTGTGTCATGTTATGTTTGAAAGCCAAAGGGTTGGCTATTAATGCTTCACAATAATTTTTGTAAATGGCCATGATGAATTAGCCAATGTTGTCAAGTTCATGTTCCAAGTTTGATGGATATAATGAAATGAATGTTCATGCAAGATATTGAGTAAAATATGGATGAAATGCGTGATAATTTAAGGGTTTTTCATAGCTTGATATTGTCATATTATGTGCTTCTTGTGATGAAATGAACGAGTTTAAGTTTCAGGGTGGCAAAGAGGCTTGGAAAATAGCCCATAATTGTCCACATGGTCAAACCATATGGGTGTGTTGATAGGCCGTGTGTCCCATACAATTTAATTGCGAGAATTCGATTCGTCACACGGGCCAGCTCATAGGCGTGTGCCTTGGTCGTGTGCTATTAAGGGTTTGATGACATCATAAACAGAGAGCTCTACGGGTGAAGGACATAGGCTTGTCTATACCGTGTGAGAGACACGGGCTATTAACAAGGGTGCCCGACCGTGTGAAAATGTGTAACGACCCGAATTTGGGCCTAGTAGAATTGGGCCCATTGGGCTTTGGGATTGGGAGCATTTAAAATTTTTGAGAACAAGAGAACGGCTCTAATGTTAGTTGGACCTATTAGGTGAGTGATTTTGGAAGGTTAGGGGGCTTTTATGAAGTCCCGGGATCAAATTTAGGCTTTAGGAAAATTTTAGTTTTAGGTGAATAAAACCCTGGGAGTTAGTAGGTAGGCTTTAAGAATAAAATGTGAAGAAAAATGACACAAAAGGAGTTGTGATCTAGTGGCAAATGGCGCCACATAGGAGACAAAGAGGTGATGCCACAAGGAAGCAGGGGGGTCCAAGGTTCAAGCCTTGGCACTGGCATTTCATTTTGATTTATTTTTAAGTGAACTTAGACTTTGGCCCATAGGTTGATATTTAGTTGCGCATACTTTAAGACACAAGAGGAGCTTGTGGCCTAGTGGCTAGTGGCGTAGATTATGCTACAGGGGAGCCTGGGTTCGAATCTCATGAGTAGCAAAAAGGGGATATTTATTTTGCTAAGTTGGGGCGGCAAGAGCTTGTGTTGGATTTAAACTCTACTGAATGAGGGATCCCATATCGAAAAGCTAGCAAGAGGGAAGGTGAGAAGCTGGCTATAAATAGAGCTGTCTATGAGGAGAGGAAGGATACCTGGTTGGCGTTGGGCATAGGAGCATTCGGGGTGCGGTTTAGCTTCAGATTCCTATCAGGTGTGTATTTCAGCCTACTCTAGCTGTAGAGCGGCAAATGTCGAAATGCCGGTCACACGGCAATGGTAGGCACACAAGTGTGCGAGCGCACGTGTGGGCGCTTCAATGCGATAGTCGAGGCCACCATGAGTATTCTTGTAGGTTGAGGCTGCTTGGGCCACGAGGGGTCGAAGTGGGCCCGTGGGCCCATATGAATAAATTGTATAATTGTGTAGTAGATAGTGAACTTGTCTATGGCAATCTCATATCTGTGGCTAGATTTGGGCTAAATGGGCCACACAAACGTGTAGGCCCATTTGGGTCGAGAATGGGCCCTAGGCCCATTCGCATCGTTATCTCTGTTTAGAATACCCTTGGTTTACAAAATTACTGAAATACCCTCAGTTTGCGAAATTACTGAAGTACCCTTGATTTGTGAAATTACCAAATACCCTCGAATTGTGAAATTATCGGAATACCCTTGATTTGTAAAATTACTGAAATACCCCTAATTTGTGAAATTACTGAAATACCCCTAATTTGTGAAATTACCAAAATACCCCCAGTTTGCAAAATTACTAAAATACCCCGGTTTGCAAAATTGCCCAAAATACCCTTGGTTTTCAAAATTACTGAAATACCGCGGTTTGCAAAGTTACCGAAATACCCTTAGTTTGTAAAATTATCGAAAACCCTGGTTTGCGAAATTACCCAAAATACCCCCGATTTGTGAAATTACCAAAATACTATTGGTATGCGAAATTACCAAAATACCCCCGGTTAGCAAAATTACCGAAATACCCTCGGTTTGTGAAATTATCGTTTTACCCATAAAACGACAGAATGACCGATGTATCCTCGTGGTATTACTAGCGTTGTATGTGTTAATTGTATGATTGATTATGTTTGAGATGCGTTGCATACATGGATTGGTTATGAGTAGAATTACCGAACTACCTCTGTAGGGTAGAATTACCGAAATACCCCTGTAGGGTAAAATGACTGATTTGCCCTTGTAGGTAAGTGATCGACTTGCGCAATGAGTGGACTAATTTGACTGTGGTTGTATGACTGATATGCTTTTATTACATGTTTAAATAATTATTACTGAGCATGGCCATTTTGCATACACGTGTAATGATTGAGCATGACATATGATAAACCATAATTATAACATATTTTAATCCCACATTTAGTATGCTTTAGGATGATTTATCCTCTGTTTCATATAAAAAGGTGCTCTTAATCCTTTCTTTTCATTTCTTATACTCAAGAAAGCACCCGAGGATAAAGAGAACGAGAAACGGGCCAAAAACGGAGTAAATGGGCCATACCACGAAATCGACACGGCTTGGCCTAAAGTTCACACGGCTGTGCCATGCCAATCATCTAGAACATGATCTTCTCCTGATTCACACGGCCGTGCCTCATTAAAGAAGTCCAAGCACAGCCTGACCACGATCCACACGGGCGTGTGCCATGGCCGTGTCCCTGTCACTGTAAAGAGCAATTTCATTCAGATTTGGATTCTTAAAGAGAAAGAAACGTATTTTTGAAAGCCTGTATAAACCCCCTAAGTGCTACCAGAAAAGGGGCGGTTAGCTAGGCCAATGAGCCAAGCCGAAAAGGTCAGAATTGTGGGAATCACTTGAAGATAGCCAGTTGATCCATCTCAAGAAGCCGGAGTTCTACTCAAGACGGCTGATTTCTCCTTTAATTCCTTCAGGGAGTTTTATGGATTTCTTATGTTTTGTTTTATCTTTTCTCTTGAGATGTTTTCTTATTTTGTTATAAACTAAACCCTTCAGATACCTGAAGGGGGTGAAACCTATGATAGATCTTGTAATTATTTTTTGAATTAACCTAAATTTGATGTGCTTAGGTGGAGGAGGAATAGACCCTACCTAAGAGTAGATCTAGCATAATTAAGTGAAGTTGATCGCACGCCTAGAGATAGGGTGATGAGGTTTTACCTGATTAGGGTGAAACCTAACATGGGAGTCCATAGATCGAGTTACTGCTATTCTAGGGGGTTATTATAAGAGAATGAGAGTTCCACTAATTAACCTAGGGTTAGACGTTATTCGCCTCGAGAGAGGGTTTAATATACGTTAGGGAGTCTTACGGATCAAACTAAGTAAATAAATCATATGGTTCAGGGTTTAATAACAAGTGAAGTCTAGGTGGATTCTTCCTGTGGGTATCTTCTTGATTAACTGAGTTTTTCCTAAAGTTATTTTCCCAATTAGTTCTTTTTCTCTTTGTGTCTTTAGCTCAGTAGTAGATTAGATTAAAACAACTTCACTTAATATTTAGGCTAAATAATAAAAAGAAACTTAGTATTAGTACTTTTAGTTCCTTTAGGTTCGACAATCTGGTCTTGCCTTAGCTATACTACTATTCGATAGAAACACTTGCCTTTAATCGTTATCAGAGTTAGTTTCTAGGTTCGATCATTCTTTTATAAATTTTAAAGCTCTAATTTCAGTGATCAACATAGACGACATATTGCATGGGGTTGGGAATATTAAAACGGAGGCAGTGCTAATAGGATCGCATGGTCGCTTGACGACTGTGGATCCACCGAAGGCTTAATAGCCACCGCAGGTTTTTTAGCCACCGAGCAACCATGCTGCACCGATAATGTTACCTAGGGCTAGTGCCATTAAAATGGGCTTCGTGCCGTAATTATGGGCTTCGTGCCAATACCGAAGGCTTTATACCCACTGAAGGCTATATAGCCATCGCAGGCTTTTTACCCACCGAGCAGCCATGCTGCACCGATAAGTTAGTGCCGCAATCAGTGCTATATAAGGAGTTTACGGATGGGTGGGTTGATTAAATCCCCACAGGAGTGCACGGTCGAACAGGAGACGAAGTACATGGTTGGTATGGGCATTAATGCATTGCATATATGGTTTTTAATATTGAGATGGGCTTAGGCCCAGATAAATATGATATGTGACATTTGATATGCGTTAAGGCCCAGCTAAGGCTTTTATGGGCTAAGGCCCAATTGCCACCGTTACTGAAATGGGCTTCAGCCCGGATTGTTGTGATTCATGTTTTACTGATGAGGGTTGTACACACTGAGTTTTCGTAAACTCACCCCCTCTTTTTAATTTTTCTCAGGTAACCCTCAGTAGGCGGTTCGACGTACTGGAGGACTCGGAGGTGGCCACACTACGAGCAGTCTCGGATTTTAGTATTCTACTTTTCTTTATTTTGGGTTAATATTTTGTAATAAGGCCTCTCTTAAATTCTGGTTTTTAGTTTTGGATTTTTAGTTTATTTTGTTTTAAATCTGCTCAACATTGAATCGCAGTTTTCCCAAAACAATATTTGTTTTCAAAACACTCCGCTTTCGCAAATGAGTTGTAAATATCACATTTTCATAAGTCAATTGTTTTAAATTAAGCTTCTGCATCGAACAAGGTTTTGAAGGTAATGACTTCTTAATAAATGTCGATTATTAATAACAATCGCAAACTGGGACTTTAATTTTTGAATATCAAGATGGGTTATCAATGAAAACGCAATTTTCGAAAAAAACCTCAATGTGACATGCCAGCTTCGGGCCTAACTTCTAGGTCGGGTTTGGGGTGTTACAAAATGCCTATAGGTTCAAAAAGAAAATAAATTCCACATGGGCTAGGGACATGGGCGTGTGAGATCACATAGCCTGCCCACACGGGCATGTGACCCCTATTTAAGCAAAATTTTCTACGAGTGCAAAAAGTTTCCGGTTGAATTTTGAAATTTTTCAGATGTGTGTTTAAGGCCTTGTAGGCCCATAATGTACACTTTATGATCAATAAGGAAAAGTTCTAAGTTGGAACGAAATTTTATAGCCTGAAAATGCATGTTCAAGTAAGGTTAAGTACAGTAATGCCTCGTATCCTTTCCTGGCATCAAACACGGGTAAGGGATGTTACATATATGTTAAGTAATGAATGAAAATGTGGATGATGATTAAGTAATGCTAAATATGATATTGAAGAGATGTGGCACTAAGCGTGCGTAAATAAAATTGATACAGTGGTGAATGGCACTATGTGTGCGAAATATCGACTATATTGATTGGCACTATGTGTGCGATACCGAGTCAAATTTGATTTAATGTAAAGGCACTAAGTGCACGATGATATTAAAGCTTCGGCTAAGAAATTGGCACTAAGTGTGCGAGTAAATCAAATGGTTAATGAAGATCGAACAAATTTTGGTATTGAGCATGGAGTAGAAATGGTGATCGTTAATTAAGTAAGGGTACAGGTATGTACGGAACCTATGTGGTTGATGTTATTGTGTGTGAGATAAATGGATGATCATGTGAGTATTGATTATGGATGAGATTGTGTATTATTGTGAATTATAGCATGTGGTAGTTAATATTGTATATTGAATTGAATTGCTGAGTTAGAGAAGTGTTTATGTATTTTACAGTTTCATTAAAGCTAGCTCGGATCTAGGGGATCATCAGTGACTCAATCACACTATCGGCCTTCTATTTTGGTATTTTTGGAAGTCGTATATTTGGCATATGGCATGTATAGGCTAGTTATTTTGGTATATTTCAGATGTAAAGATCTTGCCATGTGATATAGCTTGATAGTTTATTGATTTTGGTATACTCTTTGGATGTGTGAAAAGGATGGTTAATATGTGTATGTGTGTTTAATGTGAATAACCACTATGGCATGAATTATTATAATGGAAATGGTATGTTTTATGTTTAGATTTGGTAAGGATTGAATGATGAATGGACTATATGATTTGGATTGGTAAGTTGAGTTGAAGTTGTATAGGGAAATGAATGATGATGTTAAGAGTTTCAACTATGCCATGTTTAGTATGTTTGGATGCCATTTGGTGTATGAAATTATATAGTTTGATGCTTGTAGGTGTGACCCAAAGTGTGGGTAGCAAATTGGCCTTGCAAATGGCCTATATTTTCCCACACGGTTGAGTACACGGGCATGTGGCTCGACCGTGTCTCTTAAATTTTCAAATTGAAACAAGTCAGACTCGTACACAGGCTGGACACACGAGCGTGTGACTGGCCGTGTGAAATAAGTCAGTGTCGACCACAGGTTAAGCACACGGGTGTGTCATCAGCCGTGTGGACAAGTCAGTATGTAGTCCTTGTTTTTCCACGGCTTGGACACACAGGTGTGTCTGAGGCCGTGTGAGGCGCACGGCCTACCCACATGGGTGTGTGACCTCTGTAGCTTTGAAAAATGTTAAGTTTTTGGAAAAAAATCGTATGACCTCGGTTTAGTCTTGACCCCTTTCCAATGCATGTTTAAGGTCTCGTAGACCTTGTTAAGATACTTAGTGACAATAATTGATTATGATATAACGTTGTATGAACTGTGAAGATTAAAAGTTTGATTTGATTGGTGATACCTCATAACCCTAGTCCGGCTAAGGATATGGGTTAGGGTGTTATAGTTTGGGACTAAACCGAAAACTTTGAAAACTCATGGAACGGTTAGAAAATTTTTCTCAAAACAGGGGACACACGCCTGTGTGGCCCGGCCGTGTCACTCACACGGCCAAAAACACGCTCATGTCACAGGCCTGTGGACATTTGAAATGGAAGCACATGGCCATGTCCCAGTCCATGTCTGACCTCGTATAACTCTCTGACTTGGGTCAAATGGCCAACACATAGGCCCGTGTGCCCTGAAAATGACCATACATGCCCGTGTGCCAGGCCATGTGCCAGGCCGTGCCAAACTTGTAGGGTATACTGACTTATACCACACGACCAAGTCACACACCCTTGTGGAGCATACTGACTTGATTTAATTTGAATAGTAGGGGACACACGGCCATGTGCATGACCGCTTATCACACAAGGCTGAGACACACGCCCGTGTCTCTACCCGTGTGGACAAAAATAGCCTATTTACCAAGCCATTTTTCCACCCTATCTTATGCACACTTAAAACAACCCATTTGGCACCAAAACATAGCATATATAAGCATTTAAACCAGCCAATTCAAATGTAAATCATGCACATTCTATACTTCCGTTTTACCTATACACAAATCACCAAAACATGCTATACTATTTGTACCAAACTTTACTTACTCAAATCATCAATATAACCATTATCAACTATGTATCATTTGATCTATTTTCTCAAGCATGTAAAGAAATCAAAACTTGGCGATATCCATTATGCTAACTATCCACAAGCATCACATGTCCAACTTTCAAAATATCACACAAGCCACATACACATATAAATACATGATTCAAACATACCAAAATAACTAAAAATATGCCATCACTTATGGCGCTATATACAAAAAAAATTATAAACATTTACAAGCCAATTCAAATGGCTAAATTCATTACCAACACATAACCAAAATGACCAAAGTCCCAATACATGCCATATACTTAAAACATAAGCTCAAAAGTACCAATTTGACAGCAGGATAGTGTGATGATGTCTCCAACGATCCCCAAATCCGAGCTAGCTGTGAAATCACTATAAAACATGGTAAAATAAACAAAGTAAGCTTTATAGCTTAGTAAGCTCGTTTGAAATGGACTTAATATAACGATAAACACATAATTCATCAATTGACTATAAACACTTATAATTCATATTAACTAACAAACCTTTCAAATACTCATTCACAAAACTTTATGTATTCTTCACTGTTTATTCGATTTAAAGCTTATATGATTTATGTACATACCATCTCGTATTAATCCCATACTCAACCACATCATTCTTTTACCCGTTGAACCATTCGGAATAAATTTTGGATGCTCGGGAGTCTCGCACCCTAAGTGCCAATATCATGGCCCGAAGCCAAATCAATGAAACTCGCACCCGAAGTGTCGATATCATGGCCCGAAGCCAAATCAATATAACTTGCACGCGAAGTTCCAATATCATGGCCTGAAGCCAAATCAATGTAACTCGCACCTGAAGTGTTATGGCCCGAAGCCAAATTAATGAAGCTCTTAATGACATGTCCTTCGTATCCTCATTTATTCCTATGATTCAACCAGGATTTCTAATGCCAAATCATTTTTGAATCATTTTCGAATATGTCCGTAATCTCATATTCACAGTTTATACAAAATCAAAGCATTTAAAATATATTCACAATGAAACTTATTACATACGAACTTACCTCGGACGTAAAAATGGCTAAATTAATCAATTAGTTGAGAACTTTGTCTTTCCCTCGATCTAGATACGAGTTTCAGTTTTCTTTATCTATATGTTATCAAAATTAACTTATTTAATCCTCCCTCTATTCAATTTAGTCCAAAATTCACTTTAAGGTACTTTTACACATTTGCCCATAATGTTTCACATCTTTTACAATTTAGTCCTTTTTTCATAAAAAAACACAAATTAATGCAATTAAACCGCAACCAATGCTAGCCAAATTACTTTTAGGTCCCCAGTAGCCCATGTTTTCCATTTATTTCACATTTCAACCACAAAGTTTCCACATTTCACAATTTAATCCCTAATTTGCGTTTTCACTAAAACTCATTTAACAAAACTTGTTTATCTATCAACAACCATTCATAATATATCATCAAACATCAAAACACACATGTATTCATCAATGGAAACATTCAAAATCTTTAAAAGTTTTGCAAAATAGTCCCTGGGCTAGCTAAACCTAGTTGCAACGATATTAAAAACAGAGAAATCATTAAAAACGGGACAAAAACCATACCTAATTGAGCATAAATGACTTGGCCAAATGTAAAAGAGAAAAAATGGCTTCCTTGTGCCCTAAATTCGGTGGAGAAGATGATAATAGGTAATGTATTTGTTTTGTTTTATTTATTTTAAGTTAAATTACTAATTTACTAATATAACCTTAATTAATCACACTAATTTCAAAAATACAATTCTCATAAATGTGCACTATCATATAAATGGTCCAATTACCACTTAAGGACCTTAAATTTAAGGTTCCAAAGCTATTAGACACCTTTAGCTAATAGAACATCACTTTTACACTTTATGCGATTTAGTCCTTTTTACTGAATTAAACATTCAAATGATAAAATTTCTTAACGAAATTTTCGCACAATCATTCAATCATGCTGTAAACATTAAAATAATAAAATAATTATTTTGACTTTGGATTTTTGGTTCCGAAACCACTGTTCCAATTTGACTAAAAACGACTGTTACATTTTCCAACTATGTGATACTTTTAAATATAACGAGGTCACTGATGACACTATCCCTCTTCGGCTATTCCTTTTCTCCTTGATTGATAACGCGTTTTCTTGGTTGGAGTCACAGGCACTAGGCTCTATCACAACAAGGGATGAACTCGTTGAAAAGTTCTTACAGAAGTTCTTCCTGATTAGCAAAGCAGCTCAACTAAGATGAGAGATTGTTGTCTTTAAACAGATAGAGGGAGAAAGTTTCTATGAGACACGGGAACGTTTCAGGATGTTGATTCAAAAATCCCTACACCACGGATTTCCTGAGTGGATGCGACTACAGGTATTCTATAATGGGTTGGAAGCGAGTGCACAATCTAAATTAGACGGAGCAGAAGGATGAGCCCTTATGAACAGAACATATGAATATTTGTAAGAAATTATTGAAACATGGCATTAAACTCCTATTAGTGCCAATTTAATGATTCACATATGCCTAGAAACCCACAACGGTAAGCTATCCAAGAGGATGACAAGTATCAACAGTTAGTGGATAGATTCAACTGTATCGAATCTACTTCTACATCATCTATGCATGGGGGAGAAAAATCGGTCTTCCACTATATCAACAATCCTACTGAGGATATAAATTACATCAGGAATAGGGGTGGGAACCCTTATACGAATACATCTCTCCACCTGAATCTGATATGGGGAGAGAATTAAGGAGTAGGTAATAATTTAAATCAAGCTAAAAACACTAATTATCAACCTCTTTATTTGTAGAAACCCCATGATAGGGCCAACCCAAGTGACCATATTGCATGTGGTCAACATTTGAATAGAATTGAGGGAGAGATGCAGTCAATGAGGTTAGATGTTAAACAGGTGCAGTTTGACTGTACCAACTCCACAAGAACATTGACTAAACTCAAGGATCAAATGAGCAAATTAATGAGCATGATGGGCGACATCAAAAGACAAATTGGCGCAGGTATTCCTAGAAATACAGAAGATAATCCACAGAGGGAAGGTAAGGAACATGTGAAGGCGATAACACTTCAATCAGGCAAAGTATTGAGTAGCCCAGAAAACCTTATTCTGGAGGTAGTTATGGAGAATACTGATGATCCTCAAGAGGAATCCCCAGAAGCTGAAGAAGAACCAATGTAACACGCTCACCAGTATTCAACACTGGAATAGGGTTATGGAGCGCTACTTAACTTATAAAACAATTAAACAACCATTTCGCAAACATTTTCTCAATTCAACCATTCATTATTCAATCTCAATCAATTTGTCCCTAATACGAGCTTATGAGGCACTAAACATGCTTTGGGAGTGGTTCGGGACTAAACCAATAACTTAAGAAACTTTCACAAAACTTTGAAAATTTTACTCAAAACAGGGGACAAATGCCCGTGTCACATGCCGTGTATACATTCGAAATGGGAGCACTTGGCTGTGTCCCAGCCCGTGTCCAACCCCGTGTAACACTCTGACTTGGGTCACACAGCCAACACACACGCCCGTGTGGCTAGTCCGTGTGCCTTAAAAATGGCCACACATACTGACTTATGCCACACGGCCAAGTCATACGCTCGTGTGTGAGGACGTGTGGTGTATACTGACTTGTTTTCAAATTCAACACCAGAGGACACATACCGTGCGTCACATACGGATGAGACACACGCCCATGTATTTACCCGTGCGAAGAAAAGTAGCCTATTTACCAAGCGATTTTGCCACCCCAATATTGTATGTATCCACACAAGCCAAATGGTACAACTTCATAGCATATATGGGCATCCAATCAACCACAACCAATACTAAAATATAACATTTCCAGTACAAATATCCAACATGCTAATAAACTCATGTTTTACTCATTAAAAACATACCAAGTACTAATTACTTCAACATCAATATAACTAAACTCAAATATGCATTATTTGATCTAATTTCAAAAGCATACCAATTCACAGATCATCACTTATTGACATTCAATTTACCTATTCACAACAAGCATCATGAATCTAACTTCAATCACACAATATAGGTCATTTACCAATTTAGAACAAAAGTCATCTGTACACTAATATACATCGTCAAATTCACCATCCTAAGCCAACTCATATGATTATATATACAAACCAAAACATGTACATTTACAAGCCAATTCATTTGGCCAAAGTCATTACCAAAACATAACCAAAATGACCAAAGTCTCTATACATACCATATATTTAAAATACCAAGTTCATAGGTACTGAGAGATAGGTGGATAGTGTGACGATGTCTCCGACGATCTCCGAATCCGAGCTAGCTTTGAATTCACTATAAAATATAGAAAAATAAACGAAGTGTAACACCCCAAACCCGACCTAGAAGTTAGGCTCGAATCTGGCGTGTCACATTAAAGGCATAATTCAAAAGATTTTGCTAATTAAAAATTTAAGGCCCAAAATCATTTAGTCTTGTTAAGTAATAAAAAAACCCATTTTATAATTTGAAGTACTTTGGAAACCAAGTTTAAATGCAAGAAATTTACTCAGGTTTAATAGTTAAGTAAACAATTGAAACAACAAAACCCAAAGTCTAAAGTAAAAAAGAGGTACAAGTCATTAATACATCCAACGAAAATAAGCAATTTACTGAGGATCACCTGAAACATTAAATAAAGGGTGTGTGTTTCGAAACTCTATATGTACAACCCTTGGCATTCAATTCAATATATAATTATCACATTGGCCTGACCCCTATCAAAATCGGTGGTCTTGGGCCTTGGCCACAATGACCCCATTTCATATCATATCATAACATATCATATGTAAAACAAGGTAATGCAAAACCCTCCCCAAAAATCCATCCGCTACACACCATTTGCCTTCCAACCCTACACACTTGTGGGGATTTCTAAACCGACCCACCCATCCTCTACACACCAAAGGTAGCACTCACAATGCAAGCACTATTTCAACGTTTGCAAACAAAGTCGCTAATCATATAATGGGCTTAAAGCCACCGGTGGATCCATGGTCGTCAAGCGACTATGCGACCCTCAAATCTTCCTCCATACCATAATTCCCACCCATATACATCCTAAACAGAATATCATATGAATGCAACATGCACATGAGTAACATTCACAAAACTCATATTCATCACATATGGGTATTTTCATCATTTCACAACCCAAGGGTATTTCTATAAATCTACTCTATAGGGGTATTCAGGTAATGTTGAAAACAGAGGTATTTTGGAGATTTTGTAAACCAGAGATGTTTTGGTAATTCGACAAATCAAGGGTATTCTAGTAATTATACAATTCGGCTATCTTAGTGATTTTGCAAATCTAAGGGTATTTTGGGTATTTTCAAATCAAGGGTATTTGTCCCATCTCGGGTTTTAGTTATGAACTTTGGCCCATTAACAAGTCCTTGTGGCTAAAGTGGACAGATACTATGCACCAGATAGGATTCCAGAGAAGAGGAGGTGGGCCACTAGGGCCGCTTAAGTATCAAGCTCTCCCTAGATCCAATCCTAGACATGCACATGCTCGTTACCACACTTTAACCTAGCGACTTATCCACAGACAATGTTTAATTTCTATAAAGTCTTATGCGGTTTAAGAGTTTTTCAAACTAGGCCTAAAGTCCATTAACCCTAGCATGCTTGTCTACGTCCCCATAAGCCCATCAAGCCCAAATTACATCCTTACGGCCCATTAAGCCCAAATCACATTCGTATGGCCTATTAGGCCAAAAAAATTCCAAATCATGTGACATGCTTGACTAACTTAGTTCATAAACCAAACCAAAAAAACTCATCAAACTTAGCCTTAGGGCCCACCGGGCCCATTTAGCCACTTTCGGCTTTTCGGCTTTTCGGCATTGCCTATTTCGTGTGTGCATAGTGTTTATACACATCTGGTAACCACGCATGCTGCAAACCCCTTAATCACAAACCTACAATCGAAAACACCTAACGATTAATCATAACTTAATGTACACTTTATCAGAATTCGAAACCTCACCGTAACCTTACCGTGTGCCACATGTCCTAGTAGACTTTCCTTTGCTACTATTTGCGATTATCTTCTAGATCTGCACCCAAACATACATCGTCAAAATCAAGTGACCCATATTCCACATAAGTCACCCCTATGAGCCATAATACATTCGGCCATTTACTAAACCACCACCTGGACGAGTGCACTTACCTCTTGCTAATGATCCTTACCTACCACGCTTGTGATTGTTGAACCTTACCTTTGTTAATACAAAGTTAACGATAAGAAGGGGTTAAATAGCCCTTCGTCTTTTTTCAAAACTCACTAAAAATATCAACTAAGCACTTACCAAAATCCTCCTTTGTTCCTGCGGCTTAAATTTGGCTTTTGAGATTAGTATGGTGACAGAGACAATTCGACACCACTAGGGAGAAGAAGAGAAGAAGTGATCGGCTAGAACTAAAGGTGAACAAGAGAAGGAATTTAAAAAGAGAAGGTATGGGGAATTCAGCTAGAGAGAAAACCAAAATTTTGGCAAAGGAATGATGGGTTTTTTTCTGGCAAATGGAAGAATTCGCCTAAGGGGGAGAAAAAGAAATGTAATGGAACCCAAGGAACCTCTTCAAGAAATTTCGGCACCTCCTTTTATAGCCAATAGTCGAATCCTACCTTACCCCCACAGTCCAATTTGGCACCAACTCTTCCCACCTCTCATCTCCTAAATCTCCCTTATCTCATTAGAAATTCCCTCCTTTATCAGCTTACAAGACCAATTCAAGCACTTCAACAAAAGAGTCCAAATTCCAGACAACTCTGGCTGTCCACTAAGCAAAATAAACACTCCAAAAACACCTTAACACTACTCAAACCTTGGACCTCTTCACGCCACCTTGTAGCTCCCCTAGTGACGCCACCTTGCCACTGGACCATAAGCCCATTTGTGTCCTATTTTCCCCTTAATCTGCTTAAGATGCCTAATACCTGAGACTAGGGTCCACTAGAGCAAGAAAAATAAATTTTTCCCTATGGTCATCCCTATCTCTAAGACTTCACATGATCCGGATAATACCTTAAAATTAATATTCTAAGTGCTACTCATACATACCAACCTCAGTGCACAAAAATTTAAAGTTGCGGGATTTTCGGGGCGTTACAACCTAATAGGCCCAAATCTACTAGGCCCAAATTCGGGGCGTTACACGAAGAAGCTATAAAGCTTAGTAAGCTCGTAGACATAAATTCGATATAATCATAATACATAATTCAACCATTAATCATAAGTACAAAAATTCACATCAACAAACAAACCTTTCAATAAGTCATTCACTAAACTATATATTTTCTTCACCATTTCTTCGATTCAAAGCTAATATGGTTTATGCACATACTTGTACCATATCGTACTTATCCCATACATATTCTCGTCTTTCATTTACCCGTTGAACCATTCGAAATAGAAGTCAGATACTCAAGAGTCTCACATGATAAGTACCTATACCATGGCCCGTAGCAAAATCAAGGTAACTTATCTCCAAAATATTAATTTCATGGCCCGAAGCCAAATCAGCTGATATGCATTACCTAAAGCCAAATCGGTTTATCTCGCACCTGAAGTGCTATATCATGGCCCGAAGCCAACTCACTGTATCCCCTAATGACATGTCACTAGTATCCTAAACTATTCCTAAGGTTCAACCGCGATTCCAACTGTCAAATTATCATCGAATCATTTCCAAACTTATCCGTAGTCTCATAATTACAATTTATGATGTATCAAAACATATAAAATACATTTGAAATGAAATTATAACATACAAACTTACCTCGAATGTAAAAACGATGAAATTATCGATTAATCGAGTACTTTATCTTTTCCCCGATCCAAGTTCGTATTTTTCCTTTCTTGATCTAAATATATTCAAAATTAACTCATTTAATCATCAATTCTCTTCAGTTTCTCTAACCAAATCAACCCCTGAATCTGTTTCTCACTAAGTTCGGTCCAATACAATGGAGTTCAGCATTTACGACCATACAAAGCTTCGTACGGTGCAATTTTTATACTCGATTGGAAGCTGTTATTTTATGCAAATTCAACCAGCGGCAAATATTTCTCCCAGCTGCTTTCGAATTCTAAAACACAACATCGGAGCATATCTTCGAGAACCTAAATTACTCTTTCAGATTGACCGTCGGTTTGACGATGAAAACTTGTACTAAAATTCAACTTTGTACCTAAAGCTTCTTGCAATTTATTCTAAAATCATGATGTAAACCTCAGATCTCTATATGAAATAATTGAAATTGGCACTCCGTGCAATCTAATAATATCAAAAATGTATAACTCCACCAATTTATCAAGCAAAAAATCAGTACATAGCGGGATGAAATGTGTGGATTTCGTCAGTCGATCAACAGCAACCCAAATTGCATCTTTCTTCTTCGGAGACAGGGGTATTCTCGATACAAAATCCATAGTCACTCTATCCCATTTGCACTCCGGTATCATAACAAGCTGAAGCAAACCCAAAGGCACTTGATGCTCGGCTTTTACTTGCTGACAAATCAAACACTTCGATATAAACACAGAAATATCTCGTTTCATACTCGACCACCAATAAAGCTTCTTCAAATCATTGTACATTTTGGTACTCCCCGTGTGAACAGATAAAATACTATTATGTTCCTCGTGAAAATTTTTCTAAATCAACTCTGGATTGTTTGGTACGCAAAATTCTATCTCGGAACATCAAACAATCATCGGATCCGATTTGGTACTCTGAATCACTAGTCGGCTCTAGCTTGCAATTCACTATATCTCGGAACATCAAACAATCATCAGATCTGATTTTGTACTCTGAATCACTAGTCGACTCTAGCTTGCAATTCACTATCACATTTCTGGGCTTCACAAATTTGCTGTAGAAATACTGGTTTAGCTTTTAACTCAGCTAAAATTGATCCATCATTAGATAATGTCAACTGTGTATCCATTGTCCCAAAGCAAACAACTATTTTCTACTCAAAGAAGTCGCGACCATATTCGCTTTCCCTAGGTGATAATCAATCACTAACTCGTAATCTTTCAATACCTCAAGCCATCTTCGTTGTCACAAATTTAAATCTTCTTGAGTCATAATATATTTTAAGCTGCTACGATCAGTAAAGATGTGGCATTTTTCACCGTATAAATAATGTCGCCAAATTTTCAATGCAAATACAATAGTGGCCAACTCTAAATCATACTGTGGATAATTATTTTCGTACGGTTTCAACTATCTGGAGGCGTATGCTACAATGTTTCCCTTTTGCATCAATACGCAACCCAAACTGTTCAATGACCCGTCGCTGTAAATCAATAATTCTTTACCTGATTCAGGTTGAACCAAAACTGGTACAACCCATTTCAATTCATAGCATTTCTCATCATATCAATTTCCCAAATCAACCATGAAACTTACCAAAATTTTTCATCACATAGCATGCACTAAATTCACTCCATAATCACATTCATTATCATGCCATATCACATGGCTATATTTACACATTTCAAAACATAATCAAAGTTCTCTAGCCTATACAAGCCATACTTTAATATGTACATATCAAAATATAGTTTAATAGTGTGGTGATGATCCTCGACGATCCCCGAGCTGCCAGTAGCTTCGATAATCTATAAAATAATGAAAAGACACTCAAAGTAAGCTTTCAAAAGCTTAGTAAGCCATATACAAATAAACTTATCACATAAACAATTACAACTATTTCATTCATATGAACTATCACATAACACAATAGAAAATTCATATTTCTCATCTAGCTCAATTGTTCATAACCACTTACTTATAAACATATCACATTCTCATATAGCTCACATATCAAATGATCATATTCATACTTATCTTTCGTTGCCAACTTTCATATACATTTCATACGTACCTAAAATAGATACGTATTCACATATTCACTCACATCTCGGAATGCCTGTTGAACCGTTCAGAATAAATATGGATACCCGGATAGCTCGTCAAGCTCTACAATGCCAACGTCCGAGATGAGGTCTTACATGTAATTAAATATCGATGCCTCTATCTCAAACAAGGTCTTACAGGAAATCATATAAGATGCTGATGTCCCAGACATGTCTTACACGTAAATCTCAAATCGATGCCAACGTCCCAGATGTGATCTTACACGATAACTCATTCCAGAATCCCATGTCATGACATATGTATCCTAATTATTCCTATGGTTTGTAAGGGGCTTTTCAGACGTCATCAGATTATTGGATTTTTATCAGATTTCACATATTCAGCTCCAATAGTCATTCATCATATTTCATTAACATATAAGCAACAATAATTCAATTCAAACACATTTATTTGTATATAGACTTTCCTCGTAGGGAAATAACAGAAACGAATGGCTATTCAACTACTTTTGTAACACCCCAACCCGGTCAATACACTACGACCGAATTCAGCGAGTCACGGGATAAAAGTCTTTGAACTAAACAAGTTGTGAATTCGAAAATGCTTTTTGAAAACGGATTGGATACTTGAAAATCTTTGAGTGAAGGAAGAAACTCTTGAGAAAACATTGTGCCCCTATCTATTTTATAAACCATTTGTTTTTAGGAAAACCCGATCTTCTTTGGATATAAATTGGAAACTATTTCTAAAAACTTAGACTTTGCGTTAACTTAGTTTGAAAGTAGTTTGGCCCAACTAGTATTATCACTTTACTTGTTTTTACCCGATGGTAAGGTTTAGAAAACTCGTTGAGTTGTTTAAATTAGAAAACATTGATTTTCAGATTATTAAAATAGGTCAAGTAGTTTACTTAAGCATTATTTGATAAAACTTAAAGCAGATAAAATAATCCCGAAAATATAAAATGAGTGGCCTTATTACAAACTCAAATAAAACCAAATTAAAACAAGTACCCAAATCGGTAACTCAATGTAAAACCAAAAGCAATTTTGTATGGCTACCTTGAGTCCGCCCGGCTCCTCATCCGCGATCTACGAATCACCTAAAAAATGATAAGGGAAGAGGTGAGTCACCAAGACTCAGTGCATAATCCCCCTCCTGATTTTAGCAACACTCTTACACAATTCATAATCAAGCAAATATATCATGCAACCCAAACCTAGCCATCCACAACTCCTTTTTCTACCCCGTGTGGTACCAAACCACTGGTGGTGCCAAACCACTGGTGACCCAAAGTCAGCGATATCAAAGTATAAATGTGGTACCAAACCACAGGTGACCCAAAGTCACGAATAATCCATATGTGGGGCCAACCCACTTTGTGATACCAAATCATTGGCGACAATCCCTTTTTATAAAATGTGGGGCCAACCCACTGTGGTGCTAAGCCACAGGAACGAGTCGCTAAATCCAATGTGGTGCCAAACCACTGGTGACCCAAAGTCACGAATATCAAATGTGGTACCAAACCACTGGTGGTGCCAAACCACTGGTGACCCAAAACACGTGATGACAATCTCCCCCTATAATCGGCTAAACACTTAGTCATCATAACGAGTAGCCTTCGACTTTTTAAATAAACAAAAGAAGGGTTGACTCGACATGTATCCTTACCACAGTCCTTAACGCAATCAATTGGTAGAGGCTAGATGACCATGAACCACTGTTACAAAACCCGAAGAACGATTATAGGACTAAGAGTAGTCGACTAAATCACCAACCATCTAGCTATCAAATCCCGGCTTCCACTTCCCTTAAGAAACGACAAAAAGAGAGTGTAATGATAGAAGAGAGATTCGGCTTTATAACCGAAAAAGTGGAAGGGGAAAAAGAAGAGAAAGAATCGAAACTCACCTAGAATGAAGGTTCGTTTATAGATCCAAAGGAGAAGAATGATTGCGCAACCCCAAGATATGTGAGGTGATTTTGCTTTAACAAATAGTCAAGAAAGGCTTATGAACTTTCGGCACAAGAGAAGGTTTGGAAGAAGTAAAGCAATCGACCAAAAGAGTAGAGTGTTGATTTGGTTTGAAACAAAGGTGAGGAAGAGAAGAGAAAGAAATAGAGAGAATTCAGCTTTGATTTGGAGAAAGAAGGCCAAGGGAGTTTCAGCCAAATCAAGATGGAAAGTAGAAAGGTTAATGACCACTCGGGTTTGAATGTCAAAGAGAAGAGAATGAGAAAGACTTAGTTTCGACCGAATACCCAAATAGGAGTAGAGATCAAAAGTGAAATGGGGTTTAGAGAAAGAAGGGTTTCGGTTTCAAGGGGAAAAAGAGAGAGGATCATATTGTTTAATGAAAATTGGGTTTGATGGTTCACAGGGGAAGACGACAGATGCTTAAGAGGTTTCGGCTTTTGCTTCAACAAGGTGCACTAAGGGAGGCCTAGCCGAAAATGCTCACCTAGATGGACTATGGAAATTCAGCACTCCTCTTAAGTGTTTCAATCGATTTCTCCTCCTCTCAACAGTTTAAATTTCGGCCAACACTTCAAGTCCCTCCTGACCACTCATTCAAACGAGTTTGAATTGCTCAAGCTCCTAAATTTTCTCTTCTCCACCCGTTTGAATTTGCTAAATTGATCAACAGCTATCCACTAGAGTTCCAACTGGGCACAACTCTTCCCCTCTCTAGCGTCAAAAAGAAATTCCCGAAGAGGGATTCCTGTAGCTCGAACCTCAGCTCCCTTCCCCTGCTTGTGGCGTCACTCCTCAAGGCTCTAAGTGGTGCCTCCTTGCCACTTTACCACAGGTTCTCTTGTGCTAAAACTTACCACATAATACTCTTAACACCTAGCCACTACAGCTCCCCTTATCCATTGCTCAAAAATAAAATTTTTCCTATAGCTCGGGCCTACCCTTGGCTCATACCCAGACCCTAAGACACCTTAATTAACATCACAATCAAGCCATTCACATGCAAATAATTCAAACATATGAGCCCCTATTTAAGGATGTTGTAGTTCTACCCCCCTTAAAATAATTTCGGCCTTAAAATTACCTGGTCAAAAGAGTTGAGGGTATTGTTGCCGCATCACATCCTCTGATTCCCACGTGGCCTCTTCTGCACCATGGTTTTGTCATAACACCTTTACTAATGGAACTGACTTCTTGCGCAAAACCTTCACATCCCGATCCAGAATCTGCACTGGTTCCTCTTCCATGGTCAAATCTGGGCTCACCTTGATTTCCTCCGCTGACACAACATGCGATGGATCTGAACGGTAGCGCCTAAGCATGGTGACGTGAAACACATCATGTATCTGACTTAGTTCTGTTGGCAACTCAAGCTGATAAGCTACTGGTCCCACTCGTTTCAACACCTTATACGGCCCGATAAACCTTGGGCTCAGCTTGCCTTTCCGTCCAAATCTCAGCACTTTTTTCCATGGTGAGACCTTCAAGAAAACCCTGTCACCCACTGCAAACTCTATATCTCTTCGCTTAAGATCGGCATAGGACTTCTACCTATCCGAAGCTTCCTTCTAACGAGCTTGGATCAACTTGACCTTATCCTCAGTCTCAGCAACCAACTCCGGTCCCAACATCTGACGCTCACCCAACTCTGTCCATCACGTAGGTGTACGACACTTCCTACCATACAATGCCTCATATCATGCCATCTTAATGCTTGCCTGGTAACTATTGTTGTACGTGAATTCTGCTAACGGTAGAAATTCTTCCCAGCTACCTCTGAAGTCCAAAACACAGCCTCTCAACATATCTTCCAAGATTTGTATAACCCTTTCTGACTGTCCATCTGGCTGTGGATGAAATGTCGTACTAAAATCCAACCGCGTACCCAATGCCTAATGCAACGCTTTCTAGAACCTCAACGTGAATCTGGGATCCCTATCTGAGATAATCGATACTGGCACACCGTGCAACCTCACTATCTCTGCCACATACAACTTGGCTAACTTCTGAAGTGAGTAATCAACCCGTACCGATATAAAATGAGCCGATTTAGTCAGACGATTCACAATCACCCAGACTGAGTTCTTCTTACTAGGCGTAAGGGGTAGCGCACGGACAAAGTCCATCGTAATCCTTTCCCACTTCCACTGTGGAATCTTCACCGGCTGCAACAAAGCCGATCGCAACTAACGTTCAGCTTTGACCTGCTGACATGTCTGACATTTACCCACAAACTCACTTACTTCCCGTCTCAGACCTAGCCACCAAAATTGCTCTCGCAAATCCCGGTACATCTTGCTACCTCCAGGATGCATAGCGTATGGGCTGCTATGTGCGTCCCGAAGAATCCTCTACCTTAATTCAATGTCCTTCGGCATACAAGCTTTCCCTTGGAAACCAACACTCCATCACTAGTCAAGCTGTAACCTTCCAATCCATAATTCTACACTTGCAACCTTCGAGCATTCAAACTCTTATCTACTAGCTGTTTCTCTTTAACTTGATCAACCCATGTTGGTTTTACCTGCAATTCCGCTAATAAACTCCCATCGTCATACAAGCTGAGATGAGCAAACATCGCTCTCAGGTCCGACACTACCTTTCGGCTTAACGTGTCTGCCACCATGTTGGCCTTGCCCGGATGATACTCAATGGAACAGTCGTAGTCTTTCAACAACTCGATCCACCTCCGCTGCCTCAGATTCAAGTCATTCTGAGTCAAAAGATACTTCAGACTCTTGTGATCCGTGTAGACTATTGACTTTTCCCTATACAAATAATGTCTCCATATCTTCAGAGCGAAGACCATAACAGCTAACTTCAAATCATGTGTCGGATAGTTAACTTCATGCGGTCTCAGCTGTCGAGATGCATATGCCACTACTTTCCCTTCCTGCATCAGCACACATCCCAAGCCGGTATGCGATGCATCACAATATACCGTAAACTCTTTCCCTGCTTCGAGCTAGATCAAAACTGGAGCTTCTGTTAGAATCCTCTTTAGCTTGTCGAAACTTTCCTGTTGCTTATCGGACCACACAAATGAACTCCTTTCCTAAGTAACTTGGTCAACGGCGCTGCGATCAGAGAAAACCCTTCCACAAACCTTCGGTAATACCCTGCTAGACCCAGAAAACTCCGAACTTCTGCTACTAACTTAGGCGGTTTCCAGTCCAATACTGCCTCAATCTTTCGAGGGTCCACTCTAATCCCCTAAGTTGACACCACGTGACCCAAGAAAGTCACCTCCTAAGCCAGAACTCGCACTTACTAAACTTGGCAAATAACTGCTTCTCCCTCAAAATTTGCAAAACTACCCGTAAGTGCACATCATGATCCTTCTTAGACCTTGAGTACACCAATATGTCATCTATAAATACCACGACAAACTGGTCTAAGTACGGCTGGAACACCCGGTTTATCATACCCATGAACGCTGCTGGTGCGTTAGTCAACCCAAATGGCATTACCAGAAACTCGTAGTGCCCATACCGAGTACGAAACACCGTCTTGCGGATATCAGCCTCCTTCACCTTAAGCTGATGATATCCCGACCTTAAATCGATCTTCGAGAAAACTGATGCCCCCTTAAGCTGATCAAATAAGTCATCTATTCTTGGCAACGGGTACTTGTTCTTGATTGTCAAGTTATTCAACTGGCGGTAGTCTATACACATCCGCATTGTACCATCCTTCTTCTTAACAAAGACCACAGGTGCTCCCCAAGGCGAAACACTTGGCCGGATAAAACCTTGGTCCAACAACTCCTGAATCTGTGCCTTCAGTTCCACCAATTCCTTTGGTGCCATCCTATACGAAGCAATAGACACTGGCGCAGTTCCTGGTAACAGATCTATGCCAAATTCAATTTCACGATCCGGAGGCAGACCCGGAAGTTCTTCTGGAAATACGTCGGTAAATTCCTTCACCGTTCGAACATTCCTTACAACTGACTCCTTGGCTTCCAAATCACACACATGAACCATGAACGCTTTACAACCCTTCCTGACCATCTTCTCAGCTTTTAGAGCAGACACAATGTTAGATAGATAATCCCTTCTATGACCTATCATTACCACCTCTTCGCCTTCAACTGTTCTCAAAACCATATGCTTAGCCGCCAGTCCAAACTCGCTTGGTGCTTCACCAGCCAGTCCATCCCAAGAATCAGATCAAACTCACCAAATGGCAGTTCCATCAGATCAGCCACAAACACTACCCCTTGGAGTTCTAGGGGTACATCTTTATACAGTTTATTTACTTCTACAGAGTGACCTAGAGGGCTAATTACTGACATCTCCCTAGAAGTAATCTCAAAGTCTAGGTTCATGGTTTCCACTACGCTATTAGCAACATACGAATGCGTCGAACCAACATCTATCAAAGCAGTATATGGTAATCCAAAGATTAAGAACATACCAGTTATGACGTCCGGTGCGTCGCCCTCCTCTCGATGCCTCGCTGTATATACCAACCCAGGCTGTCTTGCTTTAGTATTGCCTACAGCTCTGCCGACTGCTCCACGACCCCAACCAGAACCATTACCTCCTCTACGAGAACCACGACCCCTCTGCGATTGCTGTCCACCATTCCTGAACTGAGCACGACCCTGACACTCAGACTGTATCTTGGCTAGCTTATATGGACAATCCCTCACACGATGATCCAGCGACCCACACTTAAAACATCCTTTGCCACCGGTCCAACATTCTCCCCAATGAGATTTTCCACAGCGGGTACACTGCGCTGGTCCCTGAGTAGTAGCAGCAGGCCTCCTAACTTGATTTGGCCCACCATATCTAGTCCTTTTCTGAGAATTTCCAGCTGACCCAGACGATCCAAAACCCCTCTTTTGCCTACTCCTGTCCAAATTCTGTTTCACAGATTCCTTTACTCCTTCGACTATCTTAGCCTTCTCTACCAACACGGCAAACTCCCTCTCCTACTGTGGAGCAGTCAGCAACCTCAGTTCATCCCTCAGCCTGTCTTCAAACCAGACACAACGTTCATGCTCCGTAGGCATGATACCTCGAGCGTACCGGCTCAACCTTAAAAATCTGCCTCGTACTTAGTTACTGACTTACTTCCCTGAACCAGTCGCAGAAACGTCTTCCGCTGTGCATCAATGTGACTAGACCCAGTATATTTCTTCTGATAGGCTGCCTTGAAATAGTCCCAAGTAAGATCATCGGCTGCAGCACCATCTCAAACTGTGAGCCACCACTGGAATGACTCATCCCGGAGAAGCGACACTATTCCCTTCAATTTCTCCTCAGCAGTAAGGTCCAAATCATCCATGATACGCTCCGTCGCCTCCAACCAATACTCAGCCGTATTGGCAGCCACACCAGAAACACCTCGAAATACCTCGGCTCCAATGGCTTGGAGTCGCTTAGATACAGATTTTCGAGCTCCCGCAACTCTACCTGCTCCAGCTACTCTCTCAAGAACTAGCAGCATTGCCTACGACACTATGTCATCCCCCATCTGATCCTAAAACTCAACACCCGCAGCTGCTGGGGGTGGTCGTATCTTATTTTCTGACCTCTGACCAGACCCCACTGGTTTAGACACAGTCATCCTACCCCGACCGCGTCTACGTGTGTTACGACGACATCCTCGAGTGTTCATGACTAATGTTCCCGACTTATCTAATTCAAAAGTTTTATGCATTAGACTTTATTCCACTGTTATTAAATCATAGTCTTATGAACAGCTTTATTACAGAGTTTTGTTTCCGCAAGTTCACAGAATCCTATGTGTTTCAGTCTCTTGGGTAGTCCACTAATACTATCTATCATACCATATATCACCACAATCCTATGTAAACAGCAGTTAGGGGTACTTACTTGGGCGAATAGGTGCCGAAGACTCGGTGCCATGCTTTCCAGACCATGTTTTTTTTTTCCAACAAAATCCTTTGAAACCCTACTTTAAAACATTTTGGGCCTCGAGCCCACAGCCGAGCTTTTGAACCTCGCTCTGATACCATAATTGTAACAGCCAACCCGGTCAATACATTACGACCGAATCTGATGAGTCACGGGATAAAAGTCTTTGAACTAAACAAGTTGTGAATTCGAAAATGCTTTTTGAAAATGGATTGGATACTTGAAAATCTTTGAGTGAAGGAAGAAACTCTTGAGAAAACATTGTGTCCCTATCTGTTTTATAAACCATTTGCTTTTAGGAAAACCTGATCTTCTTTGGATATAAATTGGAAACTATTTCTAAAACCTTAGACTTTGCGTCAACTTAGTTTTAAAGTAGTTTGGCCCAACTAGTATTATCACTTTACTTGTTTTTACCCGATGGTAAGGTTTAGAAAACTCGTTGAGTTGTTTAAATTAGAAAACATTGATTTTCAGATTATTAAAATAGGTCAAGTAGTTTACTTAAAGCATTATTTGATAAAACTTAAAGCAGATAAAATAATCCCAAAAATATAAAATGAGTGGCCATATTACAAACTCAAATAAAACCAAATTAAAACAAGTACCCAAATCGATAAGTCAATGTAAAACCAAAAGTAATTTCACATGGCCACCTCGAGTCCGCCCGGCTCCTCATCCGCGATCTACGAGTCACCTGAAAAATGATAAGGGAAGAGGTGAGTCACCAAGACTCAGTGCATAATCCCCCTCCCGATTATAGCAACACTCTTACACAATTCATAATCAAGAAAATATATCATGCAACCCAAACCTAGCCATCCACAACTCCTTTTTCTACCGCGTGTGGTACCAAACCACTGGGGTGCCAAACCATTGGTGACCCAAAGTCACTGATATCAAAGTATAAATGTGGTACCAAACCACTAGTGACCCAAAGTCACGAATAATCCATATGTGGGGCCAACCCACTTTGTGATGCCAATCACTGGCGATAATCCCTTTTTGTAAAATGTGGGGCCAACCCACTGTGGTGCTAAGCCACTGGAACGAGTCACTAAATCCAATGTGGTGCCAAACCATTGGTGACCCAAAGTCACAAATATCATATCTTTCCCCTCCTCTCAATACACCCGCAATAATGCACATGCATATACGTACCATGTCAACATGCTTAATCATTTAACACATATCGAAACATAACATATACAATTTCATCAGAAATCAAGTATCACCAAAGCGGTCTTACCGGGAGTCCTTGCTTATACCCCTAAGGGTACCATATCGAAATCCACATACTTTCCAGCTTTTATCCATGTTTAATTTATTAACGGATTATACATCAATTATGAAGTGTGTAAGAGATACACACCTGGTTACTAACGAGACTACCGAACCCCATAGATCAAGATCTAATGCACAAGATACACCCTTCCTATATTCGGGCAATACAAACCATTAGCAAATAACCATTTGGCTTATCCAAGAAATCCCAAAGAGTTATCGCACAAGACCACCAATCTTACCTTGACACCTTTCAATCTTTAAGCAAATCGCAAAATGCGTGATGACAATCTCCCCCTACAATCGGCTAAACACTTAGTCATCATAACGAGTAGCATTCAGCTTTTTAAATAAACAAGAGAAGGGTTGATTCGATATGTATCCTTACCACAGTCCTTAACGCAATCAATTGGTAGAGGCTAGATGACCACGAGCCACTGTTACAAAACTCGAAGAACGATTATAAGACTAAGGGTAGTCGACTAACCATCTAGCTATCAAATCCCGGCTTCCACTTCTCTTAAGAAACGACAAAAAGAGAGAGTGTAATGATAGAAGAGAGATCCGGCTTTATAACCAAAGAAGTAGAAGGGGAAAAAGAAGAGAAAGAATCGAAACTCACCTAGAATGAAGGTTCGGCTATAGATCCAAAGGAGAAGAACAATTGCGCAACCCCAAGATATGTGAGGTGATTCGGCTTTAACAAATAGTCAAGAAAGGCTGATGAACTTTCGGCACAAGAGAAGGTTTGGAAGAAGTAAAGCAATCGACCAAAAGAGTAGAGTGTTGATTTGGTTTGAAACAAAGGTGAGGAAGAGAAGTGAAAGAAATAAAGAGAATTCGGCTTTGATTTGGAGAAAGAAGGTCAAGGGAGTTTCAGCCAAATCAAGATGGAAGAGTAGAAAGGTTTAAGACTACTCGGGTTTGAATGTCAAAGAGAAGAGAACGAGAGAGACTTAATTTCGGCCGAATACCCAAATAGGAGTAGAGATCAAAAGTGAAATGGGAGGGTTTCAGTTTCAAAGGAAAAAAGGGAGAGCCTCATATGCTTTAATGAAAATTCGGCTTGATTCTTCAGAGGGGAAGACAACAGATGCTTAAGAGGTTTCGGCTTTTGCTTCAACAAGGTGCACTAAGGGAGGCCTAGCCGAAAATGCTCACCTAGATTGACTATGGAAATTCATCACTCCTCCTAGGTCTTTCAACCTATTTCTCCTCCTCTCAACAGTTCAAATTTCGGCCAACACTTCAAGTCCCTCCTGACCACTCATTGAAACGAGTTTGAATTGCTCAAACTCCTAAATTTTCTCTTCTCCACTTGTTTGAATTTGTTGACTTGATCAATAGCTATCCACCAGAGTTCCAACTGAGCACAACTATTCCCCTTTCTGGCGTCAAAAAGGAATTCCCAAAGAGGGATTCCTACTGCTTGAACCTCAGCTCCCTTCCTCTGCTTGTGGCGTCACTCCTCAAGGCTCTAAGTGGCGCCTCCTTGCTACTTTACCACAGGTTCTCTAGTGCTAAAACTTACCACATAATACTCTTAACACCTAGCCACTACAGCTCCCTTATGCATTGCTCAAAAATAAAATTTTTCCTATAGCTCGAGCCTACCCTTGGCTCATACCCAGACCCTAAGACACCTTAATTAACATCACAATGCAGCCATTCATATGCAAATAATTCAAACATACGAGCCCCTATTTAAGGATGTTATCTTATTCTATTTTCTTTGGTTCTTGATCTATACACATTCAAATTTAACTCTTTTATTCACCAAGTCATTCAATTCAATCTATTTACACAAATTTAGGGCATTTTACAATTTAGTCACATTTTCACATTTTGACATTTTAATCCCTATTTCATAAAATCACAAAATACACATAATTTAATAATATCATATCTTGGCAGTAATAGTTCGGTTTAGACCCTAGTCAAAACATTGGTTTTGGGAACACAAATCTGAGTCAGTAAAATATTTTAATATTATTTTCTGTGCCTATGATATGTGATTAAGTGTGTGTGAAATTTCTGTGAATTAAATTGTTTTTTTGTATGCTTAATTTCAAAAAAGGGCTAAATTCTATTAAATGCAAAACTAGCATGGTATTTGTAAAAGTTCCTAACTGATGTGGCTTTTTAAAAGTGGCGGTCTTATGTGGCAATTAAGCCATTTATAAGATAGTGGTTGGTTAATAGACAAAAATGACTTTAGTGAATGAAAGCTTATATTGATTATTAAAAGGTTAATTTTGTAAATGATCAATAATGTTAGTATAATTAAATAAGACATAAAAAGATGGCTATTCTCATCTTTATCTAGCCAATAATAAGAAGAAAAGAGAAGCCATGGATGAATGCTAGGGTTCGGCCATTGTTGGATTCAATTAGGCAAGTTTTTGAATTTAATTTTTGATAATTTCTACGTTTTTGTAATCGTTTCTTCGAATACTTTGAAACCCATGCTTAAATTTTGAGATTGATGATGTTTTTGAAATGTGCCATTAATGAAGACATGATTTTTGTGATGTTTGATAGTGAAATATGAAAGATATGTGTTTGATTATCAAAGTTTGTTTTTAGAGTTTTGTTGAAATTGAGTAATTTGTACTTGATTGAGAAAATAATATTTTGAGGGACTAAATTGTGAAATAAATGAAATGTAAAATAATATTTTGAGGGACTAAATTGTGAAATAAATGAAATGTATGGACTTGTATGAGATACATGAATATTCAGCTAAGCATGGGTATTTAGTGATTTTATGTATTTTGTGATTTTGTGAAATAGGGACTAAAGTGTCCAAGTGTGAAAATATGAGGGCTAATTTGCAAATTGCCCTAAATGTGTGTTTTTGGATTGAATTGAATGTTTTGGTGAATAAGAGGATTAAATTTGAATATGTATAGATCAAGAATTGACAAAAACAGACTTAAATCGCGGTAAGGCGAAAGTTGTTGAATAACCGAATCCAATCAAATATCTGAATCTGAGGTAAGTCGATATACAAATAAATGTATTTGAATTGACTTATTGGTGAATATATGAAATTTGAATTGCTATGAATAATATTCAAAATGATGAATATATGGATTCCGAGAAAGTATCGAGAGATAGTTAATGTCCGAGAAGTCCCGTCTGAACCTAGGAATAGATAGGATAGTATATGTCATGACATAGGTGTCCATTATGTGATATCATGTAAGACCACGTCTGGGACGTTGGCATAGATTCAAGATTTTGTGTAAGACCACGTCTGGGACGTTGGCATCAATATGAGATTTACGTGTAAGACCATGTCTAGGACATTGGTATCATATTGATTCGTGTAAGACACTGTCTGGGACAGTGGCATCGATATTTGATTTCCTGGAAGACCACGTCTAGGAAGTTGGCATTGTACGACTATTCCGAGCATTATGAGTATCCTATTAGATTTCAAACGGTTCAACGGGCAAGTCCGAGAAACGAACGACTTGTGATTTGTATATCTATTTCAGGTACGTTTGATATGTACACATTGTGTGTTTAAGAAGGTACGTATATTCATAAGCTTACCTAGATGAGTTATGTATTTGAATATGAGAAAATAAATGTGTTACATGAATGGACAAACTATGATCCAATAAAGTATATGGTGATATATGAGATTGAAAGATGAATGGCTAAATGAATGTGCCAAGAAGAATTATGGCTATGCAACTGAACTATTAGTAAATTCATTGATTTTATGTTTCGAATGCTTATATGCTAAGTTTATTTGTATACGGCTTACTAAGCTTTTGGAAAGCTTACTATATATGTGTGTTTACTCTATTTTATAGGTCGTCAAAGCTACGAAAGGCTCGGGAATCGTCACGGATCATCACCACACTATCAAACTCAACTTTGGTACCTTTGAATGTGTATATAACTAAATATGACCTATATAAGCTAGTCATTTGGTATATGTTTGAGATGTAAATAGCCATGTGATTTGGCTAGTTAAATGTTGGTAATATGTATGAGTGAATATGGTATATGAGACATGTTTTGCTATGGCCTGATGGCAATGAAATGGTCTTATGAATGGTAAGCCTATTGATGGGTTTATGCCATTATGATTTAGTGAAGTTGTGGATAAATTATGTTTGAATTTACATGTGAATTAATTGTGCAAATTGGCATGTTTAGAAACGAGATTGAATGTGAATATTTGTTGATTATTTGACATGTATTGTAACATCCTGAAATTTAGAATTTTATGTTTTTCATTATTACCATGCGATAGGCTAGTTAAAATGTTAATTGTGTATGTTTAGGGGTCCTAAGAAGGCTCGGGGGTTGAGTTGGGCCTTAGCAAAATTTTTGTGTTTAAGTACTTTAAGGAGAGAAGGTGAGTGGCATCAATGCTTAAGGAAATAAGAGTGTATTTTGCTAGCACAAGTGGAACACATGGTGGAGTGGTGTGGCGTCAAGTGGAGAGCATGAAGGTAAAGGGTTCGAATCCTATTTATTGCAAAATTTTGGATTTCTTTTTGTGTTTCTTTCCAAAGTGTCAGCCATGGCATTAATAAAGGAAAAGAAGACTTTTCAAATTATGGGAAGAAGACTAAGGAATATGGAAAGGAGGAAAACAAGGGAAAAAGATGGAAAGAAATCAAGAAAAGGGATAAGGTGGGGGGACATGTTGGTCGAATATTAGGAGTTTCTTAAAGGAAAGAATTTTTATCAACACTCATCTTTTTGGTAAAGATGATACACAGTTTTGGTAAGGGAGAAAAGAGAGAACTGAAATTCCTATAGACATTTTGCAATTTTGGTGCACGGAAGGTTTGTTTTCTTTTAGCATTTTTGGTGTTTTCTTTTCCAAATTCTTCCCCCACTTGCCGAAACTCTAAAGCCAATATTGTGCACCTTTTTCCTTTGTTTTGACCCTAGCCATTGTTCATCTTGTTCCCTTGTTGTGTCCTACCCCTCAATCCATCTTTGTTCATTCTTTCTTTGTGCCGAAACACTTACCTCATTTTGATCATCTTCTTATTGGTGTTAGCCGAAACTTCCTAACACTTATTTTCCATCTCTTTTTTTCTTTTCTCTCCATTAGCCGAATCTATTAACACTTAATCTTTTATTCATTATTTTTTTCTTTCGTATTGGGTACTCTATTCTTTGACCGAATCGGTAAGCGACCTTATTCCCCTCTTTTCATTTTCATTTCTTTTCTTCCTAGCCGAATATGTATGTCCATCACTATACGACTATTACACTTTGTTCCTAAATTGAGACATCACTCACTCCTACACTCTCATATTGTGATCAATTCTTTTTCGTAGTATTATTGTGGGTGGCCGAATCTCATCCTTGCCGATTCAACTCTAGTCATAAGTCCAATCAGTGGAAGTTGGATCTATTATCGTTAAGATAAGGAGTTTCTTTATGGATTATTTCGATCTCGCTCATCGCTCGATTAGATTGCTAAACGGAATAATGGATTTGACTAATCAGTTGTTATAGGGACTAAATCGCACGTTCTTATTCACTCGTTGATCCTTCAGAAATAGTCATAAGCCGAATCCTTTCCCTAAACAATCGCTTTCTCTCATAGTAGTATTTTACTGACCGAGATTGTTTCAATGGAGGCAAGTAGTAACGAGTTGAAAGGAAAAGCGATAGGAGAAAACAAAAGGAGTGAATTTGCAATTCCTACTCCTAAGTTCAAGCGAAGGGCGGTATCGGCGGTTCGAGATTTTCCACCGGGTTGTGGACCATCATCTGGTGAGAATAGACAAATTGTGTTCGTTCACGATTGTAAGGGTAAGCATTCCATTAGATCGTCTGTTTTAGATTTGGAACAATAAATCTCGTTTTTTGGATTAATTGAGTGTAATGGTGATTTAGGTGCCGGCGATCAAGAAGGTTTAGTCCTTACCGTAATCAGGTGTTTAAACTCACACCGAATTCCCATAAATATGTTATTTATCATCATGATTAGAAAAAAAAAATCAATCGATGTTGCTTAAGAACTTAATAACGGCAAAATGGTATGAATCGAGTAATTTGCTTAAACATTGTTAATACTAAGATTTGTCAAAATCGTTGTTTATTTAGTAGAATTGCGAAAATACCCTTACAGGCCGAATTACGAATATATCTCTATGGGCTGTTTTATCAAAATGCCTTAACGGGCGGGGTTGTTTAATTGCCTTTAAAGTGTGGATTTACGAAAATGCCCCTATGAGCCAATTTACGAAAATGCCCCTATGGGCCTATTTACCAAAATGCCCCTTGATTTACCAAAATGCCCCTATATGTCGATTTGCTAGAATGCCTTAGTGGGCCGAACTATCAAGATGCTATAATAGGCTGATTCACTGTATTAATTCACTAGATAAATGGTTGTTATTTACATATGGATATTTTATTTTTTATGTGGCATTTTTACATATTGCATGGGATGAGAATAATTGTATGCGGAGCAGTGTAGCCTGGTGGCATAGCCACAATTTGTTTATTATTATGTTTGCTTATGATTTCGGTGGCATGGCCACAATAAAAATACATTATAGTAGCTTGACTGCAAATTGATGTAAGCGGTGGGGTGGGTTGACTTGATCCCCACAGATGTGATTAGCTTGTCGGGGGTGTGATGGATGGATGGGTTGGGTTGCATACATTTATTTCATTTTAATTTTGTTATGTTAATGGGCTTTAGTCCAAGATTATGCTATACGGGTTCATGCCCAGTGGATGACGGTAAGGGGATTATGCACTGAGTTCTTGTAACTCACCCCCTTTTTCTTAACCCTTGTAGGTAATGCTCAGTGATGTGGACTTAGGTGATGGATGAATCGGTGGAGGCCATACTTTAGAATTGGTGTTTTCGAACTTTAGTAAATTCATTTTCCGCTTTATTTCATTACTTTTACTATTTGGGTTTAAAGTTATAATAAGGCCTCTGGGATATGTTTTAATTTGCTTTATGTTTTAACGTACTTATTATTTTTCTTGAATTGTTTTAAACGGGGATTCTCTAAGATCTTAAATAACGATTTTCCAAAATTGATTAACAAATGGATTTCATAATTAATATGAACAAAAAATTTAACTAGGATTCTCTTTCAAATTATCAACGTCATTTTTAAAAGTCACGGTTTTAAAGTTCACTTCCTCGATTTTCGATTCATCAATCAACCTCTCGAAATTAGATGTATTTTATCAAATATTTACATCCAAACTTGTTTTCTTGACCATAACCAAATAAAACTTATTTTAGAAAGATTCACTCATTATTTATACGTTTTCTTCATGTGACATGTCAGATCCGGTCATACCGTATGGGCGAGTTTAGGGTGTTACATTTTATGGTATCAGAGCCCGGTTGCAAAACTCGGCTGTGGTTTGGGTTCAAAAATGGTTTCCAAAATTGCTTGAAATTATATTTATAAATACATGTTTTAGATGAAGTATGGCACCACGGGCATCCGGCATCAAGTCAGTACGTATTTATTTTTATTTTATAATTATTATGACTGTAGAAATACTCTAGAACTTTTAGCTTTAGGAGCTCAAAACTATAGAGATTGAGACTTTAGGATACGTATTACGAAAACAACTTCACTTCTTATACTCCATAAAACATTATTTAATAAACATCGAATAACATATTGATTCATAAGACTCGTAATCAGATTAAATCAACTTAGCAAACATAAGTACTAGAGGACGTGGACGCGGTAGACGTGGCCGTGGTAGAGGCCGAGGTGCTAGAATTGTATCTGAGGCATCTAGACATATGCCTGAAATAGACGCACTTGCATCACTGGTGACTGAAGCTGGGTCACAAGATCAAATGAGAAAAGATGACGCTCTATCCCAAGAGATGTTGTGGGTACTGGAAAGGGTTGCTAGGGCAAGAACTGGGTCGGTAGCTTGTGGGTCAATATCGGAGCGACTCAGATTGAATGGGGCTGAAGTTTTTAAGGGTATTTCGGGTGTAGCCCCTAATGTAGCGGAGTACTTGCTTGAGGCAGTGGAGCGGATTATGGACGACCTGGATTGCACCACTGAGCAAAAACTGAAAGGGGTTGTGTCATTGCTGAGAGACGAGGCGTATCAGTGGTGGCTCACTATTCGGGAAGGCACTCAGGCTGATCGTACTAGCTGGGAATTCTTTAAGACAACATTCCAAGGATAATATGTCGGGGCTAGCTATGTTGATTCCCGAAGGAAGGAATTTCTAAACCTGGTCCAATGAGGTAAATCTGTGGCAGCATATGAGGCGGAGTTTCTGTGTCTGAGTCAGTATGCTCAGGGAATAGTGCTGACTAATTATGAACGCTGTGTGCATTTTGAGGACGGGTTGCGTGATGAGTTGCGGGTACTGATAGCCCCACAAAAGGAGAGGAATTTTTCCACACTGGTGGAAAAAGATAAGATAGCTGAAGAAGTTAAACACTCAGAACAGCAGAATCGAGACAAGGATAGGGGCAGGAACAAAAGAGACTCTGAGTATTCAGGTCCTGCTAGAAGTTTCCAGGAAAGGCCCAGGAGTGAGGGGCCAGTTCGAGTGGGTGGTCCAGCTACTACCAATCAGTTACAGCCTTGCATGGATTGTGGGAAACTTCACTCGGTTGAATGCTAGAAGAGAACCGATGGTTGTTTGAGATGTAGTTCCAAGGACCATCAGTTTAGGGATTGCCCTCGAGAGCCTACTCAGACTCAGGTAGTTTGTAACAGATTTACGCAACCAACTGGAGGCGCTCAGCAGCCGCCGAGAGGCCATGGGCCAGGTCGAGGTGGTAATGGCGTAGGACGAGGTTAGGGTGCACCGAGTAGAGGTAGTGGTAATAGGGTAACACGGAGGCGAGACAGCCAGGTTTGGTCTATGTAGTCAGACGTCGAGAGGATGGTGATGCGCCGGATGTCATAATCAGTACGTTTTTCATATCTGATGTAGCTGTTACCGCTTTGATAGATATTGGATCCACCCATTCGTATGTTGCATGTGCTGTGTCTAGAACTTTGAATATTAGATCTAAGATTTCTGCTAGGGAAACAACTGTGATCAGTCCTTTAGGACAGTCGATGGTAGTAAATATGTTGTTTAGGGATGTGCCATTAGAAGTTCAGGGGGAAGTATTTCTGGCGGATTTGGTGGAACTGCCATTTTGGGAGTTCGATCTTACTCTGGGCATGGACTAGCTAGTTAAGCATCGTGCAAACTTGGACTGTGCTGCAAAGCGAATGGGACTATGAACTTAAGAGGAAAAGGAAGTGATGATCATAGGTGAAAGAAGAAATTATTGTCTAATGTGGTATCTACTTTGAAAGAAGAAAACTTGGTAGGAAAAGGGTGTGGAGTGTTTTTAGCCTTTATTAGTCCTTTGGATGCCAAAGAGTTGTCGGTAGAGAGTGTTAGAACGGTGAAAGAATTTTCAGACGTCTTTCCCGAGGAGCTTCCAGGATTACCTCCAGATCGGGACGTGGAATTTGGTATTGAGCTATTGCCAGGAACGGCTCCGGTATCCATTGCTCCTTACAGAATGGCGCCGAAAGAGCTAGTGGAACTTAAAGCTCAAATTTAGGAGTTCTTGGATCGTGGATTTATTCAACCAAGTATGTCACCGTGGGGAGCGCCGGTTTTGTTCGTTAAGAAAAAGGATGGGTCGATGCGTATGTGCATCGATTATAGACAATTCAATAAGTTGACGATCAGGAACAAGTATCCGTTACTGAGGATCGATGATCTGTTCGATCAGCTGCGAGGAGCTTCAATTTTCTCGAAGATAGACTTGAGATCGGGGTATCACCAGTTAAAAGTAAAGGAGGTAGATATTCATAAGACTGTGTTCCGAACCTGATATGAGCATTACGAGTTCTTAGTGATGCCGTTCCGGTTGACAACTGCACCAGCTGCATTTATGGACATGATAAACCGCGTCTTCCAACCTTATCTAGACCGGTTTGTGGTTGTGTTCATAGATGATATATTGGTGTACTCAAAGACTGAAGAGGAGCATGATTCGCATCTACGGGTAGTATTGCAGATATTAAGGGAGAAGCAGCTGTATGCCAAATTCAGTAAGTGTGAATTTTGGCTGACGGAGGTGACCTTTTTGGGGCATGTTGTGTCTGCCGAGGGAATTAGAGTTGATCCCCAGAAGATTAAGGCTGTGTTGGAGTGGAGGCCACCGAAGTCAGTGGCAGAAATCTTAAGTTTTCTAGGTTTGGCTGGGTATTGTAGACGTTTTGTTGAGGGGTTTTCGCTGATTGCTACACCTCTAACTAAGCTGTTGCGTAATGGAGTACCGTTTGTGTGGTCAGATAAGCAATAAGAGAGCTTTGAGAAATTAAAGAAGATTCTGACAGAAACGCCGGTATTAATTCAGCCTGAAGCTGGTAAAGAGTTTATTGTTTATTGTGATGCGTCACACACGGGCTTGGGTTATGTGCTGATGTAAGGGGGAAAAGTGGTGGCTTATGCATCTCGTCAATTAAGGCTGCATGAGATAAACTATCCCACACATGATTTGGAGTTAGCTGCAGTGGTGTTTTCTCTGAAGATTTAGAGACACTATCTGTAAGGGGAGAAGTCGATTATCTACACGGACCATAAGAGTCTGAAGTACCTCCTTACCCAAAAGGAGTTGAACTTAAGACAGCAGAGGTGGATAGAATTGTTGAAGGATTATGACTGCTCAATCGAGTATCACCCAGGTAAAGCTAATGTACTGGCTGATGCGTTGAGTCGCAAGGTGATATCGGACTTGAGAGCAATGTTCGCTCATCTCAACCTTTATGCAGATGGTAACTTGTTAGCTAAACTTCAAGTGAAGCCTACGTGGGTAAGTCAGATTAAGGAAAAGCAGTTGTTAGATGAAAGGTTGGGTTCCTGACTTCAGCAAGTGGAAGGTGGTGAGATAAGGGATTTTGGATTAGATGGTGATGGAGTATTGTGTTTCCGCGGAAGAGTTTGTATGACCAGGGATACGGAATTGAGGCAAATGATTCTATGTGAGGCACATAGTAGCCCATATGCTATGCACCCTGGGGGAAATAAGATGTACCGAGACCTCCGTGAGCAGTATTGGTGGCCTGGGTTAAAAAGGGATGTTACTGATTTTGTGAGTAAGTGCTTGACATGTCAGCAGGTGAAGGCGAAACATCAACTGCTGTCAGGGTTGCTGCAACCGGTGAAAATTCCATTATGAAAATTGGAAAGGATAACGATGGACTTTGTTAGTGGGTTACCTTTGACGCCTACTAAGAAAGTTTCAGTATAGGTTATAGTGGGTCGATTAACAAGAACTGCTCATTTCCTACCTGTTCGTACAGATTATTCGTTGCAGAAGTTGGCCAAGTTGTTTGTAGCAGAGATCGTGAGGTTGCATGTGGTACCGATGTCTATCATATCAGACAGGGATCCTAGGTTTACATCACGGTTTTGGAAGGCTTTACATTACTAAATTTCAGCACGCGTTTCATCCACAGATTGATAGTCAGTCGGAGAGAGTAATCCAGATTTTAGAAGATATGTCAAGAGGCTGTGTGATCGACTTCAAGGGTAGTTGGGAAGCATTTTTACCACTGGCAGAGTTTGCATACAACAACAGCTATCAATCCAGTATTCAAATGGCACCCTATGAGGCGTTGTATGGATGTAGGTGTCGTACTCCTACTTGCTAGACTGAGCTGGGGGAGCGACAGTTATTGGGTCCTGAGCTAATCTAGGAGACAGAAGAGAAAGTTAAGGTAATTCGGGCTCGGTTAAAAGAAGCTTCGGATAGACAGAAATCATACGCGGATTTGAAGCGTAAGGATATAGAGTTTGCGGTGGGAGATCAGGTCTTTTTGAAGGTCTCACCTTGGAAGAAGATTTTAAGATTTGGGAGGAAAGGGAAGTTGAGCCCTAGGTTCATCGGACCATACCGTGTATTGAAGCGCGTTGGGCCAGTAGCTTATCAGCTTGAGTTACCTCTGGAGTTAAGTCAGATACATAGTGTATTCCATGTCTCTATGTTAAGGTGTTATCGTTCGCATCCGTCTCATGTAGTGCCAGTGGAGGAAGTTGAGATAAGACCTGACTTGTCATTTGAAGAAGAGCCAGTGCAGATTTTAGATCGGGATATTAAGGTGCTAAGAAGGAAGTCGATTTTGTTAGTCAAAGTTTTGTGGCGTAATCACGGGTCAGAGGAAGCTACATGGGAGCCAGAGGACACGATTCGACAACAATATCCTCATCTCTTTTAATCAGGTAAATTTCGAGGCCAAAATTTCTATAAGGGGGTATAATTGTAACATCCTGAAATTTAGAATTTTATGTTTTTCATTATTACCATGCGATAGACTAGTTAAAATGTTAATTGTGTATGTTTAAGGGTCCTAAGAAGCTCGGGGGTTGAGTTGGGCCTTAGTAAAATTTTTGTGTTTATGTACTTTAAGGAGAGAAGGTAAGTGGCATCAATGCTTAAGGAAATAAGAGTGTATTTTGCTAGCACAAGTGGAGCACATGGTGGAGTGGTGTGGCGTCAAGTGGAGAGCATGAAGAGAAAGGGTTCGAATCCAATTTATTGCAAAATTTTGGATTTATTTTTGTGTTTCTTTCCAAAGTGTCGACCATGGCATTAGTAAAGGAAAGGAAGACTTTTCAAATTATGGGAAGAAGACTAAGGAATATGGAAAGGAGGAAAGCAAGGGAAAAAAAAGGGAAAGAAATCAAGAAAAGCGATAAGGTGGGGGGACATGTTGGCCGAATATTAGGAGTTGCCTAAAGGAAAGAATTTTGGTCAACACTCATCTTTTTGATAAAGATGATACACGGTTTTGGTAAGGGAGAAAAGAGGGAACCGAAATTCCTATAAACATTTTGCAATTTTGGTGCATGAAAGGTTCGTTTTCTTTTAGCATTTTTTGGTGTTTTCTTTTCCAATTTCTTCTCTCACTTGCCGAAACTCTAAAGCCAATATTGTGCACCTTTTTCCTTTGTTTTGGCCGAAACACTCTAGCCATTGTTCATCTTGTTCCCTTGTTATGCCGTGCCCCTCAATCCATCTTTGTTCATTCTTCCTTTGTGCCGAAACACTCACCTCATTTTGATTATCTTCTCCTTGGTGTTAGCCGAAACTTTCTAACACTTATTTTCCATCTTTTTTTCTCTTTTCTCTCCATTAACCGAATCTATTAACGCTTAATCTTTTATTCATTATTTCTTTTTCTTTTGTATTGGGTACTCTCTTATTTGACCAAATTGGTAAGCGACCTTATTCCCCTCTTTTCATTTTCATTTCTTTTCTTCCTAGCCGAATATGTATGTCCATCACTATACGCCTATTACACTTTGTTCCTAAATTGAAACATAACTTTTTCCTACACTCTCATATTGTGATCAATTCTTTTTCGTACTATTATTGTAGGTGGCCAAATATCATCCTTGACGATTCATCTCTAGTCATAAGTCCAATCGGTGGAAGTTGGATCTATTATCTTTAAGGTAAGGAGTTTCTTTATGGATTATTTCAATCTCGCTCATTGCTTGATTAGATTGCTAAATGGAATGATGGATTTGACTAGTCAGTTATTATAGGGACTAAATCGCACGTTCTTATTCACTCATTCATCCTTCAGAAATAGTGGTAAGCTGAATCCTATCCCTAAACAACCGCTTTCTCTCATAGTAGTATTTTACTGACTGAGACTTTTTCAATGGAGGCAAGTGGTAACGAGTTGAAAGGAAAAGCGATAGGAGAAAACAAAAGGAGTGGATTTCCAATTCCTACTCCTAAGTTCAAGCGAAGGGCGGTATCAGCGGTTCGGGATTTTCCACCAGGTTGTGGACCATCATCAGGTGAGAATAGACAAATCGTGGTCGTTCACGATTATAAGGGTAAGTATTCCGTTAGATCGTTTGTTTTAGATTTGGAATAATAAATCTCGTTTGTTGGATTAATCAAGTGTAATGGCGATTTAGGTGCCGACGATCAAAAAGGTTTAGTCCTTACCGTAATCAGGTGTGTAATCTCACACTGAATTCCCATAAATATGTGATTTATCATCATGATTAGAAAAAAAAATCGATCGATGTTGCTTAAGAACTTAATAACGGTAAAATGGTATGAATCGAGTAATTTGCTTAAACATTGTTAATACTAAGATTTGTCAAAATTGTTGTTTATTTAGTAGAATTATGAAAATACCCTTACGGGCCGAATTACGAATATACTTCAATCGGCCATTTTATCAAAATGCTTTAACGGGCCGAATTGTTTAATTGTCTTTAAAGTGTGGATTTACGAAAATGCCCTTATGGGCCGATTTACCAAAATGCCCCTATGGGCCGATTTACGAAAAAGCCCATATGGGCCGATTTGCTAGAATGCCTTAGTGGGCCGAACTATCAAGATGCTATAATAGGCCGATTCACCGTATTAATTCACTAGATAAATGGTTGTTATTTACATATGGATATTTTATTTTATATGTGGCATTTTTACATATTGCATGGGATGGGAATAATTGTATGGAGAGCAGTGTAGCCTGGTGGCATAGCCACAATTTGTTCAATATTATGCTTACTTATGATTTCGGTGGCATGGCCACAGTAAAATTACATTATAGTAGCTTGACTGCAGATTGGTGTGAGCGGCGGGGTGGGTTAACTTGATCCCCATAAGTGTGATTGGCTGGTCGGGGGTGTGATAGATGGATGGTTTGGGTTGCATACATTTATTTCATTTTAATATTGTTATGTTAATGGGCTTCGGTCCAAGATGATGCTATACGGGTTCAGGCCCAGTGGATGACGATAAGGGGATTATGCACTGAGTTCTTGTAACTCACCCCTTTTTTCTTAACCCTTGCAAGTAATGCTCAGTGATGTGGACTTGGGCCATGGATGACTCAGTGGAGGCCATACTTTAGAATTGGTGTTTTCGAACTTTAGTAAATTTCATTTTCCGCTTTATTTCATTACTTTTACTATTTGGGTTTAAAGTTGTAATAAGGCCTCTGGGATATGTTTTAATTTGCTTTATGTTTTGACGTACTTATTATTTTTCTTGAATTGTTTTAAACGGGGATTTTCTAAGATCATAAATAACGGTTTTCCAAAATTGATTAACAAATAGATTTTATAATTAATATGAAAAAATAATTTAACTCGGATTCTCTTTCAAATTATCAATGTCATTTTTAAAAGTCACGATTTTAAAGTTCACTTCCTCGATTTTCGACTCATCAATCAACCTCTTGAAATTAGATGTATTTTATCAAATATTTACATCCAAACCTGTTTTCTTGACCATAACCAAATAACACTTACTTTAGAAAGATTCACTCGTTATTTATACGTTTTCTTCATGTGACATGTCAGATCTGGTCATACCGCATGGGCCAGGTTTGGGGTGTTACATGTATTTGGTTGCAAAATTGTGTGTGAAAATAGGCTTGTATGTGCTTGTAGATATGTCCCTAGTGTGGGTGGTAATTTGGCCTTGTAAATGGCGTATTTTGCATACACGGCCGTGGCACACGGGCGTGCCTGGTGGCCGTGTGAACAAGTCAGTAGCTAGCTTAATTTTACATGGCCATGACACACGGGCGTGTCTGGTGGCCGTGTGGATAAGTCAGTATAATATTTTCTGTTTGGCACGGCTTGGACACATGGGTGTGTCTGATAGCTGTGGGAGGCACACGGCTTGACCACACGGGCGTCTGACCTCTGTAACTTAGAAAAATTTTTAAATTTTTGAATATTCCATATTCGTTCGGTTTAGTCCGGACCCAATTCTAAAGCATGATTAAGGTCTCATTGATCTATTAAAGGGACATTTTGATTGCGTTTGATGAATTGTAATATGAAATGTCCGTAAAAGTTTTTTGATTGTCCAGTAATGCCTCTTAGCCCTATTCCGATGACGGATACAGGTTAGGGGTGTTACATTGGCCGAATATTCCTTTAGCTCATATAAGCCTACATATTTCATTTATTCCACATTTTAGCCCCTCAATTTTCTTATTTTCACAAATTAGTCCATAATAATCAATTTCATCAAAAATCCCAATACAAAACATATTTATCTAACATCAAGCTTTCATATTTCACCTTTTAACATCACAAAGCTCACAAAATCAACAATGGCACATATCAAAACCATCATCAAAATAAAAATTTTTGGGCATGGGCTTGATAGATTATGAAGCAACAATCACAAAAACGTAGAAATTATCGAAAACAGATCAAAAATCATACCTCAATTAGCCAAGATTAGTGTCGAACCTTAAAGACCCTTTTTCTTTTCTTTTTCCTTTGTATTTTCAGCAAGGATTAACACAAATGACTAATTTCATGCATTTGTTTTATTAATTATAGCCTTATTAATCAATTTTCATTTTTAACCTTATTATTATCATTAATAATCCACTAACTAATGTCCAACCATGTCATTTCATGAATTCAATGGTCCATTTACAACATAAGGACCTCAAATTTAAAGGGATACATCAATTCGGCACTTAATCAAATAAAAGGCCAATTTTATATTTTTTGTGATTTAGTCATTTTTCACAAATCGGCACACAAATGATAAAATTTAATCACAAAAATTTCCCTTATATCAATTCACATATTATAAGCACGGAAAAAAATATTAGAATATTTTTCTGACTCAGATTTGTGGTCACTGATTGTCGAAATCAGAGTCTTAAATTTATAAAGAGAGAATGATCGAACTTGGAAACTAACTCTGACAACGATTGAGGAAAGTGTACCTATCGAACAGTGGTATAGCTTAGGCAAGACCAGATTGTCGAACCCAAAGGAACTAAAAGTACTAATACTAGCCTTCTTTTTATTATCTAGCCTAAAATAAGTGAAGTTGTTTTAATCTAATCTAAATCTACTACTACTAAGCTAAAGACGCAAAGACAAAAAGAATGAATTAGGAAATAACTTGAGGAAAAACTCAGTTGATTAAGACGATACCCTTAAGAAGAATCCACCTAGACTTCACTTGTTATCTAACACTGAACCAGACGATGTATTCACTTGATTTGATCCGTAAGACTCCCTAAGTTATATTAAACCCTCTCTCGTGGCGAATAACGTCTAGCCCTAGGTTGATTAATTGAAATCTCTTTCTAATTAAAACCCCTAGAATCGCATTAACTCGATCTATCCCATATTAGGTTCACCCTAATCCGGCAAAATCTTGTCACCCTATCTCTAGGTGTGCGATCAACTCCGCTTAATTATGCTAGATCTACTCTTAAGCAGGGACTTTTGCTCCTCCACCTAAGCACATTCGACTTGAATCAATATCCTGAAAATATTAACACAAGAATTAAGCATACACAATTAAGAACAAATCAAGTATTTATCATATAGTTCAGAAAACAATAACAAGATCCGTCTTAGGTTTCATCCCCTTCGAGTATCTGAAGGATTTAGTTCATAAAAATAAAGAAAACATCTCAGAAGAAAAGATAAAACAAAACATATGAAATCCCTAAAACCCCCTTGAAGGAATTGAATGTGATATCTGCCGTCTTGAGTAGAATTCCGGCTTCTTGAGATGGATCAACTGGCTATCTTCGAGTAATTCCCACAACACTGACCTTGTCGGCTTGGCTCCTTAGCCTAGCTAACCGCCCCTCTTTCTGGTAGCACTTAGGGGGTTTATATAGGCTTTCAAAATATATTTCTTCACCCCTAAGTATCCAAATCCGAACGAAATTTCTCTTTCCAGCGACAAGGACACGGCCATGGTACACACCCGTGTGGATTGTAGCCAGGCCGTGCTCGGACTTCTTTAATGAGGCACGGTCGTGCAAATTGGGGTTAGGCTGTGTTCTAGTTGCTTGATGAGGCACGGCCATGTGGGCTAAAGTCCAGGCCGTGTCAATTTCTTCCTTGGCTCAATTTGCTTCGTTTTAGGCCCATTTCTCATTCTTTTTATCCTCGGGTGCTTTCCTGAGCAATAGACATGAAAAGAAAGGATTAAGAGCACCTATTTACCTAAATCGAGGGAGAAATCATCCGAAAATATGTTAAATGTGGGATTAAAATATGTTACTATTATGGTTTATCAGTCCCGAAACCACTATTCCGACTAGGGTCTAAACCGGGCTGTTATAACTCTCCCCCTTAGGGATTTTCTCCTCGCGAATTAAGATATGTATCAGTTCTTCTTCATAAGTCATATCGAACTGAATCTCTATCTCTGACGGAGAAATTACATGGGAGGGATCTTATCTGTATCGTCGAAGCATCGATACATGAAACACATTGTGAATCTTTTCTAACTCAGATGGTAGCAACAGTCTATAAGCAATTGGCCCAATACGCTCGATAATCTCATACGACCCGATCAATCTCGGACTGAATTTGCCTTTTCTGTCGAATCAGAGTATTTTCTTCCATGGAGACACTTTCAAAAATACTTTATCACCGATCTCAAATTCAATATCTTTTTGTTTCAAATCTGCGTATGATTTCTGTCGATCAGACGTTGCTTTTAGACTATTTTGTATCACTTTTACTTTATGTTCAGTCTCTTTAATCAAATCAACCTTGTGAAGTTTATTTTCATCAAGGTCAGACCAATACAGAGGTGTTTGGCATTTCTTACCATACAGGGCTTCATACGGTGCCATTTTAATGCTCGATTGAAAACTATTATTATACGCGAATTCAATCAATGGCAAATACTGTTCCCATGTCCCTTCAAACTCAAGAATGCAACATCTCAACATATCATCGAGTATCTGAATAATCCGCTTGCATTGACCATACGTCTGCGGGTGAAAAGCAGTATTGAAGTGCAATTCTATAACCCGGATCTCTGTTAGACACAATAGATAGTGGCACCCCGTACAATCTCACAATATCAGAAATGTATAACTCAGGTAACTTACCAAGTGAATAATCTGTTCTCATCAGAATAAAATGAGCTAATTTTGTCAATCTATCAACTATAACCCAGATTGCATCTTTCTTCCTCGTAGTTAAGGGCAAACTTGAAACAAAATCCATCGTCACTCTATCCCATTTCCATTCAAGAATCATAATCCGTTGTAACAAATCGGATGGCACCTGATGTTCAGCTTTAACTTGCTTACAGATCAAACATTTCAAAACAAAATCAGAGATATCTCTTTTCATTCCAGGCCACCAGTAAAGTTGTTTCAAATCATTATACATCTTTGTACTTCCCGGATGAACCGATAAGCGACTGCTATGAGCTTCTTTCAAAATCAACGGAATCAACTCTGGATTCCTCAGAACACAAATCTGATCTCAAAATTTCAGACAATCATCATCATCAACTAGAAATTCTAAATCAAAATTCAAATCACATTGAGCTCGTTTCGCTAGCATTTCATTGTCAACTTTTTGGGCATCACAAATTTGCTGTAAGAACAACAGTCTCACTTTCAATTCGGCTAAAACTGAACCATCACCAGACAGAACTAAATGAGCATACATCGCAAGTAAGGCAAAAAACAATTTTCGACTCAAAGCATCAACGACAACATTTGACTTTCCCAGATGATAATCAATCACAAGCTCGTTGTCTTTTAACAGTTCTAACCATCTTCTCTGTCGCAGGTTCAAGTCTTTTTGAGTCATCAGATATTTTAGGCTTTTATGATCTGAAAACACATGACATTTCTCAGCGAAAAGATAGTGGTGCCAAATTTTTAATGCAAACGCGATCGAAGCTAACCCAAGGTCATGCATCGGATAATTCTTTTCATGTGGTTTCAATTGTCTCGAGGCATAAGCTATAACTTTTCCTTCTTGCATCAAGACGCAACCCAGACCATTTAACGAAGCATCACTAAAAATCATGAACTCTTTACCTGATTCTGGCTATACCAAAACTGGAGCTTTAGTCAAAAGGGCTTTCAACTAATCAAAACTTTTCTGACACTTTTCATACCATTCGAATTTCGCATCTTTCTAAAGCAATCTCGTCAATGGAGTTGCAATCATCGAAAAGCCTTTTACAAACTGTCGGTAATAACAAGAAAGTCCCAGAAAACTGCAGACTTCAGACATAGTTTTTGGTGGCTTCTATTCTAAAATAGCTAAAATCTTGCTCGGATCAACACGTATACCGGATGCTTACACAATATGCCCCAAAAAACCAACTTCGCACAACCAAAACTCACATTTACTAAACTTTGGATACAATTGTTTATCACGCAGAGTTTGTAGCACAATTCTCAAATGTTCGGCATACTCAATTTCATCATGCGAAAAAATCAATTTGTTGTCATTGAATACAACAACAAATCGATCTAAATACGGTCTGAAAATTTTGTTCATCAAGTCCATAAAGATAGCAAGAGCATTTGTTAGTCCGAAAGGCATAACTAAAAACTCATAATGCCCGTACCTCGTTCTAAAAGCAGTTTTTGAAATACTTGGATACTTTATTCTCAATTGATAGTATCCCGATCTCAGATCTATCTTTGAAAACACAGTAGCTCCTTTCAACTGATCGAACAAATCATCGATTCTGGGCAGAGGATATTTGTTCTTAATAGTCACTTTGTTTAACTAACGCTAATCAATGCACATTCTCATCGAGCCATCTTTCTTTTTCACAAACAGAACGGGAGCGCCCCAAGGAGAAAAGCTCAATCGTGTGAAACCTCTGTCTGTCAATTCTTACAACTGAGACTTCAATTCTTTCAATTCTGTCGGAGCCATTCTATACGGAGATATTGAGATAGAGGTCATCCCCTGCACTAACTCAATGCCAAACTCAACTTCTTGTCTCAGAGGTAATCCTGGTAATTCTTCAGGAAATACGTTAGGTAACTCACAAACAACTCGCATAGATTCAACTTTCTTTTCTGTCACTTTCATGTCAATCACATACGCAAGATAAGCTTCACATCCCTTTTCACATAATTTAGAGCTTTCATCGAAGATATTACGACCGGTAGCCCATTCAAATCACTGGATTCAATTCAGACTATCTCGTCATTCTGACTTCTCAAATCAATAGTCTTCCGTTTGCAATTCACAACAGCATCATGCAATGTTAGCCAATCTATACCCAGAATTATATCAAACTCATCAAAGAGTAATAATATTAGATCAATCGGGAAACAGATATCTCGAAACATCAACAGACAATTCTTGCACACTTTGTCAACTAGAACACACTTGCCTAAAGGGTTCGATACTCTAATTACAAATTCAGTAGACTCGATAGGCAAAGTCTTACTGGATACTAAATTCTTGCATACATATGAATGAGTTGATCCTGGGTCTATCAATGCAATCACAAAAGTATCATAAAGAGAAAATGTACCTGTAATGATGTCTTGAGACAAAGCTTCTTCACGAGCGTGAATAGCATAAGCTCTGGCAGGTGCTCTCGCCTCAGATCTCACACCTGTATCTTTCATATCTCTCTGCCTACCACTCACATTTCTCGTGTTTTTGGGAGGTCTACCCCCAGCTGAAGCATTATTAAACTTCAGATTCTATACAATCTCTTGCTCAACAGAATCGGGACAGGCTCAGATAAAGTGATATAAAGATCCACATTTGAAATAGGCTTGATCATTTAATCGACAATTGCCCAGATGTCTTTTACCACAATGTCTACACTCAGGTCGCTCAGATCTGACATTTCCAACACTTGCAATCGAAGTAGCTGGAGCTCGGAAACTCGAATGTGATCTTGCATGATCTCTACTCGAATGCCCCACCTTAGCCTTTGAACGGCTATAATCATCTCAGAATTTCTTTGATGCCGACTAATATGTCTTACTCATTGTTCGATTTCGCACCTCTCAAGCTTCCGAATCAGCTTTTCTTTTCTCTTTCCTAAGTTCATTAGCTTTACACGCTCGGTCAACAAGCACAATGAATTCTTTTATTTCCAGAATTCTGGCTAACAAACGGATATCTTCATTGAAGCCAACTTTGAGCCTTTTACACATTATTGCCTCAGTCGAGACACATTCTCGTGCATACTAGCTCAGTCTCACAAATTCTCGCTCGTATTCTATAACATACATACAACCCTGTTTCAATTCAAGAAACTCTTTGCATTTTTGATCTATAAATCTCTCACTGATATATTTCTTTTGGAATTCAATCTGGGAAAATTACCAGATAATTCATTCTTTCGGAACAACAGAAGTCAAAGTTTTCCACCATTGGCAAGTTGTATCTCTCAACAAAGAAATGACACATTTAACACATTCATCAGGGGTACATGACAACTCATCAAATACTCGAATCGTATTCTCAAGCCAGAATTTGGCTCTCTCAGCATCATCATCAGTAGTAGCACGGAATTCTTCAGCCTCATATTTTCTAATCTTATCAACCAAAGGTTTATTCAGACGAATCGGATCTATAACTTAAGGAGCTACGGGAACTTGTGGGGGCGGAGGTTGAGGATCATCTGAATTTATTCTAACATAGTGAGTGAACCACTTATTCATCATTTGGAAGAAGGCTTGTTTAGCCTCTCCTTCTTGACCACTAGTAACCGGTCTAGAATCAGACGGTGCTGTCCCTTGAGTGGGAGCAGGCGCATTACTTTCAACATCATTAGCTAGGCTCGTTCGGGATCCATTTACTATACAAAAAACACATTTTATCTGTCAGGATTCATCACACTATCACAGTTTGTATATATGGCATGTATAGCTAGACTCTCACACACTACGTTAGTCCTAGAATTGACTAAACCGTAGCTCTTATACCAACAAATTGTAACACCCTTAACCCGTATCCATCGCTGGACTAGGGTTAAGAGGCATTACCGGACATATGGAACATTTTACGTTCATTTCACAACATCAATCATACAACATCTTTTCATAATAATTCATACCCATATAGTCTGTTTAGAAGGCCCACGAGACCTTAAACATGCTTTAGAGAAGGTTCGGGACTAAACCAATCTCATACGGAAACTTTGCGAAACTTAGAAAAATTTTCTTTCAAAACAGGGCACACGCTAGCGTGGCTAGGCCATGTGCCTCACACGGCCATGCCTTGGACCATGTCTCAGCCCCTGTGCAACACTGACTTGGATCACACGGTCTAGCACACACCCGTGCTTCTTGCCCCTTTGGCATCCTGACTTGTTTCGAATTGCAACCTTGAGAGACACGATCGAGACACACGCCCGTGTGCTCAACCGTGTAGGCAAATATAAGCCTTTTTCAAGGCCAATTTACCACCCAAAATTGGGTCATACCTACAAGCATCAAACAAGCATCAATTCATGTCCCAAAGGTAGAAAAAAACATACTAGATCATGCACAATTTGACCCGTAACAACATCATTCATTTCCATAAACAAATCTAGCTCAAACATACCAGTTCAAAGTACCAACTTCACATAAAAAACATGTGATTCATACATTATATTAACCCATTTCAATTCATAGCATTTCTCATCATATCAATTTCCCATATCAACGATGAAACTTACCAAAATTTTGTATCACATAGCATGCACTAAATTCACTCCATAATCACATTCATTATCAAGCCATATCACAAGGCTATATTTGCACATTTCAAAACATAATCAAAGTTCTCTAACCTATACATGCCATACATCAATATGTACATTTTCAAAAGGTACCAAAATATAGTCCGATAGTATGGTGATGATCCTCAACGATCCTTGAGCTCCCAGTAGCTTCGATAATTTATAAAACAATGCAAACACACACAAAGTAAGCTTTCAAAAGCTTAGTAAGCCATATACAAATAAACTTATCACATAAACAATTACAACTATTTCATTCATATGAACTATGGCATAACACAATAGCAAATTCATATTTCTCATCTAGCTAAATTGTTCATAACCACTTACTTATAAACATATCACATTCTCATATAGCTCACATATCAAATGATCATATTCATACTTATCTTCCGTTGCCAAATTTCATATACATTTCATACGTACCTGAAATAGATACATATTCACATATTCACTCATAACTGGAATGCCCATTGAACCGTTCGGAATCAATATGGGTACTCGGGTAGCTCGTAAAGCTCGTACAATGCCAACGTCCCAGACGTGGTCTTACATGTAATTAAATATCGATGCCTCTATCCCAGAAATTGTCTTACACGAAATCATATATGATGTCAATGTCCCGGACATGGCCTTACACATAATTCTCAAATCGATGCCAATGTCCTAGACGTGGTCTTACACGATAACTCATATTGGAATCCTATGTCATGACATCTGTATCCTAACTATTCCTATGGTTCGTACGGGCCTCTTCGAACGTTATCACATTATTGGAATTTTCTCGGATTTCACGTATTCAGCTCCAATAGTCATTCATCACATTTCATTAACATATAAGCAATAATAATTCAATTCAAACACATTTATTTGTATATAGCTCACATATCAAATGATCATATTCATACTTATCTTCCGTTGCCAAATTTCATATACATTTCATACGTACCTGAAATAGATACATATTCACATATTCACTCATAACTCGGAATTCCCGTTAAACTGTTCGAAATCAATATGGGTACTCGGGTAGCTCGTAAAGCTCGTACAATGCCAATGTCCCAGACGTAGTCTTACATGTAATTAAATATCGATGCCTCTATCTCAGAAATTGTCTTACACGAAATCATATATGATGTCAATGTCCCGGACATGGCCTTACACATAATTCTCAAATCGATGCCAATGTCCCAGACGTGGTCTTACACGATAACTCATATCAGAATCCTATGTCATGACATCTGTATCCTAACTATTCCTATGGTTCGTACGGGCCTCTTCGGACGTTATCACATTATTGGAATTTTCTCGGATTTACGTATTCAGCTCCAATAGTCATTCATCATATTTCATTAACATATAAGCAATAATAATTCAATTCAAACACATTTATTTGTATATAGCTCACATATCAAATGATCATATTCATACTTATCTTCCGTTGCCAAATTTCATATACATTTCATACGTACCTGAAATAGATACATATTCACATATTCACTCATAACTCGGAATTCCCGTTGAACCGTTCGAAATCAATATGGGTACTCGGGTAGCTCGTAAAGCTCGTACAATGCCAACGTCCCAGACGTGGTCTTACATGTAATTAAATATCGATGCCTCTATCCCAGAAATTGTCTTACACAAAATCATATATGATGTCAATGTCCCGGACATGGCCTTACACATAATTCTCAAATCGATGCCAATGTCCCAGACGTGGTCTTACACGATAACTCATATCGGAATCCTATGTCATGACATCTGTATCCTAACTATTCCTATTGTTCGTACGGGCCTATTCGGACGTTATCATATTATTGGAATTTTCTCGGATTTCACGTATTCAGCTCCAATAGTCATTCATCACATTTCATTAACATATAAGCAATAATAATTCAATTCGAACACATTTATTTGTATATAGACTTACCCCGTATGGGAAAGAACGGATATGAACGAATATTCAACTACTTTCAATTCCGTTTTCTTTGGTTCTTGATCTATACACATTCAAATTTAACTCTTTTATTCACCAAACCATTCAATTCAGTCCATTTACACAAAATTAGGGCATTTTACAATTTAGCCCTAACATTTTAACATTTTGACATTTTAGTCTCTATTTCATAAAATCACAAAATACACATAATTTAATAATATCATTGCCTGGACGAATTTTCCTTTAGCTCATATAAGCCCACATATTTCATTTATTTCACATTTTAGCCCCTCAATTTTCTCATTTTCACAAATTAGTCCATAATAATCAATTTCATCAAAAATCCCAATACAAAACATATTTATCTAGCATCAAGCTTTCATATTTCACCTTTTAACATCACAAATCTCACAAAATCAACAATGGCACATCTCAAAATCATCATCAAAATAAAAAATTTTGGCATGGGCTTGATAGATTGTTAAGCAACAATCACAAAAATGTAGAAATTATTGAAAAAAAACCAAAAATCATACCTTAATTAGCCAAGATTAGTGCCGAACCCTAAAGACCGTTTTTATTTTCTTTTTCCTTTGTGTTTTCGACAAAGATGAACACAAATGACTAATTTCATGCATTTGTTTTATTAATTAAACCTTATCAATCACTTTCAATTTTTAACCTTATTTTTATCATTAATAATCTACTAACTAATGTCCAACCATGTCATTTCATGAATTCAATGGTCCATTTACAACATAAGGACCTCACATTTAAAGAGACACATCAATTCGGCACTTAATAAAATAGAAGGCCACTTTTACATTTTCTGCGGTTTAGTCCTTTTTCACAAATCGACACACAAATGATAAAATTTAATCACGAAAATTTCCCACATATCAATTCATATATTATAGGCATGCAAAATAATATTTAAATATTTTTTTAACTTCAATTTGTGGTCCCGAAACCACTATTCTGATTAGGGTCCAAACCGGGCTGTTACGTAGAAATATTTGAATTTCTTAAATTATTGTATATTTAACTAACCACAGAGTTTAGATGTTAACTTTTATGTGTTTATTCAAGATTGAGACATCCTCAAGGATGGAAAGTTGGGCTGACACTTTGTGCAGAATGCAGGAATTGAAGAAACCAACTCGACATTATGACACCACACTCCTATATCGTGACAGGGAGAATAGTCTTCCCAAATTTCTAAACTCAAAGATGTGTCGTGACACAAAACCCTTATATCATGACAACGGTAAGCTGCCAGGGATTCGCGACATAGAACCCCTGTGTCGCGACATCACTGTAATTTTTTACAGGGTTGACCTGACCCATTCGCACAAGCCAACGAACTAACCCTTCATTTACCCAACTTTAAAAACCCAAAACACCTATTCTTAACCCTAATACTCCTTATAAACATATTTAACATCTCATTAACCTCTTAATCTTCTTAAAGCTCCCAAAACTAATCATACCTTAAAAATCCTAAATCTAAACTCCTTGCAACTAGTAAGAATCTCTCATCATTCAAGATCTTTCAGTGTAGCGAATGAAGGGAGCACACAAGGGAACCAATTACCAACTTGAACGGCAAGGGCTTTAAGATTTCTTCAAAATTGAGGGTTACTAACGCAAACTTTTTATTGTTTTATAAGATATTGCTCGACTAGGTTCTTAGTTTAAACATGCCCCCTAGAAAAGTTAGAAGAACCAGCAACCCCAAACCATTGATGGGTCCAAACGCCCCTAATTTTGCAACCCCAAATATTGTAAAATATTTTACTGAACTACAAGGAAAAACCTTTATCCATGAAAGGAGATTTGATCTGTCAATGATCCTGTGTAAGGAAGTATGACCTTTAGTAAGATATCAGAAATAGGAAGGTTTTTGGATGATTCTAAAAGAGAATGTTGTGGTCCCTATTGTTCAAGAGTTTTATGCTTCTTTTCAGGATCAAGAGTCTAGAAATACTGAAGGCCATATGAGCGATATGATACTTGTGCGAAGGAAGGAAATGCGAGTACCCCCTCAAATTATTTTTGACTTTTATAATGCACCATACTATAAGAATGATTTTTATTGATGAAACTAAACTAGAATATTTTTGAGATATAGATATGGATAGTATCATGAACTTTTTGACTAAAGAGAGGGTTGAATGGACATATTGCGTAGGTACCAATATCCTAGTATCTTTTCATCAAGCAATTATGTTTCCTAAGGCTAATATATGGATTCAATTTGTGTGCACACAAATAGTACCAGCTTTAAATGTTTTTAATGTTAATACTTTTAAAGAAGTTTTACTCTATGCTATTTTGTAGAAAAAGGAGGTATGTATCGACAAATGGATCCATCAAAACTTGAAGAGGTGCATTAGTAGCCAAAAGGTGGGAGTTTTCTTTCCCCATTTAGTGAAGGCCTTTTGTAAAAAGGCGGGTGTACCTATGACATCTACTGAGCAGTCACTGAAACCTTCTAGAAGTATCATCTGGGACACCTTGTTCGAATAATACTTTGGGTTACGATCCAAACAAATAAAAGATTGGAACAAGTGATAGCAATAAGTAACAACTAAACCAGCTTCATCCTAGAGGTTGACACAAGCTCAACAAGAAGTTGGTGAGATTATTCATCCAAAGTTAGATTAGATGATTCAATGGATGTAAGAATTGGGATCAATTTTTCAAGAATTGGCTAGGCAAAACAACATATGGGTCCCCAATTAGACACCGACATGTTTGGAGCAAAAAATGTGGAATAGGAAGAAGAGGGGCAAAAAAGCAAGGAGGATGAGGAGGATGACGAAAGTGAGGAGATGGATTTTGAAGAGGATTATTGAACATTTTTTATTTTTGGGAAAACCTATATTTTGGATATTTTTAATTTTAACCTTGTAGGAGTAGGACTAATAGTAGTTTTTATATTGCATTTTGTTTAAGTTTTCCCTGTAGGAATCCAACTTGAATGAGGCACAAACAATTTGAGCATAACACGATTAAAGGAGAAAGCACCCACCATTAGCAATTTGAGCAACCACGATCAATCAAGTAACTTTTTTCCTTATATTTATATGGACTACATATTGAAGGTAATGTGTCAACTAAAGCCCGGTTGGATAATAGAAAACTTGTTGATTTTTACATTTTTCTTTGATTTTTCCTTGTCTTTGGTGTGCTTGAGATTGTGGAAATACAAGTGATCGCTGTAAAATCAGAGTTTTAAATATTTATAAGAGAATGATCAAACCTAGAAACTAACTCTGACAACGATATTAAGGCAAGTGTACCTACCGAACAGTAGTATAGCTTAGGCAAGACCGGATATCAAACCCAAAGGAACTAAAAGTACTAATACTAACCTTCTTTTTATTATTTAGCTTTAAAATTAGAGTGAAGTTGCTTTTGACGAAGACTAAACTAAGGACACAAAGACAAAAAGACGAATAGGAAAATAACTTTGAAGAAAAACTCAGTTGATTGCGACGATACCCTCAGAAAGAATCCACCTAGACTTCACTTATTAATTAACCCTTAAATTATATGATTTCTTTTACTTTGCTTGTTCCGTAAGACTCCCTAACCTATGTTAAACCCTCTCTCGAAGCGAATAACGTCTAATCCTAAGTTAATTAGTGGAACTCTCGTTCGAATATAATAACCCCCTAGGAAAGCAGTAAATCGATCAATGGATTCCCATATTAGGTTTCACCCTAATCCAGCAAAATCTCGTAACCCTATCTCTAGGCGCCCGATCAACTCCGCTTAATTATGTTAGATCTTCTCTTAGGCAGGGTCTATTCCTTCTCCACCTAAGCACATTAGATTTGGATTAAGCAACATAATTAAGAACAAACTAAGTAATTATCATATAACTTAAAAATCAAATAAAAAGATCCATCTAGGTTTCATCCCCTTCAGGTATCTAAAGGGTTTAGTTCATAATGAATAAACAAAACATCGCAAGAGAAAAGATAAAACAAAACATAAGAAAATCCTAAAACTCCCTGAAGGAATTGAAGGAGAATTCCGCCGTCTTGAGTATAATTCCGGCTTCTTGGGATGAATCAACTGGCTATCTTCGCGTTATTCCCTAGTTCTGACCTTCTCGGCTTAGCTCTTTGGCCTAGCTTTGACGCCCTTTCAAAGATGGTACTTAGGGAATATATATAGGCTTTTAGAATGCGATTCTTTCTCTCTAAGTATCATTTTCCGACTGAAGTTGCTCTTTCCAGCGAAAGACGCACGGCCATGTCACACGCCCGTGCAAATCGAGCCCTGACTGTGTTTGGAGTTCTTTAATGAAGCACAGCCGTGTGAGTCGAGATCAGGCAGTGTTCTTGATGACTGGCGTGGCACGGTCGTGTGGTCCTTAGTCCAGGCCGCGTCAATTTTGTGAAAAGGCCCATTTGCTCTATTTTACATCCGTTTTGTGTTCGTCTCATCCTCGGGTGCTTTCCTGGGTATAAGACATGAAAAGAAAGGATTAAAAGCACCTTTTTACACAAATCAAGGGATAAATCATCCAAAAGCATATTAAATGTGGGCTTAAAATATGTTACTTTTACGGAATACCCCACACTTAAGCTTTTGCTTGTCCTCAAGCAAAATTCTCAACTTACAATTAAAACGAACTTTCCATGATTCATAATTCGTATCAACAATGCCTTATCCTAATTTATAGATAACTTATACATGGATGATTAAACTCAAAGATTCCTAAAAATTCAAACAATATAAGTCATACATTTGTAGTACGAAAACATAGGTGTTTCCCTTCATCTAAATAATTACCTTTAATTCAAAACCGACAAGGATTGATATCCTCACAAAAGATTCACTCAAATCACTCAAAAAGTGTTTAAGGGTCAAAATTAAGCACTCATAAGTCGAACATGAAAAGTCAATCCCATAGGCATGCCTGAAAATCAAATCTCCACCACTGTAAAATGAGATGATAACAGATCAAAAGGTCTTTGTTAGGGTTGTAACGGGGCTTAGGTTAAGGGTATGGATAAAGGCTGAATTTAGAAGGTTAGAATCGAGATTGAATTGATAAGTTACCTACCTAAAAATTTCTAAGATAATAATTACATCAAGTGAAAATAATAAGAATCCTACTAATATGAGCTTTTTGGGAATTAGTTTTTGATTGTGTAACCTCACTTTCCATACTACTAATATTGAAAACTTGAATTTTTTTTTACGAACAAACTAAATACAAGATAAATTTAACTACGAGAATAATAAACTTAGATAACTGGCTCAAATCAAATCTCGATTAAGGGATAGTCAAAATAAAGGGTGATAACAAATACAAAGGGTTTTGGGTTAAAATTAGTGGGTAAGTCAATAAAAAGGGTTGTTAGGCTTAACGAGGTTCACTAAGGGTTAATTATAAGGGTAGGCTATTTAGTGGAGTAAGTGGGTTAAAACCTAAGTGCCTTTATCATCTCGGTATATCAAATCATAACTGTGGTCTTGACATGTACAATCGAGGCAAGTTCTAGAATAGCAATTCATAGTCGACACACTCATAATCAAAGACTGAGCATGAAAAAGAACGTATGCTCTATAAGACTTAAATTCTCACAAAAATTATGGGTGTTTTTGTCATCAACCTTGTAAATCTCAAATTTCAAGATAACATTCAAATTCCGGTTGACAACCTAAAATTTATTTTTAGAAAATTAGACTTATCATGCTTGATTCCCTAGTATTCTTCAAATTTAATCACCAATGCACAATTAACTATGACTTATTCCAAAACATATCAATAAAAATCATAAATCATCAGAAATTTCATTTTAAGTAGTAATATGAGAAAATTACTTTAAAACAAGTTTAAAGTTAGGCATTTTCTTGGATTAAATATTCACCCCCCACACTTAATATGTACATTGCCCTCAATGTACAAAGGTAGATAATGACATTTTAAAGATAAATCAAAAGAGAAGGGGGAAGAATTACTCCCTGAGTTGTGGATGTTTTCTCGAACGAGTGTCTTTGGTGGCGGTGATGGTCAGTCGGGATAACGTTCCTGCGCTAGATGAAGACAAGAAAGATAAAGAGAAAGAGACTAAGAAGGAAAATAGACTAAGGCTAGGAGATAAAGGGGCTTGAGAATCCTTATTGGTAGGTGGTTCGCAAGGTGGGTGTGACTTCTAAGTTGACGGAGGTGCTGGCGGTGGCAGAAGTGCCATGATTCCCAAGCAGCCTTTAGAACCTGACACTAAGAAACTAAAATAAAATAAAATAAATTAAGCATAAGATAGTAAAAAAAAAAGTGAAATAAAGGAAAAGATAAATGTGAAACAAAAGATAAATGGTCTCATAGGTCCTTGGCTTGGTGTTGAGACGAAGCTGCCAGCATGAACTCATATTGATCGTTCTTTGTTAAGGGGCCTATGCCTAGCTTTCTCTATTTCTTCGGCAAGTTGTTGGCGTGCACAAGGATCTAGAGTAAAGAATTTAAGATAATGAGAATGAGAGGCAAAAATAAGAGTGAAAATCAGATGGAGGGAAGGTGGAGAGGTGAGGGGTTTACATAGATGTTCATATGTTCGGCTTCCCCACGGCCGTGGTCCCAGGGTATCTCAAATTACACGACCTCCTTACACGGCCGTGTTATAGAGGGTGTTGTCACCCTATGCCCGTGCTTGATCCTTCTACGTCCGTGCTCGTGATGTTTTTCTATTGGCACGGTCATCTGACATGAGCGTGTCTTACCCGTGCTCGATAAGTCAGTAACCTCAGTAATTTTACACGGTTTGTGGCATGGACGTGTTCTGTCTGTGGAATGGAAGTCGGTAGCCTCACACGGTTAGTGCCACGGCCGTGCCATATCTGTCGGTGTCCGTATCGAGAGTGGTTGGATTTATGACGTTGAGGGTGGTGGTTGGGCTGACTGCATGGCCTCTGCCCTGTCAGTGTGGCAGTTTTGGTGGTCCACACGGCCACAGACACAGCCGTGTGTAAGGCTGTGTGGTCTATAATCCTGCACCTTTGGTTAGTTAAAAAGGAAAAGAAAAGAGAAAAGAAAATGTAAAATAATGTAAAAAGAAATAGGGTTAGTACTCGGGTTGCCTCCTGAGAAGCGCTCGTTTATAGTCTTAAGCTAGACTTTCCTCGTGTTTGAAAATTTTAGGGAGGTTTAAAAGTTTGAATATCTTCCCTCATGTCTACAGGTTTAGTTTTATGACAAAATTGAAGTCGAGAAATGTTTACCTTGAAAGTGTCAAATGTAGGATTGCTTACCTCGACTATTCCTTGTGGGAAGATATCATGTACCTTAAGAAGAAGTTCTCCCTTTTCCTTCAGGTCTGTTGTGGTGATGTGAGCCTCGGTTTTATCTAACAGAACCTGGTCTCCTATCTTATAGTGATTTGATGTCCCCACGAGCTCTTCTTGTGGTTCCTCTGGTTTTACAGTGTGTGAATCTGGATTTTCTTTGACCTGTGTTTTCTGTTCTTCCTTGTGTAACCCTAGTTTTTCCTTGAAGTGCGTTTTCCATTCATCTAGGTCATCGATTTGGGTCCTTTCTTCTTTTTGAATTATTTCTTTGTTGGCACTGTACTGAGGATTCAGCTCAATTGTTTCCTTTTTTAGATGTTCCTGAAAAGAAAGTGTAATTAAATGACTATCAAAAGAATTTTCTTTCTCACCTGGATTCTTTGAAGACCTAGCTGAGCCGAGGGCTTGAAAACTAATTGAGTCGTCACCTACACAAAGTATGAGCTCACCTGTGGCAACATCAATTTTAGTCTTGGCAGTTGCTAGGAAAGGCCTTCCTAAAATTAAGGGAATTGAATTATCCTCATCCATGTCTAAAACAACAAAGTCTACTGGGAAAACAAATTTATCGATTTTTACGAGAACATCCTCAATAATGCGCCTAGGAATTCTAACAGTTTTATCAGCTAACTGAATGCTCATCTTAGTTTGTTTTGGTTTCCCTAAACCTAGTCGCTTAAACAATGTATAAGGCATAACATATATGCTTGCCCCTAAATCAGCTAACACATTATCAATATTAAACTACCAATTAAACATGGAATTGTAAAACTCCCTGGATCTTTTTGCTTCTGGGGTAGTCTATTTTGTAACATTACTGAGCATGTTGCATTTAACTCTACGTGGTGCTCTTCATCTATTTTGCGTTTGTTGGTTAAGAGCTGTCTTAAAAATTTCCTCGAGTCTGGCATCTGAAAAAGAGCTTCAAGAAGAGGTAAGTTAATATGTAATTTCTTTAAAAATTTAAGAAACTTACCGAACTGCTTCTCTGAATCGTCTCTTTCTAATGCTGTGGGATAAGGTATGTGAGGTTTGTACTCTTTGACTATCAGCTTTGGCTTTTCTTGTACTACCTCTGTTGTACCTTCACCTACCTTGCTTTCTGGAGTTGGGTTGGGTGTATCTAACTCCTTGCTACCCTGGACTGTGATGGCTTGAATTTGTTCCTTAGGGTTAATTTCGGTGTTAATTGGTAGGTGTCCTTGCGGTCGTTCTGACATTGACTTTGCAAGTTGTTCGACTACTTTAGTGATTTCCTTGACTGACTTAGTAATTTCATCAATTCGGCTGTCGTTGCTTTTGATTGTTCTGTTAGCTTCTTGGATGCGTTCCTCGATGGTTTGCTTCTTATCTTGTGGATAGGTCTAATTTTGGAAGTTTGGGGGGTTGTTGCCTTTGATTTCCCTGATTGCCTTGTCCTCCCCATGAAAAATTTGGGTGGTTCCTCCAACCTGGATTGTAAGTGTTACTATAAGGATTATTATTAAATCAGAAATTATTACCTATATAGTTCATCTGTTCATCTTCTGCTCCTGGTTGGTAGGGTGGGTACTCAGGATTCGCCACAGTTCTATTAGCGTCGCACTGTATAACTGGATGTATCTGTGAAGAACACAAATTATCAAGCTTTTTATTCATCATATCTAGCTGCGTTGATAGCATGGTCATGGCATCGACATTGAAAACTCCTGCCGATTTTATTGGCTTGGTCCTCGAAGCTTGCCATTGATAATTGTTTAATGGTATCTCCTTAATGAACTTGTAGGCTGCTTCAGTAGTTTTGTTGTTCAGCGTTCCACCGGCGGCTGAATCTATCAGTTGCCTCGTTGAGGGGTTTACTCCGTTATAGAAGGTTTGGACTTGCAGCCACAGGGGTAAACCATGGTGTGGGCACCTTCTCAAGAGATCTTTGAACCTCTCCCATACATCGTATAGTGTCTCTAAATCCATCTGCACAAAGTAAGAGATATCATTACGTAATTTGGCCGTTTTGGCCGGTGGAAAATATTTCATCAGAAACTTTTCGGTCATTTGATCCCATGTAGTGATTGACCCTCATTGTAACGAGTTTAACCACTGTTTGGCTTTATTCCTCAATGAAAAAGGGAGTAACTGAAGACGTATGGCATCATCAGAAGCTCCATTTATTTTGAAGGTATCACAGAACTCTAAAAAGTTAGCTATATGCATGTTTGGATCTTCGTCCTGCAAACCATCAAATTGAACAAACTGTTGAATCATTTGTATTGTGTTAGGCTTTAATTCAAAACTGTTAGCAGATATAGCAGGTTTAAAATACTAGATTCTGCTCCTGTTAAATGCGATTTCGCATAATCAAACATTGTACGTGGAGCATTGTGATCTCCCACATCGTGTAGTGGTGGGTTGTTTTCGCCCATCCCTTCAGTAGGATTGGATCTGTTTTCTTCATCTCTTTCTGTGTAATCTACGGCTCGCTTGGTTTCCCTACGATTCCTACGAGCGATTGCTTCGATATCACTATCATATACCAAAGGTCCTCTTGGATTCCTTCTAGTCATAAACTAGAGGTACCTAGAAAAGAGAAAGAAAAAAAATTTAAAATTTAACCTAAAAATACAAAAGAAATAGATTGCAAATAAAATAATGGCTAAAGAAATAAAAATAGAGCTTTCTTAATATTTTAGTTCCCCGGCAATGGCGCCAAAAACTTGATCGCTGTAAAATAAGAGTTTTAAATATTTATAAGAGAATGATCAAACTTGGAAACTAACTCTGACTACGATATTAAGGCAAGTGTACCTATCGAACAGTAGCATAGCTTAGGCAAGACCGGATATCGAACCCAAAGGAACTAAAAGTACTAATACTAACCTTCTTTTTATTATTTAGCCTTAAAATTAGAGTGAAGTTGCTTTTGACGAAGACTAAACTAAGGACATAAAGACAAAAAAGACGAATAGGAAAATAACTTTGAAGAAAAACTCAGTTGATTGCGATGATACCCTCAGGAAGAATCCACCTAGACTTCACTTATTGATTAACCCTTAAATTATATGATTTCTTTTACTTAGCTTGATCCATAAGACTCCCTAACGTATGTTAAACCCTCTCTCGAAGCGAATAATGTCTAATCCTAGGTTAATTAGTGGAACTCTCGTTCGCTTATAATAACCCCCTAGGAAAGCAGTAAATCGATCAATGGATTCCCATATTAGGTTTCACCCTAATATGGCAAAATCTCATAACCTTATCTCTAGGTGACCGATCAACTCCACTTAATTATGTTAGATCTTCTCTTAGGCAGGGTCTATTCCTCCTCCACCTAAGCACATTAGATTTGGATTAAGCAACATAATTAAAAACAAACTAAGTAATTATCATATAACTTAAAAATCAAATAAAAGGATCCATCTAGGTTTCATCCCCTTCAGGTATCTGAAGGGTTTAGTTCATAATGAATAAACAAAACATCACAAGAGAAAAGATAAAACAAAACATAAGAAAATCCTAAAACTTTCTGAAGGAATTGAAGGAGAATTCCGCTGTCTTGAGTGTAATTCTGGCTTCTTGGGATGGGTCAACTGGCTATCTTTGCGTTATTCCCTAGTTCTGACCTTCTCGGCTTGACTCCTTGGCCTAGCTTTGACGCCCTTTCAAAGGTGGTACTTAGGGGATATATATAGGCTCTTGGAATGCGATTCTTTCTCCCTAAGTATCCTTTTCCGACTGAAATTGCTCTTTCCAGCGCAGACGCACGGTCATGTCACACGCCCGTGCAAATCGAGCCCTGACCGTGTTTGGAGTTCTTTAATGAAGCACGGCTATGTGAGTTGAGATCAGGCCGTGTTCTTGATGACTGGCGTGGAACGGCCGTGTGGTCTTTAGTCCAGGCCGTGTCGATTTTGTGAAAAGGCCCATTTGCTCCGTTTTACATTCGTTTTGTGTTCTTTTCATCCTCGGGTGCTTTCCTGGGTATAAGACATGAAAAGAAAGGATTAAAAGCACCTTTTTACACAAACCAAGGGATAAATCATCCAAAAGCATATTAAATGTGGGCTTAAAATATGTTACTTTTACGGTTTATCAACAAGTGATTGGTTAGGAGCATGTACAAAGGTTGATTTTGTTTACAAATAAATTTGGCATGATGGTAGGTGATTTTAAAATTGTGATTATTAGACTACTAAGTTCTATATGTTACACTGTAAATAGGCATTAAGTAAACAACTGTACCAAGTGATATAAAAAATACAAGGAAACAAGTATGCTAGTTTGAATGATAAATGGTTGAATTTGTATTTGTTTGGTTGATTAAGTTTGTGCATGTTGAGATGCTTAGGGATGACCTAAGGCATTGTGAGCCAAAAAGATGACCTATTTGTTTTCCACATTTAGTATCAATTTTTGAGCCTGTTGACACTTCTTGATGAACCTCTTTTCCAACCCTGAGCCTGAAAACGTTATTTTTTATTTGCCCTTTTTCTTTGGTCCTGCACTGCACAAATATAGACGTTTGGCCGTACGTATTAAGGGTTAAGTAGATACATCACGGCGGAGTTTGTAAAAATAGAGTGAAATAGGCAAGATTGATGAGATATACAAACTATAAGTTAGCCTAATGTGTGAAACAAAAAGAAAAATCCAAAAGGGAAATTAGTACGAGTAGAAAAGGTCTTAAATTGGCGAAAAAGCATTCATGAGTGAGATGTATTAAAAAACAAAAAAGTCACAAAGTCACAAAAAAAGGAAAAACTCATTTATTAGTGCACAAAAACTCATAAGGCTAGCCTAGTTACTATGTCATGCTATGACTTCCTATATATGGAGAGACAAGATAGGTAAGAGAAGGAGAATAAAGGTGGTAAGTGAGTAAGGGTCACTGAGGAGGGAAGAATAGGGATCAATACGATGGGCCAACTATTTTCATGTTTGTAACCCTCTTGATGCTTACTATCTTTGAATTTCATACTTATCCTAAGCCTTAGAACACTACAAGCCGAAAAGTCCTATGTGATGTAAATATCCTTATGCATGAATGGACATCATACTGAACATATGCATAAATGATTATTTGTATTCTTCTCAGATTATCAAAGTACTTGTACGATTTATTAATGGACTCCTACAGCTGAGACCCTTAATATTTGTATATTTTGTAACATACTGAACTTAGATGTTTGAGATCAAAAGTTGTAAGTCAAATACTCATCATGTTAAAGTTTTTAGTAAGCATGAAATGCTTAAGTCATATGCTCCAAAGCCAATACTTGTATGATATTGGCTCAAGGGTCGTCGCCTTTAATTCTTATTTTTGTTTATGTTGCTTGAGGACAAGCACTGACTTAAGTGTGGTGGATTTTGATTTGCCGTAATTCGGTGTAGCATATTAAATTGGTTTTTGCATTTAAGGAACTTGAATACAAGAATTTTATTTATGTTTTAGTTAAGTTTTCTTAGTTTTATTTACATTCGATAAAATGTGCAAATTAAGCCTTTTATTGATCTTAGGGGCCGAATGAGGACCAAGGGCGAGCTAACACACTTTGTGAGTGTGTAAGAGACCATTAGAAGGCGTATTAAATGAATATTGGTCATTATGTCGCAATCCAGATGGCTCGATGTCGCAACATAGGGAACAAAATATACAAAACTCAAGTATGCCTTCGATGTCGCGGTATAGACTAAAGGTGTCATGACATACCCCTGAAGACGTCTCATAGAGTATATTTCCGCCTATGTTGTGACATATGTCTTGGTGTGTCACAAAAATGACTCTGTGAAAGAAATTACTTATGAAGCAAGGGCATTTTGTTCTGCACAATCAAACCTAAAGCTCAAAGACGTCAGCTAACCTAGGGTTAAGGACGACAACCACCTAAAAGCTATAACTAGGCTCCTTTGGCACACGTTATGGACATAATTCCTTTAGCCTAGATTCTCTCTGTAAAATTTAGTTTGGTTTTCTTTCATTCTTAAGTTTTATATTTCTTTTATTTGTTCTTGTTGATTTCAAGATATTTGAATTGTGGAAGCATTCACACTATGTGTTTTCATGCTTAATTTCAATACAATCAGGCTTTTTCATTTACTTTATCTTGTCAATTTAATTAGCATGCTTTCTCTTTATATCGATTTCATATTGTCTATGAAACCCATGAGGAACTAATCCCTCTGTGGGGGAGCGAGTGGAGGTATGATCTATTCATTATTTTATAGGGTTACTTAACAGATCAGCTGTTTGGGAAAAGGAAGAACGTGAAACAAACCCTGTGCCTGACAACCTCCAGAAGTCATCAAGGTAGGAATTAACCCAAAACTGGTTAAAAACTTTGAAAACTTTAAAAACCTTTGTTTTATGTTCTCGTACTATAATTTATTAACAACCTCGGGAAGTCATCAATTGTTTTACTCTATTTTTCCATCTCCTCGATTTTATTTATTTTATGTTATTTTATTATTCTAAAAACTTTAAAAACCTTTCTTTGTGTTTTGTACTATAAATTATTTAAAGTACTAATTCGATCTTTTAGTGTTTAGGTTAGAATTGATTTAATACTCGCCTCCGTCGGGTACGATCCTTAGAGTACTCACCTACTATTTTGTAAAACTATATTACAACTCAACTCGTATACTTGCGTATACCGCCTTGTTGTTCTATATATTATTGTAGTATTCACACTCTGGACATTAGTTCATCTGGAGGTGGTCAAGAAGCTTGAACTGCTGGGGCAATTTTTGTATCTAGTGAATCAATGGTATGCCTAATTAATTTTCCTGCCATGGACAATTCAGACATGTTTATTGAATATATTCATTAATTAATTTTGGTCTTACATAAATTGGTTTAAAAATTAATTATAAGCTTGAAGAAGAAAAAGGGGCCCAATTATGTTAAGAGAAGAGGATTGATCCATCAATGATTTGGAGGCCCAAACTGTCTCATATAGCTAACCCAATCAACTCATTTAGCTGCTTTTTACAATTACAAAACAACCCTTGAATTTTCGTTTAATTCTATTCAAACCCCTCCTCTTTCCATGCCTTCTATTTTTAGCTCCAAGCTAAATATAACAAGTTTGAATGAATCAAACCTTGCTCAAAGCATGACCGGCCATGGAAGAGGAAGTGGCTAATTTTTTTTTTTTTTTAGTAGCCATCTCTACCTATAATTACCCCTCTTCCTGTAACACCCCAAACCCGGCCCATTTGTTACGACCGAATTTGAAATGCCACTGCGGAAAACGATTGAAATTATTCGTACTTAAAAGTAGAAAGGGTTAAAAATTTGTTGCCTTTAATAAAACATTTTTTGTAATTTAAAACATTCTAAGTAAAAATTTAATTGTTATAAAATACCGGGTTCAAAACTTTATTATATACAGATTTAATAAAATAAAACCATTTGCGAAAGATATCTCACTTGTCAATCCATAATAAAACATAATAATAAAGGTACTTAATAAAAATACTTAAATACTTTAATGGGCCTTATTACAAGAAACACTTAAACAAAATACTGAAAATATAAATACTTAATTAATTAAAATATCTTTTTGCATGAAAATCTGCTTCTGCATGGCCACCTTTGTATCCACTACAACCCGGTCCAAGATTCACGTATCACCTGCGATGTTGGGTAAAAATTGGGTGAGCCATACAGACTCAGTGTGTAATTAAGCCACTGAATTCCACCCACATGTTAAGCACATATAAACCCATATATCAGATAACAAATATCATATTCACATATTATCACATTCTGGGCTTGGCCCATATCCACACTGATCCACATACAAAATCATGCAATTATGAAGCCCAACCCAGCCTAGGGTCCATCCTCTACACACCCCCGTATCCAGCCTACCACACACCAGGGGATTATCAAATCACCCTCTCCTTTTCACTCCAAAAGGCAATCAATGCCGTCCACGTGCAATTAAGTACAAAAATCTACAACGCGACCTCAGTCAGCGCCAATCCACGATGTAGCCATAGCTAACACCAAAACAACGATGGGACACATAGTCACTCATCAACCACGATATGGCACATAGCCGATATCAACCACGATGAGGCACAGAGCTACTCATCAAGCCACGCGAACTAAATCGTAATTAATCCACAATGTAACCTCAGTCAACATCAATCCACGATGTAGCTCAAGGCTAACATCAAACCACGTACTCGAAGTACACCCTGTCCTTCTTTCATATCATATCCCACCCATTCACATGCAACATGAAATAGCGCCATGATAATGCATGAGCATGTTCATCAAACATATCATCACATATACATATTAATAACCACATCATAGATTTAGTACTTACCTGGTTACTGATATACCCCTTGAGGGTATCCATATCACAATTTCCACTGCACTAATTAGCACATTCATAACACATACACATATAACACACATACCCGGAAAACGGTGGGTTAATCACACACCTGATAACTTGAAGATCTAAACTCTCGATCTCGACGCTATCGCTAAGTGAAACTACAGCTATTTGTCTATTGCTTTCTCCTGCTGCTGGCCCACACCCCGGTGGCCAATCCCGAACAGCAGAAACGGCTCTCTTCTTAAACTTTGGAATAGGGACCTTCCCTTTCCCTTCCTGCTTGGAATTTGCCTCCATCACAACACTTAATTGGCACATACGATTAGTCACTTAATTAGAATAACTAGCTAATACGAGATCTTAACGAATAACTATAACTTAACATCCTTACCACGAATATATCTGAATCTCGAAACTTGCTTTGAAGCCTGTCGATTGGTCCCTAAATCACCAAAGTTAGAATCGGCTAACTTTAATACCAAATATGGCCTATGGCCGAATAGCACAACCACCTACCTTGCTTACCTATAACCCGAATGCGGTCACTTGTCCCTTATGTAGTCGAAATCCCTACTAACAATTGTTAGAATCGACCCTAACACATTAATCCATAAAAATGGCCTTTGGCCGAATTATTACCTTGACTTGCCTTGCTTGAATCAAATCCCAAAAAACTATTTAATGCTTCCTTCCTTCGGCTACACATAAAAGAACATATATTACTATGGCCTCTAAACATATTCGGTCACCCATATAACTAGGGCCTAACCATATGGTTTCGGCACACTCATGAGGAGAATCCAAAATTGATTACTAGAGAAGGATCTACTTACCACCTCGTTGCTTGAAGAGACTTAAAGAGGAAAGGTTCCACAACAAGATTCGGCTAAGGCTTTAAATCACAAGAAATATTCGGCTACAAGGGAATTTGAAGTTGGAAGAAATAAAAAGATGAATAAGGGAAAAGTAGAAGAATTTCGGCAATGGAGATTAAAAGATGAACAAACAATTTCGGCACTTAGAAAATTCAAGAAAGAAAGAAATATGAATGGCTTTTGCACAAGAGGAAAAACGGCACCAATGAGAAAAGAGGTACTAAATTTCGGCAATAACCAAGATGAGAAAGAAAGGTTTTGAAAGGGGAAATTTAGCACACACTAGCACCATATTTATACCGAAAATTCAAGCTCCTAGAGTTCAACAATCGGCCACCACTTCTCCACTTATCAAATCCCAACTTAAACTCCTATTTTATCTCTTAACAAATAAAATAATTAATCCAACACCTTATCTCTTATCTATCTATTAAACTAAAATAAATAGAATAAAATCTCATTTAATCTAAATAAAACCATAATTATCCTATAATAAAATAAATAAATAAAACTACAATTATCCTACTCTTAGCCGAATATTAATAGGATAAAATAAGCTTAATCTGCATCCAAATAGAAGTCCAATTACCGTATAACCTTCCCCTTCCCTGCCTTGAGACAAAAATAAAATAAAATCCCACCTACTGCTGCCCACGAGGTTCGAACCTGAGCCCTCACTGCTACAAGCTGCAATAACGCCCCAAGCCACTCTGCCAAGGCGTTTCTTTGTGACATAAACTCGCCCCAATTTCTTTTAAGACCTTCTTAGCCCAAGCGCCTTCTTGCTGCACAAAAATAAAATGCCCTTTCTTGCTTCCTTCGCAACTCGAACCTGGGCCCTCATTGCCGCAAGCCACATATAGCGCCCAAAGCGACTCTGCCATGGCGTTTTTTTATGACATAAACTCGCCACAATTTATTTTAAAGCCTCCTTCCCTAGCTCCCCCTTGTCTTAACGCCAAAAGCAAAAATAAAACATTACTTGCTGCCACCGTGATTTGAACCAAGGCCCCTGTTGGCGTCATTTCCAGGCCCTTAAGTGGCGCACTTAGCCACTTTACCAAGGCCTTTCTTATGTCCAAACACGCCAAAGATTTTCCTTAAGGCCTCCCTGGCCTTGCTCCCCTTTAACGCCAAAAATAAAACTCCCAAGTGCGATTCCTGCCGCTCGAACCCCTTCCCTCCTGAAGCCCCCTTGCACTTTAGTGCCCCAAGCCACTTTGCCAATTAATTCCTTATGTCCTAAACCCTACATAATTTCTTTTAAGACCTCTTTGCCTAGTTTCCTCTTTTTAACCTAAAATCCAATTATTTCCCAAAGCTTTCACCTTCATTCTAGAGTTCTAAAAATTCTTAAAACATCTCCAAATACCCTTAAAACCCACTAGCACTTGAGTTATGCTGCAAACGCATAACCCCTAATCTAGGATGTTACACTTCCCTTCCTCAAAAATCATCTCTCCCATTCCTCACTTCACTCACTATTCTATCTTTTTTCTCTTCCATTCCCTTTCTTGTTTTCCCATTTCTTTTGTCCTCCTTCCTTTGGAAAAAGAGCTAGAATGCAACATTCACATATTCGTGAAGGCCTTGGATTGATAGGATGGGTAGAGAAGAAAAGGAGCGCACTAGTCTGGCTTCAGAAAAATATCGAGATATGTTTCCTCGTTCCTCTCTCTTTATTTTTTCTCGTTTATGTAACATCCTGAACTAGGGGCTGTTTGGAAATTTAATTATTTGTTCCCATGTGTGTGTGTGTGTGTTTGAAGAAATAAAATTTATGATTTATTTGGCATGTTTTAGGGTTTAGAAATAACCCCGAGCTAGGTCTGACTTAGTATTAAAAATTTTTTTTAGTACCTAAAATGAGGGAGTTAGGTGAGATAAGGCTTAAATAAAAATTTTTGCGAATTATGGCACAAAGAGCACCTTGGTAAAGTGGCTCCCATGCGCCACTTAAGGGCTGGAAGTAACGCCAGCAAGGGCCTGGGTTCAAGGCACGGCAGCAGCAAGTGGCATTTTATTTTGGGGTGTTGGCATTAAAAGGAAGGGGCTGAGTTAAGGAGGGCTTTAAACAAATTTCGGCCAAGGGTTGAGCATAAAAGTCCAGGTGGTTGGAGTGGCTTGGGGCACCACTTAAGGGTGTTGGCACGAAGGTCTTGGGTTCGAAATGCAAGGGACGCAAGGAGTTTTATTTTTTTTGGGGCTTTGGCATTGAAGGAGTAAGGGCCAGGAAGAAGGCTTATAATTAAAAGGTGAGGGCTTTATGCCATGAAAGTCCAAAGGGAAGAGTGGCTTAAGGCGTGAAGGGGGAGGTCGCCGCTTGAGGTCACCTGGTTCGAGCCAAAGATAGCGGCGATTTGCGTATTTTATTTTATTTTTGGGTGATGGGTTTAAGTAGGGAGGCTTTAAAAATAAATGTTGTGGTGTTATGACATGAAAGTCTAACGGGAGAAGTGGCTAAGGACGTTGGAAGAGAGGGCTGGGGCGTGAGGTCGGTGGTTCGATTCAAAGAAGCAACACTTTGGTTTTTCCCTTTTTGCTGCTGGCGTAACAAGGTGAGTTGGCCTGCACATGGTTGTTTGTTTAGCATTCGGCTGGAAGAGTTTGTTAGGCACATGGTTTCTTTTATTTATTATTTATTTGATAAGATAAAAAGGGATAATATTAGCATTATTATTAGATTATTATGGGATTATTATTTAATTATTATTAGAGGTATTCAAATTATTTTGAATTAAGTCAAATATGTGGTCAAGAGCAAATTAAGGAATTGGTGGAATTTTAAACTCTTGGTTGGGGCAGAGTGGAAGGCAAGGATATTAGGAGAGTGCCGAATTTCTTCAATTGGTTTCCTTCTCTTTTTCTTTTGCTATTAGTCGAAATTCCCAATCTCTTCCATATTTGATTTTTCTTTTATTTTCCCTTAGCTGAAACTCCTATTCCACTTTTTCTTCAACCTCTCTTTTTCCACTCAAACCGAATCTTAAGCAACCATAGTCGATTTTTCCTCTTTTCTTTTTGACTGCATTAGCCGAATCTACCCCCTTGGTGTGCCGATTTTCATTCTCCTATTTGGTGTAGTTTGGCCGAATATTAGACAAGGGGGAGGGCTTTACTTTAATCAATTGGAAAGGGCTCCGGGATTTGTGAAGTATTCAGTCTCCATTCGTTAGCAATCGAACGTGGTAAGTGGTGGTAAGGATCTATTTTAGTAAGTAATTTATTTGGTATTGAGTAGATAGGGCCGAATAGGCCTTTGGTATTAACACTGACAATTGGCCGAATGTAGGGTCAAGATTTAGCATCATAGATCGGCTTTTCGAGATCTAGGAATTACGATAGTAACAGGTGTGTAAGATCTCTACACACACTTTATTAATTTACATGCTGTTATTATTTGCCTTAGATCTTTTGGTTGTGGTTAGCTTGTGGCATAATCATGGATTTCGGGTAGGTCCCCTAATTTGTAATTTTTATATGTTTGCATGCCATCACATGATGTTTAATACTATGACATGATATATGAAATTTGATGTGTAAGCATGTGATGGTGGGATTGATGAGAGGAGAGGGATGAACTATGGACTGTCGTCAGTGGTTTTGACCACAAGATGGGTTGACCCCATCAGATTATTGTGACCTATGGTCATCAGTGGTTTTGACCACAACGATTGATTATTTGCGACTAAGTCCCAGTGGTTCGGTACCACCAGTGGTTTTGACCATATTTGATATTACGTGACCTATGGTCATCAGTGGTTTTGACCACACATTGGGTTGGCCCCATCATTGAAATTGTGACTTTAAGTCATCAGTGGTTTTGACCACACGGGGTAGAAAAGGAGTATGGATGGCTAGTTGGGTTGCATGAGCATGTTTATTAATGAATTGTGTATGAGATGTATTTTTTCCGGTGGGGATTTACACATCGAGTCTTGGTGACTCACCCCTTCCCTTAACATTTTGCGAGATGAGTAGATCGCGGAGATGGAGTCGGATGGACTCGAGGTGGCCATGCAGTGGAAATTTTAATTAAATGGACTTGGATTTTAGTTTATTTAATTTTAATGTTGGTTTTATTTTTGTTAAGTTGTAATAAGGCCTCCTAGAATTATTTTATTATTGTTACATGCTTTGAATATTTGTTTAAACTATTTAATTATGTTAAAAAATGAATTCACATGTTTTTCCCAATCAAACGTAAAATGTTTTAAAAATGCCATCGGGCACATTTGCAATCTATAAACAACCCGACTTAATAAATATTTCTAAACAACGCCAAGTATGGTTTTTAACAATAGACGTGAAAACACAAGGTTTTCGACAAAACTTAAAACGGTTTTCAAAAGATTTCAAAATGTTTTCTCGGTAGTAACCCAAATTCTGTCGTAGTGTTTGGGCCGGGTTTGGGGTGTTACAAATTGGTATCAGAGCCCAGTTCAAAGCTCGACTGTGGGGGCCCAAGGCCCAAAATATTTTGTTTTTATGTTAGTAGGCCTTATTGGAATGTTTTGAGACTGTTTTGGGTTTTGAATAGCATGGCACCGAGTCTCCGGCACCTATCCGCCTAGGTAAGTACTTCTGACTTCTGTATGAATTATTTTCTGCAGAAGGGTAGGAAGCATGGAACGTAGCTAGTATGATAAGTGCTTTAAATTTTAGGGCTAGTTACCCCAACAAAGTACATAAAACTTTAAAAGTCTAATTAAACAAACCTAGGACCAAGTCGCCAAGTTAGGGTGTGGTAACCTTAGTGCGCATGTCTAGGATTGGATCTGGAAGAGCTTGGTATTTAAGCAGTCCTCGTGACTCACCTCCTCTTCGCAGGAATCCTACCTGGTACGTAGCTTCGGTTCACCCTAACCAAGAGGACTCGATCATAGGCTAAATCCTAAATAAAACCTGAAAGGGATTAGCCATGTTTTAAGGAAAACTTTAGTTTTAAAATCACTAAAATACCCCTTTTAAATAGGAGGACAAAGTTATTTTTGGAAAAATTTAAAATATTTTGATTTACCAAAATTACCAAAATGCCCCTAGTGGCAAAATTATGAAAATGCCCTTGGTTTCTAAAATTACCAGACCACCCCGATTTCAATAAAATTTTATTATTTTGCAAAAGTATCCAAAATTCTGTATTTCAAAATATATGCCCTGACTTTTGGAAATTTACGAAATTACCCCGATTGACAAAATTACCAAAATACCCTTGGTTTCTAAAATTTTGCCATACCTTTAATTTGAGAAATTTTTGAAAAGAACCCTCCGGATTAGGAAATTTTAAAATGTCCTGATTTATTAAAGTTTTAAAAATTCTTCCGGTTTATTACGAAAATACCCTTGTAGGAAAATGACGAAAATACCCTTGGGATAGAAACAGGAAAGAAATGTCCGAAGAGTGAATAGGTATGGAAGGTATTAGGGAATGAATGTATGGATGTGCTCTTCTATGTGAACTAGGATAGAGAACTTGAAACTTTGTTTGATCGAAAGAATCCCTATTAAACCTTTCATATAATTTCTTCGCGGATAACCAAGTGAAACAAAGTACTAATCCATAAAACTTTCTTAATCAGATTAAAGCGCGGTAGTTAAGATGAGTTCTAGAGGTCATGGACGTCCGCCACGTGGCTGTGGTAGGGGTAGGATGACCTTGTCAGAGCCAGCAAGGTCTGGTCACGGGTCTGGAAATGAGATGTCGGATCTGCCGGTGGCGAAAACTGAATTTCAAGACCAGACGGGTGGTAATGATGTTGTATCTCAAGCTGTGTTACGGGTATTGGAACGAGTTGCTGAGGCGGGCGCGGGCATAGGAGCCCGTAAATCTGTGGTTGAACGACTCCGGGCTAACGGAGCAGAAGTATTTAGGGGAGTTTCCGGAGTGGCACCCAGTGCGGCGGAGTACTGGTTGGAAGCAACTGAAAGGATCATGGATGACATAGATTTTACAGTTGAGGAGAAATTAAAAGGTGTAATTTCTTTGCTTCGGAATGAGTCATATCAGTGGTGGCTCACTGTAAGGGATGGAACGGTGGCAGAAAATCTCACCTGAGAATTTTGCAAAGATGCCTATCAAAAGAAATATATCAGAACTAGCTGTGTAGATGCACAGCGGAAGGCTTTCTTGAACCTGGTTCAGGGAAATAAGTCAGTGGCGGAATATGAGGCCGAGTTCCTCCGGTTGAGTAGGTATGCCCGTGGTATTATGGGTACCGAGCATGAGCGCTATGTCAGGTTCGAAGATGGGCTTAGAGATGAGCTGAGAACGATGATAGCTCCACAATAGGAACGAGAGTTTACTGTTCTTGTGGAGAAGTCTAAAGTTGCTGAGGGAGTAAGACAGTCCGTTAAGCGGAACCAAGAACAGAATTGGAATAAGAGGAGCTCGGAACCTTCAAGGTTCTCGAATAATGAACAGAAGAAGACGAGGTTTGATGGGTCGGATCAAGCTACTAGGCCTGCTGCTGCTACTAATCCTCAATGGCCGCCACTGTGTGACAAGTGTGGCAAGTTTCACAAGGGGAGTGTTGGAATGGTAATCGTGGATGCTTTGAGTGTGGGTCTATGGAGCATCGAGTTAGAGATTGTCCTAAGAAGGTAGCTAAGCTGAGAACGGAGGGTCAGGATTGTGCACCAAACAGAAGGGATAACCAACAACCACAGAGGGGTCGAGGTGCAGTTAGGGGTAATGATAATGTTAGCGGGCGTGGTCGAGGTGCTGAAAGAGCAGAAGTGAGGCAACCAACGTTGGTTTATGCAGTTGGCCGTCGCGAGGAGGAAGATGTGCCAGACATGACAACGGGTAAGTCTTTTATTTTTGGAATACCCTCAATTGTCTTTGTTATGGTTACGATAGTTCATTCTTAAGTTGCTAGTAAAGTGTATGAAACTTGGATTATGAACGTAGGGAATGTTTCTAGAAAGTATGATAGATCTTTAAGATCAGAGTGCGCAACAGTAGCGTAGTGTGATGAGTTAAGGATACAGGATTAGACGATAGTAAGTAATTTCGAGGACGAAATTATTTTAAGGGGGTAGAATTGTAACATCCTGAACTAGGGGCTATTTGGAAATTTAATTATTTGTTCCCATGTGTGTGTGTGTGTTTGAAGAAATAAAATTTATGATTTATTTGGCATGTTTTAGGGTCTAGAAATAACCCCGAGCTAGGTCTGACTTAGTATTAAAAAAATTTTTTAGTACCTAAAAGGAGAGAGTTAGGTGAGATAGGGCTTAAATAAAAATTTGGGCGAATTATGGCACAAAGAGCGCCTTGGTAAAGTTGCTCCCATGCGCCACTTAAAGGCTGGAAGTAACGCTAGCAAGGGCCTGGGTTCAAGGCACGGCAGCAGCAAGTGGCATTTTATTTTTGGGTGTTGGCATTAAAAGGAAGGGGCTGAGTTAAGGAGGGCTTTAAACAAATTTCGGCCAAGGGTTGAGCATGAAAGTCCAGGTGGTTGGAGTGGCTTGGGGCGCCACTTAAGGGTGTTGGCACGAAGGTCTTGGGTTCGAAACGCAAGGGACGCAAGGAGTTTTATTTTTTTTGGGCTTTGGCGTTGAAGGAGTAAGGGCCAGGAAGAAGGCTTATAATTAAAAGGTGAGGGCTTTATGCCATGAAAGTCCAAAGGGAAGAGTGGCTTAAGGCGTGAAAAGGGGAGGGCTGCTGCTTGAGGTCACTGGTTCGAGCCAGCATAGCAACAGTTTGCATTTTTATTTTATTTTGGGGTGATGGGTTTAAGTAGGGAGGCTTTAAAAATAAATGTTGTGGTGTTATGACATGAAAGTCTAATGGGAGGCTAAGGACGTTGGAAGAGAGGGCTGGGGCGTGAGGTCGGTGGTTCGATTCAAAGAAGCAACACTTTGGTTTTTCCCTTTTTGCTGCTGGCGTGACAAGGTGAGTTGGCCTGCACATGGTTCTTTGTTTAGCATTCGGCTGGAAGAGTTTGTTAGGCACATGGTTTCTTTTATTTATTATTTATTTGATAAGATAAAAAGGGATAATATTAGCATTATTATTAGATTATTATGGGATTATTATTTAATTATTATTAGAGGTATTCAAATTATTTTGAATTAAGTCAAATATGTGGTCAATAGCAAATTAAGGAATTGGTGGAATTTTAAACTCTTGGTTGGGGTAGAGTGGACGGCAAGGATATTAGGAGAGTGCCAAATTTCTTCAATTGGTTTCCTTCTCTTTTTCTTTTGCTATTAGCCGAAATTCCCAATCTCTTCCATATTTGATTTTTCTTTTATTTTCCCTTAGCCGAAACTCCTATTCCACTTTTTCTTCAACCTCTCTTTTTCCACTCAAACCGAATCTTAAGCAACCATAGTCGATTTTTCCTCTTTTCTTTTTGACTGCATTAGCCGAATCTACCCCCTTGGTGTGCCGATTTTCCTTCTCCTATTTGGTGTAGTTTGGCCGAATATTAGACAAGGGGGAGGGCTTTACTTTAATCAATTGGAAAGGGCTCCGGGATTTGTGAAGTATTCAGTCTCCATTCGTTAGCAATCGAACGTGGTAAGTGGTGGTAAGGATCTATTTTAGTAAGTAATTTATTTGGTATTGAGTAGATAGGGCCGAATAGGCCTTTGGTATTAACACTGACAATTGGCCGAATGTAAGGTCAAGATTTAGCATCGTAGATCGGTTTTTCGAGATATAGGAATTACGATAGTAACAGGTGTGTAAGATCTCTACACACACTTTATTAATTTACATGCTGTTATTATTTGCCTTAGATCTTTTGGTTGTGGTTAGCTTGTGGCATAATCATGGATTTCGGGTAAGTCCCCTAATTTGTAATTTTTATATGTTTGCATGCCATCACATGATGTTTAATACTATGACATGATATATGAAATTTGATGTGTAAGCATGTGATGGTGGGATTGATGAGAGGAGGGGGATGAACTATGGACTGTCGTCAGTGGTTTTGACCACAAGATGGGTTGGCCCCATCAGATTATTGTGACCTATGGTCATCAGTGGTTTTGACCACAACGATTGATTATTTGCGACTAAGTCCCAGTGGTTTGGTACCACCAGTGGTTTTGACCACATTTGATATTACGTGACCTATGGTCATCAGTGGTTTTGACCACACGATGGGTTGGCCCCATCATTGAAATTGTGACTTTAAGTCATCAGTGGTTTTGACCACACGGGGTAGAAAAGGAGTATGGATGGCTAGTTGGGTTGCATGAGCATGTTTATTAATGAATTGTGTATGAGATGTATTTTAGGGTGGGGATTTACACATCGAGTCTTGGTGACTCACCCTTCCTTAACATTTTGCGGATGAGTAGATCGCGGAGATGGAGCCGGATGGACTCGAGGTGGCCATGCAGTGGAAATTTTAATTAAATGGACTTGGATTTTAGTTTATTTAATTTTAATGTTGGTTTTATTTTTGTTAAGTTGTAATAAGGCCTCCTAGAATTATTTTATTATTGTTACATGCTTTGAATATTTGTTTAAACTATTTAATTATGTTAAAAATGAATTCACATGTTTTTCCCAATCAAACGTAAAATGTTTTAAAAATGCCATCGGGCACATTTGCAATCTATAAACAACCCGACTTAATAAATATTTCTAAACAACACCAAGTATGGTTTTTAACAAGAGACGTGAAAACACAAGGTTTTCGACAAAATTTAAAACGGTTTTGAAAAGATTTCAAAATGTTTTCTCAGTAGCAACCCAAATTCGGTCGTAGTGTTTGGGCCGGGTTTGGGGTGTTACAGTTTATGTTGTGACCATGATTAATAATATTTGTTGTGTTGTTATTCTTGATTTAATTAAAATGACTTAAATTTAATTCGTGTTAGATTGATTACATTCTGTTCGCTTAAATTATTAAAATCATGTTTGTGTTGTTATAGGCCTTGGTAAATTGTTCAATTAAATAAAACCATGCCTATGTTATGCTTACATTTTAGTTGTAAGGTAGGAATTGAATTAATTATTAATTGGATTGAAATTATAATTAATTGACATAGTATTTAATTGGGGCATGTTTAATCTTCTAAGGTAGCCAAGGGTTAAATTAGCAATGGTATTAAGCAATACTTTAGCCTTGCATAGCTTGTGCGATTATTGTGATTAAATTGTTTCAATATAGGAATATATTGTTACCTCACTTAATCTTATACTTGCTTATGAAAATTAATTAATTGTTTAAACGGACATAGGAATATGTTTAAGAGATTAATTGATTTTATAAGTATGTATGTGTCTTAGTTAACAAAATACGAAGTTGTCGTGGAATTATTCGTAACAATATGAGCATAGTTTTAGTAATTCTAAGTTAAAGAATGAAATTGATCTAACACATTTATGTCATATTGATTAAAACTCATCTTTTAGAAATTGCGCATTGGAATTTTACTATTTCTTTTTCTTAGATTACTTAGTTGATTTTTAGTTTTCATACCACCTTTTCAAATCAACAATTGTTTTCATTACCAAAGTGTTTAACCTTACATTTCATAAATATTTTTCTTTCAAAGTCCCTTTGGATACGATAACTCGACATTTACTTGTCACTTTATTACTTGTTGCATTTGTGTACACTTGCACATTTCCGTCGTTCCAAAAGACCACCTTTCCATCCAATATGTTTATAAACACAAGGTTCATCCACATCTTACTCAAATCCAAAAGTCTTGTTTGCTTGATCAAATCTTTGATTCTATGAATTGGATGCTTGCTTAAGTTTATATATAGATCTAAACAGTTTGTAAATTTTATGCCCGTTTCCTTTAGCTGTATATCTAGTGGGTTGCCTTATATAAATGCTCTCTTTCAGATAGCCACTCAAGAACTCTATCTGAACATCCTTTTGCCAGATCTTGTTATCGAGAGTCGCATCAATAGATAACAATATGTGGATTGACTTCACCATGATAATTGGAGAGAAAGTTTCTTCGTAATCAATACCTTCTTTCTAAGTATAACCTTTCGCTACAATTTTGACCTGATAATTTTCCACTTTTCCATCGCATTTCTTTTCTTTTTGTAGATCCACCTACATCCTATGGGTTTTATCCCTTCCGGTTAGTCTACAAGTTCCCACACTGAGTTGGAATCCATAAAATCCATCTAAGCTTTCATAGCTATTTCATTGAGCTTGGAATCAACGCTCTGCATCATTTCATCATTTTTGAGTGGGTCATCATGATCCTATTCAATAGACTCAGTGCTTAAAACACTTTTGTTTGATCGAAAGATCTCAGGTCTACGAGAGACCCTCCTACTGTGACAAAGCACCTTATGCTATTGATTGTTTGCAGGTCTACTATTGGGAGTAGGTTCTGGAACCATTTCTACAAGTATACTACTAAGAGCATATAAATGACTTTTTCGTGGAGATTTTGATGGATATGATAGTAAGAAGGAAACCTTGAAGACTTAGTTAGGAAGTACTGTTGTTTTGATGAAGGGTTGTCGTGTACAACCATTTTACCCAAGTTATTGAATCCTTAGAAGGATTAAAATTTTGAGGACAAAATTTCCTATGTGGGGGAGAGTTGTAACATCCCACCCGATGAAGTCCTGACTATTTAAGTTTCGTTAATAAATGTAAGGCTTAAGGGTAAGTTTCAAGTGGTGAACACTAGGACTCAATTAAGTGTAAGGACTTTCTAAGTGCGCAAGTGATGCCCTAGTTTGGTAGACTCTAAACAATAAAGAAAGGAGCCCATGGTGAACTTTGGTATGTACAACGTATAGGATAATCTTAAAGAACAAAGCTTATGACTAACTTTGACGAAAGATAAGTATGATGAATCAATGAGTGCTGGAAAGAATATATATATGAATATGGTGCATAGTATAAAGAAGTACTATTGGAAAAGTAGTATTAGCCCAAAAGCCCTTTTTAGCGGGCGGACTCCGGCATGAAAATAATTAGACAAGGAATCCCCATCATATTACGATGATAAGTGAAATAGAAATGGTAATTACGAAAGAAATTATTATAAGGTATGCGTAACATCTCGATTTTGGGTCTACTCGGAACAGTGGTTCGGGGCCACAAATCTGACGTAGGAAAATTTATTTTCTATAATATTTTTATGGTCAGCAAGTTTTTTCAAGGAATGATTTCGTGAAAATTTTGATTGAAAATTTCGACGTTTGGGCACTCAATTTAGTCAAAAGGACTTAATCGTAAAAAGTGCAAAACTTGAGTTCTAGAAGTTAGAGGTGTCTAATTGCTATGAGATTTTAAATTAGAGGTCTTTATATGGTAATTAGACCATTGTATAATTTATTGTACAAAAATGGGCATGAAATAGGTGAAATGAAATATTTTTAAATTGGGGGCATTTTGGTCATTTAGTAATTAAAAGAATTAAAAAGCCAGAATAGCCAAAATTTGTTCATCTTCTTCATGTCTTGGCCTAAACTTGCAAGGGGAAGCCATGGATAGGGTTTAGCCAACTTCCAAGCTCTATAGTAAGTCTGTTTTAGCCCCATTCTTAATGCTATTTACATTTTTGAAGTTGTTTGTCACTCGATCTATCTATATCTATCACTAATTTGAAGAGATATCAAAGTTTAAAATTTTACCCGCATGGAATATTTGTGTATTTTGATGTTTGATGGTAGAAAATGCATGTTAGTTGTGTGTTAAACGACTTTTGCTAAGTGATTTTCGGTGAAAATGCCTAAAAGGACTAATTTGTAAAAGTTATAAAATATGTAGTAAAAGTGTGTTTTAATGGAAATTGTTGGCTATTATAGTTATGAAAATTGTTTAGCTAAGCTTCTTTATTAAAGAAATTGAATAGATTTCATTTTACGAGCCCAGGGGAAAAATGTAAATATGTCAAACTTTAGGGGGAAAATGTAATTTCACCAAAATGTGATTTTTGGCTCACATTGAATAATTCGACTAATAAGTGAGCTAAATTTGATATTATAGATCAATAAAAATGAAGTTTGAGTCTAGATCGGGGGAAAAAAATATTACACAAATAGGTCCTTTTCACCTTTATCGCATACAAAGTAAGTTCGTATGTAAATATTGCAATGTTATAATTGTATTTTAATGTTTTGATATTGCATGAATTGTATGTTCAATCATGTGAATAAGTATAATTTTACGAAAGAGTTCAACAAAGTTTCGATAATAGAGAAATCTCGGCTGAACTTTAGGAATATATAGGATACAAATGTCATGACCTTAGGGTTAATGTGTAACAGCCCAGTTTAGACCATAGTCAGAATAGTGGTTCCGAGACCACAAATTCGAGGTCAGAAAAATATTTTAATATTAATTTTCGTGTTTACAGTGTGTGATTAAGCATGTGTGAAAATTCTGTGTGAAAAATTTATCGTTTGTGTGCTTAATTTACCAAAAGGACTTATTCACATAAAATGTAAAAGTTGTGTGTTGATTATTAAAGTGCTTATGTGGCATGGCTTTTTAAATGAGAAGTCCTTATGTCGTAATTAGACATTTGATAGTGGAGATGGACAAAAATGGGCTTGTATTAGTGGAATTTAAATGTTATACATTAAGGGTAAAATGGTAAAATGTCAATTAAGTTAATATTAAATAAAACAAAGCCAAATGCTCATTTTTTCATACATTTTATCACCGAAAATTGAAGAAAATTGTTGGATTTTTTATGATATCTACATTTTTGTGATCGTTGCTTAGTGTATTATCAAGCTCGTGCTTTAATTTTAGAATTTGATGAAGATTTTAGATGTGCCATTGATGAATGTTTGAGCTTTGTGATAATTAATGATGAAATATGAAAGATATGTGATAGATTAACATATTTTGTCCTTGAATTTTTGGTGAAATTGAGTAATTTCGGCTAAATTATGAAAATGAGAAATTGGAGGACTAAAATGTGAAATAAATGAAATATGTGGGCTTGTCTGAATATGAGAAAAATTCAGCTAAGCATGAGCATTGTGAAATTTTGTATATTTTGTGATTTTGTGAAATAGGGACTTAAGTGTCAAAATGTGAAAATGTGAGGGCTATTTTTTAAAATGCCCTAAATATGTGTGTTTGGACTTAATTGAATGATTGGGTGATTGAATGAGCTAAATTTGAATATTAATAAATTAAGAAAAGAGAAATTCAAACTTAGATCAAGGCAAGAACAAAGTACTCAATTGATCGACTTGTTTCGTAACTTCAACGTCCGAGGTAAGTTTGTGTATAATACGAATCGTTTACTTCATATTCATGTGTTATGAAATGAATGAACATGTGGTTGATGAATTAGTAATGCTATATGTGGATTTGAGAAAGGTGGCACTAAGTGTGCGTAATTAGAATTGAGACAGAGGTGAATAGCACCGTGTGTGCAAAATAAAGGAAGCCTCGGCTATATTGATTGGTACTTGTGTGTGATACCAAGTTAAGTTCGGCTAAAAAAACTGGCACTAAGTGTGTGATGATATTAAAGCTTCGGCTAAAAAATTGGCACTAAGTGTACAAGTAAATCGAATGATTACTGAAGATTGACCGAAATGTGGTATTGAGCATTGAGTAGCAAAAGTGTTCGTTAACTAAGTGTTGGCACAGGTATGTATGTAACCTAAGTGGTTGATGATATCGTGTTTGGATAAATGGTTGATCATGTGAGTAATGACTACGAATGAGATTGTATACCATTGTGAATGGAACTATGTGTTAGTTATTTTGTATATGGAATTCAAATGGTTAAGTTAAATGTATTATATGACGAACTTACTAAGCACTTAAGCTTATTGTGTGAAGTTTTCTCTATTTTACAGTGTCTTTAAAGGTAGCTCAGATTCGGGGATCGTCAATGACTCAATCATACTATTGGCAATCTATTTTGGTACTTTTAGAAGATGTATATATTTGAATATGACATGTATAAGCTAATGATTATGGTATATTTTGGGTTGTATAGTTTTTGCCATGACATATGGCTTGAAAGAGGAATGATTTTGGTATATGCCTTAGATGTGTGAAAAGGATGGTTAGTAAGTGTGTCCTATGTGAATGGTCTTTATGTTAAGTCTTGGTGGTATGCAAGTAGTATGCTCATGCTATGAAATGGTATAGATTAAATGATGCATAAACTATATGATTTTGAATGTGTAGATGATAATTTGGATTGTTATGTTAAGATAGATTTGTATATAAAGATGAATGATGATGTTAAGAGATTAAATTTAGTATGTTTCAGTATGTTTGAATGCCATTTGAGGCATGATTTTGAATTGGTTTGATGCTTGTAAGTGTGATCATAGTGTGGATGGAAAATTGGCGTTGCAAATGGCCTATTTTTGCACACATGGTTGAGCACACGGGCGTGTGGCTCGACTGTGTCTCTTAAATTTGTAATTTGATTCAAGTTAGGCTCACACACGAGTTAGACACATGGGCGTGTGACTGGTCGTGTGATGCAAGTCAGTGTCGACCACGGGTGAAGCACACGGGCGTGTCTTCAGCCATCTGATGCAAGTTAGTGTCGACCATGACTTGGACACACGAGCATGTACAATGCCGTGTGAGGCACACGGCCTACCGACACTGTAACATCCCCAAACCCGGCCCATTCACTACGACCGAATCTGGTTATGTTAGTGAAAATATTTTTGACTTAGAATAAAAAAGTAAAAATTTATTTTATTTCGGAAACCAAGTTCTTTTGAAATTATAGCCACATATTTAATAATTCCATATTTGAATAAATAAGTTATAAAAATATATCCATCGTCACATAGTGTTTCAATTTGAACAAACCATGGTAGAGTTGATAATAAAATAATACCAAAAATAATAAAATAAATCCTTATTACAACCATTATTGAAAAGAAATACTTAATATTTAATAAAACTAAAAACAACGCTTTGGCATGGGCCACCATGTGTCCTCTCCGATCTGGTCCATCTCATGAATCACCGAAATGTTTGGAAAATAATTGGGTGAGTCACGGACTCGATGCATAATCAAAACACGATTTCCATCCGTATGGGCTTGGCCCATACCCACATGACCATCGAAACAAATCATGCAAGAATGCATCTCACCCCAACCCATTGTCCAACCGTACACCAACCTTAGCGGACTCCCGCCTAAGGCCGTGGAAACTCCCCACCGATCACATTGTGATCCATAACATCTTACCTTGGCAAGCTCATTGCTCAAGGCCGTGGTGAGCCACCGATCAACCCAAGTGATCCAATATAAGAACCGTCTACGGTGATGCACATAGCCATCAACCGCGAGATGGGCACCGAGCCACACCTCCTTGAGGTAGCACAAAGCTAACCATCAAGCGCTAATGTAGCCGGAGCTATCATTAGACCACGTACAACTTGTGTACTCTTCCTCCTTCATCGAATCAAGCCCCACCTCATGCAAATATGTAGATGCTACATGTTAAGTCATCACATCACATAAGTATATAAATATTTATATATACATAAATACATCACAAATAATCTTACCATCACCCGTTCTCCTCACTTATGCCATTATAAACGGCTTCCACACATAATACACATGTAACACGTTAGCAAACCAAAACCATAGAAATAGTGCGATGATTACGCACCTTAATAGCACCGCTGACTATACCCTGAAATCTCACGTGGCACTTAAAAGTCTGTCGACACCCCTTACGCAATCAAGTCCTAACAATACTTTAGCGCTTCCTTCCCTTGGCTACACATGAAAGAAATACCATAACAATAGCCTTCGGCTTTGCACATCACAAAGAAGTCTTAAGGCCATTCGGCCAAACCAATAAACTAAAGGATTATAGAAGAATTCAGCTATGTGCCTAGGGAAATAATCGGCAAACTAAGGGGTAAAACTAAGGTGGTTTGAACAAATATAGAGAAGAGAGAAAATAAATATGAAGGGGTTCACAAATGAAGGTTCGGCCAAATGACAAACGGGAAGAGGAAAAAGCAAAAAGGAGTAAGGCTTTAGAAGAATTAAAATTCGGCAAAGGAAAAGAATGACTGAAGAAAAGGGAAGGAACAACTTTCGGTAAAGGGGAATAAATGGTGAAAAGGATGGCAAAAGGGTGAGCACCCCCTATCTATAACATTCGGCCAAGCTCCCCCCCTAAAGAAACCAAAATTCGGCCACTACCCAACCTCCCCACAAAATCCCTCAAATCACTCCTAAAACACCTCCCTTTCATCCATTCAAAAAGATTTGAAAAAGTCAAACCTCTCTCCTTACCTACCTAGCCGAATTTTAAAAAAGAGAAGACCAAGTCTTCCTCCATCTTTTAAGTATCCAAAAGCTGCCCAACCTTTCTCCTTAGTGACGCAAAAATAAAGGCCAAAGTGCTGCCTTCGCAGCTCGAACACTGGCCCCTCCCCTTGCACCTGAGGCGTCACTTTGCCAAGCTCTTAGTGGCGTCTCCCTTGCCACTTTACCAGCCCAATTCTTATGTCTAATTCCCCCAAATAATTTTCTTAAGTCACCTATAGCCAAGCTCCCCTTTTAACACTTAAAAATCCAAATTTTTCCACAGTCTCCCCTTTTAATCCAAGCATTCTCCAGACCTCTAAAACACATCCAAGCATACCCAAGACCTACTAGAACTTGAATTATACCCAACATGCATAGCCCCTAAATCCGGGTGTTACAGACACGGGCGTGTGACCCTTGTAGCTTGGAAAAATGTTAAGTTCCAGAAAAATTTTGTATGTGTTCGGCCTATTATCGACCCCTTTTTAATGCATGTTTAAGGTATTGTAGACCTATATAAAGGACTCTATGATTGTGAATGATTCAGTTAAGATGAGAAATGATTATAAATGTTTCGAATGTTTGGTAATGCCTCTTAACCCTATTTTGGCAATTGTTACGGGTTAGGGGTGTTACATTTTATTGGTATCAGAGCTACAGTTTAGTCGATTCTAGGACTAACGTAGCGCGTATGAGTCTAGCTTTACATGCCATATATATAACTGCGATAGTGTGATGAATCCTGATAGTTAAAAATGTCTTTTATATAGTAAATGGATCCCGATTGAGCAGTTGCTGATGATGTTGAGAGCAATGCGCCTGCTCCTGCTCAAGGGACAGCGCCTGTAGCAGTCCGGTTTAGACCCTAGTCAAAATAGTAGTTTCGGGACCACAAATCCGAGTCAGAAAAATATTTTAATATTGCTTTCCGTGCTTATAGTATGCGAATTGATGTGTGTGAAATTTCTGTGACTTAATTTATCGATTTGTGTGTTTAATTTCATAAAAAGACTTAATAGCGTAAAATGCAAAACTAGCATGCTATATGTAAAGGTATCTACTTTCTATGGCTTTTATTATATAGAGTCCTTATGTTGTTATTAAACCATATGATTATTGGATGGACAAAAATGCCTTAAGATAGTGGATTCCTAATGATATTAATAAGGCTAAATAAGTATTTTATAAAATAAAAGATTAATTAAACATAACCAAAGCCAAATTCTATCATCTTTTTTGTTCATAACCGAAAATCACAAAAGAAAAATAGGTTTTAAGCTCTTCAAATATTCGGCCATTGAGAGTTTGATTTGAGGTATGTTTTTGAATCGATTTTTGATAATTTTTACGTTTTTGTGATCGTTGCTTCGAGTACTACAAAGCCCATGTTTTAATTTTTGATTTTGATGATGAATTTTTGTTTTGCCATTGATGATAGCTTGGGATTTTTGTTGTTCGATGATAGAAAATAAAAGATATATGATAGATTATAATGTTTTGTCTTTGGATTTTTGGTGAATTTGGGTAATTTGGGCAAAATTATGAAAATAATATTTTGAGGGACTAAAATGTGAAATAAATTAAATGTATGGACTTGTATGAGTATAAGGAAGATTCGGCCTACACATGGAGTAGTGAAATTATGTGTATTTTGTGTTTTATGAAATAATGACTAAATTATGAAAAATGGAAATTTTAGGGGCTTAAGTGTAAAAAGGCCCAAATATGTGTTTGTGGATTAAATTGAATGAATGTGTGATTAAATTAGTTAAATTTGAATTTATTTAGATCAAGAATGAAAGAAATCAGAATTAGATCGGGGGAAGTCAAAAATAGTCGAGTAGTCGATTTCATCTGTCAATATCCGAGGTAAGTTCATAAGTAAATAAAAGTTGTTAAATCTTATTGTATCTATTTCATTTGTGCTGAATTAAATTATTATGTATGTGAATCAATATGCTGAAATGAATTGAGCATGGGAGCAAAATTTATGAGCCTGAAATGTTCGAGATATGACGTCCGAAAGCCCCATACGAACCTTAGGAATAGTTAGGATACATATGTCATGACATAGGATTTCGTTATGTGATTTCGTGTAAGACCACGTTTGGGACATTGGAATCGATTTGTGTTTATGTGTAAGACCATGTCTGGGACATTGGCATTATATTTGATTCATGTAAGACCCTGTCTGGGACAGTGGCATCGATATGTGTTTACATGTAAGACCACGTCTGGGACGTTGGCATTGTACGAGCTTTCTGACTATCCGAGTATCCTTACTAATTCTGAATGGTTCAACGGGCATTATCAAGATAAGATCAGATGTGAAAGCAAACTAAAATATTCAGGTATGTGTTTTGTAATATGTATATGAGAATAAGGTAAGTATTTGATTAAGATGGATACATGAATTAGAAATGGTAAATGATAAATTTATATGCGCTTATGAGTATATTTGAGTTTAAAAGTTGATTATACATGGATATTGTAAATGTGATAATATTTGTGTTGTGAACATATTAATTGTGAAATTGGTTAATATGTATGTGAATTTGGATAGTTGTTTTAAATGCAAATGTTTAATTGTTCATTATTTGCTTATGACTTACTAAGCTATGAAAGCTTACTTTGTGTGTGTTTTTGTTTGATTGTTTTATAGATACTAAAGGTACGAGAAGCTTGGGGATTGTCAAGGATCATCACCACACTATCGAACTATCTTTTGGTACCTTTTGAAGTTCTATATATTGAAGTATGGCATGTATAGGCTAGAGTATTTGGTTGATGTTTTGAGTTGGGTAAATATAGCCATGTGATATGGCTTGGTAATGAATATGTTTATGAATGAGTAATTCAAGCTATATGATGCATGATTTCGTATGGTTTTTTGTGCATAATGTTAGACAAACGAAATGATGCATAGATAGATAAGTTCATGGTTGATTTAGATATTTAATTGATGAGAAATTGCTATGAGTTGAAATGGTTTAGATAAAGTATTAGTAATATGTTTGAAGGAAAGTTGATGTTTTGAATTGGTATATCTTGTAACACCCTAACCCGTAATTGTCGCCAGACTAGGGTTAAAAGGCATTACCGATCATTTCTGAACATTCCATATCATTTCACATCCAAACATAACAATTCATATTCAATGAGTCCCTTAATGAGGTCTACAAGACCTTAATCACATGCTAGAAAGAGGTTGGGACTAAACCAAACACATACGAAAATTTTCAAAATTTAAACATTTTTCTAAGTTACAGAGGTCACATGCCCATGTAGGTAGGCCATGTGCCTAACACGGCCTCGAACACGCCCGTGTGTCCAAGCCGTGGCAAAAGAGGGCATACATACTGACTTGTTCATACGGCCTGAGACATGCCCGTGTGCCTTACCCATTGTTGTCACTAACTTGCACCACATGGCCAGTCACACTCCTATGTGTCCAGCCCGTGGTCACTACTGACTTGTTCCACACAGCCAGCCACACGCTCGTGTGTCTTGGCCGTGGTCGAGTCTGACTTGTATCAAGTTACAAATTTGAAAGACACGGTCGAGCCACATGCCCGTGTGCTCAACCGTGTGGGCAATTATAGCCCATTTTCAAGGCCAAATTACCATCCGCACTTTGAAATCACCTACAAGCTTCAAATCTCATGCTTTTATACCCCAATTGGCAACCAAAACATACCATTATATGCACCAAATAATCATTATCAACATCATCTATTTCCATACTCAATATCATCATAAATAAGTCTATCCAAAGTATCAAATGTACTTCTCAAAATATATAAAGCAAGCATCATGTAATCCATACCATAAGTTCACATTTAGATCACAATACTCATCAACTAATTCAACCATAAAATATACCATTTCCATCTTCAATACTTCATACCACTTTCATCACTTTCAAAGTCTACACATATAAGCTTATATCATTCAACTTCCAAGCAATATCTGATAAACCATAATATATTCATATTTTAATCCCACATTTGGCATACTTTTGGATGATTTATCCCTTGAATTGTGGAATTTGATGCTCCTAATCCTTTAATTTCATGTTTTATACTTAGAAGAGTATAGGAGGATGAAAAGAACGAGAAACGGGCCAAAAACGAAGAAAATGGGCCAATGTAAGAAATCCACACGGCCTGGAGTTTGCCACACAGCCATGCCACTTTAGCAGACTCGAACACGGCCTAGGGCTCGATTCACACGGCCGTGTCCCTGCCATGACCCGTTTTAATTTCACTCAAATTAGGATAAGTAAGGTGTACCGGAAGCCTATATAAATACCTTAGAGTGCAACCTAAAAGGGAGTTCGACAAGAGGCCTCTATTAGGGCTTTCTACAGGAGCAAAGCCAGGGAGATCTGAAATTAGGGAACCACCCGAAGAAAGCCAGTTGATCCATCTCAGAAGGCAGAATCACACTCAAGACTGAGGATCTTCCCTTCAATTTCCTTCAGGGGGTTTTAGGGTTTTTCTTTATGTTTTGTTATTTAATTTCTTCTGAGATGTATTCTTTTATAAACATGAACTAAACTGCTCAAATACTTGAGGGGGATGAAACCTAAGACGGATCTTGTTATTCTTTTCTAAACTGTATGATAAATACCTGATTTGTTCTTAATTATGTGTTCTTAATTCTTGTGTTAATATTTCAGAATATTGATTCAAGTACTGATGTGCTTATTCAGGGGAGCAAAAGTCCCTGTTTAAGAGTAGATCTAGCATAGTTAAGCAGAGTTGATCGCACTCCTAGAGATAGGACGATAAAAATCTGCCATATTAGGGTCAAACCTAATATGGGAGTCCATAGATCAAGTTAATGCAACACTAGGGGTTTTAATTAGAAAGAGATTTCAATTAATCAACCTAGGGTTAGACGTTAGTAGCCTCGAGAGAGGTATTAATATAACTTAGGGAATCCTATGGATCAAGTCAAGTGAATAAATCGTCTGGTTCAGAGTTAAATAACAAGTGAAGTCTAGGTGGATTCTTCCTCGGGTATTGTCTTAATAAATTAGTTTTCTCAGATGCATTATGCCAATTCATTCTCTGTGTCTTGGCATCCTTAGCTTAGTAATTAGTTAGATAAACATTAAATCCCTTTTATTTTAGGCTAAATAAAAGAAAGAAAGTCAGTACTAGTACTTTTGGTTCCCTTGGGTTCGACATTCCGGTCTTGCTACTAAGCTATACTACTGTTCGATAGGTGCGCTTGCCTCAATCGTGATGATAGTTAGTTTCTAGGCTCGATCATTCATTATATAAATATTAAAACTCTCAGACACACGATCAAGTTTTTGGTGCCGTTGTCGGTGAACTGAAATATTAGGAACTGTAATAGACCGAATTTGACCCTAATCGGAACGGTGGTTTCAGGACCACGAATCCGAGTCTGAGAAATATTTTAATATTATATTTTGTGTTTATTATATGTGAATTAATGTGTGTGAAAGTTTCGTAGAAAATTTAATTGTTTGTATGCTTAATTAAATAAAAGGACTTAATCGCGTAAAATGTAAAAGTTACAAACTATAGTAAAAAGTGCTTATTTGTTAGTGGTTTCTTAATATGAAGTCTTTAAAGTAGAAATATTCCATAAATATGATAGTGGATGGTTGATGGACGGTTTTGGACATACTTTATATGTTATACTTATTTTATTATAAAGGTTAAATAAGTAAAATAATTAATAAGTAATATTAAACAAAATCAAAGGCCATTATCATCTTATTTTTCCTATGACCGAATGTAAAAGGAGTAAGAACTTAGAGTTTCTTCAACATTTCGGTATTTTGAAGCTTGATTAAGGTATGGTTAGTTTTCGATTTTTGATAATTTTTACGTTTTTGATATCGTTGCTTCGAACAGTAGCTGACCCATGTTAAAATTTTTAAATTTAAACATGTTTGATGTTCGGCCATTGACATGTTCTTGGGACTTTTGATGTTTGATGATTTTATATTAAAGATACGTTAACGATTAGCATGTTTTGTATTTGAGATTTTAGTGAATTTGAGTATTTTGGGCTAAATTGCAAAAATGAATTTTTGAGGGGACCAAAATGAAAAACAAATAAAAGAAATGGACTTGTATAGTCCCTATGAAAATTCGGCCCTAAGGTGTTATAGTGAAATTTTGTGTATTTTGTGTTTTGTGCAAATAGGACTAAATTGTAAAAATGTGAAACATTATGTGTAAAATGATAATTTGCCCATTTATGTGTTTTGGGACTAAATTGAGATGAAATGTGCTTGAATGAGCTAAATTTTAATTTGTTTAGATCAAGAACAAAGAAAAACGAATTTGGATCAGGGAAAGGCGAAGGTTATCGAATAGTCGGTCTACGTTGTCCGTTGATAGTCGAGGTAAGTCTTTAAGCAATTATATGTTGGAAACTATCTACGTACTCTAATAAATATTGAAAATTAAAATGTTGGACATATATATATAATTGTCGAATGTGAATTGTATAATGTAGAGTTGGTTTATTTATTTGTAATGTGAATAAGTTTACTTGAAATTGAAATGTGGTGGAATTATGAAAAATAAGTAATACATGTGGTAGTGGTATTAAGTAATGTATATGGAATGAATAATCGTGTTGATTTTTGGGCTTCGAGCCTAGCAAGCCTCGTGTCAGTGATATATTCAGGCTAAATGCCTAGCAGGCCTTGTGCTGGTGAATCATATCGGGTTCATTACCCAGCAGGCTAAATGCCGGTGTTTAAATCTCAGACCTTGAGTCTAGCAGGCCTAGTGCCAATGTGTGTGATTCAGGCTAATGCCTAGCAGGTTCCATATCGGTGAACTGAAATTTCGAGCTCAGATTATGTAACAACAAAGTTATGAAACAAGTTGAGGGAGTTTAAGCTTTTGAAAATGAATTATGTTAATTCAGCCTTGAGGTATGTGATTTCATATTTATATGTTGCATATGATGTTAATGAGCTAATAATATGAGAAAGCAAATGTTTTATACATTGGTTGTTGAAAATTATATATATTATGCCATGAGGAGATTGATTACTTGAAAGTATGAGGGTGGTTGAAAATGTTTATGTAAATGTATCTATACTTATATATGTGTTGGTATATTCGGTGAATGGTGTACTTTGGTAAGAAAATGAAAGTTGTTAGGTTAAATGAAATAATGGTATTCGGCTATGATGAATTCATGAGTTAAATTATGTATATCTAATGTTTTGAATTGTTTGTTAAAATGCTTGGATGATTGAAGTTATAATGTACTTGCTTAAGACTTACTAAGCTAGTAAGCATACTTCGTGTGTGTTCATTATTTCGTTTTATAGATTCCAGTAAAGCTACAGGCTCAGAGGATCGTCAGAGGAGTCAACCACACTATCACCAATTTGGTACCTTTAAGAGTTTAGACCTTTGAACTTAAGGCACGTATAGGCTAGCTAAATGTTCGAATGATATTTTGGTAATGTATAAAAGCCATGCAAGATTGGCTTGTTTTAAATGTTAATGTTTGATGGTTTATTAAATCTTTGGTGTAATATACGTTTTAGTTATGCAAATTGGTATGTTTTGAATTGGTTTTGAATGTATAAATTGAATGAAAATTTAAGGTATAGTTATGATTATCTTAGTGGTCAAATGTGCATGATTTGGATGGCTATTTGGTATGTTTTTAGTTGCCGTATATGCTTGGTAGGTATTGGTAAATGATGCTTATAGGTTTGAACCATTTGGTTGGCATTTTGGTCCTGCAAAATGACCTATAATGTCACACGGTTGTGGCACACGGGCATGCCTAACGACCGTGGGTAAATTGTAGGATGCAATTTAGCATCACACGGCCTCGACACGGGCGTGCTTGGTGGCAGTGGTGGGGAAGTCAATATATGACTTAAAAGTACACGGCCATGGCACACAGGCGTGCCTAATGACCGTGTTAGTATAGTTAGTATAAACAAGGATGGACACACGGGGGTGTCTAGAAGCCGTGGAGGGCACACGGTCTCCTCCCACGGGCGTGTCTCCTCTGTATTTTTGAAAAGTTTCAAATTTTCATGGAATTTCACATGTGTTTCAGTTTAGTCAATGTATGATTTTGTCTGTGAATGTTTTCGATCTGTCCGGTAACGCTCCTAACCTTAATCCGGCGACGGACTCGGGATAGGGTGTTACAAGAACACTCAATTTTTATTACTTTAACCATTTTTCTTTTATTTATTTATTTCTTTCTAGTTTTTTATTTTTTATTTATTTATTTTTTTACTTTTCTGATTTCTCTCTATTATTTGTTCTGATAGGTTTTTCTAGTTTATAACTAGGAGGAACTCGTCAGGACCCTTGATTTTTGACAGTGATATAGAAGGTACTGTTCGCAGAAATAGAAAAGAAATAAGGCGAAGCTTACAATACATAGAAGATGAGCAAGGGGACGATACCAATACTACTGAAGAGATGGCTGATAACAATCCGCTACCTCCTATGGTTGCTGCAAACCCGGTGAATCAAAATCCTGCTCCTCGTACTATGTATGATTATGCTAAACCTAATTTAACAGGAACTGAATCAAGTATTGTTAGACCTGCTATTGCTGCAAATACTTTCGAATTGAAACCTAACACAATTCAGATGATACAGCAATTTGTTCAGTTTGATGGTTTGCAGGATGAAGATCCAAACATTCACCTGGTGGACTTCCTAGAATTTTTGCGATACTTTCAAAATAAATGGCGTTTCTGATGATGCCATTTATCTTCGGTTGTTTCCCTTTTCATTGAGGAACAAAGCTAAATAGTGGTTGAACTCGTTACCACGAGGATCAATCACTACATGGGAACAAATGACCGAAAATTTTTTGTTAAAATATTTTCCACCAACTAAAACGGCCAAGTTGAGGAATGATATCTCTTCTTTTGTGCAGATTGATTTAGAGACACTTTATGATGCATGAGAGAGATATAAGGATCTACAAAGGAGGTGCCCTCACCATGGGTTACCCTTGGGGCTACAGGTCCAAACCTTTTACAACAGTGTGAACCCCTCAACTAGGCAGTTGATCGATTCAGTCACCGATGGAACCCTGAATAACAAGACTCCTGAAGCGGCTTATGAGTTTATAGAGGAGATGTCACTGAATAACTATCAGTGGCAAGTTACGAGGACAAAGCCTACAAAAGCCGCCAGTGTTTTCAACCTCGACGCAGTGACAATGCTATCAAACCAGGTAGAAGTCTTAGGTAAGAAAATTGATGGTTTATGTGGTTCTTCGCAGGTACATCCAGTTATGCAGTGCGATACCAATAGAGGAGGGATGAACAACACATAATATCCACCTTACAACCCAAGCGCTGAAAATGAGCAAGTTCACTATATGGGTAATAATTCTAGACCTCAAAATAACCCTTATAGTAATACTTACAATCCAGGTTGGAGGAACCACCCCAATTTCTCATGGGGTGGTCAAGGAAATCAAAGACAACAACCCCCATCAGGCATTCAATAGCAACCCTACCCACAAGAGATGAAGCTGAACCTTGAAGAGATGTTGACAAAATTCATAGCGGTGTCGGAAACCTGTTTCGAAAACACTCAGACAACACTCAAAAATTAACAAGCATCGATTTAAGGGATCGAGAACCAATTAGGGCAACTTGCTAAGCAGTTTTCTGAACGATCACAAGGAAGCCCGCCAAGCAACACTGAAACTAACCTGAAGGAGCAACTTCAAGCAATAATGGCTCGCGATAGTGAAGGGTTAGATGAACCAAAAGTGAGGCAAGAGAATATGGTAGAGGAAGGTAAGGTTGAGGTAAGCCATAATAAACAAAAATTGGTAATCACAGAGTACCAACCTCGCGTGCCATACCCCAATGCGATGAAGAAAGACCACACAGATGAACAATTTGATAAGTTTCTTAAACTTTTAAAGAAATTACATATTAACTTACCGTTTCTTGAAGCTCTTTCGCAGATGCCAGATTCAAGGAAATTTTTAAAAGAGCTTTTAACAAACAAACGGAAGTTAGATGAGAAGTCGCATATGGAGCTGAATGCAGTGTGCTCCGCAATTCAGCAAAATAAACTACCACGAAAATTAAAAGATCCAAGGAGTTTTACAATTCCATGCTTAATTGGTAGTTTATCTATTGATAATGCTTTAGCTGATTTAGGGGCAAGCATAAATGTTATGGCTTATAAAATGTTTAAACAGCTAGGTCTGGAGAAACCCAAACAAACTAAGATGAGCATTCAATTAGCTGATAAAACTATTAGAATTCCTAGGGGAATAATCAAAGATGTTCTAGTAAAAATTGATAAATTCGTATTCCCAGTAGACTTTGTCATTTTATACATGGATGAGGACAATAATATCGCTTTAATTTTAGGAAGACCCTTTTTAGCAACTGCTAGGACAAAAATTGATGTTGGTATAGGTGAACTCATACTTTGTGCAGGTGACGAGAAAATCACTCTTCAAGCTCTTGACTCGGCCAGGACATCAAGTAATAAAGATGAGAACATAAATTCTATTGATAACCATTCGGTTCAACCTTCTTTCTAGGAAGCACCACGAAATTACACAACTGAGCCATACACTAAACCTCATGCCAACAAGGAAATAGCTCATGAGGAACGAAGGCTTTAGATCGATGAACTAGACGAGTGGAAAACACATTTCGAGGAGAAATTAGGAACACACGAAGTAGAACCAAAGAAAAACCATGTCAAACTTAAGGATGAGCCAAACAAATTTAAGATCGGAGATCATGTATTGTTGAATAAAACAGACCCTCAGATCGCCACTTCAGACCTTGATACAAACGAAGAAATCCTTTTTGAGGTACTGACTATCTTCCCATATGTTAAGGTAAACACTACTCGATTCGAACTATATAGTAATCATAGAATTGATAGCAGGGTGAGGAGTTTCAACTCCTCAAACCACCATGAATGTGCGAATGAGAGGTAAATCTAGCTTAAGACTTTAAACGAGCGCTTCTCGGGAGGCAACCCAAACACTAACCCCATTAATTTTCATATTTTTATTTTTACTTTTAGCATCTAACTACAAACTAACCAAATTAATGAAACATAGGTTTCCCTACCACACGGCCTTACGCACGGGCGTGGCCATGGCCGTGTGGACACTACGGATTTTTACACCGGTGTGGCAGAGATAGTACGAACCAAGGATGAAAAATCTCCAAACCACGGGCGACGATAAAATGCCACGGCCGTCTGATACTGCGGTGGTCGATACTGATTTATCAACAAGGGCGTGATGACCACTACATGGGCATGGGATAAATGAACAAAGCACAACACGGACGTGCGATACGGCCGTGTGACCCAACACGCCCTTGGTACACGGGTGTGGGAAGTCACCAGATCCCTATTTCTATATAAACCCCTTTTTCTGCTTACTTTCTCCACCAAACCCCTTTCCTCTCAACCCTAGCCATCGTAGTTTTTCTTCCTTTTTCACCATCCTTACCACTATTGTAACACCCTAAACCCGTGCCCGTCGTCGGATTAGGGTTATAAGGTATTACCGAACACGGCACAGATCACAACTAATATATATATATAGTTCATATGATCATTTCCAAATGCCTTATGAGTAAATTCAGTTTTTTAGAATGCTTAAAAAATATCATACACATCTTAAACCCAGTAGCCAAATTCACATATAAACAAATTACAACAATTAGCAAAGGATACTATTCATTTGGTCATTTAAGCCAGATTAACTGAATATGCACGTGCTCACAATTACTTCCTAAAACTAGATATCAATTACCAAATCTAAACATACATATATGTGGTTGCATGATGCCTTGTTCAACTGAATTCAAGTAGACCAAATTAGAACATCCTAACAAAATATATGTCAATTCATTTATAAGTTAAAATTCGAATCAACCTACACCAAAAATAACATCCATAAACCAAACCACTTATACATATACATAATTCACATATACATTTATAAATCATATCGAATATGCCAACCCTAAGTACCAAACATATAATTTAATCACTTGACCAAAAATGCAATTTACCATATAAGTGATTTATAAATCAAATTCGTGTTACAAATTATTCACCTCACAAGTTTGATATTATCAATCCATAACTCAAACCTAATCAAGTATACATATGTCAACTTCCAAAAGCACAACATATATGACTTTAACAGATACTTCATATCAAAACATATATTTATACTTGTGCATATAATGTTCTCACATCACAACCATACTTATAATCCAAGCGTGACAAACACACATAATATGATTAAGAACATTTAAGCATTAGATCATTCTGCATTAAGATCAAGCCATTTTTGCATGGCTTATATTTACATCATCAAAACATTATCCAAGTAAATAACTAGCCTATACATGCCTTAAGTTCAAAACCCAAACTTTAAAAGTACCAAAATAAGTTGATAGTGTGAATGACTTCAATGACGATCCCCTGAGCTCGCAACTTTCAATCAATATCAATAAACAGAGTAACAAAACACACAGAGTAAGCTAACATAGCTTAGTAAGTCTTAAGCAAACATCACAAATCAATTAAACATTAAATCAAATTTAAACCAAGCACTTTATAACATTGTTAGAATAACATATGTAACACCCCAAACCCGGTCAAAATGCTACGACAGAATCTGGCATGTTACAGAGAAGAAAAATTTTAAAAGTCGAGTCAAAGATCATGAATTGAGAAAAATCTTTGCATATTACTATGCCTTTGGTAAAGGTTTAAAAACAATTGCTTAACTTAAGCCATAATACAGTTCAGGTTTCGTAATCCAAAGTTGAATTTTAAGTAAAGCTTACTGTGTGATCCATTGAAAACAATGTTGCATCTTAGGCTGAAAATTTGAGTTAATTTGTTACTAAAACCAGATCTTAATTAACCAGATTACAAAATCTTAAATTAAAAGTTTTCAAGTTTTGAAAAAAAAACCCCACTTAGATAATTCATTAGGCATGCCATAACATTTGAAATTAATAACAAAAACCAAATTAACGTTTAGATGGCTTTATTACAATACCCAAAATCTGAATTAAAATAGTAATAATCCAAAATAAATATTAAAGATGAAATTACTTAAAACATTATGCATGGCCACCTCGAGTCCACCTCGGCTCCATATCTGCAGTCTAAGGATTACCTACAAAATTTAATAGAGGGGATGAGTCACCGAGACTCAGTGTGTAAATCCCCGTCCAAATGAGTTTTGGATTCTCACACAAATTCATATATTAAGTATGTATGTAATGCAACCCAACCAACCTATTATGTCCATCCACCTTATCTGCTGAATCTACCCCATATCTGTGGCACCTAGCAACTGGTGGTACCTAACCACTTGTGGTTCCAAACCACTGGTGACAAAAGTCATGAAATATAATATGTGGAGCCAACCCACTTGTGGTACCAAACCACTGGTGACAATCCCTAACATTTATACGTGGGGCCAACCCACTGTGGTACCAAACCACTGGTGGTTCCAAACCACTGAGACTTAGTCACAAGATATAACGTATGGGGCCAACCCACGTGTGGTACCAAACCACTGGTGACAGTCTGAAAATCATGTTTCTCCCTCTTCACATCGTTCCCCAAATCCATGCTCATGTTTAACAAATAATATGGTATGGTCATGCTTTCGAAATATAACAAATAATCATCTCAGCCATACATACATTAGCTAATAATAGAACACAATAAAACTTACCCGGAGTCCTCGATCTTACCCACAAGGGTAACTTAGTGATCCATACCATCACCTCGGCTTTTGGCCAATCATAGATAATAACATAATTAAACTACAAAGTGTGTAAGAGTTACACACCTGATAACACGCAACACAACACTCTCTACGCCGACACTATCGCTAAAATGCAATACTGCTATCTGTCTACTGTTCTGCTCAAAAGCCGACCCACAACCTGGTGGCCAGTCCCGAATAGCAGACACCGCGCGCTTCTTGTACTTTGGTGCTGGGGCTATGGGTTTAACCTCTTTCTTTGCTTGGCTAACATTTGGGTCCATGAAAAGATCTTGGTCAACAAACCTGATTAAAGCATTGAATAGGAAACAAATAGGAACATGTATAATACGCAAAGACCCCGTACCTAGATCGACAAATCTCGGAGATTCAATGACTTGGATCAAAGCATCGATTGAATCCCTAAATCGACTAACACTGCTTATACCTTAACACCATTCAATCACTAAGTAGATGCCGAAAGAACGCGAAGACAAGCCCCTCCTTCAATCGTCCAAGAATTAAAAGATAAGATTAATGCATTCGGCGTTAGAAAGAAGAGAAAGGAGATTTAAAACGAGAAGGGAACACTTACCATGATCAAAAAGGAATCCGATTGACAATGTTGTGAAAGAAGGTGGCGGCAATTTACTGATCAAAAGAAACGAAAGAAGAGAGATAAGAACTCAAGGAAGATTCGGCCACAAGAAGTATAGAGGAGAAAGAACAACTCAAGAAGAAAGAAGAGGAGATATTTCGGTTCACGAAGGAATAGAGAAAAGATGCCAAAAGAATTCGGCTATGGAGGTTCGGCTAAACAAGAAATAGAAGGGATGAAAACAAGAAATAGAGAATGGAGTTTCGGCTCTTGCTGACTAAAATGAAAGAAAAGAAAAAGAAAGAATGATAAGATGATAGGAGGGTTCGGCTATGGAATTTGAGAGAAGAGAAGATGACAAAGTTTCGACAGGAGGTATGACTTCAGAGGGTTTCGGCTCTTTGAAGGTAATAGCAAAGAGAATGAAACTAAAGTGATGGGTGGATGGCAATGTAGGTTTCGCCCAAGCACAAAAGAAGAAAAGAAGAAGAGACTTAGGAGGTAACTTGGTTTTGGTAATTGAGAGAAAAGATATGCAAGCCAAAAAGTGTGGAGGTCTTTTGGTTTTGGCACACAAGAAATGAGAGAAAGAATACACTAGGTGTTCTCTAGCTAGCCGAAATACACACCACCTCTCAGAGCTACTAACAAAAATTCGGCCACCCCTCAAGACCACTGAACCGCACACACACCCCCCACTTCCCACATTCGGTCAAACTCTTCCCCTCTCTCTCAATCCCATGATTTTCTCCACCGATAACTCTCCACTCACCTTTCAAACCTGTTGACCGATTCCTCCTCCTTGAATTCTTCTCTTCCCTTCATTCAAAATAATTTGACTCATTCCACACTCATCCACCAGAGTTCAAGCTGAGACCACCTCTCCCTTACCTTGGCGTCAAAAAGAAATCCCCAAAAGAGAAACCACGCAACTCGAACCTGCTCCCTGGCAGCTCTCTTGAGGCGTCACTCACTTGCCTCCTAAGTAGCGCCTACTTGCCACTTTACTAAGGCATTTCTTGTGTCAAAAACCAAAAAGCAACAACCTTTAAGTCCTATCCCATCCAACTCTCCCCTAAGGTGCCCAAAAAGTGAAATTTGGCCAAGTCTTCGGCTTAACCCTGAGCCTTTCCTGGACCCCCAAGACAACCCAAACTAACATATTAAGCATAGCATACACACAAAACATACCACATGCACAGCCCCTAATTCTAGGATGTTACAGTTCTAACCCCTTAAAAATAATTTCGGCATCGAAATTACCTGGTCAAAAGAGGTGAGGGTATTATTTTCGCATCACTTCTTCTGGTTCCCACGTACCTTCCTCAGTACCATGACTACACCACAACATCGTAACCAACGAAACAGTCTTCTTACGTAATACCTTGGCATCACGATCCAAATTCTGAACTGGTTCCTGATCAAAGGATAGATCAGGCCTTACTTCAATTTCTTCCACTGGCACCACGTAAGATGGATCCGAACGATAACGTCTTAGTATCGAAACGTGAAACACATCATGGATCTGACTTAACTCTGCAGGTAACTCAAGCTGATAAGCTACTGGTCCCACACGTTTCAACACCCGATAAGGCCCAATAAACATTGGGCTTAGCTTACCCTTCCGACCAAACCTTATCACTTTCTTCCACGGCGACACCTTTAAGAAAACCTTGTCACCTACTGCAAATTCTATGTGTTTACGCTTTAAATCAACATAGGACTTCTGTCTGTCTGAAGCTTCCTTCAATCGAGTCCAAATTAGCTTGACCTTATCTTCCGTGTCAGAAATCAATTCTGGACCCAACAATTGACGCTCACCCAACTCTGTCCAACACGTAGGTGTATGACACTTCTGACCATATAAAGCTTCATACGACGCCATCTAAATACTCGACTGGTAGCTATTGTTATATGCAAATTCTGCCAACGGTAGAAATTCTTCACAACTACCCCTAAAGTCTATGACACAGACCCTCAACATATCCTCTAGGATCTAGATCACTCTCTCCGACTATCCATCAGACTGAGGATGAAACGCTGTACTGAAATCTAACTTTGTACCCAATGCTTGATGCAACGCCTTCTAAAATCTCGATGTAAATCTAGGGTCCCTGTCTGAAATGATCGACACTGGCACCCCATGCAACCTTACAATCTCTGTTATATATAATTTAGCCAACTTTTGAAGAGAGTAGTCTACACGCACTGGTATGAAATGAGCAGATTTCGTCAAACGATCAACGACTACCCAAACTGAATCCTTCTTAGTAGGCGTAAGGGGTAGCCCACTAACAAAGTCCATCATGATCCTCTCCCTTTTCCACTGTGGAATCTTGACCGGTTGCAACAACCCCGAAGGCAACTGATGTTCGGCTTTAACCTGCTGACACATCAAGCAGTTACCCACAAATTCGGTTACTTCTCGCTTCAGTCCCGGTCACAAAAACTGTTTTTGCAAATCCTGATACATCTTACTTTCTCTAGGATGCATAGCGTATGGGCTATGATGCACTTCCTGAAGAATCTGCTGCCTTAAATCCACATCTTTCGGCATGCAAACCTACCCACGGAAACATAACACTCCATCGTTGTTCAAACTAAAATCCTTTATTCCACCATCCTGTACTTGCAAAAGTCGAGCACTCAAGTCATCATCTAATAACTGTTTCTCCTTAACCTGACTTACCGATGTCGGCCTTACTTGCAATTTCGCTAATAAACTTCCATCGTCGAATAAACTAAGGTGGGCAAACATTGCTCTCAGGTCAGATATTACCTTACGGCTCAAAGCGTCTGCCACAATGTTAGCTTTACCCAGGTGGTACTCAATCGAGTAGTCATAATCCTCCAACAACTCGATCCACCTTCGTTGTCTTAAATTCAACTCTTCTGAGTAAGGAGATACTTCAAGCTCTTGTGATCCGTATAGATGATGGACTTCTCCCCATTCAAGTAGTGCCTCCAGATCTTCAGGGCGAAAACCACTGCATCTAGCTCCAGGTCATGCGTTGGATAATTCACTTTGTGAGGTCTCAATTCTCGAGAAGCATACGCTACTACTTTCCCTTCTTGCATCAGCATACATCCTAACCCCGTGTGCAACGCATCACAGTAAACGGTAAACTCTTTCCTTACCTCAGGCTAGATTAACACCGGCGCCTCTGTCAAAATCCTTTTCAACTTTTCAAAACTTTCCTGCTGTTCAACTGACCAAACGAATGGTACCCCTTTCCGTAATAACTTGGTTAACGGTGCTGCTATTAATGAGAATTCTTCCATAAACCTTCTGTAATACCCAGCTAGCCCTAGAAAACTCTGAATTTCCACCACAGACTTAGGTGGTTTCCAATCCAACACAGCCTCAATTTTCCGAGGGTCCACCCTAATCCCCTCAGCTGACACCACATGGCCCAGAAAGGTAACTTCCCTTAGCCAGAATTCACACTTACTGAACTTAGCGAACAACTACTTCTCCCTTAGAATTTGCAAAACCACTCAAAGATGTGAATGATGCTCCTCCTCAGATTTTGAGTAAGCCAGGATATCGTCTATAAACACTACGATGAATTGATCCAGATAGGGTTGAAAAACTCGGTTCATCATGTCCATAAACGCTGTTGGTGCATTGGTCAACCCGAACGACATCACCAAGAATTCGTAGTGACCATAACGAGTACAAAACGCCATTGTCTACCTCGTTGTCCTTAAGCTGATGATAGCCTGATCTCAAATCTATCTTTGAGAAGACTGATGCTCCCTTAAGTTGATCGAACAAGTCATCTATCCTCGGCAATGAGTACTTGTTTTTTATCGTCAACTTATTCAACTGACGGTAATCAATGCACAAACGCATTGATCCGTCCTTCTTCTTAACGAATAGCACCAGCGCTCCCCAAAGTGATACACTCGGTCGGATAAAACCCCGATCTAATAATTCCAGAATCTGCGCTTTCAATTCCACTAACTCCTTCGATGCCATTCTATATGGGGCAATAGACACTGGTGCTGTTCCCGGTAGAAGATCAATACTAAAATCCACTTCCTGATCCCGAGGTAATCCCAGAAGCTCTTCTGGGAAAACATCAGAAAATTCCTTTACTGTTCGCACATCCCCCACAGCTGATTCCTTGGCCTCCAAAGCACAAACATGAACTATAAATGCCTTAAATCCTTTCCTCACCATTTTTTCGACCTTCAAAGCGGATACCACATTAGATAGGTAGTTCCTCCTCTCACCTCTCACCACCACCTCTTCACCCTCGAGAGTTCTCAACACCATGCACTTGGCTGCACAGTCCAAATTTGCTTGATACTTTACTAGCCAATCCATACCTAAGATCAAATCGAACTCCCCGAATGGCAGTTCAATCAGATCAGCCGGAAAAACTACCCCTAGAACTTCTAGAGGTACATCCCTATAAAGTTTGCTCACCACAACATATTGTCCTAGAGGGCTAATTACAGTAATCTCCCTAGAAGAAATCTCAAAGTCTAGATTTAAAGTTCCCGATATAGCACTAGCAACATAAGAGTGTGTCGAACCAATATCAATCAAAGCAGTATATGGCAACCCATAAATAAGGAACGTACCAGTTATGACGTCCAGTGCGTCGCCCTCCTCTCTATGCCTTGCTGCATAGACCAATCCAGGCTATCTGGCCTCTGTATTTCCAGCACCTCTGCCTGGTGTTCCTTGCCCTCGACCAAAGCCAATTCCTCCTCTGGCTGAACCACGACCTCTCTGCGGTTGCTGACCCTCTCTTCTCAACGGTAAACATCCTTGACTCTCTGATTGTGCCCTGACTGGCCTCCATGGGCAATCCCTTATCCGATGATCCATAGACCCACATCCAAAACATCCTCTATTACCTGCCCAACACTCTCCCGAATGAAATTTCCCCCATCGAGTACACTAAGGTGGCCACTGAATAGCAACAGGCTTCGTAGCTTGACTCGGCCCACCTAACCTAGACCTTTTTGTGAAAACCCCCAGCAGATCCTGATGGCCCAAAACTTCTTTTATTCCTACTCCAGTCTTGATTCTGCTTTTCAGACCTGTTCACCTCTTCGGCTATCTTAGCCTTCTCAACCAACATGACAAACTCCCTTTCTCATTGCGGAGCTATTAATACTCGCAACCCGTCTCTCAGGCCATGCTCAAATCGGACACAACGCTCATCATCTGTTGCTATGATACCACGGGCATGGCGGCTCAGACGTAAAAATTTTGCTTTATATTCCGCCACTGACTTACTTCCCTGAACCAAGTTAAGGAATGCCTTTCGCTGAGCATCCATATAGCTCGACCCGATGTATTTTCCCTGAAATGCTGACTTAAAGAAGTCCCAGGTGATGTGGTCAGTCGTTGTGCCACCCCTAACCGTGGGCCACCATTGATATGCCTCATCTCGGAGGAGAGACACTACACCCTTTAATTTCTCTTCTGCGGTACAGTCAAGGTCGTCCATAATACGCTCCGCCGCTTCTAACCAATACTTCGCTACATTAGGGGCCACACCAGAAACACCCCTAAACATCTCTGCTCCATTAGCTCTAAGCCGTTCCGACACAGATTTCTGAGCTACCGACCCTACACTAGTTCTAGCTACTCTCTCCAAAACCCGTAACATTGCCTGAGACACGGCATCATCTCCCCTAGTTTGGTGCTGATATTCAGCCTCCGCTACTAACGACACTGGCACCTCATCCTCTGGCCCATGTCCTGATTCCGAAGGTTCAGACCCGACACCTCGGCCTCTACCACAACCTTGCATGCCACGACCACGTCCTCTAGTACTCATAACTAATGTTTCAGTTTGATCTGATTAAAAATTTTATGGATTAGTTTTTGTTTCTTCCACTTTTTATTACAGAACTGTCTTATGAGTATTTTTTTTTTCAAAGTAGTTTCATTCGCGAACACATACATTCCTACAGGCTTCAATCTCTAAGGTAAGATTTTCTAATACTTGCAATCATGTCACAACACCATTACATCATATAATCAATACCATCACATCATACAATTGATAGTTAGAAAACTTACCGTCGCGGATCAGTGCCAGAGACTCAGGTGCCATGCTTCCCGAAAATATGTATTTTGTCTAAACCATTTTTCAAGCCATCTATTGGAAATATTTTGGGCCTTACACCCACAGCCGAGCTTTTGAACCAGGCTCTGATACCAAAATTGTAAGACACCAAACCGGGTCAAAACGCTACGATCGAATATGGCATGTTACAGAGAAGAAAAATTTTAAAAGTCAAGTTAAAGATCATGAATTGAGAAAAATATTTGCAAATTACTATGCCTTTGGTAAAGGTTTAAAAACAATTGTTTAACTTAAGCCATAATACAGTTCAGGTTTCATAATCCAAAGTCAAATTTTAAGTAAAGCTTATTGTGCGATCCATTGAAAACAATGTTGCGTTTTAGGTTGAAAATTTGAGTTAATTTGTTACTAAAACCCGATCTTAATTAACCAGATTACAAAATCTTAAATTCAAAGTTTTCAAGTTTTGAAAAAAAAAAACCCCACTTAGATAATTCATTAGGCATGCCATAACATTTGAAATTAATAACAAAAACCAAATTAATGTTTAGATGGCCTTATTACAATACCCAAAAATCCGAATTAAAATAGTAATAATCCAAAATAAATATTAAAGATGAAATTACTTAAAACATTATGCATGGCCACCTCGAGTCCACCTCGGCTCCATATCCGCGGTCTAAGGATTACCTACAAAATTTAATGGAGAGGGTGAGTCACCGAGACTCAGTTTGTAAATCCCCGTCCAAATGAGCTTTGGATTCTCACACAAATTCATATATTAAGTATGTATGCAATGCAACCCAACCAACCTATTATGTCCATCCACCTTATCTCCCGAATCTACCCCATATCTGTGGCACCTAGCCATTGGTGGTACCTAACCACTGGTGGTTCCAAACCACTAGTGACAAAAGTCACGAAATAAAATATGTGGGGCCAACCCACTTGTGGTACCAAACCACTGTTGACAATCCCTAACATTTATACGTGGGGCCAACCCACTGTGGTACCAAACCACTGGGACGAGTCACAAAAATAATGTATATGTGGTACCAAATCACTGGTGGTTCCAAACCACTGAGACTTACTCACAAGATATAACGTATGGGGCCAACCCACGTGTGGTACCAAACCACTGGTGACAGTCTGAAAATCATGTTTCTCCCTTCTCACATCGTTCCCCAAATCCATGCTCATGTTTAACAAATAATATGGTATGGTCATGCTTTCAAAATATAACAAATAATCATCTCAGCCATACATAAATTAGCTAATCACAAAACACAGCAAAACTTACCCGGAGTCTTCGATCTTACCCACAAGGGTAACTTAGTGATTCTTACCATCACCTCGGCTTTTGGCCAATCATAGATAATAACATAATTAAACTACAAAGTGTGTAAGAGTTACACACTTGATAACACGCAACACAACGCTCTCTATGTCGACACTATTGCTAACATGCACTACTGCTATCTGTCTACTGTTCTGCTCAGAAGCTCACCCACAACCCGGTGGCCAGTCCCGAACAGTAGACACTGCCCGCTTCTTGTACTTTGGGGCTGGGGCTATGGGTTTAACCCCTTCCTTCGCTTGGCTGACATTTGGGTCTAAGAAAAGATCTTGGTCAACGAATCAGATTAAAGTATTGAATAGAAAACATATAGGAATGTGTACAATACGCAAAGATCGCTTACCTAGATTGACAAATCCCAGAGATTTAATGACTTGGATCAAAGCACCGATTGAATACTTAAATCGACTAACACTGCTTATACCTTAACACCCTTCAATCACCAAGTAGATGCCGAAAGAACGCGAAGACAAGCCCCTTCTTCAATCGGCCAAGAATCAAAAGATAAGATTAATGCCTTCGGCATCAAAAAAAAGAGAAAAGAGATTTAAAACGAGAAGGGAACACTTACCACGATCAAAAGGGAATTTGATTGACAATGTTGTGAAACAAGGTAGCGGCAATTTACTGATCAAAAGAAACGAAAGAAGAGAGATAAGCACTCAGGGAAGATTCGGCCACAAGAAGTATAGAGGAGAATAAACAACTCAAGAAGAAAGAAGAGGAGATAGGTTTCGGTTCAAGAAGGAATAGAGAGAAGATGCGAAAAGAATTCAGCTATGGAGGTTCGGCTAAACAAGAAATAGCAGGGATGAAAAAAAGAAATGAAGAATGGAGTTTCGGCTCTTGCTGACTAAAATGAAAGAAAAGAAAAAGAAAGAATGATAAGATGATAGGAGGGTTCGGCTATGGTATTTGAGAGAAGAGAAGATGACAAAGTTTGGACAGGAGGTATGACTTCAGAGGGTTTTAGCTTTTTGAAGGTAATAGCAAAGAGAATGAAACTAAAGTGATGGGTGGATGGCAATGTAGGTTTCGGCCAAGCGCAAAAGAATAAAAGAAGAAGTGACTTAGGAGGTAAGTCAGTTTTGGTAATTGAGAGAAAAGATATGTAAGCCAAAAAGTGTAGGGGTGTTTCGGTTTTGGCACACAAGAAATGAGAGAAAGAATACACTAGGTGCTCTCTAGCTAGCTGAAATACACACCACCTCTCAGAGCTACTAACTAAAATTCGGCCAGCCCTTAAGACCACTAAACCGCACACATACACACCCCACATCCCACATTTGACCAAACTCTCCCCCTCTCTCTCAATCCCATGATTTTCTCCACCGGTCACTCTCCACTCACCATTCAAACCTGTTGACCGATTCCTCCTCCTTGAAATCCTCTCTTCCCTTCATTTAAAATAATTTGACTCATTCCACACTCATCCACCAGAGTCCAAGTTGAGACCACTTCTCCCTTACCTTGGCGTCAAAAAGAAATCCCCAAAAGGGAAACCACGCAACTCGAACCTGTTCCCTGGTAGCTCTCCTGAGGCGTCACTCACTTGCCTCCTAAGTGGCACATACTTGCCACTTTCCTAAGGCATTTCTTGTTTCAAATACCCACAAGCAACAACCCTTAAGTCTTATCCCATCTAGCTCTCTCCTAAGGTGCCCAAAAAAAGAAATTTGGCCAAGTCTTCGGCTAAACCCTGAGCCTTTCCTGGACCCCCAAGACAACCCAAACTAGCATATTAAGCATAGCATACACACAAAACATACCACATGGACAGCCTCTAATTCTAGGATGTTACAACATAGCACATATAGACTATCATAGCCGAATGCTAATATCTTTACATATCAAAATATTTACAATTTATCTTACTTTATTTTTAAAAACATACTAAATGCGCATAGTTCAATCTATATTCCTATATACTACCGAATAAACAATTACCATGTACATATTTCTCACATATAACCGAATGTATATGTATATATATATCCATCAAACAATCATATGTATACGAGTATATAATATCAATATCACATCATTTTATCCACATATCAAAGTAGCCGAATATACAAGAACATTTACTTGTCAACTTACTTACTCAATAAACATCACGTATAACATATACACATATAAACACATACCTTGTAGCCGAATATAATCCAAATCATTTAAATAAACTTTAACTTTCTCAATTTCCACCATAACTAATCCTTTCATAAGCATAAGCTTGTAATTTAAATCACCAGTATAGAACTTGCTAGGCATAAGCCTGAATCACACACCGGCACTAAGCCTGCTAGACCTGAGGTCTGGTATTCAAGCACTAGCAATAAGCCTGCTAGGCATAAAGCCCGATTAAGTTCACCAACCCAAGGATTGCTAGGTTTATAGCCTGTGTAACATCCTTACATTGGGCCTAGTAGGATTGGGCCATTTGGAGCTTGGGCTTTAGGAAAATTAGAATATTATTTATTTATTTGTGTTGGCTCGGGTATGAATTTTATGTGTTAGTATAGTCTTGTGAGGGCTTGATTTTATTTAGGAAGCTAGAATAAATTCTAGTATGGCTTATTTAATGAAGAGGATTAAATGAGCTTAGCACTTAAGTTAATTTAAGTGTATATTAAAGCACAAGAGGAGTTAGTGGCAAGTTGGTTAAAGATCTTGAAAGGTTGCATGAGGTTAATGGTTCGAGTAGTAGGTATAGCATTTTTAAAGTTTATTTTTGTATGTTAGCTTTAATGGACGGTCAAACATAATTATGATAGGTTGACTAATAATTTTGGTAAGTTGAATTGTTGTTTAAGGAAAGCATGGAATAAGGGATAAGATTCCTAAGGTTATGGTAAGATATCTTGAAGTTATGGTAAATTGAGGGGACAAAGGCTTGGTTTGTGGGAAATGTTTTGGAAACAAATTCATGGCCTTTGTGCCATGAACTTGGACGGCAATGTGGCTAAGGGGGGGATTTGGCCGAATATGCTAGTTGTTGGTAAGGCTTAGGAGTTTTTTTGGTCATTTCTTTCGTTTGGTGCAAAAGTTGCAAAACATTCTCTCTCAAACTCTTTTCTTTTTGGCCGAATTTTTATCCTTTGTTAAGCCTAATACTTTTTGACCATTTGGTCATTTTTGATCATTTGCTATTTTCTCCTTTTCATTCTCTCAAAAACCGAAACTTTCATTAACCTTTTGTTCTCCCATTCGTTTTGCTAAAACATCAAAAACCTCCTATACACTCTTCTTTGCCGAAATTATATTTCTCTTCCTATTATTTTCTTTTTGTCCCATAGCCGAATATACCTCTTTGTTGTGCCGAAAATCTTCTTCTCCTATCTTGATCAACTTTGGCCGAATATTGAAGGTAGCATAGATTTCCTCAGTACTTCTCTAGCAATCGGTTTTGGTAAGGTGGTAAGGGTTTATTTCAAAGGATTATTCTTTTAAATTTTCGTTTAAGCCGAAGGCTAATAACCTTGATGATGATGGTTGATTGTAGGAAAGTGAGGCCGATTCATTTAGGAGTGTGTTGGCTAGTGTTCAAAGGCTTTTGGGTAAGATTTTAGGTTCACAAGGAACCCTTCTCAATTATTTTGGTTTGGCCGAATAGGCCATGGTTCTAATGATCATTTTTGGCCGAATATAGGGACAAGAATACTTGTGTGGCCGATTTGTTTATTCGAGATTTAGGACTCGTTAGTATCAGTGTGTACTGGACACATTTTATGACTTTTTAATATGCTAAGTGTTATTTTATGTCTAATCAATTTGTGTAGACATGGATGTAATACCTTCATGGTATTAACAAGGACTCGGGTAAGTCTTTATTGCTATGAGATTATTATTTGATGCTTTGGGAAGCATTACACATTTGGTATGTGTATTATTTGATATATGGCTTATGATAATCGATTGGATGTTGTTAAATAAATCTATCAACATGACTTTTTGTATATGCATAGGAATGATTGATATGGGTTGATGAGAGGAGGGCGGTGATACTCGTGTCGCGGACACGGTGTTTTGGTAACACATCGTGACTACGGTCACCAGAGGTTTGGTACCTCGGAGGTTTGGCACCTCATAGCGGCTTGTCCCCGTGGTTTACACCACCGTGGGTTGGCCCCACTTTGAGATATGGGATTGTCCGCGGTGATTTGGTATCACACGATGGGTTGGCCCCATCATCTATTTTGTGACTTCGGTCACGGTGTTTTGGTAACACAATCGTGTCTTCGACACGTGATTTGGTATCACATTTGTGACTATATGTCACGGTGGTTTGGCACCACCGGTGGTTTGGTACCAACGGGGTAGAAAAAGGTGTTTGGATGGCTAGGTTGGGTGCATATTTTAATGCATGTTAAATTGTTATAAATTGTGTATGTTGTTGAATTAAATCGGAAAAAGGGTTACACATTGGGTCTTGATGACTCACCTTTTTCCTTTAACATTTTCAGTGATTCGTAAGGCTGCGGATAAGGAGTCGGATGAACTCGAGGTGGCCATGCGATAAAAATAAGGACTAGGTGGATTTTGAACTATTTTATTTTATTATGGGTTTGATTTATTTTGTAATAAGGCCTCCTAGAATTATATTTTGGTTATTTCTCTGTTTTGGATAATCGGTTTAACAACTTAATGACTTGAAAAATGGTTACACACGTTTTATGAAAATTAATACGTAAAATGTTTTATTGTGCCATCGGGTACACTTGAAATTTGTAAACAACACGACTCAACAAATATTTTTTTTAAAATAAAATTAAGCATGGTTTTTAACAAAGACATTTAAATTGAATGGCATTTCAACTAATTTCAAAATCGGTCTTAAAATGGTTTTCAAAATGTTTTCTCTGTAGCATACCAAATTCGGTCATAATGTTTGGGCAGGGTTTGGGGTGTTACAAAATTGGTATCAGAGCCAGGTTTAAAGCTCGACTGTGGGGGCCCAAGGCCCAAAATGTTTTTAGTAGGCCTATTTGAAATATTTTGGATTTTGAATAAGCATGGCACCGAGTCTCCGGCACCTATCCGCCCTGGTAAGTACCTCTAACTTTTCTGTGGATTATTATTGTAGAAGGGTAGGAGACATGGGACGTAGATAGTGATAAATACCTTAAACTTTAGGACTAGTTTACCCCAAACAAAGACATAAGACTTTAATGGCCTAAATAAAACCAACCTAGGACCAAGTCGCCGAGTTAGGGTGTGGTAATCTTGGTGCGCATGTCTAGGATTGGATCCGGAAGAGCTTGGTATTTAAGCAGTCCTCGTGACTCACCTCTTCTTCGCAAGATTCCTACCTGGTGCGTAGCTTTGGTTCACCCTAAACCAAGAGGACCCGGTCATAGGTAAAACCCTAAATAAAACCCGAAAGGGACTAGCCATGTTTTAAGGAAAACTCCGGTTTTAAAACCACTAAATTATCTCTATTAGATAGTAGGACAAATTTATCTTTAGAAATTATCAAATATTCCCGGTTTACAAAAAAAAAATTTACCGAAATGCCCCTAGTGGAAAAATTACGAAAATACCCTTGATTTCTAAAATTACCATATTACTTCAATTTGATTAAATTTTTATTTTGTTTAAGTACTCAAAAATTTTGCATTTCAAAATAATACCCTGACTTTGGAAATTTACAAAATCACCCCGATTGACAAAATTACCAAAATACCCACAGTTTTCAAAATTTCTTTGTACCTTTAAATTGTGAAATTTACAAAGAATACTTCTCGATTTTAGAAACTACAAAATGTTTTGATTCATTAAAGTTTTCAAAATTTCTTGGTTTATTACAAAAATACCCTATAGGAAAATGACGAAAAATACCCAGGTTAGAAAGGATGAAATGTCTCGAAGAGTGATAGGTATGAATGTGGTACAGGAATGGATATACTTTTCTGTGTAAACTAGGATAGAAGACTTAAAACTTTGTTTGATCGAAAGAATCTCTATTAAACTCTTTACATAAAATTTCTTCGCGGATAATCAAGTGAAACATGTACTAATTCATAAAATTTCATAATCAGATTAAAGCGCGATAATTAGAATGACTTTTAGAGGACGTGGCCGTAGTGGACGCGAAAGGGGTAGGATGACCGTGTCGTCGAACACCGTCGGGTCTCGGTCGGGGATCTCGAGAGCGAGATACCACCGCCACCACCACCCCCAACTTTTGGAGTCGAAGAGCAGGATCAGACGGGAGATGACGCAGTGTCACAAGCGATGCTGCGGGTGCTGGAAAGGGTAGCTGGAATGGGTGGAGGTGGAGGAGCTCGAAAGTCGGTACCTGAGAGACTTCGAGCTAACGGAGCTGAATTTTTCCTAGGTGTGTCCGGTGTAGCGCGCAATACGGCTGAGTATTGGCTAGAATCGACCGAAAGAATCATGGATGAGATAGATCTGACGAATGAGGAGAAGCAGAAAGGAGCGGTGTCGCTTCTCAAGGATGAGTCATATCGGTGGTGGCTCACGGTACGGAATGGTGCTGCGGTGGAAGATCTCACTTGGAACTTCTTTAAGGTAGCGTATCAGAAGAAATATATCGGTTCTAGTTACGTTGATGCGCAGCGTAAGGCATTTCTGAGTTTGGTCCAAGGGAGTAAGTCCGTATCGGAGTATGAGGCTGAGTTCTTAAGATTGAGCCGGTATGCTGGAGGTATTGTGGCTTCGGAGCACGAGCATTGTGTTCGATTCGAGGATGGTTTGAAGGACGAGCTGAGACTGTTGATTGCTCCACATCAGGAGCGAGATTTTGCTGCTTTAGTTGAAAAGGCTAAGATAGCCGAAGGAATAAAGGAATCTGTAAGGCAGAGTTACGACCGGAATAAGCATAAGAGAGGTTCTGAATCATCTGGGTCGGCCGAAGATTCTCAGAAGAGGGCTAGGCAAAGTGGGTCGAATCAGTCTGGGAGGCCTGTTACTGCTAATCCGGGACCAGCACAGTGTAATCGATGTGGGAAGTTTCATTGGGGCGAATGTTGGACCGGAGGAAAAGGATGTTTCGAGTGTGGCTCGCTGGATCATCGTGTGAGAGACTGTCCACGTAAGCAAGCCAGGAATCAATTTGAAGGTCAAGGTCGTGCTCAGTTCAGAAATGAGGGACCGCCACCACAGAAGGGTCGTGATAACGGTAGAGGAGGTAATGGCTCTGGTCGAGGTCGAGGAGCATTGGGCAGAGGTGCAAACAACACTGAGGCAAGACAGCCTGGTTTGGTGTATGCTGCGAGGCGACGAGAGGAGGGCGACGCACCGGATGTCATAATCGGTACATTCTTAGTCTTTGGTTTTCCACATACCGCTTTGATTGATGTGGGTTCGACGTATTCAAATGTTGTTAGTAGTATAGTAATTTTTAATAATATCAGAGTGCGCAGCAAGAGCGTAGTGTGGTGAGATAGGATGTACGACTGTTAGTTAGTTGGAAATTTCGAGGACGAAATTTTTTTAAGGAGGGTAGAATTGTAACATCCTTAAATTGGGCCTAGTAGGATTGGGCCATTTGGAGCTTGGGCTTTAGGAAAATTAGAATATTATTTATTTATTTGTGTTGGCTCGGGTATGAATTTTATGTGTTAGTATAGTCTTGTGAGGGCTTGATTTTATTTCGGAAGCTAGAATAAATTCTAGTATGGCTTATTTAATGAAGAGGATTAAATGAGCTTAGCACTTAAGTTAATTTAAGTGTATATTAAAGCACAAGAGGAGTTAGTGGCAAGTTGGTTAAAGAGCTTGAAAGGTTGCATGAGGTTAATGGTTCGAGTAGTAGGTATAGCATTTTTAAAGTTTATTTTTGTATGTTAGCTTTAATGGACGGTCAAACATAATTATGATAGGTTGACTAATAATTTTGGTAAGTTGAATTGTTGTTTAAGGAAAGCATAGAATAAGGGATAAGATTCCTAAGGTTATGGTAAGATATCTTGAAGTTATGGTAAATTGAGGGGACAAAGGCTTGGTTTGTGGGAAATGTTTTGGAAACAAATTCATGGCCTTTATGCCATAAACTTGGACGGCAATGTGGCTAAGGGGGGGATTTGGCCGAATATGCTAGTTGTTGGTAAGGCTTAGGAGTTTTTTTGGTCATTTCTTTCATTTGGTGCAAAAGTTGCAAAACATTCTCTCTCAAACTCTTTTCTTTTTGGCCAAATTTTTATCCTTTGTTAAGCCTAATACTTTTTGACCATTTGGTCATTTTTGATCATTTGCTATTTTCTCCTTTTCATTCTCTCAAAAACCGAAACTTTCATTAACCTTTTGTTCTCCCATTCGTTTTGCTAAAACATCAAAAACCTCTTATACACTCTTCTTTGCCGAAATTATATTTCTCTTCCTATTATTTTCTTTTTGTCCCATAGCCGAATATACCTCTTTGTTGTGCCGAAAATCTTCTTCTCCTATCTTGATCAACTTTGGCCGAATATTGAAGGTAGCATAGATTTCCTTGGTACTTCTCTAGCAATCGGTTTTGGTAAGGTGGTAAGGGTTTATTTCAAAGGATTATTCTTTTAAGTTTTCGTTTAAGCCGAAGGCTAATAACCTTGATGATGATGGTTGATTGTAGGAAAGTGAGGCCGATTCATTTAGGAGTGTGTTGGCTAGTGTTCAAAGGCTTTTGGGTAAGATTTTAGGTTCACAAGGAACCCTTCTCAATTATTTTGGTTTTTCTTAGAATAGGCCATGGTTCTAATGATCATTTTTGGCGAATATAGGGACAAGAATACTTGTGTGGCCGATTTGTTTATTCGAGATTTAGGACTCTCGTTAGTATCAGGTGTGTACATACACATATTATGACTTTTTAATATGCTAAGTGTTATTTTATGTCTAATCAATTTGTGTAGACATGGATGTAATACCTTCATGGTATTAACAAGGACCCGGGTAAGTCTTTATTGCTATGGGATTATTATTTGATGCTTTGGGAAGCATTACACATTTGGTATGTGTATTATTTGATATATGGCTTATGATAATCGATTGGATGTTGTTAAATAAATTTATCAACATGATTTTTTTGTATATGCATATGAATGATTGATATGGGCTGATGAGAGGAGGGGGCAGTGATATTCGTGTCGACGGACACCAGTGTTCTGGTAACACATCGTGACTATGGTCACCAGAGGTTTGGTACCTCCAGAGGTTTGGCACCTCATAGCGACTTGTCCTTGTGGTTTACACCACCGTGGGTTGGCCCCACTTTGAGATATGGGATTGTCTGCCAGTGATTTGGTATCACACGATGGGTTGGCCCCATCATCTATTTTGTGACTTCGGTCACCAGTGTTTTGGTAACACAATCGTGTCTTCGGACACCAGTGATTTGGTATCACATTTGTGACTATATGTCACCAGTGGTTTGGCACCACCAGTGGTTTGGTACCACACGGGGTAGAAAAAGGTGTTTGGATGGCTAGGTTGGGTGCATATTTTAATGCATGTTAAATTGTTATAAATTGTGTATGTTGTTGAATTAAACCGGGAAAAAGGGTTACACATTGGGTCTTGATGACTCACCTTTTTCCTTTAACATTTTCAGGTGATTCGTAGCTGCGGATAAGGAGTCGGATGAACTCGAGGTGGCCATGCGATAAAAATAAGGACTAGGTGGATTTTGAACTATTTTATTTTATTATGGGTTTGATTTATTTTGTAATAAGGCCTCCTAGAATTATATTTTGGTTATTTATCTGTTTTGGATAATCGGTTTAACAACTTAATGACTTGAAAAATGGTTACACATGTTTTATGAAAATTAATACGTAAAATGTTTTATTGTGCCATCGGGTACACTTGAAATTTGTAAACAACACGACTCAACAAATATTTTTTTAAAAAAAAAATAAAATTAAGCATGGTTTTTAACAAAGACATTTAAATTGAATGGCATTTCAACTAATTTCAAAATTCAAAATGTTTTCTCTGTAGCATACCAAATTCGGTCATAATGTTTGGGCCGGGTTTGGGGTGTTACAGCCTGAATCACGATACTTTTATGTTGTCCCCCACAAATTAATTCATATATCAAATCTCATATACACCTCATAATCTTTATACGAGCATTTAAATAACATATCTCATTCGAACCACTTAAACACATTAAATCTTAAATTAAACCACATTCGACTATTCAATAATATAGATACAAATTATTCAAATCAGCATATACTAGGTTACGTACATAATTTACGATGTTTTATTGCTTAAAGACTTACCCCGGTTAACGTCGGACGATAAAAACCGGCTATTCGACTATTTTCGTTTTTCCCCGATCTAAGTCCGTTTCCTTTGGTTCTTGATCTAAACATGTTCAAATTAAGCTCACTCAAATATATGTTCATTCAATTTAGTCCAAAAACACATAAATGGGCAAATTACTATTTTGCCCCTAACATTTCACACTTTTTATAATTTAGTCCTATTTGCACAAAACACAAAATACACAAAATTTGCCTTCACACCTTAAGGGTCGAATATTCCTAGTCTTCATACAATTCCATGCATTTTATTTATTTCTTATTTTAGTCCCTCAATTTTTTTTTTTTGCAATTTAGTCCAACATACTCAATTTCATCAAAAATTCAAAGACAAAACTTGTTAATCTAACATATATTTATCATAATTCATCCTCAAACAACATAAACAACAAACTATCATCAATGGCTCAACTCAAAATATTCATCAAACTCAAAAATTAAAGCATCGGTCTTATACATTTCATAGCAACGATCTCAAAAACGTAAAATTATCAAAAACTGGAATCAAACATACCTTGAATTGAGCTTAGAAATGGCCGAATGCCCTAACTCTTTCTTATTTTCTTTTTATTTTCTTTGTTTCGATCTTAGTAGAAAGATGAACATAAGAATAATGGCTTTTTAGTGCCTTTGTTTTATTATGACAATTTATAATATATAATATTAATTTAACATATAAAATACCCATATAAAAGCATATAATATACATGTTGCCGTCCACTAACATAATTTTGGCTTATTTGTGACATAAGTCCACATGCAAAAGAAAACAAATCAATTAAACCACTAAATTAAATAAAAAAGGTTACTTTTACCACTTATGCAATTTAATCATTTTTCATAAATTAAACACATAAACAATCAATTTTTTATACGAAACTTTCACACATGCAAATTCACATATAATTAACACAAAAAATAATATTAAAATATTTTTTTTGATGCAAATTCGTGGTCCCGAAACCACCGTTCCGATTAGGGTCTAAATCGGACTGTTACAACTATCACTTAATGCCCAAAGGAAAGGCCAACACTACCATTTCCATGTCGAAGAAGCAAAAGGACCCTAGCACAGTCTCCCCGTACAAGACCAATCTACATGAGTTCATGCTGCCCGCTTCATTTATCCGACAAGCCAAGGACATTTGAGTCCATTTAATTTTTCTTTTTCCTTTCTCTTCTCCTTTATTTTCCTTCCCTTTTTCTTTCTTGTGCTTAATTTATATTATTATATTTTAATTTCTATCATTTACGTTCAAAAGGCTGCTAGGGAATCACCACACCACGACCATAGAAATCACCCCCACCTCATGAACCATATAACAATAAGGACTTTTAAGTCCATTGATCTCTTCTTTTAATTTTATTTTAATTTTTACACTCTTTCTCTTTATCTTTCTTGTATTTGAATAGATAATTAGTATATTTTGAATTATTCTTATTATTTCCTAGCTATTTTCTCACGAGCTACCCAATTTCTTCATCTAGCGCAATGATTGTTGGCGGCCACCATACCACCACTAGTGACTCCTCTTCCAACTTATCCTACACCTCCGAATCAAGTTTCTACACTTCCAACTCATGGAATCCATCCAAAATTCAGGAAGTTTCCACTTTCCCTTTCTCTCTTAATTTAATGCTATTAATCTCTAGAATATCTATCTTTGTACACTGAGGGCAATGTACATCTTAACTATGGGGGTGAATTTTAAGCCCTAACTTTTTGCATTATTCTCAAATCCATGAATTTTGTTGAACAATTTCTGATTGATTTATGATTTTTATTGATATGTCTTGAATTAAAACATAGGCAGTTGTTCATTGGTTGTTTAAACATGAAGGCTTTAGAGAATCAAGCATGATAAGTTGATTTTTGAGAATTAAAAAATTTGCTAGGTTGTTTTCCAAAGTTTAGGTATTATCTTGAAGTTTGAAGTTCACAAGGTTGACATCTAAAACCAATAATTTCTGTGAGATTTTGAGCCTTTAGAGCATGCATTCTTTTGTGCTCACTTTCATTGTTGCTTTGAGTGAGTTCATATTGATCTGTTATTCTAGAACTTGCTTCGATTATACATGTCGAGACCACTTTTTTTATTTGATATACTGAGATGATAAAGGCACCTAGGATTTAACCCACTTACTTCCCAAAAAGCCTACCTCCATAATTAACCCCTAGTGAACCTCTTTGAACTAATTAACCGTTTCTTGATTTACCCTTAATATTAACCTAAGACTTACTCTTTTTGATTCATTAAAGAATTTTTCCTATTCTATTAACCTTTTTATCGAGGTTTGATTTGAGAAGTTGCCTAACTATGTTTTCCATTTCAGTTGTTAAATTCTTATTATTGTACATGATTTTTTCTTAAAAAAAATTGAAAGTATTATTAGTTATATGTTTTTATGAGCTTAAACAGTGAATCTCACATCTTTAGAAGAAGCTCTTATTATTAATGTAATTATTCATTATCAGTCTATTTTTCTACTTCGGTAATTTGTCAACACGATCTCGATTCTAACCTCCTCTTTTAGCCATTGACCACGCCCCCTAACCATGCCACGTTACAATCCTTTTTAAAAACCTTTTGGTCGATGTATCATCTCAATTTATAGTGCTGGAGATTTGATTTTCATGCAAGCCTATGGTAATAACTTTTCATGTTGACTATTGAGTGCTTAATTTTTTGTCCCTTAAACACTTAGAGCGATTTGAGTGAATCCTTAGTGAGGATGTTAACTTTGTGATACTTTGAATCAAAGGTGATTACCTAGATAAGGGGGGATACCTATGTTTTTTATGAATAAAATGATCAACTTGGATCGTTTGAAACTCTGATGTTCTTTTAGATGAATTTTCAATGTACGATTACCTATGGATTATTTTGAAACATTATTGATAGGAGTTATAAGTTGAGAAGAATGAACCTTAATCGTGAGTTGAGGATTTTTCTTGAAGACAAGAAAATGTTAAAGTATGGGGGTATTTGACAAATCATAATATATACATATTTTAATCTCACATTTGGCATACTTTTGGATGATTTATCCCTTGAATTGTGGAATTTGATGCTCCTAATACATTAATTTCATGGTTTATACTTAGGAGAGCATAGGAGGATGAAAAGAACGAGAAACGGGCCAAAAACAGAGAAAATGGGCCAAAGTAAGAATTCCACAAGACTTGGAGTTCGCCACACGACCATGTCACTTTCACAGACTCGAACACGGCCCAGGGCTTGATTCACATGGTCGTGTCCCTGTCCTGACCCATTTTAATTTCACTCGGATTAGGATACTTGTGGGCAAAGGAAGGCATCCCGAAAGCCTATATAAACACCTTAGAGGGCAACCTAAAAGGGAGTTTGACAGAAGGCCTCTGTCAAGCCTTTCAACAGGAGCAAAGCCAGAGAGAGCTGAAATTAGGGAATTACTCGAAGAAAGCCAGTTGATCCATCTCAGAAGGCGGAATCACACTCAAGATTGAGGATCTTCCCTTTAATTTCCTTCAGGGGGTTTTAGGGTTTTTCTTTATGTTTTGTTATTTAATTTCTTCAGAGATTTATTCTTTTATAAACATGAACTAAACTCCTCAAATACCTGAGGGGGATGAAACCTAAGACAGATATTGTTATTGTTTTCTAAACCGTATGATAAATACTTGATTTGTTCTTAATTATTTGTTCTTAATTCTTGTGTTAATATTTTAGGATATTGATTCAAGTATTTATGTGCTTATTCAGAGGAGCAAAATTCCCTGTTTAAGAGTAGATCTAGCATAGTTAAGCAGAGTTGATCGCACTCCTAGATAGGACGATGAAAATCTACCGGATTAGGGTCAAACCTAATATGGGAGTCCATATATCGAGTTAATGCAACACTAGGGGTTTTAATTAGAAAAAGATTTCAATTAATCAACTTAGGGTTAGACGTTAGTAGCCTCAAGAGAGGTATTAATATAAATTAGGGAATCCTACGGATCAAGTCAAGTCAATAAATCATCTAGTTCAGAGTTAAATAACAAGTGAAATCTAGGTGGATTCTTCCTCGGGTATTGTATTAATCAATTGGTTTTCTCAGAAGTGTTTCCCCAATTCATTCTCTGTGTCTTTGCATCCTTAGCTTAGTAATTAGTTAGATAAACATTAAATCCCTTTTATTTTAGGCTAAATAATAGAAAGAAGGTCAGTCCTAGTACGTCTGGTTCCCTTGGGTTCGACATTCCAGTCTTGCCACTAAGCTATACTACTGTTCGATAGGTGCGCTTGCCTCAATCGTGGTGATAGTTAGTTTCTAGGCTCGATCATTCATTATATAAATATTAAAACTATCAGGTACACGATCAATATCACATGGCAATGTTCAACCATCCCAAAATCACCAGCCTATACATGCCATATATTACATATATATACAACTTTCAAAATACCAAAATACATAGTCGATAGTGTGGTTGAATTGCTGACGATCCCCGGATCCGAGCTAACTTTACTAACACTGTAAAACAGAGAAACACATCACACAGTAAGCTTTTAAAGCTTAGTAAGTTCGTAATATAATACAGTTAACTCATTGAATCAAACCAATCTTACAATTTAAACCATCACATAGATAATTTGTAACAGTCCAGTTAATACCCTAGTCAGAACAGTGGTTTCGGGACCACAAATTTGAGTCTGTATAATATTTAATATTATATTCTATGCCATTGATATATGAGTAAGCATGTGTTAAAGTTTCGCAGGTTAATTTATCTGTCTGTGTGTTTAATTTGACAAAAGGATTGAATTGCATTAAATGTGAAAGTTGCTTGCTATTTGTTAAAGTACCAAAGTGTTGTAACTTTGCAAAGTTGAAGGCCTTAAATGGAAATTAAGCCATTATCATATTAGTGGATGGCTAAAGTCATGAATAACCTTGATATTATATGTTTTGGATATTATTATGAAAGGCTAGTTTAGTAAATAGATAAATATTATGTTATAGCATAATAAAACATGAAAAAAATGGGCATGAATCATCCATCCTTCCACCGAAAATCAAAGAAAATAAAACAAGGTTTTAAGCTAGCTATATTCGGCCATTGTTCAAGCTTGAATTCAAGGTTCGTTTTTGATCGGTTTTTAATAATTTCTACATTTTTGCAATCGTTCCTTCGTCTACTATCAAACCCATGTTTCAATTTTGTGTATTGGTGATGTTTGTAAGTTATGCCATTGATGCTAGGTTGAGCTTTGTAATGTTTTAAGGTGTTAAATGATAGATTGGTGGTAGATAAACATGTTTTGTTCTTGAAGTTTTGATGAATTTAGCTTAATAGGGCTCAATTGAGAAAATGACAAATTTAGGGACTAATTTATAGATTTGATGAAAAATGTGGGTTTGTATGTGATATATATGTATTCAGTCAAGCTTGTGTATTAGTAGATTTTGTGAAATTGATGTTTTGAGAAAATTGGACTAAATTGCTAAGTTATGCAAACGTGAGGGCTAATTTGCAAATTGCCCTAAATGTGTGTCTTTAGATTGAATTGAAAGAACTAGTGAATAAAAGGGTTAATTCTGAATATGTATAGATCAAGAACCGAGAAAAATGGATTTAGATCGCGGGAAAGCGAAAGTTATCGAGTAGCCGTTTTCTATTTCGATAAACCGAATCCGAGGTAAGTCACTATACAAATAAATGAATATGTATGCATTTGAAATTGTTCATATGTTTAATGATGATAATGAATGTTTATGAGAAATTCTGTAATTGAATTTCGAGATAAGTTCGATATATTGACTAAGTTTGAGAAGCCTCGTACGAACCATGACATAGATACCTGTTCTGTTTTGTCATGTAAGACCACGTCTGGGACGTTGGCATTGATTTGAGAATCGTGTGAGACCCTGTCCGGGACAGTGGCATCGATATCTGATTATGTGTAAGACCACGTCTGGGACGTTGGCATCAATATAAGCTTTACGTATAAGACCAAGTCTAGGACGTTGGCATCATTATGATCCTTTTGTGTAAGACCATGTCTGGGACATTGGCATCCTTCTAATTCGTGTAAGACCCTGTCCGGGACAATGGCATCGATATTTGAGTACTTGTAAGACCTCGTCTGGGACGATGGCATTGTACTACTGTTCTAAGCTTTTGAAGTATCCTATTGGATTCCTTATGGTTCAACGAGAAAAATCTGTGATACGAATTACAATTACGAGTTAGGAACATATACGTGAATGTACATCCGTTTCAGGTACGTTGATAAATATATATATGCTTTGTATATGTATGGAAGGTAAGTATGTATGTGTATTGATGCAAATAAACCTTGAGATATATGTGTATTTGAGGTATGAGCAAATGAGATCTTTGGGATGTGTGGATTGGTAAGAAATGGCAAACCAATTGAACAAAGAGTTCATTTATGTGTTTGAATTAAGGTTATGTTAATGAATTCAAATTGACATAGTTATGAATGAATTATGTTAAGTTATTTTTATATGACTTACTAAGCTTTTGGAAAGCTTACTCTGTGTGTGTTTAATCTGTTTTATAGGTCGTCAAAGCTACTGAAGGCTCGGGACCGTCAAGGATCGTCGTCACACTACTAATATCATTTTGGTACACCTTGGATATGTATATAGCTAGATATGGCATGTATATGCTAGTTCTTGTAATGATTTATAAAGGGAACTTAGCCATGTGATTTGGCTAGTTATGTTTTGATATCATGCTTAGATGAATATGAATTGGAAAGTTGTTTTGGTATGACTAGTTAATATATGATATGGTTGATATGGTAAGTTTATAGACAAATGGTGCATAGGCATGATTGAGTTTTAGTTATAGAATTTGGTATGTTTAGAATTGGTTTTGAAGGTATATATATTGAATGAAAATTTAATGTATAGTTGTGATTATCTTAGTGATCAAATGTGCATGATTTGGATGGCTATTTGTATGTTTTTGGTTGCCATATATGCTTGATATGTGTTTGTAAATGATGCTTATAGGTATAAACCTTTTGGTTGGTATTTTGGCCTTGTAAATGGCCTATAATGTCACACGATTGTGGCACATAGGTGTGCCTTAGACCGTGGGTAATTTGGCAGGATGCAACCTAAAATCACACGGCCTCGACATGGGCGTGTCATCTGGCCGTGGTGTGCAAGTCAGTAGCTAGCATAAAAATACACGCCTCGCACGGCATGCTTGGTGGCCGTGGTGTGGGGAAGTCGATATATGTTTAAAAGTACACGGCCATGGCACTGCGCGCGTGCCTAATAACCGTGTTGGTATAGTCTGTTTAACCACGGATGGTTACACAGGGGTGTATAGAAGCCATGAAGGGCACATGGTCACCTCCCACGGGCGTGTCTCCCTTGTATTTTAGAAAAGTTTCAAATTTCATGGAATTTCATATGTGTTTCAGTTTAGTCCCGACTCGATTTATAAGCATGCTTAATGTCTCGAGGACCCGATTAAGGGACATTATGTCTGAGATTGATGATTGAATATATAATTTTGTCTGTGAATGTTTCCGATCTGTCCGGTAACGCTCTTAACCTTAATTTGGCGACGGACTCGGGATAGGGGTGTTACATAATTTAACAAAATACACAAACTCAACTATATCCAATACTCACATAGCCATCCATTCATATACTTTCAAATTTACCAACCACATAGGTTTCATACATACCTTTGCCAACACCTATTTTACAACCAATTTTTGCTATTCAATGCTCAATACCACATTCCGATCAATCTTCTTTATTTCTTCGATTCAATCACACACTTAGTGCCTCAATATAAAACTGAACTTAATTCGGTATCGCACACACAGTGCCATTCAGTAAAGCCAAAGCTTCCATTACTTTGCACACACAGTGCTATTCAATTCTGTCTCGATTTCAATTACGCACACTTAGTGCCACATTTATCAATCTCATATATAACATTTCTAATTCAATAACTATACATCCATTCATTTCACATCACATAGATATAAATTTAACAACTCGTACTGCATCCAAACTTACCTCGGACGTCGAAATACCGAAACTAGCTGATCAATCGAGTACTTTGTCTTTGCCTCGATCTCGATCCGAATCTCTCCTTTCTTGGTGTATACATATTAAAATTTAGCTCATTTAATAACAAATTCATTCAATTTAGTCCAAAAACATATATTTAGGGCATTTTACAAAATATCCCGTACATTTTCACATTTCGACACTTTAGTCCCTATTTCACAAAATCACAAAATACACAAAATTTCACTGCACCATGCTTAGGCCGAATTCTCCTTAGTCTCATTCAAGCCCATATATTTCATTTATTTCACATTTAGTCCCTCAAAATATTATTTTCACACTTTAGCCCAAATTAGCCAATTTCACTGAAAATTCAAAGAGAAAATATGTTAATCCTACATTAAACTTTCATATTTCATCAACTATCAACACAAAGTTCACATATTCATCAATGACACATCTCAAAATCTTCATCAATTTCTAAAATTAGAGCATGGGTTTGAAAGAACACGAGGCAAGGATTACAAAAACGTAGAAATCATCAAAAACCGAAGCAAAAACATACCTCAATCAAGAACTCAATGTGTCGAAACCCTTAAACTCTTTTTCTTTCCTTTTCTTCAACAATTTCGACAAGATAAGCATGAAATACCACTAATTTTAAGCTTTATTTTATTTAATATTAACTTATTACATAGTTTACCATCTTACCCTTTTATTAATTCATTTAAAATCCACCAACTAAAGCCCATTTTTGTCCATCCATTCTTTTAATGGTTTATTAACAACATAAGGACTTCTCATTTAGAAAGCCATGCAAAATAAGCACTTTAACAATCAGCACACAACTTTTACATTTTATGCGATTAAGTCCTTTTTCTTAATTCGACACACAAACGATAAAATTTTCACACCAAATTTTCGCACATGCTCAATCACATTTTATAAACACCAAAAATAATAAAAAATATTTTTTTGACCTCAGATTTATGGTCTCAAAACTACTGTTCCGACTAGGTTCTAAACCGGGCTGTTACATATTTGAGTAGGAATTGTATATGCAAATGTATGATGTGATTAAGGGTCAAACTTTGGCATGTTTTGATATGTTTTGAATGCTTTTGAAGTATGAATTTAAGATGGTTTGATGTCATAGGTGTGACCCAAAGTGTGGGTGGCAAATTGGCCTTGCAAATGGCCTATATTGCCCACACGGTTGTGCACACGGGTGTGTGGCTCGAATGTGTCTTTTAAAGTTTGCAAATTGAAACAAGTCAGACTCACACATGGGCTGGACACACGGGCGTGTGACTGGCCTTGTGAAATAAGTCAGTGACGACCACGAGTGAATCACATGGGCGTGTCCTCGGTCGTGTGGACAAGTCAGTATGTATGCCCTGTTTTGACACTGCTTGGACACACGTGTGTGTTTGAGGCCGTGTGAGGCACACGGCTTGCCCACACGAGCATGTGATCTCTGTAACTTTGAAAAATGTTTGATTTTTAGAAAAATTTGTATGTGCTCAGTTTAGTCCCGACCCCTTTCTAATGCATGTTTAAAGTCTTGTAGATCTATTTAAGGGACTTTATGATTATGAATTGTTAAATTAAGATGTGAAATGATTATAAATGTTTTGAATGTTCGATAATGCCTCTTAACCCTATTTCAGTGACGATTACTGGTTAGAGGTATTACATTTTATTGGTATCAGAGTTGTGGTTTAGTCGATTCTAGGACTAACGTAGAGCGTGTGAGTCTAGCTATACATGCCATATTTATAAACTGCGATAGTGTGATGATTCCTGACAATAAAAATGTATTTTCTATAGTAAATGGATCCTGATCGAGCCGTGGCAGATGACATAGAAAGTAATACGTCTGTTCCTGCTCAGGGGGCAACGCCGCCTGATTTTAGGCTGATTTAGAGTGGTCATGAAAGTGAGGCTAAACAAGCCTTTTATCAGATGATGAACGAACGGTTTACACAATACATTCGTACAAATCTGACTGTTCCACAACCATCTTCCTTATTGATTCCTTCTCAAATACCTGTTATGCCACCAGTTGTTGATCCAGTACGAATAATAAGCCACCGGTTGATAGAATCAGGAAACACAGGGCCAAAGAATCAAAGCCACTGTTGATGATGATGTTGAACGAGCTGAATTTTGGCTTGATAATTTGATCTGTGTGTTTGATGAGCTATCATGTACACCTGGTGAATGCATCAAATGTGTTGTATCATTTCTTCAAGATTCCATGTATCATTGGTGGAATACACTTATATTTGTAGGTATGAGAGAACGGGTTAATTGGGAATTCTTTCATAATGAATTTCGTAAGAAATACATTAGTCAGAGATTCATTGATCAGAAGCGTAAAGAATTCCTTAAGTTGAAACAGGGTTGTATGACTGTAACAGAATATGAATGGGAATTTGTGAAACTAAGCAGATATGTCCGGGAATGTGTATCAACCAAAGCAATAATGTGTAAAAGATTCAAAGATGGACTGAATGAAGACATCAAGTTATTAGTCGGGATTCTTGAAATAAAAGAGTTTGTTGTACTGGTTGAATACACCTGCAAAGCTGTAGAGGTTGGGAAAGAGAAAAGAAAAGCTGACTATGAACTTCGAGATGCACGTAACAGATTCTCAAATAAGTCTTTCCAATCGGCATCAAAGAAATTCTAAGATGACTCTAGCCGTTCAAAGGATATTGCAGGCTATCCTAGACGGGATCAAGATAGAACAGTTGTGAGCTCGAGAGCTACTTCAGTAGCAAGTGTTGGTAATGTCAGATCAAATCAACTAGACTGCAAATATTGTAGTAAATGACATCCTGGAAGTTGTAGATTGAATGATTAGACTTATTTTAAATGTGGATCGGTGGATCATTTTATCCATGTATGTCCTGAGTTAGCTGAACAAAACATAGTACAGAATTTGAGACTGAGTAACATGTTAGTTCGAGGTAGACCATACAGAAATATGGGTAATGTAAGTGGTAGTCAAAGAGGGACTAAAGACATAGCTATTAGATCCAAGGCTCGTGCACCTGCCAGAGCTTATGCTATTTGAGCTCGCGAATAAGCTTCGTCTCCAGATGTGATTACTGGTACTTTCACTCTTTATGACACTAGTGTTGTTGCATTGATTAATCTTGGTTCTACTCACTCTTATGTATGTGAAACTTTAGCATCCAGTAAGACTTCTCCTGTAGAGTCTACTGAGTTTGTGATTAGAGTATCAAACCCCTTAAGCCGGTGTGTTTTAATTGATACGGTGTGCAAGATTATTCTTTTGATGATTCGAGATTCATGTTTTCCGGCTAATTTGATGTTGTTGCCATTCGATTAGTTTGGTATAATTCTAGGTATGGATTGGTTAACTCTGCATGATGCTATTGTGAACTACAAACGGAAGACTATTGATTTGTGATGTCAGAAAAATGAAATTATTCGGATTAAGTCTAATGATCTGAATGGTTTACCGGTAGTGATATCTTCGATGTTAGCTCAGAAATATGTGAGAAAGGGTTGTAAAGCTTATTTTCTTATGTTCTTGACTCTAAAGTGTCAGAAAAGAAGATAGAATCAGTACCAGATGTGAGTGAATATCCAGATGTGTTTCCCGAGGAATTACTGGGTTTGCCACCGATTCAAGAGGTCGAGTTTGGTATCGAGTTAATGCTGGGGACGACTTCGATATCAATAGCTCCGTATAGAATGGCACCGCTTAAATTAAAAGACTTGAAAGTTCAGTTGCAAGAATTAACAGATAGACATTTCGCACGACCTAGTTTCACTCCCTCGGGTGCACCGATTTTGTTCGTGAAAAAGAAAGACGGAACTATGAGAATGTGTATCGATTATCAATAGCTAAATGCAGTGACTATAAAGAATAAATATCATCTTCCACAAATTGACGACTTATTTGATCAGTTCAAAGGGCTACAGTGTTTTCTAAGATAGATTTGAGATCGGGTTAATATTAGTTGTGAGTTAAAAACTCTGATGTGCCAAAAACTGCTTTCTGAACGAGGTACGAACATTATGCATTTCTAGTTATGCCTTTTGGACTTACTAATGCACCTACTGTTTTTATGGATTTGATTAATCGGATCTTTAAGCAGTATTTAGATTTATTCGTGGTTGTGTTTATAGATGATGTAACACCCCAAACCTGGCCCACAAGCCCTGACCGGATTTGGTATGTTACTGCGGAAAAACGTTTGAGAAGATTCGACTTAAAGATAAAATCATGACAACTTATTGAGTTTGTAAAACAGGGACCATTTAAAATCGTAAGTAAAGTGTGGTGTTTATAAAAATATCCGGATTAAAACCTTAATATATATTTTAAGATAAAGTTTGCTGAAAATAAACTTATTTCAAAATAATAAATCAATCGTCAATTTGCTTTAACATAATAAAAATACTCAAATAATTTAATTGGGCCTTATTACAATAAATACTTATTCAAATACTGAAAATACTAAAAATGATAAATTCTATTAAATAAGGAAAACAACTTCTGCATGGCCACCTTTGTATCCACTCCAACCCGGTCCGATCATCATACATCACCTGCGATGTTGGTAAAAAGTTGGGTGAGTCATACAGACTCAGTGTGTAATTAATCCACTGAATTCCACCCATATATTAACCACATATTAACCCATATATCAGATAACAAATATCATATTCACATATTATCACATTCTGGGCTCGGCCCATATTCAAATCACTTATCAGGTAACAGGGTAATTAACCGCATAATTTCCACATATCGAGCTTAGCCCATTTCCACACTGATCTACATTCATATACTAGGCTTGGCCCATTTCCACATTAAACCACATATCAACTGGGCTTGGCCCATTTTCACATCAAATACTCATATCAGATACAATATGCAAAGTGCACCCAACCCAACCTAGGGTCCATCCTCTACACACCCCCGTATCCGGCCACCACACACCAGGGGATTATCAAATCACCCTCTCCTTTTCACTCCAAAAGGCATTCAATGCCATCCACGTGCAATTAAGCACAATAATCCACAACGCGACCTCAGTCAGCGCCAATCCACGATGTAGCCGTAGCTAACATCAAAACCATGATGGGACACATAGTCACTCACCAACCACGATATGGCACATAGCCGATATCAACCACGATGAGGCACACAGCCACTCATCAAGCCACGCGAACTAAATCGCAATTAATCCACAACGTGACCTCAGTCAACATCAATCCACGATGTAGCTCAAGGCTAACACCAAACCACGTGCACTCAAGTACACCCGCATCTCTTCTTTCATATCATATCCCACCCATGCACATGCAACATATAATAATGTCATGATAATAATGCATGTACAGGTTGTTCAGACATACAATCTCATTCATATAGGCACATTCACATTCTTTCAATAATCAACACTGACCTAGTATTCGATATACCCCTTTAGGATATCCATATCACATCACTGTCACTGCACTGGTTAACACATAAACATAACACATACAAATATAGCATAAACCCGGAGAACGGTGGGTTAATCACACACCTGATAACCTGAAGCTCTAAGCTCTCGATCTCGATGCTATCGCTAAGCGACACTAGGCTATCAGCCTATAGCTTTCTCCTGCTGCTGGCCCATACCCCGGTGGCCAATCCTGAACCGCCGAGATAGATCTTTTCTTAAACTTCGGGATAGGGTTCACCCCTTCCCCTTCTTAACTGGTATTCGCCTCCATCATAACACTTAATCAGAACAATCGATTTAATCATCAGTATACGAAATCTTAACCAAATATCCACAACTTAACATACTTACTGAAATAATCTTGATTGCCGAAAGCTTGCTCTACGTCTGTCGATTTGCCCCTAGAAGACCATAATCCAAATCGGTCAACACTTAATCACATAGTATAGCCTAGGGCCGAGTACCATACTTGCTTACCTTAATCACTTTAATTCCAAAAGGGCTCCTTAGTGCTTCCTTAATGAAACGAATCCCGGAAAACTCCCTCAATTCACCTTGACGTTGGCTACACATAAGAGAACATATCACTATGGCCTTAATAGACATTCGGCCTACCTTAGACCAAAGCCCACTATAGATTTCGGTATACTTATTAAGAAGAACTCAAAACTGATTGCTAAGAGAGAACTTACTTACCACTACACCAGCACCCTTAGAGAAACGACTTCTAGATCCAAAAAGAAATAGTTTCGGCACCTTAATGATGAAAGAGATCACGCCAAAGTGGAGGGAATTTATGCTTAGAGGATTCGGCAATAAAGAACAAGGGTAGAGGGGTTTCGGCTTTTGTCAATAATGGAAGAAAGAATAGTTCTTGGGGAAGATGATGATTTCGAATGAACAAAGCAAAGAAGAAAAGATACCTATGGCTACTTCAACTTTCAGTTTTGGCTTCAAAGAAAAGAGAGGAAAAGAAAACCTCTTTTGACTAAAAACTTTCGGTCAAAGAGGAGAATGAAGAAAAGAAATCCCAAGAGCTGATCCTCCCCTATTTATGGTACCCAAATTCGGCCACCTATCTCCACTTATCAAATCCCAATTTAATCTCTTATTTTATCTCTTAATCACATATCTAAAAATAAATAAAGTAATTTATCACCTCATTTATCTATCATCTACCCATTCAAAATAAATAAAATAAAATAAATACTTTATCTCCTCCTTATCTTGCTCAAAATAACTAAATCAACAATTATCCCACCTATTTAAAATAAATAAAATAACCAACAATTATCCCCACTCTTAGCCAAAATTTAAAAGAATAAACAAGGCTTATCCTCATCCTTTGGAAGCCCATGTGCCGTCCAACCCCTTCCATTCTCTTTACGTCACATGCAAAAATAAAATAAAACACCCATTTGCTGCCCCCAGGTTTCGAACATGGGACCTGTTGGAGTCACCACACGTTACCAGCCACTTTGCTGCTAGCTCTTTTGCGTCATAAACCACCAACAATTCTTTTTAAGGCCTTCTTCTCCCTTAGCGCCAACTTGGAAAAATAAAATCACGCTTATGCTGCCCACAACACTCGAACCCAGGCCCTTCTCCCCTGCTCATGGCGTCATTCACCAAGCCCTTAAGTGGCGCCTTGCAGCCACTTTACCAAGGCTATTCTTATGTCCAAAAACGCCTAAAACTTCCCTTAAGGCCTCTTTAGCCCAATTCCCCTTTTTAACACCAAAATAAAAGTCTCCAATGATTCTCACGTTGCTCGAACCTCCTCCCCCTTGGCACTCCCTTTGACGCAACCTTCTCCCCTTGCACCCTTACGCCTTTATGCCACTTTACCACATGGTTCCTTGTGTCATGCTTCACACGGAATTCCTTTTAAAGCCTCATTTACCTAGCTCCCCCCTTTTAACTTAAAAACCAATAATTTTCCAAAGCTTTCTCTTCCATCCTAGAATTTTAAAAACCCTTAATACACTTCCAAACACTGCCAAAACCTACTAACTCATGAATTATGCACGAACGCATGACCCCTAATCTAGGATGTTACAGATGACATATTGATCTATTCCTATGAGGAATCTGAACATGTTGAACATCTTAGATTAGTGCTACAGAGTTTACGTGATAAGCAGTTGTATGCAAAATTCAGTAAAAGTGAGTTCTGGTTAAGAGAAGTCAGTTTTTTGGGACATATTGTATCAGCATCGTATATTTGGGTTGATCCGAGCAAGGTTTCAGCAATTTTAGAGTGGAGACCTCCGAGAAATGTGTCAGAAGTTCACAGCTTTCTGGGACTAGCGGGATATTATAGGCGGTTTGTAAAAGGCTTTTCTATCATTTCAACCCTGATGACGCGACTCCTTTAGAAAGATGTTAAGTTCGAGTGGTCAGAAAAGTGCCAGAAAAGTTTCGATCAATTGAAAGCTTTGTTAACTGAAGTCCCAGTGTTAATTCAGCCAAAATCGGGTAAAGAATTCCTTGTTTATAGTGATGCGTCTTTGAATGGTTTGGGTTGTGTTTTCATGCAGGAAGGAAAAGTTATAGCTTACGCCTCGAGACAGTTAAAGCCAAATGAAAATAACTATCCTACACATGATCTGGAATTGGTAGCTATTGTGTTTGCATTGAAGATATGTCATCACTATCTGTTTGGGGAAAAATGTCATGTTTATTCCGATCATAAAAGTTTAAAATATTTGATGACTTAGAAAGATCTGAATTTACGACAGGGAAGATGGTTAGAGTTGTTAAAAAATTATGAGCTTGTGATTGACTACCTTCCGGGAAAGGCTACTGTCGTTGTTGATGCTCTGAGTCGAAAATCGTTGTCTGATTTACGAGCGATGAACATCTAGTTGACCTTATCAGATGATGGTTCGCTACTAGCTGAGTTGAAAGCAAAACCGTTATTTATTCAACAGATTTGTGAAGCTCAGAAAGTTGATAAAGAATTGATAGGAAAAAGGGCTCAATGTGAGGCGAATACTGATTCAGAGTTCAGAGTTGATATTGAAGGTTGTTTCAGATTCAAAGACCGAATATGTGTTCTGAGAAATTCAGATTTGTTACAAATGATTTTGAATGAAGCTCATAGTAGTCGATTATCAGTTCATCCGGGTAGCACAAAAATGTATAATGATTTGAAACAACTTTATTGGTGGCATGGTATGAAACGAGATATCTCTAACTTTGTTTCGAAATTTTAATTTGTCAGCAAGTTAAAGCTAAGCATCAAGTACCTTCTGGGTTACTTCAGCCAATTATGATGCCCCAGTGGAAATGGGACAGAGACACGATGGATTTTGTATCGGGTTGCTGTTGTCACCGAGTAAGAAAGATGCAATATGGGTTATTGTGGATAGATTGACTAAATCGACTCATTTTATTCCGGTTCGTACAGATTATTCACTTGATAAACTTGTTGAGTTGTATATTTCTCAGATTGTGAGATTACACGGAGTACCTATTTCTATTGTTTCAGGTAGAGATCCGAGGTTCACATCGCGGTTCTAGAAGAAACTGTAAAATGCACTAGGTACGAAACTACACTTTAGTATTGCTTTTCATCCACAAACAAATGGTCAGCCCAAACAAATCATTCAGATACTCGAGGATATGTTGAGATGTTGCATTCTTGAGTTTGAAGGTACGTGGGAACAATACTTGCCACTGATTGAATTTGCATATAATAATAGTTTTCAATCGAGTATCAAAATGGTATCTTTTGAGGCTTTGTACAGTCGTAAATATCGAACACTATTGTATTGGACTGAGTTTAGTGAGAATAAGATACACGGGGTCAATTTGATCAAAGAAACCAAACAGAAAGTGAAAGTGATTCGCGATAGTTTGAAAGTCGTGTCAGATCATCATAAATTATACGCAGCTTTGAAATGTAAAGATATTGAATTTCAAATCGGGGATAAAGTGTTTTAAAAGTCTCGCCATGGAAGAAAATAATCCGATTTGGTCGTAAAGGCAAATTGAGTCCGAGATTTATTGGGCAGTATGAGATTGTAGAGCGTATCGGGCCAATTGCTTACAGATTGTTGTTACCACCTGAGTTTCTATGCTACGACGATATCGATCCAACCCATCACAGGTAATTTCTCCGTCTGAAATAGAGATCCGATTCGATATGACATGTGAGAAAGAATCGATCCAGATTTTAGATCTCGAAGTGAAAGAATTGAGAAATGAGAAAATCTCATTAGTGAAAGTCTTATGGCATCGACACGGGGTTGAAGAAGTGACGTGGGAGCCCGAAGATGCTATGAGAGAACGTTACCCAAACCTTTTCACCGGTAAGATTTTTGGGAACTAAAATCCTTAAGAGGGAGAATTATAATAGTTCGGTTTAGACCCTAGTTAGAAGAGTAGTTTCGGGACCAGAAATCCGAGTTAGAAAAATATTTTAATATTATTTTCCGTGCTTATAGTATGCGAATTGATGTATGTGAAATTTCTGTGACTTAATTTATCCGTTTGTGTGTTTAATTTGATAAAAGGACTTAATCGCGTAAAATGCAAAACTAGCATGCTATATGTAAAGGTATCAATTTGCTATGGCTTTGGAGTCCTTATGTTGTTATTAAACCATATGAATATTGGATGGACAAAATGCCTTAAGATAGTGGATTCCTAATAAATGCCTTAAGATAGTGGATTCCTAATTATATTAATAAGGCTAGATAAGTAATTTGTAAAATAAAAGATTAATTAAACATAACCAAAGCCAAAATCTATCATCTTTTATGTACATAACCGAAAATCACAAAAGAAAAATAGGTTTTAAGCTCTTCAAATATTCGGCCATTGAGAGTGTGATTTGAGGTATGCTTTTGAATCGGTTTTTTATAATTTCTACGTTTTTCTGATCGTTGCTTCAAGTGCTACAAAGCCCATTTTTTAATTTTTGATTTTGACGATGAATTTGTGTTTTGCCATTGATGATGGCTTGTGATTTTTATTGTTTGATGAAAGAAAATAAAAGATATGTGATAGATTATAATGTTTTATCTTTGGATTTTTGGTGAATTTGGGTAATTTAAGCTAAATTGTGAAAATAATATTTTGAGGGACTAAAATGTTAAATAAATTAAATATATAGACTTGTATGAGTATAAGGAATATTCGACCTAAGCATGAAGTAGTGGAATTATGTGTATTTTGTGTTTTGTGAAATAAGGACTAAATTGTGAAAAATGTAAATTTTAGGGGCTTAAGTGTAGAAGGCCTAAATATGTGTTTGTGGATTAAATTGAATGAATGTTGATTAAATTAGTTAAATTTGAATTTATTTTGATTGAGAACGAACGAAATCAGAATTAGATCAGGGGAAGTCGAATATAGTCGAATAGTCGAGTAGTCGATTTCATCCGTCAATATCCGAGGTAAGTTCATAAGTAAATAAAAGTTGTTATATCTTATTGTATCTATTTCATTTGTACCGACTTGAATTATTATTTGTGTGAATCAATATGCTGAAATGAATTAAGCATGGGAGCAATATTTACGAGCCTGAAATATTCGAGATATGACGTCCGAAAGCCCCGTACGAACCTTAAGAATAGTTAGGATACATATGTCATGACATAGGATTCCGTTATGTTATTTCATGTAAGACCATCTAGGACTTTGGAATCGATTTGTGTTTATGTGTAAGACCATGTCTGGGACATTGGCATCGTATTTGATTCGTGTAAGACCCTGTCTGGGACAGTAGCATCGATATGTGTTTAAATGTAAGACCATGTCTGGGACTGTAACAGTCCGGTTTATACCCTAGTCGAAATAGTGGTTTCGGGACCACGAATCTGAGTCTGAAAAATTTTTAAATATTATTTTCTGTGTTAATTATATGTGAATTTGTTTGTGTGAAAGTTTCATATAAAAATTTGATTGTTTGTGTGCTTAATTTAATAAAATGACTCAATCGCGTAAAGTGTAAAAGTTACAAACTATAGTGAAAAGTGCCTATATGGTAGTGGCTTTATTATATGGGGTCCCTAAAGGGTAATTAACCCATTTAAAAGATAGTGGACTATACCTAGTCAAAAATGGCCATGAAATTGTTGTTATAAAATATTATTTTATAAGGTTAATAAGGTAAATTCGTAATAAAACATAAAATGCATGTTATCATCTTTATTTTTTTTTACTTAGGCAAAAATGCATAAAGAAAAGAAGAACAAAGCTTAACATTCGGCCAAGGAGAAATTTGGTGATTTAAGGTTAGTTTTTGATCGGTTTTCGATAATTTCTACGTTTTTGTAATCGTTGCTTCGAGAGCTTTAAAACCCATGTCTCAATCTCATGAATTGATGATGTTTGTGTAAAATGCCATTGATGCTATGTTGAGTTTTGTGATGTTTTATGGTGTTAAATGATAGGTATGTAATGGATGAACATACTTTGTTCTTGAACTTTTGATAAATTTAGCTAAATAGGGCTAAATAGAGAAAATGGTAAATTGAGGGACTAATTTGTGAATTTGATGAAATATTTGGACTTGTATAGTCCCTAGGGATATTCGGCTAAGCATGAGCATGGGTGGATTTTGTGAATTTGTTGTTTTGTGAAAAATGGACTAGATTGATAAAATGTGCAAATGTGAGGGCTAAATTACAAATAGCCCTAAATGTATATCTTTGGATTAAATTGAATGAACTAGTGAATAAAAGAGTTAATTTTGAATATGTTAAGATCAAGAACCGAGGAAAACGGATTTAGATCACGGGAAATTGAAAATAAACAAATAGCCGTTCTCGTTCCAATAAACCAAATTTGAGGTAAGTCACTATACAAATAAATGTACTTGTATGAAATTATAATTATTCCTATGACTAATGTTGACAATGGATGTTTATGAGAGGATTGTGGATATGAATTCCGAGATAAGTTCGAATATAAAAGGTGTACTAAGCTATGTTTAAATGTTGTAAAACGAATGGTTATGATGTCATTGAATTATAGATGCTATGTGAGAAATGGATTTTTGTGGCACTAAGTGTGCGTAAATGGAAATGTAACCGAGATGATTTGCACTGTGTGTGTGACATATTATAAGCTTCGGCTTTGTGGATGGCACTGTGTGTGTGATACCGATTTAAGATCAGATTATTATAAATGCATTAAGTGTGCGATATCATTTAAGCTTCGGCTATGAGTTGGGGCACTAAGTGTGCGATCATAATTAATGAATAGCACTGTGTGTGCATACAATAGAAGCTACGACTTTAATGAATAGCACTGTGTGTGTGAAATAATATAAGTTTCGACTTTGTGATTAGCATTGTGTGTGCGATATTGATAGAAGCTATGGCCTTAACAATTAGCACTGTGTGTGAGAAAAGACAAAAGTTTTGGCTTATTGAATATGCACTGTGTAACGGACCAATTTTTGACCCTAATCGGAATAATGGTTTCGGAACCACGAATCTGAGCCGATAAATATTTCTTAAAATTTATTTTATGTTTATTATATGTGCGTTGATGTGTGTGAAAGTTTCGTAGAAAAGTATTATTGATCGAGTGTTTAATTTGATGAAAAGGATTTAATCGTGAAAAGCGAAAAATTTGCATCCTAAGGTGTAGTGTACTAAATTGCTTGTGGCTTTTTAAGTGGGTGTCCTAAAAGGGCAATTAGCCCATTGACCATAGTGATGGATGGCAATGGACCAAGTTAGCTAGATTTATATATATGTTGGTTTAATTAAATTTTATTATATGCTTATGTTAATATTTTATAAAAAAAAAATGTTAGTGTATAGGTTTATTTAAAGCATAAAAAAAGGCCACTATCTTCTCTTCTCTCATAGCCGATTGTAGCAATTGAAAGGAGTAAATTAAATTGTTCTTCTTGCATGGGAGGGCTTGCATGTCAAATTCCCCAAAATTATAGTGTAGTGGACGGTAAGCATGCTTTGAATGTCATGATTTTAGTGTTTTATAACTAAAGTATAGTTTAGTTAATAAGCATGCTATAATAGAAAATAGATTAAGTAATAAAACAAAAAGAATTATTTTGTTCTCTCCTTCTCCCTATCTTCTTCACCGAAGCTATTGAAAGAAAAAGGGAAAGATTCAAAAACTTCATTGTTCGGCCATGCATGTAGTAGTAAGGTGGGTATTCTAGCTTGATTGAGCAAATATTCACATATGGGTTTTAGTTGCTTTAAATGCTAATAAAATCATGTTAAAATTTTGAGATTTAGCATGCTAATATTCGGCGTAAGATGAGTACTTTTATGTGTATTTTGAGTTGAAAAAAACAATGTCTAATATTGATTCAAAAACAACATGAATTGCCTAAGAGTCTTAAAAGAATTGAAGACTTGTGATTTCAATTATATTAGAATTATAGAAATTATTATAGATTGAGCATGTAAATGCTCTTACCATTCAGCTGTAGTGAATGATTTTAAATGGTGGCTATTTAGCTTGTTATTTGGTCTTGTAATGAAGAAAATATATGGGTATTTTGAGTTAACAAATTCGGTCATGAGGGAAGAAGAAATCAAGTTGATATATTCGGCCTTCATGAATTTGTATAAGTTGTTTTATAAAGATAAAATCATAAAGGCTTGTTTGAATTTTAGGATTAATCGGCAAGTTGTATATTTTAAATATATATATGTATATGATGATTTTGATTTTCTTTTTGCGAATAAAAAAATGTGGTTGAATTGGTTTAATTTTTGAACCGAATTAGATCCGGAACAAAAGGAAAAGAAGTTGGAACGAGGAAAGGCTAAACTAAGCGAATAGCCGGAAGTTTCGAATCTATCAAACTCCAAAGTAAGTCCTAAAACTATAATATATTGAATGATTATTTACGAATCTATCATATGATAATGCTTGATAAATTTTAGTATATATATTAATGTCATAGCCGAATGTGTACAAGTAAATTAGAAGGGTTTCAATTGTTTAATGTAAGTAAGTCAAACTAAATTCGATATGCGAGATAATCATGGAAAATGCATAAAATGATTTATCGTATTGATTTATTTCGGCTTTAAGCCTCTAGCGTGCCTAGTCTTGGTGATTTATTTCAGCTTTAAGCCTAGCAGCCTCGTCTTGGTGATTTCTTTCAGCTCTAAGTCCAAAGAGCCTCGCGTCTTGGTGTTATTTAATTCAGTCGCATCGCTTAGCGTGCTTGTTGCCGGTGATGTGTTTTATTAAGAAACAATTGAATATTCTTCAAGGCAACTTTAATTAACGTATCTAGCAAATCGGCTCAAGTAAGTATGTAAGGTATGTTATGCCTAATATTACTTGAGTCAATTTGATATTGTGAGAACTATGTTATGTATAATTGGGCTGTGATTAATGTGTTTGAGTATCATATGACTGAAGTTGAGTTTGATGTACTATTATGGAGATTCGGTTTACATGTATAAATGCTTAGAATACAAGAAATTTTAATATGGTAGTGTGGTTGATATGAATGCTATAATTACACAACTTGGTGTATGTGATACTTGTAAAATATATTAAGTCGTATTGCAAAGTAATACAGGTTTATGGAATCGAAGTATAATTTCTTCGGTTAATGTACTAATAAGATTTAGCTTTATGTAAATAAATTATCATAATTAAATGTCTGTATACAATGTCGTAAGTTGAATAATTTAAATGTTATGTTATTATGAATTTAGGACTTACTAAGCTAGTAAGCTTAATTGTGTGAAACATTTCCTCTGTTTTATAGATTTTGGTTACGCTACGGGCTCAAGACGGATCGTCAAGAAAGTCGCCAACACTATCAATCTATATTTTGGTACTCTTTTATTTGGGTTTTCTTTTGGTTAAAGGCATGTATAGGAACGACTTTGTCTTTGTTTTGATGGAAACTTTTGGTTCATGTATATAATAGCTATGCGAATATGGCTAAACTTTTAGTTAAGTATGCTCTTGTGCTTTTTGATACAATGTCGGTTTATGTTGGCAATGTTTATGCATCCATAATCGAAGATTTATCGTTTTTGATAAGGAAGTGTATGTATACGAAATGAATCCTAGAATTAAGGATGTGGTATGTTCGGTTATAAGTTAGTTTTCAAAATTTGTAACGAAAACAGTTGGTTGTTAATAGTGATGATGTGATTTAGAAAAATCACTAAAAATAGAATAAGTTGAATTAGAAGGTGAATGAGGTATAGAATCAAAGCTTATTGTGTCTATTTGGTTATGAAAGAAACAGAGTAGGCAAAGGAGTTTTATGTTATGAGATATTTAAATTTTTGTGAGACACATTCGAATGGATTCGTGAGTCCATGTTCTGTCTTGGGAAAATTGTCATAAATTGTACAAAAATAATTAGAGAACATAGTTTATATGCTTAGAATCCAGTCTATTTTTGATTGGAATAAACAAGAACATTATTGAAATTTTGTGCAATGAGAAAAATGAGTTTTTGTAATGATAGGTCAGAATCATCAACAGTGAAATAGGGGAAAATTTAAGAAAAATCTGGTATTGATTGACCAGACCAAAAATTCTGGAAAAATTATGGTAAATTCTTATACGAGTCTAGTTTCAAGGAAAATTTACGGATTTGAATTTCGAGTTGTAACTCGAATTATGGTCAAATTAGTCAGCATGACGCATTTTGACAGCTTTAAATTTTTTATGTTCTGAACTTGTAGTCAAGTCTAGAAATGCCACATACTCGATTCCGGCGATGGTCTCGGGTAAGGGGTGTTACACACTGTGTGTGTGCGATACCAAAAATAAGTTCAGTTTAACATATTGGCACTAAGTGCGTGATAACGATTATGTTCGGTTATGAAATTGGCACTAAGTGTGCGTTACATTGCTAATAAACAGCACTGTGTGTGCTCTACATTGCTAATAAACAGCACTTTGTGTGCTCTCCTTTTTCAGTAACGACACTAAGTGTGCAATATTTTATTTGATTTGCACTAAGTGTGTGGAGTTACGGATCCATTAAGACATTAACCCACTAATGGAGATACCCGATAAATATTATTTATGTAAATAATGCATGATATATTGGTAACATAGTACTAATGAGGTAAGTTGCTCTTACTTTACGAGATTAAAGGAACGAGATGTAATTCATTAATCTATGAGCTTGTCTGAAAATAAATATATAGTATGTAAGTATGAGGTAATACCAGGATATTGAGTAGCATGAATGGTGAGTAACTAAGTGTTGATTAAGGTATGTATGATAGCTATGTGGATAATGATAGTTTTAAGAGTTGAAAGAATAGATGCTTGAGTATAGGGTTGAGATTGATAATGAGCTAAAGAAAGAATGAGATGAATCTGTTTCAGGTACGTTGATTATACAACAAATGTGTATATAAGGTAAGTGACTAGGTGTTTTACTATGTTGGATTGGAAATATGTTACATGAAAGCATATATGAAAAACTATGTGTTTGTGGTTCTTGAATTGGTAAATGTGGTAATTTGGCCAAGAATATGAATCAAAGTATAAATGTGAAAATTTTACCTTGTAGAAGAAATGTGCCAATGTGGTTATATGTTTACATACTTTACATTTGTGTATTGACTTACAAAGCTTTTGGAAAGCTTACTCTGTTTGTGTTTAATCTGTTTTATAGGTCATCAAAGCTACTGAAGGCTCGGGAACATCAAGGATCGTCATCACACTACTAATATCATTTTGGTACACCTTGGATATCTATATAGCTAGATATGGCATGTATAGGCTAGTTCTTGTGATGATTTGTAAAGTGAACTTAGCCATGTGATTTGGCTAGTTATGTTTTGGTATCATGCTTAGATGAATGTGAATTGGAAAGTTGTTTTGGCATGATTAGTTGATATATGACATGGTTGATATGGTAAGTTTATAGACAAATGGTGCATAGGCATGATTGAGTTTTAGTTATGCAAATTGGTATGTTTAGAATTTGTTTTGAAGGTATATATTGAATGATAATTTAATGTATAGTTGTGATTATCTTAGTGATCAAATGTGCATGATTTGGATGGCTATTTGGTATTTTTTTGGTTGCCATATATGCTTGATATGTGTTGGTAAATGATGCTTATAAGTATGAGCCATTTGGTTGGCATTTTGGCCTTGTAAATGGCCTATAATGTAACACGGTTGTGGCACATGGACGTGCCTTAGACCGTGGGTAAATTGGCAGGATGCAGCCTAAAATCACACGGCCTCGACACGGGTGTGTCATCTGGCCGTGGTGTGCAAGTCAGTAGCTAACATAAAAGTACACGGCCAAAGTACACGAGCGTGCTTGGTGGCCGTGGTGGGGAAGTCAGTATATAAACACGATGGGACACACTAGGGTGTCTAGAAGCCGTGGAGGGCACACGGTCTCCTCCCACAGGCGTGCCTTCTCTGTATTTTAGACAAGTTTCAAATTTTCATGGAATTTCATATGTGTTTCAGTTTAGTCCCGACTCGACGTCTAAGCACGATTAAGGTCTCGAGGACCCGCTTAGGGGACATTATGTCTGAGAATGACGATTGAATGTATGATTTTGTTCGTGAATGTTTCCGATCTGTTCGGTAACGCTCCTAACCTTAATCCGACGATGGACACGAGATAGGGGTGTTACATTTGATTGGTATCAGAGCTACGGTTTAGCCGATTCTTAGACTAACATAGTGTGTCAGAGTCTAGCTATACATGCCATATATCTGAACTGTGATAGTGTGATGAATCCTGACGTATAAAATGTGATTTTCATATAGTAATGGATCTCGAAAGAGCTGTAGCTAACGACGTAGAAAGTAACGTGCCTGTTTCCGCGCAAAGGACAACACCCTTTGAATCGAGACCGGCTAGGAGTGGCCAAGAGGGAGAAGCTAAACAAGCTTTATTCTAGCTGATGAGTGAGTGGTTCACTCAATTTGTGAGAAATAACCCCACTATTTTGCAACCTCTGCCCCCGATTAACCTCCCTTAGACATCTGCTTTGCTTTCGATTACGAATCTGAATCTAATGAACAAGCCCCCAGTTGATGAAATTCTTAAGTATGAGGTCGGAAAGTTTAGGGCTACTAATGATGATAATACTGAGAAAGTCGATTCTGAAGCTCATAATGAAAGAAAAAGATCGATGAGTAATTTTTCTCAACCTTCGACAACGAAATATAGAGATACAAATAATAGATTAGATGTTTCAATCGGACATACGGGTAGAGATCGTGTGAGACCAAATGTTAGCCTGAGAACTCAAGCTCCAATTGAATCAAATGATGGAAGTACTAAAAGCAACAAACCTGAGTGTAGAAAGTGTGGAAGACGACATGTAGGAAAATGTTGTGGCAAGTATAACAATAAAGTTTGTTATAAATGTGGGTCACGAAATCACCTCATTTGAGATTGCTCAAAGATGGCGAGTATTGAAAATGTCAGATCCGAGTGATTCAAGTGTAAACGTTGTGGTAAAAGATATTTGGGGAATTCTAGATTGAATAATCAAGCTTGCTTCAGATGTGGATCGTTGGATCATTTTATTCGAGATTGCCCAGAGCCTGTTGAACAAGAGACTACCCAGAATCTGAGATCAGATAACGCCTTAGAAAGAGATAGACCTTTCTAAAATATCAGAAATGTTAGTAGTAGTCAAAGGTCTACGAGGGATACTGTTGAAAAATCTGAAATTAGAGAGCCAACTAGAGTGCATGCTATTCGAGCTTGTAAAGAAGCTTCATCTTCAGATATTATTATGGGTACATTTACTTCTATGATTGCTTTGATAGACCCTGGTTCTACACATTCATTTGCATGAATTTAGTATTAAGCGAGACTTTGTTTGTTGAGTCTACTAAATTTTCTATAAAAGTATCGAAACCCTTAGGTAAAAGTGTCATTGTTGATAAAGTATCTATTTTCCTGCTAATCTGATGCTATTACCATATGATAAGTTTGACATAAATCTGGTATGGAACGATATTTCTAATTTTGTGTCGAAATGTTTAATCTGTTAACAAGTAAAAGCTGAACATCAAGTTCTGTTTGGTTTGCTACAGTCAATTCTGATTCCTGAATGGAAATGAGATAGAGTGACAATGGATTTTGCTTCTGGTTTGCCTCAGACTTTGGGATAGAGAGATGTGATTTGGGTCATAGTTGATCGATTGATGAAATCTACCTATTTTATTCCGATAAAGATCTGAGGTATACATCGAGGTTTTGGACGGAATTGTAAGAAGCTTCAGGCACAAAACTGCATTTCAGTGCAACTTTTCATCTGCAAACAGATGTTCAATCTGAGCGGATCATTCAGATTCTTGAAGACATGTTAAGATGTTGTATACTTGAGTTTAATGGTTCGTGGGAACGGTATCTGCCATTGATTAAATTTACATACAATAATAGCTTTCAAACAAGCATTAAAATGGCACCATATGAAGCTTTGTATGGCTAAAAATGTCGAACACCACTGTATTGGACGAACTCAGTGAGAATAAGTTATATGGAGTTGATTTGATAAAAGACTCATAACAGAAAGTGAAACAGATCCGAGATTGTTTGAAAGCAACATCTGATCGTCAGAAGTCTTATGCAGACTTGAAATGAAAAGATCTAGAATTTGAGATAAGCGACAAAGTATTTCTGAAAGTGTCTCCGTGAAAGGAAGTACTTCGATTCAGACGTAAGGGCAAATTAAATCCGAGGTTCATCGGACCGTATGAGGTTATTGAACATGTCGGGCCTGCTGACAATAGATTGAAGTTGCCTACAAAGCTGGAAAAGATACACAACGTATTTCATGTTTCAATGCTCCGTAAATATCGATCCGATCTGTCACATATGATTGCCCAATCTGAAATTGAAATCCAATCTAATATGACATACGAAGAGGAACCGATTCGTATCCTAGCTCGTAAAGTGAAAGAGTTGAGAAATAAGAAAATTCCATAAGTAAAAGTACTGTGGAATCGACATGGGATAGAAGAGGCTATGTGGGAGCCTGAAGATTCAGTGAGACAATAATATCTGACTTTGTTTAACGGTAAGATTTTCAGGGACGAAAATCCCTAAGGGGGGAGAATTGTAACAGTCAGATTTATACCCTAGTCAGAACAGTGGTTTCGAGACCAAGAATCTGAGTCTGAAAAGTTTTTAAATATTATTTTCTGTGTTAATTATATGTGAATTAGTTTGTGTGAAACTTTCGTATAAAAACTTGATTGTTTGTGTGCTTAATTTAATAAAAGGACTCAATCACGTAAAGTGTAAAAGTTACAAACTATAGTGAAAAATGCCTATATGGTAGTGGCTTTATTATATGAGGTCCCTAAAGGGTAATTAACCCATTTAAAAGATAATGGACGGTACCTAGACAAAAATGGTCTTGAAATTGTTGTTATAAAATATTATGTTATAAGGTTAATAAGGTAAATTAGTAATAAAACATAAAATGCATGGTATCATCTTTATTTTTTTACTTAGCCGAAAATGCATAAAGAAAAGAAGAACAAAGCTTAGCATTCGGCCAAGGAGGAATTTGGTGATTTAAGGTTACTTTTTGATCGGTTTTCGATAATTTCTACGTTTTTGTAATTGTTGCTTCGAGAGCTTTAAAACCCATGTCTCAATCTCATGAATTGATGATGTTTGTGTAAAATGCCATTGATGCTATATTGAGTTTTGTGATGTTTTATGGTGTTAAATAATAGATATGTAATGGATGAACATACTTTGTTCTTGAACTTTTGATAAACTTAGCTAAATAGGGCTAAATAGAGAAAATGGTAAATTAAGGGACTAATTTGTAAATTTGATGAAATGTTTGGACTTGTATAGTCCCTAGGGATATTCAGCTAAGCATGAGCATGGGTGGATTTTGTGAATTTGGTGTTTTGTGAAAAATGGACTAGATTTATAAAATGTGCAAATGTGAGGGCTAAATTGCAAATAGCCCTAAATGTATATCTTTGGATTAAATTGAATGAACTAGTGAATAAAAGAGTTAATTTTGAATATGTTTAGATCAAGAACCGAGGAAAAAGGATTTAGATCGTGGAAAAGCGAAAATAAACGAATAGTCATTCTCGTTCCGATAAACCGAATTTGAGGTAAGTCACTATACAAATAAACGTACTTGTTGAAGGTATAATTATTCCTATGACTAATGTTGACAATGGATGTTTATGAGAGGATTGTGCATATGAATTCTGAGATAAGTTCGAATATAAAAGGTGTACTAAGCTATGTTTAAATGTTGTGAAACGAATGGTTATGATGTCATTGAATTATAGATGCTATGTGAGAAATGGATTTTGTGGCACTAAGTGTGCGTAAATGGAAATGTGACTGAGATGATTTGCATTGTATGTGTGACATATTATAAGCTTCGGCTTTGTGGATGGCACAGTGTGTGTGATACCGGTTTAAGATCAGTTTATTATAAATGCACTAAGTGTGCGATATCATTTAAGCTTCGGCTATGAGTTGAGGCACTAAGTGTGCGATCATAATTAATGAATAGCACTGTGTGTGAGAAACAATAGAAGCTTTAATGAGTAGCAATGTGTGTGCGAAATAATATAAGTTTCGACTTTGTGATTCGCACTGTGTGTGCGATATTGATAGAAGCTACGGCCTTAACAATTAGCACTGTGTGTGCGAAAAGACAAAAGTTTTGGCTTATTGAATATGCACTGTGTGTGTGCGATACCAAAAATAAGTTCAGTTTAACATATTGGCACTAAGTGTGCGATAACGATTATGTTCGGTTATGAAATTGGCACTAAGTGTGAATTACATTGCTAATAAACAGCACTGTGTGTGCTCTCCTTTTTCAGTGACGACACTAAGTGTGAAATACGTTATTTGATTTGCACTAAGTGTGCGGAGTTACGGATCCATTAAAACATTAACCCACTAATGGAGATACTCGAGAAATATTATTTATGTAAATAATGCATGATATCTTGGTAACATAGTACTAATGAGGTAAGTTGCTCTTACTTTACGAGATTAAAGGAACTAGATGTAATTCATTAATCTATGAGCTTGTCTGAAAATAAATATATGGTATGTAAGTATGAGGTAATACTAAGATATTGAATAGCATGAATGGTGAGTAACTAAGTGTTGATTAAGGTATGTTTGATAGCTATGTGGATAATGATAGTTTTAAGAGTTGATAGATACTTGAGTAGGAGGTTGAGATTGATAATGAGCTAAAGAAAAAATGAGATGAATTTGTTTCAGGTACGTTGATTATACAACAAATGTGTATATAAGGTAAGTGACTAGGTGTTTTACTATGTTGGATTGGAAATATGTTGCATGAAAGCATATATGAAAAACTATGTGTTTGTGTTCTTGAATTGATAAATGTGGTAATTTGGCCAAGAATATGAATCAAAGTATAAATGTGAAAATTTTACCTTGTAGAAGAAATGTGCCAATGGGGTTATATGTTTACATATTTACATTTGTGTATTGACTTACTAAGCTTTTAGAAAGCTTACTTTGTGTGTGTTTAATCTGTTTTATATGTCGTCAAAGCTACTGAAGGATCGGGACAGTCAAGGATCGTCATCACACTACTCATATCATTTTGGTACACCTTGGATATCTATATAGCTAGATATGGCATGTATAGGCTAGTTCTTGTGATGATTTGTAAAGTGAACTTAGCCATGTGATTTGACTAGTTATGTTTTGGTATCATGCTTAGATGAATGTGAATTGGAAAGTTGTTTTGGCATGATTAGTTGATATATGACATGGTTGATATGGTAAGTTTATAGACAAATGGTGCATAGGCATGATTGAGTTTAAGTTATGCAAATTGGTATGTTTAGAATTGGTTTTGAAGGTACATATTGAATGATTATTTAATGTATAGTTGTGATTATCTTAGTGATCAAATGTGCATAATTTGGATGGCTATTTGGTATGTTTTTGGTTGCCATATATGCTTCATATGTGTTGGTAAATGATGCTTATAAGTATGAGCCATTTGGCTGGCATTTTGGCCTTGTAAATGGCCTATAATGTAACACGGTTGTGGCACACGGGCTAAAATCACACGGCCTCGACACGGGTGTGTCATCTGGCCGTGGTGTGCAAGTCAATAGCTAACATAAGGCCAAAGTACACGGGCGTGCTTGGTGGACGTAGTGGGGAAGTTTGTATATAAACACGATGGGACACACGGAGGTGTCTAGAAGCCGTGGAGGGCACACGGTCTCCTCCCACGGGCGTGCCTCCTCTGTATTTTAGAAAAGTTTCAAATTTTCATGGAATTTTATATGTGTTTCAGTTTAGTCCCGACTCGACGTCTAAGAATGATTAAGGTCTCGGGGACCCGCTTAAGGAACATTATGTCGGAGAATGATGATTGAATGTATGATTTTTTCTGTGAATGTTTCCGATCTGTCCGGTAATGCTCCTAACCTTAATCTGGTAACAGACACAGGATAGTGGTGTTACAGGGACGTTGGCATTGTACGAGCTTTCTGACTATCCGAGTATCCTTGTTAATTCCGAATGGTTCAACGGGTATTATTGAGATATGATCAGATGTGAAAGGGAACTATAAGATTCAGGTATGTGTATTGTAATATGTATATGAGAATAAGGTAAGTATTTGATTAAGATGGATACATGAATTGGAAATGGTAAATGATAAATTTATATGTGCTTATTAGTATATGTGAGTTTGAAAGTTGATTATATATGGATATTGTAAATGTAATAATATTTGAGTTGTGAACATATTAATTGTTAAATTTGTTAATGTGTATGTGATTTTGGATAGTTGTTTTAAGTACAAATGTTTAATTGTTCATTATTTTCTTATAACTTACTAAGCTATGAAAGCTTACTTTGTGTGTGTTTTTGTTTGATTATTTTATAAATACTAAAGATAAGAGGAGCTCGGGGATTGTCAAGGATCATCACCACACTATCGAACTATCTTTTGGTACCTTTTGAAGTTGTATATATTGAAGTATGGCATGTATAGGCTAGAGTATTTGGATGATGTTTTGAGTTAGGTAAATATAGCCATGTGGTATGACTTGGTAATAAATATGTTTATGAATGAGTAATAAAAGCTATATGATGCATGAATTGGTATGGTTTTATGTGCATAATGTTAGACAAATGAAATGATACATAGAAGGTAAGTTCATGGTTGATTTAGATATTTAATTGATGAGAAATTGCTATAAGTTGAAATGGTTTAGATAAAGTATTAGTAATATGTTTTGAAGGAAAGTTGATGTTTTAAATTGGTATATTTGAGTAGGAATTTTATATGCAAATGTATGATGTGATTAAGGGTCAAATTTTGGCATGTTTTGATATGTTTTGAATGCTTTTGAAATATGAATTTAAGATGATTTGATGTTGGGTGGCAAATTGGCCTTGCAAATGGCCTATATTTGCTCACACAGTTGAGCACACGGGTGTGTGGCTCAACAGTGTCTTTTAAGTTTGGAAATTGAAACAAGTCAGACTCGTACACGGGCTGGACACACGGGCGTGTCCTCGACTATGTGGACAAGACAGTATGTATGCCCTGTTTTGACACGTCCTGGACACACGGGTGTGTCTGAGGCCGTGTGCCACAGGGCGTGTGACCTCTGTAACTTTGAAAAATGTTTGATTTTTAGAAAATTTTGTATGTGCTCGGTTTAGTCCCGACCTTTTTCTAATGCATGTTTAAGGTCGCGTAGACCTATTTAAGGGACTTTATGATTATGAATTGTTAAATTAAGATGTGAAATGATTATAAATGTTTTGAATGTTCGATAATGCCTCTTAACCCTATTCCGGCGACGGTTACGGGTTAAGGGTATTACAGCGCCAACCGAATCTAGGCCGATTGCTAGTAGCCACGATGGAGAGGCTAAGCAAGCCTTCTTCCAAATGATGATTGAGTGGTTTTTAGAGTTCGTTCAAACGAATTCGGCTGCTCAACAACCTCCACCCCTGCAAGTACCTGTAGTGACACAAGTGACAGATCTGATCCGATTGAGTAAACCTCCTGTGTATAAAATCCGAAAGTATGGGGCTGAAGAGTTTTGGGCAACAGTTGATGATGATGCCGAGCGAGCTGAGTTTTGGCTCGAGAATATAGTTCGAGTGTTTGATGAGATGTCATTGACTCCTGATGAATGCTTAAAATGTGTTGTTTAATTGTTGAGAGTTACGACATATAATTGGTGGAAAACGTTGATATTTGTGGTTCCGAGAGAGAGAATCACCTGGGATTTCTTTCAAGCTGAATTTCGAAAGAAATATATCAGTCAACGATTCATAGATTAGAAACGTAAAGAATTCCTTGAGTTGAAACAGGGTTGTATGTCAGTTAAGGAATATGAGTGGGAATTTGTGAGATTGAGCCAGTATTGGCGAGAATTTGTTTCAACAAAAATTACTATGTGCAAACAATTTGTTGAGGGTTTGAATGAAGACATTAAATTGTTGGTGGGAATACTTGACTTGATTGAATTTGTAGTGTTAGTTGAAAGAGCCCGCAAAGCCGAGGAGCTTAGCAAAGAAAAGAAGAAAGTGGATTCTGAAGCTAAAGATGAAAGAAAAAGATCGATGAGTAAGTTGTGTCAACCTTCGTTAAAGAGATTCAGAGATGCAGTTAATCGTTCAAATGTTTCGTTTGGACATTCGAGTAGAGATCGTGTGAAACAAAGTGTTGGTCTTAGAACTCAAATTTCGATTAAATCGAGTGTTGGAAGTGTCAAAAGCAACAAGCCTGGGTGTAGACAGTGTGGGAGACAATATGTTGGAGAATGCTAGGGCATGTATAATAATAGAGTTTGATATAAATGTGGATCATGAGATCACTTCATTCGAGATTGCCCAGAGTTAGCTGAGAAAGACAATGTTCAGAGTGCGAGGCCGAGTAATACGACAGCTAGAGGTAGACCACCCAGAAACATTGAAAATGTGAGTAGAAATCAGAGAGGAACGATAGATACAATTCTGAGATCTGAGGCGAGTGCAGCTGCCCGAGCCTATGTTATTCGCGCTCGCAAAGAAGCGTCATCTCCATACCTCATAATTGGTACTTTTACTCTATTTGATACTGATGTGATTGCACTGATAGATCTAGGATCTACTCATTCATATGTGTGTGTGAATCTAGTATCTAGTAATACTCTGCCTGTTGAGTCTACTGAATTTGTAATTAGAGTATCGAACCCCTTAGGCAAGTGTGTCCTAGTTGATAAAGTATGAAAGAATTGTCTGTTGATGTATCGAGATAATTGTTTTCTAGCTAATCTGATGTTGCTACCCTTTGATGAATTTGATATAATTTTGGGTATGGATTGGCTAACCTTGCATCATGCTATTGTGAATTGTAAACGGAAGAGTATTGATTTGACATGTCAGAATGGTGAGATAGTTCGAATTGAATCTTGTGATTTGAATGGGCGTGTCCCATTTCGCACAGGCGTGTGGCCCCTGTTTAGGTAAAATTTTTCTAAGTGTGAAATTGTTTTTGAATTATCTCTAAAACCTTCCGGAAGCATGTTTAGGGCCTCGTAGGCCCATTATAAGGATGTTAGAGGTGTGTATGGAAACGTTTTAATTTGGAATGAAATTTGATAGCCCAAAGTTGTATGACCATGTGTGTTAAGTACAGTAATGCCTCGTATCCAATTCTGGCATAGAATACGGTTAAGGGGTGTTACATTTAGTTGTATCAGAGCTATGGTTTAATTGATTCTTGGACTACCGTAGAGTGTATTAGAGTCAAGCTATACATGCCATAAGCATATATTGATAGTGTTGTGGCTTCTGACAATTCTAAACTTTGTTTTTATATAGTAATGGATCCTGATCGAGAGGCTGCTAATGACGTAGCTAGTAACGCGCCAGCTCCCGTGCAAGGGACCGCGTCAGTAGAGAGTGGACCCGAGATTATGGGTCGAAGAAAAGAGGCTCGAGAAGCATTTCTCCAAATGATGAGTGACTGGTACACGGAGTATGTACGAGGAAACCTTAATGCTCAACCTCCTCCACCCCCTCCAGTACCTCAGCCAGTTCCTATGGCACACCAAGGTATAGAGGTAGTAAGAATAACCAAGCCCCCGATAGATAAGATTTGGAAGCATGGGCTGAGGAATTCAGAGCCAATATAGACGATGACCCTGAGAGGGCGGAGTTCTGGCTTGAGAACTCGATGAAAGTGTTTGATGAACTCTCCTCCACACCTGAAGAGAGCTTTAAATGCACCGTGTCCTTGCTGAGGGACTCGGCATACCATTGGTGGAAAATGTTGTCGTTGGTGGTTTCAAGGGAGAGAGTGACGTATGACTTCTTTTTGGAGGAGTTCGGAGAGAATTATATAAGCCAACAATTTGTGGACCAGAAACGGAAACAATTCCTTGAATTGAAGCAAGGAAGAATGACTGTGGCAGAATATGAGCGTGAGTTTGTTAGGCTTGGCAAATCTGCACAAGAGTGTGTGTCTACAGAAGCTATCTTGTGCAAGAGGTTTGAAGATGGGCTGAACGAGGATATTAGACTGCTAGTTGGGATTTTGGAGTTAAAAGAGTTTGTGGTGTTGGTTGACCGAGCATGTAAGGTCGAAAAACTAAATAAGGAAAAGAGGAAAGCCATGAGTGAGGCCTGGGATGCGAGAAAAAGGCCGATGTGTAAATCACACCAAACTCAATTGAAGAGGTCAGAGGAAATGAACCCCTGAACAATAGCATCAGTTGGACATTTACATTAAGATCGAGGTAACACGTACTCGGGCTCGAGAGTTCAAGCCACTTCGATGGCAAGTGCGGGCAATCTGAAGTCCAAACTGAAGTGTCCAAATTGTGGTAGGCAGCATACTGGGGAGTGTTAGGGAAGCAATCGGAATTGCTTTAAGTGTGGTTCCCCCGATCATTTTATTCGAAATTGTCCTGAAAGAGATGACAAGGAAAAGAAGCAAGAAGTGAGGTCAAGTAATGTATCATCAAGGGGTAGACTACAAAAGAATCTTGGAGGAGAAACTAGTAGTAGGGGTGCGCCTCGAGATTCTGCTGTGAGACCAGAGGGTCGAGCACCTGCAAGGACTTATGCCACTCGTGCTCGCGAAGAGGCTTCATCTCTAGATGTGATAACGGGTACTTTTTCTCTTCATGACACTTCTGTTGTTGCTTTGATTGATCCAGGGTCTACCCATTCATATATTTGTATGAAATTGACATCTAGTATGAGCATGACTGTTGGGTCTACGAAATTTGCAGTAAAAGTGTCAAACCCGTTAGGCAAACATGTGCTAGTTGACAAGGTGTGTTGGAATTGTCCTTTGACTGCTAGAGGTCATTATTTTTCAGCAAACCTTATGTTGTTGCCATTTGATGAGTTTGATTTGATTCTTGGCATGGATTGGTTGACTGCCTATAATGTTTTAGTGAACTGTGGTAGCAAGTTTATTGAACTGAAATGTGAAAATGGGGATGTCATTCGGGTTGAATTAGGTAGATCGAATAATCTGCCAGTGATAATTTCAACTATGGTAGCCAATAAATATTTGAGGAAAGGATACGAGTCTTATCTCTCTTTTGTGCTGAATACTCAAGAGTCGGAGGTAAAGATTGAATCAGTTCCGGTGATATGCAAATATCCATATGTGTTTCGGGAGGAGTTACCTGGATTGCCTCCAGTTAAAGGGGTTGATTTTGGGATTGAGCTAGTTCCGGGAACGGCACCTATCTCGGTTGCTCCGTATAGGATGGCACCATTGGAGTTGAAAGAACTGAAGGTTTAGTTGCAAGAGTTAACGGATAAGGGCTTTTCAAGGTCGAGCTATTCACCGTGGGGTGTTCCGTTAATTTTTGTGAAAAAAAAGAAAGATGGATCGATGAGATTGTGTATAGACTACATACAGCTCAACAAGGTAACATTGAAGAACAAGTATCCCCTGCCAAGGATAGATGGCTTGTTTGACCAATTGAAGGGAGCTACAGTGATCTCCAAGATATATCTAAGGTCTGGTTATTATCAGTTGAGGGTTAAGGAGCAAGATGTGTCGAAAATTGCATTTCTGACGAGGTATGGTCATTATGAGTTTCTTATCATGCCATTTGGTTTAACGAATGCCCCTGCGATTTTTATGGATTTAATGAACACTATCTTCCAACCGTATTTGGACAAGTTTGTAGTTGTCTTCATCGATGATATACTGATTTATTCTCTGGATGGGAGTGATCATACAGAACACTTGAGAATTGTTTTGCAGGCTTTAAGAGAAAAGTAGTTATGTGCTATGTTTAGCAAGAGTGAGTTTTGGCTCCGAGAGGTCAGATTCCTACGACACGTTGTATCGGGTGATGGTATTAGAGTTCATTCGAGTAAGATCTCGGCTATTGTGGAGTGAAAACCGCCAAGAAATGTGTCGGAAGTCAGAAGCTTTTTAGGTCTAGCGGGGTACTACAGACGATTCGTAAAAGGCTTTTCCATTATTGCTACCACAATGACAAAACTATTGGATAAGGATGTCAAGTTTGAATGGAATGAGAAATGCCAATAGAGCTTCGAGAGATTGAAAACATTGTTGACTGAGGCGCTATTTTTGGTACAACCGGAGTCAAGAAAAGAATTTATAGTATATAGTGATGCATCATTAAACGGTCTTGGTTATGTGTTGATGCAAGAGGGTAAGGTGGTAGCTTACGCCTCAAGACAGCTAAAACCACATGAGAAGAATTATCTGACTCACGACTTGGAGTTGGCTGCAATCATTTTCCCTTTGAAGATCTGGCGCCATTATTTATATGCTGAGAAATGTCGAATATTCACTGATCATAAGAGTTTGAAGTACTTAATTGTAACACCCCTTGCCCGTAATCCCCATCGGAATCGGGCGCGAGGCGTTACCGTATAAAACTACTTGGTCGCCACATAGGCTCGACGCGACTACTCTCCTTAAGTCACTACAACAACTTCTTTTTCGACTTACGAGACCTCATTCATACATACGATGGCTTTTGAGACTATATCGGGAACTCTTACGATCCGTAAAATTTTTTTCCCATCTAAGCAGGGAGTACACGCTCGTGTTAAATAACACACGCCCGTGTATAGCCACACATGCCCATGTGCTCGAACCGTGCCTAAAAACCCTAGCATTCTGCCAAAGCCCCACGGCTAGGGCACACACCCATGCAGAAATGGGACACGCCCGTGTACCCATAAGACATGCCCGTGTCTTCCACCCGTGGTCGACACTGACTAATTTTACACGGCCTGGGCACACCCGTGTAGATAGTCCGTGGTCTATCCTAATTTAAAATGCTAACATGCAGGGGACACACGGCCAAGTCGCACGCCCATGGGCTGACCGTGTGTCACACATGGCCTAGACACATGCCCGTGTGTCTATCCACATGGACAAGAATAAAGCCATATGACAAGTTCTATTCACTCCACTAGCATATGACACATGCACTCATACAACACATCCATAATCAACTCATATTAGAGTGCAATCACACATGGGTAACTACATCTTTTTATAAAATAAAATAGCCAACAACTATGGTAAATTTACAAAATAATTATCTTAACAAGAGCCAATACACTTACGGCCAAATAACAAAATAATCTAACTAGTCTAGCCCTTATACATGCCATACATAAAATCACTAAGTCCAAATATGCCGAAGTGAGTAGATAGTGCGAGCAGTCTCCTGGTTTTCAACGTATCCCAGCTCGGCTTTTAAACTCTATAAAACAAGGGAAAGAAAGGGGAGTAAGCTTTAAGCTTAGTAAGTTTACATGTAAACAATATAACTTTTTAACATGTATCCAACAATTTCATAGCTTTATATACTAAGCAAGAAACAATCTGCATTCATGATCATGTTTACTCATTTCCTCCATTCACACATCCCAACCATATCACTAGCGTAATGCATACATTCATTAACAGGTTCCCCTGCACTTAGCATCACAATCTCTTAGTCAATTACTTAGAGTCAATTTACTTGATGGTTTCGCACTTAGCCATCATTAATCTTTATTAGTGTGGTAACGCACTTAGCCCACCAAAAAGATTGGTTACGGTGGTATCACACATAGCCCACCGAATGAGAAGTAGACGATGGTATCGCACAAAGCCCATCGTAATTAAACAATAAGGTGGTATCACACTTAGCCCACCTAAAGATAAATAAATGATGGTATCGTACAAAGCCCATCGTAATTAAACAATAAGGTGGTATCGCACTTAGCCCACCTAAAGATAAATAAACGATGGTATCGCACAAAGCCCATCGTAATTAAACAATAATTATTCAATGACTACCACATTCAATCCACTTGAATCATATATGTTCTCAATCATGTCATACCCCAATTAGAAGCACAATGTATATAAATAAGATTGTATTGTTTACACATAACCTTACATCGATGCAAAACGTGTTAACTAGCGATTTACTCAATCACCTTGTCTTTCCCACGGTCAAGGTTGATTCCATGCTCTTCTTGATCTATAACAATGAAATTCATTCGTTTAGATCATTCTATGATCATAATACATCAAATTCTACACTTGGGCAAAAATGACCATTTTTCCCTTGTTCATTGGCAAAATTACGATTTTGCCCTTAGGCCCGTAATTTATTTTTCATCACATTTCCTCAATAATTAAGTCTAGCTGAACATTTATTTCTCTTACAACTACTCACCATTCTCACCATTTCATGCATTTATGACACAATTTCATTCTTTGCATTTAAGTCCTATTTAGGTGTTTTCATGCACACACCTTTCACCAAAGTTATTCCTCATCTCCCTAACATTCATTTTCTTCTATAAAAACTCAGCTAACAACATAATTACTCTCATGGCAAGTCCCTAGACTTTCAACCATATCACAAATTAGTTCCCTCATTAGCTAGCTTAAGCTTTGGGGATCCTAAAAGTACAAAAATCCTTAAGAAAAACCTCAAAAATTACTTACTTGCAAGGATGAGATGTAGCTGAAATTTTCAAGCTTTCCAACCCTGAAACTTGCTAGAATTTTTGGTAGTAGGGGGAGATGAATAGTGAAAGATGATAACTCCCTTTAGTCATCTTATTTTATCATATTTTAGTCAATTTGTCACCAACTCTCACCTAGTTTGACTAAATTTAATGCTTTTGTTCCCTAAGCACCCTATGTCCGGCCATGACACTCCAAAGTGGCCCAATTGCATTTTAAAATCCTCCACTTCACATTCTATAGCTATTGGGTACCCCGACCTTATAAAGTAGAACTTTCGCATCTTATGCAATTTAATCCTTCTTCACAATTAAGCACGCTATTGTTAAATTTAAAGCACAAAAATTTCCATATAGCCATATATTAATACCATAACACATAAAATAGTACTAAAATAATTTTTTGTCAACCTCGGACCAGTGGTCCCGAGACCACTATTTTGACTAGCCTCAAAATCGGGTCATTACAACTCTCCCCTTTAGGGATTTTCACCCTCAAAAATCTTACCAGTAAAGAGGTTTGGATATTGCTCTCTCATGGCTTCTTCCAGTTCCCACGTAGCATCTTCTACACAGTGTTTTTGCCACAACACTTTTACTAAGCTATACCTTTATTTCTCAACTATTTCACTTCTGGAGCTAAGATTTTAATCGACTCTTCCTCATATGTCATATCCGGTCGTATCTCAATTTCTGTTGGAGGAATCACATGCGAAGGATCTGAGGCGTAGTAGTGCCTTAACATTGATACATGGAACATGTTGTGGATTTTCTCTAACTCTACCGGTAAAGCCAACCGATATGCCATAGGCCCAATCCTTCGGTAATCTCTCATACGGCCCTATGAACCTCGGACTTAATTTACCCTTTCGACCAAATTTCAATATTTCCTTCCACGGAGACACTTTCAGAAATACCTTATCACCCACTTGAAACTCAATTTCTTTTCTTTTCAAATCCGCGTACGACTTTTGTCGATCTAAAGCTACATTTAGACTATCTCGAATAACTTTCACTTTCCCTTCAGTCTCCTTAACTAAATCAACCCCATGAATTTGTTTCTTACTCAGCTTGGTCCAATACAAGGGAGTCCGACACTTATGACCATATAAAGCTTCACACGGTACCATCCGTATACTCGACTGATAACTATTATTGTAAGCAAATTCAACCAGAGGTAGGTATCTTTCCCAACTACCTTCGAACTCTCATACACAACATCAGAGCATATCCTCAAGAACTAGGTTTACTCTCTCCGATTGACCATTAGTCTGAGGATGGAACGCAGTGCTAAAGTTCAATCTTATACCCAAGGCTTCCTGCAACTTCTTCCAAAACCTCGAAGTAAATCTCGGGTCTCTATCCGAGATAATAGATACAGGCACTCCATGTAACCTTACTACCTTCGAATATACAACTCAGCTAACCTTTCCAGCGAGTAATCAATACGTACTGGTATAAAGTGAGCCAACTTCGTTAATCTATCAACGATAACCCACACAGCATTTCTTTTTCAGAGTCATAGGTAAGCCCGTAACAAAATGCATAGTAATCCGATCCCATTTCCACTTAGGAACCATCACTGGTTGAAGTAATCCCGAAGGCACTTGATGCTCAACTTTCACTTGTTGACAAGTTAGACATCTTGTTACATACTCCGAGGTATCTCTTTTCATTCCCAGCCACCAATAAAATTTCTTCAAATCATTATACATTTTCGTATTGCCCGGGTGTACCGACAAGTAACTACTATGAAAATTTCGGATCAACTCACCATTTCTGGGTACACAAATTCTATCATGGAACATTAAGCAACCGTCTGAACTTACCCGAAATTCAGAATCAACTTTTGATTCACACTTAGCTCTTTTAGCTAGTATCTCAATATCATTCATTTGAGCTTCACATATTTGTTGAACGAATAGTGGTCTAGCTTTCAATTCAGCTAGTGTAGCAACATCATCAGACAATGGCAAACTTGTGCTCATGGCTCTCAAAGCATACAAGGATTTTCTACTCAAGGCATCCGCAACCACATTCACTTTTCTCGGATGGTAATCGATTACTAGTTCGTAGTCCTTCAATAATTTAAGCCACCGCAGTTGCCGTAAATTTAAATCTTTTTGATCCATCAAATACTTCAAACTCTTATGATCCATGAAGATTCGGCACTTCTCACCATATAAGTAATGTCGCCAAATTTTCAACGCGAACACAATCGCGGCCAACTCCAAATCATGAGTCAGGTAATTCTTCTCATGTGGTTTTAATTGCCTCGAGGCGTAAGCGACTACGTTACCCTCTTGCATCAACACACACCCGAGACCATTTGACTATGCGTCCTTTGTAGAAGCAACAAACTCTTTGCTCGACTCAAGTTGCACTAAAATCGGTGCCTCAGTTAACAATGTTTTCAATCTCTCAAAACTCTGTTGGCATTTTTCAGTCTATTCAAACTTAACATCCTTGTGCAATAGTTTCATCATCGGGGTAGCAATTATAGAGAATCCCTTCACAAACCATCTATAGTACCCCGCTAAACCCAAAAAGCTTCTGACCTCCGACATGTTCCTCGACGATTTCCACTCCACAATAACCGAGATTTTTCCTGGATCAACTCTAATACCCATGCCTGACACAATGTGTCCTAGAAATTCGACCTCTTAGAGCCAAAACTTGCTCTTGCTAAATTTAGCATATAACTGCTTGTCTCTCAAAAATCAGAAGACAATTCTCGGATCCTCCGCATGATCACTCTCATCTTGGGAATAAATCAATATGTCATTAATAAAGATGACCACAAACTTGTCTAAATACGGTCGAAGACACACAGTTCATTAAGTCCATAAAAACCGCAGACCATTTGTTAAATCGAACGGCATGACCGTAAGCTCATATTGGCCATACCTAGTCTCGAATGCTATTTTCGGCACATCTTGTTCCTTAACCTCAAACTGGTAATAATCGGACCTCAGTCAATCTTGGAGAACACCGTAGCTCTCTTTAGTTGATCAAATAAATCATCTATCCTCGGTAAAGGATACTTATTTTTCATCGTCACCTTGTTGAGTTGTGCGTAGTCTATACACAATCTCATCGATCCATCTTTTTTTTCACAAATAGTACCGGAGCACCCCACGATGAATACCTCGGTCTTGCAAAACCCTTATCTGTCAACTCTTGCAACTGAACCATCAGTTCTTTCAACTCCAACGGCGCCATCCTATATGGAGCGATGAAAATAGGTGCCATTCCCAGAACTAACTCAATTCCAAACTCGACCTCTCTAATTGGAGGTAATCCAGGTAACTCTTCCGGGAATACATCCGGATACTCACATACAACCGGCATTGTTTCAATCTTTGCTTCAGTCTCTTGGGTGTTCAGTACAAAAGCGAGATATGACTCACATCCTTTTCTCAAATATTTCTCAGACCCCAAGGAAAAGATCATCATCGGTAAATTATCTGACTTACCTGATTCAACCTGAATAACATCTCTATTTTCATATTTCAATTCAATGAATTTACTACCACAATTCACTAAAACACTATGGGTATTCAACCAATCTATACCAAGAATCAAATCAAAATCATCAAACGGCAACAACATAAGGTTTGTCAGAAAATAATGACCCCCTAATTGTCAAGGGACAATTCCTACACACCTTGTCCACTAACACATGTTTTCCTAACATGTTGGACACCTTTACCACCATTTTAGTAGACTCAATAGTCATATTCAAACTAGATGCCAATCTCATACAAATATGTCATGAAGAGAAAAAGTACCCGTTATTACATCTAGCGATGATGCCTCTTCTCGAGCTCGAATAGTATAGGTCCTTGTCAAGCGCCCGACCCCTTTGACCTCACAGTAGAGTCTCGTGATACACCTCTACCACTAGTCCCACCTCCCAGGTTCTTTTGTTGCCTACCTTTAGCGGATACATTGCTTGATCTCACCTCTTGCTTTTTCTCTTTATCATCTCTTTCAGGGCAGTTGCGGATGAAATGGTAGGGGGAACCACATTTGTAACAATTTCGATTGTTTCCCCAACACTCCCCAGTGTGATGTCTGCCACAACTTGGGCACTCCCGTCTGGACTTTGGATTGCCAACACTTGCCATCGAAGTGGCCTGAACTCTTGAACCCGAATACATATTGCCTCACTCTCTTTGTGGGTACCCGACTGACGTAGTCATCCGAGGGTTTAGCTCCTTGGACCTCTTCGGTTGAGCTTGGTAGGATTTACTCATCGGCCTCTTTCTTGCATCTCGGGCCTCGCTCACAGCCTTCCTATTTTTCTTACTCAACTCCTGGGCCTTCCTAATCCTATCCACCAATACCATGAATTCTTTCAGTTCTAAAATCCTGACTAAGAGTCTAACATTTTCATTCAACCCATCTTCAAATCTCTTGCATAAGATAGCTTCCGTGGACACACATTCTTGCACGTTGATCGCTAAAATCAGAGCTTTAAAATTTATAAAAGAATAATCGAACCTAGAAACTAACTCTGACAATGATTAAAGGCAAGTGTACCTATCGAACAGTAGTATAGCTTAGGCAAGACTAGATATCGAACCCAAAGGAACTAAAAGTACTAATACTAACTTTCTTTTTATTATTTAGCCTTAAAAATAAAGTGAAGTTTGTTTTAATCAAAATTAACGATAACTAAGCTAAGGATAAAGACAAAAAGAACAAATTGGGAAATAACTTGAAGAAATATTCAATTGATCACGATGATACCCTCAGGAATAATCCACCTAGACTTCACTTGTTATCTAACCCTGAATTATACGATTTCTTTACTTAGCTTGATCCGTAGGACTCCCTAACCTATGCTAAACCCTCTCTCGAGGCGAATAACGTTTAACCCTAGGTAATTAGTGGAACTCTTGTTCTCTTATAATAACCCCCTAGAATAGCGAAGAAATCGATCTATGGATTCCCATACTAGGTTTCACCCTAATCCCAAGCAAAATCTCAGTAACCTCTATCTCTAGGCGCCCAATCAACTCCGCTTAAGTATGCTAGATCTACTCTTAAGCAGGGTCTATTCCTCCTCCACCTAAGCACATCAGATTTGGATTAAGCATGCATAATTAAGAACAAACTAAGTATTTATCATAAAATTCAGAAATCAATTAACAAGATTCATATAGGTTTCATCCCCTTCAGGTATCTGAGGGGTTTATTTCATAACTAAATAAGAAAACATCTCAAGAGAAAAGATAAAACAAAACATAAGAAATCCCTAAAACTCCCTGAAGGAATTGAAGGAGGATTCCACCGTCTTGAGTATACTTTCGGCTTCTTGGGATGGATCAACTAGCTAACTTCGAGCGATTCTCACAATTTTGACCTTTCCGGCTTGGCTCCTTGGCCTAGCTAGCCTCCCCCTCAAAGGTGGTACTTGGGGGACATATATAGGCTCTTTGGAATGCAATTCTTTCTTCCTAAGTATCCTTTTCCGACCGAAATTTCTCATTCCAGCGACAGAGGCACGGCCATGTAGCACGCCCGTGTGGATCGACTTCAGGCCGTGTTCGGATTTCTTAATGAGGTACAGCTGTGTAAATCGGGAGAGAGGTCGTGTTCTAAATGGTTGGCATGGCACGACCGTGTTGTCTTTGGGCCAGGTCATGTCGATTTCGTGATATGGCCCATTTACTCTATTTTGGGCCCGTTTTACGTTTTTTTCATCCTCGGGTGCTTTTTACATAAATCTGGGATAAATCATCCAAGAGTAAGCTAAATGCGAGGTTAAAATATGTTATAATTACAGTTTATCAAATACCCCCACACTTAAGCTTTTGCTTATCCTCGAGCAAAATTCTCAACTTACAATTAAAACGAACTTTCCATGATTCATAATCCCCATCAACAATGCCTTATCCTAATTCATAGATAATTTATACTTGGATAATTCAATTCAAAGAGTCCTAAAGATTCAAACAAGATAAATCATTCATTTGTAGCACTAAAACATAGGTATCTCCCCTTATCTGAACAATTACCTCTAATTCAAAATTGACAAGGATTGATATCCTCACAAAAGATTCACTCAAATCACTCAAAAAGTGTTTAAGGTCTTCGTTAAGGTTGTAACGGGGCTAGGGTTAAAGGTGTGGATAAAGGCTGAAATTAGAAGGTTAGCATCGAGATTGATTTGATAAGTTACCTACCTAAAATTGTCTATGATAATTATCAACTGAAAACAATAATAAACCTACTAATACGAGCTTTTTCTTTTGATAATTTGACTTTAACTTTATAAGCTCATTCTTCATAATACTGATATTGACTATACTTTGATTTTTTTTTTAAGAACAAACTAATAAAGACAAATTCAACTTATAATAAAAACTTAGGTAACTATTCAAAACATATCACGATTAAAGGGTAGTCAAAAGGAAGGGTGATAACAAAATCAAAGGGTTTTTTTTCCGGTTAACATTAGTGGGTTAATTAATAAAAAGGGTTGTTAGGCTCAACGGGGTTCACTAGGGGTTAATTTATGAGGTAGGCTTTTTAGTGAGAGTACGTGGGTTAAAACTTAAGTGCCTTTATCATCTCGGTATATCAAATCATAACTGTGGTCTTGACATGTATAATCAAGGCAAGTTCTAGAATAACAGTTCATAGTTGACACACTCATAATTAAATAAAGTGAGCATGAAAAGGAATGTATGCTCTGTAAGGCTCAAAATCTCACAAAAATTATGGGTGTTTTTGACATCAACCTTATAAATTTCAAACTTCAAGATAACATTCAAATTTAGGTTAACAACCTAAAATTTTAAATTTTTGAAAATTAGACTTATCACGCTTGATTCCCTAGTATTAGTCAAATTTAATCACCAATGCACAATTAACTATGACTTATTCAAAAACATATCAAAAAATCATAAATCATTAGAAATTTCATCTTAATTAGTAATATGAGAAAATTGCTTTTCGAACAAGATAAAACTCAAGGATTTGAGAACAATGCAGAAAGTTAGGCATTTTTATCCTCAGGGTTTGAGAATAATGAAAAAATTAGGCATTTTCTCAAAATAACTATTCACCCCCCACACTTAAGATGTACATTGCCCTCAATGTAAATGAAACACCCCACACCCGGCCCACGAGCCTAGACCGGATCTGGTATGTTCCTCGATGTAAATCGATTCAAAATATCTTTTGTTACTTTGAAAAAACTGTGTGTTTTGAAGATAGTTTGTTTGTAGATTGGGCTCGAGTTGAAAACAAGTTTACTTTATATTGAAAACCCATTTATTTCAGGTGTCAAAATTTTTAAAGTTTATTTTAAATTAAATTGGCTTATTTTTTAATTACCATAAATTTGTAACATAGTAAATAAAACAAAAAATAAAATCATCACTATGGCCTTATTACATCAGACAAAACCCCAAATAAAATTTTATAGTACTTAAATAAAATCAAATGTCCAAATCAAATAAAACTTCAAGCTGAGCATGGCCACCACAAGTTCTGCCGTCCCGGTCCATCACTGTTCATCACCTGAAACATGTTCCCACAATAGGGTGAGTCAACAGACTCAATGTGTAACCAACACTAAAATTTAATAGATCAGGCATTCCTTATCATATCACATGCATATCCATATACAGATAAAATAATGATGCAACCCGAACCTAAACCTAGATGCCATCCGCTACACATCCCCGTACCAACCTGCACACCGTGGGGACTACTAAGTCAACCCTCCATCCGCTACACACCATCGAAGGCAGTCGCTGCAGTCGATGTGCTCATCGCCCATATAAAATTTGTGGCATAGCCACCAGATAATTGTGTCATGAGACACCACATTCAGATAATGTAACCGAAGTTACCACATTCAGATAATGTGACCGAAGTCACCACATTCAGATAGTGAGACCGAAGTCACCACATTCACTTCCCCTTTTTCATATAGCCCGAATGCCCCATATTGTTCATATTATGCATATCATACTTAAATTCACATTCATGTCACTTTTCACATGTTAAATATAACATATTTCATAATCCTAGTAGGAGTAGGAAATGTACCTGAGTACTTTGTACCGTAACACGGTACCTTAGCCATATTTACATTCTTATAAACATGCACATATTAAATATTGCCATAAATCTTATTAAAAGTTAGTGTGAGATACACACCTGATTCGCTTAACGCTTTCCTGAGAACCCGAAATCCTATCTAACACTTTAAATCTCAATTCCTACATTTGGTCAATCACTTTTATGTTTTAGCAAAAGCCTATTCGATTATGAGATTAAATCCCGAAGGATCTTGGTGACAAAAATCTTACCTTGTTGCCGATTTGTTTCTCAAACAAATCTCGAAACTTGTAGTGTTTCCTCCTTATAATCGGCTAACCACTAGATTCATTAGCTTGGTTAGTTTTCGGTTTGAACAGATAAGAAACAAGTCTAAATACCGAAATAGGCCCTTGGCGAATGTACTTACCTTCTAAATCTTAAATCCCAAGCACCACTTGACTTTGGAGATGTTGAAATCCCTATACACATATGTTAGATCCGAATCTAATTACTTAAACATGATCAATGGCTTTTGGCCAAATACATGACTTACCCTAAATCCTTGAAATCCTGAAGATCTTCCTCTTAGAAATCGACAATAGGCCAAAATCCTGAATCTCTCCTTAAGATTTCGGTCAAAGAATAAAAATAAGAATTAGCCTTTGAAATTTCGACAAGTCCTTAAAGGAAAGAATAGAAATCAAACTTGATCTTACCCTTGAAGAAATCGACAGCCCTTTTCTTGAGGCCTCAAAAATTCAGCTTAAGACCTAGAGAATAGTGGGCTATGAGCCACCTATGTATTCGGTTTCAAGATAAAAAGAGAAGGATATTAGGCTTAGAAAGAATCGGCTCTTAATGGAAGAAGTTTTTGGCTAGAACATAGAGTATTTTGGCTTTGGAAAAAGAAAAGAGAAGAGAGGATTTTTACTTAGGAAAATTCAGCGGAGAGAATAGAGAAGAAGAATGAATGAATGGCCTTAGTTCTCCTCCTTGTGCTGAAATTATTAGGCCAAGACTCCCTTACTTGGCCATCACTCTTCCTTATCATTATCCCTTAGTTTTAAAATTAAAGAATAATCCCTTATTATCACCTTGAAAAATAATTTAAGATAAATCATCATTTATCCATCTATTAGCCAAAATTTTAAGAGAATTTAAACTCCTCCCCTGAGTTCCTTAGTGCCGTCCACTTATCTGCTTCTGAAAGCAAAAATAAAACTTTATTTTGCTTCCCATGTGACTCGATCCTTGGCCCTTCCTCTCATGCTGGTGGCGTCACTTCCAGGGCCCTAGGTGGCATCTCCAGGCCACTTTTCCAAGCCCGTTTGTTTGTCATATTTTACACACATTTTCTCTTAAGACCACCTTGCCTTAATTTCCCCTCTTTAAACTTAAAAACTTAACATTTCTATGACATTTCCTTACATTTCCAAGTTTCCAAAAATTTTCGTTTCCCTCTTTAAACTTGACATTTCCTTACATTTTCAAGTTTCTAGAAATGTTTACTTTCCTCTTTTGAATCATTTCTAAATCATTTCCTTACATTTCGTGTTTCCAAAAATATTCACTTAAAACTTAACATTTTGTGTTTCCAAAAATGTTCACTTTAAACTTAACATTTCCATACATTTCGTGTTTCCAAAAAAATGTTCAAAATACTTTCATAACACATAAGACATGTCATTTCATACAATCAAACCGAAAATGCATAGGCCCTTTTCAGGATGTTACAAGATACAAATATAAATGATTATAATTAGTGATCAAGTAGAAGATAAGAGGGAAAGTGTCACTTCCTGAATTACGGATGAGATTCTTGGAGGATGTGGAAAATGTATGGCGTTAGGTGACTTATTCAATTTCTCCTAGTTGTGCGTTTTTGTATGTGGAGTGTGTGATTTACTCTGTAAAGTCACTGGTTAATGATCTTTAGATATGTGGTTAGGGGATGCTCGAGTAGTTAGATAGCCAATGGTAAAAGTTTGCAATAATTATTAAAAGTTCAAATTTAAAAGAAATAAAATGAAAAGGTAACAATTTAAAAGGACTCATAGGTCCTCATCATTGGTTGGGTCTGATGGTGGTGCTGCTGATGATGAAATGTGGAGGTGCTGGCATATTTGGTGCAAAGTGGCCTCTAATCCATCAAAACGCCGAGTGTTTTCAGCGAAGTACAGCTCGAACTGGTCGAGTCGGGCAGAGATGTCTGCTAATGATGGTGCTGCTCGGTACGAATGGTGGCTCGAATTTGGTGCCTCCTCTGATGGGGGTGGGACATTATCAGGAATGTCCTCGGCCTCCCCCTTGTTTCTAGGTGTCCTTAGTTGGTACTGAGGAGGGTCGGTCCCTCGACGTTGTTTGATCATCCTTATGTGTAGCATTATCTGGATGCCTTGAGGTACCATGTTACCCATCAGTATGAGGGATGTGATCTGATCGTCGGTGTTGAGGAGGTTGAAATGCCGAGCCAATCTCGTAAGTATGGCCCCATTGAAAAAATCCCCTTCCTATGTTGCTCTGTCTGATGTTGAATCGTGCATGTGATAAAATAAGCCAAGTCAAAAACATGTCCTTCAGACATGCATGATAGGAAGTAGACGTCTTGTTTGTTTACAACGCCGGTGCTCTCTCTGCAACCTGTGATGGTGTGCGTGAGAATGGCGTGAATATACCTTAAGGCTGGGGGAAGTGCCGTCGCCTTAGAGCGACTTGGGTCGTAGTTGCTTGTAGTGTGGCATAGGTTGCGCCAGCAGGCGAGCGGAGTGCAGTGGAGTTCCTGATTTAATCCAGACAGTGGGTTTTCTTCAATGAATTCCAGCGTATAAAGTCCCAAAGCCGCGCCAAATTGTGGTATACTCAATCGTCTTACTGAGCCCCCTAGACGGAATTCGATAACACCCAGATCGTTGAATTGTGCCATCACTGTTTGCAATGTGAAGGTGGTGCAAAACTCCAATGTGAGTTCCAAGCATGTGGGCTCATCGATGGAAAAGAAGTGTTCCCACGGTTCAGTTGAGAGGAGGGCTTGAATATCAGTTGTGAGCCCAACTTGCCTCACTGCATTCCAATCAATGCGCGTCCCATCTATCCCAGATTGCTTGGTACCATTCCTCCTGAGTTGCTTGAGGGAATCTGAGGAATGGGTGTTGACGCTTGGTAGAGGCACTTGCGGAGGATGAACTGGGCCCCTTTCTTTTCTTGCTTGGGACTGATCGATGGTACGTGATGTCAACATGGTACCTGAAATTTGTAATCAAATATAAAGCAGTTTGAAGCTTCATCAATAGCACAACCATTATATGCCACACTAAGTCAATTTATAATTGTGAGCATGTTAATTCGCAGAAGAAAAATTTTCTTGGACAATAGTGGGCAGAGCAATGTATCAATTTCATGAGTTTTCAGTACAAGAATAAAATGAGTATAAAACCTGACAACCAATAAATATTATACTAAGCAAACAATATAACATTTTAACATGTATTCAACAATTTCATAACTTTATATACTAAGCAAGAAACAATCTACATTCATGATCATGCTTACTTATTTCCTCCATTCACACATTCTAACCATATCACTAGCGTAATGCATACATTCATTAACAGGTTCCCCTGCACTTAGCATCACAATCTCTTAGTCAATTACTTAGAGTCAATTTACTTGAAGGTTTCGCACTTAGCCATCATTAATATTTATTAGGGTGGTAACGCACTTAGCCCACCAAAAAGATTGGTTACGGTGGTATCGCACATAGCCCACCGAATGATAAGTAGACGATGGTATCACACAAAGCCCATCATAATTAAAAACAATAAGGTGGTATCGCATTTAGCCTACCTAAAGATAAATAAATGATGGTATCGCACAAAGCCCATCGTAATTAAACAATCAGGCGTTATCACACTTAGCCCACCTAAAGATAAATAAATGATTGTATTGCACAAAGTCTATTGTAATTAAACAATAATTATTCAATGACTACCACATTCAATCCACTTGAATCACATATGTTCTGAATCATGTCATACCCCAATTAGCAGCACAATGTATATAAATAAGATTGTATTGTTTACACATAAACTTATCTCGATGCAAAACGTGTTAACTAGCGATTTACTCAATCACCTTGTCTTTCCCACGGTCAAGGTTGATTCCATGCTCTTCTTGATCTATAACAATGAAATTCATTCGTTTAGATCATTCTATGATCATAATACATCAAATTCTACACTTGGGCAAAAATGACCATTTTTCCCTTGTTCATTGGCAAAATTACGATTTTGCCCTTAGGCCCGTAATTTATTTTTCATCACATTTCCTCAATAATTAAGTCTAGCTGAACATTTATTTCTCTTACAACTACTCACCATTCTCACCATTTCATGCATTTATGACACAATTTCATTCTTTGCATTTAAGTCCTATTTAGGTGTTTTCATGCACACACCTTTCACCAAAGTTATTCCTCATCTCCCTAACATTCATTTTCTTCTATAAAAACTCAGCTAACAACATAATTACTCTCATGGCAAGTCCCTAGACTTTCAACCATATCACAAATTAGTTCCCTCATTAGCTAGCTTAAGCTTTGGGGATCCTAAAAGTACAAAAATCCTTAAGAAAAACCTCAAAAATTACTTACTTGCAAGGATGAGATGTAGCTGAAATTTTCAAGCTTTCCAACCCTGAAACTTGCTAGAATTTTTGGTAGTAGGGGGAGATGAATAGTGAAAGATGATAACTCCCTTTAGTCATCTTATTTTATCATATTTTAGTCAATTTGTCACCAACTCTCACCTAGTTTGACTAAATTTAATGCTTTTGTTCCCTAAGCACCCTATGTCCGGCCATGACACTCCAAAGTGGCCCAATTGCATTTTAAAATCCTCCACTTCACATTCTATAGCTATTGGGTACCCCGACCTTATAAAGTAGAACTTTCGCATCTTATGCAATTTAATCCTTCTTCACAATTAAGCACGCTATTGTTAAATTTAAAGCACAAAAATTTCCATATAGCCATATATTAATACCATAACACATAAAATAGTACTAAAATAATTTTTTGTCAACCTCGGACCAGTGGTCCCGAGACCACTATTTTGACTAGCCTCAAAATCGGGCTGTTACAACTCTCCCCCTTTAGGGATTTTCACCCTCAAAAATCTTACCAGTAAAGAGGTTTGGATATTGCTCTCTCATGGCTTCTTCCAGTTCCCACGTAGCATCTTCTACACAGTGTTTTTGCCACAACACTTTTACTAAGCTATACCTTTATTTCTCAACTATTTCACTTCTGGAGCTAAGATTTTAATCGACTCTTCCTCATATGTCATATCCGGTCGTATCTCAATTTCTGTTGGAGGAATCACATGCGAAGGATCGGAGCGGTAGTGCCTTAACATTGATACATGGAACATGTTGTGGATTTTCTCTAACTCTACCGGTAAAGCCAACCGATATGCCATAGGCCCAATCCTTTCGGTAATCTCATACGGCCCTATGAACCTCGGACTTAATTTACCCTTTCGACCAAATTTCAATATTTCCTTCCACGGAGACACTTTCAGAAATACCTTATCACCCACTTGAAACTCAATTTCTTTTCTTTTCAAATCCGCGTACGACTTTTGTCGATCTAAAGCTACATTTAGACTATCTCGAATAACTTTCACTTTCCCTTCAGTATCCTTAACTAAATCAACCCCATGAATTTGTTTCTTACTCAGCTTGGTCCAATACAAGGGAGTCCGACACTTATGACCATATAAAGCTTCACACGGTACCATCCGTATACTCGACTGATAACTATTATTGTAAGCAAATTCAACCAGAGGTAGGTATCTTTCCCAACTACCTTGAACTCTCATACACAACATCGAGCATATCCTCAAGAACTAGGTTTACTCTCTCCGATTGACCATTAGTCTGAGGATGGAACGCAGTGCTAAAGTTCAATCTTATACCCAAGGCTTCCTGCAACTTCTTCCAAAACCTCGAAGTAAATCTCGGGTCTCTATCCGAGATAATAGATACAGGCACTCCATGTAACCTTACTACCTTCGAATATACAACTCACCTAACCCTTCCAAATGAGTAATCAATACGCATCTTTGGTATAAAGTGAGCCAACTTCGTTAATCTATCAACGATAACCCACACAGCATTTCTTTTTCAGAGTCATAGGTAAGCCCGTAACAAAATGCATAGTAATCCGATCCCATTTCCACTTAGGAACCATCACTGGTTGAAGTAATCCCGAAGGCACTTGATGCTCAACTTTCACTTGTTGACAAGTTAGACATCTTGTTACATACTCCGAGGTATCTCTTTTCATTCCCAGCCACCAATAAAATTTCTTCAAATCATTATACATTTTCGTATTGCCGGGTGTAATTGTACAGCAAGTAACTACTATGAAAATTTCGGATCAACTCACCATTTACGGGTACACAAATTCTATCATGGAACATTAAGCAAACCGTCTGAACTTACCCGAAATTCAGAATCAACTTTTGATTCACACTTAGCTCTTTTAGCTAGTATCTCAATATCATTCATTTGAGCTTCACATATTTGTTGAACGAATAGTGGTCTAGCTTTCAATTCGGCTAGTGTAGCAACATCATCGACAATGGCAAACTTGTGCTCATGGCTCTCAAAGCATACAAGGATTTTCTACTCAAGGCATCCGCAACCACATTCACTTTTCTCGGATGGTAATCGATTACTAGTTCGTAGTCCTTCAATAATTTAAGCCACCGCAGTTGCCGTAAATTTAAATCTTTTTGATCCATCAAATACTTCAAACTCTTATGATCCATGAAGATTCGGCACTTCTCACCATATAAGTAATGTCGCCAAATTTTCAACGCGAACACAATCGCGGCCAACTCCAAATCATGAGTCAGGTAATTCTTCTCATGTGGTTTTAATTGCCTCGAGGCGTAAGCGACTACGTTACCCTCTTGCATCAACACACACCCGAGACCATTTGACTATGCGTCACTGTAAACAGCAAACTCTTTGCCTGACTCAAGTTGCACTAAAATCGGTGCCTCCGTTAACAATGTTTTCAATCTCTCAAAACTCTGTTGGCATTTTTCAGTCTATTCAAACTTAACATCCTTGTGCAATAGTTTCATCATCGGGGTAGCAATTATAGAGAATCCCTTCACAAACCATCTATAGTACCCCGCTAAACCCAAAAAGCTTCTGACCTCCGACATGTTCCTCGACGATTTCCACTCCACAATAACCGAGATTTTTCCTGGATCAACTCTAATACCCATGCCTGACACAATGTGTCCTAGAAATTCGACCTCTTAGAGCCAAAACTTGCTCTTGCTAAATTTAGCATATAACTGCTTGTCTCTCAAAATCTGTAAGACAATTCTCAGATCCTCCGCATGATCACTCTCATCTTGGGAATAAATCAATATGTCATTAATAAAGATGACCACAAACTTGTCTAAATACGGTCAGAAGACACAGTTCATTAAGTCCATAAAAACCGCAGGACCATTTGTTAAATCGAACGGCATGACCAGAAGCTCATATTGGCCATACCTAGTCCTGAATGCTATTTTCGGCACATCTTGTTCCTTAACCCTCAACTGGTAATAATCGGACCTCAGGTCAATCTTGGAGAACACCGTAGCTCTCTTTAGTTGATCAAATAAATCATCTATCCTCGGTAAAGGATACTTATTTTTCACTGTCACCTTGTTGAGTTGTCTGTAGTCTATACACAATCTCATCGATCCATCTTTTTTTTCACAAATAGTACCGGAGCACCCCACGATGAATACCTCGGTCTTGCAAAACCCTTATCTGTCAACTCTTGCAACTGAACCATCAGTTCTTTCAACTCCAACGGCGCCATCCTATATGGAGCGATGAAAATAGGTGCCATTCCCAGAACTAACTCAATTCCAAACTCGACCTCTCTAATTGGAGGTAATCCAGGTAACTCTTCCGGGAATACATCCGGATACTCACATACAACCGGCATTGTTTCAATCTTTGCTTCAGTCTCTTGGGTGTTCAGTACAAAAGCGAGATATGACTCACATCCTTTTCTCAAATATTTCTCAGCCCCCAAGGAAAAGATCATCATCGGTAAATTATCTGACTTACCTGATTCAACCTGAATAACATCTCTATTTTCATATTTCAATTCAATGAATTTACTACCACAATTCACTAAAACACTATGGGTATTCAACCAATCTATACCAAGAATCAAATCAAAATCATCAAACGGCAACAACATAAGGTTTGTCAGAAAATAATGACCCCCTAATTGTCAAGGGACAATTCCTACACACCTTGTCCACTAACACATGTTTTCCTAACATGTTGGACACCTTTACCACCATTTTAGTAGACTCAATAGTCATATTCAAACTAGATGCCAATCTCATACAAATATGTCATGAAGAGAAAAAGTACCCGTTATTACATCTAGCGATGATGCCTCTTCTCGAGCTCGAATAGTATAGGTCCTTGCTGGCGTCCGGCCCTTTGACCTCACAGTAGAGTCTCGTGATACACCTCTACCACTAGTCCCACCTCCCAGGTTCTTTTGTTGCCTACCTCTAGCGGATACATTGCTTGATCTCACCTCTTGCTTTTTCTCTTTATCATCTCTTTCGTAGGCGATTGCGGATGAAATGGTAGGGGAACCACATTTGTAACAATTTCGATTGTTTCCCCAACACTCCAGGTGTGATGTCGCACACAACTTGGGCACTCCTGTCTAGACTTTGGATTGCCAACACTTGCCATCGAAGTGGCCTGAACTCTTGAACCCGAATACATATTGCCTCACTCTCTTTGTGGGTACCCGACTGACGTAGTCATCCGAGGGTTTAGCTCCTTGGACCTCTTCGGTTGAGCTTGGTAGGATTTACTCATCGGCCTCTTTCTTGCATCTCGGCCCGCGCACACGGCCTTCCTATTTTTCTTACTCAACTCCTGGGCCTTCCTAATCCTATCCACCAATACCACGAATTCTTTCGGTTCTAAAATCCTCGACTAAGAGTCTAACATTTTCATTCAACCCATCTTCAAATCTCTTGCATAAGATAGCTTAGTGGACACACATTCTTGCACGTTGATCGCTAAAATCGAGCTTTAAAATTTATAAAAGAATAATCGAACCTAGAAACTAACTCGACAATGATTAAAGGCAAGTGTACCTATCGAACAAGAGTATAGCTTAGGCAAGACTAGATATCGAACCCAAAGGAACTAAAAGTACTAATACTAACTTTCTTTTTATTATTTAGCCTTAAAAATAAAGTGAAGTTTGTTTTAATCAAAATTAACGATAACTAAGCTAAGGATAAAGACAAAAAGAACAAATTGGGAAATAACTTGAAGAAATATTCAATTGATCACGATGATACCCTCAGGAATAATCCACCTAGACTTCACTTGTTATCTAACCCTGAATTATACGATTTCTTTACTTAGCTTGATCCGTAGGGACTCCTAACCTATGCTAAACCCTCTCGAGGCGAATAACGTTTAACCCTAGGTAATTAGTGGAACTCTTGTTCTCTTATAATAACCCCCTAGAATAGCAGTAAATCGATCTATGGATTCCCATACTAGGTTTCACCCTAATCCGGCAAAATCTCGTAACCCTATCTCTAGGCGTCCAATCAACTCCGCTTAAGTATGCTAGATCTACTCTTAAGCAGGGTCTATTCCTCCTCCACCTAAGCACATCAGATTTGGATTAAGCATGCATAATTAAGAACAAACTAAGTATTTATCATAAAATTCAGAAATCAATTAACAAGATTCATATAGGTTTCATCCCCTTCAGGTATCTGAGGGGTTTATTTCATAACTAAATAAGAAAACATCTCAAGAGAAAAGATAAAACAAAACATAAGAAATCCCTAAAACTCCCTGAAGGAATTGAAGGAGGATTCCACCGTCTTGAGTATACTTTCGGCTTCTTGGGATGGATCAACTAGCTAACTTCGAGCGATTCTCACAATTTTGACCTTTCCGGCTTGGCTCCTTGGCCTAGCTAGCCTCCCCCTCAAAGGTGGTACTTGGGGGACATATATAGGCTCTTTGGAATGCAATTCTTTCTTCCTAAGTATCCTTTTCCGACCGAAATTTCTCATTCCAGCGACAGAGGCACGGCCATGTAGCACGCCCGTGTGGATCGACTTCAGGCCGTGTTCGGATTTCTTAATGAGGTACAGCTGTGTAAATCGGGAGAGAGGTCGTGTTCTAAATGGTTGGCATGGCACGACCGTGTTGTCTTTGGGCCAGGTCATGTCGATTTCGTGATATGGCCCATTTACTCTATTTTGGGCCCGTTTTACGTTTTTTTCATCCTCGGGTGCTTTTTACATAAATCTAGGATAAATCATCCAAGAGTAAGCTAAATGCGAGGTTAAAATATGTTATAATTACAGTTTATCAAATACCCCCACACTTAAGCTTTTGCTTGTCCTCGAGCAAAATTCTCAACTTACAATTAAAACGAACTTTCCATGATTCATAATCCCCATCAACAATGCCTTATCCTAATTCATAGATAATTTATACTTGGATAATTCAATTCAAAGAGTCCTAAAGATTCAAACAAGATAAATCATTCATTTGTAGCACTAAAACATAGGTATCTCCCCTTATCTGAACAATTACCTCTAATTCAAAATTGACAAGGATTGATATCCTCACAAAAGATTCACTCAAATCACTCAAAAAGTGTTTAAGGTCTTCGTTAAGGTTGTAACGGGGCTAGGGTTAAAGGTGTGGATAAAGGCTGAAATTAGAAGGTTAGCATCGAGATTGATTTGATAAGTTACCTACCTAAAATTGTCTATGATAATTATCAACTGAAAACAATAATAAACCTACTAATACGAGCTTTTTCTTTTGATAATTTGACTTTAACTTTATAAGCTCATTCTTCATAATACTGATATTGACTATACTTTGATTTTTTTTTTAAGAACAAACTAATAAAGACAAATTCAACTTATAATAAAAACTTAGGTAACTATTCAAAACATATCACGATTAAAGGGTAGTCAAAAGGAAGGGTGATAACAAAATCAAAGGGTTTTTTTTCCGGTTAACATTAGTGGGTTAATTAATAAAAAGGGTTGTTAGGCTCAACGGGGTTCACTAGGGGTTAATTTGCGGAGGTAGGCTTTTTAGTGGAGTACGTGGGTTAAAACTTAAGTGCCTTTATCATCTCGGTATATCAAATCATAACTGTGGTCTTGACATGTATAATCAAGGCAAGTTCTAGAATAACAGTTCATAGTTGACACACTCATAATTAAATAAAGTGAGCATGAAAAGGAATGTATGCTCTGTAAGGCTCAAAATCTCACAAAAATTATGGGTGTTTTTGACATCAACCTTATAAATTTCAAACTTCAAGATAACATTCAAATTTAGGTTAACAACCTAAAATTTTAAATTTTTGAAAATTAGACTTATCACGCTTGATTCCCTAGTATTAGTCAAATTTAATCACCAATGCACAATTAACTATGACTTATTCAAAAACATATCAAAAAAATCATAAATCATTAGAAATTTCATCTTAATTAGTAATATGAGAAAATTGCTTTTCGAACAAGATAAAACTCAAGGATTTGAGAACAATGCAGAAAGTTAGGCATTTTTATCCTCAGGGTTTGAGAATAATGAAAAAATTAGGCATTTTCTCAAAATAACTATTCACCCCCCACACTTAAGATGTACATTGCCCTCAATGTAAATGAAACACCCCACACCCGGCCCACGAGCCTAGACCGGATCTGGTATGTTCCTCGATGTAAATCGATTCAAAATATCTTTTGTTACTTTGAAAAAACTGTGTGTTTTGAAGATAGTTTGTTTGTAGATTGGGCTCGAGTTGAAAACAAGTTTACTTTATATTGAAAACCCATTTATTTCAGGTGTCAAAATTTTTAAAGTTTATTTTAAATTAAATTGGCTTATTTTTTAATTATCATAAATTTGTAACATAGTAAATAAAACAAAAAATAAAATCATCACTATGGCCTTATTACATCAGACAAAACCCCAAATAAAATTTTATAGTACTTAAATAAAATCAAATGTCCAAATCAAATAAAACTTCAAGCTGAGCATGGCCACCACAAGTTCTGCCGTCCCGGTCCATCACTGTTCATCACCTGAAACATGTTCCCACAATAGGGTGAGTCAACAGACTCAATGTGTAACCAACACTAAAATTTAATAGATCAGGCATTCCTTATCATATCACATGCATATCCATATACAGATAAAATAATGATGCAACCCGAACCTAAACCTAGATGCCATCCGCTACACATCCCCGCACCAACCCGCGCACTGCCGTGGGGACTACTAAGTCAACCCTCCATCCGCTACACACCATCGAAAGCGATCAGCTGCGATCGATGTGCTCATCGCCCATATAAAATTTGTGGCATAGCCACGTGATAATTGTGTCATGAGACACCACATTGGATAATGTAACCGAAGTTACCACATTCAGATAATGTGACCGAAGTCACCACATTCAAGATAGTGAGACCGAAGTCACCACATTCACTTCCCCTTTTCATATAGCCCGAATGCCCCATATTGTTCATATTATGCATATCATACTTAAATTCACATTCATGTCACTTTTCACATGTTAAATATAACATATTTCATAATCCTAGTAGGAGTAGGAAATGTACCTGAGTACTTTGTACCGTAACACGGTACCTTAGCCATATTTACATTCTTATAAACATGCACATATTAAATATTGCCATAAATCTTATTAAAAGTTAGTGTGAGATACACACCTGATTCGCTTAACGCTTTCCTGAGAACCCGAAATCCTATCTAACACTTTAAATCTCAATTCCTACATTTGGTCAATCACTTTTATGTTTTAGCAAAAGCCTATTCGATTATGAGATTAAATCCCGAAGGATCTTGGTGACAAAAATCTTACCTTGTTGCCGATTTGTTTCTCAAACAAATCTCGAAACTTGTAGTGTTTCCTCCTTATAATCGGCTAACCACTAGATTCATTAGCTTGGTTAGTTTTCGGTTTGAACAGATAAGAAACAAGTCTAAATACCGAAATAGGCCCTTGGCCGAATGTACTTACCTTCTAAATCTTAAATCCCGAAGCACCACTTGACTTTGGAGATGTTGAAATCCCTATACACATATGTTAGATCCGAATCTAATTACTTAAACATGATCAATGGCTTTTGGCCAAATACATGACTTACCCTAAATCCTTGAAATCCTGAAGATCTTCCTCTTAGAAATCGACAATAGGCCAAAATCCTGAATCTCTCCTTAAGATTTCGGTCAAAGAATAAAAATAAGAATTAGCCTTTGAAATTTCGACAAGTCCTTAAAGGAAAGAATAGAAATCAAACTTGATCTTACCCTTGAAGAAATCGACAGGCCCTTTTCTTGAGGCCTCAAAAATTCAGCTTAAGACCTAGAGAATAGTGGGCTATGAGCCACCTATGTATTCGGTTTCAAGATAAAAAGAGAAGGATATTAGGCTTAGAAAGAATCGGCTCTTAATGGAAGAAGTTTTTGGCTAGAACATAGAGTATTTTGGCTTTGGAAAAAGAAAAGAGAAGAGAGGATTTTTACTTAGGAAAATTCAGCGGAGAGAATAGAGAAGAAGAATGAATGAATGGCCTTAGTTCTCCTCCTTGTGCCGAAATTATTAGGCCAAGACTCCCTTACTTGGCCATCACTCTTCCTTATCATTATCCCTTAGTTTTAAAATTAAAGAATAATCCCTTATTATCACCTTGAAAAATAATTTAAGATAAATCATCATTTATCCATCTATTAGCCAAAATTTTAAGAGAATTTAAACTCCTCCCCTGAGTTCCTTAGTGCCGTCCACTTATCTGCTTCTGAAAGCAAAAATAAAACTTTATTTTGCTTCCCATGTGACTCGATCCTTGGCCCTTCCTCTCATGCTGGTGGCGTCACTTCCAGGGCCCTAGGTGGCATCTCCAGGCCACTTTTCCAAGCCCGTTTGTTTGTCATATTTTACACACATTTTCTCTTAAGACCACCTTGCCTTAATTTCCCCTCTTTAAACTTAAAAACTTAACATTTCTATGACATTTCCTTACATTTCCAAGTTTCCAAAAATTTTCGTTTCCCTCTTTAAACTTGACATTTCCTTACATTTTCAAGTTTCTAGAAATGTTTACTTTCCTCTTTTGAATCATTTCTAAATCATTTCCTTACATTTCCAGGTTTCCAAAAATATTCACTTAAAACTTAACATTTCCAGGTTTCCAAAAATGTTCACTTTAAACTTAACATTTCCATACATTTCCAGGTTTCCAAAAAAATGTTCAAAATACTTTCATAACACATAAGACATGTCATTTCATACAATCAAACCGAAAATGCATAGGCCCTTTTCAGGATGTTACAGTACAAATATAAATGATTATAATTAGTGATCAAGTAGAAGATAAGAGGGAAAGTGTCACTTCCTGAATTACGGATGAGATTCTTGGAGGATGTGGAAAATGTATGGCGTTAGGTGACTTATTCAATTTCTCCTAGTTGTGCGTTTTTGTATGTGGAGTGTGTGATTTACTCTGTAAAGTCACTCGTTAATGATCTTTAGATATGTGGTTAGGGGATGCTCGAGTAGTTAGATAGCCAATGGTAAAAGTTTGCAATAATTATTAAAAGTTCAAATTTAAAAGAAATAAAATGAAAAGGTAACAATTTAAAAGGACTCATAGGTCCTCATCATTGGTTGGGTCTGATGGTGGTGCTGATGATGATGAAATGTGGAGAGTCTTTGGCATATTTGGTGCAAAGTGGCCTCTAATCCATCAAAACGCCGAGTGTTTTCGGCCAAGTCTGACTCGAATCGGTCGAGTCGGGCAGAGATGTCTGCTAATGATGGTGCTGCTCGGTACGAATGGTGGCTCGAATTTGGTGCCTCCTCTGATGGGGGTGGGACATTATCAGGAATGTCCTCGGCCTCCCCCTTGTTTCTAGGTGTCCTTAGTTGGTACTGAGGAGGGTCGGTCCCTCGACGTTGTTTGATCATCCTTATGTGTAGCATTATCTGGATGCCTTGAGGTACCATGTTACCCATCAGTATGAGGGATGTGATCTGATCGTCGGTGTTGAGGAGGTTGAAATGCCGAGCCAATCTCGTAAGTATGGCCCCATTGAAAAAATCCCCTTCCTATGTTGCTCTGTCTGATGTTGAATCGTGCATGTGATAAAATAAGCCAAGTCAAAAACATGTCCTTCAGACATGCATGATAGGAAGTAGACGTCTTGTTTGTTTACAACGCCGGTGCTCTCTCTGCAACCTGTGATGGTGTGCGTGAGAATGGCGTGAATATACCTTAAGGCTGGGGGAAGTGCCGTCGCCTTAGAGCGACTTGGGTCGTAGTTGCTTGTAGTGTGGCATAGGTTGCGCCAGCAGGCGAGCGGAGTGCAGTGGAGTTCCTGATTTAATCCAGACAGTGGGTTTTCTTCAATGAATTCCAGCGTATAAAGTCCCAAAGCCGCGCCAAATTGTGGTATACTCAATCGTCTTACTGAGCCCCCTAGACGGAATTCGATAACACCCAGATCGTTGAATTGTGCCATCACTGTTTGCAATGTGAAGGTGGTGCAAAACTCCAATGTGAGTTCCAAGCATGTGGGCTCATCGATGGAAAAGAAGTGTTCCCACGGTTCAGTTGAGAGGAGGGCTTGAATATCAGTTGTGAGCCCAACTTGCCTCACTGCATTCCAATCAATGCGCGTCCCATCTATCCCAGATTGCTTGGTACCATTCCTCCTGAGTTGCTTGAGGAATCGAGGAATGGGTGTTGGCGCTTAGTAGAGGCACTTGCGGAGGATGAACTGGGCCCCTTTCTTTTCTTGCTTGGGATCGATCGATGGTGCGTGATGTCAACATGGTACACGAAATTTGTAATCAAATATAAAGCGGTTTGAAGCTTCATCAATAGCACAACCATTATATGCCACACTAAGTCAATTTATAATTGTGAGCATGTTAATTCGCGAAGAAGAAAAATTTTCTTGGACAATAGTGGGCAGAGCAATGTATCAATTTCATGAGTTTCAAGATTAGAAGAATAAAATGAGTATAAAAACGACAACCAATAAATATTATACTAAGCAAACAATATAACATTTTAACATGTATTCAACAATTTCATAACTTTATATACTAAGCAAGAAACAATCTACATTCATGATCATGCTTACTTATTTCCTCCATTCACACATTCTAACCATATCACTAGCGTAATGCATACATTCATTAACGAGGTTCCGCACTTAGCATCACAATCTCTTAGTCAATTACTTAGAGTCAATTTACTTGAAGGTTTCGCACTTAGCCATCATTAATATTTATTAGGGTGGTAACGCACTTAGCCCACCAAAAAGATTGGTTACGGTGGTATCGCACATAGCCCACCGAATGATAAGTAGACGATGGTATCACACAAAGCCCATCATAATTAAACAATAAGGTGGTATCGTACTTAGCCTACCTAAAGATAAATAAATGATGGTATCGCACAAAGCCCATCGTAATTAAACAATCAGGCGTTATCACACTTAGCCCACCTAAAGATAAATAAATGATTGTATTGCACAAAGTCTATTGTAATTAAACAATAATTATTCAATGACTACCACATTCAATCCACTTGAATCACATATGTTCTGAATCATGTCATACCCCAATTAGCAGCACAATGTATATAAATAAGATTGTATTGTTTACACATAAACTTATCTCGATGCAAAACGTGTTAACTAGCGATTTACTCAATCACCTTGTCTTTCCCACGGTCAAGGTTGATTCCATGCTCTTCTTGATCTATAACAATGAAATTCATTCGTTTAGATCATTCTATGATCATAATACATCAAATTCTACACTTGGGCAAAAATGACCATTTTTCCCTTGTTCATTGGCAAAATTACGATTTTGCCCTTAGGCCGTAATTTATTTTTCATCACATTTCCTCAATAATTAAGTCTAGCTGAACATTTATTTCTCTTACAACTACTCACCATTCTCACCATTTCATGCATTTATGACACAATTTCATTCTTTGCATTTAAGTCCTATTTAGGTGTTTTCATGCACACACCTTTCACCAAAGTTATTCCTCATCTCCCTAACATTCATTTTCTTCTATAAAAACTCAGCTAACAACATAATTACTCTCATGGCAAGTCCCTAGACTTTCAACCATATCACAAATTAGTTCCTCATTAGCTAGCTTAAGCTTTGGGGATCTAAAAGTACAAAAATCCTTAAGAAAAACCTCAAAAATTACTTACTTGCAAGGATGAGATGTAGCTGAAATTTTCAAGCTTTCCAACCCTGAAACTTGCTAGAATTTTTGGTAGTAGGGGGAGATGAATAGTGAAAGATGATAACTCCCTTTAGTCATCTTATTTTATCATATTTTAGTCAATTTGTCACCAACTCTCACCTAGTTTGACTAAATTTAATGCTTTTGTTCCCTAAGCACCCTATGTCAAAGCCATGACACTCCAAAGTGGCCCAATTGCATTTTAAAATCCTCCACTTCACATTCTATAGCTATTGGGTACCCAGACCTTATAAAGTAGAACTTTCGCATCTTATGCAATTTAATCCTTCTTCACAATTAAGCACTTTATTATTGTTAAATTTAAAGCACAAAAATTTCCATATAGCCATATATTAATACCATAACACATAAAATAGTACTAAAATAATTTTTGTCAACCTCGGACCAGTGGTCAGAGACCACTATTTTGACTAGCCTCAAAATCGAAGTGTTACAACTCTCCCCCTTTAGGGATTTTCACCCTCAAAAATCTTACCAGTAAAGAGGTTTGGATATTGCTCTCTCATGGCTTCTTCCAGTTCCCACGTAGCATCTTCTACACAGTGTTTTTGCCACAACACTTTTACTAAGCTATACCTTTATTTCTCAACTATTTCTTACGGAGCTAAGATTTTAATCGACTCTTCCTCATATGTCATATCCGGTCGTATCTCAATTTACATTGGAGGAATCACATGCGAAGGATCGGGGCGGTAGTGCCTTAACATTGATACATGGAACATGTTGTGGATTTTCTCTAACTCTACCGGTAAAGCCAACCGATATGCCATAGGCCCAATCCTTTCGGTAATCTCATACGGCCCTATGAACCTCGGACTTAATTTACCCTTTCGACCAAATTTCAATATTTCCTTCCACGGAGACACTTTCTGAAATACCTTATCACCCACTTGAAACTCAATTTCTTTTCTTTTCAAATCCGCGTACGACTTTTGTCGATCTAAAGCTACATTTAGACTATCTCGAATAACTTTCACTTTCCCTCCAGTATCCTTAACTAAATCAACCCCATGAATTTGTTTCTTACTCAGCTTGGTCCAATACAAGGGAGTCCGACACTTATGACCATATAAAGCTTCTGCGGTACCATCCGTATACTGATTGATAACTATTATTGTAAGCAAATTCAACCGGAGGTAGGTATCTTTCCCAACTACCTTGAACTCTCATACACAACATCGAGCATATCCTCAAGAACTAGGTTTACTCTCTCCAGATTGACCATTAGTGCGAGGATGGAGCAACGATGCTAAAGTTCAATCTTATACCCAAGGCTTCTGCGCAACTTCTTCCAAAACCTCGAAGTAAATCTCGGGTCTCTATCCGAGATAATAGATCTGAGCACTCCATGTAACCTTACTACCTTCGAATATACAACTCGACTAACCTTTCCGGTGAGTAATCAATACGTCTTGGTATAAAGTGAGCCAACCGTTAATCTATCAGCGATAACCCCACTGACATTTCTTTTTGAGTCATAGGTAAGCCCGTAACAAAATGCATAGTAATCGATCCCATTTCCACTTAGGAACCATCCTTTGGTTGAAGTAATCCCGAAGGCACTTGATGCTCAACTTTCACTTGTTGACAAGTTAGACATCTTGTTACATACTCCGAGGTATCTCTTTTCATTTCCGACCACCAATAAAATTTCTTCAAATCATTATACATTTCGTATTGCGGGTGTACCAGACAAGTAACTACTATGAAAATTTGGATCAACTCACCATTTACGGGTACACAAATTCTATCATGGAACATTAAGCAACCGTCTCGAACTTACAGAAATTGAGAATCAACTTTTGATTCACACTTAGCTCTTTTAGCTAGTATCTCAATATCATTCATTTGAGCTTCACATATTTGTTGAGCGAATAGTGGTCTAGCTTTCAATTCGGCTAGTGTAGCAACATCATCAGGACAATGGCAAACTTGTGCTCATGGCTCTCAAAGCATACAAGGATTTTCTACTCAAGGCATCGCAACCACATTCACTTTTCTCGGATGGTAATCGATTACTAGTTCGTAGTCCTTCAATAATTTAAGCCACGCATGATTGCCAGTAAATTTAAATCTTTTGATCCATCAAATACTTCAAACTCTTATGATCCATGAAGATTCGGCACTTCTCACCATATAAGTAATGTCGCCAAATTTTCAACGCGAACACAATCGCGGCCAACTCCAAATCATGAGTCGGGTAATTCTTTCTCATGTGGTTTTAATTGCCCTCGGCGTAGCGACTCGTTACCCTCTTGCATCACACACACACGAGACCATTTGACTATGCGTCATTTGTAAGCGACAAACTCTTTGCACGACTCAAGTTGCACTAAAATCGGTGCCTCAGTTAACAATGTTTTCAATCTCTCAAAACTCTGTTGGCATTTTTGATCTATTCAAACTTAACATCCTTGTGCAATAGTTTCATCATCGGGGTAGCAATTATAGAGAATCCTTCACAAACCATCTATAGTACCCCGCTAAACCCAAAAAGCTTTCGACCTCAGACATGTTCCTCGGCGATTTCCACTCCACAATAGCCGAGATTTTTCTGGATCAACTCTAATACCCATGCGACACAATGTGTCCTAGAAATTCGACCTCTTAGAGCCAAAACTTGCTCTTGCTAAATTTAGCATATAAGCGCTTGTCTCTCAAAATGTAAGACAATTCTCGGATCCTCCGCATGATCACTCTCATCTTGGGAATAAATCAATATGTCATTAATAAAGATGACCACAAACTTGTCTAAATACGGTCAGAAGACACAGTTCATTAAGTCCATAAAAATCGCAGGACCATTTGTTAAATCGAACGGCATGACCAGAAGCTCATATTGGCCATACCTAGTCCTGAATGCTATTTTCGGCACATCTTGTTCCTTAACCCTCAACTGGTAATAATCGGACCTCAGGTCAATCTTGGAGAACACCGTAGCTCTCTTTAGTTGATCAAATAAATCATCTATCCTCGGTAAAGGATACTTATTTTTCTTGTCACCTTGTTGAGTTATGCGTAGTCTATACACAATCTCATCGATCCATCTTTTTTTCACAAATAGTCGAGGAGCACCCCACGATGAATACCTCGGTCTTGCAAAACCCTTATCTGTCAACTCTTGCAACTGAACCATCAGTTCTTTCAACTCCAACGGCGCCATCCTATATGGAGCGATGAAAATAGGTGCCATTCCCAGAACTAACTCAATTCCAAACTCGACCTCTCTAATTGGAGGTAATCCAGGTAACTCTTCAGGGAATACATCCGGATACTCACATACAACCGGCATTGTTTCAATCTTTGCTTGATCTCTTGGGTGTTCGATTACAAAAGCGAGATATGACTCACATCCTTTTCTCAAATATTTCACATTTTGAGGAAAAGATCATCATCGGTAAATTATCGACTTACGATTCAACTTTGAATAACATCTCTATTTTCATATTTCAATTCAATGAATTTACTACCACAATTCACTAAAACACTATGGGTATTCAACCAATCTATACCAAGAATCAAATCAAAATCATCAAACGGCAACAACATAAGGTTTGTCAGAAAATAATGACCCCTAATTGTCAAGGGACAATTCCTACACACCTTGTCCACTAACACATGTTTTCCTAACATGTTGGACACTTTACTTACCACCATTTTAGTAGACTCAATAGTCATATTCAAACTAGATGCCAATCTCATACAAATATGTCATGAAGAGAAAAAGTACCCGTTATTACATCTAGCGATGATGCCTCTTCTCGAGCTCGAATAGTATAGGTCCTTGCTGGCGTCCGGCCCTTTGACCTCACAGTAGAGTCTCGTGATACACCTCTACCACTAGTCCCACCTCCCAGGTTCTTTTGTTGCCTACCTCTAGCGGATACATTGCTTGATCTCACCTCTTGCTTTTTCTCTTTATCATCTCTTTCAGGGCAGTTGCGGATGAAATGGTAGGGGGAACCACATTTGTAACAATTTCGATTGTTTCCCCAACACTCCCCAGTGTGATGTCTGCCACAACTTGGGCACTCCCGTCTAGACTTTGGATTGCCAACACTTGCCATCGAAGTGGCCTGAACTCTTGAACCCGAATACATATTGCCTCACTCTCTTTGTGGGTACCCGGCCCGGCGTAGTCATCAGAGGGTTTAGCTCTTGGACCTCTTCGGTTGAGCTTGGTAGGATTTACTCATCGGCCTCTTTCTTGCATCTCGGGCCTCGCTCACAGCCTTCCTATTTTTCTTACTCAACTCCTGGGCCTTCCTAATCCTATCCACCAATACCACGAATTCTTTCAGTTCTAAAATCGACTAAGAGTCTAACATTTTCATTCAACCCATCTTCAAATCTCTTGCATAAGATAGCTTAGTGGACACACATTCTTGCACGTTGATCGCTAAAATCGAGCTTTAAAATTTATAAAAGAATAATCGAACCTAGAAACTAACTCGACAATGATTAAAGGCAAGTGTACCTATCGAACAGTAGTATAGCTTAGGCAAGACTAGATATCGAACCCAAAGGAACTAAAAGTACTAATACTAACTTTCTTTTTATTATTTAGCCTTAAAAATAAAGTGAAGTTTGTTTTAATCAAAATTAACGATAACTAAGCTAAGGATAAAGACAAAAAGAACAAATTGGGAAATAACTTGAAGAAATATTCAATTGATCACGATGATACCCTCAGGAATAATCCACCTAGACTTCACTTGTTATCTAACCCTGAATTATACGATTTCTTTACTTAGCTTGATCCGTAGGACTCCCTAACCTATGCTAAACCCTCTCTCGAGGCGAATAACGTTTAACCCTAGGTAATTAGTGGAACTCTTGTTCTCTTATAATAACCCCCTAGAATAGCAGTAAATCGATCTATGGATTCCCATACTAGGTTTCACCCTAATCCGGCAAAATCTCGTAACCCTATCTCTAGGCGTCCAATCAACTCCGCTTAAGTATGCTAGATCTACTCTTAAGCAGGGTCTATTCCTCCTCCACCTAAGCACATCAGATTTGGATTAAGCATGCATAATTAAGAACAAACTAAGTATTTATCATAAAATTCAGAAATCAATTAACAAGATTCATATAGGTTTCATCCCCTTCAGGTATCTGAGGGGTTTATTTCATAACTAAATAAGAAAACATCTCAAGAGAAAAGATAAAACAAAACATAAGAAATCCCTAAAACTCCCTGAAGGAATTGAAGGAGGATTCCACCGTCTTGAGTATACTTTCGGCTTCTTGGGATGGATCAACTAGCTAACTTCGAGCGATTCTCACAATTTTGACCTTTTCGGCTTGGCTCCTTGGCCTAGCTAGCCTCCCCCTCAAAGGTGGTACTTGGGGGACATATATAGGCTCTTTGGAATGCAATTCTTTCTTCCTAAGTATCCTTTTCCGACCGAAATTTCTCATTCCAGCGACAGAGGCACGGCCATGTAGCACGCCCGTGTGGATCGACTTCAGGCCGTGTTCGGATTTCTTAATGAGGTACAGCTGTGTAAATCGGGAGAGAGGTCGTGTTCTAAATGGTTGGCATGGCACGGCGGAAGTGTTGTCTTTGGGCAGTCATGTCGATTTCGTGATATGGCCCATTTACTCTATTTTGGGCCCGTTTACGTTTTTTCATCCTCGGGTGCTTTTACATAAATCTAGGATAAATCATCCAAGAGTAAGCTAAATGCGAGGTTAAAATATGTTATAATTACAGATTTATCAAATACCCCACACTTAAGCTTTTGCTTGTCCTCGAGCAAAATTCTCAACTTACAATTAAAGCGAACTTTCCATGATTCATAATCCCCATCAACAATGCCTTATCCTAATTCATAGATAATTTATACTTGGATAATTCAATTCAAAGAGTCCTAAAGATTCAAACAAGATAAATCATTCATTTGTAGCACTAAAACATAGGTATCTCCCCTTATCTGAACAATTACCTCTAATTCAAAATTGACAAGGATTGATATCCTCACAAAAGATTCACTCAAATCACTCAAAAAGTGTTTAAGGTCTTCGTTAAGGTTGTAACGGGGCTAGGGTTAAAGGTGTGGATAAAGGCTGAAATTAGAAGGTTAGCATCGAGATTGATTTGATAAGTTACCTACCTAAAATTGTCTATGATAATTATCAACTGAAAACAATAATAAACCTACTAATACGAGCTTTTTCTTTTGATAATTTGACTTTAACTTTATAAGCTCATTCTTCATAATACTGATATTGACTATACTTTGATTTTTTTTTTTAAGAACAAACTAATAAAGACAAATTCAACTTATAATAAAAACTTAGGTAACTATTCAAAACATATCACGATTAAAGGGTAGTCAAAAGGAAGGGTGATAACAAAATCAAAGGGTTTTTTTTCCGGTTAACATTAGTGGGTTAATTAATAAAAAGGGTTGTTAGGCTCAACGGGGTTCACTAGGGGTTAATTTGCGGAGGTAGGCTTTTTAGTGGAGTACGTGGGTTAAAACTTAAGTGCCTTTATCATCTCGGTATATCAAATCATAACTGTGGTCTTGACATGTATAATCAAGGCAAGTTCTAGAATAACAGTTCATAGTTGACACACTCATAATTAAATAAAGTGAGCATGAAAAGGAATGTATGCTCTGTAAGGCTCAAAATCTCACAAAAATTATGGGTGTTTTTGACATCAACCTTATAAATTTCAAACTTCAAGATAACATTCAAATTTAGGTTAACAACCTAAAATTTTAAATTTTGAAAATTAGACTTATCACGCTTGATTCCTAGTATTAGTCAAATTTAATCACCAATGCACAATTAACTATGACTTATTCAAAAACATATCAAAAAATCATAAATCATTAGAAATTTCATCTTAATTAGTAATATGAGAAAATTGCTTTTGAACAAGATAAAACTCAAGGATTTGAGAACAATGCGAGAAAGTTAGGCATTTTTATCCTCAGGGTTTGAGAATAATGAAAAAATTAGGCATTTTCTCAAAATAACTATTCACCCCCCACACTTAAGATGTACATTGCCCTCAATGTAAATGAAACACCCTACACCCGGCCCACGAGCCTAGACCAGGATCTCGGTATGTTCCTCGATGTAAATCGATTCAAAATATCTTTTGTTACTTTGAAAAAAGCTGTGTGTTTTGAAGATAGTTTGTTTGTAGATTGGGCTCGAGTTGAAAACAAGTTTACTTTATATTGAAAACCCATTTATTTGGTGTCAAAATTTTTAAAGTTTATTTTAAATTAAATTGGCTTATTTTTTAATTATCATAAATTTGTAACATAGTAAATAAAACAAAAAATAAAATCATCACTATGGCCTTATTACATCAGACAAAACCCCAAATAAAATTTTATAGTACTTAAATAAAATCAAATGTCCAAATCAAATAAAACTTCAAAGTGAGCATGGCCACCACAAGTTCTGTAGTCCCCGGTCCATCACTGTTCATCACAGAAACATGTTCCCACAATAGGGTGAGTCAATGAGACTCAATGTGTAACCAACACTAAAATTTAATAGATCAGGCATTCCTTATCATATCACATGCATATCCATATACAGATAAAATAATGATGCAACCCGAACCTAAACCTAGATGCCATCCGCTACACATCCCCGTACCAACCTGCACACCGTGGGGACTACTAAGTCAACCCTCCATCGCTACACACACCATCGAAGCGATCTGCTGCGATCGATGTGCTCATCGCCCATATAAAATTTGTGGCATAGCCACCAGATAATTGTGTCATGAGACACCACATTCAGATAATGTAACCGAAGTTACCACATTCAGATAATGTGACCGAAGTCACCACATTCAGATAGTGAGACCGAAGTCACCACATTCACTTCCCCTTTTTCATATAGCCCGAATGCCCCATATTGTTCATATTATGCATATCATACTTAAATTCACATTCATGTCACTTTTCACATGTTAAATATAACATATTTCATAATCCTAGTAGGAGTAGGAAATGTACCTGAGTACTTTGTACCGTAACACGGTACCTTAGCCATATTTACATTCTTATAAACATGCACATATTAAATATTGCCATAAATCTTATTAAAAGTTAGTGTGAGATACACACCTGATTCGCTTAACGCTTTCCTGAGAACCCGAAATCCTATCTAACACTTTAAATCTCAATTCCTACATTTGGTCAATCACTTTTATGTTTTAGCAAAAGCCTATTCGATTATGAGATTAAATCAGAAGGATCTTGGTGACAAAAATCTTACCTTGTTGCCGATTTGTTTCTCAAACAAATCTCGAAACTTGTAGTGTTTCCTCCTTATAATCGGCTAACCACTAGATTCATTAGCTTGGTTAGTTTTCGGTTTGAAGCAGATAAGAAACAAGTCTAAATATCGAAATAGGCCCTTGGCCGAATGTACTTACCTTCTAAATCTTAAATCCCGAAGCACCACTTGACTTTGGAGATGTTGAAATCCCTATACACATATGTTAGATCCGAATCTAATTACTTAAACATGATCAATGGCTTTTGGCCAAATACATGACTTACCCTAAATCCTTGAAATCCACGAAGATCTTCCTCTTAGAAATCGACAATAGGCCAAAATCCACGAATCTCTCCTTAAGATTTCGGTCAAAGAATAAAAATAAGAATTAGCCTTTGAAATTTCGACAAGTCCTTAAAGGAAAGAATAGAAATCAAACTTGATCTTACCCTTGAAGAAATCGACAGGCCCTTTTCTTGAGGCCTCAAAAATTCAGCTTAAGACCTAGAGAATAGTGGGCTATGAGCCACCTATGTATTCGGTTTCAAGATAAAAAGAGAAGGATATTAGGCTTAGAAAGAATCGGCTCTTAATGGAAGAAGTTTTTGGCTAGAACATAGAGTATTTTGGCTTTGGAAAAAGAAAAGAGAAGAGAGGATTTTTACTTAGGAAAATTCAGCGGAGAGAATAGAGAAGAAGAATGAATGAATGGCCTTAGTTCTCCTCCTTGTGCCGAAATTATTAGGCCAAGACTCCCTTACTTGGCCATCACTCTTCCTTATCATTATCCCTTAGTTTTAAAATTAAAGAATAATCCCTTATTATCACCTTGAAAAATAATTTAAGATAAATCATCATTTATCCATCTATTAGCCAAAATTTTAAGAGAATTTAAACTCCTCCCCTGAGTTCCTTAGTGCCGTCCACTTATCTGCTTCTGAAAGCAAAAATAAAACTTTATTTTGCTTCCCATGTGACTCGATCCTTGGCCCTTCCTCTCATCTTTGGTGGCGTCACTTCGGGGCCCTAGGTGGCATCTCGGAGCCACTTTTCCAAGCCCGTTTGTTTGTCATATTTTACACACATTTTCTCTTAAGACCACCTTGCCTTAATTTCCCTCTTTAAACTTAAAAACTTAACATTTCTATGACATATCCTTACATTTCCAAGTTTCCAAAAAATTTCGTTTCCCTCTTTAAACTTGACATTTCCTTACATTTCCAAGTTTCCAGAAATGTTTACTTTCCTCTTTTGAATCATTTCTAAATCATTTCCTTACATTTCCAGGTTTCCAAAAATATTCACTTAAAACTTAACATTTCCAGGTTTCCAAAAATGTTCACTTTAAACTTAACATTTCCATACATTTCCAGGTTTCCAAAAAAATGTTCAAAATACTTTCATAACACATAAGACATGTCATTTCATACAATCAAACCGAAAATGCATAGGCCCTTTTCAGGATGTTACAGTACAAATATAAATGATTATAATTAGTGATCAAGTAGAAGATAAGAGGGAAAGTGTCACTTCCTGAATTACGGATGAGATTCTTGGAGGATGTGGAAAATGTATGGCGTTAGGTGACTTATTCAATTTCTCCTAGTTGTGCGTTTTTGTATGTGGAGTGTGTGATTTACTCTGTAAAGTCACTGGTTAATGATCTTTAGATATGTGGTTAGGGGATGCTCGAGTAGTTAGATAGCCAATGGTAAAAGTTTGCAATAATTATTAAAAGTTCAAATTTAAAAGAAATAAAATGAAAAGGTAACAATTTAAAAGGACTCATAGGTCCTCATCATTGGTTGGGTCTGATGGTGGTGCTGCTGATGATGAAATGTGGAGGTGCTGGCATATTTGGTGCAAAGTGGCCTCTAATCCATCAAAACGCCGAGTGTTTCAGTAAGTCTGACTCGAATCGGTCGAGTCGAGTCGAGCGAGAGATATCGCTAATGATGGTCTTTGCTCGAGTGCACGAATGGTGGCTCGAATTTGGTGCCTCCTCTGATGGGGGTGGGACATTATCAGGAATGTCCTCGGCCTCCCCCTTGTTTCTAGGTGTCCTTAGTTGGTACTGAGGAGGGTCGGTCCCTCGACGTTGTTTGATCATCCTTATGTGTAGCATTATCTGGATGCCTTGAGGTACCATGTTACCCATCAGTATGAGGGATGTGATCTGATCGTCGGTGTTGAGGAGGTTGAAATGCCGAGCCAATCTCGTAAGTATGGCCCCATTGAAAAAATCCCCTTCCTATGTTGCTCTGTCCGATGTTGAATCGTGCATGTGATAAAATAAGCCAAGTCAAAAACATGTCCTTCAGACATGCATGATAGGAAGTAGACGTCTTGTTTGTTTACAACGCCGGTGCTCTCTCTGCAACCTGTGATGGTGTGCGTGAGAATGGCGTGAATATACCTTAAGGCTGGGGGAAGTGCCGTCGCCTTAGAGCGACTTGGGTCGTAGTTGCTTGTAGTGTGGCATAGGTTGCGCCAGCAGGCGAGCGGAGTGCAGTGGAGTTCCTGATTTAATCCAGACAGTGGGTTTTCTTCAATGAATTCCAGCGTATAAAGTCCCAAAGCCGCGCCAAATTGTGGTATACTCAATTGTCTTACTGAGCCCCCTAGACGGAATTCGATAACACCCAGATCGTCGAATTGTGCCATCACTGTTTGCAATGTGAAGGTGGTGCAAAACTCCAATGTGAGTTCCAAGCATGTGGGCTCATCGATGGAAAAGAAGTGTTCCCACGGTTCAGTTGAGAGGAGGGCTTGAATATCAGTTGTGAGCCCAACTTGCCTCACTGCATTCCAATCAATGCGCGTCCCATCTATCCCAGATTGCTTGGTACCATTCCTCCTGAGTTGCTTGAGGGAATCTAAGGAATGGGTGTTGACGCTTGGTAGAGGCACTTGCGGAGGATGGCTGGGCCCTTTCTTTTCTTGCTTGGGGACTGATCGATGGTGCGTGATGTCAACATGGTACCTGAAATTTGTAATCAAATATAAAGCGGTTTGAAGCTTCATCAATAGCACAACCATTATATGCCACACTAAGTCAATTTATAATTGTGAGCATGTTAATTCGTGAGAAGAAAAATTTTCTTGGACAATAGTGGCGTGAGCAATGTATCAATTTCATGAGTTTTCAGTACAAGAATAAAATGAGTATAAAACCTGACAACCAATAAATATTATACTAAGCAAACAATATAACATTTTAACATGTATTCAACAATTTCATAACTTTATATACTAAGCAAGAAACAATCTACATTCATGATCATGCTTACTTATTTCCTCCATTCACACATTCTAACCATATCACTAGCGTAATGCATACATTCATTAACAGGTTCCCCTGCACTTAGCATCACAATCTCTTAGTCAATTACTTAGAGTCAATTTACTTGAAGGTTTCGCACTTAGCCATCATTAATATTTATTAGGGTGGTAACGCACTTAGCCCACCAAAAAGATTGGTTACGGTGGTATCGCACATAGCCCACCGAATGATAAGTAGACGATGGTATCACACAAAGCCCATCATAATTAAACAATAAGGTGGTATCGTACTTAGCCTACCTAAAGATAAATAAATGATGGTATCGCACAAAGCCCATCGTAATTAAACAATCAGGCGTTATTACACTTAGCCCACCTAAAGATAAATAAATGATTGTATTGCACAAAGTCTATTGTAATTAAACAATAATTATTCAATGACTACCACATTCAATCCACTTGAATCACATATGTTCTGAATCATGTCATACCCCAATTAGCAGCACAATGTATATAAATAAGATTGTATTGTTTACACATAAACTTATCTCGATGCAAAACGTGTTAACTAGCGATTTACTCAATCACCTTGCCTTTCCCACGGTCAAGGTTGATTCCGCGCTCTTCTTGATCTATTACAATGAAATTCATTTGTTTAGATCATTCTATGATCATAATACATCAAATTTTACACTTGGCCAAAAATGACCATTTTCCCTTGCTCATTGGCAAAATTACGATTTTGCCCTTAGGCCTATAATTTATTTTTCAACACATTTCCTAAATAATTAAGTCTAGCTGAACATTTACTTCTCTTACAACTACTCACCATTCTCACCATTTCATGCATTTATGACACAATTTCATTCTTTGCATTTAAGTCCTATTTAGGTGTTTTCATGCACACACCTTTCACCAAAGTTATTACTCATCTCCCTAACATTCATTTTCTTCCATAAAAACTCAGCTAACATAATTACTCTCATGGCAAGTCCCTAGACTTTCAACCATATCACAAATTAGTTCCCTCATTAGCTAGCTTAAGCTTTGGGGATCCCAAAAGTACAAAAATCCTTAAGAAAAACCTCAAAAATTACTTACTTGTAAGGATGAGATGTAGCTAAAATTTTCAAGCTTTCCAACCCTTAAACTTGCTGAAATTTTCGGTAGTAGGGGGAGATGAATAGTGAAAGATGATAGGTCCCTTTAGTCATCTTATGTTATCATATTTTAGTCAATTTGTCACCAATTCTCACTTAGTTTGACTAAATTTAATGCTTTTGATCCCTAAGCACCCTATGGCTGGCCATGACACTCCAAAATGGCCCAATTGCATTTTAAAATCCTCTAATTCATATTCTATAGTTATTGGGTACCCCTACCTTATAAAATAAAACTTTTGTATCTTATGCGATTTAGTCCTTTTTCACAATTAAGCACGCTATTGCTAAAATTAAAGCACCAAAATTTCCAAATAGCCATATATTTATACCATAACACATAAAATGGTACTAAAATAATTTTCCCTCAACCTCAGATTAGTGGTCCCGGGACTATTGTTCTGACTAGCCCCAACATCAGGCTATTACATTAATGGAACAAAAGGATTTGAATTTGTGACAACGGCGGTGGCTTGAATTATTGAAGGACTATGAGCTAGTAATTGATTATCATCCGGGGAAAGCAAATGTAGTGTAGATGCCTTGAGTAGAAAATCTCTGTATGTTTTAAAGACCACGTACGAGCTTAGCATTGTCTGATGGTGGTGCAATATTAGCCGAGATGAAGGCCAGACCAGTATATAATTCAACAGATATGTGAGGCTAAAAAGAAAGATGAAGATATGCAAGCTAAGAGAGCTAAGTGTGAATTGGGAAATGATTCTGATTTTCGAGTGAGTTTGGATAGTTGTTTGATGTTTCACGACAGGATTTGTGTACTGATCGCTGAAATCAGAGCTTTAAATTTTATAAAAGAATGATCGAACCTGGAAACTAACTCTGGCAACGATTAAAGGCAAGTGTACCTATCAAACAGTAGTATAGCTTAGGCAACACCGGATTTTCAAACCCAAAGGAACTAAAAGTGTTAATACTAACTTTCTTTTTATTATTTAGCCTAAAATAAAGTGAAGTTGTTTTAATCTAAATTTACAACAACTAAGCTAAGGACAAAAGACGAAAAGAACGAATTGGGAAATAACTCAAAGAAAAACTCAATTGATCACAACGATACCCTCAGGAAGAATCCACCTGGACTTCACTTATTATCTAACCCTAAATCATATGATTTATTTACTTAGTTTGATCCGTGAGACTCCCTAACGTATATTAAACACTCTCTCGAGGTGAATAACGTCTAACCCTAGGTTAATTAGTGGAACTCTCGTTCTCTTATAATAACCCCCTAGAATAGCAGTAAATCGATCTATGGATTCCCATATTAGGTTTCACCCTAATATGGCAAAATCTCGTCACCCTATCTCTAGGCGTGCGATCAACTCCGCTTAATTATGCTAGATCTACTCTTAAGCAGGGTCTACTCTTCCTCCACCTGAGCACATCAGATTTGGATTAAGCATGCATAATTAAGAACAAACTAAGTATTTATCATATAACTCAGAAATGAAATAACAAGATTCGTCTTGGTTTCATCCCCTTCAGGTATCTAAAGGGTTTAGTTCATAACGAAATAAGAAAACATCTCAAGAGAAAAGATAAAACAAAACATAAGAAATCCCTAAAACTCCCTGAAGGAATTGAAGGAGAAATCTGCCGTCTTGAGTAGAATTCTGGCTTTTTGAGATGGATCCACTGGCTATCTTCGAGTGGTTCCCACAATTTTGACCTTTTCGGCTTGGCTCCTTGGCCTAGCTAGACTCCCCCTTTCTGGTAGCACTTAGGGGGTTTATATAGGATTTCAAAAATACGTTTCTTTCTCCCTAAGTATCCAAATCTGAGTGAAATTGCTCTTTACAGCGACAGGGACATGGGCATCGCACATGGCCGTGTGGATCGTGGTCAGGCCATGCTTGGACTTCTTTAATGAGGCACGGCCGTGTGAATCGAGAGAAGGCTGTGTTTTAGATTATTGGCGTGACACGGCCGTGTGAACTTTGGACCAGGCCGTGTCGATTTCGTGACATGGCCCATTTAATCCATTTTGGGCCCGTTTTATGTTCTTTCCATCCTCAGGTGTTTTTCTGCGTGTAAGACATGAAAAGAAAGGATTAAGAGCGCCTTTTTATATGAAACAGAAGCTAAATCATCCAAAAGCATACTAAATGCAGGATTAAAATATGTTATAATTACGATTTATCAAATACCCCCACACTTAAGCTTTTGCTTGTCCTCAAGCAAAATTCTCAACTACAATTAAAACGAACTTTCCATGATTCATAATTCCCATCAACAATGCCTTATCCTAATTCATAGATAATTTATACATGGATAATTCAATGCAAAGAGTCCTAAAGATTTAAACAAGATAAGTCATACATTTATAGCACGAAAACATAGGTGTTTCCGTTCATCTAAATAATTACCTTTAATTCAAAACCTACAAGGATTGACATCCTCACAAAAGATTCACTCAAATCACTCGAAGTGTTTAAGGGTCAAAATTAAGCACTCATAAGTCAAACCTGAAAAGTTAAGCCCATAGGCTTGCTTGAAAATCAAATCTCCACCACTGTAAAATGAAATGATAAACAGATCAAAATGTCTTTGTTAGGGTTGTAATGGGGTTAGGGTTAAAGGTGTGGATAAAGGCTGAATTAAAAGGTTAGAATTGAGATTAAATTGACAAGTACCTACCTAAAATTTATCGAAATAATACTTACATCAACTGAAAAGTAATAAACTAACTAATACGAGCTTTTTGTTTTGATAAATTGACTTCCATTGTATAAGCTCTCTTTTTATAATATTACTACTAAATATGCTTTGATGTTTTTTTTTTTTTAAGAACAAACTAATAATAATGAATGAACTCAACTCATAGCTTGATATAATTCGGTAACTAATCAAATCATATCTCGATCAAAGGGTAGTCAAAAGGAAGGGTGATAACAAATACAAAGGGTTTTGGGTTATTAGTAGGTGGGTCAATAAAAAAGGTTGTTAGGCTCAATGGGGTTCACTAGGGGTTAATTATGAAGGTTAGTTTTTTTTATTTTGTGGAGTAAGTAGATTAGAACCTAAGTGCCTTTATCATCTCGGTATATCAAATCATAACTGTGGTCTTGACATGTATAATCAAGGCAAGTTCTAGAATAACATTTCACAATTGACACACTCATAATCAATAAAGTGTGCATGAAAAAGAATGTATGCTCTATAAGGCTCAAAATCTCACAAAAATTATGGGTGTTTTTGACATCAACCTTATAGATTTCAAACTTCAAGATAACATTCAAATTCAGGTTAACAACCTAAAATTTTAAACTGTTGAAAATTAGACTTATCATGCTTGATTCCCTAGTATTCTTCAAATTTAATCATCACTACACAATTAACTATGACTTATTTAAAAACATATCATTAAAAATCATAAACCATCCAAAATTTCATCTTAATTAGTAATATGAGAATATTACTTAAGAACAAGATTAAATTTAGGGATTTGAGAATCATGCAAAAAGTTAGGCATTTTTATCCTCAGGGTTTGAGAATAATGAAGAAAGTTAGGCATTTTCTCAAAATAGCTATTCACCCCCCACACTTAAGATGTACATTGCCCTCAATGTACAAAGATAGATAATAACATTTAAGGGATAAATCAAAAGAGAAGGGGAACAATTACTCCCTGAGTTTTGGATGTTTTCTCGGAGGAGTGTCTTTGGTGGTGGCGATGGTCGGTCTGGATGACGAACCTGCGCTAGGTGAAGAAATTAGGTAGTGCACTGGGAAGTAGCCAGGACTTAGAAAGACCTAACTAAAATAAACTAAATATATAATTAAAAATAAGGAAGATAGAGAAAGGGGAAACAAAAATGTAGACAAAATGAAAATTAATGATGAATGGACCGAAGAGTCCTTATTGTTGGATGGTTTGCGAGGTGGGTGTGACCTCTAAGGCTGGGGAGGTGCTGGCGGTGGCGGAAGTTGTGTGATTCCCTAGCAGCCTGACGAACCTGACACTACGAAACTAAAATAAGTGAAACTAAATTAAATAGAAAAGAAGTAAAATTAAGGAAATTGAAGCAAAAGAGAAAAGAAAAATAGAAATTGTATGGTCTCAAAGACCTTTGGCTTGTTGTTTGGATGAAGCTGCCGGCATGAACTCATATAAGTTAGTCTCCTTTGAGGAGATTGGCCTTTTACACTTTTTCGACATGGCTTAAGGATCTAGAGTTTTAGTAAATAGAGTGAAAAGTTTGAGAGGAAGAAGGGAGAAACGAAAAGTAATTTTAGATGGGGATAAGGGGAAGGGCTGTGGGGTTTAAATAGAATTTCAAATCTGGCACGTTCCCACGCCCGTGGCCCGAGGGTATGTCTATTCACACGGTCGTGCGTGTTGGCTCTCCATACCCATTCTTCCACAAGCGACGCCCATTTTCGACAAGTCAGCATATTAGCACGGGTTGAAGGCACGGGCGTGTTCTACCCATGGTTGGTAAGTCAGTAGCTTCACACGGTGGTGGGTCACGTCCGTGCCACTTTGTCGGTGCCTGTGGCAGAGTGGTTGGATCTGTGACGTTGAAATTTAGTTGGGATTTCATTCGCACGGCCTCTGTTATGTCAGTACGGGGATTCTGGTGGTCCACATGGTCACAGACACGGCCCTGTGTAAGACTGTGTGGTCTAGAATTTCTGCACTTCTGGTTAGTTTAAAAGAGAAGAAAAATAAAAATAAAAAATAAAATGAAAACAAAAAAAGTAGGGTTAGTGCTCGGGTTGCCTCCCGAGAAGCGCTCGTTTATAGTCTTAAGCTAGACGTTTCCTTGTATATAAATTTTCAGGGAGGTTTAAAGGTTTCAATATCTTCCCTCATATTATCAGTTTTATTTTCATTGTATGGTTCAGGTCGGGTAGCATTTATTTTAAGAGTATCAAAATTAGGATTGCTTACTCGACTGTCTTGTGTGGAAGATCATTGATTACCTCAAAAAGGATTTCTTTGTTTGTGTCAGGGTCCGGAGGAGATAGTCGTAGGTCTAAAAATACCTCATCTTCGCTTTTGGACTTGTCTATCTCGTAGAGTGGTTCTGTTTCCTGTATCCCTAATTTTTCCTTGAAGTTCATTTTCCACTCGTCTAATTCATCGAGTTGAATCTTTTGCTCCTCATGATCTATTTCTTTGTTGGCACTGGATTTAGGATTAGGTTCAAGTGTGCCCTTTTGTTGGTGCTTCTTGAAAAGAAGGGTTAATCGAATGGTTATCAATGGATTTTTCTTTCTCACCTTGGTCATTCGATGTCCTGGCTGAATCGAGGGCTTGAAGCGTGACTGTTTCCTTGCCTACACAAAGTATGAGTTCTCATGTGGCAACTCAATTTTAGTCTTGGCAGTTGCTAGAAAGGGTCTTCCTAAAATTAAGGGGATTGAATTATCCTCATCCATGTCTAAGACAACAAAATCTACTGGGAAAACGAATTTATTGATTTTTACAAGAACATCTTCGATAATACCCCTAGGAATTCTAACAGTTTTATCAGCTAATTGAATACTCATCCTAGTTTGTTTGGGTTTCCCTAGACCTAATCATTTAAACAATGAATAAGGCATGACATTTATACTTGACCCTAAGTCAGCTAACACATTATCAACAGTTAGACTACCAATTAAACATGAAATTGTAAAACTCCCTGGATTTTTTAATTTTCGTGGTAGTTTATTTTGTAGAATTGCTGAGCACTTTGCATTGAGTTCCACATGTCGCTCTTCGTCTAATTTGCGTTTGTTTGTCAACAACTCTTTTAAAAATTTTCTATAATCGGGTATCTGCGAAAGAGCTTTGAGAAACGGTAAGTTAATATGCAATTTCTTTAAAATTTTAAGAAACTTACCAAACTGTTCCTCTGTGTTGTCCTTCTTCATTGCTTCAGAATATTGTATACGCGGTTGGTGCTCTGTAATTGCTGATTTTGGTAATTCATAACACACCTCAACCTTACATTCACTTACCATATGTTCTTGCCTCGGGTCAGATTCCACTAACCTTTCATTGTCATGAGCTAGTACGTCCTGAATTTGCTCTTTTGGGTTAGTTTCAGTGTTGCTTGGCAAGCTTTCTTGTAGTTGTTCTGAGATCAGCCTCGCAAGTTGTGCAACTGACTTAGTAAATTCCCTAACTTGGTTCTCTATCCCTTTGATTGATGCCTCTTGATCTTCGAGTGCTATTTCAGTGTTTTGGAAACGAGTTTCTGTGGCTGCCACAAATTTTTTCAACATCTCTTCAATGTTCGACTCATCTTCCTGTTGGTGAGGTGGTTGTTGAAAATCTGGAGGAAGTTCCCGTCTTTGGCTATTTTGATCATCCCATGAGAGATTGGGATGGTACCTCCAACCTGTATTATAAGTGTCATTATAAAAATTATTTTGTGGTCTAAAATAGTTACCCGTATAGTGAGCTTGCTCATTTTCCATGCCATATCCGTAGGGTGGGTACTCAGGATTCGCCACTCCTCCTAGATTCAAGTCATATTGCATTACTTGGTGTACTGGGTCAAGGTTGTAGATATCGCCTGCTTTTATTGGCTTTGTCCTCATAACGTTCAACTAATAGTTATTCAATGCCATCTCATCTATAAACTAAAATTACCTGTCAAAAACAAATAAAAGAAAAATTAGCAGAATAACAAAAATAAAAATAATGAAAATAAATTGCAATAAAAATGGCTAAAGTAATAAAAATAGAGCTTTCTTAATATTTTAATTCCCTAGCAACGGCGCCAAAAACTTGATCGCTGAAATCAGAGCTTTAAAATTTATAACAGAATGATCGAACCTGAAAACTAACTCTGACAACGATTAAAGGCAAGTGTACCTATCGAAAAGTAGTATAGCTTAGGCAAGACAGGATTATCGAACCCAAAGGAACTAAAAGTGTTAATACTAACTTTATTTTTATTATTTAGCCTAAAATAAAGTGAAGTTGTTTTAATCTAAATTTACGACAACTAAGCTAAGGACACAAAGACGACAAGAACGAATTGGGAAATAACTCGAAGAAAAACTCAATTGATCACGACGATACCCTCAGGAAGAATCCACCTAGACTTCACTTGTTTTCTAACCCTGAATCATATGATTTATTTACTTAGCTTGATCCGTGAGACTCCTTAACGTATATTAAATCCACTCTCGAGGCGAATAACGTCTAATCCTAGGTTAATTAGTGGAACTCTCGTTCTCTTATAATAACCCCCTAGAATAGCAGTAAATCGATCTATGGATTCCCATATTAGGTTTCACCCTAATCCGGCAAAATTTCGTCACCCTATCTCTAGGCGTACGATCAACTCCGCTTAATTATGCTAGATCTACTCTTAAGCAGGGTCTATTCCTCCTCCACCTGAGCAGATCAAATTTGGATTAAGCATGCATAATTAAGAATAAACTAAGTATTTATCATATAACTCAGAAATCAAATAACAAGATTCATCTAGGTTTCATCCCTTTCAGGTATCTGAAGGGTTTAGTTCATAACAAAATAAGAAAACATCTCAAGAGAAAAGATAAAAGAAAACATAAGAAATCCCTAAAACTCCCTGAAGGAATTGAAGGAGAAATCCACCGTCATGAGTAGAAATCTGGCTTTTTGAGATGGATCCAGTGGCTATCTTCGAGTGATTCCCACAATTCTGACCTTTCTGGCTTGGCTCCTTGGCCTAGCTCGATGCCCCCTTTCTGGTAGCACTGAGGGGGTTTATATAGGCTTTCAAAAATACGTTTCTTTCTCCCTATGTAACCAAATCCGAGTGAAATTGCTCTTTACAGCGATAGGGACACGACCATGGCACACGGCCGTGTGGATCGTGGTCAGGCCGTGCTTGACTTCTTTAATGAGGCACGGTCGTGTGAATCGGGAGAAGGCAGTGTTCTAGATGATTGGCGTGGCATGGCTATGTGAACTTTGGACCAGACCGTGTCGATTTCGTGATATGGCCCATTTACTCTGTTTTCGGGTGCTTTCCTGGGTATAAGACATGAAAAAAAAGATTAAGAGCACCTTTTTATATGAAACAGAGGATAAATCATCCAAAAGCATACTAAATGCGGGATTAAAATATGTTATAATCACGGTTTATCATGTACCAAAAGACGATGAGTTGATCCAGAAAATTGTACATGAAGCACACGATGGTTATTTATCGGTGCATCCCGGTAGCACGAAAATGTACAATGATTTGAAGAGATTTTATTGGTGGCCGGGTATGAAAAGAGACATCTGTGAGTTCGTGATGAGATGTTGGATCTGTCAACAAGTGAAAGCTGAGCATCAGGTACCATTAGGATTACTTCAGCCGGTGATGGTTCCCAAGTGGAAGTGGGATCGGATCACCATGGAATTTGTAACAGAGTTGCCTATGACTCCGAGAAAGAAAGATGTTGTGTAGGTTATTGTGGATAGACTAACGAAGTCGACTCACCTTATACCGGTGCACGTTGATTATGCTCTTGATAAGTTGGCCGAGTTGTATATTGCTAAGGTAGTGAGATTACATGGGGTGCATGTATCTATTATCTTAGATAGAGATCTGAGATTTACTTCGAGGTTTTGGAAGAAATTGCAGGAAGCCTTAGGTACAAGGTTGAATTTTAGTACTGCGTTCCATCCGCAAACTGACAGCCAATCTGAAAGTGTGATTCAAGTCCTTGAGGATATGCTCCGATGCTGTGTGTTAAAGTTTGGAGGTAGTTGAAAAAAATATCTACCTTTGGTTGAGTTTGCTTACAACAACAGTTATCAGTCGAGTATACGGATGGCACCATACGAGGCTTTATATGGTCGCAAGTGTTGAACTCCTTTGTATTGGACCGACTTAGTGAAAAGCAAATTCGACCCCGTCGACCTAGTTAAAGAGACCGAGGAAAAAGTGAAAGTGATTTGTGAGAGTCTGAAAGCTGCTTTGGACGGACAAAAGTAGTACACGGATTTAAAAAGGAAAGAAATTGAGTTTCAAGTGGGCGATAAAGTATTTTTGAAAGTATCCCCGTGGAAGAAAATATTGACATTTGGTAGAAAGGGAAAATTGAGTCCATGATTCATTGGGCCGTATGAGATTACCGAAAGGATTGGACCACTAACATATCGATTGGCTTTGTTGGTAGAGTTAGAGAGAATACACAATGTGTTTCATGTGTCAATGTTGCTGGGTTAGAGTGTGGCAATGGACATATGCATGTCTAGGATTGGATCTACGGAGAGCATGGTACTTAAGCGGTCCTAGTGGCCCACCTCCTTTTCTCTGGGATCCTACCTTGTAACACCCTTTACCCGAGTTCTACGCTGGAACCGGGCCCGAGGAGTTACCGAATTAAAACCTCATGATCGCCTCTTAGGCTCACCGTGACTACTCTCTTAAGTCACCTCAATAACCTCTTTATCGACTTACGAGGCCTCATTCATACTCAAGAGGGCTCTCGAGACTATTCCAGAACCTTTGCGATTATTAAAATTTTTCTCTTTTATACAGGATTCGCACGCCCGTGTAAGATAAGACACGCTCGTGTATAGACCCACACAGCCATGCTCCACAACCGTGGAAAATACTGACTACATACACATGGCCTCAAAGCCTAGTTACACGCCCGTATGGCTAGCCCGTTGCCAACACTGACTAAACTCACACGGCCTATGCACATGCCCGTATGGCTAGTCTGTGGTCCATTCTAACTAAAAATGTCAACATGCAGGGGACACACGGCCAAGTCACACGCCCATGGGTTGACCGTGTGTCACACATGGCCTAGACAGACGCCCGTGTGTCTATCCACATGGACAAGAACAAACCTATTTGCTAAGCCCTTCTCACCCTTATAGCATACAGAACATGCAACTCATTCAACACATCCATAATCAACTCAAATAAAATCACAATCTCACATAGATAACTACAATCTTTTCATATTATAAGGTAGCCAACAACTATGGCATTATACAAAATGGACTATCCATTTAAAGGCCAACACTTCTTAGCCATTTACAACAAAATTCACTAACTTGTCTAGTCCCTATACATGCCATATACAAAATATTGAGGCTCATGTACCAGAGTGTGTTGATAGTGTGGGCGATCTTCCCATTGATCCTCGTATCTCAATTCAACACTTCTACTATATAAGACAAGGGAAAAGAAAAGGAGTAAGCTTTGAGCTTAGTAAGTTTACACATAAACAATATAGCATCATAGTATAAGCTAAACAACAATTAGCATTATGCTAACAAATAATGTACAGCTATGCTTACTCTTTCTATCCCTTACCCCATTCCCAACACATCATGAGTCACATACTGTAACACCCCAGACCCGGCCTAGACTTTACGACCAGATCTGGTATGTCACAGGGTGAAGTTGAAAAAAACGAATTTTATTTTTAATTTAGGAAAATACCATAAGTTTGAAAACTTTTCATTTTAGGTGATGCTTTGAAAATAATGGTTTGCGGTTAAAGGAAAATTTCCGAGTTGAGTTACACTCCATTTGTTATCTTTGTTGGCACATGAGAGAAAACGGTTGTTTTATGTTACCTATGTTTTGAAAACTCCTTCTTAACTTTCATGTTAAAATATATTAATAACATATCCTAAATAAATAGTAAATAATAAAAACCCAAATGTTAACTTAAGAAAGCCTCATTACATAACCAAAAATCCCCAATTAAAATAATTTGTAGAAAGGAACGAGTTTACGAAAAGAAGCATTTTATGGCCTCCACGAGTCTGCCTCGGCTCCCAGATCCACGATCTACTGATTACCTGCAAAATTAGCAGAGGGGTGAGTCACCAAGGCTCAGTGTGTAAATCCCCTTAAGTCACATAAACGACTTCAAGCCTAAAATCGCACATTGGGCCTTAGCCCACTCAAAATAGCATACACAAATATGGATGTAATGTGTCCCAGTCCAACCTAAATTTTCCATCCGCTACACACCACCCGTACCAGCCCATCACACCGTGGGGATTTCTACAATCAACCCTCCATCCTACACACCTCATATACGTGGCACTAAGACACTTGTGGTTCCAAACCACCGTGATACTAGATCACCGTGACAGAGTCACTATTAACATACGTGGGGCCAACTAACCGTGGTACCAAACCACCGGGATAATCCCTGATGAATGTATGTGGAGCCAACCCACTGTGGTACCAAACCACTGGGACGAGTCACTGAATCATAGATATATATACGTGGTATTAAACCACCGTGGCACCAAGCCACCGAGACATGGTCACTGAATCAGATATATGTGGGGCCAACCTACTTGTGGTACCAAACCACTGTGATAGTCTCTAATACTTCCCCTTTCACATCATAACCCAACCCATCCAGAACATACAAATCAAATGAATGCACATGTTCTCATCATAGTGACAGATTATAGCATACATTATCACACCCATTAATAGAACGTTATAGTCACTTACCTGGTATCCCCAGCTTTACCCACAAGGGTATAACAACTTTCTATTCAGTCACTTCGGCTTTTCAGCCCAAACAATTTATAACGCACATTAATAACAGAGTGTGAATATTTTACACACTATTATGCTAATCAACTCCTAAGGGTATAACAGTAATTTTACCCACCAAGGGTATTTTCGTAATTTACCTATAGAGGGTATTTCAATAATTTTGCAACTACAATGGCCTTTCCGAAGGCCTAATGTTGCCTCAAGAGACTCAACTACCATTTTCGATCGTACCGGACCATTGGGCCTAAAACCCGATTTCGGCCCATTCGGGCCCACACGCTTGTGTGGCGCACCTAACACAAATCTAGCCACGTATATGAGATTCACCTAGTCTAGTTCACTATATACTACACAATCATACATTTTATTCAATTGGGCCCACTTTGGCCCATCGTGGCTGAACAGCCTCAACCCACAAGAATATTACTGATGACCTCAACTATCGCGTCGAAACCCCCACACGTGCGCTCACACGCTCGTATGGCTACTATCGCCGTGTGACCGGCATTTCGGCAATTTGCTGCTCTACAACTAGAGTAGAGAGAAATACATATCTAATAGGAATTTGGTGCTAATCTGCTCTTCGAAGCTTCTACGCCCAAACGCCCACCAAGGTATATTAACTCACCTAATAGAATGCTATATATATAGCTATCTTCTCCCCTTCCTTCTTTGTATCTTTTCGATGTGGGACCCTTCCATCAGCAGAGTTTAAATCCAACTCAAACTCTTCCCGTCCAATCCGCAAAATAAATACTCCTTTGCTTCTCATGAGATTCGAACCCAGGCTCTCTTGTAACATAATCCACGCCGCTAACCACTTGGCCACAAGCTCCTCTTGTGTCTTAAACCATGCGCAACTAAATATAAATCTATAGCCAAATTCTAATGTCCATGTAAAAAGAAAACCAAAATGCAAGAGCCAAGACTTGAACCCTGGACCTCCTTCCTTCCTTGTGGCGTCATCCTCTTGCTCCTTAAGTGGCGTCAGTTTGCCACTACACCACACACTCCACTCGTGTCATTTTCCTCCACATATTAATCTTAAAGCCTACCTACTAACTCCCCGAGTTTTATTCACCTAAAACCAAAATTTTCCCAAAGCCAAAGTTTGATCCCGGGACTTCATAGAAGCCCTCTACCCTTCCAAAATCACTCACCTAATAGGTCTAACTTGCATTAAAGTCGTTATCTTGTTCTCCAAAAAATTAAACGCTACTATGCTCAAGGCCCATTGGGCTCAATCCTACTAGGCCCAATTTCGAGATGTTACACATACTCATAACCATTGAATTGCACCCCTGCATTCAATATCACATTTACACTATATACCACACAACATCATTTGTCGATAATTCATCCACACAACTACTTAACTCAATAATACAACCACACAGCTAATCCACACAGCTAATTTCTCGGTGGTTTCGCACTTAGCCCACCACAATCAATTATTAAGGTAGCATCGCACTTAGCCTGCCACAAAGGTAATCATAGTGGTTTTGCACATAGCCCACTAGATGATATACCTAACGATAGCAGGCTTATCGTCAATATGCATTATGATGGTATCGCACTTAGCCCACCATTTAGAATTCTCACCACACATTCATATATCTACTTACTTAACCATACATCCATTCACAAATTCTAACACATTCATCCCACATAGGTTCTCAATCATTCTCAATTATTCTCAATCATGCTACACACTAGCTAGCATTAACAAATTGAAAGTATGAATTCATTGTTTATGCATAGACTTACTTTGATACTCAAAAGTATAGGAATGTGCAATTTAGTCCACCACCTTGCTCTTGCCTTGGTTTCGATCCGGGCTTCATTTTTCTTGATCTATAATGAATAAATCAGCTCATTCAATATACATATTGACTAAATTGACCCTTATCTCATACTTTAGCAAAATTACTATTTTGCCCCTAAACTTTCTCATAATTACACTTTTCCCCAAGGCTCGTAAAGTGATTTTTATTCAACTTTCTAGCCTTTCATGCTTAGCCAAATCACTTACTCAACTAAAGCATTCATCAATTCTCACTAAATCACACATGTATGACCAAACTCAAAACTTTCACAAACTAGTCCCTACATGCATTTTCATGGAAAATCACTTAGCAAAAGATGTTTGTACTACATCAAACTTCCATATTCTTCAATAAAACATCAAAATACATGCATGTCATACATGGGTACATTTTTGAACATCCATCATAGCTCATCAAATAGCTAAAAATAGCTTACTCATGCTACAAGGACTTCAAAAATACGAAGAATATCAAAAACGGGGCTTGAATGCACTTACTAGGAAGCTTGAAAAATTTGAAGAACCCTAACAATGGCTCTTGAAAATTTTGGCAGCCTTGGAAAAGAAGATAAATGAATTTTGTCATCTTTTCTCCTATTTTAATCATTTAATTGTTAAATGACCAAAATGCCCTTTTTGATAAACTTTCAATTTTAACTCATCCAAGCCCAATTTTGCGCAAAAATTAGAATTTAGGTAAGTTTCTATTTAAGAACCTCTAATTAATATTCTAAAGCTATTTCACACAAATACCTTCTAGAATCTCACATTTTGCAACTTTTGCAATTTAGTCCTTTTGGACAATTCAACTGCAATTTCACAAAATTGCTTCATGAAACTTCCACACTAACATGCAAAAATAACATAAACCTCAAAAACTCATTCATATACCTCAGATTTGTGGTCTCACACCACTATTCTAACTAGGCCCTAAACCGGGATGTTACATACCTGGTGCATAGTGTCTGTTCACTTTAGCCGCGAGGACTTGTTAATGGGCCAAAGTTCATAGCTAAAACCCGAGAGGGACCAAATACCCCTGATCTAAAAATTACCAAAATATCCTTAGATTTGCAAAAATACCCTGATTTGAAAATTGCCAAAATGTCCTTAGATTTGCAAAAATACCCTGATTTGAAAATTACCAAAATGTCCTTAGATTTGCTTAATAAAATACCCCTGATTTTTAAAATTACTAGAATACCCTTGAGTTGCGAAATTACCAAAATATCCCTGATTTATAAAATTACCTAGATACCCCTATAGAGTAGATTTATAGAAATACCCTTGGGTAGTGAAATGACTAAAATACCCCTAAGTGTCGAATGTGTGAAAATGTGTATGTTGCATTCATGAAATATATGTTCCACTTGGGTGGGTTTCGATGATACAGAGGAAGATTTGAGGATCACATAGTCGCTTGAAGACTGTGGATCCATCGGTCGCTTTAAGCCCATTATAGCAGCTTCGCTGCAACGTTTGAGTAGTGCCACTGCTGGTGCTACCTTTGGAGTATAGGGATGGGTGGGTTGATATTTATATCCCCACAGGAGTGGAGGGTTAGAAGGGAAATGGAGTGCAGGGTTGGATTTGGGATGGGTGCATTGCATTCATGTGATACTGATGTGATATGAGGTCATTGTGGGCTAAGGCCCAAGGCCAACGTTTTTTATAGGGCTTAGGCCCAATGTGATAATTGCATGTTGATTGGATTACCAAGGGTCATACACACTAAGTTTCGAAACTCACACCCTTTTTATTAAATGTTTCAGGTGATCCTCAGTAAACGGCTTGGCGTGGGAGAGGACTCGGAGATGGCCACACTACAAGATACTTAGAAGTTTTATTTATTTGTCTCAAAAGAGATGATTTTAATTACTTTATTTTCGTTAGATGTAATAAGGCCTTGTACTCCGATTTGACTTTGGATTTGAGTTTCGTTGTTTCAACTGTTTACTTAATTATTAAACCTGAGTATATTACTTATGTTTAAACATGGTTTTCGGAATACTTAAAATAATTAAATGGGCTCTTATCATTACTTAACAAGACTTAAGGATTTTGGGCTTTTGGATCTTAAATTTTAACTTAGAAAAATCGTTTTGAATTATGCCTTTGATATGACATTCTCGAATTCAGCCATAACATCTGGGCCGGGTCTGGGGGTGTGACAGTATTGGCCCCTTATAGATGAATTTTTTTGTACATTGCCATAGTTAATGGCTCAATACAATTAATCAATGAAAAGATGAGGTTATTCATGATTGTGTAGGGTATAGGATTGAGTTGTTTGGTTATGAATTATGCTGGAATGAATTAGGGTGATGAAAGAGCTTGGCAAATAGCCTTGTTCTTGTCGACACAGGTCGGCACACGGGCGTGAGTCTAGGCCGGGTGTGGCACACGGTCAGTCCTATGGGTGTGTGACCAGGCCGTGTTTCCCCTGCATGTTAGTTTTACAGGTCAGTAAGCTTTGTAGTAAACACACGGGCAGAGACACGGTCGTGTGTCTCAGCCGTGTGGGAGGCATGACCAAAGACATGGGCGTGCGCCCAGGCCGTGTGAAGTTTGCACCTTGAAATTGGAATTTAATTCGACACATGGTCTAAGGACAAGGGCGTGTGCCCTGGCCGTGTGACCACAGTGAGGTGATAATGCCATAAACAAAATGCCAAGGTTTTAGCACACGGGTTAAGACACGGGTGTATCGCGGCCGTGTGAGAGACACGAGCCAAGGACACGGGCGTGTGTCCGGCCGTGTAAAATAAGCCAGTGTCGACCATGGGTGAGGGACATGGGCGTGTGTGACTACACGGCCTAGCCACACGGGCATGTCCCATTTCGCACGGGCGTGTGGCCCCTATTTAGGTAAAATTTTTCTAAGTGTAAAATTTTTTTCGAATTATCTTTGAAACCTTCCGGAAGCATGTTTAGGGCCTCGTAGGCCCATTATAAGGATCTTAGAGGTGTGTATGGAAAAGTTTTAATTTGGAATGAAATTTGATAGCCCAAAGTTGTCTGACCATGTGTGTTAAGTACGGTAACGCCTCATATTCGGTTCCGGCATAGAATACGGTTAAGGGGTGTTACATCACCAATTTCAAAAATATAAAAATATCATTAACATCATTTACTAATGAATTATAACAAAAAATAACCGTATGAACTTACCTGTCAGGTGATTCGGCTATCAGGGACTAATCGACAATTTTTTCTTTTCCTCATATGTCCTCTTTTCGTTGAATTTCTTGATCTAAAGTACAATATTTTAATTAAATCAATTCAAACCAAATAAGCAATCAATTTATGCAATTGATTCATTGTAGTAATATTTATAAATTTACCCCTAAACTTTACGCTTTATACAATTTAGTCTCTAAACTCGAAAAATTTTAAATTGAACACAATTAAACTTAAATCAAGCTAGTCGATTTTCCTATTACTCATGAACAACCCATATATTTCTCTATTTCACAATATTATCATGAGATTTTGCAACTTTAACAATTAAATATTGAAACATCAAAATAACTAAAAATCCCTATACAAAATAGTCCTATTTAACAACCAAGCTTAATAATCTATCATAAAAATTCAGGAACATCACAAATACATCCATGGTAAAATTCTAAATATTTAACAATTTTATGAGTTGGTCCCCGAGTTAACTAGACCTAGATGCAACGATCGCAAAAACATAAAAATTACTATAAACAAAATTAAAATTGACTTACATGAAAAGTATAAACTTGAACCAAGGTTTTCAGGTCTTTTAATGGTAATTTCGGTTTACAAAACAAACAATGAAGAAGATGATAACTTTTTTTTTCTTTTGTTTATGTTTTATTTTATTTAAGTACATTTTTTACCCTTAAAATTAACTAAAATGTCATGATTTAACAACCATAAATCGTCCACTATATCCTGTAATGGTCTAATTACCATATAAGGCCATAAAATCAAAGTTTTTAAATCCATTTAATACTTACAACTAATAACAACTAACTTTTGCAACATTTACGATTTAGTCCTTTTTACTTAATTAACTATTAAACGTTAAAATTTCCTCACCAAATTTCAATACTACTATATAATCATTTTGTAAATATTTAATAAAATATTTACGAGCTTGGTTTATAGAAACGAGGTCTCCATACCTCATTTTCCAAAACCACTTGACTTAAGGGATTAACCACTTGAACTTGACTATACGATCAATTAACAAAATTTATTAAATCAAAATTTCAATAATATTATTCTCGACTCATAAATATTATTTAATAATATTTACAAACTCACTCATTGAATTTATGGTCCCAAAACTACTATTTCTGACACCATTGAAAAGCAGGTTGTTACAAAGAACATGAAGTTTTGTGGTTGAAGTATGAAACATGAATCTTAAGGTTAATGGATGCTTGTGTTTGGATAATGAAAATGTGTTACAATGTCTGAAAGGTCTAGATGTGTATGTTACAAGTAAGTCAAGATATGATGAGTTCATGAAAGATGGGTTTAAGTATACAGAGTAGAGTCATCAAAGGGGTTCGTCGGAACTAAAAACATGAATATCTGAAAGGACATGTCCACGACCATGGCATTGAAGGGCCATATCATGTAATATTGTAATTGATGGGTTCTGACATCATATAGAAAGAAGACTGTATCATGAAAGATCGTATTTGGTGGGTTATGACATCATATGGAAAGAAGACCATATTGTGTAAGACTATAACCGGTGGGTTATGACATATAGGGAAGTTTAAGAAAGGTTATTACCTATTGTGGTTCTTTATTTGCTCCAGAATAACTAAGGGCAAACATCACTAAGTACGAGTTTAGGAAAATCCCTAACATTTAAAACACCAGTTAAAGGTCAGCCTTTATGGCAAAACTTTAGACAGGAAAGCCCTTGTGGCTAATACTGGATGTGAATGATAGGATTTGTGGCAAAACTTTGGATAAGAAAGCCTTTGTGGTGAGTACTAGAAGTAAAGGGCAACCTTAGTAGAAAAACTCTGAAGAGGTATGCCTTTGTGGCAAATATCTAAAAGGAAATGCCTTTGTGGTAATCTCTATAACAGCCCATTTTTAGTGAAATCGGAACAGTGGTTTCGAGACCACAAGTTTGAACCGGAAAGAAATTATTTTTATATTTTTGCATGATTTTCATTTCGATAGGAATATCATGTGAAAATTCTGATAAGAAAATTTTATTGATTTAGTGCGTAATTACGGAAGGACCAAATCGCATAAAATGCAAAAGTCAAATTCTAGTAGCTAGAAGGATCAAATAGCTATGGAATTCAAAACTTGAGGTCCTTATATGGTAATTAGACCATTAATCAAAATTTAGTAGATATTTTTGATGATTCATCCATGGAAAATTAGAAAAGGCTAAGGACTAAATTGGAAAGTGATAAAAATATAATCTTATTTTATATCATCTTCCCCAAAATTTGCATGGAAACCCTAGGAGAGAGAGAAAAAACTAATCAAGCTTAATTGGGTAAGTTTTCTCGACCCGTTTTCAGTAATTTTTATATTTTTGAAACTAAAATAGTTTACTCTATCTATTTGGGGAATTAATTTGAAAAGTTATCAAAGTATAGAAATTATGCCATGGATGAATATGCTTAAAATTTAAATTTTATGGTGGAAAATGAAAGGTTGTTGACAGATAAACATCTTTTACAAAGTGAATTTTTATGAAAACATGATTTAGGGACTAATTTGTAAAGTTGTGAAAATTGATGAAAGAATCTAAAATTTATGGAATACATGTGCTGTAAATTATATATTTTAATTTTGGTTAGGCTTGTAATAGGGAGTAAATTGCATGAATTTCATTTTTCGAGCCTAGGGATGAAATTGGAATTTATGGAAAGTTTAGGGGCAAAATGGTAATTTTGCCTAGGATGTAAATTGAGTCCAACTGAATATGAAATGTGATAAATTGATGATTAAATTCATTTACATAGATCTGGATAACTCAAATTCAAAGTTAGATAGAGGAAAGGAGAGTTTCGGATTAGTAGATCTATATACACAAACAAGTGTCGAGGTAAGTTCGTGTAACTTAATTGAGCATGTAAATATGTTTAATTGAATATTGTGTTTTTATAGAATGTCATTTATATTTATGTGAATTAATTGGATGTTATAATATAAGAATTGAATAAATGCTTGGTATTGTTTGAAAAAGGGTTAAGTTCCGTTTGAATATTGGATTTCGATGGACAAATGTGATTTCCCCTATTCAATGAGGTCCTGCATTTGTTGTTTATGGGATTTAGCTTGGACGAGTAATCTTATTGACCTCATTACAGAAAGGATTTAGCCTGGACTGTTAATCTTGATATAAGCCCTCTTGAGCATATGTTATAGATAGGATTTAGCCTAGACGGGTAATTCTGTTTAAGCTCTTATGAGCATATGTTAGAAATAGGATTTAGCTTGGACAAGTAATCATGTTATTTGATATGTGGCTTGAGAGTGTGTTTTCTGATTAAGTGCCTTAATGGGTACTCTTGAATATGAATTGACGGGTTATTGAATTGTACACCTTGAGTGTACTATTTGTGCATCTATCAGAATTTCAATGATACAATGGGCAAAATACTTGGCATGATATGAGAATTATAAGATGAAATGAATAATGTCTTAAAAGAATATAGCATGATGAGCTCATCTATGTTTACTTGATGTATATGAGAATTTTGTGACTAACATGTTTGATTGAATGCATGTGTTTAGGCAATTTTTCCAAGTTGATGGAAACATGTTATTATATGCTTTTAATAAATGAGATTGGTAAGTTTAATTCCAGTAATAGAATTTACTAAGCATAATATGCTTACTAGGTTTACTTTTCTCTATTTTATAGTGCTTAGAAGCTCGCGAAGGTTGGTGAACGGTTGGAGCATCATCACACTATCCACAAGCTTATTTTGTTATAAATAGTAAACTTGACCATAGATGGCTTGAATATGTTATTTGTAATTTAGCCATTGGAATGGCTAGTAATGGTTTATTTTGGTACTTATAAAGCATTATGTCATGAACATATATTTTAACTATGGATGATCAAGTGATGTTTAACGTTTAGGTGAAACTAAGGTAAGATTATAAACATAATTATATATGTAATGATATATCATATTAGATGTTAGAATTTGCTTGAAATCAATGCTTGAATTGGTTGGTATTTGGATGTAAGTTTTGGTGCAGGATATTGGTAAAACTTTGGGTGAGAAAAGAAGCTAGAAATGACTTTGTTTTGTCCACACGGGCATGTGTCTAGACCATGTGTGACACATGGCCTGGTACATAGGTGTGTGGTTAGGCCGTGTGTCCCCTACATCTTATGTAACGCCCCAAAAGTTAGGGGTTAGTAGTTTGCTTAAATTCATGCTGTGCTTGCTCAGCAGTTTATTTGAGGGTGTTTAGGGTTCTAGGGAGGCCTAGATTCGAGTCCAAGCTTTGGAAAATTTTTGGTTTTTGGCCCTTTAGTGGGCTATTGGAAACAAGACTTAAGTATAATTGAGTGTGTTTTGCTAACACAAGTGAGCTAGTGGCAAGGTGGTGTGGCGTAACAAGGGAAGCATGGGGTAGTGGAGTTCGAATCCCACAAGCTGCATAGGTAAGCATTTATTTTATGCTTTGGGAGAGGAGGAAGCAAGGTTGGGATCAAACTCTACATGCTGCATAGGAGACTTAGTCAATCAATTTGAATGGAAGGCCAGGAGTGTTTCAAGGAGAGAATGGTGGAGATTAGAGGTTTTGGGACCACAACTTTGACATGGTAGTGTGTAAATATTAATTAGTTAATGTTTACGAGGTTATCAGTGTTGTATTAAAATTTGGTTAGGAAATTTTATCGTTTAGATAGTAAATTAAGTAAAAAGAACGAAATCGTGAAACTTGAGAAACTTGAATTCTATTAATTAAGAGTGTTAAATAACTTATAGAAAGGTTAACTAAGGGGACTGGAATGGTAATTAAGCCACCATTGCCTAAGTTGGATGGTAATGGGCTTGAAAATAGTAAATATTAAATGTATACAAAAAGGGGTAAATTTGTAAATAAGTAAATAAGCTTATTATAATAAAAACATGTTAAAATTTCATTCATCTTCATCATTAAACCTTTCAAAACTAAAACCCAAGAGGAAGTGAGGAAAACCTTTCGGTCAAGCTTTAACCTTTGATAGGGAAGTGTAGTATCTCATGTTTTTAGTAGTTTTTATGTCTTTGAGCTCGTATTAGCTTAACCTAGCTAACCTGAGAACAAACTTGTAAAACTATTTAATGTTATGGATTATGCCATTGATGAGTTTGAGATATTCTTGTATTTTTTTTAAAGATTATTGAGTGTGGTTGTTAGATAGGACTATTTTGTAAAGTTGTTTTTGATGATTTTAATGTTTAATGACAAAATTGTTAAAAGTGATAGATTACAAGGACTAGATATGAAATAATAGTAAATATAGGCTGTAATGAAGTCATATAAGATTCGGCTAGGCTGGGCTTTGAATAATATTGGTTAAAAAGCATGTTTGGGGCCTAGGGACTAAATTGCATTAAAGTAAAATATCGAGGGTAAATTTGTAAAATGCATAAGAGAACTTAATTGCATAGAATGAGTTAATTTTTTTGTTGGAATTAGTAATTGAATGAAATTATTATAGATTAAGAATGAGTGGAAAATCGAATTAGTAATTGAATGAAATTATTATAGATCAAGAACGAGTGGAAAACCGAGGAAAAGAGAAAATTGTAGAATAGTTCTTAAACCTTGTCATGCTGTAATTTAGTCAGGTAAGTTCGATCAGTTTAATTCTAATACATTTTTAAAATGCATATTAGATAAACTTCAGTTGATGAATGTTGATTAATACAAATAATGTCTTGTAAATAGAACTAATGTAATGAAACGATAGAACCATTTTTTTGTTGATAAATCTTGAGCCAGATGAACATAGGATAAAGTACGATTTGCATGCTAATAGGTTATTTTACACGCGGTATGGGATTGAAGTGAGATGTGATGATGATTTATGTATATCCACTATTCACTGAGTATACCAAGGTCCTGCATTTGTTGTGGTCTTTCGAGTTATACTATAGTGTTTTCTAATGTGTTACAGGGGTAGGATAAAGTATGATTGGCATGCCAATAGGTTATTTTACATGCGGTATGGGATTGATATGAGATGTTATGATAATTTCTGTATATCCTCTATTCACTGGGTATACCAAGGTCCTACATTTGTTGTGGTCTTTTGAGTTATACTAGTGTTTCCTGGTGTGTTACGGGGGTAGATGTTAGCCTATGGCCTAGGCACTTAGTGTCGTGGTATGTTATTGGTTGGATTAGCACGTATGAGCGTCTAGTGTGTATTGGATGGTTAATCGTGTACTCGTATCCATATATCGTTCATCGGGCATTGTCTAATGAATACTGAATGTTATTAAAATGTGGAAAATTGATTTGTATTTATTGTTGAGCATTACTCACCTGTTGAGAGCTGTGATTGACAGGAATTCTATTGATAACCTTGTTGACAGGATCTATGTTCATTAATCTTGCTATTTGAATTATTATATTTTTTTGGTAAGTTTTATCATTTAATCAACAAATTTACTAAACTTTATGTAAGCTTACTCCTATTCTTGTCCTCTTCTTTGTAGATTAGATTTTTGTGGAAGTTGGAGATCAGATGAACTCGAAGAATCACACAATTCAAGGACCTCTTTGGTAGATTTTGAGTTTAACTTGGCTTATATGGCATGTAATAAGACATTTTGGTCGAGATTGTATGGTTCACATGTATTTTGTAATGTGTTATGTGTTGTGCTTTGATGTGGTGGAATGAGTAACTAGCATGGTATGCTCGTTAAGTTCTTAGCTTAAGCATGAGTGGTTAAGCATGGAATGGTAAGTTTGATAGGAATTAAGCAAGGTATGCTATAATTGAATGCAAGTTATTTTGAGTGAGTTAAGATTTATGTAATGTAATTCAGGTTGGTGAAAGTGTTAAGTGTTTGTAATGTAGTGTCATTTGTGACACATTTATTACACTTTAGGATGTCTGGTTTGGCATGTTTCGGATGTCACTGAAATGCATTTTGAAGTCTTATAATCATATGTTGAGAATTGGATTAGGTACCTAAGCAATTGAATGTGGAATGGGCAAGTTTTGGGTCATTTTTTCGCACACACGACGTTGTACATGGGCTGTCAAATGGTTGTGTGTCACACACAAGCAACCCACACAGGCATGTGTCTCTAACATGTTAGGTGTAGGGTTCATACGGGTTGGCACATGGCTTGCGACACGGTCGTGTGAGGCAAGTTTGTGAGTTAACGGGTGGGCAGATGGGCGTGTGGGGTAGCCACACGACCATGTCATGAGCCACACGGTTTGTGTAATAGCCCAATTTAGACCCTAGTCGGAATAGTGGTTTTTAGACCACAAATCTGAGTAAAAAAAATATTTTAGTATTATTTTTCATATTTACAATATGTGAATTAATATCTGTGAAAGTTTCGTATGAAAATTTTACCGTTTTTGGGCCGATTTGATAAATGGACTTAATCGTAGGAAATGAAAAAGTTGTGTTCTATTTGATGAAGTGCCAAATTGACATGGCTTCGTAAATGAAAGGTCCTTATGTTGTTATTAGACCATGATTAAGGTTAATCGACATTAATGGCCTTATATTTGATGATTAGATAGTTTAATAACCAAGGGTAAAATGGTAAACTATGTATTAATGTGTTATTAATAAAAAAAACATAAAAATTATTCATAATATTCATCCTTCTCATCAAAAATCAAAAGAAGAAAGATTTAGGGTTTGACCCTTTGTATTCTTGATTGAGGTATGTTTTGAGCTCGATTTTTTGATGATTTTTATGTTTTTGTGATCATTGTTAAGTGTTCTAGCTAGCCCATGCTTAAATTCATGAAAGTGATTATGATTTTGAGCTATGCCATTGTTGATAATGTGAGCTTTTTGAGGTTTGATGATAGAAAATAAGTGTTGGATGATAGATAAATGTATTTTGTATTGGGATTTTTAATGAATTTTATTTTTATGGGCTAAATTGTGAAAATGAGAAATTAAGGGGCTAAAATGTTAAATAAATGAAAGATATGTAGGCTTATATGAGCTAAAGGAATATTCGGCCAATATATGATACTGTTAAATTATGTGTATTTTGTGATTTTATGAAATAGGGACTAAAATGTCAAAATGTGAAAATATGAAGGCTAATTTGTAAAATGCCCTAAGTATGTGTATATGGATTGAATTGAATGAAATGATGAATAAAAGAGCTAAATTTGAATGTGTGTAGATCAAGACCCAAAGAAAACGGAATTAGATTGGGGGAAATCTAAAGTGGTCGAGTAATCGTTTATTTCCATCTGAATCCGTACGTGGTAAGTCTATATACAAATAAATGTATTTGAATTGAATTATTATTTCTTATATGTTAATGAAATATGATGAATGGGTATTAGAGCTGATTATGTGAAATTCGAGAAAATTTCGATAATGTGATGACGTCTGAAAAGCCTCGTACAAACCATAGGAATAGTTAGGATACATATGTCATGACATAGGATTTCGATATGAGTTATCGTGTAAGACCATGTCTTGGACGTTGGCATCGATTTGTGATTTACGTGTAAGACCATGTCTGAAACATTGGCATCATATATGATTTCATGTAAGACCCTATCTGGGACAGAGGCATCGATATTTAATTACATGTAAGACCACGTCTGGGACGTTGGCTTTGTACGAGCTTTACGAGTTATCCGAGTATCCTTAATGGTTTTGAATGGTTCAACGGGCATTCCAAGAAATGAATGAGTATATGAATGTGCATCCAAATTTTGGTACGTATATATGTATATGAAATTTAGCAATGAAAGGTATGTATGTATATGATTATTTGATATGTGAGCTACATTACGGGATATGTGATTATGAGCAAGTGAACATGATCGATTGAATTATAAAAGAAATATGACTTGTGATTGTGTTATGCCATGAAATATATGTATGAAATGATTTATAATTGTTTTATGTGATAAGTTTATTTGTATATGGCTTACTAAGCTTTTGAAAGCTTACTTTGTGTGTGTTTTCTTTGTTTTATAGATTATCGAAGCTACTAAGAGCTTGGGGATCGTCGAGGATCATCACCACACTATCAAACTATAATTTTAGTACCTTTTTGAAAATGTACATAATAAAGTATGGCATGTTTAGGCTAGAGAACTTTGATTATGTTTTGAAATGTGTAAATATAGCCATGTGATATGGCTTGATAGTGAATGTGATTATGGAGTGAATTTAGTGCATGCTATGTGATGCAAAATTTGGTATGTTTTGATGTGCTCATGAATGGCCAAAAGAAGTGGTCAATTTTTGTAAGTTTCATGGTTGATTTGGAAAATTGATATGATGAGAAATGCTATGAATTGAAATGAATTAATATGATGTATGAATCACATGTTTTTTATGTGAAGTTGGTACTTTGAATTGGTATGTTTGAGTTGGATTTGTATATGGAAATGGATGATGTTGTTACGGGCCAAATTGTGCATGATTTGGTATGTTTTTGGCTGCCTTAGGGACATGAATTGATTTTTGTTTGATGCTTGTAGGATTGACCCAAATTTTGGGTGGAAATTGGCCTTACAAATGGCCTATACACTGTTGAGCACACGGGCGTGTGTCTCGACCGTGTCCTTCAATGTTCCAATTCGAAGCAAGTTAGACTTGTACACGGGCCAGACACAAGGGTGTGTGATAGGCGGTGTGATTCAAGTTAGTGTTGCACAAAGGCCAGACACACGAGCATGTGATAGGCTATGTGATGCAAGTCAGTGTTACACACAGGGTAAGACATGGTCTAAGACATGGCTGTGTAAGGCACACAGCCTAGTCGCACGGGCGTGTGCCCTATTTTTGAAAGAATATTTTCTAAGTTTCGCAAAGTTCCCTTATGTGATAGGTTTAGTCCCGAACCTTCTTTAAAGCATGTTTAAGGTCTCGTAGACTGATCATTGTTTTCGCGATGTCAAAGTCTTAAAATTTATATAAAGAATGATCGAACCTAGAAACTAACTATGACAACGATTTGAGGCAAGTGTACCTATCGAACAGTACTATAGTTTACGCAAGACCGGATTGTCAAACCCAAAGGAACCAAAAGTACTAATTCTAACTCTCGTTTTATTATTTGGCCTAAGAATTGAATGAATTGTTTATCTAATCTAAATTAACTAACTACTAAACTAAAGACTCTAAGACAAAGAAGAATAAATTTGGGGAAATACTTGGGAAGAAAAACCAATTGATTTAGACGACACCCAAGGAAGAATCCACCTAGACTTCACTTGTTGTCTAACTCTGAACTAGACGATTTATTCATTTGACTTGATCCGTAAGATTCCCTAAGTTATATTAATCCCTCTCTCGAGGCGATTAACGTCTAACCCTAGGTTAATTAATTGAAATCTCTTTCTAATTAAAACCCCTAGAATCGCATTAACTCGATCTACAGACTCCCATATTAGGTTTCACCCTAATCTGGCAAAATCTCGACACCCTATCTCTAGGTGTGCAGTCAAATCCGCTTAATTATGCTAGATCTACTCTTAGGTAGGGACTTTTGCTCCTCCACCTAAGCACATCATACTTGAATTAATATCCCGAAAATATCAACACAAGAATTAAGACCACATAATTAAGAACAAGTCAAATATTTATCATATTGTTTAGCAAACGATAACAAGATTCATCTTAGGTTTCATCCCCCTCAGGTATTTGAGGGTTTAGTTCATAACAATAAAAGAAAACATCTCAAAAGAAAAGATAAAACAAAACATAAGAAATCCGTAAAACCCCCTGAAGGAATTGAAGGAGAGATCCTCCGTCTTGATTATAATTTCGGCTTCTTGAGATGGATCAACTGGCTATCTTCGAGTAAATCTCCACATATCTGCCTTGTCTGGCCTAGTCGGATGCCCCCTGACTAAAGCCGTGGGTTCCCCCTTTTCTGGTTATACTTAGGGGGTTTATATAGGCTTCTAAATATGTTTCTTCGCCCCTAAGTATCCAAATCCAAACGAAACTCTTCTTTCTTACGTCAGGGACACGCCCATGGCACACGCCCGTGTAAGTCATGGCCAGGCCGTGTCGAGGCTGTAAAGTGAGGCACAGCCGTGTGGTCCTGGGCCCAGGCTGTGTGGATTTTGTGATATGGCCCATTTACTCCATTTTGGGTCCGTTTTCCTTTCTTTTCGTCATTGGGTGCTCTCTTGAGTATAAAACATGAAAACAAAGGATTAAGAGCACCAAATTACATAATTCAAGGCTTAAATCATCCAAAAGCATACTAAATGTGGGCTTAAAATATGTTACTTTTACGGTTTATCAAATACCCCCACACTTAAGCTTTTGGTTGTCCTCAAGAAACATTCTCAAGTCACAATTAAAACGAACCTCCTTGATTTATAATATTTATCAATAATGTTTTGTCATAATTCAAAGATAATTTACACATGGATAATTCAACTCAAAGAGTCCTAAAGATTCAAACAATCTAAGTCATAGTTTTATAGCACGAAAACATAGGCGTTTCCCTTTTACCTGAATAATTACCTCTGATTCAAAATCGACAAGAGTTGACATCCTTACTAAAGATTCACTCAAATCACTCAAAGTGTTTAAGGGTCAAAATTAAGCACTCAGAAGTCAAACAGGAAAAGTTAATCCCATAGGCTTGCATGAAAATCAAATCTCCACCACTACAAGATGAGATGATACACAAATCAAAAGGTCTTTGATAGGGCTGTAACGGGGCTTAGGTTAGAGGTATGGATAAAGGCTAAATTAGAATGTTAGAATCGAGACTGGCCTGACAAATTACCTAACTAGAAACACGAACTAATAATAAATAATTACCCCAATTGAAAACTAATAATATGACCTTTTTCTTCAAGATTTGAAATTTAACCATGTAAGCTCACTTAATTATAGAACGAATAATAAATATATTTCGTTTTTTTAAGAACACATAATTAATAAATGAATTCAACTACTAAAATAATATAATTACGCAACTGATCAAATCAAATCTCGATATAAGGGTAGTAAAAAGGAATGGTAATAACAAATACAAAGGGCTTTGGGTTAATTTTAGTGGGTAAGTCAATGAAAAGGGTTGTTAGGATCAAACGGGTTCACTGGGGGTTAATTATGAGTGTAGGCTTTTAATGGAATAAGTGGGTTAAATCCTAAGTGTCTTTATCATCTCTGTATATCAAATCAAAGGTGTGGTCTCGACATGTATAATTAATGCAAGTTTTAGAATAACAGATCAATGCTGACACACTCATAATCAAGAAGTGAGTAAGGAAAAGAATATATGCCCTAAAAGGCTCAAAGTCTCACAAAAATTATTGGTTTTTGATATCAACCTCGTAAATTTCAAACTTCAAGATAACATCCAGATTCAGGTAGACAACCTAAAAAGAAATTAATTCTGAAAAATAGACTTATCATGCTTGATTCTCTAGTATCCTTCAAATTTAATCATCAATGCACAATTATCCATGGCTTAATCAAAAACATATCAATAAAAATCATAAATCAAAGGAAATTTCATTCTCATCATAATATCAGAAACTTACTTCAAGACAAGATATCATTCAGGGATTTTCAGATAATATTATAGTTAACCCCCCCACACTTAAGATGTACATTACCCTCAATGTACAAAGATAGATAATAACTCATTAAGTAAGAAAATCAAAAGAGAGGGAGGGCGAAACTTCCTGAATTTGGATGGTTTCCTTCAGTTGGGAGTCCCGAGGTGTGGTGGCTGCTACCGAGCTCTACGCTAGATGAAGAAATTGGGGAGCTCGTAGAGAATTAGCCAGGAATTGTTAAGACACATTTAAAATAAACTAAATATATAATTAAAGACAAGAAAGATAAAGAGAAAGAAAATATAAATGTAAGTAAAATTAAAATGAAAGATGAATGGACTGAAGAGTACCTATTGTTGGATGGTTCGCGAGGTAGGTGTGACTTCTAAGGCTGTAGTGGTACTGGCGGTGGCGGAAGTGGTGTGATTCCCTAGCGGCCTTTAGAACCTGACATTAAGAAACTAAAATAAAATAAACTAAATTAAACATAAGATAGTCAAAGAGAAGGAAAATAAAGGAGGAGATAAAAGTAAAACAAAAGATAAATGGTCTCAAAGACCCTTGGCTTGTAGAGTAGATGAAGCGGCCATGAACTTATGTAGATCAGTCTCCCTGAGAGAGACTATGCTGGGATCCTTCTGCTTCTTGGCATGGCCTAAAGATTGAGAAGAATGCTATGAAAACAAAGTATACTGAGAATGGAGGGTGTAGAAGGGTGTAAGGGAGGAAGAAGGGTGAGAAATAGGTAAGAGGGGCGGTGGGTGGTTTAAATAGAATTCTCAAGTCAGGTACATTCACACTATAACGACCCAAATTTGGGCCTAGTAGAATTGGGCACATTGGGCCTTGGGCACGGGAGCATTTAAAATTTTTTAGAACAAGAGAATGGCACTAAGGCAAGTTGGACCTATTAAGTGAGTGATTTTGGAAGGTTAGGGGGCATCTATGAAGTTCCGGGATCAAACCTGGGCTTAGGAAAAATTTTGGTTTTAGGTGAATAAAACCCTGAGAGTTAGTAGGTAGGCTTTAAGAATAAAATGTGGAGAAAAATGACACAAAATGAGTTTTGGTCTAGTGGCAAATGACGCCACATAAGAGACAAGGGAATGACGCCAGAAGGAAGAAAGGGGGTCCAAGGTTCAAGTCTTGGCGCTTGCATTTTGATTTCTTTTTAAGTGAACTGAGACGTTGGTCATAGAGTGATATTTAGTTGCGCATGTTTTAAGACAACAAGGAGCTAGTTGATAAAGTGGCTAGCGGCGTGGATTATGTTACAAGGGAGCTTGAGTTCGAGTACCATTGCAAGCAAAAAAGGGACATTTATTTTGCTAAGTTAGGGCGGCAAGAGTTTGTATTGGATTTAAACTCTACTGATGGAAGGATCTAATAAATCGAAAAGGTAACATATTTTAGCCCCACATTTAGTATGCTTTTGGATGATTTATCCCTCGATTTATGTAAAAAGGTTCTCTTAATCCTTTCTTTTCATGTCTTATACCCAGAAAAGCACCCGAGGATGAAAAGAACACAAAACGGGCTCAAAACAGAGTAAATGGACCATATAACGAAATCAACACTGCCTGGCCTAGAGACCACACGGCTGTGCCATGCCAATCATCTAGAACACAGCCTTCTCTCGATTCACACGGTTGTGCCTCATTAAAGAAGTCCGAGCACGACCTGACCACGATCCACACGGGCGTGTGCCATGACCGTGTCCCTGTCGCTGGAAAGAGCAATTTCACTCGGATTTGGATACTTGGGGGGAAAAAATGTATTTCAAGAGCCTATATATACCCCCTAAGTACCACCTTTGAAAGGGGCATCGAGCTAGGCCAAGGAGCCATGTCGGAAAGGTCAGAATTGTGGGAATCGCTCAAAGTTAGCCAGTTGATCCATCCCAAGAAGCCAGAATTATACTCAAGACGACGATTTCTTCTTCAATTCCTTCAGGGAGTTTTAGGGATTTCTTATGTTTTGTTTTATCTTTTCTATTGAGATGCTTTCTTATTTTGTTATGAACTAAACCCTTCAGATACCTGAAGGGGATGAAACCTATTATGGATCTTGTTATTATTTTCTAAATTATATGATACATACTTAGTTTGTTCTTAATTAGCATGCTTAACCCAAATTTGATGTGCTTAGGTGGAGGAGGAATAGACCCTACCTAAGAGTAGATCTAGCATTGTTAAGCGGAGTTGATTACACGCCTAGAGATAGGGTGACGAGATTTTGCCGGATTAGGGTGAAACCTAATATGGGAATCGATAAATCGATTTACTGCTATTCTAGGGGGTTATTAAAAGAGAATGAGAGTTCGACTAATTAACCTAGGGTTAGACGTTATTCGCCTCAAGAGAGGGTTTAATATACGTTAGGGAGTCTCACGGATCAGGCTAAGTAAATAAATCATATAGTTCAGGGTTTAATAACGAGTGAAGTCTAGGTGGATTCTTCCTGAGGGTATCGTCGTAATCAACTGAGTTTTTCTTCAAGTTATTTCCCAATGTGCTAGTGTCTTTAGCTTAGTAGTCGTTAATTTTGGTTAAAGCAAACTTCACGTCATTTTTAAGGCTAAATAGTAAAAAGAAATTTAGTATTAGTACTTTTAGTTCCTTTGGGTTTGACAATCCGATCTTGCCTAAGCTATACTTCTGTTCAATAGGTACACTTGCCTTTAATCGTTGTCAGAGTTAGTTTCTAGGTTTGATCATTCTTTTATAAATTTTAAAGCTCTGATTTTAGCGATCAAGTTTTTGGGGCCGTTGCTGGGGAACTAAAATATTAAGAAAACTCTATTTTTATTACTTTAGCCATTATTTTTATTTTTCACAATTTACTTTTATTTTTATTTTTTAGGTTAAATTTTAATTTTTGCTAAACTTTCTTTCTTTCTTTCTTTTCCTAGTTGGTACCTCTAGTTTATGACTAGAAGGAACTCGAGAGGACCACTAGTATATGACAGTGAAATTGAAGCGACCATTCATAGGACTCGCAGAGAAATTAGGCAAGCCTCAGATTATACAAAGGAAAATCAAGAAGTCAGATCCAATCCTACTGAAGGGATAGACGAAAATAGGGGAACGTAATGCTCCACGTACAACGTTTGATTACTCTAAACCACATTTAACAGGAGCAGAATCGAGTATTGTTAGGCCTGCTATAGCTGCTAATAATTTTGAATTAAAGCCTAACACAATACAAATGATTCAACAGTTTGTTCAATTTAATGGTTTACAGGACGAAGATCCAAATACTCATATAGCTAACTTTTTAGAGTTCTGTGATACCTTCAAAATAAATGGCATTTCTGATGATGCTATACGTCTTCGGTTATTTCCCTTTTCATTAAGAAATAAAGCTAAACAGTGGTTAAACTCGTTACCACGAGGGTCAATCACTACATGGGAACAAATGACTGAAAAAATTTTATTAAAATATTTCCCACAGGCCAAAATGGCCAAATTACGGAATGGTATCTCTTCTTTTGTGCTGATAGATTTAGAGACATTATACGACACATAGGAGAGATACAAGGATCTCTTGAGAAGGTGTCCACACCATGGTTTACCCTTGTGGCTACAAGTCTAAACATTCTATAACGGTGTAAACCCCTCAACGAGGCAACTAATCGACTAAGCCGCTGATGGAACCCTGAACAACAAAACTCCTAAAACAGCATATGAGTTCATTGAAGAGATGTCACTGAATAATTATCAGTGGCAAGTTACAAGGATGAAACCGACAAAGTCAGCCAGAGCTTTCAACATAGACACAGTAACCATGCTATCAACACAGATGGAGATAATGAATAAAAAGCTTGATAATTTTTGTTCCTCGTAGATACATCCAGTAATGCAGTGCGATGCAAGTGGAACTATGGTGTAACACCCCAAACCCGGTCAACACACCACGACCGAATCTGGTATGTCACAGAGGAAAACGTTTTAAAGAAGACGAGTTGCCGGTTTAGATTTAGAAAAGAAACAGTCTTTGTTGTAAGGTTGTAAAAATCAGGTGCATGTTAAGTTAAAATCGATAGTTACTTTGAAATCCCGAAAATCAATCCTTAAAACTTAATTGTCGATCCATAGGTTAGAAAACATTTATGTCATAAAAACCCGATTGATTCTTTCTTAGTTAATTTGAAAACCATTTGCAATTGGGTGTGGAACTTAAATTGGAAATCATCTGAGTTGTCTGTATTATTAGGTGAATTGTATTACCCGATGGTAAAGTTTTGAAAACCACTGCGTATTGTAATTTAGAAAACCTTGTGATCAAGTTATTAAAGCAAACAAGTAATTTACTTCGTAATATTTGAAATCAAATTTGAAACATAAAAGATAATTACAAACCCAAATAAAAACAAAATTGAAAGTAAATACCCAAATCAAAATCCATGTAAAACTGAATGTATTTAATGCATGGCCACCTCGAGTCCATCCGGCTCCTCATCCGCGATCTACGAGTCACCTAAAAAGATAAGGGAAAAGGTGAGTCACCAAGACTCAGTGCATAATCCCCCTCCCGGTTAATGCAACATGCTTACACAAATCATAACCAAGCAATATATCGTGCACCCAAACGTAGCCATCCATAACTCCATTTCTACCCCGTGTGGTACCAAACCACTGGTGGTACCAAACCACTGGTGACCCAAAGTCACGATATCCAATAATAATGTGGTGCCAAACCACTGGTGACCCAAAGTCACGAATAATCCATCTATGGGGCCAACCCACGTGTGATACCAAATCACGGGCGACAATCCCGTCATATCAAATGTGGGGCCAACCCACTGTGGTGCTAAACCACTGGGATGAGTCGCTATGAGGTGCCAAACCTCTGGTGACCCAAAGTCACGAATATCGATAAATCCAAGTGTAGGGCCAACCCAAGTTGTGAAACCAAATCACTGGCGGCAATCCCGATATATCAACTGTAGGGCAACCCACTGTGGTGCTAAACCACTGGAACGAGTCGCAATGAGGTGCCAAACCTCTGGTGACCCAAAGTCACTAAATCAACTGTGGTGCCAAACCACTGGTGGTGCGAAACCACTGGTGACCCAAAGTCAGGGATATCAAACTTCCCCCTCCACTCATATCACCCATAACAATGCATTACATGTACAAATCATGCCATCATGCTTTAATATGAAACATATAGCAAATATATCATAGATCATGGTATTAAGCATCATATAGCAAAATCATATCGAAACGGACTTACCTGAATCCTTGCTCATACCCATAAGATATAATGTCAAGATTTACACAGTTTTCGGCTTTTAACATATTTAGGTTATTAATATATTTACCACGTTATAAAGTGTGTAAGTTACACACCTGTTACTAACGCAATCACTGAATCCTGAAGGCCCGATCTACTGCATTAGATCCCCCTTTGTCCTTAACGCTCCTCGAATACTAGCCACCACCCAAAGTATGTGAGATTGAACCTTCTCCTACAATCGGCAATCATTAACACTCACTTTCAATAGCCTTCGGCTTTTCAAATATCTTATGGAAAGACTAAACTAACATGGATCCTTACCACTGGCTTACCGAATTCGATTAGCAGAGAATAAAGGGCTCAGATTTACTGCTTCAAAATCCTGGAGAACCTAGGAGAAATCGGTTCCTATAGATGGTTAGCAATACTTATCAACAAATGCCGAAATTCGGCTTTTTCTCTCATGAGAGTCGACAGAGAGAAAAGAAAAGGAATAAAGAAATTTGGCCAACAACACTTACCCTTCTTCAAAACCAATTAGAGAAGAACCCAAAGAAGATCTAGGCTTGATTGATATTCGGCGAAAACAAAACAAGAAAGAAGAAGGAAAATTCGGCTATGGTTGATTGAAGATAAACAAATGGGATTCGGCTAGAGTGGAGGAAGAGAAAGGAAAAGAAAGTGAAAGGGAAGAGGGAAGATTCGGCAAAGGAAGATGGAGAAGATTTCGGCACAAGGGTTGGAGAAAAGAAAAGATGAAAGGGAAAGATGTATGCTTTCGGCTTTAAGCAAGAATGGGAGAAACAAAAAAGATAAAAGGAAGAGGGTTACTTTTCGACAACAGAGAAAATAAAAGATGAGAGAAGGCTCATACGGAGATTCGGCCAAATGCCTAAGAGAGAAAACGATAGGCACCCATGGACTTTCGGCTTTTGATAACACAAGACACCATGGAAGAAATCGGCACAAGCTACGAGGGTTTTTGGTTTTGACACAGAACAAAGAATGAGGCCTTCCAAGCTAGCCGAAAATGTCACCTAGCTAACCAAGGAATTTCGGCACTCATCTTGCTCAGCTTTCCAAACCGGACACTCCTCTTCAAACAGGAGTTCAAATTTTGGCAACTGCTTCAAGCTTTTCTTGGCCACTAATTCAAATGAGTTTGAAATATTCAAACTCCTAAATTCTCTCCCTGCCACCAATTCAAATTAATTTGACTTATTCCAAGCTTATCTGACAGAGTTTGTGCTGAGCACAACTCCTCCCCCATTGGCGTCAAAATGCTTAAGCAGAAAATGGGATTTCTGCTACTCGAACCTGAGCTCTCCCGTCCCTGCATGTGGCGTCACCCTCAAGGCTCTAAGTGGTGCCTCCTTGCCACTTTACCAAGCCTATTCTTGTGCTTAAACTCCCCACGAAATACACTTAACCCCTAGCTCCTTCAGCTCCATTTAACTAAAATTTAAAAACAAAAAATTTCCTACAGCTCGGGCCTACCCTTGGCTTATACCTAGATCTTAGAACACCTTAATTAATAACATGACAATCCACACTCATGTAAAATAGTTCAATCACAACAACCCCTATTTCAGGATGTTACAATTCTACCCCCCTTAAAAATAATTTCGGCCTCGAAATTACCTGGTCAAAAGAGTTGAGGGTATTGCTGTCTCATCACATCCTCTGATTCCCACGTAGCTTCTTCCACGCCATGATTTCGCCATAATGCCTTCACTAACGGAACTGACTTCTTGCGTAACACTTTCACATCTCGATCTAGAATCTGCACTGGTTCCTCTTCCATAGTCAAATCTGGGCTCACCTCAATCTCCTCCACTGCTACGACATGCGATGGATCTGAACGATAGCGCCTAAGCATGGATACATAGAACACATCGTGTATCTGACTCAGCTCTGCTGGCAACTCGAGCTGATAAGCTACTGGTCCCACTCGTCTCAACACCTTATACGGCCCAATAAACCTTGGACTTAGCTTGCCTTTTTTTCCAAACCTCAACACTTTCTTCCATGGCGAGACCTTCAAAAAGACCTTGTCACCCACGGCAAACTCTATATCCCTCTGCTTGAGAACGGCATATGACTTCTGCCTGTCTGAAGCTTCCTTCAAACGAGCCTGAATCAACTTAACTTTATCTTCGGTCTCAGTAACCAACTCTGGTCCCAACATCTGCTGCTCACCCAACTCTGTCCAGCATGTAGGTGTGCGACACCTCCTACCATACAACGCCTCATACGGTGCCATCTTAATGCTCGCCTGATAACTATTGTTGTACGCAAACTCAGCTAATGGTAGAAACTCTTCCCAGCCGCCTTTGAAGTCCAAAACACAACCACTCAGTATATCTTCTAAAATTTGTATAACCCTTTCTGACTGCCCGTCAGATTGTGGATGAAATGCCGTACTGAAATCCAATCGTGTACCTAACGCCTGATGCAATGCTTTCCAAAACCTCGACGTGAATCTGGGATCCCTATCCGAGATGATCAACACTGGCACACCGTGCAACCTCACTATCTCTGCCACATACAACTTGGCTAACTTCTAGAGTGAATAATCAACCCTTACCGGTATAAAATGAGCTGACTTAGTCAAACGGTCCACAATCACCCAGACTGAGTCCTTCTTGCTAGGCATAAGGGGAAGCCCACTAATGAAATCCATCGTAATCCTTTCCCACTTCCACTGTAGGATCTTTCGGCCGTTTACCTTGACCACGGCGGCAATCGATGCTCAGCTTTAACTTGCTGGCATGTCAAGCACTTGCCACAAACTCTGTCACTTCCCGCTTAAGACCCAGCCACTAGAACTGTTCCCTCAAATCACGATACATCTTACTGCCTCCAGGATGCATAGCGTATGGGCTGCTATGTGCATCCTGAAGAATCCTCTGTCTTAACTCGACATCCTTTGGCATACAAGCTCTAACTTGAAAACACAATACTCCATCACTGGACAAACTGTAACCCTCTAAACCACCATTCTGAACTTGCAACCTCCGCGCATTCAAAACCGCATCCTCTTAACTATTTCTCCTTAATCTGCTCAACCCACGTCAGCTTAACCTGCAATTCTGCCAAAAGACTCCCATCGTCATACAAGCTAAGATGAGCAAACATCACTCTCAAGTTCGATACAACCTTACGACTCAACGCGTCTGTCACCATGTTAGCCTTGCCTGGATGATACTCAATCGAACAGTCGTAGTCCTTCAACAGCTCAATCCATCTGCGCTGTCTCAAGTTCAAATCCTTCTTGGTCAAAAGGTACTTCAGACTCTTGTGATCCGTGTAGACTACTGACTTCTCTCCGTACAAGTAGTGTCTCCATATTTTCAAAGCGAAAACCACTGCAGCTAATTCCAAGTCATGCGTCGGATAGCTAACCTCATGCAATCTCAGCTGTCGAGATGCATAAGCCACTACCTTCCCTTCTTGCATCAGTACACATCCCAAGCCAGTATGTGATGCATCATAATAAACCGTGAATTCCTTTCCTGCCTCAAGCTGAATCAAGACTGGAGCTTCAGTTAGAATCTTTTTTAACTTGTCAAAACTCTCTTGCTGTTTCTCAGTCCACACAAACGGAACCCCCTTCCTCAACAGCTTAGTCAATGGCACTGCGATTAAAGAGAAACCCTCTACGAACCTTTTGTAGTATCCTGGCAAACCTAGAAAACTCCGAATCTCTGTAATAGACTTAGGTGGTTTCCAATCCAACACCGCCTCAATCTTTCGAGGATCCACCCTAATTCCGTCAGCTGATACAACATGACCCAAGAAAGTTACCTCCTTAAGCCAGAACTCATATTTACTAAACTTGGCGTATAACTGCTTTTCCTTCAGAACCTGCAGAACCACACGAAGATGGGCGTCATGTTTCTCTTTAGATTCCTAGTACACCAAAATGTCGTCTATAAACACTACGACGAACCGATCCAAATACGTCTGAAACACCCGATTCATCATGTCCATGAATGTGCATTGGTCAAACAGAAAGGCATTACCAGAAACTCGTAGTGCCCATACCGAGTACGAAATGCCGTCTTATGAATATCAGCCTCCTTCACTTTGAGCTGATGATACCCCGACCTAAGGTCAATCTTAGAGAAAACTGATGCACCCTTGAGTTGATCAAACAAGTCGTCAATCCTAGGCAACGGATACTTGTTCTTGATTGTCAACTTGTTCAACTGGCGGTAGTCTATACACATCCGCATCGTACCATCCTTCTTCTTAACAAAAAGCACTGGAGCTCCCCAAAGTGATACACTCGGTCGGATGAAACCTCTATCCAAGAATTCCTGAATCTGAGCCTTCAACTCCACCAATTCTTTTGGCGCCATCCTATATGGAGCATTAGATACTGGCGCGGTTCCGGGTAAAAAGTCTATGCCAAATTCAACCTCACGATCCGAAGGCAGTCCCGGAAGTTCCTCTGGAAATACGTCAGCGAATTCCTTTACTATTCGAACATTCCCCACAGCAGACTCCTTAGCCTCCAAAGCACACACATGAACCATAAACACCTCACAGCCCTTCCTGACCATCTTCTCAGCTTTCAAAGCAGATACCACGTTGGATAGATAATCTCTTCTATTACCTATCATAACCACCTCTTCACCCTCAGCCATTTTCAAAACCATGCGCTTAGTCGTGCAATCCAAACTTGCCTGGTACTTCACCAACCAGTCCATCCCAAGAATCAGATCGAACTCCCCAAACAGCAGTTCCATCAGATCAGCTACAAACACTACCCTTGGAGTTCTAGGGGTACATCCCTATACAGCTTATTTACTTCTACAGAGTGACCTAGAGGGCTAATAACTGTCATCTCCCTAGAAGTAGTCTCAAAGTCTAGGTTCATGGTCTCTACTATGCTACTAGCAACATATGAATGCGTCGAACCCACATCAATCAAAGTAGTATATGGTAATCGAAAGATTAAGAATGTACCCGTTATGACGTCCGGTGCGTCGCCCTCCTCTTGACGCCTCACTGCATATACCAACCGGTGTCGTCTTGCCTCGATTGCTCGCACCTCTACCGGTGCTCGCGCCCCACCAGAACCATTACCTCCTCTACCAGCGGTACCACGACCCTCTCGTGGTGGCGGTCCCTCATTTCGAGGCCCGAGCACGTACGACCCTCGGGATCGAATCTGGCTAGCTTACGTGGATAGTCCCTCACACGATGATCCAGAAAGCCACACTCAAAACATCCTTTTCCACTGGTCCAACAACATCCCCAATGAGATTTCCCGCATCAGTTACACTGTGCTGGTCCCTGATTAGCAGCAACAGACCTTCTAGATTGATTCGGCCCACTTTCCCTAGCTCTTTTTTGAGAGTTACTAGAAGACCCAGACGATCCAAAACCTCTCTTATGTCTATGCCTATCCAGATTCTGTCTCACAGACTCCTTTACCCCTTCAGCTACCTTAGCCTTTTCCACCAGCACAGCAAACTCTCGCTTCTGTTGTGGAGCACTAAGTAATCTCAGCTCATCTCTCTATCCATCCTCAAACCTGACATATCGCTCATGTTCTGTAGCCACGGTACCCCTAGCATACCGGCTCAACCTTAAGAATTTCGCCTCGTACTCCGATACAGACATACTCCCCTGAACCAGTCTCAGAAACACCTTCTGTTGCGTATCAATATAACTAGACAGAACATACTTCTTCTGATAAGCTGCCTTAAAATTGTCCCAAGTGAGATCATCCGCTGCAGCACTATCCCGAATCGTGAGCCACCACTGATATGACTCATCCCGGAGAAGCGACACTAACCCTTTCAATTTTTCCTCAGCGGTCAGATCCAAGTCATCCATGATTCGCTCCGTCGCCTCTAACCAATACTCAGCTGTACTGGGAGCCACACCAGAAACACCTCGGAATACCTCGGCTCCATTGGCTCGAAGTCGTTCAGGTACAGATTTCTGAGCTCCCACGCCTCCACTTACTCCAGCTACTCTCTCAAGAACTCGCAGCATCGCCTACGACACGTGTCATCCCCGTCGATCTCGAAACTCACCACCGCACTGCACTTTGGTGGTGGTGGCGTGATATCTCATTTTCTCGACCCACGACCGGACTCCCACCGGTTCGGACATCGTCATCCTACCCCGACCGCGTCCACGCGTATTACAACCACGACCTCGAGTGCTCATGTCTAAAGTCTCGACTTATCTGATTTAAAAGTTTTATGCATCAGTCATTAGTCCACTATTATTAAGGCACAGTTTTATGAACAATTCTTATTAAAGAGTTTTGTTTTCGCGAGTCCATAGAGTCCTATAAGTTTCAGTCTCTAGGGTAGTCCATTATCACTAGTCATTCAAAGCTTATCTCATCATAACCATAATCATATGCAGACATTAGTTAGGGGTACTTACCTGGGCGGATCGGTGCCGGAGACTCGGTGCCATACCTTTCAAACCATATATTTCAACCAAAAACATTTTAAAAACCATTTTTTAAAACATTTTGGGCCTCGGACCCATAGCCGAGGCTTTGAACTTGGCCCTGATACCACAATTGTAACACCCCACACCCGGTCAACACACCACAACTGAATCTGGTATGTCACAGAGGAAAACGTTTTGAAGAAGACGAGTTGCCATTTTAGATTTAGAAAAGAAACACTCTTTGTTTTAAGGTTGTAGAAATCAGGTGCATGTTAAGTAAAAATCGATAGTTACTCTGAAATCCCGGAAATCAATCTTTAAAACTTAATTATCGATCCATAGGTTAGAAAACGTTTATGTCATAAAAACCCAATTGATTCTTTCTTAGTTAATTTGAAAACCATTTGCAATTGGGTGTGGAACTTAAATTGGAAATCATCTGAGTTGTCTGTATTATTAGGTGAATTGTATTACCCGATGGTAAAGTTTTGAAAACCACTGCGTATTGTAATTTAGAAAACCTTGTGATCAAGTTATTAAAGCAAACAAGTAATTTACTTCATAATATTTGAAATCAAATTTGAAACATAAAAGATAATTCAAAAACATAAATTAAAGGCCTTAATACAAACCCAAATAAAAACAAAATTGAAAGCAAATACCCAAATCAAAATCCATGTAAAACCGAATGTATTTAATGCATGGCCACCTCGAGTCCATCCGACTCCTCATCCGCGATCTAGGAGTCACCTGAAAAGATAAGGGAGAAGGTGAGTCACCAAGACTCAGTGCATAATCCCCTTCCCGGTTAATGCAACATGCTTACGCAAATCATAACCAAGCAATATATCGTGCACCCAAACCTAGCCATCCATAACTCCATTTCTACCATATGTGGTACCAAACCACTGGTGGTGCAAACCACTGGTGACCCAAAGTCACGATATCCAATAATAATGTGGTGCCAAACCACTAGTGACCCAAAGTCACGAGTAATCCATCTGTGGGGCCAACCCAATACCAAATCACTAGCGACAATCCCGTCATATCAAATGTGGGGCCAACCCACTGTGGTGCTAAACCACTGGGACGAGTCGCTATGAGGTGCCAAACCTCTGGTGACCCAAAGTCACGAATATCGATAAATCCAAGTGTGGGGCCAACCCACGTTGTGGTACCAAATCACTGGTGACAATCCCGATATATCAACTGTGAGGCCAACCCACTGTGGTGCTAAACCACTGGGACGAGTCGCAATGAGGTGCCAAACCTCTGGTGACCCAAAGTCACTAAATCAACTGTGGTGCCAAACCACTGGTGGTGCCAAACCACTGGTGACCCAAAGTCACAGATATCAAACTTCGCCCTCCACTCATATCACCCATAACAATGCATTACATGTACAAATCATGCCATCATGCTATATTATGAAACATATAGCAAATATATCATAGATCATGGTATTAAGCATCATATAGCAAAATCATATCGAAACGGACTTACCCGAATCCTTGCTCATGCCCATAAGATATCATGTCAGGATCTACACAGTTTTCGGCTTTTAACATATTTAGGTTATTAATATATTTACCACGTTATAAAGTGTGTAAGTTACACACCTGTTACTAATGCAACCACTGAATCCCGAAGACCCGATCTACTGTACTAGATCCCCCTTTGTCCTTAATGCTCCTCGAATACTAGCCACCACCCTAAGTATGTGAGATTGAACCTTCTCCTACAATCGGCAATCATTAACACTCATTTTCAATAGCCTTCGGCTTTTCAAATATCTTATGGAAAGACTAAACTAACATGGATCCTTACCACTAGCTTACCGAATTCGATTGGCAGAGAATAAAGGGCTCAAATTTACTGCTTCAAAATCCCGGAGAACCTAGGAGAAATCGGTTCCTATAGATGGTTAGCAATACTTATCAACAAATGCCGAAATTCTGCTTTCGCTCTCATGAGAGTCGATAGAGAGAAAACAAAAGGAATAAAGAAATTCGGCCAACAACACTTACCCTTCTTCAAAACTGATTAGAGAAGAACCCAAAGAAGATCTAGGCTTGATTGATATTCGGCCAAAACAAAACAAGAAAGAAGAAGAGAGATTCGGCTATGGTTGATTGAAGACAAACAAATGGGATTCGGCTAGAGTAGAGGAAGAGAAAGGAAAAGAAAGTGAAAGGGAAGAGGGAGGATTCGGCAAAGGAAGATGGAGAGGATTTCGGCACAAGTGTTGGAGAAAAGAAAAGATGAAAGGGAAAGATGAATGCTTTCGGCTTTGAGCAAGAATGGGAGAAAGAAAAAAGATGAAAGGAAGAGGGTTACTTTTCGGCTACAGAGAAAATAAAAGATGAGAGAGGGCTCAAATGGAGATTCGGCCAAATGCCTAAGAGAGAAAACGATAGGCACCCATGGACTTTCGACTTTTGATAACACAAGACACCAAGGAAGAAATCGGCACAAGCTAAGCGGGTTTTCGGCTTTGACACAAAACAAAGAATGAGGCCTTCCAAGCTAGCCGAAAATATCACCTAGCTAACTAAGGAATTTCGGCACTCCCCTTACTCAGCTTTCCAAACCGAACACTCCTCTTCAAACAGGAGTTCAAATTTCGGCAGCTGCTTCAAGCTTCTCCTGGCCACTAATTCAAATGTGTTTGAAATATTCAAACTCCTAAATTCTCTCCCTGCCACCAATTCAAATTAATTTGACTTATTACAGAGTTTGTGCTAAGCACAACTCCTCCCCCCTTGGCGTCAAAATGCTTAAGCAGAAAATGGGATTTCTGCTGCTCGAACCTGAGCTCTCCCTTCCCTGCATGTGGCGTCACCCTCAAGGCTCTAAGTGGCTCCTCCTTGCCACTTTACCAAGCCCATTCTTGTGCTTAAACTCCCCACGAAATACACTTAACCCCTAGCTCCTTCAGCTCCCTTTAACTAAAACTTAAAAACAAAAATTTTCCTACAGCTCGGGCCTACCCTTGGCTTATACCTAGATCTTAGAACACCTTAATTAATAACATGACAATCCACACTCATGCAAAATAGTTCAATCACAACAACCCCTATTTCAAGATGTTACATATGATGAATCCTGAGTACCCACCCTACCAACCGGGAGTAGAAAGCGAACAGATGAACTATACAGGTAATCATTTCATATCTAATAATAACCCTATAGTAATACTTACAATCCAGGTTGGAGGAACCACCCAAATTTTTCATGGGGAGGCCAAGGAAATCAAGGAAATCAAAGACAACAACCTCCTTAAAACATCCAAAATCAGATATATCCACAAGAGAATAAGCCAACCTTTGAAGAGATGCTGACAAAATTTATGGCAGACACAGAAAACTGTTTCCAAAAAAAATGAGAAAATACGTAAAGACCAACAAGCATCGGTTGAAAAGGTTACTAAGTTAGTCAAAGAAGTCACCAATGCAGTCAAACGACTCACAAAGCTAATGTCTGAACGACCGCAAGGACGTCTACCAAGCAAAACTAAGATTAATCCAAAGGAGAAAATGCAAGCCATAGCAGCTCAGGAAAGTGCAGAGATAGACGAACCCATCTTACAACAAGAAGATAAGGTCGAAGAAGGTAAAGTTGAGGTAATGCAAGGAAAGCCAAAACCGCCAATCAAAGAATACCAACCTCGCATACCTTACCCCAAAGCGATGAAAAGAGACGATTTAGTGGAGCAATTCGGTAAATTTCTTAAACTTCTAAAGAAATTATATATTAACTTACCTCTTCTTGAAGCTCTTTTCCAGATGCAACATTCGAGAAAATTTTAAGACGGCTCTTGGAAAACAAACGCAAATTAGACGAAGAGCCACACGTGGAACACAATGTAAAGTGCTCAGCAATTCTACAAAAAAGTCTACCACGGAAGCAAAAAGATCCAGGGAGTTTTACAATTCCATGTTTAATTGGTAGTTTAACTATTGATAATGCGTTAGCTGATTTAGGGGCGAGCATAAATGTCATGCCTTATAAATTGTTTAAACAGCTAGGTCTAGGGAAGCCCAAACAAACTAGGATGAGTATTCAATTAGCTGATAAAACTGTTAGAATTCCTAGGGATATTATCGAAGATGTTCTTGTCAAAATCGATAAATTCGTTTTCCCAGTAAACTTTGTTGTCTTAGACATGGAAGAGGATAATTCAATCCTCTTAATATTAGGAAGGCCACTCTTAGCAACCGCCAGAACTAAAATTGATGTTGATGTAGGCAAACTTATACTTTGTGTAGGCGACGAGACAGTCACTCTTCAAGCTCTTGACTCAGCTAGGACAACAATCGATGAAGGTAAGAAGAGAATTCCTTTGATAATCAATTTATTCAACCTTCATCGCAGGAAACACCACAAGGATACAAACTTGAGCCAAAACACGAACCCCAAGCCAACAAAGAAATAACCCATGAGGAGCAAAGGATTCAAACCGATGACTTAGATGAGTGGAAAACGCACTTCAAGGAAAAATTAGGGATACAGGAAACAAAATTAAAACCATTCTACGAGACAGACAAGTTCAAAATCAGAGATCAGGTGTTGTTAGATAAAGCAGAACCACGATAATTCCCTCCGGACCCTGACATAAACAAAGAAATCCTTTTTAAGGTATTCCACACAAAACAGACGAGGTAAGCAATCCTATTTATTGTACTTTTAAAATAAATGCTACTTGACCTGAACCATACAATGAAAATAAAACTGACAGTGTGAGGGAAGATATTCAAACTTTTAAACCACCTTGATTTTCTAGGAAAAAGTCTAGCTTAAGACTATAAACGAGTGCTTCTCGGGAGGCAACCCGAGCACTAACCCTACTTCTTTTGTTTTCATTTTTTTCTTTTTTTTTCTTCTATTTTAAACTAACCAAAAGCGCAGAAATTCTAGACCACAGGGCCTTACACATGGTCGTGTCTGTGACCGTGTGGACCACCAGAATCCCCGTACTGACATAACAGAGGCCGTGCGAATCAAATCCCAACTAAATTTCAACGTCACAACCTAACCACTATACCACGGGCACGGACAAAATGGCACGACCGTGCCCCACAACCGTGTGAAGCTAGTGACTTACCAACCATGGGTAGAACACGCTCGTGCCCTCAACCTGTGCCAATATGCCGACTTGTCAAAAACGGGCGTAGCTTGCAGAAGAACCGGCATAGAGAGCCAACACGCCTAGGCACACGACCGTGCGAATCAACACACCCTCGGCACACGGGTGTGGAAACGTGCCAGATTTGAATTTCTATTTAAACCCCACAGCCCTTCCCCTTCTCCCCATCTAAACTTGCTTTTCTTTTCTCCCTTCTTCCTCTCAGACTTTTCACTCTATTTACTAAAACTCTAGATCCTTTAGCCATCACACAACATGTCGAAGAAGCATAAAAGGCCAATCTCCTTAAAGGAGACTAACTTACATGAGTTCATGTCGGCAGCTTCATCCAAACAACAAGCCAAGGGTCTTTGAGGCTATACAATTTCTATTTTTCTTTTCTCTTTTGCTTCAATTTCCTTAATTTTACTTTTTTTCTGTTTAATGTAATTTCACTTATTTTAGTTTCGTAGTGTTAGGTTCATCAGGCTGCTAGGGAATCACGCCACTTCCGCCACTTCCAGCACCTCCCCAACCTTAGAGGTCACACCCGCCTCGCGAACCATACAACAATAAGGACTCTTCGGTCCATTTATCTTTTATATTTATTTTGTTTACATTTTTGTTCCCTCTTTCTCTATCTTTCTTATCTTTGATTATATATTTAGTTTATTTTAATTAGGCCTTAATAATTCCTGGCTACTTCTCAGTGCTCTACCCAATCTCTTCATCTAGCGTAAGTTCGTCATCTGAACCGACCATCACCACCAAAGACACTCCTCCGGGAAAACATCCAAAATTCAGGGAGTAATTCTTTCCCATTCTCTTTTGATTTATCCCTTAAATGTCATATCTATCTTTGTACATTGAGGACAATGTACATCTTAAGTGTGGGGGGTGAATAATTATTTTGAGAAAATGCCTAACTTTCTACATTATTCTCAATCCTTGAGAGTAAAAGTGCCTATTTTTTTCATTATTCTCAAAACCCTGAATTTAGTCTTGTTTGAAAGAAATTTCCTCATAGTACGAATTAGGATGAAATTTCTAAAATTTTATGATTTTTATTGATATGTTTTTGAATAAGTCATAGTTAATTGTACACTGATGATTAAATTTGAAGAATACTAGGGAATCAAGTATGATAAGTCTATTTTTCAAAAATTTAAAATTTTAGGCTGTTAACCTGAATTTGAATGTTATCTTGAAGTTTGAAATGTATAAGGTTGATGTTAAAAAAACCCATAATTTTTGTGAGACCTTGAGCCTTATAGAGCATCTATTCCTTTTCATGCTCATTTTTTGATTATGAGTGTGTCAACTATGAACTGTTATTCTAGAACTTGCCTTGATTATACATGTCAAGACCACAGTTCCGATTTGATATACCGAGATGATAAAGGCACTTAGGTTTTAACCCACTTACTCCACTAAAAAGCCTACCTTCACAATTAACCCCTAGCGAACCCAGTTGAGCCTAACAACCCTTTTATTGACTCACCCACAAATATTACCCCAAAACCCTTTGTATTCGTTATTACCATCCTTCTAATTACCCTTTTTGTCGAGATTTGATTTTGAGCAGTTACCTAACTATGTTTTATATTTAAGTTGTTATAGTTTGTTCTTAAAAAAAATTCAAATTCAAAGTATATTCAGTATTAGTGTTAGGAAGAGTGAGCTTATACAGTTAAAGTCTAATTATCAAAAGAAAAAGTTCGTATTATTAGTATTATAAATTTTAAATTGATGTAAATTATCTTAGATCAGTTTATTTTTTTCTAGGTAGGTACTTGTCGATTCAGTCTCGATCCTAACCTTCTAATTCAGCCTTTATCCACACTTTTAAACCTAGCCCCGTGGTACTTGATAAACCGCAAAAGTAGCATATTTTAACCCCACGTTTAGTATGCTTTTGGATGATTTATCCCTCGATTTATGTAAAAAGGTGCTCTTAATCCTTTCTTTTCATGTCTTATACCCAGGAAAGCACCTGAGGATGAAAAGAACATAAAACGGGCCCAAAATGGAGCAAATGGGCTATACCACGAAATCGACATGGCCTGGCCCAGAGACCACATGACCGTACCATGCCAATCATCTAGAACACGGCCTTCTCCTGATTCACACGGTCGTGCCTCATTAAAGAAGTCTGAGCATGGCCTGACCCCGACCCACAGAGGCGTGTGCCATGGCCGTGTCCCTGTCGCTGGAAAGAGCAATTTCACTTGAATTTGGATACTTAGGAAGAAAGAAATGTATTTCAAGAGCCTATATATACCCCCTAAGTACCACCTTTGAAAGGGGCGTCGAGCTAAGCCTAGGAGCCAAGCCGGCAAGATCAAAATTGTGGGAATTGCTCGAAGTTAGCCAGTTGATCCATCCCAAGAAGCCGAAATTATACTCAAGACGACGGATTTCTCCTTCAATTCCTTCAGGGAGTTTTAGGGATTTCTTCTGTTTTGTTTTATCTTTTCTCTTGAAATGTTTTCTTATTTTGTTATGAACTAAACCCTTTAGATACCTGAAGGGGATGAAACCTATGATGGATCCTGTTATTATTTTCTGAATTATATGATAAATACTTAGCTTGTTCTTAATTATGCATGATTAATCCAAATTTGATGTGCTTAGATGGAAGAGGAATAGACCCTACCTAAGAGTAGATCTAGCATAGTTAAGCGGAGTTGATCGCACGCCTAGAGATAGGGTGACGAGATTTTTCTGGATTAGGGTGAAACCTAATATGGGAATCCATAGATCGATTTATTGCTATCCTAGGGGGTTATCATAAGAGAACGAGAGTTCCACTAGTTAACCTAGGGTTAGACATTATTCGCCTGGAGAGAGGGTTTAATATACGTTAGAGAGTCTTACGGATCAGGCTAAGTAAATAAATCATATAGTTCAGGGTTTAATAACGAGTGAAGTCTAGGTGGATTCTTTCTGAGAGTATCGTCTTAATCAACTGAGTCTTTCTTCAAGTTATTTCCCAATTCGTTCTTTTTGTCTTAGTGTCTTTAGCTTAATAGTCGTTAATTTTGATTAAAGCAAACTTCACTTTATTTTTAAGGCTAAATAATAAAACGAAAGTTAGTATTAGTACTTTTAGTTCCTTTCGGGTCGAACCCGGTCCTGCCTAAGTATACTACTGTTCGATAGGTACTAAAACACCCCAAACCCGGCCCACGAACCTTGACCGAATCCGGTATGTTCCTAGAGTAAAACGGTTCAAAACTTGTTTGTCTTTGTGGAAAACTTTGGGATTTTTCTTGATAAGCTTTAGTGTGTGTTGGGTTTAATTGAAAACCTTGTTTTTATAGATATATAGGACAGGCCGAATTTGATTTTTAGTTTTATTTATACATTATAAAACATTTGTGTTTGAATGTCAAAACGTTTAACATTCATTTTAAAATAAGTTAGTCTTTAATTTATCAATAATCTTATCGTGATAAAAACAACTAAACCAACATAAAACAGTTCAATACTTACAGCCTCATTACATCAAAGCAAAACCCAAAATTAAATTCATAGTACCTAAAATAAAAAGTCCAAATAAAATAAATTCCTTGCTGAGTATGGCCACCCCTAAGCTTCTGCCGACCTGGTGCATCACTGATCGTCACCTCGAAAATAATCCCACAACGGGGTGAGTCAAACAGACTCAATGTGTAACCACAACACTAAGTCCCAAAAGATTCAGGCATGTCATATCGTGTCATACAAATATATAACAAATAAAAAGTAATGATGCAACCCGAACCCAAACCTAGGTACCATCTGCTACACATCACCCGTACCAACCTGCACACCATGGGGACTACTAAGTCAACCCTCCATCAGCTACACACCATCGAAGGCAGTCGCTGCAGTCGACGTGCTCATCGCCCTTATAAATATTGTGGCATAGCAACCAGATAATATTTCGTGTCATGAGACACCACATTCAGATAATGTGCCCGAGGTCACCATATTCAGATATCGTGACATAGGTCACCACATTCACTTCCCCATTCATAATATCCCATATGCCCCATATATCATTCATATCATGCAATCTCATGCCATAGGCCTTATTTGACATTCTTATCATTATTTACACATGTACCATATTCCACTATTCATAGCACTTATTAACTTAAGGTTAAAGTAACATACCTGGGTACTTGTACCATTGCATGGTACCTTAGCCATATTTTACTCATTCTTATATACACATATATATTAAATAGGTGCCATAATTCTATTGAAAGATAGTGTGGGGTACACACCTGATTTACTTAACAAGTTTACTCCAAATCACGAAGACCCGATCTTTAATCACTATATTCGGTCAACCCTAAACATGTCAGTGAAAAGCCATTTGGCTATGAAACCAAATCCCGAAGGATTAACGTAACCACTTTCTTACCTTGCTGCCGATTTGCCTACTGATCAAATCCCGATAACTTGTAGTCTTCCTCCCTTGCAATCGACTAACATTTAATCACTTGACTTGGTTAGTTTTTGGCTTTTGAATAAGTAGAAAGTAGATCTAAGTTGCTAAATAGGCCTTGGCCGAATGGGTAGATACACTTACCTTTGCGAATCTAAAATCCCGAAAACACCACCTGACTATGGAGATGTCGACAGTCCTATACACATATGTTAAATCTGATCTAACATTAAAACACAATAAGATGGCCTATGGCCGAATATCACTTGTGGCTTACCTTATATTTTTAAAACCCCGAAAGATCCCTTATCTCTTGTAGTCGATAACAATAGACAAATCCTGGAAGATCTTCCAAGTTTCGGCAAAGAACCATATTGTGATTAGGGTGTTGATTTCGACAGTCAGAGAAGAAAAGAATAAATTGACATCAAAGAGATTCCTTACCAAAGAAGAATAACCAACCGCAAATGATCCACCACCTTCACAAAATCGACAAAGGGCTTGACAGGAGAAATCGATTCAGAAACTGCCAAAGAAGTGGACTTTCGGCTTCTAGATCCCATAATTAAGATGATGTTTCGGCACTTTTAATGGTAAAAAGAGAATGAAAAGAGAATGGGAGCTATAAGGGTTCGGCTAAGGTTCTCAATGGTAATGGAATATTTGGCCTTATAAGGAAAAAGGGTACAAGAATTAATGTTTGAAAGAAGAAAAGAAGAGGAGGAGAAAGTAGATGAATTTCGGCTCAAAGAGGAAGATGAGAAAAAAATGAAATTCGGCACTTACTCCCCTTTAGCATGACCGATTGCCTCATTTACTCCTCTCCCTAGAATTCGGCTAACACTCAAACATTAGCACATTCCTTGTTTTTCTCCTATTTTATCCCTTCTTCAATTATTCAAAATAATTAAAAATAAATCCTCAATTATCATCAGCTTTAGCCAAAATTTTCAAGGGAATTGGACCTCATCTTAAACTTCTTACCCAGTCTCCCTTTGCCGTCCATCACCTCCCTTTGTGCCGCAAAAATAAAAGCCTTTATTTGCTTCTCCTACGACTCGAACACAAGCCCTTTCCTCTTAGCATATGGCATCACACACTAAGGCCCTAAGTGGCGCCTTGTAGCCACATTACCAAGCCCAATTTCATGTCATATTTCCTCTATAAATTTTCTTAAGGCCACCTTGCTTTAGTTCCCTCTTTTAAACTTTAAAAATCGAGTAATTTCTAAGGCATTCACTACACTCTAGGGTTCACCAAATTCATAGAACACATTCAGAATATTCATTAACATGCTACTTCATCTAATTTAGTGTTAATGCATAAGCCATAATCCAGAATATTACAGGTACACTTCCCTTTAATAGTTGTCAGAGTTAGTTTCTAGGTTCGATCATTCTTTTATAAATTTTAAAGCTCTGATTTTAGCGATCAGAATCCCACATCGGAAAGCGAGCAAGAGGGGAGGTGAGAAGCTGACTATAAATAGAACCAATCTATAATGGAGGAGACACACCTTGGCTGCCGTTTGGGCACAGGAGTGGTCAGAGCGCGGATTAGCAGCTTCAGATTCCTATCAGGTGTGTATTTCGCCCTACTCTAGCTGTAGAGTGGAAAATGCCGAAATGCCAATCACACGGCAATGGTAGCCGCATGAGTGTGCGAGCGCATGTGTGGGGGCTTCGACGTGATAGTTGAGGCCATCATGAGTATTCTTGTGGGTTAGGTTGTTTGGGCCTCGATGGGCCGAGTGGGCCCATATGAATAAGTTGTATGATTGTGTAGTAGATGTTGGATTAGACTATGAGAATCTCATATCTGTGGCTAGATTTGGGCCAAATGAGCCACACGAGCGTGTGGGCCCATTTGGGCTGAGAATGGGCTCATAGGCCCAATCGTCTCATTATCTCTGTTTAGAATACCCCTAGTTTATAAAATTACTGAAATACCCCGATTTGTGAAATTACCAAAATACCCCTACTTTGTAAAATTACCAAAATACCCCCAATTTGCAGAGTTACCGAAATACCCTTGATTTGTGAAATTACAGAAATACCCTAGGTTTACATTTTACTAAAATACCATTGGTTTACAAAATTACAGAAATATCTTCGGATTATAAAATTACCGAAATACCTCCAATTTGTGAAATTACCAAAATACCCTTAATCTGTAAAATTACCAAAATACCCCCGATTTAAAAAATTACTGAAATACCCCTTATTTGTGAAATTACCGAAATACGCTGAGTTTACAAAATTACTGAAATACCCTTGGTTTACAAAATTACCGAAATATCATTGGATTACAAAATTACCAAAATACCCCCAATTTGTGAAATTACCGAAATACCCCTGGTTAGCAACATTACCGAAATACCCGCAATTTATGAAATTACTAAAATATCACTGATTTACGAAATTACTATTTTACCCCTAAACGACAAAATGACCGTTGTACCCTCGTGGTAGTACTAGCGTTGTATGTGTTAATTGTATGGTTGGTTATGTTTGAGATGCGTTGCATACATGGATTGGTTATGAGTAGAATTACCGAACTACCCCTATAGGGTAGAATTATCGAAACACCCTTATAGGGTAAAATGACTGATTTGCCCTTGTAGGTAAATGATCGACTTGTGCAATGAGTGGACTAATTTGGCTGTGGTTGTATGACTGATATGCTTTTATTATATGTTTAAATAATTGTTACTGAGCATGGCCATTTTACATACACGTGTAATGATTGAGAATGACATACACGACATATTGCATGGGGTTGGGATTATTAATACGGAGGAAGTGCTAATAGGATCGCATGGTCGCTTGACGACTGTGGATCCGCCGAATGCTTTATAGCCACCGCAGGCTTTTTAGCCACCGAGCAGCCATGCTGTACCAATAATGTTACTAAGGGCTGTGTGCCATTAATATGGCTTCTTGCCATAATTATAGGCTTTGTGCCAATACCGAAGGCTTTGTGCCAATATTATGGCTTTGTGCCAATCGTATTTACCGTGGCTATGCGCCTAACTTATATATCAATGACTCTGTGTCGATCATATTTACCCAAGGCTGTGTGCCGATTATATTATCGTCGCTGATGGTTATGTGCCTATTTTGATTTCGGTGGCTCTGCCACATATTTCGATTGCTCTGCCACATATATTTCGGTGACTCTGTCACAATTTCGGTGATGACCAGCGTGACTACCATTGATAGTGTGTAGCAGATGAGGGTTGATTGTAGAAATCCCCACCGGTGTGTTTTGGTTGGTCGGGTGGTGTGTAACGGATGGATTACTAGGCTGGGCTGGGTTGCATTGCATTACATATGTTATCTGCTATACCATGTTAAAAGGGCTCAGACCCAGTTCGTTTTCGTAAGGGCTTCGGCTAGAGTGATTTCGTAAGGGCTAAGGCCCAGTTGGTATCTGAATGGGTTTGGGCCCAGTTATTGATCGTGTGGGGGATTACACACTGAGTTCTCATAACTCACCCTTCTGCTTAATTTTGCAGGTAATCCCTAGCTTGAGGATTTGGGTCGAGGTGGACTCTGTGGTGGCCATGCGTTATTTCTTTCGTAAACTTCGTTTTCCATTACTTTGAACTTGTTTTAATTTGGGAATTTGTTCTGTAATAAGGCCTCTAGGATTTTATTTTGGTTTTTATTTTAAAGCATTGACTGCCTATTGTGAAATGTTCAAAATGGAGTTTTCTTAAAAATGTAAGTAACCACTTTCCAAAACACTAACAAATGGTTTACAAGTTATAAACAATGAAACTCGGGATTTTCTTAAAACTACCATAATTGTTTTCAAAAACATCACATCTTAAAATCCACCGATTTTGATTCTCGTATTATAAAAGAAGTTTTCGGTAGTTAGAAACATTAACAACATTTTTCAAGGAAACCTTAAAAATGAATCTGATTTTCGAAATGAAAACGAAGTCAAAATTTTTAAACAAACGCGAACTTTCTTTAAACAACCTTTCCATGTGACTAACCGGATCCGGTCGTAACGTCTAGGCCGGGTTTGGGATGTTACACACACGCCCGTGGCTCGTGGGAATGGCATCTCGCACTGCCATATTGCATGGCCATGGTGAGCTTCGTTCGTTTCTCCCACGTCTATGCTTAGGTCGCCACGCTCGTGTGTGATCAAATAGTGTCGACTATGGCTGCATCGCACGATCGTGGGGTTTTGTCAGTGCCCGTGGTATGGTGGTTGGAGTCCACAACTTGAAGATTTTATTTGTTCTGACTTGTACCATTTATGCCATGTTAGTACGGAGATTCAGTGCATCCACACGGTCGTGTGTAAGGCTGTGTGGCCTGGAATTCTGCAACATCCCGAAAAAGGGCCTGAACAGAATAGTGGTTGCAAAACCGCGAATCCAAGATAGAAAAGTTTATTTTGATTAACTTTTATGATTTACCGATTGATTGGATGCATGTGTTAGAGTATCGATAGAAAATTTTAGGAATTTCATGTCTAATTTGCTTATTAGGCCTTAATTGTAAAAGTTGATAAATGAGAGTTCTAGATGCTAAAGGATTAAATTGAAGTGCATATCTAAAGTAAGAATCATTAAATGGCAATTAGACCATTATATTTTCATGGACAAAACTGGATATGCATGGGTAGAAATAACTAAAATTTTAATGAAGGGTATTTTAGTAAAATGTCAAATAAAAGAAATTAAATGGGAAAAAGATGGAAAAAGGTTGTCATCTTCTTCCTTAGGCCGAATCTTCAAGGGTGGACTCCATAGCTAGGGTTTCCAAGCTTCCAAGCTCCATAGTAAGTCAATCCAAGTCCCGTTTTTCATGTTCTTTACGTTTTTGGTATCCCAATAACTCAATTTAGCTTATTCTAGCAATATTTTAACCTAGGGTTCATATTTGGAAAAATACCCATAGTTGAAATGTGTTTATTTAGATGTTTTATGATAGGATATGAAGGCTAAAATTATGTTAAACAACTTTTGCTAAGCAATTTTACGTAAAAACGAGGAAAACGACATAATCGGTAAAAATACCTAATGTTCATAAGTACATGTTAGAGTGAGAATTTGATGTTGCCATAGAAGGGAAAAATGTTCATCATGTCCTAAAATGTACGAAAATAGAATGAAGTTTAATTTTTGAGCCTAGGGGCAAAATCATAATTTTGTGCAAGTTAGGGGGCAAAAACGTAATTTTTCCATAATGTGATTTTTGGATTGAATTAAATAGTGTAAATATTAAATAAGCTAAATGTGTTATTATAGATCGAGAAGAACGTGGAATCGATCTTGAACGAGGGAAAGGAAAAGTTATGGACTAAATTGCAAATTTTGCCATATTTTGTACCGAGGTAAGTAGTATGTAAATAATTCATTATTTTTATTGACGTTTTATATTTCAGCATGTTTAATGTATTGCATCTGATTTTTGAATCATAATTGACTATCGAAAGAATGAAATAAATTGTTAAAAAGTGAGTTATTTCCCGTTTGAACCTTCGGAATCGAAAGATGTAATTGGCATGTAGCTAGGTCACATGAGTGGTACTAAGTGTAGGCCACTATGTGCACAAGAGAGCTACAAGAGATTTCGTATACATAGCTAGGTCACATGTGTAGTACCGAGAGTATGCCATGTGTACAAGAAAGCTATATGTAGCTAGGTCACATGTGTGGTATATGGTGTGAGCCACTATGTGTACAAGAGAGCTACGAGAAGGCTAGGTCATATGAGTGGTGCTAAGTGAAGGCCACCATATGTACAAGAGAGCCAAAATTATGAGTACAATCGACCTAGATCACATGAATGGTACTGCGTGAAGGCCACTATGTGTACAAGAGAGCTTCGATTTTAAAGGTGGGCTGTGTGCGAAACCTCCGCATATTCGTTATTATTCCAAAGCGTTCAACGGGAAAACTAACTAAATGAAATTATGTGAGATGTTGTAGTGATAAGTATATGTATATGTATGTGTAATGTATGAGTAATATGCTCAATATGTGATTGGAAATTTGAATGATTGTTATAGGTAAGTAATGAATACAACTAAAGTGAGAGAAAGCAAAAATTTACAATAAAACTATTTTTGGACAGCAGCAGTGACTTGAATTTGAAAAATCACCAAAAATGGTAGTAATTGAATTAAAAGTTGTATGAGATATTTATTTAAATATTATCGGGTCTATTTTCATATAAAAGAAATAGAGAAAGTAAAGGAATTGTATATTTTGAGATATTTAAACTTTTGTTAGACTGGTTCAGAATGGTTACTTGATCCCTTGTTTTGTCTTGGAAAAATCATTACAAATTCTAAAAAAATAATTATGAGGTATAAGTTACATGGTTGAAATACTTAGTGAGTCTATTTTCAAATAAAATAAATTTTATCATCATATTAATTTTGTATAGTGATAAAATTTGTTGGTAGTAAAAAGTGGTTAGAGCAGTCGAACAGTGAAACAGGGGAAACTTTAATGAACAAAATGTACTAATTGGAAAGACAAAAAATTCTGAAAATTATATGGTGAGAATATAAATGAGTCTAGTTTCATGGAAAATTTACGGATCTTAATTTTGAGTTTCGTAGCTTCAGATAAAAATAATTTAGTGACTGTGACTTGAATAGACAGCTTGCTCCAAACTTGAATAAATGATGAAATTGATTTTAGATTTGATTGTGTTGTTTTGTAAACTTAATAAATCCATTATTAATTATTTATATACTTCCCTACTAAGCTATATTCTTACTCTCTTTTCTTTTCCTTGTTCTATAGTGTCATCAAGCTAGCTCGAAATTCGGTGATTGTCGGAGATCCATCTACACTATCAGCCTTCTTTTGGTATTTTGAAAACAATATTTTGGAAATTATGGCATGTATAGAAGGCTTAATTGTTTTGTTATTTGTAATAACGAATGATTATTTTGCTTATGGGTATTGATGACTATGTATGGAAAAAGTTCTAAATTTATACGGATTTTACATTTTTAATTTTGTACAGTAGTTTGCATCATGTCCGGTAATGCCTCGTACCCTGTTCCGATGACGGACTTGGGTGTGGGGTGTTACATTTAGTGGTATCAAAGCTAGGTTTAGTCGGTTCTTGGACTAACATAGCGTGTTAAAATTCTAGCTATACATGCCATAAATATAATGTGATAGTGTGATGGCTCCAGACAAATTAAAATTTTTTTTATATAGTAAATGGATCCCAACCAAGCCACTGCTGACGATGCTGATAGTAACGCGTCGGCTCCCGCGCAAGGGATCGCGCCATTAGAAAATAGATCTGGAACAAGTGGACAGGGAAAGGGGGCTCGAGAAGCCTTCCTCCAAATGATGAGTAACTGGTATACTGAGTTTATTCAAGCGAATCCGAATGCTCAACCTCCTCCACCCCCTCCCATACCTCAGACGGTTCCTGTAGCTTTTCAAGGCATGGATTTGGTAAGAATGATCAAGCCTCCAGTAGACAAAATTAGGAAGCAAGGAGCAGAAGTGTTTAGAGCAAACATTTATGATGATCCTGAGAAAGAGGAGTTTTGGCTCAAAAATTCTATCCGTGTGTTTGATGAGCTCTCGTGTACGCCAGAAGAGTGTTTAAAATGTGCTGTATCACTTCTGAGAGATTCCACATATCATTGGTGGAAGACTTTAGTAGCAGTTGTGCCAAAAGAAAGGATTACTTGGGATTTCTTCCAGGAAGAATTTAGAAAGAAATACAGAAGTCAGCGGTTTTTTGATCAGAAACAGAAGAAGTTCCTTGAATTGAAGTAGGGCAAGATGTCTGTGGCAGAGTACGAGCGTGAATTTGTTAGACTTAGTAAGTATGCCCAGAAGTGTGTGTCAACCCAGGCTATTATGTGCAAGAGATTCGAAGATGGGCTTAATGAGGACATTATAATGTTTGTGGGAATTTTGGAGCTGAAAGAATTTGTGGTATTGGTTGACCGAGCCCTTAAAGCTGAGGAATTAAACAAAGAAAGAAGGAAAGCTGCTATCGAGGCCCGAGATACAAGAAAGAGACAGATAAGCAAGTCATTCCAAACCCAATCAAAAAAGCCCAGAGAGATGAATTCTCGAAGGACAGCTTCAGCTGAGTATTCACATCGAGACTGTGGGAAATCGTATTTGGGCTCAAAAACTTAAGCTACTTCTGTGGCAAGTGTGGGCAATATGAAGTCTAGTAAACTCGAGTGTCAGCATTGTGGAAGGCAACATTTTGGTGAGTGTTGGGGAACTGGTAGAGCTTGCTTCAGGTGTGGTTCTTGCGAGCATTTTATTAAAGATTGTCCGGAGGGAGCTAAGGAAGAGAAATTTCATAGTGCTAGACAGACTAACACTACTAATAGAGGTAGACCTTCGAGAAATACTGGAAGTGGAGCTAGCAGTAAAAGTGTAATGAAAGACCTAGCCACGAGATCAGAAGCCAGAACACCTTCCAGGACATATGCCATCCGAGCTCGTGAAGAGGCATCCTCCCCCGATGTAATTACGGGTACATTTTCTCTACATGATATTAATTTTGTTGCTTTGATTGATCCAGGTTCGACCCATTCCTATGTTTGCTTGAAATTGATGCCTAGTATAAATATGCCTATAGAATCTACAGAATTTGTGATTAAAGTATCGAATCCATTAGGCAAGCATGTGTTAGTAGACAAAGTATGTAGAAATTAACCTTTAATGATTAGAGGTCATTGCTTCCCGGCCGACCTCATTTTTTTGCCATTTGACGAGTTTGATGTGATTCTTGGTATGGATTGGCTGTTTGCACATGATGTGATAGTGAATTGTGGGAAGAAATTCATGGAGCTGAAATGTGAAATTGGTGAAATTCTTCGGGTTAACTCAGTTGAGTCAGATAGTTCATTTGCTATGATTTCTATTATGTCTGCTCAGAAATGTTTGAGAAAAAGGTATGAAGCCTATCTTGCTTTTGTTTTAAACACTAAAGATTCAGAGCTAAAAATTGAGTCAGTGCCAGTAGTATGCGAGTATCTAGATGTGTTTCCGGAAGAATTACCAGGTTTGCCTCCTATTAGAGAAGTGGAGTTTGGTATTGAGTCGATTCCAGGTACCACACCCATCTCTATTGCTCCATATAGAATGGTCCCATTGGAATTGAAAGAATTAAAAGCTCACCTGCAAGAATTAACTGATAAAGGCTTTGCAAGACTTAGTTATTCACCCTGGGGTGCACCAGTCTTATTTGTGAAAAAGAAAGACGGTTCGATGAGATTGTGCATAGACTATCGGCAACTTAACAAGGTAAGAATAAAGAACAGGTATCCACTTCCTAGAATTGATGATTTATTTGATCAATTAAAGGGAGCCACTGTGTTCTCTAAGATAGATTTGAGATCCGGATACTACCAGTTGCGAGTTAAAGAGTCAGATGTTTCGAAGACTGCTTTCTGGACTAGGTATGGTTATTATGAGTTCCTTGTGATGCCATCTGGCTTGACTAATGCTCCTGCCATTTTCATGGACTTAATGAACCGAATATTCAGACCTTACTTGGATAAGTTTGTAGTCATGTTTATTGATGATATCTTAATTTGTTCTCATGATGAGACTGAGCATGCAGAGCATTTGAGAACTGTCTTACAGGCTTTGAGAGATAACCAGTTGTATGCCAAATTTAGTAAAAGTGAGTTCTGGCTTCGAGAATTTGGATTCCTTGGACACATTGTCTCAGGTGAAGGCATTAGAGTTGACCCGACCAAGATCTCAGCCATTGTTGAGTGGAAGCCTCCGAGGAATGTAATTGAGGTTAGAAGTTTTCTGGGATTAGCTGGATATTATAGACGATTTGTAGAGGGATTTTCGATAATAGCTACTCCATTGGCGAGATTGCTACAAAAATGTGTCAAATTTGAATGGACTGAGAAATGTCAGCAGAGTTTTGACAAGTTAAAGGCATTGTTGACTGAAGCTCCTGTCTTAGTACAACCAGAACCAGGTAAAGAGTTTGTGGTCTACAGTGATGTATCCTTGAATGGATTGGGTTGTGTACTTATGTAGGAAGGTAAAGTAATTGAATATGCTTTTAAACAGTTAAAACCGCATGAGAAAAATTATCCGACGCATGATTTAGAGCTAGCTGCCATTATATTTGCTCTAAAAATTTGGAGACATCATTTGTATGGCGAGAAGTGTCGAATATTCACTGATCATAAAAGCTTGAAATACTTGATGACTCAGAAAGAATTGAACCTGAGGTAAAGAAGATGGTTAGAGTTGATTAAAGATTATCAGCTAGTGATCGATTATCACCCGGGTAATGTTAACGTTGTTGATGATGCTTTAAGTAGAAAATTTTTATTTGCACTGAGTAGAAAATTTTTATCTGCATTGAGAGCTTTAAATACTAGCTTAGCTTTATCAGATGACGGTTTCATTATAGCTGAGTTGAGAGCTAAACCGACATTTCTTGAAGAAATCCGTAAAGCTCAGAAAGATGACAGTGAGTTGGAAGCTAAAAGAGCTCAGTGCAAGGTAGGTGCAGAGTCTGATTTTTAGATTGGTTTTGATGATTGTTTGTTGTTCAGAGACAGAGTATGTATACCAAAGAATGACAAGCTTATTCAGAAGATCTTACAGGAAGCACATAGTAGTTCTTTGTCTATACACCCAGGTAGTACAAAGATGTATAATGATCTGAAGAAAATGTATTGGTGGGTAGGAATGAAAAGAGATATTTCAGAGTTTGTTTCTAGATGCTTGATTTGTCAGCAAGTAAAGGCTGAACATCAGGTGCCTTCAGGTTTATTGCAGCCTGTGCTAATCCCTGAGTGGAAATGGGACCGAGTTACTATGGATTTTATAATAGGATTACCGTTAACACTGAGAAAGAAAGATACAGTATGGGTTGTAATTGATAAGCTAACGAAGTCGGCTCATTTTATTCCAGTTCGCATGGATTATTCGCTTGATAAGTTGGCCGAATTATATATCTCAGAGATAGTCAGACTACATGGGGTACCATTATCGATCATTTCAGATAGAGATCTGAGATTTACTTCACGGTTTTGGAAAAAGTTACAGGAAGCTTTGGACACAAAGTTGAGTTTCAGTACAGCTTTTCATCCTCAGACCGATGGTCAATCAGAGAGAGTAATTCAGGTGCTTGAAGTATTAGAATTTCAAGGCAGTCGGGAAAAGTATTTACCATTAGTGGAGTTTGCCTACAATAATAGTTATCAGTCGAGTTTGAAAATGGCACCTTATGAGGCTTTGTATGGATGCAAATGTCGTACACCTTTATATTGGACAGAGCTTAAGGAAAATCACATTCATGGGGTCGATTTAGTTAAAGAAATAGAAGAGAAAGTAAAAGTCATTAGAGATTGCTTGAAAGCAGCTTCAGATAGACAGAAGTCATATGTAGATTTTAAGAGAAAAGAGATTGAGTATCAAGTTGGTGACAAAGTGTTTTTAAAAGTATCCCAGTGGAAGAAGATTCTTAGATTTGGCAAGAAAGGCAAACTAAGTCCATGATTTATTGGACCGTTTGAGGTTATCGAGAGAGTTGGGTCATTAGCATATCGGTTAGCCTTGCCAACTGAGTTAGAGAAGATTCATAATGTGTTCCATGTATCCATGTTACGTCACTACCGTTCTGATCCGTCACATGTGATTTCTCAGACGGAGGTTGAGATTCAGCCAGATATGACTTACGAAGAGGAACCAGTTAAGACTTTAGCCCGAGAGGTCAAACAACTAAGGAACAAAACTATCGCACCTGTGAAAGTATTATGGAATAGACATGGGGAAAACGAGGCTAAATGGGAGCCTGAAGAGACTATGCGAAAACAGTGCCCAAACCTCTTCACAGGTAATATTTTTGGGGACGAAAATCCCTAAAGGGGGGAGAAATGTAACATTTCAAAACAGGGCCTAACAGAATAGTGGTTGGAAAACCACGAATCCAAGATAGAAAAGTTTATTTTGATTAATTTTTATGATTTATCGATTGATTGGATGCATGTGTTAGAGTATCGATAGAAAATTTTATGAATTTCATGTCTAATTTGCTTATTAGGGCTTAATTGTAAAAGTTGATAAAAGAGAGTTCTAGATGCTAAAGGATTAAATTGAAGTGCATATATAAAGTAAGAATCATTAAATGGTAATTAGACCATTATATTTTCATGGACAAAAATGGACATGCATGGGTAGAAGTAACTAAAATTTTAATGAAGGGTATTTTAGTAAAATGTCAAATAAAAGAAATTAAATGGGAAAAAGATGCAAAAAGGTTGCCATCTTCTTCCTTAGGCCGAATCTTCAAGGGGGGACTCCATAGCTAGGGTTTCCAAGCTTCCAAGCTCCATAGTAAGTCAATCCAAGCCCCGTTTTTCATGTTCTTTACGTTTTTGGAATCCCAATAACTCGGTTTAGCTTATTCTAGCAGTATTTTAACCTAGGGTTCATATTTGGAAAAATACCCATAGGTGAAATGTGTTTATTTTGATGTTTTATGATAGGATATGAAGGCTGAAATCATGTTAAACAACTTTTGCTAAGCGATTTTACGTAAAAACGAGTAAAATGACATAATCGAGAAAAATACCTAATGTTCATAAGTACATGTTAGAGTGAGAATTTGATGTTGCCATAGAAGGGAAAAATGTTCAGCATGTCCTAAAATGTAAGAATATAGGATGAAGTTTAATTTTCGAGACTAGGGGCAAAATCATAATTTTGTGAAAGTTAGGGGGCAAAAACGTAATTTTGCATAATATGATTTTTGGATTGAATTAAATAATGTAAATATTAAATAAGCTAAATGTGTTATTATAGATTAAGTAGAACGTGGAATCAATCTTGAACGAGGGAAAGGAAAAGTTAAGTACTAAATTGCAAATATTGCCATATTTTGCACCGAGGTAACTAGTATGTAAATAATTCATTATTTTTATTGATGTTTTATATTTCAGCATGTTTAATGTATTGTATCTGATTTTTGAATCATAATTGACTATCGAAAGAATGAAATAAATTGTTAAAAAGTGAGTTATTTCCCGTTTGAACCTTCGGAATCGAAAGATGTAATTGGCATGTAGCTAGGTCACATGAGTGGTACTAAGTGTAGGCCACTATGTGCACAAGAGAGCTACAAGAGATTTGTATATGTAGCTAGGTCACATGTGTAGTACCGAGAGTATGCCATGTGTACAAGAAAGCTATATGTAGCTAGATTACATGTGTGGTATATGGTGTGAGCCACCATGTGTACAAGAGAGCTACGAGAAGGCTAGGTCATATGAGTGGTGCTAAGTGAAGGCCACCATATGTACAAGAGAGCCAGAATTATGAGTACAATCGAGCTAGGTCACATGAGTGGTACTGAGTGTCCCCTCATAGGCTTACATTAGGGACAATATGTATGTTATTGTAGATCAGGTATTATTGTAGATGAGGCACTCATCCAATCTCAACCAAGCATAAAACATACCATTTCAATACCAACAACAACAAGTCTCACATGTATCCAACATCAAGTCCACACACAAGACATATGCACAATTATATACACAACCAAATCCAACCAAATTAAGCCAACTTCCATGGCTATATACAAAACCAAACTTTAGACATTTACAAGCCAATTTAAATGGCTAAATTCATAACTAGCACATAAGTACCAAAATAACCCAAACTCCTATACATGCCATATACTTAAAATACTTAAGTTCAAAAGTACCAAAGTGATAGTAGGATAGTGTGATGAAGTCTCCGACAATCCCGAAACCGAGTTAGCTTTGATTTCACTATAAAACATGGAAAATAAACAAAGTAAGATATATAGCTTAGTAAGCTCGTATGAAAATAGCAAGAAAATCTCACCATTTAATTTACCATTCAAAATATGTATACAACATACCACAATTAAGTAACACAGTGTTAATATGTATTCAATCATTTATATAACCATAAGCTCAAATCTTTCATATGTTCGATGTACATACAGTTTCGTACATACCTGTATTGATACATATCTATCCTCACCATTTCATATCCTTGATATACCCATTGAACCATTTGGAATAATACAGGATACTCAGGAATCTCGCACTATAACACCCCTAACCCATGTCCGTCGCTGGAACAGGGTACGGAGCATTACCAGGAACTTTCGAAACACTTTCAGGTATTTCATGTAAATTACTATTCATTAATCGAGATCATTTCAAACGTCCCTTAATTAGACCCTCGAGGCCCAATACGAGCATTAGAATTGAGTCAGGACTTAATCGGGAACTCTGAAAATTTTCGTGACATTTCAAAAAATTTCCAAGGTGCAGGGCTCACACACCCGTGTGGTCCAAGGGACACGCCTATGTGACCCTAGAACACGCCCGTGCTGTAGGTCGTGTTCGACCCCGTGTAACTCTCTAAGTTGTGCTTACGGCCATGCCACACGCCCGTGTGTTAGGCCGTGTGGTCAATTAATTCATTCTGAAATTAAGTACATGTTTCACATGGCCAAGAGACAAGCCCGTGCCCTAGGTCGTGTAGCAAACACGGCTGAGACACACGCCCGTGTCTCTGCCCGTATGCTAAATTTTGAGCATTCTGTTTCTCAAAACTAAGGTTCAAGGGACACACGGCCTAACTACACGCCCATGTACTCAGCCGTGTGTCACATACGGTCTAGACAGACGCCTATGTGTCTGCCCGTGTGAAAAACATAAAGCCATTTCTAGCTTCATTTCTCACCCAAAATCACATCCATGACCCGCACCTAAAACACACACCTAATACCAACCATTCTAAGCATTCAAATTGAATAAATTCTATCATTCAGCATGGCATACCATTACATGCATACATGTTCATAATCTTGCCTTAGTTTAGTTCATATGTTAGACAATGTTTGATCAACTTAACACATATGTAGCTATCATTGAATGACATTACAAGTATATCAAAACAAACCATTACTAGCCATTCTAATGGCTAGATTACAAGCATCATTTACATTAACATGGCAATATGGCCAATATATCCTATACTTGCCATTGTAACCATAATTGCTTTACTTTATTGTACCGACATGGGCCGATAGAGTGTGAGTGATCTCCACCGAGCTTCCAATCCAATGAGCTTCCGATTTACTCTAAAATAGGGAAATAAAACTAAGTAAGCATAAAATGATTAGTAAGTTCGTATAACATGGTAGTTAACTTACCATTCATTCTATTTTGAGGTAACTGTGTAAGGAATAATCAATCAATTTGACCTCAAGCCCTACACACATTCTCATTGCCCTTGTTAGTCATATATTCCATAATAACATCAAATCATACATGGGTTGTCGGCTCAACAACAATCAAGTTTCCAAGCATATATGCTTTCCACAACATGTATTCATTCAACATGCATAATCATCTCATTATTTCAAGTATAATTTCATAATAGTTCATTTCGAGTTTAGATCATTTCATATCAAAACTTTATTCATATTACTCGGAATATCAAGGTTACGATTAGCATACTCAAGGTGTACAAGTCTATAATAACTTGTGTTTTCATATATCATTTGTCATGTATCATTATTTAATTGTATTTCAAGCTGATGTGTGTAATAACTCGTTTCTTATTCATATCTTCTCATGTCAAGAATTTTTATCTGTTGAATTTCTCTGAAATATCGATGGATACCCAGGTAATACACTCAAGGTGCACGAATCAGAATCCATCAGTTCATGTCTAATGGTACCCATAGGGTACTATGTTAGAGAGTACACTTTCAAGCCACAAATGTATACGACAGGATCACCAGTCCATGCTAAATCCCTTTTATGAAATATGCTCTAAAGAGCTTGATTTTGATTACCCATCCGGGCTAAATCCAATCCACAACATATGCTCGAGAGGACTCATATCAAGATTACCTGTCCGGGCTAAATCCCATTCGCAACAAATGCAGGACCTCATTCATTTCGGGAAATCATATATCCATCGGATTTTCCATTTATTCAAACGGAATTTAGCATCTTTCAAGTATGTGGTCAGTCTCATATATTTATGCATTTAAGCAATTCAAATGTTCACATTTAACTCAAGCATAAAATTAACATTTTTATCATTTACCATTTGTCGGGCGTTATAATTGATCGGGCACTTTCATTTATCGAGCTTTAACGAGTATGTGATCATTCCACATATTTATGACATTTATACAACTCAAAAACACAACATTTAATTCAAGCATAAAAAGTATACAATTTAGTTACCGAACTTACCTCGACAAATGTTCGTGTAGATAAATCTACTAATCCGACATTTTCCTCCTTTCCTCGTTCTAGCTCCGAATTTGGTCTATCCGGATCTTTATGAGTAAATTTAACATCAATTTATCATATTTCATATTTAGGTGGACTCAATTTACGTCCTAGAAAAAATTACCATTTTGCCCCCAACTTTTCCATAAATTTTGATTTCGTCCCTAACCTCGTAAAATGAAAATTGTGCAATTTAATCCCTATTCCAAGCCTAACCAAAGTACCATTACAAAATTTTCAGCACATGTATCCCTAAAAAGTTTTCATTAAATTTTACAACTTTACATTTTAGTCCCTAAATCAAGTTTTCATCAAAAATCACTTTGTAAAAATTGTTTCTCTATCAACAACCTTTCGTTTTCTACCATAAATTTCTAATTTTTAGCATATACATCCATGACCCATTTTCCATACTTTGATAACTTCTCAAATTCATCATACAAATAGATAGATTAAGCTATCCCGTTTCAAAAATATCAAAATTACAAAAAAAAAAAAATGAGCCAAAGAAACTTACCCAATTTGGCCATGAAAGTTTCTTCTCTCTCTCCTAGGGTTTCCATGTATTTTCGGGGAAGAAGATGATAAAATAAGATGATATTTCTTTTATCATCTTTTAATTAATTAAATTATTTCACTTTCTAATTTAGTCCTTACCCCTTTTTTCTAAATTTCCATGGATGAGTCACCAAAATATCTACATACTTTTTATTAATAGTCTAATTACCATATAAGGACGTTAATTTTTGAATTCCATAGCTATTTGATCCTTCTAGCTACTAGAATCCAACTTTTGCATTTTATGTGATTTGGTCCTTCCCGTAATTAAACACTTAATCTATAAAATTTTCATATCAAGATTTTCACATGACATGTCTATCATAATACGAACCATATAATAAAATAAAAATAAATTATATTTTTCAGCTCGGATTTGTGGTCCTGAGACCACTATCTTGATTTCACTGAAATTGGGCTGTTATAACTCTCCCTTTAAGAAATTTTCGTCCTCAAAAATTTTACCAGTAAAGAGATACGGACATTATTTTCTCATATTTTCCTCCAGTTCCAAGGTAGCTTCTTCTATATCATGTTATTGTTAGAAATTTTTACTAAACTACCTTTTTATTTCTCAGTTTTTCTCTTCAAGTGCCAGAATTTCAATCAATCTCTCACTCTAAGTCATGTCAAGTTAAATTTAACATTTATCAAAGCAATAACAGATGATGGGTTTGATCAATACTGTCATAGTATGGAAAATGGGTCATGGATGTATATGGTGGAAATTAGAAATTTATGATAGAAAATGAAAGGTTGTTGATAGATAAAAAACTTTTACAAAGTGATTTTTGATGAAAACATGATTTAGGGGCTAAAATGTAAACTTGTAAAATTTGATGAAAAATTCTAAAATTTTATGAATTCATGTGCTGAAAAATTTGTAATGGGATTATGGTTAGGCTTGGAATAGGGAGTAAATTGCACAAGTTTCATTTTTCGAGCCTAGGGACAAAATCAAAATTTATGGAAAGGTTAGGGGCAAAATGGTAATTTTGCCTAGAATGTAAATTGAGTCCATTTAAATATGAAATGTCTGAAATTGATGGTTAAATTTATTTATATAGATCCAGACAACACTAATTCAAGGTTAGATCGAGGAAAAGAGAAAGTTTCGGATTAGTAGATTTCTAACGCGAACAAGTGTCGATGTAACAGTCCAGTTTATACCCTAGTCAGAATAGTGGTTTTGGGACCACAAATCTAAGTCTGTAGAATAATTTAATATTATTTTCTGTGTCGTTGATATGTGACTAGGCATGTGTTAAATTTTCGTAAGCTAATTTGTTCGTTTGTGTGTTTAATTTGACAAAAAGATTAAATCGCATAAAGTTTAAAAATGGCTTTTCATTTGATTAAGTGGTTTAATTGATGTGGCTTTGGTTTGTAAGGGTTTTATGTTGCAATTTGGACAAAATATGGCTAGTGGACGGCAACATGGTTTTATAATATATTTTTATATGATATTTTATAAGTTAGAATTTATATTATATTTATTTATTAAGTTATTATTATAAGACAAAGCATTAAAAGAAAAAGAAAGCCATATTGCTTTATCTTTGGCCGAATGTTTTAAAGAAAAAGAAAGAACAAAAGCTTAAGGGTTTCGGTTGGTTTCAAGCTTGAATTCAAGATTAGTTTTTGATCTGTTTTTGATAATTTCTATGTTTTTGTAATCGTTGCTTTGAGAGCTACAAAACCCATGTATTAATTTTGTGAATCGATGATGTTTGTGTGATATGTCATTGATGATATGTGGAGCTTTATGATGATTTTTGATATTAAATGAAAGTTTTGAGCTAGATGAACATGTTTTGTTCTTGAAGTTTTGATGAATTTAGCTAAATAGGGCTAAATTGTGAAAATAGAAAATTAAGGGACTAAATTGCAAATTGATGGACAATATGGGCTTGTATGATATATAAGTACATTCAGCTAAGCATGAGTATAGATTGATTTTGTGAATTTGATGTTTTGAGAAAAATGGACTAAATTGATAAATTGTGCAAATATGAGGGTTAATTTGCAAATAGCCCTAAAAATGAGTCCTTGGATTGAATTCAATGAATTAGTGAATAAAAGGGTTAATTCTGAATATGTTTAGATTAAGAACCGAGGAAAACAGACATAGATCGCGGGAAAGCGAAAGTAATCGAGTAGCCGTTTTCTTTCCTGTAGATCGAATCCGAGGTAAGTCACTATGAAAATAAACGTACTTGTAGGAAATTATATTTGTTCATATGACTAATGCTAATAATGGATACTTATAAGAGGTTATGCATATGAATTCTGAGATAAGTTCGATATAGTGACTAAGTCCGAGAAGTCCCGAACGAACCTAGGAATAGATAGGATTAGCTATGTGATGACATAGGTATCTGTTCTGTTTTATCATGTAAGACCACATCTGGGACGTTGGCGTTGATTTGAGACTTCGTGTAAGACCACATCTGGGACGTTGGTATCGATCTGAGCCTTACGTGTAAGACCATGTCTGGGACATTGGCATCGTATTGATTCGTGTAAGAACACGTCTGGGATGTTGGCATCGATTTGAGCCTTACATGTAAGACCTTGTATGGGATATTGGCATTGTATTGATTTGTGTAAGACCCTGTCCGGGACAGTGGCCTCGATATCAGAGTTCATATAAGACCTCGTATGGGATGTTGGCATTGTACGACTATTCTGAGTTTCTGAGTATCCTACTAGATTCCTTACGGTTCAACGGGTAAGTCTATGATATGAATTGCAAATCCGAGCTTTGATAAATTGAGTGAATGAATATTTGTTTCAGGTACGTTGCCTATATACTAATTGTGTATATAATGTAAGTAACTATGTGAGCATATTTTGATGTTATGTATATGGTATTGATGATACGATATGTAAAGTCTTGACTAGATGAACTATATGCATATATGGTAAGTTATGGATAAGCATATGATTTTTGAGAAAGAATGAGGTGATTTTTGTCATAAGAATCATGTTGGTTATCCTATTAATTTGGTTTTGTGCAATTCATGCTAAGTTTGTTTGTATATTGACTTAATAAGCTTTTGGAAAGCTTACTCTGTGTGTGTGTATTCACTGTTTTATAGGTCGTCAAAGTTACTGAAGGCTCGGGACCGTCAAGGATCGTCATCATACTACTAAAATCATTTTGGAACATTTTGGAAAATTTATAAAGCTAGATATGGCATGTATAGGCTAGTATTTTGGTATAAGTTGTTATATGAACTTAGCCATGAGATTTGGCTATAGATGAGTTGAGATTATGCATTATGATTATGATATGTGATGCATGTTTGGCATGGTTAGTTGATTCATGAAATGGTCAAGTTTTGAGTAAGCAAATAAATGAATTATGTTTGTGATGAGTAGAGTTTTAGTCTTGAAATTTGTCATGGTTGGAATTGGTATTGAATGCATGGTTGAATGGTTATTTTGGTATGATCTTGGTTGTCATATGTGCATGAAATGGGTTGATAAATGTTGCTTGTAGGTGAGACCTAAATGGGTGGTATTTTTGGCCTTGAGAATTGCATATAATGTCACACGGTCGTGGCACACGGGCGTGCCTAGTGACCGTGGGCTAGGTAATAGCTAGCACAAGTGTACACGGCCTTGGCACACGGGCATGCCAGCTGCTTAGCAGCCGTGTGATTTTTGACAGGATCGATCATGGCCAAGGTCCACGGGCGTGTTGGGTGGCCGTGGGTGTATAGTCAGTTTCGACCACGGTGAGGACACATGGTGGTGTCTAGCAGCCGTGGAAGGCACACGGTTTTCTCCCACAAGCGTGTATGCCCTGTATTTTAGAAAACTTTTTAATTTTCCATGATATTTTGTATGTGTTTCAGTTTAGTCCCGACCCAATTTATAAGCATGCTTATGGTCTAGAGGACTCATTTAAGAGACATTAGGCTGGATAATGATGAATGAATGTATGAATTTTTTGTAAATGCTCTCCGAGCTATTCGGTAGCGCTTCTAACCCTACGGACACGGGATAGGGGTGTTACAATCGAGGTAAGTTTATTTAACTTAATCGGGCATGTAATATGTTGAATTGAATGTTGTGTGTATGGAATATGACTTATATTAATGTACATTACTTGACTGCTATAATCAGAAAATTAATATATGCTTGATATGGCGAAAAGGGGTTAAGTCTCGACTGAAAACGAGGAGAGGAGATGGGGAAGCGTTAGTGACGATTGGAACTTTGGGGGGGTAGGCAGAGTTTTGGTTTTATGTATAAATAGGGGGTGCCGAATTTCCTCTATGCTATCTCGTCAATTGGAGTTCCCTTTGTGCTATTTCGGCAACTATAGTGCTCTGCGGAATTCTCCTTCACTCTTTCTGTTTTAAACCCCGCCTCTTCCTTATGTGTTTTCTTTTCTTCTCTCCTAAAGCCTTAAATCGAATATCATTCTCTTCTTTCGCCATTGCTTGTGTCGTCCCACCTTCATCTCAATTGTTGGAACAAAATATTCATGACTTCAAAAGCCGAAAACCTTTGCTCTTGGAGCCAATTTCTTCATCGTCCCAAACCTGGTGCAGAATACTCTAGTGACCAAATCTCTATCGTGCTGTCATCATTCCTTTGATTTTTTGTGGATCAGATCTTGGAAAAAAATCAGAATCAAGCTTGGATCTACATGTCTCTGCCGAAAAGCTATCCATACGTGTCGGTTTTTGGGTAAGTGTTCTTGATTTTGGGATAAGTTGGCTGAATAGTCTATAGTAAGAGAAAGGCTGACTTAAGTCAACTATTATTTTGTCTTTAACGATTAAGATTGATGCAGATCTAGGGGATATTCGTGAGTAGTAGCTAAGGAAGGGCTATTAGCACTGGTGGCACACGGTATGGTTATGGTAAGGCTTCGATTTTTGGTAAATATTGTAGTTAAGCGTGTGATTGATTGGAGGTTGATATTGGTTGTAGGTTCAAGGCTGAGGATAGTGTAACACGTCTCATTTACTAGGTGCGTACATACACTTCACACACGATAAATCAACAAAAGCCAAAATCCTGAAAAATCAGAATGCCAAAAAGATGAAAAGCCGAAAGGTTGGCGCCGGCAACCACAAGAACGTGTGAACATTCATGTGGGAACACCGATACGACTACCGAGACCAAGAGAGCGATCTAATGGTTTCGGGCCATTGTTTGGCCAACAGGGCCAGAAAGGGCTAAATGGGCCTGTCGAGCTCGTGGGCCCAAATCGGCAAGTGTTGATATTTGAAATTGAATGATGGATTGATATGGATGGTTGTATGATTTGGTTATGATCGGGCCTAATGGGCTACATGTATATGGTTGGGCTTAATGGGCTATATTGACATGATTGGGCTTAGTGGGCCTTATTGGATTTTAGAAATGCATGCTAGGGTTTTAATGGACTCTAGGCTTTGTTCAGATGAATTCTTAAACAACATATAACTTAATTTAATAATTAAACATGTCTGTGGACAAGTCGCTAGGGTAGAGTGTGGCAATGGACATACGCATGTCTAGGATTGGATCTAGAGAGGGCTTGGTTGTTAAGTGGTCCTAGTGACCCACCTCCTCTTCTCTGGAATCCCATTGGTGCAGAGTGTTTGTTCAATTTAGCCAACAAGGATATGTTGACAGGCCAAAAGTTCGTAATTTTAAACCCATACTGTTAAGAATTGCTAAAATACCCCGATAGGGTAGAATTACCAAAATACCCTTGATTGGTGAAATGACTAAAATACCCCTTTATGTTGATTGTAAGATTTATGGATGTTACATATACATTTGCTGCATTCATATGATATTCTATTTAGGATGCATATTGGTGGGAATTTTGGAACAGAAGAAGTATATGACGATCGCATGGTTGCTTAACAGCTGTGGATCCACCGATGGCTTTTTAAGCGTATTATATGATAAAAAACTTTGCTGCAACATTTGGTCATACCGCAACCGGGCTACCCTTGAAGTGTATCGGATGGGTGGGTCGATTTAGAAATCCCCACAGAAGTGTTTCGGTTGGACGGGGACGAAGTGTATTAGATGGATTATTTGGGGAGGGTTTGCATGTATGATATTATTATGTTATTATTATGATATGTATGTGATTTATTTGACGAGGGTGTACACACTGAGTTTTCGAAAACTCACTCTCTCTTTTATTTTGCTCAGGAAATCCTCAGTAGGCGGTTCAACAGATGGAGGGACTCAGAGGTGGCCAACTAGCAAGACGATTAGACCAGTTTTTCTAAATGTTTAAATTCTAGATTTTAATTTATTTATTTTAAGTTATGTTATTTTGGATTGTAATAAGGTTTTCCTTCTAGTTATTATTCCATTACTTCCACTATACATTATGATTTTGAAAAGAAACCTCGATTTATTTCTTTTAAGTATATTTCAATTTTTTGAAAAAAATTGTGTTTTAAGAACGAGCTATCAAAGGAAATTTTTACATAGTAACAAGGAAATGGTTTTTTGGATACACCTCGTTTTGAAAGCAAACTGGATTTTATTTAACTTTTGTCTAGAAGGGTTTTCAATGAAAATAAGGTTCTCGCAAAAACACTTCAATGTGATATGCCAGATTAGGGCCTAACTTCTAGGCTAGGTTTAGGGTGTTACATTTAGTGGTATCAGAGCCCAATTGCAAAGCTCGGGCCGTGAAATGGGCCTTAGTATTTGAGTTAAAAACTATTTTCAAGTGAGTCAAAATATTTTAGAAATTCTTACTGTGTGGCACACCGAGTCTCCGACGTTGAACCAAGTAAGTTCTCTTGATACTTAGTTATTTTGAACTGTTATACTGTAGAAAGTGGGCTACTTTTAAAATATGCCTAGAGTAAAACTAAAGCCCAAAGAGAAGTGAGACTGTAGAGGATTTACGACTGGGAAAATAAAACTCCACTTAATACTTCATAAAACATCAGCTTAATTACTGAAATTGATTAAAACTTCATAAAATCTCTAATTCAGATAATACGCGGATCGATGATGAGCGCTAGAAGAGGTGCAAGGGGCCGCGGCAGAAGCCATAGAAGTGTTAGGGCTTTCTAAACAATTGAATCAGAATTTGGTACTACTTCTGCGTGTGTTTGGAAATGTTTGAAGTAGGTGGATGTTTTGGGTATATGTTGAAATTATTGGAATCACAGTGCGCAGCGAAAGCATAGTGGTGTGACTTGAGCGGTGAGATTAATAGTTAGTTTGAAATTTTGAGGACTAAATTTCTTTAAGGGGGTAGAATTGTAACACCCCGAATTTTGATCCTAGATGAATTGGGATTTTGGGTTTGGGTCTCATAATTTTGTTTTAAGTAAGAAAATGACAAATGACATGTTGGCTTTAAGGGTTTAATAAACTTGGAGTGTCTAGGGGTGTTGGAGAAGTGCTGGGTTCGAATTTTGAGGAGAAGAAATTTTTAATTAATTATTAAAGGAACCAGGGCGGTGAGTAGTTAGGCTTTTAAATACAAATAGGGAAAAATGGCATCAAAGAGCCTTGTGGTGGAGTGGCTAAGTGCCGCCACTTAGGGTATAGGAAGGTGGTGTTATAGGCTAGCAAGGAGATCCTAGGTTCAAATCCCAGCTTAGTATTTTTTAAGAGTTTCATGTTGGCCTTATAGAATGTTGGAAGTGGTGTGATGATGGACTCTAAAGAGAGTGATCAGAAGAGAAAATTTAGGAAAAGGATTGGGGAGTTATCAGGGAGAAAAACGAGGAGATGAGATGGGGAAGAGTTGGAGCCGATTGGGATTTTTTTGGGGGGTAGGTAGAGTTTCAGTTTTGTGTGTAAATAGGGGGTGCCGAATTCCCTCTGTGTTATCTCGTCAATTGGAATTCCCTTTGTGCTATTTCGGCAATTATAGTGCTCTGCGGAATTCTCCTTCACTTTTTCGGTTCTAAACCCCATCTCTACCTTATGTGTTTTCTTTTCTTCTCTCCTAAAGCCTTAAATCGAATATCATTCTCTTCTTTTTCCATTGCTTGTGCCATCCCACCTTTATCTTAATTGTTGGGGACCAAATATTCGTGACTTCAAAAGCCGAAAACCTTTGCTCTTGGAGCCAATTTCTTCATCGCCCCAAACCTTGTGCCGAATACTCTAGTGACCAAATCTTTGTCATGCTGTCATCATTCCTTTAATTTTTGGTGCATCGGATCTTGGAAAAAATTCAGAATCAAGCTTGGATCTACAAGTCTCTGCCGAAAAGCTATCCATACGTTTTGGTTTTTGGGTAAGTGTTCTTGATTTTGGGATAAGTTGGCCGAATAGTCTATAGTAAGGTAAAGGGTGACGTAAGTGGATACAAGTCACCTATTATTTTGTCTTTAACGATTAAGATTGATGCAGATCTAAGGGATATTCGTGAGTGGTAGCTAAGGAAGGGCTATTAGGACTAGTGGCACACAGTAAGGTTATGGTAAGGCTTTGGTTTTTGGTAAATATTGTTGTTAAGTGTGTGATTGATTGGAGGTTGGTATTGGTTGTAGGTTCAAGAATGAGGATAGTGTAACATGTCTCATTTACCAGGTATGTACATACACTTCACATACGACAAATCGGCAAAAGTCGAAATCCCGAAAGACCAAAATGCCGAAAAGTCGAAAAGCCAAAAGGTTGGCACTAGCAACCAGACGAGCGTGCAAACATTCATGTGGGAACACCGATACGACTACTGAGACCAAGAGAGCAATCTCATGGTCTCGGGCCACTATTTGGCCAACCGAGCCAGAAGGGGCTAAATGGGCCTACCGAGCTTGTGGGCCCAAATCAGCAAGTGTTGATATGTGAAATTGAATGATGGATTGATATGGATGGTTGTATAATTTGATTATGATCAGGCCTAATGGGCTACATGTATATGATTGGGCTTAATGGGCTATATGGACATGATTGGGCTTTGTGGGCCTTATGGGATTTTAGAAATGAATGCTGGGGTTTTAATGGACTCTAGGCTTAGTTATGATGATGTCTTAAACAACATAAAACTTAATTTAATAATCAAACGTGTTTGGGGACAAGTCATTGGTGTAGAGTGTGGCAATGGACATATGCATGTCTAGGATTGGATCTAGGGAGGGCTTGGTACTTAAGCGGTCCTAGTGACCCACCTCCTCTTCTCTGGAATCCGACCTGGTGCATAATGTCTGTTCACTTTAGCCAACAAGGACATGTTGACAGGCCAAAAGTTCGTAATTTAAAACACATACTGTTAAGAAATACCCTATATGGTAGAATAACCAAAATATCCTTGATTGGTGAAATGACTAAAATACCCCTATGTGTTGACTGTAAAATTTATGGATGTTACATGTACATTTGCTGAACTCATATGATATTCTATTTAGGATGCATATGAGTGGGAATTTTGGAACGGAGGAAGTATATGAGAATCGCATGGTTGCTTAACAACTGTGGATCCACCGATGGCTTTTTAAGCCTATTATATGATAAGCAGCTTTGTTGCAACGTTTGGTAGTACTGCAACTGGGCTACCCTTGAAGTGTATCGGATGGGTGTCGATTTAGAAATCCTTACATAAGTGTTTCGGATGGACAGAGGCAAAGTGTATCGGATGGATTATTTGGAGAGGGTTTGCACAACATTACATGTATAATATTGTTATGTGTTTATGATGATATGTATGCGATTTGTTTGATGAGGGTCGTACAAGCTGAGTTTTCGAAAACTCACTCCCTCTTTTATTTTCTCAGGAAATCCTCAGTAGGCGGTTCGACGGATGGAGGGACTCAGAGGTGGCCAACTTGCAAGACAATTAGACCAGTTTTTCTAAATGTCTAAATTCTAGATTATAAGTTATTTCTTTTAAGTTATGTTATTCCGTATTGTAATAAGGTTTTCCCTCTAGTTATTATTCCAATACTTCCACTATGCATTGTGATTTGAAACAGAACCTGGATTTATTTCTTTTAAATATATTTCAATTTTTTTTGAAAATAATTGTGTTTTAAAAACGAGCTTCTGTTGTCAAAGAAAATTTTTACATAGCAACAAGGAAATGGTTTTTGGGTACACCTCGTTTTGAAAGCAAACTGGATTTTACTTAACTTTTGTCTAGAAGGGTTTTCAATGAAAACAAGGTTTTCGTAAAAACACTTCAATGTGACACACCGGATTCGAGCCTAACTTCTTGGCCGGGTTTGGGGTGTTACAACTGGTAGTCTTGTTATACAATATGTGGCTCGAAAGAGTGTTTGTAACACCCCTTACCCGAGACCTTTGCCGGAGTCGAGTATGTGGCATTACTAGACTTGACTACTAATTCGGGGCATAATAATTTAAAACTGTCCAACTGTGTCATGCTGACTAAATTGACCATAACTCGAGTTAAAAAACTTGAAATTTAGATCCGCAAATTTTCCTTGAAACTAGACTCATATAAATTTTTACCATAATTTTTCCAGAATTTTTCATGTGGCCAATTAGTACAGTTTATTCATCAAAGTTTCCCCTATTTCACTATTTGATGATTCTGACCTATCTTTACAAAAACTCAGTTATCTCATTGTACAAAATTTCAATAATGCTCTTGTTTTTTCCAATCCAAAATAGACTCATTAAGGATTCTAAGCATATAAACTATGCTCCATGATTATTTTTGTACAATTTTTAACAATTTTTCCAAGACAGAACAGAAAATCACGAATTCATTCAGAACAGGTCTCACTAAAATTTAAATATCTCATAATATAAAATTCCTTTGCCTACTCTGTTTCTTTCATATCAAAATAGACACAATAAGATTTAATTCTATATCTTATTCACTTTCTAATTCAATTTATCCTATTTTGGGTGATTTTTCAAAATCACATCACTGCTGCTAACTAAAAACTATTTCATTGCAAATATACCCACATACAACTCATACTGTCCATGCATTTTAATCATTTATGCAAATTAAATTATACCTAAAACATTCGCGTAATATCATAACATCATCGGTTTATTAACAAAACACAACTATGGTTCCATATAATCGAGTGTACCATTGGTTAGTTACCACAACACCTAATTAAAAGGTTCATTTCATAAACATACATTTCCTTATCAAATACGATTAAACTTCGATTAAAGATGCACAAACATTACCAACATAAACCGACATTTGTACCAAAAGCACAAAAGCATACTTAACTAAAAAGTTAGCCATATTCGCATGGCTATTATGTACATGAACCAAAAGTTTTCATCAAAACAAAGACAAAGTCTTTCCTATACATGCCTTCACTCGAAAACCAAAATGAAAGAGTACCAAAATAGTTTGATAGTGTGGACGACTTTCTGAACGATCCCGACGAGCTTGTAGCTTGTACCTAATCTATAAGACAGAGGAAACATTTCGCACAAATAAGCTTACTAGCTTAGTAAGTCCTAAGCTCCTAATAATATAACATTCAAACATTAAACATTTAAATTAAAAATAATTCCACTTGTATGTTTGTAATCACATTTACTTTCAAGCTTTCAATTCCATACCTATATAACATATAAATTCATAGAACAATTTCTCTTTAACCGAATGCTTATATAATCAAAATATTTACTCATAATCCAACCTTTCAAAACCAAAATGTCATTATATAACCAAACGTACAAACATTCATATACTTAAAGCTCAATTATTATCATATAGCATCACATACACGAACAATCCATGTGGTCGAATATATACGGTCTTGTATACACATAATAGAAGACCAAAACCACAATATTTATATCATTCATTTATAAAACCGAGAACACATATTATAATCATATATATATATATAAACTTCATTTGTAACACATACAATTTGTAATAAATAATCGAAAGTTACTTGCTTACCTTATTTTAAGCAGTAAGAAGTTAATTCATACCTTACATGCTTACTCCGAGCCATTAACTCAATAAATTAGCTTTAATTTGCCTTGAACAAAATTTGGTTTCTCTTTTGTAAAACACATCACCAGGCATCAAGCTCGCTAGGCATAAAAGCCCGATAAGTGACACTGCACAAAGCTGCGCTAGGCGTAAAAGCCCGATAAGTAACACCCAAGCACAAAGCTCGCTAGGCGTGAAAAAAGAAAAGTAACACCAGCACAGAGCTCGCTAGGCGTGAAAGCCCGAATCTTATCAATGTAATTAAACATTCCAAACACACTTCATAACTATTATATATATAAGTCCAATTCAATTGAGCTTGCTCACATTAAACCAATAAAATCATTATATCATTATACCATCCAACAATTCACATCACATAACCAACTTTAATCATCAACCTAGTATACCTATATACATTCGGCCATGATATAAATAGGTACTAAAATTCATCAATTCTTACTATTTAATATAGTCATAATTAGTTCTTTAACATATTTTAGCTACAGGACTTACCTCGATTGTCGATGATAGAGTGTGAATCGGCTATTCGAGAACCTTTGTCTTTCCCAGGTCCAATTGCTTTTTCTTTGTTCTTGATCTAAACACATTAAAATTAACCCATTCAAGCATATTTCATCTCAATTTAATCCAAAAACACTTAAATAAACAATTTACCATTTTTCCCCTAGTGTTTCCCATTTTTACAAATTGGTCCTATTTACACAAAACACAAAATGTGCAAAATTTCCCAACACCATAGCTAGGCCGAATCTTCTCCATAGCCATATGAGTCCATGCATTTCATTTATTTGTCATTTTAACCCTTCACAAATTTATTTTTCTCAATTTAGCCCTATTTACTTAAAATCACCAAAAACTTCAATACAAAACTTGTAAATCTTTAACATATATTTAATCTAAAACCATCAAATATCAAAACCATCCAAGCATGCTAATGGCCGAATCCTATGTATATAATATTTTCAAAAATTTAGGCATGGGTCGGGTAATATACGAAGCTACGATCTCAAAAATGTAAAAATTATCAAAAACTAAAAACCGACCATACCTTAATCAAGCTTCCTATGTTGCCGAAACTCAAAGCTCTACAATGGTGTTTTCTTTTCTTACATTCGGCTATGAGAGGAGGAAGGTGATGATGGCTTTATTTTATGTTTGTTTAATATATACACTAACATTATTTCTTTATAAAATACTAACATAACCTTATATATAAAAAAATAATTAAACTAACATATATAGATAGCTAACTTGGCCCATTGCCGTCCATCACTATGGTCAATGGGCTAATTGCCCTTTTAGGACACCCACTTAAAAAGCCACAAGCAAATTAGCACCTTTCACTTTAGCATGCAACTTTTACGCTTTTCTCGATTAAATCCTTTTTATCAAATTAAGCAATTAAACGATAATATTTTTCTACGATATTTTCACACACATTAGTCAACATATAATAAACATAGAATATAATATCAAAATATTTCTCGGGCTCGGATTCGTGTTCCCGAAACCATCGTTCCGATTAGGGTCAATATTAGTCTGTTACAGTGTTTCTTGGTTAAGTGGCCTAATGGGTACCCTTGAATAAGAAATTGACAGATTATTGAATTGTACACTTCGAGTGCTACTTGAGCATCTATCAGAATTCAATGATTTAATGGACATATAACTCTTAACATGGCATGAGAATTTTGAGATGAAATGATAATGTCTTAAAAGAGTATTGCATGATGAGCTCATCTATGTTACTTGATTGATAAGAAGATTTTGGTGACTAACATGTTTGATTGAATGTATGTGTTTAGGCAATTTAGCCAAATGGATGGAACACATGATATTGTATGCTTAGATTTAATAAATAGGATTGGTAAGTTTAGTTTCCGTTATACGAACTTACTAAGCATGTAATTCTTACTCCGTTTTATTTTTCCTTTGTTTTATAGTGCTCGGAAGCTCATGAAGGTTGGAAGATCATTGGAGCATCGTCACACTATCAACTAGCTATTTTGGGTATAAATATATATAGTGAAATCATTTTGGTATAATGGCATGTATAGGACAACTTGACCATTAAGGGCTTGAGAATGATGTTTTGTAACCTAGCCATTGGAATGCCTAGTAATGGTTCATTTTGGTATTTCTAAATAAGTTATTATGATATATATACATATGTGTTAAGTTGAGTATATGTGATCAAATGTTACTTATTTCCTAAGTTAAACCGAGGTAAGTTTACAAACACATATGTATGAAATGGTATGCCATGATGAATGATGGAATTGTCTATTTTGAGTACTTGGATTGGTTGGTATTGTATGTGTGTTTCAAGTGCAGGTCTAGGGTAAAATTTTGGGTGAGAAATGAAGCTAGAAATGGCATCATTTTGTCCACATGGGCAGACAAACGGGCGTGTGTCTAGACCGTGTGTGAGACAAGGCCTGGTAACATTGGCATCGGTTAGGCTGTGTCTCCCCTGCACCTAAATTATGAGAAACAAAATGCTCAGAATTGGGCACACAGGCAGAGACACGGGCTTATGTCTCAGCCGTGTGGTTTACACGGGCTTGGCCACGGGCGTGTTACATAGCTGTGTGAAAACTGCATCTAAATTTCGAAAATAAAAATTCTCCACATGGTCTAGCAGACGGGTGTGTGGCCTGACTGTGTGACTTCAATTTCTTAATGCTTTAAAAGTCAGAGAGTTACATGACACGTGCGTGTGTAGTACACGGCCTGACCACACTGGCATGCCCCTAGACCACATGGGCGTGTGAGCCCTGCACCTAGGAAAATTTTTGGAATTTCACAAAAAGTTCCTTAAGTTCCCGATTTAGTCCCGATTTGATTCCAACACCCATTTTGGGCCTCAAGGGTCCATATAAGGGGCAACATGTCTGATCTCGGTAAGTCAATAGTAATTTATGTAAATAAATTAAAAAATATTTTGAATGTTTCAATAACACTCCGTAACCCTGTTCTAACGACGGATATGGGTTAGACGTGTTACATTTAGTGGTATCAGAGCTACGGTTTAGCCGATTCTCGAATTTGACGTAGAAAACACGAGTTTAGCTATACATGCCATTATATAAATTGTGATAGTGTGCTGACTTCTGATCGTTTTAAAAGTGTTATTCATATGGTAATATCATCCAACCAAGCTAGAGCTGAATCCGAGGAAGCTGAGAGCAATGCTTCAGCTTCAGTTCAAAGAGTTGCATCATCATCTGGTAGTAAAAGGCCCATTTTTGAGGGCTTAAGTGAGAAGGCAAAACAAGCCTTCTTTCAAATGATGAATGAATTTTTTACCCATTATCTGAGAACTAACCCTGTTGTACAACAACCTCCCCCACCTGCTCCCCAACCAATTCCTAAAATACCACAGGGTGTTGAACTTGTTAGAATTGGTAAGCCTCCAATAGATAAAATTCGTAAGCATGGGGCAGAAGAATTTAGAGCTACCGTAGATGATGATCCGGAAAGGACTGAGTTTTAGCTAGAAAATACTATTCAGGTTTTTGATGAATTACCTTGTACGTCCACTGAATGTCTGAAATGTGCAATATCTCTACTAAAAAATACAGCTTATCATTGATGGAATACCATAACTTTAGTGGTACTGAGAGAGAATGTTACATGGGAATTCTTCCAAGCTAAATTCAGGAAGAAATATGTTATTTAGAGATATACTTAGCTTCGCTAGAAGCTAATCAAAATGGATTTAATCCACAATCCCGTTTTGAATCTTTAGAATTAGAGAAAAGAGACTACATGCAGCCAAAAGCATCAATCGAGGAGCCACCTAAGCTAGAACTCAAGGTATTACCTTCACACTTAAAATATGTTTATTTAGGTAACACCTCTACTCTGCCTATGATTTTTTCAGCCTAATTAACTACTGAACAAGAAGAGAAACTTATCATAGTGTTGAAACAATTCAAGAACGCTATTGGATGGACCATAGCTGATATTCGCGATATTAGCCCATCTGTATACATGCACAAGATCATATTAGAAGATGGCGAGAGAGGAACGATTGATAGACAACAAAGATTGAACCCCATCATGAAAGATGTTGTGAAAAAGGAAATTATCAAGTGGTTGGATGCGGGTATAATTTACCCTATCTCAGACAGTTCATGGGTGAGTCCAGTTCAGTGCGTGCCGAAGAAAGGAGGTATCACGATCGTGAAGAACAAGAACAACGAGTTGATACCAACTAGAACAGTTACGGGATGGAGAATCTGTATCAATTACCGAAAGCTGAAAAAGGTGACTAGGAAATATCACTTTCCTCTGCCGTTCTTGGACCGAGATCTTTGGATAGACTCGCAGAAAGAAAGACTACTCTTGTTTTCTCGATGGATACTCGTGGTATAATCGACATGAAGAGTGCCGTAAGATCAACAAAAAATGACATTCACCTGCCCGTACGGTACATTTGCATTTAGACACATGCCATTTGGTTTATGTAATGCACCTGCTACATTTCAAAGATGTATGATGGCTATTTTTACTGACATGGTTGAGAAGTATTTGGAAGTTTTCATGGATGATTTCTCAGTATTTGGAGATACTTATGATGATTGCTTAGCCAATCTGGCTAAGGTACTGAGGCGATGCGAAGAGACGAATCTCGTACTCAACTGGAAAAAATGCCAGTTTATGGTACGATAAGGAATTGTTCTAGGTCATGGATAACGGGACATGGGATCGAGGTGGACAAAGCAAAAGTAGATGTTATTGAGAATCTCCCACCTCTAACATTTGTAAAAGGTGTTAGGAGCTTTTTGGGCCACGCCGATTTCTATCGAAGATTGATCAAGGACTTTTCCAAAGTGGCTAAACCCTTATGCAAGCTGTTGGAGAAAGACTCAATATTCAAGTTTGATGAGGAATGCTTAAAGGCCTTCAACGATCTGAAGAGTCGATTAGTCACGGCACCCATAATCATCACACCAGATTGGGATTCACCATTCATATTGATGTGTGACGCAAGTGACTTCGCCATTGGAGCTGTCATGGGCCAGCGAAGGAACAAAGTTTTTCATCCTATCTACTACGCAAGTAGAACTCTAACTGGAGCCCAACTGAACTATACGGTAACAGAAAAAGAGTTACTTGCTATCGTGTTTGCTTTCGACAAGTTTTGATCTTATCTTGTAGGTACCAAAGTGATTTTCTATAGGGATCACTCCGCGATTAAGTACTTATTAGCCAAGAAAGATGTTAAGCCGAGATTGATCTGATGGGTGCTTTTACTTCAAGAGTTCGATCTAGAAATTCAAGATCAAAGGGGAGTAGAAAACCAAGTAGTAGATCACTTATCCAGATTGGAGCCGCAAGAGGAAAATTCTCCACTTTTACCGATCCAAGAGACATTTCCAGATGAACACACACTGAAGGTAAATCATGTCTGCAATACTCCTTGGTTTGCTAATTTTGCTAACTATTTAGCTTGTGGTTTGATGCCGATTGATAAAACATATCAGCAAAGAAAAAAGTTTCTTCACGATGTGAAGTACTATTTCTGGGAAGAGCCATATTTGTTCAAAAACTATGCAAATTAGATGATTAGAAGATGTGTGACAGAAGATGAAATGCCGAAGATTTTATACCCCTGTCATTCAACTCCGAGTGGGGGACATTTTGGAGGTACTCTTATAGCGGCCAAAGTATTACAAGCCAAATTCTTTTGGCCAACACTATTCAAGGACGCATACGCTTATGTAAAAAATTGTGATCGATGTCAGAGGGATGGAAACGTAACCAATAGAAATGAGATGCCTCGAACAAATATCATTGAGGTAGAATTGTTTGATGTTTGGGGTATTGATTTTCTTGGTCCTTTTTCTCCGTCTTTTGGTCACAAATACATATTGGTAGCAGTAGGTTATGCGTCCAAGTGGGTCTAGGCTGAAGCTTATCCGACAAACGATGCTAAAGTTGTGATGAAGTTCTTGCAAAAACATGTGTTCACAAGGATTTGAAACATTATTACGGAGAAAAACCTGAACGGGATAAAATCGTGTTCAGTGTATCTGATTTTTAATTTTCTTGTTTTCAATAAATTATTTAGGGTATATTTTCGGGTTTATTATGTTCAAATAAATTCTGTCTAGAAGATTGGGACTTAAGCAGGACCGCTTGTGGGCCCTCCAATCTTTCCTGGTAATTGATTTTTGCAAAATTTTCCAAGAAATTAGCCTCTAAATAGCAAAATAAATATTGAGTTTTTCAAATAAAAAGGTCAATTTTGACCCAAGTCTTAAAGTGCAACTCAATTTCAAATTTTCATTAAGTCGAATGACTTAATTGAATTATTTTCAAAATTTGGTTGCTATTTTCATAAATAATAAAAAGTAGGTGCCTCTTCTTGTAAATATTGTTTAAGGCATCTAAAATAAATATTTTTATTTAATTTTATACATATAAATTATTGATAAACTTTAATATATAATTATAGTTATTATAATTTATATATTAGCTTTTATCAATTTAGCTTAGGATTAGAATTAATTTTATTTTATATTTATCTTGGCAAAATAAATAGCAATTGATAATTTATATGTGTTTATTTAATTATTAATTGTTTATCATGAGTAAAATTAGAAGAGGACTCTTATTTTTAATGCTTTAATTGTTCCAATTTATACTCCTCTATCTAAAAATTACACCCTTATTCCCAGCATTTACTCATCACTCAAACTCCCATCCACCAAAACACCAAGTGTCGCAACTCCCCAATCCACCATTCGCCAAAGAAGAGCTCCAAAGACGCCGCACGCCAAAGACCATCACCGCCAGTCGGGATCTTACACCGCCGCGCCGCCCAAAGGCGCTAATCGCACACCAACGCCCCACGCCAACCAGCCCGTGGCCTGCCTTGCGCGCCACCTGCTCAGCCCCATCGCACCTTGCTGCTTCGTGCGCCTATGCACACAACCTCCCTTTCTCTGACCTAAGCCAACCCTCCCTTAAATTCTCCCTTTTGATTCATTAGTTTTTATTTTAAGAGTTCTTAAATTCTACAAGGAAGGTGGTAAGAATAATTTTCTCTTAAATTTAATTTTTACTCAATTATTTAATTTTTCAATTTATTGAAATATTAGTAATTGTTATTAAATTTTTAAGAAACTAATTTTTATTTTTTCCATCTGATATTCAGGTTAATCATGACTCGCAAAAGAACCCATGCCTCCGCTCAAATTGACAAAACACAAAGCAAATTTCACTGTGTAGAAGCCAAAGTAAGATACGAAAGCATCTTCAAAAATCAATAGATGCATCCAGAGAAAGGCTTCACATTGAAGGAAAGCAACTATAGAGACTTTATGGCACGTATTTGTCAAGTTGCTGAAGCCCTCAATTGGGAATTATTTTGTGAAAAGAGACTAAGTGTGGATGAGGAATTAGTTCGTGAGTTCTACGTGAACTTAACTTCAAACGAATTGACCGAAGTTCCAGTCCGCGGAATCAAGGTACCAATAAATTCTAATGCTATTAATGAGTTCTTTGAATTACTTGATTTCGACAATTATGAATATTCCTCTCTGTTGAGCAATATCAAGCCGAAAAATCTGCAAGAAATCCTCGAAGAACTCACAGTTCCAGGTTCTAAGTGGACTGTGTCAAAGCAAGGAATCCACACGTGTCGAAGAGAGTATTTGACACCACTTGCGAAGGTATGGTTCTACTTCATCCGTTTCAGCCTTATGCCTAGTTCGCATGGGACTACAATTTCATTAGAGCGAATGGTCCTATTATACTCTATTTTAACTGGAAAGACCATTGATGTGGGAAAAATCATCCTAAGAGAAATGCAAAATTGTGCCGTTAGACGTTCTAGCCCTGCTTATTTCCCCTTTACGATCACAATTCTGTGCTTAAAAGCAAAACTCCTTACGGACGTAAAGAAGACGGAGTATAGTCAAGGCACAATCACCGATTGGGACCTCTACCAAGTAGCTGGAGAGTCTGTTCTTCAACAACAAGTTGAAGAGAGTGAGGATCCTAAAGAAGCAGAAGATGAACCCACAGAAATCCCGCCAGAGCAATCAACTGAAGTCCCTAATGAGGCAGAATCAATGGAACCAGAAGCTGAACTTGATATCGAGCCCTCAATGTTTAGAGCTCCACCGCCTAGCCCAGATCGTCGTGATGAGCTGTTGGAGCTGATGGACTTAATGCAACACATGCAATGGCAGCAACAAGCTTACTGGCGATATGGAAAAATAAGAGATGACTCGATGAGGAGTGCCCTCAAGAAAATTTATAATGACCCTTTTATTTTTGTGACTGAGTTTCCAGATTTCATATTTGAACCTTGGGTGTCATCATCGAAGAGGGAGCAAAGCTATTCATGCGAAGATAATGCTAATAGAGCAAAAGATGAGTCAAATTCAGAAGGATCGACAAACAAATAAAAAGGGGAGGACTTCAACTTTCATTTATTTCTTTCTTAAGTATTTTAGGATTAGGTTAATTAGGAATTTTTTTTTTTTGCACAATAAAACAAGAGATAGGAAGCATGAATAAAATCTGAACAAGTTTCAAAGGCTAAAGTGTGGCAATAGATATACACTTGTCTAGGATTGGATTTTAGAAGGAGCTTGGTACTTAAGCAGTCAATTTGACTCACCTCCTCTTTTCTAATTATCCTACCTGGTGTATAGTATCTATTCACTTTAAACAATGAGGACATTGTTCACTTTAAGTGGGGGGACCGAAAATTTGAATTAATTCCACCCAGAATAAAATTTTCTTTTAGTTATGATTAGGATATATTTTTGTTCAATAATTTGAAATTTTGTTAATTATGTTAAACTTCAGTATGAATAAAGTTCTATTATTTCAATAATTTATTATGTTAGCTTAATAAAGATGTGATTGTATTTTTAATAAAGCATGTAAGTTCGTACCATAAAATTTTTAGTTCCTTATGAAAAAATTAGTGATGCATGAAAGCTTAAGTTTTTAGAATTGACTTAGTAATTTCTTGAGGTGAAATCCTAGGAAGCATGGAATGTTGAAAATGATTTAGGCAACTGTTAGTTGGACCGTTTGAGCCTTTCAAGCCAACCCTGATAATTTGAAATCCAATTTTAAGACTGTATGGCCTAATTTTATTTGGACCTATGCAATATTTAGCCATCAATTTTCTCTTCAATACTTCTAAAATCGTCCCAAACATTAGACTCAGTACTATTCAGGATATCGTTCGAAAATAAGTTTGGGGAGTTAAAAAGAAGTATCAATTGATCGAAAAATCATAGTACATGGAGCAAGTGCTCGAGTTAGAGTTTGAATTTACAAAAAAAAAAAAAAACTCATGTACTCAAAATAAAATAAATGGTTGAAAGAGCATAAAATGGGTATCAAGGGTGAAATTTCCGAAGGTTCGATTTTAAGCCAAAAATTTATCTATCTTTTACCTACCCTTAAGCCCAGCCACGTTACAACCTTATTAAAGACCTATTGATTCAAACTTCCAATGTTACCTACATTAGTGGAGATAAATTGCTCTGTTCAACATATGAAGACACTAGTTAAGCTTAATGATTGCAGTTTACTTTTTTAATAAGGAATTAAAATCAAATTGATAGCAAGTAACATGTCTTTATTAAGAAACATTTAGTCTGATTTTGCTAGTATAATAATTGTTGGAGGTAATTTGAACGATATGAATGCTTAAGTAGCATAACTATCAAATTTCTTATTTTTGAGCTTAAGTATATTCAATTCATAATTTTGAGAAGAAAGTTGTTCTGAAGGAGTTTTTCAAAGGTGTTTCCGAGAAAATTCTTTTCAAATTTGTGCATTACTCGGGACGAGCAATGAATTAAGTTTGGGGGTGTGGAAACACAAAAATTTATATATTTTTTCACGCCCTTTTTGACCCAAATTCATATGGTTTCGAGTAAATTCTTGACCGAAAATAATTAAATATTATAAAATAATTAAAGTGTGCTAAAAATATGAACATGATGAATTTTAATTACTTTTATAGTGAATTTTGTTTAATTTTGACTATTTTCGACAGATTCGCACAAAAGGGAAAAATCGGCTCGGCAGACACTGCTCGAAGAACAAAATCGAGAAGCAATTTGAAGTTCAAGGAAAATTTATTTCCACCCCAAGACGGTCCAATTATGAAGATTTAATCATAATATAATTAATTTTAATTTATTCCCAATTTAATTTGGGCTAAATAAATTATTATTAATTAATTATGGGAAAAAAAAAGGGCTAGGTGAACCACACTGGTTGAACCGAACCGATTGAACTGAACCAGCCACCAATTGGGCAGCCCAAACCGTCCATAATGATGGCCCAAATCAGCTTATTAGCTGATTAATTCAGCTTGCAAAGGAGTTGTAATATCCCGAAATAGGGGTTGCGAGTTTGGAAAATAACTCAAGTGTTAGTGGGCCTCAAGAGTGGTTTTGATGTGTTTTTGGAGTTCCTAAAGCTCTTAAAAAGGGAGTATTTTGAAAATTTTTGAAAATTTTGGGTTAAAAGAGGAAAGCATGGAAGGAGGCCTTAAGAATAAATTTTGAAAAGTTGTGGCATATAAAATGCCCTGGTAAAGTGGTTTTCGAGTACCACTTAAGGCTTTGGTTCGGCGCCAAAACAGGTCAGGGGTTCGAGTAGCATGGGGGCGCATAAGCATTTTATTTTGCAAGTTGGCGCTACATTAAGGAAGGCTTTAAAAGAAATCGGGGCAGAATTATGTCACAAAATGCCGCCTGGGCGAGGTGGCAAGGACGCTAGCAGCAGAAGAGCTTCGCGAGGACTCGTGTTTGAGTCCTGATGGCAGCGCGCGAATGTTTTATTTTGGCTACTGGCGTTAAGGTAAGGGAGCCAGCGAAGCATAAATTAAAAGAAATTTGTGCCGCAATATTGTCATAAAATTCAAAGTGGCCGAGTGGCTAAGGACACTGCTGGAAAGATACGACTTGTAGGAATCGCGTTCGAGTCCAAAAGGCAGCGCTTGATTTCGTTTTATTCTATTTTTACATCAAGCAAGGGACGCCTGTGAATGAAGGTTTAAAAGAATTTAGCGGCGAGATATAGCATGAAAGTCTCACTAGCAGAATGGCAGGAAGTTTGGAAGATTCTCTCCAGGTCTCGGGTTCGAGACCTGGGGGCTGCAGCTTGGCCTTGTTTTATTTTGGCCTGCGTGGGAAAGGGTGCATGGCCCATGCACGCATGCAGCATAAGGAGCTGCTGCTTGTGTTATTTTTATTATTGTTTTATTATTTTAATTGTTTTGAAGTATGTAGCTTCAATCTTTTATTTATTATTTTTATTATTTAGCTGCAGGAGCATGGGAATGAACCATTGTTTTTTTTATTATTTTTGTTTGCTTAGAATGACGTGATAGTTTATAAATTATTACTATTATTATTATTTTAATTAAAGGATGGGTAAGGTGATGAAGGAGGGATTAAACAATGGAAATTGATGTAAGAAAATTAGCAAAAAGGGAGAGCATGTGCGGCTTGGGAAGTAGGAAAGCATGGCCAAATTGCATGGTTTTGTCTTGTTTTCCCTCCCACTTGAGCATGGCCGAATGTGGCCTTCCTTGGAGCATTCATTCTCGGTTTTGAATTAGCTAGGGAGGTAGCCTTTGCCTTGTTTTGCTTTTCTTTCTTCATTCTATGTTGGCCGAATGCCTCCTTCTTGTTCTCATTTCTTTGCTTTTTGTGTATGGCCGATTTTGAATAGAGCATGTGGGTGTCGAATTTCTTTGTTGATTTCTCTCTTCTTACCAATTTGATTCTTGACCGAAAAAGGGATAAACAAAGGACTGAGCTTCGGGTTTGGAAGGAGCTAGGGAGTTTTCGGCTAGCTAATGTTGCTTGCATGGCTTCCTTACATTGTTGTTAAGCCGAATCCTTTAGTCACTATGCCATGTCGAAGTTTCCCTTCTCTTCCTCTTGTGGTGCTTTGGCCGAATATAGGACTTCCTAGGGTGATATATTTTTGGCTTTGGAGCCGAAAGTTGGAGATAGCGCTCTATTTCTTGGTTATGGCCGAACCTAGGAGAGTGATTCATGGAGTGTTCATTTGTGCTAAGCAATGTGGGCAGTGAGAGCATCAAAGGAGTTCTTCGGGATTTGCAGGGATTAAGATAGGAGATTTCAACAACCCATATTCAAGAGGTGGTTCTCGGTATTTAGTTAATAGGGTAAGGAGGTGTGACTTTTGGCCAAGGGCCTTTGTTCATGTATTAGCCGATTTTGGCAATATTTTAGTATGACTTTCGGCCATAGGCTATGTTTTGGGTTTTGATAATAACCTAATGTTGACCTTAGTTGTGGCCGAATGTGTATAAGGCTATAATGATGTGCTCTGTTTGTGTGTAGCTAGTGTTAAGGAGCACAAATGACTCTTTCGAGATTGAAGTGCTCAAGGTAAGTGGTTGTGCTATTCGGCCTTAAGCCATTTTTTGGTGAGTAAGTGGTTAATCGTTTCTGTCCCTGATGGATTAGGGGCTAGTTGAGCAAGGCATAAGGGCAAGTTCGGGATTTTAGACTTTGTTAGATTCGATAGATCAGAATCTCGCTATAGTCAGGTGCGTAGTTATCGCACTGTTCTCTTGCTTGTTATATGTGTGGTACGTGTAATATTTTATGTAAATGTATATGTTGTGCATGTTAGCCGAAAGAAAGGCTAAGAGTATGGATACCAAGGTAAGTGATCGAATAATCAGGTTAGTGGTTATGATATTAACCTTTCAGGGATTTGCGATAATAATTAATTATTGATGAATGTATAAAAATGTGATGGCATGTGATGTATATTTGTTTTGAGTAATATGTTACCATGGTACATATATTTATGCATGGGACTTGGAATGTGACTATTGGAGAAAAGGGTGTACATTATATGAGTGGTCTAATGCTAGCCTCATGCTACATTCGCAATTGATGATTTGTGAACTGATTGATATGTGGATCACTATGTGATCGGTGGCTTGGCCACGGCCTTGAGCAGTAAGTCTGCTAAGATAAGATATGTGGATCACTATGTGGGTTGAGCTTCTTAATTACATATTTATAAATGTATATTCATAATTGCATATTTATAATTGCATGTTTATATATATGGATGGTGTGGATATGGGATAAGCCCATATGTGAGGACATGTGTATTAACTATGCACTGAGTCTTGGTGACTCACTCAAATTTTTTCAACCCTTTCAGGTGGTGCGTAAAGCTTGGACCGGGTCGGAGAGGATACAAAGGTGGCCATAAGGAAGTGGATTTTATGAAAAAGGACATTTTGTTTGATTTATTAAGTATCTACATTTTCATTATTCCGACTAAGTGTTTGATGTAAAAAGGCCCACTAAAGCATCTTTATTATTATGCCCTATTATGGAAAGATAGTTTAAATGTTGATTGCAAATGGTTTTATTGTCTCAAGTAAAGCTTGAATCCGATATTTTTGTAACAAACTTCGACTTTTACTAATAAAATTACAAGTCATGAAAATGTTTTATTAAAGGAAACAAATTTTTCCATGGTTTTTACTGTTAAGTAAGAATGTTTTGAAAGTGTTCCGTAGTGGCATTCCAAATTCGGTCGGAGTGAATGGGCCAGGTTTGGGGTGTTACAGGAGTCCTTGAAGATCTTTCAAAATCCCATTCAAACCCCTGTAACACCCCTCCAAAAGTATCTACTAAAGGTGTCAAAGTAGCCTTGATCACGTATAAATACACCCCTTTGCTGCTCATTCAAAACACACCTCAAGCCTTGACATTCTTCTCTCTCATTTTCGCTCAATTCCCCATTTTCCCTTTCCCCTTTTTGGTATTCTTGTGCCGATTTCTCCTCTTGGAAAAGAGGTGTTTTCCAGCCATTTGAAGCAGCAATTGAAGTGTTCACAAGCCCCTTTGATAGCCGAGGACAACAAAGAACGAAGAAGGGATCAATCAGACAAGCCACGGAGAGCCACCGGATTTGTTTCTTGTTTCCTATCTCTTTAAATTATTTGTTGTTGTTTTGACAAATATGCTTATGAATATTCATGCTTTTGAAATGTTTAATTTAATCAAAGCTTGAATTTAATCCGTGTTGGTTTGATTTCATTTCGCCCTCTTAGATTATTAAAATTGTGTTTATGCTGTTAAAGGCCTCGGTGAAATGTTTGATTAGGTAAAATTGTGCTAAGTTATCTGGCATTATAATTGTTTAGATAGCTAATGAATTAATTATTTAAACACATTGAAATTGTAATTAATGGACACAATACTTAATCCGTGCATGTTTAATTCTTCTACGGTAGCTGAAGATAAATTAGCATTGTATTTGACGATACATATGCCTTGCATAAATTGCAGGATTTTTGTGGTTAAATCTTTTCAAGGTAAAAATACTTTGTTACTTCACATGATCTTTTATATGCTTGTTAGGTTGAATTAATTGTTTGCATCGACATAGGAATATGCGAGAGACTGTTTAATTAAATAAGTATGTATGTGCAATAACATGTTTACTAGTAGAAGTTTGTTTAATCGTTCGAATTTGCATAGAAATATGTACAAGAGATGAATGAATTTTTATTTGTAAGTATGTTCATAAGTTAGCAAATTACCGAGTTGCCATGTTTTAACAAGTATAAACACAAGCTTAATAATTCTAAGGTAAGAAATGTTATTAATCCAACACAATTATATCATCTTGATTGAAATCAGTTTTTGAAATCGTGCACTTGAACTTTATTTTATTTTATTTTACTTTGTTTTTCTTTTAGTTTTCAAATAGTTTTCCAAAATCAAATATTTTTCCATCACCAAAGTGTTTGAAATCATTTTCATATATAAGTCTTTTATAGTCCCTGTGGGTATGATAACTCGACATTTACTTGTCACTTTATTACTTGTTACGATTGTGTACAGTTGCACATTTCCACCGTTCCAATTACAGACAACTCAACAAAGTTACAATAAAGAAAAAGTATCCATTGCCTCAAATTGATGAATCTTTTGACCAGTTAAAGTGTACTACTGTATTTTCAAATATTGATCTCCGTTCTAGTTACTATCAACTAAGGGTAAAAGAATCGAAAGTCTGAAAGACAACTTTTAAAACCAGGTATGGACACTATGAGTTTCTTCTGATGCCATTCGGCTTGACAAATGCACCTGCAATGTTTATGGATTTGATTAACAGAATTTTCATCCCATATTTAGACAGGTTTGTGGTGGTATTTATAGATGATATTTTGGTTTATTTTCGAGATGAAAAAGAGCATGCTAAGCATTTAAGAATAGTGTTGCAAACTCTGTGAGAGAAACAACTGTATGCCAAATTCAATAAATGTGAATTTTGGCTATGGGAAGTTAGTTTTCTTGGGCCTATAGTATCTACTAAAGGTGTCAAAGTAGACCGGAATAAAATTTCAGCCATTGTTAATTGGAAGCCACCAAAGAATGTGTCTGAAGTCCGAAGTTTTTTGAGACTAGCTGGTTATTATCGGAAGTTTGTAAAAAGTTTTTCAATGATAGCCTCTCTTATGACTCGTTTGTTATAGAAAGATGTGAAATTTGAATGGACTGAGAAATACCAACAGAGTTTTGACAAGTTAAAAGCTTTATTGACAGAAGCACCAGTGTTAGTTCAGCCAGAATCGGGTAAGGAATTTACAGTTTACAGTGATACATCATTGAATTGTTTAGGTTGTGTCTTGACGAAATAAAGTAAAGTAGTAGCCTATGCTTCAAGATAGCTAAAGCCACATGAAAAGAACAACCCGAAACACGATCTTGAATTGGTAGCCATAGTGTTTGCATTGAAAATCTAACGACATTTCTTGTTTGGGGAAAAATGTCACATGTTCACTGATCATAAATGTCTAAAATATTTGATGTCACAATAAGATTTGAATTTGAGATAGCGCAAATGGCTTAAGTTATTGAAATATTATGATCTTGTCATTGACTATCATCCGGGAAAAGCCAATGTTGTTGCTGATGCTCTGAGTAGAAAATCCCTCTTTTCATTGCGATCTATGAATACTCAATTGTTATTTTCTGATTATGGATAAATTATAGTTGAGTTGAAAGCTAGGCCAACATTTTTGCAACAGATTTCTGAAGCTCAGAAGAATGATAGTAAGTTGCAAGCAAAACGGATATAAAGTGAATTGACACCTGACTCATAATTTCAGATTGGGACTGATGGTTGTTTGTTATTCAGAGGCAGAGTATGTGTACCGAAAAGTTTAAAACTAGTACAGAAGATTTTGAACAAAGCTCACAATGTTAACATGTCTATACATCCTAGCAGTAATAAAATGTATAATGATCTAAAGAAGATGTACTGGTGGCTGGGAATGAAACAAGATATTTCTGAGTTCGTAACTAAGTGTTTGATATGTCAGCAAGTAAAAGTTGAACATCAGTTGCCTTCTGGACTATTACAGGCGGTTATGATACCGAAATGGAAATGGGAAAGAATTACTATGGACTTTGTAACGGGATTACCCTTGTCCCCAAGGAAGAAAGATGTAATTTGGGTAATTGTTGATTGGTTGACAAAGTCTGAACACTTTATTTGTAACAGCCCAAATTTTGGGGCCAGTCGGAATAGTCGTTTCGAGACCACTAATCCAAGATTGAGGAAAATTATTTTTGATATTATTTTATGTGTTGTAACATGTTTATAAGGATGCATGAGAATTTTGGTACCTTAATATTAACGATTGAATGCATAATTGCGAAAAAGGACTAAATCGCATAAAGTGAGAAAGTTCTATTTTATAAGCTAGAGGTGTCTAATAGCTATAGAACTCTAATGGGATATCCCCTAATGTTAAATTAGGCCTTGTTTAATGTAGTGGCCAGCCATAGGGACAAGAATTGACATGGTCAATTGGTTAGGTGGGGTTTTGGTGACTTATTTGATAATTTATAATAAAATAAGAAGAAAGATGTTAACGCCTATCATCTTCACCATTTTCCACCAAAAATACCAGTAAAGAGGGGGTTTTGAAGGCTTGAAATTTTCAACAATTTATCTTCTCTACAAGTAAGTCACTTTGATGATTATTTTTGATGATTTTTGTACTTTTGGAATCCCCAAAGCTTAAGCTAGCTAATGAGGGGACTAATTTGTAATATGGTTGAAAGTCTAGGGACTTGCCATGAGAGAGTTTATGTTGTTTGCTGAGTTTTTATGAAAGAAAATGGATGTTAGTGAGTCAAGGAACAACTTTTGTGAAAGGTGTTACCATGAAAACACCTAAATGGGACTAAGTTGTAAAAGTTGGAATTTTGTAATAAATGCATGAAATAGTTGGAATTTTGAGTAGTTTTACGAGTAATAAATGTTTAGCTAGGCTTGTTTAATGAGAAAATGTGATGAAAAATGATTTACGAGCCTAGGGGCAAAATCGTAATTTTGCCATAGTACAAAGGCAAAGTTGTCATTTTTGCCTAAATAAAGATTACGATGTATTATGATTATAAAGTGATTCAATGAGTGAATTTTTGTTATTATAGACCAATAAGAGCGCAGAATCAACCTTGACCGAGGAAAAGGCAAGGTTACGGAATAGACCGTTAATTAAACACGTTTTACACCGAGGTAAGTTTATGTGTAAACAGTGCATCTTAAAAATAGATGTTGTCACTTATTGGTCCATTGTATGATTGAGAATATTTATGATTTAAATGGATTGAATTCGGTAGATAATGGACAATTTTTGTAAGAACTTTGAAATAGATATGTAAATGTGGATTATTATCCGTAGTAATTAATGGTGGGCTGTGTGCGATACCACTTTAATTATTCTTGTTGGTAGGCTATGTGTGATACCACCTTATTACATATTCACGATGGGTTGTGTGTGATACCATCGTTTATAATATCATTTGGTGGGCTATGTGCAATACCACCGTAAATATTCTTGTTGGTGGGCTATGTGCGATACCACCCTGTTAAAGATTAATGGTGGGCTAAGTGTGAAACCACCGAGTGTTTGGTATCACTAGAAACGGCTTATTGTGAATTTGTTAAGTGTTGTTTCATGTGATCATGTGGTGATAAGTGCGGGAATGTATGCTAAATAATGTGAACATATGGCTCACGATATGGTTAGAATGTAGTAAGAGATGAAATGAGTAAGCATAATCATGGAATGTGGATTGTTCTTGCTTAGTATGTTATGCTGTTTATTGATCAGCTCATACTATGATGTTCAATGTTTACATGTAAACTTACTAAGCTTAAAGCTTACTCTCTTTCTTTTCCCTTGTTTTATATTGTCAAAGAGCCGGGTCGGGATATGAAGATAATTGGAAGATCACCCACACTATTAGCTCATCTTGGCATATCTAGAACTAGCACTTTAAGTATGGCATGTATAGGGGCTATACTAGGTGAATTGTTTTGTTATTTTGGCCAAATATGTTGGCTTCTTATAGATGAATTCTTTTTTATATTGCCATAGTAAATGGCTCTTTACTATCAATTAATGGAATGAAAGGTTATTCATGAATGTGTAAAGTATACAATTGGGTTGTTTCGTTATGAATATGCATGAAAGCTTTGATGGTTCAGATGAATTAAGCTTGAGTGAATTAGGAGATGGAAGAGCTTAGCAAATAGCCTTGTTCTTGTCCACACGAGTAGGCACACGGGCATGTGTCTAGGCTGTGTGTGCCACAAGGTCAGTCCCTTGGGTGTGTGGCCAGGCCATGTGTTCCCCTTGCATGTAGAAATGTAAATCAGTATGCCTAGTAGTAAACACATGGGTAAAGACACGGCCGTGTGTCTCAGTCGTGTGGAAGGCACGACCTTGGACATGGGCATGTGCCCAGGCCATGTGAAGTCTTCACCTAAATTTAGGAATTTAATTCGACACACGGTCTAAGGACATGGGCGTGTGCCTTGGCGATGTGACCATAGTGAGGTGATGAGGTCATAAATAGAATGCCAAGGTTTTGGCACACGGGTTGAGACACGGGCGTGTCGAGGCTGATTAAGGGACAGGGGAGTGTGTCTGACCGTATGGAATAAGTTAGTGTCGACCACGGGTGAGGAACACGGGCATGTCTCAGGGGCACACGGGCGTGTCCCTTGAGCAACACGGGCGTGTGGCCCCTATTTAGACAAAATTTTCTTAAGTGCGTAAGAGTTCTCGGTTTAATGTTGAAACCTCCCGAAAGTATGTTTAGCCCTCGTTGGCCTAGAATGAGCAAGTTATGAGTTTTAAATGGGAACTCTCTAAGCTACAGCGAAATTTTATAGCCCAATATGATATGTATAAATAAGTTAAGTTAGTTAATGCCTCATATCTAGTTCCAGCTTCGAACACGGGTAAGGGCTGTTACATTATTCTGGTAGGTATGGATTATTCCTTCGATAGATTGACTGAATTATATGTTTCTGAGATTGTCAGATTACATAGAGTGCCTGTCTCCATTATTTTAGATAGAGATCCTCGGTTTTCATCTCGATTCTGGAGCAAATTGCAAGAAGCTCTGGGTACTCAGTTACACTTTAACACTGCATTTCATCCACAGAAAGACGGTCAAGCTAAACGGGTAATACAGATCTTGAAAGATATGTTTCGGTGTTGTATACTTGAGTTTAAAGGTAACTGGGAAAAGTACTTGCCTTTAGTTGAATTTGCTTATAATAACAATTATTAGTCTAGCATCAAAATGGCACCGCATGAAGCTTTATATGGTTGTAAATGTAGAACTCCATTGTATTGGACAAAACTCAGTGAGAAAAAATTACACAGAGTTGAGTTGGTCTGAGAGACCAAGAAAACGGTGAAGGTAATCCGAGACAGCTTGAAAGCAGCCTCTGATCGTCAAAAGTCTTATGCTGATCTGGAACGAAAAGAAATAGAATTTCAAGTCGATGAAAAAGTATCTTCAAAATATCGCCTTGGAAGAAAGTTCTCGGGTTTGGTCGTAAAGGAAAACTGAGTCCACGGTTCATTGGACCATATGAAGTTACAGAAAGAATCAGACCGGTTGCATATCGATTAGCTTTTCCAGAAGAACTTGATCAGATTCATAATGTTTTTCATTTGTTTATGCTACGACGGTACCAATCCGATCCCTCACATGTTATTTCTCCGACAGTGGTAGAGATTCTGCCTGACATGACATATTGTGAAGAGGCAATCAAAATCTTAGCTCGGGAAACAAAATAGATAAGAAATAAAAAGGTAGCTTTAGTGAATGTTCTTTGGCAATGACACGATATAGAAAAGGCTACCTGGGAATCGTAGGATACTATGTCGAAGCAATACCCAAATCTTTTTACTGGTAAGATTTTCGAGGATGAAAATCCTAAAGGGGGAGAGTTGGAACAACCCATTTTTTAGTGAAATCAGAACAGTGTTTTCGAGACCACAAATTCGATTCGAAAATAAGGTCTATTTTTATTTCATTATATGGTCCGTATTATAATAGGTATGTCGTGTGAAAATGTTGATACGAAAATTTTATCAATTAAATGTTTAATTACAAGAAGGAATAAATCACATAAAATGTGAATGTTGAATTCTATTAGCTATGAGGATTAAACAACTATGGAATTCAAATCTAGAGGTCCTTATATGGTAACTAGACCATTAAAGAAGTATGTAGATTTTATTTGATTACTTATCCAGAGAAATATAAAAAAAGGGCAAGGACTCAATTGGAAATTGCTAAATACTTAATTCATTAAAAGATGAAAAGAAAATATCATCTTATTTTTTGTCATCTTCAACCTAAAATTCTGTGGAAACATGAGGAGAGAGAAGAGAAACTTTCAAGACTTAATTGGGTAAGTTTTCTTGTCTCATTTTAAGTAATTTTGATATTTTTAAAACATGGATAGCTTAATCTCTCTAGTTGAGGGATTAATTTGAAAAGTTATCAAAGTATGGAAAATGGGTCATGGATGTATATGGTGGAAATTAGAAATTTATGGTAGGAAATGAAAGGTTGTTGATAGATAAACAACTTTTACATAGTGATTTTTGCTGAAAACATGATTTAGGGACTAAAATGTAAACTTGTAAAATTTGATGAAAAATTCTAAAATTTTATGAATTCATGTGCTGGAAAATTTGTAATGGAATTTTCGTTAGGCTTGAAATAGGGAGTAAATTGCACAAGTTTCATTTTCCGAGCCTAGCGACAAAAGGGGCAAAATGGTAATTTTGCCTAGGACGTAAATTGAGTCCGTTTAAATATGAAGCGTCTGAAATTGATAGTTAAATTTATTTACATAGATCCGGACAACACTAATTCAAGGTTAGATCGAGGAAGAGAGAAAGTTTCAGATTAGTAGATTTAAAGTTTCAGATTAGTAGATTTCTAATGCGAACAAGTGTCAAGGTAAGTTCGTGTAACTTAATCGGGACTGTAATATGTTGAATTGAATGTTGTATGTATGGAATGTGACTTATATTAATGTACATTACTTGAGTGCTATAATGAGAAAATTAATATATGCTTGTTATGGTGAAAAGGGGTTAAGTCCCGATTGAATATCGATTTCCGATGAATATATGCGCTTTCCCCGAAATGAATAAAGTCTTGCATTTGTTGCGGACGAGGTTTAGCTCAAAAAAGTAATCCCATTGACCTTGTTATAAAAAGGTCAATGTGACACACGACCTAGTAACATGGGTTTTGGTTAGGCCGTGTGCGCCCTCCACCTAAATTTTAAGAAATAGAATACTCAGAATTGGGCACATCGGCAGAGACACGGGCTCGTGTCTGAGCCGTGTGGTTAACACGGCCTTGGCCACGGGCATTTACATGACCGTGTGAAAACTGCATCTAAATTTTGAAAATAAAAATTCGCCACACGGTCTAGCACACAAGTGTGTGGCTTGACTATGTGACTTCAATTTCTTAATGCTTTAAAAGTCAGAGAGTTACATGGGTTAGGGACACGGACGTCTGTAGTACATGGCCTGACCACACGGTAATGTCCCTAGACCACACGGGCTTGTAAGCCCTGCACCTAGGAAAATTTGTAGAATTTTGCAAAAAATTCCTTAAGTTCCTGATTTAGTCCTGATTTGATCCCAACACTTGATTTTGGCCTCGAGGGTCCATATAAGGGATAATACGTATGATCTCGGTAAGTCAATAGCAATTTACATAAATTAATTGAAAAATGTTTTGAATGTTTTGGTAACACTCCGTAACCCTATTCTGACGACGAATGTGACATCCCCAAATAGGGGCTCTTGCATTTTAATTGGTTGCATGTGAATGGCTTGATTATGATGCTAGTTAGGGTGTTTTAGGGTCTGGATATGAGCCTAGGGTAGGCCCGAGCCATAGCAAAAATTTTATTTTTGGGCACTAGATAAGGGGAGCTGAAGGGGTTAAGTGTTAAGAGTATTCTATAGCAAGTTTTGGCACAAGAAATGCCTTGGTAAAGTGGCAAGAAGGCGCCACTTAGAGCTCAGGGAAGTGACGCCACAAGTAGGGGGAAAGAGCCTTGGTTCGAGCTGCAGGAATCCCTCTTTGGGGTATTTCTTTTTGACGCCAGAACTAAGAGGAGTTATGCTCAGGTGGAACTCTGGTGGATAGATGTTGAACAAGTCAACAGATTCAAAACGGGTGGAGAAGAGAAATTTGTGGAATTTGAAGAATTCAAACTTGTTTGAATGGTTGGCCAGGAGAAAAACAAGGAGAGAAAAGACGGATTGAAGTGGGGGAAGGCTTAGCCGAATTGTGGGAGTGACTATGAGAGCTTAAGACATTCGGCTGTGGGTGCTTTAGGTGGTGGCCGAATGTGCCTTGGGGAGTGGCTATAATCGGCTAGTTAGGGGAGTGCATTTAGAACTCTTTTCTTCCATTTTTCTTTGTGCAAGTCATAGCCGAATTCTCTTTCTCCTGTTTTGTGTCAACCGAAACTCCATAGCATCTTTGTGCATTTCATTTCTTTCAAAAGTCAAGCCGAATTCTCTCTACTCTCATTTCTTTATTTTGTTCAGAAATCGAAATCAACATTCTTTTTCCCCATTCGACTTCTTCCTTTTCTTTCAATCTCTTTGTGCCGAAATACACAAATCTTATTCTCTTCTTCTATTCGAAACCATCATCCCTCTCCATCTTGCGATTTCTTCTTTTCTTTTCTTTTGGATCCATAGCCGAATCTCAACCTATTGGCAGGTAAGGTTTCATTGTTTCGTTTCTTTCTTTCTTCTCTTGATATTATAGCTGAATCCCCCTATCATACTCTCATCTCTATTTTTTTCGATCTTGGTTGCCTTAATGGGACAAGCCAGAAGCTTTATCGCTCAAACTCTCGTTGGATTTGGGATTTCTGTGTATTATCATCGATTGACCATTCACTTTCAATCGATTTCATTAATAGTGTGGTAAGTGTTCCTATCAACAATCAATTCTTATTGTGTTAATGCCGAAGGCAGATACCCCATGTTAGTTGATGTTTGGCCGAATGCAGGAAAGAGGGGTTAACGCCATTTCGTGTAGATTTTTCAGGATTCGTCGACTTAGGTAAGGGTTCTAACTCCGGGATTCTAGTTATTTATATTTTAGTTTACTTCTTTAACCCAACTTAGTGATAAGGTATATTATGGATTTGAAGGCTAATCAAGCAGTAAATGGGGTTAGATCTGAGACCCCAACCCCTAAGTTCTAAACGAGGGCGGTCTCAGTGGTTCGTGATTGGCCACCAAGGTGTGGACCAGCATCCGAGCAGGGGAGTAGACAAATCGCGGTAGTGTCGATTAATGACAGTATCGACGTAGAAAGTGTAGTTTTGCGCGTAATCAGGTGTGTATCTCTTACACACTTCATATTCGATGTGTAGCATGTTAATAACTTAAACACTGTTAAAAGCCAAAAAAAGTGTGGATATCGATATGCTACCCTTATGGGTATGAGCGAGGACTCCGGGTAAGTCTGTTCTGATAGTTAATTATATTTGATTGTTGATGAATATGTATATGCGATGTTGCAGTATGTTGTTAATTGATAAAGCATGTTAGTAATGTATGTATAAGCATGTGCATTGAAATGGGCATTATGAGAGGAGGGGGAAGATGTGATATTTGTGACTTTGGGTCACCAGTGGTTTGGCACCACCAGTGGTTTGGTACCACATATGATATTTGTGACTTTGGGTTACCAGTGGTTTGGCACCACATTGGATCTTAGTGACTCGTCCCAGTGGCTTAGTACCACAGTGGGTTGGCCCCACATATTACACCGAAATGGGATTGTCACCAGTGGTTTGGTACCACAAAGTGGGTGGGCCCTACATATGATTATTTGTGACTTTGGGTCACCAGTGGTTTGGTACCACATTTGTATATACTTTGATTGTGACTGTGGGTCACCAGTGGTTTGGCACCACCAGTGGTTTGGCACCACATGGGGTAGAATATGGAGTTTTGGATGGCTAGGTTTGGGTTGCATGCTATGCTTACTTATTTATGAAACTGTGTAAGAGTGTTGTTATAACCGGGAGGGGGATTATACACTGAGTCTCGGTGACTCACCTCTTCCTTTACATTTTGCAAATGACTCGTAGATCGCGGATGTGGAGCCGGGCGGACTCGAGGTGGCCATGCATGTTGCTTTCGGTTTTAGTTTGTTTACTCTTTTGGGTACTTTATTTTTAATTTGGTTTCATTTGGGGTTGTAATAAGGCCACTAACTAATATTTTTGGGTTATTTTATCTTGTTAAAGTTTATCATATTTTGCCTAAGTAAACGATGTGGCATGTTTAAATAACCTGTAAATCGATGTTTTTCTAAGTTATAAATCTCGCCGGATTTTCTAAACTTTACCATCGGGTAAGAATAAATAAGTAATAACAACAAATCGGCTCAAACTTCCTTTAAACTAAGTTTACTTCCAGTCAAGATGTGTTAAAAATGGTTTTCAACTTTACACCTCAATAAAGTCAGGATTTTCCTAATATCACATGGTTTTCTTAAAATAAATGACGACATATGGTTTTTATCAAAGAGGTTCTTCTCTCGTTCAAGATTTTTAAACATCCAACATATTTTCAAATAACGCTTCTTTCAAATCAAACTTACAACTTGTTTTTGATCAAAATATTTTACCTTGTGACATGCCGAATTCAGTCGTAGTGTATTGACCGAGTTGGGGGTGTTACAATTTTTGGTATCAGAGCCAAGTTTAAAAGCTCGGCTATGGGCCTGAGGCCCAAAATATTTCAAAAGTGGGTTTTAAAGAGGTCTTGTTGGAAAATACATGGTCTGGGAAGCATGGCACCAAGTCTCCGGCACCGATCCGCCCAGGTAAGTACCTCTAACTGCTGTGTTTATATATATGATTGTGATGATAGTGATATGATTGATAGTACTAGTGGATTACCCTAGAGACTGAAACTCACAGGATTCTGTGAACTCGCGAAAACAAAACTCCGTAATAAAATTGTTCATAAAACTGCGCTATAATAACAGTGGAATAAGTCTAACGCATAAAACTTTTAAATCAGATAAATTGAGAACGTTAGTCATGAGCACCCGAGGACGTGGTCGTAACACATATGGACGCGGTAAGGGTAGGATGACTGTGTTTGAACCAGTGGGGTCTGGTCAGGGGTCGAAAAATAAGGTACCACCGCCACCAGTGCGCGTACCGAGTTTCAGGATCGCACGGTGACAATGCGATTGTCACAGGCGATCTTTGCGGGTTCTTGAGAGAGTAGCTGGAGCAGGTGGAGGTACGGGAGCTCAGAAATCTGTGTCTGAGCAACTTCGAGCCAATGGAGCAGAGGTATTCCGGGGTATTTCTGGTGTGGTTCCCAATACGACTGAGTATTGGTTGCAGGCAATAGAGCGTATCATGGACGATTTGGACCTTACGGTTGAGGAGAAGTTGAAGGGTATAATGTCTTTTCTCCGAGATGAGTCATACCAGTGGTGGCTCACTGTTCGGGATGGTGCGGCAGCTGATGATTTCACTTGGGACCATTTTAAGGCAGCTTATCAGAGGAAATACATTGGGTCCAGTTACATTGATGCATAGAGGAAGGCGTTTCTAAGACTGGTTCAGGGAAGTAGGTCAGTATTTGAGTATGAGGCAGAATTCTTAAGGTTAAACCATTACGCTCGTGGTATCATAGCTATGGAGCATGAGTGCTGTGTCAGGTTTAAAGACGGGCTGAGGGATGAACTGAGATTGCTGATCACTCCACAGCAAGAGAGGGAGTTTCCTGTGCTGGTAGAGAAGGCTAAGATAGTCGAAGGGGTGAGTGAGTCTACGAAACAGAATCTGGACAGGAATAGACACAAAAGGAGTTTTGGGTCGTCAGGGTAGTCCGAAAATTCTCAGAAAAGGGCTAGGTATGGTGGGCCGAACCAAGCTGTGAGGCCTGCTGCTGCTACTCAAGGGCCAGCGCAGTGTGCTCGATGTGGGAAATCTCATTGGGGGAATGTTGGACTGGTGGCAGAGGATGCTTTGAGTGTGGGTCGTTGGATCATCGTGTAAGGGATTGTCCACGTAAGCTAGCAAGGATGCAATCTGAGAGTCAGGGGCATGCTCAGTTCAGGAACGGCGAACAGCAACCGCAGAGGGGTCGTGGTTCTGTCAGGGGAAGTAATGGTTCTGGTCGAGGCCGCGGAGCACCGGGCAGAGGGGCAGGCAATATTGAAGCAAGACAGCTGGGGTTTGTATATGCAGCGAGGCATTGAGAGGAGGGCGACGCATCGGACATCGTAACCGGTACGTTCTTAATTTTTGGACTACCTTATACTACTTTGATAGATGTTGGTTCGACGCACTCGTATGTTGTCAGTAGCATAGTGGAAACCATGAACTTAGACTTTGAGATTACTTCTAGGGAGATGACAGTAATTAGCCCTCTAGGTCACTCTGTAGAAGTAATTAAACTATATAGGGATATACCCCTAGAACTCTAAGGGGTAGTGTTTGTGGCTGATCTGATGGAACTGCCATTCGGGGAGTTCGATCTGATCCTTGGGATGGACTGGCTGGTGAAGTATCAAGCGAGTTTGGACTGCGCGGCTAAGCACATGGTATTGAGAATAGTTGAAGGTGAAGAAGTGGTAATGATAGGTAATAGAAGGGATTACCTATCTAACGTTGTATCTGCTCTGAAGGCTGAGAAAATGGTCAGGAAGGGGTGTGAGGTGTTCATAGTTCATGTGTGTGCTTTGGAGGCCAAGGAATTAACTGTAGGGAATGTCCGAACGGTGAAGGAGTTTACCGACTTATTCCCAGAAGAACTTCCGGGTCTGCCTCAGGATCGTGAAGTTGAATTTGGCATAGATCTGCTACCCAGAACCGTGCCAGTGTCTATTGCCCTGTATAGGATGGCGCTAAAGGAATTGGTGGAACTGAAAGCACAGATTCAGGAGTTGTTGGACCGGGGTTTTATCCGGCCAAGTGTTTTGCCTTGGGGAGCGCCTATGCTCTTTGTTAAGAAGAAAGATGGTACAATGCGGATGTGTATAGAATACCGCCAGCTGAATAAGTTGACGGTCAAGAACAAGTATCCGTTGCTGAGAATAGACGATTTGTTTGATCAGCCTAAGGGGGCATCAGTCTTCTCTAAGATTGATTTGAGGTCGGGGTATCATCAGCTTAAGGTAAAGGAGGCTGATATCCATAAGACGGCATTTCGCACTCGGTATAGGCACTACGAGTTTTTGGTAATGCCGTTTGGGTTGATTAACGTGCCAGCAGCATTCATGGACATGATGAACTGGGTGTTCCAGCCGTACGTTGACCAGTTCGTCGTGGTGTTTATAGACGACATATTGCTGTACTCAAGATATGAGGAGGATCATGTTGCGCATCTGCAGGTGGTTTTGCAGATTTTGAGGGAAAAACAATTATTTGCCAAGTTTAGTAAGTGCAAGTTTTGGCTTAAGGAGGTAACTTTCTTGGGTCATGTGGTGTCAGTGAAAGGAATCAGAGTGGACCCTCGGAAGATTGAGGCAATGTTGGACTGGGAACCGCCTAAGTCGGTAGCAGAAGTTTGGAGTTTTCTGGGTCTGGCAAGGTATTATAGAAGATTTCTGGAAGGGTTTTCTTTGATCGCAGCACCGTTGACCAAATTGCTGAGAAAAGGGGTTCCATTTGTGTGGTCTGGTAAGCAACAGGAAAGTTTTGACAAGTTAAAGAGGATTCTGACAGAGGCTCCAGTCTTGATTCAACCTGAAGCAGGAAAAGAGTTTACAGTATATTCTGATGCATCGCATACTGGTTTGGGATGTGTGCTGATGCAAGAAGGGAAAGTAGTGGCATATGTGTCTCGACAGCTGAGACCGCACGCAGTTAACTATCCGATGCATGATCTGGAGTTGGCTACAGTGGTTTTCGCCCTGAAGATATGGAGGCATTATTTCTATGGGGAGAAGTCAATAGTTTACACGGATCACAAGAGTCTGAAGTACCTCTTGACTCAGAAGGACTTGAATTTGAGGCAGTAGAGGTGGATCGAGTTGTTGAAGGATTACAACTGTTCAATTGAGTATCATCCGGGCAAGGCCAACATGGTGGCAGACGCGTTGAGCCATAAGGTAGTGGCAGACTTGAGAGCGATGTTTTCTCATCTCAGTTTGTATGACGACGGGAGTCTATTAGTAGAATTGCATGTAAAGCCTACTTGGGTAGATCAGGTTAAAGAGAAACAGCTAGTGGGTGAGGGTCTAAGTGCTCAGCGGTTGCAAGTGCAGAATGGTGGATTGGAAGGTTACAGCTTGACCAGTGATGGAGTGTTGTGTTTCCAAGGGAGAGTTTGTATGCCAAAGGATGTTGAGTTAAGGCAGAGGATTCTTCAGGAAGCTCATAGTAGCCCATATCCTATGCATCCTGGGGGTAGCAAAATGTACCGAGATTTGCGGGAACAGTTTTGGTGGCCGGGTCTAAAACAGGAAGTAACTGAGTTTGTGAGTAAATGTTCGACGTGTCAGCAGGTCAAAGCTGAACACCAATTGCCGTCGGGTTTGTTGCAGCCAGTGAAGATTCCGTAGTGGAAGTGGGAAAGGATTTCAATACAGCATTTCATCCCAGATTCACGTTGAGGTTCTGGAAAGCGTTGCATCGAGCCTTTCGAGTACGAGATTGGATTTGTTACATCATTTCATCCACGATCGGATGGGTAGTCGAGAAAAAGGTAATACAAATTCTAGAGGATATCTTTGAGAGGTTGTGTCTTGGATTCGAGAGAGCGGTGGGAAGAATTTCTCACCGGCGAGTCGCGTACAACAATAGTTACCAGGCAAGCATTAAGATGGCACCATATGAGGCGTTATATGGTCGGAAGTGTGGTACACCTACGTGCTGGACAGAGTTGGGTGAGCGTCAGATGGTTGGTCCAGAGTTGGTCGCTGAAACGGAGGAAAATGTTAAGCTGATTCGAGCTCATCTGAAGGAAGCTTCGGACAGGCAGAAGTCTTATGCCGATCTTAAGCGAAAAGATATAGAGTTTGCAGTAGGTGACAAGGTTTTCCTAAGGGTCTCACCGTGGAAGAAAGTGCTGAGGTTTGGTCGGAAAGGCAAGCTGAGCCCTAGGTTTATCGGGTCGTATAAGGTGTTGACACGTGTGGGATCGGTAGATTATCAGCTCGAGTTACTAGCAGAGTTGAGTCAGATTCACGATTTGTTTCATGTCTCCATGCTTAAGCGCTACCGTTCAGATCCAGCGCATGTTGTGTCAGTGGAGGAAATCGAGGTGAGCCCAGATTTTACCATGGAAGAGGAACCAGTGCAGATTTTGGATTGGGATGTTAAGGTTTTGTGTAAGAAGTTGGTTCCATTGGTAAAGGTATTATGGCGGAACCATTGTACGGCAGGGTCCACGTGGGAACCAGAGGATGTGATGCGGCAGTATTACCCTCAACTCTTTTGACCAGGTAATTTCGAGGCCGAAATTTTTTTTAAGGGGTAGAACTGTAACATCCCTAAATAGGGGCTCTTGCATTTTAATTGGTTGCATGTGAATGGCTTGATTATGATGCTAGTTAGGGTGTTTTAGGGTCTGGGTGTGAGCCTAGGGTAGGCCCGAGCCATAGCAAAAATTTTATTTTTGGGCACTAGATAAGTGGAGCTGAAGGGGTTAAGTGTTAATAGTATTCTATAGCAAGTTTTGGCACAAGAAATGCCTTGGTAAAGTGGCAAGAAGGCACCACTTAGAGCTCAAGGAAGTGACCCCACAAGCAGGGGGAAGGAGCCCTGGTTCGAGTTGCAGCAATCCCTCATTGGGGTATTTCTTTTTGACGCCAGAACTGAGAGGAGTTGTGCTCAGGTGGAACTCGGGTGGATAGATGTTGAATAAGTCAACAGATTCAAAACGGGTGGAGAAGAGAAATTTGTGAAATTTGAAGAATTCAAACTTGTTTGAATGGTTGGCCAGGAGAAAAACAAGGAGAGAAAAGAGGGATTTAAGTGGGGGAAGGCTTAGCTGAATTGTGGGAGTGACTATGAGAGCTTGAGACATTTGGCTGTGGGTGCTTTAGGTGGTGGCCGAATGTGCCTTGGGGAGTGGCTATAATCAGCTAGTTAGGGGAGTGCATTTAGAACTCTTTTCTTCCATTTTTCTTTGTGCAAGTTATAGCCGAATTCTCTTTCTCATATTTTGTGTCAACCGAAACTCCATAGCATTTTTGTGCATTTCATTTCTAAGTTACACATCTCGCCGGGTTTTCTAAACCTTACCATCGGGTAAGAATAAATAAGTGATAACAACAAATCGGCTCAAGCTTCCTTTAAACTAAGTTTACTTCCAGTCAAGATGTGTTAAAAATGGTTTTCAACTTTACACCTCAATAAAGTCAGGATTTTCCTAATATCACATGGTTTTCTTAAAATAAATGACGACATATAGTTTTTTATCAAAGAGGTTCTTCTTTCGTTCAAGATTTTTAAGCATCCAACATATTTTCAAATAGCGCTTCTTTCAAATCGAACTTACAACTTGTTTTTGATCAAAATATTTTACCTTGTGACATGCCGAATTCGGTCATAGTGTATTGACCGGGTTGGGGGTGTTACAACGGATATGGGTTAGGGGGTGTTACATTTAGTGTTATCAGAGCTACGGTTTAGTGGATTCTTAAATTTAATGTAGAAAACGCGGGTTTAGCTATACATGCCATTATATATATTATGAATGTGTAATGACTCCTGATTGTTTTAAATGTGTTTTTCATATGGTAATATCATCCAACAGAGCAAGAGCTGTATCCGAGAAAGCTGAGAGCAATGCTTCAGCTTTAGTTAAAAGAGTTGCGTCTTCGTCTGGTAGTGAAAGGCCCATGTTTGAGGGCATAAGTCAGAAGGGAGAACAAGCCATCGTTCAAATGATGAATGAATGGTTTACCCAGTATCTGAGAACTTACGCTACTGTACAATGACCTCCCCTACTTGCTCTCCAACCGATTCCTGAAATATGTAACACCCCTAACCCGTAACCGTCACCGGATTAGGGTTAAGAGGCATTAATAATCATTTCCTAACAATTCATATCATTCACAACCAAAAATAACAATTCACATTCATATAGTCCCTTAAATAGGTCAACGAGACCTTAAACATGCTTTAAAAATAGGGTCGGGACTAGACCAAACACATACGAAAATTTCTGAAATTTAAACATTTTTCTAAGTTACAGAGGTCACACGCCCGTGTGGGTAGGACATATGCCTCACACGGCTTCGAATACGCCCGTGCGTCGAGGCCATGGCAAAACAGGGCATACATTCTGACTTGTTCATACGGCCTGAGACATGCCCATGTGCCTCACCCGTGGTTGCTACTGACTTGTTCCACACGAACAGTCACACGCTCGTGTGTGTTAGTTGTGGTCGAGTCTGACTTATTTTAAAACACAACCTTGAAAGACGCAGTCAAGCCACACGCCCGTGTGCTCAATCGTGTGGGCAATTATAGGCCATTTTCAAGGCCCAATTGCCATATCCACTTTGGAATTACCTATAAGCATTAAACCAATATCAATTCATGCCTCAATTGCAACCAAAACATACCATTTCAAGCACCAATTAATCAACAACAATACCATCTATTCTTATACTCAATTCCGACTCAAATAAATCCATTCAAAGCACCATTTTCACAACTCAAATCATGTAAGCTAAACATCATTCAGTCAAGCCACAAATTCCCACTTAGAACACCATTTCCAACAACTAATTCCAGCATGAAATATACCATTTCTAACCTCACCATTTCATACCACATTCATTATTTACATAGTTCACACATGACAACCAAAACCATCTAACATCCAAGCCATATCACATGGCAAAGTCCAACACCTCAAAATGCACCATATTTACTAGCCTATACATGCCATATACCAAATATGTACATGTTTCAAAAGTACCAAAATAGATAGCCGATAGTGTGATCGAGTCGCTGACAATCCCCAGATCCGAGCTAGCTCTACTAACACTGTAAAACAGAGAAACACATCAGACAGTATGCTTTAAAGCTTAGTAAGTTCGTAATATAATATATACTACTCAATAATGCAACATCAACACATAATTAAATCATCACATAGATAGATGCACAATTAGGTACATTATCATCCTCAACCATATGCTCAAATATCCATTCATTCAACCATTAAAACTATCATCAATCACATAGGTTCAAACATACCTTTGCCAACACTTAGTTAATAAAAGTTCTTACTATTCGATGCTTTATACCTTATCTCATTCACTACTTGATATCTTTTCAACTCAATCGCACACTTAGTGCCCAAATCATAGCCAAAGCTTAATTAACATTGTACACTTAGTGCCTAGATACAAAACCAAACTTAATTCCACATCGCACACACGGTGCCAACCAGTAAAGCCGAAGCTTGCATTACTTCGCACACATAGTGCTATTCATCTCTGTCTTGATTTCAATTACGCACACTTAGTGCCACATTTCTCAATCTCATATTTAACATTTTTAATTCAATAATTATGTATTCATTCAATTCACATCACATAGATATAATTTAACAACTAGTATTATATCCGAACTTACCTCGGACATCGAAACACCGAAACTAGCCGATTAATCAAGTACTTTGTCTTTACCTCGATCTCGATCCGAATTTCTCCTTTCTTGGTCTATACATATTCAAAATTAACTTATTCAATCAACAATTCATTCAATTTAGTCCACACACACATATTTAAGGTATTTTACAAAATAGCCCTCACATTTTCACATTTTGACACTTGAGTCCCTATTTCATAAAATCATCAAATTCACAAAATTTCTTTTCACACATGCCTAGCTAAATTTTCCTTGTGTTCTTACAAGCCCACATATTTCATTTATTTCACATTTTATTCCTTCAAAATATTATTTTCACAATTTAGCCCAAATTATCCAATTTCACCAAAAATTCAAAGACAAAATATGTTAACATCTAACTTTCATATTTCACCAAATATCAACACAAAGCTCACATATTCATCAATGGCACATCTCAAAATCCTTAACAAATTTTAAAATTAAGACATTGGCTGGATAGAACACAAAGCAACGATCACAAAAATGTAGAAATTATAAAAAACCGAACAAAAATGAACCTTTAATCAAGCTAGATGTTGGCCGAATGCTCCAAAACTCCTAAACCCTTATTTTCTTTCTTTCAATCGGTTAGAAAAAGATGAATACATGTGTTTTTAACTTTTTTTTATTTAATTAATTCAGCACACAACTTTTACATTTTTTGCGATTAAGTCCTTTTTCATAATTCGACACAATCGATAAAATTTCCATACCAAATTTTCACATATGCTCAATCACATATTATAAACATCAAAAATAATATTAAAATATTTTTCTAACCTCGAATTTGTGGTCCCAAAACAACTGTTTCGACTAGGGTCTAAACTAGGCTGTTACAAAATACCACAGGGTGCTGAACCTGTTAGAATTAGTAAGCCTCCGATAGATAAAATCTGTAAGCATGGGGCAGAAGAATTTAGAGCTACTGCAGATGATGATCCGGAAAGGGATGAGTTTTGGCTAGAAAATACTATCCAGGTTTTTGATGAATTATCTTGTACGCTCGCTGAATGTCTGAAATGTGCAATATCTCTACTGAAAGATACAGCCTATCATTGGTGGAATACCATAACTTCAGTGGTACAGTGAGAGAATGTTACATGGGAATTCTTCCAAGATAAATTCAGGAAGAAATATGTTAGCCAGAGATTTAAGGATCAAAAAAAGAAATAATTTCTAGAACTCAAACAGGGAAACATGACTGTGTCTGAATATGAACGAGAATTTTTTCGGTTAAGCAAGTATGCCAGAGAATGGTTTCTGACCAAGGCTGAGATGTGTAAACACTTTGAAGAGGGTTTAAGTGAGGATATCAAGCTATTGATTGGAATTCTTGAAATAAGGGAATTTGCGGTGTTAGCCGGTCGAGCACATAAAGCAGAGGAACTGAGTAAAGAAATGAGACAAGTTGAAAGAGAGGCTCGGATTTCAGGAAAAAGAACAATGAATAATTCATAATCATTTGCTTCTAAGAAATTAAAGAAGTATTATGATCGTGTTACCACCTCTATGGGACATTCTGGAAGAGAGTAGGGCTCTCAACGTTCTAACTCGAGTCTTCATCTCCATCTGTGACCAGCGTGGGTAGTGTTGGTAATCCCAAACTAAAATGTAAACTTGTAAAATTTGATGAAATATTCTAAAATTTTAGGAATTCATGTGTTGGAAAATTTGTAATAGGATTTTAGTTAGGCTTGGAATAGGGAGTAAATTTCACAAGTTTCATTTTCCGAGCTTAGGGACAAAGTTAGAATTTATGGAAAAGTTAGGGGCAAAATGGTAATTTTACCTAGGACGTAAATTGAGTCCATTTAAATATGAAATGTGTGAAATTAATGGATAAATTCAATTCTATAGATCCGGACAACACTAAAAGGTTAGATCGGGGAAAAGAGAAAGTTTTGAATTAGTAGATTTCTAACGCAAACAAGTGTCGAGGTAGTTAGTGTAACTTAATCGGGCATGTAATATGTACAATTGAATGTTGTATGTATGGAATGCGACTTATATTAATGTACATTACCTGAATGCTATAATGGGAAAATTAATATATGCTTGGTATGGTGAAAAGGGGTTAAGTCTCGGTTGAATATTGATTTCCGATGAATATATGCAATTTCTATGAAATGAATAAGGTCCTGCATTTGTTGCGATCGGGATTTAACTCGGACGAGTAATCCCATTAACCTTGTTATAAAAAAGGATTTAGCCCAGATGAGTAATCCCGATATAATACTTCTCGAGCATACGGCATGATCAGGATTTAGCCTGGACTAGTAATCCTAATCGAGCTCCTTTGAGCATAAGTTATATAAAGGATTTAGCCTGGACTGGTAATACTATCATACGATATGTGGATTGAGAGAGTGTTTCTTGGTTAAGTTCTCTAATGGGTACCCTTGAATAAGAAATTGACGGATGATTGACTCGTACACTTTGAGTGTACTTGTAACACCTCTATCCCGTGTCCATCGCTAGATTAGGGTTAGGAGCGCTACCGAACAGATCGGAGAACATTTACAGAAATTCATACATTCATTCGTCATTACCAAGTATAATGTCCCTTAAATGAGTCCTCGAGACCATAAGTATGCTTATAAATGAGGTCGGGACTAAACCAAAACACATACAAAATTTGCCTTTACGCCCGAATCGAAGCACTTTCTTCCACGGAGATACTTTCATGAACATTTTGTCGCCGATTTCAAATTCTATATCTTTTCGTTTCAAGTGTACATAAGATTTCTGACTATCAGATGCTACTTTTAAACAATCTCGTATCAATTTCACTTTCGGTTCTGAGTCTTCTATCAAATCAACTCCGTGAAGCTTATTTTCACTGAGCTCGATCCAATATGGAGGTGTACGACATTTACGTCTGTACAAAGCTTCATATAGTGCCATTTTGATGCTTGACTGAAAACTATTGTTGTATGCAAATTCATCAAAGGCAGATACTATTCCCACGAACCATTAAACTCAAGTATACATCATCTTAACATGTGTTCAAGAATCTGAATGATCCGTTTGGACTGACCATCTGTTTGCGGATGAAAAGCTGTACTGAAGTGTAATTTTGTGCCCAAAGCTTCTTGCAATTTCTTCCAGAATCTCGATGTAAATCGCAGATCTCTATCTGACACAATGGTTAGTGCCACCCCGTGCAATCTCACAATCTCAGAATTATAAAGCTCGGCTAATTTGTCAAGTGAATAATCAGATCTTACAGGAATAAAATGGGCAGATTTAATTAATCTATCAACCACAACTCATATTGCATCTTTCTTTCTCGGAGTTAAAGGTAAACCGGAAACAAAATCCATCATCACTCTATCCCCTTTCCACTCGGGAATTAGTATCGGTTGTAGCAACCCAGATGTAACTTGATGTTTAGCTTTTACTTGCTGACAAACTAAACATTTTGAAACAAATTCAGAAATGTCTCGTTTCATACTAGACCACCAATAATTTCGTTTCAAATCATTATACATTTTAGTACTCCCTAGATGAACAAATAGACTATTATTATGAGCTTCACTTAAAATCAACTGAATTAACTCTAGATTTCTCGGAACACAGATACGATCCTGAAATCTCAAACAATCATCAACAATTTGAAATTCAGATTCGGAATTCACTTCACACTGAGCTCGTTTAGCTAGAAATTCATTATCAGATTTCTGAGCATTGTATATCTGTTGTAAAAACAATGGTTTTGCTTTTAATTCAGCCATCACAGAACTATCATCAGTCAAATCTAACTGGACATTCAGAGCATGTAGTGCAACCATTGATTTTTGACTCAGTGCATCTGCAACAACATTTGCTTTACCCGGATGATAATCTATCACAAGCTCATAATCTTTTAACAGTTCTAACCATCTTCTTTGATGCAAGTTCAAATCTTTCTGAGTCATCAGATATTTCAAACTTTTATGATCTGAAAACATATGACATTTCTCACCGTACAGATAATGGCGCAAAATTTTAAGTGCAAACACAATCGCAGCTAATTCAAGGTCGTGTGTTGGATAATTCTTTTCATGAGGCTTCAACTGTCTCGAGGTATAAGCTTCAACTTTGCCTTCCTACATCAAAACACATCCCAGACCATTTAACGAAGCATCACTGTATATAACAAATTCTTTACCCGATTCTGGTTGTACTAACACTGGAGCTTCTGCTAACAGAGTTTTCAACTCATCAAAACTTCTCTGACATTTATCAGACCAATCAAATCTAATATCTTTCTGAAGTAATCTAGTCAATAGAGTAGCTATCATTGAAAACCCTTTTACAAATCTATCGTAATAACCAGCTAAACCCAGAAAACTACGGACTTCAGATGCATTCTTTGGAGGTTTCCAATCCAGAATAGCAGAAATCTTACTCGGATCCACTCGGATTCCAGAAGCTGACACAATATGTCCCAGAAAACTAACCTCGTGCAACCAGGATTCACATTTGCTGAATTTCGCGTACAATTGCTTTTCTCTCAAAGTTTGCAACAAAATTCTCAAATGTTCAGCATGCTCATTTTCATCACGTGAATAAATCAATATGAAACACACCAAACCCGGCCCACGAGCCTGAACCGAATCTGGTATGTTCCTCAAGAAAACCGGTTTCAAAGTTCTTTGTTACTTAGAGAAAACTTGTACGATTTTAAAGAAAATATGGTTGGGTTGGGCTTGTGTTAAAAATGAAGTCAATTTTTTTTATATATATTAGAAATCCTTTTAATCTTAGGTGACAAAATATTTAGGGTTTAGTTTAAAAATAAATTAATACTTAAACTTTAATAGATAAATCATATAAACATAATAAATAAAAATAAATGGAAAACAATTCAACTATGGCCTTATGGCCTTATTACATCAAATAATTCCCCAAACTTTAAGTTTAAGTACTTGATAAAAATAAAAATCCACATTAATTATTAAGTTTAAGTACTTGCTGTGCATGGCCATCCCTAAGCTTCTGCCGAGCCCGGTCCATTATTGATCGTCACCTGAAAATAGTTCCACAACGGAGTGAGTCAAACAGACTTAATGTGTACACGACACTAAATCATAATAGAATTAGGCATACAAGAGTTACACATTCAAAACATAGAATACAAGTTATGATGCATTCCCAAACCCAAACCTAATTGTCCATCCGCTACACACCCCCGTACTTGCCAGTCACACCGTGGGGACTACTAAGTCGACCCTCCTTCCGCTACACTCCATATCGCGGTCTTAGGTCACCGCATTTGTGGTCTTAGGTCACCACGTTCAGATTACTGTGGTCTTAGGTCACCACTTTCAGATTACTGTGGTCTTAGGTCACTACTTTCAGATTACTGTGGTCTTAGGTCACCAGTTTTCACTTTCCCTTTCAAAATAAAACCCATATGCCCCATATAATAATAATATGCATAAATATGCCAGAGTTCACATTCTTGTTCTTATTCTCATGTTATAACTAACATATTTCATAATCCTAGTAGGAGTAGGAAACGTACTTGAGTACTTAGTACCATAACATGATACCTTAATCACTTTCATATTCTTAATGTCACATATTTTAATTAAACATGCCATAAAACATATTATGAAGTAGTGTGGGGTACACACCTGATTCGCTTAAAATTTCCTTGAGATCCTGAAAAGCTTGATCTAATGCTTAGATCCTTAATCCCTACATTGATTTATCACTTATAACTTTAATAAAAAGCCATTCGGCCAAGATTCCAAATCCTAGTAGGATTAGTATTCTTACCTTGTTGCCGATTGGAACACCAACAAATCCCGAAACTGTTCCTTGTTTCCCTAGGAATGTCGAAATCCCTAAAACCTTACGTTAGACTTAATCTTAATCATCGAAACATAAATCAAGGCCGTTGGCTGAATATTCACATGTCTTACCTTAATCTTAGAAATCCCGAATACTCCTTCTTTTAGTCGACTACTCTGATAATCTCGAAAGATCCTTCCATATTCGGCAACCATAATATGTATGGGGTTAGATTATCTCTCGGCCAATCTAAAAGAAAAGAATGGAAATCAAACTTGTTCTTACCTTTGAAGAAATCAACAACACCTATGCTTGAAGCCCTTCCAAGATTCGGCTTTTGAATGGATTGGTAAGAAGAAATAGGAAGAAAAGAAAACTTGAGAATTTTGACAATGGTGGACTATAGATTCGGCTTGAAAAAAGAAAAAGAGAAGAGAAAAGAAGAGAGAACTCAGAAATTCGGCAGAGAGAAGAGGAGGAAGAAAAATTGATGAGTAGCCCTATTTTCTTCCTTTTATAGCCGAAACTACTACTCAGAATCCCTTACTTGGCCACAACTCTTCTTTATTAATAAGTTTATCTCCTTAATTTAAAATAATTAGAGAATAATCCTTTATTATCTCTTCAAAAATAATCCAAATTAAATCCCTTATTTATCACCTTATTAATCGAATATTTATGAAAATAAAACTCCTCCTTTCTAGAAGGCTTGTACCGTCCACCTCAGGCTTCTGGAAGCAAAAATAAAACTTCCTTTATTTGCTTCCCCAGTGACTCGAACTCAGGCCCATCACCTTGCATGTGGCGCCATTTCCATAGGCCCTAAGTGACATCTTCAGGCCACTTTTCCAAGCCTGTTTGTATGTCAAATTTCACCAACTTTTTCTTTTAAGGCACCTTGCCTTAATTTCCTCTTTTAAACTTTAAAACTCGACATTTCTAAGTCATTTCTAAGTTTCCAAAAATTTTTGTTCGGCTCTGTAAACTTGACGTTTCCTTACATTTCCAAGTTTCCAGAAATGTTCACTTTCCTCTTTTGAATCATTTCCTTACATTTCCAAGTTTCCAGAAATGTTCTTTTTCCTCTTTTGAATCATTTCTAAATCATGTCCATACATTTTCAGGTTTCCAAAAATGTTCATTTCCAGATCATTTCCATACATTTTTAGGTTTCCAAAAATGTTCATTTCCAAATCATTTTCATTCATTTCCAGGTTTCCAAAAATATTCAAAATTTATTCTTAGTACATAAAACATGTCACTTCGTACAATTAAACCGAAAATGCATAGGCCCTTTCCAGGATGTTACACAATATGTCATCTATAAATACTACAACAAATTGAGCTAGGTACGGTCTGAAAATTCTATTCATCAAATCCATAAAAGCAACATGAGCATTACTTAGTCCAAATGGCATAACTAAAAACTCATAATGCCCGTACCTCGTTTTGAAAGCAGTTTTTGGAATGTCTGAATCTTTAATTCTCAACCGATAGTATCCCGATCTCAGGTCAATCTTAGAGAATATAGTAGCTCCTTTTAACTGATCAAATAAATTGTTTATTCGGGGCAACGGATATTTATTCTTTATTGTCACCTTATTCAACTGATGATAGTCGATACACATCCTTATCGTGCCATCTTTCTTTTTCGCAAACAGAACAGGAGCACCCCATTGTGAAAAACTCGATCTAACAAACCCTCTTTTAGTCATTTCTTGGAACTGCGACTTTAACTCTTTCAACTCTATTGGTGCCATTCTATACGGAGCTATCGAAATAGGTGTAGTACAAGGTAACAAATCAATACTAAATTCTACCTCTTGTATCAGAGGCAAACCCGATAATTCTTCAGGGAAAACATCAAAAAACTCACAGACAATAGGCACTGATTCAACTTTCTTTTCAGATACTTTCAAATCAATCACATATACGAAATATGACTCATACCCCTTTTTCACATAACTTTGAGCTTTCAAAACAGATATCACAATAGGCAATCCATTCAAATCATTAGATTCAACCCGTACAATTTCATTATTCCGACATCTCAAATCAATAGTCTTTCTTTTACAGTTCACAACAGCATCATGCAAAAGTAACCAATCCATACCCAGAATAATATCAAACTCATCAAATGGGAAAAGCATCAGATCAGCAGGAAAATAGATATCTCGAAACATTAATGGACAGTTCTTGCATACCTTGTCAAGCAGGACACTTTTACCTAAAGAGATTGATACTTTTATAGTAAACTCAGTAGACTCTATAGGCAAAGTCTTGTTGAATACTAAATTCATGCATATATTTGAATGCATAGAACCAGGGTCTATCAATGCAATCATAGAAGTATCATAAAGAGTAAAAGTACTCGTCATAACATCTGGTGATGAAGCTTCCTTTCGAGATCGTATGCTCTAGCAGGTGCTCTAGCTTCAGATCTAACAACATTGTCTCTCGTAGTTCTCTGACTACTACTAACATTTCTTACATTCTTCGATGATCTACCTCTCCCAGGTGCATTATCAGATCTCAAATTCTGAACAGTCTCTGGCTCGACAGACTCAGGGAAATTAGGGATAAAATGATCAAGCGATCCACATCTGAAGCAAGCTCTATCGTTTCATCTACAGCTTCCCTGATGTCTTCCACAATGTTTACATTCAGGTCTCTCAGTCCGGACATTACTAACACTGCCCACAGAAGTTGTTGGAGCTTTAGAGCTCATTTGCGGTCTAGATTGATTTCTATTCGAATGTCCCACATTATCTCTGAATCTTTTCTGAGCAGACTTAAAATGATTTACTTGGAAATCTTTTTCTCATATCTCGAGCTTCAGACTCAACTTTTCTTTTATCTTTCCTGAGTGCCTCAGCTTTACATGCTTGATCAACGAGTACAACGAACTCTTTTATTTCTAAAATCCCGACTAGCAGAAGAATGTCTTCATTAAGGCCATCTTCGATTCTTTTGCACATTATAGCTTCAGATAATACACATTCTCAAGCATACTGACTCAGTCTCATGAATTCTCGTTCATACTCAGAAATAGTCATTTGGCCCTGTTTAAGTTCCAGAAATTCCTTCCGTTTCTGATTGACGAATCTCTCACTGATATATTTCTTCTGGAATTCACTCCGAAAGAAGTCCCATGTAACTCGCTCTTTCGGAACAACAGAAATTAAGGTTTTCCACCATTGATAAGCCGCATCTCGAAGAAAAGATACCACACACTTTATGCATTCTTTCGGAGTCATCAATCCAGAACTCGGCCTTTTCAGTATCATCAACATTAGTAGCCTAGAATTCTTCGGCCCCAAACTTTCGAATCTTGTCAACTGGAGGCTTATTCCACAGATTCAGATTTGCAGTCGGAGATATATCAGATGTCTGAGGGGGATTAACCAGGGGTGGGGTTGCAAAACATTCGGGTTATTCTTTACAAACTGAGTGAACCACTCACTCATCATCTGGAAGAAAGCTTATTTAGCTTCTCCCTCTTGACCGCTTGTAGCCGGTCTCGAATCAGAGGGCGCTGTCTCTTGTGCAAGAACAGGCACATTACTTTCTACGTCGTCAGCTACGGCTCTTTAGGGGACTATTACTATACGAAAGTCACATTTTATACGTCAGGATTCATCACACTATCACAATTCAGATATGTGGCATGTATAGCTAGACTCTGACATGCTACGTTAGTTTGAGAATCAGCTAAACTGTAGCTCTGATAGCAACCAAATGTAACACCCCTATCCCGTGTTCATCGCCGGATTAGGGTTAGGGGTGTGATGATGATACTTGACGATCCCGATACCCCTATCCCGTTTTTGGTATAAGTATCGTCAAGTATAGTTTGAGAACAGATCGAAAAGCATTTACAGAAATTCATACATTCATTCATCATTATCAAGTATAATGTCGCTTAAATGAGTCCTCGAGACCATAAGCATGCTTATAAATCAGGTCGGGACTAAACCAAAACACATACAAAATTTCATGGAAAATTAAAAACTTTTCTAAAATACAGGGCATACACGCCTGTGGGAGAAAACCGTGTGCCCTCCACGGCTGCTACACACCCCCGTGTGTCCTCTCCGTGGTCGAAACTGACTTACCTTCCACGGCCACTAGGCATGCCCGTGTACTCAGGCCGTGTGCTACTCGGCCATATACTGACTTCCTCACACGGTCACTAGGCATGCCCATATGCCATGGCCGTGTGCTTTTAAGCTAGCTACTAACTTAGCCCTACAGTCAATAGGCACGCCCTTGTGCCTCAACCGTGTGACAAAATAGGCCATTTTCAAGGCCAAAATGCCACCCATTTGGGTCTCACCTACAAGCAACATTTACCAGCACATATCATGCATATATCGCAACCAAAAACATACTAAATTGACCATTCAATCTATACAATCAATACCCATTTCATTCATGCCAACTTTCAAGACAAAACACATATATATAACTAAAGCATTTCTCAATCATTTTCCTACCCAAAAACTTGTCCATATCATGAGCAGCAAACCATACCAAAACAAATACACATACCACACTCATCAAGGCAAGATATGAACCAAAAATTATTCAAATCTCATGACCAAGTTTATACATCAACTTATACCAAAAACTAAACTATACATGCCATATCTAATTATATACATTTCTAAAGTGTACCAAAATGAGTTTAGTAGTGTGATGACGATACTTGACGATCCCGAGCCTTCAGTAGCTTTGACGACCTATAAAACAGAGAAAACACACATAGAGTAAGCTTTCCAAAAGCTTAGTAAGTCAATATACAAACAAACAAAGCATGATTTGCACATAACCGAATTAATAAGATGACCAATATGATTCTCATGACAAAAATCACCTCATTCTTTCTTGAGCTCATATGCTTAGCCATAACTTACCATATTTCCAATTCACATACCATATATGCATATAGTTCATCTAGTCAAGATTTTACATATCGTATCATCAATGCCATATACATAACATCATAATATGCTCACGTAATTACCTTATATACACAATTAGTATATAAGAAACGTACCTGAAACGGCTATTCATTCACTCAATTTATCAAAGCTCAGATTTGCAATTCATATCACAGACTTGCCCGTTGAACCATAAGGAATCTAGTAGGATACTCAGAAACTCGGAATAGTCGTACAATGCAAACTTCCCAGACGAGGTCTTATATGCACTTCGATATCAAGGCCACTGTCCCGGACAGGGTCTTACACGAATCAATACGATGCCGATGTCCCAGACATGGTCTTACACGTAAGGATCATATCGATGCCAACGTCCCAGACGTGGTCTTACACGAAAGCTCATATTGATGCCAACGTCCTAGATGTGGTCTTACATGATAAAACAGAACAGATACCTATGTCATGACATAGCTAATCCTATATATTCCTAGGTTCGTACGGGACTTCTCGGACTTAGTCACTATATCGAACTTATCTCGAAATTCATATGCATAACCTCTCATAAGTATCCATTATCAACATTAGTCATATGAACAAATATAATTTCATACAAGTACGTTTATTTGCATAGTGACTTACCTCGGATTCGATCTATCGGAATGAAAACGACTACACAGTTACTTATGCTTTCCCGCGATCTAAGTCCGTTTTCCTCTATTTTTGATCTAAACATATTCAGAATTAACCCTTTAATTCACTAATCCAAGAACACATTTTTAGGGCTACCTGCAAATTAACCCTCCTATTTGCACAATTTATCAATTTAGTCCATTTTTCTCAAAACATCAAATTCAAAAAATCAACCTATACTCATGCTTAGCCGAATGTACATATATATCATACAAGCCCATATTTTCCATCAAATTAGCAATTTAGTCCCTTAATTTTCTATTTTCACAATTTAGCCCTATTTAGCTAAATTCATCACAATTTCAAGAACAAAGTATGTTCATTTAGCTCAAATCTTTAATTTAACACAAAAAATCATCACAAAGCTCAACATAGCATCAATGACATTTCTCATGAACAACATCAATTCATCAAATTGAGACATGGGTTTTGTAATAGACAAAGCAATGATTACAAAAACATAGAAATTATCAAAAATCGAAAACAAAACTCACCTTAGTTTGAGCTTGAAATGGCTGAACCTAACTGAAGGTTTTCTTTTTTTTCTTTCTTTGATTTTCGGCTAAAAAAAGATGATAATATGGCCATTTTCATGTTTTTATTAAACATATAATCATTTAATACATAAAGACATTTTTAACCTTTAAAACAAATTTATTAAAACATATAATTCAAGGTCATTTATGACCTTAGCCATCCACTAACCATTTATTGGCGTATTTCCCTATTAAGGCCACAACAATCAAAAGCTACATCACTTAAGTACTTTAACAAATAGCAAGCAACTTCACATTTAATCCAATTCCATCCTTTTGTCAAATTAAACACACAGACGGACAAATTAACACACGAAAATTTACCACACGCTTAGTCACATACCAACGGCACAAAAAATAATATTAAAATATTCTACAGACTCAGATTTGTAGTCCCGAAACCACTGTTCCGACTAGGGTGTAAATCGGACTGTTACAGTACTACTTAAGCATCTATCGGAGTTCAATGATTCAATGGACATATAACTCTTAACATGGCATGAGAATTTTGAGATGAAATGATAATGTCTTGAAAGAGTATTGCATGATGAGATCATTTATGTTACTTGATTGATATGAAGATTTTGGTGACTAACATGTTTGATTGAATGTATGTGTTTTGGTGACTACCATGATACTGTATGCTTAGATTTAATAGACAAGATTGGTAAGCTTAGTTTCTATTATACGAACTTACTAAGCATGTAATGCTTACTCTTTTTTATTTTTCCCTGTTTTATAGTGCTCAGAAGCTCGTGAAGGTTGGAAGATCATTGGAGCATCGCCACACTATCAACTAGCTATTTTGGGTATATATATAGTGAAACCATTTTGGTATAATGGCATGTATAGGACAACTTAACCGTTAGTGGCTTGAGAATGATATTTTGTAACCTAGCCATTGGAATGGCTAGTAATGGTTCATTTTGGTATTTCTAAGTAGGTTATTATGATATATATACATATGTGTTAAGTTGAGTACATGTGATCAAATGTTATTATAACCAAGGTATGTTTACAAACACATATGTATGTAATGGTATGCCATGATAAATGATGGAATTGTCTATTTTGAATGCTTGGATTGGTTGGTATTGGATGTGTTTTTCAAGTGCAGGTCTTGGGTGAAATTTTGGGTGAGAAACGAAGCTAGATATGGCTTCATTTTGTCCACACAGGCAGACACACGGGCATGTGTCTAGGCCATGTGTGACACAGGGCTTGGTAAAAATGGGCATGTGGTTAGGCCATATGTCTTCTGTACCTAAATTTTGAGAAACAGAATGCTCAGAAGTGGGCACATGGGTAGAGACACGGGCGTGTGTCCCAACCGTGTGGTTGACATAGCCTTGGCCACGGGCGTGGTACACGGCCGTATGAAAATTGCACCTAAATTTCAAAAATAAAAATTTGCCACACGGGCGTATGACTTTAATTTCTTCACGCTTTAAATTTTAGAGAGTTACACGGGTTAGGGACACAGGCGTGTGTAGTACACGCCTTGACCACATGGGCGTGTCCCTAGACCACATCGGAAAATTTTTGGAATTTCACGAAAAATTCATTGAGTTCTCAATTTAGTCCTGATTGAGTCCTGATTTGATTCCAACACTCGTTTTAGGACTCGATGGTCCATATAAGGGACGATATGTATGATCTTGGTAAATGATTAGTAATTTACATAAAACAAATTGAATCTTTTTTGGAATGTTCCAGTAATTCTCCGTAACCCTGTTCTGGCAACGGATACGAGTTAGGGTTGTGATAGACTTGATTTTCCTTTACGAGCAAACTAGATAACTTTCTTCCATGGCAAAACTTTGAAAAATATTTTGTCGCCAATCTAGAACTCCATTTCTTTTCATTTCAGATGCACATCGAATTTCCAACGATCAAGTACTACTTTTAAACTATCTCAGATCACTTCATCTTTCTTCAGTTTCAAAGAAATAAACCCACTACATGCATCTTTTCTCACTGAATTCCGAGCTACTAATATATCTTTTTCAAATCATTATACATTTTATCATTCCCCAAATAAACAGACATAGTACCATTATGATCATTCATGTAAAATTTTTGTATAAACTCCAAATTCTTCAATACACAGACTATGTCTCTGAATAACAGACATTTATCATATCTATTCTGAAATTCTAAATCAAAAATTATTTCACATTGTATTCATTTAACTCACAACTTATTATTAATTTTCTAAGTTTTACTGATCTATTGTAAAATCATCGGTTTAGCTCTATACTCAGCTAAAATTGGGCTATAATCGGACAATCATAATCGGTATTCATGGCTTGCAAAGTATACAGAGATTTTGTACTCAAAATATCTGTAACCACATTCGCTCTTTCCGAGTGATATTCAATTATCAAATCATAATCTTTCAACATTTCAAACCATATACGTTATCTCATATTCAAATCTCTTAGCAACGTCCGATACTTCAAACTATTATAATCGGTGAATATATGACATTTTTCACCAAACAATATTCTTTCCATACAAAAAACAATATTCGGCAAATTCTAGATCATGTATCGAGTAATTCTTTCCATGTTGTTTTTAACATTTTAAAAGTACAGGCTATTACCTTGCCTTACTACATCAGAACACAGTATAATCTCATTTAATAATACATCACTGTAATAACAAATTCCTTACCCAATTCAGGCTGAACCAGAATCAATACTTTAATAAACATAGTTTCCAACTATTCAAAACCTTACTGATATTTATCAGTCCATTCAACTCTTACATCTTTTCTGTAATAACTATGTCATTAATGTAGCTATTTCAATTATTAACATCGAAGCTTTGAGTTTTTCCAAAGTCACAACCATCAGATAGACTTTAAACCATTGTGCAATGATATGACTGACATTTCAACTATATAGATAAAGCAACACTTCAACATCAATAGTGCACCTCAACTTAAAAGAGTGAGAACCGAAAGTGGCCCCAATAATAACCAATGCAGTAATACAGTTTCTATAATATGTGATCTCTATCACCATACCTCATGATTGAGTAAATATTTATAACGGTAATAAATGTAATTACCTCCGATCAAAGAATATCTTTCACAGATAACCCATGCTTACATAATAAAGAGATTAACGATATCTCAGAGAATATTCAGAAGAGTAATATCACGCATACTCAGTAGAAACAAATGTGATAAAGACAATATAACTTGCATATTCACAATTCAGGGCTTCATTCAGTAGAAGTAGAAAATGGTATCATATGAACCTTATCATCAAATCTTATATCAATCATGATAAATTAGAAAACCCAAGTATGATAGAGCAATACCGCTCATGAATCAACCAGACTTTCAGTAGTTCCATCTATCATAATTTACTAGCCTTCCAATACGATAAACATTGCGCCTGTACATGCACAATTTCATATGCCTGTGAGAATAACAGAACATATAGAATACCCAGAAAAGATTGTTGTAATATACTCAATTATAATAGTTGTATTTACATAGCTTGCAATTTCATTGCTATTCCACTAACTAATAAAGTCATCAATAATCTTACATTATTCAGTTCACTGAAATAGTCAATTCGGGAAAATTTTCAGCTAATCCGTTCTGTAAATATCATATCTGTGTAAGTCAATTACTCATGAATAATCTTCTTCCTTAACAATGACATCATATATTCAGAATAATCTTCAGAAAAATTTGACATCTATTTTAATACCATCTTTACTTACTAACCCATTCTCAATTCTGACTACATCATTAATAATTCAACCTTTGAACTCTTCTTTCACACTTATGAACTTAATCAATATAAATCTTGCAAATTTCATTGTATAAAACTGTACTGGTGAGGGGGCAGAGATCGTAAGCCTCAAAATTTAACTTTCATATTTACACTCATATAACATAACACTTATCATTCTCATGTACTATAAAACATTTATCCGTACCTTATCGAATTCTATTTCATCATGAGTAACATTTTTTTTACACTGGCATGTGAGTATCACTTTCAGCAGTATCAGAATTGGCTCGGTTAGAAAGCATCTCTGTGTATTTGTAAGACAATTTTCATCAGAGTCGGGAGACACCACACTATCACGGGTTATATAAGGGCATGTATTTCTAGACTCCACATATGCTACGTTTAGTTCGAGAACTGACTGAACCGTAGCTCTGATACCATTAAATGTAACACCCTTCACCCATGTCTATCGTCGAAACAGGGTTACGGACTGTTACCGAAAACTTTCGAAACACTTTCAGATATTTCGTGTAAATTATCTTTTATTAACCGAGATCATTTCAAACATCCATTAGTTGGACCCTCGAAGCATAATACAAGCATTAGATTCAAGTCGGGACTTAATCGGGGACTCTGAGAATTTTTCGTGACATTTCAAAAATTTTCCAAGGTGATGGGTTCACACGCCCGTGTGGTCCAAAGAACACGCCAGTGTGACCCTGGAACACGCCATTGTAATCATAATTGCTTTACCATATTGTACTGACATGGGCCGATAGATAGTGATAGTGATCTCCGCCGACCTTTCAATCTAACGAGCTTCCAATTTATTCTAAAACAGGGAAATAAAACTAAGTAAGCATAAAATGTAGAGTAAGTACGTATAACATGGCACTTAACTTACCATTCATTCAATTTTGAGGTAACTATGTAAGACATAATCAATCAATTTTGACCTCAAGCCCTACACACATTCTCATTGCCTTTGTTAGTCATATATTTCATAATAACAGTAAATCATATATGGGCTCAACAACAATCAAGTTTCCAAGCAGATATGCTTTCCACAACATGTATTCATTCAACTTACATAATTCATCTCATTATTTCACGTATAATTTAATAATAGTTCATTTATATTTTAAATCATTTCATATCAAAACTTTATTCATATTACTCAGAATATCAAGGTCACGATTAGCATACTCAATGTGTACAAGTCTAAAATCAAGAATGAACATATATTCATCAAATAAAGTCCTTGTACAAATATCATCATCTCGTGTTTCCATATATCATTTGTCATGTATCATCATTTACTTGTATTTCAGGTTGATATGTGTCAAGAACTTTTACCCGTTGGATTTATCTGAAATATTAATGGATACGCAGGTAGTACCCTGAGGTGTATGAATCAGAACCTGTCAATTCATGTCCAATGGTACCCATAGGGTACTATATTAGAGAGTACACTCTTAAGCCACAAATGTATACGACAGGATTACCAATCCAGGCTAAATCCTTTTTGTGACATATGTAACACCCCTTACCCGAGTTCTATGTCGGAACCGGGCCCGAGGAGTTACTGAATTAAAACCTGATGATCGCCACTTAGGCTCACAGTGACTGCTCTCTTAGGTCACCTCAATAACCTCTTTCTTGACTTACGAGGCTTCACTCACACACACGAGGGCTCTAGAGACTATTCCAAAACCTTTTCGATTCTTAAAATTTTTCTCTTTTATACAGGACTCACACACCCATGTAAGATAAGGCACGCCCGTGAATAGACCCACACGCTGATGCTCCACAATCGTGGAAAATACTGACTATATACACACGGCCTCAAAGCCTATGTGGCCTAGTCACACGCCCATGTGGCTAGCCCGTGGCCAACACTGACTAAACTCACATGGCCTATGCACACGCCCGTGTGACTAGTCCGTGGTCTATTCTAACAAAAAATGTCAACATACAGGGGACACACGGCCAAGTCACACGCCTACGGGCTGACCGTGTGTTACACATGGCCTAGACACACTTCCGTGTGTTATATCCACATAGATAAGAATAGAGCTATTTCCTAAGCCTTTCTCACCCTCATAGTATACACTACATGCAGTCATTCAACACATCCATAATCAACTCAAATAAAATCACAATCTCAAATAGATAACTACAATCTTTTCATATTATAAGGTAGCCAACAACTAAGGCATTATACAAACTAGACTATCCATCTAAAGGCCAACACTTCTTAGCCATTTACAACAAAATTCACTAACTTGTCTAATCCCTATACATGCCATATATAAAACATTGAGTCTCATGTACCAGGGTGTGCTGATAGTGTGGGCGATCTTCCAATTGATCCTCGTATCTCGATTCAATACTTTTACTCTATAAGACAAGGGAAAAGAATAGGAGTAAGCTTTGAGCTTAGTAAGTTTACACTTAAACAATTTAGCATCATAGTATAAGCTAAACAACAATTAGCGTTATACTAACAAATAATGTACAACTATTCTTACTCTTTCTATCCCTTACCACATTCCTAACACATCATGAGTTTCATACTCATAACCGTTGAAATGCACCCCTGCATTCAATATCACATTTACACAATATACCACATAACATCATTTCTCGATAATTCATCCACACAGCTACTTAACTTAATAATACAACCACACAGCTAATCCACACAGCTAATTTCTTAGTGGTTTCGCACTTAGCCCACCACAATCAATTATTAAGGTAGCATCGCACTTACCCTACCACAAAGGTAATCATAGTGGTTTCGCACATAGCCCACTAGACGATATACCTAATGATAGCATCACACATAGCCAGCTTATCGTCAATATGTATTAAGATGGTATCGCACTTAGCCCACCAATTAGCATTCTCACCATACATTCATATATCTACTTACTTAACCATACATCCATTCACAAATTCTAACACATTCATCCCACATAGGTTCTCAATCATTCTCAATTATTCTCAATCATGCTACACACTAGCTAGCATTAACAAATTATAAGTATGAATGCATTGTTTATGCAAAGACTTACCTTGATACTCAAAAGTATAGGAACGTGCAATTTAGTCCACCACCTTGCTCTTGCCTCAGTTTCGATCCGGGCTTCATTTTTCTTGATCTGTAATGAATAAATCAGCTCATTCAATACGCACATTGACTAAATTGACCCTTATCTCATACTTTAGCAAAATTACTATTTGCCCCTAAACTTTCTCATAAGTACACTTTTGCCCCAAGGCTCGTAAAGTGATTTTTATTGAACTTTCTAGCCTTTCATGCTTAGCCAAATCACTTACTCAACTAAAGCATTCATCAATTCTCACTAAATCACACATGTATGACCAACTTAAAACTTTCACAAACTAGTCCATACATGTATTTTCATGGAAAATCACTTAGCAAAAGATGTTTCTACTGCATCAAACTTCCATATTCTTTAATAAAACATCAAAATACATGCATGTCATACATGGGTACATTTTTGAACATCCATCATAGCTCATCAAATAGATAAAAATAGCTTACTCATGCTACAAGGACTTTAAAAATACGAAGAATATCAAAAACGGGGCTTGAATGCACTTACTAGCAAGCTTGAAAAATTTGAAGAACCCTAACAATGGCTCTTGAAATTTTCGGCAGCCTTGGAGACGAAGATGAATGAATTGTCATCTTTTCTCCTATTTTAATCATTTAATTGTTAAATGACCAAAATGCCCTTTTTGATAAACTTTCAATTTTAACTCATCCATGCCCAATTTTGTCCAAAAATTAGAATTTGGGTAAATTGCTATTTAAGGACCTCTAGTATATTTTCTAAAGCCATTTCACACAAATAGCTTATAGAATCTCACATTTTGCAACTTTTGCAACTTAGTCCTTTTTAGACAAATCAACCAAAATTTCACAAAATTACTTCATGAAACTTCCACACTAACATGCAAACATAACATAAACCTCATAAACCCATACATAGACCTTGAATTTTATGGTCTCGCACCATTATTCTGTCTAGGCCCTAAACCGAGATGCAACTCTCCCCCCTTTAGAGATTTTCACCCTCGAAAATCTTAGCAGTAAAGAGGTTTGGATATTGCTCTCTCATAGATTCTTTTGTTTCCCACGTAGCCTCTTCCAGACTGTGCTTCTGCCACAACACTTTCACTAGTGCTATGTTCTTCTTTGTCAACTATTTAACCTCTCGAGCTAAGATTTAATCGGCTCCTCTTCATAAGACATATCTGGTCTTATTTCAATTTCCGTTAAAGGAATCGCATGTAAAAGATCGGAGCAATACCATCGCAATATCGACATATAGAACACATTATGAATCTTTTCCAACTCTACCGGCAAAGCCAACCAATAAGCTACTGGCCCAACTCTGTCTGTAATTTCATACGGCCTTATAAACCTTGGACTCAATTTCCCTTTTCGTCCAAATCTCATAATCTTCTTCCACGGGGACACCTTCAAAAACACTTTGTCACCCACCTTACAGTCGATCTCTTTTCTTTTCAAATCCGCGTACGACTTCTATCGGTCTGAAGCAGCTTTCAGACTATTACGGATCACTCTCACTTTCTCTTCGGTCTCTTTTACTAGATCAACTCCTTGGATCCGCTTCTCACTAAGCTCGGTCCAATACAGAGGAGTTCGACACTTACGACCATACAAAGCCTCATACGGTGCCATCTGTATACTCTACTGAAAACTGTTGTTATAGGCGAATTCGACTAAAGGTAGATACCTCTCCAAACTACCTACAAATTCTAATACACAGCATCAAAACATATCTTCAAGAATTTGAATTACTCTTTTAAACTGACCATCACTTTGCAGATGGAATGCAGTACTGAAATTTAATCTCGTACCCAAGGCTTCTTGCAACTTCTTCCAAAATCTCGAAGTAAATCTCGGATCTCTATCTGATATAATAGACATAGGCACACCATGTAATCTCACTATCTCTGCAACATACAACTCAGCTAACTTATCCAGTGAATAATCAACACGTACCAGAATAAAGTGAGTCAACTTTGTTAGTCTATCCACAACAACCCACACAGCATCTTTCTTTTTCGGAGTCATCGGCAACCCCGTTACCAAATCCGTGGTAACCCGATCCCACTTCCATTCGGGTACTAACACTGGCTGAAGCAATCCCGAAGGCACTTGGTGCTCAGCTTTCATTTGTTGACAAATCAGACACTTTGTTACAAACTCTGAAATGTCTCTTTTCATACCCGGCCACTAATAAAATTTCCTCAAGTCGTTGTACATTTTCGTACTACCCAGATGTACTGACAAACATCCACTGTGGGCCTCATGCAAAACCTTTCGGATTAACTCTTCATCTCTAGGTACACAAATTCTGTCTTGGTACATCAAACAACCATTCGAGTCCACTCGAAAATCAGAATCATTTTCAGATCCGCACTTAGCTCTCTTAGCTTGCATCTCACTGTCATTTCTCTGAGCCTTACATATCTGTTGAACAAAGAGTGGCTTATCTCTCAACTCTGCCAAAATAGCACCATCATCAGCTATTACTAAACTCGTGCTCATAACTCTTAGAGCATACAAGGATTTCCTACTCAGGGCATCCGCAACTACATTTGCTTTTCCCGGGTGATAATCAATGACTAACTCATAGTCTTTCAACAACTCAAGCCACTGCCTCTATCTCAATTCAGATCCTTTTGATCCATCAAATACTTTAAACTCTTGTGATCTATAAAGATTCGTCACCTCTCACTATATAAATAATGTCGCCAAATCTTTAACGCGAAAACATTCGTGGCCAACTCCAAATCATGAATCGGATAATTCTTCTCATGCGGTTTTAACTGCCTCCAGGCGTAAGCGACTACCTTACCCTTCTGCATCAATATGCAACCGAACCATTAAATAGCGCATCACTGTACACCACAAACTCTTTCCACGATTCTGGTTGAACTAAAATCGGTGCCTTAGTTAACATTATTTTCAGTCTCTCGAAACTTTATTGACAAGTCTCAGTCCATTCAAATTTGACATCTTTGTGCAATAGTTTCATAATCGGTGTAGCAATCACAGAGACCCTCTTTACGAAACGCCTATAATACCCCACTAATCCGAAGAAACTTCTGATTTCTGACATGTTCCTCGACTTTTCCAATCCACAATAGCCGAAATCTTACTTGAGTCAACTCTGACACCATCACCCGACACAATGTGTCCTAGGAATCTAACTTCTTGGAGCCAAAACTCACTCTTGCTAAACTTAGCATACAATTACTTATCTCTTAAAGTTTACAAGACAATTCTCAAATGCTCTTCGTGATCGTCCTCATCCCGAGAATAGATCAATATGTCGTTAATGAAGACAACTACAAACTTGTCCACATATGGTCTAAAAACATAGTTCATCAGATGCATAAAAATTGCAGGTGCATTCGTTAAACCAAACGACATAACCAAAAAATCATACTAGCCATACCTCGTTCAAGATGCAGTTTTCAACACGTCTTGCTCTTTCATTCTGAGCTGAAAATAACCAGACCTCAAATCTATCTTGGAGAACACTGTAGCTCCTTTCAGTTGATCAAAAAGATCATTAATCCTTGGTAGAGGATATTATTCTTCACCGTCGCCTTCTTGAGTTGTCTATACTCTATACACAACTTCATAGACCCATCTTTCTTCTTCACAAACAATACTAGAGCACCCCACAGTGAGTAGCTTGGTCTTACAAAACGCTTATCTGTCAACTCTTGCAACTGAACCTTCAGTTGTTTCAACTCTAAAGGTGCCATTCTATATGGAGCAATTGAAATAGGTGCCATTCCCGAAACTAACTCAATCCCAAACTCGAACTATCTCACTGAAGGTAATCCAGGAAACTCTTCCAGGAATACATCCGGATACTCACGTACCACTGGCACTATTTCCAACTTCACTCCAACTGAAACACCCCAAACCCGACCCACGAGCTTTGACCAGATTTGGTATGTCCCTTAAGTAAACCGGTTCAAATCCTTTTGTTACTTTGCGAAAAACTTGTGTGATTTTTTAAAAATTTTGTTTTGGGTTGGGCTTGTGTTGAAACGGATTAGATTTTATTTTGAAAACCCCTTTTTAATATTAAGTGATAAAACATTTAAGGTTTAGTTTAAAGAAATTTTACCTAAACTTTAATAAATAAGGTTCATAAACATAATAAATAAAAAAATAAATGTAAAATGATTCAACTATGGCCTTATGGCCTTATTACATCAAATAATTTCCAAATAATTCAAGTACTTAAAAACTCATAGTCCATAAAAATAAAGACTTCATGTTGAGCATGGCCACCACAAGTTCTGCCATCCCGGTCCATCACTGTTCATCACCTGAAACATGGTCCCACACCGGGGTGAGTCAAACAGACTCAATGTGTGCACGACACTAAGACATAATAGAATCAGGCATACAAGAGTTACTCATTCAAAATAATGAATACAAGTTATGATGCATTCCCAAACCCAAACCTAATTGTCCATCCGCTACACACCCCCGTACCTGCCAATCACACCGTGGGGACTACTAAGTCAACCCTCCTTCTGTTACACACCAAATTGCGATCTTAAGTCACCGCATTCGTGGTCTTAGGTCACCACATTCAGATTACTGTGGTCTTAGGTCACCACTTTCAGATTACTGTGGTCTTAGGTCACCACTTTTCCGATATCACGGTCTTCGGTCACCGTGTTCGTGGTCTTAAGTCACCACATTCACTTCCCCTTTCAAAATAAAACCCATATGCCCATAACATATTATGCAATTACAAGCCAAAGTCCACATTCTTATCATATTCTCAAAGTTACAAATAACATTTTTCATATTCCCAAAGTAGAAGTAGGAAACGTGCACGAGTACTTAGTACCATAACATGATACCTTAGCCACTTTCATATTCTTAATGTCACATATTTTAATTAAACATGCCATAAAACGTATTATGAAGTAGTGTGGGGTACACACCTGATTCGCTTAGAAATTCCTTGAGATCCCGAAAAGCTTGATCTAATGCTTAGATCCTTAACCCCTACATTTGATTTATCACTTATTACCTTAATAAAAAGCCATTCGGCCAAAATTCCAAATCCTAGTAGGATTAGTATTCTTACTTTGTTTGCCGATTTGATTAATAATCAAATCCTGAAATCTGTAGTATTCCTTCCTTAAAATCGGCTAGCCACCAAATCATTTAACTATGTCAGTTTCTGGCTTTTGAATAAATAGGAAATAGTGCTAAATACCAAAAAATATAAGCCTTGGCCGAATACTTACCTTATGGATTCTAAAATCTCGAATTGGATCCTTGCTTTCTTAATGCTGTCGAAATATCTATACACATATGTTAGATTTTAGTCTAACTTGAAATCATACTTATGGCCTATGGCCGAATATCACTTTATTGTCTTACCTTGATGCCTTAAATCCCGAAAAATCCTTCTTACAGTCGACTTGAGACAGATCCCGAAAGAGTTCTTCATATTTCAGCCAAAATACAATATGAGAGATTAGTCTCCAAATTTCGACAGGCTTAAAAAGAAAAAGAATGGAAACCGAGTCTAGATCTTACCCTTACTTGGAGAAATCGGCAACACCTATGCTTGAAGCCTCTCTAAAATTCAGCTTTTGAATGGATTGGAAGGAAAGAAATAGGAAGAAAAGAAAGATGAAGAGAGTGGCTTGCTTTACTAGAGTTTTTGGTCTTGGCAAAATAGCAGAGAAAAGAGAGAATTTGCTAGGGAAAAATTTCGGCAGAGAGAGGAGAATGGCTTAGGGAATTTCGGCAAAGGAGAGAATGAATGAAAATTAGCCTTATTTTCCTCCCTTAGCCGAATTTACTAGGCTAGAGTCCCCTACTTGGCCACCACTCTTCTTTATTTGATAGCTTTATCTCTTTAATTTAAAATAATAAGAGAATAATCCTTTATTATCCCTTGAAAATAATCCAATTAAAAATCCTTTATTTATCACCTTATTAATCAAATATTAAAGAGAAGGAAACTCCTCCTTTCTAGAAGGCTTGTGCCGTCCATCTCAGAGCTTTTGGAAGCAAAATAAAACATCTTTTATTTGCTTCCCAAGTGACTCGAACTCAGGCCCAACACCTTGCATGTGGCGCCATTTCCAGAGACCCTAAGTGGCATCTTCAGGCCACTTTTCCAAGCCTATTTGTGTGTCAAATTTCACAAACTTTTTCTTTTAAGGCCACCTTGCCTTTATTCCCTACTTTAAAACTTAAAACTCGACATTTCTAAGTCATTTCTAGGTTTTCAAAAATTTTCGTTCGGCTCTGTAAACTTGTCAATTTCTTACATTTCCAAGTTTCCAGAAATGTTCACTTTCCTCTTTTGAATCATTTCTAGATCATGTCCATACATTTTTAGGTTTCCAAAAATGTTCATTTCCAAATCATTTCCATCCATTTCTGGGTTTCTAAAAATGTTCAAAATTTATTCTTAGTACAAAAAACATGTCACTTCGTACAACTAAATCGTAAATGCATAGGCCCTTTTCAGGATGTTATAGTTCTACCCCCTTAAAATAATTTCGTCCTCGAATTTTTCTAACTAAAATAATTGAGGGTATTGCTGTCACATCGTCTCTTCCGGTTCCCACGAACCTTCCTCCGATCCATGATTGCGCCATAACACCTTGACTAGAGGAACTGACTTCCTCCTAGCACTTTCACATCACGTTCCAATATCCGAATCGGCTCTTCCTCGTAGGATAAGTCTGTCCTTAGCTCTACTTCTTCGACTGGTTCCACATGAGACGGATCCGATCGGTAATGACGTAGCATGGATACATGGAATACGTCGTGCATCTGCTGCAACTCTGGTGGCAATTCTAACTGGCATGCCACTGGTCCAACTTGCTTCAGTACTCGATAGGGCCCTATAAACCTTGGGCTTAACTTCCCTTTGCGACCGAACCTCATAACCATCTTCCAAGGCGAGACTTTCAGAAATACTTGGTCTCCCACTTCAAACTCTATTTCCTTCCGCTTAAGGTCTGCGTACGACTTTTGCCTATCAGAGGCTTCCTTTAACCATGCTCGAATCATCTCAACCTTCTCTTCAGTTTCTACCACTAACTCTGTCCCAAAACTCGACGTTCTCCTAACTCGGTCCAACAAGTAGGAGTTCGACACTTCCGACCATACAATGCTTCATATGGTGCCATCCGAATGCTAGCCTGATAGCTGTTGTTGTAGGCGAACTCGGCTAAAGGCAAATAATCTTCCCAACTTCCTCGGAAATCCATCACATAGCCTCTTAACATATCCTCCAACACTTGTATAACCTGCTTGCATCGCCCGTCGATTGTGGATGAAAAGTCAGAGTGAAGTCGACTTAGTGCCTAAAGCTTGATGAAGTGCCTTCCAAAATCGAGACGTAAACTTTGGGTCTCTATTCGAGATGATCAATACTGGTACTCCATGTAATCTCACAATTTTCGCCACATATAATTTGGCTGGCTTCTGAAGAGAATAGTCAACTCTTACCGGGATGAAGTGCGCGGACTTGGTCAAATGGTCCACTATCACCCATACCGAGTCCTTCTTAGTAGGCGTAAGGGGAAGCCCACTAACGAAGTCCATGGTAATTCTCTCCCACTTCCATTGGGGAATCTCGATTGGTTGAAGCAATCCCGATAGAACTTGGTGTTCAGCCTTAACTTGCTGACACGTCAGACATTTTCCCACGAATTCAGTAACTTCTCGTTTAAGATCAGACCACCAAAATTGTTCCCTTAGATCTCTATACAGCTTAATGCCTCCGGGATGCATAGCATAAGGGATACTATGCGCCTCCCGAAGAATCCTTTGTCTTAACTCCTTGTCTTTCGGCATACAGACTTTTCCTTTGTAACACAATACTCCTTCATCATTAACGCCATAATCCTTTAATTCCACGTTCTGCACTTGCTGTAACTTAGCACTTAGATCCTTATCAACCAACTATCCCTCTTTCACATCCTTCAGCCATGTGGGCTTGACTTGTAACTCTGCCAACAGGCTTCCGTCCTCATATAGGCTCAAGTGAGCGAACATAACCCTTAGATCCGACACAACCTTCTGACTTAGGGCATCAGCTACTACATTTGCCTTGCCCGGGTGGTACTCTATCGAGCAATCGTAATCCTTCTATAACTCCACCCACCTTCGCTGCCTCAAGTTCAACTCCTTCTGAGTCAACAGATACTTAAGGCTCTTGTGGTTTGTGCAGATCACCGACCTTTCTCCATAGAGATAGTGCCTCCACACCTTAAGGGCGAAAACCACAGCTGCCAATTCCAAATCATGGGTTGGGTAGTTAACCTCATGAGGCCTTAACTGCCGAGACGCATAAGCGGCCACTTTTCCTTCTTGCATTAGCACACAGCCTAATCCTGTGTGCGAAGCGTCACAGTATACCACAGAATCCTTTCCTGCCTCCGGTTGAATTAACATTGGAGCCTCCGTCAACACCTTCTTAAGCTTTTCAAAGCTCTCCTATTGGTTATCAGTCCATTCAAAGGGTAGTTCCTTCCTTAGTAGCTTTGTCAAGGGCGCGGCTATTGACGAGAACCCTTCCACGAACCTTCTGTAATAGCCTGCCAAACCTAAGAAACATCGGATCTCAGCCACAGACCTAGGTGGTTTCCAATCCAACACTACTTCGATCTTCCTAGGGTCCACTCTTATTCCCTCTGCGGATACCACATGTCCTAGGAATGCCACCTCATTAAGCCAAAATTCACACTTGCTGGATTTGGCATAGAGCTTCTTCTCCCTTAACACTTGCAGCACAACTCGGAGATGTTCATCATGCTCCTCTTCAGATTTAGAATACACCAAAATATCGTCGATGAACACAACGACGAACTTATCTAAGTAGGGTTGGAAAACCTGGTTCATCAAATCCATGAACGCGGCTGGAGCGTTCATCAATCCAAACGACATCACCACAAACTCAAAATGGCCGTATCTTGTCCTAAAAGCGGTCTTATGGATATCTGCCTCCTTCACCTTCAACTGGTGATATCCAGACCTTAAGTCTATCTTTGAGAAATATGCTGCCCCTTCACCGGTGATCGAACAAGTCATCGATCCTTGGCAAAGGATACTTGTTCTTGATGGTCAGCTTGTTCAACTGACGATAATCTATGCACATCCGCATAGTTCCGTCCTTCTTCTTTACAAACAGGACCGGTGCTCCCCATGGAGACACACTGGGTCGAATGAAACCACGATCCGACAACTCTTGGATTTGAGCCTTGAGCTCAACTAACTCCTTTACCGCCATTCGGTATGGAGTGATTGACACAGGAGCTGTTCCCGGTAGCAAATCTATTCCAAATTCCACCTCTCTATCTGGGGGTATTCCTAGTAACTCCTCTGGAAATACGTCTTCAAAGTCCTTTACCCTTCTAACTCCACTAACACCCTCTTCCTTTCCACCTAACGCACTTACGAAGGCTAAGAACGCTTTGCACCCTTTCCTAACCATTTTCTCAGCCTTCAGCGCTGAAGCTACGTTAGACAGGTAGTTTCTTCTTTCTCCGATCATTACTACTACTTCATCCTCCGAGGTCCTTAATTCCATACGTTTAGCCGCACAATCCAACACGGCTCGGTGCTCTACTAGCCAGTCCATTCCAAGTATAAGTTCAAACTCCTCAAAGGGTAGTTCCATTAAGTCAGCCCGAAGGTTCACTCCTTCAATCTCTAGGGGTACATTCCGAAAGATCTTATCCACCACTACAGTTTGGCCTAATGGGCTTACTACAGTCATCTGCCTATTAGAAAGTTCAGAGTCTAGGCCTAGTGTTCCCACTACACTATATGCAACATAGGAATGGGTCGAGCCCACATCAATAAGAGCAAAATAGGGCTTGTCATAAATAAAGAACGTACCAGTTATAACATCCGGCGCGTCTCCATCCTCCCTCCGGCGAACCGCATAAACCAAACCTGGTTACCTTGCCTCAGCATTAGCAGCGCCTCTGCCTTGTGTTCCTCGTCCTCTGCCAGCACCATTACCTCTGTTATTCGAACCACGACCTCGTTGAGGCTGTTGTCCTCCTCTACCAGCCTGACTAACTAACTGCGAGTGAGCTGGTCGGCTTTCTTCTCGAGTTCTTGGGACAATCCTTGATCACATGGTCCTTGGACCCACACCTAAAACATCCTCCTGTTTCCTCCAAAGACTCTCCCAAGTGCTTCTTTCCACACACATCACAAGGTCGATACCGCCCTTCCGATCCGACTTAGCGACCTCGCGGCCCATCAACTCTAGGCCTCTTATGAACCTTTCCAGATGACCCAAAACCTCTTTTGGGCCTATTCCTATCCATAGCCTGCCTTTTAGAATCCTTGATTCCCTCGGCCACCTTGGCCTTTTCTACCAAAGCAGAAAACTCCCGCTCCTGATGCGGTGCTATCAACAGTCTCAGATCATCCCTTAGCCCGTCCTCAAAACGGACACAGCGCTCATGCTCAGTTGCCACTACACCTCGAGCATACCGGCTTAACCTCAAGAATTCAGCCTCATATTCTGCAACAGACTTGTTCCCTTGAACCAGCCCCAGAAAGGCCTTCCTTTGCTCATCAGTATACCTTGTTCCCACATACTTTTTCTAATAAGCTTCCTTAACGTATTCCTAGATCAGATCCTCCGCTGTTGCACCATCCCGAACAGTTAACCACCATTGATACGCTTCATCGCGTAACAGTTCCACCATTCCTTTTAACTTCTTCTCAAGGGTCAGGTCAAGCTCATCCATGATGCGATCAGTTGCTTCCAACCAGTACTCAGCTGTACTAGGGGCCACACCCGATACTCCACGAAACATTTTGGCTTCATTAGCTCGGAGCCGTTCAGGCACAGAATTTCAATTTCCGAATTTCCTCCCGCACCACCACCAACTCCAAAACTCGCGGCCACGACTGCGACACAAAGATCATCATCCGCCCGAGCTTGCTGCTCAACACCAAAAGCTGGGGGTGGTGGTGGCGGTGGTATCTCATTGTCAGACCCTTGACCCGATCTAACGGGTTCTGACACAGTCATCCTTCCTCTACCTCGTCCACGACGACCACGTCCTCTAGAGCTCATTTCTAACGTCGAAATCGATTAAGAGGTTTTATGAATTAGTCATTGTTCCACTTGTTTACATGAAGAAATTTTATGATGAGTTTTAGGAGTGGTTCTTTCGTATTCATACATGCACACAGTCTTTCCATTCATTCATTCATTCATCAAACAAGTATGAACTTTCGTTCATTCAGAGAAACGTTGCAGTTTTCATTGTTGTTGTTTCTCCACTACCCAGGGGTATTTTCGTAATTTTGTCCTACAGGGTATTTTCGTAATTTTTCAAAAGAAAAAGTTTCTTGGTGATTTTGTCAAAAAGTATTTTGGAAATTTTGAATTTTCGGGGTATTTTGGAAAAATTTTGAAATCCGGGGCCTTTCGGTAATTTTGAAATTCCAGGGGTATTTCGATAATTTTTTTCACAACCGGGATAAATTCACAAAATCTAATGAATCAGGGATATTTTAAAAGTTGCAACACTTTGAGGGTTCTTTTTGAGAATTGTACTTTCCAAAACAGTGCTGTTGCAAAAATTTTGGAAATCAGGGCTATTTTGGTAATTTTGTAAGTTAAGGGCAATTTTGTAATTTTCCAAAATCAAGGTATTTTTGATATTTTGCAAATTAGGGTTTTTGAGTTTTTATAAAATAATGAAATTTTGGGTAAAATTGTGGGGTAGTTGGACATTTTATAAACCAAGGGTATTTTGGTAATTTTACCACTAGGGCATTTTTGTAATTTCATAAAGCGGAAATTTTTCGAAAAATTTTGTAAAGATGGTTTTCACAATTTTAAAAGAAAGTTTTAAGAGTTTTAAAACTAGGGTTTTGTTGTTTTTATAAAAACACGGCTAGTTCCCTTTCGAGTTTTAGTTATCGTGTTTAGCCTATAACCGAGTCCTCTTGGTCAGAGTGAACCAAAGCTACGCACCAGGCAGGATTCGAGTGGAGAGGAGGTGAGTCACCCGGACTGCTTAAATACCAAGCTCCCACCGAAACCATTCCTAGACATGCGCATGCAGGTTGCCACACCTCTCGAGCCCTGCGGGTTAGTGTGAGCAGAAGCTACGCACGGTGGGATTCTCTGAAGAGGAGGTGAGTCGCTAGGACTGCTTAAATACCAGGCTCTTCCAGATCCAATCCTAGACATGCGCACAGGGGTTACACACCCTAACTCAGTGACTTAGCCATGGGTTTGTTTAACGTTCCTTAAGTCCTATGTGTTAGTGTTTGAGTAGACTAGTCCTAGGGTTCAAGTTCCTATCATGCTATTCTACGTTCCATACCTTTTTTTTACCCTTCCATAATTCTTAAATCATATAATCACATAATCACACAAATGGTTAGGGGTACTTACCTGGTGGACTGCGGGTCGGAGACTTGGGTGCCATGCCAGAACAACCTGCTTATTTCCAAAAAATATTTTCATAAAACTTACTTGGGCTCGCTTTGAAAACGTTTTGGGCCTTAAACCTCAGTCCGAGAGTTTAAAACGGGCTCTGATACCAAACTGAAACACCCCAAACCTGGCCCACGAGCTTTGACCAGATTTGGTATGTCCCTCGAGTACACCGGTTCAAATCCTTTTGTTACTTTGCGAAAAACTTGTGCGATTTTTTAAAAATTTTGTTTTGGGTTGGGCTTGTGTTGAAACGGATTTAATTTTATTTTGAAAACCCCTTTTTAATATTAAGTGATAAAACATTTAAGGTTTAGTTTAAAGAAATTTTACCTAAACTTTAATAAATAAGGTTCATAAACATAATAAATAAATAAAAATAAATGTAAAATGATTCAACTATGGCCTTATGGCCTTATTACATCAAATAATTTCCAAATAATTCAAGTACTTAAAAACTCATAGTCCATAAAAATAAAGACTTCATGTTGAGCATGGCCACCACAAGTTCTATCGTCCCGTTCATCACTGTTAATCACCTGAAACATGGCCCCACAACGGGGTGAGTCAAACAGACTCAATGTGTACACGACACTAAGTCATAATAGAATCAGGCATACAAGAGTTACTCATTCAAAATAATGAATACAAGTTATGATGCATTCCCAAACCCAAACCTAATTGTCCATCCGCTACACACCCCCGTACCTGCCAATCACATCGTGGGGACTACTAAGTCGACCCTCCTTCCACTACACACCAAATTGCGGTCTTAAGTCACCGCATTCGTGGTCTTAGGCCACCATGTTCAGATTACTGTGGTCTTAGGTCACCACTTTCAGACTACTGTGGTCTTAGGTCACCACTTTTCAAATATCACGGTCTTAGGTCACCGTGTTCGTGGTCTTAAGGCACCACATCCACTTCCCCTTTCAAAATAAAACCCATATGCCCATAACATATTATGCAATTACAAGCCAAAGTTCACATTCTTATCATATTCTCATGTTACAAATAACATTTTTCATATTCCTAGTAGAAATAGGAAACGTACCTGAGTACTTAGTACCTTAACATGATACCTTAGCCACTTTCATATTCTTAATGTCACATATTTTAATTAAACATGCCATAAAACGTATTATGAAGTAGTGTGGGGTACACACCTGATTCGCTTAGAAATTCCTTGAGATCCCGAAAAGCTTGATCTAATGCTTAGATCCTTAATCCCTACATTTGATTTATCACTTATTACCTTAATAAAAAGCCATTCGGCCAAAATTCCAAATCCTAGTAGGATTAGTATTCTTACCTTGTTTGCCGATTTGATTAATAATGAAATCCCGAAATCTATAGTATTCCTTCCTTAAAATCCGCTAGCCACCAAATCATTTAACTATGTCAGTTTCTGGCTTTTGAAAAAATAGGAAATAGTGCTAAATACCAAAAAATATAAGCCTTGGCCGAATACTTACCCTGTGGATTCTAAAATCCCGAATTGGATCCTTGTTTCTTTAATGCTATCGAAATATCTATACACATATGTTAGATTTTAGTCTAACTTGAAATCATACTTATGGCCTATGGCCGAATATCACTTTATTGTCTTACCTTGATGCCTTAAATCCCGAAAAATCCTTCTTACAGTCGACTTGAGACAGATCCCGAAAGAGTTCTTCATATTTCGGCCAAAATACAATATGAGAGATTAGTCTCCAAATTTCGACAGGCTTAAAAAGAAAAATAATGGAAACTGAGTCTAGATCTTACCCTTACTTGGAGAAATCGGCAACACCTATGCTTGAAGCCTCTCCAAAATTTGGCTTTTGAATGGATTGGAAGGAAAGAAACAGGAAGAAAAGAAAGATGAAGAGAGTGGCTTGCTTTACTAGAGTTTTTGGTCTTGGCAAAATAGCAGAGAAAAGAGAGAACTTGCTAGGGAAAAATTTCGGCAGAGAGAGGAGAATGGCTTAGGGAAATTCGGCAAAGGAGAGAATGAATGAAAATTAGCCTTATTTTCATCCCTTAGACAAATTTACTAGGCTAGAGTCCCCTACTTGGCCACCACTCTTCTTTATTTGATAACTTTATCTCTTTAATTTAAAATAATAAGAGAATAATCCTTTATTATCCCTTGAAAATAATCCAATTAAAAATCCTTTATTTATCACCTTATTAATCAAATATTAAAGAGAATAAAACTCCTCCTTTCTAGAAGGCTTGTGCCGTCCACCTCAGAGCTTCTGGAAGCAAAATAAAACTTATTTTATTTGCCTCCCAACTGACTTGAACTCAGGCCCAACACCGTGCATGTGGCGCCATTTCCAGAGACCCTAAGTGGCATCTTCAGGCCACTTTTCCAAGCCTATTTGTGTGTCAAATCTCACAAACTTTTTCTTTTAAGGCCACCTTGCCTTTATTCCCTACTTTAAAACTTAAAACTTGACATTTCTAAGTCATTTCTAAGTTTCCAAAAATTTTCGTTCGGCTCTGTAAACTTGACATTTTCTTACATTTCCAAGTTTCCAAAAATGTTCACTTTCCTCTTTTGAATCATTTCCTTACATTTCCAAGTTTCCAGAAATGTTCACTTTCCTCTTTTGAATCATTTCTAGATCATGTCTATACATTTTCAGGTTTCTAAAAATGTTCATTTCCAAATCATTTCCATTCATTTTCGGGTTTCCAAAAATGTTCAAAATTTATTCTTAGTACATAAAACATGTCACTTCGTACAACTAAACCGAAAATGCATAGGCCCTTTTCAGGATGTTACACCAACCTCTTGAGTATTCAACACAAATACGAGATAGGACTCACACCCTTTTCTCAAACATTTCTCAGCCACTAAGGAAGAAATCATCACTGGTAGACTATCCGATCCACCTGATTCAACCCGAACCACATCTCCACTCTCACATTTCAATTCAATGTACTTACTACCACAGTTCACTAAAACACTATGGGTAGTCAACCAATCCATGCCTAGGATCAAATCAAACTTATCAAACGATAACAACATCAGGTTTGCCGAAAAACAATAATTCTCAATTAGTAAAGGACAATTTTTACACACTTTGTCCACTAACACATGCTTTCCTAATGGGTTTGACACCTTAACCACAATAATTGTAGACTCAACGGTCATACTCAAACTAGATGCTAATCTCATGCAAGTATAAGAATGAGTAGACCTTGGATCTATTAAAGCAATAACAAAGGTGTCAAAAAGAGAAAAATTACCCGTTATCACATCTGGGGAGGATGCCTCTTCGCGAGCGCGAATAGCATACGTCCTCGCAGGTGCCCGACCCTCCAGTCTCACAGTAGAATCTCTGGACGCACCTCTACCACTATTTTCACCTCTCGGGTTCTTAGGTGGTCTACCTCTTGCAGACACATCACTGGATCTTATCTCTTGCTTCTCTTCCTTATCATCCCTCTCGGGACAGTTTCTGATAAAGTGATCAGGGAAGCCACACTTATAACAGTTCCGACTGTTACCCTAACACTCTTCGGTGTGATATCTACCACAACTTGGACTCTCTGGTTTGCTCTTTGTATTGCCCACACTTTCCATCGAGGTAGTTTGGACTCTCGATCCCGAACAAGTATTGCCCAAGTCTCTATGTGAATAACCTACAGGTGTTGTCGTCCGAGGATTCCCTTCCTTGGATCTTTTCGACTGGGCTTGATACGATTTGCCTATCGGCCTTTTCCTCGCCTCTCGGCTTCGCTCACAACCTTTCTCTTTTCTTTACACAAATCTTCGGCCTTACTTGCCCTTTCCACCAACACAACAAACTCTTTCAACTCTAAAATACCCACTAGGAGTTTGATGTCCTCATTCAGTCTGTCTTCAAACCTCTTACACAATATGGTCTCTTCTGATACACACTCTTGAGCGTATTTGGTAAGCCTAACAAACTCACGCTCATACTCTGCTACTGACATTCTTCCTTGCTTCAACTCAAGGAACTCTTTCCTTTTCCGATCAGTAAATCATTGGCTTATATACTTCTTCCGGAACTCTTCCAGAAAGAAATCCAATGTCACATGCTCTTTCAGGACCACTAACGTCAATGTTTTCCACCAATGGTATGTCAAATCTCTTAGCAAGGATACAACACACTTCAAGCTCTCTTCAAGTGTACATGAGAGTTCATCGAACACTCTCATTGAGTTCTCTAACCAGAACTCCACCTTCTCAGGGTCATCATCTACCTTAGCTCTAAACTCCTCAGCCCGGTGCTTCCTAATCTTATCCACCAAGGTTTCAACATCCTCACTACATCCATTCTTTGAGGAGCCACTGGATTTGGCTGAGGTATAGGAGGAGGTGGAGGAGGTTGAGCATTAGGGTTCGCTCGAACATAGTCTGAGTACCAAATACTCATCATCTGGGGAAAGGCTTCCCACACCTCTTCCCCTTGACCCCTAGCCTCGGGTCCACTTTGTACCGGCACGATTCCTTGCTCAGGAGTCGGTGCATTACTAGCTGCTTCATCAGCAGTAGATTCATCAGGATCCATTTACTATATAAAACAAGATTTAAATCATCAGAAACCACCACACTATCATTGTACACTTATGGCATGTATAGCTAGACTTTTACACCCGCTATGGTAGTCCTAGAACCGACTAAACCATAGCTCTGATACCACCAAATATAACACCCCTCACCCGAGATCTATGCCAGAACCGGGCCCGAGGAGTTATCGAATTAAAACCTCATGATCGTCACTTAGGCTCACCATGACTACTCTCTTAAGTCACCTCAATAACCTCTTTCTCGACTTACGAGGCCTCACTCATACACACGAGGGCTCTCGAGACTATTTTGGAACCTTTTCAATTTTTAATTTTTCTCTTTTATACAGGACTCACACGCTCGTGTAAGATAAGGTACGCCCGTGTATAGACCCACACGCCCATGCTCCACAACTGTGGAAAATACTGACGATATACACACGGCCTCAAAGCCTAGTCACACGCCCATGTGGGTAACCCGTGGCCAACACTGACTAAAATCACACGGCTTATGCACATGCCCGTGTGACTAGTCCGTGGTCCATTCTAACTAAAAATGTCAACAGGCAAGGGACACACGGCCAAGTCACATGACACACGGCCTAGACAGATGCCCGTGTGCCTATCCACATGGACTAGAACAAAGCTATTTGCTAAGCCCTTCTCACCCTTATAGCATACACAACATGCACTCATCCAACAGATCCATAATCAACTCAAATAAAATCACAATCTCACATAGATGCCTACAATCTTTTCATATTATAAGGTAGCCAACAACTAAGGCATTATACAAAATGGACTATCCATCTAAAGGCCAACACTTCTTAGCCATTTACAACAAAATTCACTAGCTTGTCTAGTCCCTATACATGCCATATACAAAACATTGAGTCTCATGTACCAGAGTGTGCTGATAGTGTGGGCGATATTCCAATTGATTCTCGTATCTCGATTTAATACTTTTACTCTATAAGACAAGGGGAAAGAAAAGGAGTAAGCTTTGAGCTTAGTAAGTTCACACTTAAACAATTTAGCATCATAGTATAAGCTAAACAACAATTAGCGTTATACTAATAAATAATGTACAACTATGCTTACTCTTTCTATCCCTTACCACATTCCCAAAACATCAAGAGTCACATACTCATAACCATTGAAATGCACCCCTGCATTCAATATCACATTTATAAAATATACCACACAACATCATTTCTCGATAATTCATCCACACAGCTACTTAACTCAATAATACAACCACACAGCTAATTTCTCAGTGGTTTCGCACTTAGCCCACCACAATCAATTATTAAGGTAGCATCGCACTTAGCCTACCACAAATGTAATCATAATGGTTTCACACATAGCCCACTAGACGATATACCTAACGATAGCATTGCACATTGCCAGCTTATCGTCAATATGCATTAAGATGGTATCGCACTTAGCCCGCCATTTAGCATTCTCACCACACATTCATATATCTATTTACTTAACCATACATCCATTCACAAATTCTAACACATTCATCCCACATAGGTTCTCAATCATTCTCAATTATTCTCAATCATGCTACACACTAGCTAGCATTAACAAATTGTAAGTATGAATGCATTGTTTATGCATAGACTTACCTTGATACTCAAGAGTATAGGAACGTGCAATTTAGTCTACCATCTTGCTCTTGCCTCGGTTTCAATCTGGGCTTTATTTTTCTTGATCTATAATGAATAAATCAGCTCATTCAATACACACATTGACTAAATTGACCCTTATCTCATACTTTAGCAAAATTACTATTTGTCCCTAAACTTTCTCATAATTACACTTTTGCCTCAAGGCTAGTAAAGTGATTTTTATTGAACTTTCTAGCCTTTCATGCTTAGCCGAATCACTTACTCAACTAAATCATTCATCAATTCTCACTAAATCACACATGTATGACCAACTTAAAACTTTCACAAACTAGTCCCTACATGCATTTTCATGGAAAATCACTTAGCAAAAAATATTTCTACTACATCAAACTTCCATATTCTTCAATAAAACATCAAAATACATGCATGTCATACATGGGTACATTTTTGAACGTCCATCATAGCTCATCAAATAGCTAAAAATAGCTTATTCATGCTACAAGGACTTCAAAAAACGAAGAATATCAAAAACGGGGCTTGAATGCACTTACTAGCAAGCTTGAAAAATTTGAAGAACCCTAACAATGGCTCTTGAAATTTTCGGCAGCCTTGGAGAAGAAGATGAATGAATTTTGTCATCTTTTCTCCTATTTTAATCATTTAATTGTTAAATGACCAAAATGCCCTTTTTGATAAACTTTCAATTTTAACTCATCCATGCCCAATTTTGTCCAAAAATTAGAATTTGTGTAAATTGCTATTTAAGGACCTCTAGTATATTTTCTAAAGCCATTTCACACAAATAGCTTATAGAATCTCACATTTTGCAACTTTTTCAATTTAGTCCTTTTGGACAAATCAACCAAAATTTCACAAAATTACTTTATGAAACTTCCACACTAACATGCAAACATAACATAAACCTCATAAACCCATACATAGACCTCAAATTTTGTGGTCTCACACCACTATTTTGTCTAGGCCCTAAATCGGGATGTTACAACATATGCTCTAAAGAGCTTCATCTGGATTACCCGTTCGGGCTAAATTGAACCCATAGCATATGCTCGAGATGACTCATATCAGGATTGCCCATTCGCAACATATGCATGACCTCATTCATTTCGGGAATAATTATCAAGCATGTGGCCAATCTCATATATTTATGCATTTATGCAATTTAAATATTCACATTCAACTCAAGCATAAAATTAACATTTTTATCTTTTATCATTTGTCGGGCATTATTATTGATCAGGCACTTTCGTTTATCGGGCTTTAATGAGTATGTGATCATTTTGCATATTTATGGCATTTATACAACTCAAAAACACAACATTTAATTCAACCATAAAAACATATACAATTTATTTATACGAAACTTACCTCGACAAATGTTCGTGTACATAAATCTACTAATCCGACATTTTCCTCCTTTCCTCGTTCTAGCTCTGAATTCGGTCTATCCAAATCTATTCGAGTAAATTTAACACCAGTTTATCATATTTGATATTTAGGTGGACTCAATTTACGTCCTAGGAAAAATTACCATTTTGCCCCTAACTTTTCCCTAAATTTTGATTTCATCCCTAAGCTCGTAAAATGAAACTTGTGCAATATACTCCTTATTAAGCCTAACCAAAATCCCATTACAAAATTTACATCACATGTATTCATAAAAATTCAAACTTTTTCATCAAATTTCACAACTTTACATTTTAGTCCCTAAATCATGTTTTCATCAAAAATCATTTTGTAAAAGTTGTTTATCTATCAACCTTTCATTTTCTATAAATTTCAAATTTTCAGCATATACATTCGTGACCCGTTTTCCATACTTTGATAACTTCTCAAATTGATCCTCCAAATAGATAGATTAAGCTATCCATGTTTCAAAAATATCAAAAGTTACTAAAAACGGGCCAAGAAAACTTACCAAATTTGGCCATGAAAGTTTTTGCTCTCTCTCCTAGGGTTTCCATGTATTTTTGGGGAAGAAGATGATAAAATAAGATGATATTTCTTTTTATCATCTTTTAATTAATTAAATTATTTGATTTTCGAATTTAATCCTTGCCCTTTTTCTAAATTTCCATGGATGAGTCACCATAATATCTACATACTTTTTATTAATGGTCTAATTACCATATAAGGACATTAATTTTTGAATTCCATAGCTATTTGATCCTTCTAGCTACTAGAATCTAACTTTTGCATTTTATGCGATTTGGTCCTTCCTGTAATTGAAAACTTAATCAATAAAACTTTCTTATCAAAATTTTCACATGACATGTCTATCATAATACGGACCATATAATAAAATAAACTAAATTATATTTTTGGCTCGAATTTGTAGTTCTAAGACCACTGTTCCGATTTCACTGAAATTAGGCTGTTACTCTACCCCCCTAAGAAATTTTCGTCCTCGAAAATTTTAATAGTAAAGAGATTCAGACATTATTTTCTCATAGTCTCCTCTAGTTCCTAGGTAGCTTCTTCTACATCATGTTATTGTCAGAAAACTTTAACTAAAGCTACCTTTTTATTTCTTAGTTTTTCTCTTCAAGTGCCAGAATATCAATCAATCTCTCACTGTAAGTCATGTCAGGTTGAATTAAACATTTATCAAAGCAATAACAAATGATGGGTCTGATCGATACTATCATAACACATATACTCATAAAAACATTGTGAATTATGTAGAACTCTGATAATAATACCAATCAATATGAAACAGGTCCAATTCCTTTCAATAATCTTTATGACCTGATAAACCACATACTTAATTTGCCTTTATGGGCAAACTGGAGAACTTTCTTCCATGGTAAAACTTTCAAAAATATTTTATCGCCAATCTGAAACTCCATTTCTTTTCATTTCAGACTCACGTCAAATTTCTAACCATCAAATACTACTTTTAAACTGTCTTAGATCAAATACTACTTTTAAACTGTCTTAGATCACTTCATCTTTCTTCGGTTTCAAAGAATTAAACCCATTACATGTATCTTGTCTCACTGAACTCAGTCCAAGACACCGAAGTTTTACATTTGTGACCATATAAAGCCTCATACAGTATAATTTTGTACTTGACTTTAAACTGTTAAAATAAGCAAATTCAACCCAAGGCAAATAGTTTTCTCAATTATCTTAAAATTCAAGTACACAACATCGAAGCATTGTAACACCACTAATCCTTATCCGTTGTTGGAATAGGGTTTCAGAGCATTATCAGAACTTTCAGAACATTTTACAAATAATTACGTAAATTACTTTTCATTAATTGAAATCATTCAAAATGTCCCTTAATTGGAACCTGAAGGCCCAATACGAGCATTAGAATCGAATCGGGACTTAATCAGGAACTCAAAGAATTTGTTGTGACATTTCAAAAAATTTCCAAGGTGCAAGGTTCACACGCCCGTGTGGTCCAAGGGACACGTCCATGTGACTCTGGAACACGCCCGTGCTGGAGGCTGTGTTTGACCCCGTGTAACTCTCTGACTTGTCCACACGGCCATGCCACACGCCTGTGTGGTTAATTAATTCAATTCAAAATTAGGTGTAGGTTTCACACGGCCAAGGCACACGCCTGTGTGCTAGGCCGTGTAGCACACACGGCTGAAACACACGCCCGTGTCTATGCCCGTGTGCTCAATTCTGAGCATTCTGCTTCTCAAAAATTAAGGTCCAAGGGACATACGGCCTAACCACATGCCCATGTTACCAGGTCGTGTGTCACACATGGTCTAGACACACGCCCGTGTGTTTGCCTGTGTGGAAAAAATGAAGCTATTTCCAGCTTTATTTGTCACCCAAAATTTCACCCAAGACCTGCACTTGAAACACACATCCAATACGAACCATTCAAGCATTCAAATTAGGAAATTTTCATCATTCAACATGGCATACCATTACATGCATATGTGTTTATAAAATTACATTGGATTAACTTAGGCACTAACATCATTTTATCACATCTACATAACATATCACATATGAATATATCATCATGAACATGCCTGTGCTGGAGGCTGTGTTCGACCCCGTGTAACTCTCTAACTTGTGCACATGACCATGCCACACGCTTGTGTGCTTAATTAATTTAATTCAAAATTAGGTGGAGGTTTCACATGGCCAAGACACATGCCCGTGTACTAGGCCGTGTAGCACACATGACTGAGACACACGGTCGTGTCTATGCCCGTTTGCTCAATTCTGAGCATTCTATTCTCAAAAATTAAGGTGCAAGGGACATACGGCCTAATCGCAGGCCCATGTTACCAAGCCGTGTGTCACACATGGTCTAGACGCATGCCCGTGTGTTTGCCTGTGTGGAAAAAATGAAACCATTTCTAGCTTCATTTGTCACCCAAAATTTCACCCAAGACCTACACTTGAAACACATATCCAATACGAACCATTCAAGCATTCAAATTAGGCAATTTCCATTATTCAACATGGCATACCATTACATGCATATGTGTTTATAAACTTACCATGGATTAACTTAGGCATTAACATCATTTTATCACATGTACATAACATATCACATATGAATATATCATCATAACCTACTTAATCATACCAAAATAAGCCATTCTAATGGCCAGGTTACAAAAACATCATTTTCAAGCCTGATAAATCGTAAAAGTAACATATTTTAAGCCCACATTTAACATGCTTTTGGATGATTTAAGTCTTGAATTATGTAATTTGGTGCTCTTAATCCTTTGTTTTCATGTTTTATACTCAAAAGAGCATCGGATGATGAAAAGAACGAGAAACGAGCCCAGAATAGAGTAAATGGGCCATATCACGAAATCAACACGGCCTGGGCCCAAGATCACATGGTCATGCCTCATTCAACATACTCGAACACGGCATGGCCACGATTCACACGGGCGTGTGCCATGGGCGTGTCCTTGTCGCGGCCAAGAGGAGGTTTACTAAGAATAGGATACTTGGAGGCAAAGAAACACATTTCAAAGCCTATTTAAACACTCTAATAGGAATTCTACTCGGATTGTGACATTTAGGGGCCAAGTAAGGCATCTCAAAGCCTATATAAACACCTTAAGGGGCAACTTAAGCTGGGACTTCAGCAGAAGCCTTCTGCAAGGGCTTTTGTTTGGGGAACCCAAGGCTTTATTCAGCGGGCGTCCAGCAAGGCCAAAGAAGGTAGATTTGTGGGGATTTACTCGAAGATAGCCAGTTGATCCATCTCAAGAAGCCGGAATCATACTCAAGACGGATGATCTCTCCTTCAATTCCTTCAGGGGTTTTAGGGATTTCTTATGTTTTGTTTTATCTTTTCTTCTGAGATGTTTTCTTTTATTGTTATGAACTAAACCCTCAGATACCTGAGGGGGATGAAACATAAGATGAATCTTGTTATCGTTTGCTGAACTATATGATAAATATTTGACTTGTTCTTAATTATGTGTTCTTAATTCTTGTCTTAATATTTCTGTGATATTAATTCAAGTGTGACGTGCTTAGGTGGAGGAGTAAAAGTCCATGGCTAAGAGTAGATCTAGCATAATTAAGTGGAGTTGACCGCACGCCTAGAGATAGGGTGACGAGATTTTGCCAGATTAGGGTGAAACCTAATATGGGAGTCCATACATCGAGTTAATGCAATTCTAGGGGTTTTAATTAGAAAGAGATTTCAATTAATCAACCTAGGGTTAGACGTTAGTCGCCTCGAGAGAGGGATTAATATAACTTAGGGAATCCTACGGATCAAGTCAAATGAATAAATCATCTAGTTCAGAGTTAGATAACAAGTGAAGTCTAGGTAGATTCTTCCTCGGGTATCGTCTTAATCAATTTGTTTTTCCTAAAGTTATTTTCCCCAATTTCATTCTTTTTTGACTTTGCATCTTTAGCATAGTTGTTAGTTAATTTTATATTAGATAAAAATCCATTTAGTTCTTAGGCTGAATAATAAAAAGAAAGTTAGTATTAGTACTTTTGGTTCCTTTGGGTTCGACAATCCGGTCTTGCCTTAACTATACTACTATTCGATAGGTGCGCTTGCCTCAAATCATTGTCATAGTTAGTTCCCAGGCTCGATCATCCTTTATATAAATTTTAAGACTTTGACATCGCATAAAACAACGATCAAGTTTTTGGCGCTATTGTTGGGGAACTAAAATATTAAGAAATCTCAATCTTTATTACTTTAGCCATTATTATTATTTTTATTGCTTCTTTTTTTCACTTTGCTAATTTTTCTTTTATTTGATTTTGGCAGATAAAGGAGATGGCACTAAATAACTATTAGTGGCAAGTTATGAGGACAAAGCCAACAAAAGTAACCGATATCTACAACCTCGACCCAATAACCATGCTATCAAACCATGTAGAGCTTTTAAGTAAGAAAATTTACAGTTTATGTGGTTCTTTGTAGGTACATCCAGTTATGCAGTGCAAAACAAGTGGAGGTGTGGCGAATCCTAAGTACCCACCCTACGAACATGGCATGGAAAGTAACTACACGGGTAACTATTCTAGACCTCAAAATAATTATTATAGTAACACATATAATGCAGGTTGGAAGAACCACCCCAATTTCTCATGGGCTAGTTAAGGAAATTGTAACAGCCCGGTTTAGACTCTAGTCAGAATAGTGGTTTTGAGACCACAAATCTGAGTTCGTAAAAATATTTTAATGATATTTTCTTTGTGAATGATATGTGACATAGTCTGTGTGAAAATTTTGTGTGATAATCTGATCGTTTGTGTGTCAAATTAAGAGAAACGACTGAATCATGTATTGAGTAAAAGCTATGTGCTGAGTTATAAATACCTAAGTGTTGATGTCTTTATATTGTGGAGGCCTTATGAGGTAATTATGCCATAAATATGATAGTGGATGGCAATGGATAAGTGTGACAATGATGTTTAAATGTTTTATTTATTGATATAAAGGTTAATTTAGTAAATGGCATAATAATAATATATATGTTATAATAAAAAAAATCAAGCTTAAGTGGGTGTGTTCAATCTCCTTCCACCATTTGTAAACGAAAGTAATAGAGGGTTTAAGGCTTTGAAACATTCGGCCATCTTAAGCTTCAATTATAAGTGTTTTATGTTCGATTTTTGTTAATTTCTACGTTTTTGTAATCATTGCTTTGTGCTCTAGCTAACCCATGTTGAAATTTTGTGAATTAATGATGTTTGTGTGAGATGCCATTGATGTTATGTTGAGCTTTGTGATATTTTATGGTGTTAAATTGAAGATATGAGCTAGATGGATATACTTTTATTCATGAATTTTTGATGAATTTATCTAAGGCTAAATTGAAAAAATGGTAAATTGAGGGACTAAATTGTGAATTTGATGAAAAATGTGGGCTTATGTGTGATGTATATGTATTCGGCTAGATATGTGTATGTGTGGATTTTGTAGATTTGGTGATTTTATGAAATAGGGACTAAAGTGTCAAAATGTGAAAACATGAGGGCTATCATGCAAAATGCCCTAAATGTGTGTATGTGGACTGGCGATTGAATGGATTGAATTTAAATGTGTATAGAACAAGAGAGAAGAGGTTTGGATCGAGATCGAGGCAAAGATAAAGTGCTCGATTAATCGACTGTATCGATAGTCGACATTCGAGGTAAGTTCGGATATAATACATGTTGTTAACATGTGATTTTGTATTTTGAAATGAATGTATATATGTGTATGAGATTGAGATGCTATGTGCAAGGTTATGTTAAGGACATTAAGTGTGCGATATTAAAATCGAAACAGAAACGAATAGCACTGTGTGTGCGATGTTATAAAAGCTTCGGTTTATAGAATTGGCATTGAGTGTGCGTTACCAAGATAAGTCGGTTGAAAGATTTGGACACTATGTGTGCGATGATTAATATGTACCGACCGACCGTGTATTAAGCACTGAGTGTTCGATTTAGTTGAATGAATACCAAATGATGATCAACAAGTAATATCAAGCAATTGAGTAACTTGGAAATTGAATACTATGTGTTAGCCAAGGTATGTCTTGAACCTTTGTGGTTGATGAATTTATAGATAAAGCTTTAGATGGATGAATGAGTATTTTGGCTATGGATGATATGGTATGGATAAGAGAGAATTGATCTATATGATGATTTTTGATTATGTTAATTTGTTTTGATTACACGAATATATTGTATATCGAACTTACTAAGCTTTATAAAGCTTAGTGTGTGATTTGTTTCTCTGCTTTGCAGTGTCAGTAAAGCTAGCTCGGATCAGGGGATCGTCAGCTTCTCAATCACACTATCGAACTTCTATTTTAGGGTATTTTGGAAAGATGCACATAGTTAAAATATGGCATGTATAGGCTGGTCAATTGAATTATGTTTGACAGTTTGTAAGTAGCCATGAGAGGTGGCTAGATATGTGCTAATCTTAGCATGAATGAACTTGGTATATGTGATGCATCTTTTGGTATGGATTGTGGGTTGAGAAATTGATTATTGAATGGTAAGTTTGTGTTGATAAAATGCTAGCATGAATTAGTGAAATTGAGAAAGGAATGATGTTTGGAATGGAATGTATTATGCTTGTGATGAGATAAGTTTTGGTAGTGAAATTGTCATGGTTGGAATTGGTATTGAATGCATGGGTTGAATGACTATTTTGGTATGTTTTTGATGGTTATATGTGCATAAGATGTCTTGATAAAATGGCTTGTAGGTTAGACCCTAAGTGGGTGGCACTTTGGCCTTACAAAATGGCCTATAATGTCACACGGTCTAGGCGCACGGGTGTGCCTAAAGACCGTGGGTGAATTGGCATAATGCAGCTTAGTAGTACACAGCCTCGACACGGAGGTGTCAGCTGGCCGTGGTGTACAAGTCAGTAGCTAGCTAAGAGCGCACGGCCATGGCACTCGGGCGTGCTTGGTGGCCGCGGTGGAAAAGTTAGTATATATCCACGGGGAGGACAGACGGGGGTGACCAGCAGCCGTGGAGGGAACACGGTCTCCTCCCACAGCCGTGTATGTATTTCTGTTTAGTCCCGACCCCTCTTTAGTATGTGAAATAGGTCTCGTAGACCTTGATAAGGAACATCATGATTTTAATTGAATGTGATTGAATATGATTGATTTTGTGTCGTAAAATTTTAGATGTTAAATGTTTTGATTGATCGGTAATACCTCTTATTGGTTAGGGGTGTTACATTTTGTTGGTATCAAGCCTTTTTCTGAATTATGAGTGAGTGGTTTACGGAGTTCGTTCGAACGAATCCGGCTGCTCCACAACCTCCACCCCGGCAAGTACCTGTTTTGCCTCAAGTTGTAGATCCGAACAGATTGAATAAACCACCTGTAGACAAGATTCAAAAATATGGGGCCGAAGAGTTTAGGGCCACATCAGATGATGATGCTAAGCGAGCAGAGTTTTGGCTCGAGAATATAATTAGAGTATTTGATGAGATGTCGTTGAACCCTGATAAGTGTATTAAGTGTGCAGTTTCCTTGTTGAGAGAATCACCTGGGTTTTCTTTAAAGCTGAGTTCAAAAAGAAGTATATCAGTCAACGCTTCATTGATAAGAAACGTAAAGAATTTTTAGAATTGAAATAGGGTTAGTTGTCTGTTACTGAGTACGAGCGAGAATTTGTAAGATTGAGTCAATATGCGAGAGAATATGTCCCGACCGAAGCTACTATATGCAAACGTTTCATAGAGGGATTGAATGAATACATCAAGTTATTGGTTGGGATACTCGATATACATGAATTTGTTGTACTGGTTGAGAGAGCTTGTAAAGCTGAGGAACTCAATAAAGAAAAGAAGAAAGCTGATTCAGAAGCTCGGAAGGAAAGAAAGAGATCGATGAATAAATTTTCTCAACCTTCTTCTAAGAAATATAGAGTTGCAAGCAATCGTTCAAATGCTTTGTTTGGACATCCAAGTAGAGATCGTTCGAGACAAAGTACTGGTTTATAGATTCAAGCTCCGAATGAATCAAGCGTTGGCAGTGTTAAGAGTAACAAGCCTGAGTGCAGACAATGTGGAAGACGACATGTGTGAGAGTGCTGGGGCAAGTACAACAATAGAGTTTATTGTAAGTGTAGATCCTGAGATCATTTCATTTGAGATTGCTCGAAGATGGTGGAAGAGGAAATGTTCAGAATGAAAGACCGAGTAATGTGACGGTTAGAGGTAGACCACCCAGAAACACCAGAAATGTGAATGATAGCCAGAGAGGGACAACTGATACATCTGTGAGATCAGAGGCGAGTGCTCCTGCCCGAGCCTGTTCTATACGTGCACGAGAGGAAGCATCCTCTCCAGACGTCATCACTAGTACTTTCACTTTATTTGATATTGATGTTATTGCATTGTTAGATCCGGGGTCAACTCATTCCTATATGTGTATGAATTTAGTATTGAATAAGACTCTACCTGTTGAGTCTACTAAATTCGTGATTAGAGTATCGAACCCCTTAGACAAGTGTTTTTTTAGTGGATAAAGTGTGCAAGAATTGTCTATTGATGTTTCGTGATATATGTTTTCTGGTCAATTTGATGTTGCTTCCCTTTGATGAAATTGACATGATTCTGGGTATGGATTGGCTTACTCTACATAATGCCATCGTGAATTGTAAAAGAAAGAGTATTGAATTGAGAAGTCAGAATGGTGAGCTAGTTCGAATTGAATCCAGTGATATGAAAGGATTACCAGCTGTCGTATCTGCGATGAAAGCCATGAACTATGTGAGAAAGAGTTGTGAAGCTTATTTGGCATACATGATTGATACAAAAGTGTTGGAAAAGAATGTTGAATCAGTTCCTGTGGTATGTGAATTTCCAGATGTGTTTCCTGAAGAGCTACTGGGATTACCTCCAATTCGAGAAGTGGAATTTGGCATTGAATTAGTGCCGGGGATTACTCCCATTTCTATAGCTCCATATAGAATGGTACCAACAGAAATGAAAGAGCTAAAGTCGCAGTTGCAAGAGTTGACTGACAGAGGATTTGCACGATCGAAGTTTCTCACCTGGGAGCTCTGTGTTATTTGTGAAAAAGAAAGACGGAACTATGAGAATGTGTATTGGTTACCGACAGTTGAACAAAGTGATGATAAAGAACAAATATTCGTTGCCTCGTATCGATGATTTGTTTGATCAGTTAATATGAGCTACAGTGTTTTCTAAGATAGACTTGAGGTCTGGTTACTATCAGTTAAGGGTTAAGAAAGTTGATATGCCGAAAACTGCTTCCAGAACAAGGTATGGACATTATGAATTCTTAGTGATGCCTTTCGGATTAACAAATGCTCCTGCAGTGTTTATGGATTTGATGAATTAGATTTTCAGACCCTATTTGGATCGCTTTGTGGTGGTTTTCATTGATGATATTCTGATTTATTCATGTGATGAGACGCAGCATGCCAAACATTTGAGAACCGTGCTACCACACTACGTAAGAAATAATTGTATGCAAAGTTTAGCAAATGCGAATTTTGGTTGCGAGAGGTTGGGTTTTTGGGGCATACTGTATCAACTGCTGGAATAAGAGTTGATCTGAGTAAAATCTCTGCTATTTTGGAATGGAAGCCTCCGGGAAATGTGTCTGAAGTCCGTAGTTTTCTAGGACTAGCAGGATATTATAGACGATTTGTGAAAAGCTTCTCGATGATTGTAACTCCATTTACAAAATTGTTGCAGAAAGATGTTAGATTCGAGTGGTTAGAAAAATGCCAGCAGAGTTTTAAGCAGTTGAAAGTGCTGTTAACAGAAGCACCAGTGTTGATTCAACCTGAATCGGGCAAAGAATTCGTAGTTTATAGTGATGCATCGTTGAATGGTTTGGGCTGTGTGCTGATACAAGAAAGGAAATTCATTGCTTATGCTTCGAGACAGTTAAAGCCGCATGAAAAGAATTATCCGACACATGACCTTGAGTTAGCTGCAATTGTATTTGCATTAAAAATATGGCGTCATTACTTATTTGGTGAGAAATATCATATTTATACTGATCATAAGAGTTTAAAGTATTTGATGACTTAGAAAGATTTGAACTTGCGACAGAGAAGATGGTTAGAATTGTTGAAAGACTACGAACTTGTGATAGATTACCACCCGGGTAAAGCTAACGTTGTGGCTGGTGCCTTGAGTCGTAAATTATTATATGCTTTGCGAGCTTTGAGTAATCAGATAGATCTATGTGATGATAATACGGTGGTAGCTGAATTAAAAGTAAAACCATTGTTCTTACAGGCTCAGAAGAGTGATAATGAGTTGTTAGCAAAAAGAATTCAGTGTGATTCAGATGCTGTATCGAAATTTTGAGTTGATAGTGATGATTGTTTGAGATTCTGAGATCGGGTTTGTGTTCCAATAAATTCAGAGTTGATTTCGAAGATTTTGACTGAAGCTCACAATAGTCATTTGACTGTACATCTGGGGAGTACGAAGATGTATAATGATCTGAAACAGTTCTATTGGTGGCATGGCATAAAAAGAGATATTTCTGACTTTGTGTCGAATTGTTTAGTTTGTCAGCAAATCAAAGTTGAACATCAAGTTCCGTCTGGTTTGTTACAACCGATTATGATTCCTGAGTGGAAAAGGGAAAGAATTACGATGGACTTTGTGTCGGGATTGCCCTTATCTCTGGGTAAGAAAGATGCAATCTGGGTGATAGTGGATAGTTAACGAAATTAGCTCATTTCGTTCTGGTGAGAACCGATTATTTAGATAAGTTAGCTGAACTGTATATTGATGAGATTGTGAAATTACACGGAGTACCGTTATCATAGTGTCTGACAGAGATCCGAGATTTACCTAGAGATTTTGGAAGATATTGCAAGATGCTTTAGGCACGAAATTACATTTCAGTCCTGCTTTTCATCCGCAAATGAATGGTCAATCCGAGTGAATCATTTAGGTTCTCGAAGACATGCTGAGATGTTGCATACTTGAATTTGACAATACGTGGGAAAAGCACTTATCCTTGATTGACTTTGCGTATAACAACAGTTTCCAATCTAGTATTAAAATGGCACCATATAAGGCTCTTTGCGGTCGAAAGTGTCGAACTCCATTGTATTGGACTGAGCTGAGTGGGAATAAGATTCACGGGGTTGATCTGATAAAAGAGACCGAACAAAAAGTGAAGATAATTTGTGATAGTTTTAAAGCAGCTTCAGGTCGTCAAAAGTCTTATGCAGATTTGAAAAGAAAAGATATTGAGTTTGAGGTTGGTGATAAAGTGTTTTTGAAAGTGTCTCCGTGAAAGAAAATACTTCGATTTGGCCGGAAGGGCAAGCTAAGTCTAAGGTTCATCGGACCGGTATGAGGTTATTGAACGAGTTGAGTCAGTTGCTTATAGATTGAAATTGCCATCTGAGTTAGAAAAGATTCATAACGTGTTTCATGTGTCAATGCTTCGACGGTACAGATCAGACCTGTCTCATGTGATTACTCCTACTGAGGTTGAGATTCAGCCAGACTTGTTGTATAGTGAAGAACCGATTCGAATTTTGGCACGAGAGACCAAAGAGTTAAGAAACAAAAGAATTTCCTTAGTGAAAGTGTTATGGCACAAACACGAGATTGAAGAGGCTACGTGGGAATCTGAGAATGTTATGAGAGAGCAATATCCACACCTATTCACTGGTAAGATTTTTGGGGACGAAAATTCCTAGAGGGAGAGTTGTAACAGCTCGGTTTAGACTCTAGTCGGAACAGTGGTTTCAAGACCACAAATCTGAGGTCGTAAAAATATTTTAATGATATTTTCTATGCGAATGATATGTGACATAGTCTGTTTGAAAATTCTGTGTGATAATTTGATTGTTTGTGTGTCGAATTAAGAGAAAGGACTGAATCGCGTATTGAGTAAAAGCTATGTGCTGAATTATAAATACCTAAGTGTTGATGTCTTTATATTGTAGAGGCCTTATGAGGCAATTATGCCATAAATATGATAGTGGATGGCAATGGACAAGTGTGACCTTGATGTTTAAATGTTTTATTTATTGATATACAGGTTAATTTAGTAAATGGCATAATAATATATATGTTATAATAAAACAAAAATCAAAAGTGGGTGTGCATCTTTTTACACCGTTTGTAAAAGAAAGAAATAAAGGGTTTACGGCTTTGAAACATTTGGCCATATTAAGCTTTAATTAGTAAGTGTTTTATGTTCGGTTTTTTGTTAATTTCTACTTTTTCGTAATCGTTACTTTGTGCTCTAGCTAAACCATGTTGAAATTTAGTGAATTAATGATGTTTGTGTGAGATGCTATTGATGCTATGTTGAGCTCTGTGATGCTTTATGGTGTTAAATGAAAGATATAAGCTAGATGGATATACTTTGTTCATGATTTTTTGATGAATTTATCTAAATAAAGCTAAATTGAAGAAATGGAAAATTGTGGGACTAAATTGTGAATTTGATGAAAAATGTGGGCTTATGTGTGATGTATATGTATTCGGCTAGATATGTGTATTTGTGGATTTTGTAAATTTGGTGATTTCGTGAAATTGGGACTAAAGTGTCGAAATGTGAAAACATGAGGGCTATGATGCAAAATGCCCTAAATGTGTGTCTGTGGACTAAATTGAATGAAATGGTAATTGAATGGATTGAATTTAAATGTGTATAGACCATGAGAGAAGAGATTCGGATCGAGATCGAGGCAAAGATAAAGTGCTCGATTAATCGACCGTATCGATAGTCGACGTTCGAGGTAAGTTCGGATATAATATATGTTGTTAACATATGATTTTGTATTATGAAATGAATGTGTATATGTGTATGAGATTGAGATGCTATGTGCAAGGTTATGTTAAGGACACTAAGTTTGCGATATTAAAATCGAAACAGAAATGAATAGCACTGTGTGTGCGATGTTATAAAAGCTTCGGTTTATAGAATTGGCACTGAGTGTGCGTTATCCAGATAAGTCGGTTGAAAGATTTGGAAACTATGTGTGCGATGATTAATATGTACCGACCGTGTATTAAGTACTGAGTGTGCGATTAAGTTGAATGAATACCAAATGATGATCAACAAGTAATATTAAGCATTGAGTAGCTTGGAGATTGAATACTATGTGTTAGCCAATGTATGTCTTGAACCTTTGTGGTTGATGAATTTATAGATAAAGCTTTAGATGGATGAATGAGAATTTTGGCTATGGATGATATGGCATGGATAAGAGAGAATTAATCTAGGTGATGATTATTCATTATGTTAATTTGTTTTGATTACACGATTATATTGTATATCGAACTTACTAAGCTTTATAAAGCTTACTGTGCGATTTGTTTCTCTGCTTTGCAGTGTCAGTAAAGCTAGCTCGGATTAGGGGATCGTCAGCTTCTCAGTCAGACTATCGGCAATCTATTTTGGGGTATTTTGGAAAGATGCACATAGTTAAAATATGGCATGTTTAGGCTGGTCAATTGAATCATGTTTGATAGTTTGTAAGTAGCCATGAGAGGTGGCTATATATGTGCTAATTTTAGCATAAATGAACTTGGTATATGTGATGCATCTTTTGGTATGGATTGTGGGTTGAGAAATTGATTGTTGAATGGTAAATTTGTGTTGATAAAATGCTAGCATGAATTAGTGAAATTGAGAAAGGAATGATGTTTGGAATGGAATGTATTATGCTTGTGATGAGATAAGTTTTGGTAGTGAAATTGTCATGGTTGGAATTGGTATTGAATGCATGGGTTGAATGACTATTTTGGTATGTTTTTGGTGGTTATGGGATGTCTTGATAAAATGGCTTGTAGGTTAGGCCCTAAGTGGGTGGCACTTTGGCCTTGCAAAATGGCCTATAATGTCACACGGTCTAGGCGCACGGGTGTGCCTAAAGACCATGGGCGAATTGGCAGAATGTAGCTTAGTAGTACACGGCCTCGACACGGAGGTGTCAGCTGGCCGTGGTGTACAAGTCAGTAGCTAGCTAAGAGCACATGGCCATGGCACACGGGCGTGCTTGGTGGCCATGGTGGAGAAGTCAGTATATAGCCACGGGGAGGACACACGGGGGTAACCAGCAGCCGTGGAGAGAATATGGTCTCCTCCCACGACTGTGTCTCCCCTGAATTTTAGAAATGTTTTAAATTTTCATGAAATTTTGTATGTATTTTGGTTTAGTCCCGACCCTCTTTAGTATGTGAAATAGGTCTCGTAGACCTTGATAAGGGACAACATGATTGTAAATGAATGTGATTGAATATGATTGACTTTGTGTCGTAAAATTTTGGATGTTAAATGTTTTGATTGATCTGTAATGCCTCTTAACCCTATTTCGGCGACGGTCTCGGGTTAGGGGTGTTACAGAAATCAAAGGCAACAACCATCCCAAAACTTCCAACAACATCCCTACCCACAGGAAAAGAAGACGAACCTTGAAGAGATGCTAACAAAATTCATAACAGCCTCAGAAACACGTTTCCAAAATATAGAAACACGTTTCCAGAATACTGAGAGAACACTTAAAAATCAACAAGCATCGATTCAAAGGATCGAGAATCAGTTAGGGCAACTTGCTAAGCTGATCTCAGAACAACCACAAGAAAGCTTGCCAAGCAACACTAAAACTAGCCCAAAAGAGCAAATTCAAGCCGTAACAGCTCATGACAGTGAAAGGTTAGTGGAATCTGACCCGAGGCAAGAGCCTGTGGTAAATAAAGCAACACTAAAACTAGTCACGATAATCGAGTGATGGGGCCAACCCATCGCGTGATACCAAATCACTAGCGTCAATCCCCTTTAATCAACTGTGGGGCCAACCTACCGTGGTACTAAGCCACTGGGACGAGACGCTGAGGTGCCAAACCTCTGGTGACCCAAAGTCACAAAATATCATCACGTGTAATGAAACCACTGGAGGTGCCAAACCTCTAGTGTCCCAAAGACACACAGTGTCCCAAAGACACGGATATCATCATCCCCTCCACTCATATCACCCATACATGTCATACTAACTTATGTACCATATACAATCATGTAACTCAAACTAGCATGCCCAATATTGAAATCTCAATGCATACATATCATAAAACATGCTATTAAATGTATCAATCAATAGAACTACCCGAACTTACCCGTATCCATGATCATACCCAAAAAGGGTATCATATCCATCCATCAATCTGTCTTAATTTGTTAATCAATCAGGTTTATCATATCTTACTAGATATAAAGTGTGTTAGTTTACACACCTGGTAAATACGAGTCTAAAAATCCCAACGAACACGATCTAAGTCCCTCGATTACTAGCTCCTACAATCGGCCAAAACATAGGGGTTAGGCACCTACAACATTCGGCCAACACCATTTAGACCAAAAGGGTTTGTCGAATCACCCTTACCTTGAAGATGATTTGGTTTCCTACCAAACCTGAACCAAGCAGTGATTCTTCTTCCAACAATCAGCACCCTAATAAACAAATAGTTAATCACCAATCACCTTTAACTTAACCGAAATCTAAGGATTGAACTAACAACCAATCACTTACCCCTTACTTACCTATTCCAACGATTGAGAATAGAAACACGAGATCAGCACCTAATGTTCGGCCAAGATAAACCACAAGGAGAAGGGAGAAATTCGGCTTCAAATACTTGACACTTTTGTATTCGGCTTTGAGTGCAAAGAAAGAAGATGAGAAATAAGTAGAGTTTCGGCTAAAGGGTATAGAGAAAAGAAAATGAAAGTAGCAGATGAAGAATTCGGCTAAAGACTTAAACAAAAGAAGGATGAGAATTCGGCCTTGAGTGTTAGACACTCCTATGTTCGGCTTTGGATGGAAAAAGGAGGAAAAATAGAAATGATAAGGAAATAGGAGATGAGAATGAAGTTTCGACAATAATGTATAAGAAAAGAAAATAAAAGTTTGAGATGCAAGTGGTTGTGGTTTCGGCTTGTCAATGAAAGAACATGAAGATGTGTTTTTAGAGAATTGAATTTCGGTTAATAAGAGAAGAGATGGAAAAAGTGTTTTGGAGAGGTGGAGTTTCAGCTTACAAGGTTTCAAAAGAGGAAAAGAATTGGAGGTGGGATGCTAGGTTCGGTTTACACAAAATGGAAACAAGAAGAAAATATGGAGAAGAGCATTCGGCCAACAACACAAAATGTAGGAAAAACCAATTGCAAAATTCGGCAAGTAGAGTTGCTTGAGGTTTCGGTTTAAAGAAGCAAAAGTGGGAGAGTTTTTCTTGAAATTCGGTTTAGGCAATTGACAAAAAGAGAAAGAATTTTAGCTTACCACACTTGACCGAAACAACCAATAATGCTAGAGTGGAATTCGGCACTACCCCATGCCCACACTAAGCCGTCCACTTCCCCCCTCCAACTCCCCTAAAATTCGGCCATAATCCCCCCAATAGCTCCCCACCACTCATTTCAAATGAGTGGACCAAGTCTTTCTCCTAAAGTTGCTCTCCACCTTTCATTTGAAAGTGAAGACCAAGTCCATGGTAGAATTCAAATTGCTCTCTAACTCTTCCTCCATGCCGTCCAAAATGGAAACCAAAATGGGGACTTTGCAGCTTGAACTCTGGACCTCCACCCCATGTAAATGACGCCACACCTAGCTCCCCAAGTAACGCATGCTTTGCCACCATGCTAGCTCCTCCTTTTTGCTATGAATTACCAAAAATAAAATAAAACCCCAGCTTCCTCAGCTCCTCTCCTAAGAAGCCTAAAACTAAAATTTTCCTACCTACTCAGGCACACTCCTAGCCTACAATTAAGCCCCGACACAACACAAACAACAACACAGTATACTAAACACATGCAATACCATGCCACAATAAAATAGCCCCTAACCCGGGATATTACAGTTCTACCCCCTTAAAATAATTTCGACCTCGAAATTACCTGATCAGAAGAGTTGCGGGTATTGCTGTCTCATCATATCCTCGGGTTCCCACATAGCTTCTTCTACGCCATGATTCCGCCAAAGTACCTTAACCAAAGGCACAGACTTCTTACGCAGAACCTTCACATCCCGATCAAGAATCTGCACAGGTTCTTCTTCCATGGTCAAGTCTGGATTTACCTCGATCTCCTCCACTGCTACCACATGCGACGGATCTGAACGATAACGCCGAAGCATCGAAACGTGAAATACGTCGTGAATCTGACTCAACTCTGCTGGCAACTCAAGCTGATACGCTACTGATCCCACTCGTCTCAGTACCTTATACGGCCCAATAAACCTCGGACTTAGCTTGCCTTTCCTCCCGAACCTCAACACCTTCTTCCAAGGCGAGACCTTCAGGAAAACTCGATCCCCCACAGCAAACTCTATATCTCTTCGCTTAAGATCGGCATAAGACTTCTGCCGGTCCGAAGCTTCCTTCAATCGAGCCTGAATCAACTTAACCTTGTCTTACGTCTCAAAGAACCAACTCGGGTCCCAACAAGCGACGTTCACCTAACTCGCCCAACACGTAGGTGAGCGACACTTCCTACCATACAACGCTCAGATGCGGTGCCATCTTGATGCTTGCTTGGTAACTGTTGTTGTAGGCAAACTCAGCTAATGGCAGAAACTCCTCCCAACTACCTCTGAAATCCAGAACACAACCTCTCAGCATATCTTCTAAGATCTGAATAACCCTTTCCGATCGCCCGCCGATTTGGGTGAAAAGCCATCTTGAAATCCAACCGAGTACCGAGCACGATGCAATGCTTTCCGAACCTCAGCGTAAATCGGGATCCCTATCCGAGATTATCAAACCGGCACACCATGCAACCTTACTATCTCGACACATACATACTTTCGCCAACTTCAAGTGAATAATCAACCTCACCGAATAAAGTGAGTGATTTAGTCGACGATCCACCACTACCCAAACTGAATCCTTCTTGCTTGGCGTAAGCGGTAACCCACTGACAAAATCCATGGTTATCCTTTCCCACTTCCACTGAGGAATCTTCACAGTCAAGCAAACTCGGCGGCAAGCGATGCTCGGCCTTGACTACTGACAAGTCAGACACTTCCCAACAAACTCTGTCACCTCTTTCTTCAAGCCCGGCCACCAAAACTGCTCCCTAAGATCCTTATACATCTTGTTACCTCCAGGATGCATAGCATAAGGACTGCTATGTGCGTCCTGAAGAATCTTTTGCCTCAGCTCAACATCTTTAGGCATACAAGCCTTATCTTGGAAACACAGAACCTCATCACTAGACAAGCTGTAACCCTTCAAACCACCACCCTGCACTTGCAACTTTCGCGCACTTAGAACCTCGTCCTCTAACTGTTTCTCTCTGATCTGCTCAACCCAAGTAGGCTTAACCTACAGCTCTGCCAGAATACTCCCATCGACATACAAACTCAAGTGGGCAAACATCGCTCTTAAGTCTCGAAACTACCTTACGGCTCAACGCGCGTGCGCCACCACGTTAGCCTTCCGGATGATACTCAATCGAAAGCGATCGTAATCTTTCAAGCAACTCAACCCATCTACTGCCTCAAATTCAAATCCTTCCGAGTCGGGAGATACTTTGACTCTTATGATCCGTAGACTATCGATCTCTCTCCATACAAGTAGTGCCTCCAAATCTTTAAGGCGAAGACTACACACCGCTAGCTCCAAATCGTCGTCGAATAGTTGACCTCATGTGGCCTCGGTGCCGAGAAGCGTAAGCCACAACCTTACCTTCCTTCTGCATCAAAGACACAACCCAAGCCCGTATGTGATGCATCGCAATATCTTGTGTATTCCTTACCCGCCAAAGTTGAATTAAAACGGAGCCTCGGTCAAAATCTTCTTCAACTTATCGAAGCTTTCTGCTGTTTCTCACCCAAACAAAAGGAACCTCTTTTCTTAACAACTTGGTCATTGGCGCGCGCTATCAACGAGAAACCTCAACGAACCTTGGTAGTATCCACCAAACCAGTAAAACCGAATCTCGACCACCGACCTAGGCGGCTTCCAATCCAAAATCGCCTCAATCTTACGAGGATCTACTCTAATCCCCCTCGGTGATACTACATGACCCAAGAACGTCACTTCCACGAGCGTAACTCGCACTTTCATCGAACTTAGCATAGAGTTTGCTTTCTCCTTAAAATCTGCAAAGACAACTCTCAAATGCGCATCATGCTCTTCTTTCGACCTTGAGTACACCAATATGTCATCAATAAAAACCACGACGAATCGATCCAGATACTGTTGAAACACCCTATTCATCATATCCATGAAAGTCTGCCGAGCATTAGTCAACCCGAACGGCATTACGTAAATTCGTAGTGCCCATACCGAGAGTCCGAAAACGCTGTTTTATGGATATCACCTCTTAACCTTTAAGCGGTGATACCGGACCTCAAGTCAATCTTGAAAATACCGCAGCACCCTTCAGCTGATCAAACAAGTCATCTATCCGTGGCAACGGATACTTGTTTTTAATCGTCAGCTTGTTCAACTGGCGGTAGTCTATGCACATCCGCATCGTACCATCTTTCTTCTTAACAAAGAGTACCGGCGCACCCCATGGCGAAACACTTGGCCTGATAAAACCCCGATCCAATAACTCCTGGATCTGAGCCTTAAGCTCCACCAATTCCTTTGGCGCCATCCTATACGGAGCAATAGACACTCGGCGCATCCGGGCAATGATCTATCCCAAACTCTACCCTCTCGATCCGGCGGCAAACCGGAAGCTCCTCAGAAACACATCAAAGAAATTCCCTAACGAGACGAACCTTCTCCACAAGAGAGCTCTTTAGCCTCCAAGGCATACACATGAACTACATACGCCGCACCTTCCTGACCATCTTCTCTGCTTTCAGAGCAGATACCACATTTGATAAGTAATCTCTCCTATTACCTATCATAGCCACTTCATCACCCTCCACCGTCTTAAGAACCATGCGCTTGGCCGCGCAATCCAACCTCGCCTGGTACTTGACCAACCAGTCCATCCCAAGAATCAGATCGAACTCCCCAAACGGCAGTTCCATCAGATCAGCAGCGAACACTACCCCTTGGAGTTCTAGGGGTACCTCTCTAAACAGCTTATCTACTACTACAGAGTGACCTAAAGGGCTAATCACAGTCATCTGCCTAGAAGATATCTCAGAGTCTAAATCCATGGTCTCTACTATACTACTGGCAACATAAGAGTGCGTTGAACCCACATCAATCAAAGCAGTATAAGGAGAACCAAAGATCAAAACGTACCGGTTATGACGTCCGGTGCGTCGCCCTCCTCTCGGCGCCTCGCTGCATACACTAATCCAGGCTGTCTGGCATCAGAACTACCCGCACCTCTGCCCGGTGCTCCACGGCCTCGACCAAAACCATTTCCATTTCTGCCATTGCCACGACCCCTCTGCGGTGGCGGTCCATTACCTCGAATCGGTTACTACGACTCTCGGGATCGAATCTGGCGGCGACTTACGCGGACAGTCCCTCACACGGTGCTCCAGAGAACCACACTCAAAGCAACCTTTTCCTCCAGTCCAGCAACCACCTCAATGAGATTTCCCACACTGATTACACTGCGGTGGTCCCTGCCTAGCAGCAACAAACCTAGCAGGCTGATTCGGCCCACTCAGTCTAGCCCTTTTCTGCGGATTACCCGACGATCCAGACGACCCAAAGCTCCTCTTATGCCTATTTCTCGCCCGCAGATTTTGCCTCACGGACTCCTTAACACCCTCGGCTACCTTAGCCTTCTCAACTAAGACAACAAACTCGCGCTCTGGCGAGAGAGCAATCGCCAGCGATCTCAACTCGTCTCTCAGACCATCCTCGAAGCGAACACACCTCTCATGTTGGTGGCTACAATACCCGCGGCATACCTACTCACTTCAAGAACTCACCTCGTGACTAAAGCAGATTTACTCCCGAACAAGCCTCGTAAATGCCTTCACGAGAGTCAATATAACTAGCTCCAATGTACTTCTTTTGATATGCACTCGAAATAATCCCATGTCAAATCCTCCGCCGCCCACACTGTCTCCGAACCGTGAGCCACCATCGGTATGACTCATCCCGGAGAAGCGTCGATGCCCTTCGCCTTCTCTTCACCGTCAAGTCTGTGTCATCCATGATCCGCTCCGTCGCCTCCAACCAATATTCAGCAGTGCTAGGAGCAACACCAGAAACACCTCGAAAGAATTCGGCCCCGTTTGCCCGGAGTCGCTCGAGCACGCATTTCCTAACTCTGCGTCACTAGCTATATATCCGGCTACCCTTTCCAACACTCGCGGCATCGCTGCGACGACGCTGCGCCATCCCCGGTCGATCTTGGAACTCACCATCTCTGGTGGGTGGAATCCCAGTACCTCATTTTCGAACCACGACCGGATCCTACGGGCTCGTAAAGCGTCATTCTACCCCTACCTCTACCACGAGTATTACGCACCACCGCGTCGCCTCGAGTGTTCATGTCTAATATCTCTACGTATCTGATTAAAGAGTTTTATGCATCAGTATTTATTCCACTGTTTTAAAGCAAGTCTTATGAATATTAAAGAGGATTTGTTCTCGCGAGTTCACAGAATCCTATCAGTTTCAATCTCTAAAGTAGAATACTATTGCTATTCATCAAATCATATCACATCCAACCAAATCACAAGTAATAGTACGGGGTACTTACCTGGGCGAACTGGTGCCGGAGACTCGGTGCCATGCCTTTCAAACCATACTTTAAAACAAAAGACTATCAAAACAAACTTTTAAAACATTTTTGGGCCTCGGGCCCACAGCCGAGCCTTTGAACCTGGCTCTGATACCACAATTGTAACACCCCAAACCCAGACAAGACACCACGTCCGAATCTGGTATGTTACGGGGAAAACGTATTTGAGAGGTTAGATTTTTTTTTTTTCACTGAAAAGCTGGGTGAAAACATAGTGTATTTGAGAAAATTTGAGTAGACTTGTTTGAAATCAAATGGTGTATTTGAAACCCGGAAGTCTTGAAAACTTAACCAGAATGTGTAGTTAAAACGAGTTCATTCCATTAGGAATTCCATAGTTTCTTAGTATTACTTGAAGCATTTTTGAACTTTAATAGAAAATCGAGTTTGATTTGGAAATCATTTGAGTTTACTTTGTATCAAAACATAGTGTGATACCCGATGGTATAGTTTAAAACACATTGCGTTATAATTCTGAAATCATTGTCTTTCCAGATTTTAGTAAAATTCATACCAAATTATTTTGTTAAGGCATATGAAAATCTTAATTAAAACATAAACATCATAAAACATAAATCAAAGGCCTTTTACAAATCCAAATTAAAACCCAAATAAAGTAGATAAGCTAAAGTACCCAAATTGAATAGTCTGAGCAAAACTTTTATTAAAGCATGGCATGTGCACCCCGAGTCCATCAGGCTCCATGTCCGCGTCTACGAGTCACTGAAATGTCAAAGGAGAGGGTGAGTCGAATGACTCGATGCATAAATCCGCTCCCGATAAAACAATATGCTAACACACATCATGTATAGCAATATAATTAATGCAACCCGATCCTAACCATCCAGTACGCCTTTTCTACCCCGTGTGGTACCAAACCACCTTTGGTGGTGCCAAACCACCGGTGACCTAAAGTCACGATATCCATAAGTGTGGTGCCAAACCACCTTTGGTGACCGAAATCACGAATAATCCGCGATGGGGCCAACCCATCGCGTGATACCAAATCACTAGCGACAATCCCGTATCTCTCAAGTGGGGCCAACCCGCGGTGGTGTCAAACCACGAGGACGCAGTCGCAATGAGGTGCCAAACCTCCGGTGTCCCAAAGACACAATGTGGTACCAAACCCACGGTGACCCGTAGTCACGATAATCGAGTGATGGGGCCAACCCATCGCGTGATACCAAATCACTAGCGTCAATCCCGTTTAATCAACTGTGGGGCCAACCCACCGTGGTACTAAGCCACTGGGACGAGACGCTGAGGTGCCAAACCTCTGGTGACCCAAAGTCACAAAATATCACTGTGGTACCAAACCACTAGAGGTGCCAAACCTCTGGTGTCCCAAAGACACAGTGTCCCAAAGACACGGATATCATCATCCCCCTCCACTCATATCACCCATACATGTCATACTAACTTATGTACCATATACAATCATGTAACTCAAACTAGCATGCCCAATATTGAAATCTCAATGCATACATATCATAAAACATGCTATTAAATGTATCAATCAATAGAACTACACGAACTTACCCGTATCCATGATCATACCCAAAAAGGGTATCATATCCATCCATCAATCTGTCTTAATTTGTTAATCAATCAGGTTTATCATATATTACTAGATATAAAGTGTGTTAGTTTACACACCTGGTAAATACGAGTCTAAAAATCCCAACGAACACGATCTAAGTCCCTCGATTACTAGCTCCTACAATCGGCCAAAACATAGGGGTTAGGCACCTACAACATTCGGCCAACACCATTTAGACCAAAAGGGTTTGTTGAATCACCCTTACCTTGAAGATGATTTGGTTTCCTACCAAACCTGAACCAAGCAGTGATTCTTCTTCCAACAATCAGCACCCTAATAAACAAATAGTTAATCACCAATCACCTTTAACTTAACCGAAATCTAAGGATTGAACTAACAACCAATCACTTACCCCTTACTTACCTATTCCAACGATTGAGAATAGAAACACGAGATCAACACCTAATGTTCGGCCAAGATAAACCACAAGGAGAAGGGAGAAATTGGCTTCAAATACTTGACACTTTTGTATTCACTTTGAGTGCAAAGAAAGAAGATGAGAAATAAGTAGAGTTTCGGCTAAAGGGTATAGAGAAAAGAAAATGAAAAAGTAGAGATGAAGAATTCGGCTAAAGACTTAAACAAAAGAAGGATGAGAATTCGGCCTTGAGTGTTAGACACTCCTATGTTCGGCTTTGGATGGAAAAAGGAGGAAAAATAGAAATGATAAGGAAATAGGAGATGAGAATGAAGTTTCGACAATAATGTATAAGAAAAGAAAATAAAAGTTTGAGATGCAAGTGGTTGTGGTTTCGGCTTGTCAATGAAAGAACATGAAGATGTGTTTTTAGAGAATTGAATTTCGGTTAATAAAAGAAGAGATGGAAAAAGTGTTTTGGAGAGGTGGAGTTTCAGCTTACAAGGTTTCAAAAGAGGAAAAGAATTGGAGGTGGGATGCTAGGTTCGGTTTACACAAAATGGAAACAAGAAGAAAATATGGAGAAGAGCATTCGGCCAACAACACAAAATGTAGGAAAAACCAATTGCAAAATTCGGCAAGTAGAGTTGCTTGAGGTTTCGGTTTCAAGATGCAAAAGTGGGAGAGTTTTTCTTGAAATTCGGTTTAGGCAATTGACAAAAAGAGAAAGAATTTTAGCTTACCACACTTGACCGAAACAACCAATAATGCTAGAGTGGAATTCGGCACTACCCCATGCCCACACTAAGCCGTCCACTTCCCCCCTCCAACTCCCCTAAAATTCGGCCATAATCCCCCCAATAGCTCCCCACCACTCATTTCAAATGAGTGGACCAAGTCTTTCTCCTAAAGTTGCTCTCCACCTTTCATTTGAAAGTGAAGACCAAGTCCATGGTAGAATTCAAATTGCTCTCTAACTCTTCCTCCATGCCGTCCAAAATGAAACCAAAATGGGGACTTTATGACTTGAACTCTGGACCTCCACCCCATGTAAATGACGCCACACCTAGCTCCCCAAGTAACGCATGCTTTGCCACCATGCTAGCTCCTCCTTTTTGCTATGAATTACCAAAAATAAAATAAAACCCCAGCTTCCTCAGCTCCTCTCCTAAGAAGCCTAAAACTAAAATTTTCCTACCTACTCAGGCACACTCCTAGCCTACAATTAAGCCCCGACACAACACAAACAACAACACAGCACACTAAACACATGCAATACCATGCCACAACAAAATAGCCCCTAACCCGGGATATTACATTGACCATCAAGGTAAGTCATATCTGACATTCGGCCAAGGGCTATTGATTGTGATTAAAGGTTAGAAGTTTATCTAACATGTGGTTTTAGGGATTTCGACAGAAGCTATAACCAAGGGATAATTTCGGGATTTAAGATCCTTAAGGTAAGTGACTATGAATATTCAGCCAAGGCCTATTTTAGTAGTTAGATCTATTTTTATGTGTTTTAAGTCGAAAACTAACCGATTCAAGGGATCTAGTGATTAGCCGATTTCAAAGGGGAAGAATACAAGTTTTTAGGATTTGATTAATTATCAAATCGGCAGCAAGGTAAGAAAGTGGATACGATAATCCTTCGGGATTTGATTAAATTAGCTGAATAGGCTTTTTCCTAAAATACTAAATGTGGCCAAATGTAGGGATTTAGGATCTAAAGCGATATATCGGTTTTTCGGGATTTCAAGGAATTCGTTAAGCTAATTAGGTGTGTACCCCACACTATTTCATAATATGTTTTATGGCTATGTTTAATTAATATATGTGATATTAAGAATGTGAATATGGCTAAGGTACCATAATGTGGTACAAAGGACTCAGGTACATTTCCTACTCCTACTAGGAATATGAAATATGTTATTTGTTACATGAGAATAAGAATGTGAACTTTGGCATACTAATGCATATTACAAAATGGGGCATATGGGTTATTGAAAGGGGAAGTGAATGTCGTGACCTAAGACCACGAACACGGTGACCTAAGACTGTGGTATCTGAATGTGGTGACCTAAGACTATAGTAATCTGAATGCGGTGACCTAAGACCGCGATATGGAGTGTAGCGGAAGGAGGGTCGACTTACTAGTCCCACGGTGTGTGCGAGGTTGGTACGGGGAGTGTAGCGGATGGCTTATTAGGTTTGGGTTTGGGAATGCATCATAATTTGTATGCTATGATATGAATGTGTAATATTTGTTATGCCTGATTCTATTATGATTTAGTGTTGTGTACACATTGAGTCTGTTGACTCACCCCGTTGAGGGACCATGTTTCAGGTGATGATCATTAATGGACCGGGTCGGTAGGAGCTTAAAGGTGGCCATGCTCAGCAAGGAATTTTATTTGGACATTTTATTTTTATTTAATTATTTTAAATTATTTGGGTTTATTTGATGTAATAAGGCCATAGTTGAACTATTTTACATTTATTTTATTTATTATGTTTACAAATTTTTATCAATTAAAGTTTAAGTAGATTTCTTTTAAAACAAAGCCTAAACATTTTGTCACCTAAAGTAAAGGATTTTAATAATGAAATAAACTTGTTTTCAACTCGAGCCCAACCCGACACAATCCTTCTTTCAAAACACACAAGTTTTTCCTAAGTAACAAAAGAATTTGAACCGATTTTCATCGAGGAACATACCAGATCCGGTCAAGGCTCGTGGGCCGGGTTTGGGGTGTTTCAGTTTGGTATCAGAGCCTAGTTTCAAACCCTTGGCCTAGGGGTTTAAGGCCCAAAACATTTTCAAAGCGAGCCCAAATGAGTTTTATGAAAATATTTTTGAAATAAGCAGGTTTCTAGCATGGCACCTAAGTCTCCGACCCGCAGTCCACCAGGTAAGTACTTCTATCCATTTGTGTGGTTTATAGTATGATGTATAGAAGGGTAGAAATGGAATGGAACGTAGATTAGCATGATAAGTACTTGAACCCTAGGATTAGTTTTCCCCAACACTTACGTAAGACTTAAGTGCCTAACTAAACAACCCTATGGCTAGAATTAGATCCGGAAGAGACTGGTACTTAAGCAGTCCTAGTGACTCACCTGCTCTTCGCGGGAATCCTACCTGGTGCGTAGCTTCGGTTCACCCTAACCAAGAGGACTCAGTCATAGGCTAAACCCAATAAATAAACCCCAAAAGGGAACTAGCCGTATTTTTATGAAAACCCTAATTGTAAAACTCCTAAAATTACCCTTTCAATTTGTGAGAACTATTTTTACAAAATTTTCTGAAAAATTTCTGATTTATAAAAAAAATTACAAAAAAATACCCCTAGTGGTAACATTACAAAAAATGCCATTGGTTTATGAAATTCCCAAAATACCCAAAGTTCTTATCAAGATTTCATTACTTTATAAAATGTTCAAAAACCCTAATTTACAAATTATCAAAAATACCTTGATTTTGGAAAATTACGAAATTGCCCCTAACTTGCAAATTACCAAAATGACCCTAATTTCCAAAATTTTTGCAACATCACCGTTTTGGAAAACAAATTCTCAAAAAGAACCCCCAAGTTTTGCAAATTTTGAAATACCCCTGAAATTACCCTGGTTAATTACCAAAATACCCCTGAGTTTCAAAATTTCTGAAATACCCTTGGATTTCAAAATTTCCAAAAATACCCTGAGAACGCAGAATTACCAAAGTACCCTTGTTGACAAAATCACCAAGGAACTTTATTTTGAAAAAAAATTTACGAAAATACCCTGCAGGACAAATGACGAAAATACCCCTAGGATAGGAACGGACAGAAATGTCCGAAGAGTGAATGTGTATGGGAGATACTAGGGAATAGATGTCACTGAATGATTGTTTGAATGAATGTACTTCTCTGAATTAGGATAGAAGACTTGAAACCTTGAGGGAACCGAAAGAACCACTATTGAACTTCTATCCATAAAATTGTTCGCGGTTAATCAGTGGAACAAAATGCTAATGCATAAAACTTTGTAATCAGATAAATCACGCCATTAGAAATGAGTTCTAGGGGACATGAATATAGAGATTGTGCCTAGAGAGTGATGGTTCTATGAAGATCAGAGTGCGCAGCATAAGCGTAGTGCGGTGAGTTAAGATGTACGATTATTCGTTACTAAGTAATTTCGAGGACGAAATTATTTTTAAGGAGAGTAGAACTGTAACATCCTGAAAAGGGCCTATGCATTTTCGGTTTAATTATACAAAATGGCATGTCTTATGTGTTATGAATATATGGTGAACATTTTTGGAAACTTGGAAATGTAAGGAAATGCTTGAGAAATGTTAAGTTTCAAAAGAGGAAAGTAAACATTTTTGGAAACTTGGAAATGTAAGGAGATGACTTGAAAATGTAAAGAAATGTCTTGTCTTGGAAATGTAAGGAAATGACTTGGAAATGGAAGGAAATGTCTTGTCTTGGAAATGTAAGGAAATGACTTGGAAATGGAAGGAAATGACTTGGAAATGTAAGGAAATGTCTTAGAAATGTAAGGAAATGCTTTAGAAATGTCAAGTTTAAAGAGGCAAACGAAAATTTTTGGAAACTTAGAAATGACTTAGAAATGTCGAGTTTTAAAGTTTAAAAGAGGAAATTAAGGCAAGGTGGCCTTAAGAGAAAAAGTATGTAAAATTTGACACGCAAAGCAGGCTTGGAAAAGTGGCTGGAGATGCCACTTAGGGCCTCTGGAAATGGCGCCACATGCAAGGGATTGGGCACGAGTTCGAGTCACAGGGAAAGCAAATAAAAGAAATTTTATTTTGCTTCGAGAAAAAAGTGAGGTGGACTGACACAAGGCTATAATTTAGGAGCCTTTATTCTTTTATTTTTAAGAGATAAATAGTGGATAAATAAGGGATAAATAATGGATTTATTTTAGATTATTTTCAAGAGATAAATGAAGAATTATTCTTTAATTAGGAAAATAAGGGAGAAGTGATGGCCAAGTAAGGGACTTTGAGTTTAATAATTTCGGCTAAGTAAGGATAGTTCTTTGAATTATCTTTTATTTTAGGAGATAATTAAAGAGATAAAGCTATCAAAATAGAAGAGTGATGGCTAAGTAAGGGATTCTAAGTTAGTAAATTCATTATATATAAGGAAAAGAGGCCATTCATCATTCTTTCTCTCAACCCTTCTCTCTGCCGAATTTCCTAGAGCATTTGTTCTTCTTCTTTTTGTTAGCCAAAGCCGAAAATTCAAGATATCACCATTAGCCAATTTCTTTTCTTTCCAATCCATCAAAAGCCGAATCTTTGAGTGGCTTCAAGCATAGGTGCTGTCCATTTCTTGAAGAAAGGGTAAGAACAAGTTTTGATTTCTATTCTTTTCTTTTAGATTTGTCGAAATCTAGGACTAATCCCATCAATATTCTTATTTACCAAAATTTGGAAGCATTCTTTCGGGATTTTTGCCATAGTCGACTATAAAGGAAAGGATCTTCGGGATTTGACCATCAAGGTAAGTCATATCTGACATTCGGCCAAGGGCCATTGATTGTGATTAAAGGTTAGAAGTTAATCTAACATGTGGTTTTAGGGATTTCGACAGAAGCTATAACCAATGGATAATTTTGGGATTTAAGATCCTTAAGGTAAGTGACTATGAATATTCGGCCAAGGCCTATCTTAGTAGTTAAATCTATTTTTATATGTTTTAAGCCGAAAACTAACCGATTCAAGGGATCTAGTGATTAGCCGATTTCAAAGGGGAAGAATACAAGTTTCCCGGATTTGATTAATTATCAAATCGACAGCAAGGTAAGAAAGTGGATACGATAATCCTTCGGGATTTGATTAAATTAGCCGAATAGGCTTTTTCCTAAAATACTAAATGTGGCCAAATGTAGGGATTTAGGATCTAAAGCGATAGATCGGTTTTTCGGGATTTCAAGGAATTCGTTAAGCTAATCAGGTGTGTCATAATATGTTTTATGGCTATGTTTAATTAATATATGTGATATTAAGAATGTGAATATGGCTAAGGTACCATAATGTGGTACAAAGTACTCAAGTACGTTTCCTACTCCTACTAGGAATATGAAATATGTTATTTGTAACATGAGAATAAGAATGTGAACTTTGGCATATTAATGCATATTACAAAATGGAGCATATGGGTTATTGAAAGGGGAAGTGAATGTGGTGACCTAAGACCACGAACACAGTGACCTAAGACCGCGATATCTGAATGTGCGGTGACCTAAGACCACAAATGCGGTGACCTAAGACCGCGATATGGAGTGTAGCGGAAGGAGGGTCGACTTAGTAGTCCCCACGGTGTACAGGTTGGTACAGGGGAGCGTAGCGGATGGCTTATTAGGTTTGGGTTTGGGAATGCATCATAATTTGTATTCTATGATATGAATGTGTAATATTTGTTATGCCTAATTCTATTATGATTTAGTGTTGTGTACACATTAAGTCTGTTGACTCACCCCGTTGAGGGACCATGTTTCAGGTGATGATCAGTAATGGACCGGGTCGGTAGGAGCTTAAATGTGGCCATGCTCAGCAAGGAATTTTATTTGGACATTTTATTTTTATTAAGTATTTTAAATTATTTGGATTTATTTGATGTAATAAGGCCATAGTTAAACTATTTTACATTTATTTTATTTATTATGTTTACAAATTTTTATCAATAAAAGTTTAAGTAGATTTCTTTTAAAACAAAGCCTAAACGTTTTGTCACCTAAAGTAAAGGATTTTAATAATGAAATAAACTTGTTTTCAACTCGAGCCCAACCCGACACAATCCTTCTTTCAAAACACACAAGTTTTTCCTATGTAACAAAAGAATTTGAACCGATTTTCATCGAGGAACATACCAGATTCGGTCAAGGCTCGTAGGCCGGGTTTGGGGTGTTTCAGGTTTTCCATACTCACACAACCTTGCACACGGCTGTGGCCGTGGCCGTGTGGGCACCATAGGTAGGTAAAAGGGCATGGCCATAGACGTGTGGCAACAGGACAAAATTTTTCCCAAAACACGGGCTACATCTCTATTTAAACCCCCTTCTTCCTTTTTCTTTTCCAATTGTCTTTCTTCTTTCATTCTCCATTATTTAATTTTATTTTTATTTTCTTTATTATTTTCTTCTTATTCCTCATACCATTTAGATTTAGCTTAGGATACAATAAAATCAGGCCGGCTGCTTTGAGGATTCAAATTGAAACGGTTTGAGGCGCTCCCCCATGTTCACCTCTGCCAATCCTATCCGGTTTCTCCTCATTAACTCCATCCAAAATTCAGGAAGTTTCACTTCTCTCCCTATCTTATGATTTTATTATTATTTTTTATTATCTATCTTTGTACATTGAGGGCAATGTACATATTAAGTGTGGGGGGGTTAACCATAGTATTATTTGAAAATCCCTGAATTATGCCTTATTCTAAAGTAATTTCCTCATATTATGATTAGAATGAAATTTCTTTTGATTTATGATTTTTATTGATGTGTTTCAGATTAAGTCACAGTTAATTGGGCATCGATGATTAAATTTGAAGGATACTAGAGAATCAAGCATGATAAGTCTATTTTTTAAAAATTAAAATTTTTGCTAGGTTGTCAACCTGAATCTAATCATTACCTTGAAGTTTGAAATTTACAAGACTGATATCAAATACCCATAATTTTTGTTAGATTTTGAGCCTTGTAGAGCATATATTCTTTTTCTTGCTCACTTTTTGATTATGAGTGTGTCAACATTGATTTGTTATTCTAGAACTTGCATCAATTATACATGTCAAGACCACACCTTTGATTTGATATATAGAGATGATAAAGGCACCTAGGTTTTAACCCACTTACTCCACTAAAAGCCTACAATCATAATTAACCCCTAGTGGACCCCGTTGATCCTAACAACCCATTTATTGACTCACCCACTAATATTAACCAAAAAACCCTTTGTATTTGTTATCACCATTCCTTGACTACCTTTTTGTCGAGATTTGATTTTGAACAATTTCTTAACTATGTTCTATATTTTAGTTGTTAAATTTCTTTCTTATTATGTACATGATTTGTTCTAAAAAAACGAAGTATATTCAGTATTTTTTCTATGTAGTCAAGCCTATACGTTTAAAAACTCCAATTGTTAAAGAAGAAGTTCGTATTATTAGTATTAGTATTACAAGTTTTCATGTGATTTAATTATCTGTTATCAGTTCATTGTTTCTAGTTAGCTAATTTATCAAGTCAATCTCGATTCTAACCCTCTAATTCAGCCTTTATCCACACCTTTTACCCAAGCCCCGTTACAACCCTGTTAAAGACCTTTTGATTTCTGTATCATCTCATATTATAGTGGTGGAGATTTGATTTTCATGCAAGCCTCTGGGATTAACTCTTCATGTTTGACTTCTGAGTGCTTAATTCTGAACCTTAAACACTTTGAGTGATTTGAGTGAATCTTTAGTGAGGATGTCAATTCTTGTCGATTTTGAATCAGGGGTAATTAGATGAGGGGAAACACCTATGTTTTTGTGCTACAAATGTATGACTTTGATTGTTTGAATCTTTAGGATTCTTTGAGTTGAGTTATCCATGTATGAATTATCTATGAATTATGATTAAACACTATTGACGAATATTGTGAATCAAGGAAGTTTGTTTTAATGGTGACTTTAGAATTTTGCTTGAGGACAAGCAAAAGCTTAAGTGTGGGGGTATTTGATAAACCGTAAAAGTAACATATTTTAAGCCTACATTTAACATGCTTTTGAATGATGTAAACCTTGAATTATGTAATTTGGTGCTCTTAATCCTTTGTTTTCATGTTTTATACTTAGAAAAGCACCGGATGACGAAAAGAACGAGAAACGAGCCCAAAACGGAGTAAATGGGCCATATCACGAAATCAACATGTCCTGGACTCGAACACGGCCTGGCCATGATTCACACTGGCGTGTGCCATGGACGTGTGCCATGGGCGTGTCCCTGCGTCCCAAGAGGAGTTTTACTTAGAATAGGATACTTGGAGGCAAAGAAACACATTTCAAAGCCTATTTAAACACCCTAGTAGGAATCCTACTCAGATTAGGACACTTAGGGGCCAAGTAAGGCATCTCAAAGCCTATATAAACACCTTAGGGGGTAGCTTAAGAGGGGAGTTCAGCAGAAGCCTTCTGCCAGGGCTTGTGTCAGGGGAACCCAAGGCTTTAGTCAGGGGACGTCCAACTAGGCCAAAGAAGGCAGATTTGTGGGGATTTACTCGAAGATAGCCAGTTGATCCATCTCAAGAAGCTGGAATCATACTCAAGACGGAGGATCTCTCTTTTAATTCCTTCAGGGGGTTTTAGGGACATCTTATGTTATGTTTTATCTTTTCTTCTGAGATGTTTTCTTTTATTGTTATGAACTAAACCCTCAGATACCTGAGGGGGATGAAACCTAAGATGAATCTTATTATCGTTTGCTGAACTATATGATAAATATTTGACTTGTTCTTAATTATGTGTTCTTAATTCTTATGTTGATATTTCTGGGATATTAATTCAAGTGTGATGTGCTTAGGTGGAGAAGCAAAAGTCCCTGCCTAAGAGTAGATCTAGCATAATTAAGCGAAGTTGATCACACGCCTAGAGATAGGGTGACGAGATTTTGCCGGATTAGGGTGAAACGTAATATGGGAGTCCATAAATTGAGTTAATGCAATTCTAGGGGTTTTAATTAGAAAAAGACTTCAATTAATCAACTTAGGGTTAGACGTTAGTCGCCTCGAGAGAGGGATTAATATAACTTAGGGAATCCTACGGATCAAGTCAAATAAATAAATTGTCTGGTTCAGAGTTAGATAACAAGTGAAGTCTAGGTGGATTCTTCCTCGGGTATCGTCTTAATCAATTAGTTTTTCCTAAAGTTATTTTCCCCAATTTCATTCTTCTTTAACTTTGCATCTTTAGCTTAGTTGTTAGTTAATTTTAGATTAGATAAAAATCCATTTAATTCTTAGGCTGAATAATAAAAAAAAAGTTAGTATTACTACTTTTGGTTCCTGTGGGTTCGACAATCTGGTCTTGCCTTAACTATACTACTGTCCGATAGGTGCGCTTGCCTCAAATCATTGTCATAGTTAGTTTCTAGGTTCGATCATTCCTTATATAAATTTTAAGACTTTGACATCGCATAAAACAACGATCAAAGCCACTATTGGTCAAGTTGTCCTATACATGCCATTATACCAAAATGATTTTACTAAGTATACCCAAAATGACTAGTTCATAGTGTGACGATGCTCCAGTGATCTCCAACTTTCGCAAGCTTCTGAGCACTACAAAATAGGGAAAAATAAAACGGAGTAAGCATTACATGCTTAGTAAGTTTGTATAACGGAAACTAAACTTACCAATCCCGTTTATTAAATCTAAGCATACAATAACAAGTTTTCCATCCATTTGGCAAAATTGCCTAAACACATGCAGTGAATCAAACATGTTAGTCACAAAGTTTACATATACATCAAGTAAGGATAGATGAGCTCATCATGTATTACATTTTTAAGACATTATCATATCATCTCATAATTCTCATGCCATGTCAAGAGTTTTATGTTCGTTGAATCATTGAAATTTCAATTAATACTCAAGTGGTACACTCGGGGTGTACGATTCAATAATTCGTCAATTCTTATTCAAGGGTACCCCTTAGGGCATTTAACCAAGGAACACACCCTCGAGTCACATATCGTATAACAGGATTACAGCCCAGGCTAAATCCTTTATATAATGTATGCTCAAAGAGCTCAACTAGGATTACCAATCTAGGCGAAACCTTAATCATAATGTATACTCGAGAGGTATTATATCAAGATTACCTGTCCAGCCTAAATCATTTCCATAACAAGGTCAATAGGATTACTCATTCGAGCTAAACCCTGTCCGCAACAAATGCAGGACCTTATTAGTTTCGGGAAAGCGCATATAATCATCGGAATTCAATATTCAATCGGGATTTAACCCTTTTTCACCATCTCAAGCATGTAGTAAAATTTTCATTATAACATTCAAATAATGTACATCAATGTAAACCACATTCCATACAAACACAACATTCAATTAAACATATTTACATGCTCAATTAGGTTACACGAACTTACCTCAACACTTGTTCGCATAAATAATCTACTAATCCGAAATCTTTTCTTTTCCTCGATCTAACCTCGAGTTTGTGTTATTCAGATATATATAAAAATGAATTTAATCATCAATTTATGTCATTTCATATTTATTTGGACTCAACTTACGTCTTAGGCAAAATTACCATTTTACCCCTAACTTTTCCATGAATTCCAATTTTGTCCTTAGGCTCGGAAAATGAAACTTGTGCAATTTACTCCCTATTCCAAGCCTATCCAAAATCCCATTACAAATTTTACAACACATGTATTCATAAAATTTCAACATTTTAACAAATTTTATAACTTTACATTTTAGTCCCTAAATCATGCTTTCATCAAAAATCACTTTGTAAAAGTTGTTTATCTGTAAACAACCTTTCATTTTCTACCATAAATTTCTAATTTTTAGCTTATTCATCCCTGATCCAATTTTCAAACCTTGATAACTTTTCAAATTAATCCCTCAAATAGATAGATTAGACTACCTCGGTTTCAAAAATATCAAAATTACTAAAAACAGGACAAGGAACTTACCCAATTGAGCCTTGAAAGTTCCTTCTCTCTCTGCTAAGGTTTCCATACAATTTTGGGGTTGAAGATGACAAAACAAGATGATATTTTCTTTTTGTTATCTTTTAATTAATTAATTATTTCATTTTCCAGTTTAGTCCCTACTCTTTTCTAATTTTTCCATGGATGAGTCAGCAAAAATCTACATACTTTTCTTTAATGGTCTAATTACCATATAAGGACCTCTATTTTTGAATTCCATAGCTATTTAATCATTATAGCTACTAGAATTCCACTTTCGCATTTTATGTGATTTAATCCTTCTCGTAATTAAACACTTAATCGATAAAATTTTCGTATCAAATTGTTCACACGACTTGTCTATCATAATATGGACCATATAATAAAATAAAAATAAATTATATTTCTCAGCTTGGATTTGTGGTCCCGAGACCACTGTTCCGATTTCATCGAAATTGGGCTGTTACAAGCATATCTTCCACGATCTGAATCATATATTCAGATTGATCATCCTTCTGAAAAAGAAATACGATACTAAAATGTAACCGTATACCCAAAGTTTCTTGTAACTTGTTTCTGAATGGGAATATGAACTATAGATTTCTATTAGAAATAACAAAAGCTAGCACATCATATAATCTAACAATCTAAAAAAAAAAAAAGATATTCCAAACAATCTATCAAGTGGGAAATCCACTCATACCAGGATGGAATGTGGAAGCTTCGTCAAACAATTGATAATTACTCAAATAGTATCTTTCTTTTTCATTGACAAGGATAATCCCGATATAAAGTTCATAGTAACATTGTCTCATTTCTATTTCGGTATCTTCGCTGGCTATAATCATCCTGAAAGTTTCATCCTTATCTTGCTGATACATCCAACATTTAAAAATAGATTCATAAATACCACCTTTCATTCCGAGATACTAATACATCTTTTTCAAATCATTATATATTTTATCATTCCCCAGATAAACAGACATAGTAGCATTATGATCATTCATGTAAAATTTTCTGTATAAACTCCAAATTCATCAGTACACAGACTCTGTCTCTTATTAACAGAAATTTATAAGATCTATTTTGAAATTTTAAATCAGAAATTATTTCACACTGTATTCATTTAGCTTACAACTCATTATTACTTTTCTGAGTTTTACTGATCTATCGTAAAATCATCTGTTTAGCTCTATACTCAGCTAAAATTGAGCTATTATCGAACAATCATAATTAGTATTCATGGCTTGCAAAGTATACAGAGATTTTATACTTAGAATATCTGTAACCACATTCACTCTTTTCGAGTGATATTCAATTATCAAATCATAATCTTTCAAAATTTCAAACCATATATGCTATCTTAGATTCAAATCTTTTAGCAACATCCGATACTTCAAACTTTTATAATCGGTGAATATATGAAAATTTTCACCAAACAAGTAATGTTGTCAGATTTCAATACAAAAAACAATAGTCGGCAAATTCTAGATCATGTATCGAGTGATTCTTTCCGTGTGGTTTTTAACTGTCTAAAAGTATAGGCTATTACCTTACCTTACTACATCAAAACAAAATATAATCTCATTTAATAATACATCACTGTAATAAAAAATTCCTTACCCAATCAGGTTGAACGAGAATCAATACTTTGATCAACATAGCTTCCAACTAGTCAAAACTTTACTATTATTTATCAATCCATTCAACTCTTACATCTTTTCTGTAATAACTATGTCATAAGTGTAGCTATTTCAACTATTAACATTGAAGCTTTGAGTTTTTTGAAAGCCACAACAATCAGATAGATTTTAAACCATTGTGCAATGATATGACTGACATTTCATATGTATAGATAAAGCAAAACTTCAACATCAATAGTGCACCTCAACTTAAAATAGGGAGAACCAAAAGTGGCCCCAATAATAACCAATGCAGTAATACAGTTTCCATAATCTGTGATCTCTATCACCATACCTCATGATCGAGTCAATATTTATAATGGTAATAAATGTAATTACCTCCGATCAAAGAATATCTTTCACTGATAACCCATGTTTACATAATAAAGAGATTAATGATATCTTAAAGAAAATTTAGAAAAGTAATATCACGCATGCTCAGTAGAAGCAACTGTGATAAAGACAATATAATTTGCATATTTGCAATTCAGGGCTTCAATCAGTAGAAGTAGAAAATGATAACATATGAACCTTATCATCAAATCTTATATCAATCACGATAAATTAGAAAGCCCAAGTATGATAGAGCAATACCACTCATGAATCAACCAGACTTTCTATAGTTCCATCTACCATAATTTACTAGCCTTTCAATACGATGAACATTGCATCTATACATGCAGAATTTCATATGCCTCTGAGAATAAAAAAACATATAGAATACCCAGAAGAGACTTTTGTAATATACTCAATTATAATAGTTGTATTCACATATCTTGCAATTTCATTGCTATTTCACTGACTAATAAAGTCATCAATAATCTTACATTATTCAGTTTACTGAAAGAGTCAATTCTAAAAAAATTTCGGCTAATCCGTTCTTTAAATATCATATTTGGATAAGTCAATTACTCATGAATAATCTTCTTCCCTAACAATGACATCATATATTCAAAACAATCTTCAGAAGAATATGACATCTCTTTTAATACCGTCTTTACTTACTAACCCATTCTCAATTCTGACTACATCATTAATCATTCAACATTTGCACTCTTCTTTCAAACTTATGAAGTTAGTCAATATAAATCTTACAAATTTCAATGTATAAAATTGTAGTGGGAGGGGATGGAGATCATAAGCCTCAAAATTTAACTTTTATATTTATACTCATATAACATAATACTTATCATTCTCATGTACTATAAAATATTTATCCATACCTTTTTTAATTATATTTCATCATGAGTAACATTTTTTTTACTCAGGCACGTGAGTATCACTTATCATTCTCTGTCTATTTGTAAGACAATTTTCATCAGAGTCGGAACATATAACACTATCATGGGTTATATAATGGCATGTATTTCAAGACTCCAGATATGTTATGTTCAACCTGAGAACTAACTGAACTGTAGCTCTTATACCACTAAATGTAACACCACTAACCCGTGTTCCTCGCCAGAACAGGGTTACGGAGCGTTACCGAGAACTTTTCAAACACTTTCAGATTTTTCATGTAAATTACTATTCATTAACCAAGATCATTTCAAACATCCCTTCATTGGACCCTCAAGGCCTAATACAAGCATTAGATTTGAGTCGGGACTTAATTGGGAAATCTGAGAATTTTTTGTGACATTTCAAAAAATTTCCAAGGTGATGGGTTAACACGTCCGTATGGTCTAAGGGACACACCTGTGTGACCCTGGAACACGCTCGTGCTGCAGGCTGTGTTCGACCCCGTGTAACTCTCTGACTTGTGCACACGGCCATGCCATATGCTCGTGTGTTGGGCCGTGTGGTCAATTAATTCATTCCAAAATCTGGTGCAGTTTTCACACGGCCAAGAGAAACGCTCGTGCTCTAGGCCGTGTTGCACATACGGATGAGACATACACCCGTGTCTCTACCCATGTGCTCAATTCTAAGCATTCTGTTTGTTAAAACTAAGGTGCAGGGGACACATGGCCTAACTACACACCCATATACTCAGCCGTGTGCCACACACGGTCTAGACACACACCCGTGTGGACAAAATAAAGCCATTTCTAGTTTTATTTCTCACCCAAAATCACATCCATGACCTGCACTTGAAACACACACCTAATACCAACCCTTATAAACATTCAAATTAAACAAATTCTATCATTCAGCATGGCATACAATTACATGCATACATGTTCATAATCTTGCCTTAATTTAGTCCATATGATAGACAAAGTTTGATCAACTAGTTAACACATATGTAGCTATCATAGTGTGACATTACAAGTATATCAAAGCAAACCATTACTAGCCATTCCAATGGCTAGATTACAAGCATCATTTACATTTACATGCCAATATAGCCAATATATCCTATACATGCCATTGTAACCATAATTGCTTTACCATATTGTACTGACATGGGCCGATAGATAATGTGAGTGATCTCCGCCGAGATTTCAATCCAATGAGCTTTCGATTTACTCTAAAACAGGGAAATAAAAATATGTAAGCATAAAATGCTTAGTAAGTTCATATAACATGGTACTTAACTTACCATTCATTCTGTTTTAAGGTAACTATGTTAGGCATACTCAATCAATTTGACCTCAAGCCCTACACACATTCTCATTACCCTTATTAGCCATATATTCCATAATAACATCAAATCATATATGGGCTCAAAAAAGATCAAGTTCCAAGTAGATATGCTTTCCACAATATGTATTCATTCAACATGCATAATTCATCTTATTGTTTCAAGTATAATTTCATAATAGTTCATTTCGAGTTTAAATCATTTCATATCAAAAATTTATTCATATTACTCGGAATATCAATGTCACGATTAGCATACTCAAGGTGTACAAGTTTATAATCAAGAATGGACATATATTCATCAAATAAAATCCATGTACAAATATCATCATCTCGTGTTTTCATATATCATTTGCCATGTATCATCATTTACTTGTATTTCAGGCCGATATGTGTAATAACTCATTTCTTATTCATATCTTCTCATGTCAAGAACTTTTACCCATTGAATTTATCTGAAATATTGATGGATACGCAAGTAGTACACTCGAGGTGTACGAATCAGAATTCGTCAATTCATGTCCAATGGTACCTATAGGGTACTATATCAGAGAGTACACTCTTAAGCCACAATTGTATATGACAAGATTACCAGTCCAGGCTAAATCCTTTTTATGACATATGCTCTAAACAGCCTGATCTGGATTACCTGTCCGGGCTAAATCTCGTCCACAACAAATGCATTGTAATAGCCCGTTTTTGGGTAAAATCAGAATAGTAGTTTCGAGACCACAAATCCAAAGTAGAAATATTTAATTTATTGTTTCTTTGCGGTCTACAACATGATAGAATAATTGAGTGAAAATTTTGTTAAGAAATTTTATCGATTGAGTGTCCAATTTGACTAAAATAACTAAATTGCAATAGGTGCAAAATTTGTGTTCTATAGGCTAAAGGTAGTGAATTGTTATGAAATTTTAAATTAGAGGTCCTTAAATGATATTTATACCATTATATCTTAGGTATGGACAAAAATGGACTTGGTTAGGAAAAATTTCAAAGTTTAATTGAAGGGCATTTTGGTAATCTAGTAAATAAAGACAAATTATCTAAAATAAAAGATGTCATCTTCTTCAATTTAGTCCATATAGGCAAAATTTAGGAGGAAACCATAGCTAGGGTTTTGACCAAGCTTCCAAGCTCGATTGTAAGTCCGTTCTTGTCCTGTTTTTTGACGTTTGATGGTAGAAAATGCATGTTCATTGTTTGTTAAACGACTTTTGAAAGGTGATTTTCGGTAAAAAGTCAAATAGGGACTTATTTGAAAAAGTCTATAAAATGTGTACAAAAGTGTGAATAAATTAAAAATATGGGCTGTTATGAGTACAAACAACAATCGGCTAGGCTTGGGTTGTGTTGAAAGAAAGAAATTCATTTTACGAGACTACGGGCTAAATTGTAAAATGTTAAAAAGTTAGGGGCAAAAATATAAATTTGGCCATAATGTGTTTTTGGGATGAATTGAATAATGTGATGATTAAATAAGCTAAATGTGGTATTATAGATCAAGAAAAAAAAAGTTCAGGTGTAGATCGTGGGGAAAGCAAAGTATTTAACGAATAGGTCCTTTGGTTGTTTTTGTAACCGAGGTAAGTTCGTACGTTAAATAAGCTTTACTTTAAATGTATTTTATTTTCTTTAATTAATGCATGAATTGTGTAATCGACCTTACGAACACATATGACGATGATTTGGCAAGCGAGAAATCCCAATCGAACCTTACGAATAGATTAGGGTACAGTGATATAGCACATTTTAAACATTCAGTCGGGATGCAAGAAAGCTCATCAAACACTCGAATCGTATTTTCAAGCCAAAACTCTGCTCTCTCAGTGTAATGCCCCGAACTTGGGCCTAGTAGAATTGGGCCTGTTGGGCCTTGGGCTTGGGAGCGTTTAAAATTTTTAAGAACAAGAGAACGGCACTAATGCAAGTTGGACCTATTAGGTGAGTGATTTTAGAAGGTTAGGGGGCTTCTATGAAGTCCCGGGATCAAACCTGAGCTTTAGGAAAATTTTGGTTTTAGGTGAATAAAACCCTGGGAGTTAGTAAGTAGGCTTTAAGAATAAAATATGAAAAAAAAATGACACAAAAGGAGTTATGGTTTATGGTGCCACATGGGAGACAAGGGAATGACGCCACATAAGGAAGCAAGGGGTCCAAGGTTCAAGTCTTGGCGCTTGAAATTCTTTTTGTTTTCTTTTTAAAATGAACTTAGACTTTGGCCCATAGGCTTATATTTAGTTGCGCATGATTTTAGACTCAAAAGGAGTTTGTGTTGTAGCGGCATGTAGCGTCTGGAGCATAGGAGAGGGCAAAGGTTCGAATCATATTGCAAGCAAAAAGGGATATTTATTTTGCTAAGTTGGGACGGCCAAAGTTTGTATTGGAATTAAACTCTGTTGAAGGAGGGATCCCACATCGGTAAGCTAGCAAGAGGGAAGGTGAGAAGCTGGCTTTAAATAGAGCAATCTATGAGGAAAGTAAGCATACCTTGGTTGGCATTGGGCATAGGAGTGGTCGGAGTGCGGATCAACTCCAGATTCCTATCAGGTATGTATTTCGCACTACTCTAGTTGTAGAGCGGCAAATGCCAAAATGCCGGTCACAAGGCGATGGTAGCCACACGAGCATGCGAGCGCATGTGTGGGAGCTTCAACGCGACAGTTGAGGCCACCATGAGTATTCTTGTGGGTTGATGCAGTTTGGGCCACGATGGGCTGAAAGGGGCCAAGTGGGCCCATATGAATAAATTGTATGATTGTGTAGTAGATAGTGAACTGGTCTTTGTGAATCTCATATATGTGGCTAGATTTGGGCTAAATGGGCCACATGAACGTGTAGGCTCGTTGGGGCCGAGAATGGGCCATAGACCCATTCGCATCGTTATCTCTGCTTAGAATACCTCGGTTTATAAAATTACTAGAATACTCTTGGTTTAAAAAATTATTGAAATATCCTTGGTTTATAAAATTATTGAAAACCCCTCAATTTGCGAAATTACCGAAGTACCTTCGGTTTGTAAAATTACCGACATACCCCTGATTTGTGAAATTTTCGAAATACCCCTGATTTGTGAAATTACCAAAAGACCCCTGATTTGCAAAATTACCGAAATACCCCAATTTATGAAATTACTGAAATACCCTGTCTTATAAAATTATCAAAATACCCTCGGTTTGAAAAAAATACCGAAATACCCTTGGTTTGCGAAATTACCAAAATACCTTTGGTTTGAAAAATTACCAAAGTACCCTTGACGAGTAAAATTATTGAGATGCCCTTACGGGGCGAAATGATCATTTTTCCCCTAACCGATTAAATGACTATTGTACCCTCGTGGTAGTACTAGTGTTGTATGTGTTAATTGTATGATTGATTATGTTTGAGATGCACTACAAACATGGATTAGTTATGAGTAGAATTACCGAATTACCCCTGTAGGGTAGGATTATCGAAATACCCTTATAGGGTAAAATGACTGATTTGCCCTTGTGGGCAAATGATTGATTCGTGCTATGATTTGATTGAGTTGATTGTGATTCTATGCTTGTGTTTTAACCGACTTGACTATGGGTGCGTGTCTGATTTGCGATTAATATGTGTTGAAATAACTATTACTAAGTATGGCCATTTTGCATACACGTGTAATGATTGAGCATGACATTCACGACATAATGCATTGGGTTGGGTTATGTTTTTGGAGGAAGTATGTACTGCTGGCTATGCCACGTTATAATCGATTCGATGAGCTCGCCACGATATATCGATTTTAGTGGCTCAACCACGATATCAGCATTACTAGCGACTTTGCTGCGTTGATATTGGCAGCTCGACTGCGCTCTTGTCGTGTAGGGCTGGGTGGATTGACTTGGTCCCCACATGGTGTGTAGGGTTGGTACGGGTGGTGTGATGGTTGGATTGGGTTGGGATGCATCCTCATACTGTTGCATATCTATTTATGAGATCTGTCGCTGTATTGGGCTTAGGCCACTTGCTCTGATATTGGTTGGGCTAAGCCCAATTGATTCTGTTATGGGCTGTGACCCAAATGATATTGTAGTGGGCTTTGACTCATGTATGCTTTGAACTGACTGTACTGTTACTCTAAAAGGGCTTTTAGCACCTGATTTGATTTAGCCAAGTCAGATATCGACTGTTACTCCAATAAGGGGATTACACACTGAGTTTTCATAAACTCACCCCATTTTTAACTGTGCAGGTAATCCCCAATCTTAGAGGATTTGGAGATGCGAAGGACTCGGAGGTGACCACACATCAGATATGCTTTAAAGTTAAACTTAGTGACTTTATTCCATTTTATTTTAATTTATTGGGTTAAATATTTTGTAATAAGGCCTCTTTATTTTTTTACTTATTATTTCTGATATTTATTTATGATGTTTTCTAACTGCTAAAAGTGGAATACGATTTCCAAAATAGTAACTTTTTTCAAAAGACTACGTTTTCGCAACGTTTTCAAAATGCTTCTGCAACTCTATTTCTAAACATCACATTTTTATAAATTGTTTATTTCAAATATGCTTTCGCAACAGGTAAGGTTTAAAAGGTAATTATGTTTTCAAGTAGATAATAATTGTTTAAGCGTTTTAAGTTTTAACAAAGAGGCTTTAGTTCTCAAACAAGTTTTTATCAATCACAAGATGGTTTGAAAAACATTTCCATGTGACACGCTAGATTCAGGGCCTAACTTTTAGTCCGGGTTTGGGGTGGTACATTTAATGGTATCAGAGCCAAGTTGTAAAATTCGACTTTGGATTGGGTCTTCAAAATTGAATTTTTGAAAGTATTGTTTCAAAAAGGCTTGAAAAGATTTAAAGTTCTGAAATGTTGTATTGACCATTTTCTGAAAGCATGGTACACCGAGTCTCCGGTGCCAAATCTGTAAGTTTTCTAAATACTTTTGTCTGTCTAGAAATTTAAATGCAGTGAGTTAGAAATACGGTGGTTTCTTTAGATTTTGAATTGTATTTTTTTTGGTATTTATTCTCTGTGTGTTTTGTTTGGATGTGATGTTTTAATATAGAAATTGTATGCATGTGTAATAACTATCTGTTTCTTTTTGTGGTTAGAGGTTTGCTTGTGTGTAAGAGGTTTCAAGATTAAGTTAAAAGTGTATTGGTGTTATTGGGATGAGAGTGCATAGCGGTAGCGTAGTAGGGTAGTCTGTGTTAAAAGACTGATAAATAGTTAGAAATTTTGAGGACGAAATTTCTTAATGGGGTAGAATTGTCACGCCCCGAATTTGGGCATAGTAGAATTGGGCATGTTGGGCCTTGGGCTTGGGAGCGTTAAAATTTTTTAGAACAAGAGAACGACACTAATGCAAGTTGGACCTATTAGGTGAGTCATTTTGGAAGGTCCTGGGATCAAACCTGAGCTTTAGGAAAATTTTGGTTTCATGCGAATAAAACCCTGGGAGTTAGTAATTGGGCTTTAAGAATAAAATGTGGAGAAAAATGACGCAAAAAGAGTTGTGGTCTAGTGGCAAATGGAGCCACATGGGAGACAAGGGGCCCAAGGTTCAAGTCTTGGCGCATGATTTTAAACACAAAAGGAGCTTGTGTTGTGGCAGCATGTATCGTCTGGAGCATAGGAGAGGGCAAAGGTTCGAATCTAATTGCAAGTAAAAAGGGATATTTATTTTGCTAAGTTGGGACGGCTAGGGTTTGTGTTGGAATTAAACTCGGTTGAAGGAGGGATCCCATATCGGGAAGCTAGCATGAGGGAAGGTGAGAAGCTGGCTTTAAATAGAGCAATCTATGAGGAGAGTAAGCATACCTTGGTTGGCGTTGGGCATAGGAGTGGTCGGAGCGCGGATCAACTCCAGATTCCTATCAGGTGTGTATTTCGCATTACTCTAGTTGTAGAGCGGCAAATGTCAAAATGCCAGTCACACGATGATAGTAGCCACACGAATGTACGAGCAGACGTGTGGAAGCTTTGACGTGATAGTTGAGGCCACCATGAGTATTCTTGTCGATTGATGCTGTTTGGGCCACGATGGGCCGAAAGGAGCCAAGTGGGCCCAATGGGCCCGTAGGCCCATATGAATAAATTGCATGATTGTGTAGTAGATAATGAATTGGTCTATGTGAATCTCATATCTGTTGTTAGATTTGGGCTAAATGAGCCACATGAGCGTGTGGGCCCATTTGGGCCGAGAATGGGCAATAGGCCCATTCGCATCGTTATCTCTACTTAGAATACCTCGGTTTACAAAATTACTGGAATACTCATGGTTTACAAAATTATTGAAATACCTTTGGTTTACAAAATTACTGAAAAACCCTCAATTTGTAAAATTACTAAAGTACCCCCGATTTGAAAAATTACCGACATACCCCTGATTTGTGAAATTACCAAAATACCTCTGATTTGTGAAATTACCAAAAGACCCCTGAATTGCAAAATTACCGAAATACCCTAATTTATGAAATTATTGAAATACCCCGGCTTGTAAAATTATCGAAATACCTTCTGTTTGAAAAATTACCGAAATACCCTTGGTTTGTGAAATTACCAAAATACCTTGGTTTGCAAAATTATCGAAATAGCCCTAGTTTGGAAAAATACCGAAATACCCCATTTTGCAAAATTACCAAAATACCCCCGATTTGCAAAATTACTAAAATACACTCTATTGTAAAGTTACCAAAATACCCTTAACGGGTAAAATTATTGAGATGCCCTTTCAGGGCAAAATGACCATTTTACCCCTAACCGATTAAATGACTGTTGTACCCTCATGGTAGTACTAGTGTTGTATGTGTTAATTGTATGATTGATTATGCTTGAGATGCACTACATACATGGATTAGTTATGAGTATGATTACCGAATTACCCTGTAGGGTAGGACTACCGGAAAACCCTTATAGGGTAAAATGACAGATTTGCCCTTGTGGGTAAATGATGGACTCGTGCTATGATTTGACCGATTTGATTGTGATTGCATGACTGTATTTTAACCGACATGAATGTGGGTGTGTGTCTGATTTTCTGTTAATATGTGTTGAAATGACTGTTACTAAGCATGGCCATTTTGCATACACGTGTAATGATCGAGCATGACATTCACGACATAATGCATTAGGTTGGGTTATTTTTTTGAGGATGTATTGTACTGGTGGCTATGCCACGTTATACTGATTCAGTGGCTCTACCACGATATACTGATTTTAGTGGCTCGACCACGATATCATGTCATCGCGGCTTTGTTGCGTTGATATATGCGGCTTCGCTACCGCGCTTCTAGGTGTGTGTAGGGCTGGGTGGGTTGACTTGGTCCCCACATGGTGTGTAGGGTTGGTACGGGTGGTGTGATGGTTGGATTGAGTTGGGATGCATCCTCATACTATCGCATATCTGTTTATGAGATCTGTCACTGTATTGGGCTTAGGCCACTTGCTCTGATATTGGTTGGGCTAGGCCCAATTGATTCTGTTATGGGCTGTAACCCAAATGATATTGTAGTGGGCTTTGAATCACCTATGCTTTGAACTGGCTGTACTATTACTCTAAAAGGGCGTTGGCCTAGTATTTTTTGGGCCGGTTCACGTATCCGACTATTACTCTAGTAAAAGGATTACACACTGAGTTTTCATAAGCTCACCCCATTTTTAACTGTGCAGGTAATCCCCAGTCTTGGAGGATTTGGAGCTGCGAGGGACTCAGAGGTGACCAGACGTTAGATATGCTTTAAAGTTAAACTTAACGACTTTATTCCATTTTATTTTAATTCATTGGGTTGAATATTTTGTAATAATGCCTCTTTATTTTTTTACTTATTATTTCTGATATTTATTTATGATGTTTTCTAACTGCTAAAAGTGGAATACGATTTCCAAAATAGTAATTGTTTTCAAAAGACTACGTTTCCGCAACGTTTTCAAAATGCTTCTGCAACTCTATTTCTAAACATCACATTTTCGTAAATTGTTTATTTCAAATATGCTTCTGCAACAGATAAGGTTTAAAAGGTAATTACATTTTCAAGTAGATAACAATTGCTTAAGTGTTTTGAGTTTTAACAAAGAGGCTTTAGTTTTCAAACAAGTTTTTATCAATCACAAGATGGTTTGAAAAACACTTCCATGTGACACGCTAGATTCAGGGCCTAACTTCTAGGCCGAGTTTGGCATGTTACACTCAGGATCATCATCAACATTAGCTTTGAATTATTCAACCCCGTGTTTACAGATCTTGTCAACTGGAGTCTTATTCAATCTTAAAAGCTCGACAACTTGACGATTTACGGGAATCAGTTAGGGATTAGGAGGGGGTAGAGGTTGTTGAGCAGCCGGATTTGTCCAAATATACTATGTGAACCATTCATTCATCATTTGGAAGAAGATTTCTCTAGCCTCTCCTCCCTGGCTACCCGACACGAGTCTAGAATCAGACGGTGCTATCCCTTAAGCGAGAGCGGGCGCATTACTTTCAACTTCATCAGCTATAGCTCGATTGGGATCCATTTACTATATGAAAACACATTTTAAAATGTCAAGTGTTAGCACACTATCACAGTTTATATATATCACATGTTTAGCTAGACTCTCACATTTGCTATGTTAGCCCTAGAATCAACTAAACCGTAGCTCTGATACTAGACATGTAACACTCTTCACCTTATTTAACACCAAAATAGGGTTACAGAGTATTACCAGACTCACAATACATTTATACATACTTTTCACATACATTTAATCATTTCATATAATCATCATTTAACCTCAATCAATTTGTCCCTAATACGAGCCTATTAGGCCCTAAACATGCTTTGGAAGTGGTTTGGGACTAAACTGATAACTTAAGAAATTTTCACGAAACTTTGAAAATTTTACACAAGATACGGGACACACGCCCGTGTAGTCAGACCGTGTGTGTCACACGACCACCAGACACGCCCGTGTCACAGGCTGTGTGGACATTCGAAATGGGAGCACATGGCCATGTCCCAGCCTGTGTCTAACCCCGTGTGTCTAGTCCGTATGCCCTAAATATGGCCACACACTCCCGTGTGCCAAACTGTGCGCTAGGCCGTGCCAAACCTGTAGGGTATACTGACTTATGCCACACGGCCAAGTCACACACCTACATGTAAGGCTTGTGGAGCATACTGACTTGTTTTCAAATTCCACACCAGAGGACACACGGCCGTGTACTTCACCGTGTGTCACACACGGCTGAGACACACGCCCGTGTCTCTACCCGTGTGGACAAAAATAGGCTATTTACCAAACCATTTTGCCACCCCAGTCTTGTATGTACCCACACAAGCCAAATGGTACAACTTCATAGCATACCAATTCACAAATCATCCCCTATTGAAATTCAATTTACCTATTCACAACAAGCTTCATGAATCCAACTTCAATCACACAATATAGGTCATTTACCAACTCAAAACAAAAGTCATTTGCACACTTATATACATAATCAAATTCACCATCCTAGGCCAACTCGTATGGTTATATATACAAACCGAAACATGTACATTTACAAGCCAATTCATTTGGCCAAAATCATTACCAAAACATAACCAAAATGACCAAAGTCCCTATATACGCCATATACTGAAAATACCAAGTTCATAGGTACCGAGAGATAGGTGGATAGTGTGACGATGTCTCCGATGATCCTTGAATCCGAGCTAGCTTTGAATTCACTATAAAACATAGAAATATAAACAAAGTAAGCTATAAAGTTTAGTAAGCTCGTATGACATAAATTTGATATAATCATAACACATAATTCAACCATTGATCCTAAGTATAAGAAGTCACATCAACTAACAAACCTTTCAATAGCTCATTCACGAAACTATATAATTTCTTCACCATTTCCTCGATTCAAAGCTAATATGGTTTATGCACATACCTGTACCATCTCGTACTAATCTCATACACATTCTTGCCTTTCATTTACCCGTTGAACCACTCGGAATAGAAGTTAGAAACTCAAGGGTCTCACACGATAAGTACCTATACTATGGCCTGTAGCCAAATCAAGGTAACTTATCTCTGAAATACTAATATCATGGCCCGAAGCCAAATCAGTTTGTCTCGCACCCTAAGTGCTATATCATGGCCCAAAGCCAACTCACTGTATCCCGTAATGACATGTCACTAGTCCTAAACTATTCCTAAGGTTCAACTGGGATTCCAATTGTTGAATTAGCGTCGAATCATTTCCAAACATATTTGTAGTCACATAATCGTAATTTATGTTGTATCAAAACATACAAAATACATTTGAAATGAAATTATAACATACGAACTTACCTCGAATGTATAAATGACAAAATTATCGATTAATCAAGTACTTTATCTTTTCCCCCGATCCAAGTCCGTATTTCTCCTTTCTTAATCTAAATATATTCAAAATTAGCTCATTTGATCATCTATTCATTCAACTTAGTCCAAAACACATTTACACTTTTGCCCCTAATATTTCACATTTTCATAATTTAGTCCTTATTTCATAAAATCACAAATTAATGAAATTCCAAATATACCCATGCTAGCTAATTACTATTATGCCCCTAGCAGCCCATATTTTTCATTTATTTAACATATTAAATACTAACTTTACACATTTCTCAATTTAATCCCTATTTTGCATTTTCATTAAAAATCACTTAACTAAACTTGTATATCTATCATCAAACATTCACAATTCATCATAATCATCATAGAACACATATATACATCAATGACAACTCTCACAAATGTTAACAGTTTTAAAATCGAAGGTACAGGCTAGATAGATTGAGCTACAATGAACTCAAAAACATAAAAATAACTAAAAACTAGGTCAAAAATCACTTAAAATTGAAGCATGCATTAGCTGAACCTTCAAACCTCATCCATGGCTTCTTTTCTTTCTTAATTTCTATTGGAAGAAATATGAATGAAAATTTTTGTTTTTTCTTTTAATTATTTAACCTTTATTTAATGAATTGCTATATTAACCGTATATAAAATCATTTAAAACACCATAATATATGTTCACTCAATCTATTAATGGCCGAACTTAACTTTAAGGTTCTATAGCTATTAAACACTTTTACCTAATAGAACTCCACTTTTACACTTTACACGATTTACTCCTTTTTACCGAATTAAGCATTCAAACGATAAAACTTCTAAGCAAAACTTTCACACAATCATATATTCATGCTATAAACCTTAAAATAATAATAAAATAAATATTTTTACCTCATATTTGTGGTCCCAAAACCACTATTCCAATTTGACTAAAAATGGGCTGTTACAGATACCAAAGTAATCCATAATTGATACGCAGTGTCCCTCAAAAGTGATACATCATATTTTAAACACTCAGCCGGTGTGCAAGTCGACCCTTGTGAGTTTTGGCCATGGGAGGATGAAATTGAGAAGATGACATCTTTTATGTGTTTAATTTTGTATTTATTACCCAAATGACCAAAATGACCTTAATGCCAAACTTTGAAATTTCACCCTACCTTGTTCATTTTTGTCCAAATTAAAGTATAATGGTCTAATTACCATCTAAGGACCTCCAATTTAAAATATCATAGCAATTGGGCACTTCTAACATATAGAACTCAAGTTTTGCACTTATTGCAATTTAGTCCCTTTAACTAAGTTGAGTGCCCAAACGTCTCAATTTTCAAACAAAATTTTCACGAAATCATTTCATAAAACTGTAAACCATAAAAATATATTAAAAATAAATCTTACTGCTTCAGATTTGTGGTCTTGGAACCACTGTTCAGACTAGACCCAAAATCGAGTTGTTACACTTCGACTCCGTGTTTTCGAATCTTATCAACAGGTGACTTATTCAGTCGTAGAAGTTCCATACCTTAAGGACCTACAAGAACCAGTTGGGGATTAGGTGGGAGTGGAGATTGTTGAACAATCAGATTTGTTCGAACAAACTCCGTAAACCACTCATTCATCATCTGGAAGAAGTCTTCTTTAACCTCTCCTCCCTTGCTACCCGATACGGGTCTCAACTCTGATTGCTCTACTCCATGAACGGAGGCGGGCACATGACTTTCAACATCAATAATTACAGCTCGATTGGAGTCCATTTACTATATGAAAGCATGATTTAAAACTGTTAGGAGATATCACACTATCACAGGTTATATATGGAATGTATAGCTAGACTCTCACATACGCTACGTTAGTCTGAGAATCGACTAAACTGTAGTTCTGATACCAATAAATGTAACACCCCTCACCCGTATTCAACGCCGGAATAGGGTTAAGGAGCATTACCGGACTTACTATACAAGTAAACATACATTTCACATACATATTCCAATATCATGCAATCATCATTCAATATCAATAATTTTGTCCCTATTACGAGCCTACGAGGCCCAAAACATGCATCCGGGCTGGTTCGGGACTAACTTATAAAATTTCAGGAAAACTTAGAAAATTTTACAAAATATAGGGGACACACGCCCGTGTCTTTGGCCACATGAGAAAGGACTAAATCAAAAGTTTCATGAAGTAATTTTATCGTTTAAATGACCAATTTGAGAAAAAGGACTAAATCGCGTACAATGCAAAAGTGTTGTTCTATAAGTTAAAAGGGTTTAATAGTTATTAAATTAAATGTTCGAAGATTTTATGTTGTAATTATACCTTTGTTACATTAAATGGAAAAAGATGGACAAGAGGTTAAGTGTTTTTAATATTAATAATCAAGGTTAAATAAGTAATTTAGTAATAAATTAATAATAAGTAAAACCAAAGCTAAAATTTTGTTCATCTTTCTTTATTATTGCCGAAATTGAAGGGAGAATAAACCATTTAAGGGAGAATAGCCTAGAGACTATTTTGCAAAACTGATAAAGGTTTTAAAAGTTTCTGTTGATGAATAAGCATGTGATTTGAAGTTTATTGATAGATTATGAATGCTTGTTAATAGATATACAAATTTTGTTAAGTGATTTTTAGTAAAAATGCAAAATAGGGATTAAATTCAGAAATTTTGAAATTTTATGGTTAAAATGTGAAATAAATGAGAAATATGGGCTGTTAGGGACTAATTGTTAAATCGGCTAGCATGCGTTAGTATTGAATTGTATTAATCTGTGATTTTATGAAATACGGACTAAATTGTAAAAGTGGTGAAACATTAGGGGTAAATGTGTAAATATGTTTAAATGTGTGTTTTGGATTAAATTTAATGAAGAGAATATTAAATGGGTTAATTTTGAATATATTAGATCAATAAAAGCGGGATTCAGATCTGGATCGGGGGAAAACTAAAGTACTCGATTAATCGACCAGTTTCATCGTTTTCGAACCTGAGGTAAGTTCGTATATGATAAATTTCAAAACAAATGTATTTTATATGCTTTGATATTGCATAAATTGGGAATATGAGACTATGTATATAAACGATAGAGATTCAATGATGATTCGATATTTGAAATCCCGATTGAACCTTAGGAATAGTTTAAGATGCTAGTGACATGTCATTAGGGGATACGTTGAGTTAGCTTCGGGCGATGATATAGCACTTCGGGTGTAATATCCGGGAATTAGGGCTTATGCATTTTTGCTTAAATATATGTAGAAGCATGCCTGAGTGTGTTTTGAATGTGTTTTATGAATTTTGAGAACTTTAGAGTATAGGTAAACGCCTTAGAAAATATCAGATTTTAAGTCCTGAAGTGGAGCTAAGCCTGACAGGCCTTAAGAGAATTTATAGGAGAAATTAGACACAAAAATGGGCTTGTTAAAGTGGCAAGGAGGCGCCACTTAAAGCCTCTGAAAGTGACGCCACAAGCAGGGTAAAAGGGCCTAGGTTCGAGCAGCAAGGGGCGCAAATAGGAGTTTATTTTGCAGCAAAGATAAGAAGTGGTGGACGGCATTAAAACACTAAGGGGATGAGCTTTAGATGTGGTCAATTTCTTTTAAAATTCGGCTAAGCTAGGGAGATAATCATTGATTTATTCAAATTATTTTTGAAAGGGTTAAGAAGAGGAAAAATAGGAGGAAAATGTGGGATAAGGGGAAAGAGAAGCTAGTGGCCGAATATAGGACTCTAGGGGATAGGTATGTGCAGCTTTGGGGTATTGTAGGAGGTAGTGCCGAATTTTAGTTGGGGAGAGTGTCCATCTTTTTGCCGAAAATTCCTTCTAATGAGCATCCATCTTCTTTTTCTTCTCTTTTCTTCGTTTGAACTTTAAAGAAACACTATAGCCGAATATTTCATCTCCAATTGAGAGCTATAGCCGAATCTTTATTTGAATCTCCTTATCATCTCCTTTCTTCTCTTATTCCCTTCAAAGCCGAAAGTGTCATTGACTGAAATCAACTCCAAGCGATTCTCAATAGTGGGAAAGTGATTTCGGGAAGTTGATTGTTAAGGGTAAGTGACGTGGGTGGTAAGTATTCTCTTCCTTAGCAAATCGATTTTTGGGTTCTTTTTCTTTTAGTGGCCAAAACCAAATGGTTGGCCTTGGTTATTTGGGATGGCCGAACCTCAGTAGGGTCTTTGATTTCGTGTTCTTTCATGTATAGTCGAAGGAAGGAAACACTAAGGATTCTTTTGGGATTTCTGCTAAGTCGACTACAAGAGAAGATCATTCGGGATTTAGATATCCTAGGTAAGTGGGGTGTGGTTTTGGCCGAAGGCCATTTATTATGTTCAAATGTTGGAATCGGATCTAACATACACCATGTAGGTATTTCGACATCTTCAAAGCCAAGGGGATAATTTTGGTATCTAGATCCACAAAGTAAGGGAGTATTAACATTCGGCCAAGGCCATATTTAGTGATTATTTGTCTGATTCTAACTATGAATATTTAGTGGGCAAATCGATAGGGATAAAGAGAAGTTTCGGGATTTGATTAGTAACCAAATCGGCAGCAAGGAACTAAGGATCTAGAGCATTAGATCAGGATTTTCGGGATTCAGTAAACGCGTTAATAACAGGTGTATAGTCCCACACTAATTCCTAGTAGATCTATGGTATTAATGTTATGTATGTGTTAATGGAAATATGGAAATTATGGCTAAAGGTACCATTCAATGGTACAAAAGAACTCAGGTACGTTAACCTACTACTACTATGTTAATAATGCTATTATGAACATTGAATATGACACGTACGTGAAATTGCTATGAATATGTAATAAGGCCTATGGCATGAGATTTGCATGATTTGTATGACACATGGGGCATATGGGTGATATGGAAAAGGGGAAGTGATCTGGTGGTTTTACCATGATATCTGGTGACTCATGTCACATAATCTGAATGTGGTGACTCATGTCACGTATTATTATCTGGTGACTTTGTCACATTATCTGGTGGCTTTGCCACAATTTATAAGGGCGATGCGCATGTCATCTGTAGCAACTGCCTTCGATGGTGTGTAGCTGATGGAGGGTCGATTTAGTAATCCCCACGGTGTGATGGCAGGTACGGGTGATGTGTAGAGGATGGATATCTAGGCTTGGGTTTGGGATTGCATCATTATTTATATTTGTTATATATGTATGATTTGATATGCCTAAGTCTTTTAGGACTTTGTGTTGGCTGTTACACACTGAGTCTGTTTGACTCACCCCTTGTGGGATATCTTTTCAGGTGACACTCAGTAAATGGACCGAGTCGGCAGGAATTTAGGGTGGCCAACGCTCAGCTCAGAGTTTTTATTTTATTTTGAGACTTATTATTTAAGTGTTGGATTTTATTTCGGGATTTGCTTTGATGTAATAAGGCCATTACTTTTAAACTGTCTATGCATGCATTTTATTTGATTTGTTATGACACGATCAAGATTTAATAACTTTTCCTAAAAATGAATTTTAAATGTTTTGACACTTAAACTCCAATGATTTTTAATTTAATAGTAAACTCTTAAACAACTCGGCTTTTCTTTTAACTTATAGTTTTCAAATATGGAAATAAAGTTTTAATTAATTATGGACTTCAATAAAGACAACGTTTTCAAATTAATCACAACACAAATCGATTTCTCTTCAAAATGATCAAATTTTCCAAATTAACAAACAAGCTTTGAAAGTGTTTTACTCCAGGAGCATACCAGATCTGGTCGAGACTCGTGGGCCGGGTTTGGGGTGTTTCATCGGGTGTGAGTTATACCGATTTGGCTTCGGGGCATGCATATCGGCTGATTTGGTTTCGGGCCATGATATCAGTACTTCAGAGATAAGTTACCTTGATTTGGCTGTGGGCGATAGTATAGGTACTTGTCATGTGAGACCCTTTAGTAATCGACTTCTATTCCGAATGCTTCATCGAGTAAATAAAAAAAATGGTTGAGTATGATATTGGTACGAGACAGTACAGGTATGTACATGAACCGTATAAGCTTAAATCGAAGAAATTGTGAAGTTTATACATAATATTATGATTGAATGTGTGAAAACGTTTGTTAGCTAAATAAACTATATGTTGTTATATTTAAATTGATGAATTGTATATTTATGATTAGAGTAAGATTATTTATATAGCTTACATTGTTTATTTTACCATGTTTTATAGTGATTTCAAAGCTAGCTTAGATTCGAGGATTGTCGGAGACTTCGTCACACTATCCAATTATCAATTTGTACAATTTGTAGTTTTGAGCTTATATTTTGAGTATATGGCATGTATAGGGACTTTGGTCGTTTTGGTTATGTGCTAGTAATGGATTTGGTCATTTGAAATGTCTTGTAAATGTTAAATATTTGGTTTTGTGGATAGCCATGAGAGTTGGTTCATTTTGGGTGTTTCGGATGTATATATATGTGTGTGTGTGCAAATGGCCTTCGATATGTTGTTTGTGATTTGGTTGTATATATATAGCCATGGAAGTTGGCTTAATTTGGTTAGCTTGGTTTTGTTTTTATATTGCTTTGATTATGTGTTAATTGTTGAATATGTTATGCTTGTGAGATTAGACCAATTTTGCATATTGGAGATAAGTTATATTGATGTTTATGATAGTGGATTTTAACATGAAATTGAATAGCACATTGTGAGATTTTATATCTTGGATTAAATGGTATTAGAAATGGTATGAAATATGCTTGTTTGGAGTTGATTTAGATGCTCATAAATGCTATGTTTTGGTGTTATTGAGTTTGGGTAGGTGAGCATAAGATAGTATCGCAAAATGGCTTGGTATATAGCCTATTTTTGTCCACACTGGCAGAGACATGGTTGTGTGTCACAGTAGTGTGTGACACACGGTCAAGTACACGGTCGTGTGTCTCCTGGTGTTGATTTTGAAATTTAGTCAGTATGCTCCACACGGCCTCACACACGGGCATGTGGCATAAGTCAGTATACCCTGCAAGTTTGGCACGGCCTAACACACGACCTGGTACACGGGCATGTGTAGCCATTTTTAGGGCACACGGGCTAGCCATAAGGGCGTGTGTGTTGGCCGCGTGACCCAAATCTGAGAGTTTCAAGGGTTAGACACGGGCTAGGACACGACCATTTTCTCCCATTTCAAATGTCCACACGGCCTGTGACACGAGTGTGTCTGGTAACCATGTGAGACACATGACCTGGCCACACGGGCGCGTGTCCCCTGTTTTGAGAAAAATTTTCAAAGTTTTGTGAATGTTTCTTAAGTTATCAGTTGAGTCTTTAACCACTCCCAATGTATGTTTTGGGCATTATGCTTAAGTTTGATTAATGTTTGCATGAAATGTGAAATTATATGTGAAATGAATATTTAAATGTGTTGTAAGCCCGGTAATGCTCTGTAACCCTATTATGACATTGAATACGGGTGAGGGATGTTACAGCAAGACACGAGTTGGGGCATAACAATGTGATCCCATTTCGAATATCCACACGGCTTGTGACACGGGCATGTGTCCCTTGTACTTTGAAAATTTTCTACGTTTTCCCAAAATTTCCCTGAGTTCTCGGTTTAGTCCCAGACCACATCTAATGCTTGGATTGGGCCTCGAGGGCTCATATTATGGCCTATATGGTTGCATTTGAATAAAGTTTGTTTGAATACGAGAATTGTATGATTGTTTAATTGATAAGTCCGGTAATGCTCTGAAACCCTATTCTGGCGATGGATACGGGTTAGGGGTGTTACATATATGGCATGTAATAGGACATTTTGGTCGTGATTGTATGGTTCATATGTATTTTGTAATGTGTTATTTGTTGTGCTTTGATGTGGTGGAATGAGAAACTAGTGTGGTATGCTTGTTACGTTCCTAGTTTAAGCATGAGTGGTCAAACATGGAATGGTAAGTTTGATATGAATTAAACAAGGTATGTTAGAATTGAATGCAAGTTATTTTGAGTTAGTTGAGACTTGTGTAATGTAATTCAGATAGGTGAAAATGTTAAGTGTTTGTAATGTGGTGTCATTGGTGACACATTGGTGACACATTGGTTAGGCTCTAGGATGTTTGGTTTGGCATGTTTTGGATGTCACTGAAATGCATTCTGAAGTCTTACAATCATGTATTAAGAATTGGATTAGGTACCTAAGCAATTGGATGTGGAATGGGCAAGTTTTGTGTCATTTTTGGGCACACACGGCCTGGGACATGGGCTATGACACGCCCGTGTATCACACATGGGCAACCCACATGGGTGTGTGTCTCGAATGTGTTAGGTGCAGGGTTCAGATGGATGGTATATGACTTGCGACATGGCCGTGTGAGCCAATTCAATGAGTTACACTGGTGAGGACACGAGCATATGGGGTAGTGACACGAGTGTGTGGGATAGCCATATGACCATGTCTGGAGCCATACAGTCTGGGTTCTATCACACAGCTGGACACATAGCCGTGTGACCTCCTGTTTTGAAAATTTTCAGTTTTTTCCTAAATGTTCTGATTTGCTTCGAATTGGTTTCTAATTGTTCTTAAACTAATTTTAATGCATCGTAGGCTCGATTTCAAGCCCATAGATATATACTTTACTCCAATATCATTATTTATGAATTTGTTAATTAAAATTGTTAAACTTGATGCTACTTGTTATTATTCTTTCTGAATTGTACGGTAATACCCTGTAACCCTAATATGACAATGGGTACGGGTGTTATAGTAAAGGTAAGATTTAAGAAGGGTCATAGAAAGTGAAGAGATATTAAGTATAGTGCGGTCAAAGGAAAGAAACACCATTTGACTTCAGACCTCGAATCCAGAGCCTAGTAGAGTAAAAGCTTAATGAATATGAAAGGAAGATAAGTCGTTAAAGACCCTGAGAGGAAGACAAATGTCTAAAGTAGTTACAAGAAAGGCTCTAAAAATCCATTCTAATTAACCCTTAAAATATATGCCTTACAATTGAGATTGTTTAGGATCCTTAATAAAATATTGAGAATATTTTCTTAAATTGGTTGAGGTTGAAATTTTTATTAATTGGGATATGCACTATTTCGTAGGAAATGTCAAATTGAGTGGTAATGAGTGTAAGGTAAATATTTTATTAAGGAAAAAAGATGAGGGGTTTATGTGGTAAATTACCCACGAATTCTTTTGTTATTATTCCCCAAAAAAAAAATAGATGTGAAATTTTATTTTTAATTCTCTTCAAACATAGCCAAAGAAAAAAAAAGAATAGAAAATTGAAAATTTTCTCTTTAGCATATCTTCAATGCTTCTCCAAGCTAGTGTTGGTTTCATCAAAACAAGGAAGGTAAGTGAGATTTTTCATGATTTCGTAACCATTAAAAGAGAGTTTTTAAATCTTTAAATGAAATCCTTGTCTTCTTTCTCCCATTGCCACCAAACTAAGCCTTAAGAGGGGAGAGTTCGATTTTGGTGTTTCTTGATGATTTTTGGAGAGGATTTGAGTGTTAAATGGAATTCAAATCAGTACTTATTCTTTATAAATCAATTTAGTAGAGATTAGGATGAGTCTTCATAAGATTTTTGGTTAGGTTTTTAAAGGGAGAGAATGATTGCATCCATTTTAGTTGGTTAAGGATTGTATATGTTTACATTTCGTTAATCTTAATAGTTTTAATACTTTGAATGTATTATTAAAGTGAAAAGAGTTGCTTAAAGTTCCAAGACAACAGGAAAAACAAAGGTGTTAGAAGAGTGATCGAATTGAAGCGATTATAATTTGAGTTATCATTTTGTTCTCTCTATTTTTCTGAAATACTTAATATTCTAATGGATGGTGGTTGTTACTAGATTTGCTTAATAAATGGTTTCTAGGTGTTCAATCGAAATTCTAGCGTATGTATTGGTTGAATGATTTGAGATATTGAGCGGAATTAAGTTTTTGCCTGTCCTTGGTTGAATGATTATGTAATTGGTTAACTGAATAAGCATAAATAATTCATAAAAATAACCTTAACAAATGATTTAGAAATTTTTTTGGCTATAAATAGTATACCCTAGGATATAGAGCTCTTTAAATTGTGATTTCTACAAGTTGCTTTACGAGTTGGGAGTGTAGAAACATTGTGCTTTGCACAATTGGAGTTTTGTTTGTTAAAGTCATTCTATGCATGCAATAAAGTATAGTCATTTGTAGAAGCAGATCCACACTCTCTTTTTATCATATCATAATGTGGTTCTAGATGAATATTCGTGTACCCAATTAATTTTCTGCATTTGGTTATTTGGGGCAAAAGATTAAACATCATTTCTAAATAAATGAAATTTGATTAAAGTCATGTTTTAAGAAAAAAAGATAGATGAAAAGTTCAATCCATAAGTAACATGAATGTTGTGATATATATCTGGTTGATTGTAATACCTCTTATTCAGTCTGATCACCAAACTCGAGTAATAGAATGCTACAGGCAAATACAAATCATTTACATGCTACTTATAATTTAAAATTTCAATTAAATATCAATACATTATAAATAATCAAGTATAACAAGCATTACAACCAAATTCAGATTTATATCAAGCTTACGAAAGCTTAAACTCAACCGATATCAAACAGAGATCAATTTGAATAAAAAACAAAAACATAAGAAAAATCCATAAACAGGGGTCACATAGTCATGTCCCCTGACCGTGTCGAAGGTTGAGGCCATGTGGGATGCGACACACGGCCATGTGGGCAAGCCATGTAATAGCCCGATATCGTGTGGAGCTGAATTCACACAGCCATGCAAACAAACCATGTAACTCACTAAAGATGTGTAGGTCAGAAGTGAAAATTCTCAAAAGATGTCACATGGTCGTGTCGTCGGGCCATGTCTCAAACTATGATTGTGTGCATCAAAACCACCCTAAATATGTAGACCACAACGCCTTGCCATAAAATTGTGTATGACATACGACCGTGTGTTAGGTCTTGTATTAGGTTGTGTTTACCTATAGAAACCTTCCAAAACAAGCTTTTTAATCCTAATTCATTTATGCTACAAGCAACACATTATACCAATTCTTAAACACTTCAAAAGCATCAATATCATACCAAGAACATCACTTTTAACAAACAACCTAAGTGCCTAACCAATGTGCCACAATTGGCACCTCAATTATACAATTCAAATTCAAACTCTAGCAAAACACCAAATTCAAAACAATCATATATGCTTTCCAAGGCACCTCAATGCATTTGGCATGACATACAACATTTAACCATTTAAAACTCCTTATAATGATTCAATATAAATCATACAAGCATGCACAAAGCCTTACCAAATTCAGTCAAACCTAACATATACGTACCATTCATCACTTTTATAATAATATGCCATCCAAACCTATCATGTAATAGCCTGCCCGATGGATAATGTATCAAGTTACTATTTGGCGTATAGTTATTTATTCTAAGAGTAGAAAATGAGTAAGTTAGTAGGGTATTTTTTTTTTGGCTTTGTGTTTGGCGTATTTTATGGGATTTGCTATTTGGCGAACTTCAGGGTTTGGCAAACTCTTCTGTTAAGTATTGCCAACCCTTGATGTCTGGGTGAACTCGTTAGTTCGTAGCTCGACGAGTTTTTTGTTATGGTTAATATATGTTATGATGACGTGGTAAGTGATGTTAGAGTTTAGTTGAGACCTAGTTATAACTGAATTAGAATATTGTAGATGATTTAATACTTATTTATTTCTTCTCGAATTTCTAGAGCTATTGTGGGATCTTTTGACTTCCCACTAAGTTATTTTTCTTATTTATCTATATATAAGGATATCAGAATAGCTGTTTGCACATTTTAATTTTGCTTCTTCTTCTTCCTTACATTTCTACTGAATCTTTAGAAATACTAAGTTAGCATCTTTAGCGAGGAGTTTCCAATATTTAGCTGACTCTATTGCTAACACCAGATTATTTGTAGTTTCTTGTAAACCCTTAGGTCATTTTCAAAGAAATTTACGTGTTTACAGTAATGCATGAATAGATTTTAAAATTGTTCTGGAGGAAGGAAACTTCCTAATTCTGGTTTACAGGCTGCCAGTTGGGTTGTGTGTTACCAATTTATACATGCACATGAAATTTTGATAGTTTGATGTTTTGATAGATGTGTTTGTCTCTCTGTTAGCTCAAAGAAGTAACGGAGGTCCAAGTAAAGGGCAAAGGATCTACTGAGTAGGTTACTATATTAGACTTTCTCGTGAGTTCCTTCTTACTCCATCTATTGTAAATTCTATTCTTGTTTGAATTGTATAAGGTAAGTTTTCCTTATCCATAATGTAAGTATGGTGTTTGGTCTTATGGTGTTCAACCAGTATTAGTAGTGTGGGTATGGTCTGTTATGTATCGATGTGGAACACCCTCTTTATTGCACAAGACAGTACCACCAATATGTGATATGTGATATGTAAAATATGAGATTTGATGATGACCAAGAGAAATATGTTTGTGATGCCTTCGGTAGGGTAGATATCTTGGAAACTGGACTTGCAGGTCATGAGAGAACATATGCAAATGAACATAAATGATATAAGGAATATGGGGCGTGTGTATACGAATACGACTGAACAATATGATTCTAACTTTGAATTTTGGGTACGAGGCTGGCATAATGATGTGTTGGGTATAAGTTATGGTTAAGTTGGCGGAGTGTAATTGCCCATGTGTCGTGTTAAGTTGGTGTACTGCGTCTGTCTTTATTCTGTGAACGTCATTGGGCGTGTTATGATTATTACATTTGATCTTTTTTGAAATGTTGAGTATCTTTAAGATATTAAAGCCTGCTATCAGTAGTATCATTGTAGCCTAGTTGTGTTTTTTGTTTATGGAATTCACTAAGTTCATTTGAACTTACTCTGTTATCCTTTCCTTTTTAGGCATGCTGACGGAAGGAAGTGATTCTATTGAAGGGATTACGTCAGAGCACTATTGATTGTGAGCCATCTTTTTAATTTTGTATCATGCATGACCTTTGTGGGGGTGGCGTGCAAACTTGTTTTGTAACCGACATGTATAATGATTCACTAGGTTTCTAAGATACAATTTTATTAATATATTTATAAACCTTTGTTATATGTGTATAATTTTAAATAGTTTGTTCTATAAGATTGTCTCATTAGCATATAGATCAGATAATTTTGAGCGCTATTTTAACAGCCAATGATGTACTTGAAACTATTATATGGGATTAAACCATAATATGTTTTATATAATTTATCAACTTATATAGGGCTTCTGCTATATTTCTTTTGAAAAAATGTCTTATAAAAAATGTATGGGATTAAACCATGTCTTATATGCCTTATATACGGCTTCCGCCATATCAACTTATAATTCATCTTTTTCATATTGAGGGTTACACTAAGAACTCAATATTTTTCTAAATTTCAAATATTTATTTATAAACTCGTATGGTTTATGTTGTGACACTCTCTACTCGGATTCGGTGACTAGGTCGGGTAGGGACTGTTACAAGTTTTGGCATCAGAACCAAGTTGAGTCGATTCTCGAAAAACTGAAGGCTATGTCATGCCTCGCCATGCATGATACATCTCTGACTTAGTCCCTGTATTTTAATCTAACCTAATTTTTTTATTGTAGTTGTTAAAGAAAATGTTTGAAGCATCAAGAGAAGGAAGCTCCTACAACTAATTTGCGTGCTGCTAGGAATTCTTTCGAGAAGTATTCTTCACCATAATGACTATGATGTTTGATCAATTCATAGGGACAATGCAAGCACCCCAACCTCAGCAACCATAACTAGAAATTGTAGGATCTGTACCTTCTGCACCTTTAGTGCAAAGTGCAACTCAACTTAAAAGTAATCCTGTGAAAGAGATAAGAAAAAAAAAAGGTGCTAAAGAATGGTGCGAATTCAAAGTTTCTCATCATCAAGGAGGGATTCATAGCCTGTGAGTTTCAGACGAGATGGAGGTAGTTGACAAGATACCTCGATGGCAAGTACGGGCGAATCCAGAGTAATGAGGAATGTTGGTTTGGAGCACTGCGGAAGAAATCATAGACGAGAATGTTGGAGGCATACTAGAGCCCCTTTTGGATGTGGGTCTCAAGACCATCAGCTTAAAGTGTAACATCCCATACCTGGCCTGGATGCCAAGCTGAATATCAAGATGCCACACCACCGTCTCACTATTTATTCATCTAAAACAAGATGTTACTTCTCATGCATCTTTTTTTCGATTAATAAAAACATAGCATTATCATGAATTATAAACCATACATTCAATTTAAGTTGATAAACCATGCCAAGAATTCATAAAATAGCATAACAAGGGTGTTAATCATGTATTAGGACCACTTATCAAATTTTCCCAAAAATTTTACGTAGGTATCGATATCGATACCGCCTTTAAGGTATCAATATTTCCTTTATGTGGTATCAATACCACCTTGAAAATTGATACCAAACTAGATTTTTGTTTGTCGCCAAATTTCAAAACATTAGAAAATACTGGTACCTTTCGCAAGGTATCGATAATTACACCCCGAGTATCAATACTTCGGCCAAGTTATCGATGCCAAATTGGTATTCTGACTCCCTGTACTTTTGAAAATATAGAGCTATCGTTTTAAAATCCCAAATTGGTAATGTCTACCACATTACTAGCTAAACTCAAGTGAACAAACATAGCTTTCAACTCTGTGATTGACTTTCTAATGGAAGGGTTAGTAACAATATTCGCCTTTCCAGGATGATACTCTATCATACAGTCATAGTCCTTCAAAATTTCAATCCAATGCCTTTGCCTTAAATTCAACTTAATTTGGGAGAGGAGATACTTAAGGCTCTTATGATTACTGTAAATCACACACTTCTCTACATAAAGGTAATGGCCCCAAATCTTAAGCGCAAACACCGTAGCAGCTAACTCCGAATCATGAGTAGGATAGTTCCATTCGTGCATCTTCAACTACCTTGAAGCATAAGCTATAACTGTACCCTCTTGTACCAACAAACAATTGAGCCATGTATACGAAGCATCACTTTAAACAACAAAATCTTTTCCAGGTTCTATTTGAATCAACACAAGTGCCTCTGTCAACACTACCTTAAGCTGATCAAAACTCTTTTGCCTTTCATCAACCCATTCGAACACCACATATTTCTGAAGTAGTTTCGTTAAGGGTGCATTAATGAGAGAAAACCCTTCAACGAATCTACTATAGTAACTGGCTAAACCTAACTTTAGTAACTCCCCTAGGCGGCTTCCATTCTAAAATCACCTCAATCTTCTTTGGGTCAACACGAATCCCTTCTACCGAAACCACATGACCTAAGAATGCCAGTTCCTTAAGAAAAAATTCAAATTTACTCATCCTCACAATAAACTCCTTATCCCGAAGAATCTGTAGAACCACCCTTAGGTGTTCATCGTGATCCTCCTCAGAACAAGAAAACACCAAGATGTCATCTATGAAGACAACCACAAACTGATGTAAGTATGAGTAGAGTACTCGGTTCACCAAATCCATGAATGCAGTAGGGGCATTAGTTAATCCAAACGGCATCACCAAAAACTCATAATGCCAAAACCGAGTCAAAAAAGTAGTTTTTAACACATCTGATTCCTTTACCTTTAATTGGTAATACCCAGATCTTAAATCAATCTTTGAAAACACTGTTGCACATCGAAACTGATTAGACAAGTCATCAATTCGAGATAAAGGGTACTTATACATAATACTCAACTGATTCAACTGTCTATAGTCAATACACATCCACATTGTACCATATTTTTTCTTCAGAAACAAAATAGGTGCACCCTACACAGATACACTCGGTCGAATGAACCCTCTATCCAACAATTCTTGCAACTAAATCTTTAACTCCTTGAGCTCATTTGGTGCCATGCGATAGGGTGCAATGGACACCAGTGCAGTACTAGGATAAAGCTCAATTCCAAACTCAACTTCTCTTTCCTGCAGCAAGCCAAACAACTCTTTCAGAAACACATCAGGAAAATCCCTCACAATTTGGATATCCTAAACTCTAAACTCCTTACTAACTGAATTCATCACATAATCTAAATAAGCTTCACAATCTTTACCCATCAACTCTTGACCTTCATAGTTGAAACCATATTAGACATAAAACTCGATCTTTCACCTATAACAACTATTTCCAAACAATCAATGTTTCTCAAGGTAATTTGCTAAGTCTCAATATCTACCTTAGCCTTAGCTTAGTTAACCTGTCCTTGCCCAAAATAACATCTAATCCTTAAAAATGGTAGTTTCATGAGATCAACACAAAAAACGTGCCATTGTATCATAAAAGGACACCTACAATAAACCTTATTTGCAACAACACTATCTCCAAAGGAACTAATTACAATCATTCCCAAATCAAGAGTCTCTACAGGAATCCTTAACACACAAGCTAATTCACCGAGAATATATGAATGTGTAGAACTAGAATCAACCAAAGAAAATAATGGAATATATTGCAAAGTGAAAGTACCTGTAATAATATCAGTCGGATCTTGATCCTTAGGTTCCCTAATAGCATAAACCCGAGTAGGACCACCAAATTCAACCTGTGAAGTGACAGTGTGAGCAAGAATCCGCTACCCAACCGATCTCACATTACCCCTACCGCGACCTCGGCCTCTAGCAGGCACAAAAACCGGTGCCAAACTCTGAGTTTGTGATACCTTTATTCTATTCGAACAATCCCTAAGAAAATGTTCTTTCAAACCACACTTATAACATCTACGTGTCAACTTACGACACTCTTTAAGGTGCCCACAACCACAATGGGCACAAAGCGGCCATCTAGAACCACCAGTCAAATAATTAGTGCTAGTCACAACATTACTCTATTATTTAGACGGACTCGGTCGAGACCCATGTCTTGCACCCCTACCAGATCTGTAATTATCATGCCCCCTCTTGGGCAGATGTCCAAAAGCACCATCGGAGGCCGTCCAACTAGTCTCAGCCACTACAGAACGAGATGGCTCAACCAAACTCTCCTCCATAGCCTTGGCTTTTTCCAGAAGCTCATCAAACAACTTTACATTTTGGGCCACTAAAGAAACCCAAATCTCTCAATTGAGCCTGAAACAGAACCTCTTACAATGATCCTTCTCAGTCAATATCATATTAGGAGCATACTAATTAAGGCGCACAAACTCTGCCTCATAATCGGCCACAGATAGCCTACATTACACAAGATCCAGAAATTTCTGCTTACGAGCTTCCATATAGTGCTCGCCCGTAAACTTCCTCCTAAACGCCTCTAAGAAATAATCCAAAGTTAAACAATCAGTGTTTGTACATCTCTTATTTGTATTCCACCAATGATGTGCCTCCCCATCAAGTACGGACACAATTCAACCCAATTTCTCCTCGTTAGAACATGACATCTACTTAAGGATCCTTTCCACTTCTTCCAATCAGTACTTAGCTACGGTCACATCAGTCCCTTTAACCCCAAAAAACTCTTTACAACCCAATGCTCAAAGACGTTCAAGATGTAACCCACGGTTCACAGGTGTGGGATTGGCAGGTGCAGGAGAAACACTCCAATTATCACTTCCATCAGAAGGCTTACGCTCTAATCATGTATATTTACCCTACGTGGTGGAACAATAGGTGCAGAGGATGTACCATCCTTCTAAGCACTAACTCTCACATTCACACATCTAAGAGGCATATCGTATTATCTAGCATACACACACAAACAAATAAATGGTGTGAGTGGTGGGGAAATGATCCAAGCCTCGTTCTTGCAAGAAAGTTTTGGAATTAAAGGCAACATGTTCCCGTCCTTACCCCCATATACATTACAATGGAGAGTTATCACATGTATTTCAAATAGATTCATATCAGCCATTTCATGAAACCTAGGCAATTCAAACTCGTGAGTTTTGAAACTCCAAACACACAACAATCACTTAGGTTCAAGAGTTATTGAACCTAGGTTCTAGTACCACAAAATGTAACACCCTATACCTGGCCCGGACGCCAAGCCAAATATTGAGATGCCACACCACCGTCTCACTACATATTCATCTAAAACGATAGATTATTTATCATTCATCTTTTTTATTATTCTTAATAACAACATTGCATTATCATGAATTATAAACCATAAATTTACTTTAAGTTAATAAACCATGCGAAGAATTCATAAAATAGCATAACATGTGTGTTAATCATGCATTAGGACCAGTTATCAAAATTTCCCAAAAATGTTACGTAGGTATCGATACCACCCTTATGGTATCAGTATTTCCTTTAAGTGGTATTAATATCACCTTGAAAATCAATACCAACCTAGCATTCTGTTTCTCGCCAAATTTTAAAACATCAAAAAATATCGGTACCTTTCATAAGGTATATATAATTACACCCTAAGTATCGGTACTCGGGCCAAGGTATCGATACCAAATTGGTGTTCTGACTCCTGCACTTTCCAAAATATAGAGGTATCATTTTAAAAGCCCTAATATCATTACATCTGCTTCATGTTATAAAAATTCAACACATAAGAGCATTTAAATCATTCAAGCTTAATCCCTAAACATCACGTTTCATTCACCCAATCATATAAGCATCAAAATGTCTAAAACAATAGTCCAAATACCATATCTAAGTCGACATGCTTCCAACATACATAATATGCAAATAATCCCAAAAATGTCTTAACAATATGATATATATGTGTACCACATTTTCTTTTTATTCCCTAGAACTAGAATAAGCAAAACACCTACTATAATGAATAAAGAATGACTTGGATCAATCCCTCAATGGCCACACCGCTCACATTAGGAATGCAACTACTCTGCAAAGGTTAAAATGGAGTGGGTGAGCTTAGAATGTTCAATGAATGCCTAGAACGACCAATACACAAACAAATCGTCATGCATAAACCAAACAACATACAACATATTCCCAAAACGTCATTAACTAAGTACCATAATTCGTATAATTAGTAATATTCCATGCATACTTTTACACATTATTTATATGAATGCTTAGTCATATATATTATGACATGTATTAAACACATATAATCACATTTAGTCACAATGTACGATAATTTGCTTTAGAAATTGTGAAACGTAAAGTGGACTCTATCACCAATCATCAGATACACGAATCTCTATCACAGCAGACATAGACTCGTAGAGTCAATCATATCCCATAATTGAAGCCTATAGCTAACACTCTCTAGCACATCACACATGCATATCCCGATGAATGGAGCTTGGCTCACATTCCTTTAACTTTCCAACACTGTCCCTGGGCCTCAACGGCCCATATATCACAATGCACATAGGTGAGTACTCACAATCCTATGACATGCCAACTATATCCAACGGTCTTACTAATTCACAAGGCTAAAATATCCATAATGTCATCAAATGTTACTTACCGATTATTCCTACATATTCATCACATAATCATATCATTGATACATTATACACACTGTCACATAGCATGAATAACATACCTTCATATTTACCATCAGAATAGTCATCACAACATGTTCATATTTCATCACATCATAATTCTCTTTATCACAATTCATAGACATACGTATCACATATCTAGAATAGGTAAAAGAACAGTTACACTCAAAATTTAGAGCAGGGGTTTAGGCTACCTCTAAATTCCCAGATAAATAACTAATCATCAACGAGCAGCGATTCTAAAACACTCACCAAATATCAACTTTCACTGAAAACTGAGAGCTTGAACTAGCTCTTCCTTCACCAATTTAGTCCTTTTTCAAAAATTAAGGACATTTAAAACTTATTTTTAGAAATTGACTTAACTTTATGAAAACCATTATCGAAAACATTATCAAGTACCAACCTTACGAAATTCCGAACATATATAGGCCAAAATTTCTAAAATACCCTCAAAACTCTTAGGCCCTATTTTGGGGGTGTTACATAGAGACTGTCCCTCCAATGTTGAGGCAAGATGAGAACAATCTAGGCGTAGGCCCTAAATTTCCAGCAAGAAGCGAGATGAGGTGTGGCAGCAAAGTCATTATTAGTTCAAGAGATTTCGAGAAGGAGTTTCACCAAGCCTATCTCTGTAGTATTCTCCAGAGCATATGTTATTGAAGTTATAGAGGATGTTAATTTTCCAAAAGTTATAACGTGTAATTTTTCTTTTCTCAAAAACAACATTCATGCATTAATAAATCTGGGGTCAACCCATTCGTACATCTTCACTAAATTCGTAGAAGGTTTGAGTTCTGAAGTTGATTATTCTGAGAAAATTGTATTAGTAGCCAATCCTTTTAGTTAAAGTACGGTGGTTGATTGTAACACCCCTTACCCGTATTCAATGCCAGAACTGGGTATGAAGCATTACCGGACTTTTCTCACTTGAACATACAACTTTAGGCTATCAAATTTCATTCCAATATAAAATCTTTCATTCACATTCATAACATTCTTATTATGGGCCTACGAGGCCTTATGCATGCAAACGGAGGGCCTTGAAATCAAATTGGGATCTTTTGTAAAATTACTAAAAAATTTGCCTTAACAGGGCCACACGTCCTTGTGAAATGGGACACACCCGTGTGGGCAGGCCGTGTGGTCACACACGCCCATGTCCCTAGCCCATGTGGAATTTATTTTTCAATTCGAACCTATAGGGGATTTCACACAGCCGGACACACGCCCCTATCCTTGGCACATGTCTTCCACACAGCCTAGACATGCCAGTGTCCTCACCCGTGTGTGAAAACCTGGGTATTCTATTTGTGACATCAGCAACCAAATAAGGGGCACACGGCCTAGGCACACGCCCGTGTGTCTAGCCCATGGTCGATACTGACTTGCAACACTCACATGTAGGGGACACATGGCCTGGTCACAGACCCATGGGACTGACCGTGCATCATAAATGGCCTAGACACACACCGATCTGCCTACCCGTGTGGGCAAGAACAAGGCTATTTGCCAAGATCTTTTTATGACCCTAACTCATACAACACCAATCACATTCCAACATTTACCAAGCAACTCAATCATGTATCATACACATTCATGAATAACCAGATCTTTTCATATATATAATGATAATGATCCATTAAATATGGCCATTTACGAAAGTATTCATGTTTAAAGGATCCAACACACTTGGCCAAAACAACAAAACATTTCACTATATCTAGCCCCTATACTTGCCTTTCTCAAAATGCTAAGTCTAATATACCGAGATAGGCTGATAGTGTGGATGATCTTCAAATTATTTTCGTATCTTGAATCGGCTCTTTGACATTATAAAACAAGGGAAAAAGAAAGGGACTAAGCTTTAAGCTTAGTAAGTTTACATGTAAACAATAAGCATCATTACATATTCTAATCCATCAATAACATCACATACTAAGCAAGAACAATTTACATTTCCATATTTATGTTTACTCATCTCATCTCTTACCACATTCCAATCACATAACAATTATATTGCTCACATTTGCTTGTACACATTTCCTGCACTCATCACCACAAACTAACATGAAACATTTACTTATACTATTTCTCGATGAACCTCTTTAAATAATACTATGTACCCGGTGGTTTCTCACACAACCCACCGTTAATCAATAATAGGGTGGTATCGCACATAGCCCACCAATAAGAGTAATTAAGGTGATTTCACACATAGCCCACCAAATGATAATATAAATGATGGTATCACACAAAGCCCATCATGAATAAGTAATAAGGTGGTATCGCACACAGCCAACCAATTAATCATTACAGATATTTTTTTGCACTTATGTATCTATTCCGAGGTACATACGAGAACTACTCACCACCTATCAATTTCAATCAACCTCAATCATAATTGATCTCATTCATACAATGCACCAATAAGTAACAACATATGTATTAAAGATGTATCATTTACACATAAACTTACCTCGGTGCAAAATGTGTTAATCGATGACTTAGTCTGTAACCTTGCCTTTTCCTCTATCAAGGTTGTTTCCGTGCTCTTCTTGATCCATAATAATAAATTTTACTCATTCAATCACTTTATAATTCATGATACATCAAAATTTCTACTTAGGCAAAAATAACCGTTTTGCCCTTATACTTTGGCAAAATTACTATTTTGCCCCTAAGCTCGTAAATCATTTTTCATTACATTTTCTCATTAACCAAGCCTAGCTGAACATTTATTTCTCTTACAACAACTCACAAAACCAATTATTTAATGTATTTATTAAAAAAATTACAACTTTTACAACTAAGTCCATTTTAGGTGTTTTCATGGTAACACCTTTCACAAAAGTTGTTCCTTAGCTCACTAACATTCATTTTATTCCATAAAAACTAAGAAAAAACACAAACATTCTAATGGAAAGTCCCTAAACTTTCAACCATTTTGCAAATTAGTCCCATCATTAGCTAACTTAAGCTTTGGGGGATCCAAAAGTATAAAAATTTTCAAGAAAGACCCCTAAAATCACTTACTTGTAAGAGAGAAGATTGGCTGAAAGTTTGGATTCCAAAATCCTCTAATTTCCTTCAATTTGTGGTGGAGAATAAGCATGAATAGTGAAAAGATGATATCTCTTCTATTTAGCTTAGTTTATTCATTTTTTACCACCTAATTTCACCAAACTTTTGACCAAAATTTAATGCCCTTGTCTCTTTGTTTCCTATGGTCGGCCACACCCTCTTAATGACCTAATTTCACTTTAAGAACCTTTAATTTAATATTTTATGGCTATTATACACCTCTACTTTGTACAATAGAACTTTCACACTTTATGCGATTTAGTCTTTTTCTACAATTAAGCATACAATTGCTAAAATTAAAGCACTAAACATCTCATACATCCTTATAAACATGATATAACACATAAAATAATATCAAAATAATTTTCTTCACCCTCGGATTAGTGGTTTTGAAACCACTATTTCGACTAGCCCCAAAATCAGGTTGTTACATTGATATTGTAAATAAGAACTATTCATTGATGTGTGACGAGCACATCTTTTTGATGGAATTGTTGTTGTTAACCTTTCATGAGTTCGGTGCTATTCTTGTGTTAGATTGGTTGACTAGACATAATAATATGGTTTATTATCATACTGGAGGTGTACATTTGTTAACTATAGAAGGCAAGGAAGTGTTGATGCCTTGCATATAAACTGATTTTGTAGGTAGAATAATTTTTACAGTATTTTTCAAAAATTATTGGTTAAGGGCGTAGATTCTTATTTGGCGTACATTATGGAGTCATCTGAATTAAGAAGGGATATCAGCCAAGTTCTGATTGTAAAGGAGTTTTCTGATGTGTTTATGGGGAAACTTCTAGGTATACCGCCAGATAGAGAACTGTAGTTTTCAAATGAGTTAGAGCCTATTACTATGCCCATTTCTTGTGCCCCTTATAAGATAGCGCCATTATAGTTGAAAGAGTTAAAGGCACAACTACATGATTTGTTGGATAAGGGGTTTATTCGACCAATTGTTTCACCTTAGGGTGCGCCAATTTTGTTTGTAAAGATGAAGGATGAGACACTTCACCTGTGCATTGATTATCGCCAACTGAATAAAGTAACTGTGAAGAATAAGTACCCACTGCCTCAAATTGAAGATTTGTTCTATCAGCTAAAAGGATCTGCAATCTTCTCCAAATTTGATTCTCGTTTGGGTTATTATCAGGTGAAGATTAGAGGTGATGATGTTTTGGAAGCTACATTTTGTTCACGGTATGGATATTATGAGTTTCTGGTGGTACCCTTTGGCTTAACAAATACGACAATGATTTTTATAGATTTGATGAATAGAGTGTTTCAGCCTTACTCAGATCAGTTTGTTGTGGTTTTCATCGATGATATTTTAATATACTCTAGAAGCGTGGCTTATCATGGGAGCAGTTAAGGATTGTGCTAAGAACTTTGCTCGAAACAAGTTGTACACCAAGTTCAACAAATGCGAATTTTGGTTAGGAGAAGTTCATTTCCTTGCTCATGTTATTTCTGCTGAAGGTATCAAGGTAGATCTTGACAAAGTCAAAGTCGTGCCTGATTGGAATCCACCAAAGAATGTTACTGAGGTACGCAACTTCTTGTGTTTGGTGGGTTACTATAAAAGGTTTGCAAAAGGGTTTGTTATGTTGGCAACACCTCTCACTCATTTTTTCAGGAAGAAAGAAAAGTTTGAATGGTCAGAGGCGTGTAAGTAGAGTTTTGATAAGTTGAAAGTTTTTCTAATGGAAGCTCCAATCTTAGCCCAACCAGAATTCGACATGCAGTATATAGTATACACTGATGCATCCTTGAATTAGCTTGGATGTGTGCTTATTGATCTGGCATAATTCGATGTAGTAGATTAAACTAGTTTTTGCACTTTATGAGCTTGAACATAAGCATTTTACTTACATTTTAATTACATTTTTGTAGGTTTAGTTAAGTTTAAAAAAAGTCTAATTTGAGTCTTTTATTGACCTTAGGGGCCAAATGAGGCCTAAGGGTGAGCTAATATACTTTGTGAGTGTACAGAAGACCATTAGAAGGTGTACTAACTAGATGCTGGTTGCTAGGTTGCAACACAAAGCATTTGATGTCGCAACATAAGGAGCAGAATAGAAGAATTACAAGATTGTCTTCAATGTCGCGAAATGGCCTGAGGATGTTGCGACATACCCTTGGAGACACCTTGAAGTTGAGCATACTATCCTTAATGTCGTGACACAGGAGTTGGTGTGTCACGACATCTATATAGGAAATAAGTACGAGCTAGGGGCATTTCGGTCTGCACAATCAAACGTTAAGCATGAGGATGGTAGTTGACCTAGGTTTAAGGACGACAACCACCTTAAAGTCTATAAAGAGGCTCATTTAGCACATGTTATGCAAACCTTTCATATTGTTTAATTTTCTCTTTAGATTTAGTCATTAGTTTTTCCCTTTTCTTAGGTTTTAGATTTTTGTTCCTGTTATTTACTTTTGTAGAGACATTAAATTCTGGAATTACTGTCAAACTCTATAAGGATTTTGCGCTTAATTTCAATACAAATCAGGCTTATTCTAAAATTTATTCTTGAATTATTCTTTATGTTCATTATTTCAATCAAGTTTATATCGTTTATTAGATCCATAAGGAGCTAATCCTCCTGTGGGGGATTAGTGACTGCATGTATGAATAATTAACTATTTTTTAGGGATTTTTTCACAGATCAACTATTCAGGAAAGGAAGAATTTAAACCCTAGACCTAAAAACCCTAGAAAGTCATCAAGTTGGGAATCAATCAAAATTTGATATAGCCTATCCGTGAACACCTTAACCCTGAATCGATCTGGACTGTGAGATCAAAAGATAAGAAGTTTTTGCCCGCTCAGTATTTTAGTGTATGAACTGGAAGATCCTGCTTGGGTATTGACTAGTTGATTGAACAAGAAAGCCCAAGATGACAGTTGATTATGACTACCAAAGCAAGCTAATCACCCATGCATAGATTTGATACATATTTGATTATTTGATTTGTTGTTGTTTTTTTCATTTATTTATTTTCTTATTATTTTTAGTATAGCTTATCAAACTTGTCCTTTTAATTCTTCGCACTATAATTCAATTAAAGTACTAATTAGATCTATTTATGTTTAGATTAGAATTAATTTAGTGTTTACCTCCCTCTAGTACGATCCTCGGAGTACTTACCTACTCCATTGTAATTATATTACAACTTGACTTTTATACTTGCGGATATCGCTTTTCACATCTTTTGTGCAGGATTTCTATTCTGGATGTTGGTACGTCCAGAGGCGGTCAAGTTGTTGGCTTCATTGCCGGGGAGGCAGCGTCACTATTTAAATTTTAATTTTTTCATATTAAAAATAACTAGGAAATTTACACGTTATAGATATGAAATTGAAATCCTAGGTTGCTAACATTCCTTTGTTTCTTTTTAGCTTCAAAATCCAAGAAGTATGATGCAAACACTGGGAAAATGTTTTGATACAGATTGGTTGCGATCTAGTATTACTTATCCCATTATTTACAATTCATACTTTGAGCTAAATCCTTATTTACTAACGTAGATTTCTAAAAATGTCACATTTAATGATCCTAAGACAGAGGATCCTATAGTCTTTTTACGACAATTCGAATATATATACAGTACTGTTGTTTACACTAGTGTACTTGATCTGTCGTAATTTGGTGTAGCAGATTAAACTAGTTTCACATTTAAGCAACTTGAATACAAGCATATTTTTTATGTTTTAGTTAAGTTTTTGTAGTTTTATTTATTTTCAATAAATTGTGCAAATTGAGTCTTTTATTGACCTTAAGGGCTGAATGAGGCCTAAATGAGAGCTAACACACATTGTGAGTGTGCAGGAGACTTTTAAAAGGTGTACTAAACCAATACTTGTCATTATATTGCAACACAGGATGTTTCATGTCATAACATAGGGAGCAGAATGGAGAAATGTAACACCCCTCACGCATATTCAACATCAGAATAGGATTACGGAACATTACCGAACATATACTACTATTACACGTAATTTCACATGCATGTTCAAGTTTCAAAATAATCATCATTCATCCACATACATATCACCCCTAATATAAGCCTACAAGGCGTAAAACATACATTCGGTAAAATTCAGGACTAAACCGATAACTCAGGAAACTTTTGGAACACTTAGAAAATTATACAGGGACACACGCCCGTGTGGCCCGGCCGTGAGACACATGGCCAAAGACACGCTTGTGTCACAGGCCATGTGGACATTCGAAATGAAATCACATGGCCATGTCCCAACCGGTTTTCAACCCCATGTAACTCTCTGACCTGGGTCACACAGCCAACACACACGCCCGTGTGCCAGGCAATATGCTAGGCCGTGCCAAACCTGTAGGGTATACTGACTTATGCCGCACGACCAAGTGACATGCCTATGTGTTGGGCCGTGTGGAGCATACTGACTTGATTTAATTTCAACACTAGGGGACACACGACCTTGTAACCTGACTGTGTGTCAAACACAGCTGAGACAAAAATAGGCTATTTACCAAGCCAATTTTCCACCCAACTTGCACACACCTAAACCAACCCATTTGGCACCAAAACATAGTGTATATAGGCACTCATCCAATCTTAACCAAGCATAAAACATATCATTTCAATACGAACAACACAAGTCTCACATAAACCACAATTTATTATTCAATATCATTACAAAACTCACTTACACAAACCATGAAAATAACCAATTTCAAATATGCATTACTTGCCTGATTCCACTAGCATACAAATATCCAAAACTCAACCATTTGATACTCATAATACCTAATATCAACAAGCATTATATAACCATCATCCAACACACAAGGCATGAGCACATATGTATACATTACCAAATCAACCAAAATAAGCCAAATCTCATGACTATATACAAAACCAAACTTTATACATTTACAAGCCAATTCAAATGGCTAAATTCATTATCAATCCATAACCAAAATCCTATACACGCCATATCTTAAAACACTTAAGTTCAAAAGTACCAAGGTGATAGTTGATAGTATGATGAAGTCTCCGATAATCCCGAATCAGAGTTAGCTTTGAATTCACTATAAAACACAGAAAATTAAATGATGTAAGCTATAAAGCTTAGTAAGTTCATATAGAATTTAAATTAACTCATCAAATATGCTCAAATTAAGCAAATAATACATCCCTTAACATAACTTATAATGAATCACCGATCTACCTCATTTGCATTCACAAAGTTAGATGTAACTATCATAATTCTTCTCATTTCAATATGTTACTCAGTTCATGTACATACCTGTACCATCCCATATCAATCTAATACTCATTTATATCTTTGACATCCCCATTAAACCATTTGAATACTATCGGATACTCGAGAATCTCGCACCTTAAGTACCATATACATAGCCAAAACTATCTCAATATCATATCTCAATAATGCTCACTCTCGAGCTATCAACGGGTCTGCTCACACAAGCTGATGGTCATGACATAGCTACACAGTAATACTCACACAAGCTGACGAGTATCTGCAACACATGCCGAATAACTCAGCCACCGGTAAGATGTACGGACCAGCACCCAAACAATAATAACCCCTAATGGCATGTCATTTGTATCTTAAACTATTCTTAAGGTTCAACCGGGACTTCAAACTTGTCAAATCATTGTTGAATATGTCCGTAGAGTCGTGCTCACAATTTATGCAATATCAAATCATTTTAAATACAATTATAACAAATATTATTACATATGAACTTACCTCGGATGCAAAAATGACAAATTAAGTCGATTAATCCAAAATTTTGTTCTTTCCCCGATCTAAATCCGTATTTTTCCTTTCTTGATTTAAATATAATCAAAATTAACTTATTTAATAATCTCTCTATTCAATTTAATCCAAAAACACACATTTGGGTAGTTTTACATTTTTACCCCTAACATTTAAACCACAACCCATGCTAGCCGAATTTCAATTAGGTCCCTAGTAGTCCATATTTTTCATTGATTTCACAATTTAACCACCAACTTTCAACATTTCACAAATTAATCCCTAACTAGACATTTTACTAAAAATGACTTAACAAAAGTTGTTTATCTAACAACAACCATGAAATTTCTACCATTAAACATCCAAACACACTAACATTCATCAATGACAAAACCATAAACCTTTAACAATTTTACAAAATAGTCCCTAGGCTAGCTAGACTAAGCTGCAACGATCTAAAAATATAGAAATCATTAAAAACGGGACAAAAATGAACTTACAATTGAGCTTGCAAGTGACCGAATGCTTCAAGATATTTTAATAGCTTCTTCACCCTAATGTTTGGTTGAAGATGATAGCAAATGAAGATAATTTTTATCTTTGTTTTATTTTTACCTAGTTATTTTGTAAATTACAATTTTAACCTCATATAAAAAACATCATAAATCATCTAACTTTTGTCCATAATTGCCACTCATGCTATTAGTGGTCTAACTACAACATAAACCCTTCAAAAATTTAATTTCATAGCTATTAAATCCTTTTAACTTATAGAACTCCAAATTTTCACTTTACGCGATTTAGTCCTTTTCATCAAATTAAGCACTTTAATAATAAAATTTTTTAACGAAACTTTCACACCAACATACTATCATGCTATAATTATTAAACTAATAATAAAATAAATATTTTTACCTCAAATTCGTGGTCCCAAAATCACTGTTTTGATTTGACTAAAAATAGGTTGTTACAAGAAAGTTCAAGGCTGCTTTCGATGTTGTGACATAGATTGAGAGTGTTGCAACATTCCCCTAAAGATAGCTGAATAGGAGTAGACTGATTGCTAAGTCATGACACAGGTCCTGATGTGTCACGAAATTGACTATGTGATAGAAATTAAACACAAAGTAGGGGCTTTTTGGTCTGCACAATCAAACTTAAAGCTCGGGAACATCAGCTAACCTAGGGTTAAGGACAAGGAGAACCTTAAGGCTATAAATCGACTCATTTCTCACTTGTTATGACACCATTCTTTTAGCCTAGAGTCTTTGTTTAAAATTTAGTTTAGTATTTTCTTTCTTTTTTAGTTTTTAGGTTTATTTCAGTTGTTCTTGTTGATTTCAAGAGATCTAACTTATGGAAGCATTCAATCTTTGTGGATTCATGATTAATCTCAATACAATCAGGGTATTTCATTTACTCTATCTTATCGATTTAATTAGCATGCTTTCTCTTTACATCGATTCTATATTGCCATGAAAGCCATGAGGAACTAATCCCTCTATGGGGGATTAGCGAGTGGAGGTATGATTTGTTAACTATTTTGTAGGGTTACTCAATGAATCAACCGTTTGGAAAAGGAAGAATGTGGAATAAACCCTAGACCTGACAACCCCAGGAAGTCATCAAAGTGAGAACCCAAAACGAAAGACCCTGCTATAAGATAAGTATTTATTGCTGATTCGTTATGTTAGTGGAAGATCGAAAGATCCTGCTAAATTAGCAACTAGTTGAATGACGAGGAACCCAAAACAATAGTTCTAGAGATTATAGATACGAGATAATCACCTATAAAGAAGATTTGATTTAGTCTCCCTTTCTATCTCTTGAAGTCTATTTCTTTTATTTTATTTTGAATTTATTATTATAAAACCCCTAAAAATCCTTTAATTTATATTTTCGTACTATAACTAATTTAAAAGTACTAATTAGATCCTTTAATGTTTAGGTTAGAATTAATCTAGCACTTGCCTGCATTGGGTATGATCCTCAGAGTACTTACCTACTTCATTGTAAAACTATGTTACAACTCAACCCGTATACGTGCGAAAACTGCATTGTCTTTCTATCTTTTATTGCAGTATTTACACTCCGGAGTTTAGTACGTTCGGAGGCAGTCAGTACCACCTAACACTATCAAATTATTACTAATTCCATTCACATTTGATGGAAAAGTGAAAGCCTGGGTAGATGCACTCCCACCTGCATTTTGCCATTTTAAGATCAGATTAGAAGAAGGGAAAAAACTTGTGGTGGATGCTCAGCATAGACTTAACCCAGCTATAAAGGAGGTGGTTAAAAAAGAATTGCTTAAATGGTTAGATGGAGATATTGTTTATACTATCTCTAATAGTGAATGGGTTAGCTCGACCTAGTGTGTTCCGAAGAAGGGAGGTCTAACTGTAATCGAGAATGATAAAATTGAGTTAATTCCAACACGAACAATTACTTTCCATTGCCCTTCATTGACCAAATGCTCTATCATTTAGCAGGAAAAGATTATTATTGTTTCCTTGATGGGTATTTAGGGTACCATCAAATCTCAATACATCCCGATGAACGTGTCTTTTTTAATGTGTATGCCTTTTGGTCTATGTAATGCTCCAACAACCTTTATGAGATGCATGATTGCTATGTTTACTGATATGTTAGAAGAGAGATTGGATGTATTCATGGACGACTTCTCAGTATATGGAAACTCCTCTCAAGAATGCTTAGGTAACCTCAAGAAAGTGTTAAAAAGATGCGAAGAGAGTAATTTAGTGCTCAATTGAGAACAATGTTATTTCATGGTGAAAAAAGGATTGGTCTTAGGGCATCAAATTTTGAGAAAAGATCTGGAAGTAGATAAATCCAAAATAGAAGTTATAAAGCATCTCCCGAATTCAAAACATGTTAAAGGTGTTCAAAATTTGAATCAACTCCTCCAGAAAGAGACACCTTTCATATTTAACTAGAATTGTATCAAAGCTTTTGAGATCATAAATAAAAACTCATAACTGCTTCTATAATAATCACCCTGAATTGGTCGAAACCTTTTATCATTATGTGTGATGCTAGTGACAATGCAGTAGGTGTAGTTTTGGGAAAAAAGCATAATAATTTATTTGGGGCTATTCTTTATGCTAGCAAAGCACTAAATCCAGCACAGTGCAACTACATTACAACTAGGAATGAAATGCTGGCGATAGTGTTCGCTTGCAAAAAATTTCGACCTTACTTAATAGTGAATCAAGTATATATGTATACTGATCAATTTGCATTAAAATACATTATGCAGAAAAAAGAAACAAAAGTCCGAATAATGAGATGGGTTTTATTACTTTAAGAAATTTATTTATGGATAGTGGACAGGAAGGGCGCTGTAACATCCAAACCCGGCCCATGCGTTTCGACCGGATCTGGCATGTTATCGAACACATAACACTTTATCGCGTTTTGAAAACACAAGTTAAGTTAATTAAATTTGAATAAAGGAGAGAATTTTTGAAAATAAACCTCTTTGTATTTTTATTATTAAGTATAAATAAACCTTATCATAAAATTCATAAGTTTCTGAACATTGATAACTGCTGACTTGAATGAACACTAGGGGCCTTATTACATAAATATTCTCGAAATAACAATGAAATAAATTAAACTTTAAGAAATCCCAAAAGAAAATAACTTGTAGAAATAGAACTTGATGGCCCTCGAGTCCGTCTGGCTCCCATATCCACGATCTCTCGCTCATCTCAAGAGTAGAGAAAGGAAAGCGTGAGTCACAAAGACTCGGTGTATAAATCACAAAACACACATCGACTGAGCCCATTAAACACATTATGGGCCCTGGCCCATACAGGAAGGCATCATTCATAATCACATAATAAACAATAAGGAATGCATAACCCAACCCGTCCTAGGTTTCCATCCTTTACACACCAACCCGTACCAACCATCACACCTTAGGGATTTCTACAATCAACCCTCCATCCACTACACACCAAAACGACAGTCGTACTGGCTATTCCTATCAAGTAGGAATCAATAAACGTGGCATAGCCACTGATCACATAGTGACCTTACATTTATATTATGTGGGATTTCTACCACCAATCACCAAGTGACCTATCATGCACTTCCCCTTCAATTATCATCATTCCCACCCCATGCATACATACATAAGAAAACATCATGCAAACTTAAATATTTTTTGATACACATAGGGAGTTCCATGTTTACCTACCTGGCATCCTTGCCTAACCCTTTTAAGGTTCCATTCGACTATCTATATAGCCTTGTTCTGACTTTTTAGCCCATAACATGCATAAATAGATATACATACAAGTTTATTAGTAGTGTGTTAGAGATTTACGCACCTGATTAATGTCGATACCCTCGCTAAACCGATCTACAGCTTTGCTTCAAAAAGCCGGAAGGAAGTGAACCTAGGGCCTCTCCTATATTCGGCCATGGTTAGTGTTCTTCCCAATTTTATATATTTGAATAAACAACTCTTATTACCTTAAAATCCCGAAATTGAAGATTAGCTATTTTCAGCTTTTAGATCTAGTTGACCAAGCTTCCTTCAAATCCTGAATTGTCGCCCAATCATAGAACCATTAAACTATTAGCTTTTTGGCTTTTGCCTTTCTAAAATAGATTATGCGTACTAATCAAAAATTGACTCTTACCTTAGCATAGGAGATTCGGCTAGTACTAGGGAGAGGATTCGGCAATGCCAATGGAAGATTTAAATGCCGGAAGTATAAAACAATTCCTCAAATATGATGAATAAAAGAAAAAGCGATGGATGCTTCAGCTTTTTAGAGAAATCGGCACAAGGGAAAAGAAAGTGGGGAGAAGTTTCGGCTTTTGAAGTAATTGAAGAAAGAAATTTGGAGAAAGAAATTGGAGAGGGAGAGGCTAAAGAATTCGACACAAAGAATAGAGAAAACTAGGGTTTTTAAATGTCAGAATCAATGAGCTAGCCCCTCTATTTATAGATTTTTGACACCCTATTGCTAAATACCGAAAATGCCCTTAAAAATTAAGGTAAAGGAGAGGAGAATTTCGGCAACCTCTTTGCCATGCAGTAGCCGAATTTTACACTCCTCTAGGTGATAGATTTTCAGTCAACACTTCCCTTGGAGATAAGCTCCTAACTTTTCTCCTTTTTATCTATGATATTATCACTTAAAAATCTACATAATTTTTCCTATTTTATAGCCTTGTAGCCGTCCACCCCTACTAACCCTAATGTCAAATTTAACTCACTTAAATTAAAAGATCTGGGCCTCTTTAAACTTAAATTTTGGGCCTCTAAATCCCTTGTGTGTGGCGTCACTTCTAATTCCCTTATAATGCTACTTAATGTAGGGCCACAAGCCCATGTTTGGCATTTTAAACATAATTACCACCTTTTTAATTCTTTACTGCCCAATCTAATAATTTAATCAAGGCCTTAACCTAATCCTGAGCCCAATTTGGACCCCTATCACTTAAATTAACCTATTAAAGTTATCCCTACACTAAATGCATAGGCCCATAAATTTAGGATGTTACAGTTCTACCCCCTTAAAGACATTTCGTCCTCGAAATTACCTGATTAGAAAAGATGAGGGTATTGCTGCCTTATTGCTTCCTCGGGTTCCCACATAGCCTCCTCAGAACCATGATCCCACCACAGCACTTTAACCGATGGAACCATTTTCCTTCTCAACACCTTGACATCACGATCCAAAATTTCTACTGGTTCCTCTTTGAAGGATAGATCAGGTCTTACCTCGATTTCCTCCACAGGCACAATATGGGATTGATCCGAACGGTATCTTCTTAACATAGAGACATGGAATACAGCATGAATTTGGCTTAATTCCGGAGGTAACTCCAGCTGATAGGCTACTGGTCCTACTCGCTTCAACACTCGATATGGTCCGATAAATCTAGTACTTAATTTACCCTTTCGACCAAACCTTAGTACCTTCTTCCATGGTGACACTTTTAAAAATACTTTATCACCCACTGTGAACTCTATGTCCTTACACTTTAAATCAGCATAAGGCTTCTGTCTGTCTGATGCCTCCTTCAGTCGAACTCGAATCAATTCAACCTTCTCTTCGGTCTCGGTCACCAACTCTGGACCCAAAATCTGACGTTCTCCTAGTTCTGTCCAGCATGTAGGAGTACGACACTTCCGTCCGTACAAAGCTTCGTAGGGCGCTATCTGAATACTTGATTGGTAGCTATTGTTGTAAGCAAAATCTACTAACGGTAAGAACTCTCCCCAACTACCTTTGAAATCTATGACACATCCTCTCAACATGTCCTTTAAGATCTGGATCACTCACTCAGATTGTCCATCAGTCTGAGGATGAAACGCTGTACTGAAGTCCAACTTTGTACCCAACGCTTGATGCAACGCCTTCCAAAATCGTGAGGTGAACCTAGAGTCCCTATCTGATATAATTGAGACCAGTACTCCATGCAACCTTACCACCTCTGCTATGTATAACATAGCTAACCTCTGCAAGGAGTAGTCAACACGTACTGGTATGAAGTGTGCAGACTTCGTCAAGCGATCAACAACTACCCAAATCGCATCTTTCTTAGTGGGTGTGAGGGGAAGCCCACTAACAAAATCCATGGTGATTCTTTCCCACTTCCATTGTGGAATCTTCACTGGCTGTAATAATCCTGATGGTAACTGATGTTTCGCCTTGACCTGCTGATAGGTCAAACACTTATCCACCAATTCAGTTACCTCTTGCTTCAAACACGGCCACCAGAACTGATCTCTCAAATCCCGAAACATCTTACTTCTTCCAGGGTGCATAGCGTATGCACTACCATGCGCCTCATTCAAAATTCTTCGCCTTAACTCCAGATCTTTCGGCATGCAGACCTTCCCTTGAAAGCATAACAATCCTTCCTCATTCATACTGAATTCTGTTGGCCCATCCTTTGAGATTAACTGCAATTTCCCCTTTAGCAACTCATCAGTTTGTTGCCGCTCTTTCACTTGACTAATCCAACTAGGTTTCACTTGAAGTTCGGCTAATAAGCTTCCATCCTCATACAAACTAAGGTGTGCAAACATTGCCCTTAGGTCAGAGACTACTTTACGACTTAGAGTATCCGCTACTACATTAGCCTTACCCAGGTGATATTCGATCGAGCAATCGTAATCCTTTAGTAACTCGATCCACCTTCTCTGCCTTAGGTTCAACTCCTTTTGAGTCAAAAGATACTTCAAGCTCTGATGATCTGTGTAGATGACAGATTTCTCCCCGTACAGATAATGCCTCCAAATTTTTAAGGCAAACACCACTGCCGCCAATTCCAAATCATGGGTAGGGTAGTTCAATTCATGCGGTCTTAACTGCCGAGATGCATATGCAACCACCTTTCCATCTTGCATCAACACATACCCTAATCCCGCGTGTGACGCATCACAGTAAATTACGAACTCCTTCCCTGCCTCTGGCTGAATCAACATAGGAGCCTCCGTCAGAAATCTCTTTAACTTTTCAAAACTCTCCTGCTGCTTATCAGACCAAACAAACGGAACTCCTTTCCATAATAACTTAGTCAACAGTGCCGCTACCGAAGAAAATCCTTCCACAAACCTTCGGTAGTATCCAGCTAAACCAAGAAAACTCCTAATCTCAGCCACGGACTTGGGTGGCTTCCAATCTAACACTGCTTCAATCTTTCGAGGGTCAACCCTAATCCCTTCTGCAGACACAATGTGCCCTAGAAGCGTTACTTCCTTCAACCAAAATTCACACTTACTGAATTTGGCATACAATTGCTTCTCCCTTAGGATCTACAAAACTATTCGCAGATGAGCGTCATGCTCCTCCTCTGACTTCGAGTAAACTAATATATCATCGATAAACACCATGACACATCGATCTAAGTAGAGTTGGAATACTCGGTTCATCATGTCCATGAACGCTGCTCGCGCGTTGGTTAATTCGAACGGCATCACCATAAACTCATAGTGAACGTAGCGAGTCCTAAAAGTTGTCTTGTATATATCCGCCTCTGTGACCCTAAGCTGATGGTACCCTAACCTCAGATCTATCTTAGAAAAGATTGAGGCTCCCTTCAACTGATTGAACAAGTCATCGATCCTTGGTAATGGGTACTTGTTCTTGATTGTTAGCTTATTCAACTGGCGATAATCAATGCACATGTGCATTGATCCATCCTTCTTCTTAACACATAACACTGGCGCTTCCCACGGCGACACACTCGGTCGAATAAATCCTCTATCCAATAACTCTTGAATCTGTGCTTTTAACTCTACTAACTCTTTCAGTGCCATCCTATACGGAGCAATAGATACCGGCGCTGTTTCCAGAAGAAGATCGATTCCAAACTCTACTTCACGATCTGGAGGTAATCCCGGAAGCTCTTCAGGGAAAACATCAGGAAATTCCTTTACCGTCCTGACATCTCCAACAGTCAGATCTTTAGCTTCTAGAGGCCGAACAAACAATAGAACTGCCTCACATCCTTTCCTCACCATCCTCTCTGCTCTTAGGGCAGTCACTACATTCGACAAACAGTTCCCCCTTTCTCCTATCACCAACACTTCATCACCCTCGGGGGTTTTTAACACCATATGCTTGGCCGCACAATCTAGATTAGCTTGATACTTCACAAGCCAATCCATGCCTAAAATTAAATCGAACTCCCCAAACGGTAATTCCATTAGATCTGTTCGGAAAACTATCCCCTGAACTTCTAGAGGTACTTCCCGATAGAGTTTTTCCACTACTACATATTGTCCTAACGGGCTAACTATAGTCATTGCCCAAGGGATAATTTCAGATTCTAGTCTTAAAGTTCCCGATACGCTACTAGCTACGTACGAATGCGTCGACCCAATGTTAATCAATACAGTGTAAGGCAAACCAAAGATTATGAACGTACTAGTTGTAATATCCGGTGCATCAGCCTCCTCACGATGTCTGACAGCATAGACCAACCCCAGCTGTCTTGCCTCAGTGTTTCCTGCCCCTTGACCTGGTGCTCCACGACCCCGACCAGCACCATTACCACCTCTGGTTGCACCACGACCTCTTTGTGGTTGCTGACCTCCTCTGCCAGGCTGAGCATTCCCTAGGCCCATGGTCCCTTCACCGTCCCATTACTGGGGACAGTTTTTAACTTGGTGGTCCGTAGATCCACACCTAAAACACTTCCCACTACTTGCCCAACATTCACCAGCATTAAATTTGCCGCATCCAGCACATTTTGGGGTCTAGTTAGCTGCAGTAGGTTTCTCTTCCTGTTTCGGTCCATCGGACCTGGACCTTTTCTGAGTACGCCCGATTGACGATCCAAAATTCCTCTTATTTCCACCTCTATCTTTATCCCGATTCAGTTTCTTAGTCCACTTCACCTCTTCGGCTATCTTAGCCTTTTTCCACCGGCACAGCAAATTCGCTTTCCCACTGTGGGGCTATCAAAACACGCAAGTCATCCCTCAGGCCATCTTCAAACCTAACACAACGTTCATGCTCCGTGGCTACCATCCTACGAGCATATCGGCTAAGACGTAAGAACTTAGCTTCATACGTAGCCACTGACCTACTCCCTTGCACTAGATTCAAAAATGCTCTACGCTGCGCATCCACATAACTTGATCTAATGTACTTATTCTGAAACGTCGTTTTCAAGAAATCCCAGGTGATACAGTCAGCCATAGCACCATCCTTTACCGTAAGCCACCATTGATAGGCTTCATCCCTCAAGAGGGATACAATGCCCTTCAACGTTTCCTCCTCCGTGAAAACCAAATCATCCATTATGCGTTCTATCGCCTCCAACCAATACTCAGCTGAACTTGAGGCTACATTAGAAATTCCCCTAAACACTTCTGCCCCATTGGCTCTAAGCCGTTTTGGCACAGATTCCGGGGGCTCTGTGCCCATACCAAATTTTGACAACCCTCTAAAACTCTTAGCATTGCACGAGATACGCGTCATCTCTCGTGATCGATCCTAAAATTTCTCCTCCGCGGCTGGCATCTCATTTCCAGAACCATGACCAGATCTTACTGGTTCCGACACCGTCATCCTACCCCTACCACGACCACGTGGCGGACGTCCTCGACCCCTTGTACTCATTCTACCGATTCGCGTTTAACTGATTAGAAATTTTATGAACTATTAGTTTTCTTCCACTATTTTAACCACGGACAGTCTTATGAATAATAGCTTTAAGAGTAATTCTTTCAAATTCGCATTCACCATACAGTCTCAAGTTCATATCCTCTAAAAACACATACATTCAATCATGAACTCACGTCCATTACAGAAAAGTGTTGTTGTGGTTGTGGTTGTTGTTTTCACTACCCATGGGTATTTTCGTAATTTTTCAAAATAAGGTTCCTTGATGATTTTGTAAAATAACAGTATTTTGGTAATTCTGGAATCTGGGGCATTTTGAAAATTTTAAAATTCGGGGGTATTTCGATAATTTTGAAATTCGGGGGCATTTCGATAATTTTAAAATCCATGGGTATTTCGGTAATTGTGAAATTCAGGGTATTTCGGTAATTTTAAAATTTGGGGGTATTTCATTAATTTTGTGATCTGAGGGTATTTCAGTAATTTTACAAAATAAGGGTAATTTGGTAATTCTACAAACTAGGGTTCTTTTGGTCATTTTGCAAAACAAGGGTAATTTGGTAATTTTTTTTATAGCTGTGAACATTTTCAATTCAAGTGTATTTTTCTGGAAGTGTACAAAACATAGGGGTTTTTGTTTGCAAAATAGGGTGGTTGGTCCCTTTCGGGTTTTAATTATGGGTTCAGTCCATGAACAAGTCCTTATAGCTGGAGTGAACAGTCACTACGGACCAGGTAAGATTCTAGCGAAGAGGAGGTGAGTCACCAGGACTGCTTAAATAACAAGCTCTCCCTGAATCTACTTCTAGACATGCGTATGCCTATTGCCACACTCTGTCATGGCTGAAGTGAACAGTCACTATGCACCAAGTAATATTCCAGCGAAGAGGAGGTGAGTCACTTGGACTGCTTAAAAACCAAGCTCTTCCGGATCTACTCCTAGACATGCATATGCCTATTGCCACAAAGATGTGATAGGTGTTAGAGAATTGGGAACATATAAAAAAGGGACGAAATGCCACAAACAGGGATACTTGAGGTTAAAGTGTTTGATGTTTGAGGGATTGATTTCATTATACCTTTTTAGAGTTCTTTTGGGAATCAATACATCCTCCTAGCTATAGATTACGTTTTAAAATGGGTTACAGTTGTCGCACTACCTACTAATGATACAAAATCAGTGGTGAGATTCCTAAGAAAAAATATTTTTGCCAGGTTTGGTACATGGAACGACAGAAATGTGCAAGTGTACACAATCCCAATAAGTAATAAAGTGACAAGTAAATGTCAAATTATCGTACCCATAGGGACTATGAAAAGAATTATTTATGAATGCAATTTTAAGAACATTTTGTGTAATACGCCAAACCCGGCCCACGAGCCTTGACCGAATCTGGTATGTCACTGAGAAAAACGTTTGAAAAGATTTTGTCGTAAGGGTGAAAACATGAAAATTTGTTGTCATTTGTAAAACATTATATATTTAAAAGTCCAAGTAAAAGTTTGATTGTTACAAAATATCCGGGTTTAAAACTTTTGTATATTTATATTAAGATATAAGTTGCTGAGTATAAAATCATTTCCAAATAGTAATTTAATCGCCAATCCAACTAAAGCATAATAACAAACTTCAACTACTTTAAATGACCCTTATTACATCAAATAATTATTCACAATACTTAAAATATAAAGTGTATAAAATAAATAAAAATATCTTCTGCATGGCCGCCTCGTATCCACTCCAACCCGGTCCAAGCATCACGTATCACCTGCGATGTTTGGTAAAAATTTGGGTGAGTCATACAGACTCAGTGTGTAATTAGTCCACTGAATTCCACCCACATGGGCTTGGCCCACAACCACATATCAGATAATAAGGGAACTTATTCACATAGTTCCACAATGGGGCTTGGCCCATATCCATACCACATATCGGATAATAATGTAATTAACCACATGATTCCACATATTGGGCTTGGCTCATAATCACATCAATAACCATAATGCCACACATAATCATGCAAAGTGCACCCAGCCCAGCCTAGGGTCCATCCTCTACACACCCCTGTATCCAGGCACCACACACCAGGGGATTACTAAATCAACCCTCCAGCCGCTACACACCAATTTGGCAATTAATGCCGTCCATGATGTAGCTCGTAGCTAACATCAAACCACGATAAGGCACATAGCCACTCATGAAACCACAATATGGCACAAAGCCTATATCAACCACGATGAGGCACAGAGCCACTCATCAAGCCACGTGAAATAAATCATAGTTCATCCACAACGCGACCTCAGTCAGCGCCAACCCACGATGTAGCTCATGGCTAATCATCAAACCACATACAAAAATGTACACCCGTACCTTCTTTCATATTCATATCCCATCCCATGCACGTGCGACATATAATAATGTCATGATAAATAATGCATGTACATGTTATTCAGCATACAAACATATTCTCATTGGAATATTCACACATATATACATTAATAACCATATTTCCATCAGATTTGATACTGACCTGATTATCGACATACCCCTTTAAAGGTATCCATTTCATAATTGCCACTGCACTTATTAGCGTACTCCTAACACATGTAAATATAATTATAAACCTGGAAAACGGTGGGTTAATCACACACCTGATAACTTGAAGCACTACGCTCTCAATCCCGATGCTATCACTAAGCGAAACTACCGCTATCTGCCTATAGTCCTGCCCTGCTACTGGCCCACACCCCGATGGCCAATCTCGTACCGCAGAGACTGATCTCCTCTTAAACTTAGGGATAGGGGCTACCCCTTTTCCTTCTTGACTGGTACTCGCATCCATCGACGAACACATAATCAGAACATTTGGTTAACCATCAATGTCATAATCTAAATATATATCGAATCTAAACCTACTAAGTATTCTTACCAAGATGATCTTGAATCCCGAAACTCTCCTTATTCCCATCGATTTGCTCCTAAGAACCAAAGTCAGAATCGGTCAACACTTGAATACCCATAATATGGCCTAAGGCCGAATGCTAGCAGCCACTTATCTAGCTTATCCAACCCCGAGACTGTCACTGGTTCCTGAAGTTGTCGAAATCCCTACTTAACCATTGTTAGAATCGGTTTAATACATAAATCCATGAACATGGCCCTTGGCCAAATAGTTCATTGGCTTACCTTGATCACTTCAAATCCCGAAAGACTCCTTTTGAAACACCCCAAACCCAGCCCACGAGCCCTGATCGGATCTGGTATGTTCCTCGAGAAAACATTTGAAAGTCTGTTTGTTACTTAGGAGAAATTCGTGTGGTTTTGAGAGAAATTTTATATTTTCTTTGGGTTGGGCTCGAGTTGGAAATAAGTTGATTTTTCAAATCCAAGTTTTATAAGACTTTAAATCAGAGAAAATATCGAGTTGTTTTAAATTTTACTATAAATTGAAAACCATTTGTTTAGGGCGTCCAAATCACTTAGAGTCATTTTTTTTAAAATAAAATTTACTTAATCCTTAATTTGATAAAAATTCGCAACGTCATAAAATCAATTAAAACATGCATAAGACAGTTCATACTATGGCTTTATTACATCGAAAACGAAACCCCAAAATAAATCCAACAAACCTAAAATAAAACAAGTCCAAAAAATAAAGTAGAATTCGAACTGAGCATGGCCACCACTAAGCTCCTGCTGACCCGGTCCATCACTGATCGTCACCTGAAAAATATACCCACAACGGGGTGAGTCACACAGACTCAATGTGACACCAACACTAAATCCAAACAGATTCAAGCATATCAGATCATATATATATTCATGTAGTATTTAAATAAAATGATGCAAACCCGAACCCAAACCTAGGTACCATCCGCTACACATCACCCGTACCAACCTGCAACCGTGGGGACTATTAAGTCAACCCTCCATCCGCTACACATCATCGAAGGCAGTCGCTGCAGTCCACATGCTCATCGCCCTTATATATTGTGGCATAGCCACCAAATAACATTTTGTGTCAAGAGACACCACATTCGAGATCATCGTGACCAGAAGTCACCACATTCGAATCATCGTGGACCAAGTCACCACATTTACTTCCCTTTCATAATAACCCATATGCCCATGTCATACATATCATGCCTGATTATGTCCCATTCTTTACTTCACATTCTGATAATTTCACATATGCTATAACAGATCACATTATAATCCTAGTAGGAGTAGGAAAACGTACCTGAGTCCTTTGTACCATTGCATGGTACCTTGGCCACATTCACATTAATAAAAACATATATATATCAAATTTATTGCCTTAAATCTATTAAGAGCTAGTGTGGGGTACACACCTGATTCACTTAAGGCTTTTACTGAAATCTCGAAACCCGATCTAATGCCTTAGATCCTTTGTTCCTACATTCGGCCAACATTTAATACTTAAACAAAAGCTTGTTCGGCTATAAAACCAAATCCCGAAGGATAACCATAGCCATATCCTTACCTTGCTGTCGATTGGGTTACTAACAAATCTCGAAAACTTCGTGATGACCCTTCTTGAAATCGTCCGCTATTAAATCACTGAACTAGTTAGTGTCTGGCTTTTGAATAACTAAGAACAGATTTTAACCATGAAATAGGGCTTTGGCCGAATAGCATATTTACTTACCTTTGCGAATCTAAAACCCCGAAAATAGCACTTGACTATGATGATGTCGACACCCCTATACACATATGTTAGATCCGATTTCCAATCGCTTAAGGGACTTAACACGTGGCCTTCGGCCTAAACTATATTTTTCTTACCTTAGATCTAGAAATCCCAGATGACTTCCTCCTTGTAGTCGACAATAGCAGAAATCTCGAAAGAATCCTTCATAGTTTCGGCCAAAGACATTGATGGCATTAGAATCTTAATTTCGACTTAAAGAAAAGAAATAAGATGATGACTATAGATCCTTACCCCTTTATATTGAAATCGATTGCACCTCTGTCTGTCACCACTTGATAGATTCAGCTTTGAGGCTTGAAGAATAACCGGCTTCAAGTCACTTGTGTATTCAGCTTTAGAAGAGAATAGTAGGGAGTTATGAATTCGGCTAGATGATATTAGGGAGATTTGGCTTAAACTAAAAAAAAAAGGAAAAGAGAGAGAGAAGCTTTAGGAAGAATCGGCTATGGTAGATTTTAGGGAGGAGTTTCGGCTAAAACAAGAAAAAGAAGAAGAAAAGAAATTCTTTGGAGAGAAAAAGGGTAAACGAAAAGGGAGACTAATTTGCTAAATGAAATTCGGCTACTCCCTTCTCTAATTTGACCGAAAATCACCCCTAGAAAGAGCCCCATATTCGGCCACCACCTCCTTCCCTATCACAAGCCTTATTTTTCTCCTCTTTCTTCTCTCTTCACCAATTTAAAAAATAATTCAAAAAGAAATCATCAATTATCCTTTTCTTAGCCGAACTTTAAAGAGTGTCTAACCACATCTAAAACTCATCTTTTCAAAACCCCATAGCCGTCCATCACTCCCCTCTCTTTGACGTCAACCAGCTAAAATAAAACCCCAAAATTCTGCTTCCCATGCGACTCGATCCTAGGCCCCTCCTCATAGCCCACGGCGTCATTTCCAGAGGCCCTAAGTGGCGCCTCCAATCCACTTTAACAAGCCCATATTTGTGTCATAAATCCCCTACTAATTTTCTTAAGACCTATCAGGCCTAGCTCCCTTTTTCTAGATTTAAAATCTAATAGTATCTAAGGCATTTATCTACATTTTAGAGTTCACAAAATTCATAGAACACATTCAGAATATTCGTAAGCTTGCTACCTCATCTAATTTAGTATTAATGCATAAGCCATAATCTAGGATATTACAGTTCTACCCCCTTAAAATAATTTCGTCCTCGAAATTACCTGGCTGAAATAAGTGAGGGTATTGCTGTCGCAATTCTTCTTCTGGCTCCCATGAAGCTTCTTCCGATCCGTGATTACGCCATAACACTTTGACTAGAGGAACTGATTTCCTTCGTAGTACTTTCACATCTCGCTCCAAGATCTGAATCGGCTCTTCTTCGTAGGACAAATCTGGCCTTAGCTCCACCTCTTCAACCGGAACTACATGAGATGGATCTGATCGATAACGACGTAACATAGACACATGAAATACGTCGTGCATCTGCTTCAATTCCGAAGGCAACTCTAACTAGTATGCCACTAGTCCAACTTGCTTCAATACCCGATAAGGTCCTATAAACCTTGGGCTTAACTTCCCTTTCCGACCAAATCTCATCACCTTCTTCCAAGGCGAAACCTTAAGAAATACTTGATCTCCCACATCAAATTCTATTTCCTTTCATTTGAGATCTGCATACGACTTCTGCCAATCCGATGCTTCCTTCAACCGCGCCCGAATTATCTCAACCTTCTGCTCAGATTCTGCCACAATCTCTGGTCCCAAAACTCGACGTTCCCCTAATTATGTTCAGCATGTAGGAGTGCGACACTTCCGTCCATACAGCGCTTCATACGGTGCCATCCGAATTCTGGCTTGATAGCTATTATTATACTCAAATTCTGCTAAAGGCAAATAGTCTTCCCAACTTCCTCTGAAGTCTATCACACATCCCCTCAGCATATCCTCTAACACTTAGATCACTCGTTCTGACTGCCCGTCCGACTGTGGATGAAAAGCCGTAACGAAATCCAATTTAGTGCCTAAAGCTTGATGTAGGGCTTTCCAAAACCGAGACGTAGACCTTGGATCCCTATCTGAAATGATTGACACCGGTACTCCATGCAGCCTTACAATCTCTGCCACATATAACTTTGCCAACTTTTGCAGAGAATAGTCAACTCTTACCGGAATGAAATGCGCGGACTTTGTCAATTGATCCACTATCACCCATATCGAGTCTTTCTTAGTAGGCATAAGGGGAAGCCCACTAACGAAGTCCGTGGTAATTCTCTCCCACTTCCACTGTGGAATCATAATTGGCTGAACTAATCCCGATGGAACTTGGTGTTCAGCCTTAACTTGGTGACACGTCAAACACTTGCCGACAAATTCTGTAACTTCCCTCTTCAGACCAGGCCACCAAAATTGTTCCCTTAAATCTCTGTACATCCTAGTACCTCTAGGATGCATAGCATAAGGGTTACTATGCGATTCCTGAAGAATCCTCTGTCTTAGGTCCTTGTCCTTAGGCATACAGACCTTACCCTTAAAACATAACACTGCATCGCCATTAATATCATAATCCCTCAACTCTCCATTCTGTACTTGCTGTAGCTTAACACTTAGATCCTTATCAGCCTCCTGCCCCTCTTTCACCTCATTCAGCCACGTCGACTTGACTTGCAACTCTGCCAACAGGCTTTCATCGTCATACTAACTCAGATGTGCAAACATCGCCTTCAGATCCGACACAACCTTTCGACTTAGGGCATCCGCCACTACATTCACTTTGCCCGAATGATACTCTATCGAACAATCATAGTCCTTCAGTAACTCCACCCACCTTCGCTATCTCAGGTTCAGCTCCTTCTGAGTCAGCAGATACTTAAGGCTCTTGTGGTCTGTGTAAATCACTGACTTTTCTCCATAAAGGTAGTGCCTCCACACCATAAGAGCAAAGACCACTGCCGCCAATTCCAAATCATGTGTCAGGTAGTTAACTTCATACGGCCTTAATTGCCGAGACGCATACGCGACTACTTTCCCATCTTGCATCAGTACGCAACCCAACCCTGTATGGGAAGCGTCACAATACACCACAATATCCTTCCCTACCTCGGGTTGAATCAAAATCGAAGCTTCAGTCAAGACCCTCTTAAGCTTTTCAAAGCTCTCTTATTATCTATCCGTCTATACGAAAGGTACTTCCTTCCTTAGTAACTTTGTCAAAGGCGCGGCTATTGACGATAACCCTTCCACAAACCTTCTGTAGTAGCCTGCCAATCCCAAGAAACTTCGAACCTCAGCCACAGACTTAGGTGGTTTCCAATCTAGCACTGCCTTGATCTTCCTAGGATCCACCCTTATTCCTTCTGCGGATACCACATGCCCTAAGAATGCAACTTCCTTCAGCCAAAATTCACACTTACTGAATTTGGCATAGAGCTTCTTCTCCCTTAGCACTTGCAACACAATCCGTTGATGCTCATCATGTTCCTCCTCAGACTTGGAGTACACTAGGATGTCGTCGATGAACACAATAATAAACCTATCCAAGTAGGGTTGAAAGACCCGGTTCATCATATCCATGAACACGGCTGGGGCGTTCGTTAAACCAAACAGCATCACTAAGAACTCATAGTGCCCGTATCTTGTTCGGAACACCGTCTTATGGATATCTGCCTCCTTCACCTTAAGCTGATGATATCCCGACCATAGATCTATCTTCGAAAATACTGCTGCCCCCTTCAGCTGATCGAACAAGTCATCGATCCTTGGCAGAGGGTACTTGTTCTTGATGGTCAGCTTATTCAACTGACGATAATCTATGCACATGCGCATAGTTCCGTCCTTCTTCTTCACAAACAAGACCAGTGCTCCCCACGGAGACACATTAGGTCGAATAAACCCACGATCGAGCAACTCTTGGATCTGAGCCTTGAGCTCAACCAACTCCTTTGGTGCTATTCGATACGGGGCAATTGACAAAGGAGCTGTTCCTGGTAGCAAGTCAATTCCAAATTCCACTTCCCTATCTGGGGGTATTCTAGGTAATTCCTCCAGAAAGACATCCACAAAATCCCTTACTGTCCTTACTTCACTAACTCCCCCTTCCTTAGCATCCAACGCACTAACAAAAGTCAAGAAAGCCTTGCACCCTTTCCGAACCATCTTTACAGCCTTAAGTGCTGAAACTACATTAGACAAGTAGTTTCTTCTTTCTCCGATCATAACTATCACTTCATCCTCTGGGGTCCTTAATTCCATTCGCCATTCGCACAATCCAACACAGCCCGATGTTCCACTAGCCAATCCATGCCGAGTATGAGATCGAATTCTCTGAATGGTAGTTCCATTAAGTCGGCAGGAAAGTAAACTCCCTGAATCTCTAGAGCTACACTTCGAAAGATTTTATTCACCACCACAGTTTGACCTAGTGGGCTTACTACAATCATCTCCCTAGCAGAAAGTTCAGAGGTTATGCCTAGTGTTTCCACTACACTACATGCAACATAGGAATGGGTCGAACCCACATCAATCAGAGCAACATAAGGTTTACCGAATACAAGGAACGTACCGGTTATGACGTCCGGCGCGTCTCCATCCTCCCTCCGGCAAACCACGTACACTAGACCCGGCTGTCTTGCCTCTGCATTACCAACACCTCTGCCAGGTGTTCCACGTCCTTTTCCAGCACCATTACCTCTACCATTCGGACCATGACCTCGCTGAGGCTGCTGTCCACCTCTGCCAGCCTGATTAACATTTTGAGCCACTGGTCGATTCGCATTTGGTTTCATAGGACAGTCTTTAATCATATGGTCCTTAGACCCACACTTGAAGTATCCTCCCGTTTTCTTCCAACACTCCCCTAAGTGCATCTTCCCAAATTGAGCACAAGTACAATACTGCCCTCCTGTAGCAACTTGCTAACCTCGCGGCCCATCAGCTCTAGGCCTCTTTTGTACATTTCCTGACGGTTTAGACCATCCAAATCCTCTTTTCTGCCTATTCTGATCAGTATTCTGTCTTACAGAGTCCTTAATTCCCTCGGCTACCTTAGCCTTCTCTACCAACACTGCGAACTCCCTCTCTTGCTGCGGAGCTATCAATAACCTTAGATCGTCTCTTAGTCCATCCTCAAACCGGACACACCGCTCATGTTCAGTGGCCACTATCCCTCTAGCATAACGGCTCAGCCTTAAGAATTCAGCCTCGTATGCTGCCACAGACTTATTTCCTTGAACCAGCCCTAGAAATGCCTTCCTCTATGCATCAATGTAGTGAGTACCAACATACTTCTTCTGATATGCCGCTTTAACATATTCCCAAGTAAGTTCTTCAGCCGTAGCACTATCCCAAACCGTGAGCCACCATTGATATGACTCATCGCGGAGAAGCGACACTAACCCTTTCAGTTTTTCCTCAGCGGTCAGATCGAGCTCATCCATGATCCGCTCAGTCGCTTCCAACCAGTACTCAGCCGTACTGGTGCCACACCAGATACGCCACGGAACACCTCAGCTCTGTTGGCTTGGAGTCGCTCGGGTACAGACTTCTGAGCACCCATATTCCCTCCAGCACTAGCTACCATATTCAAAACTCGCAAAGACAACTGCGCGATACAAAGATCGCCCCTCCGTCCGATCTTAACATTCGGTACCAACATTGGTGGTGGTGGTGGTGGTTGTAACATCCTGGATTATAGCCTATGCATTAGTATGTCTTATGTGTTATGGATGTGATGTGTGCATTTTTAGAATCTTGGAAATGTAAGGAAATGACTTGGAAATGTAAGGAAATGTCTTGTCTTGGAAATGTAAGGAAATGACTTGGAAATGTAAGGAAATGTCTTGTCTTGGAAATGTAAGGAAATGACTTGGAAATGTAAGGAAATGTCTTGTCTTGGAAATGTAAGGAAATGTCTTGGAAATGTAAGGAAATGTCTTGTCTTGGAAATGTAAGGAAATGTCTTAGAAATGTAAGGAAATGCTTTAGAAATGTCAAGTTTAAAGTTTAAAAGAGGGACATGAAGCAAGGTGGTCTTAAGAGAAAATGTATGTGAAATATGACATACAAATAGCCTTGGTAAAATGGCTACAAGGTGCCACTTAAGGTCTCTGTAAGTGACGCCACATGCAGGGGAGATTGGGCCAAGGTTCGAGCTGTAGGGGAAGCAAAATAAAAGTTTTATTTTGCTGCAAGGATGGACAGAGGTGGACGACACATAGGCTATATTTTAGGAGTTTAAAATCCTTTTATTTTTATTATTATTTAGAGATAAAAGGTGTGATAATAAGGATAAGGGATAATGATGGATTAATTCTATTAATTTAAAACAAGGTGATAATTAAAGAGATAAAGCTATCAAAATAGAAGAGTGATGGCCAAGTAAGGGACACTAGGCCTAGTAATTTCGGCAAAAGGAGGAAAACTAAGGCCATTCATCATTCTTCCCTCTCCTTTTTCTCTCTGCCGAATTTCTCTCTTCTCTTTTATTTTTGCCAAGACGAAAATACCTTGTGTTCTAGCCGAATCCTCCATCTTTATTCTTCTTGCCGAATCCTCCATCTTTATTCTTCTTTCTATTTTCTTTCTACCAATCAAAAAGCCGAAATCAAGATCCTTCTAGCCTACATAGTCGAATATTGTTAAAGGTTCAGGCAAGGATTGGCGATTCCTAAAGTAAGGGTAAGATCTCATTCAGTTTCATCCTTTTTCTTTTAAGATTTGCCGAAATCTAGGACTAACCCCATTAATATCTTGTTGCCAAAACTTTGAAGAGATCTTTAGGGATTTACTAAGTGTCGACTACAAGGAAGGAGAAGTTCTTTTCCCGAAGGTATACCATAGGCCGCGTGTTCCATAGTTATTCGGTGAGTTTCAGGATTTAAAATCCACAAGGTAAGTGTCTATAGCATTCGGCCAAGGGCCATCTATGATGATTTAATGTTAGAATCGAATCTAACATATGTGTATAGGTATTTCGACAGATAATTAAGACAAGGGATACTTTCGGGATTTGAAATCGCAAGGTGAGTGCATAAGTACAATCGGCCAAGGTCTACTTTGGTAATTAGATCTATTCTTTATTTGTTAAAAAAGCCAAAACTAATCAAGTTAAATGATCTAGCATTGGCCGATTGAAGGGAGGAGTAGCACAAAGTTTTCGGGATTTGATTTATAGTGAAATTGGCACCAAGGTAAGTTTTGGGTTACAACAATCCTAATAAGATTTGGTTTTATGGCCGAATGGTCTTCATTAAATTTTTAAGTAATGGCCGAATGTAGGGACTAAAGATCTAAGGCTTTGGATCGAATTTTTGGGATTCGAAGTTAAGTTGCTAAGTTAATCAGGTGTGTACCCTACACTAATCTTAATAGATTTATGGCTTAAACTTGATATATGTATATGAAAGTGTAAGAATGTGGCTAAGGTACCATGTTATGGTACAAAGTACTCAGGTACGTTTCCTACTGCAACTAGGATTATGAAATGTCATTTTTAACATGAGATAAGTGATAAGAATGTGAAATTTGGCATGTTAATGCATAATATGTATGATCTGGGGCATATGGGTTATTGAAAAGGGGAAGCGAATGTGGTGACCTAAGACCACAATATTTGAATGTGGTGACCTAAGACCACGAGATCTGAATGTTGTGACCTAAGACCACGATATCTGAATGTGGTGACCTAAGACCACGATATCTGAGTGTGGTGACCTAAGACCACGAATACTCATAAGGGCGATGAGCACGTCGATCGCAATGATCGCTTCGATGGTGTGTAGCGGATGGAGGGTTGACTTAGTAGTCCCCACGGTGTGCAGGTTGGTACGGGTGATGTGTAGCGGATGGCATCTAGGTTTGGGTTCGGGTTGCATCATTATTTTTATCTGTTATAAGTATTGATATGTGACATGATAATGTATGATGAATTGTTAAATCTTAGTGTTGGTTACACATTGAGTCTGTTGACTCACCCCGTTGTGGGAACATTTTTCAGGTGATGAACAGTGATGGACCGGGTCGGCAGAGCCTTAGGGGTGGCTATGCTCAGCAAGGAAATTTATTTGATTGAGACTTTTTATTTTAAGTACTTTGGTTTTAATTTTGGGCTTTATTTGATGTAATAAGGCCATAGTTGAATTACCTTAATTTTTCTTTTAATTACTATGTACGAATTTTTATCAAGTGAAGTTTAAGTAGATTTATTTTAAAACAAAGCCTAAACGTTTTGTCACCTAAAGTAAAGGATTTCAATATAAAATAAATTTGTTTTCAACTTGAGCCCAACCCACCAGCAAACTATCTTCAGAACACACAGATTTCCAAAGTAATAAAAGAATTTTTAACCGGTTTACTTCGAGGAACATACCAGATCCGGTCTAGGCTCGTGGGCCGGGTTTGGGGTGTTTCAGTGGTACTTCATTCTCAGATCCTTGACCTGACCTAACGGGTTCTGACACGGTCATTCAGCCTCGACCGCGTCCATGCACATTACGACCACGTCCCCTAGGGCTCATGTCTACGTTTGCGTTTTAATCTGATTAAGAAATTTTTTTTATGCATTAGTATATGTTCCACTGATTATCCGCGAAGAAATTTTTATGAAAGAAGTTTATTAGTAGTTCTTTCGATCAGCCAAAGTTTCAAGTTCTCTATCCTAATTCAGAGAAGCACATTCATCCAGTAGTACCTAGCACACACATTCACTATTCGAGCTTCCTTATCTATTCCTATCCCAGGGGTATTTTTGTAATTTTTCCTACAGGGGTATTTTGGTAATAAACCAGGGTAACTTCTAAAAATCCTTATAAATCAAAGGTATTTTAAAGTTTGCAAAACTTGGGGTTCTTTTTGAGAATCTGTTTCCCAAATTGGTGTTGCTGCAAAAATTTTGGAAATCGGGGGTCATTTTGGTAATTTGGTAAATCAGGGGCAATTTCATAAATTTTCCCAAATCGGAGTATTTTAATATTTTGCAAAATAGAGTTATTGGACATTTTATAAAGTAAGGAAATTTTTAAGAAAACTATGGGTAGTATGGACATTTTATAAACCAATGGCATTTTGGTAATTTTACCACTAGGGGTATTTAGGTAATTTTGTAAATCGAAAATATTTTGGAAAATTTTCAAACTAAGTTCTGCTACAATTTAAAAGGGTTATTTGATGATTTAAAACCGAAGTTTTTATGAAAATTCAGCTAATCCCTTTCGGGTTTTAATTACTGAGTTTAGCCCGTGAGTAAGTCCTCTTGGTTAGGTGAACCGTAGCTATGCACCAGGTAGGATTCCAGCGAAGAGGAGGTGAGTTAGTAGGACTGCTTAAGTACCAGGCTCTTCCGAATCCAATCCTAGACATGCGCACAATGGTTGCCACACCCTAATCGGCGACTTAACCACAAGTTTTTTTAATTAGGCACTTAAGTTTTATGTAATTGTTGGGGTAAACTAGTCCTAGGGTTCAATACCTCTTATTATACTATTCTACGTTCCCTTTATTCCTCTATACAGTTCATACAAGAATTCACACAATAGATAGGGGTACTTACCTGGTGGACTGCGGGTCGGAGACTTAGGTGCCATGCCTGAAAAACCTGCTCAATTTCATAAATTTTTTTTTTCACAAATTCATTTGGGCCAAAATTTCAAAACATTGTGGGCTTTAAACCCAAGGCCGAGAGAGTTAAAATCGGGCTCGATACCAAGTTGAAACACTCCAAAACCGCAGGCCCCACGAGCCCCCGACCGGATCTGGTATGTTCCTCGAGAAAACATTTGAAAGTCTGTTTGTTACTTAGGAGAAATTCGTGTGGTTTTGAGAGAAATTTTATATTTTCTTTGGGTTGGGCTCGAGTTGGAAATAAGTTGATTTTTCAAATCCAAGTTTTTATAAGACTTTAAATCAGAGAAAATATCGAGTTGTTTTAAAGTTTATTATAAATTGAAAACCATTTGTTTAGGGTGTCCAAATCACTTAGAGTCATTTTTTTTTTAAATAAAATTTACTTAATCCTTAATTTGATAAAAATTTGCAACGTCATAAAATCAATTAAAACATGCATAAGACAGTTCATACTATGGCCTTATTACATTGAAAATGAAACCCCAAAATAAATCCAACAAACCTAAAATAAAACAAGCCCAAAAAATAAAGTAGAATCAGAACTGAGCATGGCCACCACTAAGCTCCTGCCGACCCGGTCCATCACTGATCGTCACCTGAAAAATATTCCCACAACAGGGTGAGTCATACAGACTCAATGTGTAACCAACACTAAATCCAAACAGATTCAAGCATATCAGATCATATATATATATATATATATATTCATATAGTATTTAAATAAAATGATGCAAACCCGAACCCAAACCTAGGTACCATCCGCTACACATCACCCGTACCAACCTGCACACCGTGGGGACTACTAAGTCAACCCTCCATCCGCTGCACATCATCGAAGGCAGTCGCTGCAGTCAACATGCTCATCGCCCTTATATATTGTGGCATAGCCACAAGATAACATTTTGTGTCAAGAGACACCACATTCAGATACTGTGACCGAAGTTACCACATTCACTTCCCCTTTCATAATAACCAATATGCCCATGTCATACATATCATGTACAGATTATGTCCCATTCTTTACTTCACATTCTGATAATTTCACATATGCTATAACAGATCACACTATAATCTTAGTAGGAGTAGGAAAACGTACCTGAGTCCTTTGTACCATTGCATGGTACCTTGGCCACATTCACATTAATAAAAACATATATATATCAAATTTATTGCCTTAAATCTATTAAGAGCTAGTGTGGGGTACACACCTGATTCACTTAAGGCTTTTACTGAAATCTCGAAACCCGATCTAATGCCTTAGATCCTTTGTTCCTACATTCGGCCAACATTTAATACTTAAACAAAAGCCTATTCACTATAAAACCAAATCCGAAGGATAACCAGCGAGATCCTTACCTCACTTTGCATCGATTGGGTTACTAACAAATCCGAAAACTTCGTGATGACCCTTCTTGAAATCTTCCGCTATTAAATCACCGAACTAGTTAGTTTAGGCTTTTGAATAACTAAGAACAGATCTTAACCATGAAATAGGGCTTTGGCCGAATAGCATATTTACTTACCTTTGCGAATCTAAAACCCCGAAAACACCACTTGACTATGATGATGTCGACACCCCTATACACATATGTTAGATCCGATTTCCAATCGCTTAAGGGACTTAACACGTGGCCTTCGGCCTAAACTATATTTTTCTTACCTTAGATCTAGAAATCCCGGATGACTTCCTCCTTGCAGTCGACAATAGCAGAAATCTCGAAAGAATCTTTCATAGTTTCGGCCAAAGACATTGATGGCATTAGAATCTTAATTTCGACTTAAAGAAAAGAAATAAGATGATGACTATAGATCCTTACCCTTTTATATTGAAATCGATTGCACCTCTGTCTGTCACCACTTGATAGATTCAGCTTCGAGGCTTGAAGAATAACCGGCTTGAAGTCACTTGTGTATTCGGCTTTAGAAGAGAATAGTAGGGAGTTATGAATTCGGCTAGATGATATTAGGGAGATTCGGCTTAAACCAAAAAAAAAGGAAAAGAGAGAGAGAAGTTTTAGGAAGAATCGGCTATGGTAGATTTTAGGGAGGAGTTTCGGCTAGAACAAGAAAAAGAAGAAGAAAAGAAATTCTTTGGAGAGAAAAAGGGTAAACGAAAAGGGAGACTAATTTGCTAAATGAAATTCGGCTACTCCTTTCTCTAATTTGACCGAAAATCACCGCTAGAAAGAGCCCCATATTCGGCCACCACCTCTTTCCCTATCACAAGCCTTATTTTTCTCCTCTTTCTTCTCTCTTCACCCATTCAAAAAATAATTCAAAAAGAAATCATCAATTATCCTTTTCTTAGCCGAACTTTAAAGAGAGTTTAACCACATCTAAAACTCATCTTTTCAAAATCCTATAGCCGTCCATCACTCCCCTCTCTTTGATGTCAACCAGGTAAAATAAAACCCCAAAATTCTGCTTCCTATGCGACTCGATCCTAGGCCCCTCCTCATAGCCCACGGCGTCATTTCCAGAGGCCCTAAGTGGCGCCTCCAAGCCACTTTAACAAGCCCATATTTGTGTCATAAATCCCCTACTAATTTTCTTAAGACCTATCAGGCCTAGCTCCCTTTTTCTAGATTTAAAATATAATAGTATCTAAGGCATTTATCTACATTTTAGAGTTCACAAAATTCATAGAACACATTCAGAATATTCGTAAGCATGCTACCTCATCTAATTTAGTATTAATGCATAAGCCATAATCCAGGATATTACACCTTTAATGCTCCTTAATGTTGGCTACATATAAAAGACACATATTATGGCACCAAGCACATTCGGCTATCCTTAAACCAAGGCCTAAACACACTTTTAAGAATCATAGGGCCATTCAGCCATGACATAAATCCCAAAACAAAGAGGAATTATCGCAACCTTACCTTAATGATAGATCCCTTCGACTTAAAGACTTGCGACAAAAAAGAGAGAATCGGCACCTTTGAGATTCGGCTAAACAACAAGAAGTATTTCGGCTTTAAAGAAAACAAGAGAATAAAAGAAACGGTAGGGAGGTTCAATAGAGGTTCGGCTCTTGAGAGTTATGGAGAGAAACGTAATGAAGAGTTGGGGTTGAAGTAGTTTCGGCAATAGGGGAAAATGTAAGAGAGGTTTCGTCCAATGGTGCTTCTTTAAAGTTTCAAGAAGAAAAGAAGAAGAGAGGAGGCTTAGGAGAATTTGGCAATGGTGGCCAATGGTAGGGAGGTTTCGGCTTTGTTGAAAAGAAGAGAAAAGAAAGAATTCTTATGACTAACAATTTTGGCAAAAGATGGATACCTTCACAACTAAAATTCGGCACTTAGAAAATTAAGAAGGAAAAAGAAAATATCCAAGGATGATCACTCCCATAGCCCCTATCAAATTCCGGCATACACATACCCCTAGAGTCCCATATTCGGCCATTGCTATCACCTCACCCTTATCCCACGATTTTCTCCTATTTTCTCTTTTCAGCACTCATTCAAAAAGAATTTGAATAAGTCAACTAATATCTCTTCCCTTTAGCCAAAATTTAAAAGAAAACAAGCCTTATCCTCATCCCTTTAAAGTCCCAATGCCGTCCAACACTCCCCCTCTCTACCTTGACGCAAAAGCAAAATCAAATAACACTTTATGCAGCCCTCATGACTCGAACCTGAGCCCTTCACCCTTGCTTGAGGCGTCATTCACTAGGGCCCTATGTGGCGCCTCCAAGCCACTTTACGAAGCCTAGTCTTATGTCCTAAAACCCTCCCAAATTTCCTTAAGGCTTCCTTAGCCTAACTCCCTTTTTGAAGACTTAAATTCCAATAATTTCCTAAGGCATTTACCCATATCTTAGAGTTCCTAAAGCTCCTCAAAACACATCCAACACACATCAAGCCCACTATCACTTGAATTATGCACTAACTGCATAACCCCTAAATCCCGGATGTTACAGTTCTACCCTCCTTAAAAATAATTTCGTCCTCGAAATTACTTGGCTAAACTACGCAAGAGTACTGCTACTCACTGAAACTCCAAAAGCACTTGTTAAAAAGTTTATCTACTACCACTGACTATCTTAAAGAACTAAATACGGTCACCTTCCTAGATACGATCTTCAAGTTCACAATCAAGATTCCGAACACTTCACTAACAATGCAAAAATGAGCTAACCCTATAACACTCAAAACAATAAAGGGTATTCCAAGAACAAGGAACGTACCTGATATTATATCTAACACATCTTCCTTCCCGCAACGGCCGACTGCCTAAACCAATCTTGGTTGTCTATCTGAACCTCCAGCACCTCTGCTTGATGCTCCACGACCTCGGTCAGAACCATTTCCTCCATGGTTTGGACCACGACACCTCATCGCCTTAGGACAATTCCTAACCAAATGAGCTTTAAACCCACACCGAAAACATTCATTGCTATTTCCGCAGCACTCTCCTGCCTGCGCTCTCCTATACTGAGTACACAAACGACTCCGATTCTCAGAAACTGGCACAAGTGCACGTACAGAATTCTCAATCCTTGGTCTTTTCTGAAAATCTCCCGACGATGCTGACAGTTCAAAACTCATCTTGTTCCAACTTCTATCCTTTTCTCGATTCTGTCTCTCAGTCCTTTTAACTTCTTCTGCTATCCGAGCTTTTTCCACTAGAATAGCAAAGTCTCTTTCTCTTTGCGGAGCAATCAACACCCGTAGCTCATCCCGTAACCTATCTTTGAATCTAACACACCTTTCATAATCAGTAGCCATGATCCCCTTGGCGTACTAACTTAACCGCACAAATTTTGCTTCATAATCTGCTACCGACTTACTTCATTGTACCAGATTTAGAAACGCCTTCCTTTGCGAGTCTAAGTAACTGGCTCCAACATACTTCTCTTCAAACTTAACCTTAAAATACTCCCAATCCAATCGATCTGCAGGGGCACCTTGTCTGACAATGAGCCACCATCGATAAGCTTCATCTCGGAGCAACTAGACAGCACCTTTCAACTTTTCCTCAGCAGTACAGTCCAAATCATCCATGATTCTTTCGACTGCCTCTAACCAATACTCCGCTACATTTGGAGCCACCCCCGGTACTCCTCTAAAAACCTCAGCTCCCTTTGACCTAAGTATTTCTGACACTAACTTCCGAGCTCCATGACCCATACCAGCTCCGGCCACTCGCTGTAGCACTCGCAGCATAGCCTGCGGTACTGCATCATCTCCTCCTGTCTGACCTTGATCCTCCGCGCCCACTGCTGGCGGCGGCACATCGCTTTCTGACCCATGGCCAGACCCTACTGGTTCCGATACAGTCGTTCGACCACATCCTCTAGAACTTATATCTAACGTCGCGATTTAATCTGATTAAAAAGTTTTATGCATTAGTATTTTGTTCCACTGATTATCCGCGAACAAATTTTATGAAGAGAAGTTTCAGAAGTAGTTCTTTTGATCAATCAAAGTTTCAGCTCAAGTTTACTATTCTAATTCAGAGAGTCACAACAACATTCGCACTCTACTTTGGGCACTTTTATCCATTCCCAACCCAGGGGTAATTTCGTCATTGGTTCTATAGGGGTATTTTAGTAATACATCAGGGTCGATTTGAAAATATTTACAAATCCAAGGCATTCCAAACTTTCAAAACTCAGGATTACTTTGAAATTTTTTTTCCAAATCAAAAGGTATTCCAAAAGTTTCGAAAATCGGGGCTATTTTGGTAATTTTGTAAGTTAGGGGTATTTTAGTAAATTTTTCAAATCAAGGTATCTTAATATTTTGCAAAATAGGGTTTTTGGATACTTTTGCAAAGTAAGAAAATTTTATTAAAATCGAGGGTAGTATGGTAATTTTAGAAACCAAGGGCATTTTAGCAATTTTACAACCAGGGGTATTTAGGAAATTTTGTAAATCGGGAATAATTCGAAAAAAAATGTTTTTCAACATAGTTTGTACAAATCCAAGAAGGCAATTTGAAAATTTTAAAACTAAGGTTTTTATAAAACAGTAAGGCTAGTCCCTTTCGGGTTTTAATTATCGGGTTTAGCCCGTGATTAAGTCCTCTTGGTTAGGGTGAACCGTTACTACGCACCAGGTAGGATTCGAGTAAAGATGAGGTGAGTCACTAGGACTGCTTAAATACCAAGCTCTTATCTAATCCACTCCTAGACATGCGCACAACTATTGCCACACCCTAACTCTGCGACTTAGTCACAGGTTTGTTTGGTTGTCCTTAAGTCTTATGAATTCTGTGTTGGAGTAGACTAGTCTTAGGGTTCAACAGCCCTATTCTACTAATCTACGATCCCTTAATGCCCACATAGTTCACATATTCAAATCACTTTAGTAGTCAGAAGTACTTACCTGGTGGACTTCGGGCCGGAGATACAGGTGCCATGCCAGAATAACCTGAAAAATTTCATAAAAGCCTATATTTTTGAAAAGCCCATCTTTGAAAAATGTTTTTGGGCCCAAAATCCTCAAAGCCAAGTTTTGAACCGGGCTCTGATACCAAACTGTAACACCCCAAACCCGCCCCACGAGCCTTGACCGGATCTGGTATGTCACTGAGAAAAACGTTTGAAAAGATTTTGCCGTAAGGGTGAAAACATGAAAATTTGTTGTCATTTGTAAAACATTATGTATTTAAAATGCCAAGTAAAAGTTTGATGGCTACAAAATATCCGGGTTTAAAACTTTAGTATATTTATATTAAGATATAAGTTAATGAGTATAAAATCATTTCCAAATAGTAATTTAATCGCCAATCCAACTAAAGCATAATAACAAACTTCAACTACTTTAAGTGACCCTTATTACATCAAATAATTATTCACAATACTTAAAATATAAAGTGTATAAAATAAATAAAAATATCTTCTGCATGGCCACCTCGTATCCACTCCAACCCGGTCCAAGCATCACGTATCACCTGCGATGTTTGGTAAAAATTTGGGTGAGTCATACAGACTCAGTGTGTAATTAGTCCACTGAATTCAACCCACATGGGCTTGGCCCACAACCACATATCAAACCACATATCAGATAATAAGGGAACTTATTCACATAGTTCCACAATGGGGCTTGGCCCATATCCATACCACATATCGGATAATAATGTAATTAACCACATGATTCCACATATTGGGCTTGGCCCATAACCACATCAATAACCATAATGCCACACATAATCATGCAAAGTGCACCCAGCCCAGCCTAGGGTCCATCCTCTACACAACCCCGTATCCAGCCACCACACACTAGGGGATTACTAAATCAACCCTCCAGTCGCTACACACCAATTTGGCAATTAATGCCGTCCACGATGTAGCTCGTAGCTAACATCAAACCACGATGAGGTACATAGCCACTCATCAAACCATGATATGGCACAAAGCCTATATCAACCACGATGAGGCACAGAGCCACTCATCAAGCCACGTGAAACAAATCACAGTTAATCCACAACGTGACCTCAGTCAGCGCCAATCTACGATGTAGCTCATGGCTAATCATCAAACCACGTACATAAATGTACACCCATACCTTCTTTCATATTCATATACCATCCCATGCACATGCAACGTATAATAATGTCATGATAAATAATGCATGTACATGTTATTCAGCATACAAACATATTCTCATTGGCATATTCACACATATATACGTTAATAACCATATTTCCATCAGATTTGATACTGACCTGATAATCGACATACCCCTTTAAGGGTATCCATTTCATAATTGCAACTGCACTTATTAGCGTACTCATAACACATGCAAATATAATTATAAACCCGAAAAATGGTGGGTTAATCACACACCTGATAACTTGAAGCACTATGCTCTTAATCCCGATGCTATCACTAAGTGAAACTACCGCTATCTGCCTATAGTCCTACCCTGCTGCTAGCCCACACCCCGGTGGCCAATCTCGTACCGCAGAGATTGATCTCCTCTTAAACTTAGGGATAATGGCTACCCCTTTTCCTTCTTGACTGGTACTCGCATCCATCGACGAACACTTAATCAGTACATTCTGTTAACCATCAATGTCATAATCTAAATATATATCGAATCTAAACCTACTAAGTATTCTTACCAAGATGATCTTGAATCCCTAAACTCTCCTTATTCTTGTCGATTTGCTCATAAGAACCAAAGCCAGAATCGGTCAACACTTGAATACCCATAATATGGCCTAAAACCGAATGCTAGCAACCACTTACCTAGCTTATCCAACCCCGAGACTGTCACTGGTTCCTGAAGTTGTCAAAATCCCTACTTAACCATTGTTAAAATCGGCTTAATACATAAATCCATGAACATGGCCCTTGGCCGAATAGTACATTGGCTTACCTTGATCACTTCAAATTCCGAAAGACTCCTTTAATGCTCCTTAATGTTGGCTACTTACAAAAGACACATATTATGGCACCAAGCACATTTGGCCATCCTTAAACCAAGGCTTAAACACACTTTTAAGAATCATAGGGCCATTCGGCCATGACATAAATCCCAAAACAAAGAGGAGTTGTCGTAACCTTACCTTAATGATAGATCCCTTCGGCTTAAAGACTTGCGACAAAGAAGAGAGAATAGGCACCTTTGAGATTCGGCTAAACAACAAGAAGTATTTCGGCTTTAAAGAAAGCAAGAGAATAAAAGAAACGGTAGAGAGGTTCAATAGAGGTTCGGCTCTTGAGAGTTATGGAGAGAAAAGTAATAAAGAGTTGGGGTTGAAGTAGTTTCGGCAATAGGGGAAAATGCAAGAGAGGTTTCGGCCAATGGTGTTTCTTTAAAGTTTCAAGAAGAAAAGAAGAAGTGAGGAGGCTTAGGAGAATTTGGCAATGGTGGCCAATGGCAGGGAGGTTTCGGCTTTGTTGAAAAGAAGAAAAAAGAAAGAATTCCTATGACTAATAATTTCTGCAAAAGATGGATACGTTCACAACTAAAATTCTGGCACTTAGAGAATTAAGAAGCAAAAAGAAAATATCCAAGGATGATCACTCCATTAGCCCCTATCAAATTTCGGCACACACATACCCCTAGAGTCCCATATTCGGCCATTGCTATCACCTCACCCTTATCCCACGATTTTCTCCTATTTTCTCTCTTCAGCACTCATTCAAAAAGAATTTGAATAAGTCAACTAATATCTCTTCCCTTTAGCCAAAATTTAAAAGAAAACAAGCCTTATCCTCATCCCTTTGAAGTCCCAATACCGTCCAACACTCCCCCTCTCTACCTTGACGCAAAAGCAAAATAAAATAACACTTTATGCTGCCCTCATGACTCGAGCCTGAGCCCTTCACCCTTGCTTGAGGCGTCATTCACCAGGCCCTAAGTGGCGCCTCCAAGCCACTTTACCAAGCCCAATCTTATGTCCTAAAACCCTCACAAATTTCCTTAAGGCCTCCTTAGCCTAGCTCCCTTTTTGAAGACTTAAATTCCAATAATTTCCTAAGGCATTTACCTATATCTTAGAGTTCCTAAAGCTCCTCAAAACACATCCAACACACACCGAGCCCACTATCACTTGAATTATGCACTAACCGCATAACCCCTAAATCCCGGATGTTACATTTTGGTGAAGAAAAATATTTTTATTTGAAGAAGTGATTAAAAACTAGGATTTTAACAAAGTAAAATAAATATAAATAAAATAAAAGTTCAATGCACGATTTCAAAATATGATTTTAGTTAAGATGACATAATTGTGTTAGATTAATTACATTTCTTAACTTAAAATTATTAAACTCATGTTCATGTTGTTACGAATAAATTCACGGTAACTTGGTAATTTGCTAACTTATGAACATACTTACCTACCAAAATGCATTTAACTCTTAACCGTATCTCTACATCAATTCAACTGATTAAACAAATTTTAATAAGCAAATGTGTTAATGCACATACATACTTATGAAATTAAAATAATCTCTTGTACATTTCTCTATGTCAATTCAAGCAATTAATTCCATCTCATAAGCACATAAAAGATTGCGTGAGGTAACAATGTATTTCTACCTTGAAACAGTTTAATCACAACAATCTTGCAAGTTATGCAAGGCTAATGTATCGCTAGATACATTGCTAATTTAACCCTCATCTACCTTAGATGATTAAACATGCACTGATTAAGTATCGTGTCAACTAATTACAATTTCAATCCGTTTAAATAATTAATGTATTAGTTACCTTACAATTGTAATGCACTAATAACTTAGTCATGGTCTTACCTCATCAAACATCTTACCGAGGCCTATAACAACACAAACACAATTTTAATAAATTAAGTAGACAAAATGCAATAAACCTAACACGAATTAAATTTAAGCCATATTAATTAAATTAAACATATCAACATCACAAATATTCATAGACATGTTCATCATAACAACAGCAAACTTAAAAGGATAGGGAACAAGAATCAAATCCGGTGTTTTCTCCGTGGCTTGACTAGTTTGCTCCACTCTTTCTGCTCTGGTTGTTCTTGTTGAACCGTGGCTTCTACGAACACTTGAATATTGCTCCAAATGGTGGCTGATTGACTCTTTTTCAAGAGGTGAAATTAACAAGGGAACGGGGGAAGAAAATGAAGAACAATGGAAGGGAATGAAGAGAGAAAAATGAGACAGAAGTGAAGAATCAATGGTTTTGAGATGTCCTTGAAGTGAGCAGCCCAGGGGGTATTTATAGGTTGAGAAGGCTGCTAAAAATAGCCAAAATCAGCAGCCAAAGACTCCTTCCATGTCCGGCCACACATGTGGCATGTTTGAAGATTTCAAACATGCTATTTTTAGGTAAGGGCAAATCTTGAAAGGCGTGAATAGTGGAGGGGTTTGAATGCAAATTGAAGGAGTCTTCAAGGGCCATTTTGCAAGAAAAATAATAAAAAAATAAACCTGATTAATCAGCATATGGACGGTTTTGGGCTGCCCAGTGCTCGGTTGTATCGATTTTCTCGGTTCAACTCAATTGGGTCTCTTTTCAAAATTAATTAATAATAATTTATTTAACCCAAATTAAATTGGATTAAAATTAAAATTAATTATAGTATGAATTAATACACATAATTTGGACCATCTTAGGCTGAAAAATTAATTTGCCTTGATGTTTCAAAATTGCTTCTCGATTTTGCGCTTCTAGCAGTGTCTGTCGAGCCATTTTTCGCCTTTTGTGCAAATCTGTCGAAAATAATAAAAAATAATCAAAATTTGATATATAATTAATTAAAATTCAATATGTTCATAATTTGAGTGCAATTTAATTATTTTTATAATAATTATATATTTTTCGACAAGAATTTTACTGAAACTACATGAATTTGAGTTAAAAAGTGTAACACCCCATACCCGGCCCAAAAGTTAGGCCCGAATCTGGCGTGTCACATTGAAGTGTTTTTCGAAAACCATGTTTTCATTGAAAACCCTCCTTAATATTTAAAAACTAAAGTCTTAGTTTGTGTTCGTTCAATTTCAAAACGTGGTTCGTTGAAAAGTTAATCACTTTTAAAAAAGTTATTAACTTCGTTAAAAATATCTTTTAGTTGCGGAAGCTAATTTAAAGTAAGGACGTTCAAAACATATGTTTTTTTTTTAAAAAAAAAATAGTATTTGGGTTGAAAACTCGTCTACGTCTAACAAGTATAAAACATAACAAAATCCCAATTTCAGAATTAAATCTAGAGAGGTCTTATTATAGAAATTAAAAACCCAAAATGGAATTTAAAATATATATAAAGTCCAAAGCACAAAAGTCGCAGTCGTGTGGTCACCTCAAAGTCCCTCGCAGCACCGATCCTCCTAACGTTGGGGATTACCTGCACAGTTAAAAATGGGATGAGTTTACGAAAACTCAGTGTGTAATCCCTTACTAGAGTAACAGATTAATATCTGTAAATCGAAACAGATTTGGGCCAAAGCCCTTAATGATAATAGTCTGACCCTGATTCAGAGCATACGTGGGCCAAAGCCCATACAATATCATTTGGGTCACAGCCCATGACATATCTATTGGGCCCAGCCCAAAACCAATACAGAACAAGTGGGCCTAAGCCTTGTACAGTGACAGATCTCACAAACAGATATGCAACAGTATGACGATGCATCCCACCCCGGTCTAGCAAACACACCATCCGTACCAACCCTACACTTACGTGGGGATAAAATTGACCCACCTAGCCAACACACCAAGCTTAGCACCAGTTGCGGCACTAAGTCAATAGAACGGCTCGGTGCTATAGACAGAACGACTAAAAGTCATAAATATTGTAGCAACGCTGCCAGTTAACAGAACGGCTAAAAGCCATAAAGAGAATGGTGACAAACCATAATCAGGATGGCACAAAGCTATCAGTAACTGTAATAAGTTTGGTACATAGCCATTAACAACAGTAATATAATCGACACATAGCCACGGGTAATTAAGATTGACACAGAGTCATCAGTATATATGTTAGGTAGATAGCCACGGGTAAATACTATTGGCACAAAGCCATAATCAAGATGGCACAGAGCCATAATCAGATTACACGGCTTTAAACTGTCTGTCGGTCCACAGTCATCTCATGCGACCCGTACAACCTTAACAGATCAATATTGGATCCACAGTTGTCTCATACGACCCTATCAGAACTTCCTCCATATCAATGTCCCAACCCCATGTAATATGTCGTGTATGTCATGCTCAATCATTACACGTGTATACAAAATGGCCATGCTCGGTAACTGTCATTTAGACATATTCAAAGCATATCAGTCATACAACCGCTGTCAAGCCAGTTAAAACACAGTCATATAATCCCAGTCAAATCAGAGCACAAGTCAGTCATTTGCCCACAAGGGCAAAATAGTCATTTTACCCTATAAGGGTATTTCGATAATCCTACCCTACAGGGGTATTTAGGTAATTTTGCAAATCAGGGTATTTTGATAATTTCACAAATTAAGGGTATTTCGATAATTTCACAAATTAGGGGTATTTCAATAATTTTACAAATCGGAGGTATTTCGGTAATTTTACAATTCGAGGGTATTTCGATAATTTTACAAATCGGGGGGTATTTTGATAATTTTACAATCCGTGGGTATTTTAGTAATTTTACAAATGGGGGCATTTCGGTAATTTTACAATTAGAGGGTATTTCAGTACTTTTACAATTTGAGGGTATTTCGGAAATTTTACAATTTGAGGGTATTTTAGTAATTTTACAAATCGCAGGGTATTTCAGTAATTTTGTAAATCAGGGTCTCAACGACCTAAAAAAAGGCCCACCATCGCCTCGAGCGACTTAGGTAACCTAAACAGTCACAACGGTGTAAATGGGCCTAAGGCCCATTACTCGGCCCAAGTGGGCCCACACACTCGTGTGTCCCATTTAGCCCAAAAATAGCCACAGTTATGCAAACGTCACAGTCCAAACAACACTTACCATATCACATAATTTTCTCCGTATGGGCCTACAAGCCCACTAGGCCCATACAGCCCATTTCAGCCCAACGAGGCCCAGAATAGCCCAAGACCACGAGAGCGCTCATGGTGGCCTCTACAAACTAATGCCCATGTTCGTGGGCTCGGTTCACGACACGCACGATCGCACGCTCGTGTGGCATCATACACCGTATTTCTGGCTTTTCGATATTTTCCCGATCTACAGTCATAGCTGTGTAAATAACACATACTATTGGCTTTTCAACCGATCATCGAATACTGCATACAATTGCACACACTCTATCGGCTTTCTTGCCGACTATCGAATACAGGGTACTGTTACACACCTGATTACATTGAGTACTAAAATTCCTGATCGCCAGAACCTATATTCAAACATAACTTTCAATTAATCACTTAACAAATAGTGTTAGAAAAACTCTTAACTACCACTTAATTGAGAGGTCGACTACCACTTGCCTTGACTAGATTGGTCGACTGTGATTGCTTTAATGGGCCGATTCATTAACAGGATTCAATAGATCAAATGGTTGTTATTTATATATATGGATATTTTATGTTATTATGTATACTGCATCTTTACATATTGCATAGGATGGGGAATTTGAATGAAGAGAAGTGTAGCCCGGTGGCAATGCCACAATTTCTAATAATGGCTATGTGCCAATGTAAACATTGCTTTGTGTCATCGTGATTAAGGCCATGTGCCGATTATATTACCGTATATGAATTTGGTGGCTCAGCCACAAATATTATAAACGGCAGCTTGACTGCAGATTGGAGAGACTGCCGGGGTGGGTTGACTTGATCCCCATAGGAGAGATTGGCTTGTACGGGGGAGAGATTGGTTGGATGGGATGGGTTGCATACATTCATACATTTCATTTTAATATTGTATTTATAAATGGGCTTAGGCCCAAGATGATGCTAAATGGGTTCAAGCACAGTGGACAATGGTAAGGGGATTATACACTGAGTTCTTGTAACTCACCCCCTTTCTTTCTTAATCCTTGTAGGTAACGCTCAGTGACGAGGACTTGGGGACATGGATGACTCGGTGGAAACCATACTTTTGGAACTTTATTTTCGGACCTTAGTAAACTTCTTTTCCGTATTATTTTGCCGCTTTTACTATTTCGGGTTTTAAAGTTGTAACAAGGCCTCTGGAGTATTTTTATTTGGTTTTATGTTTAGCCGTACTTATTATTTTGTTAAATTTTTTTAAAATGGGGATTTTCTAAAATCCTAAATAACGGTTTCCAGAATTTATTAACAAATGGATTTCATAACAAACTCGTATAAATAATTTAACTCGAATTCTCTTTCAAATTACCAATGACATTTTCAAAAGTTGCGGTTTATAAGATCACTATTTCAAATTATCAATTTATCAATCAACCTTTGAGATTAGTAGTGTTTTATCATATGTTTCAAATCAAGTTTGTTTTCTTGATAATACTTATTTTAGTACAAATAAAAAAAAAGTTTAATACGTTTTTCTCATGTGACATGTCAGATCTAGTCATAACTTATGGGCCGGGTTTGAGGTGTTACATTTAATGGTATCAGAGCCCGGTTGCAAAACTTAGCTGTGGTTTGGGTTCAAAAGCATTTTCCAATGCTATTTAAAATTTTAATTTATACATGTATGTTCTAAAAGAAGTATGGCACCACGGGTATCCGGCACCAAGTCAAGTAAGTTTATGTTTTCATTTTATAATTATTATGGTATGACTATAGAAATACTCTAGAACTCTTAGCTTTAGGAGCTGAAATTATAGAGATTGAGACCTTAGGATCCGTAATGCTAAAACAACTTTACTTCCTATACTCCATAAAACATTGTTTAATAAACACTGAAATAGCATAATGATTCATAAAACTCTTAATCAGATTAAATCGATTTAGTAATCATGAGCGCTTGAAGACGTGGATGCGGTAGACGTGAACGTGGTAGAGGCTGAGGTGCTAGGGCTAGATTTTCAACATCGACGCATGTTTCCGAAAGGGAAGTGTTGGCATCGCCAGTGGCTGAGACAGGATCTCATGGTCGAGCTCGGGTTGATGAGCTGGCTCAGATAGTTAAGGAGGTATTGAAGGAGGTTAAAGGAATCAGTGAAGCATTTCGAGTTGGGTGGGTGGGCTGTAAGAAGAAAAGAGATCGCGGTTCTTTTGAGTCGCAGTCTCATCCCGTAAAGCGTGTTAAGGCACGTCCAAACTTTTCGACTTGTGATTATTGCAGAAGGCGTCATCCGGGAGAATGCTGGACGAGGTCAGGAGCATGCTTGAGATGCGGGTCTAAGGAGCATAAGGCTCGGGATTGTTTCATCACCATCAAGTCAGGTATGTTTTGGTTGGACGTGATGATTGAATGTAGAAAATTTTAGGTATAAGTGGTAGATAACTGCTTGCTTCTGTGGCTAGAGTTCGGTGTGTGAAAGAGGATTCAAGATTATGTTAAAAATACATTAGTGTTATTAAGATTAGAGTTGCACAGTGAAAGCATAGTGGTGTGATTTGAGCGGTACATTTAGTACTTGGATGGAAATTTCGAGGATGCAATTTCTTTAAGGAGGGTAGAATTGTAACGACCCCGAAATTGGGCCTAGTAGGATTAGGCCCATTGGGCCTTGAACGTAGAAGCATTCTCAAATTTTGGGAATTTGAGAACGGCATTATTTCAAGTTGGACTTTTTAGGAAGGTTATTTTGGAAAGTTACGGGGTTCTAGGAAGTTTCGGGTTCAAATTGGGCCTTAGCAAAATTTTTATGTTTAAGTACTTTAAGGAGAGAAGGTAAGTGGCATCAAGACTTAAGGAAATAAGTGTGCATTTTGCTAGCACAAGGAGTCTATTGGTAAAGGTGGAAAGTGGCGTGTGAAGTGTACTAATGGTCTGAGGTTTGAATCCCATCTATTGCAAACTTTTTGATTAATTTTTTGTGCTATTCATCCCAAGTGTCGGTCAAGGCTTTAATAAGGTAAAGAAGACTTTTTAATTTGGGAAAGATGACTAAGGATTATGGTAAGGAGGAAGATAAGGGATAATGAAGGAAAGAATCAAAAGAAAAAAGAAAGATAAGGGAACATGTTGGCTTATAGTGTGGATGGTGTTTTGGAAAGATTCTTATTTGGTCAATGTTCATCTTTTGGTAAAGATGATAAATGGTTTGGAAGGGGTTTTGGGGGTAGCCGAATTTTGCATTAGTGTTTTGGTAAAATTTTGGTACTTGTTAAGCGTAATTCCTTTTTGCATTCTTTTGAGTTCTTTTTTCTAATTTCTTCTTTTCCCTTGCCGAAACTCTAAAGCCAACTTTGTACACCATTTTCTCTTGTTTTTGGCCAAAACTCTTAGGCTCCCTTTCTCCATCTTTTCATTTCTTTTCACAAAAAAATTCTTTAACCTTTCTTCCTTTTCCTTTAACCCATATTTTCAAAGTTGAATCTTGATCATCTCTTCTTCTCCATCTTACAAGTTGAACATTTCTTCTTTGATTAAAACGGGTAAGTGTTTTTATTCAAATATTTTCATTTTTCTCCTTAGCCGAATGAGTATCCCTCATTATTTCGTTATTTCATATTGTTCTAAACTGAAATGGTGTTTTCCATACTCCCTCATATCGTAATCGTTAACATGAGTTGCAGTAAAGGAGCGTGTGGTGGTAGTCAGAAGGCGGGGTTGAATATCGAGACTCCGTAGAGGGAGATCATGTGTGGTAAGTGATTCAAGTGTAAGTAATACGAAATCTTTTGGAAATCCGAGGCTAACTTTTGGTTGGTATTGTCCTAGGGTCAACGAAGAGTGGTTCTTTAGGAAATCCAAAGAAGGTGTGTAATCCCATACATTCTGATTACATGTTTGAAATGGTGTGTAATCTCACACTTCTCTAAATTTTGCATGAAATGTTCTATGACTCGGTTGAAATACCCCAAAAAATGGAATCCGGCATCTATGACCACTCGGGCGTGCGTATATTCGTAGTGGTAACCATATTTTGCAATGAAATAGTTTGGTCAGCAGCAGTGATGTGATTTTGAAAAATCATGAAAAATAGGAGAAAGGAATTTAGAAAGTGACTAAGATATCAAATTAAAGCTTACTGTGTCTATTTTTATATAAAAGAAATAGAGGAGGAAGAGGAGTTTTATATTCTGTGATATTTTAATCTTAGTGAGACTAGTTCTGATTGACTTCGTGGTTCCCTGTTCTATCTTGGAAAAATTGTTTAAAATTGTAGAAAGTGAGTTATGAGTTATAGTTTATATGTATAGATTCCTTAGTGAGCCTATTTTCAAAAGAAATAGGTGGGAGCAACATATGGAAACTATACAGTGAGATATTTGAATTTTGGTTAAGAGAGGTTAGAACAGTTGGTCGGTGAAACAAGGGAAATTTTAAGGAATAAACTATACTAAATGGTTGAGCCAATAATTCTGTTAAATTTTTAGTAAGAAGATTTATGAGTCTAATTTCAAGGAAAATTTACGGATCTAAATTTCAAGTTTCCTAACTCGAGTTATAGTCAATTTAGTCAGTATGACGCAGTTGGACAGTTTCAATTTTTCATGCCCAAATTAGTAGTTAAGTCTGGGTTACAAAATTACCAAAATGCCCTTAGAGGGTAAATTATCGAAATACCCCTGGGTTGCGAGATTATCGAATTAGCCTTAGTAGGTAAATTACTGATTTATGAAAATGTCCCTATAGACCGATTAACCGATATGTCCCTACGGACTGATTTACCGAAATGCCCCTATTGGGCCGAATTACCGAAATGCCCCTATGGGCCGAATTATCGAAACGTCCCTATTGGGCCAAATTACTGAAATGCCCCTATAGGCTGATCTACCAAAATGCCCTTATGGCCTGATTTGTTTAAATGCCTTAGTGGGCTGAATGATTATATTGCTTTAATGGGCTGATTCATAAAAAGGATTCAATAGATTAAATGGTTGTTATTTATATATATGGATATTTTATGTTATTATGTATATTGCATCTTTACATATTGCGTGGGATGGGAAATTTGAATGAAGAGAAGTGTAGCCTGGTGGCAATGCCACAATTTCTGATAATGGCTATGTGCCCATGTAAACATGGCTTTGTGCCATCGTGATTAAGGTCATGTGCCGATTATATTACCGTCTATGAATTTGGTGGCTCGGCCACAAATATTATAAATGGCAACTTGACTGCAGATTAGAGAGACTGGCGGGGTGGGTTGACTTGATCCCCACATGAGAGATTGGCTTGTACGGGAGAGAGATTGGCTGGATGGGATGGGTTGCATACATCCATACATTTCATTTTAATATTGTATTTGTAAATGGGCTTAGGCCCAAGATGATTCTAAATGGGTTCAAGCCCAGTGGACAACGGTAAGGGGATTATACACTGAGTTCTTGTAACTCACCCCCTTTCTTTCTTAATCCTTGTAGGTAACGCTCAGTGACGAGGACTTAGGGACATGGATGACTCGGTGGAGACCATACTTTTGGAACTTTATTTTCGGACCTTAGTAAACTTCTTTTCCGTATTATTTCGTTGCTTTTATTATTTTGGGTTTTAAAGTTGTAACAAGGCCTCTGGAGTATTTTTATTTGGTTTTATGTTTAGCCGTACTTATTATTTTCTTAAATTGTTTTAAATGGGGATTTTCTAAAATCCTAAATAACGGTTTCCAAAATTTATTAACAAATGGATTTCATAACAAACTCGTATAAATAATTTAACTCGAATTCTCTTTCAAATTACTAATGACATTTTCAAAAGTTGCGGTTTATAAGATCACTATTTCAAATTATCAATTTATCAATCAACCTTTGAGATTAGTAGTGTTTTATCATATGTTTCAAATCAAGTTTGTTTTCTTGATAATACTTATTTTAGTACAAATAAAAAAAAAAGTTTAATACGTTTTTCTCATGTGACATGTCAGATCTAGTCATAACTTATGGGCCGGGTTTGAGGTGTTACAAGGGAAACAAATATGGACATATCGAACGGGAACAGCAATACCTGAAACATTCAATCAAGAGCTAATGACACTGAAAACCAAGATATAGATGTAATTTGTTTGTTCGAGAATATGGCCTATAACAAATATGTCCGAGATTAGTCCAATTCAGGCCATCATAACATATGTCATCCTACAAAAGAAGCAAATATGTATTGGAACATGGATATATAAGAACCTGGTTGACTATACAAGGAACTTAGGAAAGGAAATATTCTTCCCTCATTTAGTTACAAATTGTGTAAAAGGGCAGGAGTACTCATTGAGCGGATGAATAAAACCATGAATCCCCTAAGGAAATTACTCGACGATGATTTATTCAAGCAAATTGTTCTTCTACAGACGAAACAAAAAGAGGAAAGGAGAAAAAAAAGATTTCAGGGATATGAGGATTAATATTCAAGAGTTAATCTAGTAGGATTTTAGTTTTAGGAATAGATGAATTGAATGTTTTCTTTTTAGGAATTTGTATTTTTCATTAGTAACTTGAATAGTTATTTTAGGGTTTGTATTAATTACTTTAGGGATGATGTAAATATGTTTCTAGGATTAGGGATATATGTAAAACAAATTTTATTTTGTAGTTCATTCAAATTTGTTGTTAGAAACCCAACACAAAGGAGACATAAATAATTATAGCTTTACACGATCAAAGGAGGAAGCACCCACCATTAGCAGTTGGAGCAACCACGACCAATCAAGTAACTTCTTTCCTTATCTTTTAAAGGGCTACACATTTAGGACAATGTGTCAACTAATATGTGTGGGAGGGGTAACATAGAAAATTTGTTTTGTTTTCAATCTTTACATTTTCTTTTCTTTTTCTTGTCTTTTGTGTGCTTGAGCTTGTAGAAATACAAGTGATTGGTTAGGAGCATGTACATATGTTGCTTGTGCTTACAAAAAAATTTGACATGATGATAGGTGATTTTAAATTTATTATTATTAGACTACTAAAGTTCTATATGTTACACTGTAAATAGGCATTAAGCAATCAACTGTACCAAGTGATATAGAAAATACAAGAAAACGAGCATGCTAGTATGAATGATAAATGGTTGAATTTGAGTGTGTTCGATTGACAATATTTGTGCATGTTGAGATATTTAGGGATAACCTAAGGCATTGTTTGGAACACATCCCGATCCAAAAAGCCAACCTATTAATGTTCACCTTATTACCTTTTCTTGAGCCAATTGACACTTCTTAATAAACCTCATTAAAACTTCAAGCCTAAAAGCATTCATTTGTATTTAACCTTTTCTCTTTGGTCCTGCATTACATGATTATAGATGTTTGGCCATACGTATTCAAGGTTAAGTATATACATTAAGATGAAGTTTGTAAAATAGAGTGAACTAGGAAGCATTAGTGTGATATGGGAGCTATAGGTTAGCCTGAAAAGTGAAAAATAAAATAAAATAAAATAAAATAAAATAAAAACAAAGTAACACAAGTAGAAAAAGTTGTCGAAAAATGAAAAGCATTCTCAAGTGAGATGAGCTGGAAAAGGAAATGACAAAGCCACAAAAGAAAGAGAAACTCGTTCATTAGTGCACAGAAACTCGAAGCGTAGCCGTAGTTACTATGTCGTGCTATGATTTCCTATACACGGAGAGACAAAGAAGGTGAGAGAAGGAGAAATAATGCGGTGAGTGGGAAAGGGTCGCTAAGAAGGAAAGAATAGGGATCAATACGATGTGCTAAACTATTTTTGTGTTTGTAACCCTTTTGATGCTTATTATTTTTAATTCCATACATGTCCTAAGCATCAGAATGTTACAAGTTGAAAAGTCCTATATGACCTAAATATCCTTATACATGAATGGACATCATACTAAACATACGCATAAATGACTATTTGTATTCTGCTCGGATAATCAGAGTGCTTGTATGATTTGTTGATGGATCCTTACAGCTGAGACCCTTAATGCTTGTATATTTTGTAACATACTGAACTTGGATGTTTGTGAGCAAAAGTGGTAAGTCAATTATTCATCATGTTAAATTTTTTAGTAAGCATGAAGTGCCTAATTCATATGCACCGAAGTTAATACTTGTAGCATATTTTCTCAAGGGTCGTCATTTTTATTTTTCATTTTTGTTTATGTTGCTTGAGGACAAGTAATGGCTTAAGTTTGGGGGAGTTTGATCTGTTGTAATTCAGTGTAGCAGATTAAACTAGTTTTCACATTTAAGGAGCTTGAATACAAGCATTTTTGTGATGTTTTAGTTACATTTTTGTAGTTTTATTTTGTAAAACACCAAACCCTGCCCATGCAGTACGACTGGATCTGACATGTCACATGAAGAAAGCGTAAAACATCGTGTGATTCTTACTAAAATAGGTGTTACTTGGTTGTGTTTAAGTAAACAAGTTTTGTATGTAAATATTTGATAAAATACAGCTATTTTGAAAGATCGTTTGATGAGTCGAAAATTGAGGTAGTGAGCTTTAAAACCGTGACTTTTGAAAATGTCGTAGATAATTTTGAAAGAGAATCTGAGTTAAATGATTTGTAAAAAATTGCTATAAAATCAACTTATTAATTAATTTTGGAAACCATTATTTATATTTTTAGAAAATTCCCTTTTTAAACAATTTAAGAAAAATAACAAAAACATCCCAAACATAAAGCAAAATAAAAATAGTCCAGAGGCCTTAGTACAACTTAAAAATCCAAAATAGTAAAAGTAATAAAGTAAACAGAAATAGAAACCTAAAGTTCAAAAACACCATTGCTAAAGTATGGCTTCTACCGAGTCATCCATGGCCCAAGTCCACATCACTAAACATTACCTACAATGGTTAAGAAAAAGGGGGAGTGAGTTACAAGAAATCAGTGTAAAATCCCCTTACCGTCATCCACTGGGCCTGAACCCATATAGCAATCAACTTGGACCAAAGCCCATTAACATATCAATATTAAAATGAAGAAAATGTATGCAACCCAACCCATCCAACCAACACACCCCCGTACCATCCAATCACACCTATGGGAACCAAGTCAACCCACCCCACCAATCACACCAATTCGCAGCCAAGTTGCCATTTATAATATATTTTTATTGTGGCCAAGCCACCGGAATAACAGAATATATGTGGCATAGCCACTACTGACGGTAATATAATCGGCACATAGCCTTGGGTAAATATGATCGACACAGAGTCATTGATTCATATGTTAGGCACATAGCCATTATCAGAATTTGTTGCAGAGCCACCAGGCTACACTTCTCTTCGACATTTTTTTCCCATCCCATGCAAATTATGTAAATGCACCATACATAATAAAGCATAATATCCACAAATATAAACAACAATAATTAATCTAGGGATTTATTATGGTAATCGACCAATTATAGAACTTTGTAATTCGGCCCACTAAGGCATTCTAGCAAATCGACCCTTTAGGGGCATTTCTGTAATTCGGCCTATAGGGGCATTTTCGCAATTTGTTAATTTTACCCACTAAGGGTAATTCGATAATCTCACAACCCAGGGGTATTTCGGTAATTTACCCTCCAAGGGTATTTTGGTAATTCCGCAACCTAGACTTAACTACTAATGTGGGGCATAAAAATTGAAATTGTCCATCTACGTCATACTGACTAAATTGACCATAACTCGAGTTAGGAAACTCGAAATTTAGATCCGTAAATTTTCCATGAAACTAGACTCATATATCTTCTTACTAAAATATTTCTAGAATTTTTGACTTAGCCATTTTGTATAGTTTATTCATTAAAGATTCCCTTGTTTCACTAACCAATAGTTTTGACCTCTATTAACCTAAATTCAAATATCTCACTGTATGGTTTTTATATGTTGCTCCCACTTATTTCTATTGAAAATAGGCTCACTAAGAAATCTATACATATAACTTATAACTCATAATTCACTTTGTACAATTTTAAACGATTTTTCTAAGATAGAACAGGGAACCAGGAAGTCAATCAGAACCAGTCTCACTAAAACTAAAATATCATAGAATATAAAATTCCTCTTCCTCCTCTGTTTCTTTCATATAAAAATAGACACAGTAAGCTTTATTTCTATATCTTATTCACTTTCTAATTCCCTTTCTCCTATTTTTTGTGATTTTTTAAATTCACATCACTGCTACTGACCAAACTATTTCATTGCAAAATATGGTTACCACTACGAATATATGCACGCCCGAGTGGTCACGGATGCCGGTTTCTGGTTTTTCTTCGGTATTTCGATCGAATCACAGAACATTTCATGCAAACTTTCAAAGAGGTATGATATTACACACCATTTCAAACAGGTATTCGAAAGTGTACAGGATTACACACCTGATTTGGATTTCCTAAAGAATCACTCTTAGTTGACCCTAGAACAATACCAACCAAAAGTCAGCCTCGGATTTCCAAACAATTTTTTATTACTTACACTTGAATCACTTACCACACGTGATCTCCCTCTACGGAGTCTCGATATTCCACCCCGCCTTTTGACTACCACGACACGCTCCTTTACTACAACTGATGTTAACGATCCTCACCCTTTTATTATCAGAAGAATCGGCAAAAGAGTGTTTCGGCTTAACCAAGTCAAGAGAAGAAAGAACAAATAACAAGAAATAAGAAGAAAGAACCTTTACCTTAATAATAGGGATGAACCGAAAGGAAGAACATGGTTTGGCACTAGTAGCTAGACAACAAAAAAGGTTCGGCTACAAGTAATATCGATTTAATAGAAAAGGAGAATGGTTGAGAAAAATGGTGAAGAAGAAATGAGGTGATGGTCAAAAGAGTATTAGAGAGGTTTGGCTATCAAAGGGAAAAGAAACAAAGATGCCTTGAGGGTTTCGGCCAAAACAAGAGAAAAAGATGCTCTCTTTTTGGCTTTGGAGTTTCGGCAAAGAGGGAAAATTTGGAGAAAGCAAAAGACACCAAAATGCTAAGGAGAAAACAACCTCTCAAGCACCAAAAATTTGCGAAATGCCTACAGAAAATTTGGCTATCCCTTTCCCCACTACAAACCGTGTATTACCTTTTGCCTAAAGGAAAAATGTTGACCAAAATTCTTTCTAAAACATCTTCCACACTTTAGGCCAACATGTCCCCTCCCTTATCCCTTTCTTTGATTTCCTTCATTCTTTTTCCCTTATCTTCCTCCTTACCATATTCCTTAGTCATCTTTCCCAAATTAAAAAGTCTTCCTTTTCTTATTAAAGCCTTGACCGACACTTACCTTATAGTACAAAAATTTAATCCAAAATATTTGCACTAGGTGGAATTTGAACCTTAAACCATTAGTACACTCCACACGCCACTTTCCACCATTACCAATAGACTCCTTGTGCTAGCAAAGTGCACACTTATTTCCTTAAGTCTTGGTGCCATTTAACTTCTCTCCTTTAAGTGCTTAAACACAAAAATTTTTCTATAGCCTAACTTGAACCCGGAACTTCCTAGAAACCTCGTAACCTTCCAAAATCACCTTCCTAATAAGTCTAACTTAAAATAATGTCGTTCTCTTGTTCTCAAAATTTTAAAACGCTTCTACGCTCAAGGCCCAATGGGCCCAATTCTACTAGGCCCAATTTCAGGCTGTTACATATTTATATCCAATGAAATGTGCAAATTGAGTCTTTTATTTTACCTTAGGGTCGAATGAGGCCTAAGGGAGAGCTATCACACTTTGTAAGTGTGCAGGAGACTTTTAGAAGGTGTACTAAACTGATACTGGTCTCTATGTCATATGGAGAAGAAGGGAGAAAGTTCAAGATTGCCTTCGATATCGCGATGCAGATTGAGGGTGTCGTGACATACCCCTAAAGATAGCTGAAGAGGAGTATACTGATTGCTATGTCCCGGCATAGGTCCTGATGTGTCACAACATCGACTTTGTGACTGAAATTAAACAAGAAGTAGGGGCATTTTGGTCTACACAATCAAACTTAAAGCTGGGGAACATTAGGTAACCCAGGGTTAAAGACGACGACAACCTAAAGGCTATAAATAGACTCATTTATCACTTGTTGTGACACCATTCCTTTAGCCTAGATTCTCTATGTAAAATTTAGTTTAGTATTTTGTTTCATTCTCAGGTTTTAGGTTTATTTCAATTGTTCTTGTTGATTTTAAGAGATCTGAATTGTGGAAGCATTCAAACTTTGTGGATTCGCGATTAATCTCAATACAATCAGACTCTTTCATTTACTCTACTTATTGATTTAATTAGCATGCTATCTCTTTATATCAATTCTATATTGTCTATGAAAGCCACGATGAACTAATCCCTCTATGGGGGATTACTGAGTGGAGGTATGATCTATTAACTATTTTGTAGGTTACTCAGCAAATCATCTACTTGAAAAAGGAAGAATGTGGAACAAACCCTAGGCCTGACAACCCCGTTAAGTCATCAAGGTGGGAATTAACCCAAAATTGGTATGGCGCATTTGTGAAGACTTTCTCCCCAAGCCAATCTAAATTGCGAGGTCAGAAAATAAGTAGTTCTTGTTGACTCGCTATGTTAGTGGAAGATTGGAAGATCCTACTAGGGTAGTGGCTAGTTGATTGACAAGGAACTCGAAACGGTAGTTGATAGAGATTACCGAAGTGAGATAATCATTTATAACCAAGAATTTATTTATTTTCCCTTTTTATCTTTATTATTATAGAAACCCTAAAAATGCTTTATTTTATATTTTTATGGTATAACTAATTTAAAAGTACTAATTAGATCTTTTAATGTTTAGGTTAGAATTGATCTAGCACTAGCCTCCCTTGGGTACGATCCTTAGAGTAGTCACTTACTTTGTTGTAAAACTATATTACAACTCGACCTTATACTTGAGGAAATCTCATTGTCTTTCTATATTTTATTGCAGTATTCACACTCTAGACGTTAGTACGCCCAGAGGCGGTCAGTACCACCAAACATTATCAAATTATTACTAATTCCGTTCACATTGGATGGAAAAGCGAAAGCATGGTTAGATACACTCCCACATAATACTATTACTATTTGGATTGAATTTGTGCAGTTATTTCTTCATCGGGTTCTCCCCAAGACTCAGGTACTCAGTGTTTATGAAAAGCTATTCAATTTAAACAATACATTACTGAAACATTGGGACAAGCCTTGGAAACATTTAAAACAATTTTCAAATCGGTGTTGGGCAAAGGCTTACATTTTGTGGTTGAAATTCAACATTTCTATGATGGATTGAATAGTCAGAACATAAGAACGTTTGATATCACGATTGGAAGGTGCATCTAGAAGAAAAACAGGAAGGAAGTAATGGAAATATTAGAAAGATTCAATGAAAATGAATTTTCCTGGGGAATACATCAAGAATTAGAAGTAGGGAAATTGGAAGAAAAGAAAAATAGAGTAACAAAAGTGAAATAAACTAGAGACCATTAAAACAGATTTGATTGATCATGAATATAAATTAAAGGAAGAAAAAAGGGATTATACTAAACTGGAAAATGCTAAGGCAGCTATTTAACTAGATTGATGGCGTCAAAGTAAGAGACAAACAAAACAAATTACTTTAAGCACAACAAAAATGACATCGTCCATTATTAAACCTTCTGAGTTAGACTTAGAATCTTTGTCGGAACACTTAAAATATGGATATTTGGGGGGAGAAAAATACAAGAAGAGGCTTTATTAAATTTTAAAAACACACAAAAAAGCCATAGGATGGACAATCGCTAATATTAAGGGAATTAATCCTGCGTTATGTCAACATAAGATTATACTAGAAGAAGGAAAAAGCCTGTAGTGGATGCACAACACCGACTTAATCCAACTATGAAGGAAGTGGTAAAAAAAGAATTACTTAAATGGTTTGATGCAAGTATCGTTTATGCTATTTTCGATAGTGAATGGGTTAGTCCTACGCAGTGTGTTCCAAAGAAAGGCAAGTTGATAGTTGCTGAAAATAATAAGAATGAATTAATTCCAACAAAAACAATTACTGGTTGGAGAGTATGCATCGATTATCGAAAGTTAAATGATGCAACAAAAAAATATCATTTCCTACTTCCTTTCATTGATCAAATGCGAGATAGGTTTGCAGGAAAGGATTATTAGTGTTTACTTGATAGATACTTAGGATACCATCAAACCCCAATACATTTGGATGACCAAGAGAAAACTACATTCACATGTCTTTATGGTACCTATGCTTTCAGACGAATGCCATTTGGGTTTTGTAATGCCTTAGCAACCTTTATGAGATGTATGACTGATATTTTCCTCGAAATGTTGGAGGAATGCTTGGACGTATTTATGGATGATTTCTTAGTATATGGAGATTCATTTCAAGAATAATTGGACAATTTTGAAGAAGTTTCATAAAGATGCGAAGAAACCAACCTGGTACTGAACTGGGAAAAATGTCATTTCATGGTCAAGAAAGGATTGGTTTAAGGGAATCAAATATCATGAAAGGGCCTGAAAGTTGATAAAGTGAAGATTGAGGTTATTAACAAGCTTCCAAATCTTACAACAATCTAGGGAGTGAGAAATTTTATAGGCCATGCCGGGTTCTACAGGCGATTTATAAAAGATTTTGCTCATATCTCTAAACCGATGAATCAACTATTACAGAAATAGACACCATTCGTATTTGACCAGGAATGTATGAAAGATTTCGCGATAATAAAAGAAAAACCTATTTCTGGTCCTATAATTATTACTCCTAACTAGTCAAAACATTTTATTATAAATGTGCAGTGCTAATGACTATGTTGTAGGGGCAGCACTGGGATAAAAAAGAAATAACCTATTTAGTGCTATTCATTCTACAAGTAAAACACTCAATTTGGCACAGTGTAATTACACTAGAACTGAAAAGGAAATTCGTGTCGTTATGTTTGCTTGTGAAAAATTTCGGTAGTATTTGATGGCAAACAGAGTTTATGTTTACATTGATCATTCAACATTGAAATATGTTATAAAGAAAAAGGAAATGAAAGCTAGATTAATGAGATGGATATTACTGCTTTAAGAGTTTGATTTATGGATATTGGATAGGAAAGGAACATAAAATCAAATTGCAGACCATCTATCCAAAAGAGAGAATAATCTGGAAGAACAGGAATATGAAGAAATAAAAGATACTTTTGTTGACGAACAGTGGTTCAGAGTAGATATCCACAAAACAAGGTTAAAAAATAATGGTACTCCGTGGTATGCTGATTATGTAAACTATATTGCTGAGGGCATCTTTCCACCAAAATTTTAATGGCAACAAAAGAAAAAGATCAAGCATGAAATGAAAAAGTATATATGGGAAAATCCGTATGTTTTCCGATAATGTACCGATCAATTGATACGAAGATGTGTAGCAAAAAAAGAAGTAGCTGATATTCTACGAAGATGTCATACATCCTTATGTTGGGGACATTTTGGCGAAAAAATGGCCCAAAAAGTGCTCCAATCAAGATTTTATTTGCCAACCATGAATAAGGATTCATATTAATTTGTACAAAAATGTACAGATGTTAAAGAACTGAGAGTATATCAAGAAGGGATGAAATGCCACAAATAAGGATACTTGAGGTAGAGGTATATGACGTTTGGAGTATTGACTTCTTAGGGCCATTCCCAAGTTCTTTTGGAAACCAGTACATTCTATTAGCTGTTGACTATGTCTCAAAATGGGTCGAGGATGTGGCCCTACCCACTAATGATACAAAATTAGTAGTTAAGTTCTTGAGAAAATATATTTTTGCCAGATTTGGAACCCCACATGCATTGGTAAGCGACGAAGGATCCCATTTTTACAGTAAACAATTTGAGGTGTAACATCCTGAAAAGGACTTATGCATTTTCGGTTTAATTGTACGAAATGACATGTCTTATGTGTTATGAAAGTATTTTGAACATTTTTTTGGAATCCTGGAAATGTATGGAAATGTTAAGTTTAAAGTGAACATTTTTGGAAACCTGGAAATGTATGGAAATGTTAAGTTTTAAGTGAACATTTTTGGAAACCTAGAAATGTAAGGAAATGATTTAGAAATTATTCAAAAGAGGAAAGTGAACATTTCTTGAAACTTGGAAATGTAAGCAAATGTCAAGTTTAAAGAGGGAAACGAAAATTTTTGGAAACTTGGAAATGTAAGGAAATGTCATAGAAATGTTAAGTTTTTAAGTTTAAAGAGGGGAAATTAAGGCAAGGTGGTCTTAAGAGAAAATGTGTGTAAAATATGACAAACAAACGGGCTTGGAAAAGTGGCCTGGAGATGCCACTTAGGGCCCTAGAAGTGACACCACCAGCATGAGAGGAAGGGCAAAGGATCGAGTCATATGGGAAGCAAAATAAAGTTTTATTTTTGCTTCGAGAAGCAGAGAAGTGGACGGCACTAAGGAGCTGAGGGGAGGAGTTTAAATTCTCTTAAAATTTCGGCTAATAGATGGATAAATGATGATTTGTCTTAAATTATTTTTCAAGGTGATAATAAGGGATTATTCTTTAATTTTAAAACTAAGGGATAATGATAAGGAAGAGTGATGGCCAAGTAAGGGAGTTTTGGCCTAGTAATTTCGGCACAAGGAGGAGAACTAAGGCCATTCATTCATTCTTCTTCTATATTCTCTCTACCGAATTTTCCTAAGCAAAAATCCTCTCTTCTCTTTTCTTTTTCCAAAGCCGAAATACTTTATGTTCTAGCCGGAAACTGCTTCCATTAAGAGTCGATTCTTTCTAAGCCTAATATCCTTCTCCTTTTATCTTGAAACCGAATACATATGTGGCTCATAACCGACTATTCTCTAGGTCTTAAGCTGAATTTTTGAGGACTCAAGAAAAGGGGCTGTCGATTTCTTCAAGGGTAAGATCAAGTTTGATTTCTATTCTTTCCTTTAAGGACTTGTCGAAATTTCAAAGGCTAATTCCTATTTTTATTCTTTGACCGAAATCTTAAGAAGAGATTCGGGATTTTGGCCTATTGTCGATCTCTAAGAGGAAGATCTTTGGGATTTCAAGGATTTACGGTAAGTCATGTATTCGGCCAAAAGCCATTGATCATGTTTAAGTAATTAGATTCGGATCTAACATATATGTATAGGGATTTCAACATCTCCATAGTCAAGTGGTGCTTCGGGAATTAAGATTTAGAAGGTAAGTACATTCGGCCAAGGGCCTATTTCGGTATTTAGACTTGTTTCTTATCTGTTCAAACCGAAAACTAACCAAGCTAATGAATCTAGTGGTTAGTCGATTATAAGGAGGAAACACTACAAGTTTCGGGATTTGTTTGAGAAACAAATCGGCAACAAGGTAAGATTTTTGTCACCAAGATCCTTTGGGATTTAATCTCATAGTCGAATAGGCTTTTGCTAAAACATCAAAGTGATTGACCAAATGTAGGAATTGAGATTTAAAGTGTTAGATCAGATTTCGGGTTCTTAAGCGAATCAGGTGTGTACCCCACACTAACTTTTAATAAGATTTATGATAATATTTAATATGTGCATGTTTATAAGAATGTGAATATGGCTAAGGTACCGTGTTACGGTACAAAGTACTCAGGTACGTTTCCTACTCCTACTAGGATTATGAAATATGTTATATTTAACATGTGAAAAGTGACATGAATGTGAATTTAAGTATGATATGCATAATATGAACAATATGGGGCATTCGAGCTATATGAAAAAGGGGAAGTGAATGTGGTGACTTCGGTCTCACTATCTGAATGTGGTGAGTTCGGTCACATTATCTGAATGTGGTAACTTCGGTTACATTATCTGGTGGCTATGCCACAAATTTTATATCGGCGATGAGCACGTCGACTACAGCGACTGCCTTCGATGGTGTGTAGCGGATGGAGGGTTGACTTAGTAGTCCCCACGGTGTGCAGGTTGGTACGGAGATGTGTAGCGGATGGCATCTAGGTTTTGGTTCGTGCTGCATCATTATTTTATCTGTATATGGATATGCATGTGATATGATTAGGAATGCCTGATCTATTAAATTTTAGTGTTGGTTACACATTGAGTCTGTTGACTCACCCCGTTGTGGGAACATGTTTTAGGTGATGAACAGTGATGGACCGGGACGGCAGAACTTGTGGTGGCCATGCTCAGCTTGAAGTTTTATTTGATTTGGACATTTGATTTTATTTAAGTGCTATAAAATTTTATTTTGGGTTTTGTCTGATGTAATAAGGCCATAGTGATGATTTTATTTTTTGTTTTATTTACTATGTTACAAATTTATGATAATTAAAGAATAAGCCAATTTAATTTAAAATAAACTTTAAAAATTTTGACACCTGAAATAAATGGGTTTTCAATATAAAGTAAACTTGTTTTCAACTCGAGCCCAATCCACAAACAAACTATCTTCAAAACACACAGTTTTTTTCAAAGTAACAAACGATATTTTGAACCGGTTTACATCGAGAAACATACCAGATCCGATCCAAGCTCGTGGGCTGAGTGTGGGGTGTTTCAGTTTGGTATCAGAGCCCAGTTTTAAACTCTCGGCCTATGGGCTAAGGCCCAAAACATTTTCAAATCGAGCCCAAATGAGTTTTATGGAAGTATTTCTGAAAATAAGTAGGTTTTTTGGCATGGCACCTAAGTCTCCTACCCGCAGTCCACCAGGTAAGTACCCCTAACCATCTGTGTGATTATGTGAATTATAGAAGGGTAGAAAAGGAATGGAACGTAGAATAGTATGATAGGTATTTGAACCGTAGGACTAGTCTACTCAAACACAAATACATAAGACTTAATTGCCTAACTAAACAAACCTATGGCTAAGTCAACCGAGTTAGGGTGTGGTAACCCCTGTGCGCATGTCTAGGATTGGATCCGGAAGAGCCTGGTATTTAAGCAGTCCTAGTGACTCACCTCCTCTTCGCAGGAATCCTACCTGGTGCGTAGCTTCAGTTCACCCTAACTCAGAGGGCTCAGTAGGTGTGGCAACCTCTGTGCGCATGTCTAGGAATGGTTTCAGTGGGAGCTTGGTACTTAAGCAGTCTGTGTGACTCACCTCCTCTCCATTCAAACCCTACCTGGTGCGTAGCTTTAGTTTACCCTGACCAAGAGGACTCGGCCATAGGCTAAACACGATAACTAAAACCCGAAAGGGAACTAGCTGTGTTTTTATAAAAAAAAACCCTAGTTTCAAAACTCTTAAAATTACCTTTTTAATTTGTGAGAACTAGTTATACAAAATTTTTTCGAAAAATTCATTGATTTATAAAATTACAAAAATACCCCTAGTGGTGAAATTACAAAAATACCCTTGGTTTATAAAATGTCCAAACTACCCATAGTTCGAATCCAAATTTCATTACTTTATAAATGTTCAAAAACCCTTATTTGCAAAATATCAAAATACCTTGATTTTTGGAAAATTACAAAATTGCCCCTAGCTTACAAAATTACCAAAATGACCCTGATTTCCAAAATTTCTGCAACATCACCGTTTTAGAAAACAAATTCTCAAAAAGAACCCTCAAAGTTTTACAAATTTGGAAATACCTCGGGATTATTGAACTTTACAAATTCACCTGGCTTATTACCAAAATACCCCTGAGATTCAAAATTTCTGAAATACCCCCGGATTTCAAAATTTTCCCAAAATACCCCGAGAATTTAGAATTACCAAAATACTTTTTGACAAAACCACCGAGGGACTTTTTTTTTTTGAAAAATTACGAAAATACCCCTGTAGGACGAATTACGAAAATATCCCTGAGTAGTGGAAAAACAACAACAATGAAAACTACAACATTTCTCTGAATGAACGAAAGTTCATAATTGATTGATGGATGTATGTATGAATGTAAAGACTGTGTGCATGTATGAATATGAAAGAACCACTCCAAAAATTTTTTCCATAAAACTTCTTCGCGGGTAATCAAGTGAAATAAAGACTAATTCATAAAACTTCTTAATCAGATCACGACGTTAGAAATGAGCTCTAGAGGACGTGGTAGAGGCAGGATGACCATGTCAGAACCCGTTAGATCGGGTCAAGGGTCTGACAATGAGATACCACCGCCACCACCACCCCCAGCTGTGGGTGTTGAGTAGCAAGCTCAAGCGGGGAGATGATCTTTGTATCGCAGCGATCTTTGCGAGTTTTGGAGTTGGTGGCTGGTGTAGGAGGAAATTCAGGAACTCGGAAGTCGGTACCTGAGCGACTTCGTGCCAATGGAGCTGAAATGTTTTGTGGAGTATCGGGAGTGGCACCCAGTACAGCTAAGTACTGGTTGGAGGTAACTGAGCGCATTATGGATGAGCTCAACTTGACCTTTGAGGAGAAGTTGAAAGGAATGGTGGCACTGTTACGCGATGAAGTGTACCAATAGTGGTTAACTGTTCGGGATGGTGCCGCGGTGAGGATCGACACGGGAGTACGCGCAAGGAGCGTATCGTAAGAAATACGTTGGAACCGGGTATACCGATGAACAAAGGAAGGCTTTTTCTGGGTTTGGTTCAAGGGAACAAGTCCGTAGCCGAGTATGAAGCTGAATTTCTGAGGTTGAGCCGGTATGCTCGAGGAGTAGTGGAAATCAAGCATGAGCGGTGTGTCGGATTTGAGGACGGTTTGAGGGATGATTTAAGGTTGTTGATAGCCCCACATTAGGAACGGGAATTTACCGCGTTAGTGGAAAAGGCTAAGGTAGCCAAGGGAATCAAGGACTCGGTAAAGCAGAGCTATGGTAGGAATAGGCCCTAGAGGGGTTATGGGTCGTCAGGATCATCTGGGAATGGGCAGAAGAGGCCTAGAGTTGATGGGCGCGAGGTCGCTAAGTCGTGCAGGATGGCGATGATCGCCCTTGTGAGCATTGTGGAAAGAAGCACTTAGGGGAGTGCTGGAAAAAGACGGGAGGATGTTTTAGGTATGGGTCCAAGGACCATATGCTCAAGGATTGTCCTAAGAAACCAGATGAAAGTTGATCAGCAGCTCAGAATGTTAGCCAGGCTGGTAGAGGTGGACAGCAGCCTCAACGAGGTCGTGGTTCTAGTAACAGAGGTAATGGTACTGGCAGAGGATGTGGAACACAGGGCAGAGGAATGCTGAGGCAAGGCAACCGGGTTTGGTTTATGCGGTTCGCCGTAGGGAGGATGGAGACGCGCCGGATGTTATAACCGGTACGTTCTTTATTTATGGCAAGCCTTACTATGCCTTAATTGATGTGGGCTCGACCCATTCTTATGTTGCATGTAGTATAGTGGAAACACTAGGCCTAGACTCTGAACTTTTTGATAGGCAGATGACTATAGTAAGCCTATTAGGCCAAACTGTAGTGGTGGATAAGATCTTTCGGAGTGTACCTTTAGAGATTCAGGGAGTGAACTTTCGGGATGATTTAATGGAACTACCATTTGGGGAGTTTGAACTCATACTTGGAATAGACTGGCTAGTAGAGCACCGGGTCGTGTTGGATTGTGCGGCTAAATGAATGAAACTAAGGACCCCGGAGGATGAAGTAGTAGTAATGATTGGAGAAAGAAGAAACTACCTGTCTAACGTAGTTTCAGCGTTAAAGGCTGAGAAAATGGTTAGGAAAGGGCGCAAGGCATTTTTAGCCTTCGTAAGTGCTTTAGATGGAAAAGAAGAAGGTGTCAATGGAGTTAGAACGGTAAGGGACTTCGTAGATGTGTTCCCAGAAGAATTACCAGGAATACCCCCAGATAGGGAGGTGGAATTTGGAATAGACTTGCTACCGGGAACAGCTCCTGTGTCAATCGCTCCATACCGAATGGTGCCAAAGTAGTTGGTTGAGCTCAAGGCTCAAATCCAAGAGTTGTTGGATCGTGGGTTCATTCGACCAGTGTGTCTCTATGGGGAGCACCGGTCCTGTTTGTAAAGAAGAAGGACGAAACTATGCGGATGTGCATAGATTATCGTCAGTTGAATAAGCTGACCATCAAGAACAAGTATCCCTTGCCGAGGATAGACGTCTTGTTCGATCAGCTCAAGGGGGCCGCAGTATTCTCGAAGATAGACTTAAGGTCGGGATATCATCAGTTGAAGGTGAAGGAGGCAGATATCCATAAGACCGCTTTTAGGACAAGATACGGCCATTTTGAGTTTGTAGTGATGCCGTTTGGATTGACGAACGCTCCAGCCGCGTTCATGGATATGATGAACCGGGTTTTCCAACCCTACTTAGATAGGTTTGTTGTTGTGTTTATCGATGACATTCTTGTGTATTCGAAGTCGGAAGAGGAGCATGATGAGCACCTACGGATAGTGTTACAAGTATTAAAGGAGAAGAAGCTTACATGCCAAATTCAAAGCAAGTGTGAATTACGGCTTAAGGAGGTGGCATTCTTAGGACATGTAGTATCCGCAGAAGGTATAAGGGTGGATCCTAGGAAGATCAAAGCAGTGTTGGATTGGAAACCACCTAGGTCCGTGGCTGAGATCCGAAGTTTCTTAGGTTTGGCAGGCTATTACAGAATGTTCATGGAAGGGTTTTCGTCAATAGCCGCGCCTTTGACAAAGCTGCTAAAGAAGGAAGTATCCTTTGTATGTACGGATAAGCAACAGGAGAGCTTTGAGAAGCTTAAGAAGGTCTTGACGGAAGCTCCAATTTTCATTCAGCCTGAGGCAGGAAAAGATTTTGTGGTGTACTGTGACGCTTCACATACAGGATTAGGTTGTGTTCTATTGCAAGATGGAAAAGTAGTCGCTTATGCGTCTCGACAGTTAAGGCGGCATGAGGTTAACTACCCAACCCATGACTTGGAGATGGCAGCAGTGGTTTTCGCTCTTAAGGTTTGGAGGCACTACCTTTATGGACAAAGGTCGATAATCTGCACAGACCACAAGAGCCTTAAGTATTTGTTGACTCAGAAGGAGTTGAACTTGAGGCAGCGAAGGTGGGTGGAATTATTAAAAGATTATGATTGCTCGATAGAATACCACCCGGGCAAGGCGAATGTGGTAGCTGATGCCCTAAGTCGGAAGGTTGTGTTGGATCTAAGGGCTATGTACGCTCACTTGAGTTTGTATGATGATGGAAGCCTGTTGGCAGAGTTGCAAGTCAAACCCACATGGCTGAATGAGGTGAAAGGGGGACAGTTGGTTGATAAGGACCTAAGTGCTAAGTTACAGCAAGTACAGAACAGAGAGATAGAGGATTATGGCGTTAATGATGAAGGAGTATTGTGCTACAAAGGAAAGGTCTATATGCCAAGGAACGAGGAGATAAGACAGAAGATTCTTTGGGAGGCGCATAGTAGCCCTTATGATATGCATCCCGGAGGCACTAAGTTGTACAGGGATCTAAGGGAACAGTTTTGGTGGCCTGATCTTAAACGGGAAGTTATGAAATTCGTGGGAAAATGTCTGACGTGTCAGCAAGTTAAGGCTGAACACCAAGTTCCATCGGGATTACTTTAGCCAATCGAGATTCCACAATGGAAGTGGGAGAGAATCACCATGGATTTCGTTAGTGGGCTTCCCCTTACGCCTACTAAGAAGGACTCGGTGTGGGTAAGAGTGGACCGTCTGACCAAGTCCACGCACTTCATCCCGGTAAGGGTTGATTTTTCTCTTCAGAAGTTGGCCAAACTATATGTAGCGGAAATTGTGAGGTTACATGGAGTACCGGTGTCAATCATCTCTGATAGAGACCCAAGGTTTACGTTTCGGTTTTGGAGGGCACTTCATCAAGCTTTAGGCACTAAGTTAGACTTCACGACGGCTTTTCATCCACAATCGACAGGCGATGCAAGCAGGTAATACAAGTGTTGGAGGATATGTTGAGAGGCTGTGTGATGGGTTTTCGAGGAAGTTGGGAAGATTACTTGCCATTAGCTGAGTTTGCCTACAACAACAGCTATCAGGCTAGCATTCGGATGGCACCATATGAAGCGTTATATGGTCAGAAGTGTCGAACTCCTACTTGTTGGGTGAGTTAGGAGAACGTCGAGTTTTGGGTCCGAGTTAGTGGCGTAAAAACCAAGAAGGTTGAAACAATTTGGGCACGATTAAAGGAAGCCTCTGACAGGCAGAAGTAGTACGCAGACCTTAAACGGAAGGAAATAGAGTTTGAAGTGGGAGACCAAGTGTTTCTGAAAGTCTCGCCTTGGAAGAAGGTGATGAGATTTGGTCGAAAAGGAAAGTTAAGCCCAAGGTTTATAGGGCCCTATCGAGTGCTGAAGCGAATTGGACCAGTGGCATACCAGTTGGAGTTGCCACCAGAGTTACAGCAAATGCACGACGTATTCCATGTATCCATGCTACGTCACTACCGATCGGATCCATCTCATGTGGTACCAGTTGAAGAAGTGGAGTTAAGGCCAAACTTATCCTACGAAGAAGAGCCGGTTCAGATATTGGAATGTGATGTGAAAGTGTTACAGATGAAGTCAGTTCCCCTAGTCAAAGTATTATGGCGCAATCTTGGATTGGAAGATGCTTCGTGGGAACCAGAAGAGGCAATGCGACAGCATTACCCCCAATTATTTTAGCTAGGAAATTTCGAGGATGAAATTATTTTAAGGGGGTAGAACTGTAAAATCTTGAAAAGGGCCTATGCATTTTCGATTTAATTGTACGAAATGACATGTCTTATGTGTTATGAAAGTATTTTGAACATTTTTTTGGAAACCTAGAAATGTATGGAAATGTTAAGTTTTAAGTAAACATTTTTGGAAACTTGGAAATGTAAGGAAATGATTTAGAAATGATTCAAAAGAAGAAAGTGAACATTTCTGGAAACTTGGAAATGTAAGGAAATGTCAAGTTTAAAGAGGGAAACAAAAATTTTTGGAAACTTGGAAATGTAAGGAAATGTCATAGAAATGTTAAGTTTTTAAGTTTAAAGAGGGGAAATTAAGGCAAGGTGGTCTTAAGAGAAAATGTGTGTAAAATATGACAAACAAACGGGCTTGGAAAAGTGGCCTGGAGATGCCACTTATGGCCCTGGAAGTGACGCCACCAGCATGAGAGGAAAGGCCAAGGATCGAGTCACATGGGAAGCAAAATAAAGTTTTATTTTTGCTTCCAGAAGCAGAGAAGTGGACGGCACTAAGGAACTCAGGGGAGGAGTTTAAATTCTCTTAAAATTTCGGTTAATAGATGGATAAATGATGATTTGTCTTAAATTATTTTTCAAAGTGGTAATAAGGAATTATTCTTTAATTTTAAAACTAAGGGATAATGATAAGGAAGAGTGATGGCTAGTAAGGGAGTCTTGGCCTAGTAATTTCGGCACAAGGAGGAGAACTAAGGCCATTCATTCATTCTCCTTCTCTATTCTCCCTGCCGAATTTTCCTAAGCAAAAATCCTCTCTTCTCTTTTCTTTTTCCAAAGCCGAAATATTCTATGTTCTAGCTGATAACTTCTTTCATTAAGAGCCGATTCTTTCTAAGCCTAATATCCTTCTCTTTTTATCTTGAAATCGAATACATAGGTGGCTCATAGCCGACTATTCTCTAGGTCTTAAGCTGAATTTTTGAGGACTCAAGAAAATGGGCTTTCGATTTCTTCAAGGGTAAGATCAAGTTTGATTTCTATTCTTTCCTTTAAGGACTTGTCGAAATTTCAAAGGCTAATTCTTATTTTTATTCTTTGACCGAAATCTTAAGGAGAGATTCGGGATTTTGGCCTATTGTTGATTTTTAAGAGTAAGATCTTCGATATTTTAAGGATTTACGGTAAGTCATGTATTCTGCCAAAAGCCATTGATCATGTTTAAGTAATTAGATTCGGATCTAACATATGTGTATAGGGATTTCAACATCTCCATAGTCAAGTGGTGCTTCGGGATTTAAGATTTAGAAGGTAAGTACATTCGGCCAAGGGCCTATTTCGGTATTTAGACTTGCTTCTTATTTGTTCAAACCAAAAACTAACCAAGCTAATGAATCTAGTGGTTAGCCGATTATAAGGAGGAAACACTACAAGTTTCGGGATTTGTTTGAGAAACAAATCGGCAACAAGGTAAGATTTTTGTCACCAAGATCCTTCGGGATTTAATCTCATAGCTGAATAGGCTTTTGCTAAAACATCAAAGTGATTGACCAAATGTAGGAATTGAGATTTAAAGTGTTAGATCGGATTTCGGGTTCTCAGGAAAGCGTTAAGCGAATCAGGTGTGTATCCCACACTAACTTTTAATAAGATTTATGGCAATATTTAATATGTGCATGTTTATAAGAATGTGAATATGGCTAAGGTACCGTGTTACGGTACAAAGTACTCAGGTACGTTTCCTACTTCTATTAGGATTATGAAATATGTTATATTTAACATGTGAAAAGTGACATGAATGTGAATTTAAGTGTGATATGCATAATATGAACAATATGGGGCATTCGGGCTATATGAAAAAGGGGAAGTGAATGTGGTAACTTCGGTCTCACTATCTGAATGTGGTGAGTTCGGTCACATTATCTGAATGTTGTAACTTCGGTTCCATTATCTGAATGTGGTGTCTCATGACACAATTATCTGGTGGCTATGCCACAAATTTTATATGGGCAATGAGCACGTCGACTGCAGCGACTGCCTTCGATGGTGTGTAGCGGATGGAGGGTTGACTTAGTAGTCCCAAGGTGTGCAGGTTGGTACGGGGATGTGTAGCGGATGGCATCTAGGTTTGGGTTCAGGTTGCATCATTATTTTATCTGTATATGGATATGCATGTGATATGATTAAGGAATGCCTGATCTATTAAATTTTAGTGTTGGTTACACATTGAGTCTGTTGACTCACCCCGTTGTGGGAACATGTTTCAAGTGATGAACAGTGATGGACTGGGACGGCAGAACTTGTGGTGACCATGCTCAGCTTGAAGTTTTATTTGATTTGGACATGTGATTTTATTTAAGTACTATAAAATTTTATTTTGGGTTTTATCTGATGTAATAAGGCCATAGTAATGATTTTATTTTTTGTTTTATTTACTATGTTACAAATTTATGATAATTAAAGAATAAGCCAATTTAATTTTGACACCTGAAATAAATGGGTTTTCAATATAAAGTAAAATTATTTTCAACTCGAGCCCAATCCACAAACAAACTATCTTCAAAACACACAGTTTTTTCAAAGTAACAAACGATATTTTCAACCGGTTTACATCGAGGAACATACCAGATCCGGTCCAGGCTCGTGGGCCGGGTGTGGGGTGTTTCATGAGGTCACTTTAGCCAAATACAATGTGCGACATCGATTGACAACATCATACCACCCCCAGACTAATGATCGAGCAGAGATATCTAATCGAAAGATCAAACAATTCTATAGAAAACAGTGAACTAAAATAGGAAAGATTGGGTGACAAGATTGGACGATGCATTTAGATCTGAAATTGGCAAAGAAATAAAGGTTATTCCAATTACAAGAATTGGAAGAATTTCATTTTATGGCTTATGCAAACACAAAGATGTACAAGGTAGGGAGCAAACTCTGGCATGATGCAAAAATCCGAAAATGAGAATTCTTTCCTAGGCAAAAAGTTCTATTGTTCAATTCAAGGTTAAAATTATTTCTTGGTAAACTAAAATCAAGATGGATAGGCTCGTATACCATAGACCAGGTAATGCCTTATGGAGCAATAGAACTCATCAGAAAAGGGGGACAATATTTCTTTATAAACGGAGAATGTGTAAAACATTATTTTGGAGGAATGATTAATACAGTTGTCGAAATGCAATTCCTACAATACAAATCTCTATGGAGTTTAGGGTGAACTGAAGGGATGTTGGTAAATGAAACAGAAAATGAAGAAGAAAGTGACAAAATTGACGATTTCGAAACACAAAAGGAATACAATATGACCTAGTTCACATGTCAAGACACCAGAACCTTATTTCATAACATCGAAAAACACTCAAAAGCAAGTAAACTATCCTCACCTTCGTGACATCATTGAAGGATGTGATGGCACCACTGCGTAAACTCTGCTATCTGAATTAAAACTAACCACTAACATGTGTGTAGTTTAGTTCCATTAGATTTATAACTCTTTAACCCTTTACTAAGTAGGATTAAATTATAACTCTTAATTATGTTATTATTTTCTTTAATAATAAATAGGTCATTCAACATCTACAATCGTTGAGAAGAAACACAAATTTACAATGAAAAGCTCATTAATTTTTATAATGAAAGGTTACAACAGAAGATTAGGTCTGAGGAATGGCAAGTTTCTGTGCAAGCGTTTCAAGCCCATATATCAAATTCCAAGAGAGCAAAATAGATAAATATTTACAACAGCTACAGCCTTATACTTTTATTCAAGAACAAGGATTTGATCCTTTAATGATGATTTGTAAAGGTGAATGGGAGATCGCAACAGAAAGGGAGTGGACCAACTTTTGTTTTTCGCCTGAAGAACCCATAACAATTCCTGTGGTGCAGGAATTCTATCTAGCATTAAAAGAGAGGGAAGCCAAAAACCCATTCTATGAGATACGATCTTCTGTAAAGGTTAGAGGGGTTAATTTTCTGGTAATTGAGTGAATTATCTATCAATTTTACGATGCACCGTATTATTATTGTGGTACCTGTACAAAATAGATCTTAAGGAGATAAAAAAAAATCAACACAAAAGAGATCTTGAGATTTTTTACGGATGGAAAAGAGATATGGACATATCAAAAGGGCACAGCAATACTTGAAACATTCAACTAAGTGTTAATGACGCCAAAAGCTAAAATTTGGATGAACTTTGTATGTTAAAAAATTTGGCCCATAACTGACGTATCCGACATTAATCCAATCCATGCTATTATAACATATGGAATACTGCGAACGAAGCAAATATGTATTGGTATGTGGATATATAGGAATATGGTTGAATGTGAAAGAAATCTGGAAAAAGTAATATTCTTTCCCCATCTGATAACATAACTATGCAAAAGAGCAGGAGTACCTATATAGCGATTGGATAAAACAATGAATCCTCCAAAGAAACTGCTAGGAATGATGTTTATAAACAGTTTGTCACATTGTAGAAAAAGTAAAATGATGAAAGAAGGAGAAGAGGATTTCAAGAAGACGATCAATGGTAGATCAAACTAATGTATTAGGATATTTTTTAGGAGTAGATAGCACTAGGAGAGTTAATTCAGTTTTTTATATTTGTTTTTATTAATTTAGGTTATTGCAATTCTTTAAAATTAATGGATTTAATTATTTATAAAATACCCATGCAAAGTAGATGCACATAAATTTTGAGCAATCAACGATCAAAGGAGGAAACCCACTAATAGCTCATGAATCCATCACGATCAATCAGGTAATATAACACCTCCAGACCCGGCACAGACGTTATGGCCGAATCTGGGAATGTCACATCAAAGGGATAATTCAAAACGATTTTGCTAAGTTAAAATTTAAGGCCTAAAAGCCTAAATTCCTTAAATCTTGTAAGTTAGATTGGAAGCCCATGTTTAAATTAAGAAATTTATCCAGGTTCAGCAATTAAGTAAACAGTTGAAACAAAAACAACAAAACTCAAAATCCAAAGTCAAATCGGAGTACAAGGCCTTACTACATCCAACGAAAATAAAGTAATTAAAATCATATCTTTTGAGACAAATAAATAAAACTTCTAAGTATCTTGTAGTGTGGCCATCTCCGAGTCCTCTCCCACGTCGAGCCGTTTATTGAGGATCACCTGAAACATTTAATAAAAAGGGGGTGACCTTTGAAACTCAGTGTGTACGACACTTGGTAATCCAATCAACATTCCATTATCATATTGGGCCTAAGCCCTATCAAAAACGATGGTCTTGGGCCTTGGCCCACAATGACCTCATATCACATCAGTATCACATAAATGCAATGCACCCATCCCAAATCCAACCCTGCACTCCATTTCCCTTCCAACCCTACACTCCAAAGGTAGCACCAGCAGTGGCACTACTCAAACGTTGTAGGAAAGCTGCTATAATGGGATTAAAGCCACCGGTGGATCCATGATCGTCAAGCAACTATGCGATCCTCAAATCTTCCTCTATATCATCAAGACCCACCCAAGTGCAACATATATTTCATGAATGCAACATACACATTTTCACACATTCGGCACCTAGGGGTATTTTAGTCATTTCACTACCCAAGGGTATTTCCGTAAATCTACTCTACAGGGGTATTTAGGTAATTTTGCAAAATAGGGGTGATTTGGAAATTTTATAAATTAAGGATATTTTGGTAATTCTGCAAATCAAGGGTATTTTAACACTTTTACAAATCAAGGGTATTTTAGTAATTTTTCAAATCTAAGGATATTTTGGTAATTTTCAAATCAGGGGTATTTGGTCCCTCTCGGGTTTTAGTTATGAACTTTGGCCCATTAACATGTCCTTGCGGCTAAAGTGAACAGACACTATGCACCAGGTAGGATTCCAGAGAAGAGGAGGTGGGCTACTAGGACCATTTAAGCACCACGCTCTCCCTAGATCCAATCCTAAACATGCATACGTCCGTTGCCACACTCTAACCGGGCGACTTGTCCACGAACATGCCTAATTATTAGATTAAGTCTTTTGCGGTTTAAGAGTTGTTCAGAACTAGGCCTAAAGTCCATTAAACCCTAGCATACTTATCTATGTCCCCATAAGGCCCATCAAGCCCATTTCACGTTCATATAACCCATTAAGCCCAAATCACATCCTTATGGACCATTAGGCCCAGATCTCATTCATATGGCCTATTAGGCCCAAAACAATTCCAGATCATGTAACATGCATGACTAACTCAATTCATATAACCAAATCAATCAATTTCATCAAACTTAGCCTCAAGGCCCACCGTGCCCATTTAGCCACTTTTGGCTTTTTGGCATTGCCGATATCATGTGTGTGTAGTGTTTGTACACACCTCATTACTGTGACGTGTTATACTACCCTTTGCCTTGAACCTACAACCAACCAACCTTCAATCAATCACCCATACTTAATCAAAACATTTACCAAAAATCGAAGCCTTATCATATCCTTACCGTGTGCCACCGGTTCTAATAGCCCTTCCTTAGCTACTAATCACGAGTACCCCCTAGATCTGCACTCACACATACACCATCAAACTTCGAATTACTCATAATCCACACAAGTCACCGCTATAGATCATACTCACATTCGGCCATTTACTTAAACCATAATCGAGTTGAGTACACTTACAGTTGCTTACGATCCTTACCACGCTTGCGATCTCTGAACCTTACCCTTATTAATACGAGATTAACGACAATGAGAAGTTAGATAGCCCTTCGGTTTTTAACCAAACACACTAAGGGATTAACTGAACACATACCGAATCAATCTCTAATCCTGCGACCTAGAAGCTACTGAACGAGATTCAACTTTTAACCTTGATTGATAGTAGATACCAATCAATTTTTGATGGAGGAAAACAACAAAGATTCAGCACTAATAGGGATTTCAGCAAGAGAAGATGACGATACTTCGGCAATAAAAGAGTTTGGCTATGAGAGAATTCAGCAAAAAAGGGATTCGGCTATAGGAGATTTTGGCAACAAGGTAAGGTATTTTCGGTTGTGGAAAAATAAGGTTTCGGCAAGGAAAAGAAAAAGAATGGAAAATTCGACATTACCTAGGACCCTAGATTCGGTACACACACATTTATATACCCTATAGCCAAAACTTAGCCACACCTAAAGTCCAATTCGGTACCACATTATCCATTGATCATCTCTTAATTTTTCTATATGATATCTCCCTTATCCTTCACCTAAATTCTCTCTACTAATCACTTCTCCTTAGAGTCCCTCTACATGCCACTTCCAGCCTTCTAGAAGCCTAAAATTAAACTCCAAAATAAAACTAAGTAGCACTCGAACCTCAGACCTCTCTGCATGCATATATCGCCACCTCTCTACACCTTAGTGGCGTCACTTAGCCACTTCACCACAGGCTTGTTTGTGACATTTTTCACTTATTTATTTAAAATCCAACTACTCACAACCCTAATTCCTTATTTAATTAAATTTAGAATCCTCCACCACAAAACTCGAGCCCAGAGCTTCTCCAACACACCTAGACACTCCAAATTCATTAAACCTTTAAAGCCGTCACATCAATTGTCATTTTCTTGCTCACTTAAAAATTTTTCTAGGCCCAATTCTTCTAGGTCCAAATTCGGGGCGTTACGATTCTACCCCCTTAAAGAAAATTTGTCCTCGAAATTTCCAACTGACTACTAAACGCACCGCTCAAGTCACGCCACTATGCTTTCGCTGCGCACTCTGATTTAATAACACATAAACATTGCACGCATACAGTTTCTATACCCAAAAATATCGCATCCACACAAAACATACCCGACTTAATGGTGTTTGAACAATTCTGAGCCTTATGCTCCTCATACCCGCATCTGAAACACGCTCCTGACTTCCTCCAGCATTCACCCGAATGACACCGTTTGCAATATTCGCAAGCCGGAAAGTTTGGACGTACCTTAACATGCTTCATAGAATGAGACTGCGGCCCTAGAAAACTGTGATCTCCTTTTTTCTTACAGTCCAAACACCTAACCCGAAGTGTTTCACTAATTTCTTTAACCTCCTCCAGTACCTCCCTAACTAGCTGAGTCAGCACATCAGCCCTAACACTTCCATGGCCTCTGCTGCGACCCCTTGCACTTCTTCTAGCGCTCATTGTTGATTCTCGTATTATCTGAATTAGGAATTTTTATGAATTTAGTTCATAGTTTTACTATTTAAAGCACATGTCTTATGCAAATAATGATTTAAAAGGTTGTATCACAGTCGTAAATCCACTACAGGCTTAAGTTTCCTATGGGCTTTAATCTCTAAGAACCTATTGCTTAAAGTAGCCCACTATCTAAATACATTTCAGCAATTTAAATAAGTGTAATCACAGAAAAGCTTACTTGGCTCGACGTCGAGGGCTCTGTGAACCAAATTCTAGAATCCTGCAAAAACTTTTTAATCTACTTGTTTTTAAAAACCTAAAATCTAAGGCCCATTTCATAGCCCGAACTTTGCAACCGGGTTCTAATACCACTAAACGTAACACCCACGGACCTGACCCAGACGTTATGGCTGAATCCGGGAATGTCACATCAAAGGGATAATTCAAAATGATTTTGTTAAGTTAAAATTTAAGGCCTACAAGCCCAAATTCCCAGAATCTTGTAAGTTAGATTGGAAGCCCATGTTTAAACAAAAACAACAAAACTCAAAATCCAAAGTCAAATCGGAGTACAAGGCCTTATTACATCCAACGAAAATAAATTAATTAAAATCATGTCTTTTAGGACAAATAAATAAAACTTCTAAGTATCTTTTAGCATGGCCACCTCCGAGTCCTCTCCCACATCGAGCCGTTTACTAAGGATCACCTGAAACATTTAATAAAAAGGGGGTGAGTTTCGAAACTCAGTGTGTACGGCCCTTGGTAATCCAGTCAACATATAATTATCACATTGGGCCTAAGCCCTATCAGAAATGGTGGTCTTGGGCCTTAGCCCACAATGACCTCATATCACATCAGTATCCAACCCTGCACTCCATTTCCCTTCCAACCTTACACTCTTGTGGGGATATAAATATAAACCCACCCATCCCTACGCTCCAAAAGTAGCACCAGCAGCGGCACTACTCAAACGTTATAGGAAAGCTGCTATAATGGGCTTAAAGCCACCAGTGGATCCACAGTCGTCTAACGACTATGCAATTCTTAAATCTTCATCCATATCATCAAAACCCACCCAAGTGCAACATATATTTCATGAATGCAACATACACATTTTCACACATTCGGCACCTAGGGGTATTTTAGTCATTTCACTACCCAAAGGTGTTTCCGTAAATCTACTCTACAGGGGTATTTAGGTAATTTTGGAAAAAAGGGGTATTTCAAAAATTTTATAAATTAGGGATATTTTGGTAATTCTGCAAATCAAGGGTATTCTGGCAATTTTATAAATCAAGGGTAATTTAGTAATTTTGCAAATTTAAGGATATTTTGGTAATTTTCAAATCAGGGTATTTGGTACCTTTTGGGTTTTAGTTATGAACTTTGGCCCATTAACAAGTCCTTGCGGCTAAAGTGAACAGACACTATGCACCAGGTTGGATTCGAGAGAAGAGGAGGTGGGCCACTTGGACCGTTTAAGTACCAAGCTCTGCCTAGATCCAATCCTAGACATGCATATGTCCGTTGCCACACTCTAACCCAGCGACTTGTCCACGGACATGCCTAATTATTAGATTAAGTCTTATGCGGTTTAAGAGTTGTTCAGAACTAGGCCTAAAGTCCATTAAACCCTAACATACTTGTCTACGTCCCCATAAGGCCCATCAAGCCCATTGTAAGTTCATATAACCCATTAAGCCCAAATCACATCCTTATGGCCCATTAGGCCTAGATCTCGTTGAAATGGCCTATTAGGCCCAAAACAATTCCAGATCATGTAACATGCATGACTAACTCAGTTCATATAACCAAATCATTCAATTTCATCAAACTTAGCCTCAGGGCCTACCGGGCCCATTTAACCACTTTCGGCTTTCGGTATTGCCGATATCATGTGTTTGTAGTGTTTGTACACATCTGGTTACTGTGACGTGCTATACTGCCCTTTGCCTTGAACCTACAACCAACCAACCTTCAATCAATCACCCATACTAAATCAAAACATTTACCAAAAGTCGAAGCCTTACCGTATCCTTACCTATGCCACCGGTTCTAATAGCCCTTCCTTAGCAACTAATCACGAGTATCCCCTAGATCTGTACTAACACATACACCATCAAACTTCAAGTGACTAATAATCCACACAAGTCACTCCTATAGATCATACTCACATTCGGCCATTTACTTAAACCATAATTGAGTTGAGTACAGTCACACTTTGCTAACGATCCTTACCACGCTTGTGATTTCTGAACCTTACCCTTTTTAATACAAGATTAACGACAATGAGAAGTTAGATAGCCCTTCGGCTTTTAACAAAACACATTAAGGGGGTTAACTGAACACTTACCGAATCCACCTTTGATCCTGCAGCCTAATTAGCTACTGAACGAGATTCGGCCTTTAACCTTGACTGATAGTAGATAACAATCGATTTGTAATGGAGGAAAACAACAAAAATTTGGCGCTAATAGGGATTCGATAAGAAAAGATGATGATACTTCGGCAATAAAGAGTTTTGCTATGAGAGAATTCGACAAAAAGGGATTCGGCTGTAGGAGATTTCGGCAACAAGGTAAGGTATTTTCGGTTGTGGAAAAAAAAGGTTTCGACAAGGAAAAGAAAAAGAATGGAAAATTTGGCATTACCTAGGACCCTAGATTCAGCACACACACATTTATATAGCCTATAGCTAACACTTAGCCGCACCTAAAGTCCAATTCAGCACCACTTCATCCACTGCTCATCTCCTAATTTTTCTCCATGATATCTCCATTATCCTTCTCCTAAATTCTCTCTACTGATCACTTCTCCTTAGAGTCCCTCTCCACGCCACTTCCAGCCTTTTAGAAGCCTAAAATTAAACTCCAAAATAAAACTAAGCTAGCACTCGAACCTCAGACCTCCCTGCATGCATATGTCGCAACCTCTCTACACCTTAGTGGCGTTTCACCACAGGCTTTTTTGTGCCATTTTTAACTTATTTGTTTGAAGGCCCACTACTCACAACCGTGATTCCTTAATTAATTAAATTAAGAATCCTCCACCACAAAAAATGAATGCAGTGCTTCTCCGACACACCTAGACACTCCAAATTCATTAAACCATTACAGTCGTCACGTCATTTGTCATTTTCTTGCTCACTTAAAAGTTTTATGAGACCCAAAGCCCAATAGGCCCAATTTTTCTAGGAAAAATTCGGGGCATTACAATTCTACCCCCTTAAAGAAAATTCGTCCTCGAATTTTCCAACTAACTACTAAACGCACCGCTTAAGGCATGCCACTATGCTTGCGCTGTGCACTCTGATTAAATAACGCATAAACATTGCACGCATATAGTTTCTATACCCAAAAATATAACATCCACACAAAACATACCTGACTTAATGGTGATTGAATAATCCCGAGCCTTATGCTCCTCGGACCTGCATCTAAAACACGCTCTTGACTTCCTCCAGCATTCAACCAGACGATACCTTCTGCAATATTTGCAAGCTAGAAAGTTTGGACGTACCTTAACATGCTTCACAGAATGAGACTGCGGGCCATGAAAACTGCGATCTCTTTTTTTCTTGCAGTCCACGCAACTAACCTGAAGTGTTTCACTAATTTCTTTAACCTCCTCCAGTACCTCCCTAACAAGCTGAGTCAGCACATCAGCCCTAACACTTCCATGGCCTCTGCCGCGACCCTTTGCACTTCTTCTAGCACTCATCGCTGATTCTCGTATTATCTGAATTAGGAATTTTTATGAATTTAGTTCATAGTTTTACTGTTTAAAGCACATGTCTTACGTAAGTAATGATTTAAAAGGTTGTATCGCAGTCGTAAATCCACTACAAGCTTAAGTATCCTACGGGTTTAATCTCTAAGAACCTATTACTTAAAGTAGCCCACTATCAAAATACATTTTAGCAATTTAAACAACTGTAATCACGAAAAAAACATACTTGGCCTGACGTCGAGGGCTCTGTGAACCACACTTCAAGAATCCTACAAAAGGTTTTTAATGTACTTGCTTTAAAAAACCCAAAATCTAACGCCCATTTTATAGCACGAGCTTTGCAACCGGGCTCTGATACCCCTAAATGTAGCACCCACGGACCCGACCCAGACGTTATGGTAGAATCCGAAAATGCCACATCAAAGGGATAATTCAAAACGATCTTGCTAAGTTAAAATTTAAGGCCTAAAAGCCTAAATTCCTTGAATCTTATAAGTTAGATTGGAAGCCCATGTTTAAATTGAAAAAATTTATCCAGGTTCAACAATTAAGTAAACAGTTGAAACAAAAACAACGAAGCTCAAAATCCAAAGTCAAACCGGAGTAGAAGGCCTTCTTACATCCAACGAAAATAAAGTAATTAAAGTCATGTCTTTTGAGAAAAATAAATAAAATTTCTAAGTATCTTGTAGTGTGGCCATATGCGAGTCCTCTCCCACGTCGAGTCGTTTACGGAGGATCACCTGAAACATTTAATAAAAAGGGGGTGAGTTTCGAAACTCATTGTGTACGACCCTTGGTAATCCAATCAATATACAATTATCACATTGAGCCTAAGCCCTATCAAAAATGATGGTCTTGGGCCTTAGCCGACAATGACCTCATATCACATCAGTTTCACATGAATGCAATTCACCCATCCCAAATCCAACCCTACACTCCATTTCCCTTCCAACCCTACACTCCTGTGGGGATATAAATATCAACCCACCCATCCCTACACTCCAAAGGTAGCACCAGCAGCGGCACTATTCAAACGTTGTAGAAAGCTGCTATAATAGGCTTAAAGCCACCGGTGGATCCACGATAGTCAAGAAACTATGTGATCCTCAAATTTTCCTTCGTATCATTAAAACCAACCCAAGTGCAACATATATTTCACGAATGCAACATACACAATTTCATACATTCAGCACCTAGGGGTGTTTTAGTCATTCACTACCCAAGGGTATTCCATAAATCTACTCTACAGGGGTATTTAGGTAATTTTACAAAACAGGAGTATTTTGGAAATTTTATAAATTAGCGATATTTTGGTAATTTCGCAAATCAAGGGTATTCTGGTAATTTTACAAATTAGGGGTATTTTAGTAATTTTGCAAATCTAAGGATATTTTGCTAATTTTCAAATCAGGGGTATTTGGGCCCTCTTGGGTTTTAGTTATGAACTTTGGCCCATTAACAAGTCCTTGCGGTTAAAGTGAACAGACACTATGCGCCAGATAGGATTCCAAGGAAGAGGAGGTGGGCCACTAGGACCATTTAAGTACCAAGCTCTCCCTAGATCCAATTCTAGACGTGCATATGTCCGTTGCAACACTCTAACCCAGCGACTCGTCCACGGATATACTTAATTATTAGATTAAGTCTTATGTGGTTTAAGAGTTCTTTAGAACTAGGCCTAAAGTCCATTAAACCCTAGCATACTTGTCTACGTCCCCATAAGGCCCATCAAGCCCATTTCAGGTTCATATAACCTATTAAGCCCAAATCACATCCTTATGGTCCATTAAGCCCAGATCACATTCATATGGCCTATTAGGCCCAAAACAATTCCAGACCATGTAACATGCATGACTAACTCAATTCATATAACCAAATCAATCAATTTCATCAAACTTAGCCACAGGGCCCATCGGGCCCATGTAGCCACTTTCGGCTTTTCAGCATTGCCGATATCATGTTTGTGTAGTGTTCGGACACACCTGGTTACTGTGACTTGCTATACTACCCTTTACCTTGAACCTACAACCAACCAAGCTTCAATCAATCACCCATACTTAATCAAAACATTTACCAAAAGCTGAAGCCTTACCGTATCCTTACCGTGTGCCACTAGTTCTAATAGCCCTTCCTTAGCTACTAATCACGAGTATCCCCTAGATCTGCACTCACACATACACCATCAAACTTCGAGTGACTCATAATCTACACAAGTCACCGCTATAGATCATACTCACATTCGGCCATTTACTTAAACCATAATTAAGTTGAGTACACTTACACTTTGCTAACGATCCTTACGACGCTTGCGATATCTGAACCTTACCCTTGTTAATACAAGATTAACGACAATGAGAAGTTAGATAGCCCTTCAGCTTTTAAAAAAACACACTAAGAGGGTTAACTGAACACTTACCGAATCCACCTTTTATACTGTGGCCTAGATAGCTACTAAATGAGATTCGACTTTTAACCTTGACTGATAGTAGATAGCAATCGATTTGTGATGGAGGAAAACTGTTGGAACGCCGGAACCCCATGGCGCAGCAGAATAAAATTAGATCCGGTGATCCAAATCAGGAATCCATGTGTGAGGAACGAATCGGGTTGAAATAAAGGTTTCAAAATTACCAAAACTTCGATCTGAGTAGACAGCGACGCCTTGGCAACAAGAGTTTTGATCTACTATCGAATCAAGCCACAACCTTTTCCGATGTCGGCCTTTATGTGATCCACCCGATTTGACTATGAACGGAAGAAATCTCCAAAACTATTTTGGAGGTTTATTTGCTTGACGGCTGCTAGACCTAACAAGCAATCACTTAGGGTTTTCTTGTTGTTCTTTGTCTCCTTTTAATACTTTTTATAATGGGTGTCTTTTTCATTGGGCCTTTTATAATTGGTATCCTTTAATTGGGCCTTTTATAATTGGTATCTCTTGAATGTATTATAAGATTAAATAAATACAATAAAGTTTTTAACCGAAAATTATAATTACATTGATTATATCCGAAATTTATAATTACATTAATTATAATAAGAATTTCAGTAAACTATATTTATTTGAATTTATATATGAATCAAATTCATATATTAATAAAATTATGTTATCATTATGTGTACAACATCCTTGTACATATAATATGTTCAATATTTGATTGCCCAATTAAATTAATTCTTTAATTAATTTAATTTATGTGACAATCAAACAGAATACCAACTATATTTTATTCCGTTCATTTCAACCATAGGGTGTGACCTTGTAGGTTCTTGTAACATTAGCAGTAATACTAGAACGATTCTATTGTCAGAGACAATGAGTGGCATCTAGCAATGCATCATTGCTACCTAAGTTACAAGAAATCATGATTCAACATAACCTTTTGTGATTAACCTTTCATGCATTAATCCTTAAGTCCTTTATATCTGGAGCGGATACAAGTCATGGGATAGTCACACTTGTATAGTCCATCCCATGTTTCTTGATATCTTGAGTAGACTATGATATACAAATTAGTATGACATCTCATGTCAACTTATTTGAGCATGGCCATGCATTTCTAGTCTTACTCAATCAAGTGGCCTAAGATATTACTCCTATTATGTAGGAGGGATTTATCCTTTATTGATCAACCATATCCCTCTACATAGATTGTGGTATATCCAACATCAGCCTTTATAGAATAGCCTTTATTGACTCATCATGGATCGAACCATGTCTAATAAAGTTTGATTTCTTCTCTCAGATACTCCATTCCATTGAGGAGTACCAGAAGGAGTAAGTTGTGAAACAATCCCACATTCTTTCAAAAGATCATCAAACTCTAGGCTCAAGTACTCTCCACCTCAAGTCTGAGGATCATATACATATTAATCACTATGAGTAATGTTGTGACAATTACATAATAATCCAAGAAACATACTCATAGCGGGTCAATCCAATATGTTATTCTCTAACACACATATTCATGCATTGATTTTGACACTCCATATCAATGACAACTCTTTATCATCAATCAACTACATGTTAGTCTTAATGCATTATTGTTGTCCTAGTCAACAATAATACTCAACTAAGGATCTTTTAAGAAAAATCATATTATTCTAAGGACATTATTATAAAACAGTTTATCTATACACACGGAAAGAAAAACTAAATAATAATGACAATGCTTTATATTAATAAATATGGTAAATTAAGTATGTTATTGCAACCATCTCATGATTGATCTTTGGGCATACTCTTACTATCTCCCACTAGCACTAAGACCAATCACTCATATATCTAATACCAAGTGACTTAGTGTGACGATCATGCTTCCTGTGTGTCGGAGGCTTTGTCGTGGAGGATCGCAATATTATCATCGAAGGTACTCTGCATATCTCTACATCCCCTCGATCGATAATCTCTCGAATAAGATGGTAGCGTCTAAGTATATGTTTGGATCATTTGGTGAGATCTGGGTTCCTTAGCTTGTGCAATAGCTCCATTGTTATCACATCGGAGCTCTATAGCATATGATATGCTAGGCACAACCCCTAGTCCAGTAATGAACTTCTTGATCCAAACCGCTTCCTTTGTCGCCTCACGGTTTGCGCAATATACTCGACCTCTGTTATAGAATCAACATCATGACTTTGCTTTGAACTCTTCCACTCAAAGACCACCATTAAGGCAAAACACAAAACCCGATTGCAATCGAGAATCATCCTTGTCGGTTTAGAAGTCGGCATCGGTGTAACCTTTCACACTTAACTCTTCCTCACCTCCATATAATAGGAACGTATCCTTAGTTCTTCTTAAGTACTTAAGGATACTCTTGATCGTGGTCCGGTGACCTTCACCGGATCTACTTGATACCGCTTCGTCATACTTAAGGCATACGAGACATCCGGGCGGGTACATAACATAGCGTACATGATAGATCCAATAGTGGAAGCATATGGAATTTTACTCATACGTTCTCTCTCTTGTGGAGTTGAAGGACACATTTCCTTCGAAAGTGAAATACCATGTCTCATAGGTAGAAATCCTCTTTTAGATTCTTCCATACTGAACCTTTTTAGTACTTTATCTATGTATGTACTTTGGCTTAGACCTAGTAGTCATCTTGATCTATCTCTATAGATCTTGACTCCTAAGATATAAGTGGCTTCGCCCAAGTCCTTCATAGAAAAACAACTTCTTAACCAAGTCTTAATAGACTGCAAGGTAGGTATGTCATTTCCCATGATAAGTATGTCATCCACATATAGTACCAAGAATGTGATAGTGCTCCCACTAACTTTCTTGTAAACACATGGTTCATCTTCATTTTTGACAAAACCAAACTCTTTGATTGCATCGTTAAAACAAAGATTCCAACTTGAGAAGCTTGCTTTAATCCATAAATGGATCTTTGCACTTACATATCTTTCTAGCATCCTTTGGATTTACAAAACCTTCAAAGTTGTGTCATATACACATCCTCTTCAAGTTTCCGTTAAGGAAAGCTGTTTTGACGTCCATCCGCGATTTCATAATCATGAAATGCAGCTATGGTGAGCAAGATCCTGATGGATTTAAACATAGCTACAGGAGAAAAGGTTTCATCATAGTCAACACCATGAATTTGGCAAAAACCTTTAGCGACTAATCGCCCTTTGTATGTTTGTACATTACCATCCATGTCAGTTTTCTTTTTGAAAACCCATTTGCACCCTATAGGTTTAACCCCTTCGGGTGGATCAATCAAAGTCCATACTTGGTTTTCATACATGGAATCCATCTCAGATCTCATGGCCTCAAGCCATTTCTCAGAGTCTGGGCTCATCACCGCTTCTTGATAAGTCCTAAGCTCATCTTGATCTAGAAGAACGCCACCATGCGTTGTAATGAGAAATCCATATCTCTCAGGTGCACGGCGTTCTCTTAAAGATCTGCGCAGTGGTTGTGTTTCTACAGTAGTTGTTTGTTCCTCAATTTCTTGTGGAATTTTTTTTGTTGTTAAGACCCGTGAGTACGGGGTAGAGCTCCTGATTTAATCGTGATCGCATACCTGGTCAAATGAAACCTCACGATTTGATAACTTTTTATCAATAGAATCGTGTTTTTAGGATTTTAATCCTTGAGGTTTCATATCGGAACAACCCTTGTTCCACTAGCCAGTTAACACTTACTGGAAACTATAAATACCACCGTCGCATTATTACAGATTTGTTAATAGTTAACAGTAATAACATAAAATCAAGTACGCCACAACACCATGATTAACATTTAATCAATTACCGAAAGGAACAGTTATCAGGTTATGCTTAAACGATTTAAACAATCGAAAATACAATAAGATCGAAACATGAATCTCATACAATTGCATCGCCCAAGTATTTAAACCCGAGTTCGTATCACACAAGTTGCTCTGATACCACTGTTGGAATGCCGGAACCCCATGGCGCAGTAGAATAAAATTAGATCCGGCGATCCAAATCAGGAATCCATGTGTGAGGAACGAATCGTGGTGAAATAAAGGTTTCAAAATTACCAAAACTTCGATCTGAGTAGACAGCGACGCCTTGGCAACAAGAGTTTTGATCTACTGTCGAATCAAGCCACAACCTTTTCCGATGTCGGCCTCTACGTGATCCACCTGGTTTGACTATGAATGGAAGATATCTCCAAAACTATTTTGGAGGTTTATTTGCTTGACGGCTGCTAGACCTAACAAGCAATCACTTAAGGCTTTCTTGTTGTTCTTTGTCTGCTTTTAATTCCTTTTATAATGGGTGTCTTTTTCATTGGGCCTTTTATAATTGGTTTCCTTTAATTGGGCCTTTTATAATTGGTATCTCTTGAATGTATTATAAGATTAAATAAATACAATAAAGTTTTTAACCGAAAATTATAATTACATTAATTATATCCGAAATTTATAATTACATTAATTATAATAAGAATTTCAGTAAACTATATTTATTTGAATTTATATATGAATCAAATTCATATATTAATAAAATTATGTTATCATTATGTGTACAATATCCTTGTACATATAATATGTTCAATATTTGATTGCCCAATTAAATTAATTCTTTAATTAATTTAATTTATGTGACAACCAAACACAATACCAACTATATTTTATTCCGCTCATTTCAACCATAGGGTGTGACCCTGTAGGTCCTTGTAACGTTAGCAGTAATACTAGAACGATTCTATTGTCACAGACAATGAGTGGCATCTAGCAATGCATCATTGCTACCTAAGTTACAAGAAATCATGATTCGACATAACCTTTTGTGATTAACCTTTCATGCATTAATCCTTAAGTCCTTTATATCTGGAACAGATACAAGTCATGGGATAGTCACACTTGTATAGTCCATCCCATGTTTCTTGATATCTTGAGTAGACTATGATATACAAATTAGTATGACATCTCATATCAACTTATTTGAGCATGGCCATGCATTTCTAGTCTCACTCAATCAAGTGGCCTAAGATATTACTTCTATTATGTAGGAGGGACTTATCCTTTATTGATCAACCATATCCCTCTACATAGATTGTGGTATATCCAACATCAGCCTTTATAGAACAACCTGTTACGGTGTACATTTGACTGTATCAAAATATACAACTCACTATGCTGGGTTAATAATGATCTCAAGTGTGAGGATTATATATATATTAATCACTATGAGTAATGTTGTGACAATTACATAATAATCCAAGAAACATACTCATAGCGGGTCAATCTAATATGTTGTTCTCTAACACACATATTCATGCATTGATTTTGACACTCCATATCAATGGCAACTCTTTATCATCAATCAACTACATGTTAGTCTTAATGCATTATTGTTGTCCTAGTCAACAATAATACTCAACTAAGGATCTTTTAACAATAATCATATTATTCTCAGGACATTATTATAAAACAGTTTATCTATACAGACAGAAAGAAAAATTGAAATAATAATGACAACGCTTTATATTAATAAACATGGTAAATTAAGTATGTTATTACAACCATCTCATGATTGATCTTTGGGCATACTCTTACAAAAACAACAAAGATTCGGAACTAATAGGGATTTCGGCAAGAAAAGATGATGATACTTCGGCAATAAAAGAGTTTGGCTATTAGAGAATTCAGCAAAAAGGGATTTGGCTATAGGAGAATTCGACAACAAGGCAAGGTATATTTGGTTGTGTAAAAATAAGGTTTCGGATAGGAAAAGAAAACGATTGGAAAATTCAGCATTACCTAGGACCCCATATTCAGCACACACACATTTATATAGCCTATAGCCGAAACTTTGCCACCCCTAAAGTCCAATTCGGCACCACTTCATCGACTGCTCATCTCCTAATTTTTCTCCATGAGATCTCTCTTATCCTTCTCCTAAATTCTCTCTATTGATCACTTTTCCTTAGATTCCCTCTACACGCCACTTCCAGCCTTCTAGAAGCCTAAAATTAAACTCCAAAATAAAACTTAGCCAGCACTCGAACCTCAGACCTCCCTGCATGCAAATGTCGCCACCTCTCTACACCATAGTGGCGTCACTTAGCCACTTTACCACAGGCTTCTTTGTGCCATTTTTCACTTATTTATTTAAAAGCCTACTACTTACAACCCTGATCCTTAATTAATTAAATTAAGAATCCTCCACAAAAAAACTCGAACCCAGAGCTTCTCCAACACATCTAGACACTACAAATTCATTAAACCTTTAAAGTCGTCATGTCATTTGTCATTTCCTTGATCACTTAAAAATTTTATGAGACCCAAAGCCCAATGGCCCAATTCCTCTAGGCCCAAATTCGGGGCGTCACAGGTAACCTCTTTCCTTATATTTTACAAGGTTACACATTGATGAAAATGTGTTTTCTAAATTGCAGGTGGTAACATAGAATTTTTTTATTTTTATTTTTTTCTTTAATCTTTCTTGTCATTTGTGTGCGTGTGATTGTATAAATTAAAGTGGTTGGTTAGGAGTATATACATATGCTGATTGTATTCATGGTAAATTTGGCATACCAAATTATATATAGAATACAAGGGAACCAGTATGCTAGAATGAATGATAAATTGTTGAATTTTTGGTTCTTTCGTTGATTAGAGTTGTGAATATTGAGATACCTAGGAACGATCTAAGGCATTTTTTAGTATACACCCAGTGCCAAAAAGCTAACCTTATTAATTATCTTTAGTACCTATTTTTGTGCCAGAAAACACTTCTTGATGAACCTTCATACAAAACCCAAGCCAAAATATCAATTTGTACTTATGATTTTTCTTTGGTCCTGAACTACACAACTATAGATGTCTGGCCATACGTATTGGGGGTTAAGTAGATACATTATGTTGGATTTTGTCAAAATAGAGAAAAATATGAAGGATCAATGTGATAAAGTGATTATAGGTTAGCCAATATATGCAACAAAAGAAAAATTCAAAAAGAAAATTAAAACGAATAGAAAAAGTACTTGAAAAGTAAAAGCATTTGTGAGTGAGATGTATTGGAAAAAAGAAAACAAAATGTGACAAAGTCATAAAAGTAGAAAAGCTCGTTCATTAGTGCACAAAAACTCATAAGCTAACTGTAATTTTTATATTATGCCGTGACTTCATATGTGGAGAAAGAAGGAAGGTGAGAGAAGGAGAAATAAGGCGGTGAGCGGAAAAGGGTTACTAATGGGAAGAATAGGGGAGAATATGATGTGGCAAACTATTTTCATACCTGAAACTATTTGATTCTTACTATTCTTGAAATCAATACCCGTCCTAAGCCTTAGAACAATACGAGCTGAAAAGTCTTATGTGATATAGGTAGACTTATTCACAATTCAAAATCATACTGAATAATTGCATTTATGACTGTTTGTATTCTACCAGGACAATCAAATTATTTGTATAGTTTATTCATTGATTCTTACATTTGAGACCCTTAATTCTTGAATGCTTTGTAAATATTGAACTTAGGTATTTGATACCAAAAGCGGTAAGTCAGTTATACCTCATGCCAAGATAATGTGTGAATATAAAATGCATATTCATGTGCTCCAAAGCTAACACTTGTACCATACTTGTTCATGGGACGTCTTTTCATTTATTATTTTTCTTTGTGTTGCTTGAGGACAAGTAATGACTTAAGTGTGGGGGAGTTTGATCTGTCGTAATTCAGTGTAGCAAATTAAATTAGTTGTAACACCCCTAACCCGTCTCCGTTATTGGATTAGAGTTACGTAGTATTACCGAGAAAAACAAAACATTTAAATTCACAATAGAAACAATAATACAAATTAAATACTATCATATAATAATTGAATCTAATCATGGAAAAAATACACTTATGGGCCCTAAAAGCAGTTTGTAACCAAAACAAAACAAATTAGAAAATTCAATAAAAACTTGAAAACTTTTCAAATAGGGGTCACATGACCGTGTGACATAGCCCAGACCATGTGAACAGTCGAAGTCTGGACACACAGTTGTGTCCCAGCCTGTGTGTCTACCTGTGTGGGTATTCGAAATAGGGTCACACAACCGTGTCGTAGGTCGTGTGCCAAACCGTATGTGCATTCAATGTTGGGTCACACGACTGTGTCTTAGGCCATGTACTAGACCGTGTTATGTACTGAATTGACATACACGGTCGTGTCTCAGACCATGTGAAAACTACAATAAAAACAATAATCACACACGACCCTATGGGGTGGTTGTGTATGGCACACAACCCGTGTGGGGTATCCGTGTATGGCATATAACCGTGTGACAACATGTGTCCCAAGTTGTGTGCTTCTCAAAATGACCTTAAAACAAGGTAAAGCATTTACCTTTTCTTCCATAACAAACCATACCATTCTAACCATTTTCATAGGACCAAAACACTTTTAAACACACCAAAATCAGCTAACTTAGGTGCCTAACCAATATACCTACAATTGACACCATAATTTAACACCTCACCTTGATTCAATTTGACATTTCAAGTTCATTGCTTAAGCATACTTCACTGTAATACCCATAACACATATCCGTCGCCGGAACAGGGTTATAGAGCATTACTAGAGTTTATAGAATAAATACAATTAATTAATGTATTTTACTATTCATATCCAAAACAAATCATAATTCAATCAGGTTTCCCCTTAAATGGACCCTCAAGGTCCTATTTATACATTAGAAAAAAGTCAAGACTAAATTCGTAACTCAAAGAACTTTTCATAAAATTTCAAAAAAATTTCTTAAATGCAGGGGACACACGCCTGTGTGGGAAAGTCGTGTGGCTCACACAACCAAGTGACACGTCTGTGTCTTAGGTTGTGTGGGCATTCAATGTGAGGCACACGGTCGTGTCCCAGCCTGTGCTCAAATTAAGGCAGCTACTGACTTGGGTCACATGGCAAGCCACACGCCCATGTGCTAGACCTTGTGGACAATTTAATTTTAAAAAATAGGTGTAGGATTCACACGGCCAAAACACACGCCATTGTGTTGGATCGCATGTTTCACAGGGCTGAGACACACGACCATGCCTCTATTCGTGTGGCTAATTCTAAGCATTCTATTTCTCAATTTTTAAGATGCAGGGGACATACAGCCAAACCACACGCCTGTGCATATGACCGTGTGTCACACACGGTTGAGACACACGCCCGTGTGCCTACCCGTGTGGACAAAATAAGGACATTTCCAAGCCTTATTTCTCACCTAAATTTTTCCTTGTACCTACATTAAGACTTGCTACATATACCAACCAATTCAAGGTATTAAAACCAAACCAACATTAACATTATAATTGATATAACATCACATGTATTCAAACTTACCTTTTGAAAGACATATATGTTTACCATAATTCAATCTAACCATACCAAGAACACATATATTAACCATAGTATAACATCAAGTATATATTCACTAAATATACCATTACTAGGCATTCAAATGGCTTGATTACAAACAACCATTTACATGCCAACATTGGCCAAGTTAGCCTATACATGCCATTATACCAAAATAAGTTTCCTATTTATACCAATATGAGCTGAAGGATAGTGTGATGATGCTCCAACCGGTTCAAACCTTTACGAGCTTCCGAGCACTATAAAACAGAGAAAAGATAACCGAGTAAGCGTTTCAAATGCTTAGTAAGTTCGTATAACAAGAATTTAACTTACCAATCATGTACATTCAAAATAAGTATACAAAGATGCATCCAAATCATTATGGCTATTTTCCTAAACAAATATTATCTTAAGAAACTTGTTAGTAATGTATATCATGTAAACATCAAAAATCAATGATGAGCTCATCATGTAATAACTTTCATAAACATGTGCTTTTCATATCATATTTCCATATAACATGTTCATTTCTATAATCAATCATCTTAAGTTCAATTCAACCATGTCAAAACTATTCCCGTTGCATTTATTTGAAATATCGATGGATACACATGTAGCATACTCAAAGTGTACAAAACTATAACCCGTCAACTCATATTTAGGGGTACCTATTAGAGCACATAATTAGGAAGCCCTCTCTCTATAACATCCCAAAAATTAGGGGTTTGTCAGTTCTGCATATTGCATGTGTTGGGTTTCTTAGCTAAATATTTGAGAGTGTTTAGGGGCTCTAGGGAGGCCTGGGGATGAGGCCAAGCCCTGGAAAAATTTTGATTTTTTGGGCATTCAGTGGAGAGGGCTGTTGGAAGCAGGATTTAAATAAATTAAAGTGTGTTTATTCAACACAAATAAGCACATGGTGGAGTGGTGGTGGCGTCAATAGTAGAGCAAGGGGAGAAGGGGTTCGAATCTCACAGTTGGCAAATCAAATGCTTTTATTTTGTGTAAGGTGAGTGGAAGAAGTGGAGTTGGGTTGGAACTCTACAAGGTGGATGGAGACTTGGTCAACCAACTTTGAATGGAAGGTGGAGAGCAAATTGAGGAGCAAAAAGGGGAGGAAATCGTGGGATAGGGGAGAGTGGTAGTAGTGGCCAAATTTGGGAGTGTGGGGGAAGGGGAGAAGAATTTTGGCTGAAGAGGGGTGTTGGTAGCATATTCGGTCTTGGGTAGGAAGGGTGCCGAATTTTTCTAGTTTCTCCTTAGCATTTTCTTGTGTTTTATGCATTTTTTCTTTAAGCTTTTCAGGTTAACTCTTTTGCAATTTCCTTCTGCCGAAACCATAACTTCTCCTTCTCTTCTTCTTATTTCATTCAAACACTCTTCTTTACTCATTGTTGCCTAATTAGTTGTTGGCGGAATTCTTATTCTGACATTCTCTTCTAGTAGCCGAATCTTGCCTACATTAACATTTCAGCTTGCCATAGCCGAATTTTGGTTATTTCGTTTAGCTGCTAGTGCCAAATGTTTTCTTTCCATTCGGCTCATCTCTGGTAGTAAGGTAATGCTTATTTTCTTACACTTTCTTTCTTCCCTCTCTTGTCTCTCTACTAAAGCCGAAACTCTCATCTTGACTCTTGTGATTAGGCCGAATCTATTCTTCCTTATTACTTCATTTGTTGTTCTCTATTTTGTCAAGCCGAAACTAATATGTTCTTCTTCTTTCCAGTTGATTATCATCTCTGAGGGTTGTGAGTGTTCAACTCCTGATTGCTCAAGAATCTATCCTTGCCGAATCTGAGGGTAAGTTGTACTAATCGTATTGTGGGTTTCTCCCTATTTTTGAATGTGGGTGGATGATAACTCCTTTTTGTTTTGGTACATCAAACTATGTTAGGAACCCGTTGGTTTTAGTCAAGGGATAGGGCCGAGGTGTTTTTGGTGCACAAAATTGTAAGTCATCAACTCATATTCAGGGGTACCCATTAGGGCACATAATCAGGAAGCACTCTCTCGAGCCATATAACAGGATGCTCATGTGAGCCATGTAACAGAAAGCTTATCCGGGCAAAATCAGGAAACTCATAAGAGTTTAGGACAGAAAGCTCATTGAACTTAATAGGTAGCTTTGAAGAGCTATTATCAGGGAGCTCCGAATATCTATATAATAGGATGTTCAGGCGAGCCATGTCAGTAAGCTCACAAAGAGCCTATATCAGGACAATCGTACAGAGTTGCGTTTGTGTTCGCAATATATGTAGGATCACAATCGATCATATAACAGGACGCTCACAAAGAGCTATGGTAGCTCGCAACACATGCAAGATCACTACCGACCAGGATTCTCGCAGGAACCATATAACAGGAAGCTCGAGAGGGCTTATAATAGCATGCTCGTAAGAGCTATGGTGTGTCTGCAACATATGCAAGACCACAACCAATCGAGAAATCCTATATCATCGAATTCCATTATTCAAACAAGACTTAGCATATATCAGGCTTTGTCGGATATAAGATTTATTTCATATTTATGACAAAGATACAATTCACGTACATATTATTCAATTTACAACTTATAAATACACAATTTAGTTACACGAACTTACCTCATCACTTGTTCGTATACGAAAATTTACTAATTCGACATTTTTTTCCATTTTTTTTTCATTTCCTCAATCTAACTTCGTATTTGAGTTACCTGGATCTATTTAAGTGAATTTAACGTCAATTTAATCCAATTCATATTCAATTTAATTCAATTCACATCCTAGGCAAAATTACCATTTTGCCCCTATACTTTTCATAAATGGCGATTTTGTCCCTAGGCTCGGAAAATGAAATTCATGCAATTTAATCCTTATTCCAAGCCTAATCGATTTTTACATATGATATTTACAGCACATAAATTTTATAAAAATAAAAAATTTTCCATAAATCTTACATCTTTAAAATTTAGTCCCTAAATCACAATTTCATGAAAATTCACTTTACAAAAGTTGTTTATCTATCAACAACCTTTCATTTTCTACCATAAATTTCAAATTTTCACCATATTCATCCATGGAAAAATTTCAATACTTTAATATCTTTTCAAATTGATCCCCAAAATAGATAGATTAGGTTATTCCGATCTCAAAAATATAAAAATTACTAAAAACGGGACATGATTGCTTACCTAATTAAGCTTGTTTGATTTTTTTTTCTCTTTTCTAGGGTTTCTATAGAAATTTTAGGGAAGATGATTGTCGAAACCATTTTTATATTTTGGAAAACGGGGATCCACTTTAAAGTGAAACATGGAGTCGCCACCAATCCTTTTTGTTTAGGTGTGATCAGATCACCTATAAAACGTTTTATTTTGTTAAAATATTAATTTTGGCATGCGAAATTTAGAAGAAAGAGTTCGGGAGTCAGTTACGCACGAGGAAGGATTAGCACCCTCACAACACCCAAAATTGGTACCTAATTGATTAATTAATGTCCTAATGCCAAAAATTTGAAATGATTTTAAAATACAATTCCATTTTGAAAAATTTTAAATAACTCGAATTGGATATTGAGATTCTCTTGTTCCAAAGGAATAAAATATCACATCCAGCGCGTTAGGATACGACATATCAAACTCTTGATGCCAAGATCATCTCATGATTTCCAAAGTTCATGCATTGAAATTTTTATAAGAATATTCAATTATTTGGACAAACGAACAACCGAAACCCAACACGGTAGGGTACGATTTCTCAGATTTCCAAACACGAAATATTGCCTTGTTTTTATGAAAACATGGACAAAATTTAAAAAGGCTATTTGGTTATTTGGTCAAACGGAAAACCGAAACCCAACACGTTTGGTCACAATTTCTCAAATTTCCAAACACAAAATATTGCCTTATTTTGGGAAATTTTTAAATGGGTGATTTTAAATCGACTCATAATGCACTTATACAATTTGCTCGGGATAAAAATGAAATATCTAGTAAAGTTTTAAATATATTGGAATTTGAATCACAAAACAATATCGAGAAACACAAGCATAGCATCAAACATGAATAGTTAATGAACTCAACATTATACAAATGAATGGTAATAATACAAATGATTTAAATATACAAATACACAATAGCAATTATTTCATGACATATTCCATTTCAAAAGACCTATTTTAATAATATTTAAAAAGAACCAATAAACTAAAAGATATAATAATCTTACAAAATTTACAAGGCACATTAGTATAAAACAAATTTTGAATGATAACAAATGGCTTTAAAATAAATAAGGAAAAGGGTAATTTGAAATCAACAATTTTATGAAACAATTTAGTAAATAAACTATAATCAATACAATAATTTACAAATAAGTTTATGAGATAACTATTATGTAAGAAGGAATTTAAAATGTATAATGTTTAAAATAATCTAAAACCAAATATACTTATTTAAAAAAACTTAATAAATAATGTATATATAAAATAAAAAAATATTTGAAATAAATAAAATATAGTTTAAAATAAGATCTCTAAAAGAACAATTGTATATATATATATAAATCTAAAATAAAATATATACATAGATAGATTTAAAAGAAAATACATACATAAAATATTATGAAATCAACAATATATATATAAAATAAAATAAAGTTTAATACTAATTATATATATGTATGTATAAGTTAATGGTAGATTAGAGTACTTAAATTAAATATTATATAAATCTTTAAAACAAGAAACATAAAAAAGAATATCTTGAAATTGAACAGTTATACACTAGATTAAAAAACGTATATAAATAGAAGATAAAACAAATTAAAACATTGTAAAATCAAATTTCAAAATAATTTACTAAAATAGCTTCTAAAAAAATAGATAATAAATAAATTTAATTACATGAAAAAGGTTGCAAGGATTATATAAAAAAACTAAGAAAATATGTAATTGAAATAAAAATAAAATTAAAAGGCTACTTTATAAATAAATAAAATCATTTAAACAAAATCAATGATCAATCTAAATTGCGCATAAATAGTCAGGGATCAAATTAGCAAATATTCCAATAGCTAGAACGCAGCGCACATATTGGACCAAATTGACATGGCACTCAAATTACAGAGATCAATTAAAAAATGTATAATGGATATAATCAAATAGCGGCACAAAAAACAAGGACTAAACGCGCAAATAATCCCCCTAAATAAAACACGCGGATCCTTCTGATTTTTGGGTCGAGTAATCGGGTTGCTGTGAAACGACGCCGTTTCAAATGCTAACCCTCACAGCTTAAAACGTTGTCGTTTTACTCATACATATAAGCCGAAAATTTGCCCTAACAACTTCATTTCGCCTACCATATTCTCAAAACAGATTTCAAAAAAACCCTTTTCTTTCTCAAAACTTTTCCACCTTTCCGCCTTCTCAGTCGACCCAGGGGTTTCATCGGCACCTAAAGCACCTCCGTCACCGTCATGGTTTTAATCGGATCCCTTAGGATTCGTCAACAGAAGAAAATATTGGCTAGATCGACACCAAAACCCCTCTCAAATGGGTGCCCTTAAATCGCCATGAGTGGCGGCAAAGCCCAAATTTGTCCTTTGGAGTCTCGAGAGTTATCACCCACGGCCTCGAAATCCCACTCACTTCGATTGCGATGAAGAAAGCGGACCGGCTCCAAGTAGATCTCTCTTTTCTAATTTACTTTCCCATGCAAAGAGAAGAAAAGAAAAGAAAGGAAAAGAAATAGATTGAAAGTCGACAGAATAGAATCAGAAATTTGAAAGAAATTAAAATCAGAAATCACCTTTTCAATCTAATTTTTTTATTCAATGTGTGGGTAAAAAAAGGGACGTTTACATTTCTTTGGTTGCTCTTTTTATAACCGAAAAGAAAAAGAAAAATACAACATATTTTGTTTTTCTCTGCTTTGTTGTTGTTCGTCCTCTCTTTGTGCAGGTACGGAGGTATGGGGCTAGCTGTGGCGTGGTTGTACGTGGCACTCGTTGTGGGGCGTACAGAGGCACGCTGGAGGCCGGGCTGCGGCGCATGGTTTCGGGGCTAGGGTTTTCTGTGAGCATCTGCTGAAAGTTGGCTTAATTTTGGGCCTGGGTTTAGAGTTTTAGTATTTGGGTTTTAGGTTTAAGATTGGGCCCGTTTAGGTTAATGGGTGTGCTGATTGGTGTTTCGGGCCATTGGATATTGGGTTGTAATGGACATATAATAATGTTTTTTTTTTTGTTTTTTTTGCTTTGAATCTAGTTGGTTAATGGGCCTGGGATAAATAGGCCCATTACAATGATGAAATAAGATGATATTAGGCTATTATCATCTTTATTCATTCCAAATTCCAAGTTATTCCTTTTCTTTTTCTAATTTTCCATGGATGATTCATCATAAATATCTACTAACTACATTTAATGGTCTAATTACCATATAAGGATCTAAAGTTTTGAATTCCATAGCTATTTGATACTTATAGCTACTAGAACTCAATTTTTGCATTTTATGCAATTTGGTCCTTTCTATAGTTAAACATGAAATCGATAAATTTTTCTTATCAAAATTTTCATACGTCTTTCCTATCATGATGCAGACCATGTAATAATTTTAAAATAAATTTTCTTTCTAACTCGTATTTGTGGTCCTAAAACCACTATTCTGATTTCACTGAAAACGGGTTGTTACATTCATATTTACCAAATAACCATTTGAAACCATACATAAATGTCACATACCATATATTTCCACTTTCTTTTGCAATTCATCAAGTAAGGACATTAAGACACATATAAGCTTGCAATAAACTCAAAATAAACCAAGTTATCAAATCAACATTCAATCCCTATTACATACCAAAACACACATATCATGTAATCTAAATGTCTAACCAATGTGCCCTCATTGGTACCATAAGTTAACATCCTAATCAACTCAAACTGAATGTCATAATTTCATGCTTTAAACTTACATATACACATTTAAAAGCCAACATCAAGGCATATAGGCAAATAAACTTAAACCACATCACATTGTCAAATAGCATAAACAAACTCCTATTACATGCCATTTATAACTGTTAACCAAAACAACCAAAACTACCAATATGAGGAATGGACAGTGTGATGGTGCTTTGACGAGATTCCAACTGGTCGGGCTTCCGATAATCTACAAGCAAAGGAAAACAACTATTTAAGCAACTAGTGCTCAGTAAGTTTGTATAAAAGAAACTTAATTTATCGAACATTTTAAGTTAAACAACCGAACATAATTTCCATAATTTATAAGTCAACTTTCCTTTTTTATAGACCACCTCATAAAGGTTAGTTGGTGTAACATTTCATATATGATTTCAATCAAAACATATTATAAAACATATCTAACATTTCACTTTCAAACTTCAACACTCATACATATATACTAAACCATATTTTCTTTTTAATTACACATTTCATCATAATCTATATCATTACTCAAAAATCATAATTCATTTCATGTAATCACATACCCTTTAAAGTTTTATTTTCCTGTTGAACCAATAAAAAACCTCAAATACTCGACTAATACTCGTATAACCATTTAATTCTCTAAACACACTGCAAACAAAACTAGATAACATAATTATAGACATATGAAACATATAATTACACCAAGGCATTAATATTCATTACCAAACTATACTAATCAAAACATTCATCTCTTATAATTCAATATACACAATAGCTCAAATCAAAACTATTATTGTTTCCATACATATTCACATATATATATCCAAACAAGTCGTTATACATGACTGCAATTCATGGAATGATTTTACATTTAAGCATAAAGTTTCATGGCCCGTTGAACTAGAGCAAATTGACATTGATACTCGAGTTTCCTCCAAAACACACTTGTAAGAACCTGAATTTGGGCCTAGTAGAATTGGGCCCATTGGGCCTTGGGCATGGGAGCGTTTAAAATTTTTGAGAACAAAAGAATGACACTAATGCAAGTTGGACCTATTAAGTGAGTGATTTTGGAAGGTTAGGGGGCTTCCATGAAGTCCCGGGATAAAACCAGGGCTTTAGGAAAATTTTGGTTTTAGGTGAATAAAACCCTGGGAGTAAGTAAGTAGGCTTTAAGAATAAAATGTGGAAAAAATGACACAAAAAGGAGTTGTGGTCTAGTGGCAAATGGTGCCACATGGGAGGCAAGGAAGTGACGCCATAGAGGAAGCAAGGGGTCCAAGGATCAAGTCTTGGCGCTTGCAAATCATTTTGATTTCCTTTTAAATGAACTTAGACTTTGGCCCATAGACTTATATTTAGTTGCACATGATTTTAGACACAAAAGGAGCTTGTGTTGTGGTGGCATGTAGCGTCTGGAGCGTAGAAGAGAGCAAGGATTAGAATCCCATTGCAAGTAAAAAGGGATATTTATTTTGCTAAGTTGGGACGGTAAGTGGTTGTGATGGATTTAAACTCTGCTGAAGGAGGGATCCCACATCGGGAAGCTATCATAAGGGAAGGTGAGAAGCTGACTTTAAATAGAGCGATCTATGAGGAGAGTAAGCATACCTTGGTTGGCGTTTGGGCATAGGAGTGTTTGGAGCGCAGATTAACTCCAGATTCCTATCAGGTGTGTATTTCGCACTACTCTAGCTGTAGAGCGGCAAATGCTGAAATGCCGATCACACGGCGATGGTAGCCACACGAGCGTGGCAGCGCACGTGTGGGAGCTTCGACGCGATAGTTGAGGCCATCATGGGTGTTCTTGTGGGTTTAGGCTGTTTGGGCCACGATGGGCCGAAAGGGGCCAAGTGGGCCCAATGGGCCCGTGGGTCCATATGAATAAATTGTATGATTGTGTAGTAGATATTAAACTGGTCTATGTGAATCTCATATCAATGGCTAGATTTGGGCTAAATGGGCCACACGAGCGTGTGGGTCCATTTGGCTTTGTTATCTCTGTTTAGAATACCCATGGTTTAAAATTACTAAAATACCATTCATTTTGCAAATTACTAAAATACCCTTGGTTTGCAAATTACTGAAATGCCCTTGGTTTACAAAATTACTGAAATACACTCGGATTGCAAAATTATCGAAATACCCTTGATTTGTGAAATTACCAAAATACCCTTAAATTGCAAAATTACCGAAATACCCCTAATTTGTGAAATTACCAAAATACCCTGGTTTACAGAATTATCGAAATACTCTGGTTTGCAAAATTACCAAAATACCCTTGGTTTGTGAAATTACTAAAATACCCTCTATGGGTAAAGTTACCGAAATACCCTTCGACTGGTAAAATTACCGAGATGCCCTTACGAGGTGAAATGACCGTTTTACCCCTAACTGATTAAATGACCGTTGTACCCTCGTGGTAGTACTAGTGTTGTATGTGTTAATTGTATGATTGATTATGTTTGAGATGCACTGCATGCATGGATTGGTTATGAGTAGAATTGCCAAATTACCCCTATAGGGTAGGATTATCGAAATACCCTTATAGGGTAAAATGACTATTTTGCCCCTGAGGGTAAAAGACTGATTTTGTGCCATGACTTGACTGTGATCGTATGACTGTGGTCGGGTGACTGATATGCTTGTAATATATGTTTTAAATGACTGTTACTGAATCTCGTCACCCTATGTCTAGGCGTGGGATCAACTCCGCTTAATTATGCTAGATCTACTCTTAGGTAGGGAATTTTGCTCCTCCACCTAAGCACATCAAACTTGAATTAATATCCCGCAAATATCAAAACAAGAATTAAGAACACCTAATTCAGAACAAATCAAGTACTTATCATATAGTTCAGCAAATGATAACAAGATTCATCTTAGGTTTCATCCCCCTCAGGTATCTGAGGGTTTAGTTCATAATCATAAAAGAATACATTTCAGAAGAAAACATAAAACAAAACATAAGAAGAACTCTAAAACCACTGAAGGAATTGAAGAGAGATCCTCCATCTTGAGTATAACTCTGACTTCTTGAGATGAATCAACTGGCTTTCTTCGAGTAAATTCCACAATTATAACCCCTATAGCTCGGCTCTTTGGCCTAGTTGGACTCCCTCTAAAGGTTGGCCTTTAGGGTGTATATATATGCTTTTGGAATGGCTTTCTTTGCCTCTAAGTACCCCAATCCGACTGAAACTCTTCTTTCTTAGGTCAGGGACACGCCCAGGGCACACGCCCAGGGCACACGCCCGTGTGAATCGTGGCTAGGCCGTGTTCGAGACTAATAAGGAGGCACGGCCGTATGGTCTTGGGCTTAGGCCATATTGATTTCGTGATATGGCCCATTTACTCTGTTTTGGGCCAGTTTCTTGTTCTTTTTATCCTCCGGTGCTCTTCTGAGTATAAAACATGAAAACAAAGGATTAAGAGCACCAAATTACACAATTCAAGGCTTAAATCATCCAAAAGCATGCTAAATGTGGGCTTAAAATATGTTACTATTACGGTTTATCAAATACCCCCACACTTAAGCTTTTGCTTGTCCTCAAGCAAAATTCTCAACTCACAATTCAAACGAACATCCTTGATTCATAATATTCAACAATAATGTTTCATCATAATTTAGAGATAATTCATACATTGATAATTTAACCCAAAGGGTCTTAAAGATTCAAACAATCAAAGTCATACATTTATAGCACGAAAACATATGCATTTCCCTTTATCTCAATAATTACGTCTGATTCGGAATTGACAAGAGTTGACATCCTCACAAGAGATTCACTCAAATCACTCAAAGTGTTTAAGGTTCAGAACTAAACACTTAAAAGTCAAACATGAAGAGTTAATCCCATAGGCTTGCATGAAAATCAAATCTCCACCACTATAATATGAGATGATATACAAATCAAAAGGTCTTTAAAATGGGTTATAATGGGGCTTGGGTTAAAGGTGTGGATAAAGGTTGAATTGGAGGGTTAAAATTGAGATTGAATTGACAATTTACCTAACTAGAAAAATGAACTAATCATAAATAATTACATCAATTGAAAACTAATAATATGAGCTTCTTTTTTGAGATTTGGAATTTACATGTATAAGCTCATTTGATCATAGAACTAATAATTAATATACTTCGATTTTTTTTATGAACAAATCAAGTACATAATAAAGGATAAATTTAACTACTGAAATAAAGATCATAGTTAGGCAATCGATCAAAACAAATCTCGACAAAAATGTAGTTAAGAAGGATGGTGATAACAAATACAAAGGGTTTTGGGTTAATATTAGTGGGTGAGTCAATAAATGGGTTGTTAGGATCAACGGGGTTCACTAGGGGTTAATTATGAAGGTAGACTTTTAGTGGAGTAAGTGGGTTAAAACCTAGGTGCCTTTACCATCTCTATATATCAAATCAAAGGTGTGGTCTCGACAAGTATAATAGATGCAAGTTCTAGAATAACAAATCAGTGTTGACACACTCATAATCAAAAAGTGAGCAAGAAAAAGAATATATGCTCTACAAGGCTCAAAATCTCACAACATTTATGGGTATTTGATGTCAACCTTGCAAATTTCAAACTTCAAAGTAATATTCAAATTCAGGTAGACAACCTAGCAAAAATTTTAATTCTGACAATAGACTTATCATGCTTGATTCTCTAGTATCCTTCAAATTTAATCATCAATGCACAATTAACTATGACTTAATCCAAAACACATTAATATAAATCATAAATCAAAGGAAATTTCATTCTAATCATAATATGAGAAAATCATTTAAAGACAAGATATCATTTAGGGATTTGAGAATAGTACAGAAAGTTAGGCAATTTTTTGAAATAAATATTCACCCCCCACACTTAAGATGTATGTTGCCCTCAATGTAAAAAATATATATGAAATTTAAGAGAAAGGGAGAGGTGAAACTTCCTAAATTTGGATGGTTTCCTTGAGTTGGGAGTCCCGAGGTGTGGTGGTTGCTACCGAGCTTTGCGCTAGATGAAGAAATAAGGAGGCTCGTGAAGAAATAGCCAGGAAATATTAAGACACATTTAAAATAAACTAATTATGAATTTAAAGACAAGAAATTTAAAGAGAAATAGTGTAAAAATTGAAATAAAACTAAAAGAAAAGATGAATGGACTGAAAAGTCTTTATTGTTGGATGGTTCGCGAGGTGGGTGTGATTTCTAAGGCTGCGGTGGGGTGGCTATGGTCGTGGTCATGGTGATTCCCCAGCCACCTTTAGAACCTAAAACCAAGAATCTAAAATAAAATAAACTAATTTAAGCATAAGAGAGTCAAAGAGAAGGAAAATAAATGAGAAGAGTACAGAAGAAGAAGAATTAAATGGCCTCAAAGACCCTTAGCTTGCCTAGTAGCTGAAGCGGCCGGCATGAACTTATGTAGATCAGTCTCCCACAAGGAGACCGTGCTTGGATCCTTTCGCTTCTTCGACATAGATGTGGTGTAGCTCAAGGGTTTGGAGAATAACTAAAGAAGAAAAGTATGGGGAGGGAGAGATCTAAAGAATGGGATGGAAGAAAGGAGACGGGGAGTAGGTAAAAAGAAAGAGGGGAGGGTTTAAATAGAATTTTTCAGGTCTGGTACGTCCCCACGCCCGTGTACTATGGGCGTGTTGTGTCACACAGTCGTATCGCACGGCAGTGTTATGCTTCGTTTACTTCTCCCACGCCCATGTTCAGGTCGCCACGCCCGTGTATGATCTAACAGTGTCGACCACGACCATGCTATAGTTGGAGTTGTGACTCGAAGATATGATTCGTTCTAACTCGTACCTTCTCTGCCCTGTCAGTATGGAGATTCATGGTGTCCACACGGCCATGTGCAAGGCCATGTGGCATGAAAATCTACACTTTTGGTTAGCTTATAATTAGATACTGAAGTAGAAATAAAAATAAAAATAAAGGAATGTAAAAGTTAATAGAGTTAGTGCTCGGGTTGCCCTCTGAGAAGCGCTCGTTTATAGTCTTAAGATAGACTTACCTCTTATTCGCATATTCAGGGTGGTTTAAAGAGTTGTACATCCTCTCTTATGTTATCAATTCTACTATCATGGTGAAGTTCAAGTTGAGTAGCATTTACTTTAATAGTACTGAATGTAGGATTACTTAGCTCGACTGTTCTGTATGGGTAAACATTGAGTAGAGATTTCTTGACTTGTATTAGGGTCAGGAGCAGGTATTCGAGGGTCTACTTTATCTAACAGTACCTGATCTCCAATTTTAAATTTATTTGTACCTTGGAGTAGCTTCGGTTCTGCTTTGTGCAACCCTAATTTCTCTTTGAAGTGTGTCATCCACTCGTCTAATTCATCGATCTGAAGCCGTCGTTTTCCTCGTTAGCATGAGGTCTAGGATCTGGCCCAGTTGTGTATTTCTTTTGTGGTGCTTCCTGAAAAGAAGGTTTAACCGAATAGTTATGAACAGAATTTATGTTCTCACCTTGATTATTTGATGTCCTAGCCGAATCGAGAGCTTGAAGAGTGACTGTCTCGTCACTGGCACAGAGTATGAGTTCACCTGCGTTGACATCAATTTTAGTCCTAGCAGTTGCTAAAAAGGGCCTTCCTAAAATTTGGGGGATTGTGTTGTCCTCATCCATGTCTAAAACGACAAAGTCAACTGGGAATACGAATTTATCGATCTTCACGAGTATATCTTTGATTATACCCCTAGGAATTCTAACAGTTTTATCAGCTAATTGAATGCTCATCCTAGTTTGTTTGGGTTTCCCTAGACCTAGTTGTTTAAACATTTTATAAGACATGACATTTATGCTTGCCCCTAAATCAGCTAACGCATTATCAATAGGTAAACTACCAATTAAGCATGGAATTGTAAACCTCCCTGGATCTTTTAATTTCTGTGGTAGTCGATTTTGCAAGGCTGTCGAGCACACTGCGTTTAGTTTCACATGAAATTCCTCGTCGAACTTTCGGTTGTTTGTTTGAAGTTCTTTTAAAAATTTCCTTGAATCTGGCATATGTGAAAGAGCTTCGAGAAACAATAAGTTAATATGTAATATCTTTAAAAGTTTAAGAAACTTACCGAACTGCTCCTCTATGTCGTCTCTCCTCATTACTTCAGGATATGGTATGCGAGGTTGGTATTCTTTGATTACCGGTTTCGGCTTCTCATGACTTACCTCGTTCTTACCTTCCTCTACCACATTCTCTTGGCTTAGCTTGGGCTAATCTAACCCTACACTATCTTGAGCTGTTATGGCTTGAAGTTGCTCCTTTGGGTTAGTTTCAGTGTTGCTTGGTAAGCTACCTTGTGGTTGTTGCGTGATGATTTTGGCAAGTTTCCCTAATTGGTTCTCGATCCCTCGAATTGATGCCTCTTGATTTTTAAGTGTTGTTTCAGTGTTTTGGAAATGAGTGTTTGTCGCCGTCATGAATTTCGTTAGCATCTCCTCAAGGTTCAGCTTCTCTTCCTATGGGTAGAGCTGTTGTTGGAAGTTTTGAGGAGGTTGTTGTCTTTGATTTCCTTAACCACCCCATGAGAAATTGGGGTGGTTCCTCCAACCTGGATTATAAGTATTACTATAAGGGTTATTTTGATATCGAAAATTGTTACCCATATAGTTCATTTGTTCGCTCTCCAAGCCCTGTCCGTAGGGTGGGTACTCAGGATTCGCCACGCCTCCACTTGTTTCACACTACATAACTAGATGTACCTGCGAAGAACAAAAACCATCAATCTTTTTATTTAACATCTCTACCTGGTTTGTTAGCATGGTTACTACGTCGAGGTTGAAAACTTCGGCTACTTTTGTTGGCCTTGTCCTTGTAACTTGCCACTGATCGTTATTCAATGACATCTCCTCTATAAACTCGTAGGCTGCTTCAGGAGTTTTGTTCTTCAGAGTTCCACCAGCTGCTGAATTGATTAATTGCCTTGTTGAGGGGTTCACACTATTGTAGAAAGTTTGGACCTGTAGCCACAAGGGTAATCCATGGTGTGGTCACCTCCTTAACAAATCTTTGTATCTCTTCCATGCATCGTAAAATGTCTCTAAATCCACCTGCACAAAAGAAGAGATATCATTCCTCAACTTGGCCGTTTTGGCCAGCGAAAAATATTTTAGTAAAAATTTCTCGGTCATTTGATCCCATGTAGTGATTGACCCTCGTCGAAGATAATGCAACCACTGTTTGGTTTTATTCCTCAAAGATAAGGGAAATAACCGAAGACGGATGGCACCATCAAAAACACCATTGATTTTGAAGGTATCACAGAATTCTAGAAAATTCGCTAAGTGTGTGTTAGGATCCTCATCCTGCAAACCATCAAACTGAACAAACTATTGTATCATCTGTATAGTGTTAGGTTTCAGTTCAAAATTATTTGCAGAAATAGTAGGCCTAACAATACTTGACTCAGTTCCTGTTAAATTAGGTTTAGCATAATCATACATAGTTCGAGGAGCATGATGTTCGGCTACCTCTAGAGGTAGCGGATTATTCTCAGCCATCTTTTTGGTGGTATTAACTTTGTCTTCTTGCTCTTCTTGTATGTAGTTTTATCTTCGCCTTATCTTTCTACGATTTCTGTGGACCGTACCTTCAATATCACTATCATAAGGTAGGGGTCCTGCCGGGTTCCTTCTAGTCATAAACTAGAGGTACCTGAAAGGAGTGAAAGAACAAAAATTAGCAAAAATTAAAAAAGAATAAAAGTAAGAAACTGAAGAAAATAAAAATTGGCTAAAGTAATAAAAGTTGAGCTTTCTTAATATTCTGGTTCCCCGGCAACGGCGCCAAAAACTTGATGTGTGCTGTCAGAGTCTTAAAAATTTATATATTGAATGATCGAGCCTAGAAACTAACTATGACAACGATTGAGGCAAGTGCACCTATCGAACAGTAGTATAGCTTAGTGGCAAGACCAGATTGTCGAACCCAAAGGAACCTAAAGTACTAATACTAACTTTCTTTTTATTATTTAGCCTAAGAATTAAAGGAATTTTTACTTAATCTAAAATATACTAACAACTAAGCTAAAGATGCTAAGACAAGGAGAAGGAATTGGGGAAAATACTTGTGGGAAAAACCAATTGATTACGACAATACCTGAGGAAGAATCCACCTAGACTTCACTTGTTATCTAACTCTAAACCAGACGATTTATTCACTTGACTTGATCCGTAAGATTCCCTAAGTTATGTTTATACCTCTGTCGAGGCTACTAACGTCTAACCCTGGGTTAATTAATTGAAATCTCTTTCTAATTAAAACCCCTAGAATTGCATTAACTCGATCTATGGACTCCCATATTAGGTTTCACCCTAATACGGTAAAACCTCGTCACCCTATGTCTAGGCGTGCTATCAACTCCGCTTAATTATGCTAGATCTACTCTTAGGCAGGGATTTTTGCTCCTCCACCTAAGCACATCAAACTTGAATTAATATCCCGAAAATATCAAAACAATAATTAAGAACACATAATTAAGAACAAATCAAGTATTTATCATATAGTTCAGCAAATGATAACAAGATTCATCTTAGGTTTCATCCCCCTCAGTTATCTGAGGGTTTAGTTCATAATCATAAAAGAATACATCTCAGAAGAAAAGATAAAACAAAACATAAGAAAAAGTCTAAAACCCCCTAAAGGAATTGAAGAGAGATCCTCTATCTTGAGTATAACTTCGACTTCTTGAGACGAATCAATTGGCCTTCTTCGAGTAAATTCCACAATTCTAACCCCTCTGGCTCGGCTCTTTGGCCTAGCTGGACTCCTAATTGGACTCCCTCTGAAGGTTGGCCTTTAAGGTGTATATATAGGCTCTTGGATTGGCTTTCTTTGCCTTTAAGTACCCTAATTCGACTGAAACTCTTCTTTCTCACGTCAGGGCACAAGCCCGTGTGAATCATGGCCAGGCCGTGTTCGAGACTATTAAGGAGGCACGACCATGTGGTCTTGGGCCTAGGCCATGTTGATTTTGTGATATGGCCCATTTACTCTGTTTTGGGCCCGTTTCTCATTCTTTTCATCCTCCGGTGCTCTTCTGAGTATAAAATATGAAAACAATGGATTAAGAGCACCAAATTACACAACTCAAGGCTTAAATCATCAAAAGCATGGTAAATGTGGACTTAAAATATCTTACTATTACGGTTTATCAATACCTAAACTTGGGGAAACAACCTAGCAAATTTTTAATTTTCAAAAATCAACTTATCATGCTTGATTCTCTAAAGCCTTCAAGTTTAAGCAATCAATGCACAACTGGTTATGTTTTAATTCAAGACATATCAATAGAAATCATAAATCAATCAGAATTTATTCTAATAGTGATATGAGAGAGAAAAAGTAAAATTTAGGGATTTGAGAAAAATGCAAAAAGTTTTCTGAATAAAATTCACCCCCATACTTAAGAAGTACATTGCCCTCAATGTACAAAGATATATATCTACAATATATAAATTCATAAGATAAGGAGAGAAGTGAACTTCCTGAATTTTGGATAAAGTCAAGGAAAAGAAATGGTCGTGGTGTCTATGGTCGTGGTGTGGTGATTCCTAAGCAGCCTTTAGAACCTGAATCAAGGAAATCAAAATGTAATAATAAAAATTAAAGACAAGAAAGATAAAGGGAAGGAAAATAAAGGAGAAGAGTAAAGAAAAAGAAAAATTCAATGGACTCAAATGTCCTTGGCTTGTCGGATAAATGAAGCGGCCGACATGAACTCATGTAGATCGGTCTCGCACAGGGAGACTGTGCTAGGGTCCTTTCACTTCTTCGACATGGGAATGGTGGTGTAAGGAAAGAATCAGGGAAAGGGGGAAAGGGAAATGAAGGGAAAGAGATAATAGTCAAAGAAAGGGTGTGGTGGCTAGGGTTTGATTGAAGAAGAAATTGGGGAGAAAGTGAGAAAAAATGGGGGTTTAAATAGGAATAAAAACCTGGTTGCTTCCCACGTCCGTGTGCAATGGGCGTGTTAGGTTACACGGCCGTATCGAACGACCGTGTGGTGTATAGTTCGTTTCTCCCACACCTGTGTAAAGGTCACCATGCGACCACGACCGTATTGCACGGCCGTGGCATTTTATCGCCTCCCATGGTTTGGGGATTTTTTTCGTCCTTGGTTCGTACGATCTCTGCCATGCCGGAGTGCAAATCCGTGGTGTCCACACGGCTACAGCCACTCTCGTGTGCAAGACCGTATGGTAGGGAAACCTATGTTTCATTAAGATGATTAGTTTATGGTTAGATGCTAAAAGTAAAAATAAAAATAAAAATATGAAAATTAATGGGGTTAGTATTTAGGTTGCCTCCCAAGAAGCGCTCGTTTAAAGTCTTAAGCTAGATTACCTCTCATTCGCATATTCATGGTGGTTTGAGGAGTTGAAACTCCTCTCCCCTGCTAAGTTTTATGATCATTATATAGTTCAAGTCGAGTAGTGTTTACCTTAAAAGTGCCGAATTTAGGATTAGTTACCTCGACTGTTCCATGTGGGAAGACATTGAGTACCTTAAAAGGGATTTCTTCGTTTGTATTAAGGTCTAAAGTGGAGATTCAAGGGTCTTTCTTATCCAACAATACCTGATCTCCTAGCCGAGTCAAGAGCCTAAAGAGTGATCGTTTCGTCACCTACACGAAGTATGAGTTCTCCTATACCAACATCAATTTTAGTTCTAGCAGTGCTAAAAAGGGTCTTCCTAAAATTAAAGGAACATTGTTGTCCTCATCCATGTCTAAAACAACAAAGTCTAATGGGAATATGGATTTGTCAATTTTCACTAGTACATCTTCAATTATACCCCTAGGAATTATAATAGTTTTATTAGCTAATTGAATGCTCATCCTAGTTTGTTTGGGTTTCCCAAGACCTAGTTGTTTAAATATTTTATAAGGCATAACATTGATGCTTGCCCCTAAATAAGCTAAAACATAATCAACAGATAAACTACCAATTAAACATGGAATTGTAAAACTCCCTGGATCTTTTAACTTTTGTGGTAGTTTATTTTGCAAAATTGCTGAGCACACTGCATTTAGCTCCATGTGCGATGTATCGTCTAACCTTCGTTTGTTTTTCAAAAGCTCTTTTAAAAATTTCCTTGAATCTGGCATCTGCGAAAGAGCTCCAAGAAACAATAAGTTAATATGTAATTTCTTTAGAACTTTAAGAAATTTACCAAATTGTTCATCTGTGTGGTCTTTCTTCATCACATTGGGATATGGCACACGAGGTTGGTACTCTGTAATTACCGATTTTGGTTTATCATGGCTTACCTCAATCTTACCTTCCTCTACCACATTCTCTTGCCTCACTTTCGGTTCATCTAACCCTTCCCTATCGTGAATAGTTATGGCTTGAAGTTGCTCCTTTGGGTTAGTTTTAGTGTTGCTTGGCAAGCTGCCTTGTGGTCGTTCAGATATGATCTTAGCAAGATGTCCTAATTGGTTCTTGATTCCTCGAATCGGTGCTTCTTAATTTTTGAGTGCTGTTTCAGTGTTTTGGAAACAGGTTTCTGAAATTGCGATAAATTTTGTTAGCATCTCCTCAAGGTTCGGCTTCTTCTCTTGTGGGTAGAGTTGCTGCTGAAAGCCTGGGAGGGGTTGTTGTCTCTGATTTCCTTGGCCACCCCATGAAAGTTTGGGTGGTTCCTTCAACCTGAATTATAAGTGTTACTATAAGGGTTATTTTGAGGTCTAGAAATATTACCCATATAATTCATCTGTTCATTTTCTATGCCGGGGTTGTAGGGCGGATATTCTGTGTTGTGCATCCCTCCTTCATTTGTATCGCACTACATTACTGGATGTACCTGCGGAGAACCATACAAACCACCAATTTTCTTACTTAAACATCTCTGCCTAATTTGATAGCATGGTTACTGCGTCGAGTTTTAAAACACTAGTGGCTTTTGTTGGCTTTGTCCTCGTGACTTGCCACTAATAGTTATTGAGTGACATCTCCTCTGTAAAATCATAAGCCGCTTCAGGGGTTTTCTTATTCAAGGTTCCGCTGGTAGCTAAATCAATGAACTGCCTAGTTCAGGGGTTTACACTATTCTAAAAGGTTTGAACCTGTAACCACAAGGGCAACCCATGGTAAGGGCACCTCCTTAGTAGATCCTTGTATCTCTCCCATGCATCGTAAAGTGTCTCTAAATCCGTCTACACAAAAGAAGATATATCATTCCTTAACTTAGCCGTTTTGGCCAGAGGAAAATATTTCAACAAAAATTTTTCGGTCATTTGTTCCTATGTAGTGATTGATCCTCATGGTAACGAGTTCAACCACTGTTTAGCTTTGTTCCTCAACCAAAAGGGAAACAACTGAAGACAAATGGCATAATCAGAAATGCCATTAATTTTGAAAGTGTCGCATAACTCAAGAAAATTCGCCAAGTGATTGTTTTAGATCTTCATCTTGAAAACCATCAAACTGAACAAATTGTTGTATCATCTGAATAGTATTAGGTTTCAGTTCAAAATTAGTTGCAGCTATAGCAGGTCTAACAATACTTGACTTGGTTCCTGTTAAATTAGGTTTAGCATAACCATACATAGTACGAGGAGCAGGATTTTGATTCACCGGTTTTGCGACAACCATAGGAGGTAGCGAATTGTTATCAGCCATCTCTTCAGTAGTATTGGTATCGCCCTTTTACTATTCTTCTGTGTTTTGTAAGCTTCGCCTTATTTCTCTTTTGTTTCTGTGAACTGTACTTTCAATTTCACTGTCAAAAAGCAACGGTCTTGACGGGTTCCTCCTAGTCATAAACTAGAAAAACCTATCAGAATAAATAATAGAGAGATTGGAAAACAAAAACTAAAAATAAAAAATAGAAAGAAATAAATAAATAAAAGAAAAATGGATAAAGTAATAAAAATTGAGCGTTCCTAATATTTCAGATTCCCCGACAACGGCGCCAAAAACTTGATGGTGTCTGAGAGTTTTAATAATTATATAATGAATGATCGAGCCTAGAAACTAACTATCACCATGATTGAGGCAAGTGCACCTATCGAACAGTAGTATAGCTTAGTGGCAAGATCGGAATGTCAAACCCAAGGGAACCAAAGGTACTAGTACTAACTTTCTTTTTATTATCTAGCCTAAATTAAAAGGGATTGATATTTATCTAACTAATTCCTAAGCTAATGATGCCAAGACACAGAGAATGAATTGGGAGAATACTTTTGAGAAAATCAATTGATTAAGACAATACCCGAGGAAGAATCCACCTAGACTTCACTTGTTATTTAACTCTAAACCAGACGATTTATTCACTTGACTTGATCTGTAGGATTCCCTAATTTATATTAATACCTCTTTCTAGGTTACTAACGTCTAATCCTAGGTTGATTAATTGAAATCTCTTTCTAATTAAAACCCCTAGTGTTGCATTAACTTGATCTATGAAATCTCATGCTAGGTTTGACCCTAATCCGGTGGATTTTCATTGTCCTATCTCTAGGAGTGCTATTAACTCCGCTTAATTATGCTAGATCTACTCTTAAATAGGGACTTTTGCTCATCTGAATAAGCACATCAATACTTGAATCAATATCCTAAGATATTAAAGTAAGAATTAAAAACAGATAATTAAGAACAAATCAAGTATTTATCATACAGTTCAGAAAACAATAACAAGATCCGTCTTAGGTTTCATCCCCCTCATATATTTGAGGGGTTTAGTTCATGTTTATAAAAGACTACATCTCAGAAAAAGTTAAATAACAAAACATAAAGAAAAACCGTAAACCTCATGAAGGAAATTGAAGGGAAAATCCTCAGTCTTGAGCGTGATTCTGGCTTCTGAGATGGATCAACTAGCTTTCTTCGAGTAATTCTCTATATTCAATCCTCTCTAGCTCCGCTCTTCGTCAAAAGCCCTGACAGAGGCCTTCTGTCGAAGTCCTCTTTTAGGTTGCCCTCTAGGGTGTTTATATAGGCTTTCGGGATGCCTTACTTAGCCCACAAGTATCCCATTCTGAGTGGAATTAAAACGGGTCATGGTAGGGACACGCCTGTGTGAATCTAGCCCAAGGCCATGTTCAAGTCTGCTAAAGTGGCACGGTCGTGTGGGTTACCTGTGTGGTGAACTCCAGGCCGTGTTGATTTCTTACTTTAGTCCATTTTCTCTGTTTTTGGCCCGTTTCTCGTTCTTTTCATTCTCCTATGCTCTCTTAAGTATAAAACATGAAATTAAAGGATTAAAAGCATCAAATTTCACAATTCAAGGGATAAATCATCCAAAAGTATGCCAAAATATGGGATTAAAATATGTATATATTATGATTTATCAATTAGAACAAATCCGTCTGTTCCTCAACCTCTGCCCCCACCTAATCCCCCTCAAACTCCTATTGTATCTTCTGTTATGAATCTGAATCTGTTAAATAAGCCTCCGGTTGATAAAATCCGTAAATATGGGGCCAAAGAGTTCAGGGCCACTAATGATGATGTTGTTGAGAGAGTTGAGTTTTGGCTCGAGAATACAATTCAAGTATTTGATGAGATGCCGTGTACCCCTGATGAATGTGAGAAATGAGTCGCTTCTTTGTCGAGAGATGTTGCTTACTAATGGTGGAAAACTTTGACTTCTGTTTTTCCGAAAGAAAGAATTACCTGGGATTTCTTTCAATCGGAATTCCAGAAGAAATATATTAGTCAGAGATTCATTGATCAAAAGCGAAAAGAGTTTCTTGAATTGAAATAAGGCCGTATGTCTGTTATAGAATACGAGCGAGAATTTGTGAGATTGAGCCAGTATGCACGAGAATGTGTCCTAACTGAGGCAATAATGGGTAAAAGATTTAGACATTTCAAAAATTGCTTTTAAAATGAGGTACGGACATTATGAATTTTTAGTTATGCCTTTCGGACTAACAAATGCTCCTGCTGTCTTTATGGACTTGATGAACAGAATTTTTAGACCGTATTTAGATCGATTTGTTGTGGTATTCATTGACGACATTTTGATTTATTCACGTGATGAGATCGAGCATGCTGAACATTTGAGAATTGTGCTACAAACTTTGCGTGATAAACAATTGTATGCAAAGTTTAGTAAATGTGAGTTCTGGTTGTGTGAAGTTGGCTTTTTGGGGCATATTGTGTCAGTATCCGGTATACGAATTGACCCGAGCAAGATTTTAGCTATTTTAGAGTGGAAACCTCCAAAAAATGTCTCTGAAGTCCGCAGTTTTCTAGGACTTGCTAGTTATTACCGACGATTCGTAAAAGGCTTTTTGATTATTATAACTCTGTTGACGAGATTTCAGAAAGATGTGAAATTCTAAAGGTCTGAAAAGTGTCAACAAATCTTTGATCAATTGAAAGCCCTTTTGACTGAAGCTCCAGTTTTGGTGCAGCCAGAATCGGGTAAAGAGCTTGTAATTATTAGTGATGCTTCGTTAAATGATCTGGGATGTGTCTTGATGCAGGAAGGCAAAGTTATAGCTTATTCCTCGATACAATTGAAACCACATGAAAAGAATTATTCGAGCACGACCTTGAATTATCTGCGATATTGTTTGCTTTAAAATTTTGGCTCCACTATCTTTTCGGTGAGAAATGTCATGTGTTTTTAGATCATAAAAATCTAAAATATTTGATGACTCAGAAAGATTTGAATCTATGATAGAAAAGATGGTTAGTACTGTTAAAAGACCACAAGCTTGTGATTGATTATCATCCGGGAAAAGCAAATGTTGTTGCTGATGCTTTGAGTTAGAAATTGTTGCTTGCCTTACTTGAGATGAATGCTCATTTAGTTCTATCATATGATGGTTCAGTTTTAGCCAAATTGAAAGCAAGACTGTTATTCTTACAGTAGATTTGTGATGCCTAAAAAGTTGACAACGAAATGATAGCGCAATGAACTCAGTTTGATTCGAACTCTGATTCAGAATTTCAAGTTGATGATGATGATTATCTGAGATTCCGAGATTGAATTTGTGTTTCGAGAAATTCAGAGTTGATTCAGTTGATTTTGAAAGAAGCTCATAGCAGTTGCTTATCAGTTCATCCAGGAAGTACAAAGATGTATAATGATTTGAAACAACTTTACTGGTGGCTTGGAATGAAAAGAGATATCTATGATTTTGTTTTGAAATGTTTGATCTGTCACCAAGTTAAAGCTGAACATCAGTTGCCATCTAGATTGTTACAACCGGTCATAATTCCCGAGTGGAAATGGGATAGAGTGACTATGGATTTTGTATCAGGTTTACCCCTATCTCCGAGAAAGAAAGATGTAATCTGGGTTATTGTTGACCGATTGACGAAATCAGCTCATTTCATTCCTGTACGTACAGATTTCTCGCTTGATAATTTAGCTAAGGTATATATCCCTAAGGTCGTGAGATTGTACGAGGTACCTATTTCCATTGTTTCGGATAGAGATCCAAGGTTCACATCACGATTTTGGAAGAAACTACAAGACGGGCTAGGTACAAAACTACATTTTTGTACTGCTTTTCATCCATAGACGGATGGTCAATCCAAGCGGATTATTCAAATACTCGAGGATATGTTGAGATGTTGCATTATTGATTTTGATGGCACGTGGGAAAAGTTTTTGCCATTGATTGAATTTGCATATAATAATAGTTTTTAATCGAGCATTAAAATGGCACCATACGAAGCCTTGTATGCCAGGAAATGCCGAACACCTCTGTATTGGTCTTAACTTAGTGAAAATAAATTTCACGGGGTTGATTTGATTAAAGAGACTGAACAAAAAGTAAAAGTGATACGAAATAGTCTGAAAGCAGTGCCAGATCGACATAAATCATATGTAGATTTGAAACGAAAAGATATTGAATTTGAGATCAGTGATAAAGTGTTTTTGAAAGTGTCTTCATGGAAGAAAGTACTCTGATTTGGCAGAAAAGGCAAATCGAGTCTGAGATTCATCGGGCAGTATGAGATCATCGATCATATTGGGTCAGTTTCTTATAGACTGTTCCTACCATCTGAGTTAGAAAAGGTCCATAATGTGTTTCATGTATCGATGCTTCGACGATATAGATCCAATCCCTCGCATGTGATTTTTCTGTCTGAGATAGAGGTTTAGTATGATATGACTTATGAAGAATAACCGATTCGTATCTTAAATCGTGAGGTTAAAGAATTGAGAAATAAGAAAATTTCGTTAGTAAAAGTATTATGGCATGAATACGGGGTCGAAGAAGCTACGTGGGAACCCGAAGATGCTATGATAGAGTAATATTTGAATCTGTTCAACAGTAAGATTTTCGGGGACAAAAATCCTTAAAGGGGGAGTTGTAACAACTCGATTTATATCCTAGTCGAAATAGTGGTTTTGGGACCACAAATCCTTGTTAGAAAAATATTTTAATATTATTTTCTAAGTCTACAGCATGTGAATTGGTATATGTGAAATGTGAAATTTCTGTGATTTAATTTGATCGTTTATGTGCTTAATTTGCAAAAATGACTAAATTGTAGAAAATGAAAAAGTAGCCTTCTATTTAATTAAGTGTCGAATTGATGTGTCTTTATAGTTAAGGGGTCCTTATGTTGTTATTATGCCATTAACTTGAAAGTGGAAAATTATGGCCATCCATTATATGTTTATAAATGTTTTAAACCAAGGTTAAAATTGGTATTTGGTAATTAATGTTAATATAATTAAAATAAAAACAACTTGAAGGCCATTATCTTCATCTTTTCACCGAACTTGAAAGAAAAAGAAAGGGTTTAAAGCTTAGTTTCATTCTGCCATTGGTAAGCTTAATTGAGGTATGATTTCTGATCCGTTTTCGATAATTTTTACGTTTTTGTGATCGTTGCTTTGTGTTCTATCAAGCCCATGCTTAAATTTCAGAAATTTTTGATGATTGTGTGATGTGCCATTGTTGAATTTGTGAGCTTTGTTATGTTAAATGGTGATATATGAAAGATATATGTTGGATTAATATGTTTTGTATTGAGATTTTTGATGAATTTGAGTTTTTGGGGCTAAATTGTGAAAATTAGAAGTTGAGGGGACTAAATTGTTAAATAAATGAATTATATGAGCTAAGGGAATATTCGGCCAAACATATGTATGAACAAATTATGTGTATTTTGTGATTTTATGAAATAAGGACTAAAATGTCATTAATGTGAAAATGTGAGGGCTAATTTGTAAAATGGCTAAATATGTGTATATGGATTGAATTGAATGATTTGGTGAATAAAAAAGTTAAATTTGAATGTGTATAGATCAAGAACTAAAGAAAACGAAATTAGATCGGGGAAAGTCGAAAGCCGTTGAATAGTCATTTTCGTCCGTTCTTTCCTGTACGAGGTTAGTCTATGTACAAATAAATGTATTTGAATTAAATTATTATTGCTTATATGTTAATGAAATGTGATGAATGGTTATTGGAGTTGAATATGTGAAATTTGAGAAAATTCTGATAATGTGATGACATCCGAAAAGCCCTGTACGAACCATAGGAATAGTTAGGATACATATGTCATGACATAGGAATCCGATATGTGTTATCGTGTAAGACCATGTCTGGGATATTGGCATCGATTTGTGATTTATGTGTAAGACTATGTCTGGGACATTGGCATCGTACTTGATTTCATATAAGACCCTGTCTGGGACATCGGCATCAATATTGATTACATGTAAAACCACGTCTGGGATGTTGGCATTGTACGAACTTTCCTAGCTATCTGAGTATCCTATTTAATTCTGAACGGTTCAACGGGCATTTCGAGATATGATTGAATATTGAATATGTATCCGTTCCAGGTACGCATGAAATGTATATGAAATTTGGCAATGGAAGATAAGTGTGAATATGATCATTTGATATGTGAGCTATATGAAAATGGGATATGTTTATAAGCAAGTGTTTATAAACATTTAAGCTAGATGAGAAATATGAATTTGCTATTGTGATATGCCATAGTTCATATGAATGAAATAGTTTGTAATTGTTTATTTGATGAGTTTATTTGTATATGGCTTACTAAGCTTTTATAAGCTTACTTTGTGTGTGTTTTATTTTTTTTATAGATTATTGAAGCTACTGGAAGCTCGAGGGTTGTCGAGGATCATCACCGCACTATCGAACTATATTTTTGTACCTTTTGAAAATGTACATATTGAAGTATGTGATGTATAAGCTAGAAAACTTTGATTAAGTTTTGAAATGTGTAAATATAGCCATGTGATATGGCTTGATAATGAATGTGTTTATAGAGTGAATTTAGTGCATGCTATGTGATGCAAAATTTGATATGTTTTGATGTGCTCATGAATGGCCAAAAAAATTGGTCAATTTTTGGTAAGTTTCATGTTGATTTGAGAAATGCTATAAATTGAAATGGAGTAATATGATGTACAAATCACATGATCTTGATGTGAAGTTGGTACTTTGAATTGGTATGTTTGAGTTGGATTTGTATATGGAAATGAACGATGTTATTACAGGTCAATTTGTGAATGATTTGGTATGTTTTTGGTTGCCTTTGGGATATGAATTGATGTTTGATTGATGCTTGTAGGTATGACCCAAAATGGGTGACAATTTGGCCTTGCAAATGACCTATAATTGCCCACACAGTTGAGCACACGGGCGTGTGTCCCGACCGTGTTATTCAATGTTCCAATTCGAAGCAAGTTGGACTTGCACACAGGCCAGACACACTAGCGTGTGACAGGCCGTGTGAATCAAGTCAGTATTGCACACGGGCCAGACACACAAGTGTGTGACAGGCCATGTGGTTCAAGTCAGTTCTGCACACGGGCCGAGACATGGTCCAAGGCATGGCTGTGTGAGGCACACGACCTAGCCGCACGGGCATGTGCCCTATTTTGAAAGAAAATTTTCTAAGTTCCGCAAAGTTTCCGTATGAGATTGGTTTAGTCCCGAACCTTCTCTAAAGCATGTTTAAGGTCTCGTAGACCTTCTAAATGGACTTTATGAGTATGAATTATTATGAAATGATGTTGTATGATTGATATTGTGAAATGAGTGTAAAATGTTCTAATATGTCCGGTAATACCTCTTAATCTTAGTCCAGCGACGGATACGGGTTAGGGGTGTTACACAATATTTGCAATTAATAATGAATTCTTGAGGATACTTATTTTTTTATATGTATTATTATGATTAATTAATTCTAAATTATACATTTTATCATTTATTGTATGTTACTTTAATTATGCATTTGTATTCTAAATATGTAGTTTTCATTGAATTTTTTTTAGTTTTAATAAAATTCCTCTTTACTTTCTCCAATTTAAAGTAAATAAAATAGTCTTTTGAAGGAAAAATAAGGTTACTTTCCTTTAGCTAAATTTAAATAATTTCTCTTCTTTTCTTTGTTTCTTTTTTATCACTTCAATCCACACGTAAGGTACAATTTTAAAATTGTTAACAATATTTACTTAAAATAACGAAAATTTTATTTTAGCCTAGCAAAAAAAATTACTTTTTTAACATTTCTTTTATCTTAATTTTTCAATATAAAATTTTTTTATTTGGTTCCTCAACATGAAGCAACCGGCTACAGGGGATCAAGCAAAGAGTGAGTTAACTAGTTTGTTGCAAAAAACCAGGTGACATGCTACAATGGGGCTCACAATGAGAAAGAAAAGCCAATAACAAAAGGTAGGGTCCACAACTTTTGATGATTTTTGGGGCTTTGCATCAAATTGTGTTATGAGATTGCCTCTTCATAAATTCCACGTTAATGGACCCCCCATCCCCTTATTTTTAAAATTTAGCACCATATTTTTTTTCTTGGGTTATAATAATATGTTCACTTTTGAGAATTTCATTTCTCTCTCTCTTTTTTTTCTTTAAAGGTAAATGTTGGGGAGTGAATTACATAAAAATATCAATTTTTTACGCACACATAACACCAAGAATGTTCAATACTAGCCATACAAGTGAATAATCATCACCAATATTTATGAGTACTCATAATGGCGCTTACACCATATCAGCCTTACCACAATTTCAATCAAGCGTCACATATCAAACACATTATGCACATACACACATGGTCACATGCACCCTTGCTCACACCTACATTTTCCACATTTCTCAATTGGTCACATTCACACCTGCACTTATTCATAACATGGCCGCACCAATCACCATTAGTAAGTTATCTCGTTGAACCCCTTCGGAAAATGCCCAATACTAGGTGGTCTCAGTACATAGCTCTACCTACACATAATTTGGCTTTCTTGTGCATATGGTGAGGGTCCCTTATCAACCGTGTGACCTAGCCATTCCATCTCGTAGCTTTCTTGTCTACATGGCGTCCAACACTAGGAACCACTCATGTGACCTAGCTGCTCATAACCCGTAACTTTCTTGTACACATGGTATACACACAGTATTACACATGTGACTTAGTTACATATGAAATTATTATCCCGTAACTTTCTTGCACACATGGTGAAAGTCCCTTACTTGCACACATGGTGAAAGTCCCTTATCATCCATGTGGCCTAGCTACATATCAAATTTTACCATCTTGTAGCTTTGCTGTGCACACGGTGAAGGTCCCTTATCACTCGTGTGACCTAGCTACATATGTCTGTATCTCTCGGTTTTTCGAAGGTTCAATCGAGAATTTCTTATTCCATACATTTTCATATTTTAGTTATCACCCAATGATTTCCATAATATCTAGCAAAATAATTATTGAACAAGTAAAATAAATGCATTATTTACATATCAACTTTCCATTTCACATAATAACCATAGTCATAGAAAACACCTTTAAGCACAACATTTCAACCCATTTTCCATGTCACCTATGTCACCTTTTATCATAAACATATTATTAAATCATTTCACCAACATAATATACTAAACATGTAATTCAGAAAAAATAATTTAATACCACAATTTAGGTTTCAAATATACATTACGACATTATTGCATTATTATTAACACACCAACTTACCTCGGATCCAGAAACGGCAATTTACCAAGTTTTCCGATTTTCGATTTTCCTCTCGTTCTAGGTCCAAATCTCATTTTTCGGGGTCTAAAACATCACATTTCACTTATTTAATTAATGTACTACTAAAAACAGTCCCTAACTCAAACTTTGAAAAAATTACAATTTTACCCCTAAACTTTTGCATAATTATGATTTTGCCCCTAGGCTCGAAATTTAAACTTCATCCCTTATTCTTATGTTTTATAACATGTTGATCATTTTTCCCTTCTAGGGGAACATCAAATTCTTGCTCTAAAATGCACTTATGTGCATTAGGTATTTTTACCGATTATGTCATTTTACTTGTTTTCACTTAAAATCATTTAGTAAAAGTTGTTTAACATAGTTATAAGCTTCGTATTTTGCCATAAAACATCAAAATAAGCACATTTCACCTATGGGTATTTTTCCAAATATGAACCCTAAGTTAAATTATTTCTAGAATAAGCTAAATCAAGTTATCGGGACTCCAAAAACGTAAAGAACATTAAAACGTGGCTAGAATGGACTTACCATGAAGCTTGGAAAGCTTGAAAACCCTATCCATGGCTTCCCACATGTTAAATTTGGCCAAAGCTTGAAGATGGACAAATTTGGCATTTAAATTTTGTTTTTAATTCATTTAATTCCCAAATTACCAAAATGCCCCTTAAAAAAATCTTTTGAAACATACCCATCCATGTCTATTTTTTTCCACCAACTTAACCAATGGTCTAATTATCATTTAAGAACCTCCAATTTAAAATTTCATAACAATTGGACATCTCTAACATGTAGAACTCAACTTTTGCACTTTTTACAATTTAATTCTTTTGACTAAATTGAGTGCACAAACGTCAAAATTTTCGAATGAGATTTTCACGAAATCATTACGTGAAATCTTAGACCATAAAAATATAAATAAAATTAATTTCTCAACATCGGATTTGTGGTCCCAAAACCACTATTTCGACTAAGCCCAAAATCGGGTTGTTACACTTTTAATTCTAGGACAGCAACAAACAACTTAATATTTTCATTTAGTCTATCTTCGAATCTCTTGCTCATGATAGCCTCGATGGATACACACTCTCGAGAGTATTTACTGAGTCGTACAAACTCACGCTCATAATAAGTCACAGACATCTTGCCTTGCTTCAGTTCTAGGAATTCATTTCTTTTCTGGTCCACAAAGCTTTGACTGATATACTTTTTCTTGAACTCTTCTTGGAAGAATTCCCAAACAATCTTCTCTTTTGGTACTATCGGTACCAAGGTGTTCCACCATTGATAGGTAGAACCTCTTAAAAGAGAAACTACACATTTTATGCATTCCTCAGCTGTGCATGATAATTCGTTAAATACCTTGATGGTATTTTTTAATCAGAATTCGGCCTTTTCTGGATCATCATCTCCTTTAGCCCGAAATTCTTCTGCCCTATGTTTCCTGATCCTATCAACTGGAGGTTTGTCTCATCTTACCACCTCTACTACTTGAAGGGCTACTAGGATAGATTTTGTGGAATAGGCGAGGGTGGAGGGAGTTGTGCATTCGGGTTCGTACGAACGAACTCCGTATACCATGTGTTCATCATGTGGAGGAAGGCTTCTCTAGCCTCTTCTCCTCCTCCTTGACTCACCATAGTGGGTCTATTCTCATTCTCGTTCAGCATCGTCCCTTCAGCAGGAGCCGACGCATTACTTTCTACGTCATCTGCCATAGCTCTTTCGGGATCCATTTACTATATGTATAAACATAATTTAAGTCGTCAGGAGTCATCACACTATCATAATAAAAACATTCTTACGTATGGCATATATAGCTAGACTCATGCTTATGCTACATTAGTCCTAGAACCGACTAAACCGTAGCTATAATACCACTAAATGTAACACCCCATACCGAGTCTAAGGCTGAGACTGGATACGAGACATTACTGTGCTTGAACTTTCTTAAACATGTACTTACGGGATATAAAATTTTGTTCCGAATTAAAAACTTCTCTTTCTTAGATGAATCATACATTTCGAGGGCCTAAGAGGCCTTAAACTTACATCCAGAAACTTTCTGAACTCAACCGGAAATTTTCTCTCAAAACAGGGATCACACACCCATGTGGTTTGGGACACGCCCGTGTACCCATGAGACACGCCCATGTCTTCCACCCGTGGTGGACAATGCCAAATTACACACGGCCTTGACACGCCCGTGGCCACAGACCGTGTGACATACCTTGATATACTGACTTATTCACATGGCTTGGAGCACACACCCATGTGCTAACCGTGTGTCTCACACGGCCTATACAAACGGCCGTGGGATTAGCCTGTGGTCTATACTGACTTCAGACACTAACATGCAGGGAACACACGGCCTAGACACATGCCCGTGTATCCATCCGTGTGGGTACTTAGAGGCTATTTACCAAGCCAATTACCACCCTGAAAATCAAGATCAATGTCATACCCAATTCAACAATTCAAAAACACTTCATCTAACATAAATAATACTACATACTTCATTGATATCAATAACCATACATACTTAGTCATTTTTGGTCATTCACTTAGCCATATATAAAAGAATAATTAACTTGATAGCCCATACTTTTACCTTTCTTAAGACATATTTCAAAATAAAATGCTTCCTATACATGCCATACTTATTATAAATAACTTGGCTATACCAAAATAGCGATTGATAGTGTGCTTCGAGCTCCGACGTCAATGATCCACAAGTACATGAAAGAAAAGAATTAAAGACGTAAGCATTTAGCTTAGTAAGTTTGTATGAAATGTATATAGCAACATATTCCCTTAATAAAAACCATTTATCACAAACAAAAGCATTGTAAAACTCAGATGCTTGAGCTTACTTACTCTTAAAGATTCATACATATCTCATGATACTTACTAGTCTCATGCTTGTGAGGTCAACAAGGTACTTGTATCACTTGTTCACATAGATCAGTATATTTCACTATATTAAATATAATCTCAACTTCATCATTCATAACATGAGTAATACTCTTAATTAACTTTAACTCGCATACCTTGTTGATAGTTTTACCTACTTAACTTTCTTGATTACTCATTCAATCTTTACTCTTTTGCCCGATGAATTACTATGAATAACAAAGGATACTGAATCTCATCTCACATGTATCTTGATGCGAATGCTATATCCTTGATATAGTCGTATATGGGATCTCTTAACTCAATATCGACGACATGTCTTGACATGGACTTACACGAAGTCTTCCTTGTAGGTTCCCTTGGGAACTTACCATTGCTATGTCTTGACATAGTTTTACTTGGTATCTTTACTTTGTCAATGCCGAGCCTTGGCTTGGACTTACATGAAATCTTCCTTGATACTTACCAACGCCATGCCTTGGCTTGGACTTACATGGGATCTCTATCTCATGATAGCTTTTCAATGCCAAGACTTGTCTTGGACTTACATGACATCTTTGCTTGGAGACTCACCAATGCCATGCCTTGGCTTGGGCTTACAAGGGTCTTCATCTCATAATAACTCTTCAATGCCAAGACTTATCTTGGACTTACATGAGAACTTGCTTGATTGCCGATTCCATGTCTTGGCTTGGTCTTATATGGACTTTCTTATCTCATGTGGTAGATCGAGTATCCTAAGTACTTCAACTTCAATCGGGACTTTCTCATGCTTAATCTCATTAATTTCTTTGTTTAACATATCATTAAACATTCTCATGAAGCTTGGAAATCATGCAAACTTACCTCAATGTACAAAATGTATGTAGGTAATGCAACTTAGTCCTCGACTTTGTTCTTGCCCCGGTTTCGATCCAGGCTTTGTTTTTCTTGATCTATAATAATAATACAGCTCATTTAATAATCACATTGACTAAATTGACTCATAACTCATACTTTGGCAAAATTACTAATTTGACCCTAAACTTTCTCATAATTACACTTTTGCCCCTAGGCTCATAAAATGATAGTCATACAACTTTCTTAAACTTCATGCTTAGTTGATTCATTTTCTCTACTATAATAATCATCAATTCTCACTATTTCCATTATGAATGACCAATTTCATAACTATTACAAATTAGTCCATACTAACATTTCTCATGAAATTCACTTAGAAAAAGATGCTTATCTAACGTCAAACTCTCATAATCTTCCATAAAATATCGTTTTACAAGTATGTCATACATGGGTACATTTTTGAACATCCATTTTAGCTCATCAAATAGCTAAAAATAGCTTACTCATGCAATTAGGATTTAAAAAATACGAAGAATATAAAAAACAGGGCTTGAATGCACTTACTAGCAAGCTTGAAAATTTTGAAGAACCCAAACAATGGCTCCTTGAATTTTCGGCAGCCTTGGAGAATAAGATGAATGAATTTTTATCATCTTTTCCGATTTTAATCATTTAAATTTTTAAATGACCAAAATGCCCTTTTTGATACATTTCATATTTTAACTCATTCATACCCAATTTTTTCCAAAAATTAGAAATTGGGAAAATTGCTATTTAAGGACCTCTAATTAACATTATAAAGCTATTTCACACAAATAGCTTCTAGAATCTTACATTTTGCAACTTTTGCAATTTAGTCCTTTTGGACAATTTAATTGCAATTTCACAAAATTGCTTCATGAAACTTTCACACTAGCATGCATACATAGCATAAACCTTAAAAACTCATACATATATCTCGAATTTGTGGTCTCGAACCACTATTCCGACTAGGCCCTAAATCAGGATGTTATAACAGGGCTGACCCGCTATGAGTATGTTTCTTAGATTATTATGTAATAGTCACAATATTACTCATATTTTGATACAACCAGAATGTCTACTGGAATAGGTTGTACAATAAACACTGATGTTGGATATACCACAATCCATGTAGTGGGATATGGTTGATCAATATATGATTTATCCCTCCTACATAATGGGAGCAATATCTTAGGTATTTTGATGGAGTGAGACTAGAATTGCATGGCCAGACTCAAATAAGTTTATATGAGATATCACACTTATTGTTTATTGTAGTCTATTCAGAAAATCAAGAAATATGATACTGGACTATACAAGTGTGACTATTCTATGACTTGTGTCCAATCTAGATATGAAGGATAAAATGATATAATACATGAAAAGATTATCACAGAATGGTTATGTCAAATCATAACTTCTTCTAACTTGGGTGGCAATGATGAATTGCTAGATGTCACCCATTGCTTGTAATGTTAGAAACGTTTTAATATTATTACCATTGTTATAACTGCCTACAAGGTCACACCCTATAGTTGAACTGAACAAAATTCAAATACATTTGGTATTGTATTTAGTTGTCACGTGAATTAAATTAATTGTTGAATTAATTTAATTTGATAGTTAAATATTAAAAACATTATATGTACAAACTTGTTGTATAAAAATAGAGAACATAGATAAAATTAATATATGAATTTGATTCATACAGAATATTAATTGTATATATTTTACTGAATTTATTAATAAAAAATTATATTAATTAATTTCGGTCAAAATATAAAAGACATGGAAATTAATATTATTTCAGAAAGAGTATAATTAATATATGAATTTGATTCATACAAAATATTAGTTGTATATATTTTACCAAATTTATTAATATAAACAGTTATATTAATTAATTTCGGTCAAAATATAAAAGACATGGAAATTAATTTTCTTTTGGAAAGAATATAATTAATATATGAATTTGATTCATACAAAATACTAATTGTATATATTTTACCGAAATTATTAATATAAATAGTTATATTAATTAATTTCAGTCAAAATATAAAAGACATGAAAATTAATATTCTTTTGGAAAGAATATAATTAATATAAAAATTTGGTTCATACAAAATATTAATTGTATATATTTTACCGAATTTATTAATATAAACAGTTATATTAATAAATTTCGGTCAAAATATAAAAGATATGAAAATTAATATTATTTTAGAAAGAATATAACTACTTTTTCTAACTTTCCATTTGCCTTCTCTATTAATAAAGAAATAATGCTATATTCTTTTGGAAAGAATATAACTCTTTTTTCTAACTTTCCATTTTCCTTCTCTTTTAATAAAGGAATAATCATTTTTTTCCTTTTCAATATATGATACCAAAGAGGATAAAAGGATGATAACCCCTTAGTGTGTTAAAGTTACCAACTTCATAATTTAAAAGATCTAGCAATCGTTTTTAATTCTTTTTGAAATGTTCAAGAGAAAATGGTTGTTCATTTTTTTACAGAGTGGACAACATAAAGGCCGGGACATTTTCGTTGTGGCTTGAAATCGACATCGAATCAACAGTATCCTTTCAACGTTTTCAATAAAGAAGTATATTTTCTACCCGATTCGTTCCTCGTACATGGATCCTTGGCTGTGAAATTTTAGAATAATATTTCTACTGCGCCACGGGGCACTGTCGCGTGTGAATGTGTAATGCAAATGTGCAAGTCTACACGTCGAATCAAGCAATTAACTGATGAGTGAGTATCGTGTTCACATGTATCGAAATTGATTAAAATAATTGGTTATGTTATTAATTATGGAAGAGAATTATGAAAGAAAAATTGAATGAAGAGACAGGTGACAAATTGATGAAGAGAATTAATAAATGGATTAATAAAATCAATTATGAAAGAAAAAATGCTAGGGCAATTGAAATATTGTGGCAATTCTAAAAGAATAAGTAGGGAAGATTTGTATTGTTGAATGATAAAGATTGGAACTACTCTAGCTTTGTTCTTATACCATAATAATGCCATGGAAAAATCTTGACCATTCTACTGCTCAGGGATTCACTACTACAGTCTGCTTCTTTCGAAACCCAAACTTTGAGCTACCATTCTTAGTTTTTTTTGTATGTCTACATAACTCAAGAATGATATCAAGATTGATCTTCATTCCCCTGTACAGATTGGAACTTCTATGTGTAGAGTGCTACAAATATTCTTTCGAATACTTGCCTATATCAACCAATAATAATCAAATCTATTTCATATTTTCAGAATTAAATTAGATCTACCAACATATCGTACACAGACATATATGTCTAGAGCTTGCATTCATGCATTTAAAATAATCACAAATCGAATGAAACAATAATCTACTCAAAATTATACTATGGGCATTAAAGATAATAAAAATTCAGCCAAATAATTCCAACCTAATGAGATTTAGCTCATGGATTGGACATCCAAATCCAAAACAAAACCATTCAACATCTTCATTTAAGTTCACGAATCACAAAGTTCAAATCAAAAAATAAATGCAGAATCGTAGGAATCTCTTGCTACTCCATCTTTCATTTTAATAATGATATTGATGCAAAACCCAAGATAGATTTCTCTTCCCCTTGAGTTTGTGACTTTTCTACTCTCTAAGTTGCTAGCCTTTCCTCTCTTTTCTTTGATATTTTCCACGAGAATATGATGTAAAGAGAAAAACAACTTTCTAATTCTCTCTCTCCAAAATTCCTATCCTCTTTTCTTTTCTCTTTCCCCCTTTAAATGGTAGGCCCCTCCTTCTCAGCATAGACCTTTTGCTTCCTCATTTTCAGGGAATTCATCTTGTCATATGGGTTTTTTACTTAACAATCTCAATGGAACATACACTAGATTGCTAGGTAGTATATCATGCCACAATTTGAATGTAGTTCACTCATAGAGCTAAGGCTTTTACCTTAGAAAATGGATGGAGCAAACAACTACCTCCTTAGCTACTCAGCCTAGAACTACAGTGGAATGTGTAACGGCTCGTTTTCAGTAAAATTGAAATAGTGGTTTTGGGACCACAAATTTGACGTCAAAATAATTATTTTATTAATATTTTAATGTCTACAGCATGTTATTAGTGTCGTGTAAAAATTTTGTTAAGAAATTTTATTGTTTGCATGTTTAATTTGATAAAAAGGACTAAATTGCATAAGATGTAAATTTTGAGTTCTATAAGTAAAAAGTGTCAAATTGCTATGAATTTTGAATGTGGGTTGCCTTAGATGTTAATTAGACCATTAAAATTAATAGTGGACAAAGATGGACATCTTTTAAGTGATTTTTGAAGGTATAATTAAAGGTTATATATGTAATTTTCAATAAAATCAAAATAAGTAAAAACAAAACCATTTTTTAGTCCATCTTCTTCTTCTTGTCGATTTTTCTAAGGAGAAACATCACCATTTTAGGGTTTGAGCATTCGAAAAGTTCATCCTTGTGCATGTAAGTGATTTTTGTCCCGTTTTTAATGATTTCTATGTTTTTGGACTCATTATAGCTTAATCTAGCTAGCTCAGGGACTAATTTGCAAAACTGTTGAATGTCTAGTGTTTTACCTTGAATGCATTTTAGTTTTTTGTGATGTTTAATGGAAGAAAACGAATCCTTGTTGTTAGATAAATAACTTTTGTTAAGTGATTTTTGATAAATTTGTCAATTAGGGGTTAAATTGAAAACTGTGAAATATTCATGGTGTAATTTGTGAATTAATGAAATGTGTGGGTTGCTATAAGGTTGCATGATATTCAGCTAGGCTTGGGTAGAGGTGAAATTGCATGGATTTCATTTTACGAGCCTAAGGACTAAATTGTAAAGAAATTAAAAGTATAGGGGAAAATCATAATTTTGGTAAAATGTGAATTTGAGTTAAATTCAATAGAATGATTATTGAATTGAAACACCCCAAACTCGGCCCACGAGCCTCGACCGGATCTGGCATGCTCCCCAAGTAAAACACTTCAAAAGCTTGTTAATTCGGAAAATTTGGGTGGTTTTGAATAAAATTGATTTGAGTTGTAATTAAATTGAAAACGTTGTCTTTATTGAAGTCCATATCTTATTAAAACATTATTTTCGTAATTGAAATCTATAAGTTGTAAGATGCGGCTGAATTTCAACCCTTTTGAAATTATTTTAAGAACACTGTTTAACATATGGTTTAAAATTAATCGTTTCATAACAGAAGTTGGAATGAAAGCATAAAATAGTTAATAGTAATGGCCTTATTACAACGAAGCAAAACTCAAAAATAAATCCAGAACTTAACATAAAAATCTGAAATAAAAGTAAACACTGAGGTGAGCACTGGCCACCACTAAGTTCCTGCCGACCCGGTCCATTTACTGAGTGTCACCTGAAAAGATATCCCACAAAAGGGGTGAGTCAAACAGACTCAGTGTGTAACAGCCAACACAAAGTCCCAAAAGATCTAGGCATATCAAGTCATATATATATAACAAATATACATAATGATGCAATCCCGAACCCAAGCCTAGATATCCACCCTCTACACATCACCCGTACCTGCCATCACACCGTGGGGATTACTAAATTGACCCTCCATCCGCTACACACCATCGAAGGCAGTCGCTGCAGACGAGTTGCACATCGCCCTTATAAATTGTGGCATAGCCACCAGATAATAACATGTGACATAAGCCACCACAGTCAGATTATGTGACATGAGTCTCCAGATTTTGTGGTAAAAACCACCTAATCACTTCCCCTTTTCATATTCACCCATATGCCCCATGCGTCATACAAACATGCATAAATCATGCCATATTCCTTATTTCATATTCGTTACAAATTCACATATGTGCCATAACAGATATTCATAACATCATTACCATATTAGTAGTAGGTTAATGTACCTGAATACTCTGTACCATTTAATGGTACCTTTTAGCCATATTTCCCATATTTCCATTAACACGTATATTAAACTAATACCATAAATCAATTAAGAATCAGTGTCTAGATCCCGAAATTAACCCTTGCTCTTGGTGCTATTGAAATTCCTATAAGCATATGTTAGATCCAATTCTAATATTTAAACCCAATAAATGGCCTTCGGCCTAAAACCACACTCGCTTAGCTTAGATCTCGAAATCTCGAAGACCTCCTCCCTTGTAGTCGACAATAACAGAATCCTGAAATCCCGAATGACCAAAACACAAATGGTCAACCACCTTCAAGGAGTCGACAAGAAGAATTGTAGAAGAAATCGATTTAGATGAGCAAGACAATCGGCTCTTGGTGCTTAGAAGAAATCAGTTCCAAATGGTGACAAAGAAAAGAACTTTTGGCTTAGAGGAAAATAGAAAAAGGTTATAGATTCAGCTTGATGAACACTAGGGAGATTCGGCTTCAACTAGGGAAAGAAAAGGAAGAGTATGGAGCTTTAGGGAGAATCGGCAACGATGGGATTTTGAGAGAGGGGTATTTGGCCTTTGATGAAAAGAAGAAGAGAACGTAGTTTGATGAGTTTTGGCTTATGAAAGTGAGTAGCAAAAAGGAAGAAAAAGAAAAAGGACACAAGTTAATTTCTTTGGGATTTTCGGCACAAATGACAAAGAAGAGAAGAGAAGCAAATTTCGGCACACCTATCCCATTATTACTAGCCGAAAATGCCATCAAGGGAGTCCCTAGGCCGGCCAACTCTTCTCCCATTATCAGTTTCCTCATTTTTCTCCTACTTCCTCTCTTCCTTACCCATTCAAAATAATTTAAATAAATCAATTGATTATCTTTCCTACCTTAGCCAAATTTAAAAGGTATCTGACCACATCTAGTGCTCATCTCCTTAGTGTTTTAATGCCGTCCAACTACCCTCTTAGCTTGACACAAAAAGCAGCTCAAAATTCCTCCCCTTGCTGCTCGAACCTAGGCCCTTTTATACTGCTTGTGGCATCACTTACTAGGGCTTGAAGTGGCCCCTCCTAGCCACTTTTCCAAGCCCAATCTTGTGTCTAATCTCTCCTACAATTTCTCTTATGGCCTATCAAGCTTAGCTCCACTTCAAGACTTAAAATCTGATAATTTCTAAGACATTCACCTACACTCTAAAGTTCTCAAAATTCATAAAACACATTCAAAATACACACAGGCATGCTTCCACATATATTTAAGCAAAATGCACAACCCCTAAATCCCGGATATTACAGTTCTACCCCCTTAAAATAATTTCGACCTCGAAATTACCTGGCTAGAATAAGTGAGGGTATTGCTGTCGCATTGCTTCTTCCGGCTCCCAAGAAGCTTCTTCCGATCCATGGTTAAGCCATAATACTTTAACCAGAGGAACTGATTTTCTCCGTAATACCTTCACATCTCGTTCCAAAATTTGAATCGGCTCCTCCTCGTCTCTTCAACAGGCACTACATGAGATGGATCCGATCGATAACGATGTAGCATCGAAACATGGAATACATCGTGCATCTGCTGCAATTCCGAAGGCAACTTTGGCTGGTATGCCACTGGTCCAACTCGCTTCAGTACCCGATAAGGTCCTATAAACCTGAGACTTAATTTCCCTTTGCGACCAAATCTCATAACCTTCTTCCATGGCGATACTTTAAGAAACACCTGATCTCCCACAGGAAACTCTATTTCCTGGCGCTTGAGGTCTGCATACGACTTTTGCCTATCAGATGCTTTTTCAACCGTGCCCGAATTACCTTAACCTTCTCCTCAGATTCTACCACAATTTTTGGACCCAAAACTTGACGTTCCCCTAATTCCGTCCAACACATAGGTGTGCGACACTTCCGCCCATACAGCGCTTCATACGGTGCCATCTGAATACTGGCTTGATAGCTATTATTATATGCAAATTCTGCTAAAGGCAAGTATTCTTCCCAACTTCCTCTGAAGTCTAACACACAGCCCCTCAACATATCTTCTAACACTTGGATCACTCGTTCAGATTGACCGTCTGACTGTGGATGAAACGCCGTAGTGAAATCCAATCTGGTGCCTAAAGCTTGATGTAGTGCTTTCCAAAATTGAGACGTAAACCTTGGGTCCCTATCCAAAATAATTGACACCGGTACTCCATGCAACCTCACAATTTCTGCCACATACAACTTTGCCAACTTCTACAAAGAATAGTCAATCCGCACTGGAATAAAATGCGATGACTTTGTCAATCGATCCACTACCACCCATACAGAGTCCTTCTTAGTAGGTGTAAGGGGAAGCCCAGTAACGAAGTCCATGGTGATTCTCTCCCACTTCCACTGCGGAATCATTAACGGCTGAAGCAATCCTGACGGAACTTGGTGTTCAGCCTTGACTTGCTAACACGTTAAGCATTTCCCTACAAAATCTGTAACTTCCCACTTAAGACTAGGCCACCAAAACTGTTCCCGTAAATCCTTGTACAACTTACTACCTCCAGGATGCATAGCATAAGGGCTACTATGCGACTCCTGAAGAATTCTCCGCCTTAACTCCTCGTTCTTCGGCATACAGACCTTACCTTTGAAACACAATACTCCCTCGTCATTAATACCAAAATCTTCCAACTCCCCATTCTGCACTTGCCGTAACTTAGCACTTTGATCCTCATCCACCAACTGACTTTCTTTCACCTCGTCCAACCATGTCGGCCTGACTTGCAACTCTGCTAACAAACTTCCATCGTCATACAAGCTAAGGTGTGCAAACATCGCCCTCAAGTCCGACACTACTTTTTGACTTAGGGCATCTGCTACCACATTCGCCTTGCCCGGGTGATACTCTATAGAACAATCATAGCCCTTTAATAACTCCACCCACCTTCGCTGTCTCAGATTCAGCTCTTTCTAAGTCAGCAGATACTTAAGGCTCTTGTGGTCTGTATAGATCACTGACTTTTCTCCATATAAATAGTACCTCCATACCTTAAGAGCAAAGACCACTGTCGCCAATTCCAAATCATGTGTCAGATAGTTAACCTCATGTGGCCTTAATTGCCGAGACGCATAAGCGACTACCTTTCCATCCTGCATCAATACACATCCCAAACCTGTATGAGAAGTGTCACAATACACCACAAAATCCTTCCCTACCTCAGGCTGAATCAAAACCGGAGCTTCAGTCAACACCCTCTTAAGCTTCTGAAAGCTCTCCAGTTGCTTATTTGTCCATACAAAAGGTACTTCCTTTCTCAATAGCTTCGTCAAAGGTACGGCTATTGATGAGAACCCTTCCACGAATCTTCTGTAGTAACCTGCTAATCCCAAGAAACTACGAACCTCAGCCACAGACTTAGGTGGTTTCCAATCCAATACTGCCTCAATCTTCCTAGGATCCACCCTTATCCCTTCTGCAGACACTACATGCCCTAAGAATACGACCTCCTTCAGCCAAAATTCACACTTGCTAAATTTGGCATAAAGCTTCTTCTCCCTTAACACTTGCAACACTATTCCGAGATGCTCATCATGCTCCTCCTCAGACTTGGAATACATTAGGATGTCGTCTATGAACACAACGACAAACCGATCTGAGTAAGGTTGAAAAACTCGGTTCATCATATCTATGAACGCAGCTGGGGCGTTCGTCAATCCGAACGGCATTACTAAGAACTCATAATGCCCGTATCTTATCCGAAAAGCTGTCTTATGGATATCTGCTTCCTTCACCTTAAGCTGATGATATCCAGACCGTAAGTCTATCTTTGAGAATACCGCGGCCCCCCTAAGCTGATCGAACAAGTCGTCTATCCTTGGCAAAGGGTACTTGTTCTTGATGGTCAGCTTATTCAACTGACGATAATCTATGCACATGCGCATAGTCCCGTCCTTCTTCTTCACAAACAAGACCGGTGCTCCCTATGGAGACACACTGGGTCGTATAAACCATTAAGCAACTCTTGGATTTGAGCCTTGAGCTCAACCAACTCCTTTGGTGCCATTCTATACGGAGCAATTGACACAGGAGCTGTACCCGGTAGCAAGTCAATTCCTAACTCCACCTCCTTGTCCGGGGGTATTCCAGGTAACTCTTCCGGAAAAATATCTACAAATTCCCTTACTGTTCTAACTCCACTAACTCCCTCTTCTTTTACATCCAACGCACTGACGAAAGTCAAGAATGCCTTGCACCCTTTCCGCACCATCTTATCAGCCTTTAATGCTGAAACTACGTTAGACAAGTAGTTTATTCTTTCTCATATCATAATTATCTCCTTATCCTCCGGGGTCCTTAACTCCATTCGCTTAGCTGCACAATCCAATATAGCCCGATGTTCCACTAGCCAATCCATACCAAGTATGAGATCAAATTTTCCGAAAGGTAGTTCCATCAAGTCGGCAGGGAATATCACACCATGAATCTCTAGAGGTACATTTCGAAATATCCTGTTCACTACTACAGTTTGACCTAACGGGCTTACTACAGTCATCTCCCTATCAGACAGTTTAGAAGCTATGCCTAGTGTTTCAACTACTCTATATGCAACATAAGAATGGGTCGGGCCAATATCAATTAAAGCAGAGTAAGGCTTGTCAGTTATAAGGAACGTATCGGTTATGACGTCCGGTGTGTTCCATCCTCCCTCCGATGAACTGCATACACTAGACCGGCTGTCTTGCCTCTGTACTACCAACACCTCTGCCCAGTGTTCCACGTCCTCTCCCAGAACCATTACCTCTACCAATCGGACCACGACCTCGCGGTGGCTGCTGTCCACCTCTTCTAGCCTGATTAAAACCCTGACCTGTTGGTCGGCTTCCGTCGATTTTCATAGGACAGTCCTTAATCATGTGTTCCTTCGACCCGCACTTAAAGCATCCCCCCGTCTTCTTCCAACACTCTCCCAAGTGCATCTTCCCACACTGAGCACAAGTACGATACTGCCCTCCTGCAACAACCTGCTGACCTCGCGGCCCATCAACTCTAGGCCTCTTTTGAACATTCCCAGATGACCCTGATGATCCAAAACCTCTCTTTTGCCTATTCCGATCTGTATTCTGTCTCACAGAGTCCTTAATCCCTTCAGCTACCTTAGCCTTCTCCACCAACACGGCAAACTCCCACTCTTGCTGTGGAGCTATCAACAACCTCAGGTCATCCCTTAGTCTGTCCTCAAACCGGACACATCGTTCATGTTCCGTAGCCACGATCCCTCGAGCATACCGGCTCAACCTTAAGAATTCTGCCTTGTACTCTGCTACGGACTTATTCCCTTGAACCAGCCCCAGAAATGCTTTCCTCTGCGAATCAATATAACTAGTCCCAACATACTTCTTTTGATATGCCTCCTTAACATACTCCCAAGTGAGATCCCCAGTTGTAGCACCATCCCGAACTGTGAGCCACCATTGATATGACTCATCACGAAGAAGCGATACCATTCCTTTCAATTTCTCCTCAGCAGTCAGATCCACCTCATCCATGATTCGCTCTGTCGCCTCCAACCAATACTCAGCCGTACTGGGTGCCACACCGGATACACTACGGAACACCTCAGCTCCATTGGCTCGAAGTCGCTCGGGTACAGATTTCTGAGCTCCCATACCTCCACCTGCTCCAGCCACCATCTCAAGAACCCGCAGACCGCGCTGCGTCATCGCATCATCCCCGTCGATCCTCGATGCTCAACTCAGTGTGGTGGTGGTGGGGGTGGTGGTACCTCATTTTCGGACCCTTAACCAGACCTAACAGGTTCCGATTCGGTCATTCTGCCTTTACCATGCCCTCGCATATCACGACCACGTCCCCTAGAACTCATGTCTACGATCGCGATTTTAATCTGAATTAAGGAATTTTATGCATTAGTATTTTGTTCCACTGATTATCCGCGAACAATTTTATGAAAGAAGTTTAGTAGTAATTCTTTCGATCATTTCAAAGTTTTCGTTTCAACCTAATTTAGAGAAACACAATCATTCGATAGTATTTACTACACATACATTCATCACTCGAATATTTTTGTCTGTTCTAATTCCAGAGGTATTTTCGTAATTTGTCCTATAGAGGTATTTTGATAAATTTCCAAATAGGGGTATCTTGATATTTCGAAAAATAGGGATTTTTGGTATTTTTGTAAGGTAAGAATATTTTAATAAAAGTCGAGGGTAATATGGAAATCTTTATAAACCAAGGGTATTTTAGTAATTTTACAAACTAAGGGTATTTGGGTAATTTTGTAAATCAGGAATAATTTGGAAAAAAACATCTTTTAAGATCTAATTTAAGGTTTACAAATCAAAGGGGTAATTTGGTGATTTTAAAACTAAGGTTTTTATAAAAAAAATTATAGCTAGTCCCTCTCGGGTTTTAATTATTGAGTTTAGCCTATGAGTGAGTCCTCTTGACTAGGGTGAACCGTCACTACGCACAAGGTAGGATTCGAGCGAAGAGGAGGTGAGTCACTAGGACTGCTTAAATACCAGGCTCTCCCTGAATCCAATCCTAGACATGCGCACAATGGTTGCCACACCCTAACTCGGTGACTTACTCACAGGTTTGTTTAGTTAGGCCTTAAAGTTTTATGTAATTCTGTATTGAAGTAAGCTAATCCTAGAGTTCCACAACGTAATATACTAATCTACGTTCCCGTGATACCCACATACAATAAATCACACAACAGTTAGGGGTACTTACTTGGTGGACTTCGGGGCGGAGACTTAGGTGCCATGCCTGAAAACCTGCTCATTTCACAAAATTTTTCACAAAACTTGTTTGGGCTTAATTTTGAAAACGTTATGGGCTTTAAACCCAAGGCCGAGAGTTTAAAATTGGGCTCTGATACCAAACTGAAACACCCCAAACCCGGCCCACGAGCCCCAACTGGATCTGGCATGCTCCCCGAGTAAAACACTTCAAAAGCTTGTTAATTCGGAAAATTTGGGTGGTTTTGAATAAAATTGATTTGAGTTGTAATTAAATTGAAAACGTTATCTTTATTGAAGTCCATATCTTATTAAAACATTATTTTCGTAATTCAAATCTATAAATTATAAGATGTGGCCGAATTTCAACCCTTTTGAAATTATTTTAAGAACACTGTTTAACATATGGTTTAAAATTAATCGTTTCATAACAGAAGTTGGAATGAAAGCATAAAACAGTTAATAGTAATGGCCTTATTACAACGAAGCAAAACTCAAAAATAAGTCCAGAACTTAACATAAAAATTCGAAATAAAAGTAAACACTGAGCTGAGCATTGGCCACCACTAAGTTCCTGCCGACCCGATCCATTTACTGAGTGTCACCTGAAAAGATATCCCACAAAAGGGGTGAGTCAAACAGACTTAGTGTGTAACAGCCAACACAAAGTCCCAAAAGATCTAAGCAAATCAAATCATATATATATATATATATATAACAAATATACATAATGATGCAATCCTGAACCCAAGCCTAGATATCCACCCTCTCACATCACCCGTACCTGCCATCACACCGTGGGGATTACTAAATCGACCCTCCATCCACTACACACCATCGAATGCAGTCACTGCAGAGGACTTGCACATCGCCCTTATAAATTGTGGCATAGCCATCAGATAATAATATGTGACATAAGCCACCACATTCAGATTATGTGACATGAGTCACCAGATTTTGTAGTAAAAACCACCAGATCACTTCCCCTTTTCATATTCACCCATATGCCCCGTGCGTCATACAAACATGCATAAATCATGCCATATTCCTTATTTCATATTCGTTACAAATTCACATATGTGTCATAACAGATATTCATAACATCATTACCATAGTAGTAGTAGCTTAACGTACCTGAATAGTCTGTACCATTGAATGGTACCTTTTAGCCATATTTCCCATATTTCCATTAACACGTATATTAAACTAATACCATAAATCAATTAAGAATCAGTGTGGGGCTACACACCTGGTTACTATCGTATTCACTGAATCCTGAAAGTCTACCGAACAGATTGTATTCCTCCCTAAAAATCAAAGTCAGAATCGGCTAGACACTAATACCTAATATGGCCTTGGCCGAATATTCATATTCCCTTACCTTGATTGTCTAGATCCCGAAATTAACCCTTACTCTTGGTGCTATTGAAAATCCTATAAGCATATATTAGATCGAATTCTAATATTTAAACATAATAAATGGCCTTCGGCCTAAAACCACACTCGCTTAGCTTAGATCTCGAAATCCCGAAGACCTCCTCTCTTGTAGTCGACAATAACAGAATCCTGAAGTCCCGAATGACCAAAATACAAATGGTCAACCACCTTCAAGGAGTCGACAAGAAGAACTTGCAGAAGAAAACGATTTAGATGAGCAAGACAATTGGCTCTTGGTGCTTAGAAGAAATCGGTTCCAAATGGCGACAAAGAAAAGAACTTTCGGCTTAGAGGAAAATAGAAAAGGGTTATAGATTCGGCTTGATAAACACTAGGGAGATTCAGCTTTAACAAGGGAAAGAAAAGGAAGAGTATAGAGCCTTAGGGAGAATCGGCAATGATGGATTTTGAGAGAGGGGTATTCGGCCTTTGATGAAAAGAAGAAGAGAACGTAGTTTGATGAGTTTTGGCTTATGAAAGTGAGTAGCAAAAAGGAAGAAAAAGAAAAAGGACACAAGTTGATTTCTTTGGGATTTTCGGCACAAATGAGAAAGATGAGAAGAGAAGCAAATTTCGGTACACCTATCCCATTATTACTAGCCGAAAATGCCATCAAGGGAGTCCCTAGGCCGGCCAACTCTTCTCCTATTATCAGTATCCTCATTTTTCTCCTACTTCCTCTCTTCTTTACCCATTCAAAATAATTTAAATAAATCAATTGATTATCTTTCCTACCTTAGTCGAATTTAAAAGGTATCTGACCACATCTAGTGCTCATCTCCTTAGTGTTTTAATGCCGTCCAACTCCCCTCTTAGCTTGACGTAAAAAGCATCTCAAAATTGCTCCCCTTGCAGCTCGAACCTAGGCCCTTTTATACTGCTTGTGGTGTCACTGACTAGGGCTTTAAGTGGCGCCTCCTAGCCACTTTTCCAAGCCCAATCTTGTGTCAATTTCTCCTACAATTTCTCTTAAGGCCTATCAAGCTTAGCTCCACTTCAAGACTTAAAATCTGATAATTTCTAAGACATTCACCTACACTCTAAAGTTCTCAAAATACATAAAACACATTCAAAATACACACAGGCATGCTTTCACATATATTTAAGCAAAACGAACAATGTAACACCCCTTACCCGAAACCTTTGCCGGAGTCGAGTATGTGGCATTACAAGACTCGACTACAAGTTCGGAACATAAAGTTTTAAAGCTGTCCAACTGCATCATGCTGAATAAATTGACCATAACTCGAGTTACAAAACTCGAAATTTGGATCCGTAAATTTTCCTTGAAACTAGACTTATATAACTTTTTACCATAATTTTTCCAGAATTTTTCATGTGGCCAATTGGTACAGTTTATTCCTCAAAGTTACCCCTTTTTCACTGTTGACGATTCTGACCTGTCATTACAAAAACTCATTTTTCTCATAGCACAAAATTTCAATAATGTTCTTGTTTATTCCTATTAAAAATAGACTCATCAAGGATTTCAACATATAAACCATGCTCCCTAATTATTTTTGTACAATTTTTAACAATTTTTCCAAGACAGAACATGGATTCACGAATTCATTCAGATCAAGTCTCACTAAAATTTAAATATCTCATAACATAAAACTCCTTTGCCTACTCTGTTTCTTTCATATGAAAATAGACACAATAAGCTTTGGTTCTATACATCATTCACCTTCTAATTCAACTTATCCTATTTTTGGTGATTTTTCAAAACTACATCACTGCTGTTACTAAAGACTGTTTCTTTACAAGATATGATTACTAGCTTATAACCGAATATACTCACATATAATTTGTACCATCCATGCATCTTAACCATTTACACAATTTAGCTTATACCTAATTCATTCGCATAATATCATAACATCATCGATTTAAAAGAGCACCAACATTTATAACCAAAGTCCCAAAAAGCATACTTGACTAAAAATTTAGCCATATTCGCATGGCTATTACATACTTGAACCAAAGTTTCCGTCAAACTTAGACAAAGTCTTTCCTATACATGCCTTCTTTGGAAAAACCAAAATGAAAGAGTACCTAAACAGTTTGATAATGTGGACGACTTTCCGAACGATCCCGACGAGCTTGTAGCTTGCACCTAATCTATAAAACAAAGGAGAACATTTCACACTAGTAAGCTTACTAGCTTAGTAAGTCCTAATCTCATGATAATAAAACATACAAATAATTGAAATTAAAACTTCCAACTTATTGTATTCCACATAAGCACTTAAGTAAATTACTTATACAAGGCTGAATACTAGAAATTCAATAACCCAAGTAAGGTAGAAATCATTTCATTAAAATTCATATAAAAATATCGCATGAAAATCTCCTTTCTTAGCATTTATACTTGAAAACCAATTGTTCCATAATAGCACATTCTAACTCGAATTCCATCATATTACACCCATCAATATTAACTTCAACACATATAACACAATTCTCATAATATTAATTCGACTCAAGTGATATTAAGCATAACATACCTTACATGCTTGCCTGAATCATATACTCAATAAATTAGCTTTAAGTTGTCTTGAACAAAGATTCGATTTGTCTTTTGTAAAATACATCACCGGCATCAAGCCTGCTAGGCGTAAAAGCCCGAAAAGTAACACCGGCACAAGGCTTGCTAGGCATAAAAGCCCGATAAATAACACCGGCACAAGGCCTGCTAGGCGTAAAAGCCCGATAAATAACACCGGCACAAGGCCTGCTAGGCGTAAAAGCCCGAGTCACGTCAATACAGTTAAACATTACCAACACACTTCATGACTATTATAAACTCATCTAATTCAATTGGGCTCACTCACATTGGACCAACAAAACCATTTTATCATTATACAATCCAACAATTCCCATCACATACTCAACATAAATCATCAACCTAATATGTCAATATACATTCGGCCATGATGTAAATGGATACTAACATCCATCAATTTTTAATATTCAAGATAACCATAATTAATTCTTTGACACGATTTAACTAAAGGACTTACCTCGGTTGTCGATAGTCCATGCGAATCGACTATTCGAGAACCTTCATCTTTCCCCGGTCTAATCCCGTTTTTCTTTGCTCTTTATCTAAAACACATTAGAATTTAGCTCATTTAATCGCATTTTATCTCAATTTAGTCCCAAAACACACAAATGAGCAATTTACCATTTTGCCCCCAATGTTTCCCATTTTTACAATTTGGTCCAATTTACACAAAACACAACATATGCAAAACTTTTCCAACACTATAGCTTGGCCGAATATCCCCTATAGCCATATGTGTCCATGCATTTCATTTATTTCATGTTTTAGTCCTTCAAACTTTTTATTTTTTTCAAATAAATCCCTAACATCCCATTTCATCACAACTTCTAATTCAAAAGAGGATTATTTGACACATACTAATTGAAATCTACTATCAAACATTCCAAGTCATACATATACAACCATAGCCGAATTTTAATGTGCCAAAATCTCAAAAATTTCCACATGGGTTGTATAGGATTCAAAGCAACCATTCCAAAAATGTAAAAATTATCAAAAACTAAGCAAAATACATACCCCTAATTAAGCCCCAAAGTGCCGAAATTTCAAGCTCCAACAATGGAGTTTCTTCCTCCAACTTTCGACCAAGAAGATGAGTAAGGTAAGGTTCTCTTTCTTCCCACTTGTTTTTATTATTTTATGTTAAAACAAACACATATTTTAACATATTTATTAACACACTAATATAACTTATAATTATACTAAAATAACATCAATTTTGTGATAAAAAGGCCCATTCTTAGTCCCTCTTTGTAGTGTATGGGCTAATTGCCCTTTTAGTACATCAACTTAAAAAGCCACAAACAATTTAGCACCTTTCACTTTAGCATGCAACTTTTGTGTTTTCTCGATTAAATCCTTTTTATCAAACTAAGCACCTAAACGATAAAATTTTTCTACGAAACTTTCACACATTTTCATTCACATATAATAGACATAGAATAAGTTATTTGAACATTTCTCGGGCTCGGATTCGTGGTCCCGAAACCACCATTCCGATTAGTGTCAAAATTGGTCTGTTACAACTCTCCCCCCTTAAGGATTTTCGTCCTCGAAAATCTTACCATTAAATAAGTTCGGATATTGTTGCCTCATTGACTCCTCAAGCTCCCACGTAGCCTCTTCAACTCCGTGACGATTCCATAGAATCTTTACTAATGGAATTCTTTTATTTCCCGAGCTAAGATACGGATCGGTTCCTCATCATATGTCAAATCAGATCGAATTTCAATCTCTGACGGTGTGATCACATGGGACGGATCCGATCTGTATTTGCGAAGCATCGAAACGTGAAATACATTGTGTATCTTTTCTAAGTCAAGGGGCAATTTCAATCTATAAGCAACAGGCCCTATACGCTCGATGATTTCATACGGTCTGATAAATCTCGGACTCAACTTGCCTTTTCGACCAAAACGGAGTATTTTCTTCCACGGAGAAACTTTTAAGAACACCCGATCTCTGACTTGAAATTCAATGTCCTTACGCTTCAAATCGGCATAAGACTTTTGACGATCCGAAACAGCTTTTAAATTATTCCTGATAAGAACCACCTTCTGTTCTGTTTCTTTAATCCAATCAACCCCGTGTATCTTATTTTCACTGAGCTCAGTCCAGTACAACGGTGTGCGACATTTTCGCCCGTATAAGGCTTCATAAGGTGCCATTTTTTTATGCTAGATTGGAAGCTATTATTGTAAGCAAATTCAATCAAAGGTAGGTATCGTTCCCACGTACCTTCAAACTCGAGAACGCAGCACCTCAGCATGTCCTCAAGTATCAAAATAGTTCGCTCAGACTGACTGTCTGTTTGCGGATGGAAGGCTGTACTAAAATGGAGTTTAGTACCTAGAGCATCTTGCAATCTCTTCCAAAACCGCGATGTGAATCTCGGGTCTCTATCTGAAACAATGGAACTCGGTACACCGTGCAACCTTACAATCTGTGACACATACAGTTCGGCAAGCTTATTAAGTGAATAGTCGGCACGTACCGGTACAAAATGAGCTGATTTAGTCAGTCTATCAACGATAACCCATACGGCATCTTTCTTACTCGGTGTCATAGGAAGACCGGATACAAAATCCATTGTAATTCTATCCCATTTCCATTCGGGTATCATGATTGGTTGAAGTAGTCCGAACGGTACCTGATGCTCAGCTTTTACTTGTTGACAGATTAAGCACTTAGAAACAAACTCGGATATATCTCGTTTCATGCCAGGCCACCAATAGAATTGCTTCAAATCGTTATACATTTTAGTGCTACCCGGGTGTATCGATAGTCGACCACTATAGGCCTCACATAGGATCATCTGTATCAAATCTGAGTTCCTTGGAACACACAATCGGCCTTTATAATTCAAACAATCATTTGCATCAATCTGAAAATCTGATTCTGTACCACTTCCACATTGACTCCGAATAGCAATCAACTTTTTGTCAACTTTACGTGCATCAAAAAAATCTTTGAATAAACATCGGTCTTGCTTGTAACTCGGCTAAGATCGAACCATCATCGAACATAGTCACCGTATGCGTTCAATGCGAAGAGCAAATAATGATTTTCGGCTTAACGCATCCGCAACAACATTAGCTTTTCCGGATGGTAGTCAATCACTAGTTCATAATCTTTCAGCAATTCTAACCATCTGCGTTGTCTCAAGTTTAGATCTTTCTAAGTCATCAAATATTTTAAACTTTTGTGATCTGAATAAATGTGACATTTTTCGCCGAATAAATAGTGACGCCAAATTTTCAATGCGAACACAATGGCTGCTAACTCCAGATCGTGAGTTGGATAATTTTTCTCATGCGGCTTCAATTGTCTCGAAGCGTAGGCTATCACCTTGCTTTCTTGCATTAAAACGCAACCCAACCCATTCAAGGAAGCATCGCTAAAAATAATAAATTCTTTACCCGATTCAGGCTGAGTTAACACTGGGGCTTCGGTCAAAAGGGCTTTCAACTGCTCGAAACTTTTCTGACACCTTTCTGACCACTCAAATTTGACATCTTTTTGTAGTAGTCTCGTCAAAGGTGTAGCTATTATAGAAAAACCTTTTACAAATCGTCTATAATATCCCGCAAGGCCTAGGAAACTTCGGATCTCGGAAACATTCTTTGGTGGTTTCCAATCGAGTGTGGCTGCTATTTTGTTTGGATCCACCCGAATACCTGACACCGAAACAACATGACCCAAGAAGTTAACTTCATTCATCCAGAACTCACACTTACTGAACTTTGCATACAATCGTTGATCTCTCAAAGTTTGTAGTACTAATCTCAAATGCTCAGCATGTTCCGTTTCATTTTTGGAGTAGATCAGTATATCATCAATAAACACTACTACAAATCGATCTAAAAACTGTCGGAAGATTCGGTTCATTAGGTCCATAAAAACAGCAGGTGCATTAGTAAGTCCAAAAGGCATAACCAAAAACTCATAGTGTCCGTACCTCATTCGGAATGCAGTCTTTGGCACATCTGAATCTCTCGACTGCAGAATCGATAATAGCCCGATCTCAAATCTATTTTGAAAACATCAAGCCCCTTCAACCGATCAAATAAATCATCAATCCGAGGTAACGGGTACTTATTCTTTATAGTTACCTTATTTAGTTTCCGGTAGTCGATACACATTCGCATAGTCCCATCTTTCTTTTTCACAAATAAAATCGATGCACCCCACGGAGAAAAACTTGGTCGCGCAAAGCCCCTATTTGTCAACTCTTGCAACTGCGCTTTTAACTCTTTTAATTCAGTAGGTGCCATTCGGTACAAAGCTATCGAAATCGGAGCCGCACCCGGCACTAACTCAATGCCGAACTCAATCTCTCGTACTGGGGGTAAACCCGGTAGTTCTTCAGGAAACACATCGGGGTATTCGCATACCACTGATACAGATTCAATTTGTTTCTCGAACATCTTATTATCCATTACATAAGCCAAATAAGCTTCACACCCCTTCCTCACATCTTCCGGGCTAACATTGAAGATATTGCTGTAGGCAACCCATTTACATCACATGATTTAATTCTGATGGTCTCACCGTTTCGACATTTCAAATCGATAAGCTTTCTTTTACAATCCACTACTGCCTCATGTGAAGTTAACCAGTCCATACCCAAGATTATATCAAATTCGTCAAAGGGCAACAACATTAAATCAGCTGGGAAGCAATAATCCCGAGTCATCAACGGGCAACCTCTACACACTTTATTAACAAGCACACATCTACCCAAAAGGTTGGACACACGTATCACAAACTCGGTAGACTCAACTAGCAGAGTCTTTCCGAATTCTAAAGTTTCACACACATATCAGTGAGTCGAACGAGGATCAATTAATGCAATTACAGTAGTGTCATAAAGGGTGAAAGTACCGGTAATGACGTCGGGGGAGGAAGCATCCTCTCTAGCTCGTGCAGCATATGCTCTAGCCGGAGCTCTAGCCTCAGATCGAACTGTAGTGTTCTTCATTCCTTTCTGACTACCACCTACATTGCCTGAATGTCTGGGTGGTCTACCTCGCATCGATGTGTTGTTCGGCTTAGTGTTCTAAACTGTATTTTGCTCAGCTAACCTTGGACATTCTCTAATAAAATGATCTGACGATCCACATTTATAGCAAGACCGATCATGGAATCTACAACTCCCTGAGTGCCATTTCCCCCGCGATGCTTGCATTCACTCTATTCGAGGGACGTTACCAACATCAAGCTATCGAGGTAGCTCGAGAGCTCATAGGAGAGGTCGATCCCGTCTAGGTGGATCTGTAGTAGCTTTATGTCGGTTTGTAATCGTCTCGGACTTCTTGGATGTGGAATTGAAGACCTTACCCGAAGGTCTTTTACGAATGTCTCTAGCTTCTATCTCAGCCTTTCTTTTCTCTTTCCCGAGCTCTTCAGCTTTGCAAGCTCTCTCAACTAAAGTCACAAACTCTTGAATTTCAAGAATGCCAACAAACATCTTTATATCTTCATTTAGGCCATCTTCAAATCTTTTTACACATAATAGCTTCAGAGAAACACACTCTCTAGCATATCTTTGAGCCCGACAAATTTTCTTTCATATTAAAGTCACGGTCATTCGCTGCTGTTTACTCAAGGAACTCCTTTCGTTTTTGATCAATGAATCTTTGGCTAATATACTTCTTGCGAAATTCACTTTGGAAGAAATCCTGAGTCACTTTTTCTTTCGGAACCACTCGATACTAGTGTATTCCACGGTGATATGCGGTGTCCCGCATGATAAGGATATAACACACTTGGGCATTCATCAGGAGTACAAGATAGCTCATCAAGTACCGAATAGTGTTATCAAGCCACATTTCGGCTCTCTCTGCGTCATCATCATCATTGGCTTTAAATTCTTGGCCCCAAATTTTTGAATTTTATCAACTGGGGCCTACTAAATCTCATCGAGATCTATCATCGGGGTGTTGAAGGAATCGGAGTTGGATTATTCGGGGTGGGGTTGGTGTACACCGGGTTATTTTGAATAAATTGGGCAAACCACTCATTCATCATCCGATAAACGGCTTGTTTAGTCTCTCCTTCGTGGCTACTCGAAGCAGTCGAGAGTCTCGTCGCGTCGATCCGTGTGCGGTCAGCGCTACGCTCTCTACATCATCAGCTACTGCTCTTTCAAGATCAGTGTCCATTTACTATATAAAACAAAGTTCAGGCTGTCAGAAGTCACCACACTATCAACATATAATAAAGGCATGTATAGCTAGACTCACACGCGCTACGGTAGTCCAAGAATTGACTAAACCGTAAGCTCTGATAACAATCAAATGTAACACCCCTTACCCGAAACCTTTGCCGGAGTCGAGTATGTGGCATTACAAGACTCGACTACAAGTTCGGAACATAAAGTTTTAAAGCTGTCCAACTGCATCATGCTGACTAAATTGACCATAAATTGAGTTACAAAACTCGAAATTTGGATCCGTAAATTTTCCTTGAAACTAGACTCATATAAATTTTTACAATAATTTTTCCAGAATTTTTCATGTGGCCAATTGGTACAGTTTATTCATCAAAGTTACCCCTTTTTCACTGTTGACGATTCTGACCTGTCATTACAAAAACTCATTTATCTCATAGCACAAATTTTCAATAATGTTCTTGTTTATTCCTATTAAAAATAGACTCATCAAGGATTTCAACTATAAACCATGCTCCCTAATTATTTTTGTACAATTTTTAACAATTTGTCCAAGACAGAACATGGATTCACGAATTCATTCAGATCAAGTCTCACTAAAATTTAAATATCTCATAATATAAAACTCCGTTGCCTACTCTGTTTCTTTCATATGAAAATAGACACAATAAGCTTTGGTTCTATACCTCATCCACCTTCTAATTCAACTTATCCTTTTTTTGGTGATTTTTCAAAACTACATCACTGCTGTTACTAAAGACTGTTTCTTTACAAGATATGATTACTAGCTTATAACCGAATATACTCACATATAATTCGTACCATCCATGCATCTTAACCATTTACGCAATTTAGCTTATACCTAAATCATTCGCATAATATCATAACATCATCGATTTAAAAGAGCACCAACATTTATAACCAAAGTCCCAAAAAGCATAATTGACTAAAAATTTAGCCATATTCGCATGGCTATTACATACTTGAACCAAAGTTTCCGTCAAACTTACACAAAGTCTTTCCTATACATGCCTTCTCTGGAAAAACCAAAATGAAAGAGTACCAAAACAGTTTGATAGTGTGGACGACTTTCCGAACGATCCCGATGAGCTTGTAGCTTGCACCTAATCTATAAAACAAAGGAGAACATTTCACACTAGTAAGCTTACTAGCTTAGTAAGTCCTAATCTCATGATAATAAAACATACAAATAATTGAAATTAAAACTTCCAACTTATTGTATTCCACATAAGCACTTAAGTAAATTACTTATACAAGGCCGAATACTAGAAATTCAATAACCTAAGTAAAAGTAAATCATTTCATTAAAATTCATATAAACATATCGCATGAAAATCTCCTTTCTTAGCATTTATACTTGAAAACCAATTGTTCCATAATAGCACATTCTAACTCGAATTCCATCATATTACACCCATCAATATTAACTTCAACACATATAACACAATTCTCATAATATTAATTCGACTCAAGTGATATTAAGCATAACATACCTTACAGGCTTACCTGAATCATATACTCAATAAATTATCTTTAAGTTGTCTTGAACAAAGATTCGATTTGTCTTTTATAAAATACATCACCGGCATCAAGCCTGCTAGGCGTAAAAGCCCAAAAAGTAACACCGGCACAAGGCCTGCTAGGCGTAAAAGCCCGATAAATAACACCGGCACAAGGCCTGCTAGGCGTAAAAGCCCGATAAATAACACCGACACACAAGGCACGCTGGCGTAAAGCTCGATAAATAACACCGGCACAAGGTCTGCTAGGCGTAAAAGCCCGAGTCACGTCAATACAGTTAAACATTACCAACACACTTCATGACTATTATAAACTCATCTAATTCAATTGGGCTCACTGACATTGGACCAACAAAACCATTTTATCATTATACAATCCAACAATTCCCATCACATACTCAACATAAATCATCAACCTAATATGTCAATATACATTCGGCCATGATGTAAATGGATACTAACATCCATCAATTTTTAATATTCAAGATAACCATAATTAATTCTTTGACACGGTTTAACTAAAGGACTTACCTCGGTTGTCGATAGTCCATGCGAATCGGCTATTCGAGAACCTTCGTCTTTCCCAGGTCTAATCCCGTTTTCTTTGCTCTTGATCTAAAACACATTAGAATTTAGCTCATTTAATCGCATTTTATCTCAATTTAGTCCCAAAACACACAAATGGGCAATTTACCATTTTGCCCCTAATGTTTCCCATTTTACAATTTGGTCCAATTTACACAAAACACAAAATATGCAAAAATTTTCCAACACTATAGCTTGGCCGAATATCCCCTATAGCCATATGTGTCCATGCATTTCATTTATTTCATGTTTTAGTCCTTCAAACTTTTATTTTTTCAAATAAATCCCTAACATCCCATTTCATCACAACTTCTAATTCAAAAGAGGATTATTTGACACATACTAATTGAAATCTACTATCAAACATTCCAAGTCATACATATACAACCATAGCCGAATTTTAATGTGCCAAAATCTCAAAAATTTCCACATGGGTTGTATAGGATTCAAAGCAACCATTCCAAAAATGTAAAAATTATCAAAAACTAAGCAAAATACATACCCCTAATTAAGCCCCAAAGTGCCGAAATTTCAAGCTCCAACAATGGAGTTTCTTCCTCCAACTTTCTGCCAAGAAGATGAGTAAGGTAAGGTTCTCTTTCTTCCCACTTGTTTTTATTATTTTATGTTAAAACAAACACATATTTTAACATATTTATTAACACACTAATATAACTTATAATTATACTAAAATAACATCAATTTTGTGATAAAAAGGCCCATTGCCGTCCCTCTTTGTAGTGCATGGGCTAATTGCCCTTTTAGTACATCCACTTAAAAAGCCACAAACAATTTAGCACCTTTCACTTTAGCATGCAACTTTTGTGTTTTCTCGATTAAATCCTTTTTATCAAATTAAGCACCTAAACGATAAAATTTTTCTATGAAACTTTCACACATTTTCATTCACATATAATAGACATAGAATAAGTTATTTGAACATTTCTCGGGCTCGGATTCGTGGTCCCGAAACCACCGTTCCGATTAGTGTCAAAATTGGTCTGTTACAAACAACCCCTAAATCCCGGATATTACATGAATTGAGCTGAATTTATTCATTTAGATCAAGATAAACCACGTACAGTTATAGATCGAGGCAAAGAAAATGCTTCGAATTAGTCGACTTCATATTTCTACGTTTATTGTTGAGGTAAGTTCATACGTTTAAGTTTCATTTTTTTAATAAATTGAATGCTATTATTGTATAGCATTAAATTGAGTGTTGACGGAAAAATCCAACAGTGTAACATCGATTGTCGACAAATAAAAAGGAATAGCTTCGGCTATCGAATACAAAAGGGATAGCCTTGGCTATCGATTATGAAAAGGGATGATGACGACCATCGAACAATGAAAAGGGATGGCTTTGGCTATCGATCTATGAAAAGGGATAACTTTGGCTATCAAATTATGAAAAGGGATGGTGAAAACCATAGAATAATGAAAAGGGATGGTAACGACCATCAAATTATGAAAAGGGATAGCTTCGGCTGTCGAACTATGAAAAGGGATAACTTCGGTTAGCAACTTATGAAAAGGGTGTGTTAACCATCGTATTATTACCTCGTGCAAACTTCGATAAGAGCTTTCAATGTAAATTACATTAGTTTGATGCAAGGTAGGTAATGTGTACCTTGTGAAAATTAAGAGTATGAATGTACATATATAAGTTTTTGAATTAGTTATTCTCATGTTGGATTGGGTTTACATACTTTGTGGTTGTATATTGTATTAGCAAGGTTAGAGTGTATGTATTACGAACTTACTAAGCATGACATGCTTACTTTGTGTTATTGTTTTCTATGTTTTGTAGTTTTTGAAAGGTCGTTCGGGTTGGAAAGCCGTTGAAGATCTATCACACCATCTATCGGCTCTTTCGGTACTTATGAATGTTTAATTTTGGTTATAATGGAATGTATAGGTATTTTGGCTAATGTTGGCAATGTATTTTGGCTATTGAAATGGCCATTTGGTTTGGCTTGTATCATGGCATTTTGGTGGTGTAATAGATCTAGGTTTGGCATGTAAATATTAACTTTAGAATGGTTGATGTTTGGTGTAACATCCTAAAAATCGGGCTATTTGGAATTTAATTATTTTTCTTATGTATGAACCGCTGTGATATTATTTATGGAATAATAAAGGTTAATTAAGGCTTTGAGTTGGTACGGTTTGGTAGAAAATTTTCGTTTTTAACTTAAAAGGTAGGAGCCTTAGCGAGTAGGGTGTTATAAGATTAAATGTGGATAATTTGACACAAAAGAGCCCTTGGTAAAGTGGCAAAAGTGAGGCCACTTAAGAGCTAGCATGTGACGCCACCAAGGGGAGCTAGGGAGCTTGTGTTCGAGTCGCAGAAATCCCTCTTTTTGTTATTTATTTGGACGGCACAAAGGAGAGAGATTTTCTCTCCTTAAATTCTTATTTTTGTTAATATTAGAGGATAAAATGAGCACTTTAAATTGGGTTTAAATTGCTTAAATATAGAGATAATAAGGATGTTATTTTAATAATGGATTATCATGGGATTTAGAATAGATTATTAAATAGATTATTATGTGAATAATTTAATAAGAGTGGCAAGGAGAAAAAGAAGGAGGTTAAGTGTTCAAAATATTTTGAATTCGTTTAAACTATTGGCCAAGGGGTGTTTGCCGAAATTTGAACACTTCATAGAGAAGTGGACGGCAAGCTTCAAAGGGGTGTCAATTGGCCTTTAAAACACCAATTGACCACTTGATTTTTCTTTTTCCATCTTTGTTGAGTAAAACCCTAACCCTTCTCCTCCTTATTTTTCTTCTCTCAAACCCTTTTTGCCGAAATTCTCATCCCCTCTTCCTCTCCATTATTTCTTTTCTCTTTTATAATAGCCGAATACCCTCCTCTATTGCGAAACTCTAAACACCTTCTTTCCCTCATTATTTTTCTCTCTAGCCGAAGTACTCCACACCTTGGTGTCGAAACTCTCTTTTCCCATTTGGTGTATCTTTGGCCGAATATTAAGGCAAGGGTAAGTTGCCGAAACTCTTTTCCATGTCCCATTCTCTCTATCGATTTGGTTGAATAGGGAAGCTGAATTATTTTAGCGACTAATCAGTGATAGAATCGAATCTATTTAGGTACCCGGGATTTTGAAGTATTCGATCCAAGTCTCAGTCCTTGTAAATGGGTTTTGGTAAGGATCTATTCTTTTTGGTATTCGATTAAGCCAAGGGCTACTAATAATGATGATGACCGATTGTAGGCAGTGAAGCAGATTGGTGAATCGGGTACCGAAGTGAGTATTGAGAGGCAAATAGGTAAGATTTGGGTTTAATTGGTAACCCCTTTAGATTTATTTGATTTGGCCGAATAGGCCATAGTACTAACCCATGTATTTGGCCGAATATAGGGACAAGTAGATCTAGTGTGACCGACTTCTCCATTCGGGATTTAGATTATTCGTGGGTGGCAGGTGTGTACATACACACTTATAATAATTAATAAATTGTATTAAATGCATGTTGTGTGTAAATCTGCTTTATGTAGTCATGGATTTAGTGCCTTAATGGTACAAGCGAGGATTCCGGTAAGTCTCTGTCAGTATGAGATTGATAATAATGCTTTTGGGAAGCATGACATTGTTTATATATGTTACTTAAATATGTGATGGCATGAGATCTGTTATACAATGATTTGATATGGGTTGATGAGTGGAGGGCAGATTGATCGTGCCGACGGGCACGATGTTGTTTTGGTAACACACCGTGACTATGGTCACCAGAGGTTTGGTACCTCCAGAGGTTTGGCACCTCATAGCGACTTATCCCCATGGTTAACACCACCGTGGGTTGGCCCCACTTGAGATCTAGGATCGTCTGCCAGTGATTTGGTATCACACGATGGGTTGGCCCCATCACCCGATTCGTGTCTACGGACACCAGTGTTTTGGTAACACATTGTGACTATATGTCACCAGTGGTTTGGCACCACCAGTGGTTTGGTACCACAACGGGGTAGACAGTGGCGTTTGGTTGGCTAGGTTGGGGACTTAATATTCTGCATATTAATTGTTATATGTTGTGTATGAAAATGTTTTTAAAACGGGGGAAGGGTTACATACTGAGTCATTTTAGGTGACATGTAGATCGCGGATGTGGAGCCGGGTTGACTCGAGGTGGCCATGCAGTGGGATTTAAATTTTAATAGACTTTGAATTTCAGTTTATTTATTTTTGGATTGTCGATTTAAATTTTATTTTGGATGTAATAAGGCCTCCTGACACTTTATTTTTGCTATTTTCATATGTTGGATACTTGTTTTAAACTATATTATTATTATTGAATTAAAATCACATGTTTTCCAGATTAAACCGAAAAATGTTTTTATCGAGCCATCGGGCACATTTGAAATTTGTTTAATAACTTGACTTAATTATTTTTTTTAAAAATAAACACTAAGTATGGTTTTACCAAGATAATCAAATACGAGAAGTTTTCAACAAAACTTAAATGGGTTTTAAAATGGTTTTCAAAAAGTTTTCCTCGTAACAAACTAGATTCGGCCATAGTGTTTGGGCCGGGTTTGGGTTGTTACATTTGGCTTGTTATGTTTGAAAGATGGATGAAGGTATGATAAGGTAAATATGCATATGGTAGGTGTTCTTATCCGGTAGGTGAATATGGTGACTTGGTGCATTAGTTATAAGTGAATTATATGGTTACTTGGAGCTAATTCTTGAATGCTATATATAGTACCTTTTTGGTATGTTTTTGTTTGGTAAAATAAATAGTACAATATGATATGAACTTTGTTAAGCCTTAGTTGAACAATTGATTAATTTTTGTTTATATTGGTACATGTTTTAAATGTTGTTATTTGAGGTGCCATTGAGCATATTGGTTATATATTATACCATATGTATATAGCTTAATTATGCATGCTTTTGGTGCCTTGTTCTGGCTTGTGCATATGTGAAAGATCTTGATTGTAAGTACATGTAACACCCCAAACCCGACCTAGAAGTTAGGCCAAATCTGGCGTGTCACATGGAAGTGTTTTTTGAAACCATATTTCTTGTTGTTAAAACTTGTTTGAGAGTTAAAGACTATTTGTTAAAACTCAAAACACTTAAGCAATTGTTATCCACTTGAAGACGTAATTACTTTTAAAACCTTATCTGTTGCGGAAGCATATTTAAAATAAACAATTTACAAAAACCTGATGTTTAAAAATTGAGTTGTAGAAGCATTTTAAAAACATTGCAGAAACGTAGTGTTTTGAAGACAGTTATTATTTTGGAAATCGTATTCCACTTTTAGCAGTTATAAAACATCATAAATAAATATCATAAATAATATGTTAAAAATAGAGAGGCCTTAATACAACCCAACTCAAAAACTGAAGTGCTTAAATAAGTGAACGAAATAGAAAAACATGTGTAACTGTGTGGTCGTCTCCGAGTCTCTTGCAGCACCGATCCTCCTAATGCTGAGGATTACCTGCACAGTTAAAAACGGGGTGAGTTTGTGAAAACTCAGTGTGTAATCCCCTTACCAGAGTAATAGTCAGTACAGAAACAGAAACCTAAATAGTCTGGGCCAACGCCTTTTTAATAGTAACAGTATAGTACAGATCAGAGCATACGTGGGCCAAAGCCCATTACAAAAACATTTGGGTCATAGCCCATAACACAATCAATTGGGCCTAGCCCAAACCAATAACAGAACAAGTGGCCTAAGCCCAGTATAGTGATAGATCTCATAAATAGATATGCAATAGTATGAGGATGCATCCCACCCCGATCCAGCCAACACACCACTCGTACCAACCCTACACTTACGTGGGGATAAAATCAACTCACCAAACCAAAGACACCAATGTTAGCAGGTTGCGGCCTACTGCAAAAATCGCGATAAAGGCGCAAAGAAAGTAGTATATATATATATACGGCTCTAAGCCTTCAGTATCGGTATTATAATTGGCACAAAGCCATCAGTAACTGTATTATGTTTGGAACATAGCCATCAGCGACGGTAATATTGTAACACCTAAAACCCGACCCAAACACCACGACCGAATCTGGTATGCCACTTGAAGAGGTTTTTACGAAAACGAAAACTTTGGAAAAACTTTTAAGTTATTTTTGAAACTCCAGGTTTAGTGGTTCATTTGAAAAGTTAGTAAAAATTATGATTAGCCCATTCTTGTGTTTAAGTGACATTTGTAAACACTAGTCATGACATTCTAGTAATCATAAGGTTTTCTTATAGACTTTCGTGCATAAAATCATTGATTTAGTTTTGTAGAAAACCCCTTTTATTCATCATAAGAAGAAAACATTTTGTCGATCAAATTTGTGATATAAAACATCTTAATAGTTAACCCATAATTAAAACCAAAATAACAGTGGCCTTATTACAAATCAAAAACCCCCAAAAGTAGCAAATGATAAATAAAATAAAGTTTTAATTGAATAACACTTGCATGGCCACCTCGAGTCCAATCCAGCCCAATCCACTGAACTAAGGGTCACCTGCAGTTTGTTTAAGCAAATAAGGTGAGTCACAAGACTCAATGTGCAATTAGTCCACTTAATCCACAAGTGGGCCTAAGCCCCAAACACAATCAGCCAAAGCCCAATCATAATAGCATAATAAAATAATCAATATGATAACCCAACCCAGCCTAATTTTCCATCGTCTACACACTGCTCCATATGTCCATCCTCAACACACCTGTAGGGATTTCTACAATCAATCCTCCATCCTTTACACACCTCTTTGGCAGTCATGCTGGCAGTCACACTGCTCAAAGTAGATATAACGTGGTCTAGCCACCGATAATTATGTGACCGAGTCACCGATACGATAATGAGGCACTGAGCTATCAATTAGTGTGACAGTGTCACCGATATACACTTCCCATTCATATCATTATCATCCCAAATCCCATGCACATGCAACATAGTATATTACACAGGTCATATGGTATCATACATTCAATGTTTAGAGTACACACACAAACATGTTATCAACATTAACTATAAGGCTTAATCGAAAAACACTAACCTGGGTTTTGGTTTTACCCTTCGGGGGTAACTTAATCACCATTGCCGAGATTTTCGACTTTCAAACATATCATATAAACGATTTATACACAAAAGGAAAAAGTGTGGTAATTACACACCTGTAAACACGAAGAACTAAACTATCGATCTCGTTAACGTTCTCACTCGTAGGGATCACGGCGATCTGCTTATCCCTTTCTGAAGCCGGCCCACAACCTGGTGGAAAGTCTCAAACGGCTGACACCGCACGTTTTTTGAACTTAGGGGTAGGGACTATGAGTCTGACCCCCTCCTTTGCTTGGCTGGTATTTGATTCCATGAAAGAGATCTTGGTCAGAAGACTGAGTTAAAGCATTGAATAGGATAAGGGTAAGATTATACATTCAACTGAAGAGATTTCTTACCTAGATCGATAGAAGCCAAAAGCTTCAGGCTTGGTTCAAGAATCGATTGAATCCCTAAAATGTTACTAAGTTGGAACCAATCCCTCTCATAAATTAAAAATAATGACCTTTCGGCCAACAAGCAAATAGGAAACTCATACCACCATTCGGCCAACACTACTTACCAAAAGTCTTCCAACCGCAGGCCAGATGCAGAAAAGAATGCGAACACAAAGCCCCTCCTACATTCGGCCAAAGCACCAAAAGTACCAAGTTAACCCCCTTCGGTTTACCAACCAGCAAGAGAATAAGAAAGAATCAAAAAGAAGAAAATGCTTACCACCAATTAGGAAGATATCGATTAAGAGGGTTGGGAGAAAAGGGCAGCGACAATCCTCTAAAATAAGAACAAACGCAGAGAAATGGACAGTCAAAGATTCGACTATAGAGAAGAAAAATGAAAGGAAAACCCCAAAAAGGAGTAATGGAAAATAGATTCGGCTTTGAGGAGAAGAATAGAAGAGAAAGGTTAATTACCACAAAAGAGGAGATGAAGATTCGGCTAAAGAGACAAATGGGAGCAAAGAAGCGAAGAAAGCACCACTCACTACTCTTATATTTGACTAGAATAGAAAGTGGTAGAGGAGAGGGAAAATTCGGCTTTGACAAAGAAGAAAGTGATAAGAGGGTTCAGCTGGAGAGAAATGAAGGGTAAAGTAATTATAGAGTAAAAGAAAAGAAAGGGGATTGTAAAAGAAAAAATCGAAATGGTGTGAATAGACTCGGCTATACACCAAAGAGAATGATTTGATTCGAGAGCAAAAGAAGAAATAATGCTGCTTGCTAAAAAGAGGTCACCTGCCGAAAATGAAGAAGGGGTTAAGAACATTCGGCTCCTTCAAAGTTTAAGCTACCCAAAGTGCACCCAAAATGGCACATCTACACTCTCAAAACTGAAAATGACAAAAAGTAATTAGGAAAGGTTTCGGCACACCCCTAGATACTACTAACTCAAAACCAATCCCCCCTAACAAGCTTCCCCAACCGGCCAACATCCTCACCAAGCTTCAAATCCCACATTTTCCTCCTATATTCACTCTCCTCCCCACATTCAAATTGGTTTGAAAGGTTCAACTTCCACCTTTCACTCATGACCACTTATTCAAATTATTTGACTTGTTCAACCTTCACTCCTTAGAGTCCAAACCGAACACACCTCCTCTTCATCCCAACGCCAAAATAAACTCCAAAAAAACAATCCATGCGACTCGAACCTACTCCCACACTGCTCCCACGTGGCGTCACTGACCAGCACCTTAAGTGGCGTCTCCTTGCCACTTTACCACAGCACTTCTTGTGTCAACAACCACAAGCAATAAGACTTAACATCTGCCGCAACCAGCTCTCCTCTAAAGTGCCCAAAATTGAATTTTTTACCAAGGCTTCAGCATAACCCCGAGCCTTTCCGGGCCCCTAAACACACTCAAACAACAGGTAAAGCAAAGCAACACACAAAAGCATAATGAACGTAAAGCCCCTAATTCCCAAATGTTACAAATATAATCGGCACACAGCATTGGGTAAATATGATCGACACAGAGTCATCAGTATATGTGTTAGGCACATAGCCATTGGTAAATACGATTGGCACAAAGCCATAATCAAGATGGCACAGAGCCGTAATCAGATTACGTGGTTTTAAGCAGTTCGTTGGTCTACAGTTTCCTCGGTCGACCCGTGCGACCTTAACAAATCAATATTGAATCCATAATCATCATACAACCCGTGCGACCCAATCAGAATTTCCTCCGTATCAATGTCCCAACCCCATGCAATATGTCGTGTATGTCATGCTCAATCGCTACACGTATATGCAAAATGGCCATGCTCAGTAACAGTCATTTAAACATATATTAACAATATACCAGTCACACGCCCACAGTCAAGTCAGTTAAAACACAGTCATATTAGTCAAATTCATAGTCTAAGTCAATCATTTACCTACAAAGGCAAAATAGTCCTTTTACCCTATAAGGGTATTTTGGTAATCCTACCCTTTAGGGGTATTTCGGTAATTCTACCCTACAGTGGTATTTCGATCATTTTGCAAACTGGGGGTATTTCGATAATTTTGCAAACTGAGGGTATTTTAGTAAATTTACAAATCGGGGGTATTTCGGTAATTTTACAAATCGGGGGTATTTCAGTAATTTTACAAACCAGGGGTATTTCAGTAATATTACAATCCAAGGGTATTTCAGTAATTTTACAAATTAGGGTTATTTCGGTAATTTTGCAATCTGAGGGTATTTAGGTAATTTTGCAAATTAGGGGTATTTCAGTAATTTATTCAACCCCTCAGAAGATTTTATAGTTGCCTCGAGCGACTCAAGTATTCTAAACAGAGATAATGATGCGAATAGGCCTAAGGCCTATTCTCGGCCCAAGTGGACCCACACGCTCGTGTGGCCCATTTAGCCCAAATCTAGCCACAGATATGAGCTTCACATAGACCAGTCCAATATGTACTACAAAATCATACAATTTATTCATATGGGCCCACGGGTCGATTGGGCCCACTTGGCCCAAAGCAGCCTAAACCCATGAACACTCATGATGGCCTCAACTATCACGTCAAAGCTCCCACACGTCCACTCGCACGCTCGTGTGGCTATCATCGTCGTGTGACAGACATTTCTGCATTTGCGCTCTACAGTTAAAGTAGTGCGAAATACACACCTGATAGGAATCTGGAGTTAATCCGCACTCCGAACACTCCTATGCCTAAACGCCAACCAAGGTATGCTTACTCTCCTCATAGATCGCTCTATTTAAAGCCAGCTTCTCGCCTACTCTCATGCTAGCTTCCCGACGTGGGATCCCTCCATCAATCCTCCAAAACCGTCCCAATAGCAAAATAGTCACATTTTGCATGCAAGGGGTTTCAAACTCAGGCTCCCCTGCCACCTTAATGACGCCACAACCATTGGACTACAAGTTCATCTTGTGTCATGTTTTCCCCAACAATATTCTTAAAGCCTACTTACTTACATCCAGGGTTTTATTCACCTGAACCCAAGACTTCTTCAATACTTCTCAGGACCCTTAACCACCAAACCAGACATACTTTTAGGTTATTCATATGCACAACTAAATTCACATTCCTCCCGCATGCGAAGCCCATTTCTTCTAGGCCCAAAATTTGGGGCGTTACAGTACATGCCTAGTTGGGTGAGAAAAATGGCTTGCAAAATGGCCTATTTTCATCCACACAGGCAGAGACACGGGTGTGTGTATCAACCATGTGTCCACTGTAGCTTTCAAAGGATTGCAAGTTAGGTTTTTACACAGCCTAGCACATAGCCTGGCACATGGGCGTTTGAGGTTATTTCGAAAGGTACACAGCCTGGCACATGGTGCCTTAGCCGTGTGACCCAAGTCAGTGAGTTACACGGGCATGGACACAGGCTGGGACACGATCGTGTGAACCCTGCAGTGATGAAAATTATCATTGTTTTCTAAAAAATTCTTTGAGTTTTTGATTTAGTCCCGACTTGTTTCTAACGGTTATTTAAGGCCTTGAGGGCTCGTTTAAGGGACACTATGTATGTTTTGAATTGATTTTAATGTGTTTATTGATATGATTCGAAAAGTTTTAAATTTATGTCTATTTGATTTGAAAACTCTAATAATGCTCTATAACCCTATTCCGGCGACAAATACGGGTTAGGGGTGTTATAGAGTGTCCCTAAATCATTATTAATACAATTGTTTTTTTACTCACTCTTATTCGAACTTGTTTTTCTGATCAATATTACGATGGAGCAAACAAAGAATTACTGACCTACTCAACAGTTTCAAACATTGGAGTGTAAAACTATTGCCATGGTACTACTTATTATTCATAACTAAATTATTGAATTTAGGTTCAAGAAATTCTAAATGCATTAAAAGAACCCTACACAAATTAATTGCAATGATACTTATTTAATTGCAATGATACTTATTCTACTTTTAGGAATCAATTTTCAAATACCTATCATAAGCTAAACATGCTTAATCAACTATCACGATTTTCTAAATTAATCAAAGAGTTATTATCCTCATCGAACATCACCGATACCAATATACTCAGCCTAGTTTGGCAATTATTTGACATTTTGATGTATGGCAAAATGAATGGCAAAATTCATGAATATTAAAACATAAACCTACTACATACTATATTTACAACACAACACACCCCCAAACCTAAAGGATGCAATATCCTTAATGCATGAACAATTAAACATGACAAAATGCAATGACAACCAAATATGAATGCATGAAACATGTGTTACAAAATGAAAAAAAAAAATTGCAAATAAAAACAAAAGCTTGGAAGGAATTGGGTTACTCTAATTGGGTAGGGTTGATCTTCTGGAAGTGCGTTTGTAGCGCGGTTGCCTCTCCACTTCACCAACATTAGCTTGAATTGATTTCCCAGTAGCTCGCTTGAAGCTCTTCCTTTTTAGCTAGTTGATTGCCAACTCTTCTTCATCATCAGTATCTAACTTCGTGATATCATCAATCAATTGATGAACCGCACGTTCTTGCTCTGTCATAGGTGCAGTGGATTTCAGTGTAGTGGTAGTGTCAGCAGGTGTAGCAGTTTGAGTCATATCAGCATTATCTTTATCAGATTCAATATGTACAGATTCAGTTTTCTCCACTTCTCCCTCTTTTTTTATTGTCTTCTTCTCCATCATTATCATCATCGTTTGGTTCCAACAACAATTCATTATGAAAAACAAAGAATGTAGGCATAGGTCGAGTAAAGTTCTTCTGAAGAGATTTCTTAATGGCATTATCCCTTCGCCGGACATATTTCTAAAATATAGCCATTTCCCCTTGAGCTCGGCCAAGATCAGTGGCTAGCCTTAATTGGTGTTGCTCTATCATCTGAAATAGTTGTTGCAACATCTCAAGAGTATCAATCATTTTCTATTCAAAGTCACTGTGAGACATTGATGGGGCAACATCAGAAGTCATAGGAGGAGAAGTTGTGGATGTAAAGCCCAGATGCCGTGGCATTTCCTCATCAGAGAATCTCAGGGTAAGTTGCCTTGTTATGACTCCTTTGTTAGGGATTGTTTCTTCATTCGCTTAAATAAGAACCTTCACCCTCTAAGAAAGTGTCGTAATAGGTGACAGAAAATTTAAGGTTTCGACATTCTTTTGGGAGCAGCGGTGGACTTCTCTAAAGATAATGCTTCCAACATTGATCTTTCTGGATGTCATAATTGAGTGTAATAAAAATAGGTGTTCTTTTGAAATAGTTGAGTTGTGAAGAAAAGGGATGAGATGAGTTTTAAGGAAATGATACTAGGCTCTACAATGATGCTTCAACGATACATAGTCAACGGTGTAGCAATCATTTCGAGAAACCGTCCACTTCATCCCCTCTACACATAAATATATCAGAACTTGGTTGAGTCCTTCAGTTGTCACGGTTTTGAAAAATTGGGCGTATTCATCAGGGTCGTCAGATAATCCATGTTGCGCACTGATGGTGTCTTCATCGAACATCATCGAGACACCACACACATATATAAAAGCATTATCAGGAGAGGCGAGATGAGCATAACATTCTTTCACTACCTTGGTGAGAATGTCATTGCGGTGGAGACAGAGGATTTGCCACCCATGCTTCTCCATGACCAAAGAGATTGCTCCAGAGTAGCCCATAAAGGGGGCATCTTGGAAAAGGAAACCTTTTTCCATGCAAAATGGCCTCTTTGATATGTTCTAGGTATACTTATATTCCACGATTTTGCTAAAGAATGTCCGCGGGTGCACAAAGGTAGAAGGAGATGGTGCTTGGCGAGCCATTTGAGAGAAAATAGTAACTGGAAAATGAAAAATATGAAACCTTTATAGTTTTATGGATTAAAAATAAAGAAGAGTGAATAAGATGAAACGGAAAAGAAGTTAGAAAAGAAGTGAATCAACAAGGGTAAAACGTGAGAGAAAATATAGCAATGACGTGGGGGATAAGATTAACCTGAGATTGTGCCCTAACACAGAAAAAAGAAAAATTGAGCAGGAAAAAGAAAAATAATAGACAAATTATTAAACAAAAAAATAACTAATAAATTAAATAGGTTGATTTATACAAAGCTAGGCCATAATGTCCCTACAACAAAAGAAAATAATAGTTAAGTAAATTGATTGAAGAAACTAAACAAAGAAATTAAAGCAAAGTAAATGAATAAAACAGTGCAGGAAAGAAATATTAAGCAATTGGAAAAGTGATGGAATTTTTATCACGAATTATAGGAGCTCCAAAGTAATGCTTTAATTGTTGGCCATTGACTTTAAAAGTAGAACCAATCTTGCTATCTTTGACTGCTACAGCTCCATGAGAAGAGACATGCACTATCTCAAATGGGCTAGACCAACGAGATTTTAATTTGTCAGGAAACAATTTAAGCCCAGAATTGAATAACAAGACTTGTTGTCCAGGTGTAAATTTTCATGGTAAAATCTTGTTGTCATGCCATCGTTTAGTCTTTTCTTTGTAAATACCACAACTAAGAGCTCGTTCTCAGTGGTGGTATAATTTAGCTATGAATCTGTCAATGTATGGCTTGTGTAGTAGATAGCATAAATACCTTGTCCTTTCTTTGCCCAAGTACTACTCTTATGTCAAAATCACTAGCATCACACATCAATTCAAAAGGTAAAGTCCAATTTGGTGTTATGACTATTGGTGTTGTGGCTAGCCACTTTTTCAATTCCTCAAATGCTTGTAAGCGCGGCTTATCAAAATTGAAAGAGCTGTTGTGTTCTAACAATGTACATAGAGGTTTTGATATTTTTGAAAAATCTTTGATAAATCATCAATAGAATCCTGCATGGCTAAGAAAACTGCGAATGCCTTTAACTGTGAAGGGTGGTGGCAATTTCTCAATAACCTCAATCTTTGCTTTATCGACAGTAATCCCTTGCTACAAAATTTTATGTCCCAAAATAATGCCTTCATAGACCATGAAGTGGTATTTCTGCCAATTAAAAACAAGGTTGGTTTCTTCACACCGAAAAAGAACTAACTTCAAATTTTTTTAAACAATCTTCAAAGGTATCGCCGAACACCGAGAAGTCATCCATAAAAACTTCGTAAATTTTCTCCACCATGTCCAAAAATATTGCCATCATGCAACGCTGAAATGTTGCAAGGGCATTGCATAATCCAAATGACATTCGTTTAGACATAGACGTTCCATAATGACATGTGAATGTGGTCTTCTTTTGCTCAGTAGGAGCTATGAAAATCTGGTTTAACCCCAATAACCATCTAGAAATCAATAGAAAGCTTTCCCCACTAGTCTATCTAACATCTGGACGATAAATGATAGAGGAAAATGGTCATTGTTGCTTTGTTCAGTTTCTGATAGTCCATACAAACCCTCCATCCTGTGACAGTAAGAGTAGGAATGAGTTCGTTGTTATCATTGCTTACCATGATGACACCTCTTTTATTAGGTACACATTTAATAGGGCTCACCCAAGAACTATCAGAAATTTGGTATATAAGTCTCGCATCCAGCCATTATAATATCATTTTTGACAACTTCATTCATAATGGGATTCAATCTTCTCTGCTACTCGATAGATTTGTCATGGTAATCCTCTAGTAATATCTTGTGCATGCAGATTGCTAGATCGATTCCCTTAATGTCCGCAATCATCCACCCCAATGACTTCTTAGATTTCTTTAAAACTTTCAACAATTAAGCCTCTTGATCTAATGTCAATGTCATAGAGATAAATACATGAATTATGTTGTTATCTCCCAAGTAAGCATACTTTAGATGTACTGGTAAAGGCTTTAATTCCAACGTAGGAGGATCTTCTATGGATGGTGGATGAGGTTTAAAAGAAAGCAATGATAAATTTAATGATTCAAAACTTCTCCTTGATCCATTCTCAATTTTCTTAGCTTCCATCAGTTAACCAAGCTCTTCAATCATTTCTGCTTCAACTAACTCAAATGAGTCTACATCATCATTAAAATTATTGTTATAAAATTTTGCAAATTCTTCCTAAACTATTGCGTCAACAATCTCAACAGCATGACATTCTTCATCTCTAATTGCACACTTCATAGCATCAAAAACATTAAAGGTTATCTGTTGATCATTAACTCTCATAGTTAATTCACCATTTTTTACATTAACTAATGGTCAACCAGTTTTTAGAAAAGGTCTCCCAAGTATTATTGGGACCTCTTTATCAGCCTCACATTCCAGAATAATAAAATCTGCTGGAAAAATAAATTTATCAACTCTTACCAACACATATTCTATTTTACATTCTGGATGTGTATATGAACGATCAACTAATTGCAATGTGACAGTTGTAGGCCTCGCCTTCCCTATTCCCAGCTTCCTAAAAATAGATATAAGCATTAGATTTATACTTGCACCTAAGTTGCATAATACTTTGCCTACATAATGGTTTCCAGTAGAACAAGGTTTAGTAAAACTCTCTAGATCCTTCAATTTTGGTGGCAATTTGTTTCTCAGCATTGTTGTGCACCATGCAACGAGAGCAACAGTTTTGAACTTTCTCTTATTTGATAAGGTATCTTTCATGAATTTCACATAGTTAGACGTTTGTTCCAATACTTCCACCAACGGTATGTTGATATGTAATTGCTTTAAGACATCGAAGAATTTCTTGAATTGATAATTTTGCTTAATTTTTGGAAATGTTGAGGAAAAGGTAGCGGTGGCCTTCCTTCCAATAGTTTAGGTTGTTTTTCCATGGCATTTTTATTGGCAATACAATATGAATATGCTTCAACATTTTTCTGGCTACTCTTTTCTTTTGTAGCCTGCTCCAATACTGGTTCTAAATTCTTCGTATTTGTGAATTTTAAACTATTTTCTTCAGTAGTGGTATCATTACAAACTCATGGTAGTTGTGTACCACTTCTGAAGGTAATGGCTTTGAACTATTCCTTCCCTTAAGATCATGAATTTTCAGTATCACTCGGTAGTGCTCCTTGTGGTATTGAGCTTAATGCTTTGGAAATTTCTCCCACTTGATTCTCTAAAGCTCTTAAAGGTGACTTCGAATGATATCATCCTTCTTGGCCATGTATTCCTTTAATAGATCTTCCATAGATGAAGAAGTCGAAGCTAAATTTTACTGAGCATTTTGCTGTGGCATGGGTTGATTGTATCCAGGTGGTGCACTTGCAACATTCTGTCGAATAGCATTGCTAAAATTTCCCACCCCTTGATTACTCCAACTGAAATTAGGATGTTGCTTCCACCCCAGATTATATGTGTTGGAATATGGGTTGTTGTTATAGCGATTAAAATTTCCTATATAATAAACTGAGGCTGGATTCGATGGGCATTCACCAAAACCATGATCTTCTCCGCAATAAACACATGCTAACTCAGTTGCTTTCATTTCTTGCACTACAACTGGTCTTTTTAGTGTTTTAATCATATTCGTTAAAGATGATACCTGAGCTGTTAGGGAAGTAATTACATCAAGTTCCATTACTCCAGCAACTCTTCTGCCAGTCCCTACTCTTGTAGTAGGGTATTCATAATCGTTGTTTGCTATCTTTTCCAAAATTTCATATGCCTCATTATATGATTTATCTTGCAAAGTCTCATTGGCAGATGCATCAATCACCATCCTTGTATACACATTCAATCCATTATAAAACATTTCCATTTGCATCCAATGTTGAGAACCATGTATTGGGCATTTTCTAATTAACTCATTGGATGGCTCCCATGCTTTATATCATGTTTCATCCCCATATTTCCGAAAGGATGTAATATTGTTCCTCAATTTGGCATTCATGTTTGGAGGATTATATCTTACTAGAATCCTCTGACAAAGTTCATTCCAAAATGCCATCGTACCTAACAGCAATAAATTTAACAATGCTCCGGTACGATCCCGTAATGAATAAGGGAATAACTTCAGCCTCAAGGCATCTTCAGGAACACCCTACTACCTGAATGAATCATAGACTTCCAAAAAGAGTTTTAAGTGCAACCGTGGATCCTCAGCAGGTAATCCACTAAACTACCTTACATTTTTTAATATTTGAAATATCACCGCTTTTAACTCGAAAAGTTGAGCTTGAATATGCGGCTTGACAATCCATGGATTTAGATCATCCAAGATCAACACTACATGTTCTTTGATGGGTCTGTCTCTATCTTCCATTACTCGAAGAATATCAGTATCTGTAACAGTCTGGTTTATACCCTAGTCGGAACAGTGGTTTCGAGACAACAAATCCAAATTCAAATAATATTTTAATATTATTTTCTGTGCCATTGATATGTGACTAAACATGTGGTGAATTTCCGTGAGCTAATTTGTCTATCTGTGTGTTTAATTTGACAAAAGGATTGAATTGCATTAAAATGAAAATTTGTATTTTTATGAAAGGATGCTTATTTGTTATGTCTCTTTAAGAGTAAGGACTCATGTGGCAATTAATCCACTATCATAGTTAGTGGACGGCTAAAGTCATAAATAACCTTGAATTATATGTTTTAATATATTTGATTAAAGGTTAAAAATGTCTTTTATGTATTAAATGATTATATGATAAATAAAAACATGAAAATGGCCACATTATCATCCTTTGCTAGCTGAAATAAGCAAAAAAAGAAAAGAAAAACATAAGCAAGGGTTCGGCCATAGTTTTGGTCTAATTCAATGTTAGTTTTCGATCCGTTTTTGATAATTTTTACGTTTTTGCAATCGTTGCTTTGAGAGCTACAAAACCCATGTATTAATTTTGTGAATTGATGATGTTTGTGTGATATGCCATTGATGATATGTTGAGCTTTGTAATGAATTTAGTTGTTAAATGAAGGTTTTGAGCTAGATGAACAAACTTTGTTCTTGAATTTTTGATGAATTTAGCTAATTAAGGCTAAATTGAGAGAATATTATTTTGGAGGACTAGTTTGTGAATTTGATGAAAAATATGGACTTATATAGTCCTTAGGGAGATTTGACTATGCATGTGTGTAAACAAATTTGGTGAAATTGATGTTTTGAGAAAAATGGACTAAATTGATAAATTGTGCAAATGTGAGGGTTAATTTGTAAATAGCCTTAAATGTGTGTCTTTGGATTGAATTGAATGAGTTAGTGAATAAAAGGGTTAATTCTGAATATATTTAGATCAAGAACCGAAGAAAACGGACTTAGATCGCGAGAAGACGAAACTAACGAGTAGCCGTTTCCGGTTCAGCTAAACCAAATCCGAGGTAAGTCATTATGCAAATAAATGTACTCGTATTGAAATATGTATATTCCTATGACCATTTAACAATATATCACTATAGATAACAAATTCTTTACCCGAATCTAGTTGGACTAGCACTAGAGCTTCGGTCAAAAGAGCTTTCAACTGATCAAAACTTTTCTGGCACTTTTCAGACCAATCAAACTCAACATCTTTCTGTAATAGCTTCGTCATCGGGGTTACGATCATAGAGAAACCTTTCACGAACCATCTATAGTAACCAACAAGTCCCAGAAAACTCTGAACTTCAAAAACATTTCTCGGAGGTTTCCAATCAAGTATAGCTAAAATTTTACTCAGATCAACCCGAATACCCGATGCTGATACAACATGATCCAACAAACTAACTTTACGTAACCAGAACTCACACTTACTAAACTTTGCATACAACTGTTTATCTCGCAAAGTCTATAACACAAGTCTCAGATGTTCGGCATGCTCGGTTTCATCTCGGGAGTAGATCAAAATATCATCTATGAATACTACCACAAACCAATCCAGATACTTTCTGAAGATCCGATTCATAAAATCAATGAAAACAACAGGTGCATTAGTAAATCCGAAAGGCATAACCAAAAACTCATAATGTCCGTACCTCGTTCGGAAAGTAGTCTTCGGCACATTAGAGTCTTTAACTCGCAACTGATAGTAGCCTGATCTCAAATCTATTTTTCAAACCACTGTTGCCCCTTTCAACTGATTGAACAGATCGTCAATCCATGGCAACAAATATTTATTCTTTATAGTCAATTTTTTGAGCTGTTTGTAGTCAATACACATTCTCATAGTTCTGTCTTTCTTTTTCACAAATAAAACTGGTGCACCCTAGGGAGAGAAACTCGATCGCACAAAACCTCTATCTGTCAACTCTTGCAACTGAGCTTTTAAATCTTTTAATTCTGTATGTGCCATTCTGTATAGAGCTATCGATATCGGAGCCATCCCCGGCACTAATTCAATACCAAATTCAACTTATCGAATAGGTGGAAAACTTGGTAATTCTTCAGGAAACACATCCGGATACTCGCACACAACAGGTACTTATTCAATCTTTCTTTCGATTACTTTACTATCAAGCACATATTCAAAGTAAGCTTCGTAACCTTTTCTTACATATTCCTGAGCTAACATTGAATATATCATTGCTGGTAAACCATTCAGATCATTAGAGTCAATCTGAATAATCTCATCATTCTAGCACCGTAAATCAATAGTCTTTCTTTTGCAGTTTACGACAGCGTCATGCATAGTCAATCAATCCATATCCAGAATTATGTCGAACTTGTAACACCCCTAACCTGTAACTATCGCTGATTTATGGTTAAGAGGCATTATCGGAAAATTGAAAACTTTTACATATATTTCATAACTTAATTTGGCAAATCACATCAAAGTGTCCCTTAAATAGGTCTTTGAGACCTTTAACATGCTTTAGAATAGGGTCGGGACTAAACCGAACACATACAGAAATTCTTGGAAATTTAAGAATTTTTCTAAGTTACAGAGGTCACACGCCCATGTGGGTAGGCCGTGTGCCTCCCATGGTCTCAGACACGCCCGTGTGTCTAAGCCGTGTCAAAATAGGGCATACATACTAACTTGTCCACACGGCCTGAGACATGCCCGTGTGCCTCACCCGTGGTCGACACTGACTTGCACCACACGACCAGTCACACACACTTCTGTCTAGCCCGTGGTTGCTATTGACTTGATCCACACGGCCAGTAACACGCCCGTGTGTCTTGCCCGTGGTCGAGTCTGACTTGCTTCGAAATGCAACCACGAGGAACACGGTCGAACCTCACGCCCATGTGCTCAACCGTGTGGGCAATTATAGGCTATTTTCGAGGCCAAAATGCCACTCACACTATGGGCTATCCCTATAAGCATCATACCAATACAATTTATGCCAAAATAACCAACTTTTACAAGCATTCAAAAGCATCTCAAACACAACATCTTAATCTGCAATTAACTCAATCTAGTCACAATCATTTCCAAGTAAAATGCATCACAAACATACCATTTCCTTATAGTAACCATCCATCCAATATATGCTTACCATGCATAAATGAGCTTAACATTATTTTGGCCCTTTCTTAACAATAGAACCATACCAAAACCAAGCATCATATAGCATGACTCTTTATTCAAAACACAACCATTTATCTAGCCATATCACATGGCTATTACATATCTCAAACATATTCCAAAATAACTAGCCTATACATGCCATATTAAACTATATTCACATTATAGAATACCAAAGTAGAGTTTGATAGTGTGGTGATGATCCTCGACGATTCCCGAGCCTTTCGTAGCTTTGACGATCTGTAAAACAGAGTAAACACACAAAGTAAGCTTTCAAAAGCTTAGTAAGCCATATACAAATAAACTTAACATAAAAGGCACATAATCACATTGATACAATGTCATTAATATTTTTCATTTGCAAAATCATATCATTTTCTTTAGCTCATTGGCTTAGCCATTTCTCTCCCACATATCATATGTCAAATATCACTTTTACTTATTGCACATCCATACATTTATCATATTTTATTCATTGCATCTAGGTACATATACTCACCTTTCATACTTATACAAAGCATACTCATCAAACGTACCTGAAACGAATATACAACTCATATAGTCATTCATTTCTCGGACTTGCTCGTTGAACCATTTGGAATCAAATAGGATACTTAGAATGCTCGGAATAGTCGTACAATGCCAACGTCCTAAATGTGGTCTTACATGTAACCAAATATCAATGCCACTATCCCAGACAGGGTCTTACATGAATCAATATGATGCCAATGTCCCAGACATGGTCTTACACGTAAATCTCATATCGATGCTGACGTCCCAAACATGGTCTTACACGAAATCTCGAATCAATGCCAACATCCCAGACGTGGTCTTACATGATATAACATATCGAAAACCTATGCATGACATATATAATCCTATCTATTCCTAGGTTCGTACGGGACTTTTTCGAATGTTGACACTAAGTCGATACTATCTCGGATTTCATGTACTCATCATATCGTACACATTCATCATTATGAATTTTCATATGAACATGTATATATCAATGTAATAAATTTATTTGTATATTGACTTACCTTGGATTCGGATAAACGAAAACGAACTCGGCTACTCAATCACTTTCGACTTTCCACGATCTAAATTCGTTTTCTTCGGTTCTTCATCTATACATATTCAAATTTAACTCATTTATTCACTAATTCATTCAATTCAATCCAAAAACACATATTTAGGGAAAATTACAAATTAGCCTTCATATTTTCACATTTGACATTTTAGTCCCTATTTTACAAAATCACAAAATACACATAATTTGCTTCTACCCATGCTTAGTCGAATTCTCCATAGGTCCCTAGCAACCCATATTTTTCATTTATTTTACAATTTAGTCCCTTATAATTTTATTTTCACAGTTAAGTCCAAATGACTCAAAATCACCAAAACTCCAAAGACAAAACATGTTAATCTAACACATATATTTCATATTTCATCATCAAACATCACAAAACCCATAGACTCATCAATGTCACTTTTCAAAATCTTCATCAAATCACAAAATTAAAGCACGGGTTTTGAAGTATACAAAGCAACGATTACAAAAACATAGAAATTATCAAAAACCGAAGCAAAAGATATCTTGAATCAAAGAACAACCTTGGTCGAATGTTTGAAAGCTTTAAACCCTCAATTTTGTTTCTCAGTTCGGTAAAATGATACAAATGCATGGCTTATTTTAGCCTTTTGTTTATTTAATTACATGTAAATTTTCAAATTACTTAAGTAGCCTTTATTATTCACATTAAATTTTCACTAACATATGGCATTAATGTCCATCCAAAATTCAAATGATCCAATTGCAATATAAGGACCTCACATTTATAAAGACATGACACTTAGGTGCTTTTAACATATAGCATGTTAATTTAACATTAAATGTAATTTAGTCATTTTCTCTAATTAAGCACACAAATAATAAAATTAAATCACAGAAAATTCACACATACTAATTCGCATGCTACAGACACTAATATTAAAATATTTTTCTAACTCGGATTTGTGGTCTTGAAACCACTATTCCGACAAGGGTCTAAACCAGACTGTTACAATTATACCCCTTTATAGATTTTTATCCCCAAAAATCTTACCGTTGAATAGGTTCGGATATTGTTGTCTCATTGTATCTTCAAGCTCCCACGTGGCCTCTTCCACTCCGTGTCGATGCCACAGTACTTTTACTAACGTAATTTTCTTATTTCTGAACTCTTTCACTTCGCTAGCTAAGATACGGATCGATTTTTCTTCGTAAGTCATTTCAGATCAGATTTCAATCTCAGTTGGAGTAATCTCATGTGATGGATCAGATATGTATCGACGAAGCATTGATACGTGAAATATATTATGTATCATTTCCAAATCTGGTGGCAACATCAATCTATATGCAACGGGTCCAACACGCTTGATAATCTTATACGGCCCAATGAACCTCAGACTCAATTTGCTTTTACGTCCGAATCTGAGTACTTTCTTCCACGGAGACACTTTCAAAAACACTTTGTCACTGATATCAAACTCAATATCTTTTCTTTTCAAGTCTACATAGGACTTCTGACAATCAAACGCTGCTTTCAAACTGTCACGGATCAATTTCACTTTTTGTTTAGTGTCTTTTATCAAATCAACCTCGTGTATCTTACTTTCACTAAGCTCAGCTCAATACAAAGGTGTTTGACATTTGCGTTCATACAAATCTTCATAAGGTGCCATTTTGATGCTCGATTGAAAATTGTTGTTATATGCAAATTCAATCAATGGAAAATATAGTTCCCACATACTGTTAAATTCAAGAATACAACATCTCAACATATCCTCGAGTATCTAAATGATCCGCTCAGACTGGCCATCTGTTTGAGGGTGAAAAGCTGTACTGAAATGCAATTTCGTGTCTAAAGCTTCTTGCAAATTCTTCCAGAATCGTGATGTAAATCTCGGATCTCTATTTGATATAATAGACAATGGCACCCCGTGCAATCTCGCAATCTTAGAAATATACAGCTTTCATCAAACGATAAACTACGACCCAAATTGCATCTTTTTTCTCGGAGTCAAAGGTAACCCAGAAACAAAATCCATTGTCACTCTGTCCTATTTCCATTCGGGAATCATTATCGGTTGTAACAAACCAGATGGAACCTGATCTTCAGCTTTAACTTGCTTTAACTTATCAGTCGTAACAAATCAAAAATATCTCCTTTCATATCAGACCACCAATAGTGTTGATTCAAATCATGACACATCTTTGTACTTCCCGAAAGAATAGATAAGCAACTATTATGAGCTTCATTCATAATTAACTGCAATAACTCTGGACTTCTCGGAACACAAATTTGATCTCAAAATCTCAAGCAATCATCACCATCAACTCGATATTCAGAATCTAAATTCAAGTCACACCAAGCTCATTTCGCTAACATTTCATTATCAACCATCTAAGCATCACATATTTGTTGTAAAAACAACGGTTTGGCTTTCAATTATGCTAGAACTGAACCATCATCAGATAGATTTAAATGAGCATTCATAGCACGTAATGCAAACAATGATTTTTGACTCAATGCATCAGCAACAACATGTGCTTTACCCGGATGATAATCTATCACAAGCTCGTAATATTTTAATAGCTCTTACCATCTTCTTTGATGCAGATTCAACTCTTTTTAAGTCATGAGATACTTTAAACTCTTATGATCTGAAAACATGTGGCATTTCTCACCGAAAAGATAATGATGCCAAATCTTTAATGCAAAAACAATTGCAGCAAGTTCAAGGTCGTGTGTCGGATAGTTCTTTTCATGCGACTTCAATTGTCTCGAGGCATAAACTATAAATTTTCCTTCCTGCATCAAAACACATCCCAGACCATTCAATGAAGCATCACTATAAATCACAAATTCTTTACCCGATTCTGGCTATACCAAAACTGAAGCTTTAGTCAATAGAGTTTTCAACTGATCAAAGCTTTTCTGGCATTTATCAGACCATTCAAATCTCACATCTTTCTAAAGCAATCTAGTCAGTGGAGTAGTAATCATCGAGAAGCCTTTAACAAACCTTCGGTAATAACCAGCAAATCCTAGAAAATTGCAGGCTTTAGACACATTTTTCGGAGGGTTCCATTCCAGAATAGCAGAAATCTTGCTCAGAACAACTCGTATACCAGAGGCTGATACAATATGTCCCAGAAAACCAACTTCTTGCAGCCAAAATTTACTTTTACTGAATTTTGCATACAATTATTTATCTCGCAGAGTTTGCAGCACAATTCTCAGATGTTCAGCATGCTCAATCTCACTACGTGAATATATCAAAATGTTGTCAATGAATACAAAAACAAATTGATCTAAGTATGGTTTGAAAATTCTGTTCATCAGATCCATAAAAATAGCAGGAGCATTCGTTAGTCCAAAAGGCATAACTAAAAACTCATAATGCCCGTACCTCATTCTGAAAGTAGTTTTCAGAATATCTGTAGTTTTCAGAATATCTGAATCTTTTACTCGCAACTGGTAGTATCCCGATCTCAAATCTATCTTTGAAAACACAGTAGCTCCTTTTAGCTGATCGAACAAATCGTCGATTCTGGGTAGAGGATATTTATTCTTTATAGTCACATTGTTCAAATGACGATAATCAATGCACATTCTCATCGTGCCATCTTTCTTTTTTACAAACAGAACAGGAGCACCCCAAGGTGAGAAACTCGGTCTTGCAAACCATTTATCTTTCAATTCTTGCAATTGTGACTTCAATTCTTTCAGCTCTGTTGGTGCCATTCCACACGGAGCTACTGAAATAAGAGTCGTTCCCGATAATAAATCAATACCAAATTCAACTTCACGTATCGGAGCTAATCCCGGTAATTCTTCAGAAAATACATCAGGGAATTCACAAACCACTGACACTGATTCAACTTTCTTTTCAATTACTTTCGAATCAATCACATAAGAAAAATAAGATTCATAACCCTATTTTAAATAATTCTGAGCTTTCATCACTGATATCATAGCAGGTAACCCATTCAAATCATTTGACTAAATCTGAACTATTTTATCATTCTGACATCTCAAATCAATAGTCTTTCTTTTGTAATTCACAACAGCATCGTGCAATGTCAACCAGTCCATACCCAAAATTATATCAAACTCATCAAAGGGTAATAGCATCAGATCAGCAGGAAAACAAACATCTCGAAACATCAACGGACAGTTCTTACATACTTTGTCAACCAGGACACTTTTACCTAAGGGGTTCGATACTCTAATAACAAATTCAGTAGACTCTACAGGCAAAGTCTTATTAAATACTAAGTTCATGTATACATACGAATGTGTAGAACCTGGGTCTATCAATGCAATCACAGAAGTATCATAAAGAGTAATTGTACCCGTTATAACATCCGGAGATGAACCTTCTACACGAGCTCGGATAGCATTTGTTTTGGCAGGCGCTCTAGCCTCAAATATCACAATAATGTCTTTCGTAGTTCTCTGACTACCACTAACATTTCTTGCATTCCGAGAAGGTCTACCTCTCGCTAAAACATTATCAAATCTCGGATTCTGGACAATCTCTTGCTCAACTGACTCTGGGCAATCTCGGATGAAATGATCTAGCAATCCAGCTTTGAAACAAGCTCGATCATTCAATCTACAACTACCTGGATGTCTTTTACCATAGTGCTTACATTCAGGTCGTTCGGATCGGACATTTCCCACACTAGCTATTGATATAGCTTGTAACACCAGGGTTTAGACCCTAATTGGAACAGTGGTTTCGAGACCACAAATCTGAGGTTGGAATGATAATTTAATAATATTTTCTACGGTTACAGTATGTGATTTAGTCTGTGTGAAATTTCTGTGTGAAAAGTTTATCGATTGTGTGTTTAATTTGCAAAAAGGACTTAATTGTATAAGGTGTAAAAGCCGTGTGCTGATTTTTAAGTGTCAAATTGTGGATGGATTTTTAAGGTGGAGGCTTTATGAGGCAAATAGTCCATTTTTAAGATAGTGGATGTTTAATGACAAGATGACCATAAGGTAAATTTGTCTTATATGACTAATAAAAGGGAAAATTGGTGAATTGATAATTTAGTTAATAATAATAGTAAAACCAAAAGAAATATGAAGCCATGTTATCATCTTTCTTACTGAAAATTTGAAGGAAAAAGATAGGAATATGGCTTTGGGGTATTCATTGATAATTAAAGTATGTTTTTGTAATATCCTGAAATAGGGGCTGTGTGTTTGAAGCATATCTTAAGTGTTAATAGGCCTTAAGATTTGTTTGGATGTGTTTTAGGGGTTATTAAAGCTCAAGGATAAAAAGGGAGTGTCTTGGAAAATTTTGAAAATTGAGGGTTAAAAGAGGAAAATAGGCAAGGAGGCCTTAAGGATAAATTTTGGCAATTTATGGCATATAAAATGCCCTGGTAAAATGGTTTGTCGTGTGCCACTTAAGGCTTGGGATTGGCGCCAAGAATGGTCAGGGGTTCGAGTCTTGGGCGCGGCATAAGTTTTTATTTTTGTTGCAAAAGGGCGTTAATGCCGAAAAAGGCTTTAAAAGAATATTTCGAACGTTGGTGGACATGAAATTCCAGGTGGTAGAGTTGCTAATAGTGCAAGGGGGTGATTGCGGCTTCGAGGTCGGGCGTTCGAGTCCCATTGGGGGCGCGGATGCTTTTATTTTTGGCACCTAGCATTGAAGTGAGGAAGCCAGCAAAGTATAGTTTAAAAAGAAAATTACGAACCAATATTGTCATGAAATTCAAAGCGGCCGAGTGGCTGGGGCGTGGTGTTGCTCCAGGTCTCGGGTTCGAGACCTAGGAGCAGCGCATGGGTATCTTTTTCCTTCTTCTTTTTGCAGCGTGCATAATAGTTACATGGCACATGCAGCATGGGCGTTTTCCTTTTATTCTTTTTATTTATTTTATTTTATATTTTTATTTTTCTCTGCTGCAAGCATGGGGCAGTTTATTTATGTTGTTTTATTATTTTGATGTGAGGGATGATGGGTTAGAGTGGGGACTTTATTAAATAATATTGTGTGAATGGTGATGGTCTTTTGGGCGTGGGGAGCATGGCCGAATGGGGGGGATTTCTAGAGACCTTCATGGACGGCTTTCTAGTAGCAAAGAGTGCCAAAACTATGGATTTTTTTGGTTTTCTCCCCTTCACAAGCTATTCATGGCCAAATCTCCTAAAGTTGTTTTGCAATTGTTTGGCCGAATTTGAACCATCCTCTTGGGAGATTGCTGGTCGGGTTTTGAGGGCTATGAAAGGTGCCAAATTTCTTTCTTTTATTCCTTGTCTTGCCATTTTGTTCTTGGCCGAAAAAGGAGAGATCAAAGCTTGAATTCGGTTTTGAAAGTGGTAAGGGAGGTGCCGAATTTATTTCCACCTCTTCCTTTTTTTCCTTGTTTTTCCCTTCAACCTCAAATCCATGCTTATTCTCGTTGAGGCCGAATATTTAAGGGTGCATTATGGAAGCTCTCGGGATTATGAGCATCAACAGTTAAGGAGCATCAAAGGAGTTTTTCGGGAGTTGAACTGCTCAAGAGACCTTGTCAAGCAAGGTAAATGGTAAGTGTAATATTCGGCCAAGGGCCTTTGTTCATGTATTAGCCGATTTTGACAATATTTTAGTAGGACTTTCAATACCTTTGGGAGCTAATCGACAGGAACAAGTGATGTTCCGGGATTGTAATAAGCTAGGGTTTTCGACTGCTCAAAGATCTATACTTGGGTTTCAGGGAGGTAAGTGGCTAATAGCATTCGACCTTAGGCCATTTTTGATGATTAAACGGCTAACCGTTTCTGTTCATGATGTATTAGAGGCTAATTGACAGCAGTAGAACAAATTCGAGATTTTAGTTGATATTAGATTCGATAGATCAGAATCTCGCTATAGACAGGTGCGTAGTTACCGCACTGTTCTCTTGCTTACTATATGTGTTGTATGTGTTATTTTATGAAAATGTATATGTTATGCATGTTAGCCGAAATAAGAGTTAAAATAATGGATACCAAGGTGGGTGATCGAATAATCAGGTTAGTGGTTATGATATTAACCTTTCAGTGAATTGCGATAATAATTGATAATTGATGAATGTGTAAAAATGTGATGGCATGAGATGTATATTTGTTTTGAGTAATATGTTACCATGATACAAATATATATGCATGGGAATTGTGATGTGACTATTGGAAGAAAGGGTGTACGCTATGTGAGTGGTTTAATGCTAGTCTCATGCTACATTAGCATTTGATGTTAGCTAAGTGCTTCATCAAGGGAAGTGTTGGATAAGTGCCTATCTTGGCGGTTGATAGCTGTGTGCATCACCGTGGATTGATTAATTTGTGGGATCCCTATGGGATCCGTGGCTTGGCCACGGCCTTGAGCAGTAAGTTTGCAAAAGTAAAATATGTGGATCACTATGTGGATGGGGCTTCATAATTACATTGTATATTCATAATTACATATTTATAATTGCAAGTTTATATATATATGGATTGCGTGGATATGGGATAAGCCCATATGTAAGAACATGTATACTAACTATGCACTGAGTTTTGGTGACTCACTCAATTCTTATTAAACCTTTCAGGTGGTCGTGATTTTGGACTGGGTCGGAGTGGATACAAAGGTGGCCATGCGAAAGCGGATTCTCATACAAAAAGAATATTTTGATTAATTGAGTATCTACATTTTTATTATTCCGATTAAGTGTTTAATGTAAAAAGGCCCATTAAAGTATTTAAGTACCTTTATTAAGCATCTCTATTATTATGCTCTATTATGGATGGATAGTTTAAATGATGATTGCAAATAGTTTTATTTTCTCAAGTAAAGTTTGAATTCGATATTTTTACAACAAACTTTAATTTTTACTTAGAATATTTCAAGTCACGAAAATGTTTTATTAAACTCAACAAATTTTCCACAGTTTTTACTATTAAGAATAATTTTGAAAGTGTTCCGCAGTGGCATTCCAAATTCGGCCGGCGTGAATAGGCTGGGTTTGGGGTGTTACATTTTTGGTATCAGAGCATGGTTTAAAACTCGGCTTTGAGGTTTTGGGCCCGAAAGTAGTTTTCAAAAGTGGGCTTTTCAAAATGTGAACTTCTATTTTGGGCTTGTTCTGGCATGGCACCTGTACCTCCGACCCGAAGTCCACCTGGTAAGTACCTCCGGCTATTGAGAAATGTTGAATATGTGAACTGTATGGGCATAATTGTGCGCGTAGATTAGAAAATTTGGGCTATCGAACCCTAAGACTAGTCTACTCAAAAACAAGTGCATAAGACTTAAGGACTGAAATGACCATAAGAGTGTAGTAAATGAATGTGTCCCTGTTTATGAATATGCATGTGACTCTCTGAACTAGAATAGCGAACTTGAACTGAACCTATGTGTGATCAAAAGAACCACTTCTAAATACTTTATTCCATAAAATTGTTCGCGGATAATCAGTGGAACAAATTTCTAATGCATAAAACTTTCTAAGTCAGATTGCGCGATAAGAGATGAGTCCTAGAGGATGTGGTCGAGACAAAATGGCCGAATCAGAACTTGTTAGATCGGGTCAAGGTCTGATAATGAGGTACCACCTCCACCACCAGCCGTTGGTAATGAGCAGCAAGATCAGACGAGGGATAATGCTGTATTGTGCTGCGAGTTTTAGAAATGGTGGCTGGAGAGGGAGGAAATATGAGAACTCAAATTTTTGTTTCCGAGTGACTTTGAGCTAATGGAGTGGATTTGTTCTGTGATATATCAGGAGTGGCACTCAGTACGGCCGAATATTGGTTGGAAGCAACCAAGCGAGTTATGGATGAGCTCGATCTGAGCCCTGAGGAAAAATGAAAGGAATGGTAGCGCTACTCCGCGACAAGACGTATCAATGGTGGCTCACGGTTCGGGATAGTGTCACAGCTGAGGACCTCACTTGGGAGTATGTCAAGATGGCATACCAGAAGAAATATGTCGATACTTACTACATTGATGCTCAGAGGAAGGCGTTTTTGGGGCTGGTTCAACGGAACAAGTCCATGACGAAAAACGAGGCTAAATTCCTAAGGTTAAGCCGATATACTCGAGGAGTAGTGGCTACGGAACATGAACGATGTGTCCGGTTTTTGGGACGGATTAAGGGGACGGCCCGAGATCGTTGATAGCTCCTCAACAGAACGGAATTTCTTTGTGTTAGTCGAAAAAGCTAAGGTAGCTGAAGGGATTAAGAACTTGATAAGATAAAACAGAGATAAGGATATGAACCGTGATAGGAGAAATTTTGGATTGTCTAAATTATCTGAGGGTCTTCGGAAAAGACAGAGGGTTGAAAGTTTTGCTCATGTGACTAAGCCAGCTATGGGAAATCAGGATCGTCCGTGTGCTCAGTGTGGAAAATATCATGACAACAAGTGTTCGAAACGAAATCGAGAATGTTGTAAGTGTAAGTCTATAAGCAGTTGAATATCGTTAATGTCAGTTATAACTTTGGATATATGTTGGATTATGGAATCCTAGTCATAAATATAGTGAAAGCCAAATGTGGATAGACATTCTATCATGAAATGTTATTGAATTTTTATTGAAGTGATAAGTACAAGTGATATGAATTATATATGGTTTATAATTTTGGTCAGCTTGTAATGTGATTCAGATGGTGATAATATTGTATTTCGGGCTTTCGGCCCAGCAGGCCTTGTGCCGGTGTGTATTTCAGGCTTCGATGCCTAGCAGGCTTAATGCCGGTGTGTATTTGAGCTTTGATGCTAGCAGCAGCTTAATGCCGGTGTGTATTTCGAGCTTCGATGCTCAGCAGCTTAATGCAGGTGTGTATTTCAGGCTTTGATGCCTAGCAGGCTTAATGCCGGTGTATATTTCAGGCTTTGATGCCTAGCAGGCTTAATGCCGGTGTGTATTTTAGGCTTCGATGCCTAGCAGGCTTAATGCTGGTGATGTATTATAATGGAGAATTCATGAATCACTTACAAGATGGAACATGTTTATTACCATAAGCTAAATGCTAGGGTAAGTGCAAATCTTTCATATTTGCAAGAAATAAAGTAAATTGGTATATTCCCATTTGAATTAAGTAAGATGTGATATAGTTGAAGCTTCGGTAAGACTTTTAATACGTGCCATTGATCTTACCATTGATGTGTATGATTTCTATAATGGAATTTTAAGCTTGAATATGCCTATGGAGAAGTGGCCATATATGAAAATACTAAATGTGAAAGAGGTTGAATGTGCTTGCATATGTGTATAATTGGGTATATATGATTGATATATGGTGAATTGAAATGTACGGATGTTCGTCAATAAGTAATTTCGAGGACGAAATTATTTTTAAGGGGGTAGAATTGTAATATCCTGAAATAGGGGCTGTGTGTTTGAAGCATATCTTAAGTGTTAATAGGCCTTAAGTTTTGTTTGGATGTGTTTTAGGGGTTATTAAAGCTCGAGGATAAAAGGGGAGTGTCTTGGAAAATTTTGAAAATTGAGGGTTAAAAGAGGAAAATAGGCAATGAGGCCTTAAGGATAAATTTTGGCAATTTATGGCATATAAAATGCCCTGGTAAAATGGTTTTTCGTGTGCCACTTAAGGCTTGGGATTGGCGCCAAGCATGGTCAGGGGTTCGAGTCTTGGGCGCGGCATAAGTTTTTATTTTTGTTGCAAAAGGGCGTTAATGCCGAAGAAGGCTTTAAAAGAATATTTCGAACGTTGGTGGACATGAAATTCCAGGTGGTAGAGTGGCTAATAGCGCAAGGGGGTGATTGCGGCTTCGAGGTCGGGCGTTCGAGTCCCATTGGGGGCGCGGATGCTTTTATTTTTGGCTCCTAGCGTTAAAGTGAGGAAGCCAGCGAAGTATAGTTTAAAAAGAAAATTACGAAGCAATATTGTCATGAAATTCAAAAGCGGCCGAGTGGTCAAGGCGTAGTGTTGCTCGTGTCTCGGGTTCGAGACCGGAGAGCGGCAGCATAGGTATCTTTTTCCTTCTTCTTTTTGCAGCGTGCATAATGGTTGCATGGCACATGCAGCATGGGCGTTTTCCTTTTATTCTTTTTATTTATTTGATTTTATATTTTTATTTTTCTCTGCTGCAAGCATGGGGCAGTTTATTTATGTTGTTTTATTATTTTGATGTGAGGGATGATGGGTTACAGTGGGGACTTTATTAAATAATATTGTGTGAATGGTGATGGTCTTTTGGCCGTGGGGAGCATGGCCGAATGGGGGGGTTTCTAGAGACCTTCATGGACGGCTTTCTAGTAGCAAAGAGTGCCAAAACTATTGATTTTTTTTGTTTTCGCCCCTTCCCAAGCTATTCATGGCCAAATCTCCTAAAGTTATTTTGCAATTGTTTGGCCGAATTTGAAGCATCCTCTTGGGAGATTGCTGGTTGGGTTTTGAGGGCTATGAAAGGTGTCAAATTTCTTTGTTTTATTCTTTGTCTTGCCATTTTGTTCTTGGCCGAAAAAGGAGAGATCAAAGCTTGAATTCGGTTTTGAAAGTGGTAAGGGAGGTGCCGAATTTATTTCAACCTCTTCCTTTTGTTCCTTGTTTTTCCCTTCAACCTCAAATCCATGCTTATTCTCGTTGAGGCCGAATCTTCAAGGGTGCATTAAGGAAGCTCTCGGGATTATGAGCATCAAGGGTTAAGGAGCATCAAAGGAGTTTTTCGGGAGTTGAACTGCTCAAGAGACCTTGTCAGGCAAGGTAAATGGTAAGTGTAATATTCGGCCAAGGGCCTTTGTTCATGTATTAGCCGATTTTGACAATATTTTAGTAGGACTTTCGATACCTTTGGGAGCTAATCGACAGGAACAAGTGATGTTCCGGGATCGTAATAAGCTAGGGTTTTCGACTGCTCAAAGATCTAGTATGAGTACTCGGGTTTCAGGGAGGTAAGTGGCTAATAGCATTCGACCTTAGGCCATTTTTGATGATTAAACGGCTAACCGTTTCTATTCATGATGTATTAGAGGCTAATTGACAGCAGTAGAACAAATTCGAGATTTTAGTTGATATTAGATTCGATAGATCAGAATCTCGCTATAGACAGGTGCGTAGTTACCGCACTATTCTCTTGCTTACTATATGTGTTGTATGTGCTATTTTATGAAAATGTATATGTTATGCATGTTAGCCGAAACAAGGGTTAAGATAATGGATACCAAGGTGGGTGATCGAATAATCAGGTTAGTGGTTATGATATTAACCTTTCAGTGAATTGCGATAATAATTGATAATTGATGAATGTGTAAAAATGTGATGGCATGAGATGTATATTTGTTTTGAGTAATATGTTACCATTATACATATATATATGCATGGGACTTGTGATGTGATTATTGGAAGAAAGGGTGTACGCTATGTGAGTGGTTTAATGCTAGTCTCGTGCTACATTAGCATTTGATGTTAGCTAAGTGCTTCATCAAGGGACGTGTTGGGTAAGTGCCTATCTTGGCGGTTGATAGCTGTGTGCATCACCGTGGATTGATTAATTTGTGGGATCCCTATGGGATCAGTGGCTTGGCCACGGCCTTGAGCAGTAAGTTTGCCAAAGTAAAATATGTGGATCACTATGTGGATGGGGCTTCATAATTACATTGTATATTCATAATTACATATTTATAATTGCAAGTTTATATATATATGGATTGCGTGGATATGGGATAAGCCCATATGTAAGAACATGTGTACTAACTATGCACTGAGTTTTGGTGACTCACTCAATTCTTATTAAACCTTTCAGGTGATCGTGATTTTGGACAGGGTCGGAGTGGATACAAAGGTGGCCATGCGAAAGGGGATTCTCATACAAAAAGAATATTTTGATTAATTGAGTATCTACATTTTTATTATTCCGATTAAGTGTTTAATGTAAAAAGGCCCATTAAAGTATTTAAGTACCTTTATTAAGCATCTTTATTATTATGCTCTATTATGGATGGATAGTTTAAATGTTGATTGCAAATGGTTTTATTTTCTCAAGTAAAGTTTGAATCCGATATTTTTACAACAAACTTCAATTTTTACTTAGAACATTTCAAGTCACGAAAATGTTTTATTAAACTCAACAAATTTTCCACAGTTTTTACTATTAAGAATAATTTTGAAAGTGTTCCACAGTGGCATTCGAAATTCGGTCGGCGTGAATAGGTCGGGTTTGGGGTGTTACAGTTTTGGCCTCGATTTTTGATAATTTCTAAATTTTTGTAATCGTTGCTTCGTGCTCTAGCTAACCCATGTTGTAATTTTATGAATTGATGATGTTTTTGTAATGTGCCATTGATGAGTATGTGAGCTTGGTGATGAGTGTTGGTGTTAAATGAAAGATACGTGTTTAATGAACATGTGTTGTTCTAGAATTTTTGATGAATTTAGCTAATTAGGGCTAAATTGTGAAAACAGCATTTTAAAGGACTAGAATATGAAATAAATGAAATATGTGGGTTTGTATAAGCATGGTGAGAATTTGGCTAGGCTTGAATCAAGTGAAATTATGTGAATTTGATGATTTTGTGAATTAGGGACTAAAGTGTCGAAATGTGAAAATGTGAGGGCTATTTTGTAAAATGCCCTAAATGTGTGTGTGTGTGGACTAAATTGAATGATTTAGTGATTGAATGGATTGAATTTGAATGTGTATAGACCAAGAGAGGAGAGGTTCGAATTGAGATCGAGGTAAAGAGAAAGTGCTCGATTAATCGACCATTTTTGTATTTTGACATTCGAGGTAATTTCGAATATGATACATGTTATTAAGATATGTTTTAGTATTATGAAATGTAACATCCTAAAATTGGGGTTATTCGTGTTTACATTATTTTGCTTGAGTCTGAATTGCTATGGTATTGATTATGGTGTAGTAAGACTTAATTAAGGCTCTTGAGTTGGCTCGGGATAGTAGAAAACTTAATTTGGGAACATTAAAGACAGGGAGCCTTAGCAAGTAGGGGATACAAGAATAAATAGAGGATTTATTGGCATGAAAATCAGCTTGGTAAAGTGGCAAAAGGAGGGCTACTTGGGGGTTACATATGACGCCACAAGGGGGAGCAATGGGGCCTTGGTTCGAGTCACAAAATTTTCCTTTTTTCTCTTTAAGTGGGACGGCAATAGGGGGAGAGTTTTTCTCTCTTTAAACTCTTTTTATTTATTTATTTAGATAGTGGGATAATAGAAGATAATTAAGGATTATTAAAGAGATTATTAAGAGATTATTTGGGGTTAATTCAAATTATTTTGAATTATTCAAATTAGTGGCCAATAGAAAAATAAGGGGTTGGCCGAATTTTAAACACTTCAAGGGAGAAGTGGACGGCAAGCTCAAAGGGGGGGTGCCGAATGCCTATAAAAGCACCAATTGACCACTTTGCTTTTCTTTTTCCATTTTAGCTTAGCCGAAATTCCTAACCCTTTTCCTTCTTATTTTTCTTCCATTTTTCCGTCCTCTCAAACCCCTTTAGCCGAAACTCTTATCACCTCTTCCTCTCCATTATTTTTCTTTCTTTCATAATAGCCGAATACACCCCTTTGAATTGCCAAAATTCTCTTCTTCTTTTAGGCAGCACTTTGGCCGAATGCTAAAGTAGTATAGACCTCTTTGCATCCTCGTTGTCAGTTGAAGGTAAGTGTGCCGAAACTCCATGGTTTCCCTTCTCTGTTCCTTGCCGATTTCTATTAGGGGTAAGTGCCGATTTCGGCAATGGCTAACAAGGCTTCTAAATGCTTTTTGACAATCGATCTCTTCTAGGTACCCTGAGAACGTGAAACGGTCGACCCAAGCCCCTAATCTCTAGCACTCGGCTTTGGTAAGTGGTGGTAAGGGCCTATTGTTAATGGATTATTCTCCTAGGTAATTAAAAGCCGAAGGCTATTGACATTGTCATTTGACCAAATTATTTGGTAAAGCAGATTTGTACCCCGAGTGCTGTGATTAGTAGCCAAAAGAGAAAAGGCAAGATTTCGGGTTCACAAGGAACCCCTCTCAAATAATTTGATTTGGCCGAATAGGCCATAATACTAACCCATGTGTTTGGCCGAATATAGGGACAAGTAGATCTAGGGTGGCCGACTTCTCTTTTCGGGATTTAGACTATTCAGTGGTAACAGGTGTGTACATACACACTGATAACAATTAATAAACTGTACTAAATACATGTTGTGTGTAAATCTGCTTTATGTAGATACGGATTTAGTACCTTACTTGGTACAAGCGAGGATCCCGGTAAGTCTTTGTCAAGATGAGATTATTATAATGCTTTTAGGAAGCATGGCTTATTTGATACATGTGATAAAATGTATGAACTCATTTATATTCGTTTGATATGGGTTGATGAGAGGAGGGCGGTGATGTTAGTGTCGAGCGGACACGGTGGGTTTGGTACCACATTGTGACTTGGTCACCAAAGGTTTGGGACCTCCGAGGTTTGGCACCTCATAGCGTCTCGTCCCAGTGGCTTAGCACCACAGTGGGTTGGCCCCACAGATGATAATACGGGATTGACGCCAGTGATTTGGTATCACACGATGGGTTGGCCCCATAAACCGATTTGTGTCTTCGGACACCAGAGGTTTGGCACCTCCAGTGATTTGGCATCACATCTGTGACTATACGTCACCAGTGGTTTGGCACCACCAGTGGTTTGGTACCACAACGGGGTAGACAGAGGTGTTTGGTTGGCTAGGTTGGGTACATAACCTTATGCATGTTGATTGTTATAAAGTGTGTATGAAATTGCTTAAACCGGGGGAAGGGTTACATACTGAGTCTTGGTGACTCACCTTCTCCTTTATTTTTCAAGTGACATGTAGATCGCGGATATGGAGCCGGAGGGACTCGAGGTGGCCATGCAGTGGGATTTAAATTTAATAGACTTTGAATTTCGGTTTATTTATTTTTCGGTTGTTGGTTTAATTTTTAATTGGATTGTAATAAGGCCTCCTAGGATTATTTTATTATCGTTACATGTTTGAATACTTGTTTTAAACTACTTACTTATAAGAACGAGTTCATATGTTTTCCAAAGTAATCGTGAAGGTTTTAAAGTACCATCGGGTACATTTAAAATATACATATTAACTTGACTTAACAAATATTTTCAAAATAAATCTAAATATGGGTTTTATACACCTCAAAGGTTCTAACCAAAATAACTATCTTTTACTAAAAAGTTAAATTGGTTTTCAAAGATTTCAAAATGTTTTCTCCGTAGCAAACCAAACTCGGTCATAACGTTTGGGCCGGGTTTGGGTTGTTACAAATTGGTATCAGAGCCCAGTTCAAAGCTCGGCTGTGGGGGCCCAAGGCCCAAAATGTTTTGTTTTTATGCTAGTAGGCCTTTCTAAGTTACTTTTGGGTTTTGAATAGCATGGCACCGAGTCTCCGGCACCGATCCGCCCAGGTAAGTACTTCTAAACATCTTTGTGAACTATTACATGTAGAAGGGTAGGAAGCATGGAACGTAGAATAGACTTATAGGAATTTGACCATAGGATTAGATTGCTCAAACACACAAACGGAACATAAGACTTAATGAACTCAATCAACCTATGGCTAAGTCACTGAGCTAGGGGTGTGGCAACCCCTGTACGCATGTCTAGGAATGGATCCGGAAGAGCCTGGTATTTAAGCAGTCCTCGTGACTCACCTCCTCTTCGTAGGTATCCTACCTAGTGCGTAGCTTCGGTTCACCCTAACTCAGAGGGCTCAGTGGTGTGGCAACCTCTGTGCGCATGTCTAGAAAGGTTTCGATGGCAGCTTGGTATTTAAGCAGTCCGCGTGACTCACCTCCTCTCCACTCGAATCCTGCCTGGTGCGTAGCTTTGGTTCACCCTGACTAAGAGGGCTCGGTCATAGGCTAGACATAACGACTAAAACCCGAAAGGGAACTAGCCATGTTTTTGAAAAAGAAGAAAACAACAGAACCCTAGTTTTTTTTTCAAAATTTTTAAAATCACTCTTTCAAATTTGAGAACAACCATCTTACAACTTTTTCCCGAAAAGTTGATTTGTGGAAAATTACAGAAATGCCCTTAGGGGTAAAATTACTAAAACGCCCTTGGTTCATAAAATATCAATCCAATGGTTTTGCCCAAAAATCTCATTATTTTATAAATATCCAAAAACTCTACTTTGCAAATTGCCAATAAAATACTTTGGTTTCGAAAAATTACGAAAATGCCCTCAACTTGCAAAATTACCAAAATGACCCTGAATTCTAAAATTTTTGCAACATCAACGTTTTAAGAAGGGGAAACTCTCAAAAAGGACCCTCAAAGTTTTACAATTGTTGAAACACCCCTGATTTACAAAATTACAAAATTACCCCTAATTGACAAAATTACCAAAATACCCCTGGTTTCCAAATGTTGCCATATCTTTAAATTTTACAAATTTTCAGAAATACACTCCAGTTTTAGAAATTCCAAGGTAACCTGATTTATTGGAAGTTTTAAAATTCCTCCGATTGATTACGAAAATACCCCTGTAGGAAATGACGAAAATACCCCTGGGATAGAAACAGGACAAAAATGTCCGAGGAGTGAATAAGTAGGTATGGAAGGTATTAGGGTATGGATGTGCCTTTTGTGTGAACTAGGGTAGAAGACTTAAAACATTGTTTGATCGAAAGAATCCTTATTAAACTTTTTCATAAAATTTATCCGCGAATAAGCAAGTGAAACAGTCACTAATACATAAAATTTTTCTTAATCAGACTAAAAGCACGCTAGTTAGAATGAGTTCTAGAGGACGTGGCCGAGGTGGACGCGGTAGGGGAAGAATGACTGTGTCTGAACCCGTTAGGTCGGGTCAGGGTTCGGAGAACGAAGTACCACCGCCACCATCACCCTGACTTTTGGGGCGAGAACAGGATCAGACGGGAGGTGAGGCAGTATCGCAAGCTGTGTTGCGATTCCTCGAGTTGGTGGCTGGGGCTAGTGGAAATTTGGGAGCTCAGAAATCTGTTCCCGAGCAAATTCGGTCTAACGGAGCTGAGGTATTCCGAGGCGTGTCGGGAATGGCACCCAGCGCAGCGGAATATTGGCTTGAATCTACAAAAAGGATTATGGACGATCTTGACCTGTCTAATGAGGAGAAGTTGAAAGGAGCAGTGTCGCTTCTGAAGGATGAAGCGTATCAGTGGTGGCTCACGGTCCGAGATGGAGCCACGGCAGATGATCTCACATGGGATTACTTCAAAACTGCTTTTCAGAAGAAGTACGTGGGTACCAGCTACACTGACGCGCAGAGGAAAGCTTTTCTGGGGTTAGTGCAAGGAACTAAGTCGGTGGCGAAATATGAGGCGGAGTTTTTAAGACTGAGTAGATATGCTAGAGGCATTGTGGCTACTGAACATGAGCGCTGTGTCCGCTTTGAGGACGGACTCAGAGATGATTTGAGGTTAGTGATTGCCCCGCAGCAGGTTCATGAGTTTTCATCTCTAGTGGAGAAGGCTAAGGTAGCCGAGGGGATCAAAGAGTCTGTGAGGCAAAGCTATGATAGGAATAAGCAGAAGAGAGACTTTGGGTCGTCTGGGTCAAGTAGTAATGTTCAGAAAAAGGCTAGGCAGAGTGGGCTAAATCAGGCAGCAAGGCCTATGGCTACTAATCAGAGACTGGCTCAGTGTAATCGCTGTGGAAAATCCCATTGGGGAGGTTGTTGGACCGGTGAGAGGGGTTGCTTTGAATGTGGGTCTTCGGATCACCGTGTGAGGGATTGTCCTCGAAAGCTAGCTAAGAATCAGTCAGAGGGGCAGAACCGTACTCAGAATAGAAATGTGGGACCATAGAGAGGTCGCGGTAACGGTAGAGGCGGCAATGGTCCTAATAGAGGTCGCGGAACTCAGGGCAGAGGCGCAGGCAACACAGAGGCAAGGCAGCCTGGCTTAGTCTATGCAGCGAGGTGCCGCGAGGAGGGTGACGCACCAGATGTCATAACCGGTACGTTTTTAATTTTCGGTCTTCCTTATGTTGCTTTAATTGATGTGAGTTCGATGCATTCGTACGTAGTTAGTAGTGTGGTAGAGACTATGAACTTAAACTCTAAGACTGCTTCTAGGGAGATGATTGTAATTAGCCCTTTAGGCCATTCTATAGTTGTGAACAAGCTTTATAGGGATGTACCCCTAGAACTCCAAGGGGTCATTTTTGTGGCTGATCTGATGGAACTGCCGTTTGGGGAGTTCAATTTGATCCTTGGAATGGACTTGTTGGTCAAGTATCAGGCAAGGTTGGATTGTGCGGCTAAGCGCATGGTTCATAAGATGGCTGAAGGTGATGAAGTGGCTATGATTGGTAATAGAAGGAATTACCTATCCAATGTGGTGTCGGCCTTGAAGGCTGAGAAGATGGTCAGAAAAGGGTGCGAGGCGTTCTTGGTTTGAATTTGTGCCTTGGAGGCTAAGGAGTCAGCAGTTGGGAAGGTTCGAACTGTAGGAGAATTCGGTGATGTATTCCCAGAGGAACTTCCGGGTCTGCCTCCGGATCGGAAAGTTGAATTCGGTATAGACTTGCTACCTGGAACGGCACCTGTGTCTATAGCACCGTACCGAATGGCACCAAAGGAATTGGTGGAGCTGAAGGCTCAAATTCAGGAACTCTTGGATCGAGGGTTTATTCGACCAAGTGTATCTCCATGGGGAGCACTTGTGCTATTTGTCAAAAAGAAGGACGGGTCCATGCGGATGTGCATCGACTACCGTCAGTTAAACAAGTTAACGATCAAAAACAAGTATCCATTGCCTCGGATCGATGACTTGTTTGACCAATTGAAGGGTGCGTCGGTGTTTTCAAAAATAGACCTTAGGTCGGGGTAGCATCAACTAAAGGTGAAGGAGGTTTATGTGCACAAGACAGCATTCCGCACTCGGTATAGGCATTACGAATTCCTAGTGATGCCAGTTGGATTAACCAATGCACCGGCGGCATTCATGGACTTAATGAATAGAGTATTCCAAAGAAGATTTTGGATCAATTTGTCGTGGTATTCATAGACGACATATTGGTTTATTCAAAGACGGAGGAGGAGCATGATAAGCACTTACGTATAGTTCTACAAGTATTGAGGGAGAAGCAATTATATGCCAAATTCAGTAAGTGCGAATTTTGGCTTAGGGAGGTGGCTTTCTTAGGTCACGTGGTGTCAGCGGAAGGGATTAGAGTGGATCCTTGCAAGATTGAAGCGGTGTTGGATTGGAAACTGCCTAGGTCAATGGCCGAAATTCGAAGCTTTTTGGGTCTAGCGGGGTACTATTGGAGATTTGTGGAAGGATTTTCTCTTATTGCAGCGCCATTGACTAAGTTATTAAGAAAGTTTCGATAAACTGAGGAAAATTTTAACGGAAGCTCCCGTTTTGGTACAGCCTGAGGCGAGGAAGCTGTTCACGGTTTATTGTGATGCGTCCCATACTGGTTTGGGATGCGTATTGATGTAGGAAGGTAAGGTAGTGGCTTATGCATCCCGTCAGTTAAGACCGCATGAGGTGAATTATCCAACGCACGATTTAGAGTTAGCGGTAGTAGTCTTCGCTTTGAAGATATGGAGACATTACCTATATGGGGAGAAGTCGATAGTCTACACGGATCACAAGAGTCTGAGGTATCTCTTGACTCAGAAGGACTTGAACCTAAGGCAGCGCCGATGGATTGAACTGTTGAAGGACTATGACTGTTCAATTGAGTATCATCCGGGTAAGGCTAACGTGGTGGCTGACGCGTTGAGCCGGAAGGTCGTGACGGACTTAAAAGTGATGTTCGCTCACCTCAGTCTATATGACGATGGGAGTCTGTTGGCAGAGCTACAAGTTAAGCCAACTTGGGTCGATGAGATTAAGGACAAGCAGATAGTAGACGAATGATTGAATGCTAAGAGGGTGCAAGTGCAAAATGGTGGTTTGGAAGGGTATAGCTTGACTGATCATGGTGTATTGTGTTTTCAAGGACGGCCTTGTATGCCGAAGGATGTGGAACTGAGACAAAGAATTCTCCAAGATGCACATAGCAGCCCATACGCTATGCATCCTAGAGGCAGCAAAATGTATGGAGATTTACGGAAACAGTTCTGGTGGCCGGGGTTAAAGCGTGAGATAACTGAGTTCGTAGGAAAGTGTCTGACGTGTCAGCAGGTTAAGGTTGAACATCAGTTACCATCGGGGCTACTTCAACCAGTAAAGATCCCTCAATGGAAATGGGAGAGGATTACTATGGATTTCGTCAGTGGGCTACCCCTTACGCCCAGCAAGAAGGATGCAATTTGGGTAATTGTGGACCGTTTGACTAAGTCAGCTCACTTCGTGCCGGTGAGAAGGGATTACTCACTCCAGAAGCTAGCAAAGTTGTATGTGGCTGAGATAGTCAGATTGCATGGTGTGCCAGTATCGATTATCTCGGATAGGGATCCAAGGTTCACGTCGAGGTTCTGGAAAGCGTTGCATCAGGCTTTGGGTACACGATTGGATTTGAGATGACTTTCCACCCACGATCATGACGGCAATCGGAAAGGGTTATACAGATCTTAGAGGATATGCTAAGGGGTTGTGTCTTAGATTTTCGGGGTAGTTGGGAGGAGTTTTTACCATTAGCAGAGTTCGCCTACAACAATAGCCATCAGGCAAGTATTCAGATGGCACCATACGAAGCATTGTATGGACGGAAATGTCGTACTGCTACATGTTGGACAGAGTTGGGAGAACGACAAATCTTGGGTCCAGAATTGGTTGCTGAAACTGAGGACAAGGTTAAGGTGATTTGGGCTCGTCTTAAAGAAGCGTCAGATAGACAGAAGTCTTATGCTGATCTGAAGCGTAAGGAAATGGAGTATAAGGTAGGAGACAAGGTTTTTCTGAAAGTGTCACCTTGGAAAAAGGTGTTGAGATTTGGGTGAAAAGGGAAGCTAAGCCCAAGGTTCATTGGCCCATATATGGTGTTGAAGCGAGTGGGACCGGTAGCTTATCAGCTGGAGCTGCCGGCAGAGCTGAGTCAGATTCATGACGTTTTCCATGTGTCGATGTTTAGGCGATATCGGTCAGATCCGTCGCAAGTTGTGCCAGTGGCGGAGGTTGAAGTAAACTCGGATTTATCTTTCGAAGAAGAACCAGTTCAGATCTTGGATCGAGATGTCAAGGTTCTGCGTAGGAAGTCAGTGCCCCTACTGAAAGTGCTGTGGCAGAACCATAGTACAGAGGAAGCTACGTGGGAACCCGAGGATGTGATGCGGCAGTAATACCCTCATCTTTTCTAATCAGGTAATTTTGAGGCCGAAATTATTTTAAGGGGGGTAGAACTGTAACATCCTAAAATTGGGGTTATTCGTGTTTACATTATTTTGCTTGAGTCTGAATTGCTATGGTATTGATTGTGGTGTAGTAAGACTTAATTAAGGATCTTGAGTTGGCTCGGGATAGTAGAAAACTTAATTTGGGAACTTTAAAGACAGGGAGCCTTAGCAAGTAGGGGATACAAGAATAAATAGAGGATTTATTGACATAAAAATCAGCTTGGTAAAGTGGCAAAAGGAGGGCTACTTGGGAGTTACATATGACGCCACAAGGGGGAGCAAGGGGGCCTTGGTTCGAGTCACAAAATTTTCCTTTTTTCTCTTTAAGTGGGACGGCAATAGAGGGAGAGTTTTTCTCTCTTTAAACTTTATTTATTTATTTATTTAGATAGTGGGATAATAGAAGATAATTAAGGATTATTAAAGAGATTACTAAGAGATTATTTGGGGTTAATTCAAATTATTTTGAATTATTCAAATTAGTGGCCAAGAGAAAAATAAGGGGTTGGCCGAATTTTAAACACTTCAAGGGAGAAGTGGATGGCAAGCTCAAAGGGGGGTGCCGAATGCCTATAAAAGCACCAATTGACCACTTTGCTTTTCTTTTTCCATTTTTGCTTAGCCGAAATTCCTAACCCTTTTCCTTCTTATTTTTCTTCAATTTTTTCCGTCCTCTCAAACCCCTTTAGCCGAAACTCTTATCACCTCTTCCTCTCCATTATTTTTCTTTCTTTCATAATAGCCGAATACACCCCTTTGAAGTGTCGAAATTCTCTTATTCTTTTGGGCAGCACTTTGGCCGAATGCTAAAGTAGTATAGACCTCTTTGCATCCTCGTTGTCAGTTGAAGGTAAGTGTGCCGAAACTCCATGGTTTCCCTTCTCTGTTCCTTGCCGATTTCTATTAGGGGTAAGTACCGATTTCGGCAATGGCTAACAAGGCTTCTAAATGCTTTTTGATAATCGATCTCTTCTAGGTACCCTGAGAACGTGAAATGGTCGACCCAAGCCCCTAATCTCTAGCACTCGGCTTTGGTAAGTGGTGGTAAGAGCCTATTATTAATGGATTATTCTCTTAGGTAATTAAAAGCCGAAGGCTATTGACATTGTCATTTGACCAAATTATTTGGTAAAGCAGATTTGTACCCCGAGAGCTGTGATTAGTAGCCAAAAGAGAAAAGGTAAGATTTCGGGTTCACAAGGAACCCCTCTCAAATAATTTGATTTGGCCGAATAGGCCATAATACTAACCCAGGTGTTTGGCCGAATATAGGGACAAGTAGATCTAGGGTGGCCGACTTCTCTTTTTCGGATTTAGACTATTCGGTGGTACTGTGTGTGTACATACACACCGATAACAATTAATAAACTGTACTAAATACATGTTGTTGTAAATCTGCTTTATGTAGATACGGATTTAGTACCTTAACGGTACAAGCGAGGATCCCAGTAAGTCTCTGTCAGTATGAGATTATTATAGTGCTTTTAGGAAGCATGGCTTATTTGATACATGTGATAAATGTATGAACTCTGTTTATGACTGTTTGATATGGGTTGATGAGAGGAGGGGGCAGTGATGTTAGTGTCGATGGACACCAGTGGTTTGGTGCCACATTGTGACTTCGGTCACCAGAGGTTTGGCACCTCGGAGGTTTGGCACCTCATAGCGTCGCCCCCGGTGGCTTAGCACCACATTGGGTTGGCCCCATGATGATAACTGGGATTGGCGCCGGTGATTTGGTATCACACGATGGGTTGGCCCCATCAACTGATTTGTGTCTTCGGACACCAGAGGTTTGGCACCTCCAGTGATTTGGCATCACATCTGTGACTATACGTCACCAGTGGTTTGGCACCACCAGTGGTTTGGTACCACAACGGGGTAGACAGAGGCATTTGGTTGGCTAGGTTGGGTACATAACCTTATGCATGTTGATTGTTATAAAGTGTGTATGAAATTGCTTAAACCGGGGGAAGGGTTACATACTGAGTCTTGGTGACTCACCTTCTCCTTTATTTTTCAAGTGACATAGATCGCGGATATGGAGCCGGAGGGACTCGAGGTGGCCATGCAGTGGGATTTAAATTTAATAGACTTTGAATTTCGATTTATTTATTTTTTGGTTGTTGGTTTAATTTTTAATTGGATTGTAATAAGGCCTCCTAGGATTATTTTATTATCGTTACATGTTTGAATACTTGTTTTAAACTACTTACTTATAAGAACGAGTTCATATGTTTTCCAAAGCAATCGTAAAGGTTTTAAAGTACCATCGGGTACATTTAAAATATACATATTAACTTGACTTAACAAATATTTTCAAAATAAATCTAAATATGGGTTTTATACACCTCAAAGGTTCTAACCAAAATAACTATCTTTTACTAAAAAGTTAAATTGGTTTTCAAAGATTTCAAAATGTTTTCTCCGTAGCAAACCAAACTCGGTCATAACGTTTGGGCCGGGTTTGGGTTGTTACATGAAATGAATATGTATATGTATATGTGTATGAAATCGAGATGCTATGTTCAAGATTTAGTTGATGGCACTAAGTGTGTGAAATTGAAATCGAAACAGAAATGAATAGCACTGTGTGTGCGATGTTATGAAATCTTTGGCTTATAGATTTGGCACTGTGTGTGCGATGCTAAGATAAGTCGGATGAAAGATTAAGAACTAAGTGTGTGATGACTAATAAGTTTCAGTCATGTATATGACATTGAGTGTGTAATTAAAATTGAAAGAAAATCATAGGAAGAGCGACTTGTAATATCGAGCATTGAGTAGCTTGGAAATTGAATAACTATGTGTTAGCCAAGGTATGTATCGAACTTTTGTGGTTGATGAGTTTATAGATGATGCTATGGATGGATGGATGAATGAGTATTTTAACTATAGATAACATGGTATGAATATAAGAGAAGTAATCTATGTGATGGTTATTGTATACATTGGTTTGATTTAATGATACGATTGTATTGTATTTCGAACTTACTAAGCTTTAGAAAGCTTACTGTGTGATTTGTTTCTCTGCTGTGCAGTGTCAGTATAGCTAGCTCGGATCTGGGAATCGTCAGCATCCCAATCACACTATCGGTAATCTATTTTGGGTACTTTTGGAAAGATGTATATAGTTAAAATATGGCATGTATAGGCTAGTTATTTGGTACATATTTGAGGTGTGTAATTAGCCATGTGATGTTGCTAAATATATGGTTTCTTCAAGTATGAATGGCTTTGTCATATGAGGCATATTTTGGTATGGTTTATGGTGGAAGAGAATGATTTATCAATGGTAACTTTGTGTTGGTAAAATAATTGTATGATTTAGTGAAATTGAGAAGGAATAATGTTTAGTATTGAATGTGTTCAAGTTGTATATGTTAGCGTATAAGTTGATATGTTTGAAAGTGAGTTTGTATGAGTTGATAGATTGATCATATGATAGGAAATGGTTGCCAAAATGTATGTATAAACATGCTTAAGTGTGCTTGTAGTGATTGAACCATGTGGGTGGCATTTTAGCCTTGCAAATGGCCTACTTTTTGCCACACAGTTGTAGCACACGGGCGTGCCTAGTGACCATGGGCGTAAGTCAGTGTATGGCCTAAGAGCACACGGCCATGGCACACGGACGTGCCTGGTAGCCGTGTTGTTTCAACTGTATCGACCACGGCCAAGGTACACGGGCGTGCTTGGTGGCCGTGGGAACTAAGTCAGGATCGACCACGGAGAGGACACACGGGTGTGTCTAGTAGTCGTGGGAGGCACACGGCCTACCCCCACGGGCGTGTAACCCCTGAATTCTAGAAAAGTTTTAAATTTTGAAAAGTTTCTGTATGTGTTTCTGTTTAGTCCCGACCCTCTCTAGCATGTGTATAAGGTCTTATACGCCTTAAAAAGGGACTAATTGTTTATGTTTGATGTATTATGATGATGATTGTATTTGTGTCGTAAATGGGTTGTGAAATGATTCTATTGTCCGGTAATGCCTCTTAACCCTATTCTAGCGAAGATTTTGGGTTAGGGGTGTTACATTTTATTGGTATCAAAGCTGCGGTTTAGTTGATTCTCGGACTAATGTAGCGCGTGCGAGTCTAGCTATACATGCCATATATGAAAATTGCGATAGCGTGATGAATTCTGACAGTTGAAAATGTGTTTTCATATAGTAATGGATCCCGATCGAGCAGTTGCTGACGATGTAGAAAGCAATGCGACTGCTCCCGCTCAAGGGACAGGGCCGGCCACATCTAGGCCAAATAATAGGGGTGAGGGAGGAGAGGCTAAGCAAGCCTTCTTTCGAATGATGAGCGAGTGGTTTTCGGAGTTTGTTCGAATGAATCTGGCTGTTCCACAACCTCCACCCCCACAAGTACCTGTTGTACCACAAGTTGTAGATCCGATCAGATTGAATAAACCACCTGTAGACAAGATTCGAAAATACGGGGCTGAGGAGTTTAGGGCCACATCTGATGATGATACTGAGTGAGCCGAGTTTTGGCTTGAGAATACAATCAGAGTATTCGATGAGATGTCATTGAATCCTGATGAGTGCATTAAGTGTGCAGTTTCCTAGTTGAGAGACACGGCTTATAACTAGTGGAAAACATTGATATCTGTGGTTCCGAGAGAGAAAATCACTTGGGAATTCTTTCAAGTTGAGTTCAGAAAGAAGTATATCAGTCAGCGTTTCATTGATTAGAAACGTAAAGAGTTTCTAGAGTTGAAGTAGGGCCGTTTGTCTATTACTGAGTACGGGCGGGGATTCGTAAAATTGAGTCAATACGTGAGGGAATGTGTTTGGACCGAAGCTACTATGTGCAAACGTTTCATAGAGGGATTGAATGAAGACATTAAATTTTTGGTTGGGATACTTGATATAAATGAATTTGTCGTGTTAGCTAAAAGAGCGTGCAAGGCTGAGGAGCTCAGTAAAGAAAAGAAGAAAGTCGATTCTGAGGCTCGTAATGAAAGAAAGAGATTGGTGAATAAGTTCTCTCAACCTTCAGCGAAGAGATATAGAGATGCAAGCAATCGTTCAAATGTTTCATTTGGACATCCAAGTAGAGATCGTTCGAGACAAAGTACTGGTTCACGAATTCAAGCTCCGAATGAATCAAAGTGTTGGTAGCGTTAAGAGTAACAAACCCGAAAGTGCATAACGGTGTGAAAGACGACATGTGGGAGAGTGCTGGGGCAAGTACAACAATAGAGTTTGTTATAAATATGGATCCCGAGATCATTTTATTCGAGATTGCCCGAAGATGGTAGAAGAGGAAAATGTTCAGAATGAGAGACCAAGTAATGTGATGGCTAGAGGTAGACCACCCCGAAACATTAGAAATGTGAGTGAAATTCAGAGGGGGACAACTGACACAGCTGTGAGGTCAGAAGCGAGAGCACCTGCCTGAGCCTATGCTATACGTGCATGAGAGGAAGCATCATCTCCAGACGTCATCACCGATACTTTCACTTTATTTGATACTGATTTCATTGCATTGATAGATCCAGGATCAACTCATTCCTATGTACGTATGAACTTAGTATTGAATGAGACTCTACCTATTAAGTCTACTGAATTTGTTATTAGAGTGTCGAACCCCTTAGGCAAGTGTGTCCTGGTGGATAAAATATACAAGAATTGCCTATTGATGTTTCGTGATACATGTTTTCTGGCCAATTTGATGTTACTACCATTCAATGAGTTTGACATAATTCTGGGTATGGATTGGCTTACTCTGCATAATGCCATCGTGAATTGTAAAAGAAAGAGCATTGAGTTGAAGAGTCAGAATGGTGAGATAGTTCAAATTGAATCCAATGATATGAAAGGATTACCGGCTGTTGTATCTGCGATGAAAGCTATAAATTATGCAAAAAAAGGTTGTGAAGCTTATTTGGCGTACATGATTGATACAAAAGTGTTAGAAAAGAAAGTTGAATATGTGCCTGTGGTATATGAGTTTCCAGATGTGATTCCTGAAGAGCTACCGGGATTACCTCCAATTCGGGAAGTAGAATTTGGTATTGAATTAGTGCTGGGGACCACTCCCATTTCTATAGCTCCATATAGAATGGCACCAACAGATTTGAAAGAGTTAAAATCGCAGTTGCAAGAATTAACTAATAGAGGATTTGCACGACTGAGTTTCTCACCCTTGGGAGCTCCTGTGTTATTTGTGAAAAAAGAAAGATAGAACTATGAGAATGTGTATTGATTATCGACAATTGAATAAAGTGACGATAAAGAACAAATATTTGTTACCTCGTATTGATGATTTGTTTGATCAGTTAAAGGGAGCTATAGTGTTTTCAAAGATAGACTTGAGATCTGGTTACTATCAGTTAAGAGCTAAAGAATCTGATGTGCGGAAGACCACTTTCAGAACGAGGTATGGACATTATGAATTCTTAGTGATGCCTTTCGGACTAACAAATGCTCCGGAAGTGTTTATGGATCTGATGAATCAGATTTTCAGATCGTATTTGGATCGCTTTGTAGTAGTGTTCATTGATGATATTTTGATCTATTCGTGTGATGAGACGCAACATGCTGAGCATTTGAGAATCATGCTACAAACTCTACGTGAGAAACAGTTATATGGAAAGTTTAGCAAATGTGAATTTTGGTTGCGTTAGGTTGGATTTTTGGGACATATTGTATCAGCTGCGGGAATAAGAGTTTATTCAAGTAAAATTTCTGCTATTTTGGAGTGGAAGCCTCTGAAAAATGTGTTTGAAGTCTGTAGTTTTCTAGGACTAGCGGGATATTATTGGCAATTTCTGAAAGGTTTCTCTATGATTGTGACTCTATTGACAAAGTTGTTACAGAAAGACGTTAGATTCGAGTGGTCAGAAAAGTGTCAGCAGAGTTTTAAGTAGTTGAAAGTGTTGTTAACGGAAGCACCAGTTTTGATTCAACCCGAGTCGGGCAAAGAGTTCATAGTTTACAGTGATGTATCATTGAATGGTTTGGGCTGTGTGCTGATGCAAGAAGGGAAAGTCATTGCTTATGCTTCGAGACAGTTAAAGCCGCACGAAAAGAATTATCCGATGCATGACCTTGAGTTAGCTGCGATTTTGTTTGCGTTAAAGATTTGGCGTCACTACTTATTTGGTGAGAAATGTCATATTTATACTGATCATAAGAATTTAAAGTACTTGATGACTCAGAAAGACTTGAATTTGCGACAGAGAAGATGGTAAGAATTATTGAAAGACTATGAACTTGTGATTGATTACCACCCGGGTAAAGCTAGTGTTGTAGCTGATGCCTTGAGTCGAAAATCGTTATATGCTTTGCGAGCTATGAGTAATCAGATAGATCTGTGGGATGATAGTGCGGTTGTAGCTGAATTGAAAGTAAAGCCAATGTTTATATAGTAGATTTATGATGCTCAGAAAAATGATGTTGAAATGATGGCTAAATGAACTAAAGGTGAATTGAATGCTGAATCAGAATATCGAGTTGGTAGTGATGATTGTTTGAGATACAGAGGTTGGATTTGTGTTCCGAGAAATTCAGAGTTAATCTTACAGAGGTTGGATTTGTGTTCCGAGAAATTCAGAGTTAATCTCAATGATTTTGAATGAAGCTCAAAATAGTCATTTGACTGTTCATCCGAGGAGTACGAAAATATATAATGATCTGAAACAATTCTATTGGTGGCATGGTATGAAAAGATACATTTCCGACTTTGTGTCGAAATGTTTAGTTTGTCAGCAAGTCAAAGCTAAACATCAAGTTCCGTCTGGTTTGTTACAACCAACCAATTATGACTCCTGAGTGGAAATGGGAGAGAATTACGATGGACTTTGTGTCAGGTTTGCCTTTATCTCCGAGTAAGAAAGATGCAATCTGAGTGATAGTGGACAGATTGACGACATTAGCTCATTTCATTCCGGTGAGAACCGATTATTCTTTAGATAAGTTAGCTGAACTGTATATCGATGAGATTATGAGATTGCACGGAGTACCGTTATCTATAGTGTCTGACAGAGATCCGAGATTTACCTCACGATTCTGGAAGAAATTGCAAGATGCTTTAGGCACGAAATTGCATTTCAGTACTGCTTTTCATCCACAACGGATGGTCAATCCGAGCGAATCATTCAGATCTTTGAAGACATGATGAGATGTTGCATACTAGAATTTGAAAGTACATGGGAAAAGCATTTATCATTGGTTGAGTTTGCATATAACAATAGTTTTCAATCTAGCATTAAAATGGCACCATATGAGGCTCTTTATGGTCGAAAGCGTCGAACTCCATTGTATTGGACTGAGCTAAGTGAGAATAAAATTCACGGGGTTGATTTGATAAAAGAGAATGAACAGAAAGTGAAGATAATTCATGATAATTTGAAAGCAGCCTCAGATCGTCAAAAGTCTTATGCAGATTTGAAATGAAGGGATATTGAAATCAGAATTGGTGATAAAGTGTTACTGAAAGTATCTCCGTGGAAGAAAATACTTCGATTTGGCCGAAAGGGCAAGCTGAGTTCGAGGTTCATCAGACCGTATGAGATTATTGAACGCCGGTTGCTTTTAGATTTAGATTGCCATCTGAGTTAACATGTGTCAATGCTTCGACGATACAGATCAGACCAATCTCATGTGATTGCTCCTACTGAGGTTGAAATTCAGTCAGATTTGTCGTATAGTGAAGAACCGATCCGAATTTGGGCACAAGAGACCAAAGAGTTGAGAAATAAGAAAATTTCTTTAGTGAAAGTATTATGGCACAAACACGGAATTGAAGAGGCTACGTGGGAGCCTGAGAATGTTATGAGAGAGCAACATCTACAATTATTCACTGGTAAGATTTTCGGGGACGAAAATCCCTAAGGGGGGAGAGTTATAACAGCCGGGTTTAGACCCTAGTTGGAACAGTGGTTTCGAGACCAAAAATCCGAGGTCGGAATGATAATTTAATAATATTTTCTGTGGTTACAGTATGTGATTTAGTCTATGTGAAATTTCTGTGTGAAAATTTTATCGATTTTGTGTTTAATTTGCAAAAAGGACTTAATTGTATAAGGTGTAAAAGCTGTGTGCTGATTTTTAAGTGTCAAATTGTTGATGGCTTTTTAAGGTGGAGGCTTTATGAGGCAAATAGTCCATTTTTAAGATAGTGGATGTTTAAATGACAAGATGCCCATAAGGTAAATTTGTCTTATATGACTAATAAAAGGGTAAATTGGTGAATTGATAATTTAGTTAATAATAATAAAAAAAAACCAAAAGAAAGATAAAGCCATGTTATCATCTTTCTTGTTGACAATTTGAAGGAAAAGATAGGAATAGGGCTTTGGGGTATTCATTGATAATTAAGGTGTGTTTTGGAACGGCTATGCTCATCTCTTTCTCGCATCTTTGACTTTAGACTTAGCTTTTCTTTTATCTTTCCCGAGTGCCTCAGCTTTGCACGCTCGATCAACAAACACAGCAAACTCTTTTATTTCTAGAATCCCAACAAGCAAATGAATATCTTCATTTAGGTCCTCTTCAAACCGTTTACACATTATTGCCTCAGTTGATACATATTCCCGAGCATACTGACTTAATCTCACGAACTCTCTCTCATACTCAGTGACGGACATACGACCCTGCTTCAACTCTAGAAATTCTTTTCTTTTCTGATCAATAAATCTTTGACTGGTATATTTCTTTTGGAACTCAGACTGAAAGAAATCCCATATGACCCGTTCCTTTGGAACACAGAAATCAAGGTCTTCCACCATTGATAAGTTGCGTCTCATAGCAAAGAAACCACACACTTTTTACATTCTTCAGGAGTCAATGAAATCTCATCAAATACTCAGATAGTGTTATCAAGCCAAAATTCTGCTTTCTCAGCATCATCATCACTGGTGGCCTTGAACTTTTCAGCCCCATACTTGCGAATCTTATCAACAGAAGGTTTGTTTAACAGATTCAAATTCATAACTAGAGGCACAACTGAAGTCTGAGAGGGATTAGACAGGGGCAGAGGTAAATAGCTGGATTAGTTCTTACGTATTGAGTGAACCACTCACTCATCATTTGGAAGAAGGCTTGTGTAGCCTCTCCATCTTGACTGCTAGTAGCCTGTCTCGAATCAGATGGCGCTGTCCCTTGACCAGGAGCAGGAGCATTGCTTTCAACATCGTCAGCTACAGCTCTTTCAGAATCCATTACTATACAAAAAACGCATTTTACACGTCAGGGTTCATCACACTATCACATTTCATATTTATGGCATGTATAGCTAGACTCTCACATGCTACGTTAGTTCGAGAATCAACTAAATCGTAGCTCTGATACCAATCAAATGCAACACCCTTAACCCATAACCATCGCTAATTTAGGGTTAAGAAGCATTACCGGACAATCAGAAACTTTTACAGATATTTCATAACTTAATTTGGCAAATCACATCAAAATGTCCCTTAAATAGGTCTTTGAGACATTTAACATGCTTTAGAATAGGGCCGGGACTAAATCGAACACATATAGAAATTCTTAGAAATTTAAAAATTTCTCTAAGTTACAGAGGTCACACGCCCGTGTGGGCAGACCGTGTGCCTCCATGGTCTCAGACACGCCTGTGTGTCTAAGCCGACCCAGCCTAAAAAGTTAGGCCCGAATCTAACATGTCACATTGAAGTGTTTTTGCAAAAAACTTATTTTCATTGAAAACCGTTCTAGAGAAAAGTTAAGTAAAATCCAGTTTGCTTTCAAAACGAGGTGTAGCCAAAAACCATTCCTTGTTACCATGTAAAAATTTCCTTTGACAATGGAAGCTCATTCTTAAAACACAATTATTTTCAAAAACTTGAAATATACTTAAAAGAAATAAATCCAGGTTCTGTTTCAAAATTATAATGCAAGAGGGAAAACCTTATTACAATCCGGAATAAAATAACTCAAAATAAATAACCCAAAATCTAGAATTTAGATAATAAGAAAAACAAGTCTAATCGTCTTGCTAGTTGAAAACCTCTAAGTCCCTCTATCCGTCGGACCGCCTACTGAGGATCACCTGAGAAAAAAATAAAAGAGGGAGTGAGTTTTCGAAAACTCAGTGTGTATGACCCTCGTCAAACATATAACATACATATCATAATAATAACATAATAATATCATACATGCAATGATGTGCAAACCGTCCCTAAATAATCCATCCAGTACACTTCGTCTCCGTCCAACTAAAACACTTCTGTGGGGATTTCTAAATCGACCCACCTATCCGATACACTTCAAGGGTAGCCCGGTTATGGTACTACCAAACGTTGCAAAGTCGCTTATCATATCTTGAGCTTAGAAAGCCATCGGTGGATCCACAGTTGTCAAGCAACCGTGCGATCCTCATATACTTCCTCCATTCCACAATTCCCACCCATATGCATCCTAAATAGAATATCATATGAATGCAGCAGATGTACATGTAACATCCATAAATCTTACATTCAACACATAAGAGTATTTTAGCCATTTCATAAATCAAGGGTATTTCGGTAATCCTACCCTACAGGGGTATTTCAGTAATTCTTCCCTACAGGGGTATTTCAGTAACTCATAACAGTATGGGTCTTAATTACGAATCTTGGCCTGTCAACAAGTCCTCGCGACTAAAGTGAACAGACACTACGCACCAGGTAGGATTCCAGAGAAGAGGAGGTGGGTCATTAAGACCGCTTAAGTACCAAGCTCACCCTAGATCCAATCCTAGACATGCATATGTCCATTGCCACACTCTACCCTAGCGACTTGTCCACAGACATGTTTGTTTAATAAATTAAGTTTTATGCTGTTTAAGAATTCATCAGAACTAAGCCTAGAGTCCATTAAAACCCTAGCATGCATTTCTAAAATCCCATAAGGCCCACTAAGCCCAATCATGTCCATATAGCCCATTAAGCCCAATCATGTATATATATCCCATTAGGCCCGATCATAATCAAATCATACAACCATCCATATCAATCCATCATTCAATTTCACATATCAACTCTTGCCGATTTGGGCCCATGAGCTCGGTAGGCCCATTTAGCCCCTTTTGGCGTGGTTGACCGAATAATGGCCCGAGACCATGAGATCATTCTTTTGGTCCTGGTAGTCGTATCGGTGTTCCCACATGAATGTTTGCATGCTCGAGTGGTTGCCAGTGCCAACCTTTCAGCTTTTTGGCATTCTGCTTTTTCAGGATTTTGGCTTTTGCCAGTTTTTCGTGTGTGAAATGTATGTACACACCTGGTAAATGAGACGTGTTACACTATCCTCAGCCGTGAACCTACAACCAATACCAACCTCCAATCAATCACACACATAACCACAATATTTACCAAAAACCGAAGCCTTACCATAACCTTACCATGTGCCACCAGTCCTAATTACCCCTTCCTTAGCTACTACTCACGAATATCCCCTAGATCTGCATCAATCTTAATCATTAAAGAAAAAATAATAGGTGACTTGTATCCAGTTAAGTCACCCTTTCCCATACTATAGACTATTCGACCAACTTATCCCAAAATCAAGAACACTTACCCAAAAGCCGAAACGTATGGATAGCTTTTTGGCAGAGACTTGTAGATCCAAGCTTGATTCTGATTTTTCCAAGGTCCGATCCACCAAAGATCAAAGGAATGATGACAGCACGTCAGATATTTGGTCACTATAGGATTCGGCACAAGGTTTGGGGTGATGAAGAAATCGGTTCCAAGAGCAAAGGATTTCGACTTTTGAAGTCACGAATATTCGATCCCCAACAACTGAGATGAAGGTGGGACGACACAATCAATGGAGAAGAAGAGAATGATATTCGATATAAGGCATTAGGAGAGAAGAAAAGAAAACACATAAGGAAGAGGCGAGGTTTAGAATAGAAAAAGTGAAGGAGAATTCGATAGAGCACTATAATTGCCGAAATAGCATAAAAGGAATTCCAATTGCCGAAATAGCACAGAGTGAATTCGGCACCCCCTATATATACACAAAGCCGAAACTCTACCTACCCCCCAAGTCCCAATCGACTCCAACTCTTACCCATCTCATCTCTTCATTTTCTCCCTGATAACTCCCCAATCCTTTTCCTAAATTTTCTCTTCTGATCACTCTCTTTAAAGTCCATCATCACACCACTTCCAACCTTCTAGAAGGCCAAAATTAAACTCTTAAAAAAATACTATGCTAGGATTTGAACCTAGGATCTCCTTGCTAGCCCATAACGCCACCTTCCTATACCCTAAGTGGCGCCACTTAGCCTCTCCACCACAAGGCTCTTTGATGCCATTTTTCCCTATTTTTATTTAAAAGCCCAACTACTCACCGCCCTGGTTCCTTTAATAATTAATTAAGAATTCCTTCTCTTCAAAGTTCGAACCCAGCACTTCTCGAGCACCCCTAGACACTCCAAGTTCATTAACCCTCAAGGCCCACATGCTAATTGTCACTTTCTCGCTTACTTAAAAAATTTCTATGACCCAAAGCCCAAAGCCCAATTCTTCTAAGCCCAAATATTTGGGGCGTTACACATACTGACTTGTCCACACGGCCTGAGACACACCCGTATGCCTCACCCGTGGTTGACACTGACTTGCACCACATGGCTAGTCACACGCCCGTGTGTCCAGCCCGTGGTCGCTACTAACTTGATCCACACGGCCAATCACACGCCCGTGTATCTTGCCTGTGGTCGAGTCTGACTTGCTATGAAATGTAACCACGAGGAACACGGTCGAACCTCACGCTCGTGTGCTCAACCATGTGGGCAATTATAGATCATTTATGGGCTATCCCTACAAGCATCACACCAATACATTTATGCCAAAATAACCAACTTTTACAAGCATTCAAAAGCATCTTAAACACAACATCTTGATCTACAATTAGCTCAATCTATTCACAATCATTTCCAAGTAAAATGCATCACAAACTACCATTTCCTTATAGTAACCATCCATCCAATATATGCTTACCATGCATAAATGAGCTTACCATTGTTTTCACCCTTTCTTAACCATAGAACCATACCAAAACCAAGCATCATATAGCATGACTCTTCATTACTAACACAACCATTTATCTAGCCGTATCACATGTGTAACATCCCAAAAAGGGGGTTATTTGGAAATTCATTATTTCTATTATGTAAGAACTGCTGTGATATTATTTATGGAATAATAGAGCTTGATTTAAGGCTTTGAGTTGGCTCGGTTTGGTAGAAAATTTCAATTTTAATTCTAAAGGTAGGGAGCCTTAGCGAGTGGGTGTTATAAGAATAAATGGGAGTAATTTGGCACAAAAAAGCCCTTGGTAAAGTGGCAAAAAGAAGCCCACTTAAGAGCTAGCATGTGACGCCACATCAAGAGGAAGGGAGAGCCTTGGTTCGAGTCACAAGGATCCCTCTTTTTGCATTATGGATGGACGGCACATGTGGAGAGTTTTTCTCTCCTTTAATTCTTTTTATTTTGGATAATAATGGGTTTATTATTATTATTATTAAGGGATAATTTAAGCACTTTAAATTGGTTTTAATTTGCTTAATCCTTTAGATAATAAAAGATATATGATAATTTCATAGGATAAGCAAGGATATTATTTGGTTAAAAGGGATTATTAAGTGGTTAATTCAAATTATTTGAATTAATTGAAATGTGTGGCCAAGAGTGACTTGGAGAGTTTGCCGAAATTTTGAACTCCTTGAACAAGGAGGAGTGGGACGGCAAGGTTACTGGGGGTGCCGAAATCCTTTATAAACCCCTAGCCATCACCTTGGTTTTTCTTTTAGACTTTTCTGCAGCAGCCGAATTTCTTCCTCCTCCTCGTTTTCTCTTTATTTTCTTTCTTTCATAAAACTCCTTGGCCGAATCCTCCACATCTCCATAGCTCCTTTATTCGTAAACTAAGACCCCTATTCTCCTATACTCCCTTGTAGAACCGAAATCCTCTTCTCTCATTTGGAACCTCTTTTGGCCGAATATCAAGGTGGTTGGACCTCTTCAAGTGAACTTGTTGGCGGGTGATTAAGTAAAGGTGAGTGGCTATAGCCGAATGTCATTTTTCCCAGTATCTCTAATGTTCGGCCGATTTGGGTTTAAGGAAAAGCCGAAAGTTGGCAAGTACTAATGGTTGGCTAACCTTTCTATTGAAGCCGATTTCACCAAGGACTCAGGGATCTCAAAGCGGTGAGATCGAGATCTTGCATTCACGACAAACGGAATTTGGTAAGTATAGGTAAGGCTTATATTGGTGTTTAAAAGCAGAAGGCTATGGTTATTAGTGTTATTAATTGACCAAGTGTAGTTGTAAACCGATTCTCGATTCGGACGCTAAGGCTAGTACTCAAAGTGATTTGGGTAAGGATTCGGGTACAAAGTATGACCCCTTTAAATTATTTGGTTTGGTGAATGGTCCATAACACTAACCTTGATAGTTGGCCGAATATAGGGGCAAGGACTTAGAGTGTGGCCGATTGATTATCTTGGGATTTAAGACTATCGTGGTAACAGTGTGTACATACACACCATTTAACTTATTAAAGCGTGCTAAGTAATGTGATTGCTAATTTGATGTATGTAGCAATGGCTTGAACACCATAACGGTATACGGGGTAACCAAGTAAGTACTGCATGCATATGATTTGCTATTTGATGCTTTTGGGAAGCATGTTGTGATAATACATTTGATAAATGTGTATGATTATTGCCTATGTGGGTTGATTGAGTGGAGAGGGATAAATTCGTCTTTGCGGGCACCAGTGTTTTGGTAACACACCGTGACTACGGTCACCGGAGGTTTGGTACCTCTAGAGGTTTGGTACCTCATAGCGACTTGTCCCCGTGGTTAATACCACCGTGGGTTGGCCCCACTTGAGATATGGGATAAATCGCGGTGATTTGGTATCACACGATGGGTTGGCCCCATCACCCGATTTGTGTCTACGGACACCAGTGCTTTGGTAGCACATTGTGACTATATGTCACCAGTGGTTTGGCACCACCAGTGGTTTGGTACCACAACGGGGTAGACAGTGGCGTATGGTTGGCTAGGATGGGTACTTGATATTATGCACATTAATTGTTACATGTTGTGTATGAAACTACTTAAATCGGGAAGGGTTACATCGAGTCTTGGTGACTCACCTTCTCCTTTACATTTTTAGTGTAACGAGTAGATCGCGGATGTGGAGCCGGGCTGACTCGAGGTGGCCATGCCGTTGGAGTTAAATTTTTAACAGCCTTTGAATTTCAATTTAATTATCATGGGATTGTGGATTTAAATTTTCTTCTTTTATGTAATAAGGCCTCCTAGTAATTATCTCTACGCTTGAATAGTTGTTTTAATTATCTCTTTATGAAATGAGATGAAAGGGTTTTCTAAACTAAACTCATAAGCGTTTTTATCGAGCCATCGGGCACATTAGTAATTTTATAATAACTTGACTTGTTTTTAATTTTCAATTAAAACTAAGTATGGTTTTCGCAACTTCAAATAAATGAAGGGTTTTCAAAATTTGAGTTGGTTTTCAAAAAGGAACGTCAAAAATGTTTTCACAGTATGCAGACCAGATTCGCCATAGCGTTTGGGCGGGTTTGGATTGTTCTGAACTGGTATCGAGCGAGTTCAAGCCAAAGTTTGTGGGGCCCAAGGCCCAAAAATGTTTTAAAAGGCCTTATGAAATAATTTTTGGATTTTGAACAGCATGGCCCGAGTCTCTAAGACCGATCCATTTCAGTAAGTACTTACGAACCTCTTGGTGAATTATATTCGTAGAAGGGTAGGAAGTATGGGCGTAGATAGACTTATAGGACTTGAACCACAGGATTAGATTACTCAAACCCATGAACCAAACATAAGACATTAAAGAACTAAACCAATCTATGACTTAGCCGGTGACCTAGGGTGTGGTAACCCCATGACGCATGTCGAGGATTGGATCCGGAAGAGCCACGGTATTTAAGCGATCAGTGTGACTCACCTTCTCTTCGCGGGTATCCTACCCAGTGCGTAGCCTCGGTTCACCCTAACTCGGAGGGCTCGGTGGTGTGGCAACCTCATGTCTAGAAAGGTTGGTGAGAGCTTGGTATTTAAGCGTCCGCGTGACCCACCTCCTCTTCACTCGAATCCTGCGCAGTGCGTAGCCTTGGTTCACCCCGATCAAGATGGCTCGGTCATAGGCTAAACCTAATGACTAAAACCCGAAAGGAACTAGCCATGTTTTCAAAAAGAACGAAACAACAACAACCCTAATGTTTCAAAATTTTTACAATGACTCTTTTTAAATGAGGACATCATTTTTACAAGGTTTTCTTGAAAAACTCAAATGTGTGGAAAATTACAAAAATGCCCTTAGGGTAAAATTACTAAAGCGCCACGACTCATAAAATATCAGTTCAATGGTTTTGCTCAAAAATTTCAACTACTTTACAAATATCCAACAACTTAGTTTTGAAAATCAACACTGAAATATTTTGGTTTAAAAAATTACAGCAAACGCCTCAATTTGTGAAAATTACCGAAATGACTACGATCTTTGGAGAACTTTACCAACATCACTATTTGAAAAGGAAAACTTTCAAAAGGACCCTCAAAGTTTTACAACTGTCGAAAATATCCCTGATTTATCGAAATGACAAAATTGCCCCTGATTGACAAAGTTACCAAAATACCTCTGGTTCCAAAACGATTACAATTTTACAAATTTTCATAAATATCCTCCAGTTTTGGGGAATTTCAAAATGACCTACTTTACTAAAGTTTTAAAATTTATTTTATTACGAAAATACCCCGGTAGGGAAAATGACGAAAATACCCCTGGGTTAGAAATGGGCAGAAGTGTCCGAAGAGTGAATAGGTATGGTAAGCATTAAGGAATGGATGCATGAACTCTTTGTGTGAACTAGGATAGAAGACTGAAACCTTGTTTGCTCGAAAGAATCCCTAATTAAATTCTGTTCATAAAATTTCTTCGCGAATAAGAAAGTGAAACAAATGCTAACACATAAAATTTTCTTAATCAGATTAAAAGCGCGATAGATAGAATGAGTTCTAGAGGACGTGGACGTTGTGGACGCGGTAGGGGTAGGATGACGATTGTCCGAACCCGTCAGTCGGTCAAGGTTCGAGAAAGAGGTACCACCGCCACCACCACCTCCTACTTTCGTGGTCGAGAGCGAGGACCGGGCCGGTGGTGAGGTGTGCCGCAAGTCGCTTTGGCGAGTTTTGGAGATGGTGGCGGGGCTGGTGGGAATTTGAGCTCGGAAGTCCGTTCTCGAGCGGTCGGTCCTATGGGGCCGAGGTATTCCGTGGTGTCTCGGAGTGGCACCAGTCGCGTGAGAATATTGGGTGGAATCTACGGAAAGGGTCATGGATGATCTCGACTGACCGAGGAGGAAAAGCGAAAGGGGCGGTGTCGCTTCTAAAGGATGAAGCGTACCAGTGGTGGCTGACAGTCCGGGATGGAGCCGCGGCTGAGGATCTCACGTGGGACTACTTTAAAATGGCCTTTCAGAAGAAGTATGTGGGCACTAGTTACACTGATGCTCAAAGGAAAGCCTTCCTAGGTCTAGTGCAAGGAACTAAGTCGGTGGCCGAGTATGAGGCGGAGTTTTTAAAGTGAGTAGGTATGCGGAGGAATCGTAGCCACCGAACATGAGCGCCGTGTCCGCTTTGAGGATCAGGCTCGAGAGATGATCTGAGATTACTAATTGCTCCGCAGCAGGTTCGTGAGTTCTCATCTCTTGTGGAGAAGGCCAAGGTGGCCGAAGGGGTTAAGGAGGCTGTAAGGCAAAACTATAGTAAGAATAACCAGAAAAGAGGATTTGGGTCAGCTGGGTCGGGTAGCACTAATCTCAGAAGCGGGCTAGGCAGAGTGGGCGAATCGGAAGGAAGCCCACGGCTACTAATCAAAGGCCGACTCTCAGTGCAACCATTGTGGAAAAACCCATTGGGGAGGTTGTTGGTCCCAGTAACAAAGGTTGTTTTGAGTGTGGGTCTTTGGAGCATCGGGTAAGGGGCGTCCTCAAAAGGCGACTAAGGATCGCCCGGAAGAGGCGAGAATCGCGCTCGAGGCAAAAATGTTGGACCACCACAGAGGGTCGGGGTAATGGCGAGGAAACAATGGTTTCACCGAGAGGTCGTGGAACTCGAGGCGAGAGGTTCGGGTAACACAGAGGCTAGGCGGCTGGCTTAGTCTATCCAAATGAGGCGTCATGAGGAGGAGAGACGCACGGACGTCATAACCTGTGACGTTTCTAATATTTGGTTTACCTTATGTTTCATTAATTGATGTGGGTTTGACGCACTCGTACATTGCTAGTAGTGTGGTAGGAACTATGGACCTAGACTCTGAGACTACTCTTAGGAAGATGACTGTGCTAAGCCCCCTAGGACACTCTGTAGTAGTAGACAAACTTTATAGAGATGTACCCCTAGAACTCCAAGGGGTCGTATTTGTAGCCGATCTGATGGAACTACCTTTCGGAGAGTTCGATTTGATCCTTGGAATGGGTGGTTGGTTAAGTATCGGCGAATTTGGATTGCGCGGCTAAGCGCATGGTGCTTAAGACGGCTGAGGGTGATGAAGTGGTTATGATAGGTGATAGAAGGAATTACCTATCCAATGTGGTGTCGGCCTTGAAGGCCGAAAGGATGGTCAAGAAAGGTTGCGAGGCATATTTGGTTCGGATCTGTGCTTTGGAAGCTAAGGAGTCAGTAGTTGAGGTTCGAACGGTCGGGGAATTTGCTGACGTATTCCGGAAGAACTTCTAGGTCCGCCTCCGGATCGGAAGTTGAATTCGGTATTGATTTGCTACCCGAGCGGCACTTTTGTGTCTATAGCACCATACCGAATGGCACCAAAGGAATTGGTGGAGTGAAGGCCCAAATTCGGGAGCTCTTGGATAGAGTGTTTATTCGACCAAGCATATCCCGTGGGGAGCACTCGTGCTATTTGTCAAGAAGAAGGGCGGGTCCATGCGAATGTGCATCGACTCACCGTCGATTAAACAAGTTAACGATCAAAAACAAGTATTCGTTGCCTCGGATCGATGACTTGTTTGACCGACCGGAAGAAGTGCGCGGTGTTTTCAAAGATAGACCTTAGGTCGGGCTACCATCAACTAAAGGTGAAGGAAGTTGATGTCCACAAGGCGGCATTCGAGAACTCGGTATGGACATTACGAGTTCCTGGTAATGCCATTCGGGTTGACCAACACGCCGGCGGCATTTATGGACTTGATGAACAGAGTATTTCGGTAGTACCTAGACCAATTCGTCGTGGTATTCATTGGCGACATCTTGGTGTACTCTAAGACGGAGGAAGAGCATGACAAGCATTTGCAAATAGTGTTGCAAGTACTAAGGGAGAAGCGATTATATGCCAAATTCGGTAAGTGTGAATTTTGGCTAAGGGAAGTAGCTTTCTTAGGTCACGCGAGTGTCGGCGGAAGGATTAGGGTAGACCCGCAAGATTGAAGCGGTATTGGATTGGAAACCGCCTAGGTCGATGGCGGAAACCAGAAGTTTTCGGGGCTAACGGTACTATCGGAGATTTGTAGAAGGATTTTCTCCGATCGCAAAGACCGTTGACGGCTACTAAGAAAAGGAGTCCCATTTGTATGGTCGGAGAAGCAGCAAGAAAGCTTCGATAAACTAAGGAAAATTTTGACGGAAGCTCGATTTTAGTGCGGCGAGGCGGGGAAGTTGTTCACCGTTTATTGTGATGCGTCCCATCTTTGGTTTGGGATGTGTCTTGATGCGTGAGGGGAAGGTAGTAGCCTATGCATCACGTCAGTTAAGACCTCATGAATTGAACTATCCGACGCACGACTTGGAGTTAGCAGCAGTCGTCTTCACTTTGAAAATATGGAGACACTACCTTTATGGGGAGAAGTCAATGGTTTACACGGATCACAAGAGTTTGAGATATCTCTTAACTCAGAAGGATCTAAACTTGAGACAGCGTCGATGGATCGAACTTTTGAAGGACTATGATTGTTCCATCGAGTATCATCCGGGCAAGGCCAACGTGGTAGCAGACGCGTTGAGCCGGAAGGTTGTGACGGACTTAAGAGCAATATTTGCTCGGTTAAGTCTATATGGTGATGGAAGTCTCTTAGCGAAACTTCAAGTTAAGCCAACATGGATCGAGGAGGTTAGGGACAAACAGTTAGTGGATGAAGGGTTGAATGCTAAGAGGGTACAAGTTCGAGAATGGTGGATTGGAAGGATACAATGCATACATGGATGGAGTATTATGCTTTCAAGAGGCGGGCTTGTATGCCAAAGGATGTGGAGTTAAGGTAGAAAATTCTCCGGGATGCACATAGCGACCACTTACGCTATGCATCCGGAGGCGGCAAGATGTATAGGGATCTCAAGGAGCAATTACGGTGGTGGCCCGGGTTAAAACGTGAAGTAACAGAGTTTGTTGGCAGGTGTCTGACTTGTCAACAGGTCAAGGCTGAACATCAGTTGCCGTCAGGGTTGCTTCAGCCAGTGAAGATTTCCCAATGGAAGTGGGAACGGATAACTATGGATTTCGTTAGTGGGCTACCCTCACGCCCGACAAGAAAGACGCAATTTGGGTGATAGTGGACCGATCGACTAAGTCGACTCACTTCATACCGATGAGGTGGATTTCTCGCCTTGAAGCTCGCAAAGTTGTATGTGGCAGAAATAGTAAGGTTACATGGTGTTCCAGTGTCGATCATTTCGGATAGGGATCCCAGATTCACGTCAAGGTTTTGGAAAGCGTTACATCAAGCTTTGGGTACCCGGTTGGATTTCAGTACAGCTTTCCACCCACAATCGGACGGACAATTGGAAAGGGTGATACAGATCTTAGAGGATATGCTAAGGGGGTGTGTCTTAGATTTTCGAGGTAGTTGGGAGGAATTTCTACCGTTAGCGAGAATTCGCTACAACAACAAATGCTATCGTGAAAGTATCCGGATGGCACCATACGAAGCATTGTATGGCGGAAATGTCGATCTCAGGCGTGTTGGACGGAATTAGGCGAACGATGATTTTGGGTCCGAGTTGGTGATGAGAGACGGAGGATAAAGTCAAGGTGATTCGGTCTCGTCTTAAGGAAGCATCGGATAGGCAAAAATCCTATCTTCGATTTAAACGCAAGGAGATGGAGTATCTTTGTGGGAGACAAGTTTTTTCGAAAGTGTCACCTTGGAAAAAGGTGTTAAGATTTGGACGGAAAGGAAGCTAAGCCCAAGGTTCATCGGGCCATATGCGGTGATTAAGTGTGTTGGACCAGTGGCGTACCAGCTTGAGTTACCGGCCGAACTAAACCAGATCCATGATGTCTTTCACGTATCAATGCTGAGACGATATCGGTCAGACCCATCACACGTAGTACCAGAACAAAAATCGAGGTGAATTGATTTATCGTTTGAAGAGGAACGATTCGGATCTTAGACCGAGATGTGAAGGTTCTACGTAAGAAGTCGAGTGCCACTGGTGAAGAAAATGCGTGGCGGAACCATGGTACAGAGGAAGCGGCGTGGGAACCCGAGGATGTGATGAGGCGCAGCACTACCCCCACCTTTTCTAGTTAGGTAATTTCGGGGATGAAATTTATTTTTAAGGGGGTAGAAGCGTAACATCCCAAAAAGGGGTTATTTGGAAATTCATTATTTCTATTATGTAAGAACTCTTTGTGATATTATTTATGGAATAATAGAGCTTGATTTAAGGCTTTGAGTTGGCTCGGTTTGGTAGAAAATTTCAATTTTAATTCTAAAGGTAGGAGCCTTAGCGAGTGGGTGTTATAAGAATAAATGGGAGTAATTTGGCACAAAAAAGCCCTTGGTAAAGTGGCAAAAGAAGCCCACTTAAGAGCTAGCATGTGACGCCACATCAAGAGGAAGGAGAGCCTTGGTTCGAGTCACAAGGATCCCTTTTTGCATTATGGATGGATTGGCACATGTGGAGAGTTTTCTCTCCTTTAATTCTTTTATTTTGGATAATAATGGGTTTTTTTATTATTATTATTAAGGGATAATTTAAGCACTTTAAATTGGTTTTAATTTGCTTAATCCTTTAGATAATAAAAGATATATGATAATTTCATAGGATAAGCAAGGATATTATTTGGTTAAAAGGGATTATTAAGTGATTAATTCAAATTATTTGAATTAATTGAAATGTGTGGCCAAGAGTGACTTGGAGAGTTTGCCAAAATTTTGAACTCCTTGAACAAGGAGGAGTGGACGGCAAGGCTACTAGGGGGTGCCGAAATCCTTTATAAACCTCTAGCCATCACCTTGGTTTTTCTTTTAGACTTTTCTCTGCAGTGGCCTAATTTCTTCCTCCTCCTCGTTTTCTCTTTATTTTCTTTCTTTCATAAAACTCCTTGGCCGAATCCTCCACATCTCCATAGCTCCTTTATTCGTAAACTAAGACCCTATTCTCCTATACTCCCTTGTAGAACCGAAATCCTCTTCTCTCATTTGGAACCTCTTTTGGCCGAATATCAAGGTGGTTGGACCTCTTCAAGTGAAGCTGTTGGCGGGTGATTAAGTAAAGGTGAGTGGCTATAGCCGAATGTCATTTTTCCGTATCTCTAATGTTAGTACGATTTGGGTTTAAGGAAAAGCCGAAAGTTGGCAAGTACTAATGGTTGGCTAACCTTTCTATTGAAGCCGATTTCACCAAGGACTCCGGGATCTCAAAGCAGTGAGATCAGATCTTGCATTCGCTGACAAACGGAATTTGGTAAGTATAGGTAAGGCTTATATTGGTGTTTAAAAGCCGAAGGCTATGGTTATTAGTGTTATTAATTGACCAAGTGTAGTTGTAAACCAGATTCGCGATTCGGACGCTAAGGCTAGTACTCAAAGTGATTTGGGTAAGGATTCGGGTACAAAGTATGACCCCTTTAAATTATTTGGTTTGGCCGAATGGTCCATAACACTAACCTTGATAGTTGGCCGAATATAGGGGCAAGGACTTAGAGTGTGGCCGATTGATTATCTTCGGGATTTAAGACTATCGTGGTAACAGTGTGTACATACACACCATTTAACTTATTAAATCGTGCTAAGTAATGTGATTGCTAATTTGATGTATGTAGCAATGGCTTGAATACCATAACGGTATACTGGGGTAACCAAGTAAGTACTGTGCATATGATTTGCTATTTGATGCTTTTGGGAAGCATGTTGTGATAATACATTTGATAAATCGTGTATGATTATTGCCTATGTGGGTTGATTGAGTGGGGGGCGATAAATTCGTGCGAGCGGGCACCAGTGTTTTGGTAACACACCGTGACTACGGTCACCGGAGGTTTGGTACCTCCAGAGGTTTGGTACCTCATAGCGACTTGTCCCCGTGGTTAATACCACCGTGGGTTGGCCCCACTTGAGATATGGGATAAATCGCCGGTGATTTGGTATCACACGATGGGTTGGCCCCATCACCCAATTTGTGTCTATGGACACGAGTGCTTTGGTAGCACATTGTGACTATATGTCACGGTGGTTTGGCACCACCACCGGTGGTTTGGTACCACAACGGGGCAGAAACGATGGCGTATGGTTGGCTAGGATGGGTACTTGATATTATGCACATTAATTGTTACATGTTGTGTATGAAACTACTTAAATCGGGGAAGGGTTACATCTCGAGTCTTGGTGACTCACCTTCTCCTTTACATTTTTCGTGTAACGAGTAGATCGCGGATGTGGAGCCGGGCTGACTCGAGGTGGCCATGCCGTTGGAGTTAAATTTTTAACAGCCTTTGAATTTCAATTTAATTATCATGGGATTGTGGATTTATATTTTCTTCTTTTATGTAATAAGGCCTCCTAGTATTTTATTTTTATTTTATTCTACGCTTGAATAGTTGTTTTAATTATCTCTTTATGAAATGAGATGAAAGGGTTTTCTAAACTAAACTCGCAAACGTTTTTATCGAGCCATCGGGCACATTAGTAATTTTTATAATAACTTGACTTGTTTTTAATTTTCAATTAAAACTAAGTATGGTTTTCGCAACTTCAAATAAATGAAGGGTTTTCAAAATTTGAGTTGGTTTTCAAAAAGGAACGTCAAAAATGTTTTCACTGTAACAGACCAGATTCGGCCATAGCGTTTGGGCCGGGTTTGGGTTGTTACAACATGGCTATTACATATCTCAAACCTATTCCAAAATAACTAGCCTATACATGCCATATTAAACTATATTCACATTCAAGAGTATCAAAGTAGAGTTTGATAGTGTGGTGATGATCCTCAACGATTCCTGAGCCTTTCGTAGCTTTGACGATCTGTAAAACAAAGTAAACACACACAAAATAAGCTTTCAAAAGCTTAGTAAGCCATATACAAATGAACTTAACATAAAAGGCACATAATCACATTGATACAATGTCATTAATATTTCTCATTTGCAAAATCATATCATTTCCTTTAGCTCATTAGCTTAGCCATTTCTCATCCACATATCATATCTCAAATATCACTTTTACTTATTGCTCATCCATACATTTATCACATTTTATTCATTGCATCTAGGTACATATACTCACCTGTCATACTTATACAAAGCATACTCATCAAACGTACCTGAAATGAATATACAACTCACATAGTAATTCATTTCTCGGACTTGACCATTGAACCGTTCGGAGTCAAATAGGATACTCAGAATGCTTGGAATAGTCGTACAATGCCAACGTCCCAGACGTGGTCTTACATGTAACCAAATATCAATGCCAGTGTCCTAGGAGGGTCTTACACGAATCAATACGATGCCAATGTCCCAAAAATGGTCTTACACGTAAATCTCATATTGATGTCAACATCCTAGACGTGGTCTTACATGATATCACATATCGAAAACTTATGTCATGACGTATGTAATCCTATCTATTCCTAGGTTCGTATGGGACTTTTTTGGATGTTGACAACAAGTCGATACTATCTTGAATTCCATGTACTCATCATCTCATACACATTCATCATAATGAATTTTTATATGAACATACATATATCAATGTAAAACATTTATTTTTATTTTGACTTACCTCGGATTCAGATAAACGAAAACGAACTCAACGACTCAATCACTTTCGACTTTTTGCAATCTAAATTTTTTTTCTTCGGTTCTTGATCTATACATATTCAAATTTAACTCATTTATTCACTAATTCATTCAATTCAATCAAAAAAAAAAACATATTTAGGGTAATTTACAAATTAGCCCTCATATTTTCATATTTGACATTTTAGTCCCTATTTTACAAAATCACAAAATACACATAATTTGCTTATACCCATGCTTAGCCGAATTCTCTATAGGTCCCCAGCAACCCATATTTTTTATTTCACAATTTAGTCCCTCATAATTTTATTTTCACAATTATGTCCAAAATACTCAAAATCACCAAAACTCCAAAGACAAAACATATTAATCTAACACATATATTTCATATTTCATCACTAAACATCACAAAACTCATTGATTCATCAACGGCACTTTTCAAAATCTTCATCAAATCACAAAATTAAAGCATGGGTTTTGAAATATACAAAGCAACGATTATAAAAATGTAGAAATTATCAAAAATCGAAGCAAAACATACATTGAATCAAGGAACATCCATGGTCGAATGTTTGAAAGCTTTAAACCCTTATTTTTGTTCTTATTCTGGCAAGATGACACAAATGCATGGCTTATTTTAGCCTTTTGTTTATTTAGTTACATGTGAATTTTCAAATTACTTAAGTAACCTTTATTATTTACATTAAATTTTCACACACATATGGCATTAATGTCCATCCAAAATTCAAATGATCCAATTGCAATATAAGGACCTCGCGTTTATAAAGACATGACAATTAGGTGCTTTTAACAGATAGCATTTTAATTTAACATTAAATGCAATTTTGTCCTTTTCTCTAATTAAGCACACAAATAATCAAATTAAATCACAAAAAATTCACACATACTAATTCACATCCTACAGACACTGAAAATAATATTAAAATATTTTTCTGACTCGAATTTGCGGTCCCAAAACCACTATTTCTACTAGGGTCTAAACCGGACTATTACAGAACTCATCAAATGGCAGCAACATCAAATCAACCGAGAAACAAAAATCTCGAAACACCAGGGGACAATTCTTACACACTTTATCAACCATAACACACCGGCCCAAGGGGTTCGATACTCTAATTACAAACTCAGTAGACTCAACAGGCAAAGTCTTACTGAATACTAAAGTCTAACACACATAAGAATGAGTCAAACCAGGATCAATCAATGCAACAACACTAGTATCATAGAGAGTGAAAGTACCAGTAATAACGTCTGGGGATGAAGCCTCTTCCTGAGCACGAATAGCATAAGCTCTGGCAGGAGAAAGTTCTTCGATTCGGGTGCAAAGGAAAGCTAAGTCTACGATTTATCGTGCCGTAGGAGATTACTGAAAGAATAGGACCTATTGCGTATCGGTTAGCTTTACCGTCAAAATTAGAAAAGACTCATGATGTCTTTCACGTGTCTATGTTACGATGGTACCGATTGACCCTTCACATGTTATCTCCCTGATGGATATTGAAATTCAACTTGATATGTCATACAGTGAAGAACCAATCGGAATTCTAGCAGGAGAGGTGAAAAAGTTAAGAAATAAGAACATATCTTTAGTAAAAGTTATCTGGGAATGACACGAAATAGAAGAACCCACCTGGGAACTCGAAGAAGCTATGAGAAAAAATATCCGAACCTTTTTTCTGGTAAGATTTTCGGGGATGAAAATTTCTTTAGGAGGAGAATTGTAACAGCCCATTTTTAATGAAATCGAAACAGTGGTTTCAGGACCACAAAATTAAAGTCAAAAATTTTATTTTATTATTATTTTATTTCCTATATCATGATAGCAATACTGTATAAAAAGTTCTTTAAGAAATTTTACCGTTCACATGCTCAATTTGATAAAAAAGACTAAATCGCATAAGGTGCCAAAGTTGAGTTTTAGTAGCTAAAGGTATTAAATAGCTATAGAACCTTAAAGTATGAGTTCTTAAATGGTAATTATATCATAAATAGTGATAGTGGATGTACATGGCTTGGCATTTGTGTAAATTTTAATGTTTTTAAAGGTTAAATTAATAAATAGGTAAATAATGATAAAAACTAATGAAATAAAATATGCTATCATCTTTTATTCATCATCATCAACCAAAAATTAGGTTTTTGGAAGCCATTTTTGTGCTTAAGCTTTCGGTAACTTCATCTTGCTCTTAGGTAAGTGATTTTTGTCTTATTTTTAATGATTTCTACGTTTTTGGGATCGTTGTAGCTTAATCTAGCTAGCCCGGGGACTAATTTGTGAAACTGTTAAACTATTAGGGTTTTATCATTAATGAATATACATGAGTTTTGATGTTTGATGATAGAAAATGGATAGTTTTTGTTGGAAAAACAAAAAATTTTTATCAGTTAGGGATTAAATTTAAAAATAGAAAACTTTACGTGGTGTAATTATGAAATAAATGAAATATAGGGCATGCTAGGGACCTAATTAATATTCGGCCATAATGGGTTGTGGTGAAATTGCATAAATTTCCATTTTTATAAGCTAAGGACTAAATTGTAAAGAATTTAAAAGTATAAGGGCAAAATAGTAATTTTTCCAAAATATGATTTTGGGCTAAATTGAATGAAATATACACATTAGATCGAGTTAAATTTATCTGTATACATCATGACAGACTTCGTACGGCTTTAGGTCGGGGCAAAGAGAAAGTCTCAAATTAATCGCCTTCGTATCTACGTCTACTAATCGAGGTAAGTTCGTATAATTAAATCATGCATATATGTTTTGGTTGAGTTATACTTGTATTTTGAATTGTTAGACGTATATATCAGCTGCATATCTAACGACGTACGACTATTACCGATGTAATAGCCCAATTTCGGTGAAATTAGAATAGTGGTTCGGGATCACAAATCCGAGCCGAAAATAAAATTTATTTTAATTTTATTATATGGTCCATAATATGATAGTCATGTGAAAATTTTGATAAGAAAATTTTATCGATTGTGTGCTTAATTACGAGAAGGACCAAATCGCATAATATGCAAAAGTTGAATTCTAGTAGCTATAAGGATTAAATAGCTATGGAATTCAAAACTTGAGGTCCTTATATGGTATTAGACCATGAAAGATAGTATGTTGATATTTTGGTGACTCATCCATGGAAATTTAGAAAAAGGGCAAGGACTAAATTTGAAAGTGAAATAATTTAATTAATTAAAAGATGATAAAAAGAAATATCATCTTATTTTTATCATATTCTTCCCCAAAAATACATGGAAACCCTAGGAGAGAGAGAAGAAACTTTCATGGCCAAATTGGATCCGGATAGGCCAAAATCGGAGTTAGAACAATGAAAAGAGGAAAATGTTGGATTAGTAGATTTATGTACACGAACATTTGTCAAGGTAAGTTCGTGTAACTAATTTGTATGTGTTTTTTATGCTTGAATTAAATGTTGTGTTTGTGAATTGTATAAATGCCATAAATATGTGAAATGATCACATACTTGTTAAAGCCCGATAAATGAAAGTGCCCAATCAATTTTAATGTTCGACAAATGATAAATGAATAAAAATGTTAATTTTATGCTTGAGGTGAATGTGAACATTTGAATTGCATAAATGCATAAATATATGAGATTGACCACATGCTTGATAATGCTTGAAAGATGCTAAATTCCATTTGAATAAATGGAAAATTTGATGGATATGTGATTTCCCAAAATGAATGAGGTCCTGCATTTGCTCCGGACGGGATTTAGCTCGAACGAGTAATCCTATTGATCTTATAATAGAAAGGATTTAGCCCAGAAGGGTAATCCTGATATAAGTCCTCTCAAGCATATGTTATGGATTGGATTTAGCCCAGACAGGTAATCCAAATCAAGCTTCTTAGAGCATATATCATAAAAAGGTTTTAGCTTGGACTGGTAATCCTGTTGTGTATATGCGTGGCTCGAGAGTGCATTCTCTAAAATAGTACCTTATAGGTATCACTGGACATGAATTGATGGATTCTGATTTGTATACCTTTGTTGTACTACATGTGTATCCATCGATGTTCCGAACAAATTCAACGGGTAAAAATCTTGACATGAAAGGACATAAATAAGAAATCAGTTATTACACGTAGTTATCTGGAATCCATGAAAATGATGCTACATGACAATTGACATATGAAAACATGAGATGATGATATTTACACATGGGATTCTTTTGATGAATATGTTCATCCTTGGTTATGGACTTGTACACTTTAAGTGTACTACTACTCTTGTGACATTGATATTTCGAGCAAAATGTGTAAAGTTTTGATATGAAATAATCTGAACTCAAGATGTGTTATTTGAAAATATACTTGATATATAGCAATGTGAATTATACATGTTGTGGAAAGCTTATATGCATGGAAACTTGATTGTTATTAAGCCCATACATGTTTCTGATGTTATTATGGAATATATGACTAACAAGGGCAATGAGAATATGTGTAGGGCTTGAGATTAAATTGAATGAATGTGCCTTACATAGTTACCTCAAAATAGAATGAATGGTAAGTTAAGTACCATGTTATATGAACTTACTAAGCATTCCATGCTTACTTAGTTTTATTTCCCTTTTTTATAGTAAATTGGAAGCTCGTTAGACTGGAAGTTTGGCGGAGATCACTCACACTATCCATCAGACTATATCGATATATATGGTAAATCAATTATGGTCGTAATGGCATGTATAGGTTATATTGGCCATATTGGCATATAAATGTAAATGATGCTTGTAATCTAGCCATTGGAATGGCTAGTAATGGTTTGTTTTGATATATTATGTCATACTATGGTAGCTACATATGTGTTAAGTAGTTGATCAAATTATGTCAAACATATGGACTAAACTAAGGCAAGATTATGAACATGTATGCATGTAATGGTATGCCATGTTGAATGATAGAATTTGCTTAATTTGAATGCTAGAATTGATTGGTTTATGGATGTGAGTTTTAGTGCAGGTCATTGGTGTGATTTTGGGTGAGAAATGAAGCTAGAAATAGCTTTATTTCATCCACACAGACAAACACACGGGTGTGTGTCTAGACTGTGTTACAATGGCGTGTGTTTAGGCTGTATGTCCCCTGCACCTTAAATTCAAGAAAACAGAATGCTTAGGATTGAGCACACGGGCATGTGTCTCGGCCGTGTGTGCTACACGGCCTAGAACACGGACGTGTGTCTTGTCCGTGAGAATCCAACACATAATTTTAAAACGAATTAATTGACCACACGGCCTAGCACACGGGCGTGTGTCTTGGCCATGTGAATCCAGCACATAATTTTGAACCGAATTAATTGACCACACGGCCTAGCACACGGGCGTGTGGCATGGCCGTGTGCACAAGTTAGATAGTTACATGAAGTCGAACACGGCCTATAGCATGGGCGTGTCCCTCAGACCACACGGGCGTGTGAGCCCTGTAACTTAGAAAATTTTTGTAATTTCGTGAAAAATTCTTAGAGTTCCCAATTAAGTCCTGACTATATTCTAATGCTCGTATTGGGCCTTGAGGGTCCAATTAAGGGATGTCTTGAATGATCTCAGATAATGAATAGTAATTTACATGAATTATCTGAAAATGTTCTGAAAGTTCTGGTAATGCTCCGTAACCATGTTTCAACACAGATATGGGTTAAGGGGTGTTACAACGGAGCCCCATTTGAACCATAGGAATTCGTAGGATACAAATGACATGTCATAAGGTTTACATGAGTCGGAGCTGGTCTTGGTCGTCATACCAATGGGTGAGGTCTGGCATGTGTTGTGGATACTTCACAGCTTGTGTCAGCAGCATCGTGTAGCTATGTTTTGACCCACAGCTCATGTCAACAGGCCCATTTTCATAGCTTATGTGAGCATACCGATTCACAACTCGTATGAGCATACATGTACAGGATTTCATGGATTACAATTATATGCGTTAGCACGCTATGTGTGAGCTATCCCAGGTATCCAACGGTATTTTAATAGTTTAACGGGCATTATTCTGATACGAAATGGTAAGAGTTCACTAAATACTATTACAGGGGAACATATGAATTATATGGAAATGTTGTTACAAGGTATATGGAAAATTGAATTGGATGATACATGTATATAAAACTTAATCAATTGTTGTACTCATCCATGATTATTGGTTTGTATATGTATTTACAAGGCTAACATGATTGGTGTATATGTGCTTAGGCATTTGGCCAAATTATGTTGGGACATGCTATGTTTATCTTACCTATTTTGTGATTAAATGGTAGGTTATGTTTTAAGTTATACGAACTTACTAAGCTTAAATCCTTACTTTGTGTTATTTTTACGTATAACTCCCCAAATTTGGGCCTAGTAGATTTGGGCCTATTGGGTTGTAACGCCCCAAAAATCTCGAGGCTCTAAATTTTCGTGCACTGAGGTTGGTATGTAGGAGTAGCACTTAGAATATTAATTTTAAGGTATTATCGGGATTATTTGAAGCTTTAGAAATGGAAAGACCATAAGGGAAATTTTATTTTTCTTGCTTTAGTGGACCCTAGTCTCAGGTATTAGGCCTCTTAAGCAGATTAAGGGGAAAATAGGACACAAATGGACTTGTGGTCCAGTGGCAAGGTGGCGTCACTAGGGGAGCTACAAGGTGGCGTGAAGAGGTCCAAGGTTCGAGTAGTGGTAAGGTGTTTTTGGAGTGTTTATTTTGCATAGTGGACGGCCAGAGTTGTGTGGAATTTGGATTCTTTTGTTGAAGTGTTTGAATTGGTCTTGTGAGCTGATAAAGGAGGGAATTTCAGATGAGATAATGGAGATAACATGGAGAAAAATTAGGAGATGAGAGGTGGGAAGAGTTGGTGCCGAATTGGACTGTGGAGGAAGGTAAGATTCGGCTATTGGCTATAAAAGGAGGTGTCGTATTCCTTTGAGAGGTTCCTTGGGTTCCATTACATTTGTTTTTCTCCCCCTTAATCGAATCCTTCCATTTGCCGAAAAAAAAAACCCATCATTCCTTTGCCAAAATTTTAGTTTTCTCTCTAGCCAAATTTCCCATACCTTCTCTTCTTAAATTCCTTCTCTCATTCACCTTTAGTTCTAGCTAATCACTTCTCCTCTTCTCCCTATTGATGCCGAATTGTCTCTGTCACCATACTGATCTCAAAAGTCGAATTTAGGCCGTAGGATTGAAAGTGGATCTGGTAAGAATTCGATTAATCTCTCTTGTACTTTTTGCAAAAGCCGAAAGGCTATCTAACTGAGCTATCGTTAACTCTGTAGTAACAAGAATAAGGTTCAAAGATCGCAAGCGTGGTAGGATCGTTAGCAAAGGTAAGTGTACTGAACTCGATGGTAGATTAAGTGAATGGCCGAATATGTGTATGGCTTATAGGGGTGACTTATTTGAAAAATGAGTCACTCGATTTTGATGATATATATTTGGGTGCAGATCTAGGGATATTTGCGAATAGTAGCTAAGGAAGGGCTACTAGAACGTGTGGCACGCGGTAAGGTTACTTTGAGGTTTCGGTTTTTGATAAAGTGTGTATTAAGCCAAGATTAATGGTTAAGTGGTGACTATTGTAGGTTCATGATTAAAGGGTTTACAGCACGCGTTGTAACAAGGTGTGTACAAACACTACACATACATACCGGCAACACCGGAAAGCCAAAAGGCCAAAAGTGGCTAAATGGGCCTAGTGGGCCCTGGGGCTAAGTTTGATGAAGTGGATTAATTTGATTATATGAATTGGGTTAGGCATGCATGTTACATGATCTGGATTTGTTTTGGGTCTAATGGGTTATATGACTGAGATTTGGGCCTAGTGGGCTATAAGAATATGATGTGGCCATTATGGGTTATATGAACGTGAAATGGGTTGATGGGCTTTATAGGGACGTAGGCTAGTATGCTAGGGTTTTATGCACTTTAGGCTTAGTACTGAACAACTATTAAACCGCATAAGACTTTCTAATAATTAAACATGTCCGTGGACAAGTCACTAGGTTAGAATGTGGTAATGGGCATATGCATTTCTAGGATTAGATTTAGGGAGAGCTTGGTACTTAAGCGGCCCTAGCGGCCCACCTCCTCTTCTCTGGAATCCTACCTAGTGTGTAGTGTCTGTTCACTTTAGCCGCAAGGACTTGTTAATGGGCCAAAGTTCATAACTAAAACCCGAGAGGGACCAAATACCCATATATTTGTAAAATTACTAAAATACCCCTGATTTGTAAAAATTACCAAATATCCTTAGTTTGAAAATTACCAAAACTTCCTTAGATTTGTAAAATCACTAAAATAGCCCTAAATTGTGAAATTACCAAAATACCCATGGTTTGCAGAATTACCAAAATATTCCTGATTTACAAAATTTCCAAAGTACCTCTATTTTGCAAAATTACCTAAATACCCTTGTAGAGTATATTTATGGAAATACCCTTGGGTTATGAAATGACAAAAATCCCCTATGTGATGAGTATGAGTTTTGTGGATGTTACTCATGTGCATGTTGCATTCATATGATATTCTAATTAGGATGCATATAGGTGGGAATTATGGTACGGAGGAAGATTTGAGGATTGCATAGTCGCTTGACGACCATGGATCCACCGGTTGCTTTAAGCCCATTATATGATTAGCAGCTTTGCTGCAACATTGAGTAGTGCCGCTGTGAGTGCTACCTTTGGTGTGTAGAGGATGGGTGGGTCGATTTATAAATCTCCACAGGTATGTAGGGTTGGAGGGGAAATGGTATGTAGCGGATGGATTTTTGGAGAGGGTTCTACATTACCTTGTTTTGCATATGATATGATATAATATGATATGAGGTCATTGTGGGCCAAGGCCCAAGACCAATGATTTTGATAGGGCTTAGGCCAATGTGATAATTATATATTGAATTGAATGCCAAGGGTTGTACACACTGAGTTTCAAAACTCACACCCTTTATTTAATGTTTTAGGCGATCATCAGTAAATGGCTCAACGTGGGAGAGGACTCGAAAATGGCCGCACTACAAGATGTTTAAATTTTTATTTACTTGTTTCAAAAGACATAGTTTTAATTGCTTATTTTTGTTGGATGTAATAAGGCCTTGTACTCCGTTTTGACTCTAGAATTTGGGTTTTGTTGTTTCAACTGTTTACTTAACTATTAAACCTGAGTAAATTTCTTACGTTTAAACTTGGTTTATGAAGTACTTCAAATTATAAAATGTGTTTTTTTTTTCCATTACTTAACAAGACTCAAGGATTTTGAGCTTTTGGGCCTTAAATTTTTAATAAGCAAAATCGTTTGAATTATGCCTTTGATGTGACATGCCAGATTCGGGCCTAACTTCTAGGCCGGGTTTGGGGTGTTACATTACGTGTTTTATAGTGAATCGAAAGCTAATTCTACTTGGAAGCGTTTCAAAGCTATATCACACTATCCATCGGCTCTTTTGGTACTTTCAGTTGTTTAATTTTGGTTATAATGGCATATATACGTATTCTGGCTATTGTTAGCCTATGTGTTTTGGATGTTGAAATAGCCAATTGGTTTGGCTTGTGTTATGGCATTTTGGTGATGAAATAAACTTAGTTTTGGCATGTAAATGATAGCCTTAATGTGGATGATATTTGACTTGATATTCTTGAATTATGGAAGATGAAGTCATGGTTTAAATATGCATATTATATATATGGCTTGTAATTTGTTGGAAATGTTGAGAATTGGTACTTTGATTTGAATGGCTTATATGGTTATTGATGTGATTTGTTGAATGGTATATTTGGCACCATTTGATAAGTTTTTGGTTTGTAAATTCAACGGTATGTATTGATACAAATATCCTAAAAGTTAGTTGAGTATTTTGGCCAAACAGAGTACATGATTATACATGCTTACATGTTGTAATTTGAGGTGCCTAACGGCATATTGGTCGTATGTGATTATACCATATGTATGAAGCTAGAATATGCATGATTTTGGGGCATTATTATGGCTTTTAATTGTGTGCAAATATGCTTGTAGGTACATGCTAGTTTGGGTGTGAAAAATGGCTTGAAAATAGCCTATTTTTTGTCCACACGGACAGAGACACAGGTGTGTGTCTTAGCCTTGTATGACACACGGCCAGGTGACACAGCCGTGTGTCCCTTATAGCTTTCAAAGGGTTGCAAGTCAGGCTATTACACGGCCTAGGATACGACCTGGGACACGGGCATGTGGGTTACTTTGAAGGGTACACGGCCTGGTACACGGGTGTGTGGCTTGGCCGTGTGACCCAAGTCAATGAGTTATAGGGGCACCGACATGGGCTGGGACACAGTCGTGTGTCCCTACTTCGAATGTGGGCACGGCCTAAGACACGGGCATAGCTCTTGGCCATGTGACCCCTGTAGTGTTGAAAATTTTCACTAATTTCTAAAAAATTCTCTGACTTTTCAATTTAGTCTTGACTTTTTGCTAACGTGTTTTTAAGGCCTCGATGGCTAATTTAAGGGACAATATGTATGTTTTGGATTGGTTTTACTATGATTATTAATAGATTTGAAATGTTTGAAATTTATATTTTTTTGATTTGAAAACTCTGGTAACACTCTATAACCCTATTCCGGTGATGGATACGGGTTAGGGGTTTTACATTCAACACCATCATTTAAGTTCACAAATCATGAAGTTCAAATTATAAAATAAAGGCAAAACTGCAGGAAGCTCTCGCTACTCTAGCTTTCATTTAATAATGAGATTTGATGCAAAACCTAGGGCAGATTTCTCTTCCCCTTCTTTGTGTCTGTGACTTTTCTGCTATGTAAGCTACTACCCTCTCCTCTCTTTTCTCTAAGATTTTCCATGGGAATCTTATGCAGAGAGAAAAACTGCTCTCTAATTCTTTCTCTCCAAAAATCCTCTCCTCTTTTCTTTTCTCTTCCCTCATTTATATAGGCGTGTCCCCTCCTCATTTATCGGTACACAAGTACTAAATTGAGAGTGAGCGTGACGTGGGCTGAGTGTTGCATCATCTTCTTGGAATTGCCATGGCATTCTTGTTGGCAATCAAACCAACATTTTACCATGGCAATATTTCAGTTCCTTCATTTTCCTACTCTTTTCTCTCTTCTCTTCTTCATCCTGCACCTGTACTAACCACAACCAACACCTTTTTTCCCCAATAATAAAAGTAACAAATAATAATATTTGTAGCATAATCCAAGGTTTGTTATGCAATGTTTTAAAAATATCCTAAAAATGTAAACATATTTACTTAATTACAAAATTTTAATTCACTCTAGAGGCTTGAAATATAACTCTTTTCAAGTGTTATTAGGTGTATTGGCAGTCCCAACACACCGATGGCCGCATCGTCCCCCAGTCAGTATGGCTCGACTTATTTTGGTGCTTATACTAAGCCCGTCATTTTTACACAAGCACCACATTTTGCACCACATTTTTTTGTTTCTACATCAATGCCAAGTTTTATTTTTGGATCTTCATCGCTAGCATATTACATGTCGATGCCATCGACATTTCAGATGACAACAGATTGACCACCTCTGAACATACTAATGTCCAGAGTGTAAATACTACAGTAAAAGATATATAAATGAGGCGGTATCCACAAGTGTATGGGTCCAGTTGTAATATAGTTATAATAGAGTAGGTGAGTACTCTGAGGACTGTACCCAATGGAGACTAGCGCTAGATCAATTTTAACCTAAAGAACAAAAGATCTAATTAGTATTCTAAATCAGTTATAGTACCAATATATAAATAAAAGGGATTTTTAGGATTTTTATAATCATAAAATGTAACAGCACGTTTTTAGTCAAATCAGAACAGTGGTTTTAGGACCACAAATCCAAAGTCGAAATAATTATTTTTAATATTTATAGCATGATAATATGATTGTGTGAAAATTTCGTTAAAAAATTTTATGTTTTAGGTGCTCAATTTGGTAAAAAGGACTAAATCGCGTAAAGTGTAAAACTTGTATTCTATAAGTTAAAGGTATTAAATGGCTATGGAGTTAAATAGTAGAGGTCCTTAAGTGGTAATTAGCCCATTTATGAGATAGTGGATGTAGTGGCTTGGTATTTGGTGTAAATAATAAGTATTTTAAAGGTTAATTATGTAAATTGGTTATTGAAGGTTAAATAAATAAAACGAAATGAAATTATTCATGCATTCATCTTCTTGAAACCGATTCTTCTTAGGAAAATAGGGCTAGGGATTCAGATACTTTCATTTGCTTCAATTAGGTTTCGTTCCTTTTTTAATGATTTATGTGTTTTTTATATCGTTGCAACTAGATCTAGATAGACCAGGGACAATTTTGCAAAACTGTTAAATATTTAGGATGTTGCCATTGATGAATAAGCATGTATTTTAATGATTGATGATAAATTATGAATGTTTGATGATAGTTATATAAGTTTTGTTAAGTGCTTTTTAGTAAAAATGCATATTAGGGATTACATTGCGAAATGTGGAAACTTTGTGGTTAAAATGTGGATTAAATTAAAAATATAGGTTGATATGTGTACTAATAAAATTTGGCTAGCATGGGTTGGTATCAAATTGCATTAATTTGTGTTTTTATGAAATAAGGATTAAATTGTAAAAGTTGTGAAATACTTGGGGCAAAAGTGTAAATGTGCTTTAATGAGTGTTTTGGATTAAATTGAATAGAAAGATAATTTAATAAGCTGAATTTGATTACATGTAGATCTGCGAAATTCAGATCTAGGTCTGGGAAAAAACAGATTACTCGACTAATCAACCTATTTCATCGTTTTTGTGAATTGAAGTAAGTTTGTATGATTAACAAGCTTAATGTTATATGTGTTTATATGTAACACCCCTTACCCGTATTCGATGCCGAAATAGGGTATGAGGCATTACCGAACTTAAACACAAGCATTCATACAAAATTGAGACATGACTTTCCGTCCATATTTAAAACTTTTCATTTACATACATATTGTCCCTATTATGGGCCTACAAGGCCCAAAACATACATTAGGGGTTGTTCAGGACTAAACCGAGAACTTTAAAAAACTTTTAGGAAACTTTGAAAAATTTCCATGAAAAAGGTCCACACGCCCGTGTGGGTGAAAGGACACGCCCGTGTGGCATTCAGACGTCCGTGCTTCAGGCTGTGTCCAAAATAGGGGACATTCTATTTATGACGTCAACAGCAAATGGTAGCCACATGGCCAAGTCACACGCCTATGTACTAGGCCGCGTGGTCGATTTTATTTTCATGATTTTTCATAAATCAGGTACAAACTTCACACAGCCAGGGCACACGACCATGTCCTATGGCCGTGTCTCTCACATGGCCAATGTAACACCCCTCACCCAGGTCCGTCGTCGGAACAGGGTACGAGGCAATAGCGGACATGATTCAAACTACTGTACAAAATTTAAAATGTAAAATCCATATAAATTTAGAACTTTTTCCATACATATTCGTCAATACCCATAAGAAAAATAATCATTCGTTATTACAAATAACAAAACAATTAAGCCTTCTATACATGCCATAATTCCCAAAATATTGTTTTCAAAATACCAAAAGAAGGGTGATAGTGTGGATGGATCTCCGACGATCACCGAATCCTGAGCTAGCTTGATGACACTATAGAACAAGGAAAAGAAAAGAGAGTAAGCATATAGCTTAGTAAGTAAGTATATAAAAAATTAATAATGGATTTATTAAGTTTACAAAACAACACAATCAAATCTAAAATCAATTTCATCATTTATTCAAGTTTGGAGCAAGCTGTCTATTCAAGTCACAGTCATTAAATTATTTTTATCTAAAACTACGAAACTCCAAATTAAGATTCGTAAATTTTCCCTGAAAATAGACTCATTCATCTTATCGGCATAAAAGTTTTAGAATTTTTGGTCTTGCCAATTAGTACAGTTTATTCATTAAAGATTCCCCTGTTTCGTTGTTCGATTGCTTTGACCACTTTTCACTACGAACCAATTTTATCATTATACAGAATTCATATGATGATAAAATTTATTTAATTTGAAAATAAACTCATTAATTATTTCAATCATATAACTTATACCCCATAATTAATTTTTTAAAATTTGTAATGATTTTTCCAAGACAGAACAGGGGATCAAGTAACCATTCTGAACCAGTCTCACAAAATTTTAATTTCTCAAAATATAGAATTCCTTTACTTTCTCTGTTTCTTTTATATGAAAATAGACCCAATAAGATTTAAATAAATATCTCATACAACTTATGATTCAATTTTTATCATTTTTGGTGATTTTTCAAATTCGCGTCATTGCTACTGTCCAAAACAGTTTTATTGTAAATTTTTGCTTTACAATAACAATCATTACTTACCTATAACAATCATTCAAATTACAAATCACATATTGAGCATATTGCTCATACATTACACATACATATACATATACTTATTACTACAACATCTCACATAATTTCATTTAGTCAGTTTTCTGGTTGAACGCTTTGGAATAATAACGAATATGCGGTGGTTTCGCACACAGCCCACCTTTAAAATTGAAGCTCTCTTGTACACATAGTGGCCTTCACTCAGTACCACTCATGTGACCTAGCTCGATTGTAATCATAATTCTGGCTCTCTTGTACATATGGTGGCCTTCACTTAGGACCACTCATATGACCTAGCCTTCTCGTAGCTCTCTTGTACACATAGTGGCTCACACCATATACCACACATGTGACCTAGCTACATATAGCTTTCTTGTACACATGGCGTACTCTTTGTACTACACATGTGACCTAGATACGTATACGAAATCTCTTGTAGCTCTCTTGTGCACATAGTGGCCTATACTTAGTACCATTCATGTGACCTAGCTACATGCCAATTACATCTTTCGATTCTGAAGGTTCAAACAAGAAATAACTCACTTTTTAACAATTTATTTCATTCTTTCGATAGTCAATTATGATTTAAAAATCAGATACAATACATTAAACATGCTGAAATATAAAACGTCAATAAAAATAATGAATTATTTACATACTACTTACCTCGGTACAAAATATGGCAAAATTTGCAATTTAGTCCTTAACTTTTCCTTTCCCTCGTTCAAGATCAATTCCACGTTCTTCTCGATTATGGAGCTTGGAAGCTTGGAAACCCTAGCTATGAGCCCCCTTGAAGATTCGGCCTAAGGAAGAAGATGACCGTAACACCCCTATCCCGAGTCCATCATTGGATTAAGGTTACGAGCATTATCGGACAGATCGGAAACATTCACAGACAAAATCATACATTCAATCATCATTCTCAGACATAATGTCCCTTAATCGGGTCCTCGAGACCTTAATCATACTTATAAGTCGAGTCGGGACTAAACTGAAACACATATGAAATTCCATGAAAATTTGAAACTTTTCTAAAATACAGAGGAGACACGCCCGTGGGAGGAGACCGTGTGCCCTCCACGGCTTCTAGACACCCCCGTGTATCCAACCATTTTATACTAACTATACCAACACGGTCATTAGGCAGGCCCGTGTGCCATGGCCGTGTACTTTTAGGTCATATACTGACTTCCCCACCACGGCTGCCAGACACGCCCATGTATTTGGCCGTGTACTTTTATGTTAGCTACTGACTTGCACATCACGGCCAGATGACACGCCCATGTCGAGGCCGTGCGATTCTAAACTGCATCCAACAATTCACCCACGGTCATTAGGCATACCCGTGTGCCATAACTGTGTGACATTATAGGCCATTTTGCAAGGTCAAAATGCCACCCACTTAGGGTCAAACCTACAAGCAACACATCCCAAAACATGTCATGCACATAAGGCAACCAGAAACTTACCAAATGACCATTTAATCTATGCACTCAATTCCCATTCCATCCATAACAAATTCAATACCAAACTTATCTCATCACAAGCATAATACATTCAATACCAAACATCATTTCTTCTAAATTCACTAATTCATATTAGCATTTTATCAACACCAAGTTACCATTCATAAGTCAACTTCTCAAACCACAAACCAGGCCAAAAGATGCATCACATACATACCAAAGTCATTTATGCTAAAACTAGCACATATCTAGCCATATCTCATGGCTACTACAAATCTCAAACATGATTCAAATGACTAGCCTATACATGCCATATCTTAACTATATACATAGTTCCAAAATACCCCAAAATAGATTTGTCGATAGTGTGACCGAGAAGTCGCGATCCCGATCCGAGCTAGCTTTTACCGACACGCAAAGCGAGAGAAACAAATCACCTGAAGAAGCTTTGTAAAGCTTAGTAAGTGCATAACATAATACATAATACCAACATGGCATCACATAGATTAATGTTTACTACCACAAATATAATACCATTCACAACCAATATGTTTAATATATTCATCCACATCCACATTCATAGTTTCACCAATCACATAGATTCCGAGCGTACCTTAGCCAACACTTAATTATCAAATACTTTTGCTAATCAATAATCACGATTCATTTCGATCCACTCTCATTTTTTCCTCGATTCATTCACACACTTAGTGCATAAATAATTAGCCGAAGCTTAATTAGCATCGTACACTTAGTACATCCATCCCAAATCGATCTTAAATCGGCATCGCACACACAGTGCCAACCACAAAGACGAAGCTTAATTATTCCGCACACACAGTGCTGTTTATCTCGATCACGTTTTCAAATTTGCACACTTAGTGCCATTTAACTCAATCTATCACATAGCATTCACATAGTAATAATGTCATACCATTTATTCCATAACATTTAACATAGCTAAGTATAGGTATTATGTCCGAACTTACCTCGAACGTCGACTATCGATACGATTAACTAATCGAGTACTTTATCTTTGCCTCGATCTCAATCCGAACCTCTTCTCTCTTGGTCTATACACATTTATATTCAATCCATTCAATCACCATTTCATTCAATTTAGTCCACATACACACATTTAAGGCATTTTGCATAATAGTCCTTACATTTTCACATTTTGACACTTTAGTCCCTATTTCACAAAATCAACAAATACACAAAATTTCAATATACTTGTGCTTAGCCAAATTCTTCTTATAATTATACAAATCCATACATTTCATTTATTTCACAATCTAGTCCTTCAAAATGCTATTTTCACAATTTAGCCCTAATTAGCTAAATTCATTGAAATTTCAAGAACAACACATGTTCATTAAACACATATCTTTCATTTAACACCAACACTCATCACAAAACTCCTCATTTCATCAATGGTACATTCTATAAACATCATCAATTTATAAAATTACGACATGGGTTTTGCAAAGCACAAAGCAACGATTACGAAAACGTAGAAATTATCAAAAATCGAGCTCAAAACATACCTAGATTGAGCTTAGCAAGTGCCGAAATTTCAAAAGCTTTAAAACCCTTTTCTTTCTTCCACATTCGGTGTAAAAGATGAACAAATTCCATGCATTTTATCTTTATGTTTTATTATTATTAACTCAATAAACATTTTACTATTTTACCCATTGTTATAAATATAATATAACTTATGATAGTTGGTTATAATTGTCCAACTACTATCCACCCACTATATGATGGCCAAATTGCTTTATAAGGCCACTTTATTTAAAATCCATAACACATGGATACTTCAATAATCAGTACACAACTTTTATACTTTATGCGATTAAGTCCTTTCTCTTAATTCGATACACAAACGATCAAATTATCACACAGAATTTTCACATAGACTATATCACATATCATTCACACAGAAAATATCATTAAAATATTTTTACGACCTCAGATTTGTGGCCTCGAAACTGTTCCGACTAGGGTCTAAACCGGGATGTTACAACTCTCCCCCCTTAGGGATTTTTGTCCCCGAAAATCTTACCAGTGAATAGGTGTGGATATTGCTCTCTCATAACGTTTTCAGATTCCAACGGAGCCTCTTTAACCCCGTGTTTGTGCCATATTACTTTCACTAAGGAAATTCTTTTGTTTCTCAACTCTTTAATCTCTCGTGCCATGATTCGGTTCGGTTCTTCACTATACGACAAGTCTAACTGAATTTCAACCTCAGTAGGAGCAATTACATGAGACGGGTCTGATCTATACCATCGAAGCATTAACACATGAAACACGTTATGAATCTTTTCTAACTCATATGGTAATCTCAATCTATAAGCAACTGGCCCAACTCCTTCAATAATCTCGTACGGTCCGATGATCCTCGGACTCAGCATGCCCTTTCGGCCTAATCGAAGTATTTTTTTCCACAGAGACACTTTCAAAAACACTTTATCACCAACTTCAAACTCAATATCTTTTCATTTCAAATCTGCATAAGATTTCTGACGATCTGAGGCTGCTTTTAAACTGTCACGAATTATCTTCACTTTCTATTTAGTTTCTCTTATTAAATCAACCCCGTGAATCTTATTCTCACTCAGCTCAGTCCAATATAATGGAGTTCGATACTTTCGATTGTAAAGAGCCTCATATGGTGCCATTTTAATACTAGATTGAAAACTGTTGTTATACGCAAACTCAATCAAGGATAAGTGCTTTTCCCACGTATTGTCAAATTCAAGTATGCAACATCTCAGCATGTCTTCAAGAATCTGAATGATTCACTCTGATTGACCATCCATTTGCGGATGAAAAGCATTACTAAAATGCAATTTCGTGCCTAAAGCATCTTGTAATTTCTTCCAAAATCGCGAGGTAAATCTCGGATCTCTATCAGACACTATAGATAACGGTACTCCATGCAATCTCACAATTTCATCGATATAAAATTCAGCTAATTTATCTAAAGAATAATTGGTTCTCACTGGAATGAAATGAGCTGATTTCGTCAATCTGTCCACTATCACCCAGATTGCATCTTTCTTTCTCGGAGATAAGGGTAATCCCGACACAATGTCCATCGTGATTCTTTCCCATTTCCACTCAAAAATCATAATCGGTTGTAATAAACGGATGGAACTCGATGTTGACTTTGACTTGCTGACAAACTAAGCATTTCGACACAAAGTCAGAAATATCTCTTTTCATGCCATGCCACCAATAGAACTGTTTCAAATCATTATACATCTTTGTACTCGCCGGATGTACAGTCAAATGACTATTGTGAGCTTCAGTCAAAATTTTCGAAATCAACCCTGAATTTTTCGGAACACAAATCCGATCTCTGAATCTCAAACAATCATCACTATCAACTCGAAATTCCGATACAGCATCTGAACCATACTGAATTCTTTTTGCTAACAACTCATTATCACTCTTCTGAGCCTCACAAATCTGTTGTAAGAACAAGGGTTTTACTTTCAATTCAGCTACCACCGCATTATCATCACACAGATCTATCTGATTACTCAAAGCTCGCAAAACATATAACGATTTTTGGCTCAAGGCATCTGCTACAACATTATCATTACCTGGGTGGTAATCTATCACAAATTCATAATCTTTCAACAACTCTAACCATCTTCTCTGTCGTAAATTCAAATCTTTCTGAGTCATCAAATACTTTAAACTCTTATGGTCAGTATAAATGTGACATTTTTCCCCAAACAGATAGTGACGCCAAATCTTCAACGCGAATACAATCTCAGCCAGTTCAAGATCATGAGTTGGGTAGTTCTTTTCGTGCGACTTTAACTGTCTCGAAGCATAAGCAGTGACTTTCCCTTCTTGTATCAGCACACAGCCCAAACCATTCAATGATGCATCACTGTAAACTATGAACTCTTTACCTGACTTAGGTTGAATCAACACTGGTGCTTCTGTTAACAACACTTTCATTTGCTCAAAACTCTGCTGGCACTTTTCTGACCACTCAAATCTAACATCTTTCTGTAACAACTTTGTCAACGGAGTCGCAATCATCGAAAAACCTTTCACATATCGTCTATAATATCCCGCTAGTCCCAGAAAACTACGGACTTCAGACACACTTTTCGGAGGTTTCCATTCCAAAATAGCAGAGATTTTACCTGGATCAACTCGTATTCCAGCAGCTGATACAACATGTCCTAGAAAACTAACCTCACGCAACCAAAATTCACATTTGCTAAACTTTGCATACAACTGTTTCTCACGTAGAGTTTGTAGCACGATTCTCTAATGTTCGGCATGTTACGTCTCATCAGACGAATAAATCAAAATATCATCAATGAACACCACCACAAAGTGATCCAAATACGTTCTGAATATCCGATTTATCAGATCCATAAACACTGCAAGAGCATTTGTTAGTCCGAAAAGCATCACTAAGAATTCATAATGTCCGTACCTCGTTCTGAAAGCAGTTTTTCGCACATCAACTTCCTTAACCCTTAACTGATAGTAACCAGAGCTCAAGTCTATCTTAGAGAACACTATAGCTCCTCTCAACTGATCAAAAAAATCATCGATACGAGGCAACGGATATTTGTTCTTTATCATAACTTTGTTCAATTGTCGGTAATCAATACACATTCTCATAGTTCCGTCTTTCTTTTTCAAAAATAACACATGAGCTCCCCAGGGTGAGAAACTCGGTCGTGCAAAACCTCTGTCGGTTAATTCTTGCACACCTTATCCACCAAGACACATTTGCCTAAAGGGTTCGATACTCTAATCGCGAATTCAGTAAACTCAACAGGTAGAGTTTTATTCGATACTAGATTCACACACACATAGGAATGAATTGGCCCCGGATCTATTAATGCAATAACATCAATCGAATAATGTGAAAGTGCCGGTGATAACGTCTGGAGATGATGCTTCCTCTCGTGCACGCATAGCATAGGCTCGAGCAGGTGCTCTCGCTTCTGATCTCATAGCTGTGTCATTTGTCCATCTCTGACTTTCACTCATATTTTTGGTACTTCTGGGTGGTCTACCCCTAGCTGCCACGTTACTCGGTCATTCATTCTGAACATTTTCTTCTTCAACCATCTTTGGGCAATCTCGGATAAAATGATCTCGAGATCCACACTTATAACAAACTCTATTGTTATACTTGCCCCAGCACTCTCCCACATGTTGTCTTCCACACTGTCTACACTCAGGTTTGTTACTCTTAACACTGCCAACACTTGGTTCATTCGAAGCTTGAATTCATAAACCAGCATTTTGTCTCGAACGATCTTTACTTGGATGTCCAAACGAAGAATTTGAACGGTTACTTGCATCTTTAAATCTCTTAGTAGAAGGTTGAGAAAATTTACTCATTGATCTCTTTCTTTCATCATGAGCTTCTGAATCAGCTTTCTTCTTTTCCTTACTGAGCTCTTCAACTTTGCAGCTCTTTCAACTCACACAACAAATTCATTTATACTGAGTATCCCAACCAACAACTTGATGTCTTCATTCAATCCCTCTATGAAACGTTTGCACATAGTAGCTTCGGTCGAGACATATTCTCTGGCATATTGACTCAATCTTACAAATTCTCGCTCGTACTCAGTAACAGACAACTGGCCATGCTTCAATTCTAGAAACTCTTTACGTTTTTTGATCAATGAAGCGTTGACTAATATACTTCTTTCTGAACTCAACTTGAAAGAAGTCCCAAGTGATTCTCTCTCTCAGAACCACATATATCAATGTTTTCCACCAGTTGTAAACCGAGTCTCTCAATAAGGAAACTACACACTTAATGCACTCATCAGGATTCAAAGACATCTCATCAAATATTCTGATTGTATTCTCAAGCCAAAACTTAGCTCGCTCAGTATTGTCATCAGAAGTGGCTCTAAATTCTTCGGCCCCATACTTGCGAATTTTATCCATAGGAGGCTTATTCAATCTGTTCGGATCTACAACATGAGGCACAATAGGTACTGTAGGGGTGGAGGTTGTGGAGCGGCCAGATTCATTCGAATGAACTCCGTAAACCACTCACTCATCTTTCGAAAGAAGGCTTGCTTAGCCTCTCGTCCCTCACCACTATCATTCGGACTTGATGTGGCCGGCGCTGTCCCTTGAGCGGGAGCAGGCGTATTGCTTTCTACATCGTCAGCAACTGCTCGATCAGAATCCAATACTATATGTAAACACATTTACAAATGTCAGATTTAGTCACACTATTGCAATTTCAAGTATGGCATGTATAGCTAGACTCACACTCACTACGTTAGTCCGAGAATGTAACACCCCTATCCCAAGTCCGTCACCGGATTAAGGTTAGGAGCGTTACCAGACAGATCGGAAACATTCACAGACAAAATCATACATCTAATCATCATTCTCAGACATAATGTCCCTTAATCGAGTCCTCGAGACCTTAATCATACTTAAAAGTCGAGTCAGGACTAAACTAAAACACATATGAAGTTCCATGAAAATTTGAAACTTTTCTAAAATATAGGGGAGACACGCCCGTGGGAGGAGACCGTGTGCCCTCCACGGCTTCTAGACACCTCCGTGTATCCAACCGTGTTTATACTAACTATACCAACACGGTCATTGGGCACGCCTGTGTGCCATGGCCGTGCACTTTTAGGTCATATACTGACCTCCCCACCACGGCAACCCAAGCACGCCCGTGTATTTGGCCGTGTACTTTTATGTTAGCTACTGACTTGCACACCACGGCCAGATGACACGCCCATGTCGAGGCCGTGTGATGCTAAGTTGCATCCTACAATTCACCCACGGTCATTAGGCACGCCCGTGATCCATAACCGTGTGACATAATAGGCCATTTTGCAAGGCCAAAATGCCACCCACTTAGGGTCAAACCTACAAGCAACACATCCCAAAACATATCATGCACATAAGGCAACTAAAAACTTACCAAATGACCATTTAATCTATGCATTCAATTCCCATTCCATCCATAACAAATTCAATACCAAACTTACCTCATCACAAGCATAATACATTCAATACAAAACATCATTTCTTCTCAATTCACTAATTCATATTAGCATTTTATCAACACCAAGTTACCATTCATAAGTCAACTTCTCAAACCACAAACCATGCCAAAAGATGCATCACATACATACCAAAGTCATTTATGCTAAAACTAGCACATATCTAGCCACATCTCATGGCTACTACAAATCTCAAACATGATTCGAATGACTAGCCTATACATGCCATATCTTAACTATATACATCATTCCAAAATACCCCAAAATAGATTACCGATAGTGTGACAGAGAAGCTGACGATCCCCTGATCTGAGCTAGCTTTACTGACACTGCAAAGCAGAGAAACAAATCACACAGTAAGCATTATAGAGCTTAGTAAGTTCGTAACATAATACATAATACCAACATGGCATCCCAGAGATTAATGTTTACTACCACAAATATAATACCATTCACAACCAATATGTTTAATATACTCATCCACATCCACATTCATAGTTTCACCAATCACATAGATTCCGAGCGTACCTTAGCCAACACTTAGTTATCAAATACTTTTGCTAATCAATATCACGATTCATTTTGATCCACTCTTGTTTCTTCCTCGATTCATTCGCACACTTAGTGTATAAATAATTAGCCGAAGCTTAATTAGCATCGTACACTTAGTACATCCATCCCAAACCGATCTTAAATTGGCATCGCACACACAGTGCCAACCACAAAGACGAAGCTTAATTATTCCGCACACACAGTGCTGTTTATCTCGATCACTTTTTTGAATTCGCACACTTAGTGCCATTTAACTCAATCTATCACATAGCATTCACATAGTAATAATATAATACCATTTATTCCATAACATTTAACATAGCTAAATATAGGTATTATGTCCGAACCTACCTCGAACGTCGACTATCGATACGGTTAACTAATCAAGTACCTTATCTTTGCTTCGATCTCGATCCGAACCTCTTCTTTCTTTGCCTATACACATTTAATTTCAATCCATTCAATCACCATTTCATTCAATTTAGTCCACACACACACATTTAAGGCATTTTGCATAATAGTCCTCATATTTTCACATTTCGACACTTTAGTCCCTATTTCACAAAATCATCAATACACAAAATTTCAATATACATGTGCTTAGCCGAATTCTTCTTATACTTATACAAATCCACACATTTCATTTATTTCACAGTCTAGTCCTTCAAAATGCTAATTTCACAATTTAGCCCTAATTAGCTAAATTCATCAAAATTTCAAGAACAACACATGTTCATTAAACACATATATTTCATTTAACACCAACACTCATCACAAAACTCCTCATTTCATCAATGGTACATTCTATAAATATCATCAATTTATAAAATTACAACATGGGTTTTGTAAAGCACAAAGCAACGATTACGAAAACATAGAAATTATCAAAAACTGAGCTCAAAACATACCTTGATTGAGCTTAGCAAGTGCCGAAATTTCAAAAGCTTTAAAACTGTTTTCTTTCTTCCTCATTCGGCGTAAAAGATAAACAAATTACATGCATTTTATCTTTATGTTTTATTATTATTAACTTAATAAACATTTTACTATTTTACCATTATTATAATCATAATATAACTTATGATAGTTGGTTATAATTGTCCAACTATTATCCACCCACTATATGATGGCCAAATTGCTTTAAAAGGCCACTTCATTTAAAAGCCATAACACATGGATACTTCAACAATGAGCACACAGCTTTTATACTTTATGCGATTAAGTCCTTTCTCTTAATTCGACGCACAAACGATCAAATTATCACACAGAATTTTCACATAGACTATATCACATTTCATTCACACAGAAAATATCATTAAAATATTTTTATGACCTTGGATTTGTGGCCTCGAACCACTATTCTGACTAGGGTCTAAACCGGGATGTTACGATGACAACCTTTTTCCATCTTTTTCCCATTTAATTTCTTTTATTTGACATTTTACTAAAATACCCTTCATTAAAATTTTAGTTATTTCTACCCATGCATGTCCATTTTTGTCCATGAAAATATAATGGTCTAATTACCATTTAAGGACTCTTATTTTAGATATGCGCTTCAATTTAATCCTTTAGCATCTAGAACTCTCATTTATCAGCTTTTACAATTAAGCCCTAATAAGAATATTAGACATGAAATTCATAAAATTTTCTATCGATACTCTAACACATGCATCCAATCAATCGGTAAATCATAAAAATTAATCAAAATAAACTTTTCTATCTTGGATTCGTGGTTTCGCAACCACTATTTCGTTTAGGCCCTATTTCGGGATGTTACATTTCTCCCCCCTTTAGGGATTTTCGTCCCCGAAAATCTTACCTGTGAAGAGGTTTGGGTACCGTTTTCGCATAGTCTCTTCGGGCTCCCATGTAGCCTCGTCTACCCCATGTCTATTCCATAATACTTTTACAAGAGCAATATTTTTGTTCCTTAGTTGTTTGACCTCTCGGGCTAAAATCTTAACTGGTTCCTCTTCGTAAGTCATATCTGGCTGAATCTAAACCTCCGTCTGAGAAATCGCATGTAACGGATTAGAAGGTAGCGACGTAACATGGATACATGGAACACATTATGAAACTTCTCTAACTCAGTTGGCAAGGCTAACCGATATGCTAATGGCCCAACTCTCTCAATAACCTCAAACGGTCCAATAAATCGTGGACTTAGTTTGCCTTTCTTGCCAAATCTGAGAATCTTCTTCCACGAGGATACTTTTTAAAACACTTTGTCACCAACTTGATACTCAATCTCTTTTCTCTTCAAACCTGCATATAAGTTCTGTCTATCTGAAGCTGCTTTCAAACAATCTCTGATGACTTTTACTTTCTCTTCTGTTTCTTTAACTAAATCGACCCCATGAATGTAATTTTCCTTAAGCTTTGCCCAATATAAAGGTGTACGACATTTGCGTCCATACAAAGCCTCATAAGGTGCCATTTTAAAACTCGACTGATAACTATTATTGTAGGCAAACTCCACTAATGGTAAATACTTTTCCTAATTGCCTTGAAATTCTAATATACAGCATCTAAGCATATCTTTAAGCACCCGAATTACTCTCTCTGACTGACCATCAGTCTGAGGATGAAAAGCTATATTGAAACTCAACTTTGTGCCCAAAGCTTCCTGTAACTTTTTCCAAAACCATGAAGTAAATCTCGCATCTCTATCTGAAATGATCGATAATGGTACCCCATGTAGTCTGACTATCTCTGAGATATATAATTCGGCCAACTTATCAAGCGAATAATCCTTATGAACTGGGATAAAATGAGCCGACTTCGTTAGCTTATCAATTACAACCCATACTGCATCTTTCTTTCTCGGTGTTAACGGTAATCCTATTACAAAATCCATAGTAACACGGTCCTATTTCCACTCAGGGATTAGCACAGGCTGCAATAAACCTGAAGGCACCTAATGTTCAGCCTTTACTTACTGACAAATCAAGCATCTAGAAACACACTCTGAAATATCTCTTTTCATTCCTACCCACCAATACATTTTCTTTAGATCATTATATATCTTTGTACTACCTCGGTGTATAGAAAAAGAACTACTATGTGCTTCCTGTAAGATCTTCTAAATAAGCTCGTCATTCTTTGGTACACATACTCTGTCTTTGAACAACAAACAACCATCAAAACCAATTTGAAAATCAGACTCTGCACCTGACTTGCACTGAGCTCTTTTAGCTTCCAACTCACTGTCATCTTTTCGAGCTTTACGAATTTCTTCAAGAAATGTCGGTTTAGCTCACAACTCAGCTATAATGAAACCGTCATCTGATAAAGCTAAGCTAGTATTAAAAGCTCTCAATGCAAATAAAAACTTTCTACTCAAAGCATCAGCAACAACATTAGCTTTACCCGGGTGATAATCGATCACTAGCTCATAATCTTTAATCAACTCTAACCATCTTCTTTACCTCAGGTTCAATTCTTTCTGAGTCATCAAGTATTTCAAACTTTTATGATCAGTGAATATTCGGCACTTCTCACCATACAAATGATGTCTCCAAATTTTCAGAGCAAATACAATGGCAGCTAGCTCTAAATCATGCGTCGGATAATTTTTTTCATGTGGTTTTAGCTGTCTAGAAGCATAAGCAATTACTTTACCTTCCTGCATAAGTACACAACCCATCCATTCAAGGATGCATCACTGTAGACCACAAACTCTTTACCTGGTTATGGTTGTATTAAGACAGGAGCTTCAATCAACAATGCCTTTAGCTTGTCAAAACTCTGTTGATATTTCACAGGCCATTCAAATTTGACATCTTTTTGTAGCAATCTCGTCAATGGGGTAGCTATTATGGAAAATCCCTCTACAAATCATCTATAATAACCAGCTAATCCCAGAAAACTTCTAACCTCAGATACATTCCTCGGAGGCTTCCACTCAACAATGGCTGAGATCTTGCTCGGGTCAACTCTAATGCATTCATCTGAGACAATGTGTCCAAGGAATCCAACTTGTCGAAGCCAGAACTCACTTTTACTAAATTTGGCGTACAACTGGTTATCTCTCAAATTCTATAAGACAGTTCTCAAATGCTCTGCATGCTCAGTCTCATCATGAGAATAAATTAAGATATCATCAATAAACACGACTACAAACTTATCCAAGTGAGGTCTGAATATTTGGTTCATTAAGCCATGAAAATGGAAGGAACATTAGTCAAGCCAAATGGCATCACAAGGAACTCATAATGATCGTACCTAGTCGGGAAAGCAGTCTTCGAAACATCTGACTCTTTAGCTCGCAACTGGTAGTATCCGAATCTCAAATCTACCTTAGAGAACACAGTGGCTCCCTTCAATTGATCAAATAAATCATCAATTCTAGGTAGTGGATACCTGTTCTTTATTGTTACCTTGTTAAGTTGTCGATAGTCTATGCACAATCTTATCGAACCGTTTTTCTTTTTCACAACTAGGACTGGTGCACCCCAGGGTGAATAACTAGGTGTTGCAAAGCCTTTATCAGTTAATTCCTACAGCTGAGCTTTCAACACTTTCAATTCCAATGGGGCCATTCTATATGGAGCAATAGAGATGGGTGTGGTACCTGGAATCAACTCAATACCAAACTCCACTTCTCCAATAGGAGGCAAACCTAGTAATTCTTCCGGAAACACATCTGGATACTCGCATACTACTGGCACTGACACAATTTTCAACTCTGAATCTTTAGTGTTTAAAACAAAATCAAGATAAACTTCATACCATTTTCTCAAACATTTCTGAGTAGACATAATAGAAATCATAACAAATGAACTATTTGACTCATCTGAGTTAACCCGAAGAAATTCACCAGTTTCACATTTCAGCTCGATGAATTTCTTCCTACAATTCACTATCACATCATGTGCAGTCAGCCAATCCATACCAAGAATCACATCAAACTCGTCAAATGGCAATAGCATGAGGTCGACCGGGAAATAATGACCTCTAATCATTAAAGGGCAATTTCTACATACTTTATCTACTAACACATGCTTGCCTAATAAATTCGATACTTTAATCACAAATTCTGTAGATTCTATAGGCATACTTATACTAGGCATCAATTTCAAGCAAACATAGGAATGGGTCGAACCCGGATCAATCAAAGCAACAACATTAATATCATGTAGAGAAAACGTACCCGTAATTACATCGGGGGATGATGCCTCTTCACGAGCTCGGATGGCATATGTCCTGGAAGGTGTTCTAGCTTCTGATCTCAGGGCTGGGTCTTTCATCACACTTTTACTGCTAGCTCCACTTCCAGTATTTCTTGAAGGTCTACCTCTATTAGCAGTGTTAATCTGTCTAGCACTATGAAATTTCTTTTCTTTAGCTCCCTCCGGACAATCTTTAATAAAATGCTCGCGAAAACCACACCTGAAGCAAGCTCGACCAATTCCCCAACACTCACCAAAATGTTCCCTTCCACAATGCTGACACTTGGGTTTACTAGACTTCACATGTAACACCCCAAACCCGGTCAACACACCACGATCGAATTTGGCATGTTACAGGGTGAAAACGTTTTGAAGAAAACAAGTTTCCCGATTTATTTCTATTGAAAACTCTTCTATCATTTTAAGGTTTAGAAAACCCCGCATAAAGTGATGTTGAAATCGTTTTAGTGTTGCTTTAAAATCCAGAAAATAAGTTTTGGAAAATCTGTAGATACTTATTAAAAACCGAGTGAGTTGAGCATAGTCAAGTTTAAAATCATTTGTTTTTTTTTTTAAGTCGTTAAAAATTTAAGTTTGAAGTCATCCATGTTAACGTTGTTAATACATTGTGAGTAATGTTGCCCGATGGTAACGTTTAAAAATCCCAAAATAGAGTATAGTTTTTGAAAATGTTGCTTTTTACCCGGTTACTTAAGCGATATCAAATTGTTAACCACATGCATAAGATAATCAAAATATAATCAAGAAATAAAAACTCAAAATAATACTTAGCGGCCTTATTACAAGTTAAAAAACCAAATCGAAAGAAAGCAAATAAAACCGAAATAGTAGTTGAAAGTCAAAATCGAAACTAAGATGCATGGCCACCTCGAGTCCTCCCCGGCTCCATATCCGCGATCTATGCCTCATCTGCAAAATATAAGGGAAGGGGTGAGTCACCGAGACTTAGTGTTTAAATCCCCAACCCGATAGTGCACGCACTTACGCAAATCATCAGTATAACATGCAAATCATGCAACCCCATAACCTAACCATCCGATCTCCTTTATCTACCCCGTATGGTCAAAACCACTGGTGACCGTAGTCACGAATCAAGTGATAGGGCCAACCCATCGTGTGGTCAAAACCACTGATGACAATCTCGTAATCAATCATGTGGGGCCAACCCACTGTGGTACCAAACCACTGGGACGAGTCACAATATCCATATGTGGTCAAAACCACTGGTGACCGTAGTCACAAATATCATAAATGTGGTCAAAACCACTGGTGGTCAAAACCACTGGGACTCAGTCAAAAATAATAATATCAAAGACGGGGCCAACCCGTCGTGTGGTCAAAACCACTGGTGACAGTCCAAAATATTTCTTCCCCCTCCTCTCAACAATCCCGCCATCATGTCCATATCAGTCGTGGCATAATAACATATGATGATGCAAATAACACATGGCATAGCATTAAACAATGATAACATATATCGAGATCCATAATCAGGGGACCTACCCGGAGTCCACACTCATGCCCACAAGGCATAACTACCGGTTTTCATGGCTATTACAGTAACACAATAAACATATCATACCAACGAAGTGTGTAAGCGTTACACACCTAACTATTTGTAGATCTAAGCGAAATCCTGAAACTACGCGAAACTAAAGAGATCCAGAAACGCTTGCCTTCCCTCTTCCTACAATCAGCCAACACTTTGTTAGTAACCAAAAGCCCATTCGGCTCAACTAGAAATCCCGAAGATATGTCGCATGAAGATAACACCTTACCTTAGTGCCGATTTGGTTTCCAACCATGTAACACCCCTTACCCGAAACCCTTGCAGGAATCGAGTATGTGGCATTACTAGACTTGATTATTAATTCGGGGCATAAAATTTTAAAGCTGTCTAACTGCGTCATGCTGATTAAATTGACCATAACTCGAGTTACAAAACTCAAAATTTAGATCCATAAATTTTCCTTGAAACTAGACGCATATAAATTTTCACCATAAATTTTCCAGAATTTTTCATGTGGCCAATTAGTACAGTTTATTCATCAAATTTACCCCTATTTCACTGCTTGACAATTCTGACCTATCATTACAAAAATATAGTTATATCATTGTAAAAATTTTAAATAATGTTCTTGTTTATACCAATAAAAAATAGACTCATTAAGGATTCTAAACATATAAACCATTCTCCATATCTATTTTTGTACAACGTTTAACAATTTTTCCAAAACAGAACAGCGACTCACGAATTCATTTAGAGTAAGTCTCACTAAAACTTAAATATCTCATAACATATAAATCCTTTGCCTACTCTGTTTCCTTCATGTAAAAATAGACACAATAGGGTTTAATTTCATATCTAATTAACTTTCTAATTCAATATATCCTATTTTTGGTGATTTTTCAAAATCACATCACTGCTGCTACTACATGCTGTTTCGTTGCAATTTATGGAAAAACTAGCTTCTACTGAACATACCCACATCCCTAATTCAAGGATTCATTTCGTATACATACATTTCCTTATCAAAAACGATTAAACTTCGATTAAAAATGCATAAACATTGCCAACATAAATCGACATTCGTATCAAAAACACAAAAGCATACTTAACTAAAAATTTAGCCATATTCGCATGGCTATTATATACATGAACCTTAAGTTTTTATTAAAACAAAGACAAAGTCTTTCCTATACATGCCTTCGTTTAAGAACCAAAATGAAAAAGTACCAAAATGTAGATTGATAGTGTGGGCGACCTTCCGAACGATCCCGACGAGCTTGAAGCTTGAACCTAATCTATAAACAGAGGAAACATTTCACACAATAAGCTTACTAGCTTAGTAAGTCCTAATTTCATGATAAAAATAACATTCAAATATCAATATTTAAATTACTATAATTCAACTTGTACGTTTGTACTCATATTATTTATCAAGCTTTCAATTTCATACTCATGTAAATAAGTATGGATTCATAGGAAAATTTCTCTTTACCCACATATTTGTGATCAAATACTTATTCCTAATCCAATCTTTCAAACCCAAAATGTCATCTTATAACTATAGGTACAAACATTCATATACTTACATTTCAATTGTTATAACATGGCATCCACATATTAAGAAATCAAGGTCACAATATCCATATCATTCATTAATAAAACCGATAACACATACTATAACCATATATATATATGTATCCACTTCACTCGTAATACATACCATTTGTAATAAATCACTGAATCATTGGTTTACCTTGTCTTAAATAGGTAAGAAGTACACTCCTACTTTACATGCGTACCTGAGCCATTAACTCGATAAATTTGCTTTAATTCACTTTGAACATAATTTCGGTTTCTAGTTTGTAAAATACATCACCGGCATCAAGCCTGATAGGCATAAAAGCCCGATACGTAACACCGGCACAAGGCCTGCTAGGCGTAAAACCCCGATAAGTAACACTGGCACAAGGCCTGCTAGGCTTACAAGCCCGATAAGTAACACCGGCACAAGGCCTGCTAGGCATAAAAGCCCGAAACACATTAATACAATCGATCATCGCTAACACTTTTCATAACTATATTACATATTGAACTTACTTTGGCTTATTTACATCAACAATCAAAACCATTCTAATAGGCTTATATACATTCGGCTATGACATGAATATCTATTAAAATTTATCAAACATCATCGTCCAATAGATTCATAAATAATTCTTCAATATACTAAAGCTTAAGGACTTACCTCGGTTGTCGATAGGCCGTGCAAATCGGCTATTCGAGAACCTTTGTTTTTCCTCGATCTTGTTCCTTCTCTTTTTGTTCCCGATCTAAGAAATGTTAAGTAAATTTTATTCATATACATCCTATCCCTTTTTGCTCAATTCAAAACAAAACACACATAGCTTAATTTAAGAAAAATTAAGAACCTAATTTCCTACTCCATTCGTTTAGTTTAAAACAATAATCACACAAAATTTAAGCATTCCATTTATTTAATTTAACTCATAGCATCCCACAATACAATTTGCAACCAACTAGTATTTCTCCTCAATGGCCGAATGGTCACTAGGTCCCTAAGATTCTCCATAACTCTTCCTTCTATCATTTTACCCCTTCCACTAATTTACCTCAAACAATTGACTCTTATACATAGCTCACCCAATAACTATATCTATGCATAAACAATCATCCATGGTCAATTATGCTATATATAAATGACCGAACATCAAAACTAGAGAAAAGGGTTCATGAATGAATTCCTAACATTTTGCCAAATATGAAAACATTCTCTTGCATAAACTAAAACAATTTTCTTGCAAACTCATGCTACATCTTCTCATTTATCTAAATTTTTATTTGCACAATAAGCTATAGATTTATACCCATAGCCGAACCTCACCTTGCCTAATGATAACAAATTTTTTACTTGTTTTTCATTAAAGATCAAAGAAATCAACCCATTTTAAGGATAGGTTACTAAGTTAAAGTTCAAATTCTTACCTTACTCAATACATGCAAAGGCCGAATGGAGAGGGTGAAGTTCTCTTCCCTTCTTGAAGGTAAATTCGGGTAGGAGATGAATAAGGGAAGAGATGTAAAATAATTTCCTTTTTGTTTAATTCTACTAACACATTATTTTAGCATGCTTTTAGTATAATAATATTTAAATTATAAAATACTTAGAAAACACAATATTCTTGGCATGCTTATAATATAATAATGTCAAAAAATTTAATATTTTAAGACCATAATTCATCTATTGCATGCTTACCGTCCATCATTTGAATTATGGGGAATTTGACATGCAAATCCCTATGTTTAATAAATAAGTCACTTAGCCCCTTTTTACTTCATGTTCACTACCTTGGTTCCCTTAACAATTTAATCCTTTTTGCCAATTAGACACTCAAATGGTTAAATTCTCCTACGAAACATTCACATACATCAATTCACCCATAATAGACACAAGATATAATGTTAAAATATTTATTGGGCTCGGATTCGTGGTCCCGAAACCACCGTTCCGATTAGGGTCAAAATTGGCCTGTCACAACTCTCCCCCCTTAAGAATTTTCGTCCTCGAAAATTTTACCGTTAAATAAGATCAGATATTGTTACCTCATTGAATCTTCAGGTTCCCATGTGGCCTCTTCAATTCCGTGTCTATTCCATAATACTTTCACTAATGGAATCCTTTTATTTCTCAACTCCTTCATTTCCCGAGCCAAGATACGAATCGGTTCCTCATCATACGTCAAATCGGATTGAATTTCAATCTCTAACGGTGTGATCACATGGGACGGTCTGATCTGTATTTACGAAGCATCGAAACGTGAAATACGTTGTGTATCTTTTCTAAGTCAAGGGGCAATTTGAATCTATAAGCAACAGGCCCTATACGCTCGATGATTTCATACGGTCCGATAAATCTCGAACTCAACTTGCCTTTCCGACCAAATCGGAGCATTTTCTTCCACGGAGAAACTTTTAAGAACACCCGATCTCCGACTTGAAATTCAATGTCCTTACGTTTCAAATCGGCGTAAGACTTTTGACGATCCGAAGCGGCTTTCAAATTATTCCTGATAAGAACCACCTTCTGTTTTGTTTCTTCAATCCAATCAACCCCGTGTATTATCTTATTTTCACTGAGCTCAGTCCAGTACAATGGTGTGCGACATTTTCGCCCGTATAAAGCTTCATAAGGCGCCATTTTTATACTAGATTGGAAACTATTATTATAAGCAAATTCAACCAATGGCAGGTATCGTTCCCACGTACCTTCAAATTCGAGAACGCAACACCTCAACATGTCCTCAAGTATCAAAATAGTTCGCTCAGACTGTACTAAATTGAAGTTTAGTACCTAGAGCATCTTGCAATTTCTTCCAGAATCGCGATGTGAACCTCGGGTCCCTATCTGAAACAATGGAACTCAGTACACCGTGCAACCTTACAATCTGTGACACATACAATTTGGCAAGCTTATCGAGTGAATAGTTGGTACGTACCGGTACAAAATGAGCTGATTTAGTCAGTCTATCAACGATAACCCATACAACATCTTTCTTATTCGGTGTCATAGGAAGACCGGATACAAAATCCATTGTAATTCTATCCCATTTCCATTTGGGTATCATGATTGGTTGAAGTAGTCCGGACGGTACCTGATGCTCAGCTTTTATTTGTTGACAGATTAAGCACTTAGAAACAAACTCGGATATATCCCGTTTCATGCCAGGCCACCAATAGAACTGCTTCAAATCGTTATACATTTTAGTGCTACCCGGGTGTATCGATAGTCGACCACTATGGGCCTCACACAGGATCATCTGTATCAAATTTGAGTCCTTTATTGCAGCAATCTGAAAATCTGATTCTGTACCACTTCCACACTGACTCCGACTAGCAATCAACTTTTTGTCAAATTTCTGTGCATTACAAATCTGCTGAATAAACATCGGTCTTGCTTGTAACTCGGCTATGATCGAACCATCATCAGACATAGTCACCTGTGCGTTCAATGCATGAAGAGCAAATAATGATTTTTGACTTAATGCATCCGCAACAACATTAGGTTTTCCCGGATGGTAGTCAATCAGTAATTCATAATCTTTCAGCAATTCTAACCATCTGCGTTGTCTCAAGTTTAGATCTTTTCGAGTCATCAAATATTTTAAACTTTTGTGATCCGAATAAATGTGACATTTTTCGCGAATAAATAGTGACGCCAAATTTTCAATGCGAACACAATGGTCGCTAACTCCGGATCGTGAGTTGGATAATTTTTTCATGCGGCTTCAATTGTCTCAAGCGTAGGCTATCACCTTGCCTTCTTGCATTAAAACGCAACCCAACCCATTCAAGGAAGCAGCGCTAAAATAATAAATTCTTTACCCGATTCAGTGAGTTAACACTGGGGCCGGTCAAAAGGGCTTTCAACCGCTCGAAACTTTTCCGACACTTTTCTCGACCACTCAAATTTGACATCTTTTCGTAGTAGTCTCGTCAAAGGTGTAGCTATTCTGTAAAAACCTTTTACAAATCGTCTATAATATCCCGCAAGGCCTACGAAACTTCGGATCTCGGAAACATTCTTTGGTGGTTTCCAATCGAGCATGGCTGCTATTTTGTTTGGATCCACCCGAATACCTGACACCGAAACAACATGACCCAAGAAGTTGACTTCATTCATCCAGAACTCACACTTACTGAACTTTGCATACAATCGTTGATCTCTCAAAGTTTGTAGTACTAATCTCAAATGCTCAGCATGTTCCATTTCATTTTTGGAGTAGATCAGTATATCATCAATAAACACTACTACAAACCGATCCAAAAACCGTCGGAAGACTCGGTTCATTAGATCCATAAAAACAGCGGGTGCATTAGTGAGTCCAAAAGGCATAACCAAAAACTCATAATGTGCGTACCTCGTTCGGAATGCAATCTTTGGCACATCTGAATCTCTAACTCGCAACTGATAATAGCCCGATCTCAAATCTATTCTGTGGAATGTTACCAACACTGGCTATCGAGGTAGCTCGGGAACTCATATGAGGTCGATCCCGTCTAGTTGGATCTGTAGTAGCTTTTTGTCGGCTATAGTCATCTCTGGACTTCTTGGTTGTGGAATGAAAGACCTTACCCGAAGATCTTTTACGGATGTCTCTAGCTTCTGTCTCAGCCTTTCTTTTCTCTTTCCCTAGCTCTTCAGCTTTGCAAGCTCTCTCAACTAAAGTCACAAACTCTTGAATTTCGAGAATGCCAACAAACATATTTATATCTTCATTTAGGCCATCTTCAAATCTTTTACACATAATAGCTTCAGTAGAAACACACTCTCTAGCATATCTGCTGAGCCTGACAAATTTTCTTTCATATTCCGTTACGATCATTCGCCCCTGTTTCAGCTCAAGGAACTCCTTTCGTTTTTGATCAATGAATCTTTGGCTAATATATTTCTTACGAAATTCATTTTGGAAGAAATCCCATGTCACTTTTTCTTTCGGAACCACTGATACTAGTGTATTCCACCAGTGATATGCAAAGTGTCCCGTAGTAAGGATATAGCACACTTTGTGCATTCATCAGGAGTACAAGATAGCTCATCAAGTACCCGAATAGTGTTATCAAGCCACATTTCGCTTCTCTCTGCGTCATCATCATCATTGGCTTTAAATTCTTGGCCCCAAATTTTGAATTTTATCAGCCCTGGGGCCTACTAGATCTCATCGGATCTATCATCGAAGTCTTTGAAGGAATCGGAGTTGGATTATTCGAGGGTGGAGGTTGGTGTACAGACGGGTTATTTTGAATAGATTGGGCAAACCACTCATTCATCATCTGATAAAAGGCTTGTTTAGTCTCTCCTTCGTGACTACCCGAAACACAGTCGAGTCTCACGGCGCTGATCCGTGTGCACGGTTAGGCGCTACGCTCTCTACATCATCAGCTACGGCTCTTTCAGGATCAGTGTCCATTTACTATATAAAACAAAGGTCAGGCTGTCAGAAGTCACCACACTATCAACATAAAATAAAGGCATGTATAGCTAGACTCACACGCGCTACGGTAGTCCTAGAATCGACTAAACCGTAAGCTCTGATACCAATCAAATGTAACACCCCTTACCCGAAACCCTTGCCGGAATCGAGTATGTGGCATTACTAGACTTGATTATTAATTCGGGGCATAAAAGTTTAAAGCTGTCTAACTGCATCACGCTGATTAAATTGACCATAACTCGAGTTACAAAACTCAAAATTTAGATCCATAAATTTTCCTTGAAAATAGACGCATATAACTTTTCACCATAATTTTTCCAGAATTTTTCATGTGGCGAATTAGTACAGTTTATTCATCAAATTTACCCCTATTTCACTGGTTGACAATTCTGACCTATCATTACAAAAATACAGTTATCTCATTGTAAAAATTTTCAATAATGTTCTTGTTTATACCAATCAAAAATAGACTCATTAAGGATTCTAAACATATAAACCATGCTCCATAATTATTTTTGTACAATTTGTAACAATTTTTCCAAAACAAAACAGCGACTCACGAATTCATTTAGAGCAAGTCTCACTAAAACTTAAATATCTCATAACATATAAATCCTTTGCCTACTCTGTTTCCTTCATGTGAAAATAGACACAATAGGGTTTAATTTCATATCTAATTCACTTTCTAATTCAATATACCCTATTTTTGGTGATTTTTTAAAATCACATCACTGCTGCTACTACATGCTGTTGCGTTGCAATTTATGGAAAAACTAGCTTCTAACTGAACATACCCACATCCCTAATTCAAGGATTCATTTCGTATACATACATTTCCTTATCAAAAACGATTAAACTTCGATTAAAAATGCATAAACATCGCTAACATAAATTGACATTCGTATCAAAAACACAAAAGCATACTTAACTAAAAATTTAGCCATATTCGCATGGCTATTATATACATGAACCTTAAGTTTTTATCAAAACAAAGACAAAGTCTTTCCTATACATGCCTTCATTTAAGAACCAAAATGAAAAAGTACCAAAATGTAGATTGATAGTGTGGGCGACCTTCCGAACGATCCCGACGAGCTTGAAGCTTGAACCTAATCTATAAACAGAGGAAACATTTCACACAATAAGCTTACTAGCTTAGTAAGTCCTAATTTCATGATAAAAATAACATTCAAATATCAATATTTAAATTACTATAATTCAACTTGTACGTTTGTACTCATATTATTTATCAAGCTTTCAATTTCATACTCATGTATATAAGTATGAATTCGTAGGAAAATTTCTCTTTACCCACATATTTGTGATCAAATAGTTATTCCTAATCCAATCTTTCAGACCCAAAATGTCATCTTATAACTATAGGTACAAACATTCATATACTTACATTTCAATTGTTATAACATGGCATCCACATATTAAGAAATCAAGGTCACAATATCCATATCATTCATTAATAAAATCGATAACACATACTATAACCATATATATATATATATATGTATCCACTTCACTCGTAATACATACCATTTGTAATAAATCACTGAATCATTGGTTTACCTTGTCTTAAATTGGTAAGAAGTACACTCCTACTTTACATGTGTACCTGAGCCATTAACTCGATAAATTTGCTTTAATTCACTTTGAACATAATTTCGGTTTCTAGTTTGTAAAATACATCACCGGCATCAAGCCTGCTAGGCATAAAACCCCGATACGTAACACCGGCACAAGGCCTGCTAGGCGTAAAAGCCCGAAAACCCCGATAAGTAACACCGGCACAAGGCCTGCTAGGCGTAAAAGCCCGATAAGTAACACCGGCACAAGGCCTGCTAGGCGTAAAAGCCCGAAACACATTAATACAATCGATCATCTCTAACACTTTTCATAACTATATTACATATTGAACTTACTTTGGCTTATTTACATCAACAATCAAAACCATTCTAATAGGCTTATATACATTCGGCTATGACATGAATATCTATTAAAATTTATCAAACATCATCGTCCAATAGATTCATAAATAATTCTTCAATATACTAAAGCTTAAGGACTTACCTCGGTTGTCGATAGGCCGTGCAAATCGGCTATTCGAGAAATGTTAAGTAAATTTTATTCATATACATCCTATCCCTTTTTGCTCAATTCAAAACAAAACACACATAGCTTAATTTAAGAAAAATTAAGAACCTAATTTCCTACTTCATTCGTTTAGTTTAAAACAATAATCACACAAAATTTAAGCATTCCATTTATTTAATTTAACTCATAGCATCCCACAATACAATTTGCAACCAACTAGTATTTCTCCTCAATGGCCGAATGGTCACTAGGTCCCTAAGATTCTCCATAACTCTTCCTTCTATCATTTTACCCCTTCCACTAATTTACCTCAAACAATTGACTCTTATACATAGCTCACCCAATAACTATATCTATGCATAAACAATCATCCATGGTCAATTATACTATATATAAATGACCGAACATCAAAACTAGAGAAAAGGGTTCATGAATGAATTCCTCACATTTGGCCGAATATGAAAAAATTCTCTTGCATAAACTAAAACAATTTTCTTGCAAACTCATGCTACATCTTCTCATTTATCTAAATTTTTATTTGCACAATAAGCTATAGATTTATACCCATAGCCGAACCTCACCTTGCCTAATGATAACAAATTTTTTACTTGTTTTTCATTAAAGATCAAAGAAATCAACCCATTTTAAGGATAGGTTACTAAGTTAAAGTTCAAATTCTTACCTTACTCAATACATGCAAAGGCCGAATGGAGAGGGTGAAGTTCTCTTCTCTTCTTGAAGGTAAATTCGGGTAGGAGATGAATAAGGAAGAGATGTAAAATAATTTCCTTTTGTTTAATTCTACTAACACATTATTTTAGCATGCTTTTAGTATAATAATATTTAAATTATAAAATACTTAGTAAACACAATATTCTTGGCATGCTTATAATATAATAATGTCAAAAAATTTAATATTTTAAGACCATAATTCATCTATTGCATGCTTACCGTCCATCATTTGAATTATTGGAAATTTGACATGCAAATCCCTATGTTTAATAAATAAGTCACTTAGCCCCTTTTTACTTCATGTTCACTACCTTGGTTCCCTTAGCAATTTAATCCTTTTTGCCAATTAGACACTCAAATGGTTAAATTCTCCTACGAAACATTCACATACATCAATTCACCCATAATAGACACAAGATATAATGTTAAAATATTTATTGGGCTCGGATTCGTGGTCCCGAAACCACCGTTCCGATTAGGGTCAAAATTGGTCTGTCACAAACCAAATCCCGAAACTACGTGATGAATCTCCCTTGCAATCGATCAAACACTAGCATACAAACATGATTAGCCTTCGGCTTTTGAAAGAATATGAACCAGATTTGAAACACTAGAACCCTTACCTAGATCGGCAATCAAATCCCGAAGATCCACTGAATCGGGTTGTACTCCTCCCTACAATCAACTTAAACGCATCATTACAATCCAAGTACCATTCGGCCTTAGCATGAATCCCAAAACCAAAATGGATTGTCGCCATCTTTCCTTAATGACTGATTCAGCCTCTAATCACCAAAGATCGGCACACCCTATTGATGTTAGGGGTTTCGGCTACCATCACCATTTGGAATAAGAAAAGAGTTACGATCCCGATTAATAATGATTGAACAAATACCAAAAGAAAGGCAAAAGAGATTCGGCATTACCCAAATCGATCAAGAAGAGAAGAAGAAGTCACTTACCAGGAGATTCGGCTATATCCCTAAAAGAAAGAACTAGATTTCGGCACTTAAGATGACAGAGAGGAAACGCAAGAAGCGAAGGACTTATGAGTAGAGTATTCGGCTTTTCATGAAGTGGAAAGATGAAGAAGAGAGTGGAATAGTAGGGAACGAATTCGGCAAAGAGATTGAAAGAAGATTTCGGCACTAGGAGGTTTGAAAGAATGAAGAAAGATGCCAAATGGAAAATAAGAAAGTTGGTTTCGGCTAGAGCAAAATAGGAAGAAGAGAAGTGAACAAAGGTGGATTCGGCAAATAGAGGGTTTCGGTCAACAATGAATGCACATGAAAAGAAGAGGATAGAATGGCTAATAAGTTTCAGCTTGTCTCAACAAAATGGCAAGGTTTGGTTCGGCCAAATACCAAGCTTGCCGAATAAGAAAAGAAAGAATGCCAATGGGGCTCGATTTTTGGCACAAAACGAAAATGAAGGAAACCCTCTAGCTAGCCGAAAATACACTCCTACTTGACCATTGAAATTCGGCACACCCCAAGTTCCCAAACCAATTACTCCTCCTCCCTAAAGTTCATAATTCGGCCAACACCTCAAGACTCTCCCATCCACTCATTCAAATCAGTTTGAATGAGTCAAACTCCACAATTTTATCCTCTTCATCCAATTCAAATCTGATGATCCAATCCTCATCCATTCAAGAGAGTCCCACCTGAGCACACCTCTTCCTTGCTTGTGGCGTGAAAAATAATAAGCAGAAAGGGCTTTCTGCAGCTCGAACCCAAGCACTCCTTCCCTGCATATGGCGTCACCCTCCAAGCACCTTAGTGGCGCCTCCTTCGCCACTTTACCAAGGTAATTCTTGTGTCACAACACTCCAAGAATTTCTTTTAACCCCTAACTCTCTTAACTTTCTCTCACTAAGCACTAAAACAAAATTTTTGGCCATGACCCAGGCCTAACCCAAGGTAATGCCTAGACCCCAAAACATACCAAACGAACGCAGCAGACATATTATCACATGCAAACACATGCAAAATGCAGAGACCCCAATTTAAGGATGTTACAGTTCTACCCCCCTTAAAAATAATTTCGGCCTTGAAATTACCTGGTCAGAAAAGTTGAGGGTATTGCTGCCGCATCACATCCTCTGGTTCCCATGTGGCCTCCTCCGTACCATGGTTCCACCATAATAATTTCACCAAGGGAACTGACTTCCGACGCAGAACCTTGACATCCCGATCCAAGATCCGTACCGGTTCCTCCTTGAAAGACAAGTCTGAGTTTACCTCTATCTCCGCAACTGGTACAACATGTGACGGATTTGATTGGTAGCACCTAAGCATGGAAACATGAAAGACGTCGTGAATCTGACTTAACTCTGCTGGTAACTCGAGCTGATAAGCTACCGGTCCCACTCGCTTCAACACCGTATACGGCCTGATAAACCTAGGGTTTAGCTTCCCTTTTCGCCCAAATCTCAACACTTTCTTTCATGGCGATACCTTCAGAAATACCTTATCACCCACTGCATACTCTATATCCCTACGCTTAAGATCGGCATAAGACTTCTGCCTGTCTGACACTTCCTTAAGACGAGCCTGAATCACCTCAACCTTATCCTTTGTTTCCACCACCAACTCCAGACCTAACACCTACCATTCACCCAGTTCCGTCCAACACGTAAGAGTACGACATTTCCGTGCATATAGTGCCTCATATGGTGCCATCTGTATACTTGCTTGATAACTGTTGTTATAAGCAAACTCTGCCAATGGTAGATACTCCTCCCAACTACCGCTGAAATCCAGAACGCAACCCCTTAACATATCTTCCAGAGTTTGGATTACCCTTTCAGACTGTCCATCAGACTGCGGATGAAAAGCCGTGCTGAAATCTAACCTCGTCCCCAATGTCTGATGCAAAGCTTTCTAGAACCTCGACGTGAACCTGTGATCCCTATTCGAGATAATTGACATTGGCACTCTATGCAACCTTACTATCTCTGCCATAAACAACTTGGCTAATTTCTGGAGTGAATAATCAACCCTTACCGATATGAAATGAGCAGGCTTAGTTAAACAGTCGACAATCACCCAAACTGAGTCCTTCTTGCTAGGCGTAAGGGGAAGCCCACTAACGAAGTCTATCGTAATCCTTTCCCACTTCCACTGCGGGATCTTTACCGACTGCAATAGTCCTAACGGTAACTGATGCTCAGCTTTAACCTGCTGGCATGTCAGGCACTTACCCACAAACTCCGTCACCTCCCGTTTAAGACCCGGCCACCAAAACTGTTCCCTCAAATCATGATACATCTTACTGCCTCCAGGATGCATAGTGTATGGGCTGCTATGAGCTTCCTGAAGAATCCGCTGTCTCAACTCAACGTCCTTTGGCATACATACTTTCCCCTGCAAACACAGTACTCCATCACTGCCCAAGCTATAACCCTCCGATTCACCATTCTGCACTTGCAACCTCTGAGCACTCAAAACCTCATCTGTCAGCTATTTCTCCTTAACCTGATCAATCCAATTCAGCTTTACTTGCAATTCTGCCAAAAGACTCCCGTCGTCATATAGACTAAAGTGAGCAAACATTGCACTCAGGTCTGCTACCATCTTACGGCTCAACGCATCAGCTACTACGTTAGCTTTACCCGGATGGTACTCAATCGAACAGTCGTAGTCTTTCAACAACTCGATCCACCTTCGCTGCCTCAAATTTAAATCTGTCTGAGTCAAGAGGTACTTCAGACTCTTGTGATCCGTGTAAACTACCGACTTTTCCCCATACAAGTAATGCCTCCAAATCTTCAAGGCAAAACCACTGCCACCAATTCCAAGTCATGTGTCGAATAGTTACCCTCAAGAGGCCTCAACTGATGAGATGCATGGGCTACAACTTTCCCCTCTTGCATCAGTACACACCCTAAGCCAGTATGTGATGCATCACAATAGACTGTGAATTCCTTCCCTGCCTCAGGCTGAATCAAAATCGGAGCTTCAGTCAAAATCTTCTTCAACTTGTCAAAACTTTCTTACTATTTCTCAGACCACACAAACAGAACCCCTTTTCTCAACAGCTTAGTCAGTGGCGCTGCGATTAAAGAAAAACCTTCCACGAACCTTCTGTAGTATCCTGCCAAACCCAGAAAACTCTGAATCTCTGCAACCGACTTAGGTGGTTTCCAATCCAACACTGTTTCAATCTTATGAGGCTCCACCGTAATCCCTTCAGTTGATACCACATGACCCAAGAAAGTTACCTCCTTAAGCCAGAACTCGCACTTACTAAATTTGGCGAATAACTGCTTCTCCCTCAAAACCTGTAGAACCATCCGAAGATGCGCGTCATGTTCTTCCTCAGATTTTGAGTACACCAAGATGTCGTCTATAAACACTACGAGAAATCGATCCAAATACGGCTGAAACACCCGATTCATCATATCCATGAATGCTGCTGGTGCATTAGTCAACCTGAACGGCATCACCAGAAACTCGTAATGCCCATACCGAGTACGAAACACTGTCTTATGAATACCAGCCTCCTTTACTTTGAGTTGATGATACCCCGACCTGAGATCGATCTTAGAGAAAACTGATGCACCCTTAAGTTGATCAAACAAGTCGTCTATCCTGGGCAACGGATACTTGTTTTTGATCGTCAACTTGTTCAGCTAGCGGTAGTCTATACACATCTGCATTGTACCGTCTTTCTTCTTAACAAAGAGCACAGGTGCTCCCCAAGGAGATATACTCGGCCGGATGAAACCCCTGTCCAACAATTCCTGAATCTGTGCCTTTAACTCCTCCAATTCATTTGGTGCCATCCTATATGGAGCAATAGACACTGGCGCGGTTCCTAGCAGCAAATCTATACCAAACTCAACTTCACGATCCAGAGGCATACGCGGAAGTTCCTCTGGGAATACATCAGCAAATTCCCTCACGATTCGGACACTCTCCACAGCTGAATCCTTCGCTTCCAAAGCACAGACATGTACCATGAATGCCTCACAACTCTTCCTTACCATTTTCTCTGCCTTCAGCGCAGAGACCACATTGGATAGGTAATCTCTCCTATTACATATCACCACCTCTTCGCCTTCCACTGTCTTCAACACCATACGCTTAGCTGCGCAATCCAAACTGGCTTGGTACTTCACTAGCCAATCCATCCCGAGAATCAGATCGAACTCCCCAAACGGCAGTTCCATCAAGTCAACCAAAAACACGACCTCTTGAAGTTCTAGAGGTACATCCCTATACAGTTTATTTACTTCTACTGAGTGACCTAGAAGGCTTATCACTGTCATCATTCTAGAAGTAATCTTAGGGTCTGAGTTCATGGTTTCCACTATGCTACTGGCTACAAACGAGTGCGTCGATCCCACATCTATTAAAGCATTATAAGGTAGTCCAAAGATTAAGAACGTACCGGCTATGGCGTCCGGTGCATCGCCCTCCTCTCGACGCCTCGCTGCGTAGACCAATCCAGGCTACCTCGCCTCTGTACTAGCTACACCTCTGCCCTGTGCTCCACGGCCTCTACCAGAGCCATTACCTCCCCTGGCTGCACCACGGCCCCTCTGTGGCTGCTGACCATCCCTCCTGACCTGTGTACGATTCTGATCCCCAAGCTAAGACCTCTATGGACAATCCCTCACTCAATGCCCCATCGATCCACACTCAAAGCATCCTCTGTTTCTAGTCCAGCATTCCCCCGTGTGAGACTTCCCAAACTGAGCACATCGTGGCGGCCACTGAGTATTAGCAGCAGCAGGCCTAGCAGCTTGATTCGGCCCACTATATCTACCCCGTTTCTGCTAATTTCTGGCAGACCCAGATGATCCAGAATTCCTTTTATTCCAACCCTTGTCCTGATTCCGCCTCACAGACTGTTTCACTTCCTCAGCAACTTTGGCCTTTTCTACTAAGACCGCAAACTCTCTTTCCTGCTGTGGCACAATTAACATCCGCAGCTCGTCTCTCAGCCTATCCTCAAATCTGACACAGCGCTCATGCTCCATGCCCACAATACCACGTACATAGCGACTCAGCCGAAGGAATTCCACCTCATATTTCGATACAGTCTTATTACCTTGGACCAAGTTCAGGAACGCCTTGCGCTGCGCGTCAAGTAGCTAGCCCATATGTATTTCCTCTGATAGGCTGCCCCAAAGAATTCCCAAGTAAGGTCATCCGCCATTGCTCCGTCCCTAACTGTGAGCCACCACTGATATGACTCATCTCGCAGCAAAGATACTACCCCCTTCAGCTTCTCCACAGCCGAGAAGTCTAGATTATCCATAATACGTTCTGTCGCTTCCAACCAATATTCTGCCGTACTGAGAGCCACACCGGATATACCTCTGAACACCTTGGCACCATTAGCCTGGAGTCGTTTGGGCATAGATTTTCGAACGCCTGCTCCGACGCCTGTACTAGCAACCCTCTCGAACACCCGCAGCATTGCCTACGATACTGCGTCATCACCAGTCTGGTCTTGATGTTCCGCACCTACAGCTGGCGGCGGTGATACCTCATTTTTCGATCCATGACCAGACCCTACCGGTTCCGAGACCGTCATCCTACCCTTACCTCGTCCACGAGTGTTACGCCCACATCCACGTGCACTCATGTCTATCGATACGATAGGAGCTGATTAAAATTTTTATGCGTTAGACTTTTATTCCACTGTCTATTAAGGCACAATTTTATGAGAAGTTTAATAAGGGATTGTTTCACGAGTACATCCATCCTATAGTTCAAATCTCTAGAGTAGTTCCTACTACTATTTAGTCATGCCAATATCATCATAATCATATCATCAAAAAGCAACAGTTTGGGCTACTTACCTGGGCGGATTGGTGCCGGAGACTCGGTGCCATGCCTTTCACCACTATACTTTTCCCATAAAACCTTTCCACAATTCATTTTAAAACATTTTTGGGCCCCGGCCCACAGGCGAGCCGTTGAACTTGGCTCTGATACCAAAATTGTAGCACTCCAAACCCGGTCAACACACCATGACCGAATTTGGCATGTTATAGGGTGAAAACATTTTGAAGAAAACAAGTTTCCTGGTTTATTTCTATTGAAAACTCTTCTATCGTTTTAAGGTTTAGAAAACCCCGTATAAAGTGATGTTGAAATCGTTTTAGTGTTGCTTTAAAATCCAGAAAATAAGTTTTGGAAAATCTGTAGATACTTATTAAAAACCGAGTGAGGTGAGCATAGTCAAGTTTAAAATCATTTGTTTTTTTTTTAAGTCGTTAAAAATTTAAGTTTGAAGTCATCCATGTTAACGTTGTTAATACCTTGTGAGTAATGTTACCCGATGGTAACGTTTGAAAATCCTGAAATAGAGTATAGTTTTTGAAATCATTACTTTTTACCCAGTTACTTAAGCGATATCAAATTGTTAATTACATGCATAAGATAATCAAAATATATTCAGGAAATAAAAAACCAAAATAATACTTAGCGGCCTTATTACAAGTTAAAAACCAAATCAAAAGAAAGCAAATAAAACTGAAATAGTAGTTGAAAGTCAAAACCAAAACTAAGATGCATGGCCACCTAGATTCCTCCCCGGCTCCATATCCGCGATCTATGCCTCATCTGCAAAATATAAGGGAAGGGGTGAGTCACCGAGACTCAGTGTATAAATCCCCAACCCAATAGTGCACGCACTTACGTAAATCATCAGTATAACATGCAAATCATGCAACCCCATAACCTAACCATCCGATCTCCTTTATCTACCCCGTATGGTCAAAACCACTAGTGGTCAAAACCACTGGTTACCGTAGTCACAAATATATATCGGTGTGGTCAAAACCACTGGTGACCGTAGTCACGAATCAAGTGATGGGGCCAACCCATCGTGTGGTCAAAACCACTGATGACAATCCCGTAATCAATCATGTGGGGCGAACCCACTGTAGTACCAAACCACTAGGACGAGTCACAATATCCATATGCGGTCAAAACCACTGGTGACCGTAGATACAAATATCATAAATGTGGTCAAAACCACTGGTGGCCAAAACCACTGGGACTCAGTCAAAAATAATGATAACATATATCGAGATCCATAATCAGGGGACTGGGTATTAAACAATGATAACATATATCGAGATCCATAATCAGGGGACTTACCCAAAGTCCACACTCATGCCCACAAGGCATAACCACCGGCTTTCATGGCTATTACAGTAACACAATAAACATATCATACTAACGAAGTGTGTAAGCGTTACACACCTGACTATTCGTAGATCTAAGCGAAATCCCAAAACTACGCGAAACTAACGAGATCCCAAAATGTTTGCCCTCCCTCTTCCTATAATCGGCCAACACTTTGTTAGTTACCAAAAGCCCATTTGGCTCAGCTAGAAATCCCGAAGATATGTCGCATGCCTTAGTGTCGATTTGGTTTCCAACCAAATCCCGAAACTACGTGATGAATCTCCCTTGCAATCGGCCAAACACTAGCATACAAACATGATTAGCCTGCAGCTTTTGAAAGAATATGAACCAGATTCGAAACACTAGAACCCTTACCTAGATCAGCAATCCAATCCCAAAGATCCACTGAATCAGGTTGTACTCCTCCTTGCAATCAACTTAAACGCATCATGAGCAATCCAAGTACCATTCGGCCTTAGCATGAATCCTGAAACCAAAAGGGATTGTTGCCATCTTACCTTAATGACTGATTCGGCCTCTAATCACCAAAGATCGGCACACCCTATTGATGTTAGGGGTTTCGGCTACCATCACCATTTGGAACAAGAAAAGAGTTACGATCCCGATTAATAACGATTGAAGAAATTCCAAAAGAAAGCAAAAGAGATTCGGTGTTACCCAAATCGATCAAGAAGAGAAGAAGAAGTCACTTACCAGGAGATTCGGCTATATCCTCAAAAGAAAGAACTAGATTTTGGCACTTAAGATGATGGAGAGGAAACTTAAGAAGAGAAGGACTTATGAGCAGAGTATTCAGCTTTTCAAGAAGTGGAAAGATGATGAAGAGAGTGGAATAGGAGGGAATAGATTCGCTAAAGAGATTGAAAGAAGATTTCGGCATTAGGAGGTTTGAAAGAATGAAGAAAGATGCCGAATGGAAAATAAGAAAGTTGGTTTCTGCTAGAGCAAAATCGGAAGAAGAGAAGTGAACAAAGGTGGATTCGGCAAATAGAGGGTTTCGGTCAACAATGAATGCACATGAAAAGAAGATGAGAGAATGGCTAATAAGTTTTGCCTCTTCTCAACAAAATGGCAAGGTTTGGTTCGGCCAAATACCAAGCTTGCCGAATGAGAAAAGATAGAATGCCAATGGAGCTCGGTTTTTGGCACAAAATGGAAATGAAGGAAACCCTCTAGCTAGCCGAAAATACACTCCTATTTGACCATTGAAATTCGGCACACCCCAAGTTCCCAAACCGATTACTCCTCCTTCCCAAAGTCCATAATTCGGCCAACACCTCAAGACTCTCCCATCCACTCATTCAAATCAGTTTGAATGAGTCAAACTCCACAATTTTCTCCTCTCCATCCAATTCAAATCTGATTATCCAATTCTCATCCATTCAAGAGAGTCCCACTTGAGCACACCTCTTCCTTGCTTGTGGCGTGAAAAAGAATAAGCAGAAAGGGATTTCTGCAGCTCGAACCCAAGCACTCCTTCCCTGCATGTGGCGTCACCCTCCAAGCACCTTAGTGGCGCCTCCTTCGCCACTTTCCCAAGGTAATTCTTGTGTCACAACACTCCAAGAATTTCTTTTAACCCCTAACTCCCTTAGCTTTCTCTCACTAAGTACTAAAACAAAATTTTTGGCCATGAGCCAGGCCTAACCCAAGGTCATGCCTAGACCCAAAAACATACCAAACGAACACAGCAGACATATCATCACATGCAAAGACATGCAAAATGCAGAGACCCCAATTTAAGGATGTTACATCACATTGCACACACTTGCCACTGAAGTAGCTTGAGTTTTTGAGTCCAAATACGATTTCCCACAGTCTCGATGTGAATACTCAGCTAAAGCTGTCCTTCGAGAATTCATCTCTCTGGGCCTTTTTGATTGGGTTTGGAATGACTTGCTCATCAGTCTCTTTCTTGTATCTCGGTCCTCGATAGCAGCTTTCCTTCTTTCTTTGTTTAATTCCTCAGCATTAAAGGCTCGGTCGACCAATACCACAAATTCTTTCAGCTCCAGTATTCCAACAAACATTTTAATTTCCTCATTAAGCCCATCTTCGAATCTCTTGCACATAATAGCCTGAGTGGACACACACTCCTGGGCATACTTACCAAGTCTAACAAATTCACGCTCGTACTCTGCCATAGACATCTTGCCCTGTTTCAATTCAAGGAACCCCTTCCGTTTCTGATCAATAAACCGTTGACTTATGTATTTCTTTCTAAATTCTTCGTGGAACAAATCCCAAGTAATCTTTTCTTTTGGAACAACTACTACTAAAGTCTTACACCAATGATATGCGGAATTTCTCAGAAGTGATACAGTACATTTTAAACACTCTTCCGACGTACAAGAGAGCTCATCAAACACACGGATAGAATTTTCGAGTCAGAGCTCCACTTTCTCATGATCATCATCAATGTTTTCTCTAAACTCTTCTGCTCCTTGCTTCCTAATTTTGTCGACCGGAGGCTTGTTCATTCTTACCAAATCTATGCCTTGGGGAGCTACGGGAACCGTCTGAGTATTTTGGGGCAAAAGTGTAAACGTGCTTTAATGAGTGTTTTAGATTAAATTGAATAGAAAGATAATTAAATAAGCTGAATTTGATTACATGTAGATCAGTGAAATTTGGATCTAGATCTGGAAAAAAACAAAGTACTCGACTAATCGACCTATTTCATCGTTTTTGTGAATTGAAGTAAGTTTGTATGACTAATAAGCTTAATGTTATATGTGTTTATATGTAACACCCCTTACCCATATTCGATGCCGAAATAGGGTATGAGGCATTACCGAACTTAAACACAAGCATTCATACAAAATTGAGACATGACTTTCCGTCCAAATTTAAAACTTTTCATTTACATACATATTGTCTCTATTATGGGCCTACAAGGCCCAAAACATACATTAGGGGTGGTTCGGGACTAAACCGAGAAATTTAAAAAACTTTTGGAAAACTTAGAAAAATTTCCATAAAAAAGGTCCACACGCCCGTGTGGATGAAGGGACACGCCCGTGTGGCATATCAGACGCCCGTGCTTCAGGCCGTGTCCAAAATAAGGAACATTCTATTTATGACGTCAACAGTAAATGGTAGCCACACGGCCAAGTGACACGCCCATGTACTAGGCCGCGTGGTCGATTTTATTTTCATGATTTTTCATAAATCAGGTGCAGACTTCACACAGCCAGGGCACACGCCCATGGCCTATGGCCGTGTCTCTCACATAGCCGATGTAACACCCCTCACCAAGGTTCGTAGCCGGAACAGGGTACGAGGCATTACCGGACATGATTCAAACTACTGTACAAAATTTAAAATGTGAAATCCATATAAATTTCAAACTTTTTCCATACATAGTCATCAATACCCATAAGAAAAATAATCATTCGTTATTACAAATAACAAAACAATTAAGCCTTCTATACATGCCATAATTCCCAAAATATTGTTTTCAAAATACCAAAAGAAGGCTGATAGTGTGGATGGATCTCCGACGATCACCGAATCTCGAGCTAGCTTGATAACACTATAGAACAAGGAAAAGAAAAGAGAGTAAGCATTTAGCTTAGTAAGTAAGTATATAAATAATTAATAATGGATTTATTAAGTTTACAAAACAACACAATCAAATCTAGAATCAATTTCATTATTTATTCAAGTTTGGAGCAAGCTGTCTATTCGAGTCACAGTCACTAAATCATTTTTATATGAAGCTACGAAACTCCAAATTAAGATCCATAAATTTTCCCTGAACTCACCATACAAGTTTCAAAATTTTTTGTCTTGTCAATTAGTACAGTTTATTCATTAAAATTCCCCTATTTCGCTGTTCAATTTCTCTGACCACTTTTCACTACGAACCAATTTTATCATTATACAGAATTCATATGATGATAAAATTTATTTCATTTGAAAATAGCTCATTAAGGATTTAAATCATATAACTTTTACCCTTTAATCGAGTATCTAAGTATAATATATTATGAGTTGAATTCAGTTGTTTCTATTAGTTTGTTCTTAAAAAAATCAAAGTTTATTCAGTATTAGTATTATAAAGAAAACTTATATAGCAAAGTTTAATTATCAAAAGAAAAAGCTCGTACTATTAGGGCTATCATTTTTCTAGTTGATGTAATTATTATTGTCTCAGAATTTCTAGTTAGGTAATTTATCAATTCAATCTTGATTATAACCTTCTAATTTCAGCCTTTATCCTCACCTTTAACCCTCGCCCCATTACAACCCTAACAAAGACGTTTTGATCTATTTATCATCTCATTTTATAGCGGTGGATATTTTATTTTCAGGCAAGCCTATGGGATTAACTTTTCAGGTTCGACTGATGAGTGCTTAATTTTGACCCTTAAACACTTTGAGTGATTTGAGTGAATCTTTTGTGAGGATGTCAATCCCTGTCGATTTTGAATCAAGAGGTAATTATTTAGATGAAGGAAAACACCTATGTTTTCGTGCTACAAATGTATGACTAATCTTGTTTGAATCTTTACAACTCTTTGAGTTGAATTATCCATGTATAAATTACCTATGAAATAGGATAAGGCATTGTTGATAGGAATTATGAATCATGGAAAGTTCGTTTTAATTGTAAGTTGAGAATTTTGCTTGAGGACAAGCAAAAGCTTAAGTGTGAGGGTATTTGATAAACTGTAATTATAACATATTTTATTCCCGCATTTAGCTTACTTTTTGATGATTTACCCCTTGATTTATATAAAAAAGGTGCTTTTAATCCTCTCTTTTCATGTCTTATACCCAGGAAAGCACCCGAGGATGAAAAGAACGTAAAACGGGCCCAAAACAGAGTAAATGGGCCATATTACGGAATTGACACGGCCTGGACCAGAGACCACACGGCCATGCCATGCCAACCTCTCCCCCGATTTACACGGTCGTACCTCATTAAGAAATCCGAACACGGCCTGAAGTCGATCCACACGGGCGTGCTACATGGCCATGCCTCTGTCGTCAGAATGAGCAATTTCAATCAAAAAAGGATACTTGGGGAGAAAGAATCACATTCCAAAGAGCCTATATATATCCCCTAAGTACCAATATTAAGGGGGAGGCAAGCTAGGCCAAGGAGCCAAGCTGGAAAGGTTAGAATTGTGGGAATCGCTCGAAGTTAGCCTGTTGATCCATCCCAAGAAGCCGGAATTATACTTAGGACGGCGAAATTCTCCTTCAATTCCTTCAGGGAGTTTTAGGGCTTTCTTGTGTTTTGTTTTATCTTTTCTCTTGAGATGTTTTCTTTCTTAGTTATGAACTAAACCCCTCAAATACTTGAAGGAGATGAAAACTAGATGAATCTTATTATTTACTTTTAGAATTATATGATAAATACCTAGTTTGTTCTTAATTATGCATGCTTAATCCAAATCTGATGTGCTTAGGTGGAGGAGGAATCGACCCTGCTTAAGAGTAGATCTAGCGTAATTAAGCGGAGTTGATCGAATGCCTAGAGATAGGGTTACGAGATTTTGCTGGATTAGGGTGAAACTTAATATAGGAATCCATAGATCGATTTACTGCTATTCTAGGGGGTTATTATAAGAGAACGAGAGTTCCACTAATTAACCTAGGGTTAGACGTTATTTGCCTCGAGAGAGGGTTTAGCATAGGTTAGGGAGTCCTACGGATCAAGCTAAGTAAATAAATCATATAATTCAGGGTTAGATAACAAGTGAAGTCTAGGTGGATTCTTCGTGAGGGTATCGTCGTGATCAATTGAGTCTTTCTTCAAGTTATTTCCTAATTCATTCTTTTTGTCTTTTTCCTTAGCTTAGTCGTCGTTAAAATAACTTTGCTTTATTTTTAAGGCTAAATAATAGAAAGAAAGTTATTATTAGTACTTTTAGTTCCTTTGGGTTCGACAATCCGGTCTTGCCTAAGCTATACTACTGTTCGATAGGTACACTTGCCTTTAACCGTTGTCAGAGTTAGTTTCCAGGTTCGATCATTCTTTTATAAATTTTAAAGCTCTGATTTCAGCGATCAGTACTACACATGTGACCTAGCTACGTATATGAAATCTCTTGTAGCTCTCTTGTGCACATAGTAGCCTACACTTAGTACCACTCATGTGACCTAGCTACATGCCAATTACATCTTTCGATTCCGAAGGTTCAAACGGGAAATAACTCACTTTTTAACAATTTATTTCATTCTTTCGATAGTCAATTATGATTCAAAAATCAGATACAATACATTAAACATGCTAAAATATAAAACGTCAATAAAAATAATGAATTATTTACATACTACTTACCTCGGTGCAAAATATGGCAAAGTTTGCAATTTAGTCCTTAACTTTTCCTTTCCCTCGTTCAAGATTGATTCCATGTTCTTCTCGATTATGGAGCTTGGACGCTTGGAAACCCTAGATATGGAGTCCCCCTTGAAGATTCGGCCTAAGGAAGAAGATGACAACCTTTTTCCATCTTTTTCCCATTTAATTTCTTTTATTTGACATTTTACTAAAATACCTTCATTAAAATTTTAGTTATTTCTACACATGCATGTCCATTTTTGTCCATGAAAATATAATGGTCTAATTACCATTTAAGGACTCTTACTTCAGATATGCACTTCAATTTAATCCTTTAGCATCTAGAACTCTCATTTATCAACTTTTACAATTAAGCCCTAATAAGCAAATTAGACATGAAATTCATAAAATTTTCTATCGATACTCTAACACATGCATCCAATCAATCGGTAAATCATAAAAGTTAATCAAAATAAACTTTTCTATCTTGGATTCATGGTTTCGCAACCACTATTCCGTTTAGGCCCTATTTCGGGATGTTACAGCCGAGACACACAGTCGTGTCTCGTGCCCGTGTGTTTACTACTGGGCATTTTATTTTGTGTTAATTAGGGTACAGGGGACACACGACAAGAATACAAGCCTATGGGGCAAGCTGTGTGTCACACACTACCTAGGCACATGCTCGTGTGTCTACCCGTGTGTACAAAATAAGGCTATTTACGAAGCCTTTTTGCCACCCATACTTACACCAACCTACACACACATCAAAACCACACCAATCCAAGCATATACATAACTTTAAGACACTTAACATGGCATAACTAAGTGTTTGACCATCATCAAACATCCATACATGCAACATATCATCATTCAACCATCAATAACCATAGGCCATATTATAATGGCATTGGCACATCCATGCATATATGAATAGATTTACAACCAAATAATCATTATGAGCCACACTTCATGGCTTTATACAAAATGAATCAACTATCATCATAAGCCAACACATTTGGCTAACAAATATGACATATAACATAAAGACCAAGTCCCTATACATTCCATACTCAAAATACTTGAATTCACTATACCCAAAAGATTAGTTTGATAGTGTGAATCGAGCTCCGATGTCCTTCGATTCCCGAGCTAGCTTGGCAATACTATAAGAAAATTGAAAAGAAATGGGAGTAAGCATAAAGCTTAGTAAGTTTGCATGTAAATAATAAGCAACATTAAACATGTAGTAGCATACACATAGCATATTATAAATTTGCACATAATCATCAAATGATCATAGGCATAACTTACTCATTGCATTCTTACAAAAAATGCATCATAAACTGAGTTCATTTCTCATGAGTTTTACGTACGCACCTGTATCACTTCAGAACAAAACCATATCCTTTCATATCTTTAAATTACCTGTTGTACCACTTGGAATACTAAAGGATACTCGGGAAACCTCATACACATAGTAAGATGCCAATGCCATATCCCAGATATGGTCTTACATGGGATCACATATCGATGTCGACAGCCCAGTATGGTCTTACACGAAGTTTTATATTGATGCCATGTCCCAGACATGGTCTTACACAAAATCAAATATCAGTGCCATATCCCAGATATGGTATTACACAAAATCACACATAACCCTAATGTCATGACATTTGTATCCTATCTATTCCTAAGGTTGAACCGGGAATTTTACCACATCGAATATTCGTCAAATGTACTCATAAAAATAAATAAAAAATTCATGCAATATCAAATATTAAATGTATAATATAAAGTTGCATTATTTACACACGAACTTATCTCGGTACAAAATACAGACAACTAATTCGATTTAGTCCAAAATCTTGTTCTTTCCCCAGTCTAGGTCCTGACTCCGCTTTTCTTCATCTATAATAACAAATTTAGCTTATTTAATTATCACATTGTTCAAATCAGTCCAAAATTCATACTTTGGAAAATTTATAGTTTTGCCCCTAAACTTTCACATATTTACAAATTAGACCCTAGGCTCGTAAAATGAATTGTGTCCATTTTCTTTGTCACCCAAGCCTAGCCGAACCTAACACATACTCATATGACCCCACATTTCTCATTAAAACATACATCTTATTACTCATTTTACATTTTTTACAAATAAGTCCTTTTTATGCATTTCTATCAAAAATCACTTAGTAAAAGATATTAAACACACATCTAACTTTCACAATCTACCATGAAACACCAAAATACATGCATGTCACACATGGGAAGATTTTTGAACAGGAACCCTAGCTCAAATAAATGGTATAAATAGCTAGATCGGTTGATAACAACTTTAAAAATACAAAAAAGTAAAAAGTAAAAATGGGGCTAGGATGCACTTACTATTGAGCTTGAAAGGATGAACAAAACCCTAGCTATGGCTCATTAGAAATTATGGCTATGGGGGAGGAAGATGGACACAACTTTTGACTTATTTTCCCTTTTTATTCTTTTATTAACCAAATGACAAAAATGCCCTTAAAGCCTTTCTTTCAAAATTTTCCTATCATGCCCATTTTTGTCCAAAAATATGGAAATTGGTCAAATTGCTATTTAAGGACCCCTAATTAATAATTCAAAGCTATTTCATACTTAAAGCTTCTAGATTCTCATATTTTTGTAACTTTTTCAATTTAGTCCAAAAAGTCTAATTGGACACTTATTCACAAAATTTCTTCATGAAACTTTCACACAATCATTCAAACATGTCACGGACCTAAAACCACTATTCTGACTAAACCCAAAATCAGGATGTTACATTATATGCTTAAATATTATAATTGTGAATTACGATACTGTGGAATCTATCAACAAAGCATTGACACAGTGAGAATCTCGGTTGAACCTTAGGAATAGATAGGATACTAGTGACATGTCATTAGGGGTTATTGTGATTGTGTGATCTGGGTGTTGGTCCTATACGTCCTACCGGTGGCTGAGTATATCGGCATGTGTTGCGGTTACTTGACAACTTGTGTGAGTAGCACCGTGCAGCTACGACTTAACTGGATGCTTGTGTGAGCAGGGCCGTTGATAGCTTAAGAGTGAGCGTATATGTGATGTGAGATTGAGATAGCATTGGCTATGTATGTGGCACTTTGGTGTGAGATTCCCGAGTATTCGATATTATTTTGAATGGTTCAATGGGAAATGATGGTGGTACGAGGATGTAAGCAATGATACGGATCATTTCAGGTACTCGTGAAAATTTTGGAAAATAAGTGATAATTGATAAGTTCATATGAAAAGTAAGTGAAAGTTGATGAATTTATACTTGACACATAGAATTATGGAAATGTGCAAATTGTTGAGTTGAATGTATTATTTACATTTTCTTATGTTCTTTAAATTGTAAATGAATTGGCAAATTATACTTATTAATCATATGAACTTACTAAGTTATAAAGCTTACTCTGTTTATTTTACTGTGTTTTATAGTGATTTCAAAGCTAGCTCAGATTCGGGGATCGTCAGAGACTTCATCACACTATCAAGCTATCGTTTTGGTACTTTTAAATCTATGTTTTTGGAATATATGGCATGTATAGGAACTTTGGTCATTTTGGTATATAAGTTGATGATGAATTTATCCATTTGAATTGGCTTATAAAAGTTTATGGTTTGGTTTGTATATATAGTCATGAAAGTTGGCCTAATTTGGTTGGTTTGGTTGTGTATATATATATGTGTGCATATGGCTTATATAATGTGATTGAGGTTGCCTTTGTGCTATTTATTGATGGTATTGTGGTTGTCAAATGGTCGATATTGGAGAAGATATATGCTTGTAAATTTTTGCACAATGATGCATGTTTGGGAATGTTTACTTAGTTGATTTGTATATGTGAATTTGGTATAATGTAATGGTCCATTTGTGACTTGGGTATATTCTGGATACTAGAATTGAGTTGGCATGATTTAGGCTTGATTTAGTTGGTTTGATTGCCTATATATGCTACGTTTTGGTTTAGTGTAGGTGCATTTAAAATTGGGTGGCAAAAAGACTTACTACATGGCCTATTCTTGTCCACACGGACAGAGACACGAGCTTGTGTCTCAGCCGTGTGTAATACATGGTCAGGCTACACGACCGAGTGTCCCCTGGTGTTGAATTAAAAACCAAGTCAGTATGCTCCACACGGGTGTGTTATTGGCCGTGTGGCCTAAGTCAGTATACCCTACATGTTTGGCACGACCTAGCATACGGCCTGGCACATGAGCATGTGTGGCCATATTTAAGGCACACGGGCTAGCCACACAGGCGTGTGTATTGGCTGTGTGACCCAAGTCAGAGTGTTACACGGGGTAGGACACGGGCTGGAACATGGCCATGTGATTTCATTTTTCGAATGTCCACATGGTTTGTGACATGGGCGTGTCTTTGGCCGTGTGAGACAAATGGGCAGACCAGACAGGCGTGTATCCTGTATTATGGAAAAATTTTGTAAGTTTTGTAAAAGTTTCCTGAGTTATCGTTTTTGTCCCGAACCTTCCCAAATGCATGTTTAAGGCCCGGTAGGCTCATGTTAGGGACAGTGTGAATGATTTTGATTGATGATTAATTGAATTTGAGAAATGCATGTGAAATGTATGATTATTGTGCTGTAAGTCTAGTAATGCTCCGTAACCTTATTCTGGCGTTGAATACGGGTGAGGGTGTTACATTTATTTGTATCAAAGCTACTGTTTAATCGATTCTTGGACTAATGTAGCGTGTGTGAGAGGCTAGTTATACATTCCATATATAACCTGTGATAGTGTGATATCTTCTGATAGTTTTAAATCGTGTTTTCGTATAGTAAATGGATCCCAATCGAGCTATAGCTGATGATGTTGAAAATAATACGCCTGCCTCCATTCACGGAATAGCACAATCCGAGTCAAGACCCGTATCGGGTAGCCAAGGAGGAGAGGCTAAAGAAGCCTTCTTCCAGATGATGAATGAGTGGTTTACGGAGTCTGTTCGAACAAATCCGGCTGCTCAACAACCTCCACCCCCACCTAATCCCCAACCGATTCCCGTAGTTCCTCAAGGTGTGGAATTTCTACGATTGATTAAGCCACCAGTTGATAAGATTCAAAAATGCAGAGCTGAAAAGTTTAGAGCTAATGTTGATGACAATCCCGAGAGAGCCGAGTTTTGGCTTAAAAACACTATCAGAGTATTTGATGAGCTTTCTTGCACACCAACAGAGTGTTTAAAATGTGTTGTATCACTTCTGAGGGACACTGTGTATCAATGGTGGAATACTTTAGTGTCCGTGGTATCGAGAGAAAGAGTTACCTGGGATTTATTTCAAGCTGAGTTCAAAAAGAAATTCATCAGTCAACAGTTCATTGGTAAAAAACACAAAGAGTTTTTGGAGCTGAAACAGGGCCGTATGTCTGTGACAGAATACGAGCGAGAGTTTGTTAGAATCAGTAAGTATGCTCGGGAGTGTGTTTCGACTGAGGCAATTATATGCAAGAGATTTGAAGAGAATTTGTGGTGCTTGTTGGTATAGCCTGTAAAATTGAAGAACTTGGCGAAGAAAAGAGAAAAGCTGACTTTGAGGCTAGAGATTAAAGAAAGAGATCAATGAATAAACCATATCAATCTTCATCTAAGAAATCATGAGATTCACATAACCGTTCAACTGCTTCGGTGAGATATTCCAATAGAGATCGTGGGAAGCAACACTCGAGTTCTAAAGCCCAAGCTACGTTAATAATGAACTTTGGTAATGCTAGGATCAATAGACCTGAATGTCAACGATGCGGAAGACGACATCCTGGTGAATGTAGAATGAATGACTGGGCTTGCTTCAGATGTGGCTCGCAAGATCACTTTATCCGAGATTATCCTCAGTTAAATGAGAAAGATAAATCTTAGAATACAAGATCAAGCAATACAACTGCTAGAGGGAGACCAACCCGAAACACTGGGAGTATGAACAGTAATCGTGGTCCTACGAGAGATTCTACAGTGAGATAAGAGGCTAGAGCACCTGCTAGAGCTTACGCGATTTACGCTCGCAAAGATGCATCATCACCCGATATTATCACCAGTACATTTTCTCTTTATGACACTAATGTGATTGCTTTGATTTTTCCTGCATCAACTCATTCATATATTTGTATGAATTTGGTGTCTAATAAAAGTTTGCCTATTAAGTCTACTGAGTTTGTGATTAAAGTATCGAACCCCTTAGGGAAGCATGCTTTAGTTGATAAAGTTTGCAAGAGTTGTCCTTTGATGATCCGGGGTTACTGTTTTCCAGCTAATTTGATGCTTTTGCCATTTGATGAATTCGATGTGATATTGGGTATGGATTGTTTATTTCTGCATTATGTTGTTGTGAATTGTAGACAAAATACTATTTAATTGAAATGTCAGAACCGTGAAATCATTCAAATTGAATCAGATGAGTCGAGCAAATTTCCTATTGTGATTTCATCTATGTCAGCTCAGAGATGTGTAAGAAAAGGTTACGAAGCTTATCTTGCTTATGTACTGGATACAATAGTGTCTAAAATGAAGATTGAATCAGTGCCAGTAGTTTGTGAGTATCCAGATGTGTTTCCAGAAGAATTACCGGGGTTACCACCAATCAGAGAGGTCGAGTTTGACATTAAATTAGTGTCGGGAACATCACCAATATCAATAGCTCCGTACAAAATGGCTTCGAAAGAATTGAAAGAATTGAAAGTTCAGTTGCAAGAGTTAATGGATAGAGGTTTTGCACGACCTAGTTTTTCACCCTGGGGTGCGCCAGTGGTATTTGTAAAGAAAAAAGATGGATCAATGACACTTTGAATTGATTATCATCAGCACAACAAGGTTACAATAAAGAACAAGTATTCATTGCAAAGAATCGATGATTTGTTCGATCAGTTGAAAGAGGCAACATTATTTTCGAAGATAGATTTTAGATCTGATTATTATCAGTTGCGAGTGAAAGATTCGGATGTGCCAAAAACTGCATTCAAAACAAGGTATGGGCATTATGAATTTCTTATTCTGCCTGTCGGATTAACTAATGCTCCTGCAGTTTTTATGGACTTGATGAATCAAATTTTTAGACCGTATTTAGATATATTTGTGGTTGTATTCATTGACGACATTCTGATCTATTCACTAGATGAGTCTGAGCATGCTGAACATTTGAGGATTGTACTACAAACCCTGTAACATCCCGAAATTGGGCCTAGTAGGATTGGGCCCATTGGGCCTTGAGCGTAGAAGCATTTTAAAATTTTGGGAATTTGAGAATGGCATTATTTCAAGTTGGACTTATTAGGAAAGTTATTTTGGAAAGTTATGCGGTTCTAGGAAGTTTCGGGTTCAAGTTAGGCTATAAGAAAATTTTTGTGGTTAAGCATTTTAAGGAGAGAAGGTATGTGGCATCAAGGCTTAAGGAAATAAGAGTGTATTTTGCTAGCATAAGCTGAGCACATGGTGGAGTGGTGTGGTGTCAAGTGGAGAGCATGAAGGGAAAGGGTTCGAATCCCATTTTTTGCAAATTTGGATTTATTTTTTTGTGCTTTCTTTCCAAGTGTCGGCCATGGCATCAAATAAGGTAAGGAAGACTTTTTAATTTTTGGAAAGATGGCTAAGAATTATGGTAAGGAGAAAGGCTAAGGAAAAAGAGGGAAAAAAATGAAGGAAAATGGTAACAGAGGGGAACATGTTGGCATATAATGTGGAAGGTGTTTTGGAAAGACTTTATTTTGGTCAATGTTCATCTTTTTGGAAAAGATGAATACAAGGTTTTGGTTAGGGAAATAGGGGGAGCCGAATTTCTCTAGCTCTCCCTTGCTTTTTCACATTTTTGTGGGGGTCATTTCATTTTCCTTTCTAAATATTTGGTTCTTTTGATTGCATTCACTCTTGGCCGAAACTTCAATTTGCCTATTGACTTCTACTTTTTTCTTTTCAAACATTCTCTTTTACACACCACAATCGAAACATCAACTTCATCTCACAGCCAAAACTTGTTTTTTTTTTTTTTTTTTTGTGGTTGCCGAAGCTTCTTTGCCTTCACAGGTTTTCGGTGGTTGCAAGGTAGTGTTCTTCCTCTTCTATTATTTTCTTCCTGTCTCTCTTTTACTTCCTCTTCTAAAACCGATTATTCACTCTGTTCTTTTGACCAAGGCCAAATCTATTCTTTGCTACTTCCATCTTCTTGGTTCTCTTGGTGTGGGCCAAATCGATAGAGTATTAGCTTATACTCTCATCATCTTTCTAGCCGTTGGCTTTTGGAAGGAAGTTTGGTAAGCAGGTCTCGAAGTACTTTATCGGAGGGCCAATCAAACACCTATCCCTTGTAATAAGAGACGTGATATAGATTGATAATCAATCGCAATACTTGATTGAAGTTGTAAATTGGGCTTTGGACTAATTGTTGACCGATTGTACCTTTAGGTGCCGCGAAGAGTATCGTGTTACAGATTTCGAATAAGGTGTGTAATTCCGTACCCTTCCAAATACATATTTGAAATGGTGTGTAGTCTCACACTTCTCTGAATGGTTGCATGAAATGTTCTATGATTCGGTAGAAATACCGAAGAAAACCCGAAACTGGCATTTGTGGCCATTTGGCGTGCGTATATTCGTAGTAGTAACCATATTCTACAATGAAACAGTTTGGTCAGCAGCAGTGTAACACCCCAAACCCGGTCCAAACACCACGACCGAATCTGGTATGCTACGAGGGAAAACGTATTTGAAAATTTCGAATTTGTACTAAATAGACTTGATAAAACTTTTTTTTCTTTTTTGAAAACGAGTGGTTGAATATTAAGTCTTAGAAAAATTTTTGGTTTCAAGTTTGAGTCCGATTGTTTTTCATTCAATTATGAAAACGGTGTGATACCCGATGGTATAGTTCAAAAACATATCGCTTTGTTGGTTTGAAAACGTCGTCTTTCCAATTTTAATAAATTTTGTACCAAGTTATTTCCGTTACAGCATATTAAAATCTAATGTAAAAATATAGACATCATAAAGCACATCTTAGAAAGCTTTTACAAATCCAAGATAAACCCAAATAAAAATAAATAAACTAAAGTACCCAAATGCAATAAACTGAGCAAAGCTTTTATTAGAGCATGGCATGTGCACCCGAGTCCATCCCGGCTCCAAGTCGCGCTCTACGAGTCACCTGAAATGTCAAAGGAGAGGGTGAGTCGAGTGACTCAGTGTGTAAATCCCGCTCCCGATAAAAACCACATGCTAACACACATCATACATAGCAACATAATTAATGCAACCCGATCCTAACCATCCATACACCTTTTCTACCCGTGTGGTACCAAACCACTGGTGGTGCCAAACCACTGGTGACGTATAGTCACAATGTGTTACCAAAACATTGGTGTCCCAAAGACACATTATCCATCAATGTGGTCCCAAACCTTTGGTGTCCCAAAGACACAATTGTGCTACTAAAGCACTTTGGTGACCGAAGTCACAAATCAGAAGATGGGGCCAACCCATCGTGTGTTACCAAAACACTAGCAGACGATCCCATAGCTCAAGTGGGGCCAACCCACGGTGGTCAAACCACAGGGACAAGTCGCAATGTGGTGCCAAACCACTGGTGTCCCAAAGACACAATGTGCTACCAAAGCACCGTGACCGTAGTCACAAATCGTTGATGGGGCCAACCCATCGTGGTGTTACCAAAACATTGGCGTCAATCCCGTATAATCATCTCGTGGGGCCAACCCATCGTGGTACTTGAGCCACTGGGACGAGACGGCGAGGTACCAAACCTCTGGAGGTGCCAAACCTCTGGTGACCCAAAGTCACAAAGTGTGCTACCAAAGCACTGGTGCTCGTCAGCACAAATATCACTGCTCCCTCATCTCATATCACCCATCAACATACCATACTCATGTATCATGCATCTCATGCAAGTCATGCATATCATGCCAACATACCAAGCAGTCTCTCATAACATACATACAAAACATAGGTCATGATATTATACTTTATTAATAGTACTCATAATAGAACAACTTACCCGATCGTCCACATACCCCATTTTGGGTATTCACTTGTCCATCATATTTGTTATAATTTTAACAGCAAAAGCGGTTTATTAATAATATTACTAAGTACTAGTGTGTTAGTTACACACCGATAACTACGAGTCTAGAAATCCCAACGAGAACGAATGCTAAGTCCTCGAATCGACTCCTATAACAATCGGCCAACACAGTGGTTAGACACTAAGACCATTGGCCAACACCATATAGACCAAAAAGGGTTTGTCGAATCACCCTTACCTTGCAAATGTTTGGTTTCCTACCAAACCCGAATCAACAGTGATTGTTCTGATAATCGGCCAACACCTAACAAAAACATAATTAATCCCAAACCACCTTTGTCTTGATCGAAATCATAAGATTGAACTAACAATAACTAATCACTTACCCCTTACCTACCAACAAAGATTCGGCTAACCACACTAGGAGAGAACCACCAAAGATTCGGCCAAGGGAGACTACTAGGAGAAGGGGAGAATATTCGGCTACAAGTGTTTTAATATCCTTAAATTCGGCTTTAGTGTAAAGGAGAGAAAAAGATTGCAAATGAGTAGAGTTTCGGCACAAAAAGAAAGGAGAAAAGAAATGGAGAATTCGGCTTCACAATGGACAAAAGAAAAGAAGATGAGGAGGTGAATATTCGGCTAGTAGAGTTTCAAAAGAGAAAAAGAAAAAGAATGCAAGAGGAATGCTAGGTTCGGCCAAAAGCAAAAGTGAAAGAAATCAAGCCACGGATGTGTCTTCAAGGTGACATTGACATTCGGCTAGCAAGGAAAATTAGAAACAAAAGAAATAAGCAAAGAACAATTCGGCAAGTGCTAAAACTTTCGGCTTTGGTAAGGCACAAAGAGAGAATTTGCTTCTAAAGATTTTGACCGAAAACACCAAAACTCCAAAATGAATTTCGGCACTAACACACCCACAATACCAAGCCGTCACTCCCCCCCCAAAACTCCCCCTAAGATTCGGCCTCAATCCCCCCATTCCCTCACATCCACTAATTCAAAAAGGTTGAATTAGTCAACTTCCTAAACTCACTCCCCACCTAACATTCAAATGGGAAGACTTAGTCTTAGGCGAGTTTGAAGCGCCACAAACTCTCTTTCCCCATGCCGTCCAAAAAAGAAGCCAAAAGGGGAACTCTGCGGCTCGAACACTGGACCTCCTCTCTCCGAAGATGACGCCACATCAAGCTCCCCATGTGGCGCATGCTTTGCCACTCCACCAGACTCCTCTTTGTGCTCAAACACAACATAAACTACACATCCCTCAGCTCCATCAGCTCCCCTGACTCAAAGCTTAAAAACTAAAATTTTTCTACCTACTCAGGCTTACTCCTAGCCTACCATTAAACCCCGAAAACACCGAAATAGCAACACAAAGACACTAAACACATGCAATATTATGCAACACAAAATAGCCTAACTAACGGGATATTACAGTTCTACCCCCCTTAAAATAATTTCGGCCTCGAAATTACCTGGTCAAAAGAGTTGCGGGTATTGCTGTCTCATCGTATCCTCGGGTTCCCACGTGGCTTCTTCCACGCCATGATTCCGCCAAAGAACCTTAACCAAAGGCACAGACTTTCTACGCAGAACCTTCACTTCCCGATCAAGAATCTGCACTGGTTCTTCCTCTATGGTCATATCTGGATTTACCTCGATCTTCTCCACTGCTACTACATGAGATGGATCTGAACGATACCTCCGAAGCATCGACACGTGAAAAACATCGTGAATCTGACTAAGCTCTACCGGCAACTCAAGGCGTCGATACGCCATGGTCCAACTCTCGTCTCAATACCTTATACGCCCAATAAACCTCGGACTTAGCTTGCCTTTTCTCGCCAAATCTCAAAGACCTTCTTCCAAGGCGAGACCTTTAAGAAAACACGATCTCCTACCGCGAACTCTATATCTCTTCATTTAAGATCGGATAAGACTTTTGCCGGTCCGAAGCTTCCTTCAAACGAGACCGAATCAACCTAACCTTGTCTTCTCGTCTCAAAGAACCAACTCGGGTCCCAACAAGCGACGTTCACCTAACTCTGTCCAACAAGTAGGTGAGCGACACTTCCTACCATACAAACGCCTCATATGGTGCCATCTTAATGCTCGCTTGGTAATCGTTGTTATAGGCGAACTCGCCAACGGCGTAAACTCATCCCAACCGCCTCAAGTCCGAACACAACCTCTCAACATGTCTTCCAAGATTTGAATGACCTTTCGATTGCCCGCCGATCGCGGGTGAAAAGCGCGTTTGAAATCCAAGCGCGCACTCCGCAGCCGATGCAATGCTCTCGTAACCTTGACGTGAACCTCGGATCCCTATCTCGAGATTATCAAACCGAACGTGTAGCCTCACTATCTCGATACATAAAGCTTCGCCAACCTCACGAAGTGAATAGTCCACTCTCATCGGAATGAAATGGGCCGACTTAGTCAAACGGTCCACAATAACCCAAACTGAATCTTTCTTGCTTGGCGTAAGCGGTAAACCACTGACGAAATCCATAGTTATCCTTTCCCATTTCCACTGAGGAATCTTCACAGGCTGAAGCAAACCCGACGGCAACTGATGTTCAGCCTTGACCTGCTGACAAGTCAGACACTTCCCAACAAACTCTGTCACCTCTTTCTTCAAGCCAGGCCACCAAAACTGCTCTTTAAGATCCCTATACATTTTGCTACCTCCAGGATGCATAGCATAAGGACTGCTATGTGCGTCCTGAAGAATCCTCTGCCTCAACTCAACATCTTTGGGCATACAAGCCTTTCCTTGAAAACACAGAACCTCATCATTAGACAAGCTGTAACCCTCCAAACCACCATTCTGCACTTGTAACCTTCGCGCACTCAGAACCTCATCCTCCAATTGTTTCTCTTTGATCTGCTCAACCCAAGTAGGCTTAACTCGCAGCTCGCGCGAATACTCCCGTCGCCATACAAACTCAAATGGGCAAACAAAGCTCTTAAGTGCGAAACAACCCTACGGCTCAACGCGCGTCGCCACCACGTTAGCCTTGCCGGATGATATTCAATTGAAGCGATCGTAGTCCTTGAGCAACTCAACCCATCTACGCTTGCTCTCAAATTCGGATCGTTCGAGTCGGTAGATACTTCGGACTCTTATGATCCGTGGTAGACGATTGACTTCTCCCCGTATAAGTAGTGCCTCCGCATTTTTAGAGCGAAGACCACGGTGCTAGCTCCAAGTCGTGCGTCGGATAGTTGACCTCGTGTGGCCTCAACCGCCGAGAAGCGTAAGCCACTACCTTACCCTCCTGCATCAACACACAACCCAATCCCGTATGTGATGCATCGCAAGACACTCGTGAATTCCTTACCGGCCTCAAAGTTGAATCAACACAGAGCCTCTCACAAGATCTTCTTCAACTTATCAAAACTCTCCCATTGTTTCTCACCCAAACAAACGGAACTCCCTTCCTTAATAGCTTAGTCATCGGTGCTGCAATTAACGAGAAACCCTCAACAAACCTTCGGTAGTATCCTGCCAAACCTAGGAAACTCCGAATCTCAGCAACTGACTTAGGAGGCTTCCAATCCAAAACCGCCTCAACCTTCCGAGGATCTACTCTAATCCCCTCGGTGATACTACATGACCCAAAAACGTCACTTCCCAAGCCCGAACTCGCACTTACCTTGAACTTAGCATAGAGTTGCTTCTCCCTCAAAATTTGCAACACCACTCTTAAGTGTGCATCATGCTCTTCCTCCGACCTTGAATATACCAAAATATCGTCAATAAAAACCACGACGAAATGGTCGAGATATCTTTGAAACACCCTATTCATCATATCCATAAAAGGCGCCGAGCGTTAGTCAACCCGAACGGCATTACACAGAATTCGTAGTGCCCGCATCGAGTCCAAACGCTGTCTTATGGATATCCGCTTCCTTAACTTTCAACCGATGGTACCGGACCTCAAATCGATCTTGAAAACACCGATGCACCTTTCGGTGATCAAACAAGTCATCTATCCGTGGTAGCGGATACTTGTTTTTAATCGTCCACTTATTCGGTTGGCATGTAGTCGATACACATCCGCATCGAGCCGTCTTTCTTCTTGACGAATAATACCGGCGCTACCCACGGCGAAACACTTGGCCTAATGAAGCCTCGATCCAACAGCTCCTGAATCTGAGCCTTAAGCTCCACCAATTCCTTTGGTGCCATCCTATATGGAGCAATAGACACCGGCGCGATCCCGTGGTAGCAGATCTATCCCAAACTCTACCTCACGATCCGGTGGCAAACCCGGAAGCTCCTCTGGAAACACATCAACAAATTCCTTAACAGTACGAACCTTTTCAACAGCGGACTCTTTAGCCTCTAAGGCATACACATGAACCACATACGCTTCCCAGCCCTTCCTGACCATCTTTACAGCTTTTAATGCCGACACTACATTGGATAAGTAATCTCTCCTATTACCTATCATAATCACTTCATCTCCCTTATCCGTCGATAGAACCATGCGCTTTAGCCCGCGCGCAATCCACTTTGGCCTGGTACTTCACCGGCCCGGTCCATCCCAAGAATCGATCGAACTCCTCAAGCGGCGGTTCCATCGGATCAAAGAAAAAATGACCCTTGGAGTTCTAGGGTACATCCTTATACAACTTATCTACCACTACAGAGTGACCTAGAGGGCTAAGTACAGTCATCTGTCTAGAAGATATCTCAGAGTCTAAGTCCATGGTCTCAACTATACTACTAGCAACATACGAATGCGTGGAACCCAAGTCAATTAAAGCAAGATAGGAGAACCAAAAATCAAAAACGCACGGTGATTACGTCCGGTGCGTCGCCGCTCTCGCGCGCCTAGCCGCATACACCGCATCAGCCGTCGTGCTCGTAACTACCGCACCTCCGCCGGTGCTCCACGACCTCGACCAAATCCATTACCACCTCTCGCCATTACCACGGCCCTCTCGTGGTGGCGGTCCATTACCTCGAACCGACACGGCCCTAACTCTCGATCGAATCTCGCCATCCTACGCGGACGGTCCCTAATGTGATGATCCGAGAGAACCACACTAAGCAACCTTTTCCACCACCCAACAACCCACCCCAATGAGATTTCCCACACTCGACACATCTGCGGCGGTCCTCGCCTAGCAAAGAACGAATCTAGCAGATCGATTCCGCCCACTCGGCCTAGCCCTCTTTGCGGATTGCCGGGACGATCCCGAAGGCCCAAAGCTCCTCTTAAGCCTACTCCCGTCCATGCTCGTCTCACCGATTCCTTAACACCTTCGGCTACCTTAGCCTTCTCGACTAAGACAAACAAACTCGCGCCTCGGCGTGGAGCAATCAAGACCTCAACTCGTCTCAAGCCCATCCTCAAACGAACACACCTTTCATGCTCGGTGGCTACAATGCCTCGGCATACCTACTCCTTCAGAACTCACCACCGTGACTCAAGAACAGATTTACTCCCGAACAAGTCTCGTAAATGCCTTTCACTGGAGTCGATGTAACTAGCCCCGATGTACTTCTTTTGATATGCAGCTCTAAAATAATCCCAAGTCGGATCTCGGTGCCACATCGCCCCGAACCGTGAGCCACCATCGGTATGACTCATCCGGAGAAGCGATACAATGCCCTTCAACTTCTCCTCGATGCGTCAAGTCCGGATCGCCCATGATCCGCTCGATTGCCTCCAGCCAATACTCAAGCAGATGCTAGGAGCAACACCCGATACACTCGAAAAATTCGGCCCCATTAGCCCGAGCCTCTCAGAATGATTTCCTAACTCCCGCACCACCACTTACACCGGCTACCCTTTCCAACACCCGCAAGACGCTCGTGACGCGCATCATCTCGCATCGATCCTCGAACTCACCACCTCCCGGTGGTGGCGGGCAAGCATCTCATTTTCTCGACCTCGACGGATCTCACGGGTTCGTAAACCGTCATTCTACCCCTACCTCTACCACGAGTATTACGACCACGTCCGCCTCGAGTGCTCATGTCTAACGATCTACGTTTCTGATTAAAAAGATTTTTATGCATTAGTATCGTTCCACTTTCTTAACCGCAAAGAAATTTTATGAATAGAGTTTATTCAGGGGTTCTTTCGAGCAACCAAGGTTTCAATCTTCTATCCTATTCACCCAAAAAGAGGTCATACATTCATTCCTTAACCCTTTCCATACCTATTCACTCTTCGGACATTGCTGCCCATTCTAGCCCAAGGGTATTTTCGTCATTTTCCCTACAGGGTATTTTCGTAATAAACGATATTTTAAAACTTTTGTAAAACCGGTCAATTTGAAATTCCAAAAATTTGAGAGTGTTCTTTGAAAATTTTGTAAAATACTTCGTTTTGGAAACCAGGGGTATTTTAGTAATTTTCACAAACTGAGGGCGTTTTCGTAAATTTTCCAAAATCAAAATTTTCGATTGATATTTTATAAAACAGAGTGTTTGTATTTCGTAACATCATTGAAATTTTGGGCAAAAATCATTGAGTTGATATTTCATAAACCAAGGGCATTTTAGTAAATTTACCCCTAAGGGCATTTTTGTAATTTTCCATAAATCAGGGTTTTTCAAGTAAAATTGTTGTAAATGTGACATTTTCGGTTTTGAAAGAGTGTATTGCAAAAAGTTTGAAAAACATTAAAGTTGTTGTTGTATTTTCGAAAACATGGCTAATTCCCTTTTTCGGGTTTTAGTCGTTAGGTTAAGTCTATGACCGAGCCTTCTTGGTCGGGGTGAACTCGAGCTACGCACTGTGGGATACCTGCGAAGAGGAGGTGAGTCACGAGGATCGCTTAAATACCAAGCTCTTAGGATCCTCTCCTAGACATGCGTGCACGGAGTTACCACACCCCTAGCCCCGTGGTCGAGTCATAGATTGGTTTAGTGCTTTAAGTCTTATGCTTTAGTTCGAGTGTTTGAGTGATCTAATCCTAGGGTTCAAGTCCTATAAATCTAACTACGTTCCATATCACCTACCCTTCTACAGATAATAATTCACGTAAGAGTTTAGAATTACTTACAGGCTTAATCGGGTGTGCTCGAGACTCGGTGCCATGCCTTGTAAACCATGTATTCAACCCAAAAACACTTAAAACAAACTTTTGAAAACAATTTGGGCCTCAAGCCCACACCAGCTTTTGAACTTAGCTCGATACACAATTGTAACACCCCAAACCCGGTCCAAACACCACGACCGAATCTGGTATGCTACGAGGGAAAACGTATTTGAAAATTTCGAATTTGTACTAAATAGACTTGATAAAACTTTTTTTCTTTTTTGAAAACGAGTGGTTGAATATTAAGTCTTAGAAAAATTTTTGGTTTCAAGTTTGAGTCCGATTGTTTTTCATTCAATTATGAAAACGGTGTGATACCCGATGGTATAGTTCAAAAACATATCGCTTTGTTGGTTTGAAAACGTCGTCTTTCCAATTTTAATAAATTTTGTACCAAGTTATTTCCGTTACAGCATATTAAAATCTAATGTAAAAATATAGACATCATAAAGCACATCTTAGAAAGCTTTTACAAATCCAAGATAAACCCAAATAAAAATAAATAAACTAAAGTACCCAAATGCAATAAACTGAGCAAAGCTTTTATTAGAGCATGGCATGTGCACCCCGAGTCCATCCCGGCTCCAAGTCCGCGTCTACGAGTCACCTGAAATGTCAAAGGAGAGGGTGAGTCGAGTGACTCAGTGTGTAAATCCCGCTCCCGATAAAAACCACATGCTAACACACATCATACATAGCAACATAATTAATGCAACCCAATCCTAACCATCCATACACCTTTTCTACCCGTGTGGTACCAAAACCACTGGTGGTGCCAAACCACCGGTGACGTATAGTCACAATGTGTTACCAAAACACTGGTGTCCCAAAGACACATTATCCATCAATGTGGTCCCAAAACTTTGGTGTCCCAAAGACACAATTGTGCTACCAAAGCACTGGTGACCGAAGTCACAAATCCGAAGATGGGGCCAACCCATCGTGTGTTACCAAAACACTAGCAGACGATCCCATAGCTCAAGTGGGGCCAACCCACGGTGGTCAAAACACAGGACAAGTCGCAATGTGGTGCTAAAAACCACTGGTGTCCCAAAGACACAATGTGCTACCAAAGCACTTTGGTGACCGTAGTCACAAATCTGTTGATGGGGCCAACCCATCGTGTGTTACCAAAACATCGGCGTCAATCTCTGTATAATCATCTGTGGGGCCAACCCATCGTGGTACCTGAGCCACGGGACGACGCCGAGGTACCAAACCTCTGGAGGTGCCAAACCTCTGGTGACCCAAAGTCACAAAGTGTGCTACCAAAGCACTGGTGCTCGTCAGCACAAAATATCACTGCTCCCTCATCTCATATCACCCATCAACATACCATACTCATGTATCATGCATCTCATGCAAGTCATGCATATCATGCCAACATACCAAGCAGTCTCTCATAACATACATACAAAACATAGGTCATGATATTATACTTTATTAATAGTACTCATAATAGAACAACTTACCCGAATCGTCCACATACCCCATTTTGGGTATTCACTTGTCCATCATACTGTTATAATTTTAACAGGCAAAACGGTTTATTAATAATATTACTAAGTACTAGTGTGTTAGTTACACACCTGATAACTACGAGTCTAGAAATCCCAACGAGAACGAATGCTAAGTCCCTCGAATCTGACTCCTATAACAATCGGCCAACACAGGGTTAGACACTAAGACCATTCGGCCAACACCACCATATAGACTCAAAAAAGGGTTTGTCGAATCACCCTTACCTTGCAAATGTTTGGTTTCCTACCAAACCCGAATCAACAGTGATTGTTCTGATAATCGGCCAACACCTAACAAAAACATAATTAATCCCAAACCACCTTTGTCTTGATCGAAATCATAAGATTGAACTAACAATAACTAATCACTTACCCCTTACCTACCAACAAAGATTCGGCTAACCACACTAGGAGAGAACCACCAAAGATTCGGCCAAGGGAGACTACTAGGAGAAGGGGAGAATATTCGGCTACAAGTGTTTTAATATCCTTAAATTCGGCTTTAGTGTAAAGGAGAGAAAAAGATTGCAAATGAGTAGAGTTTCGGCACAAAAAGAAAGGAGAAAAGAAATGGAGAATTCGGCTTCACAATGGACAAAAGAAAAGAAGATGAGGAGGTGAATATTCGGCTAGTAGAGTTTCAAAAGAGAAAAAGAAAAAGAATGCAAGAGGAATGCTAGGTTCGGCCAAAAGCAAAAGTGAAAGAAATCAAGCCACGGATGTGTCTTCAAGGTGACATTGACATTCGGCTAGCAAGGAAAATTAGAAACAAAAGAAATAAGCAAAGAACAATTCGGCAAGTGCTAAAACTTTCGGCTTTGGTAAGGCACAAAGAGAGAATTTGCTTCTAAAGATTTTGACCGAAAACACCAAAACTCCAAAATGAATTTTGGCACTAACACACCCACAATACCAAGCCGTCACTCCCCCCCCAAAACTCCCCCTAAGATTCGGCCTCAATCCCCCATTCCTCACATCCACTAATTCAAAAAGGTTGAATTAGTCAACTTCCTAAACTCACTCCCCACCTAACATTCAAATGGGAAGACTTAGTCTTAGGCGAGTTTGAATCGCCACAAACTCTTTCCCCATGCCCGCCCAAAAAGAAGCCAAAAGGGAACTCTGCAGCTCGAACACTGGACCTCCTCTCTCACGAAGATGACGCCACATCAAGCTCCCATGTGGCGCATGCTTTGCCACTCCACCAGCTCCTCTTTTGTGCTCAGAAACACAACATAAACTACACATCCCTCAGCTCCATCAGCTCCCGACTCAAAGCTTAAAAACTAAAATTTTTCTACCTACTCAAAGCTTACTCCTAGCCTACCATTAAACCAGAAAACACCGAAATAGCAACACAAAGACACTAAACACATGCAATATCATGCAACACAAAATAGCCCCTAACCCGGGATATTACAAGCAGTGATGTGATTTTGAAAAATCACGAAAAATAGGAGAAAGGGAATTAGAAAATGAATAAGATATCAAATTAAAGATTACTGTGTCTATTTTTATATAAAAGAGATGAAGAAGGAAAAGGAGTTTTATATTCTGTGATATCTTAATTTTAGTGAGACTGGTTCTAAATGACTTCATGGTTCCCTGATCTGTCTTAGAAAAATCATTTAAAATTGTACAAAGTGAATTATGAGTTATGATTTATATGTATAAGTGGGAGCAGCATATGAAAATTGTACAGTGAGATATTTGAGTTTAGGGTAAGAGAGATCAGAACCATTAGAAAGTGAAATAAGGGAATCTTTAACGAATAAACTGTACTAAATGGATAAGCCAAAAATTCTGGAAAATTGTAGTAAGAAGATATATGAGTCTAGTTTCAAGGAAAATTTACAGATTTAAATTTCTAGATTCCTAACTCGAGTTATAGTCAATTTATTCAGTATGACGCAGATGGACAGTTTCAAATTTATATGCCCAAATTAGTAGTTAAGTCTGGGTTGTGAAATTACCAAAATACCCTTGGAGGGTAAATTACCGAAATACCCCTGGGTTGCGAGATTATCGAATTACCCTTAGTGGGTAAGATTACTGAATTACGAAGATACCCCTAAAGGGCCGAATTACGAAAATGCCCCTACGGGCTAAATTACGAAAATGCCCCTAATGGGTCGAATTGCAAGAATGCTTTAGTGGACCGAATTACAAAGTTCTATAGTTGGCCGATTTACCGTAATAAACTTACTGGATTAATGATTGTTGTTTATATTTGTGGATATTATGTTTTATTATGTATGTTGCATTTACATAATTTGCATGGGATGGGAAAAATGTTGAAGAGAAGTGTGCCCGGTGGCATTGCCACAAAAATGTTTGTTATTATGTTTCATTATGATTCCGGTGGCTCTGCCACAAATTCTGATAACGTCTATGTGCCTAACAAATGAATCAATGACTCTGTGTCGGTCATATTTACCCAAGGCTGTGTGCCGATTATATTACCGTTGATAGTGGCTATGCCACGTATATTCTGATTTTGGTGGCTTGGTCACAATAAAAATATATGTGAATTAAATGGCTTCGTGCCTGCGAATTAAACGGCTTCGTGCCTGCGAATTAAATGGCGTCGTGCCTGTGAATTAAATGGCTTCGTGCCTGCGAATTAAATGGCTTCGTGCCTGTGAATTAAATGGTTTCTTGCTTGCGATTGGTGTGTTTAATGGGGTGGGTTGACTTGATCCCCACAGGTGTGATGGGATGGTACAGGTGGTGTGTAGCGGAGGGATATCTAGGATGGGTTGGGTTGCATACATTCATACATTTCATTTTAAGATTGTTATGTAAATGGGCTTAGGCCCAAGATATTGCTAAATGGGTTCAAGCCCAGTGGACAACAGTAAGGGGATTATACACTGAGTTCTTGTAACTCACCCCCCTTTTTCTTAACCCTTGTAGGTAATGCTCAATGATGTGAACTTGGGCCATGGATGGCTTGGTGGAGGTCATACTTCAACAATGGTGTTTTTTTTGAACTTTAGATTTCTATTTCCGTTTACTTTATTACTTTTACTATTTTGGGTTTTTAAGTTGTAATAAGGCCTCTGAACTATTTTTATCTTTGCTTTATGGTTGGGATGTTTTTATTATTTTTCTTAAATTGTTTTAAAAGGGAATTTTCTAAAAAATTAATTAATGATTTCCAAAATTGATTAATAAATGGATTTTATAGCAAACTTTTACAAATAATTTAACTCGGATTTTCTTTCAAAATTATCTACGACATTTTCAAAGTCACGGTTTTAAAAGTTCACTACCTCGATTTTCGACTCATCAATCAACCATTCAAAAATAGTTGTATTTTATCAAATAGTTACATATAAAACTTGTTTATTTAAACACAACCAAGTAACGCCTATTTTTGTAAGAATCATATGATGTTTTACACTTTCTTCATGTGACATACCAAATCCACTCGTAATGCATGGGCCGGGTTTGGGGTTTTACATTGAGAGATAAGTAATTGTTCACTAAATTCAAGAAATGTGAGTTTTGGCTTCAAGAAGTTAAATTTTTGGGACATATTGTTTCAGCTTAAGGCATATGAGTTGATCCGAGAAAGATTTCAGCAGTTGTTGATTGGAAACCACCGAGAAATGTATCTGAAGTCAGAAGTTTTATGGGATTATCCAGCTGCTATCGATGTTTTGTTAAATAATTCTCGATGATTGCTACACCAATGACTAGATTGCTACAGAAAGATGTAAAATTTGATTGGTTCGAGAAATTTCAATAGAGTTTTGAACAGTTGAAAGCATTGTTAACTTAGGCACTAGTGTTGGTTCAATCTAAATTGAGTAAAGAATTTGTGATTTTTAATGACGCGTCATTGAACGGTTTGGGTTGTGTTTTAATTCAAAAAGGAAAAGTAATAACTTATGGCTTCAGACAGTTGAAGCCGCATGAAAAGAATTATTCGATGCACGATTTAGAATTGGCCGCTATTGTTTTCGTATTAAAAGACATCATTTATACGGTGAAAAATGTCATGTCTTTACTGATCATAAAAGTTTGAAATATATTATGACTCAAAAAGATTTGAATTCGCGACAACGAAGGTGGCTCGAGCTATTGAAAGATTATGAGTGGTGATTGATTATCATCTGAGGAAAGCAAACGTAGTCGTAGATGCTTTGAGTAGAAAATCATTATTTGCTTTGAGAGTGATGAATACTTAGTTAACTGTCTGATGATGGTTTGATTCTAGTACAAATAAAAGCTAAATCGGTATTTCTTCAGGAAATTTGTGAGACTTAGAAGTTTGATAACGAGTTACAAGCTAAAAGATTGCAATGTGAGTCGACTAGTGATTCAAACTATCATATCAGATCTGATGATTGTTTAATATTTCGAGATAGAATTTGCGTACCAAAGAATTCTGAGATTATTCAGAAAATTCTGCATGAAATACACAGTGGTTGTTTATCTATTCCCCCGAGGAGTACAAAAATGTATAATGATTTGAAACAATTGAATTGGTGGTCGGGCATGAAAAGAGACATTTTAGAGTTTGTATCGAGATGTTTGGTTTGTCAGCAAGTTAAAGCTTAACATCAGGTGCCTTTACGATTGTTACAACCTGTGATGATACCAGAGTGGAAATAGGATAGAGTTACAATGGATTTCGTATCGGGTTTTCCCCTTCTCCTAAAAAGAAAGATGCTATTTGGGTTGTCGTTGATCGACTGACAAAATAAGCACATTTCATTTCGGTACGTACAGATTATTCGCTTGATAAATTGGATGAGTTGTACATTGCTGAGATAGTTAGATTGCATAGGGTGCAAGCTTCAATTATATCGGATAGAGATCTGATGTTTATGTCATTATTTTGGAAGAAATCACAAGAAGCTCTAAGTACAAAGTTTAACTTTAGTACCACATTTCATTCGCAAACCGACTGTCAGTCTGAGAGAGTAATTTAGATTCTCAAAGATATGCTTCGTTGCTGTATATTAGGGTTTGAAGGAAATTGGGAGAAATATTTGTCATTGGTTGAATTCGCGTACAATAACAACTTTCAATCGAGCATAAATATGGCACCGTATGAAGCTTTGTATGGTTGCAAATGCTGAACTCCATTGTACTAGACTGAGCTTAGTGAGAAAAAGATTCACGGGGTTGATTTGATCCGAGAGACTAAAGAAAAAGTGAAAGTAATTTGCAACAGTTTAAAAGTAGCTTCAGATCAACAGAAATCATACACGGATTTGAAAAGTAAAGACATTGAATTTCAGATCGGTGACAAAGTATTTCTGAAAGTATCTCCGTGGAAGTAAATTCTTCGATTTGGTCGCAAAGGCAAGCTGAGTCCATGATTCATCGGGCCGTATGAGATTATCAAAAGAAAAGGACCAGTAGCATATTGGCTAGCTTTACTGTTAGAGTTAGAAAAGATCCACAATGTATTTCATGTGTCGCTGTTGCGTCGATATCGATCAGATCTATCGCATATCATTTCTCCGTCTGAGATAGAAATTCAACCTGATATGACATATAACGAAGAACTGATCAGAATTTTAGCTCGAGAGGTTAAAGAATTCAAAAATAAAAGCATAGCTTTAGTAAAGGTTTTGTGGCATCGGCACAGTATCGAAGAGGCTACGTGGGAACCCGGAAAGCTATGAGAAAACAGTACCCTAACCTTTTTGATGGTAAGATCTTCTGGAACGAAAATCCCTAAAGAGGGGAAAATTGTAACAACCCGTTTTTAGTCAAATCAAAACAGTAGTTTTGGGATGAAAAATTTGATGTCGAAATAATTATTTTATTGTTATTTTAATATTTACAGCATGAATATATTATTGTGTGAAAATTTCGTTAAGAAATTTTATTGTTTAAGTGCTCAATTTGGTAAAAAGGACTAAATCGCCTAAAGTGTAAAAGTTATGTTCTATAAGCTAAAGAAATTAAATGGATATGGAGTTAAATAGTAGAGGTCCTTAAGTGGTAATTAGCCCATTTATGAGATAGTGGTTGATAGTGGCTTGGTGTAATAGCCCGATTTTGGGTCTATTTGGAACAGTAGTTTCAGGACCACAAAATCTAACGTGAAAAAATTCATATTTATTATATTTTTATGGTATAGATTTTTATGGAATGATTTCTTGAAAATTTTGTTCGAAAAGTTTGACATTTGGGCACTCAATTTAGTCAAAAGGACTAAATTGTAATAAGTGCAAAATGTGAGTTCTATAGGTTAAAGGTGTCTAATTGCTATAAAATTTTAAATTGGAGGTCCTTAAATGGTAATTAGACCATTGGTTAAGTTGGTGGACAAAAATGGACATGGCTAGGTATGTTTCTAAAATTTTTCATTAAGGGCATTTTGGTAATTTGGTAAGTAAATAAATTAAAAAGCCAAATTAAAAGCCAATTTTTGTCCATCTTCCTCCCATGGCCGAATGTAGCAAGAAAAAACCATGGATAGGGTTTTTCAAGCTTCCAAGCTCGATTGTAAGTCTGTTCTAGCCCGTTTTTAATGATTTTATGTTTTTTGAGATCCTTGTAACCTAATCTAGCTATTTCAAGGACTAATTTGAAAGAAAGTTGAAGTTTAAAATTTTACCCATGTTGACCACGTATGCATTTTGGTGTTTGATGGTAGAAACTGCATGTTTGTTGTTTGTTAAACGACTTTTGTCAAGTGATTTTTGATAAAAATGCCTAAAAGGACTTGTTTGTAAAAGTTATAAAATGAGTAGTAAAAGTGTGAAGAAATGAAAAATGTGGGCTGTTATAAGCATGATATAGGTTCGGCTAGGCTTCGGTGTAATGAAATTGAATGAAAATCATTTTACGAGCCTAGGGACTAAAATGTAAAATGTCAAAAGTTTAGAGGCAAAAATGTAATTTTTTTTGCAATGTGATTTGGGGCTGATTGGAATAGTATAATGATTAAAAAATTTAAATGTGATATTATAGATCAAGAAAAACGATGTTCGAACCTAGATCGGGGGAAAAACAAAGTATTTGACGGTTAGGTCCTTTTTGTCGCTTTTATGCCGAGGTAAGTTCATATGTTTAATAAGCATTAAATTATATGTGTATAAATTCTTTATTTATATAATTGTGGTAAATGCTACATTATAGAAATGAAATGTGAATCCTATTGATTACAATACTACGGAAATGACCGACAGAGATTTGATACAGCGAAAGTCTCGGTTGAACATTAGGAATAGATAGGATACAAATGTCATGACATTAGGGTTATTTTGATTACGTGTAACACCATTTATGGGATATGGAATCGATATGAGACTTCGTCTAAGACCATATCTGGGATATGACATCGATATAAGACTTCGTGTAAAAACATAGCTAGGCTATTGGCATCGATACGAGATTTCATGTAAGACCATATCTGGGATATGGCATTGGTACGGTACTATATGTACGAGATTCCCGAGCATCTTGTATTATTCCAAATGGTTCAATAGGAAATTTGACAGTTACATCAAAGAAGTGAAAGAGTATGTAAGTAGTACGAATTGGTACTAGTATGTACGTAAAGTTTATAAGCATTAGCTTCATGAAATTGTTAGTTCATGATTTTCCACAATGATATTTTTGTGAAAAATGGAACGGTGGAAATGTGCAAGTGTACACAATCATAACAAATAATAAAGTGACAAGTAAATGCCGAGTTATCGTACCCACAGGGACTGTAAAAGACTTATTTATGAAAATGATTTCAAACACTTTGGTGATGGAAAAATATTTGATTTTTGAAAACTATTTGAAAACTAAAAGAAAAACAAAGTAAAATAAAATAAAATAAAGTTCAAGTGCACGATTTCGAAAACTGATTTTAATCAAGATGATATAATCGTGTTGGATTAATAACATTTCTTACCTTAGATTTATTAAGCTTGTGTTTATACTTGTTAAAACATGGCAACTCGGTAATTTTCTAACTTATGAACATACTTACAAATAAAAATCCATTCATCTCTTGTACATATTTCTATGCAAATTCAAACGATTAAACAAACTTCTACTAGTAAACATGTTATTGCACATACATACTTATTAAATTAAACAGTCTCTCACATATTCCTATGTCGATGCAAACGATTAATTCAACCTAACAAGCATATAAAAGATCATGTGAAGTAACAAAGTATTTTTACCTTGAAACAATTTAATCACAAAAATCCTGCAAGTTATGGAAGGCATATGTATCGTCAAATACAATGCTAATTTAATCTTCAGCTACCTTAGAAGAATTAAACATGCACGAATTAAGTATTGTGTCCATTAATTACAATTTCAACGCGTTTAAATAATTAATTCATTAGCTATCTAAACAATTATAATGCCAGATAACTTAGCATAATTTTACCTAATCAAACATTTCACCGAGGCCTTTAACAGCATAAACACAATTTTAATAATCTAAGAGGGCGAAATGAAATCAAACCAACACAAATTAAATTCAAGCTAAATTGATTAAATTAAACATTTCAAAAGCATGAATATCATAAGCATGTTTGTCAAAACAACAACAAATAATTTAAAGAGATAGGAAACAAGAAACAAATCCGGTGGCTCTCTGTGGCTTGTCTAATTGATCCCTTCTTCGTTCTTCGTTGTCCTCAGCTATCAAAGGGGCTTATGAACACTTCAATTTATTCTTCAAATGGCTGGAAAACACCTCTTTTCCAAGAGGAGAAATTGGCACAAGAATACAATAAAGGGGAAAGGGAAAATGGGGAATTGAGAGAAAATGATAGAGGCGAATGTGAAGGCTTGAGGTGTGTTTTGAATGAGCAGAAAAGGGGTGTATTTATAGGTGATCAAGGCTGCTAAAAATAGCAATTACCAGCAGCAAAAGAGGCTCCCTTGGCCGGCCATCCCATGTGGCAAAGTTGAAAGATTCAACTTTGCTAAATATAGCATGGGCAAATCTTTAAAGCCATGATTTTTGGAAGGGTTTGAATGGTATTTTGAAAGATCTTCAAGGACTCCATTGCAAGTTGAATTAATCAGCTAATACGCTGATTTGGGCCATCATTGTGGACGGTTTGGGCTGCCTAATTGGTGGTTGGTTCGGTTCGATTCAACCAGTGTGGTTCAACTAGCCCTTTTTTTCACATAATTAATTAATAATAATTTATCTAGCCCAAATTAAATTGGGAATAAATTAAAATTAATTATATTATGATTAAATCTTCATAATTGGATCGTCTTGGGCTGGAAATAAATTTGCCTTAAACTTCAAATTGCTTCTCGGTTTTGTTCTTTGAGCAGTGTCTGCCGAGCCGATTTTTGCCTTTTGTGCGAATCTGTCGAAAATAGTCAAAATTAAACAAAATTCACTATAAAATTAATTAAAATTCATCATGCTCATATTTTTAGCACACTTTAATTATTTTATAATATTTAATTATTTTCCAACAAGAATTTACTCGAAACCACATGAATTTGGGTCAAAAAGGGCATGAAAAAGTATATAAATTTTTGTGTTTCCACACCCCCAAACTTAATTCATTGCTCGTCCCGAGTAATGCACAAATTTGAAAAGAATTTTCTCGAAAACACCTTTAAAAACTCCTTCAGAACAACTCTCTTCTCAAAATTATGAATTGAATATACTTAAGCTCAAAAATAAGAAATTTGATAGTTATGCTACTTAAGCATTCATATCGTTCAAATTACCTCCAAAAATTATTATACTAGCAAAATCAGACTAAATGTTTCTTAATAAAGACATTTTACTTGCTACCAATTTGATTTTAATTCCTTATTCAAAAAGTAAACTACAATCATTAAGCTTAACAAGTGTCTTCATATGTTGAACAGAGCAATTTCTCTACACTAATGTAGGTAAGATTGGAATTTTGATCAATAGGTCTTTAATATGGTTGTAACGTGGCTGGGCTTAAGGGTAGGTAAAAGATAGATAAATTTTTGGCTTAAACCCCTAGACTCAGCTTAAAATCAACCCTTCGGAAATTTCACCCTTCGGAAATTTCACCCTTCGGAAATTTTTTCTTGTAAATTCAAACTCTAACTCGAGCACTTGCTCCATGTACTACGATTTTTCGATCAATTGATACTTCTTTTTAACTCCCCCAAACTTATTTTCGAACGATATCCTGAATAGTGCCGAGTCTAGTGTTTGGGACGATTTTAGAAGTATTGAAGAGAAAATTGAAAGCTAAATATTGCATAGGTCCAAATAAAATTAGGCCATATAGTCTCAAAATTGGATTTCAAAGGATAATTTTATCAGGGTTGGCTTGAAAGGATCAAACGGTCCAAACAACAGTTGCCTAAATCATTTTCAACATTCCATGCTTCCTAGGATTTCGCCTCAAGAAATTACTAAGTCAATTCTAAAAACTTAAGCTTTCATGCATGCCTAATTTTTTCGTAAGGAACTAAAAATTTTATGGTACGAACTTACATGCTTTATTAAAAATACAATCACATCTTTATTAAGCTAACATAATAAATTATTGAAATAATAGAACTTTATTAATACTGAAGTTTAGCATAATTAACAAAACTTCAAATTATTGAACAAAAATATATCCTAATCATAACTAAAAGAAAATTTTATTCTGGGTGGAATTAATTCAAATTTTCGGTCCCCCCTACTTAAAATGAACAATGTCCTCATTGTTTAAAGTGAATAGATACTATACAGCAGGTAGGATAATTAGAAAAGAGGAGGTGAGTCAAATTGACTGCTTAAGTACCAAGCTCCTTCTAAAATCCAATCCTAGACATGTATATATCTATTGCCACACTTTAGCTTTTGAGACTTGTTCGGATTTTATTCATGCTTCCTATCTCTTGTTTTATTGTGCAAAAATAAAAATTCCTAATTAACCTAATCCTAAAATACTTAAGAAGTTGAAGTCCTCCCCTTTTTATTTGTTTGCCGATCCTTCTGAATTTGACTCATCTTTTGTTCCATTAGCATTATCTTTGCATGAATCGCTTTGCTCTCTCTTCGATGATGACACCCAAGGTTCAAATATGAAATCTGAAAACTCAGGCACAAAAATAAAGGGGTCATTATAAATTTTCTTGAGGGCACTCCTCATCGAGTCATCTCTTATTTTTGCATATCGCCAGTAAGCTTGTTGCTGCCATTGCATGTGTTGCATTAAGTCCATCAGCTCCAATAGCTCATCATGACGATCTGGGCTAGGCAGTGGAGCTCTAAACATTGAGGGCTCGATATCAGGTTCAGCTTCTGGTTCCATTGATTCTGCCTCATTAGAGACTTCAGTTGATTGCTCTGGCGAGATTTCTGTGGGTTCATCTTCTGCTTCTTCAATATCCTCGCTCTCTTCAACTAGTTGTTGAAGAACAAACTCTCCAGCTACTTGGTAGAGGTCCCAATCGGTGATTGTGCCTTGACTATACTCCATCTTCTTTACGTCCTTAAGGAGTTTTACTTTTAAGCACAGAATTGTGATCGTAAAGGGGAAATAGGGAGGGCCAGAACGTCTAACAGCACAATTTCGCATTTCTCTCAGGATGATTTTTCCCACATCAATGGTCTTTCCAGTTAATCGAGTATGAAACACCCCAAACCCAGCCCACGAGCTTTGGCCAGATTTGGTATGTTCCTCAAGTAAACCGATTTCAAATTCTTTTGTTACTTAGACAAAAACTTGTGTGATTAAAAAAAAATATTGTTTGGGTTGGGCTTGTGTTGAAAACAAATTGGATTTTTATATTAGAAAACCCCTTTTTAATATTAAGTGATAAAACGTATAGAGTATATTTTAAAAATAAAATACTTAGTCTTTAACTTAATCAAAATTTGTAACACAATAAAACAACAAGTAGAAATAAAATCGTTCATCATGGCCTTATGGCCTTATTACATCAAATAGTTTCCAAAATATTTCAAAGTACTAAAATAAATTCAAGAGTCCATAAAAATATAAACTTCATGTTGAGCATGGCCACCACAAATACTGCCGTCCCGGTCCATCCTTCATTCATCACCAAACATGGTCCCACAGCGGGGTGAGTCAAACAGACTCAATGTGTACACGGCACTAAATCATAATAGAATCAGGCATATAATAGTTACACATTCAAAACATAAAATACAAGTTATGATGCATTCCCAAACCCAAACCTAATTGTCCATCCGCTACACACCCCCGTACCTGCCAGTCACACTGTGGGGACTACTAAGTCAACCCTCCTTCCGCTACACACCATCGAAGGCAGTCGCTGCAGTCGGCGTGCTCATCGCCCATATAAATTCGTGGCATAGCCACCAGATAATTGTGTCAAGAGACACCACATTCAGATAATGTAACCGAAGTTACCACATTCAGATAATGTGACCGAAGTCACCACATTCAGATAATGTGACCGAAACATTCAGATAATGTGAACGGAGTCAACACATTCAGATAGTGAGACCGAAGTTACCACATCCACTTCCCCTTTCTCATATAACCCGAATGCCCCATATTATTCATATTATGCATATCATACTTAAATTCACATTCATGTCACTTTTCACATGTTAAATATAACATATTTCGTAATCCTAGTAGAAGTAGGAAACGTACCTGAGTACTTAGTACCATATCATGGTACTTTAGCCACTTTCATATACTTAATAATACATATTAATAAACATAGCCATAATACATATTATAAAGTAGTGTGGGGTACACACCTGATTCGCTTAGCAAATTCCTTGAGATTTCGAAATCTGATCTACTGCTTAAATCCCTAATCCCTACATTTGATTAATCACTTACTAATTTAATAAAAAGCCATTCGGCCATAAATCCAAATCCTAGTAGGATTAGTATTCTTAAACTTACCTTGTTGCCGATTGGGACACCAACAAATCCCGAAACTGATCCTTGTTTTCCTAGTAGTGTCGAAATTCCTATAACCTTACGTTAGATTTAATCTAATCCTCAAAACATAAAGCATGGCCTTTGGCCAAATATTATAGTTTCTTACCTTAACTCTTTAAATCCCGAAACTCTCTTCCTGATTAATGGAGATGCCGAAATACCTTAGATCTGAAATCCCAAAATTCACCTTCCATATTTTGATCAATAAGATTGAGGAGGGATTAGACTAACTTTCGGCTTAAAAGAAAGGAATTCAATTATGATTATAGATCCTTACCCTTTATATTGAAATCGACAGATCCTTCTTGACACCACTTCAGAGATTCGGCTATGGATAAATGATGCTCTCACAACTTTCGGCTTTTGGAGGGATTAGAAAGAAAAGAGAAGAGAGCCCTAAAAAATTCGGCAGAGAGAAGAGGAAGAAGAAAAATTGATGAGTAGCCCTCTTTCCTTCCTTTTATAGCCAAAATTACTACTCAGAATCCCTTACTTGGCCACCACTCTTCTTTATTTGATAACTTTATCCTTTGAATTAATAATAATAATCTTTCTATTATCTCTTCTTTTATCCATTAAAAAAAATAAAAGGAATGAATCCACAATTATCTCTTGAAAATAATCTAAATAAATCTACTATTTATCTCCTATTTAGCCAAAATTTAAAGAGAATAAAACTCCTCTTTTGCAAGCCTTGTGCCATCCACTTCTGTGTTTCTAGAAGCAAAAATAAAACTTCTTTTATTTGCTTCCCATGTGACTTGAACTCAGGCCCACTTGCCTAGCTTGTGGCGTTACCTACCTGGGCCTTAAGTGATATCTTCAGGCCACTTTACCTAGCCTGTTTGTCTGTCAAATTTCACCAACTTTTTCTTTTAAGGCCACCTTGCCGTAATTTCCTCTTTTAAACATTAAAACTCGACATTTCTAAGTCATTTCTAAGTTTCCAAAAATTTTCATTTGGCTCTGTAAACTTGACATTTCCTTACATTTCCAAGTTTCCAGAAATGTTCACTTTCCTCTTTTGAATCATTTCCTTACATTTCCAAGTTTCCAAAAATGTTCACTTTCCATTTTTAAATTTAACATTTCCATACATTTCCAGATTTCCAAAATGTTCACTTTCCTCTTTTGAAACTTGACATTTTTAAATCATTTCCTTACATTTCCAAGTTATTTCCCTACATTTCCAAGACATTTCCTTTCATTTACAACATTTCTAAAAATGCACTTTCCTTACATTTCCAAGGTTTCTAGAATTCACATAACACATTCATATCACAATAGACATGTTATTTCATAAAATTAAGCAAGAATGCACAAGCCCATTTTCATGTCCATAAACTCCTAAAAATTTTCCTTAAGGCCTCCTTCACCTAACTTCTCCTTTAAAAATAAAATTCCAATACTTTTCCAAGACTTCCTCCTACATCCTTGGATTCTCAAAACCCTTAAAACATGCTCAACCACACTTAAAGCCTACTAACACTTGAGTTATGCTCCAAATGCATAACCCCTAATCTAGGATGTTACAGAGTATAATAGGACCATTCGCTCTAATGAAATTGTAGTCCCATGTGAACTAGGCATAAGGCTGAAACGGATGAAATAGAACCATACCTTTGTAAGTGGTGTCGAATACTCTCTTCGACACATGTGGATTCCTTGCTTTGACACAGTCCACTTATAACCTGGAACTGTGAGTTCTTCGAGGATTTCTTGCAGATTTTACGACTTAATATTGCTCAACAGAGAGGAATATTCATCGTTGTCGAAATTAGGTAATTCAAATAACTCATTAATAGTATTAGAATTTATTGGTACCTTGATTCCGCGGACTGGAACTTCGGTCAATTCGCTTGAAGTTAAGTTCGCGTAGAACTCATGAACTAATTCCTCATCCATACTTGGTCTCTTTTCACAAAACAATTCCCAATTGAGGGCTTCAGCAACTTGACGAATATGTGCCATAAAGTCTCTGTAGTTGCTTTCCTTCAATGTGAAGCCTTTCTCTGGATGCATCTGTTGATTTTTGAAGATACTTTCGTATCTTACTTTGGCTTCTTCAAAGTGAAATTTGCTTTGTACTTTTTCAATTTGAGCGGAGGCACTAGTTCTTTTGCGAGTCATGCTTAATCTGAACATAAGATGGAAAGAAAAATAAAAAAATTAGTTTCTTAAAAATTTAATAACAATTACTAAAATTTCAATAAATTGAAAAATTAAGTAATTGAATAAAAATTAAATTTAAGAAAGAAAATTATTCTTACCACCTTCCTTGTAGAATTTAAAAACTCCTAAAGTGAAACTATACTAGTGAACTAAAAGGGAGAGTTTAAAGGAGGGTTAGCTTAGATTGGGGGAAGAGAGATGTGTGCATAGGTGCACAAGTCAGCAAGCAGGTGGAGCGCAAGGGGACTGCAGCAAGGCCTTGCGCTAGGCAGGCCACGGGCTGGTCTGATGTGGGGCGATGGTGTGTACAAACATGTGGCTTGAGGCAGCAGACGTGTGGGCCACGACCTGGGCAGGAGCCGGTGCTAGCGTGCGGTGTGTGCTAGAGCTGCTGCTGGCCAAATGGTGGCTTGGGGAGTTGCGGCACTTGGTGTTTTGTGAGTGGGAGTTTGAGTGATGAGTGAATGGTGAGAACAAGAGTGTAATTTATAGATGGAGTATAAATTGGAATAGAACTCTTAGAACAATTAAAGCATTAAAAATAAGAGTCCCCTTCTAGTTTTACTCATGATAAACAACAATTAATAATTAAATAAACACATATAAATTATCAATTGCTATTTATTTTGACAAGATAAATATAAAATAAAATTAATTCTAATCCTAGTGAAATTGATCAAAGTTAATATATAAATTATAATGACTATAATTATATATTAAAGTTTATCAATAATTTATAAGTATAAAATTTAAAAAAATATTTATTTTAGATGCCTTAAAAAATATATTTACAAGAAGAGGCACCTAGTTTTTATTATTTACAAAAATAGCAACCAAATTTTGAAAATAATTCAATTAAGTCATTAGACTTAATGAAAATTTGAAATTGAGTTGCACTTTAAGACTTGGGTCAAAATTGACCTTTTTATTTGAAAAACTCAAAATTTATTTTGCTATTTAGGGGCTAATTTCTTGGAAAATTATGTAAAAATCAATTCCCAAGAAAGATTGGAGGGGTCACAAGCAATCCCGCTTAAGTTACAATCTCCTAGATAGAATTTATTTGAACATAATAAACCCGAAAATATACCCTAAATAATTTATTGAAAACAAGAAAATTAAAAATCAAATAAACTAAACATGATTTTATCCCGTTCAAGTTTTTCTCAGTAATAATGTTTCAAACGCTGAGCATTGACTTGAAAATTACCTCTCTTACCTTGGAGTTCAATAACTCTGTATGGATAGATGCGATGAATCGTAAATGGACCAGACCAACGTGACTTTAATTTACTGGAAAGAGCTTCAATCTGGAATTAAATAATAAGACTTGCTGACCTGCTTCAAACTCTCAAACTCGAATATGCTTGTCATGCCATTTCTTGAGTCTTTCTTTGAGTAATTTGGCATTTTCGTATGAAAACATTCGAAATTCCTTTAGCTCGTTGAGATGGAGCATTCGTTTCTCTTTAGCAAGCTTGAGATCCAAATTGAGTTGTCGAAGAGCCCATTAAGCTTTGTGCTCTAACTTCAGAGGTAGATGACAGGCTTTCCCAAAGACCAACCTATAGGGTGACATTCCTAAGGGTGTCTTGTATGTTGTTCTGCAAGCCCATAAAGCATCATCTAGTCTCTTAGACCAATCTCGTCGGTTCGGTCAAACTACCTTCTCAAGTATGCCTTTGATCTCTTTATATGCTAGCTCAGCTTGCCCATTTGTCTACGGATGGTAAGCTGTAGAAACCTTGTGTTCCACTCCATATTTGTCTAGTAACCATTTTAACCACTTTTTGACAAAGTGGGTCCCTTCATCGCTGATAATAGATCTTGGGGTTCCGAACCTTGTAAACATATGTTTTTGCAAGAACTTCATCACAACTTTAGCATTGTTTGTCAGATAAGCTTCAACCTCGACCCACTTGGACACATAATCTACTACTACCAATATGTATTTGTGACAAAAAGATGGGGGAAAAGGACCAAGAAAATGAATACCCCAAACATCGAACAATTCTACCTCAATGATATTTGTTCGAGGCATCTCATTTCTATTGGTTATGTTTCCAACCCTCTAACATCGATCACAATTTTTTACATAAGTGTATGCGTCCTTGAATAGTGTTGGCCAAAAGAATCTGGCTTGTAATACTTTGGCCGCTGTACGAGTACCTCCAAAGTGTCCCTGAAACACCCCAAACCCGACCCACAAACCTCGACTGGATCTGACATGTTCCTTCAGAAAAACTTAAATTCATTTCATGTTCTAGTAAAATAAATCGATTATCAAAACAAGTTTGAAATTTTAACGAATTGAAAACCAAGTTGTTGTTCAAGTTTGTATCTCGTTAAAATGTTTCCTTCATTTTTCGTAAATTAGAAGAATTGCCGGATTTAGTGCTTGTTACGTTGCAAACCGTAGTTGATTAGGTGATAAAACATTAGAATTTGTTTAAGAAAAATATTTAGTTACCTATTTGCCGATTATCGTATGAAAATAAAACTTAAAACAAAAGTTTAAATAGTTAGGTAGTGGCCTTATTACAACTGAACGAAATAAAAACCCGAAATAAATCCCGAAAACTTATTAAAGAAAATGTAAGAAGTTCAAACATAATAAAACCCGAAAACGTTGAGCATGGCCACCCCGTAGTCCTCGCTGACCCGATCTATAATACTATGCATCACCTGCAAAAAAAAGTTAGCCCACGAAGGGTGAGTCAACAGACTCAATGTGTAACAGCTACACCAAAACCCAATCAATCATAGCCTTAATCTTAAACATTTAGGCAAAGCCCATTCTTTAGTCATATTCAGCCATAAGCCGATAATATAGCATATCGAACCATAGCATATTAAATCACATGTACATATAAGAATGAAAATGCAATCCCGAACCCACCTAGGTATCCAACCTCTACACACCACCCGTACCTGCCAATCACACAGTGGGGATTACTAAATCGACCCTCCATCTGCTACACACCCTCGAAAGCGATCCGCTGCGATCAAGCGCACATCGCCCTTATAACGTGGCATAGCCACGGATAATGTGATGAGTCACGATTCATAATATGTGACATAAGTCACCGGATAATGTGGTAAAACCACCGGAACACTTCCCCTTTATCATTATCACCCATATGCCCATGCATCATACAAAACATACAGATATCATGCAGTATGCCTTACCCCAAAGTCATACCAAGTTACATATATTTTCATATCAATGTTTGTAAACATTATTAACAGAGTGTTAAGGAGTAACGTGCACTGAACGCTATTTGTACCATTGAATGGTTACCTTAGCCATGTTATTCTTATTTTTATTAACATATATTTAACGTAATACAATTAATCTATCGAGAATTAGTGTAGGGTTACACACCTGATAACACTGAGAATGACACTCTCGATACCGACACTCTCGCTAGCAGGGATAACAGCGAACTGCTTATCCCTTTCCGACGCTGGCCCACACCCTGGTGGCCAATCACGTACCGGAGAAACCGAGCGTTTCTTAAATCTAGGGGTAGGGACTACCCCTTCCTCTCCTCCGCTAATACTCGCACCCATTGAGGAACACTTAATCAAAACCTGGTTAATTAATATGTAAGATCTAAATGAAACACAATCTATAACTTAAACACCCTTACCGAAATAGATCTGAATCCCAAGACTCCTCCTTTATCACTGTCGAACTCCCCCTAAAATACCATAGTTAGAATCGGCAACCCTTAATAAGTAATATGGCCTTTGGCCGAATACTACAACTCCCTTACCTTCCTCGATTAAATCCCGAAAACTATCGTCTGCCCTTGAAGTGGTCGAAATCCCTACATAGCTTAAGTTAGAGTCGGCTTTATTGCATAAAATCTATAAGAATGGCCCTTGGCCGAATGTCACATCTTGCTTACCTTAGATCTCAAAATCCCGTAAGATCTCCTTCTATCGTTGGCTACAAATGAATCCCGCAAGATCTCCTTCATGGTTTCGGCCAAATGAGTACAAGCGATTAGATTCCTAGATTTCGGCTAACCAAAGGAAAATGAAAGAGAAACCAAATGACAGTTAACCCTTACCGAATCGATTGAACACTTTTGCTTGGAACACAGAGAGATTCAGCCATGATAGATGGTTGATCGGCTTTGAAGAATTAATAGAAAAAGGAATCGATGAGACAAAGATATGATTCGGCTTTTGATCTAGTGAATAAATCGGTTCCAAAGGGGTAGAGGTGCAATCGGCTATGGAGAGTAATGGCAAGAAATATGGGATTCGGCTTTAATGACAAGTGAGCAAATCGGCTAAGGTAAAGGTTTCTTCAGCTTTTGAAAGAATCGCGAGAAGAAGAAGAGAAGAATGATGGTGTGCCTCAAGTTAAGATTCGACTTAGGGGATTCTGGCTACTAGGTGAATTCGGCTTTTGTCAAAAGAATGGAGAAGAGATGTTTGGGACCTTAAGAGTTGCGACAATGGTGGGAATGAATGAAAGAGAGGTTTCGGTCTTAGCAAAATAAAGGAGAAGAGAAGGGATGAGGGTTTCGGTCTAAAGATGAGTAAAGTGAAGAAGAGAATGGAGAAGAAAGTGACCTTAATGGTCTTCCCAAATTCGGCTAAAGCAAAGATAATAGAGGAGACTTTGAAACGTTTCTGACTACCACTTTCGGCACAAGTCTAAGGGAGGAAAAGAAAACTAAAATGTACCTAAAACCCCTTAAGCCAATTCGGCACTTAGCTCCCCCTTGCATGACCGATTATGCCCCCTCCAAAGTCCCTTTGCCGGCCAACTCTTCCCCCTCTTCTCAAATCCCTTCTTTTTCTCCTACTTTTCCTCTTCTCCCCCCATTCAAAAGAGTTTGAATGAGCCCATACTTATATTCCCTCTTAGCCGAATATTCAAATGAATTTGACCAAATCAAATGCTCATCCATTTAGTGTCCCTGTGCCGTCCAACTCCTCTCTTGCCTGACGCAAAAAGCAACCCCAAAATGCTCTCCTTGCGGCTCGAACCTAGGCCCCTTCTCACCCCCTGAGGCGTCACCCTCTTATGCTCTAAGTGGCGCATCCCTTGCAACTTTACCAGCTGAGTTCTTGTGTATTAGTCCACATACTAAACTCCTTAAGGCCTAGCTCCCTTAGCTCTCCTTTAAGACTTAAAAATCCAATATTTTTCTAAGGCATCTACCTACTCCCCAGGGTTCCCGAAGCCCCCAAAACACATACAAACCACACACAAGCATGCTACTACATACATTCAAGTGAAAACGCATAACCCCTAAATCCCAGATATTACAGTTCTACCCCCTTAAAAATAATTTCAGCCTCGAAATTATCTGGCTAAAATAGGTGAGGGTATTGCTGCCGCATTGCTTCATCTGGCTCCCAATAAGCTTCTTCCGATCCATGGTTACGCCATAACAGTTTGACTAGAGGAACTAATTTCATCCGTAACACCTTCAGATTTCGTTCCAGAATCTGAATCGGCTCCTCTTCGTAGGACAAGTCTGACCTCAGCTCTACCTCCTCAACTGGCACTACATGAGATGGATCCGATTGGTAAAGACGTAGCATCAAAACGTGGAACACATCGTGCATCTACTTCAATTCTGAAGGCAACTCTAACTAATATGCCACTGGTCCAACCCACTTCAAAACCCGATAAGGCCCTATAAACCTGGGACTTAACTTTCCTTTGCGACCAAATCTCATCACCTTCTTCCACGGTGAAACTTTTAGAAGCACCTGATCTCCCACAGCAAACTCTATCTCCTTCCGCTTAAGATCTACATATGACTTTTTTCTGTCAGATGCCTCCTTCAACCGTGCCTGAATTACCTTAACCTTTTCTTTGGATTCTGCCACAATCTCCGGACCCAAAACATGACGTTCTCCTAATTCTGTCCAACACGTAGGAGTGCGACACTTTTGTCCATACAGTGCTTCGTACCGTGCCATCCGAATACTTGCTTGATAGCTGTTGTTTACGCAAACTCTACTAAAGGCAAGAACTCTTCCCAGCTTCCTCTGAAGTCTATCACGCAACCCCTCAACATATCCTCTAATACCTGTATTACTCGCTCAGACTGGCCATCTGTCTGTGGATGAAATACTGTACTGAAGTCCAACCTGGTGCCTAATGCCTGATGCAGTGCTTTCCAAAACCGAGATGTGAACCTCGGGTCCCTATCCGAGATAATCGACACCGGTACCCCGTGCAGCCTCACAATTTCTGCCACATACAATTTGGCTAATCTTTGCAGAGAATAGTCAACCCGCACTGGTATAAAATGTATAGACTTTGTCAACTGATCCACTATCACCCACACCGAGTCCTTCTTCGTAGGCGTAAGAGGAAGCCCGCTAACGAAGTCCATAGTAATTATCTTCCACTTCCACTGCGGAATCTTTATCGGCTGAAGCAACCCTGAAGGTACTTGGTGTTTAGCTTTGACTTGCTGACACGTTACGCACTTCCCTACAAATTCTGTTACTTCCCGCTTAAGACCAGGCCACCAAAATTGATCCCGTAGACCCCTGTATAACTTACTTCCTTCAGGATGCATAGCATAAGGGCTACTATGCGATTCTCGAAGAATTCTCTGCCTGAGTTCCTCATCCTTTGGCATACAGACCTTGCCCCGAAAACACAGCACTCCGTCGCTGTTCACACCATAATTTTCCAACTTCCCATTCTACACTTCCCGTAGCTTAGCACTCAGATCATCATTTGCCAGCTGTTTTTCTTTCACCTGACTTAACCATATCTGCTTTACTTGTAACTCTGCTAGCAAACTTCCGTCGTCATAAAGACTAAGATGTGCAAACATCGCCCTTAGATCCGACATTACTTTCCGACTTAGGGTATCTGCCACTACATTTGCCTTACGTGGGTGATACCCTATTGAACAATCGTAGTATTTCAACAATTCTACCCACCTTCGCTGTCTCAAATTCAGCTCCTTCTGAGTCAGCAGATACTTCAGACTCTTGTGATCCATGTAGATTACTGACTTTTCTCCATATAAATAATGCCTCCATACTTTTAGAGCAAAGACCACCGCAGCCAACTCCAAGTCATGCGTCAGATAGTTAACCTCATGTGGCCTTAATTGCAGAGACGCATAAGCGACCACCTTCCCATCTTGCATCGGAACACATCCCAGGCTGAATCAAAACTTGAGCTTCTGTCAAAACACTCTTAAGCCTCTCAAAGCTCTGCTGCTACTTATCTGCCCATACGAAAGGTACCTCCTTTCTTAACAATTTTGTCAAAGGTGCTGCTATTGATGAGAACCCTTCTACGAATCTTCTGTAGTAGCCTGCTAACCCCAAGAAACTGCGAACCTCAGCCACAGACTTATGTGGTTTCCAATCTAGCACTGCCTCAATCTTTCGAGGGTCTACCCTTATCCCTTCTACAGACACCAATGACCCAAAATCGCAACTTCCTTCAACCAAAATTCGCACTTGCTAAACTTGGCATATAACTTCTTCTCCCTTAACACCTGCAATACTACCCGAAGATGCTCATCATGTTCTTCCTCAGACTTGGAATATACTAGAATTTCGTCTATAAACACAACGACGAACTGATCCAAGTAGTGTTGGAAAACTCGGTTCATCATATTGATGAACGCAGCTGGGGCATTCGTCAATCCGAACGGCATTACTAAGAACTCATAATGCCTGTATCTTGTCCGGAAAGCTATCTTATGGATATCTGCTTCCTTCGTCTTGAGCTGATGCTATCCCGACCTTAGATCTATCTTTGAAAATACCGCAGCTCCCTTAAGCTGATCGAACAAGTTGTCTATCCATGGCAATGGATACTTGTTCTTGATTGTCAGCTTATTCAACTGCCGGTAATCAATGCACATACGCATAGTCCCGTCCTTCTTCTTCACGAATAGGACCGGTGCTCCCCATAGAGACACACTGGGTCGAATAAACCCACGATCAAGCAACTCTTGAATCTGAGCCTTAAGCTCAACCAATTCCTTTGGTGCTATTCTGTACGGAGCGATAGATACTGGCGTTGTACCAGGCAACAAGTCAATCCCAAATTCCACCTCGCGATTTAGAGGCAATCCTGGAAGTTCTTCCGGAAAGACATCCACAAATTCTTTTACCGTCCTGACCCCTTCCACTGCTGCTTCCTTAGCCTCCAAGGCACTAACAAGTATCAGAAAAGCTACACATCCTTTTCTTACCATCTTCTTTGCCTTAAGGGTAGATACTACATTCGATAAATAATTCCGTCTCTCGCCCATCACCACAATCTCTTTGCCAACGGATGTTCTCAACGACATGCGCTTAGCAGCACAATCCATATTCGCATGGTACTTTAGTAGCCAATCCATGCCTAAGATTAGGTCAAATTCCTCGAATAGCAACTCCATTAAGTCAGCCGGAAACTGTGCCCCCTGAACTTCTAAAGGCACTTCCCTAAAGAGTTTGTCTACTACTACCGATTGCCCTAAATGACTAAGTATAGTCATCTTCCTAGGTACAGTCTCAGAGTTCACATTCAAAGTTCCAGATACTTCACTAGAGATGTATGAATGAGTTGACCCTATATCTATCAGAGCAATAAAGGGTAATCCAGAAATAAGGAACGTTCCCGTTATGACATCAGGTGCATCACCATCCTCCCTCCGATGAACCGCATATACGGACTCCATTTGTCTCGCCTCGTGTTACCACCACCCGCCGGTGTTCGCGACCTCTACCGAACCATTACCTCGCCATTGGACCACGACCTCTCGATGGTCTGCTGCCCACCTCTCGCCACTGACTAAACCACGACTCTACCTGGGTCGGCCCCTATCTGTATCCACCGGACAGTCCCTAATCTTGTGGTCCTTAGACCCACACTTAAAACATCCCCCTGTCTTTTTCCAACATTCTCCGGGGTGCATCTTTCCACACTGAGCACAAGTACGATACTGTCCTCCCACAGCAACCTGCTGACCTCGCGGCCCATCAACTCTAGGTCTCTTTTGAAAATTCCCGGATAACCCTGAAGACCCATAGCTCCTCTTATTCCTACCCTGACCTCTGTCCCGATTCTGTCTCTCGATCCGCTTAACTTCTTCAGCTATCCGAGCCTTATCTATTAAGATTGCAAAGTCTCTTTCCCGCTGCGGGGCAATCAACACTCGCAGCTCATCTCGCAATCCATCCTCGAATCTGACACATTGCTAGTAATCAGTAGCCATAATCCCCCTGGCGTACCGGCTTAACTATAGAAACTCCGCTTTATACTCCGCTACCGACTTGCTTCCTTGCACTAGATTTAGAAACGCATTTCTCTACGAGTCTATGTAGCTAGCTCCGATGTATTTCCCCTCAAACTTAGTCTTAAAATACCCCCAATCCACTTCATCTTCAGGGGTACCCTCTCTGACAGTGAGCCACCACTGGTAGGCCTCATCCCGAAGCAGCGAAGCAGCACCTTCCAGCTTCTCCTCAGCTGTGCAGTCCAAATCATCCATGATCCTCTCGACTGCCTCTAACTAATACTTCGCTACATTCGGAGCTACCCCAAATACTCCTCTAAAAACCTCGGCTCCATTTGCTCTAAGTCTCTCAGATACTGACTTTCGAGCCCCATTTCCCATACTAGCTCCTGCCACTCGCTCTAAAACTCGCGAAGATAGCTGCGCATCTGCGTCATCTCTCCGCTCGCTCCCGCAATTCGCTTCTTACGGTGGTGGCGGCACCTCATTTCTGGAACCCTGACCAGACTCGACTGGTTCCGACCCAGTCATTCTGCCTCTGTCGTGCCCACGAGTATTGCGACCACGTCCCCTAGAACTCATGTCTACTGTCGCAGTTTATTTGTTTTTTACGAAATTTTATGCAATAGAGTTTTAATCAGTGATTTTTCCGCAGAAGTACACGTAAACCTAGGGCTTCATGTCTCTATAGTATAGTTTCCTATGTCTATCTTTCTAAAGTATCATACATTAGCATATTTAAATCAATTTCCCAACTAAAATACTTACCTAGCGGACCTGGGCTGCGAACTCGGGTGCCATGCCTCCATAGAACCATTTTAATGAAAAATTTCAACAAAAACCCACTTGGCTCTAACTTTGAAAACGTTGTGGGCTTCAAACCCCAAGGCCGAGTGTTTAAAACTGGGCTCTAATACCAAGTTGAAACACCCCAAACCTGGCCCACAAGCCTCGACCGGATCTGACATGTTCCTTCAAAAAAACTTAACTTAAATTCGTTTCATGTTCTAGTAAAATAAATTGATTATCAAAACAAGTTTGAAATTTTAACGAATTGAAAACTAAGTTGTTGTTCAAATTTGTATCTCGTTAAAACGTTTTCTTTAATTTTCATATATTAGAAGAATTGCCGAATTTAGTGCTTGTTACGTTGCAAACCGTAGTTGATTAGGTGATAAAACATTTGAAGTTGTTTAAGAAAAATATTTAGTTACCCAATTGCCAATTGTTGTATGAAAATAAAACTTAAAACAAAAGTTTAAATAGTTAGGTAGTGGCCTTATTACAACTGAACGAAATAAAAACCCGAAATAAATCCCGAAAACTTATTAAAGAAAACGTAAGAAGTTCAAACAAAAATAAAACCCGAAAACGTTGAGCATGGCCACCCCTTAGTCCTCTCAGACCCGATCCATAATACTATGCATCACCTGCAAAAAAAGTTAGCCCACGAAGGTCAACAGACTCAATGTGTAACAGCTACACCAAAACCCAATCAATCATAGCCTTAATCTTAAACATTTTGGCAAAGCCCATTCTTTAGTCATATTCAGCCATAAGCCGATAACATAGCATATCAAACCATAACATATTAAATCACATGTACATATAAGAATGAAAATGTAATCCCAAACCCACCTAGGTATCCAACCTCTACACACCACCCGTACCTGCCAATCACACAGTGGGGATTACTAAATCGACCCTCCATCTGCTACACACCTCGAAAGCGATCATTGCGATCAAGCGCACACATCGCCCTTATAACGTGGCATAGCCACCAGATAATGTGACAGAGTCACCAGATTCATAATATGTGACATAAGTCACCGGATAATATGGTAAAACCACCGGAACACTTCCCCTTTATCATTATCACCCATATGCCCATGCATCATACAAAACATACAGATATCATGCAGTATGCCTTACCCCAAAGTCATACCAAGTTACATATATTTTCATATCAATGTTTGTAAACATTATTAACAGAGTGTTAAGGAGTAACGTACCTGAACGCGCTGTACCATTGAATGGTTACCTTAGCCATGTTATTCTTATTTTTATTAACATATATTTAACGTAATACAATTAATCTATCGAGAATTAGTGTAGGGTTACACACCCGATAACATTGAGAATGACACTCTCGATACCGACACTCTCGCTAGCAGGGATAACAGTGAACTGCTTATCCCTTTCCGACGCTGGCCCACACCCCGGTGGCCAATCACATACCGCAGAAATCGAGCGTTTCTTAAATCTAGGGGTAGGGACTACCCCTTCCTCTCCTCCACTGATACTCGCACCTATTAAGGAACACTTAATCAAAACCTGGTTAATTAATATGTAAGATCTAAATGAAACACAATTTATAACTTAAACACCCTTACCGAAATAGATCTGAATCCCAAGACTCCTCCTTTATCAGTGTCGAACTCCCCCTAAAATACCATAGTTAGAATCGGCAACCCTCAATAAGTAATATGGCCTTTGGCCTAATACTACAACTCCCTTACCTTCCTCGATTAAATCCCGAAAACTATCATCTGCCCTTGAAGTGGTCGAAATCCCTACATAGCTTAAGTTAGAGTCGACTTTATTGTATAAAATCTATAAGAATGGCCCTTGGCCGAATGTCACATCTTGCTTACCTTGGATCTCAAAATCCCGAAAGATCTCCTTCTATCGTTGGCTACAAATGAATCCCGAAAGATCTTCTTCATGGTTTCGGCCAAATGAGTACAAGGGATTAGATTCCTAGATTTCGGCTAACCACAGGAAAACGAAAGAGAAACCAAATGATAGTTAAGCTTTACCGAAATCAATTGAACACCTTTGCTTGGAACACAGAGAGATTCGGCCATGATAGATGGTTGATCAGCTTGGAAGAATTAATAGAAAAAGGAATCGATGAGACAAAGATATGATTCGGCTTTTGATCTAGTGAATAAATCGGTTCCAAATGGGTAGAGGTGCAATCGGCTATGGAGAGTAATGGCAAGAAATATGGGATACGGCTTTAATGACAAGTGAGCAAATCGACTAAGGTAAAGGTTTCTTCAGCTTTTGAAAGAATCGCGAGAAAAAGAAGTGAAGAATGATGGTGTGGCTCAAGTTAAGATTCGGCTTAGGGGATTCTGGCTACTAGGTGAATTCGGCTTTTATCAAAATAATGGAGAAGAGATGTTTGGGACCTTAAGAGTTGCGGTAATAGTGGGAACGAATGAAAGAGAGGTTGCGACCTTAGCAAAATAAAGGAGAAGAGAAGGGATGAGGGTTTCGGTCTAAAGAAGAGTAAAGTGCAGAAGAGAATGGAGAAGAAAGTGACCTTAATAGTCTTCCCAAATTTGACTAAAGCAAAGAAAATAGAGGAGACTTTGAAAGTTTTCTGACTACCACTTTCGGCATAAGTCTAAGGGAGGAAAAGAAAACTAAAATGTACCAAAAACCCCTTAAGCAAATTCGGCACTTAGCTCCCCCTTGCATGCTGAATATGCCCCCTCCAAAGTCCCTTTGCCTGCCAACTCTTCCCCCTCTTCTCAAATCCCTTCTTTTTATCCTACTTTTACTCTTCTCCCCTCATTCAAAAGAGTTTGAATGAGCCCATACTTATTTCCCTCTCAGTCGAATATTCAAATGAATTTGACCAAATCAAATTCTTATCCATTCAGTGTCCCTGTGCCGTCCAACTCCTCTCTTGCCTGACGCAAAAAGCAACCCCAAAATGCTCCCCTTGCTGCTCGAACCTAGGCCTTTTCTCACCCCCTGAGATGTCACCCTCCTATGCTCTAAGTGGTGCCTCCCTTGCCACTTTACCAGCTGAGTTCTTGTGTCTTAGTCCACATACTAAACTCCTTAAGGCCTAGCTCTCTTAGCTCTCCTTTAAGACTTAAAAATCCAATATTTTTTCTAAGGCATCTACCTACTCCCCAGGGTTCTCGAAGCCCCTAAAACACATATAAACCATATACAAGCATGCTACTACATACATTCAAGTGAAAATGCATAACCCCTAAATCCCGGATATTACAGTCCCCCACTCGGAGCTGAATGAGAGTAGTATAAAATCTTCGGTATTTCATCTTCTGTCACACATCTTCTAATCATCTGATCTGCACACTTTTTGAACAAATATGGCTCTTCCCAGAAATAGTACTTCACATCGTGAAGAAACTTTTTTCTTTGCTGATATGTTTTATCAATCCGCATCAAACCACAAGCTAAATAGTTAGCAAAATAAGCAAACCAAGGAGTATTGTAGACATGATTTACCTTTAGTATGTGTTCATCTGGAAATGTCTCTTGGACCGGTAAAAGTGGAGAATTTTCCTCTTGTGGCTCCAATCTGGATAACTGCTACTAGGTTTTCTACTCCCCTTTGATCTTGAATTTCTAGATCGAACTCTTGAAGTAAAAGCACCCATCGGATCAATCTCAGCTTAGCATATTTCTTGGCTAATAAGTACTTAATCGCGAAGTGATCCGTATAGACAATCACTTTAGTACCTGCAAGATAAGATCGAAACTTGTCGAAAGCAAACACAATAGCAAGTAACTCTTTTTTTGTTACTGTATAGTTCAGTTGGGCTCCAGTTAGAGTTCTACTTGTGTAGTAGATAGGGTGAAAAACTTTGTTCCTTCGCTGGCCCATGACAGCTCCAATGGCGAAGTCACTTGCGTCACACATCAATATCAATGACGAATCCTAGTCTGGTGTGATGATTATGGGTGCCGTGACTAATCGACTCTTCAGATCGTTGAAGGCCTTTAAGCATTCTTCATCAAATTGAATATCGAGTCTTTCTCCAACAGCTTGCATAAGGGTTTAGCCGCTTTAGAGAAGTCCTTAATGAATCTTCGATAAAAATCGGCGTGGCCCAATAAGCTCGTAACACCTTTTACAGATGTTGGAGGTGGGAGTTTCTCAATAACATCTACTTTTGCTTTGTCCACCTCGATCCCATGTCTCGTTATCCGATGACCTAGAACAATTCCTTTTCGTAACATAAAATGGCATTTTTCCCAGTTGAGTACGAGATTCATCTCTTCGCATCGCCTCAGTACCTTAGCTAGATTGGCTAAGCAATCATCATAAGTATCTCCAAATACTTAGAAATCGTCCATGAAAACTTCCAAATACTTCTCAACCATGTCAGTAAAAATAGCCATCATACATCTTTGAAATGTAGCAGGTGCATTACATAAACCAAATGGCATGCGTCTAAATGCAAATGTATCGTACGGGCAGGTGAATGTTGTTTTGTGTTGATCTTCTAGCGCTACTGTAATCTGATTATACCCTGAGTATCCATCGAGAAAATAGTATTAGTCTCGTCCTGCGAGTCTATCCAGCATCTGGTCCAAGAACGGCCGAGGAAAGTGATCTTTCCTAGTCGCATTGTTCAGCTTCCAGTAATTGATGTAGATTCTCGTTCTTCATGACCGTGATACCTCCTTTCTTCGGCACGTACTGAACTGGACTCACCCATGAACTGTCTGAGATAGGGTAAATTACACCCGCATCCAACCACTTGATAATTTCCTTTTTCACAACATCTTTCATGATGGGGTTCAGTCTCCATTGTCCATCAATCGTTCCTCTCTCACCATCTTCTAATATGATCTTGTGCATGCATACAGATGGGCTAATACCGTGAATATCGGCTATGGTCCATCCGATAGCCTTCTTGAATTGTTTCAACACTATGATAAGTTTCTCTCCTTGTTCAGTAGTTAATTCAGTTGAAACAATCACAGGCAGAGTAGAGGCGTTACCTAAATAAACATATTTTAAGTGTGAAGGTAATACCTTGAGTTCTAGCTTAGGTGGCTCCTCGATTGATGCTTTTGGCTGCATGTAATCTCTTTTCTCTAATTCCAAAGATTCAAAATGGGATTGCGGATTAAATCCCTTTTGATTAGCTTCTAGCGAAGCTAAGTATTCGTCCTCCTCTTCATCATTTGGGGGATCTGATGTCAAAATTTTATCCAATAGGTCCTCAACACAGTTAATTTCCTTCTTTACTATTAATTCCTCTAAATCAGCTATTGCAGAACAATCATCCATTGTGTCAGGAAATCACATTGACTTAAAAACATTAAATGTTGCCTGATCATCCTGAACACACATAGTCAGCTTGCCTTTTTCCACATCAATAAGGGTCCTTCCAGTTGCTAGGAATGGTCTTCCAAGGATAATTGGTACTTCTTTGTCTACTTCAAAGTCTAGAATTACAAAGTCAACAGGAAAGATAAATTTATCTACACGTACCAATACGTCTTTGATTTTTCCTTCTGGATGCGCTAAGGATCGATCTGCTGATTAAAGTGTAACCGTAGTTGGTCTAACTTCTCCTATCCCCAACTTCCTAAATATTGACATAGGCATCAAGTTGATACTTGCACCTAAGTCACATAATGTTTTACCACAATATGTTGATCTAATATTGCACGGTATGGTGAAACATCTAGGATCCTTCAATTTTAGGGGTAGTTTGTTCTGATGATATGCACTGTATTCCTTCGTCAGAGCTACCGTCTCAAATTCTCCAAGTCTTCGTTTCTTAGACAGGATATCTTTCATGAACTTGACGTAGTTTGACATTTGCTCAAGTGCTTCGGCCAATGGGATGTTGATGTGAAGTTGCTTGAATACGTCAAGGAACTTCTTGAATTGAATCTCCTGCTTCGGCTTCTGAAGTCTTTGAGGGTAGGGTGGCGGTGGTTTCATTACTGGAACTGGTTAAGGTTGATTAGCCTTTGGTTGTAATTCTACTTCTAACGACGTTGTTGGTTGATCAGAATTGGCTGGTCCTGTAACAGACCAATATTGACCCTAATCGGAACGGTGGTTTCGGGACCACGAATCCGAGCCTGAGTAATATTTTAATATTATATTTCGTGTTTATTATATGTGATTTAGTGAGTGTGAAAGTTTCGTAGAAAAATTTAGTTATTTAAGTGCTCAATTTGATAAAAAGGATTTAATCGAGAAAAGAGTAAAAGTTGCATACTAAAGTGAAAGGTACTAAATTGATTGTGGCTTTTTAAGTGGGTGTACTAAAAGGGTAATTAGCCCATATACTACAAAGAGGGACAGCAATGGACCACTTTTATTACAAATTTGATGTTATTTTAGTATTAGTATAAGTTATATTATTGAGTTAATAAATATTGTTAATATATGTGTGTTGTTTTAACATAAAATAATAAAAACAAGTGGGAAGAAAGAGAATCTTACCTCATTCATCTTCTTGGCCGAAAGTTAGAGGAAGAAACTCCATTGTTGGAGCTTGAAATTTCGGCAATTTGGAGCTTAATTAGGGGTATGTATTTTGCTTAGTTTTTGATAATTTTTACATTTTTGGAATGGTTGCTTTGAATGCTATACAACCCATGTGGAAATTTTTGAGATTTTGGCACTTTAAAATTCGGCTATGGTTGTATAGGCATGGTTTGAAATGTTTGATAGTAGATTTCAATTAGTATGTGTTAAATCATCCTCTTTTGAATTAGAAGTTGTGATGAAATTGGAAGTTAGGGATTTATTTGAAAAAAATAAATATTTTGAAGGACTAAAACATGAAATAAATGAAATGCATGAACACATAGGGCTATGGGGAAGATTCGGCCAAGCTATAGTGTTGGAAAATTTTTCATATTTTGTGTTTTGTGCAAATTGGACCAATTTGTAAAAAATGGGAAACATTAGGGGCAAAATGGTAAATTGCCCATTTGTGTGTTTTGGGACTAAATTGAGATGAAATGCGATTAAATGAGCTAAATTTTAATGTGTTTTAGATCAAGAGCAAAGAAAAACGGAATTAGGTAGGGGGAAAGACGAAGGTTCTCGAATAGCGATTCGCACGGACTATCAACAACCGAGGTAAGTCCTTTAGTTAAATCGTGTCAAAGAATTAATTATGGTTATCTTGAATATTAAAAATTGATGGATGTTAGTATCCATTTACATCATGGCCGAATGTATATTGACATATTAGGTTGATGATTTATGTTGAGTATGTGATGGGAATTGTTGGATTGTATAATGATAAAATGGTTTTGTTGGTCCAATGTGAGTGAGCCCAATTGAATTAGATGAGTTTATAGTAGTCATGAAGTGTGTTGGTAATGTTTAACTGTATTGACGTGACTCGGGCTTTTACGCCTAGTAGGCCTTGTGCCGGTGTTATTTATCGGGCTTTTACGCCTAGCAGGCCTTGTGCGGTGTTATTTATCGGGCTTTACGCCCCAGCGTGCCTTGTGCGGTGTTACTTTTTCGGGCTTTTACGCCTAGCGTGCTTGATGCCGGTGATGTATTTTACAAAAGAGAAATCGAATCTTTGTTCAAGACAACTTAAAGCTAATTTATTGAGTATATGATTCAGGTAAGCATGTAAGGTATGTTATGCTTAATATCACTTGAGTCGAATTAATATTATGAGAATTGTGTTATATGTGTTGAAGTTAATATTGATGGGTGTAATATGATGGAATTCGAGCTAGAATGTGCTATTATGGAACAATTGGTTTTCAAGTATAAATGCTAAGAAAGGAGATTTTCATGCGATATGCTTATATGAATTTTAATGAAATAATTTCTACCTTACTTGGGTTATTGAATTTCTAGTATTCGGCCTTGTATAAGTAATTTACTTAAGTGCTTATGTGGAATACAATAAGTTGGAAGTTTTAATTTCAATTATTTGTATGTTTTATTATCATGAGATTAGGACATACTAAGCTAGTAAGCTTACTAGTGTGAAATGTTCTCCTTTGTTTTATAGATTAGGTGCAAGCTACAAGCTCGTCGGGATCGTTCGGAAAGTCGTCCACACTATCAAACTGTTTTGGTACTCTTTCATTTTGGTTTTTCCAAAGAAGGCATGTATAGGAAAGACTTTGTCTAAGTTTGTGAAACTTTGGTTCATGTATGTAATAGCCATGCGAATATGGCTAAATTTTTAGTCAAGTATGCTTTTTGGGACTTTGGTTATAAATGTTGGTGCTCTTTTAAATCGATGATGTTATGATATTATGCGAATGATTCAGGTATAAGCTAAATTGCGTAAATGGTTAAGATGCATGGATGGTACAAATTATATGTGAGTATATTCGGTTATAAGCTAGTAATCATATCTTGTAAAGAAACAGTCTTTAGTAACAGCAGTGATGTAGTTTTGAAAAATCACCAAAAATAGGATAAGTTGAATTAGAAGGTGAATGAGGAATAGAACCAAAGCTTATTGTGTCTATTTTGATATGAAAGAAACAGAGTAGGCAAAGGAGTTTTATGTTATGAGATATTTAAATTTTAGTGAGACTTGATTTGAATGAATTCGTGAATCCATGTTCTGTCTTGGAAAAATTGTTAAAAATTGTACAAAAATAATTAGGGAGCATGGTTTATATGTTTGAAATCCTTGATGAGTCTATTTTTAATAGGAATAAACAAGAACATTATTGAAAATTTGTTCTATGAGATAAATGTGTTTTTGTAATGATAGGTCAGAATCATCAACAGTGAAATAGTGGAAACTTTGATGAATAAATTGTACTAATTGGCCACATGAAAAATTCTGGAAAAATTATGGTAAATTATTATAAGAGTCTAGTTTCAAAAAAAATTTACGGATATAAATTTTGAGTTTTGTAACTCAGTTATGATCAATTTAGTCAAGCATGATGCGCTTTTGTGACTTTAAATTTTTATGTTCGAACTTGTAGTCGAGTCTTGTAATGCCACATACCGACCCGGCAAAGGTCTCGGGTAAAGGGTGTTACATTTGATTGGTATCAGAGCTTACGGTTTAGTCGATTCTAGGACTACCGTATGCGCGTGTGAGTCTAGCTATACATGCCTTTTATATATATTGATAGTGTGGTGACTTCCGACGACTGAGCTTTGTTTTATATAGTAAATGGACACCGATCCGAAAGAGCGTAGGCGATGATGTAGAGAGTGTAGCGCTTTGACCGTGCACACGGATCAGCGCCGTGAGACTCTCGACACATTTCGGTAGCCACGAAGGAGAGACTAAACAAGCCTTTTATCGGATGATGAATGAGTGGTTTGCCCAATTTATTCAAAATAACCCATTTGTACACCAACCTCCACCCCGAATAATCCAACTCGATTCCTTCAAGACTTCGATGATAGATCGGTGAGATCCAGTAGGCCCCGGTTGATAAAATCCGAAAATTTGGGTAGAAGAATTTAAAGCCAATGATGATGATGACGCAGAGAGAGCCGAAATGTGGCTCGATAACACTATTCGGTACTTGATGAGCTATCTTGTACTCGGATGAATGCTGAAGTGTGCTATATCTTTCTTGCGGGACATTTGATATCACAGTGGAACACACTAGTATCGGTGGTTCCGAAAGAAAAAGTGAAATGGGATTTCTTCCGAATGAATTTCGTAAGAAGTACATCGACCAAAGATTCATTGATCAAAAGCGAAAGGAGTTCCTTGAGTTGGAGCAGGCGAATGACCGTAATGAGAATCTGAAAGAAAATTTGTCGGAGCTCGCAGATATGCTAGAGAGTGTGTTTTCTCTTGAAGCTATTATGTGTAAAAGATTTGAAGATGGCACGAATGAAGATATAAAGATGTTTGTTGGCATTCTTGAAATTCAAGAGTTTGTGACTTTAGTTGAGAGAGCTTGCAAAGCTGAAGAGCTCGGGAAAGAGAAAAGAAAGGCTGAGACAGAAGCTAGAGATATCCGTAAAAGATCTTTGGGTAAGGTCTTCCATTCCACAACCAAGAAGTCCAAAGATGACTACAGCCGGCATAAAGCTACTACAGATCCACCTAGACGGGATCGATCTCCTATGAGCTCTCGAGCTACCTCGATAGCCAGTGTTGGTAACATTCCCCAGAATAGAGTTGAATGCAAGCACTGTGGAAAATGGCACTCAGGGAGTTGTAGATTTCATGATTGGTCTTGCTATAAATGTGGATCGTCAGATCATTTTATTAGAGAATGTCCGAGGTTAGCTGAGCAAAATACAGTTCAGAACACTAAGCTGAGCAACACGTCGATGCGAGGTAGACCACCAAGACATTCCGGCAATGTAGGTGGTAGTCAGAAAGGAACGAAAAACACTACAGTACGATCTGAGGCTAGAGCCTCAGCTAGAGCTTATGCTGCACGAGCCAGGGAGGATGCTTCCTCCCCCGACGTCATTACCAGTACTTTCACCCTTTATGACACTACTGTAATTGCATTAATTGATCCTGGTTCGACTCACTCATATGTGTGTGAAACTTTAGAATTCGGAAAGACTCTGCTAGTTGAGTCTACTGAGTTTGTGATTCGTGTGTCCAACCCTTTGGGTAGATGTGTGCTTGTTAATAAAGTGTGTAGAGATTGCCCATTGATGATTCGGGATTATTGCTTCCTAGCTGATTTAATGTTGTTGCCCTTTGACGAATTTGATATAATCTTGGGTATGGACTGGTTAACTTCACATGAGGCAGTAGTGGATTGTAAAAGAAAGCTTATTGATTTGAAATGTCGAAACGGCGAGACCATCAGAATTAAATCCTGTGGCATAAATGGGTTGCCTACAGTAATATCTTCAATGTTAGCCCGGAAGTATGTGAGAAAAGGGTGTGAAGCTTATTTGGCTTATGTACTGGACAATAAAATGTCCGAGAAACAAATTGAATCAGTATCAGTTGTATGTGAATACCCCAATGTGTTTCCTAAAGAACTACCGGGTTTACCCCCAGTGCGAGAGATTGAGTTCGGCATTAAGTTAGTGCCGGGTGCGACTCCGATTTCGATAGCTCCGTACCGAATGGCGCCTACTGAATTAAAAGAATTGAAAGCGTAGTTGCAAGAGTTGACAGATAGGGGCTTCGCATGACCGAGTTTCTCTCCTTGGGGTGCACCGGTTTTATTTGTGAAAAGGAAGGATGGGACTATGAGAATGTGTATCGATTACCGGCAACTAAATAAGGTAACTATAAAGAATAAGTACCCGTTACCTCGGATTGATGATTTATTTGATCTGTTGAAGGGGGCTTCGGTGTTTTGAAGATAGATTTGAGATCGGGCTATTATCGATTGCGAGTAGTCGAGATTCGGATGTGTAGAAAGCGCATTCGAGCGAGGTACGGACATTATGAGTTTTTAGTTATGCCTTTTGGACTCACTAATGCACCTGCTATTTTTATGGATCTAATGAACCGAGTCTTCTGACAGTTTTTGGATCGGTTTGTAGTAGTGTTTATTGATGATATATTGATCTACTTCAAAAATGAAGCGGAACATCTTTGAGCATTTGAGAGTAATCCGCAAACTTTGAGAGATCAACGGTTGTATGCAAAATTTAGTAAGTGTGAGTTCTGGATGAATGAAGTCAGCTTCTTGGGTCATGTTGTTTCGGTGTCAGGTGTTTGGGTAGATCCAAACAAGATAGCAGCTATACTCGATTGGAAACCACCAAAGAATGTTTCTGAGATCCGAAGTTTCCTAGGCCTTGCGGGATATTACAGACGATTTGTAAAAGGTTTTTCTGTAATAGCTACACCTTTGACGAGACTACTACAGAAAGATGTCAAATTTGAGTGGTCAGAAAAGTGTCAGAAAAGTTTTGAACAGTTGAAAGCCCTTTTGACCGAGGCTCCAGTATTAACTCAGCCTGAATCGGGTAAAGAATTTATTATTTTTAGTGATGCTTCCTTGAATGGGTTGGGTTGCGTTTTAATGCAAGAAAAGCGGGGTGATAGCCTACGCTTCGAGACAATTGAAGCTGCATGAGAAAAATTATCCAACTCACGATCTGGAGTTAGCAGCCATTGTGTTCGCATTGAAAATTTGGCATCACTATTTATTCGGCGAAAAATGTCATATTTATTTAGATCACAAAAGTTTAAAATATTTGATGACTCAGAAGGATCTAAACTTGAGACAACGCAGATGGTTAGAATTGCTGAAAGACTATGAATTAGTGATTGACTACCATCCGGGGAAAGCTAATGTTGTTGCGGATGCGTTAAGTCAAAAATCATTATTTGCTCTTTGTGCATTGAACGCACAGGTGGCTATGTCTGATGATGGTTCGATCATAGCCGAGTTGCAAGCAAGACCGATGTTTATTCAGCAGATTTGTGATGCACAGAAAGTTGACAAAAAGTTGATTGCTATTCGGATTCAGTGTGGAAATGGTACAGAATCAGATTTTCGGATTGATGCAAATAATTGTTTGAATTATAAAAGCCGATTGTGTGTTCAAAGAACTTCGAGGTTTGAGATGATCCGAGTGAGGCCCATAGTGGTCGACTATTGATACACCCGGGTAGCACTAAAATGTATAACGATTTGAAACAGTTCTATTGGTGGCCTGGCATGAAACGGGATATATCTGAGTTTGTTTCCAAGTGCTTAATTTGTCAACAAGTAAAAGCCGAGTATCAGGTACCGTCCGGATTACTTCAACCAATCATGATACTCGAATGGAAATGGGATAGAATTACAATGGATTTTGTATCCGGTCTTCCTATGACACCGAGTAAGAAAGATGTCGTCTGGGTTATCGTTGATAGACTGACTAAATCAGCCCATTTTGTACCGATACGTACCGACTATTCACTTGATAAGCTTCCCGAATTGTATGTGTCGCAGATTGTAAGGTTGCATGGTGTACCAAGTTCCATTGTTTCAGATAGAGACCGGAGATTCACATCGCGGTTCTGGAAGAGATTGCAAGATGCTCTAGGTACTAAACTTCATTTCAAGATCTGACCTTCCATCCCAAAAGCAGGGCCGGTCGATCCCGAGCGAACTATTTTGATACTTGAGGACATGTTGAGGTGTTGCGTTCTCGAATTTAAAGGTACGTGGGAACGATACCTACCTTTGGTTGAATTTGCTTATAATAATAGCTTCCAATCTAGCATAAAAATGGCACCTTATGAAGCCTTGTACGGGCGAAAATGTCGCACGCCGTTATATTGGACTAACTCAGTGAAAATAAGATACACGGGGTTGATTGGATTAAAGAAACAGAACAAAAAGTGGTTGTTATTAGGAGTAATTTGAAAGCCGCTTCGGATCGTCAAAAGTCTTATGCCGATTTGAAACGTAAGGACATTGAATTTTAGGTCAGAGATCGGGTGTTCTTAAAAGTTTCTCCGTGGAAGAAAATACTCAGATTTGGTCGGAAAGGCAAGTTGAGTCCGAGATTTATCGGACCGTATGGAATCACAGAGCGTATAGGGCCTGTTGCTTATAGATTGAAATTGCCCCTTGACTTAGAAAAGATACACAATGTATTTCATGTTTGATGCTTCATGAAATATAGATCGATCCAGTCCCATATGATTTCACCGTCGAGATTGAAATTAGATCCGATTTGACATATGATGAGGAACCGATCCGTATCCTAGCTCGGGAAATAAAAGAGTTGAGAAATAAAAGAATTCCATTAATAAAGGTTTTATGGAATCGTCACGGAGTTGAAGAGGCTACGTGGGAGCTTGAGGAGTCAATGAGGCAACAATATCTGACCTTGTTTAACGGTAAAATTTTCGAGGACGAAAATTCTTAAGGGGGGAGAGTTGTAACAGACCAATATTGACCCTAATCGGAACGGTGGTTTCGGGACCACGAATCCGAGCCTGAGTAATATTTTAATATTATATTTCGTGTTTATTATATGTGATTTAGTGAGTGTGAAAGTTTCGTAGAAAAATTTAGTTATTTAAGTGCTCAATTTGATAAAAAAAGATTTAATCGAGAAAAGAGTAAAAGTTGCATACTAAAGTGAAAGGTACTAAATTGATTGTGGCTTTTTAAGTGGGTGTACTAAAAGGGCAATTAGCCCATATACTACAAAGAGGGACAGCAATGGACCACTTTAATTACAAATTTGATGTTATTTTAGTATTAGTATAAGTTATATTATTGAGTTAATAAATATTGTTAATATATGTGTGTTGTTTTAACATAAAATAATAAAAACAAGTGGGAAGAAAGAGAATCTTACCTCATTCATCTTCTTGGCCGAAAGTTAGAGGAAGAAACTCCATTGTTGGAGCTTGAAATTTCGGCAATTTGGAGCTTAATTAGGGGTATGTATTTTGCTTAGTTTTTGATAATTTTTACATTTTTGGAATGGTTGCTTTGAATGCTATACAACCCATGCGGAAATTTTTGAGATTTTGGCACTTTAAAATTCGGCTATGGTTGTATAGGCATGGTTTGAAATGTTTGATAGTAGATTTCAATTAGTATGTGTTAAATCATCCTCTTTTGAATTAGAAGTTGTGATGAAATTGGATGTTAGGGATTTATTTGAAAAAAATAAATATTTTGAAGGACTAAAACATGAAATAAATGAAATGCATGAACACATAGGGCTATGGGGAAGATTCGGCCAAGCTATAGTGTTGGAAAATTTTTCATATTTTGTGTTTTGTGCAAATTGGACCAATTTGTAAAAAATGGGAAACATTAGGGGCAAAATGGTAAATTGCCCATTTGTGTGTTTTGGGACTAAATTGAGATGAAATGCGATTAAATGAGCTAAATTTTAATGTGTTTTAGATCAAGAGCAAAGAAAAACGGAATTAGACTGGGGAAAGACGAAGGTTCTCGAATAGCCGATTCGCACGGACTATCAACAACCGAGGTAAGTCCTTTAGTTAAATCGTGTCAAAGAATTAATTATGGTTATCTTGAATATTAAAAATTGATGGATGTTAGTATCCATTTACATCAGGGCCGAATGTATATTGACATATTAGGTTGATGATTTATGTGGAGTATGTGATGGAAATTGTTGGATTGTATAATGATAAAATGGTTTTGTTGGTCCAATGTGAGTGATCCCAATTGAATTAGATGAGTTTATAATAGTAATGAAGTGTGTTGGTAATGTTTAATTGTATTGACGTGACTCGGGCTTTTACGCCTAGCAGGCCTTGTGCCGGTGTTATTTATCGGGCTTTTATGCCTAGCAGGCCTTGTGCCGGTGTTATTTATCGGGCTTTTACGCCTAGCAGGCCTTTTGCCGGTATTATTTATCGGGCTTTTATGCCTTGCAGGCCTTGTGCCGGTGTTACTTTTCGGGCTTTTACGCCTAGCAGGCTTGATGCTGGTGATGTATTTTACAAAAAAGAAATCGAATCTTTGTTCAAGACAACTTAAAGCTAATTTATTGAGTATATGATTCAGGTAAGCATGTAAGGTATGTTATGCTTAATATCACTTGAGTCGAATTAATGTTATGAAAATTGTGTTATATGTGTTGAAGTTAATATTGATGGGTGTAATATGATGGAATTCGAGTTAGAATGTGCTATTATGGAACAATTGGTTTTCAAGTATAAATGCTAAGAAAGGAGATTTTCATGCGATATGCTTATATGAATTTTAATGAAATGATTTCTACCTTACTTGGGTTATTGGATTTCTAGTATTCGGCCTTGTATAAGTAATTTACTTAAGTGCTTATGTGGAATACAATAAGTTGGAAGTTTTAATTTCAATTATTTGTATGTTTTATTATCATGAGATTAGGACTTACTAAGCTAGTAAGCTTACTAGTGTGAAATGTTCTCCTTTGTTTTATAGATTAGGTGCAAGCTACAAGCTCGTCGGGATCGTTCGGAAAGTTGTCCACACTATCAAACAGTTTTGGTACTCTTTCATTTTGGTTTTTCCAAAGAAGGCATGTATAGGAAAGACTTTGTCTAAGTTTGACGGAAACTTTGGTTCATGTATGTAATAGCCATGCGAATATGGCTAAATTTTTAGTCAAGTATGCTTTTTGGGACTTTGGTTATAAATTTTGGTGCTCTTTTAAATCGATGATGTTATGATATTATGCGAATGATTTAGGTATAAGCTAAATTGCGTAAATGGTTAAGATGCATGGATGGTACGAATTATATGTGAGTATATTCGGTTATAAGCTAGTAATCATATCTTGTAAAGAAACAGTCTTTAGTAACAGCAGTGATGTAGTTTTGAAAAATCACCAAAATAGGATAAGTTGATTGGAAGGTGAATGAGGTATAGAACCAAAGCTTATTGTGTCTATTTTGATATGAAAGAAACAGAGTAGGCAAAGGAGTTTTATGTTATGAGATATTTAAATTTTAGTGAGACTTGATCTGAATGAATTCGTGAATCCATGTTCTGTCTTGGAAAAATTGTTAAATATTGTACAAAAATAATTAGGGAGCATGGTTTATATGTTTGAAATCCTTGATGAGTCTATTTTTAATAGGAATAAACAAGAACATTATTGAAAATTTGTGCTATGAGATAAATGAGTTTTTGTAATGACAGGTCAGAATCGTCAACAGTGAAATAGTGGAAACTTTGATGAATAAACTGTACTAATTGGCCACATGAAAAATTCTGGAAAAATTATGGTAAATTATTATAAGAGTCTAGTTTCAAGGAAAATTTACAGATCTAAATTTTGAGTTTTGTAACTCGAGTTATGATCAATTTAGTCAGCATGATGAAGTTTGACAGCTTTAAATTTTTATGTTCCGAACTTGTAGTCGAGTCTTGTAATGCCACATACTCGACCCCGGCAAAGGTCTCGGGTAAGGGGTGTTACAGGTCCTAAGGTTACTTTGCATGGTTTTGCAGATATCGGTTCTGATGAAACTGGTTTTCAACACTTGGTTTAACTTCTGAGTCTTGAACATCAGCTTGTTCTTTTTCAACTTCAACAGTGTTAGGTTCTACTATCTTTTCGCCCCTCAATTGTAATGCTTTGCAATGTTCCTTCCACGGATTTCTTAGATTTTCCGTGTCACTAGTTAAAGCACCTTGTGGTTGGTTCCTAAGTTCAGTTGCAAGCTGGCCCACTTGGTTCTCCAAATTCTTTAATGTAGCTGCTTGGCTTTTGATTAAAGCATCATTTTTTGCTAGATATGTCTTTAGAAAACTTTCTAAGCTATTGGATAACTTTAGCTTGAACTAGTTTTTGAACTTGTTGAGGAAAATTAGGCGACTGGGTCGGTCTGGGTTGGGTGTAAGTGGTACTGGTTCCAGCCCCTTGGTTACTCTAGGAAAAATTTGGGTGGTTCCTCCAAGATGGGTTATAAAAGTTGGATTGCAGCCCTTGCCTTCCTCGGTTTTGGTTCTGATTTCCCATATAGTACACAGATTCTGGGTTCGATGGACATTCTTCAAACAAATGTCCCTCCCCACAATAGACACAGGCTATATTCTCAAATTGATTAGGCGGTTGTGCTGCAAAAGTATTAGACCCATTAATAGTAAGGTTTCTAAGCATTGAGGATATTGATGATACCTGAGATGTGAGTGAAGTAAGAGCATCTACTTCATGTATTCCAGCAACTCGTCTTCCTGACACTGCTCGGCTGGTTGGCCATTGATAGTTGTTGCTGGCAATCCTCTCGATAATTTCATAAGCCTCGTTATAAGACTTAGAAAGGAGAGTACCATTAGCAGAGACGTCCACTACCATCCTTGTGTGAGCGTTGAGACCATTATAGAATGTCTCAAGTTGAATGCAATGGGGAATTCCATGATGAGGGCATTTCCGTAATAGCTCTTTAAATCTTTCCCATGCCTCATACAAGGAGTCATCATCCATTTAGTGGAAAGCAGTGATCTCGTTCCTCAGTTTAGCATTCTTGCTTGGCGGAAAATAATTCATGAGGAATCTCTCCACTAACTCTTGCCATGTAGAAATGGAGTTCGGTGGCAATGAATTCAACCAGGAACGAGCTCTGTCCCTTAATAAATATGGGAACAACTTCAATCGTAAGTCATCTTCGGAAACTCCGGCTAACTTGAAAGAATCGCTCACTTCCATAAATAGTCTTAAGTGAAGATGAGGATCTTTAGTAGGCATTCCGCTGAATTGGCCCACTGTCTGAAGCATCTGGAACATGACCGGCTTCAGCTTAAATAGTTGTGCCTCGATTTCGGGTCTCCTAATACCCAGAATAAGATCTTTAAACGATGGCACAACATATTGTCTTAGGGCTCTATCCCTATCATCAGCAATAAGGATAGGATTTTGAGTAGGGTTTGCTCCGTTTCCTTGGTTCATATTTTCAAAATTCATCCCTTCGGTCCTTTTCTGGTTCGCCTGTCTTCTTCGTTGATAAAAGGTCCGTTCTATTTCCGGGTCGACAGGGAGTAAGTCAATAATTTGGTCAATACTCATAAACACCTGAAATAATCACAGAAAAATTAATTAAGTTATAGTTCAAACAGGAAAATAAATAAACCAAAATGCAAAACAGATTCACAAATAATGACTTTGAAAAATAGTCCCCGGCAACGGCGCCAAAAACTTGGAACAGTGGAAATGTGCAAGTGTACACAATCGTAACAAGTAATAAAGTGACAAGTAAATGTCGAGTTATCGTACCCACAGGGACTGTAAAAGACTTATTTATGAAAATGATTTCAAACACTTTGGTGATGGAAAAATATTTGATTTTTGAAAACTATTTGAAAACTAAAAGAAAAACAAAGTAAAAAAAAATAAAATAAAGTTCAAGTAAAACTGATTTTAATCAAGATGATATAATTGTGTTGGATTCATAACATTTCTTACCTTAGAATTATTAAGCTTGTGTTTATACTTGTTAAAACATGGCAACTCGGTAATTTGCTAACTTATGAACATACTTACAAATGAAAATCCATTCATCTCTTGTACATATTTCTATGCAAATTCGAACGATTAAACAAACTTCTACGAGTAAACATGTTATTGCGCATAAATAGTTATTAAATTAAACAGTCTCTCGCATATTCCTATGTCGATGCAAACGATTAATTCAACCTAACAAGCATATAAAAGATCATGTGAAGTAACAAAGTATTTTTACCTTGAAACGATTTAATCACAAAAATCCTGCAAGTTATGCAAGGCATATGTATCGTCAAATACAATGCTAATTTAATCTTCAGCTACCTTAGAAGAATTAAACATGAACGGATTAAGTATTGTGTCCATTTATTACAATTTCAATGCGTTTAAATATTTAATTCATTATCTATCTAAACAATTATAATGCCAGATAACTTAGCATAATTTTACCTAATCAAACATTTCACCGAGGCCTTTAACAGCATAAACACAATTTTAATAATCTAAGAGGGCGAAATGAAATCAAACCAACACAAATTAAATTCAAGCTAAATTGATTAAATTAAACATTTCAAAAGCATGAATATTCATAAGCATGTTTGTCAAAACAACAACAAATAATTTAAAGAGATAGGAAACAAGAAACAAATCCGGTGGCTCTATGTGGCTTGTCTAATTGATCCCTTCTTCGTTCTTCATTGTCCTCGGCTATCAAAGGGGCTTATGAACATTCAATTGCTGCTTCAAATGGCTGGAAAACACCTCTTTTCCAAGAGGAGAAATCGGCACAAGAACACAAAAAAGGGGAAAGGGAAAATGGGGAATTGAGAGAAAATAAGAGAGGAGAATGTGAAGGCTTGAGGTGTGTTTTGAATGAGCAGCAAAGGGGTGTATTTATAGGTGATCAAGGCTGCTAAAAATAGCAATTACCGGCAGCAAAAGAGGCTCCCTTGGCCGGCCATCCCATATGGCAAAGTTGAAAGATTCAACTTTGCTAAATATAGCATGGGCAAATCTTTAAGGCCATGAATTTTGGAGGGGTTTGAATGGGATTTTGAAAGGTCTTCAAGGACTCCTTTCCAAGCTCAATTAATCAGCTAATAAGCTGATTTGGACCATCATTGTGGACGGTTTGGGCTACCCAATTGGTGGCTGGTTCGGTTCAATCGGTTCGGTTCAACCCGTGTGGTTCAACTAGCCCTTTTTTTCCCATAATTAATTAATAATAATGTATTTAGCCCAAATTAAATTGGGAATAAATTAAAATTAATTATATTATGATTAAATCTTCATAATTGGACCGTCTTGGGCTGGAAATAATTTTTCCTTGAACTTCAAATTGCTTCTCGGTTTTGTTCTTCGAGCAGTGTCTGCCGAGCCGATTTTTGCCTTTTGTGCGAATCTGTCGAAAATCGTCAAAATTAAACAAAATTCACTATAAAATTAATTAAAATTCATCATGTTCATATTTTTAGCACACTTTATTTATTTTATAATATTTAATTATTTTCCGTCAAGAATTTACTCGAAACCACATGAATTTGGGTCAAAAAGGGCATGAAAAAGTATATAAATTTTTGTGTTTCCAAAAACCTTTTGTTTATTGGTCAATACTTGTGATGTATGAAATACATGGTAAATTCAGTTTACAATTATGTGTTTGGCTTTCGGGCCTAAATTGAGTTATGATATAGCATCTTTTATTCACACAAATTGTATTTTATCGGATATGAGAAAAGGGAAGTTTGGCATAATTGCCTATTAAAAAGGTTGTGGAAGTATATGAAGATAAGAGATTAGGAAATTGAAAGATGTTAGTGTATATGCTTGAAATGTAAATACTCATAATTAATGTGCATGGTTACTATAAATTTTGAGATGATTTGTGTTTGCTATAATCTGTTACAAATGAGAGATTATGGTTGTTAGGCATTATATGTTAAATTATGATTATAAGATGATAGAGTAAACCTTATGATTGAATGAAAATTATATCTGTGAGCTTTATAACAATTTGTGTTATCTTGTGTTTAAATTGTTGAACTTGATAAAAGATTTGTAAGAGTTATTTATTATTTTCGTACGGACTTACTAAGCTATATAGCTTACCCCCTTCCTTTTCCATTGTTTATAGTGTCATCAAGCCAGCTCGGGTTGGAGATTGTCGGAGATCCTATAACACTATCAAGCTATCATTTTGGGTATAAATGAATTTAAACATTTTGAGTCTATGGCATGTATAGGGACTATGTCAAATTGTTATAAGTGTCATTATTAATTTAGCCATATGGGTTGGCTTGTAATTGTTAATGCTTCATCATATATATAGCCATGAATGATGGCTTATGTTGATTATAAGTTTACTCATATGCTAATGCCATCTTGTGAATGTGAAATTAGTATGTTTTTAATAGGCTAAATATGATGTTTTAAGCATGATAAATGATGGTATAAGAATGACATGTTATTGTCTTGTTTGTGGTTGTTGGTTGCATTTACATGCTTGAATTTGTGCCATGGGATGTTTTGTTGATGTGTGCAAGTGAGGGTGGCAAAATGGCTTGGTAAATAGCCTTTTTTTTTTGTCCACACCAGTGTGTGTCTAAGCCGTGTGTGACACACGGTCAGCCCTATGGGCGTGTGAACTGGCCGTGTGTCCCTTGCACCTTAATTTTGGAAAAGCAGAATGTCTAGAATTAAACACACTAACAGAAAAGCGGCCGTGTGTGCTACACGGCCTAGCACATGGCTGTGTGGCTCAAGTCAGAGAGCATCCTAATTTGAACACGGTCTGAAGCACGGCTGATAAATCGTAAAAGTAACATATTTTAAGCCTACATTTAGCATGCTTTTGGATGAATTACGCCTTCAATTATGTAATTTGGTGCTCTTAATCCTTTGTTTTCATGTTTTATACTCGGAAGAGCACCGGATGACAAAAAGAACAAAAAACAGGCCCAAAACAGAATAAATAGGCCATATCACGAAATCCACACGGCCTGGGCCCAAGACCACACGGCTGTGCCTCATTCAACAGACTTGAACACGGCTTGGCCGCGACTTACACGGGCGTGTCCCTGTCACGGCCAAGAGGAGTTTTACTCAGATTTGGATACTTGGTGGCAAAGAAACACATTCCAAAACCTATTCAAACACCTTAGTAGGAATTCTATTTGAATTAGGATAATTAGGGGCCAAGTAAGGCATCTCAAAGTCTATATAAACACCCAAGGGGCAACTTGAAGGGAAATTCAGCAGAAGCCTTATGCCATGGCTTTTGTCGAGGGAACCGAAGGCTTTAGTCAGGGGGCGCCAGCTAGGCCAAAGAGGGTAGATTTGTGGGGATTTACTCGAAGAAAGCCAGTTGATCCATCTCAAGAAGCCAGAATCATGCTCAAGACGGAGGATCTCTCCTTCAATTCCTTCAGGGAGTTTTAGGGATTTCTTATGTTTTGTTTTATCTTTTCTTCTGAGATGTTTTCTTCTATTATTATGAACTAAACCCTCACATACCTGAGGGGGATGAAACCTAAGATGAATCTTGTTATCATTTGCTGAACTATATTGTAACATCCTAAATTTGGGGCTAGTTGTGATTGCATGATTATTCTTGTGTTTGAATTACTATAGTACTAGTTAGGGAATAATAGGGCTTAAATAAAGGCTTTGAGTAGGCTCGGTCTAGTAGGAAATTTCAATCTTGAACTTTAAAGGCAGGGAGCCTTAGCAAGAGGGGGTTATAAAAATAAATGTAGGAGTTCTGACATAAAGATCAGCTTGGTAAAGTGGCAAAAAGAAGGCCACTTAAGAGCTAGCATGTGACGCCACAAGGGATAAGGGAGAGCCTTGGTTCGAGTCACGAAGATCCCCTTTTTGCACTAAGTTTGGACGGCACAAGTGGGAGAGTCTTCCTCCCTTTAAACTCTTTTATTATTATTATTATTAAAAGATAACGTAAGTTTTTTTAAGGGATTTTATTCTAAGGATAATAGGAGATAAGTGAGGATATTACATGGATTATTAAGAAATAATTATTTATTATTAGGAAGTAATTCAAATTAGTTTGAATTAAATCAAATGGGTGGCTAAGAGAAAACCAAGGAGGTTGCCGAAAATTGAACTCCTTGTTGGAGAGGAGTGGACGGCATGGAGTCTTTGTGAAGGGGGAATGCCGAATTTTTCTTAGCCATTTACTTGATAATTTCGGCTAACATTCTTCCCATTTGCTATTTCTTTTCCTTTTCTTCTTCAAGACCGAACATCCCTCCCTCTCATTCTTCTTTTATTTTCTTTCTTCATAAAACTCTTTTGGCCGAAACTCCCCACTCCTCCCTTCTCCTTATTTTCCTTCCCTACTCTTACCCACATTAGCCGAATCATCTACTCCCTTTTACCTTTCTTCTTCTTTTTCTCACTGAAAGTCCAGCCTTGTTTGATAACAAAATCAATCATAGCCGAATTTAATCCCTATCAAAGTGCCGAAATCCTTTTCCTTTATATTAAATCTACTTGGCCGAATATTGTGCAAGAGAAGGTGGCTTTCCTTTAGTCGATTTCGGAAGGTAAGGGTCTTAGGCTGAATGTTTATGTTTTTCTCATTATGTCGACTTTGGTAAAGGTGGGTGTGGGTTTCGGCAACTGTTAATTAAGGGTACTAATCACAGATTAAACCGAATTCACTGTAGGATCTTCGGGATTTGAAAACAAGCAAGTGAGTTCGTCAACGTTCGTCAATCAATTTTTGGTAAGAATCTACATAGGTATTTGGTGTTCATTTAAAAGCCAAAGGCTATGGTTATTATTATTGACCGGTTGTAGTTTGTGAACCAGATTCGCGATTCGAGTGCTGAAACTAGTATTCAAAGTGATTAGGTAAGGATTCGGGTTCAAAAAGAAAACCCCTTTTAAGCATTTGGTTTGGCCGAATAGGCCATAGTACTAGTCTTGTGTGTGGCCGAATTTAGGGCAAGGATTTCTGTGGGTAGCCGATTGGTTATTTCGGGATTTAAGGCTCTCGATTGGTTTCAGGTGTGTACATACACACGTTATAACTTATTAAATGTCTTTGAGTGTTATGTATGCTAACTTTGATTTGTGTAGCATTGGATTTAATACCATAACGGTATAAGTGGTGATTCGAGTAAGTACTGTTAATATGAATTTGTTATTTAATGCTTTTGGGAAGCATGATGTATTGACACATGAGATTTAAGTTTGTGATGGCATGAAATATATATATTAATGACTGATGTGGGAATGATGAGTGAGGGGCGGTATTTTTTCGTGAGCGGGCACCGATGTTTTGGTAACACACTTGTGACTACGGTCACGTGAGGTTTGGTACCTCCGGAGGTTTGGCACCTCATAGCGACTTGTCCTCGTGGTTAACACCACCGTGGGTTGGCCCCACTTGAGATATGGGATAAATGCGCGGTGTTTTGGTATCACACGATGGGTTGGCCCCATCAAGCGATTTGTGTCTACGGACACCAGTGTTTTGGTAACACATTGTGACTATATGTCACCAGTGGTTTGGCACCACCAGTGGTTTGGTACCACAACGGGGTAGACAGTGGCGTTCGGTTGCCTAGGTTGGGGTACATAATCTTATGCATGCTAATCGTTATAACTTTGTATGAAATTGCTTAAATCCGGGGGAAGGGTTACATACCGAGTCTTGGTGACTCACCTTCTCCTTTACATTTTTCAGGTGACACGTAGATCGCGAATGTGGAGCCGGGTGGACTCGAGGTGGCCATGCAGTGGACTTTAATTTGAATGAACTTTAATTTTATTATTTTTATTATCGGTTTTTATTTTATTTCAGTTGTAATAAGGCCTCCTAGACTTGTTTTATTACTTTTTACATGTTGAATGATTTGGTTTAAACTGTCTTATTGATACTAAGTTAAATGCACATGTTTTCTCAAATATTAAACCAAAAATGTGTTATCATGCCGTCCGGCACATTTGGAACTTTAAAATAACTCGACTTAATTAATTTCCAAATAAACGCTAAGTATTCTTTTCTTTAGACTATCAATTGAAAAGGGTTTTCGACAACTTAAACTGACTTAGAAAAAGTGTTTTCCAAAAATCTTTTCCACTGTAACGAACTAGATTCGGCCATAGTGTTTGGGCCGGGTTTGGGTTGTTACATATATGATAAATATTTGACTTGTTCTTCATTATGTGTTCTTAATTCTTGTGCTGATATTTTTGGAATATAAATTCAAGTATGATGTGCTTAGGTAGAGGAGCAGAAGTCCCTGCCTAAGAGTAGATCTAGCATCATAAAGCAGAGTTGATCGCGCGCCTAGAAATAGGGTGACGAGATTTTGCCGGATTAGGGTGAAACCTAATATGAGAGTCCATAGATCGAGTTAATGCGATTCTAGAGGTTTTAATTAGAAAGAGATTTCAATTAATCAACCTAGGGTTAGATGTTAGTCGCCTCGAGAGAGGGATTAATATAACTTAGGGAATCCTACGGATCAAGTCAAATGAATAAATTGTCTGGTTCAGAGTTAGATAACAAGTGAAGTCTAAGTGGATTCTTCTTTGGGTGTCGTCTTAATCAATTGGTTCTTCCCTGAACTTATTTTCCCAATTTCATTCTTGTAACATCTTGGCAATAGGGGCTTAGCATTATTCTATGTTGCTGTGTGGTGACATGTTTTGTTTGCCATTTTGATGTGTTTGGGGTTAGGCTTGAACCCTGGTGAAAATTTTGTGTAAGCGTTTTAGGGGGGAAACTAGCCGAGGTAGAACTTAGGAATTAAAATTTGTGTTTGATGACACAAGAAAAGAGGTGGTAAAGTGGCTTGGAGATGCCACCTAGAGTGCTAGAAGTGGCGTCATAAGGGAGAAGCAGCAGGGTGGAGGTTCGAGTCTCGTAAGCCTCACTTAGGTGCTTTAATTTTTGCATTTAGGGAGCTAAGGTGGTGGTTTTGGCAAGGGCTCTTCAAGGTTGTTGGAAGAATGATTCAAACATTTTGAATGAATGGCCATGAGGGACTTGGGGAGTTTGAACGGGTCAACAAGGATTGAATAAGAGAAGAAGAGTGAAAGGGGCAGAAAATCAAGGGATTCTTCAAGTTGATGGAGTAGTGGCCGGTTGTGGGAAGCTGGGAGAGGGCAAAAGAATCGGTTTTGGGTACTAAGCTAGGGGTGTACCGAATTTGTGGAGGGAGCTCCTTTGTTTCATTTTTACCAATTCGGGTTGTCTAAGCTTAGTAGGTGTCGAATTGCCCTAGTGCATTTTGGTGCAATCTTAGTCCTCATTTGTGAATTTTTGGCATTTAACATCTTCAATCGCAAGACTACCCTCTCCTTTTGTTTCTTTTCAATTTATTCTTTCATTGGAGTGTTAGCCGAACCTTCAGTGAGTTTTCTTCTTTTCTCCTAGCCGAACTCTAGCAATATTTTGTCTCCTCTGATTCTTCTTTCCCTTGACAGAATCACATTCTACATTCACCCATTTGCTTTGACTTCTTCACACCATAGCCGAATCTTTCTTCTTCTATTTCTTTTTCTTTTTTTGGTGTTCTTTGTTCTCTCTTGAGCTTAATCACTATTGTTTGTCTATCGTAACCTATTTTTTTCCCATAGTCGAATTACCCTGGTAGCAAGACAATCGTGTCTCTTATTTACCACTATCAATCGAATATCAAGAAGCATCCCTGTGGGTTGTCGAAAGTCTTTTCCACAGTTGGGTCCTATCGTCCATGGTAAGGGAGACTTTCTCTTTTTCTTCTTTCTTATTATTTTTGGTTCTATGGGGTCGTAGCCGAATGGTTATTATGGCTTTGATGGTTGGATGTCGATTAATCCCTCTTCTTCTTTCATACTTTGGAACAATTACTCCGGGAAGTCGCGATTGCCGAATAGTTGTAGTTCAAATACCGGTCTATGGCAAAAATTTGGAGTTTTCTTGGTCTGGATGGGTATTATAGGAGGTTTGTCGAGGGTTTTCATTAATTACTACGCCATTAACCAATTTGCTATGAAAAGGGATACCATTTGTCTGGTCAGATAAACAACAGGCAAATTTTGAGAAGCTGAAGAGGATCTTAACTGAGGCTCCAATATTGATTCAGCCTGAGGCTGGGAAGGAGTTTGTTGTCTACTGCGATGCATCGCACATAGGATTGGGATGTGTGTTGATGCAGGAAGGGAAGGTGGTGGCATATGCGTCTCCGCAGTTGAGACTGCATGAAGGGAATTATCCCACGCATGATCTGGAATTGGCTGCAGTAGTGTTTGCTTTGAAAACCTGGAGACATTATTTGTATGGGGAGAAGTCCGTTATCTACACGGACCATAAGAGCTTGAAGTATCTCCTTACCCAAAAGGAGTTGAATTTAAGGTAGTGACGCTGGGTTGAGTTGTTAAAGGACTATGATTGCTCGATTGAATACCATCTGGGTAAAGCTAATGTAGTGGCAGACGCGTTGAGTCGTAAAGTGATATCAGACTTGAGGGCAATGTTCGCCCATTTCAGCTTGTATGATGATGGAAGTGTGTTAGCAAAATTGCAAGTGAAGCCTTCTTGGGTCAGTCAGATTAAAGAGAAGCAATTGTCTGATGAATCGCTAAGCTTGAAACTTTAGTTAGTGGCAAGTGGTAAGACAGAAGATTTTAGTGTGAACAATGATGGGATACTATGTTTTCGAGGGAAAGCTTATATGCTGAAGGATTCTGAATTGAGGCGGAAGATTCTACAGGAAGTGCATAATAGCCCATACGCTATGCATCCTGGTGGAAGCAAGATGTATAGGGATCTACGAGAACAGTTTTGGTGGCCGGGTCTGAAGCAAGAAGTGACTGAGTATGTGGGTAAATGCTTGACATGTCAAAAAGTGAAGGCGGAACAGCAAGTGCCTTCAGGGTTGCTACAGCCAGTGAAGATACCACTTTGGAAGTGGGAGAGGATAACGATGGATTTTGTGAGTGGGCTACCTTTTACACCTATGAAGAAAGATTTAGTGTGGGTAATGGTGGATCTGTTGACGAAATTCGCTCACTTCATTCCTGTTCGGGTTGATTACTCACTACAGAAGTTAGCCAAACTTTATGTGGCAGAGGTTGTGAGGTTGCATGGGGTTCCTGTTTCTATCATATCAGACAGAGGCCCCAGGTTTACGTTGAGGTTTTGAAAGGCGTTGCTTCAGGCATTGGGTGCAAGATTGGATTTCAGCACAGCGTTTCATCCACAGACTGATGGTCAGTCTGAGAGGGTAATTCAAATCTTGGAAGATATGTTGAGGGCTATGTCATTGACTTCAAGGGTAGTTGGGAGGAGTTTCTACCGTTGGCAGAATTTGCATACAACAACAGCTACCAGTCTAGTATTCAGATGGTGCCCTATGAAGCGTTGTATGGACGGAAGTGTCATACTCCTACTTGTTGGACGGAGTTGGGTGAGCGTCAGATGTTGGGACCAGAATTGGTTCCGAAAACAGAGGAGAAAGTTAAGTTGTTTTGAACTCGATTGAAAGAGGCTTCTGACAGGCAAAAATCTTATGCAGATCTTATCGGGTTTTCTTAAAGGTTTCACCGTGGAAGAAAGTTCTAAGGTTTGGACGGAAGGGTAAGCTGAGCCCCAGATTCATCGGGCCTTATCATGTATTGAAGCGTGTGGGACCGATAGCTTATTAGCTCGAGCTACCTTTGGAATTGAGACAGATTCATGATGTGTTCCATGTTTCGATGTTAAGGCGCTACCATTCAGATTCATCTCACAAAGTGCCGCTGGAAGAAATCGAGGTAAGATCAGATTTATCTTTTGAAGAGGAACCAGTTCGTATACTAGATCAGGACGTAAAGGTGTTGCGGAGAAAAATGGTTTCGTTGGTTAAAGTGTTGTAGAGGAATCATGGTACAGAGGAAGCCACGTGGGAGCCAGAGGAGTTGATACGACAGCAATACCCTTATCTCTTTTCACCAGGTAAATTTTGAGGTCGAAATTTCTTTAAGTGGGGTAGAACTGTAACATCCTGGAAATAGAGTCTTAGCATTATTCTATGTTACTGTGTGGTGACATGTTTTGTTTTCCATTTTGATGTGTTTGGGGGTCTCGGGAAGCCTCGGGGTTAGGCTTGAGCCTTGGTGAAAATTTTGTTTAAGCGCTTTAGGGGGGAAACTAGCCGAGGTAGGACTTAGGAATTAATATTTGTGTTTGATGACACAAGAAAAGAGGTGTTAAAGTGGCTTGGAGACGCCACCTAGAGTGCTAGAAGTGGCGTCACAAGGAAGAAGCAGCAGGGTGGAGGTTCGAGTCTCATAAGCCTCACTTAGGTGCTTTAATTTTTGCATTTAAGGAGCTAAGGTGGTGGTTTCGGCAAGGGCTCTTCAAGGTTGTTGGAAGAATGAGTCAAACATCTTGAATGAATGGCCATGAGGGACTTGGGGAGTTTGAACGTGTTAACAAGGTTTGAATGAGTGAAGAAGAGTGAAAGGGGGAGAAAATCAAGAGATTCTTCAAGTTAGTGGAGTAGTGGCTGGTTGTGGGAAGCTGGTAGAGGGGAAAAAAATCGGTTTTGGGTGCTAAGCAAGGGGGTGTGCTGAATTTGTAGAGGGAGCTCCTTTATTTCATTTTTACCAATTTGGGTTGTCTAAGCTTAGTAGGTGCCGAATTTCCCTAGTGCATTTTGGTGCAATCTTAGTCCTCATTTGTGAATTTTCGGCATTTAACATCTTCAATCACAAGACTACGCTCTGTTTCTGTTTCTTTTCAATTTCTTCATTCATTGGAGTGTTAGCCGAACCTTCAGTAAGTTTTCTTCTTTTCTCCTAGCCGAACTCTAGCAATATTTCGTCTCCTCTGATCCTTCTTTCCCTTGACAGAATCACTTCCTACATTCACCCATTTACTTTGACTTCTTCACACCATAGCCGAATCTTTCTTCTTCTATTTCTTTTTCTCTTTTCGGTGTTTTTTGTTCTCTCTTGAGCTGAATCACTATTGTTTGTCTATCGCAACCTATTTCTTTCCCATAGTCGAATCACCCTGGTAGCAAGACAATCGTGTCTTTTCCACAGTTGGGTCCTATCGTCCAAGGTAAGGAAGACTTTCTCTTTTTCTTCTTTATTATTCTTTTCGGTTCTATGGGGTCGAAGCCGAATGGTTATTATGGCTTTGATGGTTGGATGTCGATTAATCCCTCTTCTTCTTTCATGCTGTGGAATGATTATTCCAGGAAGTCGCGGTTGCTGAATTGTTGTAGTTCAAATCCCGAAGGCTTGTTGGTTGCCGAACTCTACCTTTCATTCGGGTTCCTGAGGTAAGAGACTTTCCCGATTTCAAGTTATCTACTTCTTATATTCCTTTTCGTTGCCTTAACCACACGTCCTCTTCTTTAAGTACTGATCAACTCTCTGTATGGATCCAACTGCTAGTCAATCTAAAGAAGGGAGCGAACCCATTGTAGTGACTCCTAAGTTTAAGAAGCGAACGGTATCGGCAGTTCGAGACTGGCCACTGGGTTGTGGACTAGCCTCAGAGCAGGATAGACAGATAACCGTCGTTCCGGTTAACGAGAGTGTCGACGCAGAAAGCATAGTATTATGTGTTACCAGGTGTGTACTACTCACACATCTTCATTGTTGTTGTTATTACGTTGTTAACTAAAAAGGGCGAAAAGCTGAAATAACTAATATGATAGATTAAACTACCCATACAGGTAAAGGTTGGAGATGCCGGGTAAGTTCTTCGATATCGATGTTGCTGTTAATATGCATGTATGTATATTTTGATGTTAGGCATGTATGAAAAATAATATGTTATACACTGATATATTGCATTGCATACATACATATTGTGCACAATGAAAAGAGCATGGGCTCGGGATTGAATGAAGGAGGAGGGAGAATCAGTGACTACGATCACGAGTGACTTTTGTCACTAGTGGTCTAAGTACCACGATGGTTTAAACCACGAATGAACTGAGGAGTGACTATTGTCACGAGTGGTCAAGCACCACGGTGGTTAATACCACCATTGCTTATATTAGTGACTTGTCTCGGTGGTCTATGACCATAGTGGGTTGGCCCCACGTATGCTTTATTAGTAGAGATCGTCACGGTGGTCCATGGCCATGGTGGGTTGGCCCCACGATTATATTACAGTGACTTTGTCACGAGTGACTATGGTCATGAGTGGTCTAGGACCACGGTGGTTATGAACCATAGTGGCATAATAACACGGGTTTTTTGGATGGAGAGATGATCTGGGATGGGTTGCATTGCATGCACAATAACATGAACTGTATTGAGTGGGCTAAGGCCCAAATTGCGTTACGTGGGGAAATGTACACACTGAGTCTCGATGACTCACCCTTTTGCTAATTTTGCAGGTGACCAGTAGATGGCGGGTTTTGGGCCGAGACGGACTCGAGGTGGCCATGCGTTGCGGTTTCTTTAGTAAACTTGAACTTTAACTTTCATTTATTTTTATTTTGGGATTTTGGATTTGTAATAAGGCCGCTTTAACTTTAATTTGGGAATTGTTAATAAGTTGATTTTTTTCGTGCTATGAACCATTGAAAAATGAGGTTTTCCCTAAAAGCATAACAAGAAGTTTTCCAAATTCACGATAGACGGGTATTAAGCAGTTAACAAATAACGCTTGGAGTTTTCTTAACATTTCAGATGTTATTTTCAAAGAAATCAAGCACCTCAAGATTTATTTCAATTTTCACCTTTCAAATATTCCACTAAGTTCAATTTTGATAAAATAAGCCTATTTTTAGCATCCAAATGGCTTAATTACTTAAAAGAAAGAAAATATATTTGGTTATAATGGTAACGTTAGTATTAGCAAAACAGGTTTGATTAACAAAAAGGCTCTTAACCTGGGTTCATCAAACAAGATAATTTCTCAAATCGTGATGTTTTACAAAGTTTTTAAATCTACTTCTTCTGTAGCAATCCAGATCCGATCGTAATGTTTTGATCGGGTTTGGGGTGTTACAATTATTCTTTGTCTTAGAGTCTTTAGTTTAGTAGTTAGTTAATTTTAGATTAGATAAACAACTCCTTTAATTCTTAGGCTAAATAATAAAAAGAGAGTTAGTATTAGTACTTTTAGTTCTTTTGGGTTCGACAATCTGGTCTTGCCTAAACTATACTATTGTTCGACATGTGCGCTTGCCTCAAATCGTTGTCATAGTTAGTTTCTAGGTTTGATCATTCTTTATATAAATTTTAAGATTTTGACATTGCATAAAACAAAGATCAAGTTTTTGGCGCCGTTGCCGGGGAACTAAAATATGAAGAACGCTTAATTTTTATTACTTTAGCCATTTTTTATTTATTGCAATTTATTTTCATTATTATTTCTTATTTTTATTTTTTTTTACTTTGCTAATTTTTCCTCTATTTGCTTTTGGCAGATAATTTTAGTTTATAGAGAAGATGGCACTGAATAATTATCAGTGGCAAGTCATGAGGACAATTTCTACTAAAGCAGCCAGTGTCTTCAAGCTCGACGTGGTCACCAGGTTATCTAACTAGCTAGAGATGATGAATAAAAAGATTGATGATTTGTATAGTCTCTCGCAGGTACACCCAGCAATGCAATATGACTCGAATCTAGAAGGCATGGCGAATACTGAGTACCCACCCTACGGATATGGCTGACAAAATTTATAGCGGTGACAGAAACTTGTTTCCAAAACACTGAAATAGCACTCAAAAATTAACTTGAGACATCGACAAAGGAGCTCAAGGATCAAATCGGGCAGCTTGCTAAGCTGATATTAGAACAACCACGAGAAAGCTTGCCAAGCAACACTAAAACCAACCTAAAAGAGCAAATTCAAGCCGTAGTAGCTCATGATAGTGAAAGGTTAGTGGAATCTGACCCGAGGCAAGAGCCTGTGGTAAGTGAAGATAAGGTTGAGGTATGCCAGGATTCACCAAACCCAGTAATTACAGAGTACCAAACTCATATGCCATACCCCAATGCGATAAAGAAAGACCACCCAGAGGAACAACTCAGTAAGTCTCTTAAACTTTCAAAGAAATTTCATATTAACTTACCATTTCTTGAAGCTCTTTCGCAGATGCCAGATCCTAGACCTCTTGTCGATAAAGAAGAAATTCATGAGGAATGAAGGCTTTGGATCGATGAACTAGACCAATGGAAGACACGCTTCAAGGAGAGACTAAAAACAGACGAAGCAAAAATGAGGCAACTCCACGACAAACTTAATGATGGGACAACCCATCTTAAGATAGGAGATCAGGTACTCAAAATCTTCCCAGATGGAACAGTCGAGGTAACTAGTCCTAAAATCAGCACCTTTAAGGTAAACACTACCCGACTTAAACTTTATATCAATAACCGAATTGATTACATAAGAAAGGATTTTCACCTCCTCAAACCATCATGATTATGCGAATGAAAGGTAAGTCTAGCTCAAGACTTTAAACGAGCGCTTCTCGGGAGGCAACCCGAGCACTAACTGTACTAACTAGTTTCGTTTTATTTCTTTTCGTATTTAGGCATAGGTTTCCATACCCACACGGCCTTGCACACGACCGTGGCCGTGTGGGTACCACAGGTAGGTAAAAGGGCGTGGCCATAGACGTGTGGCAATCGGACAAAATATTTCCCAAAACACAGGCTACATCTCTATTTAAACCCCCTTCTTCCTTTTTCTTTTCTAGTTGTCCTTCTTCTATCATTTTCAATTAATTACTTTTATTTTTATCTTTACTTTCTTTCTTATTTTCTTCTTATTCTTCATCCCATTTAGATTTAGCTTAGGAGATATCAAGCTGGCTACTTCGAGGACTCAATTTCAAACAGTTCGAGGCGCTTCCCTACGTTTACCTCCAATCCTATCCGATTTCTTTTCATTGACTTTGTAACACCCCTAACCCATATCCATCGTCGGACTAGGGTTAAAGGTGTTACCGAACAGATCGGAAACATTTTCAGAAGTTCATACATTCATCCATCAGTCTCAAACATATTGTCCCTTAATACGGTCAACGAGACCTAAAACATGCTTATAAACTGGGTCGGGACTAAACTGAAACACTTACAGACATTTTCGGAATTAAACCTTTTCTAAGTTTCAGCCTCCCATGGCTGTTAGACACACGTGTGGTCGAAACTGACTTAGTTCCCACGGCCACCAAGCATGCCCGTATGCCGTCCATGTGACATTATAGACCATTTTCAAGGCCAAAATTCCACCCACTTGGGTCTTACCTATAAGTAATATTATCAACACAATTCATGCATACTAGACAACCAAAATAACCATTCAATCTAAACATTCAACATTCCATTTCAACCATGCCAACTTCCAATACCAAAACACATATATATCAAGTATAATTCATCCAAATGCTTACCCAAAACCTTGACTAATTCATGTATAAACTAACCATGCCGAAAACATACTTCGCTTATCACATTCATTTAAGTAAATTCTCAACTCATAAATAGCCAAATCACATGGCTAAGTTCATATAACAAACTTATACCAAATACTAGCCTATACATGTCATATCTAACTATATACATTTCCAAAGTGTACCAAAATGAGTTTGGTGGTGTGATGATGATCCTTGACGGTCCCGAGCCTTAAGTAGCTTTAACAACTTATAAAACAGAGAAAACACACACACAGAGTAAGCTTTCCAAAAGCTTAGTAAGTCATAATATAAACAAACTTAGCATAGAAGACATTTATATACTCATAGATACATTGGCACATCTAAATCACTTAGCTAATTATCACATATATACTTTGGTCCATGAACTTGGCCATATTTGCCACATTCATCAATATAAAAGTCTCATATACCCAAAGCTCTTTCATACTTAATATCACATCTCATATTGTTATCCAAACATACATAATCATCATAGTAAGATCACATAGGAACTTACCTTATATACACACTTAGTGAATGAATCAATGTGCCTGAAACGAATTCACTATTTACATGGCCATTTCGTCTCACAGACTTGCCCGTTGAACCGTAAGGAATCTAGTAGGATACTCAAAAAGCTCGGAATAGTCGTACAATGCCAACGTCCCAGACGAGGTCTTACATGTAATCAAATATCGATGCCACTATCCCAGACAGGGTCTTACACGTAAAGATCATATCAATGCAACGGCCCAGACGTGGTCTTACACGTAACGCTCATATTGATGCCTACGCCCAGATGAGGTCTTACACGAAACCTCAAATCAACGCCAATGTCCCAGACGTGGTCTTACATGATAAAACAGAACCGATACCAATGTCATGACATAGCTAATCCTATCGATTCCTAGGTTCGTATAGGACTTCTCGGACATTGTCACCGTAACATCCCAAATTAGGTCCTAGTCAGAAGAGTGGTTTCGAGATCACAAATCCGACGAGGAAAATTTTATTTTTATTATATTTTTATGGTCTACAATTTCACGGAATGATTTCATGAAAATCTCATTCAAAATTTTGACGTTTCGGCACTCAATTTAGTCAAAAGGATTAAATTGTAAAAAGTGCAAAAGTTGAGTTCTACATGCTAGAGGTATCCAATTGTTATGAAATTTTAAATTCGAGGTCCTTAAATAATAATTATACCATTGGTTAAGTTGGTGGACAGAAATGGACACGGATGGGTATGTTTCAAAAGATTTTTTAAGGGGCATTTTGGTAATTTAATGAATTAAATGAATTAAAAAACAAAATTTAAATGCCAAATTTGTCCATCTCCAAGCTTAGGACGAATTTAAGATGTGGGAAGCCATGGATAGGGTTTTCAAGCTTTCCAATCTTCATGGTAAGTCCATTCTAGCCCCGTTTTTCATGTTCTTTACATTTTTAAAGTCCCGATAACTTGATTTAGCTTATTCTAGCAATAATTTAACCTAGGGTTCATATTTGGAAAAATACCCATAGGTGAAATGTGTTTATTTTGACGTTTTATTGTAGAATATGAAGCTTAGAATTATGTTAAACAACTTTTACTAAGTGATTTTAAGTGAAAACGAGTAAAACGACAAAATCGGCAAAAATACCTAATGTACATAAATGCATGTTAGAGCAAGAATTTGATGTTGCCATAGAAGAGAAAAAAGATTAGCATGTTATAGAACATAAGAATAAGGGTTGAAGTTTAATTTACGACCATTGGGGAAAAAGTGCAAATATGTGAAAGTTTAGGGGTCAGAGTGTAATTTGAAAAAAAATATGATTTTTGGACCCATATGAATAATGTGACTAATTAGTAGGCAAAATGTGATATAGATCAAGGAAATTGAGATTCGGGGCTTAAATCGGGAAAATACAAGGTTATGGATTAAAATGGTAAATTGTCGTTTTTGGATCTGAGGTAAGTTCGTGTGTTAATAATAATGCAACACCATGCTTTAATTGTAATTATCTATTGATATGACATAAATTGTATGACTTAATATGTTTATGAGAAGTTGATGTATGGTATGGAAAATGTGATGTTTGTTGTGTTATGTGAAATTGAATGGCAAATTAATGTTACATGAATTGAATGTTAAATTAATATTACATGGGTTGTATGAGTTGCTACACGGTTGTACTTGATGAGATTTGGACAAGTAAGTTCAAATAACCTAAAGTAAACCCATAATATGCCTAAATGCATGTTTTATGAATGTATGATAGTTGTACAAAATGATGGGATGAAAATTTATGAATTGGTAAAATGTTGAAAAGTGAGAATTCCCGGTTGAACCTTCGAAATAGAAAAGATACGAATGAGGTAGCTAGGTCACATGTGTGGTACTATGTGTAGGCCACTATGTGTACAAGAGAGCTACGAGCTGGTTTTAGGTCACGTGTGTAGTACTAAGTGCAGGCTACTACGTGTACCAGACGGATAGGTCGCACGTGTAGTACTAAGTGCAGGCTACTATGCGTACCCGATAGTTTCGATCACATGTGTGGTACTAATTGCAGGCCACTATGTGCAAGTGATGGTTTTAGTCACATGTGTAGTACTAAGTGCAGGTTACTATGTGTACCAGACAGCTTCAACTACAAGGGTGGTACTATGTGTAGGCCACCTTGTATCTATTATTATTCTGATAAGTTCAACAGGAAGTTGACTAAGTGAAAATACATGTGATTGTGTAACGACTAAGTGTAATTGAATACGATCATGTTATGAATATGTACAAGTGTGAATGTGACCAACTGAGAAATGTGGCAAATGTATGTATGAACAATATGTTCGATATGTAATCGGAAATTGGAAAGATTGATATAGGTAAGTGATGAACACAACTAAAGTGAAAGAGAGAGCAAAAATTTACAATAAAACTATATGACAGCAGCAGTGACATGAGTTTGAAAATCACCAAATATAGTAGAAATTGAATTATATGTTGGATGAGATATTAATTTAAATCTTATTGAGTCTATTTTCATATAAAAGAAACATAGCAAACAAATGATTTGTATAGTTTTAGATATTTGAATTTCTGTGAGACTGGTTCAGAATGATTACGTGATCCCCTATTCTGCCTTTGCAAAATCATTAAAAATTGTACAAAAATAATTGTGGGATATAATTCATATGCCTGAAATCCTGAATGAAACTATTTTCAAATTAACTAAATAAAAAGGTCATATGAACTCTGTACGAGGAGAAAATTGATTCGTAGTAAAGAGAGGTCAAAATAGTTAAACAGTGAAACAGGGGAGAATTTAAAGAATAAACTGTACTAATTGGCTAAATCAAAAATTCTGACAATTTTATGGTAAGAGGATATGTGAGTCTAGTTTCATGGAAAATTAATGGATCTTAATTTGGAGTACCATATCTCCAGATATAAATAATTTAATTATTGTGAGTCGAGAAAACAACTTAACTGGAATTTGAATAAATAGAAAGAATATGAAAATAGCATGTTAGCGCATTGCTTATTATTTTCATACGAGCTTACTAAGAGTAAAGCTTACTCCCTCCTGTCTATTTCTTTTATTTTTTGTGAGGTCAGCTCAGGGTTGGAGATAGTCAGAGGCAGCTTCACACTATCGAGCCATTATCCTTGGAGTAATGGCATATGTATGTTAAATGTTTTCAAGTGAGTGGTATATATAGGGACTTAATTTTTCTATGATGGATGTTGTTGTGATTATTCAAATGTATTGGCTTATATTGATTTGTTTATTATAGCCATGAGATGTGGCTTGTGATGATTTTGACTTGTAAGCCTATTTGTCCATGGTATGTGTTAATGTCTTGTTATGTGGTATAAGTGATTAAATAGATGACAAGGTCAAATGCATGTATTTGAAAAGTTGTAATTTTGGGTGAAATTTTGTAACCCGATTTTGTATGATTGTGAATGTTTTAGTCCGATAATGCCTCGAACCCTATCCCAGAGTTAGATACGAGTGAGGGGTGTTACATTTAGTGGTATCAGAGCTATGGTTTAGTCGGTTCTCGAACTAACCTAGCATGAATGAGAGTCTAGCTATACATTCCACCAATTCGTGATAGTGTGATGTCTTCCAACGCAAATGAGAACCATCTTGTTTGGGCAGAGGTACTCTCCAACTGAGCTACACCAACCATGTTAAATGTGATGCTAAGGTATTCGGGTAAAGTATAGTTATGATAAGCCTGGATTTAAAAAAATGATGAATAAAAGTTCATGATATACGTGATAACATGTGAAATTGAAGTTCATGTTGCGTTGAATACTCAAGCTTGTTTGATGCTCATATGATGTTGTACACTTGACTTACTTGATTAAGTGAATGTGATAAATAGAAATCCACAAAGGTGTGAATAAAGAATTATACTATGATGAGCTTACATATGTTTAAATGATGATTCCATGATGCGTATGATTGATTTACTTGAGCGAATGCATATGTTTGGGTGACTTATCATAAATATTGATAGAACAAATGTCTACGTATGCTTGTTTGAATAAGTATGATTGGAAAACTCGCATAGCTTAAATAAATGTCCTAAATTGATTGAACTGAGTTATATGACTATAATGATGAAATAATGTCACATGTACATGTGTATGAGAGACAAGTCAGGGATCTTATGACCCCACCCCCTTACCAGAGTGGTGTTTTGTGAAGGAATTCCACGAGATTCGTATTGAATAAGTTCACAAGTATGATACCAAAAGGGTTCAGCTATAGAATGATTATAAACATGATCAGAGATTAAATTGGATTGATAAGTAACGACAAGACTACTAAGATAAGATGTTGGGAAATGTATTAACTGGAAATTTCTTCTGAATTGAGCTTCTTTAATGAAAAGCATAATGTGAGATTTACGATGGCAGAAATAATTGAAGGAATAATGTTGAAAGGTAAGATACCATATTATGGCTGTCTTTTTCGAGGTATTCATTATGTTTAACTATCCTCGAAAATATTTTTTTTCGGTTAATACCCCACTGATAAAATCCTTGTTTTATGGGAGTGCTTTCTAATCACGATGTATAGATGAAAGTATTGACAGCCCGACTAGTACATAATCTGTATTGCTCTATGTCTCTTTGGCATTTCATTACATTCCATCTAATGGGACTTTATGAAATAATATGCATGATGATATAAATTTGTTTCTCCTAATTGATTGTCTATTCAATATACATAAATGGGAAGGCATATTATCCTTATTGCATTTAATCCCAGTGGCTTGGATTGATGTATTCTTCTGGACTTCTTTTCTCTGAAGAATTATCAAGATCCTTCATATTTTTCTTATGAACATTTTTCTGGGTCTTTCTTTATGATATGGTATGTTGGATTTTTGTACCTTGGATATATATATCTTGGATTCCACTGTCTTGGATTTCTTTATTCTGGTTTTCTTGTGATCTTTATCTCATAAATTACCAATGATCGCTCGTATCCAAGGTATGTTTTTCAACTTATGATGACTATGTCAATTATGAATGTGCTTCTGGCTTGATTATAGTAACATGATGACCCCCGTATCTGGATTTCCCTAAATCATCATGTAAAGAACTGATATCAATAAAGGCATAAATAATGGAATTTCAGTTGCAATTTGTATTGTGGATTCCATTCCTCGAGTAAGTTAATCAAAGTTAATGCATTCAGTTGAAGCATTTTTGTTATCTTAAGCTAAATAAGACCCTGGATTTTAATGCAGGCTAAAATAAAAGCTTTTAGCACTATTTATAAGATAGTGAAGATTATGAGGAACTAAACCACTCTTCTGGTAAGATTTTCGAGGACAAAAATCCTTAAAGGGGGGAGAAATGTATCATCCCGAATTAGGGCCTAGTCGGAACAGTGGTTTTGAAATCACAAATTCGACGAGGAAAATTTTATTTTTATTATATTTTTATGGCCTACAATTTCACGGAATCATTTCGAGAATATCTCATTCGAAAATTTTGATGTTTGGGCACTCAATTTAGTCAAAAGGACTAAATTGTAAAAAGTGAAAAAGTTGAGTTCTACATGTTATGAAATTTTAAATTGGAGGTCCTTAAATAATAATTAGACCATTGGTTAAGTTGGTGGACAGAAATGGACATGGATGGGTATGTTTCAAAAGATTTTTTTAAGGGGCATTTTGGTAATTTAGTGAATTAAATGAATTAAAAACAAAATTTAAATGCCAAATTTGTCCATATTCAAGCTTAGGCTGAATTTAACATGTGGGAATCCATGGATAGGGTTTTCAAGCTTTCCAAGCTTCATGGTAAGTCCATTCTAGCCCCGTTTTTCATGTTCTTTATGTTTTTGGAGTCCTGGTAACTTGATTTAGCTTATTCTAGCAATAATTTAACCAAGGGTTCATATTTGGAAAAATACCCATAGGTGAAATGTGTTTATTTTGATGTTTTATGGCACAATATGAAGCTTAGAATTATGTTAAATAAGTTTTACTAAGGGATTTTAAGTGAAAACAAGTAAAACGACATAATCGGCAAAAATACCTAATGTACATAAATGCATGTTAGAGCAAGAATTTGATGTTGCCATAGAAGGGAAAAATTATCAGCATGTTATATAACATAAGAATAAGGGATGAAGTTTAATTTACGAGCATTGGGGCAAAAGTGCAAATATGTGAAAGTTTAGGGGTCAAAGTGGAATTTGTAAAAAAATATGGTTTTTGTACCTGTATGAATAATGTGACTAATTAGTAGGCTAAATGTGATATAGATCAAGGAAATCGAGATTCGGGCTTAAATCGGGAAAATACAAGGTTATGAATTAAAATGGTAAATTGCCGTTTCTGGATCCGAGGTAAGTTCGTGTGTTAATAATAATGCAACACCATGCTTTAATTGTAATTCTCTATTGATATGACATAAATAGTATGACTTAATATGTTTATGAGAAGTTGATGTATGGTATGGAAAATGAGATGTTTGTTGTGTTATGTGAAATTGAATGGCAAATTAATGTTACATGAATTGAATGTTAAATTAATATTACATGGGTTATATGAGTTGCTACACGGTTGTACCTGACGAAATTTGGACAAGTAAGTTCGAATAACCTAAAGTAAACCCATAATATACCTAAATGCATGTTTTATGAATGTATGATAGTTGTATAAAATGATGGGATGAAAATTTATGAATTGGTAAAATGTTGAAAAGTGAGAATTCCCGGTTGAACCTTCGGAATAGAAAAGATACGAATGAGGTAGCTAGGTCACATGTGTGGTACTAAGTGTAGGCCACTATGTGTATAAGAGAGCAACGAGATGGTGTTAGGTCACGTGTGTAGTGTAGTACTAAGTGCAGGCTACTACATGTACCAGACGGATAGGTCGCAAGTGTAGTACTAAGTGCAGGCTACTCTGCGTACCCGATAGTTTCGATCACATGTGTGGTACTAATTGCAGGCCACTATGTGCAAGTGATAGTTTTGGTCAAATGTGTAGTACTAAGTGCAGGCTACTATGTGTACCAGATAGCTTCGGCTACAAGGGTGGTACTATGTGTAGGACACCGTGTATCTGATATTATTCTGATGAGTTCAACGGGAAGTTGACTAAGTGAAAATACATGTGATTGTGTAACGACTAAGAGTAATTGAATACGATCATGTTATGAATAAGTACAAGTGTGAATGTGACCAATTGAGAAATGTGGCAAATTTACCTATGAACAATATGTTCGATATGTAATTGGAAATTGGAAAGATTGATATAGGCAAGTGATGAACACAACTAAAGTGAAAGAGAGAGCAAAAATTTACAATAAAACTGTTTGGACAGCAGCAGTGACATGAGTTTGAAAAATTACCAAAAATAGTAGCAATTGAATTATAAGATGGATGAGATATTAATTTAAAGCTTATTGAGTCTATATTCGTATAAAAGAAACATAGCAAACAAATTATTCGAATATTTTTAGATATTTGAATTTCTATGAGACTGATTCAGAATGATTAAGTGATCCCTTGTTCTGCTTTTGAAAAATCATTAACAGTTGTACAAAAATAATTGTGGGATATAATTTATATGCCTGAAATCCTGAATGAGTCTATTTTCAAATTAACTAAATACAAAGGTCATATGAACTCTGTAAGAGGAGAAAATTGATTCGTAGTGAAGAGAGGTCAGAATAGTCAAATAGTGAAATAGGGGAAACTGTACTAATTGGCTGAATCAAAATGTCTAAAAATTTTATGGTAAGAGGATATGTGAGGCTAGTTTCATGGAAAATTAACGGATCTTAATTTGAGTACCGTAGCTCCTGATATAAATAATTTAATGACTGTGACTCGAGAAAACAACTTAACTAGAGTTTGAATAAATAAAAAGAATATGAAAATAGCATGTTATCGCATTGCTTCTTATTTTCATGCGAGCTTACTAAGTGTAAAGCTTACTTCCTCCTTTCTATTTCTTTTAGTTTTGTTAGGTCAGCTCAGGGTTAGAGATTGTCGGAGGTAGTATTACACTATCGAGCCATTATCCTTGGAGTATTGGCATATGTATGTTAAATGTTTTCAAGTGAGTGGCATGTATAGGGACTTAATTTTTCTATGATGGATGTTGTTGTGATTAGTCAAATGTATTGGCTTATGTTGATTTGTTGATCATAGCCATGAGATGTGGCTTATGTTGATTTTGGCTTGTAAGCCTATTTGTCCATGGTATGTGTTAATGTCTTGTTATGTGGTATAAGTGATTAAATAGATGACAAGGTCAAATGGATGTATTTGAAAAGTTGTAATTTTGGGTGAAATTTGGTAACCCGGTTTTGTATGATTGTGAATGTTTAAGTCCGATAATGCCTCGAACCCTGTCCCAAAGTTGGATACGGGTGAGGGGTGTTACAGTCACTAAGTAATCCTTATCTCAGAATTCATGAACCGATCATATCATAAGTATTCATCGATAACAATAGTCACTAAGTAATCCTTATTTGCATAATGACTTACCTCGGATTCGATTTACCAGAAACGGAAATGGCTACTCGGTTACTTTTGCTTTCCCACGATCTAAATTCGTTTTCCTCGGTTCTTGATCTAAACATATTCAGATTTAACTCTTTTATGCACTAACTTATTCAATTCAATTCAAGGACACACATTTAGGGCTATGTAAAAATTAACCGTCACATTTGCACAATTTATCAATTTAGTCCATTTTTCTCAAAACATCAATTCAATTCAAAGAGACACATTTAGGGCGTGTGTCTAGGTCGTGTGATTCAAGTCAGTGTCGTAGGAGCCAGCGCATTACTAGCTGCATCATCAGCAGCTGATTGATCGGGATCCATATACTACATAAAAACAAAATTTAGAATTATTAGAAGCTACCACACTATCATTATATACTTATGGCATGCATGGCTAGACTCTCACACACACTACGGTAGTCCGAGAACCGACTAAACAGTAGCTCTGATACCACTGACTTGAATCACACGACCTAGACACATGCCCATATGGCTGGCCCGTGGTCATCTCTGATTAATCCACACAGCCTGGGCACGCCCGTGTGCTTCAACCATGTGGTGATTCAAATTCTAATTTCAAGGTGCAGACTTCACACGGCCTATACACATGTCCGTGTGCCTACTCGTGTGAACAGGAACAATGCCATTTGCCAAGCTCTTTGCAAACTTCTAGATCATACCAGAAGAATCCATTCAACATATCATCGAACATACTCATATTCTGCAATCTAATTTTTCCATGAATGATTATATCAATTCATAAATAACAAAGCAAGCCATCAATCATGGCAATATACAAAATAGTTTGTCTTAAAATGGAGCCAACACACTTTTGGCCAAAATAACAAAATATTCTAACTAGTCTAGCCCTTATACATGCCATATACAAAAATCACTAAGTCTAGATATACTGAGATAAGCTACTAGTGTAGGCGGTCTTCTGGTTATTCACCTCTCCCGGCTCGGCCCTTAAACTCTATAAAACAAGGAAAAGAGAATGGGGAGTAAGCTTTAAGCTTAGTAAGTTTACATGTAAACAATATAACATTATAGTATGTGATAACCAACTATATAGCGTCATATATTGAGCAAGAAACACTCCACATTCATAATCATGCTTACTTATTCTTTTCAATTCCACATTCCTACCATATCACAAGCTTAATGCATACATTCATCAATAGGCTTTCCTGCACATAACGCCACAACATCATATACTACAACACATCATAATCTCATAATCAACTATTCATAATCAAATTACTCGGTGGGTTCGCACTTAGTCCATCATCAGTCTTTATCGGGATGGTATCGCACATAGCCTACCAAAAACATGATTACGGTGGTATCGCACATAGCCCACCAAAAGATATTTACGGTGGTATCGCACATAGCCCACCGATTAATAATTAGATGATGGTATCGCACCCAGCCTATCGTAATTAAGTAATATGGTGGTATCGCACTTAGCCCACCGTCAAGTATTGTAATTATACATTCACATATCTATTTCGTAATTCATATAACGATTATTCAATAACTACCATATTCAATCCACTTGAACCATTTAGGTTCTCAATCAAGCTATGCACTAATTATCAACAACAATGTATATATATATATATATAAAAGCATTGTTTACACATAAACTTACCTCGGTGCAAAACGTGTTAACTAACGGTTTAACCCGTCACTTTGCCCTTTCCGCAGTCAAGGTTCATTCTGCATTCTTCTTGATCTATAACAATGAAATTCATTCGTTTAGATCATTTTATGATCATAATGCATCAAAATCTACACTTGGGCAAAAATGACCATTTTGCCCTTGCATTATGGCAAAAATTACAATTTTGCCCCTAGGCTTGTAAATCATTTTTCAACACATTTTCTCAATAAACAAGCCTAGAAGAACATTTATTTCTCTTACAACTACTCACCATTCCAACCATTTCATGCATTTATGACACAAATTCACTCTTTGCATTTAAGTCCTATTTAGGTGTTTTCATGTTAACACCTTTCACAAAAGTTGTTTCTTATCTTCCTAACATTCATTTTCTTCCATAAAAACTCAGCTAACCACATATACTCTCTCATGGCAAGTTCCTAGACTTTCAACCTTATCACAAATTAGTCCCCTCATTAGCTAGCTTAAGCTTTGGGGACTCCAAAAGTACAAAAATCACTTACTTACTAGGGAATATGTTGGCTGAAAGTTTGAGCTTCAAAACCCTTGTTTTCTCTTCAAATTTTTGGTGGGAAGAAGGAGGAATACTAAAAGATGATATCTCATATTTTTGTTTTATTTTAGTCATTTTTTATCACCTAATCTCTACCAAATTTGACCAACATTTAATGCTATTGTCTCCTTCGTTCCTATGGCCGGCCATGCCCTCCTAATGGCCTAATTGCACTATAAAGACCTCCAATTTAACATTCCATGGCTATTTGACACTTGTACCTTGAAAAAAAGAACTTTTGCACTTTATGCGATATAGTCCTTTTTCATAATTAAGCATGAAATCATCAAAATTAAAGCACCAAAAATTCATGCACCCATATAATTATGCTACAACACATAAAACAACATCAAAATAATTTTCTTCGACCTCGGTTTAGTGGTCTCAAAACCATTATTCTGACTAGCCCCAAAATTGGGCTATTACAACTCTTCCCCCTTTAGAGATTTTCGCCCTCGAAAATATTACTAGTAAAGAGGTTTGGATATTGCCCTCTCCTTGCTTCTTCCGGTTCCCACGTAGCCTCTTCTACACCGTGTTTTTCCCATAACACTTTTATTGAGTCTATGTTCTTATTCCTCAACTATTTCACTTCTCGAGCCAAGATTTTAATTGGCTCCTTCTCATATGTCATATCCGGTCGTATCTCAATTTTTGTTGGAGGAATCACATGTGAAGGGTCAGAACGATACCGTCTTAACATTAATACATAAAACACATTATGTATTTTCTGTAACTCTACCGGTAAAGCCAACCAGTATGCTACTAGTCCAATCCTTTTGGTAATCTCATACATCCCTATAAATCACGGACTCAATTTCCCTTTTCGACCAAATCTCAATAATTTCTTCCATGGAGACACTTTTAAAAATACCTTATCGCCCACTTTAAACTTGATTTCCTTTTTTTTTTAAATCCGTATATGACTTTTGCCGGTCTGAAGCAGCTTTCAAACTATCCCGGATAACTTTCACTTTTTCCTCGGTCTCTTTAACTAGGTCAACCCCATGAATTAGCTTCTCACTAAGCTCGGTCCAATATAAAGGAGTCTGACACTTATGACCATACAAGGCTTCATACGGTGCCGTCTGTATACTCGACTAATAACTGTTGTTGTACGCAAATTTGACCAAGGGTAGGTATCTTTCCCAACTACCTTCGAACTGTAACACACAACATTGGAGCATATCCTCAAGAACTTGGATTACTCTCTCGGACTGACCGTCAGTTTGAGGATGGAATGCAGTACTAAAATTCAACCTTGTACCTAAGGCCTCTTGTAACTTCTTCCAAAACCTCGAAGTAAATCATGGATCTCTATCCGAGATAATAGATACAAGCACTCCATGTAATCTCACCACCTCCATAATATACAACTCGACCAACTTATCTAGTGAATAATCAACACACACTGGTATAAAGTGAGCCAACTTCGTTAGTCTATCAACGACAACCTACACGGTGTCTTTCTTTTTCAGAGTCATAGGCAATCCCGTCACAAAATCCATGGTGATCCGATCCCACTTTCACTCGCGAACCATTACTGGCTGAAGCAATCCCGAAGGCACTTGATGTTCAGCCTTCACTTGTTGAAAAATTAAACATCTCGTCACGAACTCAGAGATGTCCCTTTTCATTCCCAGCCACCAATAAAATTTCTTCAGATCATTGTACATTTTTGTACTGCCTGGATGCACTGACAAATAACTACTTTGTGCTTCATTTAATATCTTCCGAATCAATTCATCATCTCGTACACAAATTCTATCATGAAACATCAAACAATCATTTGGACCCACTCAAAAATTAGAATCATTTCCCGATTCACACTTAGCTTTCTTAGCTTGTATCTCACTATCATTCCTTTGAACCTCACATATCTGTTGAACAAATAGTGGCGTAGCCCTCAACTCGGCTAATACAGCACCATCATTAGACCATGCTAAGCTCGCATTCATAGCCCTCAAAGCATACAAGGATTTCCTGCTCAGGGCATCCGCAACCACATTTGCTTTCCCCGGATGGTAATCAATTACTAGGTCATAATCCTTCAATAACTCAAGCCACCGCCGTTGTCGCAAATTCAATTTCTTTTGATCCATCAAGTACTTCAAGCTCTTACGGTCCGTGAAGATTTGACACTTCTCACCATACAAATAATGTCACCAAATATTTAACGCGAAAACAATCGCGGCCAACTCCAAGTCGTGAATTGGATAATTCTTCTCATGCGATTTTAACTGTCTCGAGGCGTAAGTGACTACCTTACCCTCTTGCATCAGCACACAGCCGAGACCATTTAACCACGCGCCACTATAGACCAAAAACTCTTTGCCTTATTTAGGTTGCACTAAAATTGGTGCCTCAGTCAACAATGTCTTTAATCTCTCGAAACTCTGTTTGCACTTTTTAGTCCATTCAAACTTAACATACTTACGCAGCAGTTTCATCATTGAGATGGCAATCATAGAAAACCCCTTCAAGAACCGCCTGTAGTACCCCGCTAAACCCAAAAAGCTTCTAACTTCAGTTATGTTTCTCGGCGGTTTCCACTCCACAATAGCAGAGATCTTTCCTGGATCAACTCTAATACCCTTACCCGACACAATGTGTCCTAAACATCCAACATCTCGGAGCCAAAACTCACTTTTACTAAATTTAGCGTACAACTGCTTGTCTCTTAAAGTATGTAAGACCGTTCTCAGATGCTCCACATGTTCACTCTGATCCCAAGAATATATCAATATGTCATCAATGAAGACAACCACAAACATGTCCAAGTACAGTCAGAAGACACAGTTCATTAAGTCCATAAAAACTGCAGGAGCATTTGTTAAACCGAATGGCATGACCAGAAACTCATAATGGCCATACCTCGTCTAAGATGTCATTTTCGGCACATCTTGCTCTTTAACTCTCAACTGGTAATAATCGAACCTCAAATCAATCTTGGAGAACATTGTAGCTCCCTTTAGTTGATCAAATAGATCATTTATCCTTGGTAAAGGATACTTGTTCTTTACAGTTACTTTGTTGAGATGTCTGTAGTCTATACACAATCTCATTGATCCATCTTTCTTTTTTACAAAAAGTACCGGAGCACCCCATGGTGAATAGCTCGGTCTTACAAAACCCTTATCCATTAACTCTTGCAACTGAACTTTCAATTCTTTCAACTATAATGGGGCCATCCTATGCGGAGCAACCGAAATAGGTGCTGTTCTCGGAATTAACTCAATTCCAAACTTGACCTCTCTAACTAAGGGTATCCGGGTAACTCTTCCGGAAATACATCCGAATACTAACATATAATCGGCACTATTTCAATATTTACTTCAAAATCTTGAGTATTTAACACGAAAGCGAGATAAGGCTCGTACCTTTTCCTCAGGTATTTCTCAGCCACCATGGAAGAAATCATCATCGGTAAAATATCTGACTCACCTGATTGAACCTGTATAACATCTCCATTTTCACATTTCAATTCAACAAATTTACTACCACAGTTCACTAAGACACTATGGGTAGTCAACCAATACATACCAAGAATCAAATCAGATTCTTCAAATGGCAACAACATAAGGTTTTCCGGAAAACAGTGACCCCTAATTGTCAAAGGACAGTTCCTACACACCTTGTCAACTAACACATGTTTACCTAACGGGTTTGACACCGTTACCACAAATTTCATAGACTTAATAGTCAGACTCAAACTAGATGCCAATCTTATAGAAATATAATAATGGGTTGACCCCCGATCAATCAAAGCAATAACAAAGGTTTCACAAAGAGAAAATCTACTCGTTATTACATCTGGCGATGATGCCTCTTCTCGACCGCGAATAGCATAAGTCCTTGCTGGTGCCTGACCCTTTGGCCTCACAGTAGAGTCTCGTGATATACCTCTACCACTAGTCCCACCTCCTGGGTTGTTTTGTGGCCTACCCCTAGAAGATGCACTACTTGATCTTATCTCTTACTTCTTCTCCTTGTCATCCCTCTCAGGGCAGTTTCGAATGAAATGGTCAGGGGATCTACACTTATAACAATTTCGATTGTTTCCCCAACACTCCCAGTGAGATGTCTGCCACAACTTGAGCACTCCAGTTTAGACTTTGGATTGCCCACACTTGCCATCAAGGTGGCCTAAACTCTTGAACCTGGGTACGTGTTGTCTCGCTCTCTGTGCGAATACCCGACTGATGTAGTCATCCGAGGGTCTACTTCCTTAGACCTCTTTGAATAGGCTTGGTAGGATTTGCTCATCTACCTTTTTCTTGCGTCCCGGGCCTCACTCACGGCTTTCCTCTTTTCCTTACTCAATTCTTATGCCTTACAGGCCCTATCCACCAATACTGCAAATTCTTTTAGCTCTAAAATCCCGACTAGAAGTCTGACATCTTCATTCAACCCATCTTCAAACCTCTTGCATAAAATAGCTTCTATAGACACGCACTCTTGCACGTACTTGCTGAGCCTAACAAACTCGCGCTGATATTCCGCCACAGTCATTTTTCCGTGCTTTAACTCAAGGAATTCCTTTCATTTCTGGTCCACAAACCATTTACTTATATACTTCCTTCGAAACTCTTCCAAAAAGAAGTCCCACGTCACTCTCTCCTTCGGAACCACTGATGTTAATGTTTTCCACCAATGGTATACCGAGTCCCTTAGTAAGGACACCGCACACTTTAAAGTCTCCTCAGGTGTACATGAGAGTTCATCAAATACTCTCATTGAGTTCTCAAGCTAGAACTCTGCCCTCTCAATGTCATCATCTAAATTAGCTCGAAAGTCCTCAGCCCCTTACTTCCAAATTTTGTCTACCGGTGGCTTAGTTGTCCTCCCTAATTCTATACCTTGAGTAGCCACAGGAACTGGTTGGGGTATAGGAGGGGGTGGAGGAGGTTGAGCATTAGTACTTTCTCGCACATATTTTGTATACCGGTTTCTCATCATTTGGAGAAAGACTTCTCGATCCTCTTCTCCCTGGCCTCTAGGCTCGGGCCCATTCTACACTGGCGCGGTCCCTTGCGGGAGAGCCGGTGGATTACTAGCTGCATCATCACCAGCTGATTGATTGGGATCCATATACTACAGAAAAAAAGTTTAGAATCATCAGAAGCCACCACACTATTATTATACACTTATGATAAGTATAGCTAGACTCTTACACACGCTACAGTAGTCCAAGAATCGACTAAACTATAGCTCTGATACCACTAAATGTAACATCCCTCACCCGTATTTTACGCCTGAATCAGGTATGAGGCGTTATCGTACTTAACTTGCACTATCATACAACTTTGGGCTATCAAACTCATTTCAAATTAAAACTTGTCCATTCATATGTCTATCATCCATATAATGGACCTACGAGGCCCTAAATATGCTTCCAAAAGGTTTTGAAGATAATTTGGAAACTTTTACGAACTTAAGAAAATTTTACCTAAACAAGGCCCACACGCCTGTAGGGGAGATGGAACGCCCGTGTATCATCTCACACGCCCGTGTTCGACGCCCGTGGTCGACACTGACTTGAATCACACGACCTAGACACACGCTCATATGGCTGGCCCGTGGTCATCTCTGATTAATCGACATGGTCTGGGCACGCCCGTGTGCTTCAACTGTGTGGCGATTCAAATTCTAATTTCAAGGTGCAGACTTCACACAGCCTATCCACACACCCGTGTGCCTACTCATGTGAACAAAACAAAGCTATTCGGCAAGCTCTTTGATACCCTCTAGATCATACCACAAGAATACATTCAACATATCATCAAACATACTCATATTTTGCAATCTAATTTTTCCATGAATGATTAAATCATTTCATAAATGACAAAGTAAGCCATCAATCATGGCAATATACAAAATAGTTTGTCTTAAAAAGGGGCCAACATAATTTTGGCCAAAATAACTAAATACTCTAACTAGTCCAGCCCCCAAACATGCCATATACAAAAATCACTAAGTCTAGATATATCGAGATGAGCAGATAGTGTGGGCGGTCTTCTAGTTATTCACGTATCCCAGCTCGACCCTTAAACTCTATAAAACAAAGGAAAAAAAGAAGGGGGAGTAAGCTTTAAGCTTAGTAAGTTTACGTGTAAACAATATAACATTATAGTATGTAATAACCAACTATATAACATCATATATTGAGCAAGAAACACTCCACATTCATAATCATGCTTATTTATTCCTTTCAGTTCCACATTCCAACCATATCACAAGCTTAATGCATACATTCATCAATAGGCTTTCCTGCACTTAACGCCACAACATCATATAATAGAACACATCACAATCTCATAATCAGCTATTTATAATCAAATTACTCGGTGGGTTTGCACTTAGCCCACCATCAGTCTTTATCGGGGTGGTATCGCACATAGCCCACTAATTAATAATTAGACGATGGTATCGCACACAGCCCATCATAATTAAGAAACATGGTGGTATCGTACTTAGCCCACCATCAAGTATTGTCATTATACATTCACATATCTATTTCGTAATTCATTCAGCCCATCGTAATTAAGTAATACCGCACTTAGCCTACCATCAAGTATTGTCATTATACATTCACATATCTATTTCGTAATTCATATAACGATTATTCAATAACTACCACATTCAATCCACTTGAATCGTTCAGGTTTTCAATCAAGATATGCACTAATTATCAACAACAATGTATATATAAAAAAATGCATTTCTTACCTATAAACTTACCTCAGTGCAAAACGTGTTAACTAACGGTTTAATCCGTCACCTTGCCCTTTCCACGGTCAAGGTTGATTCCGCGTTCTTCTTGATATATAACAATGAAATTCATTCATTTAGATCATTCTATGATCATAACGCATCAAAATCTACACTTGGGAAAAAATGACCATTTTGCCCTTGTACTATGGCAAAAATTACAATTTTTCCCCTAGGCTCGTAAATCATTTTTCAACACATTTTCTCAATAAACAAGCCTAGCTGAACATTTATTTCTCTTACAACTACTCACCATTCCAACCATTTCATGCATTTATGACACAAATTCACTCTTTGCATTTAAGTTCTATTTAGGTGTTTTCATGCTAACACCTTTCACAAAAGTTGTTTCTTATCTTCCTAACATTCATTTTCTTCCATAAAAACTCTGCTAACCACATATACTCTCTCATGGCAAGTTTCTAGGCTTTGAACCGTATCACAAATTAGTCCCCTCATTAGCTAGCCTAAGCTTTGGGGACTCTAAAAGTATAAAAATCATTAAGGAAACCTAAAAAATCACTTACTTACTAGGGAATATGTTGGCTGAAAGTTTGAGCTTCAAAACCCTTGTTTTCTATTCAAATTTTCGGTGGGAAGAAGGAGGAATAGTAAAAGATGATATCTCATATTTTTGTTTTATTTTAGTCATTTTTATCACCTAATCTCTACCAAATTTGACCAACATTTAATGCTATTGTCTCCTTCATTCCTATGGCTGGCCATGCCATCCTAATGGCCTAATTGCACTTTAAAGACCTCCAATTTAACATTTTATAGCTATTTGACACTTCTACCTTGAAAAATAGAACTTTCGCACTATATGCGATTTAGTCCTTTTTCACAATTAAGCATGAAATCATCAAAATTAAAGCACCAAAAATTCATGGATCCATATAATTATGCTACAACACATAAACAACATCAAAATAATTTTCTTCGACCTCGGTTTAGTGGTCTCAAAACCACTATTCCGACTAGCCCCAAAATTGGGCTGTTACAAAAAGGCTCGGGAAACCTTTCTCCAAATGATGAGTAACTGGTACACAGAGTATGTGCGAGCAAACCCTAATGCTCAACCTCCTCCACCCCCTCCTATACCCCGGCCAGTTCTTGTAGCTTCCCAGAGTATAGAATTAGTGAGGAAAGCTAAGCCCCGGTAGACAAAATTTGAAAGCAAGGGGCTAAGACCTTGAGAGGGCGAAGTTTTGGCTTGAGAACTCAATGAGAGTATTTGATGGAATCTCATGTACACCTGAGGAGAGCTTAAAAAGTGACGTGTCCTTGCTAAGGGACTCGACATACCATTGGTGGAAAACGTTGACATCAGTGGTTCTGAAGGAAAGAGTGATGTGGGACTTCTTTTTGGAAGAGTTCTGAAAGAAATATATAAGTTAAAGGTTTATGGACCAGAAACGAAAAGAGTTCCTTGAGTTAAAGCAAGGAAAAATGACTGTGGCGGAATATGAGCATGAATTTGTTAAGCTCCGTAAATACACGCAAGAGTGTATGTCCACAGAAGCCATTTTATGCAAGAAATTTGAAGATGGGCAAAATAAGGATGTTAGACTTCTAGTCGGGATTTTAGAACTGAAAGAATTTGTGGTTTGGGTGGATAATGCTAGTAAGGCTGAAGAATTGAGTAAGGAAAAGAAGAAAGCCGTGAGTGAGGCTCGAGATTCAAGAAAAAGGCTGATGAGTAAATCCTACCAAGCTTTGTTGAAGAGGTCCAAGGAAGTGAACCGTCGAACGACTACATCAGTCGGGTATTCGTAAAGAGAGTAAGGCAACACGTACTCAGGTACCAGAGTTTAAGCTACCTCGATGGCAATGTGGGCAATCCCAAGTCCAAATAGGAATGCCCGAGTTATGGTAGACACCACACTGGGGAGTGTTGGGGAAACCATCGAATTGTTATAACTGTGGTTCCCCCGACCACTTCATCCAAAATTTCCTTGAGAGGGATAATAATGAGAAGAAGCAAGAGATAAGATCAAGCAGTGTATCCTCTAGGGGTAGGCCACAAAAAAACCCGGAGGTGAAACTAACGGTAGAGGTGGATCGCGAGACTCCGATATGAGACCAGAGGGTCGGGCACCTGCAAGGACTTATGATGCCATTCCCTCTCGTGAAGAGGCATCATCTCCAGATGTAATAACAGGTACTTTTTCTCTTCATGACACCTTTGTTATTGCTTTGATTGATCTGGGGTCTACCCATTCTTATATTTGTATGAGATCGGCAACTAGTTTGAGTATGGCTGTTACGTCTACGAAATTTGTGGTAAAGGTGTCAAACCCGTTAGGTAGATATATGTTAGTTGAGAAGGTGTGTAGGAATTGTCCTTTGACAATCAGAGGTAATTGTTTTCCGACAAACCTTATGTTGTTACTATTTGATAAATTTGATTGGATTCTTGGTATGGATTGGTCGACTACCCATAGTGTATTAGTTAACTGCGGTAGTAAATCTATTAAATTGAAATATGAAAATGAAGATGTTATTCGGGTTGAATCAGGTGCGTCAGATAGTTTACCGGCGATGATTTCTTCCATAGTGGCTGGAAAGTATTTGAGAAAAAGGTACGAGTCTTATCTCGTTTTCGTGTTAAATACTCAAGAGTCTAAAGTAAAGATTGAAATAGTGTCGGTTCCATGTGAGTGTTCTGATGTATTCCCGAAAGAGTTACCCGGATTACCTGCAGTTAGAGAGGTCGAGTTTGGAATTGAGTTAGCTCCGGTAATGACACCTCTTTCAGTTGCTCCATATAGGATGTGGCACCCTTAGAGTTGAAAGAACTAAAGGTTCAATTGCAAGAGTTGACAGATAAGGGTTTTCTGAGACCGAGGTATTCACCGTGAGGTGCTCCAGTGCTTTTTATAAAGAAGAAGGATAGGTCGATGAGATTGTGTATAGACTACAGACAACTCAACAAAGTGACTGTGAAGAAAAAGTATCCCTTACTAAGGATAGATGATCTATTTGATCAACTAAAGGGAGCTACGGTGTTCTCCAAGATTGACCTGAAGTCTGGTTATTACCAGTTGAGGGTTAAAGATCAAGATGTGCCGAAAACGGCATTCCAAACGAGGTTTAGCCATTATGAGTTTCTGGTCATGCCGTTCAGTTTAAAGAATGCTCCTGCAGTTTTTATGGACCTAATGAACCGTGTCTTCCGACCGTATTTGGAAAAGTTTATGGTTGTCTTTATTGATGATATATTAATTTATTCTCAAGATGAGAATGAACATGTGGAGCATCTAAAAATTGTCTTACAGACTTTAAGAGACAAGCAGTTATATGCTAAATTTAGTAAAAGTGAGTTTTGGCTCCGAGAGGTCAGATTTCTAGGACATATTGTGTCAGGTGATGGTATTAGAGTTGATCCTGGAAAAATCTCAGCTATTGTGGAGTGGAAATCGCAGAGGAACATGTTAGAAGTTAGAAGCTTTTTGGGTTTAGCGGGGTACTATAGACAGTTTATGAAGGGATTCTCCATGATTGCTACCACGATGACGGAACTGTTGCACAAAGATGTTAAGTCTGAATGGACTGAGAAATATCAACAGAGTTTTCAGAGATTAAAAACATTATTGACTGAGGCGCCGGTTTTGGTTCAACCTGAGTCAGGGAAAGAGTTTTTGGTCTACAGTGACGTGTCGTTAAATGGTCTTGGCTGTGTGTTGATGCAAGAGGGTAAGGTAGTCACTTACGCCTCAAGACAATTAAAATTGCATGAGAAGAATTATCCAACTCATGACTTGGAGTTGGCTACGATTGTTTTGACATTAAAAATTTGGCAACATTATTTTTATGGTGAGAAGTGTCGAATCTTCACAAACTATAAGAGCTTGAAGTACTTGATGGATCAAAAGGATTTGAATTTGCGACAATGACGATGGCTTGAGTTATTGAAGGACTATGAGCTAGTAATCGATTACGATCCAAGGAAAGCGAATGTGGTTGCGGATGCCCTGAGTAGGAAATCCTTGTATGCTTTGAGAGCTATGAGCACGAGCTTAGCATGGTCTAACGATGGTGTTGTATTAGCCAAGTTGAGGGCTAGGCCATTATTTTTTCAACAGATATGTGAGGCTCAAAGGAATGATATCGAGCTGCAAGCTAAGAAAGCTAAGTGCAAATCAGGAAATGATTCTGAATTTCGAGTGAGTTCGTATGGTTGTTTAATGTTCCATGACAGGATTTGTGTTCCTAAGGATGATTAGTTGATTCGAAAGATATTGAATGAAGCACATAGTGGTTACTTGTCAATACATCCGGGCAGTACGAAAATGTACAATGATCTGAAGAAATTTTATTGGTGGTCGGAATGAAAAGGGATATCTCTGAGTTTGTAACAATATGTCTAATATTTTAGCAAGTGAAGGCTGAGTATCAAGTACCTTCGGGATTGCTTCAGTAAGTGATGGTTCCCTAGTGGAAGTGGGATCAGATTACCATGGATTTTGTGGCGGGGTTGCCTATGACTTTGAAAAAGAAAGATACCATATGAGTTGTCGTAGATAGACTAACAAAGTCGGCTCATTTTATACCGGTTCGTATTGATTATTCACGGATAAGTTAGTCGAGTTGTATATTGCGGAGGTGGTGAGGTTGCATGGTGTACCCGTATCTCTTATCTTGGATAGAGAGAGTAATTCAAGTTCTTGAAGATATGCTCCGATGCTGTGTGTTAGAATTCGAAGGTAGCTGGGAAAGATACCTACCCTTGGTCGAATTTGCTTACAACAACAATTATCAGTTGAGTATACGGATGGCACCGTATGAAGCATTGTATGGTCGTAAGTGTCAGACTACTTTGTATTTGACTGAGCTGAGTGAGAAGCAAATTCATGGGGTTGATCTGGTTAAAGAGACCGAAGAAAAAGTGAAAGTGATTCGGGATAGTTTGCAAGCTGCTTCAGGCCGACAAAAGTCATACACGGCTTTCAAAAGGAAGGAAATAGAGTTTAAGGTGGGTGATAGGGTATTTCTGAAAGTGTCCCCATGGAAGAAAAGATTAAGATTTGGTTAAAAAGGGAAATTGAGTCCGCGGTTCATAGGGTCCTATGAGATTACCGACAAGATTGGGCCAGTGGCATATCAGTTGGCTTTAGTGGCAGAGTTAGAGAAAATTCACAATGTGTTTCATGTATCGATGTTGAGACATTATCGCTCCGATCCTTCACATGTGATTCCTTCAACAGAAATTGTGATATGACCGGATATGACATATGAGGAGGAGCAGATTAAAATCTTGGCTCGAGAGGTGAAACAGTTAGGAAACAAGGACATAGCTTTCGTAAAGGTGTTATGGTAGAAACACGGTGCAGAAGAAGCTACGTGAGAACCAAAAGAAGCCATGAGAGAGCAATATCCAAACCTTTTTACCGGTAAGATGTTCAAAGGCGAAAATCTCTAAAGGAGGGGAGAGTTGTAACAGCCCGATTTAGGGGCTAGTTGGAACAGTGGTTTCAGGACCGCTAAACCAAAGTTAAAGAAAATTATTTTGATGTTATTTTATGTGTTAAGGTATTATTATTATTAATAATTCTTTTTGCGATGTCAAAGTCTTAAAATTTATAAAAAGAATGATCGAACCTGGAAACTAACTATGACAACGATTTGAGGCAAGCGTACCTATCGAACAGTAGTATAGTTTAGGCAAGAACGGAATGTCGAACCTAAAGGAACCAAAAGTACTAATACTAACTCTCTTTTTATTATTTAGCCTAAGAATTGAATGAATTGTTTGTCTAATCTAAATAAACTAGCAACTAAACTAAAGACTCTAAGACAAAGAAGAATGAATTTGGGAAAATAACTAGGAAGAAAAACTAATTGATTTAGACGACACCCAAGGAAGAATCCACCTAGACTTCACTTGTTATCTAACTCTGAACCAGATGATTTATTCATTTGACTTGATCCGTAAGATTCCCTAAGTTATATTAATTCGAGGTGACTAACGTCTAACCCTAGGTTGATTAGTTGAGATCTCTTTCTAATTAAAACCGCTAGAATCGCATTAACTCGATCTATGGACTCCATATTAGGTTTCACCCTAATCTGGTAAAATCTCGTCACCATATCTCTAAGCGTGCGATCAACTCCACTTAATTATACTAGATCTACTCTTAGGCAGGGACTTTTGCTCTTCCACCTAAGCACAACATACTTGAATTAATATCCCGAAAATAACAACACAAGAATTAAGAACACATAATTAAGAACAAGTCAAATATTTATCATATAGTTCAGCTAACGCTAACAAGATTCATCTTAGGTTTCATCCCCCTCAGGTATCTGAGGGTTTAGTTCATAACAATAAAAGAAAACATCTCAAAAGAAAAGATAAAACAAAACATAAGAAATCCCTAAAACCCCCTGAAGGAATTGAAGGAGAGATCCTTCGTCTTAAGTATAATTTCGGCTTCTTGAGATGGATCAACTGGCTATTTTCGAGTAAATCTCCACAAATCTACCTTCTCTGGCCTAATCAGATGGCCCCTACCTAAAGCCGTGGGTTCCCCGTTTTCTGGTCATACTTAGGGGGTTTATATAGGCTTCTGAATATGTTTCTTCGCCCCTAAGTATCCAAATCCGAATAAAACTCTTCTTTCTCACGGCAGGGACACGCCCATGGCACACGCCCGTGTAAGTCGTGGCCAGGCCGTGTCGAGGCTGTTAAGTGAGGCACGGCCATGTGGTCCTGGTCCCAGGCTGTGTGGATTTCGTGATATGGCCCATTTACTCCGTTTTGGGCCCATTTTTCGTTCTTTTCGTCATCGGGAGCTCTCCTGAGTATAAAACATGAAAACAAAGGATTGAAAGCACCAAATTACACAATTCAGGGCTTAAATCATCCAAAAGCATGCTAAATGTGGGCCTAAAATATGTTACTTTTACGGTTTATTAATTATAAGGCTATGTGAAAATTATGGTGCATTAATTTGAGTGATAGCATGCTTAATTATGAAAAAGGACTAAATCGCATAAAGTGAGAATGTTCTATTTTATAAGTTAGAGGTACCTAATAGCTATAGAATGTAATTTGGAGGTTTTTAAAGTGCAATTAGGCCATTTATATAGTGATGGCCGGCTATATAGGAGCTAGGGAGACAAGATTTTAATGTTGGTCAAATTTGGTGGATATTAGGTGATAAAAATGAATAAAATAAGATGAATAAAGATGTTATCATCTTTTCACTATTCCTCCACCTTCATCCATCAAAACTTTAAAGAGAAATAGGGGTTTTGAAGCTCAAAACTTTTAGCCAACATATTCCCTAGCAAGTAAGTGATTTTGAGGTTTTTCTTAATGGTTTTTGTACTTTTGGAGTCCCCAAAGCTTAAGCTAGCTAATTAGGGGACTAATTTGAGATATGGTTGAAAGTCTAGGGACTTGCCATAAGAGTAGTTATGTTGTTAGCTGAGTTTTTATGGAAGAAAATGAATGTTAGAGAGGTAAGAAACAACTTTTGTGAAAGGTGTTAGTATGAAAACACCTAAATAGGACTTAAATGCAAAGAATGAATTTGTGTCATAAATGCATGAAATAGTTGGAATGGTGAGTAGTTGTAAGAGAAATAAATGTTCAGCTAGGCTTATTTATTGATAAAATGTTTTGAAAATTATTTACGTGCCTAGGGGCAAAATTGTAATTTTACCATAGTGTAAGGGTAAAATTGGTCATTTTTGCCTAAGTGTAGAAATTGATGCATTATGATCATAGAATGATCTAAATGAGTGAATCATATTGTTATAGATCAAGAAGAGTGCAAAATTGACCTTGACTGGGAAATGGCAAGGTTACGGATTAAACCGTTAGTTGACGCGTTTTGCACCGGGGTAAGTTTATGTGTAAACAATGCATTTAATATATATACATTATTGTTACTAACTAGTTTATAGCACAATTGAGAACATGTATGATTCAAGTGGATTTAATGTGTTAGTTATTGAATAACTCTAGTATGAATGATGGAATGGATATGTAAGTGTGTTATATCAATACTTGATGGTGGGCTACGTGCGATACCACCTTAATAGTTAATTACGATGGGCTATGTGCGATACCATCGTCTATTTATGTTTGGTGGGCTATGTGTGATACCACCGTAACTAACCTCTTGGTTGGCTATGTGCGATACCACCCCAAATATATCTGATGGTGGGCTAAGTGCGAACAACTGAGAAATTGATATTGAGTAGTTGATCAATAGATTATTATGTGTTGTATTATGTGATATTGTGGTGCTAAGCACAGGGAGTTATGTTAATGAATGTATACATTGACCTTGTGACATGGTTGGAATGTGGAAATGGGAGGAATGAGTAAGCATGATTAGGAATGTTGATTGTTTCTTGTTTTGTATATATTGCTATATAATTGTTTAGCATATACTAAAATGTTATATTGTTTACATGTAAACTTACTAAGTTTAAAGCTTACTCCCTTTTCTTTCCCCTTGTTTTATAGAGTTTAAGAGCCGAGCCGGGATACGTGAATAACTAGAAGACCACCCACACTATCTGCTCATCTCAGTATATTTAGACTTAAAGACTTTGAATATGGCATGTATAGGGGCTAGACTAGGTGTATTGTTTTGTTATTTTGGCCAAGAGTGTGTTGGCCCCTTTTATGAGAAAATTTTTGTGTATATATATATAGCCATAGTTGTTGGCTCTTTGCTACATATATGAGAATATGAAGTTATTCATGGGAGTTCATATTGCAAATTATGAGTTGTTATTTGATATGTTGAATGGATTCATGTGGTGTGATCTAGAGGGATGCAAAGAGCTTGGCAAATATCCTTGTTCTTGTTCACACGAGTAGGCACATAGGTGTGTGTCTAGGCCGTCTGTAACAAACGACCAGTTCATGGGCATGTGCCCAGGCCATGTGAAGTCTGCATCTTGAAATTGGAATTTGAATCGCCATACGGTGGAAGCACACGGGCGTGCCCAGCCCGTGTGGATTAATCAAAGGTAACCACGGGCCAGCCATATAGGCGTGTGTCCAGGTCGTGTGATACAAGTCAGTGTCGACCACGAGCGTCGAACACGGGCATCTGAGATGATACACGGGTGTGTCATCTCCCCCACGGGCGTGTGGCCACTGTTCAGGAAAAATTTTCTTAAGTGTGTAAGAGATTCCAAATTATCTCAGAAATCTTTTGGAAATGTGTTTAGGGCTTCGTAGGTCCATTGTAAGGTCGATAGGCATACGAATGGAAAAGTTTTAATCTGGAATAAGTTTTATAGTCTGAAGTTGTAGAATCGTGTGAGTTAAGTATGGTAGGGCCTTGTACCCAGTTCCAGCATAGAATACGGGTGAGGGGTGTTACAGAGCCCGTGCGTGAGAACCTTGACATTTTGTTTATGATTTCAGCAGACATTTAGGGTCACACGGTCGAGTCACACGCCCATGTGCTAGGCCGTGTGGCAAATTTAATTCTCGCAATTAATGTGCAGACTTCACACGGCCTGGGCATATGCCCATGTCCTAAAGCTGTGTCCTTCACACGGCTGAGATACACAGCCACGTCTCTTACCTTGTGTTTACTACTGGGCATTCTATTTTGCTAAATTTGGGTGCAAGGGACACACGGCCTATCGCCACGCCCACGGGGCTGACCCTATGTTTACCCCTGTGGACAAATAAAATGCTATTTACCAAGCCATTTGCCACCCTAAAAAGCAACCACACTCATCCCATTTCTAGCAACACACATCCTAACAATAATGCAACTCTAACATCCACAATCAAGACATCTACACCTTAATTTCACACAACTTTTGTCATGCATCTACTTCACACATTTCTCATTCAATTGCGCAAGCTTGTACTTCGTGAATTTCATCATCATAGAATAGATATATCTTAACTAGTATTGGCCAATTCTAATGGCCATTTTCAAAATGAAATAAGTAACATTAATAGCCAACACATTGGCTAACCAATATGACATATAACAAAATGACCAAGTTCTTATACATGCCATACCCAAAATAACAAAACTTTACTATACCCAAAAGAATAGCTTGAAAGTGTAAATCGAGCTTCGACGTCCTTCGATCCCCGAGCTAGCTTGGCGATACTACAAGAAAAGGAAAAAGAGAGGGAGTAAGCATAAAGCTTAGTAAGTTTGCATGTAAAAGATAACAACATAAAATGTTGTGATAACCACATATTAGACTATCAATTAACACAAAATTCTCAAGCAACATTTGCATGGCTTACTCATGATCACTCTTACCAACCACATATCACATACCGGACTTATTTCTCATGAGTTTCGCATAAGAACCTGTATCACTTCATCACATAACTTTATCCCTTTTTCTATCTTTAACATAAACTTTAATTCTTTACCCCGTTGAACCACTTGTAATATCGAAGGGTACTCGAAAATTGTCATACACGTAGTAAGATGCCAATGCCATATCCCAGAACTGGTATTACATAGGATCACATGTTGATGCCAATGCCATATCCTAGATATGGTCTTATACGAGATCTCATATTGATGTTGACGCCATATCCCAGATATGGTCTTACACAAGATCGTATGTCGATGCCATGTCCCAAACATGGTCTTACACAGAATCACTATTCGATGCTGATGCCATATCCTAAATATGGTCTTAAACGGGATCTCAATTCAGTGCCGAGGACATATCCCAGATACGGTCTTATACGGGACCTTATTAATCTAATGTCGTGAAAAGGGTATCCTTTCTATTCCTAAGGTACAATGGGACTTCGATATAGTAAATCTTCGTCATATTTTTCATCGAGACCTCATTAACCAATTTCATAAAAAGAAAATACATTTCATGTAATAACAAACATTTAAATACATAATAACATAGTGTTGATTTATTACACACAAATGTACCTCGGTACCAAAATATATATAGTTCAATTTAGTCCACTACCTTGTTCTTTCCTCGGTTTAGTTTCGAACTTCGTGTTTCTTGATCTACAATGACAAATTTCTCTTATTTAATTATCAAATTGACTAAAATAGCGCATGAATCATACATATGTGCAAAATGGTCCCTAGGCTCGTATGATGAAATGTACTCATTTTCTTAGTTACCCATGCCTAGCCAAACCTATCTTAACAGCTCACATTTTCCTTCAAAACTGATTTTTACCACACATTTTATCACTTTTACAAATAGGTCCTTTTAGGGGTTTCCATAAAATATCACCTAGAGAAAGATGTTCATCATACATCAAACTTCCATATTCTTCCATTAAACATCAAAATACATGCATGTCATACATGGGTAAGTTTTTGAACATGAATTCTAGCTAAAATATAGCTAGTAATAGCTAAATTCGGGCTAGGAGGATATAAAAAATGTAAAGAACATTAAAAATGGGGCTAGGATGTACTTACTTTGAGCTTGAAAATGAACAAAACCCTAACTATGGTTCTCTTCAATTTTCAGTACTTAGGGAAGAAGATGGACACCAATTTTGACTTATTTTTCCCTTTTTATTAATTTATTAATTAAATGACCAAAATGCCCTTAAGGCCCTTCCTTGAGATTTTTCCCCTCCATGTTCATTTTTGTCTATCATGAGATATAATGGTATAATTACTAAATAAGGACCTCTAATAAAATTTCTAATGCTATCTCATACTTAAAACTTCTAAAATCTCATAATTTTTTTCAATTTTGGCAATTTAGTCCTAAAAGATAAATTGATCACTAAATCATAAAATTTCTTCATTAATTTTCACACAACCATGCAAACATGTCATTGACCTCATAAAAACCATAAAAGATATATTTCTACTTCAGATTCGTGGTCTTGCAATAACTATTCCAACTAGGCCCTAAATTGGCCTGTTACAATTCTCCCCTTTAGGGATTTTAGTCCCCAAAAATCTTACCAGTAAAAAGGTTTGGATAATGGTTTCTCATAGCCTCCTTAGGCTCCCATGTAGCCTCTTCTACCCCGTGTCTTTACCATAATACTTTCACAAGAGCTATACTTTTATTTCTTAACTATTTGACTTCTTGAGCCAAAATCTTAACTATCTCTACAACATAAGTCAGGTCCAGTTAAATTTCAACCTCTATCGGTACAATCACATGTGAAGGGTCTTGTAACAGTTCAGTTTATACCCTAGTCGGAACAGTGGTTTCGGGACCACAAATTTGAGTTCGTATAATATTTTTAATATTATATTATGTGCCATTGGTATGTGAATAAGCATGTGCTAAATTTTCGTAAGTTAAATTTTTCGTCTGTGTGTTTTATTTGACAAAAGGATTATATTGCATACAATGTGAAAGTTGCTTACTATTTATTAATGTACCAATGTGATGTGGCTTATTAAAGGTGGAGTCCTTAGGTGGATATTATACCTTTACTCGTAGTAGTGGACAATTATGTCCATCTTATGAACGTATATAGTTAGATATGGCATGTATAGGCTAGTATTTGGTATAAGTTTGTTATATGAACGTAGCCATGTGATTTGGCTATTTATGAGTTGAGAATTTGCTTAAATGAATGTGATAAGTGAAGTATGTTTTTGGCATGGTTAGTTTATACATGAATTAGTCAAGTTTTTGGGTAAGCATTTGGATGAATTATACTTGATATATATGTGTTTTGGTATTGGAAGTTGGCATGGATGAAATGGAATGTTGAATGTTTAGATTGAATGGTTATTTTGGTTTTCTAGTATGCATGAATTGTGTTGATAATATTACTTGTAGGTAAGACCCAAGTGGGTGGCATTTTGGCCTTGAAAATGGCCTATAATGTCACACGGCCATGGCACACGGACGTGCCTGGTACCCATGTGGTTTTGACAGGATCGACCACGGTCAAAGTACATGGGCGTGCTTGGTGGCCGTGGGAATTAAGTCAGTTTTGTCCACGGGGAGGACACACGGGTGTGTCTAGCAGCCGTGGGAGGCACACGGCCTACCCCCACGAGCATGTATCCCATAAAACTTAGAAAAGTTTTAAATTTCCGAGAATATCTGTAAGTGTTTTGGCTTAGTCCCGACCCGATTTATAAGCATGTTTTAGGTCTCATTGACCGTATTAAGGGACAATATGTTTGAGACTGATGGATGAATATATGAACTTTTGAAAATGTTTCCAATATGTCCGGTAACGCCTTTAACCCTAGTCCGACAACAGATACGGGTTAAGGGTGTTACATTTAGTTAGTATCAGAGCTACGATTTAGCCAATTCTTGGACTAACGTAGCCTCTTTTCCTAGCCTCTTTTCCTCCTCTCGGGCTCACTGTCACTGGTCTATTTTCATTTTCAGCTGGCATCATCCCTTTGGCGGGGCTGGCGTGTTACTTTCTATATCATCTGCCGCTGCTCTGTCGAGATCCATTTGCTATATGAAAACATATTTTAAATCGTCAAGAGTCATCACACTATCATTATGTATATACACATGCGTATGGCATGTATAGCTAGACTCGTGCATACACTATGTTAGTTTGAGAATCGACTAACCCGTAGCTCTGATACCACTAAATGTAACAACCCTTACCTATATTTGACTCTGGAACCGGGTACGAGGCTTTATCGGACTTACCTTACTTATTCATACAAAATTGGGCCATAAATTTTCATTCCAACTTAAAACTTTTCATTCGTTCTCATAACGTTCCTATTGTGGGCCTATGAGACCTAAAACATACATATAGAATGGTTCGGGACTGAACCGGAAGCTTACGAATACTTAGAAAATGTTTACTCAAAATAGGGCAACACGCCAGTGCCCATGGCCCGTGTCTGTCACATGGCCATGACACGCCCGTGTTTGAGCCCGTGCGTGAAAACCTTGATGTCAACAGACATTTAGGGTCACACGGCCGAGTCACACTCCCATGTGCTAGGCCGTGTGGCGAGTTTAATTATCGCAATTAATGTGCAGACTTCACACGGCCTGGGCACATGCCCATGTCCTGAGGCCGTGTCATTCACATGGTCATGTCTCTTCCCGTGTGTTTACTACTGGGCATTCTGTTTTGCTAAATTTGGATACAGGGGACACACGGCCTATCAACATGCCCACGGCGCTGACCGTGTGTCACACACGGCCTAGACACATGCCCGTGTGTCTACCCGTGCAGACAAATATAAGGATAATAACCAAGCCATTTGCCACCCCGAAAAGCAACCACACTTATGCTATATCCAGCAACACATAGCCTAACAATAATGCAACTCTAATATCCACAATCAAGACATCCACACCTTAGTTTCACACTACGTTAGTCATGCATCTACTTCACACATTACTCATTCAATTGCGCAAGCTTGTACTTCATGAATTTCATTATCATTCAATAGATATATCTTAACTAGTATTTGCCAAATACAATGGCCATTTACAAAATGAATTGAGTAACATTAATAGCCAACACATTGGCTAACCAATATGACATATAACAAAATGACCAAGTTCTTATACATGTCATACCCAAAATAATCAAACTTTACTATACCCAAAAGAATAGTTTGATAATGTAAATCGAGCTTCGACGTCCTTTGATCCCCGAGCTAGCTTGGCGATACTACAAGAAAAGGGAAAAGAGAGGGAGTAAGCATAAAGCTTAGTAATTTTGCATGTAATAGATAACAACATAAAATCTTGTGATAACAACCACATATTATGCTATCAATTAACACAAAATTCTCAAGCAACATTGACATGGCTTACTCATGATCACTCTTACCAACCACATATTACATACCGGACTTATTTCTCCCGAGTTTTGCATAAGTACATGTATCACTTCATCACATAAATTTAGCCCTTTTTCCATCTTTAACATAAACTTTAATTCTTTACCCCGTTTAACCACTTAGAATATCGAAGGATACTCAAAAATTGTCATACATGTAGTAAGATGCCAATGCCATATCCCAAAAATGGTCTTACATGGGATCACATGTCGATGCCAATGCCATATACCAGATATGGTATTATACGGGATCTCATATTGATGTCGACACCATATCCCAGATATGGTCTTACACGAGATCGTATGTCGATGCCATGTCCCAGACATGGTCTTACACGGAATCACTATTCGATGCCGATGCCATATCCCCTATATGGTCTTATATGGAATCTCAATTCAGTGCCGAGGTCGTATCCTAGATACGGTCTTATACGGGACCTTATTAATCTAATGTCGTGACAAGGGTATAATTTCTATTCCTAAGGTACAACGGGACTTCGATATAGTAAAACTTCATCATATTTTTTATCGGGACCTTATTAACCAATTTCAAAAAAAATACATTTCATGTAATATCAACCATTTAAATACATAATAATATAATGTTGATTTATTACACAAACTTACCTCGGTACCAAAATATAGATAGTTGTTCAATTTAGTCCACCACCTTATTCTTTCCTCAATTTAGGTCCGAACTTCGTGTTTCTTGATCTTTAATGAAAACTTTCTCTTATTTAATAATCACATTAACTAAAACAACCCATGACCCATGCTTTGGCAAAAATTATAATTTTGCCCCTAAACTTTCACATATTTGCAAAATGGTCCCTAGGCTCATATGCTGAAATGTACTCATTTTCTTGGTTACTCAGGCCTAGCTGAACCGAAATTAAGCTTATAATAGCTCACATTTTCATTTAAAACTAATTTTTACCATACATTTTATCATTTTTACAAATAGGTCCTTTTTAGGTGTTTCCATAAAACATCACCTAGAGAAAGATGTTCACCACACATCAAACTTCCATATTCCTCCATTAAACATCAGAATACATGCATATCATACATGGGTAAGTTTTTGAACATGAACTCTAGCTTAAAATATAGCTAGAAATAACTAAATCGAGCTACGAGGATCTCAAGAATGTAAAGAACATTAAAAACGGGGCTAGGATGTACTTACTTTGAGCTTGAAAGTGAATAAACCCCTAGCTATGGCTTCTCTTCAATTTTTGACACTTAGGGAAGAAGATGGACACCAATTTTGACTTATTTTTCCCTTTTTATTAATTTATTAGCTAAATGACCAAAATGCCCTTAAGGCCCTTCCTTGAGATTTCTCCCTTCCATGTCCATTTTTGTGCATCATGAGTTTTAATGGTCTAATTACTAAATAAGGACCTCTGATAAATTTTTTAATGTTATCTCATACTTAAAACTTCTAGAATCTCATATTTTTTTTCAATTTTGGCAATTTAGTCCTAAAAGATAAATTGATCACTAAATCATAAAATTTCTTCATGAAATTTTCACACAACCATGCAAACATGTCATAGACCTCATAAAAACCATAAAACATATATTTCTACTTCAGATTCATGGTCTCACAACCACTATTCTATCTAAGCCCTAAATCAGGCTGTTACAACTTTCATTTGCTTCAATTAGGTATGGTTTCTGTTCTATTTTTAATGATTTCTATGTTTTTGAGATCGTTGCAACAAGGTTTATCTAGCCTGGGGATTATATTGCAAATCTGTTAAAGATTTAGGATGTTGTTGTTGATTAATAAGCATGTATTTTAATGATTGATGATAAATTATGAATGTTTGATGATGGTTATACAAGTTTAGTTAAGTGATTTTTACTAAAAAATGCAAATTAGGGATTAAATTATGAAATGCGGAAACTTTGTGGTTAAAATGTGAAATAAATGAAAAATATGGTTTGATATGTGTACTAGGAAAATTCGTCTAGCATGGGTTGGTATCAAATTGCATTAATTTGTGTTTTTATGAAATAAGGACTAAATTGTAAAAGTTGTGAAATACTTAGGGCAAAAGTGTAAATGTGCTTTAATGAGTGTTTTGGATTAAATTGAACAGAAAGACTGTTAAATAAGCTAAATTTAATTACATATAGATCAAGAAAAGCAAAATTCAGATCTAGATCAGGGGAAAGACAAAGTACTCATCTAATCGACCTATTTCATCGTTTTTGTGAATTAAAGTAAGTTTGTATGATTAATAAGCTTAATGTTATATATGTTTATATGTTTAAATATTATAATTGTGATATTATGATACTGCGGTATCTATCGACAAAGCATTAACACAGTGAGAATCCCGATTGAACCTTAGGAATAGATAAGATACTAGTGACATGTCATTAGGGGTTATTGTGATTCTATGATCCGGGTGCTGGCCCTGTAAGTCCTACCAGCGGCTGAGTATACCGGCATGTGTTGTGGTGTCTTGACAGCTTGTGTGAGCAGCACCGTGTAGCTACGTCTTGACTGACAACTTATGTGAGCAGGCCCGTTGATAGCTCGAGAGTGAGCATATATGTGATATGAGATTGAGATAGCGTTGGCTATGTATGTGGAACATTGGAGCGAGATTCCCGAGTATCCAATATTATTTATAATGGTTCAACGGGTAAAGATGATGGTATGAAGATGTAAGCAATAATACGTATCATTTTAGATACTCGTGAAAGGTTTGGCAAGTAAGTGGTAATTGATAAGTTCATATGAAAAGTAAGTGAAAGCTGATGAATTTATACTTGATACATAGAATTATGGAAATGTGTAAATTGTTGAGTTGAATGTATTATTTACAATTGCTTATGTTATTTAAATTGTAAATGAATTGGCAAATTATATTTATTAATCACATGAACTTACTAAGCTATAAAGCTTACTCTGTTTATTTTATCGTGTTTTATAGTGATTTCAAAGCTAGCTCAGATTCAGGGATCGTCGAAGACTTCATCACACTATCAAGCTATCATTTTGGTACTTTTAAATCTATGTTTTTGGAATTTATGGCATGTATAGGAACTTTGGCCATTTTGGTATATAAGTTGATGATGAATTTAGCCATTTGAATTGGCTTGTAAATGTTTATGTTTGGTTTGTATATATAGTCATGAAAGTTGGCTTAATTTGGTTAGTTTGGTTGTGTATATATATGTGTGTATATGGCTTATATTATGTGATTAAGGTTGGCTTTGTGATGCTTATTGGTAGTTGGTATTGTGGTTGTCAAATGGTCGATATTAGAGAAGATATATATGCTTGTAAATTTGTGCACAATGATGCATGTTTGGAAATGTTTACTTAGTTGAATTGCAAATGTGAATTTGGTATAATGTAATGGTTCATCTAGTGACTTGGGTATATTTTGGATAATGGAATTGAGTTGGCATGATTTAGGCTTGATTTAGTTGGTTTGATTGCCTATATATGCTACGTTTTGGGGCCTTTTGGTTTGGTGTAGGTGCATTCAAATTTGGGTGGCAAAAAGACTTAGTACATAACCTATTCTTGTCCACACGGGCAGAGACAAGGGCTTGTGTCTCAACCGTGTGTAATACACGGTCAAGTTACACGGTCGTGTGTCCCCTGGTGTTGAATTAAAAACTAAGTTAGTATACTCCACACGGGCATGTGATTAGCCGTGTGGCCTAAGTCAGTATACCCTACAGGTTTGGCACAGCTTAGCATATGACCTGGCACATGAGCTTGTATGGCTATATTTAAGGCACACGGGATAGCCACATAGGCGTGGTGTTGGCTGTGTGACCCAAGTTAGAGAGTTACACGGGGTCAGACACGGGTTGGAACACGGCCATGTGATTTCATTTTTCGAATGTCCCCACGGCTTGTGACACGAGCGTGTCTTTGGCCGTGTGAGACAAACTGCCGGACCACACGAGCGTGTATCCCCTATATTATGGAAAAATTTTCTAAGTTTTGTAAAAGTTTCCTGAGTTATCGATTTAGTCCCAAACCTTCCCGAATGCATTTTTTGGTCCTCGTAGGCTCGTGTTAGGGACAGTGTGAAAGATTTTGATTGATGATTAATTGAATTTGAGAAATGTATGTGAAATGTATGATTATTGTGCTGTAAGTCCAGTAATGCTCTGTAACCCTATTCTGGCGTTGAATACATGTGTGGGGTGTTACATTTATTGGTATTAGAGCTAGGGTTTAATTGATTCTTGGACTAATGTAGCATGTGTGAAAGTCTAGCTATACATGGCATATATAACATGTCATAGTGTGATATCTCCTGACAGTTTTAAATCATGTTTTCTATAGTAAATGGATCCCAATCGAGCTGTAGCTGACAATGTTGAAAGTAATGCGCCTGCCTCTATTCACGGAGTAGCGCAATCCAAGTCGAGACCCGTATCGAGTAGCCAAGGAGGAGAGGCTAAAGAAGCCTTCTTCTGGATGATGAATGAGTGGTTTATGGAGTATGTTTGAACTAATTTGGCTGTTGAACAACCTCCACCCCCACCTAATCCCTAACTTGTTCCCGTAGTTCCTCAAGGTGTGGAATTTCTATGATTGAATAAGCAACCAATTGATAAGATCTGAAAACACGAAGCTGAAGAGTTTAGAGCTAATGTTGATGACGATCCCAAGAGAGTGGAGTTTTGGCTTGAAAATCCTATCAGAGTATTTGATGAGCTTTCTTGCACACCGGCAGAGTGTTTTAAATGTGTTGTATCACTTCTAAAGGACACTGCGTATCAATGGTGGAATACTTTGGTGTCTGTGCTATCGAGAAAGAGTTACCTAGGATTTCTTTCAAGCTGAGTTCAAAAAGAAATACGTCAGTCAACGGTTCATTGATCAGAAACGTAAAGAGTTTTTGCAGCTAAAACAGGGCAGTATGTATGTGACAGAATACGAGTGAGTGTTTGTTAGAATCAGTAATTATGCTTGGGAGTGTGTTTCAACTGAGGAAATTATGTGCAAGAGATTTGAAGATGGGTTGAACGAGGATATCAGATTACTAGTCGGGATTCTAGAGTTGAAAGAATTTGTGGTGCTAGTTGACAGGCCCTCTAAAGCCGAAGAACTTGGCAAAAAAAAAGAGAAAGGCTGATTCCCAGACTAGAGATTCAAGAAAGCGATCGATGAATAAACCATATCAATCTTCATCTAAAAAATCACGAGATTCGTATACCCATTTGACTGCTTCGATGGGATACTCCAATAGAGATCGTGGGAAACAACACTCGAGTTCTAAAGCCCAAGTTATGTTAATAGTGAGCGTTGGTAATGCTAGGATCAATAGACCTGAATGTCAATGATGCGGAAGACGACATCCTAGTGAATGTAGAATGAATGACTGGAATTGCTTCAGATGTGGCTCGCAAGATCACTTTATCCGGGATTGTCCATAGTTAAATGAGAAAGATAAATCTCAGAAACCAAGATCAAGAAATACAACTGCTAGAGGGAGACCAACCTGAAACACTATATGAATAGTAATCGCGGTACTATGAGAGATTCTACAGTGAGGTCAGAGGCTAAAGCAGTTGCTAGAGCTTACGCAATTCGAACTCGCAAAGATGCGTCATGACCCGATATTATCACCGATACATTTTCTCTTTATGACACTAATGTGATTGCTTTGATTGATCCTGGATCAACTCATTCGTATATTTGTATGAATTTGGTGTTTAATAAGAGTTTGCCTATTGAGTCTACTGAGTGTGTGATTAAAGTATCGAACCCCTTAGGCAAGTATGCTTTAGTTGATAAAGTTTGCAAGAGTTATCCTTTGATGATCCAGGTTACTATTTTTCGACTGATTTGATGCTTTTTCCATTTGATGAATTCGATGTGATACTAGGTATGGATTGGTTATTTCTGCATGATGCTGTTGTGAATTGTAGACGAAAGACTATTGAATTGAAATGTCAGAATTGTGAAATCATTCAAATTGAATCAAATGAGTTGAGTGAATTTCCTATTGTGATTTCGTCTATGTCAACTTAGAGTTGAAAGAATTTGTGTTGCTAGTTGACAGAGCCTGTAAAGCTGAACTTGGCAAATAAAATAGAGAGGCTGATTTCGAGGCTAGTTGACAGAGCATGTATTATGGAAAAATTTTCTAAGTTTTGTAAAAGTTTCTTGAGTTATCGATTTAGTCCCGAACCTTCTCGAATGCATGTTTTGGGCCCTGTAGCCTCGTGTTAGGGACAGTGTGAATGATTTTGATTGATGATTAATTGAATTTGAGAAATGTATGATTATTGTGCTGTAAGTCTGGTAATGCTCCGTAACCCTATTCTGGCATTGAATATGAGTGAGGGGTGTTACATAAAATATAAAAAAGAAATAAATATCAAGAGATTGAAAAGTGGAATTAATCAAATCTAGTTATAGGTGATTATCTCGCTTCAGTAATCTTCATCAACTATCGCTTCGGGTTTCTTGTCAATCAACTAGTCGATATGTTAGCAGGATCTTCCGATACATCCACTAAAATAACGAGTCAGCAATGACTAGTTATCTTCCGACCTCCACTCATTAATCCCTCATAAAGGGATTAGTTCCTCATGGTTTTCGTAAACAATATAGAATCGGTATAAAAAGTAAACATGATAAATGAACCAAAAGTATAGAGTTTAAGAAAAAACCTAAATTCTATTTAGAATGAAAGTGAATCCACAAAGTTTAATTGTATCCAAAACTCAGATCTCCCAAAAATAAAACAAAGAACAAACTGAAAATAAATCTAAAACCTAAGAAAAGAGAAAAGCTAAATTGGAATTGAAAAAGAAATTCTAAAACTAAGTAATTCATGTCCATAATGTGTGACAAATAAGCCTATTTATAGATTTCAATTGGTCGTCGTCCTTAACCTTAGGTTAGCTGATGTTCCTTAACGTTAGGTTAGCTGATGTTCCTGAGCTTTAAGTTTGATTGTGTGGACAAAAATACCCCTTAGCTCGTGTTAATTCCCGTCCAAAGTCAATGTCGCAACAAATCAGGACCTGTGTTGTGACATAGAAGTCAATATACCCTTATTGGGATGTCTTCAGTGGTATGTCGCGACATTGTGTCGCGACATCGAAGGCAGTTTCAGAATTTCTCCATTCTATTCTCTATGTTGCAACATTGAACCCTCCATGTTGTGACATAGTGACTAGTATCGATTTAGCACTCTTTCTAATGGTATTCTACACACTTACAAAGTTCATTTGCTCACCCTTGGGCCTCATTTGGCTCCTAAGGTCAATAAAAGACTCAATTTGAATTTAGTTAAATTTACTAAAACCTAATTAATACCTAATGATAATGTAACAGCTCAATTTCACTGAAATTAAAAATGTGGTTTCGGGACTACAAATTCGAGGCGAAAATAAAATTTATTTTAATTTTATTACATGGTTCTTATTATGTTAGAAATGTCATGTGAAAATTCTGATACGATAATTTTACTGATTATGTGTTTAATTTTAAGAAGGACCAAATCGCATAAAATGAAAACGTGAAATTCTAGTAGCTAAAAGGATTAAAGAGCTATGGAATTCAAAACTTGAGGTCCTTATATGGTAATTAGACCATTAAATAAATGTACGTAGATATGCTGAAAATTTGAAATTATGTCATGGATGAATATGCTGAAAATTTGAAATTTATGGTAGAAAATGAAAGGTTGTTGATAGATAAACAACTTTTACAAAGTGATTTTTGATGAAAACATGATTTAAGGATTAAAATGTAAAATTGTGAAAATTGAAGAAAAATTTTGAATTTTTTAGAATGTGCGTGGTGTAAATTTCATATTGAAATTTTGGTTAGGCTTGGAATAAGGAGTAAATTACATAAATTTCATTTTCCGAGCCTAGGGACGAAATTAGAATTTATGGAAATGTTAGGGGCAAAATGGTAATTTTGCCTAGGATTTAAATTGAGTCCACTTGAATGTGAAATGTGACAAATTGATGAATAAATTCATTTATATAGACACGGATAACACAAATTTGAAGCTAGATCGAGGAAAAGAGGAAGTTTCAGATTAGTAGATTTATATACGCGAACAAGTGTCGAGGTAAGTTCGTGTAACTTAATTAAGCTTGTAAATATGATAAATTGAATGTTGTGTTGTATGGAATGTGTTTTATATTTATGTGAGTTAATTTGAAATTTATAACATAAGAAATGATTACATGCTTGAGATTGTTTGAAAAGGGGTTAAATTCCGTTTGAATATTGGATTTCGATGGATAAACAAAATTTCCTTACTGAATGAGGTCTTGCATTGTTGCTAACGGGATTTAGCTTAGACTGGTAATCCTGATATAATCCCTCTCGAGCGTATGTTACAATTAGGATTTAGCCTGGACTAGTAATCCTAATTGAGCTCTTTTGAGCATATAATATAAAAAGGATTTAGCATGGACTAGCAATCCTGTAATATGTTATGAGACTCGAGAGTGTGCCTTCCGATTAAGTGCCCTAATGGGTACTCCTGAATATGAATTGGCAGGTTATTAAATTCTACACCTTAAGTGTACTGTTTGAATATCCATCAGAATTTCAATGATTCAACGAATAAAATACTTGACATGATATGAGAATTATGAGACAAATGAATATAGTACGATGAGCTTATCTATGCTTACTTAGTGCATATGTGAACACTTATGTAACTAACTTGTTTGTTTGAGTGTATGTGTATAGGTAAATTTGCCAAATTGATGAAAAAGCATGTTATTGAATGCTTAATATTATTAAATGTAAATTGGTAAGTTTTAATTCCTATTATACGAACTTACTAAGCATGTAATGCTTATTTAGTTTTATTTTCCCTACTTTATAGTGCTCGAAAGCTCGCGAAGGTTGGAGATCAGTTGGAGTATCATCACACTATCCGCTAGCTTATATTGGGTATATATAGTAAAAATCATTTTGATATAATGGCATGTATAGGATACTTGGCCATTAGTGGCTTGAAAATGATGTTTGTAACCTAGCCATTGGAATAGCTAGTAATGGTTTATTTTAGTATTATAAAGTAGGTTATTATGATAAAAACACGTGTTATTTTAAGTATAAATGACCAAATGATGTTAAATGTTTAGGATAAACAAAGGTAAGAATTTAAACATGTATGGATTGTATGTTATATCATATTATATGTTAAAATTTGTTTAAAATCAATGCTTGGATTGGTTGGTATTTGTATGTAAGTTTTGGTGCATGCTAATGGTAAAATTTTGGGTGATAAATGAAGCTAGAAATGGCTTTATTTTATCCACACAAGTCGACACACAAGCGTGTGTTTAGACCGTGTGTGACCCACAGCTTGGTACATGGGTGTGTAGTTAGGCCATGTGTCCCCTGCATCTTAAATTCGAGAAACAGAATGCTCAAAATTGAGCTCACAGGCGTGTGTCTCAGCCGTGTGTGCGACACCTTGGCCCTATGAAACCTGCACCTAATCTTGAAAATTTAAATTAATCACATGGCCTAGCACACGGGTGTGTGGCTGGTCATGCGACACAAGTGAGACAGCTACCTAGTTTCGAACACGGCCTACATCACAGGCGTGTCCTAGGGTCACACGGGCGTGTGAACCCTGTAACTTGGAAATTTTTTTAAATTTAACAAAAAAATTTTAGAGTTCCGATTAAGTCCCGTTTTGATTTTAAAGCTCATATTGGGCTTCGAGGGCCCATTTAAGGGACGTTATGAATAATCTTGGGAAATGAATAGTGACTATTATGAATTATCTGTAAATGTTTTGGAAACTCTGGTAACGCTCCCCAACCCTATTTTGGTGACAAATTCGGGTTTAGGGGTGTTACATTTGGCCCTCAGATACGGGCCTTTCACTATTAGATGCAGATGCAAATCTTTGAACTGAAGTTGAAGCATTGCTCTTAGCTTCCTCGGATTTAGCTCTAGCTTGGTTGGATGACATTACTATATGAAAAACACATTTAAAATGATCAGGAGACATCACACTATCACAAATTATATAATGGCATGTACAGCTAAACTCGTGCTTACTACGTTAAATCAGAGAATCAACTAAACTGTAGCTCTGATACCACTAAATGTAACAGCCCTAAAACCCAAATCTACCGCCAAAATAGGGTTGCAGAGTGTTACCAGAGTTTTAAAACATTTACAGATAAATCATAACAATCATTATTCATTTCCCGAGATTATTTATAACGTCCCTTAAATGGATCCTCGAGAGCCAATATGAGCTTTATAATCAAATCGGGACTTAATCGAGAACTCTAAAAATTTTTCATGAAATTTTAAAAATTTTCCAAGTTACAAGGTTCGCACGCCCGTGTGGTCTAAGGGACACGCCCGTGCTGTAGCCATGCTCAAAACTAGGTAGCTATTTGACTTGTGTCACATAGCCAACCACACAACCTTATGCTAGGTCGTGTGGTTAATATAAATTTTCAAAATTAGGTGCAGGTTCCACACGGCCAAGGCACACGCTCATGTTCTAAGCCGTGTCGCATACACGGCTGAGACACACGCTCGTGTCTCTGCCCGTGTGCTTAATTCTGAGCATTCTGTTTCTCGAATTTAAGATACAGGGGACATACAGCCTAACTACACGCCCATGTACTAAGCCGTGTGTGACACACGATCTAGAGACACGCCCGTGTGTCTGCCCATGTGGACAAAATAAAGCCATTTCTAGCTTCATTTATCACCCAAGATTTTACCATTAACCTATACCAAAACTTACATCCAAATACCAACCAATCCAAGCGTTGATTTTAAACAAAATTTAACATCTAATATGATATAACATAACATCCATACATGTTCAAATTCTTAGCTTTGTTTAACCTAAACATTTAACATCATTTGGTCATTTATACCTAACATAACACGTGTCTTCATCATAATAACCTACTTTATAATACCAAAATAAACCATTTCGAGCCATTCCAATCGCTAGGTTACAAACATCATTTTCAAGCCACTAATGACCAAGTATCATATACATGTCATTATATTAAAATGATTTTTACTATATGGAACAACCCCATTTTAGCTAAATTGAAACAGTGGTTTTGGAACCACAAATCTGATGTCAAAAAATTATTTAAATATTATTTTCGGTATTTATAGTATGTTATTTGATATGTGTGAAAATTTTGTGAGCTAATTTTATCGTTTGAATGTTCAATTGGATAAAAAGGACTAAATCACGTAAAATGCAAAAGTGTTGTTCTATAAGCTAAAGGTTTCATATAGCTATAGAACCTTAATTTTAAGGTTCTTATGTTGTAATTAGACCATTATATTGGTGAGTGGAAATTTATGGACATGTTTATAAATAGTTTTAAAGGTTAATACACAAGGTTAATTTAGTAAATTATGAAATAAGTTAATATAAATAAAAAAATCATAAAATGTGTCCATCTTTCATCTTCTCCACCGAATTTTTGAGGAGAAAAGAATCCATTTTAGCGCTTTCATTCGGCCAAGTCTCTATTGCTCATTAATGTACGGTTTTGTTTCGTTTTTAATGATTTCTACATTTTTGAGATCGTTGCAACTAGTACTAGCTAGCCCAGGGACTAATTTCTAAAACTGTTAAAGATTTTTAGAGTTTCCATTGTTGAATCCATGTGTTCTTTGATGTTTAATGTTGAAATATGAAAGCTTGATGATAGTTTTACATGTTTTGTTAAGTGATTTTTGATGAAAATGCATAATAGGGATTAAATTGTGAAATGTGCAAATTGTGTGGTTGAAATGTAAAATAAATGAAAGTTTTGGACTACTAGGGACCTATATATAATTCGGCCAAGCATGGGTTTTGTTGAATTTTGTGAATTTTCAGTATTTGTGAAATAGGGACTAAATTGATTAAATGCGAATGTTTAGGGGCTAATGTGTAAAAATGCCCAAATGTGTATTTTTGGATTAATTGAATGAGTAGATGAATAAATAAGTTAATTTTGAATTCATATAGATCAAGAAAGAAAGAATTTAGATTTAGATTGGGGGGAAAGCAAGGTTATCGAGTAGTCGACTCGATTCGTCAATTTCAAATACGAGGTAAGTTCGTATGTGATGATTACATTATAAATGTATGTTAAAATGCTTTAACATTGCATAAATTGTTAAAATGGGATTATGGATAATGTATGAATTGTGAAAACGTCTTTACGGATGCATTCGATGATATAAACGAAAAGTGTGAAAGTCCTGTTGAACCTTAAGAATAGTTTTGGATACTATTGACATGATAGTAAGTAATACGTTGAGTTGGCTTCAGGCCATGATATTAGCACTTCTGGTGCGTATTTTACCGATTTGGCTTCGGGCCATCCATATTGGATGATTTGGCTTCCAACCATGATAATAGTTCTTCGAATAAGTTACCTTGAGTTGGCTACAGGCCATGGTACCGGTACTTATCGTATGAGACTCCTGAGTATCTGATTTCTATTCCGAATGGTTCAATGGGTAAACAAATGATGTGGTTGAGAAAGAGGTTAGTACAAGGTGATACAGGTATGTACAGAACCTATTCGAGTATTAATGAAACACCCTATACCCGACCCACGAGCCTGGACCGGATCTGGTATGTTCCTCGAAGTAAACCGATTAAAAATTCTGTTATTACTTTGGAAATCGGTGTGTTTTGAAGATAGTTTGCTGGTGGGTTAGGCTCGAGTTGAAAACAAATTTATTTTATATTGAAACCCATTTAATTTCAAGTGACAAAATATTTAAAGTTTATTTTAAATTAAATTGACTTAATCTCTAAGTTCTAAAATTTCGTAACATAGTAAATAAAACAGAAAATAACATAGTTCACTATGGCCTTATTACATCAAATAAAAACCCAAAATGAAATTTAAAATACTTAGAAAAATAAGGGTCCACATAAAAATTTCCTTGCTGGGCATGGCCACAACTAAGCTCCTGCCGACCGGGTCCATTACTGATCATCACTTGAAAAATGTTCCCACAACGGGTGAGTCAACAGACTCAATGTGTACCACAACACTAAAATTTAACAATTCAGGCATACATTATCATATCACATATGTATTCATATAACAGATAGAAAAAAAAATGATGCAACCCGAACTCAAACCTAGATGCCATCCGCTACACATCACTCGTACCAACCTGCACACCGTGGGGACTACTAAGTCAACCCTCCATCCGCTACACACCATCGAAGGCAGTCGCTGCAGTCGACGTGCTCATCGCCCTTATAAATATTTGTGGCATAGCCACCAGATTAAATAATTGTGACCGAAGTCACCAAATTTAGATATCGTGGCCTTAGGTCACCACATTCAAATATCATGGTCTTAGGTCACCACATTCAGATATCGTGGTCTTAGGTCACCACATTCACTTCCCCTTTTCAATAACCAATATGCCCCATATCATATATTATGCATTAACATGCCAAATTTCACGTTCTTATCACTTATTACATGTTAAATATAACATATTTCATAATCCTAGTAGGAGTAAGAAACGTACCTGAGTACTTTGTACCATAACATGGTACCTTAGTGAAACACCCAAAACCCGGCCCACGAGCTTTGACCAGATTTGGTATGTTCCTCAAGTAAACCGGTTCAAAGTTCTTTTGTTACTTTGGGAAAATAGTGTGTTTTGAAAGAAATATTGTTTTGGGTTGGGCTCGAGTAGAAAACAAAATCGTTTTATAATGAAAACCCTTTTAAATTTTAGGTTATAAAACATATAGAATACATTTAAAGTAAATTACTTAATCTTTAACTTCATAAAAATTTCGTAACATAATAAATAAAAACAGAAATAAAATAGTGCACTATGGCCTTATGGCCTTATTACATCAAGTAAATCCAAATAATTTGGAGTACTTAAACATTAATAGTCCATAAAAACAAAAACTTCATGTTGAGCATGGCCACCACAAGTTTCGCCGTCTCGGTCCATTACTGTTCATCACCTGAAACATGGTCCCTCAATGGGGTGAGTCAACAGACTCAATGTGTACAGAACACTAAATCATAATAGAATCAGGCATAACAAATATTACACATTCATATCATAGCATACAAATTATGATGCATTCCCAAACCCAAACCTAATAAGCCATCCGGTACACTCCCCCGTATCAACCTGTACACCGTAGGGACTACTAAGTCGACCCTCCTTCTGCTACACTCCATATCGCGGTCTTAGGTCACCGCATTTGTGGTCTTAGGTCACCGCATTCAAATATCGCGGTCTTAGGTCACCGCATTCAGATTACTGTGGTCTTAGGTCACCACATTCAGATACCACGGTCTTAGGTCACCGTGTTCGTGGTCTTAGGTCACCACATTCACTTCCCCTTTCAATAACCCATATGCCCCATTTTGTAATATGCATTAATATGCCAAAGTTCACATTCTTATTATCATGTTACAAATAACATATTTCATATTCCTAGTAGGAGTAGGAAACGTACCTGAGTACTTTGTACCACATTATGGTACCTTAGCCATATTCACATTCGTAATATCACATATATTAATTAAACATAGCCATAAAACATATTATGAAATAGTGTGGCGTACACACCTGATTCACTTAGCAAATTCCTTGAGATCTCGTAATCTGATCTACCGCTTAGATCCTTAATCCCTACATTTGATTAATCACTTACTAATTTAATAAAAAGCCATTCGACCATAAATCCAAATCCTAGTAGGATTAGTATACTAAAACTTACCTTGTTACCGATTTGATAATTAATCAAATCCCGAAAACTTGTATTCTTCCCCTTTGAAATCGGCTAATCACTAGATCCCTTGAATCGGTTAGTTTTCGGCTTAAAACACATAAAAATAGATCTAACTACTAAAATAGGCCTTGGCCAAATATTCATAGTCGCTTACCTTAAGGATCTTAAATCCCGAAATTATCCCTTGGTTATAGCTTCTGTCGAAATCCCTAAACCCACATGTTAGATCAACTTCTAACCTTTAATCACAATCAATGGCCCTTGGCCAAATGTTAGATATGACTTACCTTGATGGTCAAATCCCGAAGATCTTTTCCTTTATAGTCGACTATGGCAAAAATCCCGAAAGAATCCTTCCAAATTTCGGCAAATAAGAATATTGATGGGATTAGTCCTAGATTTCGACAAATCTAAAAGAAAAGAATAGAAATCAAAACTTGTTCTTACCCTTTCTTGAAGAAATCGACAGCTTGAAGCCCCTCAAAGATTCGGCTTTTGATGGATTAGAAAGAAAAGAAATTGGCTAATGGTGATATCTTGAATTTTCGGCTTTGGCTAACAAAAAGAAGAAGAACAAATGCTCTAGGAAATTCGGTAGAGAGAAGGGTTGAGAGAAAGAATGATGAATGGCCCTCTTTTCCTTATATAGCCGAATTTACTAACTTAGAATCCCTTACTTGGCCATCACTCTTCTATTTTGATAGCTTTATCCCTTTAATTATCTCCTAAAATAAAAGATAATTCAGCAACTATCCTTACTTAGCCGAAATTATTAAACTCAAAGTCCCTTACTTGGCCATCACTTCTCCCTTATTTTCCTAATTAAAGAATAATTCCTCATTTATCTCTTGAAAATAATCTAAAATAAATCCATTATTTATCCCTTATTTATCCACAATTTATCTCTTAAAAATAAAAGAATAAAGGCTCCTAAATTATATCCTTGTGCCGTCCCCTTTGTCGCTCTTCTTTGCAAAATAAAACTTTTTATTTTGATTCCCCTGCAGCTCGAACCTTGGCCCAATACCCTAGTATGTGGCGCCATTTCCTGAGGCCCTAAGTGGCATCTTCAAGCCACTTTTCCAAGCCCATTTGTGTGTCATATTTCACATACATTTTCTCTTAAGACCACCTTGCCTCATGTCCCTCTTTTAAACTTTAAACTTGACATTTCTAAAGCATTTCCTTTCATTTCTAAGACATTTCCTTACATTTCCAAGACATTTCCTTACATTTCCATGTTTCCAAAAATGTTCACCATACATTCATAACACATAAGACATGCCATTTCGTATAATTAAATCAAAAATGCATAGGCCCATTTCCAGGATGTTACAGTTCTACCCCCTTAAAAATAATTTCGTCCTCGAAATTACTTACTAACGAATAATTGTACATCTTAACTCACCGCACTACGCTTATGCTGCGCACTCTGATCTTAATAGAACCATCATACTTCCTAGGCACAATCTCTAAGTTCACGTCCCCTAAAACTCATTTCTAACGCCGCGATTTAATCTAATTAAAAAGTTTTATGCATCCGAATTTTGTTCCACTTATTAACTGCGAACAATTTTATGAAATAAAGATATTTAGAAGTAGTTCTTTCGATCACACAAAGTTTCAGTTCAAGTTCACTACTCTAATTCACAGAATCACATTCACATTTATCAACAGAGACACCTTCATTCCTCAATAGAGACACATTCATTCATCAACATAGACATATTTATTCAGTGGTATCTACCACCCACATTCACTATTCGAACACTCTTTGCCTTATTCCTATCCCAAGGGTATTTTCGTAATTTATCTTACAGGGGTATTTTCGTAATTTTTCAAAATAAGGTTCCTTGGTAATTTTGTCAATAAGGGTATTTTGGTAATTTTGCGTTCTCGGGGTATTTTTGGAAATTTTAAAATCCGAGGGTATTTCGGTAATTTTGAAACTCAAGGGTATTTTGGTAATAAACCAGGGTAAATTGGTAAAGCTTAATAATTCAGGGGTATTTCAAAATTTGCAAAACTGTGAGGATTCTTTTTGAGAATTTGTTTTCCAAAACGGTGATGTTGCAAAAATTTTGGAAATTAGGGTCATTTTGGTAATTTTGTATTTTAAGGGCAATTTCGTAATTTTCCAAAATCAAGGTATTTTGATATGTTGCAAATTAGGGTTTCTGGACTTGTCATAAAGTAAGGAAAAAAAAATTTTTTTTGCTAAAACTGTGGGTAGTTCGGATATTTTATAAATCAAGGGCATTTTTGTAATTTCACAACCAGGAGTATTTAGGTAATTTTTATAAATCGGAAATTTTTTGGAAAATTTTGTAAAAATAGTTCTCACAAATTAAAAGGGTAATTTTAAGAGTTTTAAAACTAGAGTTTTTATAAAAATACGGCTAGTTCCCTTTCGGGTTTTAGTTATTGCGTTTAGCCTATGACCGAGTCCTCTTGGTTTGGGTGAACCGAAACTACGCACCAGGTTGGATTCCTGCGAAGAGGAGGTGAGTCACTAGGACTGTTTAAGTACCAAGCTCTTCTGGATCCCATCCTAGACATGCGCACAATGGTTGCCACACCCTAACTCGGCGACTTAACCATAGGTTTGTTTAATTAGGCATTAAAGTCTTATGTAAGTGTTGGGGTAAACTAGTCCTAGGGTTCAAGTACTTATCATACTATTTCTACGTTCCATTTCTATCCTTCTACAGTTCATACCTTAAGTCACACAAATGGATAGAAGTACTTACCTGGTGGACTGCGGGTCAGAGACTTAGGTGTCATGCCAGGAAAACCTGCTTATTTCCAAAAATATATTTTCATAAAACTTACTTGGGCTCGATTTGAAAATGTTTTGGGCCTTAAACCTCAGGCCGAGAGTTTGAAACGGGCTCTGATACCAAACTGAAACACCCCAAACCCAACCCACGAGCTTTGACCAGATTTGGTATGTTCTTCAAGTAAACCGGTTCAAAGTTCTTTTGTTACTTTGGGAAAATAGTGTGTTTTGAAAGAAATATTGTTTTGGGTTGGGCTCGAGTAGAAAACAAAATCGTTTTATAATGAAAACCCTTTTAAATTTTAGGTGATAAAACATATAGAATACATTTAAAGTAAATTACTTAATCTTTAACTTAATAATAAATTTCGTAACATAATAAATAAAAACAGAAATAAAATAGTGCACTATGGCCTTATGGCCTTATTACATCAAGTAAATCCAAATAATTCGGAGTACTTAAAAATTAATAGTCCATAAAAATAAAAACTTCATGTTGAGCATGGCCACCACAAGTTCTGCCGTCCCGGTCCATTACTGTTCATCACCTGAAACATGGTCCCTCAACGGGGTGAGTCAACAGACTCAATGTGTACACAACACTAAATCATAATAGAGTCAGGCATAACAAATATTACACATTCATATCGTAGCATACAAATTATGATGCATTCCCAAACCCAAACCTAATAAGCCATCCGCTACACTCCCCCGTACCAACATGTACACCGTGGGGACTACTAAGTCGACCCTCCTTCCGCTACACTCCATATCGCGGTCTTAGGTCACCACATTCAAAAACCACGGTCTTAGGTAACCGTGTTCGTGGTCTTAGGTAACCACATTCACTTCCCCTTTCAATAACCCATATGCCCCATTTTGTAATATGCATTAATATGCCAAAGTTCACATTCTTATTATCATGTTACAAATAACATATTTCATATTCCTAGTAGGAGTAGGAAACGTACCTGAGTACTTTGTACCACATTATGGTACCTTAGCCATATTCACATTCTTAATATCACATATATTAATTAAACATAGCCATAAAACATATTATGAAATAGTGTGGGGTACACACCTGATTCGCTTAGCAAATTCCTTGAGATCTCGTAATCTGATCTACCGCTTAGATCCTTAATCCCTACATTTGATTAATCACTTACTAATTTAATAAAAAGCCATTCGGCCATAAATCCAAATCCTAGTAGGATTAGTATACTAAAACTTACCTTGTTGCCGATTTGATAATTAATCAAATCCCGGAAACTTGTATTCTTCCCCTTTGAAATCGGCTAATCACTAGATCCCTTGAATCGGTTAGTTTTCGGCTTAAAACACATAAAAATAGATCTAACTACTAAAATAGGCCTTGGCCAAATATTCATAGTCACTTACCTTAAGGATCTTAAATCCCGAAATTATCCCTTGGTTATAGCTTCTATCGAAATCCCTAAACCCACATGTTAGATCAACTTCTAACCTTTAATCACAATCAATGGCCCTTGGCCAAATGTCAGATATGACTTACCTTGATGGTCAAATCCCGAAGATCTTTTCCTTTATAGTCGACTATGGCAAAAATCCTGAAAGAATCCTTCCAAATTTTGGCAAATAAGAATATTGATGGGATTAGTCCTAGATTTCGACAAATCTAAAAGAAAAGAATAGAAATCAAAACTTGTTCTTACCCTTTCTTGAAGAAATCGACAGCTTGAAGCCCCTCAAAGATTCGGCTTTTGATGGATTGGAAAGAAAAGAAATTGGCTAATGGTGATATCTTGAATTTTCGGCTTTGGCTAACAAAAAGAAGAAGAACAAATGCTCTAGAAATTTCAGAGAGAGAAGGGTTGAGAGAAAGAATGATGAATGGCCCTCTTTTCCTTATATAGCCGAATTTACTAACTTAGAATCCCTTACTTGGCCATAACTCTTCTATTTTGATAGCTTTATCTCTTTAATTATCTCCTAAAATAAAAGATAATTCAGGAACTATCCTTCCTTAGCCGAAATTATTAAACTCAAAGTCCCTTACTTGGCCATCACTTCTCCCTTATTTTCCTAATTAAAGAATAATTCCTCATTTATCTCTTGAAAATAATCTAAAATAAATTCATTATTTATCCCTTATTTATCCACTATTTATCTCTTAAAAATAAAAGAATAAAGGCTCTAAATTATAGCCTTGTGCCGCCCCTTGTCAAGCTCTCTCTTTGCAAAATAAAACTTTTATTTTGCTTCCCTGCAGACTCGAACCTTGGCCCAATACCCCAGTATGTGGCGCCATTTCCTGAGGCCCTAAGTGGCATCTTCAAGCCATTTTTCCAAGCCCGTTTGTGTGTCATATTTCACATACATTTTCTCTTAAGACCACCTTGCCTCATGTCCCTCTTTTAAACTTTAAACTTGATATTTCTAAAGCATTTCCTTACATTTCTAAGACATTTCCTTACATTTCCAAGACATTTCCTTACATTTCCAAGACAAGACATTTCCTTAAATTTCCAAGTCATTTCCTTACATTTCCAAGACAAGACATTTCCTTCCATTTCCAAGTCGTTTCCTTACATTTCCAAGACAAGACATTTCCTTACATTTCCAAGTCATTTCCTTACATTTCCAAGTCATTTCCTTACATTTCCAAGACAAGACATTTCCTTCCATTTCCAAGTCATTTCCTTAAATTTCCAAGACAAGACATTTCCTTACATTTCCAAGTTTCCAAAAATGTTCACCATACATTCATAACACATAAGACATGCCATTTCGTATAATTAAATCAAAAATGCATAGGCCAATTTCCAGGATGTTACACTTAGCCACATTCTTACACTTTCATATTAATACATATATCAAGTTTAAGCCATAAATCTATTAAGATTAGTGTAGGGTACACACCTGATTAGCTTAGCGAATTCACTCCAAATTTCGAAGATCTCGATCTAGTGTCCTAGATCTTTTGTTCCTATGTTCGGCCAACATATAGTAATTTACTAAAAACCATTCGGCCATAAAACCAAATCCCATTAGTATTATTGTAATCGAATTCTTACCTTGGTGCCGATTTCACTATAAATCAAATCCTGAAAACTTTGTGCTATACCTTCCTTCAATCGGCCAACATTATATCCATTAACTTGGTTAGTTTCCGGCTTTTAAACATTTAAGAAACAAATCAAAATACTAAACTAGGCTTTGGCCGAATGTACATATGTGCTTACCTTCCAAATCTTAAATCCCGGAATTGATCTCTTGTCTTAGGTGTATGTCGAAATCCCTATAGCCACATGTTAGATCAATTTCTAACATTAAATCTCAATAAAAATGGCCTAAGGCCGAATACTTTATTGTCTTACCTTGATCCTTAAATCCCGAAATAGTTGACTTGGACGAATCCTGAAAGATACTCCCCTTGAAATCGACAACTAGCAAATCCCGAAACCTTTTTCCAAAGTTTTGGCCAAGATTATTAAGGTTAGTTTCTAACATTCGGCTATAAAGAAAAGGAATGATCAAGACAATAATCGGCCCTTACCCTATTTGTGGAAGTCGACAGCACTTCCTCTTGATGCCACTTGAGATATTCGGCTTTAGGTTGGAAAGAACTTGATTTCGGCTTTCTTGAATAATCGGCTATGGCCTTAAAAAGGCTTACTTTTGACTTTTGAATGGATTTAGAAAGAAAAGAGAAAGAAGAATAAAGATGGAGGATTCGGCTAGAACACAAGGTGTTTTCGGCTTAGCAAAAATAAAAGAGAAGAGAGGAGTTTTTGCTTGAGAATTCAGCAGAGACTTTCAAGAAAAGAAAATAATACAGAATGGCCTCTCTTTTCCTCCTATTGCCGAAATTACTAGGCCAAGACTTCCTTACTTGGCCATCACTCTTCTATTTTGATACCTTTATCTCTTTAATTATCACCTAAAATAAAAGATAATTCAGCAACTATCCTTACATAGCCGAAATTATTAAACTCAAAGTCCCTTACTTGGCCATCACTTCTCCCTTATCTTTTTCACTTTGTTTAAAATTAATAGAAATAATCCTTTAATTATCTCTTATCCCTTAATTAAAAATACCAATAATAATCCATCATTATCTATCTATTTACCAAATTTTAAAGAGAATAAAACTCCTCTTTTAAGAGCCTTAATGCCGTCCACCTCTCTGCTCCTTGTAGCAAAAATAAAATTCTTTTATTTGCTTCCTATGCGACTCGATCCTTGGCCTATTTGCCTATGTATGTGGCATCACTTGCTAGGCCCTTAAGTGGCGCATTGTAGCCATTTTACCAAGGCTATTTGTATGTCATATTTCACATACATTTTCTCTTAAGACTACCTTGCTTTATGTCCCTCTTTTAATACTTTAAAACTTAACATTTCTAAGGCATTTCCTTACATTTCCAAGACATTTCCTTACATTTCCAAGACAAGACATTTCCTTACATTTCCAAGACATTTCCTTACATTTCCAAGACAAGACATTTCCTTACATTTCCAAGTCATTTCCTTACATTTCCAAGACATTTCCTTACATTTCCAAGACAAGACATTTCCTTACATTTCCAAGTTTCCAAAAATGTTTACTTTCCTCTTTTGAAACTTAACATTTTTGAAGCATTTCCTTACATTTCCAAGTTTCCAAAAATGTTCACCATACATTTATAACACATAAGACATGCCATTTCGTATAATTAAATCAAAAATGCATAGGCCCATTTCCAGGATGTTACAATTAAATAGTGAAAGTTCGATGAGTTTGTATTTGATCATGTTTTGAGACATGAGAAAGGTTTACAGTTAATGTGTATATGGTTTTGTCATGTGCAATTGGTTGATTTGCATTTATTCAATGAATTAAGTTATTCACATACGAGCATACTAAGCTATGAAGCTTACTTCGTGTTATTTTTCTAGGTTTTATTGTAACATCCTGAAAAGGGCCTATGCATTTTCGGTTTAATTGTACGAAATGACATGTCTTATGTGTTATGAAAGTATTTTGAACATTTTTTTGGAAACCTGGAAATGTATGGAAATGTTAAGTTTAAAGTGAACATTTTTGTTAAACCTGGAAATGTATGGAAATGTTAAGTTTTAAGTGAACATTTTTGGAAACCTGGAAATGTAAGGAAATGATTTAGAAATGATTCAAAAGAGGAAAGTGAACATTTCTGGAAACTTGGAAATGTAAGGAAATGTCAAGTTTAAAGAGGGAAACGAAAATTTTTGGAAACTTGGAAATGTAAGTAAATGTCATAGAAATGTTAAGTTTTTAAGTTTAAAGAGGGGAAATTAAGGTAAGGTGGTCTTAAGAGAAAATGTGTGTAAAATATGACAAACAAACGGGCTTGGAAAAGTGGCCTGGAGATGCCACTTAGGGCCCTGGAAGTGACGCCACCAGCATGAGAGGAAGGGCCAAGGATCGAGTCACATGGGAAGCAAAATAAAGTTTTATTTTTGCTTCCAGAAGCAGATAAGTGGACGGCACTAAGGAACTCAGGGGAGGAGTTTAAATTCTCTTAAAATTTCGGCTAATAGATGGATAAATGATGATTTATCTTAAATTATTTTTCAAGGTGATAATAAGGGATTATTCTTTAATTTTAAAACTAAGGGATAATGATAAGGAAGAGTGATGGCCAAGTAAGGGAGTCTTGGCCTAGTAATTTCAGCACAAGGAGGAGAATTAAGGCCATTCATTCATTCTCCTTCTCTATTCTCTCTACCGAATTTTCCTAAGCAAAAATCCTCTCTTCTCTTTTCTTTTTCCAAAGCCGAAATACTCTATCTTCTAGCCGAAAACTTCTTTTATCAAGTGCCGATTCTTTCTAAGCCTAATATCCTTCTCTTTTTATCTTGAAACCGAATACATAGGTGGCTCATAGCCGACTATTCTCTAGGTCTTAAGCCGAATTTTTGAGGATCAAGAAAAGGGGCTGTCGATTTCTTCAAGGGTAAGATCAAGTTTGATTTCTATTCTTTCCTTTACGGACTTGTCGAAATTTCAAAGGCTAATTCTTATTTTTATTCTTTGACCGAAATCTTAAGGAGAGATTTCAACATATGTGTATAGGGATTTCAACATCTCCACAGTCAAGTGGTGCTTCGGGATTTAAGATTTAGAAGGTAAGTACATTCGGCTAAGGGCCTATTTCGGTATTTAGACTTGTTTCTTATCTGTTCAAACCAAAAACTAACCAAGCTAATGAATCTAGTGGTTAGCCGATTATAAGGAGGAAACACTACAAGTTTCGGGATTTGTTTGAGAAACAAATCGGCAACAAGGTAAGATTTTTGTCATCAAGATCCTTCGGGATTTAATCTCATAGCCGAATAGGCTTTCGCTAAAACATCAAAGTGATTGACCAAATGTAGGAATTGAGATTTAAAGTGTTAGATCGGATTTCGGGTTCTCAGGAAAGCGTTAAGCGAATCAGGTGTGTATCCCACACTAACTTTTAATAAGATTTATGGCAATATTTAATATGTGCATGTTTATAAGAATGTGAATATGGCTAAGGTACCGTGTTACGGTACAAAGTACTCAGGTACGTTTCATACTCCTACTAGGATTATGAAATATGTTATATTTAACATGTGAAAAGTGACATGAATGTGAATTTAAGTATGATATGCATAATATGAACAATATGGGGCATTCGGGCTATATGAAAAAGGGGAAGTGAATGTGGTGACTTTGGTCTCACTATCTCGAATGTGGTGACTTGGTCACATTATCTGAATATGGTAACTTCGATTACATTATCTGAATGTGGTGTCTCATGACACAATTATCTGGTGGCTATGCCACAAATTTTATATGGGCGATGAGCACGTCGACTGCAGCGACTGCCTTCGATTGTGTGTAGCGGATGGAGGGTTGACTTAGTAGTCCCCACGGTGTATAGGTTGGTACGGGGATGTGTAGCGGATGGCATCTAGGTTTGGGTTCGGGTTGCATCATTATTTTATCTGTATATGGATATGCATGTGATATGATAAGGAATGCCTGATCTATTAAATTTTAGTGTTGGTTACACATTGAGTCTGTTGACTCACCCCGTTGTGGGAACATGTTTCAGGTGATGAACAGTGATGGACCGGGACGGCAGAACTTATGGTGGCCATGCTCAACATGAAGTTTTTATTTTTATGGACATTTGATTTTATTTAAGTACTATAAAATTTTATTTTGGGTTTTGTCTGATGTAATAAGGCCATAGTGATGATTTTATTTTTTTGTTTTATTTACTATGTTACAAATTTATGATAATTAAAGAATAAGCCAATTTAATTTAAAATAAACTTTAAAAATTTTGACACCTGAAATAAATGGGTTTTCAATATAAAGTAAACTTGTTTTCAACTCGAGCCCAATCCACAAACAAACTATCTTCAAAACACACAGTTTTTTCAAAGTAACAAACGATATTTTGAACTGGTTTACATCGAGGAACATACCAGATCCGGTCTAGGCTCGTGGGCCGGGTGTGGGGTGTTTCAGTTTGGTATCAGAGCCCAGTTTTAAACTCTCAGCCTGTGGGCTAAGGCCCAAAACATTTTCAAATCGAGCCCAAATGAGTTTTATAGAAGTATTTCTGAAAATAAGCAGGTTTTCTGGCATGGCACCTAAGTCTCCGACCCGCAGTCCACCAGGTAAGTACTCCTAACCATCTGTGTGATTATGTGAATTATAGAAGGGTAAAAAAGGAATGGAACGTTGAATAGTATGATAGGTATTTGAACCGTAGGACTAGTCTACTCAAACACAAATACATAAGACTTAATTGCCTAACTAAACAAATACATAAGACTTAATTGCCTAACTAAACAAACCTATGGCTAAGTCAACCGAGTTAGGGTGTGGTAACCTCTGTGCGCATGTCTAGGATTGGATCTGGAAGAGCCTGGTATTTAAGCAGTCCTAGTGACTCACCTCCTCTTCGCAGGAATCCTACCTGGTGCGTAGCTTCGGTTCACCCTAACTCAGAGGGCTTAATAGGTGTGGCAACCTCTGTGCGCATGTCTAGGAATGGTTTCAGTGGGAGCTTGGTACTTAAGCAGTCTGTGTGACTCACCTCCTCTCCATTCGAACCCTACCTGGTGCGTAGCTTTGGTTCACCCTGACCAAGAGGACTCGGTCATAGGTTAAACACGATAACTAAAACCCGAAAGGGAACTAGCCATGTTTTTATTAAAAAAAAACCCTAGTTTCAAAACTCTTAAAATTACCTTTTTAATTTGTGAGAATTAGTTATACAAATTTTTTTCGAAAAATTAATTGATTTATAAAATTACAAAAATACCCCTAGTGGTGAAATTACAAAAATACCCTTGGTTTATAAAATGTCCAAACTACCCACAGTTCTAATCCAAATTTCATTACTTTATAAATGTTCAAAAACCCTTATTTGCAAAATATCATAATACCTTGATTTTTGGAAAATTACAAAATTGCCCCTAACTTACAAAATTACCAAAATGACCCTGATTTCCAAAATTTTTGCAACATCACCGTTTTAGAAAACAAATTCTCAAAAAGAACCCTCAAAGTTTTGCAAATTTAGAAATACCCCGGACTTATTGAACTTTACAAATTCACCCTGGTTTATTACCAAAATACCCCTGAGATTCAAAATTTTCGAAATACCCCCGGATTTCAAAATTTTCCCAAAATACCCCGAGAATTTAGAATTACCAAAATACTTTTTGACAAAACTACCGAGGGACTTTTTCTTTTGAAAAATTACGAAAATACCCCTGTAGAACGAATTACGAAAATACCCCTGGGTAGTGGAAAAACAACAACAATGAAAACTGCAACATTTCTCTGAATGAACGAAAGTTTATAATTGATTGATGGATGTATGTATGAATGTAAAGACTGTGTGCATGTATGAATACGAAAGAACCACTCATAAAACTCTTTCCATAAAACTTCTTCGCAGGTAATCAAGTGAAACAAAGACTAATTCATAAAACTTCTTAATTAGATCACGACGTTAGGAATGAGCTCTAGAGGACGTGGTCTCGAGGACGCGGTAGAGGCAGGATGACCATGTCAGAACCCGTTAGATCGGGTCAAGGGTCTGACAATGAGATACCACCGCCACCACCACCCCCAGCTGTGGGTGTTGAGCAGCAAGCTCAAACGGGAGATGATCTTCAGATCGCAGTCGTGGCCGCGAGTTTTGGAGTTGGTGGCTGGAGCAGGAGGAAATTTGGGACTCGAAAGTCGGTACCTGAGCGACTTCGTGCCAACGGAGCTGAAATGTTTCGTGGAGTATCGGGAGTGGCACCCAGTACAGCTGAGTACTGGTTAAAGGCAACTGAGCGCATAATGTATGAGCTCGACTTGACCCCTGAGGAGAAGTGGAAAGGAATGGTGGCACTGTTACGCGATGAAGCGTACCAATGGTGGTTAACTGTTCGGGATGGTGCCACAGCTGAGGATTTGACCTGGGAGTACGTTAACGAAGCGTATCAAAAGAAATACGTTGGAACTAGGTATACTGATGAACAAAGGAAGGCTTTTCTGGGGCTAGTTCAAGGGAACAAGTCCGTAACCGAGTATGAAGCTAAATTTCTGAGGTTGAGCCGGTATGCTCGAGGAGTAGTGGCAACCGAGCACGAGCGGTGTATCCAATTTGAGGACGGTTGAGGGATGATTTAAGGTTGTTGATAGCCCCACATCAGGAACAGGAATTTACCGCGTTAGTGGAAAAGGCTAAGGTAGCTGAGGGAATCAAGGACTCGGTAAAGCAGAGCTCTGATAGAAATAGGCCCAAGAGGGGTTATGGGTCGTCAGGATCGTCTGAAAGTGGGCAGAAGAGGAGTAGATTTGATGGGCAGCGAGGTCAGCAAGCTGGTACAAGATGGCAGTATCATCCTTGTGAGCATTGTGGAAAGAAGCACTTAGGGGAGTGCTGGAAAAAGACGGGAGGATGTTTTAGGTGTGGGTCCAAGGACCATATGCTCAAGGATTGTCCTAAGAAACCAGATGAAAGTCGACCAGTAGCTCAGAATGTTAGCCAGGCTGGTAGAGGCGGACAGCAGCCTCAACGAGGTCGTGGTTCGAATAACAGAGGTAATTGTCTTTGCCGGGCAGAGGGCGTGGAACACGAGGCGAGAGAGGTGTTGCTAATCTTTGAGGCAAGGCAACCGGGTTTGGTTTATGCGGTTCGCCGTAGGGAGGATGGAGACGCGCCGGATGTTATAACCAGTACGTTCTTTATTTATGGCAAGCCTTACTATGCCTTAATTGATGTGGGCTCGACCCATTGTTATGTTGCATGTAGTATAGTTGAAACACTAGTCCTAGACTCTAATCTTTCTGATAGGCAGATGACTATAGTAAGCCCGTTAGGCCAAACTGTAGTGGTGGATAAGATCTTTCAGAGTGTACCTTTAGAGATTCAGGGAGTGAACATTCGGGCTGATTTAATGGAACTACCCTTTGGGGAGTTTGAACTCATACTTGGAATGGACTGGCTAGTAGAGCACCGGGCCGTGTTAGATTGTGCGGCTAAATGAATGGAACTAAGGACCCCAGAGGATGAAGTAGTAGTAATGATCAGAGAAAGAAAAAACTACCTGTCTAACGTAGTTTCGACGTTAAAGGCTGAGAAAATGGTTAGGAAAGGGTGCAAGGCATTTTTAGCCTTCGTAAGTGCGTTAGATGGAAAAGAAGAAGGTGTCAATGGAGTTAGAATGGTAAGGGATTTCGTAGATGTGTTCCTAGAAGAATTACCAGGAATACCCCCAGATACGGAGATGGAAATTGGAATAGACTTGCTACCGGGAACAGCTCCTATGTCAATTGCTCCATATCGAATGGCTGCAAAGGAGTTGGTTGAGCTCAAGGCTCAAATCCAAGAGTTGTTGGATCGTGGGTTCATTTGACCCAGTGTGTCTCCATGGGGAGCACTGGTCCTGTTTGTAAAGAAGAAGGATGGAACTATGTAGATGTGCATAGATTTCGTCAGTCGGTTGAATAAGTGACCATCAAGAACAAGTATCCCTTGCCAAGGATAGGCGACGATTCGTTCGGTCAAAAGAGGCGCGATATTCTCGAAGATAGACTTAAGGTCGGAATATCATCAGTTGAAGGTGAAGGAGGCAGATATCCATAAGACCGCTTTTAGGACAAGATACGGCCATTTTGAGTTTGTAGTGATGCCGTTTGGATTGATGAACGCTCCAGCCGCGTTCATGGATATGATGAACCGGGTTTTCCAACCCTACTTGGATAGGTTTGTTGTCGTGTTTATCGATGACATTCTTGTGTATTCGAAGTCGGAGGAGGAGCATGATGAGCACCTATGGATAGTGTTACAAGTATTAAAGGAGAAGAAGCTCTATGCCAAATTCAGCAAGTGTGAATTCTGGCTTAAGGAGGTGGCATTCTTAGGACATGTAGTATCCGCAGAAGGTATAATGGTGGATCTTAGGAAGATCGAAGCAGTGTTGGATTGGAAACCACCTAGGTCCGTGGCTGAGATCCGAAGTTTCTTAGGTTCGGCAGGCTATTACAGAAGGTTTGTGGAAGGGTTTTCGTCAATAGCCGCACCTTTGACAAAGCTGCTAAGGAAGGAAGTATCCATTGTATGGACGGATAAGCAACAGGAGACCTTTGAGAAGCTTAAGAAGGTCTTGACGGAAGCTCCAGTTCTGATTCAGCCTGAGGCAGGAAAGGATTTTGTGGTGTACTGTGACGCTTCGCATACGGGATTAGGCTGTGTTCTAATGCAAGATGGAAAAGTAGTCGCTTATGCGTCTCGACAGTTAAGGCCGCATGAGGTTAACTACCCAACCCATGACTTGGAGTTGGCAGCAGTGGTTTTCGCTCTTAAGGTTTGGAGGCACTACCCTTATGGAGAAAGGTCGATAATCTACACAGACCACAAGAGCCTTAAGTATTTGTTGACTCAGAAGGAGTTGAACTTGAGGCAGCGAAGGTGGGTGCAATTATTAAAGGATTATGATTGCTCGATAGAATACCACCTGGGCAAGGCGAATGTGGTAGCTGATGCCCTTAGTCGGAAGGTTGTGTCGGATCTAAGGGCTATGTACGCTCACTTGAGTTTGTATGATGATGGAAGCCTGTTGGCAGAGTTGCAAGTCAAACCCACATGGCTGAATGAGATGAAAGGGGGACAGTTGGCTGATAAGGACCTAAGTGCTAAGTTACAGCAAGTACAGAACGGAGAGATAGTGGATTATGGTGTTAATGATGAAGGAGTATTGTGCTACAAAGGAAAGGTCTGTATGCCGAGGAACGAGGAGATAAGACAGAAGATTCTTCGGGAGGCGCATAGTAGCCCGTATGCTATGCATCCCGGAGGCACTAAGTTGTACAGGGATCTAAGGGAATAGTTTTGGTGGCCTGATCTTAAACGGAAAGTTACGAAATTCGTGGGAAAATGTCTGACGTGTCAGCAAGTTAAGGCTGAACACCAAGTTCCATCGGGATTACTTCAGCCAATCGAGATTCCACAATGGAAGTGGGAGAGAATCACCATGGATTTCGTTAGTGGGCTTCCCCTTACGCCTACTAAGAAGGACTCGGTATGGGTAATAGTGGACTGTCTGACCAAGTCCGCGCACTTCGTCCCGGTAAGGGTTGATTTTTCTCTTCAGAAGTTGGCCAAACTATATGTAGCGGAAATTATGAGGTTACATGGAGTACCGGTGTCAATCATCTCTGATAGAGACCCAAGGTTTACGTCTCGGTTTTAGAGGGCACTTCATCAAGCTTTAGGCACTAAGTTAGACTTTACGACGGCTTTTCATCCACAATCAGACGGGCAGTCTGAACGGGTAATACAAGTGTTGGAGGATATGTTGAGAGGCTGTGTGATAGATTTCCGAGGAAGTTGGGAAGATTACTTGCCATTAGCTGAGTTTGCCTACAACAACAGCTATTAGGCTAGCATTCGGATGGCACCATATGAAGCGTTATATGGTCGGAAGTGTCGAACTCCTACTTGTTGGACTGAGTTAGGAGAACGTCGAGTTTTGGGTCCGAGTTAGTGGCGCGGCGAAAAGAAGGTTGAAACAACCGCACGATTAAAGGAAGCCTCTGACAGGCAGAAGTCGTACGCAGACCTTAAACGGAAGGAAATAGAGTTTGAAGTAGGAGACCAAGTGTTTCTGAAAGTCTCGCTTTGGAAGAAAGTGATGAGGTTTGGTCGAAAAGGGAAGTTAAGCCCAAGGTTTATAGGGCCCTATGTCAGTCTTTGAAGCGAATTGGACCAGTGGCATACCAGTTGGAGTTGCCACCAGAGTTACAGCAAATGCACGACGTTTTCCATGTATCCACGCTACGTCGCTACCGATCGGATCTATCTCATGTGGTACCACTTGAAGAAGTGGAGTTAAGGCCAGACTTATCCTATGCGGAAGAGCTGATTCGGATATTGGAACGTGATGTGAAAGTGTTACGGAGGAAGTCAGTTCCCCTAGTCAAAGTATTATGGCACAATCATGGATCGGAAGAAGCTTCGTGGGAACCAGAAGAGGCAATGCGACAGCAATACCCCCAATTATTTTTGCTAAGAAATTTCGAGGACGAAATTATTTTAAGGGGGTAGAACTGTAACATCCTGAAAAGGGCCTATGCATTTTCGGTTTAATTGCACGAAATGACATGTCTTATGTGTTATGAAAGTATTTTGAACATTTTTTTGGAAACCTGGAAATGTATGGAAATGTTAAGTTTAAAGTGAACATTTTCGGAAACCTGGAAATGTATGGAAATGTTAAGTTTTAAGTGAACATTTTTGGAAACCTGGAAATGTAAGGAAATGATTTAGAAATGATTCAAAAGAGGAAAGTGAACATTTCTGGAAACTTGGAAATGTAAGGAAATGTCAAGTTTAAAGAGGGAAACGAAAATTTTTGGAAACTTGGAAATGTAAGTAAATGTCATAGAAATGTTAAGTTTTTAAGTTTAAAGAGGGGAAATTAAGGCAAGGTGGTCTTAAGAGAAAATGTGTGTAAAATATGACAAACAAACGGGCTTGGAAAAGTGGCCTGGAGATGCCACTTAGGGCCCTGGAAGTGACGCCACCAGCATGAGAGGAAGGGCCAAGGATCGAGTCACATGGGAAGCAAAATAAAGTTTTATTTTTGCTTCCAGAAGTAGAGAAGTGGACAGCACTAAGGAACTCAAGGGAGGAGATTAAATTCTCTTAAAATTTCGGCTAATAGATGGATAAATGATGATTTATCTTAAATTATTTTTCAAGGTGATAATAAGGGATTATTCTTTAATTTTAAAACTAAGGGATAATGATAAGGAAGAGTGATGGCCAAGTAAGGGAGTCTTGGCCTAGTAATTTCGGCACAAGGAGGAGAACTAAGGCCATTCATTCATTCTCCTTCACTATTCTCTCTCCAGAATTTTCCTAAGCTAAAATCCTCTCTTCTTTTTTCTTTTTCCAAAGCCAAAATACTCTATGTTATAGCCGAAAACTTTTTCCATTAAGAGCCAATTCTTTCTAAGCCTAATATCCTTCTATTTTTATCTTGAAACCGAATACATAGGTGGCTCATAGCCGACTATTCTCTAGGTCTTAAGCAGAATTTTTGAGGACTCAAGAAAAGGGGCTGTCGATTTCTTCAAGGGTAAGATCAAGTTTTATTTCTATTCTTTCCTTTAAGGACTTATCGAAATTTCAAAGGCTAATTCTTATTTTTATTCTTTGACCGAAATCTTAAGGAGAGATTCGGGATTTTGGCCTATTGTCAATTTCTAAGAGGATGATCTTCGGGATTTCAAGGATTTACGGTAAGTCATGTATTCGACCAAAAGCCATTGATCATGTTTAAGTAATTAGATTCGGATCTAACATATGTGTATAGGGATTTCAACATCTCCACAGTCAAGTGGTGCTTCGGGATTTAAGATTTAGAAGGTAAGTACATTCGGCCAAGGGCCTATTTCGGTATTTAGACTTGTTTCTTATCTGTTCAAACCAAAAACTAACCAAGCTAATGAATCTAGTGGTTAGCCGATTATAAGGAGGAAACACTACAAGTTTCGGGATTTGTTTGAGAAACAAATCGGCAACAACGTAAGATTTTTGTCATCAAGATCCTTCGGGATTTAATCTCATAGCCGAATAGGCTTTTGCTAAAACATCAAAGTGATTGACCAAATGTAGAAATTGAGATTTAAAGTGTTAGATCGGGTTTCGGGTTCTCAGGAAAGCGTTAAGCGAATCAAGTGTGTATCCCACACTAACTTTTAATAAGATTTATGGCAATATTTAATATGTGCATGTTTATAAGAATGTGAATATGGCTAAGGTACAGTTGTTACGGTACAAAGTACTGTGCACGTTTCCTACTCCTACTAGGATTATGAAATATGTTATATTTAACATGTGAAAAGTGACATGAATGTGAATTTAAGTATGATATGCATAATATGAACAATATGGGGCATTCAGGCTATATGAAAAAGGGGAAGTGAATGTGGTGACTTTGGTCTCACTATCTGAATGTGGTGACCTCTGTCACATTATCTGAATGTGGTAACTTCGGTTACATTATCTAAATGTGGTGTCTCATGACACAATTATCTGGTGGCTATGCCACAAATTTTATATGGGCGATGAGCACGTCGATTGCAAATGGCGCCTTCGATGGTGTGTAGCGGATGGAGGGTTGACTTAGTAGTCCCCACGGTGTGCAGGTTGGTACGGGGATGTGTAGCGGATGGCATCTAGGTTTGGGTTCGGGTTGCATCATTATTTTACCTGTATATGGATATGCATGTGATATGATAAGGAATGCCTGATCTATTAAATTTTAGTGTTGGTTACACATTGAGTCTGTTGACTCACCCCGTTGTGGGAACATGTTTCAGGTGATGAACAGTGATGGACCGGGACGGCAGAACTTGTGGTGGCCATGCTCAACTTGAAGTTTTATTTGAATTGGACATTTGATTTTATTTAAGTACTATAAAATTTTATTTTGGGTTTTGTCCGATGTAATAAGGCCATAGTGATGATTTTATTTTTTTGTTTTATTTACTATGTTACAAATTTATGATAATTAAAGAATAAGCCAATTTAATTTAAAATAAACTTTAGAAATTTTGACACCTGAAATAAATGGGTTTTCAATATAAAGTAAACTTGTTTTCAACTCGAGCCCAATCCACAAACAAACTATCTTCAAAACACATAGTTTTTTCAAAGTAACAAACGATGTTTTGAACCGGTTTACATCGAGGAACATACCAGATCCAGTCCAGGCTCGTGGGCCGGGTGTGGGGTGTTTCATTTATAGTGAATCAAGGCTAGCTCAGATCCGGGAGTCGTCGGGAACATCATCGCACTTTCAAACATATATGTTGGTACTTTTGAATTAGCCATGAGATTTAGCTTGAAAATGATGTTAATATTTATGTCTTTTTGGCTATTAAAAATGGCTTGTAAATATGTATGTTTTGGTTTTTATATATAGCCATGAGTGATGGCTTATTTTGGTATGTTGGTATGAATGTGGTTATGGTTTTATAGTTGCTCAAATGGTTAACTGATTTGTGGAGTATAAATGCTTGAGAAATGCCTTCATGAGGTATGATTTTAGATGTTGTGTTGGTTATTTATAGGGTAAGTTATGTATGTGTGAATTATGGTAAAGAAACCATATTGTTTAATATTGATTGAGAATTGGAATAGATGAAATTATAATGGTATGAATTGTACATTTAGTTGATGATTTTGGCTACCTAATTGTATAATGAAATGGTATCATTTTGCTTTGTATAGGTACATTGAAGTTGGGGTGGCAAATTGGCCTTGCAAATGGCCTATTTTTGTCCACACGGGGCAGAGACACGGGCTTGTGTCTTAGCTGTGTGTGACACACGATCATGTTACACGGCTGTGTGTCCCCTGGTGTTGAAATTGAATAGAAGTTAGTATGCTCCACATGGTTTCTGTAACAGTCCGATTTAGGCCCTAGTCAGAATAGTGGTTTTGGGACCACAAATTCGAGTCTGAATAATATTTTAATATTATTTTTGTGCCTTTGATATGTAATTAAACATGTGATAAAGTTTCGTAAGTTAAATTGTCCGTCTGTGTGCCTAATTTGACAAATGGATTAAATTGAATTAAATGCAAAATTTGCATGCTATTTGTTAAAGGACTATTGCGTTGTGGCTTTTAAATGTTATGGCCTTATGAGGCAATTAATCCATTATTTAGTTAGTGGTTCACTAAATGGCAAAATAACCTTAGTATTTATTTGTTTTATATGTTTATTAAAAGGGTAAATGAGTAAATTGCTAAATCATAAACAATTGAAGGAAACAAAAGCATGAAAATAGGATGGTTATCATCTTTTTAGCCGAAAAATTGAAAGAAAGAAAAGGAAGAAAGTTAAGCTAGGTTTCAACACTTGTAAGCTTTGATTAAGGTAAGTTTGACTTTGGTTTTTGATGATTTTTATGTTTTTGAGATTGTTGCTTAATCTACTATCAAGCCCATGTTGTAATTTGAAGAATTGACGATGTTTATGAGATGTGCCATTGATGAAATGGTGAGCTTTGTGATGAGTTTAGATGTTAAATGAAAGATATGTGTTAAATGAACATGTTTTGTTCTTGAATTTTTGATGAATTTAGCTAATTAGGAATAAATTTAAAAAATAGTATTTTGAGGGATTAAATTGTGACTTTGATGAAATGTTTGGACTTGTTGAGATACATGGGCATTCGGCTAAGCATGGATATATGGTGACCTTGTATATTTGATGTTTTGTGAAAAGTGGACTAAATTGATAAAATTTGCAAAGTGAGGGTTAAGTTACAAATAACCCTAAATGTATGTTTTTAGATTGAATTGAATAAGTTGATGAATGAAAGGGTTTAATTTGAATATGTATATATTAAGAACTGAAGAAAACGGACTTAGATCGCGAGAAAGCAAAAGTAGTTGAGTAATCGAGTCCGATCGAATATCTGAATTTGAGGTAAGTAGATATACAAATAAATGTATTTGTTGTGAATTATTTGAGTATATATATGATATTTTAATTGCTATGACTATCCATTAAGATGGAATGTATGTGAAATATGAGTTACAAATAAGTCGACAGGTTGATAATGTCCGAGAAATCCCGATTGAACCTAGGAATAGGATTAACTAACAGGTTGATAATGTCTGAGAAGTCCCGATTGAACCTAGGAATAGGATTAACTATGTCATGACATAGGTGTCTATTGTGTGATATCATGTAAGACCATGTCTGGGACGTTGGCATTGATTTGAGATTTCGTGTAAGACCACATCTGGGACGATGGCATCGATATGAGACTTAAGTGTAAGACCATGTCCGAGACATTGGCATCATTTTGATTGATGTAAGACCCTATCTGGGACAGTGGCATCGAAATCTGACTACATGTAAGACCATGTCTAGGACGTTGGCATTTTACAACTATTCCGAGTAATCTGAGAACCCTATTTAGTTCTGAACAGTTCAACGGGAAAATTTGAGATACGAACGATTATGTAATTGTATGTTCGTTTCAGGTACGTCTGTTATGTACACTAAATGTGTATAAAAAGGTATGTATCTATATGAACTTACTAAGATGAATTTGTGCAATGGAATGATGAGATGATACGTGAAAATATGTTTAAAAGAACTATGTGTACATGTGATATTTGAGTTGAAGAATGTGGTAATATATGGCTAAACATATGCGCCAAGAAATATATGTGATGAAATTGATATGAGAATCAATAATGCCATTGTTTCAATTTGGTTATATGTATTCAATGCTAAATTTATTTGTATATGGCTTACTAAGCTTTTGAAAGCTTACTCTGTGTCTGTTTACTCTATTTTATAGATCGTCAAAGCTACTAAAGGCTAGGGGACCGTCGAGGATCATCATCACACTACTCAAACTTATTTTGGTACTTTTGAAGTATGTATATAGTTAGATATGGCATGTATAGGCTAGTCATTTTGGGTGATGTTTGAAATGTGTATATATAGCCATGAGATGTGGCTAGATAAATGTTTGTTATATGTTTGAGTGATTATGTTATATGATGCATAGTTTGGTTTGGTTTGATAGCTAATGAAATGGTCAAAGCTATGGTAAGCATATGAATGCATTATGAATATGTATGTTTGAGCAAGGGAATGATTTTATGAAGGTAAATGTGGATGAATCATGCTTGAAGGTATATGTATTTTAGTTGTGTAAATTTGCATAAATGGTAATGAGACTGAATGTGAGATCTTGTTGATTTATTTGCATTATTTAGGATGTAAAGTGTGCTTGAAATGATTTGGTATTTGTCTTGTAGGATTGATCCTTGTATGAGTGACATTTTTTGCCTTGCAAATGGCCTATTTTGTAACGCCCCGAATTCTTGGGCCTATTGGGCCTTGGGCATGGGAGCGTTTAAAATTTTTGAGAACAAGAGAATAGCACTAATGGAAGTTGGACCTATTAGGTGAGTGATTTTGGAAGGCTAGGGGGCTTCCATGAAGTCCCGGGTTCAAACCTGGGCTTTAGGAAAAATTTTGGTTTTAGGTGAATAAAACCTTGGGAGTAAGTAAGTAGGCTTTAAGAATAAATTGTGGGGATAAAATGACACAAGGAAGGGAGTGGACTAGTGGCAAGGCGTCATTAAGGATGTAAAGGAGAGCTTGGGTTCAAGTCTTGGCGCTTGCAATTCATTTTGATTTCCTTTTAAATGAACTTAGGCTTTGGCCTATATTCTTATATTTAGTTGCGCATGTTTTAAGTCACAAAAGGAGCTTGTGTTGTGGTGGCATGTAGCGTCTGGAGCATAGGAGAGGGCAAGGGTTCGAATCCCGTTGCAAGCAAAAATGGATATTCATTTTGCTAAGTTGGGACGGCAGGTGGTTGTGATGGAATTAAACTCTGCTGAAGGTGAAATCCCACATCGGGAAGCTAGCATGAGAGTATGCGAGAAGCTGGCTTTAAATAGAGCGATCTATGAGGAGAGTAAACATACCTTGGTTGTCGTTTGGGCATAGAAGTGTTCGGAATGCGGATTAACTCCAGATTCCTATCAGGTGTGTATTTCGCACTACTCTAGCTGTAGAGCTGCAAATGCCGAAATGCCGGTCACACGATGATAGTAGCCACACGAGCGTGCGAGCGCATGTGTGGGAGCTTCGACGCGATAATTGAGGTCATCATGAGTGTTCTTGTGGGTTTAGATTGTTTGGGCCACGATAGGCCGAAAAGGGCCATGTGGGGCCAATGGGCTCGTGGGTCCATATGAATAAATTGTATGATTGTGTAGTAGATATTGGACTAGTCTATATGAATCTCATATCTGTGGCTAGATTTGGGCTAAATGGGCCACACGAGCGTATGGGCCCACTTGGGCCGAGAATGGGCCTTAGGCCCATTCGTATCATTATCTCTGTTTAAAATACTTGAGTCACTCGAGGCGACTGTAGACCTTCTAAGGGGTTGACAAAATTACTGAAATACTATTGGTTTACAAAATTACTGAAATACCCTTGGTTTACAAAATTACTGAAATACCCTTGGTTTGTAAAATTACCGAAATACCCCCAATTTGTGAAATTACCGAAATGCCCTCAGATTGTAAAATTACTGAAATACCCTTGTAGGGTAAAATTACTGAAATACCCCTAAAGGGTAGAATTATCGAAATACCCTTATAGGGTAAATGACTGTTTTGCCCTTGTGGGTAAATGACTGACTTGTGCTATGATTTGAGTGATTTGACTGTGATCGTATGACGTGTTTTAAATGACTTGACTGTGGACGTGTGACTGATATACTGTTAATATGTTTTGAAATGACTGTTACCAAGCATGGCCATTTTGCATACACATGTAATGATTGAGCATGACATACACGACATATTGCATGGGGTTGGGACATTGGTATGGAGGAAGTTTTGATAGGATCGCACGGGTCGCCTGACGACTTTGGATCTAGTATTGATCTAATAGGGTCGCACGGGTCGCATGACAACTGTAGACCAATGGATGACTTAAAGCCGTGTAATCTGATTATGGCTTGGTGCCAATCGTATTTACCCGTGGCTATGTGCCTAACATATATACCGATGACTCTGTGTCGATCAAATTTACCCAAGGTTGTGTGCCGAATATATTACCGTCGCTGATGGCTATGTGCCAAACATAATACAGTTACTGATGGCTTTGTGCCAATTATAATACCGCTACTGAAGGCTTAGAGCTGTATATATATATACTAGTAGCTTTGCTGCGGTTTCAGTTAGGGCCGCAACCGGTGCTAACAATGGTGTGCTGGCTGGGTGGGTCGATTTCATCTCCACGTAAGTGTAGGGTTGGTACGGGTGGTGTGTTGGCTAGATCGGGGTGGGATGCATCTTCATACTATTGCATATCTGTTTATGAGATCTGTCACTGTACTAGGCTTAGGCCACTTGTTCTGCTATTGGTTTGGGCTGGGCTCAATTACTTCTGTTATGGGTTGTGACCCAGGTGATATTGTAGTGGGCTTTAGCCCACGTATGCTTTGAACTAGACTATACTATTACTGTTAAAGGGCTTTGGCCTGCATTATTTTAGTTTCGCATTTTCAGATATCGATCGTTACTCTAGTATGGGGATTACACACTGAGTTTTCGTAAACTCACCCTGTTTTTAACAGTGTAGGTAATCCTCAGCCTTAGATGGATTGGAGTTGCAAGGGACTCGAAGAAGACCACACACTACTTACGCTTGCAGTTTTGAGTATTTATTTCTGATATTATTTCTGATATTTATTTATGATGTTTTCTAACTACTAAAAGTGGAATACGATTTCCAAAACAATAATTGTCTTCCAAACACTATGTTTCCGCAACATTTTCAAAATGCTTCCGCAACTCAATTTTTAAACATCACATTTTCGTAAATTGTTTATTTTAAATATGCTTCTGCAGCAGATAAGGTTTTAAAAGTAATTACGTTTTCAAGTGGATAACAATTGCGTAAGTGTTTTGATTTTTAACAAAGAGGCTTTAACTCTCAAACAAGTTTTAACAACAAGAAGTATGGTTTTGAAAAACATTTCCATGTGACACGCCAGATTCGGGTCTAACTTCTAGGCCGAGTTTGGGGTGTTACATGATTTGCATACACGGTTGCGGCACACGGGCATGCCTAGTAGCCGTAGGATTAAGTCAGTAGCTATCCCAAGTGTGCACGGCCTTGGTACACGGACGTGCCTAGTAGCCGTGTGAATAAGTCAGTATCTAGCCTAGAGAACACGACCACGGCACACGGGCATGTCTAATGGCCGTGCGGATAAGTCACTATACAAGTTCTGTTTTAGCACTGCCAATACACATGCCTGTGTCTGGTGTCCGTGGAAGGCACACGACCTGCCCACACGGGCGGGTGGCCTTTAAAAATTAGAAGAGTTTTAAATTTCTGATAACTTTAGTTTGTGTTCGATTTAGTCCCAACCCTATTCTAAAGCATGATTATAGTCTCATTGACCTATAAAAGGGACACTTTGATTGTGATTACTGATTTGTGATATGAAATGTTATAAAAGTTTTTGATTTGTTTGGTAACGCCTTTAACCCTAATCCGACGACAGGTATTGGTTAGGGGTGTTACATTTGATTGGTATTAGAGCTACGGTTTAGTCAATTCTCAGACTACTGTAGCGTGTTAGAGTCTAGCAATACATGTCATATATCTAAACTGTGATAGTGTGATGAATACTGACATGAAAAATGTGATTTTCGTATAATAATGGATCCCGAAAGAGCCTAGCTGACGATGTAGAAAGCAATGCTCCTGCTCCTGCTCCTGCGCAAGGGACAGCGCCCTCTGATTTGAGACCAGCTCCGAGCGGTTAAGAGGGAGAAGCTAAAGAAGCTTTCTTCCAGATGATGAGTGAATGGTTCACTGAATTTCTGAGAAATAATTTGGTTGCTTCACAACCTCCGCCCTCATTTAATCCCCCTCTGACATCAGTTGTGCCTCCAGTTATGTATCCGAATCTGTTGAATAAGCCTCCGGTTGACAAAATCCACAAGTATAGAGCTAAAGAGTTTAGGGCTACCAGTGATGATGATGCTAAGAGAGCCAAGTTTTTGCTAGAGAACACAATCCGGGTATTTGACGAAATGTCTTTGACTCCGAAAGAAAGTATTAAATGTGTTATTTCACTGTTACGAGATGCAGCTTATCAATGGTGGAAGACTTTAATTTCTGTTGTTCCAAAAGAGCGGGTCACTTGGGATTTCTTCCAGTCTGAGTTCCGAAAGAAATAGATTAGTCAGAGATTCATTGATCAGAAACGGAAAGAATTTCTGGAATTGAAATAGGGCCGCGTGTCTGTCATGGAATACGAACGAGAGTTCGTGAGGTTAAGTCAGTACGCCTGAGAATGTGTATCATCAGAAGTAATAATGTGTAAGAGGTTTGAAGATGGTTTAAATAAAGACATCCGCTTCCTAGTCGGGATTTTAGAGATAAAAGAGTTTGTGGTACTTGTTGATTGAGCATGTAAAGCCGAGGCACTCGTGGAAGACAAAAGAAAAGCTGAATCTGAAGTTAGAGATGTGAGAAAGAGATTTCTGGGTAAATCATTTCAGTATGTTTCGAAGAAATTTAGAGATGAACAAAGTCGTTCCAGGACTAATGTGGAACATTCTAGTAGAGATCGAGCTAGATCACAGTTGAGCTCCAAAGCTCCAGCAACTTCAATGGCAAGTGTAGGAAATGTTCGATCCGAGAAACCTGAATGTAAGCATTGTGGAAAAAGGCATCCGGAAAGTTGTAGACTAAATGATCGAGCTTGCTTCAAATGTGGATCATTAGATCATTTCATCCATGATTGCTCAGAGTCTGTTGAGCAAGTGATTGCCTAGAATCCGAGATCTGATAATGCTCCAATGAATGGTAGACCTTTTCAGAATGTAAGAAATGTTGGTGGTAGTTAGAGAACTATGAGAGGCACAATTGTGGGATCTGAAGCTAGAGCGTCTGCTAGAGTGTATGCTATTTGAGCTCGGGAGGAAGCTTCATCTCTAGATGTTATAACGGGTACATTTACTCTTTATGATACTTCTGTGATTGCATTGATAGATCCTGGTTCTACTCATTCGTATATATGCATGAACTCGGTATCCAGTAAGACTTTGCCTGTAGAGTCTACTGATTTTGTTTTAAAAGTATCGAACCCCTTAGGTAAAAGTGTCCTGGTTGACAAAGTGTGCAAGAACTGTCCGTTAATGTTTCGAGATATCTATTTTCCTGTTGATCTGATGCTATTACTATTTAATGAGTTTGCTATTATTTTAGGTATGGATTGGTTGACATTGCATGATGCTGTAGTGAACTGTAAAAGAAAGACTATTGATTTGAGATGTGAGAATGACGAAATAGTTCGGGTTGAGTCTAATGATTTGACTGGGTTACCTGTTGTGATATCTGTATTTTAAAGCTCGAAGCTATGTGAAAAAGGGATGTGAAGCCTACTTTGCTTATGTAACTGATTCGAAAGTGTCTGAAAAGAAAGTTGAATTAGTACCAATTGTTTGTGAATTCCCTTATGTGTTTCCTGAAGAATTACCGAGATCACCTCCATTACGAGAAGTTGAATTTGGCATTAATTTGTTGCCTGGTACGACACCTATTTCGATAGCTCCATATAGAATGACAACAATGGAATTGAAAGATTTAAAGTCTCAGTTGCAAGAGTTGACAGATAGAGGGTTCGCAAGATCGAGTTTCTCGCCTTGGGGTGCTCCTGTTCTATTTGTGAAAAAGAAAGATGGCACGATGAGAATGTGCATTGACCATCGTCAGTTAAACAAAGTAACAATAAAGAACAAATATTTGTTGCCCAGAATAGATGATTTATTTGATCAGCTAAAAGGAGCCACCATATTTTCAAAGATTGATTTAAGATCAGGATATTATCAGTTAAGAGTGAAAGATTCAGACATTCCGAAAACTGCTTTCAGAACGAGGTACAGGCATTATGAGTTTTTAGTTATGCCTTTTGGATTAACGAATGCTCTTATTGTCTTTATGGATCTGATGAACAGAATTTTTAGACCGTACCTAGACCTATTTGTTGCCGTTTTCATTGATGACATTTTGATTTATTCTCGAGATGAAACTGAACATGCTGAACATCTGAGAACTTATTGTAAACTCTGAGAGAAAAGTAACTGTATCCAAAATTTAGTAAATGTGAATTCTGGTTACGTGAAGTTAGTCTTCTGGGGCATATTGTGTCAACATCAGGAATACGAGTTGATCCGAGCAAGATTTCTTCCATTCTGGAATGGAAACCTCCAAGGAATGTGTCTGAAGTTCACAGTTTTCTTGGACTTGCTGGTTATTATTGGAGGTTCGTGAAAGGCTTTTCGATAATAGCTATTCTATTGACTAGATTACTTTAGAAAGATGTGAGTTGTGAATGGTCCAATAAATGTCAGAAAAGCTTTGATTAGTTGAAAGCCCTTTTGACTGAAGCTCCGGTTTTAGTACAGCCAGAATCGGGTAAAGAATTTGTGATTAGGATGCGTACTGATGCAAGAAGGCAAAGTTATAGCTTATGCCTCAAGACAACTAAAGCCACATGAAAAGAATTATCCGACACATGATCTTGAGTTAGCTGCGATTGTATTCACATTAAAGATTTGGCATCATTATCTCTACGGTGAGAAATGCCACGTGTTTTCAGATCATAAAAGTTTAAAATATTTGATGACTCAGAAAGATTTGAATCTGTGATAGAGAAGATGGTTAGAGCTGTTGAAAGATATGAACTTGTGATAGATTATCACCCGGGTAAAGCAATTGTTGTAGCTGATGCTTTGAGTAGAAAATCATTGTTTGCACTACGTGCTTTGAATGCTCAATTAGATCTATCTAATAATAGTTATGTGATAGCTAAATTGAATGCAAAATCGTTGTTTTTACAGAAGATATGTGATGCTCAGAAAGTTGATAATGAATTATTAGTGAAACGAACTTAGTGTTATTCGAACTCTGATTCTGAATTTTGGGTTGATGATAATGATTGCTTAAGATTCCGAGATCTGTTATGTGTTTCGAGAAACCCACAGTTGATTTAGTTGATTTTGAATGAAGCGCATAACAGTAGTCTATCTGTTCATCCGAGAAGTACAAAGATGTACAATGATCTAAAACAACACTATTGGTGGTCTGGTATGGAACGAGATACCTCTGATTTTGTGTTGAAATGTTTAATCTGTCAGCAAGTTAAAGCTGAACATCAGGTTCCATCCAGTTTGTTACAACCGATTCTGATTCCCGAGTGGAAATAGGATAGAGTGACAATGGATTTTGTTTCAGGATTACCTTTGACTCCTTAAAAGAAAGATGCGTTTTGGGTTGTAATTGATCGAATGACGAAATCCGCCCATTTTATTCCGGTACGATATGATTACTCACTTGATAGATTAGCTGAGCTTTATATTTCTAAGATTGTGAGATTGCACGGGGTGCCACTATACATTGTGTTAGATAGAGATCCGAGATTTACTTCACAGTTCTGAAAGATATTACAAGAGGCTTTAAGCACGAAGCTACATTTCATTACAGCTTTTCATCCGTAAATAGATGGTCAATCCAAGCGGATCATTCAGATTCTCGAGGATATGTTGAGATTTTGCATTCTTGAGTTCAATGGTACGTGGGAACAGTATCTGCCATTGGTCGAATTTGCGTATAATAAGAGTTTTCAGTCGAGCATTAAGATGGCACCTTATGAGGCTTTATATGGACGCAAATGTCGAACACCTCTGTATTGGACCGAACTCAGTGAAAAAAAGCTACACGTGGTTGATTTGATAAAAGATACTGAACAGAAAGTAAAAATAATCCGCGATAGTCTAAAAGCAGCGTCTGATCATCAGAAGTCTTATGCAGACTTAAAATGAAAAGAGATTGACTTTGAGATCAGTGACAAAGTGTTCTTGAAAGTATCCTCGTGGAAGAAAGTACTCTGATTCGAACTTTAAGCAAATTAAGTCCGAGGTTCATCGGACCGTATGAAATCATCGAGCGTGTTGGACCTGTTGCATACAGATTGTTATCGCCATTCGAGCTAGAAATGATTCACAATGTATTTCATGTTTCAATGCTCCGTAGATATCGTTCCGATGCATTACATGTAATTACTCCATCTGAGATTGAAATCCGATTTGATATGACATACGAGGAAAAACCGATCCGTATCTTAGCTCATGAAATGAAAGAGTTGAGAAATAGGAAAATTCCATTAGTAAATTTGTTATGGCATCGACACAGAATAGAAGAGGCCATCTAGGAGTCTAAAGATTTAATGAAACAGCAATATCTGAATCTGTTTAATGGTAAGATTTTCGAGGACGAAAATCCCTAAGGGGGAGAATTGTAACAGTCTGGTTTAGGCCCTAGTCGAAATAGTGGTTTCGGGACCACAAATCCAAGTCTGAATAATATTTTAATATTATTTTCTGTGCCTTTGATATGTGATTAAACATGTGTTAAAGTCCCGTAAGTTAAATTGTCCGTCTGTGTGCTTAATTTGACAAAAGGATTAATTGCATTAAATGCAAAATTTGCATGTTATTTGTTAAAGCACCTTTGCGTTGTGGCTTTTAAATGTTATGGCCTTATGAGGCAATTAATCTGTTATTTAGTTAGTGGTTCATTAAATGACAAAATAACCTTAGTATTTATTTGTTTTATATGTTTATTAAAAGGGTAAATGAGTAAATTGCTAAATCATAGACAATTAAAGGAAACAAAAGCATGAAAATGGGATGGTTACAAAAGCATGAAAATGGGATGGTTGTCATCTTTTTAGCCAAAAAATTGAAAGAAAGAAAAGGAAGAAAGTTAAGCTAGGTTTTGGCACTTACAAGCTTTGATTAAGGTAAGTTTGACTTTGGTTTTTGATGATTTTTATGTTTTTGATATTGTTGCTTAATCTACTATCAAGCCCATATTGTAATTTGAGGAATTGATGAAGTTTATGAGATGTGCCATTGATGAAATGGTGAGTTTTGTGATGAGTTTAGATGTCAAATGAAAGATATGTGTTAAATGAACATGTTTTGTTCTTGAATTTTTGATGAATTCAGCTCATTAGAGCCTAATTGAGAAAATAGTATTTTGAGGGATTAAATTGTAAATTTGATGAAATGTTTACACTTGTATGAGATACATGGGCATTCGGCTAAGCATGGATATATGGTGACCTTGTATATTTGATGTTTTTTGAAAAGTTGACTAATTTGATAAAATGTACAAATGTGAGGGTTAAGTTACAAATAACCCTAAATGTATAGATCAATAACCGAAGAAAATAGACTTAGATCACGGGAAAGCGAAAGTAGTTGAATAATCGAGTCTGATCGAATATCCGAATTCGAGGTAAGTCGATATACAAATAAATGTATTTGTTATGAATTATTTGAGTATATATATGATATTTGAATTGCTATGACTATCCATTGAGATGGAATGTATGTGAAATACGAGTTACGAATAACTCAACAGGTTGATAATGTCCGAGAAATCCCGATTGAACCTAGGAATAGATAGGATTAACTATGTCATGACATAAGTGTCTGTTGTGTGATATCATGTAAGACCATTTCTGGGATGTTGGCATTGATTTGAGATTTCGTGTAAGACTACGTCTGGGACGATGGCATCGATATGAGACTTACGTGTAAGACCATGTCCGGGACATTGGCGTCGTATTGATTCATGTAAGACCCTGTCTGGGACAGTGGCATCGATATCTGACTACATGTAAGACCACGTCTTAGAAGTTGGCATTGTACGACTATTCCGAGCAATCTGAGTATCCTATTTAGTTCTGAATAGTTCAACGGGAAAATTCGAGATACGAATTATTATGTAATTGTATGTCCGTTTCAGGTACGTTTGTTATGTACACTACGTGTGATAAAAAGGTAAGTATCTATATGAACTTACTAAGATGAATTTGTACAATGGAATGATGAGATGATACATGAAAATATGTTTAAAAGAACTATGTGTACGTGTGATATTTGAGTTGAAGAATGTGGTAAGATATGGCTAAACATATGAGCCAAGAAATATATGTGATGAAATTGATATGAAAATCAATAATGCCATTGTTTCAATTTGGTTATATGTATTCTATGCTAAATTTATTTGTATATGGCTTACTAAGCTTTTGAAAGCTTACTCTGTGTGTGTTTACTCTGTTTTATACATCGTTAAAGCTACTGAAGGTTTGAGGACCGTCGTGGATCATCATCAGACTACTCAAACTTATTTTGGTACTTTTGAAATATGTATATAGTTAGATATGGCATGTATAGGTTAGTCATTTTAGATGATGTTTGAAATGTGCATATATAGCCATTAGATGTGGCTAGATAAATGTTGGCTATATGTTTGAGTGATTATGTTATATGATGCATAGTTTGGTTTGGTTTGATAGCTAATGAAATGGTCAAAGCTATGGTAAGCATATGAATGCATTATGAATATGTATGTTTGAGCAAGGGAATGATTATATGAAGGTAAATGTGGATAAATCATGCTTGAACATATATGTATTTTAGTTGTGTAAATTTGCATGAATGGTAATGACATTGAATGTGAGATCTTGTTGATTTATTTGGATTGTTTAGGATGTAAAGTGTGCTTGAAATGTTTTTGTATTTTGCTTGTAGGATTGACCCTTGTATGAGTGGCATTTTTGGCCTTACAAATGGCCAGTTTTGCATACACAGTTATGGCACACGGGCGTGCCTAGTGGCCGTGGGATTAAGTCAGTAGTTATCCCAAGTGTCACGGCCATTGTACACGAACGTGCCTGGTAGCCGTCTGAATAAGTCAGTATCTAGCCTAAGATAACACGGCCATGGCACACGGGCGTGTCTGGTGGTCGTGTAGATAAGTCAGTATACAAGCTTTATTTTGGCACGGCCAAGAGACATGGGTGTGTCTGGTGTCCGTGGAAGGCACACGGCCTGCCCACATGGGCATGTGGCCTTTATAACTTAGAAAAGTTTTAAATTTCTGAGAACTTCAGTTTGTGTTCGGTTTAGTCCCGACCCTATTCTAAAGCATGATTATGGTCTCATTGACCTATAAAGGGGACACTTTGATTGTGATTAATGATTTGTGATATGAAATGCTGTAAAAGTTTCTGATTTGTCTGGTAACGCCTTTAACACTAATCTGGTGACGGGTAAGGGTTAGGGGAGTTACAGTCTCACACACGGGCGTGTAACTGGCCGTGTGGTACAAGTCAGTATACCCCCTAATTGGTACACGGCCTAGCACACGGGCTTGTGACTTGGCCGTGTTGCATAAGTCAGTATACCCTATAGGTTTGGCACGGCCTAGCACACGACCTGATACATGGGGGTGTATATGTCCACTTCGAAGGGCTCATGGGCTAAACACACGGGCGTGTGGTTGGCCGTGTAACCCAAGTCAGTATGTATGCCCTGTTTCCACACGGCCTGAGACACGGGTATGTCTGGAGCCGTGTGAGGCACACGACCTATTCACTCGAGCATGTGACCCCTGTATGGTTGAAATTTTTTTAAGTTTCCAAAATTTTTCATATGTTATCGGTTTAGTCCCGAACCACTTTCTAAAGCGTGTTTAAGGCCTCGTAGGCCCTTATAAGGGACAGTGTAATTGTGTTGAATGATTTATGAGAATGAATGCTTTATGTTTGATAAATGTATACTATATGTTTTGAATTGATCGGTAATACCTCTAACCCTACTCTGGCGACGGATACAAGTTAGGGGTGTTACACTATATATATACCCAAAAGAAGCTAGTGGATAGTGTGATGATGCTCCAACTGATCTCCAACCTTCATGAGCTTTCGAGCACTATAAACAGGGAAAAATAACTAAATAGGCATTACATGCTTCTTAGTAAGTTCGTATAATAGGAATTAAAACTTACCAATTTACATTTATTAACATTAAGCATTCAATAACATGCTATTTCATCAATTTGGCAAATTTACCTATACACATACACTCAAACAAACAAGTCAATTACATAAATGTTCACATATGCATCAAGTAAGGATAGATGAGCTCATCGTACTAAATTCTTTCAATACATCGTTCATTTTGTCTCATAATTTTCAAATCATGTCAAGTATTTTATCCGTTGAATCATTGACATTCCAATGGATATTCAAACAGTACACTCAAGGTGTACAATTTAATAACCTGCGAATTCATATTCAGTAGTACCCATTAGGGCACTTAATTGGAAGGCACACTCTCAAGTCTCATAACATATAATAGGATTACCATTTCAGGCTAAATCCGTTTTGTAATATATGCTTAGATGAGCTCAACTAGGATTACCAGTCTAGGCTAAATCCTAATTGTAACATATGCTCGAGAGGGATTATATGAGGATTAGCAGTCCAGGCTAAATCATGTCAGCAACAAACAGACCTCATTCAGTAAGGAAATTTCGTTTATCCAACAAAATCCAATATTCAAACGGAATTTAACCCTTTTCAAACAATCTCAAGCATGTAATCATTTCTTATGTTATAACATTCAAATTAACTCATGTAAATATAAAACACATTCCATACAACACAACATTCAATTTATCATATTTACAAGCTTAATTAAGTTACAAGAACTTACCTCGACACTTGTTCGCGTATATAAATCTACTAATCCAAAACTTTCTCTTATTCTCGATCTAGCTTCGAATTTGTGTTATCCAAATCTATATAAATGAATTTATTCATCAATTCATCACATGTCACATTCAAGTGGACTCAATTTACATCCGAGGCAAAATTACCTGTAACGCCCCGACTTTGGGCCTAGAAGAAATAGGCTTCGCGTATCGAAGGGATTCGCATTTAACTGTGCAAGTGAATAACACAACTAAATGTTTGCTTTAGTGTTTAAGGGTCCTGAGAAGTATTGGAGAAGTTCTAGGTTCAAACCTGGGTTTAGCAAAAGTTTTGGTTTTAAGTGGATAAAACCCTGAATGCTTAGATGTAGGCCTTTTAAATTATTGTGTTAAAAAAAATGACACAAGGAAGCATGTGGTCTAGTGGTTGTGGCATCATTAAGGTTGCAAGGGAGCCTAGGTTCAAGTCTTGGCTCTTGCAATTTGTTTTGGTTTTTCTTTTAAAAAGAACCTAGACTTTGGCCTTTAGACCTTTTAATTTATTGAAGGTAAAATGTGACTCAAAGAGAGTGGGTGGTCAAGCGGCAAGATGGCGTTACAGCTAGCAAGGGGTCTGAGGTTCAAGTCTTGAGATAAGCAATAGAGTATTTATTTTACTGATAGGACGCCTAGTGTTTGAGTTGGAGTGGAGTTCTGCTAAGGTGGTTGTGGAATCGCTCTTGGGGGAGTGATTCATGGGATAGGGATAGAAGTTGGTAAAGATTTGGAGGAGAAAAATGAGGAATTGGAATTGGAGGAGGTTGGAGCTGAAATTTGAGTGTAGCACTTAAGAAATTCTGCCAAAGGGTGATTTTTGTCCATATTTTAGCTTTGTTGAGTTTTTTTTTCTTTTCTTTTGATCAGTTTAGTTACCAAACCGAAGCTACGTTGGTTAATACCTAGGCATTCTCGAGGAGTAAAGAGGGGCGCGTGTTCCAAAAGCGGTCGAAGGCCTACTCTCAGTTTTGACTATAATTGCAGCAAGGGGATCAATTCTTGCTAACAATTAGTGAGGACTTATCAAATCTTGATCGACTAAGGATTTCGGCATGTGTTTGGAAAAAAGAAAGAATAACTGTATTCATCGAGTGATTAACCGTTAGCTTTGAATATGGTAGGTTCGGTGCTAGGGATTCGTGGTGCGCTTCGTGATCAGGTGTGTAACCACACTCCTTCTGATCGTAGATCGACAAAATGCCGAAAACCCAAAATACTAGCGAATGATGCCACACGAGCGTGAGATCGCACGTGTGGTGGACCGAGCCCACGAATATGGGCATAAGATGGTTGAGGCCACCATGAGCGTTCTCATGGGCTTCAGTCGTTTTGGGCCTCGTTGGGGCTGAAATGGGCCGTGTGGGCCCAATAGGCTAGTGGGCCCCACATGGATAAAATGCATGTTATATGGTTTCTATTGGTTTGAACTGTGTTGTTCGTATAGTCAAGGCTATTTATAGGCTAATTAGGCCACACGAGTGCATGGGCCCACTTGGGCCGAGTAATGGGCCTTAGGCCCATTTACACTGTTTTGGCTGTTTAGGCTACTTAAGTCGCTCGAGGCGACGGTGGACCTTTTGTTGGGTCACTAAGACCTCAGTTTGAAAAATTACCGAAATACCCCCATAGGGTAATATGACTGTTATGCCCCTAAAGGGTAAAATGACAAAAATGCCCCTTCATGTTATATGATTGTTATTGTATGCCTTTATGGTATATTGCATTCATGTAACATTATGTTGCATGGGGGATGGGATCATTGATTTGGAGGAAGTATATCATCTGTTAGGGTCACAAGGTCGCTGGACGACTGTGGATCCACTGATGGCTTTAAGCCGATTATGAGATTGGCAGCTCTGCTGCAATATTGATTAGTGCCGCAACCGATGCTACGTAAGGAGTGTAGGGATGGGTGGGTCGATTAAATCCCCACAGGAGTGCAGGGTTGGACAGGAGACGGAGTGCAGGGTTGGTATGGGCATTAATGCATTGCATATATTGATTCTAATATTGAGATGGGCTTAGGCCCAGATAGATGTGATATGTGACATTTGATATGGGCTAAGTGTAACACCCCATACCCAAGTCCGATGCTAGGACTGAATACGAGACATTACCATGCTTGACTTACTTAAACATACACTTACGGGCTGTAAAATTTTGTTCCAACTTAAAAACTTCTCTTCCTTAGTCTAATTATACATTTCATGTGTCTACGAGGCCTTACGCACTTATCCGAAAACTTTTGGGACTTAATCAAAAACTCTTCATTGAAGCAGGGTTCACATGCCCATGTGACTTGGAACACGCCTGTGTACCCTTAGACATGCCCATGTTTTCCAACCGTGGAGAGTTACTGACTATATTCACATGGCCTTGACACGCCCGTGGGCTTAGACCCTGTGTTTTTCCTTGATATATTGACTTCATCACACAGTTTGGGGCACACGCCCATGTCCTAACTGTGTGTCATACACAGCTCATACAAACGGTCGTGGGATATGACCGTGGTCTATCCTGACTTAAAACATTAAATTGCAGGGTACGCACGGCCTAGAGATACGCGCGTGCGTTTAACCGTGTGGGCACTTAGAGGCTATTTAGCAAGCCATTTGCCACCTTGAAATCAAGACCAACTCAAGCTCAATTCAAAACATTTATACCCAATACTACATGCTACATTGATCTCAATAAACATACATACTTAGTTAATTTTGGCCAATCGTTTAGCCATATACAAAAGAATGATAAACTTAATAGCCTATACATTGGCCCTTCTTAAAACATATTCTCAAAATGAATGCTCCCTATACATGCCATACTTAGTAAAATAACTTGGCTATACCACAGTAAAGATTGATAGTGTGCTACGAGCTCTGACTCCAACGATCCACAAGTTTGCTTGACGGGACTACATAGAAAGAAAGAATTAAAGACGTAAGTGTTTAGCTTAGTAAATTTGCATGTAAAGCATATATCAATATTTAATTGCTTAATATAAACTATTTGACATAACAATGGTATCATAAATTTCAACTATAGAGCTTACTTACTCATACTGATTCTTACATGTCTCATGATACTTGCTATTCTCATACTTACAAGGTAAACAAGGTACCTATATCACTTGATCACATTGATCAGCATACTTTAATATAATAATCATGATCTCTAATTTATCATTCATAGCATAGATGATACTCAAATTCAACTTGATAATAACTTTGCTCACTTAGCTTTCTTGTTATCTCATTTTAACTTTACTCATTTTGCCCGATGAATTTCTGCGAATAACCAAGGATACTAAATCTCATCTTGGTTTCGAGGCCATGTCTTGACATGGACTTATACGAAGTCTTTACTCATGAACTGGTCAATACCGAGCCTTGGCTGGGACTTACATGAAATCTCTCTCTCTTGATAGCTTTTCAATGCCAAGACTTGTCTTGGACTTACATGATATCTGTTCAATGCCAAGCTTGCCTTAGACTTACATGATATCTATTCAATGCCAAGCTTACCTTGGACTTACATGATAACTGTTCAATGCCAAGCTTGCCTTTGACTTACATGATAACTTTTCAATTCCAACCTTGCCTTGGATGCCAAGCTTGCCTTGGACTTACATGGTAACTGTTCAATGCCAAGCTTGCCTTGGACTTACATGATAACTGTTCAATGCCAAGCTTGCCTTGAACTTACATGATAACTATTCAATGCCAAGCTTGCCTTGGACTTACATGATAACTATTCAATGCCAAGCTTGCCTTGGACTTACATGATATCTCTACTTGATTTCCGATGCCATGCCTTGGCTTCGTCTTATACGGGCTTTCTTATCTCATGTGGTGGATCGAGTATCCTGGGAAATTCATCTTCAATCGTGACTTGCTTATACTTAATCTAATTGATTTCTTTGTTTGACATAGTATTAAGCATTCCATAGAAATAATGTATATTACACTAAGCAATTCAATAATAGAAATCATAGAGTTTAGAAATCATACAAACTTACCTCAATATACAAAATGTATGTAGATATGCAATTTAGTCCTCGACTTTGTTCTTGCCTTAGTTTCGATCCGGGCTTCGTTTTTCTTGATCTATAATCATAAATAGACCATTTAATACTCACATTGACTAAATTGACTCTTTACTCATATTTTGGGCAAAATTACTATTTTTCCCCTAAACTTTCTCATATTTGCACTTTTGCCCTTAGGCTCATAAATTGATTTTCATTCAACTTTCTTATACTTCATGCTTAGCTGATTCATTTTCTCTACTATAACAATCATCAATTCTCACTATTTCTAGTATGTATGACCAATTTTCATAACTATTACAAATTGGTCCATACTATCATTTTTCATGCAATTCACTAAGGAAAAGATGTTTATCTAACATAAAACTCTCATAAACTTCCATAAAATATCATTTATCAAGCATATCATCCATGGGTAGATTTTTGAACATGCATCTTAGCTCATTTTATGGCTAAAAATAGCTAATTCATAATACGAGAACTTTAAAAATACGAAGAATATTAAAAAGGGGCTAAAATGAACTTACTAGCAAGCTTGAAAAAAAAAATGAAGAACCTGTAACATCCTGAAAAGGGCCTATGCATTTTCGGTTTAGTTGTACGAAGTGACATGTTTTATGTACTAAGAATAAATTTTGAACATTTTTGGAAACCCGGAAATGAGTGGAAATGATTTGGAAATGAACATTTTTGGAAACCTGAAAATGTATGGACATGATCTAGAAATGATTCACAAGAGGAAAGTGAACATTTCTGGAAACTTGGAAATGTAAGGAAATGATTCAAAAGAGGAAAGTGAACATTTCTGGAAACTTGGAAATGTAAGAAAATGTCAAGTTTACAGAGCCGAACGAAAATTTTTGGAAACTTAGAAATGACTTAGAAATGTCGAGTTTTAAGTTTTAAAACAGGGAATAAAGGCAAGGTGGCCTTAAAAGAAAAAGTTTGTGAAATTTGACACACAAATAGGCTTGGAAAAGTGGCCTAAAAATGCCACTTAGGGTCTCTGGAAATGGCGCCACATGCAAGGTGTTGGGCCTGAGTTCGAGTCACTTGGGAAGTAAATCAAAGAAGTTTTATTTTGCTTCCAGAAGCTCTGAGGTGGACGGCACAAGCCTTCTAGAAAGGAGGAGTTTTATTCTCTTTAATATTTGATTAATAAGGTGATAAATAAAAGATTTTTAATTGGATTATTTTCAAGGGATAATAAAGGATTATTCTCTTATTATTTTAAATTAAAGAGATAAAGCTATCAAATAAAGAAGAGTGGTGGCCAAGTAGGGGACTCTAGCCTAGTAAATTCGGCTAAGGGAGGAAAATAAGGCTAATTTTCATTCATTCTCTCCTTTGCCGAAATTCCCTAAGCCATTCTCCTCTCTCTGCCGAAAAGTTTCCCTAGCAAATTCTCTCTTTTCTCTGCTATTTTGCCAAGACCAAAAACTCTAGTAAAGCAAGCCACTTTCTTCATCTTTCTTTTCTTCCTATTTCTTTCCATCCAATCCATTCAAAAGCTGAATTTTGGAGAGGCTTCAAGCATAGGTGTTGCCGATTTCTCCAAGTAAGGGTAAGATCTAGACTCGGTTTCCATTCTTTTTCTTTTTAAGCCTGTCGAAATTTGGAGACTAATCTCTCATATTGTATTTTGGCCGAAATATGAAGAACTCTTTCGGGATCTATCTCAAGTCGACTGTAAGAAGGATTTTTCGGGATTTAAGGCATCAAGTTAAGACAATAAAGTGATATTCGGCCATAGGCCATAAGTATGATTTCAAGTTAGACTAAAATCTAACATATGTGTATAGATATTTCGACAGCATTAAGGAAGCAAGGATCCAATTCGGGATTTTAGAATCCACAAGGTAAGTATTCGGCCAAGGCTTATATTTTTTCGTATTTAGCACTATTTCTTTTTTATTCAAAAGCCAGAAACTGACATAGTTAAATGATTTGGTGGCTAGCCGATTTTAAGGAAGGAATACTACAGATTTCGAGATTTGATTATTAATCAAATCGGCAAACAAGGCAAGAATACTAATCCTACTAGGATTTGGAATTTTGGCCGAATGGCTTTTATTAAGGTAATAAGTGATAAATCAAATGTAGGGATTAAGGATCTAAGCATTAGATCAAACTTTTCGGGATCTCAAGGAATTTCTAAGCGAATCAAGTGTGTACCCCACACTACTTCATAATACGTTTTATGGCATGTTTAATTAAAATATGTGACATTAAGAATATGAAAGTGGCTAAGGTATCATGTTATGGTACTAATTACTCAGGTACGTTTCCTACTTCTACTAGGAATATGAAAAATGTTATTTGTAACATGAGAATATGATAAGAATGTGAACTTTGGCTTGTAATTGCATAATATGTTATGGGCATATGGGTTTTATTTTGAAAGGGGAAGTGAATGTGGTGACTTAAGACCACGAACACGGTGACCTAAGACCGTGATATCACGAAAAATGGTGACCTAAGACCACGATGTCTGAAAGTGGTGACCTAAGACCACGAGAATCTGAACGTGGTGACCTAAGACCATGAATGCGGTGACTTAAGACCGCAATTTGGTGTGTAGCGGAAGGAGGGTCGACTTAGTAGTCCCCACGGTGTGATTGGCAGGTACGGGGGTGTGTAGCGGATGGACAATTAGGTTTGGGTTTGGGAATGCATCATAACTTGTATTCATTATTTTGAATGTGTAACTCTTGTATGCCTGATTCTATTATGACTTAGTGTCGTGTACACATTGAGTCTGTTTGACTCACCCCTGTTGTGGGACCATGTTTGAGGTGATGAGCAGTGATGGGTAGGGACGGCGAGAACTTGTGGTGGCCATGCTCAACATAAAGTCTTTATTTTTATGGACTATGAGTTTTTAAGTACTTGAATTATTTGGAAATTATTTGATGTAATAAGGCCATAAGGCCATAGTTGAATCATTTTACATTTATTTTTTTATTTATTATGTTTATGAACCTTATTTATTAAAGTTTAAGTAAAATTTCTTTAAACTAAACCTTAAATGTTTTATCACTTAATATTAAAAAGGGATTTTCAAAATAAAATCAAATCCGTTTCAACACAAGCCCAACCCAAAACAAAATTTTTAAAAAATCGCACAAGTTTTTTGCAAAGTAACAAAAGGATATGAACCGGTTTACTTGAGGGACATACCAACTCTGGTCAAAGCTCGTAGGCCGAGTTTGCGGTGTTTCAGTTTGGTATCAGAGCCCGTTTCAAACTCTCGGCCTGAGGTTTAAGGCCCAAAACATTTTCAAAGCGAGCCCAAGTAAGTTTTATGAAAATATTTTTTGAAATAAGCGAGTTGTTACAGTATGGCACCCAAGTCTCCGACCATGATCCACTGTAAGTACCTAACCATTTGTGTGATTATGTGATTATATGATTTAAGAATTATGGAAGGGTAAAAAAAGGCATGGAACGTAGAATAGCATGATAGGAACTTGAACCCTAGGACTAGTCTATTCAAACACAAACACATAAGACTTAAGGAACGTTAAACGAACCCATGGCTAAGTCACTGAGTTAGGGTGTGGTAACCCCTATGCGCATGTCTAGGATTGGATTCGAAAGAGCACGGTATTTAAGCGATCCCCAGCGACTCACCTCCTCTTCGCAGAATCCTACCAGTGCGTAGCCGGTTCACCCTAACCGAGAGGGCTCAGTAGGTGTGGCAACCTCTGTGCGCATGTCTAGGAATGGTTTCGGTGGGAGCTTGGTATTTAAGCAGTCCACGTGACTCACCTCCTCTCCACTCGAATCCTGCCTGGTACGTGGCTTTGGTTCACTCTGACCAAGAGGACTCGGTCATAGGCTAAACACGATAACTAAAACCCGAAAGGGAACTAGCCGTGTTTTTATAAAAACAACAAAACCCTAGTTTTAAAACTCTTAAAACTTTCTTTTAAATTTGTGAAAACCATCTTTACAAAATTTTCCGAAAAATTTTCCGCTTTATGAAATTACAAAAATGCCCCTAGTGGTAAAATTACCAAAATACCCTTGGTTTATAAAATGTTCAACTACCCCACAATTTTACCCAAAATTTCATTATTTGATAAACACTCAAAAACCCTAATTTGAAAAATATCAAAAATACCTTGATTTTGGAAAATTACGAAATTGCCCTTAACTTACAAAATTACCAAAATAGCCCTGATTTCCAAAATTTTTGCAACATCACTGTTTTGGAAAGTACAATTCTCAAAAAGAACCCTCAAAATTTTGCAACTTTGGAAAGTACAATTCTCAAAAAGAACCCTCAAAATTTTGCAACTTTTAAAATATCCCTGATTCATTAGATTTTGCAAATTTATCCCGATTGTAAAAAAAATTACCGAAATACCCCTGGAATTTCAAAATTATCGAAAGGCCCCGGATTTCAAAATTTTTCCAAAATACCCCAAAAATTCAAAATTTCCAAAATACTTTTTGACAAAATCACCAAGAAACTTTTTCTTTTGAAAAATTATGAAAATACCCCTGTAGGACAAAATTACGAAAATACCCCTGGGTAGTGGAGAAACAACAACAATGAAAACTACAACGTTTCTCTGAATGAACAAAAGTTCATACTTGTTTGATGGACGAATGAATGAATGGAAAGATTGTGTTCATGTATGAATACGAAAGAACCACTCCTAAAACTCTGTCATAAAATTTCTTCGCGGGTAAATAAGTCGAACAATGACTAATTCATAAAACCTCTTAATCAGATTTCGACGTTAGAAATGAGCTCTAGAGGACGTGGTCGTCGTGGATGAGGTAGAGGAAGGATGACTGTGTCAGAACCCGTTAGATCGGGTCAAGGGTCTGACAATGAGATACCACCGCCACCCCCACCCCCAGCTGTTGGTGTTGAGCAGCAAGCTCAGACGGGGGATGATGCTGTGTCGCAAGCTGTGCTGCGAGTTTTGGAGTTGGTGGCTGGTGTAGGAGGAAATTCAAGGAATCGAAAGTCTATGCCTGAACGGCTCCGAGCTAATAGAGCCGAAATGTTTCGTGGAGTATCGGGTGTGGCACCCAGTACAACTGAGTACTGGTTGGAAGCAACTGAGCGCATCATGGATGAGCTTGACCTAACCCCTGAGAAGAAGTTAAAAGGAATGGTGGCACTGTTACACAATGAAGCATATCAATGGTGGTTAACTGTTTGGGATGGTGCCACAACGGAGGACCTGACCTGGGAATACGTTAAGGAAGCTTATCAGAAGAAGTATGTGGGAACAAGGTATACTGATGAGCAAAGGAAGGCCTTTCTGGGGCTGGTACAAGGGAACAAGTCCATTGCGAGAATATGAGGTGAATTTCGAGGTTGAGCCAGATGCTCGAGGTGTAGTGGCAACTGAGCATGAGTGCTGTGTCCATTTTGAGGACAGGCTAAGGGATGATCTGAGACTGTTGATAGCATCGCATCAGGAGCGGGAGTTTTCTGCTTTGGTAGAAAAGGCCAAGGTGGCCGAGGGAATTAAGGATTCTACAAAGCAGGCTATGGATAAGAATAAGCCCAAAAGAGGTTTTGGGTCCTCTGGAAAGGTTCATAAGAGGCCTAGAGTTGATGGGCCGCGAGGTCAGCAAGCTAGATCAGAAGGGCGGTATCGACCTTGTGATGTGTGTGGAAAGAAGCACTTGGGAGAGTGCTGGAGGAAAACAGGAGGATGTTTTAGGTGTGGGTCCAAGGACCATGTGATCAAGGATTGTCCCAAGAACTCAGAGGAAAGCCGACCAACAGCTCAGAGTGTTAGTCAGGCTGGTAGAGGAGGACAACAGCCTCAACAAGGTCGTGGTTCGAATAACAGAGGTAATGGTGCTGGCAGAGGACGAGGAACACAAGGCAGAGGCGCTGCTAATGCTGAGGCAAGGCAACCAGGTTTGGTTTATGCGGTTCATCGGAGGGAGGATGGAGACGCGCCGGATGTTATAACCGGTACGTTCTTTATTTATGACAAGCCCTATTTTGCTCTTATTGATGTGGGCTCGACCCATTCCTATGTTGTATGTAGTGTAATGGGAACACTAGGCCTAGACTCTGAACTTTCTGATAGGCAGATGACTGTAGTAAGCCCATTAGGCCAAACTGTAGTGGTGGATAAGATCTTTAGGAATGTACCCCTAGAGATTCAGGGAGTGAACTTTCGGGCTGACTTAATGGAACTACCCTTTGGGGAGTTTGAACTTATACTTGGAATAGACTGGCTAGTAGAGCACCGAGCCGTGTTGGATTGTGCGGCTAAACATATGGAATTAAGGACCCCGGAGGATGAAGTAGTATTAATGATCGGAGAAAGAAGAAACTACCTGTCTAACGTAGTTTCAGCGCTGAAGGCTGAGAAAATGGTTAGGAAAGGGTGCAAGGCATTCTTAGCCTTCGTAAGTGCGTTAGGTGGAAAGGAAGAGGGTGTTAGTGGAGTTAGAATGGTAAAGGACTTTGAAGACGTATTTCCGGAGGAATTACCAGGAATACCCCTAGATAGAGAGGTGGAATTTGGAATAGATTTGCTACCGGGAACAGCTCCTGTGTCAATCGCTCCATACCGAATGGCACCAAAGGAGTTAGTTGAGCTCAAGGCCCAAATCCAACAGTTGTTGGATCGTGGGTTCATTCGACCCAATGTGTCTCCATGGGGAGCACCGGTCCTGTTTGTAAAGAAGAAGGACGGAACTATGCGGATGTGCATAGATTACCGTCAGTTGAACAAGCTGACCATCAAGAACAAGTATCCTTTGCTAAGGATCGATGACTTGTTCGATCAGCTGAAGGGGGCCGCAGAATTCTCAAAGATAGACTTAAGGTCTGGATATCACCAGTTGAAGTTGAAAGAGGCAGATATCCATAAGACCACTTTTAAGACAAGATACGACCATTTTGAGTTTGTGGTGATGCCGTTTGGATTGACGAACACTCCAGCCGCGTTCATGGATATGATGAACCGGGTTTTCCAACCCTACTTGGATAGGTTCGTTGTTGTGTTCATCGAAGATATTTTGGTGTATTCTAAGTCTGAAGAGGAGCATGATGAACATCTCCGAGTTGTGCTGCAAGTGTTAAGGGAGAAGAAGCTCTATGCCAAATTCAGCAAGTGTGAATTTTGGCGTAAGGAGGTGGCATTCCTAGGACATGTGGTATCCGCAGAGGGAATAAGAGTGGACCCTAGGAAGATCGAAGCAGTGTTGGATTGGAAACCACCTAGGTCCGTGGCTGAGATCCGAAGTTTCTTAGGTTTGGCAGGCTATTACAGAAGGTTCGTGGAAGGGTTCTCGTCAATAGCCGCGCCCTTGACAAAGCTACTAAGGAAGGAAGTACCCTTTGAATGGACTGATAAGCAACAGGAGAGCTGTGAAAAGCTTAAGAAGGTGTTGACGGAGGCTCCAGTGTTAATTCAACCGGAGGTAGGAAAGGATTTTGTGGTATACTGTGACGCTTCGCACACGGGATTAGGCTGTGTGCTAATGCAAGAAGGAAAAGTGGTCGCTTATGCGTCTCGGCAGTAAAGGCCTCATGAGGTTAACTACCCAACCCATGATTTGGAATTGGCAGCTGTGGTTTTCGCCCTTAAGGTGTGGAGGCACTATCTCTATGGAGAAAGGTCGGTGATCTACACAGACCACAAGAGCCTTAAGTATTTGTTGACTCAGAAGGAGTTGAACTTGAGGCAGCGAAGGTGGGTGGAGTTATTGAAGGATTACGATTGCTCGATAGAGTACCACCCGGGCAAGGCAAATGTAGTAGCTGATGCCCTAAGTCGGAAGGTTGTGTCGGATCTAAGGGTTATGTTCGCTCACTTGAGCCTATATGATGACGGAAGCCTGTTGGCAGAGTTGCAAGTCAAGCCCACATGGCTGAAGGAGGTGAAAGAGGGACAGTTGGTTGATAAGGATCTAAGTGCTAAGTTATAGCAAGTGCAAAACGGGGAATTAAAGGATTATGGCGTTAATGATGAAGGAGTATTGTGTTACAAAGGAAAAGTCTGTATGCCGAAGGACAAGGAGTTAAGACAAAGGATTCTTCGGGAGGCGTATAGTAGCCCTTATGCTATGCATCCCGAAGGCATTAAGCTGTACAGAGATCTAAGGGAACAATTTTGGTGGTCTGATCTTAAACGAGAAGTTACTGAATTCGTGGGGAAATGTCTGACATGTCAGCAAGTTAAGGCTGAACACCAAGTTCCATCGGGATTGCTTCAACCAATCGAGATTCCCCAATAGAAGTGGGAGAGAATTACCATGGACTTCGTTAGTGGGTTCCTCTTACGCCTACTAAGAAGGACTCGGTATGGGTGATAGTGGACCTTTTGACTAAGTCCGCGCACTTCATCCCGGTAAGAGTTGACTATTCTCTTCATAAGCTAGCCAAATTATATGTGGCAAAAATTGTGAGATTACATGGAGTACCAGTATCGATCATCTCCGATAGAGACCCAAGGTTTACGTCTCGATTTTGGAAGGCACTTCATTAAGCTTTAGGCACTAAGCTGGACTTCACTACGGCTTTTCATCCACAATCCGACGGGCAGTCTGAACAGGTTATACAAGTGTTAGAGGATATGTTAAGAGGCTGTGTGATGGATTTCCGAGGAAGTTGGGAAGATTATTTGCCTTTAGTCGAGTTCGCCTACAACAACAGCTATCAGGCTAGAATTCGGATGGCACCATATGAAGCATTGTATGGTCGGAAGTGTCGAACTCCTACTTGTTGGACCGAGTTAGGAGAACGTCGAGTTTTTGGACCGGAGTTAGTGGCAGAAACTGAAGAGAAGGTTGAGATGATTCGAGCACGGTTAAAGGAAGCCTCTGATAGGCAGAAGTCGTACGCAGACCTTAAGCGGAAGGAAATAGAGTTTGAAGTGGGAGACCAAGTATTTCTGAAAGTCTCGCCTTGGAAGAAGGTTATGAGGTTTGGTCGCAAAGGGAAGTTAAGCCCAAGGTTTATAGGGCCCTATCGAGTACTAAAGCAAGTTGGACCAGTGGCATACCAGTTAAAATTGCCACTAGAGTTGCAGCAGATGCACGACGTATTCCATGTATCCATGCTACGTCGTTACTGATCAGATCTGTCTCATGTGGTACCAGTCGAAGAAGTAGAGCTAAGGCCAGACTTATCCTATGAGGAAGAGCCAATTCGGATATTAGAACGTGATGTGAAAGTGCTACGGAGGAAGTCAGTTCCTCTAGTCAAGGTATTATGGCGCAATCATGGATCGGAGGAAGCTTCGTGCGAATCGGAAGAGACGATGCGACAGCAATACCCTCAATTATTTTAGTTAGAAAATTTCGAAGACGAAATTATTTTAAGGGGGGTAGAACTGTAACATCCTGAAAAGGACCTATGCATTTTTGGTTTAGTTGTACGAAGTGACATGTTTTATGTACTAAGAATAAATTTTGAACATTTTTGGAAACTCGGAAATGAATGGAAATGATTTGGAAATGAACATTTTTGGAAACCTGAAAATGTATGGACATGATCTAGAAATGATTCACAAGAGGAAAGTGAACATTTCTGGAAACTTGGAAATGTAAGGAAATGATTCAAAAGAGCAAAGTGAACATTTCTGGAAACTTGGAAATGTAAGAAAATGTCAAGTTTACAGAGCCGAACGAAAATTTTTGGAAACTTAGAAATGACTTAGAAATGTCGAGTTTTTAGTTTTAAAGCAAGGAATAAAGGCAAGGTGGCCTTAAAAGAAAAAGTTTGTGAAATTTGACACACAAATAGGCTTGGAAAAGTGGCCTGAAGATGCCACTTAGGGTCTCTGGAAATGGCGCCACATGCAAGGTGTTGGGCCTGAGTTCGAGTCACTTGGGAAGCAAATAAAAGAAGTTTTATTTTGCTTCCAGAACCTCTGAGGTGGACGGTACAAGCCTTCTAGAAAGGAGGAGTTTTATTCTCTTTAATATTTGATTAATAAGGTGATAAATAAAGGATTTTTAATTGGATTATTTTCAATGGATAATAAAGGATTATTCTCTTATTATTTTAAATTAAAGAGATAAAGCTATCAAATAAAGAAGAGTGGTGGCCAAGTAGGGGACTCTAGCCTAGTAAACTCGGCTAAGGGAGGAAAATAAGGCTAATTTTCATCCATTCTCTCCTTTGCTGAAATTCCCTAAGCCATTCTCCTCTCTCTGCCGAAATTTTTCCCTAGAAAATTTTCTCTTTTCTCTGCTATTTTGCCAAGACCAAAAACTCTAATAATGCAAGCCACTCTCTTCATCTTTCTTTTCTTCCTATTTCTTTCCTTCCAATCCATTCAAAAGCCGAATTTTGGAGAGGCTTCAAGCATAGGTGTTGCCGATTTCTCCAAGTAAGGGTAAGATCTAGACTCAGTTTCCATTCTTTTTCTTTTTAAGCCTGTCGAAATTTGGAGACTAATCTCTTATATTGTATTTTGGCCGAAATATGAAGAACTCTTTCGGGATCTGTCTCAAGTCGGCTGTAAAAAGGATTTTTCGGGATTTAAGGCATCAAGGTAAGACAATAAAGTGATATTCGGCCATAGGCCATAAGTATGATTTCAAGTTAGACTAAAATCTAACATGTGTATAAATATTTCGACAGCATTAAAGAAGCAAGGATCCAATTCGGGATTTTAGAATCCACAAGGTAAGTACTCGGCCAAGGCTTATATTTTTTGGTATTTAGCACTATTTCCTATTTATTCAAAAGCCAGAAACTGACATAGTTAAATGATTTGGTGGCTAGCCGATTTTAAGGAAGGAATACTACAAATTTCGGGATTTGATTGTTAATCAAATCGGCAAACAAGGTAAGAATACTAATCCTACTAGGATTTGGAATTTTGGCCGAATGGCTTTTTATTAAGGTAATAAGTGATAAATCAAATGTAGGGATTAAGGGTCTAAGCATTAGATCAAGCTTTTCGGGATCTCAAGGAATTTCTAAGCGAATCAGGTGTGTACCCCACACTACTTCATAATACGTTTTATGGCATGTATAATTAAAATATGTGACATTAAGAATATAAAAGTGGCTAAGGTATCATGTTATGGTACTAAGTACTCAGGTACGTTTCCTACTTCTACTAGGAATATGAAAAATGTTATTTGTAACATGAGAATATGATAAGAATGTGACCTTTGGCTTGTAATTGCATAATATGTTATGGGCATATGGGTTTTATTTTGAAAGGGGAAGTGAATGTGGTGACTTAAGACCACGAACAAGGTGACCTAAGACCGTGATATCTGAAAAGTGGTGACCTAAGACCACAGTAATCTGAAAGTGGTGACCTAAGACCATAGTAATCTAAATGTGGTGACCTAAGACCACGAATGCGGTGACTTAAGACCGCAATTTGGTGTGTAGCGGAAGGAGGGTCGACTTAGTAGTCCCCACGGTGTGATTGGCAGGTACGGGGGTGTGTAGCGGATGGACAATTAGGTTTGGGTTTGGGAATGCATCATAACTTGTATTCATTATTTTGAATGTGTAACTCTTGTATGCCTGATTCTATAATGACTTAGTGTCGTGTACACATTGAGTCTGTTTGACTCACCCCGTTGTGGGACCATGTTTGTGTGATGAGCAAGTGATGGACCAGGACGGCGAGAACTTGTGGTGGCCATGCTCAACATGAAGTCTTTATTTTTATGGACTATGAGTTTTTAAGTACTTGAATTATTTGGAAATTATTTGATGTAATAAGGCCATAAGGCCATAGTTGAATCATTTTACATTTATTTTTTTTTATTATGTTTATGAACCTTATAAGTAAAATTTCTTTAAACTAAACCTTAAATGTTTTATCACTTAATATTAAAAAGGGGTTTTGAAAATAAAATCGAATCCGTTTCAACACAAGCCCAGCCCAAAACAAAATTTTTAAAAAATCGCACAAGTTTTTCGCAAAGTAACAAAAGGATTTGAACCGGTTTACTTGAGGGACATACCAAATCTGGTCAAAGCTCGTGGGCCGGGTTTGGGGTGTTTCAGAACCATAGCTATGGAGTCTCCAAATTTTCGACACAAGGGGGAAGAAGATGAATAGATTTTTATCATCTTTTTCCCATTTTAATCATTTAATAGATAAATGACCAAAATGCCCTTCTGTTTAAAATTTTCCATTTTACTAACTCATGTCCAATTTTGTACAAATTTATAATTTGGGAAAATTGCTATTTGAGGACTTCTAATTGATATCCTAAAGCTATTTCATACAAAAAGCTTCTAGAAACTCATATTTTGCAACTTTTGCAATTTAGTCCTTTTGGACTATTAAATCACAATTTAGCAAAATTGCTTGATAAAACTTTAATACTAGCATGCAAACATGGCATAAACCTTAAAAACTCATAAATTCACCTCGGATTCATGGCCTCGCACCACTATTTCGACTAGGCCCTAAATCGAGTTGTTACACTAAGGCCCAACTGAGGCTATTATGGGCTAAGGCCCATATGCCACCGTTACTGTGTTGGGCTTAAGCCCACATTGATTACTATAATGGGCTTAAGCCCAGATTGATGTGATGCATGTTTTATGATCGATGAGGTTGTACACACTAAGTTTTCGTAAACTCACCCCTCTTTTTAATTTTTCAGGTAATCCTCAGTAAGCGGTTCGACGTACTGGAAGACTCAGAGGTGGCCACACTACGAACAGCTTTAAATTTTAGTATTCTATTTTACCTTACTTAAACTGTTTTCTTATTGGGTTGTAATAACGCCTCTTTTAATTTCTAGTTTTGATTTGGGATTTTCAGTTTCTTACGTTTTCTATCTGTTAAGAGTAGATCGCGGTTTTTCAAAACAATAACTATTTTTCAAAAGCTACGTTTCCGCAACTCAATTTTAAATATCATGTTTCTGTAAATCATTTGTTTTAAATTAAGCTTCCGCAACAAATAAGGTTTTAAAGGTAATAACATTTTAAAAAGGAAATAACTTTTTAATAAACCACAGTTGAAAATAAACAAACGCAAACTAAGGTTTTTGTACAAGTTTTAAATGGCAAGAAGTTTTAATTTTCAAGAAGGGTTTTCAATGAAAATATGGTTTTCGAAAAACACTTCAATGTGACACACCAGATTCGGCCATAATGTCTAGACCGGGTTTGGGTTGTTACATTACTGTTTTGCCCCCATCTTTTCCATAAATTCCAATTTCGTCCCTAGGCTCGGAAAATGAAATTTATGCAATTTACTCCCTATTCCAAGCCTAACCAAAGATTCACTATAAAATTTACAGCACATGCATTCTAAAGAATTTAGATTTTTTCTTCAATTTTTACAACTTTACATTTTAGTCCCTAAATCATATTTTCATCAAAAATCACTTTGCAAAAGTTGTTTATCTATCAAAAACCTTTCATTTTTCTACCATAAATTTCAATTTTTCAGCATATTCATCCATGACATAATTTCCATACTTTGATAACTTTTCAAATTGATCCCTCAAATAGATAGATTAAGCTATCCTGATTTCAAAAATATCAAAATTACTAAAAACGAGACAAGAAAACTTACCAAATTAAGTCAAGAAAGTTTCTTCTCTCTCTCCTAGGGTTGCCATGTATTTTGCGGATGAAGATGAAATAGAATAAGATGATATTTCTTTTATCATCTTTTAACTAATTAAATTAATTCAATTTCCAATTTAGTCCTTGCCCTTTTTCTAAATTTCCATGGATGAGTCACCTAAAAAATATCTACATACTTTTCCTTAATGGTCTAATTCCCATATAAAGACCTCAAGTTTTGAATTCCATAGCTATTCAATCCTTCTAGCTACTAGAATTCAACTTTTTCATTTTATGCGATTTGGCCCTTCGCGAAATTAAACACATAATCAGCAAAATATTCTTATCAGAATTTTCACATGACATTTCTAACATAATACGGACCATGTATTAAAATTAAAATAAATTCTATTTTTGGCTTAGATTTGTGGTCTCGAAACCACTGTTTCAATTTCACTGAAATTGGGTTGTTATAACTCTCCCCCCTTAAGGATTTTCGTCCTCGAAAACCTTTCCAGTAAAAAGATTCAGGTATTGCTTCCTTATAGTATGCTCCAGTTCCCAGGTAGCCTCTTCTATACCGTGTCTTTGCCAAAGAACTTTTACTAATGCTACCTTTTTATTTCTTAACTCTTTTGTTTCACGTGCCAGAATTTTGATCAGCTCTTCACTATAAGTCATATCAGGCTAAATCTCAACTTCTGTTGGAGAAATAACATGTGAAGGATCTGATCGATACCGTTGTAAAATAGACACAAGAAAAACATTATGAATACGATCAAGTTCTGATGGTAAGGCAAACCGATGTGCAACAGGTCCAATTCTTTCTGTAATCTCATATGGCCCAATGAACCGTAGATTTAGTTTTCCTTTACAACCAAATTGGAGAACTTTCTTCGAAGACAATAGTTTCAAGAATACTTTGTCACTGACTTGAAATTCTATTTCTTTTCGTTTAAGATCAGCATAGGACTTTTAACGATCAGTGGCTGCTTTCAAACTATACTGAATTACTTTCACTTTTTCTTCGGTTTCACAAACTAAATCAACTCCATGTAACTTTTTGTCACTGAGTTCTGTTCAATGCAATGGAGTTTCACATTTGCGACCATAAAAAGCTTCATACGGTGCCATTTTGATATTGGACTGATAACTGTTATTATAAGCAAATTCAACAAAAGGTAAATACTTTTCCCAGTTACCTTCAAACTTAAGTATATAACACCGAAGCATATCTTCCAATATCTGTATAACACGTTTAGATTGACCATCTGTCTGTGGATGAAATGCAGTGCTAAAGTGTAACTGAGTACCCAAAGCTTCTTGCAATTTGCTCCAAAATCGAGATGTAAAACGAGGGTCTCTATCTGAAATAATGGAGACAGGTACTCCATGCAATCTGACAATCTCAGAGACATATAATTCAGCTAATCTGTCCAAAGAATAATCTATACGTACTGGAATAAAGTGTGCAGACTTTGTCAACCGGTCAATAATCACCCAAATGGCATTTTTCTTTTCTGGAGACAGGGGTAATCCCGATACAAAGTCCATGGTAATTCTTTCCTATTTTCACTCCGATATCGTAACTGGATGTAACAATCCTAAAGGTAATTGATGTTCAGCTTTTACTTGCTGACATATCAAACATTTAGATACAAACTTTGAAATATCTCATTTCATTCTCGACCACCAATACATCTTTTTTAGATCATTATACATTTTATTACTACCAGGATTAATAGACATGTCACCATTATAAGCTTCATTCACAATCTTCTGTACTAGTTCTGAACTTTTTGATACACATACTCTGTATCTGAATAACAAATAACCATCAATCCCGAATTGAAATTCTGAGTTAGGAGTCAATTCACTTTGTATCCGTTTTGCTTGCAACATACTATCATTTTTTTGAGCTTCAGATATCTGCTGCAAAAATGTCAGTCTAGCTTTTAACTTAGCTATAATTGAACCATCATTAGATAATGACAATCGAGCATTCATAGCTCGCAAGGAAAATAGGGAATTTCTGCTCAGAGCATCAGCAACCACATTGGCTTTTCCCGGATGATAATTAATAACCAGATCATAATCTTTCAATAATTCAAGCCACATGCGCTGTCTCAAATTCAATTTTTTTTGTGACATCAAGTACTTCAAACTTTTATGATCAGTGAATATGTGACACTTTTCACCATACAGTAATGCCGCCAGATTTTCAATGCAAACACAATGGCTGCCAATTCAAGATCATGTGTCGGGTAGTTTCTTTCATGTGATTTTAGCTGTCTTAAAGCATAGGCTACTACTTTACCTTCTTACATCAAAACACAGCTTAAGCCATTCAATAACGCATCACTGTAAATTATAAATTCCTTACCCGATTTAGGCTAAACTAACACTGGTGCTTCTATCAATAAGGTTTTCAATCTGTCAAAACTCTACTGACATTTATCAGACCACTCAAATTTCACATCTTTTTTTTTTTTTTTTGCAATAGACATGTAATCAGAGAAGCTATCATTGAGAACCCTTTTACAAACCTTTGGTAATACTTAGCCAGTCCTAGAAAACTTCATACTTCAGACACATTTTTAGGTCGGTTCCAGTTAATAATAGCTGAAATTTTATTCAGATCCACCCTGACACCTTCAGTAGATACCATATGCCCAAGAAAACCAACTTCCCATAGCCAAAATTCATATTTACTAAATTTGGCATATAATTGTGTTTCACGCAGATTTTGCAACACTATTCTCAAATGCTCAGTATGTTCATTTTCATCTCGGGATTAAATCAAAATATCATCTATAAATACCACCACAAACCTGTCTAAATATGGTTAAAAATTTTTTTCATCAGATCCATAAACACTACAGGTGCATTTTTCGAACAGAATGGCATCATGAGAAACTCATAGTGCCCATATCTGGTTCTGAAAGCTGTCTTGGGTACATCTAAATATTTTACCCATAACTGATAATAGCCAGAACAGAGATCAATCTTTGAAAATATAGTGGCACATTTCAACTGGTCAAACAGGTCATCAATAAGAGGCAATGGATATTTGTTCTTTATTGTAATTTTGTAGAGTTGTCTGTAATTAATGCACAGCCCCAACGATCCATCTTTCTTCTTTACAAACAGAATCGGTGCACCGCAAGGTGAGAAACTAGGTCGAGTAAAACCTCTGTCAATCAATTCTTATAACTATGCTTTCAACTCTTATAATTCAGTAAAAGCCATTCTGTAAGGTGCTATAGATATCGATATTGTACTTGGAACAAGATCTATAGAGAATTCCACTTATCTAACCGGTGGTAAACCAGGTAACTCTTCTGGAAATACATCAGAAATTCACAAACAATCGGCACTGACTGAATCTTCGACTCATATACTTTAGTATCCAATATATATGCAAGGTAGGCATCATAACCCTTTCTGACATACTTCTGTGCTAATATTGTTGAAATCACATTAGGTAATCCATCCAGTTTATCAGATTCAACATGAAGTAATTCACCACTATGACATTTCAATACAATATATTTCTACTTACAATTCACCACTGCATAATATTGGGTTAACCAATCCATTTCCAAAATCACATCTAATTCATCAAATGAAAATAACATCAAGTCAGCCGAAAAGCAATAACCTTTTACCATCAACGGACAGTTTTTACAGACTTTATCCACCACAACACACTAGCCTAGGGGGTTTGTAACTTTAACCACAAATTCAGTGAATTCAACAGGTAAATTTTTAAAAGACACTAAGCTTGTGCATATGTATGAATGTGTGGAACCAGGATCAATCAAAGCAATAATATCAGTATCAAGTAGAGAAAATGTACTAGTAATGACATCTGGTGCAGAAGCATCTTCTCTAGCATGAATAGCATATGTCCTTGCCGGTGCTCGTACCTCAGGTTTAACGGTTGAACCTTTTGTAGCACCTCGGCTACTGCTGACATTACTGGGGTGACGGGGTGGTCTGCCTCTTGCAGCAGGATTACTCGACTTTGGAGTCAATTCAACTTCTTTTTCAGCCCTTTCTAGACAGTCTTTAAGAAAATGATCAACGGATCCACATCGGTAACAAGCTCCACTTCTAAACCAACATTCTCCATGATGTAATTTATCACAATGCTTACATTTTGGTTTGAGATTACCGACACTGCCCACACTGGTTACAGATGGAGATGAAGATCTCAGGTTGGAGCATTGAGAACCTCTCTCTCTTCTTGAATATCCCGTAGAGGTGGTAACACGATCATAATACTTCTTTAATTTCTTAGAAGCAGATGGTTGTAATTTACTCATAATTCTTTTACTAGGAACCCGAGCTTCTCTTTCAGCTTGTTTCTTTTCTTTACTCAATTCTTCAGCTTTATGTGTCCGATCAGCCAGTACAACAAATTCCCTCAATTCAACAATCCCAATCAAGAGTTTAATATCTTCATTTAAACCCTCTTCAAATAGTTTGCACATGCTAGCTTCAGATGGAACCCATTCTCTGGAATACTTGCTCAACCAAACAAATTCTCGTTCATATTCAGATACAGTTATATTCCCCTATTTGAGCTCTAAAAATTCTTTCTTTTTCTGATCGAAGAATCTCTGACTAACATACTTCTTTCTGAATTTAGTTTGGAAAAATTCCCATGTAATATTTTCTCTAGGTACCACCGAAGTTATGGTATTCCACCAATGATAAGTTGTATCCTTCAGTAAAGAAACTACACATTTCAAACATTCAACGAGCATACAAGATAATTTATCTAAAACCCAGATGGTATTTTCCAACCAAAATTCAACCCTTTCTAGATCATCATCTATGGTAGCTCTAAATTCTTCTGCCCCATGCTTATGGGTTTTATCTACCAGAGGCTTACCAGTTATAACAGGTTCAGCACCCTGTGGCATCTTAGGAACCGGTTGAGGAGCAGGTGGGGGAGGTCGCTGTACAGAGAGATTTATTCTTAAATACTCAATAAACCATCCATTCATCAATTGAAAGAAAGTTTATTTTGGCCTCCTCACTTCGGCCCTTAAATACTGGCCTTTCACTACCAGATGCAGATGCAACTCTTTGAACTGAAGCTGAAGCATTGCTCCCAGCTTCCTCAGTTTTAGCTCTAGTTTATTGGATGACATTACTATATGAAAACACAATTAAAATGATCAGAAGATGTCACACTATCACAAATCATATAATGCCATGTATAACTAAACTCGTGTTTGCTACGTTAAATCAGAGAATCAGCTAAACCATAGCTTTGATACCACTAAATGTAACACCCTTAACCTGAATCCATCACCGAAACAAGGTTGCGGAGCGTTACCAGAGTTTTCAAAACATTTACAGATAATTCTTAACAGTCACTATTTATTTCCCGAGATTATTCATGACATCCCTTAAATGGACCCTCGAGGCCCAATATGAGCTTTAAAATCAAATAGAGACTTAATCAGGAACTCTAAAATTTTTTTGTGAAATTTCAAAAATTTTCCAAGTTACAAGGTTCACATGCCCGTGTGGTCCAAGGGACACGCCCATGTGACCCTAGGACACGCACCTGCTATAGGCCATGTTCGAAACTGCGTAGCTCTCTTACTTGTGTCACACGGCTAGCCACACGCCTGCGTGCTAGGCAGTGTGATTAATTTAATTTTTCAAAATTAGATACAGGTTTTTCACAGCAAAGGCACACACTCGTATTCCAGGCTGTGTCCCACACACGGCTGAGACACACGCCCGTGTCTCTACCCGTATGCTCAATTCTGAGCATTCTATTTCTCGAATTTAAGATGCAAGGGACACATGGCCTAACTACACGCCCATGTACCAAGCCATGTGTCACACACGGTCTAGACACATGCCCGTGTGTCTGCCGGTGTGGACAACATAAAGTCATTTTTAGCTTCATTTATCACCCAAAATTTTACCATTAACCTGCACCAAAACTTACATCCAAATACCACCAACCTAAGCATTGATTTTAAACAAATTTTAACATCTAATATGATATAACATAGCATCCATACATGTTTAAATTCTTACCTTTGTTTAACCTAAACATTTAACATCATTTGGTCATTTATACTTAACATAACACATGTGTGTGTATCATAATAACCTACTTTATAATACCAAAATAAACCATTACTAGCCATTCCAATGGCTAGGTTACAAACATCATTTTCAAGCCACTAATGGCCAAGTATCCTATACATTCCATTATATCAAAATGATTTTTACTATATATATACGTTATTAAATACTCAGTAAACCATTCATTCATCAATTTAAAGAAGGCCTGTTTTGCCTCCTCACTTCAGCTCTCAGATATGGGCCTTTCACTACCAGATGCAGATGCAACTCTTTGAACTGAAGCTAAAGCATTGCTCCCAACTTCCTCGGATTCAGCTCTATTTTGGTTGGATGACATTACTATATGAAAAACACATTTAAAATGATCAGGAGACATCACACTATCACAAATTATATAATGGCATGTATAGTTAAACTCGTGTTTGCTACGTTAAATTCGAGAATCGACTAAACCGTAGCTCTGATACCACTAAATGTAACACCGATAAACCTAAATTCATCAGTGAAACAGGAATAAAAGTGTTACCAAAGTTTTCAGAACGTTTACAAATAATTCATAACAGTCACTATTCATTTCCCGAGATTATTCATAACATTCCTTAAATTGACCCTTGAGGCCCAATATGAGCTTTAAAATCAAATCGGGACTTAATCAGGGACTTGTGTCACACGGCCAGCCACACGCCCGTGTGCTAGGCCGTGTGGTTAATTGAATTTTTCAAAATTAGGTGTGGGTTTCACACGACCAAGGCACACGCCCGTGTTCCAGGTCGTGCCGCACACACGGCTGAGACACACGCCCGTGTCTCTACCCGTGTGCTCAATTCTGAGCATTCTATTTCTCGAATTTAAGATGCAAGGGACACATGGCCGAACTACACGTCCATGTACCAAACCATGTGTCACACACGGTCTAAATACACGCCCATGTGTCTGCCCGTGTGGACAAAATAAAGTCATTTCTAGCTTCATTTATCACCTAAAATTTGTTTAAAATCAATGCTTGGATTGGTTGGTATTTGTATGTAAGTTTTGAAAAATTAAATTAACCACACGGCCTAGCCCACGGGCGTATGGCTGGTGGTGTGACACAAGTCAGAGAGCTACCTAGTTTCAAACACGGCCTACAGCACAGGTGTGTCCCTTGGATCACACGTGTAACACCCCAAACCCGGCCCATGCGATATGACCGGATCTGACATATCACACAAGCAAAATATGTTAAACCCTTTTTTTTAAGTTTCTAGTAAAACGATCCCAAAATTTTAACGAATTATTGAATAAAAGATTGATTGATAATTTGATAAATTTGAACTAATGTTCTTATAAAATCGTGACTTTTGAAAATATCGTTAATAGTTCGAGAGAAAATTTTCGTGTTAATAATATTTGTAAAAGTTTATTTTGAAATCCATTTGTTATTCGATTTTGGAAACCTTTATTTAAGTTTTTAGTAAAATTCTCATTCAAAACAATTTTAAGAAAAATAATAAGTATATCAAACATAAAGCAAATAATAAAATACCCCAGAGGCCTTATTACAACTTTAGAACCCAAATAGTAAAAGTAATAAACGGAGAAGAAATTTAAAGTTCAATAACACCATTACTGAAGTATGACCTCCACCGAGTCATCCATGGCCCCAAGTCCTTGTCACTGAGCGTTACCTACAGGGATTAAGAAAAGAAAAGGGGGGTGAGTTACAAGAACTCAGCGCATAATCCCCTTACCGTTATCCATTGGGCCTGAACCCACATAGAAATATCTTGGGCCTAAGCCCATTTACAAAATAATGTATAAATTTTATCATGTGAATGAAATGCAATTCCCAAATCAATCCTAATAATCCATCCGCTACACACCACCCGTACCAACCAACACACCTGTGGGGATCAAGTCAACCCACCCCACCAACACACCAATCACATGATTGGCCCATCTAGCCATAATATCAGATTGGTCCATTTATCAAAATATCAATTAGCCCATTAAGCAATATATCTCAATTCGGCCCATTGGAACAATTTATCAAATAGGCCCATTGAGGTAATATATATCAAATCGGCCATTAACACTTTTGTAAATCGGCCCATTAGGGGCATTTCCATAATTCAACGGGCATTTTCGTAATTCGGTAATTTCGCAATCCAGACTTAACTACTAATTTTGGGCTTAAAAAATTTAAACTGTCCATCTGCATCGTACTAACTAAATTGACTATAACTTGAGTTAGGAATCTCGAAATCTAAATACGTAAATTTTCCTTGAAGCTAAACTCATATATCTTCTTACTACAAATTTTCCATAATTTTTGGCTTAACCATTTCTTATAATTTATTCCTTAAATTTTCCCTTGTTTCACTGTCCAACGATTCTGACCTCTCTTAACTTAATTTCAAATATCTCACTGTACGGTTTTCATATACTGCTCCCACTTGTTCCTATTGAAAATAGGCTCACTAAGGAATCTATACATATAATTTTTAACTCATAATCCACTTTGTACAATTGTGTCTGATTTTACCAAGACGGATCAGGGAACCACGAAGTCATTCAGAATCAGTCTCACTAAAATTTATATATCTTAGAATATAAAACTCATTTTCCTTCTCCATTTCGTCCATATTAAAATAGACACAGTAAGCTTTAATTTGATATCTTACTCACTTTCTAATTCCTTTTCTCCTATTTTTCGTTATTTTTCAAAAACACGCCCCTGCTTCTAACCAAAACTATTTTATTACAAAATACGATTACCACTACGATCATACGCACGCCCGAGTGATCATGAATGCCGGTTTTTTGTTTTCTTTGGTATTTTGACCGATACCGAATATTTCATACAAACTTTCATAGAAGTGTGAGATTACACACCATTTTAGATATGTATACGGAAGGTACGGGATTACACACCTGATTTTGATTTCCTAAAGAACCACTCGTCGATGACCTAGAACAATACCAACCAAAAGTTAGCCTCGAATTTCCAAAAGATTTCGTATCACTTACACTTGAATCACTTACCGCTATGTCCGAAGGTAGAATATATCGAGTGATTTGTCCCTAAAACATATAGTCGATTATTTCAAATTATTACTCCGTTAGCAACCAATCAAATATTGAATAATATCAATAATCCATAAGAACCCCTTACCTTGTTAATATTGGATCCGATTTCTCCGTTTGACTTAAGGCTAGAATGATGTTCGGCCCCCACTAGGATACTACAAAAGGGAGAGTGATCTTGTTTGAGAGAGTAGAATAAAATGATGGTCTCGGTCAATATGACCATCCCCAACCAAGGCATAATTTGGCATTAAGAGAAAGAAAATAAAATATTGAAGAGAACCACTTACCGATTTATCAAGGAATGAGTGTTAATACGGATGAGAAGAAAAGATTAAGAAGAAATGAAGGGTTCGGCTATAAAGGAAAATGAACAATGATATTCAGCTATGGAGGATATGGATTTGAGAGGAAGAAGAAAGGGTTGGAAAATTTTGGGAAAAGGAAAAGAATGATGAAAATGAGTGTTTATGAGGATTTAGTTTTTCCAAAGGAGAAAGAGTGAACGATTTAATCTTAATGGCTTAGGTACATTCGGCAACAAGAAGAAATGAAGAAACAGTATGCACACTCAAAGCTTAAAGATTCAGCAAGGAGGAGAAGGAATTTGGAGAGAAAAGAAAAAATGACACAAAAGTTGCAAAAAAGAATTTTGGCCAAAACAACACCAAAGCTTTTACCAATTGCCAAAGAAAATTTCGGCTAAGCCCTCCCTATGCCAAAACCGTCCACATCCATGACAATGGTCAAAATTTGGCCAACCATACTTTCCATAACACTTCCCTTGAAAAAGGCCACATGTTCCCCTTACTTGCCCTTTTTCTTTTGATTCCTTACCTTACCTTCACCCTTTCCTTATTTCCTTAGCCACCTTGCCAAAATTAAAAAGTCCACCTTGCCATATATACATCTTGGCCGACACTTAGGGAAAGTATACAAAAAAATAGTCAAAAGTTTTGTATCAAGTGGGATTCGAACCTCTTCTGTAACACCCCGTACCCGAGACTAATGTTAGGATTGGATACGGAACATTACCATGCTTGAACTCACTTAAACATACACTTACTGGCTAAAATTTTGTTTCGAATTAAAAACTTATCTTTCTTAACAAACTCGTACATCTCATAAGCCTACGAGGCCTCTTACACATATCTAGACAATTTCAAAACTCAATCAAAAACTTTTCCCCAAAACAGGGGCCACACGCCCATGTTGCTTGGGACACGCCCGTGTACCCTTGGACACGCCCATGTCATCAACCGTGGGGAGTTACTGCCAATTTTCACATGGCCTGGACACGCCCGTGTCTACCAACCGTGTGAGGCTACTGACTTAATCCACACAGCTTGAGCACACGCCCATATACAAATCGTGTGTCCTACACTTCTTATGAACACGGCCGTGGAGTTCACCTGTGGCCTAATTTAGCTAATAATAATAAGGTGCAGGGTACACATGGCCTAGACACACGCCCGTGTGTCTAACCGTGTGGGCACTTAGAGGCTATTTACCAAGCCATTTACCACCCTGAAAACAAAATCAACTCAATATATATATTTCATAAACTATACCACATACTATATTAACATCAATAACATTCATACATAGTCAATTTGGCCAATCATTTAACCATATACAAAAGAATAATAACTTGATAGTCTACACAAGGGCCCTTCTTAAAACATATTCTCAGAATGAATGCTTCCTATACATGCCATACTTAGTAAAATAATTTGGCTATACCAAAAAGAAGATTGATAGTGTGCTACGAGCTCCGACTCAGACGATTCCCCAATTTAACTTGGCAGGACTACATAGAAAAAAATAAAGGCCGTAAGCTTTCAGCTTAGTAAGTTTGCATACAAAGCACATATCAACATACTTGCTTAATATATAATCCATTTGACATAACAATGGTATCATAATTTCGACTAATAAGCTTACTTACTTATACATGATTCTTACTTGTCTCATGATACTTACTATTCTCTTACTTGTAAGGTAAGCAAGGTACCTGTATCACTTGATCACCTTGATCAGTATACTTTAACATAATGACCATAGTCTCTAATTCATCATTCATAACATAGCTGATACTCAATTTCATCTTAATAATAACTTTGCTCTCTAAATTTTCTTGTTATCTCATTTCACCTTTACCCATTTTGCCCGATGAATTTCTGAGAATAGACGAGGATACTAAATCTCGTCTTGGTTTCAAGGCCATGTCTTGACATGGACTTATACGAAGTTTTTACTTACGAACTGGTCAACGCCGAGCCTTGGCTGGGACTTACATGAAATCTATTTCTCTTGATAGCTTTTTAATGCCAAGACTTGTCTTGGGCTTACATAATAACTGTTCAATGCCAAGCTTGCCTTGGACTTACATGATATCTGTTCAATGCCAAGCTTGCCTTGGACTTATATGATATCTACTCAATGCCAAGCTTGCCTTGGACTTACATGATAACTGTTCAATGCCAAGCTTACCTTGGACTTACATGATATCTGCTCAATGCCAAGCTTGCCTTGGACTTATATGATAAATGTTCCATGCCAAGCTTACCTTGGACTTACATGATATCTGCTCAATGCCAAGCTTGCCTTGGACTTACATGATATCTGTTTGATTGCCGATGCCATGCCTAGACTTGGTCTTATACAGACTTTCTTGTCTCATGTGATAGATAGAGTATCCTGGGCATTTCTTCTTCAATCGGGACTTACTCAACATTTAATCTCATTGATTTCTTTATTTACAAAACATTAAGTATTCCATAAATACAATAGACATTATACTAAGCAATTTAATGATAGAAATCAATAAAGATCAGAAATCATACAAACTTACCTCAAAATACAAAATGAATGTAGATATGGAATTTAGTCCTCGACTTTGTTCTTGCCTCGATTTCGATCCAGGCTTCGTTTTTCTTGATCTATAGTCACAATTAGATCATTTAATACTCTCATTAACTAAATTGACTCATAACTCATACTTTGGCAAAATTACTATTCTGCCTCTATACTTTCTAATATTTACACTTTTGCCCTTAGGCTCGTAAAATGATTTTTATTCAATTTCCTTAAACCTCATGCTTAGCTGAATCATTGTCTCTACTATAGCAATCATCAATTCTTTCTATTTCTAGTAGGTATGACCAATTTATAACTATTACAAAATGGTCCATACTAGCATTTTTCATGAAATTCATTAAGGAAAAGATGTTTATCAAGCATCAAACCTTCATAAACTTCCATAAAACATCAGTTAGCATGCATGGCAATCACGGGTAAATTTTTGAACATGCATCATAGCTCATTTAATAGCTAGAAATGGCTAATTCATAATACGAGAACTCTGAAAATACGAAGAATATTAAAAACGGGACTAAGATGATCTTACTAGCAAGCTTGAAAAAAATGAAGAGCCCTAGCTATGGTGTCTCCACTTTTTCGGCAGCAACAAGGAAGAAGATGAGTGAATTTTCCTCATCTTTTTCCTGTTTTAATGACTAATTAGGCAAATGACCAAAATGCCCTTCCTTTTAAAAATTTCTATTTAACACCATCTCAAGGCCAATTTTGTCCAAAATACTATTTTTGGAAATATTGCTATTTAAGGACTTCTAATTACTATTCTAAAGCTATTTCACACAAAAAGCTTCTAGAAACTCATATTTTGCAACTTTTGCAATTTAGTCCTTTTTGGACCAATCCACCATAATTTAATAAAATTGCTTCATAAAACATTCATACTAGCATGCAAACAAGACATAAACTTTGTAAACTCATAATTTCACCTCGGATTCGTGGTCTCGCACCACTGTTTCGACTAGGCCCTAAATTGGGCTGTTACATCTTCCCTCAATGCCTTCACTTGATGCCATAACCTCTTTACTAATTGCTCATTTATGCAAGCAAATTACCCACCTATTTCCATAAGCCTTGATGCCACTTACTATCTCTCTTTAATAGGCTTAAACAAAAAATTTATACTAAGGCCCAACTTGAACCCGGAACTTCCTAGAAACCTCGTAACTTTCCAAAATCACCTTCCTAATTAGTCCAAATCTTGAAATAATGCCATTCTCTTTTTCTCAAAATTTTAAACACTCCTAAGCCCAAGGCCCAATGGGCCCAATCCTACTAGGCCCAATTTCGAGATGTTACAATTCTACCCTCCTTAAAGAAATTTCATCCTCGAAATTTCCAACCAACTACTATACGCACCACTCAAATCACATCACTATGCTTTCGCTGCGCACTCTGATCTTAATAACACTAATATACTTTCAACATAATCTTGAATCCTCTTTCAAACAACCAAACATCTAACCACAGAAGCAAACAGTTATCTACCATTTATACTTAAAATTTTCTACATTCAATCATCACGTCCAACTAAAACATACCTGACTTGATGGTGATGAAACAATCCCGAGCCTTATGCTCCTTAGACCCACATCTCAAGCATGCTCCTAACCTCCTCCGGCATTCCCTCGGATGACGCCTTCCACAATAATAGCAAGCCAGAAAGTATGGTCGTGCCTTGACATGCTTTACAGAACGAGACCGCGACCCAAAAGAACCGCGATCTCTTTTCTTCTTACAGTCCACACACCCAACTCGAAGTGCTTCACCGATTCCTTTAACTTCTTTCAATACCTTCTTAATTATCTGAGTCAGCTAATCAACCCCAGCTCGATCATGAGATCCTGTCTCAGCCACTGGCGATGCCAACACCTCTCTTTCGGGCACATGCCTCGGTGCCGAAGATCTAGCCCTAGCACCTCGGCCTCTACCACGTCCACGTCTTCTAGCGTTCATGTTCACTAAGTCGATTTAATCTGATTAAGAGTTTTATGAATTATTATACTATTCAATGTTTATTAAGCAATGTTTTATAAAGTGTGGGTAGAAAAGTTGTTTTCGAGAGTCGAATCCGCATCCTAGAGTCTCAGTCTCTATAGTTTCAACTCCTCAAGCTAACAGTTCTAGAGTATTCTATTTTGTAGAATTTTCTTACCACAGTAATAACACAATAATCATAAAATGAAAACAAATACTTACTTGACTTGGTGCCGGATACTCGTGGTGCCATACTTCCTCTAGAAGATATATTTATAAATCAAAATTTTAAACAGTTTTGGAAAACGCTTTTGAACCCAAACCACGGCCGAGTTTTACAACCTGGCTCTGATACCATTAAATGTAACACCCCAAACCTGGCCCATGCGATATGACCAGATCTAACATGTCACACGAGCAAAACATGTTAAACCCCTTTTTTTTAAGTTTTTAGTAAAACAGATTCCAAAATTTTGACGAAGTATTCTTGAATAAAAGACTGATTGATAAATCAAAAAATTTGAACTAATGATCTTATAAAACCGTGACTTTTGAAAATATCGTTAATAGTTCGAAAGAAAATTTTCGTGTTAATAATATTTGTAAAAGTTTATTTTGAAATCCATTTGTTATTCGATTTTGGAAACCTTTGAAATCCATTTGTTATTCGATTTTGAAAACCTTTATTTAAGTTTTTAGTAAAATTCTCATTCAAAACAATTTTAAGCAAAATAATAAGTATATCAAACATAAAGCAAATAATAAAATACCCTAGAGGCCTTATTACAACTTTAGAACCCAAATAGTAAAAGTAATAAACGGAGAAGAAATTTAAAGTTCAATAACACCATTACTGAAGTATGACCTCCACCGAGTCATCCATGGCCCCAAGTCCTCGTCACTAAGCGTTACCTACAGGGATTAAGAAATGAAAAGAGGGGTGAGTTACAAGAACTCAGTACGTAATCCCCTTACCGTTATCCATTGGGCCTGAACCCACATAGCAATACCTTGGGCCTAAGCCCATTTACAAAATAATGTATAAATTTTATCATGTGAATGAAATGCAATTCCCAAACCAATCCTAATAATCCATCAGCTACACACCACCCGTACCAACCAACACACCTGTGGGGATCAAGTCAACCCACCCCGCCAACACACCAATCGCAGGCATTAACCCATTTATAACAAATATAATTGTGGACAAGCCACCAGAATAACAGAATTTACGTGGCATTGCCACTATACAGATTTGTGGCAGAGCCACCAAAATATGTGGCAGAGCCACCATAACTCCTCTTCGATATTATCCCATCCCATGCAAAATCATGTATGTAATGCATAGCAATTCATGATTTTTACAATATAACAACAGTAATTTATTCAGATATTCATTACAAACGTACGGCCCATTATAACAATTTATCAAATTGGCCCATCTAGCCATAATATCAGATTGGACCATTTATCAAAATATTAAATTGGCCCATCTAGCCATAATATCAGATTGGCCCATTTATCAAAATATCAAATTGGCCCATTAAGCAATATATCTCAATTCGGCCCATTGTAACAATTTATGAAATAGGCCCATTAAGGCAATATATATCAAATCGGCCATTAACACTTTTGCAAATCGGCCCATTAGCGACATTTCCATAATTCGGCCCGTAAGGGCATTTTAGTAATTCGGTAATTTCGCAATCCAGACTTAACTACTAATTGTGGGCTTAAAAAATTTAAACTGTCCATTTGCGTCGTACTGACTAAATTGACTATAACTTGAGTTAGGAATCTCGAAATCTAAATCCGTAAATTTTCCTTGAAACTAAACTCATATATCTTCTTACTACAGTTTTTCCAGAATTTTTGACTTAACCATTTAGTAAAGTTTATTCCTTAAAGTTTCCCTTGTTTCACTGTCCAACGATTCTGACCTCTCTTACCTTAATTTCAAATATCTCACTGTACAGTTTTCATATACTGCTCCCACTTGTTTCTATTGAAAATAGGCTCACTAAGGAATATATACATATAATTTTTAACTTATAATCCACTTTGTGCAATTGTATCTGATTCTACCAAGACGGATTAAGGAACTACAAAGTCATTCTGAACCAGTCTCACTAAAATTTACATATCTCAGAATATAAAACTCCTTTTCCTTCTCCATTTCTTCCATGTTAAAGTAGACACAGTAAGCTTTAATTTGATATCTTACACACTTTCTAATTCCTTTTCTCCTATATTTAGTTATTTTTCAAAAACATGCCCCTGCTTCTAACTGAAACTATTTTATTACAAAATACGATTACCACTACGATCATACGCACGCCCGAGTGATCACGAATGCTGGTTTTTGGTTTTCTTCTGTATTTCAACTGATACCGAATATTTCATACAAACTTTTAGAGAAGTGTGAGATTACACACCATTTCAGATATATATATAGAAGGTACGGGATTACATACCTGATTTTGATTTCCTAAAGAACCACTCGTCGATGACGTAGAACAATACCAACCAAAAGTTAGCCTGGGATTTCCAAAAGATTTTGTATCACTTACACTTGAATCACTTACCACTATGTCCAAAGGTAGAATATATTGAGTGATTTGTCCCTAAAACATATAGTCGATTATTTCAAATTATTACTCCGTTAGCAACCAATCGAATATTGAATAATATCAATAATCCATAAGAACTCCTTGCCTTGTTAATATTGGATCCGATTTCTCCGTTCGACTTAAGGATAGAATGATGTTCGGCCCCCACTAGAATACTACAAAAGGGAGAGTGATCTCGTTTGAGAGAGTAGAATAAAATGATGGTCTCGGTCAATATGACCATCCCAAACCAAGGCATAATTCGACATTAAGAGAAAGAAAATAAAATGTTAAAGAGAACCACTTACCGATTTATTAAGGAATGAGTGTTAATACAGGTGAGAAGAAAAGATTAAGAAGAAATGAAGGGTTCGGCTATAAAGGAAAATGAACAATGATATTCGGCTATGGAGGATATGGATTTGAAAGGAAGAAGAAAGGGTTAGAAAATTTTGTAAAAAGGAAAAGAAGGATGAAAAGGAGTGTTTATGAGGATTCCGTTTTTCCAAAGGAGAAAGAGTGAATGATTTAATCTCAATGGCTTAGGTACATTCGGTAACAAGAAGAAATGAAGAAACAGTATGCACACTCAAAGCTTGAAGATTTGGCAAAGAGGAGAAGGAATTTGGAGAGAAAAGAAAAAATGACACAAAAGTTGCAAATAGAAATTTTGGCCAAAACAACACCGAAGCTTTTACCAATTGCCAAAGAAAATTTTGGCTAAGCCCTCCCTATGCCAAAACCGTCCACATCCATGACAATAATGGTTAAAATTTGGCCAACCATACTTTCCATAACACTTCCCTTGAAAAAGGCCATATGTTCCCCTTACTTGCCCTTTTTCTTTTGATTCCTTACCTTACCTTCACCCTTTCCTTATTTCCTTAGCCACCTTGCCAAAATTAAAAAGTCCACCTTGCCATATATACATCTTGGCCGACACTTAGGGAAAGTATACAAAAAAAATTGTCAAAATTTTTGTACCAAGTGGGATTTGAACCTCTTCCCTAATGCCTTCACTTGATGCCATAACCTCTTTACTAATTGCTCATTTATGCAAGCAAATTACCCACATATTTCCATAAGCCTTGATGCCACTTACTATCTCTCTTTAATAGGCTTAAACACAAAATTTTTACTAAGGCCCAACTTGAACCCGGAACTTCCTAGAAACCTTGTAACTTTCCAAAATCACCTTCTTAATTAGTCCAAATCTTGAAATAATGCCATTCTCTTTTTCTCAAAATTTTAAACACTCCTAAGCCCAAGGCCTAATGGGCCCAATCCTACTAGGCCCAATTTCGGGATGTTACAACACGGTGTGTGAACCCTGTAACTTGTAAAATTATTAAAATTTTACGAAAAATTTTTAGAGTTCCCGATTAAGTCCCGATTTGATTCTAAAGCTCATACTGGGCCTCGAAGGTCCATTTAAGGGACGTTATGAATAATCTCGGGAAATGAATAATGACTGTTATGAATTATCTGTAAATGTTTTGAAAACTTTGGTAATGCTTCGCAACCCTGTTCCGGAGACGGATTCAGGTTTAGGGGTGTTACAGATAATGCTTGTTTTCAAACTCCTTTTCCATAAGCCTTGATGCCACTTACTATCTCTCTTTAATAGGCTTAAACACAAAATTTTTACTAAGGCCCAACTTGAACCCGGAACTTCCTAGAAACCTTGTAACTTTCCAAAATCACCTTCTTAATTAGTCCAAATCTTGAAATAATGCCATTCTCTTTTTCTCAAAATTTTAAACACTCCTAAGCCCAAGGCCTAATGGGCCCAATCCTACTAGGCCCAATTTCGGGATGTTACAACACGGTGTGTGAACCCTGTAACTTGTAAAATTATTAAAATTTCACGAAAAATTTTTAGAGTTCCCGATTAAGTCCCGGTTTGATTTTAAAGCTCATACTGGGCCTCGAAGGTCCATTTAAGGGACGTTATGAATAATCTCGGGAAATGAATAATGACTGTTATGAATTATCTGTAAATGTTTTGAAAACTTTGGTAATGCTTCGTAACCCTGTTCCGGAGACGGATTCAGGTTTAGGGGTGTTACAGATCCAATGAAAATATATAGGATGCCTATGTTTGAGGCACTGTCTGGAAGTTCGATCATTCTGTCATCGGTGTATGGGACACAATATAGTTATACCCATACGCCGATGGTGTCACAAAGACCTCTGAGATCATTGTTCTACCAAGGTGGAACATCTTCGCAACCACCTGTTCCTAAAACGGAGGATACACAATAACAACCGATGAGCAACCGATCACAATCAACTACGGACAAAGGCAAAAAAGACGAGAGGTCGAGACCACAACTTGTACCCGAAGAGGCTGGTATTCAACTTGAACCAAGAAGAAATTTGGCTCGTAACTTTCAATGACTCCGATATGGCACACATTCTCACTAATGATTGGATTGATTTTTTTTTTTTTTTGTACTTCTCATGTAAAATTTAATTATTTGGCTAAGTTATAGTCGATAAGATTGTATCGATGTTGGATATGAAATGTTTTCAAATAAATATCTTTTTTGCATCAAAATTGGTTGTCATTATTTCATATTATTAAATCAAGTTTGCACGGGAAAATGGAATAAAGTTGTATATTTTCTTGATTTCTATATTATAATAAAAGTGCAGGTTTACAAATTGCAACAAATTTTGAGTATGAATAAAAAAAAATCAAAAAATAGATTACGGTTAAGAAATCGACCTCCAAGGGCCTTCATTTGTCCTTGCAAACTCCACATATAACTTGAGAATTGGTGATCCACTAACAATATGCGTTTGCACGATCACCTCCAACCCCTTGCACCTTTGATATTGAAAACATCATATCTAAGGGGGTCAACTGAAGCCCAAAATCAATATTTAATTGAAGATACTCTCATCTGGTTGGATCCGATGATTTTTTGCCTAATTCTTCCACGTAGCTCCGGCCATTGTATGTTCGGGTTAAATGTAAACCGTGTTGTATTCTCTGATAAAAAATGACCCCATTCTCGGTGTCATATGTGCGAACTTCCTCTTCTTCTTATTTTTCTTACAAATTTTTTAGTTGTAAATGCCTTATGCCACTCAATGCTAAAAGGTATACTTTTATAAACCCGAGGGTGATTGACAATTGATTTAGAAAATTTTCCCAGGTGAGTGGGGAATTGAAATTGCTAGAGGGAAAACGTTCCACGTAAGACGTGTTTTCAGTGCATTATCAGAAAACAAGCACTAAAAGTGCCCCCAGTTGCACACATTTTCAGCTGACATGGCATGAAAACGAATTCAACTGGATGCGCTTTTAGTGCTTTTTTCTAATAGTGCACTAAAAACACGTCCTACGTGGAGCGTTTTCCCTCTAGCACTTTCAACTCCAAACTTTTTTCCACTTACCCATCAAATATCTTGGGATTCTCGGGATATATTTTCTGAAGGAATTTGAAAGTTTGAAAATAATGGACTAAGAACTCTGATCGACCTCAACCTCCCGTGGAAAAAATGGTCAAAACTCAGTTGCATTCAAAAAAATCGAAAAAAATACAAACTAATATCTAATCAAATCGAGTAGTTTGAACTTTGATTATGAATCAAATTGAATTATACAATTTGAATAATCTGAATATACGATTGGTGTAAATACGATGCTTCTAAATATCAAATTGAATAATTATTAACTTTACATCTCAAAAAATTATAAAAAAACTTAAATATATATATAAATTCAAATCCCTACACAACCTTAAATTTTAAATCCTAAAATACATAAAACCCTAACCTTAATTTAAAATAAACCCTAAACCTAAAAAAGTAAATCAGAAAGAAAGTGCTTCCAGCTGGAATGGTTTTCTTGCAAATCAGTTGAAAATGCCTTCGAGCGTTTTCGTTATTTTGGTACGATCCCGTAATTTTAAAAAAATAACCTAACCCAATAATTATTTTAAAAAATTAGTATTTTTTAGAAATTCACTCGATGTTGGGTTATGTATTGCACTTACACTTTACGCTATGGGTCAAAATTATAATCATGTACAAGTTCATGCTGAGTCTATTATATATAGATAATAAAATCAAATATCTAATATTATATCTTAATAAATTTTATATGTATGATTTTTATTTGTTTATAAAAATATAAAAACACAAGTAAACCTATCCATAATTTGTAATATAGGTTTTCTTTTTTATTTTGCAAACAATTTTAAAATATTAACATATATCTTTTTCTTTTAAATATTTGTTAACTCCTAATCCAATTTATAAAATCTAGAAATCCCGTACGAAATATTTCTTCTTTTAATATGTAGAGAAGGGAAATTAGGTCTTTTAACGGACCCATTTACCCAAAAAGGCCCATTTCCAAAATTAAACAATATTTATGGAAAAGGGCTAGTTTTGGCAAAACGCACCTACGTGGCCGCGTTTAAGAGGAAAATTTCCAACAAAACGCTACCCCAGGGGCCGCTTTACTCCGTGTTTTATATCTAGGGTTATTTGCATGTTTAGTTCCTAGGGTTTTTTAGGATTTTTAGGGTTAGGGTTTTTAAGATTTATGGTTTTAAGGTTTAGATTTAAATTAGGGTTTATGGTATTTAAATAAATTAAGTAAATTAGAGTTTAAGGTTTAGGGTAAATTAAAATTAGGGCTGTAAATAAATTAAACTACGGTTTATGGTGTTCAAATAAATTAATTAAATTAGGGTTTTATGGTTTTAATTAAATTAAATTAGGGTTTTAAACAAGGTTTATGGTTTATGGTGTTCAAATAAATTAGGTTTAGGGTAAATTAAATTAGGGTTTTTTTAAATAAATTAAACTAGGGTTTATAGTGTTCAAATAAATTAATTAAATTAGGGTTTATGGTTTTAATTAAATCAAATTAGGGTTTTAAATAGGGTTTATGGTTTAGGGTGTTTAAATAAGTTAAATAAATTAAGGTTCTATGATTTTAAATAAAATAAATTAGGGCTTAGGGTTAACATTAATTAAATTAGGGCTTTTTCAAAAATAACATTGTGATTAGTTTTTTAACAAAATTGACTATTTTGACCTTGAAAAAATAATTTTGAGGAGACGTTTCTGAACAAATAGTGTCAAAAACGCTTCAAGAAGGATGCACTGCCAGCAAAATTAAAGAAAAAAGCTCCCACATGGACGCTCTTTTTCTACAGTTGTTCCTGAAAAAATAATTTTGAGGAGACGTTTCTGAACAAATAGTGTCGAAAACGATTTAAGAAGGATGCACCATCAGTAAAATTACAGAAAAAGCTCCCACGTGGATGCTCCTTTTCTATAGTAGTTCCTGAAAAAATAATTTTGAGGAGACGTTTATGAACAAATAGTGTCAAAAAACACTTTAAGAAGGATGCACTGCGTGGACGCTCTTTTTTTATAGTAGTTCATGCTTGGCCTTAGTCTATAAACGAGGCAAATATCATTCTCAGTTGCATAAGTTACAGCAAGAAAAATTAGAGAGGCTAAGAAGAATAGAAATTGAAGATGAGTGAACGTATTAGTGCTATTATTTACTATGATGGTGAGGTCCATGACACCGAGAACGGTGTTGTTTTTTTATCGGAGAACACAGCACGAATGGTTTTTAACTAGATTATAGATTTTCCATAATTTTGTAAAAGAATTAGGCGCAAAATCTTTGGAATGATGCCAAGTAGGGTTTCTTCTATTAAGTATCAATTTTGTGCTTCGATTGATCCTGTGACATATGATGCATTTGATATCAAAGGTTTTCGTAGCTTTGAGGCGATAGTGTAGACTCATCTCACTAGTGGATCACCCTATCTTGAGATATATGTTCAATTTTCATCACCAAATGAAACATTTGTGACTTTAACATCAACTGCTGTTCAAGAGGAATACACGACCCCTTACCGACACTCCTTTAGTGGGAGGCAGAACACGAAAGTGCCCGTGTTTAGTAGGAGTATGGAAAGCACAACTCCTGTACGACACTCGATTAGTGGATGAGACATGCACATCGGTGGGTTGATGTTTGATGCTGGAAATACGTATTGGGAAAGACATCAACTTTTAGTGGTTGGCAATCCACATCTGATAGGGGATGTTACAAAACATACACAAGAAGTGATGATGTACTCCCAACGACGTCCTTCGACGAAGGGACCTCGTACGTTGCAGATCATGGTGGGCTAAATGATGAGTCCAACGTGGATCCACCTCGAGAGCTCAGCCCCAATGGTGCAGAAGTTGCATTATTTTTTGAACCGAAGCCTCTTCCATCTGGATCTGAAGAAGTTGAAGGGAATTCAGATGAAGAAGAAGGAGATCCGCGATTCAGGGCGTACTCACCTCCAGCCCACATGCATAATGTCAACATATCGATAGATGATGCGTTAGAGTTTCCAGAGCTACCACACAGAACCCGTGACCGTATAAGGTCATCATTTGATTCGAGTGATTTGGAAGTTGGTAAGGAGTTTTCCAGTAAAGATAGTTTTCTTGGTGCTTTGAAACAAAATAGCATCAATCACGGGGTTAACTACAACGTGGTTAAATCCAAATCCAAGAAGTTCGAGGCCAAGTGTGCTGTGCAAAACGATACATGTTCATGGAAAATCATGGCTTCTCTTAGGAAAAAGACAGGCTTGTGGGAGATAAAAAAATACAACGGTCCACATACTTGTGTTGCCGGTACAGTATCACTAGGTGTTTAGGGTTTTGAATAATAATGTTATTACTTAATGTTGCATTATTTAACGTACTTTGTTGACAGGTTTTTCTCAAGATCATCCCAAGATGGATTCAGGCATGATAGCTACCTTAATACTACCAATGTTGAAGGCGAATCCCAGGACTTCTGTGTCATGCATAATTGCCAGTATTCGTAGACAATTGAGGTACACGCCCTCTTACTGCAAGGCTTGGATAGCTAAGGAAAAGGTGTTGGAAAAGATGCATAGTGGGTGGGATGCTTCATATAATGAGGTTTAGCAGTGGTGTCAGGTGCTGGAGAGGTACATCCCAGGTCACATAACAGACTTTGAAACGGTCCCTGTGTACTACAACAACCGATTGCTCTGTGGATGTCAAGTTTTCAAACGTCTGTTCTAGAGCTTTAAGTAATGTCGAGATGCATTTGTGTACTACAAGCCTTTGGTACAAATTGACAATACATTTATGTATGGTAGATATACCCATCGATTATTGCTAGCGGTGACATAAGATGGCAGTGGGAGAATTCTTCCAATTTCGTTTGCAATAACACCGGGGGAGTTAGCTGATGACTGGGATTTCTTTCTTTCTAGGTTAAGGAGGCATGTATGCCCCCAACCTGATATCTGCATTATATCAGATCGGGCATTAGAATACTAGCCGCAATTGAGCGACATGGAAGCCTATGAGATCGTACACACCATCGGTATTGTCTAAGGCACGTTGCGTCCAACTACTACGGGCAATATCGGTCTACGACTAAACGAAAGCAAGTGACCAACATGGGTATTTAATCTCTATTAATATACTTTCGGTTGTAGTATTAAACTTAATCTGAATGAAATATTGGTATTGGCTTGTAATTTTCGCTGTCAACTTATATTGGCAAGGTACGAGATCAAAAAGGACCATTTTCATGAAATGTTGGGGATTTTACGTTCAGTTAACGATCAAGGCGCAGAGTACCTCTGAAACATACTTTTTGAACAGTGGACACAAGCATACGATGGCGGCCTATGATATGATCATATGACCACAAACCTGGCTGAATGCATAAATTCTGTTCTAAAAGGAACGCGTCATTTACTGTAACACCCCTAACCTATATCTGTCGCCAGATTAGGGTTACGGGCATTACTAAACCATACACAAGTCCACGCACTTAATAGGAACTAATACTTTGATAATTGCGTACTAATTTATACTATCACAATTAATCATGTGTACCCCATCTAATATCAAAACATTTATTTCATTTCCATTATCGTCAATACATTCAAATATATCACATTTCAAAATGTATGCAGCACTTTCGAATATGTACATTCCTCATTACAATATCACATACGATTATAACCTTGACCAATATACTAATTCCACATTCGGTTATACCATAAACATAAATTTCAAAACAACTTGTTTATCACATAATTTCTTGTCACATTCGGCAATGGTCTTTATGCATATATATTTCATTACGAGTACACCTTATCAAGATATTACATCAATGATTTAGCTATTTATAACACATGTCAAAACTTATATATTATCACTCAAGAGAAAATTTAAGCTCCAAACTAAGTTAAGCCATAACCGAATACCCACAAATAAGCACACATCAACTTTCTCATAAATGTATCACCCTTGGTATACGCATGCACAAGGTGCAGCTTATTTCATCCATATCTAGTGATGTCGATACATTCAAATAAACATGCTGAAACAATTCATCATCCCAATGCCATATATATATACCATTATTCAACTCATTTCTAGAAAACTCAAAACCAACATACATCTATTATGAAATAGCTTTCAAACTAGGCATTTAATATATATGTATACTAAAATACTCAAATAATAAATCCATAATTTAACAAGCTCAAACCAACTCAAATAAAGAAACACAGCCATTTTCGCATGGCATATGGATATATGTAATTAAATGACTTTCAAACACAACCCAAAAGACATAATCTATACATGCCATAAGTTTCAAAAGAGATACAACTTATAAAGTACCAAAGATAGGTGATAGTGCAAATGACTTGGACGAAAACCCCCGAGCACGAGCTAGCCTTCAAGATCTATACAATAGACAATCAAACACACGAACGGTAAGCTACTATAAATTAGTAAGTTATAAGCAAAAGGTAACATATATATATATCTAACTATAATACAAATTTTAATTAACTCAACTTAATCCATAATGAGATGGTAACAACAATACATATAGTATATTACCATTCGATAATACTATGACTATTAACTCTCCAAAACCGAATATCCCCATACTATTTATATCCATTTCGAATAAATTCAAACATTAATAATTACATCACATTATAAATTTTAGTAAAAAGGAACTACTTACCTCATTAGTACCAATTACTCAACTATCATGCATAACTTACTTACATGTCACTTTTGATTACCTCCATTCATTGATTCAAGTTCTTGAGAAGTCTGATAATCCGCACACACAGTGGAACCCATGTAACGTATCACACACATAGTGCCGTTACTTGTAAAAGAGCACACTTGGTGCCATTTATTAGTAATGTATCGCACACCGTACTCAAGCTCGCACACATAGTGCCCCTCAACTGAACCTTTCATTGTGTAAACGAACACTTATAATTTCAATCTCATGCATATATACACGAATATACATTTGTCCAACAACAACTCAATTTCTTTTTATCATACCATTTTATTCGGCACAAATCATATACTTGTGCACATATATATTTTCATCCATCTGCTCAACATAACCATTGCTCTTATTTCATATACACATTTAGCTACTCTTTCCATTCATTCATATACTCGTAATTCTCAAAGAATACACACCCATACACATATATATAAACCAACTTTACATTCGGCTATCACACTCAAAAATCCATATCCCATTCGGCAATTTGATAATTAAACCCCTTTAATTCAATTGAACAAATACATCGATTTATAATAACCATTTGATTAAACCGATTGCTTATAAACTTACCTCGAAAATCGATGAATTAGAGTTTCCCGGCTATTCGTTCAACTTTGCCTTCCGACGATCCAATCCCGTTTCCTTTTGTTCTTGATCTAAATAATTCCAAATTGAACTCATTCAAATAAATTTCCATTCAATTTAATCCACAATCACATAATTAAAAAAATTACAATTTTACCCCTGACATTTGTAACTTTTACAATTTAGTCCCTAATGTACAAAACACAAAATACACGTAATTTGAGTTCACTCCCTAAGGGTCGAATGTTCATCATGCTTATATAAGTCTATACAAGCCATTTATTTAGCATTTTAGTCCTTCAACTATATAATTTTTGTAATTTAATCCTTAATACTCAATTTAACCAAAGCCTCCAATTCAAAACATGTTGATTTAAAACATAACCATAATATTCTACCATCAAACATTTCAAAACATGAACATTCATCAATGGCCGAATCATCAACATGCCTCAAACTCAAAAATTTCAACATGGGTTAGATAGTATTCAAAGCAACGAACTCAAAAACGTAAAAATTGTCAAAAACCGAGCTCAATTACTAACCTTACTATGACATGCAATGGCTGAATGGTTGGAAGCTAAAGTTTCTTCTTCTTTCTTTAAGTTTCGGTGAAGATGGTAATGAAAATGGTGAAATAAAACATGTTTCTATTTTAATAATAATATATATCATATCATGCCATTATCTTATAATTATATATATAATATACTTTAACATAAAATCAAGGTCAAATGTCGTCCACTACCACTTACTTAAAGGTCAAATTGCAACTTCAATACCCATGCAAAAAGAAGACCATTCAATTTGGCCACTTAATTTCATAATGGCTACTTTTCTCACTTACTCGGTTTAGTCCTTTCGCTTAAATTAAACACCCAAACAAACAAATTAACCTATAATATTTTAGCACATGCTCAAACACATAACATAGATATCAAATAAAATATTAAAATATTTTTCTAACCAGGATTCGTGGTCCCGAAACCAACGTTCCGATTAGGGTCATAATCGGGCTGTTACAGCTCTCCCCCCTTAAAGGATTTTCGTCCCCGAAAATCTTACCAATGAATGAAATGATCCTGCGAACCACACTTGTAACAAGTGCGATTATTAGATTTACTCCAACACTCGCCAAAATTTCGTTTACCGCACTGTTGACACTCAGGCCTATTCTGCTGAGTATTCCCAACACTAGCAAATGATGTAGCCCGAGAACTCACTGGTGGTCGTTCTCGTATAGAGATCCCTGTGTTAGGTTTGGACCGACTACCTTCATTCTTGAACTTCTTTGTTGACATTTGAGAAAATTTACCCTCAGATCTCTTTCAAAAGTCTCTAGCTTCAATCTCGGCCTTTCGCTTTTCGTTCCCTAGCTCCTCGGCTTTACAAGCTCGCTCAACAAGTACTACGAACTCATTTATTTCAAGGATGCCAACCAAAAGTTTTATGTCTTCGTTTAAACCTTCTTCAAATCTCTGGCACATAGCAGCCTCAGATGAAACACGTTCACGAGCATAGCGACTATGTCTCACAAACTTGCGCTCATATTCAGATACGGTCATGCGACCCTGCTTACGCTGAAGAAATTCTTTGCGTTTGGAGTCTATAAATTGCTGACTGATGTATTTCTTATGGATTTCCGTCTGAAAGAAGTCCCAAGTAACTCGCTCTTTCAAAACAACCGATACGAGAGTATTCTACCAATAGTAGGCAAAGTCCCGTAACAAAGATATGGCGCACTTCAGGCACTCATCTGGTATGCAAGACAGCTCATCAAAAACACGAATAGTATTATCGAGCCAAAATTCAGCTCGCTCAGCATCATCATCTTTGGCTCTAAATTCTTGAGCCCCGTGTTTTCTAATGCGGTCTACCAGAGGCTTGTTTGCTCTCTCAGGATTTACGATCGGGGTTACCACCGATACTACAGGGGGAGTGTTCTGATTCAGGGGTTTTTGAACAGCCAGATTGGCTCGTATATACTGACTGAACCAATCATTCATCATGCTATAGAAGGCTTGTCTAGCCCCCTCATCGGGATTACTCACAGCTGGTCGAGATTCCTCCGGCGCGATCCCTTGCGTGGGAGCAGGCGCCACGCTCTCGACATCACCAGCTATAGCTTGCTCGGGATCAGGATCCATCACTATATGGAAGGAACAAACATATTTCACTATCAGAAGTCATCACACTATCACGTTATAAAATATGGCATGTATAGCTAGACTCACACGCGCTACGTTAGTCCAAGAACCGACTAAACCGTAGCTCTGATACTAATAAAATGTAACACCCCTAACACGTATCCATCGCCAGATTAGGGTTACGGGCATTAGTAAACCATACACAAGTCCACGCACTTAATAGGACCTAATACTTTGATAATTGCATACTAATTTATACTATCACAATTAATCATTTGTATCCCATTTAATATCAAAACATTTATTTCATTTCCATTATCGTCAATACATTCAAATATATATCATTTCAAAATATATGCAACACTTTTGAATATGCACATTCCTCATTACAATATCCCATATGATTATAACCTTTATAGATATACTAATTCCACATTCGATTATACCATAAACATAAATTTCAAAACAACATGTTTATCAAATAATTTCTTGTCACATTCGGCAATGGTCTTTATACATATATATTTCATTACGAGTACACCTTATCAAGATATTACATCAATGATTTAGCTATTTATAACACATGTCAAAACTTATATATTATCACTCAAGAGAAAATTTAAGATCCAAACTAAGTTAAGCCATAACCGAATACCCACAAATAAGCACACATCAACTTTCTCATAAATGTATCACCCTTGGTATACGCATGCACAAGGTGCAGCTTATTTCATCCATATCTAGTGATGTCGATACATTCAAATAAACATGCTGAAACAATTCATCATCCCAATGCCATATATATATACCATTATTCAACTCATTTCTAGAAAACTCAAAACCAACATACATCTATTATGAAATAGCTTTCAAACTAGGCATTTAATATATATGTATACTAAAATACTCAAATAATAAATCCATAATTTAACAAGCTCAAACCAACTCAAATAAAGAAACACAGCCATTTTCGCATGGCATATGTATATATATAATTAAATGACTTTCAAACACAACCCAAAAGACATAATCTATACATGCCATAAGTTTCAAAAGAGATACAACTTATAAAGTACCAAAGATAGGTGATAGTGCAAATGACTTGGACGAAAACCCCCGAGCACGAGCTAGCCTTCAAGATCTATACAATAGACAATCAAACACACGAAAGGTAAGCTACTATAGCTTAGTAAGTTATAAGCAAAAGGTACATATATATATCTAACTATAATACAAATTTTGTTTAACTCAACTTAATCCATAATGAGATGATAACAACAATACATATAGTATATTACCATTCGACAATATTATGACTATTAACTCTCCAAAACCGAATATCCCCATACTATTTATATCCATTTTGAATAAGTTCAAACATTAATAATTACATCACATTATAAATTTTAGTAAAAAGGAACTACTTACCTCATTAGTACCAACTACTCAACTATCATGCATAACTTACTCACATGTCACTTTTGATTACCTCCATTCATTGATTCAAGTTCTTGAGAAGTCCAATAATCCGCACACACAGTGCAACCCATGTAACGTATCACACACATAGTGCCGTTACTTGTAAAAGAGCACACTTGGTGCCATTTATTAGTAATGTATCGCATACTTAGTGCCATTACTTATTTTTCTGCAGACACAGTGCCATTAGACCGATTTCACACATTTAGTGCTCCGTACTCAAGCTCGCACACATAGTGCCCCTCAACTGAACCTTTCATTGTGTAAATGAACACTTATAATTTCAATCTCATGCATATATACATGAATATACATTTGTTCAACAACAACTCAATTTCTTTTTATCATGCCATTTTATTCGGCACAAACTATATACTTGTACACATATATATTTTCATCCATCTGCTCAACATAACCATCCCTCTCATTTCATATACACATTTAGCTACTCTTTCCATTCATTCATATACTCATAATACTCAAAGAATACACACCCATACACATATATATCAACCAACTTTACATTCGTCTATCACACTCAAAACTCCATATCCCATTCGGCAATTTGATAATTAAACCCTTTAATTCAATTGAACAAATACAATGATTTATAATAACCATTCGATTAAACCGATTTCTTATAAACTTACCTCGAAAGTTGATGAATTAGAGTTTCTCGGCTATTCGTTCAACTTTGCCTTTCCCCGATCCGATCTCATTTCCTTTTGTTCTTGATATAAATAATTCCAAATTGAACTCATTCAAATACATTTCCATTCAATTTAATCCACAATCACATAATCAAGCAAATTACCATTTTACCCCTGACATTTGTAACTTTTACAATTTAGTCCCTAATGTACAAAACACAAAATACATGTAATTTGGGTTCACTCCCTAAGGGCCGAATGTTCATCATGCTTATATAAGTCTATACAAGCCATTTATTTAGCATTTTAGTCATTCTGTAACATCCAAAAATTTGGAATTTTATGTGTTGCAGTATTTTTGGTGATATGCTAGTTAAATTATTGATTGTGTATGTTTAGAGGATCCTAAGAAGGCTCGGGGTTTATTCGGTCATAGTAAAAATTTTGGCATTTAGCACTTTAAGGAGATATAGTTAGTGACCTCAAAGCTTATGAAAATAAATGAGTAAATTGCTAGCATAATTGAGCAATTGGTAAGAAGGTTATGGCGCCACATGAAGTACCTTGAGGGAAGAGGTTCAAAACTCATTGTATGCAAATTTTGACTATTATTTTTGCATTCTTTCCCTAAGTGTCGGCCAACCATGTAAATAAGGCAAGGTGGACTTTTTATTTTTGGCAAGATGGCTAAGGAAAATAGGAAAGGATGAAGGTAAGGAAAGAAATCAAGAGAAAGGGGAAAGTAAGGGGAACATGTGGCCTTTTTCAAGGGAAGTGTTATGGAAAGTGTGGTTGGCCAATTTTTGACCATTATGGTCATGAATGTGGATGGTTTTGGGTGTAGAGGGAGGTAGCCGAATTTTCTTTGGCAATTGGTAAAATTTTTGGTGTTGTTTTGGCCAAAACCTCCTATTTGCAACTTTTGTGTCATTTTCCTTTTCTCTCCAAATTTCCTTCTCCTTCTTGCCGAAACTTCAAGCTTTGAGTGTGCATATTCTCTCTTTTCTTTCTTCTTGTTGTCGAATGTACCCAAACCATTGAGACCAAAAATTTGTTCACTTATCTTTCTTGAAAACCGAAGCTAGTCAAACATCTTTCTTCTTCTTTCTTTTCTTTTTCACAAAATCCTTCAAGCATCTCTTCTTTTCTAATCCTTTTCACCATAGCCGAATATTTTGCCCATTTTTCCTCCATAGCTGAAACCTTTCATATATTCTTTATTCTTTCTTTTTCATTCAAGTTATCACTCATTCCTTGATCAATCGGTAAGTGTTCTTTTCAACATTTATTTTTCTTTCTCTTATGTCGAATATATATTTTGGTTTGGGATGGTCATATTGGCCGAGACCATCACCTTATTCTCTCTCAAACGAGATTATTTTCCTTCTTCGTAGTGATATAGTGGAAGGCCGAAACTTTGATTCTTCCAAAGTTATCATACAATCGTTGGGAATCGGTCCTAAAAATCTTCAAGGTAAGGAGTTCTTCAAGGATTCTATAAAATCGTATTTTATTCGTTAAGATGTTATTGGAATAGGGATGATTAACCGATTATAATTATAAGGATTAAATCGCTTGATCTATCCAACTGTTGATCACTCAGAATTAGTGGTAAGCCAATCTTTACCCTTTGACAATCCATATTTTATCGTAATATCGATCTATTTTAAGATCTAATCGAATGGAGGCTTGTGGTACCGATTCGAAAGGAAAGTCGAGTGGAGATCTCAAAAGGAGCGGATTAGCGATCCCTACTCCTAAATTCAAACGAAGGGCAGTATCGGCGAGTTGGGACTTTCCACTGGGTTATAGACCATCATCCAATGATAATCGACTATTCGAGGTCATTCGCAATTTTGAGGCATTAGCGGTTCAGGATTTTCCACCGGGTTGTGGACCGTCATCCTGAGAAAATCGACAAATCATGGTCATTTACGATTCCAAGTGTAAGTGAAACGCCCCAGACCTGGCCCACGAGCCTGAACCGAATCTAGTATGTTCCTTAAGTAAACCGGTTTCAAATTCTTTTGTTCCTTAGGAAAAACTTGTGCTATTTTAAGAAAAATATTGTTTTGGGTTGGGCTTGTGTTGAAAACCAATTCATCTTATATTGAAATCCATTAAATAAGGTGACAAAACAATTTAAGGTTTATTTTAAAGGAAATAAATTTTAAACTTAACTTTAATTGAAAATAATTCGTAACATAGTAATTAAAAATAAAAGTAAAGAAATGTAACTTATAGCCTTATTACATCGAGTAAAAACCCAAAATAAAATTCCAAAATACTTAAATAAAATTAAATATCCATATTGAATAAAACTTCAAGCTCAGCATGGCTATCCCTAAGCTTCTGCCGAACCCGGTCCATTATTGATCGTCACCTGAAAAATAGTCCCACAATGAGGTGAGTCAAACAGACTCAATGTGTACACGACACTAAATCATAATAGAATTAGGCATACTACACATTCATAACAATGAATACAAGTTATGATGCATTCTCAAACCCAAACCTAATTGTCCATCCGCTACACACCCCCGTACCTGCCAGTCACATCATGGGGACTACTAAGTCGACCCTCCTTCCGCTACACACCAAATTGTGATCTTAGGTCACCGCATTCGTGGTCTTAGGTCACCACGTTCAGATTACTGTGGTCTTAGGTCACCACTTTCAGATTACTGTGGTCTTAGGTCACCACTTTTCACTTCCCCTTTCAAAATAAAACCCATATGCCCCATATAATAATAATATGCATAAATATGCCAGAGTTCACATTCTTATTCTTATTCTCATGTTATAACTAACATATTTCATAATCCTAGTAGGAGTAGGAAACGTACCTGAGTACTTAGTACCATAACATGATACCTTAGCCACTTTCATATTCTTAATGTCACATATTTTAATTAAACATGCCATAAAACGTATTATGAAGTAGTGTGGGGTACACACCTGATTCGCTTAGCAAATTCTTTGAGATCTCGAAATCTGATCTACCACTTAGATCCTTAATCCCTACATTTGATTAATCACTTTAAAGAGCCATTCGGCCATAAATCCAAATCCTAGTAGGATTAGTATACTTAAACTTACCTTGTTTGCCGATTTGATTAATAATCAAATCCCGAAATTTGTAGTATTCCTTCCTTAAAAATCGGCTAGCCACCAAATCATTTAACTAGGTCAGTTTCCGGCTTTTGAATAAATAGGAAATAATTCTAAATACCAAAAATAAGCTTTGGCCGAATACTTCATAAGCTTACCTTATGGATTTTAAATCCCAAAACTCACCGAATAACTAGGGAACACGTGGCCTATGGTGTACCTCCGGGAAAAGAACTTCTCCTTCCTTGTAGTCGACACCTAGTAAATCCCGAAAGATCTCTTCAAAGTTTCGGCAACAAGATATTAATGGGGTTTGTCCTAGATTTCGACAAATCTTAAAAGAAAAAGGATGAAACTGAATGAGATCTTACCCTTACTTGAAGAAATCGATTGCACCTTCACTTCAATCTTCAGAGATTCGGCTATGGCTAGATGATGATCTTACAACTTTCGGCTTTTGGAGGGATTAGAGAAGGAAGAATAAAGATGGAGATTTGGCTAGAACACAAGGTATTTCGACTTGGCAAAAAAAATAAAAGAAGAAGAAGATTTGGTGAAGAGAATTGTGCAGAGGCTTTCAAAGAAACAGAAAATAATGCGAGAATAGCCTCTCTTTTCCTTTTATAGCCGAAATTACTAAGCTAGAGTCCCTTACTTGGCCACCACTCTTCTATTTTGATAGCTTTATCCCTTTAATTTAAAATAATTAGAGAATAATCCTTTATTATCTCTTCAAAAATAATCCAAATTAAATCCCTTATTTATCACCTTATTAATCGAATATTTATGAAAATAAAACTCCTCCTTTCTAGAAGGCTTGTGCCGTCCACATCAGGCTTCTGGAAGCAAAAAATAAAACTTCCTTTATTTGCTTCCCAAGTGACTCAAACTCAGGCCCAACACCTTGCACGTGGCGCCATTTCCAGAGGCCCTAAGTGCTGTTTGTGTGTCAAATTTCACCAACTTTTTCTTTTAAGGCCACCTTGCCTTAATTTCCTCTTTTAAACTTTAAAACTCGACATTTTTAAGTCATTTCTAAGTTTCCAAAAATTTTCGTTCGGCTCTGTAAACTTGACATTTCCTTACATTTCCAAGTTTCCAGAAATGTTCATTTTCCTCTTTTGAATCATTTCCTTACATTTCCAAGTTTCCAGAAATGTTCACTTTCCTCTTTTGAATCATTTCTAAATTATGTCCATACATTTTCAGGTTTCCAAAAATATTCAAAATTTATTCTTAGTACATAAAACATGTCACTTCATACAATTAAACCGAAAATGCATAGGCCCTTTCCAGGATGTTACAGTAAGCACCTTAGATAGTTCATTTTAGAGTTGATTAATAAATCATGTATGTCGACTAGTCGAGTGTTACGATATCTTAGGTGTCAACAATCAAGAAGGCTTAGTGCTTACTGTAATCAGGTGTGTAATCTCACACTGTTTTTCATGGGTTTAAGGTTGATATAGTATCGAAAACAAATTGCTACGACTAAAATCGTAATACGGCGTAAATCGAAAAATTGGCCTATGATATATTATTTTGATAAAATTGACGAAATTGGTAGTATCATTGTGCAAATTGTGAAAATACCCCTAAAGGGCCGAAATACTAAATTGCTTAATGGGTTGAATTGACATATTGACTTATGGGTCGAATGGACATATTGATTAATGGGCCAATCTGATATTATGGCTAGAAGGGCCAATTTGATATTTTACTAAATGGGCCGATCTGATATTTTGCTAAATGGGCCGATCTAATATTTTGTTATAATGGGTCGTACTTTAGTAATGAATATCTGAATAAATTATATTGTTATATTATAAAAATCATGAATTGTTATGCATTATATACATGATTTTGCATGGGATGGGATATTATTGAAGAGAAGTTCTGGTGGCTCTGCCACATATTTTGGTGGCTCTGCCACAAATCTGTATAGTGGCAATGCCACGTAAATTCTGTTATTCTGGTGGCTTGTCCACAATTATTTTTGTTATAAATGGCTTAATGCCTGCGATTGGTGTGTTGGCGGGGGTAGGTTGACTTGATCCCCACAGGTGCGTTGGTTGGTACGGGTGGTGTGTACCGGATGGATTACTAGGTTTGGTTTGGGAATTGCATTTCATGCAGATGATATAATTGATACATTAATATTATTGTAAATGGGCTTAGGCCCAAATTATTGCTTAATGGGATTTAGGCCCAGTGGACAACGGTAAGGGGGTTATACACTGAGTTCTAGTAACTCACCCCGTTTTTCCTTACCCTTTCAGGTAATGATCAGTGATGGAGACTTGGGCCATGGATGACTCGGTGGAGGCCATACTACACAAACGGTTAAATTTGGAATTTGGATTTCTCTTTAGTACATTTAATTACTTTACTATTTTGAGTTAAAGTTGTAATAAGGCTTCTCGGTTAATTTTTGTTTTGTTTTATGTTTGACGAATTTATAATTTGCTCTAAGTACTTCAAATTGAGATTTTTCTAAAAACTTACATAAACATTTTCTAAAATGGATATACAAAAAAAAGGAGTTTCATAATAAACTTTCATAAATATATTTTTAACTCGGAAATTTTCTCTTAAAATTTTCATCAACATTTTTTGAAAAATATTTTCAAATTCTTTTAAATCTTCTCAAACTATTAACGATATTATCAAAGTCAAAGTTTATAAGATTTTTATATCTCAAATTTTTCAATTTATCAATCAATCTTTTATTCAATAATACTTTGTCAAATTTTCTAAATGGGAGTTTTGTTTTTAATTGATTTTAAAATCTAAATCTATTTATGTACAAATAAAAAGGACTTAGTAGTATTTTCTCACGCGACATGTCAGATTTGGCCTTAACGCATGGGCCGGTTTTGAGGTGTTACACATTCAACTATTTAATTTTTGTAATTTAATCCTTAATACTCAATTTAATCAAAGTCTCCAATTCAAAACATGTTGATTTAAAACATAACCATAATATTCTACCATCAAACATTTCAAAACATGAACATTCATCAAAGGCCAAATCATCAACATGCCTCAAAACTCAAAAATTTCAACATGAGTTGGATAGTATTCGAAGCAACGAACTCAAAAATGTAAAAATTTTCAAAAACCAAACTCAATTACTAACCTTACTATGACATGCAATGGCTGAATGGTTGGATGCTAACGTTTCTTCTTCTTTCTTTAAGTTTCGGTGAAGATGGTAATGAAAATGGTGAAATAAAACATGTTTCTATTTTAATAATAATATATATCATATCATGCCATTATCTTATAATTATATATATATAATATACTTTAACATAAAATCAAGGTCAAATGTCGTCTACTAACACTTACATAAAGGTCAAATTGCAACTTCAATACCCATGCAAAAAGAAGACCATTCAATTTGGCCACTTAATTTCATAATGGCTACTTTTCCCACTTACTCGGTTTAGTCATTTCACTTAAATTAAACACCCAAACAAGCAAATTAACCTAAAATATTTTAGCATATGCTCAAACACATAACATATATATCAAATAAAATATTAAAATATTTTTCTAACTTGAGTTCGTGGTCCCGAAACCACCGTTCCGATTAGGGTCGTAATCGGGCTGTTACATTTGCCGATAACCTTGGTTGTGCAAGAGACATATTTTCGTTTGGCGGAACTATTTCCAAAGCGAGTAGCAAGTTATAAAGGCCAAATGTAGGGAGGCCATGTATGGTCCCGAAAGGTATTGCAAGAAATTAACAAGGCGAAGGTGCGGGCCAACACCATACACACAGTCACGATCGCGACAACCTATGGTTTCATGTGACGAAGTTTAACAGACTGAGCCAATGTATTACTGACGAGCAATATCGTGTACACCTGATAAATAGGATTTACGACTGTGGGACGTTTGACGCACTTCGTTATCCATGCGCTCATGCATTTGCAGCTTGTCAGAATCTCCGTCTGGATCCCTTGAGATATGTCAACGAAGTGTACAAAATAGAAAACATGTACAATATGTGGAGACATGTATTCCACTGGTCCCAGATGAACGTAAGTGGTCGTCTGTATCACTTGCTCTTTTTAAGCTGTTACCGGATAGAGAATTGTGTTGCAAACCGAAAGGTCGACCTTGCTCTAGTAGAATACGTAATAATATGGATATCTAGCAAAGAACAAACCAATGAAATTTGTGTGGATGGTGTAGGAACCCAGGGCATACAATTCGATCATGTCCAAACCGAAATAGTTGATAATTGCTGCAATAAAATGATGTTGCATTATTTCTATTCCGCCTTATTCAAAAGAACTTATATTTTATTAAAAATATAAAATTAATTTACAATTAAATATCAAAAAATTTCTTTTTTATTGAATGAAACAATATAGAAACAACATCTACAAATACATTAAAAAATCAATGTATATGCCAGTCGGAATCAGTGCCACATGGGGGTGGACGGTGATTACGCGCTGTATTTCTCCTTGGTTGCTCCGGCAGGGGTTGTGGTTGCTCCGACGGGGGTTGTTGCTGCTTCGATTGTGGGTGTTGGGAGAATGACCCACCTTGGTAGAATAAAGAATGTGGAGGTGTTTGCATCACCCACGGCGGAGGTGTTTGCAGCACCTCAGGTTCCTCAGAAATCAGTTGTCGGAATCCAAATTGCTGTAACACTCTATTCGTCTGGTGCATCTCGACAATAGCATAGTTGACCAATGGGACCTTAACATGCCAAATGTTCAGATTTTGAAAGAATTCTTTCGGAATTACTGCCCGTAGTGCTGGGTCATCGTATGGCATCCATTGAAACTATATGAACGGGATAAAAATATTAGTTATATACATAATACTAAATACTAAATACTAAGTGCTAAATATGAAACGAGTATTTTATGTATATATATTTTATTTAATACTTACTTCCGCTTCTGACCGTTGCTCTAATAGAAGCCGTATATCTTCAATGGCAGTAGGTATTCCAATATAACTCGTCGGATGGTTCCACCTAATTAAATAAATTTTCAGCATACAATTTTATTTTAAATCTATGGAATAATTGTAAAATCAAATAAAAATTTTACATCGTTATGAGGTGGGAATGTATATGTGTGGTTCACTCGAGGACGTAAAAATGGAGAGTGAAACCGAGCCCATGGTTGTAGTAGTGATAGAAAACCTCCAATTTTGGCTTTATTTGGTCGCATCGCCCCGCACATCTCTTGGTACAATATTGCCAACATGACAGACCCCCAACTAAGTTCACCAATTACTCTAAAATCAATGAGTTTTAGCAGCCACCTCAGATGTATGATGTTTCGTGATAAGTCTGGCATCAGATAACCTTCAATCATCTCAAGGATGTATACCCGAGCATATCGTATTCTTTCTAATTTAGTCGAATCATTCCCCGACTCTGGGAATGTGTCTTGTAACCAGCCCTTCTCTATCCGACCTCCGAAAATATTATTCGGAATCGCACCCAAAAGATCGTAGCATATGGCTCCCCAATCAGCACATTGAACGGACCCGATGACTACGGCCCCATTCACCGGCAATCCTAATTGTAACTAGACATCCTCCAAAGTTATAGTATATTCTTCGCATGGAAGATGGAATGTGAGCGTCTCCGGTGTCCACCTCTCTATTAACGCGCTGATGAGTTTCGGGTCCAACTTGCACCCTCGGCCTATAGTGGCCGCGTGCCAAAAACCCGCTTCCCTCAAGTAATTTTCTATTAACGGTGATGACCGACCAGACATGTTACAAATATAACATTGTAACACCCGATTTACAGACTGTTATAAAAAATTATAAAATACAAATTAATTAAACTTACGTAAATGAAAAAATATTCAATAATATTCAAAAATTAAAATTAATTGAAATTATATAAATGAAAAAAATATTAAATAATAATCAAAATTTAAAATAAACTGTTACCATTTTCATTTGTTCAACGGAGATATGTTTATGATCGAGACGAATTAATTCCTCGGCCATTGCTAACACGATCAAATATTTTTGAAATTAAAAAAAATAAATTAAATAACTAATTATAAAGAGCTTTGAGAAATTTAATGAGAAATTTGAGAGCTTTAGGGAGAAATTGTAGAGATTTTTGAATAATTTTTGAAGAAATTATGTGTGAAATATAAGAAAATGGGGGTTTTATAGTTTTTTTACCGTTGGATCCCCTCCAACGGTAAAAAGAAATTCAAAAACAAATAGTTGTTGGTGCCAACAAAGTGCACCCCTGAGGGAGCGTTTTGTGCCACGTCATCAAAACACGTCCACGTAGGCGAGATTTGCTGACGTGGCACAAAACGCTCCCCAAAGACGCGCTTTGCTAGAAATTTTCCCCTTAAACGCGGCCACGTAGGCGCGTTTTGCCAACCTAACCATTTTTCATAAATATTATTTAATTTGACCTATTCCCGTAATTTCTTTTAAAAATACACCTTTTTAGTTAATTGAGTCCTTTTAGTGTGACTTAAACTTAATTTCAAGTCAATGAAATTGTGATGTGAAGTCTAGATTTGACCCTTCACCACTCACGTTTTTGAAGTCATCCTACAATCTGAAACAAAAGAGAGCCAAAATATTCTTGTGACTATAATAAATATATATTAAGTGCCATTAGACTAAATATTCGTATATTTTATTATATTATAATTATATTCAATTAATATTTTATATTAGATAAAATTTATAATTTTAATTCTATTAATTTCATTTATTTTGTTAGAGGATTGAGGAACTAAGCTTAAAATCAGTATCATTTAGAGAATTTTCCAACGTGTGGACCCACAATCACATGTCATTCGGAAGGGAGAGAGGGTTGATTCAGTCGCTTCCTCCCATTGAAATAATGCGACAAGAGAGGGAACTAGTAGCATGTGTTTATTTCATCGAGAATGATTTATAATTTTTTTAAATTCTTTTATTGAAAATAAAAAGAAAAAAAAACTTATAAGTCCAAGTTTTTTCTTTCTAGAAATTAATTTATCATTTTGAAATGGATAAATCTTTTTTAAAAAATTATTTATAAATGATTTTATTTGTATATAAAAATTCAATTGACTCAAACTTGCTATTATTATACTAATAATAACTTTTTATTTTTAAAAAAATATTTAAATATTAATATAAAATATTATAATGTTAACATTCATATTTAATATTTATATTTAATAATATAATTTTAACAATAAATGTTTTATAGTATAAAATATTCATATTTAATTATTAATTTAATATTAGAATTTCATTTTAATAAAAAAATTTAGCAATAATAATTTTAAAAATTAAATACTATTCTTAATATATCATTAAGAATATATTTATATTAATATTTTAAAAATAAATACATATTTGTTATGAATATCTTATTAAGTGGATGTCCATCATAATAAAAATAAAATTTTGATGTACTTTAAATTCTAATAGTTATTAGAATTAAATCTCTACTTCTTTTATACTTCTTATGCCTATAAATTGAGACTCTGATGAAGCATTCTAAATCATCCCTTTGATTAATAAAGCACATTTTTTGTTGCTTTCATATTTTCTTTGTTCTTTATTCTCCCTATCTCTCTTTATTTTATAACACGTTATCAGCATGATATTGCTCAAAGTGATAGTTTCTTTTATCGACGATCAAATTTATCCTCCATGATTTTCAATTTCTTTGGCAGCAAGATGCAAAGTTTTTACAGGAATTTTTTTTATTTAATGTTTCATATCTGATTATTATTTTTCATTCTTCTTTCATTATATGTTATCATTTTTTGATTAACTTATTTTACTTTTTGTTCTTAAGGATGATGAAAGATTTGATACCGTTATCTATATGAAATCAAGAATATTTTCGAACCATCTCATACATTCTAGTGATGACGATGATGTTAAAAATCTTCAGATTTTGATTTGAAATCTCACGCACGTTTGCGATGGTGATTATGAAATAAAGTATCTATTGGGATGTTTATAAGTCCGTCCTATTAGATTTGGTGCATTCCACGAAGTGAATGTAAACATAAAGAAAATAAAAGATATTATCATGGACCGCTAAAAGTGGGAACATAGTAATAAATAAGATAACAATGAGTGTTCTCAATATAACTCTTCAAAGGATAAAGGTAACTTATATTATCAATGTGATATGAAAGATTACTGGCCACATATATGGCATATGCCTAAATATTTTGTTTCTGTTAATATTCCTTGAGAAGGATATGAGAATGTTGTAATAAATTCTATTATTATAGATAGAAAGTATTTATCTTATTTGGTACTGAAACAAACAAATATTATTCCAATATTTGATAGACAAAATTTGTTGAAAACTCCAGAAGAGCTAATATATCAATACCTAAAAAGCACAAAATTTGTGGTTTAATGCATTACTTTTAAAATGATATTTGTAATGGATCTCATATTGAGATTGTGAATGAGGAAAATATTATATTTTATATGAATAAAAAAGGGGATTGAGTTATTAATTTATATTTATTGTGATATTCTTTTGTCATCGTCCCTATTAAAGGGTTGAAAGCAAAAATATTTGACTGTGAAAGATCTACTAATGAGCGATAGAATATGATAATTTTATCTAAAGCTTATTATGGTTGGATGCACTTAAATTTGCAAGTTTTTTTAAAAACTGTGAGTATAACTCTACAGTATTCAGAATAAGTTCTCAATTAAAATTATGTGGTAAAATACTACTGATGAGAACTTGCAAGAGAGAAAACTTATGTATGAAAAGTCATTGGTTATGTACCTGTTGTACACTTGAAAAATAAGATCCACTCTCAAAGTTTACTATTAATAGATTTTCGAGCATTTGAAGATTTTGCCATATTCCCTGAAGCGAATATTGCATATAATTATTTGGAAATTATATTTATTGACTTGGTGGCCTTATAGACTTCACATTGATTTAGACATTTCCAGTAGTAAATGTCACAATAGTACTTATATGTGGATACAAATTAAAAGCAATGATAATAAAATTATCAATTTGTTACAATTTACAATTTAGTACAATTGAAACACATGTTAAAGTAAACCAGAAGTTACTAATACAAATGCGTTTACTACTTGGCGTGACCAGTTACACCATCCTAGATTGTATATGGTACGAAAATTAATTGAGAATTCATATGGACATCCATTAAAGAACCAGAAGATTCTTTAATTTAAAGAATTTTCATTTGTTGTTTGTTTTCAATAAAAAAATTGGTTCTTAGAAACTCACTAGCTAAAGTTGAGATTTAATGTCTTGTATTTCTAAAATGAACATGGGTTAATTCATCCACCATGTGGATGGTTTTGATATTATATGATTTTGGTAGATACATCTATAAAATAATCACATGCGTTATCAACTAGCAACCTGTCGTTTGCGAGATTACTTGTTTAAATGATTAGTTTTAGATTATGCAACTAAAACAATTAATCTTGCTAATGTTGGTGAGTTTACATCCCAAGTTTTCAATGATTATTTCATGTCAATTGGGATAAAAGTTGAACATCCTATAGCTTATGTTCACATACAAAATGATTTAACTGAATTGTTTATCAAATGCCTCCAACTAATAGCTAAATCATTATTAATGAGAGCAAACCTTTCTATTTCAACATGAGATTGTATTGATTTACATGTTGTACGCATCAAGCCAATAAATTATAAATGTTCCTTATTACAATTTATTTTTGGTCAAGAGCCAAATATTTCCCATCTTACAATTTTTGGATGTGTGGTATATGTGCCAACTGCTCCACCACAACATACAAAGATGGTTCATAATAAAATATTGGGAATGTATATTTATATGAGTCTCCTTATAATATTTTTGAGCTATTAATTCAAGATTTAATTATGACATGAGTCGTTAGTTTTCCCAACATTAGGGGGAGAGGATAAAAAGCTGGATTAATAAAGTACTTGAAATGAATTATCAATATCTAAAATCCTCGTACAAAGCAATGTGAACTAGAAGTTCAACAGATGATTCATTTTACAAATCAACTGCCAGATTCATTAAATCTCACATACCAACTGAAAATGTTCCAATACGAATTGATGTCCTAATAGAGCAAATAGTTAGTATAAAAGAAAGTAATCCATGCCTGAAGCATGAAAGACTGGTCGGTTCCAAAGATAAAAATCCTCGTAAAAGGAAAGGAGCAAACATTCAATATGGTCATATAGTGAATGCGGTGGTTACTAAATAGATCCATTACATAACTAATTATAAAACTCAAGAAGAGATTTAGGTACCTAAAAGTGAAAATGGAAATGATGAAAATAAAGAGATCTCGATAAGTTATGTCAATACAAGAAAAAGATAGAATCGAAAAAAAATGTAATTGTCGACAACAATTTTGCTTATAATATTGCTATTAAAATAATAAAATAAAATGAGGATCTTGAGACTAAATCTACTAAGGAATGTAAAAATAGAAAAGATTGGCCAAAATGGAAAGATGCAATTCAAGCAGAATTGAATTCACTTTCTAAACGTGAAGTTTTTGAACTTGTAGTCCAAACACCTAAAGGTGTAAAAGCCGGTAGGATATAAATGGGTATTTGTGTGAAAACAAAATGAAATTGATGAAGTCGTAAGATATAAAGCTCGACTTGTAGCACAAGGATTTTCACAAAGGCCTGACATTGATTATGAAGAGACATATTCTCCTGTGGTGGATGCAATCACGTTCAGATATCTTATTAGTCTGGCAGTATGTGAAAAACTTGACATGTATCTAATGGATGTTGTTACATCCTATTTATATGGTACACTTGATAGTGAAATTTATATGAAAATCACTGAAGGATTTAAAATCCCAAAAATATATAGATTTTATTGAGAAAATTGCTCGATTAGATTAAAGAAAAGTTTATATGGATTAAAACAATCTGGACGTATGTGATACAATCATCTTAAGGAATACTTGTTAAAAGAAGGTTACAAAAATGATCCAATTTGTCTATGTGTCTTTATAAAATGGTTTGGATTAGATTTTGTGATAATTGTTGTTTATGTTGATGATATAAATATTATTGGAACTTCTGAAGAGCTTCAAAATACAGTAAATTGTTTAAAGAAAGAATTTGAGATGAATGATCTTCGAAAAACAAAGTTTTGTCCTGGCTTACAAATTGAGCATTTAAAAGATGGAATTCATGTTCATCAATCAAATTATATAGAAAAGATATTAAAGAAATTTTACATGGATAAAGCACACCCATTAAGTACTCCGATGATTGTACAATCGTTCAATGTGAATAAAGATTAATTCCGTCCTTGCGAGGATGGCGAAGAGTTTCTTGGTCCTGAAGTACCATATTTAAGTGCCATAGGGGCATTGATGTATCTTGCAAACAACACAAGACCTGATGTAGCTTTCGCTGTAAGCTTGTTATCAAGATTCAATTCTTCTCCAACACGTAGACATTGGAATGGAATTAAACATGTATTTAGATATCTCAGAGGGACTATTGATATAGGGTTATTTTATTAAAATTATTCAAAATCCCTATTAGTCGGCTATGTTAATATTGGATACTTATCGGATCCACATAAAAGTAGATCTCAAATAGGAAATTTATTTACATGGGGGATATTGCCATATCATGGCGTTCAACAAAGGAAACATTAGTTGCGACTTCTTCAATCATGCAGAAATAATTGCAATGCATGAGGCAAGTCAAGAGTGTGTTTGGCTAAAGTTATTAGCCCAACATATCCAGAAGATATGTAACTTGCCTTTACAAGAAAAGATGTCAACTATCTTATATGAAGATAATGCAGCATGTATAGCTCAATTGAAGGGTGGTTACATCAAAGGTGATAGAATGAAACATATTTCACCAAAATTATTATTCACCCATGATCTTGAGAAAAGAGGTGATATAAATGTTCAACAAATTCATTCTAGTGATAATTTAGTAGTTATTTTTACTAAGGCATTGCCAAATTTAATATTTGAAAGACTAATACACAAAGATTGGAATGCATCGGCTCAAAGATGTAATGTAATGTTGCCATCAGGGGGAGTCTAAAAATAAGTTGTACTCTTTTCCTTTAACTAAGGTTTTGTCCCATTGGGTTTTCCTAGTAAAGGTTTTTAACGATACAACTTTTAGTAGAAGATTGTGTACTCTTTTTCCTTTATTAGGTTTTTTATCCCACAGGGTTCTTCTTAATAAGGTTGTAATGAGGCACATTATAACACCTCTTACCCGTATTCAACGCCGAAACAGGATACGAGGCGTTACCAGACTTATACGCAAGCAATCATACAAAATCGTGACATGACTTTCCATTCAAATTTAAAACTTTTCATATCGCCCCTTTTACAAGCCTACGAGGCCCAAAACACATTTCAGGAATGGTTCGGGATCAAACCAAATCTTTAGAAGACCTCTAAAAAAACTTAAAAAATTTTCTAAAAACAGTCCACACGCTCGTGTGGAAGAAGGGACATGTCCGTGTGGCATATTGCATACCCGTGTGCCACACCCGTGTAGATTTATTTCTCAATTCAAACCTACAGGGGTTTTCACATAGCCTGGCACACGCCCGTGTCCATGGCCCGTATCCCTCACACGGCCATGACACGCCTGTGTCTTATCCCGTATGCAAAAACCTTGACATTCTATTTTTGATATCATCATCCCAATAAGGTCACATGGCTAGGGCACATGCCCGTGTCCTTAGGCTGTGTGGCGAATTAAACTCCTAAATTCAAGTGCAGACTTCACACGGCCTAGGCACATGCCCATATCCTAAGGCCATGTCACTCACATGGTTGAGACACACGGCCATGTCTCAGCCCATGTGGCTACTACTGGGCATTTTGTTTTGCCAACTTAAGATGCAGGGGGACACACGACCAAACCACATGCCCAAGGGGCAGACCGTGTGTCACATACGGCCTAGGCACACGCTCGTGTGTCTACTGTGTGGACGAGGACAAGGTTATTTACCAAGCCCTTTCTATCACTCCTACTTGTACCAACATAAACCACATCTAGCAACCAACTCATTCATGCATAAATATATCGATTACTCAACCATGCAACTTGCACATTCATGAATAACACCATCATTTCGTAGATTAATAAGAAAGAGCCATCAACTATGGCCTTATACAAAAGAAATCATCTTCAAATGAGCCAACACATTTGGCCAAATAATATGAAATTTAATCAAAGACTAGGTCCCTATACATGCGATACTCAAATGTTAAATCTAACTAAACCAAAATGTGTGGATAGTGTGGGTGATCCTCTGACGATCTTTGTATCCCGAGCTGCCTTTTAAAACACTATAAAACAAGGGAAAAGAGGAGGGAGCAAGCTTTAATCTTAGTAAGTCTATATGTAAATAATGAACATCATACTACATACTTATCAATCATGAACATTACTTACTAATCAAGAATAGTTCAGATCCTCACAACTATACTTACTCATTCAAATCTTACCACATCCCAAACACATATTATAAGACATTGGTCACATTTACATGCACTTATACCCTGCACTTATCACCACAAAGCCACATGAAATTTCACTTAGACAAAGTTTCTTGATGAACACTTCGGAATAATACTAGATACATGGTGGTCTCGCACACAACCTACCATTAATAAATAACACGGTGGTATTGCACACAGCCCACCAATAATCATATAACACGGTGGTATCGCACACAACCCACCAATAATGATAAATACGGTGGTATCGCACACAACCCACCAATAATCACTTATTCTTGGATTTTATCTGTATCATTTTCCTATTCCGAAGGTTCATCTGAGAATTTCCTCACTTTCTAGCATTTTAGTAGGTATCATTAATATTCATTCACATTTCACACATTGCATTAATATGTAAAAACATAAGTAAAAAGGATGTATCATTTACACATAAACTTACCTCTGTACAAAATATGTCAATTTGCAATTTAGTCTGAAACCTTGCCTTTTCCTCGGTCAAGGTTGATTCTACGCTCTTCTTGATCTATAATTACACATTCAGCTTATCAAATAACCACATTAATCAAATCACTCCAAAATTCCTATTTTGGAAAAATTACTGTTTTGCCTGTAGACTTTCACAAAATTACTATTTTGCCCTTAGGCTCGTAAAATGAAATGTGTTCATTTTTCACACTCCCAAGCCTAGCCGATTTATATTCCCTTTTACAGTAACTCAAGATTTCAATTATTACACACATTTACCACTTATTTTACAACCTTTACAAAAAGGTCCTTTTAGGTGTTTTCATGGAAACACCTTTCACAAAAGTTGTGTATTTAACAACCAAGACTCATTTTCTTCCCAAAAATTTCAAAAATCAACATGAACACTCACATGAAAAAACCCTAGACTTTCAACCATTTTACAAAATAGTCCCCTCATTAGCTAGCTTAAGCTTTAGGAGTTCCAAAAGTATAAAAATTATCAAGAAAGACCACCAAAATCACTTACTTGCAAGGAGTGTAAAATTCTAAAAATTTCAAGCTTCCAAAACCCCCTCTTTGGCTGATATTTTTGGTGGAGGAGGAAGGAGAATGAAAAAGATGATAGCTTTTCTTTTTGTTTTATTTATTTATTCAATTAAGTCACCTACTCAACCAAACATTGACCAAATTTATCCTTCTTGTCTATGGTCGGCTATCAACCTTAGAAAGATCTAATTGCACATTAAGGACCTCCAATTTAAGGTTCTATAGCTATTTGACACCTCTAGCTAGTAAAATAAAACTTTTACACTTTATGCGATTTAGTCTTTTTTTCACAATTAAGCATGAAATCACTAAAATCAATTTACCAAAATTTTCATGCATTCATATTGTAACAGTCCAATTTATACCCTAGTTGGAACAGTGGTTTTGAGACCACAAATTTGAATCTGAATAATATTTTAATATTATTTTATGTGCCATTGATGAGTGTTTAAGCATGTGTTAAATTTTCGTAAGCTAATTTGTCCATTTGTGTGTTTAATTTGACAAAAAGGATTGAAATGCATTAAATGTGAAAGTTGCTTGCTATTTGTTAAAGCACCTATGTGTTGTAGCTTTTAAAAGTTGTGGCCTTAAGTGGCAATTGAACCACTATATAGTTAGTGGATGAACAAAGGACAAATGTGCCCTTAATGTATGTTTGTTTTATTTATTAAAGGAAAGGTTAATAAGGTAAATGAATTAATATGTGTGTTATAATATGATACAACATGAAAGAAAAATGGTCATTTTTACTCATATTTTGACCGAAAACAAGAGGAAGAAGAAAGGGTTTTATTCTTTTGATTTTCAGCACTTGCAAGCCAAATTCAAGGTATGTTTTTAGCCGGTTTTCGATAATTTCTATGTTTTTGCAATCGTTGCTTTGTTTATTATCAAGCCCATGTCTCAATTTTGTGTTTTGATGATGTTCATGAGATGTGCCATTGATGATATATTAAGCTTTGTGATGATTTATGGTGTTAAATAAAAGATTTGAGCTAGATGAACATGTTTTGTTCTTGAATTTTTGATGAATTTAGCTAATTAGGGCTAAATTGAGAAAATAGTTATTTGAGGGACTAAATTGCAAATTTGATGGAAAATATGGGATTATATGATATACATGAGCATTCGGCTAAGCTTGGATGTGCCATGATTTTGTGAATTTGATGTTTTAAGAAAAATGGACTAAATTGATAAATTGTGCAAATGTGAGGGTTAAATTACAAATAGCCCTAAATGTGTGTCCTTGGATTGAATTGAATGAGTTAGTGAATAAAAAGGTTAATTCTGAATATGTATAGATCAAGAACTGAGGAAAATGGACTTAGATTGCGGGAAAACAAAAGTAACCGAGTAGCCGTTTTCATTTTCGTTAAAACGAATACGAGGTAAGTCATTATGCAAATAAATGTATTCGTATTAAATTATGTATATTCCTATGACCATTGCTATAGATGAATGTTTACGATATAGTCTGTACATGAATTCCGAGATAAGATCGATATAGTGATAATGATCTAGAAGTCCCGTATGAACCTAGGAATAAATAGGATTAGCAATGTCATGACATAGGTATCTGTTCTGTTTTATCATGTAAGACCACATCCAGAACGTTGGTGTTGATTCGAGATTTCGTGTAAGGCCACGTCTGGGACGTTGGCATCGATATGATCTTTAAGTGTAAGACCATGTCTGGGACACCGGCATCGTAATGATCCATGTAAGACCCTGTCTGGGACAGTGGCATCGATATCTGATTACATGTAAGACCTCGTCTGTAACGTTGGCATTTTACGACTATTCCGAGCTTTCTAAGTATCCTACTAGATTCCTTACGGTTCAACGGGCAAGTCTCTGATGCAAAATGGCCATGTAACTAGTAAATTAGTTTCAGGTACGTTGATTCATACACTAAGTGTGTATATAAGGTAAGTTCCTATGTGATCTTACTATGATAATTATGTATATTTGGATAACAATATGAGATGTGATATTAAGTATAAAAGAGCTTTGGGTATATGAGACTTTTAAATTGATGACTGTGGCAAATATGATCAAGTATATGGGCCAAAGCATATATGTGATAGTTTGCTAAGTAATTATGATGTGCCAATATACCTATGTGCATATATGGATCCCATGCTAAGTTTGTTTGTATTATGACTTACTAAGCTTTTGGAAAGCTTACTCTGTGTGTATGTTTTCTCTATTCTATAGTTCGTCAAAGCTACTGAAGGCTCGAGACCGTCAAGGATCGTCATCACACTACTAAACTCATTTTGGTACATTTTGGAAATGTATATAGCTAGATATGGCATGTATAGACTACTATTTGGTATAAGTTGTTATAAGAATTTAGCCAAATGATTTGGCTAGCTATAAGTTGTGAATTTTCCTCGAATAAATGTGATGTGAGAAGCATGTTTTTTATATGGTTAGATGACACATGAAATGGTCATGTTTTGATTAAGTGAATGAACGAAATATGTTGTGATGAGATTAGTTTTAACCTTGTAATTTAGCATGTTTGGGATTGGTATTGGATGTATAGATTGAATGGTCAATTTGGTATGTTTTTGCTTGTCATATGTGTATGAAATGAGTTGGTAAACATTGCTTGTAGGTATGACCCATGTGGGTGGCATTTTGGCCTTGAAAATGGCCTATAATGTCACACAGTTATGGCACACGGGCATGCTTAGTGACCGTGGGCGTAAGTCAGTATATTTCCTAAGAGCACATGGCAACGGCACACGGACGTGCATGGTAGCCGTGTGGTTTTTGACAGGATCGACCACAGCTAAGGTACACGGGCGTGCTTGGTGGCGTGGAAACTAAGTCAGTTTCGACCACGGGGAGGACACACGGGTGTGTCTAGCTACCGTGGGAGGCACACGGCCTATCCACATGAGCGTGTATCCCCTGAAACTTAAAAAAGTTTTAAATTTTTGAAAATGTCTATAAGTGTTTCGGTTTAGCCCCGACCCGATTTATAAGCATGTTCTAGGTGTCGTTGACCGTATTAAGGGACATTATGTTTGTAACTGATGGATGAATGTATGAACTTTTGAAATTGTTTTTGATCTGTTTGGTAACACCTTTAACCCTGTTCCAACGTCAGATACGGGTTAGGGGTGTTACATTTGGTTGGTATCAGAGTTACGTTTAGTCAATTCTCGGACTAACATAGCATGTCAAAGTCTAGCTATACATGCCACATGTCTGAACTATTATAGTGTGATGAATCCTGACGTGTAAAATGTGATTTTCGTATAGTAATGGATCCCGAAAGAGCTGTAGTTGATGATGTAGAAAGTAATGCGCCTGCTCCCGTGCAAGGGACAATGCCCTCTGACTCAAGGCTAGCTACGAGCGGTCAAGAGGGAGAAGCTAAACAAGCTTTCGTCCAAATGATGAGTGAGTGGTTCACTCAAATTGTAAAGAATAACCCAACTGTTTCGCAACCCCTGCCCCCAGTTAATCCCCTTTAGACATCCGATATACCTCTGACTGCAAATCTGAATCTGTGGAATAAGCCTCCGGTTGACAAGATCCGCAAGTATGGGGCTGAAGAGTTCCGAGCTACTAATGATGATGATGCTGAAAAAGCTGAGTTCTGGTTAGAAAACACGATCCGGGTATTTGATAAGATGTCTTTGACTCTAGAAGAGTGTATAAAGTGTGTTGTGTCATTACTCCGAGATGCAACTTATCAATGGTGGAAAACTTTGATTTCTGTTGTTCTGAAAGAACGAGTTACATGGGACTTCTTTCAGAGTGAGTTCCGGAAAAAAATATATCAGTGAGAGATTCGTCGACCAGAAACGAAATGAATTTCTGGAACTAAAGCAAGGCCGAATGACTGTTTCAGAATATGAATGAGAATTCGTGAGACTGAGTCAGTATGCTCAGAAATGTGTATCATCTGAAGCTATAATGTGCAAAGGATTTGAAGATGGCCTTAATGAAGACATTCATTTGCTAGGCGGGATTTTAGAAATAAAAGAGTTCATTGTACTCGTTGATCGAGCCTGTAAAGTTGAGGCACTCGGGAAAGATAAAAGAAAAGCTGAGTCTGAAGCTCGAGATATGAGAAAGAGATTTCAGAGTAAATCATTTCAGTCTGCTCCAAAAAGATTCAGAGATAATCAAAGTCGTTCCGGAGATAATGTGGGACATTCAATAGAAATCAATCTAGACCGCAAATGAGTTCTAAAACTCCAGCAACTTCAGTGGCTAGCGTTGGTAATGCTCTATCTGAGAGACCTAAATGTAAACATTATGGAAAAAGGCATCCGAGAAGTTGCAGACTTAATGATAGAGCTTGCTTCAGATGTGTATCAGTTGATCATTTTATCCGTGATTGCCCTGAGTCGGTTGAGCCAAAGATTGTTCAGAATCTGAGATCTGATAATGCACCTGTGAGAGGTAGACCTTTGAAGAATGTAAGAAATGTCAGTGGTAGTCAAAGAATTACAAGAGACAATGTTGTCAGACCTGAAGCTAGAGCGCCTGCTAGAGCGTATGCTACCCGAGCTCGAGAGGAAGCTTCATCTCCAGATGTTATAACGGGTACTTTTAAACTTTATGATACTTCTGTCATTGTATTGATAGACCCTGGTTCTACACATTCGTATATATGCATGAATTTAGTATTCAATAAGACTTTGCCTGTAGAGTCTATTGAGTTTGCTATAAAAGTATCCAACCCCTTAGGTAAAAGTGTCCTTGTTGACAAAGTATGCAAGAACTGTCTGTTAATGTTTCGAGATATCTGTTTCCCTGCTGATCTGATGCTTCTGCCATTTGATGAGTTCGGTATTATTCTGGGTATGGATTGGTTATTTTTGCATGATGCTGTTGTGAATTGTAAAAGAAAGACTATTGATTTGAGATGTCTGAATGATGAGATTGTACGAGTTAAGTCTAATGATTTGAATGGATTGCCTGCTGTGATATCTGTTTTAAAAGCTCAAAGTTTTGTGAAAAAGGTTTATGAGGCATATTTCGCTTATGTGATTGATTCGAAAGTGTCAAAGAAGAAGGTTGAATGTAACACCCCAAACTCAGCCCAAACGCTACGACCGGATCTGGTATGTCACTTAAGGGAGTTCACAAAACATGCCGCATCTTAGAAAACAATTACTAGGTTTAAACCTTTATTCCAAAAGCTTAAGAATTCATTAAAGTATAAAATATTAAGTTATAAATTATCTTGATGGATTTTTAAATAAAAACTAAAATTTCATACATGTCTTAACTTAATTGAAAACATAAAACTTAAAAACCCAACATAACCCAATCAAAAATAATAGTCTAGTGGCCCATGGCCTTATTACAACCATACTTAAAATCTGCAAAATATAAAATAACAGACTAAAGCCTTTTAGCTGAATTCGATTGCTCTCTTTTGCATGGCCACCTCGCGTTTTTCTCCAGCCCAGTCTAATGCACTAGGTGTCACCTGAAAGTGATAAATTAAAAGGGTAAGTCGCGAGACTCAATGTGCAACCCTCATGCACCATTAGATTTGGGCTTTAGCCCCATAAAACAGAATAATTAACATACATAGCACAAAAATAATATGCAAAGCCCAACCCAAATCCTAGGTTTCCATCCGCTACACGCCCCTGTACCAGCCATTCATACCATTGGGGATTTCTACAATCAACCCACACCGCTACATGCCTTGATGGCAGTCGTGCTGCTCATCATCAGATCATGGCCGTAGCCACTACAACAGATCACGGCAAAAGCTGCTACAACAGATCACGGTAAGGAACCACTACAATAGGTCACGGTAAAAACCGCTACAACATATAACTTCCTCCTTTCATCAAACCCAACCCATGCAATCACATAAAATCATTATTCTTATATCATTTAATTAGAACATTCACTAACCTGGTGATTTGCTTTTACCCTTTTTGGGTTTTCATCATTATGTCGGGATTTTGGCATTTATCAAAACATATAAAACTTATAATCATATATTAATCAAACAGATCTAAATGGTGTAGAGAGTTACACACCTGATTTCGCAAAATCTAAAATTCTTAGTCGATGTCCTTGCTATCCGGATCTATTATCTTCAATGCAAAGCCTTGCTCAAAAGACGAAAAAACACACAAAGATTTAGCCCCTTCAACAATCGGCCAAGGTTAATAAATCCCAAATTACACGTTAAAACTAATAGATCTTCTTACCTTAAAATCTTGAAAGTAACACGATTCAAGTTCTACTGATCTTTAACTTAGAGATCTATGCGATTGACTCCACTAAAGCTCCCTTCAGATTTCGGCACAAGTAGGCACCACAAAAGCGATTCGGCAATCATAGGAGATGAGATCTAGGGATTTTCACTTTTAGGAAAATCTCAGAAAAAGTATGAACAAGAGAAGGCTGATATGTCTTTGGCTTTTAAAATATTTGAGTGAAGAGTTTTGGTTTCTGACAGGAAAAGAGAAGAAGAAAAGAAAACAAGGAAGAGACTTGAAGATTTCGGCTAGGAAGAAAAAGAATGGAAAGAGTTTTGGCTTTTGAATCAAAGTGAAGATGAGGGATTAGGCTTAGAGATTTCGGCTTTTACAGAAAATGAAGAAGAAGATGGAACTTTAGGATTTTTCGGCTTTTACTCAGAGAAAAAGAGAAAAGAATGAGAGAAAAACCCAAATGCCAAAATTGAAGAGATATTCCCCCTATTTATAGAAATTTCGGCACTTAACTAACCTTGCAGATAAATCCTATCTTTTCTCCTTTATCTTAATCTACTAGCTCATCTAAAAGAGACTTAATTATCTCTAACTCCTCACTCCTTTATTAGCATATTATCCACATATTTTAATCATTAAAATCCCTAAATTTTAGCCTTTATCTGCTTATTATCCACATAAAATAAATTCCTAAATAATAGCCTTTATTTGCTTATTATCCACATATTTTAAACATTAAAACCCCTAAATTTTAGCCTTGTTGCCATCCACTCCACCTAATCCTAATGCCCAAAATTTAACTAACTTAAATTAAAAGAATTGGGCTCCATGAAACTTAAATTTGGGCCCTTTACTCCCTTGTGTGGCGTCACCTCTTAAGATTGGGCCACAAGCCTATTTTGGTATTTTAAACATAGATACTACCTTTTAAACCCTATAATGCCCAAACAGATAATTTTAATCAAGGCCTTTGCCTAATTCTGAGCCCAATTTGAACCCATATTTTAACACATTAAACATATTCACCCATTAAACGCATAGGCCTAAAAATTCAGGATGTTACATTGAATCAGTGCCTATTGTTTGTGAGTATTCTGATGTGTTCCCTGAAGAGTTATCGGGTTTACCTCCGATTCGTGAAGTCGAATTTAGTATTGATTTACTGCCTAGTACTACAATTATATCGATAACTCCGTATAGAATGGCACCAACAGAGTTGAAAGAGTTAAAGTCACAGTTGCAAGAATTGACAGATAGAGGGTTTGCTAGACGGAGTTTCTCGCCTTGGGGTGCTTCTGTTCTTTTTGTGAAAAAGAAAGATGGCACGATGAGGATGCGTATTGATTACCGTCAGTTGAATAAGGTGACTATAAAGAATAAATACCCGTTGCCCAGAATTGATGATTTATTTGATCAGTTGAAAGGAGCTACTGTGTTTTCCAAGATTGATCTGAGATCAGAATACTACCAGTTGGGAGTTAAAGATTCAGACATTCCAAAGACTGCTTTCAGAACGAGGTACGGGCATTATGAGTTTTTAGTTATGCCATTTGGACTAACCAATGCTCCTGCTGTTTTTATGGATCTGATGAACAGAATTTTCAGATCGTACCTAGATCGATTTGTTGTGGTGTTCATAGATGACATTTTGATTTATTCATGTGATAAAAATGAGCATGATGAACATTTGAAAATTGTGTTACAAACTTTCAGAGAAAAGATATAGAATTTGAAATCGGCGACAAATTATTTCTAAAAGTGTCTCCATGGAAGAAAGTGCTTCGATTTGGACGTAAAGGCAAATTAAGTCCGAGGTTCATCGGACCATATGAGATCATTGAACGAGTTGGGCCTGTTGCATATAGATTAAGGTTGCCCTTTGAACTAGAAAAGATACACAATGTATTTCATGTTTCGATTCTCCATAAATATCTATCTGATCCGTCTCATGTAATTGCCCCATCTGAAATTGAAATTCGATCTGGTATGTCTTACGAAGAGGAACTGATTCGTATATTAGCTCGTGAAGTGAAAGAGTTAAGAAACAAGAAAATTTCGTTAGTGAAATTGTTATGGAATCGACACGGAATAGAAGAGGCTACGTGAGAGCTTAAAGATTCAATGAGACGGCAATATCTAAATCTGTTTAACGGTAAGATTTTCGGGGATGAAAATCCTTAAGGGGGAGAATTGTAACAGTCCGGTTTATACCCTAGTCAGAACAGTGGTTTTGAGACCACAAATTCGAGTCTAAATAGTATTTTAATATTATTTTATGTGCCATTGATGAGTGTTTAAGCATGTGTTAAATTTTCGTAAGCTAATTTGTCCGTTTGTGTGTTTAATTTGACAAAAAGGATTGAAATGCATTAAATGTGAAAGTTTCTTGCTATTTGTTAAAGCTCCTATGTGTTGTAGCTTTTAAAAGTTGTGGTCTTAAGTGGCAATTGAACCACTATATAGTTAGTGGATGAACAAATGACAAATGTGCCCTTAATGTATGTTTGTTGTATTTCTTAAAGGAAAGGTTAATAAGGTAAATGACTTAATATGTGTGTTATAATATGATAAAACATGAAAGAAAAATGGTCATTTTTACTTATCTTTTGACATAAAACAAGAGGAAGAAGAAAGGGTTTTATTCTTTTGATTTTCAGCACTTGCAAGCCAAATTAAAGGTATTTTTTAGTCGGTTTTTGATAATTTCTATGTTTTTGCAATCGTTTCTTTGTTTACTATCAAGCCCATGTCTCAATTTTTTGTTTTGATGATGTTCATGAGATGTGCCATTGATGATATGTTGAGCTTTGTGATGATTTATGGTGTTAAATGAAAGATTTGAGCTAGATGAACATATTTTATTCTTGAATTTTTGATGAATTTAGCTAATTAGGGCTAAATTGAGAAAATAGTTATTTGAGGGACTAAATTGAAAATTTGATGGAAAATATGGGCTTATATGATATACATGAGCATTCGGCTAAGCATGGATGTGTGATGATTTTGTGAATTTGATGTTTTAAGAAAAATGGACTAAATTGATAAGTTGAGCAAATGTGAGGGTTAAATTGCAAATAGCCCTAAATGTGTGTCCTTGGATTGAATTGAATGAGTTAGTGAATAAAAAGGTTAATTCTGAATATGTATAGATCAAGAATCGAGCAAAACGGACTTAGATCGCGGGAAAACGAAAGTAATCGAGTAGCCGTTTTCATTTCCATTAAAACGAATACGAGGTAAGTTATTATGCAAATAAACGTATTCGTATTAAATTATGTATATTCCTATCACCATTTCTATAGATGAATGTTTACGATATGATCTGTACATGAATTCCGAGATAAGATCGATATAGTGATAATGATCTAGAAGTCTCGTATGAACCTAGGAATAAATAGGATTAGCAATGTCATGACATAGGTATTTGTTCTGTTTTATCATGTAAGACCACGTCCGAGACGTTGACGTTGATTCGAGATTTCATATAAGATCACGTCTGGGACGTTGGCATCGATATGATCTTTACATGTAAGACCATGTCTGGGACACCGGCATCGTAATGATCCATGTAAGACCCTGTCTGGGACAGTGGCATCGATATCTGATTACATGTAAGACCTCATCTGTAACGTTGGCATTTTACGACTATTCCGAGCTTTCTAAGTATCCTACTAGATTCCTTACGGTTCAACGGGCAAGTCTCTGATGCAAAATGGCCATGTAACTAGTAAATTAGTTTCAGGTACGTTGATTCATACACTAAGTGTGTATATAAGGTAAGTTCCTATGTGATCTTACTATGATAATTATGTATATTTGGATAACAATATGAGATGTGATATTAAGTATAAAAGAGCTTTGGGTATATGAGACTTTTAAATTGATGAGTGTGGCAAATATGATCAAGTATATGGGCCAAAGCATATATGTGATAGTTTGCTAAGTAATTATGATGTGCCAATATACCTATGTGCATATATGGATCCCATGCTAAGTTTGTTTGTATTATGACTTACTAAGCTTTTGGAAAGCTTACTCTGTGTGTATGTTTTCTCTATTCTATAGTTAAGTCAAAGCTCTATGAAGGCTCGAGACCGTCAAGGATCGTCATCACACTACTAAACTCATTTTGGTACATTTTGGAAATGTATATAGCTAGATATGGCATGTATAGACTACTATTTGGTATAAGTTGTTATAAGAATTTAGCCAAATGATTTGGCTAGCTATAAGTTGTGAATTTTCCTCGAATAAATGTGATGTGAGAAGCATGTTTTTTATATGGTTAGATGACACATGAAATGGTCATGTTTTGATTAAGTGAATGAACGAAATATGTTGTGATGAGATTAGTTTTAACCTTGTAATTTAGCATGTTTGGGATTGGTATTGGATGTATAGATTGAATGGTCAATTTGGTATGTTTTTGCTTGTCATATGTGTATGAAATGAGTTGGTAAACATTGCTTGTAGGTATGACCCATGTGGGTGGCATTTTGGCCTTGAAAATGGCCTATAATGTCACGATTATGGCACACTGGGCATGCTTAGTGACCGTGGGCGTAAGTCAGTATATTTCCTAAGAGCACATGGCAACGGCACACGGACGTGCATGGTAGCCGTGTGGTTTTTGACAGGATCGACCACAGCCAAGGTACACGGGCGTGCTTGGTAGCGTGGAAACTAAGTCAGTTTCGACCACGGGGAGGACACACGGGTGTGTCTAGCTACCGTGGGAGGCACACGGCCTATCCACATGAGCGTGTATCCCCTGAAACTTAAAAAAGTTTTAAATTTTTGAAAATGTCTATAAGTGTTTCGGTTTAGCCCCGACCCGATATGGGCTAAGAGCACACGACCACGGCATACGGTTGTGCCTGGTAGCCGTGTGGTTTTTAACAGGATCGACCACGGCCAAGGTACACGAGCGTGCTTGGTGGCCGTGGGAACTAAGTCAATTTTGACCACGGGGAGGACACACGGCCTACCCCTACGGGCGTGTATCCCCTGAAACTTAGAAAAGTTTTTAATTTTCGAAAATGTCTGTAAGTGTTTTGGTTTAGTCCCGACCTCGTTTATAAGCATGTTTAAGGTGTCATTAACCGTATAAAGAGACATTATGTTTGTAACTGATGGATGAATGTATGAAGTTTTGAAAATGTTTCCAATCTGTCCGGTAACGCTTTTAACCCTAGTCCGATGTCAGATAGGGTTAAGGGTGTTACACATATGATCATGCCATAACCCATAAAATAATATTAAAAATAATTTCTCCGACCTCAAATTAGTGGTTCCGAAACCACTGTTCCGACTAGCCCCAAAATCAGGCTGTTACACACATTAAAAATGGAGTGTTATGAATATATGATTAAGTGGATGTCGATCATGATAAAGATAAAGTTTTGACGTACTTTAAATTCTAATAGTTATTAGAATTAGATCTCTACTTCTTTTGTACTTCTTATGCCTATAAATAGAGACTCTGATGAAGCATTGCAAATCATCCCTTTGATTAATAAAACACATTCTCTGTAGCTTTTTGTTCTTTATTCTCCGTATCTCTCTTTATTTTATAACAATATTAAAATTTTTAAATTTTTAAAAATAAATATTTTATAGTATAAAATATGAATATTTTAATTATATAAATCTAAGTATTTATTTAAATCTTGCTTAACTTCATTTATTCCTTTCAACTCTATTGTGTTACTATTCACTCTCATATATATAATATATGTAATTTAAATTAAATTTTAATTAGACTATGTTTCTTATTAAGTTTATATAAGATATTATTTATTATAAAATAAATTTCAATTGTCAAAAGAAAATACTACTATAATATTTTGTAATAAATATATATTTATGTTATGTTTGTTACACTACAAAAATTAAAATTTATTTCAACATTTTACACAAAATCATTCAAATATAAAAAATATTATATTTTACAAAAATCAATTTATACTATTTTTTCTGAAAGTAATTTTTAATTAAACAAATATAATTATATTTTTTAATGAAAAAGGAATAAAATGTAAAGAAAAGAACCTCGTGGATGATACCATGTCTAAGGAGGTCAACCTATAGCAAAGTTGGAGAAGTTGAATTAGATTTCTTTAATAATTGCATTATTTGTTGAAATATTTTTACTTAGACATGTCAGACTGAGGTCAATCTAGCTATCCATTTTTATATTTAGGATGTATGAAATATGACTTTCTACAATGTCGTAATGAACGACACTACGTTGTGAAGATATGTTAAGGCAAAGGAAATTGTGACCTCCCATGGTTAGCTATTGGAGACTTCTAAGAAATCATGTAGTTAATCAAAAAAGTTGGTGGTCGGCTCCGAAATTATATGAAAATGGAGAATTTTCAGACAACTTTAAATGACTATAACTATTGGTTTGGGATTTACATGGACGTGGTTTACTTGGTAGCGTGGCAAGTAATGAGAATAACATACGAGAGCATTTGGATCCGTACATGATAAATATGGATAGGAGATGTTATTGGATAATAGACATGACAAAAACCTCAAAATTTTTCTAAAGGGAAATAAACTTTGAAACAATTTAATAAAATCATATTAAATTTATTTGGAATTGGTTTGCAAGTCATTGGAGTTTTCATAAACCAATTACAAGTTTTGGATGATTCAAAATTCACAAAAAAGTGCAATAACACTATCTAAGGAAATAGGTATTGATACATGGATTCCATGTATCATCACTTTGGGAGATAGGAAACAAAACTCAAGCTCAATATTATAGCATTTTAGCTATTGACTTCAATAGTTCTGATACTTTTAGTATGGGTTCTGAAACTTAGACCCCTAAGAACAAAATTTGGCCATTGACTTGTAAAGTTTTGATACTTATAATCAAGGGTCTGAACCCTTGATGCAAGACCAAATTCTTGTTTAAAAACTCTTTTAAAAGACTCCAAACATCTCTGAATCATACTACCACATGAGTTACATATGAGTTTGATACAAGATCAAGAACTCAACTCAAAACCTGCATTTCTTCATAGTTTCATCAACACATTGACATAATTTCAAGATCAAATCTCAACATCAAAGGGAAATAGCATGTATTTCAATACTTGCAACATCATTTAAAGTTCAAGGCTACCAAATTAATATCTCAAAATAAGATCAATACAACATCCATCCATAAGACTCAAGAAGCATGAAACTTATATATATATTCATATTAATTGGACTCACTAGTACATGCTACTATAAGCTAACTATACAAATACAAGAACTTTTGTAATGCCCCAAAATTTTGATATAATACATGGCATGGTTGTAAATAAAATTTCAAGAAAATTGGAACATGAGTCAGATAAAGAAATTTTATGATAGTAAAATTGATATTGGCTATGGGAATGAATAAAAGGTATTGTGGATGTGAAAATGTGGTAAAAATGACTCAATTGCAAAATCTAAAAAGTTCGATGAATAATGTGCAAATTTGACCAAAATGAGAAATGTGAGTTATTATTATTATTTGGCATAATAATAAGTTGGAATATATACTGGTGTGATGAAGATAACTTTTTGGACCGAATTGGTAAGATTTAAAAGTACATGAACTAAATTGTGAAATCTCCTATTTCTATAGGGAGAAAGGTAAAAGTGTAACTTTCACCACCCATCTGTTTATATTAAGTTTTAAATTTGAATTATAAGATTTTATTTTAATAAGTACTAAATTTTGTGAAGAAATTATTCTAAGAGACAAAAAAGAGGCAAAATGGTAATTTTACCACATAAGGGTATTTTGGTCATCTATCAAAAAATTTAAATAGGATATATTATTTTAAGGATGTGGAATGTGGACCAAAAATTTTATTTATTTTGAAATTTGACCAAGCTTTTGGTATTAAAAAAAAAAAGAAAGGAGCATCAACCCCTTTCTAGCCTTATTTCAATCGTTCACCTTCTTCAATAGAAGCTTTCTTCCTTTTTCATTTATTCCTTAAATTTTCTTCTAATTAATGCAAAAATCTTGTCACCCACCCTGATTTTTTTGCTAAAATCTCCTAAACTCATTTCCACCATAAATCTCTCCATTTTCAACAAGGGTTTTTCATGGGTTCTTGAGAGAAAAAGTTAAAGCAAGAGAGAGAAATCTTCAATAAGGTAAGTAATGATGTTTTCACCTCTATTAATTTAATATTTTTATACGTTGTTATAAGAAAGCTTGGATACTAATTTTTTGTTATAATCTTGTTTATGAGAAAATTTTGAAATAATAATTAATGGAAAATCCAAGGAAGTTGAGAATGAATTCATGTGATTAGAGGCTTGATTTTGTAAACTCTCCAACCTGGACCAGATGTTATGGCCGAATCATGAAAGTTACATTAGTCACCAAGATGGCTATGTAAAACATTAAGGTTTAGTAAAAAGAGTTAAGTAGTAAAAGCCTCAAGTTCCTTAGAAGAAATCATCTCTTGTTTAGAAGGCATTGAAACTCAATAAAGTATTGATATGATTTGGGTATTCTATCAAACTTTGAAAATTCTGAACAAAACGTTATTGTAAGATTTCATTATATATATTTATTTAAACGCTTTATGGAATTGATGAGAATCGCTTTTAGAAAACAATTTTGTTTTAGTTTCAAAATCATGATTAAAATCAAAACTGTTTCAAGAAAATATTGGTTTGTTTTAATTATCTCATTTATTCAATTTTAATTACCAATATTTATACCATTTAAGAATAATTTAAAATAATGTCTTTAAAAGCTTAATCACATTCGTGTTTATTGTCAAAAACATATTGTAACACCCCAAACCCGGTCCAAACACCACGACCGAATCTGGTATGTTACGAGGGAAAACGTATTTGAAAATTTTGAAGTTGTACTAGTTAGACTTGATAAAACTTTGTTTCTTTTGAAAACAAGTTGTTGAATATTGTTACTAGAACATTGATCTTAGAAAAATTTTTGGTTTCAAGTTTGAATCTGATTGTTTTTCATTCAATTATAAAATCGGTGTGATACCCGATGGTATAGTTCAAAAACATATCGCTTTGTTGGTTTGAAAGCGGTGTCTTTCCAAATTTTAAATAAATTCGTACCAAGTTATTTTAAATTCTGACATCTTAAAATCCAATGTAAAGCATAAACATGATAAAGCACATCTTAAAAAGGCTTTTACAAATCCAAGATAAAACCCAAATAAAAGTAAATAAACTAAAGTACCCAAAGGCAATCATCTGAGCAAAGCTTTTATTAGAGCATGGCATGTGCACCCCGAGTCCATCCCGGCTCCAAGTCCGCGTCTCACGAGTCACGAAATGTCAAAGAGAGAGGGTGAGTCGAGTGACTCAGTGTGTAAATCCCGCTCCCGAATAAACCACATGCTAACACACGTCATACAAAGCAACATAATTAATGCAACCCGATCCTAACCATCCATATCACCTTTTCTACCCCGTGTGGTACCAAACCACTGGTGGTGCCAAACCACTGGTGACGTATAGTCACAATGTGTTACCAAAACACTGGTGTCCCAAAGACACATTATCCATCAATGTGGTCCCAAACCACTGGTGTCCCAAAGACACAATTGTGCTACCAAAGCACTGGTGACCGAAGTCACAAATCCAATGATGGGGCCAACCCATCGTGTGTTACCAAAACACTAGCAGACGATCCCATATCTCAAGTGGGGCCAACCCACGGTGGTCAAACCACAGGGACAAGTCGCAATGAGGTGCCAAACCTCACGGTGTCCCAAAGACACAATGTGCTACCAAAGCTTTGGTGACCGTAGTCACAAATCGGTGATGGGGCCAACCCATCGTGTGTTACCAAAACACGGCATCAATCCCAGTATAATCATTTGTGGGGCCAACCCCCTGTGGGTCTTGAGCCATCGGGGACGAGGACGAGGTACCAAACCTGCGAGGTGCCAAACCTGCGGTGACCCAAAGTCACAAAGTGTGCTACCAAAGCACTGGTGCTCGTCAGCACAAAATATCACTGCTCCCTCCTCTCATATCACCCATCAACATACCATACTCATGTAATCATGCATCTCATGCAAGTCATGCATATTATGCCAACATACCAAGCATTATCTCTCATAGCATACATACAAAACATAGGTCATGATATTATACTTCATTAATAGTACTCATAATAGAACAGACTTACCCGAATCGTCCATATACCCTATTTGGGTATCCCATTGTCCATCATACTATTATAATTTTTAACAGGCAAACAGGTTTATTAATAATCTTACTAAGTATCAGTGTGTTAGTTACACACCTGATAATACGAGCCTAGAAATCCTGACCCAAAGCGATCTAAGTCCCTCGATTGCTAACTCCTACAATCGGCCAAACATAGGGGTTAGGCATCTATGACATTCGGCCATAACCAAAAGAACCACAAGGGTTAGTGTTGAACCCTTACCTCGCTCTTGGTTTGGTTTCCTACCAAACCCGAACCACAAAGGCTTTCCTTCCAACAATCGGCCACCTTCAAAGAGAACTATTAATCTCTAATTAACTAGGCTTAATGAAATAAAGGAATCAACCAATAGTACTACCCTTACCAATACTTACCCCCACTTGGCTGATCAGAGAATGAATGCTCCACTTGCTCGTATCCAAAATCCAAATGGCCTATAATGCAATCGGTTTCAACACCAAGGGTTAACTCTCACCAACAAGGCCACATTCGGCTCTTAACCAATCCAGCAATCAAGAACAGAAAAAGAAAGGAGAAATGGCCATTCGGCCAAGAGCTTACCAACACCCACCGATTGAAGCAAGGCCCCAACCCTTAACTGCTATTCGGCCACAACAACTTCTAGGAGAAGGGAGATATTCGGCTAAGTTGCAATAGAGAGGAGAATTCGGCACTAGGTGTTTAACACTCCTGTTTTCGGTTTTGGATTAAAAGAGAAAGAACATAGGTGAGAAGAAATGGAGATTACGGCACTAGGATTTGAGAAAAATAGAAGAAAGTTTGGGGCAAGTTGATATGGTTTCGGCTAGCAAGAGAAGAGATGGAAAATGTTTTGGAGAGGTGGAGTTTCGGCTCAAGTGTTTTAAGAGAAAGAATGAAAATACGAGGAGAGAAAGGTCGCTAGCTTCGGCAACACAAGAGATTAAGAGAAGCAATTGCACACAATCGGCTAGATGCCCAAAAGAAAAGTCGGCAAGGTATGGTTGCTTGAAGCTTTCGGTTTTCAAAGAGGGAAAGAAAATGAGAGACTTATTTTGAGAGAAAAATCGGCTAACAAAAGACCAAAGAAAAGTTTTTGCTTGGAATTGACTATGACCGAAAATGCCTAGTTTGCCAAAGTGAATTTCGGCACTACCACTTACCACACCAAGCCGTCCACTTCTCCCCCTCCAACTCCCCTAAAATTCGGCCAAAACTCCCTCCATGCACTCACATCCACACATTTCAAATAAGTGGACCAAGTCTTCCTCCACAATTTGCTCTCCACCTTTCATTTGAAATTGAAGACCAAGTCCAAGTAGAATTTCACTTGCCTTCTACCTCTTCCTCCATGCCGTCCAAAATGAGAACCAAAATGGGAACTCTACAGTTCGAACACTAGACCTCCACCTCATGGAATTGACGCCACACCAAGCTCCCAAGTGACGCATGCTTTGCCACTCCACCAGCTCCTCCTTTATGCTCAGAAACACAACATAAAATACACATCCCTCAACTCCCTCAGCTCCCTTGACTTAACACCCAAAAACAAAAATTTTCCCATACACTCAGGCATACACCTAGCCTACCATTAAGCCCCTAAAACACCGAAATAGCAACACAGCACACCAAACACATGCAATATCATGCAACACAAAATAGCCCCCTAACTCGGGATATTACAGTTCTACCCCCCTTAAGAATAATTTCGGCCTCGAAATTACCTGGTCAAAAGAGTTGCGGGTATTGCTGTCTCATCGTATCCTCGGGTTCCCACGTAGCTTCTTCCACACCATGATTCCGCCAAAGAACCTTAACCAAAGGCACGGACTTTCTGCGCAGAACCTTCACATCCCGATCAAGAATCTGCACAGGTTCCTCTTCCATAGTCAAATCTGGATTTACCTCAATCTCCTCCACTGCTACTACATGTGATGGATCTGAACGATACCTCCGAAGCATCGACACGTGAAAAACATCGTGAATCGCTAAGCTCACTGGCAACTCAAGGCGATACGCCATGGTCCAACTCGTCTCTCAATACCTTATACGGCCCAATAAACCTCGGACTTAGCTTGCCTTTTCTCGCGGACCAAAGCACCTTCTTCCAAGGCGAGACCTTTAAGAAAACTTGATCTCCCACAACGAACTCTATATCCTTCGCTTAAGATCGGCATAAGACTTTTTTTTGCGATGCCGAAGCTTCCTTCAAACGAGACTGAATCAACTTAACCTTGTCTTACGTCTCAAAGAACCAACTCGGGTCCCAACAAGCCGCGTTCACCTAACTCTGTCCAACAAGTAGGTGAGCGACACTTCCTACCATCTGACGCCTCATATGGTGCCATTTTGATGCTTGCTTGGTAGCCGTTGTTGTTAGGCGGTCGGCTAGCGGCGAAACTCTTCCCAGCGCCCCTGAAGTCGAACACAACCTCTCAACATGTCTTCCAAGATCGAATGACCGCTACATCGCCGTCGATCGCGGGTGAAAAGCCGTCTTTGAAATCAAGCGCGTGCGGGCGATGCAGCGCTCTCCGAACCTCGGCGTAAACCTCGGATCCCTATCGAGATTATCGAAGCCGGAACACCGTGCGACTCTCACTATCTCGACACATAAAGCTTCGCCAACCTCTGAAGTGAATAGTCCACTCTCACCGGAATAAAATGGGCCGACTTAGTCAGACGGTCCACAATAACCCAAACTGAATCTTTCTTGCTTGGCGTAAGCGGTAACCCACTGACGAAATCCATGGTTATCCTTTCCCACTTCCACTGAGGAATTTTCACAGCTAAAGCAACCGAAGCGATGAAGCGATGTTCCGCCTTGACCTGCTGACAAATCAGACATTTTCCAACAAACTCTGTCACTTCTTTCTTCAAGCCAGGCCACCAAAACTGTTCTCTAAGATCCCTATACATTTTGCTACCTCCAGGATGCATAGCATAAGGACTGCTATGTGCGTCCTGAAGAATCTTCTGTCTCAGCTCAACATCTTTAGGCATACAAGCCTTCCCTTGAAAACACAGAACCTCATCACTAGACAAGCTGTGCAGAACCCTCCAAACCACCATTCTGCACTTGTAACCTTCGCGCACTCAGAACCTCATCCTCCAAGCTGTTTCTCTTTGATCCGCTTAACCCAAGTAGGCTTAACCGCACTCTGCGCGAATACTCCGTCGCCATACAAACTTAAATGGGCAAACATCGCTCTTAAGTCCGAAACAACCCTACGGCTCAACGCGCGTCGCCACCACGTTAGCCTTGCCCGGATGATACTCGATCGAGCGATCGTAGTCCTTGAGCAACTCAACCCATCTACGCGCCTCAAATTCGAGATCCTTCGAGTCGGTAGATACTTCAAACTCTTATGATGCGTGTAGACTATTGATCTCTCACCGTACAAGTAGTGCCTCAGATTTTTAGAGCGAAGACTACGGTTTGCTAGCTCCAAGTCGTGCGTCGGATAGTTGACCTCGTGTGGCCTCGGTGAGAAGCGTAAGCCACCACCTTACCCTCTCGCATCAAGACACAACCCAATCCCGTATGTGATGCGTCGCGATGAGACCGTGTATTCCTTACCGACCTCAAAGTTGAATTAGAACCGGAGCCTCGGTCAAGATCTTCTTGACTTATCAAAACTCTCTGCTTTGTTTCTCGGTCCAAACGAGCGGAACTCCCTTCCCAATGGCTTAGTCATCGGTGCGCAATTAACGAGAAACCCTCAACAAACCCGGTAGTATCTGCCAAACCCGGAAACTCCGAATCTCGGTGATCGACCTAGGAGGCTTCCAATCCAAAACCGCCTCAACCTTCCGAGGATCTACTCTAATCCCTCGGTGATACTACATGACCCAAAAGCGCGCCACTTCACTAAGCGAACTCACACTTACCGAACTTAGCATAGAGTTGCTTCTCCTCAAAATTTACAACACCACTCTCAAGTGTGCATCATGCTCTTCCTCTCGACCTTGAGTAAACCAATATGTCGTCAATAAAAACCACAACGAAACGGTCCAGATACTGCTGAAACACTCTATTCATCATATCCATAAAAGCTGCCGGGCGTTAGTCAACCCGAACGGCATTACCAGAATTCGTAGTGCCGCATCGAGTCCAAACTTGTGTCTTATGGATATCCGCTTCCTTAACTTTCAGCGATGGTACCCGGACCTTAAATCGATCTTTGAAAACACCGATGCACCTTTGGTGATCAAACAAGTCATCTATCCGTGGTAGCGGATACTTGTTTTTAATCGTCGACTTATTCGGTTAGCGTGTCGATACACATCCGCATCGCACCGTCCTTCTTCTTGACGAACAATACCGGCGCTCCCACGGCGAAACACTTGGCCTAATGAAGCCTCGATCCAACGGCTCACGAAACCGAGCCTTAAGCTCCACCAATTCCTTTGGTGCCATCCTATATGGAGCAATAGACACCGGCGCGCGATCCACGGTAGCAGATCTATCCCAAACTCTACCTCACGATCCGGTGGTAAACCGGAAGCTCCTCTCGGAAACACATCAACAAATTCCTTAATGATGCGAACCTTCTCAACAGCAGACTCTTTTAGCCTCTAAGGCATACACATGAACCACATACGCTTCACGATTTCTTCGACCATCATTTTCTGACCTTTAATGCCGACACCACATTGGATAAGTAATCTCTCCTATTACCTATCATAATCACTTCATCTCCTTATCCGTCGATAGAACCATGCGCTTAGCCGCGCAATCCACTTTGGCACGGTACTTCACCGGCCGGTCCATCCCGAGAATCGATCGAACTCCCAAACGGCGGTTCCATCGGATCGGCGGCAAAAATGACCCTTGGAGTTCTAGGGGTACATCCTTATACAACTTATCTACCACTACCGAGTGACCTAGAGGGCTAAATACGATCATCCGCCTAGAAGATATCTCGAATCTAAGTCCATGGTCTCAACTATACTACTAGCAACATACGAATGCGTGGAACCCAAGTCAATTAAAGCAGTATAGGGAGAACCAAAAATCAAAAACGTACCGGTGATTACGTCCGGTGCGTCGCCCTCCTCGCGGCGCCTAGCTGCATACACCGCATCAGCCGGTATGCGTGCCTCGAACTACCGCACACTGCGCGGTGCTCCACGACCTCGACCAAATCCATTACCACCTCGCCATTACCACGGCCCTACGTGGTGGCGGTCCATTCCTCGAGCCCGACACGGTACGACTCTCGGGCCGAATCTGGCGGCCATCCCACGCGGACGATCCCTAATGCGATGATCCAGAGAACCACACTCGAAGCAACCTTTTCCACCGGTCCAACAACCACCCCAATGAGATTTACCACCGCGATTACATCGCTGCGGCGGTCCGCCGCTAGCGACAACAAACCTAGCGATCGATTTCGCCCCTCGGTCTAGCCCTCTACTGCGGATTGCGGGCGATCCCGAAGACCCAAAGCTCCTCTTAAGCCTAGTCCTGTCCATGCTGCACGTCTTACCGACTCCTTAACACCCGGCTACCTTAGCCTTCTCGACTAAGACGGCAAACTCGCGCTCTGGCGAGAGAGCAATCAGCAACCTCAACTCGTCTCATGAGACCATCCTCGAAACGAACACACCTCTCATGCTCGGTGGCTACAATGCCCCGCGGCATACCTACTCGACCGGGAACTCGGCCTCGTACTCGACAAATGATTTACTCCCCGAACAAGCCTCGGAAATGCCTTTCATTGGGAGTCGATGTAACTAGCCCCGATGTATTTCTTTTGATATGCGCCTGAAATAATCCCATGTCGGATCCTCGTTTGCCACGCTCCGAACGGTGAGCCACCACCGATATGACTCATCCCGAAGAAGCGTCACGATGCCCTTAAGCTTCTCCTCGGCAGAAAGGTCCGGATCATCCATGATCCGCTCGGTTGCCTCGGCCAATATTCAAGCAGATGCTAGGAGCAACACCCGATACACCTCGGAAAAATTCGGCCCCATTAGCCCGAGTCTCTCAGAAGCAGATTTCCCTAACTCCCGCACCACCACTTACACACGGCTACTCTTTCCAACACCCGCAAGATCGCTGTGTGACACGCGCATCCTCTCGATCGATCTTGGAACTCACCACCTCCAGCTGGTGGCGGAACCGGCATCTCATTTTCTGACCCTTGACCAGATCCTACGGGTTCAGAAACCGTCATCCTACCTCGACCTCGACCACGAGTATTACGGCCACGTCCACCTCGAGTACTCATGACTAAACGATCTACGGTTCTGATTAAGAAGATTTTTATGCATTAGTATCGTTCCACTTTCTTAACCGCAAAGAAATTTTATGGATGGAGTTTAATCAGGAGTTCTTTCGAGCAACCAAGGTTTCAATCTTCTATCCTACTCACGCAAAAGAGGTCATATATCCATTGCTTAACCCTTTCCATACCTATTCACTCATCGGACATTGCTGCCCATTCTAGCCCAAGGGTATTTTCGTCATTTTCCCTACAGGGTATTTTCGTAATAAAAGATATTTTAAACTTTCGTAAAACCGGTCAATTTGAAATTCCAAAAATTTGAGAGTGTTCTTTGAAAATTTTGTAAAATACTTCGTTTTGGAAACCAGGGGTATTTTAGTAATTCTCACAAACTGAGGGCGTTTTCGTAAATTTCCAAAATCAAAATTTTCGATTGATATTTTGTAAAACAGAATGTTTGAATTTCGCAACATCATTGAAATTTTGGGCAAAATCTTTGGGTTGCTATTTTATAAACCGAGGGCATTTTAGTAAATTTACCCCTAAGGGCATTTTTGTAATTTTCCATAAATCAGGTTTTTTTTTCAAGAAAATTGTTGTAAATGTGACATTTTCGGTTTTGAAAGAGTTTATTGCGAAAAGTGTGAAAACATTAGGGTTGTTGTTGTATTTTCGAAAACATAGCTAATTCCTTTTCGGGTTTTAGTCGTTAGGTTAAGTCATGACCGAGCCTTCTTGGTCGGGGTGAATTCGAAGCTACGCACGGTGGGATACTGCGAAGAGGAGGTGAGTCACGAGGATCGCTTAAATACCAAGCTCTTAGGTTCCTCTCCTAGACATGCGCACAGGAGTTACCACACCCAGCCCCGTGTTGAGTCATAGATTGGTTTAGTGCTTTAAGTCTTATGCTTTAGTTCAAGTGTTTGAGTGATCTAATCCTAGAGTTCAAGTCCTATAAATCTAACTACGTTCCATAACACCTACCCTTCTACAAATAATAATTCACAGAAGAGTTTAGAATTACTTACCTGGGCGAACTGGTGCCGGAGACTCGGTGCTATGCCTTGTAAACCATGTATTCAATCCCAAAACACTTAAAACGAACTTTTGAAAACAATTTCGGCCTCAAGCCCATAGCCGAGCTTTTGAACTTAGCTCTGATACCACAATTGTAACACCCCAAACCCGGTCCAAACACCACGGCCAGAACGGTATGTTACGAGGGAAAACGTATTTGAAAATTTTGAAGTTGTACTAGTTAGACTTGATAAAACTTTGTTTCTTTTCGAAAACAAGTTGGTGAATATTGTTACTAGAACATTCAGTCTTAGAAAAATTTTTGGTTTCAAGTTTGAATCCGATTGTTTTTCATTCAATTATAAAATCGGTGTGATACCCGATGGTATAGTTCAAAAACATATCGCTTTGTTGGTTTGAAAACGGTGTCTTTCCAAATTTTAAATAAATTCGTACCAAGTTATTTTCGTTACAGCATCTTAAAATCCAATGTAAAGCATAAACATGATAAAGCACATCTTAAAAAGGCTTTTACAAATCCAAGATAAAACCCAAATAAAAGTAAATAAACTAAAGTACCCAAAGGCAATCATCTGAGCAAAGCTTTTATTAGAGCATGGCATGTGCACCCCGAGTCCATCCCGGCTCCAAGTCCGCGTCTACGAGTCACCTGAAATGTCAAAGGAGAGGGTGAGTCGAGTGACTCAGTGTGTAAATCCCGCTCCCGAATAAACCACATGCTAACACACGTCATACAAAGCAACATAATTAATGCAACCCGATCCTAACCATCCATATCACCTTTTCTACCCGTGTGGTACCAAAACCTTTGGTGGTGCCAAACCACCTGGTGACGTATAGTCACAATGTGTTACCAAAACATGGTGTCCCAAAGACACATTATCCATCAATGTGGTCCCAAACCACCGGTGTCCCAAAGACACAATTGTGCTACCAAAGCCTTTGGTGACCGAAGTCACAAATCCAATGATGGGGCCAACCCATCGCGTGTTACCAAAACACTAGCGAGACGATCCCATATCTCAAGTGGGGCCAACCCACGGTGGTCAAACCACGAGGACAAGTCGCAATGAGGTGCCAAACCTCTCGGTGTCCCAAAGACACAATGTGCTACCAAAGCATGGTGGACCGTAGTCACAAATCGGTGATGGGGCCAACCCATCGTGTGTTACCAAAACACTTTGGCGTCAATCCCGTATAATCATCGTGGGGCCAACCCATCGTGGTACTTGAGCCACTGGGACGAGATTTGAGGTACCAAACCTCTGGTGACCCAAAGTCACAAAGTGTGCTACCAAAGCACTGGTGCTCGCGAAACACAAAATATCACCGCTTCCTCCTCTCATATCACCCATCAACATACCATACTCATGTAATCATGCATCTCATGCAAGTCATGCATATTATGCCAACATACCAAGCATTATCTCTCATAGCATACATACAAAACATAGGTCATGATATTATACTTCATTAATAGTACTCATAATAGAACAGACTTACCCGAATCGTCCACATACCCTATTTGGGTATCCCATTGTCCATCATCATCATTGTTATAATTTTTAACAGCAAGCAGTTTATTAATAATCTTACTAAGTATCGGTGTGTTAGTTACACACACGATAATACGAGCCTAGAAATCGACCCAAAGTGATCTAAGTCCTCGATTGCTAACTCCTACAATCGGCCAAACATAGGGGTTAGGCATCTATGACATTCGGCCATAACCAAAAGAACCACAAGGGTTAGTGTTGAACCCTTACCTCGCTCTTGGTTTGGTTTCCTACCAAACCCGAACCACAAAGGCTTTCCTTCCAACAATCGGCCACCTTCAAAGAGAACTATTAATCTCTAATTAACTAGGCTTAATGAAATAAAGGAATCAACCAATAGTACTACCCTTACCAATACTTACCCCCACTTGGCTGATCAGAGAATGAATGCTCCACTTGCTCGTATCCAAAATCCAAATGGCCTATAATGCAATCGGTTTCAACACCAGGGTTAACTCTCACCAACAAGGCCACATTCGGCTCTTAACCAATCCAGCAATCAAGAACAGAAAAAGAAAGGAGAAATGGCCATTCGGCCAAGAGCTTACCAACACCCACCGATTGAAGCAAGGCCCCAACCCTTAACTGCTATTCACCACAACAACTTCTAGGAGAAGGGAGATATTCGGCTAAGTTGCAATAGAGAGGAGAATTCGGCACTAGGTGTTTAACACTCCTGTTTTCGGTTTTGGATTAAAAGAGAAAGAACATAGGTGAGAAGAAATGGAGATTACGGCACTAGGATTTGAGAAAAATAGAAGAAAGTTTGGGGCAAGTTGATATGGTTTCGGCTAGCAAGAGAAGAGATGGAAAATGTTTTGGAGAGGTGGAGTTTCGGCTCAAGTGTTTTAAGAGAAAGAATGAAAATACGAGGAGAGAAAGGTCGCTAGCTTCGGCAACACAAGAGATTAAGAGAAGCAATTGCACACAATCGGCTAGATGCCCAAAAGAAAAGTCGGCAAGGTATGGTTGCTTGAAGCTTTCGGTTTTCAAAGAGGGAAAGAAAATGAGAGACTTATTTTGAGAGAAAAATCGGCTAACAAAAGACCAAAGAAAAGTTTTTGCTTGGAATTGACTATGACCGAAAATGCCTAGTTTGCCAAAGTGAATTTCGCACTACTACCACTTACCACACCAAGCCGTCCACTTCTCCCCTCCAACTCCCTAAAATTCGGCCAAAACTCCCTCCATGCACTCACATCCACACATTTCAAATAAGTGGACCAAGTCTTCCTCCACAATTTGCTCTCCACCTTTCATTTGAAATTGAAGACCAAGTCCAAGTAGAATTTCACTTGCCTTCTACCTCTTCCTCCATGCCATCCAAAATGAGAACCAAAATGGGAACTCTACAGTTCGAACACTAGACCTCCACCTCATGGAATTGACGCCACACCAAGCTCCCAAGTGACGCATGCTTTGCCACTCCACCAGCTCCTCCTTTGTGCTCAGAAACACAACATAAAATACACATCCCTCAGCTCCCTCAGCTCCCTTGACTTAACACCCAAAAACAAAAATTTTCCCATACACTCAGGCATACACCTAGCCTACCATTAAGCCCCTAAAACACCGAAATAGCAACACAGCACACCAAACACATGCAATATCATGCAACACAAAATAGCCCCCTAACCCGGGATATTACACATATAAAGTCAATCCCAAAATTAACACCCATATGAAAAATAGAAAGTCCATACCACAACTCATTTGTAAACAATGCAAAAATCACAAAGTTTATAAAATAGGTTTGAAATACTTTTGTATAAAATCCAATAACAGTGCTTCGTTTTCCAAGTTCGAGTCCTAACCTCATGAGTTGTCTAGAAAGATGGGAAACCAAAGAATGAGCTATAAAGCTCAGTGTGGTCTTAACACAAAAACAGATGGCACTTAAGTAGTAATATAACATAAAAATTGCAGAAAACAGAATATCAATCTCATGGAAAATTTTCAATAGATACACAGTATGCATGAATAATAGTACGTAATTCCTACCCTAACCATCCAATACACTCTACAATAAGAGTTCCCTAGTACTCATCCATCTCTACACACCACAATAATAATATGCGAATGAACCACCAGTTTAACAGTTTATTCGATTGGTGAACCGATCCGGCATTTAAAGCTTATACTTCCACCTTCAATATCCCAAACCCAATGCAAAAATATGCCTTGCTTTTATAAATCATAAAATAGTAATGATAGCAGTATTAACATGCAACTTTCATGCAATTAATGGCAGTTTGTAATTTTAACAATAGTAATAGGCATGCATCAGTAATAATTGCAAAACTAACACAGGAAATTTGTCAGCACATAATTAACATAATCAAATCAGAAAATAACATCATACTACCTTCAGATTTACCATACATGGTGTTGTTACCCACTAAATTGAATCGTTCATTTTTCAGTATCGGATGAAGGCTTATTTTCAGATCAGATATGGGGTTACTTAGCAAACTTGAAATCATTAGCATAATTTAATCTTCATCAAGATTAAAATTAGCAATCAAAATCGTAAGGGAGGCACATATACATTTGGTCAAATGACAACACACAAACGTAAAAACTAGTCAAGACACACACTTTCTTTCCAAGCCATGTGGCACCTATCTTGATCATATCTAATCTGACTCTCCCAAATCTAGCCCTTAAACAATATACACATACTAATCAGTCAAGTTTGTAATTGGAACTAGCCAGATTCAGGATTTAAAAAAAAAGATTGTTTAATAAATACGAAAATGAAATAGTGTAACATCCTAAAAATTAGGGTTTGTAATTTTTGCATAATTGCATTTTGTGCTTGTTCAGCGGGTTATTTGAGGGTGTTTGGGGGTTCTAAGGGGGCCTGGGTTCGAGTCTGAACCTTGGAAAAATTTTGGTTTTTGGCCCTTTAGTGGAGAGGGCTGTTGGAAGCAGGACTTATGTACATTAGAGTGTGTTTTACTAACACAGTTGAGCTAGTGGCAAGTTGGTGGTGGCGTCACTAGGGGACAAGAGGGAGTGGAGTTCGATTCCCTTGGCAAGAAATTAAAGGTATTTATTTTATGCTTTGGGAGAGGAGGAAGCAGATTTGGGATCAAACTCTGCTATGGGAGTTGGAGAATGGGTCAAACGTTTCAAATGGATGAAGGAGAGGGATTGTAGGAGGAAAAGGTGGAGGAAATTAAGGGATAGAGGGGTGCATGGGTGTTGGTCAAATGTGGGGATTAGGTGTTAGGCAATTTCGGCCGAGGTTGTGTGTGGAGAGTGCCGAATTTTCTTTGGTATTTTGGTACCATTTTTGGTAGGGAGAGTTGAGATATGCCGTTTTCTCTAGTTTTCTTTTGAGAGAATGTGCATTTTAGGCACTTTTTCCTTGAGCATTTCGGGTCATCTCTTTTGTATTTTCTTTCTTGCCAAATTCTTTATCCCTCTCTCTCTTCTTCTCCATCTTCTCTTCTACTCCTTCCTCTCCCTAAGCCAAATCTCCTCTCTCTTCTCTAGTCTGTAATTGTTTCTTCTTTCTCCTTTCAACACCATTCGATTTTTGTTTGCAGTTTAATTCTCTTAGCCGAACATCCTCTGTCGCTTGTTGTGTTGGGCATACTCACGGCATCTTGTGAGTTAATCCTTGGTCGAATCATAGTCCTGTTCTCTCCTAGAGTGGCTCTATAAGGAGTTGGGAAATCGGTAAGGGAAATTTTCTCTTTGTCTATAACTTGGTTTCATTAGGTTTTTGTTATGTTGTGTTCTTCTTTCTCTCTCGTTGGGTCTAATATGCCTTTTTGTGTGATGGCCATCGTTGGGCTTAGGATTTTCTACAAGGTGAAGGGGCACAAGGGATTTGAATTAATCAAATCTTTATTTGTAACTCATCAAGCAAGTGAGGTAAGAATGTTTCCATAATTTTTTTGGTTTGGCTGAAAGTGGGAAGATTGCTAATAACTCTCTCGTTCACCAATTATTGTTAGGGAGTTGATAGCTAAGAGATAAGGCCGATTATTGGTGCACTGAAGGAGACGGTGTTCGTGGTAAGTAAAGTTAGTCTAGTAATGCGCTTCAAGTTAAGGTTTTTAAGGTTGAGACTAACAACTTGATTAACTATCACTATAGGTGTTTTAGAAGCTTTGGAAAACACAACTCGTAATCAGATGTGTAATCTCACACCATTGTTTATGATAGTATGTGATGTTTTGTGATTTGGCCATAAGCCAAAAATGTTGAAAAATCGAGAAACCAGCAATCGAGATCACTCGAGCGTGCGAGCACTCGTAGTGATAAGTTGAGCCACTAGTGATGGTGGTAGACCGTTGAGAGTGTCACAAACACTATTGTGAATCTGAGGCTGTAATGGGCCTTATTGAGTCGAGACGGGCTAAGTGGGCCCAATGGGCTAACGAGCCCACAAGAGCAAAATTGATATGAAATTGCCGAATGGATGATGCGACTGCAAAGTCCACAGAATCGTGACCAAAACCGAGCTAAATGGGCCACACGAGTGTGTTGGCCCGTTTGGGCCGGAATGGGATCTTAGGCCCAATTACACCGTAGAGACCCAAAAGGGATTTCGTGTCGCTCGAGGCCACAGTAGGCCTCCAGAAAGGCCTTAGATGACTGAAATTATCGAAATACCCTTAGTGGATAAATTATCGAAATACCCCAAGGGGTGGAATTATCGTTATACCCTTGATAGTAGTTAATTATCGTGTATGTAATTTTATTTATATAACTGTTTATTGTTGTAATTCGCTGCATTCATATCATATTGCATGGGTTGGGTTTGATGATTGGAGGAAGTACCATTTTAGTGGCTTTACCACATACCATTTTAGTGGCTCTGCCACATACCGTTTGAGTGGCATCGCCACCTACCGTTTTAGTGGCTCAGCCACATATACTTAGATTATGAGCTTGACTGCAATATTGGTGAGGATTGGCTAGGTGGGTTGACATGGTCCCCACATGGTGTGATTGGTTGGTACGGTGGAGAGTTAGTCGGCTGGTAGGATTGGGGTGGGCATATATCCACATACATTGAGATGATTTTGAGGCTTAGGCCCAGCTTGATACCGAATAGGGTTTAGACCCAGACCGATACCATATGAGCTCAGGCCCAAATAGTGACTGTTATAGGGGATTACATACTGAGTTCTTGTAACTAACCCCTTTCTTTTAACCGTGCAGGTAATCCCCAGCGTTAGAGGATTTGGAGCTGTGGAGGACTCGAAGGTGGCCATACGTCAGATTTGCTTCTTAACGATACTTAGTAAAATTGGATTTAACTCATCTTATATTATTTTTGGGTTAATATTTTGTGTAATAAGACTATTGGATTTTTTTCTTTTTGAACTTTCATTTGGTAATTCTGCTAGTTATGAATTGTTAAATGATTAAACACTGGTTTTTAAAATAATAACTACTATTTTTCAAAACATCACGTTTCTGCAATTATTTAAGTCAAACCTCCACGTTTTCAGGAATAGTAGCATCTTTGCAAGAATATACTTTGAACAAATCTTATTTTCATGTAAGCAACGAGATTCGGAGTTTCAAAAAGGATACAAATTTTTTAACGAATGCGTAGCTTTTAAACAACCTTTTGATGTGACATGCTAGATCTAGCCATAACGTCTCGGCCGGGTTTGGGGTGTTACATTTAATGGTATCAGAGCCCAGTTGCAAAACTCGACTGTGGAATGGGTCTAAAAATTTTTCCAAATCTGTTTAAACTTTGGTTTAGAAAAGTGATAGTGTTATTGGAAGTATGGCACACAGAGTCTCCGGCACCAAATCCGTAAGTTCCCTGATCTTATACTTTGTTATATGTTATAGCGACTGTACTGAAAAACTACTAAGGATAGTAGTAGTATACCGAAATCTTATCTAGGGAAACTAAGATTATAGAGATTGAAATAGTAGTGAAACTCGATACATGAAAACAACTCTTATTACTATTTTTCATAAAACACTCGTTAATAATCATGAGAACTATAAACTGATGCATAAAACTCTTAAACAGATTAATACGTTACACCGATATGAGTGCAAGAGGTCACGGAATGGGTACACGTGGCTATGGTAGGGGCCGAGGTGCTAGGGCTGGGTCCTCAGCATCAGGACATATGCTTGAAAGGGAGGCGCCAGCATCACCGGTGACTGAAACGGGGTCTCATGACCGAGCCCAAGGGTATGATGCTTTGTCTCAAGCAATGCTACGGGTTCTGGAAAGGGTTGCTGGAGCGAGTACTGGGTCGGTGGCCCGAGGGTCAATTTCTGAGCGGCTCCGATCAAATAGGGCGAAAATCTTAAGGGGCATCTCTGGTATAGCCCCGAATGTAGCAGAGTATTGGTTAGAGGAAGTAGAGCGAATCATGGATGACCTAGACTACATAGTAGAGTAAAAGCTGAAAGGAGTGAATGGTGGCTTATAGTAAGGAAAGGTACGCAAGCTGACCGTGTAACTTGGGATTTCTTCAAAGCGACCTTCCAAGGAAAGTATGTTGGGGCAAGTTACGTGGACGCCCGAAGAAAGGAATTTTTGAATCAGGTTCAGGGGAATAAGTCCGTTACGGAATATGAGGCAGAGTTTCTGCGCTTGAGTCGGTACGCTCGAGGTATAGTTGCGACTGAATACAAGCACTGTGTACGGTTTGAGGATGGTCTTCAGGATGAGTTGTGGGTACTGATAGCCCCGTAGAAGGAAAGAGACTTCGATGTCCTAGTAAAAAAGGCTAATATTGCCGAGGATGTAAAACACTCTGAACGTCAAAACCGTGAGAAGGAAAAGGGCAGGAATAAGAGAGATTTTGGGTCTTCAGGTTCTTCAGGGGGATTTCATAAGAGGCCTAGGTTTGATGGGCCAACCTGAGTTGGGATTCCAGTTGCTGTTGGTCGATCGCAACCATGCGTTGAGTGGGGGAGACCACATTCAGGAGAGTGTTAGAGAAGAACTTGTGGGTGCTTCAGATGTGGGTCCAAGGATCATCAATACAGAAACTGTCCTCGGGAGCCTATTTGAACGCAAGTAGTAGGTCAAAGCTATGTGCAACCAGAGAGAGGTGGTCAGCAGCCACCGAGAGGTCGTGGTCCACCTAGAGGGGAAAATGGGTTAGGACGTGGTCGTGGATCGCCGGACAGAGGTGCTGGTAATATAGAGGTGAGACAACCAAGATTGGTTTATGCTACTCGGCGTCGAGAGGATGGCGATGCACCTGATGTCATAACTGGTACATTCCTCATTCATGATGTACCATGTATTGCTTTAATTATTATTGGGTCGACGCACTCGTATGTTGCATGTACTGTGTCTGGAACTTTGGGTATACAATTCGAACTTGCTGATAAAGAGATGTTAGTGATTAGTCCTTTAGGACAGGCTGTTGTAGTGAATAAGTTGTTTAGAGATGTGCCTCTCGAGGTTCAAGAGGTTGTTTTTTCTGGTGGATTTGATGGAACTACCGTTCGGCGAGTGTGATCTCATTCTTGGCATGGATTGGTTAGTGAAATACCGTGCAAGTTTGGATTGCGCTGCTAAGCGTATGGTATTAAAGACTTCAGAGGATAAGGAGGTGATCGTGATAGGAGAGTGGAGGAACTATTTGTCCTATGTAATCTCAGTGTTAAGGGCCAAGAAGCTGGTTCGCAAAGATTACGAGGCGTTTTTCGCTTATGTCAACACATCTGTTGTTAAAGAACCGTCTGTTGAGAATGTCAGGACTGTAAATGAGTTTCCGGATGTTTTTCCTAAAGAGCTTTCGGGGTTGCCTCTAAACCGCAAGGTCGAATTTGGTATTGAGCTTTTACCGGGTACGGCTCCGGTGTCTATCTCCCCTTATAGGATGGCAACGAAAGAGCTGGTGAAATTAAAGGCTAAGATCCAAGAGCTTTTGGATCGAGGATTTATCAGACCGAATGTGTCTCCATGGGGAGCACCGGTATTGTTCGTGAAGAAGAAGGATGGGTCAATGTGCATGTGTATTGACTACCGTTAGTTAAACAAGCTAACGATTAAGAACAAGTATCCGCTACCAAGGATAGATTATCTGTTTAGTTAGCTGTGAAGAGCTTCGGTTTTCTCTAAAATAGATCTAAGGTCGGGGTACCATCAGTTAAGGGTTAAGGAGGCAGATGTGTTTAAGACAGCATTTAAAACTCGTTATGGATACTACGAGTTTCTGTCATGCCGTTTGGGTTAACAAATACACCAGCTACTTTCATGGATATGATGAACCGGGTCTTCCAACCCTACCTCGACCGGTTCGTGGTGGTGTTCATAGATGATATTCTGGTGTATTCAAGAACTGAGGAGGAGCATGATTCACATCACTGGGTTGTTCTGAAGATATTGAGGGAAAAACAACTCTATGCCAAATTCAGCAAGTGCGAGTTTTGGCTGCGGGAGGTGACATTTTTGGGGCATGTTGTATCTGCCGAGAGAATTAGGGTTGATCCTCGAAAGGTTGAGGCTGTATTGGATTGGAAGTCACCAAAGTCAGTATCTAAAATTCGAAGTTTTCTGGGTCTGGTCGGGTATTATAGACAGTTCGTTGAGGGGTTTTCATTGATCGCTGCACCTCTAACTAAGTTACTGCGTAAGGGGGTATCGTTTGTTTAGACTGATAAGCAGCAGGAGAGTTTTGAGAAACTGAAAAAGATCTTAACTGAAGCCGCGATATTAATTCAACCAGAGGCTGGGAAGGAATTCGTGGTCTACAGTGATGCGTCACACACGGGGTTGGGTTGTGTGCTGATGCAAGAAGGAAAGGTGGTGACGCATGCATCTCGTCAGTTTAGGCCGCACGAGGTGAACTACCCCACTCATGACTTGGAATTAGCTACGGTAGTGTTAGCACTAAAAATATGGAGACATTATTTGTATGGGGAAAAGTCGATCATCTATACTAACCATAAGAGTTTTAAGTATCTCCTTACCTAAAACGAGTTGAATCTTAAACAACAAAGATGGATAGAGTTGTTGAAGGATTATGATTGCTCGATTGAGTACCATCCGGGAAAAGCTACAGATGTACTGAGTCGTAAGGTGGTATCTGATTTAAGAGCAATGTTTGCTCGTCTCAGCTTATTTGAGGATGGTAGTTTGTTGGCAGAACTTCAGGTGAAACCGACTTAGGTTGATCAGATTAAAGAGAAGCAGTTATTGGATGAATCGTTGGGTTCTCATTTTCAGGGGTATTATGTTTCTGTGGAAGAGTTTGTGTACCGAGGGACTCTGAGTTAAGACAGTCGATTCTGCGGTAATCCAGAAGGTAGTTGATGCTCAGCCTTCACTTGCTGGCATGCCAAACACTTACTTACAAAGTCGGTAACCTCACGCTTAAGTCCTGTCCACCAATACAGTTAAAATATGTTTATTTAGGTGACTCATCTACTTTGCCTATTATTATTTCAGTAGATTTAACCGAAAGCCAGGAAAGAAAGTCGATTTAAGTGTTGAAAAAATTTGAAAAGGCGACCAGTTGGACTATAGTTGACATCCGAGGAATAAGTCTCTCCTTTTGCATGCATAAGATTCTATTAGAGGAGGGTGAGGAAGCCATAATTTATGGGCAAAGGAGACTTAACACGATCATTAAGGAGGTAGCCCTGAAGGAATTAATCAAGTGGTTAGATGCGAAAATTATTTATCCTATCTCGGATAGTTCATGGGTGAGTCTGGTATAGTATGTACCAAAGAAAGGCAAAATTACGGTGGTGGAAAATGAGAATAACGAGCTAATCCTGACTAGAATGGTCACGGGTTGTAAAATTTGTATAGACTATAGAAAGTTTAATAAGGCAACCAGGAAGAACCATTTTTTGCTACCATTCATGGACCAGATGTTGGATGGACTCACGGGTATTATTGATTTCTAAATGGGTACTCGGGATGCACTAGATAGTTGTAGTGTCACTCTTCATATCTTTATTTAAATTCTGTTAGCTCATGATCAATGAACTAATCTAACCTAGTGGTTAAGAGTATAATTAATTTCCCCTAGAACCTATGTTCAATTCCCCACTCCCTTATATATTTTTAAAAAACTTTTGCATTAAAATTATTGGTCAGCGTCCCTTTAGCCATCCCCATTAGTTTCCATATGAAAGTGATTCTTTCCTCCCTTAGGTTGCTCCCCTTTCCTTCTTTAGCCCACTTTTTGCTCCCATTGTTCCCCCACCTTCTTTTACTTCTCCTTAAGCTACTCATTTCCATTTTTCTCTCCCCCCTTTGACCTTGCCGTCCAATACACCTAGACAAACAAAAGTAACTTTTCTTTTCATTCTTTTTCTCTCTCATCTCTTTTCTCTCCTCATCCCCTTTTACACTACCTTGAACCACCATTATTTGTTATTTTGGCTTCCATTCCTCCACTGTTAACCACCATTATCCAAACTAAACACCAGCACTTCATCACTGCCCATCCTTTTCCCACTATTTTTCAACCCCGGACCTGTAACACCCCTTACCCGTAATCGACACCTGAACCGAGTACGAGGCATTACCGTACTTAACTTGCTCAAACATATCACATCGATCCATAAAATTTCGTTTCAAATTAAAACTTTTCATTCAAGACCTTAATCTCATTATTATAGGTCTATGAGACCCTAAACTTGCACACGGAATGATTCAAGACCAAACTGGAAACTTTTGGACACATAGAAAATTTTGAAATAAAACAGGGCCACACACCCGTGTGATGAGGGGCACGCCCGTGTGGGCAGGCCATGTAATCACACACCCCCATGTCCCTAGTTCGTGTGCATTTTATTTTTCATTTCGAACCTATAGGGGTTTTCACACAGCCTGACACACGCCCTGTCCATAGCCCGTGTACCTCACACGGCCATGACACGCCCGTGTCTTCACTCGTGTGTTAAAACCTTGACATTCTGTTGATGACGTCATCATCTCAATAAGGTCACACGGCCAAGGCACACATCGGTGTCCTTAGACCGTGTGTCGAATTAAATTCCTAATTTCAGGTGCAAACTTCACACGGCCCGGGCACATGCCCATGTCTTAGGTTGTGTTTCCCACACGGTTGAGACACACGACCGTGTCTCAGCCCGTGTGTTTACTCTCCCACACGGTTGAGACACACAGCCGTGTCTCAGGCCGTGTGTTTACTACTAGGTATTCTGACTTGCCAACCTAGCATGCATGGGGACACACGGCCTATCAAAACACGCCCATGGGGCTGACCGTGTGTCACACACGGCCTAGACACACGCCCGTGTGTCTACCCGTGTGGGCAATTGTAAGGCTGATAAACCGTAATATATACATATTTTAATCCCACATTTGGCATACTTTTGGATGATTTATCCCTTGAATTGTAGAATTTAATGCTCCTAATCCTTTAATTTCATGTTTTATACTTAGGAGAGCATAGGAGGATGAAAAGAATGAGAAACGGGCCAAAAACAGAGAAAATGGGCCAAAGTAAAAAATCCACACTGCCTAGAGTTCGCCACACGGCCGTGCCACTTTACCAGACTCGAACACAGCCCAGGGCTCGATTCATACGGGCGTGCCACACGAGCGTGTCCCTGCCGTGACCTGTTTTAATTCCACTCAGAAAAGGATACTTAGAGGCAAAGAAAGACATTCCGAAAGCCTATATAAACACCCTAGAGGGCAACCTAAAAGGGGAGTTGGTCGGAGTTTGACAAAAAGTTCGACAGAAGGCCTCCGTCAGGGCTTTTGACAGGAGCGAATCCAGAGAGGGCTGAATATAGGGAATTACTCCAAGAAAGCCAGTTAACCCATCTCAGAAGCCGGAATCACCCTCAAGACTGAAGATTTTCCCTTCAAATTCCTTCAGGGGGTTTTAGGGTTTTTCATTTTGTTTTGTTATTTAATTTCTTCTGAGATGTATTCTTTTATAAACATGAACTAAAATCCTCAAATACCTGAGGGGGATGAAACCTAAGACAGATCTTGTTATTGTTTTCTAAACTATATGATAAATACTTGATTTGTTCTTAATTATGTGTTCTTAATTCTTATGTTAATATTTCAGGATATTCATTCAAGTATTGATGTCCTTATTCAGAAGAGCAAAAATCCCTGTTTAAGAGTAGATCTAGCATAATTAAGTGGAGTTGATCACAATGCTAGAGATAGGATGACGAAAATCTGTCGGATTAGGGTCAAACCTAATATGGGAGTCCATGGATCGAATTAATGCAACACTAGGGGTTTTAATTAGAAAGAGATTTCAATTAATCAACCTAGGGTTGGACGTTAGTAGCCTCGAAAGAGGTATTAATATAAATTAGGGAATCTGACGGATCAAGTCAAGTGAATAAATCGTCTGGTTCAGAGTTAAATAACAAGTGAAGTCTAGGTGGATTCTTCCTCGGGTATTGTCTTAATCAATTGGTTTTCTCAAAAGTATTTTCCCAATTCATTCTATGTGTCTTAGCATCCTTAGTGTAGTAATTAGTTAGATAAATACCAATCCCCTTTATTTTAGGCTAGATAATAAAAAGAAAGTTAGTACTAGTACTTTTGGTTTCTTTAGATTTGACATTCCGGTCTTGCCACTAAACTATACTACTGTTCAATAGGTGCGCTTGCCTCAATCATGGTGATTGTTAGTTTCTAGGCTCGATCATTCATTAAATAAATATTAAAGCTTTCAGACCACCATCAAAGGCTATCTACCAAGCCAATTGCCACTCTACAAGGCAACCACACTTATACCAATTTAATTCAACATACATCATGACCATAAGGAACTTCTAAGAACCCAAAATCAAGACATCTACACAAGCATACACTTCATGAACTTCATCATCATTAAATATATAAACTTGTCAAGCATTGGCCAATTTCCAAGGGCCATTTACAAAATGAATTGAACAATGTTAATAGCCACACCTTGGCTAACAAATATGACATAACACAAAATAACCAAGTTTCTATACATGCCATACTTAAAATTAATCAAACTGTGCTATACCAAAGAGAAGTTGATAGTGTGATTCCGAACTCTGACGTCCTACGATCCCCGAGTTAGCTTGGCGATACTACAAGGAAAAGGGAAATGAGAGAGGTAAGCATGAAGCTTAGTAAGTTTGCATGAAATAAATAGCAACAATAAGGCTCATAATGTCATCCATCCATTGCATTGAATAAAAACACAAAGTCTCAAGCACATTACCATAACTTACTCATGCTTACTCTTACCAATTACATGTCATGTCACATATCGTAAACCTTTCTCGTGAATTACTCACAAGTACCTGTATCACTTCATCACATAGCTTTAGCACAATTTCTTCTCTATTATAAGCTTAACTAATTTTTCTTGATGAATCACTTGGAATACTTGAGAACACGCAATCATCATCATACACATAAATACGACGCTAATTCCATATCCCAGATATGGTCTTTTACGGGATCTCATATCGATGTCGATGCCATATCCTAGATATGGTCTTATACGGGATCTCAACTCGGTGCCAAGGCCATGTACCAAACATGGTCTTACACGGGACCTTACCAATCTCATGTCTTTATGATGATATCCTCTCACTTCTCAAAATGCAACCGGGACTTCAACATCATAAATTTTCATCATTTGCTCATTTAACATCAGTACTCCATTCCATATAAATAATACACATCTTCAAACATTTTAAAACTTAATAACATGTTGTTGAATTTATTGCACACAAACTTACCTTGATACCAAAATAGGCCAATTTGCCGATCTAGTCCGAAACCTTGCTTTTTCCTCTGTCAAGGTTAATTTCTCATTCTTCTTGATCTATAATAGCAAATTAGCTCATTTAATTACTGAATTAATCAAAACATTTCAATAATCATACTTTGACAAAATTACCATTTTGCCCTTAGACTTTCACAAAATGACAATTTAACCCCTAGGCTCGTAAATCAATTCTAATCAAATTTCTTTCTTTAAAGAGCCTAGCTGAACATTTCTTACTCTTATAGAAACTTCTAATACTCATTATTTCACACAATTACCACCCATTTTACAACGTTTACAAAAAGGTCCTTATTAGGTGTTTTCATGGAAACACCTTTCACAAAAGTTGTTTATTTAACAACTAAGACTCATTTTCTTTCATAAAATTTCAGAAATCAACACTAATGCTCTCATGGAAAAAACCCTAGGTTTTTAACCATTTTACAAAATAGTCCCCTCATTAGCTAGCTCAAGTTACAAGGGTCTCAAAAGTACAAAAAGTATTAAAGAACGACCATTAAAACACTTACTTGCAAGGAGAAAAGCTTGGCTGAAATTTTTGAGTTCTCAACCCCTATTTTGCTGCTAATTTTTGGTGGAGAAGATGAAGAAAAGGTGATATTTTTCTTTTTTTATCTTATTATAACAAGTCAATTAAGTCACCTAATTTCCACCAACTTTGACCAATTTCTAATTCTTTGTCCCTACGACCGAACACCACCCTAAACAAGGCCTAATTTCACATTAGGGACCTCCAAGTAATATTCTATGGCTTTTAGACACCTTTAGCTTGTAAACTAGAACTTTTTCACTTTATGTGATTTAGTCCTTTTTCGCAATTAAGCATGCAGTCGCTAAAATTAAAGCACCAAAATTTTCATGCACCTATATAATCATGCCATAACTCATAAAATAATATAAAAATAATTTTCTCCAACCTCGGATTAGTGGTTCCGAAATCACTATTCTGACTAGCCCCTAAATCGAGTTGTTACAAGACCTCTTCTACCGCCGTTGTATCACCGCATCACCACCGCCGTTAGCCACTATTTTTTCTCCACTTTCCATTTTCTCTTCAACTCTCTAGTCATAACCGAATTTCTATCCCTCTTCTCTTATTTTTCTTAAACTGTTAATAAAAGCTTATACTCATTCTTCTATTTTGATGTTGATTATTCCTTAACCTCTACTCCTTCATCAAATCGAGACTCTAGTAAATTGTTGATCTTTCTAACCCAACTATATTAACATAAGTATTGATTGGTAAAGATATTATCAATCCATTCTTTTCTTATGGTAGCCAATTTTAGGGACTAATATTACATGATTTGGTTGAAGTACTTAATTTGGACCATTCGGATCCCCTCTACCTACAGTGAATCAATTGGATTGTCTTGAAGAAAGGTAATTTGAGTGAATTCCTTATTCAATTCTTAAGAATAAATAAATTGGTTCAAGGTTGAAACTAATGTTTCATACCATTGTTGTTTAACCAGATCAGACGAGATCTGCCTAGTTTTGTTATCACTAAAGTTTGAAGCATAGATCTAGTGTCAAGCCAAATCGTGAGGTGTGGGTTTAACCAAATAAAGTCTGATTAATAATTTATTAAATGATTACTTATTTATGAATATTATATATTATAACATACACATATATGTGATTAATTATGAACTATGAGTATACATGGTGATAGACAAATTCCTTAAATGGCTTATTACCATGTAAGTAATTATGATCCATTAAACCCATAATGTCACTAATATGTTTGAGTGTTGTATTATGTTGGATGAAATTGTATGTTTAACCTAACTCTCATGATTTGTGATCATATGGAAATTTGTGATTTAAAAAAAATCTGATATTATGATGAAACATGGTTATTATTATGTTATTTTATGTTCTGATAAGCATGTGAATAAAATCCATGCCTACTATGTAACGTCCTCAACCCAACCTAATTCATCGAGTCTGAAGCTCGGGTGTTACTACACACTATACTTACCAAAATATCAAACAATTGACAAACAATCCTCACTTAAAATATTTTTCTTATTAATTTAACTGAGAGACTTAATATTTGAGAACAAAGGAAAGCATTAAATATAAATTTTTACACCAAACTTGTTACAACTCATTAAAGTATAAAAGTTTGTTAAAAACATATTCTTAGGGCGTAATTTTAATCTATGCCACTTTTCCACTGTATGCATAACAACCCACTTTGTCGCTACCCTGGCGCACTCCTGGCGAAATCTCTTACCATAATACCTGAAACAATAATAGACATTGTAAGTTCAAGAGAACTTAGTGAGCCTTACTACAAAAATACCTTGACAAATACTTTATTATATTCATAAAACATTGATGCGCCATTTATCCTTTTGAACCACTTACTTCTGTATCGGGCGAATACTATTACAATTTTGGCTTACTCATACTCTCCAATTACCATACTCTTAGCTTACCAATTCTCTCTTAACAGACCACCTTAGGATCTTTCCATACATTTAATTAATCTCTTCTTTCACTTAACCACAAAATTACTATTTCAAATAATATACCTTTGGAGCCCACTTCACATAGACCATCCCCTCATATATACACTTATTCCACTTATTCCAGAGCAGTTGTTCATATACATTAATCACTGGCGGATACATACACGCTTGGCAGATTTTTTTTTTTTTCAAATTGGAATGATGAGATCAAAGAAAATGAGAGAGAAGTGTATGTTAATTCAAATTATACGTTTTTCAATTGTTTTTTTTTTCACTTTCCAGCTCTACCAAATAATAAAGGAAAGGAAAAATATTTTTTATTTTTATTTTTTCATCTTCTTACCAAACACACCTATAAAAAGAAATTTATATTATCCATCGTTCGAATTTTCCACTTTTCAATTTTGTTTTTTTACTTAGCAATACCTTAGTACTCAATTCAATAGGCATGAATTAAAAATAAGGTTGGGAAGTTAGGAGGTAGCCAAGCAGCTATTTTATGTGGTGGATGCTGATCGAGAGAGAGCATTGAAGAAGTTAAGTGACAGACAACCAAAAAAAAAAAAAAATGATAGACCTCTTACTTTCTCTCCCACTCGTTCACGTGAAAGAGAGAAAGGAAAAAGAGTACGAGAGACTAAAGGCTCTATTCCTAAAAACAGCTAATAAGCTTAGCTGGTTCTCACTTTCCATTCCCACCCCACTACCAATAAATTTCAAAACCCAAAATAATAATAATTATTATGGGAAACTTTCACCCGAGGTGTATTTTTGTCCGTACAGAAATACCTATAAAGTAAAAATCGATAACAGTAAATTTATTCAAATCATGATTATATTTAATTAATTTGTTTAAAAAAATTAACTATTTATCAAATCAGAAAATGAAAAGTTACATGATAAGTATTTATTTCACTAATTTATTAACAAATCTGATAATAAATATTTTTATTGAAATTTCATGATTTGCATAAATAGAAATATAAGCTAACGTCATATGTTTAATAATTTCTTAAAATCGATCATGGCTATACCTAAAAATTAAGGGCCAAAACCAATTCTCAAAGCAACCATCATTGTTTCTTGAAACCCTTTTTGAGACCACTCTTGTAAATTATTCCCATGGAACCCTAGGCACTGCCAAACGAAATTTTAGTATTTTCAAATATTCTATCAATTTACGTCCAAATTTTAATTTCTCAAACGTTTTATAATTTATACCCTTTCATTATTTCTGCCTCCCCTCTGGTTTTTTTTTCTTGCAAAGCTTCCAAACTCGGACTAATTTATTTCAATTTGAAAAAAACTATTTTAATCGTGAGTTAATATCTAACACTAAATATCTACATATAATGAAAACTATACTATTAATAAAATCTCTCATTGAATTAGTATTACAGGTTAAGGGTGTATTAATTCAATTAGGAAATTACGAAAGTATTCTTCCGAAATTAAAATAAGTCATATTATTTAAGAGTATTTTAATATTTTCATTTTAATAAAAATCAAGAAAAATATGCATACACCAGGATTTAACCTCGTGCCAATTAGATTAGTAAGACCTTAAATTTACCACTCAACCAAAATTTTATTTTGATTTTTTTATTATTATTGTTAATTGAGTTAGTGTTACAAATTAACTCTACGATAACTCACAATTGATGACAAAGTCATGATAAATAATTATATTGCATTTAGTATTACATGTTTAAATGTCGTTTTACTCATAATTTAATATTTTTTTATTTTAATATTTACATGTTTCATGTGTTATTATGATTAATTAATTTTATGCCATACATTTCATTATCTATTGTATGTTATTTTTAAACATATCTATATTCTAAATCTATAGTTCCGTAATTTAAAATTCTGAAAAATAAATTCACTGGAGCTTACTTTCGTGTACTTTAATTTTTGTTTTTCTTGCTAAGATTACAAAGAATCATGTGAAAAATAATTACATGCTAGTCTTATGCTGCAAGGAATAATCCTTTTATTTCTTGAATAGTATAAAGAGCTTTATAATGGTTCTAACTTTTTAACAACATTTGAAGTTTTGATGATTACAAATTCGTACAACACATATCTCCCCCCTTTTACAATGTAATATTGAATAGCTTGGATTACAAATTTCAAAAAAGAAATCGAAACACTAGTGATAAATCCAATTAATCATCTATTCAGTTTGGCAGTTATTTCTATCCCTTGGGTTGAATTAATTGGATAATGTTAATTGGGTTTGGATACAGGGATGAATATGAGGGTGAGCGTCCCCTTTATTTTTCTTTTTATTTCTTAATGAATTTACCTGAATGAGCTTAATAATTAATTCTCCGGATTCTGTAGGTCTATTAAAAGATAGATATTAGTTACGAATTTTAAAGTTGCTCTATACCCGAGGTAATGATCGAACCTTCGACCACTAGTTAAGATAGGAAAGACCCTTATTATCTCATCTAACTTCTGTGGTTAGCGTCCCTTTAAAATTTTCATTCTCAATAAATATTTATTATATTTTATTCGGAGATTAAAAGTTTGCCCCTATTGGCTTTGGATTTATGTATTCATTTATCATAAGATAAATTTCAAAATGGCAAATAAATTTTAGTTTATAATTTTATATATGAAATTTTGATTTGATTTAATTCTCACAAATTATTAACACAATTGTTGATATAGTATCATTTTATGTTTATATATTGTACACACAAATAATTATATTTATCCCATATAAAAATATTTTTATGTATTTATTTCTTTAAAAATGTATATAATTGAATCAAAATTAATGTTTCATGTATATATTTGGACCACAATCAAAGTTCATGTATCAAATTACACATAGAATCAAAGTTCATGTATAATTTTGAGATTTGTCCCTTTATTAGGACTGTACTTTTTTAATTCCTAAATTCAAAATATTTGTAACACCCCTAACCCCTATCCGTCATCGGAATAGGGTTACAAAGTATTACCGATTACTCACTTCATAACATATACATATCTCATAAATTTAGATATTCATATTCAAATACATAAGTTATTCAAATACATTGTGTCGGGTGATGGTGTCAGAGTTGACCCAAGTAAGATTTTGGCTATTGTGGATTGGAAACAGCCGAGGAACGTGTCGAAAATCAGAAGTTTCTTTGGATTAGCAGGATATTACAGACGTTTTGTAAAGGGCTTCTCTGTGATTGCTACCCCGATGACGAAACTATTGCACAAAGATGTCAAGTTTGAATGGACTGAGGCTTGTCAACAGAGTTTCGAGAGACTGAAAATAATGTTGACTGAGGCACCGATTTTAGTTCAACCAGAATCGGGGAAAAAGTTTGTGGTTTATAGTGATGCGTCGTTTAATGGTCTCGGTTGCATGTTGATGCAAGAGGGTAAGGTAGTCGCTTACGCCTCAAGGCAGTTAAAATCGCATGAGAAGAATTATCCGACTCATGATTTGGAGTTGGCCGCGATTGTTTTCACGTTAAAGATTTGGCAACATTATTTATATAGGGAAAGGTGTCGAATCTTTACAGATCACAAGAGTTTAAAGTATTTGATGAATCACAAGGATCTGAATCTGAGACAGAGGTGGTGGCTTGAGTTGTTGAAAGACTATGAGTTAGTCATTTGATTATCACCTGGGAAAAGCGAATGCGGTTGCGGATGCCCTGAGTAGGAAATCCTTGTATGCTCTAAGAGTTATGAGCACGAGTTTAGCAATATCTGATGATGGTGCTATTTTGACAGAGTTGAGAGCTAAGCCACTATTTGTTCAACAGATATGTGAGGCTCAGAGAAATGACAGTGAGATGCAAGCTAAGAGAGCTAAGTGCGGATCTGAAAGTGATTCTGATTTTCGAGTGGACTCGAATGGTTGTTTGATGTACCAAGACAGAATTTGTGTACCTAGAAAAGAAGAGTTAATCCGAAAGGTTTTGCATGAGGCCCATAGTGGATGTTTGTCAGTACATCCGGGCAGTACGAAAATGTACAATGACTTGAAGAAGTTTTATTGGTGGCCGGGTATGAAAAGAGACATTTCAGAGTTTGTAACAAAGTGTCTGATTTGTCAACAAGTGAAAGCTGAGCACCAAGTGCCTTCGGGATTGCTTCAGCCAGTGTTAGTACCAGAATGGAAGTGGGATCGGGTTACCATGGATTTTGTAACGGGGTTGCTGATGACTTCAAAAAAGAAAGATGCTGTGTGGGTTATTGTGGATAGACTAACAAAGTCGGCTCACTTTATTCCAGTACATGCTGATTATTCACTGGATAAGTTAGCTGAGTTGTATGTTGCAGAGATAGTGAGATTGCATGGTGTGCCTATGTCTATTATATCGGATAGAGATCCGAGATTTACTTCGAGATTTTGGAAGAAGTTGCAAGAGGCCTTGGGTACGAGATTAAATTTTAGTACTGCATTCCATTCGCAAACTGATGGTCAGTCTGAAAAAGTAATTCAGGTTCTTGAAGATATGCTTCGATGCTGTGTGTTAGAATTCGTAAGTAGTTGGGAGAGGTATCTACCTTTGGTCGAATTTGCCTACAACAACAGTTATTAGTCGAGTATACAGATGGCACCATATGAGGCTTTGTATGGTCGTAAGTGTCGAACTCCTCTGTATTGGACCGAGCTTAGTGAGAAGCGGATCCATGGAGTTGATATGGTAAAAGAGACCGAAGAGAAAGTGAGAGTGATCCGTAATAGTCTGAAAGCTGCTTCGGACTGACAGAAGTCATACGCGGATTTAAAAAGAAAAGAGATTGAGTTTGAGGTGGGTGACAAAGTGTTTTTGAAAGTGTCCCCGTGGAAGAAGATTATGAGATTTGGTCAAAAGGGGAAATTGAATCCAAGATTCATAGGGCCGTATGAGATTACCGACAGAGTTGGGCCTGTAGCGTACCGGTTGGCTTTACCGGTAGAGTTGGAAAAGATTCATAATGTGTTCCATGTATTGATGTTGCGACGGTATCGCTCCGATCCTTCACATGTGATTCCTTCAACGGAAATTGAAATAAGACCGGATATGTCTTATGAAGAGGAGCCGATTAAGATCTTGGCTCGAGAGGCGAAACAGTTGAGAAATAAGAGCATAGCACTAGTGAAAGTGTTGTGGCAGAAGCACGATGTGGAAGAGGCTACATGAGAAACAGAAGAATCTATGAGAGAGCAATATCAAAACCTCTTTACTGGTAAGATTTTCGAGGGCAAAAATCTGTAAAAGGGGAGAGTTGTAACATCTCGGTTTAGGGCCTAGTCGGAATAGTGGTGCGATACCACAAATCCAAGGTATATGAATGCGTTTTTGAGGTTTATGTTATGTTTGCATGTTAGTGTGGAAGTTTCATGAAGCAATTTTATGAAATTGCGGTTGAATTGTCCAAAAGGACTAAATTGCAAAAGTTACAAAATGTGAGATTGTAGAAGCTATTTGTGTGAAATGGCTTTAGAATAATTATTACAGGTCCTTAAATAGCAATTTACCCAAAATCTAATTTTTGAACAAATTTGGACATGGATGAGTTAAAATAGGAAGTTTATCAAAAAGGGCATTTTGGTAATTTGGTAATTAAATGATTAAAATGGGAGAAAAGATGACAAAATTCATTCATCTTCTTCTCCAAGGTTGCTAAAAATTAGAGAAGCCATTGTAGGGCTCTTCAAAATTTTCAAGCTTGCTAGTAAGTGCATCCAAGCTCGTTTTTGATATTCTTCGTATTTTTGAAGTCCTTGTAGCATGAGGAAGCTATTTTTAGCTATTTGATGAGCTATGATGGATGTTCAAAAATGTACCCATGTATAACATGCATGTATTTTGATGTTTTATGGAAGAATATGGAAGCTTGATGTAGTAGAAACATCTTTTGCTAAGTGATTTTCCATAAAAATGCATGTAGGGACTAGTTTGTGAAAGTTTTGAGTTGGTCATACATGTGTGATTTAGTGAGAATTGATGAATGCTTTAGTTGAGTAAGTGATTCGGCTAAGCATGAAAGGCAAGAAAGTTGAATAAAAATCACTTTACGAGCCTTGGGGTAAAAGTATAATTATGAGAAAGTTTAGGGGTAGAATAGTAATTTTTCTAAAGTATGAGATAAGGGTCAATTTAGTCAATGTGTGTATTGAATAAGCTGGTTTATTCATTATAGATCAAGAAAAATGAAGCCCAGATCGAAACCGAGGCAAGAGCAAGGTGGTGGACTAAATTGCACGTTTCTATACTTTTGAGTATCGAGGTAAGTCTATGCATGAACAATGCATTCATATTTACAATTTGTTAATGCTAGCTAGTGTGTAGCATGATTGAGAATAATTGAGAATGATTGAGAACCTATATGGGATGGATATGTTAGAATTTGTGAATGGATGTATGGTTAAGTAAGTAGATATATGAATTTGTGGTGAGAATGCTAAATGGTGGGCTAAGTGCGATACCATCTTAATGCATATTGACGATAAGTTGGCTATGTGAAATGCTGTCGTTAGGTATATCGTCTAGTGGGCTATGTACGAAACGACAATGATTACCTTTGTGGTAGGCTAAGTGCGATGCTACCTTATTAATTGATTTTGGTGGGCTAAGTGCGAAACCACTGATAAATTAGCTTTGTAGATTAGTTGTGTGGATTAGATGTGTGGTTGTATTATTGAGTTAAGTAGCTGTGTGGATGAATTATCGAGAAATGATGCTGTGTGGTATATTGTGTAAATGTGATATTGAATGCAGTGGTGCATTTCAATAGTTATGAGTATGTGACTCATGATGTGTTGGGAATGTGGTAAGGGATAGAAAGAGTAAGCATAGTTGTACATTATTTGTTAGCATAATGCTAATTGTTGTTTAGCTTATACTATGATGCTAAATTGTTTATGTGTAAACTTACTAAGCTCAAAGCTTACTCCTTTTCTTTTCCCTTGTCTTATAGAGTAAAAGTGTTGAATCGAGATACGAGGATCAATTGGAAGATCGCCCACACTATCAGCACACTCTGGTACATGAGACTCAATGTTTTGTATATGGCATGTATAGGGGCTAGACAAGTTAGTGAATTTTGTTGTAAATGGCTAAGATGTGTTGGCCTTTAGATGGATAGTCCATTTTGTATAATGCCATAGTTGTTGGCTACCTTATAATATGAAAAGATTGTAGTTATCTTTGTGAGATTGTGATTTTATTTGAGTTGATTAAGGATGTGTTGAATGAGTGCGTGTTGTGTATGATATAAGGGTGAGAAGGGCTTAGCAAATAGCTTTGTTCTTGTCCATGTGGATAGACACACGTGCGTGTGTCTAGGCCATGTGTGACACACGGTCAGCCCATGAGAGTGGGACTTGGCCGTGTGTTCCCTGCATGTTGACATTTTTAGTTAGAATGGACCACGGACTAGCCACATGGGTGTGTGCATAGGCCGTGTAAGTTTAGTCAGTGTTGGCCACGGGCTAGCCACACGGGCGTGTGACTAGGCTTTGAGGTAGTGTGTATATAGTCAGTATTTTCCATGGTTGTGAAGCATGGGCGTGTGGGTCTATGCACGGGCGTGTCTCTTCTTGCACGGGCGTATTAACCCTGTACAAAAGAGAAAATTTTTTTAGGATTGGGCAAAAGTTTCGATATAGTCTCGGGAGCCCTCATGTGTATGAGTGAGGCCTCGTAAGTCGAGAAAAAGGTTATTGAGGTGACTTAAGAGAGTAGTCACGGTGAGCCTAAGTGGCGATCATGAAGTTATAATTCGGTAACTCCTCGAGCCCGGTTTCGACGTAGAACTCAGGTAAGGGGTGTTACAATTCTCATATATAATTTAATTCACATTTTCATATAGTCAAATGAGCACATTATGGGAAATAACACATTCAATCATATATCTTTCTCATATAAAACTCATATTATCATTTATACTCAAATTCACCTTTCATTCATATAGTATCTGTTAATTTCACATATGCAACATTATAAATCACATCTTATACATCTGTTCATAATTCCTTTGCACATATTCACATTTCATTTCCATATACATCACATAACATTCTTTGTACATATACTTACCTTTCATTTCCAAACATTGTATACTTTTCAACGTACCTGAATTGGAATGCCATTCACTTAATCACTTACTTCTCAGAATGCCCGTCGAACCGTTCAGAATCAATAAGGATACTCGGATAGCTTGAAAAGCTTGTATAATGCCAACATCCCATGTAACGCCCTAGAATTTGGGCCTAGAAGTATTGGGCCTTGAGCAAGAGAGTGACACAATTGCAGGTTAGATCTATTGGGTGAATGATTTTGGAAGGTTAAGGGGCTTCTATGAAGTCTTGGGGTCAAGCCATGTCATAAGGAAAATTTTTATCTTTTAGCATTAGGGGAACCTGGCTCCTGGTTTTAAGCCTTTTAAATAATGGTGGTTAAAAAGAGACACAAAAGAGCCTGTGGTGTAGTGGCAAGGTAGCGACACAGGTGTGGCAAGGAGGTCAGAGGTTCAAGTCTCACTGCATGCAAATGGGATTATTTATTTTGCTAATGGGTGGGCAAGAGTTGGTGTTGGATTCGAACTCTGTTTTGGAGAGTTTGAATAAGTCAAATGAGTGATTTAAGCAGTGGATCATGGAGGATATCAAGGAGGGATAAGGGGAGGGATTTGAGGAGATTTTCAAGGGATTTGGAGAAGAGGAGTGTTGCAGCCGAATTGTGCTACTTGTTTGTGTAAATTTGGCTAGTGTATGATAGGGATGCCATTTTTCTTTTAGCCATTTCAGCTTTTGGCTCTTTTTGTTCGTCTTTTTGCCTTCTGCCAAAATCGAGCAATACCCTTTTCCTCTGCTATTTGTCTTTGCAACAATTGCTGCTTGTGCCGATTCTCCCTTTATTCTCCCCCTCTTGGAACTTTTCTACTTTGCCTGTTTCTCAATTTGACCTAACCAATCTCTTCTCTCCCTCCTTTGTTACTCATTTTAAGTTCTTCTCATTTATCTATAACCGACTTCTCCTTCTCTTTATTTCTTTTTCTGCAATTTTTCATCTCTGTCAACTTTGAGTATTCTTTCTTAATCTGGAATTAGGTAGAATATTAGTTATCTTTCCTTCTTCTTCTTTTCTAATTTGGTCGACATTTGATTGCTGCACTTGACCAATTCTCTTCCTCCCTATCTACTTTAATCCGCATCATCAAAGGTTCATTGGTTCTGTGGCTGAATGTTGTAGCGGAATATACCCTATCCTTGTAACCAAATATTAACCTTTACTCCATCTGTTGCTCCAGCCTCTGAAGTGCCGAATCTATTCTTCTCTTGAGGGTTGTCTGAGTGCAATTTATTTATTGGCTGGTTGTTAAAGGTAAGTGGTTTGCGCTTTCAATCATTGACCGAATGCTAGTTCTCTTGTTGGTCGCGTGTTTTCCTTAGGTTAGTATTTGATTAACCCTGGTTATTGGATATTGATGCTTAATAATGGTTGTGGTACAGATTAACCACAAGGAGGCGAGAACGATTGGCTTAGGAAGTATAAGCCGATTCAGTAAGGTAGGTATTAATCTTGGGTTTGGCTTCTGTATTAGAAAGGCTTGCTAAATCTTATTAATGGAATGGCTAACCGAATACCTTAATCGAATATAGGTTCTACACTCATGGGGTACTACGTTTTCTCCAACAAGGTGTGTACACACACCACTCTTTCTAAGCGTAGATCGACAAAATGCCTAAAAGCCAAAATACTGACGAATGATGCCACACGAGCGTGCGATCGAATGTGTGGTGAACCGAGCCCACGAATATGGGCGTAAGATGGTTGAAGCCACCATGAGCGTTCTCATGGGCTTGGGTCGCTTTGGGCCACGTTGGGGCCGAAATGGGCTGTGTAGGCCCAATGGGCTGATGGACCCTACACGGATAAAATGCATGTTATATGGTTTCTATTGGTTTGAAATGTGCTGTTTGCATAACCGAGGATATTTCTGGGCTAATTGGGCCACACGAGTGTGTGGGCCCACTTGGGTTGAATATTGGGCTTTGGGACCAATTACACTATTTTGACCATATATGTTATCTGTGTCGCTCGAAGCGACTGTAGAACTTCGAGAAGGTTGTTAAATAACCAAAATGCCTTTATAGGATAAAATAACCGAAATACCCCCATAGGTAAAATGACTAAAATGCCCCTACATGCTATATGATTGTTATTGTATGTCATTTATGGTATGTTTGCATTCATGTGATACTATCATTGCATAGGGGATGGGATCATTGATTTGGAGGAAGTATATGATTTGATAGGATCGCATGGTCACTTGACGACTGTGGATCCACCGATGGCTTTAAGCCGATTATGAGATTGGCAGCTCTGCTGTAATATTGGTTAGTACCGCAACCGGTGCTACATAAGAAGTGTAGAGATGGGTGGGTCAATTAAATCCCCATAGGAGTGTAGTGTTGGATAGGAGATGGAGTGTAGTGTTGGTAAGGGCATTAATGCATTGCATATACTGATTTTGATATTGAGATGGGCTTAGGCCCAGATATATGTGACATGTGACATTTGTTATGGGCTAAGGCCCAACTGAGGCTATTATGGGTTAAGGCCCAAATGCCACCATTACTGTGTTGGGCTTAAGCCCACATTGATTACTATAATGGGCTTAGGCTCGGATTAATGTGATGCGTGCTGTATGATCGATGAGGGTTGTACACACTGAGTTTTCATAAACTCACCCCCTCTTTCTAATTTTTCAGGTAGTCTACAGTAGGCGGTTCGACGTACTGGAGTACTCAGAGGTGGCCACACTACGAACATCTTTAAATTTTAGTATTCTATTTTACCTTACTTAATCCGCTTTCTTATTGGGTTGTAATAAGGCCTCTTTTAATTTCTGGTTTTTTATTTCGAATTTTCAGTTTATTACGTTTTCTATCTGTTAAAAGTATATTGCGATTTTCCAAAACAATAACAGCTTTTAAACGCTACGTTTCTGCAACTCAATTTTAAATATCACGTTTTTGTAAGTCATTTGTTTTAAATTAAGCTTCCGTAACTGATAAACCATATAATGTACATATTTTAATCCCACATTTAGCATACTTTTGGATGATTTATTCCCTGAATTGTGGAATTTGGTGCTCCTAATCCTTTAATTTCATGTTTTATACTTAAGAGAGCACCGGAGGATGAAAAGAATAAGAAACGGGCCAAAAATGGAGAAAATGGGCCGAAGTACGAAATGCACACGGCTTAGGCTCAAGCCACACAGTCGTGCCTCCATAAGCAGACCCAACCACGGCCTGGCCTCGACTTATACGGGCGTGTCCCTACCACGACCTGTTTTAATTTCACTCGGATTAGGATACTTAGGGGCAAAGAAAGACATTTCGAAACCCTATATAAACACCCTAAGTGCGACCTATGAGGAGGCATCCAGTTTGGCCGAAGAGCCAAGCCAGAGAGGCCAGAATTGTGGGATTTATTCGAAGAAAGCTAGTTGATTCATCTCAAGAAGCTAGATTCATACTCAAGACAGAGGATCTTCCCTTCAAATTCCTTCAGGGGGTTCTAAGGTTTTTCTTATGTTTTTTTTTTATATTTTCTTCTAAGATGTATTCTTTTATCATTATGAACTAAACCTCTTAAATACCTAAGGGGGATGAAACCTAAGACGGATCTTGTTATTGTTTTTTGAACTATATGATAAGTGCTTGATTTGTTCTTAATTATGTGTTCTTAATTCTTGCTTTCATATTTCAGGATATTGATTCAAGTATTGATGTGCTTAGGCAGTGGAGCAAAAGTCCCTATTGAAGAGTAAATCTAGCATAATTAAGCGGAGTTGATTGCAACCCTAGAAATAGGATCACAAAAATCTGCCAGATTAGGGTCAAACCTAATATAGGAGTCCATAGATCGAGTTAATGCAATTCTAGGGGTTTTAATTAGAAAGAAATTTCAATTAATCAACCTAGGGTTAGACGTTAGTAGCCTTGAAAGAGGTATTAATATAAATTAGGGAATCCTACGGATCAAGTCAAGTGAATAAATTGTCTGGTTCAGAGTTATATAACAAGTGAAGTCTAGGTGGATTCTTCCTCGGGGTCTTAATCAATTGGTTTTTCCCAAAAGTATTTTCCCAAATTCATTCTCTGTGTCTTAGCATCTTTAGCTTAGTAGTTAGTTAATTTTAGAATAAACAACAATTCCCTTTATTTTTAGGCTAAATAATAAAAAGAAAGTTAGTATTAGTACTTTTGGTTCCCTTGGGTTTGACAATTCGGTCTTGCCATTAAACTATACTACTGTTCGATAGGTGCGCTTGCCTTATTCATTGTCATAGTTAGTTTCTAGGCTCGATCATTTATAATATAAATTTTTAAGACTCCGACACATGATCAAGTTTTTGGCGCCGTTGCCGGGGAACTGAAATATTAAGAACGCTCAATTTTTATTACTTTAGCCATATTTTATTTTTGCAATTAAAGTTTATTTTTATTTTTACTTTTCTAAATTTTCTTCTTTCCTTCTGGTAGGTATTCTAGTTTATGACTAGAAGATACCCGTCAGGACCTCTACTCTACGATAGTGAAATTGAAAGCACAGTTCGCAGAAACCGAAGAGAAATAAGGAGAATCCTATTACTTATAAGAAGAGCAAGAAAACAAAATTAATACTACCGAAGAGATGGCTGAGGGTAATCCACTACCTCCTGAGGTGGCCGAAAATCATTCTCCTCAAACTATGTATGATTATGCTAAACCTAATTTTACAGGAACTGAGTCAAGTATTGTTAGACTTGCTATTGCTCCAAATAATTTTGAACTGGAACCTAACACAATTCAGATGATACAACAGTTTATTCAGTTTGATGGTTTGGAGGATGAAGATCCAAATAATCACTTAGCAATTTCCTAGAATTTTGCGATACTTTCAAAATAAATGGTGTTTCTAATGATGCCATCCGTCTTCGGTTATTTCCCTTTTCTTTAAGGAATAAAGCTAAACAGTGGTTGAATTCTCTTCCACGATAATCAATCACTACATGAGAACAAATGAAGGAAAAATTTTTATTAAAATATTTTCCGCCGGCTAAAACAGCTAAGTTAAGGAATGATATCTCTTCTTTTGTGCAGATAGATTTAGAAACACTTTACGATGCATGGAAGTGCTACAAGGATCTATTGAGAAGGTGCCCACATCATGGATTACCCTTGTGGCTACAGGTCCAAACTTTTTATAATGGTGTGAACCCTTCAACCAGGTAGTTGATCGATTCAGCCGCCGGCGGAACCTTGAATAACAAAACACCTGAGGCTGCCTATGAATTCATTGAAGAGATGTTACTGAATAACTATCAGTGGCAAGTCACAAGGACAAGGCCAACGAAAGCAGCCAGTGTTTTCAACCTCGGTGCAGTAACCATGTTATCAACCCAGGTAGAACTTTTAAATAAAAAGATTGATGGTTTATATGGTTCTTCGCAGGTACATCCAGTTATGCAATGCGATATGAATGGGGGAGGGATGAACAACACAGAATATCCACCTTACAACCCGAGCACTGAGAACGAGCAAGTTCACTATATGGGTAACAATTTTAAACATCAAAATAACCCTTATAGTAACACTTATAATCAAGGTTGGAGGAACCTGTAACAACCCGAAATTGGGTGTAGTAGGATTGGGCCCATTGGGCCTTGAGCGTAGAAGCGTTTTAAAATTTTTAGAACAAGAGAATGGCATTATTCCAAGTTGGACTTATTAGCAAGGTGATTTTGGAAAATTACGAGGTTTCTAGGAAGTTTCGGGTTCAAATTAGGCTATAGGAGAATTTGGTGTTTAAAGCCTATTAAGGAGAGATAGTAAGTGGCATCAAGGCTTTTGGAAATAAGAGAGCAATTTGCTTGCATAAATGAGCATATGGTAAAGAGGATGTGGTGTCACATGAAAGGCTTTAAGGGAAGAGGTTCGAATCCTTCTTGGTGCAAAATTTTGACTATTTTTTTGTATTCCTTTCCTAAGTGTCGGCAATGGGTGTATTTTTGGTAAGGTGGACTTTTTAATTTTGGCAAGGTGGCTAAGGAAATATGGTAAGGAAGAGTGGACGGAAAGGGGTAAAAGAAAAGGGAAGGAATAGGGAACATGTTGGCATTTTTCGTGGGGGATGTTTTGGAAAGGTTTTATTCGGTCTATGTTCATCTTTTGGTAAAGATGATAATGGTTTGGGAAAAGGGAGAGGGTAGCCAAATTTTGATGGGAGCATTTTGATAGTTTTGGTGCTTGTTAGGCCTAATTCCTTTTTGCATCCTTTGTGTTCATTCTTCCAACTTCTCCTCTCACTGCCGCAACTTCAAGACAATAGCGGGCATTTTCTCTTTTCTTTCTTCTTCTCTAATCCATACTCTCATAGCCGAAATTGTTCTTGTTCATTTTTCCTCCATAGCCGATCCTTCTTTGTTGTCTTGCTACTAGTGCCAAACCGTGTTCTTTATTTCGGTTCATCCCTATTATTAAGGTAAGGGCTCTTTCTTCATATTTCATGTTGTTTGTTCTTTCTTTTCTTGACTTGGCTAAGCCAAAACTCTCATCCCTTGGCTAAGCCGAACCTAGCCACTTGTTGTTATTTTAAAACTCCTCTTATTCTCTTTTGATGAAGGTCGAATCAAGCCATCCTTTGCTGCTACTTATCTTTCTTTTAGCCTTGGTTTCGAAAGTTGATTGGAACTCGTTGCAATAGCCAAGGTGCAAGACGGGATTTTAGAATCTAGTAGGGAAGGATCGCGATTGTGGTAAGTGACTCTCGTGAGTGGGTACTTTTGGACTTTTGGAACCTTTAAGAAATCGAGTCTAACTTTTGATCGATTTTATTTTTAGGGGGCAACGAAGAGTGGTTCTTTAGGGAATCCTTATCAGGTGTGTAATCCCATACCTTTCCGAATGCATGTTTGAAATGGTGTGTAATCTCACACTTCTCTGAAAGTTTGCATGAAATATTATGTGATTCGGTAGAAATATCGAAGAAAACTGAAAACCGGCATCCGTGACCACTCGGGCGTGCGTATGCTCGTAGTGGTAACCATAATTTGCAATGAAATAGTTTGGTAAGCAGCAGTGACGTGATTTTGAAAAATCATGAAAAATAGGAGAAATTAGAAAGTGAATAAGATATCAAATTAAAGCTTACTGTGTCTATTTTGATATGGAAGAAACAGAAAAGGAAAAGGAATTTTATATTCTGAGATATCTTAATTTTAGTGAGGCTGGTTTTGAATGACTTCGTGGTTCCCTGATCTGTCTTGGTAAAATTGTATAAAATTGTACAAAGTGAATTATGAGTTATAGTTTATTTGTATAGATTCCTTAGTGAGCCTATTTTCAATAGAAACAAGTGGAAGTAGTATATGAAAACCGTATAATGAGATATTTGAAATTAAGGTAATAGAGGTCAGAATCATTGGATAGTGAAACAAGGGAAACTTTAAGGAATAAACTGTACTAAATGGTTAAGCTAAATATTCTGGAAAACTAGTAGTAAGAAGATATATGAGTCTAGTTTCAAGAAAAATTTACGGATCTAAATTTCAAGATTCCTAACTCGAGTTATAGTCAATTGAGTCAGTATGACGCAGAGGGACAGTTTCAATTTTTATGCCCCACATTAGTAGTTAAGTCTGGGTTGCGAAATTACCATAATACCCTTAGAGGGTAAATTACCAAATTACCCTTAGTGGGTAAGATTACCGAATTACCTTTAGTGGGTAAGATTACCGAATTACCCTTAGTGGGTAAAATTTCGAAAATGCCCTTATTGGGCCGAATTACGAAAATGCCCTTATGGGCCGAATTACTGAAATGCCCCTAATGGGCCGATTTGCTATAATGCCTTAATGGGCTGAATTACAAGTGTTATAATGGGCTGATTTACTGTAATAAATCACTGGATTAACGATTGTTGTTTATATTTGTGGATGTTATGTTTTATTATGTATGTTGCATTTACATAATTTGCATGGGATGGGAAAAATGTTGAAGAGAAGAGTAGCCCGGTGGCTCGCCACAACCGATTCAGTGGCTCGCCACATATATGCAGTGGCTCGCCACATATTCAGTGGCTCTGCCACAAATTCTGATAATGGCTATGTGCCTAGCATATGGATTAACGACTCTGTGTCGATCATATTTACCCAAGGCTGTGTGTCGGTTATATTGCTGTATATGACATTTTGGTGGCTCTGCCACAATCTGTATAGTGGCTATGCCACGCAGAATTATGACTCTGGTGGCTTTGCCACAAAAATTATGAAAACCAGTTTGACTGCAGCGGTGGCTTGACCACAATATGTTATAAATGGCAAAATGCTTGCGATTGGTGTGTTTGGCGGGGTGGGTTGACTTGATCCTCACAGGTGTGCTGGCTGGTACGGGTGGTGTGTAGCGGATGGATTTTTAGGTGGGGTTGGGATACATACATTGCACATGCATTTATTGCATTTATACATTGTTATGTTAATGGGCTTAGGCCCAAGATATTGCTATGTGGGTTCAAGCCCAATGGATAACGGTAAGGGGATTATGCACTGAGTTCTTGTAACTCACCCCCCTTTTCTTTAACACTTGTAGGTAATGCTCCGTGATGAGGGCTTGAGCCATAGATGACTCGGGTGGAGGCCATACTTCAGAAATGGTGTTTTTATTTTGGAACCTTAGATTTTTATTTTCGTTCACTTTACTATTTTGGGTTTTATGTTGTAATAAGGCCTCTGGAGTATTTTATTATTTGATTTATGTTTGATATACTTATTATTTTGCTTAAATTGTTTTAAATGAGAATTTTCTAAAAACTTAAATAAAGGTTTTCCAAAATCGATTAACAAATGGATTTTAAAATAAACTTTTACAAATATTTTTAACACGGAAATTTTCTTTCGAATTAGCAATGAAATTTTCAAAAGACTCGGATTCTCTTTCAAATTTTCAACGTCGTTTTCAAAAGTCACGTTTTATAAGACCATTAGTTCAAATTTATTGATTTCTCGATCAATCTTCGAGGTTAGTAGTATTTTATCAAATATTTCAAATTAAACTTGTTTTCTTGATTTTAACAAAGCAATGCCTATTTTTGTACGAATCATAAAGATGTTTTTCATTTTCTTCATGTGACATACCAAATCCGCTCGTAACACATGGGCCGGGTTTGGGGTGTTATAGAACCACCCCGATTTTTCATGGGGTGGTCAAGGAAATCAGAGACAACAGCCCCCTCCAAACTTCCAACAACAGCCCTACCCATAGGAAAAGAAGCAGAACCTTGAAGAGATGCTACAAAATTCATTGCGGTGACAGATACTTGTTTTCAAAACACCGAGACAACACTTAAAAATCAACAAGCATCGATTCAAGGGATCGAGAACCAGTTAGGACAACTTGCTAAGGTCATATCAGAACGACCACAACGTAGTTTGCCAAGCAACACTGAGACTAACCCAAATGAGCAACTTCAAGCCATAACAGCTCATGACAGTGAAGGGTTAGGTAAGTCCAAATTAAGGCAAGAGAAAGGGGTAGAGGAAGGTAAAGTTGAGGTAAACCATGACTAACAAAACTGGTAATTAAAGAATACCAACCTCTTATACCATACCCCAATGCGAAATTTGCATGCTTTATGAAAAGACAACTATTTGAAATGGCTCTGAAATGGGAAGCCCTTAATAGGAAAATAGCCCATTAATAAGATGAGTGGGCAAGAATGACCTTGCATTATATGTTGTTTATATTTATTAGTAAAGGTTAAAATTGTAAAATGATAATTAAGTTATTATTTTCTAAAACATAAAAGAAATAAGCATGATAATGGATTTTATTCATCCATCTATCACCGAAATTATAAAAGAAGAAGGAAGAGAAAGCAAAGTTAGGTTTCGGCTTTTGTCTTCCTTGATTGAGGTATGAGTTTTGCTTGGTTTTTGATAATTTCTACGTTTTTGCAATCATTGCTTTGAAAACTACAAAACCCATGTTTTAATTTTAAGAATTGATGATGTTTTTGAGATGAGCTTTTGATGAACTCAAGTGTTTATGATATTTGATGATGAAATATGGAATATATGTGTTTGATTAGCATATTTTATCGTTGGAGTTTTGTTGATTTTGAGTAATTTGGTTGTAATTGAGAAAATGATTATTTGAGGGATTAAATTGCAAATTTGATGAAAAATATGGACTTGTATGGTCCCTAGGGAATTTCGGCTATGCATGGGTGTGAACAAATTTTGTATATTTGATGTTTTAAGTGTGCAAATATGAGGGCTAAGTTACAAATAGCCCTAAATATGTGTTTTTGGGTTGAATTGAATGTGTTAGTGAATAAAAGAGTTAAATTTGAATATGTTTAGATCAAGAACTGAAGAAAATGAACTTAGATCGCGGGAAATCAAAAGTAATCGAGTAGCTGTATCCATTTCCGTTAAACTGAACTCGAGGTAAGTCGATATACAAATAAATGTATTTGTATTGAATTACGTGTGTTCATACGACTATTGATAATGATGAATGCATATGAAATGTTGTATACATGAATTCCGAGATAGAATCGACAAGTTGATAATGTCTGAAAAGTTCTGTTTGAACCTAGGAATAGATAGGATAGTACATGTCATGACATAGGTGTACGTTATGTGATATCATGTAAGACCACATTTGGGACTTTGACATCGAGATGAGATTTACGTGTAAGACCATGTCTGGGACATTGGCATCATATTGATTCATGTATGACCCTGTCTGGGACAGTGGCGTCGATATTTGGTTATATGTAAGACCACGTCTGGAACGTTGGCATTGTACAACTATTCCGAGCATTTCTGAGTATCCTAGTAGATTCTGAACGGTTCAACAGGCAAGTTTGAGAAATGAACGAATATGTGAATTGTACATCCTTTTCAGGTATGTTGTCGTATATATGCTTTGTATAAGCATAAAGAGGTGAGCATGTATATGCATTAATGCAAATGAACCTTTGAGATATATGTGATAATTTAGATGTGATGAATTGGTAATCAATGGCAAATCAAGTAAGCCAAAGAGTTATATATGTGCTTGAAATGAAGAAATGTTAATGAATTCACATAGCCATGTTCATGAATTGTAACAGTCTGATTTTGACCCTAATCAAAATGGTGGTTTCGGGACCACGAATTTGAGTCAGAATAATATTTTAATATTATATTCTATGCTCATTATGTGTGAATTAGTGTGTGTAAAAATTTCATATTAAAATTTGACCGTTTTAGTGCTTAATTCCGAAAAAGGGCTTAATCGCATAAAAAGAAAATTTAGTGGTTAAATGTTTAAGTAATTGTAACATCCTGGTTTTGGGGGGGTTCTGCATCTAATGTAACACCCCTATTTCAGGTCCATTGTCGGATTAGGGTTAGGAGCATTACCAGACAGATCAGAAACATTCACAGACGAAATCATACATTCTATCATCATTCTCAGACATAATGTTCCTTAAACGGGTCCTCGAGACCTTAAGCATGCTTATAAACCGAGTCAGGACTAAACTAAAACACATACAAAATTCTATGAAAATTTGAAACTTTTCTAAAATACAAGGGAGGCACGCCCGTGGGAGGAGACCGTGTACCCTCCACGGCTTCTAGACACACCCGTGTGTCCCTGCGTGCCTATACTGACTATACCAACACGGTGATTAGGCACGTCCGTGTGCCATGGCCGTGTACTTTTATGTTAGCTACTGACTTCCCCACCATGGCCACCAAGCACGCCCGTGTACTCTGGCCGTGTACTTTTATGTTAGCTACTAACTTGCACACCATGGCCAGATGACACGCCCGTGTCGAGGCCGTGTGATTTTAGGCTGCATCCTGCCAATTTATCCACGGTCTAAGGCATGCCCGTGTGCCACAATCGTGTGACATTATAGGCCATTTACAAGGCCAAAATGCCACCCACTTAGGGTCAAACCTACAAACAAGACACCCCAAAACGTATCATACGCATAAGGCAACCAAAAACTTACCAAAACCATTCAATCTATGCATTCAATTCCCATTCCAACCATAACAAATTCAATACCAAAACTTATCTCATCATAAGCATAATACATCCAATACCAAACATCATATCTTCTCAATTCACTAATTCATATTAGTATTTTATCAACACCAAGTTACCATTCATAAGTCAACTTCTCAAAACACAAACCATGCCAAAAGATGCATCACATATACCAAGTTCATTCATGCTAAGACTAACACATAACTAGCCACATCTCATGGCTACTTACAAACTATCAAACATAATTCAAATAACCAGCCTATACATGCCATATCTTAACTATATACATCTTTCCAAAATACCCCAAAATAGATTGCCAATAGTATGACTGAGAAGCTGACAATCCCCTGATCCGAGCTAACTTTACTGACACTGCAAAGCAGAGAAACAAATCACACAGTAAGCTTATAAAGCTTAGTAAGTTCATAACATAATACATAATATCAACATGTCATCACATAGATTAATGTTTACTACCACAAATATAATACCATCCACAACCAATATGTTCAATTAACTCATCCACACTCACATTCATAGTTTCACCAACCACATAGATTCCGAGCATACCTTAGCCAACACTTAGTTGTCAAATACTTTTGCTAATCAATAATCACGATTCATTTCGATCCACTCTCGTTTCTTCCTCGATTCTTTTGCACACTTAGTGCATAAGTAATTAGCTGAAGCTTAATTAGCATCGTACACTTAGTACATCCATCCCAAACTGATCTTAAATCGGCATGCACACATAGTGCCAACAGCAAAGCTGAAGCTTAATTATTCCGCACACACAAAGTGCTATTTATCTCGATCACATTTTTAAATTCGCACACTTAGTTCCATTTAACTCAATCCATCACATAGCATTCACATAGTAATAATATCATACCATTTATTCCCTAACATTAAACATAGCTAGATATAGGTATTATGTCCGAACATACCTCGGACGTCGACTATCGATACGGTAGATTAATCGAGCACTTTATCTTTGCTTCGATCTCGATCCGAACCTCTTCTCTCTTGGTCTATACACATTTAAAATCAATCCATTCAATCACCATTTCATTCAATTTAATCCACATACACAAATTTTGTGGATTTTGTATAGTAGCCCTCATATTTTCACATTTCGACACTTTAGTCCCCAAATTCACAAAATCATCAAATTCACCAAATTCCACCTAGCACAAGCTTAGTCGAATTTTACTAATATCCATACAAACCCACACATTTCATTTATTTCACATTTTAACCCTTCAATTTTCTATTTTCACAATTTAGCCCTAATTTGCTAAATTCACCAAAAATTCAAAAACAACCCATGTTAATCCAACACCAAATTCTCATATTTTACTATCAACTAGCACATAGCTCAAGCATTCATCAATGGCTCATCACAAAAACATCATCAATTCACAATTTTACAACATAGGTTAGCTAGAGCACGAAGCAACGATTACGAAAACGTAGAAATTAACAAAAACCAAACAGAAAACACTTACTAATTGAAGCTTGAAATTGCCGAAACCATGAAAACTTCAGAAATCTCTTTTCTTTCTCAATTTTCGGTGGAAGATATATGTTAAAGATGAGCATTTTCGTTCATTTTTTTATTATAACTTTTATAATTGATTTCCAATTATACCCTTAATGAAATAAATATTAAAGCTTATTATGGATGGTTATAAATGTCCATCAACCTTCCACTATCACTAAATATGTCTAATTGCACCATAAAACCTCCTTATTTAAAAGAAAACAACACTTAGATACTTATAAATCAGCATATAGCTTTTACTCTTTACGCGATTAAGTCCTTTCTCTTAATCCGACACGCAAATGATCAAATTATCACACAGAATTTTCACACAGACTATATCATATACTATTCACACAGAAAATAATATTAAAATTTTTTTACAACCTCGGATTTGTGGTTTCGAACCACTACTCTGACTAGAGTCTAAACCGGGATGTTAGATCTAATGTATAATGTGTCTGTATGCTGTGTTTTGTACGTTATTGTGGTGTGTTTGGGGGTCCAGGGAAGGCTCAGGGTTAAGCCGAAGCTTGGACAAAATTTTAGTCTTTGGGCACTTTCAGGGGAGACCTGACTGGAGCAGGACTTAAGGGTCATTGCTCGTGTTTGTTGACACAAGAATTGAAGTGGGAAAGAGGCAAGGAGGCGCCACTTAAGGTTCAGGTAGGTGACGCCACAAGGGAGCAGAGAGGGCGCAGGTTCAAGTCGCATAGTGCTCATTTTGGAATTCTTTTTGACGTCAAGGGGAGCAGAGGTGGAGTTCAGCTAGGATACTTCAAGATAGGAGAGTTGATTGAGTCAAATAATTCAAATATGTGGCTAAGAGAAGAAAGAGGAGTTTGAATCATTCAAACTATTTTGAATAAGTTATCAGGAGTGAAATTAGTAGCAAAGTAAGGGATTTTCAAGTCAATGGAGGTAGTGGCCGAATATGGGAAGCTTAGGATGGGGGGAGACATTTCGGTTAGGGTCTTGTGGGGGTGAGCCGAAAAAACATTGAGGGTTAGATGCCAATTCAGTTCTCATGAAGTGCATTCGATTTTGCGAAATTGTAAGTGCCAAATTTTTGAGGTGGTTGTAGCTAAGTCTCGAGAGTTCTTGGTGTTCTTCTGATTTGTAACTTAAGAATCTTTTCTTTGTATAACCGAAACCCCTAAGGCCTATGATCAATCATCATCACCTAAAGCTGAACCCTCCTATCATCTTTTCTCCCTTTTTCTTTCTTTTCATTTGCTTCATCTAAAAGCCGAAATCTCATTTTTGTCACTTCTTCTTCTTGACGGAATCTCTCTTTCTCCCCACTCATATTTGTGATCACTTTTCTCGTTCTCTTCTTTACTTTTTTTTTATTTCAAACTGAAACCATCTTTTTCCCTCATATTCATACAAAGTCGAAACCCCTAATTACTTCCATTCTCTTCTCCATTTCTTGCTAAGCCGAATCTCTTTAGTCTTTCTTCTTGATTCTTCAATTATCGAAACTCATCCCTTACCTTCTTACAGGTTTTTCCAAAGTTGAAGCATCCATTGTTCTTATTCTTTCTATATTTCTTTTTGGCCGAATCTTCCTTGTGTACTCATCTTCTTCTTTCATTCTTGGGTTAGTGGATTACTGTCATTCCGTTTCTTAACCTTCTCAATCGGATTCTATTTGTTCGTAGTAAGTATTCTCCTTCCCTTTCAATTCTCTTTTTCTTCTTTTGGATGCTGAAGGCATTAATCTTGTCTTATGATTCTTGGCCGATTGAAGGAAGGGCATTTTAGTCGACTTAAGTATTCAATTGGTGCCTTAATCCAAGTCTTATAATTTCCGGGATTTGTCGATCTAGGTAAGGGATCTTTGCGTTTTTAGCATATGTTCTTATTTGTTTCTGTTCAATGCTTTAATCTGGTCTATTGACTAAGATCTTTTTCATGGACTCAAACGCTAGCAAGCAAAGGAAGGGGTTGGACCCGTAGTCCCAGCCCCTAAGTTCAAGAAGCGCACAGTGTTTGCTGTTCGAGATTGGCCACCGGGTTGAGGACCCGGCTTGAGCAGTAGTAGTAGGCGGGCGATGAGTCGTTTACGCTATCGATAGTGTCGACGTAGAGAGTATTATTTTACGTGTTATCAGGTGTGTAAAACCTCATACACTTTATTTTAAATGTAATACTAATTGTATGGGCTGAAAAGCCGAAAAAAGCTACATAGACAGTAGTAACACCCTTGTGGGTAAGGCTAGGGATGCCAGGTACGTGACTATATCATTTTTCTTGTGTGTAAGGATGTATGTGGTAATATTTTACTGTGTTGATAGCAAGTTGCATTCATTATGACATGTATTTTATGCATGGGATATGGATATGATATAAAGGGGAAGTGCTTGATCTTATTTTGTCACATGGTGATCGCTGGCTAAGCCACGTTATATTATTATTTGGTCACATGGCGATCGGTGGCTAAGCCACATTATATTATTATTTGGTCACATGGTGATCGGTTGCTAAGCCATGTTATATTATCTTTGGTTACATAGTGATCGGTGGCTAGGCCACGTATGAGGCGTGTAGCGGATGGAGGGTTGATTGTAGAAATCCCCACGGTGTGATAGGCTGGTACGGGTTGGCGTATAGAGGATGGAAAAATTAGGTTGGGCTGGGACATGATGCATTGATTCAATCTTATGTCATCTTGAGTGGGCTAAGGCCCAATATGCGATTGTGGGCCTCGAGCCGTTTATGTGTTACAAGGGATTTACACACTGAGTCTCGGTGACTCACCCCCTATTTAACCTTTCAGATAACCAGTAGATCGTGGATGTGGGAGCCGAGGCGGACTCGTGGAGGCCATGAAGTCTTTTCTTTTCGTAAATTTGTTTCCTGCATTATTTTATTTCAAATGGGGATTCTTGTAACACCCCATACCCGGCCCACGAGCCCTGACCGGATCTGGTATGTCACTGCAGAAAAACGTTTGAAGACTGATTTCACTTTTGGGAAAAACATTAAAAATTTTGTTTTTAATAAAACATTGTGTGTTTAAAATTACAAATAAAACTTTGATGTTACCAATTATCCGATTTTAAAGAAAAACTTATATATATAATTTTGAGATATAAATTGCCAAATAAAATCATATCCATCCGATTAAAACATAATAGTAAATCTTAAAACTTTAGGAAGCCCTTATTACAATAAATAATTAATCGAAAGTACTTAGTAGCAAAATGAATAATATAAATAAAAAAGTCTTCTGCACAGCATAAAAATAATTTCTGCATGGCCACCTTTGTATCCACTCCAACCCGGTCCAAGCTTTAAGCATCACCTGCGATGTTGATAAAATTTGGGTGAGTCATACAGACTCAGTGCATAGCTATTTCACATGTCTCCACACATATGGGCTTGGCCCATATCCACACAGTCCACATAATCAGTCATGCAAAAATGCATCCCAACCCTACCTAGTGTCCATCCATTACACCTACCTCGGCAGACCTGCTGCCCAAGGCCGTGGCTAATCCACCGATCAACTAAGGGATCCCACATATCTTACCTTGGCAGACCTGCCGCCCAAGGCCGTGGCTAAACCACCGATCAACTGAGTAATCCCACATATCTGTATCCACAAGGTGACTCGAGGTCAACCTCAGTCCATGGTGATGCACACAGCTATCATCCGCCGAGATGTGGCACCTAGCCAACACCTCCCTTGATGAAGCACATAGCTAACATCAAGCGCCAATGTAGCACAAGGCTAACATTAGACCACGTACATAAATATGTACACCCTTTCCTTCTTTGATCACATCCCAGGCCCTATGCATATGTATCAACATATCACTTGAAACAAATATACCTCACATGCCATCACATTTTCATACATATATCATATGTAAATTAACAACATAAAATACTGACCTGGTTAAACGATTACCCATTATGGGTATCCGCCATTTTAGCCCTTATTTCGGCTACCATTCACATCATATCACATATACATAATATCACATTAAAACAATTAAAAGGACAGTGCGATAACTACGCACCTTTTGGCACAGTCTAGTCAATCCCGAAACTCACGTCTAGACGATCTAGAATCCCAAAACTCTGCTTACTTTTGTCGACCAGCCCCTAATCCATCATAGCCAAAATCGGTTATTCACTAGCAAACAAATATCGCCTAAGGCCGAATGCTAACCATCACTTACCTTGCTAAACTATTCCCGAATCACCACTGGTTATGAAGTTGTTGAAATCCCAGAGTGAAACCATATTAGAATCGGTTTAATACTTAAATCCATAAACATGGCCCTTGGCCGAATTATCACCTTGGCTTACCTTGATGAACTGAATCCCAAAAGGCTCCCTTACTGGTCCTTAACGCTAACAGTTATCAAAGCACCTTCAAAGATTCGGCTTATAGAATGATAATGGTGTTTCGACACTTTAATGGAGAAGAGAGATCACGCCAAAGTAGGGAAGGTTGAAGGCTTAAAGGATTTGGCTAAGCCTTACCAAGGGTGAAGAAGTATTCGGCTTCAAAGAAATAGAAAGGGATTTGGGGTTGAAAGAAAATAAAGAAGAAGAATGGGAGAAGAATAGAGGAATTTCGGCAACCTACCTATATGCACCAAATGACCGAAAGTTTAAGAGAAAAAGAGAGGAAACAAAGTTGCTACCTAAGAATTTCGGCTATCTCAAGAAGGACCAAAGAAAAGTTTAAGGAGAACTCCAATTTTCGGCAACAAGAAAATAAATGGAGAAAAGAATTGCCAAAAGATGAGCACCCCTATTTATACTACTCAAATTAGTACACGCCTCCTCTCCAATCCCACTTTCTTTTCCTATAATAACTCTTAAACACACATTCAAAATATATAAAATAAATCTATAATTATCTTCTAATCTTAGCTTAAAATAAATAAACCTTTATCACCTTAATTAAAATAAAAATGATCATTCATTAATTCCCTTCTCAATCTCCTATATTATCTCCTTACTCATCAAAATAAATAAAATAACATCACTTATCCCTTACCTACCCATTTAAAAAAAAATCTAAATAAATAAAAAAATAATTATCATTACTCCAGCCGAATTTTAAAAGAAAATCCAAAGCTTATCCCATCCTTTTTGGAGTCCACATGCTGTCTATCACTCCCCTTCTCTCTTGACGCCATAAGCAAAAATAAAACACATTTATGCTGCCCACGTGATTCGAACCCCATCCTTTGGTGACGCAACCTTTCTCCTTGCACCCAGGAGCTCCATTGCCACTTTACCACATGATTTCTTGTGGCATAAACCCCTCACGAATTCCCCTTAAAGCCTCCTTAGCCCAGTCCCCTTTCTTAACGCAAAGAGTAAAAATAAAAACACACTCCCGTGATTCGAACCAAGGCCTTTGCCCATGGCGTCATCACCAAGGCCCTAAGTGGCACCTTGCAGCCACTTTACCAGGCTCACTTTCATGTCCAAAGACGCCTATATTCTTCCCTTAAGGCCTCCCTAGCCTTGCTCCCCTTCTTGACGCAAAAAGAAAAGCCCACAATGCAATTTCTGCAGCTCGAACCTCCTCCCTCCTGACGCAAGCTCCCCTGCTCCTAGGTGGCATCCCTTGCCAATTTGCCACATGATTGCCTGTGTCCTAAACTCTACAAAATTTCTTTTAAGACCCCCTTCACCTAGCTTCTCCTTTATACTTAAAAATTCCAATATTTTTCCAAGACTTCCTCCTACAGCCTTAGGTTCTCAAAACCTCCCAAACATATCCAGACACACTCCAAGCCTACTGTCACTTGAATTATGCACTAAATGCATAACCCCTAATCTAGGATATTACAGTTCTACCCTCCTTAAAAATAATTTTGTCCTCGAAATTACTTGGCTAAACGCATTTCTACTCACCATACTACACTTATGCTGCGCACTCTGATCTTATAATACTATCATACTTCCTAGGCACAATCTCTACGTCCACGTCCCCTAGAACTCATTTCTAACGTCGCGATTTAATCTGATTAAAAAGTTTTATGCATTAATACTTTTGTTCCCCTGATTATCCGCGAACAGTTTTATGAGATGAAGTAATTAGAAGTAGTTCTTTCGATCAAACAAAGTTTCAGTTCAAGTTCACTACTCTAATTGAGAGAATCACATTCATTTCTCAATAGAGGCACATTTATTCATCCATAGGGACACATTCTTTCATCCACAACACCCACCATACTACCATGGCCATCTTATCCTTTCCCAACCCAGGGGTAATTTCGTCATTCGTCCTATAGGGGTATTTTGGTAATAATTCGAGGTCAATTTGAAAATCTTTACAAATCAAAGGTATTTCAAAATTTACAAAAACTCGGGGTTATTTTGAAAATTTGTTTTCCAAATCAGCGGTGTTGTAGAAATTTCAGATATCGGGGTTATTCTGGTAATTTTGTAAGTCAGGGGTAATTCAGTAATTTTCCAAATTAGGGTATTTCAATATTTCACAAAATAAGGTTTTTGGTATTTTTGTAAAGCAAAAATATCTTTGCAAAAGTCGAGGGTAGTATTGGAATTTTAGGAACCAAGGGCATTTTAGTAATTTTACAACCAGGGGTATTTTTGTAATTTCGTAAATCGAAAATATTTTGAGAAATGTCTTCAAAATAGTTTGTACAAATCAAAAAGGGTAATTTAGTGATTAAAAAAAGAACTAAGGTTTTTATAAAAGCATTGCTAGTCCCTTTCGGGTTTTAATAATCAAGTTTAGCCGATGACTAAGTCTTCTTGGTTAGGGTGAACGGTTACTACGCACCAGGTGGGATTCGAGTAAAGAGGAGGTGAGCCGCTATGACTGCTTAAATACCAAGCTCTTACTGAATCCACTCCTACACATGCGCGCATGATTTACCACACCACGACTCGCGACTTAATCGTGAGTTTGTTTAATGGTCCTTAAGTCTTATGCACTTGTGTTTGAGTAGACTAGTCCTAGGGTTCAACAGCCCTAATATACCAATCTACGTTCCCTTCATGCTTATAGAATTCCCACTCATAATTCACTTCAGTAATTAGAAGTACTTACTTAGTGGACTTCGGGCTGGAGTTACAGGTGCCATGCCAGAATAACCTGAAATAAAAGTCCATATTCTTGAAAAGCCCATTTTTGAAAAACTTGCTGAGCCCAAAATCTCACAAATGAGTTTTGAACTGGCTCGACACAAATTGTAACACCCATACCGGCCACGAGCCCCCGACCGGATCCGGTATGTCATCATGAAAACGTTTGAAGACTGATTTCACTTTTGGGAAAAACATTAAAAATTTTGTTTTTAATAAAACATTGTGTGTTTAAAATTACAAATAAAAATTTGATGTTACCAATTATCCGATTTTAAAGAAAAACTTATATATATAATTTTGAGATATAAATTGCCAAATAAAATCATATCCATCCGATTAAAACATAATAGTAAACCTTAAAACTTTAGGAGGCCCTTATTACAATAAATAATTAATCGAAAGTACTTAGTAGCAAAATGAATAATATAAATAAAAAAGTCTTCTGCACAGCATAAAAATAATTTCTGCGTGGCCACCTTTGTATCCACTCCAACCCTGTCCAAGCTTTAAGCATCACCTGCGATGTTGATAAAATTTGGGTGAGTCATACAGACTCAGTGCATAGCTATTTCACATGTCTCCACACATATGGGCTTGGCCCATATCCACACAGTCCACATAATCAGTCATGCAAAAATGCATCCCAACCCTACCTAGTGTCCATCCATTACACCTACCTCGGCAGACCGGCTGCCCAAGGCCGTGGCTAATCCACCGATCAACTAAGTGATCCCACATATCTTACCTTGGCAGACCTACCGCCCAAGGCCGTGGCTAAACCACTGATCAACTGAGTGATCCCACATATCTGTATCCACGAGGTTACTCGAGGTCAACCTCAGTCCACGGTGATGCACACAGCTATCATCCGCCGAGATGTGGCACTTAGCCAACACCTCCCTTGATGAAGCACATAGCTAACATCAAGCGCCAATGTAGCACAAGGCTAACATTAGACCACATACATAAATATGTACACCCTCTCCTTCTTTGATCACATCCCAAGCCCTATGCATATGTATCAACATATCACTTGAAACAAATATACCTCATATGCCATCACATTTTCATACATATATCATATGTAAATTAACAACATAAAATACTGACCTGGTTAAACGATTACCCATTATGGGTATCCCCCATTTTAGCCTTTATTTCGGCTACCATTCACATCATATCACATATACATAATATCACATTAAAACAATTAAAAGGACAGTGCGATAACTACACACCTTTTGGCACAGTCTACTCAATCCCGAAACTCACGTCTAGACGATCTAGAATCCCGAAACTCTGCTTACTTTTGTCGATCAGCCCCTAATCCATCATAGCCAAAATTGGTTATTCACTAGCAAACAAATATGGCCTAAGGCCGAATGCTAACCATCACTTACCTTGCCAAACTATTCCCGAATCACCACTGGTTATGAAGTTGTTGAAATCCCTAAGTGAAACCCTATTAGAATCGGTTTAATACTTAAATCCATAAACATGGCCCTTGGCCGAATTATCACCTTGGCTTACCTTGATGAACTGAATCCCGAAAGTCTCCCTTACTGGTCCTTAACACTAACACTTATCAAAGCACCTTCAAAGATTCGGCTTATAGAATGATAATGGTGTTTCGGCACTTTAATGGAGAAGAGAGATCACACCAAAGTAGGGAGGGTTGAAGGCTTAAAGGATTCGGCTAAGCCTTACCAAGGGTGAAGAAGTATTCAGCTTCAAACAAATAGAAAGGGATTTGGGGTTGAAAGAAAATAAAGAAGAAGAATGGGAGAAGAATAGAGGAATTTCGGCAACCTACCTATATGCACCAAATGGCCGAAAGTTGAAGAGAAAAAGAGAGGAAACAATATTGCTACCTAAAAATTTTGGCTATCTCAAGAAGGACCAAAGAAAAGTTTAAGGAGAACTCTAATTTTCGGCAACACGAAAATAAATGGAGAAAAGAATTGCCAAAAGATGAGCACTACTATTTATACTACTCAAATTCGGTGCACCTACCTCCTCTCCAATCCCACTTTCTTCTCCTATAATAACTCTTAAACACACATTCAAAATATATAAAATAAATCTATAATTATCTTCTAATCTTAGCTTAAAATAAATAAACCTTTATCACCTTAATTAAAATAAAAATGATCCATCATTAATTCCCTTCTCAATCTCCTATATTATCTCGTTACTCATCAAAATAAATAAAATAACATCACTTATCCCTTACCTACCCATTTAAAAAAAATATTCTAAATAAATAAATAAAAACAATTATCCTTACTCCAGCCGAATTTTAAAAGAAAATCCAAAGCTTATCCCATCCTTTTTGGAGTCCACATGCTGTCCATCACTCCCCTTCTCTCTTGACGCCACAAGCAAAAATAAAACACATTTATGCTGCCCACGTGATTCGAACCCCATCCCTTGGTGACGCAACCTTTCTCCTTGCACCCAGGAGCTCCATTGCCACTTTACCACATGATTTCTTGTGGCATAAATCCCTCACGAATTCCCCTTAAAGCCTCCTTAGCCCTGTCCTCCTTCTTAACGCAAAGAGCAAAAATAAAAACACACTCCAGTGATTCGAACCAAGGCCCTTGCCCATGGCGTCATCACCAAGGCTCTAAGTGGCGCCTTGCAGCCACTTTACCAGGCTCACTTTCATGTCCAAAGACGCCTATATTCTTCCCTTAAGGCCTCCCTGGCCTTGCTTCCCTTCTTGTCGAAAAAAAAGCCCACAATGCAATTTCTGCAGCTCGAACCTCCTCCCTCCTGACGCAAGCTCCCCTGCTCTTAGGTGGCGTCCCTTGCCAATTTGCCACATGATTGCTTGTGTCCAAAACTCCACAAAATTTCTTTTAAGACCCCCTTCACCTGGCTTCTCCTTTATACTTAAAATTCCAATATTTTTCCAAGACTTCCTCTTACATCCTTAGGTTCTCAAAACCTCCCAAACATATCCAGACACACTCCAAGCCTACTGCCACTTGAATTATGCACTAAATGCATAACCCCTAATCTAGGATATTACAATTCTGTTATGTAATAAGGCCTTCCTAAGTTAATATTTGGTATTTATTTAATTTTTCATTTGTTTAAAATTTGACACTATGCAAACTTGGTCTCAAAATTAAAGATGGGGTTTTCAAATTACGAGTAACACAAACAAAAGCTTTCTTTCAAGGGTCACCAAGCTTAAAGAATATTCGAGTAATGCAAATTGAAATTTTTCTTAAACTAACAAATCACTATTTTCAAGACATCGCATTAATCGAAGAGTTTTCCAAATCTAAGGTTTTTCCCAAACTCAATAAAAATCCAGTAACATACCAGATCTGGTCGTAACATTTAGGCCGAGTTTAGGGTGTTACAATTTTAGTATCAGAGCCAGGTTGCAAAACTCGGGCTGTGAAAAGGGTTCAACAGTGTTTTATAAAGTTGACATGCATGTTAATTGGAGGAACTATTTTGTTTGAGATGTGGCATCCGCGTCTGTCGGCACCCGATCCACGCAGGTAAGTCTTCTAACTTTTGGTGATGTATGCATTAAAACTTATTTGATTGAATGAACGTGGCTACTAGCATTAGAAGATTTAGACTTTAGAAACTGAACCCTTTAGATATAGCTACGAACTTGCGAGAACTACTATTAATACTACTCCTCATAAGATTGCTCGGTATAAAACAGTGAAAGAAAGAACTAATTCATAAAACTTTTAATCAGATAAATGCGTATCAGTAGCCATGAGTACTAGGGGACGTAGACGTGCTGTACGCGACCGTGGTAGAGGCCGAGGTGTTGACTCTGAACCCTCGGAGTCGGGACATGGGTCAGGGAATTAGATGTCAGTACCGCCAGCTACAGAAGTAGATCTTCAGGATCAAACGGGCGGGGAGGATACGGTGTCTCATGAGATGTTACGGGTCTTGGAGAGGGTTGTTGGAGCGAGCATAGGATTTGGGGTTCAGAAATCTGTGTCTGAACGACTTCGAGCCAATGGAGCAGAAATATTTAGGGGCGTATCAAGTGTAGCTCTGAATGTAGCTGAGTATTGGCTAGAAGCAGTAGAGCGTATCATGGATGATCTTGATTTTACAGTGGAGGAGAAGTTGAAAGGAGTTGTGTCTCTTACGGGATGAGGCGTATCAATGGTGGTGGCGATCGATCGAGGATGGTTCGATGGTGACCGCATTACAGGATTTCTTGAAGTCATCATTCCAGAGTAAGTACATCGGATCGAGTTATGTGGACGCGTAGCGTAGGGTGTTTTTGAACTTGGTTCAGGGAAATAAATTGGTGGCTGAATATGAGGCGAAATTCTTACGTCTTAGTCGTTATGCCCGGGGAATAGTGGCCACAGACCATGAGCGTTGTGTTCGATTTGAAGATGGTCTGAAGGATGATTTGTAAGTGCTGATTGCTTCACAACAAGAAAGGAAATTTGCTGTTTTAGTGGAAAAGGCTATGATAGCTGAGGAAGTGAAGCGGTCCGAAAAGCAGAATCAAGATAGAGATGAGGTAGAAATAAAAGGAATTTTAGATCGTCGGGGTCAGCCGGGCATTTTCAGAAAAGACTTAGGTCAGATGGGCCGAGTCAGGTTATGAGATCTGTTGTTGATAGTTAGCCTTAGAGGTGTACTCGATGTGGTCAATTTCATTCGGGCGAGTGTTTGACAGGTAGCAGAAGATATTTCAGGTGTGGGTCTACTGATCATCAGGTTAGAGACTGTCCACAGGAACGGGGCGGTGTAGGGCTAGTAGGTCAGGGTTATGTTCAGTCGGGTAGAGGTGTCAGCAACCGCAGAGAGGTCGTGGTCCAGCCAGAAGAGGTAATGGTTTCGATCGGGGCCGTGGAACACCAGGCAGAGGCGTAGGGAGCACTGATGCGAGACAGCCAGAGTTAGTCTATGCAGCTAGATGCCGAGAGGAGGGGATGCACCAGATGTCATAACCGGTACGTTCTTAATTTCTGGATTGCCTTTTTCTGCATTGATTGACATTGGGTCGACACATTCTTATGTTGCTAGTGTGATATTTGGAACTTTAAGCATAGACTCTAAGATTGCTTCTAGGGAGATGACTGTAATTAGCCCGTTAGGACAATCTATAGTGGTGAAAAAACTTTATAGGGATGTACCTCTAGAAGTTCAAGGGGTAGTTTTTCCGGCTGATTTGATGGAACTGCCGTTTGAGAAGTTCGATTTGATCTTAGGCATGGACTGGTTGGTGAAGTATCGAGTGAATTTGGATTGTGTAGCCAAACAGATGGTGTTAAGAACTCCTGAGGATGACGAAGTTTTAATGATAGGTGAAAGGAGGAATTATTTGTCAAATGTAGTGTCTGCCTTAAGGGCGGAAAGAATGGTGAAGAAAGGATGTGAGGCATTCTTAACTTTTTTTCGGGCTCTAGAAGCCAAGGAACTAACTGTAGGGATGTTAGAATAGTAAAGGAATTTTCTGATGTTTTCCCAAAAGAGCTCCCGGGATTACTGCCGGATCGCTAAGTGGAGTTCGGTATTGATCTTCTTCCGGGAACAGCGCCAGTGTCTATTGCCCCATATGGAGTGGCGCCAAAGGAGTTGGTGGAACTGAAAGCGCAGATTCAAGAACTGTTGGATCGGGGTTTCATCCGACCGAGTGTGTCACCTTGGGAAGCGCCGGTGCTATTCGTTAAGAAGAAGGATGGATCAATGCGTATGTGCATTGACTATCGTCAGTTGAACAAGTTGACGATCAAGAACAAATACCCGTTGCCGAGGATTGACGACTTGTTCGACCAGTTGAAGGGGGCTTCAGTTTTCTCAAAGATAGATCTAAGATCGGGATATCATCAGCTTAAAGTTAAGGAGATGGATATTCATAAGACGACGTTTTGTACTCCCTATGGTCATTACGAATTCTTAGTGATGCCGTTCGGGTTGACCAATGCACCAGCAGCATTTATGGACATGATGAACCGGGGTTTTCAACCCTATCTGGATCAATTCATCGTGGTGTTTATAGACGATATTCTGGTTTACTCAAAGTATGAGGAGGAGCATGATTCGCATCTTCGAGTGGTTTTGCAAATCCTGAGGAAGAAGCAGTTGTACGCCAAATTCAGTAAGTGCGAATTTTGGCTAAGGGAAGTTACCTTTTTGGGCCATGTAGTGTCTGCTGAGGGGATTAGGGTTGATCCTCAAAAGATTGAAGCTGTGTTGGATTGGAAGCCACCTAAGTCGGTGGTAGAAATCAGGAGTTTTCTTGGTCTGGCAGGGTATTATAGAAGGTTTGTTGAAGGGTTCTCTTTGATTACGGCACCATTAACCAAGTTGTTGCAGAAATGAGTTCTGTTTGTTTTGTCTGATAAGCAACAGGAGAGTTTTGAAAGGTTGAAAAGGATTTTGACGGAGGCTCTAGTGTTGATACAGCCTGAGGCTGGGAAAGAGTTCGTGGTTTACTGTGATGCGTCACACATAGGATTGGGATGTGTGTTGATGCAAGATGGAAAGGTGGTTGCGTACGTGTATCGGCAGTTAAGACCACATGAGGTGAATTATCCCACACATGATTTGGAATTGGCAGCAGTTGTGTTTGCGCTGAAGAGTTGGAGGCATTATCTGTATGGGGAGAAGTCCGTCATTTACACAGATCACAAGAGCCTAAAATACCTTCTCACCTAGAAGGAGTTGAATTTAAGGTAGAGGAGGTGGATCGAGTTGTTAAAGGATTATGACTACTCGATCGAATACCATCCGAGTAAAGCTAACGTGGTGGCAGATGCATTAAGTCGTAGGGTAATTTTTGACTTGAGAGCAATGTTTGCTCATCTCAGTTTATACGATGATGGAAGTCCATTAGCTAAACTTCAAGTGAAACCTTCTTGGGTTAGTCAGATTAAAGAGAAGCAGTGGGCTGATGAGTTGTTGAAGCCGAAGTTTCAGTTGGGAACAGATGGTGAGATAATAGAATTCAGTGTAAGTAGTGATCGGGTATTGTGTTTTCGAGGAAAGACTTGCATGCCAAAGGATCCTGACATGAGGCGTAAGATTTTACAGGAAGCGCATTGCAGCCCATACGCTATGCATCTTGGAGGAAGTAAGATGTATCAAGATTTGCGAGAATAGTTCTGGTGGCTAGGTTTGAAGCGAGAGGTAACCGAATTTTTGAGTAAGTGCTTGACGTGTCAACAGGTAAAAGTAGAACATCAGTTGCCGTCGGGGTTGTTGCAGTCAGTAAAGATTCCGCAGTGGAAGTGAGAAAGGATCACGATGGATTTTGTTAGTGGGCTACCTCTCACACCTACTAAGAAGGATGCGGTTTGGGAAATTGTTGATCGTTTGACAAAGTCTGCTTATTTCATACCGATTTCGTGTCGACTACTCTCTACAGAAGTGGGCTAAGCTGTATGTAGCAGAGGTTGTGAGGTTTCATGGGGTACCAGTGTCTATCATTTTAGAAAGAGACCCTAGGTTTACGTCGAGATTTTTGAAGGCATTGCATCAAGCGTTGGGTACAAAGTTGGATTTCAGTACAGCATTCCATCCGTAGTCTGATGGTCAGTCTGAGAGAGTAATTCTGATTTTGGAAGACATGTTGAGGGGTTGTGTCATTAATTTCAGGGGTAATTGGGAAGAGTTCTTACTATTGGCAGAGTTCGCATACAACAACAGCTACCAGTCTAGTATTCAAATGACGCCCTATGAAGCATTGTATGGGCAGAAGTGTCGTACTCCTACCTGTTGGACAAAATTGGGGGAACGTCAGATTTTGGGTCTAGAATTGGTTACTGAGACAGAGCAGAAGGTTAAGTTAATTCAAGCTCGGTTAAATGAGGCTTCTGATAGACAGAAGTCTTATGCGGATCTGAAGTGTAAGAACATAGAATTTGCAGTGGGTGACCGGGTCTTCTTAAAGGTGTCACCGTGGAAGAAGGTGCTAAGATTTGGGCGGAAGGGTAAGCTAAGCCCCAGGTTCATCGGGCCTTATCATGTGTTGAAATGTGTGGGACTAGTAGCCTATCAGCTCAAGCTACCTTCAGAGTTAAGTCAAATTCACGATGTGTTTCACATTTCGATGCTAAGACGCTACTGTTTGGATCCATCTCATGTTGTGCCAGTGGAAGAAATCGAAGTAAGGGCTAATCTATCCTTTGAAGAGGAACCAGTACAGATCTTGGATCGTGACATCAAAGTATTGCGTAGAAAATTAGTCGCTTAGGTTAAGGTGTTGTGGCGGAACCACGGTTCAGAAGAGGCTATGTGGGAGCCAGAGGATGTTATGCGGCAGCACTACCCTCATCTCTTTTGATCAGGTAATTTCGAGGCTGAAATTTCTTTATGGGGGTAGAACTGTAACATCCTAGTTTTGGGGGGGTTCTGCATCTAATGTATGTTGTGTGTGTATGTTGTGTTTTGTACGTTATTATGGTGTGTTTGGGGGTCCAGGGAAGGCTCGGGGTTAAGCCACGTTAAAGGGTTTAGAGTTTAGGGTTATATTATTATTTGGTCACATGGTGATCGGTGGCTAAGCCACCTTATATTATTATTTGGTTACATGGTGATCGGTGGCTAAGCCACGTTATATTATCTTTGGTCACATAGTGATTGGTGGCTAGGCCACGTATGAGGCATGTAGCGGATGGAGGGTTGATTGTAGAAATCCCCACGGTGTGATAGATTGGTACGGGTTGGCGTGTAGAGGATGGAAAAAGTAGGTTACGTTGGAACATGATGCATTCATTCAATCTTATGTCATCATGAGTGGGCTAAGGCCCAAATGCGATTGTGGGCCTCGAGCCGTTTATGTGTTATAGGGGATTTACACACTGAGTCTCGGTGACTTACCCCTTATTTAACCTTTCAGATAACTAGTAGATCGTGGATGTGGGAGCCGAGGCGGACTCGTGGAGGCCATGAAGTCTTTTCTTTCCGTAAATTTGTTTCCTACTTTATTTTATTTCAAATGGGGATTCTGTTATGTAATAAGGCCTTCCTAAGTTAATATTTGGTTTTTATTTAAATTGTCATTTGTTTAAAATTTGACACTATGCAAACTTGGTCTCAAAATTAAAGATGGGGTTTTCAAATTACGAGTAACACAAACAAACGCTTTCTTTCAAGGGTCACCAAGCTTAAAGAATATTAGAATAATGCAAATTGAAATTTTTCTTAAACTAACAAATCACTGTTTTCAAGACATCGCATTAATCGAAGAGTTTTCCAAATCTAAGGTTTTTCCCAAACTCAATAAAATTTTTTTTTACTTCATCCGGTAACATACCAGATCCGGTCGTAATGTTTAGGCCAGGTTTGGGGTGTTACAGTACTAATTGAAGGTGGTTTCTTAAATTGAGGTATTAATAGTGCAATTTAGCCAAAAATCAGAATTAGTGCTAGTCATCATTTGCATGTAATAGTGATTGGAATTTTTATTAGGTTTTATTATTAATGTATTATTAAATTTGATAAAACAATAAAGAAAATAAAAAGATGAAAGGTGTTCATCTTTCTTCCTAAAATGACAGAAAGTTAGCTAAAGAAAAAGAGAAGAAAACCTAGCTCCATTCGGCCTTATTTGAGTTTGATTAAGGTGAGTATTTAGCTTAGTTTTTAATAATTCTTACATTTTTTGAGATAGTTGTTTTGAGCTTTAATTAGCCCATGTTTAAACTTGTGATTTGCTTGTGTTCTTCATGAGATGCCATTGAAGAAAGCTTGATGTTTTTGTTGTTTAATGATGAAATATAAATTGTATGTGATGGGTTAACAAATATTGTTCTTGAATTTTTGATGAAGTTAGGTGATTTGGATTAAATTGTAAAAAGAAAACTTTTATAGATTAAAATGTGAAATAAAGGAGTAGTATAGGCTTGTAGTGAGAGGATGAAAATTCGGCTCTAAGGAATGGTGGCCAAATTTTGAGTATTTTGTGAAATGTGTAATAGGGGCTAAATTGTAAAAATTGTAAATGCTAGGGGTAAAATGGCAATTTGTATAATTATGTGTTTTTGGATTAAATTGAATGAAAATATATTTGAATGAGCTTAATTTGAAATTATATAGATCAAGAACAAAAAGAATCGGGATTAGATCTGGGAAAAGCAAAGTTGAACGAATAGCCGAAAAAATCAAATCCGTCGATTTCTTAGGTAAGCTTTTAATCAATTGGATTAAATTGAATTTTATTCTATATTATATGCATTAAATGATGGTAGGTATGTTAAATATCATAGTGCCGAATGTGTTAATGAATTGGTATGAGTTGGCCGAATGTAAGATTTGGTATATGTATAAATAAACCATGATTAATTGAGTTATTTGAATATATATGTATGGATTAAGAGATAGTTAAATGTGAAAATGAAATGAGAGAGATGATTGTTTTAAATTGGTGGATATAAGTTTACATGTATAATGGGTGTGCGTAATGGTATGTGATAGGAAAATTGAGTGGTGGTGACCATTTAAGTATGTGTATGTATGAATGAAAATGGAAATATAAGTGTTCTTATGAATAAAGGAAGGATCAGTCAAGGGGTACTATGTGTGCGAGTTTGAAAAACCGAGCACTGTGTGTGTGAAATCAGTAGAATGGTACTTTGTGTGCAGAAAAATAAGTAATGGCACTAAGTGTGCGATACATTACTACTATATGGCACTATGTGTGCTCTTTTTCAAGTAACGGCACTAAGTGTGCGATACGTTACATGGGTTGCACTGTGTATGCAGATTTTCGGACATTTCAAGGACATAAATTAAAGTATGGAGATAACCGAGAAGTGACACGTAGGTAAGTAATGCATGATAATTGAATAACTTAGTAATATTGAGGTAAGTTATTCTAGTATATGAAATTATAGAAATGTGATATAATCATTTATTTTTGAGCTTGATTCAAAATGGATAAATGGAATGTGAATGCTCGATTTTGAGATCTATTAGAAATGGTGATTGTTGAATGGTGACAAGTGTTGCTTATTTGTGTTTATGGATTAGTTAATGATCATGTTGGGTTGATTAAATTATATATTTTAACCAATGCTTAAAACTTACTAAGCTATGTTAGCTTACTGTATGTGTTTATTTAACTATTTTATAGATCTTGAAGTCGAAGCTCGAGCTCGGGGATCATCGTCCAAGTCAATCACACTATCATCTATCTTTGGTACCTTTTTGTTAAGTTGAACATTTGGAAACTATGGCATGTATAGGCTATATTATTATTTTGAGTTTATTTTGGTTTTGATGTACACAATGCCATGCGAAAATGGCTTTATTTCTATGTTTTGGGTTGGGTTGGCTTAAAATGATTAAGCATGTTGATAATGTATGTATGTGTTCGGTTTTGTAGTAAGCTTATTTTGGGAGCTTATACCATGATATTATGTATAGGTTATCTATAAATGTATGAATATGGTTTGAGTAAAACATATAGTATGTTTCGAATGTTGGATGATCTTATGTATGTATATATATACTTATATGTTATGTTAAATTATGAGATAACTATACTATACTTTACATATGTGATTATTGGATACGTGATAATAAAGATCAAATTTTGGTATATTCATTGTATAGATTCGGTCATGGTATTCATGAAATATATGAATATGAGTTTTTAATAGATTTGGGTTAAATTAACAATGAAACACTTGGTCTTATACGTGTGTTTTAGTATGTATCATTTATGTTTAGGGATAAATGACATTATAGGTTTTGTTTTCCAACTTGTATACATTCGCACATAATACATATGTTATTTTGAATGAGATTAAATATTATATGTTTGAGTTGGTTTGGCAAAATTTTTAGTAAGAGTTATTAGCTTAAAGTGTTTGGTACTTGTTGGTGGAATGATTGTAAACAAGGTGCATTTTCGGCCACTATGATTTACTTACCAAATGAATAGTAACTTATACTATTTGAATATAACTTCTTTTAGGTGTAATTGAATTATAGAAACATTATGAGTATATATATATAAATATGCTCGTAAATGTTTTACTATACATTGAAAGTATGACATTATTATTGGTGCATTCGGTTATAACCAAATTGAAAGATATATTGCTATGTTAAAATGATTTATATGTAAATGCTAATTTGGGGTTAGTCTAGTAATGCCTTATAACCCTAATCCAGTGACGGATATGGATTAGGGGTGTTACATTTGATTGGTATCAGAGCTACGGTTTAGTCGGGTCTCGGACTAACGTAGCCCGTTTGAGTCTAGCTATACATGCCATAATTTATAATGTGATAGTGTGATGACTTCTGACAGTGAAAGGTGTTTTCCTTCTTTTGTATAGTAAATGGATCCTGAGCCCGAGCGAGCCATAGCTGACGATGTCGAGAGTGTGGTGCCTGCTCCCGTGCAAGGGACCGCGCCGTATGAATCTCGACCAGCTGCGAGTAATCCTGACGATGGGGCTAAACAAGCCTTTCATAGCATAATGAATGATTGATTCAACCAATACATCCGGACCAATCTGGGTGTTCATCAATCCCCAAATCTGAATACTCCACCTGTAGCACCGGTGGTACTCCAACCATTAATCTTGAGAGAACAAATAAGCCTCCGGTCTACAGAATCAGAAAATACGGGGCTCAAGATTTTAGAGCCGAAGATGATGATGATGCAGAACGAGCTGAGTTTTGGCTCGATAATACAATTCGTGTTTTTGACGAACTATCTTGTACACCTGATCAGTGCCTGAAGTGCGCCATATCTTTGATACGGGATTCTACCTATTATTCATAGAATACTCTTGTATCGATTGTTCCTAATGAATGAGTTGCTTGGGACTTCTTTCAGACGAAGTTTTGAAAGAAATACATCAGCCAATGATTCATAGATTCAAAACGCAAGGAATTTCTCGAGCTTAAACAGGGTCGTATGATCGTATCTAAGTACGAGCGTAAGTTTGTGAGACTTAGTCGCTATGCTCGTGAGTGTGTTTCATCCGAGGCTACTATGTGCCGAAGATTCGAAGAAGGGCTAAATGAAGACATAAAATTACTGGTTGGCATACTTGAAATAAATGAGTTCGTGGTACTTGTTGAGCGAGCTTTTAAAGCTGAAGAGTTGGGGAAAAAAATGGAAAGCCGAGTTTGAAGCTAGAGACTTCCAAAAGAGATTAGCAGGTAAATTTCCTCAAATGTCATCCAAGAAGTTCAAGAATGATGGTAGCCGATCCAAAGCTAACACAGGGATCTCTATACGAGAACGACCACCAGTGAGTTCATGGGCTACCTCGATTGCTAGTGTTGGCAATACTAGACCGAATAAGCCCGAGTGCCAACATTGTGGCAGACGACATTTTGGTGAATGTTGGGGAAAATCTAATAATTGCACTTGCTACAAGTATGGTTCGCAAGATCATTTTATTCGGGATTGCCTGGAGACAGCTGAAATGGATATTGCTTAGAGTATGAGACCGAGCAGCGTTGCAGCTAGAGGTAGACTATCTCGTAATGTGAGAGGTAGGAGCAGCACTCAGAGAGGGACTTTGGATGTAGCTATTCGATCAAAAGCCCGTGTGCCTGCTAGAGCCTATACGATTCGTGCCAGAGGAGGCTTCATCTCCTGATGTCATCACCGGTATATTCACTCTCTTTGATACTAGTGTAATTGCTCTGATTGATCCTGGTTCAACCCATTCTTATGTATGTAAAACATTAGTATCCAGCAAGACTCTACCTGTTGAGTCTACTGAGTTTGTGATTTGGGTTTCGAACCCCTGGGCCGGTGTGTGTTAGTTGATAGAGTGTGCAAGAATTGCCCTTTAATGATTTGAGATTCGTGTTTTCTGACTGATTTGATGCTGTTACCATTTGATGAGTTCGATATTATCCTTGGTATGGATTGGCTAACAGTGCACGATGCAGTAGTGAATTGCAGATGAAAGACTATTGATTTGCGGTGTCAGAATAACGAGATAATTTGAATTGAATCTGCGGATTTGAATGGACTACCAGCAGTGATATCTTCGATGTTGGCTCGACAGTATTTGAGAAAGGGTTACGAAGCTTACTTTGCTTATGTGATTGATAGTAAAGTAAGCGAAAAAAAGATTGAATCTGTACCAGTTTTTTGTGAGTATCCGGATGTGTTCCCGGAGGAATTACCGGGATTGCCACCTGTTTGGGAAGTGGAGTTTGGGATTGAACTAGTGTCAGGGACAACTCCGATCTTGATAGCTCCGTATAGAATGGCACCGACCAAATTAAAAGAATTGAAAACTTAGTTGCAAGAATTAACAGATAGAGGATTTGCTCGACCGAGTTTTTCTCCCTGGGGTGCGCCAATCTTATTTTTGAAAAAGAAAGACGAAACTTTGAGAATGTGCATTGATTACCGACAACTCAATAATGTGACTATAAAGAATAAATATTCGTTGCCAAGTATCGGCGATTTATTTGATTAGCTTAAAGGAGCTTCAGTATTCTCAAAAATCGATTTGAGGTCAGGTTATTATCAGCTGTGAGTTAGAGACTTGGATGTACTAGAGACTGCTTTTCAGACGAGATACGGCCATTACGAGTTTTTAGTGATGCCATTCGGACTCACTAATGCCCCTACTGTTTTCATGGATCTGATGAATTGGGTATTCAGACCATATCTAGATCGGTTTGTGGTTGTATTCATAGATGACATTTTAATCTATTCACGTGACAAAACTGAACATGCCTAACACTTGAGACTTGTGTTACAGATTTTGCGTGATAAGCAGTTGTACGCAAAATTCAGCAAATGTGAGTTTTGGTTGAATGAAGTTAGTTTTCTGAGGCATGTCGTTTCATCATCGGGCATTCGGGTTGACCCGAGTAAAGTTTTCGCTATACTTGATTGGAAACCTCCGTAGAATGTTTCTAAAGTTCGTAGTTTTCTTGGACTTGCCGAGTACTATAAACGCTTCGTGAAAGGGTTTTCTATGATTGTAGCTCTGATGACAAAATTGTTGTAGAAAGACATTAAATTCGAGTGGTCAAAAAAGTGCCAGAAGAGTTTTGATCAGCTAAAAACTTCGTTAACGGAAGCTCCAGTGCTAGTTCAGCCAGAGTCGGGTAAAGAGTTCGTTGTCTTCAGTGATGCATCCTTAAATGGTTTAGGCTGTGTTTTGATGCAGGAGGGTAAGGTTGTAGCTTACGCCGCGAGACAGTTAAAGCCGCATGAAAAGAATTACCCGACTCACGATCTTGAGTTGGCTGCTATAATTTTTGCTTTGAAAATATGGCGTCACTATCTATTCGATGAAAAATGCCATATCTATTCGGATCACAAGAGTCTAAAGTATTTAATGACTCAGAAAGATCTGAATTTGAGGCAGCGACGATGGTTGGAACTGTTAAAAGACTATGAGCTTGAGATTGATTATCACCCGGGGAAGGCTAATGTGGTTGCTGATGCACTTAGCCGAAAATCACTATTTGCTCTTCGTGCAATGAATGCGGATGTAGCTATGGTTGATGATGGTGCGATTATTGCAGAATTGAAAGCGAGACCATTGTTCGTTCAATAGATTAGTAAAGCTCAAGATGTTGATAATGACTTAATAACAAAGAGGGGTCAATGTGGCTTGAGTGATGATTCAGATTTTCAGTTTGATGCTGAAGGATGCTTATGGTTTAGAAACCAAATATGTGTGCCTAAGAATCCTAAGTTGATTCGAATGATCTGTGATGAAGCTCATAATAGTAGGTTCTCAATTCACCCAGGTAGTACGAAGATGTATAACGACCTGAAACAACATTACTGGTGGCATGGTATGAAGCGAGATATTTCAGACTATGTGTCAAAGTGTTTAATATGTCAACAAGTAAAAGCCGAGCATCAGGTACCATCGGGATTACTTCAACCGATCATGATACCTGAGTGGAAATGGGATCGAGTCACAATGGATTTCGTATCTGGGCTGCCGGTGACATCGAGCAAGAAAGACTCAATCTGGGTTATTGTTGATAGATTGACGAAATCGACCCATTTTGTTTCGGTACATGAAACATCCTGAAATTTGAGATTTTATGTTTTACATTATACCATGCAATAGGCTAGTTAAAAATGTAAATGTGTATGTTTAGGGGTCCTAATAAGGCTTGGGGTTGAGTTGGGCTTTAGCAAAAATTTTTGTGTTTAAGCACTTAAGGGGGAGAAGGCAAGTAGCATCAAGACTTATGGAAATAAGTATGCAATTAGCTAGCACAAGAGGAGCTAGTAGCAAGGTGGTGAGGCGCCACATGATTGGGGCTTAAGGGGTGGAGTTCGAATCCCACCTAGTGCAAATTCTTTTGGATTTATTTTTGTGCTTCTTTCCAAAGTGTCGGCCATGGATATAAATAAGGTAAGGAAGACTTTTTATCGATGGAAAGAAGACTAAGGAATATGGTAAGGAGGAAAACAAGGGAAAAAGAAGGAAAGAAATAAAGGAAAGGGATAAGGGAGGGGGACATGTTGGCTGAATTTGTGGAAGGTGTTTGAGAAAGAATTTTGGTCAACACTCATCTTTTTGGTAAAGGTGATATACGGTTTTGGCAAGGGAAATGAGGGAGCCGAATTTCCTATAGCTTTTTACAAGTTTTGTGCATGAGAGGTATTTTCTCTTTTTGAACATTTTTGTGTTTCTTTTCCCAACCTTTTTCCTTTGTTTTGGCCGAAACACTCTAGCCATTTGTTCATTTTTCCCTTGTCTTGTCGTAACCCTCAATTCATTTTTTTGTTCATCTTCCCTTTATTGTTAGCCGAAATTGTCTAGCACTCTTTCTCTATCTTTTCTTTTCTTTTTCACCATTCCTTCAACTTTTCTCTCTTTCTCTTAAAACGACATTACCTTGTGGCCGAATCTTTTTGTTCATTTCTCTCCATAGCCGAACATTTTGACCCTTAATCTCTTCTTCATTATTTCTTTCTCTTCCGTGTTGGCACTCTTTTCTTTGATCGAATCGGTAAGTGGTTTCTTTCTTCTCATTTCATTTTCTTTTCTCCCTAGCCGAATGTGTGTCCATCACTATTCGGTTTTTCTATTTTGTTTCTAAACCAAAATATTGTTTTCCCCTTCTCTCTCAAATCGTAATCGTCTCTTCTTTTTCATAGTGTTTTAGTAGGTGGTCGAATATCACATCCTTGCCGATTCATCCGTAGTCATAAGCCCAATCGGTGGAAGTTGGATCTATTATTGTCAAGGTAAGGGATTTCTTCAAGGTTCATCTTGATATCTCTCAATACTTGGTTATTCTGCTAAAACGGATCGATGATTATGTTTAAACAATTATTCTAGGGACTAATCGCTTGTTCTTCTCTATTCGTTGATCCTTCGGAAGTCGTGGTAAGTCGAATCCTATCCCTAAACAACTACTTGCACTCATCATAGTATTTTCCAACTGAGACTTTTCCAATGGAGGCAAGTGGTAACGATTTGAAAGGAAAAGCGATTGGAGGACAAAAAGGGAGTGGATTTGCAATTCCTACTCCTAAGTTCAAACGTAGGGTGGTATCAGCAGTTCGGGATTTTCCACCAGGTTGTGGACCATCATCCGGTGAGAATAGACAAATCGTGGTCGTTTACGATACTAAGGGTAAGCGTTTCATTAGATCGTCTGATTTAGATTTGGATTAATTAAATCTCGTTTGTTGGATTAATTGAGTGTAATGGTGATTTAGGTGCCGACGGTCAAGAAGGTTTAGTCCTTATCGTAATCAGGTGTGTAATCTCACACCGAAATCCCGTAGATTTGTGATTCACTATTATGTTGGAAGAATAGATTGTTGTTGTTTTACAAGTCTAATATCCGTAATATAGCATGAATTGAATAAATGGCTTAAACATTATTATTTCTAAAATCTGTTAAAATCAGTATAAAAATTTGTTAAATTATGAAAATACCCTTATAGGCCGAATTATGAAAATGCCCCTATGGGCCGATTTACCAAAATGCCCCTACGGGCCGATTTGCTAGAATGCCTTAATGGGCCGAATTACCAAAGAACCATAATGGGTCGATTAACCTTAATAAATTACTTGATTAATGGTTCATATTTATATGTGGATGTTTTATGTTATTTTATTATGTTTGTGGCATTTTTACATATTGCATGGGTAGGAAAAATTGTATGGAGAACAGTGTAGCCTGGTGTGAGCATGGGGTGGGAAAAGTTGCATGGGGTGGCATTGCCACAATTTGTATATTATTGTGCTTAAATATAATTTCGGTGGCTTGACCACAAAAATACTATATGATAGCAGTTTGACTGTAAATTTGGTGTGAGCGGCGGGGTGGGGTGACTTGATCCCTACAGATGTGATTGGCTGGTCGGGGGTGTGATGGATGGATGGGTTGGGTTGCATACATTTACTTCATTTAGATATTACTATGTAAATGGGCTATGGTCCAAGATGATACTATACGGGTTCAGGCCCAGTGGATGACGGTAAGGGGGATTATACACTGAGTTCTAGTAACTCACCCCTTCTTCTTAATCCTCGCAGGTAATGCTCAGTGACGAGGACTTGGGGCCATGGATGACTCGATGGAGGCCATACTTTTGAAATAATAATTTCGAACTTTAGTAAATTAGTTTTCCGCTTTATTTCATTACTTTTACTATTTTGGGTTTTAAAGTTGTAATAAGGCCTCTGACATATTTTTATTTTCATTTATGTTTAGTCGTACTTATTATCTTTCTTGAATTATTTTAAATGGGAACTTTCTAAAATCATAAATAACGGTTTTCCAAAAGTGATTAACAAAAAGGTTTTTATTAATATATATATATGAATATGAGTTTTTAATAGATTTGGGTTAAATTAACAATGAAACACTTGGTCTTATACGTGTGTTTTAGTAATTATCATTTATGTTTAGGGATAAATGACATTATAGGTTTTGTTTTCCAAGTTGTATACATTCGCACATAATAGATATGTGATTTTGAATGAGATTGAATATTATATGTTTGAGTTGGTTTGGCAAAACTTTTAGTATGAGTTATTAGCTTAAAGTGTTTGGTACTTGTTGGTGGAATGATTGTAAACAAGGTGCATTTTTGGCCACTATGATTTACTTACCAAATGAATAGTAACTTATACTATTTGAATAGAACCTCTTTTAGGTGTAATTGACATTATAGAATCGTGATGAGTATATATATAAATATGTTCGTAAATGTTTTACTATACATTGAAAGTATGACATTATTATTGGTTCATTCGATTATAACCAAATTGAAAGATATATTGCTATGTTAAAATGATTTATATGTAAATACTGATTTGGTGTTAGTCTAATAATGCCTTATAACCCTAATCTGACGACGGATATGGGTTAGGGGTGTTACATGAATGATTTATGCTAAGTTTATTTGTATATGGCTTACTAAGCTTTTGAAAAGCTTACTCTGGGTGTGTGTTTACTCTGTTTTATAGGTTGTCAAAGCTACGAAAGGCTCGGGAAGCGTCAAGAATCATTACCACACTATCAAACTCAACTTTGGTACTTCTGAAATGTGTACATATCTAAATATGGAATGTATAGGCTAGTCATATTGGGTTTAGTTTGAAATATGTATAAATAGCCATGAGATGTGGCTAGATAAATGTTGATGATATGTATGAGTAATTATGATATATGATGCTTGTTTTAGTATGGCTTGATAGTTAATGAAATGGCCAAGACTTTGGTAAGCATATGAGAGCATTATGAGTATGTATGTTTGAGCAAAGGAATGGTTATATGAAAGGTAAATGTGGATGAATCTTGCTTGAATATATGCATGTGTTTTAGTTGTGCAAATTGGCATGGATGGAAATGAAATAGAATGTGGAGACTTGTTGATTAGTTGGCATATCTTTGATTGTCAATTGTGTATGATATGAATTTGTATATTGTTTGTAGGTATAACCCTAATGTGGGTGGCATTATGGCCTTGCAAATGGCTTGTTTTGTTTACACGGTCGTGGTACACAGGCGTGCCTAGTGGTCGTGTGATCAAGTCAGTATCTAGCTTAATTTCACACGGCCATAGCACATGGGCGTGTCTGGTAGCCGTGTGGATAAGTCAGTATGCATGCTCTGTTTTGGCACGACCAAGACACATGGGTATGTCTAGTAGCCATGGGAGGCACACGGCCTACCTACATGGGCGTGTGACCTCTACAGCTTTGATAAAGTTTTAAATTTTCGAGAACTTCCGTGTGTATTCGGTTTAGTCCTGACCCTATTCTAAAGCATGCTTAAGGTCTCGATGATATATAAAAGGGACACTTAGATTCCGATTGATGATTTGTATTACTAAATGTCTGTAAAAGTTTCTGATATGTCCGTTAACTCCTTTAATCCTATTCCGGAAACGGATACAGGTGAAGGGTGTTACAATTCATATCGTCCCTGCCAAATCCATTTTTTTGAAAAATCAGGGTTGACTTTAAAAATGAAAATGGAGTCGCCACCAATCTTTTTTCGAGGTGTGATCGGATCACTTTGATATTGATCACTAAAACATTTTGATTTAATTAAACAATGATTTTGGCCTACAAAATTCGAGAAAACGGGTTCGGGAGTCAGTTACGCACGAGGAAGGATTAGCACCCTCGTAACGCCCGAAATTGGTACCTAATTGATTAATTAACGTTTTAATGTCAAAAATTTGAAAAGATTTTAAAATATGATCCTCTTTATTTGAAAGAAAGCTTGAATAAATGAAATTGGATGCTAAGACCCTCTTATTTTGAAGAAGTAAAATATAAGTTAGGGCACAATTTCTCAAAATTCTAAATACAGAATATTGCCTTTATTTTTAGAAATCCTTACCTCGAGATAACAAAATGTCACATCTAATGAGTTAGGACACAACATTTTTAAATTCCCGAGAATAAGCTTTTATTTAACTTATATGCTTTGATTTAAAAAGGATAATTTGTTTTTTAGACTCGACGAGAAAAATCGAAACCCAGTAAGTTAGGGTACGATTTCTCGAAGCTCCCAAATTTCGAGCCTTGCCTCATTGTGAAAACAGTTTGAACCAGAATGTAGCAATAAAATGAAATGCATTTTTATTTAAACGATGGTTTGTGAATAAAATCATTACACCAATAAATGTCAAGATACAAATACTAAAAGGAACACTTCGAGAAAATTACACGACGTAATATTCTTCAATGCTAATACAAACAATCAAAAGAAAGTATTATAACATAAAATAGCTAATAACACCAATAGTGCAATGACAATGCTATGGCTAACATGAAAATAATAATAAAAGTGACGAAATAACAAAACCTATGTAACACCCCAGACCCGGCCTAGAAGTTAGGCTCGAATTCGGCTTGTCACATCAAAGGCATATTTCAAAATGATTTTGCTAAGTTAAATTTTAGGGCCCAAAAGCCCAAAACCCATGAGTCTTGTTAAGTAATGATAAAAGCCCATTTTATAGCTTCAAATATTTCGAAAACCAAGTTTAAGCATAAGAAATTTACTTTAATCATTAAGTAAACAGTTAAAACATCAAAACCCAAAATTTAAAATCAATTCAAAGTATAAGGTCTTATTACATCCAACGAAAGTAAAGCAACTAAAATCATGTCCTTTGGAACAAATAAATAAACGTAAAAATTTAAACATCTTGTAGTGTGGCCATCTCCGAGTCCTCTCCCACGTCGAGCCGTTTACTGAGGATTACCTGAAACTTTAAATAAAGGGTGTGAGTTTCAAAACTCAGTGTGTACAACCCTTGGCAATCAAACCAACATACAAATATTCACATTGGGCCTAAGCCCTATCGAAATCAGTGGTCTTGGGCCTTAGCCCACAATGACCTCATATCATATCATATCATATCATATGCAAGACAAGGTAATGCAAAACCCTCCCAAAAATCCACCCGCTACACACACCATTTCCCTTCCAAACCTACACACCTGCAGGGATTTCTAAATCCACCCACCCATCCTCTACACACCAAGGTAGCACTCACAGCAACACTACCCAACGTTGCAGCAAAGCTGCTAATCATATAATGGGCTTAAAGCCACTGGTGGATCCACAGTCGTCAAGTGACTATGCGATCCTCAAATCTTCCTCCGTACCGTAATTCCCACCCATATGCATCCTAAGCAGAATATCATATCAATGCAACATGCACATGAGTAACATCCACAAAACTCATACTCATCACATAGGGGTATTTTCGTCATTTCACAACCTAAGGGTATTTCCGTAAATCTACTCTACCGGGGTATTTAGGTAATTTTCCAAAATAGAGGTACATTAGAAATTTTGTAAATCAGGGATGTTTTGGTAATTTTGCAACCTATGGGTATTTTGGTTATTTTAAAATTAAGGGTATTTTAGTAATTCTACAAATCTAAGGGTATTTTGGTAATTTACAAATCTAAGGGTATTTTGGTAATTTACAAATCTAAGGGTATTTTGGAAATTCAAAGATCAGGGGTGTTTTGGTCCCTCTCGGGTTTTAGTTATGAACTTCGGCCCATTAACAAGTCCTTATGGTCAAAGTGAAAAGACACTATGCGCCAGGTAGGATTCCAGAGAAGAGGAGGTGGGCCGCTAAGGCTGTTTAAGTACCAATGTCTCCCTAGATCCAATCCTAGACATGCACATGCCCGTTACCACACTCTAACCTAGTGACTTGTCCACAGACAATGTTTAATTATTATAAAGTCTTATGCGGTTTTAGAACTGTTCAGTACTAAGCCTAAAGTCCATAAAACCCTAGCATACTAATCTACGTCCCCCATAAAGCTCATCAACCCATCTTACGTTCATATAACCCAAAATGGCCACATTACATTTTTACGACCCACTAGGCCCAAATCTCAGTCATATGACCCATTAGGCCCAAAAAAAATTCAGATCATGTATCATGCATGCCTAACCCAATTCATATAATCAAATTAACCCATTTCATCAAACTTAGCCTCAGGGCCCACCGATCCCATTTAGCCACTTTCGGCTTTTCGACTTTTTGGCATTACCGATTTCGTGTATGCATAGTGTTTGTACACACCTGGATACCACGACGTGCTATTCTATCCTTAGCCTTGATCCTACAACCAACCAACCTTCAATCAACCATTCATACTTAATCAAAATATTTACTCAAAAGCCGAAACCTTACCTTAACCTTACCGTGTGCCACTGGGTTCTAATGGCCCTTCCTTCGCTACTAATCACAAGTGTTCCCTAGATCTGCACTCACACATACACCATCAAAATTTGGGTGACTCGTAATCCACACAAGTCATCCACACATTCGGCCATTCTCTTCAACCATAATCAAGTTGAGTATCCTTACCCTTGCTAATGATCCTACCACACTTGCAATCTCCGATCCTTACCATTGTTAATACAAGATCACCGATAATGAAAAATTAGATCGCCCTTCAGCTTTTAACAAAACATACTAAAGGGAGTTAACAGAATACTTACCGAATCACCAACCCTAGATCCTGTGGCCTAGATAACTACCAAACGAGATTCAGCTTTTAACCTTGACAGAGAGTAGCTACCAACTGATTTTTGATAGAGAAAAACAACAAAGATTTGGCACTAATGGGGATTTTGGCAAAGAAGGATGATGGTAATTCGGCAAAGAAGAGAATTTGGCTATAGGGGAATTTGGCTTTCAGAGAAAGAAGAAGAACACAACTCTAATAGGAATTTCGGCAAAAAGAATGATGGGTTTTCTTTTTGGCAAATGAAAGAATTTGGCTGAGGGGGAGAAAAGGAAGAAATAACAGAACCCAAGGAACCCTTCAATGAATTCGGCACCCCCTTTTTATAGCCAAAGTCGAATCCTACCTTCCCCCCACAGTCTTATTGGCACCAACTCCTCCCTCTCCTCATCTCCTGACTTTTCTCCTTGATAACACCTTAATCTTATCCGAGATTTCCTCCATATCCAACACACCTGTTTACCTGAAACTCTCCACGGCAAGAGTTCAAAACCAACACAACTCTGGCTGTCCATACAATAAAATAAACACTCCACAAAATACCACTCCTAAGCCTCGAACCTTGGATCTCTTCAGGTTACAACACGCCTCCTTATAACTCCCAAGTGACGCCACTTACCACTGGACCACAAGTCACTGTTCCCTAAGGCTAAAACCAAAATTTTTCCTTTACCCTTACTTGATCCCAGGACATCTCCAACACCCCTAGACACTCCAAATTCATTAATCCTCAAAGCCCACATGCCAATTGTCATTTCTCTCGCTCAGTTAAAAAAATTTTCTGAAATCCAAAGCCCAAAGCCCAATAGGCCCAATTCTTATATGCCCAAATTCAGGATGTTACAATCTAAATCTTAAAAAAAAGAATAAAAAACATGAAGTAAATTTTTAGAAACCTATATAAAATAAAAACTAAGAAATAAAATAAAACTTTATACAAAAGAAATAGAATATAAAAATAAAATAAAATATATACAATGAAAATTATATATAGGAAAATGATAGATAACAAAATAATTTAAAAAAACAATATAGTAAATTTTAAAATGGATAATATATACATATATGTAGTAGAATAAAATAAATAACATATAATTTAAATAAATAATATGTAAAAAAACTTAACCAAATAACAAAACAATTAAAAATACAACAAATTTTAAATAAAAAAAAAGGTAAAACTAGATAAAATATAAAAGATAATATATACAACAAGTAAAAAAAATATAAAATAAAATAATCTAGTGAAATAAAAACAAAATAATGTAATTAAAATAAATAACAAAATTTAAAAAGGTTTAAAACGAAGACTAGATTAAAACGCGCGCCCTATCATAGGGGTCAATTGGGCAATTATACCCTATCACCAAGACGACGCTGTTCTAATATCCACATTTAAATGGCCTAAGGACCATATCGAAACACAAGAAAAAATTCAGAGCCAATTAATAAGATAAAGGAAAATATAAATCGGATGAAATTGCATAGCGATAGAAAATGAAGAGGGATCTAAAGAGCAAATAGCTCCTTTATGAAAAATGTGCCGATCCTCCCCGGGTCGGCTCAACGCGCGGATATTAGCCATGAAATGACGCAGTTTTGTGTCTTAATGACCCACTCCAAAACGACGTCGTATAAGTTGGCTTTAAATACCAAAAACGAAGGTTAAAATCATTTTAAACCATTCATGTTTAAAAAAACAACAAAAACTCTCTGAAAGCTCTCAGAGTTCTGGCCTGGGACTGGCCTAATTTTGTCATCGAGCTGCCGTGCTCCACCACCGTCTGCCGTTGCATGCGATGGTTAGAGACCCCAAAAAATAGCCATTTGAATCTTTTATTGCACCCTAGACATAAATATAAACACAGAACAGCCAAATCCCACACCCAAAATCTGAATAAAAACAGATGACTCTTCGAATTTGGTTTCTCCGATCGCCAAAAAGAAGGTAAAATCCTTATCCTAACAGTGTTTATGATGTATTTCCGTATTTAATACTAGAATAGATATACAAAGATTGGTGAATACCTTAAACAGAATCCTTGTATTCTTTGATTTTTTTTCTTTGATTTGCATTCGTAAAATCGAAAACAACTCCTTTACAGGTTACCTTCGGCCCCTCTTTATAGTTGATTTAAAGAATAAGTAATAAAAGAAAATACAAAAAAGCTTTAGATCTCTGTTATGCATTTGCTGGCCATTTTTTGTATACTGTTGCTATTTTGTTTCTTTTTGCAGGCGAAACCATCGTACAGAGGAAGATGCCGTTCGTGGGGTGACGTGGAAGCCCGAAAGCATGGATAGCATGGGGCTGCAGCGCCAAGAGGTTCTAGAAACCTTTAGGGTTTCTGAAACTCCAATCAATTTTGGGTCACTCGGGCCTGTTCAACATTGGGCTACTGTAATTAGCTTGGGCCATCTGGGCTGGTGTTAAACTTGGCTCTTATTGTAAATATGTTTTATATTTGGGCTACAATCTGAATTTGGGCTTATGTAAACTGTAACTGGACTTTCATAATTAGGTTTTTGTATTTATCTTTGTTTTAATTTGGTTTGGTTTTCTTATTCTTGGTTTCTGAATGGGCCCAGGCAAATTGGGCTAATTACAGCTGCCCTTCTTTGCGCGTTGTAGTGTAACAAAAATGGAGCAAAGGCTTTTAAGAAAGGCCAATTTTGCCCGATCTTGCCGAATGTTACCTTCTTGACACTTCTTTTCTTTAAGTAACCTCATTCCATCCCACTGCATCTTCAGGGGTATAGGAATTGGTCCTTTGCTTCAAAAAATTTTTAGGGAGAAGAGATTTGTAACTTCAATCTACTCCATTGGAACTTTAAAGAATGGATAATTTCAACCTTCTCCACTATAACTTCAGGGAGATAAGGTTTGTGTATTTTATTCCTGCTCCACTGCAACTTCAGGGAGATAAGGATAGCGGCTTCAATCTGTTTCACTGCAACTTTAGGAAGATAAGATTCGCCATAACATGTTGCTTCAATTTGTTCTAATGTGACTCCAGAGAAGTAAGATTTGCTTTCTTTAGACCGCTCCACTGCAACTTGAGGGAGATAAGACTGATGGCTTAATTCTGCTCCACTGCCACTTCAGGAAGATAAGATTCGCCATAATTTGTAGCTTTAATCTATTCCATTGCCACATCAGGAAAACAAGATTCATTATCTTTAGTCTACTCCACTGCAATTTCAGGGAGATAAGATTGGTGGCTTCGATCTGCTTCATTGCAACCTCAAGTAGATAAGATCCGCCATTTCCAATCTACTCCATTGCAACTTCAAAGAGAAAAGATCTACGAATTTAATCTGCTCCACTGCTACTTCAGGGAGATAAGATTTGTGGGTTCACCGATATTGCCACACCTTCCTCTAGGGGACATGACCTGTAGAATCGGTTTCATGGGCATATGCTTGTGCCTAGTGATTAGGATGCTATGATCAAAATGAATCAAATGCACCTAACTAGATGTGTTATGAATGGTATATGAATGCACACATTGAGCTCGTTTCGCTAATAATTCATTATCAGATTTCTGAGCAACACATATCTATTGTAAAAACAACGATTTTCCTTTTAACTTAGTTAACATAGAACTATCATCAAAAAAATCTAACTAAGCATTCAAAACACGTAGTGCAAACAATGATTTTCTACTCAATGCATCAGCAACAACATTTGCTTTACTCGGATGATAATCTATCACGAGCTCATAATCTTTTAGTAGCTCTAACCATCTTCTTTGATGCAGGTTCAAATCTTTCTGAGTCATCAGATATTTCAGACTTTTATGATCTGAAAACACATGACATTTCTCACCATACAGATAACGGCGCCAAATCTTAAGTGTAAATACAATCGCAGCTAGCTCAAAATCGTGAGTCAGATAGTTCTTTTCATGAGGCTTCAATTGTCTCGAAGCATAAGCTACAACTTTACCTTCCTGCATTAGAGCACATCCCAGATCGTTTAATGAAGCATCACTGTATACAACAAATTCTTTACCCGATTCTGGCTGTACTAACACTGGAGCTTCTGTTAACAGAGTTTTCAACTGATCAAAACTTTTCTGACATTTATCCGACCATTCAAATCTAACTTCGTTCTAAAGTAATCTAGTCAACGGAGTAGCTATCACTGAAAATCCTTTTATAAATCTGTGGTAATAACCGGCTAAACCCAGAAAACTACGGACTTCAAATACATTTCTTGAAGGTTTCCAATTCAAAGTAGCAGAAATCTTACTCGGATTCCAGAAGCTGATACAATATGTCCCAGAAAACTAACCTCGTGTAGCCAGAATTCACATTTGCTGAATTTGGCGTACAATTACTTTTCTCTCAAAGTTTGTAACGCAATTTTTCAATGTTCAGCATGCTCATTTTCATCACGTGAATAAATTAAAATGTCATCTATGAACACCACAACCAATTGATCTAGGTACAGTCTGAAAATTTTGTTCATCGGATCCATAAAAACAGCAGGAGCATTGGTTAGTCCAAATGGCATAACTAAAAACTCATAATGCCAGTACGTCGTTCTGAAAGTAGTCTTCAGAATGTCTGAATCTTTAACTCTCAACTGGTAATATCTCGATATCAGATCAATCTTAGAAAATACAGTAGCTCATTTTAACTGATCAAATAAATCGTCTATTCGAGGCAACAGATATTTATTCTTTATAGTCACCTTATTCAACTGACGGTAATCGATACACATCCTTATCGTGCCATTTTTCTTTTTCACAAACAGAACAGGAGCACCCTAAGGTGAGAAACTCAGTCTAGCAAACCCTCTATCTGTTAATTCTTGCAACTGTGACTTTAACTCTTTCAACTCTGTTGGTGCCATTCTATAAGGAGCTATCGATATAGGTGTAGTACTATGCAGTAAATCAATGCCAAATTCGACTTCACGAATCGGAGGTAAACCCAATAACTCTTCAGGGAACACATCCGAATACTCACAAACAATAGGCAGTGATTCAACCTTCTTCTCAAACACTTTTGAATCAATCACATAAGCGAAATATGCCTCACAACCCTTTTTCACAAAAGTCTGAGCTTTCAAAACAGTTATCATAGCAGGCAATCCATTCAAATCATTAGACTCAACTCGTACAATCTCATCATTCGGACATCTCAAATCAATAGTCTTTCTTTTACAATTCACAATAGCATCATGCAAAAACAACCAATCCATACCCTGAATAATATCGAACTCACCAAACGGCAAAAGCATCAGATCAGCAGGGAAACAGATATCTCGAGACATTAATGGACAATTCTTGCATACTTTGTCAATCAGAACACTTTTACCTAAGGTGTTCGATACTTTTATAGAAAACTCAGTAGACTCTACAGGCAAAGTCTTGTTGAATACTAAATTCATGCATATATACGAATGCGTAGAACCAGGGTCTATTAAGCAATCACAGAAGTATCATAAAGAGTAAAAGTACCCGTTATAACATCTGGAGGTGAAGCTTCCTCGCGAGCACGAATAGCATATGCTCTGGCAGGCGCTCTAGCTTCGGATCTGACAACATTGTCTCTCGTAATTCTCTGACTACCACTGACATTTCTTACATTCTTCGAAGATCTACCTCTTACAGGTGCATTATCAGATCTCAGATTCGGAACAGTCTCTGGCTCAACAGACTAAGGGCAATCACGGATAAAATGATCAAATGATCCACATCTGAAGCAAGCTTTGTCATTAAGTCTACAACTTCCCGGATTCCTTTTTCCATAATGTTTACATTCAGGTCTCTCAGATCGAGCATTGCCAATGCTAGCCACCGAAGTTGCTGGAGTTTTAGAACTCATTTGCGGTCTAGATTGATTTCTATTCGAATGTCCCACATTATCTCTGGAACGACTTTGATTATCTCTGAATCTTTTCGGAGCAGACTGAAATGATTAACTCTGAAATTTCTTTGTCATATCTCGAGCTTCAGACTTAGCTTTTCTTTTATCTTTCCCAAGTGCCTCAGCTTTGCACACTCGATCAACAAGTGTAACGAACTCTTTTATTTCTAAAATCCCGACTAACAAACGAATGTCTTCATTAAAACCATCTTCAAACCTTTTGCACATTATCGCTTCAGATGATACATATTCCCGAGCATACTAACTCAATCTCATGAACTCTCGTTCATATTCTGAAACAGTCATTCGACCTTGTTTTAGTTCCAGAAATTCCTTTCACTTTTTATCGACGATCTTTCACTGATGTATTTCTTTCGAAACTCGATCTGAAAGATGTCCCATGTAACTCGCTCTTTCGGAACAACAGAAATCAAAGTTTTCCACCATTGATAAGTTGCATCTCGAAGTAATGACACGACACACTTTGTGCATTCTTCCGGAGTCAAAGACATTTCGTCGAATACCTATATAGTATTTTCTAACAAGAACTCAGCCCTTTCAGCATCATCATTATTAGTAGCCCGAAACTCTTCAGCCTCATACTTACGGATCTTGTCAACCGGAGGCTTATTCCACGGATTCAGATTTGCAGTCTGAGGTATATCAGATGTCTGAGGGGGATTAACCGGGGCGGGGGTTGCGAAACAGACGGGTTATTCTTGATAAATTGAGTGAACCACTCACTCATCATTTGGAAGAAAGCTTGTTTAACTTCTCCCTCTTGACCGTTCGTAACCGGTCTCGAGTTAGAGGGCGCTGTCCCTTACCCGGGAGCAGGCGCATTACTTCCTACGTCGTCAGCTACGACTCTTTCAGGATCCATTACTATACGAAAATCACATTTTACACGTCAGGATTTATCACACTATAACAGTTCAGACATATGGCATGTATAGCTAGGCTCTGACACGCTATGTTAATCCGAGAATCGACTAAACCGTAGCTCTGATAGCAACCAAATGTAACACCCCTAATCCGTATCTGGCGTCAGACTAGGGTTAAAGGCATTACCGGACCGATCAAAAACATTTTCAAAAGTTCATACATTCATCCATTAATTACAAACATATTGTCCCCTAGTACGGTCAACGAGACCTAAAACATGCTTATAAACCAGGTCAGGACTAAACCGAAACAGTTACAGACATTTTCAGAAATTTAAAACTTTTCTAAGTTTCAAGGGATACACGCTCATGGGGGTAGGCCGTGTGCTTTCCACGGCAGCTAGACAGACCCGTGTGTCCTCCCCATGGTCGAAACTGACTTAGTTCCTATGGCCACCAAGCACGCCCGTGTACCGTGGTCGTGGTCGACCTGTCAAAACCACACGGCTACCAGGCACGTCCGTGTGCCGTGGCCGTGTGCCCTTAGGCCATATACTAACTTACACCCACGGTCATTAGGCACCCCCGAGTGCCATAACCGTGTAACATTATAGACCATTTTCAAGGCCAAAATGCCACCCACATGGGTCATACCTACAAGCAATGTTTACCAACTCATTTCATACACATATGACAAGCAAAAACATACCAAATTGACCATTCAATCTATACATCCAATACAAATTCCAAACATGCTAAATTACAAGGTTAAAACTCATCTCATCACAACATATTTCATTCATTCACTTAATTAAAACTTAACCATTTCATGTGTCATCTAAACATGTTTCTCACATCACATTCATTCGAGCAAAATTCACAACTTATAACTAGCCAAATCACTTGGCTAAATTCTTATAACAACTTATACCAAATACTAGTCTATACATGCCATATCTAGCTATATACATTTCCAAAATGTACCAAAATGAGTTTAGTAGTGTGATGACGATCCTTGACGGTCCCAAGCCTTCAGTAGCTTTGACGACCTATAGAATAAAGAAAACATACACACAGAGTAAGCTTTCCAAAAGCTTAGTAAGTCATATACAAATAAACTTAACATGTAAAACATTTAAGCCTATAGAAACATTGGCACAATTCATATTCATAGTATATTTCTCTCGTATATGCATTAAACCATATCCTTGGCCAAATTTGCCACATTCATCAATTCAAGAATCACATGTATATACATATCTCTTACATAACTATTCTTATATCTCATTCACATTCTCATATTCAATTGTACATTTCTTCAAATCAAAAATCACTTAGGTACTTACCTTTTTATACACATTTAGTGTACATGTGAGACGTATCTGAAACGAACATACATTCACGTATTTGTTCTTAGCTCGGAAGTTCAATTCATATCTCAAACTTGCCCGTTGAACCGCAAGGAATCTAGTAGGATACTCAGAAAGCTCAGAATAGTTGTACAATAACAACGTCCCAAACAAGATCTTACATATAATCAAATATCGATGCCACTGTCCCAGACAGGGTCTTACAGGAATGAATACGATGCCGATGTCCCAGACATGGTCTTACACATAAAGATCATATCGGTGCCAACGTCCCAGAAGTGGTCTTACACGTAACGCTCATATCGATGCCTACGTCCCAGACGAGGTCTTACCCGAAACCTCAAATCAACGCCAACATCCCAGACGTGGTCTTACATGATAAAACAGAACAGATACCTATGTCATGACATAGCTAATCCTATCTATTCCTAGGTTCAAACAGGTCTTCTTGGATATTGGCACTAAGTAATCCTTATCTTGGAATTCATGAACAGATCATATCATAAGTATTCATCGATAACAATAGTCTTAAGAACATACATAATTCAATACGAATAAGTTTATTTGCATAATGACTTACTCCAGATTCGATCTAACAGAAACAGAAATAGCTACTCGGTTACTTTCGCTTTTCTGCGATCTATGACCGTTTTCCTTAGTTCTTGATCTAAACATGTTCAGAATTAACCCTTTTGTTCACTAATTCATTCAATTCAATCCAAGGGCACACATTTAGGGCTATTTACAAATTAACCCTCACTTTTGCACAATTTATCAATTTAGTCTATTTTTCTTAAAACATCAAATTCACAAAATCATCACACATCCAAGCTTAGCCGAATGCTCATGTATATCATATAAGCCCATGTTTTCCATCAAATTTGCAATTTAGTCCCTCAAATAACTATTTTCTCAATTTAGCCCTAATTAGCTAAATTCATCAAAAATTCAAGAACAAAGTATGTTCATCTAGCTCAAATCTTTCATTTAACACCATAAATCATCACAAAGCTCAATATATCATCAATGGCACATTTCATGAACAACATCATTTCATCAAGTTCAGACATGGGCTTGATAGTAGACAAAGCAACGATTGCAAAAATGTAAAAATTATCAAAAACCGACTAAAAACTTACCTTGAATTTGGCTTGTAAGTAGCCGAATATGCTAGGCTTCAAAGCTTTCTTTTTCTTTGTGTTTTTCGGTCAAAAGAGGAGAAATAAAAGATGAACACTCATCTTTTGTTTCATTAATCTAATGTTAATAATTCAATTACCAAAATAGCCTTCATTCATATAATTAAAACAATTATACAATATGGGCATTTGAGACTTTTATCCATCCACTATCTATAATTTGGTATAATAAAAACATAAGGCCTCCACCTTAACAAAGATACAACACACTGATACTTTAACAAATAGCAAGCAACTTTCACATTTAATGCAATTCCATGCTTTTGTCAATTTAAGCACATAAACATGAAAATTAGCTTACGAAAATTTATCACATGTTTAAAAACTCATCAATGGCACAAAAATAATATTAAAATATTATTCAGACTCGGATTTATGGTCCCGAAACCACTATTCCGACTAGGGTATAAATCGGACTGTTACAACTCTTGTCATTGATATCCTAGAACCTGTTGTAGGTACAAAAGAATATACAAAGAATGAATGAATTTAAGAATAATTATTTGTATGGTATGATTTTGAATGAAATGAAAGAATGATTTGGAAAAAGGTCCAAGGAAGGAAAGAATCTAACATAATACTTGTATGGAAAGAATGAAAGAATCTAAAAGAATGAAAGAATATTTACTCAAAATGATATCAAATATGTATTTCATAATGATGTTTGGACATAAGCCTATTTCACAAAGGAATTCTTATTGCTTCCAGGCTTAAAGCAAAAAGTATGTTTTGAACATTACTCTAAGTAAGCTCTAAAAACTACAGGAATTTCTTCTGCAGTCCAATTGTTCAGAACACTCCCAGGTTCATAAGGGCGGATATCTGACAATGTCCCTCTTTTAGTTGTTTCTTCATATATGGCATTGATGTGAACATTTCCTAACATTTCTTCAACACTTTCTTTCCCTGGCGTCCTTCGATCGGGATGAATAATCTGTCTTGATAGAAAAGCTTTGGATATGTGAGTGAATATAATTGGTTCCCATTTGATTTCTTCCCCACTCGCGCGTGCCCTTCTTCTTTCTTGCCTTTTTTCCAGTTCCTTCCTTCTTTGTCTCACATCTGGCTTGTACACTAAGCCAAAGCAGTCATGCTTGTCCTTCAGCATTGGAGCCTCAAATCTTCCCTGAAGATGTCTCCCTAGTCCTTTTCCCGATAAATCTCCCTTTCCTACCATCAGTTGTAATCCCATCCTTGTAGCCTTGCGTATTTTTGGCATTGGAATCTTGTTCCCTTTAGTAATGAATGTTGCATTCACAAACTCTAAAGACCAAAAAGAACATTCAATTGCCTCATCATTTGTCTCTAAGTACGGTGCATCACTTGTTACGGCCATGATAATATCTTACTCGACATTTATCATCACGAGTCGACCTTCTGATACTAGCTTTAACTTCTGATGTAGTGACGAAGGCACTGCCCCTACTGAATGTACCCAAGGTCTTCCCAATAAGCAATTGTAGGAGGGCTTGATATCCATTACTAGGAAGTCCACCTCATAGTTAGTTGGGCCAATCAACAGAGGTATTTCGATTCTTCCCATGACCCTCCTTTCTATGCCATCAAACGCCCTCACTATATTCTGGCACACCTTCATGTGTGAGCTATCCACAGGTAGCCTATCATGTGTGGATAGGGGCAATACGTTCAGTGCCGATCCATTGTCGATCAGAACCCCAGGCAATGTGTACCCTTTGCATTCGGTAGTAATGTGCAGAGCTTTAGTGGACCCCATACCCCTTGGTGGTATTTCATCATCGTTGAAGAAGATGAAGGTATCGGCACTTATGTTATTAACCAGTCGATCCAGTTTATTGACAGAGATACCGTTGGCCACGTACGTCTCGTCCATCACTTTCATCAATGCACTTTGATGTACCTTCGAACTCAAGAGTAAAGCTAGTACAGATATGTGAGCTGGTTGTTTATGCAATTGTTTCACAACACTATACTCGCTGTGGTTCAAAAACATCAGGAATCCCTTAGCTTCCTCCTCTTTTACTGGCTCATTAACAAGTGGCTCATGTCTGACTGCTTTTTTCCTTTTTTTGCTCCACCGTTAGGGTTTTTCCTTTTACGGGTTCTGCTCGGGCATTTACCAAATCATAACGCCTTCCACTACGTGTATGAGAACCTACATCTTGATCTTCTTTTAAACTGCTGGCTGAGTTTTGTCACGTTGCAATCATAATTCCAGGGGACCCTTTTGTCATCCTGATAAGAGAAGATCGCCGGTTTTTGAGTTATAATCTTTGGTGTCATCTGTACTTCAACTTTGTTGCTTTTAAGTCGCAAAATGATGAGCACAGGATAATTGACTTTTGGGACCTTCATTGTTGATTCTAACGCACATATGTTTCCTTATTCTTTAACTTTTTCACAAAACTCTATCTCTTTATTGTCCATCAGGCCTTGCACCAAGGCTTTGAATTCTACTCATTCTTGGATCTTGTGCCCCTCTTCATGATGAAACTCACAGTAGTTCCTCATGTTTTCACAACTCCCTTCGGGATCCGAAATGCTTAATCCCCTTTTTACCATCTCCATCCAGACCCATCTCAAACTAAATTTTACTTCTGCAATATCTGTCTTGATTCTTCTCCCCATATTTCCATCTATTACATTTACCCCATTATCAGTATGATTGGGTAGAAGATTTTCAGCACTAGGTGCATCGTAAAATTGCACAATGCCCATTTTAATAAGTCTTTCAACTACTTTCTTAAAGGCAGTGCAGTTTTCTATTAAATACCTCGAAATTCCTTCATGGCAGTCACTTGAGCGTTTGCATCGTACCATTTGGGGTATGGAGGCTGTAATTGTTTTAGGTAAAAGGGGATACCATGTTTGCGTCAAATAAATTTGATACAGCTTCCTATATGTCATTAGGATTGGCGTAAATTGGAGCTTCTCAGTGTTTTGCTTTGTGCCAGATTCTTACCTTGATAAACCTTGTTGACCAGTAGCCACCGTTCTTGGCTGATTTACAGTAATAGATTTTGAGTAACCCTTGTTATATGTACTTGTGTTGTTCACCTCATTTTGATTTTTCCTCGAGGCTGACCTTTTGTTACCCTCTCCTGTATTTATCTTTCTACTTCTTATCGCATTCTTGATCATTTCGTCAGTCATCACTATGTTTGAAAAACTTCTTGTAGCGCCCTATCATGTGAGTGATGAACGGGGCTTTTAGGGTATTGATAAAGAGCATCGTAGTTTCTTTTTCTAGGAGCGGTGATTGAACTTGTATGGCAATTTCCCTCCATCTCTGTGCATATTGCCTGAAACTCTCACTCGGTTTCTTCTCCTTGTTTTGTAAAGTAATTCTATCAGGAATCATATCCGTCACATGACTATACTGCTTCATGAATGCTAGTGCTAAGTCCCTCCAGGAACCAATCCTAGTACGTGTTAGTTGGTTGTACCATTTGGATGCTGCTCCCATCAGACTATCTTGGAAGTAATGTATTAGTAGTTGATCGTTGTTAACATACCCGATCATCAGTCTGCAAAACATGGTGATATGAGCTTCGGGGCAACTGGTCACTTTATACTTTTCAAATTCTGATATTTTGAACTTGTAGGGAAGCACTAGATCTGGGACCAAACTCATATCCTTAGCATCGACTCCATGCTGACTATCAGTGTTTTCCATTGCCTTGAATTTTTCCTCTAGCCATTTACATCGGTCCTCTAACTGCTTTGGCAATTCTGTCCTTGCCCTTTCCTTTTCTGCCATTTCATCAAGGTCAGGGATAACAGGATTAGTTGGGTTATCCTGTAACAGTTTGGTTTAGACCCTAGTCAGAATGGTGGTTTTAGGACCACAAATCTGAGTTAGAATAATATTTTAATATTTTTTCCGTGCCTCTGATACGTGAATAAGTATGTATAAAAGTCTCTATAAAAATTTGTCTGTCTGTGTGCTTAATTTGGTAAATGCAATATTTGCAAGCTATTTTTCAAAGCACCTATGTGTTGTGGCATTTGAATGTTTATGGCCTTATGAAGAAATTATGCCAATATTTAGATAGTGGATGGACAAAGGACAAATATGCCCTTAATGTATGTTTGTTTTAATTATTAATTGAAGGGATATTTTAGTAAAGAGCATAATGACATGATAATAAGTAAAAGAAACAATTGAAAGATGATAGTTATCATCTTATTCTAGCCAAAAATTAGCAAAGAAAAGGAGGGAATAAGCCAAGCTAAGTTTTGGTCATATCTAAGCTCAAATTAAGGTATGTGTTGACTTTGGTTTTTAATGATTTTTATGTTTTTAAGATTGTTTCTTAGTGCACTATCAAGCCCATGTTGTAATTTGAAGAATTGATGATATTTATGAGATGCGCCATTGATGAAATGGTGAGATTTGTGATGAGTTAAGGTGTTAAATGGAAGATATGTGTTAAATGAACATGCTTTGTTCTTGAATTTTTGATGAATTTAGTTAATTAGGGCTAAATTGTGAAAATAGTAATTTGAGGGACTAAATTGTGAAATAAATGAAATGTTTGGACTTGTATGAGATACATGAGTATTCGGCTAAGCATGAGTATATGGTGATTTTGTATATTTGATGTTTTAAGAAAAATGGACTAGACTGTTAAAATGTGCAAATGTGAGGGCTAAGTTGCAAATAGCCCTAAATGTATGTTTTTGGATTGAGTTGAATAAGTTGATGAATATAAGAGTTAAATTTGAATATATATATAGATCAAGAACCGAAGAAAATAGACTTAGATCGCGAAAAATGAAAGTAGTTGAATATCCAGTCCGATCTAATATCCGAATCCAAGGTAAGTCGATATCAAATAAATGTGTTTCTTTTAAATTATTTGAGTATATATGACAGTTGAATTATAATGATTATCCATTGAGATGGAATGTGTAACACCCCTATCCTGTGTCCGTTGCCGGATTAGGGTTAGGAGCGCTACCGAATAGATCAAAGAGCATTTACAGAAAATTCATATATTCATTCATCATTATCAAGCCTAATGTCTCTTTAATGACTCCTCGAGACCATAAGCATGCTTATAAATCAGGTCGGGACTAAATCGAAACACATACAAAATTTCATGTAAAATTAAAAACTTTTCTAAAATACAGGGCATACATGCCCGTGGGAGAAAACCGTGTGCCTTCCATGGCTGCTAGACACCCCCGTGTTTCCTCCCCGTGGTTGAAACTGACTATACACCCACGACCACCCAACATGCCTGTGGACCTTGGCCGTGGTCGATCCTGTCAAAATTCACACGGCTGCTAGGTAGCTGGCACGCCAGTGTGCCAAGGCCGTGTACTCTTGTGCTAGCTATTACCTAGCCCAGGGTCATTAAGAACGCCCATGTGCCACGACCAGGTGACATTATAGGCCATTCTCAAGGCCAAAATGCCACCCATTTGGGTCTCACTTACAAGCAACATTTATCTTCCCATTTCATGCACATATGACAACCAAGATCATACCAAAATAACCATTCAACCATGCATTCAATAGCAATTCCAACCATGACAAATTTCAAGACTAAAAATCTACTCATCACAAACATAATTCATTCATTTGCTTACTCAAAACTTGACCATTTCATGAATCAACTAACCATACCAAATATGCATCACATATCATAATCATAATGCATAATCTCAACTCATCTCTAGCCAAATCTCATGGCTAAGTTCATATAACAACTTATACCAAAATACTAACCTATACATGCCATGTCTATGTTTATACATTTTCCAAAGTGTACCAAAATGATTTTAGTAGTGTGATGACGATCCTCGACGGTCCCGAGCCTTTAGTAGCTTTGACGACCTATAAAACAGAGAATACACGCACAGAGTAAGCTTTCCAAAAGCTTAGTAAGTCAATATACAAACAAACTTAGCATGAATTGCACAGAACCAAATTAATAAGATAACCAATATGATTCTCACGACAAAAATCACCTCATTCTTTCTCAAGCTCATACGCTTATCCATAACTTACCATATATGCATATAGTTCGTCTAGTCAAGACATTACATATCGTATCATCAATACCATATACATAACATCATAATATGCTCACATAGTTACTTATCTTATATACACAATTAGTATATAGGCAACGTACCTGAAACGGATATTCATTCACTCAATTTATCAAAGGTCAAATTTGCAATTCATATCACAGACTTGCCCGTTGAACCGTAAGGAATCTAGTAGGATACTCAGAAACTCGGAATAGTCGTACAATGCCAACATCCCAGACAAGGTCTTATATGCACTCCAATATCAAGGCCACTATCCTGGACAGGGTCTTACACGAATCAATACAATGCCAATGTCCCAGACATGGTCTTACACGTAAGGCTCAGATCGATGCCAACGTCCCAGACGTGGTCTTACACGAAGTCTCAAATCAACGCCAACGTCCCAGACGTGGTCTTACATGATAAAACAGAACAGATACCTATGTCATGACATAGCTAATCCTATCTATTCCTAGGTTCGTACGGGACTTCTCAGACTTAGTCACTATATCGAACTTATCTCAGAATTCATATGCATAACCTCTCATAAGTATCTATTATCAACATTAGTCATATGAACAAATATAATTTCATACAAGTACGTTTATTTGCATAGTGACTTACCTCAGATTCGACCTATTGGAAAGAAAATGGCTACTCGATTACTTTCGCTTTCCCGCGATCTAAGTCCGTTTTCCTCAGTTCTTGATCTAAACATATTCAGAATTAACCCTTTTATTCACTAATTCATTCAATTCAATCCAAGGACACATTTTTAGGGCTATTTACAAATTAACCCTCATATTTGCACAATTTATCAATCTAGTCCTTTTTTGTCAAAACATCAAATTCACAAAATCAACCTATACTCATGCTTAGCTGAATGTACTTATATATCATACAAGCCCATATTTTCCATCAAATTAGCAATTTAGTCCCTCAATTTTCTATTTTCACAATTTAGCCCTATTTAGCTAAATTCATTAAAACTTCAAGAACAAAACATGTTCATCTAGCTCAAAACTTTCATTTAATATCATAAATCATCATAACCTCCACATATCATCAATAGCATATCACACAAACATCATCAATTCACAAAATTAATACATGGGTTTTGTAACTCTCAAAGCAACGATTACAAAAACGTAGAAATTATCAAAAACGGATCAAAAACTAACCTTGAATTCAAGCTTAAAACCAACCGAAACCCTTAAGCTTTTGTTCTTTCTTTTTCTTTAAAACATCCGGCCAAAGACAAAGCAATATGGATTTCTTTTTCTTTTAATGCTTTGTCTTATAATAATAACTTAATAAATAAATATAATATAAATTTTAACTTATAAAATATCATATAAAAATATATTATAAAACCATGTTGCCATCCACTAGCCATATTTTGGCCAAATTGCAACATACAACCCTTATAAACCAAAGCCACATCAATTAAACCACTTAATCAAATTAAAAGCCATTTTTAAACTTTATGTGATTTAATCCTTTTGTCAAATTGAACACACAAACGAACAAATTAGCTTACGGAAATTTAACACATGCTTAGTCACATATCAACGACACAGAAAATAATATTAAAATATTCTACGGGCTCGGATTTGTGGTCCCAAAACCACTGTTCCGACTAGGGTATAAACCAGACTGTTACAGAATGTATGTGCTATCCGAGATTTCGAATAAGTCGACAAGTTGTTAACGTTCAAGAAGTCCCGTGCGAATCTAAGAATAGATAGGATTAACTATGTCATGACATAGGTGTCTGTTGTGTGATATCATGTAAGACCACATCTAGGACGTTGGCGTTGATTTGAGATTTCATGTAAGACCACGTTTGGGACGATGGCATCGATATGAGACTTACGTGTAAGACAATGTCCAGGACTTTAGCATCGTATTGATTCATGTAAGACCCTGTCCGGAGCAGTGGCATCGACATCTGACTACATGTAAGACCACGTTTGGGACGTTGGCATTGTACGACTATTTCGAGCTATCTGAGTATCCTATTTAGTTCCAAACGGTACAACGGGCAAGTGTGAGATACGAACGATTATGTAATTGTATGTCCATTTCAGGTACATTTGATATGTACAGTAAGTTTGTATAAAAGGTAAGTATCTATATGAACTTACTAAGATGAATTTGTGTAATGGAATGATGAGATGATATGTGAAAATATGTTTAAAAGAACTATGTGTACATGTGATTGTCGAAATCAGAGTCTTAAATTTATAAAAAGAGAATGATTGAACCTGGAAACTAACTCTGACAATGATTAAAGGCAAGTGTACCAATCCAACAGTAGTATAGCTTAGGCAAGACCGGATTGTCGAACCCAAAGGAACTAAAAGTACTAATACTAACTTTCTTTTTATTATTTAGCCTAAAATTAGTGAAGTTGCTTTAATCTAATCTAAATTAACTATTACTAAGCTAAATATGCAAAGACAAAAAGAATGAATTGGGAAATAACTTGAGGAAAAACTCAGTTGATCAAGACGATACCCTCAGGAAGAATCCACCTAGACTTCACTTGTTATCTAACACCGAACCAGATGATGTATTCACTTGATTTAATCCGTAAGACTCCCTAAGTTATATTAAACCCTCTCTCGAGGTGAATAACATCTAACCCTAGGTTGATTAATTGAAATCTCTTTCTAACTAAAACCCCTAGAATCGCATTAACTCGATCTATAGATTCCCATATTAGGTTTCACCCTAATTCGACAAAATCTCATCACCCAATCTCTAGGCGTGCGATCAACTCCGCTTAATTATGCTAGATCTACTCTTAAGCAGGGACTTTTTCTCCTCCACCTAAGCATATTCAACTTGAATCAATATCCCAGAAATATTAACACAAGAATTAAGCACACATAATTAAAAACAAATTAAGTATTTATCTTATAGTTCAGAAAACAAGAACAAGATCCGTCTTAGGTTTCATCCCCTTCAGGTATCTGAAGGATTTAGTTCATAACAAATAAATAAAACATCTCAAAAGAAAAGATAAAACAAAACATAAGAAATCCCTAAAACCCCCTGAAGGAATTGAAGGAGAGATCTACCGTCTTGAGCAAAATTCTGGATTCTTTAGATGGATCAACTGGCTATCTTCGAGTAATTCCCACAACTCTGACCTTGTCTGCTTGGCTCATTGGCCTAGCTAACTGCCCGTTCCAACTCCTGTCGAACTCCCTTTTCAAGTTGCCTCCTAAGGTGTTTATATAGGCTTTGAGATGCCTTACTTGGCTTCCAAGTATCCTAATCCAAATAAGATTCCTATTTGGGTGTTTGAATAGGCTTTGGAATGTGTTTCTTTGCCTCCAAGTATCCTTTCTCGAATGAAATTGCTCTTTCTAGCGAGAGGGACACGGCCATGGCACACGCCCGTATGGATCATGGCCAGGCTGTGCTCGGACTTCTTTAATAAGGCACGACCGTGTGAATCGAGATCAGGTCATGTTCTAGTAGATTGACGTGGCACGACCGTGTGGGTCTAAGTCCAGGCCCTGTCGATTTCCTCTTTGGCCCAATTTGGTCCGGTTTAGGCCCGTTTCTCGTTCTTTTCATCCTCAGGTGCTTTCCTGAGTATTAAACATGAAAAGAAAGGATTAAGAGCATCTTTTTACATAAATCAAGGGATAAATCATCCAAAAGCATACTAAATGTGGGTTTAAAATATGTTACTTTTACGGTTTATCAAATACCCCCACACTTAAGCTTTTGCTTGTCCTCAAGCAAAATTCTCAACTTACAATTAAAACGAACTTTCCACAATTCATAATTCTTACCGACAATGTCTCATCATAATTCACAGATAATTTGTACATGGATAATTTAACTCGAAGAGTCCTAAAGATTCAAACAATCAAAGTCATATATTTGTAACATGAAAATGTAAGTGTCTCTCTTATCTAAATAATTACTTTTAATTCAAAACTGACAAGGATTGACATCCTCACTAAAGATTCACCCAAACCACTCAAAGTGTTTAAGGTTTTTAAAATTAAGCACTCAAAAGTCAAACCTAAAAAGTTAATCCCATAGGCTTGCCTGAAAATTAAATCTCCACCACTGTAAAATGATATGATACACAAATCAAAAGGTCTTTGACAGGGTTGTAACGAGGCTTAGGTTAAGGGTATGGATAAAGGCTGAATTAGAAGGTTAGAATCGAGATTGACCTGACAAATTACCTAACTAGAAATACGAACTAATGATAAGTAATTGCATCAAATGAAAATTTGAAATACTAATACTCTAATACGAGCATTTTCTTTAAGACTTGAAATTTACATGCATAAGCTCACCTAACAAATAAGGAATATACTTCGTAGTTTTTTTAAGAACAAATCAAATAATAAATAATAAGGAATGAATCTATTAATAAAGATCATAGCTAGGCAATAGATCAAATCAAATCTCGATATAAGGGTAGTCAAAAAGGAACAGTGATAACAAAAATAAAGGGTTTTGGGTTAATATTAGTGAGTGAGTCAATAAAAGGGTTGTCAGGATCAACGGAGTTCACTAGGGGTTAATTATGATGGTGGGTCTTTTAGTGGAGTAAGTGGGTTAAATTCCTAGGTGCCTTTATCATCTCTGTATATCAAATCATGGATGTGGTCTCAACATGTATAATCAAGGCAAGTTCTAGAGTAACAGTTCAAAGTTGACACACTCATAATCAATAAAGTGAGCATGAAAAAGGACATATGCTCTATAAGGCACAAAATCTTACAAAAATTATGGGTGTTTTGACATCAACCTTGTAAATTTCAAATTTCAAGATATCATTCAGATTTAGGGAGACAACCTAAAAAAATTAATTTTGAAAAATAGAATTATCATGCTTGATTCCCTAGTATCCTTCAAATTTAATCATCAATGCATAATTATCAATGACTTAATCCAAAACATATCAATAAAAATCATGAATCAAAGGAATTTTCATTCTAATCATAATATGAGAAACTTACTTTAAGATCAAGGCATAATTCAGGGATTTTCAGATAATACTATAATTAACCCCCCACACTTAAGATGTACATTGTCCTCAATGTACAAAGATAAATAATAGCAATATAATCATAAAATCATAAGATGGGGAGAGAAGTAAAACTTCTTGAAATTTGGATGAAGTCATTGAAAAGAAACTGGATAGGATTGGAGGTGAACGTGGGGAAGCGTCTCGAACTATTTGAAATTGAATCCTCGAAGTTGCCGGTCGAATTTTATTGTGTCCTACGCTAAATCTAAATGATACGAAGAATAGGAAGAAAAAAAATAAAGAAAATAAAAATAAAAATAAAAGTAAATAATAGAAAATGAAAGAAGAAAAACAACTGGAAAAGAGGAAGGAAGAAGGGGGTTAAATAGAAATTATAGATCTGGTGGTTGCTCCCGCCCTTGTACCTTCCTGTGGTGGCCACACAGCCACGGCCACGACCGTGTTCAAGTCCATGTGGTATGGAAATCTGCACTTTGATTAGTTTATGGTTAGGTGCTAAAAGGAAAAATAAAAGTAAAAAATAAAAAAAAATGTAAAAATGGGGTTAGTGCTGGGGTTGCCTCCCGAGAAGCGCTCGTTTATAGTCTTAAGCTAGACTTTACCTCTCATTCGTATGGTCCTGGTGGTTTGAGGAGGTGAAAATCCTTTCTCATGCGATCAATTCGGTTATGGATATATAGTTGAAGTCGAGTAGTGTTTACCTCAAAAGTGTTGAATTTAGGATTGCTTACCTTGACTGTGCCGTATAGGAAGACATTAAGTACCTCAAATGTGATTTCTTCATTTACCTTGAGGTCTGAATTGGTGATTCGAGGGTCTTCCTTATTCAACAATACCTGATCCCCTATTTTGAAGTGATTTGTTGTTCCTATCAGCTCGTCTGGGGTTTTCTTCGGTTTCACTTTGTGTATTCCTAATTTCTCTTTGAAGTGTGACTTCCACTCGTCTAGTTCATCGATCAGAAGCCTTCGTTCTTCATGAATTTCTTTATGGGTACGAGGTCTAAGATCTGGCTCAGCTAAGTGATTTCGTGAAGCTTTTTGTAAAGAAGGTTGATCCAAATGGTTATCAATAGAATTAACGTTCGTACCTTTATTACTTGATGTCCTAGCTGAGTCGAGAGCTTGAAGAGTGAATGTTTCCTCCCCTACACGAAGTATGAGTTCACCTGCATCGATATCAATTTTAGCTCTTACTGTTGCTAAAAAGGGTCTTCTTAAATTTAAAGGGATATTATTATCCTCGTCCATGTCTAAAACGACAAAGTCTACTGGGAATACGAATTTATCAATTTTGATTAGAACATTTTCTATTATACCCCTAGGAATTCTGATAGTTTTATCAGTTAATTGAATGCTCATCCTAGTTTGTCTAGGTTTCCCTAGTCCTAGTTGTTTAAACATTTATAAAGCATAACATTAATGCTTGCCCCTAAATCAGCTAAAGCATTATCAACAGTTAAACTACCAATTAAACATGGAATTGTAAAACTCCCTGGATCTTTTAACTTTCGTGGTAGTCTATTTTGCAACATTGCTGAGCATACTGCGTTTAATTCCACATGCGGTTCCTCGTATAGCTTCCGTTTATTTGTCAACAACTTTTTTAAAAATTTTCTATAATCGGGCATATGCGAAAGAACTTCGAGAAACGGTAAGTTAATATGCAAATTCTTTAAAAGTTTAAGAAACTTACCAAAGTGTTCCTCTGTCTTGTCCTTTTTCATTGCTTCGGGATATGGTACACGAGCTTGGTATTCTGTATTTACCGGGTTTGGTAAATCATGGCTTACCTTAACCTTATCTTCACTTACCACAGGTTTTTGCCTTAGGTCAGATTCCACTAACCTTTCACTGTTATGAGCTTGTACGGCTTGAATTTGCTCTTTTGGGTTAGTTTCAATGTTGCTTGGCAAGCTTTCTTGTGGTCGTTCTAAGATTAGCTTAGCAGGCTGACCTAACTGATCCTCGATCCCTTGAATTGATGCTTCTTGTTTTGTTTCTATATTTTGGCAGCGTGCTTCTGTGTTTGCTATGAATTTTGCCAGCATCTCTTCAAGGTTCGACTTATCTTCTTATTGGTAAGGTGGTTGTTGAAAATTTGGATTTTCTGTGGCTGCTATAAATTTTGCCAGTACCTCCTCAAGGCTCGACTCCTCTTCTTGTTGGTGAGGTGGTTGTTGAAAATTTGGAGGAAGTTCCTGTCTTTGGCTACTTTGATCATCCCATGAGAAATTGGGATGGTACCTCCAACCTGCATTATAAGTGTCATTATAAAATTTATTTTGAGGTCTGGAATAGTAACCCATATAGTGGACTTGTTCGTTCTCCATGCCATATCCGTAGGGTGGATACTCAGGATTCGCCATGCCTCCTGGATTCGAGTCATATTGCATTACTGGGTGAACCTGCGAGAGACTACACAAACCATCAATCTTTTTATTCATCATCTCTAGCTTGTTAGATAACCAGGTAAACACGTCGAGGTTGAAGGCACTGGCTGCTTTAGTAGGAATTGTCCTCATGACTTGCCACTGATAATTATTCAGTGCCATCTTCTCTGTAGACTAAAATTATCTGCAAAAAGCAAACAGAGGAAAAATTAGCAAAGTAAAAATAAATAAATAAAAAAAATAATAATAATGAAAATAAATTGCAATAAAAAATGGCTAAAGTAATAAAAATAGAGATTTCTTAATATTTCAGTTCCCCGGCAGCGGTGCCAAAAACTTGATTGTCGAAATCAGAGTCTTAAATTTATAAAGAGAGAATGATCGAACCTGGAAGCTAACTCTAAAAATGATTAAAGGCAAGTGTACCTATCGTACAGTAGTATAGCTTAGGCAAGACTGGATTGTCGAACCTAAAGGAACTAAAAGTACTAATACTAACTTTCTTTTTATTATTTAGCCTAAAATAAGTGAAGCTGCTTTAATCTAATCTAAATTAACTACTACTAAGCTAAAGACGCAACGAAAAAAAGAATGAATTGGGAAATAACTTGAGGAAAAACTCAGTTGATCACGACGATACCCTCTGGAAGAATCCACCTAGACTTCACTTGTTATCTAACACTGAACCAGATGATGTATTCACTTGATTTGATCCGTAAGACTCCCTAAGTTATATTAAACGCTCTCTCGAGGCGAATAACGTCTAACCTTAGGTTCATTAATTAAAATCTCTTTCTAATTAAAACCCCTAGAATCGCATTAACTCGATCTATGGATTCCCATATTAGGTTTCACCCTCATCCGGTAAAATCTTGTCACCCTATCTCTAGGCGTGCGATCAACTCCGCTTAATTATGTTAGATCTACTCCTAAGCAAGGACTTTTGCTCCTCCACCTAACCACATTCGACTTGAATCAATATCCCGGAAATATTAACACAAGAATTAAGAACACATAATTAAGAACAAATCAAGTATTTATCATATAGTTCAGAAAACAATAACAAGATCCGTCTTAGGTTTCATCCCCTTCAGGTATCTGAAGGATTTAGTTCATAACAAATAAAGAAAACTTCTTAGAAGAAAAGATAAAACAAAACATAAGAAATCCCTAAAACCCCTGAAGGAATTGAAAGAAAGATCTGTCGTCTTGAGTAAAATTTCGGCTTCTTGAGATGGATTAACTGGCTATCTTCGAGTAATTCCCATAACTCTGACCTTGTCGGCTTGGCTCCTTAGCCTAGCTAACTGCCCGTTTCGGCTTCTGTCGAACTCCCTTTTCAAATTGCCGCCTAAGGTGTTTATATAGGCTTTAAGATGCCTTACTTGGGTTCCAAGTATCCTAATCCAAATAGGATTCCAATTTGGGTGTTTGAATAGGCTTTGGAATGTGTTTCTTTCCCTCCAAGTATCCTTTCCCAAATGAAATTGCTCTTTCTAGCGACAGGGACATGACCATGGCACACGCCCGTATGGATCGTAGCCAGGCCATGCTCGGACTTCTTTAATGAGGCACGGCCGTGTGAATCGAGATCAGGCCGTGTTCTAGTAGATTGACATGGCACGGCCGTGTGGGTCTAAGTCTAGGCCGTGTCGATTTCCTCTTTGGCCCAAATTTGTCCGTTTTAGGCCCGTTTCTCGTTCTTTTCATCCACGGGTGCTTTCCTGAGTATTAAACATGAAAAGAAAGGATTAAGAGCACCTTTTTACATAAATCAAGGGATAAATCATCCAAAAGCATACTAAATGTGGGTTTAAAATATGTTACTTTTACGATTCATCAACATGTGATATTTGAGTTGAAGAATGTGGTAAGATATGGCTAAGCATATGAGCCAAGAAATATATGTGATGAAATTGATATGAGAATCAATAATGCAATTGTTTCAATTTGGTTATATGTACTCTATGCTAAATTTATTTATATATGGCTTACTAAGCTTTTGAAAGCTTACTCTGCGTAACAGTCCCGTTTAGACCCTAGTCGGAACAGTGGTTTCGAGACCATAAATCTGAGGCTAAAATAATATTTTAATGTTATCTTTAGAGTTGATTCTATGTGATATAGTCTATGTGAAAATTCTGTGTGGTAATTCATTCGATTGTGTGTTAAATTACGAAAAAAGGACTTAATTGTATAAAGTGTAAATGTTGTGTGCTGATTGTTGAGTGTTTAAATTGTTGTCTTTGTAATGTGGAGGCCTTATGAGGAAATAGCCCATTCTTAAGTTAGTGGATGGTAAAATGACTTAACAACCTTATTGTTATTTTGTCTTATATGATTAATAAATAGGTAAAATGAATAATTAAGTCATAATTTCATAAAACAAAAAGTATGAAAATAGGCCATTATTCATCTTTGTTGGCCGAATGTGTTGAAGAAAAGAAAGCATCCATGGTTTTCTAAGTTTTGGTTAGTTCCAAGCTTAATTTAGGGCATGTTTTTGATCAGTTTGTGATGATTTTTATGTTTTTGAGATTGTTGCTTACTATACTATCAAGCCCAAGTCATAATTTTGTGAATGGATGATGTTTTTAGTGATGAGCCATTGATGAATGCTTGAGCTATGTGCTAGTTGATAGTGAAATATGAAAAATATGTGTTTGATTAAGATAGTTTGTCTTTGGAGATTTGATGAATTTGTGTGTTTTTGGGCTAAATTGAGAAAATGTAAATTGAGGGACTAAAATGTGAAATAAATGTAATGTGTGGGCTTATATGAACACAAGGAAAATTCGGCTAGGATTGTGTGAAGAGAAACTATGTGAATTTGATGATTTTGTGAAATAGGGACTAAAGTGTCAAAATGTGAAAATGTGAGGGCTATTTTGTAAAATGCCCTAAATATGTGCGTTTGGACCAAAATGAATGATTTTGTAATTGAATGGATTGAATTTGAATGTGTATAGACCAAGAAAGGTGAGGTTCGGATCAAGATCGAGGCAAAGATAAAGTGCTCGATTAATCGATCATTTCAGTATTCGACGTCTGAGGTAAGTTCGGACATAAAACATGTATCTAGCTATGTTTAATGTTGTAAAATGAATGGTATGATAATACTGAAATGTGAATGCTATGTGAGGGCTCGGGTTATGTGGCACTAAGTGTGTGTATTTGAAAATGTGACCGAAATGGTTAGCACTGTGTGTGCGGAATAATATAAGCTTCGGCTTTATGGTTGGCACTGTATGTGCGATACTGATTTAAGATTGGTTTGATATGGATGCACTATGTGTGTGATGCTAATTGAGCTTTGTCTAATTATTTGGGCACTAAGTGTGCAATTGAATCGAAGAAGGGACGAAAGTTAATCGAAATGAAATAGTGAGTATTGAGTTGCAATTGTAATCAACAACTGAGTGTTGGCTAAGGTATGTTCGGAACCTATATGGTTGATGAAACTATAAATGAGTTATGGAAGGTTGATTGAACATATTATCTTTGGATGGTATGGTATATATGTGATTGCGAATTAATCTATGTGATAGCTTGTTTTGGTATTTTATTATGATATGAACTTACTAAGCTATTAAAAGCTTACTGTGTGATTGTTTCTCTGTTTTACAGTGTCAGTAAAGCTAGCTCGGATCTAGGAATCATCAGTATCTCTATCACACTATCGACAATCTATTTATGTACTTTGGAAAGACGTATATAGTTGAATTATGGCATGTATAAGCTAGAAGTTAAGATATGTCTTGAAATGTTTAATCCTTGCCATGTGAGTTGGCTTGGAAGTTGAATGATGTTGAACTTACGAATGGGTTATGAAAATGGTATACTTCATGATTGTGTGGTTGATGAGAAGATGTGGTTGAAGATAGTTTATGATATGGATTACATGATGTTTGATATATGCATGTTTTGAAATGTATATTTGTCACTTTGAATGGCTTTAGTTGAGATGATAATGAACATGGAAGTAAATGGTTTAGTTGGTGATTGAATAATGCATGAAATGATATGTTTGAATGTATTTGAAAGCATGGATTAGTATTGTATTGATTCTTGTAGGTATGCTTCTATTATGGGAGGCAATTTGGCCTTGCAAATGGCCTGTTTTGCCTACACGGTTATGGCACACGTGCGTGCCTAGTGACCGTGGGATAAAGTTAGTATCTTGCTTAAGAGTACAAGGGTATGCAGGGTGGCCGTGTGGAGAAGTCAGAATACATGCTCTGTTTTGGCACAGCCTTGACACATGGGTGTGCCTGGTGGTCGTGTGAGGCACACAGCCTGACTGCACGGGCGTGTGACCTCAGTAGTATTGAAAATGTTAAAATTTTTTGAAAACTTTCTTAAGTGTTCGGTTTTGTCCCGACCTCTTTTCTATACGTGTTTAAGGTCTCGAAGACCTAGATAAGGGACTGTATACTCGTATTTGATTATGTTTAATGGATGTTTGACTTTGTGTCGTGAAATGGATGTCAAATGTGCCGATTGTCTGGTAACGCATCCTAACCCTATTCCAGCGACGGTTTCGAGTTAGGGGTGTTACACTCTGTGTGTGTTTACTCTGTTTTATAGATCGTCAAAGCAACTGAAGGCTCGGGGACCGTCGAGGATCATCATCACACTACTCATCTTGTTTTGGTACATTTGGAATATGTATATAGCTAGATATGGCATGTATAGGCTAGTCATTTTGGATTATGTTTGATATGTGTATAAATAGCCATGAGATTTGGCTAGATAAGTGTTAATAATATGCATGAGTAAATCTGAAATATGATGTATGATTTGGTATGGCTTGGTAACTATGAAATGGTCAAGTTAATTGTAAGTATATGGATGAAATGTGAGTATGGATGTTTGATCAATGAAGGGGATATATGAAAGGTTAATGTGGATGAGTCATGCTTGAATGCATATGTGTTTTAGTTGTACAAATTGGCATGATTGGAATTGTAATTGAATGTGGAGATTTGATGATTAATTTGATATGTTTTTGGTTGCCAAATGTGCATGAAATGAATTTATATTTTGCTTGTAGGGTTGACCCTTGTGTGGGTGGCATTTTGGCCTTGCAAGTGGCCTGTTTTGCCTACAAGGCCGTGGTACATGCGGTGTCTGGTAGCCGCGTGAATAAGTCAGTAGCAAGCCTAACTTACACGGCCATGGTACACAGGCGTGCCTGGTAGCCATGTGGTTAAGTCAATAACTAGCCTAAGATCACACGAGCATGGCACACCGGCAAGTTTTGTGGCCATGTGGACAAGTCAGTATACATGCCTTGTTTTGGCATGGCCAGGACACTCAGTTGTGTGTAGTAGCTGTGGGAGCCACACGGCCTGGTCACATGGGCATGTGACCTTGACTGTTTTGAAAAAGTTATAAATTTTCGAGAATTTTCGTATGTGTTTGGTTTAGTCCCGACCCTTCTCTAAAGCGTGATAAAGGTCTAGCTGACTTATAAAAAGGCCACTTGGATTGTATTCGATGTTTACATAATATGAAATGTCTGTATAAGATTTTGTTTGTCCGGTAACTCCTTTTAACCCTAATCCGGCAACGGTTACGGGTTAGGGGTGTTTTATTTGATTGGTATCAGAGCTACGATTTAGTCGATTCTCCGACTAATGTAGCGTGTTAGAGTCTAGCTATACATGCCATATATCTGAACTGTGATAGTGTGATGAATCCTGACATGAAAAATGTGATTTTCATATAGTAATGGATCCCGAAAGAGCCGTAGCTGACGATGTAGAAAGCAATACACCTGCTTCCGCGCAAGGGACAGCGGCCTCTGATTCGAGACCGGCTATGAGTGGTCAAGAGGGAGAAGCTAAACAAGCTTTCTTCTGGATGATGAGTGAATGGTTCACTCAATTTATGAGAATTAATCCGGCTGTTTCACAACCTCCACCTCCGGTTAATCCTCCTCAGACTTCAGTTGTGCCTCCAATTATGTATATGAATATGTCGAATAAGCCTCCGGTTGACAAAATCCGCAAGTATGGAGCTGGAGATTTTAGGGCTACCAGTGATGATGATGCTGAGAGAGCCGAGTTTTGGCTAGAGAACACAATCCAGGTATTTGATGAAATGTCTCTGCCTTCGAAAGAATGTATTAATTGTGTTATTTCACTGTTACGAGATGCAGCTTATCAGTGGTCGAAGACTTTAATTTCTGTTGTTTCGAAAGAGCGGGTCACTTGGGATTTCTTCCAGTCTGAGTTCCGAAAGAAATAAATTAGTCAAAGATCCATTTATCAGAAACTGAAAGAATTTCTAGAATTGAAACAGGGCCTCATGTCTATCATTGAATACGAACGAGAGTTCGTGAGGTTAAGTCAATATGCCTGAGAATGTGTATCATCGGAAGCAATAATGTGTAAGAGGTTTGAAGATGGTTTAATTGAAGGCATCGCTTGCTAGTCAGGATTTTAGAGATAAAAAAGTTTGTGGTACTTGTTGATCGAGCATGTAAAGCCGAGGCAGTCGGGAAAGACAAAAAAAAGCTGAATCTGAACCTAGAGATGTGGGAAAGAGATTTTCGGGTAAACCATTTCAATCAATTTCGAAGAAAGTTAGAGATGAACAAAGTCGTTCCAGGACTAATGTGGGACATTCTAGTAGAGATCGAGGTAGATCATAGTTGAGCTCCAAAGCTCTGTCAACTTCAATGGCAAGTGTAGAAAATGTTCGATCCGAGAAACTTGAATGTAAGCATTGTGGAAAAAGGCATTCGGGATGTTGTAGACTAAATGATCGAGCTTGCTTCAAATGTGGATCATTAGATCATTTCATCCATGATTGCCCAGAGTCTGTTGAGCAAGAGACTACCCAGAAACTAGGATCTGATAATGCTCCAATGAGAGGTAGACCTTCTCAGAATGTAAGAAATGTTGGTGGTAGTTAGAGAACTACGAGAGACACAATTGCAAGATCCGAAGCTAGAGCTCCTGCCAGAGCGTATGCTATCTGAGCTTGGGAGGAAGCTTCATCTCCAGATGTTATAACGGGTACATTTACTCTCTATGATATTTCTGTGATTGCATTGATAGATCCTGGTTCTACTCATTCATATATATTGTAACACCCCCAGACTCGGCCCAGATGCTAAGGCCAAATCCGGAAATGTCACATCAAAGGCATAATTCAAAATGATTTTGCTAAATTAAAATTTAAGATCCAAAAGCCCAAAATCCTTGAGTCTTGTTAAGTAATGATAAAATCCCATGTTTTAAATTTAAGAAATTTATCCAGGTTCAACAATTGAGTAAACAGTTGAAACAAAAACAACAAAACTTAAAATCTAAAGTCAAATCGGAGTACAAGGCCTTAATACAACCCAACAGAAACAAAGTAATTTAAAACTAAGTCTTTCAAAACAAATTAAAAACTGATTGCAGTGTGGACACCTCCAAGTCCTCTTCCATGTCGAGCCATCTACTGAGGATCACTTAAAACATTTAATAAAAAGGGTGTGGGTTTCGAAACTCAGAGTGTACCACCCTTGGTAATCCAATCCACAAACAATTATTACATTGGGCCTAAGCCCTATCAAAAACGGTAGTCTTGGTTCTTAGCCCACAATGACCTCATATCACATCAGTATCACATGAATGCAATGCACCCATCCCAAATCCAACCCTACACTCCGCTTCCCTCCCAACCCTTCACTCCTGTAAGGATATAAATATCAACCCACCCATCCCCACACTCCAAAGGTAGCACCAACAGCGGCACTACTCAAACGTTGCAGCAAAGCTGCTATAATGGGCTTAAAGCCACCGGTGGGTCCACGGTCGTCAAATGACTATGCGATCCTCAAATCTTCTTCCGTATCATCAAAACCCACCCAAGTGCAACATATATTTCATGAATGCAACATACAAAATTTCACACATTAAGCACTTAGGGGTATTTTAGTCATTCTACCCTATAGCGGTATTTAGTTAATTTTGCAAAACAGGGGTATTTTGGAAATTTTGTAAATCAGGGATATTTTGGTAATTCCACAAATCAAAGGTATTCTGGTAATTTTACAAATCATGGGTATTTTTGTAATTTTGCAAATCAGGGGTATTTTTATAATTTTGCAAATCAGGGATATTTTAGTAATTTTGCAAATCAGGGGTATTATTGTAATTTTGCAAATCAGGGATATTTTAGTAATTTTGCAAATCAGAGATATTTTGGTAATTTTCAAATCAGAGGTATTTGGTCCCTCTCGGGTTTTAGTTATGAACTTTGGTCCATTAACAAGTCCTTGCGGCTAAAGTAAACAGTCACTATGCACTAGGTAGAATTCTAGAGAAGAGGAGGTGGGCCACTAGAACCGCTTAAGTACCAAGTTCTCTCAAGATCCAATCCTAGACATGCATATGTCCGTTGCCACACTCTAACCCAGCGACTTGTCCACGGACATGTTTAATTATTAGCTTAAGTCTTATGCGGTTTAAGAGTTGTTCAGAACTAGGCCTAAAGTCCATTAAACTCTAGCATACTTGTCTACGTCCCCATAAAGCCCATCAAGTCCATTTAACGTTCATATACCCATTATGCCAAAATCACATCCTTGTGGCCCATTAGGCCCAAAACAATTCCAGATCATGTAACATGCATGACTAACTCAATTCATATAACCAAATCAATTAATTTCATCAATCTTATCCTTAGGGCCCACCGGGCCCATTTAGCCACTTTCAGCTTTTCGGCTTTTCGACATTGCCGATATCATGTGTGTGTAGTGTTTGTATACACCTAGTTACTGCGATGTGCTTTACTATCCTTGGTCTTGAACCTACAACCAACCAACCTTCAATCAATCACCCATACCTAATCAAAATATTTACCAAAAGCCGAAGCCTTACCGTAACCTTACCGTGTGCCACCGGATTCTAATAGCCCTTTCTTAGCTACTAATCACGAGTATCCCCTAGATCTGCACTCACACATACACCATCAAACTTCGAGTGACTCATAATTCACACAAGTCACCTCTATAGATCATACTCATATTCGGCCATTTACTTAAACCATAATCGAGTTGAGTACACTTACACTTTGATATCGATCCTTATCAAGCTTGCGATCTCTGAACCTTATCCTTGTTAATACAAGATTAACGACAATGAGAAGTTGGATAGCCCTTCGGCTTTTAACAAAACACACTAAGGGTTAACTGAATACTTACCGAATCCATTTTTGATCCTGCTGCCTAGATAACTACTGAACGAGATTCGGCTTTTAACCTTGACTGATAGTAGATAACAATCGATTTGTGATGGAGGAAAACAACAAAGATTCGACACTAATAGGAATTTTGGCAAGGAAAAAGATGGTGGTAACTCGGCAACGAGGGAATTCGGCTATGGGAGAGAAGAGAAAAGTATTGAAAATCGAAAGAGCCCTTCAAAATAATTTGGCACAAAGGAATTCGGCTTTAGGAGATTTTGGCAATGGGAGAATTTGGCTATAGGAGGAACCGATTGAGGGGAAGAAAGACAAAAAAAGAATGGAAAATTCGACCTTACCTAGGACCCCAGATTTGACACACACACATTTATATAGCCACCCCTAAAGTCCAATTCGACACCACTTCATCCACTGTTCATCTCCTAATTTTTCTCCATGATATCTCCCTTATCCTTCTCCTAAATTCTCTCTACTGATCACTTCTCCTTAGAGTCCTTCTACACGCCACTTTCAGCCTTATAGAAGCCTAAAATTAAACTCTAAAATAAAGCTAAGCTAGCACTCGAACCTCAGACCTTCCTGCATGCATATGTCTCCACCTCTCTACACCTTAGTGGCGTCACTTAGCCACTTCACCACAGGCTTTTTTGTGCCATTATTCACTTATTTTTATTTAAAAGCCCACTACTCACAACCCTGATTCCTTATTTAATTAAATTAAGAATCCTCCTCCATAAAACTCGAACATAGAGCTTCTCTAACACACCTAGACACTCCAAATTCATTAAACTTTTAAAGCCGTCATGTCAATTGTCATTTTCTTTCTCACTTACAAATTTTATGAGACCCAAAGCCCAATAAGCCCAATTCTACTAGGCCCAAAATCGGGGCGTTACATATATGCATGAACCTGGTATCCAAGTAAAACTTTGTTTGTAGAGTCTACTGATTTTGTTATAAAAGTATTGAACCCCTTAAGTAAAAGTGTCCTGGTTGACAAAGTGTGCAAGAACTATTCGTTAATGTTTCGAGATATCTGTTTTCCTGTTGATCTGATGCTATTACCGTTCAATGAGTTTGATATTAATCTGGGTATGGATTGGTTGACATTGCATGGTGCTGTAGTGAACTGTAAAGGAAAGACTATTGATTTGAGATGTCAGAATGACGAAATAGTTCGGGTTGAGCCTAATGATCTAACTGGGTTACCTGCTGTGATATCTGTATTGAAAGCTCAGAGTCATGTGAAAAAGGGATATGAAGGCTACTTCGTTTATATAATTGATTTGAAAGTGTCTAAAAAGAAAGTTGAATTAGTACCAGTTGTTTGTGAATTCCCTGATGTGTTTGCCGAAGAATTACTGGGATTGCCTCCGTTACGTGAAGTTGAATTTGGCATTGATTTGTTTCCTGGTACGACACCTATTTCGATAGCTCCATATAGAATGGCACCAACGGAATTGAAAGAATTAAAGTTTCAGTTGCAAGAGTTGATAGATAGAGGGTTCGCAAGACTGAGTTTCTCGCCTAAGGGTGCTTCTGTTCTGTTTGTGAAAAAATAAGATGGCGGGATGAGAATGTGCATTGACTATCGTCAGTTAAACAAAGTAACAATAAAGAACAAATATCCGTTGCCTAGAATAGATGATTTATTCAATCAGCTAAAAGGAGCCACCATATTGTCAAAGATTGATTTAAGATCGGGATATTATCAATTGAGAGTGAAAGATTCAGACATTTCGAAAACTGCTTTCAGAACGAGGTACGGGCATTATGAGTTTTTAGTTATGCCTTTTGGATTAACGAATGCTCCTAGGTCTTTATGGATCTAGTGAACAGAATTTTTAGACCATATTTAGATTGATTTGTTGTTGTATTCATTAACGACATTTTGATTTATTCACGGGATGAAATTAAACATGTTGATCACCTGAGAATTGTGTTGCAAACTCTAAGAGAAAAGCAATTGTATGCAAAATTCAGTAAATGTGAATTCTGGTTACGTGAAGTTAGTTTTCTGAGGCATATTGTGTTAGCATCGGGTATACAAGTTGATCCGAGCAAAATATCAGCTATTTTGGAATGAAAACCTCCGAAGAATATGTCAGAAGTCCATAGTTTTCTGGGACTCGCTGGTTATTATTGTTGGTTTGTAAAAGGATTTTCGATGATAGCTACTCCATTGACTAGATTGCTTCAGAAAGATGTGAAATTTGAAAGATCTCATAAATGTCAGAAAAGCTTTAATTAGTTGAAAGCCCTTTTGACTGAAGCTCTGATTTTAGTATAGCCAGAATTGGGTAAAGAATTTGTGATTTACAGTGATGTTTCGTTAAATGGTTTGGGATGCGTGCTGATGCAATAAGGCAAAGTTATAGCTTATGCCTCAAGACAACTAAAGCCAGACAAAAAGAATTATCCGACACACGATCTTGAGTTAGTTGCGATTGTATTCGCATTAAAAATTTGGCATCATTATCTCTTCGGTGAGAAATGCCATGTGTTTTCAGATTATAGAAGTTTAAAATATTTGATGACTCAGAAATATTTGAATCTGTGACAGAGAAGATGGTTAGAGCTGTTGAAAGATTATGAACTTGTGATAGATTATCACCCGGGTAAAGCAAATGTCGTAGCTGATGCTTTGAGTAGAAAATCATTGTTTGCACTACGTGCTTTGAATGCTCAATTAGATCTGTCTGATAATAGTTCTGTGATAGCTAAATTGAAAGCAAAGCCGTTGTTTTTACAGCAGATATGTGATGCTCAGAAAGTTGATAATGAAATATTAGTGAAACGAACTTAGTGTGATTCAAACTCTGATTCTGAATTTCGAGTTGATAATGATGATTGCTTGAGATTCTAAAATCGAATTTGTGTTTCGAGAAACTCTGAGTTGACTCAGTTGATTTTAAATGAAGCTCATAATAGTCATTTATTTGTTCATTCGGGAAGTACAAAAATGTATCATGATTTGAAGCAGCATTATTGGTGGTCTGGTGTGAAACGAGACATTTCTGACTTTGTTTAGAAATGTTTAATTTGCCAGCAAGTTAAAGTCGAACATCAGGTTCTATCTGGGTTGCTACAACCTATTCTGATTCCCGAGTGGAAATGGGATAGAGTGACAATGGATTTTTTTCGGGGTTTCCTCTGACTCCGAGAAAGAAAGATGCAGTTTGGGTAGTAGTTGATCGATTGACGAAATCTGCCCATTTTATTCCGGTACGATCTGATTACTCACTTGATAGATTAGCTGAGCTTTATATTTCTGAGATTATGAGATTGCATAGGGTGCCACTATCCATTGTGTCAGAAAGAGATCCAAGGTTTACATCACGGTCCTGGAAGAAACTATAAGAAGCTTTAGGCACGAAATTGTATTTCAATACAGCTTTTCATCCGCAAATAGATGGTCAATCCGAGCGGATTATTCAGATTCTTGAAGATATGTTGAGATGCTGCATTCTTGAGTTTAATGGTACGTGGGAACAGTATCTGCCATTGGTCGAATTTGTGTATAATAACAATTTTTAGTCAAGTATCAAAATGGCACCTTATGAAGCTATGTACGAGTATAAATGTCGAACACCATTGTATTGGACCGAGCTCAGTGAAAATAAGATTCACGGGGTCCATTTGATAAAAGATACTGAGCAAAAAGTGAAAGTAATTCGTGATAATCTGAAAGCAGCATCTGATCGTCAGAAGTCTTATATAGACTTGAAACGAAAAGATATTGAATTTGAAATCGGTGACAAAGTTTTCTTAAAAGTATCTCCGTGAAAGAAAGTACTCAGATTTGGACGAAAAGGCAAATTAAGTCTAAGGTTTATCGGGCCATATGAAATCATTGAGTGTGTTGGACAAGTTGCATATAGGTTGTTCTTGCCATCTGAGCTAGAAAAGATTCACAATTATTCCATGTTTCGATGCTCCGTAGATACCGATCCGATCCATCACATGTGATTGTTCCGTCTGAAATTGAAATTCGATCTAATATGACATACGAGGAAGAATCGATCCGTATTTTAGCTTGTAAAGTGAAAGGGTTGAGAAATAAGAAAATTTCGTTAGTGAAAGTGTTATGGCATCGACACGGAGTGAAAGAGGCTACGTGGGAGCATGAAGATTCAATGAGACAGCAATATCCGAATCTGTTTAACGGTAAGATTTTCGGGGACTAAAATCCCTAAGAGGGGAGAATTGTAAAAGTCCGATTTAGACCTAGTTGGAATAGTGGTTTTGGGACCACAAATCTGAGTTAGAATAATATTTTAATATTATTTTTCGTGCCTCTGCTACGTGAATAAGTATGTGTAAAAGTCTCGTATAAAAATTTGTCTGTCTGTGTGCTTGATTTGGGAAAAGGATTAAACTGCATTACATGCAATATTTGCATGCTATTTGTCAAAGCACCTATGTGTTGTGGCTTTTGAATGTTTATGGCCTTATGAAGCAATTATGCCAATATTTAGATAGTGGATAGACAAAGGACAAATATGCCCTTAATGTATGTTTGTTTTAATTATTAATTGAAGGGATATTTTAGTAAAGAGTATAATGACATGATAACAAGTAAAAGAAACAATTGAAAGATGATAGTTATCATCTTATTCTAGTCGAAAATTAGCAAAGAAAAAGAAGGAATAAGCCAAGCTAAGTTTCGACCATATCTAAGCTCAAATTAAGGTATGTGTTGACTTTGGTTTTTGATGATTTTTATGTTTTTTAGATTGTTCCTTAGTCTACTATCAAGCCCATGTTGTAATTTGAAGAATTGATGATATTTATGAGCTTTGTGATGAGTTTAGGTGTTAAATGGAAGATATGTGTTAAATGAACATGCTTTGTTCTTAATTTTTTGATGAATTTAGTTAATTAGGGCTAAATTGTGAAAATAGTATTTTGAGGGACTAAATTGTGAAATAAATGAAATGTTTAGACTTGTATGAGATACATGGGTATTCGGCTAAGCATGAGTATATGGTGATTTTGTATATTTGATGTTTTGAGAAAAATTGACTAGATTGTTAAAATGTGCAAATGTGAGGGCTAAGTTGCAAATAGCCCTAAATGTATGTTATTGGATTGAATTGAATAAGTCGATGAATATAAAGGTTAAATTTGAATATGTATAGATCAAGAACCGAAGAAAACAGACTTAAACCGTGGGAAAATGAAAGTAGTTGAATAACCGAGTCCGATCGAATATCCAAATTTGTGGTATGACGATATACAAATAAATGTATTTCTTTTAAATTATTTGAGTATATATGACAGTTGAATTATTATGATTATCCATTGAGATGGAGTGTATGTGCTATCCGAGATTTCGAATAAGTCGACAAGTTGTTAAAGTTTGAGAAGTCTCATTCGAATCTAAGAATAAATAGGATTAACTATGTCATGACATAGGTGTCTGTTGTGTGATATCATGTAAGACCACGTTTGGGACGTTGGCGTTGATTTGAGATTTTGTGTAAGACCATGTCTAGGACGATGGCAGCGATATGAGACTTATGTGTAAGACCATGTCCGGGACATTGGCATCGTATTTTCATGTAAGACCACGTCTGGGACGTTGTCATTGTACAACTATTCCGAGCAACCTGAGTATCCTATTTAGTTCAGAACGGTTCAAAGGGCAAATCTGAGATACGAACGATTATGTAATTGTATGTCCATTTCAGGTATGTTTGATATGTACACTAAGTGTGTCTAAAAGGTAGGTATCTATATGAACATACTAAGATGAATTTGTGAAATGGAATGATGAGATGATATGTGAAAATATGTTCAAAAGAACTATGTGTACATGTGATATTTGAGTTGAAGAATGTGGTAAGATATGGCTAAGCATATGAGCCAAGAAATATATGTGATGAAATTGATATGAGAACCAATAATGCCATTGTTTCAATTTGGTTATATTATTCTATGCTAAATTTATTTGTTTATGGCTTATTAAGCTTTTGAAAGGTTACTCTGTATGTGTTTACTCTGTTTTATAGATCGTCAAAGCTGCTGAAGGCTCGGGGACCATCGAGGATCATCATCACACTACTTATCTTGTTTTGGATTATGTTTAATATGTGTATAAATAGCCATGAGATTTGGCTAGATAAGTGTTAATAATATGCATGAGTAAATATGAAATATGATGTATGATTTGGTATGGCTTGGTAACTATGAAATGGTGAAGTTAATGGTAAGTATATGGATGAAATGTGAGTACGCATGTTTGATCAAAGAAGGGGATATATGAAAGGTTAATGTGGATGAATCTTGCTTAAATGCATATGTGTTTTAGTTGTACAAATTTGTATGATTGGAATTGTAATTGAATGTGGAGATTTGATAATTAATTTGATATGTTTTTGGTTGCCAAATGTGCATGAAATGAATTGATATTTTGCTTGTAGGGTTGACCCTTGTGTGGGTGGCATTTTGGCCTTGCAAGTGGCCTATTTTGCCTACACGGCCATGGTACATGGGCGTGCCTGGTAGCCGTGTGAATAAGTCAGTAGCTACCCTAACTTACACAGCCATGGTACACGGGCATGCCTGGTAGCCGTGTGGTTAAGTCAGTAACTAGCCTAAGATCACATGGCCATGGCACATGGGCAAGTCTAGTGGCTGTGTGGACAAGTCAGTATACATGCCCTATTTTGGCATGGCCAGGACACACAGTTGTGTATAGTAGTCGTGGGAGACACAGGGCTTGGTCAGATGGATGTGTGACCTTGACAGTTTTGAAAAAGTTTTAAATTTCTCAGAATTTTTGTATGTGTTCGGTTTAGTCCCGAACCTACTCTAAAGCATGATAAAGGTCTAGCTGACCTATAAAAGGGACATTTGGGTTGTATTCGATGTTCAAATAATATGAAATGCCCGTATAAGATTTTGTTTGTCCATTAACTCCTCTTAACCCTAATCCGGCGGAAGTTACAGGTTAGGGGTGTTACATATCCCCTAGGTTAGAACCTGATCCAGCTTGAAAGTTCATCGGCACCAAAACTCCATCCTAAAATTGGTGAGGCCTAATTATGACAGTTGTTCTTCGAGGGTACACCTTATGTTGTGTCTGTGCATCTGTTGGAGTAAAACCCGGATGATAGAGAGGTTCCTCATTATCTTCTCCTACATTAACCATGGGGCCCTTTCCTTTATCTACTCCTCCAATCAGCAGTTGGGTCAATTGAGTCATCATATTTCTTTGGAATTCCAACATTCGGTCCATCATGTCTTGCTGGATTTTAGCCAGTTGCTCTTGCATTTGCAATTATAGTTGATCTTGTATCTTTTTTTGGAGTTGTTCAAGTTTTTCCAATCTTTGATCCCTGTCTTTTGTCTTTGCTCAGGTACAATAATTATGTTTGGTTGGTAAGTTTTTGTTGGATTCTAGATTAAATTTGAAATGATTTTAACCAATTAGGGTCTTTCCATGAAATTTAATTCACATGATGCGAATTCATGAAATGAATGCCAAAAGGCGTCGATTCTAATTCAATTTCATTTAGAGAACTTTACTAGAAAACAAAATTCTTTACATAAAATGGATTACAAATATGGCTTTGCCCTAATGCTCAAAGTTTTAACTTTCCTAAGCAACGAAGCTAACTCTTGACCCCGACCTGATTCTAGCTCATACTTCACGCTTAGCTTGTCAGCCTGAATTGCCAAGGTCTGTAAATGATCAGCTACCTCCCGAATCTGAGCCATGGCCTAGCCTATAATGTAATCTTTGTTCCTAGCTTGATTCTGAGAATGGTGAAGCTGTTCCTTTCAACATCTCTCACTTACCTCAAGAAGCTTTACCCAGAGCTCATAGTTCTGTAATGCAGACTCTAGTTCTTCTATCTTTTCTTTCAATTCTTCAATCTTGTTCAAAGTTGCCCTCAACCCAACCGCAAAAGTTTTCAAGTTTTGCCACTCTAGCCTTTAAATCTCATTTATCATTTTCGGCTTCTACCAAACTCCTTTCTAGGGCCTCTTTCTGTGCCAGAGCCTCCTGGAATTTTCTCTCCCACTGATCGGTTTTGGTTCTTTCTTCTTGGATCTCCTGTCGACGTTGCTTCGACGTTTTTCCCAATAAGACGATTCTCATCGATAGGCGTAATTTCTTGTAATCCGTCTTCAAACTATCCAAGTCTTGATAAACCATAATATGTACATATTTTAATCCCACATTTAGCATACTTTTGGATTATTTATCCCCTGAATTGTAAAATTTGATGCTCATAATCCTTTAATTTCATGTTTTGTACTTAGGAGAGCATCGGAGGATGAAAAGAACAAGAAACGGGCAAAAAATAGAGAAAATGGGCCAAAGTACGAATTTCAAATAGCCTGGAGAAATCCACACAGCCGTGCCTCTTTAGCAGATCCAAACACGGCCTAGACTCAATTTACACGGGCATGCCACGTGGGTGTGTCCCTGACGTAACATGTTTTAATTCTAACTGGAAAAGGATACTTAAAGGTAAAGAAAGTCATTCCAAAAGCCTATATAAACACCCTATAGGGCAACCTAAAGGGGGCGTTCAGGTAGGCCGAGGAGCCAAGCCAGAGAGGCCGAATTGTGGGATTTACTCGAAGACAGCCAGTTGATCCATCTCAAGAAGTTGGAATCATACTCAAGATGGAAGATCTTCCCTTCAATTTCCTTCAGGGGGTTTTAGGGTTTTTCTTATGTTTTGTTTTATACTTTCTTCTGAGATGTATTCTTTTATAAACATGAACTAAACCCTCAAATACCTGAGGGGGATGAAACCTAAGACGGATCTTATTATTGTTTTCTGAACTATATGATAAATACTTGATTTGTTCTTAATTATGTGTTCTTAATTCTTGCTTTGATATTTCAGGATATTGATTCAAGTATTGATGTGCTTAAGCAGTAGAGCAAAATTCCCTGTTTAAGGGTAGATCTAACATAATTAAGCGGAGTTAATCGCACTCCTAGAGATAGGATGACGAAAATCTTTCGGATTAGGGTCAAACCTAATATGGGAGTCCATAGATCGAGTTAATGCAACACTAGGGGTTTCAATTAGAAAGAGAGTGCAATTAATCAACCTAGGGTTAGACGTTAGTTGCCTCGAGAGACGTATTAATATAAATTGAGGAATCCTACGGATCAAGTCAAGTGAATAAATCGTCTGGTTCAGAGTTAAATAACAAGTGAAGTCTAGGTGGATTCTTCCTCGAGTATTGTCTTAATCAATTGGTTTTCCAAAAGTATTTCCCCACTTCATTCTCTGTGTCTTAGCATCTTTAGCTTAGTAATTAGTTAATTTTATATTAAATAACAATTCCTTTAATTCTTAGGTTAAATAATAAAAAGATAGTAATTATTAATACTCTTGGTGCTTGAGGATATGATATTTCCGGTCTTGCCATAGCTATACTACCAAACGATAGGTGCGCTTGCCTCAATCGTTGTCATAGTTAACTTCTAGGATCGATTATTCATTATATAAATATTAAGACTTTAAGACACGATCAAGTTTTTGGCGCCGTTGCCGGGGACTAAGATATTAGGAACACCTAATTTTTATTACTTTAGTCATTATTTTTAATTATTTTTTATTTTTTATTTTTTATTTTTCTAATATTTCTTTTCTATTCTTTTCTTTTCTTCTGATAGGGTTTTCTAGTTTATGACTAGAAGGAACCCGTCAGGACCCTTGATTTTTGACAGCGATATAGAAGGTACCGTTCATAGAAATAGAAGATAAGTAAGGCGAAGCTTATAGTACATAGAAGAAGACCAAGAGGACGATAGCAACACTATCGAAGAGATGGCTGACAATAATCCGCTACCTCCAGTGGTGGACGAAAATCATGCTCCTCGTACTATGTATGATTATGCTAAACCTAATTTAACAGGAACTAAGTCAAGTATTGTTATAACTGCTATTGCTGCAAATAATTTCGAACTAAAACTTAACACAATTCAGATGATACAACAATTTGTTCAGTTTGATGGTTTGCAAGATGAAGATCCAAATAATCACTTGGCGAATTTCCAAGAATTTTGCGATACTTTCAAAATAAATGGCGTTTCTGATGATGCCATTCGCCTTCGGTTATTTCCCTTTTCATTGAGAAACAAAGCTAAACAGTGGTTGAACTCGTTACCACGATGATCAATCACTACATGGGAAAAAATGACCGAAAGGTTCTTATTAAAATATTTTCCACCGGCCAAAACGACCAAGTTGAGGAATGATATCTCTTCTTTTGTGCAGATGGATTTAGAAACACTTTACGATGCATGGGAGAGATATAAGGATCTACTAATGAGGTGCCCTCACCATGGGTTACCCTTATGGTTACAAGTTCAAACCTTTTACAACGATGTGAACCCCTCAACTAGGCAGCTTATTGATGCAGCCTCCGGTGGAACCCTGAACAACAAGACCCCTAAAGCGGCTTACAAATTTATTGAAGAAATGTCACTGAATAACTATCAGTGGCAAGTTATGAGGACAAAGCCAACAAAAGTTTCCAGTATTTTCAACCTCGACGCAATCACTATTCTATCAAACCAAGTAGAGCTTTTGAATAAAATGATTGATGGTTTGTATAGTTCTTCGCAGGTACATCCAATATTGCAGTGCAATATGAATGGAGGAGGGATGAGCAATACAGAATATCCACCTTACAACCCGAGTACTAAAAACGAGTAATAATTCTAGACCTCAAAATAACACGTATAGTAACACTTATAATCCAGGTTGGAGGAACCACCCGAATTACTCAGGGGGTGGCCAAGGCAATCAGAGACAACAACCCCTCCTAGGCTTTCAACAGCAACCCTGCCCACAAGAAAAGAAGCAGAACCTTGAAGAGACATTGACAAATTCATCGTTGTGTTAGAAAATCGTTACCAAAACACCGAAACAACACTTAAAAATCAACAAGCATCGATTCAAGGGATCGAGAACCAATTAGGACAGCTTGCTAAGTTGATCTCAGAACGACCACAAGGCAGCTTGCCAAGTAACATAGAAACAAACCCAAATGAGCACCTTCAACCCATAGCAACTCACAATAGTGAAAGGTTAGATGAGCCAAAATTAAGGCAAGAGAATGTGGTAGAGGAAGGTAAGGTTGAGGTAAGCCTTGACAAACCAAAATCGGTAATTAAAGAATACCAACCTCGTGTGCCATACCCCAATGCGATAAGGAAAGACAACACAGACGAACAATTCTATAAATTTCTTAAACTTTTAAAGAAATTACATATTAACATACCGTTTATTGAAGCTCTTTCGCATATGCCAGATTCAAGGAAGTTTTTAAAAGAGCTTTTGACAAACAAATGGAAGTTAGATGAAGAGTCGCATGTGGAACTAAACGCAGTGTGCTCAGCAATTCTACAAAATAAACTACCATGAAAATTAAAAGATCTTGGGAGTTTTACAATTCCATGCTTAATTGGTAGTTTATCTGTTGATAATGCTTTAGCTGATTTAGAGGTAAGCATCAATGTTAGGCCTTATAAAATGTTTAAACAACTAGGTCTAGGGAAACCCAAACAAACTAGGATGAGCATTCAATTAGCTGATAAAACTATTAGAATTCCTAGGGGTATAATTGAAGATGTACTCGTGAAAATTCACAAATTCATATTCCCAGTAGACTTTGTCGTTTTAGACATGGATGAGGACAATAATATTCCTTTAATTTTAGGAAGACCCTTTTTAGAAACTGCTAGAACTAAAATTGATGTTGGAACAGGAGAACTCATACTTCGTGTAGGTGATGAATCAATTACTCTTAAGGCTCTTGACTCGACTAGGACATCAAGTAATCAAGGTGAGAAAATAAATTTTATTAATGACCATTCGGTTAAACCTTCTTTTCAGGACACACCACTGAACTTCACACCTGAGCCAAATCCTAGACCTGCTACCAACAAAGAAATAATGTAACATTCGGGATTTAGGGGCTTTGCATTTGCTCTATATCTATGTGTTTGGTATGCTTTGCATGTTGTTGGTGTGTGTTTGGGGTCCCCAGGAAGGCTCGGGGTTAAGTCGGAACCTTGGCCAAAACTTTAATTTTGGGCACTTTAGGAGGGAAGCCGACTAGGGCAGGACTTAAAGTTTATTGTTTGTTTTTGAGGACATAAGAAAGGCAATAGTAAGGGGGCAAGGAGACTCCACCTAGCATGCAGGGAGGTGGCATCACAAGGAGAAGCTGAGAGGGAGAGGGTTTGAATCTCTCAAGCAGCACAAGGGAGTATTATTTTTGGCTCAGGCAAGGGAGGCAGCTGGATGGTAATCAAACTCTGGAGGAGAGAGACAAGACTTGGTCAAATAGTTCAAAAAAGTGGTGGGAGCTATTTGGGGAGTTTGAATTATTCAAACTAAATTAAATGAGTGGAGGAGAGGGAATTAAGGAGTGTTTCAAGGAGTGGTGGCTTGTGGGGAGCTTGTTGGCCTAATTTTGAAGGTTGGTAGGGGGAGAGTTTCAGTTTTGGAGCTAGGAGGGTGGTGAGCCAAAATCTTAAGGTTGGTAGGTCTAGGTCCCTCTCTTAGCAATGGTCCAATCAGTTTTGAGGTGCCTGGAGGTGCCGATTTCTCCTTAGTGTCATTTTGAGCATAAGGTTGGAAACTGAATAGGGAATACTCTCTTCTCTCTTTGTTTGAACCTTTCTCTTCATTGATAGCCAAAACTGAAACCTGTTGCCCTCTAATCTATTCTTCTTTGTTTTTTTTCATTTTTCTCTCATTATTCATTTATCATATCTTCTTCTCTCTTTTTCTTGTGCCGCTAAAACCTTTTGAGCATTACCGAATCTCTCTTTTTCTCATTTTTGGTGCTTTCATTTCGTTTTCATTCACCTTTGATCATTGCCGAATCCCCTGCCTAACTCTTTTTCTTTTCACATCGTTTCACTTGTGCCTAGTAAGGTTATCTTCTTTTCATCTCATTAAATCACTTGACCGAATTATCTCCTTCAACCACTCACTTCTGTGGACACCCTAATACCTTAGCCTTCCCTCCTGTTTCTCTTTTCTTTCTTCACTTTATTGTAATTGTTTTTGTACCAGTTATCCCTTGTTAGCCGAATCTAAGCCCTTACTATCGATTATTTTCCTTCGATTGTGATTTCAAAGATCCTTTGGTAAGTAGTTAATCGTTCCCTTTTATTTTCTTTCTTCTCTCTTGCCAAGGTCAAATCTTTTCCCAAGGCCGAACCTCTGAATGTTGTTTCTTTTTCTTCTCTAGAGATATTATCTGTGTTAGCCTAACACGGTGGAACAAGGTGATAGGAATATGCTTCGAGATCTTAAGGTAAGGGTTTTTCTCTTTAGATATTTGATCGGGTTCTCCTTTCCTGGTTCACTACCTTAACCCTATGTTGTTGTTAAACAACCGCTGTTCCATTATAGTATTTCTGACCAAGATCGTTTTTATGGAATTGAGTACTAGCCAAACAAAGGAGGGGGTTGGACATTCAGTCCCTACCCCTAAATTCAATAGACGGTGTCAGCAGTTCGGGACTGGCCACTGGGTTGTGGACCGACTTCTGAAAGGGATAAGCAGATTGCTGTGATCCCTGCGAGTGAGGACGTTAGTGAGATCGATAGTTTAGTCCTTTAGATTTACAGGTGTGTAATTAGCACACTGTTTTTTCCTTAATTTTATAAATGTGTACGTGTTATGTTTGAAAGCGAAAATCATGGCAATGGTGCTTGAGTTACCCACGTTGGGTAAAACCGAAACCCTAGGTCAGTATTTTATAAATAAGCCTGATAATTATTGTGGATAACATGACTGTGGGTGTACGCTAAGTATGACATGTATTACATCATATAATCTATCTGTTATACTATATTGCATGTGCATGGGATTTTAGGATTACTATGATATGAAGGGGAAGTGTATACTGGTGACATTGTCACATTAAATGATGGCGCGGTGCCTCATAAATGAATTAGTGATTTAATCACGTATGGATCAGTGGCTAGACCACGATATGTGGACTTTGAGCAGTGTGTCTGTCAGCATGACTGCCAAAGAGGTGTGTAGAGGATGGAGGGTTGATTGTAGAAATCCCCACAGGTGTGTTGAGGATAGACATATGGAGCAGTGTGTAGAGGATGGAATATTAGGCTAGGTTTGGGCTATCATATTGATTATTTGTCATATTGCGATAATTCGATGATGTTTTGGGGCTCAGGCCAACTCGTGGAATTTAGTGGACTAATTGCACACTGAGTCTGGTGACTCACTCTATTTTTCTCAAACAACTTACAGGTAACTCCTAGTTCTCTGAACCAGGCTGGAGTGGACTTGAGGTGGCCATGCACAGGTTATTTTTATTAAACTTTATTTTACTTATTATTAGCTACTTTTCTTTTGGGAATTTTTAATATGTAATAAGGCCACTTCAAATTTGGTAAATGTTGGATTTTAATTTGATTTGCTACACATTAATCACGAACTAGTCGATGGTACGTTTTTATAAAATATAAACAAGAGTTTTCTTTGCAAACTGTAAATGATAAGAGTTTTTCTAAATGTCACCTAAAGCAAGGCTTGGTTCACTAAATTTCTAACTTGAAAAGAAACATAAATGATGGAATCATGAAACTTGAGGTTTTTAACGCAAGAAGAAGTTGTCTTAATATCCTTCCAAAGTTTGTAAAAACTTTTCAAACCCTTTCTTTTTCTAGTGACATTCTAGATCCGGTTGTGGTGTTTAGGCCGGGTTTGGGGTGTTACAAATAACTCACGAGGAACGACGGCTTCAGATCGAACTAGATGAATGGAAGACACATTTCAAGGATAAATTAGGAATACATGAAGTAGAACCAACGCCATTCCGTGGGACAAACAAATTTAAGATCAGAGATCAGGTATTGTTGGATAAGAAAGACCCTCGAATCTTCCCTTCCAACCTTAATACAAACAAAGAAATCCCTTTTAAGGTAATCAATGCTTTCCCATACAGAATAGTCGAGGTAAGTATTCCTATATTCGATACTTTCAAAGTAAACGCTAATCGACTCTAACTATATACTGATAATAGAACTGATAACATGAGAAAGGATTTTCAACTCCTCAAACCACCATGATTATGCGAATGAGAGGTAAGTCAGCCTAAGACTTTAAATGAGCACTTCTCGGGAGGCAACCCGAGCACTAACCCCATTAATTTTTATAATTTTTTTATTTTTACTTTTATTTTTAGCACCTAAACTACAAATTAACTAAAACACAGATTTCTGTACCACACGACCTTGCACATGGGCGTGGCCGTGGCCGTATGGAAACCACGGATTTTCGTACCAGCGTGGAAGAGATAGTACAAAACATGATGAAAAATATCTTCAAGCCATGGGCTCCGACTAAACACCACGGCCGTGTGATAAAGCCGTGGTCGACACTGTTTTATCAAACATGGGCGTTGCGACTTGTACACAGGCGTGGGAGAAACGAATGAAGCACAACACGGCCGTGTGATACGACCATGTGACCCTACACAACCATGGTATACGGGCATGGGAAATCACTAGGTCCCTATTTCTATATAAACCCCCTTTTTCTGCACACTTTCCCCACCAAACCCCTTTCCTCTCAACCCTAGCCATCATATTTTTTCTCCCATTTTCACCATCCTTACCACTATCACTCAATGCACAAAGGCAAGGCCAACACTACCATTCCCATGTCGAAGAAGCAAAAGGACCCTAACATAGTCTCCCTATGTGAGACCGATTCACATGAGTTCATGCCGGCCGCTTCATTGACCCGACAAGCCAAGGACATTTGAGTCCATTTAATTTTTCTTTTTCTTTTCTCTTCTCATTTATTTTCCTTCCCTTTACCTTTCTTGTATTTAATTTTTTTCTTACATTTTGTTTTCTTTAATTTAGGCTCTAAAGGCTGTTAGGGAATCACCACACCAAGCCCTTAGAAATCACACCCACCTCGCGAACCATCTAATGATAAGGACTTTTCAGTCTATTAATCTCTTCTTTTAATTTTATTTTACTTTTTACACTCTTTTTCTTTTTATCTTTCTTTTCTTTAAATATATAATTCATATATTTTGAATTATTCTTATTATTTCCTTGCTAATTCTTCACGAGTTACCCAATTTCTTTATATAGCGCAGAGGTTGTTGGCGGCTACCATACCACCACCAGAGACGCCTCCTCCAACTTATCTTTCACCTCCGAATCAAATTTCTACACTTCCAACTCAAGGAATCCATCCAAAATTTAGGAAGTTTCACTTCTCCCTATCTCTTATGATTTCATATATATCTTTGTACATTGATGGAAATGTACATCTTAAGTGTGGGGGGTGAATGTTATTTTGAAAAGTTCCTAACTTTTTGCATTATTCTCAAATCCCTGAATTATGTCTTGACCTTAAGTAATTTTTTCATTTTACTATTAGAATGAAACTTCTATTGACTTATGATTTTTATTGATATGTTTTGGATTAAGTCATTGATAATTGTGCAGTGATGCTTTAAACTTTAGGGGACTAGAGAATCAAGCATGATGAGTCTATTTTCAAAAATTAGAATTTTGTTAGGTTGTCTACCTGAACCTAATTATTACCTCAAAGTTTGAAATTTACAAAAGTTGTATCAGAAACCCATAATTTTTGTGAGATTTTGAGCCTTTAAGAGCATACATTCTTTTCTTGCTCACTTTATTGATTATGAGTGTGTCAACATTGATTTGTTATTCTAGAACTTGATTCGATTATACATGTTAAAACCACATCATTGAATTGATATACAGAGATGATAAAGACACTTAGGTTTTAATCCACTTACTCCCAAAAAGCTTACCTTCACAATTAACCCCTAGTGAACCCCTTTGATCTTAACAAATCTTTTATTCAATCACCTACTAAATTTAACCCAAAACCAATCTTGTATTTGTTATCACCATTTCTCTTGACTACCCTTATATCGAGATTTGATTTGATCAGTTGCCTAACTTCATTCTTTATTTCAATTGTTAAAATCTATTTACTATATTTGTTCTTAAAGAAAACGAAGAATATTTATTAGTTCTATGATTAAGAGAGCTTATACGTTTAAATTCCACATCTTGAGAAGAAGCTCGTATTATTAGTAATGAAGTTTTAATTAATGTAATTATTTGAATCTTAGTTCATCTTTCTAAGTTAAGTAATTTGTAAATTCAATCTCAATTCTAACCCTTTAATTTATCCTTTATCCACACCTTTAACCCGAGCCCCATTACAACCCTTTTTAAAGACCTTTTGATTTGTATATTATCTCATTTTATAGTGGTGGAGATTTGATTTTCATACAAGCCAATGGGATTAACTTTTCATGTTTGACTTTTGAGTGCTTAATTTGAACCTTAAACACTTTTGAGAGATTTGAGTGAATCTTTAGTCAGGATGTCAATTCCTGTCAGTTTCAAATTAGAGGTAATTATTTACATAAGGGGAAACACTTATGTTTTCGTGCTATAAAAACTATGACTTTGACTGTTTGAATCTTTAAGACCGTATGACTTTGACTGTTTGAATCTTTAGGACCGTTCTACTTAAATTAGCAATGTATAAATTATCTATGAATTATGATGAAACACTATTGGTGAATATTATGAATTGAGGAAGTTCATTTTAATTGTGAGTTGAGAATTTTGCTTGAGGACAAGCAAATGCTTAAGTGTGGGGGTATTTGATAAATCGTAATATGTACATATTTTAATCCCATATTTGGCATACTTTTTGATGATTTATCCCCTGAATTGTGGAATTTGATGCTCCTAATCCTGTAATTTCATGTTTTATACTTAGTAGAGCATCGGAGGATGAAAAGAACGAGAAACGGGCCAAAAACAGAGAAAATGGGCCAAAGTATGAAATTCACATGGCCTGGAGAAATCCACACAGTCGTGCCTCTTTAACAGATCCGAACACGGCCTGGACTCGATTTACATGGGCGTGCCATATGGGCGTGTCCCTGACATGACCTATTTTAATTCTAACCGGAAAAGGATACTTAGAGGCAAAGAAAGACATTCCAAAAGCCTATATAAACACCCTAGAGGGCAACCTAAAGGGGGGCGTTCAGGTAGGCCGAGGAGCCAAGCTAGAGAGGGCTGAATTGTGGGATTTACTCGAAGACAACCAGTTGATCCATCTCAAGAAGCCGGAATCATACTCAGGACGAAAGATCTTCCCTTCAATTTCCTTTAGGTGGTTTTAGGGTTTTTCTTATGTTTTGTTTTATACTTTCTTCTAAGATGTTTTCTTTTATAAACATGAGCTAAACCCCTCAAATACCTGAGGGGGATAAAACCTAAGATGGATCTTGTTATTGTTTTTTGAACTATATGATAAATACTTGATTTGTTCTTAATTATGTGTTCTTAATTCTTGCTTTGATATTTCAGGATATTGATTCAAGTATTGATGTGCTTAAGCAGTGGAGCAAAAGTCCCTGTTTAAGAGTAGATCTAGCATAATTAAGCGGAGTTGATCGTACTCCTAGAGATAGGACGACGAAAATCTACCAGATTAGGGTCGAACCTAATATGGGAGTCCATAGATCGAGTTAATGCAACACTAGGGGTTTTAATTAGAAAGAGATTTCAATTAATCAACCTAGGATTAGACGTTAGTAGCCTCGAGAGACGTATTAATATCAATTAGGGAATCCTACGGATCAAATCAAGTGAATAAATCGTCTTGTATAGAGTTAAATAACAAATGAAGTCTAGGTGGATTCTTCCTCGGGTATTGTCTTAATCAATTGGTTTTCCAAAAGTATTTCCCCAATTCATTCTCTGTGTCTTAGCATCTTTAGCTTAGTAATTAGTTAATTTTAGATTAAATAACAATTCCCTTAATTCTTAGGTTAAATAATAAAAAGATAGTAATTACTAATACTCTAGGTCCTTGAGGATACGATATTTTCGGTCTTGCCATAGCTATACTACCAAACGATAGGTGCACCCTTAATCGTTGTCATAGTTAACTTCTAGGCTCGATCATTCATTATATAATTATTAAGACTTTAAGACACGATCAAGTCTTCCTCGGCTTTATTCTTTCCTTCCCTTAATTTCTCGGCCTTTAGCCGGCGTCTAACCTTAAATGCATCTTTTCTTCTTCCAATTGTTCTAAATTCTTTTCAAGTTCCAAATTCCTCCTCTCGAAGTCTTGCTTTATGATTTCTAGTTTTGACGTGACCACTTGTAAGTACTCTTCCATCGGTCGATCGCCTTCTAAATTTGGCCTGGGGATATTATCATTAATTCTTTTACTCCACAATCCGCTGTACTCGGGAGTCGTTATTGAACCTACAACTAGCCTTTTCATTCGACGAGTCTGATTCTAAGCGTTAGAAATCTCTTTTTACCCTTTTCTTGTAGTTATCTCCCCTATATGAAAACTCACATTGAGCTAGCCCATGTGTTGTCGGTATGAACTGTCTTGATATGTACTACCTCATTACGAGCAAAGGAGTATACCCACGTACCTTCAAACTCAAGGATGTAACATCTCAACATGTCCTCAAGTATCTAAATGGTTCGTTAAGACTGACCGTTTGTCTGCGGATGAAAGGCTGTGCTAAAGTGGAGTTTAGTACCTAGAGCATCTTGCAACTTCTTCCAAAACCGCAACGTGAATCTCGGGTCTTTGTCTGAAACAATAGAACTCGGCACACCATGTAATCTCACAATTTAAGATACATACAACTCAGCAAGTTTATCGAGCGAATAGTCTATACGAACCGATACAAAGTGAGCTGATTTGGTCAATCTATCCACTATAACCCAGACTATGTCTTTCTTGCTCGGTGTCGTAGGCAAACCGGATATAAAATCGATAGTGATTCTATCCCATTTCCATTCAGGTATCATGATCGGCTGAAGTAACCCAGAAGGCACTTGATGGTCTGCTTTTACTTGCTGACAAATTAAACACTTTGAAACAAATTCAGATATATCCTGTTTCATGCCTGGCCACCAATAGAACTGTTTCAAATCATTATACATTTTCATGCTACCAGATGTATCGATAATCGACTATTATGAGCCTCGTTCAAAATCATCTGAATCAATTCCACATTCTCTGGGACACATATTCGGCCTTTGAAGTTCAAACAATCATTTGCATCAATTTGAAACTCTGACTCTGCATCATTTTCACACTGAGCTCGTCTAGCAATCACATCTTTGTCAATTCTTTGTGCATCACAAATTTGTTGAATAAACATCGGTCTTGCTCTTAACTCGACTATGGTCGAACCATCACCAGACATAACCATATGTGCGTTCAACGCACGAAGAGCAAACAATGATTTTCAACTTAATGCATCTGCGGCAATGTTAGCTTTTCCCGGATGGTAGTCAATCACCAATTCATAGTCTTTCAATAGCTCTAACCATCTACGTTGTTTCAACTTCAGATCTTTCTGAGTCATCAAATACGTCAGACTGAGTCATCAAATACGTCAGACTTTTGTGATCCGAGAAAACATGACATTTCTCACCGAATAAGTAATGACGCCAAATTTTCAATGCGAAAACAATGGCTACTAATTCCAAATCATGAATTGGATAATTTCTTTCATGAGGCTTCAATTGTCTCGAAGCGTAGGTTATGACTTTGCCTTCCTGCATCAAAATACAACCTAAACCATTCAGAGAAGCATCACTATAAACAATAAATTCTTTACCCGATTCAGGCTGAGCTAACACTGGAGCTTCCGTCAAAATGGCTTTCAACTGATCAAAGCTTTTCTGGCACTTACCCGACCATTCAAATTTAACGTCTTTCTGTAATAGCTTTGACAACGGGGTAGCTATTATAGAAAAACCTTTCACAAATCGTCTATACTAACCCGCAAGTCCTAGAAAGCTTTGAATCCCAGGAACATTCTTTTGTGGCTTCCAATCAAGTATAGCCGATATTTTATTTGGATCAGCCTGAATACCTGACACTGAAACATGTCCCAAGAAGCTGACTTCATTCATCCAGAATTCACACTTACTAAACTTTGCATACATCTGCTGATCTCGCAAAGTTTGTAGCACGAATTTCAAATACTCTGCATGCTCGGTTTCATCTCTGGAGTAGATCAGGATATCATCCATAAACACTACCACAAACCGATCCAAAAACTGTCTGAAAACTCGATTCATCAGATCCATAAAAACAGCAGGTGCATTAGTAAGTCCAAAAGACATAACCAGAAACTCAAAATGTCCATACCTCGTTCAGAATGCAGTCTTGGGCACATCTGAATCTCTGACTCGAAATTGATAATAACCCGATCTCAAATCTATCTTTGAGAACACTGAAGCCCCTTTTAACTGGTCAAACAAATCATCAATTCGAGGTAACGGGTATTTATTCCTTATTGTCACTTTATTCAGCTGCCGATAATCAATACACATTCGCATAGCCCCGTCTTTCTTTTTCACAAATAGAACTGGTGCACCCCAAGGAGAGAAACTCAGTCGTGCAAAGCCCCTATCTGTCAACTCTTGCAACTGTGCTTTCAACTCTTTCAACTCGGTAGGTGCCATCTAATATGGAGCAATTGAGATCGTTGTCGTCCCCAGTACTAATTCAATGCCAAACTCAATCTCTCGTACTGGTGGTAAACCCGGTAATTCTTCAAGAAACACATCTAGGTATTCACACACAAACGGTACAGATTAAATCTATCTTTCAGACACTCTATTATCCAATACATAGGCCAAATAAGCTTCGCATCCTTTTCTCACATACTTTCGGGCTAGCATCGAGGATATTACTATAGGTAACCCATTTAAATCACTAGATTCAACTCGGATGATCTCACCGTTCTGACATCTCAATTCAATAATCTTTCTTTTGCAATTCACCACTTATAGAACTCGTCAAAAGGCAACAACATTAAGTCGGCTGGAAAGCAGGAATCTCAAATCATCAACGGGCAACCTTTACACATTTTATCAACGGGTACACATCTACCCAAAGGGTTGGACACATGGATTACAAACTTAGTAGACTCAACTGGCAGAGTCTTACTGGATACTAGAGTTTCACACACATATGAATGAGTCAAACCAGGATCAATCAATGCAATCATAGTAGTATCATAAAGTGTGAAAGTACCGGTAATAACATCTGGGGAAGAAGCATCCTCTCTGGCTCGTATAGCATAAGCTCTAGCTGGAAATCTAGCCTCTGATCGAACTGCAGTGTCTTTCGTCCCTATCTGCCTGCACCTATATTGCCTGAATGTCTAGGTGGGCTGCCCCGTGCTGGCGTGCTACTCGGTTTAGTATTCTGAGCCGTATTTTGCTCGGCTAGCATCAGGCATTCTCGAATGAAATGGTTCGATGATCCACATTTAAAGCAGGACCGATCATGAAATCTACAACTCCCAGAATGCCACTTCCCACAATGTTTGCACTCAGTCCGATTCTACGAAACATTACCAACACTAGCCATCGAACTGGCTCGGGAACTCACTGGAGGTCGATCATGTCTAGGCAAGTCTGAAGTAGCTTTATGTCGACTGAAGTCATCTCTAAACTTCATAGGCACTGAATGGAAAGTCTTACTCGATGATCTTTTACGAGTGTCTCCAGCTTCTATTTTAGCCTTTCTTTTCTCTTTTCCGAGCTCTTCAGCTTTGCAAGCTCGCTCGACTAGTACCACGAACTCTTTGATTTCAAGAATGCCAACAAGCAACTTTATGTCTTCATTCAGACCGTCTTCAAATCTTTTGCACATAATGGCTTCAGTTGATATACACTCTTGGGCATAACGGCTCAATTTAACAAACTTCCGCTCATATTCCGTCACAGTCATACGACCCTATTTTAATTCCAGGAATTCTTTTCGTTTCTGATCGATGAATCTCTAACTGATATATTTCTTACAGAACCCAATCTGGAAGAAGTCCCAAGTCACTTTTTCTTTCAAAACCACTGATACCAGTGTGTTCCACCAGTGATAGGTAGTGTCCCGAAGTAGAGATATAGCACACTTTATGCATTCATCTGGAGTACAGGATAGCTCGTCAAGTACCCATATAGTGTTATCAAGCCATATCTCGCCTCGCTCTGCATCATCATTATCATTGGCTTTGAATTCTTCGGCCCTATATTTCCTGATTTTATCAACAGGAGGCCTACTAGATCTCATCAGATCTATCATCAGGGTTGCTGAAGGTACCGGAGTTGGATTATTTGGGGGTGGGGGTTGTTGTACAGCTAGGTTATTCTGAACAAACTGGGTAAACCATTCATTCATAATCTGGTAGAAGGCATGCTTAGCTTCCCCCTCGTGGCCACCCGAGACAGGTTGGGAGTCTACCGGCACGGACCCGCGTGCGAGACGAGGCGCTACGCTCTCTACATCATCAGCTATGGCTCTGTCAGGATCGGAATCCATTTACTATATAAAACACAATTGGAAATGTCAGAAGTCACCACACTATTTTATATACAATAAAGGCATGTATAGCTAGACTCTCACGCGCTACGGTAGTCCTAGAATCGACTAAACCATAAGCTCTGATACCAATCAAATGTAACACCCCTAACCCATATCCGTCGTCTAATTGGGGTCACAAGGTGTTACTTAACAAAATTTGAACACCATGCTTTAAAATTTTGAGCATACAGATATATGAATTAACAATCACAAGCAATATTGCACTTTCAATCCACCATATATAATTAAGCAAATTATGAATCACAAAAATTATATGCGCTTTTAACTATATCAAAATCAGCCATTCATTCACGGTATGTATACACTTAACCATGTGACTCATATCCAATTCGGCTAGCAAGTAAAATATCATACAAATTTCTGTCTAAACACATATGCAACCTTAATGTCATCATCCTATGGACAAACATAACATTTATGCAACATTTTAATACGCGTAATAATCTACCATTACGAACCAATATAAAAGTACAAAATGCAACCCTTATATACACTATTCGCATGTTAATTACCAAGCATAAATCACATTCACAAACTGATTCATCTCTCTCTCAACTATATCTACCTAATTCGAACCAAATCAAAATAAATGCAACACATATCAATATGTCATGCTTATCCCAAACGCAACACATCTCTATATAATAGGCATATTACTTATTTAATATACTACATGTTATAACTCATCAAGCATCCGTCATTTTCTTCATTATTAAAACACATGACCACACACCACAACATGTATATCATATGACCACTTTCCATACATGATTAAACCATGACCGAATTTCACATCCCTTAATATTATAATCAAGCCATTATATTATAATGAACATAGGAATTAAACTTGATCAAAAGAAATAGCCATTTTCACAAGTCTAAACCTTAGTCTAACCTATACATGCCTTCAATTCAAAACTAAGATTAAATACCAAAAAGAGGTGATAGTGTGGTTGACTTTTCCGACGATTCTCAGATGCCCGTAACTTGATCAAAATCTATAAAACAGAACAAAGAGCATACACAGAGTAAGCTTACTAGCTTAGTAAGTCTTAAGCAAATTTAAATAAAATAATTCAATTTAACACCTAAACATTCCAAGTCAAATACTTAATATTACTTCAAACTTTAACAAATCACACATATGATATCACATTACCGAACTTTAATATCGTATTTAACTTAACATTTCTCGTTATCCTACCTTTAACAAATAGTTCATTAATTCAACTCAAAATTCAATTGATAAGCATCCATTTCTTGCCAAATACTCAATTCGTATGCACATCATTTTAAATGGAATCATATACAAGAGCATATATATACGCTTATTCACTTCACATCTTATCACTCTAAAGGTTCAATATGCATGAAATATCAATATGATTTCCTAACCAAACAACTGAATATACATACATAATCATATACCACATTTACGCCCCACATCACACATATATATATATATATAAACTCAATTAAACAACTCACAGTTACTTACCTGTACAGCTCTGTAACTTAATTCATACAAATAAGCTTAAGTTTGTCCTTTTGTCAACATAGGTCTACCAATTTATATGCATAAGCTCGTATTTAAAAATCACCGGCATTTAACCTGCTAGGCAATAAGCTCGAAACCTTTCATCGGCACGAGGCCTGCTAGGCTCGAAGCCCGATACATTTCACCGGCACAAAGCCTGCTAGGCATTAAGCCTGATACTTTCGATATAATTCAAATATAACATGTGCCGTGATTAATTAAAATCACTTGTACAAAATGAAATTAAGTAGGCTTAACTACCATTCATAATAAAATCTTTATGTCACATTCGGCTATGATTAAATTTCAATCCAACAGTTCAAAGTTTGACATGTAAACTATATTACGAACAATATTTACTATAATAACTTGCTTAAGGACTTACCTCGACCCTCGATGGATAACGTATACTGACTATTCGATGATCTTCGCCTTTCCCCGATCCAAATCCGTTTTTCTTTGTTCTTGATCTAAACACATTAAAATTCAGCTCATTGAAGTACATTTCATTTTAATTTAGTCCCAAAATACATAAATAATCAAATTACCATTTTACCCCTACTATTTCACATTTTTGCAATTTGGTCCTATTTGCATAAAACTCAAAATACACAAAATTTCACTATAACACTTAAGGACCGAATGTTCATAGGACTATTCTAGTCCGTTTATTTCATTTATTTTTCATTTTAGCCCCTTTAAAAATTCATTTTTGCAATTTAGCCCAAAATACTTAAATTCACTATAATTCCCAATACAAAACATACTAATCTTTAACATATTTTTAATTTAAAATTATCAAACATCAAAAACCACATGAACATATCAATGGCTGAATATCACATGCTCACTAATCTCAAAAATTTTAGCATGGGTCAAATAAATACGAAGCAACGATCACAAAAACGTAGAAATTATCAAAAATCGAGCTAAAATTCATACCTAATTGAGCTTGATGATGGCCGAATGTTTTAAGCCTTTAATGTAACATCCTGAATTAATGGGCCTATGCGTTTAATGGGTGAATATGTGTATTGAGTTAAGTTGAGTATTAGAGGTTCACAATGGGGCTAGGTTTTGGGCCGAGGCTGTAGTTAAAATTCTTGTTTGAACACTTTAGTGGAAAGCTTGTTAAGTTAGGGCATAAAAGATATTAGCTGTGTTTTAAAACACAAATGGGCTTGTGGCCCAGTGGCAAAATGGCGCCACTAAGAGTGAAGGAAGTTGCATCAGTTGAAGGTCCATGGTTCGAGTCGCCTGGTACCTTTTATTTTTAATATTTTCGGCATTTATAAGAGTAGTAGTGGAGTTCGGCAATGATGCTTAAATTTAGAAATTTATTTAATGTGATAATAAGGTGGATAATGTGGATATTATTCTGATAATAGTAAGGAGAGATGGTGTTATCTAGACCTCTTCTAATGGTATGAATAGATTAAGATAAAGGAGAAAAGATAGGAGCTATCTGCTGAGTGCAGTGTTGGCCGAAATTCCATCACCTAGAGGAGGGAAGGAATCGGTTTCTTTATGGCAAAGGGGTGCCGAATTTTCCCTTTTTATTTGCTTAATTCTTAGTTATCAGAAAGGGCACTTTCGATTTTTGATAGGTAAGTGCTGAAATTTTTATAAATAGGGGGGATAGCTCATCAATTCTGGCATTTGGAACCCTATTCTTTTCTTCTTTCCCAGTGCCGAAATTCTCAGTCTCCCTCTGCAAGTTCTTTTCTTTTGCTTTCTTCAGAAGCCGAAACCTCCCAATCTTCTCAACATCTTTTCTTTCAAAAGCCGAAACCTTGAACTCTCTTCTCATCTCCATAGTCGAATACCCCTATTTCCTTTTGCCGATTTCTTTAACCAAAAAGCCAAAACTACTTAGATTTCTTCTTCTCTTCTGATCTTCTCAAAAAGCCAAAATCTCTAAGGGGTAGTCGAATTCTTTATGTAAAGGTGAGTACTGATTTTTCTATCTCTTCACTTTCTCTTTCGGGTTTTGGAAGACAAAGACAAAAAGCTAATGGTTTAATGGTTTTATGTATTCTCTTGTTGGGCGACATTCGGGAATTGAAGTATATCTCTTAGATCTAAAAGCCGGAAACACTAGCCTCTAAATCTCATATCACTTTTCGGGATTTCAAGGTAAGGATTTCAATTCTCCTTAAGATGATCAATTGTTTCCTTTTCGTTAGTTGTGCCTTAACCTAATGTTTCGTTACCAGCCTCTGAACAACACCTTAGGCAGATAGCGGTTGTGTCGGCTACGGATAGTGTCGACGTAGAAAGTATTGTTCTAACAGTAATCAGGTATGTAGATCTCTAACACACTATTAAACTTGTATGTATGTCTATATATATATGTTATGGGCTAAAAAGCCGGAAAGAGGCTGTGTAGACAGTCGAATAAAACCCTAACAGGGGTTAGGCAAGGATGCCAGGTACGTAATCATAGAAATATCTATGTGTATCGAAATATATATGAAAGCCTGTGTGATGTTTTCCTTATATGTGTACGCATGGGGTAGGATTATGATAATGAAGGGGAAGTGCATGATAGGTCACTTGGTGATCGATGGTTAAACCACAACTTCAAATGATAGGTCACATCGTGATCGGTGGCTATGCCACGTTTAATGATTCCTGATTAATAGGAATAGGCAGTACGGCTGTCATTATGGTGTGTAGCGGATGAAGGGTTGATTGTAGAAATCCCCGAGGTGTGATGGTTGGTACGGGTTGGTGTGTAGATGATGGAATTCTAGGATGGGTTTGGCTATTCATCATTTATTTTTATTTATTTATTTATTTATTTATCATGTAATTATGATTGTTGTCGTTATGTTTAGGCCAGGGCTCATAATGTGTTTGTGGGCCTAGGTCATTGTGTTCGGGATTTATACACTGAGTCTCGATGACTCATCCTTTCATTTTTCCTACTCTTTCAGATGAGCAGTAGATCGTGGACATGGGAGCCAAGACGGACTCGAGGGGCCATCAAGTTTTAATTCCTATAGATTATTTTCAGTTTTCTTTAAGTTTTTCTTTATTTCGGGAATATTTATGTAATAAGGCCCCGTAGTTTATATTCATCTAAGTAGTTTTTAATATTTGCAACCTATGAAATTATGTCAAAGGTTTAATAATATGAAATAATAATAATAAAAGGTTTCCTTTTCAAATGTCACTTATTTATTCAAATATTGTCTAATTAACTTACGATTTCCAAAAACCAACAAAGCAAAAGTTTTCAATGTACAACCCGTAGCATACCAGATCTGGTCGAAGCTTATGGGCCGGGTTTGGGGTGTTACATTTTGGTATCAGAGCCCGATTACAAAACTCAGGCTGTGAAATGGGTCCAGTAGTAGTTTATAAACTGGTAAAAATGCTGTGGTTGAGATATGGCCTTCGAGTCTACCGGCACCCGATCCACGCAAGTAAGTATTCTAACTCTTGATTTGATATGCATGTTGGGTTTGATGGGCTTCATGGACGTAGACTAGTATGTTAGGCATTGATGGACTTTAGGCTTAGTTTAAAATAACTCTTTAAATTCATAAGACTTAATCTATCCAAACAAACCCGTGAACAAATCGCTGGGTTAGGGTGTGGCAACAGGCATACGCATGTCTAGGATTGGATTCAAGGAGAGCTTGGTACTTAAGCAGTCCTAGTGACTCACCTCCTCTTCTCTGGAATCCTACTTGGTGCGTAGTGACTGTTCACCTTAGCCATGAGGACTTGTTGACGGGCCAAAATTTATAATTAAAACCCAAAAGGGACCAGCCACCCTATTTCTCAACCACGATACCCCCAAGTTTTGAAAATTTTTGAAATATACCTGATTCGTGAAAATTTCCCAGAATACCCCAGAATTGTAAAACTACAAAAATTTGTGGAATTACCGAAACACCCCAGTTGGCAAAATTTCCAAAATACCCTTGGTTTGTGAAAATTTCCAAAACAATCGTGATTTTATAAAATACCTATGTTTTGCAAAATACCCGAAAACCCTTAGATTTACAGAAGTACCCGGTTTATGAAATTATCGGAATGTGTGAAAAATATACCAAAATAGCACTATTTCATAAAATCACCAAGATACCCTATTTTGAGAAAAATTTTGAAAAATACCCTATAGGATAAAATTATGGAAATACCCTGGGTAATGAAATGACGGAAATACCCTTATGTGATGGATGTGAGTTCATGATTGCTACTTGTATGTTAATGTGTGATGGTTGAATGTATGTGGTTCCTAGAACTAGGGGATACAAACTTGAGACTAAAACCCTTAGATATAGTTTCGAACTCGAAAAAACTACTTTTGAAACTACTGTCCATAAGATTGTTCGTGGTTAATTAGTGAAAGAAATTAATAATTCATAAAATTTCTAATCAGATAAACACGAATCGGTAGAATGAGTTCAAGGGGTAGCTTTTTGGGCTGATCTGATGGAACTACCGTTTGGGGAGTTTGATTTGATCTTAGGAATGGATTGGTTAGTGAAGTATCAAGTAAACTTGGATTGTGCAGCCAAGCGTATGGTGTTAAAAACTCCCGAAGGAGGCGAAGTGTTGGTGATAGGTGAAAGGAGGAACTGTTTGTCAAATGTGGTGTCTGCCTTAAGACCAGAAAGGATGATGAGAAAAGGATGTAAAGCAATTCTAATGTTTGTTCAGACTCTGGAAGCCAAGGAACTAACTGTTGGGGACGTTAGGACGATGAAAGAATTTCCTGATGTTTTTCCAGAAGAGCTTCAGGGATTACCCCCGGATCGTGAAGTGGAGTTCGTTATCGATCTTCTTCTGGAACAGTGACAGTATCTATTCCTCCGTATAGGATAGAGCTAAAGGAGTTGGTGGAATTCAAAGCACAAATTCAAGAGTTGCTGGATAGAGGGTTATTGGAATCAGAGTGCACAGCGTGAGCGTAATGGTGTAGGTTAGGTTGTACGACTGTTCCTGTAGTTGGAAATTTCGAGGATGAAATTTCTTTAAGGAGGGTAGAACTGTAACATCCTGAATTAATGGGCCTATGCGTTTAATGGATGAATATGTGTAATGAGTTAAGTTGAGTATTAGGGGTTCAGAATGGGCTCAGGTTTGAGCCGAGGCTGTATTTAAAATTCTTGTTTGAACACTTTAGTGGAAAGCTTGTTAAGTTAGGGCATAAAAGATATTAGCTGTGTTTTAAAACACAAATGGGCTTGTGGCCCAGTGGCAAAATGACGCCACTAGGAGGAAAGGAAGTTGGCATCAATTGAAGGTCCAAGGTTCGAGTCGCCTGGTACCTTTTATTTTAAATATTTTCAGCATTTATAAGAGTAGTAGTGGAGTTCGGCAATGATGCTTAAATTTAGGAATTTATTTAATGTGATAATAAGGTGTATAATGTGGATATTATTCTGATAATAGTAGAGAGAGGTGGTGTTATCTAGACCTCTTCTAATGGTATGAATAGATTAAGATAAAGGAGAAAAGATAGGAACTATCTGCTGAGTACAGTGTTGGTCGAAATTCCATCACCTAGAGGAGGGAAGGAATCGATTTCTTTATGGCAAAGGGGTGCCGAATTTTCCCTTTTTATTTGCTTAATTCTTAGTTATCAAAAAGGGTACTTTCGATTTTTGATAGGTAAGTACCGAAATTTCTACAAATAGGGGGGATAGCTCATCAATTCCGACATTTGGAACCCTATTCTTTTCTTTTTTCCCTGTGCCGAAATTCTCAGTCTCCCTCTGCAAGTTCTTTTCTTTTGATTTCTTCAGAAGCCGAAACCTCCCAATCTTCTCAACATCTTTTCTTTCAAAAGCTGAAACCTTGAACTCTCTTCTCATCTCCATAGCCGGATACCCCTATTTCCTTTTGCCGATTTCTTCAACCAAAAAGCTGAAACTACTTAGATTTCTTCTTCTCTTCTGATCTTTTCAAAAAGCCAGAATCTCTAAGGGGTAGTCGAATTCTTTATGTAAAGGTGAGTGCCGATTTTTCTATATCTTCACTTTCTTTTTTGGGTTTTGGAAGACAAAGCTGAAAAGCTAATGGTTTAATGGTTTTATGTATTCTCTTGTTCGGCGACATTCGGGAATTGAAGTATATCTCTTAGATCTAAAAGCTGAAAACACTAGCCCCTGGATCTCATATCACTTTTCGGGATTTCAAGGTAAGGATTTCAATTCTCTTTAAGATGATCAATCGTTCCCTTTTTGTTAGTTGTGCCTTAACCTAATGTTTCGTTATCATGTAATTATGACTGTTGCTGTTATGTTTGGGCTAGGGCTCATAATGTGTTTGTGGGCCCAGGTCGTTGTGTTCGGGATTTATACACTGAGTCTCGGTGACTCACCCTTTCATTTTTCCTACTCTTTCAGATGAGCAATAGATCGTGGACATGGGAGTCGAGACGGACTCTAGGGGCCATCAAGTTTTAATTCCTATAGATTATTTTTCGGTTTTCTTTAAGTTTTTCTTTATTTCAGGAATATTTATGTTATAAGGCCCCGTAGTTTATATTCATCTAAGTAGTTTTTAATATTTGCAACTTATGAAATTATGTCAAAGGTTTAATAATACGAAATAATAATAATAAAAGGTTTCCTTTTCAAATGTCACTTATTTATTCAAATATTGTCTAATTAACTTATGATTTCCAAAAAACTAGCAAAAGAAAAGTTTCCAATGTACAACACGTAGCATAACAGATCTGGTCGAAGCTTATGGGCTGGGTTTGGGGTGTTACATTTAAATCCCTTTACTCGGCTAACTCACGGCAATGGAAGAAGAAGAACAACTAAAATGGCTTTTAATTTCATATAATATAACATATAATAACAATTTTTTATGTTTTACCATTTTAACCTTTAATTAATAATAAAAACAACTTATAATATAAGGTTACATTTGACCTTTGCCACCCACTAACTCATAAAATGGGTTAATTACTCTTTTAATACTCCATATTAAAAAGCCATCATCATTCTAGCACTTTACACTATAGTTTATAACTTTTACACATTACGTGATTAAGTCCTTTTTATTTAATTAAGCACACAAATGATTAAATTTTTCTACGAAACTTTCACAAACATCAATTCACATATAATAAGCACAAAATATAATATTTAAAAATATTTCAGACTCGGATTTTTGGTCCCGAAACCACCGTTCTGATTAGGCTCAAATTTAGACTGTTACAATGGCCGTGTCCCTGTCGTGGAGAAGAGAAATTTCATTCGGATTTGGATACTTAGTGGCAAAGAAACCCATCTCAAAAGCCTATATAAACCCCCTAAGTATAACCTTAAAAGAGGCTATTAGCTAGGCCAAGGAGTCGAGCCCAAAAGGTAAGATTTGTGGAAATCACTCGAAGATAGCCAGTTGATCCATCTCAGGAAGCCGGAATTCTACTCAAGACGGCAGATCTCTCCTTCAATTTCTTCAGGGAGTTTTAAGGATTTCTTATGTTTTGTTTTATCTTTTCTTTTGAGATGTTTTCTTTTATTGTTATAAACTAAGCCCTTCAGATACCTGAAGGGGATGAAACCTAAGATGGATCTTGTTATTGTTTTTTGAACTATATGATAAATACTTGATTTGTTCTTAATTATGTGTGCTTAATTCTTGTGTTGATATTTCTGGGATATTGATTCAAGTATGATGTGCTTAGGTGGAGGAGCAAAAGTCCCTGCTTAAGAGTAGATCTAGCATAATTAAGCAGAGTTGATCGCACGCCTAGAGATAGGGTGACGAGATATTGCCGGATTAGGGTGAAACCTAATATGGGAGTCCATAGATCGAGTTAATGCGATTCTAGGGGTTTTAATTAGAAAAATATTTCAAATAATCAACCTAGGGTTAGATGTTATTCGCCTCGATAGAGGGTTTAATATAAATTAGGGAATCCTACGGATCAACTCAATTGAATACATCATCTGGTTCAGTGTTGGATAACAAGTGAAGTCTAGGTGGATTCTTTCTAAGGGTATCATCTTAATCAACTGAGTTTTCCCAATAGTATTTGCCCTATTCATTCTTTTTGCCTTTGCGTCTTTAGCTTAGTAGTTAATTAAAATTAGATTAAACAACAACTTCACTTATTTTAGGCTAGGTAATAAAAAGAAAGTTAGTATTAGTACTTTTAGTTCCTTTGGGTTCGACAATTCGGTCTTGCCTAAGCTATACTACTATTCGATAGGTGCACTTGCCTCTAATCATTGTCATAGTTAGTTTCTAGGTTCGATCATTCAATTTATAAATTTTTAAGACTTTGACATTGCATAAAGCAACGATCAAGTTTTTGGCGCCGTTGCCGGGGAACTAAAATATTAAGAAAGCTGTATTTTTATTACTTTAGCCATTATTTTCCGCAATTTACTTTTATTTTTAGTTTAAATTCTGACTTTGCTAAATTTTCTTTCTTTCTTTTCCTAGTAGGGACCTCTAGTTTATGACTAGAAAGAACCCAAAAGGACCACTAGTATACGACAGTGATATTGAAGCTACCGCTCGCAAGAATCGCAGAGAAATTAGGCGAACCCTAAAATACACAGAAGAAGAGCGAGAAAGCAAATCCAATCCTACTAAAGGGATAGACGAGAATAATCCACCACCACAAGATGTGGCAGAAAATAATGCTCCATGTACTATGTATGATTATGCTAAACCTCATTTAACAGGAACAGAATCAAGTATTGTTAGGCCCGCTATAACTACTAATAATTTTGAATTAAAGCCTAACACTATACAAATGATTCAACAATTTGTTCAGTTTGATGGTTTGCAGGACGAAGACCCAAATGCTTATATAGCTAATTTTTTAGAGTTTTGTGATACCTTCAAAATAAATGGCGTTTCTGATGATGCCATACGTCTTCGGTTATTTCCCTTTTCATTAAGGAATAAGCCAAACAGTGGTTAAACTTGTTACCACGAGGGTCGATCACTACATGGGATCAAATGACCAAAAAATTTTTATTAAAATATTTCCCACCGGCCAAAACGGCTAAATTACGGAATGGTATCTCTTCATTTGTGTATATGGATTTAGAGACATTATACGATGCATGGGAGAGATAGAAGGATCTCTTGAGAAGGTGTCTGCACCATGGTTTACCCTTGTGGCTCCAAGTCCAAACTTTCCATAACGGTGTGAACCCCTCAACGAGGCAACTATTTGATTCAGCCGATGGTGGAACCCTAAAGAAAAGAACTCCTGAAGCAGCTCACGAGTTTATCGAAGAGATGTCACTGAATAACTATCAGTGGCAGGTTACACGGACAAAACCAACAAAATCAGCCGGAGTTTACAACCTCGATGCAGTAACCATGCTATCAACATAGGTAGAAATGATGAATAAAAAGCTTGATAGTGCGACACAAGTGGAACTGTGGTAAATCCTAAGTACCCACCCTACCAACTGGGCACAGAAAGCAAACAGATGAACTATATAGGTAATAATTCCAGATCTAATAATAACCCTTATAGTAATAATTATAATCCAGGTTGGAGGAACCGCCCAAATTTTTCATGGGGAGGTCAAGGAAATCAAAGACAACAACCTCCTCAAAGTTTCCAAAATCAGCCCTATCCACAGAAAAAGAGGCCGAACCTCGAAGAGATGCTGACAAAATTCATGGCAGCCACAGAAACCCGTCTCCAAAAAACTGAGACAACGCTCGATAATCAACAAGCATCAATCAAAGGGATCGAGAACCAAGTCGGGTAACTTACTAAGTCAGTTGGACAACTTACTAAGATAGTTTCTGAAATTCGATCAGGGATTTTCGAACGACTGCAAGGGCATCTACCAAGCAACACTGAGATTAACCCAAAGGAGCAAATCCAAGCCATCACAGCTCATGATAGTATAGGGTTAGATGAACCCAATACAATGCAAGAAAACGAGGGAGAAGAAGGTAAAGTTGAGGTAACACAACAAAAGCCAAAACCGGTAATCAAAGAGTACCAACCCTGCATACCTTATCCCGAAGCGATGAAGAGAGACGATACGGAGGAACAATTCAGTAAGTTTCTTAAACTCTTAAAGAAATTACATATTAACTTACCACTTCTTGAAGCTCTTTCACAGATGCCAGATTCGAGAAAGTTTTTAAAACAACTCTTGATGAACAAGCGTAAGATAGACGATGAGCCACATGTAGAATTAAACGCAGTATGCTCAGCAATGTTATAGAATAGACTATCGCGAAAGCTAAAAGATCCAGGGAGTTTTACAATTCCATGTTTAATTGGTAGACTAACTGTTGATAATGTGTTAGCTGGTTTAGGGGCAAGTATAAATGTCATGCCTTATAAAATGTTTAAACTACTAGGTCTAGGAAAACCCAAACAAACTAGGATGAGTATTCAATTAGATGATAAAATTGTTAGAATTCCTAGGGGTATTATCGAAGATGTTCTTGTAAAAATTGATAAATTCATTTTCCCAGTAGACTTTGTCGTTTTAGACATGGATGAGGACAACACGATCCCCCTAATTTTAGGAAGACCATTATTAGCAACTGCCAGAATTAAAATTGATGTTGATGCAGGCAAACTTATACTCTGTGTAGGCGAGGAGACAGTCACTCTTCAAGCCATTGACTCAGCTAGAACATCAAGTAACCAAGGTGAGAATGTAAATTCTTTTGATAACCATTCTTTTCAGGAAACACCATAAGGTTACAAACCTGAGCCGAATCATGGACCTCATGCTAACAAAGAAGAATTATATAAGAAATGAAGCATTAAGGTCAAAAAATTAGAAGAGTGGACGACACAACTTAAAGAAGAACAGGAACCACACGAAGTAAAACCGAAGGAGCCCCCAAAAGAGCTCATAGGAACATCATAGTACTTCAAAATATGAGTTCAGGTACTGTTAGATAAAGCAGATCCTCGCTTCACCACACCAGACCTGAACACGAACAAAGAAATCCCTCTTGAGATAAACGAGCGCTTCTCGAGAGGCAACCCGAGTACTAACCCAGTTAACTTTTACATTTTCATTTTTATTTATTCAGCTTTATTTTTTCTTTTTATTTTGACTTTAAATTAACCAAAAGTGCGATTTCAGCCACACGGCGTGGATCGTGGATATGTGGACCTCAAGAATCTCCATACTAACAGGGCAGACACGGTACAAGTTAGAAAGAATCAAATCTCCCAGTCAGGGACTCCAACCACCCCACCACGGGCACCGACAAAATCCCACGGTCGTGCGACGCGGTCGTGGACGACACTGACTTATCACAAACGGGCATGGCAATCTGAAAAATAGGCGTGGGAAGAACAACACGCTTCACAACATGGCCCTGCAAAGTGGCCGCGTGAATCGACACGCCCACGGACCACGGGCGTGGAAGAGTGTTAGACCCCAAAACTCTATTTAAAACCACCCCCTCTCCTTCTTCTCACCCACTCCCCAGCTTCTTTCTTCCTTCTTTTTCTCAGATTTCTCTCCTCCCTATCAATTCTCTATACTCTTGAGCTATACCAACACCATGTTGAAGAAGCAGAAAGGGCCAAGCACAGTCTCCTCAATGGAGACAGATCTACATAAGTTCATGCCGGCCGCTTTTTCCACTCGCCAAGCCAAGGGTCTTTGAGACCATTTATCTTTTGTTTCACTTTTATCTTCTCATTTATTTTTCGTCTATTTGACAATCTTATGCTTAATTTAGTTTAATTTAATTTGGTTTCTTAGTGTCGGGTTCAAAAGGCTGCTTGGGAGTCACGCCACTTCCGCCATCGCCACCAACTCCGCAGCCTTAGAGGTCACACCCACCTCGCGAACCATCTAACAATAAGGACTCTTCGGTCCATTTATCTTTCATTTTAGTTTTATTTACATTTCTATTTTCTTTTTCTTTCTCTTTTTTTGTCTTTAATTATATATTTAGTTTATTTTAAATGTATCTTAATAATCACTGGCTAATTCTTCACGAGCTCCCCAATTTTTTCATCTAGCGCAGAGCTCGATAGCAACCACCACACCTCGGGACTCCCAAATCAAGGATTTCATCCATAATTCAGGAAGTTTCACCTCTCTCCCACTCTTTTAATTATCTAATAACTATTATGATCTATCTTTGTACATTGAGGGCAATGTACATCTTAAGTGTGGAGGGTAAAAGTGCCTAGCTTTTTTCGTTATTCTCAAATCCCTGAATTTATGATTGTTATTGATATGTTTTTGAGTAAGCCATAGTTAATTGTGCATTGATGATTAAATTTGAAGAATATTAGAGAATCAAGCATGATAAGTCTAATTTTTCAGAATTAAAATTTTCTAGGTTGTCTACCTAAATCTAATTATTACTTTGAAGTTTGAAATTTACGAGGTTGACATAAAAAACCCATAATTTTTGTGAGACTTTGAGCCTTTTAGAGCATACATTCATTTTCTTGCTCACTTTTTGATTATGAGTGTGTCAACATTGATCTATTATTCTAGAACTTGCATTGATTATACATGTCGAGACCACACCTATGATTTGATATACAGAGATGATAAGGCACTTAGGATTTAACTCACTTACTCCACAAAAAGCCTACCTTCATAATTAACCCTGGTGAACCCCGTTGATCCGAACAACCTTTTTATTGACTTACCCACTAATATTAACCCAAAACCCTTTGTATTTGTTATCACTAGTCCTTTTGACTACCCTTATATCGAGATTTGATTTGATTAGTTACCTAATTATATTATTTCAGTAGTTGAATTTATCCTTTATGACTTGATTTGTTCTTAAAAAAAATGAAGTATATTCATTATTAGTTATGTGATTAGATGAGATTATATGTTTAAATTTCAAATCTTGAAGAAAAAGCTCGTATTATTACTTTTTAGTTGATGTAATTATTATCGTCTCAGTATTTCTAGATAGGTAACTTGTTAATTCGATCTCGATTCTAACCTTCTAATTCAGCCTTTATCCACACCTTTAACCCTAGCCCCGTTACAACCCTGTTAAAGACCTTTTGATCTGTTTATCATCTCATTTTAAAGTGGTGGAGATTTGATTTTCAGGCAATCCTATGGGATTAACTTTTCAGGTTTGACTTATAAGTGCTCTTTTACTGAACTTTAAACACTTTGAGTGATTTGAGTAAATCTTTTGTGAGGATGTCAATCCTTGTCAGTTTTGAATTAAAGGTAATTATTTAGAGAAGGGGAGACACCTACGTTTTCATAATACAAATGTATGACTTAGATTGTTTAAATCTTTAGGACTCTTTGAGTTAAATTATCCATGTATAAATTATCTATGAATTATGATGAGACATTGTCGATAATAATATTGAATTATGGAAAGTTCGTTTTAATTGTAAGTTCAGAATTTTGCTTGAGGACAAGCAAAAGCTTAAGTGTGGGGGTATGTGATAAATCGTAAAAGTAACATATTTTAATCCCACATTTAGCATATTTTTGGATGATTTATCCCTTGATTTATGTAAAAAGGTGCTCTTAATCCTTTCTTTTCATGTTTTATACTCAGGAAAGCACCCAATGATGAAAAGAACGGAAAACGGTCCCAAAACGGGGTAAATGGGCCATATCACGAAATCTACACAGCCTGGGCCCAGGACCACACGGTCGTGCCCCATTCAATAAGTTCGAACATGGCCTGGCCACGATTCACACGGGCGTGTGCCATGGCCGTGTCCCTATCATGGAGAAGAGCAATTTCATTCGGATTTGGACACCTGGGGGCAAAGAAACCCATCTCAAAAGCCTATATAAACCCCCTAAGCATAACCTTAAAAGAGGCGATTAGCTAGGCCAAGGAGCCGAGCCAAAAAGGTCAGATTTGTGGAAATCACTCGAAGATAGCCAGTTGATCCATCTCAAGAAGCCGGAATTCTACTCAAGACGGCAGATCACTCCTTCAATTCCTTCAGGGGGTTTTAGGGATTTCTTATGTTTTGTTTTATCTTTTCTTCTGAAATGTTTTCTTTTATTGTTATGAACTAAGCCCTTCAGATACCTGAAGGGGATGAAACCTAAGATGAACCTTGTTATTGTTTTCTGAATTATATAATAAATACTTGATTTGTTCTTAATTATGTATGCTTAATATTTCTGGGATATTGTTTCAAGTATAACGTGCTTAGGTGGAGGAGCAAAAGTCCCTGCTTAAGAGTAGATCTAGCATAATTAAGCGGAGTTGATCGCATGCTTAGAGATAGGGTGACAAGATTTTGTCGGATTAGGGTGAAACCTAATATGAGAGTCCATAGATAGAGTTAATGCGATTCTAGGGGTTTTAATTAGAAAGAGATTTCAATTAATCAACCTAGGGTTAGACGTTATTCACCTCGAGAGAGGGTTTAATATAAATTAGGGAATTCTACGGATCAAGTCAAGTCAATACATCATCTACTTCAGTGTTAGATAACAAGTGAAGTCTAGGTGGATTCTTTCTAAGGGTATTGTCTTAATCAACTGAGTTTTTCCAACAGTATTTGCCCTATTCATTCTTTTTGCCTTTGCGTCTTTAGCATAGTAGTTAATTAAAATTAGATTAAACAACAACTTCACTTATTTTAGGCTAGGTAATAAAAAGAAAGTTAGTATTAGTACTTTTAGTTCCTTTGGGTTTGACAATCCGGTCTTGCCTAAACTATACTACTGTTCGATAGGTGCACTTGCCTCAAATCATTGTCATAGTTAGTTTCTAGGTTCGATCATTCAATTTATAAATTTTTAAGACTTTGACATTGCATAAAACAACGATCACTCCCAAAGGTAAAGAAACTGTATGTAGGGTTCCAATACTGAGCGAGGGCCCAGAACAAATACTCGTCTACCTTGATGTCGAGTAGATATGACAAATCTCCATAATTATAGTAGAACAACTCCTTGGTCCCATCATTCCACTGATCCAATATATCTTTTAATTCCTGAAGGCTATTCTGCGTCACGCTGATATGGGTGTAGTCTCATAATTCTGACGTGTACCCCAAGGCTAGACTATCCCCTTTCTCTAATTGTGTTTTCTCTAACCACATACGGGCAGCCGCATTATCTTCCACTTTATCAAGAAATTCGTTCTCCATTACAAGCTCTCTAATTTAGTAATCGAACATGAATTGACACTCTTTTATATATGAAATGACATTCAAACATAGCATAAACACAATAAGTCAGTACAATAAATAAAAAACAAAACTCAAAGCAAATGAAAGAGAATCAAGCACCTATCTGGGTAACCGCTAGGGTTTGACGCAGTGCTATCTAGGGTGGGCTCCTAGGGTCTTCTACATGCGGTTAGGTTCTAAAGTTGAGGTACCCGAACTAGCAGATTCTTCGATCCTCACCCATTATAGGCTCATACGGACTGAGTTCAGTTCAGGGGAATACATTTCCCTATGGTTGCACGGAGATGAAAATTTCACGAAGGCATAGGTACGGATGTATCTCAAAAGCTATCCACTATCCTGCACATAGGTGAAAACCTCACGAAGGAGTAGCTTCTGACTCCCACTTAAAAGAGGTAAGACCAAACGGTCCTTATGCAATATGATGTGAAAATATTCTACGAGACTCAAACCACAACAATCATATGAAATAACACAAGCAACTGAAATAAAAGGATCGTAATTTTTCAAATCAGATTTTTAATCTTCGACAACAAGATAGAAAATAATCAAGTTTATGTCTTGACTCTCTTCTTTTCCTCAGTGGAGTTGCCAAGCTGTCGAAACCCTTTTTTTGAAAAAATAGGGTCGAGTTTAAAAACGAAAATGGATTCGCCACCAATCGTTTTTCGAGGTGTGATCGGATCACCTTGAGATTGATCATTAAAACATTTTGATTTATTAAACAATGATTTTGGCGTACAAAATTTAAGAAAACGGGTTCGGGAGTTGGTTATGCACAAGGAAGGATTAACGCCCTAGTAACGCTCGAAATTGTTACCTAATTGATTAATTAACGTCTTAACGTCGAAAATTTGAAAAGATTTTAAAATACGATCCTCTTTATTTGAAAGAAAACTTGAATAAATTAAATTGGATGCCAAGACCCTCTTATTTTGAAGAAGTAAAATGTCACGCTCAATGAGTTAGGATACGACATTTCAAATCCTCGAAACTAAGCTTGTCTTTTGACTTTTAAAACTCATGCATTTAAGTTTAAGAAGGATATTCGGTTATTTGGGTCAAATGAAAAATCGAAACCCAGTAAGTTAGGGCACAATTTCTCAAAATTCCAAATACAGAATATTGCCTTTATTTTTAGAAATCCTTACCTCGAGATAGCAAAACGTCACATCCAGTGAGTTAGGACACAACATGTTTGAATTCTCGAGAATAAGCTTTTATTTAACTTATATGCTTTGATTTAAAAAGGATAATTGGTTTTTTAGACTCGACGAGAAAAATCAAAACCCAGTAAGTTAGGGTACGATTTCTTGAAGCTCCCAAATTCCGAGCCTTGCCTCATTGTGAAAACATTTTGAACCAGAATGTAGCAATAAAATGAAATTCATTTTTATTTAAACGATGGTTTGTGAATAAAATCATTACACCAATAAATTAAAAGATACAAATACTAAAAGGAACACTTTGAGAAAATTACACGACATAATAATCTTCAATGCTAATACAAACAATCAAAAGAAAGTATTATAACATAAAATAGCTAATAACACCAACAGTGCAATGACAATGCTATGGCCAACATGAAAGTGACGAAATAACAAAATCTAAATCTTTAAAAAAATGAATAAAAAACATGAAGTAAATGTTTTAGAAACCTATATAAAATAAAAAATAAGAAATAAAATAAAACTTTATACAAAAGAAATCGAGTATAAAAAAAATAAAATATATACAATGAAAACTATATATAGGAAAAAGATAGATAACAAAGTAATTTTAAAAAAATAATATAGCAAATTTTAAAATAGATAATATATACATATATGTAGTAGAATAAAATAAATAACATATATTTTAAATAAATAATATGTAAAAAAACTTAACCAAATAATAAAACAATTAAAAATACAACAAATTTTAAATAAAAAAAGTAAAAAATAGATAAAATAAGATAATATATACAATAAGTGAAAAATATATGTATAAAATAAAATAACCTAATGAAATAAAAACAAAATTGTAACACCCCAAACCCGGCCCAAACACTACAACCGGATCTGGTATGTCCCTAAGGAAATTTTATAAAAAAACATGTCACATTTTGGAAAACAATTATCAGGTTTAAATATTTATACCGAAAACTTAATGATTTATTAATTCATATAAGATATAAAGTTATGAAATGCCTTGGTAAATAGAAAACTGAATTTGTTACATGCCTCAACTTAATTAAAGGAAAAATTTAATTGTCTAATAATAGTAAAAGCCCAAAATAAAACCCGAATAAAATAAAGCTAACGGACCATGGTCTTATTACAAAGAAACTTAAAACCCATTAATTAAAAATATTAAAAACAATATTCTAAGTAAATTTTTCTACTGGACCAAATGTCTCTCTCGCATGGCCACCTTGCGCTCCTCTCCAGCCCGGTCCGATGCACTAGGTGCTACCTGAAATGGTTAAATAATAGGGTGAGTTGCGAAACTCAGTGTGCAACCCTCGAGTACCATCAGATTGAGCGTTAGCCCATAGATCAGAATATAGAACAGAACATAGTAGATGTCATACATAAAACCCAACCCAATCCTAGGTTTCCATCCGCTACACACCACCCTTACTTGCCAATCACACCATTGGGGATTTCTAAAATCAACCCACACCGCTATACACCATCGATGGCAGTCATGCTGCAGTTAGCTGCTTATCGTCAAAGTTGTGACAGAATCACCAGGCTGAAATGGCAAAAGCCACCAGAAACAGAGATTGTGACAGAGTCACCAGGCTGAAATGGTATAAGCCACCAGAACATATCACTTCCCCTTTCATCAATCACCCAACCCCAAGCATACATAGAGATCGACATATAAAACATATCGTTTTTAACAGGAACATTCACTGATGAGTGGCAGAAATCACTAACCTGATATTTAGCCTTTACTCTTTTCGGGTTTTCAAACGTTATGCCGGGATTTCGGCATTTAACAGAGTATAGCAGATGTATTATATATATATATTAGCAATCAATCTAATGGTGTGAGAAGTTACACACCTGATTAATGTTGATACCCTTGCTAAACCGATCTACAACTTTGCTCAAAAAGCCGGAAAGATGTGAAAATAGGGCCTCTCCTAACCTGATTAGATACCGGAAGTAGGATGGTTTGAACACTACCGGTGAAGAACCTTGGCGATTAAGATCTCCTATTGTTTCCTTCAAAATTCGGCACAAGCAGACTCCATTCAAGAAAATTGGGCAACTTCAGGAGGTGTGATCTTAGTGATTTCAGCTTTTAGAAGAACAAAGAATTGGAAAAGAAGAAAAAAAATACAAGCAAGGACTGGGTAGAGAGATTTGGCCAAAAGAAAAGAGAGAAAGAATAGCAGGGTTTCGGCAATTGAGACCTCAGAAGTTTTGGTTTCTGTCAGAAAAAGAAAAGAGAAAAGATGGTTCAAGTTTACCGAAAAAGAGAGAAATCTTGAGGAAATTTTCAGAGGACATAATGAAGAATTCAACACACTTAGCCTATACTAAACCGATTTCCCCCATTCACAGAGTTTGATTTTCGGCCAACTCAAGCCTCCTGGATGAGCTCTCATCTTTTCCCTTATCTTAATCTATTATCTCCTCAAAAATAGCCTTTATCTGCTTATTATCCACATAAAATAAATCCCTAAATAATAGCCTTGTGTCGTCCCCTCTTACTCTTTTAAGTGCCGAAATTGAGGCCTATAACTTGGGCTTCAAGCAACCACAATTTGGGCCTTCCTCAAGCACTAGTGACGCCACACTCTTCCTTCCTTGTGGTGCCTCCTATCTTTGGGCCCTAAGCCCAATTTGACATTTTAAACATAGATACTGTAATATCCCAGATTATGGCTTATGCGTTAATACTAAATTAGATGAAGTAGCATGTTAATGAATATTCTGAATGTGTTCTATGAATTTGGTGAACCCTAGAGTGTAGTGAATGCCTTAGAAATTACTCGATTTTTAAAGTTTAAAAGAGGGAACTAAAGCAAGGTGGCCTTAAGAAAATTTATAGATGAAATATGACATGAAATTGGGCTTGGTAATGTGGCTACAAGGAGCCACTTAGGGCCTTAGTGTGTGATGCCATATGCTAAGAGGAAAGGGCTTGTGTTCGAGTCGCAGGGGAAGCAAATAAAGGCTTTTATTTTTGCGGCACAAAGGGAGGTGATGGACGACAAAAGGAGACTGGGGAAGGAGTTTAATATGAGGTCCAATTCCCTTGAAAATTTTGGCTAAAGCTGATGATAATTGAGGATTTATTTTTAATTATTTTGAATAATTGAAGAAGGGATAAAATAGGAGAAAAACAAGGAATGAGCTAATGTTTGAGTGTTAGCCGAATTCTAGGGAGGGGAGTAAATGAGGCAATCGGTCATGCTAAAGGGGAGTAAGTGCCGAATTTCATTCTTTTTCTCATCTTCCTCTTTGAGCCGAAATTCATCTACTTTCTCCTCCTCTTCTTTTCTTCTTTCAAACATTAATTCTTGTACCCTTTTTCCTTATAAGGCCGAATATTCCATTACCATTGAGAACCTTAGCCGAACCCTTATAGCTCCCATTCTCTTATCATTCTCTTCTTACCATTAAAAGTGCCGAAACATCATCTTAATTGTGGGATCTAGAAGCCGAAAGTCCACTTCTTTGGCACTCGCTGAATCGATTTCTCCTGTCAAGCCCTCTGTCGATTTTGTGAAGGTGGTGGATCATTTGTGGTTGGTTCTTCTTCTTTGGTAAGGAATCTCTTTGATGTCAATTTATTCTTTTCTTCTCTGACTGTCGAAATCAACACCCTAATCACAATATGGTTTTTCGCCGAAACTTGGAAGATCTTCCAGGATTTGTCTATTGTTGTCGACTACAAGAGAGAAGGGATCTTTCGGGGTTTCTAAAATATAAGGTAAGCCACAAGTGATATTCGGCCATAGGGATCAGATTTAATATATGTGTGTAGGGTTGTCGACATCTCCATAGTCAAGTGGTATTTTCGGGATTTTAGATTCACAAAGGTAAGTGTATCTACCCATTCGGCCAAGGCCTATTTAGCAACTTAGATCTATTTCCTGCTTATTCAAAAGTTGAAAACTAACCAAGTCAAGTGATTAAATGTTAGTCGATTGCAAGGGAGGAAGACTACAAGTTTTCGGGATTTGATCAGTAGGCAAATCGGTAGCAAGGTAAGAAAGTGGTTACGTTAATCCTTCGGGATTTAGTTTCATAGCCGAATGGCTTTTCACTGACATGTTTAGGGTTGGCCGAATATAGGGATTAAAGATCTAAATCAGTAGATCGGGTCTTCGGGATTTGGAGTAAACTTGCTAAGTAAATCAGGTGTGTACCCCACACTATCTTTCAATAGATTTATGGCACATATTTAATATATATATATGTGTATATAAGAATGAGTAAAATATGGCTAAGGTACCATGCAATGGTACAAGTACCCAGGTACGTTACTTTAACCTTAAGTTAATAAGTGCTATGAATAGTGGAATATGGTACATGTGTAAATAATGATAGAATGTGAAATAAGGCCTATGGCATGAGATTGCATGATATGAATGATATATGGGGCATATGGGATATTATGAATAGGGAAGTGAATGTGGTGACCTATGTCACGATATCTGAATGTGGTGACCTCGGTCACATTATCTGAATGTGGTGTCTCATGACATGAAATATTATCTGGTGGCTATGCCACAATATTTATAAGGGCGATGAGCACGTCGACTGCAGTGACTGCCTTCGATGGTGTGTAGCGGATGGAGGGTTGACTTAGTAGTCCCCATGGTGTGCAGGTTGGTACGGGTGATGTGTAGCGAATGGTACCTAGGTTTGGGTTCGGGTTGCATCATTACTTTTTATTTGTTATATATTTGTATGACACGATATGACATGCCTGAATCTTTTGGGACTTAGTGTTGTGGTTACACATTGAGTCTGTTTGACTCACCCCGTTGTGGGATTATTTTTCAGGTGACGATCAGTGAGGGACCGGGTCTGCAGAAGCTTAGGGGTGGCCATGCTCAGCAAGAAATTTATTTTATTTGGACTTTTTATTTTAAGTATTATGAATTTAATTTTCGGTTTTGCTTTGATGTAATAAGGCCGTAAGTATTGAACTATTTTATGTTGGTTTAGTTGTTTTTATCACGATAAGATTATTGATAAATTAAAGACTAAGTAACTTATTTAAAAATGAATGTTAAACTTTTTGACATTCAAACACAAATGTTTGATAATGTATAAATAAAACTAAAAATCAAATTCGTCCTGTCCTATATATCTATAAAAATAAGGTTTTCAATTAAACCCAACACACACTAAAGCTTATCAAGAAAAATCCCAAAGTTTTCCACAAAGACAAACAAGCTTTGAACCGTTTTACTCTATGAACATACCGGATCCGATCAAGGCTCATGGACCGGGTTTGGGGTGTTTCAGCTTGGTATCAGAGCCCAGTTTTAAACTCTCGGCCTGGGGTTTAAAGCCCACAATGTTTTAAAATTTAGGCCCAAATGGATTTATGAAAATTTTTTATGAAATAAGCAGGTTTTTCTGGCATGGCACCTAAGTCTCCGACCCGCAGTCCACCAGGTAAGTACCCCTATCCATTGTGTGATTTATAATATGATTTGTAGAATGTTAGAATAGGAACGTAGATTAGTATATTAAGTGATTGAAGCCTAGGACTAGTGTACCCCAACAAGTACATAAGACTTAATGCCTAATTAAACAACCCTGTGACTTAGTCGCCGAGTTAGGGTGTGGCAACCATTGTGCGCATGTCTAGGATTGGATCCAGAAGAGCACAGTACTTAAGCGATCCTAGTGACTCACCTCCTCTTCATTTGGAATCCTACCTGGTGCGTAGCTTCGGTTCACCCTAACCAAGAGGACTCAGTCACAGGCTAAACACAATAACTAAAACCCGAAAGGGATTAGCCACATTTTCATGGAAATCCTAGTTTTTTTTAAAGTCAACAAACTATTCTTTTGAATTGTGAAAATTTTTATTTTTTTGAAAAATTTTCAAAAAAATCTAAGTTACAAAATTACCTAAAACCCCTGGTTGTAAAATTACAAAAATGCCCTTGGTTTATAAAATGTCCAAACTACCCACAGTCCTTATCAAAATTTCCTTTATAAAAAGTCCAAAAACCCTAATTTGCAAAATATCAAAATACCTTGATTTGGGAAATTTACTAAAATACCCTTGACTTATTAAAATTACCAAAATGACCCTGATTTCCAAAATTTTTGCAACGACACCGATTTGGAAAGTAAACTCTCAAAAGAACCCCCAAGTTTTGCAAACTTTGAAATACCTTTTGATTTATAAGGATTTTTGGAAGTTATCCCGGTTTATTACCAAAATACCCCTGTAGGAAAAATGACAAAAATACCCTTGGGATAGGAATAAGACAGACTGTTAGGATAATGAATGTGTGTGAGAGATGCTACTGAATAAATGTTTGGATGAATGTATTCCTCTGAATTAGGATAGGAGACTTGAAACTTTGATTGATCGAAAGAACTGCTATTAAACTCCTTTCATAAAATTTCTTCCCGAATAATCAGTGGAACATATACCAATGCATAAAATTTCTTAATCAGATTAAAACGTGAACATAGACATGAGCTCTAGGGGACGTATCTGAGGTGTTTCGTGGAGTATCTGGTGTGGCACCCAGTACAGCTGAGTACTGGTTGGAAGCGACTTAGCGGATCATGGATGAGCTCGATCTGACTGCTGAGGAAAAGTTGAAAGGGTTGGTGGCGCTGCTACGTGATGAAGCATATCAATGGTGGCTTACAGTTAGGGATGGTGCCACGGCTGAGGATCTGACCTCGGAGTGCGTTAAGGCGGCGTATCAGAAGAAGTATGTTGGAACCAGATATACTGATGCGCAGAGAAAGGATTTTCTGGGGCTGGTTCAAGGGAACAAGTCCGTAGGTGAGTACGAAGCTGAATTTCTGAGGTTGAGCCGGTATGCTCGAGGAGTAGTAGCTACGGAGCATGAGCGATGTGTCCGATTTGAGGACGGGCTAAGGGATGATCGGAGGTTGTTAATAGCTCCACATCAGGAACGGGAGTTTTCTGCATTAGTAGAGAAAGCTAAGGTAGCTAAAGGGATTAAGGATTCTGTGAGGCAGAATATGGATCGGAATAGGCCAAAAAGAGGTTTTGGATCGTCAGGACCATCAGAGAATGTTCAAAAGAGGCCTAGAGTTGATGGGCCGCGAGGTCGACAAGTCGCTACTGGGAGAGGCGATGTCGTACTTGTGATCAATGTGGGAAGAAGCACTTAGGGGAATGTTGGAAAAAGACGGGAGGATGCTTTAAGTGTGGGTCCAACGATCATATGATTAAGGACTGTCCAATGAAACCCGATGGGAATCGACCAGCAGCTCAGAATGTTAATCAAGTTGGTAGAGGTGTACAGCAGCCTCAGCGGGGTCGTGGTCTGAATAACAGAGGAAATGATACTGGCAAAGGACGTGGAACACCTGGCAGAGGTGTTGCTAATATTGAAGTAAGGCAGCCGGGTTTGGTTTATGCAGTTTGCCGGAGGGAGGATGGAGACGCACCGGACGTTATAACCGGTACGTTCCTTATTTATGGCAAGCCTTATGTTGCTTTAATTAATGTGGGCTCGACCCATTCCTATGTTGCATGTAGTGTAGTGGAAACACTAGGCATAGCCTCTGAACTTTCTGCTAGGGAGATGACTGTAGTGAGCCCACTAGGTCAAACTGTAGTGGTGAATAAGATCTTTCGGAATGTACCTTTAGAAATTCAAGGCGTAGTATTCTCTGCCGACTTGATGGAACTACCTTTCAGAGAATTCGACCTAATACTTGGCATGAATTGGCTAGTAGAATATCGGGCTGTATTGGATTGTGCAGCTAAGCGAATGGAGTTAAGGACCCCGGAGGATGAGGTGGTCATTATGATAGGAGAAAGAAGAAACTACTTGTCTAACGTAGTCTTAGCTCTTAAGGCTGTAAAGATGGTTCGGAAAGGGTGCAAGGGTTTCTTGACTTTCTTTAGCGTGTTGGATGCTAAGAAAGGGGGAGTTAGTGGAGTAAGGACAGTAAGGGATTTTGTGGATGTTTTTCCAGAAGAATTACCTGGAATACCCCCAGATAGGGAGGTGGAATTTGGAATTGACTCGCTCACAAGCACAGACTCTGTGTTAATTGCCCCGTATAGAATGGCACCAAAAGAGTTGGTTGAGCTCAAGGCTCATATCCAAGAGTTGATGGATCGTGGGTTTATCCCACCAGTGTGTCTCCGTGGGGAGCACCGGTCCTGTTTGTGAAGAAGAAGGACAGAACTATGCGTATGTGCATAGATTATCGTCAGTTGAATAAGCTGATCATTAAGAACAAGAATCATTTGCCAAGGATAGATGACTTGTTCGATCAGCTTAAGGGGGCCGCAGTATTCTCAAAGATCGACTTAAGGTCGAGATATCATTAGTTGAAGGTGAAGGAGGCAGATATCCATAAGACAGCCTTTAGGACAAGGTACGGCCATTACGAGTTCTTAGTAATGCTGTTTGGTTTGACGAACGCCCCAGCTACGTTCATGGATATGATGAACTGGGTTTTTCAACCCTATTTGGATAGGTTCATCGTTGTGTTCATCGACGACATCCTAGTGTACTCCAAGTCGGAAGAGGAACATGATGAGCATCTTCGGGTTGTGTTGCAAGTGTTGAGAGAGAAGAAGCTATATGCCAAATTCAGCAAGTGTGAGTTTTGGCTAAAGGAGGTTGCATTCTTAGGGCATGTGGTGTCTGCTGAAGGAATAAGGGTGGATCCTAGGAAGATTGAGGCAGTGTTGGATTGGAAACCACCTAAGTCTGTGGCTGAGATTCGTAGCTTCTTGGGATTGGCAGGTTACTACAGAAGGTTTGTGGAAGGGTTTTTAATCAATAGCCGCACCTCTGACGAAGTTGCTGAGGAAGGAAGTACCCTTCGTATGGGCGGATAACCAATAGGAGAGCTTTGAGAAGCTTAAGAGGGTGTTGACTGAAGCTCCGGTATTGATTCAGCCTGAGGCAGGGAAAGATTTTGTAGTGTACTGTGACGCCTCTCATACAGGATTGGGATGCGTTTTGATGCAGGACGGAAAAGTGGTCGCTTATACGTCTCGACAGTTAAGGCCTCATGAGGTTAACTATCCGACTCATGATTTGGAATTGACGGCAGTGGTCTTTGCTCTTAAGGTGTGGAGGCACTACCTTTATGGAGAAAAGTTGGTAATCTACACAGACCACAAGAGCCTTAAGTATCTGCTAACTCAGAAGGAGCTGAACCTGAGACAGCGAAGGTGGGTGGAGTTACTGAAGGACTATGATTGTTCGATAGAGTATCATTCGAGTAAGGCGAATGTAGTGGCGGATGCCCTAAGTCGGAAGGCAGTGTCGGATCTGAGGGCGATGTTCACACATCTGAGTTTGTATGACGATGGAAGTCTGTTAGCAGAGTTGCAAGTGAAGCCGACATGGTTAAATGAGGTAAAAGAGAGTCAGTTGATGGATGAGGATTTAAGTGCTAAGTTGCAGCAAGTACAGAATAGTGGTTTAAAGGGTTACAGTATGACCAGTGATGGAGTATTGTGTTTTGAGGGTAAGGTTTGTATGCCGAAGAATGAGGAGTTGAGGCGAAAGATTCTTCAAGAATCGCATAGTAGCCTTTATGCTATGCATCTTGGAGGCACTAAGTTGTACAGAGATCTAAGGGAACAGTTTTGGTGGCCTGGTTTGAAGAAGGAAGTTACAGAATTTGTCGGCAAGTGTTTGACGTGTCAGCAAGTTAAGGTTGAACACCAAGTACCGTCAGGATTGCTTCAGCCAATCAAAATTCCGTAGTGGAAGCGGGAGAGAATCACCATGGACTTCGTTAGTGGGCTTCCCCTTACGCCTACTAAGAAGGACTCAGTATGGATGATAGTGGATCGGTTGACAAAGTCCGCGCATTTCATTCCAGTAAGGGTTGATTACTCTTTGCAGAAGTTGGTAAAGTTGTATGTGGCGGAAATTGTAAGGTTGCATGGAGTGCCGGTGTCGATTATCTCAGATAGGGACCCAAGATTTACCTCTCGGTTTTGGAAGGATTTACATCAAGCTTTAGGCACTAAGTTGGTTTTCACTACGGCTTTTCATCCGCAGTCGGACGGGCAGTCTGAACGGGTAATCCAAGTGTTAGAAGATAAGTTGAGGGGCTGTGTGATGGACTTCAGAGGAAGTTGGGAGGAATATTTGCCTTTAGCAGAGTTTGCCTACAACAATAGCTATCAGGCTAGTATACAGATGGCACCGTATGAAGCATTGTATGGACAGAAGTGTCGTACTCCTACATGTTGGACGGAATTAGGGGAACGTCGAGTTTTGGGTCCAGAGATTGTGGCGGAATCCGAGGAGAAGGTTGAGACAATTCGTACACGGTTGAAGGAAGCATCCGATAGACAGAAGTCATACGCAGATCTCAAACGGAGGGAGATAGAATTTGATGTGGGAGATCATGTGTTTCTTAAAGTCTTGCATTGGAAGAAGGTGATGAGATTTGGTCGAAAAGGAAAGCTAAGTCCGAGGTTTATAGGACCTTATCGAGTATTGAAGCGAGTTGGACCAGTGGCATACCAGTTAGTGTTGCCTTCAGAACTGAACCAGATGCACGACGTGAAACACCCCAAACCCGGCCCACGAGCTTTGACCAGATTTGGTATGTCCCTCAAGTAAACCGGTTCAAATCCTTTTGTTACTTTGCCAAAAACTTGTGCGATTTTTTAAAAATTTTGTTTTGGGTTGGGCTTGTGTTGAAACGGATTCGATTTTATTTTGAAAACCCCCTTTTTAATATTAAGTGATAAAACATTTAAGGTTTAGTTTAAAGAAATTTTACCTAAACTTTAATAAATAAGGTTCATAAACATAATAAATAAAAAAATAAATGTAAAATGATTCAACTATGGCCTTATGGCCTTATTACATCAAATAATTTCCAAATAATTCAAGTACTTAAAAACTCATAGTCCATAAAAATAAAGACTTCATGTTGAGCATGGCCACCACGAGTTCTCTGCTAGTCCCGGTCCATCACTTGTTCATCACGAAACATGGTCCCACAACGGGTGAGTCAAAGCAGACTCAATGTGTACACGACACTAAGTCATAATAGAATCAGGCATACAAGAGTTACACATTCAAAATAATGAATACAAGTTATGATGCATTCCCAAACCCAAACCTAATTGTCCATCCGCTACACACCCCCGTACCTACCAATCACACCGTGGGGACTACTAAGTCGACCCTCCTTCCGTTGCAATCCAAATTGCGGTCTTAAGTCACCGTATTTGTGGTCTTAGGTCACCACGTTCAGATTACTGTGGTCTTAGGTCACCACTTTCAGATTACTGTGGTCTTAGGTCACCACTTTTCAGATATCACGGTCTTAGGTCACCGTGTTCGTGGTCATAAGTCACCACATTCACTTCCCCTTTCAAAATAAAACCCATATGCCCATAACATATTATGCAATTACAAGCCAAAGTTCACATTCTTATCATATTCTCATGTTACAAATAACATTTTTCATATTCCTAGTAGAAGTAGGGAACGTACCTGAGTATTAGTACCATAACATGATACCTTAGCCACTTTTATATTCTTAATGTCACATATTTTAATTAAATATGCCATAAAACGTATTATGAAGTAGTGTGGGGTACACACCTGATTCACTTAGAAATTCCTTGAGATCCCGAAAAGCTTGATCTAATGCTTAGATCCTTAATCCCTACATTTGATTTATCACTTATTACCTTAATAAAAAGCCATTCGGCCAAAATTCCAAATCCTAGTAGGATTAGTATTCTGACCTTGTTTGCCGATTTGATTAATAATCAAATCCCGAAATCTGTAGTATTCCTTCCTTAAAATCGGTTAGCCACCAAATCATTTAACTATGTCAGTTTCTGGCTTTTGAATAAATAGGAAATAGTGCTAAATACCAAAAAATATAAGCCTTGGCTGAATACTTACCTTGTGGATTCTAAAATCTCGAATTGGATCCTTGCTTCCTTAATCTTTGTCGAAATATCTATACACATATGTTAGATTTTAGTCTAACTTGAAATCATACTTATGGCCTATGGCCGAATATCACTTTATTGTCTTACCTTGATGCCTTAAATCCGAAAAATCCTTCTTACTAATCGACTTAAGACAGATCCCGAAAGAGTTCTTCATATATTTGGCCAAAATACAATATGAGAGATTAGTCTCCAAATTTCGACAGGCTTAAAAAGAAAAAGAATGGAAACCGAGTCTAGATCTTACCCTTACTTGGAGAAATCGGCAACACCTATGCTTGAAGCCTCTCCAAAATTCGGCTTTTGAATGGATTGGAAGGAAAGAAATAGGAAGAAAAGAAAGATGAAGAGAGTGGCTTGCTTTACTAGAGTTTTTGGTCTTGGCAAAATAGCAGAGAAAAGAGAGAATTTGCTAGGGAAAAATTTCGGCAGAGAGAGGAGAATGGCTTAGGAAATTTTGGCAAAGGAGAGAATGAATGAAAATTAGCCTTATTTCCCTCCCTTAGCTAAATTTACTAGGCTAGAGTCCCCTACTTGGCCACCACTCTTCTTTATTTTATAACTTTATCTTTTTAATTTAAAATAATAAGAGAATAATCCTTTATTATCCCTTGAAAACAATCCAATTAAAAATCCTTTATTTATCACCTTGTTAATCAAATATTAAAGAGAATAAAACTCCTCCTTTCTAGAAGGCTTGTGCCGTCCACCTCAGAGCTCTTGGAAGCAAAATAAAACTTCCTTTATTTGCTTCCCAAGTGACTCGAACTCAGGCCCAACATTTTGCATCTGGCGCCATTTCCAGAGACCCTAAATGGCATCTTCAGGCCACTTTTCCAAGCCTATTTGTGTGTCAAATTTCACAAACTTTTTCTTTTAAGGCCAGCTTGCCTTTATTCCCTGCTTTAAAACTTAAAACTCGACATTTCTAAGTCATTTCTAGGTTTCCAAAAATTTTCGTTCGGCTCTGTAAACTTGACATTTTCTTACATTTCCAAGTTTCGAAATGTTCACTTTCCTCTTTTGAATCATTTCCTTACATTTCCAAGTTTCAGAAATGTTCACTTTCCTCTTTTGAATCATTTCTAGATCATGTCCATACATTTTTGAGTTTCCAAAATGTTCATTTCCAAATCATTTCCATTCATTTAGGGTTTCCAAAAATGTTCAAAATTTATTCTTAGTACATAAAACATGTCACTGCACAACTAAACCGAAAATGCATAGGCCCTTTTCAGGATGTTACAGTTCTACCCCTTAAAATAATTTCGTCCTCAAAATTTTCTAACTAAAATAATTGAGGGTATTGCTGTCGCATCATCTCTTCTGGTTCCCACGAAGCTTCCTCCGATCCGTGATTGCGCCATAACACCTTGACTAGAGGAACTGACTTCCTCCGTAGCACTTTCACATCACGTTCCAATATTCGAATCGGCTCTTCCTCGTAGGATAAGTCTGGCCTTTGCTCTACTTCTTCGACTGGTACCATATGAGACGGATCCGATCAGTAACGACGTAGCATGGATACATGGAATACGTCGTGCATCTGCTGCAACTCTGGTGGCAATTCTAACTGGTATGCCACTGGTCCAACTTGCTTCAGTACTCGATAGGGCCCTATAAACCTTGGGCTTAACTTCCCTTTGCGACCGAACCTCATAACCTTCTTCCAAGGCGAGACTTTCAGAAATACTTGGTCTCCCATTTCAAACTCTATTTCCTTCCGCTTAAGGTCTGCGTACGACTTCTGCCTATCAGAGGCTTCCTTTAACCGTGCTCGAATCATCTCAACCTTCTCTTCAGTTTCTGCCACTAACTCCGGTCCCAAAACTCGACGTTCTCCTAACTCGGTCCAACAAGTAGGAGTTCGACACTTCCAACCATACAATGCTTCATATGGTGCCATCCGAATGCTAGCTTGATAGCTGTTGTTGTAGGCGAACTCGGCTAAAAGCAAATAATCTTCCCAACTTCCTCGGAAATCCATCACACAGCCTCTTAACATATCCTCCAACACTTGTATAACTGCGTTCGGTGCCGTCTGATTGTGGATGAAAAGCCGTAGTGAAGTCTAGCTTAGTGCCTAAAGCTTGATGAAGTGCCTTCCAAAATCGAGACGTAAACCTTGGGTCTCTATCGGAGATGGTCGATACTGGAACTCCATGTAATCTCACAATTTTCGCCACATATAATTTGGCTAGCTTCTGAAGAGAATAGTCAACTCTTACTGGGATGAAGTGCGCGGACTTGGTCAAACGGTCCACTATCACCCATACCGAGTCCTTCTTAGTAGGCGTGAGGGGAAGCCCACTAACGAAGTCCATGGTAATTCTCTCCCACTTCTATTGGGGAATCTCGATTGGTTGAAGCAATCCCGATGGAACTTGGTGTTCAGCCTTAACTTGCTGACACGTCGGACATTTTCCCACGAATTCGATAACTTCTCATTTAAGATCGGACCACCAAAATTGTTCCCTTAGATCTGCATGCGACTTAATGCCTCGGGATGCATAGCATAAGGGCTACTATGCGCCTCAGAAGAATCCTTTGTCTTAACTCCTTGTCCTTCAAAGATACTGGACTTTTCCTTTGTAACACAATACTCCTTCATCATTAACGCCATAATCCTTTAATTCCCCGATTCGCACTTTGCGTAACTTAGCACTTAGATCCTTATCAACCAAGCTGTCCCTCTTTCACCTCCTTCAGCCATGTGGGCTTGACTTGCAACTCTGCCAAAAGGCTTCCGTCATCATATAGGCTCAAGTGAGCGAACATAACACCCTTAGATCTGACACAACCTTCCGACTTAGGGCATCAGCTACAACATTTGCCTTGCCCGGGTGGTACTCTATCGAGCAATCGTAATCCTTCAATAACTCCACCCACCTTCACTGCCTCAAGTTCAACTCCTTCTGAGTCAACAGATACTTAAGGCTCTTGTGGTCTGTGTAGATCACCAGACCTTTCTCCATAGAGATAGTGCCTCCACACCTTAAGGGCGAAAACCACAGCTGCCAATTCCAAATCATGGGTTGGGTAGTTAACCTCATGAGGCCTTAACTGCCGAGACGCATAAGCGACCACTTTTCCTTCTTGCATTAGCACACAGCCTAATCCCGTGTGCGAAGCGTCACAGTATACCACAAAATCCTTTCCTGCCTTTGGTTGAATTAACACTGGAGCCTCCGTCAACACCTTCTTAAGCTTTTCAAAGCTCTCCTGTTGCTTATCAGTCTATTCAAAGGGTACTTCCTTCCTTAGTAGCTTTGTCAAGGGCGCGACTATTGACGAGAACCCTTCCACGAACCTTCTGTAATAGCCTGCCAAACCTAAGAAACTTCAGATCTCAGCCACGGACCTAGGTGGTTTCCAATCTAACACTGCTTTGATCTTTCTAGGGTCCACTCTTATTCCCTCTGCGGATACCACATGTCCTAGGAATGCCACCTCCTTAAGCCAAAATTCACACTTGCTGAATTTGGCATAGAGCTTCTTCTCCCTTAACACTTGCAGCACAACTCGGAGATGTTCATCATGCTCCTCTGCAGACTTAGAATACACCAAAATATCGTTGATGAACACAACGACGAACCTATCCAAGTAGGGTTGGAAAACCCGGTTCATCATATCCATAAACGTGGCTGGAGCGTTCGTCAATCCAAACGGCATCACCACAAACTCAAAATGGTCGTATCTTGTCCTAAAAGCGGTCTTATGGATATCTGCCTCCTTCACCTTCAACTGGTCATATCCAGACCTTAAGTCTATCTTTGAGAATACTGCGGCCCCCTTCAGCTGATCGAACAAGTCATCGATCCTTGGCAAAGGATACTTGTTCTTGATGGTCAGCTTGTTCAACTGACGGTAATCTATGCACATCCGCATAGTTCCGTCCTTCTTCTTTACAAACAGGACCGGTGCTCCCCATGGAGACACACTTGGTCGAATGAACCCATGATCCAACAACTCTTGGATTTAGGCCTTGAGCTCAACTAACTCTTTTGGCGCCATTCGGTATGGAGCGATTGACACAGGAGCTGTTCCCGGTAGCAAATCTATTCCAAATTCCACCTCTCTATCTAAGGGTATTCCTGGTAATTCATCTGGAAATACGTCTTCAACGTCCTTTACCGTTCTAACTCCACTAACACCCTCTTCCTTTCCACCTAACGCACTTACAAAGGCTAAGAATGCCTTGCACCCTTTCCTAACCATTTTCTCAGCATTCAGCTCTGAAACTATGTTAGACAGGTAGTTTCTTCTTTCTCCGATCATTACTATTACTTCATCCTCCGGGGTCCTTAATTCCATACATTTAGCCGCACAATCCAACACGACTCGATGCTCTACTAGCCAGTCCATTCCAAGTATAAGTTCAAACTCCCCAAAGGGTAGTTCCATTAAGTCAGCCCGAAAGTTCACTCCTTGAATCTCTAGGGGTACATTCTGAAAGATCTTATCCACCACTACAATTTGGCCTAATGGGCTTACTACAGTCATCTGCCTATCAGAAAGTTTAGAGTCTAGGCCTAGTGTTCCCACTACACTACATGCAACCTAGGAATAGGTCGAGCCCACATCAATAAGAGCAAAATAGGGCTTGTCATAAATAAAGAACGTACCGGTTATAACATCCAGCGCGTCTCCATCCTCCCTCCAGTGAACCGCATAAACCAAACCCGGTTGCCTTGCCTCAGCATTAGCAGCGCCTCTGCCTTGTGTTCCTCGTCCTCTGCCAGCACCATTACCTCTGTTATTCGAGCCACGACCTCGTTGAGGCTCTTGTCCTCCTCTACCAGTCTGACTAACACTCTGAGCTGCTGGTCGGCTTTCCTCTGAGTTCTTGGGACAATCCTTAATCACATGGTCCTTGGACCCACACCTAAAACATCCTCTGTTTTCTCCAAAGACTCTCCCAAGTGCTTCTTTCCACACACATCACAAGGTCGATACGCGCTTCTTCCGATCCGGCTTAGCGACCTCGCGGCCTATCAACTCTAGGCCTCTTATGAACCTTTCCAGATGACCCAAAACCTCTTTTGGCCCTATTCCTATCCATAGCCTGCTTTGTAGAATCCTTGATTCCCTCGGCCACCTTGGCCTTTTCTACCAAAGCAGAAAACTCCCGCTCATGATGCGGTGCTATCAACAGTCTCAGATCATCCCCTAGCCCGTCCTCAAAACGGACACAGCGCTCATTCTCAGTTGCCACTACACCTCGAGCATCTGGCTCAACCTCGAAATTCACCTCATATTACGCAGCAGACTTGTTCCTTGTACCGGCCCAGAAAGGCCTTCCTTCGCTCATCAGTATACCTTGTTCCCACATACTTCTTCTGATAAGCTTCCTTAACGTATTCCCAGGTCAGATCCTCCGCTATGGCACCATCCCGAATAGTTAACCACCACTGATACGCTTCATCGCGTAACAGTGCCACCATTCCTTTTAACTTCTTCTCATGGGTCAGGTCAAGCTCATCCATGATGCGCTCGATTGCTTCCAACCAACGATCACGGTATCTTGGGTGCCACACCCGATACTCCACGAAACATTTCGGCTCTATTAGCTCGGAGCCGTTCAGGCACAGACTTTCGATTTCCCGAATTTCCTCCTGCACCAGCCACCAACTCCAAAACTCGCAAAGACGACTGCGACACAAAGATCATCCCCGTCTAAGCTTGCTGCTCAACACTAACAGCTGGGGGTGGTGGTGGCGGTGGTGTCTCATTGTCAGACCCTTGACCCGATCTAACGGGTTCTGACACGGTCATCCTTCCTCTACCTCGTCCACGATGACCATGTCCTCTAGAGCTCATTTCTAATGTCGAAATCTAATTAAGAGGTTTTATGAATTAGTCATTGTTCCACTTGTTTACCCGCAAAGAAATTTTATGACAAGAGTTTTAGGAGTGGTTCTTTCATATTCATACATGCACACAGTCTTTCCATTCATTCATTCATCCATCAAACAAGTATGAACTTTCGTTCATTCAGAGAAACGTTGTAGTTTTCATTGTTATTGTTTCTCCACTACCCAGGGTATTTTCGTAATTTTTCAAAAGAAAAAGTTTCTTGGTGATTTTGTCAAAAAGTATTTTGGAAATTTTGAATTTCCGGGGTATTTTGGAAAATTTTTGAAATTCGGGGCCTTTCGGTAATTTTGAAATTCTAGGGGTATTTCGGTAATTTTTTTCACAATCGGGATAAATTCGCAAAATCTAATGAATCAGGGATATTTTAAAAGTTGCAAAACTTTGAGGGTTCTTTTTGAGAATTGTACTTTCCAAAACAGTGATGTTGCAAAAATTTTGGAAATCAGGGCTATTTAGATTATTTTGTAAGTTAAGGGCAATTTCGTAATTTTCTAAAATCAAGGTATTTTTGATATTTTGCAAATTAGGGTTTTTGAGTGTTTATAAAATAATGAAATTTTCAATAAAATTGTGGGGTAGTTGGACATTTTATAAACCAAGGGTATTTTGGTAATTTTACCACTAGGGGTATTTTTGTAATTTCATAAAGCGAAAATTTTTCAGAAAATTTTGTAAAGATGGTTTTCACAAATTTAAAAGACAGTTTTAAGAGTTTTAAAACTAGGGTTTTGTTGTTTTTATAAAAACACGGCTAGTTCCCTTTCGGCTTTTAGATATCGTGTTTAGCCTATGACCGAGTCCTCTTGGTCAGAGTGAACCAAAGCTACGCATCAGGCAGGATTCGAGTGGAGAGGAGGTGAGTTACGTGGACTGCTTAAATACCAAGCTCCCACCGAAACCATTCCTAGACATGTGCACAGAGGTTGCCACACCTACTGAGCCCTCTGGGTTAGGGTGAACCGAAGCTACGCACCAGGTAGGATTCCTGCGAAGAGGAGGTGAGTCGCTAGGACTGCTTAAATACCAGGCTCTTCTGGATCCAATCCTAGGTGAGTCGCACAGGGGTTACCACACCCTAACTCAGTGACTTAGCCATGGGTTCGTTTAACGTTCCTTAAGTCTTATGTGTTTGTGTTTGAGCAGACTAGTCCTAGGGTTCAAGTTCCTATCATGCTATTCTACGTTCCATGCCTTTTTTTTACCCTTCCATAATTCTTAAATCATATAATCACATAATCACACAAATGGTTAGGGGTACTTACCTGGTGGACTGCGGGTCGGAGACTTGGGTGCCATGCCAGAACAACCTGCTTATTTCCAAAAAATATTTTCATAAAACTTACTTGGGCTTGCTTTGAAAACGTTTTAGGCCTTAAACCTCAGGCCGAGAGTTTGAAACGGGATATGATACCAAACTGGAACACCCCAAACCCGGCCCACGAGCTTTGACCAGATTTGGTATGTCCCTCAAGTAAACCGGTTCAAATCCTTTTGTTACTTTGTGAAAAACTTGTGCGATTTTTTAAAAATTTTGTTTTGGGTTGGGCTTGTGTTGAAACGGATTCGATTTTATTTTGAAAACCCCTTTTCAATATTAAGTGATAAAACATTTAAGGTTTAGTTTAAATAAATTTTACCTAAACTTTAATAAATAAGGTTCATAAACATAATAAATAAAAAAATAAATGTAAAATGATTCAACTATGGCCTTATGGCCTTATTACATCAAATAATTTCCAAATAATTCAAGTACTTAAAAACTCATAGTCCATAAAAATAAAGACTTCATGTTGAGCATGGCCACCACAAGTTCTGCGGTCCCGGTCCATCACTGTTCATCATCTGAAACATGGTCCCACAACAGGGTGAGTCAAACAGACTCAATGTGTACACGACACTAAGTCATAATAGAATCAGGCATACAAGAGTTATACATTCAAAATAATGAATACAAGTTATGATGCATTCCCAAAGCCAAACCTAATTGTCCATCCGCTACACACCCCCGTACCTGCCAATCACACCGTGGGGACTACTAAGTCGACCCTCCTTCCGCTACACACCAAATTGCGATCTTAAGTCACCGCATTCGTGGTCTTAGGTCACCACGTTCAGATTACTGTGGTCTTAGGTCACCACTTTCAGATAACTGTGGTCTTAGGTCACCACTTTTAGATTACTGTGGTCTTAGGTCACCACTTTTCAGATATCACGGTCTTAGGTCACCGTGTTCGTGGTCTTAAGTCACCACATTCACTTCCCCTTACAAAATAAAACCCATATGCCCATAACATATTATGCAATTACAAGCCAAAGTTCACATCCTTATCATATTCTCATGTTACAAATAACATTTTTCATATTCCTAGTAGAAGTAGGAAATGTACCTGAGTACTTAGTACCATAACATGATACCTTAGCCACTTTCATATTCTTAATGTCACATATTTTAATTAAACATACCATAAAACGTATTATGAAGTAGTGTGGGGTACACACTTGATTCGCTTAGAAATTCCTTGAGATCCCGAAAAGCTTGATCTAATGCTTAGATCCTTAATCCCTACATTTGACTTATCACTTATTACCTTAATAAAAAGCCATTCGGCCAAAATTCCAAATCCTAGTAGGATTAGTATTCTTACCTTGTTTGCCTATTTGATTAATAATCAAATCCCGAAATCTGTAGTATTCCTTCCTTAAAATCGGCTAGCCACCAAATCATTTAACTATGTCAGTTTCTGGCTTTTGAATAAATAGGAAATAGTGCTAAATACCAAAAAATATAAGCCTTGGCCGAATACTTACCTTGTGGATTCTAAAATCCCGAATTGGATCCTTGCTTCCTTAATGCTGTTGAAATATCTATACACATATGTTAGATTTTAGTCTAACTTGAAATCATACTTATGGCCTATGGCCGAATATCACTTTATTGTCTTACCTTGATGCCTTAAATCCCGAAAAATCCTTCTACTGATCGACTTGAGACAGATCCCGAAAGAGTTCTTCATATTTTGGCCAAAATACAATATGAGAGATTAGTCTCCAAATTTCGACAGGTTTAAAAAGAAAAAGAATGGAAACTGAGTCTAGATCTTACCCTTACTTGGAGAAATCGGCAACACCTATGCTTGAAGCCTCTCCAAAATTCGGCTTTTGAATGGATTGGAAGGAAAGAAATAGGAAGAAAAGAAAGATGAAGAGAGTGGCTTGCTTTACTAGAGTTTTTGGTCTTGGCAAAATAGTAGAGAAAAGAGAGAATTTGCTAGGGAAAAATTTTGGCAGAGAGAGGAGAATGGCTTAGGGAATTTCGGCAAAGGAGAGAATGAATGAAAATTAACCTTATTTTCCTCCCTTAGCCGAATTTACTAGGCTAGAGTCCCCTACTTGGCCACCACTCTTCTTTATTTGATAGCTTTATCTCTTTAATTTAAAATAATAAGAGAATAATCCTTTATTATCCCTTGAAAATAATCCAATTAAAAATCCTTTATTTATCACCTTATTAATCAAATATTAAAGAGAATAAAACTCCTCCTTTCTAGAAGGCTTGTGCCGTCCACCTCAGAGCTCCTGGAAGCAAAATAAAACTTCTTTTATTTGCTTCCCAAGTGACTCGAACTCAGGCCCAACACCTTGCATGTGGCGCCATTTCCAGAGACCCTAAGTGGCATCTTCAGGCCACTTTTCCAAGCCTATTTGTGTGTCAAATTTCACAAACTTTTCCTTTTAAGGCCAGCTTGCCTTTATTCCCTACTTTAAAACTTAAAACTCGACATTTCTAAGTCATTTCTAAGTTTCCAAAAATTTTTGTTCGGCTCTGTAAACTTGACATTTTCTTACATTTCCAAGTTTCCAGAAATGTTCACTTTCCTCTTTTGAATCATTTCCTTACATTTCCAAGTTTCCAGAAATGTTCACTTTCCTCTTTTGAATCATTTCTAGATCATGTCCATACATTTTCAGGTTTCTAAAAATGTTCATTTCCAAATCATTTCCATTTATTTCCGGGTTTCCAAAAATGTTCAAAATTTATTCTTAGTACATAAAACATGTCACTTCGTACAACTAAACCGAAAATGCATAAGCCATTTTCAGGATGTTACACGACGTATTCCATGTTTCCATGCTACGTCGTTATCAATCGAATCCATCTCATGTAGTCCCGGTCGAAGGGGTGGAGCTAAGGCCAGATTTGTCCTATGAGGAAGAGCCGATTCAGATCTTGGAACGAGATGTGAAAGTGTTACGGAGGAAGTCAGTTCCCCTAGTCAAAGTGTTATGGCGCAATCGTGGATCGGAGGAAGCTTCGTGGGAGCCAGAAGAGGCAATACGACAACAATACCCTCACTTGTTTTAGCCAGGTAATTTCGAGGTCGAAATTATTTTAAGGGGGTAGAACTGTAATATCCCGAATTATGGCTTATGCATTAATACTAAATTAGATGAAGTAGCATGTTAATGAATATTCTGAATGTGTTCTATGAATTTGGTGAACCCTAGAGTGTAGTGAATGCCTTAGAAATTACTCGATTTTTAAAGTTTAAAAGAGGGAACTAAAGCAAGGTGGCCTTAAGAAAATTTATAGAGGAAATATGACACGAAATTAGGCTTGGTAATGTGGCTACAAGGCGCCACTTAGGGCCTTAGTGTGTGACGCCATATGCTAAGAGGAAAAGGCTTGTGTTCGAGTCGCAGCGGAAGCAAATAAAGGCTTTCATTTTTGCGGCACAAAGGGAGGTGATGGACGGCAAAGGGAGACTGGGGAAGGAGTTTAAGATGAGGTCCAATTCCCTTGAAAATTTCGGCTAAAGCTGATGATAATTGAGGATTTATTTTTAATTATTTTGAATAATTGAAGAAGGGATAAAATAGAAGAAAAACAAGGAATGAGCTAATGTTTGAGTGTTAGCCGAATTCTAGGGAGGGGAGTAAATGAGGCAATCGGTCATGCTAAAAGGGAGTAAGTGCCGAATTCAATTCTTTTTCTCATCTTCCTCTTTGAGCCGAAATTCATCTACTTTCTCCTCCTCTTCTTTTCTTCTTTCAAACATTAATTCTTGTACCCTTTTTCCTGCTCCTATTCTCTTCTCATTCTCTTTTTACCATTAAAAGTGCCGAAACATCATCTTAATTGTGGGATCTAAAAGCCGAAAGCCCACTTCTCTGGCACTCTCTGAATCGATTTCTCCTGTCATGCCCTTTGTCGATTTTGCGAAGATGGTGGATCATTTGCGGTTGGTTCTTCTTCTTTGGTAAGGAATCTCTTTGATGTCAATTTATTCTTTTCTTCTCTGACTGTCGAAATCAACACTCTAATCACAATATGGTTCTTGGCTGAAACTTGGAAGATCTTCCAGGATTTGTCTATTGTTGTCGACTACAAGAGAGAAGGGATCTTTCGGGGTTTCTAAAATATAAGGTAAGCCACAAGTGATATTCAGCCATAGGGATCAGATTTAACATATGTGTATAGGGTTGTCGACATCTCCGTAGTCAAGTGGTGTTTTCGGGATTTTAGATTCCCAAAGGTAAGTGTATCTACCCATTCGGCCAAGGCCTATTTAGCAACTTAGATCTATTTCCTACTTATTCAAAAGCCGAAAACTAACCAAGTCAAGTGATTAAATGTTAGTCGATTGCAAGGGAGGAAGACTACAAGTTTTCGGGATTTGATAAGTAGGCAAATCGGTAGCAAGGTAAGAAAGTGGTTACGTTAATCCTTCAGGATTTGGTTTCATAGCTGAATGGCTTTTCACTGACATGTTTAGGGTTGGCCGAATATAGGGATTAAAGATCTAAATTAGTAGATCGGGTCTTCGGGATTTGGAGTAAACTTGCTAAGTAAATCAGGTGTGTAACCTACACTATCTTTCAATAGATTTATGGCACCTATTTAATATATATATATGTATATAAGAATGAGTAAAATATGGCTAAGGTACCATGCAATGGTACAAGTACCCAGGTACGTTACTTTAACCTTAAGTTAATAAGTGCTATGAATAGTGGAATATGGTACATGTGTAAAGAATGATAAGAATGTGAAATAAGGCCTATGGCATGAGATTGCATGATATGAATGATATATGGGGCATATGGGATATTATGAATGGGGAAGTGAATATGGTGACCTATGTCACGATATCTGAATGTGGTGACCTCGGTTACATTATATGAATGTGGTGTCTCATGACACGAAATATTATCTAGTGGCTATGCCAAAATATTTATAAGGGCGATGAGCATGTCAACTGCAGCGACTGCCTTCGATGGTGTGTAGTGGATGGAGGGTTGACTTAGTAGTCCCCATGGTGTGCAGGTTGGTACGGGTGATGTGTAGCGGATGGTACCTAGGTTTGGGTTCGGGTTGCATCATTACTTTTTATTTGTTATATATTTGTATGACACGATATGACATGCCTGAATCTTTTGGGACTTAGTGTTGTGGTTACACATTGAGTCATTTGACTCACCCGTTGTGGGATTATTTTTCAGTGACGATCGATGTGTGGACCGGGTCGGCAGAAGCTTAGGGGTGGCCATGCTCAGCAAGGAATTTATTTTATTTGGACTTTTTATTTTAAGTAATATGAATTTAATTTTAGGTTTTGCTTTGATGTAATAAGGCCGTAAGTATTGAACTGTTTTATGTTGGTTTAGTTGTTTTTATCCCGATAAGATTATTGATAAATTAAAGACTAAGTAACTTATTTAAAAATGAATGTTAAACGTTTTGACATTCAAACACAAATGTTTTATAACGTATAAATAAAACTAAAAATCAAATTCTGCCTGTCCTATATATATATAAAAACAAGGTTTTCAATTAAACCCAACACACACTAAAGCTTATCAAGAAAATCCCAAAGTTTTCCACAAAGACAAACAAGTTTTGAACCATTTTACTCTAGGAACATACCGGATCCGGTCAAGGCTCGCGGGCCGGGTTTGGGGTGTTTCAGATACCTACTTTTAAACCTTATAATACCCAAACAGAATATTTTAACTAAGGTCCCAGCTCATTCCTGAGCCCAATTTGTACCTCAAATCCTTAAATCAATATTTTAAACACACATTACACCAAATGCACAAGCCCATAAATTCAGGATGTTACAAAAATAATTTAATTAAAATAAATAATAAAATTAAAAAAGGGTTAAAATGAGGACCAGATTAAAGTGCACGCCCTATCATGGGGATCAATTGGGCAATTTTACCCTATCACCAACACGACGCCGTTCTAATATCCACATTTAATTGGCCTAAAGACCAGATCGAAACACAAGAAAAATTTCAGAACCAATTAAAAAAATAAAGGAAAATATAAATCGGATGAAATTGCATAGCGATAGAAAATGAAGAGGGATCTAAAGAGCAAATAGCCCCTTTTATAAAAAATGCGCGGATCCTCCCCGGGTCAGGTCAATGCACGAAACCTTAGCCATGTAACGATGTTATTTTAGGTCTTAATGACCCACTACAAAACAACGTCATATAAGTTGGCTTTAAATACCAAAAACTAAGGCTAAAATCATTTTTAACCATTCCTCTTAAAAAAAACAACAACAAAAACTCTCTGAAAGCTCTCAGAGTTCTGGCCTGAGACTGGCCTAACTCCGTCATCCAGCCGCCATCGTATGCGGTGGTCGGAGACCCCAAAAATAGCCATTTCGGTCCTTTATTGCACCCTAAACATAAATTTAAAAACTGAACAACCAAATCCCACACCCAAAATCTGAATAAAAACAGATGACTCTTCGGATTCAGTTTCTTTGATTGCCAAAAAGAAGGTAAAATCCTTATCCTAATAGTGTTTATGCTATATTTCCATATTTAATACTTGAATCGATATACAAAGACTGTTGAATGCCTTAAAAAACCCTTGTATTCTTTGATTTCTTCTTTGATTTGCATTCGTAAAATCGAAATAAAACTCCGTTACAGATTACCTTCGGCCCCTCTTTAAAGCTGATTTAAAGAATAAGTAATAAATGAAAATAAAAAAAAAAAGCCTTAGATCTCTATTACGCATTTGCTGGCCATTTTTTGTATACTATTGTTATTTTGTTTCTTTTTGCAAGGGAAACCGTCGTACGGAGGAAGATGCCGTTCGTGGAGTGACGTGGAGGCCCGAACGCATGGCTGGCATAGGGTTGCGGCGCCAGGAGGTTATAGAAACCTTTAGGGTTTCTGAAACCCCAATCAATTTTGGGTCACTCGGGTCTGTTCAACATTGCGCCACTATAATTAGCTTGGGCCATCTGGCCTGGTTTTAGACTTGGGTCTTATTGTAAATATGTTTTGAAATTTAGGCTACAATCTGAATTTGGGCTTATGTAAACTATAACTAGACTTCCATTATTGGGTTTTTGTATTTATCTTGGTTTTACCTTGGTTTGGTTTTATTATTCTTGGTTTCTGAATGGGCCCGGGCAAATTGGGCTAATTACAGTCCCTAAAATAAGCCTACAAGGCCCAAAACATGCACCGAAAGTGGTTCGAGACTAAACCGAGAACTTTGGAAAATTTTGGAAAACTTAGAAAATTTTTAATGTAAAAGGGGTCACACGCTAGTGTGGGTTCAGGACACACCCCTGTAACCCTAAGACACATCGGTGGTTCCGACCGTGTTCAAATTAAGGAGCATTCTATTTATGACGTCATCAACAAATTAAGGTTACACGGCCAAGTCAGACGCTCGTGTGATCGATTAAATTTTCATAGTTTTTTGTAAAATAGGTGAAGACTTCACACGGCCAGGCCACACGCTCGTGTTCGAGGCTGTTCCATCCACACGGCTGAGACACACGCCCGTGTCTCTTCCCGTGTGCTCATTACTGAGCATTCTATTTTACAACAATTAAGGTGCAGGGGACACACAATCGGAACACATGCTCGTGGGGCAGACCGTGTGTCACACACGGCCTAGAGACACGCCCGTGTGTCTACCCGTCTGGACAAACTGAAACACCCCAAACCCGGCCCACGAGCCTTAACCGGATCTGGTATGTTCCTTAAGTAAACCGATTTCAGAGTTCTTGTTACTTAGAGAAAATTTGTGTAATTTTTTAAAATATGTCGTTTTGGGTTGGGCTTAGGTTGGAAACCCATTTATTTTATTTGAAAATCCAATTAATTAAGGTGACAAAACAATTTAGGGTTTATTTTTAAAGAAATAACTTTACGTGATCTTTAATTTAAAATAATTCGTAACATAGTAATTAAAAATAAAAGTAAAGAAATGTAACTATGGCCTTATTACAACAAGTAAAATCCCAAAATAAAATTCCAAAGTACTTAAATAAAATTAAAGTGTCCATATTGAATAAAACTTCAAGTTGAGCATGGCCACCACAAGATCTACCGTCCGGTCCATCACTTCATTCATCACGAAACATGTTCCCACAACGAGGTGAGTCAACAGACTCAATGTGTAACCAGCACTAAAATTCAATAGATCAGGCATACATGTTCATATCAAACGCTTATTCATACAACAGATAGTAGTAATGATGCAACCCAAACCCAAACCTAGATGCCATCCGCTACACATCCCCGTACCAACCTGCACACCGTGGGGACTACTAAGTCGACCCTCCATCCGCTACACACCATCGAAGGCGATCATTTGCGATCGACGTGCTCATCGCCCATATAAAATTTGTGGCATAGCCACCAGATATAATTGTGTCAAGAGACACCAGATTCAGATAATGTAACCAAAGTTACCACATTCAGATAATGTGACCGAAGTCACCAGATTCAGATAGTGAGACCGTAGTCATCACATTCACTTCCCCTTTTTCATATATCCCGAATGACCCATATTATCCATATCATGCATATCATACTTAAATTCACATTCTTATAAAGTTTCACATGTTATAAATAACATATTTCATAATCCTAGTGGAAGTAGGAAACGTACCTGAGTACTTTGTACCATAACACGGTACCTTATCCATATGCACATATTACAAATTACCATAATCGTATTAAAAGTTAGTGTGGGGTACACACCTGATTCGTTTAACGAAGTCCTTGAAATCCCGAAGAACCGATCTACTGATTTAGATCCTTAACTCCTATATTCGGCCAATCATTTAAACATATTAATAACCTTTTTGGCTTTAAAACCAAATCCTAGTAGGATTTGTATACTGAAAACCTACCTTATTGCCGATTGACTTAAGAATCAAGTCCCAAAACTTTGTTGTATTCCTTCTTGCATTCGGCCAACATTAAAACACATCATAGGTTAGTTTCGGCTTTTGGGAATAAATCCAAATACTTAAAATAGGCCTTGGCCGAATGTCTTAAACACATACCTTTGTGATCTCAAATCCCGAAAAGTATTCTTGCTTTCCTAGGGATGTCGAAAATTCCTATAATCACATGTTAGGTTTAATCTAACATTAAAACTTAAAACAAGACCTTTGGATCTTATAGTTTCTTACCTTAGATCCCGAAATATTCCTCCTTGTAGTCGATGATTGTAGAAACCCGAGAGATCCCCTTAATACTTGATCATTGCTTCCTTGCTTAGATTCACAGGGAGATTCGGCTATGGCTTCTAATGGAGAGGAAAATATTCGGCTAGGTTCCAACAATTACTTAATTTCGGCTTGACAAAAGAAAAGAAAGAAAAGAAGAGAGGAGAGCACTAAGAATTCGGCAAAGAGAGGAGGAAGCAAAAATTGATGAGTAGCCCTCCTTCCTTCCTTTTATAGCCGAAATTATCATCTAAGGAGTCCCTTACTTGGCCACCACTCCTTTGTCTGATAACTTTATCCTTTAATTATCATAAATAAAAGAGTTTAATCCAACATTTATCTCTTCAAAATAATCCAATTTAAAAATCCTTTATTTATCACCTTTTTAATCGAATATTTATGAAAATAAAACACCTCCTTTCTAGAAGCATGTGCCGTCCACCTCAGTCTTCTGGAAGCAAAAATAAAACCTCCTTTATTTGCTTCCCAAGTGACTCGAACCCAGGCCCATTCCTCTTGCATATGGCACCATTTCCATAGGCCCTAAGTGACATCTTCAGGCCACTTTTCCAAGCCTGTTTGTGTGTCAAATTTCACAAACTTTTTTCTTTTAAGGCCACCTTGCCTTAATTTCCCCTTTTAAACCTTAAAACTCGTCATTTTTAGGTCATTTCTAAGTTTCCAAAAATTTTCGATCGGCTCTGCAAACTTGACATTTCCTTACATTTCCAAGTTTCCAGAAATGTTTACTTTCCATTTTTGAATCATTTCCTTACATTTCCAGGTTTCCAAAAATGTTTACTTTCCATTTTTGAATCATTTCCTTACATTTCCAGGTTTCCAAAAATGTTCATTTCCATTTTCATTTCCATGCATTTCTAGGTTTCCAAAAATGTTAAAAATGTATTCATAAAACTTAAGACATGTCATTTCGTAAAATTAAACTGAAAATGCATAGGCCCTTTCCAGGATGTTACACAAATACAAGGCTATTTACCAAGCCGTTTTGCCACCCTTATTGACACATACACTCACGTCAATTCAAAGGCATATAACATTACATACTTAGGAAACCAAAACATCCACAATTGTGGCCAACACAATAGCAGCATCTATCATACTCACAACAATTATTAAGTCACAATTGACTACTTTCAAGGTACCTAGTTATACACTAATTTATCATCTCATCAATAAACCACATTGCCAAAAATCACACAATTATGCCATAATCACAATTCCAAACATTTCACATTCACCAAGCATACCATGATTATATCACTATAGACGTTGACACATGTATGAATATACTTAAGCTTACAACCATGTTGCCAACATAAGCCAATTTACATGGCAAAATAGCAAATAAGCCTTTGACGATTACAAGCCAATATTGGCTACAATCATAACGACACATATAACCAATTGACTTAGTCCCTATACATTCCATAACTCAAAATATATGAATTTATATATACCCAAAATGGTAGCTTGATAGTGTGATAGAATCTCCGACGATCTCCAACTTGATCTAGCTTATTAAACCTATAAGACATAGGAAAGGAAAGGGGAGTAAGCTTTAAAGCTTAGTAAGTTCATATGCAAATAATAAACAACATTAATTATACATTGTCATATGAATAACATGACATATATTAACAAAATTGTCATTAAACTTCAAGAGCATAACTTACTCAATCATATGGATAACATAACTTATACTACAATCAACAAACCATTTCAAATCTCACATACAACATACACATTAATTATGAGCATTTACATTTCAAGCATATACTCTTACATCTGACAATTGCCAAAACTCTTATCTTTCCATATTTCCATAATCATTTTTGATAGGCAATTTTGCCAATCTTTCCTTTATCTCATACCCAATGAATCACAATTTGCATGAATATAATATGCTATGTCATAACTCAATCTAGCCCGAAATCCAATGACAAAATCGTCAATCAAATTTACTATGTATTTCATACGTCAGAAGTATAGACTCATGATTACAAGGTTTTCATAAAATCATTATCGTAGAAATCATGAACTCACAATTCCATGAAATCAATGCTTATAAACATTACGTACATACCTGTACCAATTCGTAATACTCACATACTTTTTCTCTTCTTTGACATACCCATTGAATTTCTTGTTGAACCATTTCGAATACTAAAGGATACTCAGGAATCTCGTACATACAGTACCTGTAACACCTCAAACCCAACCTAGACGTTATGATCAGATCTAGCATGTCACATAAAAGGGTTGTTTATAAGCTACGCGTTCGTTTAAACCTTCGTATTTTTTTTGAAACTCCAAATTTTGTTGTTTGTGAAATTCAGAGTTGGTATAATTGTTTTCTTGTAAAAATGTTATTATTATTTTTGAAAACTTTGATTATTACTAAATTTTAATTTGGAAGTTACGGAAATGTGATATTTTGAAAAACGGTTATTGTTGACTTAATAAAACCCAGAGTTTAATCATTCATATTTTAAAAATAGCTTAAATGAAAGTTTAAAAGGAAAATAAAATCCAATGGCCTTATTACATAATATTAACCCCATATTAAAAATCATAAAAATAAAGTAAAATCGGATTTACAAATTATTGTGGAAAGTAACTCCAGTTTATGGCCACCACTGAGCCCTCCGTAGCTCCAAATCCTCTAATGCTGGGGATTACCTGCAGGGATAAGAAAAAAAGGGGGTGAGTTACGAGAACTCAGTGTGTAATCCCCTAAACAGTTACTATTTGGGCCTGAGCCCTTACGGTATCAAATTTGGTCCTAAGCCCTATAATCATGATAATGAAATAATGGAATGCAGCCCAACCCAATCCAACCAATCACACCCCCGTACCAACCAATCGTCACCTGTGGGGATCAAGTCAACCCACCCCGCCAAACACAGCAATATTGCAAACAAGCTGCTAATCAAAATATTTGTGGCTGAGACATCAGAGTAATAGTATATAAATATGTGGCATAGCCACTAAAACAGTATGTGGCAGAGCCACCAGGCTACACTTCTCTTCAATCATTAAACCCACCCCATGCAACATGATAAAATGCAATGTATCAACGTATAGAAGTGTAAATACAATCATACATGCAATATTCAACCTCAATCAAGGGTATAACGATCATTTTCACCCCTTTGGTATTTTGGTAATTTCGCAACCCAAGGGTACTTTAGTAATTTTGCAACCCAAGGGTATTTCGGTAATTTCACAAAAACAGGGTATTTTAAGCAGAGATAACGATACAAATGGGCCTAGGGCCCATTCTCGGCCCAAATAGGCCCACACGCTCGTGTGGCCCATTTAGCCCAAATCTAGCCACAGATATGAGATTCACATAGACCAGTCCAATATCTACTACACAATCAAAATATAAGTCTATGGGTCAAAGTCTAAGTTCACTTAAAAAAATAAATCAAAATGAAATGCAAGCGCCAAGACTTGAACCTTAGACCCCTTGCTTCCTTGTGGCGTCATTCCCTTGTCTCTCATGTGGCACCATTTGCCACTAGACCACAATTCCTTTTGTGTCATTTTTCTCCACATTTTATTCCTAAAGCCTACTTACTAACTCCCAGGGTTTTATTCACCTAAAACCAAAATTTTCCTAAACCCCAAGTTTGATCCTGGGACTTCATAGAAGCCCCCTAACCTTCCAAAATCACTCACCTAATAGGTCCAACTTGCATTCGTGTTGTTCTCTTGTTCTCTAAAATTTTAAACGCTCCCCTGGTCAAGGCCCAATAAACCCAATTCTACTAGGCCCAAATTCGGGTCGTTACAGTACCGTAACAATGCTATATCCCAGATATGGTCTTACATGTAATCTCATATCGATGCCCATAGCCCAGATATGTTCTTACACGAAATCTCATATCGATGCCATATCCCAGATATGGCCTTACACGAAATCTCAACTAACTCTAATATCATGATATTTGTATCCTAACAATTCCTAAGGTTCAACCAAGATTTTACTCGCTTTTCGAAACTTCATCAATTTCATCCATAGAGTCAATCATACAATTCATGCAAACACAAAACATTATAAATACAATTATAAAGTTGCATTATTTACAAACAAACTTACCTCGACATAAAAATGGCGAAAAGGACTAAATCGTCAAATACTCGTGTTCCCCTATTATAGGTTCAAACCTAGTTTTTCTTGATTTATAATATCACGTTTAACTCATTTATTATTCACATTATTCAATTCAGTCCAAAAATACATTCTCGAAAGATTACATTTTTTCCCCTAAACTTTGATATATTTACAATTTTGCCCTTAGGCTCGAAAAATGAAATCTATTCAATTTCTTTGATTCCCAAGCCTAGTCGATCCTATTTTATACTTATAATAGTCCACATTTTTCATTTAATAACACTTTTACACATCTTTTACAACTTTTACAATTAAGTCCTTTTTTACGTTTTACCGAAAATCACTTAGCAAAAGTCGTTTATCATACATTAAACTTTCATTTTCTACCATAAAATATCAAAACACATGCATTTCATATATGGGTAAAATTTTAAACATGAACCTACTTCAAAACGATGGTGAAAATAGAAAGATCGGGTGAATACGACTTCAAAAACATAAAGACCATTAAAAACGGGGCTAGGATGCACTTACTATAAAGCTTGAAAAGTGGCAAAACCCTAGCTATGGAGCCCTTATGAAATTCGGCCAAGTTAGAAGAAAGATGAGTTGATTTTGGCTTTAATTTCCCTCTTTATTCTTTTATTAACCAAATGACCAAAATGCCTTTAAAGCCTTTCTTTGAAATTTCTCCTAAACATGTCCATTTTTGTCCATAAAAATAGAAATTGGTCAAATTTCTATTTAAGGACCTCTAATTAAGAATCCATAAGTATTTCATACTTAGAGCTTCTAGAACACACATTTTGCAGCTTTTTCAGTTTAGTCCTAAAAGTCAAATTGGACACTTTACCAACAAAATTTCTCAACGAAACTTTCACACAATTAAGCAATCATATCATGAACCTTAAAACAATCATAAAATAAATATTTCTACTTTGGATTTGTGGTCTCGAAACCACTATTCTGACTAGACCCTAATTCGGGCTGTTATAACTCTCACCGTTTAGGGATTTTCGTCCCCAAAAATATTACCGGAAAATAAGTTCGATTTCCACGTAGACTCATCTGTCTCGTGACACTGCCAAAGAACCATCACTAAGGTTATACTTTATTTCCCAACTATTAGCCTCTCGTGTCAAAATTTCGATCGATTCTTCGTTATACAACTCATCAACTGAATCTTAATCTCTATCGGAGAATTCGTATCCAAAGAATCCAATCGATACCATCGCAACATAGATACGCAAACCACATTTTGAATCTTTTTTCCGAGGCTATACTTTCAGAAATATGTTACCTTTGAACAGGAATTTCATATCCCCATGTTTCAAATTCACATACATTCTCCAACAATCTGAAATGGATTCTAAACTACCTCGAATCACTTTTACATTCTGTATGATTTCCGATAGGATAGTCTCTGAAACATATAACTCAACTAATCTATTTACATACCCAATCATCAGAACATCTATTTCAAATAATTTACATTCTATTACTCCCTGAATGAAAAAACGAGCTATTACTAAGTTTCGTACAAATTTTTTTTGCATAAACTCTGGATAATTCATTGCACGAATTCTATCTCGGAGTAATAATAACAAAAATCAGAATCAAAAGTCGTCTCACATTGTACTCGTTCAATTTACCACTTATTATCACATTCTTGAGGTTCTCAATCTTGCAAAGAAAACATCATTTTAGCTTTTAGCTTAGCTAGATACAGACCGTCATCAATTAAGATTAATCATGTATCCAATACTTACAAAATAATCAAAGATTTTTTTTTCCATTCAAGCATTTGCAACTACATCTATTTTCTCAAAGGTTATTCAATAATTGCTCACAATCTTTCAAGAGTTCAAGTCATCTTTGCTGTTTTAAATTCAAATTCCTTCTGTGACATTAGATACTTTAAACTCTTGAGATCATGAAACATATGAAATTTTTCGTTGGTCAATCGACACCATTAAATTCTCAACACAAACATAAAAAGTGGCCGACTTTAAATCACCCGTCGGACAATTCCTTTCATGTGACTTTATCTGTCTGAAAGCATAAACTATCACTTTACATTCTTTTATTAAAACACATTCCAATCAGATCGATAGTGCATCGCTAAATAATCACAAATTCTTTACTCAATTTAAACTGGACTAGAACTAATGCTTCAGAACTTTGCTACCACTCAACAGACCATTCAAATAATCACAAATGTGATAACTTTATTAATCTGAATAGCTTTAACTTATAATAACATCATCTGATTAGAACAAATCTATTAGTTATATCTCCGTATCATACTTTCTAAAATATAATTTTTTTTCTTTCAGATTGTCCGTCTAATTACTTATGAATGCACAAAATTCATTTCCATACCTGAGGATAATTTAAATGCGTATGACTCAAATTACCTTTCAACTGGCCAGCTCACTCAGATAAAACAACTGAGTCGATCTCAACTATCAAATAATATCATATCAAAATACCTCCTCTTTCATGCTGTTAAAACAACTCAAACATACAATCTTTTATAATTCCCTTAACATGTTAACTAAAGATCTTTACAACTGCGTTAGCTCAAGAAAACAAAATATCCTCATTGAACTCATTGGCTTTAATCAAACTTACCTGAGAAAGGAAAACCATCATACAAGTTGAGCTTGGGCTTCCACTATCTATACCTTTGTCGATGTCAACTCCTTTCATGAAAATTAAAGAGATCTAGATACCAGAATCACCACGTTCCTATTATCGAACCAGAAGTACAACCATAATATACATAGTTATTACAAACCAAAGAACACACTTTAAAGATGAGCAATGATTCATAATTTTATGACATATGGATGATAAGAAAATCGAGATAAAGAAATCCAAGATGCGATACTATACTGGAAGTCCAAGAACATAACTCATGTGAAAATAATAAAGATCTTAACAATTCCTTAGAGAAAATCAGAGGAAAAACAATGATTATACGCTCTGGAATCAATTGTAACAAAGATAATATATTTTACAAATATGTATATAAAACAAAGCAACACCCAATAGAAATAGAAAAATAGCCTCACATAAATTTTCACCATCAACTTTTATTCTCAACATAATAGAATAGAACCCCAAAGAGAGATAAGATATACTGATCATAAACCAATCAGACCAACAGTGCTTTCGTCTAACATTAGAGTTAGATATCATTTTCACACGATAAAAATTTCATCAGAGAATGAATAATTACATAAACCCTATAGGACAAATGAATATATAGAATACTCAGGAGAGATCATCATAATCTATTCAATTATAACTATTACATACAGACATCTTTACAATTCACGTATCATTTCTCTGACTAATTCTATCATCATTAGTCCCATATCATTCCATTCACTAACGAAAATCAATGCAGAAGAAATTCCAGCAAATACATACTTTAGACATCATACCTGAATGAGTCAATTAGCTGAGATTAACTTTTTCTTTAACCGTGACATTGCGAAATCTGAATGATCTTTAGAATAACCTAACATCTTTTCTAGAACTGTATTCACTTATCAAACCATTCTTCTGACCACATTATTTCTTATTCCGCTACTGAACTCTTTAGTCTCTTACTTGTGAGCTCATTCAACTTAAATCTCATGAGATTTCATTATAGAATACCACATTGGCAAGGAGGTGAGGTTATAAAGCCTCTAACTAGACTCTCATAAATATTCACATATAACTTAACATTCATGAACAACATAATATCTTCACAATCATATAATTCACTTTAAGCTAATTAACATACATATTTATGTTACACGAACTTTTTGATTATCTTATTCAAACAAGTGCACTTACATACATTCCATAGATTTGAGTAAGTTTACTTATCACATTCACTTAATCAACAAATTAGGCACATAGCATCATATGAATACCAAATAAACATAGATGAGCTTATCACAATATAAACTTACATTTTCATTTCACTTTTTTCATATTTCAAGGATAATTCCCATTGAACCTTTGTAATTTCGATGGGTACTTGAGTAGTATACTCAAGGTATGCATATCAACAATCCGTCAATTCATATTCAAAAGTGCCCTTTTGGCACATACTGATAGAGCACACTCTCGAGCCACATATGACATAACAGGATTGCCAACTTAGGCTAAATCTTTTCGATGACGTATGCTTAAAGGCTTACTCTGGATTACCCACCAGGCTAAATCCATTTCATAACATATGCTCGAGAGGGCTTAATTTCGGGATTGTCATTCTGGGCTAAATCCTTTTTACAACATTTAAAACATTTTATCCATTTCATAAAATCACCATAATCCATCGAAATATAACGCTCAACCGGAACAATGACATTTTACCCATATTTTTCAACTCATGGTCATTTCATTTTGTAAATCATCACATACACATTTTCAAATACCTTAGTATCACTTTTAGCATTTTCGAAACTAGCTCGATTGGAAAGAATCTTTGCCTCAACATAACAATTTCATTAGAGTCGGGAGACATCACACTATCACAGATGGTAATATGGCATGTATAGCTAGACTCTCACATATGCTAGGTTAGTCTGAGAATCAACTAAACCATAGCTCTCATATTACTAAATGTAACACCCCTTACCCGTATCCAACACTGGGATAGGGTACGAGGCATTACCAGACTTATTCACAAGCAAACATTCAAAACTGAGACATGAATTTCCACTCAAATTTAAAAATTTTCTAAAACATTCATATTGTCCCTAAAACGAGCCTATGAGGCCCAAAACATGCATCAAAAGTGGTTCAGAACTAAACCGAGAACTTTGGAAACTTTTGGAAAACTTAGAAAATTTTTCATTTAAAAGGGGTCACATGCTCGAGTAGGTTCAGGACACGCCCGTGTGACCCTAAGACACGCCCATGCTTCAGGCTTTGTTCAAATTAGGGATCATTCTTTTTATGACGTCATCATCAAATTAAGGTCACAAGGCCAAGTCACACGCCCGTGTGCTTAGGCCATGTGGTCGATAAAATTTTCATAGTTTTTCATAAAATAGGTGCAGACTTCACACGGGCAGGGCACACACTCATGTTCGAGGCCGTTCCATCTACATGGCTGAGATAAACACCTGTATCTTTGCCTGTGTGCTTGTTACTAAACATTCTATTTTGCAACAATTAAGCTGCGGGGGACACACGACCGGAACACATGCTCGTGGGGCAGACCGTGTGTTACACACGACCTAGAGACACGCCCGTATGGACAAATATAAGGCTATTTACCAAGACTTTTTGCCATCCTTATTCACACATACACTCATATAAATTCAAAGGCACATAACATTACATACTTAGGAAACCAAAACATCCACAATTGTAGCCAACAGAACAGCAACATCTATCATACTCACAACAATTATTAAGTCACAATTGACTACTTTCAAGGTACCTAGTTGTACACCAATTTATCATCTCATCAGTAAACCACATTGCCAAAAACCACACAATTATGCCATAATCACAATTCCAAACATTTCACATTCACCAAGCATACCATGATCATATCACTATAGACGTTGACACATGTATGAATATACTTAGGCTTACAACCATGTTGCCAACATAAGCCAATTTACATGGCCAAATATCAAACAAGCCTTTGACGATTACAAGCCAACATATTGGCTACAATCATAAAGACACATATAACCAATTGCTTAGTCCCTATACTTGTCATAACTTAAAATACATGTATTTATATATACCCAAAATGGTAGCTTGATAGTGTGATAGAATCTCCGGCGCTCTCAACTAGAGCTAGCTTATTAACCCTATAAGACATGTGAAAGAAAAGGGGAGTAAGCTTTAAAGCTTAGTAAGTTCATATGCAAATAATAAACAACATTAATTATACATTTTCATATGAATAACATGACATATATTAACATAATTGTTATTAAACTTCAAGAGCATAACTTACTCAATCATATGAATAATATAACTTATACTACAATCAACAAACCATTTCAAATCTCACATAAAACATACATATTAATTATGAGCATTTACATATCAAGCATATACTCTTACATCTTACAATTGCCAAAACTCTTATCTTTCCATACTTCCATAAAAATTTTTAACAGGCAATTTTGCCAATCTTTTCTTTATCTCATATTCGATGAATCACAATTTGCATGAGTACAACATGCTATGTCATAACTCAATCTAGCCCGAAAGCTAATCATAAAATCGTCAATCAAACTTACTATGTATTTCATACATTACAAGTATAGACTCATAATCGCAAGGTTTTCATAAAATCATTCTAGTAGAACTCATGAACTCACAATTCCATATAATCAATGCTTATAAACTTTACGTACATACATGTACCATTTCGTAGTACTCATATACTTTTTCTCTTCTTTGACATACCCTTTGAATTTCCCGTTGGACCATTTGGAATACTAAAGGATACTCGGGAATCTAGTACATACAGTACCATACCAATGCCACATCCCAGATATGGTCTTATATGTAATCTCATATCAATGCCAATAGCCCAACTATGGTCTTACATGAAATCTCATATCGATGCCGTATCCCAGATATGGTCTTACACTAAATCTTAACTAACCCTAATGTCATGACATTTGTATCCTAACAATTCCTAAGGTTCAACCGGGATTTTACTCGCTTGTCAAAAAATTGCCAATTTCATCCATAGAGTCAATCATACAATTAGTGCAAATAGAAAACATTATAAAAACAATTATAAAGTTGCATTATTTACATACAAACTTGCCTCGACATAAAAATGACGAAAAAGACTAAATTGTCAAATACTTGTTTTCCCCCGTTATAGGTCCAAACCTCGTTTTTCTTGATCTATAATATCACATTTAACTCATTTATTATTCACGTTATTCAATTCAGTCCAACAATCACATTAAAGAAAAATTACATTTTTGCCCATAAACTTTGACATATTTACAATTTTCCTTGTAGGCTCGAAAAATGAAATCTATTTAATTTCTTCGATTCCCAAGCCTAGCCAATCCTCTTTTATATTTCTAGCAGCCACATTTTTCATTTAATCACACTTTTACACACCTTTTACAACTTTTACAATTAAGTCCTCTTTCATATTTTTACCGAGAATCACTTAGCAAAAGTCATTTATCATACATTAACCTTTCATTTTCTACCATAAAATGTCAAAACACATGAATTTCATACGTGGGTAAAATTTTAAAAATGAACCCTACTTCAAAACGATGGTAGAAATAGAAAGATCGAGTGAATACGACTTCAAAAACATAAAGAGCATTAAAAACGGGGCTAGGATGCACTTACTATCAAGCTTGAATAGTGGAAAAACCCTATCTATGGAGCCCTTATGAAATTGGGCCAAGGTAGAAGAAAGATGACTCAATTTTGGCTTTAATTTCCCTTTTTATTCTTTTGTTAACCAAATGACCAAAATGCACCTAAAGCTTTCTTTGAAATTTTTCCTAAACATGTCCATTTTTGTCCATAAAAATAGAAATTGGTCAAATTTCTATTTAAGGACCTCTAATTAAGAATCCATAACTATTTCATACTTAAAGCTTCTAGAACACACATTTTGCAACTTTTGCAATTTAGTCCTAAAATTCAAATTGGACAGTTTACCAGCAAAATTTCTCAACGAAACTTTCACACAATCAAGCAGTCATATCATGAACCTTAAAACAATCATAAAATAAATATTTCTACTTTGGATTTGTGGTCTCGAAACCACTATTCTAACTAGACCTAATTCAGGCTGTTACAATAAAAGAGTATTTTGGTTGTTTCGAATGAATTTTATATTAGAATAATTATTTTTATGAGATACAATTTATCTAGATTAATTTTAAGTCGTTGCATGACGATATAGAATGGTGATTAAATGTGGCTAACACATTTAAGTTTGACTTGGGCTTGTAATTAAACTAGTACTTTTAGATGATTTTAAAAAAGGGAAATGTAACACCCCTCACTCGCCCTGCCTTACAATACGAATGACAGGTGCTATCGGATCACTTTTAGAATTTAACCAAATTTATTTTTTTAACATATTAATTTTTTTCAAGTCATATGCAGAAATATTAGAGGAACTCAAATATGGTTTTAAATCATTAAGGGACTTGAAAGCATATAGGGATAATATCCAATCATAAAACAAGTGTCCATAGTTCTTTGACATAAAAAAAAATTGTTCGAGTTGTGAAAGGTAAGGGTTTTACCATAATTTAAAATTTAAAAAATTAAATAAAATCATTAAAACATGTTTGAAGTCATTTATAAGTTCAATAATATTTTTAAAATGATTTCAATCATTTCGAGGGTTTTGGACATGCCACCCTTGCTGTAACAATTAACTCGATCGTTAGGTCTGAGCTACGAAATGCTAAAGTCATTTTCGGAGCAACTACAGACAATTAACAATCACATTAAAACATAATTGATGCAAAAACAACCATTACAGATCATAAATTCATTATACAATCTTTCTCGAGTCTTACAAGAGCCTACGTATGCTCTTGAATTAAACCAGAATTGTATTAGGAACAAATTGCAGCATTTACAAAATTTTGAAATGACATAGCAAAGTGAGGAGTTCCTCGTTGCGATGTGAACGTCTGTTGTGCCTCGTTGTATGACGATGTAATGCCCCAAAAATATAGGGTCTTTAATTTTGCATGATCTGACACAGAAAGCTTGTTTGCTTTAATGGTTAAGTGATTTGGATGTGGGTGTGTGTGTGTGAGAAGCCTGGGTTCAAGTATTAACTTTTCCAAAATTTTTAGTTTTTCTCTTAAATGAACTTGGACAATGGCACTTAGGCCTTATTAGTTATAATGCTTGCTTTATGGCACAAAAAGAGACTGTGGTGTAGTGGCAAGGTGGCGTGTGGTATAACTGAGAGGTCTGAGGTTCAAGTCCTGGGTTGCACAATGGAATGTTCATTTTGCTGTTTGAGCTGTGTAGGTAGAAGAGTTAGACTGAAACTCTGTAAGATGAAGTTTGAATTGGTCTTGGATGGATTTGTGGAGATATAGTATGAGAAAATTATGGAGAGGAGTATCGAGAGAGTTGTGGAGAGAATCAAGGAAGTTGAGGTGTGTAGGGAGTGTTGGTGCTAAATTGGTTTAGAAAAGCTTAGGAATTTTTACTGTAGGCATTTTTCCTTGTTTTGGTTTTGTGGGGTTGTGAAAGGAGAGTGCCGTATTTTTCCTTTCTGATTTTTACCATTCAGAATTCTTTCGGGTTGTGTTTTAGCTATTGAGGTAACCAAAATTGCCTCTACTCTCTCCCTTTCCACATTTGCCGAATAGGTAACTTTCATTTTGGTCTCATTTTCCTTTCTTTGCCGATCCTCTACTCTTCTAACAGTGCCGAATGCACTTCTCTTCTCTCCCCCTCCATTCTTTTATTTTCTTTCAATGCTGAACCTAGTTTCCATCTTCTTCTTCTCAGCTCCCCACTCTCTCCCCATCTTAGCTAATTTTCTTCAAGGCTTTTTTGTGTATTTTTAGTTACCATGTTTTTCCTATTGTGCTTGGCCGAATCCTAAGCTATTCTAACCAACTTCATCATCATCAATTTCGGATGTTAAAATCTCGTGACTAGAAAAGTGGATTCTCTTGCGTGCGGTGGCATTCCAAATCTTCCCTTCACCAATCGTTTAGTCATTGGGATAATCATCAAGAGCGTGGAATCGTGTATGGGCCAACAATCTTAGAAGAGTAGGCCATATTTCATACAAATAAGGTTGGGGCCAAGAGGTGTTTTGCTAGCTTTCGTGAAAAAGGTGTGTAATCACACTATCTCCTTTGCGAATCAGCAAAAGCTGAAAAGTCAAAAACTCGGTATATGAGGCCTTACGAGCGTGCGATCGCTCATGTGGTAAATCGAGCCCACAATTATGGGCGATGGACTGTAGAGGCCACCACGAGCGTTCTCGTACTCTTGGGCCGTTATGGGCCTCGTTTGGTTGGAATAGGCCGTGTGGGCCTAATGGGCTCGTGGGCCCTACATGGATAAAATCCACCAAAAGTGGCAGATTCTGGATTGGGCCACGTAGTTTGAATAGCCGTGACTAAAATTGGGTTGGATGGGCTACACGAGCGTGTGGGCCGACTTGGGCGATTATTGGGCTTTGGGTCCATTTACACCGCTTTGACCATATATGTTATCTGTGTCGCTCGAGGTGATCGTAGACCTTCGAAAATGTTGTTAACTACACCGAGACCCCAAAGTAGGTAAAATGACCAAAATACCCCTAAAGGGCAAATTTACTATTTTACCCCTAATGCATGGAAACGATCATTTTACCCCTAGAGGTAGGTTGACTGATGAATGTATATTATTTGTGTGACTGCACTGAGTAGGACATTTTGCATACACGAAACCTTTATGACATGACATACTAAATGGGGTTGGGTTTTACGATATGGGGGGAAAAGTATCAGATGGTGGCTCGCCACATTCACTAGATCGTGGCTTCGCCACATATACTTTCTTCGCGGCTTTCTTTGCGTTATTATTATTGGCAACTATGCTGCAATATTGGTGTGTTGGCTGGGTGGGTCGATTTTATCCCCACATGGTGTGTTGGTTGGTATGGGCGATGTGTTGGTTGGATTGGGGTGGGTTGAATATTTGCACCATACAAATACTGTATTGGGCTTAGGCCCACATTGTTACTGTAATGGGCTAAGGCCCACACTGTACAATTACTGAATAGGGCTCAAGCACTGACTGTTACCGCATATATTACAAACTGAACGATAGGGGATTACACACTGAGTTTCATAAACTCACCATTTTCTTTTAATTGTACAGGTAATCCCTAGCCTTAGATGATTTGAAGCTACGAGGGACTCGGAGGTGGCCACACGTTCGCTAATATTTTATTTTAGACCTAGTTATTTAAATTTTTATATTGGGTTGATATTTATGTAATAAGGCCTATGGTGATTTTAATTTCTTTCAATTGCGTTTAATTTCTTATTTTGGAATTGCCAAACTGATACAAACAAGTTTTCAAAAATAATAACTGTTTTAAAAGACAAACACATATTTTTCAAACATCAAAATGACATTAATTAGAGTAGCTTCTGCGGGTTTTTAACCAACTAAAAACCAACAATAACAAACATGGCAATCGCTTAAAAATAGTTTTCTCTCAACATGCCTGATTTCGAAAAACACTTCAATGTGACACGTCAGATTCAGTCGTAATGTCTAGGCCGAGTTTGGGGGTGTTACAACGAGGTTCTTCGTCACATCGTAGACAAAAACCCATAACTCATCACAACGACCATCGCTTGATGTCGCGACATGGACTCTGTTTTTGGCACAAACTAGGCCTTTGGGCACCTAATCCAAGCCAACTATAACATAATCCATTTGGTGCATAATTGCACATTTGTTCCTGCACAAAACCGATCAAATTGCATACCATATCATCATTTAATATTTACCAAAATCAATCAATACAACATGCCTTAATTTGACACCAATTGTAACATTTCGGTTTAGACCCTAGTCAGAATAGTGGTTTTGAGACCATAAATCTGAGTTAGAAAAATAATTTAATATTATTTCCAGTGCCTATGATATGTGATTGAGTATGTGTTAAAGTTCAGTGAAATAATTTGTTTGTTTATGTGTTTAATTTGAGAAAAGGACTAGATCATATAAAAGATAAAAGTGACATGCTCTTTGTTAATGTGCTATATTGTCATGTCTTTATTAATATGAGGTCCTTATATGGCTATTTAGCCATTGAATGTATTAAATGTCAAACATGGACATATAATAGTGGAAATTTAATGTTACATTAAAAGGTTAATATGGTAAAAAAATTAATAATATTTTTATAATAAAAACAAGCTAAAATATGGTGGATTTTATGTGTTCTTCCACCGAAAAACAAAGAAAATAAAAAGAAATAAGAAGTTAGGGCATTCAGCTATCTTGAAGCATAAATTAAGGTATGTTTCAGTTTCAGTTTTTGATAATTTCTACATTATTGTAATCGTTGCTTTGAGTACTTCGAAACCCATGCTTCAATTTTGTGAATTGATGAATATTTTGTAATGTGTCATTGATAAACATGTGAGTTTTGGGATGTTTGATGGTGAAATATGAATTATATGTGATAGAATAACATAGTTTGTCATTGGAGTTTTAATGATTTTGAGTAAATTGGATTAAATTAAAAGAAAAATATTTTGAATGGGTTAAAATGTGAAATAAGTGAAATGTATGGAATTAGATGAGCATGAGTAAAATTCCGCTATACATTGGTATTATGAAATTTTGTATATTTTTTGATTTTGTGCAATAAGGACTAAAATGTCCAAATGTGAAAATGTGAGGGCTAATTTGCAAATTGCCCCAAATATGTGTTTTTGGATTGAACTGAATGAGTTGATGAATAAATGGATGAAATTTGAATATGTAAAGATCAAGAACCGAAGAAAATAGACTTAGATCGCGGGAAATCAAAAGTAATTGAGTAGCCGAGTCCGTTTCCATTAAACCGAATCTGAGGTAAGTCAATATACAAATAAATGTATTTGAATTAAATTATTTTTGCATATATAAAATTTGAATATGTATAGATCAAGAACCGAAGAAAATAGACTTGGATCGCGAGAAATCGAAAGTAATTGAGTAGCCGAGTCCGTTTCTGTTAAACCGAATCTGAGGTAAGTCAGTATACAGATAAATGTATTTGAATTGAATTAATTTTGCATATATGAAATTTGGATTGCTATGAATATCAATTGAGATGGAATGTATGTGAAATCCGAGGATATATTTATATCGACAAGTTGATAAGTCCGAGAAGTCCCGTTTGAACCTAGGGATAGATAGAATTGTATATGTCATGACATAGGTGTCCGATATGTGATATCATGTAAGACCACATTTGGGACGTTGGCATCGATATGAGATTTATGTGTAAGACCATGTTTAGGACATTGGCATCGTATTGATTTGTGTAAGACCCTGTCTGGGACAGTGGCATCGATATCTGATTACATGTAAGATCACGTCTGGTGTAACACCCCAAACCCGGTCCAAACACCACGACCGAATCTGGTATGTTACGAGGGAAAACGTATTTGAAAATTTTGAAGTTGTACTAGTTAGACTTGATAAAACTTTGTTTCTTTTCGAAAACAAGTTGTTGAATATTGTTACTAGAACATTCAGTCTTAGAAAAATTTTTTGGTTTCAAGTTTGAATCCGATTGTTTTTCATTCAATTATAAAATCGGTGTGATACCCGATGGTATAGTTCAAAAACATATCGCTTTGTTGGTTTGAAAACGGTGTCTTTCCAAAATTTAAATAAATTCGTACCAAGTTATTTTCGTTACAGCATCTTAAAATCCAATGTAAAGCATAAACATGATAAAGCACATCTTAAAAAGGCTTTTACAAATCCAAGATAAAACCCAAATAAAAGTAAATAAACTAAAGTACCCAAAGGCAATCATCTGAGCAAAGCTTTTATTAGAGCATGGCATGTGCACCCCGAGTCCATCCCGGCCCAAGTCCGCGTCTCACGAGTCACCCGAAATGTCAAAGGAGAGGGTGAGTCGAGTGACTCGATGTGTAAATCCCGCCCCGAATAAACCACATGCTAACACACGTCATACAAAGCAACATAATTAATGCAACCCGATCCTAACCATCCATATCACCTTTTCTACCCCGTGTGGTACCAAACCCTTTGGTGGTGCTAAACCACCGGTGACGTATAGTCACAATGTGTTACCAAAACACTGGTGTCCCAAAGACACATTATCCATCAATGTGGTCCCAAAACCTTTGGTGTCCCAAAGACACAATTGTGCTACCAAAGCACCGGTGACCGAAGTCACAAATCCAATGATGGGGCCAACCCATCGTGTGTTACCAAAACACTAGCGCAGACGATCCCATATCTCAAGTGGGGCCAACCCACGGTGGTCAAACCACGTGGACAAGTCGCAATGAGGTGCCAAACCTCCGTGTCCCAAAGACACAATGTGCTACCAAAGCACCTGGTGACCGTAGTCACAAATGCGGTGATGGGGCCAACCCATCGTGTGTTACCAAAACACCGGCGTCAATCCCGTATAATCATCTGTGTGGGGCCAACCCATCGTGGTACTGAGCCACTGGGGACGAGACGCCGAGGTACCAAACCTCTGGAGGTGCCAAACCTCTGGTGACCCAAAGTCACAAAGTGTGATACCAAAGCACTGGTGCTCGTCAGCACAAAATATCACTGCTCCCTCCTCTCATATCACCCATCAACATACCATACTCATGTAATCATGCATCTCATGCAAGTCATGCATATTATGCCAACATACCAAGCATTATCTCTCATAGCATACATACAAAACATAGGTCATGATATTATACTTCATTAATAGTACTCATAATAGAACAGACTTACCCGAATCGTCCACATACCCTATTTGGGTATCCCATTGTCCATCATACTGTTATAATTTTTAACAGGCAAACAGGTTTATTAATAATCTTACTAAGTATCAGTGTGTTAGTTACACACCTGATAATACGAGCCTAGAAATCCTGACCCAAAGCGATCTAAGTCCCTCGATTGCTAACTCCTACAATCGGCCAAACATAGGGGTTAGGCATCTATGACATTCGGCCATAACCAAAAGAACCACAAGGGTTAGTGTTGAACCCTTACCTCGCTCTTGGTTTGGTTTCCTACCAAACCCGAACCACAAAGGCTTTCCTTCCAACAATCGGCCACCTTCAAAGAGAACTATTAATCTCTAATTAACTAGGCTTAATGAAATAAAGGAATCAACCAATAGTACTACCCTTACCAATACTTACCCCCACTTGGCTGATCAGAGAATGAATGCTCCACTTGCTCGTATCCAAAATCCAAATGGCCTATAATGCAATCGGTTTCAACACCAAGGGTTAACTCTCACCAACAAGGCCACATTCGGCTCTTAACCAATCCAGCAATCAAGAACAGAAAAAGAAAGGAGAAATGGCCATTCGGCCAAGAGCTTACCAACACCCACCGATTGAAGCAAGGCCCCAACCCTTACTCGCTATTCGCCACAACAACTTCTAGGAGAAGGGAGATATTCGGCTAAGTTGCAATAGAGAGGAGAATTCGGCACTAGGTGTTTAACACTCCTGCTGGTTTTGGATTAAAAGAGAAAGAACATAGGTGAGAAGAAATGGAGATTACTGGCACTAGGATTTGAGAAAAATAGAAGAAAGTTTGGGGCAAGTTGATATGGTTTCGGCTAGCAAGAGAAGAGATGGAAAATGTTTTGGAGAGGTGGAGTTTCGGCTCAAGTGTTTTAAGAGAAAGAATGAAAATACGAGGAGAGAAAGGTCGCTAGCTTCGGCAACACAAGAGATAAAGAGAAGCGATTGCACACAATCGGCTAGATGCCCAAAAGAAAAGTCGGCAAGGTATGGTTGCTTGAAGCTTTGGTTTTCAAAGAGGAAAGAAAATGAGAGACTTATTTTGAGAGAAAAATCGGCTAACAAAAGACCAAAGAAAAGTTTTTGCTTGGAATTGACTATAACCTTGAAAATGCCTAGTTTGCCAAAGTGAATTTCGGCACTACCACTTACCACACCAAGCCGCCCACTTCTCCCCTCCAACTCCCTAAAATTCGCCAAAACTCCCTCCATGCACTCACATCCACACATTTCAAATAAGTGGACCAAGTCTTCCTCCACAATTTGCTCTCCACCTTTCATTTGAAATTGAAGACCAAGTCCAAGTAGAATTTCACTTGCCTTCTACCTCTTCCTCCATGCCGTCCAAAATGAGAACCAAAATGGGAACTCTCTGATTCTCAACACTAGACCTCCACCTCATGGAATTGACGCCACACCAAGCTCCCAAGTGACGCATGCTTTGCCACTCCACCAGCCTCCTCCTTTGTGCTCGAAACACAACATAAAATACACATCCTCGCCTCCTCGGCTCCTTGACTTAACACCCAAAAACAAAAATTTTCCCATACACTCGTGCATACACCTAGCCTACCATTAAGCCCCTAAAACACCGAAATAGCAACACAAAGACACCAAACACATGCAATATCATGCAACACAAAATAGCCCCTAACCCGGGATATTACGCTTCTACCCCCTTAAGAATAATTTCGCCTCTAAATTACCTACGGTCAAAAGAGCGCGGTATTCTTTGTCTCATCGTATCCTCGGGTTCCCACGTAGCTTCTTCCACACCATGATTCCGCCAAAGAACCTTAACCAAAGGCACGGACTTTCTGCGCAGAACCTTCACATCCCGATCAAGAATCTGCACAGGTTCCTCTTCCATAGTCAAATCTGGATTTACCTCAATCTCTCCATCGCTACTACATGTGATGGATCCGAACGATACCTCCAAGCATCGACACGTGAAAAACATCGTGAATCGCTAAGCTCTACCGGCAACTCAAGCCGATACGCCATGGTCCAACTCATCTCAATACCTTATACGCCCAATAAACCTCGGACTTAGCTTGCCTTTTCTCGCCAAACCTCAAGACCTTCTTCCAAGGCGAGACCTTTAAGAAAACTTGATCTCCCACGCGGCGAACTCTATATCCCTTCGCTTAAGATCAGATAAGACTTTTGCCGGTCCAAGCTTCCTTCAAACGAGATCGAATCAACTTAACCTTGTCTTCTCGCTCTCAAAGAACCAACTCGGGTCCCAACAACCGACGCTCACCTAACTCGTCCAACAAGTAGGTGAGCGACACTTCCTACCATACAAATACGCCTCATATGGTGCCATTTTGATGCTTGCTTGGTAGTAGTCGTTGCTATAGGCGAATTCGGCTAACGGCAAAACTCTTCCCAATCGCCTCAAGTCCGAACACAACCTCTCAACATGTCTTCCAAGATCCGAATGACCACTGATCGCCCGCCGATCGCGGGTGAAAAGCCGTCCTTGAAATCCAAGCGCGACCCCAGAGCCTGATGCAACGCTCTCCGGAACCTCGACGTAAACCTCGGATCCCTATCTGAGATTATCGAAACTCGAACACCGTGCAGCCTCACTATCTCTGACACATAAAGCTTCGCCAACCTCTGAAGTGAATAGTCCACTCTCACCGGAATAAAATGGGCCGACTTAGTCAGACGGTCCACAATAACCCAAACTGAATCTTTCTTGCTTGGCGTAAGCGGTAACCCACTGACGAAATCCATGGTTATCCTTTCCCACTTCCACTGAGGAATTTTCACAGGCTGAAGCAACCCCGACGCAGAATCGATGTTCCGCTTGACTGGCCGACAAATCGGACATTTTCCAACAAACTCGCTACTTCTTTCTTCAAGCCAAAGCCACCAAAATCGTTCTCTAAGATCCCTATACATTTTGCTACCTCCAGGATGCATAGCATAAGGACTGCTATGTGCGTCCTGAAGAATCTTCTGTCTCAGCTCAACATCTTTAGGCATACAAGCCTTCCCTTGAAAACACAGAACCTCATCACTAGACAAGCTGTAGCCCTCCAAACCACCATTCTGCACTTGTAACCTTCGCGCACTCAGAACCTCATCCTCCAACTGTTTCTCTTTGATCTGCTTAACCCAAGTAGGCTTAACCTGCAGCTCTGCCAGAATACTCCCGTCGTCATACAAACTTAAATGGGCAAACATCGCTCTTAAGTCCGAAACAACCCTACGGCTCAACGCGTCGCCACCACGTTAGCCTTGCCGGATGATACTCGATCGAGCAATCGTAGTCCTTGAGCAACTCAACCCATCTACGCCGCTCAAATTCGGATCCTTCGAGTCAAGAGATACTTCAAACTCTTATGATCTCTGTAGACTATTGATCTCTCACCGCACAAGTAGTGCCTCCAGATTTTTAGAGCGAAGACTACAAACCGCTAGCTCCAAGTCGTGCGCCGGATAGTTGACCTCGTGTGGCCTCAGCTGCCGAGAAGCGTAAGCCACCACCTTACCCTCCTACATCAGCACACAACCCAATCCCATATGTGATGCGTCGCGAAGAGACCGTGTATTCCTTACCACCTCAAAGTTGAATTAGAACCGAGCCTCACCAAGATCTTCTTCACTTATCAAAACTCTCTCCCATTGTTTCTCACCCAAACGAACGGAACTCCCTTCCTTAACAGCCTTAGTCATCGGTGCTTTGCAATTAACGAGAAACCTCAACAAACCTCTCGGTAGTATCTCGCCAAACCCAGAAACTCCGAATCTCAAATGATCGACCTAGGAGGCTTCCAATCCAAAACCGCCTCAACCTTCCGAGGATTTACTCTAATCCCTCGGTGATACTACATGACCCAAAAACGTCACTTCACTAAGCCGTAACTCACACTTACCGAACTTAGCATGAGTTGCTTCTCCTCAAAATTTGCAACACCACTCTCAAGTGTGCATCATGCTCTTCCTCTAACCTTGAGTAAACCAATATGTCGTCAATAAAAACCACAACGAAACGGTCCGAATCATCTTTGAAACACTCTATTCATCATATCCATAAAGTCGCCGAGCGTTAGTCAACCCGAACGGCATTACCAGAATTCGTGAGTGCCCGCATCGAGTCCCAAACGCCGTCTTATGGATATCCGCTTCCTTAACTTTCAACCGATGGTACCTGGACCTTAAATCGATCTTTGAAAACACCGATGCACCTTTTGGTGATCAAACAAGTCATCTATCCGTGGTAACGGATACTTGTTTTTAATCGCCGACTTATTCGGTTGGCGTAATCGATACACATCCGCATCGCATCGCCCTTCTTCTTGACGAACAACAATACCGCGCTCCCCACGGCGAAACACTTGGCCTAATGAAGCCTCGATCCAACAGCTCCTAAATTTGAGCCTTAAGCTCCACCAATTCCTTTGGTGCCATCTTATATGGAGCAATAGACACTAGCGCAGTCCCTGGTAGCAGATCTATCCCAAACTCTACCTCACGATCCGGTGGTAAACCCTAAGCTCCTCTCCGGAAACACATCAACAAATTCCTTAACAAGACGAACCTTCTCAACAAAGAGACTCTTTTTAGCCTCTAAGGCATACACATGAACCACATACGCTTCACACTCTTCCCGACCATCTTTTATGACCTTTAATGCCGACACCACATTGGATAAGTAATCTCTCCTATTACCTATCATAATCACTTCATCTCCCTTATCCGTCGATAGAACCATGCGCTTAGCCGCGCAATCCACTTTGGCTCGGTACTTCACCACCGGTCCATCCCGAGAATCGATCGAACTCCCCAAACGGCAGTTCCATCGATCAAGAGCAAAAATGACCCTTGGAGTTCTAGGGGTACATCCTTATACAACTTATCTACCACTACCGAGTGACCTGAGGGCTAAGTACACTATCATCGCCTAGAAGATATCTCGAGATTCGAGTCCATGGTCTCAACTATACTACTAGCAACATACGAACGCGTGGAACCCAAGTCAATTAAAGCAAGATAGGAGAACCAAAAATCAAAAACGCACGGTGATTACGCCCGGGTGCGTCGCCTCCTCGCGGCGCCTAGTCAGATACACTGCATCAGCCGCCGTGCCTCGTAACTACCCGCACTCCCCTCGCCGGTGCTCCACGACCTCGACCAAATCCATTACCACCCTCGCCATTACCACGCGCCCCTCCGTGGTGGCGGTCATTCCTCTCGAATCGACACGCCCGACTCTCGGATCGAATCCTCGCCATCCTACGCGGACGATCCCCTAATGCGATGATCCCAGAACCACACTCAAGCAACCTTTTCCACCACCCAACAACCACCCCAATGAGATTTCCCACACCGATTACATCTGCGGCGGTCCCCGCCTAGCAAAGAACAAACCTAGCAGATCGATTACGCCCCACTCGGTCTAGCCCTCTTCTCGCGGATTGTCGACGATCCCAAGACCCAAAGCTCCTCTTAAGCCTACTCCCGTCCATGCTCGTCTTACCGACTCCTTAACACCTTCGGCTACCTTAGCCTTCTCGACTAAGACAAAGAAACTCGCTCCCGCCGAGGAGCAATCAGCAACCTCAACTCGCCTCGCAGACCATCCTCGAAACGAACACACCTCTCATGCTCGGTGGCTACAATGCCCTCGGCATACCTACTCTCACCAGAACTCACGTGACTCAAGAATGATTTACTCCCCGAACAAGCCTCGTAAATGCCTCACTGGGAGTCGATGTAACTAGCCCCGATGTATTTCTTTTGATATGCACTGAAATAATCCCATGTCGATCCTCACCGCCACACTATCCCGAACGGTGAGCCACCACCGATATGACTCATCCCGAAGAAGCGACACGATGCCCTTAAGCTTCTCTCTCGCAGAAGGTCCAGATCATCCATGATCCGCTCGGTTGCCTCCACCAATATTCAAAGCAGTTGCTAGGAGCAACACCCGATACACCTCGGAAAAATTCGGCCCCATTAGCCCGAGTCTCTCAGAATGATTTCCTAACTCCCGCACCACCACTTACACCGGCTACTCTTTCCAACACCCGCAAAGATCGCTCGTGACATCGCATCCTCTCCACCGATCTTGGAACTCACCACCTCCCGGTGGTGGCGAATCCCAAGCATCTCATTTTCTCGACCCTGACCGGATCCTACGGGTTCGTAAACCGTCATCCTACCTCGACCTCGACCACGAGTATTACGGCCACGTCCACCTCGAGTACTCATGACTAAACGATCTACGGTTCTGATTAAGAAGATTTTTATGCATTAGTATCGTTCCACTTTCTTAACCGCAAAGAAATTTTATGGATGGAGTTTAATCAGGAGTTCTTTCGAGCAACCAAGGTTTCAATCTTCTATCCTACTCACGCAAAAGAGGTCATACATCCATTCCTTAACCCTTTCCATACCTATTCACTCATCGGACATTGCTGCCCATTCTAGCCCAAGGGTATTTTCGTCATTTTCCCTACAGGGTATTTTCGTAATAAAAGATATTTTAAACTTTCGTAAAACCGGTCAATTTGAAATTCTAAAAATTTGAGAGTGTTCTTTGAAAATTTTGTAAAATACTTCGTTTTGGAAACCAGGTATTTTAGTAATTCTCACAAACGAGGTATGCCAGTAAATTTCCAAAATCAAAATTTTCGATTGATATTTTGTAAATGCAGAATGTTTGAATTTCACAACATCATTGAAATTTTGGGCAAAATCTTTGGGTTGCTATTTTATAAACCGAGGCATTTTAGTAAATTTACCCTAAGGGCATTTTTGTAATTTTCCATAAATCGAGTTTTTTTTCAAGAAAATTGTTGTAAATGTGACATTTTCGGTTTTGAAAGAGTTTATTGCGAAAAGTGTGAAAACATTAGGGTTGTTGTTGTATTTTCGAAAACATAGCTAATTCCCTTTTCTGGGTTTTAGTCGTTAGGTTAAGTCATGACCGAGCCTTCTTGGTCGGGGTGAATTCGAGCCACGCACTGGTGGGATACTGCGAAGAGGAGGTGAGTCACGAGGATCGCTTAAATACCAAGCTCTTAGGTTCCTCTCCTAGACATGCGTGCATGGGAGTTACCACACCCCAGCCCCGTGGTCGAGTCATAGATTGGTTTAGTGCTTTAAGTCTTATGCTTTAGTTCAAGTGTTTGAGTGATCTAATCCTAGAGTTCAAGTCCTATAAATCTAACTACGTTCCATAACACCTACCCTTCTACAAATAATAATTCACGTAAGAGTTTAGAATTACTTACAGGCGAATCAGTGCAGGAGACTCGGTCTATGCCTTGTAAACCATGTATTCAATCCCAAAACACTTAAAACGAACTTTTGAAAACAATTTGGGCCTCAAGCCCACAGACGAGCTTTTGAACTTAGCTCTGATACCACAATTGTAACACCCCAAACCCGGTCCAAACACCACGACCGAATCTGGTATGTTACGAGGGAAAACGTATTTGAAAATTTTGAAGTTGTACTAGTTAGACTTGATAAAACTTTGTTTCTTTTCGAAAACAAGTTGTTGAATATTGTTACTAGAACATTCAGTCTTAGAAAAATTTTTTTGGTTTCAAGTTTGAATCCGATTGTTTTTCATTCAATTATAAAATCGGTGTGATACCCGATGGTATAGTTCAGAAACATATTGCTTTGTTGGTTTGAAAACGGTGTCTTTCCAAAATTTAAATAAATTCGTACCAAGTTATTTTCGTTACAGCATCTTAAAATCCAATGTAAAGCATAAACATGATAAAGCACATCTTAAAAAGGCTTTTACAAATCCAAGATAAAACCCAAATAAAAGTAAATAAACTAAAGTACCCAAAGGCAATCATCTGAGCAAAGCTTTTATTAGAGCATGGCATGTGCACCCCGAGTCTATCCCGGCTCCAAGTCCGCGTCTACGAGTCACCTGAAATGTCAAAGGAGAGGGTGAGTCGAGTGACTCAGTGTGTAAATCCCGCTCCCGAATAAACCACATGCTAACACACGTCATACAAAGCAACATAATTAATGCAACCCGATCCTAACCATCCATATCACCTTTTCTACCCCGTGTGGTACCAAACCTTTGGTGGTGCCAAACCACCGGTGACGTATAGTCACAATGTGTTACCAAAACAACGGTGTCCCAAAGACACATTATCCATCAATGTGGTCCCAAACCACTTTGGTGTCCCAAAGACACAATTGTGCTACCAAAGCACCGTGACCAAGTCACAAATCCAATGATGGGGCCAACCCATCGTGTGTTACCAAAACACTAGCGACGATCCCATATCTCAAGTGGGGCCAACCCACGGTGGTCAAACCACGTGGACAAGTCGCAATGAGGTGCCAAACCTCCGTGTCCCAAAGACACAATGTGCTACCAAAGCATGGTGACCGTAGTCACAAATCGGTGATGGGGCCAACCCATCGCGTGTGTTACCAAAACACAAGGCGTCAATCCCGTATAATCATCTCGTGGGGCCAACCCCATCGTGGTATCGAGCCACTGGGACGACGCGGCGAGGTACCAAACCTCTGGAGGTGCCAAACCTCTGGTGACCCAAAGTCACAAAGTGTGCTACCAAAGCACCGGTGCTCACAAAGACAAAATATCACTGCTCCCTCCTCTCATATCACCCATCAACATACCATACTCATGTAATCATGCATCTCATGCAAGTCATGCATATTATGCCAACATACCAAGCATTATCTCTCATAGCATACATACAAAACATAGGTCATGATATTATACTTCATTAATAGTACTCATAATAGAACAGACTTACCCGAATCGTCCACATACCCTATTTGGGTATCCCATTGTCCATCATACTGTTATAATTTTTAACAGGCAAACAGGTTTATTAATAATCTTACTAAGTATCAGTGTGTTAGTTACACACCTGATAATACGAGCCTAGAAATCTTGACCCAAAGTGATCTAAGTCCCTCGATTGCTAACTCCTACAATCGGCCAAACATAGGGGTTAGGCATCTATGACATTCGGCCATAACCAAAAGAACCACAAGGGTTAGTGTTGAACCCTTACCTCGCTCTTGGTTTGGTTTCCTACCAAACCCGAACCACAAAGGCTTTCCTTCCAACAATCGGCCACCTTCAAAGAGAACTATTAATCTCTAATTAACTAGGCTTAATGAAATAAAGGAATCAACCAATAGTACTACCCTTACCAATACTTACCCCCACTTGGCTGATCAGAGAATGAATGCTCCACTTGCTCGTATCCAAAATCCAAATGGCCTATAATGCAATCGGTTTCAACACCAAGGGTTAACTCTCACCAACAAGGCCACATTCGGCTCTTAACCAATCCAGCAATCAAGAACAGAAAAAGAAAGGAGAAATGGCCATTCGGCCAAGAGCTTACCAACACCCACCGATTGAAGCAAGGCCCCAACCCTTAACTGCTATTCGGCCACAACAACTTCTAGGAGAAGGGAGATATTCGGCTAAGTTGCAATAGAGAGGAGAATTCGGCACTAGGTGTTTAACACTCCTGTTTTCGATTTTGGATTAAAAGAGAAAGAACATAGGTGAGAAGAAATGGAGATTACGGCACTAGGATTTGAGAAAAATAGAAGAAAGTTTGGGGCAAGTTGATATGGTTTCGGCTAGCAAGAGAAGAGATGGAAAATGTTTTGGAGAGGTGGAGTTTCGGCTCAAGTGTTTTAAGAGAAAGAATGAAAATACGAGGAGAGAAAGGTCGCTAGCTTCGGCAACACAAGAGATTAAGAGAAGCGATTGCACACAATCGGCTAGATGCCCAAAAGAAAAGTCGGCAAGGTATGGTTGCTTGAAGCTTTCGGTTTTCAAAGAGGGAAAGAAAATGAGAGACTTATTTTGAGAGAAAAATCGGCTAACAAAAGACCAAAGAAAAGTTTTTGCTTGGAATTGACTATGACCGAAAATGCCTAGTTTGCCAAAGTAAATTTCGGCACTACCACTTACCACACCAAGCCGTCCACTTCTCCCCCTCCAACTCCCCTAAAATTCGGCCAAAACTCCCTCCATGCACTCACATCCACACATTTCAAATAAGTGGACCAAGTCTTCCTCCACAATTTGCTCTCCACCTTTCATTTGAAATTGAAGACCAAGTCCAAGTAGAATTTCACTTGCCTTCTACCTCTTCCTCCATGCCGTCCAAAATGAGAACCAAAATGGGAACTCTACAGTTCGAACACTAGACCTCCACCTCATGGAATTGACGCCACACCAAGCTCCCAAGTGACGCATGCTTTGCCACTCCACCAGCTCCTCCTTTGTGCTCAGAAACACAACATAAAATACACATCCCTCAGCTCCCTCAGCTCCCTTGACTTAACACCCAAAAACAAAAATTTTCCCATACACTCAGGCATACACCTAGCCTACCATTAAGCCCCTAAAACACCGAAATAGCAACACAGCACACCAAACACATGCAATATCATGCAACACAAAATAGCCCCCTAACCCGGGATATTACATCTGGAATGTTGGCATTGTACGACTATTCCGAGCATTCTGAGTATCCTATTAGATTCGGAATGGTTCAACGAGCAAATCCAAGATTTGAATGAATAAGTGAAAGGTATATTGAATCAGGTACGTTTGATATGTACTCAATGTATGTGAATGGAAGGTAAGTATATTTATGAACTTACCTAGATGAACTATGTGTATGGAACTGAAAAAGTAAAATGTGATTCATGGTGATATGCATGTTGGGAAGTAAATGGCTAAGCAAATGAGCCAAAAAGAAGTATGGTTATGCAATTGAGCTATTAGTAAACTTAATTCGAATATGTATATTAAATGCTTGTATGATAAGTTTATTTGTATATGGCTTACTAAGCTTTTGAAAGCTTACTTTGTGTCTGTTGCTCTGTTTCATAGATCGTCAAAGCTACTAAAGGCTCGGGGACCGTCGAGGATCGTCATCGCACTATGCAATCTTATTTTGGTACCTTTTGAAAGTGTAAATACTAAAGTATGGCATGTATAGGCTAGTCACCTTGAGTTATGTTTGAGATGTGTACATAGCCATGTGATATGGCTAGATAAGTAGTTGTGCTATGAATGTGATGCTATATTATACGATGTTGGTTTTTGGTATGATCTCATATGTATGGTATGGTCAAGATTATGGGAAGCATATTGATGCAATATGAATATATATATATGTTTGATTAATGAAATGGTTACATAAATGGTAAGATGTGGATGTATTATACTTGGTTTAATTGTGAATTGGTTGAACTATTTAGCATATAAGTTGATATGCTTAGAAATGTGATTGAATGGAAAGATATGTTGATCATTTGTCATGATCTTGGTTTCCAATTGTGTACGAAATAATGTTTATATGTGCTTGTAGGGATGACCCAAGTGTGGGTGGTATTTTGGCCTTGAAAATGGCCTATACTTGCCCACACGGTTGAGCACACAGGCGTGTGGCTCAACCATGTCCCTCCTGGTTGAAATTCAAAACAAGTCAAACTCGACCACGGGATGGTCACACAGGTGTGTGATTGGCTGTGTGGTGCAAGTCAGTAGCGACCACGGGTGAGACACACTGGCGTGTCTTTGGCCGTGTGGACAAGTTAGTATGTATGCCCTGTTTTGACACGGCTCAGACACATGGACGTGTCTGAGGCCGTGGGAGGCACACGGCCTGCCCACATGGGCGTGTGACCTCTGTAACTTAGAAAAATTTTAAAATTTTTGAGAATTTTCGTATGTGTTTGGTTTAGCCCCGGCCCTATTCTAAAGCATGTCTAAGGTCTCGTTGACCTAATTAAGGGACACTTTGATTGCATTTGAAGAATTGTAATATGAAATGTTTGTAAAAGTTTTTGATAGTCTGGTAATGCCTCTGAACCCTAAACCGGTGATGGTTACAGGTTAGGGGTGTTACATTTGATTGGTATCAGAGCTACGATTTAGTCAATTCTTAGACTAACGTAGCGTGAAAGAGTCTAGCTATACATGCCATATATTTGAACTGTGGTAGTGTGATGAATCCTAATGTGTAAAATGTGTTTTCGTATAGTAGTGGATCTCGAAAGAGCCGTAGCTGACAATGTTGAAAGCAATGCACCTCTTCTCGCTCAAGGGACAGTGCCATCTGATTCGAGACCGGCTACGAGCGGTCAAGAGGGAGAAGCTAAACAAGCTTTCTCCCAAATGATGACTGAATGGTTCACTCAGTTTGTAAGAAATAATCCGACTGTTTCACAACCTCCACCCCCGCTTAATCCCTCTCAGACTTCAGTTGTGCCTCTAGTTATGAACATGAATCTGTTGAATAAGCCTCCGGTCGACACAATCCTTAAGTATGGGGCTGAAGAGTTCAGGGCCACTAGTGATGATGATGCTGAGAAAGCCGAGTTTTGGTTAGAGAACACTATTCAAGTATTTGATGAAATGTTGCTGAGTCCTGAAGAATGCATAAAATGTGTTGTTTCCTTGCTACGTGGTACAGCCTATCAGTGGTGGAAGACCTTAATTTCCATTGTTCCTAAAGAACGAGTCACTTGGGATTTCTTTCAGTTTGAGTTTTGAAAGAAATACATCAGTCAGGGATTCATTGATCAGAAACGAAAAGAATTTCCAAAACTGAAACAGGGTCGCATGTCTGTCACTGAATATGAACGAGAGTTTGTGAGACTAAGTTAGTATGCTCCGGAATGTGTATCGACCAAAGCAATAATGTGCAAAAGACTTGAAGACGACTTTAATGAAGACATTCGTTTGTTAGTCAAAATTTTAGAAATAAAAGAGTTCATGGTGCTTGTTGATCGAGCGTGCAAAGTTGACGCACTCAGGAAAGATAAAAGAAAAGCTAAGTCTGAAGCCAGAGATGTGAGAAAGAGATTTTTGAGTAAATCATTTCAGTCTGCTTCGAAGAAATTTAGAGATGAACAAAGCCGTTCAAAGGTTCACAGCTGAGCTCCAAAGCTCCCGTAACATCGGTGGCTAGTGTTGGAAATGTCCGATCCGAGTGACCTGAATGTAATTAGTGTTGTAAAAGACATCCGAAAAGTTATAGATTGAATGATCGAGCCCGTTTTAGATGTGTATCATTAGACCACTTCATCCGAGATTGTCCAGAGTCTGTTGAGCAAGAGATCGTTTAGAATCTGAGATCTAATAATGTTTCAACGAGAGGTAGATCTTCTCGAAATACAAGAATTGTCAGTGGCGGTCAGAGAACTATGAGAGATAATATAGCGAGATCTGAAGCTAGAGCGCCTTTTGGACTAACAAGGTGTTCGGCTATTCACTAGAAGAGAGGAACAGAAGAACTTACTTTGATTTTGCGAAACAAAGGAAGAAGAAGTAGAATGCCAATCGCCAGAACGAAGATGTGCAGAAGAAAAGGGAAGGCTTCAATGGAGGATTCGGTAATTGACAATTGGTATTTTGATTGGCAAAAATGAATGACAGTTGAGAGAAAAAGAAGGTTGAAGAAAGAAAAACCCGAATGGTCAAAAATGTTACGCGAGATGACACTAAAAGAGGAAAAACCCAAAACGAAAAAGAGAAAAATCCCGAAATACTAAAGAGGAAATTTGGCTTCTACACTCACCTCAATGTGGAAATTGCACAAATGAAACTCCCTTAGCCGAAATACTCCTACTCTAGTTCTCTCATTTAGCCAAGACTCCCTTCTCATTCAAATTCCCTAGAAATCTCCACTGAATACTCCTTAATTCGCTCCACACCCCCCATTCATACTTATTCAAACATGATGACCAAGTCTCCAACCACCTCTACAGAGTTTGAATCAGACTCTACCTCTCACACCACAGGGTCATAAAATAAAACCCCCCATTTGCATGCCATAGGTTTCGAACCTCAGACCACTAGAACACTCCACACGCCACTTGCCACCTCTACCAGTAGACTCCTTGTGTCACATGTCAAGCACACTTAATATATATGTCCTATAAGCTAACATCCAAGTTCCAAAGGAGCAAAAATCAAAATTTTTCCAAAGGCCATACTTGAACCCAGGCTTCCTAAAATTCCTAAACATGCCCAAAACACTTAGCCATTGAAGTAAACAAGCAATTTGGTCAGATCATGAAAAATTAAAGACCCTATATTTTGGGGCGTTACAAATGCCATGTGTTTTCAAATCATAAAAGTCTAAAATATTTGATGACCCAGAAAGATTTGAATCTACGACAGAGAAGATGGTTAGATCTATTGAAAGATTACGAGCTTGTGATAGATTATTATCCGGGTAAAGCGAATATTGTTGCTGATACGTTGAGTCACAAATCACTATTTACATTACATATAATGAATGCTCATTTAGACTTGTCTGACGATGGTTCAGTTTTAGCTAAATTAAAAGTGAAACCATGGTTTTTACAACAAATATGTAATGCTAAAAAAATTGATAATGAAATACTAGCGAAACGAGCCTAGTGTGATTTGAACTATGATTCTGAATTTCGAGTTGATGTTGATGTTTGCTTAAGATTTTAAAATCGATTACGTGTTTCGAGAAACCTAGAGTTGACTCGGTTGATTCTGAATAAAGCACATAATAGTCGTCTATCTGTTCATCTGGGAAGTACAAAAATGTATCATGATCTAAAGCAACACTATTTGTGGTCTGGTGTGAAAAGGGATATCTCTGACTTTGTGTCGAAATGTTTAGTTTGTCAACAAGTTAAAGCTGAACATCAGGTTCCATCTGGTTTGTTACAACCGATTCTGATTCCTGAGTGGAAATGGGATAGAGTGACGATGGACTTTGTTTCTGGATTGCCATTGACTCCGAGAAAGAAACATACAATTTGGGTCGTAGTTGATCGATTAACAAAATCTGCCTATTTTATTCCTGTACGATCTAATTTCTCACTCGATAAGTTAGCTGAGCTTTATATTTCTGATATTGTGAGATTGCACGGAGTGCCATTGTCTATTGTGTCAGATAGAGATTTGAGATTTACTTCACGGTTCTGGAAGAAACTGCAAGAACCTTTGGGTACTAATTGCATTTCAATACAGCTTTTCACCCACAGACGGATGGTCAATCTAAACGGATCATTCAGATTCTTGAAGATATGTTGAGGTGTTGCATTCTTGAGTTTGACGGCACGTGGGAACAGTACTTGCCATTGATTGAATTTGCATACAACAACAGTTTTCAGTCGAGCATTAAAATGGCACCTTATGAGGCTTTGTATGGTCGAAAATGTCAAACACCTCTGTATTGGACTGAGCTCAGCGAAAATAAGATACATAGGGTCAATTTGACAAAAGACACTGAACAGAAAGTGAAAGTGATCCGTGATAGTATGAAAGCCGCATCTGATAATCAGAAGTCCTATGCAGACTGAAAAGAAAAGACATTGAATTTGAAATCGGTGATAAAGTGTTCTTCAAAGTATCTCCGTGGAAAAAAGTACTCAGATTCAGACGTAAAGGCAAATTCAGTCCGAGATTCATCGAGTCGTATGAAATTATCGAACGAGTTGGACCTGTTGCATGTAATTTTTTTTTGCCATCTGAGCTAGAAAAGATTCATAATGTATTTCACGTATCGATACTTAGACGATATCTATCCGATCCATCACATGTGATTCCTCTGTCTGAGATTGAAATCCGATCCGATATGACTTATGGGGAAGAACCGATTCGTATCTTAGCTCGTGAAGTGAAAGAATTGAGAAATAAGAAAATTTTGTTAGTAAAAGTATTGTGGCATCGACACGGAGTAGAAGAGGCTACGTGGGAGCCAGAAGATACTATGAGACAACAATATCCGAATTTGTTTAACGCTAAGATTTTCAGGGACGAAAATCCTTAGGGGGAGAATTGTAATAGCCCGGTTTAGACCCTAGTCAGAATAGTGGTTTCGAGACCACAAATCCGAGTCAGAAAAATATTTTAATATTATTTTAAATGCCTATGATATGTGATTGAGTACGTGTTAAAGTTCAGTGAAATAATTTGTTCGTTTGTGTGTTTAATTTGAGAAAAGGACTAGATCGTATAAAAGATAAATGTGACATGCTATTTGTTAATGTGCTATACTGTCACGTCTTTATTAATATGAGGTCATTATGTGGCTATTTAGCCATTGAATGTATTAAATGTCAAAGATGGACATATGATAGTGGAAATTTAATGTTATATTAAAAGGTTAATATGGTAAAAGAATTAATAATGTTGTTATAATAAAAATAAGCTAAAAGATGGTGGATTTTATGTGTTCTTCCACCGAAAAATAAAGAAAAGAAAAATAAATAAGAAGTTAGGGCATTAGGCTAGCTTGAAACATAAATTAAGGTATGTTTCAGTTTCAGTTTTTGATAATTTCTACGTTTTCGTAATCGTTGCTTCGAGTACTTTGAAACCCATGCTTCAATTTTGTGAATTGATGAATATTTTGTAATGTGCCATTGATGAACATGTGAGGTTTGGGATGTTTGATGGTGAAATATGAATTATGTGTGATAGAATAACATAGTTTGTCTTTGGAGTTTTGATGATTTTGAGTAAATTGGAATAAATTGAAAGAAAAATATTTTGAAGGGTTAAAATGTGAAATAAGTGAAATGTATGGACTTAGATGAGCATGAGTAAAATTCCGCTATACATGGGTATTATGAAATTTCGTATATTTTGTAATTTTGTGAAATAAGGACTAAAATGTCCAAATGTGAAAATGTGAGGGCTAATTTGCAAACTGGACCAAATATGTGTTTTTGGATTGAATTGAATGAGTTGGTGAATAAATGGATTAAATTTGAATATGTATAGATCAAGAACCGAAGAAAATAGACTTAGATCGCGGGAAATCGAAAGTAATTGAGTAGCCGAGTCCGTTTCCGTTAAACCGAATCCAAGGTAAGTCGATATACAAATAAATGTATTTGAATTGAATTAATTATGCATATATGAAATTTAGATTGCTATGAATATCAATTGAGATGGAATGTATGTGAAATCTGAGGATATATTTATATCGACAAGTTGATAATGTCCGAGAAGTCCCGTTTGAACCTAGGGATAGATAGGATTGTATATGTTATGACATAGGTGTCTGATATGTGATATCATGTAAGACCATGTCTGAGACGTTGGCATCGATATGAGATTTATGTGTAAGACCATGTCTGGGACATTGGCATCGTATTGATTCGTGTAAGACCATGTCTGGGACAGTGGCATTTTGGTATGCTTTTGGATGATTTATCCCTTGATTTATGTAAGAAGGTTCTCTTAATCCTTTCTTTTCATGTTTAATACTCAGGAAAGCACCCGAGGATGAAAAGAATAGGAAACGGAACTAAAATGGACCAAATTAGGCCAAAGAGGAAATCGACACGGCCTGGACTTAGACCTATACGGCCGTGCCACGTCAATCTACTAGAACACGGCCTGATCTCGATTCACACGGCCGTGCCCCATTAAAGAAGTCCGAGCACGGCCTAGCCACGATCCACACGGGCGTGTGCCATGGCCGTGTCCCTGTCGCTGGAAAGAGTAATTTCATTAGGGAAAGGATACTTGGAGGCAAAGAAACACATTCCAAAGCATATTCAAACACCCAAATAGGAATCCTATTTGGATTAGGATACTTAGAAGCCAAGTAAGGCATCTCAAAGCCTATGGAAACACCTTAGGAGGCAACTTGAAAAGGGGGTTTGACAGAAGCCTTCTGCCAGGGCTTTTGTCGGGGCAGTTAGCTAGGCCAAGGAGCCGAGCCGAAAAGGTCAGAGTTGTAGGAATTACTCGAAGATAGCCAGTTGATCCATCTCAACAAGCCGGAATTCTACTTAAGACGGCAGATCTCTCCTTCAATTCCTTCAGGAGGTTTTAGGGATTTCTTATGTTTTGTTTTATCTTTTCTTTTGAGATGTTTTCTTTATTTGTTATGAACTAAATCCTTTAGATACCTGAAGAGATGAAACCTAAGACAGATCTTGTTATTGTTTTTTGAACTATATGATAAATACTTAATTTGTTCTTAATTATGTGTGCTTAATTCTTGTGTTAATATTTCTGGGATATTGATTCAAGTCGAATGTGCTTGGGTGGAAGAGCAAAAATCCCTGCTTAAGAGTAGATCTAGCATAATTAAGCGAAGTGGATCGCACGCCTACAGATAGGGTGACGAGATTTTTCCGGATTAGGGTGAAACCTAATATGGGAATCTATAGATCGAGTTAATGTGATTCTAGGGGGTCTTAATTAGAAAGAGATTTCAATTAATCAACCTAGGGTTAGACGTTATTCGCCTCGAGAGAGGGTTTAATATAACTTAGGGAGTCTTACAGATCAAATCAAGTGAATACATCGTCTGGTTCAGTGTTAGATAACAAGTGAAGTCTAGGTGGATTCTTCCTGAGGGTATCGTCTTGATCAACTGAATTTTTCCTCAAGTTATTTCCCAATTCATTCTTTTTGTCTTTGCCTCTTTAGCTTAGTAGTAGTTAATTTAGATTAGATTAAAGCAACTTTACTTATTTTAGGATAAATAATAAAAAGAAAGTTAGTATTAGTACTTTTAATTCCTTTGGGTTCGACAATCCAGTCTTGCCTAAGCTATACTACAGTTCGATAGCTACACTTGCCTTTTATCATTGTCAGAGTTAGTTTCCAGGTTCGATCATTCTCTATTTATAAATTTAAGACTCTAATTTGGACAATCAGGAACCCAAGGCTTTAGTTAGGGGGCGTCCAGCTAGGCAAAAGAGGGCAGATTTGGGGGGATTTACTCGAAGATAGCCAGTTGATCCATCTCAAGAAGCTGGACTTATACTCAAGCAATTCCTTTAGGGGTTTTTAGGGATTTCTTATGTTTTGTTTTATCTTTTCTTTTGAGATGTTTTCTTTTATTATAATGAACTAAACCCTCAGATACCTGAGGGGGCTGAAACTTAAGATGAATCTTGCTATTGTCTGCTGAAATATATGATAAATATTTGACTTGTTCTTAATTATGTATTCTTAATCCTTGTGTTGATATTTCCGGTATATTAATTCAGGTGTGATGTGCTTAGGTGGAGGAGCAAAAGTCCCTGCCAAAGAGTAGATCTAGCATAATTAAGCGGAGTTAATTGCACGCCTAGAGATAGGGTGACGAGATTTTGCCGGATTAGGGTGAAACTTAATATGGGAGTCCATAGATCGAGTTAATGCAATTCTAGAGGTTTTAATTAGAAAGAGATTTCAATTAATCAACCTAAGGTTGGAAGTTAGTTACCTCGAGAGAGGGATTAATATAACTTAGGGAGTCCTACGGATCAAGTCAAAAGAATAAATCGTCTGGTTCAGAGTTAGATAACAAGTGAAGTCTAGGTGGATTCTTCCTCGAGTATCGTTTTAATCAATTGGTTTTTCCTAAAGTTATTTTCCCCAATTTTATTCTTCTTTGTGTTTGCATCTTTAGATTAGTTGTTAGTTAATTTTAGATTAGATAAATAATTCCCTTAATTCTTAGGCTAGATAATAAAAAGAGAGTTAGTATTAGTACTTTTGGTTCCTTTGGGTTCGACAATCCGGTCTTGCCTTAACTATACTACTGTTCGATAGGTGCGCTTCCCTCAAATCATTGTCATAGTTAGTTTCCAGGTTCGATCATTCTTTATATAAATTTTAAGACTTTGACATCGCGTAAAACAACGATCATTGAGCGAGCTTGCAAAGATGAAGAGTTGAGCAAAGAAAAAAGAAGCTCGAGAAAGAGGCCAATGAATAAGTCATTTTAGTCTTCATCAAACAAATCAAGGGATATGCATACTTGTTCATATCCTTCAGCTGGGTATCCCAACAGAGATCGTGGGAAGCAATATTCGGGTTCTAAGGCCCATACTACGTCTATAGCTAGCATTGGTAACACCAGGTCTAATAAGCTTGAATGCCAACACTATGGTAGGTGACACCCCGGTGAATGTAGGATAAACAACCGTGCTTGTTTTAAATGTGGCTCCCAAGATCAATTCATTCAAGATTGCCCTGAAATGGTTGAAATGGATCATTTTTAGAATGCAAGATCGAGTAACACTGCTGCTAGAGGGAGACCAGTGAGAAATACGAGAAATGGGGCCAGTAGCAGAGGTGTATCCAAGGATTCAGCTATGAGATCAAAATTTAGAGCACCTGTTAGAGCTTATGCCATTCGTGCTCGCGAGGATGCGTCCTCCCCTGATGTGATCACTGGTACATTTTCTCTTTATGATACTGATGTTATTGCATTGATCGATCCTGGATCCACTCATTCTTATGTTTGTATTAATTTTGTATATAGTAAGAGTTTGCCTATTGAGTTTACTGAGTTTGTGATTAAAGTGTCAAACCCCTTAGGCAAACATGTATTAGTTGATAGAGTTTGCAAGAATTGTCCCTTGAGGACTTGAGGTCACTGTTTTTTGTCTGATTTAATGTTGTTGCCATTTCATGAGTTTGACATTATTTTGGGTATGGATTGGTTAACATGCATGATGCGGTAGTGAATTGTAGACGAAAAATTATTGAATTGAAACGTGAAAATGGTGAAATTCTTTAGGTTGATTCAGATGAGTCGAGTGAGTTGCCTATTGTGATCTCTTAAATGTCTGCCTAGAGATATGTATGAAAAGGTTGTGAAGCCTATCTAGCTTATGTGTTGAATACAAAAGTGTCTGAATTGAAAATTGAATCAATGCTGGTAGTATGTGAATATCCAGATGTTTTTCCAAAGGAGTTGTCTGAGTTGCGACCGATTAGAGAAGGTTGAGTTTGGTATTGATTTAGTGCCAGGGACTTCACCGGTATCGATTGCTCTGTATAGAATGGCTTCGATAAATTGAAAGAATTAAAAGCTCAATTGCAAGAGTTGACAGATAAGGGTTTTGAGAGACCAAGTTTTCTCCCTAGGGTGCTCCAGTGTTATTTGTAAAGAAGAAAGACGGATCTATGAGACTTTGTATTGATTATCGATAGCTCAACAAGGTGACTATAAAGAACAAGTATTCTTTGCCGAGGATTGATGACTTGTTTGATCAGTTGAAAGGAGCAACGGTATTCTCGAATGTGCTGAAAACTATTTCAAAGCAAGGTACGGGCATTAGGAATTTCTCACCATTCCTTTTGGATTAACTAATACTCCTGCTATTTTTATGGATTTGGTGAATTAGATTTTTTGACCTTATTTGGATAAGTTTGTGGTTGTCTTTATTGATGACATTTTGATTTATTCTTGGAATGAGTCTGAGCATGCCAAACATTTAAGAATTGTGTTGCAGACTTTAAGAGATAAGGAATTGTTTGCTAAGTTCAGCAAAAGTGAGTTTTGGCTTTGAGAAGTAAAAAATCTGGGACATATTGTTTTAGGAGATGGTATTAGGGTTGATCCGAGTAAGATTTTGGAAATTGTTGATTGGATGCTGCTGAGAAATGTATCAGAGGTTAAAAGCTTTTTGGCCTTAGCTGGCTATTATCGGTGATTTGTTAAGGGTTTTTTGATAATCGCTACCCCTATGACTAAGCTGTTGCAAAAAGATGTTAAGTTTGAATGGTCTGAAAAATGTCAGCAAAGCTTTGAGAAGTTGAAAGCATTATTGACTGAGGCACTGGTTTTAGTGCAACCTGAACCGGGAAAATAATTTGTGATTTATAGCGATGCATCACTGAATGGATTAGGATGTATGTTGATGCCAGAGGGCAAGGTCTTAGCCTATGCCTTGAGACAGTTGAAACCACACGAAAGGAATTATCCAACGCACGATTTGGAATTGGCTGCCATTGTATTTGCTCTAAAGATTTGGTGACACCATTTGTTCTGGGAGAAGTGCCACATCTATACCAACCATAAAAGCATGAAGTATTTGATGACTCAAAAAGATTTGAACTTGCGAAAATAGAGATGGCTCGAGTTACTTAAAGATTATGAGTTGGTAATTGGCTACCATCCTAGAAAGCCAAATGTAGTCACAGACGCTTTGAGTAGAAACTCCTTTTTTGCCTTGAGAGCTATAAATACGAGATTGACTTTATTTGAGGATAGTTCGATTCTAACTGAGTTGAGAGCTAGACTTGTATTTCTTCAGCAAATTTGTGAAGCTCAGAAAAGTGATAGTGAATTGCAAGCCAAAAGAGCTCAGTGTGAATCAAGTAGTGATTCAGACTTTCGGATTGGTTCTGATGATTGCTTAATGTTCTGAGATAGAGTATGTGTACCGAAAAATGATAAGACTATTTAGAAGATTCTTTATAAGGCACATAATGGTTGTTTATCTGTTCATCCGGGTAGTACGAAAATGTATAATGATTTGAAGAAATTGTATTGGTGGTCAGGTATGAAACAAGATATTTTAGAGGTTGTTTCGAGATGTTTGATTTTTCAACAAGTAAAAGCCGAACACCAAGTACCTTCGAGTTTACTTTAGCTAGTGATGGTACCCGAATGGAAATGGGACAGAATTACGATGGATTTCGTAACTGGATTACGTCTGACTCCGAAAAAGAAAGATGTCGTTTGGGTCGTTGTTAATAGATTGATGAAATATACTCATTTTATTCCGGTATGTACTGACTATTCACTTAATAAGCTAGCTAAACTGTTTGTTGCTGAAATTGTTAGATTGCATGGAGTGCCTATTTCTATTATTTTGGACAAAGATCTGATATTTACGTCTCGATTTTGGAGAAAGTTGCAAGAAGCTTTGGGTACAAAGTTTAATTTTAGCACAGCATTTCATCTGCAAATCGACAGACAATCTAATAGAACGATTCAGGTACTCAAAGATATGCTTCGTTGTTATGTATTAGAGTTCGAAGGTAGTTGAGAAAAATATCTACCTTTAGACAAATTTGCTTATAAAAACAGTTTTCAGTCGAGTATAAAGGTGGCACCGTATGAGGCATTGTATGGCCACAAGTGTTGAACTCCGTTGTACTGGACCGAACTCAGTGAGAGACAGATTCACAGGGTTGATTTGGTTAAAGAAACCGAAGAAAAAGTGAAAGTAATTTGAGATTGTTTGAAAGCAGATTCAGATCTACAAAAATCCTATGTGGATTTGAAAAGAAAAGAGATTTAGTTTCAAGTCGATAATAAAGCATTTCTGAAAGTATCTCTGTGGAAGAAAATTTTGAGATTTGGTCGCAAAGGCAAATTGAGTCCACGTTTCATTGGGTCGTATGAGGTTGAACGAATATGGTCAATGGCATATCGGTTTGCTTTGCATCCAGAGTTGAAAAGGATTCACAATGTATTACATGTGTCGATGTTGCAACATTATCATTCTGATCCTTCACAAGTGATTTCTCCGACAGAGGTTGAGATTCAACCCGATAAAAGTATAGCCTAGTGAAAGTTTTATGGCAACGCAACTGGGTCAAAGAGGCTACGTGGGAACTTGAGGAAGTTATGAGAAAACAGTACCCAAATGATAAACTGTAAAAATAACATATTTTATGTAACACCCCTATACCGAGTCCGTCGCTGAATTAAGGTTAGGAGCGTTATCGGACAGATCAGAAACATTCACAGATGAAATCATACATTCGATCATCATTCTCAGACATAATGTTCCTTAAACGGGTCCTCGAGACCCTAAGCATGCTTATAAACTGAGTCGGGACTAAATCGAAACAATTACAAAATTTCATGAAAATTTAAAACTTTTCTAAAATACAGGGGAGACACGCCCGTGGAAGGAGACCGTGTGCCCTCCACGGCTTCTAGACACCCCCGTGTATCCATCCTTGTTTAAACTAACTATACCAACACGGTCATTAGGCAAGCCCCTGTGCCATGGCCGTGTACTTTTAGGTCATATACTGACTTCCCCACCACGGCCACCAAGCACGCCCGTGTCAAGGCCGTGTACTTTTATGTTAGCCACTGACTTGCACACCACGGCTAGATGACGTGCCTGTGTCGAGGCCGTGTGATGATAAACTATGTCCTACAATTCACCTACGGTCGTTAGGCATGCCCGTGTGCCATAACCATGTGACATTATAGGCCATTTTGCAAGACCAAAATGCCACCCACTTAGTGTCAAAGCTACAAGCAACACATCCCAAAACATATCATGCACATAAGGCAACCAAAAACTTACCAAATGACCATTTAATCTATGCATTCAATTCCCATTCCAACCATAACAAATTCAATACCAAAACTGATCTCATCACAAGCATAATACATTCAATACCAAACATCATTTCTTCTCAATTCACTAATTCATATTAGCATTTTATCAACACCAAGATACCATTCATAAGTCAACTTCTCAAACCACAAACCATGCCAAAAGATGCATCACATATATACCAAAGTCATTCATGCTAAAACTAGCACATATTTAGCCACATCTCATGGCTACTACAAATCTCAAACATGATTCAAATGACTAGCCTATACATGCCATATCTTGACTATATACATCTTTCCAAAATACCCTAAAATAGATTTGCCGATAGTGTGACTGAGAAGCTGACGATCACCTGATCCGAGCTAGCTTTACTGACACTGTAAAGCAGAGAAACAAATCACACAGTAAGCTTTATAAAGCTTGGTAAGTTCATAACATAATACATAATACCAACATGGCATCACATAGATTAATGTTTACTACTACAAATATAATACCATTCTCAACCAATATGTTTAATATACTCATCCATATCCATATTCATAGTTTCACCAATCACATAGATTCCGAGCGTACCTTAGCCAACACTTAGTTATCAAATACTTTTGCTAATCAATAGTCACGGTTCATTTCGATCCACTCCGTTTCTTCCTCGATTCATTCGCATTCTTAGTGCATAAATAATTAGCCGACGCTTAATTAGCATCGTCCACTTAGTACATCCACCCCAAACCGATCTTAAATCGGCATCGCACACACAGTGCCAACCACAAACACAAAGCTTAATTATTCCGCACACGTAGTGCTGTTTATCTCGATAACGTTTTAGAATTTGCACACTTAGTGTCATTTAACTCAATCTATCACATAGCATTCACATAGTAATAATATCATACCATTTATTCCATAACATTTAACATAGCTAAACACAGGTATTATGTCTGAACTTACCTCGAACGTCGACTATCGATACGGTTAACTAATTGATTGCCTCGATCTCGATCCGAACCTCTTCTCTCTTGGTCTATACACATTTAAATTCAATCCATTCAATCACCATTTCATTCAATTTAGTCCACACACACACATTTAAGGCATTTTGCATAATAGTCCTCATATTTTCACATATTTTCACATTTCGACACTTTAGTCCCTATCTCACAAAATCATCAAATACACAAAATTTCAATATACATGTGCTTAGCCGAATTCTTCTTATACTAATACAAATCCACACATTTCATTTATTTCACAATCTAGTCCTTCAAAATGCTATTTTCACAATTCAGCCCTAATTAGCTAAATTCATCAAAATTTCAAGAACAACACATGTTCATTAAACACATATCTTTCATTTAACACCAACACTCATCACAAAACTCCTCATTTCATCAATGGTTCATTCTATAAACATCATCAATTTATAAAATTACAACATGGGTTTTGTAAAGCACAAAGCAACGATTACGAAAACGTAGAAATTATCAAAAACCGAGCTCAAAACATACCTTCATTGAGCTTAGCAAGTGCCGAAATTTCAAAAGCTTTAAAACCCTTTTCTTTCTTCCACATTTAGTGTAAAAGATGAACAAATGCCATGCATTTTATCTTTATGTTTTATTATTATTAACTTAATAAACATTTTACTATTTTACCAATTATTATAAACTTAATATAACTTATGATAGTTGGTTATAATTGTCCAACTACTATCCACCCACTATATGATGGCCAAATTGCTTTATAAGGCCACTTCATTTAAAAGCCATAACACATGGATACTTCAACAATCAGCACACAGCTTTTATACTTTATGCGATTAAGTCCTTTCTCTTAATTCGACACACAAATGATCAAATTATCACACAGAATTTTTACACAGGCTATACCATATATCATTCACATAGAAAATATCATTAAAATACTGTTCCGACTAGGATCTAAACCGGGATGTTACAACTCTCCCCCCTTAGGGATTTTTGTCCCCCAAAATCTTACCATTGAATAAGTGTGGATATTACTCTCTCATAACGTTTTTAAATTCCCGCGTAGCCTCTTCAACCCCGTGTTTGTGCCATAATACTTTCACTAAGGAAATTCTTTTGTTTCTCAACTCTTTAATCCTCTCGTGCCATGATTCGAATCGGTTCTTCACTATACGACAAGTCTGACTGAATTTCAACCTCAGTAGGAGCAATTACATGAGACGGGTCTGATCTGTACCGTCGAAGCATTGACATGAAACACGTTATGAATCTTTTCTAACTCAGATGGTAATCTCAATCTATAAGCAACCGGCCCAAATCGTTCAATAATCTCGTACGGTCCGATGAACCTCGGACTCAGTTTGCCCTTTCCACCAAATCGAAGTATTTTCTTCCACGGAGACACTTTTAAAAACACTTTATCACCAACTTCAAACTCAATATCTTTTCGTTTCAAATCTGCATAAGATTTCTGACGATCTGAGGCTGCTTTTAAACTGTCACGAATTATCTTCACTTTCTGTTCGATTTCTTTTATCAAATCAACCCCGTAAATCTTATTCTCACTCAGCTCAGTCCAATATAATGGAGTTCGACACTTCCGACTGTAAAGAGCCTCATATGGTGCCATTTTAATACTAGATTGAAAACTGTTGTTATAGCAAACTCGATCAATGATAAATGTTTTTCCCACGTACCTTCGAATTCAAGTATGCAACATCTCAGCATGTCTTCGAGAATCTGAATGATTCGTTCAGATTGACCATCCGTTTGCGGATGAAAAGCAATACTAAAATGTAATTTCGTGCCTAAAGCATCTTGCAATATCTTCCAAAATCGCGAAGTAAACCTCAGATCTCTGTCAGACATTATCGATAACGGTACTCTGTGCAATCTCACAATTTCATCGATATACAATTCAGCTAATTTATCTAATAAACTCTGAACAACAATTAATTGATTCAGCCACCGGTGGAACTCTGAACAACAAAACTCCTGAAGCAGCCTACGAGTTTATCGAAGAGATGTCGCTGAATAACTATCAGTGGAAAGTTACAAGGACGACACCGACAAAATCAGCCGGAGCTTTCAACATAGACACAGTAACCATGCTATCAATGCAGATGGAAATGATGAATAAAAAGCTTGATTATTTGTGTTTTTCGCAGGTACACCAAGTAATGCAGTGTGACGCAAGTGGAACTGTAGCGAATCATGAGTACCCACCTTACCAACCGGGAGCAGAGAGCGAACAGATGAACTATATACATAATAATTTCAAATCTAATAATAATTCTTATAGTAATACTTATTATCCAGGTTGAAGGAACCACCCAAATTTTTCGTGGGGAGGTCAAGGAAATCAAAGACAACAACCTCCTCAAAACTTCCAAAATCAACCATATCCGCAAGAGAAGAAGCCAAACCTTGAAGAGATGCTGACAAATTTCATAGCAGCCACAGAAAATCGTCTCCAAGATACTGAGAAAACACTCAAAAATCAACAAGCACCGTTGAAGAGACCAAGAACCGAGTCGGGGAAGTCACTAAATCAGTAAGGGAAGTCACTAAGGCAGTCGAACAACTTGCAAAGTTAATGTATGAACGACCGCAAGGACGTCTACCAAGTAGCACAGAGATTAACCCAAAGGAGCAAATCCAAGCCTTAACAGCTCGGGAAAAAGCAGAGTTAGCCGAACCCAATCCAATAAAAAAGTAGAGGTAACACGAGAAAAGCCAAAATCGATAATCAAAGAGTACCAACCTCGCATACCTTATCCCGAAGCCTTGAGAAGAGACGATACAGAGGAACAGTTCGGTAAGTTCCTTAAATTTTTATAGAAATTACATATTAACTTACCTCTACTCGAAGCTCTTTCGCAGATGCCAGATTCTAGAAAATTTTTAAGGGAGCTGTTAACGAAAAAAACGAAGGATAGACGAGGAACCACATGTGAAACTTAACGCAAAGTGCTCAGCAATTCTACAAAATAGACTACCACGAAAATTAAAAGATCCAGGGAGTTTTAAAATTCCATGCATAATTGGTAGTTTATCTATAGAAAATGCATTAGCCGATTTAGGGGCGAGAATAAATGTTATGCCTTGTAAACTTTTTAAACAACTAGGTCTAGGGAAACCAAAACAAACTAAGAGGAGCATCTAATTAACTGATAAAACTATTAGAACTCCTACGAGTATAATTGAGGATGTGTTCGTAAAGGTCGACAAATTTATCTTCCCAATAGATTTTGTTGTCTTAGACATGGATGAGGACAATTCGATCCTCTAAATTTTAGGAAGGCCATTCTTAGCAACTGCCAGAACTAAAATTGATGTTGATGCAGACGAACTTATACTTTGTATAGGCAAGGAAATAGTCACTCTTCAAGCCCTCGACTCGGCTAGAACATCAAGCAACAAAGGTGAGAATGTGAATTCTTTCGATAACCATTAACCCTTCTTTTCAGGAAGCGCCACAAAGGACATAATTGAACCTGATCCTAACCCCTGTAAAAGAATAACTCATGAGGAACAAATGATTCAGACCGATGAACTAGACGAGTGGAAAACACACTTCAAGGAATGGAGATACACGAAGAAGAACCGGAACCACACGAAGTAAAATCAAATGAGCCCCCAGAAAAGCTCGTAGGAACATCAAACCACTTCAAAATAGGAGACCAGGTACTGTTAAACAAAGCAGATCTTCGCATCACCACACCATACCAGAACACAAACAAAGAAATCCCTCTTGAGGTATGCAATATCTTTCTACACGGAACAGTCGAGGTAAGCAATCCAACTTTTGGCACTTTTAAGGCAAACGCTTCTCGACTTAAACTTTATCAAGAAAACAGAACTGTAAGCATGAGAGAAGATTTTCAAACCTTTAAACCTCCCTGATTTTTTCAAAAACAAGGAAAGTCTAGCTTAAGACTATAAACGAGCGCTTCTCGGGAGGCAACCCGAGTACTAACCTCATTAACTTCTATATTTTTCATTTTAATTATTTATTTTATTTTATTCTTTTTTGTTGTCACTTCACTTTAAACTAACTAAGGGTGTAGAATTCCAGGTCACACGGCCTTGCACACGGCCGTGGCCGTGGCCGTGTGTACCTCAAGAATCTTGGTACTAACATGGCAGGTCGGTACAAGTCAGATTCAACTAATTTTTGAAATCACGGACTCAACCACTCCCCCACGGGCACCGACAAAGTGGCACAGTAGTGTCCCACGACCGTGTGAAGCTACTGACTTGCCAACCACGGGCAGAACACGCCCGTGCCCTTAGCCGTACGAAGATACTGACTTGAAACCAATAGGTGTAGCTGACTGAAAAATGGTCATGGAGAAGCAACACGCCTTGACACACGGCCGTGCGAGGCGGCCATGTAAATCGACATACCCTCGGTCCATGGGCGTACGAACATACCAGAATTGAGCCTCTATTTAAACCCGAGCCTTATTTCCCCATTCTTTCCAGGCACTGTCCACTCCTTCCTTTTCTCCCCTTTCTCTTAAAAATTTTCCCCTCCATCTAACAAGTATCTATACTCTTGAGCTACACATTGGCATGTCGAAGAAGCGGAAGAAGGCAAACGTAGTCCCCTCAAGGGAGACCCTTATACATAAGTTCATGCCGGCCGCTTCATCCAAACAACAAGCCAAGAACATTTGAAGCTATTTAGTTTTTATTTAGCTTTTCCCTTTTGCTTCAATTTCCTTATATTTACTACTATTCTACTTAATTTAGTTTCGTAGTGTCAGGTTCAAAAGGCTGCTAGGGAATCATGCCACTTCCGCCATCGCCAGCACCTCCTCAGCCTTAGAGGTCACACCCACCTCGTGAACCATCCACAAATAAAGACTCTTCAGTCCATCCATCTTTTATTTTCATTTGGTTTACATTTTTGTTTCCTTTTTCTTTATCTTTCTTATCTTTAATTATATATTTAGTTTATTTCAAGTGTGTCTTAATAATTCTTGGATAATTCTCCGTGAGCTACCCAATTTCTTCATCAAGCACAAGATCATCATCTAGACCGACCCCTCCACCTCAAGGAAATCATCCATAAATTCAGGAAGTTTCACCTCTCCCCTTCTCTTTTGATTTATCTCTTAATTGTTATTATCTATCTTTTTACATTGAGGGCAATGTACATCTTAAGTGTGGGGGGTGAATAGTTATTATGCCTAACTTTCTACTTTATTCTCAAATCCTTGTGAATAAAAGTGCCTAACTTTTTTTCATTATTCTCAAATCCCTGAATTTAGACTTGTTTTAAAGTAATTTCCTCATATTACTAATTAGGATGAAATTTCTGATGATTTATGATTTTTATTGACATGTTTTTGAGTAAGTCATTGGTAATTGTGCATTGATTATTAAATTTGAAGAATGTTAGAGAATCAAGCATGATAAGTCTATTTTCAAAAATTTAAAAATTTTTAGGTTGTCTACCTGAATCTGAATATTATCTTGAAGTTTGAAATTTACAAGGTTGATATCAAAATACCCATAATTTGTGTGAGATTTTGAGCCTTATAGAGCATTTATTCTTTTTCGTGCTCACTTTATTGATTATGAGTGTGTCAACATTGAACTGTTATTCTAGAACTTGCCTCGATTATACATGTCAAGACCACAGTTATGATTTGATATACAGAGATGATAAAGGCACCTAGGTTTTAACCTGTTAACACCACTAAAAGCCTACCTTCATAATTAACCCCTAGTGAACCCCGTTTAATCCTAACAACCGTTTTTATTGACTCACCCACTAATATTAACCCAAAACCCTTTGTATTTGTTATCACCATTCCTTTTTGACTACCCTTATATCAAGATTTGATTTGATTAGTTACATAATTATATTATTTCAGTAGTACAATTTATCCTCTATTGCTTAGTTTTTTCTTAAAAAGAATAAAAAAATCAAAGTATATTCAGTATTAGTGTTATGAAGAGTGAGCTTATAATGTTAAAGTCCATTCATCAAAGGAAAAAGCTCGTATTATTAGTATTATAAATTTTTAATTGATGTAATTATCTTAGATCAGTTTATTTTTCTAGGTAGGTAACTTGTCAATTCAATCTCGATTCTAACCCTCTAATTCAGCCTATGTCCATACCCTTAACCTAGCCCCGTTACAACCCTGTTAAAGACTTTTTGATCTTTTTGTCATCTCATTTTATAGTGGTGGAGATTTGACTTTCAGGCAAGCATATGGGATTAACTTTTCATGTTCGGAATATTGACTGCTTAATTTTGAACCTTAAACACTTTGAGTGATTTGAGTGAATCTTTTGTGAGGATGTCAATCCTTGTTGATTTTGAATAAAAGGTAATTATTTAGATGAAGGGAAACGCCTATGTTTTCGTGCTACAAATGTATGACTTATATTGTTTGAATATTTAGGACTCTTTGAGTTAAATTATCCATGTATAAAATACCTATGAATTATGATAAGACATTGTTGATAGGAATTATGGATCATGGAAAGTTCGTTTTAATTGTAAGTTGAGAATTTTGCTTAAGGACAAGCAAAAGCTTAAGTGTGGGGGTATTTGATAAACCGTAAAAGTAATATATTTTAATCCCATATTTAGTATGCTTTTGGATGATTTATCCCTTGATTTATGTAAAAAGGTGCTCTTAATCCTTTCTTTTTATGTCTTATACTCAAGAAAGCACCAGAGGACGAAAAGAACGAGAAACGGGCCTAAAACGAAGCAAATTAGGCCAAGGGAGAAATCGACATGGCCTGGACTTAAGCCCGCACGACCGTGCCTCACCGATCATCTAGAACACGGCCTGACCCCGATCCATACGGCCGTGTCTCATTAAAGAAATCCGAACACGGCTTGAAGATCGTCCATACGGGCGTGTGCCATGGCCGTGTCCCTGTCGTGGCAAAGAGCAATTTCATTCGAATTTTGATACTTCGGGGCAAAGAAACACATTCCAAGAGCCTATATATACCCCCTAAGTATCAGCTGAAAGTGGGCAGTTAGCTAGGCCAAGTAGCCAAGCCGAGAAGGCCAGATTTGTGGGGAATCACTTGAAGATAGCCAGTTGATCCATCTCAAGAAGTCGAAATTCTACTCAAGACGGCGAATCTCTCCTTCAATTTTTTCAAGGAGTTTTAGGGATTTGTTATATTTTGTTTTATCTTTTCTTCTGAGATGTTTTCTTTTATAGTTATGAACTAAACCCCCGAAGGGGATGAAACCTATGATAAATCTTGTTATTGATTTCAAAATTATATGATAAATACTTAGTTTGTTCTTAATTATGTGAGCTTTGTCCAAATCTGATGTGCTTAGGTGGAGGAGCAAAAGTCCCTGCTTAAGAGTAGATCTAGCATAATTAAGCAGAGTTGATAGCACGCCTAGAGATAGGGTGACGAGATTTTGTCGGATTAGGGTGAAACCTAATATGGGAGTCCACAGATCGATTTACTGCTATTCTAGGGGTTATTAATAGAGAAAGAGATTTCCATTAATTAACCTAGGGTTAGATGTTATTCGCCTCGAGAGAGGGTTTAATATACGTTAGGGAGTCTTACGGATCAAACTAAGTAAATAAATCGTCTAGTTCAGTGTTGGATAACAAGTGAAGTCTAGGTGGATTCTTCCTAAGGGTATCGTCTAAATCAACTGAGTTTTTCTAAAAGTTATCTTCCCAATTTAGTCTTTTTGTTTTTGCGTCTTAGCTTGGTAGCTAGTTGATTTTAGATTAGACAACCAACCACTTAATATTTAGGCTAAATAATAGAAAGAAAGTTAGTATTAGTACTTTTAGTTCCTTTTGGTTCGATAATCCGGTCTTGCCTAAACTATACTACTGTTCGATAGGTGCACTTGCCTTAAATCGTTGTCAGAGTTAGTTTCCAGGTTCGATCATTCTCTTTTATAAATTTAAGGCTCTGATTCACAGCGATCACCAAACCTATTTTCTGGTTAGATTTTCAGGAATGAAAATTCCTAAAAGGGGAGAGTTGTAACAGCCCAATTTTGAGCCTGGTCGGAGCAGTGGTTTTGAGACCACAAATCTAACGCGGTAAAATATATTTTTATCATATTTTTATGGTCTTCAATTTTATGGAATGATTTTGTGAAAATTTCGTTCGAAAATTTTGATGTTTGGGCACTCAATTTAGTGAAAATGACTAAATTGCAAAATGTGCAAAATGTGTGTTCTAGAAGCTAGAGGTGCCTAATTGCTGTGAAATTTTAAATTGGAGGTCTTTAAATGGTACTTAGACCATTATTCCTTAGTATGGACAAACATGGACATGGCTAGGTGAAATTTTAACGCTTTTCATTAAGGGTATTTTGGTCATTTGATAAATAAAGGAAAATAAAACTAAGATAAAAGAATTCATCTTCTCAAATTAGTCCCCCCATAGCTAAAAATTTCAAGGTCTCCATAGCTAGGGTTTGGCCAACTTCAAAGCTCGATTGTAAGTCTGTTCTTGCCCCATTTTAATGATTTTTACATTTTCGAAGTTGTTTCAACCTAATTTAGCTATTTCAAGGACTAATTTGAAGAGATCTCAAAGTCTAAAATTTTAACCATGTTAGATATTTGTGTATTTTGATATTTGATGGTAGAAAATGTATGTTTGATGTTAGATAAACAACATTTACCAAGTGATTTTTGATGAAAATACCTAAAAGGACCTATTTGTAAAAAGTTTTAAAATGCGTGTTAAAATGTGAATAAATAGAAAGTATGAGCTGTTATGAGCGTTAAAAAGATTCGGCTAGGCTTGGGTGTAATGAAATTGAATGAAAATCATTTTACGAGCCTAGGGACCAAAATGTAAAAAGTTGAAAAGATAGGGGCAAAAATATAATTTTTCCATAAGATGTTTTTGGGATTAAATTGAATAAGGTGATAATTGGATACGCTAAATTTGATATTATAGATCAAGAAAGACGAGGTTCTGACCTAGATCAGGGAAAGAACAAGATTATGGACTAAATCAAACAATTATCCATTTTGTACCGAGGTAAGTTCGTATGTTAAAAATAAGCTTTAGAATAATTGCATTTAAATGCTTTAATATTGCATGAATTGTATGTTTGATTTTATGGATGAGTACAATCCTACGAATGAGTCCAAAGATGAATCGACAAACAAGAAATCCTTATTGAACCTTAGGAATAGGTTAGGATACAAGCGACATGTCACTATGGTCATTATGTATTATGTGACTATGTGATCCGAGTGCTGGTCTCGTACGTCCTACCGGCTGCTGAGTATAGCGGCATATGTTGCGGATACTTGACAGCTTGTGTGAGCAAGCCTGTCGATAGCTCAAGAGTGAGCAGTTATGTGATATGAGACTTAGGTAGTTTTGACTACATATGTGGCACTTAGTGTGCAAATTTTCCCGAGTACCTGACATTGTTATTCCGAGTGGTTCACGGGTATGTCAAAGATTAGAATATGCGTAAGTTCATTTCGAGATGACTCAGGTATGTATTTAAAGCTAATTTTTAATAAATATGTGAAATGATGAATATGAGGTAAGTTTTTATGATGGAATAGACGATGATCATGAGACCATAGTAAGTCTACATTTTATTATGTTATAGTAATTGAATGTTATATGCATGATAAGGTTGCTTATTTCTTGCATACGAGCTTACTAAGCTATATTGCTTACTCCGTTTATTTTCCATGTTTTATACTGTCGCCAAGCTAACTCAGAATCGAAGATTATATGAGATTCGAATCACACTATCAATGTCACACCCCTAATGTAATAGCCTGATTTTGGGCTTAGTCGGAACAGTGGTTTCGGGACCACAAATTCATGTTGATAAATTTATTTTATTTATATTTTTATGGTCTACAATTTCACGAAATGATTTCATGAAAATCTCATTCGGAAAGTTTGATGTTTGGGCACTCAATTTAGTTAAAAGGACTAAATTGTAAAAAGTGCAAAAGTTGAGTTCTACATGTTATAGGTGTCCAATTGTTATGAAATTTTAAATTGGAGGTCCTTAAATGATAATTAGAACATTGGTTAAGTTGGTGGACAAAAATTGACATGGATGGGTATGTTTCAAAAGATTTTTTTAAGGGGCATTTTGGTAATTTAGTGAATTAAATGAATTAAAAACAAAATTTAAATGCCAAATTTGTCCATCTTCAAACTTAGGCCGAATTTAACATGTGGGAAGCCATGGATAGGGTTTTCAAGCGTTCCAAGCTTCATGGTAAGTCCATTCCAGCCCTGTTTTTCATGTTCTTTACGTTTTTGGAGTCCTGGTAACTTGATTTTGTTTATTCTAGCAATAATTTAACCTAGGGTTCATATTTGGAAAAATACCCATAGGTGAAATGTGTTTATTTTGATGTTTTATTGCGTAATATGAGGCTGAGAATTATGTTAAACAACTTTTACTAAGTGATTTTAAGTGAAAACGAGTAAAACGGCATAATCGACAAAAATACCTAATGTACATAAGTGCATGTTAGAGCAAGAATTTGATGTTTCCAGAGAAGGGAAAAATGATCAGCATGTTATAAAACATAGAAATAAGGGATGAAGTATAATTTTCGAGCCTAGGGGCAAAATCATAATTATGCAAAAGTTTAGGGGCAAAATTGTAATTTTGCCAAAGTTTGAGTTAAGGACTGTTTTGAGTAGTACATTAATTAAATAAGTTAAATGTGACTTCTTAGATCCTAAAAAACGAGATTTGGACCTAGAACGGGAGGAAAATCAAAAATTAGGAAAGTTGGTAAAATAACCGTTTTGGTATCGAGTTTCAGATATAATGATTAATGTTCGATAATAATTCGATATTGGAAAGAGAACTTGTATAATTTATATGTGAGACCATATTTTGTATTATGGCTTTCTATGATAACAAGAAAGTATTGACTAGCATAGTTTGATAAGAATAAGATAAGTTGATGATATGATGAGATTGAGAATGTAAGTATGTAGTAGCATTTTATTATTATGTAATTATTGTTATTAGTAATGTTATTATTGAGTTATAAGACTAACCTTGAGAATTTGAGCAAGTATTTTTGAGCTATGACTTGACAAGGCATTGATATCTCAAAGTCCATGGCTATACCATGGCAATTAAGGAAGAAATGACGGAAAAATCCATGTTCATAACATGGCATTTAAGGAGGAATTGACGATTAAGGATACCATGTAAGACCATGTCAAGACACGGCATTGGTAAGGCAAGGATCCCATGTAAGACTATGTCAAGACATGGCATCGGCATTGATTAAGGATTCCATGTAAGACAATGTGGCATTTTCACTAAGACAAGGATACCATGTAAGACCGTGTTTGGAACATGGCATTTGGTAAGACAAGGATACCATGTAAGACCATGTTTGGAACATGGCATTTGGTAAGACAAGGACATCGTGTAAGCCCATGCCAAGGCATGGCATTGATAAGTTCTATAAGGCAAGGAAATCATGTAAGACCATGTCAAAACATGGCATTGATGAGTTACTATAAGGCAAAGGTCCCATGTAAGACCATGCCAAGGCATGGCATTGGTGAGTTCATAAGGCAAGGATACCACGTAAGACCATGTCAAGACATGGCAACGACAAGTTCAAAAAGGAAAAGGTTCTCGAGTAATCCAAAGAGTAAGTCAAAAAAAGGACAAAGTGAGATCATAAAGAAAGAGTACAGGTATGCATTTAAGGCTTATTTAATATTGAGATTGTAAGTAATTGAGATTATCAAGTATTAAGTAAGTGATGAGTTTTCAGTTATGCTTGTGACACTTTATGACATGATTGACAATATGCCTATATTATGAAAGAGTACTCATGTGTTAAGTGAGATGTTTCAGGTATGTAAGCAAGCTATTAATTAAGGTGCCTTTTGTATTCTGGGCCTTTGGTCAGGTTACCGATGAGTTAAACGGGAAATTGACTAAGTGAAAATACAATGTGGCTATGTAACAACTAAGTGTAATTGAATATGATTATGTGACGAAGAAGTGCAAGTATATGCATGTAAACTTATGAGCAATGTGCTCGATATGTGATCGAACTTTGGTTAGATTGATACGGAGTAAGTGTTCCAATGAAAGTTACTATAAAGAAAACATGAAAGAGTGAAATTTAGAAATAAAACAGTTTTGGACAGCAGCAGTAGAGTAACTTTGAAAAATCACCAAAAATGGTAGAAATGGAATTAGTAGTTGAGTGAGATATGAAATTAAATCTTATTGAGCCTATTATCATATGAAAGAAACAGAAAAAGCAAAGAAATTCTTTATTTTGAGATATTCAGATTTTTGCGAGACTGGTTCAGAGTAATTTCGAGATCCCCTGTTCAAACTTGGAAAAATCATTAAATATTGTACAAATATAATTTTGGGACATAATTTATATGGTTAGATTCATTAATGAGTCTAGTTTCAAATGAAACAAATTATAACATTATTTGAATTCTGCAAAAGGAGAAACTTAATTTAGTGAAAAGTGGTCAGAATAGTCGAACAGTGAAATAGAGGAAATTTTAATGAATAAATTGATGAGATTTTCGGGGACGAAAATCCCTAAAAGGGGGAGAGTTGTAACAGCCCGATTTTGGGCTTAATCGGAACAGTGGTTTTGGGACCACAAATCTAATGTTGATAAATTTATTTTATTTATATTTTTGTGGTCTACAATTTCACGGAATGATTTCATGAAAATCTCATTTGAAAATTTTGACGTTTGGGCACTCAATTTAGTTAAAACGACTAAATTGTAAAAAGTGCAAAAGTTGAGTTCTACATGTTAGAGGTGTCCAATTGTTATGAAATTTTAAATTGGAGGTCCTTAAATGATAATTAGACCATTGGTTAAGTTGGTGGACAAAAATGGACATGGATCGGTATGTTCCAAAAGATTTTTTTAAGGGGCATTTTGGTAATTTAGTGAATTAAATGAATTAAAAACAAAATTTAAATGCCAAATTTGTCCATCTTCAAGCTTAGGCCGAATTTAACATGTGGGAAGCCATGGATAGGGTTTTCAAGCTTAGGCTGAATTTAACATGTGGGAAGCCATGGATAGGGTTTTCAAGCTTTCCAAGCTTCATGGTAAGTCCATTCTAGCCCCGTTTTTCATGTTCTTTACGTTTTTGGAGTCCCGGTAACTTGATTTAGCTTATTCCAGCAATAATTTAACCTAGGGTTCATATTTGGAAAAATACCCATAGGTGAAATGTGTTTATTTTGATGTTTTATTGCGTAATATGAAGCTTAGAATTATGTTAAACAACTTTTACTAAGTGATTTTAAGTGAAAACGAGTAAAACGACATAATCGGCAAAAATACCTAATGTACATAAGTGCATGTTAGAGCAAAAATTTGATGTTTCCATAGAAGGGAAAAATGATCAGCATGTTACAAAACATAAGAGTAAGGGATGAAGTTTAATTTTCGAGCCTAGGGGCAAAATCATAATTATGCAAAAGTTTAGGGGTAAAATTGTAATTTTTCCAAAGTTTGAGTTAGGGACTGTTTTGAGTAGTACATTAATTAAATAAGTGAAATGTGATGTCTTAGACCTCGAAAAACTAGATTTGGACCGAGAACGAGAGGAAAATCGAAAATCGAGAAAGTTGGTAAAATGACCGTTTTGGTATCGAGGTAAGTTCATATGTTTAATAAGCATTTAATTATGCATATTTGAATGATAAATTAATATTTTGGCCATAAATACTATAGTATTGAGTTTCAGATATAATGATTAATGTTCGATAATAATTCGATATTGGAAAGAGAACTTGTATAATTTATATGTAAGACCATATTTTGTATGATGGCTTTGTATGATAACAAGAAAGTATCACCAAAAATGGTAGAAATGGAATTACTAGTTGAGTGAGATATGAAATTAAATCTTATTGAGTCTATTATCATATGAAAGAAACAGAGAAAGCAAAGAATTTCATTATTTTGAGATATATAGATTTTTGCGAGACTAGTTTAGAGTGATTTTGAGATCCCCTGTTCTGACTTGGAAAAATAATTAAACATTGTAAAAATATAATTTTGGGACATAATTTATATGGTTAGATTCATTAATGAGTCTAGTTTCTAATGAAAAAAATTATAACATCATTTGAATTCTGCAAAAGGAGAAAATTGATTCGTAGTAAAAAGTGGTCAAAATAGTCAAGCATTGAAATAGAAGAAATTGTAATGAATAAACTGTACTAATTGGCAAGACCAAAAATTATAGAAATTTTATGGTATGAAGATAAGTGAGTCTAGTTTCAGAGAAAATTTACGAATCTTAATTTGGAGTTTCATAGCTCCAGATAAAAATAATTTAGTGACGACGATTCAAGTAGACAGATTAATGTGAACATGATTAATAAGGGTTATTCTATATTTAGCCACGAGTTGTGGCTCATATAGTTCATGGAGTTATAATGCTTGTGTATGCATGTGCTTGTTAAAATTTAAATTATAAGTGAAATTTTGTGGCTCAGGATTTGGTAGAATGTATTGTTAAGTCTGGTAATGCCTCGTACCAGGTTCCGGCTTAGTATACGGGTAAGGGGTGTTACATTTAGTGGTATCAGAGCTGTGGTTTAGTCAGTTTTCAGACTACCATAGTGAGTGTGAGTGTCTAGCTATACATGCCATATTGAACTGTGATAGTGTGACGACTCCCGACCCTGATTTAAATTGTTTTATTAGATAGATGCGCACTTCAACCGAGCTTAATTTGATTGTGCAAATAGTGTGTTTATAATGAGTTAAGACTCGTAAAAAGTAAGAATAATAGTTCATGATGTTTATGTGATGAGGAATAAATTGTGGATGGGAATTTCTCTTGAAATATGAAAGATAAGATGAAAGGAAAGTTTATACTATGATAAGTGTTCATGTTTGATTGGCATTTGCATGATGCTATGAATATAACTTGTGAAATTAAGTGAATTACTCTAGATTTATGAATCAAAAGTATAAGTGCACTTGTTTGTATAAAATGATAGGAAGGTTGTGTAAAATGAGTATGCATGTTAAGTTACTTGAAACAAAATATATATATTGATGAGTGTTAAGTTATATGCATGAGTATATAAGAGGCAAGTCAGAGGCGTTACAACCTCACCCTCTTCCAATAAGGTATGTTATAAATAAATTTCATGAAATTTAGACCGAATGGGTTTACAAGTGGATGACTAAAGAGTTGAATTGTAGATTAATTGACAACGTGATTAGAGTTGAGAATGGTTTAGTAAATGAACACAGTTGCAGAAAAGATGTTAGATTAATATGAAGATCATTCAGATTCCGAAATGTTATAGTTAAAAAAAGGTCAGGCTCAGTTAATTAACTCACCCAGGTATGAGGCCTAAAGTATGTGATTACTGGAATTTATTCTAAATTTATTTTTGTCTGCAATTGGAATAATATCATATTAGTAATGACAGAATTAGGTAGTGCAATCATGATCGAGATGTATTAATGACTGAATGCAGTATTTATGGTTGAGAAATTACAGCAATCTCTTCTTACTATTATATGTTTCCATTTACTCTCAGAGGTGTATATATATATATGCAAGATTTCGAATGGAATTCCTATAGTATGAGAATGTTAGCTAAATTTACAGGTAGATGAAAGCATTGTAGTCTATTTGAGCTATGATTGAAATTGCTCTATCTTTTCTGGTTTTGTGCATCATGCACAGATAGAAAGTTGACGGTAAGGTTCGTATGATGTTAGCGTCCCATTTTACTAGCTATTGCTAAATGAAAATAAAGGAAGATTGTGTGGCTTTTGTTAAGATTATTTTTAGTACTTATGAGTATTTTCTGTGTAGCTCCATGTTCTGAGATTTTGTTATTTTTGTTTCCTTAATAAATTATTGTTCAAAGTATCAGCCATGAGATATCAGTAGGAAATGTTCTATTGATGAAAATGGTTTCTTTTTATTATTAAAATGCTTATGATGATTAAAAGTTTTGACTTGATGGCGAGAGTACTTCTATATAGTTACCGGAGGTGTAACACCCCAAACCCGGTCAATACACCACGACCGAATATGGTATGTTACGGGGAAAACGTGTTTGAGGGGTTTGGTTTCCGGTTAAAGATTTGATGAGAAACTCTTTGTCATAGTTTGTACTTGTCAAAATTTTGGGCATGATGGTTTTAAAATGATAGTGTATTTTAAAAGTCCGGGAATTTTTGAAAGCTTAGTTGAACCCACAAGTAAAACAAATTTATAGCATCTAGAAATCTGAGAAAAATTCCTTGTGTTTGCTTAGAAACATTTTAAGCTTAGTGTGAATAAAATCTCAAGTTTGGAAAACATTTGGGTGTATTCATTTTACTGCTTTAGTGTGATACCCGATGGTAAAGTTAAAAACATATCGCTTTGTGGTTTTAAAAACCCTTTTTCTTTCCAAGTTTTATCCAATATTAATCCAATACTTTGTTAAGGCATATTTGAAATCCAAACTAGGCATATAAATAATCAAAGCATAATTTTAAAAGACCATTTACAATCCCAGCAAAACCAAATGAAAATAAAGGAAATTAAGTACCAAGTATTTAAACCAGTGCAAATCTGAATTTATTCATGGCATGGTCACCTCGAGTCCACCCGGCTCCATGTCCGCGATCTAAGTGTCACCTGAAATGATAAGGGAGAAGGTGAGTCACAAGACTCAGTGCATAAATCCCTCTCCCGATTAATACAACATACTAACACACACCGTACATAGCAATACAAGTAATGCACCCAATCCTAGCCATTCGTACTCCTTTTCTACCCCGTGTGGTACCAAACCACTGGTGGTGCCAAACCACTGGTGACCCAAAGTCACGATATCCATAAGTGTGGTGCCAAACCACTAGTGACCCAAAGTCACGAATAATCCAATGATGGGGCCAACCCATCGTGTGATACCAAATCACTGGCGTCAATCCCGTATAATCATCTGTGGGGCCAACCCGCGTGGTGCAAGCCCACGGGACGAGGCGCTATGAGGTGCCAAACCTCGGTGTCCCAAAGACACAATGTGATACGAAATCACTAGTGACCGAAGTCACGAATCCAATGATGGGGCCAACCCATCGCGTGATCCCAAATCACTGGCGTCGGTCCCGTAATATCAACCGTGGGGCCAACCTGCGTGGTGCTAAGCCATCGGGACAAGACGAGGTGCCAAACCTCCGTGACCCAAAGTCACAATAAATCAATCTGTGGTACCAAACCACTGGAGGTGCCAAACCTCTGGTGTCTCAAAGACACGGATATCATATTCCCCCTCCTCTCATATCACCCAATAACATCTCATACTGATGCAAAATCATGCAACTCATGCAATCATACTAACGTGTTTATTGCTGCATCTCATAGCACATATGTCATAATCATGATATCAATATGTATAAACAACATAGCTCATAATGGAACGGACTTACCCGTATCCGTGCTCATACCCCACAAGGTATCATGTAAACCATCATACTGTTTTGGTCTTACCAAGGCAATCAGATTTATTAATTATATTACTAAGTAAGAAGTGTGTTAGTTTACACACCCGTTAAACGAAAGCCTTAAACCCAACGAACTGATCTAAGCCCCTTGATTACCTTGCTCCTATAATCGGCCAAACATGAACATTATCCATCTATACCATTCGGCCAAAACCAAATAAACCGAAGGGGTTAACGCTTAACCCTTACCTCACAACTGATTTGGTTTCCTACCAAATCCCGAACTAATGGTGGTTCTCCTTTAACAATCGGCACACCCTATTAAGATTAAAGATTAGTCTTTCGAAACTTTGACTTAACGAAACCAAAAGAGTAGACCAACAAAACCAACACTTACCACCACTTACCAATCGATCACCCACAGTTGAAGGCTTCAAATGACTGCTTTGAAATCCCGGTTGCCCTATAATGAATTCGGATCAATCATAAGAGATTAACTTCTTTCAACCAACCCCAAAGTCGGCTATAAACCAAACCCAAAATCAACAAGAACAAGAGAAAAGAAATGGCCATTCGGCTGAGCACTTACCCCAGAAAGAAAACGCAAAAGAAAGATGAAAAGAGAGAGGTTGGTATTAGGCCAAAATGAGAACAAATGATATAAGGAAATTTCGGTAGCACAAGGGAGGGATTCGGCTATAATCTAAAAGTAAAACAAAATAAATGTGGTTTAAGAGAAGAAAAGAAATCGGCCAAGAGTTGAAGAGGGGTTCGGCTCAAGTGCTTCAAGAAAGAAGAAAGAAATTTATGAGATGAGGAGGTACTAGTTTCGGCTAACCTTAATGATAAAGAAAAGAGAGATGATGGAAAGGTGTATGTTCGGCCAAGAAATCACAAGAAGAAAAAGAAGCGATAACAAAGTAGAATTAGGGACACAAAAGAGCATTCGGCTAACATGAAATTAAGAGAAAGCAAAAGTAAGTTTCGACTAAGGTAGAGGTTGCTTAAACTTTCGGTTTCAAGAGAGAAAATGAAAGACTTACTTTAAAATTGGGTAACAAAAGAAAGAATTTGGCTTTACAAATTGTTGACCGAAAATGCACAAAGATGCCAAAGTGAATTTCGGCTATCACCCTTACCCCCTTACCAAACCGTCCACTCCCCCCATGAAGTCCCCAAGTTTCGGCCACTACCCATATTTGCTCACAACCATCCATTCAAACTAGTTGAACTAGTCAACCTCTACAATTTCCTCTCCACCCACCGTTTGAATACTTTGACTTGGTCTATGGCAGAGTTTGAACTGCACACTACTACTCCTCCTTCATGCCGTCAAAATGGAAGCAAAAATGTGGGACTTTTGCAGCTTGAACACAGGACCTCCTCCCTTGCACTTGACGTCACACACACAAGCTCCAAGTGGCACCTGCTTTGCCACTTTACTAGCTCAACTCTTGTGCTAAAATTCACCAAATAATATTTATAAACCCCAGCTTCCTCAGCTCCTCTCACATAAGACTTAAAACTAAAAAATTTCCTACCACTCCGGCTTACACTAGGCTTACAACTAAGCCTCCAAAACAATCAAAAACATCACAATGCAACCCAAACACATGCAAACGAATGCAATAACAAAAAAAATAGCCCCTAACCCAGGATATTACAGTTCTACCCCCCTTAAAATAATTTCGGCCTCAAAATTACTTGGTCAAAAGAGTTGAAGGTATTGCTGTCTCATCACATCCTCTGGTTCCCACGTAGCTTCTTCCACGCCATGATTCCTCCAAAGTACCTTTACCAAAGGCACTGACTTCCTACGCAGAACCTTCACATCCCGATCTAGAATCTGCACAGGTTCTTCCTCCATGGTCAAATCTGGATTTACCTCGACCTCTTCCACTGCTACGACATGGGATGGATCTGACCGATAACGCCTAAGCATCGAAACGTGAAATACGTCGTGAATCTGATTCAATTCTGCTGGCAACTCAAGCTGATATGCTACTGGTCCCACTCGTCTCAGTACCCTATATGGCCCAATAAACCTCGGACTCAACTTGCCTTTCCTCCCGAACCTCAACACTTTCTTCCATGGCGAGACCTTCAGAAAAACTTGATCCCCCACAGCGAACTCTATATCTCTCCGCTTGAGATCGGCATATAACTTCTGCCTATCCGAAGCTTCTTTCAGTCGAGCCTGAATCAGCTTAACTTTATCTTCGGTCTCTGCAACCAACTCGGGTCCCAACAACTGACGTTCACCTAACTCCGTCCAACACGTAGGTGAGCGACACTTCCTACTATACAATGCCTCATATGGTGCCATCTTGATGCTTGCTTGGTAACTATTGTTGTAGGCGAACTCAGCTAATGGCAGAAACTCCTCCCAACTACCTCTGAAGTCCAGAACACAACCTTTCAAAGATATCCTCTAAAATCAGATAACCCTCTCCACCGCCCGTCGATTTGCGGGTGAAAAGTCATCTTTGAAATCCAAACGCAGCACTGCCAGAGCACGATGTAACGCTCTCCAGAACCTTGACGTAAATCTGGGATCCCTATCCGAGATAATTGAAACTGGCACACCATGTAGCCTCACTATCTCTAACACATACAACTTCGCCAACCTCTGAAGTGAGTAATCAACCCTTACCGGAAGGAAGTGAGCTGATTTAGTCAGACGGTCCACAATTACCCAAACTGAGTCCTTCCTGCTTGGCGTAAGAGGTAAACCACTGACGAAATCCGTAGTTATCCTTTCCCACTTCCACTGAGGAATCTTCACTGGCTGAAGCAACCCTGACGGCAACTGATGTTCTGCCTTGACCTACTGACATGTCAGACACTTACCAACAAACTCTGTCACCTCTCGCTTCAGACCTGGCCACCAAAACTACTCTCTTAGATCTCGATACATCTTACTACCTCCAGGATGCATAGCGTATGGACTGCTATGTGCGTCCTGAAGAATCTTCTTCCTTAGCTCAACGTTCTTTGGCATACAAGGTCTCCCTTGAAAACACAGCACTCCATCACTGGACAAACTGTAACCCTCCAAACCACCGTCCTACACCTGAGACCTACGCGTACTCAAAACCTCATCTTCCAACTGCTTCTCCTTGATCTGCTCAACCCAAGTAGGCTTAACCTGCAGCTCTGCTAGAATACTTCCGTCGTCATACAAACTCAAATGGGCAAACATCGCTCTTAATTCCGAAACCACTTTACGGCTCAACGTGTCTGCCACCACGTTAGCCTTGCCCGGATGATACTCAATCGAACAATCGTAATCCTTGAGCAACTCAATCCATCTGCGCTGCCTCAAATTCAGATCCTTCTGAGTTAAAAGGTACTTCAGACTCTTATGATCCGTGTAGACTATCGATCTCTCTCCGTACAGGTAGTGCCTCCAAGGCATACACATGAACCACATATGCTTCACAGCCTTTCCTGACCATCTTTTCAGCTTTTAGAGCCGACACCACGTTGGACAGGTAATCTCTTCTATTACCTATCATAACCACCTCATCACCCTCAGTCGTCTTAAGAACCATGCGCTTAGCCGCGCAATCCACCCTTGCCTGGTACTTAACCAACCAGTCCATCCCGAGAATCAAATCGAACTCTCCAAACGGCAGTTCCATCAGATCAGCCACAAACACTACCCCTTGGAGTTCTAGGGGTACATCCTTATACAGCCTATCTACAACTACAGAGTGACCTAGAGGGCTAAGTACTGTCATCTGCCTAGAAGTAGTTTCAGAATCTAAGTCCATGGTCTCAACTATGCTACTAGCAATGTAAGAATGCGTTGAACCCAAATCAATCAAGGCAGTACATGGAGAACCAAAGATAAAAAACGTACCGGTTATGACGTCCGGTGCGTCGCCCTCCTCTCGGCGTCTCGCTGCATACACCAAACCCGGCTGTCGTGCCTCAGAACTTCCCGCACCTCTGCCCGGTGCTTCGCGGCCTCTACCAGAACCATTACCTCCTCTGCCATTACCACGACCTCTCTACGGTGGCGGTCCATTATTCCTGAACTGAGTACGGCCCTGACTCTCAGACTGAATCCTAGCCAACTTATGCGAATAGTCCCTCACACGGTGATCCAGTGAGCCACACTCAAAACATCCTTTTCCACCGGTCCAGCAACCTCCCCAATGAGATTTCCCTGGCGCGGTTACATCTGCGCGATCCACGATTAACAAAGAAGAGCCTACTGGTGATTCGACCCACTCAGTCTAGCCTTTTTTTGAGAGTTGCCTGACGATCCAAAAGATCCAAAACTCCTTTTATGATTGTTCCTATCCACATTTTGCCTCACAGACTCTTTAATACCCTCGGCTACCTTAGCCTTCTCAACCAGGACGGCAAACTCACACTCTTGCTGTGGAGCAATCAGTAGTCTTAATTCATCTCTCAGACCATCCTCGAATCGAACGCACCTCTCGTGTTCAGTGGCCACAATGCCTCTAGCATACCGACTCAGCTTCAAGAACTCTGCCTAGTACTCCGACACCGACTTACTCCCCTGAACTAGCCTCAGAAATGCTTTTCGCTGCGCGTCGACGTAACTAGCCCCAATGTACTTTTTCTGATAAGCAGCCCTAAAATAATCCCACGTAAGATCTCTCTCACGCAACATCGTCCCGAATCGTGAGCCACCACTGGTATGACTCATCCCGAAGAAGCGATACTATCCCTTTCAGCTTCCCCTCAGCAGTCAGATCCAAATCATCCATGATCCGCTCCGTCGCCTCCAGCCAATACTCAGCAGTGCTGGGAGCAACACCAGAAACACCTCAAAAAACCTCAGCCCCGTTTGCTCGGAGTCGCTCCGGCACAGATTTTCGAGCTCCTCTGCCTCCACCTATTCCAGCTACCCTTTCCAGAACTCGCAGCATCGCCTGAGACACTGCGTCATCCCCAGTCTGATCCTGAAACTCACCATCTCCAACTGGTGGTAGTGCCGGTATCTCATTTTCTGACCCCTGACCAGATCCTACGGGTTCAGAAACTGTCATCCTACCACGACCGCGTCCACGTGTATTACGACCACGTCCACCTCAAGCGCTTATGACTAAAGTCTCAACCTATCTGTTTTAGGAGTTTTATGCATCAGTAATTATTCCACTATCTTTTAAAGCGAAGTCTTATGAATATTTCTTATCAAAAGAGTTTTGTTTTCGCAAGTCTCTAGAGTCTTATCAGTTTCAGTCTCTAAAGTAATCCACTATTGCTAATCATTCAATCATATCATACTCATATCAAAATCACAAGCAATAGTAAGGGGTACTTACCTGGGCGGATTGGTGCCGGCGTATCGGTGCCATGCCTTTCAAACCACGTGTTTTCAAAAACTTTTAAAATCAATTTTAAAATCATTTTGGGCCTCGAGCCCACAGCCGAGCCTTTGAACTTAGCTCTGATACCACAATTGTAACACCCCAAACCCGGTCAATACACCACGATCGAATCTGATATGTTACGGGGAAAACGTGTTTGAGGGGTTTGGTTTTCGGTTAAAGATTTGATGAGAAACTCTTTGTCATAGTTTGTACTTGTCAAAATTTTGGGCATGATGGTTTTAAAATGATAGTGTATTTTGAACGTCCGGGAATTTTTGAAAGCTTAGTTGAACCCACAAGTAAAACAAATTTATAGCATCTAGAAATCTGAGAAAAATTCCTTGTGTTTGCTTAGAAACATTTTAAGCTTAGTGTGAATAAAATCTCAAGTTTGGAAAACATTTGGGTGTATTCATTTTACGGCTTTAGTGTGATACCCGATGGTAAAGTTAAAAACATATCGCTTTGTGGTTTTAAAAACCCTTTTTCTTTCCAAGTTTGATCCAATATTAATCCATTACTTTGTTAAGGCATATTTGAAATCCAAACTAGGCATATAAATAATCAAAGCATAATTTTAAAAGACCATTTACAATCCAAAAAACCAAATGAAAATAAAGGAAATTAAGTACCAAGTATTTAAACCAATTGCAAATCTGAATTTATTCATGGCATGGTCACATCGAGTCCACCCGGCCCATGTCCGCGATCTAAGTGTCACTGAAATGATAAGGAGAAGGTGAGTCACAAGACTCGGTGCATAAATCCTCTCGATTAATACAACATACTAACACACACCGTACATAGCAATACAAGTAATGCACCCAATCCTAGCCATCCGTACTCCTTTTCTACCCCGTGTGGTACCAAACCACTGGTGGTGCCAAACCACTGATGACCCAAAGTCACGATATCCATAAGTGTGGTGCCAAACCACTGGTGACCCAAAGTCACGAATAATCCAATGATTGGGCCAACCCATCATGTGATACCAAATCACTGGCGTCAATCCCGTATAATCATCTGTGGGGCCAACCCACTGTGGTATGAAGCCACTGGGACGAGACGCTATGAGGTGCCAAACCTCTGGTGTCCCAAAGACACAATGTGATACGAAATCACTGGTGACCGAAGTCACGAATCCAATGATGGGGCCAACCCATCGCGTGATACCAAATCACTGGCGTCGATCCCGTAATATCAACCGTGGGGCCAACCCACTGTGGTGCTAAGCCACGGGACAAGACGCGAGGTGTGCAAAACCTCGGTGACCCAAAGTCACAATAAATCAATCTGTGGTACCAAACCACTGGAGGTGCCAAACCTCTGGTGTCCCATAGACACGGATTTCATATTCCCCCTCCTCTCATATCACCCAATAACATCTCATACTGATGCAAAATCATGCAACTCATGCAATCATACTAACATGTTTAATGATGCATCTCATAGCACATATGTCATAATCATGATATCAATATGTATAAACAACATAGCTCGTAATGGAACGGACTTACCCGTATCCATGCTCATACCCCACAGGGTATCATGTAAACCATCATACTGTTTTGGTCTTACCAAGGCAATCAGATTTATTAATTATATTACTAAGTAAGAAGTGTGTTAGTTTACACACCCGTTAAGCGAAAGCCTTAAACCCAACGAACTGATCTAAGCCCCTTGATTACCTTGCTCCTATAATCGGCCAAACATGAACATTATCCATCTATACCATTCGGCCAAAACCAAATAAACCGAAGGGGTTAACGCTTAACCCTTACCTCACAACTGATTTGGTTTCCTACCAAATCCCGAACCAATGGTGGTTCTCCTTTAACAATCGGCACACCCTATTAAGATTAAAGATTAGTCTTTCGAAACTTTGACTTAACGAAACCAAAAGAGTAGACCAACAAAACCAACACCTACCACCACTTACCAATCGATCACCCGCAGTTGAAGGCTTCAAATGACTGCTTTGAAATCCCGGTTGCCCTATAATGAATTCGGATCAATCATAAGAGATTAACTTCTTTAAACCAACCCCAAAGTCGGCTATAAACCAAACCCAAAATCAACAAGAACAAGAGAAAAGAAATGGCCATTCGGCCGAGCACTTACCCCAGAAAGAAAACGCAAAAGAAAGATGAAAAGAGAGAGGTTGGTATTCGGCCAAAATGAGAACAAATGATATAAGGAAATTTCGGCAGCAGAAGGGAGGGATTCGGCTATAATCTGAAAAGTAAAACAAAATAAATGTGGTTTAAGAGAAGAAAAGAAATCGGCCAAGAGTTGAAGAGGGGTTCGGCTCAAGTGCTTCAAGAAAGAAGAAAGAAATTTATGAGATGAGGAGGTACTAGTTTCGGCTAACCTTAATGATAAAGAAAAGATAGATGATGGAAAGGTGTATGTTCGGCCAAGAAATCACAAGAAGAAAAAGAAGTGATAACAAAGTAGAATTAGGGACACAAAAGAGCATTCGGCTAACATGAAATTAAGAGAAAGCAAAAGTAAGTTTCGGCTAAGGTAGAGGTTGCTTAAACTTCCAGTTTCAAGAGAGAAAATGAAAGACTTACTTGAAAATTGGGTAACAAAAGAAAGAATTTGGCTTTACAAATTGTTGACCGAAAATGCACAAAGATGCCACACGAGGCACAATTTAAAATTTTTCAAATTTCATCTTTACGACCCCAATATGGACCTACAAGACCCAAAATATGATTAGGAAATGATTTGGGACTAAAATAGAAGCTTTAGAAAATTTTTCTTGAAATTAGGGGCACATGGCCGTGTGGTTTGGGACATGCCTATGTGGCCTGCCCATGTGAAATTTTCTTAGCTACTGACTTTGTCACACGGCCTGGGCACATGCCCATGTGTGAAAACTGCTATTTTTACCATTTTTAAGCTATTAAAACACACCAAAAACACCTAATTCATACACAATCACAATCGTCCATTGTTTAAACAAAACTTAGCCATTTCATAAGCATCAACCCATATCAAAATTTGTATCATAAAGATCATTCATTCAAGCATTAACCAACTCAAAACTTGTAAAACACTTGACTAAGTTTACTTCAAAAATCATATACACATATCTAGCCTATACATGCCATAATTAGCTAAATACATTTTCAAAAAGGGTAACAAAAGAGTTTAGAAGTGTGATGATGATCCTTGACGGTCCTGAGCCTACAGTAGCTTTAACGACCTATAAAATAGAGAAAATACACACATAGATTAAGCTTTCCAAAAGCTTAGTAAGTCAATATACAAACAAACTTAACATAGGAGGCATATATGCAAATAAATACATTAACACATATCAATCACTTAGCAAATTATCACATATATGCTTTGATCCATATACCTTTGATCACATTTGCCATATTCACAATTCAAAAATTACAAGAACGTATAACTCATTTAACCAAAACTTTACATATCATATTATCAATTCCATGTTCATAGAACCATAATAAGATCACATAGATGCTTACCCTATATACACAATTTGTGTATAATCAACGTGCCTAAAATGGTTTTACAATCACATATTTGTTCATAGCTCAGATTTGCAATACGTATCACAAATTTGCCCGTTGAACCAATAGGAAACTAGTAGAATACTTAGAAAGCTCGGAAAAGTTGTACAATGCCAACGTCCCAGACGAGGTCTTACATGCACTCAGATATCAATGCCACTGTCGCAGACAGGGTCTTACATGCACTCGGATATCAGTGCCACTGGATGTCGATGTCCCAGACATGGTTTTACACGTAAAAGTCATATTAATGCCAACGTCCCAAACGTGGTCTTATTCATAAAGCTTATATCGATGCCAACGCCCCAGGCGTGGTCTTACTCGTAAAACTTATATTGATGCCAACGTCCTAGACGTGGTCTTACACGAGTCTCAAATCAGTGCCAACGTCCCAGACGTGGTCTTACAGGATAAAACAGAACAGACACCTATGTCATGACATAGCTAATCCTATCCACTCCTAGGTTCACACGGGACTTCTCTGACTTAGTCACTATATCAGATTTTTCTCGGAATTCATAAGCATAGCTTCTCAATAGTATTCATGATCAATATCAATCATAAAAACAATTATAATTGCATACATATACATTTATCTGCATAGTGACTTACCTCGGATTCGGTTATTCGAAATGAAAACGGCTACTCGTTTACTTTCGCCTTCCCACATCAGCTATGGCTCTTTCGGGATCCATTACTATACGAAAATCACATTTTATACGTCAGGATTCATCACACTATCACAATTCAAGTATATGGCATGTATAGCTAGACTTTGACATGCTACGTTAATCCAAGAATCGATTAAACCATAGCTCTGATACCAATCAAATGTAACACCCCTTAACTCTAAACCATTACTGGAATAGGGTTACGAGGTATTACTGGAGTTAAACATAAATCAACAAGTAAATTGGGACATAATCCCGAGGCACAATTTAAAATTTTTCAAATTTCATCTTTACGACCCAAATATGGACCTACAAGACCCAAAATATGATTAGGAAATGATTTGGGACTAAAATAGAAACTTTAGAAAATTTTTCTTGAAATTAGGGGCACACGGCCGTGTGGTTTGGGACATGCCCATGTGGCCTGCCCATGTGAAATTTTCTTAGCTACTGACTTTGCCACACGGCCTGGGCACATGCCCATGTGTGAAAACTGCTATTTTCACCATTTTTAGGCTATTAAAACACACCAAAAACACCTAATTCATACACAATCACAATCGTCCATTGTTTAAACAAAACTTAACCATTTCGTAAGCATCAACCCATATCAAAATTTGTATCATAAAGATCATTCATTCAAGCATTAACCAACTCAAAACTTGTAAAACACTTGACTAAGTTTACTTCAAAAATCATATACACATATCTAGCCTATACATGCCATAATTAGCTAAATACATTTTCAAAAAGGGTAACAAAAGAGTTTAGAAGTGTGATGATGATCCTTGACGGTCCCGAGCCTACAGTAGCTTTAACGACCTATAAAACAGAGAAAATACACACATAGATTAAGCTTTCCAAAAGCTTAGTAAGTCAATATACAAACAAACTTAACATAGGAGGCATATATGCAAATAAATACATTAACACATATCAATCACTTAGCAAATTATCACATATATGCTTTGATCCATATACCTTTGATCACATTGGCCATATTCACAATTCAAAAATTACAAGAACGTATAACTCATTTAACTAAAACTTTACATATCATATTATCAATTCCATGTTCATAGCACCATAATAAGATCACATAGATGCTTACCCTATATACACAATTAGTGTATAATCAACGTGCCTGAAATGGTTTTACAATCACATATTTGTTCATAGCTCAGATTTGCAATACGTATCACAAATTTGCCCGTTGAACCAATAGGAAACTAGTAGAATACTTAGAAAGCTCGGAAAAGTTGTACAATGCCAACGTCCCAGACGAGGTCTTACATGCACTCAGATATCAATGCCACTATCGTAGACAGGGTCTTACATGCACTCGGGTATCAGTGCCACTGCATGTCGATGTCCCAGACATGGTTTTACACGTAAAAGTCATATTAATGCCAACGTCCCAAACGTGGTCTTATTCATAAAGCTTATATCGATGCCAACGCCCCAGACGTGGTCTTACTCGTAAAACTTATATTGATGCCAACGTCCTAGACGTGGTCTTACACGAGTCTCAAATCAATGCCAACGTCCCAGACATGGTCTTACATGATAAAACAGAACAGACACCTATGTCATGACATAGCTAATCCTATCTACTCCTAGGTTCACACGGGACTTCTCTGACTTAGTCACTATATCAGATTTTTCTCGGAATTCATAAGCATAGCTTCTCAATAGTATTCATGATCAACATCAATCATAAAAACAATTATAATTGCATACATATACATTTATCTGCATAGTGACTTACCTCGGATTTGGTTTTTGGAAATGAAAATGGCTACTCGTTTACTTTCGCCTTCCCACGATCTAAGTCTGTTTTCTTCGATTCTTGATCTAAACATATTTCGAATTAACCCTTTATTCATTAACTCATTCAATTAAATCCATGGATACACATTTAGGGCTATTTGCAAATTAACCCTCATATTTGCACATTTTATCAATATAGTCCATTTTTCTCAAAACATGAAATTCACAAAATCATTACATACACATACTTAACCGAATATACATATATATCATACAAGCCCATATTTTCCATCAAATGATCAATTTAGTCCTTCAATTTGCTATTTCACAATTTAGCCCTATTTAGCTAAATTCATCATAATATCAAGAACAAAACATGTTCATAAAGCTCAAATCTTTCATTTAACACCATAAATCACCATAAAACTCAACATATCATCAATGGCACATTTCATGAACAACATCAATTCATCAAATTAAAACATGGGTTTTGTAGCCCTCAAAGCAACGATTACAAAAACGTAAAAATTATCAAGAACGGATCAAAAACTAACCTTTAATTTAAACTTGTAATAGCTGAAAATTTGAAAGCTTTTGTTCTTTCTTTTCTTTCCCAAATTTGGTGGAAAAATGGATGAGAAAATGTCCGTTTTCATGCTTTTATCAAATATAACGTACATAATAATCTATTTACTGAATTAGCCTTAAAATAATCATATAGGAAAAACATAAACAATGGTTATCATGTCATTCCACCATCCACTAAATTTCTTTTATTATAAAATAATTATTACTTAATGGATAAGTAATAATATATTAGTAACATATAAAATAAACTACTAATCACATAAAAAAAAACATGCATGTGCCACATTTATTACCATCCACTACTTATAATAATGACTTAATTGCCATTTAAGTCCTCACATTTATAAAGCCACAACACATAGGTGCTTTAGCAATTAACAATAAACTTTCACATCTCATTCAATTTAATCATTTTGTCAATTAAACCACACAGACAATCAAATTAACTTACAGAAACTTAACACATGCTAAACCTCATATCAACAGAACAGAATATAATATTAAAAATATTATACGGACTCAGATTTGTGGTCCCGAAACGACTATTCCGAGTAGGGTATAAACCAGACTGTTACACATACTTCACTTATCACATTCATTTAAGCAAATTCTCAACTCATAAATAGCCAAATCACATGGCTAAGTTCATATAACAAACTTATACCAAATACTAGCCTATACATCCTATATCTAACTATATACATTTCCAAAGTGTACCAAAATGAGTTAAGTAGTGTGATGACGATCCTTGACGGTCCCGAGCCTTCAGTAGCTTTGACGACCTATAAAACAGAGAAAACACACACAGAGAGTAAGCTTTCCAAAAGCTTAGTAAGTCATAATAAAAACAAACTTAACATGGGATGCATATATGCACATAGGTATATTGGCACATCATAATTACTTAGCAAACTATCACATATATGCTTTGGTCCATATACTTGACCATATTTGCCACATTCATCAATTTAATAGTTGTATATATATATAGCTCTTTCATGCTTACCTTTACATATCATATTGTTATCACAATATACATAATCATCATAGTAAGATCACATAGGTACTTACCTTATATACACACTTAGTGTATAAATCAACGTACCTGAAACTGATTTACTATTTACATAGCCATTCGTGTCACGGACTTGCCCGCTGAACTGTAAGGAATTTAGTAGGATACTCAGGAAGCTCGGAATAGTCATACAATGCCGAAGTCCCAGATGAGGTCTTACATGTAATCAGATATCGATGCCACTGTCCTAGACAGGGTCTTACACGGATCAATACGATGCCGATGTCCCAGACATGGTCTTACACGTAAAGATCATATCGATGCCAACGTCCCAGACGTGGTCTTACACGTAACGTTCATATCGATGCCTATGTCCCAGACGTGGTCTTACACAAAATCTCAAATTAACGCCAACATCCCAGACGTGGTCTTACATGATAAAAAGAGAACAAATACCTATGTCATGACATAGTTAATCCTATTTATTCCTATGGTTCATACGAGACTTTTTGGATATTATCACTAAGTAATCCTTATCTCGAAATTCATGAACAGATCATATCATTAGTATTCAGTAATAACAATAATCATAAGAACATACATAATTCAATACAAATACGTTTATTTGCATAATGACTAACCTCGGATTCGATTTAACAGAAACGGAAACGGCTACTCGGTTACTTTCGCTTTCCCACTATTTAAATTCGTTTTCCTCGATTCTTGATCTATACATATTCAGAATTAACTCTTTTATTCACTAACTTATTCAATTCAAACCAAAGACACACATTTTGGGCTATTTACAAATTAACCCTCACATTTGCACAATTTATCGATTTAGTCCAATTTTCTGAAAACACCAAATTCGCAAAATCATTACACATCCAAGCTTAGCCGAATGCATATATACATCATACAAGCCCATATTGTCCATCAAATTTGCAATTAAGTCCCCCAAAGTACTATTTTCTCAATTTAGCCCTAATTAGCTAAATTCATAAAAAATTCAAGAACAAAGTATGTTCATCTAGCTCAAATCTTTCATTTAACACCATAAATCATCACAAAGCTCAACATAACATCAATGGCATGTCTCATGAACAACATCAATTCTTCAAATTGAGACATGGGCTTGATAGTAGACTAAGCAACAATCTCAAAAACATAAAAATCATCAAAATCCATAGCAAAACATACCTTAATTTTGCATGTAAAAAGCCGAATGCCCTAGCAAATTTCTCTTCTTTTTCTTTCTTCAATTTCGGCACCCAAATAAGATGATAGCACTCATCTTTTTTTTTTATATTATAATACAAACATATTATTATTTATTTTACTAAATTAACCTTTTATAAACATAAAAGAAAAATATAATTCAATGTTCTTTTTGTCCATTAACAAACCACTAACTTATAAATGGCTTAATTGCCATATAAGCCTCCACCTTTACAAAGCCACAACACATTGATACCTTAACCAATAGCAAGAAATTTTCATATTTAATGCAATTCAATCCTTTTGTTAAATTAAACACACAAACGAACAAATTAACTTACAAAAATTTTAACACATGCATAATCATTTATCGGAGGCACAAAAAATTATATTAAAAATATTATACGGACTCGGATTTGTGGTCCCGAAACCATTGTTCCGACTATGGTATAAACTGGACTATTACAATTCTCCCCCTTAGGGATTTTCATCCACAAAAATCTTACCGTTAAACAGATTCGGATATTGCTGTCTCATTCAATCTTCAGGCTCCCACGTTGCCTTTTCAATTCCGTGTCGATTCCATAATATTTTCACTAATGGAATTTTGTTGTTTCTCAACTCTTTCATTTCACAACCTAAAATACAGATTGATTCCTCTTCATAAGACATATCAGATCGGATTTCAATTTTAGATGGGGCAATCACATGTGACGGATCAAATCGATATCTACGGAGCATCGAGGCATGAAATACATTGTGTATGTTTTCTAGCTCAGAGGGCAACCTTAATCTATATGCAACCGGCCCAACTCATTTAATAATCTCATACAGCCCAATGAACCTCAGACTTAACCTGCCATTACGTCCAAAATGGAGCACTTTCTTCCACAGAGACACTTTCAAAAATACTTTGTCGCCGATCTTAAATTCTATTTCTTTTCGTTTTAAGTCTGCATAAGACTTCTGACGATCAGATGCTACTTTCAAACAATCTCGAATCAGTTTCACTTTTTGTTCTAAGTCTTTTAACTAATCGATCCCGTGAAGCTTATTTTCACTGAGTTCGGTCCAATACAGAGGTGTACGACATTTACATCCATACAAAGCTTCATAAGGTACCATTTTGATACTTGATTGAAAACTGTTATTGTAAGCAAATTCAATCAATGGCAGATACTGTTCCCACATACCGTTAAACTCAAGTATACAACATCTTAACATATCTTCAAGAATTTGAATGATCCGCTCAGATTGACCATTTGTTTGCGGATGAAAAGATATACTAAAATGCAGTTTCTGCCTAAAGTTTCTTACAATTTCTTCCAGAACATCTATGTAAACCTCGGATCCCTATCGGACACAATAGATAGTGGCACACCGTGCAATCTAATAATCTCAGAAATATAAAGCTCAGCTAATCTATCAAGTGAATAGTCAGATCTTACCGAAATAAAATGGGTAGATTTTGTCAATCGGTCAACTATGTCCCAAATCGCATCTTTCTTTCTCGGAGTCTGAGGCAAACCAGAAACAAAATCTATTGCCACTCTATCCCATTTCCATTCAGGAATTAGAATTGACTGTAGCAAACCAGACAGAACTTGATTTTTGGCTTTCACTTGTTGACAGATTAAGCATTTTGAAACAAAGTTAGAACTGTCTCGTTTCATACCAGACCACCAATAGTGTCGTTTCAAATCATGATACATTTTCGTACTCCCCGGATGAACATATAGACGACTGTTATGAGCTTCATACAAAATCAGCTGAATCAACTTCGAATATTTTGGAACACAGATACGACCTCGAAATGTCAAACAATCATCAACAATTTAAAATTCAGATTCAGAATTCGAGTCACACTGAGCTCGATTCACTAATAACTCATTATCAGATTTTTGAGCATCACATATTTGCTGTATAAATAGTGGTTTCGCTTTTAACTCAGCTAACACAGAACTATCATCTGAGAAATCTAACTGAGCATTCAAAGCACGTAGTGCAAACAATGATTTTCTACTCAACACATCAGCAACAACGTTCACTTTACCCAGATGATAATCTATCACAAGCTCATAATCTTTTAACAGCTCTAACCATCTTCTTTGACGCAGGTTCAAATCTTTCTGAGTCATCGAATATTTCAGACTTTTATGATCTGAAAACACGGGACGTAATGGCGCCAAATTTTAAGTACAAATACAATCACAGCTAGCTCAAGGTCGTGAGTCGGATAGTTCTTTTCATGAGATTTCAATTGTCTCGAAGCATAAGCTACAACTTTGCCTTCTTGTATCAAAACACATCCTAGACCGTTTAATGAATCATCACTGTATATGATAAATTCTTTACGCGATTCTGGTTGTACTAACACTGGAGCTTCGGTTAACAGAGTTTTCAACCCATCAAAACTTTTCTGGCATTTATCCGACCATTCAAATCTAACATCTTTCTGAAGTAATCTAGTCAACGGAATAGCTATCACTGAAAATCCTTTTACAAATCAACGATAATATCCAGCTAAAGCCGGAAAACTACGGGCTTCAGATACATTTCTCGGAGGTTTCCAATTTAGAATAGCAGAAATCTTACTCAGATTGACTCAGATTCCAGAAGCTGACACAATATGTCCCAGAAAACTAACCTTGTGTAACTAGAATTCACATTTGCTAAATTTCCCGTACAATTGCTTTTCTCTCAAAGTTTGCAACACTATTTTCAAATGTTCAACATGCTTATTTTTATCATGTGAATAGATCAAGATGTCATCTATGAATACCACAACAAATTGATCTAGGTACGGTCTGAAAATTCTATTCATCAGATCCATAAAAACAGCAGGAGCATTGGTTAGTCCAAATGGCATAACTAAAAACTCATAATACCCGTACCTAGTTCTAAAAGCAGTCTTTGGTATATCTGAATCTTTCACTCTCAACTGGTAGTATCCAGATCTCAGATCAATCTTGGAAAATACAGTAGCCTCTTTTAACTGATCAAATAAGTCATCAATTCTGGGCAACGGATATTTATTCTTTATTGTCACCTTATTCAACTGACGATAATCAATGCACATTGTAACATCCCAAAATTGGGCCTAGGAGAATTGAGCCCAATGGGCCTTAGGCGTAGTAGCGTTTAAATTTTTGGAGAACAAGAGATCGGCTTAAATGCTAGTTAGACCTATTGGATAAGAGATTTTGGAAGGTTAGAGGGCTTCTATGAAGTCCCGGGATCAAATATTGGCTTTGGGGAAATTTTGGTTTTAGGTGAAAAAAAAACCCTAGAAGTTGGCAGATAGGCCTTAAGAATAAAATATGGAGAAAAATGACACAAGTGGAGTGTGTGGTGTAGTGGCAAAGTGACGCCACATAAGAGACAAGGGAATGACGCCACAAGGAAGGAAGGAGGTCCAAGGTTCAAGTCGTGGCTTTTGCATTTTGGTTTCTTTTTGCTTGGACCTTAGAATTTGGCCCATAGTTTATATTTAGTTGCGCATGGTTTAAGACACAAGAGGAGCTTGTGGCCAAGTGGTTAGCAGCGTGGATTATGCTACAAAGGAGCCCAGGTTCGAATCTCATGAGAAGCAAGGGAGTATTTATTTTATGATTGGACAAAGCAAGAGTTTGATTGAATTTAAACTCTATCGACGAAGGGATCCCACATCGTAAAAACACAAAGAATGAAGGTGAAGAGCTAGCTATATAAGGAGCATCATAGGAGGAGAGTAAACACATCTTGGAGGCGTTTGGGCACAAGAGTGGTCTGGGCGCGGATTAGCCCCTGCAGTCCTATCGGTGTGTAACTCTCTACTCTAGTTGTAGAGCGGCAAAATGCCGAAATGCCGGTTACACAGCATTAGTAGCCACACGAGCGTGCGAGCGCATGTGTGGGGCTTCGACGCGATAGTTGAGGCCATCAGTAGTATTCTCGTGGGTTGGGGCTGCTTGGGCCTCGATGGGCCGAAGTGGGCCCAATGGGCCCGTGGGCCTATATGAGTAAATTGCATGATTGGTTAGTATATGTTGAACTAGACTAGGTGGAAGTTATATACGTGGCTAGATTCGTGCTAGGTGGGCCACACGAGCGTGTGGGCCCGGATGGGTCGAAATCGGGTTTTAGGCCCAATCGTCCGGTATGACCGGAAATGGTAGCTGAGTCGCTAGTGGTGACATTAGGCCTTCGGAAAGGCCATTTCAGTTGTGAATTTACGAAAATACCCTTAGTAGGTAAAATTACGATTATACCCTTAGAGGTTGATTAGCATGATTATGTTATTTAGTTTTGGCCGATTGTAGGGGAAGGCTTGATCTCGCATATCTCGAGTTGTGGCTAGTGCTCGAAAGTGTTAAGGAAGGGGGATCTAGTGCGTTAGATCTTGATCTCCGGGATTTGATAGTCGTATTAGTAACCAGGTGTGTAAACTAACACACTTCTTGCTTTGTATATGTTTGATAAACTGATTGATTGGTAAAATCGAAACAGTATGGTTGAGTGATATGATACCCTATGGGGTATGTGCACGGATTCAGGTAAGTCCGTTTCATTATGAGTACTGTTATTGATACATGATGTCATGATTTATGATGTATGTGCTATGAGATGCAACGTTAAACATGTTTGCATGATTTGAATACTATACATGAGTTGGTATAATGATGGGTGATATGAGATGAGGGGGCGGTGATATTTTTGTCTTCGACGAGCACCAAGTGTTTTGGTAACACAACTTTGTGACTTTGGGTCACCAGAGGTTTGGCACCTCCAGAGGTTTGGCACCTCGGCGCCTCGCCCCCGTGGTTTCGCACCACGTGGGTTGGCCCCACAAGGCGGTATTGAGGATTGACGCCGGTGATTTGGTATCACACGATGGGTTGGCCCCATCACCCGATTATTGTGACCGGTCACGGTGGGTTTGGTACCACATTTGTGTCTTTGGGACACCGGAGGTTTGGCACCTCATTGCGACTCGTCCCCCGTGGTTGGACACCACCGTGGGTTGGCCCCACTTGAGAGATACGGGATTGTCGCTAGTGATTTGGTATCACACGATGGGTTGGCCCCATCATCGGATTTGTGACTTTGGTCACCAAAGTGATTTGGTATCACAAGCGTGTCTTTGGGACACGGTGGTTTGGCACCACATTGACGGATATCGTGTCTTTGGGACACCGGTGTTTTGGTAACACATTGTGACTATATGTCGCCAAGTGGTTTGGCACCACAAGTGGTTTGGTACCACACGGGGTAGAAAAGGTGTATGGATGGTTAGGATTGGGTGCATATTGATTGGATGCATGATGGTTATGTTTATGTTGCATATGATATTTTGCTAATCAGGAAAAAAAAGGGTGGCACACTTGAGTCTTGGTGACTCACCTTTTCCTTTAACCATTTTCGTGTATTGCATAAGGTGGACCAGGGATCTGAGAGGACAAGGTGGCCTATGCAAAAGAAGATGATGATTTAATATTTTATGTTTGGTTTTGATATAAGTACTTTATCTGAATTATTGGGTTGTAATAAAGGCCATTTTATTATTTGGTATTACTTGATTATGGTTTTGTTATTTTAAATTCTTATTAACTCAAAAATGTTTTCACACAACAAAAGAAATTACATGAGTTTTAAGTAAGAGGAATTCGTTTTACTCACATATCCGATATAGTTTTCAAAATTGAATTCTTTCATGCTTTATGCTAAGTTAACGAGGTTTTTCAACCGTCTTTCCGCAATAACATAAACAGATTCTGGTCGTAGTGAATGGGCGGGTTTGGGGATGTTACTGATTTAATATCGAGCCGGTTCAAAACTCGGCTTTGAGGTTTTGGGCCCAAAAACACTTTTAAAAAAAAAAAAAGGGGGCTTTTCAAAATATGGGCTTTTAAGAAACTTTTCAAAGTTATTCGGCATGGCACTGTACCTCAGACCCAAGTCCACTGTAAGTACTTGGACTTTCTTGAAGTGATTTGTTTGTATGAATTGATTTATATGTGAATATTATGGGCTTTTATGGGAACGTAGATTAGTGAACTAGGATCTGTTGAACCCTAGGACTAGTCTACTTAAACACATGCATAAGACTTAAGGCTACTAAACAAACTCGTGAAGTAAGTCACCGAGTTAAGGTGTGGTAACCACTTTGACGCATGTCGAGGATTGGTATTCGAGAAGAGCTTGGTATTTAAACAATCCTAGCGACTCACCTCCTCTTTATGCGAATCCTACACCGGTGTGTAGCTACGGTTCACCTTAACCAAGAAGACTTGTTCATAGGCTAAACCAAGTATTAAAACCCGAAAGGGATTAGCCTTACTATTTTAAAACCCCTAGTTTTAAAATTTTCAAACTTACCCTTTGGGTTGTAAACCTAAATCGATTTTGAAAGACGTTTTCTCGATTTACCAAAATTTCAAAAATGCCCCCTAGTGGCAAAATTACAAAAATGCCCTTGTATTGTAAAATTACGGTACTACCCTCAACTTCATTAAAATGATTTTACTTTGCAAAATACCAAAATCTCAAAATTTCAAAATGTTAAGATACCTGGTATGGGAAATTACAAAAATACCCTGTGTTAAAAATTACTAAAATGCCCCCGACTTTCAAGATTTTCGGTTTAACTCCAATTTTAATAAAATTTCCTACTTTGCAAAAGTATACAAAAATGCTATTTTCAAGATACCCGATTTGAAAATTTACAAAATTACCCCGATGAACAAAATTACCGAAATGCCTTTGGTTTCTAAATTTTCATAATTCCTCGATTTTTACTAAAATGTTCTTAGATTATGAAAATATCAAAACTTTTGTTTTACAAATATCGAGATATCCTGATTTGGGAAACTTACTTAAAATACCTTTAACTTCCAAAATTATTGAAATAACCTCGATTTCTGAAATTTTTGCAACACATCCTGGTTTGAAAAACAAATTTTTCAAGATGACCCACGAGATTTTGTAAACTTTGAAATATCTTTAATTTGAAAACTATTTTCAAATTGACCTGAGTTATTACCGAAATACCCTTATAGGAAAATGTCGAAATTACCCCTGGGTTGGGAATGCTCAAGAAAGTGACATGGATGAATGAATGTGTCTTTAGAGAAGTATGTGAATGTTTGAATTAGAACAGAGAACTTGAGATGAAACTTTGATTGCTCGAAAGAACGACTTCCGAAACTTCATTTATAAAATTTGCTCGTGGATAAAGCAGTGGAACAAAATTTCTAATGCATAAAACTTTTAATCGATTAAATCGCGACGCTAGATATGAGTTCTAGGGGACGTGGTTGCCGCGGACGTGGTCAAGGTGGAATGACAGCTTTATTAAGATCAGAGTGCGCAGCAAGAGCGTAGTGTGGTAGGTTAGGATGTGCGACTGTTAGTTAGTTGGAAATTTCGAGGACGAAATTTCTTTAAGGCGAGGTAGATTTGTAACATCCCAAAATTGGGCCTAGGAGAATTGAGCCCAATGGGCCTTAGGCGTAGTAGCGTTTAAATTTTTGGAGAACAAGAGATCGGCTTAAATGCTAGTTAGACCTATTGGATAAGAGATTTTGGAAGGTTAGAGGGCTTCTATGAAGTCCCGGGATCAAATATTGGCTTTGGGGAAATTTTGGTTTTAGGTGAAAAACCCTAGAAGTTGGCAGATAGGCCTTAAGAATAAAATATGGAGAAAAATGACACAAGTGGAGTGTGTGGTGTAGTGGCAAAGTGACGCCACATAAGAGACAAGGGAATGACGCCACAAGGAAGGAAGGAGGTCCAAGGTTCAAGTCGTGGCTTTTGCATTTTGGTTTCTTTTTGCTTGGACCTTAGAATTTGGCCCATAGTTTATATTTAGTTGCGCATGGTTTAAGACACAAGAGGAGCTTGTGGCCAAGTGGTTAGCAGCGTGGATTATGCTACAAAGGAGCACGGGTTCGAATCTCATGAGAAGCAAGGAGTATTTATTTTGCGGATTGGACAGCAAGAGTTTCAGTTGAATTTAAACTCTACTGACGAAGGGATCCCACATCGTAAAAACACAAAGAATGAAGGTGAAGAGCTAGCTATATAAGGAGCATCATAGGAGGAGAGTAAACACATCTTGGAGGGCGTTTGGGCACAAGAGTGGTCGGAGCGCGGATTAGCCCCAGAGTCCTATCGGTGTGTAACTCTCTACTCTAGTTGTAGAGCGGCAAAATGCCGAAATGCCAGGTTACACGGCATTAGTAGCCACACGAGCGTGCGGCGAGCGCATGTGGGGGGCTTCGCGCGATAGTTGAGGCCATCGTAGTATTCTCGTGGGTTGGGTCGCTTGGGCCTCGATGGGTCGAAGTGGGCCCAATGGGCCCGTGGGCCTATATGAGTAAATTGCATGATTGGTTAGTATATGTTGAACTAGACTAGGTGGAAGTTATATACGTGGCTAGATTCGTGCTAGGTGGGCCACACGAGCGTGTGGGCCCGGATGGGTCGAAATCGGGTTTTAAGCCCAATCGTCCCAGTATGACCTGGAAATGGTAGCTGAGTCGCTAGTGGTGACATTAGGCCTTCGGAAAAGGCCATTTCGGTTGTGAATTTACTTAAAATACCCTTAGTAGGTAAAATTACGATTATACCCTTAGAGGTTGATTAGCATGATTATGTTATTTAGTTTTGGCCGATTGTAGGGGAAGGCTTGATCTCGCATATCTCGAGTTGTGGCTAGTGCTCGAAAGTGTTAAGGAAGGGGATCTAGTGCGTTAGATCTTGATCTCTCGGGATTTGATAGTCGTATTAGTAACCGTGTGTGTAAACTAACACACTTCTTGCTTTGTATATGTTTGATAAACCGATTGATTGGTAAAATCGAAACAAAGTATGGTTGAGTGATATGATACCCTATGGGGTATGTGCGCGGATTCGTAAGTCCGTTTCATTATGAGTAATCGTTATTGATACATGATGTCATGATTTATGATGTATGTGCTATGAGATGCAACGTTAAACATGTTTGCATGATTTGAATACTATACATGAGTTGGTATAATGATGGGTGATATGAGAGAGAGGGGCGGTGATATTTTGTGCCGACGAGCACCGGTGTTTTGGTAACACAACTTTGTGACTTTGGGTCACGAGAGGTTTGGCACCTCCGGAGGTTTGGCACCTCGCCGCCTCGCCCCCGTGGTTTCGCACCACGTGGGTTGGCCCCACAAGGCGGTATTGAGGATTGACGCCGGTGATTTGGTATCACACGATGGGTTGGCCCCATCACCCGATTATTGTGACTTGATCACCGGTGGTTTGGTACCACATTTGTGTCTTTGGGACACCAGAGGTTTGGCACCTCATTGCGACTCGTCCCTGTGGTTGGACACCACCGTGGGTTGGCCCCACTTGAGAGATACGGGATTGTCGCTAGTGATTTGGTATCACACGATGGGTTGGCCCCATCATCGGATTTGTGACTTCGGTCACAAAGTGATTTGGTATCACAAAGCGTGTCTTTGGGACACCAGTGGTTTGGCACCACATTGACGGATATCGTGTCTTTGGGACACCAGTGTTTTGGTAACACATTGTGACTATATGTCACCAGTGGTTTGGCACCACAAGTGGTTTGGTACCACACGGGGTAGAAAAGGTGTATGGATGGTTAGGATTGGGTGCATATTGATTGGATGCATGATGGTTATGTTTATGTTGCATATGATATTTTGCTAATCCAGGGAAAAGGGTGGCACACTTGAGTCTTGGTGACTCACCTTTTTCCTTTAACCATTTTCGTGTATTGCATAAGGTGGACCAGGGATCGGAGAGGACAAGGTGGCCTATGCCAAGATGATGATTTAATATTTTATGTTTGGTTTTGATATAAGTACTTTATTTGAATTATTGGGTTGTAATAAAGGCCATTTTATTATTTGGTATTACTTGATTATGGTTTTGTTATTTTAAATTCTTATTAACTCAAAAATGTTTTCACACAACAAAAGAAATTACATGAGTTTTAAGTAAGAGGAATTCGTTTTACTCACATATCTGATATAGTTTTCAAAATTGAATTCTTTCATGCTTTATGCTAAGTTAACGAGGTTTTTCAACCGTCTTTCCGCAATAACATAACCAGATTCGGTCGTAGTGAATGGGCCGGGTTTGGGGATGTTACACACATTCTCATCGTGCCATCTTTTTTTTTCACAAACAGAACAGGAGCACCCCAACTTGAGAAACTCGGTCTAGCAAACCCTCTATCGGTCAAGTCTTGCAACTGTGACTTTAACTCTTTCAACTCTGTTGGTGCCATTCTATACGGAGCTATCAATATAGGTGTAGTACCAGGCAATAGATTAATACCAAACTAAATTTCATGAATCGAAGGCAAACCCGATAATTCTTCAGGGAATACATCAGAAAACTCACAGACAATAGGCACTGATTCAATTTTCTTTTCAAACACTTTCGAATCAATCACATAAGCAAAATATGCCTCATAACCCTCTTTCACATGACTTTGAGCTTTCAAAACAGATATCACAACAGGAAATCCATTCAAATCATTAGACTCAACTCGTACAATCTCATCATTCGGACATCTCAAATCAATAGTCTTTCTTTTACAATTTACGGCAGCATCATGCAAAGTCAACCCAGAATAATATCAAACTCATCAAATGGAAAAAGCATCAGATCAGTAGGGAAACATATATCTCGAAACATTAACGGACAGTTCTTGCATACTTTGTCAACAAGGACACTTTTACCTAAGGGGTTCGATACATTTATAGCAAACTTAGTAAACTCTACAGGTAAAGTTTTACTGAATACTAAATTCATGCATACATAGGAATATGTAGAACCAGGGTCTATCAATGAAATCATAGAAGTATCATAAAGTGTAAAAGTAGCCGTTATAACATCTGGAGATGAAACTTCCTCTCGAGCTCGAATAGCATACGCTCTAGCAGGTGCTCTAGCTTTAGATATGAAAACATTATCTCTCGTAGTTCTCTGACTACCACTAACATTTCTTACATTCTTCGAAGGTCTACCTCTCCCAGGTGCATTATTAGATCTCAGATTCTGAACAGTATCTGGTTCAACAAACTCAGGGCAATCACGGATAAAATGATCAAGTGATCCACATCTGAAGCAAGCTCTGTCATTAAGTCTACAACTTCCCAGATGCCTTTTTCCATAATGTTTACATTTAGGTCTCTCATTCCGGACATTACCAACACTGGCCACTGAAGTTGCTGGGGTTTTGGAACTTTTTTGCGGTCTAGTTTGATTTCTGTTCAAATATCCCACATTATCTCTTGAACGACTTTGATTATCTCTAAATCTTTTCGGAGCAAACTGAAATGATTTACTCTGAAATCTCTTTATCATACCTCGAGCTTCAGACTCAACGTTTCTTTTATCTTTCCAGAGTGCCTCAGCTTTACACGCTCGATTAACGAGTACAACGAACTCTTTTATTTCTAAAATCTCGACAAGCAAACGAATGTCTTCATTAAGACCATCTTCGAATCTTTTGCACATTATAGATTCAGATGATACACATTCCCGAGCATACTGACTAAGTCTCACGAACTCTCGTTCATATTCTGAAACAGTCATTTGGCCCTGTTTTAGTTCCAGAAATTCCTTTCGGTTCTGATCAATGAATCTCTCACTAATATATTTCTTCCAGAATTCACTCTGAAAGAAGTCCCGTGTAACTCGCTCTTTCGGAATAATAGAAATCAAAGTTTTCCACCATTGATAAGCTGCATCTTGGAGTAATGATATAACGCACTTTATGCATTCTTTCAGAGTCAAAGACATTTCATCGAATACCCATATAGTATTTTCTAACCAGAATTCAGCCCTTTCAGCATCATCATCATCATTAGTAGCCCAAAACTCTTCGGCCCCATACTTACGGATCTTGTCAACTGGAGTCTTATTCCACAAATGCATATTTGCAGCCAGAGGTATATCGGATGTCTAAGGGGGATTAATCGAGGGCGGGGGTTGCGAAACAGTCGGGTTATTCTTTATAAATTGAGTGAACCACTCACTCATCATTTGGAAGAAAGCTTGTTTAGCTTCTCCCTCTTGACCGCTCGTAGCCGGTATCAAATCAGAGTACTGTCTCTTGCGCGGGAGCAGGCCCATTACTTTCTACGTCATCAGTTATGGCTCTTTCGGGATCTATTACTATACGAAAATCATAGTTTTACACGTCAGGATTCATCACACTATCATAGTTCAGATATATGGCATGTATAGCTAGACTCTGACGCGCTACGTTAGTCCGAGAATCGGCTAAACCGTAGCTCTCATACCAACCACATGTAACACCTCTAACCTGAATCTGGCATCAGACTAGGGTTAAAGGTGTTACCGAACAGATCGGAAATATTTTCAGAATTTCATACATTCATCCATCAGTCTCAAACATATTGTCCCTTAATACGGTCAACGAGACCTAAAACATGCTTATAAACTGGGTCGAGACTACACTAAAACACTTACAAACATTCTCAGAAATTTAAAACTTTTCTAAGTTTTAGGGGAGACACGCCCGTAGGGGGTAGGCCATGTGCCTCCCACGGCTGCTAGACACACCCGTGTGTCCTCCCCGTGGTCGAAACTTAGTTCCCATGACCACCAAGCATGCTCGTGTACTTTGGTCGTGGTCGATCCTGTCAAAATCACATGGCTACCAGGCACGTCCGTGTGCCATGGCCGTGTGCTCTTAGGCCGTATACTGACTTACACCCACGGTCACTAGGCACGCCCATGTGCCATAACCGTTTGACATTATAAGTCATTTTCAAGGCCAAAATGCCACCCACTTGGGTCTTACTACAAGCAATATTATCAACACAATTCATGCATACTAGACAACCAAAATAACCATTCAATCTAAACATTCAACATTCCATTTCAACCATGCCAACTTCCAAAACCAACACACATATATATCAAGTATAATTCATCCAAATTCTTATCCAACAACTTAACTAATTCATGTATAAACTAACCATGCCAAAAACATACTTCACTTATCACATTCATTTAAGCAAATTCCACTTATCACATTTATTAAAGCAAATTCTCAACTCTTAAATAGCCAAATCGCATGGCTAAGTTCATATAACAAACTTATACCAAATACTAGCCTATACATGCCATATCTAACTATATACATTTCCAAAGTGTACCAAAATGAGTTAAGTAGTGTGATGACGATCATTGACGGTCCCAAGCCTTCAGTAGCTTTGACGACCTATAAAACAGAGAAAACACACACACAGAGTAAGCTTTCCAAAATCTTAGTAAGTCATAATACAAACAAACTTAGCATGGGATGCATATATGCACACAGGTATATTGGCACATCATAATTTCTTAGCAAACTATCTCATATATGCTTTCGTCCATATACATGACCATATTTGCCACATTCATCAATTTAATAGTTGTATATATATATGTAGCTCTTTCATGCTTACCTTCACATATCATATTGTTATCACTATATACATAATCATCATAGTAAGATCACATAGGTACTTACCTTATATAAACACTTAGTGTATAAATCAACGTACCTGAAACGGATTCACTATTTACTAGCCATTCGTGTCACAAACTTACCCGTTGAATCGTAAGGAATTTACTAGGATACTCAGGAAGCTCAAAATAGTCATATAATGTTGACGTCCCAGACGAGGTCTTACATGTAACAGGATATCGATGCCACTATCCCAGACAGGATCTTACACGGACCAATACGATACCGATATCTCAGACATGGTCTTACATGTAAAGATCATATCGAAGCCAACGTCCCAAATGTGGTCTTACAAGTAACGTTCATATTGATGCCTACGTCCCAGACATGGTCTTACACGAAATCTCAAATCAACGCCAACATCCCAGACGTGGTCTTACATGATAAAAACAGAACAAATACCTATGTCATGACAAATTTATTCCTATGGCTCATACGGAACATTTCGGATATTATCACTAAGTAATCCTTATCTCGAAATTCATGAACAGATCATATCATGAGTATTCATTAATAACAATAATCATAAGAACATGCATAATTCAATACAAATACGTTTATTTGCATAATGAATTACCTCAGATTCGATTTAATAGAAACGAAAACTACTACTCGGTTACTTTCTCTTTCCCGCGATTTAAATCTGTTTTCCTCGGTTCTTGATCTATACATATTCAGAATTAACTCTTTTATTCACTAACTTATTCAATTCAAACCCAAAACACACATTTTGGGCTATTTACAAATTAACCCTCATATTTGCACAATTTATCGATTTAGTCCATTTTTCTCAAAACATCAAATTCACAAAATCATTACACATCCAAGCTTAGCCGGATGCATATATACATCATACAAGCCCATATTTTCCATCAAATTTGCAATTTAGTCCCTCAAATTACTATTTTCTCAATTTAGACCTAATTAGATAAATTCATAAAAAATTCAAGAACAAAGTATGTTCATCTAGCTCAAATCTTTCATTTCACACCATAAAGCATCATAAAGCTCAACATAACATCAATGGCATATCTCATGAACAACATCAATTCTTCAAATTGAGACATGGGCTTGATAGTAGACTAAGCAACAATCTCAAAAACATAAAAATCATCAAAATCTATAGCAAAACATACCTTAATTTTGCATGTAGAAAGCCGAATGCCCTAGCAAATTTCTCTTTTTTTTCTTTCTTCAATTTCGGCACCCAAATAAGATGATAGCATTCATCTTTTCTTTTTTTTTTTATAATAAAAACATATTATTCATTTTACTAAATTAACCTTTTATAACATAAAAGACAAATATAATTCAATGTCATTTTTGTCCATTAACAAACCAATAACTTATAAATGGCTTAATTGCCATATAAGGCCTCCACCTTTACAAAGCCACAACACATTGATACCTTAACAAATAGCAAGAAATTTTCACATTTAATGCAATTCAATCCTTTTGTTAAATTAAACACACAAACGGACAAATTAACTTACGGAAATTTTAACACATGCATAATCATTTATCGGAGGCACAGAAAATAATATTAAAAACATTATATGGACTCTGATTTGTGATCCCGATACCACTGTTCCGGCTTGGGTATAAACCGAACTATTACAATTCTCCCCCCTTAGGGATTTTCGCCCCCGAAAATCTGACCGTTAAACAGATTCAGATATTGCTGTCTCATTGAATCTTCAGGCTCCTACGTTGCCTCTTCAATTCCGCGTTGATTCCATTATATTTTCAATAATGGAATTTTATTGTTTCTCAACTGTTTCATTTCATGAGCAAAAGTACAGATAGGTTCCTCTTCATAAGACATATCAGATCAGCTTTCAATTTTAGATGGGGCAATCACAAGTGACGGATCAGATCGATATCTACGGAGCATCGAGACATGAAATACATTGTGTGTCTTTTCTAGCTCAGAGGGCAACCTTAATCCATATGCAACCGGCCCAACTCGTTCAATAATCTCATACGGCCCGATGAACCTTGGACTTAACTTCCCTTTACGTCCAAAATGGAGCACTTTCTTCAACGGAGATTGTAACACCCCAAACCCGGCCCATTCACGCCGACCGAATTTAGAATACCACTGCGGAACACTTTCAAAAATATTCTTACTTAATAGTGAAAACTGTGGAAAAATTTGTTTCCTTTAATAAAACATTTTCGTGACTTGAAATATTCTAAGTAAAAATTGAAGTTTGTTGTAAAAATATCGGATTCAAACTTTACTTGAGAAAATAAAACCATTTGCAATCAACATTTAAATTGTCCATCCATAATAGAGCATAATAATAAAGATGCTTAATAAGAGTACTTAAGTACTTTAATGGGGCTTTTTACATTAAACACTTAATCAGAATAATGAAAATGTAGATACTTAATTAATCAAAATATCCTTTTTCATGAGAATCCGCTTCCGCATGACCACCTTTGTATCCACTCCGACCCGGTCCAAAATCACGATCACCTGAAAGGTTTAGAAAAATTGGGTGAGTCACCAAGACTCGTGCATAGTTAGTACACATGTCCTCACATATGGGCTTGACCCATATCCACACAGTCCATACACTTGAATATGCAATTATGAAACTCAACCCATGCTTATATATATATAAAAATATAAATATACCATGGCAATATATTACTTGAAACACACATACATAACATGTCATCACATTTTTGTACATTCATCAATAATCATTTGTTACCACGATCACTGAAAGGTTAATACCATAACCACTAACCTGATTATTCAATCACCCACCTTCGGTATCCACACTCTTAGCCCTTATTTCGGTTAACATGCACAACATATACATTTACATAAAATAACATATATAACAAACAAGAGTACAGTGCGATAACTACGCACCTGACTATAGCGAGATCTTGATCTATCGAATCAAACAAAATCTAAAATCCTGAAACTTGTCCTACTGCTGTCGATTTGCCTTGCGCACTTCAATTCGAAAGACTCCTTTCATGCTCCTTAACACTAGCTACACACAAAAAGAGCACATCACTATGGCCTTATACACATTTGGCCACCCTTAAAACCAAGGTCAACATTCGGTTATCATCAAAACCCAAAATATAGCCTATGGCCGAGAGTCATACTTCCTTACCTTGCTTATTTCGATCCCGAAACACCACTTGTTCCTGTCGATTTGCTCCCGAAGTTATCGAAATTCCTACTAAAACATTGTTAGGATCGGCTAATACCCACATCTATGAACAATGGTCCTTAGCTGAATGTTATACTTACCATTTACCGTGAATAGTCGAACCCTGAAGACTCCTTTTTAAAGCCCTAACACTGGCCACACAAAAGAACACTTATGAAAGCTTATTGTACATTCGGCCCTTTTTAGAAATCAAGGTTTAACCATTGATTTTGGCACTTTAATGGAAAGAAATCCAAACCGATTGTTAGGAGAGAACTTACTTACCAAAACGATCGAAGAGATCACAAACACATAGTCGATAGCACCTTCAATCAAGATTTGGCTAAGGTGTTTCGGCACTAATAATGGAGAGAAAAAGAGTGAAGAAAGAGGCTATGGTTCAAATGGTAATAAAACATACGGCTAACAGCAATGAAAGAAACTTTTGCTAGCCGACATACTCCCTAGCTTCTCAAACTTGTAACAAAAGAAGAAGAATTAAGCTCTCTTGAGTTTCGGCTATGGACCAACATAGAGGATTTGGCTTATGTCAAAAAGATAGAGAGAGAGACCAAATAGCATTCGGCAGCAAGCTAGACACTTCACAAAAGAATTTGGCACCTCCTTTTCTACAAGAAAATCGACCAAGATAGCCCCTAGAGAGATGCTTCACTCGGCCATGCATTAAAAGCAAAGAAAGGAAAAACCAAAAATCAATAATTCGGCCATGCTTTTGCAATTCAAAGCCGGCCATACCTCTCTCATGCTTCCAACGGTCATGCTCTCCCTTTTGCTAATTTCAAACATCAATTACTATTGTTTAATCTTTCTCCTATCACCATACCTATAATAAACTAACAAAATATAACCCATACCTTACCATTTCCTATACATAATATAAATATAATAATAAAACCATTACCCCATCACTTATCCTCTTTCTTCACCATAAAATAAATAATAGAAACAATAAAAATAAAAGAATAATGCCCCATACTCCCAATATACATAAATAAAATAAAACAAGCAGCAGCTCCTTATGCTGCATGCGTGCATGGGCCATGTAGCCCTTTCCCACGCTGGCACAAAAAAGAAAAACCCATGCCTTGCTGCTCCCAGGTCTCGAACCCGAGACCTGAGGAAGCATCTCCAAGCCTTCTGCCACTCGACCCTTTGCGCATTTCATGTAATTAAACGCGTTGAAATTCTTTTAAACTATCCTTCGCTGGCTCCTTATGCTTTAGCACTAAAAGTAAAAATAGAATGCCTCAAGTGCGACCCCCAAGACTCGAACACGAGCGCTCCTAGACGTAGCTCACCAGCAATGTCCTTAGCCACTCGGCCACTTTGAATTTCATGCTAATGTCGCGTCAATAATTTGTTTTAAGCCCTCACTCGCAGGCGTCCCTTGCTTGACACAAAAACAAAACAAAACGCAATCAAGCGCTACCTTCAGGACTCGAACTCGAGACCTCTTTGCCGAAGTCACCAACACGACCTGTGCCACTTACCAACTGGACTTTCATGTCCATTTACGCTCACTAAATTCTTTTAAAGCCTCCTTAGCTCATCACACCATACAACACAAAAATAAAAACCTATACGCCCAACGTTACTCGAACCTCTGACCATGCTTGGCGCCAATCCCAAGCTTTAAGTGGCACACGAAAACCACTTTACCAGGGCATTTTATATGCCATAACCTTTCAAAATTTATTCTTAAGGCCTCATTTCTTATTTTCCTCTTTTAACCCTCAAATTTTCAAAATTTTCCAAAGCATCCCATTTCAATCCTGGAGTTTTAGGAACTCCTAAAACACATCCAAACCACTTTTAAGGCCTGCTAACACTTTAGTTATTCTCCAAATGCACAACCCCTATTTCAGGATATTACAGAGACACTTTCAGAAATACTTTGTCGCCGATCTCAAATTCTATTTCTTTTCGTTTCAAGTCTGCATAAGACTTCTGACGATCAGATGCTGCTTTCAAACAATCTCGAATCAGTTTCACTTTCTGTTCTGAGTCTTTTATCAAATCAATCCCATGAAGCTTCTTTTCACTAAGTTCGGTCCAATACAGAGGTGTACGACATTTACGTCCGTACAAAGCTTCATAAGGTGCCATTTCGATACTTGACTGACAACTGTTATTGTATGCAAATTCAATCAATGGCAGATACTGTTCCCACATACCGTTAAACTCAAGTATACAACATCTTAACATATCTTCAAGAATCTGAATTTAGTAGGATACTCAGGAAGCTCAAAATAGTCGTATAATGCCAACGTCCCAAATGAGGTCTTACATGAAATCGGATATCGATGCCTACGTCCCAGATGTGGTCTTACAAGAAATCTCAAATCAACGCCAATGTCCCAGACGTGGTCTTACATGATAAAAATAGAAGAAATACCTATGTCATGACATAGCTAATCCTATCTATTCCTTTGGTTCATACGAGACTTTTCGGATATTATCACTAAGTAATCCTTTTCTCAGAATTCATGAACAGATCATATCATGAGTATTCATTAATAACAATAATCATAAGAACATACATAATTCAATACGAATACGTTTATTTGCATAATCACTTACCTCGGATTCAATTTAACAGAAACAGAAACGACTACTCGGTTACTTTTGCTTTCCCTCAATTTAAATCTGTTTTCCTCGATTATTGATCTATACATATTCAGAATTAACTCTTTTATTCACTAACTTATTCAATTCAAACCAAAGACACACATTTTGGGCTATTTACAAATTAACCTCACATTTGCACAATTTATTGATTTAGTCCATTTTTCTCAAAACATCAAATTCACAAAATCATTACACATCGAAGCTTAGCTGAATGCATATATACATCATACAAGCCCATATTTTCCATCAAATTTGTATTTTAGTCCCTCAAATTACTATTTTCTCAATTTAGCCCTAATTAGCTAAATTCATAAAAAATTCAAGAATAAAGTATGTTCATCTAGCTTAAGTCTTTCATTTAAAACATAAATCATCACAAAGCTCAACATAACATCAATGACATATCTCATGAACAACATCAATTCTTCAAATTCAGATATGGGTTTGATAGTAGACTAAGCAACAATCTCAAAAACATAAAAATCATCAAAATCCATAGCAAAACATACCTTAATTTTGAATGTAACAAGCCGAAAGCCCTAGCAAATTTCTCGTCTTTTTCTTTCTTCAATTTCGGCACCCAAATAAGATGATAGCATTCATCTTTTCTTTTGTTTGTTATAATACAAACATATTATTATTCATTTCACTAAAGTAACCTTTTATAAACATAAAAGACAAATATAATTCAATGTCATTTTTGTCCATTAACAAACCACTAACTTATAAATGGCTTAATTGTCATATAAGGCCACCACCTTTACAAAGCCACAACACATTGATACCTTAACAAATAGCAAGCAATTTTCACATTTAATGCAATTTAATCCTTTTGTTAAATTAAACACACAATGTAATATCCTGAAAATGGGCTTATGCATTTATGCTTAATTATATGAAATAGCATGCTTGAGTATGTTGTGAATGTGTATAATGAAATTTGTGAACCTTAGAAAATAGGTGAGAGCCTCGGGAAATATTAAGTTTTAAGTTTTAATAAAAGAGATAAGTTGATAGGGTCTTAAGAGAAAATGTATGTGAAAATATACACACGAATTAGCTTGTCAAAGTGGCTTGGAGGCGCCACTTAAAGCCCATACAAGTGACGCTACCAACGTGTGCCAATGGGCCAGAGTTCGAGCAACGTGGGAAGCATTGGAGACTTTTATTTTTGTGCCAAGAAGGGGAACCGGGCTGAGGAGGCTTTAAAGGAATTTTTAGGGGAGTATTGCCACAAGAAATCGTGTGGTAAAATGGCTGCGAGGCGCCACTTAAGGGCTTGGTGAAAGACGCCAGGTGCAGGGGGTAAGGGCCTTGGTTCGAGTTACGAAGGAGGCAGGAAGAAGCGTTTATTTTTACGTCAAGAAGGCGCTAGACTAAGAAGGTCTTAAAAGAAATTATGGGTGAGTCATGTCACAAAAAACACCTTGGCAAAGTGGCTTGGGCAAGTGACGCCTTAAGCTATGGGAAGAGGGCTCGGGTTTGAGTCCTAACAGGGGAGTATTTTTATTTTTTGTATTCGCGTTAGGGAGAAGGAGCAGTGGACGGCACATGGGACTTTCAATTGGAGGAGGATAAGCTTTGTTATTTTGTTTAAAATTCGGCTAAGAGTAGGATAATGGGATTTTATTTTATTTATTTTATCTTAGGAAGATAAGGGATAATGTGAGGGTTTATTTTATTTTATTTGATAAAGTGGTAAAGAGTTAAAATAGGAGTTTAATAAGTGGGGAAGTGGTGGCCGTTTGTTGGACTCTAGGGGCTTGCATATTCGGTTGTAGGGGAAGGCATAAGTGCAGAATTTTAGTTAGTAAAGGTGCTTATCTTGCCGCCGAAACTTTGAGTAAATTCTCTCTTTTTCTTTTTTGTAAAATTGAAGCCGAATTCCCCTTTGTTACCACTGCCGAAATTTCTTCTACTTTCCCCTACTCTTCTCCTCATTCTTTCAACATCAAATCTATTTCTATTCTATTTGAAGCCATAGCCGAATATCAATGGGCTATATTCTCTTCTCCTTGCCGCATGTCACAAAAGCCAAAACCCCTCTATCATTGTTTTCTTATAGACGAATAGTGTGTCGATTCAAGAAAAAGGGATTTGCCGATTTCATTCTTGAGGGTAAGAATTCTCTTGTCATTATTTTTTTCAATTAAGCTGAAAGTTCAAGACTAATTCCTTAATGATCTTTGGCCGAAACTTTGGAAAATGGTTTTGGGATTTGGTAGTTGTCGACTATAAGGAGGATATCTCTCGGGTTTTGTCCAAGTCAACTACTTTGGGATTTAAGGATCTAGGTAAGACAATAAAGTATTCGGCCTTAGGCCATTTTATTATGATTAGATCTATTATTTAAAAGCCGGAGGCTAATCTGTTATGTGATCTAGTGTTAGCCGGTTACAAGGAAGAGAGTCTACAACGTTTCGGGACTTGATTTGTAGGCAAATCGACAGCAAGATAAGGATTTAAGTGTGTTAATCCTTCGGGATTTGGTTGTTTGGCCTAATAGGCTTTTCCCTAAAATGCTAAGTGTGGCCGAATGTAGGGAGTTAAAGATCTCGAGCGATAGATCGGATTTTGGATTTCAAAGTGAATTTGTTAAGTTTAATCAGTGTGTATCCCACACTATCTTTTAATAAGATTTATGGCAATATGTAATATGAGCATGTTTATAAGAATGTGAATATGGCTAATGTACCATGCTATGGTACAAAGTACCCAGGTACATTTCCTACTCCTACTAGGATTATGAATACATGATATATATAATATATGAAAAGAGATAAGAATGTGAATTAAGGCATGATGTGCATGATATGTATGATATGGGGCATTTGGGTTATATGAAAAAGGGGAAGTGAATGTGGTGACTCCGGTCATATTATCTGAATGTGGTGACTTCGGTCACATTATCTGAATGTGGTGACTTCGGTCACAATTATTTAATCCGGTGGCTATGCCACGAATTTTATAAGGGCGATGAGCACGTCGACTGCAGCGACTGCCTTCGATGGTGTGTAGCGGATGGAGGGTTGACTTAGTAGTCCTCACGGTGTGCAGGTTGGTACGGGTGACGTGTAGCAGATGGCTATCTATTTTTGGGTTCGGGTTGCATCATCTTTTCTATCTATTATATAAATACGTATGTGATATGATAATGTATGCCTGGATTGTTAAATTTTAGTGTTGGTTACACATTGAGTCTGTTTGACTCACCCCGTTGTGGGAACATTTTTCAGGTGATGAACAGTGGTGGACCGGGTCGGCAGGAGCTTAGTGGTGGCCATGCTCATCAAGAATTTAGTTTATTTGGACTTTTTATTTCTAAGTACCTTGAATTTTATTTTGGGTTTTAATTTGATGTAATAAGGCCATAGTGAACTATTTTATTGCTGTTTTATTTATTATGTTACGAAATTTTATTTATTAAAGATTAAGTAAATTTATTTTTAATAAACTCTAAGTGTTTTGTCACCTAAAACATAAGGGTTCCAATCTAAGATAAACTTGTTTTCAACTCGAGCCCAACCCAAAAACAATCTTTCTTTCAAAACACACTGTTTTCCAAAGTAACAAAAGAATTTTGAACCGGTTTACATCAAGAAACATACCAGATCCGGTCAGGGCTCGTAGGCCGAGTTTGGGGTGTTTCAATTTGGTATCAGAGCCCAGTTTTAAACTCTCAGCCTGGGGTTTAAGGCCCAAAACGTTTTCGAATCGAGCCTAAATAAGTTTTATAAAAATATTTTATGAAATCAGCAGGTTTTTCTGGCATGGAACCTAAGTCTCCGACCCGCAGTCCACCAGGTAAGTACTTCTATCCATTTGTGTGACTTAAAGTATGAACTGTAGAAGGGTAGAAATGGAACGTAGAATAGTATGATAGGTACTTGAACCCCAGGACTAGTTTTCCCCAACTACTACATTGGACTTCAGGCCTAATTAAACAAACCTGTGACTAAGTCGCCGAGTTAGGGTGTGGCAACCCTTCTGCGCATGTCTAGGATTGGATCCGGAAGAGCCTGGTACTTAAGCAGTCCTAGTGACTCACCTCCTCTTCGCTGGAATCCTACCTAGTGCGTAGCTTCGGTTCACCCTAACCAAGAGGACTCAGTCACAGGCTAAACCCAGTAACTAAAACCCGAAAGAGAACTAGCCGTATTTTTATAAAAATCCTAGTTTTAAAACTCTTAAAATTACCCTTTTAATTAGTAAGAACTATTTTTACAAAATTTTTCGAAAAATTTCCGATTTATAAAAAATTACGTAAATACCCTTGGTTGTGAAATTACAAAAATGCCCTTGGTTTATAAAATGTCTAAACTACTCATAATTTTATCAAAAATTTCCTTACTTTATGACAAGTCCAAAAACCCTAATTTGCAAGATATCAAAATACCATGATTTTGGAAAATTATGAAATTGCCCCTAACCTACAAATTACCAAAATGACCCTAATTTCCAAAATTTTTGCAACATCACCGTTTTTGAAAACAAATTCTCAAAAATAACCCTCAAAGTTTTACAAATTTTGAAATACCCGGAATTATTAAAACTCTACAAATTTACCCTGGTTTATTACCGAAATACCCCCGAGTTTCAAAAATTACCGAAGTACCCCCAGATTTCAAAATTTCCAAAATACCCTCAGGAATGCAAAATTACCAAAATTCCCTTATTGACAAAATCACCAAGGAACCTTATTTTGAAAAATTATGAAAATACCCCTGTAGGACAAATTACGAAAATACCTTTGGGGTAGGAATAGACAAAACTATAGAAATAATGAATGTGTATGGTAGATACTACCAAATGAATGGTTGGATGAATGTGCTTCTCTGAATTAGGATAGAGAACTTGAACGAAAACTTTGATTGATCGAAAGAACTACTCTTAAACTCCTTTCATAAAATTTCTTCGCGGATAATAAGTGAAACAAGGACTAATTCATAAAACTTTTTAATCAGATCGTGACGATAGAAATGAGTTCTAGAGGACGTGGTCGTCGTGGACGCGGTAGAGGCAGGATGACCGTGTCAGAACCCGTTAGATCGGGTCAAGGGTCTGACAATGAAGTACCACCGCCACCACCACCAGCTGTTGGTGCTGAATGGCAAGATCAGACGGGGGATGATGCTGTATCGCAGGCTGTGCTACAAGTTCTTGAAATGGTGGCTGGCGCAGGTGGGAATATGGGAGCTCGAAAATCTGTACCCGAGCGACTTCGTGCCAATAGAGCTGAAGTATTTCATGGCATATCTGGTGTAGCACCCAGAACGGCTGAATATTGGTTGGAGGCAACCGAGCGCATTATGGATGAGCTCGATCTAACCCCTGAGGAGAAGTTGAAAGGAATGGTGGCGCTGTTACGAGATGAAGCGTATCAATGGTGGTTAACAGTTCGGGATGGTGCCACAGCTGAGGATCTGACCTGGGAGTATGTTAAGGCGGCGTATTTGAAGAAGTATGTTGGAACCAGATATACTGATGCGCAGAGGAAGGCTTTTCTGGGGCTGGTTCAAGGGAATAAGTCTGTAGAGGAGTATGAAGCAGAATTTCTAAGGTTGAGCCGATATGCTCGAGGAGTAATGGCTATGGAGCATGAGCGGTGTGTCCGGTTCGAAGACTGTTTAAGGGATGATCTGAGGTTGTTGATAGCTCCACATCAGGAGCGGGAATTTTCTGCGTTAGTAGAAAAGGCAAAAGTAGCTGAGGGAATTAAGGATTCTACAAAGTAGATTTAGGCAGAAAAGAAGTTTTGGATCGTCTGGATCAGCGGGGAATGTTTAAAAGAGGCCTAGAGTCGACAGGCCGCGAGGTCAGCAAGTGGCTACAGGAGGGCAGTATCGTACTTGTGATCAGTGTGGGAAGAAGCACTTAGGTGAGTGTTGGAAAAAGATGGGAGGATGCTTTAAGTGTGGGTCCAAGGACCATATGATCAAGGACTGTCCTATGAAACCGGATAGGAATCGACCAGCAGCTCAGAATGTTAATCAAGCTGGTAGAGGTGGACAGCAGCCGCTGTGAGGTTGTGCTTCGAACAATAGAGGGAATGGTGCCGGCAGAGGACGTGGAACATTGGGCAGAGGTGTTACTGAGGCTAGACAGCCGGGTTTAGTATATGCAGTTCGCCGGAGGAAGGATAGAGACGCGCCGGACGTCATAACCGGTACTTTTTTTATTTATGGCAAGCCCTATTTTACTCTGATTGATGTGGGCTCGACCCATTCTTATGTTGCATGTAGTGTAGTCGAGACATAGGCCTAGACTTTGAACTCTCTGATAAGCAGATGACTGTAGTAAGCCCATTAGGCCAAACTGTAGTGGTGAATAAGACCTTTCGGAGTGTACCTCTAGAGATTCAGGGAGTGAACTTTCGGGCTGACTTAATGGAACTACCCTTCGGGGAGTTCGAACTCATACTTGGTATGGATTGGTTGGTAGAGCACCGGGCCGTGTTGGATTGTGCGGCTAAGCGAATGGAGTTAAGGACCCCGGAGGATGAAGTAGTGGGTATGATAGGAGAAAGAAGAAACTACTTGTCTAATGTAGTTTCAGTACTAAAGGCTGAAAAGATGGTGCGGAAAAGGTGCAAGGCGTTTTTAGCCTTCATAAGTGCGCTAGAAGGAAAGGAAAAAGATGTTAGTGGAGTTAGAACTGTAAGGGATTTTGGAGATGTGTTTCCAGAAGAATTGCCAGGAATACCCCCAGATAGGGAGGTGGAATTTAGAATTGACTTGCTACCGGGAACAGCTCCTGTGTCAATTGCCCCGTACAAAATAGCACCAAAGGAGTTGGTTGAGCTCAAGGCTCAAATCCAAGAGTTGCTTGACTGTAGGTTTATCCGGCCCAGTGTGTCTCCGTGGGGAGCACCTGTCCTGTTTGTGAAGAAGAAGGATGGAACTATGCGTATGTGCATAGACTATCGTCAGTTGAATAAGCTGACCATCAAGAACAAGTATCCTTTGCCAAGGATAGATGACTTGTTCGATCAGCTTAAGGGGGCCGCAATTTTCTCAAAAATAGATCTACGGTCGGGATATCATCAGCTAAAGGTAAAGGAGGCAGATATCCATAAGACAACCTTTAGGACAAGATACGGCCATTATGAGTTTGTAGTAATGCCGTTTGGATTGACATGATGAATCGGGTCTTTCAACCCTACTTGGATAGGTTCGTCATTGTGTTTATCGACGACATCCTAGTGTACTCCAAGTCTGAAGAGGAACATGATGAGCATCTTCGGGCTCTATGCCAAATTCAGCAAGTGTGAATTTTGGCTGAAGGAAGTTACGTTTTTGGGACATGTGGTATCCGCAGAAGGAATAAGGGTGGATCCTCGAAAGATTGAGGCAGTGTTGGATTAGAAACCACCTAAGTCAGTGGCGAAGATCCCTAGTTTCTTAGGTTTGGCAGGCTATTATAGAAGGTTCATGGAAGGGTTATCATCAATAGCCGCGCCTTTGACAAAGTTGTTGAGGAAGGAAGTACCCTTTGTATGGACGGATAAGCAACAGGAGAGCTTTGATAAGCTCAAGAAGGTTTTGAATGAAGCTCCAGTGTTAATTCAGCCGAAGGCAGGAAAAGATTTTGTGGTGTACTGTGACGCTTCGCACACGGGATTAGGCTGTGTTCTAATGCAAGATGGGAAAGCAGTCGCTTATGCGTCTCGACAGTTAAGGCCGCATGAGGTTAACTACCCAACCCATGACTTGGAATTGGCAGCAGTGGTTTTCGCTCTTAAGGTTTGGAGGTACTACCTTTATGGAGAAAAATCGATAATCTACACAGACCACAAGAGCCTCAAGTATCTGTTGACTCAGAAGGAGTTAAACTTGAGATAGCGAAGGTGGGTGGAATTGCTGAAGGATTATGACTGTTCTATAGAGTATCACCTGGGCAAGGCGAATGTAGTGGCGGATGCCCTAAGTCGGAAGGTTGTGTCGGATCTGAGGGTGATGTTTGCACATTTGAGCTTGTATGATGATGAAAGTCTGTTGGCGGAGCTACAAGTTAAGCCGACGTGGTTGAATGAGGTTAAAGAGGGACAGTTGGTTGATGATGAGTTAAGTGCTAAGTTACAGCAAGTACAGAATGGAGAGTTAGAGGATTATGGTGTTAATGATGAGGGAGTATTGTGCTTCAAGGGAAAAGTCTGTATGCCGAGGGACGAGGAGTTAAGACAGAGGATTCTTCGAGAAGCGCATAGTAGCCCTTATGCTATGCATCCTGGAGGCACTAAGTTGTACAGAGATCTAAAAGAACAATTTTGGTGGCCTGGTTTGAAGAAGGAAGTTACAGAATTCGTTGGAAAATGTCTAACGTGTCAGCAAGTTAAAGCTGAACACCAAGTTCCTTCCGGATTACTTCAGCCAATCGAGATTCCGTAGTGGAAATGGGAGAGAATCACCATGGACTTCGTTAGTGGGCTTCCCCTTACGATTACTAAGAAGGACTCGGTATGGGTGATAGTGGATCGGTTGACTAAGTCCGCGCATTTTATGCCAGTGAGAGTTGACTATTCCCTGTAAAAGTTGTCAAAATTGTATGTGGCAGAAATTGTAAGGTTGCATGGTGTTCCGGTGTCAATCATCTCGGATAAGGACCCAAAGTTTACTTCTCGATTCTGGAAGGCGCTACATCAGGCGCTAGGCACTAAGTTAGATTTCACTACGGCTTTTCATCTACAATCAGACGGGCAGTCTGAGCGGGTAATACAAGTGTTAGAGGATATGTTGAGAGGCTATGTGATGGATTTCCGAGGAAGTTGGGAAGACTATTTGCCTCTACCAGAGTTCGCCTACAACAACATCTATCAGGCTAGTATTCGGATGGCACCGTATGAAGCGTTGTATGGTCGGAAGTGTCGGACTCCTACATGTTGGACGAAATTGGGAGAATGACGAGTTTTGGGTCCAGAGTTAGTGGTAGAATTCGAAGAGAAAGCTGAGATAATTCGAGCACGGTTGAAGAAAGCATCTGATCGGCAAAAGTCGTACGCGGATCTCAAACGAAAAGAGATAGAATTTGATGTGGGAGATCAAGTATTTCTCAAAGTTTCGCCTTGGAAGAAGGTGATGAGATTTTGTCGAAAAGGGAAGTTAAGTCCGAGATTTATAGGACCTTATAGGGTTTTGAAGCGGGTTGGACCAGTGGCATATCAGTTGGAGTTGCCACTGGAGTTGAAGCAGATGCACGACGTATTCCATGTGTCCATGCTACGTTGTTATCGATCGGATCCATCTCATGTTGTACCGGTTGAAGAGGTGGAGCTAAGGCCAGATTTGTCCTACGAGGAAGAGCCGATTCAGATTGTGGAACGAGATGTGAAAGTGTTTCGAAGGAAGTCAGTTCCTTTAGTCATAGTATTATGGAGAAATCATGGATCAGAAGAGGCTTCGTGGGAGCCAGAAGAAGCGATGCGACAGCAATACCCTCACTTATTTCAGCCAGGTAATTTCGAGGACGAAATTATTTTTTAAAGAGGGTAGAACTGTAATATCCTGAAAATGGGCTTATGCATTTATGCTTAATTATATGAAATAGCATGCTTGAGTATGTTGTGAATGTGTATAATGAAATTTGTGAACCTTAGAAAATAGGTGAGAGCCTCGGGAAATATTAAGTTTTAAGTTTTAATAAGAGAGCTAAGTTGATAGGGTCTTAAGAGAAAACGTATGTGAAAATAGACACAAGAATTAGCTTCTCAGAGTGGCTTGGAGGCGTCACATAAAGCCTATACAAGTGCCGCTACTAACGTGTGCCAATAGGCCAGAGTTCGAACAATGTGGGAAGCATTGGAGACTTTTATTTCTGCGCCAAGAAGGGGAACTGTGCTGAGGAGGCTTTAAAGGAATTTTTAGGGGATTATTGCCACAAGAAATCATGTGGTAAAGTGGCTGCGAGGCGCCACTTAAGGGCTTGGTGAAAGACGCCAGGTGCAGGGGGTAAGGGCCTTGGTTGGAGTTGCGAAGGAAGCAGGAAGCAGCGTTTATTTTTGCGTCAAGAAGGCGCTGGGCTAAGAAGGTCTTAAAAGAAATTCTGGGTGAGTCATGTCACAAAAAACGCCTTCGCAAAGTGGCTTGGGCAAGTGACGCCTTAAGCTATGGGAAGAGGGCTCGGGTTCGAGTCTGGTGGGTAGCAAGAGGAGTATTTTTATTTTTGTATTCTGGCGTTAGGGAGAAGGAGCAGTAGACGGCACATGGGACTTTCAATTGGAGGAGGATAAGCTTTGTTATTTTGTTTAAAATTCGGCTAAGAGTAGGATAATGGGATTTTATTTTATTTATTTTATCTTAGGAAGATAAGGGATAATGTGAGGGTTTATTTTATTTTATTTGATAAAGTGATAAAGAGTTAAGGAGTTTAATAAGTGGGGAAGTGGTGGCCGTTTCTTGGACTCTAGGGACTTGCATATTCGGTTGTGGGGGAAGGCATAAGTGTAGAATTTTAGTTAGTAAACGTGCTTATCTTGCCGCCGAAACTTTGAGTAAATTCTCTCTTTTTCTTCTTTGTAAAATTCAAGCCGAATTCCCCTTTGTTACCACAGCCGAAATTTCTTCTACTTTCCCCTACTCTTCTCTTCATTCTTTCAACACCAAATCTATTTCTATTCTATTTGAAGCCATAGCCGAATATCAAGTGGCTATATTCTCTTCTCCTTGCCGCAGGTCACAAAAGCCAAAACACCTCTATCATTGTTTTCTTATAGACGAATAGTGTGTGGATTCAAGAAAAAGGGATTTGCCGATTTCATTCTTGAGGGTAAGAATTATCTTGTCATTATTTTTTTCAATTAAGCCGAAAGTTCAAGACTAATTCCTTAATAATCTTTGGCCGAAACTTTGGAAAAAGGTTTCGGGATTTGCTAGTTGTCGACTACAAGGAGGATATCTCTCGGGTTTTGTCCAAGTCAACTATTTTGGGATTTAAGGATCTAGGTAAGACAATAAAGTATTCGGCCTTAGGCCATTTTATTGTGATTAGATCTATTATTTAAAAGCCAGAGGCTAATCTGTTATGTGATCTAGTGTTAGCCGGTTACAAGGAAGAGAGTCTACAACGTTTCGGGACTTGATTTGTAGGTAAATTGACAGCAAGGTAAGGATTTAAGTGTGTTAATCCTTCGGGATTTGGTTGTTTGGCCGAATAGGCTTTTCCCTAAAATGCTAAGTGTGGCCAAATGTAGGGAGTTAAAGATCTAAGGCAGTAGATCGGATTTCGGGATTTCAGTGAATTTGTTAAGCGAATCAGGTGTGTATCCCACACTATCTTTTAATAAGATTTATGGCAATATGTAATATGAGCATGTTTATAAGAATGTGAATATGGCTAAGTTGCCATGCTATGGTACAAAGTACCCAGGTACGTTTCCTACTCCTACTAGTATTATGAATACATGATATATATAATATGTGAAAAGAGATAAGAATGTGAATTAAGGCATGATGTGCATGATATGTATGATATGGGGCATTCGGGTTATATGAAAAAGGGGAAGTGAATGTGGTGACTCCGATCACATTATCTGAATGTGGTGACTTCGGTCACAATTATTGAATCCCGGTGGCTATGCCACGAATTTTATAAGAGGCGATGAGCGCGTCGCCGATCGCATCGGCGCCTTCGATGGTGTGTAGCGGATGGAGGGTTGACTTAGTAGTCCCCACGGTGTGCAGGTTGGTATGGGTGACGTGTAGCGGATGGCTATCTAGGTTTGGGTTCGGGTTGCATCATTTTTTCTATCTGTTATATAAATACGTATGTGATATGATAATGTATGCTGGATTGTTAAATTTTAGTGTTGGTTACACATTGAGTGCATTTGACTCACCCGTTGTGGGAACATTTTTCGGTGATGAGCAGTGATGGATCAGTCGGCGGGAGCTTAGTGGTGGCCATGCTCATCAAGAATTTAGTTTATTTGGACTTTTTATTTCTAAGTACCTTGAATTTTATTTTGGGTTTTAATTTGATGTAATAAGGCTATAGTGAACTATTTTATTGCTGTTTTATTTATTATGTTACGAAATTTTATTTATTAAAGATTAAGTAAATTTATTTTTAATAAACTCTAAGTGTTTTGTCACCTAAAACATAAGGGTTCCAATCTAAGATAAACTTGTTTTCAACTCGAGCCCAACCCAAAAACAATCTTTCTTTCCAAACACACTGTTTTCCAAAGTAACAAAAGAATTTTGAACCGGTTTACATCAAGGAACATACCAGATCTGGTCAGGGCTTGTGGGCCGGGTTTGGGTTGTTTCACACAAACAGACAAATTAACTTATGAAAATTTTAACACATGCATAATCATTTATCGGAGGCACAAAAAATAATATTAAAAAATTATACGGACACGGATTTGTGGTCCCAAAATCACTATTTCGACTAGGGTATAACCGGACTGTTACAATCAAACTCTCATTTTGGGTATTAATGGTATTAGCATTTTGAATATATGGCATGTATAGGGACTTGGTTATTCTGTTATATGTGTCATTGGTAATATGGCCAAGTGTATTGGCTTATATTGGTTAATAATTTCATTTTTGTATAAGGCTATGTAAGTTGCTAAATGTTGGTTAAGAGAATATTTATATATTGATACAATTCATGATCATGGAAACTTAAATGATATATGTTGATAAATTAAGATGTTAAAGCATGTTAGTTGTTAGCATGTGGATGTGATGTTGATACCTTGGTTGTGGATGTTTTGTTTGCCAAAGTATGTATGAATTGTGTCATTGAATTGTTGTAAGTGTAGGTGTAAATGAGGGTGAAAAATGGCTTGGTAAATTCCCTTACTTTTATCCATAATGGGCGTGTGTCTAGGCCATGTGTGACACACGGTCTGCCTCACAAGCATGTGTTTCAGCCGTGTGTCCCCTCCACCTTAATTGTTTTAAAATAGAATGTCCAGGATTGAGCACACAGGCAAGGACATGGGCGTGTGTCTCAGCCGTGTGTGCTACACGGCCTAGAACACAGGCGTGTTTCTTGGTCGTGTGAAACTTGCACTTATTTTGAATTAAATTAAATTACCACATGGCCTAGCACATGGGTGTGTGGCACGACCATGTGGGACAAGTCAGAGAGCACCCTAAATTGAACACGGTCTGAAGCACGGGTGTGTCCCAGGGTCACACGGGCGTATCCCTTGGACCACACCGGCATGTGAGCCCTGCAGTTAGTAAAAAATTTCTAAATTTTGTAAAAAATTCATGAGTTCTTGGTTTAGCCCCAAACCACTTGCAATGCACGTTTTGGGCCTCGTAGGCTCGTATTAGGGACTTTATGATTGAATGTGGATGGTTTTAATTTGGACGCAAAATTTGTGATTCAATTTGTATGAATGCTTGTGTTGTATATCATATAATGCCTCGTACTCTATTCCGGCATTGAATACGGGTAAGGGTCTAGCTTCAGCTGCCCTACCTCTTTTTAAATAAGTTACTCTGTTCCTTCTATTTGGACAACAAAATAAAGCCCCTATTGATCTTCTTTCTCACAAAGGGTGTACATATACTGTAATAGTGCCACGCCAAGCCATGTGCCTCTTTGTCCATATTTGATTATGAACTCGATTATCAATCATAATAAGCTCCCAACTGTTGGAATAAATTAGTTTGAAAACAGTTTTCTTGCATAGCGAAAAATAAAAACTTTAAAAATCGAGATGATTTGTGATATTTATAGCAATAAACCCTTCTATCGAAATCACACATGTGTTTTCGGCTAAACGAATCCTTATCGCTCCTGGATCTCAACCGAATAGCCTTCTCCGCTATTCTCATACAAATTGCTTCGAGTGTAGGCTTAAACAATTCGAATGAAACACATAACTAGAAATAGTTTTCTTTGCTTTCAGTGTTAAAGCAAAGTCTCAATGAATATAACCGATAGAATTGTTATTTGGGAAAATAGAATTTATACTTAGAGAATAAAATTCTTACTATTTTTGGGTAAAATAACAATATCTCAAAGTTTTGTCTATTTGGCCCTACTCGTGCCATCTATTTATAAGGAGAAAAGGTGAAACCCTAGTTGAATTGTATAAGTCTATTTCAAAGAGAAAAATGAACTCCTAGTCTAACTAGGAGTATAAGGGGCAGAAACCCTAGTTAATTATACTAGGGTTTATCGTCTCTAGTATTATCATGAGGAGCTTTTGGGCCTCTCCCATTTCGGGTCCAATTAAAAGTGTTTTAACCGAGTAATTTATAATTTGATCCAAACTTATATGTGTTTTTATATTTCCCAAAATAAACATTTTAAATTCATTTAAATAAATCAATTTCTCAATTAAATAATTTTCTCAATCCAATTCTAATTATGTTAAAATCATGACGACTTTACCGTAAAAGAATCTATTAGAAAATATATTCAATATTTCTACATTCAACGGATTCACTATGACCAAATGCTTTATTTCAATTTTCAAACTTCATTTAATTTGAAAACCATAAATTCTTTTTTAGGCCATTTTTATTTTGATTTTGCAGAAAACCACATTCGTTTCCAAAAGTTTTGCATTTCTCCATTTTTACCATTTCTATCCATTTTTGTTCATTTGATTCAACATGCAAATCATTTATGGTTTCAACAAGCTAGCAGAGAGATCGATTGGACATATACGATTAAGGCTCAAATAATTTATAATTAAGTTCCAACTTTTCATTTATTAATTTATAAACTCATTTAGTAACGAAGTCATTCCACTATAGTATCGTGATTGAGCTCTCCCCAACAACATACCATTACGAAAGTAGCTCGATCAGTGCTTGTCCAATGACCTTCTCATAAGTGTGTTACCCTCATAGAATATCCTTAACCTCTTCGGGATAAATTTGTTCTCCTAATATGATCCTATTTTATCTCATGGTAACCATTACATCTTCCTTCAAGAAAAGTCAATTACTATCAAATAGTAATCAAGTCATTCAACAATATGACAAACGACTCGTGGCCATGTTTACTTTTCATCAACCATGTAATACCAATTAGAGGATATCATTTACCCATATCTTGGGCTACGGATTTCACTATTGTGAATGACGCTACATACTGCAGAATTCATTTACCTAACGTACCAACTTTCAATTCCTTATCTATTTGAACTCGGGCTTTTCCTTACATCAAAGTATACGAGTCACGCATATATAGGCCGTCATCCTCTCAAGATTAAGGTATGCCACACTTTTGAATGTTAGAAGTGAATAAATCTATAAACATATTCAGGATCTATTTTCTTAGGTCCAGTCCGATGTACTATCAATCCAATCAGTTACATATATGTCTCTATCTTCTAAGAGTCAACCGCTCCAATGCCCAAGACAAGGCATCTCCCCAATTGTACTTGAGAGATGTCATATTAGTCTTTCAAATAGTTTTCTTATTTTCGATTAGACTAAGGACATGTTTAGGTTAATTCACTAATATAATTTGTCTTTCCGTATTACGATCCAACCATATAATACCGCTTAGCATTAATTAAACATTAGACAACCAATAAGCTAATATTTGTTTCTATTTTTCTTTACATGCAAAAACCATGTGAGTAAAATATACAAAGGGTATGAACATAATTCACGAATAATTTTATTAACCAATCTGGTCAAAAAAATTACAAGTGTACATAGACGAATATACTACATTTAGGACAACAGATACAACAAACTCCCACTTGCCCTAGTGAATTAGATGAGTCATGTTTTACGTTCTTGTGCCCTTCATATGTTTTTCAAAGAACTCTCTAGCTAGTAGAGTCTTGGTAAAACAAATCCCCAAGGTTTTTCCTCATATGCGATCTTGGACTACATCCACTATTCTGTCAAAAACTAATGTCTCCCTCATGATACTTTCTAACAATGTGCTTTGTCCTTATATTGTTTATGTAGGTTTTAGCTATATTCGCACTGTTATAGTGTCATAGCTTTTCTATACCTCATATTTGGCCCTCCATAGTAAAGTTAGCAGTGTAACCCTGCTTGACACTTATTCAAACTATAATCCAATCATCTAGGATAAAAACAAAACCCAATTTCGATTTCTTCATATCTCGACACATTTGGAAGTCTGAGTCGTTCTATACGATAGGAGAAAGATCTCCTTTGTATTACGCAAGCATATAATCCCTTGTTCTCTGTAAATACTTGAGTATATGCTTAACTTCTTGCCAGTGTATTATTCCTGGATTCGTCTGATATTGACTCATCAACCCCACTACGAAACAAAGATCTGGACGTATGACTTCCTATTACCGAAGCATAGAGAAAATTTCTCATGTTTTCTCTTTCTTCTATTGTCTTAGGAGAGTCCTTCAAAGAAAGATGAAATCTCGGTACAAATTGCTGATTTCCCTTCTTTGAATCATTCATTGCATAATATTCCAATATCTTGTCTATGTATAAAGCATGCGATAGTGCTATCACTTTGTTTTTTCGATCCCTTAAGATTTGAATACCTAAAATAAAATTAGCTTATCCTAAGTCTTTCACACTAAATTGTTGGGTTAACCATAGTTTAACCGATGAAAATGTTCCTACATCATTCCCAATGAGTAGAATGTCATCGACATACAGAACGAGAAAGACCACATTTCCATCCCCTGTACGTTTATAAACACAAGGTTAATCTACATTTTGCTTAAATCCAAAAGTCTTGATTGCTTTATCAAACCTTTGATTCCACGAGTGAATATTTCTTTAAGTCCATATATGGATCTAAGCAGTTTGCAAAATTTATGCCCATTTCCTTTAGCTATATATTTGGTAGGTTGCATCATGTAGATGCTCTATTCAAGATAGTCATTCAAGAATGCTGATGGAGCTCGAAACTAACTATTATTTCGACAAAGGAAAGTGCACCTATCGAATAGTAGTATAGTTGTGGTGAGTCCGGAATATCGTATCCTCAAGGACCAAGAGTACTAGTATTAACTATCTTTTTATTATCTAGCCCAATAATTAAGGGGATTTATTTTTAATTTTTAATTAACTAACTAATTTAACTAACTATGAACACGACAAAGAGTAAATTGGGAAAATACTTTTAGACAACTTTATATGAGATAGGCAATACCTAAGGAAGAATCCACCTAGACTTCACTTATTACTTTTGATTCATGCGATTTATTCACTTGACTTAATTCGTAGAAATCCCTAATTTATATTAATATATCTTTCAAGACTGAAAACAAATGACTCTAGTTTGATTAATTGAAACCTTTTCTAATTAAAACCCCTTTTGTCGCATTAACTCGATCTATAGATTCCCTTATTAGGTTTGACCCTAATCCGGCAGGTTTTCGTCACCCTATTTCTAGGGTTGCAATCAACTCTGCTTAATTGTGTTGATCTACTCTTAAACAGGGACTTTTGCTCCACTAAATAAGCACATTCGACTTGAATCAAGAACCTGAATTATCAAAACAAGAATAAGAACCCACAATTAAGAATAAGCATAAGCATTTATCTCATAAATAAAATAAGAATAAGACCTGTCTTAGGTTTCATTCCCTTAGGTATTTAAGGGATTTAGTTCATACTAAAAGAGGGAAACATATTTGAATAGGGAAAACAACAAAACATAAGAAAACCTAAAAACTTCTAAAGAACTTGATGGGAGATCCTCAGTCTTGATGGAGATCCTTCTCCTAAGCTATTCCCGACGGCTATCTTAAAGTATTTTCTCCTTCAACTTGCCATCTATTTGACGTCCTGTCAAACTCTCCTTTTAGGTTGCCCCCTAAGGTGTTTATATAGGCTTTGAGATGCCTTACTTGGCCCACAAGTATCCTATTCTGAATAGAATTCATCCTGGTTTTGGCAGGGACACCCCCGTGGTGGACTCCTTCGGCCGTGTGATCTGTCCGTGGTCGATAGTCCAGGCCGTGTGATTTACTATGTAGGCCCATTTTGCCCCTTTTTGGCCTGTTTCTCTTTCTTTTTGACTTTCTAAGCTCTTCTAAGTATAAAACATGAAATTAAGAGATTAGGAGTATCAAATTCAACAAATTCAATGGAAAATCATCCAAAATTAAGCCAAGCATGGGGTTAAAATATGTGTAAATTATGGTTTATCAAATGCTATCTCAACATCCATTTTCAAAATATCATAATTGAGAGTCGTTGCAATGGATAACAATATGCAGATTGACTTGAGCATGGAAATCGAAGAGAAGGTTTCTTCATAATCTATACCTTTTTTTTTAAGTAAACCTTTTGCAACATGTTTGACCTTATAAGTTCCCACCTTTCCATCAGCATTTCTTTTCTTCTTGTAGAACGACTTACATCATATGGGTTTTATCCCTTTCGATAAGTCTACATGTTCTCACACTGTAACATCCTGAAAAGGGCCTATGCATTTTCGGTTTAGTTGTACGAAGTGACATGTTTTATGTACTAAGAATAAATTTTGAATATTTTTGGAAACCCGGAAATGAATGAAAATGAGTTAGAAATGAACATTTTTAGAAACTTGAAAATGTATGGAAATGTTAAGTTTAAAAATGGAAGGTGAACATTTTTGGAAACTAGGAAAAGTAAGGAACTGATTTGGAAATGATTCAAAAATGGAAAGTGAACATTTCTGGAAACTTGGAAATGTAAGGAAATGTCAAGTTTAAAGAGCCGAACGAAAATTTTAGGAAACTTAGAAATGACTTAGAAATGTCGTGGAAACTTGGAAATGTAAGGAAATGTCAAGTTTAAAGAGCCGAACGAAAATTTTAGGAAACTTAGAAATGACTTAGAAATGTCGAGTTTTAAAGTTTAAAAGAGGAAACTGAGGCAAAGCGGCCTTAAAAGAAAAAGTATGTGAAATTTGACACACAAACAGGCTTGGAAAAGTGGCCTGAAGATGTCACTTAGGGCCTCTGGAAATGGCGCCACATGCAAGGTGTTGGGCCTGAGTTCAAGTCACAAGGGAAGCAAATAAAAGAAGTTTTATTTTTGCCTCCAGAAGCCAGAGGTGGACGGCACAAGCTTTCTAGAAATGAGGAGTTTTATTCTTTTTAAAATGCGGCTAATTAAGGGGATAAATAAGGATTTAATTTGGAGAGATAATTAAAGGATTATTCTTTTAATTATTTTAAATTAAGGGATAAAGTTATCACAGAGGAAGAGCGGTGGCCAAGTAGGGGACTCTAGCCTAGTAATTTCGGCTAAGGAAGGAAAAGAAAGGCTATTCTTTCGTCTTTTCTAAGTGTTTACCGAAAATCCCCTAGCCAACTCTCTCTCTGCCGAATTTCTCTTGGCCAAGTAGCCTCTCTTTCATCAATTCTTTTCCTCTCCAAAATCCTTCTTTTCTTCTTCTTTCTTTTCTCTTCTCTTGTCATAGCCGAAACCTTTCTCGATCCTGTCTAAGTCTCCATAGCCGAATCTTTGTGGCTTCAAACAAGGGTGCCGTCGACTGTGGTGTTAAGGTAAGAACAATGGATTTTTGTTGTTCAATGAACAATGGATTTTTGTTGTTCAATCTCTTTTAATCAAGATCTAGGAACTGATTCTCTTGTTGTTTCTTAGATCGAAATATTAAGGAGAAATTTCGGGATCTTTGCTAGTATCGACTCTTAAAGAAGATAGTTCGAGATCTAGCCAACCAAGGTAAGTGTACAATCGGCCAAGGGCTATATAAAGGTGATTTAAATGTTAGAAGTGGATCTAACAGATATCATGTAGGTTTCAACATCTCCATAGCCAAGGGATACTTTTCGGGATTTGAAATCACAAGGTATGTGTTTAAGACATTCGGCCAAGGCCTATTTTAAATGTTTGGATTTTTTATCAGAAGCCAAAAACTAACCCGTGGAGTAATATAGTGTTTAGCCGATTTCAAAAGGGAGGAATACAAAGTTCCGGCATTTGATTCTTAATTCAATTCAGCTACAAGGTAAGTTTTTGTAATACTAATCCTATTAGGATTTGGATTAATGGCCGAATGGTTTTTATTAAATAGTAAGTGATTAATTTATGTAGGACTTGAGATCTAAATCTGTAAATCGGTTTTGTTCGGGATTTCAAGGACTTCGTTAAGCGAATCAGGTGTGTACCCCACACTAACTTTTAATAAGGTTTATGGTAATATGTAATATATGCATGTTTATAAGAATGAGAATATGGCTAAGGTACTGTTACGGTACAAAGTACTCAGGTACGTTTCCTACTCCTACTAGGATTACGAAATATGTTATACTTGACATGTGAAAAGTGACATGAATGTGAATTTGAGTATAATATGAATGTTATGAATATTATGGGGCATTCGGGTTATATGAGAAAGGGGAAGTGAATGTGACGACTTCGGTCTCACTATCTGAATGTGGTGACTTCGGCCACGTTATCTGAATGTGGTAACTTTGGTTACATTATCTGAATGTGGTGTCTCATGACACAATTATCTGGTGGCTATGCCACAAATTTTATATGGGCGATGAGCACGTCGACTGCAGCGACTGCCTTCGATGGTGTGTAGCGGATGGAGGGTCGACTTAGTAGTCCCCACGGTGTGCAGGTTGGTACGGGGATGTGTAGCTGATGGCATCTAGGTTTTGGGTATGGGTTGCATCATTGTTTTATCTGTATATGAAGTGCATGTGATACGTTATGGTATGCCTGATCTATTAAATTTTAGTGTTGTGTACACATTGAGTCTGTTGACTCACCCGGGTGCTGTGGGAACATGTTTGGTGATGAGCAAAGTGATGGGATGGACCGACGCGGAGAACTGTGGTGGCAATGCTCAGCTAGAAGTTTTATTCATTATGGACAATTTATTTTATCTAAGTACTTAAGAATTCTATTTTGGGTTTTACTTGATGTAATAAGGCCATAGTTGAATTTTCCTTATTTTTATTTTCAATTATTATGTTTACGAATTATTATCAATCAAAGTTTGGGTAAATTTATTTTTAAAACAAACCCTAATTGTTTTGTCACCTTAATTAAATGGAATTCAATATAAGATAACTTGGTTTTCAATACAAGCCCAACCCAAAACGATATTTTTTCTTAAAATCGCACAAGTTTTTCCCAAGAAACAAACGAATTTTGAATCGGTTTGCTTGAGGAACATGCCAGATTCGGTCTAGGCTCGTGGGCCGGGTTTGGGGTGTTTCAATTTGGTATCAGAGCCCAGTTTAAAACCTCTCGGCCTGTGGGCTAAGGCCCAAAACATTTTCCAATCGAGCCAAATGAGTTTTATGGAAGTATTTCTGAAAATAAGTAGGTTTTTGGCATGGCACCTAAGTCTCCGACCCGCAGTCCACCAGGTAAGTACCCCTAACCGTTTGTATGATTATGTGATTTATGAATTATGGAAGGGTAGAAAAGGCATGGAACGTAGAATAGTATGATAGGAACTTGAACCCTAGGACTAGTCTACTCAAACACAAACGCATAAGACTTAATGCACTTAACAAACCTATGGCTAAGTCACTGAGTTAGGGTGTGGTAACCCCTATACGCATGTCTAGGATTGGATCCGGAAGAGCCTAGTATTTAAGCAGTCCTAGTGACTCACCTACTCTTCGCAGGAATCCTACCTGGTAGCACCGGTTCACCCTAACCCAAAGGGCTCAGTAGGTGCGGCAACCTCTGTGCGCATGTCTAGGAATGGTTTCGGTGGGAGCTTGGTATTTAAGCAGTCCGCGTGACTCACCTCCTCTCCAATCGAATCCTGCCTGGTGCGTAGCTTTGGTTCACCCTGACCAAGAGGACTCGGTCATAGGCTAAACACAATAACTAAAACACGAAAGGGAACTAGTCGTGTTTTTATAAAAACAACAAAACCCTAGTTTCAAAACTCTTAAAATTTTCTTTTAAATTTGTGAAAACCATCTTTACAAAATTTTCCGAAAGATTTCGATTTATGAAGTTACAAAAAAGCCCTAGTGTCAAAATTACCAAAATACCCTTGGTTTATAAAATGTCCAACTACCCAACAATTTTACCCAAAATTTCATTATTTTATAAACACTCAAAAACCCTAATTTGCAAAATATAAAAAATACCTTGATTTTGGAAAATTACGAAATTACCCTTAACTTACAAAATTACCAAAATAGCCCTGATTTCCAAAATTTTTGCAACATCACTGTTTTGGAAAGTACAATTCTCAAGAAGAACCTTCAAAGTTTTGTAGCTATTAAAACATCCCTGATTTATTAGATTTTACGAATTTATCCCGGTTTGTGAAAAATTATCGAAATACCCCCGGATTTCGAATTTTCCAAAATACCCCGAAAATTCAAAATTTCCAAAATATTTTTTGACAAAATCACCAAGAAACTTTTTCTTTTGAAAAATTACGAAAATACCCCTGTAGGACAAAATTACGAAAATACCCCTGGGTAGTAGAGAAACAACAACAATGAAAACTACAACGTTTCTCTGAATGAACGAAAGTTCATAATTGGTTGATGGATGTATGAATGAATGAAAAGACGTGTGCATGTATGAATACGAAAGAACCACTCCTAAAACTCTTTTCATAAAACTCCTTCGCGGGTAATCAAGTGAAACAAAGACTAATTCATAAAACTTCTTAATCAGATCACGACATTAGAAATGAGCTCTAGAGGACGTGGTCGTCGAGGACGCGGTAGGGGCAGGATGACTGTGTCAGAACCTATTAGATCGGGTCAAGGGTCTGACAATGAGATACCACCGCCACCACCACCCCTAGCTGTGGGTGTTGAGCAGCAAGCTCAAACAAGAGAAGATGCTGTATCGCAGGCTGTGCTGCGAGTTTTAGAATTAGTGGCTGGTGCAGGAGGAAATTCGGGAAATCGTAAGTCTGTGCCTGAACGGCTCCGAGCTAATGGAGCCGAAATGTTTCGTAGAGTAGCTGGTGTGGCACCCAGTACAGCTGAGTACTGGTTGGAAGCAACGGAGCGCATCATGGATGAGCTTGATTTGACCCCTGAGGAGAAGTTAAAAGGAATGGTGGCACTATTACGCGATGAAGCGTACCAATGGTGGTTAACTGTTCGGGATGGTGCCACAGCTGAGGATCTGACCTGGGACTATGTTAAGGAAGCTTATCAAAAGAAGTATGTTGGAACCAGGTACACTGATGGACAAAGGAAAGCTTTTCTGGGGCTGGTTCAAGGAAACAAGTCCATTGCAGAATATGAGGCTGAATTTCTGAGGTTGAGCCGTTATGATCGAGGAGTAGTGGCAATTGAGCATGAGCGCTGTGTCCGTTTTGAGGACGGACTAAGGGATGATTTGAGATTGTTGATAGCACCGCTCCTGGAGTTTTCTGCTTTAGTAGAAAAGGCCAAGGTGGCCGAGGGAATTAAGGATGCTACAAAGCAGACTATAGGCCGGAATAGGCCCAAAAGAGGTTTTGGATCGTCTGGGAAGGTTCAAAAAAGGCCTAGAGTTGATGGGCCGCAAGGTCAGCAAGCTGGTACAGGATGGCAGTATCGTCCTTGTGAGCATTGTGGGAAGAAGCACTTAGGGGAGTGCTGGAAAAAGACGGGAGGATGTTTTAGGTGTGGGTCCAAGGCCATATGCTCAAGGATTATCCTAAGAAACCAGATGAAAGTCGACCAGCAGCTCAGAATGTTAGTCAGGCTGGTAGAGGAGGACAACAGCCTTGACTGATGTGGGCTCGACCCATTCTTATGTTGCATGTAGTGTAGTGGAAACAATAGTGTAACATCCCAAAAACGGGGCCATTTGGAATTAAATTATTTTTCTTATGTATGAACTGATACGATATTATTTATGGAATAATAGTGATTAATTCAAGGCTTTGAGTATGCATGGTTTAGTAGAAAATTTTAATTTGGAGCTAAAAAAAAAAAAAAAAAAGAGGGGGAAGCTTGGCTTTGGAGGGCTTAAGAAGTTTATTTGGAAAATTTCAGCATAAGAAAGACTTTGGTACAAGTGGCGTGGGGCGCATAAGAGTTTGCTAAGGGCCTTGGGTTCGATTCGCGGAAGAAGCAAGGGGAAATATTTTTTTTCTTTTGGGTTGGGCGTTAGGCCTAGAAAGGCCTTTTAATTAAATTAGGAGGACTTATTGACATGAAAGTGGGTTGGTTAAAGTGGTCGTGTGTGTGCTACTTAGGTGTCTTTGAAGGAGAGATAGGTACTGGTTCGAGTGGGGGCAGCAGCAATTTTGGGCGTTTTTATTTTTGTATGGTGATGGGTCAAGGCGGGAAGGGTTAAATTTAAATGGTGGGGCTTTATGGCATAAAAGCGGGTTGGAAGAGTTGGCAAGGGCGCTGGAAGAGGGGCTGATGCGTGAGGTCCTGCGTTCGAACCCAAGATGCAAAGAATGGTGGTTTTTATTTTTCAAGGTCGCGCGTGAAAAGTGGCCGGCACATGGGGTTCCTTGTTTGGCTCGTTGATGGCACATGTTTTTGTTTTGTTTTATTTATTTATTATTATTAGATAATAAGGGATAATCAAGGATAATATTATTATTATTTAGATAACAAGATAAAAGATAGGATAATAAAGATATTAGTTATTTTTATCTTGGATTATTATGGAATTATTATGTGATTATTATTTTAAGTATTCAAATTCAATTTGAATTGCTTCAATGAGTGGCTTGGAGTAAATCAAGAAGTTGGCTAGAATTTGAACACTATGGTAGGCAAGCTAAAATGGGGGTGTCGAATGCCTATAAAAGCACCCATTGACCACTTTGTTTTGTTTTTCCATTTTTCTTAGCCCGAAAATTCTAATCCTTCTCCACCTTATTTTTCTTTTATTTTATCAAATCCCTTTTGTCGAAATTCTCATTTACTTTTCTTCTCCATTATTGCTGCTTCGAACATACCCATTGGAAGTGCCGATTTCTTTCCCTCCTATTTACTCACTTTGGCCGAATAGTATAGTGGTGTAGACTTCGGGATTTTGCTAGTATTCAATCAATTGTGAAGGTAAGTAAGGTTGGCCGAATGCCCATGTTTCCTTTCCCTAGTCTTTGCCGATTTCTATTAGGGGGTAGGTGCCGATTTCGGCAATGATTGTGAGGCTTCTAAACGCTTTTGGTAACCGATTCTTCTAGGTACGCAAGGAAACAAAGAAGTCGACTCAGGCCCCGATCTTTAGTATTCGATTTCTGGTAAGTAATGGTAAGATCTACTTTAGTTAGTAGTTGATATTCGATTTAGCCGAAGGCTACTAACTTACTAAGTGCCGATTTTAGGGTGGTGAAACAAAAGGCTGATACTCAAGAAATTCGGGTAAGGTTTTGGGACTCATAAGAGAACCCTCTTAAATTTTGGATTTGGCCGAATAGGCCTTTGGATACTAACATTAACAGTTGGTCAAATATAGGAACAAGTGGATCTGTGGTGACCAACGTTTCTTTTCGGGATTTAGAACATCCAAGGGTGACAGGTGTGTACATACACACTTATAATAATTAATAAATTGTATTAAATGCATGTGTGTGTAAATCTGCTTTATGTAGATATGGATTTAGTACCTTAATGGTACGAACGAGGATTCCGGTAAGTCTCTGTCAGTATGAGATTGATAATAATGCTTTTGGGAAGCATGACATTGTTTATATATGTTTATTAAAATTGTGATGGCATGAGATTTGTTATACAATGATTTGATATGGGTTGATGAGTGGAGGGGGCAGTGATATTGTGCCGACGGGCACCAGTGTTAATAACACACTGTGACTACGGTCACCAGAGGTTTGGTACCTCCAGAGGTTTGGCACCTCATAGTGACTTGTCCCTGTGGTTAATACCACCGTGGGTTGGCCCCACTTGAGATATGGGACCGTCTGCCAGTGATTTGGTATCACGCGATGGGTTGGCCCCATCACCCGATTTGTGTCTACGGACACCAGTGCTTTGGTAGCACATCGTGGCTATATGTCACCAGTGGTTTGGCACCACCAGTGGTTTGGTACCACAACGGGGTAGACAGTGGCGTGTGGCTGGCTAGGTCGGGACACATGACATTTTGCATATTAATTATTGTATGTTGTGTATGAAAGTGTTTAACACCGGGGGAAGGGTTACATACTGAGTCTTGGTGACTCACCTTCTCCTTTACATTTTTCAGGTGACACGTAGACCGCGGATGTGGAGCCGGGTTGACTCGGGGTGGCCATGCAGTAGGATTTAAATTTTAACAGACTTCGGATTTCAACTTATTTATTTTGGATTGTTGACTTAAATTTTATTTCGGATGTAATAAGGCCTCCTAGCTTTTTTTTTTCTATTTTATTTTATCTTTGGAATATTTGTTTTAATTATCTATTTATGAAATGAGTTAAAAGGGTTTCTAAACTAAATTCGTGAATGTTTTTATCGAGCCATCGAGCACATTTGAAATTTTAAAATAACTTGACCTAATTGATTTCCAAATTAAATCTAAGTATGGCTTTTAGCAATATCACTAAATAAAGGGTTTTGAAACTTTAGTTGGTTTCAAAAAGGGTTTTCAAAATATTTTCCTTGTAATGCACTGTGATTCGCCATAGTGTTTGGGCTGGTTTGGGTTGTTACAAAATTGGTATCGAGCCAGTTCAAAGCTCTACCGTAGGGCCCAAGGCCCAAAAATGTTTTAAAAGGCCTTATGAAATAATTTTTGGATTGAAAAGCAGCATGGCCCGAGTCTCCCAAGACCGACCCGCCTGTAAGTACTTCGAACCTCTTGGTGAATTATATTACGTAGAAGGGTAGGAAGTATGGAACGTAGATAGACTTATAGGACTTGAACCCTAGGATTAGATTACTCAAACACATGAACCAAACATAAGACATTAAAGAACTAAACCAATCTATGACTTAGCGGTGAACTAGGGTGTGGTAACCCCCGCACGCATGTCGAGGATTGGATCCGGAAGAGCCTGGTATTTAAGCAGTCCGTGTGACTCACCTCCTCTTCGCAGGTATCCTACCTGGTGCGTAGCTTCGGTTCACCCTAACTCAGAGGGCTCAGTGGTGTGGCAACCTCTGTGCGCATGTCTAGAAAGGTTCGGTGAGAGCTTGGTATTTAAGCGGTCCGCGTGACCCACCTCCTCTTCACTCGAATCCGCTGCACAGTGCGTAGCCTTGGTTCACCACGATCAAGATGACTCGGTCATAGGCTAAACCTAATGACTAAAACCCGAAAGGGAACTAGCCATGTTTTCAAAAAGAACGAAACAACAACAACCCTAATGTTTCAAAATTTTTACAATGACTCTTTTTAAATCTGAGGACATCATTTTTACAAGGTTTTCTTAAAAAAAAAAAAAAACTCAAATGTGTGGAAAATTACAAAAATGCCCTTGGGGTAAAATTACTAAAACATACGACTCATAAAATACCGGTTCAATGGTTTTGCTCAAAAATTTCAATTACTTTACAAATATCCAACAACTTAGTTTTGAAAATCAACACTGAAATATTTTGGTTTTAGAAAATTACGAAAACGCCCTCAATTTGTGAAAATTACCAAAATGACCCTGATCTTTGAAAATCTTTACAAACATCACCACTTGAAAAAAAAAAGTTTTCAAAAAGAGAACCCTCAAGTTTTACAATTGTTACAAATACCTCCGATTTATCGACTACGAATTTACTGGATGACAAATTACCAAAATACCCTGGTTTTCCAAAGCGATGTTATTTTGCAAATTTTCAAAAACAAGCTCCAATCTTGGAAATTTCGAAATGACATGTTTTAGCAGAGTTTTAAAATTTCCTTTATTATGAAAATACCCCTGTAGGAAAAATGACGAAAATACCCCTGGGTTAAAAATGGGCAGAAATGTCCGAAGAGCGAGTAGGTAGGGAAAGTATTAGGGAATGGATGCACGAACTCTTTTGTGTGAACTAGGATAGAAAACTAAAACCTTGGTTGCTCGAAAGAATCCCTAATTAAATACTGTCCATAAAATTTCTTCGCGGATAAGAAAGTGAAACAAATGCTAACGCATAAAATTTTCTTAATCAGATTAAGAGCGCAGTAGATAGAATGAGTTCTAGAGGACGTGGACGTCGTGGACGCGGTAGGGGTAGGATGACCGTATCTGAACCCGTAAGGTCGGGTCAGGGTTCTGAAAATGAGGTACCACCGCCACCACCACCTCCTACTTTTAGGGCTGAGGAGCAGGATCAGACCGGTGGTGAGGCTGTTTCGCAAGCCGTGTTGCGAGTCCTCGAGTTGGTGGTCGGGTGGTGGAAATTTAGGAGCGAAAAATCTGTTCGAGCGAATTCGGGTCTAACTGAGTGAGGTATTCCGGGTGTGTCGGTGTGGTGGCATCATGATGCAGAGATATTGGCTGGAATCGACTGAACGGATCATGGACGATCTAGACCTGTCTAATGAGGAAAAGCTGAAAGGAGCAGTGTCGCTCCTGAAGGATGAAGCATATCAGTGGTGGCTCACGGTTCGGGATGGAGCCACGGGAGATGATCTCACGTGGGATTACTTTAGAAATGCCTTTGGAAGAAGTATGTATGTGGGTACTAGCTACGGATGCTCAAAGGAAACTTTTCTAGGGCTAGTGCAAGGAACTAAGTCGATGAGCGGAATATGAGGCGAGTTTTTAAGGCTAAGTAGGTATGCTAGAGGTATCGTGGCTCACGAACATGAGCGTGTGTGGTCCGCTTTGAGGACGGACTTAGGGATGATTTGAGGCTCTTGATTGCCCCACAAAGAGGTTCGTGAGTTTTCGTCTTTAGTGGAAAAGGCTAAGGTAGCCGAAGGGATCAAAGAAACCGTAAGACAGAAGCATGAGAGGAACAACCAGAAGAGAGGCTTTGGATCGCCTGGATCGGGCAATAATGTTGAGAAGAGGGCTAGATTTGGGAATCTGAAAGAACCACAAAGCTCGCTTCGAGTGGCCCCCTCAAGTGTGTTAGATGCGGAAAATCCCACTCGGGAGAATGTTTGGTGGAAGTAGAGGGTGCTTTGAGTGTGGATCGTTGGATCACCGTGTGGACCGTCCTCGAAAGTTAGCTAAGAATCAACCGGAGAGGTCGAACCGTGCTCGGGTTAGAAATGAAGGATCACCACGGAGGGTCGAGGTGCGGCTAGAGGTAATGATAATGGTAGCAGGCGTGGCCGAGGTGTCTTGATGGTGCCTGGCGAGGCAACCAAAGTTGATTTATGCGATTGGCCATCGCGAGGAGGAAGATGTGCGGACATGACAACGGGTAAGTTTCTTATTTTGGAATACCTCAATTGTCTTGGTAATGGTTATGTTGGTTCATTCTTATGATTGCTAGTAAAGTGTATAAATTTGGATTATGAGCGTAGGAAATGTTTCTAGGGTGTATGATAGTTCTTTAAGATCAGAGTGCGCAGCAGTGGCATAGTGTGTCGAGTTAAGGATGCACGATTGGACGATAGTAAGTAATTTCGAGGACGAAATTATTTTAAGGGGGTAGAACTGTAACATCCCAAAAATGGGGCCATTTGGAATTAAATTATTTTTCTTATGTATGAACTGATACGATATTATTTATGGAATAATAGTGATTAATTTAAGGCTTTGAGTATGCATGGTTTAGTAGAAAATTTTAATTTGGAGCTAAAAAAAAAAAAAAAAAGAGGGGGAAGCTTGGCTTTGGAGGGCTTAACAAGTTTATTTGGAAAATTTCAGCATAAGAAAGACTTTGGTACAAGTGGCGTGGGGCGCATAAGAGTTTGCTAAGGGCCTTGGGTTCGATTCGCGGAAGAAGCAAGGGGGAAATATTTTTTTTTCCTTTTGGGTTGGGCGTTAGGCCTAGAAAGGCCTTTTAATTAAATTAGGAGGACTTATTGACATGAAAGTGGGTTGGTTAAAGTGGCTGGCGTGTGCTACTTAGGTGCTGAAGGGAGAGATAGGGCGCTGGTTCGAGTGGGGGCAGCAGCAATTTTGGGCGTTTTTATTTTTGTATGGTGATGGGTCAAGCACGGGAAGGGGTTAAATTTAAATGGTGGGGCTTTATGGCATAAAAGGCGGGTTGGAAGAGTTGGCAAGGCGCTGGAAGAGGGGTGATGCGTGAGGTCTGCGTTCGAACCCCAAAGATGCAAGAATGGTGGTTTTTATTTTTCAAAAGGTGGCGTGAAAAAAAGTGCTTTGCTGCATGGGGTTCCTTGTTGGCTCGTTGATGGCACATGTTTTTGTTTTGTTTTATTTATTTATTATTATTAGATAATAAGGGATAATCAAGGATAACATTATTATTATTTAGATAACAAGATAAAAGATAGGATAATAAAGATATTAGTTATTTTTATCTTGGATTATTATGGAATTATTATGTGATTATTATTTTAAGTATTCAAATTCAATTTGAATTGCTTCAATGAGTGGCTTGGAGTAAATCAAGAAGTTGGCTAGAATTTGAACACTATGGTAGGCAAGCTAAATGGGGGTGTCGAATGCCTATAAAAGCACCCATTGACCACTTTGTTTTGTTTTTCCATTTTTCTTAATGAAAATTCTAATCCTTCTCCACCTTATTTTTCTTTTATTTTATCAAATCCCTTTTTGTCGAAATTCTCATTTACTTTTCTTCTCCATTATTGCCAAGTCGAACATACCCATTGGAAGTGCCGATTTCTTTCCCTCCTATTTACTCACTTTGGCCGAATAGTATAGTGGTGTAGACTTGGGATTTTGCTAGTATTCAATCAATTGTGAAGGTAAGTAAGGTTGGCCGAATGCCTATGTTTCCTTTCCCTAGTCTTTGCCGATTTCTATTAGGGGTAGGTCCGATTTCGGCAATGATTGTGAGGCTTCTAAACGCTTTTGGTAACCGATTCTTCTAGGTGTGCAAGGAAACAAAGAAGTCGACTCAGGCCCGATCTTTAGTATTCGATTTCGGTAAGTAATGGTAAGATCTACTTTAGTTAGTAGTTGATATTCGATTTAGCCGAAGGCTACTAACTTACTGAGTGCCGATTTTAGGGTGGTGAAACAAAAGGCTGATACTCAAGAAATTCGGGTAAGGTTTTGGGACTCATAAGAGAACCCTCTTAAATTTTGGATTTGGCCGAATAGGCCTTTGGATACTAACATTAACAGTTGGTCAAATATAGGAACAAGTGGATCTGTGGTGACCAACGTTTCTTTTCGGGATTTAGAACATCCAAGGGTGACAGGTGTGTACATACACACTTATAATAATTAATAAATTGTATTAAATGCATGTGTGTGTAAATCTGCTTTATGTAGATATGGATTTAGTACCTTAATGGTACGAGCGAGGATTCCGGTAAGTCTCTGTCAGTATGAGATTGATAATAATGCTTTTGGGAAGCATGACATTGTTTATATATGTTTATTAAAATTGTGATGGCATGAGATTTGTTATACAATGATTTGATATGGGTTGATGAGTGGAGGGGGCAGTGATATTGTGCCGACGGGCACCAGTGTTTTGGTAACACACTGTGACTACGGTCACCAGAGGTTTGGTACCTCCAGAGGTTTGGCACCTCATAGCGACTTGTCCCTGTGGTTAATACCACCGTGGGTTGGCCCCACTTGAGATATGGGACCAAATGCGCGGTGATTTGGTATCACGCGATGGGTTGGCCCCATCACCCGATTTGTGTCTACGGACACCAGTGCTTTGGTAGCACATCGTGGCTATATGTCACCAGTGGTTTGGCACCACCAGTGGTTTGGTACCACAACGGGGTAGACAGTGGCGTATGGCTGGCTAGGTCGGGACACATGACATTTTGCATATTAATTATTGTATGTTGTGTATGAAAGTGTTTAACACCGGGAAGGGTTACATATCGAGTCTTGGTGACTCACCTTCTCCTTTACATTTTTGGGTGACACGTGAGATCGCGGATGTGGAGCGGGTTGACTCGGGGTGGCCATGCAAGAGGATTTAAATTTTAACAGACTTTGATTTCAACTTATTTATTTTGGATTGTTGACTTAAATTTTATTTCGGATGTAATAAGGCCTCCTAGCTTTTTTTTCTATTTTATTTTATGCTGGAATATTTGTTTTAATTATCTATTTATGAAATGAGTTAAAAAGGGTTTCTAAACTAAATTCGTGAATGTTTTTATCGAGCCATCGAGCACATTTGAAATTTTAAAATAACTTGACCTAATTGATTTCCAAATTAAATCTAAGTATGGCTTTTAGCAATATCACTAAATAAAGGGTTTTCGAAACTTTAGTTGGTTTCCAAAAAGGGTTTTCAAAATATTTTCCTTGTAACAGACCAGATTCGGCCATAGTGTTTGGGCCGTGTTTGGGTTGTTACAAATAGGCCTAGACTCTGAACTTTCTGATAGGCAGATGACTGTGGATAAGATCTTTCGGAGTGTATCCCTAGAAATTCAGGGAGTGAACTTTCGGGCTGATTTAATAGAACTACCCTTTGGGGAGTTTGAATACTTGGAATGGATTGGCTAGTAGAGCACCGGCCGTGTTAGATTGTGCGGCTAAATGAATGGAATTAAGGACCCCGGAGGATGAAGTAGTAGTAATATCAGAGAAAGAAGAAACTACTTGTCTAACGTAGTTTCGACGTTAAAGGCTGAGAAAATGGTTAGGAAAAAGTGCAAGGCATTTTTAGCCTTCGTAAGTGCGTTGGGTGGAAAGGAAGAAAGTGTCAGTGGGGTTAGAACGGTAAAGGACTTTGAAGACGTATTTCCGAAGGAGTTACCAGGAATACCCCCAGATAGGGAGGTGGAATTTTGAATAGACTTGCTACCGGGAATAGCTCTTGTGTCAATCGCTCCATATCGAATGGCACCAAAGGAGTTGGTTGAGCTCAAGGCTCAAATTCAAGAATTGCTGGATCGTGGGTTCATTCGACCCAGTGTGTCTCCATGGGGAGCACCGATCCTATTTGTAAAGAAAAAGGACGGAACTATGCGTATGTGCATAGATTACCGTCAGTTGAATAAGCTGACCATTAAGAACAAGTATCCTTTGCCAAGGATCGATGACTTGTTCGATCGGTGAAGAGACGCGATGTTTTCAAAGATAGACTTGAGGTCGGGATATCATCAGTTGAAGGTGAAGGAGGCAGATATCCATAAGACCGCTTTTAGGGTAAGATACGGCCATTTTGAATTTGTGGTGATGCCGTTTGGGTTGACGAACGCTCCAGCCGTGTTCATGGATATGATGAACCGAGTTTTCCAACCCTACTTGGATAGGTTCATCGTTGTATTCATCGATGATATCTTAGTGTACTCCAAGTCCGAAGAGGAGCATGATGAACACCTACGAGTTGTGTTGGAAGCACTAAGGGGGAAGAAGCTCTATGCCAAATTCAGCAAGTGTGAATTTTGGCTTAAGGAGGTGGCATTCTTAGGACATGTAGTATCCGTAGAAGGTATAAGGGTGGATCCTAGGAAGATCGAAGCAGTGTTGGATTGGAAACCACCTAGATCCGTGGCTGAGATCCGAAGTTTCTTAGGTTTGGCAGGCTATTATAGAAGGTTCGTGGAAGGGTTCTCGTCAATAGTCGCGCCTTTGACAAAGTTGCTAAGGAAGGAAGTACCTTTTGAGTGGACTGATAAGCAACAGAAGAGCTTTGAAAAGCTTAAGAAGGTGTTGACGGAGGCTCCAGTGTTAATTCAACCGGAGGCAGGACAGGATTTTGTGGTATACTGTGACGCTTCGCACACGGGATTAGGCTGTGTGCTAATACAAGAAGGAAAAGTGGTCGCTTATGCATCTCGGCAGTTAAGTCCTCATGAGGTTAACTACCCAACTCATGATTTGGAATTGGCAGCTGTGGTTTTTGCCCTTAAGGTGTGGAGGCACTATCTCTATGGAGAAAGGTCAGTGATCTACACAGACCACAAGAGCCTTAAGTATCTGTTGACTCAGAAGGAGTTGAACTTGAGGCAGCGAAGGTGGGTGGAGTTATTGAAGGATTATGATTGCTTGATAGAGTACCACCCGGGCAAGGAAAATGTAGTGGCTGATGCCCTAAGTCGGAAGGTTGTGTCAGATCTAAGGGCTATGTTCGCTCACTTAAGTTTATATGATGACGGAAGCCTGTTGGTAGAATTACAAGTCAAGCCCACATGGTGAATGAGGTGAAAAAGGGGATGATCAATGGATAAGGACCTAAGTGCTAAGTTACGACAAAGTACAAAAGAGAAAATTAAAGGACTATGGCGTTAATGATGAAGGAGTATTGTGCTATAAGGGAAAAGTCTGTATGCCGAGAGACGAGGAGTTAAGACAAAGGATTCTTCGGGAGGCGCATAGTAGCCCTTATGCTATGCATCCCGGAGGCATTAAGCTGTATAGAGATCTAAGGGAACAATTTTGGTGGTCTGATCTTAAACGGGAAGTGACTGAATTCGTGAGGAAATGTCTAACGTGTCAGCAAGTTAAGGCTGAACACCAAGTTCCATCGGGATTGCTTCAACCAATTGAGATTCCGCAGTGGAAGTGGGAGAGAATTACCATAGACTTCCTTAGTGGGCTTCCCCTTACGCCTACTAAGAAGGACTCGGTATGGGTGATAGTGGACCGTTTGACCAAGTCCGCGCACTTCATTCCGGTAGGAGTTGACTATTTTCTTCAGTAGTTGGCCAAGTTACATGTAGCAGAAATTGTGAGGTTACATGGGGTACCGGTATCGATCATCTCCGATAGAGATCCAAGGTTTACGTCTCAGTTTTGGAAGGCACTTCATCAAGCTTTAGGCACTAAGTTAGACTTCACTACTACGGCTTTTCATCCACAATCGACAGGCATGCGAGCAGGTTATACAAGTGTTGGAGGATATGTTGAGAGGTTGTGTGATGGATTTCCGAGGAAATTGGGAAGACTACTTGCCTTTAGCAGAGTTCGCCTACAATAACAGCTATCAGGCTAGCATTCGGATGGCACCATATGAAGCGTTGTACGGTCGGAAGTGTCGAACTCCTACTTGTTGACCGAGTTAGAGAGCGTCGAGTTTTGGGTCCAGAGTTAGTGGCGTAAATCAAGAGAGGTTGAGATAATTCGTGCACGGTTAAAGGAAGCCTCGATAGGCGTAAGTCGACATGAGACCTTAAGCGAAAGGATATAGAGTTTGAAGTGGGAGACCAAGTGTTTCTGAAGGTCTCGCCTTGGAAGAAGGTGATGAGGTTTGGTCGCAAAGAGAAGTTAAGCCCAAGGTTTATAGGGCCCTATCGAGTACTGAAGTGAGTTGGGCCAGTGGCATACCAATTGGAGTTGCCACCATAATTGCAGCAGATGCACGACGTATTCCATGTATCCATGCTACGTCGTTACCGATCGGATCCATCTCATGTGGTACCAGTTGAAGAAGTGGAGCTAAGGCCAGACTTATCGTACGAGGAAGAGCCAATTCAGGTATTGGAACATGATGTGAAAGTGCTACGGAGGAAGTTAGTTCCTCTAGTCAAAGTGTTATGGCGCAACCATGGATCGGAGGAAGCTTCGTGGGAACCAGAAGAGATGATCACGGCAAAGAATACCCTCAATTGTTTTAGATAGGAAATTTCGAGGACGAAATTATTTTAAGGGGGTAGAACTGTAACATCCTGAAAAGGGCCTATGCATTTTCGGTTTACTTGTACGAAGTGACATGTTTTATGTACTAAGAATAAATTTTGAATATTTTTGGAAACCCAGAAATGAATGAAAATGAGTTAGAAATGAACATTTTTGGAAACCTGAAAATGTGTGGAAATGTTAACTTTAAAAATGGAAGGTGAACATTTTTGGAAACTAGGAAAAGTAAGGAAATGATTTGGAAATGATTCAAAAATGGAAAGTGAACATTTCTGGAAACTTGGAAATTTAAGGAAATGTCAATTTTAAAGAGCCGAACAAAAATTTTAGGAAACTTAGAAATAACTTAGAAATGTCGAGTTTTAAAGTTTAAAAGAGGAAACTGAGGCAAGGTGGCCTTAAAAGAAAAAGTATGTGAAATTTGACACACAAACAGGCTTGGAAAAGTGGCCTGAAGATGTCACTTAGGGCCTCTGGAAATGGCGCCACAAGCAAGGTGTTGGGCCTGAGTTCGAGTCACAAGGGAAGCAAATAAAAGAAGTTTTATTTTTGCTTCCAGAAGCCAGAGGTGGACGGCACAAGCTTTCTAGAAAGGGGGAGTTTTATTCTCTTTAAAATACGGCTAATTAAGGGGATAAATAAGGATTTAATTTGGAGAGATAATTAAAGGATTATTCTTTTAGTTATTTTAAATTAAGGGATAAAGTTATCACAAAGGAAGAGTGGTGGCCAAGTAGGGGGCTCTAGCCTAGTAATTTCGGCTAAGGAAGGAAAAGAAAGGCTATTCTTTCATCTTTTCTAAGTGTTTGCCGAAAATCCCCTAGCCAACTCTCTCTCTGCCGAATTTCTCTTGGCCAAGTAGCCTCTCTTTCATCAATTCTTTTCCTCTCCAAAATCCTTTTTTTCTTCTTCTCTTCTTTTCTCTTCTACTTGTCATAGCTTTAAACCCTTTTCGATCCTGTCTAAGTCTCCATAGCCAGAATCTTTGTGGCTTCAAACAAGGGTGCCGTCGATTGTGGTGTTAAGGTAAGAACAATGGATTTTTGTTGTTCAATCTATTTTAATCAAGATCTAGGAACTGATTCTCTTGTTGTTTCTTTGACCGAAATATTAAGGAGAAATTTCGGGATCTTTGCTAGTGTCGACTCTTAAGGAGGATAGTTCGAGATCTAGCCAACCAAGGTAAGTGTACAATCGGCCAAGGGCTATATAAAGGTGATTTAAATGTTAGAACTGGATCTAACAGATGTCATGTAGGTTTCAACATCTCCATGGCCAAAGGATACTTTTCAGGATTTGAAATCACAAGGCATGTGTTTAAGACATTTGGCCAAGGCCTATTTTAAATGTTGGGATTTATTATCAGAAGCCGAAAACTAACCCGTGGAGTAATATAGTGTTTAGCCGATTTCAAAAGGGAGGAATACAAAGTTCCGGCATTTGATTCTTAATTCAATTCAGCTACAAGGTAAGTTTTAGTAATACTAATCCTATTAGGATTTGGATTAATGGCCGAATGGTTTTTATTAAATAGTAAGCGATTAATTTATGTAGGACTTGAGATCTAAATCTGTAAATCGGTTTTGTTCGGGATTTCAAGGACTTCGTTAAGCGAATCAGGTGTGTACCCCACACTAACTTTTAATAAGGTTTATGGTAATATGTAATATATGCATGTTTATAAGAATGAGAATATGGCTAAGGTAATCATTACGGTACAAAAGTACTGCACGTTTCCTACTCCTACTAGGATTACGAAATATGTTATACTTGACATGTGAAAAGTGACATGAATGTGAATTTGAGTATAATATGAATGTTATGAATATTATGGGGCATTCGGGTTATATGAGAAAGGGGAAGTGAATGTGACGACTTCGGTCTCACTATCTGAATGTGGTGACTTGGTCACATTATCTCGAATGTGGTAACCGGTTACATTATTCGAATGTGGTGTCTCATGACACAATTATCAGTGGCTATGCCACAAATTTTATATGGGCGATGAGCACGCCGATCGCAATGATCGCTTCGATGGTGTGTAGTGGATGGAGGGTAGACTTAGTAGTGCCCACAGTGTGCAGGTTGGTACGGGGATGTGTAGCGGATGGCATCTAGGTTTTGGGTATGGGTTGCATCATTATTTTATCTGTATATGAATGTGCATATGATACGTTATGGTATGCCCGATCTATTAAATTTTAGTGTTGTGTACACATTGAGTCTGTTGACTCACCCCGTTGTGGGAACATGTTTCAGGTGATGAGCAGTGATGGGCCGGGACGGCAGAACTTGTGGTGGCCATGCTCAGCTAGAAGTTTTATTCATTATGGACAATTTATTTTATCTAAGTACTTAAGAATTCTATTTTGGGTTTTTACTTGATGTAATAAGGCCATAGTTGAATTTTCCTTATTTTTATTTTCAATTATTATGTTTACTTAATTATTATCAATCAAAGTTTGGGTAAATTTATTTTTAAAACAAACCCTAATTGTTTTGTCACCTTAATTAAATGGAATTCAATATAAGATAACTTGGTTTTCAACACAAGCCCAACCCAAAACGATATTTTTTCTTAAAACCGCACAAGTTTTTCCCAAGAAACAAACGAACTTTGAATCGGTTTGCTTGAGGAACATACCAGATTCAATCCAGGCTCGTGGGCCGGGTTTCCCAATAATGTCCATCTCAACTTTCATATATATTTCCTAGAGCTTGGAATCAACACTTTGCATCACTTCATTATATGTGAGTGGGTCATCATCTGCCTCTTCACCAGACTTAGTGATTAAAACAGTTTCTCCAGTTTGTAAGAAATTAGGCCTATGAGAGACCCTCCTACTACCACAAAGCACCCCATTTCTTACTAATTGATTGCAAATCTGTAAAAAGAATTTTTACAAAAGGATGTTCAAAATATTACTTCAAAACATATTTTTGCAAAATGGCAAGAAATTTTGAGTATATTTGATTTTGAAATTGAATATATCAAAGCAGAAACTAAATTTTTGACTGATTTCTCACTAGAGAATTCCTTCAAAAAAGCCCCAAAAACTCAAAGAAAAAGCAAGAGGAAAAGTAGAAAAATCCTCCTTAGAACCCATCAAATCATGGTATGAAATTTGTTTCAAAGAAGAAAATGAGGGATCATCCTCATCAAAAACCTAAAATGATGCATCCTACAAATGAAATCAATTCCTGATTCAAAAAATTGATATAGCCTCTCTCAATCCCCAGAAGTCACATTAGCCACAGCCCAATCAAAAGAGGAAACTCCTTTCAAGCAAATTGTTGTTTAAGTAGCCAAGATTTCAAAAAATATAGAGATTGTTTTGTATAAAGTGAAATCTCTCAAAAATATTTCAAAAGAAACATCTCTTCAAAAGGTTTTTCCAAAGAAGTAACATCTTCACAAACTACTACAAAAAAATTCTCACAGTTTTTTATAAATAAATGTTTTGAAAAAAAATTAATTATGGAGGAAGAATTTTCTGAAATACTTCTACATGTTGAATCAAAGAACTTTTCAAAGGATGGAATTTTAAGCCACTATACTCACAAAAAACCAACAATATTATGAAAACATATTGGATCGAGATTATTCAAACATTACACAAATCCAAAAAACCCTAACTTTATTACCTATTCAACAACCCAAATGATTAAAAATATCAGACTAAGAAATTAGGGTGAAAATTCAAACTCTCTAAAGAAATTTCCAATCAAACTCACCACCAAAATAGACCATGTGACACCCTATGCTCGACCTGACCACCGGATCCAAGTATGGAGCGTTACAGTTTGACCTGTTGGACTATTTCAATCTTCTATTAAATCACTCCGCCAATTGGGCAGGTTCCACTTATGTGGCACAATATTACCTGGACTTTAACTCATGACTGTTTGGAAACAAATTTTAAAAATGGATATTTTGCCTTACTCAATTAAAAAGAATATACAACACAACCTACAGTGTCTATAGGAAATACTTCATAAAACATAGGTGGAAATAGGCCAGTCATGGCTACAATTATGTTCAAATAGATACAAACGTTGACTTAGCTAAATAGTAGTACTGTAAGGGACAATGATGTGTGTCCCATGACAAACTAAACATACAACTAAGGCAAGCGCACCTATCGAACAATAGAATAGCTATAGTGAGTACAGATATCGTATCCATGAGGACTAAAATTATTAGTAATTACCATTTTCTTATTATTTAGCCGACAAATTGGAATGATGAGTTTTATTCTAAAATTACTAAACTAATTTCACTAAAAATGCAACAAAGAATGAATCAGGAAAATAATCAAAAGATAACCAATGAGAGAGACAGTACCTAGGAAAGAATGTAACAGACCGTTCTTAGTCAAATTGGAAAAGTGGTTTTGGGACCACAAATTCGAGGTCAAAATAATTATTTTATTATTTCAATGTCTATGGCATGATAGTATAATTGTGTGAAAATTTCGTTAAGATATTTTATTGTTTAATTGTTTAATTTGATAAAAAGGACTAAATCGCGTAAAGTGTAAAACTTGTGTTCTATTAGTTAAAGGTATTAAATGGCTATGAAATTAAATAGTGGAGGTCCTTATTTGATAAATATCCCATTTTTAAAATGAGTGGACTTTCACGGACATGTATTAAGAGTTTTTAATAGTTTATAATTAAGGTTAAAAAGGTACTTTGTTTATTAAAGTAAAATAAATGAAACAAAAACCAAAATTTTAAGGCTATCATCTTCTTAGCCGATTCTTAACAAGAAGAAAAGCCATTTTTAGGGCTTGATATTCAACCAAATTTTCATAGCTCATTAAGGTACGATTTTTGTCCCGTTTATAATGATTTCTATGTTTTTGAGATCGTTGTAGCTTAATCTAGCTAGCCTAAGGATTAATTTGCAAAATTGTTAAAGGTTTAGGGTTTTCCCATTGATGAATGTTGGTGTGTTTTGATGTTTCATGATAAAAAATGCATGCTTGTTGTTATATAAACAACATTTGTTAAGTGATTTTTAGTAAAATGTCCAATTAGGGATTAAATTGTGAAATGTGTAAATTTTGTGGTCAAATTGTGAAATAAATGGAAAATATGGACTGTTAGGGACCTAATTGAAATTCAGCTAGCATGGGTTTTGGTTGAATTGCATGAATTTGTGATTTAATGAAATAAGGACTAAATTGTAAAAATGTTAAAATGTAAGGGGCAAAATTGTAAAAGTGCTTAATGTGTGTTTTTAGATTAAATTGAATAGAGAGATTATTAAATAAGTTAATTTTATTATATTTAGATCAAGAAAGGTGAAATACAGATTTAGATCAGGGAAAGAATAAGGTTTCAGATTAATCGACTTAATTTGTCTTTTTTACATTCGAGGTAAGTTCGTATGTAATAAGCTTTGTTATAATTGTGTTTTAAATGCTTTGATATTGCATAAATTGTAAAACGACCTTGCGGACATATTCAACAACAATTTGTCAAACGAGAAATCCCGGTTGAACCTTAGGAATAGATTAGGATACAAATGACATGTCATTAGGGGTTATTATTGTTTTCGGTGCTGGCCCGTACGTCCTATCGGTGGCTGCGTTATCTAGCATGTGTTGTAGATTCTTGTCAGCCTGTGTGAGCAACACCGTGTAGTTACGTTATGACCGTCAGCTTGTGTGAGCTGACTCGTTGATAGCTCGAGAATGAGCATTATTGAGATATAATATTGAGATAGCTTTAGCTGCATATATTGGCACTTAGGGTGCAAGATTCCTGAGTATCCTGTATTTTTCCAAATGGTTCAACGGGTATATCGAAGCTATGAAATGGTGAGAAATAGATACGTATCAATACAGGTATGTATAGAAATTTTATATGAATTGAACATATGAAATAATTGAGTTCATGGTTAAATAGGTGATTGAATATATGTTAACATTATGGTTAAATATTTTGTAGTATGTTATATGCATATATTTGAATGGTTATTAAATGGTGAGTTTTGCTTATTATTTTCATACGAACTTACTAAGCTTTATAGCTTACATTATTTATTTTTTCGTGTTTTATAGTGAATTAAAAGCTAGCTCAGATTTGGGAATCGTCAGAGACTTCATCACACTATCCTAGTATCATTTTGGTACTTCTGAATTTAATTATTATGAGTATATAGAATGTACAGGATTATGTTCATTTTAGTTATGGATTGATAATGAATTTAGCCATTTGAATTGGATTGTAAATGTCTGGAGTTTGGTTTTGTATATAGCCATGGAATTGGCTTATTTTGATATAGTTGATCATGTATATATGTGCATATGGCTTGTGTGATGTGTTGGATGTTGGTTATATAATGCTTGTTAACAATAGATTATATGGATAGCAAATGGTTGAGTTATAAATATTGACATGCTAGTGAATCTAGGTAAATAATACATATTTGGAATTGGTTATTTTGTTGTATTGTAAAAGTGAGTTTTCGTAAGAAATTGATTGGTGTGTTGTGGTAATTGTGTGAGTTGGAATAGTTGGTATTGAAATGGTATGAATTAAGTTTAATTGGAGTTGATATAAATGCCCAGTTATGCCATGTTTTGTGCCATTTGGGTTGATGTATGCATATGCAAATTTGGGTGGCAACTGGCTTTTAAATAACCTATTTTTGTCCATACGGGCGTGAGTCTCAGCCGTGTGCGACACACGGTCAGGTTACAAGATCGTGTGTCTGATAAACCGTAATATAAACATATTTTAATCCCATATTTAGCGCATTTTTTGATGATTTAAGCCTTGAATTATGTAATTTGCTGCTCTTAATCCTTTGTTTTCATGTTTTATACTAAGGAGAGCAGCGGATGATGAAAAGAACGAGAAACGGGCCCAAAATAGAGTAAATGGGCCACATCACGAAATCAACACGGCCTGGGCCCAAGACCACACGACTTTGCCTTATTAACGGACCTGAACATAGCCTGGCCACGATTCACACGGGTGTGTGCCATGGGCGTGTCCCTATCGTGACAAAGAAGAGTTTCATTCAGATTAGGGTACTTAGAGGTAAAGAAAGCCATTCCAAAAGCCTATATAAACACCCTAGAGGCAAACCTTCAGGGTGGAGTCTAGTTAGGCCAAAGAGCCGAGCTAGAGAGGCCAGAATTGTGGAATTTACTCGAAGAAAACCAGTTGATTCATCTCAAGAAGCCGGAGTTATACTCAAGACGGAAGATCTTCTCTTCAATTCCTTCAGGGGGTTTTAGGGTTTTTCTTATGTTTGTTTTATATTTATTTCTGAGATATATTCTTTTATTATTATGAACAAAACCCCTTAAATACCTGAGGGGGATGAAACCTAAGACGGATCTTGTTACTGTTTTCTAAACTATATGACAAATAGTTGATTTGTTCTTAATTATGTGTTCTTAATTCTTGCATTGATATTTTAGGATATTAATTGAAGTATTGATGTGCTTAAGCAATGGAGCAAAAGTCCCTGTTTAAGAGTAGATTTAACACAATTAAGCAGAGTTGATCGCAACCCTAAAAATAAGATAACGAAAATCTGCCGGATTAGGGTCAAACCTAATATGGGAGTCCATAGATCGAGTTAATACAATTCTAGGGGTTTTAATTAGAAAGTGATTTAAATTAATCAACCTAGGGTTAGACGTTAGTAGCCTCGAAAGAGGTATTAATATAAATTAGGGAATCTTAAGGATTAAGTCAAGTGAATAAATCGTCTGGTTCAGAGTTAAATAACAAGTGAAGTCTAGGTGGATTCTTCCTCGGGTATTGTCTTAACCAATTGGTTTTTCCCACAAGAATTTTCCCCAATTCATTCTCTTTGTCGTAGCATCTTTAGCTTAATAGTTAGTTAATTTTAGATTAAATGGTAAATCCTTTAATTTCTAGGCTAAATAACAAAAAGAAAGTTAGTATTAGTACTTTTGGTTCCTTTGGGTTCGACAATCGGGTTTTGCCACTAAGCAATACTACTGTTCGATAGGTGCACTTGCCTCCATCGTTGTCATAGTTAGTTTCTAGGCTCGATCATTCTTTTATAAATTTTTAAGACTCTGACACACAATCAAGTTTTTGGCGTCCTTACTGGGGAAGTAAAATATTAAGAACGCTCAATTTTTATTACTTTAGCCATTTTTATTGCAATTTATTTTTATTTTTTCTTTTAACTTTACTAATTTTCCTTCTTTTATTTGTTCTTGGTAGGTACCTATAGTTTATGACTAGAAGAAACCCAAAAGGACCTCTGATTTACGACAGTGATATTGAAGGTACTGTTTGAAACACCCCACACCCGGCCCATGAGCCCGGACCGGATTTGGTATGTTCCTCGATGTAAACCGGTTCAAATTCTTTTGTCGCTTTTAAAAAAAACTGTGTGTTTTGAAAGAAAAATTATTTTTTGTTGGGTTGGGCTCGAGTTGGAAACAAGTTTCGCTTATATTGAAATTTTAGGTGATAAAACGTTTAGAGTTAGTTTTAAAATAAATTTACTTAAAACTTTAATTAAATAAAAATTTGTAACATAATAGAATAAAACGAAACAATAGAATAGTTCAACTATGGCCTTATTGCATCAAATAAATTCCAACATTAAATTCAAAGTACTTAAAATAAAAAGTCTCAATCAAATAAATTTCCTTCTTGAGAGCATGGCCACCCCTAAGCCTGTCAGGCAGGTCCATCATCTTGTTCATCACTGAAAAATGTTCCCACAAGCAGGGTGAGTCATATAGACACAGTGTGTATAACCAACCCTAAATCCTAACAAATTCAGGCATATCAAGTCATACATGTACATATAACATTTAATAATATGATGCAAACCCGAACCCAAACCTAGATGCCATCTGCTACACATCACCCGTACCAACCTGCACACCATAGGGACTCCTAAGTCAACCCTCCTTCCGCTACACACCATCGAAGGCTACCGCTGCAGACGACATGCTCATCACCCTTATAATTTTCGTGACATAGCCACCAGATAATATTTGTGTCATGTGACACCACATTCAGATAATGTGACCGAAGTCACCACATTCACTTCCCCTTTTTCATATAACCCGAATGCCCCATATTATACATATCATGCACATCATGCCTTAATTCACATTCTTATCACTTTTCACATGTTATATATAACATATATTCATATTCGTACTAGGAGTAGGAAACGTACCTGGCTACTTTATACCATAGCATGGTACCTTAGCCATATTCTTACACTTTCATATTAACACATACAATTAATTAGGGCCATAAATCTATTAAGACTTGAGGAAGGGTACACACCTGGTATTAATGCTTTCCTGAAACCCAAAAACCCGATCTAACACTTTAGATCCTTAACTCCTACATTCGGCCAATATTAAAGATTTAATGAAAACCCATTCGGCCACAAATCCAAATCCCAATAGGATTATTGTAACCCAAAATTTACCTTGGTGCCGATTTCTCTAATAATCAATTCCCGAAAACTTTGCTTTGTTCCTTCTTGTATTCGGCCAAGCATTAGATCTCTTCATAGGTTAGTTTTCGGTTTTTAAGATAATGAGAAACAAGTCAAAATACTAGAATAGGCCCTTGGCCGAATATCCAATATGACTTACCTTGATCACTTTAATCCCGAAAGACTTCTTTGATGATCCTTAACGCTAGCTACACACAAAACACTTATTATGGCACTATGCACATTTGGCCATGCCTAAAATCATGGCCTAATCAGAAGATTTCGGCACACTTATGAAGAAGAGATCAAATCGATTACTAGCATAGGAAACACTTACCCTTACACGTTGCTTTGAAGAGTCTAAAGTAAGTAGTCGACAGCACCCTCCTTTAAAGATTCGGCTTAGAGTACAATAATGGTGGTTCGGCACTTTATGGTGGTAAGAAGATGCAATATTCAGCACTTTATGCTTGGAGATTTTCGGCAACAAGGAACAATGGTAGATGCAATATTCGGCTATCACTCTTAGTGTCAAAGGGTACACGGTTTCAAAGGTATAGAAAGGAATTTGAGGTTACAAGTAAATAAGAAAAAGAGGAGAAGAGTAGAGGAATTTCAAAGAAAGAGTTGGATGCTTTTACTAAAAGAAATTCAAAGACTTAGCTCCCTTTCCTATACATGACCGAATGCCTCAACCAAGAGTCCTTGACCAGCCACCTTATCATCACTTATCACATTCCTCATACTTCTCCTATTATCCCTTCTTTATCACCTTAATAAAATAAATTAATCCTAACACATAATCTCTTATCTTACCCCTTTAAAAAAATAAAATAAAACAATAATCACAATTATCCTAGCCGAATAAAACAAGCTTAATCCTCATCCAATTAAAAGTCCAATTGTCGTCCAACCTCTTCTCACCTTTCTTCCTTGACGCCAAGGCAATAATAAAACCACTTAATGCTGCCAACAAGGCTCGAACATGAGTTCTACTGGAGCCCCTGTCGCAAGCTGCAGGTGACGCCCCAAACCACTTTGCCAAGGCGCTTTTTGTGACGTAATTCACCCAGAATTTCTTTTAAGACCTACTTAGCCCAATTCCCTTTTGACGCAAAAATATAAGTTCATTTGCTTCCCACGCAGCTCGATCCTTCTATCTTCCTCCCAGCTTATGGCGTCATTTGCCCAAGCCTTAAGTGGCGCATTCCAGCCACTTTACCAAGCTCACTTCCATGTCTTATTTTCCTTACATTTTCTCTTAAGGCCCTATCCTCTTAGCTTCCTCTTTTATACTTAAAATTTAATATTTTCTAAGGCTTTCTCCTATTTTCTAAAGTTCACAAATTTCATTATACACATTCACAGCATACTCAAGCATGCTATTTCATATAATTAAGCATAAATGCATAGCCTATTTTCAGGATATTACAGTTCTACCCTCCTTAAAAATAATTTCGTCCTCGAAATTACCTGGCTGAAATAAGTGAGGGTAGTGCTGTCACATTGCTTCTTCTGGCTCCCACGAAGCCTCTTCTAATCCATGATTTCTCCATAATACTTTGACTAAAGGAACTGACTTCCTTCGTAACACTTTCACATCTTGTTCCACAATCTGAATCGGCTCTTCCTCGTAGGACAAATCTGGCCTTAGCTCCACCTCTTCAACCGGTACAACATGAGATGGACCCGATCGATAACGACGTAGTATGGACACATGGAATACGTCGTGCATCTGCTTCAACTCCGGTGGCAACTCCAACTGATATGCCACTGGTCCAACCCGCTTCAGAACCTTATAAGGTCCTATAAATCTCAGACTTAACTTCCCTTTTCGACCAAATCTCATCACCTTCTTCCAAGGTAAAACTTTGAGAAATACTTGATCTCCCACATCAAATTCTATCTCTTTTCGTTTGAGATCCACGTACGACTTTTGCCGATCAGATGCTTCCTTCAACCATGCTCGAATTATCTCCACTTTCTCTTCGAATTCTGCCACTAACTCTGGACCCAAAACTCGTCGTTCCCCTAATTCAGTCCAACATGTAGGAGTTCGACACCTCCGACCATACAACGCTTCATATGGTGCCATCTGAATGCTAGCTGCTGTTGTTGTACGCAAATTCCCCTAGAGGCAAATATTCTTCCCAACTTCTTCTGAAATCCATCATACAGCCCCTCAACATATCCTCTAACACTTGGATTACCCACTCAGACTGCCCGTTCGACTATGGATGAAAAGCTGTAGTGAAATCTAACTTAGTGCCTAACGCCTGATGTAGCGCCTTCCAGAACCGAGAAGTAAACCTTGGATCCCTATCTGAGATGATTGACACCGGTACACCATGCAACCTTACAATTTCTGCCACATACAATTTTGCCAACTTTTGCAGGGAATAGTCAACTCTCACTGGAATAAAATGCGCGGACTTAGTCAACCGGTCCACTATCACCCATACTGAGTCCTTCTTAGTAGGCGTAAGGGGAAACCCACTAACGAAGTCCATGGTAATTCTCTCCCACTTCCACTACAGAATCATTATCGGTTGAAGTAATCCTGACGGAACTTGGTGTTCAGCCTTTACTTGCTGACACGTCAAACACTTGCTTACAAATTCTGTAATTTCCTTTTTCAAACCAGGCCACCAAAACTGTTCTCTTAGGTCTCTGTACAACTTAGTGCCTCCAGGATGCATAGCATAAGGACTACTATGCGATTCCCGAAGAATCCTCTGTCTTAGGTCTTTGTCCTTAGGCATATAGACCTTACCCTTGAAACACAATACTCCCTTATCGTTAATACCATAATCTATCAACTCTCTATTCTGTACTTGCTGTAACTTAGCACTTAACTCATCATCAACCAACTGTCCCCCTTTGACTTCATTCAACCATGTCGGCTTAACTTGTAATTCTGCCAATAGGCTGCCATCATCATACAAACTCAAGTGTTCGAACAACGCCCCCAGATCCGACACAACCTTCGGACTCAGGGCATCCGCTACTACATTCGCCTTGCCCGGATGATACTCTATAGAACAGTCATAATCCTTTAGTAATTCCACCCACCTTCGCTGCCTCAGATTCAACTCCTTCTGAGTTAATAAGTACTTGAGACTCTTGTGGTCTGTGTAGATCACTGACTTTTCCCCATAAAGGTAGTGCCTCCACACTTTCAGAGCAAAGACTAATGCCGCCAATCTAAGTCATGAGTCGGGTAGTTAACCTCATGTGGCCTTAATTGTCGAGACGCATAAGCGACTACTTCCCCATGTTGCATCAATACGCATTCCAATCCTGTATGGGAAGCATCAAAATACACCGTGAAATCCTTTTCTGCCTCCGGCTGAATCAAAATCGGAGCTTCAGTCAAGACCCTCTTAAGCTTCTCAAAGCTCTCCTGTTGCTTATCCGTCCACACAAAAGGTACTTCCTTCCTCAACAACTTTGTCAAAGGCACTGCTATTGACGAGAACCCTTCTACAAACCTTCGGTAATAGCCTACCAATCCTAAGAAACTGCGAATCTCAGCCACTGACCTAGGTGGTTTCTAATCCAACACTACTTCAGTCTTCCTAGGATCCGCCCTTATTCCTTCAGTAGACACCACGTGCCCTAAGAATGCCACCTCCTTAAGCCAAAATTCACACTTGCTGAATTTGGCATAGAGCTTCTTCTCCCTTAACACTTGCAGCACAACCTGGAGATACTCATCATGTTCCTCCTCAGACTTGGAGTACACTAGAATGTCGTCGATGAACACAACGACGAACCTATCCAAGTAGGGTTGAAAGACCCGATTCATCATATCCATCAACGCGGATGGGGCGTTCGTCAATCCAAACGGCATTACTACAAACTCATAGTGGCCGTACCTTGTCCTAAAGGCTGCCTTATGGATATCCACCTCCTTCACCTTAAGCTGATGATATCCAGACCTTAGATCTATCTTCGAGAAAATCGCTGCCCCTTTGAGCTGATCGAACAAGTCGTCTATCCTTTGCAAAGGATATTTGTTCTTGATGGTCAGCTTGTTTAACTGACGGTAGTCTATGCACATACGCATAGTTCCATCCTTCTTCTTTACAAACAGGACCGGTGCTTCCTATGGAGACACACTGGGTCGGATAAACCCACGATCCAACAACTCATGGATCTGAGCCTTCAGCTCAACCAACTCCTTTGGTGCCATTCGGTACGGGGCAATTGACTCAGGTGCTGTTCCCGGTAGCAAGTCGACTCCGAATTCCACCTCCCTATCCGGGGGTATTCCTGGTAGTTCTTCCGAAAACACATCTCCAGAATCCCTTACAGTTCTAACTCTACTAACAACTTCTTCCTTTCCATCTAACGCACTTACGAAGGCTAAAAACGCCTTGCACCCTTTTTGCACCATCTTTTCAGCCTCTAGTGCCGAAACTACATTAGACAAGTAGTTTCTTCTTTCTCCTATCATAACCACTACTTCATCCTTCGGGGTCCTTAACTCCATTCGCTTAGCTGCACAATCTAACACGGCCCGGTGCTCTACCAACCAATCCATACCAAGTATGAGTTCGAACTCCATAAAGGGTAGTTCCATTAAGTTAGCCCGAAAGTTCACTCCCTGAATCTCTAGAGGTACACTCTGAAAGGTCTTATTCACCACTACAGCTTGGCCTAATGGGCTTACTACAGTCATCTGCCTATCAGAGAGTTTAGAGTCTAGGCCTAGTGTCTCGACTACACTACATGCAACATAAGAATGGGTCGAGCCCACATCAATCAGAGCAAAATAGGGCTTGCCATAAATAAGGAACGTACCAGTTATGACGTTCGGTGCGTCTCCATCCTCCCTCCGGTGAACCGCATAAACTAAACCCAGTTGCCTTGCCTCAGTATTAGCAACACCTCGGCCCGGCGTTCCATGTCCTCTGCCAGCACCATTACCTCTGCCATTTGGACCACGGCCTCACTGAGGCTGCTGTCCACCTCTACCAACCTGATTAACATTCTGAGCTGCTGGTCGATTCCCATCAGGTTTCATCGGACAGTCCTTAATCATATGATCTTTGGACCCACACTTAAAGCATCCTCCCGTCTTTTTCCAACACCCCCATAAGTGCTTCTTCCCACACTGATCACAAGTACGATACTGCCCTCCTGTAGCAGCTTGCTGACCTCGCGGCCCATCAACTCTAGGCCTCTTATTCCCAGATGATCCTGACGATCCAAAACCACTTTTTGGCCTATTCCGATCCATATTCTGCTTCACAGAATCCTTAATCCCTTCAGCTACCTTAGCTTTCTCTACTAAAGCAGAAAACTCCCGTTCCTGATGTGGAGCTATCAACAACCTTAGGTCATTCCTTAGTCTGTCCTCAAATCGGACACATTGCTCATGTTCCGTAGCCACTACTCCACGAGCATACCGGCTTAGCCTTAAGAATTTAGCTTCATATTCCGCCACGGACTTGTTCCCTTGAACCAGCCCTAGAAAAGCCTTCCTCTGCTCGTCAGTATACCATGTACCAACATATTTCTTTTGATATACTGCCTTAACATACTCCCAGGTCAGATCCTCAGCTGTGGCACCATTCCTAACTGTTAACCACCACTGATACGCTTTATCGCGTAGTAGTGCCACCATTCTTTTTAGTTTCTCTTTTGGAGTCAGGTCGAGCTCATCCATAATCCGCTCGGTTGCCTCTAACCAATATTCAGCCGTACTGGGTGCTACACCTGATACTCCACGGAACACCTCAGCTCTATTAGCTCGGAGTCGCTCGGGTACAGATTTTTGAGCTCCCATATTTCCTCTAGCACCAGCCACCATATTCAAGACTCGCAGCACCGCCTGCGATACAGCATCGTCTCCCGTCTGATCTTACTATTCCACACCAACAGCTGGTGGTGGTGGTGGCGTTGGTACCTCATTATCAGATCCCTGACCCGACGGGTTCAGATATGGTCATCCTAACCCCTACAGCATCCTCGAACGTTACGACCACGTCCCCTAGAGCTCATTCTTACAATCGTACCTTAATCTGATTAGGAAATTTTATGTATTAGTATACGTTCCATTGATTTTCCGAGAAGAAATTTTATGAAACGAGAATTAATAGGGGTTCTTTCGGTCAATCAAAGGTTCAAGTTCTCTATCCTAATTCAGAGAAGCACATTCATCCAACCATTCATTTGGTAGTATCTACCATACACATTCATTATTTCTATAGTTTTGTCTATTCCTACCCCAAGGGTATTTTCGTAATTTGTCCTACAGGGGTATTTTCGTAATTTTTCAAAATAAGGTTCCTTGGTGATTTGTCAATAAGGGTATTTTGGTAATTTTGCATTCCCGAGGGTATTTTGGAAATTTTGAAATCTGGGGGTACTTCGGTAATTTTGTAACTCGAGGGTATTTTGGTAATAAACCAGGGTAAATTTGTAAAGTTTTAATAATTCCGAGGTATTTCAAAATTTGCAAAACTTGAGGATTCTTTTTGAGAATTTGTTTTCCAAAACGGTGATGTTGCAAAAATTTTGGGAATTAGGGTCATTTTGGTAATTTGCAAGTTACAGGCAATTTCGTATTTTTCCAAAATCAAGGTATTTCAATATTTTGCAAATTAGGGTTTTTGGACTTGTTATAAAGTAAGGAAATTTTGATAAAACTATGGGTAGTTTGGTCATTTTATAAACCAAGGGCATTTTTGTAATTTTACCATTAGGGGTATTTAGGTAATTTTTATAAATCGGAAATTTTTTGAAAAATTTTGTAAAAATAGTTCTCACAAATTAAAAGGGTAATTTTAAGAGTTTTAAAAACTAGGGTTTTTATAAAAATACGGCTAGTTCCCTTTCGGGTTTTAGTTATTGGGTTTAGCCTGTGACTGAGTCCTCTTGGTTAGGGTGAACCGAAGCTACGCACCAAGTAGGATTCCAGCGAAGAGGAGGTGAGTCACTAGGACTGCTGAAGTACCAGGCTCTTTCGGATCCAATCCTAGACATGCGCACAATGGTTGCCACACCCTAACTCGGCGACTTAGCCATAGGTTTGTTTAATTAGGCATTAAGTCTTATGTGCTTGTTGGGGTACACTAGTCCTAGGGTTCAATCACTTAATTTTTTTTTTTCTAATCTACGTTCCATTCCTACCATTCTACAAGTCATATTATAAATCACCCAATGGATAGAGGTACTTACCTGGTGGACTGCGGGTCGGAGACTTAGGTGTCATGCCAGGAAAACCTGTTTAAAACTTTCTCAAAATTCATTTGGGCCTTAATTTTAAAACATTGTGGGCTTTAAACCCCAGGCCGAGAGTTTAAAACTGGGCTCTGATACCAAGCTGAAACACCCCACACCCGGCCCACGAGCCCGGACCAGATCTGGTATGTTCCTTGATGTAAACCGGTTCAAATTCTTTTGTCGCTTTTAAAAAAAACTGTGTGTTTTGAAAGAAAAATTATTTTTTGTTGGGTTGGGCTCGAGTTGGAAACAAGTTTCGCTTATATTGAAATTTTAGGTGATAAAACGTTTAGAGTTAGTTTTAAAATAAATTTACTTAAAACTTTAATTAAATAAAAGTTTGTAACATAATATAATAAAATGAAACAATAGAATAGTTCAACTATGGCCTTATTGCATCAAATAAATTCCAACATTAAATTCAAAGTACTTAAAATAAAAAGTCTCAATCAATATTCGGCACTTTATGCTTGGAGATTTTCGGCAACAAGGAACAATGGTAGATGCAATATTCGGCTATCACTCTTAGTGTCAAAGGGTACACGGTTTCAAAGGTATAGAAAGGAATTTGAGGTTACAAGTAAATAAGAAAAAGAGGAGAAGAGGAGAGGAATTTCAGCAAAGAGTTGGATGCTTTTACTAAAAGAAATTTAGCACTTAGCTCCCCTTTCCTATACATGACCGAATGCCTCAACCTAGAGTCCCTTGGCCGGCCACCTTATCATCACTTATCACATTCCTCATACTTCTCCTATTATCCCTTCTTTACCACCTTAATAAAATAAATTAATCCTAACACATAATCTCTTATCATACCCCTTTAAAAAAAATAAAATAAAACAATAATCACAATTATCCTAGCCGAATAAAACAAGCTTAATCCTCATCCAATTAAAAGTCCAATTGCCGTCCAACCTCTTCTCACCTTTCTTCCTTGATGCCAAAGCAAAAATAAAACCACTTAATGCTGCCAACAAGGCTCGAACATGAGTTCTGCTGGAGCCCCTGTCGCAAGCTGCAGGTGACGCCCCATGCCACTTTGCCAAGGTGCTTTTTGTGACATAATTCACCCAGAATTTCTTTTAAGACCTACTTAGCCCAATTCCCTTTTGACGCAAAAATATAAGTCCATTTGCTTCCCACGCAGCTCGATCCTTCTACCTTCCTCCCAGCTTATGGCGTCATTTGCCCGAGCCTTAAGTGGCGCATTCCAGCCACTTTGCCAAGCTCACTTCCATGTCTTATTTTCCTTATATTTTCTCTTAAGGCCCTATCCTCTTAGCTTCCTCTTTTATACTTAAAAGTTAATATTTTCTAAGGCTTTCTCCTATTTTCTAAAGTTCACAAATTTCATTATACACATTCACAACATAGTCAAGCATGCTATTTCATATAATTAAGCATAAATGCATAAGCCCATTTTCAGGATATTACACAGTTCGCAGAAATCGTAGAGAAATAAGGCGGAGCTTAAACTACATAGAAGATGAGCAAGAAGTTGAAACCAATACCACCAAAGAGATGGCTGAGAATAATCCACTACCTCCAGAGGCGGCCGAACACCATGCTCCTCGAACTATGTATGATTATGCTAAACCTAATCTAACAGGAACTGAGTCAAGTATTGTTAGACCCGCTATTGCTACAAATAATTTTGAACTGAAACCTAACTCTATTTAAATGATACAATCGTTTGTTCAGTTTGATGGTTTGCAGGATGAGGATCCTAACACACTTAGCGAATTTTTTCGAATTCTGTGATACCTTCAATATAAATGGCATTTCTGATTATGCCGTCTGCCTTCGGTTATTTCCCTTCTCATTAAGGAATAAAGCTAAACAGTGGTTACATTCTCTTCCACGATGATCAATCACTACATGGGATCAAATGACCGAAAAATTTTTGTTAAAATATTTTCCACCAGCCAAAATGGCCAAGTTAAGGAATGATATCTCTTCTTTTGTGCAGATGGATTTAGAAACACTTTACGATGCATGGGAGAGATATAAAGATATATTGAGAAGGTGCCCACACCATGGATTACCCTTGTGGCTACAGGTCCAAACTTTCTACGACGGGGTAAACCCTTCAACGAGGCAATTGATCGATTCAGCCGCCAGCGGAACCCTGAATAACAAAACACCTAAGGCTGCCATGAATTTATTGAAGAGATGTCACTGAATAACTATCAGTGGCAAGTCACAAGGACAAAGCCAACAAAAGTAGCAAGTGTTTTCAACCTCGATACAGTAACCATGCTATCAAATCAGGTAGAGATGTTAAATAAAAAGGTTGATGGTTTATGTGGTTCTTTGCATGTACATCCAGTTATGTAGTGCGACACAAATAGAGAAGGGATGAACAACACAGACTACCCACCTTACAACCCGAGCGCTAAAAATGAGCAAGTTCACTATATGGGTAACAATTTCAAATCTCAAAATAACCCTTATAGTAATTCTTATAATCTAGGATGGAGGAACCACCCCAATTTTTTATGTGGTGCTCAAGGAAATCAGAGACAACAACCCCCTCCAAACTTCCAACAATAGCCTTACCCACAGGAAAAGAAGCCGAACCTTGAGGAGATGCTATCAAAATTTATAGCGGTGTCAGAAACATGTTTTCAAAACACCGAAACAACACTTAAGAATCAACAAGCATCGATTAAAGGGATCAAGAATCAATTAGGGCAACTTGCCAAGATCATCTTAGAACGACCACAAGGCAGCCTGCCAAGCAACACTAAAAGTAACCCAAAGAAGCAACTTCAAGCCATAACCGCTCAAGATAGTGAAAGGTTAGATGAACCCAAGGTAAGCCAAAAGAATGTGGTAGAGGAAGGTAAGAACGAGGTAAGTCATGACAAACCAAAACTGGAAATTAAAGAGTACCAACCTCGTATACCTTACCCTAATGCGATGAAGAAGGACAACACATATGAACAGTTCGGTAAATTTATTAAACTTTTAAAGAAATTACATATTAAATTATCGTTTGAAGCTCTTTCGCAGATGCCAGATTCAAGGAAATTTTTAAAAGAGCTGTTAACAAACAAGCGGAAGTTAGACGAGGAATTGCATGTGGAATTAAACATAATGTGCTCGGTAATGTTGCAAAACAAACTACCACGAAAATTATAAGATCCAGGGAGTTTTACAATTCCATGCTTAATTGGTAGATTATCTATTGATAATGCTTTAGCTGATTTAGGGGCGAGCATCAATGTTATGCCTTATAAATTGTTTAAACAACTAGGTCTAGGGAAACCCAAACAAACTAGGATGAGCATTCAATTAGCTGATAAAACTGTTAGAATTCTTAGGGGTATAATTGAAGATGTTCTTGTGAAAATTGATAAATTCGTATTCCCAGTAAACTTTGTCGTTTTAGACATGGATGAAGACAATAGTATCCCCTTAATTTTAGGAATACCCTTTTTAGCAACTGCCAGAACTAAAATTGATGTTAGCACAGGTGAACTCATACTTTGTATAGGTGATGAATCAATCAGCCTCCAGGCTCTTGACTCGGCTAGGACATCAAATAGTCAAGGTGAGAACATAAATTCTATTAATAACCACTCGATTAAACCTTCTTTTCAGGACGCACCATGGAACTACACAACTGAGCTAGACCCTAGACCTCATACCAACAAGGAAATAACTCATGAGGAACGAAGGCTTCAGATTGATGAACTAGACGAGTGGAAGACACACTTCAAGCAGAAATTAGGAATACATAAAGCAGAGCCAAAACCAGCCCGTGGGACAAACTAATTTAAAATCGGAGATCAAGTATGTTAGATAAGGCAGACACTCGAATACCTCCTCTTGACCCTAATACAAATAAAGAAATCACTTTTAGGGTACTCAATGTTTTCCCATATGGAACAGTCGAGGTAAGTAATCCTATATTCGGCACTTTCAAAGTAAACGCTACTCGACTTGAATTACATACTGACAAGAGGACTGATAGCATGAGGAAGGATTTTCAACTCCTCAAACCACCATGATTGTGCGAATGAGAGGTAAGTCTATCTTAAGACTATAAATGAGCACTTCTTGAGAGGCAACTCGAGCACTAACCCCATTAATTTTCACATTTTTATTTTTACTTTTTCTTTTCCTTTTTAGCACCTAGCTATAAACTAACCAAGTGCAGATTTGCCTTGCACACGGCGGTGGCCGTGGCCGTGTGGAGGCTAGAAATGTACATAATGACATGGCAGAGATAGTACGCCACAGGACGAAAAATATCTTCAAGCTACGGACCCGAATTGAGTACTATGGCTGTGGCCGACACTGTTTTAGCAACACGGGCGTGGTGACCTGAACATGGGCGTGGGAGAAATGAATGGAGCATAACACGATAGTGCAACACGGTCGTATGACTCGACATGCCCACGGTACACGGGTGTGGGGATGTACCAGATTTGAATTCTCTGTTTAACACACACACTTCTCCCCTTCTTACCTACTCCCCTCTTCTCTTTTTCTTCAAACACACTCTTAACTCTTCATTCTCAACTTTCTTCATTCCCCCTAACTCTAGATCTAATCACATCCATGTCGAAGAAAGGGAAGGATCCTAGCACAGTCTCCCTTTGTGAGACCGATCTACATAAGTTCATGCCGGCCGCTTCATTAATTCGACAGGAAAGGGACCTTTGAGTCCATTTAACTTTTCTTTTTAGTTTCCCTTCTTCTTTATTTTCTTTTTCCTTATCTTTAGTTTACTTAGTTTAATCCATTTTATTTCGTTTTCTTTAATTTAGGTTCTAAAGGCTGCTAGGGAATCACCACACCTCGACCATAGCCACCCCACCACAGCCTTAGAAATCATACCAACCCCGCGAACCATCTAACAATAAGGACTCTTCGGTCCATTAGTCCTTTCTTTTAATTTTATTTTACTTTCTATTTTCTTTCTCTTTATCTTTCTTGCCTTTAAATATATATTTCGTATATTTTGAATTTTTATTACCATTTCCTGGCTAATTATCTACGAGCTTCCCGATTTCTTCATTTAGAGCAGAGATTGTCGGCAGCCACCACACCACGACACTCTCAACTCAAGGAAGCCAGCCAAATTCATGAAGTTTCACCTCTTCCTTTCTCTTAAATTTCATATATCTCTTTGTTCATTAAGGGCAATGTACATCTTAAGTGTGGGGGTTGAATATCTATTTCAAGAAAGTGCCTAACTTTCTGCACTATTCTCAGATCCCTGAATTATGCCTTGAATTATGCCTTGTTCTTAAATAATTTTCTCCTATTATGATTAGAATGAATTTCTTTTGATTTATGATTTTTATTGATATGCTTCGGATTACATCATTGATAATTGTACAGTGATGATTTAAACTTTAGGAGACTAGAGAATCAAGCATGATGAGTCTATTTTAAAATTAAAATTTGCTACGTTGTCTACCTGAATCTAATTATTACCTTGAAGTTTGAAATTTACAAAGTTGATATCAAAATCCCATAATTTTAACCCCACATTTAGCTTACTTTTGGATGATTTATCCCTTGATTTATATAAAAAGGTGCTTTTAATCCTTTCTTTTCATGTCTTATACCCAGGAAAGCACCCGAGGTTGAAAAGAACGTAAAACGAGCCCAAAACAGAATAAGTAGGCCACATTACAAAATCGACACGGCCTAGCCCAAAGACCACATGGTCGTGCACAACAATCATCTAGAACAGGTCCTCGCCCTCGATTTACACGGTCGTGCCTCATTAAGAAATCCAAATACGGCCTGAAGTTGATCCACACAGGCGTGCTACATTGCTCGTACCTCGGTCGCTGGAATAAGCAATTTCAGTCGAAAAAGGATACTTAGGGAGAAAGAATCGCATTCCAAGGAGCCTATATATATCCCTTAAGTGCCACCTTTGAGGAAAAGAGCGAGCTAGGCCAAGGAGCCAAGCTGAAAAGGTCAGAATTGTGGGAATCGCTCGAAGTTAGCCAGTTGATCCATCCCAAGAAGCCAAAAGTATACTCAAGATGGCGGAATTCTCCTTTAATTCCTTCATGGAATTTTAGGGATTTCTTATGTTTTGTTTTATCTTTTCTCTTGAGATGTTTTCTTATTTGGTTATGAACTAAACCCCTCAGATACCTGAAGGGGATGAAACCTAGATAAATCTTGTTATTTGATTTTTGAATTTTATGATAATCATTTAGTTTGTGCTTAGTTATGCATGTTTAATCCAAATCTATGTGCTTAGTTAGAGGGGGAATAGACCCTACTTAAGAGTAGATCTAGCGTAATTAAGCGGAGTTGATTGAACGCCTAGAGATAGGGTTACGAGATTTTATCGGATTAGGGTGAAACCTAAAATGGGAATCCATAGATCTATTTACTGCTATTCTAGGGGGTTATTATAAGAGAATGAGAGTTCCACTAATTAATGTAGGGTTAGATGTTATTCGCCTCGAGAGAGGGTTTAGCATAGGTTAGGGAGTCCTACGGATCAAGCTAAGTAAATAAATCATATAATTTCGGGTTAGATATCAAGTGAAGTCTAGGTGGATTCTTGTTGAGGGTATCATCGTGATCAATTGAGTCTTTCTTCAAATTATTTCCCAATTCATTCTTTTTGTCTTTATCCTTAGCTTAGTCATCGTTAAAACAACTTCACTTTATTTTTAAGGCTAAATAATAAAAAAAAAGTTAGTATTAGTGCTTTTAGTTCCTTTGGATTCAATATCCGGTCTTGCCTAAGCTATACTACTGTTCTATAGGTACACTTGCCTTTAATCGTTGTCAGAGTTAGTTTTCAGGTTCGACCATTCTTTTACAAATTTTAAAGCTCTGATTTCAGCGATCAGAGCGTAAGGACTAATATTTTTATTTGCTCGTCGGTTGGAGAGTTTGAGTTGTACTGGAAATCTAAGTAGTGGGAGTTTGGTAGAGAGAATTTAGGGGAAAGATTTGGGGTTATCAAATTTTCTGAGCATTGTCGTTCCTTTTTGCAAAATTTCAGTTTTCCCAAAACTCCCCACCTTTTCGATGCCATCTTTTCTGTAACAGTCCGGTTTAGACCCTAGTCGGAATGGTGGTTTTGAGACCACAAATTTGAGTCAAAAAATATTTTAATATTCTTTTCCGTGCTTATAATATGTGAATCGATATGTGTGAAATTTTCGTGATTAAATATTATCGTTTGTGTGCCGATTTGTGAAAAAGGACTAAATCGCAAAAAATGTAAAATAAGACTTCTTTTTGATTAAGTGTCGAATTGATGTGTCTCTTTAAATGTGAGGTCCTTATGTTGTAAATGGAGCATTGAATTCATGAAATGACATGGTTAGACATTAGTTATTAGATTATAATGATATTTGATCGTGTATGTCAAAGTCTTAAAATTTATAAAAAGAATGATTGGGCCTAGAAACTACCTGTGACAACGGTGGAGGCAAGTACGCCTATCGAACAGTGGTATAGTTTAGTGGCAAGACCGGATTGTCAAACCCAAAGGAACTAAAAGTACTAATACTAACTTTCTATCTATTATTTAGCCTAAATTAAAAGTGAATTATTTATTAAATCTAAAATTAACTAACTATTAAGGTAAAGATGCTAAGACAAAAAGAATGAATTTGGGAAAATACTTGTGGGAAAAACCAATTGATAAAGACAATACCCGAGGAAGAATCCACCTAGACTTTACTTGTTATTTAACTCTAAACCAGATGATTTATTCACTTGACTTCATTCGTAGGATTCCCTAAGTTATATTAATACCTCTCTCGAGGCTACTAATGTCTAACCCTAGGTTGATTAATTGAAATCTTTTTCTAATTAAAACCCCTATAATTGCATTAACTCGATCTATGGACTCCCATATTAGGTTTGGCCCTAATCCGACAGATTTTCGTCATCCCATGTCTAGGGTAGCGATCAACTCCGCTTAATTATGCTAGATCTACTCTTAAATAGGGACTTTTGCTCCACTACTTAAGCACATCAATACTTGAATTAATATCCTGAAATATCAAAACAATAATTAAGAACACATAATTAAGAACAAATCAAGTATTTATCATATAGTTCAGAAAACAATAATAAGATCTATCTTAGGTTTCATCCCCCTCAGGCATTTGAGGGTTTAGTTCGTAATTGTAAAAGAATACATTTCGGAAGAAAATATAAAACAAAACATAAGAAAAAACCCTAAAACCCCCTGAAGGTATTGAAGGGAAGATCCTCGTTTTGAGTATAACTTCGGCTTCTTGAGATGAATCAACTGGCTTTCTTTGAGTAAATTCCACAATTCTGGCCTCTCTGGCTTGGCTCTTCGGCCTAACTGGACACCTAACTAGACCCCCCTTGAAGGTTGGCCTCTAGGATGTTTGTATAGGCTTTTGGAATGGCTTTCTTTGCCTCTAAGTACCCTAATATTAATGAAACTCTTCTGTGTCACGGCAGGGACACGCCCATGGCACACGCCCGTGTGAATCGTGGCCTGGCCGTGTTCGGGTCTGTTAACGAGGCACGACCGTGTGGTCTTGGGCCCAGGCCATATCGATTTCGTAAGTTGGCCCATTTACTTCTTTTTAGGTTCGTTTCTCGTTCTTTTCATCCTCCGGTGCTCTCCTGAGTATAAAACATGAAAACAAAGGATCAAGAGCACCAAATTCCATAATTCAAGGCTTAAATCATCCAAAAATATGCTAAATGTGGGATTAAAATATGTTTATATTATAGTTTATCAAATACCACCACACTTAAGCATTTGCTTGGCCTCAAGCAAAGTTCTCAACTCACAATGAAAATGAACTTCCTTGATTCATAATATTCATTAATAATGTTTCATCATAATTCAAAGACAATTCATACATTGATAATTTAAGTAGAAGGGTCCTAAAGATTCAAACAATCAAAGTCATAGTTTTTGTAGCATGAAACATAGGTGTTTTCCCTTTACCTAAATAATCACCTTTAATTCAAAATCAACAAGAGTTGACATCCTTACTAAAGATTCACTCAAATCACTCATAGTGTTTAAGGTTCAAAATTAAGCACTCCAAAAGTCGAACATGAAAAGTTAATCCCATAGGCTTGCCTGAAAATCAAATCTCTTCCACTGTAAAATGAGATGATACACAAATCAAAAGGTCTTTAAATAGGGTTGTAATGGGGCACAGGTTAAAGGTGTGGATAAAGGCTGAATTAAAAGGTTAGAATCGAGATTGAATTGACAATTTACCTAACTAGAAAACTGAACTAATTCTCAAATAATCACAACAATTGAAAACTTGTAATACTAATAATACGAGCTTTTTCTTCAAGATGTCGAATTTAAACGTATAAGCTCAATTGCATAGAGCTAATATTGAGAATACTTCGTTTTTTTTAAGAACAAATCAAGTTATAATAAAAGATGAATTTAACTACTGAATTAAAGATTATAGTTAGGCAACTGATCAAATCAAATCTCGATATAAGGGTGGTCAAAAGGAATGGTGATAACAAATACAGACCGGGTTTTTGGGTTAATATTAGTGGGTGAGTCAATAAAAAGGGTTGTTAGGATCAAAGGAGTTCACTAGGGGTTAATTGTGAGGGTAAGATTTTTTAGTGGAGCAAGTGGGTTAAATCCTAAGTGCCTTTATCATCTTTGTATATCAAATCAGTCAATGTGGTCTCGACATGTATAATTGAAGCAAGTTCTAGAATAATAGCTCAATGTTGACACATTCATAATAAAAAAGGTGAGCACGAAAGAATGTATGCTCTAAAAGGATCAAAATCTCACAAAAATTATGGGTTTTTGATATCAACCTTGTAAATTTCAAACTTCAAGGTAATAATTAGATTCAGGTAGATAACCTAACAAAATTTTAATTTTTTTGAAAATAGACTCATCATGCTTGATTCTCTAGTCTCCTAAAGTTTAAATCATCAATGCACAATTATCAATGACTTAATTCAAAATATATCAATAAAAATCACGATTCAAAATAAATTCATTCTACTCATAATATGAGAAAATTACTTAAGCACAAGGTATAATTTTAAGGCATAATTCAGGGATTTGAGAATAATTCAAAAAGATAGGCACTTTCTCGAAATAAATATTCATCCCCCCACACTTAAGATGTATATTGCCCTCAGTGTACAAATATATATATGAAAGTTAGGAGAAAGGGAGAGGTGAAACTTCCTGAATTTGGATGGCTTCTTTGAGTTGGGAGTGTCGTGGTGTGGTGGCCGTCGATAATCTCTGCACTAGATGAAGAAATTGGGAAGTTCGTGAAGAATTAGCCAGGAAATAATAATAATAATAATTCAAGATATACTAAATATATATTTAAAGACAAGAAAGAGAAAGAGAAAGAAAATAGAAAGTAAAATAAAATTAAAAGAAAAGATTAATGGACTGAAGAGTCTTTATTTTTAGATGATTCTCGAGGTGGGTGTGATTTCTAAGGCTACGATGGGGTGGCTTTGGTCGTGGTCGTGGTGATTTCCTAGCAGCCTGTAGAACCTAAATAAAAGAAAACGAAATAGAATAGATTAAACTAAGTAAAAGAAAAATACAGAAAAGGAAAATAAAAGAGAAGTGAAAATGAAAAGAGAAGTTAAATGGACTCAAAGGTCCATTTCCTGTTGAGTTAATGAAGCGGCCGGCATGAACTTATGTAGATCGGTCTCACAAAGGGAGACTATGCTAGGATCCTTCCGTTTCTTCGGCATGGATGATTGTTAGAACAAGAGTTAGGAGAGTGGAGGAAAGAATGAAAATGGAGAGGGGATGTAAAAGAGAAAGAAGGGTGGGGATTAGGTAAGAAGGGAAGAGGGGTGGTTTAAATGGAAATTTCAGGTCTGGTATGTTCCCACGCCCGTGTACCGTGGGTGTGTCGAGTCACACGGTCGTATTGCACTGCCATGTTACGCTTCGTTCGTTTCTCCCACGACCATATGCAGGTCGCCATGCCCGTGTTGCTAAAATAGTGTCGACCACTGCCGCATCACACGGTCGTGGTGTTCAGCTGGGGTGTAACACCCCAAACCTGGCCCACGAGCCTTGACCGGATTTGGTATGTCACTGAGAAAAACGTTTGAAAAGATTTTGTCGTAAGGGTGAAAACATGAAAATTTGTTGTCATTTGTAAAACATTATATATTTAAAATGCCAAGTAAAAGTTTGATTGTTACAAAATATCCGGGTTTAAAACTTTAGTATATTTATATTAAGATATAAGTTGCTGAGTATAAAATCATTTCCAAATAGTAATTTAATCGCCAATCCAACTAAAGCATAATAACAAACTTCAACTACTTTAAGTGACCCTTATTACATCAAATAATTATTCAAAATACTTAAAATATAAAGTGTATAAAATAAATAAAAATATCTTCTGCATGGCCACCTCGTATCCACTCCAACCCGGTCCAAGCATCACGTATCACCTGCGATGTTTGGTAAAAATTTGGGTGAGTCATACAGACTCAGTGTGTAATTAGTCCACTGAATTCCACCCACATGGACTTGGCCCACAACCACATATCAAACCACATATCAGATAATAAGGGAACTTATTCACATAGTTCCACAATGGGGCTTGGCCCATATCCATACCACATATCGGATAATAATGTAATTAACCACATGATTCCAAATATTGGGCTTGGCCCATAACCACATCCATAACCATAATGCCACACATAATCATGCAAAGTGCACCCAGCCCAGCCTAGGGTCCATCCTCTACACACCCCCGTATCCAGCCACCACACACCAGGGGATTACTAAATCAACCCTCCAGCCGCTACACACCAATTTGGCAATTAATGGCGTCCACGATGTAGCTCGTAGCTGACATCAAACCAGGATGAGGCACATAGCCACTCATCAAACCACGATATGGCACAAAGCCTATATCAACCACGATGAGGCACAGAGCCACTCATCAAGCCACGTGAAATAAATCACAGTTAATCTACCACGCGACCTCAGTCAGCGCCAATCCACGATGTAGCCCATGGCTAATCATCAAACCACGTACATAAATGTACACCCGTACCTTCTTTCATATTCATATCCCATCCCATGCACATGGAACATATAATAATGTCATGATAAATAATGCATGTACATGTTATTCAGCATACAAACATATTCTCATTGGCATATTCACACATATATACATTAATAACCATATTTCCATCAGATTTGATACTGACCTGATTATCGACATACCCCTTTAAAGGTATCCATTTCATAATTGCCACTGCACTTATTAGCGTACTCATAACACATGCAAATATAATTATAAACCCGAAAAATGGTGGGTTAATCACACACCTGATAACTTGAAGCACTACGCTCTCAATCCCGATGCTATTACTAAGCGAAACTACCACTATCTGCCTATAGTCCTGCCCTGCTGCTGGCCCACACCCGGTTGCCAATCTCGTACCGCAGAGGCTGATCTCCTCTTAAACTTAGGGATAGGGGCTACCCCTTTTCCTTCTTAACTGGAACTCATATCCATCGATGAACACTTAATCAGAACATTCGGTTAACCATCAATGTCATAATCTAAATATATATCGAATCTAAACATACTAAGTATTCTTACCAAGATGATCTTGAATCCTGAAACTCTCCTTATTCCTGTCATTTGCTCCTAAGAACCAAAGTCAGAATCGGTCAACACTTGAATACCCATAATATGGCCTAAGGTCGAATGCTAGCAACCACTTACCTAGCTTATCCAACCCCGAGACTGTCACTGTTCCTGAAGTTGTCGAAATCCCTACTTAACCATTGTTAGAATCGGCTTAATACATAAATCCATGAACATGGCCCTTGGCCGAATAGTACATTGGCTTACCTTGATCACTTCAAATCCCGAAAGACTCCTTTAATGCTCCTTAATGTTGGCTACATACAAAAGACACATATTATGGCACCAAGCACATTTGGCCATCCTTAAACCAAGGCCTAAGCACACTTTTAAGAATCATAGGGCCATTCGGCCATGACATAAATCCCAAAACAAAGAGGAGTTGTCGCAACCTTACCTCAATGATAGATCCCTTCGGCTTAAAGACTTGCGACAAAGAAGAGAGAATAGGCACCTTTGAGATTCGGCTAAACAACAAGAAGTATTTCAGCTTTAAAGAAAACAAGAGAATAAAAGAAACAGTAGGGAGGTTCAATAGAGGTTCGGCTCTTGAGAGTTATGGAGAGAAAAGTAATGAAGTGTTGGGGTTGAAGTAGTTTCGGCAATAGGGGAAAATGTAAGAGAGGTTTCGGCCAATGGTGTTTCTTTAAAGTTTCAAGAAGAAAAGAAGAAGAGAGGAGGCTTAGAAGAATTCGACAATGGTGGCCAATGGCAGGGAGGTTTCGGCTTTGTTGCAAAGAAGAGAAAAAGAAAGAATTCCTATGACTAACAATTTCGGCAAAAGATGGATACCTTCACAACTAAAATTTGGCACTTAGAGAATTAAGAAGCAAAAAGAAAATATCCAAGGATGATCACTCCCTTAGCCCCTATCAAATTTCGGCACACACATACCCCTAGTGTCCCATATTCGGCCATTGCTATCACCTCACCCTTATCCCATGATTTTCTCCTATTTTCTCTCTTCAGCACTCATTCAAAAAGAATTTGAATAAGTCAACTAATATCTCTTCCCTTTAGCCAAAATTTAAAAGAAAACAAGCCTTATCCTCATCCCTTTGAAGTCCCAATGCCGTCCAACACTCCCCCTCTCTACCTTGACGTAAAAGCAAAATAAAATAACACTTATACATACACCATCAAAATCCGAGTGACTCATAATCCACACAAGTCACCCCACACATTCGGCCATTCACTTAAACCACGATCGAGTTGAGTACACTTACCCTTGCTAACGATCCTACCACGCTTGCGATCTTTGAACCTTATCCTTGTTATCACAGAGTTAACAGCGAGACAGTTAGATAGCCTTTCAGCTTTTAACAAAACGTACAAAAGAGGTTAACCGGGTACTTGCCAAATTCCCTTTCGATCCTGTGGCCTAGATAGCTATTAACTAGATCCGACTTTCAACCTTGATAGTAGATAATAATCGATCTGTGATGGGGGAAAACAACAAGGGTTTGGCACAAATAGGAATTTCAGCAAGGAAAAAGATGGTGGTAATTAGGTGATAGAAGAGTTTGTCTATGACAGAATTCGGAAAAAAGAATTCGACTATAGGAGATTTTGGTAATTGGGAGAATTTGGCTACGGGAAACCAATTAAGGGGAGAAAAGAAAAACTAATGAAAGCTCTAAGAACTTTTCAAAGCATTCGACCCCCTCCTTTTATAGCAACCAGCCGAATACTCCTTTCCCCACAGTCCTGTTCGGCACCAATTCTTCCCTCTCCTCATCTCCTAACTTTTCTCCTGATAACACCTTAGCCTTATCCGATTTTTCCTCCATTATCAGTTCCCCTTACCACTCAAACACTCCAACTCAAGAGTTCATATTCAACACAACTCTGGCCGTCCACCTATGCAAAATAAAACACTCCAAAAATACCACTCCTAATGCTCGAACCTTGGACCTCCTTAGCTGACCATCACGCCACCTTATAGCTCCTCAAGTGACGCCACTTACCACTGGACACAAGCCCATTTGTGTCCTATTTTCCCTTAATCTACTTAAAAGGCATAATGCCTGTGACTAGGGTCCACTACAACAAGAAAAATAAATTTTTCCCAATGGTCTTCGCTATCTCAAAGACTTCAAATAATCCCAATAATACCTTAAAATTAATATTCTAAGTGCTACTCATACATACCACCCTCAGCGCACAGAAATTTTAAAGTTTCGGGATTTTTGGGCGTTACAACTTGGTTAGTGTCGTTCTCTTGTTCTTAAAAATTTTAAACGCTCCCATGCCTAAGGCCCAACAGGCCCAATTCTACCAGGCCCAAATTCGGGGCGTTGCGTAACATTTTATATTCACATACTTAGCATTCAGATCAAAGACACATACTTAACATTCATATCAAAGCTAGCGTTTATGTATTGAATCATCCAAACAGAATGAGGTTGCACATTTTCTATTTAAATCAAACCATACTAATTTTTATAAATTCAAACATATTTATCATCTTATACTTACTAAACAATAGGACATTCATTATTTCAATTTCATTTATTAAACAGCTATCAAACTAATCTTATGCTTAATCATTTTAATACATATAATTAAACAAATTAAGCACATGTTTAGTCACTCATTCCATGTGCTATTCAAATATCATGCTAAACAACTTGAATAATTTATTATACATATCAACCATTTAAACAGGTAAATGTTATACATAATTATGTTACCTTTCAAAATTAATACACACATATTCTTATATAACATATTAATCACTTTTACATAATCTCACAAATATCTCATAAAGAACAATTCATTAACAGCCATCAAATATTTCAACCAAGTATAGCTGAATAACTATATAAATACATACATAATTTCCTAATCAAATTCTTCTAGCATTATGTAACCAATTAATCACGAGTCATATCCATTATTTCACCAACCAAAATTACATCTAACATTTACCATTTACCAATACAAATTTCATAACCTAATTACAAAAATAAATTCATTTGCATCACATTTAAACATCTATCATAATTTCATATCATTGTCGAATACATATGTATTTAACATTATCATTTCAATCCCAATTATCCAAGACTTGATGACTAATATGACCACATACCTATTTGTTGTATTCGAACATATATATATATCATATATATATATCACCTAATCGAATTCAACATGTCCATAATATAATCATCACTTACCCATAGCTAAAATATCCATGTATACATTCGGTTCAAGTTCATATCTTAACTAATTGAATCCATCGTACAAAGCATAACCAAAATACAAGTATTAATCACCTACCCAAATTCAACAAGTTTAATTATAAAACATCATACATGCTTACTTACCATGAACATATACCTTAATCAAATAGGCATAATACCTGCTCATTTTCAATGGCCATTATGACCAAAAGCATAGATACCAAATCGATAAAAAGAAGATAAGCCATTTTCGCATGGCTATTAATTACATACAAAACTACTTAATCCATATTCAACCTTTCACTATGCTATACATGCCATATATTCAAAATTAACTTAGCAAAATACCAAAGGAGACTGTCGATAGAGTGAATAGTATTGCTGACGATCCCCGAGCTCGTAACGTATCCAAAATCTATAAAACAGAGGTAAACAGAAAAAAAAAACACAGAGTAAGCTATTTAAGCTTAGTAATTCATAAGCAAATTAATAACAACCAACTTAGCAACATCAAATATACAAAGTTATATTAATTAGTTAAATCATACACATTCACAAATAATTACTCAAATTTCAATATCAAAGTCACACATAACACCCTTTGGCTGAATACCCAAAATTATAAACTTATACATAACTCACATGTTTATACATTAACCTTTGTACAATAAACTAAACATATAACTTACCTTTCTTTTCATAACACAATTTGTATACGTACCTGAGTTCTTTTAATTCAAATTTCACATTGGCCTTCACTTACACATGCCCATTGAACCATTCGAAATTCAAAAAGATACGCGGATAGTCAGAAGCTCGTACAATGCCAATGTCCCAGAAGTGGTCTTACATGTAATCACATATTGATGACACTGTCCCGGACAGGGTCTTACATGAATCAAATACGATGCCAATGTCCTAGACATGGTCTTACACGTAAACATTAGTCGAAGCCAACGTCCCAGACGTGGTCTTACACGGTAACACATATCGAATATCCTATGTCATGACATATGTATCCTATCTATTCCTAAGGTTCGTATGGGGCTTACGGACGTCAAAACTCAATCGAATCAAGCTCGGAATATAGCCAATCACCACAATCACATTCGGCCGTAGCATAAATAATTCAAATAATTCAAATAATTCATTTCGATTATGTAACAAATATATATTCATAGATATAACAACATTTAAATACTTATTGACTTACCTCGGACGTCGACGACTATGAAATCAACTATTCGACCACTTTTGTCTTCCCCCAATCCAAATCTGATTTCTTTAATTCTTGATCTAACCATATTTAAATTAAGCTTATTTAAACACCATTCTATTCAATTTAGCCTAAAAACACATAAATGGGCAAATTACAATTTTGGCCCTAATATTTCACGCTTTTTAGAATTTAGTCCTTTTTGCACAAAACACAAAATGGACAAAATTTGACTACACCATACAAGGGCCGAATCTTCCTAGTCCTCATACAAGTCCTTACATTTCATTTATTTCACATTTTAGTCCCAAAAAAATTATTTTTGCAATTTAGTCCAAATTACTCAAATTCATCAAAAATTCAAAGGCAAAACTTGTAAATCTAACACACATATTTCATTTTTTTTCATCATCAAACAACAAAAACCATAAGGTATCATCAATGGCAAAACACAAAATCATCATCACAAGCAAAAATTAAGACATGGGTTTTGTACATCTCTTAGCAACAATCTCAAAAACATAAAAATGATCAAAAACCGAAACTGAAACATACCTTAATCAAGCTAAATCGGTGTCGAATGCCTCAAACTTTTCTATTTTCTTTTTCTTTTCTCTATTCAGTGATGAAAGATGAAAGATGAAATATGTCTTTGTTTTTTATGTTTTATATTATATTATAACTTAAATTTACATTAACATAAATTTTAATTATAAAATTTTAATATATAAAATCATATATTATAGCATGTTACCGTCCACTACCAATAAAAATGGGCTATTTGCCTTTTAAGGACGTCACATTAAAAGCCACTATCAAATTATTACTTACACTTGATTTTGTAACTTTTATATTTTACACAATAAAGTCCTTTTATTTAATCAGACACCTAAACGAAAAAATTAAAACACAAAAATTTAGCACAAACAAATTCACACATAATAAATACGAAAAATAATTTTAAAAAATTTTTCGGATTAAGATTTGTGGTCCCTAAACCACTTTTTCGATTAGGGTCAAAATCGGGTTGTTACAAGATATGTGAATACAGATGTTAGAATTGAGTATATTACAACTAACTCTTCTGGGTATTCTATATGTTCTGTTATTCTCAAAGGCATATGAAATTGTACATGTCCAGATTCAATATTTGTCGCATTGAAAGGCTAGTAAATCATGATAGATGGAATTGCTGTAAGTCGGGGTAATTTACAAGTGGTATTGCTCTACCTTACTTGGGTTTTCTAATTCATCATGATTGGTATAAGATTCATATGATGTTATTTCCTATTTCTACTGATTGAAGCCCTGAATTGCGAATATGCAAGTTATATTGTCTTAATCACAGTTGTTTCTACAAGTGTGTGTGATATTACTCTTCTAAATTTTCTCTGAGATATCATTAATCTCTTTATTATGTAAACATGGGTTATCTGTAAAAGATATTCTTTGATCGGAGGTAATTACATTTATTACCATTATAAATATTGACTCAATCATGAGGTATGGTGATAGAGATCATAGATTATAGGAACTATATTACTGCATTGGTCATTATTGGGGCCACTTTCGATTTTCCCTATTTTAAGTTGAGGTGCACTATTGATGTTGAAGTGTTGCTTTATCTATTCAGCTGAAATGTCAGTCCTATTATTGCACAATGGTTTTAAATCTATCTAATGGTTGTGGCTTTGGAAAAACTCAAAGCTTCAATGTTAATAATTCAAATAGCTACATTGACGACATAGTTATTACAGAAAGATGTAAGATTTGAATGGATTGACAAATGTTAGTAAAGTATTGATCAGTTGGAAGCTCTATTGATCAAAGTATTAATTATGGTTCAGCCTGAATCGGGTAAGGAATTTGTTATTACAGTACTGCACTATTGAACATGATTAGACAGTGTTTTGATGCAGTAAGGCAAGGTAATAGCCAGTACTTTTAGATAGTTAAAACCACGTGGAAAAAATTACTCGATACGTGATCTAGAATTGTCGGCAATTGTTTTTGTGTTGAAATCTGACAACATTACTTGTTTGGTGAAAAATGTCATATATTCATCGATTATAAAAGTTTGAAGTATCTGATGTTGCTAAAAGATTTGAATCTGAGATAGCGTATATGGTTTGAAATGTTGAAAGATTATGATTTGATAATTGAATAACACTTGGAAAGGTCGAATGTGGTTGTAACACCCTTAACCCATATTCAATATCGAAATAGGTTTACGAGGTATTACCAATCATTCAGCATAATTTAACATACATAATTCATACATTTATGCATTAATACTCAAATCCCATTCAATCATATTCATATTGTCCCTTATGAGGGCCTACGAGGCCTTAAACATGTTTTAAAAGGGGTTCGGGACTAAACCAATAACATATAAAATTCTCAAAAAACTTAGAAACTTTTCAAACATACAAGGGTCACACGCCCGTGTGAACAGGTCGTGTGCCTCACATAGCTAGTAGACACACCCGTGTCTTAGGCCGTGTGGAACAAGGCATACATACTGACTTGCATCACACGGCCAAGGACACACCCGTGTGCCAGGTCATGTGAGAACTGGAGGGTACTGACTTGGGTCACACGACCAACCACACGCCCGTATGTCCAGCCTGTGTGCCCTTTGAAATGGCCACACATGCCCATGTGCTAGGCCGTGTGCTATTTAGGGGGTATACAGACATATACCACACGTCCGTATGTGAGACCGTGTGGATCATACTGACTTCACTTCAATCTCAATACGGGGGGACACGCTGCACAAACATATCTAATCCATTTCAACCATTTCAATACTCAATTTCATATCATTTACCTATTCAAACACAAATCAACTTAACTTGCTTTACTAAGTATAGTTCATTTAGCATAACTAATCCAAACATTCATAACTACTTCAATCTCATTCATTCATTATGGTCTATTACCAAATATTAAGAGTAGAACCATATACACATTCATAAGTATCATTATGTTCATCATCTTATGCCAACTCAAATGGCCAAATTACACATTCATCAAACATACCAAGATGACACTAGCCTATACATGCCATATACCATATATACATTACTTAAAAAGTACCAAAACAGATTATCAATAGTGCGATGAAGTCTTTGACAATTTTCGGATCTGAGCTAGCTTCGTAGAACTATAAAACATAGAAACAATTAGACAGACTAAGCTTTAAGCTTAGTAAGTTTGTATGTGAACATGAAATAATCACAACATTCACTAGCAAGTCAAAATAGATTATATCATAAACATTTAAAGCATCAATTCATAAGCTATCATAGAATTTATCCATACCATCATTCATAAGTTCTCAACTTCATATATCTCGATACTTGAATAATCTTCTGTACGTACCTGAATCGATACATATCTATTTCTCGTCAGTACTCTTATCAAACCCTTTCAGCTTACAAATACTTACGATACAAATTCATCAATTTTTCCGATGATGTAGTCCAACTATTGTCTTACACATACTTTGCCAAGGCCCTACCGTGGTCTTTCATTCGCATGCCATAACCCAATTATGGTCTTATTATTCGATTGCCATAGCCCAGCTATGGTCTTATTCGGCAACTTGCCTTACTCAATTTGTACATTTCATTTAATACCACAACATTTATTCAATAGATTAATTATTATATCAATTTCATTCATCAAATAGATAGGTACACATTTAAGTTCAATTATTCGAACTTACCTCGTATTTAGAATTATCGTATCGGGTCGACTACTCGATAACCTTGTTTTCCCCCCGATCTAAATCTGAATTCTTTCTTTCTTAACCTATATGAATTCAAAACTGACTTATACAATCACATATTCTTTTAATTTCATCCATAACACACATTTAAGCATATTTACAATTTAGCCCCTAAACTTTCACACTTTTAACAATTTACTCCTTATTTCACAATTACACAAGATTCACATAATTTCATTAAACTCAATCTTAGCTGAATTACATATAAGTCCCTAGCAGCCCATAACTTTCATTTATTTCACATTTCAACCCCTCAATTTACATATTTCACAATTTAATCCCTTTTTGACGTTTTTGTCAAAAATCACTTTACAAAACATATATAACTATCATCAAGCTTACATATTTCAACATTAAACATCAAAGAACTCATAGATTCAACAATGGAAACTTTCAAAGTCTTTAACAGTTTTGAAATCTAAGGTACGAGCTACCTAGATTACAAAACAACGATTACCAAAACATGGAAATTATCAAAAACCTAGTTAAAACCGTACCTTAATCAAGCTAGGAGAGTGTCGAACCTTTGAAACCTTATAATGGTGTTTTTCTTCTCTTATTTTTGGTTGAGAAAGAAGATGAACACCAAATTTTAACTTTTGTTTTATTTAATTATAACTTAATAACTAATTTACCTTAGTAGTAAACATATAAAATTTCATAATGGATGTCCATTAATGTCCATCAACATTTAAAATGGTCTAATTATCATTTAAGGCTATCGCATTTAAAAGCCAAGGCCAATTGACACCTTTAACTAATAGCATGCAACTTTTGCATTTTATGTGATTAAGTCTTTTTTCTCAAATCAAACAATTAAACGATAAAATTACTTCATGAAAATTTAACATATTCATACTTTAATGCTATAAACACATAAAATAATATTAAAAATAATTTTTCGACGTCAAATTTATGATTCTAAAACCACTGTTCTGATTTAGCTAAAACCGAGCTGTTACAACTCTCCCCTTAGAGATTTTCGTCCCCGAAAATCTTACTAGTGAATAGGTTCGGGTATTGTTTTCTCATAGCATCCTCATGTTCCTAAGTAGCTTATTCAACCCCGTGTCGATGCCATAATACTTTCACTAATGTAATTTTCTTATTTCTCATCTCTTTGATCTCACGAGCTAATATTCTAATCGGTTCTTCAACATATGACATACCGACTGAATTTCAACTTCGGTCGGGGAAATGACATGTGAAGGGTTGGATCGGTGATAAACCACAATAGTAACATATTCTAAGCCCACATTTAGCATGCTTTTGGATGATTTAAGCCTTGAATTGTGTAAATTGGTGCTCTTAATCCTTTGTTTTCATGTTTTATACTCAAAAAAGCACCAGAGGATTCAAAGAACGAGAAACGGGCCCAAAACAGACCAAATGGGCCATATCACGAAGTCGACATGGCATGGGCCCAAGACACACAGCCGTGCCTCCTTATCAGACCTGAACACGGCCTGGCCATGATTCACACGGGTGTGTGCCATGGGCGTGTCTCTGCCGCGGCCAAGAGGAGTTTTACTCGGATTAAGATACTTGGAGGCAAAGAAACACATTCCAAAGTCTATATAAACACACAAAAAAGAATTTCACTCAGATTAAGATACTTGGAGGTCAAGTAACACATCTCAAAGCCTATATAAACACCTTAAGGGGTAACTTAAGCGGAGGAGTTCGACAGAAGCCTTCTGCTAGGGCTTTTGTCAGGGCGTCCAACAAGGCCAAAGAGCCGAGCCAGAGGGGTCAGAATTGTGGGATTTACTCAAAGATAGCCAGTTGATTCATCTCAAGAAACCGGAATCATACTCAAGACGGAGGATCTCTCCTTCAATTCCTTCAGGGGGTTTTAGGGATTTCTTATGTTTTGTTTTATCTTTTCTTCTGAGATGTTTTCTTTTATTATTATGAACTAAACCCTCAGATACTTGAGGGGGATGAAACCTAAGATGAATCTTGTTATCGTTTGTTGAACTATATGATAAATATTTGACTTGTTCTTAATTATGTGTTCTTAATTCTTGTGTTGATATTTTCTAGATATTAATTCAAGTATGATGTGCTTAGGTGGAGGAGAAAAAGTCCCTGCCTAATAGTAGATTTAGCATAGTTAAGCAAAGTTGCTCGCGCGCCTGGAGATAGGGTGACAAAAATCTGTCGGATTAGGGTCAAACCTAATATGGGAGTCCATAGATTGAGTTAATGCAATTCTAGGGGTTTTAATTAGAAAAAGATTTAAATTAATCAACCTAGGGTTAGATGTTAGTCGCCTCGAGAGAGGGATTAATATACGTTAGGGAATCCTACGGATCAAGTCAAGTAAATAAATAGTCTGGTTCAGAGTTAGACAATAAGTGAAGTCTAGGTGGATTCTTCCTCAGGTATTGTCTTAGCCAATTGGTTTTTTCTCACAAGTATTTTCCCCAATTCTCATTCTTCTTTATCTTAGAGTTTTTAGCTTAGTAGTTAGTTAATTGTGATTAAACAATAAATTCCCTCTGTTTTAGGCTAGATAATAAAAAGAAAGTTAGTATTAGTAATTTTAGTTCCTTTGGGTTCGTCAATCCGGTCTTGCCTTGACTATACTTGATAAATCGTAAAAGTAACATATTTTAATCCCACATTTAGTATGCTTTTGGATGATTTATCCCTCGATTTATGTAAAAAGGTGCTGTTATCCTTTCTTTTCATGTCTTATACTCAAGAAAGCACCCGAGGATGAAAAGAATGAGAAACGGGCCTAAAACAGACCAAATTGGGCCAAGGAGGAAATCGACACGGCCTGGACTTAAGCCCACACGGCCGTGCCACTTCCATCTACTAGAACACGGCCTGATCTCGATTCATATGGCCGCGCCTCATTAAAGAAGTCCGAGCACGACCTGACCATGATTCACACGGGGTGTCTCATGGCCGTGTCCCTGTCACTGGAAAGAGTGATTTCATTCGAGAAGGATACTTGGAGGCAACGAAACATATTCCAAAGCCTATTCAAACACCCTAGCAAAAATTTTACTTAAATTAGGATACTTAGGGGCCAAGTAAGGCATCACAAAGTCTATATAAACACTCAAGGGGGCAATTTGAAAGGGAGTTCGGCAGAAGCCCTCTGTCGGGGCGTTCAGCGAGGCCAAGGAGCCAAGCCGAAAAGGCCAGAATTGTGGGAATCACTCAAAGTTAGCCAGTTGATCCATCCCAAGAAGCCAGAATTATTCTCAGGACGGCGGAATTCTTCTTCAATTCCTTCAGGAGGTGTTAGGGATTTCTTATGTTTTGTTTTATCTTTTCTCTTGAGATGTTTTCTTATTTTGTTATGAACTAAACCCCTCAGATACCTGAAGGGGATGAAACCTAGATGAATCTTGTTATTTGACTTCTGATTTTTATGATAAATACTTAGTTTGTTCTTAATTATGCATGCTTAATCCAAATCTGATGTGCTTAGGTGGAGGAGGAATAGACCCTGCTTAAGAGTAGATCTAGCGTAATTAAGCGGAGTTGATCGAACGACTAGATATAGGGTTACGAGATTTTGTCGGATTAGGGTGAAACCTAATATGGGAATCCATAGATTGATTTACTGCTATTCTAGGGGGTTATTATAAGAGAACGAGAGTTCCACTAATTAACCTAGGGTTAGACGTTATTCGTCTCAAAAGAGGGTTTAATATATGTTAGGGAGTCCTACGGATCAAGCTAAGTAAATTAATCATATAATTCAGGGTTAGATAACAAGTGAAGCCTAGGTGGATTCTTCCTGAGGGTATCGTCGTGATCAATTGAGTCTTTCTTCAAGTTATTTCCCAATTCGCTCTTTTTGTCTTTTTCCGTAGCTGAGTCGTCGTTAATTTTGATTAAAACAACTTCACTTTATTTTTAAGGCTAAATAATACAAAGAAAGTAAGTATAGTACTTTTAGTTCCTTTGGGTTCGACAATCCGGTCTTGCCTAAGCTATACTACTCTTCGATAGGTACACTTGCCTTTAATCATTGTCAGAGTTAGTTTCCAGGTTCGATCATTCTTTTTATAAATTTTAAAGCTCTAATTTCAGCGATCAAGTTTTTGGCGCCGTTGCCGAGGATCTAAAATATTAAGAAAACTCTATTTTTATTACTTTAGCAATTATTTTTATTTTTCGCAATTGAATTTTGTTTTTAGGATAAATTCTAATTTTGCTAATTTTTATTTCTTTCTTTTCTTTTCAGGTACCTCTAGTTTATGACTAGGAGGAACCCGGAGGACCTTTAGTATACGATAGTGATATTGAAGCTACCACTCGAAGGAATCGCCGAGAAATCAGGTGAGCCCTAAACTATACAGAAAGAGAGGACGAAGACAGATCCAATCCTACTGAAGGGATGGACGAGATTAATCCACCACCACATGATGTGGGGGAACGTGACGCTCCACGTACCATGTTTAATTACGCTAAACCGCATTTAACAGGAGTAGAATCAAGTATTGTTAGGCCTGCTATAGCTGCTAATAATTTTGAATTAAAACCTAACACAATACAAATGATTCAACAGCTTGTTCAATTTGATGGTTTGGAAGACGAAGACCCAAATATTCATATAGCTAATTTCTTAGAGTTCTGTGATACCTTCAAAATAAATGGCGTTCCTGATGATGCCATACATATTCGGTTATTTCCCTTTTCATTAAGGAATAAAGCCAAACGGTGGTTAAACTCGTTACCACGAGGGTCAACCACTACATGGGAACAAATGACCAAAAAGTTTTTATTAAAATATTTCCCATCGGACAAAATAGCAAAGTTACGGAATGATATCTCTTCTTTTGTGCAGATGGATTTAGAAACATTATACGATGCATGGGAGAGATACAAGGATCTCCTGAGATGGTGTCCACACCATGGTTTACCCTTGTGTCTACAAGTCCAAACATTCTACAACGGTGTAAACCTTTCAACGAGGCAACTAATCGACTCAGCCGTCGGTGGAACCCTCAACAACAAAACTCTTGAAGCAGCGTACGAGTTCATTGAAGAGATGTCACTGAATAATTATCAGTGGCAAGGAATGGGGACAATTCATTCTAAAGCAACCAGTGGTTTCAACCTGGACGTGGTCACCAGGTTATCTAATCAGTTAGAGATGATGAATAAAAAGATTGATGCTTTGAATAATCTCTTGAAGGTACACTTAGAAATACAATATGATTCAAGAGGCGTGGGGAATCCTGAGTACCCACCCTATGAATATGGCATGAAAAACGAGCAAGCTCACTATACCGGTAACTATTCTAGACCACAAAATAATTTTTATAATGACACTTATAATGCAGGTTGGAGGTACCATCCCAATTTCTCGTGAGATGAACAAAATAGCCAAAGATCAGAACTTCATCCAGATTTTCAACAACCACCTCACCAACAAGAAGAGGAGTCGAATATTGAAGAGATGCTAACAAAATTCATGGCAACCACAGATACCCGTCTCCAAGACACTGAGAAAACATTTAAAAGTCAACAAACACCAGTTGAAGAGAATAAGAACCGATTAGAGGAAGCTACTAAGTTAGTAAGAGAAGTCACTAAGGCAGTCGAACAACTTGCAAAGTTAATGTCCAAACGACCGCAAGGACGTCTACCAAGTAACACGGAGTTTAACCCAAAGGAGCAAGTCCAAGCCATCACAGCTCATGATAGTAAAAGGTTAGATGAACCCATCTCAAAACAAGAAAACGAGGTAGAAAAAGGTAAAGTAGAGGTGACACAAGAAAAGCCAAAACCGGCAATCGAGGAATACCAACCTCGCATTCCTTACCCCGAAGCATTAAAGAGAGACGATACAGAGGAATAGTTCGGTAAGTTTCTTAAACTTTTAAAGAAATTACATATCAACTTACCTCTTCTTGAATCTCTTTCGCAGATGCCAGACTGTAGAAAATTTTTAGGGGAGCTGTTAACGAAAAAGCAAAGGATAGACGAGGAATCACATGTGGAACTCAGCGCAAAGTGCTCGGCAATTCAACAAAATAGACTACCATAAAAAATTAAAAGATCAAGGAGTTTTATAATTCAATGCATAATTGGAAGTTTATCTATAAAAAATGCGTTAGCCGATTTAGGGGCAAGCATAAATGTTATGCCTTATAAACTGTTTAAACAACTAGGTCTACGGAAACCCAAACAAACTAGGATGAGCGTTCAATTAACTGATAAAACTATCAGAATCCCTATGGGTATAATAGAAAATGTTCTAGTCAAAATTGATAAATTCGTATTCCCAGTAGACTTTGTCGTTTTAGACATGGATGAGGATAATAATATTCCTTTAATTTTAGGAAGACCCTTTTTAGCAACTGCCAGAGCTAAAATTGATATCTATGCAGGTGAACTCATATTTCGCGTAGGCGACGAGATAGTCACTCTTCAATTTCTTGACTCGGCCAGAACATCAAGTGATAAAGAATACCAACCTCTGTGCCATATCCCAATGTAATAAAGAAAGACCACACAGAGGAAGAATTCGATGAACTCACACTTCGTGTAGAAGACGAAACAATTACTCTCCAAGCTCTTGACTCAGCTAGGAATTCGAGTAATAAAGGTACGAACGTTAATTCTATTAATAACTATTTGATTCAACCTTCTTTACTGAAAACATCACGAAATCAAGTAGCTGAGCTAGAGCTTAAACTTCGTGCCAACAAGAAGAATTATATGAGGAACGAAGCCTTACGGTCGATAAACTAGAAGAGTGGACAACACAATTAAAAAAAGAACCGAAACCATACAAAGTGAAACCGAAGGAACCCCCAGACGAGCTGATAGGAACAACAAATCACATCAAAATAGAGGATCAAGTATTGTTGAATAAGGAAGACCCTCGAATCACCAATTCAGACCTCAAGGCAAACGAAGAAATCACTTTTGAGGTACTTAATGTCTTCCTATACGGGATAGTAGAGGTAAGCAATCCTAAATTCAGCACATTTGAGGTAAACACTACTCGACTGAAACTTTATATCAAAAATTAAGTTGAGCGCATAAGAAAGGATTTTCACCTCCTCAAACCACCTTGACCATACAAATAACAGGTAAAGTCTAGCTCAAGACTTTAAACGAGCGCTTCTTGGGAGGCAACCCGAGCACTAACCCTGCTAATTAGTTTAGTTTTTCTTTTCATATTTAGGCGCAGGTTTCCACACCCACACGGCCTTGCACACGGCCGTGGCCGTGGCCGTGTGAACACTACGGGTCTGCACAAGGGCATGGATCGTATCACTATTTAATTATTTACTTTTATTTTATTTTTATTTTTATTTTTATTTTTATTTTTTTATTATTCTTTTATTTTTATCTTCTTTATTATTTTCTTTTTATGACACTTAGATTTAGCTTAGGACACAATAAAATTCAACCAGCTGCTTCGAGGATTCAACTTCAAATGGTTTGAGATGCTTTCCCATGATCACCTGCAATCCTATCCGGTTTCTTTTCATTGACTTCATCCAAAAATCAGGAATTTCACTTCTCTCCCTCTCTTTTGATTATCCTACTATATGCTATTATCTATCTTTGTACGCTGAGGGCAATGTACAACTTAAGTATGGCGGGGTTAACTATAGTATTAATCGAAAATCCCTGAATTATGCCTTGTCCGAAAGTAAAGTTTCTCATATTGTGATTAGAATGAAATTTTCTTGATTTATGATTTTTATTGATATGTTTTAGATTAAGTCATTGATAATTGTGCATTGATGATTAAATTTGAAGGATACTAGAGAATCAAGCATGATAAGTTTATTTTTCAGAATAAATTTTTTTTTAGGTTGTCTACTTGAATCTGAATATTACTTTGAAGTTTGAAATTTACGAGGTTGACATCAAAATACCCATAATTTTTGTGAGATTTTGCGCCTTATAAGAGCATACATTCTTTTTCTTGCTCACTTTATTGATTATGAGTGTGTCAACATTGAACTGTTATTCTAGAACTTGCCTTGATTATACATGTAAAAACCACAGTTATGATTTGATATACAGAGATGATAAAGGCACTTAGGATTTAACCCACTCACTCCACTAAAAACCCTACCTTCATAATTAACCCCTAGTGAACCTCGTTGATCCTAACAACCCTTTTTATTAACTCACCCATTAATTTTAACCCAAAACCCTTTGTATCTGTTATTACCATTCCTTCTGACTACCCCTATATCGAGATTTGATTTGATAAATTGCCTATTTATTTTGATAGTAAATTCCTCATTTATTATGTATTTGTTAGTTTGTTCTAAAAAAAACGAAGTATATTCACTATTAGTTTGTGATTAGGTGAGCTTACACATTAAAATTCAAAATTCTAAAAAAAAAAAAAGCCCGTATTATTAGTATTATTATATTTCAATTGATGTAATTATTTAGTCCGTTTTTTTCTAGTTAAGAAATTTATCAGGTCACTCTCGATTCTAACCCTCTAATTCAGCCTTTATCCACACCTTCAACCCTAGCCCCGTTACACCCCTATTAAAGACCTTTTGATCTGTCTATCATCTCATTTTACAGTGGTGGAGATTTGATTTTCAGGTAAGCCTTTTTCAGGTTCTACTTATGAGTGCTCTTTTCCTAAACCTTAAACACTTAGAGTGATTTGAGTGAATCTTTAGTGAGGATGTCAATCCTTGTCGGTTTTGAATTAAAGGTGATTATTTAGATAAGGGGAGACACCTATTTTTTTCAAGCTAAAACTTCATGACTTATCTTGTTTGAATCTTTAGGACTCTTTGAGTTGAATTATCCATGTATAAATTACCTATAAATTATGATAAGACATTGTTGATTTGAAATATGAATCATGGAAGGTTCGTTTTAATTGTAAGTTGAGAATTTTGCTTGAGGACAAGCAAAAGCTTAAGTGTGGTGGTATTTGATAAACCGTAAAAGTAACATATTTTAATCCCACATTTAGTATGCTTTTGGATGATTTATCCCTCGATTTATGTAAAAAATGTGCTCTTAATCCTTTCTTTTCATGTTTTATACTCAAGAAAGCACCCGAGGATGAAAAGAACGAGAAACGGGCCTAAAACAGATCAAATTGGGCCAAGGAAGAAATCGACACGGCCTGGACTTAAGCCCACACGGCCGTGCCACTTCCATCTACTAGAACACGGCTTGATCTCGATTCACACGGCCGTGCCTCATTAAAGAAGTCCGAGCACGGCCTGACCACGATTCACACTGGCGTGTGCCATGGCCGTGTCCCTGTCGCTGGAAAGAGCAATTTCATTCGGGAAAGGATACTTGAAGGCAAAGAAACACATTCCAAAGCCTATTCAAACACCCTATCAGAAATTCTACTTAAATTAGGATACTTAGGGGCCAAGTAAGGCATCACAAAGTCTATATAAACACCCAAGGGGGCAACTTGAAAGGGAGTTCGGCAGAAGCCCTCTGTCGGGGCGTTCAGCGAGGCCAAGGAGCCAAGCCGGAAAGGTCAGAATTGTGGGAATCACTCAAAGTTAGCCAGTTGATCCATCCCAAGAAACCAGAATTATACTCAAGACGGCGAAATTCTCCTTCAATTCCTTAAGGGAGTTTTAGGGATTTCTTATGTTTTGTTTTATCTTTTCTCTTGAGACTTTTTCTTATTTTATTATGAACTAAACCCCTCTAATACCTGAAGGGGATGAAACCTAGATGAATCCTGTTATTTGACTTCTAAGTTTTATGATAAATACTTAGTTTGTTCTTAATTATGCATGCTTAATCCAAATCTGATGTGCTTAGGTGGAGGAGGAATAGACCCTGCTTAAGAGTAGATCTAGCGTAATGAAGCGGGGTTGATCAAACGCCTAGAGATAGGGTTACGAGATTTTGCCGGATTAGGGTGAAACCTAATATGGGAATCCATAGATCGATTCACTGCTATTCGAGGGGGTTATTATAAGAGAATGAGAGTTCCACTAATTAACCTAGGGTTAGACATTATCCGCCTCGAGAGAGGGTTTAATATACGTTAGGGAGTCCTACGGATCAAGCTAAGTAAATAAATCATATAATTCGGGGTTAGATAACAAGTGAAGCCTAGGTGGATTCTTCCTGAGGGTATCGTTGTGATCAATTGAGTCTTTCTTCAAGTTATTTCCCAATTCGCTCTTTTTGTCTTTGTCCTTAGCTTAGTCGTCGTTAATTTTGATTAAAACAACTTCACTTTATTTTTAAGGCTAAATAATAAAAAGAAAGTTAGTATTAGTACTTTTAGTTCCTTTAGGTTCGACAATCCGATCTTGCCTAAGCTATACTACTGTTCGATAGGTACACTTGCCTTTAATCGTTGTCAGAGTTAGTTTCCAGGTTCGATCATTCTTTTTATAAATTTTAAAGCTCTGATTTCAACGATCAATACTATTGTTCGATAGGTGCGCTTGCCTCACATTGTTGTCATAGTTAGTTTCCAGGTTCGATAATTCTTTTTTATAAATTTTTAAGACTCTGACATCGCATAAAACAAATGATCAAGTTTTTGGTGTCGTTGCCGGGGAACTAAAATATTAAGAATGTTCTATTTTTAATACTTTAGCCATATTTATTTTTGCAATTAAATTTTATTTTTATTCTGCTAATTTTTCTTTTATTTGCTTTTGATAGGTAATTTTAGTTTATAGAGGAGGTGGCACTGAATAACTATCAATGGCAAGCTATGAGGACAACACCAACAGAAGCTGCCAGTGTCTTCAACCTAGACGCAGTAACCAGGATATCAAACCAGGTAGAGCTTTTAAGTAAGAAAATTTACGATTTATGTGGTTCCTCACAGGTACACCCAGTAATACAGTGCGATATGTATGGAGGAGGGATGAGCAATACAGAATATCAACCTTACAACCCGAGCGCTGAAAACGAGCAAGTTAAATATATGGGTAACTATTCTAGATTTCAAAATAATCCCTATAGTAACACTTATAATCCAAGTTCGAGGAACTATCCCAATTTCTCGTGGGTTAGCCAAGGAAATCAGCGGCAACGACCCCCTCCAAACTTTCAACAACCACTCTACCCACAGGAAAAGAAGCCGAACCTTGAGGAGATGCTGATGAAATTCATCACGGTGTCAGAAACTCGTCTCCAAAGCACCGAAACAGCACTCAAAAATCAAGAAGCATCGATTCAAGGGATCAAGAATCAATTAGGTTAGCTTGCTAAGCTGATCTCAGAACAACTACAAGAAAGCTTGCCAAGCAGCACTGAAACTAACCCAAAAGAGCTAATTTAAGCCGTAACAGCTCATGACAGTGAAAGGTTAGTGGAATCTGACCCAAGGCAAGAGCCTGTGGTAAGTGAAGGTAAGGTTGAGGTAAGCCATGATTTACCAAACCCGGTGATTACAGAGAACCAAGCTCGTGTGCCATACCCTAATGCGATAAAAAAAGACCACACAGAGAAGCAATTTGGTAAATTTCTTAAACCTCCAAAGAAGTTACATATTAACTTGCCGTTTCTTGAAGCTCTTTTGCAGATACCAGATCCTAGACCTCGTGTCAATAAAGAAGAAATTCATGAGGAACGAAAGCTTTGGATCGATGAACTAGACGAGTGGAAGACACACTTCAAAGAGAAACTAAAAACACACGAAGCAAAAACAGGGCAAATCCATGACAAACTTAACGAGGGGACAACCCAGCTTAAGACAGGAGATCAGGTACTCAAAATCTTCCCAGATGGAATAGTCGAGGTAACTAATCCTAAATTCAGCACTTTATAGGTAAACACTACTTGACTTAAACTATATATCAAACGCCGAATTGATCGCATGAGAAAGGATTTTTCACCTCCTCAAACCACCCTGATTTTGTGAATGAGAGGTAAGTCTAGCTTAAGACTTTAAACAAGCTCTTCTCAGGAGGCAACCCGAGCACTAACCCTACTAATTAGTTTAGTTTTATTTATTTACATGTTTAGGCGCAGGTTTTCCATACTCACTCGGCCTTGCACACGGCCGTGTGGGCACCATATGTAGGTAAAAAGGCATGGAAATAGACGTGTGGCAACAGGACAAAATTTTTCCCAAAACACGTGCTACATCTATATTTAAACACCCTTCTTCCTTTTTCTTTTCCAATTGTCTTTCTTCTTTCATTCTCCATTATTTATTTCTATTTTTATTTCTATTTTCTTTATTATTTTCTTCTTATTTTGTAACACCCCAAACCCGGCCCAGACGCTACAACCATATCTGGTATGTCACTAAGGAAATTTTGTAAAACATGTCACATTTTGGAAAACAAGTATCAGGTTTAAACATTTTAATCGGAAAACTTAGTAATTTAATATTCTTTATAAAATATAAATTTAAATGATACCTTGGTGAATTAGGAAAAAAAAACTAAGTTGTTACATGTCTTAGCTTAATTTTAGCATGAAATATAGATGTCTAGTAATAAAACCCAAAATAAATATGAGTCTAGTGGCCCATGGCCTTATTACATTGAAACTTAAAATCCACTAATAAAAAAATATATTAAAATAACTAAATAATGAAAAATCCTTTGCTGAATCCAAATACTCTCTCGCATGGCAACCTTGCGCTCCTCTCTAGCCCGGTCCGATGCACTATGTGCTACATGAAAAGGTTAAATAATAGGTTGAGTCGCGAGACTCAGTGTGCAACCCTCATGCACCATTAGATTTGGGCTTTAGCCCCATAGAACAGAATAACATATTAATATAAAACAAAAATTATGCAAGCCTAACCCAAATCCTAGGTTTCCATCCGCTACACACCACCCTTACCTACCAGTCACACCATTGGGGATTTCTACAATCAACCCACATCGCTATACACCATCAATGGTAGTCATGCTGCTCATCGTCAGATCATGGCTGTAGCCACTACAACAGGTCATGGCAAAAGCCACTACAACAGGTCACGGCAAAAGCCGCTAGAACAGAACACTTCTCCTTTCATCAAATTCAACCCCAAGCAATCACAGAAATCGACATACTTATCACATATGTCATCTTAACAGGAACATTCACTTAGGAATGACAGAGATCACTAACCTGGTGATTCGCTTTTACCCTCCTTGGGTTTCAACCGTTATGCCGAAATTTCAGCATTTTACAGAATACTTCTGATTAATAACATATTTTTAACAGGTAATCTAAATGCTGTAGAAGTGTTACACACCTGATATCGCGTAGTACTACACTCTTAGTCAATATGCTTGCTATCCTGATCTACTACCCTCAGTCTATAACTTGGCTCAAAAACTGAAAGAACATGAAGATTATGTGTAATATCCGGGATTTAGGGGTTATGCATTTTAACATAAATGTATGTGGTAGCATGCTTATGTGTGATTTGTATGTGTTTTGGGGGGCTTCGGGAACCTGGGGTATAGGTGGATGCCTTAGAAAAATATTTGATTTTAAGCCTTAAAGAGGGTCTAAGGGAGCTAGGCCTTAAGAAGTTTAGTGTGTGGCTTATGACATAAGAACTTAACTGGTAAAGTGGCAAGGGAGGCTCCACTTAGAGCACAGGAGAGTGACGCCTCAGGGATGGAGAAGGGGCCTAGGTTCAAGCAGTAAGGGGAGGATTTTGGTGTTGCTTTTTGCGTCAGGCAAGAGAGGAGTTGGACGGCACAAGGACTCTGAAGAGATGAGTGATAGACTTGGTCAAATTCATTTGAAAATTCGAGTAAGAGAGAAAGATAACTGTTGACTCATTCAAATACTTTTGAATGAAAGGTGAAGAGAAGATTTAGGAGAAAAACGAGGGGAGCAAGAGTTTGAGTGTTAGCCGAAAGCTAGAGAGGAGAAAGGAGGTGGGATACATTCGGTTGGGGGAGGCTAGTGTGCCGAAAACTTAATGCCATCAAAGTGTCAAATCGATCACTTTCTTTTGCCGAAATTCAGCTTAATTCTCCCCTAAGCTCTCACCCTTTTCTTACATAATCAAACCAGACTGAAATTGACTCTTTTCCTCACTTATTAGACCTTGGCCGAAACATCCAAAGACCGTTAAGGTCACTTGCTTTTTAACTACCAGGCAGAGGTAGTGGTAACACGGGGGTGAGACAGCCGGGTCTGGTATATGCGGTTCGTCGGAGGGAGGATGGTGATGAACCTGATGTCATAACGGGTACGTTCCTTATTTCTGGATTACCCTTTATTGCTCTGATAGATATAGGGTCAACTCATTCTTACATCGCTAGTGAGGTGTCTGGAACTCTGCATGTGAACTTTAAGAGTGTACCTAGGAAGATGGCTGTACCTAGTCCTCTAGGGCAATCAGTAGTAGTAGACAAACTCTTTAGCGAAGTGCCTTTAGAAGTTCAGGGGGTGTAGTTTCTGGGTGACTTAATAGAGTTGCCATTCGGGGAATTTGATTTAATCTTAGGCATGGACTGGCTAATGAAATACCGTGCGAGTGTGGATTGTGCTGCTAAGCGCATGTCATTGAGAACTTTCGATGGCGATGAGTTTGTGGTGATGGGCAAGAGAAGGAATTACCTGTCGAATGTAGTGTCTGCCCTTAAGGCAGAGAAGATGGTAAGGAAGGGATGTGTAGCTTTTCTGATGCTTGTTAGTGCCTTGGAGGCTAAGGAAGCACCTGTAGAAGGGGTCAGGACGGTAAAAAAATTTGTGGATGTCTTTCCGGAAGAACTTCTAGGGTTGCCTCCGGATTGTGAGGTGGAATTTGGGATTGACTTGTTGCCTGGTATAGCACCAGTATCTATCGCTCCGTACAGAATGGCACCAAAGGAGTTGGTTGAGCTTAAGGCTCAGATTCAAGAGTTGCTTGATTGTGGGTTTATCCGACCCAGTGTGGCTCCATAGGGAGCACCGGTCCTATTCGTGAAGAAGATGGACGGGACTATGCGTATGTGCATAGATTACCGGCAGTTGAATAAGCTGACGATTAAGAACAAGTATCCATTGCTGAGGATAGACGACTTGTTCGATCAGCTTAAGGGAGCTGCGGTATTTTCAAAAATAGATCTAAGGTTGAGATATCATCAGCTCAAGGTGAAGGAAGCAGATATCCATAAGATAGCTTTCCGGACAAGATACGGGCATTATGAGTTCTTAGTAATGCCGTTCGGATTGACGAACGCCCCAGCTGCATTCATGGATATGATGAACCGGGTTTTCCAACCCTACTTGGATCAATTCGTCGTTATGTTTATAGACGACATCCTAGTGCATTCCAAGTCTGAAGAAGAACATGATGAGCATCTCCGGGTAGTATTGCAAGTGTCAAGGGAAAATAAGCTATATGCCAAGTTCAGCAAGTGCGAATTTTGGCTGAAGGAAGTTGCATTCTTAGGGCATGTGGTGTCTGCGGAAGGAATAAGGGTAGACCCTCGGAAGATTGAGGCAGTGCTAGATTGGAAACCACCTAAGTCTATGGTTGAGGTTCGCAGTTTCTTGGGGTTAGCAGGCTACTACAGAAGATTCGTAGAAGGGTTCTCATCAATAGTAACACCTCTGACGAAATTGTTGAGAAAGGAGGTACCTTTCATATGGGCAGATAAGCAGCAGCAGAGCTTCGAGAGGCTTAAGAGGGTTTTGACAGAAGCTCCGATTTTGATTCAGCCTGAGGCAGGGAAGGATTTTGTGGTGTACTGTGATGCTTCTTACACAGGATTGGGATGTGTTCTGATGCAAGACAAGAAGGTGGTCGCTTATGCGTCTCGGCAACTAAGGCCACATGAGGTTAACTATCCGACGCATGACTTGGAATTGGCTGCGGTGGTCTTTGCTCTAAAAGTATGGAGGCATTATTTATATGGAGAGAAGTCAGTAATTTACGTGGATCAAAAGAGTCTGAAGTATCTGCTGACTCAAAAGAAGCTAAATTTGAGACAGCGAAGGTGGGTAGAATTGTTGAAAGACTACGATTGTTCAATAGAGTATCACCCGGTTAAGGCTAATATAGTGGCAGATGCCCTAAGTCAGAAAGTAGTGTCGGATCTGAGGGTGATGTTTGCACATCTTAGCCTTTATGATGACGGAAGTTTGCTAGCAGAGTTACAAGTAAAGCCGACATGGTTGAGTCAGGTGAAAGAAAGACAGCTGGCAGATGATGATCTAAGTGCTAAGCTACGGTAAGTGCAGAATAAGGAATTGGAAAATTATTGTGTGAACAGCGACAGAGTGCTGTGTTTTCGGGGAAAGGTCTGTATGCCGAAGGATGAGGAACTCAGGCAGAGAATTCTTCAGGAATCGCATAGTAGCCCTTATGCTATGCATCCTGGAGGAAGTAAGTTATACAGGGATCTACGGGATCAGTTTTGGTGGCCTGGTCTTAAGTGGGAAGTTACAGAGTTTGTAGGGAAGTGCTTAATGTGTCAGCAAGTCAAAGCTGAACACCAAGTACCTTCGGGGTTGCTTCAGCCGATAAAGATTCCGCAATGGAAGTGGGAGAGAATTACTATGGACTTCGTTAGTGGGCTTCCCCTTACGCCTACTAAGAAGGACTCGGTATGGGTGATAGTGGATTGATTGATGAAGTCTACACATTTCATACCAGTGCGGGTTGACTATTCTCTGCAGAGGTTAGCGAAGTTGTATGTGGCAGAAATTGTGAGGCTACACGGAGTGCTAGTGTCAATTATTTCAGATAAGATCTGAGGTTTACGTCTCGATTTTGGAAAGCACTACATCAGGCATTAGGCACCAGGTTGGACTTCAGTACAGCATTTCATCCGCAGTCGGATGGCCAGTTTGAACGGGTAATTCAAGTGTTAGAGGATATGTTAAGGGGTTGCGTGATAGAATTCAGAGGAAGGTGGGAGGAGTTCTTACCTTTGGCAGAGTTTGCGTACAACAACAGCTATGAAGCAAGTATTCGGATGGCACCGTACGAAGCACTGTATGGACGAAAGTATCGTACTCCTACGTGTTGGACAGAATTGGGGGAACGTCAGGTTTTGGTTCCGAAGATTGTGGCAAAATTCGAAGAAAAGGTTAAGGTAATTCGGGCACGGTTGAAGGAGGCATCTGACAGGAAAAAGTCGTACGCAGATCTTAAGCGGAAGGAGATCGAGTTTGCTGTAGGAGATCAGGTGTTTTTGAAAGTTTCATCGTGGAAGAAGGTGATGAGATTTGGTCACAAGGGAAAGTTAAGTCCCATGTTTATAGGACCTTATCGGGTTTTGAAGCGGGTTGGACCAGTGGCATATCAGTTAGAGTTGCCTTCAGAATTGAAGCGGATGCACAATGTGTTTCATGTTTCGATGCTACGTCGTTACCGATCGGATCCATCTCATGTAGTACCAGTTAAAGAGGTGGAGCTGAGACCAGACTTCTCCTACGAGGAAGAGCCGATTCAGATTTTGGAATGGGATGTGAAGGTGTTGCGGAGAAAATTAGTTCTACTAGTCAAGGTATTATGGCGTAACCATGGATCAGAAGAAGCTTCGTGGGAGCCGGAGGAAGCAATGCGACAACAATACCCTCACCTATTCTAGCCAGGTAATTTCGAGGCCGAAATTATTTTCAAGGGGGTAGAACTGTAATATCCGGGATTTAGGGGTTATGCGTTTTAACTTAAATGTATGTGGTAGCATGCTTATGTGTGATTTGTATGTGTTTTGGGGGCTTCGGGAACCCTAGGGTGTAGGTGGATGCCTTAGAAAAATATTTGATTTTAAGCCTTAAAGAGGGGCTAAGGGAGCTAGGCCTTAAGGAGTTTAGTGTGTGGCTTATGACACAAGAACTTAACTGGTAAAGTGGCAAGGGATGCGCCACTTAGAGCACAGGAGAGTGACGCCTCAGGGAGTGAGAAGGGGCCTAGGTTCGAGTAGTAAGGGGAGCATTTTGGGGTTGCTTTTTGCGTCAGGCAAGAGAGGAGTTGGACGGCACAAGGACTCTGAAGAGATGAGTGATAAATTTGGTCAAATTCATTTGAAAATTCGGGTAAGAGAGAAAGATAAGTGTTGACTCATTCAAATACTTTTGAATGAGAGGTGAAGAGAAGATTTAGGAGAAAAATGAGGGGAGCAAGAGTTTGAGTGTTAGCCGAAAGCTAGAGAGGAGAAAGGAGGTGGGATACATTCGGTGGGGGAGGCTAGTGTGCCAAAAACTTAATGCCATCAAAGTGTCAAATCAGTCACTTTCTTTTCCCGAAATTCAGCTTCATTCTCCCCTAAGCTCTCACCCTTTTCTTCCATAATCAAACCACACCGAAATTGACTCTTTTCCTCACTTATTAGACCTAGGCTGAAACTTCCAAAGACCATTAAGGTCACTTGCTTTCTATCTTTCTTCTCCCTACTCATTTTCTTGGAAGCTGAATCTAATTCCCCTCCCTAGTTTCTTCTTTGATCATCTTGTTCTCTTATTCTTTTCACGATTTCTTCTGTCATCAAAAGTCGAAAGCACATTTGACCATAGCCGATTGCATCTTTAACCTTTGAAACCGATTTATCCACTAGATCAAAAGCCGAATCATTCTCATCGATTCCTTTTCCATTTATCTCTTGAAGCCAAGTACCCTTTCTCCTGTGGCCGAATCTCTCAGTGATCAAGGGGAGGTATTGTCGATCATTGGTACAAGCTATTCAACCGAATCTAATAGTGGGGTAAGGGATCCTTGTCATTTTATCTTTTTTTTTTTCTTTTTGCTTTGGTTAGCTGAAATCTAGGAAGCTAATCCCTTTTTATTCTTTTGGCCGAAACCATGAAGGTGAGTTTCGGGATCTCTGTAGCCGATGATTAGAGGGAGATCTTTCAGGATTTGGATATTCAAGGTAAGCATAGTATGACCTTAGGCGGAAGGCCACTCATTCTCGTCCATTAATGCTAGAACCGATTCTAACTTAAGTTATGTAGGGATTCGATAACTTCCAAGGGCAAGTGATGATTTTCGGGATTTAAGCAAGCAAGGTAAGGGAGTTGTAATATTCGGCCAAAGGTCATGTTGTTTATTAAAGGTTGGCCAATTCTAACTATGGTATTTTAGGGGGTTTTCGACAGAGATAAAGGAGGAGTCTTGGGATTCATATCTATTTCGGTAAGGGTAGTTAAGTTATAGATTGTATTTCGTTTAGATCTTATATGTCGATTAACCGGGTTTTGATTAAGTGTTCCTCAATGGATTCGAGTACCAGTGGAGGAGAGAAAGGGGTAGTTCCTACCCCTAGATTCAAGAAACGCTCGGTTTCTGCCGTACGTGATTGGCCACCGGGTTGTGGGCCAGCATCGGAAAGGGATAAGCAGATCGCTGTTATCCCTGCTAGCGAGAGTGTCGGTATCGAGAGTGTCGTTCTCACTGTTATCAGGTGTGTAACCCCACACTAATTTTCCGATAGATTAATAGTATTAATGTTAAGCATGTGGTAATAAGAAATATGAACGAACATGGCTAAGCGTACCATTCAGTGGTATAGTGCATTCAGGTACGTTACCCTTTAACACTCCGTTAATAATGTTTACAAACATTGATATGAAAATATGTGTAATTTCGTTATGGCTTTGGGGTAAGGCATACTACATGATATCTGTATGTTTTGTATGATGCATGGGCATATAGGTGATAATGATAAAGGGGAAGTGTTCCGGTGGTTTTACCACATTATCAGGTGACTTATGTCACATATTATGAATCCGGTGACTCTGTCACATTATCTGGTGGCTATGCCACGTTATACGGGCAATATGCAGTTGACTGCAGCGACTACCTACGAGGGTGTGTAGCGGATGGACGGTCGATTTAGTAATCCCCACGGTGTGATTGGCAGGTACGGGTGGTGTGTAGAGGTTGGATACCTAAGTTGGTTCGGGATTGCATTTTCTTTCTTATATGTACATGTGATTTAGTATGCTATGGTTAGATATGCTATGTTATGGGCTTATGGCCGAATATGACTAAAAAATAGGCTTTGCCGAAATGTTTAAGATTAAGGCTGTTACACAATGAGTCTGTCGACTCACCCTTTGTGGGCTAACTTTTTGCAGGTGATGCATAGTATTATGGATCGGGTCAGCGAGGACTATGGGGTGGCCATGCTCAGCGTTTTCAGGTTTTCGAATGGTTGAATTTTGCGTTATATTAGCATACTTTTCTTTCGGGATTTATTTGGTATTTTAAAATTTGTAATAAGGCCACTATTTAATTGTTTAAGTTTTATATTTTAAGTTTAATTTCCATGCGAAAATTGGCAAATGAATAACTAAATATTTTCTTTAACAACTTTAAATGTTTTGTCACCTAATCAATTCACGGTTTTCCAACCTAATGAGCTTCTTAATTCGGCAAATCTTTTGATTGTGCAAATTGAAAGAAATGTTTTTAAGCTATACAAACTTGAATGACAAACACGGTTTTCATCTTGACAAAAACACAAATCTAATTTTAAAACCACCTTATTACTCAAGATGATAAAACGAGATTTAGCTAAGTTTTACTGAAGGAACATGTGAGATCCGGTCTGGGCTTGTGGGCCGGGTTTGGGGTGTTTCGTTAGGCCTCCCCGAAATTCAGCCAAGGGTTAGTATATACCTGAATTTACATGTTAAAATTAACAAATCTCCTTACCTTGAAATCTCGAAAGTGATACAATCCAAGGGCTACTGAACTCTGGCTTAGAATCTAAGCGATTGAATCCCCTTCAAATTCCAGAATGCTGCAAATGATAGAAAACACCCGATTAGTTAACCATATAGCCATTCGGCTAAGATCTCTAAAAGTCGGAAAAGAATACACAAATCGACATTACCTCTACAGATGATTTCAGCTACCCTACTGCAGAAAGATTCGGTAATTCCAGAAGAAGATCGAAGCGTAAAAGTGTATAGATCCAGGAATTTTGGCTATTAAGAAAATCCGGAAAAGATGAACTAGATGTGTTTTTTGGCTTTTAAAAGAATTGAATGAGGAGTTTCGGCTTTTAGTGAATGGGAGAAGAATAACAATGGGGGTCAGAAGATTCGGCTAAAAGGAGGTTTCAAAGAAAAAGAAAGAAAAGATGAGGGAGGTGGTGATTTTCGGCTTTTAGAGGAGAAAAGATGAGAAAAGAAAACAATGGTGATTTTTGGCTTTTGGAAGAGAAAAGATGAGAAAAAAAACAAGTGAGATGGCCTTCAAATTTTCGACACAAGAGAAAAAGAATGAAGAAGAGAATGAAATAAAAGGTTTCGGCTTCTGAAGAATTCAAAAGAAAAGATTGCAGAAAGCAACTACGGTTTTGGCTTGTAGAAGAGAATGAGAGAAAAGATTGAGAGAATGGGGTTCAAATCCCGGAATTGCCCCTCTATTTAAAGAGAATTTCGGCACCCATATATATACTAAAATAAATAAATAAATAGAATAAACCTACACTCCTTAATCAATTTAAACTTATCACCAATTAAATTCCTTTATTAACTCCAAAATTTATCCTCATCCTCATCCCAAAAAGTCCTTTTATTTAGCCAAAAATTCAATTTGAATTTCATTCCAATAGTTTCCCCGAACAGAAGCCATCTTTTGGCATTTTGGTCCACTTCAAATACCTTCCCCATGCCAGCAACAAAATAACATATTATTGTGTACAAGGCAATTCGAAACCAAGACCTCCAAGCACCACCACACGCTTCTCGCCACTGCGCCACAACCGTTCTTGTGATATATTCCATTCTCAACTTGTTTTAATGCATATTTTCCAGCGATCGAATCATCCAAAGAAACCTAAAAATATTAGCCAACACCCATATTCGAACCTCCGACCTCTGTACTATGAGGCACGTCCTTTGCCACTGCGTCACTTATCTTATTTGAGTCATATTTCCTACCTAATTAATTATAACCTTTCTGCCACGCTCCAAGTTTACTTAAAAAACACCATCATTTAGCGCACGCCGCGACTAGAACCTTGTTCCCCCTCCTGCTCCTAATGCCTTTGCCACTAGGCCAGCCGTTTCTTTGTGTTGGTAATCAGCCCCAACTAATTATAAGGCGTAAACTCTAGCCTTCATACAACTTATACGTAATAAAATTTTTTTTTCCAAGTCCAGGACTTGAACCTCTGACCACCAGCTTATTCCAAACGCCCCAAGCCATCAGACCACCTACTTCTTTGTGATATCTTTCAACGCAACAACATTTTAAAAGCCTTATGACTACCACCAACCTCCCTTAAGGGTAAAAAACAACATTTTTGCTCATGCCCTAGATCGAGCCTAGGACTTTTCCAACACTACCAACCCTTCCTAAATTACATAAAAATTAAACTAAACATGAAATCATATTTTTTTTAGTCACACTTAATTCATTATTCCTTTTTTTTTTTTTTTTTTTTTGATCGACAAAAATCCATTCTCTAAACACACGAAACCCATTTATTCCAGGCCCAAATTTGGGTTGTTACAATTCTACCCTCCTTAATGAAATTTCGTCCTCGAAATTTCCAACTAACTATTAATCGTACTACCCAAGCCTCACCACTATGCTTTCGCTGCGCACTCTAATTCTAAAGCCAAAAGAAACACTTAGTATACTATGGTAGAATACCAACCGGTATTCGCAGCTAGAGCGTCCTCGACCCCTTGTACTCATTCTACTGATTCGCATTTATCTGATTAGAAATTTTATGCATTATTAATTGCTTGCACTGATTAACCACGAACAATCTTATGGGAAGTAGTTTTAAGAGTGATTCTTTCGAATTCGATCTTATCTACAGTTTCAGTCTCAGGTTTTCGTAATTTCATCCTACAGGGTTTCTTTATAATAAAGTATCTTGAGGATTTTCGAAATAAAGGTATATATAGTTTTTTTTTTAAAAAGGGGTATTTTTGGAAATTTTGCAACCCAGGGTATTTTGGTAATTTTTGTAAACCAGGGGTATTTCGGTAATTTTGCAAATTTTGTTAATTTTTCGAATCAAGGGTGTTTTGAAAAGTTTCAAATCAAATGTGTTCTGGTAATGTTTTTTCAAAACTAGGGTGGCTGGTCCCTTTCGGGTTTTAGTTAGAAACTTTTGGCCTGTTAACAAGTCCTCACGGTTAAGGTGAACAGTCACTATGCACCAGGTAGGATTCCAGCGAAGAGGAGGTGAGTCACTAGGACTGCTTAAGTACCAGGCTCTTCCAGATCCAATCCTAGACATGCGTATGCCTGTTGCCACACCTTAATCCAGCGATTTGTTTACGGGTTTGTTTGGATAGATTAAGTCTTATGGGATTTTAAGAAGTTGTTTAAACTAAGCCTAAAGTCCATCAAGTCCTAATTATGATAGTCTACGTCCCTTAAAGCCCATCAAGCCCACATTCATATAAAACATACAGTAGATCAGGATATTTACCTGGCGGACTTGGGCCAAAGACACAGGTGCCATGCCGAGAAAACCCTCCTGTGTTATTTATAAACATGCATGTTTTCAAAACCCATTTTTAGAAAACATTTTGAGCCCAAAACCCCAAATTCAAGTTTTGAACCTGGCTCTGATACCAATTTGTAACTCCCCAAACCCGGCCCAGACGCTACAACCGAATCTGGTATGTCACTAAGGAAATTTTGTAAAACATGTCACATTTTGGAAAACAAGTATCAGGTTTAAACATTTTAACCGGAAAACTTAGTAATTTAATATTCTGTATAAAATATAAATTTAAATGATACCTTGGTGAATTAGGAAAAAAAAAAACTAAGTTGTTACTTGTCTTAGCTTAATTTTAGCATGAAATCTAGATGTCTAGTAATAAAATCCAAAATAAATATGAGTCTAGTGGCCCATCACCTTATTACATTGAAACTTAAAGTCCACTAATAAAAAAATATATTAAAATAACTAAAAAATGAAAAGTCCTTTGCTGAATCCAAATACTCTTTCGCATGGCCACCTTGCGCTCCTCTCCAGCCTAGTCCGATGCACTATGTGCTACCTGAAAAGGTTAAATAATAGGTTGAGTCGCGAGACTCAGTGTGCAACCCTCATGCACCATTAGATTTGGGCCTTAGCCCCACAGAACAGAATAACAGATTAATATATAACAAAAATTATGCAAGCCCAACCCAAATCCTAGGTTTCCATCCGCTACACATCACCCTTACCTGCCAATCACACCATTAGGGATTTCTACAATCAACCCACACCGCTACACACCATCGATGGCAGTCATGCTGCTCATCGTAAGATCATGGCCGTAGCCACTACAACAGGTCATGGCAAAAGCCACTACAACAGGTCACGGCAAAAGCTGCTACAACAGGTCACGGTAAAAGTCGCTACAACAGAACACTTCCCTTTTCATCAAACCCAACCCCATGCAATCACATAAATCGGCATACTTATCACATATGTCATCTTAACAGGAACATTCACTTAGGAATGACAGAGATCACTAACCTGGTGATTCGCATTTATCCTCCTTGGATTTCAACCGTTATGCCGGAATTCCGGCATTTTACAGAATATTTTAGATTAATAACATATTTTTAACAGGCAATCTAAAAGGTGTGAAAGTGTTACACACCTGATATCGCGTAGTACTACACTCTTAGACAATATCCTTGCTATCTGGATCTACTACCCTTAGTCAATAACTTGGCTCAAAAACCGAAAGAACACGAAGATTAGGCCTCCCCTACATTCAGCCAAGGGTTAGTATATACCCGAATTTACACGTTAAAATTAACAGATCTCCTTACCTTGAAATCCCAAAAGTGATATGATCCAAGGGCTACTGAACTCTAACTTAGAATCTAAGCGATTGAATCCCCTTCAAATCTCGGAATGCTGCAAACGATAGAAAACACCCAATTAGTTAACCATATAGCCATTTGGCTAAGATCTCTAAAAGCCAGAAAAGAATACACAAATTGACATTACCTCTACAGATGATTTCGGCTACCCTATTGCAGAAAGATTCGGTAATCCCAAAAGAAGATCGAAGCATAAAAGAGTATAGATCAAGGAATTTTGACTTTTAAGAAAATCCCGAAAAGATGAACTAGATGTGCTTTTCAGCTTTTAAAAGAATTGAATGAGGAGTTTCAACTTTTAGTGAATGGGAGAAGAATAACAATGGGGATCAGAAGATTCGGCTAAAAGGAAGTTTCAAAGAAAAAGAAAGAAAAGATAAGGGAGGTGGTGATTTTCGGCTTCTTGAGGAGAAATGATGACAAAAGAAAACAATGGTGATTTTCGGCTTTTGGAAGAGAAAAGATGAGAAAAAAAACAAGTGAGATGGCCTTCAAATTTTCGGCACAAGAGAAAAAGAATGAAGAAGAGAATGAAATAAAAGGTTTCAGCTTCTGAAGAATTTAAAAGAAAAGATTGCAGAAAGCAACTAGGGTTTTGGCTTGTAGAAGAGAATGAGAGAAAAGATTAAGAGAATGGGGTTCAAATGCCGGAATTGAAAAGATATCCCCTCTATTTAAAGAGAATTTCGGCACCCATATATATACCAAAATAAATAAATAAATAGAATAAACCTACACTCCCTAATCAACTCAAACTTATCACCAATTAAATTCCTTTATTATCTCCAAAATTTATCCTCATCCTCATCCCAAAAAGTCCTTTTATTTAGCCAAAAATTCAATTTGAATTTCATTCCAATAGTTTCCCCAAATAGCAGCCATCTTTTGGCATTTTGGTCCACTTCAAATACCTTCCCCACGCCAGCAGCAAAATAACATATTATTATGCACAAGGCAACTCGAAACCAAGACCTCCAAGCACCACCAAATGCTTCTCGCCACTGCACCACAACCGTTCTTGTGATTTATTCCATTCTCAACTTGTTTTAATGCATATTTTCCAGCGACGAATCATCCAAAGAAATCTAAAAATATTAGCCAACTCCCAGATTCGAACCTCCGACCTCTTCACTATGAGGCACGTCCCTTGCCATTGCGCCACTTATTTTATTTGAGTCATATTTCCTACCTAATTAATTATAACCCTTTTTGCCACGCTCCAGGTTTCCTTAAAAAGCACCAACATTTAGTGCACGCCGCGACTAGAACCCTGCTCCCTCTCCTGCTCCTACCACCTTTGCCACTGGGCCAGCCATTTCTTTGTGTTGGTAATCAGCCCCAACTAATTATAAGGCATAAACTCTAGCCTTCATACTACTTATGCGTAATAAAATTTTTTTTTGCCAAGTCCAGGACTTGAACCTCTGACCACCAGCTTATTCCAAACGCCCCAAGCCACCAGACCACCACTTCTTTGTGATATCTTTTAATCCAACAACATTTTAAAAGCCTTATGACTACCACCAACCTCCCTTAAGGGTAAAAAACAACATTTTTGCTAAAGCCCTAGATCGAGCCTAGGACTTTTCCAGCACTACCAACCCTTCCTTAATCACATAAAAATTAAACTAAGCATGAAATCATAATTTTTTTTAATCACACTTAATTCATTATTCCCTTTCTTTCTTTCTTTTTTTCGATCGACAAAAATCCATTCTCTGAACACACGAAACCCATTTATTCTAGGCCCAAATTCGGGTCGTTACATATTTCTCATGCCATATAGATTTAGATTAGGATATAAAAAAATAGTCCGGCTGCGTCAAGGATTCAAATTCAAACGGTTCGAGGCGCTGCCCCACGTTCACCTCTTCCAATCCTATCAGGTTTCTTTTCATTAACTCCATCCAAAATTCAGGAAGTTTCACTTCTCTCCCTATCTTATGATTTTATTATTATTTTACTATTATCTATCTTTGTACATTGAGGGCAAAATACATCTTAGGTGTGGGGGGGTTAACTATAGTATTATTTGAAAATCCCTGAAGTATGCCTTGTCTTAAAGTAATTTCCTCATATTATGATTAGAATGAAATTTCCTTTGATTCATGATTTTTATTGATATGTTTTGGATTAAGTCATTGATAATTGTACGTTGATGATTAAAGTTGAAGGATACTAGAGAATCAAGCATGATAAGTCTATTTTTCAAAAATTAAAATTTTTTGCTAGGTTGTCTACCTGAATTTGAATGTTACCTTGAAGTTTGAAATTTACGAGGTTGACATCAAATACCCATAATTTTTTTTAAGATTTTGAGCCCTTTAAGAGCATACATTTTTTTCTTGCTCACCTTATTGATTATAAGTATGTCAACATTAATTTGTTATTCTAGAACTTGCATCGATTATACATATCGAGACCACACCTTTGATTTGATATACAAAGATAATAAAGGCACTTAGGATTTAACCCACTTACTCCACTAAAACCCTACCTTCATAATTAGTGAATCCCGTTTAATACTAACAACCCTTTTTATTGACTCGCCCGCTAATATTAACCCAAAACCCTTTTTATTTGTTATCACCATTCCTTTGGACTACACTTACGTCGAGATTTGATTTGATTAGTTGCTTAATTATTCTATTTATTTCAATCGTTAAATTCATCCTTTATATTTGACTTGTTCTTAAAAAAAAAGTGAAGTATATTCATGATTAGTTATGTGATTAAATGAGCTTATACATTTAAATTCCAATTGTTGAAGAAGAAGCTCGTATTATTAGTATTAGTATTACAAGTTGTATTATTAGTATTAGTATTACAAGCTTTCATGTGATGTAATTATCTATTATCAGTTCGTTATTTCTAGTTAGGTAATTTGTCAAGTCAATCTCGATTCTAACCCTCTGATTTAGCCTTTATCCACACCTTTTACCCAAGGCCCGTTACAACCCTGTTAAAGACCTTTTGATTTGTGTGTCATCTCATATTATAGTGGTGGAGATTTGATATTATGCAAGCCTATGGGATTAACTCTTCATGTTTGACTTCTGAGTGCTAAATTCTGAACCTTAAACACTTCAAGTGATTTAAGTGAATCTTTAGTGAGGATGTCAATTCTTGTCGATTTTGAATCAAAGGTAATTATTTAGATGAGGGGAAACACGTATGTTTTTGTGCTACAAATGTATGACTTTGATTGTTTGAATCTTTAGGACTCTTTGAGTTGAGTTATCCATGTATGAATTATCTATGAATTATGATGAAACACTATTGATTAATATTGTGAACCAAGGAAGTTCGTTTTAATTGTAAGTTGAGAATTTTGCTTGAGGACAAGCAAAAGCTTAAGTGTGGGGGTATTTGATAAACCGTAACAGTAACATATTTTAAGCCCACATTTAACATGCTTTTGGATGATTTAAGCCTTGAATTGTGTAAATTAGTGCTCTTAATCCTTTGTTTTCATGTTTTATACTAAGAAAAGCACCAGAATATGAAAAAAACGAGAAACGGGCCCAAAACGGACCAAATTGGCCATATCACGAAATCGACACGGCCTGGGCCCAAGACCACACGACCGTGCCTCCTTATCAGACCTGAACACGACCTGGCCATGATTCACACGGGCGTGTGCCATGGGCGTGTCCATGCTGTGGCCAAGAGGAGTTTTACTCAGATTAGGATACTTGGAGGCAATAAAACACATTCTAAAGTCTATATAAACACCCAAATAGGAATTTCACTCATATTAGGATACTTGGAGGCCAAGTAACACATCTCAAAGCCTATATAAACACCCAATGGGGCAACTTAAGCGGAGGAGTTCAGTAGAAGCCTTCTGCCAGGGCTTTTGTCCGGGCGTCCAGCAAGGCCAAAGAGCCGATCCAGAGGGGTCAGAATTGTGGGATTTACTCAAAGATAGCCAGTTGATTCATTTCAAGAAGCCGGAATCATACTGTAACATCCTGAAAAGGGCCTATGCATTTTCGGTTTAATTGTATGAAATGACATGTCTTATGTGTTATGAACGGATTTTGAATATTTTTGGAAACCTGGAAATGTATGGAAATGTTAAGTTTAAAGTGGACATTTTTGGAAACTAGGAAATGTAAGGAAATGATTTAGAAATGATTCAAAAGAGGAAAGCGAACATTTTTGGAAACTTAGAAATATAAGGAAATGTCAAGTTTAAAGAGGGAAACGAAAATTTTTGGAAACTTGGAAATGTAAGGAAATGACTTAGAAAATGTTGAGTTTTAAAGTCTAAAAGAGGGAACTAAGGCGAGGTGATCTTAAGAGAAAATGTATGTGAAATATGACACACAAACGGGCTTGGAAAAGTGGCTTGAAGATGCCACTTAGGGCCTCAGGAAATGGCGCCACATACTGGGGTATTGGGCCAAGGTTCGAAGTTGCAGGGGAAGCAAAATAAAAGTTTTATTTTTTGCAGAGAGTAATAAAGCAAGGGACGGCACAAGGCAATAATTTAGGAGCCTTTATTCTTTCATTTTTAAGAGATAAATAGTGGATAAATAAGGGATAAATAATGGATTTATTTTAGATTATTTTCAAGAGATAAATGAGGAATTATTCTTTAATTAGGAAAATAAGGGAGAAGTGATGGCCAAGTAAGGGACTTTGAGTTTAATAATTTCGGCTAAGTAAGGATAGTTGCTAAATTATCTTTTATTTTAAGAGATAATTAAAGAGATAAAGCTATCAAAATAGAAGAGTGATGGCCAAGTAAGGGATTCTAAGTTAGTAAATTTATTTATATAAGAAAAGAGGGCCATTCATCATTCTTTCTCTCAACCCTTCTCTCTCGCGAATTTCCTAGAGCATTTGTTCTTCTTCTTTTGTTAGCCAAAGCCAGAAAATTCAAGATATCACCATTAGCCAATTTCTTTTCTTTCCAATCCATCAAAAGCCGAATCTTTGAGGGGCTTCAAGCATAGGTGCTGTCGATTTCTTCAAGAAAGGGTAAGAACAAGTTTTGATTTCAATTCTTTTCTTTTAGATTTGTCGAAATCTAGGATTAATCCCATCAATATTCTTATTTGCCAAAATTTGGAAGGATTCTTTCGGGATTTTTACCATAATCGACTATAAAGGAAAAGATCTTCGAGATTTGACCATCAAGGTAAGTTATATCTAACATTCGGCCAAGGGCCATTGATTGTGATTAAAGGTTAGAAGTTGATCTAACATGTGGTTTTAGGGATTTCGACAGAAGCTATAACCAAGGGATAATTTCGGGATTTAAGATCCTTAAGGTAAGTGACTATGAATATTCGGCCAAGGCCTATTTAGTAGTTAGATCTATTTTTATGTGTTTTAAGCCGAAAACTAACCGATTCAAGGGATCTAGTGATTAGCCGATTTCAAAAGGAGAAGAATACAAGTTTCCGGGATTTGATTAATTATCAAATCGACAGCAAGGTAAGAAAGTGGATACGATAATCCTTCGGGATTTGATTAAATTAGCCGAATAGGCTTTTTCCTAAAATACTAAATGTGGCCAAATGTAGGGATTTAGGATCTAAAGCGATAGATCGATTTTTCGGGATTTCAAGGAATTAATTAAGCTAATCAGGTGTGTACCTCACACTATTTCTTAATATATTTATGGCAATATTTAATCTGTATGTGATTATAAGAATGTGCAAGAATATGGCTAAGGTACCATATTGTGGTACAAAGTACTCAGCTACGTTTCCTACTCCTACTAGGATTACGAAATATGTTATATTTAACATGTGATAAGGGATAAGAATGTGAAATTTGGCATGTTAATGCATAATATGTATGATATGGGGCATATGGGTTATTGAAAAGGGGAAGTGAATGTGGTGACCTAAGACCACGATATTTGAATGTGGTGACCTAAGACCACGAGATCTGAATGTGGTGACCTAAGACCACGATATCTGAATGTGGTGACCTAAGACCACGATATCTGAGTGTGGTGACCTAAGACCACGAATACTCATTAGGGCGATGAGCACGTCGACTGCAACGACTGCCTTCGATGGTGTGTAGCGGATGGAGGGTCGACTTAGTAGTCCCCACGGTGTGCAGGTTGGTATGGGGATGTGTAGTTGATGGCATATAGGTTTGGGTTCAGGATTGCATCATTATTTTGATCTGTTATATGAATTGATATGTGATATGATTATGTATGCCTAAGTTGTTAAGATTTAGTGTTGTAGTACACATTGAGTCTGTTGACTCACCCCGTTGTGGGAACATGTTTCAGTCGATAAACAGTGATGGACCGGGACGGCAGAACTTGTGGTGGCCATGCTCAGCTTGAAGTTTTATTTAATTTGGACATTTTATTTCATTTAAGTACTTTATAATTATTTAGGTTTGTTTGGATGTAATAAGGCCACAATTGAACTATTTTATATTTATTTTTATTTATTATGTTTTCAAATTTTTATTAAGTTAAAGATTAAGTAATTTACTTTAAATGTATTCTATATGTTTTATCACCTAAAATTTAAAAGGGTTTTCATTATAAAACGATTTTGTTTTCTACTCGAGCCCAACCCAAAACAATATTTCTTTCAAAACACACTATTTTCCCAAAGTAACAAAAGAACTTTGAACCGGTTTACTTGAGAAACATACCAAATCTGGTCAAAGCTCGTGGGCCGGGTTTGGGGTGTTTCAGTTTGGTATCAGAGCCTGTTTCAAACTCTCGCCCTGAGGTTTAAGGCCCAAGACATTTTCAAAACGAGCCCAAGTAAGTTTTATGAAAATATTTTTTTTGAAAATAAGCAGGTTTTTCTGGCATGGCACCTAAGTCTCCGACCCACAGTCCACTAGGTAAGTACTTCTATCCATTAGTGTGATTTTATGATGTGTACAAGGGTAGAAATGGAATGGAACGTAGATTAGCATGATAAGTACTTGAACCCTAGGATTAGTTTATGATAAGTACTTGAACCCTAGGATTAGTTTTCCCTAACACTTACATAAGACTTAAGTGCTTAACTTAAACAAACCTGTGGTTAAGTCGCCGAGTTAGGGTGTGGTAACCTCTGTGCGCATGTCTAGGATTGGATCCGGAAGAACCTGGTACTTAAGCAGTCCTAGTGACTCACCTCCTCTTCGCAGGAATCCTACCTGGTGCGTAGCTTCGGTTCACCCTAACCAAGAGGACTCGGTCATAGGCTAAACATAATAACTAAAACTCGAAAGGGAACTAGCCGTGTTTTTATAAAAACCTAGTTTTAAAACTCTTAAAATTATCCTTTTAATTTGTGAGAACTATTTTTACAAAATTTTTCCGAAAAATTTTCGATTTATAAAAAATTACCTAAATACCCCTGATTGTGAAATTACAAAAAATGCTTTGGTTTATAAAATGTCCAAACTACCCATAGTTTAATCAAAATTTCCTTACTTTATAACAAGTCCAGAAACCCTAATTTGCAAAATACCAAAATACCTTGATTTTGGAAAATTACGAAATTGCCCCTAACTTGCAAATTACCAAAATGACCCTAACTTCCAAAATTTTTGCAATATCACCAAAATAGAAAGCAAATTCACAAAAAGAACCCTCAAAGTTTTGCAAATTTTGAAATACCCCTGAATTATTAAACTTTACAAATTTACTCTGGTTTGTGAAAAATTATCGAAATACCCCTGGAATTTCAAAATTACCGAAAGGCCCTAAAATTTCAAAATTACCAAAATACCCTTATTGACAAAATCACCAAGGAACCTTATTTTGACAAATTATGAAAATACCCTGTAGGACAAATTACGAAAATACCCCTGGATAGTGGAAAAAAACAACAACAATGAAAACTACAACATTTCTCTGAATGAACGAAAGTTCATAATTGGTTAATGAATGTGAACATGACTTTCTAAATAGTGAACTTGAGCTGAGAACTTTGTTTGATCGAAAGAACCACTTTTAAACATCTCTTTTCATAAAACTGTTCGCGGTTAATCAGTGAAACAAAAGTACTAATGTATAAAACTCTTAAATCAGATTAAATCGCGAGGTTAGAAAATGAGTTCTAGGGGACGTGGTCGTCGTGGACGGGATAAGAGGAGTCTTGGACCGTCAGAATCATCTAAGAGTCTTCAGAAAAGACCGAAGGTTGAGAATTCTGCTCGTGTTTTTAAGCCAACTACTAAAAATCCGGACCGTCCGTGTGCTCAGTGTGGAAGGTATCATGTTGGCGAGTGTTGGAACCGAGATCGGAAATGTTTTAGATGTAAGTCTAAGGCTCATTTGGTTAAGAATTGCCCTCAGGCAACAAAGGTTTGTGGTTTAAACCATGGAGGAAATGGTCAGGGAACACCCGGTAGAGGTGCTGAAGGTTCAGATGTGAGACAACCAAGGATATGATAGCGGTTAAGTTCCTTGTTTTTGGAGTACTATTTATTGTTTTAGAGATAGTTCATTCTTGTGTTACAAGTGAACTGTTTGAAACTTTGGATGTGAACTTAGAGACTATGCCTAGAAGGCAAGATAGTTCTTTAAGATTAGAGTGCGCAGCAATAGCGTAGTGGGGTGAGTTAGACCGTACGATGGTTCGTTAGTAAGTAATTTCGAGGACGAAATTATTTTAAGAGGGCTAGAACTGTAACATCCTGAAAAGGGCCCATGCATTTTCGGTTTAATTGTACGAAATGACATGTCTTATGTGTTATGAATGGATTTTGAATATTTTTGGAAACCTGGAAATGTATGGAAATGTTAAGTTTAAAGTGGACATTTTTGGAAACTAGGAAATGTAAGGAAATGATTTAGAAATGATTCAAAAGAGGAAAGCGAACATTTTTGGAAACTTGGAAATGTAAGGAAATGACTTAGAAAATGTTGAGTTTTGAAGTTAAAAGAGGGAACTAAGGCGAGGTGGCCTTAAGAGAAAATGTATGTGAAATATGACACACAAACGGGCTTGGAAAAGTGGCTTGAAGATGCCACTTATGGCCTCAGGAAATGGCACCACATACTAGGGTATTGGGCCAAGGTTCGAGCTGTAGGGGAAGCAAAATAAAAAGTTTTATTTTGCAGCAGAGAGTAGCAGCAAGGGACGACACAAGGCTATAATTTAGGAGCCTTTATTCTTTTATTTTTAAGAGATAAATAGTGGATAAATAAGGGATAAATAATGGATTTATTTTAGATTATTTTCAAGAGATAAATGAGGAATTATTCTTTAATTAGGAAAATAAGGGAGAAGTGATGGCCAAGTAAGGGACTTTGAGTTTAATAATTTCGGCTAAGTAAGGATAGTTGCTGAATTATCTTTTATTTTAGGAGATAATCAAAGAGATAAAGCTATCAAAATAGAAGAGTAATGGCCAAGTAAGGGATTCTAAGTTAGTAAATTCGGCTATATAAGGAAAAGAGGGCCATTCATCATTCTTTCTCTCAACCCTTCTCTCTACCGAATTTCCTAGAGCATTTGTTCTTCTTCTTTTTGTTAGCCAAAGCTGAAAATTCAAGATATCACCATTAGCCAATTTCTATTCTTTCCAATCCATCAAAACCCGAATCTTTGAGGGGCTTCAAGCATAGGTGCTGTCGATTTCTTCAAGAAAGGGTAAGAACAAGTTTTGATTTCTATTCTTTTCTTTTAGATTTGTCGAAATCTAGGACTAATCCCATCAATATTCTTATTTGCCGAAATTTGGAAGGATTCTTTCGGGATTTTTGCCATAGTCGAATATAAAGGAAAAGATCTTCGAGATTTGACCATCAAGGTAAGTCATATCTGACATTCAGCCAAGGGCCATTGATTGTGATTAAAGGTTAGAAGTTGATCTAACATGTGGTTTTAGGGATTTCGACAGAAGCTATAACCAAGGGATAATTTCGGGATTTAAGATCCTTAAGGTAAGTGACTATGAATATTTGACCAAGGCCTATTTTAGTAGTTAGATCTATTTTTATGTGTTTTAAGCCAAAAACTAACCGATTCAAGGGATCTAGTGATTAGCCGATTTCAAAGGAGAAGAATACAAGTTTCCGGGATTTGATTAATTATCAAATCGGCAGCAAGGTAAGAAAGTGGGTATGATAATCCTTCGGGATTTGATTAAATTAGCCGAATAGGCTTTTTCCTAAAATACTAAATATGGCCAAATGTAGGGATTTAGGATCTAAAGCGATATATCAGTTTTTCGGGATTTCAAGGAATTCGTTAAGCTAATCAGGTGTGTACCTCACACTATTTCTTAATATATTTATGGCAATGTTTAATCTGTATGTGATTATAAGAATGTGCAAGAATATGGCTAAGGTACCATATTATGGTACAAAGTACTCAGGTACATGTCCTACTCCTACTAGGATTATGAAATATGTTATATTTAACATGTGATAAGGGATAAGAATGTGAAATTTGGCATGTTAATGCATAATATGTATGATATGGGGCATATGGGTTATTGAAAAGGGGAAGTGAATGTGGTGACCTAAGACCACGATATTTGAATGTGGTGACCTAAGACCACGATATCTGAATGTGGTGACCTAAGACCACGATATCTGAATTTGGTGACCTAAGACCACGAATACTCATAAGGGCGATGAGCACGTCGACTGCAGCTGTAACATCCTGGAAATGGGCCTACGCATTTTTGATTTAATTATACGAAATGGCATGTCTTATGTGTTATGAATGTATGGTGAACATTTTTGGAAACTTGGAAATGTAAGGAAATGACTTGGAAATGTAAGGAAATGTCTTGTCTTGGAAATGTAAGGAAATGACTTGGAAATGTAAGGAAATGATTCAAAAGTGGAAAGTAAACATTTTTGGAAACTTGGAAATGTAAGGAAATGTCAAGCTTAAAGAGGCAAACGAAAATTTTTGGAAACTTAGAAATGACTTAGAAATGTCGAGTTTTAAAGTTTAAAAGAGGAAATTAAGGCAAGGTGGCCTTAAGAGAAAAAGTATGTGAAATTTGACACGCAAACAGGCTTGGAAAAGTGGCCTGGAGATGCCACTTAGGGCCTCTGGAAATAGCGCCACATGCAAGGGGATTGGGCCTGAGTTCGAGTCACAGGGAAAGCAAATAAAAGAAATTTTATTTTGCTTCCAGAAGAAGAGAGGTGGACGGCACAAGGCTATAATTTAGGAGCCTTTATTCTTTTATTTTTAAGAGATAAATAGTGGATAAATAAGGGATAAATAATGGATTTATTTTAGATTATTTTCAAGAAATAAATGAGGAATTATTCTTTAATTAGGAAAATAAGGGAGAAGTGATGGCCAAGTAAGGGACTTTGAGTTTAATAATTTCGACTAAGTAAGGATAGTTGCTGAATTATCTTTTATTTTAGGAGATAATTAAAGAGATAAAGCTATCAAAATAGAAGAGTGGTGGCCAAGTAAGGGATTCTAAGTTAGTAAATTCGGCTATATAAGGAAAAGAGGGCCATTCATCATTCTTTCTCTCAACCCTTCTCTGTAGAATTTCCTAGAGCATTTGTTCTTCTTCTTTTTGTTAGCCAAAGCTGAAAATTCAAGATATCACCATTAGCCAATTTCTTTTTTTTCCAATCCATCAAAACCCGAATCTTTGAGTGGCTTCAAGCATAGATGCTGTCGATTTCTTCAAGAAAGGTTAAGAACAAGTTTTGATTTCTATTCTTTTCTTTTAGATTTGTCGAAATCTAGGACTAATCCCATCAATATTCTTATTTGCCGAAATTTGGAAGGATTCTTTCGGGAATTTTGCCATAGTCGAATATAAAGGAAAAGATCTTCGGGATTTGACCATCAAGGTAAGTCATATCTGACATTCGGCTAAGGGCCATTGATTGTGATTAAAGGTTAGAAGTTGATCTAACATGTGGTTTTAGGGATTTCGACAGAAGCTATAACCAAGGGATAATTTCGGGATTTAAGATCCTTAAGGTAAGTGACTATGAATATTCGACCAAGGCCTAGTTTAGTAGTTAGATCTATTTTTATGTGTTTTAAGCCGAAAACTAACCGATTCAAGGGATCTAGTGATTAGCCGATTTCAAAGGAGAAGAATACAAGTTTCCGGGATTTGATTAATTATCAAATCGGCAGCAAGGTAAGAAAGTGGGTATGATAATCCTTCGAGATTTGATTAAATTAGCCGAATAGGCTTTTCCTAAAATACTAAATGTGGCCAAATGTAGGGATTTAGGATCTAAAGCGATAGATCGGTTTTTCGGGATTTCAAGGAATTCGTTAAGCTAATCAGGTGTGTACCTCACACTATTTCTTAATATATCTATGGCAATATTTAATCTATATGTGATTATAAGAATGTGCAAGAATATGGCTAAGGTACCATATTGTGGGACAAAGTACTCAGTTACGTTTCCTACTCCTACTAGGATTATGAAATATGTTATATTTAACATGTGATAAGGGATGAGAATGTGAAATTTGGCATGTTAATGCATAATATGTATTATATGGGGCATATGGGTTATTGAAAAGGAGAAGTGAATGTGGTGACCTAAGACCAAGATATTTGAATGTGGTGACCTAAGACCACGCGATCTGAATGTGGTGACCTAAGACCACGATATCTGAATGTGGTGACCTAAGACCACGATATCTGAGTATGGTGACCTAAGACCACGAATACTCATAAGGGCGATGAGCACGTCGACTGCAGCTGTAACATCCTGGAAATGGGCCTATGCATTTTTGATTTAATTATACGAAATGGCATGTCTTATGTGTTATGAATTTATGGTGAACATTTTTGGAAACTTGGAAATGTAAAGAAATGACTTGGAAATGTAAGGAAATGTCTTGTCTTGGAAATGTAAGGAAATGACTTGGAAATGGAAGGAAATGTCTTGTCTTGGAAATGACTTGGAAATGTAAGGAAATGATTCAAAAGTGGAAAGTGAACATTTCTGGAAACTTGGAAATTTAAGGAAATGTCAAGTTTAAAGAGGCAAACGAAAATTTTTGGAAACTTATAAATGACTTAGAAATGTCGAGTTTTAAAGTTTACAAGAGGAAATTAAGGCAAGGTGGCCTTAAGAGAAAAAGTATGTGAAATTTGACACATAAACAAAGCTTGGAAAAGTGGCTGGCGATGCCACTTAGGGCCTCTGGAAATGGCGCCACATGCAAGGGATTGGGCTGAGTTCGAGTCACAGGGAAAGCAAATAAAAGAAATTTTATTTTGCTTCCGAGAAGAAGTGAGGTGGACGGCACAAGGCTATAATTTAGGAGCCTTTATTCTTTTATTTTTAAGAGATAAATAGTGGATAAATAAGGGATAAATAATGGATTTATTTTAGATTATTTTCAAGAGATAAATGAGGAATTATTCTTTAATTAGGAAAATAAGGGAGAAGTGATGGCCAAGTAAGGGACTTTCAGTTTAATAATTTCGGCTAAGTAAGGATAGTTGCTGAATTATCTTTTATTTTAGGAGAAAATTAAAGAGATAAAGCTATCAAAATAGAAGAGTGATGGCCAAGTAAGGGATTCTAAGTTAGTAAATTCGGCTATATAAGGAAAAGAGGGCCATTCATCATTCTTTCTCTCAACCCTTCTCATTGCCAAATTTCCTAGAGCATTTGTTCTTCTTCTTTTTGTTAGCCAAAGCCGAAAATTCAAGATATCACCATTAGCCAATTTATTTTCTTTCGAAGCCATCAAAAGCCGAATCTTTGAGGGGCTTCAAGCATAGGTGCTGTCGATTTCTTCAAGAAAGGGTAAGAACAAGTTTTGATTTCTATTCTTTTCTTTTAGATTTGTCGATATCTAGGACTAATCCCATCATTATTCTTGTTTGCCGAAATTTGGAAGGATTCTTTCGGGATTTTTGTCATCGTCGACTATAAAGGAAAAGATCTTCGAGATTTGACCATCAAGGTAAGTCATATTTGACATTCGGCCAAGGGCCATTGATTGTGATTAAAGGTGAGAAGTTGATCTAACATGTGGTTTTAGGGATTTCGACAGAAGCTATAACCAATGGATAATTTCGGGATTTAAGATCCTTAAGGTAAGTGACTATGAATATTCGGCCAAGGCCTATTTTAGTAGTTAGATCTATTTTTATGTGTTTTAAGCTGAAAACTAACCGATTCAAGGGATCTAGTGATTAGCCGATTTCAAAGAGGAAGAATACAAGTTTCCGGGATTTGATTAATTATCAATTCGGCAGCAAGGGATTTAGGATCTAAAGCGATAGATCGGTTTTTCGGGATTTCAAGGAATTCGTTAAGCTAATCAGGTGTGTACCCCACTCTATTTCATAATATGTTTTATGGCTATGTTTAATTAAGAATGTGAATATGGCTTGTAACATCCCAAAATTGGGCCTAGGAGAATTGAGCCCAATGGGCCTTAGGCGTAGTAGCGTTTAAATTTTCAGAGAATAAAAGATCGGCTTAAATGCAAGTTAGACTTATTAGATAAGTGATTTTGGAAGATTAGAGGGCTTCTATGAAGTCCCGGGATCAAATATTGGCTTTGGGGAAATTTTGGTTTTAGGTGAAAAAAAACCCTGGAAGTTGGCAGATAGGCCTTAAGAATAAAATATGGAGGAAAATGACACAAGTGGAGTGTGTGGTGTAGTGGCAAAGTGACGCCACATAAGAGACAAGGAGTGACGCCACATGAAGGGAAGGAAGGAGGTCCAAGGTTCAAGTCTTGGCTTTTGCATTTTGGTTTCTTTTTGCTTGGACCTTAGAATTTGGCCCATAGTTTATATTTAGTTGCGCATGGTTTAAGACACAAGAGGAGCTTGTGGCCAAGTGGTTAGCAGCGTGGATTATGCTACAAGGGAGCACGGGTTCGAATCTCATGAGAAGCAAGGAGTATTTATTTTGCAGATTGGACGGCAAGAGTTTGATTGAATTTAAACTCTACGAAAGAAGGATCCCACATCGGAAAGTCACAAAGAATGAAGGTGAAGAGCTAGCTATATAAGGAGCATCCTAGGAGGAGAGTAAACACATATTGGAGGCATTTGGGCACAAGAGTGGTCGGAGCGGATTAGCCTTTGAGTCCTATCGGTGTGTAACTCTCTCTACTCTAGTTGTAGAGCGGCAAAATGCCGAAATGTCGGTTACACGGCATTAGTAGCCACACGAGCGCGGCGAGCGCATGTGTGGGGCTTCACGCGATAGTTGAGGCCATCGTAGTATTCTCGTGGGTTGGGGCTTGGGCCTCGATGGGCGAAGTGTGGCCCAATGGGCCCGTGGGCCTATATGAGTAAATTGCATGATTGGTTAGTATATGTTGAACTAGACTAGGTGGAAGTTATATGCGTGGCTAGATTTGTGCTAGGTGGGCCACACGAGCATGTGGGCGGATGGGCCGAAATCGGGTTTTAGGCCCAATCGTCCGGTATGACCTGGAAATGGTATTGAGTCGCTAGTGGTGACATTAGGCCCTCGGAAAGGCCATTTCGGTTGTGAATTTACTGAAAATACCCTTAGTAGGTAAAATTACGATTATACCCTTAGAGGTTGATTAGCATGATTATGTTGTTTAGTTTTGGCGATTGTAGGGGAAGGCTTGATCTCGCATATCTCGAGTTGTGGCTAGTGCTCAAAAAAGTGTTAAGGAAGGGGATCTAGTGCGTTAGATCTTGATCTCAGGGATTTGATAGTCGTATTAGTAACCAGGTGTGTAAACTAACACACTTCTTGCTTTGTATATGTTTGATAAACTGATTGATTGGTAAAATCGAAACAGTATGGTTGAGTGATATGATACCCTATGGGGTATGTGCACGGATTCAGGTAAGTCCGTTTCATTATGAGTACTGTTATTGATACATGATGTCATGATTTATGATGTATGTGCTATGAGATGCAACGTTAAACATGTTTGCATGATTTGAATACTATACATGAGTTGGTATAATGATGGGTGATATGAGAGGAGGGGGCAGTGATATTTTGTGCTGACGAGCACCAGTGTTTTGGTAACACAACTTTGTGACTTTGGGTCACCAGAGGTTTGGCACCTCCAGAGGTTTGGCACCTCAACGTCTCGTCCCCGTGGTTTCACACCACAGTGGGTTGGCCCCACAAAGGCGGTATTGAGGATTGACGCCGGTGATTTGGTATCACACGATGGGTTGGCCCCATCACCCGATTATTGTGGCCGGTCACGGTGGTTTGGTACCACATTTGTGTCTTTGGGACACCAGAGGTTTGGCACCTCATTGCGACTCGTCCCTGTGGTTGGACACCACCGTGGGTTGGGCCTACTTGAGAGATACGGGATTGTCGCTAGTGATTTGGTATCACACGATGGGTTGGCCCCATCATCGAATTTGTGACTTCGGTCACCAGTGATTTGGTATCACAAACGTGTCCTTGGGACACCAGTGGTTTGGCACCACATTGACGGATATCGTGTCTTTGGGACACCAGTGTTTTGGTAACACATTGTGACTATATGTCACCAGTGGTTTGGCACCACCAGTGGTTTGGTACCACACGGGGTAGAAAAGGTGTATGGATGGTTAGGATTGGGTGCATATTGATTGGATGCATGATGGTTATGTTTATGTTGCATATGATATTTTGCTAATCCGGGAAAAAGGGTGGCACACTGAGTCTTGGTGACTCACCTTTTTCCTTTAACCATTTTCAGTATTTCCTTAAGGCTGGACCGGGATCGGAGAGGACAAGGTGGCCTATGCCGAAGATGATGATTTAATATTTTATGTTTGGTTTTGATATAAGTACTTTATTTGAATTATTGGGTTGTAATAAAGGCTATTTTATTATTTGGTATTACTTGATTATGGTTTTGTTATTTTAAATTCTTATTAACTCAAAAATGTTTTCACACAACAAAAGAAATTACATGAGTTTTAAGTAAGAGGAATTCGTTTTACTCACATATCTGATATAGTTTTCAAAATTGAATTCTTTCATGCTTTATGCTAAGTTAACGAGGTTTTTCAACCGTCTTTCCACAATAACATAACCAGATTCGGTCGTAGTGAATGGGCCGGGTTTGGGGATGTTACATGGCTAATGTACCATAATGTGTTACAAAGTACTCAGGTACGTTTCCTACTCCTACTAGGAATATGAAATATGTTATTTGTAACATGAGAATAAGAATGTGAACTTTGGCATATTAATGCATATTACAAAATGGGGCATATGGGTTATTGAAAGGGGAAGTGAATGTGGTGACCTAAGACCACGAACACAGTGACCTAAGACCGTGGTATCTGAATGTGGTGACCTAAGACCACATTAATCTGAATGCGGTGACCTAAGACCGTGATATCTGAATGTGGTGACCTAAGACCACAAATTCGGTGACCTAAGATCGCGATATGGAGTGTAGCGGAAGGAGGGTCGACTTAGTAGTCCCAGCGGTGTGCAAAGTTGGTACTGGGGAGTGTAGCGGATGGCTTATTAGGTTTGGGTTTGGGAATGCATCATAATTTGTATGCTATGAGATGAATGTGTAATATTTGTTATGCCTGATTCTATTATGATTTAGTGTTGTGTACACATTGAGTCTGTTGACTCACCCCGTTGTGGGACCATGTTTCAGGTGATGATCAGTAATGGACCGGGACGGCAGAACTTGTGGTGGCCATGCTCAACATGAAGTTTTTATTTCTATGGACTATTAATTTTTAAATACTCTGAATTATTTTGATTTACTTGATGTAATAAGGCCATAAAGCCATAGTGCACTATTTTATTTCTGTTTTTATTTATTATGTTACGAAATTTTTATTAAGTTAAAGATTAAGTAATTTACTTTAAATGTATTCTATATGTTTTATCACCTAAAATTTAAAAGGGTTTTCATTATAAAACGATTTTGTTTTCTACTCGAGCCCAACCCACAAACAAACTATCCCCAAAACCCACAGATTTCGAAAGTAATAAAAAGATTATTAACCAGTTTTCTTCGAGGAACATACCAAATCCGGTCAAGGCTCGTGGGCCAGGTTTGGGGTGTTTCAGTTTGGTATCAGAGCCTGTTTTAAACTCTCGGCCTTGGGTTTAAGGTCCAAAACATTTTCAAATCGAGTCCAAATGAGTTTTATGAAAATATTTTTGGAAATAAGCAGGTTTTTGGCATGGCACCCAAGTCTCTGACCTGCAGTCCACCAGGTAAGTACCCCTATCCATTGTGTGATTTATTGTATGATTTGTATGATCTGTAGAAGGGTAGGAATGGAACGTAGAAATAGTATGATAGGTACTTGAACCCTAGGACTAGTTTTCCCCAACAATTACATAAGATTTAAATGCCTAATTAAACAAACCTGTGGTTAAGTCGCCAAGTTAGGGTGTGGCAACCATGGTGCGCATGTCTAGGATTGGATCCGGAAGAGCCTGGTACTTAAGCAGTCCTAGTGACTCACCTCCTCTTCGCAGGAATCCTACCTAGTGCGTAGCTACGGTTCACCCAAACCATGAGGACTTATTCATAGGCTAAACCCAATAACTAAAACCCGAAAAAGGACTAGCCATGTTTTTATGAGAACCCTAGTTTTAAAATCCCCAAATTTACCCCTTTAAATAGTAACAAAAACTTATTTTTAGAAAGTTTTCAAAATATTCCCAATTTACAATAAATTACCAAAATGACCCTGATTTCCAAAATTTTTGCAACATCACCAATTTGGAAAAAAATGAATTCTCAAAGATAACCCTCAAGTTTTGTAAAATTTGCAATACCCCTGATTTATTGAGCTTTACAAATTTACCCTGGTTTATTACCAAAATACCCCTGAGTTTCAAAATTACCGAAGTACCCCCGGATTTAAAAATTTCCAAAAATACCCCGGGAACACAAATTTACCAAAATACCCTTACTAACAAAATTACCAAGGAACCTTATTTTGAAAAATTACGAAAATACCCCTGTAGGATAAATTACGAAAATACCCCTAGGATAGGAATAAGGCAAAGAGTGTTCGAATAGTGAATGTGGGTGGTAGATACCACTGAATAAATATGTCTATCTTGATGAATGAATGTGCCTCTATTGAGGAATGAAGGTGTCTCTGTTGATGAATGTGAATGTGATTCTCTGAATTAGAGTAGTGAACTTGAACTGAAACTTTGTGTGATCGAAAGAACTACTTCTAAATATCTTTATTTCATAAAATTGTTCGCGGTTAATAAGCGGAACAAAATTCTGATGCATAATACTTTTTAATCAGATTAAATCGCGGCGTTAGAAATGAGTTCTAGGGGACGTGAACTTAGAGATTGTGCCTAGGAAGTATGATGGTTCTATTAAGATCAGAGTGCGCAACATAACCATAGTGCGGTGAGTTAAGATGTACGATTATTCCTTAGTAAGTAATTTCGAAGACGAAATTATTTTTAAGGGGGGTAGAACTGTAACATCCTAGAAATGGGCCTATGCATTTTTGATTTAATTATACGAAATGGCATGTCTTATGTGTTATGAATGTATGGTGAACATTTTTGGAAACTTGGAAATGTAAGGAAATGACTTGGAAATGTAAGGAAGTGTCTTGTCTTGGAAATGTAAGGAAATGACTTGGAAATGGAAGGAAATGTCTTGTCTTGGAAATGTAAGGAAATGACTTGGAAATGTAAGGAAATGACTTGGAAATTTAAGGAAATGATTTGGAAATGATTCAAAAGTGGAAAGTGAACATTTCTGGAAACTTGGAAATGTAAGGAAATGTCAAGTTTAAAGAGGCAAACGAAAATTTTTGGAAACTTAGAAATGACTTAGAAATGTCGAGTTTTAAAGTTTAAAAGAGGAAATTAAGGCAAGGTGGCCTTAAGAGAAAAAGTATGTGAAATTTGACACGCAAACAGGCTTGGAAAAGTGGCCTAGAGATGCCACTTAGGGCCTCTGGAAATGGCGCCACATGCAATGGGATTGGGCTTGAGTTCGAGTCATAGGGAAAGCAAATAAAAGAAATTTTATTTTGCTTCTAGAAGAAGTAGGTGGACGGCACAAGGCTATAATTTACGAGCCTTTATTCTTTTATTTTTAAGAGATAAATAGTGGATAAATAAGGGATAAATAATGGATTTATTTTAGATTATTTTCAAGAGATAAATGAGGAATTATTCTTTAATTAGGAAAATAAGGGAGAAGTGATGGCCAAGTAAGGGACTTTGAGTTTAATAATTTCGGCTAAGTAAGGATAGTTGCTGAATTATCTTTTATTTTAGGAGATAATTAAAGAGATAAAGCTATCAAAATAGAAGAGTGATGGCCAAGTAAGGGATTCTAAGTTAGTAAATTCATTATATAAGGAAAAGAGGGCCATTCATCATTCTTTCTCTCAACCATTCTCTCTGCCGAATTTCCTAGAGCATTTGTTCTTCTTCTTTTTGTTAGCCAAAGCCGAAAATTCAAGATATCACCATTAGCCAATTTATTTTCTTTCCAATCCATCAAAACAAGAATCTTTGAGGGCTTCAAGCATAGGTCTTTGTCGATTTCTTCAAGAAAGGGTAAGAACAAGTTTTGATTTCTATTCTTTTCTTTTAGATTTGTCGAAATCTAGGACTAATCCCATCAATATTCTTATTTGCCGAAATTTGGAAGGATTCTTTTGGGATTTTTGCCATAGTCGACTATAAAGGAAAAGATCTTCGGGATTTGACCATCAAGGTAAGTCATATCTGACATTCGGCCAAGGGCCATTGATTGTGATTAAAGGTTAGAAGTTGATCTAACATGTGGTTTTAGGGATTTAATGTAAGCTATAACCAAGGGATAATTTTGGGATTTAAGATCCTTAAGGTAAGTGACTATGAATATTCGGCCAAGGCCTATTTTAGTAGTTAGATCTATTTTTATGTGTTTTAAGCCGAAAACTAACCGATTCAAGGGATCTAGTGATTAGCCGATTTCAAAGGGGAAGAATACAAGTTTTCGGGATTTGATTAATTATCAAATCGGTAACAAGGGATTTAAGATCTAAAGCGATAGATCGGTTTTTCGGGATTTCAAGGAATTCGTTAAGCTAATCAGGTGTGTACCCCACACTAATTCATAATATGTTTTATGGCTATGTTTAATTAATATATGTGATATTAAGAATGTGAATATGGCTAAGGTACCATAATGTGGTACAAAGTACTCAGGTACGTTTCCTACTCCTACTAGGAATATGAAATATGTTATTTGTAACATAAGAATAAGAATGTGAACTTTGGCATATTAATGCACATTACAAAATGGGGCATATGGGTTATTGAAAGGGGAAGTGAATGTGGTGACCTAAGACCACGAACACAGTGACCTAAGACCGTGGTATCTGAATGTGGTGACCTAAGACCACATTAATCTGAATGCGGTGACCTAAGACCGTGATATCTGAATGTGGTGACCTAAGACCACAAATTCAGTGACCTAAGATCGTGATATGGAGTGTAGCGGAAGGAGGATCGACTTAGTAGTCCCCACGGTGTACAGGTTGGTACGGGGGAGTGTAGCGGATGGCTTACTAGGTTTGGGTTTGGGAGTGCATCATAATTTGTATGCTATGATATGAATGTGTAATATTTGTTATGCCTGATTCTATTATGATTTAGTGTTGTGTACACATTGAGTCTGTTGACTCACCCCATTGTGGGACCATGTTTCAGGTGATGATCAGTAATGGACCGGGACGGCAGAACTTGTGGTGGCCATGCTCAACATGAAGTTTTTATTTTTATGGACTATTAATTTTTAAGTACTTGAATTATTTGGATTTACTTGATGTAATAAGGCCATAAGGCCATAGTGCACTATTTTATTTTCTTTTTATTTATTATGTTACTGAAATTTTTATTAAGTTAAAGATTAAGTAATTTACTTTAAATGTATTCTATATGTTTTATCACCTAAAATTTAAAAGGGTTTTCATTATAAAACGATTTTGTTTTCTACTTGATCCCAACCCACAAACAAACTATCCCCAAAACCCACAGATTTCCAAAGTAATAAAAATATTTTTAACCAGTTTTCTTCGAGGAACATACCAAATCCGGTCAAGGCTCGTGGGCCAGGTTTGGGGTGTTTCAGCAGCGACTGCCTTCGATGGTGTGTAGCGGATGGCGGGTCGACTTAGTAGTCCCCACGGTGTGCAGGTTGGTACGGGGATGTGTAGCGGATGGCATATAGGTTTGGGTTCGGGATTGCATCATTATTTTGATCTATTATATGAATTGATATGTGATATGATTATGTATGCCTAAGTTGTTAAGATTTAGTGTTGTAGTACACATTGAGTCTGTTGACTCACCCCGTTGTGGGAACATGTTTCAGGTGATGAACAGTGATGGACCGGGACGGCAGAACTTGTGGTGGCCATGCTCAGCTTGAAGTTTTATTTAATTTGGATATTTTATTTCATTTAAGTACTTTATAATTATTTGGGTTTGTTTGGATGTAATAAGGCCACAATTGAACTATTTTACATTTATTTTTATTTATTATGTTTACAAATTTTTATTAAGTTAAAGATTAAGTAATTTATTTTAAATGTACTCTATATGTTTTATTTTTAAAATCTAAAAGGGTTTCCATTATTAAAACGAATTTGTTTTTAACTCGAGCCCAACCCAAAAATAATTTTTCTTTCAAAACACACAGTTTTTCCACGGTAATAAAAGAATTTTAAACCGGTTTTCTTCGAGGAACATACCAGATCCGGTCAAGGCTCGTGGGCCGGGTTTGGGGTGTTTCACATACTCAAGACGGAGGAGGATCTCTCCTTCAATTCCTTCAGGGGGTTTTAAGGATTTCTTATGTTTTGTTTTAGCTTTTCTTCTGAGATGTTTTCTTTTATTATTATGAACTAAACCCTGAGATACCAGAGGGGGATGAACCTGATAAAATCATAAAAGTAACATATTTTAGGCCCATATTTAGCATGCTTTTGGATAATTTAAGCCTCGATTTAAGTAAAAAGGTGCTCTTAATCCTTTCTTTTCATGTCTTACACTCAGGAAAGCACCCACGGATGAAAAGAATGTAAAATGGGCTTAAAAAGGGCCAAATGGGCCAATTCACGAAATCGTCATGGCATGGACTTCAAGCCACACGGCCGTGCCTCATTAAAATTACTAAAACACGGCCTGGACCCCGATAAACACGGCCGTGCCTTATTAAAAGTCCAAACACAGCCTGGCCACAATTCACATGGGCGTATGCCATGGCCGTGTCCCTGTCGCTGGAAAGAGAAATTTTATTTGGGAAAGGATACTTGGAGGCAAGGAAACACATTCCAAAGCCTATTCAAACACCCTAGTAGGAATTCTACTTAAATTAGGATACTTAAGGACCAAGTAGGGCATCTCAAAGCCTATATAAACACCTAAGGGGGCAACTTGAGAGGGGAGTTCGGCAGAAGCCGAAACTGGCGTCAAAGCTAGGCTAAGGAGCCAAGCCGAGAAGGTCAGAACTAGGGAAAAACTGCGAAGATAGCCAGTTGATCCATCTCAAGAAGCCGAAATTATACTCAAGACGGTGGAATTCGCCTTCAATTCCTTCAGGGAGTTTTAGGATTTTCTTATGTTTTGTTTTATCTTTTCTCTTGCGATGTTTTGTTTATTCATTATGAACTAAACCCTTCAGATACTTGAAGGGGATGAAACCTAGATGGATTTTTTTATTTGATTTTAAGTTATATGATAATTATTTAGTTTGTTCTTAATTATGTTGCTTAATCCAAATCTAATGTGCTTAGGCGGAGGAGGAATAGGCCCTGCCTAAGAGTAGATCTAACATAATTAAGCGGAGTTGATCAAACGCCTAGAGATAGGGTTACGAGATTTTGCCGAATTAGGGTGAAACCTAATATGGGAGTCCATTGATCGATTTACTGCTATCCTAGGGGGTTATTATAAGCAAACGAGAGTTCCACTAATTAACCTAGGGTTAGACGTTATTCGCCTCGAAAGAGGGTTTAGTATAGGTTAGGGAGTCTTATGGATCAAGCTAAGTAAAGAAATCATATAATTTAGGGTTAGATAATAAGTGAAGTCTAGGTGGATTCTTCCTGAGGGTATCGTCGTAATCAACTGAGAATTCCCTAAAACTCCCAGAAGGAATTGAAGGAGAGATCTGTCATCTTGAGTAAAATTTCACCTTCTTGATATGGATCAACTAACTATCTTCGTGTAATTCCCACAACTCTGACCTTGTCGGCTTGGCTCCTTGGCCTAGCTAACCGCCCGTTCCGGCTTCTACCGAACTCCCTTTTCAAGTTGCCTCCTAAGGTGTTTATATAGGCTTTGAGATGCCTTACTTGGCTTCCAAGTATCCTAATCCAAATAGGATTCCTATTTGGGTGTTTGAATAGGCTTTGGAATGTGTTTCTTTGCCTCCAAGTATCCTTTCCCGAATAAAATTTCTCTTTCCAACGACAGGGACACGGCCATGGCACACGCCTGTGTGATCGTGGCCAGGCCGTGCTCGGACTTCTTTAATTAGGCATGGCCGTGTGAATCGAGATCAGGCCGTGTGGGTCTAAGTCTAGGCCCAATTTGGTCAGTTTTAGGCTCGTTTCTCGTTCTTTTCATCCTTGGGTGCTTTCCTGAGTATTAAACATGAAAAGAAAGGATTAAGAGAACCTTTTTACATAAATCAAAGGAAAAATCATCCAAAAGCATACTAAATGTGGGTTTAAAATATGTTACTGTTACGGTTTATCAAATACCCCCACACTTAAGCTTTTGCTTGTCCTCAAGCAAAATTCTTATCTTACAATTAAAACGAACTTTCCATGATTCATAATTCCTACCTACAATGTCTCATCATAATTCATAGATAATTTATACATGGATAATTCAACTCGAAGAGTCTTAAAGATTCAAACAATCAAAGTCATATATTTGTAACATGAAAACGTAGGTATCTCTCCTTATCTAAATTATTACTTTTAATTCAAAACTAACAAGGATTGACATCCTCACTAGAGATTCACTGAAACCACTCAAAGTGTTTATGGTTTTTAAAATTAAGCAATCCAAAGTCGAACCTGAAAAGTTAATCCCATAGGCTTGCCTGAAAATCAAATCTCCACCACTGTAAAATGAGATGATACACAAATCAAAAGGTCTTTGACAGGGTTGTAATGGGGCTTAGGTTAAGGGTATGGATAAAGGCTAAATTAGAAGGTTAGAATCGAGATTGACCTGACAAATTACCTAACTAGAAATACGAACTAATGATAAGTAATTGCATCAAATGAAAATTTTAAATAGTAATACTCTAATACGAGCTTTTTCTTCAAGACTTGAAATTTACATGCATAAGCTCACCTAACTAATAATGAATATACTTCGTCATTTTTTTAAGAACAAATCAAATAATAAATAATAAGGAATGAATCTATTAATAAAGATCATAGCTAGGCAATAGATCAAATCAAATCTCGATATAAGGGTAGTCAAAAAGGAATGGGGATAACAAAAATAAAGGGTTTTGGGTTAATATTAGTGGGTGAGTCAATAAAAGGTTGTCAGGATCAACGTGGTTCACTAGGGGTTAATTATGAAGGTGGGTCTTTTAGTGGAGTAAGTTTGTTAAATTCCTAGGTGCCTTTATCATCTCTGTAAATCAAATCATGGATGTGGTCTCAACATGTATAATCAAGGCAAGTTCTAGAATAATAGGTCAAAGTTGACACACTCATAATCAATAAAGTTAGCACGAAAAAGGATATATGCTCTATAAGGCTCAAAATCTTACAAAAATTATGGGTGTTTTGACATCAACCTTGTAAATTTCAAATTTCAAGATATCATTCAGATTCAGGTAGACAACCTAAAAAAAATTTTATTCTGAAAAATAGACTTATCATGCTTGATTCCCTAGTATCCTTCAAATTTAATCATCAATGCATAATTATCAATGACTTAATCCAAAACATATCAATAAAAATCATGAATCAAAGGAATTTTCATTCTAATCATAATATGAGAAACTTACTTTAAGCTCAAGGCATAATTCAGGGATTTTCAGATAATACTATAATTAACCCCCCCACACTTAAGATGTACATTGTCCTCAATGTACAAAGATAAATAATAGTAATACAATCATAAAATCATAAGATGGGGAGAGAAGTAAAACTTCTTGAATTTTGGATAAAGTCATTGGAAAGAAATCGGATAGGATTGGAGGTGAACATGGGCAAGCGTCTCGAACTGTTTGAAATTGAATCCTCGAAGTAGCCATTCGAATTTTATTGTGTCCTAAGCTAAATCTAAATGGTACGAGGAATAAGAAGAAAATAATAAAGAAAATAAAAATAAAAATAAAAATAAAAGTAAATAATGGAAAATGAAAGAAGAAAAACAACTGGAAAAGAGGAAGGAAGAAGGGGGTTAAATAGAAATTATGGATCTGGTGGTTGTCCCCGCCCTTGTCCCTTCCTGTGGTGGCCACACGGCCACAGCCAGTGTAACAACCCAAACCCGGCCCAAACGTTATGGCCGAATCTGGTTTGCTACTTAGAAGATGTTTTTCAAAATCCTTTTTGAAAACCAACTTAAGTTTTGAAAACCCTTCATTTTAATGGACTTGCCAAAATCATACTTAGATTTTTATTCGGGAAATTAAAATATGTCAAGTTATTATAAAATTACAAATGTGCCCGATGGCATATCAAAACAGTTTTCGTGTTAATTTGAGAAAACATGTGATTAATTAATATTAATGACAAAGTTTAAATAAAGTATTCAGCATATGGAAAATAATAAAAGAAAATAATAGGAGACCTTATTACATCCACATAAAATAAAAACCGGAAATGAAAATGTTAAAACTGAAATTTAAGAGTTCATTAATCAAAACTTCATTTGCATGGCCACCTCGAGTCCATCCGGTCCACATCCGCGGTCTACTCGTTACCTGAAAAATATAAAGGAGAAGGTGAGTCACCAAGACTCAGTATGTAACCCTTCCCCCGGTTTAATCCAACTTCATACACAACATATAACATAATTAACATGCATAATATTATGTGTCCCAACCTAGCCAACCAAACGCCACTGTCTACCCCGTTGTGGTACCAAACCACTGGTGGTGCCAAACCACTGGTGACATATAGTCACAATGTGTTACCAAAACACTGGTGTCCTTAGACACAAATCGGATGATGGGGCCAACCCATCGCGTGATACCAAATCACTGGCAGACGATCCCATTTCTCAAGTGGGGCCAACCCACGGTGGTAATAACCAGAGGGATAAGTCGCTATGAGGTGCCAAACCTCTGGAGGTACCAAACCTCTGGTGACCGTAGTCACAGTGTGTTACCAAAACACTGGTGCCCGTCGGCACAATATCACTGCCCCCTCCACTCATCAATCCCACAACAGATAAACATACATATGTTTCATGCCATCACATTCTTAAATTTCATGTGTCAATACATCATGCTTACCAAAAGCATCAAATAGCAAATTCATAATAACAGGTACTTACCTGAATCACCACTCATACCGATTTGGTATTAATTCCAATGCTACATAAATCAAAATGAGCATTCACAAAATTAAGCACAGTTAATATATCATATAGTGTGTATGTACACACCTGTCACTACTGAATCGTCTAATTCCCGAAAAGAGATGTCGGCCACCTAGTTCTACTGGTCCCTATATTCGGCCAAACATGGGAGTTAATACTATGGCCTAGTCGGCCAAACCAAATACTAAAAAGGGTTCTCTTTTTGAACCCGAATCCTTACCTAATTACTTTGAATACTAGCTTCAGCACCCAAATCGCGAATCTGGTTCACAAACTACAATTGGTCAATATTAATAATCATAGCCTTCGGCTTTTATAAGAATACCAAATACATATGTAGATCCTTACCACCTTACCAAGCCGATTGAAGAATAAGAAAGAGGAGAACACCCTTGCTATAATATTCGGCCAAGATTTCTCAAAGTATGAAGAAGAAAATTCGGCTATGGCTAAAGAGTATGTTCGGCCAACTAAGAAAAAGAGAAGAAAAAGGTTGGGGATTCGGCCAAGGAGAGAGTAGAAAAGAGTTTCGGTTCAAGGAAGAGAAGAGAAGATAACAATGGTGACTTCGGTATCTTAGAAAGAAAGAAAAGAGATAAAAGAGATGGGAGATGAGAGTGAGTAGGGAATTTCGGCAAAAATCTAAGAAAAAGAGAATGGTTTTCAGTTTTTGTTTGAGAGAGTTTGAAAAAAAAAAATAAAAGAGGTGCTAGTCGAAATTATCAAGAAGACTAAAAGAATTTGGCCCCCCTTCCACCTAAGCTTGCCGTCCACTTCTCCCCTTTGAAGAGTTCCAAATTCGGCAAATACCACAAATTGCTCCTAGCCACCACTTTGATTTAATTCAAAATAACTTGAATTAATCCCAATACCCAATTAATAATCCAAATAATATCCCTTTTATCTTCTATTATCTATAGAGTTAAACAAATAAATAATCCAATTTGAAATGCTCATATTATCTCTTATTATCTTATTATCTAATAATAATAAATAAATAAAAACAAAACAAGACCATGTGCCCAACAATTCCCTCCAGTCGAATGCAACAAGGAACCATGTGCAGCCATCTCCGCCTGACTTCAAAAAAAAAAAAACAAGGTTTGCTCCTTTGCTTGAACCAAAGACCTCACTGCAGTGACCCCTTATTCCATGCCCTTGCCAACTCTTCCGGCCCGACTTTCTTGCTATAGAACCTTATCTTTTAATTTTAAGCCTACCCTCTCTACTTCTTCTACCTTTAACGCAAAAACCCAAAATAGAAACGTTCCCTCGTTCCTCGAACCGAGACTTCTCTCGCTCAAGTGGCGCCTGTGCCACTCTTACTCACCTGGACTTTCATGCTACGAACCTTCCCCAATTATCTTTAAGGCCTTCATATTTTTGGCCCCCTTCATTCAACGCCCAAAAATAAAAACAAAATAAATTCTCCCTTTTCCAAGATTCGAACCCAAGACCTCCCTTGCAAGTCCTTAAGTCATCAAGCCCACACGCCAATTACAATTTTGTGTCAAGTTTCCTTAAATTTTATTTAAGCCTTATCGTTACCTAGCTCCTTCCTTGTACACACTTTAAAAATAAATTTTTAACACTGGGTCAGGCCTAGCTCGGGTTATTTTTTTTAGACCCTTAAACATGTCAAATAAAATTATAAATTTTATTTCTTGAAGCCCACATGAAATTTATTTAAATTACAAATAACCCCTAATTCAGGGTGTTACAGTTCTACCCCCCTTAAATAAATTTCGTCCTCGAAATTACCTGGTTAAAACAGATGGGGGTATTGCTGCCGCATCACATCCTCGGGTTCCCACGTAGCTTCCTCTGTACCATGGTTTCGCCATAGCACTTTCACCAAGGGCACTGACTTCCTACGTAGAACCTTCACATCACGATCTAAGATCTGAACCGGTTCTTCTTCGAAAGATAAATCCGGATTCACCTCGATCTCAGCCACTGGCACCACGTGCGAAGGATCTGACCGATACCGTCTCAACATCGATACATGAAAGACATCATGGATCTGATTCAGTTCTGCCGGTAACTCAAGCTGGTAAGCTACCGGTCCTACTCGCTTTACCACTGTATAGGGCCCGATGAACCTTGGGCTTAGCTTCCCTTTCCGGCCAAATCTCAACACCTTTTTCCAAGGCGACACCTTCAGAAAAACCTTGTCTCCCACAGCATACTCCATTTCCTTGCGTTTCAAATCAGCATAGGATTTCTGCCTATCCGTTGCTTCCTTAAGACGAGACCGAATCACCTTGACTTTATCCTCAGTCTCTGTCACCAACTCTGGACCCAAAATCTGTCGTTCACCTAATTCCGTCCAACATGTCGAGTCACGACATTTCCGCCCATCTGATTGCTTCGTATGGTGCCATCTCGGATACTCGCCTGATAGCTGTTGTTGTAGGCGAACTCTGCTAATGGTAGAAATTCCTCCCAACTACCCCGGAAATCCAAGACGCATCCCTTTAACATATCCTCTAAGATCTGTATCACCCTTTCCGATTGTTCGTCAGATCGTGGATGGAAAGTCAGATTTGAAATCCAACCGTGTACCCAAAGCTTGGTGCAAGGCTTTCCAGAACCTTGACGTGAATCTGGGATCCCTATCCGAGATGATCGATACCGGCACACCATGCAATCTTACTATCTCCGATACGTACAGCTTAGCTAGCTTCTGAAGAGAGAAATCCACCCTCACCGGTATGAAGTGAGCTGACTTAGTCAGACGGTCCACTATCACCCAAACGGCGTCTTTCTTCTTCGGGCGTAGGGTAGCCCATCGACGAAATCCATAGTAATCCGCTCCCACTTCCATTGAGGGATCTTTACCGGTTGAAGCAGCCCGGATGGCAACTGATGTTCAGCCTTAACCTGCTGACACGTCAGACACCTTTCCACAAACTCGGTTACCTTACGCTTCAACCCCGCCACGTAATCGCTTTAGTAGATCCTCGTACATCTTGCTTCCTCCGGATGCATAGCGTAGGGGCTGCTATGTGCATCGTGGAGGATTTTCTGCCTCAACTCCACATCCTTCTGGCATACAAGCTCGCCCTTGAAAGCATAATACTCCATCACTAGACAAAGTTGTACCCTTCCAAACCACCCTCCCGAACTTGTACCCTCTTCGTGTTCAACCCTTCATCTACTAACTGCTTTTTCCTTAACCTCCTTGATCCATGTTGGCTTAACTTGAAGTTCGCCAAGAGACTTCCATCATCATATAGACTCAACCGAACAAACATCGCTCTTAAGTCCGTCACAACCTTAGGCTCAACGCGTCGGCTACCACGTTGGCCTTGCCCGGATGATACTCGATCGTCGAACAATCGTAGTCCTTTAAAAGTTTGATCCACCGACACCGCCTCAAGTTTAGATCCTTACGAGTCAAGAGATACCTCAAACTCTTGTGGTCTCTGTAAACTATCGACTTCTCCCCATAAAGATAGTGTCTCCATATTTTTAGAGCGAAGACGACCGCTGCTAGCTCCAAGTCGTGCGTTGGATAGTTCAATTCATGTGATCTTAACTAACGTGATGCATAGGCTACTACCTTCCCTCTCGCATGAAACACACATCCCAAGCCGCATGGGACGCATCACAATACACGGTGAACAACTTCTCCGCCTCAAAGTTGCACTAAAACCGAGCTTAGTCAAAATTTTCCTTAACTTATCAAAGCTTCCTCACGCTTCTCCGTCCATACAAATGGAACACCTTTCCTTAGTAAGCGTCACGGTAGCTGCGATTAAGGAGAATCCTTCTACAAATCTCCGATAGTACCCCGCTAAACCCTGAAAACTTTGTATTTCAGCCACCGTCCTAGGGGGTTTCCAATCCAACACCGCTTCAATCTTGCGAGGGTCTACTCGATTCCTCGGTGACACGGTGTCTAAGAAGGCCACCTCCTAAGCCAAAATTCACACTTACCGAATTTGGCATATAATTGCTTCTCCCTCAACACTTGTAGAACTATACGTAAATGCCGGTTATGCTCCTCCTCCGACTTTGAATAAACTAATATGTCATCTATGAACACCACGACAAATTGGTCTAAGTACTGCTGAAACACCCTATTCATCAAGTCCATAAACGCTGCCGGCGCATTGGTCAACCCAAATGGCATTACCAGAAACTCGTAATGTCCATACCGAGTTCTGAATGCTGTCTTTGAACATCAACCTCTTTCACCTTAAGTTGATGGTAACCCGACCTAAGGTCTATCTTCGAGAACACCGAGGCACCCTTCAGTTGATCGAACAAGTCATCAATCCGAGGCAATGGATACTTGTTCTTAATCGTTAACTTGTTCAATTGGCGGTAGTCGATACACATCCGCATTGATCCGTCCTTCTTCTTGACAAACAACACAGGTGCTCCCCACGGAGATATGCTTGGTCGAATAAACCCTCTATCCAAGAGCTCCTGAATTTGAGCCTTCAGCTCCACCAATTCCTTTGGTGCCATTCGATACGGTGCTATAGACACAGGTGCCGTTCCGGGTAGTAAATCTATACTGAATTCAACTTCCCGATCTAGAGGCAGGCTCGGAAGTTCTTCTGGGAATATATCAGTGAATTCCCCTACTGTTCGAACTTTTCTAACTACCGACTCATTAGCTTCCAAAGCACATATTCGAACCAAGTACGCCTCACAACCCTTCTTTACCATTTTTTCAGCCTTCAAGGCCGACACTACATTAGATAGGTAATTCCTTCTATCACCTATCATAACCACTTCATCACCTTCCGTTGTCTTAAGAACCATGCGCTTAGCCGCGCAGTCCAAGTTTGCCTGATACTTAACCAGCTAGTCCATTCCAAGGATCAAATCGAACTCCCCGAACGGTAGTTCCATCAGATCCGCCACAAATACTACCCCTTGGAGTTCTAGGGGTATGTCTCTATAAAGTTTGTCTACCACTACAGAGTGACCTAAAGGGCTAACTACTGGTCATCTCCCTAGAAGCGGCTTTTGAGTCTAGGTCCATAGTTCCTACCACACTACTAGCAATATACGAGTGCGTCGACCCCATATCAATTAATGCAACATAAGGAAAACCAAATATTAGAAACGCGTCGGTTATGACATCCAGGTGCGTCACCCTCCTCGCATGACGCCTCGCGCATAGACTAAGCCAGGTGCCTAGCCTCGTGTTGCTGAACCTCTGACCGAAGTTTCGCGACCTCGGTTAGAACCGTTGTTTCCTCTGCCATTACCACGATCCCTCTGTGGTCCCACATTCCTATCTTGAGTACGGTTCTGCCCTTCTAGCTGATTCTTAGCTAGTTTCCGGGGCAATCTCTGACACGATGCTCCAAAGACCCACATTCAAAACAACCTCTACCACCGATCCAACAACCTCCCCAATGGGTTTTTCCACAGCGGTTACACTAAGTCGGCCTCTGATTAGTAGTCGTGGGTTTTCCTTCCTGACTCGGCCCACTCTGCCTAGCCCGTTTCTGAGCATTAGTACCACCTGATCCAACTGCCCCAAATCCTCTTTTCTGGTTATTCTTATTATAATTTTGCCTCACAGCCTCCTTTATCCCTTCGGCCACCTTGGCCTTCTCCACTAGGGACGAGAACTCACGAACCTCTTGCGGGGCAATTAGTAACCTCAAATCATCTCTGAGGCCGTCCTCAAAGCGGACGCAGCGCTCATGTTCAGTGGCTACGATTCCTCTGGCATACCTACTCAACCTTAAAAACTCCGCCTCATACTCGGCCACTGACTTAGTTCCTTGCACTAGGCCTAGAAAGGCTTTCCTTTGAGCATCAGTGTAGCTAGTGCCCACATACTTCTTACAGCGGTTTTAAAGTAGTCCCACGTGAGATCATCGGTTTGTGGCTCCATCCGGTGATCGTCACCACCACCGGTGCACGCTTTATCCTTTAGAAGCGACACCGCCCCTTTCATCTTCTCCTCCTCGGTCAGTCAATATCATCCATTATCCTTTCGTAGATTCCACCAATAATCTGCGTGACTGGGCGCCACTCCCGACACGCCCGAAATGCCTCAGCCCATTAGGACCGGATTCACTCTGGGAGCAGATTTCGAGCTCCCAAATTTGCACTAGCCCAGCCACTATCTTCAAGACTCGCAAAAGCGCTATGCGATCTGACCTCACCACCGGCCCGATCCTCGCTCCTCACCCTAAAAGTAGGAGGTGGTGGTGGTACCTCGTTTTGAACCTTGACCCAACCCGACGGGTTGGACACCGTCATCCTACCCCTACCGCGGCCCACGGCGTCCACGTCCTCTAGAACTCATTCTATCTCTGCGCTTTTAACTGATTAAGAAAATTTTATGCGTTAGCATTTTGTTCCACTTTCTTATTCGCGAAGAAATTTTATGGATAGAATTTATTGGAGAGATTCTTTCGAGCAAACAAGGTTTTGATCTTCTATCCTAGTTCACACAAAGGAGTTCATGCATCCATTCCTTAATACTTTCCATACCTATTTGCTCTTGGACATTTTCGCCCATTTCTAACCTGAGGGTATTTTCGTCATTTTCCTACAGGGGTATTTTCGTAATAAAGGAAGTTGTAAAATTTTAATAAAACAAATCACTTTGAAGTTCCCCAAAACTGGAGGATGTTTTCGAAAATTGGCGAAATTTAAAGATATGGCATCGTTTTGGAAACCAGGGGTATTTTGGTAATTTTGTCATGCAGAGGCAATTTTGTAATTTTAATAAGTCAGGGATATTTTGAACATTTGCAAAACTCGGGGGTTTCTTTCTGAAAATGTTCCTTTTCAAATAGTGCTGTTTGTAAAGATTTCCAAAACCAGGGTCATTTCGGTAATTTTGCAACTTGGGGCCGTTTTCGTAATTTTTCAAAACCAAAATATTTTGTTGATGATTTTCAAAGCTAAGTTGTTGAATATTTGTAAAATAGTTGAAATTTTGAGCAAAACCATTGAACTGATATTTTATGAGTCAGGGGCGTTTTGGTAATTTTACCCCTAAGGGCATTTTTGTAATTTTCCACAAAGCAAGTTTTTCGAGAAAAACGTTGTAAAAGTGACGTTCTCAGATTTGAAAGAGTTTGTTGCAAAAATTTTGAAAACGTTAGGGTTTTTGTTGTTTTATTCCTTTTCGAAAACATGGCTAATTCCTTTTTCGGGTTTTAATCATTGTTTTTAGCCTATGACCGAGCCCTCTTGGTCAGGGTGAACCAAAGCTACGCACCAGGCAGGATTCGAGTGAAGAGGAGGTGGGTCACGCGGACCGCTTAAATACCAAGCTCTCACCGAACCTTTCTAGACATGCGCACAGAGGTTACCACACCACTGAGCCCTCTGAGTTGGGGTGAACCGAAGCTACGCACCAGGTAGGATACCTGCGAAGAGGAGGTGAGTCACACGGACTACTTAAATACCAGGCTCTTCCGGATCCACTCCTAGACATGCGTACAAGGGTTACCACACCCTAGCTCACTGACTAAGTCATAGGTGGGTTAAGTTCCTTAAGTCTTATGTTTGGTTTGTGTGTTTGAGTACTCTAATCCTAGGGTTCAAGTTCCTATAAATCTATCTACGTTCCATGCTTCCTACCCTTCTACATAGAATAATTCTCAAAGAAGTTCAGCGGTACTTACCTGGGCGGATCGGTGCCGAAGACTCGGGCCATGCTGTTCAAAAACCCAAAAATTATTCCATAAGGCCTACCAAAACATTCTTGGGCCTTGGGCCCCCACAGCCGAGCTTTGAACTGGCTCTGATACCAATTTGTAACAACCCAAACCCAGCCCAAACGTTATGGCCGAATCTGGTTTGCTACTTAGAAGATGTTTTTCAAAATCCTCTTTGAAAACCAACTTAAGTTTTGAAAACCCTTCATTTTAATGGACTTGCCAAAATCATACTTAGATTTTTATTCGGGAAATTAAAATATGTCAAGTTATTATAAAATTACAAATGTGCCCGATGGCATATCAAAATAGTTTTCGTGTTAATTTGAGAAAACATGTGATTAATTAATATTAATGACAAAGTTTAAATAAAGTATTCAGCATATGGAAAATAATAAAAGAAAATAATAGGAGGCCTTATTACATCCACATAAAATAAAAATCGGAAATGAAAATGTTAAAACTGAAATTTAAGAGTTCATTAATCAAAACTTCATTTGCATGGCCACCTCGAGTCCATCCGGGTCCACATCCGCGGTCTACTCGTTACTGAAAAATGTAAAGGAGAAGGTGAGTCACCAAGACTCAGTATGTAACCCTTCCCCCGGTTTAATCCAACCTCATACACAACATATAACATAATTAACATGCATAATATTATGTGTCCCAACCTAGCCAACCAAACGCCCTTGTCTACCCGTTGTGGTACCAAACCTTTGGTGGTGCCAAACCACTGGTGACATATAGTCACAATGTGTTACTAAAACACCGGTGTCCTTAGACACAAATCGGATGATGGGGCCAACCCATCGCGTGATACCAAATCATCGGCGAGACGATCCCATTTTCTCAAGTGGGGCCAACCCACGGTGGTAATAACCACGAGGATAAGTCGCTATGAGGTGCCAAACCTCTGGAGGTACCAAACCTCACGGTGACCAGTAGTCACGCAGTGTGTTACCAAAACATCGGTGCCCGTCGGCACAATATCACCGCCCCTCCACTCATCAATCCCACAATGGATAAACATACATATGTTTCATGCCATCACATTCTTAAATTTCATGTGTCAATACATCATGCTTACCAAAAGCATCAAATAGCAAATTCATAATAATGTACTTACCACGAATCACCACTCATACCGATTTGGTATTAATTCCAATGCTACATAAATCAAAATGAGCATTCACAAAATTAAGCACGATTAATATATCATATATAGTGTGTATGTACACACTGTCACTATTGAATCGTGTAATTTTAAAAGAGATGTCGGCCACCTAGTTCTACTTTGGTCCCTATATTCGGCCAAACATGGGAGTTAATACTATGGCCTAATCGGCCAAACCAAATACTAAAAGGGTTCTCTTTTTGAACCCGAATCCTTACCTAATTACTTTGAATACTAGCTTCAAAGACCCAAATCGCGAATCTGGTTCACAAACTACAATTGGTCAATATTAATAATCATAGCCTCTGGCTTTTATAAGAATACCAAATACATATGTAGATCCTTACCACCTTACCAAGTCGATTGAAGAATAAGAAAGAGGAGAACACCCTTGCTATAATATTCGGCCACGATTTCTAAAAGTATGAAGAAGAAAATTCAGCTATGGCTAAGGAGTATGTTCGGCCAACTAAGAAAAAGAGAAGAAAAAGGTTGGGGATTCGGCCAAGGAGAGAGTAGAAAAGAGTTTTGGTTCAAGGAAGAGAAGAGAAGATAACAATGGTGACTTCGGTATCTTAGAAAGAAAGAAAAGAGATAAAAGAGATGGGAGATGAGAGTGAGTAGGGAATTTCGGCAAAAATCTAAGAAAAAGAGAATGGTTTTCAGTTTTTGTTTGAGAGAGTTTGAAAAAAAAAATAAAAGAGGTGCTAGTCGAAATTATCAAGAAGACTAAAAGAATTTGGCCCCCCTTCCACCTAAGCTTGCCGTCCACTTCTCCCCTTTGAAGAGTTCCAAATTCGACAAATACCACAAATTGCTCCTGGCCACCACTTTGATTTAATTCAAAATAACTTGAATTAATCCCAATACCCAATTAATAATCCAAATAATATCCCTTTTATCTTCTATTATCTATAGAGTTAAACAAATAAATAATCCAATTTGAAATGCTCATATTATCCCTTATTATCTTATTATCTAATAATAATAAATGAATAAAAACAAAACAAGACCATGTGCCCAACAATTCCCTCAAATAGAATGCAACAAGGAACCATGTGCAAAGCCATCTCCTTTCACGCTGAAAAAAAAAAGAAAACAAGTCTTTGCTCCTTTGCTTGAACCAAAGACCTCACTGCAGTGACCCCTTATTCCACGCCCTTGCCAACTCTTCCCCAGACTTTCTTGCTATAGAACCTTATCTTTTAATTTTAAGCCTACCTCTACTTCCTTCCGCTTTAACGCAAAAACCCAAAATAGAAACGTTCCCCTCGTTCCTCGAACCCGAGACTTCTCTCGCTCAAGTGGCGCCCCAGGCCACTCTTACTCACTGGTCTTTCATGCTACGAACCTTCCCCAATTATCTTAAAGGCCTTCATATTTTTGGCCCCCTTCATTCAACGCCCAAAAATAAAAACAAAATAAATTCTCCCTTTTCCAAGATTCGAACCCAAGACCTCCCCTGCAAGTCCTTAAGTCATCAAGCCCACACGCCAATTACAATTTTGTGTCAAGTTTCCTTAAATTTTATTTAAGCCTTATCGTTACCTAGCTCCTTCCTTGTACACACTTTAAAAATAAATTTTTAACACTGGGTCAGGCCTAGCTCGGGCTATTTTTTTAGACCCTTAAACATGTCAAATAAAATTATAAATTTTATTTCTTGAAGCCCACATGAAATTTGTTTAAATTACAAATAACCCCTAATTCAGGGTGTTACAGCCAGGGCTATGCGCAAGGTCGTGTGGTATGGAAATCTTCATATTGGTTAGTTTATGGTTAGGTACTAAAAGTAAAAATAAAAGTAAAAAACTAAAAAAAATGTAAAAATAGGGTTAGTGCTCAGGTTGCCTCCCGAGAAGCGCTTGTTTATAGTCTTAAGCTAGACTTTACCTCTCATTTGTATGGTCGTGGTGGTTTGAGGAGGTGAAAATCCTTTCCCATGCAATCAATTCGGTTATGGATATATAGTTCAAGTCGAGTAGTGTCTACCTCAAAAGTGTTGAATTAAGGATTGCTTACCTTGACTGTGCTGTATAGGAAGACATTAAGTACCTCAAAAGTGATTTCTTCGTTTTCCGTGAGATCTGAATTGGTGATTCGAGGGTCTTCCTTATTCAACACTACCTGATCCTCTATTTTGAAGTGATTTGTTGTTCCTATCAGCTCATTTGGGGTTTTCTTCGGTTTCACTTTGTGTATTCCTAGTTTCTCTTTGAAGTGTGACTTCCACTCGTCTGATTCATCAACCCGAATCCTTCGTTCTTCATGAATTTCTTTATGGGTACGAGGTCTAAGATCTGGCTCAGCTAGGTGATTTCGTGAAGTTTCCTGTAAAGAAGGTTGAACCAAATGGTTATCAATAGAATTAACGTTCGTACCTTTATTACTTGATGTCCTAACTGAGTCGAGAGCTTGAAGAGTGATTGTTTCGTCACCTACACGAAGTATGAGTTCACCTGCATCGATATCAATTTTAGCTCTGGCAGTTCCTAAAAAGGGTCTTCCTAAGATTAAAGGGATATTATTGTCCTCATCCATTTCTAAAAAGACAAAGTCTACTGGGAATATGAATTTAAAAATTTTGATTAGAACATTTTCTATTATACCCCTAGGAATTCTGATAGTTTTATCAGTTAATTGAATGCTCATCCTAGTTTTTCTGGGTTTCCCTAGACCTAGTTATTTAAACATTTTATAAGGCATAACATTGATGCTTGCCCCTAAATCAGCTAAAGCATTACCAACAGTTAAACTACCAATTAAACATGGAATTGTAAAACTCCCTGGATATTTTAACTTTCGTGGTAGTCTATTTTGCAACATTGCTAAGCATACTGCGTTTAATTCCACATACGGCTCCTCGTCTAGCTTCGGTTTGTTTGTCAACAGCTCTTTTAAAAAATTTCTATAATCAGGCATCTGCGAAAGAGCTTCGAGAAATGGTAAGTTAATATGCAATTTCTTTAAAAGTGTAAGAAACTTACCAAACTTTTCCTCTGTGTTGTCCTTCTTCATTTCTTCGGGATATGGTACATGAGCTTGGTATTCTGTATTTACCGGGTTTGGTAAATCATGGTTACCTCAACCTTATCTTCACTTACCACAGGTTCTTACCTTGGGTCAGATTCCACTAACCTTTCACTATTATGAGCTTGTACGGCTTGAATTTGCTCTTTTAGGTTAGTTTAGGTGTTGCTTGGCAAGCTTTCTTGTGGTTGTTCTAAGATTACCTTAATAGGCTGACCTAACTGATCCTCGATCCCATGAATCGATGCTTCTTGTTTTGTTTCTATATTTTGGCGGCGTGCTTCTGTGTTTGCTATGAATTTTGCCAGCATCTCTTCAAGGTTCGATTTATCTTCTTATTGGTGATGTGTTTGTTGAAAATATGGAATTTCTGTGGCTGCTATGAATTTTGCCAGTACCTCCTCAAGACTCGACTCCTCTTCCTATTGGTGAGGTGCTTGTTGAAAATTTAGGGGAAGTTCCTATATTTGGCTACTTTGATCATCTCACGAGAAATTGGGATGGTACCTCCAACCTGCATTATAAGTGTCATTATAAAAATTATTTTGAGGTCTAGAATAGTTACTCATATAGTGGACTTGTTCATTCTCCATGCCATATCCGTAGGGTGGGTACTCAGGATTCACCATGCCTCCTGGATTCGAGTCATATTGCATTACTTGGTGTACCTGCGAGAGACTACACAAACCATCAATCTTTTTATTCATCATCTCTAGCTGGTTAGATAACCTGGTGAGCACGTCGAGGTTGAAGGCACTGGCTGCTTCAGTATGAATTGTCCTCATGACTTGCCACTGATAATTATTCAGTGCCATCTTCTCTATAGACTAAAATTATCTGCCAAAGAACATAGAGGAAAAAATTTTCAAAATAAAAAAAATAAAAAAATAAATAATAATGAAAATAAATTGCAATAAAAAAATGGCTAAAGTAATAAAAATAGAGCTTTCTTAATATTTCAGTTCCCCGTCAACGGTTCCAAAAACTTGATTGTCGAGATCAGAGTCTTAAATTTATAAAGAGAGAATGATCGAACCTGGAAACTAACTTTGACAACGATTAAAGGCAAGTGTACCTATCGAACAGTAGTATAGCTTAGGCAAGACCGGATTGTCGAATCCAAAGGAACTAAAAGTACTTATACTAACTTTCCTTTTATTATTTAGCCTAAAATAAGTGAAGTTGCTTTAATCTAATCTAAATTAACTACTACTAAGCTAAAGATGCAAAGACAAAAAGAATGAATTGGGGAATAACTTGAGGAAAAACTCAGTTGATTAAGACGATACCCTCAGGAAGAATCCACCTAGACTTCACTTTTTATCTAACAATGAACTAGACAATGTATTCACTTGATTTGATCCGTAAGACTCCCTAAGTTATATTAAACCTCTCTCGAGGTAAATAACGTCTAACCCTAGGTTGATTAATTGAAATCTCTTTCTAATTAAAACCCCTAGAATCGCATTAACTCGATCTATGGATTCCTATATTAGGTTTCACCCTAATCCGATAAAATCTCGTCACCCTATCTCTAGGCGTGCAAACAACTTTGCTTAATTATGCTAGATCTACTCTTAAGCAGGGACTTTTGCTCCTCCACCTAACCACATTCGATTTGAATCAATATCCCAGAAATATTAACAGAAGAATTAAGCACACATAATTAAGAACAAATCACGTATTTATGATATAGTTCAGAAAACAATAACAAGATCCCTCTTAGGTTTCATCCCCTTTAGGTACCTGAAGGATTTAGTTCATAACAAATAAAGAAAACATCTCAGAAGAAAAGATAAAACAAAACATAATAATTCCCTAAAACTGCCTGAAGGAATTGAAGGAGAGATCTGTCGTCTTGAGTAAAATTCCAGCTTCTTGGGATGGATCAACTGGCTATCTTCGAGTAATTCCCACAACTCTGACTTTGTCGGCTTGGCTCCTTGGCCTAGCTAACCGCCCGTTCCGGTTTCTGCAGAACTCCCTTTTCAAGTTGCCTCCTAAGGTGTTTATGTAGCTTTGAGATGCCTTACTTGGCTTCCAAGTATCCTAATCCAAATAGGATTCCTATTTGGGTGTTTGAATAGGCTTTGGAATGTGTTTCTTTGCCTTCAAGTATCCTTTTCCGAATGAAATTTCTCTTTCCAGCGATAGGGACACGGCAATGGCACACGCTCGTGTGGATCGTGGCCAGGCCTTGTTCAGACTTCTTTAATGAGGCATGACCGTGTGAATCGGGATCAAGCTGTGTTCTAGTAGATTGGCGTGGACGGCCGTGTGGATCTAAGTCTAGGCAGTGTCGATTTCCTCTTTCGCCCAATTTGGTCAGTTTTAGGCCTGTTTCTCGTTCTTTTCATCCTCGGGTGCTTTCCTGAGTATTAAACATGAAAAAAAAAGGATTAAGAGCACCTTTTCACATAAATCAAGGGAAAAATGATCCAAAAGCATACTAAATGTGGGTTTAAAATATGTTACTTTTACGGTTTATCAAATACCCCACACTTAAGCTTTTGCTTGTCCTCAAGCAAAATTCTCAACTTACAATTAAAACGAACTTTCCATGATTCATAATTCCTACCAAAAATCTCTCATCATAATTCATAGATAATTTACACATGGATAATTTAACTCGAAGAGTCCTAAAGATTCAAACAATCAAAGTCATATATTTGTAACATGAAAACGTAGGTGTCTCTCCTTATCTAAATTATTACTTTTAATTCAAAACTGACAAGGATTGACATCCTCACTAAAGATTCACTCAAACCACTCAAAGTGTTTATGGTTTTTAAAATTAAGCACTCAAAAGTCGAACCTGAAAAGTTAATCCCATAGGCTTGCCTGAAAATTAAATCTCCACCACTGGAAAATGAGATGATACACAAATCAAAAGGTTTTTGACAAGGTTATAATGGGGCTTAGGTTAAGGGTATGGATAAAGGCTAAATTAGAAGGTTAGGATCGAGATTGACCTGACAAATTACCTAACTAGAAATACAAACTAATGATAAGTAATTGCATCAAATGAAAATTTGAAATACTAATACTCTAATACAAGCTTTTTCTTCAAGAATTGAAATTTACATGCATAAGCTCACCTAACTAATAATGAATATACTTCGTCATTTTTTTTAAGAACAAATAAAATAATAAATAATAAGGAATGAATCTATTAATAAAGATCATAGCTACGCAACAGATCAAATCAAATCTCGGTATAAGGGTAGTCAAAAAGGAATGGTGATAACTAAAATAAAGAGTTTTGGTTTAATATTAGTGGGTGAGTCAATAAAAGGGTTGTCAGGATCAACGGGGTTCACTAGGGGTTAATTATGAAGGTGAGTCTTTTAGTGGAGTAAGTGGGTTAAATTCCTAGGTGCCTTTATCATCTCTGTATATCAAATTGTGGATGTGGTCTCAATATGTATAATCAAGGCAAGTTCTAGAATAATAGTTCAAAGTTGACATACTCATAATCAATAAAGTAAACACGAAAAAGGATATATGCTCTATAAGGCTCAAAATCTTACAAAAATTATGGGTGTTTTGACATCAACCTTGTAAATTTCGAATTTCAAGATATCATTCAGATTTAGGTAGACAGCCTAAAAAAAATATTTATTCTAAAAAATAGACTTATCATGCTTGATTCCTTAGTATCCTTCAAATTTAATTATCAATGCATAATTATCAATGACTTAATCCAAAACATATCAATAAAAATCATGAATCCAAGGAATTTTCATTCTAATCATAATATGAGAAACTTACTTTAAGATCAAGGCATAATTCAAGGATTTTCAAATAATACTATAATTAACCCTCCCACACTTAAGATGTGCATTGTCCTCAATGTACAAAGATAAATAATAGAAATATAATCATAAAATCATAAGATGGGGAGAGAAGTAAAACTTCTTGAATTTTGGATGAAGTCATTGAAAAGAAATCGGATAGGATTGGAGGTGAACGTGGGGAAGCATCTCGAACTGTTTGAAATTGAATCCTCGAAGTAGCCGTTCAAATTTTATTGTGTCTTAAGCTAAATCTAAATGGTTCGAGGAAAAAGAAGAAAATAATAAAGAAAATAAAAATAAAAATAAAAGTAAATAATGGAAAATGAAAGAAGAAAAACAACTGGAAAAGAGGAAGGAAGAAGGGGGTTAAATAGAAATTATGGATCTGGTGGTTGTCCATGCACTTGTACCATCTTGTGGTGGCCACACAGCCACAGCCAGGGCCCTGTGCAAGGCCGTGTGGTATGGAAATCTACACTTTGTTTAGTTTATGGTTAGTTGCTAAAAGGAAAAATAAAAGTAAAAAATAAAAAAAATGTAAAAATGGGGTTAGTGCTCAGGTTGCCTCCCGAGAAGCGCTCGTTTATAGTCTTAAGCTAGACTTTACCTCTCATCCGTATGGTTGTGGTGGTTTGAGGAGGTGAAAATCATTTCCCATGCAATCAATTCGGTTATGGGTATATAGTTCAAGTCGAGTAGTGTTTACCTCAAAGTGTTGAATTTAGGATTGCTTACCTTGACTGTGCCGTATAGGAAGACATTAAGTACCTCAAAAGTGATTTCTTCGTTTGCCTTGACGTCTAAATTTGTGATTCGAGGGTCTTCCTTATTCAACAATACCTGATCCCCTAATTTTGAAGTGATTTGTTGTTCCTATCAGCTCGTCTGGGGTTTTCTTCGGTTTCACTTTGTGTATTCCTAGTTTCTCTTTGAAGTGTGACTTCCACTCATCTGGTTCATCGATCCAAAGCCTTCGTTCTTCATGAATTTCTTTATGGGTACGAGGTCTAAGATCTGGCTCAGCTAGGTGATTTCGTAACGCTTCCTGTAAAGAAGGTTGAACCAAATGGTTATCAATAGAATTAACGTTTGTACCTTTATTACTTGATGTCCTAGCTGAGTTGAGAGGTTGAAGAGTGATTGTTTCGTCACCTACACGAAGTATGAGTTCACCTGCATCGATATCAATTTTAGCTCTGGCAGTTCCTAAAAAGGGTCTTTCTAAAATTAAAGGGATATTATTGTCCTCATTCATGTCTAAAACGACAAAGTCTACTGGAATACAAATTTATCAATTTTGATTAGAACATTTTCTGTTATACCCCTAGGAATTCTGATAGTTTTATCAGTTAATTGAATGCTCATCCTAGTTTTTCTAGGTTTCCCTAGACCTAGTTGTTTAAACATTTTATAAGGCATAACATTGATGCTTGCCCCTAAATCAGCTAAAGCATTATCAATAGTTAAACTAACAATTAAACATGGAATTGTAAAACTCCCTGGATATTTTAACTTTCGTGGTAGTCTATTTTGTAACATTGTTGAGCATACTGCGTTTAATTCCACATACGGCTCCTCGTCTAGCTTCCGTTTGTTTATCAACAGCTCTTTTAAAAATTTTCATAATTGGGCATATGCGAAAAAGCTTCGAGAAATGGTATATTAATATGCAATTTCTTTAAAAGTTTAAGAAACTTACCAAACTGTTTCTCTGTGTTGTCCTTCTTCATTGCTTCAGGATATGGTACATGAGCTTGGTATTCTGTATTTATCGGGTTTGGTAAATCATGGCTTCCCTCAACCTTATCTTTACTTACCACAAGTTCTTGCCTTGGGTCAGATTCCATTAACCTTTCACTGTTATGAGCTTGTACGGCTTGAATTTGCTCTTTTGGGTTAGTTTCGGTGTTGCTTGGCAAGCTTTCTTGTGGTTATTCTAAGATTAGCTTAGCAGGCTGACCTAACTGATCCTTGATCCCTTGAATCGATGCTTCTTGTTTTGTTTCTATATTTTGGCATCGTGCTTCTGTAACAGCCCGGTTTAGACCCTAATTGGAACGAGTGGTTTCAGGACCACTTAATCGAGTTAAAATATTATTTTTATTATTTTAATAATGCTTACAGTGTGACTATGTGAAAGTTTCGTAAAGAAATTTTACCGATTAAATAGTTAATTCGGTAAAAAGGATTAAATCGCGTAAAACCAAAACTATGTGTGCCATTAGTAAAACGATTTATTTGATAATGGCTTTATAAATGGGAGTCCTTGCACGGTAATTATACCATTGTATACTTGAGTGGACGGTAGTGGACCTTGAATTACATAATTTATATGGTTATTAAACATGGGTATTTTAGTAAATTATGGAATAATGTTTAATAAAATAAAGCCATATTATATTTTTATTATGTTTTTCATCTTCTTGAACTGAAGAGCAAAATAAAGAAAGGGGTTTGGAAGCTTTAACATTCAGCCATGGTTTTGTAAGGGATTAAGGTACCGTTTTTTATCCGTTTCAATGATTTCTATGTTTTTGAGCTCGTTGCAGCTCGGTTTAACTGACCCGTACCACAGTTTTTGAAATTGGTTGTGTTTCTGAAATGTGCCATTGATGAGTGCATGTTTGTTTTAATATTTCTTGTTAAATTATTGATGATTGTTTATAGATATACAAGTTTTATAAAGAGATTTTTGATGAAATTGAGTATTTGGGATTAAATTGAACAAGGATAAAATTTTTATGGTTAGAAATGTGAATAAAATGAAAATATGGGCTGTTTAAATACTATAGAAAATTTGGCTAAATACATGTATATTGGGATTTTGTGTATATATATTGGGATTTTGTGTATTTTTGCATAATTATACATTAAGGACTAAATTGTTAAAGTATGAAAATATAAGGGCTATTTTGCAAAATGGCCAAAATTCTTGAATATGTATTTAATTGATTATGTTACTGAATAATTGAGTTAAATTTGGTTAAATTAGATCAAGACAAACGAATTCAAGATTTTGATCGAGGAAAATCGAAAAATAGACGAATAGTCGACGGATACATGAGGTAAGTTCGTATGGTTAAAAAAATTTGAATTATTAGCTACTGAAATTGTTTTAATTGATGTTAATTGTTTACATAATGAATAAAGTACTAAAATTTATATGTTATAAGAAATGATGGATAATCGGCCAAATTGTGGGTATGTAAATGTAGATATGTTAAATGGCTTTGTACTTGATTATATTAATATTACATGATGGTGGAATGGCATAATGTATCTTCGGTCTTGTGTTTGGTAGTAATGAAGTACTTTGGGGTTGAGTAATTGTATGTTGGAGTTAATTGAGCTTTGGTATATGATAAATTAAATGACTTTTATGTGGTAAGTTACTAAGAAAATATTTGTTGTTGATTATATTAAATACTATATATACATATATGTGCCAAATTGATATATATATATATATATATAAAGAAGGTTGATGTTGCCGAATGCAAATAAGTTGATAAATTTGAATTGATGAATATTGAGTAATTGAATTTCGACACCGAGGGTGCAAGTATAAAAGGTTAAAGATGTAAAAATTTCACTAAGTGTGCGACTTTTCGAGTAATTGGAAATAGTTGGATGTATTTTTGCATTGAATTTCTTGAGAAGTATTTATGATTTATAAATTTGAATTTTGGCAGGTGAGTATTAAACCTATAGGGTTAATATTATTGATCGTAAAGTTGTGTGATTGTTAATGGTAATGAAGGTTGCATGATAGATGTACAAATTGGATGAGTAAAATGATATGATTATATATATATCTACATACGATACCATGTAGTAAGTTTTGAGTAATTGAGCTGAGTTGATCTTTATTAAAAGGTTCTATGTCAATTCTAATGGAGTTAAATATTTGCTACAATATAGTGCCGAATGGGAATATTCAAATTAGAAAGGGAGGTAAAAAAAATATAATTCATAGACATGTTGATGAAATAGTTAAGTGTGGTATGAATTTGAAATATGAACATAGTCGATTATGGGATAAATCTATATGTTAATAAATAACCGAGTGTGATGTTGATTTGGTGGGAAAATAAACCATGTTATAATGCATGTACGGATATGGAATAAGTTGGAGTGAAGAGTTAATGAGGAATTTTGATACCGAGCACTAAGTGTGCGATATCGGTCAATTGGCACTAAGTGTGCTAGTTATTATTAGTAACGGCACTAAGTGTGTGATACGTTACGAGAAATTGGCACTATGTGTGCGAGTTATTATTAGTAACGGCACTAAGTGTGCAATACGTTAGCACTAAGTGTGCGAGTTATTATTAGTAACGGCACTAAGTGTGTGATACGTTACGAGAATTTGGCACTAAATGGGCGGTTTGTTAATGTAATAGCACTAAGTGTACGATACGTTATAGAGTTTGGCATTGAGTACACAGGTTTATTAACTCATCAGGAATATCAATTTTTGGAAAGATTAAGCGAAATAAAAGAAGCAGTTATGTGATATTGTATCGTATATGCTTAGTAAGGTAAGTCTTGGTTGTTGATCAAATAACTATGTATTATATGCATCAAATTGAGATTTATACGGTTTGAAGTGTAATTAAGAAAATTTAATAGATAAACTATATATAAATATATTTGTAATGAAATAAATCGACCCAATGTTATGTGAATTCTATGATATTGATATTGTATTGCTGATATGTGATATAAATGGTTTAGTTATATATATGGCACTTAGTATGTAAGATAAAGGGTTTTCGATGTTGGTCTCAAGGGTTTAACTGTAAAGATGCTGCTGCGATAATAGAAATGATGATACAAATCAGTACAGGTATACATGGTACACTTGACAAGCAAGCGACATTGATGAATTTGTAAGACTTGTGAGTAGATGTGATAAATTACGCATGAATTACATGACTGTTAAGGAAATAAATATCGAATTAGATGAGGCTAGTCTTTAAGCAAACTTATTGCTTAAAATGACAAGCTTAATGTTAAATCTTTTATATAGTGCTGATAATTATACGAGCTTACTAAGCTTATTAGCTTACTCTGTCTAGTCTCTGTATTCTACAGTGATTTGAATGCTCACTTAGGTTGGAAGTCATCGAAGATTTCATCACACTATCCAGGAGGCAATTGGTATTTCTGAACTCTTAGAAATTTGGGTAATATGGCATGTATAGGCTAGTTAATAAGTTGAATTATATGGTCACTTGTGTATATGAATGAGATATGATCTGTTGTATTTTGATCAAGCTATGTGATATGGCTTGAGTGAAAATGGTTGATTTGATATAGAAGTGTTATATGATGTATTCATCTTGTGATAGTTTTGTTAAATGGCATTTTGGTATAGATGATATATATATACTTGTGAATGTTATGCAAATGATGCTTTTAGGTACATGTCATAAGAGCTGTGAAAATGGCTTAAACCAAGCCTGTTTTGTGCTACACGGTCAGAGCACACGAGTGTGTGACTTGACCGTGTGACCCTATTTCGTAAGTTTTCCAATATCTTTTATATGTTATCAAATTATTCCCCATTGTATAATTAGAATTTTATATGCTCATTTTAAGCATACTATGAATATGAATGCGTGATATTATTGAATTGAGATGATGTTTAATAAAATTTAAAAATTTTACTGTTGCAAACTGCGTTACAAGTCCAGTAATACCCCTTACCTATTCCGGTGACGGTTACGGGATAGGGGTGTTACATTTTATTGGTATCAGAGCTACGGCTTAGTCGGTTCTAGGACTATCGTAGTGCATACGAGTCTAGCTATACATGCCATAATTAACCTATGATAGTGTGATATCTTCTGATTCTGACAAGAATGGTTTTAATTAGACAGATGTGCTTTCCAACTGAGCTAATTCTGATAGTACTGATTATGATGTGTGAATATTGAGTAAAATGTGTGCGTGACGAGTTGAAAATCATAAAGGTATGAATGAGAGTTATAACATTATGTTATTGATAAATGTTATGTTTTATGCGAATATAGGTGAGAGTCAAATTATGAGGCTTTACAACCTTCACCCCTTTACCGGTATAGAGTTATAATGAAATTCATCTGATTTGGATTGAATAAGTTCCTAAGTATGAAATCAAATAGCTTAAGGATTAAATGATTTATAACATAGTCAGATATGAGAATGAATTAGCGGATAAAGACTATCTTGAAAAAGATGGCAGATATTTCAAGAGATCATTCGGATTATGTAATGCTACCGTTAAAGAAGAAATTTTACTTTTGTTGACTGAATTATATAGGTATGTTAATTAAAGAAAGAATTACTAGAATCTCTTTTGAATTGATTTTTAATAATGGATGAGATAATCTGGGAATAGTGATGACAGGATTAGACAGTGAAGTAATAATTGAATTGTACTGATAGTTAAGTGCAGCGATTATAGTTGAAGTAATTTGCGATGATATCTTTCGGGTATTCTACATGTCCATTTACCTTCAAAGGTATGTAAAGCTTTATATCTTCAGATGAATTTTTATCATATGAAAATGTTATCTAAATATACTGATATATGAAAGCTTTGTTGGACTATTCGGGTTATGATTAGCATTATTCTATTTTTTCCAGTATTCTATTACATTGTGTTGATAGAAGTCGACTATAAAATCTATATGATGTTGGTATTTTGTTTCTTTTGATTATTGTTCTGTTGAATATACATGAAAATCATATTGCTTCTGTTGCTGTTGGTTCCAGTGTATATGAGTGATGCTTTAATTCTGGAAATTCTTTAACACATTACTGGGATAATTACCATTTAATATGGGTGTTCTCCCCAAAAAGTTCAGTATAGTTTTATATTTGAGATTACGGTATCCCAGCTTTCATATGATTCTATATGGTTACATGTGAACGATATTTATAGAATGGATATAGTTATATTCACTTTTGTTATACAACTTCTGGATCTATAGAGATTGTGATTTTGCATTGGTTGTTATTGGAACTATATTGATTTCCCTTTTTGTTCCCAACTGCATTATTGGCAGGAGAAATTGATTCATTTGATTAATCGGGTTGAGTTATCAGTTTGAAGGGTACTTAAATTTTGTGTACTTGAGTAATCCATAGATTAAAAAAGATAAATAAATCTTGTACGCCTACAGGTGAATTGACGGGTAGTCTGAATGAAGAGTTCATATTCTAGAAGATATGAAACAAAATTATAATTATTGGATCAGATTTAAATCAAAAATTGATTTTATAATAGCCGGGTTAAGAAGGTAAATTGATAATTATTCAATAAATTTGTGGGACCCAGAAATAAGACAATGAATTACCAGCTAAAAGAGTACAATGGGAGACATCTTTTAACTTTGTGTTTTGTATTAAGACTGATGATTTCTTATTGTTCTGAAATAGAGTTCAAGTACCGAGAAATCCAAAGATTTTACAGTGATTGATATGTGAATCTCACAGTAGAAGTTAGCCTGATTTTGTAGGAAATATAAGATATTTAATAATCTGAAACAGTTATATTGATAGACAGATATGAAACAAGATATTTTTGACTCTACGCTTTGAAGTTTAAAGTATTAGGAAGATAAACTGATTGATATGTGTCTTTGGGACTGTTATAGTTAGAGATGATATCAGAGTGAAAAATAGGTTAGTAATACGATGAGTTCTGTATTGGTATTGTTCTTACTACCGAAATAGAAAGATGTTATCTGAGATACTGTCGAATGTTTAAAAAGTCTGCACATTCATTTCTATACGTACAGATTTCTCTTATAATAATATAATTGTTGGGTGGTATATTTTAGAGATTTTCAAATTTTACTGTGTGTCAGTCTCTATTATCTTGAGAACCTGAGATTTATATTGTGATTCGGTAGAAGGCTACAGTAAATTTTGAATATAAGATTGAATTCTAATATGACATTTCATTCTCAAACTGATGGTCAGATGATTCAAATCCTTGGAAATTATGTATTGTTTTTTTTTTTTGTGTTTTAAAATTTGAAGGTAACTGAGAAAAGCACTTACTGTTGGTGGAGTTCCTGTAATGGTTATTAGATTATACAGATGGCATTATATGAAGTATTGTTTAGTTTCAATTACCGAACACTGTTATACTGGACAGAATTGAGTGAGAAAAAGATACATGGGGTTGAATCAGAGAAACTAAAGAAAAAGTGTAAGTGATTCACAACAGTTTAAAAGTAACTTTTGATAGACAGAAATCATACGTGGATTTGAAAAGTAAAGAAATAGAATTTCAGGTCGGAGACCGTGTATCCTTGGAAGTATCACCCTGGAAGAAATTTTTCGTTTTTGTTGTAAAGGAAATTTAAGTCCACGATTCATTGGGCCATATGAAATTGTTAAAAGAATAAGGCCAGTAGCATGTTGACTCTTATTACCATCTGAACTTGAAAGGATGCATAATGTTTTTCATGTTCCGATGCTACATCGTTACCGATCTGATCCATCACATGTGATACCTTCTATTGATGTGGAAATACAATCGTATGTATCATACAAGGAAAGACTGATCAGAATTATAGCTCGAGAGATTAAAAGAGTTAAGAAATAAACGTGTAGCAATTGTGAAAGTTCTTTGGTGTAAACATGAGATAGAAGAGGTTATGCGGAAATAGCATCCTAACCTGTTTAACAGTAAGATTTTCAGGGACGAAAATCCCTAAAGGGGGGAGAGTTGGAACAGGCTGGTTTAGATCCTAATTGGAACGAGTGGTTTCAGGACCACTTAATCGAGTTAAAATATTATTTTTATTATTTTAATAATGCTTACAGTGTGGTAGTATTACTGTGTGAAAGTTTCGTAAAGAAATTTTACCGATTAAATAGTTAATTCGGTAAAAAGGATTAAATCGCGTAAAACGAAAACTATGTGTGCCATTAGTAAAATGACTTATTTGATAATGGCTTTATAAATGGGAGTCCTTGCATGGTAATTATACCATTTTATATTTGAGTGGACGGTAGTGGACCTTGAATTACATAATTTATATGGTTATTAAACATAGGTATTTTAGTAAATTATGGAATAATGTTTAATAAAATAAAGCCATATTATATTTTTATTATGTTTTTCATCTTCTTGAACCGAATAGAAAAACAAAGAAAGGGGTTTGGAAGCTTTAACATTCGGCCATGGTTTTCTAAGGGATTAAGGTACCGTTTTTTATCCGTTTTTAATGATTTCTATGTTTTTCAGCTCGTTGCAGCTCGGTTTAATTGACCCGTACCTCAATTTTTGAAATTGGTTGTGTTTTTGAAATGTGCCATTGATGAATGCATGTTTGTTTTAATATTTCTTGTTAAATTATTGATGATTGTTTATAGATATACAAGTTTTATAAAGAGATTTTTGATGAAATTGAGTATTTGGGATTAAATTGAACAATGATAAAATTTCTATGGTTAGAAATGTGAATAAAATGAAAATATGCGCTGTTTAAATACTATAGAAAATTCAGCTAAATACATATATATTGGGATTTTGGGTATTTTTGCATAATTATACATTAAGGACTAAATTGTTAAAGTATGAAAATATAAGGGCTATTTTGCAAAATGGCCAAAATACTTGAATATGTATTTAATTGATTATGTTACTGAATAATTGAGTTAAATTTGGTTAAATTAGATCAAGACAAATGAATTCAAGATTTTGATCGAGGCAAATCGGAAAATAGACGAATAGTCGACGGATACATGAGGTAAGTTTGTATGGTTAAAAAAAAAAATCAAATTATTAGCTACTGAAATTGTTTTAATTGATGTTAATTGTTTACATAAGGAATAAATTACTAAAATTTATATGTTATAAGAAATGATGGATAATCGGCCAAATTGTGAGTATGTAAATGTAGATATGTTAAATGGCTTTGTAGTTGATTATATTAATATTACATGATGGTGGAATGGCATAATGTATCTTCGGTCTTGTGTTTGGTAGTAATGAAGTACTTTGGAGTTGAGTAATTGTATGTTGGAGTTAATTGAGCTTTGGTATATGATAAATTAAATGACTTGTATGTGGTAAGTTACTAAGAAAATATTTGTTGTTGATTAAATTAAATACTATATATACATATATGTGCCAAATTGATATATATATATATAAAGAAGGTTGAGGTTGCCAAATGCAAATAAGTTGATAAATTTGAATTGATGAATATTGAGTAATTGAATTTCGACACCGAGGGTGCGAGTATAAAAGGTTACAGATGTAAAAATTTCACTAAGTGTGCGACTTTTCGAGTAATTGGAAATAGTTGGATGTATTTTTGCATTGAATTTCTTGAAAAGTATTTATGATTTATAAATTTGAATTTTGGCAGGTGAGTATTAAACCTATAGGGTTAATATTATTGATCGTAAAGTCGTATGATTGTTAATGGTAAAGAAGGTTGCATGATAGATGTACAAATTGGATTAGTAAAATGATATGATTATATATATCTACATACGATACCATGTAGTAAGTTTTGAGTAATTGAGCTGAATTGATCTCTATTAAAAGGTTTTATGTAACTTCTAATGGAGTTAAATATTTGCTATAATATAGTGCCGAATGGGAATATTCGAATTAGAAAGGGAGGTAAAAAAAAAATAATTCATAGACATGTTGATGAAATAGTTAAGTGTGGTATAATTCATAGGTAAAAAAATACGTTACGAGAAATTGGCACTAAGTGTGCGAGTTATTATTAGTAACGGCACTAAGTGTGCGATATCTTGGCACTAAGTGTGCGAGTTGTTATTAGTAACGGCACTAAGTGTGCGATACGTTACTAGAATTTGGCACTAAGTGTGCGGTTTGTTAATGTAACGGCACTAAGTGTGCGATATGTTACAGAGTTTGGCATTGAGTACACAGGTTTGTTAACTCATCAGGAATATCAATTTTTGGAAAGATTAATCGAAATAAAAGGAGCAGGTATGTGATATTATATCGCATATGCTTAGTAAGGTAAGTCTTGGTTGTTGATCAAATAACTATGTATTATATGCATCAAATTGAGATTTATACGGTTTGAAGTGTAATTAAGAAAATTTAATAGATAAACTATATATAAATATATTTGTAATGAAATAAATCGACCCAATGTTATGTGAATTCTATGATATTGATATTGTATTGCTGATATGTGATATAAATGGTTTAGTTATATATATATATGGCACTTAGTATGTAAGATAAAGGGTTTTCGATGTTGGTCTCAAGGGTTTAACTGTAAGGATGCTGCTGCGATAATAGAAATGATGATACAAATCAGTACAGGTATACATGGTACACTTGATAAGAAAGTGACATTGATTAATTTATAAGACTTGTGAGTAGATGTGATAAATTACGCATGAATTACATGACTGTTAAGGAAATAAATATCGAATTAGATGAGGCTAGTTTTTAAGCAAACTTATTGCTTAAAATGACAAGCTTAATGTTAAATCTTTTATATAGTGCTGATAATTTTACGAGCTTACTAAGCTTATTAGCTTACTCTGTCTAGTATCTGTATTCTACAGTGATTTGAATGCTCACTCAGGTTGGAAGTCATCGAAGATTTCATCACACTATCCAAGAGGCAATTGGTATTTCTGAACTTTTGGAAAGTTGGGTAATATGGCATGTATAGGCTAGTTAATAAGTTGAATTATATGGTCACTTGTGTATATGAATGAGATATGATCTGTTGTATTTTGATCAAGCTATGTGATATGGCTTAAGTGAAAATGGTAGATTTTATATAGAAGTGTTATATGATGTATTCATCTTGTGATAGCTTTGTTAAATGGCATTTTTGTGTAGCTGATATATATATATATACTTGTGAATGTTATGCAAGTGATGCTTGTAGGTATATGTCATAAGAGTTGTGAAAATGGCTTAAACCAAGCCTGTTTTGTGCTACACAATTAGAGCACACGAGTGTGTGACTTGACCATGTGACCTTATTTCGTAAGTTTTCCAATATCTTTTATATGTTATGAAATTATTCCCCGTTGTATAATTAGAATTTAATATGCACGTTTTAAGCATACTATGAATATGAATGCGTGATATTATTGAATGGAGATGATGTTTGATAAAAGTTAAAAATTTTACTGGTTAAAAATTTTACTGTTCCAAACTGTGTTACAAGTCCGATAATATCCCTTACCTATTTCGGCGATGGTTACGGGATAGGGGTGTTACAGCTTCTGTGTTTGCTATGAATTTTGTCAGCATCTCTTCAAGGTTCGACTTATCTTCTTGTTGGTGAGGTGGTTGTTGAAGATTTGGATTTTCTGTGGCTGCTATGAATTTTTCCAGCACCTCCTCAAGACTCGACTCCTCTTCCTGTTGGTGAGGTGGTTGTTGAAATTTTGGAGGAAGTTCCTATCTTTGGCTACTTTGATCAACCCACGAGAAATTGGGATTGTACCTCCAACCTGCATTATAAGTGTCATTATAAAAATTATTTTGAGGTCTTGAATAATTACCCATATAGTGGACTTGTCCGTTCTCCAAGCCATATCCGTAGGGTGGGTACTCAGAATTCGCCACGCCTCCTGAATTCGAGTCATATTGCATTACTGGGTGTACCTGTGAGAGACTATACAAACCGTCAATCTTTTTATTCATCATCTCTAGCTGGTTAGATAACCTAGTGAACACGTCGAGGTTGAAGGCACTGGCTGCTTTAGTAGGAATTGTCCTCATGACTTGCCACTGATAATTATTCAGTGCCATCTTCTTTATAGACTAAAATTATCTGCAAAAAGCAAATAGAGGAAAAATTACCAAAGTAAAAAATAAATAAATAAAAATAAAAAATAATAATGAAAATAAATTGAAATAAAAAAATGGCTAAAGTAATAAAAATAGAGTTTTCTTAATATTTCAATTCCCCGGCAACGGCGCCAAAAACTTGATTGTCGAAATTAGAGTCTTAGATTTATAAAGAGAGAATGATCGAACCTGGAAACTAACTCTGACAACAATTAAAGGCAAGTGTACCTATCGAACAGTAGTATAGCTTAGGCAAGACCAGATTGTCGAACCCAAAGGAACTAAAAGTACTAATACTAACTTTCTTTTTATTATTTAGCCGAAAATAAGTGAAGTTGCTTTAATCTAATCTAAATTAACTACTAGTAAGCTAAAGACGCAAAGACAAAAAGAATGAATTGGGAAATAACTTGAGGAAAAACTCAGTTGATTAAGAAGATACCCACAGGAAGAATCCACCTAGACTTCACTTTTTTTCTAACAATGAACCAGACGATGTATTTACTTGATTTGATCCGTAAGACTCCCTAAGTTATATTAAACCCTCTCTCGAGGTGAATAACATCTAACCCTAGGTTGATTAATTGAAATCTCTTTCTAATAAAAACCCCTAGAATCGCATTAACTCGATCTATGGATTGCCATATTAGGTTTTACCCTAATCTGGCAAAATCTTGTCACCCTATCTCTTGTGCGATCAACTCCGCTTAATTATGCTAGATCTACTCTTAAGCAGGGACTTTTACTCCTCTACCTAAGCACATTCAACTTGAATCAATATCCCAGAAATATTAACACAAGAATTAAGCACACATAATTAAGAACAAATCAAGTATATATTATATAGTTCAGAAAACAATAACAAGATCCGTCTTAGGTTTCATCCCCTTCAGGTATCTGAAGGATTTAGTTCATAACAAATAAAGAAAACATCTTAGATGAAAAGATAAAACAAAACATAAGAAATACCTAAAACCCCCTGAAGGAATTGAAGAAGAGATTTGCCGTCTTGAGTAAAATTCCAGCTTCTTGAGATGGATCAACTGGCTATCTTCGAGTAATTTCCACAACTCTGACCTTGTCGGCTTGGCTCCTTAGCCTAGCTAACCGCCCGTTCCGGCTTCTGCCGAACTCCCTTTTCAAGTTGCCTTCTAAGGTGTTTATATAGGCTTTGAGATGCCTTACTTGGCTTCTAAGTATCCTAGTTAAAATAGGATTCCTATTTGGGTGTTTGAATAGGCTTTGGAATGTGTTTCTTTGCCTCCAAGTATCCTTTCCCGAATGAAATTTCTCTTTCCAGCAACAGGGACACGGCCATGGTACACGCCCGTGTAGATCGTGGCCAGGCCGTGCTCGGACTTCTTTAATGAGGCACGGCCATGTGAATCGAGATCAGGCTGTGTTCTAGTAGATTGACGTGGCACGACCGTGTGGGTCTAAGTCCAGGCCGTGTCAATTTCCTCTTTGGCCCAATTTGGTCCGTTTTAAGCCCGTTTCTCGTTTTTTTCATCCTCAGGTGTTTTCATGAGTATTAAACATGAAAAGAAAGGATTAAGAGCACCTTTTTACATACTAATTGTGGGTTTAAAATATGTTACTTTTACGGTTTATTATTAATTTAGATTAAACAACAAATTCCCTCTGTTTTAGGCTAGATAATAAAAAGAAAGTTAGTATTAGTACTTTTAGTTCCTTTGGGTTCGACAATCTGGTCTTGCCTTAACTATACTACTGTTCGATATGTGCGCTTGCCTCACATCATTGTCATAGTTAGTTTCCAGGTTTGATCATTCTTTTTATAAATTTTTAAGACTCTGACATCGCATAAAACAACGATCAATCGGTATCATCGAAGCATCGACACATGAAACACACTATGTATTTTCTCTAACTCAGAAGGTAAAGATAGTCAATACGTCACTGGCCCAACTCACTCGATAATCTCATATGATCCGATGAATCGCAGACTCAATTTCCCTTTTCTGCCGAACCTAAGTATTTTCTTCCATGGTGAGACTTTTAGAATTACTTTGTCCCGATCTGAAACTCAATGTCTTTCCACTTCAAGTATGCATACGGTTGCTGTTGATCCGAAGCTGCTTTTAAACTATCACGAATCACTTTCACTTTTTCTTCTATTTCTCTGATAAGGTCAATCATGTGAATCTTATTTTCACCTAGCTCACTCCAATACAATGATGTTCAACATTTACGACTGTATAGAGCTTCGTATGGTGCCATCTTTATACTCAATTGAAAGCTAGTATTGTAAGCAAATCCAATAAATGGTAGGTATTTCTCCCAGCTACCTTCAAACTTAAGAATGCAACATCTTAACATATCTTCAAGTATCTGAATAACTCGCTCAGATTGACCATCTATTTATGGGTGAAACGCAGTGCTAAAATGCAGCTTTGTACCTAAAGCTTGAAGAAATTTCTTCCAGAATCGCGAAGTGAATCTCGGATCCCTATCCGAAACAATAGATTGTGGTACTCTGTGCAAACGAACAATCTCTGAGATATATAACTCAGCCAATTTATCAAGTGAGTAATCCGTACGTACAGGAATGAAATGAGCTGCTTTCGTTAATCTGTCAACGACAACCCAGATCGCATCTTTCTTTCTCGGAGATAAGGGCAAACCCGATACAAAGCCCATTGCTACTTTATCCCACTTCTATTCTGGAATCATAATAGGCTGTAATAAACCTGACGGCACCTAATGCTCAGCTTTGACTTGCTGACAAATCAAACATTTTGAAACAAATTCTGAGATATCTCGTTTCATGCTATGCCACCAATAAAGTTGTTTCAAATCGTTATACATTTTCGTGCTTCCTGGATGCACTGATAAACAACTACTGTGTGCTTCATTTAGAATCTTTCGAATGAGCTCAAAATTATTTGGTACACATATTCTATCATGAAACATCAAACAGTCATCAAACCCTATTTGAAACTCAAAATCAGAAGTCGACTCACACTAAGCTCGTTTTGCTTGCAATTAATTATCAAATATTTGAGCTTTACAAATCTGCTGTAAAAATAATGGTCTCACCTTCAACTTGGCCACTATCGAACCATTATCAGACATAGCTAACTTCGTGTTTAAAGCACATAGAGCAAATAAGGACTTTCAATTCAAAGCATCGGCAACTACATTCACTTTTCCCGGATGATAGTCAATCACTAATTCATAGTCTTTTAACAATTCTAACCATCTCCGCTGCCGCAAATACAAGTCTTTCTAGGTCATCAGAAATTTCAAGCTTTTGTGGTCAATATAAATATGGCGTTTCTCACCAAACAAGTAGTGACACCAAATTTTCAATGCAAACACTATCGCGACTAACTCTAGATCGTGCATCGGATAATTCTTTTCGTGTGGCTTCAACTATAACAGCCTGGTTTAGACCCTACTCAGAATAGTGGTTTTGGGACAACAAATTTGAGGTCAGAGAAATAATTTAATATTATTTTTGATGTTTAAGGCATGTGATAAAGTATGTTTGAAAGTTCTGTGTGAAAATTTTATCGTTTGTGTGCCGATTTGTGAAAAATGACCTAATCGCGTAAAATGCAAAAGTTTTGTGCTAGTAGATAAAAGTGCTTAAATGTTATGTCTTATTAAATGGGAGGTCCTTATGTTGTTATTAAACCATTAATAGCTTGGATGGACAAAAATGGGTTTATATTAGTGGATCTTTAATGTATTTATGAAGGTTAATTTTGGTAACTGATAAATCATGAAATTATTATTAAAACAAATTCAAATACTCATCTTTTTCATGCATTCATCACCAAAAATTGAAGAAATAGATAAGGTTTATGAGCTTTGAGCATTCGACACTTGTTGAGCTTGCATGAGGCATGTTGTGAGCTCAGTTTTTGATGATTTTTATGTTTTTGTTATCGTTGCTTTAAGTACTAGCTATTGATTTTTGAAATTGATGATGATTTTTTGAAGTACCATTGTTGAATAATTGAGTTTTGTAATGTTTGATGATGAAAACTAAGTGTTTTATGGTTGATAGACATGTTTTGTATACTGATTTTTGGTGAAATTGCCTATTAAGGATTAAATTATGAAAATGAGAAATTGAGGGGATAAAATGTTAAATAAATGAAAGTTATGGGCTGCTAGTAGCATGTGATAAATTCGGCTAACATGGGTTGCTAAGAAATTTATTGAATTTGTGATTTTATGCAAACAGGACTAAATTGATAAAAATATGAAAATTAGGCGACTAATGTGTAAAATGCTCTAATTATGTGTTGTGGACTAAATTGAGTGAAAATATGATTGAATGAGTTGAATTTGATATTATATAGATCAAGAAAGGAGAAATTCAGACCTAGATCGAGGCAAAAACAAAGTTCTAAGTTCGAGGTAAGTTCGTGCATCATTCGTATTGTTTAAACAAAGTTATAGCTTATGCCTCAAGACAATTGAAATCGCATTAAGAGAATTATCCGACACATGACCTTGAGTTAGTTGCGGTCGTGTTTGCTCTAAAAATTTGGTGCCATTATCTTTTCGGTGAGAAATGTCATGTGTTTTCAGATTATAAAAGCTTGAAAATCTGATGACTCAGAAAGAATTTAATTTGCGACAACGGAGATGGTTAGAATTGCTAAAAGACTATGAATTAGTAGTTGATTATCATCCGAGAAAAGCAAATGTTGTTGCTGACGCTTTGAGCCAAAAGTATTTATTTGCTTTACGTGCGATGAACACTCAGATAGCTTTGTGTGATGATGATTTGGTTGTAGCTGAGTTGAAAGTGAGGCCGTTGTTTATACAGCAGATTTGTGATGCCTAGAAAGTTGAAAATGAAATGTTAGTGAAAAGAGCTCAATATGATTCGACTCCTGATTCTGAATTTCAAGTTGATACTAATGATTGTCTGAGATTTAAAGATTGAATATGTGTTCCGAGAAATCCAGAATTGATTCAAATGATTTTGAATGAAGCTCACAGTAGTCGTTTGTGTGTTCATCTGGGAGGTACGAAAATGTTTAATGATCTGAAACAGTTTTACTGGTGGCCTGGTATGAAAAGGGATATTCCAGATTCTGTTTTGAGATGTTTGATTTGTCAGCAGTTAAAGCTGAACATCAGGTACCTTCGGGCTTCTTACAACCGATCATGATTTCTGAGTGGAAATGGGAGAGAATCACAATGAACTTTGTGTCAGGATTGCCCCTATCTCCTAGAAAGAAAGATGCAATCTAGGTGACAGCTGACAGATTAACGAAATCGGCTCATTTTATTCCGGTAAGAATGAATTACTCGCTTGATAAGTTAGTTGATTGTATGTTTCTGATGTTGTGAAATTGCACGGGGTGCCACTATCTATTGTGTCTGATAGAGATCCGAGGTTTACTTTGCAGTTTTGGAAGAAACTGCAATAGCCTTTAGATACGAAATTGCACTTTAGTACAGCTTTTCACCCGCAGACGGAAGGTCAATCCGAGCGGATTATTCAGGTACTCGAGGATATGTTGAGATGTTGCATTATTGAGTTTGAAGGTACGTTGGAAAAGTACCTACCATTGATTGAATTTGCGTATAATAATAGCTTTCAATCAAGCAATAAAATGGCACCATATGAGGCTCTTGACGGTCGTAAATGTAGAACACCATTGTACTGGACTAAGCTTAGTGAGAATAAGATTCACGGGGTAGATTTGATAAGAGAGACTGAGCTAAAGGTGAAAGTGATTCGAAACAGTTTGAAAGTGGCATCAGATCGTCAGAAGTCTTGCACAAAATTGAAATGAAAAGATATTGAATTTGAGATCGGTGATAAAGTGTTTTTGAAAGTGTCTTCGTGGAAGAAAATACTCTGATTTGGCAGAAAAGGCAAATTGAATCCAAGGTTTATAGGGTCGTATGAGATTTCTGAGCGTATTGGGCCGGTTGCTTATAGATTATTTTTCCACCTGAGCTAGGGAGGGTTCATAATTTGTTTCACGTATCGATGCTTCAACGATACAGATCCGACCCATCACACGTGATTGCCCTTACTGAAGTTGAGATTCAATCTGATCTATCGTATAGCGAAGAACAGATCCAAATTCTGGCTTTTGAGATCAAAGTGTTGAGAAATATGAAAATTCCTTTAGTGAGAGTTTTGTGGCATAGATACGGGGTTGAAGAGGCTACGTGGAAGCCAAGGATGCTATGAGAGAGCAATAGCCGAATCTATTCACTGGTAAGATTTTCGGGGACGAAATTCTCTTAGGGGGAGAGTTGTAACAGCTCAGTTTAGACCCTAGTCAGAACAGTGGTTTCGAGATCACAAATCTGAGGTCAGAGAAATAATTTAATGTTGTTTTTGATGTTTATGGCATGTGATAAAGTATGAGTGAAAGTTATGTGTGAAAATTTTATCATTTGTGTGCCGCTTTGTGAAAAAGGACCAAATCGCATAAAACGAAAAAGTTGTGTGCTAGTAGATAAAAGTGCTTAAATGCTACGTCTTATTAAACGAGAGGTCCTTATGTTGTTATTAGACCATTAATAGCTTGGGTGGACAAAAATGGGTTTATATTAGTGGATTTTTAATGTGTTGATGAAAGGTTAATTTTGGTAATTGATAAATCATGGTATTATTATTAAAACAAAGTCAAATACTCATCTTTTCCATGCATTCATCACTGAAAATTGAAGAAATAGATAGGGTTTATGAGCTTTGAGCATTCAACACTTGTTGAGCTTGCATGAGGTATGTTTTGAGCTCGGTTTTTGATGATTTTCATGTTTTTGTGATCGTTGCTTTAAGTACTAGCTAGTCCGTACCTTGATTTTCAGAATTGATGATGATTTTATGAAGTACCATTGTTGAATAATTGAGTTTTGTAATGTTTGATGATGAAAACTAAGTGTTTGATGGTTGATATACATGTTTTGTATAATGATTTTTGGTGAAATTGCCTATTAAGGATTAAATTATGAAAATGAGAAACTGAGGGGCAAAAATGTGAAATAAATGAAAGTTATGGGCTGCTAGTAGCATGTGATAAATTCGGCTAGAATGGGTTGCTAAGAAATTTATTGAATTTGTGATTTTATGCAAAAAGGACTAAATTGATAAAAATATAGAAATTAGGGGGCTAATGTGTAAAATGCCCTAATTATGTGTTGTGATCTAAATTGAGTGAAAATGTGATTGAATGAGTTGAATTTGATATTACATAGATTAAGAAAGGAGAAATTCGGACCTAGATCTAGGCAAAAACAAAGTGCTCTATTGATCGACTAATCTAGTCGTTTCTAAGTCCGAGGTAAGTTCATGCATCATTCGTATTGTTTAAACAATGGTCTTATGTGATGAAATGAATGGAAATGGGATTGTAGAGTTAGGTAATGTGAAACATAAGTTCAAAGATATGTGGCACTAAGTGTGCGTAAATAGAATCGATATAGTGATGGATGGCACTAAGTGTGCGAGATAAAGAAAGCATCGGTTGTATTATTTGGCACTACGTGTGCAATACCAAGACAAATTAGGTTTAATGTGATGGCACTAAGTGTGTGATATTATTATAGCTCCGGCTAATTAATTGGCACTAAGTGTGCGAGTTCATCGAATGTTTAAAGAGGAACAAATGAATTATGGCATCGATCATTGAAGTGGTAAATGTGAGAGATAAATATGTGATGGTACAGGTATGTACAAAACTTATGTGGTTGATGATATTGTGTATGAGATAGATGAAAGATTATGTGAATGAATGATGAAAAGAGTTGGATTGATTAGCATTGTAAATGCTTGTATATGAACCTATAGATATGGTATGAAAGTGAGTAATAGCCATGGATGAAATTGAGTAGTGATGTGAATTGAACTAAGTGTGTTAATTTTTGCATAGTAAAATTGAATTGTTGAGTTAATTGTGTTATATTACGAACTTACTAAGCTTTAAAGCTTACTGTGTAAAGTCTTTCTATATTTTATAGCGGTGTTTAAAGCTAGCTCGGATCTAGGGATCATCAACGACTCAATCACACTATCGTTCATCTATTTTTGTACCTTTTGACAGTTGTATTTATGGTATATGGCACGTATAGGCTAGTAAGGTTGTGGAATATTTTGAGATGATTAAATCTTGCCATGTGATATGGCTTGATAATGGATGAGACTTTGGATTGATTTTGTTATATGTTTTGCTATGTGAAAATGGAGTATGTGATGTGTATATATGGTCTTCTGTGAATGGCCATTATGGTATGCTCTAGTGAAATAGAAGTAGTATGTATCATACTTGATTTGGTAGTTAAGATGGTGAATATATTGCATGTTTGAAATGGTTTGAAATGAAATGTGAATCAAATGCCTTTGGTATGGAATTGTATATAGAAATGAATGAGGATATTGTAGCATGAATTGTGCATGTTTTGGTAGGGTTTTGACCATTAATTGAGCATGAATTGAGTATAGAGTAACCCTTGTAGGATTGACCCAAAATGGGTGGCAAGTTGGCCTTGTAAATGGCCTATAGTGGCTCACACGGTTGAGCATACAGGCGTATGTCTCGATCGTGTCCTTCAATGTCCCAATTCGACGCAAGTCAGACTTGCACACGGGCCAGACACATGGGCGTGTGACAGGCCGGGTGACCAAATTCAATATTGCACACGGGGTAAGGCATGGTTTAAGGCATGGCCCTGTGAGGCACACGGCCTAGCCATTTGTTTTGAAGAATTTTTTTTTAAACTTTAGTAAAAGTTTTAAATTTGATCGGTTCAGTCCCGAACAACTTCTAATGCATGTTTAAGGTCTCATATACCTTCTAAAGGTACTTTGCGTTATTCATTAACTATGATATATTGATGTCTGAATTATGGCTATTTAAATGTTATGATTCGACTGGTAATACCTCGGACCCCTAGTCCAGCGATGGACACGGGTTAGGGGTGTTACATTTTATTGGTATCAAAGGTACGGTTAGTCGATTCTAGGACTATTGTAGCGTGTGAGAGTCTAGCTATACATGCCTTATATATATCTTCGATAGTGTGATGATTTCTAACAGTTAAAAAAATGTGTTTTCGTATAGCAAATGGATCCTGATCGAGCTATAGCTGATGATGTTGAGAGTAGCCTGGTCCCGCTCAAGGGACAACGCCGTCTAATTCTAGACCTGTTACGAGTAGCCACGAGGGAGAGGCTAAGCAGGCCTTCTTCCAAATGATGAGTGAGTGGTTCACGGAGTTCGTTCGAACGAATCTAGTTACTCAACAACCTCCACCCCCCCAAAGTTCCTATAGCTCCACAACTTATAGAGCCGTTTCGATTAAGTGAACCTCCGGTTGATAAGATTCATAAGTATGTGGCCGAAGAGTTCAGGGCCACAGTTGATGATGATTCCAAGCGAGCTGAATTCCGACTTGAGAATACCATTAGAGTGTTTGATGAATTATTATGTACTTTTGATGAACGTCTTAAGTGGGCTATTTCACTGTTGAGAGATACGACATATCATTGGTGGAACACATTGATATCTGTTGTTCTGGGAGAACGAATCACCTGGTATTTCTTCCAAACTGAATTTTGGAAGAAATATATCAGTCAACGGTTTATAGATTAGAAACACAAAGAGTTCCTTGAGCTGAAACCGGGTCATATGTCTATTACGGAATACGAGCGAGAATTTGGGAGATTGAGCCAGTATGCACGAGAATGTGTTTCAATGGAAACTACTATGTGTAAACGATTCATTGAAGGGTTGAATGAAGATATTAAACTTCTAGTCAGAATTCTTGACTTGACTAAATTTGTGGCATTCGGTGAAAGAGCTTGTAAAGCCGAGGAGCTTAGTAAAGAAAAGAAGAAAGCTGACTCAGAAGCTAGAGACGAGAGAAAAAGGTCGATGAGTAAGCCACATCACTCTTGGTCAAAGAGATTTAGAGATGCAACCAGTCGCTCATATTCTTCAATTGGACATTCGAGTAGAGATCGTGTGAAACAATATACGAGTCCTAAAGCTCAAATTCCAATGCAATCAAGTGTTGGCAGTGTTAGAAATAATAAGCCTGAGTGTAGATAGTGTGGAAGATGTCATATTGGTGAATGCTGGGGCAAGTATAATAATAAAGTTTCTTATAAAAGTGGATCACGAGATCACTTCAGTCGAGGTTGCCCGAAGTTGGCTGAGAAAGATAATGCTCAGAGTGCGAGGCCAAGTAACACGGCAGCTAGGGATAGACCACCCAAAAACACAGGAATTGTGAGTGGTAGTCAGAGAGGAACAATGGATACAACTATGAGATTCGAGGCGAGAGCACCTGCCAGAGCTTATGCTATTCACGCTCGTGAAGAAGCGTCATCTCTAGACGTCATTACGGGTATATTTACTCTTTATGATACTTCTGTGATTGCATTGATAGACCTAGGATCAACTCATTCATATATATGCATGAATTTAGTATCTAATAAGACTTTGCCTATAGAATCTACTGAATTTGTAATTAAAGTATCGAACCCCTTAGGTAAGTGTGTTCTGGTTGACAAAGTGTGCAAGAATTGTCCGTTGATGTTTCGAGATATCTGTTTCCCGGTTAATCTGATGCTACTACTCTTTGATGAATTTGATATAATTCTGGGCATGGATTGGCTAACTTTGCATAATGCTATTGTGAATTTTAAATGGAAGACTATTGATTTGAGACGTCAGAATGACGAGATAGTCCGAATTGAATCCAGTGATTTGAATGGGCTATCGGCCGTAATATCTTCAATGAAAACTCTGAATTATGTGAAAAATGGATGTGAAGCATATCTTGCATATGTGATTGATACGAAAGTAACAGAAAAGAATGTTGAATTAAAATATCTTGTAACCAAAATTCACATTTGCTGAACTTTGTAAATAACTATTTATCTCTCAAAGTTTTTTGCACGATTATCAAATGCTCAACCTGTTTAGATTCATCATGAGAGTAAATTAAAATATCATCAATAAACACAACTACAAATCGGTCTAAATATAGCCTGAAAATCTGATTCATCAAATCCATAAAAATAGCAGGTGCATTTGTCAGTTCGAAAGGCATAACCAGAAATTTGTAGTGTCCGTACCTTGTTCTAAATGCAATCTTTTGCGCATCGAAGTCTTTAACTCGTAGCTGGTAATAACCTGATCTCAAATCAGTTTTCGAAAACATTGTTGCCCCTTTTAACTGATAAAAAAATCATCTATTCGTGGCAAAGGATATTTATTCTTGATCGTCACTTTGTTGAGCTGCCGATAATCTATACACATTCACATTGTGCCATCTTTCTTTTTCACAAACAACATCGATGCACCCTAGGGAGAGAAACTCGGCCTAGCAAAACCTTTATCTGTCAACTCTTGCAACTAAGCTTTCAATTCTTTTAACTCTGTCGGGGCCATTTTGTACGGAGCTATCGATATCAACATTGTTCCTGGTACTAATTCAATACAAAACTCAACTTCTCTAATAGGTTGTAAACCAGGTAACTCTTCAGGAACTACATCTGGATACTCACACACAACTGGTATTGATTCAATCTTTGTTTCTGTTACTTTCATATCAAGTACATAGGCAAGATAAGCTTCACACCCTTTTCTCACAAATCTCTAAGCTAACATAGACGAGATCACAATTGGCATACTGTTCAAATCATTAGATTCAATTCTAATAATCTCATTATTCTGACATTTTAATTCAATTGTCTTTCGTCTACAATTCACTTTAGCATTATGCATAGTTAGCCAATCCATACCCAAAATCATATCAAATTCATCGAACGGCAACAACATCAGATTGGCCAGAAAACAGGAATCCTAATGCATTAACGAAAAATTCTAGTAGACTTTGTCAACCAAAACACATTTGCCTAAGGGGTTTGATACTGTAATCACAAATTCAGTAGACTCTATAGACAAAGTCTTATTAAATACTAAATTTCATATATAAGAATAAGTTGACCCTTAGTATCATAGAGAGTGAAAGTACCAGTGATAACATCTGGAGATGACACTTCTTCGCGAGCTCTAGTAGGTGCTCTGGCCTCAGATCTCATGGTAGAGTCTCTCATCGCCCCTCAACTACCACTCACATTCCCAGCATTTCTCGATGGTCTTCCTCTAGCCTTAGTCTTGTATTATGAGATTTATCTTTCTCATCTATCTCAAGACAATCCCGGATGAAATGTTCATGCAAGCCACATCTAAAACAAGCTTTATCATTCAATCTATAGTCTCCAAAATGTTGTTTTCCACAACATCCACATTCCAGTTTATTTGGTCTAACATTACCCACACTAGCCACTGACACAGCTAGTTTTTGAGCTCGTAATTTGCTTTCCACGGTCCCTATTAGAGTATTCCACCGGTGTATTTGATCAACTAAACAAATCTCGAGATTTCTTTGATGAAGAGTTATACGGCTTACTCATTGATCTTTTTCTCAAATCTTTAGCTTTTGATTCTTCTTTTATTTTGTCTTTGCTAAGATCCTCGGCTTTACAAGCCCTTTTAACCAATACGACATATTCTTTCAAGTCTAGAATTCTGACCAGTAGTTTTATATCTTCGTTCAACCCATCCAAGAATCATTTACACATAATCTCTTTAGTAGACACATACTCTCGAGCATACTTGCTTAACCGTATGAATTCTCTTTCATACTCGGTGACAGTCTTACGGCCCTGTTTCAACTCTAGAAACTCTTTATGCTTCTAATTGAGAAATCTTTGACTGATTTACTTCTTTTGGAATTCTGATTGGAAAAACTCCCAAGTAACCCGTTCTGGAGGAACCACAGATATCAACATTTTCAACCAATGATACGTATTATCTCTCAGCAAAGATACAACACATTTGATACATTCATCAGGAGTACAAGATAATTCATCAAATACTCAGATTGTATTTTCGAGCCAGAACTCAGCTCTATCTGCACCATCATCAACAGTAGCCCAGAACTCTTTAGCCCTATGTTTCTGAATCTTATCTATTGGAAGCTTGTTCAACCGTATTGGATCTATAACTTGAGAAATAACAAGGATTTGTTAAGGAATAGGTGGGGGTGGAGGTTGTTAAGCAGTCGGATTCATTTGAACGAACTCCGTGAACCACTCGTCATCAGGAAAAAGGCTTCTTTAGCCTCACCATCGTGACTATTTGACATGGGTCTAGATTCAGTAGGCGCTGTCCCTTGAGCTGGAGCAGAAGCATTACTCTCCACATCATCAGCTATAGCTCTTTCGGGATCCATTACTATACGGAAAACACAATTTAAGTTGTTAGGATTCATCACACTATCGCAGAGTATGTATGGCATGTATCACTAGACTCCCACACACACTACGCTAGTCCTAGAATCGACTAAACGTAGCTCTGATACTAATTAAATGTAGCACCCGTAACCCGTATTTATTATCGAAGTAGGGTTATGAGATATTACCGATCATTCAACGTCATTTAACATACATAATTCATACATTTATGCATTCATACTCAAATGCCATTCAATCATATTCATATTGTCCCTTATGAGGGCCTACGAGGCCATAAAAATGTTTTAGAAGGGGTTCGAGACTAAACCGATAACATATAAAATTCTCAGAAAACTTAGGAACTTTTCAAACATGCAAGGGTCACACGCCCGTGTGAACAAGTCGTGTGCCTCACATGGCTAGCAGTCACACCCGTGTCTTAGGCCGTGTGGAAACAGGGCATATATACTGACTTGCATCACGCGGTCGAGGACATGCTCGTGTGCCGGTAGTGTGAGAATTGGAGGGTTTACTAACTTGGGTCACACGGCCAACCACACGCCCGTATGCCCTTTGAAATGGCCACACACGCCCATGTGCTAGGCCGTGTGCCATTTAATGGGGTATACTGACTTATACCACATGGCCAGTCACACGCCCGTGTGTGAGACCGTGTGGAGCATACGTGTGGAGCATACTGACTTCGTGTCAATTTCAATACCAGGGGACACACTACCGTGTAGTATGACCGTGTGTCGCACATGGCTGAGACACACCCCCGTGTCTCTACCGGTGTGGACAAAAATAGGCCATTTGCAAAGCCAATTTGCCACCCTTTTTGTACATACCTACACAAGCTTAAATGGCATCATTTTAAGACACAAATATGCAGCCAAAAGTCATCAACCAATACAAAAACATACCTAATCCATTTCAACCATTTCAATACTCAATTTCATATCATTTACCTATTCAAACACTAATCAACTTAACTTGCTTTACTAAGCATAATTCACATGTATAATTCATTTAGCATAATTAATCCAAACATTCATAACTACTTCAATCTCATTCATCCATTATGGTCTATTACCAAATATTAAGAGTAAAACCATATACACATTCATAAGCATCATCATGTTCATCATCTTATGCCAACTCAAATGGCCAAATTCCATATTCATCAAACATACCAAAATGACACAAGCCTATACATGTCATATACCATATATACATGACTTCAAAAGTACCAATACAGATGATCGATAGCGCGATGAAGTCTCTGATGATTTCTGGATCTGAGCTAGCGTCATAGAACTATAAAACATAGAAACAATTAAACAGAGTAAGCTTTAAGCTTAGTAAGTTCGTATGTGAACATGAAGTAATCACAACAATCACTAGCAATTCAAAATAGATTATATCATAAACATTTAAAGCATCAATTCATAAGCCATCATAGAATTTATCCATATCATCATTCATAAGTTCTCAACTTCATATATCTCGATACTTGAATAATCTTCTATACGTACCTGAATCGAGACATATCTATTTCTCGTCAATACTCTTATCAAACACTTCTGGTTTACAAATACTTACAATAGAAATTCATCAATTTTTCCGATGCCATAGTCCAACTATGGTCTTACACATACTTTGCCAAGGCCCTACCATGGTCTTTCATTCACATGCCATAACCCGGTTATGGTCTTATCATTTGATTACCATAGCCCAACTATGGTCTTATTCGACAACTTGCCTTACTTAATTTGTACATTTTATTTAATACCACAACATTTATTCAATAGAATAATTATTATATCAATTTCATTCATCAAATAGATAGGTACACATTTAAGTTCAAATATACGAACTTACCTCGTATACGAAATTGTCGTATCGGGTCGACTACTCGATAACCTTGTTTTTCACCAATCTAAATCCGAATTCTTTCTTTCTTGATCTATATGAATTCAAAATTGACTTATTCAATCACATATTTTTTTCAATTTAATCCATAACACACATTTAGGCATATTTGCACTTTAGCCCCTAAACTTTCACACTTTTAACAATTTAGTCCTTATTTCACAATTACACAAGATTCACATAATTCTTAGCCGAATTACATATAAGTCCCTAGAAGCCCATAACTTTCATTTATTTCACATTTCAACCCCTCAATTTACATATTTCACAATTTAATCCATTTTTGACATTCTTGTCAAAAATCACTTTACAAAACATATATAACTATCATCAAGCTTTCATGTTTCAACATTAAACATCAAAGAACCCATAGATTCAACCATGGAAACTCTCAAAATCATTAACAGTTTTGAAATCTAAGGTACGAGCTAGCTAGATTACAAAGTAATGATTACAAAAACATAGAAATCATAAAAAATCGAGCTAAAACCTTACCTTAATCAAGCTAGGAGAGTGTCGAACGTTTGAAACCCTATAATGGTGTTTTTCTTCTCTTATTTTCAGTTGAGAAAAAAGATGAACACCAAATTTTAACTTTTGTTTTATTTAATTATAACTTAATAATTAATTTACCTTATTAACCTTAGTATTAAACATATAAAATTTCATAATGGATGTCCATTAATGTCCATCAACATTTAAAATTGTCTAATTACCATTTAAGGCCATCATATTTAATAGCCAAGGCCAATTGACACCTTTAACTAATAGCATGTAACTTTTGCATTTTACGCGATTAAGTTCTTTTTCTCAAATCAAGCAATTAAATGATAAAATTACTTCACGAAAATTTCACACATTCATACTTTCATGCTATAAACACATAAATTAATATTAAAAATAATTTTCCAACATTAGATTCGTGGTTTTGAAACCACTGTTCCAATTTAGCTAAAACTAGGCTGTTTCAATGGTTACAGATATTCTAAGTATAAATCTCTGTATACTTTGCAAGCCATGAATATCGATTATGATTGTCCGATAATAGCTCAATTTTAGCTGAGTATAGAGCTAAACCGATGATTTTACGATAGACCAGTAAAACTTAGAAAAGTTATAATGAGTTGTAAGTTAAATGAATACAGTGTGAAATAATTTTTGATTCATAATTTCAGAATAGATCTAATAAATGTTTGTTAATTAGGGACGGAGTCTGTATACTAAAGAATTTGGAGTTCTTACAGAAAATTTTACATGAATGATCATAGTGTACTATGTCTATTTATCTGGGGAATGATAAAATGTATAATGATTTGAAAAAGATGTATTAGTAGCTCGGAATGAAAGGTGGTATTTCTGAATATGTGTTTAAATGTTGGATGTATCAACGAGATAAGGATGAAACTTTCAGGATAACTATAGCCAGTGAAGATACCGAAATAGAAATGAGACAAAGTTACTATGAACTTTATATCGGGATTATCCTTGTCGACGAAAAAGAAAGATACTATTTGAGTAATTGTCGATTGTTTGACGAAGCTTGCACATTCCATTCTGGAATGAGTGGATTTCACGCTTGATAGATTGCTTGAATCTTTTTTTTTTTTTTAAGATTGTCAAATTATATGAAGTGCTAGTTTCTACTATGTCTGATGGAGATCTACAGTTTAAATTCTTATTCTAAAACAGGTTACAAGAAACTCTGGGTATACGGTTACATTTTGGTACCTTATTTCATTTTTAGACGGATGATCAATCTGAACATATAATTCAGATATTGGAAGATATGTTTCGATATTGTGTACTTGAATTTGAAGGTAACTAAGAAAAGTATTTTCCTTGGGTTGAATTTTCTTATTATGTAACACCCCAAACCCGACCCAAAACACCACGGCCAAATTCGGAATGTTACTGGGTAAAACGTTTGGGAAAATTTTGTTTTAAGGGTGAAAACACGTGCTGAGTTTAAAATCAAAATCCATAGTTTATAAAAGATAACTTGTTTGCAAAATGTTTGTCATTTTGAAAGTAGTTTGCCGAGGAGAACGAAAACTTTGAAAGTCGTTTTTAGTTTAAAGCAACATACGTTTGAAAATTTAAGAAAGTCGAGTTGTTACGCGTGTTCAAATTCGAAAACCTTAGCTCAAGTTTTTAAATTGCATAAATTGTTTCAATAACCATTTCCAGTTTTTAATCCAATATTCAAACTAGCTCAAACAAAATAAAAATCCCCAAATACTTAAAATGGCCTTATTACAATAAAATCATCCCAATGAATTCGAAATTAAAAGAAAATGTATTTAAATAAGCAAAATCGCATCTGCATGGCCATCTCGAATCCACTCCACCCCGGTCAAGAACATCATGTATCACCTGCATGTTTTGTAATAATAGGGTGAGTCAAACCGACTCAGTGTGTAATTAATCCACGAATTTCCACTGTTGGGCTTGGCCCAAAACCACACCAATCCACATGATATGTAATAATGCAAAATGTACCTATCCCAACCTAGTATCCATCTGCTACACACCCGCATATCCAGCCACCACACACTAGGGGATTACTAAATCGACCCTCCATCCGCTACACACCAATTCGGCAATCAATGCCATCCACCAAGTGGTCTAGCCACTGGTCCACGTGATTAAATCCAACGTGACTCATCGGTCAATGTCAATCCACGATGTGGCACACAGCCAACACCATACCACGATGTGGCACCTAGCCAACACCAACCACGATGTGGCACATAGCCAACATCAATCCACAGTGAGGCTCGAGGCCATCACTAAACCACGTACATAAATGTATACCCTATCCTTCATTCAATATATATCTCGTCTCCATGCATGTGCAACATATTATCATGATATGGCAGAATAATGCATGAACGTATTAAATAGACATATGACATGCTTACGTACAACCCCAGAAGTTAACCACAACCACACCAAGAATAGGGTACTAACCTGGTTACCGACATACCCATTAAGGGTAACAATTCCCCTACAGCCACTGTTTCAGCCATTTCACACATAATACATACAACAAATTAATTAACAGGGAAACTACGAATGAATGACACACCTGATAACCTGAAGCACTAGACTCTCGATTTCCCTAGCGTCTTCACCCGAAGAGACTACAGCGATCTGCTTGCCTCTTTCCGACGCTGGCCCACACCCCGGTGGCCAATCCCGTACCGTAGAAACCGAACGTTTCTTGAACTTAGGGGTAGAGACAACCCCTTTCTCTCCTTGACTGGTACTCGCATCCATTGAATAGCACTTAATCAGAATACCCGGTTAATTGTTAAATCGAATCTAAATGAGACAAAGACCTAATCTTAATTAAATATTATTACCGAAGTAGATCCGAATCCCGAAGACTCCTCCTTAACCTCTGTCGAAACCCCCTTGCATCAGCCTAGTTAGAATCGGCTAACACCTATAGATAAAAGATATGGCCTTTGGCCGAATATCATAACCAACTTACCTTGCCAGGTTGAATCTCGAAAGATCTTGCTCCTAACACTGACTACAAAGAATCCCGAACCCAACCCTTCATGGTTTCAGCCAAATGAATGAATAGGATTAGATTTCATGGTTTTGAAACCAAGAAGAAAAGAGAAAAGAGAATTGGTCAAAGGAGAGATCCTTACCACTCTACTAACCCGATTCGACTTGATGACAACCCTTGGGGATTCAACGAAATCGAAGAAGAATGATGCAAGAGTGCAGACGAAACTATAAAGAAGGTATGAAAAATGATGGATGGGAGATTCGGCCAAGGTACTTTTCAACTTTGAAGAAAAGCAAGAGAAGAAAAGAATGATGATGAGGCTGAATAGAGGTCTGGCTATAAGAAATTATGGAGAGAAAACTCGATTTAAAAGAGATAGAGAAGTGAGGGAACGAGACTGAGATGAAAAGATGAAAGCTTAGGGGATCTCGGCTATGGTGATGGGTGCATTCAGCTTTTAGTAAGTGAACAAAAAGGAGAGGACAAGTTTGCCAAAATGAGAAAGGTGCACTAATGGTCTTCTGTTTCGGCTTTTGGTTACAAAGGGAAAAGAGAACAAATGAGTTTTTGGATGAGAGAAATCGAAAAAGGGTGCCTATTACTATACTAAGCAAATTCGGCCTCTTCCCCCTCCTAACATGACTGAAAATGCCATCACCAAGAGCCCCACTGCCGGCCAACTCTCACCCCCTCTCTACATCCCTTAATTTTCTCCTAATTTCCCTCTAAACCACCCATTCAAACGAATTTGAATGTTTCAAACCTCTCCAAAAGCTCTCCACCACCTATTCAAATATCTTGACCAAGTCTTCCTCCCATCTTTTCAGAGTTTAGATGCCGTCCAACACCTCCCCCTCTCTTGACCCAAAACGCAAAATAAAACAACACTCCCTTGTTGGCAGCGTGATTTGAACCTCCTCCCCTGGAACGCCTTGTTGACGCAACCTCTTCTGCACCTTAGGTAGCGTCCCTTGCCACTCCACCACCTTACTTTTTGTGTCTAAGAACACCACACTAAGTCCCTTAAAGCCTAGCTCCCCTAGCTCTTCCCTACTCAGCTTGAACCAAAAAGTTTCACTCAGGCTTCCACCTAAACCCAAAGTTTCCCGTAGCCCCCAAACACAATCAAACAGCACACAGAGCATACACACACATATATATGCAAAATGCAAGACCCCTAAATCCCAGATATTACAATTCCACCCCCTTAAAGAAATTTTGGCCTCGAAATTACCTGGCTAAAATAGGTGAGGGTATTGCTGTCGTATTGTCTCCTCGGGCTCCAATGAAGCTTCCTCTGCTCCATGGTTCTGCCATAACACCTTGACTAGAGGAAATGATTTCCTCCGTAATACCTTCACATCCCGCTCCAAGATCTGAATCGGCTCTTCCTTGTAAGACAAGTCTGGTCTTAACTCCACTTCCTCAACTGGCACTACGTGAGATGGATCTGATCGGTAACGACGTAGCATCGACACGTGAAACACATCATGCATCTGTTTCAGTCCCAAAGGCAACTCTAGCTGATACGCCACTGGTCCAACCCGCTTCAAAAACCAATAAGGCCCTATAAACCTGGGATTCAGCTTACCCTTGCGTCCAAATCTCATCACCTTCTTCCACGGTGAAACTTTCAGGAACATCTGATCACCTACTGCAAATTCTATCTCTTTTTGCTTAAGATCTGTGTACGATTTCTGTCTGTCAGATGCCTCCTTCAACTGTGCTCGGATTACCTTAACCTTTTCCTCTGATTCTGCCACCATCTCTGGACCCAAAACATGACGTTCACTCAATTCTGTCTAACAAGTAGGAGTGCGACACTTCCGTCCATACAACGCTTCATACGGTGCCATCCGAATACGTGCTTGGTAACTGTTGTTGTACACAAACTCTGCTAAAGGCAAGAACTCCTCCCAGCTTCCTCTGAAGTCAATAACGCAACCCCTCAACATATCATCTAACACTTGAATTACCCTTTCAGACTGGCCGTCCATCTGTGGATGAAATGCCGTACTAAAGTCCAACCTGGTGCCCAATGCCTGATGCATGCCCTCCAAAATCGGGACGTAAACCTAGGATCCCTCTCTGAAATAATTCATACTGGCACCCCGTGCAGCCTCACAATTTCTGCCACATACAACTTCGCCAACCTCTATAGAGAATAATAGACTCGCACCGGTATAAAATGTGCGAACTTTGTCAACCGATCCACAATCACCCACACTGAGTCTTTCTTAGTAGGCATAAGGGGAAGCCCACTAACGAAATCCATCGTGATTCTCTCCCACTTCCACTGTGGAATCTTCACTGGTTGTAGCAATCCTGAAGGCACCTGGTGTTTAGCTTTGACCTGCTGACACGTTAAGCATTTCCCCACGAATTCTGTAACTTCCCGCTTCAGACCAGGCCACCAAAACTGATCCCGTAGATCCCTATATAACTTACTCCCTCTAGGATGCATAGCATAAGGGCTACTATGCGATTCCCGAAGAATCTTTTGCCTTAATATTTCATCCTTCGACATGCATACTTTCCCCCAGAAACACAACACTCTGTCGCTGTTTACACTATAGTCTTCCAATCCCCCATTCTGTACTTGTAGTAGCTTAGCACTCAGATCGTCATCTACCAACTGTTTCTCTTTCACCTGACTTAACCACGTTGGCTTCACCTGCAGCTCCGCTAACAAACTCCCGTCATCATAAAGACTAAGATGTGCAAACATCGCCCTCAGATCCGATACTACCTTCTGACTTAGGGCATCTGCCACCACATTTGCCTTACCCGGGTGATACTCAATTGAACAGTCGTAATCCTTCAACAGCTCCACCCACCTTCACTGTCTCAAGTTCAGTTCCTTTTGAGTCAGCAGATATTTTAGGCTCTTGTGGTCCATGTAAATCGCCGACTTCTCTCCGTACAAATAATGCCTTCACACTTTTAATGCAAAAACCATAGTAGCCAACTCCAGATCATGCGTCGGATAGTTAACCTCATGAGGCCTTAATTGTCGAGACGCATAAGCAACCACCTTTCCTTCTTGCATCAGTACGCATCCCAACCCCGTGTGAGAAGCATCACAGTACACCACAAAGTCTTTCCCTGCCTCAGGCTGAATCAAAATCGGAGCCTCTGTCAAAACCCTCTTCAGCTTCTCGAAACTCTCCTGCTGCTTACCCATCCACACAAAAGGTACCTTCTTCCTCAACAACTTAGTCAAAAGTGCTGCTAACGAAGAAAACCCTTCAACAAACCTCCTATAATAGCCTGCTAACCCAAAGAAATTGCGAATCTCCGCTACCGACTTAGGTGGTTTCCAATCCAGTACCGCCTCTATCTTCCGAGGGTCCACTCTTATCCCTTCTGTAGATACCACATGACCCAGAAAAGTAACTTCCCTTAACCAAAATTCGCACTTGCTAAATTTGGCGTATAACTTATTTTCCCTAAAAACCTGCAGCACTACCCGTAGATGCGCATCATGCTCCTCTTCAGACTTGGAATATACCAGGATGTCATCTATGAATACAGCGATGAACTGATCCAAGTAGGGTTTGAATACCCGGTTCATCATATCCATGAACGCAGCTGGGGCGTTCATCAAACCGAACGGCATTACTAGAAACTCATAATGCCCGTATCGAGTCCGAAAAGTTGTCTTATGGATATCCGCTTCCTTCACCTTAAGCTGATGATACCCCGACCTCAGATCTATCTTTGAAAATACCGCAGCCCCTTTGAGCTGAACAAACAATTCGTCTATCCTCGACAGCGGGTACTTGTTCCTGATTGCCAGCTTATTCAACTGGCGGTAATCTATGCACATACGCATAGTCCCGTCCTTCTTCTTCACGAATAGAACCGGTGCTCCCCATGTAGACACACTGGGTCGGATAAACCCACGATCTAACAACTCTTGGATCTGGGCCTTAAGTTCAACTAACCTTTTTGGTGCCATCCTGTACGGAGCGATAGACACTGGCGCTGTACCTGGCAACAAATGAATCCGAACTCCACCTCGCGATCTGGAGGCAACCCTGGAAGTTCTTCTAGAAAAACATCTATGAACTCACTGTCCTGACCTCTCCTACAGCTGCTTCCTTAGCCTCCATAGCACTAACAAACATCAAGAAAGCCATACATCCCTTCCTCACCATGTTCTCCGCCTTAAGAGCAGACACTACATTAGACAAGTAGTCCCTTCTCTCCCCTATCACCACAATCTCGTTGTCCTCGGGAGTCCTCAGTGACATGCACTTAGCAGCGCAGTCCAAATTTGCACAGTACCTTACTAACCAGTCCATGCCTATGATCAAGTCAAATTCCTCGAATGGCAGCTCCATCAAGTCAGCCGGGAACACCGTCCCCTGAACCTCTAAAGGCACTTCCCTAAAGAGTTTGTCTACTACTACTGATTGCCCTAAAGGACTAAGTACAGTCATCTTCCTAGGGACAGTTTCAGAGTACACATTCAAAGTTTCAGACACCATACTAGCAATGTAAGGATGAGTCGACCCGATATCAATTAAAGCAGTAAAGGGTAATCCAAAAATAAGGAACGTACCTGTGATTACATCCGGTGCATCCCCCTCACGACGTCTGGCTGCATACACCAACCCTGGCTGCCTTGCCTCTGAACTCCCAACACCTCTGCCCGGTGCTCCACGACCTCAACCGGAACCATTCCCTCCATGGTTCGAACCACGACCCCTCGTCACCTACTGACCACCACTTTCGGCCTGCACATACCCCTGACCTACAGTCCGACCCCTATCCATCTCTTGAGGACAATTCTTAACCAAGTGAGCCTTGGACCCACACCTGAAACACTTCTTACTCTTTCCCCAGCACTCTCCTGCATAAGCCCTCCTACACTGAGCACATGGACGAGCCTGTTTCCCAGCAGCTGGTACAGGAGCGCAGGCAAAATTCTCAACCCTCGGTCTTTTCTGAAAACCCCCAGATGATGCTGACGGTCCAAAACTCCTCTTATTCCTGCCCCTGTCTCTATCTCTGTTATGCCTCTTAGTTCGTTTGACCTCCTCCGCTATCCTAGCTTTGTCTACCAGAATAGCAAAAATCCCACTCCCGCTGAGGAGCAATCAACACCCGCAGCTCATCTCGCAACCCATCCTCAAATCTAACACAGCGCTCATAATCTGTAGCCACAATTCCCCGAGCATACCGGCTTAACTGCAAGAACTCTGCTTCATACTCCGTCACTGACTTACCCCCTTGCACTAAGTTCAGGAACGTCTTCCTCTGTGCGTCCACGTAACTAGCCCCGACGTACTTTCCCTCAAACCTAATTTTAAATAAACTCCAATCCACTCGGTCCGCAGGAGTACCCTCTCTGACAGTGAGCCACCACTAATAAGCCTCTTCCCGGAGCAAAAAGACAGCACCCTTTAACTTCTCCTCAGCAGTGCAGTCCAAGTCGTCCATGATCCTTTCGACTGCCTCTAACCAATACTCTGCCACATTCGGAGCAACCTCAGATACCCCTCTAAACACCTCAGCTCTATTGGCTCGAAGCCTCTCAGACATGGACTTCCGAGCCCCAGTACCCATATTAGCTCCTGTAACCCTTTCCAAATTTCGCAGCATAGCCTGCGACACAGCGTCATCTCCTCCTGTTTGATCCTAAAATTTCACTCCTACAGTAGGTGGTGGCGCCTCATTTTCAGACACGGTTATTCTGCCTCTACCACGCCCACGGGTATTGCGACCACGTCCTCTAGAACTCATGTCGCGTCTTAATCTGTTTTAAGAAATTTTATGCATCAGAATCTTTCCACTTGTTGATTAAAGCAATATTTTTATGTTAAAGGATTTCAAGTTGTTATTTCGCAGTAACCACACAACCCTAAAGTTTCAGTCTCTAAAGAGATTGTCCTAAAGTCTAATGTCCACATCTTATCACAATACATCACATATTCACCTTCATGCATTTAACAAGTCAGAAGACTTACCTGGCAGACCTAGGCCAGAAGATTCGAGTGCCATGCTTCATAAAAACCCTTTTCCATGGAAAATTTCTTTAACCTACTAAATCATAGAGTTAAAAACGTTTGTGGGGCTCAAAATCCATAGGTCGAGTTTAGAACTGGGCTCTGATACAAAAATTGTAACACCCCAAACCCGGCACAAAATACCACGGCCAAATTCAGAATGTTACTGGGAAAACGTTTGGGAAAATTTTGTTTTAAGGGTGAAAACACGTGCTGAGTTTAAAATTAAAATCCATAGTTTATAAAAGATAACTTGTTTGCAAAATGTTTGTCATTTTGAAAGTAGTTTGCCAAGGAGAATGAAAACTTTGAAAGTCGTTTTTAGTTTAAAGCAACATACATTTGAAAATTTAAGAAAGCCGAGTTGTTACGCGTGTTCAAATTCGAAAACCTTAGCTCAAGTTTTTAAATTGCATAAATTGTTTCCATAACCATTTCCAGTTTTTAATCCAATATTCAAACTAGCTTAAACAAAATAAAAATCCCCAAATACTTAAAATGGCCTTATTACAATAAAATCATCCCAATGAATCTGAAATTAAAAGAAAATGTTTTTAAATAAGCAAAATCGCATCTGCATGGCCATCTTGAACCCACTCTACCCCGGTCAAGAACATCATGTATCACCTGCATGTTTGGTAATAATAGGGTGAGTCAAACCAACTTAGTGTGTAATTAATCCACGAATTTCCACTATTGGGCTTGGCCCAAAACCACACCAATCCACATGATATGCAATAATGCAAAATGAACCCATCCCAGCCTAGTATCCATCTGCTACACACCCCCGTATCCAGCCACCACACACCAGGGGATTACTAAATCGACCCTCCATTCGCTACACACCAATAATAGGGTACTAACCTGGTTACCGACATACCCATTAAGCGTAACAATTCCCTCACAGCCACTGTTTCAGCCATTTCACACATAATACATACTACTAATTAATTAACAGGGAAACTGCGAATTAACCATACACCTGATAACCCGAAGCACTAGACTTTCGACTTCCCTGGCGTCCTCACCCGAAGAGACTACAGCGATCTGGTTGTCTCTTTTCGACGCTGGCCCACACCCCGGTGGCCAATCCCGTACCGTAAAAACTGAACGTTTCTTGAACTTAGGGGCAGAGACAACCCCTTTCTCTCCTTGACTGGTACTTGCATCCATTGAATAGCACTTAATCAGAATACCCGGTTAATCATTAAATCGAATCTAAATGAGACAAAGACCTAATCTTAATTGAATATTCTTACCGAAGTAGATCCGAATCCCCTACATCGTATAGATCCAGATTCAGCTTGATGACAACCCTTGGGGATTCAACGAAATCGAAGAAGTTTTGTATAGATCCTAGTCTTAAGGGATGTTTTGAATGATCTCAGTTAATGAAAAGTAATTTACATAAATTATTTGTAAAATGTTTTAAAAGTTTCGGTAATGCTCTGAAACCCTATTCTGGCGACGGAAACGTAAGGGTGTTACAAGGACCCTTCCTTCTACGCGCTGTCTGATGGCAGATAGCCAGGGTGATGAAATAAGCAAGATCAGAGGTGCGTCCGTGGCCATTTGTAACATCCCTAACTTGTATCTGTAGTTGAAATAGGGTTACGAAAACCTTAAGGAAAAGTTGGAAAAATTCACACTTCAAGGGTCACACAGTCGTGTGCTGCACATAATTGAGACACACGCCCGTTGTAACACCCCTCACCTGTATTCAACGCCGGAATAGGGTTACAGAGCAATACTAGAATTTCGAAACAATGAAATAACTATTTAACACAAATTTGTTCAAATCAATCATTCATCATTCAATCTCAATCAGTTTGCCCCCATTAAAAGCCTAAGAGGCCTTAAACATGTTTTGGAAGTGATTCAGGACTAAATCAGAAACTAAGGAAATTTTTAAACACTTAGAATTTTTTTCTTCAAAATAAGGGACACACACCGTGTGATCATGCCGTGTGTCTCACTCGACCACCAGACATGCTTGTGTCACAAGCCGTGTTAAAACAGGGGGTACATACTGACTTGGGTCACACGGCCAACTACACGTCCGTATGCCTACCCCGTGTGCCCTTCGAAGTGGCCACACACACTCGTGTGCCAGGCCATGTGCTAGGTTGTGCCATACCTGCAGGGTATACTGATGTAATATCCTGGAATTGGGGTTAATTTTAATTAAACTGTTTTGCTTGTGTTCGTATTATGGTGTTATTAATTGTGATGTTTTAAGACTTAGTTGTAAGCCTAGAGCAAGCCTAAGTAGTATGAAAATTTTAGTTTTAAGTTTTAGGTGAAGGGAGCTGAAGGAGCTAAGGGTTATAAGTAATTCAAGGGTAATTTTAGCATAAGAAAAAGGCTTGGCAAAGTGGCAAGGAGGCCCCACTTAGAGCCTGTGATTGACGCCGCTTGCAGGGGAAGGAGGTCTCAGGTTCAAGCAGCAGGAATTCCACCTTTTGCTTTCTATTTTGACGCCAAGGAGGGGGAGGAGTTGTGTACAGCTCAAATTCTGCCTGATAAGGGTGGACTAAGTCAAACTATTCAAATGGTTGGTAGAGAGAAAAAGTAGGAATTTGACTAATTCAAATTCTTTTAAATTAGTGGTCAGGAGTGATCTTGGGTGTTGGCCGAATTTTAAACTCCTCATGGGAGGAGTGGCCGGTTTTGGTAGGGTGAGTAGAGGGGAATGCCGAAACCTCCTTAGGTGTTAGAGTGCATTTTCGGTCAGCCTTGTTTATGGGACCAAAGCCGAAATTCTTTTTGTTCTTGCTCCTAGCTGAAACTTCAAGTAAGCACACCCTTCTTTTCTTCTTTGAAACCGAAAGTCCCAAGCAACATATACCCTTGCCAAAATTTGCACTTGTTCTCTCTTAATTTCTTTGGTAGCCGAATGCTCTCTTGAGTTCTTAAACATCTATTTTGTTTTGCTTCTTTTCCTTCTTCTTGAGCCTTGGCCGAATCATTTACCCTCCCATCTCTCTCTTTTCTTTTCTCATTTGTGCTAAGCCGAAAGTGTTCATCTTCTTTCTCTCATACTTTATATTCTTCTTTCTTAAAACTCTTGTGCCGAAATTACTTTGCTTCTCTTTGACCGAATCCCCTCTTCCACTCTCACTTCTCTTTTCCTTCTCTTTTTCCACTCTAGCCGAACCATCCTATTTCTTTTAGTCTGCTTTGGCCGAATATTAAGCAAAGGTAGAACTTTTGGGTCCTTTCTCTAATCAATTTTGGATGGTATATATGCATGGCCGAATCTCTTTATCTCTTTCCCTTACTTTTTGTCGATTCTCTTAGTGGTAGAAGCCGGTTTTGGCAATTGTTGGCAAGGGTGCTAATCACTTGTGGTAACCGATTTATTCTTAGGGCCTCCGGGATTTTGGAAAACAATCAAGTGAAGCCTTCATTCTTTGATAATCAGATTCGGTAAGTTGTGGTAAGGATTCGTTGTAGTAAACCATTCTTTTTAGTCTTCGAAGAGCCGAAGGCTATTGAGGTTGATTATTCTTCTTACGAGGGTATGGCCGATTGCAAGGGATAACCATCGTATAGTTTAGGATTTGGTAGGAAACCAAATCGGCAGGCAGGTAGGGGTTTATGTGTTGACCTTTGAGGGTTATTTGGTTTGGCCGAATGGTCTATGTGGCTAACCTTAGTAATTGCCGAATGTAGGGATAAGGGATCTGGTGTGGTAGATCGACTCTACGGGATTTAGGGCTTACGTTATAGCAGGTGTGTAAACTTACACACTCTATACTTAGTAATATGTTTTAATAACCTGATTATTAATAAAAGCCGAAACAGTGGAGGTATCGATATGATACTCTATGGGTATAAGCACGGATTCGGGTAAGTCCGTTTCGATATGAGTTCTACTATTTAATATATGATGTTATGATTATGACATATATGTGTTATGTGATGCAACACTAAACATGTTGGCATGATTTGCATGATTTGCATGATTTACATGAGTATGACATAATAATGGGTGTTATGAGAGGAGGGGGAATGATATCCGTGTCTTTGGGACACCAGAGGTTTGGCACCTCCAGTGGTTTGGTACCACAGATTGATTTAGTGACTTTGGGTCACCAGAGGTTTGGCACCTCTTAGCGACTCGTCCCAGTGGCTTAGACCACAGTGGGTTGGCCTCACAGTTGATATTACGGGATCGTCGCCAGTGATTTGGTATCACACGTGGGTTGGCCCCACACTTGGACATTGATATATTATGACTTTGGGTCACCAGAGGTTTGGCACCTCATCGCGACTCGTCCCAGTGGCTTAGACCACAGTGGGTTGGCCCCACATACGATATTATGGGTTTTCGCCAGTGTTTTGGTATCACACGTGGGTTGGCCCCACAGACGGCTTATTTGTGACTTTGGGTCACCAGTGGTTTGGCACCACATTATTGGATATAGTGACTTTGGGTCATCAGTGGTTTGGCACCACCAGTGGTTTGGTACCACACGGGTAGAAAAGGAGTTACGGATGGTTAGGGTTGGGTGCATTGATTATATTGCTTGGTTATGGTGTGTGTAAATTTGTTGCATTATACGGGAGGAGGATTTATGCACTGAGTCTTGGTGACTCACCTTCTCTCTAATCTTTTCAGGTGACTCTTAGATCGCGGATGAAGAGCCGGGTGGACTCGAGGTGGCCATGCATTAAATGAAAATCGGTTTTCATGGATTTTGGTTTGAGTACTTTACTCCTTTTAAATTTGGTTTATTTTTATTTGGGTCGTAATAAGGCCTTTTAAGTTATGTTTGACTTATTTATATGTTTTGGATCTGATTTTGAATCTGGCATAACGAATTACTTGATTAATCTATTAATTCAGACACAAGGCTTTCTAAACTACAAAACGAAATGGGTTTTTCCAAAACTTTACCATCGGGTAAACACTTATTACTCGAATATAATAACAGCTCAAATGATTTCCAAACTTAAGGTTTCCCACACTTAAAGCAAATGATTTCTAATTAACGAAGCAAGAATCAATCGAGTTTTATGACATAAATTTTTTTCTACTTATAGATCGACAACTAAGTTTTAAAGATTTATTTCCAGGATTTCAAAGTAAACTATCGGTTTTAACAATTCATGCACCTGATTTCTACAAACATGGAACAACAAGGAGTATTTCACTGAAATTAAACCGGTAATATGTTTTCTTCAAAACAATTTTCCTTTGTGACATGCCAGATTCGGTTGTGGTGTGGTGACCGGGTTTGGGGTGTTACAATTGTGGTATCAGAGCCAAGTTCAAAGGCTTGGCTGTGGGCCCGAGGCCCAAAATGTTTTAAAAGTGGGTTTAAGATGTTCTTGTTTGAAAATATATGGTTTGAAAGGCATGGCATCGAGTGTCCGGCACCAATCCGCCCAGGTAAGTACCCCTTACTATTGCTTGTGATTTTGGATGTGATAAAATTGAATGACTAGTAATAGTGGACTACTCTAAAAACTGAAAACTGGTAGGACACTATGGACTTGCGGAAACAAAACTCCTTTAATTAGAATTATTCATAAGACTGTGCTTTAATAATTGTGGAATAATTACTAATGCATAAAACTCCTAAATTAGATAAGTCAAGACTTAGTCATGAGTACTCGTGGTGGGCGTGGTCGTAATATACGTGGACATGGTCGGGGTAGGATGACAGTTTCTGAACCAGCAGGATCTGGTCAGAGGTCGGAGAATGAGATACCGGTACCACCACCAGCTGCATGTGGTGAGTTTCAGGATCATACTGGGGATGACGCAGTGTCGCAGGCGATGCTGCGAGTTTTGGAAAGGGTAGCTGGAGTAGGTGGAGGCGCAGGAGCTCAGAAATCTGTATCTGAGCGACTCCGAGCCAATGGGGCTGAAGTATTTCGAGGTGTTTCTGGTGTGGCTCCTAGCACGGCTGAGTATTGGCTGGAGGCGACGGAATGGATCATGGACGATTTGGACCTGACTGCTGAGGAAAAGCTGAAGGGGATAGTGTCGCTTCTTCGGGATGAGTCATATCAGTGGTGGCTCACGGTGCGGGATAGTGCTGCAGCGGAAGATCTTACTTGGGATTATTTTAAGGCCGTATATCAGAAAAAGTACATTGGATCTAGCTACATCGATGCGCAATGGAAGGCATTTCTGAGGTTGGTTCATGGGAGTAAGTCTGTGTCAGAATATGAGGCAGAGTTCTTAAGGTTGAGTCGATATGCTAGAGGCATCGTGGCCACAGAACACGAGAGGTGTGTCTGATTTGAGGATGGTCTGAGAGATGAGCTGAGGCTGTTGATTGCTCCACAGTAGGAGTAGGAGTTTGCTGTTCTGGTAGAAAAGGCTAAGGTAGCCGAAGGGGTTAAAGAGTCCGTGAGGCAGAACATGGATAGGAACAGACATAAGAGAAGTTTTGGGTCATCTGGGTCAGCTGGTAATTCTCAGAAAAGGGCTAGACAGAGTGGGCTGAATCAGTCTGGTATGGCTGTTGCTGCTAATCAGGGACCAGCACAGTGTAACCATTGCAGAAAATCTCTTTGGGGAGGATGTTGGACCGGTGGAAAAGGATGTTTTGAGTGTGGCTCAATGGATCATCGTGTGAGGGACTGTCCGCGTAAGTTGGCCAGGGTTCAGTCTGAGGGTCAGGGCCGTACTCAGTTTAGAAATGAAGGACCGCCACCGCAGAGGGGTCATGGCAATGGTAGAGGAGGTAATGGTTCTGGTCGAGGCCGTGGAGCACCGGGCAGAGGAGTGGGCAGTACTGAGGCAAGACAGCCTGGGTTAGTATATGCAGCGAGGCGTCGAGAGGAGGGCAACGCACCGGACGTCATAACCAGTACGTTCTTGATCTTTGGTTTTCCATATACTGCTTTGATTGATGTGGGTTCAATGCATTCATATGTTGCTAGTAGCATAGTAGAGACCATGAATTTAGAGTTTGAGGCTACTTCTAGGCAGATGACAGTGATTAGCCTCTAGGTCACTCTGTAGTTGTGAATAAACTGTATAGAGACGTACCCCTAGAACTCCAAGGGGTAATGTTTGTGGCTGATCTGATGGAACTGCCGTTTGGGGAGTTCGATCTAATTCTTGGAATGGACTGGCTGGTTAAGTACCAGGTGAGGTTGGATTGCGCGGCTCAGCGCATGGTTCTGAAGACGACAGAGGGTGATGAGGTGAGTATGATAGGTAATAGAAGGGATTATCTATCCAACATGGTATCTGCTTTGAAGGCTGAGAAGATGGTCAGGAAGGGCTGTGAAGCATTCATGGTTCATGTGTATGCCTTGGAGGCTAAGGAGTCTGCTGTGAGGAATGTTCGAACAGTAGAGGAGATCGAGGTGAGGCCGGACTTGACCATGGAGGAGGAACCAGTACAGATCCTAGATCGGGATGTGAAGGTTTTGCGCAAGAAGACCGTGCCACTGGTAAAAGTGTTATGGCGGAACCATGGTGTGGAAGAAGATACGTGGGAACCAGAGGATGTGATGAGGCAGGAATACCCTCAACTCTTTTGTCCAGGTAATTTCGAGGCCGAAATTATTTTTTTAAGGGGGTAGAGCTGTAATATCCTGGAATTGGGGTTAATTTTAATTGAACTATTTTGCTTGTGTTCGTATTATGGTGTTATTAATTGTGATGTTTTAAGACTTAGTTGTAAGCTTAGGTAGTAGGAAAATTTTAATTTTAAGTTTTAGCTGAAGGGAGCTGAGGGAGCTAAGGGTTATAAGTAATTCAAGGGTGATTTTAGCACAAAAAAAAAAGCTTGGCAAAGTGGCAAGGAGGCCCCACTTAGAGCCTGTGATTGACGCCACTTGCAGGGGAAGGAGGTCTCAGGTTCAAGCAGCCGGAATTCTTTTGCTTTCTATTTTGACGCCAAGGAGGGGGAGGAGTTGTATGCAGCTCAAATTCTACCTGATAAGGGTGGACTAAGTCAAACTATTCAAATGGTTGGCAGAGAGAAAAAGTAGGAATTTGACTAATTCAAATTCTATTGAATTAGTGGTCAGGAGTGATCTTGGGTGTTGGCCGAATTTTGAACTCCTCATGGGAGGAGTGGCCGGTTTTGGTAGGGTGAATAGAGGGGAATGCCGAAACCTCCTTAGGTGTTAGAGTGCATTTTCGGTCAGCCTTGTTTATGGGACCAAAGCCGAAATTCTTTTTGTTCTTGCTCCTAGCCGAAACTTCAAAAAAGCACACCCTTCTTTTCTTCTTTGAAACCGAAAGTCCCAAGCAACATATACCCTTGCCGAAATTTGCACTTGTTCTCTCTTAATTTCTTTGGTAGCCGAATGCTCTCTTGAGTTCTTAAACATCTATTTTGTTTTGCTTCTTTTCTTTCTTCTTGAGCCTTGGCCGAATCATTTACCCTCCCACCTCTCTCTTTTCTTTTCTCATTTGTGCTAAGCCGAAAGTGTTCATCTTCTTTCTCTCATACTTTATTTTCTTCTTTCTTAAAACTCTTGTGCCGAAATTACTTTGCTTCTCTTTGACCGAATCCCCTCTTCCACTCTCACTTCTCTTTTCCTTCTCTTTTTCCACTCTAGCCGAACCATCCTATTTCTTTTAGTCTGCTTTGGCCGAATATTAAGCAAAGGTGGAACTTTTGGGTCCTTTCTCTAATCGATTTTGGAAGGTATGTATGCATGGCCGAATCTCTTTATCTCTTTCCCTTCCTTTTTGTGGATTATCTTAGTGGTAGAAGCCGGTTTCGGCAATTGTTGGCAAGGGTGCTAATCACTTGTGGTAACCGATTTATTATTAGGGCCTCCGGGATTTTGGGAAACAATCAAGTGAAGCCTTCATTCTTTAATAATCAGATTCGGTAAGTTGTGGTAAGGATTCGTTGTAGTAAACCATTCTTTTTAGTATTCGAAGAGCCGAAGGCTATTGAGGTTGATTATTCTTCTTAAGAGGGTGTGGCCGATTGTAAGGGAGAACCATCGTATAGTTCAGGATTTGGTAGGAAACCAAATCGGCAGGCAAGTAGGGGTTTATGTGTTGACCTTTGAGGGTTATTTGGTTTGGCCGAATGGTCCATGTGGCTAACCTTAGTAACTACGAATGTAGGGATAAGGGATCCGTGTGGTAGATCGACTCTACGGGATTTAGGGCTTGCGTTATAGCGGTGTGTAAACTTACACACTCTATACTTAGTAATATGTTTTAATAACACGATTATTAATAAAAGTCAAAAACGATGGAGGTATTAATATGATACTCTATGGGTATAAGCACGGATTCGGGTAAGTCCGTTTCGATATGAGTTCTGCTATTCAATATATGATGTTATGATTATGACATATATGTGTTATGTGATGCAACACTAAACATGTTGGCATGATTTGCATGATTTGCATGATTTACATGAGTATGGCATAATAATGGGTGTTATGAAAGGAGGGGGAATGATATCCGTGTCTTTGGGACACCAGAGGTTTGGCACCTCCAGTGGTTTGGTACCACAGATTGATTTAGTGACTTTGGGTCACCAGAGGTTTGGCACCTCTTAGCGACTCGTCCCAGTGGCTTAGACCACAGTGGGTTGGCCCCACAGTTGATATTACGGGATCGTCGCCAGTGATTTGGTATCACACGTGGGTTGGTCCCACACTTGGACATTGATATATTGTGACTTTGGGTCACCGGAGGTTTGGCACCTCATCGCGACTCGTCCCAGTGGCTTAGACCACAGTGGGTTGGCCCCACATACGATATTATGGGATTGTCGCCAGTGATTTGGTATCACACGTGGGTTGGCCCCACAGACGGCTTATTTGTGACTTTTGGTCATCAGTGGTTTGGCACCACATTATCGGATATCGTGACTTTGGGTCACTAGGGGTTTGGCACCACTAGTGGTTTGGTACCACACGAGGTAGAAAAGGAGTTACGGATGGTTAGGGTTGGGTGCATTGATTATATTGCTTGGTTATTGTGTGTGTAAGTATGTTGCATTATACGGGAGGAGGATTTATGCACTGAGTCTTGGTGACTCACTTCTCTCTAATCTTTTCAGGTGACTCTTAGATCGCGGATGAGGAGCCGGGTGGACTCGAGGTGGCCATGCATTAAATAAAAATTAGTTTTCATGGATTTTGGTTTGAGTACTTTACTCCTTTTAAATTTGGTTTATTTTTATTTGGGTCGTAATAAGGCATTTTAAGTTATGTTTGACTTATTTATATGTTTTGGATCTGATTTTGAATCTGGCATAACGAATTATTTGATTAATCTATTAATTCAAACACAAGGCTTTCTAAACTATAAAACGAAATGGGTTTTTCCAAAACTTTACCATCGGGTAAACACTTATAACTCTTATATAATAGCGACTCAAATGTTTTCCAAACTTAAGGTTTCCCACACTTAAAACAAATGATTTCTAATTAACGAAGCAAGAATCAATCGAGTTTTATGACATAAACGTTTTTCTACTTATAGATCGACAACTAAGTTTTAAAGATTTATTTCCAGGATTTCAAAGTAAACTATCGGTTTTAACAATTCATGCACTTGATTTCTACAAACATGGAACAACAAGGAGTATTTCACTGAAATTAAACCGGTAACTTGTTTTCTTCAAAATGATTTTCCTCTGTGACATGCCAGATTCGGTCGTGGTGTGTTGACCGGGCTTGGGGTGTTACAACTGACTTATGCAACACGGCCAAGTCACACGCCCGTGTGCTAGGCCGTGTGCCAATTAGGGGGTATACTAACTTGTACCACACGACCGATGACACGGCCGTGTGTGAAACCGTGTGGATCATACTGACTTCATTTCAATTTCAGTACCAGGGGACACACGGCCATGTAACTTGACAGTGTGTCACACACGGTTAAGACACATGCCCGTGTCTCTGCCCATGTGTACAAAAATAGGCTATTTACCAAGCCATTTTGCCACCCATTTTGCACATACCTAAACAAGCTCAAATAACATTCAATTCAGCCATAATCAAGACTAATCCATACCATTTTCAGTACCAACATTTAACAGGCTTATAATGTAGCAGCCCGATTTTGGGTCTATTTGGAACAATGGTTTCGGGACCTGAAATCTGACGCAGTAAAATTTAATTTTATTATATTTTTATGGTCTACAATTTTGTGGAATGATTTCCTGAAAATTTTGTTCGAAAATTTTGATGTTTGGGCACTCAATTTAGTTAAAAAGACTAAATTGCAAAAAGTACAAAACTTGAATACTATATGTTAAAGGTGTCCAATTGCTATGAGATTTTAAATTGGAGGTCCTTAGATGGTAATTAGACCATTGGTTAAGTTGGTGGACAAAAATGGACATGGTTTGGTATGTTTCTAAAGTTTTTCATTAAGGGCACTTTAGTAATTTGGTAGTTAAAATAAATTAAAAGGCCATATTAAAAGCCAATTTTTTCTCATTTTCTTCCCCTTGGCCAAATTTTACATGGAGAGACATGGCTAGGGTTTTTCAAGCTTTCAAGCTCGATTGTAAGTCCGTTCTAGCCCCGCTTTTTATGATTTTTATGTTTTTTAAATCCTTGTAACATGATCTATCTATGTCTACCAACAATTTGAAGTGATGTCAAAGTCTAAAATTTTACCCATGATGGATATTTGTGTATTTTGATGTCTAATGGTAGAAAATGTATGTTTGGTGTATGATAAATGACTTTTACTAAGTGATTTTAAGTAAAAATTCCTGAAAGTACTTGTTTGTAAAAGTTGTAAAATGAGTAGGAAAAGTATGAATAAAAGAAAAATGTGGGCTTTCATGAGCATGTATAAGGTTGGATAGGCATGGGTATTGAAGAAATTGAATGAAAATCATTTTACGAGCCTAAGGACTAAATTGTAAAAAAATCAAACTTTAGGGGCAAAAATTACATTTTTGTCATAATGTGATTTTGGGTTGATTTGAATAGTCTAATGATTAAATAAGTTAAATGTGATGTTATAGATCAAGAAAAACAAGATTCGGGATTAGAGCGGGGGAAAAATAAGTATTTGATGATTTAGTCCTTTTTTGTCATTTTTATGCTGAGGGAAGATCGTATCTAAATAATGCATTACATTATTTATGTTTTAAATGCTTTAAGATTGTATGAATTATGATTGACTCCTTGGAAGTAATCGATAAAGTTTGAAAAGTTAGAAATCCCGGTGGAACCTTAGGAATAGATAGGAAACGGATGTCATGACATTAGGGCTATTTGAGATTACGTGTAAGACCATATCTGGGATATGGCATCGATATGAGACTTCGTGTAAGACCATACCTGGGCTGTTGGCATCGATAAGAGATCCCATGTAAGATCATATCTGGGATATTGCATTGGTATAGAATTGTGCGTGCGAGATTCCCGAGTATCCTTTAGTATTCCATCAACTGGAAATTCAACGGGCATGTCAAAGAGGAGAAAGTATGTGATTATGTTACCAATTGGTACAGGTATGTACGTAAAGTTCATAAGCATTGACTTCATGAAATTGTGAGTTCATGATTTCCTGATAATGATTTTTTGAAAACCTTGTGATTATTGGTGAATAGTTGTGATGTATAAAATACATGGTAAATTTGGTTAACGATTATGTGTTTGGATTTTGGGCTAAATTGAGTTATGATATAGCATGTTTTATTCACACAAATTGTATTTTATCATATATGAGAAAAAGGGAAGTTCGGCATAATTGCCTATTAAAAAGGTTATGGAAGTATAGGAAGATAAGAGATTAGGAAATTGAAAGATGTTAAAGTATAAGCTTGAAATGTAAATACTCATAATTAATGTGCATGGTTACTATGAAGTTTGAAATGATTCATTATTTGCTGTAATCTGATACAAAGGAGAAATTGTGGTTGTTAGGCTAAAGCCAAGATATGTTAAATTATGCTTATAAGTTGATTGAGTAAACATTATGACTGAATGAAAATTTATAACAGTGAGATTTAAAGCAATTATTATTATCTTATGTTTATATTGTTGGATTCGATAAAAGATTGGTAAGGGTTCTTATTATTTTCGTACGGACTTACTAAGCAATATAGCTTACCCCTTTTCTTTCCCATGTCTTTTAGGGTTATTAAGCTAGCTCGGGTTAGAGATCACCGGAGATCCTATCACACTATCAAGCTGTCATTTTAGGTATAAATGAATTCAAGTATTTTAAGTCTATGGCATGTATAGGGACTAGGTCAATTTGTTATATGTGTCATGATTAATTTGGCCATATGTGTTAGCTTATAATTGTTAATGCTTCATCTTATAAATAGCCATGAATGATGGCTTATGCTGATTATAAGTTTATTCATATATTAATGCCCTCTTGTGAATGTGAAATTAGTATGTTTTTAATGGGCCAAGTATGACGTTTTAAGCAAGATAAATGATGGTATAAGAATGAGATGTTATTGACTTGTTTGTGGTTGTTTGGTTTTATTTATATGCTTAAATTTGTGCCATGTGATGCTATGTAGATGTGTGCAAGTAAGGGTGGCAAAATGGCTTGGTATATAGCCTTGTTTTTGTCCACAAGGGTGTGTGTCTAGGCCATGTGTGACACACGGTTTGTGCAACATCCTTAAATAGGGGCTCTTGTATTTTAATTATTTGCATGTGAATGGCTTGGACATGATGCTAGTTAGGGTGTCTTAGGGTTTGGGTATGAGCCATGGGTAGGCCGGAACTATAGCAAAATTTTTATTTTTGGGCATTGGATAAGGGGAGCTGAAGGGGTTAAGTGTTAAGAGTATTCTATAGCAAGTTTTGGCACAAGAAATACCTTGGTAAAGTGGCAAGAAGGCGCCACTTAGAGCTCAGAGAAGTGACGCCACAAGCAGGGGAAGGAGCCTTGGTTCGAGGTGCAGGAATCCCTCTTTGGGTTTTTCGTTTTGACGCCAAAGCTTGGGAGGTAGTGTGTTCAGGATGGACTCTCTTGGATAAGTGTTGAAGGAGTCAACACATTTGGAACGGGTGGAGAAGAAAAATTTGTGGAATTTGAAGAATTCAAACTTGTTTGAATGGTTGGCCAGGAGAAAAACAAGGAGGGAAAAGAGGGATTGAAGTGGGGGAAGGCTTAGCCGAATTGTGGGAGTGGCTATGAGAGCTTGAAGCATTCGGTTTTGGTGGGTGGTTGGTGTGTCGAAATTGGGTTGCTTTGGGGCATTGCTTTTTGCCATTTGGGTGTAGGTGTTTCACTTCTTGACTTTCAGCTTTCTTTCATTCTTGTTGTGCTGAAATCACTCTCACTTTTGGTCATTTTTGCATCTTTGATTCTTTTTCTTTTCTCTCAAAACACCCTTAGCCGAATGCTCATCTAAACTTCCCTTAGTGTCTTTTCTTTTTCTTCTCAAGTGCTTAGCCGAATTCACCTTGACCACTACACCACAATTTCAGCTTATTCTTTTGCCGAAAGCTCTCTACTCTTCTCTTCTTGTTCCAACACTTTGGCTGAATATCAACCCTTGAAGATCTCTCTCCTTTCTTTCTCTCTCGTTGCTTCGTCGATCGACTTTGGTATTTGGGTGGTAAGTCTTGCTCTTGGCCGAATCTCTCTTATCTCTTCTTTTCTTTCTCTATCGACTCATAGGGAGCAAAAGCCAGATTTCGGCATCTGTTTGGCATGGTTCTTATTTCTCTATAAGCCGAATTCTTTTGGCACTCATAAGTATTCTTTCGCGTTTTGTGACAGCAGATTCATCGTCGACCATTCATCATCACTCCTAATCAGTTTCGTTAGTATAAGGGGGTAAGTATTTCAATGGTTCGACATCTCTTTTTATGATTAAATGTCGAAGGTAGATATTCCACATTTCTTTGGTGCTTGGCCAAATACAGGAGGGGGTGATTGACGCCATCTGGGGCGGAGTTTTCGGGATTTGTTAGTCGTGAGTCAAGCCTAGAACCTTCGAGATCTGTCGGCTTAGGTAAGGGATCTAACTCCGAGATTCTAGTTCTTTATATTTTAATTCACTTCTTTAACCCAATTTAATGATAAGGTATATTATGGATTTGAAGGCTAATCAAGCAGTAGGTGGGGTTAGATCTGAGACCCCAGCCCCTAAGTTCAAGAAGAGGACGGTCTCAGCAGTTCGTGATTGGCCACCGGGGTGTGGATCAGCATCCGAGCAGGAGAGTGGACAAATCGCGGTTGTGTCGATTAACGACAGTACCGACGTAGAAAGTGTAGTTTTGCGCATAATCGAGGTGTGGACCAGCATCCGAGCAGGAGAGTAGACAAATCGTGGTTGTTTCGATTAACGATAGTACCGATGTAAAAGGTGTAGTTTTGCGCATATTCAGGTGTGTATCTCTTACACACTTCATAATCAATGTATGACTATGTTATTAACTTAAACACTGTTAAAAGCCGGAATAAGTGTGGATATCGATATGCTACCCTTATAGGTATGAGCGGGGACTCCGGGTAAGTCCGTCCTGATAGTTAACGATATTTGATTTCTGATGAATATGTATATGCAATGTGGCGGTATGTTGTTAATTGATAAAGCATGTTAGTAATGCATGTATAAGCATGTGCATTGAAATTCGTGTTATGAGAGGAGGGGGAAGATGTGATATTTGTGAATTTGGGTCACTAGTGGTTTGGCACCACCAGTGGTTTGGTACCACATTTGATATTTGTGACTTTGGGTCACCAGTGGTTTGGCACCACATTGGATCTTAGTGACTCGTCCCAGTGGCTTAGTACCACAGTGGGTTGGCCTCACATATTACACTGGAAAGGTATTGTCACCAGTGGTTTGGTACCACAAAGTGGGTTGGCCCCACATATGATTATTTGTGACTTTGGGTCACCAGTGGTTTGGCACCACCAGTGGTTTGGTACCACATTTGTATATACTTTAATTGTGACTTTGGGTCAACAGTGGTTTGGCACCACCAGTGGTTTGGTACCACACGGGGTAGAATATGAAGTTTTGGATGGCTAGGTTGGGTTGCATGACATATTTACTTGCTTATGAAACTGTGTAAGAGTGTTGATATAATGGGGATTATACACTGAGTCTCGGTGACTCACCTCTTCCCTTACATTTTGCAGATGACTCGTAGATCGCGGATGTGGAGCTGGGTAGACTCGAGGTGGCCATGCACATTGCTTTCAGTTTTAGTTTGTTTACTCTTTTAGGTACTCTACTTTTAATTTGGTTTTATTTGGGTTGTAATAATGCCACTAATTAATATTTCCAGGTTATTTTATCTTATTAAAGGTTATCATATTTTGCTTTAGTAAACAACGTGGCATGTTTAAATAACCTGTAAATCAATGTTTTTCTAAGTTATACATCTCGCCAGGTTTTTTAAACTTTACCATCGGGCAAGAATAAATAAGTGATAACAACAAATCGTCTCAAACTTCCTTTAAACTAAGTTTACTTCAAGTCAAAATGTTTTAAAAACGGTTTTCAACTTTACTCATAAATAAAGTCAGGATTTTCTTAAAATCACATGGTTTTCTTAAAATAAACGACGACATATCGTTTTATCAAAGGGGTTCCTCTTTCGTTCAGGATTTTTAAACATCCAACGTATTTTCAAATATCGCTTCTTTCAAACTGAACCTATAACCTGTTTTGATCAAAGTATTTTACCTTGTGACATGCCGGATCCGGTCGTAATGTATTGACCGGGTTGGGGTGTTATAATTTTTGGTATCAGAGCTAAGTTCAAAAGCTCGGCTGTGGGCTCGAGGCCCAAATTGTTTCAAAAGTGGGTTTTAAAGCGGATTTGTTGGAAAATACATGGTCTGGGAAGCATGACACCGAGTCTCCGGCACCGATCCGCCCAGGTAAGTACCCCTAACTGCTGTGTTTATATATATGATTGGGATGGTAGTGATATGATTGATAGTACTAGTGGATTACCTAGAGACTGAAACTCATAGGATTCTGTGAACTTGCAAAAACAAAACTCCGCAATAAAACTGTTCATAAAACTGTGCTGTAATAACAGTGGAATAAGTCTAACACATAAAACTTTTAAATCAGATAAATTGAGAACGTTAGTCATGAGCACCCAAGGACGTGGTCGTAACACACGTGGGACGCGGTCGGGGTAGGATGACTGTGTCTGAACTAGTGGGGTCTGGTCAGGGGTCAAAAAATGAGGTACCACCGCCACCAGCTGCGGCCGCTGAGTTCTAGGATCAGACAGGTGATAATGCAGTGTCACAAGCGATGCTGCGAGTTCTGGAGAGGGTAGCTGGAGCAGGTGGAGGTACGGGAGCTCAGAAATCTGTGTCTTAGCGACTTCGAGCCAATAGAGAAGAGGTATTTCGGGGTGTTGCTGGGGTGGCTCCCAATATGATTGAGTATTGTTGGAGGCGATAGAGCATATCATGGACGATTTGAACCTTACGACTGAGGAGAAAATGAAGGGTATAGTGTCTCTTCTCCGGGATAAGTCATACCAATGGTGGCTCACAGTTCGGGATGGTGCGACAACTGATGATCTCACTTGGGACTATTTTAAGGCAGCTTATCAGAGGAAATACATTGGGTCCAGTTATATTGATGCACAGAGGAAGGCATTTCTAAGGCTGGTTCAGGGGAGTAGGTTAGTATCTAAGTATGAGGCAGAATTCTTAAGGTTGAGCCGTTACGCTCGGGGTATCGTGGCTACGGAGCATGAGCGCTGTGTCAGGTTTGAAGATGGGCTGAGAGATGAACTGAGATTGCTGATCGCTCCACAGCAAGAGAGGGAGTTTACTGTGCTGGTAGAGAAGGCTAAGATAGCCGAAGGGGTGAGGGAGTGTATGAAACAGAATCTGGATAGGAATAGATACAAAAGAAGTTGTGGGTCGTCAGGGTCATTCAAAAATTCTCAGAAAAGGGCTAGGTATGGTGGGCCGAATCAAGCTATGAAGCCTGCTGCTACTACTCAAGGACTAGCGCAGTGTGCTCGATGTGGGAAATCCCATTGGGGAGAATGTTGGACTGGTGGCAGGGGATGCTTTGAGTGTGGGTCGTTGGATCATTGTGTAAGGGATTGTCCACGTAAGTTAGCTAGGATGCAATCATAGAGTCAGGGGCGTGTTCAGTTTAGGAATGGAGGACAGCAACCGCAGAGGGGTCGTGGTTACGCTGGGAGGTAATGCTTACGCTCGAGAGCGCAGAGCAGGCGATGGTGCAGTATCATCGAAGCAAGACAAATGGTGTTGGTATATGCAGCAAGGAGTCAAGAGGAGGGCGACGCACCAGACGTTATAACCAGTACATTCTTAATTTTTGGACTACCTTATACTGCTTGATAGATGTTGGTTCGACGCACTCGTATATTGCCAGTAGCATAGTGGAAACCATGAACTTAGACTTTGAGATTACTTCTAGGGAGATGACAGTAATTAGCCCTCTAGGTCACTCTGTAGAAGTAAATAAACTTTATAGGGATGTACCCCTAGAACTTCAAGGGGTAGTGTTTGTCGCTGAGCTGATGGAACTGCCATTCGGGGAGTTCGATCTGATCCTTGGGATGGACTGGTTGGTGAAGTATCAAGCGAGTTTGGACTGCGCGGATAAGCGCATGGTATTGAGAACAGTTGAAGGTGAAGAAGTGGTACTGATAGGTAATAGAAGGGATTATCTATCTAACGTTGTATCTGCTCTGAAGGCTGAGAAAATGGTCAGGAAGGGGTGTGAGGCGTTCATAGTTCATGTGTGTGCTTTGGAGGCCAAGGAATCAACTGTAGGGAATGTTAGAACGGTGAAGGAATTTACCGACGTATTCCCAGAAGAACTTCCGGGTTTGCCTCTGGATCGTGAAGTTGAATTTGGCATAGATCTGTTACCCAGAACCGCGCCAGTGTCCATTGCCCCGTATAGGATGGCGCCAAAGGAATTGGTGGAGCTAAAAGCACAGATCCAGGAATTGTTGGACCGGGGTTTTATCCGGCCAAGTTTCGCCTTGGAGAGCGCCTGTGCTCTTTGTTAAGAAGAAAGATGGTACAATGCGGGTGTGTATAGACTACCGCCAGCTGAATAAGTTGACGATTAAGAACATGTATCTGTTGCCGAGAATAGACGATTTGTTTGATCAGCTTAAGGGGGCATCAGTATTCTCTTAAATCGATTTGAGGTCGGGGTATCATCAGCTTAAGGTAAAGGAGGCTGATATCCATAAGACAGCATTTTGCACTCGGCATGGGCACTACGAGTTTTTGGTAATGCCGTTTGGGTTGACCAATACGCCAGCAGCGTTCATGGACATGATGAACTGGGTGTTCCAGCCGTACTTGGACCAGTTCATCGTGGTGTTTATAGACGACATATTGGTGTACTCAAGATCTGAGGAGGATCATGATGCGCATCTGCGGGTGGTTTTACAGATTCTGAGGGAAAAAGCAATTATTTGCCAAGTTTAGTAAGTGCGAATTTTGGCTTAAGGAGGTAACTTTCTTGGGTCATGTGGTATCGGCGGAAGGAATCAGAGTGGACCCTCAGAAGATTGAGGCAGTGTTGGACTGGAAACCACCTAAGTCGGTAGCAGAAGTTCGGAGTTTTCTGGGTCTGGCAGGGTATTACAGAAGATTTGTGGAAGGGTTTTCTTTGATCGCAGCACCGTTGACCAAGTTGTTAAGGAAAGGGGTTCCATTTGTGTGGCCTGGTAAGCAACAGGAAAGTTTCGACAAGTTAAAGAGGATTTTGACAGAGGCTCCGGTCTTGATTCAACCGGAACCAGGAAAAGAGTTTATGGTATATTGTGATGCATCGCATACTGGTTTGGGATGTGTGCTGATGCAAGAAGGGAAAGTAGTGGCATACTCGTCTCGACAGCTGAGACCGTACGAAGTTAACTATCCGACGCATGATCTGGAGTTGGCTGCAGTGGTTTTTGCCCTGAAGATATGGAGGCATTATTTATACGGGGAGAAGTTAATAGTTTACACGGATCACAGGAGTCTAAAGTACCTCTTGACTCAGAGGGAACTGAATTTGAGGCAGCGGAGGTGGATCGAGTTGTTGAAGGACTACGACTATTCAATTGAGTATCATCCGGGCAAGGCCAACATGGTGACAGACGCGTTGAGCCGTAAGGTAGTGTCAGACTTGAGAGCGATGTTTGCTCATCTCAGTTTGTATGACGAAGGGAGTATATTAGCGGAATTGCAGGTAAAGCCGACTTGGGTAGATCAGGTTAAAGAGAAACAGCTAGTAGATAAGGGTCTGAGTGCTCAGAGGTTGCAAGGGTAAAGTGGTGGATTGGAAGGTTACAGCTTGACCAGTGATGGAGTGTTGTGTTTCCAAGGCAGAGTTTGTATGCCGAAGGACGTTGAGTTGAGGCAGAGGATTCTTTAGGAAGCTCATAGCAGCCCATATGCTATGCATCCTGGAGGTAGCAAAATGTACCGAGATTTGCGGGAACAGTTTTGGTGGCCAGGTCTAAAATAGGAAGTAACTGAGTTTGTGAGTAAATGCCGGCGTGTCGTCAAGAGTCAAAGCCCGAACACCAATTACCGTCGGGCTTGTTGCAGCTAGTGAAGATTCCGCAGTGGAAGTGGGAAAGGATTACGATGGATTCTGTCAGTGGGCTACCCCTTACGCCTAGCAGGAAGGACTCAGTCTGAGTGATTGTGGATCGTTTGACTAAATCAGCTTATTTTATACCGGTTTGGGTTGATTACTCGCTTCAAAAGTTAGCCAAGTTATATGTTGGCGGAGATAGTAAGGTTGCATGGAGTGCCACTATCGATTATCTCAGATAGGGATCCCAGATTCACGTCGAGGTTCTGGAAAGTGTTGCATCAGGCACTGGGTACGAGATTGGATTTCAGTACAGCATTTCATCCAAAGTCAGATGGGCAGTCAGAAAGGGTAACACAAATTCTAGAGGATATGTTGAGAGGTTGTGTCTTGGATTTTAGAGGTAGCTAGGAAGAATTTCTACCGCTAGCAGAATTCGAGTGCAACAATAGTTACCAGGCAAGCATTAAGATGGCACCATATGAGGCGTTATATGGTCGAAAGTGTTGTACACCTACGTGCTGGACAGAGTTAGGTGAGCGTCAGATGTTGGGTCCAGAGTTGGTTGTTGAAACAAAGGAAAAGGTTAAGCTGATTCGAGCTCGTCTGAAGGAAGCTTCGTACAGGTAGAAGTCTTATGCCGATCTTAAGCGAAAAGATATAGAGTTTGTAGTAGATGACAGGGTTTTCCTGAAGGTCTCGCTGTGGAAAAAAGTGCTGAGGTTTGGACGAAAAGGCAAGTTGATCCCTAGGTTTATCGGGCCGTATAAGGTGTTGAAACGTGTGGGACCAGTAGCTTATTAGCTCGAGTTGCCAGCAGAATTGAGTTAGATTCACGATGTGTTTCATGTCTCCATACTTAGGCGCTACCGTTCAGATCCATCGCATGTTGTGTCAATGGAAGAGGAACCAGTGCAGATTCTGGATCAGGATGTTAAGGTTTTACATAAGAAGTCAGTTCCATTGGTAAAGGTATTATGGCAGAACCATGGTACGGAAGAGTCCACGTGGGAACCAGGGGATGTGATGCGGCAGCAATACCCTCAACTCTTTTGACCAGGTAATTTCGAGGCCGAAATTATTTTTAAGGGGGGTAAAACTGTAACATCCTTAAATAGGGGCTCTTGTATTTTAATTGTTTGCATATGAATGGCTTGGATATGATGCTAGTTAGGGTGTCTTAGGGTTTGGGTATGAGCCATGGGTAGGCCGGAACTATAGCAAAATTTTTATGTTTGGGCACTGGATAAGGGGAGCTGAAGGGGTTAAGTGTCAAGAGTATTCTATAGCAAGTTTTGGCACAAGCAATGCCTTGGTAAAGTGGCAAGAAGGCGCCACTTAGAGCTCAGGCAAGTGACGCCATAAGCAGGGGGGAGGAGCCTTGGTTCGAGATGCAGGAATCCATCTTTGGGTATTTCTTTTTGACGCCAAAGCTTGGGAGGTAGTGTGCTCAGGATGGACTCTCTTGGATAAGTGTTAAAGGAGTCAACACATTTGAAACGGGTGGAGAAGAGATATTTGTGGAATTTAAAGAATTCAAACTTGTTTGAATGGTTGGCCAGGAGAAAAACAAGGTGGGAAAAGAGGGATTGAAGTGGGGGAAGGCTTAGCCAAATTGTGGGAGTGGCTATGAGAGCTTGAAGCATTCGGTTTTGGTGGGTGGTTGGTGTACCGAAATTGGGTTGCTTTGGGGCACTGGTTTTTGGCATTTGGGTGTAGGTGTTTCACTTCTTGACTTTCAGCTTTCTTTCATTCTTGTTGTGCTGAAATCACTCTCACTTTTGGTCATTTTTTCATCTTTGATTCTTTTTCTTTTCTCTCAAAACACCCTTAGTCAAATGCTCATCTAAACTTCCCTTAGTGTCTTTTCTTTTTCTTCTCAAGTGCTTAGCCGAATTCACCTTGACCACCACACCACAATTTCAGCTTATTCTTTTGCCAAAACCTCTCCACTCTTCTCTTCTTGTTCCAACACTTTGGCCGAATATCAACCCTTGAAGATCTCTCTCTTTTCTTTTTCTCTCATTGCTTCGTGGATCGACTTCGGTATTTGGGGTGTAAGTCTTGCTCTCGGCCGAATCTCTCTTATCTCTTCTTTTCTTTCTCTATCGACTCATAGGGAACAAGAGCCGTATTTCAGCATCTGTTTGGCATGGTTCTTATTTCTCTATAAGCTAAATTATTTTGGCACTCATAAGTGATCTTTCGGGTTTTGTGACAGTAGATTCATCGTGGACCATTCGTCATCACTCCTAATCGGTTTCGTTAGGATAAGGGGGTAAATGTTTCAATGGTTCGACATCTCTTTTTAGGATTAAATACTGAAGGCAGATATTCCACAATTCTTTGGTGCTTGGCCGAATGCAGGAGGGGGTGATTGACGCCATCTGGGGTGGAGTTTTCGAGATTTGTTAGTCATGAGTCAAGCCTAGAACGTTCGTGATCTGTCGACTTAGGTAAGGGATCTAACTCTGGGATTCTAGTTCTTTATATAGTTCACTTCTTTAACCCAATTTAGTGATAAGGTATATTATGGATTCGAAGGCTAATCAAGCAGTAGGAGGGGCTAGATCTGAGACCCCAGCCCCTAAGTTCAAGAAGAGGGTGGTCTCAGCGGTTCGTGATTGGCCACCGAGGTGTGGACCAGCATCCGAGCAGGAGAGTAGACAAATCGCGGTTGTGTCGATTAACGATAGTACCGATGTAAAAGGTGTAGTTTTGCGCATAATCAGGTGTGTATCTCTTACACACTTCGTAATCAATGTATGACTATGTTATTAACTTAAACACTGTTAAAAGCCGGAATAAGTGTGGATATCGATATGCTACCCTTATGGGTATGAACGGGGACTCCGGGTAAGTCCGTCCTGATAGTTCATGATATTTGATTTCTAATGAATATGTATATGCTATGTGGCGGTATGTTGTTAATTGATAAAGCATGTTAGTAATGCATGAATAAGCATGTGCATTGAAATGGGTGTTATGAGAGGAGGGGGAAGATGTGATATTTGTGACTTTGGGTCACCAGTGGTTTGGCACCACCAGTGGTTTGGTACCACATATGATATTTGTGACTTTGGGTCACCAGTGGTTTGGCACCACATTGGATCTTAGTGACTCGTCCCAGTGGCTTAGCACTACAGTGGGTTGGCCCCACAAATTACACCGGAAAGGGATTGTCACCAGTGGTTTGGTACCACAAAGTGGGTTGGCCCCACATATGATTATTTGTGACTTTGGGTCACCAGTGGTTTGGCACCACCAGTGGTTTGGTACCACATTTGTATATACTTTGATTGTGACTTTGGGTCGACAGTAGTTTGGTACCACCAGTGGTTTGGTACCACACGGGGTAGAATATGGAGTTTTGGATGGCTAGGTTTGGGTTGCATGACATATTTACTTGCTTATGAAACTGTGTAAGAGTGTTGATATAATCGGGAGGGGGATTATACACTAAGTCTTGGTGACTCACCTCTTCAGTGTTGATATAATCGGGAGGGGGATTGTACACTAAGACTTGGTGACTCACCTCTTCCCTTACATTTTGCAGATGACTCGTAGATCGCGGATTTAGAGCTGGGCGGACTAGAGGTGGCCATGCACATTGCTTTCGATTTTAGTTTGTTTACTCTTTTGGGTACTTTACTTTTAATTTGGTTTTATTCGGGTTGAAATAAGGCCACTAATTAATATTTTCGGTTTATTTTATCTTGTTAAAGGTTATCATATTTTGCTTAAGTAAACAACGTGGCATGTTTAAATAACCTGTAAATCATTGTTTTTCTAAGTTACACATCTCGCCGGGTTTTCTAAACTTTACCATCGGGCAAGAATAAATAAGTGATAACAACAAATCGGCTCAAACTTCCTTTAAACTAAGTTTACTTCAAGTCAAAATGTTTTAAAAACGGTTTTCAACTTTAATCATAAATAAAGTCGGGATTTTCCTAAAATCACATAGTTTTCTTAAAATAAACGACGACATATGGTTTTATCAAAGGGGTTCCTCTTTCGTTCAAGATTTTTAAACATCCAACGTATTTTCAAATATCGCTTCTTTCAAACTGAACCTATAACCTGTTTTGATCAAAATATTTTACCTTGTGACATGCCGGATCCGGTCGTAGTGTATTGATCGGGTTGGGGTGTTACAGTTTGCCCCAGAGGCATGTGTTTCAGCCGTGTGTCCCCTACACTTTAATTTTGGAAAAACAGAATGACCAGAATTGAGAACACGGGCAGAGACACGGGCGTGTGTCTCAGCCATGTGTGCTACACGGCCTAGCACATAGGCGTGTGGCATGGCCGTGTGGCACAAGTGAGAGAGCACCTTAATTTGGACACAATCTGAAGCACGGACGTGTCCCAGGGTCATACGGGCGTGTCCCTTAGACCAGATGGGCGTGTGATCCCTGTAACATGGAAAAAATTTCTAAGTTTTGTAAAATTTTCTAAAGTTCTCAATTTAGCCCTATACCACGTCCAAAGCATGTTTTGGGCCTCGTAGGCTCGTATAATGGACGTTATGGTTGAATATGAATGATTTTAATTTGGAAGCAAAATTTAAGTTTCAATTTTGTATATTTGCTTGTTCTTATGCCCGGAAATGCCTTGTACCCTATTTCGGCGTTGAATATGGGTAAGGGGTGTTACATATAACCTCAAACCTTACTCCATCAAAACATACTAATTCAACTAATTATACCATTACTAAACATACATAATATTAAACCAATTCATAAACATAATTGACATCCAATATCAACCATATCTTCACATATATGCACAAAACCAAAAATTCACCAAATTTAGCCAACTTTTATGGCCATAGTTACAACTCAAAATATAGACATTTACAAACCAATTCATTTCGCCAAAGTTATTACCAAAACATAGCCAACATGACTCAAATACCTATACATGCCATATACCTAAAACACAGTTTCAAAAGTACCAAAGAGTCAGTGGATAGTGTGGTGAAGTCTCCGACGATCCCCAAATCTGAGCTAGCTTTAAAATCACTATAAAACATGGAAAAGCAACAAAGTAAGCTATATAGCTTAGTAAGCTCGTATGTTAACAATAAGCAATTATCATCATTCATTAATCATTCATATAATGGAAAACAATGTGCAACAATTCTATTCAATCTCAAGCTATCAAATGATCATTCATATAACTTACCAAAGAACTCATCAATTTCATAGTTTTTGATACTCAATTCATTTCCGTCCGTACCTGAACCACCTTGTACTAATCTCATACTCAACTAAATCCTTCATTTACCTATAGAACCATTCGAAATAGAAGTCGAATACTCAATGTCTCACTCGATAAGTACCTATACCATGGTCCGAAGCCAAATCAATGTAACTTATCCGAAATTTTGATTTCATGGCCCGAAGCCAAACCAGTCGATATGCATGGCCCTAAGCCAAATCGGTTTATCTCGTACACATAGTGCTAAATCATGGCCCAAAGCCAACTCAAGTATACCTAATGACATGTCACTAGCATCCTAAACTATTCCTAAGGTTCAATCAGGTTTCCAACTGTCAAAACTTCATCGAATCATTTCCAAACTCATACGTAATCACATAAACACAATTCATGCTATATCGAAGCATATAAAATACATTTGAAATGAATTTATAACATACAAACTTACCTCGTATGTTAAAATGGCGAATCGACTCGATTAGTCAATAACTTTCTCTTTTCCCCGATCCAAGTCTGTATTTCACTTTCACATCTTTTACAATTTAGTCCGTATTACACAAAATCACAAACTCATGAAATTCAAGACTAACCCATGCTAAATAAATTACCATTATACCCCTAGCAGGCTGTATTTCTCATTTATTTCACATTTTAACCACTAACTTTACACATTTTTCAATTAAATCCCTATTTTGCATTTTCACTAAAAAACACTTAACAAAACTTGTATATTTATTAACAAACATTCATAATCTATCAAGAAACCTCAAAACACATGCTTATTCATCAATGGCATTGTTTAAAATCTTTAACAGTTTTGCAAATTAGTCCCTGGGCTAGCTAGTACTAGTTGCAACGATCACAAAAACGTAGAAATCATTAAAAACGGGATGAAAAATCATACCAATGCAAGGTAAATAGCTTGGCGAATGCCCTAGCATGCTTCCATGGTTTTCTCCTTTCAATTTCATGAAAGATATGATGAAGATGATGAAAAAAAATGCTTTTGTTTTATTAATTAACTTTAAATTAACCAATTTACTAAATTAACCTTAGTTAATAAACTTTAAAATCACATATTACATGTCCATAAAAGTCCACTAACACTAACATTGGTATATTTACCACATAAGGACATTAACTTTAAGGTTCTATAGCTATTTGAGACCTTTAGCTAATAGAACTCAAGTTTTACATTTTACACGATTTAGTCCTTTTTATCAAATTAACCAACTAAACGATAAAATAACTGAACGAAACTTTTACACAATCATTAAATCATGTCATAAACCTTGTAATAATAATAAAATAAATATTTTGACATCTGATTTGTGGTCCCGAAACCACTATTCTGATTTGACCAAAAACAGGCTGTTACAACTCTACCCCTTTTAGGGATTTTTGTCCTTGAAAATCTTACCTGTGAAAAGGTTAGGGTATTATTTTCTCATAGCTTTCTTGGGTTCCCATGTAGCTTCCTCAATCCCGTGTTTATGCCAAAGAACCATCACTAGGGCTATGCGTTTATTTCTCAATTCTTTGATTTCACGAGCTAAAACCCTAATCGGTTTTTCGCTATACTTCAAATCAGTCTGTATCTCAACATCTACCGGAGAAATCACATGTGACGGATCAGATCTGTATCAACGTAACATAGAAACGGGAAACACATTATGAATCTTTTCAAGTTTTGAAGGTAAAGCTAGTCGATACGCTACATGCCCTATTCTTTCAAAAATCTCATATGGTCCGATAAATTATAGACTCAACTTTCCTTTACGGGCGAATCAAAGAACCTTTTTCCATGGTGACAGCTTTACAAACACTCGGTCCCTAACTTGAAACTCAATTTCTTTACGTTTCAAATCCACGTATGATTTCTGTCGATCTGATGCTGCTTTTAAACTATCACGAATTGTTTTCACTTTTTCTTCAGTTTCTCTGATTAATTCAACCCTGTGAATCCTTTTCTCATTTAGTTCAGTCCATTATAATGGAGTTCGACATTGTGACCATATAAAACTTCGTAAGGTGCCATCTTTATACTCATCTGGAAACTATTATTATACGCAAATTCAACCAATGGCAAATATTCACCTAATTACCTTCGAACTCAAAAATACAACATCTCAACATGTCTTCGAGAATCTAAATTACTCGTTCAGATTGTCTATCAGTTTGCGAATGAAAAACTGTGCTAGAATTTAACTTTGTTCCCAAAGCTTCATGCAGTTTCTTCCAGAATCGCGACGTAAATCTTGGATCTCTATCAGAAATAATCGATAGTGGCACCCTGTGCAATCGAACAATCTCAGAAATGTACAATTCAGCTAGCCTATCCAGTGAGTAATCTGTGCGTACCAGTATGAAATGAGTAGATTTCGTTAGTCGATCTACGGCAACCAAGATAGCATCTTTCTTTTTCAGAGTTAGGGGCAATCCCGACACAAAATCCATTGTAACTTTATCCCATTTCCACTCGGGAATCATCACAGGCTGTAGTAAACCCGATGGTACTGATGTTTAGCCTTAACTTGATGACAAATTAAACATTTAGAAACAACCTCTAAGATAGCTCGTTTCATGCCTTGCCACCAATAAAACTGTTTCAAATTGTTGTACATTTTGGTACTCCCCGGATAAATAGATAAGCAGCTATTGTGCGCTTCGTGCAAAATCTTCTAAATGAGTTCTGAATTTCTCGGAATGCAAATTCTATTCTGGAACCTTAAAGAATCATCAGCTCTAATCTGAAACTCTGAATTAGGGATAGTTTCACATTGAATCCGCTTAACTTGAAATTCACTGTCATTTTTCTGAGCTTTACAAATTTGCTGAAGGAATACCAATTTAGCTTTTAACTCAACTAAAATTGATCCATCATCGGATCATGTCAACTATGTATTCATTGCTCTTAAGGAAAACAATGACTTTCTACTCAAAGCATCCGCAACCACATTTGCTTTCCCCGGGTGATAATCAATCACAAATTCAAAATCTTTCAATAACTCGAGCCATCTTCGTTGTTGCAGATTCAAATCTTTCTATGACATCAGATATTTTAAGCTTTTGTGATCCGTATAAAAGTGGCCTTTTTCACCGTATAAGTAGTGTCGCCAAATTTTCCATGCGAACACAATTGCAACCAACTCTAAGTCGTGCATCGGATAGTTCTTTTCACGCGGTTTCAATTTTTGAGAAGCATAAGCTATAATTTTTCCTTCATGCATCAGAACACATCCCAGACCGTTTAATGATGCGTCACTATAAATCAAAAATTCTTTCCCCGATTCAGGTTGAACCAGAACTGGTGCTTCAGTTAACAATACTTTCAATTGTTAGAAACTCTGCTGACATTTTTCTGACCATTCGAATTTCACATCTTTCTGAAGTAGTCGTGTCATTGGTGTTGCAATCATCAAAAATCCTTTCACAAATCTTTGGTAATAGCCCATTAAACCTAGAAAACTACGGACTTCAGACACATTTCTAGGAGGTTTCCAGTCAACAATAGCAAAAATCTTACTCGGGTCAACTTTAATACCTCCGGCTGAAACGATATGCCCCAGAAATCCAACCTTTCGGAGGCAAAACTCATATTTACTAAACTTTGCAAACAATTGCTTTTCACGTAGAGTTTGTAACACAATTCTCAAGTGCTAAGTATGTTCAGATTCATCTCGTGAATACATTAGAATGTCGTCAATGAATATAGCAACGAATTTATCTAAATACGGTCTAAATATCTAGTTCATCAGGTCCACACAAACTACGTGAGCATTAGTTAATCTGAAAGGCATAACAAGGAATTCATAATGTCTGTACCTCATTCTGAACCTTGTCTTTGGTACATCTGAGTCTTTAACTCGCAACTGATAATAATCAAACCTCAAGTCAATCTTTGAAAACAATGTTGCACCCAACTGATCAAATAAATCCTCAATTTACGGTAGAGGGTATTTTTTCTTTATAGTCACTTTATTCATTTGTCTGTAATCAATACACATTCTCATCGTGCCATCTTTTTTCTTTACAAACAATACCGGTGCACCCTAGGGCGAATAACTCGGTCGTGCAAAACCTCTGTCAATCAATTCTTATAACTGAGCTTTCAACTCTTTTAATTCTGTTGGAGCCATTCTGTACGGAGCTATCAATGTCGGTGTTGTTCCCGATACTAATTCAATACCAAATCCAACCTCTCTGATCGGTGGCAAACCCGGTAATTCTTTTAGAAATACATCCCAAAACTCACAAACAACAGGTACAAATTCAATATTTGATTCAAACACCTTTGTATCCAATACATATGCAATATATGCATCATAGTCCTCTTTCATACATTTCTGAGCTAGCATAGATGATATCATAGTAGGTAATTCACTCGAATCATCAGACTCAATCTGAAGAAGTTCACCAGTCTGACATTTCAATTTGGTAGTCTTTCATCTACAATTCACAATAGCATCATGCATAGTCAGCCAGTCCATACCCAGAATCACATCAAACTCATCGAATGGTAGAAGCATCAAGTTAGTCGAAAAATAGTAACCTCGAGTCATCAAAGGACAATTCATACAAATCTTATCAACTAAAACAGACTTGCCTAAGGAGTTCGATACTTTAATTACAAACTCTGTAGACTCGACATGTAAACTCTTTTTAAACAATAAATTTATACAGATATACGAATAGGTTGATCTATGATCAATTAAAGCAATCACATTAGTATCATAAAGAGAGAATGTACCAGTAATAACATTTGGGACGACGCTTCTTCATAAGCGCGAATAGCGTAGGCTCTAGCTAACTCTACCACTAGATACATTTCTCGTATTATCTGAATTAGGAATTTTTTTAGTTCATAGTTCCATTGTTTAAAGCACATGTCTTATGCAAGTAACAATTTTTAAAGTTAGTTCGCGGTCATAAATCCACTACAGGCTTAAGTTTCCTACGGGCTTCAGTCTCTAAAAACCTACTGTTTGAGTGGCCCAATATTTAGATATAATTCAGTAATTTAAACAAATGTAAGCACAGAAAACTTAGTTGGCTCGACTCGAGGGCTCGGTGAACCACACTTCAAAAATCCTGCAAAAACTTTTTAATCTACTTGTTTTAAAAACCCAAAATCTAAGGCCCATTTCACAGCCCGAGCTTTGCAACCGGGCTCTGGTACCACTAAATGTAACAACCCCAGACCCGGCCCAGACGTTATGGCTGAATCCAGGAATGTCACAATCGAAGTCATATTTTAAAACGATTTTACTAAGTTAAATTTTGAGGCCTAAAAGCCCAAAAATCCTTGAACATCTTATTAAGTAATGATAAAAACCCATTTTATTATTTTAAGTATTTCGGAAACCATGTTAAACATAAGAAATTTACTCAAGTTTAATAAATAAGTAAACAGTTGAAACAATAATAACAAAACCCAAAAGCTAAAGTCAAATTAGACTATAAGGCTTTATTGCATTCATCAAAAATAAAGCAATTTAAAATCATCTCTTTTGAAGAATTAAAAAAAAAGTCTAAGTATCATGTAATGTGGCCATCCTCGAGTCCTCTCCTACGTCGAGTCGTCTACTAAGGATCACCTAAAACATTTAATAAAAAGGGTGTGAGTTTCGTAACTCAGTGTGTACGACCCTTGGCAATCCAATCAACATGCAATATTACATTGGGCCTAAGCCCTATCAAAATCGGTGGTCTTGGGCCTTAGCCTACAACAATCTCATATCACATCTGTATCACATGAATGCAATGCACTCATCCCAAATCCAACCCTGCACACCATTTCCCTTCCATCCCTACACACCTATGGGGATTTAAATATCAACCCACCCATCCCTACACTCCAAAAGTAGCACCAGTAGCAGCACTACTCAACGTTGCAGCAAAGTTGCTAAGCATATAATGGGCTTAAAGCCACCGGTGGATCCACTGTCGTCAAGCGAGTATGCGATCCTCACATATCTTCCTCCGTATCATCAAACCCACCCAAATGCAACATATATTTCATGAATGCAACATACACAATTTCACACATTAAGTACTTAGGGGTATTATAGTCATTTCACTACCCAGGGGTATTTTCGTAATTCTACCCTACAGGGGTATTTAGGTAATTTTGCAAAACAGAGGTATTTTGGAAATTTTATAAATCAGGGATGTTTTGGTAATTCTGCAAATCAAGGGTATTCTGGTAATTTTACAATTCGAGGGTATTTTAGTAATTTTGTAAATTTAAGGATATTTTGGTAATTTTCAAACTAAGGGTATTTGGTAATTTCTCAAACTAAGGGTATTTTGGTAATTTTCAAATCAGGGGTATTTTGGTAATGTAAGGGTATTTGGTAATTTTCAAATCAGGGGTATTTTGGTCCCTCTCGGGATTTAGTTATGAACTTTGGCCCATTAACAAGTCCTTGCGGCTAAAGTGAACAGACACTACGCACCAGGTAGGATTCCGAGAGAAGAGGAGGTGGGCCACTAGGACCGGTTAAGTACCAAGCTCTCCCTAGATCCAATCCTAGACATGCATATGTCCATTGCCACACTCTAACCCAGCGACTTGTCCCCGGACATGCTGATTATTAAATTAAGTCTTATGCGGTTTAAGAGTTGTTCAGAACTAGGGCTAAAGTCCATTAAACCCTAGCATACTTGTCTACATCCCCATAAAGCCCATCAAGCCCATTTCACGTTTATATAGCCCAATAAGCCCAAATCACATCCTTATGGCCCATTAGGTCCAGATCTCATTCATATGGCCTATTAGACCCAAAATAATTCTAGATCATGTAACATGCATGACTAACTCAATTCATATAACCAAATCAATCAATTTCATCAAACTTAGCCTCAGGGCCCACCGAGCCCATTTAGCCACTTTTGGCTTTTCAGCATTACCGATATCATGTGTGTGTAGTGTTTTTACACACCTGGTTACTGCGATGTGCTATACTATCCTTAGCCTTGAACCTACAACCAACCAACCTTCAATCAATCACCCATACTTAATCAAAATATTTTCCAAAAGTCGTAGCCTTACCGTAACCTTACCGTGTGCCACACGTTCTAGTAGCCCTTCCTTAGCTACTATTCGCGAATCTCCCCAGATCTGCTCCCAGACACATATCATCAAAATCAAGTGACTCATATTCCACATAAGTTACCCCTATAAGCCATACTTACATTTGGCCATCCACTAATCCATAACTGAGACGAGTACACTTACCACTTTGCTAACGATCCTTACCACGCTTGCGATCTCTGAACCCTACCCTTGTTAATATAAGGTTAACGACAATGAGAAGTTAGATAGCCCTTCGGCTTTTAACAAAATGCACTAAGGGGGTTAGCAGAACACTTACCGAATCTAACCTTAAATCTTGCGGCCTAGATAGCTACTGAACGAGATTCGGCTTTTCACCTTGACTGAGAGTAGATACCAATCGATTTGTGATGGAGGAAAACAACACAGGTTTGGCACAAACAGAAATTTCAGCAAGGAAGGCTAATGGTAATTCTGCAATAGGAGAGTTTTGCTATAAGAGAATTCGACAAAAAGAATTCAGCTATAGGAGATTTCTGCAATAGGGAGAGTTCAGCTATAGGAAAATCGATTAAAGGGGGGAAAAGAAAAAAAAATGGAAACTCAAAGAACCTCTCAAGGGAATTCGGCAATGGGGAATTCGACAATGGGAGAAAAGAATGAGGGGAAGAAAAAGAAGAAATAATAGACCCAAGGAACCTTTCAATGAATTGGGCACCCCCTTTTGATAGCCAAAGTCGAATCCTACCTTCCCCCATAGTCTATTTCGACACCAACACATCTACACCTCAATCCCCCTATCTTTTCTCTCTTATCTTTACTTCAAATTTCTCTCCTGAACTCTCCTTTCCAGAGTCCACTCTAGTGCCAATACCTTCCTTTCATGTGCAAAAATAAAACCCCTTAATTTGCCACTCTTATGCCTCGAACCTTGGACCTCCTCACTTGCTAGTAACGCCACCTTGCTACTGGACCATAGGCCCAATTGTGTCATTTTTCTTCTTTAAAAGGCCTACTAACTGAAGTCACAATTCCCTTGGGCTAAAACCAAAATTTTTCCTATACCCTTACTTGATCCCAGATCATCTCCAACACCCCTAAACACTCCAAATTCATTAACCCTCAAAGCCCACATGCCAATTGTCATTTTCTTGCTCGCCTAAAATTTTCCAGAAACCCAAAGCCCAAAGCCCAATAGGCCCAATTCTATTAGGTCCAAATTTGGGGCGTTACAAGTTATGACGTTTGAAGATGACGCTTTTTCGCGAGCACGAATAGCGTAGGCTCTGGCAGGTGCTCTCGCCTCAAATCTCACTTTTGTATCTATTGTTCCTCTCTGACTACCACTCACATTCCCGGTGTTTCTGGGTGGTCTACCCCTAACTGTCGTGTTACTCAGCCTCGCACTCTGAACAGTATCTTTCTCATCTAACTATGGGCAATCTCGAATAAAGTGATCTCGTGATCCACATTTATAGCAAACTCTATAATTGTACTTGCCCGAGCATTCTCTGATATGACGTCTTCCACATTGTCTACACTCGGGCTTATTACTTTTGACACTTCTAACACTTGATTCAATTGGAGTTTGAGTTTTAGAACCAGTATTTTGTTTCACTCGATCCTTACTCGAATGTCCAAATGGAAGATTTGAGTGATTAGTTGCATCTCTGAATCTCTTTGACGAAGATTGATATGACTTATTCATCGACCTTGTTCTTTCATCTCTAGTTTCGAAATCCGCTTTCTTCTTTTCTTTACTAAGCTCTTTAGCTTTGCAAGCTCTTTCAACCAATACTACAAATTCATTCAGATCAAGAATTCCAATCAAAAGTTTAATGTCTTCATTCAAACCTTTACTAAATCGTTTATACATAGTAGTTTTTGTCAAAACACATTCTCGCGTATACTGACTTAATATTACAAATTCCCGCCCGTATTATGTAACAGACATACGGCCCTGTTTCAGCTCTAGGAACTCTTTACGTTTCTGGTCTATAAACTGTTGACCGATATACTTCTTCCAAAATTCAGCTTGAAAGAAATCCCAGGTGATTCTTTCTCTCGAAACCACTGATATCAATGTCTTCCACCAATGATATGTCATATCTCTCAACAATGAAATAGCACATTTTAAGCATTCATCAGGAGTACATGATAATTCATCAAACACTCTAACGGTATTCTCAAGCCAGAATTCAACTCGCTCAGCATCATCATCCATTGTGGCCCTGAACTCTTCGTGTAACACCCCTAACCCGTATCTGTCGTCGAATTTGGGGTCACAAGGTGTTACTTAACAAAATTTGAACACTATGCTTTAAAATTTTGAGCATACAGATATATGAATTAACAATCACAAGCAATATTGCACTTTCAATCCACCATATATAATTAAGCAAATTATGAATCACAAAAATTATATGCGCTTTTAACTATATCAAAATCAACCATTCATTCACGACATGTATACACTTAACCATGTGACTCATATCCAATTCGGCTAGCAAGTAAAATATCATACAAGTTTTTATCCAAACACATATGCAACCTTAATGTCATCATCCTATGGACAAACATAACATTTATGCAACATTTTTAATATGCGTAATAATCTATCATTATGAACCAATATAAAAGCACAGAATGCAACCCTTATATACACTAACCGTCTGTTAATTACCAAGTATAAATCACATTCACTAGCCAATTCTTCTCTCTCTCAACTATATCTACCTCATTTGAACCAAATCAAGACAAATGCAACACATATCAATATGTCATGCTTATCCCAAATGCAACACATCTCTATATAATAGGCATATTACTTATTTAATATACTACATGTTATAACTCATCATGCATCCGTCATTTTCTTCACTGTTAAAACACATGACAACACACCACAACATGTATATCACATGACCACTTTCCATACATGATTAAACCATGACCGAGTTTCACATCCCTTAATATTATAATCAGGCCATTATATTATGATGAACATAGGAATTAAACTTGATCAAAAGATATAGCCATTTTCGCAAGGCTATACATATATACAAGACCGAATGTCCTTTGTCAAAACCTTAGTCTAACCTATACACGCCTTCGATTCAAAACTAAGATTAAGTACCAAAAAGGGGTGATAGTGTGGTTGACTTTTCAGACGATCCTCAGATGCTCGTAGCTTGATCAAAATCTATAAAATAGAACAAAGAGCACACACGGAGTAAGCTTACTAGCTTAGTAAGTCTTAAGCAAATTTAAGTGAAATAATTCAATTTAACACCTAAACTTTCCAAGTCAAATACTTAATATTACTTCAAACTTTAACAAATCACACATATGATATCACATTACCGAACTTCAATATCGTATTTAACTTAACATTTCTCGTTATCCTACCTTTAACAAATAGTTCATTAATTCAACTCAAAATTCAATTGATAAGCATCCATTTCTTGCAAAATACTCAATTCATATGCACATCATTTTAAGTGGAATCATATACAAGAGCATATATATACGCTTATTTACTTCACATCTTATCACTCTAAAGGTTCAATATGCACGAAATATCAATATGATTTCCTAACCAAACTTCCGAATATACATACATAATCATATACCACATTTTCGCCCCACATCACATATATTTATATATATATAAACTCAATTAAACAACTCACAGATACTTACCTTTACGGCTTTGTAATTTAATTCATACGAATAAGCTTAAGTTTGTCCTTTCATCAACATAAGTCCACCAATTTATATGCATAAGCTCGTATTTAAAAATCACCGACATTTAGCCTGGTAGGCAATAAGCCCGAAACCTTTCACCGGCACGAGGCCTACTAGGCTCGGAACCCGATACGTTTCACCGGCACAAAGCCTGCTAGGCATTAAGCCCGATACTTTTAACCGGCACAAAGCCTGCTACGCATTAAGCCCGATACTTTCGATATAATTCAAATATAACATGCGCCGTGCTTAATTCAAATCACTTGTACAAAATGAAATCAACTAGGTTTAACTACCATTCTTAATCAAATCTTTATGTCACATTTGGCTATGATTAAATTTCAATCCAACAGTTCAAAGTTCGACATGTAAACTATATTACGAACAATATTTATAGTAATAACTTGCTTAAGGACTTACCTCGACCGTCGATGGATAACGTATACCGACTATTCGATGATCTTCGCCTTTCCCCGATCCAAATCCGTTTTTCTTTGTTCTTGATCTAAACACATTAAAATTCAGCTCATTCAAGTACATTTCATTTTAATTTAGTTCCAAAATACATAAACAATCAAATTACCATTTTACCCCTATTATTTCATATTTTTGTAATTTGGTCCTATTTGCACAAAACACAAAATACACAAAATTTCACTATAACACTTAAGGGCTGAATGTTCATAGAGACTATTCTAGTCCATTTATTTAATTTATTTTGCATTTTAGCCCCCTCAAAAATTCATTTTTGCAATTTAGCCCAAAATACTTAAATTCACTATAATTCCCAATACAAAACATACTAATCTTTAACATATCTTTAATTTAAAATTATCAAACATCAGAAACCACATGAACATATCAATGGCCAAATATCACATACACACTAATCTCAAAAAATTTAGCATGGGTCAGATAATATACGAAGCAACGATCACAAAAACATAGAAATTATCAAAAATCGAGCTAAAATTCATACCTAATTGAGCTTGATGATGGTCGAATGTTTTAAGCCTTTAAACCCTTTTTTCTTAGCTAACTCACGGCAAGAGAAGAACAAGAACAACTAAAATGGCTTTTAATTTCATAAATATAACATATAATAACATTTTTTTATGTTTTACCATTTTAACCTTTAATTAATAATAAAAACAACTTATAATATAAGGTTACACTTTACCTTTGCCACCCACTAACTCATAAAATGGGTTAACTACTCTTTTAATACTCCATATTAAAAAGTCATCATCATTCTAGCACTTTACACTATAATTTATAACTTTTACACTTTACGCGATTAAGTCTTTTTTATTTAATCAAGCACACAAACGATTAATTTTTTCTACGAAACTTTCACACATTAATTCACATATAATAAGCACAAAATATAATATTTAAAAATATTTCAGACTCGAATTCGTGGTCTCGAAACCACCGTTCCGATTAGGGTCAAATTTGGACTGTTACAACTCTCCCCCCTTAGGGATTTTCGTCCCCGAAAATCTTACCTTAAACAAAGTCGGATATTGTTGCCTCATTGAATCCTCAGGCTCCCACGTAGCCTCTTCAACTCCGTGACGATTCCATAGTACTTTCACTAATGGAATTCTCTTGTTTCTCAACTCTTTCATTTCTCTAGCTAAAATACGGATCAATTCTTCCTCATACGTCATATCGGATCGGATTTCAATCTCAGACGGAGTGATCACATGTGACGGATTTGATCTATATCTACGAAGCATCGAAACGTGAAATACATTCTGTATCTTTTCTAATTCAGAGGGCAACTTCAATCTATAAGCAATAGGCCCAATACGTTCGATGATCTCATACGGTCCGATGAATCTCGGACTTAGTTTGCCTTTCCGACCATATCAGAGTACCTTCTTCCACGGAGAAACTTTCAAGAATATCCGGTCTCCGACCTGAAACTCAATGTCTTTACGTTTCAAATCAGCGTAGGACTTTTGACAATCCGAGGCAGCTTTCAAACTATCTCTGATTATAGTCACTTTCTATTCCGTTTCTTTAATCAAATTAACCCGTGTAACTTCTTTTCACTGAGCTCGGTCCAGTACAACGGTGTACGACACTTGCGGCCATATAGAGCTTCGTAAGGTGCCATTTTGATACTAGATTGAAAACTGTTATTATAAGCAAATTCAATCAAAGGTAAGTATATTTCCCACGTACCTTCAAACTCAAGGATGCAACATCTCAACATGTCCTCAAGTATCTGAATGGTTCGTTCAGACTGGCCGTCTGTCTGCAGATGAAAGGATGTGCTAAAGTGGAGTTTAGTACCTAGAGCATCTTGCAACTTCTTCCAAAACCCCAACGTGAATCTCGGGTCTCTGTCTGAAACAATAGAACTCGGCACACCATGTAATCTCACAACTTGAGATACATACAACTCAGCAAGTTTATCGAGCGAATAGTCCGTACGAACCGATACAAAGTGAGCTGATTTGGTCAGTCTATCCACTATAACCCAGACTACGTCTTTCTTGCTCGGTGTCTAGGCAAACCGGATACAAAATCCATAGTGATTCTGTCCCATTTCCATTCAGGAATCATGATCGGCTGAAGTAACCCAGAAGGCACTTGATGCTCTGCTTTTACTTGCTGACAAATTAAACACTTTGAAACAAATTCAGATATATCTCGTTTCATGCCTGGCCAGCAATAGAACTGTTTCAAATCATTATACATTTTCATGCTACCGGGATGTATCGATAATCGACTATTATAAGCCTCGTTCAAAATCATCTGAATCAATTCCACATTCTCTGGGACACATATTCGGCCTCTGAAGTTCAAACAATCATTTCCATCAATTTGAAACTCTGACTCTGCATCATTTTCACACTGAGCTCGTCTAGCAATCACATCTTTGTCAATATTTTGTGCATCACAAATTTGTTGTATAAACATCGGACTTGCTTTTAACTCGGCTATGATCGAACCATCACCAGACATAACCATATGTGCGTTCAACGCACGAAGAGCAAACAATGATTTTTGACTTAATGCATCTGCGACAACGTTAGCTTTTCCCGGATGGTAGTCAATCACCAATTCATAGTCTTTCAATAGCTCTAACCATCTGCGTTGTCTCAAGTTCAGATCTTTCTGAGTCATCAAATACTTCAGACTTTTGTGATCCGATAAAACATGACATTTCTCAGTGAATAAGTAATGACGCCAAATTTTCAATGCGAAAACAATGGCTGCTATTTCCAGATCATGAGTTGGATAATTTCTTTCATGAGGCTTCAATTGTCTCGAAGCGTAGGCTATGACTTTGCCTTCCTGCATCAAAACGCAACCCAAACCATTCAAAGAAGCATCACTATAAACAATAAATCCTTTACCCGATTCAAGCGGAGCTAACACTGGAGCTTCCGTCAAAAAGGCTTTCAACTGATCAAAGCTTTTCTAGCACTTACCCGACCATTCAAATTTAACGTCTTTCTGTAATAGCTTTGTCAACGAGGTTGCTATTATAGGAAAACCTTTCACAAATCGTCTGTAGTAACCCACAAGTCCCAGAAAGCTTCGAATCTCAGGAACATTCTTTGGTGGCTTCCAATCAAGTATAGCCGATATTTTGTTTGGATCAACCTGAATACCTGACGCTGAAACAACATGTCCCAAAAAGCTGACTTCATTCATCCAAAATTCACGCTTACTAAACTTTGCATACAACTGCTGATCTCGAAAAGTTTGTAGCACCAATTTCAAATGCTCTGCATGCTCGATTTCATCTCTGGAGTAGATCAGGATATCATCTATAAACACCACCACAAACCGATCCAAAAACTGTCTGAAAATTCGATTCATCAGATCCATAAAAATAGCAGGTGCATTAGTAAGTCCAAAAGGCATAATAGAAACTCAAAATGTCCGTACCTCGTTCGGAATGCAGTCTTGGGCACATCTGAATCTCTGACTCACAATTGATAATAACCCGATCTCAAATCTATCTTTGAGAACACTGAAGCCCCTTTTAACTGGTCAAACAAATCATCAATTCGAGGTAACGGGCATTTATTCTTTATTGTCACTTTATTCAGCTGTCGATAATCAATACACATTCGCGTAGTCTCGTCTTTCTTTTTCACAAACAGAACTGGTGCACCCCAAGAAGAGAAACTCAGTCGTGTAAAGCCCTTATCTGTCAACTCTTGCAACTGTGCTTTCAACTCTTTCAACTCAATAGGTGCCATCCGATATGGAGCTATCGAGATCGGAGTCATCCCCGGTACTAATTCAACGCCAAACTCAATCTCTCATACTGGTGGTAAACCCGGTAATTCTTCAGGAAACATATCTGGGTATTCACACACAACCGGTACAGATTCAATATGTCTTTTAGACACTTTACTATGCAATGCATAGGCCAAATAAGCTTCGCATCCTTTTCTCACATACTTTTGGGTTAGCATCAAGGATATTACTGTAGGTAACCCATTTAAATCACTAGATTCAACTCGGATGATCTCACCGTTCTGGCATCTCAAATTAATAATCTTTCTTTTGCAATTCACCACTGCATCATGTAAAGTTAACCAGTCCATTCCAAAAATTATATCGAACTCGTCAAAAGGCAACAACATTAAGTCGGCCGGAAAGCAGGAATCCTGAATCATCAACGGGCAACCTTTACACACTTTATCAACGAGTACATATCTACCCAAAGGGTTGGACACACGGATTACAAACTCAGTAGACTCAACTGGCAGAGTCTTACTGGATACTAGAGTTTCACACACATATGAATGAGTCAAACCAGGATCAACCAATGCAATCACAGTAGTATCATAAAGTGTGAAAGTACCGATAATAACATCTGGGGAAGAAGCATCCTCTCTGGCTCGTATAGCATAAGCTCTAGCTGGAGCTTTACCCTCTGATCGAACTGTAATGTCCTTCGTCCCTCTCTAACTGCCACCTACATTGCACGAATATGCGGGTGGTGCGCGCCTATCTTTGTGTATTTGCTCGATTTAGTGTTCTAAGCCGTATTTTGCTCAGCTAGCATCGGGCATTCTCGAAAGAAATGGTTCGACGATCCACATTTAAAGCAGGACCGATCATGAAATCTACAACTCCCAGAATGCCACTTCCCATAATGTTTGCACTCAGCCGGTTCAGCGGAACATTAACAACACTAGCCATCGAAGTAGCTCGGGAACTCACTGGAGGTCGATCACGTTTAGGCAAGTCTGAAGTAGCTTTATGTCAGCTGAAGTCATCTCTAAACATCTTAGGCACTGAATGGAAAGTCTTACTCGATGATCTTTTACGAGTGTCTCTAGCTTACCTTTTGACCTTTCTTTTCTCTTTTCCAGAGCTCTTGACTTTGCAAGCTCATTTCGACTAGTACCACGAACTCTTTGATTTCAAGAATGCCAACAAGCAACTTTATGTCTTCATTCAGACTGTCTTCAAATCTTTTGCACATAATGGCTTCAGTTGATATTCACTCTCGGGCATAACAGCTTAATCTAACAAACTTTCGCTCATATTCTGTCACAGTCATACGACCCTGTTTTAATTCCAAAAATTCTTTTCATTTTTAATCGATGAATCTCTGACTGATATATTTCTTACGGAACTCGATCTGGAAGAAGTCCCAAGTCACTTTTTCTTTCGAAACCACTGATACTAGTGTGTTCCACCAGTGATAGGCAGTGTCCCGAAGTAGAGATATAGCAAACTTTAGGCATTCATCTAGAGTACAGGATAGCTCGTCAAGTACCCATATAGTATTATCAAGCCACGTCTCATCTCACTCTGCGTCATCATTACCACTGGCTTTGAATTCTTCGGCCCCATATTTCCTGATTTTATCAACGGGAGGCCTACTAGATCTCATCGTGAAACACCCCAAACTCGGCCCACGAGCCTTGACCGGATCTGGTATGTTCCTTGAGTAAACGGTTCAAAACTTGTTCGTTCCTTAGGAAAAATTCGAGTGGTTTTGAAGAAAATTTGTGTTGAGTTCAATTGAAAACATTGTTATTTTTGAAATCAGGAATTTATTAAAATCTTGTTTTAAATTAGAAGACATGCCGAATTTGTTAAAGATTTATCTTTAAATTGGAAATCATTTGTATTTAGATGTCAAAACATTTGAAGGTTTATTTTAAGAAAGATTACTTAAGCGTTAATTTAATAAAATTTGTATCGTACCAAAATAATTAAAATGCAAACGTAAACAGTTCATACTATGGTCTTATTACATCAAAAACAAAACCCGAATAAATCCAAATACGTAAAAGAAAATAGAAAGTCCAAATTAAAAATAAACTCTGAGCTGAGCATGGCCACCACTAAGCTCCTGACGACTCGGTCCATTACTGAGCGTCACCTGAAAACATATCCCACAACGTGGTGAGTCAAACAGACTCAGTGTATAACAACCAGACTAAGTCCTAATGATTCAGGCATATCAGATCATACATATACATATCACAATTTACAAATAATGATACATTCCCGAACCCACACCTAGATACCATCCACTACACATCACCCGTACCAACCTTCACACCGTGGGGGCTACTAAGTCAACCCTCCATCCGCTACACATCATCGAAGGCAGTCGCTGCAGACGATGTGCTCATCGCCCTTATATATATTGTGGCATTGCCACCAGATAAAATTTTATGACATGAGTCACCACATTCAGATTATGTGACCGAAATCACCACATTCAAATATTGTGAAATAAACCCCCAGATCACTTCCCCTTTCCAAATCACCCTTATGCCCCATGTCATACAAATCATACAATTACTATGTCTTATGCCTTAATTCACATTCTTATCAATATTCACATGTGTCATAACAGATATTCATGATATCATAACTACAGTAGTAGTAAATTAATGTACCTGAGTACTTTGTACCATTGCATGGTACCCTTAGCCACATCTTATTTACTCTTATTAACACATTTAATAAAACATGACCATAAATCTATTAAGGCTTAGTGCGGGGTACACACCTGGTTTACTTAACGCTTAACTGAAATCCCGAATATCCCGATCTAGAACTCTAGATCCTTAGTTCCTATATTTGGCCAACCTAAGCATGTTAGCAACAAGCCATTCGGCTAAAATAGTCAAATCCTGAAGGATTAACGCAACCAACTTCTTACCTTGCTGCCGATTTGACTACTAATCAAATCCCGAAAACTTTGTGATGCCTCTTCTTGCAATCGGCTAGACACTAAATCACTGAACTAGTTAGTTTTTGGCTTTTGAATAAAGTATAGATCTAGATCATTGTTTATAGCCTTGGTCGAATATCAGATTCACTTACCTTGTGAATCTTAAATCCCGAAAAGTGCTACTTGCTCTTGATGCTGTCGAGATCCCTATAGATACATGTTAGATTCAGCCTTTTCCACAAAATCTATTAAAATGGCCTATGGCCGAATATCACCTTATAGCTTGCCTTAAATCTTGAAATCCCGAAGACCTTCTCCTTATAATCGACTATAGGCAAATCCCAAAAGATCTTTCCAAGTTTCGGAAACCAAGAATGTTGATGGAATTAGTTCTTAACTTTCGGCCAAAAGAAAAAGAATTGAAAATCGCATAACCACTAATCTTACCCTTAATACTGTAATCGACGGCTCCCTTGCTTGAATCCACAGAGAAATTCGGCTATGAGCTAGAAAGAATTTGCTTTTGGCTTTTGGAAGAAAGAAGAAGGGAAAGGTTGACAATGAAGATTCGGCTTCAACAAAGATGAAAAGGGAAAAGCTTGAGGGTTTCGGCAATGGTGGAATATAGATTTGGCTAGCACAAGGAATATTTCGGCTTGACAAAATAAAAGAGAAAAGAAGGAGATGTCTAGAGAGAAAAGGGGTGAAAATTTTGGCACAAATGTGAGAAGTGAGAAGAGAACAAATTTTCGGCACACCTATCCTACCAAAGCCAAAATTACCAACCAAAACACTCCTTATCAGCTTCCTCGTTTTTCTCTTATTTTCCCTCATCTTTACCCATCAAAAATATTTGAATAATTTAGCAATTATCCTTGTTCTTAGCCAAATTTTAAAAGAGAGTTTAATCGCATCTAAAGCTCATCTAAATGAAGTCCCTATGCCGTCCACCTCTCTCCCTTTTTGCCGAAAATAAATGCCCCAAAATGTTGCTTTCCTTGTGACTCGAACCCTGGCCCTTTTGTACATGCTTATGGCGTCACTTACAGAGGCTTTAAGTGGCGCCTCCTTGCCACTTTAACAGGCCCATTTTTGTGTCTAATTTCACCTACAACTTCTCTTAAGGCCTCCTCTGCCTAGCTTCCTCTTTTAAACTTAAAACTTAATATTTTCTAAGGCATTTTCCTATATTCTAAGGTTCACAAAATTCATAAAACATATTCACAACACACATAATCATGCTACTTCATTCAATTAAGCAATAATGCATAAGCCCAAAATCCCGGATGTTACACATCGGATCTATCATCGGGGGTGCTGAAGGTACCAGAGTTGGATTATTCGGGGGTGGGGGTGGTTGTACAGCTGGGTTATTCTGAACAAACTGGGTAAACCATTCATTCATCATCTGGTAGAAGGCCTGCTTAGCCTCCCCCTCGTGGCTACACGAGACAGGTCGGGAGTCTACCGGTGCGGACACGTGTACGAGACCAGGTGCTACGCTCTCTACATCATCAGCTACGGCTTTGTTAGGATTAGAATCCATTTACTATATAAAACAAAATTGGAAATGTCAGAAGTCACCACACTATCGTATATACAATAAAGGAATGTATAGCTAGACTCTCATGCGCTACGGTAGTCCTACAATTGACTAAACCGTAAGCTCTGATACCAGTCAAATGTAACACCCTAACCCGTATCCGTCGCTAAATTTTGGGTCACAAGGTGTTACTTAACAAAATTTGAACACTATGCTTTAAAATTTTGAGCATACAGATATATGAATTAACAATCACAAGCAATATTCCACTTTCAATCCACCATATATAATTAAGCAAATTATGAATCACAAAAATTATATGCGCTTTTAACTATATCGAAATCAGCCATTCATTCACGGCATGTATACACTTAACCATGTGACTCATATCCAATTCGGCTAGCAAGTAAAATATCATACAAATTTCTGTCCAAACACATATGCAACCTTAATGTCATCATCCTATGGACAAACATAACATTTATGCAACATTTTTAATACGCGTAATAATCTATCATTATGAACCAATATAAAAGCACAAAATGCAACCCTTATATACACTAATCGCATGTTAATTACCAAGCATAAATCACATTCACAAACCGATTCCTCTCTCTCTCAACTATATCTACCTCATTCGAACCAAATCAAAATAAATGCAACACATATCAATATGTCATGCTTATCCCAAATGCAACACATCTCTATATAATAGACATATTACTTATTTAATATACTACATGTTATAACTCATCAAGCATCCGTCATTTTCTTCATTGTTAAAACACATGACCACACACCACAACATGTATATCATGTGACCAATTTCCATACATGATTAAACCATGACTAAATTTCACATCCCTTGATATTATAATCAAGCCATTATATTATGATGAACATAGGAATTAAACTTGATCAAAAGAAATAGCCATTTTCGCAAGGCTATACACATATACAAGACCGAATGTCCTTAGCCTAAACCTTAGTCTAACCTATACATGCCTTCGATTCAAAACTAAGATTAAGTACCAAAAAGGGGTGATAGTGTGGTTGACTTTTTCGACGATCCTCAAATGCTCGTAGCTTGATCAAAATCTATAAAACAGAACAAAGAGCACACACGGAGTAAGCTTACTAGCTTAGTAAGTCTTAAGCAAATTTAAGTAAAATAATTCAATTTAACACCTAAAATTTCCAAGTCAAATACTTAATATTACTTTAAACTTTAACAAATCACACATATGATATCACATTACCGAACTTCAATATCGTATTTAACTTAACATTTCTCGTTATCCTACCTTTAACAAATAGTTCATTAATTCAACTCAAAATTCAATTGATAAGCATCCATTTCATGCCAAATACTCAATTCGTATGCACATCATTTTAAATGGAATCTATACGCTTATTTACTTCACATCTTATCACTCTAAAGGCTCAATATGCACGAAATATCAATATGATTTCCTAACCAAACTTCCGAATATACATACATAATCATATACCACATTTTCGCACCACATCACACACACACACACACATATATATATAAACTCAATTAAACAACTCACAGATACTTACCTATACAGCTCTGTAATTTAATTCATACGAATAAGCTTAAGTTTGTCCTTTCGTCAACATAAGTCCACTAATTTATATGCATAAGCTCGTGTTTAAAAATCACCGGCATTTAGCCTGGTAGGCAATAAGCCCGAAACCTTTCACAGGCACGAGGCCTGCTAGGCTCGAAGCCCGATACATTTCACTGGCACAAAGCCTACTAGGCATTAAGCCCGATACTTTTCACTGGCACAAAGCCTGCTAGGTATTAAGCCCGATACTTTCGATATAATTCAAATATAACATGCGCCGTGCTTAATTCAAATCACTTGTACAAAATGAAATCAAGTAGGTTTAACTACCATTCTTAATCAAATCTTTATGTCACATTCGGCTATGATTAAATTTCAATCCAACAGTTCAAAGTTCAACATGTAAACTATATTATGAACAACATTTACAGTAATAACTTGCTTAAGGACTTACCTCGACCGTCGATGGATAACGTATACCAACTACTCGATGATCTTCGAGTTTCCCCGATCCAAATCCATTTTTCTTTGTTCTGGATCTAAACACATTAAAATTCAGCTCATTCAAGTACATTTCATTTTAATTTAGTCCCAAAATACATAAACAATCAAATTACCATTTTACCTCTACTATTTCATGTTTTTGCAATTTGGTCCTATTTGCACAAAACACAAAATACACAAAATTTCACTATAACACTTAAGGGCCGAATGTTCATAGGGACTATTCTAGTCCATTTATTTAATTTATTTTGCATTTTAACCCCCTCAAAAATTCATTTTTGTAATTTAGCCCAAAATACTTAAATTCACTATAATTCCCAATACAAAACATACTAATCTTTAACATATCTTTAATTTAAAATTATCAAACATCAAAAACCACATGAACATATCAATGGCCGAATATCACATACACACTAATCTCAAAAATTTTAGTATGGGTCAGATAATATACGAAGCAACGACCACAAAAACATAGAAATTATAAAAAACCGAGCTAAAATTCATGCCTAATTGAGCTTGATGATGGCCGAATGTTTTAAGCCTGTAAACCCCTTTTTCTTAGCTAACTCACAGCAATGGAAGAACAAGAACAACTAAAATGGCTTTTAATTTCATATAATATAACATATAATAACATTTTTTTATGTTTTACCATTTTAACCTTTAATTAATAATAAAAACAACTTATAATATAAGGTTACACTTGACCTTTGCCACCCACTAACTCATAAAATGGGTTAATTACTCTTTTAATACTCCATATTAAAAAGCCATCATCATTCTAGCACTTTACACTACAGTTTATAACTTTTACACTTTACACGATTAAGTCTTTTTTTATTTAATTAAGCACAGAAACAATTAAATTTTTCTACGAAACTTTCACACACACTATTTCACATATAATAAGCACAAAATATAATATTTAAAAATATTTCAGACTCGAATTCGTGGTCCCAAAACCACCGTTCCGATTAGGGTCAAATTCGAACTGTTACACTTCGGCCCTGTACTTTCTAATTTTATCCACATGAGGTTTACTCAATCAAATCAGATCTACAACTTGTGACACTACAGGAACTTGCGGGGTTGGAGGTTGTTGAGCAGCCGGATTCATTCGAACAAACTCGGTAAACCACTCACTCATTATTTGGAAGAATGCTTGCTTTGCCTCTCCTCGTGACTACTGGCTATCGGCCTTGATTCAGCCGACGCTGTCCCTTGAGCGGGAGCAGGCGCATTACTTTCAACATTGTCATCTATTGCTCTAACGGGATCCATTTGCTATATAAAAACACATTTTTAACTGTCAGGAATCATCACACTATCACAGGGATATATAGGGCATGTATAGCTAGACTCTCACATGCTACGTTAGTCTTAGAATCGACTAAATTGTAGCTCTAATACCAATAAAATGTAACACCCCTAACCCTTACCCGTCGCTGGACTAGGGTTATGAGGTATCACCAATCAAATCAAAACCTTTAACCTTTATAGTTCATACAACATTATATCCTAACCAATCATCGTCACTAAGTCCCTTAATAAGGTCTACAAGACCTTAAACATGCATTGGAAAGGGGTCGAGACTAAATTGAGCTCATACGAAATTTTTCAAAAAACTTAATATTTTTCAAAGCTATAGAGGTCACACGCCCGTGTGGGCAGGCCGTGTGCCTCACACGGCCTCAGACACACCCTTGTGTCCAAGCCGTGGCAAAACAGGGCATACATACTAACTTGTCCACACGGTCGATGACATGCTTGTGTGCTTAACCCGTGGTCGACATTGACTTATTTCACACGGCCAGTCACACGCCTGTGTGCCCAGTGTCTCAATTTGAAAACTTAAGAGACATAGTCGAGCCACAAGCCCGTGTGCTCGATCGTGTGGGCAAATATAGGCCATTTGCAAGTCCAATTTGCTACCCACACTCTAGGTCACACCTACAAGCATCAAACCATATAATTTCATACACCAAATGGCATCCAAACATACTAAACATGGCATAGTTTAAACTTTTAACATCATCATTCATTTCCGTATACAACTTCAACTCAACTTACCAATCAAAATCATATAATCCATTCATCATTCAATCCTTACCAAATCTCAACATGAAACATACCATTTCCATTATACTAATTCATGCCATAATGGTCATTCACATTGAACACACATACACATATTAACCATCCTTTTCAGATATCCAAATCATATACCAAAATCATTAAACTATCAAGCCATATCACATGGCAAGATCTATACATCTCAAACATACCAAAATCAATAGCATATACATGCCATATACCAAATATACGACTTCGAAAGTACCAAAATATATAGCTGATAGTGTGATTGAGTCACTGACGATCCCTGGAGCCGAGCTAGCTTTAATGACACTGTAAAGTAGAGAAACACTTCACACAGTAAGCTTAAAAGCTTAGTAAGTTCGTCATATAATACATTTAACTTAACCATTCGAATTCAATATACAAATAAACTATCACATGGTTCAATTCACAATGATATACAATTCTCATTCATAGTCATTACTCACATAATCATCCATTTATTCATATACGATATCATCAACCACATAGGTTCTGTACATACCTGTGCAAACACTTTATTAACGATCACTTTTGTTACTCAAAGCTCAATACCATAATTCGTTCAATCTTCATTAATCATTCGATTTACTCGCACACTTAGTGCCAATTTCTTAGCCGAAGCTTTAATATCATAGCACACTTAGTGCCTTTACATTAAACTGAATTTAACTCGGTATCACACACACAGTGCCAATCAATATGGTCGATGCTCTCTTTATTTCGCACACTTAGTGCCTTTCATCGCTGTATCAATTCTATTTACGCACACTTAGTGCCACATCTCTCAAATCCACATATAATATTACTAATTCATCAATTACACATTCATTCATTACATAACACATAAACATGATTTAACCAATTCGTATTATACACAAACTTACCTCAGACGTAAAATCACGATTCAAGTCGATCAGTCGAGCACTTTATTCTCAATTTATTTCATTTATTTCACATTTTAGTCCTTCAATTTACACTTTTCTCAATTTAGCCCAAAATAATCAAATTCATCAAAAATTCAAAGACAAAATATGTTAACCCAATATTAAACTTTCATATTCCACCAACTATCAACATAAAGCTCACATATTCATCAATGGCACATCTCAAAATCATCACAAAATTTTAAAGTTAAGACATGGGCTTGATAGTACGCTAAGCAACGATCACAAAAATGTAGAAATTATCAAAAATCGAGCTCAAAGCACTTACCAATTGAAGCTTACAAGTGTCGAACCCTAAATGAACGTAAAAGCTTTCTTTTTCTTCTTCAAATTCTGCTAAGTGATGTTAATGAAGAGAAAATGGCTTTTGTTTTATTTAATATTAACTTAATACATAGTTTACCATTTTATCCTTGGTTATTAAACCATTTAATCAACAATTTTATGCCTATTTATGTCCATCCAATCTATTAATGGCTTAATAACAACATAAGGACTTCTCATTTAAGAAGCCATGCCAATTAAGCACTTTAACAGCTAGCACACAACTTTTGCATTTTATGCGATTAAGTCCTTTTTCGCAATTCGACACACAAACAATAAAATTTTCATACAGAATTTTCACACATGCTTAATCACATACCGTAAACACTAAAAATAATATTAAAATATTTTTTTGAACTCGGATTTGTGGTCCTGAAACCACTATTCTGACTAGGGTATAAACTGTGCTGTTACAGGGTTTGCTTACACAAGTTGACGGTCCGAATGTAGCTACACGATGCTGCTCACACAAGCTGACGAGTATCCGCAACAAGTGTCGAAACTCAGCCATCAGTAGGACATTTAGGTATAGCACCCGAAAAATGGTAACCCTAATGACATGTCATTTGTATGATATATATTCTTAAGATTTAAACGGGACTCGATAGTCACCGTAACGCCATTGGATTTCTGTCAAGACATGATTTGATGAATAGCATAATAGCATTTTAATCAAATAACGTTAAAACACTATTTAAATAAACAAACTTACTTCGAATGCAAAGAGAACAAAATAGAACCAACTTGTCTGAGACTTTATCTTTCCCTCGATCTAAATCCGTATGAGGCTTAACTTGATCTAAATAAACAAATTTAATCCATTTAATATTCATTCTATTCAATTCAGTCCAAAATTCATACTTTTGCAAAATTCATTCTATTCTATCATATATATTCCTAAGATTCAAAAGGGACTCGATAGTCGTCGTAACGTTATTGGATTTTCGCCATGACATGATATGATGAATAGCATAATATCATTTAAATCAAAAACATTAAAATGCTATTTAAATATACAAAGTTACTTTGAATGCAAAGACAACGAAATAGAACCTACTAGTCCGAGACTTTATCTTTCCCTCGATCTAAATCCTTACGAGGCTTAACTTGATTTAAATAAACAAATTTAATTCATTTAATATTCATTCTATTCAATTTAGTCCAAAATTCATACTTTTGGAAAATTATGCTTTTTCCCCTATTATTTAAAGTTCGTAAATTGAAATTCATGCAATTTCATCCACATACCATGCTAGTCGATTTACCTAGGGACTCATATCAACCCAAAAAAAGCACCAATCCACAATTTCATCGCAGTATTTTACTACTTTTACAAAATAATCCCTAAATGATAATTTCATCAAAAAGCACTTTACAAAAGTTGTTTATTTAACAAGGACTCATAATCTTTCATAAATTTTCAAGAATAAAACAAACACATTTACGGAAAAACCTTAACACATTTACGGAAAAACCTTACTCCTTTAACAATTTTGCAAATTAGTCCCTGGGCTAGCTAGATTAAGCTACAGTGATCGCAAAAACATAAAAATCATTAAAAATGAGACAAAGTATCACTTATATGCACAAGAAGACTTGGCCGAACCGTGAAACTTCTTCAATGGAGTTTCTAAGTTTAAATTTCAGTGGATGGATGAATTTTGGAAGACAACATTTTGTTATAATTTATTTTACTTAACTTATTTATTAAATTACTTATTTAGCCTTATTACTAGCCTTTAAAATCACTTATTTAGTGTCTATATAAGTCCACTAGCAATAAAAATGGTCTATTTACCACATAAATCCCTCAACCATTTAATTTCATAGCTAATAGATACTTTCAACTATTAGAACTTTACTTTTAGACCTTTTTCAATTTAGTCCTTTTTAATTAATTAAGCATGCAAACGATAGAATTTCTTAACAAAATTTTTATAGGACAATACTATCATACTGTAGACATTAAAATAATAATAAAATAACTATTTTTACGTCAAATTTGTGATCCTGAAAACACTATTTTGATTTCACTAAAAATGGGATGTTACACCATGCTCCATAGAAAATAAACATCAGTTATACTGACAGCGTCGGTGTTTTCCCTCCGACCGATCAAAGTGTGAGCCAAGATAGCATGAATATAGCGTTAGGCCAGAAGTAGGGAAGTCGCCTTCGATTGGCACGCATCATAGGGTGTCGTACTCATAGTAAGGTCGGCCCAGAATAAAGAGGGCGAGTAGTGAACGTGTCAGTGTAAAGTGAGAAAATCCACAACACCCATGAACTCCTAAGTGTAAATTCCTAATGCAGCTTTGAACTCTGGGCGCTCATATAACGTGTTGTGCCACCAAGTCTGAAAGTAATAGTACATAGCTCATCGAGTATTGACATCACTTGTTGTAATAGGAATGTTGAACAAAACTCAAGAGTAAGCCCTGAGTAGGTGGGCTCGATCATGGAGAGAAATTGGTCCTAAGGAGCTGTGGCAATCAATGTGTGGACGCAATCAGCTAGTTGGACCTACTCTAAGCGGCCCAATCAATGCAACGACCTAATCTAAACGGCCTCTGTCGAAGATACTAATATAGGTCCTCTTGAAAACCCTAAGAAAGTCGGAGGCACATATGGTTTCCATCGATAGAAGTGCCCGACGTTGAGGTTATGCCCAGAGTCTTTCGCTTTTTTGAAGCGGGGACGGTGACCTTCGATTTCCTTCTTGTGTTAGTTATGGTGTATCTGCAAGAAAAGATGACAAAATAACAATTTCAATATTCAATGTAGAAGCACGAGTTGACACAATTGGTCAACTAAAATAAGCACAAAATGAAAGTCGAATTCAAATAAAATCCCAAATCACAAGATCGAACACCCAACTAAAAAAACAATTGAATCCAACTGTCACATAAAATAAGCAACAATAATAAAATAATAATAATAGAAACAAAACCCGAACATAATAAAATTATAAATTATCAACTCCTAACATAACTACAACAATACCAAAATGATTGATAATCATAACAAAAATAAAACTACTAAACATAAAAATGATAATGATAATAATAAAAATAAATGAAAATAATAAATCAACAAAAACAAAAAGAGCATACTAATTCAAATCACCAAAACAAACTACGATAGCTAAAATATCAAGGCAATAATAAGAAGAAGAGTAATAAACATAATAATAATAATAATAATAATAATAATAATAATAATAATAATAATAATAATAATAATAATAATAAAACAAATAAAAATAAATAAAATTAGAAAAAGTATAATAAATAAAAATAAAATAAAGAACAAGGGTAAAATGGGAAGAACGACGAAAGCTGGTGGTGGTGGCTGAAAGTTTGCGTGGCTGTGTGAGAGAATGGTGGAGCACAGATGGTAGGGAAAATGAGAAAGGAGTGGGGGTGAAGGTCTCGATTAGGGGAAGGAAGAGGGAAGGGGAAAGGAAAAAGGAAAAGGTGTAACATCCTGGATTATAACCTATGCATTAGTATGTCTTATGTGTTATGGAAGTGATGTGTGCATTTTTCGAATCTTGGAAATGTAAGGAAATGTCTTGGAAATGTAAGGAAATGTCTTGCCTGGGAAATGTAAGGAAATGTCTTGGAAATGTCTTGGAAATGTAAGGAAATGACTTGGAAATGTAAAGAAATGTCCTAGAAATGTAAGGAAATGCTTTAGAAATGTCAAGTTTAAAGTTTAAAAGAGGGACATGAAGCAAGGTGGTCTTAAGAGGAATTGTATGCAGAACATGACACACAAATGAGCTTGGAAAAGTGGCTAGGAGGCACCACTTAGAGCTCTGGAAATGACGCCACATGCTAGGGGGAAGGACTTGTGTTCGAGTCGCGTGGAGAGCAAAATTTTAAAGTCTTTATTTTACTAAGTGGCGCCAATAAGAGGGAATAGGGGGACGGCACATGGCTAAATTTTAGGAGTTTTATCCCTTTTATTTTATTTAAGGATAAAAGATGATAAATGAGGAATTATAAAAGATGATAAATGAGGAATTATTCTTTAATTAGGAAAATAAGGGATAAGTGATGGCCAAGTAAGGGACTTTGAGTTTAATAATTTCGGCTAAGTAAGGATAGTTACTGAATTATCTTTTATTTTAGGTGATAATTAAAGAGATAAAGCTATCAAAATAGAAGAGTGATGGCCAAGTAAGGGATTCTAAGTTAGTAATTTCGGCTACTAAAGGAAAAGAGGGCCATTCATTCATTCTTTCAACTCTCTCTCTGCCGAATTCTCTCTAGCAAATAACACCTCTCTTCTCTTTTATTTTTGCCAAGCCGAAATACCTTGTGCTCTAGCCGAATCCTCCATTTTTATTCTTCTTTCTCTTTTCTTTCTACCAATCAAAAAGCCGAAATCAAGATCCTTCTAGCCTACATAGCCGAATATTGTTAAAGGTTCAAGCAAGGATTGCCGATTCCTAAAGTAAGGGTAAGATCTCATTCGGTTTCATCCTTTTTTTTTAAGATTTGCCGAAATCTAGGACTAACCCCATTAATATCTTGTTGCCGAAACTTTGAAGAGATCTTTCGGGATTTACTAAGTGTCGACTACAAGGAAGGAGAAGTTCTTTTCCCGAAGGTACACCATAGGCCGCGTGTTCCCTAGTTATTCGGTGAGTTTTGGGATTTAAAATCCACAAGGTAAGTGTCTATAGCTTTCGGCCAAGGCCATGTTTGGTAAATATATGTGTTCATTAATCATTCAAAAGCTGAAACTAATCTATTCAAGTAATCTGGTGATTGCCGATTTCAAGAAAGAAGGATACAAAGTTTCCGGCATTTGATTAGACATCAATCGGCACCAAGGTAAGTTTTGAGTAATAACAATCCTAATAGGATTTGGTTTTATGGCCGAATAGGCTTTTACTAAATAGTAAGTGATTAATCAAATGTAGGAACTTGAGATCTAAAGCAGTAGATCGGAATTCATCGGGAAATCAGTAAATTCGATAAGTTAATCAGGTGTGTACCCCACACTAATCTTAATGGATTTATGGCTTAAACTTGATATATGTTAATATGAAAGTGTAAGAATGTGGCTAAGGTACCATGATATGGTACAAAGTACTCAGGTACGTTTCCTACTCCTACTAGGATTATGAAATATGTTATATTTAACATGTGATAAGTGATAAGAATGTGAAATTTGGCATGTTAATGCATAATATGTATGATATGGGGCATATGGGTTATTTAAAAAGGGAAAGTGAATGTGGTGACCTAAGACCACGAGATCTAAATGTGGTGACCTAAGACCACGATATCTGAATGTGGTGACCTAAGACCACGATATCTGAGTGTGGTGACCTAAGACCACTGAAACATCCCACACCCGGCCCACGAGCCTGAACCGGATCTGGTACGTTCCTTAAGTAAACTGGTTTTCAAATTCTTGTTACTTAGAGAAAATTTGTAAAAGTTTTAGAAAAGTGTTGTGGTGGATTGGGCCTAGATGGGAACCCATTTAATTCATTTGAAAATCCAAATTTTTATTAAGGTGACAAAATAAATTTTTTAGGGTTTATATATAAAAAAAAATTTATATTTCACTTAAACTTTAGTCATCAATAATTTGTAACATAATAGTTCAAAGTAAAGCAAAAATAAGAAAAATCCACTGGGCCTTATGGCCTTATTACATCAAGTAAAACCCAAAAATAAAATTAAAGGTACTAAAAGAAATAAAGTCCAAATTAAATAGAATCTTCAAATGAAACATGGCCACCTCAAGGTCTACCGTCCCGGTCCGTCACTGTTCGTCACCTGAAAATAGTTCCCACAACGGGGTGAGTCAACAGACTCAATGTGCACACAATACTAACATTCAACAGATCAAGCATACATGTTCATATCAAATTCATATTCAGATAAAAATGATGATGCAACCCAAACCCAAGCCTATAATGGTCCATTCGCTACACACCACCCGTACCTGCCAGTCACACCGTGGGGACTACTAAGTCAACCCTCCTTCCGCTACACACCATCGAAGGCAGTCGCTGCAGTCGACGTGCTCATCGCCCATATAATTTTGTGTCATTAGACACCATATTCAAATAATGTAACCGAAGTTACCAAATTCAGATAATGTAACCGAAGTTACCATATTCAGATAATGTGACCGTAGTCACCATATTCAGATAGTGAGACCGAAGTCGTCACCTTCACTTCCCCTTTCACAGTATCCCGAATGCCCCAAATATTTTATAGCATATATAACATATTTATTTTCTCATTCATGTTACTATGCACATGTTCAAAATATATCATATTCATAATCCTATCAGGAGTAGGAAATGTACCTGAGTACTTTTGTACCACACTAGGGTACTTAGCCATATTCACATTCTTATGTATAATCATATAGTTAATATTTACCATATATCGTATTGAAGGTTAGTATGGGTACACACTGATTTGCTTAATAGATTCCTTGAAATCCGAAGAAGAACGATCTACCGATCTAGATCTTTAACTCCTATATTCGGCCAACCATTAAAACATATTAACAAACCTATTTGGCTTAAAAACCAAATCCTAGTAGGATTTGTATTACTTACCTTGTTGCCGAATTGAAAGATTGTAAATCAAATCCCAAAGATTTGTGTTCTTCTCCCTTGAAATCGGCTAACCACCAAATCAGGTAATTATGTCAGTTTCTAACTTTTGAATAAATGGAAAATAATACCAAAATCACCTTAGGCCGATTGGATCTATGTACTTACCTTACAATTTCCAAATCAAAAGAATTCCTTGCCTTATATATATCTCTGTTAAATCCCTAAAACTTCACGTTAGATTTAATCTAACTTTGAAAACATAAATCGTAACCCTTAACTGAATATTCATAGATCTTACCTTAGATCCTTGATCCTTATATTTGGTAATTGTAGAAACCTGAGGGCTCCTTGTAGATTCGGCCATGAACAAGAATAGGGATTAGGCCATTCTCTTTCGGCAAATAGAAAAGAAAAGAACTTGAATAATGCTTAACCTTACCTTTAATGCTTTGAATGATTGCTTCCTTGCCTAGAGCCACAGAGATTCGGCTATGGACTATTAATCAGGGATCAAAAGAAAAGGTTTTTGGTTCGACAATAACAAAGGAGAGGAGAAGAAAAGATGGAGTTTTGCTTAGGAAAAATTTCGGCAGAGAGAAAGAAGGGCTAGGGAATTTTCGGCACACTTAGGAAAAGATGAGAGAATAGCCCACATTCTCCTCCTTTAGCCGAAATTACTAGGCCAAGAGTCCTTGACTTGGCCACCACTCCTCCTTGTGATAATATTACCTCATTTATTAAAAATCAAAGTGTTTAATCCATCATTTATCTCCTCAAATAATCCAATTAAAGAAAATCCTTTATTTATCACTTATTATTCACACATTTATGGAATTAAAACACATCTAATTCTAGAAGCATGTGCCGTCCACTCTCTAGCCTGGGAAGCAAAAATAAAACTTCATTTATTTGCTTCCCTTGTGACTCGAACCCAGGCCCATGCCTTTTGCACATGGCGCCATTTCCATAGGCCCTAAGTGGCACTTTCAGGCCACTTTTCCAAGCCTTTTTGTGTGTCAAATTTTACCAACTTTTTCTTTTAAGGCCATCTTGCCCTTATTTCCTATTTTAAACTTTAAAATTTGACATTTCTGCATCATTTCTAAGTTTCCTAAAATTTTCGATCGGCTCTGTTTACTTGCCATTTTCTTACATTTCCAAGTTTCCTAAAATGTATACATTCCATTTTTGAACCATTTCCATTTTCATTTCTTAGTTTCCAAGAATGTGTACTTTCCATTTTTGAACCTTTTCCTTACATTTCTGGGTTTCCTAAAATGTTCATGTCCTAATGCATTTCGTGTTTCCAAAATGTTCAGTTTCCAAAAATGTTCATTTACATTTCCATGCATTTTCATACTTTTCTGAGTTTCCAAAAATATCAAAAATTTATTCATAATGCTTAAGACTTGTCATTTCATACAATTAAACCGAAAATGCATAGGCCCTTTCGAGGATGTTACGATTCTACCCTCTTAAACAAAATTTCGTCCTCGAAATTTCCTAACTAAACAACAGAGGGTATTCTTTGTTGCATTGTCTCTTCTGACTCCCACGAAGCTTCTTCCGATCCATGGTTGCGCCATAACACCTTGACTAGAGGTACTGACTTCCTCCGTAGTACTTTCACATCATGTTCCAAGATTCGAATCGGCTCTTCCTCGTAGGATAAATCTGGCCTTAGCTCCACTTCCTCGATTGGTACCACATGGGATGGATCCGATCGATAGCGACGTAGCATGGATACATGGAATACGTCGTGCATGCATTTCGCAACTCTGGTGGCAACTCCACTTGGTATGCCATCGCCCAACTCGCTTCAAGACTCGATAGGGCCCTATAAACCTTGGGCTTAACTTCCTTTGCGACCAACCTCATTACCTTCTTCCAAGGTGAGACTTTGAAACACTTGGTCTCCCACTTCAAACTCAATTTTCTTCCGCTTAAGGTCCGCATACGACTTACGCCTATCGTGAGGCTTCCTTCAACCGTGCCTGAATTATCTCAACCTTCTCCTCAGTTTCTGCCACTAACTCCGGACCCAAAACACGACGTTCTCCTAACTCAGTCCAACAAGTAGGAGTTCTACACTTTCGACCATACAATGCTTCGTATGGTGCCATCCAAATGCTTGCCTGATAGCTGTTGTTGTAGGCGAACTCAGCTAAGGGCAAGTAATCTTCCCAACTTCCTTGGAAATCCATCACACAGCCTCTCAGCATATCTTCCAACACTTGTATAACCCGTTCAGACTGCCCGTCTCATTGTGGATGAAACGCCGTAGTGAAATCCAACTTAGTGCCCAACGCTTGATGAAGTGCCTTCCAAAATCGAGACGTAAACCTTGGGTCTCTGTCGGAGATGATCGATGTTGGTACTCCGTGTAACCTTACGATCTCTGCCACAAATAACTTGGCTAACTTCTGAAGGGAATAGTCGATTCTCAACGGAATAAAATGTGTGGACTTGGTAAAACGGTCCACTATCACCCATACCGAGTCCTTCTTAGTAGGCGTAAGGGGAAGCCCACTAACGAAGTCCATGGTAATTCTTTCCCACTTCCATTGGGGAATCTCAATTGATTGAAGCAATCCCGATAGAACTTGGTGTTCAGCCTTAACTTGCTGACATGTCAGACACTTTCCCATGAATTCAGTCACTTCCCGCTTAAGATCAGACCACTAAAATTGTTCCCTTAGATCTCTATACAACTTGATGCCTCCGGGATGCATAGCATAAGGGCTACCATGCGCTTCCCGAAGAATCCTTTGTCTCAACTCCTTATCCTTCTAAGCATACTGGACCTTTCCCCCTTGTAGCACAATATTTCTTCATCATTGACACCATAGTCCTTTAATCCTCCTTGCTTTGTATTTTGTGTAACTTAGTACTTAAGTCCTTATCACCAACTGTCCCCTCTTTACCTCCTTTAGCCATGTGGGCTTGACTTGTAACTCTGCCAACAGGCTTCCATCATCATACAGACTTAAATGAGCGAATAAAACCCTTAAATCCGACACAACCTTCCTACTCAGGGCATCGGCTACCATATTCGCCTCGCCCGGATGATATTCTATCGAACAATCGTAGTCTTTCAGTAATTCCACCCACCTTCGTTGCCTCAAGTTGAACTCCTTCTGAGTCAACAAATACTTAAGGCTCTTGTGGTCTGTGTAGATTACTGACCTTTCTCCGTAAAGGTAGTGCCTCCAAACCTTAAGGGCAAAAACCATCTGCCGCAGCCCAAGTCATGAGTTGGGTAGTTCACCTCATGAGGCCTTAGTTGCCGAGACGCATACGCGATCACCTTTCCTTCTTGCATTAGCACACAGCCTAACCCCGTGTGCGATGCATCACAATATACTACAAAATCCTTGCCTGCCTCCGGCTGAATTAACACTGGAGCTTCCGTCAACACCTTCTTGAGCTTATCAAAGCTCTCCTGTTGCTTGTTAGTCCATTCAAGGGTACTTCCTTCCTTAGTAACTTTGTCAAAGGCGCGACTATTGATGAGAATCCTTCCACGAACCTTCTGTAATAGCCTGCCAATCCTAATAAACTTCAAATTTCAGCCACAGACCTAGATGGTTTCCAATCCAACACCGCTTTGATCTTCCTAGGGTCCACTCTTATTCCTTCAGCGGATATCACATGTCCTAAAAATGCCACCTCCTTAGGCCAAAATTCACACTTGCTGAATTTGGCATAGAGCTTCTTTTCCCTTAACACCTCTAACACCACTCGGAGATGCTCATCATGCTCCTCTTCCGACTTAGAATACACCAAAATATCGTCGATGAACACAACGACGAACCTATCCAAATAGGGTTGGAAAACCCGATTCATCATGTCCATGAACGCGGCTGGAGCGTTCGTTAATCCGAACGGCATCACCACAAACTCAAAATGGCCGTATCTTGTCCTAAAGGCCGTCTTATGGATATCTACCTCCTTCACCTTTAACTGATGATATCTCGACCTTAGATCTATCTTCGAGAACACAGCTGCCCCTTTTAGCTGATCGAACAAGCAGTCTATCCTTGGCAAAGGATACTTGTTCTTGATGGTCAGTTTGTTCAACTGACGATAATCTATGCACATACGCATAGTTCCATCCTTCTTCTTTACAAATAGGACCGGTGCTCCCCATGGAAACACACTGGGTCGAATGAACCCACGATCCAACAGTTCTTGGATTTGAGCCTTGAGCTCCACTAACTCCTTTGGCGCCATTCGGTATGGAGCGATTGATGAGGAGTCATTCCTGTAGCAAGTCTATTCCAAATTCCACCTCCCTATCTGGGGGTATTCCTGGTAATTCATCCGGGAACACATCTACGAAGTCTCTTACCGTCCTAACTCCATGAACACCTTCATCTTTTCCTCCCAATGCACTTACGAAGGCTTAGAACGCCTTACACCCCTTCTTAACCATCTTCTCGGCCTTCAGCGCCGAAACCACGTTAGACAAGTAGTTCCTCCTTTCTCCAATCATCACTACTACCTCATCCTCGAGGGTTCTTAGTTCCATACGTTTAGCCACATAATCCAACACGACTCGATGTTCTACTAGCCAATCCATTCCAAGTATAAGCTCAAACTCTCCGAAGGGTAACTCCATTAAGTCAGCCCGAAAGTTTACTCCCGAATCTCTAGGGGTACATTAGAAAGATCTTGTCTACCACTACGGTTTGGCCTAATGGGCTTACTACAGTCATCCTGTCTATCGAGAGAGTTGAGAGTCTAGGCCTAGTGTTTCCACTACACTACATGCAACATAGGAATGGGTCGAGCCCACATCAATCAGAGCAAAATAGGGTTTGTCAGAAATAAAGAACGTACCGGTTATTACTTCCGGTGCGTCACCATCCTCCCTTCGGCGAACCGCATAAACCAAACTCGGTTGCCTTGCTTCTGCATTAGCAGCACCTCGGCCCTATGCTCCACGGCCTCTGCCAGCACCATTACGTCTGTTAGCCGAACCACGACCCCGTTGAGGCTGCTGTCCGCCTCTACCAGTCGGCTAGCATTACGAATCGCCGGTCGGGCTCTCTCATCTGGTTGTTTGGGACAATCCTTAAGCATATGGTCCTTGGACCCACACTTGAAGCATCCTCCCGTCTTTCTCCAACACTCTCCCAAGTGCTTCTTTCCACAATGCTCACAAGGGCGATACTGCCAGCCCGTACCAGCTTGTTGATTCCGTGGCCCGTTGACTCTAGGCCTCTTATGACCCTTTCCAGATGACCCAAAACCTCTTTTGGGCTTATTCCTATCCACAGCCTGCTTGGTAGCATCCTTAATTCCCTCGGCCACCTTGGCCTTTTCCACCAAAGAAGAGAACTCCCGCTCCTGATGCGGTGCTATCAACAGTCTCAGGTCGTTTCTCAGTCCGTCCTCAAAACGGACACAGCGTTCATGTTCCGTCGCCACTACACCTCAAGCATAACGGCTCAACCTCAGAAATTCTGCCTCATATTCTGCTACGGACTTGTTCCCTTGAACTAGCCCCAGAAAAGCTTTTCTTTGCTCGTCTGTATACCTGGTTCCCACATATTTCTTCTGGAATGCCTCCTTCACATATTCCCAGGTCAGATCCTCAGCCGTGGCACCATCTCGCACAGTTAACCACCATTGATACGCTTTATCGTGTAATAGTGCCACCATCCCCTTTAACTTCTCCTCAGGGGTCAAGTCGAGCTCATCCATGATGCGTTCCTTCGCTTCCAACCAGTACTCAGCTGTACTGGGTGCCACTCCCGACACTCCACGAAACATCTCGGCTCCATTAGCTCGGAGCCGTTCGAACTGTGATTTCCGTGTTTCACGAATTTCCACCCGCACCACCACCAATTCCAAAACTCGCAAAGACTGGTGGACACGAAGATCTTCCCCGTCCGAGCTTGCTCGCTCGGTACACGGTGGGGGTGGTGGTGGTGGCGGTGGTATCTCGTTGTCAAAACCTTGACCTGATCTAACGGGTTCTGACACAGTCATCCTTCCTCTACCTCGTCCACGACGACCACGTCCTCTAGAGCTCATTTTCTTAGCGTCGAGATCTGATTAAGGAATTTTATGGATTAGTCATTGTTCCACTTATTTACCCGCGAAGGAGTTTTATGAAAAGGGATTTAAGAGTGGTTCTTTCGCATTCATACAGCACACAGTCTTTTCCATTCATTCATCCATCCATCAAACAAGTATGAACTTTTGTTCATTTAGAGAAACGTTGTAGTTTTCATCGTTGTTGTTTTTCCACTACCTAGGGGTATTTTCGTAATTTTGTCCTACAGGGGTATTTTCGTAATTTTTTTCCAAAACAAAAAGTTCCTCGGTGATTTTGTCGAAGTATTTTGGAAATTTTAAAGTCCTAGGGTAATTTTGGAGAAATTTCGAAATTTAGGGGTATTTCGGTAATTTTTAACCTCGGGGGTATTTTGGTAAATTTTCACAAATCAGGGTAAATTTGTAAAATTTAATAAATCAGGGATATTTCAAAAGTTGTAAAACTTTGTGGGTTCTTTTTGAGAATTGTTCCTTCCAAAATGGAGATGTTGCAAAAATTTTGGGAATCAGGGTCATTTTGGTAATTTTGTAAGTTAGGGCAATTTTGTAATTTTCCAAAATCAAGGTATTTTGATATTTTACAAATTAGGGTTTTTGAACATTTATAAAATAATAAAGTTTTGGCAAAATCATTGAGAAGTTTGACAATTTGTGAATCAAGGGCATTTTGGTAATTTTACCACTAGGGGTATTTTTGTAATTTTTGAAAATCAGAATTTTTTTTTTCGGAAGATCTTGTACAGATAGTTTTCACCAATTATAAGAGTGATTTTAAAAGTTTTAAAACTAGGGTTTTGTTGTTTTGTTCTTCTTTTTTTTTTCAAAACATGGCTAGTTCCCTTTCGGGTTTTAGTCATTATGTTGAGCCTATGACCGAGTCCTCTTGGTCAGGGTGAACCAAAGCTACGCACCAGGCAGGATTCGAATGGAGAGGAGGTGAGTCACGCGGACTGCTTAAATACCAAGCTCCTATCGAAACCATTCCTAGACATGCGCATAGAGGTTGCCACACCACTGAGCCCTCTGAGTTAGGATGAACCGAAGCTACGCACCAGGTAGGATTCCTGCGAAGAGGAGGTGAGCCACTAGGACTGCTTAAATACCAGGCTCTTCCGGATCCAATCCTAGACATGCGTACAGGGGTTACCACACCCTACTCAGTGACTTAGCCATAGGTTTGTTAAGTTCATTAAGTCTTATGGGTTCTGTATTTGAGTAATCTAGCCCTAGGGTTCAAGTTCCTATCATGCTATTCTACGTTCCATGCCTTTCCTACCCTTATACAGTTCATAAATCACAGAATCACACATAAAGTTAGGGTACTTACCTGGTGGACTGCGGGTCGGAGACTTAGGTGCCATGCCAAAACCCTGCTTTATTTCAAAGAAAATCATTTGGGCTCGAATTAAAAAAGGTTTTGGGCCTTAGCCCACAGGCCGAGAGTTGAAAACTGGGCTTTGATACCAAACTGAAACATCCCACACCCGACCCACGAGCCTGAACCGGATCTGGTATGTTCCTTAAGTAAACTGGTTTTCAAATTCTTGTTACTTAGAGAAAATTTGTAAAATTTTTAGAAAAGTGTTGTGGTGGATTGGGCCTAGATGGGAACCCATTTAATTCATTTGAAAATCCAAATTTTTATTAAGGTGACAAAATAATTTTTTTAGGGTTTATATATAAAAAAAATTATATTTCACTTAAACTTTAGTCATCAATAATTTGTAACATAATAGTTCAAAGTAAAGCAAAAATAAGAAAAATCCACTGGGCCTTATGGCCTTATTACATCAAGTAAAACCCAAAAATAAAATTAAAGGTACTAAAAGAAATAAAGTCCAAATTAAATAGAATCTTCAAATGAAACATGGCCACCTCAAGGTCTACCGTCCCGGTCCGTCACTGTTCATCACCTGAAAATAGTTCCCACAACGGGGTGAGTCAACAGACTCAATGTACACACAATACTAACATTCAACAGATCAAGCATACATGTTCATATCAAATTCATATTCAGATAAAAATGATAATGCAACCCAAACCCAAGCCTATAATGGTCCATCCGCTACACACCACCCGTACCTGCCAGTCACACCGTGGGGACTACTAAGTCAACCCTCCTTCCGCTACACACCATCGAATGCAGTCGCTGCAGTCGACGTGCTCATCGCCCATATAATTTTGTGTCATTAGAAACCATATTCAAATAATATAACCGAAGTTACCAAATTCAGATAATGTAACCGAAGTTACCATATTCAGATAATGTGACCGTAGTCACCATATTCAGATAGTGAGACCGAAGTCGTCACCTTCACTTCCCCTTTCACAGTATCCCGAATGCCCCAAATATTTTATAGCATATATAACATATTTATTTTCTCATTCATGTTACTATGCACATGTTCAAAATATATCATATTCATAATCCTATCAGGAGTAGGAAACGTACCTGAGTACTTTTGTACCACATTAGGGTACTTAGCCATATTCACATTCTTATGTATAATCATATAGTTAATATTTACCATATATCGTATTGAAGGTTAGTATGGGTACACACCTGATTTGCTTAATAGATTCCTTGAAATCCCGAAGAACGATCTACCGATCTAGATCTTTAACTCCTATATTCGGCCAACCATTAAAACATATTAACAAACCTATTTGGCTTAAAAACCAAATCCTAGTAGGATTTGTATTACTTACCTTGTTGCCGAATTGAAAGATTGTAAATCAAATCCCAAAGATTTGTGTTCTTCTCCCTTGAAATCGGCTAACCACCAAATCAGGTAATTATGCCAGTTTCTAACTTTTGAATAAATGGAAAATAATACCATAATCACCTTAGGCCGATTGGATCTATGTACTTACCTTACAATTTCCAAATCTGAAAAGAATTCCTTGCCTTATATATATCTGTCGAAATCCCTAAAATTTCACGTTAGATTTAATCTAACTTTGAAAACATAAATCGTAACCCTTAACTGAATATTCATAGATCTTACCTTAGATCCTTGATCCTTATATTTGGTAATTGTAGAAACCTGAGGGCTCCTTGTAGATTCGGCCATGAACAAGAATAGGGATTAGGCCATTCTCTTTCGGCAAATAGAAAAGAAAAGAACTTGAATAATGCTTAACCTTACCTTTAATGCTTTGAATGATTGCTTCCTTGCCTAGAGCTACAGAGATGGACTATTAGTCAGGGATCAAAAGAAAAGGTTTTTGGTTCGACAATAACAAAGGAGAGGAGAAGAAAAGATGGAGTTCTGCTTAGGAAAAATTTCGGCAGAGAGAAAGAAGGGCTAGGGACTTTTCGGCACACTTAGGAAAAGATGAGAGAATAGCCCACATTCTCCTCCTTTAGCCGAAATTACTAGGCCAAGAGTCCTTGACTTGGCCACCACTCCTCCTTGTGATAATATTATCTCATTTATTAAAAATCAAAGTGTTTAATCCATCATTTATCTCCTCAAATAATCCAATTAAAGAAAATCCTTTATTTATCACTTATTATTCACACATTTATGGAATTAAAACACATCTAATTCTAGAAGCATGTGTCGTCCACTCTCTAGCCTGGGAAGCAAAAATAAAACTTCATTTATTTGCTTCCCTTGTGACTTCGAACCTGTGCCCATGCCTTACGCACATGGCGCCATTTCCATAGGCCCTAAGTGGCACCTTTCAGCCACTTTTCCAAGCCTGTTTGTGTGTCAAATTTTACCAACTTTTTCTTTTAAGGCCAACTTTCCCTTATATCCTATTTTAAACTTTAAAATTTGACATTTCTGCATCATTTCTAAGTTTCCTAAAATTTTCGATCGGCTCTGTTTACTTGCCATTTTCTTACATTTCCAAGTTTCCTAAAATGTATACTTTCCATTTTTGAACCATTTCCATTTTCATTTCTTAGTTTCCAAAAATGTGTACTTTCCATTTTTGAACCATTTCCTTACATTTCTGGGTTTCCTAAAATGTTCATGTCCTAATGCATTTCCAGGTTTCCAAAAATGTTCAAGTTTCTAAAAATGTTCATTTCCATTTCCATGCATTTTCATACATTTCTGAGTTTCCAAAAATATCAAAAATTTATTCATAATGCTTAAGACTTGTCATTTCATACAATTAAACCGAAAATGCATAGGCCCTTTCCAGGATGCTACAACCACGAATACTCATAAGGGCGATGAGCACGTCGACTGCAACGACTGCCTTCGATGGTGTGTAGCGGATGGAGGGTTGACTTAGTAGTCCCCACGGTGTGCAGGATGGTACGGGTCATGTGTAGCTGATGGCATATAGGTTTGGGTTCGGGTTGCATCATTATTCTTATCTGTTATATGTATTGATATGTGATATGATTATGTAGCCTGAATTATTAACTTTAGTGTTGGTTACACTTTGAGTCTGTTGACTCACCCCGTTGTGGGAACATGTTTCAGGTGATGAACAGTGATGGACTGGGACGGCAGAACTTGTGGTGGCCATGCTCAGCTTGAAGTTATTTTATTTTGACATTTTATTTCATTTATGTACTTTAAAATTAGTTGGGTTTGTTTTGGTGTAATAAGGCCATAGTGAAATCTTTTATTACTGTTTTGTTGATTTACCATGTTACGAACTTTTTGTTAATTAAAGACTAAGCAAATTTAATTTAAAATAACCTTTAAATATTTTGTCACCTGAAATAAATGGGTTTTCAATATAAAACAAACTTGTTTTCAACTCGAGCCCAGCCCACAAATAGACTTTCTTCAAAACACATACCAGATCCGGTCAAAGCTCGTGGGCAGGGTTTGGGGTGTTTTAGTTTGGAATCAGAGCCCGTTTCAAACTCTCGGCCTGAGGGTTAAGGCCCAAAACATTTTCAAAGCGAGCCCAAATAAGTTTTATGAAAACATTTTTTTTTTTTGAAATAAGCAGGTTTTTTGGCATGGCACCCAAGTCTCCGACCCGCCGTCTACCAGGTAAGTACTTCTATCCATTTGTGTGATTTATTGAATGATCTGTAGAAGGGTAGAAATGGAATGGAACGTAGATTAGCATGATAAGTATTTGAACCCTAGGACTAGTTTTCCCCAACATTTACATAAGACTTAAGGGCCTAATTAAACAAACCTATGGCTAAGTCGCCGAGTTAGGGTGTGGCAATCCCTGTGCGCATGTCTAGGATTGGATCCGGAAGAGCCTGGTACATGAGCAGTCTTAGTGACTCACCTCCTCTTCGCTGGAATCCTACCTGGTGCATAGCTTCGGTTCATCCTAACCATGAGGACTCGATCCATGAGCTAAACCCAATAACTAAACCGAAAAGAAAGGAACTAGCCAGTATTTTTATGGAAACCCTAGTTTTAAAATCCCCAAATTTACCCCTTTAAATAGTAACAAAAACTTATTTTTAGAAAGTTTTCAAAATATTCCCAATTTACAAAAAATTACCAAAATGCCCCTAGTGGCGGAATTACGAAATTGCCCTTGACGTACAAAATTACCAAAATGACCCTAATTTCCAAAATTTTTGCAACATCACCGTTTTGGAAAACAAATTCACAAAAAGAACCCCCAAGTTTTGCAAATTTTGAAATACCCCTGAATTATTAAACTTTACAAATTTACCCTGGGTTTTTACCGAAATACCCCCGAGTTTCAAAATTACCGAAATACCCTCGGATTTCAAAATTTTCAAAAAATACCCTGAGAATGCAAAATTACCAAAATACCCTTATTGACAAAATCACCAAGGAACTTTATTTTTGAAAAAAAATTATGAAAATACCCCTGTAGGACAAATGACGAAAATACCCCTGGATAGGAATAAGGCAAAGAGTGTTCGAATAGTGAATGTGGGTGGTAGATACCACTGAATAAATATGTTTATGTTGATGAATGAATGTGCCTCTATTGAGGAATGAAGGTGTCTCTGTTGATGAATGTGAATGTGATTCTCTGAATTAGAGTAGTGAACGTGAACTGAAACTTGGTGTGATCGAAAGAACTACTTCTAAATATCTTTATTTCATAAAATTGTTCGCGGTTAATAAGTGGAACAAAATTCTGATGCATAAAACTTTTTAATTAGATTAAATCGCGGCGTTAGAAATGAGTTCTAGGGGACGTGAACTTAGAGATTGTGCCTAGGAAGTATGATGGTTCTATTAAGATCAAAGTGCGCGCAGACATAAGCGTAGTGCGGTGAGTTAAGTCGTCACGATTATTCGTTAGTAAGTAATTTCGAGGATGAAATTATTTTTTAGGGGGGTAGAACTGTAACATCCTGGATTATAGCCTATGCATTAGTATGTCTTATGTGTTATGGAAGTGATGTGTGCATTTTTAGAATCTTGGAAATGTAAAGAAATGTCTTGGAAATGTAAGGAAATGTCTTGTCTTGGAAATGTAACGAAATGTCTTGGAAATGTAAGGAAATGTCTTGGAAATGTAAAGAAATATCTTGTCTTGGAAATGTAAGGAAACGACTTGGAAATGCAAGGAAATGACTTGGAAATGTAAGGAAATGTCTTAGAAATGTAAGGAAATGTTTTAGAAATGTAAGGAAATGCTTTAGAAATGTCAAGTTTAAAGTTTAAAAGAGGGACATGAAGCAAGGTGGTCTTAAGAGGAATTGTATGCAAAACATGACACACAAATGATCTTGGAAAAGTGGCTTGGAGGCACCACTTAGAGCTCTGGAAATGACGCCACATGCTAGGGGGAAGGACTTGTGTTCGAGTCGCGTGGAGAGCAAAATTTTAAAGCCTTTATTTTACTAAGTGGCGTCAATAAGAGGGAATAGGGGGACGGCACATGGCTAAATTTTAGGAGTTTTATCCCGTTTATTTTATTTAAGGATAAAAAATGATAAATGAGGAATTATTCTTTAATTAGGAAAATAAGGGAGAAGTGATGGCCATGTAAGGGACTTTGAGTTTAATAATTTCGGCTAAGTAAGGATAGTTGCTGAATTATCTTTTATTTTAGGTGATAATTAAAGAGATAAAGCTATCAAAATAGAAGAGTGATGGCCAAGTAAGGGATTCTAAGTTAGTAATTTCAGCTACTAAAGGAAAAGAGGGCCATTCACTCTTTCTTTCAACTCTCTCTCTGCCGAATTCTCTCTAGCAAATAACTCCTCTCTTCTCTTTTATTTTTGCCAAGCCGAAATACCTTGTGCTCTAGCCGAATCCTCCATCTTTATTCTTCTTTCTCTTTTCTTTCTACCAATCAAAAAGCCGAAATCAAGATCCTTCTAGCCTACATAGCCGAATATTGTTAAAGGTTCAAGCAAGGATTGCTGATTCCTAAAGTAAGGGTAAGATCTCATTTGGTTTCATCCTTTTTCTTTTAAGATTTGCTGAAATCTAGGACTAACCCCATTAATATCTTGTTGCCGAAACTTTGAAGAGATTTTTCGGGATTTACTAAATGTCGACTACAAGGAAGGAGAAGTTCTTTTCTCGAAGGTACACCATAGGCCGTGTGTTCCCTAGTTATTCGGTGAGTTTCGGGATTTAAAATCCACAAGGTAAGTGTCTATAGCATTCGGCCAAGGCCATGTTTGGTAAATATATGTGTTCATTAATCATTCAAAAGCCGAAACTAATGTATTTAAGAAATCTAGTGATTGCCGATTTCAAGAAAAAAGGATACAAAGTTTTCGGCATTTGATTAGACATCAATCGGCACCAAGGTAAGTTTTGAGTAATAACAATCCTAATAGGATTTGGTTTTATGGCCGAATAGGCTTTTACTAAATAGTAAGTGATTAATCAAATGTAGGAACTTGAGATCTAAAGCAGTAGATCGGAATTCATCGGGAAATCAGTAAATTCGATAAGTTAATCAGGTGTGTACCCCACACTAATCTTAATGGATTTATGGCTTAAACTTGATATATGTGTTAATATGAAAGTGTAAGAATGTGGCTAAGGTACCATGATATGGTACAAAGTACTCAAGTATGTTTCCTACTCCTACTAGGATTATGAAATATGTTATATTTAACATGTGATAAGTGATAAGAATGTGAAATTTGGCATGTTAATGCATAATATGTATGACATGGGGCATATGGGTTATTTAAAAAGGGGAAGTGAATGTGGTGACCTAAGACCACGAGATCTGAATGTGGTGACCTAAGACCATGATATCTGAATGTGGTGACCTAAGACCACGATATCTGAGTGTGGTGACCTAAGACCAAGAATACTTATAAGGGCGATGAGCACGTTGATTGCAGCGACTGCCTTCGATGGTGTGTAGCGGATGGAGGATTGACTTAGTAGTCCCCACGGTGTGCAGGATCGTACGGGTCATGTGTAGCGAATGGCGTATAGGTTTGGGTTCGGGTTGCATCATTATTCTTATCTGTTATATGTATTGATATGTGATATGATTATGTAGCCTGAATTATTAACTTTAGTGTTGGTTACACTTTGAGTCTGTTGACTCACCCCGTTGTGGGAACATGTTTCAGGTGATGAACAGTGATGGACCGGGACGGCAGAACTTGTGGTGGCCATGCTCAGCTTGAAGTTATTTTATTTTGACATTTTATTTCATTTATGTACTTTAAAATTATTTGGGTTTGTTTTGATGTAATAAGGCCATAGTGAACTCTTTTATTACTGTTTTGTTGATTTACCATGTTACGAACTTTTTGTTAATTAAAGACTAAGCAAATTTAATTTGAAATAAACTTTAAATATTTTGTCACCTGAAATAAATGGGTTTTCAATATAAAACAAACTTGTTTTCAACTCAAGCCCAACCCACAAACAGACTTTCTTCAAAACACACAGCTTTTCCAAGGTAATAAAAGAATTTTGAACCGGTTTTCTTCGAGGAACATACCTGATCCGGTCAAGGCTTGTGGGCTGGGTTTGGGGTGTTTCAAAAGGGGAGGAAAAAAAGAGGGGAAAGGAGAAAGAGAGGGTGTGGGGTACGCGGTGGTCGGTCGTACAAGTAAAAGGGACGGTCGAGGATGGCGAGACTAGCAGGGCGGTTCAATGATGACTGGGGTTGTAGGGTGGGAAAAAGAAAAAGTAAAAAAGAAAGGGGGATTAGGGTTTAAAAAGGAGACATAGTTATGTTTAGGCCCGTGTGGGGTTTTTTTAGCCAGTGTGTGATTAAAAAGTCGAACCCAGTCTTCACACGGCCTAAAAAATGCCCATGTGCCACACGGCCGTGTGCCAGGCCGTTTGTGATCTCCTTTGCTTTTTCCATGCTCATGTGAGAGGCCGTGTGGGGCATACGATATCACAGACGCTCGTGTGTCCCAGCCCTGTCTCTTGACTGTGTAACTCTCTGGTTCAAAATAAAAATTAAAAATTAGCTCTAGTACTCATACGGCCTAGGAAACGCCCATGTGCGCCAAACATGGCCGTGTAGCCAAGCCACCTGGACCACCTTAGGTCGTGTAATAATTAAATTTTGGAAAAATTTAAGTCCCAGGACTCACATGGCCAAGGACATGCCCATGTGTCTAGGCCGTGTGCCTCACATGGCCATGTTTTTACATCATGTAACTCTCTGTCAATTGCTCTCTTGTGTACATGGCCTGGGACACATACGTGTGTCCAAGGCATGTGGGTCACACAGCCATGTCACCAAGCCATGTGACTCATTATTGATTCCCCTATTGTTCCCAGGCTGTATGGGTCAAAAATATTTTTTTATTTAATTTCAAATTAGCATGCAATAAAATTAAAATAATTAGCAGGAGTTAAACACTCGGGTTGCCTCCTGAGAAATACTTATTTAGAGTCTAAGCTTGACTTTACCTTGTGCACAGTTACGGTAGTTCTTAGAGCTGAAGCTCTTCTTTCTCGTTATCAATTCTATTACCAAAATAAGGTTTGAGTTGAGTTTTTACCTTAAATGTGCTGAACTCAAAATGAATTACCTCGACTGAACCGTATGGAAAGACATCCAGTACAGTAAATAGGGTTGATATGTTTGACTCGAGCTCCGAAGGAGAGATTCATGGATCTGTTTTATCCAGTAGTACTTTGTCCCCAACCTTAAATTGGTTTGTCCCATTTATATGCTCCTCGTAGCATCGTTTGGCTCATCATCATGTTTTTTCAGTTTCTCCTTAACATGTGTTTGCCATTCATCTAGTTCATCAATTTGCACCATTCACTCTTCATAAATTGTTCTATTTCTGTTGCATTGACTAAAACATGGCTCCATCATGTTTCCACGAGGGATTTCCTGTAAAGAAGGTTAAGCCATGTGGTTAGTAACATTTACAGAACATTTAAAATATTCTCGATCCCTAGAGACTCTCACATAATCGCGTGCCTAGAGAATAATCTTTTCGTCACCTACAAGAAGTACAAGTTCACCCGTACAAACATCAAAAATAGTCCTAGCTGTAACACCCAAAACTCGGTCAACACACCACGACCGAATCTGGCATGTTATAGAGTGAAAATGTTTCGAAGAAAACAAGTTGAGGTTTAATTTCAGTGAAAAAGTCTTTGTTCGTTTAATGTTTTCAGAAATCAGGTGCATAGATAGTTGAAAACGATAAGTTGTCTTTGAAATCCCGAAAATCTTTTTAAAACTCCCTTGTTCATCAATACTTTGGAAAAACGTTTATGTCTATTAAAACCCGAGTGATTCTTACTTAGTTAATTTGAAAACCATTTGTATTTGAGCTTTGAAAACTTAGATTTGAAAATCATTTAAGTTGGCTTTGTTATCATGTGAATTGTATTACTCGATGGTAAAGTTTAGAAACCCAGTGCGTATTATTGTTTAGAAAACTTTGTGTTTCAAGTTATTAAAACAAGTCAAATAATTTACTTAATCATGTTTAAAATCAAATCCAAAGCAGATAAAAATAATAATAATAACCAATCGCCTTATTACAAACCCAAATAAAACCGAAATTTAAAGTAAAGTACCCAAGTCAAAAAAGTCCATGTAAAACCAGAAGCAAATATCGCATGGCCACCTCGAGTCTACCCGGCTCCTCATCCGCGATCTACGAATCACCTAAAAAGATAAGGGAGAAGGTAAGTCACCAAGACTCAGTGCATAATCCCCCTCCCGATTATTGCAACATGCTTACACAAATCATAATCAAATAAACATAGCATGCACCCAAACCTAGCTATCCACAACTCCTTTCTCTACCCCGTGTGGTACCAAACCACTGGTGACCCAAAGTCACTGATATCAATAATAATGTGGTGCCAAACCACTGGTGACCCAAAGTCACGGATAATCCAATTGTGGGGCCAACCCACGTTGTGATACCAAATCACTGGCGACAATCCCGTTTTATCAAATGTGGCGCCAACCCACTGTGGTGCTAAGCCACTGGGACGAGTCGCTATGAGGTGCCAAACCTCTTGTGATCCAAAGTCACGAAATCAACTGTGGTACCAAACCACTGGTGGTGCCAAACCACTGGTGACCCAAAGTCACAGATATCAATCTTCCCCCTCCTCTCATATCACCCAGAATAATGCAATCCGTATATAAATCATGCCACATGCTTTAATATTAAACATATATCGAATATAACGTAGATCATAGCATCAAGAATCATATAGCATAAACTCATCAAAAACAGACTTACCCGAAATCCTTGCTCATACCCATAAAGGTATTATATTGAGATCTACACAGTTTTCGGCTTTTAACATGTTTAGGTTATTAGCATATTTACTTATATTATGTAGTGTGTAAGATACACACCTGGTTACTAACGCAATTACTGAATCCTGAAGATCCCGATCTAACGCACTAGATCCCCTTTTCCTACATTCGGCCAACACTTAGATCATTAGCAAAAGCCATTCGGCTATACTAGCAAATTTTGAAGGGTGAGATAACGCACAATAAGGCCCTTACCAAGATTGATTACACCCAAGCCCTTAGGCTTAAGTCACACGACAACAAATCCCGGAGATCTACTCCCTTCCTACAATTGGCCAACTAAACAAGGTCACTAAAAGCCTTCGGCTTTTCAAAAGAATGATAGGAAGATTAGATCAACATGAACCCTTACCACTGACTTAATGAGATCGATTGGCAGAGAATAAATAACCCCGATCCACTGCTTCAAAATCTCGAAGAACCTAGGAGAAATCGGTTTCCAGATGATTAGGAATCATGTCAAGAAATGCCGAAATTTGGCTTTTGTCCCCATGTGAGTCGACAGAAAAAAAAGAGAAAAGAAGTAATAGAGATTCGGCCAAGAACACTTACCCTCTTCAAATCCGATTAGAGAAGAAACCAAGGAAGATCTATGCTTGATTGATATTCGGCCAAAGATAGAACAAGAAGGGGAGAGTTGAAAGAGATTTCGGCAATGGCGTTGAGTGATCAAGGTGATTCGGCTATGGCTTTTGAAAGAAGAGAGAGTGAAAACAAAAGGGATTCGGCCAAGAAGGAATGAGAGAATGGAAGAAAAGATGAAAGTGATTCGGCTTTGGTTTAGAGAAAAAAGGTTAAGGGAGTTTCGGCAAAGGGAGAAGGAAGAAAGTTTCGGCTCAAAAGGGTTGAGAAAAGAGAAAGATGAAGGGGAGAGGAATGCTTTCGGTTTTGAGTTTTAATAGAGAAGAAGAAATGAAACCAAGTTTCGGCTCACCGAAGAAGTAACCCACAAGATTCGGCCAAGCCCCTTATTGCCGAAAAGAGAAGAGCAAGAAGCTGCCAATGAGGTTTCAGTTTTAAAGGAGAAAAAGAGAGCTTCACATGGTTCTTGTGGGGATTCGACTAGATGCTTTAGAGGGGAAAATGACAAGAACCTAAGGTGCTTTTGGCTTTTGCTATAATAAGGCACCAAGGGAGAAATCGGTAAAAGCTAAGAGGGTTTCGGCTTTTGGTTCACAAAGTGCACTAAGGCCTAGACTAGCCGAAAATGTCACCTAGCCTGACTGTGGAGAAACGGCACCCCTTACTCAGCTTTCCAACCGAATACTCCTCCTAAAACAAGAGTTCAAATTTCGGCAACTACCTCAAACTCATCACAGCCAACCATTCGAATGAGTTTGAATTATTCAAACTCCTAAATTCTTTCTTTTCCACCAGTTTAAACTAGTTTGACTTGTTCAACATTTATCCGAAAGAATTTAAGCTGAGCACAACTCTTCCCTCTTTGGCGTCAAAAAGAATTAGCAGCAAGGGATTTCTGCAGCTCGAACCCAGGCTCTCCTTCCCCTGCTTGTGGCGTCACTGCATAAGGCCCTAAGTGGCGCCTCCTTGCCACTCTACCAAGGCAATTCTTGTGCTTAATTTCACCACGAAATATACTTAACCCTAGCTCCTTCAGCTCCCCTTAACCAAAGCTTAAAAATAAATTTTTTCCTATAGGTCGGGCCTACCCTTGGCTTATACTTAGACCCTAGAACACCTCAATCAATAATGCAATCAATCCATTCACATGCAAAACAATTCAAACACAATAGCCCCTATTTAAGGATGTTACACTAGCAGTTGCTAAAAAGGGGCGACCTACAATCAAAGGTACGTCATTATCCTCATCCATATCTAAAACAACAAAATCAATGAGGAATATGAATTTATTAGTTTTAACGAGTACATCCTCAATAATGCCCCTAGGATATCTAATGGTTCTATCTGCTAGTTGAATACTCATCCTAGTTTGTTTAGGTTTCCCAAGACCTAGTTGTTTAAACATTTTATAGGGCATGACATTACTACTAGCCCCCTAAATCAGCCAAAGCATTATCAATATTTAAACTACCAAATAGGCAAGGAATAGTAAAATTCCCTGGATCATTTAGTTTGTTGGGTAGTTTATTCTGAAGAATTTCCGAGCAAACTATATTACGCTCCACAATCAACAAGTCATCTAACTTCCTTTTGTTTGCCAACAGCTCTTTTAAAAATGTAACGTAATTCAGCATCTGCAAAAGAGCTTCAACAAACGGTAAGTTAGTACGTAATTTTTTAAGAGCTTGAGGAATTTACCAAATTGTTCATTTGTGTAGCATCTCTTCGTTGCGTTAGGATATGGCACTTGAGGTGCATATTCTTTGACAGCAGGCCTTTGCTCTTTCTTTTCTTCTTCAACCTTATCTTTGTCTGCCACATCCTCTTGCCTTGTATTATGTTCAGATTCAACTAACCCATCCACGTTTCAAACAGTATTGCGTGGAGCTTCTCCCTTGGTTTAGTTTTCAGTCTTGCTCGGTAAACTACCTTGTGGTCGTTCTGTAATTAATTTAGCAAGTTGGCCTATTTGATTCCTGAGTCCTTGAATCAACACTTGTTGATTTTTCAGCGCTACCTCAGTGTTCTGAAAATGCATTTTTGACACTGAGATAAACTTTGTCAACATCTCCTCAAGGTTCGGCTTTTTCTCTTGCTGATAAGGCTGTTAGAAGCCTGGAGGTGGTTGTGCTCTTTGATTTCCTTGACCACCCCAAGAGAAATTGGGATGGTTCCTGTAACAGCTCGTTTTTAGTTAAATCAGAACAGTGGTTTTGGAACTACAAATTTGAAGTCAAAATTATTATTTTATTATTATTTTAATGTCTACAGCATTAAAATATGTTTGTAACACCCCAAACCCGGTCTAGACGTTATAACCAGATCTGGTATGTCACAGGGTAATGTAAAAGCGAATTTTATTGAATTTAAGAAAATACCGTAAGTTTGAAAACATTTTGATTAAAGAGACGTATTGAAAACAGTGATTCGTAGTTTAAGAAAAATTTCTAATTTGTGATAATCGAATAGTCGGTATGTATGTTGGCACTTTAAAGGAAACAATTATTTTATGTTACTCATATTTTGAAAACTCCATTTTAACTTTCATGATTAAATTATCATAGTGTCAAATCTTAGATAAATAGTAAATATTAAAACCAGAAATTAACTTAGGAAGGCCTTATTACAACCAGAATTCCCTACTTAAAATAATCTATAAAAAAAACTAGTTTACAAAAAGAAACATTTTATGGCCTCCACGAGTCCGCCTCGGCTCCCAGATCCACGATCTATTGATTACCTGCAAAATTAGCAGAGGGGTGAGTCACCAAGACTCAGTGTGTAAATCCCTTTAAGTCACATAATGGCTTTAGGCCCAAGATCGCACATTGGGCCTTAGCCCACTCAAAATAGCATGCAGTAATATGAATGTAATGTGCCCCAGCCCAACCTAGATTTTCCATCCTCTACACACCCCCGTACCAGCCCATCACACCGTGGGGATTTCTATAATCAACCCTCCATCTGCTACACACCTCATATATATGGCACTAAGCCACTCGTGGTTCCAGACCACCCATGATACTAGATCACCGTGACAGAGTCACTATTAACATACATGGGGCCAACCCACCATGGTACCAAACCACTGGGACGAGTCACTAAATCGTGTATGCATGGTATTAACCACTGTGGCACCAAGCCAACGAGACATGGTCACTGAATCAGATATATGTGGGGCCAACCCCCTCGTGGTACCAAACCACCGTGACAGTCTCAAATACTTCCCCTTTCGCATCATAACCCAAACCTATGCAAAACATACAAATCAAATGAATGCACATGCTCTCATCACAGTGATAGATTACAGCATACATTTTCATACCCATTAATAGAAAGTTATAGGCACTTACCTGGTATCCCCAGCTTTACCCACAAGGGTATAACGAGTTTTCATTTAGTCACTTCGACTTTTCAGCCACATAGTTAATAACACATACTAATAATAGAGTGTGAATATTTACACACCTGATAACACGCAACACTATGCTTTCTATGTCGACACTCTCATTAGCAGAACGACGGCTATCTGCCTATTCCGCTCTGAAGCTGGTCCACAACCCGGTGGCCAGTCTCGCACTGTTGATACCGCACGACGCTTAAACTTAAGGGCTGAGAGTACGGGTCTAACCCCCTCCCTTACTTGGCTGGCATTTGATTCCATGAAAACGATCTTGGTCAAAAGAGACTATAATGAAATAGCGTTGTTTAACAACAATGTTGGGTTAAGACAGCTAATAATGAAAGGAGAAACCAATCGAATAACTAGAGAGGAATCCCTTACCTTAAGATCCCGAAAAGAGAGATGGGATTCTGAGATTGACTGATCCTCAGACTTGGAACTCAAATGATTCGGCTAGCAATATTTCCCGGAATAAGTGCCCCCAATGAGAGAATAAGATAAAAGAAAGAGGAGTCAATTCAATTGTAACACCAAGCCAATTAGCCATTCGGCTTTGGCTACCAAATACCGAAAGAAGATCAAGAAATGATAACAAAGCCTCACTTACCTTAACAACCAAATCGATAACAGATCTGTAACAAATTCTTAATCCCTTGCTCCACAGTATTCGGCTATAGAGAAAGAAAATAGAAGATATGAGCAATTGATTCGGCCTTGAGTAGAAGAAATAGAAGAGAAAGATTCGCTACTCACCAAAGAGTGGGATAAGGATTCGACTATAAGGGACAAATGAGAGAAGAGGAATGAAAAGGAGAGGGTGCCTAAGAGGTTTTGGCTTGACAAAGGAGGGGATGATGGAAGAGAGGTGCGGTTATGGTGTTTCAGAGAAAAGAAGTAAATAGTGAGAGGAAAAGACGAAAGAAGAAAAAAGAAATGAGTGTCAAAGATTTTGGCTTTTACCAAATCAAGATGAACCAATTTGGTCTTGGGGGTTGCGGCAAACTGAGGGAAAAATGAAGAGAAAAGGAGCTAAAGTGTTTCGGTTTTGGTTAGCAGAGAAATGAAGAAAAAGAGTTCAAAATAAGGAGTAAGATGAGTGTTTTACTAAAAATCGGCACAAAGACACCCCTAAGGCCGATTGGACCCTCTTCTCACAAGAAAACTCAACCACTAGCCATAAGAATTCGGCACACACACACTAGGCCCCAACCAAAATCTCTCCCCCTTTTCAAGCTTCCCACAATCGGCCACTACCTCCATCCACTTGAAAATCCCTTACTTTCCTCCTAAATTCACTCTTGTTCATTCATTCAAAATAGTTTGAATCATTCAAACTCCACCTTTTGCTCATGGCCTCACATTCAAATCTTTTGACTCTTTCAACACTCATCCATATAGTGTCCTTGCCGCATCCACCACCCAAGCTCCTTAGACGCAAAAATAAAACACCCCCTTGCTGACGATGCAACTCGAACCCCTTCTCCTTGCAGCTCCCCCCTTGTGACGTCTCTCCAAGCAATCTAAGTGGCGCCTCCTTGCCACTTTACCACTCTTTACTTGTGTCATCGAAACACAATTAAATACCCTTAAGGCCTACCTCAGCCAGTTCTACCCTACAATGCCAAAAAGTAAAATTTTCCCCAAGGCTCAGGCTTATCTCCGAGCCTTTCTGGGACCCCCAAACACACCAAATTAACACACAGAGCATAGCATGCACACACAACACATATTACATGTATAACCTCAAAATCCAGGATGTTATAATGTTTGTGTGAAAATTTCGTTAAGGAATTTTATTATTTGAATGCTTAATTTACTTTAAAAGGACTAAATCGCGTAAAGTGTAAAAGTGATGTTCGAATAGCTAAAGGTGTTAAATAGCTATAGAACCTTTAAGTAAAGGTCCTTATGTGGTAATTAGCTCAATTGTGAGTTAGTGGATGATATTTGGTTTGGCATTTGTGTAAATATGAAATTTTTTAATGGCAATTTAGTAAAAAGATAAATAATGTTTAATTAAATAAAACCAAAACCATATTTCATCTTTTATTTTATATTCTCCACCGATTGTGGAAGAAAACCTAGCCATTTTTGTGCTAAAATTTTGGCAATCTCATCTCTTTCAATTAAGGTATGATTTGTGTCCCGTTGTTAATGTTTTTTACGTTTTTGAGATCGTTGCAACTAGGTCTAGCTAGCCTAGGGACTAATTTGAAAATTTTTAAAATATTTTGAATGTTTTCATTGATGAATATTTCTTGATAGATTATGAATGCTTGTTTATAGATATACAAGTTTTGTTAAGTGATTTTTAATGAAAATGCAAATTAGGGGCTAAGTTATGAAATGTGTAAATTTAGGGGTTAAAATGTGAAATAAATGAAAATTTTGGGCTTTTATAAGCATAATAAATATTCTACTAGGCTTGAGTTGTGATGAAATTGAATGAATTTTGTTTTACGAGCCAAGGGACTAAATTGTAAAAATTACTAAAATATTAGGGGCAAAACTGTAAATGTGCTTTAATGAGTGTTTTGGATTAAATTGAACAGAGAGATAATTGAATAAGCTGAATTTGATATTATAAAGATCAAGAGAAGTGAAATACGAACTTAGATCGGGGAAAAAACAAAATCTCAGATTAGTTAACTCGTGTCGTCGTTTTTACGTCCGAGTAAGTTCGTATGCAATAAGCATTGATATAATTGTGTTTTAAATGCTTTGATATTATATGAATTGTGAATTCAACTCTACAAATACGTTCAACGATGATTCGGTATTGAAACTCCCGGTTGAACCTTAGGAATAGATTAGGATACTAATGACATATCATTAGGGGATACATTGATTTGGCTTCGGGCCATGATATCGGCACTTCGGGTGCGAGCTTCACTGATTTGGCTACAGGCCATGATGTTAGCACTTTGGGTGTAAGATATATTGAGTTGGCTTTGGGCCATGATGTGAGCACTTAGTGTGCGAGACTCCTGAGTATCCGACTTCTATTCTGAATGGTTCAATGCGTATATTGAATATGTGAATTGGTGAGAAATAGATACGTATCGATACAGGTATGTATGAAAAACTATTTGAGCAATGAATCAAAGGAAGTTGTAAGCTTATGATCAATTATGTGGTTAAATTCCATGTTAACTTGGTGTTTAATGTTTTGATGCAATTTGAGTTACTTATTTGAAAATGTAAATGAATGGTGAAATTTGCTTAATTATTTCACACTAGCTTACCAAGCTATAAAGCTTACATTGTTTATTTTTTCGTGTTTTATAGTGATTTCTAAGCTAGCTCGGATTTGGGGATCGTCGAAGACTTCATCACACTATCAAGCTATCAATTTGGTACTTTTAAGCTTATGTTTTGGTTATATGGCATGTATAGGGTTTTGGTCATTTTGATTATGAGTTAATAATGATTTTTTACATTAGAATTGGCTTGTAAATGTTTATGTTTTGACTTGTAAGTATAGCCATGAGAATTGGCTTAATTTGGTTGTTTTAGTTATGTATAAATATGTGCATATATGTTTTGTGTTGTGAGTTTATGGATGAATATATAATGTGTAACACCCCTAACCCGTATCCGTCATCGGAATAGGGTATGAGGCATTACAAGACTTAATCACATATAACTGATCATTTCCGAGTCATAAATTTCCATTCAAATTTAAAACTTTTCATTCATAATCATATTGTTCCTATTACTGGCCTACGATGTCCAAAACATACTTTGGAAGTGGTCCGGGTCTAAACCGAGAACTCTAAAATACATAGATAATTTTACCACAAAACAAGGCCACACGCCCTTGTGGCTTGGGACACGCCTTTGTCCTTGACCCATGTAACTCTCAATTTATGACGTCATCAACCATTTAGGGTCGCACGGCCAAGTCACACGCCCTTGTGTTAGGCTGTGTGGCCATCCTTGTGAATGAAAGTTAGGCTATTTATGTAACAGACCAATTTTGACCCAAATCGGAACGGTGGTTTCGGGACCACGAATTCGAGTCCGAGAAATATTTTAATATTATATTTTGTGTTTGTTATATGTGATTTAGTGAGTGTGAAAAATTTCGTAGAAAAAATTTAGTCGTTTAAGTGCTCAATTTGATAAAAAGGATTTAATCGAGAAAAGCGCAAAAGTTGCATGCTAAAGTGAAGAGTACTAAATTGATTGTGGCTTTTTAAGTGGGTGTACCAAAAGGGCAATTAGCCCATTCACCATAGTAAGGGACGGCAATGGGCTTTTATAAGTCCAAATTTCATGTTAATTTAGTTTATTACCAAGTTATATTAGAATATTAAGTATAATGTTAAATTATATGTGAAATACAACATTATTATAATAAGAATGAGTGGGAAGAAAGAGAACATCACATTGTTCATCTTCTTGGCTGAATTTTTGAGGAGAAAAACTCCATTGTTGGAGCTTGAAGTTTCGGAAACTTAGAGCTTGATTTGGGGTAGGTATTTTGCTTAGTTTTTGATAAATTTTACGTTTTTGAGATCGTTGTTTCAGTATTTTACCCGACCCATGTCTAAATTTTTGAAAATACTATGTATGTAGGATTCACCATTAACAAGCTTGGATAGTTTTGATGTTTGATGATTTTAAATTAAATGTATGTTAAAGATTTACAAGTTTTGTATTGGGATTTTTGGTAATTTTGAGTATATAGGGCTAAATTGAAAAGAATAAATTTGTGAAGGATTAAAATGTCAAATAAACGAAATGCATGGACACATATGGCCATAGGGGATATTCGGCCAAGCTATAAAGTTGGAAAATTTTGCTTTGATTTGGTGTTTTGTGTAAATTGGACCAAATTGTAAAAATGGGAAATATTAGGGGCAAAATGGTAAATTGCCCATTAGGGTGTTTTGAGACTAAATTGAGATGAAATGAGATTAAATGAGCTAAATTCTAATGTGTTTTAGATCAAGAGCAAAGAAAGACAGAGAAATTAGACCAGGGAAAACGAAGGTTCTCGAATAGCCGATTCGCACGGACTATCGACAACCGAGGTAAATCCTTTAGCTAAAATACGCCAATAAATTAATTATGAACTTAATGAATGATGAATTGTGAAAATTTAGAGTATAAATTCATGATGTAGCCGAATGTAAATGAATAGCATTAAAGTGAATTTATTTTGGCTAAGGCAAAGTGAATAATAAGTAAGTCCTTAAGCTATAGTATATTGAAGAATTAATTATAAATCAATTGTACGATAATGTTTGATAAATTTTAGTAGATATTCATGTCATAGCCGAATGTATATAAGCCTATTAGAATGGTTTTGATTGTTTGATGTAAATAAGCCAAAGTACTTTCATTATGTGATATAGTATAAAAGGGTATTAACGATGATTGATTACATTAATGTGTTTCGTGCTTTAAGCCTAGCGTGCCTAGTGCCTGGTGATTTAATTCGGCTTTAAGCCTAGCAGCGTGCCTAGTCTTGGTGATTTAATTCGGCTTTAAGCCTAGCGGTGCCTTGTGCCGGTGTTATTTATCGGGCTTTCATGCCCAGCAGCTTGATGCCTGGTGTTGTATTTCACAAATTAGAAACCGAAATTGTGTTCAAGGCTAATTAAAGCAAATTTATCGAGTTAACGGTTCAGGTGAGTATGTAAATTAGGAATGAGCTTCTTACTTAATTAAGACAAGGTAAACTAGTGATTTATTACCAATGGTATGTGTTCTCGGTTTTATTGATGAATGATGTGGTTGTATAATTGATGACATGTTATAATAATTGATATTCAAGTATATGAATATTTGTACCTATGGTTACATGATGACACTTTGGATTTAAAGATTGGATTATGAACAAATATTTTGATCACAATATGTGGGCAAAGAGAAATTTTCCTACGAATTTATACTTAGTCACATCGATATGAAGTTGAAAGTTTGATAATAAATATGAGCACAAGCCTACAAGTTGAATTGTAGTAATTAAATTGTTGATATTTGATTGTTATATTTTCATGAAATTAGGACTTACTAAGCTAGCAAGCTTATCGTGTGAAATGTTTCCTTTGTTTTATAGATTAGGTACAAGCTACAAGCTCGTCGGGATCGTTCGGAAAGTCGCTCACACTATCAATCTACATTTTGGTACTCTTTCATTTTGGATTTAAATGAAGGCATGTATAGGAATGACTTGGTCTTTGTTTTGATGAATTCTTAAGGTTCATGTATATAATAGCCATGCGAATATGGCTAAATTTTTAGTTAAGTATGTTTTTTTTTTTTTTTGTGTTTTTGATACGAATGTCGGTTTATGTTGGCAATGTTTATGCATACTTAATCGGAGTTAATCGTTGTTGATAATGAAATGTTTGTGTACGAAATGAATCCTTGAATTAGGGATGTAGGTATGTTTGGTTAGAAGTTAGTTTTTCATAAATTGCAACGAAACAGCTTGTTGTAGCAGCAGTGATGTGATTTAGAAAAATCACCAAAAATTAGATATATTGAATTAGAAGGTGAATGAGATATTAAATTAAACCTTATTGTGTCTATTTTTACGTGAAAGAAACAGAGTAGGCAAAGGACTTATATATTATGAGATAATTAAGTTTTAGTGAGACCTGCTCTAAATGAATTCGTGAGTCACTGTTCTGTTTTGGAAAATTTGTTAAAAAGTGTACAAAAATTATTAAGAAGCATGGTTTATATGTGTAGAATCCTTAATGAGTCTATTTTTCATTGGTATAAACAAGAACATTATAGGAAATTTTTGGAATGAGATAATTGTATTTTTGTAAAGACAGGTCAGAATTGTCAAGCAGTGTAATAAAGGTAACTTTGATGAATAAACTGTACTAATTGGCCACATGAAAAATTCTGGAAAACTTACGGTGAAAATTTATATGAGTCTAGTTTCAAGGAAAATTTACGTATCTAAATTTCTAGTTTTTTAACTCGAGTTATGGTCGATTTAGTCAGCGTGACACAGTTGGACAGCTTTAAAATTTTTTGTCTCGAAAGTTAATAGTCAAGTCTAGTAATACCACATACCCGATTTGGCAAGGGTTTTGGGTAAGGGGTGTTACATTTGATTGGTATCAGAGCTTACGGTTTAGTCGATTCTAGGACTACCGTAGCGCGTGTGAGTCTAGCCATACATGCCTTTATTATATGTTGATAGTGTGGTGATTTCTGACAGCTTGAATTTCGTTTTATTTAGTAAATGGATATCGATCCTGAAAAGAGTCAGAGAATGATGATGTAGAGAGCGTAGCGCCGATGCACGCGAATCAATGCCAATAGACTCTCGACTGTTTGGGTAGCCACGAAGGAGAGACTAAACAAGCCTTTATCGGATGATGAATGAGTGGTTTGCCCAATTTATTCAAAATAACCCGACAAAGACACCAACCCCACCCCGAATAATCTAACTCCGATTCCTTCAGCTCCCGATGATAGATCCAATGAGATCTAGTAGGCCCCCAGATTGATAAAATCCAAAATTTGGGGTCAAGAATTTAAAGCTAATGACGATGATGATCTTTGAGAGAGCCGAAATGTGGCTTGATAACACTATTCGGTACTTGATGAGTATCTTGTACTCCGGATGAATGCTTGAAGTGTGCTACATCTCATTCTGTGCGGGACCTTTGCATATCACTGGTGGAATACACTAGTATCAGTGGTTCCGAAAGAAAAAGTGACATGGGATTTCTTCCAAACTGAATTTCGCAAGAAGTATATTAGCCAAAGATTCATTGATCAAAAACGAAAGGAGTTCCTTGAGCTAAAACAGGGGCGAATGACCGTAACAGAATATGAAAGAAAATTTGTCAGGCTCAGCCGATATGCTAGAGAGTGTGTTTCTACCGAAGCTATTATGTGTAAAAGATTTGAAGACGGCCTAAATGAAGATATAAAGATGTTTGTTGGCATTCTTGAAATCCAAGAGTTTGTAACTTTAGTTGAGAGAGCTCGCAAAGTCAAGAGCTCGGAAAAGAGAAAAGAAAAAGTGAGGCAGAAGCTAGAGACATCCGAAAAAGGTCTTCGGGTAAAGTCTTTCATTCCACGATCAAGAAGCCCAGAGATGACTACAGCCGACAGAAAGCTACTACAGATCCACCTAGACGGGATCGACCTCCTATGAGCTCCCGAGCTACCTCGACAGCTTGATGTTGGTAACGTTCCACAAAATAGAGTTGAATGCAAGCACCGTGGGAAATGGCACTCGAGGAAGTTGTAGATTCCATGATCGGTCTTGCTATAAATGTGGATCGTCGATCATTTTATTAGAGAGTGTCCGGGTTAGTTAGGTGAGCGAGAATATAGTTCGTAACACTAAACCGAGCAACGTGTCAATGCGAGGTAGACCACCCGCATATTCGTGCAATGTAGGTGGTAGTCGAAAAGAACGAAGAACACTACAGATCGATCCGAGGCTAGAGCTCGGCTAGAGCATATGTTTGCGAGCTAGAGAGGATGCTTCCTCCTCGACGCCATTACCAGTACTTTCACTCTTTATGATACTACCGTGATTGCACTAATTGATCCTGGTTCGACTCATTCTTATGTGTGTGAAACTTTAAAATTTGGCAAGACTCGCTAGTTGAGTCTACCGAGTTTGTGATTCGTGTGTCCAACCCTTTGGGTAGATGTGTGCTTGTTAATAAAGTGTGTAGAGGTTGCCCGTTGATGATTCGGGATTATTGCTTCCAATGATTTAATGTTGTTGCCCTTTGTGAATTTGATATAATCTTGGGTATGGGTGGTTAACTACACATGAGGCAAGTAGTGGATTGTAAAAGGAAGCTTATCGATTTGAAATGTCGAAATGGTGAGACCATCGTAATTAAATCCTATGACGTAAATGGGTTGCCTCTGATAATATCTTTAATGTTAGCAGAAAATATGTGAGAAAAGGGTGTGAAGCTTATTTGGCCTATGTACTGGATAATAAAATGTCCGAGATACAAATTGAATCTGTATCAGTTGTATGTGAATACCCCGATGTGTTTCCTGAAGAACTACCGGGTTTACCCCCAGTACGAGAGATTGAGTTCGGCATTGAGTTAGTACCGGGTGCGGCTCCGATTTCGATAGCTCGTGCATCGAATGGCACCTATTGAATTAAAAGAATTGAAAGTGCAGTTGCAAGAGTTGACAGATAAGGGCTTCGCGCGACCGAGTTTCTCTCCGTGGGGTGCACCGGTTTTATTTGTGAAAAAGAAAGATGGGACTATGCGAATGTGTATCGACTACCGACAACTAAATAAGGTAACCATAAAGAATAAGTACCCGTTACCTCGGATTGATGACTTATTTGATCAATTGAAGGGGGCTTCAATGTTTTCGAAAATAGATTTGAGATCGGGCTATTATCAGTTGCGAGTCAGAGATTCAGATGTGCCAAAGACTGCTTTCCGAACGAGGTACAGACACTATGAGTTTTTGGTTATGCCTTTTGGACTCACTAATGCACCTGCTGTTTTTATGGATTTAATGAACCGAGTCTTCCGACAGTTTTTGGATCGGTTTGTAGTAGTGTTTATTGATGATATACTGATCTACTCCAAAAATGAAACGGAACATGCTGAGCATTTGAGATTAGTACTACAAACTTTGAGAGATCAACGATTGTATGCAAAGTTCAGTAAGTGTGAGTTCTGGATGAATGAAGTCAACTTCTTGGGTCATGTTGTTTTGGTGTCAGGTATTCGGGTGGATCCAAACAAAATAGCAGCCATACTCGATTGGAAACCACCAAAGAATGTTTCTGAGATTCGAAGTTTCCTAGGCCTGGCGGGTTATTACAGACGGTTTGTAAAAGGTTTTTTTGTTATAGCTACACCGTTGACGAGACTACTACAGAAAGATGTCAAATTTCAGTGGTCAGAAAAGTGTCAGAAAAGTTTCGAGTAGTTGAAAGCCTTTTTGACCGAAGCCCCAGTGTTAACTCAGCCTGAATCGGGTAAAGAATTTACTATTTTTAGTGATGCTTCCTTAAATGGGTTGGGTTGTATTTTAATGCAAGAAGGCAAAGTGATAGCCTACGCTTCGAGACAATTGAAGCCGCATGAGAAAAATTATCCAACTCACGATCTGGAGTTAGCAGCCATTGTGTTCGCATTAAAAATTTGGCGTCACTACTTATTTGGCGAAAAATGTCATATTTATTCAGATCACAAAAGTTTGAAATATTTGATGACTCAGAAAGACTTAAACTTGAGACAACGCAGATGGTTAGAATTGCTGAAAGACTATGAATTAGTGATTGACTACCATCCAGGGAAAGCTAATGTTGTAGCGGATGCGTTAAGTCGAAAATCATTATTTACACTTCGTGCATTGAACGCACGGGTAGCTATGTCTGATGATGGTTCGATCGTAGCCGAGCTACAAGCAAGACCGATGTTTATTCAGCAGATTTGTGATGCACAGAAAGTTGATGAAAAGTTGATTGCTATTTGGAGTCAGTGTGGAAGTGGTATAGAATCAGATTTTCAGATTGATGCAAATGATTGTTTGAATTATAAAGGCCGATTGTGTGTTCCAAAGAACTCGTGATTTGATCTGAGATGATCTGTGTGAGGCCCATAGTGGTCGACATATCGATACACACAGGTAGCACTAAAATGTATAACGATTTGAAGCAATTCTATTGGTGGCACCGCATGAAACGAGATATATCCGAGTTTGTTTGAAGTGCTTAACTGTCAACAAGTAAAAGCCGAGCATCAAGTACCCGTCGGACTACTTCAACCAATCATGATACCCGAATGGAAATGGGATAGAATTACAATGGATTTTGTATCCGGTCTTCCTATGACACCGAGTAAGAAAGATGCAATATGGGTTATCGTCGATAGACTGACTAAATCAGCTCATTTTATACCGGTACGCACCGACTATTCACTTGATAAGCTTGCCGAATTGTATGTGTCACAGATTGTAAGATTGCACGGTGTACCGAGTTCCATTATTTCAGATAAGGACCCGAGGTTTACATCACGATTCTGGAAGAAATTGCAAGATGCTCTAGGTACCAAACTTCATTTTAGTACAGCCTTCCATCCGCAAACAGATGGTCAGTCTGAGCGAACTATTTTGATACTTGAGGACATGCTGAGGTGTTGCATTCTCGAATTTGAAGGTACGTGGGAACGATACCTACCTTTGATCGAATTTGCTTACAATAATGGCTTTTAATCTAGCATAAAAATGGCACCTTATGAAGCCTTATATGGTCGAAAATGTCACACACCGTTGTATTGGACTGAGCTCAGTGAGAATAAGATACACGGGGTTGATTGGATTAAAGAAACTGAACAGAAGGTGGTTGTAATTAGAAGTAATTTGAAAGCTGCTTCGGATCGTCAAAAGTCCTATGCCGATTTAAAACGCAAGGACATTGAATTTCAGGTCGGAGATCGGGTGTTCTTGAAAGTTTCTCCGTGGAAGAAAATACTCCGATTCAGTCAGAAAGGCAAGTTGAGTCCGAGATTTATCGGACCGTATGAAATCATCGAGCGTATAGGGCTTGTTGCTTATCGATTGAAACTGCCCCTTGACTTAGAAAAGATACACAATGTATTTCACGTTTCGATGCTTCGTAGATATAGATCGGATCCGTCCCATGTGATCACCCCGTCAGAGATTGAAATTCGATCTGATTTGACCTATGATGAGGAACCGATCCGTATCTTAGCTCGGGAAACCAAAGAGTTAAGAAATAAAAGGGTTCCATTAGTAAAGATTCTATGGAATCGTCACGGAGTTGAAGAGGCTACGTGGGAGCCTGAAGAGTCAATGAGGCAACAATATCCGAACTTATTCAACCATTTAGGGTCGCACGGCCAAGTCACACGCCCTTGTGTTAGGCTGTGTGGCCATCCTTGTGAATGAAAGTTAGGCTATTTATGTAACAGACCAATTTTGACCCAAATCGAACGGTGGTTTCGGGACCACGAATTCGAGTCCGAGAAATATTTTAATATTATATTTTGTGTTTGTTATATGTGATTTAGTGAGTGTGAAAAATTTCAGAGAAAAATTTAGTCGTTTAAGTGCTCAATTTGATAAAAAGGATTTAATCGAGAAAAGCGCAAAAGTTGCATGCTAAAGTGAAGAGTACTAAATTGATTGTGGCTTTTTAAGTGGGTGTACCAAAAGGGCAATTAGCCCATTCACCATAGTAAGGGACGGCAATGGGCTTTTATAAGTCCAAATTTCATGTTAATTTAGTTTATTACCAAGTTATATTAGAATATTAAGTATAATGTTAAATTATATGTGAAATACAACATTATTATAATAAGAATGAGTGGGAAGAAAGAGAACATCACATTGTTCATCTTCTTGGCCGAATTTTTGAGGAGAAAAACTCCATTGTTGGAGTTTGAAGTTTAAACAACTTAGAGCTTGATTTGGGGTAGGTATTTTGCTTAGTTTTTGATAAATTTTACGTTTTTGAGATCGTTGCTTCAGTATTTTACCCGACCCATGTCTAAATTTTTGAAAATACTATGTATGTAGGATTTGGCCATTAACAAGCTTGGATAGTTTTGATGTTTGATGATTTTAAATTAAATGTATGTTAAAGATTTACAAGTTTTGTATTGGGATTTTTGGTAATTTTGAGTATATAGGGCTAAATTGAAAAGAATAAATTTGTGAAGGATTAAAATGTCAAATAAACGAAATGCATGGACACATATGGCCATAGGGGATATTCGGCCAAGCTATAAAGTTGGAAAATTTTTTGATTTGGTGTTTTGTGTAAATTGGACCAAATTGTAAAAATGGGAAATATTAGGGGCAAAATGGTAAATTGCCCATTAGGGTGTTTTGAGACTAAATTGAGATGAAATGAGATTAAATGAGCTAAATTCTAATGTGTTTTAGATCAAGAGCAAAGAAAGACAGAATTAGACAGGGGAAAACGAAGGTTCTCGAATAGCCGATTCAGACGGACTATCGACAACCGAGGTAAGTCCTTTAGCTAAAATACGTCAATAAATTAATTATGAACTTAATGAATGATGAATTGTGAAAATTTAGAGTATAAATTCATGATGTAGCCGAATGTAAATGAATAGCATTAAAGTGAATTTATTTTGGCTAAGGCAAAGTGAATAATAAGTAAGTCCTTAAGCTATAGTATATTGAAGAATTAATTATAAATCAATTGTACGATAATGTTTGATAAATTTTAGTAGATATTCATGTCATAGCCGAATGTATATAAGCCTATTAGAATGGTTTTGATTGTTTGATGTAAATAAGCCAAAGTACTTTCATTATGTGATATAGTATAAAAGGGTATTAACGATGATTGATTACATTAATGTGTTTTGTGCTTTAAGCTCAGCGTGCCTAGTGCCGGTGATTTAATTCGGGCTTTAAGCCTAGCAGGCCTAGTGCTAAAGCCTAGCAGGCCTAGTGCCGGTGATTTAATTCGGGCTTTAAGCCTAGCAGGCCTTGTGCCGGTGTTATTTATCGGGCTTTCATGCCAAAGCAGTTTGATCTGGTGTTGTATTTCACAAATTAGAAACCGAAATTGTGTTCAAGGCGAATTAAAGCAAATTTATCGAGTTAACGGTTCGGTGAGTATGTAAATTAGGAATGAGCTTCTTACTTAATTAAGACAAGGTAAACTAGTGATTTATTACCAATGGTATGTGTTCTCGGTTTTATTGATGAATGATGTGGTTGCATAATTGATGACATGTTATAATAATTGATATTCAAGTATATGAATATTTGTACCTATGGTTACATGATGACACTTTGGATTTAAAGATTGGATTATGAACAAATATTTTGATCACAATATGTGGGCAAAGAGAAATTTTCCTACGAATTTATACTTAGTCACATCGATATGAAGTTGAAAGTTTGATAATAAATATGAGCACAAGCCTACAAGTTGAATTGTAGTAATTAAATTGTTGATATTTGATTGTTATATTTTCATGAAATTAGGACTTACTAAGCTAGTAAGCTTATCGTGTGAAATGTTTCCTTTGTTTTATAGATTAGGTACAAGCTACAAGCTCGTTGGGATCGTTCGGAAAGTCGCTCACACTATCAATCTACATTTTGGTACTCTTTCATTTTGGATTTAAATGAAGGCATGTATAGGAATGACTTGGTCTTTGTTTTGATGAATTCTTAAGGTTCATGTATATAATAGCCATGCGAATATGGCTAAATTTTTAGTTAAGTATGTTTTTTTTTTTTTTTTTGTGTTTTTGATACGAATGTCGGTTTATGTTGGCAATGTTTATGCATACTTAATCGGAGTTAATCGTTGTTGATAATGAAATGTTTGTGTACGAAATGAATCCTTGAATTAGGGATGTAGGTATGTTTGGTTAGAAGTTAGTTTTTCATAAATTGCAACGAAACAGCTTCTTGTAAGAGCAGTGATGTGATTTAGAAAATCACCAAAAATTAGATATATTGAATTAGAAGGTGAATGAGATATTAAATTAAACCTTATTGTGTCTATTTTTACGTGAAAGAAACAGAGTAGGCAAAGGACTTATATATTATGAGATAATTAAGTTTTAGTGAGACCTGCTCTAAATGAATTCGTGAGTCACTGTTCTATTTTGGAAAATTTGTTAAAAAGTGTACAAAAATTATTAAGAAGCATGGTTTATATGTGTAGAATCCTTAATGAGTCTATTTTTCATTGGTATAAACAAGAACATTATAGGAAATTTGTGGAATGAGATAATTGTATTTTTGTAAAGACAGGTCAGAATTGTCAAGCAGTGTAATAAAGGTAACTTTGATGAATAAACTATACTAATTGGCCACATGAAAAATTCTAGAAAAATTACGGTGAAAAGTTATATGAGTCTAGTTTCAAGGAAAATTTACGTATCTAAATTTCTAGTTTTTTAACTCGAGTTATGGTCGATTTAGTCAGCGTGACACAGTTGGACAGCTTTAAAATTTTTTGCTCCGAGTTAATAGTCAAGTCTAGTAATACCACATACCCGATTTCGGCAAGGGTTTCGGGTAAGGGGTGTTACGATTTACCAAGCCTTTTTCCATCCAAAAACTCTTGCACACTTATACCAAGTTTATCAACACACACATGGCATTTTTTTTAGGCATCCCAATAACCACATCATGGCATTCGCACAACATTTATAAATCACATTCATCATGCACAACCACACACACACTTAACTAATCATAGCATATAACTTACTCAACCATTCACATTTAGTGTTTGCCACACATAATTATCACACATTCACTCATCCAACCCAAACAAGCATGCACATCCATGTAATACTTCATTATAGACTTATAACATAACAAATATTGGCCACATCAAATGGCCTTATACAACAATGACCTTCAATTCGCATAGGCCAATATTCTAGGCCAACTCATAATAACATGTACACAAATGACCAAGTCCCTATACATGCCATATACTTAAAAAGCTAGAATAAAAATCATCGATACCAATCCATAGCGTCATAGTGTGATAGAATCTCCTACGACCTCCAACTCAACTAGCATCTGAGACACTATAGCAAAAAGAAAGGAAAGGGTGTAAGTTATATTGCTTAGTAAGTTAGCATGTAAATAATAAGCAATTAATTAATATGTTTTTACCAATCCTCACAATATGTTTTCAAGATAATACAATCATAATTGCACATAGTTCCACTATTTACTCACGATCATCTCAAGCTATCTGCTCGAGTCATAGTCATTAAATTATTTATATCTTGAACTAAAGAACCCCAAATTAAGATTCGCTATTTTTTCCTAAAACTATACTCATATATCTTCTTACCATAAATTTTCAGAATTTTTGGTTTTGCCAATAAGTACAATTTATTCATTAAAGTCTCCCCTGTTCTGCTGTCGGACAGTTTCAACCCTTTTTCACTAAAAATTAATTATATCTTCGTACGAAATTCGGATAATGTTCCCGTTTGTTTCTATTGAAGTTAGACTCATTAATAAATTTAATCATATAAATTTATTAATAATTTTTCCTGTTTGTTTCTATTGAAGTCATTCTGACTCTGTCTTACAAAAATTCAAATATCTCAAAATGTTAAATTACTTTGCATATTCTGTTTCTTTTACATAAAAGTAGACTCAATAACCTTTAATTTCATATCTTATTCAACCTCTAATTTGATTTCCACCATTTTTGGTGATTTTTCAAGGTCACACAACTACTGCTTTCCAAATTTGTTTTATTGCTAGTTTTACTCATTCATAATTTCTTTGTATTAACTTTCATAGTAACACTTACCCCATATCAAACTTACCAAAGTTCGATCACATATCGAGCACATTGCTCATGAATATATATATACACATGTACCTACACTCATTCATCACATAATCACAATCATTTACACTTAGTCATTTCTCGTTGAACACATCGGAATATTAACAGATACATCAGAATATTGCACATAGTGGCAGACTTGTAGCCAAAGCTACTTCACATCACTTATCACACATAGGCTCGTTCTTGAGCTATTCACATTTGCGGGTCTACTCACACAAGTTTTCGGTCATACGTAACTACTCAGTCTTGCTCACACAAGCTGTCAAGTATCCGCAACACATGCTGGATTACCCAGCCACTGGTAGAACTTGTAAGACCAGCACCCGTTTCACATAGTCACAATCTCGGGTTTGCTCACACAAGCTGTCGATCATGACGAAACTACACGATGCTACTTACACAAGCTGTCGAGTATCTGCAACACATGCCAAATAACTCAGCCACCGGTAGAACGTACGGACCAGCACCCGTATCACTTATTTCACTTAGATTTCACATAGGTTTCTAGTGAACATGTCACTCGTATCCATTTTATTCCTGAGGTTCAATCGGAAAATTTCTCACTTGTCGATATTTTATCAATTACATCAAATATTCAGCCACAATTCATACCATTTATCAAAATATGAAAAAGTAAGTAGAAACGATGCATTATTTACATACAAACTTACCTCGGTAGCACAATCGGTGAAAAGGACTTTTTCGTCATATTCTTTGTTTCCAAACCTCATTTTCTTTGATCTATAATATCACATTTAGTCTATTTATTAGTCACATTATTCAATGTGATCCGAATATCATATTATGGCAAAATTATGTTTTTACCCCTAAAGTTTCACATATTTACACTTTTGCCCCTAGGCTCATAAAACAATTTTCATTCAATTTATTTGTATTTTAACCCTAGCCGAATTTTCATAGCTACAACAGCCCACAATTTCCACTAATTCACACTTTTATGACAAATTTTATAACTTTTCCAAATTAGTCCTTTTTAGCATCTTTACCGAAAATCACTTAGTAAAAGTCGTTTCTCTAACCATAAACATGCATAATCTACCTTTAAACATCAAAATACACACATATTCATCATGGTTCAAAACCCTAGACTTCAACCATATCTCAAAATATTGGTAGAAATAGATAGATCTTGTTACGAGGATTTTAAAAAACGTAAAAATCATTAAAAACGAGGCTAGAATAGACTTACAATCGAGCTTGGAAGCTTGAAAAACCCTAGCCATGGTTTCTCCATGTAAGGTTTGGCCATGGGTTGAAAATGGACAAAATTTTTTCTTTTAATTTTGTTTTTAATTTATTTTAATTACTAAATGACCAAAATGCCCTAACTTAAAAATATTCTATTTCACCTATTTCATGTCCATTTTGTCCAAGAAATTAACCAATGGTCTAATTATCATTTAAGGATCTCAAGTTTAAAATTTCATAACAATTGTACACCTCTAACATGTTGAACTCAACTTTTGCACTTTTTACAATTTAGTGAAATTATTTCGTGAAATTGTAGACCATAAAAATATAATAAAAACAAATTTTTCCTCATCAGATTTGTGGTCCCAAAGCCACTGTTTCGACTAGGCCCAAAATTAGGCTGTTACAACTCTCTCCCCTCAGGTATTTTCGTCTCCGAAAATCTTACCAGAAGAAATTTCTTTCAACTCTCATGAATCACTTTCACTAATTTCCCAGAATCGCTAATCATATCAACCTCATATATCTCTTTCTAATCACCTTGAACTTTAACACACAGTGTCGGAGCATATCGTCAAAGTTTGGAATTACTCTCTTAGACTTACCACCGATTTACATGTGTATTACCGTGCCAAGATGCAACTGCGTATTCATATTTTCCTGTAGCCTTTTCCATAATTGGGATATAGCCCTCGGATCTCAATCAAAAATAATGGGGACTGGCACTCTATGAGAGCTAACAACCTCAGAAACATATAACTCAGCTGATCTGTCAAATGAGAAACCCGATTGCCAAAACATCTATTTCAAATAACTGCACATTTTGATTACTCCCAGAATGAACCAACGAGCTACTACTGTGCTTCGTACAAAAATTTACTGCATAAGCTCTGAATTCATCTGAACACAATTTCTATCTCAGAATAATAACATCAATCATCTGGTTAGACCTGAACTTCCAAATCAAAAATGAACTCATACTGAACTCGTTTAGCTTACCATTCATTAACACATTTCTGAAATTCTCAATCTTGTAATGAAAACATCGCTTTAGCTTTTAATCTAACTAAAATCGGATCATCATCAATTAAGATCAAACGTGTAACCCACTCACAAAATAAACAAGGATTTTTTTTCTCATTCAGCATCTGTAACTATATCTGCTTTCCTAGAGATTAATCAATAACCACTCGTGATCTTTGAATAGCTTAACTCTTTAACACTATCTTAACTTCAGGTCTTTCTATGACATTCGATACTTTAATTCTTGAAATTAGGGAACATGAGACACCTTTCGTCGAATAAACGATATCACCAAATTCTAAATACGGACATAAAAGTGACTGTCTCTAAATCACTAGTCGAACAGTTCTTTTTAATGTGATATTAACCATCTGAAAACATGAACCATCACTTTACATTCTAGTAATAAAACACATTCCATTCTGTTCAATAGTGCATCACTAAAAAATCATAAATTCATTACTCAATTCAAACTAAATTCAAAACCAAAGCTTTGGTTAATAAAATTTTCAAGTGTTTTCAACTTTGCTAACATGCACAGACCATCCAAATTTTCATAAATGTGTTAACCATATCATTCAGATCAGCTTTAACTCATATTAACATTATCAGATTAGAACAAATCTAATAGGTATATCTCAGTATCGTACTCTCTAGAATATCAATCCTTCATTCTGACTGTCCATCGATATACTCGTGAATGCACAAGATTAATTACCATAACTGAGGATACTCTAACTATATGTAACTCAAGTCACATTTCAACTGACCAGCTCGCTCTGATAAAAATAACTGAGTCGATTTCGACTATCAAATAATGAAATAACAAAATTCTCCTTTCTTCATGCTATTAAAACAACTCAAACACACAATCTTTCAAAATTCTCTTATCATGCCATCAAAGGCCTTTACAATCACATTAGCTCTAAGAAACAAAGATATCACGATTGAATGCATTGACTTTAATTAACTTACCTGAGAAAATAAGTCCATCATACAAATTGAAGCTTGTGATTTCACTACTTATACCTTTACCGATGTCAATTCCTTACACAAAAATTAGAGAAATCCAGATACCAGAATCACCACTTTTCTATGATTGAACCAGAAGCATAATCATAATAGACATAGTTATCACAAGCTGAAGAACACACTTTAAAGATAAGCCGTGATTAATAATTTACGAAGTATGAATGATAGGAAAACCAAGATAAGGAAATTCAAGATACAATACCTTACCGAAAATCCGAGAACATAACTCATAAGAAAATAAATAAGAAACTGATGATTCCTCAGAGAAAGCCAGAAGAAAAACACTGCTTACCGCCTCTGGACTTCCATCATAATAGAGATAATATATTTCAAAATATTTATATATAAGACAGAATAATATCCAGTAAAAACGGAAGAATAGTCCAACATAATCTTTTACCATCGACTTTATTCCAACATAATAGAATAGAATTCCCAAGAGATAAAGAAATACCGATCATAAACCGACTCGACCAACAGGGGCTTTCGTCTAACATCATAGTTAGCTAGCATTCTCATAACATAAGAACTCCATCAAAACTGAACAATCACACACATATCTCTGAGGATAAAAAAATATATATAGAATACCCAGAAAGATCATCATATTCATCTCAACTATAACTATCACACGCAGACATCTTTACTACTCAATTATTATTTCTCTGACTAATTTTGTCATCATGTACCCCGCATCATTCCATTCACTAACGAAAACCAATTCGGGAACAATCTTAGCAAACACATACTTTAGACTTCATACTCAATTGAGTCGAATAGTCGAGACTAGCTTCTTCATTATTCGTGACATTGCATAATCTGTGTAATCTTTAAAATAATCTGATATTTCTTCTAAAACTGAGTTCATTTGTCACACTATACTCAAGTTGTTTGCATTATTAATTATTTCACCATTGAACTCTTTAGTTTCCCACTTATGAACTTATTCAACATAATTCTCGCGAACTTTCATCATAAAGCAACACTGGTAAGGGGGTGAGGTCGTAAAGCCTCTAACTTGACTCTCATAAATACACACATATGACTTAGCATTCATCATCAATGTAATATCATCATAATCACATAATTCACTCTAAGCAAAATTTCATACTTAGTCTTGTTACACGAACTTTTTGATTATCTTATTCAAACAAGTGTACTTAAACATACATTCCATGAATTTTGAGAAAATTTACTCATAGCACTCACTTAATCAAGCATGTTAGGCACATAACATCATATGAATACCAACATACATGGATGAGTTTATCACAACATAGACTTTCGTTTCATTTCACTTTTTCACATTTCCCAACTTATGGTTATCTCATTCTGCACATTAACACATGCATATCATGAACTTCTATTCATACCTTTCCACATTTCAACACATCGTAAGCACATTTCAATCATGTCAATATCATTTTTAGCATTACCGACAATAGCTCAGTTGAAAGTTATCTCTGTCTTAACAAAACAATTTTGTTAGAGCCAGGAGATATCACACTATCATAGTTCACATATGGCATGAATAGCTAGCACACGCTATGTTAGTATAAGAATCGACTAAACTATAGCTCTGATACCATTAAATGTAACACTCATTACCTGTATCCGTCACTGGAATAGGGTACGAGCCATTACTGGATTTGATCACATATAACCGATCATTTTTAAGTCAAAATTTTCCATTCAAATTTAAAACTTTTCATTCATAATCATATTGTCCCTATTACGGGCCTACGAGGTCCAAAACATACTTTGGAAGTGGTCCGGAACTAAATCGAGAACTTTAAAATACTTAGAAAATTTTACCACAAAAGAAGACCACATGACCGTGTGGCTTGGGACACGCCCGTGCCCTCGATCCATGTAACTCTTTGTTTATGACGTCATCAACCATTTAGGGTCTCACGGCCAAGTCACACGCCCTTGTGCTAGGCCATTTGGCCATCCTTGTGGATGAAAGTTAGGATATTTACCAAGACTTTTTCCATCCAAAAATTCTTGCACACTTATACCAAGTTTATCAACACACACATGGCATTTTTTTTAGGTATCCCAATAATCACATTATGGCATTCGCACACCATTTATAAATCGCATTCATCATGCACAACCATACACACACTTAACTAATCATAACATATAACTTACTCAACCATTCACATTTAGTATTCACCACACATAATTATCACACATTCATTCATCCAACCCAAACAAGCATGCACATCCATGTAATACTTCATCATAGACTTATAACATAAAAAATATTGGCCACATCAAATGGCCTTATACAACAATGACCTTCAATTCGCATAGGCCAATATTCTAGGCCAACTCATAATAACATGTACACAAATGACCAAGTCCCTATACATGCCATAGACTTAAAAAGATAAAATAAAAATCATCGATACCAATCCACAGTATAACATCAGAATTGGGGGCTTTGCATTTGATGTGTTTTTGTGTGTATGTTATGTTATGTGTGTTGTGCTGAAGTGTTTTGGGGGTTCCGGGAAGCCTTGGGATTAAGCCTGAGCCTTGCTGGAATTTTCTGTTTTAGGCACTTTGGGGGGAAATTTAGTTGAGTTGGGCCTTAAGAGATGTTGTTGGTGTTGGATGACACAAGAGTTGGAGTAGTAAAGTGGCAAGGGGGCGCCACTTAAGGAGGAGGCAAGTGACGCCACAAGGGACCATGAGGGAGCAGGTTCAAGTCGAATGGTGCTCATTTTGGGAATTTCTTTTTGGTGTCAAGGGGAACAGTGGTAGAGTTCGGCTAGGATGTCTGAAAAGGGGAAAGTTGATTGAGTCAAATAATTCAAATGTATGGATAGAAGTAAAAAGTGGGTTTTGAAACTTTCAAACAATTTCGAATGAATGATCAGGAGGGAATTAAGGAGAAAAGTAAGGGATTGAAGGGGTGTGGGGTGCTAGCCAAATTTTTGAAAGGGGCTAGTGTTGTTGGGCATTCAGTTTTAGGAGTGTGTGTGTGTGCCAAAAATTCAAGAGGGGTTAGCTTTAGGTGTTAAACTTTTTGTGGTGTTAGTTTCAGCAATTGAGTGTAAGGCATTTCGAGCAGTGTGGTTCTTTTCTTTGAGTTGCCGAGATTCTCAAGAACAAGCATCCATTCTTCTTTAGTCTATATCGGAGTCAATTCTTTCTCTCTTCTTGTATTCTGTATTTTGACAAATTAGGTTCTCGGCCTTACCAACAAAATCTGAAAACTCTCAAGTACTCTAGACTATGCTTCATTCCTTTCCATTCTTATAGCCAAACCCTCCTACCATCTTACCACTTCTCTTTTTCTTATTCTTTATTTGCGCCATCAAAAGCCGAAACTCCATTCTCCATTTCTTCTTTTTATAGCTTCTATTTCTTGTTTAGCCGAACCTCCATATTCAATTTCTTTTTGCATTTTCTCTTTATTCTTTCATGAACCTAAACCTATCTCCTCTTCTTTCTTCTTGAGTTGTTCTTTTTCCCCTATAACTCTTGTGGCTGAATCTTCTTTGAGTGCTCATTTTCTTCTTTCGTTCTTTGTTTAGTGAATTGTCGTCTTTCCTTGCTCCACAACTTTGACAAGTGGATTCTCTTTGATCATGGTAAGTGTTCCTTTTCATTTCAATTCTCTTTTCTCTCCTTTTGGATGCCGAAGGCTTTAACCTTGTCTTTTGATTCTTGGCCGATTGAAGGAGGGGTTTGTCTTCGCGTTCTTTCAGCATCTGATCTGTGATTGAAGGGTGTTAAGGAATACTCAATTTTGGTCAATTTAGGTATTCAATCGGTGCCTTAATCTAAGTCTTTTAATCTCTGGGATTTGTCGATCTAGGTAAGGGATCTTTGTGTTTTAAGCATATACTCTTATTTGTTTCTTATTCAATGCTTTAATCCGGTTTATTGACCAAGATCTTTTCATATACTCTTATTTGCATCCATACTTAATATATGAATTTGTGTGAGAGCCCAAAACTCATTTGGACGGGGATTTACACACTGAAACTCGGCGACTCACCCCCTCCGCTAAATTTTACAGGTAATCCCTAGACCGCGGATATGGAGCCGAGGTGGACTCGAAGTGGCCATGCATAATGCTTTAAGAAATTTTATTCTAATATTTATTTTACATTATTACTATTTTAGTTTGGATTTTAGGAGTTGTAATAAGGCCACTTAAACGTTAATATAAAGGATGAAATTAACGATTGAAATAAATAGAATAGTTAAGCAACTAATCAAATCATATCTCGACGTAAGAGTAGTAAAAAAGGAATGGTGATAACAAATACAAAGGGTTTTGGGTTAATATTAGCGGGTGAGTCAATAAAAAGGGTTGTTAGGATTAAACGGGGTTCGCTAGGGGTTAATTATGAAGGTAGGCTTTTAGTGGAGTAAGTGGGTTAGAACCTAGGTGCCTTTATCATCTCTGTATATCAAACCAAAGGTGTGGTCTCGATATGTATAATCAATGCAAGTTCTAGAATAACAAATCAATGTTGACATACCCATAATCAATAAAGTAAGCACTAAAGAATGTATGCTCTAGAAGGCTAAAAATCTCACGAAAATTATGGGTATTTGATGTCAATCTTGTAAATTTCAAACTTCAAGGTAATAATTAGATTCAGGTAGACAACCTAGCAAAAATTTTAATTTTTGAAAAATAGACTTATCATGCTTGATTCTCCAGTATCCTTCAAATTTAATCATCAATGCACAATTATCAATGACTTAATCCAAAACATATCAATAAAAATCATGAATCAAAGGAAATTTCATTCTAATCATAATATGAGGAAATTACTTTAAGAACAAGGCATAAGTCAGGGATTTGAGAATAATGCAGAAAGTTAGGCACTTTCTCGAAATAAATATTCACCCCCCACACTTAAGATGTACACTGCCCTCAATGTACTAAGATATATATGAAATTTAAAAGAAAAAGGAGAGGTGAAACTTCCTGAATTTGGATAATTTCCTTGAGTTGGGAGTCCCGAGGTCTGGTGGCTGCTATCGAGCTCTGCGCTAGATGAAGAAATTGAGAAGCTCGTTGAGAATTAGCCAGGAAATAATAATAATAATTTAAAATATACTAAAAATATATTTAAAGACAAGAAAGATAAAGAGAAAGAAAATAGAAAGTAAAATAAAATTAAAAGAAAAGATGAATGGACTGAAGAGTCCTTATTGTTAGATGGTTCGTTAGGTGGGTGTGACTTCTAAGGCTATATTGGGGTGGTGGTGGATGAAGTTCCGTGATTCCCAAGCAGCCGTTAGAGTCTAAAATAAAGAAACTAAGATAAAATAAACTAATTTTAGCATAAGAGAGTCAAAGAGAAGGAAAATAAAGAAAACAAGGAAATAGATATAACGACTAAATGGCCTCAAAGGCCCTTGGCTTGTCGAGAGAATGAAGCAGCCGGCATGAACTTATTTAGATCGGTCTCCCATGAGAATATTGTGCTTGGATCCTTCCTCTTCTTCGACATAGATGTGGTGTAGCTCAAGAGTTAGATGAAGGACTAAAGAGGAAGAGTATGGAAGGAGAGGGGTTTGAAGGATGGGTTGAAAGAAAAGAGATGAGGGGTGTAACATCCTTAAAACGGGGCCTTTGCATTTTATCTGCTTGCATGTAGATAGCATGGATGTCATGTTAGTTGGGACTATTCTAGGGTCTAGGCATGAGCCAGGGGTAGGCCAGGGCCATAGTAAGAATTTGCATTTTAGGCTTCTAGAAGAGGGGAGTTGTTGAGCTAGGTAATAAGAGTAGTTGATGGGACACAAGAATCCCAGTGGTAAAGTGGCAAGGGAGGCGCCACTTAAGCACAAGGGGGAGTGACGCCACAGGGAGCAGAAGGAGCCTTGGTTCAAGCTGCGGGAATCTCCTTTTTGGGCATTCTTTTTGACGCTAAGACGGGGAGAAGTTGTGCTCAGGAAGGACTCTGATGGATGATGATTGAAGAAGTCAACAGATTTGAGTAAGTGGATGAGAGAGATGTTAGGAGTTTGAAGTGTTCAAACTTGTTTGAACGGATGATAAAGAGAAAAGCAAGGAGAAAAAGAAGAGATCAAGTTGGGGGAGTGCGTTAGCCGAAATTTGAATGGTGGTAGGTGGTGTAAGCATTCAGTTTTGGAGTGTGGAAAGGGGTGTGTCGAATTTAGGTGGCTAAGGTGTGGTAATTTCGGCATTTGGAAGGGGTTCGCCTCTCAGCCTAGTTTCTTTCTTCTCTCAATCTTCTTGTGCCGAAAATACCTAAAACTTTCCTCCTCTTTTCTCATCTTTTGTCTACAGCTGAAAGCCCTACTGGATTCTTTTCTCTTTTCTTGTTGCTGTAGTCGAATCCTTCTACTCCATCTTTCTCTCTTGTTTTCAAAAGCCGAATCACCGATCCCTTTTGAGACACTTTGTTAACCGAAATCCATTGTCCACTTCTCATTCTCCTTTCTTTTGTTTCAAAAGCCGAAAACACTCTGTAGCTGAACCTCCCCAAACCATATCACTGTTCTTCTTTTCTTCCATTCGTGTTAGCAAGAACCGAAATCATCACCCTCCATTTCTTTCGACTTCTTTTCTTTCTTATCTTTTAATCCATAGCCGAAACTATATTCTCATTCCTTCATATAGTCAAAATCTCCAAAGATCAGCCTCTTTTCCCGAAGTTTCTCCATAGCTGAATCATTTCATTGGTAAGATCTCTGTCGTTTCTTCTTTGCGATATCTCTTTCTTTCTTATCTTCACTCAAACCGAATCACTTTCTTATTATCTTGATGGTTGTTCTTCTTTCTCACTCTTTATTTCTAGAAGCCGAATACCTTCTGTGGTGTCTGCTCTGCCGAACTTTCTTCTCTTCTGGGCAAGTGCCGAATTCTCTTAGGTGTTAAACGGATCTCTTGCGTTAAGGTTAGTGGGGTTCTCTTGAGCCGTTATCTTCTATCTTTCGAGTTTTCTTACCAAAGCCGAACGGCTATTTGGCCTTATGTATGGGTGCTGGGCCGATTGTAGGTGGAGGTGTTGTCGCTGAATCTTCGGGATTTGTCAACCTAGGTAAGAGATCTGTTCATTTGGGTTTATATCTCTAGTTGTTGTTATTCAGGGTGTTAATTCGATTTAATGACGAAAGGTGTCATTCGCAAGACTGCTGAGCACATTGCGTTTAGTTCCACATGTGATGCCTCGTCTATCCTTCACTTTTTTGTCAAGAGCTCTTTTAAAAATTTCCTAGAATCTGGCATCTGCGGAAGAGCTTCAAGTAACGGTAAGTTAATATGTAATTTCTTTAAAAGTTTAAGAAACTTACCGAATTGCTCCTCTGTCTCGTCTCTCTTCATTACTTTGGGATATGGTATGCGAGGTTGGTACTCTTTGATTACCAATTTTGGCTTATTATTACTTACCTCAATCTTACCTTCTTCTGCCGAATTCTCTTGCCTGAGATTGGGCTCATCTAACCCTTCACTATCTTGAGCTGTTATGACTTGAATTTGCTCCTTTGGGTTAGTTTCGGTATTGCTTGGTAGGCTTCCCTGTGGTTTTTTAGAGATCTCCTTAGCCAGTTGCCCTAACTGATTCTTGATCCTTTGAATCGATGCTTTTTGATTTTTAAGTGTTGTCTCAGTTTTCTGGAAACGTGTTTTTGTGACTGCTATGAATTTTGTCAGCATCTCCTCGAGGTTCAGCTTTATTTCCTGTGGGTAGGGCTGTTGTTGGAAGTTTTGGGATGGTTGTTGCCTTTAATTCCCTTGACCACCCCATGAGAAATTGGGGTGGTTCTTCCAACCTGGATTATAATTATTACTATAAGGGTTATTGTTAGATAGGAAATTGTTACCCATATAGTTCATTTGTTCGCTCTCCATGCCCTGTCCGTAGGGTGGGTACTCAGGATTCGCCACGCCTTCACTTGTCTCGTATTGCATAACTGGATGTATCTACGAGGAACACAAACCATCAATCTTTTTAGTTAGCATCTCCACCTGATTTGATAGTGAGCTTACTGCGTCAAGGTTGAAAACTCCGGTTGCTTTTGCTGGCCTTGTCCTTGTAACTTGTCACTGATAGTTATTCAATGACATCTCCTCTATAAACTCGTAAGCTGCTTCAGGAGTTTTGTTATTCAGAGTTCCACCGGCTGCTGAATCTATTAATTGCCTTGTCGAAGGGTTAACACCGTTGTAAAAAGTATGGACCTGTAGCCACAACGGTAATCTATGGTGTGGGCATCTCCTCAACAAACCTTTGTATCCCATGCATCGTAAAGTGTCTCTAAATCCATCTGCACAAAAGAAGAGATATCATTCCTCAACTTGGCCGCTTTGGCCGGTGGAAAATATTTTAATAAAAATTTCTCGGTCATTTGATCCCATGTAGTGATAGATCCTCGTAGAAGAGAATGCAACCACTGTTTGGCTTTATTCCTCAAAGAGAAGGGAAATAATCGAAGACGGATGTCATCATCAAAAACGCCATTTATTTTGAAGGTATCACAGAATTCTAGAAAATTTGTTAAGTGTGTGTTAGGATCCTCATCCTGCAAACTATCAAACTGAACAAACTATTGTATCATCTGTATAGTGTTAGGTTTCAGTTCAAAATTATTTGCAGCAATGTAGGTCTAACAATACTTGACTCAGTTCCTGTTAAATTAGGTTTAGCATAATCATACATGATGTTCTGCCGCCTTTAGAGGTAGCGAATTATTCTCATCCATCTCTTCTATGGTATTATTTTCGGCTTCTTTCTATTCTTCTATGTAGTTTAAGCTTCACCTTATTTCTCTACGATTTCTGCGAACTGTACCTTCAATATCACTATCGTAAATTAGGGGTCTTATCGGGTTCCTTCTAGTCATAAACTAGAGGTACTAAAAGGAACAAAATAGGAAAGAAAATTTAGAAAAGTAAAAATAAATTGCAAAACTAAAATAAATATAATATGGCTAAAGTAATAAAAATTAAGCGTTCTTGATATTTTAGTTCCCTAGCAACGGCGCCAAAAACTTGATCGTTGTTTTATGCGATGTCAAAGTCTTAAAATTTATATAAAGAATGATCAAACCTGGAAATTAACTATGACAACGATTTGAGGCAAGCGCACCTATCGAACAGTAGTATAGTTAAGGCAAGACCGGATTGTCGAACCCAAAAGAACCAAAAGTACTAATACTAACTTTCTTTTTATTATTCAGCTTAAGAATTAAAGGGATTTTTATCTAATCTAAAATTAACTAACAACTAAGCTAAAGATGCAAAGTCAAAGAGAATGAATTGGGGAGAATAACTTTGGGACAAACCAATTGATTAAGACAATACCCGAGGAAGAATCCACCTAGACTTCACTTGTTATCTAACTCTGAACCAGACGATTTATTTATTTGACTTGATCCGTAGGATACTGTAAATTATATTAATCCCTCTCTCGAGGCGACAACATCTAACCCTAGGTTGATTAATTGAAATCTCTTTCTAATTAAAACACCTAGAATTGCATTAACTCGATCTATGGATTCCCATATTAGGTTTCATCCTAATCCGGCAAAATCTCGTCACCCTATCTCTAGGCGTGCGATCAACTCCGCTTAATTATGCTAGATCTACTCTTAGGTAGGGACTTTTGCTCCTCCACCTAAGCACAACACACTTGAATTAATATCCCGGAAATATCAACATAAGGATTAAGAACAGATAATTAAGAACAAGTCAAATATTTATAATATAGTTCAGCAAACGATAACAAGATTCATCTTAGGTTTCATCCCCCTCAGGTATCTGAGGGTTTGGTTCATAACAATAAAAGAAAACATCTCAGAAGAAAACATCTCGAATGCCTATGTGAGTCCTTTCATCTTCAGTCGTTAACTAGTATTATTACAAGCAATAATTTCATTTTTAACTCTTGTAAGGAAGCCAATGAGTCATGTCTCTTCATTGGAATCTAATGTAGTTGAAAAGGCATGTCAATTCTCTTTAATGAAGACTTTAAGTATCCTTAATGTGTTTGATTGTGTCCCTTCAGCTCCCTTGTAACCACATGATAAAAGCTTGTGTAACATCCTCTTAAATGGAACCATGATGAAGACTTAAGACTCCCAAAACATTCAGACTTGAAGAGCCTTTTTTGGTCCATTAAACAACCTCCTTAATGTTCTTTTAAAAGCTTTGAAACTGTCCAACTTTGAAGAGTCTTTAATCATATGAAAAGTCACCTGCAAAATAGATATTTAAGATTAAATAATAACTTAAAACACTAATAAAAACAACATATTTAATAACACTCATGCACACGATTTAATTGAACATGGAATTTAAATCACCTTATTTAAAATGAAAATAAACACACTTTAATTTATGCATTAAAAAGTAACAGCCAAATTAAATAACATACTTACATAAACAAACTCAAACATATTTAACAACTAGGATGCTTAAATGCATGGTCTAAGATGCTAACTAAATGAAAAATTGAGTTACGTAATGCATGACTTAATTTAATGATGCAAACTTTAACTAACATGGGAGTTACATAATGCATGTCATAATTTATGATGCAAACTTAACTAACATGAGAGTTACATAATGCATGACTTTATTAAATGCAAAACACATAGTGCATGTCACGATTAAAAGATGTAGATTAATAGTGCAAGACATTAATTAAAGATGCATATAATAAACAAGACATAATTAAAAGTTGTAAAATTAATTAAACTAAATAAACAGCCACATGCAAAACATTGCATGGACTTGGGACGTTATTTTGGTCCAATAAGGGTTGGACATCTCATGTTCAGCCCAAACTTGCTGAATCAGGCCCATCATCGCCTCTTTAAACTTCTTTGATCTAGCACGTGTTATAAACTCGATGAGAATTTCAATTGGATTCTCTCTTGAAATGAGCAACTTGGAGTTTGGTCCACTTAATGAACTTGAATGCACTTCAATCGTTCCCGTACATGTATCAAGTTACATGCTTGTGGTTTTGATGCAAAATGATGCAAGTTTAGAAGTGTATAATTAGTTGATTTATAAATGTGAATTGGTATAAATGGTATAGCATGTATTTGTGATTTGTGTGCATGGATAATGAGAGAATATAAGGTGTATGGAGTATGGCGGAATTGGTTGATTAAAATGCCTTTTAATATTTTTTTTGTGCCATTTGGTTTAATATAGGTGTGCACAAATAGCCTAATTTTGTCCACACGAGCAGCAACATGGGCATGTGTCTCAGCCGTATGTGATACACAGTCATGTACACGATCGTGTGTCCCCTGATGTTGAAATTAAAATCAAGTCTGTATACTCCACACGGCTTCACACACGGGCGTGTGACTTGGCAATGCGGCATAAGTCAGTATACCCTACAGGTTTGGCACGGCCTGGCACAGGGGCATGTATGGCCATTTTTAAGGCACACGGGCATGTGTGTTGGCCGTGTGACCCAAGTCAGAGAGTTGCATGAGGTCGGACATGGGCTGGGACATGGCCATGTGCTCCCAATTTGAATGTGTAACATCCCAAAATTGGGCCTACTAGGATTGGGCCATTTGGGCCTTGAGCGTAGAAGCGTTTTAAAATTATGAGAACAAGAGAATGGCATTATTTCAAGTAGGACTTATTAGGAAGGTGATTTTGGAAAGTTACGAGGTTTCTAGGAAGTTTTGGGTTCAAGTTAAGCTATAGGAAAATTTGGTGTTTAAAGCCTATTAAGGACAGATAGTAAGTGGCATCAAGGCTTATGGAAATAAGAGAGTAATTTGCTTGCATAAATGAGCATATGGTAAAGAGGATGTGATGTCACATGAAAGGCTTTAAGGAAAAAGGTTCGAATCCTTCTTGGTGCAAAATTTTGACTATTTTTTTGTGTTCTTTACCTAAGTGTCAGCCATGGGTGTATTTTTAGTAAGGTGGACTTTTTAATTTTGGCAATGTGGCTAAGGAAATATGGTAAGGAAGAGTGGATAGAAAGAAGTAAAAGAAAAGGGAAAGAATAGGGAACATGTTGGCATTTTTTGTGGGGGATGTTTTAGAAAGTTTTTATTTGGTCTATGTTCATCTTTTGGTAAAGATGATAATGGTTTGGAAAAGAAGAGAGGGTAGCCGAATTTTGATGGGAGCATTTTGGTAGTTTTGGTGCTTGTTAGGCCTAATTCCTTTTGGCATCCTTTGTGTTTATTCTTCCAACTTCTCCTCTCATTGTCGCAACTTCAAGACAATAGTGGGCATTTTATCTTTTGTTTCTTGTCTTGCCGAGAACACCTAGCCTTGTGACCAATTATTTTCACTCATCTTCTCTTGAAAACCGAAACTGCCGATCCTTCTTAGTTGTCTTGCTACTAGTGCCAAACTGTGTTCTTCATTTTGGTTCATCCTTATTATTAAGGTAAAGGTTCTTTCTTCTTATTTCATGTTGTTTGTTCTTTCTTCTCTTGACTTGGCTAAGCCGAAACTCTCATCTTTTGGCTAAGCCGAAACTCTCATCCCTTGGCTAAGCCGAACCTAGCCACTTGTTGTTATTTTAAACTCCTCTTATTCTCTTTTGATGAAGGCCGAATCAAGCCATCCTTTGCTACTACTTATCTTTCTCTTACCCTTGGTTTCGAAAGTTGATTGGAACTTGTTGCAATATCCAAGGTGCATGATCGGATTTTAGAACCTGATAGGGAAAGATCGTGATTGTGGTAAGTGAATCTTGTGAGTGAATACTTTTGGGCTTTTGGAACCTTTAAGAAATCGAGGCTAACTTTTGATAGATTTTATTTTTAGGGGGCAACAAAGAGTGGTTCTTTAGGGTATCCTAATTAGGTGTATAATCCCGTACCCTTCCGAATACATGGATGAAATGGTGTGTAATCTCATACCTTTTTTGAATGTTACATGAAATATTTTGTGATTCGGTAGAAATACCGAAGAAAAGCCGGAAACCAGCATTTGTAACCACTTGGGCATGCCTATGTTCGTAGTAGTAACCACATTTCACAATGAAATAGTTTTGGTCAACAGCAGTGACGTGATTTCAAAAAATCATGAAAAATAGGAGAAAGGGAATTAGAAAGTGAATAAGATATTGAATTAAATCTTACTGTGTCTATTTTGATATGGAAAAAACCAAGAAGGAAACGGAATTTTATATTCTAAGATACCTTAATTTTAGTGAGACTTGTTCTGAATGACTTCGTGGTTCCCTGATCTGTCTTGGTAAAATCGTATAACATTTTACAAAGTGAATTATGAGTTATACTTTATATTTTATAGATTCCTTAGTGAGCCTATTTTCAATAGAAATAAGTGGGAGCAGTATATGAAAACCGTACAATGAGATTTTTGAAATTAAGTTAACAGAGGTCAGAATCATTGGACAGTGAAACAAGGGAAATTTTAAAGAATAAAATGTACTAACTGGTTAAGCCAAAAATTCTGGAAAAATTTTAGTAAGAAGATATATGAGTCTAGTTTCAAGAAAAATTTACGGATCTAACTCCAAACTCAAGTTATAGTCAATTTAGCCAGTATGACGGAGATGGATAGTTTCAATCTTTTTGCCCCAAAATTAATAGTTAAGTCTAGATTGCAAAATTACCAAAATACCCCTGGGTTACGAGATTACCGAATTATGAAAACACCCCTATGGGCCGATTTACGAAAATGCCCCTAAAGGGCCGATTTGCTCTAATGCCTTAATAGGCCCAATTACAAGTGTTATAATGGGCTTATTTACCATAATAAATCACTGGATTAACGATTGTTTTTTATATTTGTGGATGTTATGTTTTATTATGTATGTTGCATTTACATAATTTGCATGGGATGGGAAAAATGTTAAAGAGAAGAATATTCTGGTGGCTCTACCACAATCTAATTTTGGTGGCTCTGCCACATATTCTGGTGGCTCTGCCACAAATTCTGATAATGGCTATGTGCCTAGCATATGGATTAACGACTCTGTGTCGATCATATTTACCCAAGGCATTATGCTGGTTATATTACCGTATATGATATTCTGGTGGCTCTGCAACAATCTGTATAGTGGCTATGCCACGCATAATTATGACTCTGGTGGCTTTGCCACAAAAATTATGAAAAGTAGTTTGACTGTAGCGGTGGCTTGAGCACAATATATTATAAATGGCAACTTGTTGGCGATTGGTGTGTTTGGCGAGGTGGGTTGGCTTGATCCCCACAAGTGTGATGGGACGGTACGGGTGGTGTGTAGCGAATGGATTATTAGGATAGTTTGGGATACATACATTATACATACATTACACATACATTTATTGCATTTATACATTGTTATGTTATGGGCTTAGGCCCAAGATACTGCTATGTGGGTTCAGGCCCAATGGATAACGGTATGGGGATTATGTACTGAGTTCTTGTAACTCACCCCTTTTTCTCTTAACCCTTGTAGGTAATGTTCAGTGATGTGGACTTGGGCCATGGATGACTCCGTGGAGGCCATACTCCAGAAATGATGTTTTTATTTTGGAACTTTAGATTTCTATCTTCGTTCACTTTACTATTTTGTGTTTTTATGTTGTAATAAGGCCTCTAGAGTATTTTATTATTTGCTTTATGTTTGATATACTTATTATTTTGCTTAAATTATTTTAAATGGGAATTTTCTAAAAACTTAAATAAAGGTTTTCCAAAATTGATTAACAAATGGATTTCAAAATAATTTTTTACAGATATTTTTAACACGGAAATTGTCTTTTGAATTATCAACGAAATTTTCAAAAGACTCAGATTCTCTTTCAAATTTTCAACTTCGTTTTCAAAAGTCACGATTTTATAAGATCATTAGTTCAAATTTATCGATTTAAGTAGTATTTTATCAAATATTTCAAATCAAACTTGTTTTCTTGATTTTAACAAAGCAATACTTATTTTTGTACGAATCACAAAGATGTTTTTTTTTTCATTTTCTTCATGTGACATACCAAATCCGCTCATAATGCATGGGCCGGGTTTGGGGTGTTACATTTTATGGTATTAAAGCCTGATTGCACAACTCAGCTGTGGTTTGGGTTCAAAAATGTTTTCCAAAACTGTTTGAATTTTTAAATTATAAATGCATGTTTGAAAGAAAGTATTGCATCACGAGTATCTGGCACCAAGTTAAGTAGGTATGTGTTTTTATTTTATGATTATTGTGTTTGTACTGTGGTAAGAAAATTCCACAAAATAGAATACTCTAGAACTGTTAGCATTAGGAGTTGAAACTATAGAGATTGAGACCTTAGATACGTACTACGAAAACAACTTTACTTTTTATACTCCATAAAACATCATTTAATAAACATTGAATAATATATTGATTCATAAAACTTTTAATCAGATTAAACCAATTTAGCAAACATGAATGCTAGAGGACGTGGACGTGGTAGACGCGACCGTGGTAGAGGCTGCGGTACTAGGGCTGGATCTTCGGCACCGAGGCATGTACCTGAAAGGGAGGCATTGGCATCGCCAGTGGCTGAAACGAGATCTCATGATCGAGCTGGGATTGATGAGCTAACTCAGTTAGTTAAGGAAGTATTGAAGGAAGTTAAAGGAATTGGTGAGGCACTTCGAGTTGGGTTTGTGGACTGTAAAAAGAAATTTGATCGCGGTTCTTTTGGGTAGCAGTCTCGTTCCGTAAAGCGTGTTAAGGCACGTCCAAACTTTCCAGCTTGCGATTATTGTAGAAGGCGTTATTCAAGAAAATGCTGGAGGAGGTCAGGAGCATGCTTGGGATGCGAGTCTAAGAAGCATAAGGCTTGGGATTGTTTCATCACCATCAAGTTAGTATGTTTTGGTTGGACATGATGATTGAATGTAGAAAATTTTAGGTATAAGTGGTAGATAACTGCTTGCTTTTGTGGTTAGATGTTTGGTTGTGTGAAAGAGGATTCAAGAGTAAGTTAAAAGTGCATTAGTATTATTAAGATCAGAGTGCGCAGCGAAAGCATAGTGGTGTGATTTGAGCGGTGCATTTAGTAGTTGGTTGAAAATTTTGAGGACGAAATTTCTTTAAGAAGGGTAGAATTGTAACATCCTGAAATTGGGCCTAGTAGGATTGGGCCCATTGGGCCTTGCGTGTAGAAGCATTTTAAAATTTTGAGAACAAGAGAATGGCATTATTTTAAGGTTGACTTATTAGGAAGGTGATTTTGGAAAGTTACGAGGTTTCTAGGAAGTTCCGAGTTCAAGTTAGGCTATAGGAAATTTTGGTGTTTAAAGCATATTAAGGAGAGATAGTAAGTGGCATCAAGGCTTATGGAAATAAGAGAGCAATTTGCTTGCATAAATGAGCATATGGTAAAGAGGATGTGGTGTCACATGAAAGGCTTTAAGGGAAGAGGTTCGAATCCATCTTGGTACAAAATTTTGACTATTTTTTTGTGTTCTTTCCCTAAGTGTCGGCCATGGGTGTTTTTTGGTAAGGTGGACTTTTTAATGTTGGCAAGGTGGCTAAGGAAATATTGTAAGGAAGAGTGGATGGAAAGGAGTAAAAGAAAGGGGAAAGAATAGGGAACATGTTGGCATTTTTCGTGGGGGATGTTTTGGAAAGGTTAAATTTGGTCTATGTTCATCATTTGGTAAAGATGATAATGGTTTGGAAAAAAGGAGAGGGTAGCCGAATTTTGATGGGAGCATTTTGATAGTTTTGGTGCTTGTTAGGCCTAATTCTTTTTGGCATCCTTTGTGTTCATTCTTCCAACTTCTCCTCTCATTGTCGCAACTTCAAGATAATAGTGGGCATTTTCTCTTTTCTTTCTTGTCTTGCTGAAAACACCTAACCTTGTAACAGTCCGATTTATACCCTAGTCAGAATAGTGGTTTCGGGACCACAAATCTGAGTCCGTATAATATTTTAATATTATATTCTATGCTGTTGATATATGAGTAAGCATGTGTTAAAGTTTCGAACGTTAATTTATCTGTCTGTGTGTTTAATTTGAGGAAAGGATGAATTTGCATTAAATATGAAAGTTGTATGCTATATGTTAAAGTGCTTATGTGTTATGGCTTTTTGAATATGAAGACTTATGTAGTAATTTGGCCATTTCCATGGTTAATGGATGGCTAAGGTCATAAATGACCTTGTAACTATGTTTTATACATTTTTATATGAAAGGTTATATTGGTAAATTAGTTATTATCATATTATTAACAAAACTAAAGCTTAAAATAAGCTTTAAGTCATTGTTCTTCCACCGAATATACACCAAAGAAAAGAAAAGAGAAAGGAGCTTGATATTCGGCCCTTGTAAGCTCTAATTAAGGTATGATTTTGAGTTGATTTTTGATAATTTCTACGTTTTTGTAATCGTTGCTTCGTCTACTATCAAACCCATGTTTCAATTTTGTGTATTGGTGATGTTTGCAAGTTATGTCATTGATGCTATGTTGATCTTTGTGATGTTTTAAGGTGTTAAATGATAGATTGGTGGTAGATGAATATGTTTTGTTCTTGAAGCTTTGATGAATTTAGCTTAATAGGGCTAAATTGAGAAAATGACAAATTAAGGGACTAATTTGTGAATTTGATGAATAATGTGGGTTTGTATGTGATATATATGTATTCGGCCAAGCTTGTATAAAAGTAGATTTTGTGAATTTGATGTTTTGAGAAAAATAGACTTAATTGCTAAGTGGTGCAAATGTGAGGGCTAATTTGCAAATTGCCCTAAATGTGTGTCTTTGGATTGAATTGAATGAACTAATGAATAAAAGGGTTAATTCTGAATATGTTTAGATCAAGAACCGAGGAAAATGGATTTAGATCGCGGGAAAGCGAAAGTTATCGAGTAGCCGTTTTCTATTCTGATAAACCGAATCCGAGGTAAGTCACTATACAAATAAATGAATATGTATGCATTTGAAATTGTTCATATGTTTAATGATGATAATGAATGCTTATGAGAAATTCTGTAATTGAATTCCGAGATAAGTTCGGTATATTGGCTAAGTCTGAGAAGCCTCGTACGAACCTTGACATAGGTATCTGTTCTGTCTTATCATGTAAGACCACATCTGGGACGTTGGCATTGATTTGATATTCATGTAAGACCCTATCCGAGACAGTGGCATCGACATCTAATTATGTGTAAGACCACGTTTGGGACGTTGGCATCAATATAAACTTTACATATAAGACCACGTCTGGGACGTTGGCATCATTATGTCACTTACGTGTAAGACCATGTCTGAGACATTAGCATCGTTTTGATTCGTATAAGACCCTGTCTGGGACAGTGGCATCGATATCTGAGTGCATGTAAGACCTCGTCTGGGACGTTGGCATTGTATGATTATTCTGAGCTTTCTGAGTATCCTATTGGATTTATTACTGTTCAACGGGCAAGTCTATGATACTAATTGCAAATCCGAGCTATGAAGAAAAACGTGATAGTAAACTCAATTCAGGTATGTTGATTATACACTAATTGTGTATACAAGGTAAGCATCAATATGATCTCACTGTGATGCTATGAATATGGAATTGATGATGTATTGTATAAGATTTTGGTGAAATGAGATATGTGTTTATATGATCTTTGAATTGGGAATATGGCTAATGTGGTCAAAAGTGTATGAATCAAAGCAAATATATGCATTTTATGCTAAGTTGTTGTATATTGACTTACCAAGCTTTTGGAAAGCTTACTCTGTGTGTGTGTTTAATCTGTTTTATAGGTCGTCAAAGCTACTGAAGGCTCGGGACCATCAAGGTTCGTCATCACACTACTAATATCATTTTGGTACATCTTGGATATGTATATAGCTAGATATGGCATGTATAGGCTAGTTCTTGTGATGATTTGTAAAGTGAACTTAGCCATGTGATTTGGCTAGTTATGTTTTGGTACCATGCTTAGATGAATGTGATATGTGAAGTTGTTATGATATGATTAGTTGATATATGGAATGGTTATGATATGGTAAGTATATCGACAAATGGTGCATAGGTATAATTGAGTTTTAGTTATGCAAATTGGTATGTTTAGTATTGGTTTTGAATGTATATATATTGAATGAAAATTTAATGTATAGTTGTGAATATCTTAGTGATCAAATGTGCATGATTTGGATGGCTATTTGTATGTTTTTTTTTATTGCCATATATGCTTGATATGTGTTGGTAAATGATGCTTATAGGTATGAACCACTTGGTTGGCATTTTGGCCTTGTAAAATGGCCTATAATGTCACACGGTTGTGGCACACAGGCGTGCGTTAGACCGTGGGTAAATTGGCAGGATGCAGCCTAAAATCACACGGCCTCGACACGGGCGTGTCATCTGGCCGTGGTGTGCAAGTTAGTAGCTAGCACAAAAATACACGGCCTCAACACGGGAGTGCTTGGTGGCCGTGGTAGGGAAGTCAGTACATGGCCTAAAAGTACACGGCCATGGCACAAGGGCGTGCCTAATGACCGTGTTGGTATAATTAGTAAACACGGGTGTGTCTAGAAGCCGTGGAGGGCACACGGTCTCCTTCCACGGGCGTGTCTCCCCTGTATTTTAGAAAAGTTTCAAATTTTCATAGAATTTCGTATGTGTTTCAGTTTAGTCCCGACTTGGTTTATAAGCATGCTTAAGGTCTCGAGGACCCGGTTAAGGGACATCATGTCTGAGAATAATGATTGAATGTATGATTTTGTCTGTAAATGTTTTAGATCTGTCCGGTAACGCTCCTAACCTTAATTCAGCGACGGACTCGGGATAGGGTGTTACATTTGGTTGGTATCAGAGCTACGGTTTAGTCGATTCTCAGACTAACATAGCGTGTCAGAGTCTAGCTATACATGCCATATATCTGAACTGTGATAGTGTGATGAATCCTGACGTATAAATATGATTTTAGTATAGTGATGGACCTCGAAAGAGCCGTAGCTGATGATGTAAAAAGTAATGTGCCTGCTCCCGTACAAGGGATAGTGCCCTCTGAATCGAGATCGGCTACGAGCGGTCAAGAGGGAGAAGCTAAACAAGTTTTCTTCCAGATGATAAGTGAGTGGTTCACTCAGTTTGTAAAGAATAACCCGACTGTTTCACAACCCCCGCCCCAGTTAATCCCCCTCAGACTACAGTTGTGCCACCAGTTATGCATCCGAATTTTTTGAATAAGCCTCCTATTGACAAGATCCGTAAGTATGGGGCCAAAAAAGTTCGAGCTACTAAAGATGATGATGTTGAAAAGGCTGAATTCTGGATTGAAAACACGATCCGGGTATTTGATGAAATGTCTCTGACTCCAGAAGAATGTTTGAAATGTGTTGTATCATTACTCCGAGATGCAGCATATCAATGGTGGAAAACTCTGATTTCTATTGTTCCGAGAGAACGAGTCACATAGGATTTCTTTCAGATCGAGTTTCGGAAGAAATATATCAGTGAGAGATTCGTTGATCAGAAACGAAAGGAATTTCTAGAACTTTAGCAGGGTCGTATGTCTGTTTCAGAATTCGAATGAGAATTTGTAAGAATGAGTCAGTATGCTCGAGAATGTGTATCATCTGAAGCTATAATGTGCAGAAGGTTCGAAGGCGGCCTTTATAAAGACATTCGTCTGTTAGTTGGGATTTTGGAAATAAAAGAGTTTTTTGTACTCGTTGACAGAGCTTGCAAAGCTAAGGCACTCGGGAATGATAAGAGAAAAGCTGAATCTGAAGCCCGTGATATGAGAAAAAGATTTCCAAGCAAATCATTTCAATCATCTTCGAAGAAATTCAGAGATAACCAGAGTTGTTCCAGAGATAATGTGGGACATGCGAATAGAAATCAACCTAGACCACAAATGAGTTCTAAAACTCTAGCAACTTCAGTGGCCAGTGTTGGTAATGTTCGATCCAAGAGACCTGAATGTAAACATTATGGAAAAAGGTATTCGGGAAGCTATAGATTAAATGATAAAGCTTGTTTTAGATGTGGATCGCTTGATCATTTTATACGTGATTGCCCTTAGTCTGTCGAACCAGAGACTGTTCAGAATTTGAGATCTGATAATGCACCTGTGAGAGGTAGGCCATCGAAAAATGTCAGAAATGTTAGTTGTAGTCAGAGAACTACGAGAGACAATGTTGTCAGATCCGAAGCTAGAGCACCAGCCAGAGCGTATGCTATCCGAGCTCTTGAGGAAGCTTCTTAACCAGATGTTATAACGGGTACTTTTACTCTTTATGATGCTTCTGTGATTGCTTTGATAGACCCTGTTTCTATGCATTCTTATATATGCATGAATTTAGTATTCAGTAAGACTTTGCCTGTAGAGTCTACTGAGTTTGCTATAAAAGTATCGAACCCCTTAGGTAAATGTATCCTTGTTGACAAAGTATGCAAAAACTGTCCGTTAAAGTTTCGAGATATCTGTTTCCCTGCTGATTTGATGCTCTTGCCATTTGATGAATTCGATATTATTCTGGAGACTGATTATTTATGCATGATGCTGTTGTGAACTGCAAAAGAAAGACTATAGATTTGAGATGTCTGAATGATGAGATTGTATGCGTTGAGTTAAATGATTTAAATGGATTGCCTGCTGTGATATCCGTTTTGAAAGCTCAGAGTTGTTTGAATAAGGGTTATGAGTTCTATTTCGCTTATGTGATTGATTCGAAAATGTCTGAAAGGAAGATTGAGTCAGTGCCTATTGTCTGTGAGTTTTCTGATGTGTTCCCTAAAGAGTTACCGGGTTTACCTCCAATTCGAGAAGTTGAGTTTGGTATTGAATTGTTGCCTGGTGCTACACCTATTTCGATAGCTCCGTATAGAATGGCACCAACAGAGTTGAAAGAATTAAAGGCACAATTGCAAGAATTGACTGATAGAGGTTTCGCTAGACCGAGCTTTTCGCCTGGGGGAGCTCCTGTTTTGTTTGTGAAAAAGAAATATGGCACGATGAGAATGTGCATTGATTATCGTCAGTTGAATAAGGTGACAATAAAGAATAAATACCTGTTGCCCAGAATTGATGATTTGTCTGATCAGTTGAAAGGAGCTACTGTATTTTCCAAGATTGATCTGAGATCAAGATATTATCAGCTGAGAGTGAAAGACTCAGACATTCCAAAAACTGCTTTCAGAATGAGGTACGGGCATTATGAGTTTTTAGTTATGCCATTTGGACTAACCAACGCTCTTGCTGTTTTTATGGATCTGATGAACAGAATTTTTAGACCGTACCTAGATCGATTTGTTGTGGTATTCATAGATGACATTTTGATTTATTCTCGTGATGAGGCCGATCATGCTGAACATTTGAAAGTTGTTTTGCAAACCTTGAGAGAAAAGTAATTGTATGGGAAATTCAGCAAATGTGAATTCTGGTTGCACGAGGTTGGTTTTCTGGGACATATTGTATCAGCATCTGGGATTTGAGTTGATCCAAGCAAGATTTATGCTATTTTGAATTGGAAACCTCCGAGAAATGTATCTGAAGTTCGCAGTTTTTTGGGTTTGGCTGGTTATTATCGCATATTTATGAAAGGCTTTTCGACAATAACTACTCCATTGACTAAATTACTTCAGAAAGATGTCAGATTTGAATGGTCAGATAAATGCCAGAAAAGTTTTTGATCAGTTGAAAACTCTGTTAACAGAAGCTCCAGTGTTAATACAGCCTGAATTTGGTAAAGAATTTGTTATGTATAATGATGCTTTGTTAAATGGTCTGGGATGTGTTTTGATGCAGGAAGGCAAAGTGGTAGCTTATGCATCGAGACAGTTGAAGCCTCATGAAAAGAATTATCTGACGCACGACCTTGAGTTAGCTGCGATTGTGTTTGCGCTAAAAATTTGGCATCATTATCTGTACGGTGAGAAATGTCACATGTTTTTAGATCATAAAAGTCTGAAATACCTGATGACTCAAAAAGATTTGAACCTGTGTCAAAGAAGATGGTTAGAGCTGTTAAAAGATTATGAGCTTGTAATAGATTATCATCCGGGTGAAGCGAATGTTGTTGCTGATGCTTTGAGTAGAAAATCATTGTTTGCATTATGTGTTTTGAATGCTCAGTTAGATTTGTCTGATGATAGTTCTGTATTAGCTAAATTAAAAGCCAAACCGTTGTTCTTACAATAGATATGTGATGCTCAGAAATCTAATAATGAATTGCTATCGAAACGAGCTCAGTGTGAAGTAAATTCTGAATCTGAATTCTAAATTGTTGATGATTGTTTGAGATTCCGGGATCGTATCTGTGTTCCGAGAAATCCAGAATTGGTTCAGTTGATCTTGAATGAAGCTCATAACAGTCGTCTATCTGTTTATCCTTGAAGCACGAAAATGTATCAGGATTTGAAATGACACTACTGGTGGTCTGGTATGAAACGGGACATTTCTGACTTTGTTTCAAAATGCTTAGTTTGTCAGCAAGTGAAAGCTGAACATCAAGTTCCATCTGGATTGCTTCAGCCAATTCTAATTCCTGAATGGAAATGGAATAAAGTAACCATGGATTTTGTTTCTGGTTTACCTCAGACTCCGAGAAAGAAAGATGCAATATGGGTCGTGGTTGATAGACTAACGAAATCTGCCCATTTCATTCCAGTAAGATCTGACTACTCACTTGACAAATTAGTCGAGCTTTATATCTCAGAGATTGTGAGATTGCACAGGGTGCCACTGTCTATTGTATCCGATAGAGATCCGAGATTTACGTCGACATTCTGGAAGAAATTGCAAGAGGATTTAGGCACGAAACTCCATTTCAGTACAGCTTTTCATCCGCAAACTGATTGTCAATCCGAACGGACTATTCAGATTCTTGAAGAGTTTAATGGTTCATGGGAATAGTATCTGCCACTGATCGAATTTGCGTATAATAACAGTTTTCAGTCGAGTATTAAAATGGCACCTTATGAAGCTTTGTACGGACGTAAATGTCGTACACCTCTGTATTGGACTAAGCTCAGTGAAAATAAGCTACATGGGGTTGATCTGATTAAAGATTCAGAACAGAAAGTGAAATTGATTCGAGATTGTTTGAAAGCAGCATCTGATCGTCAAAAGTCTTATGCAGGCTTGAAACGAAAAGATATAGAATTTGAAATTGGCAACAAAGTATTTCTGAAAGTGTCTTCGTGGAAGAAAGTGCTTCGATTTGGACGTAAAGGTAAATTAAGTTCGAGGTTCATCAGACCGTATGAGATCATCGAACGTGTCGGGCCTGTTGCATATAAGTTGAAGTTACCTTCTGAATTAGAAAATATGCACAATGTATTTCATGTTTTGATGCTTCGTAGATATCGATCGATCCGTCACATGTGATTGCCCTATCTGAAATTGAAGTCCGATCTGATATGACATATGAAGAGGAACCGATTCGTATCTTAGCTCGTGAAGTGAAAGAGTTAAGAAATAAGAAAATTCAGTTAGTAAAAGTACTGTGGAATCGACATGGGATAGAAGAGGCTACGTGGGAGCCTGAAGATTCAGTGAGACAACAATATCCGAACTTGTTTAACGGTAAGATTTTCAGGGACGAAAATCCCTAAGGGGGAGAATTGTAACAGTCCGGTTTATACCCTAGTTGGAATAGTGGTTTCGGGACCACAAATCCGAGTCCGTATAATATTTTAATATTATATTCTATGCCATTGATATATGAGTAAGCATGTGTTAAAGTTTCATAGGTTAATTTATCTATCTGTGTGTTTAATTTGAGGAAAGGATGAATTTGCATTAAATATGAAAGTTGTATGCTATATGTTAAAGTGCTTATATGTTATGGCCATTTGAATATGAAGACCTATGTAGTAATTTGGCCATTTCCATGGTTAATGGATGGCTAAGGTCATAAATGACCTTGTAACTATGTTTTATACATTTTTATATGAAAGGTTATATTGGTAAATTAGTTATTATCATATTATTAACAACACTAAAGCTTAAAGTAAGCTTTAATTCATTGTTCTTCCACGGAATATACACCAAAGAAAAGAAAAGAGAAAGGAGCTTGATATTCAGCCCTTTTCAGTTCTAATTAAGGTATGATTTTGAGTTAGTTTTTGATAATTTCTACGTTTTTGTAATCGTTGCTTCGTCTACTATCAAACCCATGTTTCAATTTTGTGTATTGGTGATGTTTGCAAGTTATGCCATTGATGCTATGTTGAGCTTTGTGATGTTTTAAGGTGTTAAATGATAGATTGGTGGTAGATGAATATGTTTTGTTCTTGAAGTTTTGATGTATTTAGCTTAATAGGGCTAAATTGAGAAAATGACAAATTAAGGGACTAATTAGTGAATTTGATGAAAAGTGTGGGTTTGTATGTGATATATATGTATTCTGCCAAGCTTGTATAAAAGTAGATTTTGTGAATTTGATATTTTGAGAAAAATGGACTTAATTGCTATGTTGTGCAAATGTGAGGGCTAATTTGCAAATTGCCTGAATGGACTAGTGAATAAAAGGGTTAATTCTGAATATGTTTAGATCAAGAACCGAGGAAAATGGATTTAGATCGCGGGAAAGCGAAAGTTATCGAGTAGCCGTTTTCTATTCTGATAAACCGAATCCGAGGTAAGTCACTATACAAATAAATGAATATGTATGCATTTGAAATTGTTCATATGTTTAATGATGATAATGAATGCTTATGAAGAAATTCGTGAATTGAATTCCGAGATAAGTTCGGTATATTGGCTAAGTCTGAGAAGCCTCGTACGAACCTTGACATAGGTATCTGTTCTGTCTTATCATGTAAGACCACATCTGGGACGTTGGCATTGATTTGATATTCATGTAAGACCCTATCCGGGACAGTGGCATCGACATCTAATTATGTGTAAGACCACGTTTGGGACGTTGGCATCAATATAAACTTTACATATAAGACCACGTCTAGGACGTTGGCATCATTATGTCACTTACGTATAAGACCATGTCTGAGACATCGACAACGTTTTGATTCGTATAAGACCCTGTCTGGGACAGTGGCATCGATATCCGAGTGCATGTAGGACCTCGTCTGGGACGTTGGCATTGTATGATTATTCTGAGCTTTCTGAGTATCCCATTGGATTTATTACTGTTCAACGGGTAAGTCTATGATACTAATTGCAAATCCGAGCTATGAACAAATATGTGTTAGTAAATTCAATTCAGGTATGTTGATTATACACTAATTGTGTATACAAGGTAAGCATCAATATGATCTTACTATGATGCTATGAATATGGAATTGATGATATGTTGTATAAGATTTTGGTGAAATGAGATATGTGTTTATATGATCTTTGAATTGGGAATATGGCTAATGTGGTCAAAAGTGTATGAATCGAAGCAAATATATGCATTTTATGCTAAGTTGTTGTATATTGACTTACTAAGCTTTTGGAAAGCTTACTCTGTGTGTGTGTTTAATCTGTTTTATAGGTCGTTAAAGCTACTTAAGACTCGGGACCATCAAGGATCGTCATCACACTACTAATATTATTTTGGTACATCTTGGATATGTATATAGCTAGATATGGCATGTATAGGCTAGTTCTTGTGATGATTTGTAAAGTGAACTTAGCCATGTGATTTGGCTAGTTATGTTTTGGTACCATGCTTAGATGAATGTGATATGTGAAGTTGTTATGATATGATTAGTTGATATATGGAATGGTTATGATATGGTAAGTATATAGACAAATGGTGCATAGGTATAATTGAGTTTTAATTATGCAAATTGGTATGTTTAGTATTGGTTTTGAATGTATATATATTGAATGAAAATTTAATGTATAGTTGTGAATATTTTAGTGATCAAATGTGCATGATTTGGATGGCTATTTGTATGTTTTTTTTTTTTTGTTGCCATATATGCTTGATATGTGTTGGTAAATGATGCTTATAGGTATGAACCATTTGGTTGGCATTTTGGCCTTGTAAAATGGCCTATAATGTCACGCGATTGTGGCACACAGGGGTGCCTTAAACTGTGGGTAAATTGGCAGGATGCAGCCTGAAATCACACGGCGTCGACACGGGCGTGTCATCTGGCCGTGGTATGCAAGTCAGTAGCTAGCATAAAAATACGCGGCCTCGACACGGGCGTGCTTGGTGGCCGTGGTGGGGAAGTCAGTAATTGGCCTAAAAGTACACGGCTATGGCACACGGGCGTGCCTAATGACCGTGTTGGTATAGTTAGTAAACAAGGTTGAACATGGGTCTGTCTAGAAGCCGTAGAGGGCACACGGTCTCCTTCCACGGGAGTGTCTCCCCTGTATTTTAGAAAAGTTTCAAATTTTCATAGAATTTTGTATGTGTTTCAGTTTAGTCCCGACTCAGTTTATAAGCATGCTTAAGGTCTCGAGGACCCGATTAAGGGACATCATGTCTGAGAATGATGATTGAATGTATGATTTTGTCTGTGAATGTTTTCGATCTTTCCGGTAACGCTCCTAACCTTATTTCAGTGACGGACTCGGGATAGGGGTGTGACAAGCCTTGTGACCAATTATTTTCACTCATCTTCTCTTGAAAACTGAAACTACCGATCCTTCTTTGTTGTCTTGCTACTAGTGCCAAACCGTGTTCTTCATTTTGGTTCATCCCTATTATTAAGGTAAAGGTTCTTTCTTTTTATTTCATGTTGTTCGTTCTTTCTTCTCTTGACTTGGCTAAGCCGAAACTCTCATCTCTTGGCTAAGCCGAAACTCTCATTCCTTGGCTAAGCCGAACCTAGCCACTTGTTGTTATTTTAAACTCCTCTTATTCTTTTTTGATGAAGGCCGAATCAAGCCATCCTTTCCTGCTACTTATCTTTCTCTTAGCCTTGGTTTCGAAAGTTAATTGGAACTCGTTGCAATATCCAAGGTGCAAGACCGAATTTTAGAACCTAGTAGGGAAGGATCGCGATTGTGGTAAGTGACTCTTGTGAGTGAGTACTTTTGGGCTTTTGGAACCTTTAAGAAATCGAGGCTAACTTTTGATCAATTTTATTTTTAGGGGGCAACGAAGAGTGGTTCTTTAGGGAATCCTCATCAGGTGTGTAAACCCGTACCCTTTCGAATACATGGATGAAATGGTGTGTAATCTCATACCTCTTTGAATGTTACATGAAATATTCTGTGATTCGGTAGAAATACATCAAGAAAAGCCGAAACCAAACATTTGTGACCCCTTCAGGCGTGATGTATGTTAGATAGTGATAACCATATTTCGCAAAGAAACAGTTTTGATCAGCAGCAGTGACGTGATTTCAAAAAATCATGAAAAATAGGAGAAAGGGAATTATAAAGTGAATAAGATATTGAATTAAATCTTACTGTGTCTATTTTGATATGGAAGAAACGGAGAAGGAAAACAAATTTTATATTCTGAGATATCTTAATTTTATTCTAGATTGCAAAATTACCAAAATACCCCTGGGTTGTGAGATTATCGAATTACGAAAATACCCCTATGGGCCGATTTACGAAAATGCCCCTAAAGGGCCAATTTGCTATAATGCCTTAATGGGCCGAATTACAAGTGTTATAATGGGCATATTTACCATAATAAATCACTAGATTAATGATTGTTGTTTATATTTGTGGATGTTATGTTTTATTATGTATGTTGCATTTACATAATTTGCATGGGATGGGAAAAATGTTGAAGAGAAGAATATTCTGGTGGCTCTACCACAATCTAATTCTGGTGGCTCTGCCACATATTCTGGTGGCTCTGCCACATATTCTGATAATGGCTATGTGCCTAACATATGGATTAACGACTTTGTGTCGACCTTATTTACCCAAGGCTGTGTGCTGGTTATATTACCGTATATGATATTCTGGTGGCTCTGCCACAATCTGTATAGTGGCTATGCCATGCATAATTATGACTCTGGTGGCTTTGCCACAAAAATTATGAAAAGTAGTTTGACTGCAGCGGTGGCTTGACCACAATATATTATAAATGGCAACTTGCCTGCGATTAGTGTGTTTGGCGGGGTGGGTTGACTTGATCCCCACAGGTGTGATGGGATGGTACGGGTGGTGTGTAGCGGATGGATTATTAGGATGGTTTGGGATACATACATTACATATACATTTATTGCATTTATACATTGTTATGATATAGGCTTAGGCCCAAGATATTGCTATGTGGGTTCAGGCCCAATGGATAACGGTAAGGGGATTATGCACTGAGTTCTTATAACTCACCCCCTTTTCTCTTAAACCTTGTAGGTAATGCTCAGTAACGTGGACTTGGGCCATAGATGACTCGGTGGAGGCCACACTCCAGAAATGGTGTTTTTATTTTGGAACTTTACATTTCTATCTTCGTTCACTTTACTAGTTTGGGTTTTTATGTTGTAATAAGGCCTCTGGAGTATTTTATTATTTGCTTTATGTTTGATATACTTATTATTTTGCTTAAATTGTTTTAAATGGGAATTTTCTAAAAACTTAAATTAACAAATGGATTTCAAAATAAATTTTTACAAATATTTTTAACGCAGAAATTGTCTTTCGAATTATCAACGAAATTTTCAAAAGACTAAAATTCTCTTTCAAATTTTCAACGTCGTTTACGAAAGTCACAGTTTTATAAGATCATTAGTTCAAATTTATCGATTTATCAATCAACCTTCGAGGTTAGTATTATTTTATCAAATATTTCAAATCAAACTTGTTTTCTTGATTTTAACAAAGCAATACCTATTTTTGTACGAATCACAAAAATGTTTTTTTTTTCATTTTCTTCATGTGACATACCAAATCCACTCATAACGCATGGGTCGGGTTTGGGGTGTTACATTTTATGGTATAAGAGCCCGATTGCAAAACTCGACTGTGGTTTGGGTTCAAAAATGTTTTCCTAAACTGTTTGAATTTTAAATTATAAATGCATGTTTGAAAGGAAGTATGGCATCACGAGTATCCGGCACCAAGTCAAGTAGGTATGTGTTTTTATTTTATGATTATTGTGTTAGTACTGTGGTAAGAAAATTCCACAAAACAGAATACTCTAGAACTGTTAGCATTAGGAGTTGAAACTATAGAGATTGATACCTTAGATACGTTCTATGAAAACAACTTTACTTCCTATACTCCATAAAACATCATTTAATAAACATTGAATAATATACTTTTAATCAAATTAAATCAATTTAGCAAACATGAGAGCTAGAGGACGTGGACGAGGTAGACGCGACCGTTGTAGAGGCTGAGGCATTAGGGCCAGATCTTCGACACCGAGGCATGTGCCCGAAGGGGAGGCATTGGGATCGCCAGTGGCTGAAACAGGATCTCATGATCAAGCTGGGATTGATGAGCTAACTCAGTTAGTTAAGGAAGTATTAGAGGAAGTTAAAGGAATTGGTGACGCACTTTGAGTTGGGTTTGTCGACTGTAAGAAGAAATTAGATCGCAGTTCTTTTGGGTCGCACTCTCGTTCCGTAAAGCGTGTTAAGGCACGTCCAAACTTTTCGGCTTGCGATTATTGCAGAAGGCGTCATCTGGGAAAATGCTGGAGGAGGTCAGGAGCATGCTTGGGATGCGGGTCTAAGAAGCATAAGGCTCGGGATTGTTTCATCATCATCAAGTTAGGTATGTTTTGGTTGGACGTGATGATTGAATGTAGAAAATTTTAGGTATAAGTGGTAGATAACTGCTTGCTTCTATGGTTAGATGTTTGGTTGTGTGAAAGAGGATTCAAGAGTAAGTTAAAAGTACATTAGTGTTATTAAGATCAGAGTGCGCAGCGAAAGCATAGTGGTGTGATTTGAGTGGTGCGTTTAGTAGTTGGTTGGAAATTTCAAGGACGAAATTTCTTTAAGGAGGGTAGAATTGTAACATCCTGAAATTGGGCCTAGTAGGATTGGGCCCATTGGGCCTTGAGCGTAGAAGCATTTTAAAATTTTGAGAACAATAGAATGGCATTATTTCAAGTTGGACTTATTAGAAAGGTGATTTTGGAAAGTTAAGAGGTTTCTAGGAAGTTCCGGGTTCAAGTTAGGCTATAGGAAAATTTGGTGTTTAAAGCCTATTAAGGAGAGATAGTAAGTAGCATCAAGGCTTATGGAAATAAGAGAGCAATTTGCTTGCATAAATGAGCATATGGTAAAGAGGATGTGGTGTCACATGAAAGGCTTTAAGGGAAGAGGTTCGAATCCTTATTGGTACAAAATTTTGACTTTTTTTTTGTGTTCTTTCCCTAAGTGTCGGCCATGGGTGTATTTTTGGAAAGGTGGACTTTTTAATTTTGGCAAGGTGGCTAAGGAAATATGGTAAGGAAGAGTGGATGGAAAGGAGTAAAAGAAAAGACAGAATAGGGAGCATGTTGGCATTTTTCATGGGGGATGTTTTGGAAAGGTTTTATTTGGTCTATGTTCATCTTTTGGTAAAGATGATAATGGTTTGGAAAAAAGGAGAGGGTAGCCGAATTTTGATGGGAGCATTTTGATAGTTTTGGTGCTTGTTAGGCCTAATTCCTTTTGGCATCCTTTGTTTTCATTCTTCCAACTTCTCCTCTCATTGCCGCAACTTCAAGACAATAGTGGGCTTTTCTCTTTTCTTTCTTGTCTTCCCGAAAACACCTAGCCTTGTGACCAATTATTTTCACTCATCTTCTCTTAAAAACCAAAACTACCTTCTTTGTTGTCTTGCTACTAGTGCCAAACCGTGTTCTTCGTTTCGGTTCATCCCTATTATTAAGGTAAAGGTTCTTTCTTCTTCTTTCATGTTATTTGTTCTTTTTTCTCTTGACTCGGCTAAGCCGAAACTCTCATCCCTTGGCTAAGCCGAACCTAGCCACTTGTTGTTATTTTAAACTCCTCTTATTCTCTTTTGATGAAGGCCAAATCAAGCCATCCTTTGCTGCTACTTATCTTTCTCTTAGCCTTGGTTTTGAAAGTTGATTGGAACTCGTTGCAATATCCAAGGTGCAAGACTGGATTTTAGAACCTAGTAGGGAAGGATTGCGATTGTGGTAAGTGACTCTTATGAGTAAGTACTTTTGGGCTTTTGGAACCTTTAAGAAATCGAGGCTAACTTTTGATCGATTTTATTTTTAAGGGGCAACGAAGAGTGATTCTTTAGGGAATCCTAATCAGGTGTGTAATCTCGTACCCTTCCAAATACATGGATGAAATGGTGTGTAATCTCATACCTCTTTGAATGTTACATGAAATATTCTATGATTCGGTAGAAATACTGAAGAAAAGCCGGAAACCAGCATTTGTAGCCACTTGGGCGTGCATATGTTCGTAGTAGTAACCATATTTCGCAATGAAATAGGAGAAAGGGAATTAGAAAGTGAATAAGATATCAAATTAAATCTTACCGTGTCTATTTGGATATGGAAGAAACGAAGAAGGAAAAGGAATTTTATATTCTGAGATATCTTAATTTTAGTGAGACTTGTTCTGAATGATTTTGTGGTTCCCTGATCTGTCTTGGTAAAATCGTATAAAATTGTACAAAGTGAATTATGAGTTATACTTTATATGTATAGATTCCTTAGTAAGCCTATTTTCAATAGAAACAAGTGGGAGCAGTATATGAAAACTGTACAGTGAGATTTTTGAAATTAAGTTAAGAGAGGTCAGAATCGTTGGACAGTGAAACAAGGGAAATTTTAAAGAATAAAATGTACTAAATGTTAAGCCAAAAATTCTGGAAAAATTTTAGTAAGAAGATATATGAGTCTAGTTTCAAGGAAAATTTACGGATCTAAATTTCAAGCTTCCTAACTCAAGTTATAGTCAATTTAGTCAGTATGACGCAAATGGATAGTTTCAATCTTTTTGCCCCAAAATTAGTAGTTAAGTCTCGATTGCGAAATTACCAAAATACCCCTGGGTTGTGAGATTTCTGAATTACGAAAACGCCCTTATGGGCCGATTTACGAAAATGCCCCTAAAGGGCTGATTTGCTATAATGCCTTAATAGGCCGAATTACGAAAATTATAATGGGCTGATTTACCATAATAAATCACTGGATTAACGATTATTGTTTATATTTGTGGATGTTATGTTTTATTATGTATGCTGCATTTACATAATTTGCATGGGATGGGAAAAATGTTGAAGAGAAGAATATTCTGGTGGCTCTGCCACATTTTCTGGTGGTTCTGCCACAAATTCTAATAATGGCTATGTGCCTAGCATATGGATTAACGACTCTGTGTTGATCATATTTACCCAAGGCTGTGTGCTGGTTATATTACCATATATGATATTCTGATGGCTCTGCCACAATCTGTATAGTGGCTATGCCACGCATAATTATGACTCTGGTGGCTTTGCCACAAAAATTATGAAAAGCAGTTTGACTGCAGCGGTGGCTTGACCACAATATATTATAAATGACAACTTGCCTTGTAATATCCTGGATTATGGCTTATGCATTAATACTAAATTTGATGAAGTAGCATGTTAATGAATATTCTGAATGTGTTCTATGAATTTTGTGAGCCCTAGAGTGTAGTGAATGCCTTAGAAATTATTCGATTTTAAAGTTTTAAAAGAGGAAGCTAAGAAGGGTGGCCTTAAGAAAAATTGTAAGGGAAATATGACACACAAATAGGCTTGGAAAAGTGGCTTGGATGTGCCACTTAGGGCCTCTGGAAATGACGCCACATGCAGGGGTAAATGGGCCAAGGTTCGAGCTGCAAGGGAAGCAAAATAAAAGATTTATTTTGCAGCAGAGATTAGTAGCAAGGGACTGCACTAAGGCTATATTTTAGGAGCTTTAATCCTTTTATTTTTAAGAGATAAATGGTGATAATTAAGTAAGGTAAAAGATAAAGGATGGATTATTATTATTAAGTTTAAATAAAGGGATAAGAGAAAAGTAAGGGATATGATAGTGATGGCCGAATAGGGGACTCTAGGCCTAGTAATTTCGGCAAAAGGAGGAAAAGTGAGGCCATTCGGCATTCTTTTCTTTTTCTTTGAAGCCTCTCCCGAATTTTCTCTGCAACTTTTCCCTTTTTCTTTTCAATTCTCCAAAAACCTATCTCATCGTTTTCATCTTTTTCTTTTATTTGTTTTAGCCGAAATCTTTCTCTCTCTAAAGATTACCATTGCCGATTTCTCCTTGGTCCTATACTCTTCCATTGTACCCGAATACTCATCATCAATCCTCCTCTTCTACTTTTCATAATATTTCCAAAAGCCGAAATTTCAGTGCTCAACAAGTAGTCTTAGCCGAATATCACTGTGGGTTTTGGCAGAGGTGCCGTCGACTACAACATTGAGGGTAAGGGGTCCTATTGTTGTCATTCTATTTCTTTTCTTTTAACGGAAATCAAGGTACTAATCCTATTAGTGATCTTTGGCCGAAACTTGCAGGGTTTTCCAGGATTTCTGCTATTGTCGACTATAAGGAGGCTTTCGGGATTTCAATATCTAAGGTAAGGCATGTGTAATATTCGTCCAAGGGCCATTTGTTATGATTAAATGTTAGAAATTGATCTAACATATATCTATAGGGATTTCGACAGTACTACAAAGAAGTGACAATTTTCGGGAATTAAGATTCACAAGGTAAGTGAAATCTAACATTCGGCCAAGGCCCTATTTTGGTATTTCAGATCTGTTTCTTATTTAGTTAAACCGAAAACTAATCGAGTCAATGGATCTAGTGATTAGCCGATTACAAGAGGAAAGCATCACAAGATTTGATTGGTAATCAAATCGGCAACAAGGAATTAAGGATCTAAAGCATTAGATCGGGTTTTTGGGAAATCAGTGAACCGATAAATATATCAGGTGTGTACCCTTCCCTAAGACTTAATAGATTTAAGGCATTAAATTTAATATATGTGTTATAAAGATGTGAAAGCTATGGCTAAGGTACCATGTTATGGTACAAAGTACTCAGGTACGTTTCCTACTTCTATTAGGAGTATCATATGATCTGTTAGGGTATATGTGAAACTATAAGAATGTGAATATGTAATATGACATGGCTTATGCATATTTGTATGACATGGGGGCATATGGGTGAATATGAAAGGGGAAGTGAATGTGGTGGTTTTATACCACGATATCTGAATGTGGTGACTTCGGTCACATTATCTGAATGTGGTGACTCATATCACAAGTATTTTATCTGGTGGCTATGCCACGAATTTTATAAGGGCGATGAGCACATTGACTGCAGCGACTGCCTTCGATGGTGTGTAGCGGTTGGAGGGTTGACTCAGTAGTCCCCACAGTGTGCAGGTTGGTACGGGTGATGTGTAGCGGATGGCATCTAGGTTTGGGTTCGAGTTGCATCACTATTTCTATCTGTTATATGTAATTATATGTGATATGATAATGTATGCCTGAATTGTTGAATCTTAGTGTTGGTTACACATTGAGTCCGTTTGTCTCACCCCGTTGGGGAATATTTTTTAGGTGACGATCAGTGATGGACCGGGTCGGCAGGAGCTTAGTGGTGGCCATACTCAACTCAGAGTTTTATTAAACTTTGGACTTTCTTTTATTTAATTCTGGACATGTTATATTTTAAATATTTTGGACTTATTTCAGATTTTAAATTTTGATGTAATAAGGCCATAGTTGAACTATTTTATTTTTTTATTTATTATGTTACGAATTGTTATCTAATTAAAGATTGAGTAAATTAATTTAAAAAAATAACCTCTAATTGTTTTGGGACACTCTAAAACAAATGGTTTTCAATATAAGATAAACTTGTTTCCAACTCGAGCCCAACCCAAAAATAATATTTCTTTCAAAACCACACAATTTTTCCAAAGTAACAAAAGAATTTTGAACCGTTTTACTCGAGGAACATACCAAATCCGGTCAAGGCTCGTGGGCCGTGTTTGGGGTGTTTCAGCTTGGTATAAGAGCCCAGTTTTAAACTCTCGGCCTTGGGTTTAAAGCCCATAACGTTTTTAAAATAAGGCCCAAACAGGTTTTGAGAAAAACTTTTATGAAAAGAGCAGGTTTTCAGGCATGGCACCTAAGTCTCCGACCCGAAGTCCACCAGGTAAGTACCCCTATTCATTTTTGTGATTTATAGTATGAATTGTAGAAGGGTGGAAATGGAACTAGAATAGTATGATAGGTACTTGAACCCTAGGACTAGTTTACCCCAACAATTACATAAGATTTAAGTGCCTAAGTAAACAAACCTGTGGCTAAGTCGCCAAGTTAGGGTGTGGCAACCTTTGTGCGCATGTCTAGGATTGGATCCGGAAGAGCACAGTACTTAGCGATCCTAGTGACTCACCTCCTCTTCACTGGAATCCTACCAGTGCGTAACCGGTTCACCCTAACCAAGAGGACTTATTCACGGGCTAAACCCAATAACTAAAACCCGAAAGGGATTAGCTGTATTTTCATAAAAACTTCGGTTTTAAAATCACCAAATTACCCCTTTAAATTGTAGTAAAACCTAGTTTGAAAATTTTCCAAAATACTTCCGATTTACAAAATTACCTAAAAACCCTAGTGGGAAAATTACTAAAATGCCCTTGGTTTCCCAAAATTACCATACTACCCCCGATTTCAATAACATTTTCTGGTTTTGTAAAAATATCCAAAAACTTCATCGTTACAAAATACTAAGGTACCATGATTTGGAAATTTACGAAATTACCCCTGATTTACAAAATTACCAAAATGACCCTCAATTTCTAAAATCTCTGCCATACCCCTAATTTGAGAAAATTTACAAAAGTACCCTTGAAGTTTGAAAATTCAAAGTGCCTTAATTTATTAAGATTTATAAATTTACCCCGATTTATTACCAAAATACCCCTGTAGGACAAATGACGAAAATACCCCTGGGATAGAAATAGACTAAAATGTTGGAATAGGTGAATGTGTGTGATAGATGTTACTGAATGAATGTTGGAATGAATGTGCTTCTCTGAATTAGGATAGAAAACTTGAACGAAAACTTTGATTGATCGAAAGAACTGCTATTAAACTCCTTCCATAAAATTTCTTCGCGAATAATCAGTGGAACAAGGACTAATGCATAAAATTTCTTAATCAGATTAAAACGCGAATGTAGACATAAGCTCTAGGGGACGTGGTCGTAATGTGCATAGACGCGGTCGAGGTCGAATGACCGTGTCGGAACCCGTTAGATCAAGTCAAGGATCTGAGAATGAGGTACCACCACCACCACCACCACCGTTGTTGGTCTTTGAGCAACAAGATCGGGACGAGGAGATGATCAGACGCAGTCGTGTCTTTGCGAGTTCTTGAAATGGTGGTCAGTCTTTGGAGGAAATATGAGAGCTCGAAAATCTGCACCGAGCGACTTTCGCCAATGGAGTGAGGTGTTGTTCGTGGTGTATATCGTGTGTGTGGCACCAGATGCGGTGAGTATTAGTTGGAAGCGACTGAGCGGATCATGGATGAACTCGATCTGACCGCTGAGGACAAGTTGAAAGGGTGGGTGTCACTTCTCCGCAATGAGTCCTATTAATGGTGGCTCACGGTCCGGGATAGTGCTACGGCTGAGGAACTTACTTGGGAATACATTAAAGCGGCATATCAGAAGAAGTATGTTGGTACTCACTACATTGATGCGCAGAGGAAGGCATTTCTGGGGCTGGTTTAAGGCAATAAGTCCGTAGCAGCATACGAGGCTGAGTTCTTAAGGCTGAGCCATTATGCTAGAGGGATAGTGGCTACTGAACATGAGCGATGTGTCCGGTTTGAGGACGGACTGAGGGATGATCTAAGGTTATTGATGGCTCCACAGCAAGAGAGGGAGTTCACAATGTTGGTAGAGAAGGCTAAGGTGGCCGAGGGAATTAAGGACTCTGTAAGGCAGAACACTGATCGGAATAGGCAAAAAAGAGGATTTGGATCGTTTGGATCGTCAGGAAATGTACAAAAGAGGCCTAGAGCTGATGGGCCACGAGGTTAACAAGCTGGTTCAGGAGGGCAGTATCGTATATGTAATTAATGTGGGAAAATGCATCTAGGAGAGTGTTGGAAGAAGACGGGAGGATATTTTAAGTGTGGATCTAAGGATCACATGATTAAGGACTATCCTATGAAACCATATGGGAGTCGACCAGCAGCTCAGAATGTTAATCAGGCTGGTAGAGGTGGATAGTAGCCTCAGCGAGGTCGTGGTCCGAATGGTAGAGGTAACGGTGCCGGAAGGGGACAAGGAACACCGGGTAGAGGTGTTGGTAATACTGAGGCTAGACAGCCGAGTCTGGTTTATGCGGTTCGTCGGAGGGAGGATGGAGACGTGCCAGACGTCATAACCGGTACGTTCCTTATAACAAACAAGCCTTATTTTGCTTTGATTGATGTGGGCTCGACCCATTCTTATGTTGCATGTAGAGTAGTGGAAACTCTAGACATAGTCTCTGAACTTTCTGATAGGGAGATAACTGTAGTAAGCCCATTAGGTCAAACTGTAGTGGTGAATAAGATCTTTCGGAGTGTACTTCTAGAAATTCAAGGAGTAGTATTTTCTGCCTACTTAATGGAGCTACCCTTCGGAGAATTCAATCTTATACTTGGTATGGACTGGCTAGTGAAACATCGGGCTGTGTTGGACTGTGCAGCTAAGCGAATGGAGTTGAAGACCCTAGAGGATGATGTGATAGTTATGATCGGAGAAAGAATAAACTACTTGTCTAATGTAGTTTCAGCCTTTAAGGCTGAGAAGATGGTTCGGAAAGGGTGCAAGGCTTTCTTGACTTTCGTTAGTGCGTTGGATGCTAAGGAAGGGGGAGTCAGTGGATGTCTTTTCGGAGGAATTACCTGGAATACCCCCAGATAGGGAAGTGGAGTTCGAAATTGACTTGCTACCCGGTACAGCTCCTGTGTCAATTGCCCCTTATAGAATGGCACCAAAGGAGTTGGTTGAGCTCAAGGCTCAGATCCAAGAGTTGATGGATTGTGGGCTTATCCGACCCAGTGTGTCTCCATGGGGAGCACCGGTCCTGTTTGTGAAGAAGAAGGACAGAACTATGCGTATGTGCATAGATTATCGTCAGTTGAATAAGCTGACCATCAAGAACAAGTATCTTTTGCCAAGGATAGATGACTTGTTCAATCAGCTGAAAGGGGTAGCAGTATTTTCGAAGATAGATCTAAGGTCGGGATATCATCAGCTTAAGGTGAAGAAGGCGGATATCCATAAGACGGCTTTTCGAACAAGATACGGGTACTATGAGTTCTTAGAGATGTCTTTTGGGTTGACGAACGTCCCAGCCGCATGATAAACTGGGTCTTTCAACCCTACTTGGATAGGTTCGTCGTTGTGTTCATCGATGACATCCTAGTGTACTCCAAGTCAGAGGAGGAGCATGATGAGCATCTCCGGATTGTGTTGCAAGTGCTAAGGGAGGAAAAACTTTATGCCAAATTCAGCAAGTGTGAATTTTGGCTCAAGGAAGTTGCATTCTTAGGGCATGTGGTATCCGTAGAAGGAATAAGGGTGGATCTTCGAAAGATTGAGGCGGTGCTGGATTGGAAGCCATCTAAGTCTGTGGCTGAGATTCGTAGCTTCTTGAGATTGGCAGGCTACTACAGAAGGTTTGTAGAAGGGTTCTCATCGATAGCCGCACCTTTGACAAAGCTGTTGAGGAAGGAAGTACCTTTCGTATGGACAAATAAGCAACAAGAGAGCTTTGAGAAGCTTAAGAAGGTTTTGACCGAAGCCCCGATTTTGATTCAGCCAGAGGCAGGGAAAGATTTTGTGGTATACTGTGATGCTTCTCACACGGGATTAGGGTGTGTATTGATGCAAGACGGGAAAGTAGTCGCTTATGCGTCTCGGTAATTGAGGCCTCATGAGGTTAACTACCCGACGCACAACCTGGAATTGGCGGCAGTGGTTTTTGCTCTTAAGGTATGGAGGCATTACCTTTATGGAGAAAAGTCGGTGATCTACACAGACCACAAGAGCCTTAAGTACTTATTGACTCAGAAGGAGTTGAACCTGAGACAGCGTAGGTGGGTGGGGTTGTTAAAGGATTACGATTGTTCCATAGAATATCATCCGGGCAAGGCGAATGTGGTCGCAGATGCTCTAAGTCGGAAGGTTGTGTCGGATCTGAGGGCAATGTTCGCACATCTGAGTTTGTATGACGATGGAAGCCTGCTGGCAGAATTGCAAGTCAAACCGATGTGGTTGAGAGAGGTAAAAAAGGGTCAGTTGGCTGATGAGGATCTAGGTACTAAGATGCGGCAAGTTCAGAAGGGTGGTTTAGAGGATTACAGTATATCCAGTGATGAAGTATTGTGTTTCAAGAGTAAGGTCTGTATGCCATAGAATGAGGAACTTAGGCGGAAAATTCTTCGGGAATCGCATAGTAGCCCTTACGCTATGCATCCTGGAGGTACTAAGTTGTACAGGGATTTAAGGGAATAATTTTGGTGGCCTGGTCTTAAGCGAGAAGTTACAGAATTCGTTGGCAAGTGCTTAACATGTCAACAAGTTAAGGCTGAACATCAGGTTCTGTCAGGGTTACTTCAGCCAATCAAGGTTCCGCAGTGGAAGTGGGAGAGAATCACCATGGACTTCGTTAGTGGGCTTCCCCTTACGCCTACTAAGAAGGACTCGGTATGGGTGATAGTAGATCGATTGACAAAGTCCGCGCATTTCATTCCGGTAAGAGTTGATTATTCTTTGCAGAAGTTGGCAAAGTTGTATGTGGCGAAAATTGTAAGGTTGCATGGAGTGCCGGTGTCGATTATCTCAAATAGGGACACAAGGTTTACGTCTCGGTTTTGGAAAGCACTGCATCAAGCTTTAGGCACTAAATTCGATTTCACTATGGTGTTTCATCCACAGTCGGACGGCCAGTCTGAACGAGTAATCCAAGTGCTAGAAGATATGTTGAGGGGCTGTGTGATGGACTTCAGAGGAAGTTGGGAAGACTATTTGCCTTTGGCAGAATTTGCCTACAACAACAGCTATTAGGCTAGTATTCGGATGGCACCGTATGAAGCGTTGTATGGTCGGAAGTGTCGAACTCCTACGTGTTGGACAAAGTTAGGAGAACGTCAAGTTTTGGGTCCAGAGATTGTGGCAGAATCTGAGGAAAAGGTTGAGGTAATTCGGGCACGGTTAAAGGAAGCATCGGATAGACAGAAGTCGTACGCAGACCTTAAACGGAAGGAAATAGAATTTGATGTGGGAGATCATGTGTTTCTTAAAGTCTCGCCTTGGAAGAAGGTGATGAGATTTGGTCGAAACGGAAAGCTAAGTCCGAGGTTTATAGGACCTTATCAAGTATTGAAGCGAGTTGGACCAGTGGCATACTAGTTAGAGTTCCCTTCGAAATTGAAGCAGATGCACGACGTATTTCATGTTTCTATGCTACGTCGTTATCGATCGGATCCATCTCATGTAGTTCCGGTTGAAGAGGTGGAGCTAAGGCCAGATCTATCCTATGAAGAAGAGCCGATTCAGATCTTGGAAAGATGTGAAAGTGTTACGGAGGAAGTTGGTTCCTCTAGTCAAAGTGTTATGGCGCAATCATGGATCGGAGGAAGCTTCGTGGGAGCCAAAGGAGGCAATGCGACAGCAATACCCTCACTTGTTTTAGCCAGGTAATTTCGAGGTCAAAATTATTTTAAGGGGGGTAGAACTGTAATATCCTGGATTATGGCTTATGCATTAATACTAAATTAGATGAAGTAGCATGTTAATGAATATTCTGAATGTGTTCTATGAATTTTGTGAACCCTAGAGTGTAGTGAATGCCTTAGAAATTATTCAATTTTAAAGTTTTAAAAGAGGAAGCTAAGCAGGGTGGCCTTAAGAAAAATTGTAAGGGAAATATGACACACAAATAGGCTTGGAAAAGTGGCTTGGAGGTACCACTTAGGGCCTCTGGAAATGACGCCACATGCAGGGGTAATGGGCCAAGGTTCGAGCTGCAGGAGAAGCAAAATAAAAGTTTTATTTTGCAACAGAGATTAGCAGCAAGGGACGGCACTAAGGCTATATTTTAGGAGCTTTAATCATTTTATTTTTAAGAGATAGATGGTGATAATTAAGTAAGGTAAAAGATAAAGGATGGATTATTATTATTAATTTTAAATAAAGGGATAAGAGAAAAGTAAGGGATATGATAGTGATGGCCGAATAGGGGACTCTAGGCCTAGTAATTTCGGTAAAAGGAGGAAAAGTGAGGCCATTCGACATTCTTTTCTTTTTCTTTGAAGCCTCTGTCGAATTCTCTCTGCAACTTTTCCCTTTTTCTTTTCAATTCTCCAAAAACCTATCTCATCATTTTCATCTTTTTCTTTTATTTGTTTTAGCCGAAATCTTTCTCTCTCTAAAGATTACCATTGCCGATTCCTCCTTGGTCCTATACTCTTCCATTGTAGCCGAATACTTATCATCAATCCTCCTCTTCTACTTTTCATAATATTTCCAAAAGCCAGAATTTCAGTGCTCAACAAGTAGTCTTAGCCGAATATCACTGTGGGTTTTGGCAGAGGTGCCGTCGACTACAACATTGAGGGTAAGGGATCCTATTGTTGTTATTCTATTTCTTTTCTTTTAACCGAAATCAAGGTACTAATCCTATTAGTGATCTTTGGTCGAAACTTAAAGGGTTTTCCAGGATTTCTGCTATTGTCGACTATAAGGAGGCTTTCGGGATTTCAATATCAAAGGTAAGGCATGTGTAATATTCGTCCAAGGGTCATTTGTTATGATTAAATGTTAGAAATTGATCTAACATATATCTATAGGGATTTCGACAGTACTACAAAGAAGTGACAATTTTCAAGAATTAAGATTCACAAGGTAAGTGAAATCTGACATTCGGCCAAGGCCCTATTTTGGTATTTTAAATCTGTTTCTTATTTAGTTAAACCGAAAACTAATCGAGTCAACGGATCTAGTGATTAGCCGATTACAAGAGGAAAGCATCACAAGATTTGATTGGTAATCAAATCGGCAACAAGGAATTAAGGATCTAAAGCATTAGATCGGGTTTTCGGGAAATCAGTGAACCGATAAATATATCAGGTGTGTACCCTTCCCTAAGACTTAATAGATTTAAGGCATTAAATTTAATATATATGTTATAAAGATGTGAAAGCTATGGCTAAGGTACCATGTTATGGTACAAAGTACTCAGGTACCTTTCCTACTTCTATTAGGAGTATCATATGATCTGTTAGGGTATATGTGAAACTATAAGAATGTGAATATGTAATATGACATGGCTTATGCATATTTGTATGACATGGGGGCATATGGGTGAATATGAAAGGGGAAGTGAATGTGGTGGTTTTATACCACGATATCTGAATGTGGTGACTTCGGTCACATTATCTGAATGTGGTGACTCATGTCACAAGTATTTTATCTGGTGGCTATGCCACGAATTTTATAAGAGGCGATGAGCACGTCGATCGCAAATGATCGCCTCGATGGTGTGTAGCGGTTGGAGGGTTGACTCAGTAGTCCCCACGGTGTGCAGGTTGGTACGGGTGATGTGTAGCGGATGGCATCTAGGTTTGGGTTCGAGTTGCATCACTATTTCTATCTGTTTTATGTAATTATATGTGATATGATAATGTATGCCTGAATTGTTGAATCTTAGTGTTGGTTACACATTGAGTATGTTTGACTCACCCCGTTGGGGAATATTTTTCAGGTGACGATCAGTGATGGACCGGGTCGGCAGGAGCTTAGTGGTGGCCATACTCAACTCAGAGTTTTATTAAACTTTGGACTTTCTTTTATTTAATTCTGGACATGTTATATTTTAAATATTTTGGACTTATTTCGGATTTTAAATTTTGATGTAATAAGGCCATAGTTGAACTATTTTATTTTTTTTTTATTTATTATGTTACGAATTGTTATCTAATTAAAGATTGAGTAAATTAATTTAAAAAAATAACCTCTAATTGTTTTGGGACACCCTAAAATAAATGGTTTTCAATATAAGATAAACTTGTTTCCAACTCGAGCCCAACCCAAAAATAATATTTCTTTCAAAACCACACAGTTTTTCCAAAGTAACAAAAGAATTTTGAATCGTTTTACTCGAGGAACATACCAGATCCGGTCAAGGCTCGTGGGCCGAGTTTGGGGTGTTTTATGCCTGCGATTGGTGTGTTTGGCGGGGTGGGTTGACATGATCCCCACAGGTGTGATGGGATGGTACGGGTGGTGTGTAGCGGATGGATTACTATGATGGTTTGGGGTACATACATTACACATACATTTATTGCATTTATACATTGTTATGTTATGGGCTTAGGCCCAAGATATTGCTATGTGGGTTCAGGCCCAATGGATAACGGTAAGGGGATTATGCACTGAGTTCTTGTGACTCACCCCCCTTTTCTCTTAACCCTTGTAGGTAATGCTTAGTGATGTGGACTTGGGCCATGAATGACTCGGTGGAGGCCATACTTCAGAAATGGTGTTTTTATTTTGGAACTTTTGATTTCTATCTTCGTTCATTTTACTATTTTGGGTTTTTATGTTGTAATAAGGCCTCTGGAGTATCTTATTATTTGCTTTATGTTTGATATACTTATTATTTTGCTTAAATTGTTTTAAATGGGAATTTTCTAAAAACTTAAATAAAGATTTTCCAAAATCGATTAACAAATGGATTTCAAAATAAATTTTTACAAATATTTTTAACACGGAAATTGTCTTTCGAATTATCAACGAAATATTCAAAAGACTCAGATTCTCTTTCGAATTTTCAATGTTGTTTTCAAAAGTCATGGTTTTATAAGATCATTAGTTCAAATTTATCGATTTATCAATCAATCTTCGAGGTTAGTAGTATTTTATCAAATATTTCAAATCAAACTTGTTTTCTTGATTTTAACAAAGCAATACCTATTTTTGTACGAATCACAAAGATTTTTTTTTCATTTTCTTCATGTGACATACCAAATTCGCTCATAACGCATGGGCCGGGTTTGGGGTGTTACAGAATATCCACACAACTTGTGACATGGGCGTGTTTGTTGCCGTATAAGACACATAGGTGTGTGCCCCCTGTTTTTGAGAAAAGAATATAAGTGTTCAAAAAGTTTACAAAATTATCATTTTAGTCCCGAACCACTCCCAATGTATGTTTAGGGCCTCAGAGGCTCGTATTAGGGACACAATGATTGGTTGTGAATGAAACGTATATGATTTGATTAATTGTAAGTGAAATGTATATTTGAATGTGTTATAAGTCTTGTAATGCTATGTAACCCTATTTCGGCATTGAATACAGGTGAGGGGTGTTACATTTGTTGGTATCAGAGCTACAGTTTAGTCGATTCTCAGACTAACGTAGCGTATGTGAGTCTAGCTATACATTCCATTATATAACCTGTGATAGTGTGATCTCTCCCAAATTTAATGAGATTTGCTCCCAACTTTAATGGGATTTGTCTTACTTAGATAGAGATGTTTTCCAACCGAGCTAGTTCTGATGACACTAAAAATGATACTCAAGTAAAAATGTGTCTATGATGAGTTGAAACTCATAAAAGTATGAATAAAAGTTCCTAATATTGTGTTGATGATAAATGTTATATTATATGTATGTATATATGAGAGTCAAATTTTAAGGCTTTACAATCTTCACCCTTCACCAGTATAGTGTTACACAATGAAGTTCACAAGATTTAGATTGGATAAGCTTACAAGTGTGAAACTAAAGAGTTCAGTGGTGGAATAATTATTAATGCGGTTAGAGATGAGAAAGGGTTAGCAAGTAAAGATAGTTCCAGAAGAGATATCAGCTTGTTCTGAAGATCATTCGAATTACACGATGACGCTGTTAAAGAAGAAGTTAATCTTGACTAATTGACTCATTCAGGTATAATGTCTAAAGAATGTATTAACTGGAAATTCTTTTGAATTTATTTTTGTTAGCGAATGGAATAATGTGGGATTAGTGATGACTGCAATAGTTAGTGTAATCATGTTTGAATTGTAAATATATCTGAGTGCAGTGGTTATAGTTGAGTAGATTATGACAATTTCTTCTGGGTATTCTATATGGTCATTCATTCTCAGAGATATGTAGCTATTCATTTTCAGATGAGATTCTTGTTGTATGAGAACGCTAACTAACCATATTGTTAGATGAAAGCATTGTGGGTTTAGTTGGTTTATGATTGGTATTGCTCTACCTTTCTTTGGTACTCTATTCCATTACATTTGGTAGAAAATTTGACGGTAAAATCCATATGATGCTAGTATTCTGTTTCTACTAGTTGTTGCTCTGCTTTATATATATATATGGAAATTATATTGTTTCTATCATAATTTATTCCAGTGCTTATGAGTGGTGTTTTTCTTCTGGATTTTCTCTGAGATATCATCGAGATTTTTATCATCCAATATGGGTTGTGTTCTCAAAATTTTAGTATAGCTTCACATCTTGCATTTCATTATCTCGATTTTCTTATCATTCCTACTGTTTAATGTATCAAATATGACTCATATGTAAAGGATATTCAGTGAGCAGAAATAATTATATTTATTACGGTTAAAATTTCTAGTCTGATCATAGGAGCATGGTGATGTTGATCTCAGGTTTTCTCTAGTTTTCGTGAAAGGGGTTGACATCGGCAAAAGTATAGACAGTGGAAGCTCAAGCTTAAATTTGTATAATGGTTTCTTTTCTCAAGTAAGCTTGATTAAGGTTAATGAGTTAAATCGGGATATTATGATTCGTTGAGCTAATGTAGTTTGTAAAGATCTTTGACTAGTATGTTGAGGGAATTATGAAAGATTGTATGTTTGAGTTGTTCTAACAATATGAAGAAGAGATTAATTTGAAATGTTATTACCTGATAGAAAAGATCGATTTAGTTGCTTTAAATCTGAGTGGGTTAATTAATTGAAGAATAATTTAATTTATATGCATTTAAGTTTATCCTCATGTATGGAAATAATTTTTTGTATTCACGGCTAAATAGACTGACAGTTTGAATGAAGAATTTATGTTCTAGAAAAACATGATACAGAAATATATCTATTAGATTTGTTCTAATCGAAAGACGTTATTATGAGTTAAATTTGTTCTGATTGATAAAGTTATCGCACTTGTGAAGTTTGAATAGTCTAATACTTGTTAACAAAGTTTTAAACAGTTGAAAGCATTGTTAACCGAAACACTAACTCTGGTTCAGCCTGAATCAGGTAAAGAATTCGTGATTTTCAGTGATGCGTCATTGAACGGATTGGGATATGTTTTAGTACAAGAATATAAAGTGGTAGTTTATGCTTCCAGACGATTAAAGCCATATTAAAAGAATTATCCGACACGCGACTTAGAGTTGGCTGCTATTGTGTTTGCATTGAAAATTTGACGACATCATTTGTTAGACGAAAAATGTCACGTACTTACTGATCACAAGAGTTTAAAGTAGCTGATGTCACAAAAAGATTTGAATCTAAGACAACATTAATGGCTTGAGCTATTGAAAGATTGTGAGTTAGTTATTGATTAACCTTTGGGGAAAAGCAAATATAGTTGTCGATGCTTGAGTGGAAAATTTTTGTTTATTTTGTGAAAGATGGTTACACGATTGACCTTGAAATGATGGTACAATCTTAGCTGGGTTAAAAACTAAACTGATGTTTTCATTGCAAATCTGAGAAGCTTAGAAATGTGATAGTGAATTGCAAGCAAAACGAGTACAGTGTGAATAGACTTCTGATTCTAAATTTCAGCTCAGACCTGATGAATATTATTATTATTCCAAGATAGAATTTGTGTACTGAAGAATCCAGAGCTTACACAGAAAATTTTGCACGAGGCTCACAGTGGTAGCTTGTCTATTCATCAAGGGAGTAATAAGATGTACAGTGATTTGAGATAGAAGCACTGGTAGTCGGGTATGAAAAGTGATATTTCTGGTTTTGTGTTCAGATGTTTGATTTGTCAACAAGTTAAAGTCGAATATCAAGTGCATTCAGAACTATTATAGCCAATGATGATACTGGAGTGGAAATGAGATAGAGTTATGATAGACCTCGTATCGAGGTTACCATAATCTCTGAAAAAGAAAGATGCTATCTGGGTTGTTATTAATCGGTTGACAAAATCTGCATATTTATTTCCAGTATGTATAGATTTCTCATGTGGCAGATTTGCTGAGTTATGTGTTTCTGAGATTTGTCAGGTTATACAGAGTATCAGTCTCCATTATTTTGAATAGAGATCCAAGGTCTATATCGTGATTATGGAGAAAACTACAAAAAGCTCTGAGTACGCGGTTGTATTTTAGCACTGCAATTCATCCTCAGATCGATGATAAGTATGAGAGAGTGATTCAGATTCTAGACGATATGCTTCGTTACTATGTTTTAGAATTCAAATGTAACTGGGAAAAAGGTTTACTGTTGGTTGAATTCACGTATAATAATAATTTTCAGTCAAGTATAAGATGGTACTGTATGAAATTTTATGTGGTTGTAAATGACGAACTCTGTTATATTGGACAGAGCTCAGTGAGAAAAAGATACACGAGGTTGAATGAGTGATTTTAGAGAAAAAGTGAAAGTGATTTGTGAAAGTTGAAAGCAGCTTCAGATTGACATAAATGGTATGCAGATTTGAAACGTAAAGATGTTGGATTTCAGGTTGGAGACAGAGTGTTTCTAAAAGTATCGCCCTCAAAGAGAATTCTTCAATGTGGTCGCAAAGAGAAGTTGACTCTGTAATTTATTGGGTCGTATTAGTTTATCGAGAGAGAAGGCCAGTGACATACCGACTTGAATTATGATCAAAGTTAGAACAGATTCATAATGTGTTTCAGTTATCTATGTTGCAATCAGACCATTCGTACATAATTTCTTCGATAGATGTTGAGATTTAGTTGACATGTCAGATAACTAAAAACCGATCCGAATTATGACACGTGAAATTAAAGAGTTAAGAAACAAAAGCATAGCCTTAGTGAAAGTTCTATGACATCATCATGAGATAGTGAAAACTATGAGAAAATAATACCATAACCTATTCATTAATAAGATTTTCAGGGACGAAAATCCCTAAGAGGGAGAGTTGTAACAGCTTGTTTTAAGTCAAATCAGAACAGTGGTTTCAGGACCACAAATTTGAAGTCAAAATAATTTTGTTTATTATTATTTTATCGTTTGAATGCTTAATTTAATAAAAAGGACTAAATTGCGTAAAGTGCAAAAGTGATGTTCTAATAGCTAAAGATGTCAAATAGCTATAGAACCTTTAAGTAAAGGTCCTTATGTGGTAATTATCCCAATTGTGAGTTAGTGGATGATATTTGGTTTGACATTTGTGTAAATATGAATTTTTTTTAATGGCAAATTAGTAAAAAGATAAATAATGTAACAACTTGTTTTTAGCTAAATCAGAATAGTGGTTTTGAAACACAAATCTGAAGTCAAAAATTTATTTTAATATTATTTTAAGAGTTTACAGCATGATAGCATGTATGTGTGAAAGTTTCATAAATTAATTTTATCGTTTGAATGCTTAATTCGGTAAAAATGACTAAATCACGTAAAGCGTAAAAGTTGAATTCTATTTGTTAAATGCACTAAATGATAATGAATATTAAATCTGGAGGTCCTTAAGTGATAAATGGACCATTATTATGGTAAGTGGACATTAATGGACATGAAATGGATGATATAAATGTTTTATCATTAAGGTTAATTTAGTAATTTGTCAAATGAGGTTAATTAAATAAAACAAAACAAAAATTTATCTCATTATCATCTTCCTTGGCCGAATGAAGCATGAAGAAAAGCCATTTTAGGGCTTGAAACTTTTGGTCACTTTGATACTCAATTGTAAGTCCATTTTTTTTTCGTTTTTAATGATTTCTATGTATAGGTCTAGCTAGCCCAGGACTATTTTGCAAAACTATTAAAGATTTTAGATGTTGCCATTGATGAAATAGCATGTGTTTTGAATAGATTATGAATGCTTGTTGATAGATATACAAGTTTTGTTAAGTGGATTTTTAGTGAAAATGTAAAATAGGGATTAAATTGAGAAATGTTGAAACTTTGTGGTTAAAATGTGAAATAAATGAAAAAATATGGGCTGCTAGGGGCTTAATAATAATTTAGCTAGCATGGATTTATTTTTAGTTTCATTAATTAGTGATTTTATGGAATAAGGACTAAATTGTAAAAGTGGGGAAACAATAAGGGAAAATTTGTAAATGTCCTTAAATGAGTACTTTGGATTAAATTGAATAGAGTTTATTAAATGAGTTAATTTTGAATATATTTAGATCAAGAAAAGCAAAATTCGAATCTAGATTGAGGGAAAACTAAAGTTATAGACTAATCTACTTATTCCATCATTTTCACATCCGAGGTAAGTTCGTATGTGATAAATTTCATTACAAGTGTATTTTAAATGCTTTGATATTGTATAAGTTCTAAATACGAGACTTCGGATAAGTTTGACAATGACTCGATGGTAATTCGGCATTTGAAATCCCAGTTGAACCTTAGGAATAGTTTAGGATACTAGTGACATGTCATTAGGAGAGACATTGAGTTGGCTTCGAGCCATGATATTAGCACTTCCGGTGTGAGTTATACTGATTTGGTTTCGTGCCATGATATCAGTACTTCGGATAAAATTTACCTTAATTTGGCTTCGGGCCATGGTATAGGTACTTAGTGTGCAAGACTCTTGAGTATCCAACTTCTATTCCGAATGGTTCAACGGGTAAATGAATGATGTGGTTGAGAATGAGATTGGTACGAGATGGTATAGGTATGTGCATAAACCATATTAGCTTTGAATCTAAGAAATGATGAAGAAAGTATATAGTTTTGCGAATGAGTAGTTGAAAGGTTTGTTAGTTGATGTGAATTCATATATCTATAATCAATGGTTGAATTATGTGGATATGATTATATTGAGATTATTTCATATGAGTTTACTAAGCTTTATAGCTTACTTTGTTTATTTTTCCCGTGATTTATAATGTTATCAAGCCAGCTCAAATTCGGGGATCGTTAGAGATCGCTTCACACTATCCACCTATCACTCTGTACCTATGAACTTTGGTATTTTAAGTATATGGCATGTATAGGGATCTTTGGTCATGTTGGTTATGTTTTGATAATGATTTTGGCCATTTAAATTGGCTTGTAAATGTATATGTCTTGGTTTGTATATAATAGCCATGAGAGTTGGCTTATTTTGAGTAAATTTGCTTGTGTATATGTGTATGTGCATATAGTTTATGATATGTAAATTGAGGTTAGTTTTGATGATGCTTATTAGTAGTTGGTATTATGGAAGTGAATGTTGATATTGGGGATGTTATTTGTTTGTGAATCAAGGTAAACAATGCATGTTTTGAGCAGCCATATTGATGATCTAAGTTTATGAGATTTTAGGTATGAATGGATTGGTCTATTTTGCAACTTGTGTGTATTGAGAAATGTGGTATTCAATATGCATGAATTAGGTTTGAATTGGCTAGTTTAAATGCCTATTTATGCCACGGAATGGTGCAAGTTGATGTGTTGTAGGTACATTCAAATTTGGGTGGCAAATTGGCTTGTTAATTAGCCTATTTTTGTCCACACGGGTAGAGACACGGGTGTGTGTCTCAGCCGTGTGCGACACACGGTCATGTTACACGACCGTGCGTCCCTTGGTGTTGAAATTAACATTAAGTCAGTATGCTCCACATTGCCTCACACACAGGCGTGTGACTTGGCCATGTGGCATAAGTCAGTATACCCTACAGGTTTGGCATGGCCTAGCACACGAGCGTGTATGGCCATTTCTAGGGCACACGGGCGTGTTTGTTGGCCATGTGACCCAAGTCAGAGAGTTACACGGGGTTGGACACAGGCTAGGATATGGCCATGTGCTCCCATTTCGAATGTCCACACGGCCTGTGACATGGGCGTGTCTATTAGTCGTGTGAGAGACACGGCTGGGCCACACGGGCGTGTGTCCCCTGTTTTAAGAAAAATTTTGTAAGTTCTGTAAAAATTTATTAAGCTATTAATTTAGTCCCAAACCACTCCCAAAGCATGTTTAGGGCCTCGTAGGCTCGTTATATGGACATTATGCTTGATTTTGAATAATGTTTGCATGAAATGTGAAATTATATGTGAACTAAATGTTTAAAAGTTTTATAAGTTTGGCAATATTCTGTAACCCTATTTTGGCATTGAATACGGGTGAGGGGTGTTACATTTATTGGCATCAGAGCTACGGTTTAATTGATTCTAGGACTAACGTAGAATGTGTGAGAGTCTAGCTATACATGCCATATATAAATTGTGATAGTGTGATGACTCCTGACATTTTAAAATGTGTTTTCATATAGTAAATGGATCCCAATCAAGTTGTAGCTGATGAGGTTGAAAGTAATGCGTTAGCTCTCACTCAAGGGACAGTGCCTTCTAAATCTAGACCCGTATCGAGTAGCCAGGGAGGAGAGGCTAGAGAAGCCTTCTTTCAAATGATGAATGAGTGGTTCATGCTGTATGTTCGGACAAATCCGGCTACTCAACAACCTCCACCCCCACCTAATCCTCAACCGATCCCTGTAGCCCCTCAATTTGTGGAATTCCAACAACTAAATAAGCCTCCAATTGATAAAATTCGTAAGTATGTGGCCGAGGAGTTCAGAGCTGCCGTTGATGACGATCTCGAGAGAGCTAAATTTTGGCTTGAAAACACTCTTCGAGTCTGCGATGAACTATCGTGTTCTCCAGCTAAGAGTTAAAAGTGTGCCATTTCATTATTAAGAGATACCGCGTATCAGTGGTGGAATACATTAGTATCTGTGGTACCTAGAGAACAGGTCACTTGGGAATTCTTTCAGACCGAATTCAAGAAGAAATATATAAGCCAACTGTTTCTGGATCAAAAGCACAAAGAGTTTTTAAAATTGGAACAAGGTTGTATGATCGTAACTAAGTACGAGTGAGAATTTGTGCGATTGAGAAAATATGCTCGAGAGTATGTTTCTGCCGAAGAGATCATGTGCAAGTGGTTTGTTAATGGTTTGAATGAAGACATTAAACCTCTGGTCGGGATTTTAGATTTGAAAGAATTTATTGTATTAGTTGGTCAGGCTTGTAAAGCTGAAGACTTGAGTCGAGAAAATAGGAAAGTTGATTCAGAGACTAGAGATTCGAGAAAAAGATCGATGAATAAACCTTATCACTCTTCATCAAAGAAATCCCGAGATTCATATAGTCGATCAAATGCATCAGTGGGATACCAGAATAGACTTTAGTATTTATAGACTTTAGACTTTAAAATGCTTAGAAAGCCTAAAAATTGTGTTTTTTCGCGTGTTTGGGAAGCAATGTGCGAAATTGACATGAGTTGGCACATGGGCGTATGTCCAACCCGTGTGGCTCTTAAAATCTACTCTATTTGTCTGATTTTAGCTCAGTTTTTGCTCTTTTTACTCCCAAATGTTCACCTAAGTATAAGAACATGAATTCAATGGATTAGGAGCATCAAATTCACCAATTTGCATAAATAATCATCCAAAAACGCATTAAGAATGGGATTAAAAGATGTTAGTTTTATCATTTATCAGAAAACGTCTTACAAAAGTCCTAATAAATCCTAGTGAATACATAGTACCCACAAAATAAGAAGACTCACAAATGATCGCAGGTCTACGGGTTTCATTCACTTAATCTATGCACCTGAAAGGGGAAATGGGGTAAGTTTGTAAAAACATAGTGAGTTCCTAGAAAGACTAAGCTTAGTGAATGATAACAGATGTTAGGAATAGGAACTCAAACTAACAACTAACTCGCCAATTTCTAGAGGATACATCTCTCTAGTTGTAACACCCCAAACCCGGTTAAAACGCTACGACCGAATTCAGTATGTCACAGGGTAAACATTTTCGAAGTAATCAAGATGTTGCTTCAAAACCTGTGAAGAACGTTATTGAAATCATTTTGTCGTTTGATGTTTTGGACAAAAGAAGAACATTTCCGAAACAAAAACTGCCTGTCGCCTCTTATCTTGAAAAGCATTTGACTTTATGAAAACCCATCTATGTTTAAGCAATAAAGTTGAAAACTGTTTCGCATTTGAACTTAAAGTAAAACTTAGTTTTGAAAGCAATTGAGTTAACTTGTCGTCATCACTAATTTGTTATTACCCGATGGTAAAATTTAAAAGAGAAAACCGGTACTCTGTAAAAAGTTTAGAAACATTCATTATTAAATTGTTAGGCATGCCGTTTCGTTTAACTTAAGCAAAATATAATGTAAGTTCAAAGCAGTTAAATAAACCCCAAAAATAAAATTTAGTGGCCTTATTACAACCCAAAAACCAAATTCAAAGTGAAGTAAAACCAAAATAGTATTTTAAAACATAACCCGAAAACAATGCGCATGGCCACCTCAAGTCCGCCCCGGCTCCGCATCCGCGATATACGAATCATCTGCAAAATGTAAGGGAAGGGGGTGAGCCACCGATACTCAGTGTATAAATCCCCATCCCGATAATATCAAGGCATTTACACAATTCATAAGTCAATATGCAAGTCATGTAACCCAAACCTAACCATCCAAACTCTCAGATCTACCCCCGTGGTCAAAACCCTTTGGTGGTCAAAACCACTGGTGACCGTAGTCACAAATAATATAAGTGTGGTCAAAACCACTGGTGACCGTAGTCACCAATAATATGGGTGGGGCCAACCCACCTTGTGGTCAAAACCACTGATGACAATCCCGTAATCAACATATGGGGCCAACCCACTGTGGTACCAAACCACTGGGACGAGTCACAAATAATCCAGGTGTGGTTAAAACCACTGGTGACCGTAGTCACAAATAATATATGTGTGGTCAAAACCACTGAGACTTAGTCATGATTATAATATGGAAAGCGGGGCCAACCCACTGTGTGGTCAAAACCACTGGTGACAGTCTAGAATCATGCCTTCCCCCTCCTCTCATTACACCCGTGCAATATGACATAATAATTCGTGTATGCAGTATGTCATGTATGCTAAACATATATCAAATATAAGTATAACATGAATTACCATCATAATCAGATAGACATAAAACAACATAATCACGCTAATCAACCTCTAAGGGTATAACCGTAATTTTACCTACCAAAGGCATTTTCGTAATTTACCCACCAAGGGCATTTTCGTAATTTACCCACCAAGGGCATTTCCATAATTTACCCACCAAGGGTATATCAGTAATTTTGCACCTGTAATGGCCTTTTCCAAAGGCCCAAATGTCGCCCCAGCGACTCAGCTACCATTTCCGGTCGTACCGGACGATTGGGCCTAAAACTCGATTTCGGCCCATTCGAGCCCACACGCTCGTGTGGCCCACCTAGCACAAATATAGCCATGCATATAAGTTCCACCTAGTCTAGTTCACCATATACTACACAATCGCACAATTTACTCGTAAGGGCCCACGGGCCCATTAGGCCCACTTCGGCCCATCGCGGCCCAAGCAGCCCCAACCCACAAGAATACTACTGATGGCCTCAACTATCGCGTTGAAGCCCCACACGTGCGCTCACACGCTCGTGTGGCTCTATTGCGATGAAAACGCACGGCATTTGCCGCTCTACAACTAGAGTAGAGAGAGTTACACACCTGATAGGAGTCTGGTGTTAAACCGCGCTGCGACCACTCCTGTGCCCAAACGCCCACCAAGGTATGTTAACTCTCCTCCTGGAATGCTCTTTATATAGCTAGCTCTCCACCTTCCTTCTTTGTATCTTTTCGATGTGGGATCCCTTCGTCAGTAGAGTTTAAATTCAACTGAAACTCTTCCCGTCCAGACCGCAAAATAAATACTCCCTTGTTTCTCATGAGATTCGAACCCAGGCTCCCGCTGCTAACCACTTGGCCACAAGCTCCTCTTGTGTCTTAAACCATGCGCAACTAAATTTGAATCTATAGCCAAATACTAAAGTCCATGTAAAAAGAAAACCAAAATGCAAGAGCCAAGACTTGAACCTTGGACCTCCTTCCTTCCTTGTGGCGTCACTCCCTTGTCTCTTATGTGGCGTCACTTTGCCACTACACCACACACTCCACTTGTGTTATTTTCCTCCACATTTTATTCTTAAGGCCTACCTGCCAACTTCCAGGGTTTTCTCACCTAAAACCAAAATTTCCCCAAAGCCAAAGTTTGATCCCCGGGACTTCACAGAAGCCCTCTAACCCTTCAAATATCACTTATCTAATAGGTTCAACTTGCATTTAAGCCGATCTCTTATTCTCCAAAAATTTAAACGCTACTACGCTCAAGGCCCATTGGGCCCAATCCTACTAGGCCCAATTTCGGGATGTTACACTAGTCCAAAAGACATCTGGCAAATCCTATTGTGACTCACTCTGCCCATTGGCACATTTTATTGGTTTATGCTCCCATGCATGACAACTGCAGCAAATTTGATCTGCGAAACTATTACCTACATGGTTTGACCTTTTAATAAATGATGGGTTTGTTGTTTATTATTTTCATACAACATGCATAACTCATGCACCCTTTTTCTTTTTTCTCTCATACTCCCTTCCTTGTGCTAGCTTCTGATCCTGGTTCCTTAAGAACCTATCATATCCTAGATCTTCATAATTTCTCATCTGAATTATACACAAATGTTCCCTCTGTTTCCTCCTCACTTCCCTCCTTGTTTGGACACATAAATGTTCCCCCCACAAAGTCGGGTCTCACCAATCACGGTTTGCATCTACATGTCATACTGGAGGTGAATGATTCGTTTCAGATCTTCAATATCAATGTACATATCAATCCACCATCCTCTTCATATAGATTTGGATACAAAGCTTATGCACCAAGGAAGGAGTCCTCGTGCTTTATACATATACCAGGCCTTTAAGTCTTTTATGGTGTTTAACCAGGCATGTAACTGACTTTCGAAACATAATTCTTCTAGACATGAATACCAGTGGCAAGGAATGATGTCATTTACCTTGTTAAATGACAAAACTATTAACCAAAATAACACAAACTATAACTCTAGGTACGAAGGAACTCACCATAATGTCTTAATACAGACTATAACTCTAGGTACCAAGGAACTCGCAAAAATGTCTTACTTAGAGCTTTATCTACTCTACAATTCATTTTTGCTTGCATCTAACAACTACATTATGAACTGTTAACCAATCCATTCCCAAGATAACGTCAAATTCATCAAATGGCAACAACATTGGATCAGTAGGAAATTCATAACCCAGATTTTTCAGTGGACAATTTTTATAGACTTTACTAGCTATCATACTCTGACCTAAAAGATTCGACACTCTAATATCAAATTCAGTAAATTCTACTAGTAACTTCTCTTCTATAGCTAATGTTGTGCATATGTAGGAATGTGTGGACCCAGGATCAATTAATATAATAAAAGTAACATTAGAAAGAGTAAAAGTACCAGCAATAACGCCAGGTGTCATAGCCTTCTCTTTAGCTCAAATCGCATAAGTTTTGGCTAGTGCTCAACCTTCAGATCTAAAAGTTGTATTGTGAGACTCATTACGACTAGTTCCAAAAGTATTTCCAAGTCTCGATTTTCTACCCCACTGAGACACAGTTGCAGACTTAGCAACTTGTTCTAAACCAGATTCAGCCTTATTTGGACATTCTCTAATTAAATGTTCAAATGACCCACAACGAAAACATGCCCCTGATTTAAATCTACACTCACCCACATGAATTTTGCAACAGTGCTTACAGGTAGGTGTGTTTATATTCCGAATGCTACTAGCACTTGCCACTGGGGTAGCTTGAGTCTTTGAAGGAAACTGTCTGAATGTACTTTTTCTTGTATTTCCCATAGTAGGTACAGATTGGCTACTATAATCTCTTGGTTTTTTTGGCAAAGGTGCAAAAAAGTTTCTAAATTCACTTCACTCTCTCAAGGTTTCCTTATTAGTTTTGGCTCGTTTCTTGTCTTTCCAGATTGCTTCCATCTTCTAGGCACATCCAGATACTATCACGAATTCTTTAATTTCAAGCATTCCTGCCATTTCTCAAATATTCTCATTCAATCCTCTTTCAAACCTAGCACATATTTTGGCTTCAGAAGTTAGTTATTCCTGAGCATACTTACTCAAATTCACAAACTTGTGCTCGTATTCAACAACTAACATGTTTCCCTGCTTCAGATCCAAAAACTCACGTTTCTTGTCTTCCAAGTATAGTTGACTGACATACTTCTTTTAAACTCAGTTTGGAAAAATTCCCACGTCACTCAATCTTTCGGAACCACATAAGTGAAAGTAATGCACCACTAATAAGCATCTTCTTTCAGTAGTGAAATAGCACAATTTAGACTATCTTCAGGCGAACAGTTCAATTCATCAAAAACATGCTAAATATTTTCTAACCAATACTTAGTTTTTGCAGGATCTTCATTAAACAACCCTTGAAAGTCTTTAGCTCTGCATTTACAAATTTTATAAGTAAAAGGTCAATGAACAAATACCTGATCAATAGCCTGAGGATGAACAGGTGTCGGGGGAGACATAGGAGGGGGTGGAGGTTGTGGAGCCATAGGATTACTCCGTACAAATTGCGCAAACCATTCATTCATCATTTGGAAGAAGGCACTACAGTCCCCACTTTCAAAAGTTTGAGATCTAGATGCATCTTCACTTGCTCCCTCATCGGAAGCCAGAGCATGACTTTCAACTTTGTTATTATCGGCAGGGTTATTTCTTTCTACCATCAAAAATCTATAAAAGAAAACATTATCAGATTGGATCATGAGCATCACACAACTTACAGGTTATTGTGGCATGTAGTTCTAGACTCTTTAGAGGCTAAGTTCAGTCCTAGAATCGACTAAATCATAGCTCTAATACCACTAAATGTAACACCCCTAACTTGTCTCTGTCACTGAATTAAGGTTATAGAGTATTATGGTACATATCAAACAATTTACTTTATTAAACAGTTCATGTGTTAATTTAACTATCAACATCGAATTTACTTTTCATTCATAGCATAATTCCAACTACGAGCCTTAAAACAAGCTTAATTGGCCTTAAAAATGGTTTGGAAACAATCAGGGACTAATTTGAATCAAAACAGAAAAATATGAAAAAACTTAAAAATTTTGGAAACAAGGGTCACACGACTGTGTGTCCAAGCTGTGTGAAAGAGCCTAGACCATGTAGCTCAGAAACATGGCCGTATGGCCAACCATGTACAAATCGAAATATGGGTCACATGGTCATGTCCTAGCCCATGTGCCCGATCGTGTGAGTATTCAAAATAAGGTAACATGATCGTGTCACAGACCGTGTTCCAGCCGATGTATGTATTCGAAGTAAGGTCACACAGCCATTTCGCCAGGCAGTGTAACTCTCTGAGGCTGTGTGTGCCTAATGAATATGCCCTCATTAGCACCACATATAAACAACATTTAACAACCAAAACAATACATCTATTCAAACCATCTAACCAATAATAAAATGCCAAATTTGTGACCAAATGGGTATCCATAAATACCATTAAACATACCATAACTACACATTTCCAAGATGTCGACAAAGCATATAGGTATAAATACTAACTTTTCACAAAAGCCTATTTACAACCAAAGTACTAAAACATGTCCAAACATTTACAAAATGAGCATCATATATACATGCCACAGTTAACCACATTACAATACTTCAAAATCTATTGATGTTAGATGATGCTAGGTGTGAGCTCCTCTAATCTGATCAACACGATCCAAGAGTTAAAAATTTACAGAGAAATAATAATAGAAGTATGTGAAATACTTAATAAGCTCCCACAGTTCAGTTCAAACTTACCATACTCATTTAATAGCAATTTACATATATTCATTCAAACATCAACCTTAATTCATGTTTCAATAATTCCAAGTTAGTAAACAATTACACATACTAATATTTAGAATTTATAATTTATTCACTTCAATGAAACAGTCCAGTGCCAAATAACCTTTATTCTTCCGATGGATCTTTGTAAAAGTACTCAATAGATAAGTCTGCAAATAGATGATGCTCGTATGAGCTAATCAGATACAGAGTGAATGTGTCAGGTTACCCGTTCGGGCTAAACCAGTGACAACACTAAAAAATAGCTTGGACAGTGCTATTTATACATGCAAGGTTACAAGTCCAGGCTAAACCTTTAAATGAAACTGGAACCAGTGACAACACTGAAAAATAGCTTGGCCAGGGCTATTTATATATGTAAGGTTACCAGTCCAAGTTAAACCTTTAAAATGAAAATGGATTACAAGTCCAAGATAAATCTGAGTCACATGTATATCTGAGACTACAACACATGCTAGAGCTTGGTCTAAAACAGAAATTCAATTAGAATTCTCATGTACAAAACTTTTACTCGATCCATCAGAATAATTTTAGAATTCAATTTATTTCACTCAAACCAAATTCCATTTTAACAAATTAAATAAGTCGTTAACAACATTTAATAATGAATTATAACCAAGGATAATAGTGTGGACTTACCTATCGGAATGGTTCAATTATAAGAGACTATTTGACAATTTTTCCTTCTCCTCATACGTCCTTCGATCTTTAAGATTCTTGATCAAAAGTATATTTAAATTTAATTAAATCTTTTCAAACCACATAAAAAATCAAATGTGCATTTAAGTCCTTTAGATCATATTTTACAAATTTACCCCTAAACTTTACGCTTTATGCAATTTAGTCCATAAACCCAAAACTATTGAATTGAACACAATTAAGCTTAAGTCAAGCTAACCAAAATTCCTATAACCTTAAACAGTCTATAAATTTCAAAATTTCATAATAATTTCATGAAATTTTACTAATTTAACAATTAAATCCTTATTCATCAAAATCACCAAAAACTACTTTACAAAATAACATTATATAGCTATCAAGCTTACAAAATTATCATAAAACTTCACAAATCTTACAAACTCAACAATGACACATTTCAAAACATTTAACAGGTTCATAAATTAACACTCAGGCTAGCTAGACTTAACTGTAACGACCACAAAAACATAAAAATTACTAAAAATATAATTAAAATTGACTTACATGCAAGCACTCAAGTTGACCGAAATTTCAAACTTTATCCATGGCTATTTTTTTCTCTCAATTTCAGCAAAGACCCAACAAAGATGATGATAACTTGTTTTTTCTTCATTTGTTAATGTTTTTATTATTTATTTATTTATTTACCCTTAATTAACATATAAAACTTAACAAATACAAAACCCATAATTGACCATACCAACCTATTATGGTTATTTACCATTTAAAGCCACCAAATAAGTTTTCTAAAACTATTGGACTGATTTTACTAATAGAAATCAACTTTTCCAACATTTACGATTTCATCCTTTTTACTTAATTAGCTATCTAAAAGTTAAAATTTCTTAACCAAATTTTAATATGACTTTGTAATAACCCTATAAATAATAAATAACTAAAAAAGTACTGACATACTAGTCAGAATTGTGGTTTCAAAACCATTGTTCTTGACACCACTAAAAAAATGAAATTTTACAGTAGAAGCTCTTTTAATCTTTAACAGTTAACACCTTTGTTAGCAAGGAAGAACTCTCCTGGTTTCCTCAATGATCCTATTTATAGCTAACTTATGGAAAAATCCTAATCAGAACTATCTCCAATCCCTTCAAACTTTTGCAGACTTCCATTAATTAATTACATCCTTTGAGGCTTTCCAAGTATCCTAATTATTGAAACATTGCGTTCAATAGGATGTTAAATGACTTAAACGTGTTATACAAGCTAATTTACCTACTTTAACCACCATGTAAAAACACATGGTGCTTTCTCATGCATCATGACTTGAAAGCTCAAATATAGGGATTTAGAGAATAAACGCAAACTGTTAGAGAGTAAGGTTGAGTTATCGAAGAAGGGCAAGTCCTCCTTAAGGGAACAACTCTAAGCCCAAAAGCTACACTATGAGGCCAAATTGGATAGCCTTTGCCAATTCAATGATGAAGCCTTCTAAAAATACCGAGAGGGCACAACCAAGAACTTGACCGAGGCACTGCCAAAGTTAAAGGCTAACTTGGTTCTCCACGCCCAAGTGGTCACTAGTCCCATGGACTTGAATCAAGTAGACTTTGACTTCCCAGAGGACATCTCTACAGATTCATTAGGTTTCGATGTTTACAACCCCAAGGGTAAAGTATGGGAAGACTTGCATTCAAAATTGAAACAAATTATTGGTTTCTTCTTCCCTAACTTGCCCGATATAGAGGGTGAAGAGAGTCTTGAGAAGCTTAATAACTCGAAGCAATTTCAGAGGAAGTGGAGCAAACTTAGTGGAGAAGGTTCTCGCCACATCCAATGACCAATATACCAAGGGAGAGGACTAAATTTATTTTTATTTTGTCTTTTCTTTTATTTTCCTCTATATCATGTAACACTTTTTTTGTTCATATTAATGAATCGATTCTGTTTCTTTCTTTTATCTTCTTCTTTCATCATTATTTCTATTCATTAAGCCATTTTTAATAACTCAATCTCATGATAAGATAATTGTCAACATACCTAAGGAACTCTACCAGGTTTGGAATATTATGCATACAAGGCTTCTTCATCTTTATAATCTGAGAACCGATTGAACTGAGCTCTAATACAAACCTTGTAACGTCCTCAACCCAATCTGATTAACTAGATCCCGATCTTTGGTATTATCACATGAATACAGACACCAGCTTAATCTACTTATACTGTAACACCCCTAACCCATCTCCATTGTAGGATTAGGGTTACAGAGCATTATTGAACAATCGAAACAACATTTAACATCATAATATTAAATAAATTAATCTCATTAAAAACGAATCAAACATATGCATTTGGTCCCTAAATCGAGCCTTTGATGCCCTCAAAATAGCTTAGAAGCAATTTGAGACTTGTAATATCCCTAAATCGGGTCTAATAGTTTTGGGTATATTTTTCAAGTTCTATGTGTGAAACTAGGAATTGATAGGGTTTCTAATCATTTTAAATTTAATTTAGGAGGTTAATTTCATCTAAAATCGATTAAATAATAATACAAAAAATTTTAAAAAATATTTTCCAAAAATTAAGTTTAAATATTTTAAATAATTTTTAGTGAAAATAATCAATTTGGGTTTAAAAAGAATTTTAAAATAATTTTTATTTGGGGTAATATGAGTAAATTTTAAATATTAATTAAATAGGATTTAATTATAAAACAAGGGAAAATTTAAGTATTTATATGGCAAATAAACCTTAAAATTCAAAATTTTGGAGGGAAAGGATTATATGGTAAAGTAAGGGAAATGTGGGAGTGACCATTAGGCAAATTTTCCAATTTTTAAATTTTTGGTGGGTGGTTTCAGTTTTAAAACTAATACATCTAACCCACTTTTCACACATTTCACATCATATTAGAGAGTTTTAAAATTCGTTTTCTTTGCATGATTTTAAAGATCTATCATCAGAGAATGATCCGATCAATTTCCTTCTTAAAATACTCTCTCAATTCACCCGAAATTATTCTCAAAAGTAGCAAAAAATATTCTGATATTTCTCAATTTTCTTGAATCAAGATTTTCAATCAACGAATTTAGAGCGAATCAAAGGTAATCTTCAATCCTAAACTTGTTTTTTTGGTGATTAGAAACATTTTGACATGATTTGGGAGTCAATTAAAGTATTTTTATCAATGTCAACTTCTTCCAAGAACACATGGTTCTTTAATTGTGGATCTTTAATGTTGAGAGGAAAATCACAAATCAATGGATGTTCCAACTTAAAATGGATCTATTAGAAGGTTTTTTATCTTATTTATCAAGATTAAACATGATTTGTGAGGTAATTTAAAGAAATCTAAATTTCATCATCTTCATGAACCAATTTTCTAGAATTTTGTGAAATTGATTTAAAGATGAAATTGATGCCTAGTATAAGTGTATTTGGTCTAGTATTGATGATTGAAAGTGTTTAGGAGGGCTGGAGAGATCGATTTTGTGAGGAATTGAGTTTTCGACTTGATGTTACAAATTCGATAAGGTATCTTTGTAAGAGGATTTTGATTAGTATAGTAAATTAAAATTCGTGTTTATCATAGCAGTGGGAAGGTGGTAATGTCTACTTTATCTCTGTTGAAGCTCTGAATCTTGAAGAGGACCGAGATAATCGAAATTGAAGCTTGGATTTTCTTGGTTGATCACTATTTTGTGGTAGAATAAATTGTGTGGTGAGTGTTTCTAAGGCGATTTGGTAAATTGACCCTCATTTATGTTTAATTAGTAGCTTAATTGATGATTTCAACTGATTAATTATGGTTGAATGGCTGATTTTTGCAAGATTGATATTATATGTACAAGATTTAAATTTTTATTGAATAATGGTAAGTAAACATTTAGGTGGTTTTGTGCAGTTTAATTAGGTTAATTATATTGATGATTAATGTAACTGCCCAATTTTAGGGCTAGTCGAAAAGTGATTTCGGAACCCCTAAACCAAGGTCAGAGAAAATAATTTTAATATTATTTTATGGGTTATAACATGATTGTATGAGTGCATGAAAATTTTGGTGCATTAATTTTAGTGATTTCATGCTTAATTTTGAAAAAGGACTAAATCGTATAAAGTGCAAAAGTTTTATTCTACAAGCTAAGGGTGTCAAATAACTATAGAATATTAAATTGGAGGTCCTTGAAATGCAATTAGGACCTCAGAAAGTGTTGGCCGGCCTAGGGGACAGGAAATGAAAAATTTGGTCAAAGTAGGTGAGTATTTGGTGACTTAATTGAGTAATAAAATAAAATAAAGAAAAGCTATCATCTTTTCCAATTTTTTATTCTTCTTCCACCGAAAATTTTAGCAAAGAGGGGCTATGGAAAGCTTGAAAATTTTCAGCCACTTAAGAAACACGAAGTCCAGACCGAAATCGAGGAAAGAACAAGGTGGTGGACTAAATCGAACAAATATACATATTTTTGTATCGAGGTAAGTTTGTGTGTAAAAAAACTACATAATGTTATTATGTTTTTAAATGCTTGATATCATGAGAAATGTATATTATCACTATGAAATTGGTTATTGATGTCTCGATGAAAGTATGATGAAATTTTGTTAAGTCAAAGTCCCGGTTGGACCTTAGGAATAACAAGGATACCATTGTCATGATATGAGATTAAGGAGGTCCCGTATAAGACCATGTCTGGGACATGGCCTCGGCACCGAAAGGAGATCTCGTATAAGACCATATCTGGGATATGGCATCGGTATCGAGTAGTAATTCCGTGTAAAACCATGTCTAGGACATGGCATCGATATATGATCCCGTGTAGGACCATATCTGGGATATGGCATTGGCATCATATTACGTGTATGATTATTCTTGTGTATCCTCAAGCATTCCAAGTGGTTCAACGACATAAGGAGTTAAGTTTATGTAGGAGATGAAATTAGTGCTAAAGTTATGTGATGAAGTGATATAGGTACATGTGAGTAACTTACGAGAAATGTGTCCGATATGTGATATGTGATTGGTAAGAGTAAGCATGAGTAAGTTATGGCAATGTGCTTGAGAATTTGTGTTATTACTCAATGTTATGTATGGATGTTATCATAAGTTGTTATGTTGCTATTTATTTCATGCAAACTTACTAAGCTTTATGTTTACCCCTTTCTTTTCCATTTCTTATAGTATTGCCAAGCTAGCTTCGGGATCGAAGGAAGTTAGAGGCTCGATCATACTATCAATTGGAATATTTGGTATAGTTAGACTTATCTTTTTGAATATGGCATGTATAGGGATTTAGTCTTTGTAAAGTGTCATATTATTTTGGCCAAATGTGTTGGCTTAATTTGGAGATGAATTCATTTTGTATAAGGCCATAATTGATGGCTAACTTTTATTAGTAATATATGAAAATAATGATGTTTATCATGTATGTGCAAATTGCATCATTGAGTAATTGGTATAGTTATACAGGAATAAATAGGTTGCTTGATGTGGCTTATGATGGTGCAGGTAGGGGTGGCAGAAATGGACTTGGTAAATAGCCTTATTCTTGTCCACACAGGTAGACACACGGGCGTGTGTCTAGGTCATGTGTCCCCCTGCATTCTAAGTTGGCAAAACAGAATGCCCAGTAGTAACCACACGAGCTGAGACACGGCCATATGTCTCAACCGTGTGGAAGACACGATCATAGGACATGGGCGTGTGCCCAGGCTGTGCGAAGTCTACACCAAAATTTAAGAAGTTAATTTGCCACACGGTCTAAGGACACGAGCGTGTGCCTTGACCGTGTGACCTTATTAGGTTGATGACGTCAGAAACAAAATGTCAAGGTTTTTGCACACAGGACAAGACATGGGCATGTCATGACCGTGTGAAGGACACGGGCCATGGACCCGGGAGTGTGTTAGGCCGTGTAAAAACCCCTGTAGGTTTGAATTGAGATAATGAATCCACACGGACATGTGCCCCTGTTTTTAATAACATTTTCCAAGGTTTTCCAAAGAACTCGATTTGATCTCGAAACATTTCTAAGATGTGTTTTGGGACTCGTAGGCCTATATTAAGGATGTTAAGAGGAAGTTTGAAAAGTTTTAAATTTGAACGGACTTTTATGATTCGGAATTGGATGTATGCATATGTTTAAGTTAGGTAATCCTCGTACCCTGTCCTGACGTTAAATACGGGTAAGGGGTGTTACAATTAAAACATGTTTACTGGAGTTTTTTTATCATGATATATTGGTGTTACAATTGGTAATTGAACCTTGGAAAATGAAAAATGAAATGCTTGATTTAATTGGATGTTAAATGGCTATGTTACATGTTACACATAAGCATTTTGTCACATTAAATTGAACACAATAATGACTAATTTATATGCTATGCTTGACTGAATATATTAGCAACATGCATGGTGGATCCATTGGATATAGTTGGCATGTCATAGGATGTAACAGCCCGGTTTAGACCCTAATCAAAAAACTGGTTTCGAGACCACAAATTCGAGGTCAGAATGATAACTTAATATTATTTTCTGTGTGAATAGTATGTGACATAGTCTGTGTGAAAATTTTGTGTGATAATTCTATTAATTGTATGCTGAATTAAGAGAAAGGACTTAATTGTATAAAATGCAAAAGCTATGTGCTGATTGTTAAAGTGTCAATTTGGCATGGATTATTAAAGAGAGAGTCCTTAAGTGGATATTATACCATTGTTTATGCTAGTGGACATTTATGTCCATATTTTACATGATTTATAAATGGTTTTATAAAGGTTAAAGTTGTAAAAAGGTTAATAAGTTATAATTAATTAAAAGACAAAGTAAAAACATGCATTTGTTCATCTTTTCCACTAAAACTAAGAAAAAAAAGAGGGTTTTGAAGCTCTTTTCTATTCGGCATTCATTCATCTTGATTCAAGATTAGTTTTTAATCAGATTTTGATAATTTCTACGTTTTTGTGATCGTTGCTTCGTGTTCTTTCAAACCCATGCTTTGATTTTTGAAATTGATGGTGATTTTGAGTCATGCCATTGATGAGTGCTTGAGCTTTGTGTTAGTTAATGATGAAATATGAAAAATATGTGAAGGATTAACATGTTTTGTCTTTGGAATTTTTGATGAAATTGAGTAATTTGGACTAAATTGTGAAAATAATATTTTGAGGGACTAAAATGTGAAATAAATGAAATGTATGAGCTTGTATTAGCATGGGAAGAATTCGGCTAGCATATGTGCTTTGAAATTTTGTGTATTTGATGATTTTGTGAAATAGGGACTAAAGTGTCGAAATGTGAAAATGTGAGGGCTATTTTGTAAAATGCCCTAAATGTGTGTGTGGACTAAATTGAATAAATTAGTGATTGAATGGATTGAATTTGAATGTGTATAGACCAAGAGAGGAAAGGTTCGGATCGAGATCGAGGCAAAGATAAAGTGCTCGATTAATCAACCGTATCGATAGTTCGACGTCTGAGGTAAGTTCGGATGTAATATATGTTATTAAAATATGGTTTAGCATTATGAAATGAATGTGTATATGTGTATGAAATCGAGATGCTATGTGCAAGATTTAGTTGATGGCATTAAGTGTGCGAAATTGAAATTGAAATTGAAATAGAAATGCATAGCACTGTGTGTGCGATATTGTGAAAGCTTCGATTGATTAGTTTGGCACTCTGTGTGCGATACTGAGATAAGTCGGCTAAAAGATTAGGAACTAAGTGTACGATGACGAGTATGCTTCTGTCATGTATATAGCACTGAGTGTGCGATTAAGTTGAACGAATATCAGAGGATGATCGACATGTAGTACCGAGCATTGTATAGCCTTAAAGTTGAATAACTTGTGTTAGCTAAGGTATGTTTTGAACCTTTGTGGTTGATAAGTTTATAGATAAGCTACAAATGGGAAAATGAGATTTTAGTCATGGATGATATGATATGAATGTGAGAGAATGGATCTATGTGATGGTTATTATCTACATTGGTTTGAACTGATGAAATAATTGTATTGTATTTCGAACTTACTAAGCTTTGGAAAGCTTACTGTGTGATTTGTTTCTCTGCTTTGCAGTGTCAGTAAAGCTAGCTTGAATCTGGGGATCATCAGCTTCTCAATCACACTACCGGCAACCTATTTTGGGTACTTTTGGAAAGATGTATATAGTTGAAATATGGCATGTATAGGCTAGTTATTTGAATCATATTAGAGATGTGTAATTAGCCATGTGATATGGCTAGATATATGATGGTTATAAGCATGAATGGCTTGATATATATGATGCATATTTTGGTATGGCATGTGGGTAAAGAAAATGACTTTCAAATGGTAATCTTTGTGATGGTAAAATGTTAGCATAATTTAGTGAATTTGAAAATGAATGATGTTTAGTATATGAATGTGTTCAAGTTGTATATGTAAACTTATAAGTTGACATGTTTGGAAATGAAATTGCATGAGATGATGTATCGATTATTGTCATGGAACTGGTTGCCAAATTATGTGTATAAAGATGCTCAAATGTGCTTGTAGGATTGACCTTGTGTGGGTGGCAAATTGGTCTTGCAAATAGCCTATTTTGTTACACGATTGTGGTACACGGGCGTGCCTAATGACCGTGGGAGAATGGCAATATGTAGCCTATTAGCACACGGCCTTGACATGGGTGTGTCAATTAACTGTGGGCGTAAGTCAGCATATGGCCTAAGAGCACACGGCCATGGCACACGGACGTGCCTGGTAGCCGTGTGGTTTCAACAGGATCGACCACGGCCAGAGTACACGGGCGTGCTTGGTGGCCGTGGAGCAAAGTCAGTTTCGACCACGGGGAGGACACACGGATGTGTCTAGCAGATTCTTAGAAAAGTTTTAAATTTCTGGAAATGTTTGTACGTGTTCCGGTTTAGTCCAGACCCGTTTCTTACATGTGTTTAAGGTCTTGTAGACCTCTATAAGGGACTATTTGTTTATGTTTTGATGTAATATGATGATGTTTGACTTTGTGTTGTAAATAGGATGTAAAATGATTCGATTGTTCGGTAATGCCTCTTAACCCTATTCCGATAATGATCTCGGGTTAGGGGTGTTACATTTTATTGGTATCAGAGCTACGGTTTAGTCGATTCTCAGACTAACGTAGCGCGTGTGAGTCTAGCTATGCATGCCATATATGAAATTGCGATAGTGTGATGAATTCTGACAGTTGAAAATGTGTTTTCATATAGTAATGGATCCCGATCAAGCAGTTGCTGACGATGTAGAGAGTAACGCGACTGCTCCCGCTCAAGGGACAGCGCCAGCCGCATCGAGGCAGAATGAAAGTGGTGAGGGAAGAGAGGCTAAGAAGGTCTTCTTTTGAATGATGAGCGAATGGTTTACAGAGTTCGTTCGAATGTGTAATATCAGGGATATGGGGTCGTGCATTTTAATTTGTATTTGTATGTTAATGTGCTCTATATGCTATTTGGAAGTATTTGGGGGTTTCGGGAAACCTTGGGCTTGGGTAGAAGTCATAGGAAATTTTTTGTTGTGAGCTGAGCAAAGGGGAGCTAGGGGAACTAGGCCTTAAGAGGAATTATGTGTGGGGCATGACTCAAGAAAGGAAGAAGTAAAGGGGCAAGGTAGCGCCAAGAAGCAGGGGAGGAGTGTGCGTCACAAGGGGTGTCAAGGGGGAGGAGGTTCGAGCTGCAAAGATAGCATTTTGGGTTACTTTTTGCATCAAGGAGGAGGGAGAGTTGGACGGCATTTGAACTCTGGAAAGGATGAGGGTGGACTTGGTCAAGGAATTCGGATAGAAGGTGGAGAGCTCTTTGAGGATTTTGACTCATTCAAACAAGTTTGAATGAAAGGTGAAGAGGGAAAATAGGAGGAAAACGTGGGATAGGGAGAGAAGGGAAGAAGTGGCCGAATGTGGGACTCTAGGGGATGTGTATGTTTGGTTTTGGGGTGTTGTAGGGGTATGTGCCGAAATCTTCTTAGTGAGTAGGTTTCTTTTCGGGTTTTGAGTGCAACCTTGCTCATTTTCTCCAAGTTTCGGTCAAGGGTGTAAGAGGTGAGTTATTCATTCATTTTGTGCACTTCAGGAGTGTTACCGAAACCTTCTAGTCACCTTCTATTCTTCTTTTTCTTTCTCTCAACCTCAATCCTATACCATTCTCTTGTGGCCGAATATCTCATTTTTATTAAGAGCCATAGCCAAACCCTATAGTTCCCTTTTCTCTTTTCTTTTCGCAAGTCCCTAAAGCTGAAATATCATAAGCCGCGACTCTCTACACTCATCTCTTTGTCCAATAATTTTACTGCCTTCAAAAGCCGAAACATTTCTTGATCTTAGCCGACTTTCTTTCTCTTTGGATTCAAAAGCCGAAAGTGACAGTTTAGTTCTCTTCTTCTTCTTCTTCTTCTTTTCTTTGTCCATTCGTATCATCACCTTTCTCCGAACCATTCTTTTTCTGTCGTTCTCAAAAGTCAATTCTCTAAGGGTAGTGCCGTCGACTACTTTCTCCTAATCTCTCTTCAACGTGTGTTGGTGGTAAGTATTTTCCTCTTTAGCAATCGGGTTCTTTTCTTTTTCATTTGGTGTGCCGAAATCAAGGGGTTGGCCTTGGTTTTTAGGGATGGCCGAATCTTCATAGGGCCATAATCTCGTGTTTCTTTGGTATGTAGCCAGCGTAAAGGAGCATTATGGATTCTCTCGGGTTCGACTACTCAAGGTAAGGGGTTAGTATTCAGCCAAAGGCCATTTTCATAAGCTTTATGCGTTGAAGCCGAATCTGACTTGGGTTGTATAGGGATTTCGGTAACTTGGAAAGTTAAGTAGATACCTTCAGGATTCAGATTCACATCGGTAAGAGTATTCAGTGAGTTCTAGATTTGATATGTTTAGACTATAACATTAGCGATTAACCAAATATTTTGATTAAGTGTTATTCGATGGATGCGGGTACCAGTCGAGAAGAAAAAGAGGTAGCCTCTACCCCTAAGTTTAAGAAGCGATCGGTCTCTGCGGTACGGGATTGGCCACCGGGGTGTGGGCCAGCATCAGAATAGGAGCGTAGGCAGATAGCGGTAGTTTCGCTTAGTGACAGCGTCGATATTAAGAGCATGGTACTTCGGGTTATCAGGTGTGTGATTAATTCGCGATTTCACAATTGTATAAAATAATTGTATGTGTTATGAGTATGATGACTAATGCAGTGGCAATAGTGAGATGGTTACCCATAACGGGTATGTCCATAATCAGGTCAGTGTTAAATGCCGATGAGATTGTGATTATTGCTGTGAATATGTGCTGTATACTTATTAACCTGTTCATACATTATTCTATCATATTATCATTGTATGTTGCATAATCATGGGGCAGGATTTGTATATATGAAAGAAGGACAGGGTGTGCATTTATGTACGTGGTTTAGTGGTGGCTATGAGCCTCACGTGGATTGATGATCGGCTCTGTGCCTCATCGTGGTTGGTGTCAACTTTGTGCCACATCGTGGTTGGTGATGGCTATGTGCCTCATCGTGGATTGATGCTAGTTATGAACTACATCATGGATTAACGTTGACTACGGTCACGTTGTGGATTATTTTGTGATTTAATCACGTGGACCAGTGGCTATACCACTTGGTGGATGGCATCGACTGCCAAATTGGTGTGTAGAGGTTGGAGGGTCGATTTAGTAATCCCCTGGTGTGTGGTGGCTGGATATGGGGGTGTGTAGAGGATGGACCCTAGGCTGGGTTGGGTGCATTTTGCATTATTTTCTACTATGTGGATCGGTGTGGTTTTGGGCCAAGCCCATATGTGGAGATCTGTGGACTAATTACACACTGAGTCTGTTGACTCACCCAATCTTTACCAAACAATGCAAGTGATTCGTGATGATAGGACCGGGCTTGGATGGGATTCGAGATGACCATACAAACGCAGTTTCCATATTTACAAAAACATTTGCTTTTAATTTCGGTTTATTTGGGATGTTTTGATGTAATAAGGCCAATTAAATATTTTGGGTTTTTATTATGGTTTATGCTAGACTAGACATGAATTAGTAATTGCAAACAATTTAGAATAATGACATTTTTATAACTTAAAAACTTAACTAAGGTTTTCCAATTGAGATACTCGTAATTACTCAAGTTTTACAAAAGGACATGTTTCCAACAACCCGTGAATTTCACATTGTTTTCTGATTGAAACGTTTCCCTAAGAAATTGAACCCTGTTTTAAAAGTTGACCTTGATTGATAAAGATTTGGTTAAACACTTGTTTTTGTTCCAACTCTAAGACCATCACAATCAAGTTTTATCAACACTTAGTCGATTCCAACTTAAAGTTTTCCAATGGCATTCTGAATTCGGCCGTAGTGTTTTGGGCCGGGTTTGGGGTGTTACAGAACGAATCCGGCTACTCCACAACCTCTACCCCCACAAGTACCTATGGTACCACAAGTGATAGATCAGATTCGATTGCATAAACCTCCTGTGGATAAGATCCAGAAGTATGGGGTCGAGGATTTTAGGGCCATAGCTGATGATGATGCTGAACGAGCTGAGTTTTGGCTCGAGAATACAATCCGAGTATTCGATAAGATGTTGTTGACACTTGATGAATGTATAAAATGTGTTGTTTCGTTGTTGAGGGATACTGCATATAACTAGTGGAAAACCTTTATATCTGTGGTTCCGAGAGAGAGAATCACCTGGGACTTCTTTCAAGCCGAGTTCAGAAAGAAGTATATCAGTCAACGCTTCATTGATCAGAAACGTAAAAAGTTTTTAGAGCTGAAACAGGGCCGCTTGTCTATTACTGAGTACGAGCGGGAATTTGTAAGATTGAGTCAATACGCTAGAGAATGTGTTTCGACTGAAGCAACTATGTGCAAACGTTTCATAGAGGGATTGAATAAAGACATTAAGTTGTTGGTTGGGATACTTGATATAAATGAATTTGTTGTGTTACTTGAAAGAGCATGTAAAGCTAAGGAGCTCAGTAAAGAAAAGAAGAAAGTCGATTCTGAGGCTCGAGATGAAAGAAAGAGATCGATGAATGAATTTTCTCAACCTTCAACGAAGAGATGTAAAGATGCAATCAATTGTTCCAATGATTAGTTTGGACATCCAAGTAGAGATCGTTCGAGACAAAATACTGGTCCACGAATTCAAGCTCTGAATGAATCAAGTGTTGGTAGTGTTAAAAGTAACAAGCCTGAGTGTAGACAATGTGGGAGACAACATGTGGGAGAGTGCTGGGCAAGTATAATAATAGAACATGTTATAAATGTGGATCTCGAGATCATTTTATTCGAGATTGCCCAAAGATGGTCAAGAAGAAAATGTTCAGAATGAAAGACCGAGTAATGTGACAGCTAGGGATAAACCACTCAGAAACACCAGAAATGTAAGTGAAAGTCAGAGAGGGACAACTGACATAGCTGTGAGGTCAGAAGTGAGAGCACCTGCCCGAGCCTATGCTATACGTGCACGAGAGGAAGCATCATCTCCAGATGTTATCAGCGGTACTTTCACTTTATTTGATATTGATGTCATTGCATTGATAGATCCGGGATCAACTCATTCCTATGTGTGTGTGAATCTAGTAGTGAATAAGACTTTATCTGTTGAGTCTACTAAATTTGTGGTTAGACTGTCGAACCCCTTAGGCAAGTGTGTCTTGGTGGATAAGGTTTGCAAGAGTTGCCCATTGATGTTTCAGGATGCTTGTTTTCCGGCTAATTTAATGTTGTTACCATTCGATAAGTTTGACATAATTATGTGTATGGATTGGCTTACTCTGCATAATGCCATTGTGAATTGTAAAAGAAAGAGTATTGAATTGAGAAGTCAGGACGGTGAGCTAGTTCGAATTGAATCTAGTGATATGAAAGGATTACCAGCTGTTGTATCTGCAATGAAAACTATGAATTGTGTAAGAAAGGGTTGTGAAGCTTATTTGGCATGTGTAATTGAAACAAAAGTGTCGGAAAAGAAAGTTGAATCTGTGCCTGTGGTCTGTGAGTTTCCAGATGTGTTTTCTAAAGACCTGTTAGGATTACCACCGATTCGAGAAGTTGAATTTGGTATTGAGTTAGTGCCGGGGACCACTCCCATTTCGATAGCTCCGTATAGAATGGCACCAACAGAATTGAAAGAGTTAAATTCTCGATTGCGAGGAGTTGGTGATGAGAGGATTTTATGCAACCGAAGTTTTTCACTGCGGGAGCTCCTGTGTTATTCGTGAAAAAGAAAGATGGAACTATGAGGATGTGTATTGATTATCGACAGTTGAACAAAGTAACGATAAAGAACAAATATATGTTGCTTCATATTGATGATTTGTTTGATCAGCTGAGAGGAGCTATAGTGTTTTCAAAGATAGATTTGAGATCAGGCTACTATCAGTTAAGAGTTAAAGAATCCAATGTGCCGAAAACTGCTTTCAGAACGAGGTACAGACCTTACGAATTCTTAGTGATGCCTTTCAGACTAACAAATGCTCCTGCAGTGTTTATGGATTTGATGAATCGGATATTCAGACCGTATTTGGATCGCTTTGTAGTGGTGTTCATTGATGATATTTTGATCTATTCGTGTGATGAGACGCAGCATGCCGAGCATTTGAGAATTGTGCTACAAACTCTGCGTGAGAAACAGTTGTATGCTAAGTTTAGTAAATGTGAATTTTGGTTACGTAAAGTTGGTTTTCTAGGGCATATTGTGTCAGCTGTCGGGATACGAGTTGATCCGAGTAAAATCTCTGCTATATTAGAATGGAAGACTCCAAGAAATATGTTTGAAGTTCGTAGTTTTCTGGGACTAGAGGGATATTATAGGCGGTTTGTGAAAGGTTTCTCGATGATTGCGACTCCGTTAAAGAAGTTTTTATAGAAAGACGTTAGATTTGAGTGGTCAAAAAAGTGCCAGCAGAGTTTTGAGCAGTTGAAAGTGTTGTTGACAGAGGCGACAGTACTAGTTCAACCGGAATCAGGCAAAGAATTCATAGTTTACAGTTATGCCTCGTTGAGTGGTTTGGGCTGTGTGCTGATGCAAGAAGGGAAAGTCATTGCTTATGCTTCGAGACAGTTAACGCCGTATGTAAAGAATTATACGACGCATGATCTTGAATTGGCTGCGATTGTGTTTGCATTGAAGATTTGGCGTCACTACTTATTCGGTGAGAAATGTCATATTTATACTGATCATAAGAGTTTAAAGTATTTGATGACTTAGAAAGATTTGAACTTGCGATAGAGAATATGGTTAGAATTGTTGAAAGACTACGAACTTGTGATAGATTACCACCCGGGTAAAGCTAATGTTGTAGCTGATGCTTTGAGTCGGAAATCATTATATGCTTTGCGAGCTATGAGTACTCAAATAGATCTGTATGATGACAGTGCAGTTATAGCTGAGTTCAAAGTTAAGCCGATGTTTGTACAGCAGATTTGTGATGCCCAGAAAAGTGATGTTGAAATAATAGCTAAACGAATTCTGTGTGAATCAAATGCTAAATCAGAATTTCGAGTACATAGTGATAATTGTCTGAGGTTTAGAGATCGAATTTGTGTTCTGAGAAATTCAAAGTTGATTTCGATGATTTTGAATGAAGCTCACAATAGTCATTTAACGGTGCATCCGAGGAGTACGAAGATGTATAATGATCTGAAACAGTTCTATTGGTGGCATGGCATGAAAAGAGACATTTCTGACTTTGTGTCAAAATGTTTAGTTTGTCAGCAAGTCAAGGCTGAACATCAAGTTTCGTCTGGTTTGTTACAACCGATTATGATTCCTGAGTTGAAATGGGAGAGAATTACGATGGACTTTGTGTCGGGTTTGCTCTTATCTCCGAGTAAGAAAGATGTAATCTGGGTGATAGTGAACAGATTGACAAAATCAGCTCATTTTGTTCCAGTGAGAACTAATTATTCTTTAGATAAGTTAGCTGAACTGTATATCGATGAGATTGTGAGATTGCATGAAGTACCGTTATCTATAGTGTCTGACAAAGATCCGAGATTTACTTCGCGATTTTGGAAGAAATTGCAAGATGCTGTAGGCACGAAATTGAATTTCAGTACTACCTTTCATCCGCGAACGGATGGTCAATCCGAGCGAATCATTCAGATTCTCGAAGACATGCTGAGATGTTGCATACTTGAATTTGAAAGTACGTGGGAAAAGCATTTATCATTAATTGAGTTTGCGTATAACAACAGTTTTCAATCTAGCATTAAAATGGCACCATATGAGGCTCTATATGGTCGAAAGTGTCGAACTCCATTTTATTGGACTGAGCTGAGTGAGAATAAGATTCACGGGGTTCATTTGATAAAAGAGACTGAACAGAAAGTGAAAGTAATTTGTAACAATTTGAAAGCAGCCTCAGATCATCAGAAGTCTTATGCAGATTTGAAATGAAAGGATATTGAATTCGAAATTGGTGATAAAGTGTTTCTGAAAGTATCTCCATGGAAGAAAATGCTTCGATTTGGCCGAAAGGGCAAGCTGAGTCCGAGGTTCATCGGACCATATGAGATTATTGAATGAGTTGGGCTGATTGCTTATAGATTGAGATTGCCATCTGAGTTAGAAAAGATTCATAACGTGTTTCATGTGTCAATGCTTCGACGGTACAGATCAGACCTGTCTCATGTGACTGCTACTACTGAAATTGAGTTCAGTCAGACTTGTCGTATAGTGAAGAACCAATCCAAATTATGGCTCAAGAGATTAAAGAGTTGAGAAACAAAAGAATTTCCTTAGTGAAAGTATTATGGCACAAACACCGAGTTGAAGAGGCTACGTGGGAGCCTGAGAATATTATGAGAGAGCAATATCCACACCAATTCACTGGTAAGATTTTCAGGGACGAAAATCCCTAAGGAGGGAGAATTGTAATAGTCCGGTTTAGACTCTAGTCAGAACAGTGGTTTCGAGACCACAAATTCGAGGTCGGAATGATAATTTAATATTATTTTCTGTCTTAATAGTATGTGACATAGTCTGTGTGAAAATTCTGCGTGATAATTCTTTAATTGTGTGCTGAATTAAGAGAATAGACTGAATTGTATAAAATGCAAAATCTGTGTGCTGATTGTTAAAGTGTTAATTTGGCATGGATTATTAAAGAGAGAGTCCTTAAGTGGATATTATACCATTGTTTATGCTAGTGGACATTTATGTCCATATTTTACATGATTTATAAATGGTTTTGTAAAGGTTAAAGTTGTAAAAAGGTTAATAAGTTATAATTAATTAAAAGACAAAGTAAAAACATGCATTTGTTCATCTTTTCCATCGAAACTAAGAAAAGAAAGAGGGGTTTGAAGCTCTTTTGTATTCGGCATTCATTCATCTTGATTCAAGGTTAGTTTTTAATCAGATTTTGATAATTTCTAGGTTTTTGTGACCGTTGCCTCGTGTTCTTTCAAACCCATGCTTTGATTTTTGAAATTGATGGTGATTTTGAGTTATGCCATTGATGAATGCTTGAGCTTTGTGTTAGTTGATGATGAAATATGAAAGATAGGTGAAGGATTAACATGTTTCTTCTTTGGAATTTTTGATGAAATTAAGTAATTTGGACTAAATTGTGAAAATAATATTTTGAGGGACTAAAATGTGAAATAAATGAAATGTATGAGCTTGTATTAGCATGGGAAGAATTCGGCTAGCATATGTGCTTTGAAATTTTGTGTATTTGATGATTTTGTGAAATAGGGACTAAAGTATCGAAATGTGAAAATGTGAGGGCTATTTTGTAAAATGCCCTAAATGTGTGTGTATGGACCAAATTGAATAAATTAGTGATTGAATGGATTGAATTTGAATGTGTATAGACCAAGAGAGGAGAGGTTCGGATCGAGATAGAGGCAAAGATAAAGTGCTCGATTAATCGACCGTATCGACAGTTCAACTTCCGAGGTAAGTTCGGATGTAATATATGTTATTAAAATATGGTTTAGCATTATGAAATGAATGTGTATATGTGTATGAAATCGAGATGCTATGTGCAACATTTAGTTGATGGCACTAAGTGTGCGAAATTGAAATCGAAATAGAAATTAATAGCACTGTGTGTGCGATATTGTGAAAGCTTCGGTTGATTGGTTTGGCACTGTGTGTGCGATACCGAGATAAGTCAGTTGAAAGATTAGGCACTAAGTGTGCGATGACGAGTATGCTTCTGTCATGTATATAGCACTGAGTGTGCGATTAAATTGAACGAATATCGTGTGACAGACCAATTTGGACCCTAGTCGGAACGGTGGTTTCGGGACCACGAATCCGAACCCAATAAATATTTTTAACATTTTATTTTCTGTCTATTATGAGTGAATTGATGTGTGTAAATGTTCTATAGAAAAATTTTAACCGTTTGAGTGATAGATTAGCAAAGGATTAAATTGCTAAAGGAACCAAGATAGCAAACATGAAACATATCAAGGGGCTAAGTGAATTGTGACTCAAACATAGGGATTTGCATGTCAAATTCCCCATGTTAGAGAGGTGGACGGCAAGCTTGTAATAAAATAACTCATGGCTTTAAAATATTGTTTGTAAGACATTATTTTAAGTAAGCATGCTAAGAATATTAAGCTTTTCTAAATATATTATAAACATTAGTAAAATATTATACTAAAAGCATGCTAAAATAAGGTGTTAGTGATATTAAACAAAAAGGAAACTATTTTACATTTTTTTCTTTCCTCATTCATTTATCCGAATCTTACCTTCAAGAAGAGAGAAACTCATCTTCTTCATTCTACTGATGCATGTGTCTTTAAGGTGAGGTATCAAGCTTCATTTTTGATGATTTTGCATGGTTGTGTGGGTAGTCTTATATACTATCGATTTCTTGTGCAAAACTTGAGATTTAAGCTCCCTTTTGATTCGGCCATGATCTAGTTCTATGGCTTTTTCATGTTCGATGGAAACATGTTAGCTATGGTTAGTCAAATCGTTTGCTAAAAAAAAAAAAAAAAGGGTGGGTATTTTAGCTTGATTTTTAATAAGTTGTTTTATATAGTAAGTACTTGCGTTGGATACTAATAAAAATCAAATTAAAATTTTGAATTTTAACAAGCTAATAATCGGCCGGGCTTAGGATGAATAAATTGTGGTTAATTGGCTTGTTGCTTAGCATTATGTTAAAGAAAATGCATGGGTGCAATGAATTTTAATCTATGTTAAGGTATATATATATATATATGTTAAATAGAAGTAAGATTGTTAAATTACTTAAAGCCGAATGTGACATTGGTTAAGCTATGTGCTAGCCAAATATAAGGTTGATGTATACATGAGTACTTATAGATCGAGAGGTAGTTAATTGTGGAAATTATAATAGTTAATGGTTGTATTTGATATGTGACTATACGTGTTTAATGAGTATAGCCAAATGTGTGGATGGTTTCTATGTGAGATTTTGATTGGCATTGGTTTGGGATAAACAACTATAAATTGAATAGTTATTTTAGTATGTATGTATGTATATATATATATATATATATATATATGGGTGTAGCCGAATATGTATAAATAAAAAAAAAAAAAAGAGAATCCAAATGGGGTAAATTTATATTGTGGTGTGCAATAGGTTAAATTGAATAAGTTAAATGTTTGATTTGGTATGGCTATTGTTTTAAATTGAATAAATGAAATAGGGATTCGGTTCCTAGCTATCTTGAATTGAATTATGTGCAAATTGTTTTGAGTTGACCAAATGAATAGGAAGAATATGAATGAGATTTACTTGGCTTTTTAGATCGGGAACAAAAAGAGAAAGAACGAGAGCGAGGAAAAACAAAGGTTCTCGAATAGCCGATCCACACGGCCTATCGACAACCAAGGTAAGTCTTTCAGTTTTAGTGTATTGAAGAATTAAATTATGAATCTAGTGGACGATGATGTTTGATAAATTCAAGTATATATATAATTTTACCATAGCCTAATGTATATAAGCCTAATTGAAATGATTTCGATTGTTGATGTAAATAAGCCAAAGTGAATTCGATATTTAACATAGTCATGAAAAGTGTTAGCGATGATCAATTGTATTAATGTGGTTCGGGCTTTACGCCTACTTATCGGGCTTTTACGCCTAGCAGGCCTTGTGCCGGTGTACTTATCGGGCTTTTACGCCTAGCAGGCCTTGTGCCGGTGTACTTATCGGGCTTTTACGCCTAGCAGGCCTTGTGCCGGTGTTACATATCGGGCTTTTATGCCCAGCGAGCTTGATGCCTGTGGTGATGTAATTTACAAACTAGAAACGAAATTTGTGGTCAAGGTGAATTATGGCAAAAATATCAAGTTAAAGGCTCAGAACGCATGTAAAGTAGCGATGTACTTCTTACTTATTTAAAACAAAGTAATCAAATGATCCGATGATTCATTTCAAATGGTATATGTTACGAGGAAGTGGATATATATATATATGGTTATAATATTATTACGGTTTTATTAATGAATGATATGGATATCGTGATATTGATTTCTTATTGTGTGGATGCTATGTGATAATAATTGAAATGTAAGTATATGAATGTTGGTATCGTTGTTACAAGATGACATTTTGAGTTTGAAAGATTGGATCATAAATATGTGAGTAACGAGAAATCTCCCTATGAATTCATACTTATTTACATGAGTATGAAATTGAAAGTTTGACAATAAATACAGTACAAGCCTACAAAGTGACTTGTAGAAATTCTTAATTGTTGGTAATTGAATGTTATTTATTTTTTTGTAATTAGGACTTACTAAGCTAGCAAGCTTCTTTGTGTGAAACGTTTCTCTCTGTTTTATAGATTAAGTGCAAGCTACAAGCTCACCGGGATCGTTCGGAAAACCACTCGCACTATCAACCTACATTTTGGGTACTTTTCATTTTGGGTTTTAAATGAAGGCATGTATAGGAAAGACGTAGTTTTTGTTTGGTGAACTCGGAGATTTATGTATATAATAGCCATGCGAATATGGCTAAATTTTTAGTAAGTACTGACGTTGTGTCTCGATATGTATGTTGGTTCATGATGGCAATGTTATGAAATTCTTAATCCAGGATTTAAATCATTTCTTTTGTTAAGAGATGTTTGTATATAAAATGCAACAAACAGTTTGTAGTAGTAGCAGTGATATGAGTTAGAAAAATCACCAAAAATAGGGTATATTGAATTTGAAGGTGTATGAGATATGAAATTAAACCTTGTTGTGTCTATTTTTACATGAAAGAAACAGAGTAGGCAAAAGATTTTTATATTATATGATAATTAAGATTTAGTGAGACCTGTCCTGAATGATTTCGTGAGTCACTGTTCTGTTTTGGAAAAATTGTCAGAAATTGTACAAAAATAATTAGGAATCATGGTTTATATGTGTAGAACCCTTAATGAGTCTATTTTTCATTGGTATAAACAAGAACAGTATATGAAAATTGTGTAATGAGATAACTGCATTTTTGTAGAGACAGGTCAGAATTGTCAAGCTGTGTAATAAGGGTAACTTTGATGAATAAACTGTACTTTTTGGCCACATGAAAAATTCTGGAAAAATTATGGCAAAAATTTATATGAGTCTAGTTTCAAAGAAAATTTACGGATCTAAATTTCGAGTTTTGTAACTCGAGTTATGGCCAAATTATTCGACATGACGCAGTTTGACAGCTTTAAATTTTTATGTCCTGAACTTGTAGTCTAGTCTTGTAATGCCTCTTACTCGACTTCGGCGATGGACTCGGGTAAGGGGTGTTACATATCGGAGGATGATCGACATGTAGTACCGAGCATTGTATAGCCTTAAAGTTGAATAACTTGTGTTAGCTAAGGTATGTTTTGAACCTTTGTGGTTGATAAGATTATAGATAAGCTACAAATGGGAAAACGAGATTTTAATCATGGATGATATGATATGAATGTGAGAGAATGGATCTATGTGATGGTTATTATATACATTGGTTTGAATTGAGGAAATAATTGTATTATATTTCGAACTTACTAAGCTTTGGAAAGCTTACTGTGTGATTTGTTTCTCTGCTTTGCAGTGTCAGTAAAGCTAGCTCGGATCTAGGGATCGTCAGCTTCTCAATCACACTATCGGCAACCTATTTTGGGTACTTTTGGAAAGATGTATATAGTTGAAGTATGGCATGTACTGGCTAGTTATTTGAATCATATTAGAGATGTGTAATTAGCCATGTGATATGGCTAGATCAATGATGGTTATAAGCATGAATGGCTTGATATATATGATGCATATTTTGGTATGGCATGTGGGTAAAGAAAATGACTTTCAAATGGTAATCTTTGTGATGGTAAAATGTTAGTATAATTTAGTGAATTTGAGAATGAATGATGTTTAGTATATGAATGTGTTCAAGTTGTATATGTTAGCTTATAAGTTGACATGTTTGGAAATGAAATTGCATGTGATGATGTATCGATTATTGTCATGGAATTGGTTGCCAAATTGTGTGTATAAAGATGCTCAAATGTGCTTGTAGGATTGACCTTGTGTTGGTGGCAAATTGGTCTTGCAAATAGCCTATTTTGTTACACAGTTGTGGTACACGGGTGTGCCTAATGACCATGGGAGAATGGCAATATGTAGCCTATTAGCACACGGCCTTGACATGGGCGTGTCAATTAACTGTGGGCGTAAGTCAGTATATGGCCTAAGAGCACACGGACGTGCCTGGTAGCCATGTGGTTTCAACAGGATCGACCACAGCCAGAGTACACGGGCATGCTTGGTGGCCGTGGAGCAAAGTCAGTTTCGACCACGGGGAGGACACACGGGTGTGTCTAGCAGCCGTGGGAGGCACACGGCCTGCCCACACAGGCGTGTAACCCCTGAATCTTAGAAAAGTTTTGAATTTCCAAGAATGTCTGTATGTGTTCCGGTTTTGTCCCAACCCGTTTCTTACATGTGTTTAAGGTCTTGTAGACCTCTACAAGGGACTATTTGACTATTTTTTATGTACTATGATGATGTTTTACTTTATGTTGTAAATAGAATGTAAAATGATTCGATTGTTCGGTAATGCCTCTTAACCCTATTCTGGCAATAGTCTCGGGTTAGGGGTGTTACATAGGATTTGTGAGTACTCGCTTTTATTTGTGACATTATGAACATAAGGCTCTAGGTGGATTGATTTGTTTGGTGTAGATAAGGGAGTGTTGAGCATGAGTATCCACTCATTGGGTTATTTGAGGTGCTATAAGGGAGCGTGTACTTCGGCCTGGTCAACTCGATGGACTATATTTGATATTTCTGAGTGTTCAAAGATCTATTTATCCGATGTATGTTTACTCGATTAAGCCATGAGAAGTGTATGCCAATATATTTATGTGTGATTATTGTTATATCATTCGATGTTTGTAAGCCATGAATAATTGATTCTTGGTATTGATAAAGCATATGGAAATTGAATTGACATGTTTCTTTATTATGGCTGATAATTGGTGATCGATTGGGTGTGATTTAAGCATGATTTGGAAGTTGATTTGCTAGTCATTTTTATTAACATTCACTGAGCTTTTTAAAGCTCACATCCTTACAATTCGTGCAGATAATCATTGGGCTTGAGGAGCTGAGGAGCTGAGCAAGAGAGTTTCAAGAGATTTACGCTTGGTAGAGACTTTATTACACGTTTTATAGACTGTAATCGGGCATTGTAGAACCTCCAAGAATTAGTTTAATTTTGGTTGTAATTGGACATTGGACATTTTATTTTGGATGGTTTTATAATAATTTTGAGGCATTTTTGAGTTTAATTTTTGAATGATTTACGGTTTATTGTTTCTTGATAACACGGTGTGTGAGGTATGAAATTTGTACTAAAGATTGTTTAAATGAAACTTCCATGGAGTGGGTTACTAGCAACTAAGGTATGCCACTTGTTTGATTTATTCAGTGTTTGTTATGCGTGAAGTTGATTGCCTAATTCTATATAATTGAGGCTTAATTGATGTCAATAAATTCAATTCAAGGTGTATTGTAGTTAAATCGAGTTTAATTATCCATTAAAATATTCAAAATCAGGTTTTAAAATGAGTTTTTTGCAAAAATAGGTGCAGGGGTTTTCACACGGGCGTGTGGGTAAGTGACACGGGTGTGTGGAGACTGGAGCTATCACACACGAGCGTGTGGGATTTCCACACGGGCGTGTGCGATTGGCCTAAACATTTTTCATGACACAAACACTATCGTTTAATGACACAGGATCTTGGGGGCACGGTAGTGTGGGTTTTGGGGGTTTTACCTTTTGTCTTTTAAAATTGGTATTTTAATTTGTTTAAGTTACAATTTAGTCCTAAAAATTGATTAGTCTAATTAGAGCCTTAGATGATAAGTAAACTTGGTAAACTTTTAGGATTAGTCTAGTAATGGGAAAATTTAGATAGGAACGCACTTAATTTATAATTCGAAATAGGTCTTGATAGTTTGTATTTGTTACTGTTTAGTCCCTAGTAATAAAACTTGAATTAAACATAGTAAACGAACTCAAATTAAGCTGAAATTTTTAGGCTTGCATAACTTGACTAAAAGAAGGTCGGTATACACTTAGATCTAAAATTGGGTTAGTTTTACCATAGGTGGTAAAATGATGAAAATGCCTTTAGGTTAAATTACCTAGTAAAAGTTTAAAATTGGCTTATAGTTTGCTTCTGCATTAATAAATAACTAATAATTAGATAAGATTGAGGTGTTATAAGGTCGGGGTGTGTCTTGGGTGGTCATTAGCCGGCGAGTTACTTAGGTAGCTAATGTAATGCTTCGAGTTTAGGTCAGTCCGTCCCGGTTGGGTTTGGGGTGTCACAGGACTAATTTGAAACAAAATAGTAGATTTGAAAAAATATTGTAAAATTTGAAAACAAGGGTCACACGGTTGTGTGGCCAGGCCGTGTGACATAGCCTAGGTTGTGTAACAATCAAACAAAGGGACACCCATCTGTGTCCTAGCCCATGTCTCACCCTATGTAACTCACTAAGTTAGGTCACACAGCCATGTCCCAGGCCATGTGCCAAACTGTGTAACTCTGTAACTTGTGACACACGGCCATGTCGTAGGTCGTATACTATGTAACACCCCAAACCCGGCCCAAACACCACAACCGGATCTGGCATGTCACTAGAAAAAAGGTTTGAAAAGTTCATGAGCTTTAGAGGAGTTTTTAAGACATTTTCAAAATCTCAGGTTTTGTGGCTTAGTAGAAAACCCGTTGTTCATTTATGTTATAAAATTTTAATTAGTCAAGCCTTGCGTTTAGGCGATGTTTTAGAAGAACTCTTATCGTTTCTTTTCCTTAATAGATTATCAACAAAATCCCTTTTTACAGGATATGTGGCTTAACAGTTTGCAAAGAAAAACTCTCGTTTACATTTTATAAAAACGTTCCACCAAGTAGTTGGTGATTAATGTGTAGCAAATCAAATTTAAAATCCAACATTTACCAAATTTGTAGTGGCCTTATTACATATTAAAAATTCCCAAAAGAAGAGTAGCTAGTAATAAGTAAAATAAAGTTTAATAAAAATAACCCATGCATGGCCACCTCAAGTCCACTCCAGCCTGGTCCTGAGAACTAGGAGTTACCTACAAGTTGTTGAGAAAAAATACAGTGAGTCACCAGACTCAGTGTGCAATTAGTCCACAAAATTCCACGAGTGGGCCTGAGCCCCAAAACATCATCGAATTATCACAATATGACAAATAATGAATATGATAGCCCAACCCAGCCTAATATTCCATCCTCTACACACCGCTCCATATGTCCATCCTCAACACACCGTGGGGATTTCTACAATCAACCCTCCATCCTCTACACACTTCTTTGGCAGTCATGCTGACAGACACACTGCTCAAAGTCCACATATCGTGGTCTAGCCACTGATCCACACGTGATTAAATCACCAATTCAATTATGAGGCACCATGTCATTATTTAATGTGACAATGTCACCAGTATACACTTCCCCTTCATATCATAATAATCCCAATATCCCATGCACATGCAATATAGTATAACAGATAGATTATATGATGTAATACATGTCATGCTTAGCATACACCCACAATCATGTTATCCACAATAATTATAAGGCTTGTTTATAAAATACTGACCTGGCGTTTCGGTTTTACCCAACATGGGTAACTCAAGCACCATTGCCACGATTTCCAGCTTTCAAACATAACACATACACATTTATAAAACTAAGGAAAATAGTGTGCTAATTACACATCTGCAAATCTGAAGGACTAAACTACCGATCTCGCTAGCGCCCTCACTCGCAGGGATTACAGCGATCTACTTATCCCTTTGAAGCTTGATCCACCACCCGTGGCTTGATACCCCGAATGCTAACACGCGATCTCTTAAATTTAGGGGTAGGGACTGAATGTCCATCCCCCTTCTTTGTTTGGCTAGTACTCAATTCCATAAAACGATCTTGGTCAGAAGATACTATAATGGGACAGCGATTGTTTAACAACAACATAGGGTTAAGGTAGCGAACAACGAAAGGAGAACCCGATCAAATATCTAAAGAGAAAACCCTTACCTTGAGATCCCGAAACAGATTCCTATCACCTTGTTTCACCGTGTTAGGCTAACACAGATAATATCTCTAGAGAAGAAAAAGAAACAACATTCAGAGGTTCGGCCTTGAGAAAAGATTCAGCTTCGGCAAGAGAGAAGAAAGAAAATAAAAGGAAATGATTAACTACTTACCAATGGATCTTTGAAATCAAAATAGAAGGAAAAATAATCGGTAGCAAGGGCTTAGATTCAGCTCACAAGGGATAATTGGTACCGAAACAATTACAATAAAGTGAAGAAAGAAAAGAGAAATAGGACGGAAGGCTAAGGTATTAAAATGTCGACAGAAGTGAGGGTTGAAGGAGATATTTCGGTCAAGTGATCAAATGAGATGAAAAGAAGATAACCTTACTAGGCACAAGTGAAACGATGTGAAAAGAAAAAGAGTTAGGTAGGGGATTCGGCAATGATCAAAGGTGAATGAAAACGAAATGAAAGCACCAAAAATGAGAAAAAGAGAGATTCGGTAAAGCTCAAGAGGTTTCAGCAGCACAACAAAGAGAGAAGAAGATATGATAAATGAATAATGAAAGAAAAATGAAAAAAAGAAGAAGAATAGATTAGAGGCAACAGGTTTCGGTTTTGGCTATCAATGAAATGAAGAGAAAGGTTCAAACAAAAGAGAAAAGAGAATGTTCCCTATTCGATCCCAACCTTATGCTCAAAATGACACTAAGGAGAAATCGACACCTTTAGGCACCTCAAAACCGATTAAACCATTGCTAAGAGAGAGACCTGACCTACCAACCTTAATATTTCGGCTCACCACCCTCCTAGCTCCCAAAACCGAAACTCTCCCCCTACCAACCTTCAAAATTTGGCCAACAAGCTTTCCACAAGCCACCACTCCTTGAAACACTCCTTAATTCCCTCTCCTCCACTCATTTAATTTAGTTTGAATAATTCAAACTCCCCAAATAGCTCTCCACCACTTGTTTGACCTATTTGACCACGTCTTTTGTCTCTCCTCCAGAGTTTGATTACCATCCAGCTGCCTCCCTTGCCTGAGCCAAAATTAATACTCCCTTGTGCTATTTGAGAGATTCGAACCTTCTCCCTCTCAGCTTCCCCTTGTGACACCACCTCCCTGCATGCTAGGTGGCGTCTCCTTGCCACCTTACTACTGCCTTCATTGTGTCCTCAAACACAAACAATAAACCTTAAGTCCTGCCCCAGTCAGCTTCCCTCCTAAAGTGCCCAAAATTAAAATTTTGGCCAAGGTTCCGACTTAACCCCGAGCCTTCCCGAGGACCCCAAACACACTCAAACAACATGTAAAGCATACCAACACACAGATACAGAGTAAATTCAAAGTCCCTAAACCCCGGATGTTACATACTAGGCCGTGTAACACACTGACTTGATACACTAAAAAACTAACAAGTGACATACGACCGTGTAGCCAAGCTGTGTCCCAGGTCATGTGATCCACAAATTGACCCTAAAATGAAGGCATTTCAAGGCCAAAACGTACCATTTCAATCACTCCATTCATGCACACATTCAATAAACTTAAGCATCATTCAAGCACATCTAAACATACCATTTCAAACATCCCAATTCATTTAACCAATATGTCATTCAAAGGCACCACATTTATACCAAAACACCATTGATCAAAACAAAGCAACATAGTCACATTTTAAGCACAAAACCTAGTTTCTTTAACTACTAAATAACATCACATATAACCATTTATTATATAACATTACAAGCATAACAAGGGTCATAAATACAAGTACCTAAAAGTGGCCAAAATGACCTAACTTGTCAAAGCTCTACAGTTCATCAACCAAACATAAACTTCAAAGCATATACATACCAAATCAACATTAACACATTCATAAACTACCATTACACAAAGTCTTATACATGCCATTTATAACCTTGGCCAAAATACTCAAAAACTACAGAAATAGTTACTGGATAGTGTGATAGATATCTGACAAGCTTTCAATCGATCGAGCTTCCGATAATCTATGAAACAAAGGAAAGTAACTACATAAGAACTAGTGCTTAGTAAGCTCGTATAAACTCAAACATAACTTACCATTTCTTTAGCAAAAACTATAGAGTAAGCATAATATCATTTCCAAGACCATAAGCTTAGTAAAGCCTATACAAGCACCATCAAACTCACAAGTTAGTAGGTTCATCCATGATACATATGAGTTCAATCATATAGTAAGTAGATTTCATATACATATCATTTAACCCATCAACCTTTTCCTAAGATCATGAATCATTTCAATTGTAAACTTACCATGCCATTTCCTTTACTTACTCGTTGAACTATCTAGAATTACATCGAACACTCAGAAATGCTCACACATATTGTATCTTTCCATATAACCATAATCTTTCCTTTTCAATAGTGCTCACACGAGCTATGGAAAACCCGCAACAGATGCAGGACCTTAGCAATCAGTAGGACATTCAAGACTAGCACCCGAAACATGAAATCCCTAATGACATGTCATTTGTATCCTAAGAATTCTTAAGGTTCAAACGTGACTTTTACCGTCAAGTATTCAAATATCATTTTATTACCGAATCAATTATAAATAATGTAACATTAATGACTAATCAACCAAAATAACATTTAATAAGCATTAAATTCATACGAACTTACCTCGATAACTATGGTCGTAATAGTCGAGTTGAAGTCTAGTCTAAAGCTTTAGCTTTTCCCCGATTTAAATCCAATTGTGGTTTATCTTGATCTAAATAGATAATTTCATTCAATTAAGTACTTTAAGTATACAATTCAATCAATAATTCATATATATGTAAAATTGCAAAATTACCCCTAATATTTTAACTTTTCATAATTTAGTCCTTAAGCACATAACTTGAATATTAATCATTTTAACCTAAATCCATATTAACCAATGCTACAAGGGACCTTGGTTCAACCCATAATTACTAACATTTTACAATAAAACCCATGAATTTACACTTTCAACAATTTAACCCCTAGTTCAAATTCATCAAAAACCACTTAACAAAACAAGTTTGTTTAACAACCAAGGTCAATAATCTATCAAATAACTTCAAAACATAATTAAAAAACCATGAAAAGTCCCTCAACCTTTAAAAGTTTTGCAAATTAACCCCTAGCTAGCTAGACTAAGATAAATCGAGCTCAAAAACATAAAAATCATTAAAAATGGGACAAATTTACATACCATGCAAGAACAAAGTGTTGGCTAAACCTTCCTTCTTCTCTAATGGCTATTTTAGGTTTTTGAAACAAAAATGGAGAAGATGATATCTTTATTTTTTATTTTACTTACTTAAATTTTCTTTTATTTACTAAATTACTACTTTAACCTTATTATTAATCAAAAATTCCAATAAAACCTTGTCCATAACTATCCACTAACTCAATTATGGTATATTTACCATCTAAGTACATTTACTTTCCTTTCCATAGCCATTTAGCCCTTTAAACTAATAGATACCCACTTTTGCAATCTTTACGATTTAGTCATTTTTACCTAAACCATTTAAACTTTAAAATTTTTTAACGAAACTTAATCTGACCTTAAAATAATCCCTAAACATTAAATAACTAATAAAATAATAACTCACTTGTTAGAATTATGGTCCTAAAACCATTTTTTTTGACACCACTGAAATTGGGCTGTTACATATACAATTTATAGATAATTACAACTTACAAATTTCAAACTAACATACATAAGTAAGTACATTAAGTAAATATAGATACAACATGAGGTAATTAGACTACAATGATATCCAAATTTAAGCCCTAATTTATGACAAATACTCAAGTGAATTTCTAAGGATTAAGTCTTTAAACATGTAGCCAGACTTGCTCTGTAAGCATAACTGCATGATACGACACTCTTTGGTGTAGGCCTGGCATCGTTCCTCCTAGCGCAGACTCATACCAATTTGCCTGTAACAAAACACACACCAATATAAGTTAGCAAGAACTTAGTGAGGAAAACATCATTTACCTGTGTAATTTCTCCACATCTCAACTAGTAACCTATTTAGATGATCATATCGTTCTAAACTTTCAACTTAATCACTGGCGAATACTTCTTAATTTCTATTCTCATTTACACGTCAGATACCATGCCTTGCTTAAAATTCATTTCTTACTGATCAACATTTTTAGTACACCACATGCCGCTTTCAATCTGATCTCTCATTAGTCTTTACCCGTTTCCATTATAGAGTCCATTCGTTTGAATCACCCTTACCCTTGTATATGTGACTTTAAGTCATCGTTCCATAATCCATGTTTGTTCACCTATGCATAGCAGGTGCGTTCCTTCTAATATGCAGTTCGAAAAATTCTTATTCAGAAAATGCTTTTTTTATGTTTACCCCTCACTTCTTCTATATCTCATCACATCATTATTCACAATCAAATCATGGCCTTGCATAACACTTTATTGTATCCTATAGAGACAGTGTGTCTTACTGATCTTTCTAATCACTCTTACAAGCCATGCTAAATGCGCCAAACAATTTAATACCAAATCAGCCACAAGAATCATTCCTTTAGGGTATGCCATCAAAAGCTTTACTATGAAATGCCACAATGGAACTGTTCTTAGAATTTGCCATGTAAGATGTTCCATCAGAGTGTGCCACAAGGGCTTATTTCTCAAATTATTGTCACAAAGACTATCATTGTTGGGTTCACCCTAGAGGCTATCCCTTCATAATTTGCCACAAAGACGTTCCTTTCATATTGCGCCACAAAGGCATTCCTTTCATATTCCGCTACAAAGGCTTCATTTCATATTATGCCACAAAGGTTTCCTTTCATATTATGCCATAAAGGTATTTCTTTCATTTTACTCCCCAAAGGCTTTTCTTTCTTGATTTATTTACGATATGGATTTGCCTAAACTCACGTTATATGAGGTTTGCCCCTATGACCCATGGGGAACCCATTGGTTTATCATTGTCCTTTAGTTCCTTTCTAAAGGTGCCATAGCCATAGGTTTTCCCTTTTAAATATCGTGTTTAAAGTCCCGGCAAACCCCTTTAGACTCCACCGCGGCGAACAAATACAAACTTACTTAACAAACTCTTCATGTACTAGCATCACTTAAGACTCAACACTTTAAATCACTAATCATACACTTCATCACATGCATTTCAGCTGTGCCACACAGCCATACTCAAACGTCACATACTTAACTTTCCAATCTTATACTAACTATACATGCAACCTGAGCAAACATTCAGACTATCCATTTCTGGTTTCTATTTCATAATTCAATCAACTGTCACAAAAGTATCTTGTATGGATAGTATACATGCAAGAGTCGATATAGAGACTCACTTTAAAAACCAAAGATAGTAGTTTGAACTCTAAACCCAACTTTCATCAATATACTGTAGCAACCACTACTTATAAAACATAGGAACACCATTAAAGCTCATTCGAGTAACCATATTATCATTTCAAACACAGATAAACCATATACAAAGCCATACTCATTCATTTAACTATTCATGCACTTATTCGGACCTACTATTGCATAACACAACATGCAAGGTCATAAAACTTACCTTGAACTCAGCTTAGAGAAATGCTTTCGGTTCTTCAAGCCTCAGATAACCTTATCTTAGAAGAAATAAGAGAACTCTCTTTTCCAAACTTGAATATCTATTATTATAATCTAAGTCCTTATTGGAACTTGACAAATGTCACATCATTACTGAATTGTGTTATCAAAAGTCTACAACTTTCAATAAACCTAATTGAGTATTCTCTTATCTTTTAACTATTCTGGTTCATATTCAGTTGGTATTTGACCAATTTACCTTATAACTTAGCTTGCACAGTACCACAATTAATTAGGGGCATCATAACCCTGGTGTGAACTCAAACTCTCGATATCATTTTACGTGACCACTAGTCTTATTCCAACTAATATAGTCACCTGACAAGGAACCTTTATTAACTTAACCACAAAATTGTATACGCTCACCCTATTCACTGAAAGAGGCACTTAGGCAAAGCCTATTCCGCCAATCATATTACCTTAGGACTATACGCCAAACCCTGTACCAGCCAGAATTGGGGTGTTACAACTCTCCTCCCCTTAACAAAATTTTGTCCTTGAAATTTTCATCTCTCCTAGAAATCAATTACCTCGATCATACATATCGATGATGATATGAATTCCCTTGAATACACTTCATAATTTCCTTCTCATTGACATACTCTTTAAAAGTCTTATTAAGAATATGTCATTAGACTACTTTGAATGCAAACAAAATTTTGGAGATTAAACACTGAAGCGCGGATGCCACTCATACCTTTTTCACAGATTTCAAACCTGTATTGGAGAATTCAAATAGTTTCTCATAGAATGATTTCTTGAGCACTTCTATATCTATAAAACGAAGACTCAATCCCATCTTTAAACACTTTTGCTAAAATCTTCATATTTCTCAACAACTTTTTCGATTCCTCAATCTGCCTTCGTTTTCTTTGATTTTAGATTTCTTAAAGGTAATCTTATCTCCTCTTCTTTTCCATACATTTCTTATTCCCATACAAGAATTTCAAGAATGGATGTTCGCGGTAAATGTCATACCCAGCTTAACCAAGTTTTTACCCCCAAAAATCACACTATTTTTGACCCTTTGAACTTGTAAACACTCTTCCACGAGTTTCCACTCCCATGTATGAGTGTAAGAACACCGAAGAAGAAGTAGGCCAATTCTTAGTAGCTCGAGGCTTCCGTTGTCCAAAATTTGCTTACAACTTTGAAATACAACCAAGGTGTCTTCTAAGTGACAACACCTAAGGTTTTATCCTTCCCCTTATTCTATTAGAGGCTGGTTTCCACTTACCCTTACACCCCTTGCTTTGCTCATTTTTTACTGAGTATGGTATTGTACTATGAAAACTATCAGTGTTATCTTGGTGGACTCTGGTAGCTTATTTCAACAATTTCTACCAACAAAACAAGCCACCCCTCTTAGGAGTTTTTCAAAAAATTTATCAATTCAAAATTACCAGGCAAGGGGCTGGTGTTGGTTCCACCCACTTCAGTGTTCACAAAGGTTATAACCCAATCATTCAAAATAGTCTGTCCAATATTCACTAAAAAAATGAAAAGTTTATCAGGTTCATTTGCAAGCTCGATGTTGGATTTGGTTTTCCTACTTGTTGGTCACTTCCCAAGGAATCCATTTGCTTTCAAAGCCAGCCTGTAGACTCGAAGATTGCCAATAAGCAGTTCAAGCATCTAAATAGGAGGCGCATTCTTGAGTTCGTAGAATTGGTTACAGTTAGAAATATTTTTTAGTATTGCCTACAAAATCAAAGTCCCAATGGTCAACAAAACACTGACCGCATCAGCTGGCTGGATACCTACAGTGTGCCTTCAGCTTCAAAAGCTTGGCTATTTAATAGAAATACTGTCTTAGCACAGATTTTAACCGGGCATGTAAGAGAACCCACATTCTTTTTTTATGAATTATGTGGAATTCGTTCCTGCAATTGGCTTATTACTCCTAGTATTCATCCTCCTACTTCTTCTTCAAGTGAAGCTGACACTCACATTGATGGTGTAGGACTCAATCCAAAATCCCACACTTCAATCATCTTAGCACCGAATATGGATATCAGAGCTATATTATAGAAATCTCAGGTTAAGGAGAGTTCTTTAGTTGCTTCTTCTAAGAAACTAGTTACTAGGAAGTACCAAAAGAGGCATAGAGCAAGTGAAGATGCTCCGGCTACTAAAGAGAGTGAGACCCCTCAGCCAAAGTGGTGTAGCTTAATAAGGGACTTCCTGACCTAAAGGTTCCTTCTCCAACTATTCCATCATTGTCTACTATGCCATCAGCCCCAATGAAGTCCGCCTATATCAAATCACAGGCTTTTTTTTATGCTAACACCCCAACAAAGACTTTACCATTGAATCTGATCCCTATAAATCCTGAACCACAACCTTCTTCCCTTGGCATAGCCTTTATGCTTCAAGGTCATCCTCTGTTTCCTTAAGTTCCATATTCCAAAGCCAATACAACATGATCCCTTAGAAAATGCAAGAGGTCTTCCAATCTTACATTGCATCCAAGTCAGACTCATCCCCTTTCTCACAGATGCCAAGTCTATCCAAATTCTATAAATAGAATATTAGCTATTGAGTGGAACTCTTCAGAAGTTCGACAACTACCACAAAGACAAGGTTGTCAGCTTTAAGAAGTTGAGTAAATCAAAAAGTAAGACAATAGAGGAGTTACGTTACAATGAGCAGGTCCTTAAAAGCAAAGTTGAACGTCTTGACTCATGCATCATGGCTTGGAAGCTCAAATATAGGGACTCAAAGAATAAGTGCAAACTATTAGAGAGTAAGGTTAAGTTATTAGAGAAGGCCGAGTCCTCCTTAAAAGAACAACTCCAAGCCTAAAAGCTACACTATGAGGCCAAATTGGATAGCCTTCACCAAACCAATGATGAAGCCTTCAGAAAATACCAAGAGGACACAACTAAGAACTTGGCCGAGGCACTGCCAGAGTTAAAGGCTAACTTGGTTCTCCACGCCCAAGTGGTTGTTGGTCCCATGGACTTGAGTCAGGTAGACTTCGGCTTCCTAAAGGACATTTCTACAGATTCATTAGGTTTCGATGTTTACAACCCCAAAGGTAAAGTGTGTGAAGACTTCCAATCAAAACGGAAACAAGTTACGGGTTTGTTCATCCCTAACTTGCCCGAAATAGAGGGTAAAGAGAGTCTCGAGAAGCTCAATGACTTAAAGCAAACTCTAGAGGAAATGGAGCAAACAGAGGAGGTCCTCTTAGCAAAGAAGGTTCCCGCCACATCCACTGAGCATTACATCAAGGGAGAGGACTAAATTTCTTTTTATTCTGTATTTTCTTTCATTTTCCTCTATCTCATATAACACTCTTTTTGTTCATATTAATGAATCGATTCTTTTTCTTTCTTTTATCTTTTTATCTCATCATTATTTCTATTCATTAAGTCATTTTTAATATATCAATCTCATGATAAGATAATTGTCAACGTACCTAAAGAACTCTGCCAGGTTTGGCATATTGTGAATAAAAGGCTTCTTCATCTTCGTAATCTAAGAACCAGTTGAACCGGGCTTTGATACCAAACTTGTAACACCCTCAACCTTAATCTACTTATACAATTTACAGATAATTACAACTTACAAATTTCAAACTAACATACATAAGTAAGTACATTAAGTAAATACAAATACAACATGAGGTAATTGGACTACAATGATATCCAAATTTAAGCCCTAATTTATAACAAATACCCGAGTGAATTTATAAGGATTAAGTCTTTGAACACGCCGCCAAACTTGCTCTGTATGCATAACAGCCTGATACGCCACTCCTTAGCATAGGCCTGGCATCATTCCTCCCAGCACAGACTCAAACCTATTTGCCTTTAACAAAGCACACACCCATATAAGTTCATAAGAACTTAGTGAGGAAAACATCATTTACTTGTATCATTTCTCCACATCTCAACTAGTAACTTATTTAGAAAATCATATCATTTTGAACCTTCAACTTAATCACTGGCAAATACTTCCTCAATTTCTATTCTCATTTACACGTCATGCCTTGCTCAAAACTCATTTCTTACCCATCAACATTTTTGGTACGCCACATGTCTCTTTCAATTTGATCTCATATTAGTCTTTACTCTTTTTTTTATAGAGGTCCATTCGTCTGAATCACCCTTACCCTTGTATATGTGACTTTAAGTCATTGTTCCATAATCCATGTTTGTTCACCTATGTATAGTACGTGCGTTCTTTCTAATATGCAGTTAGAAAAATTCTTATTCAAAATATGCTTATTTTGCGTTCACCCCTCACTTCTTCTATATCTCATCACATCATTATTCACAATCAAATCATGGTCTTGCATAACACTTTATCATATCAGATAGAGACAATGTGTCTTACTGATCTTTCTAATCACACTTACAAGCCATGCTAAATGTGCCAACAATTTAATGTCGAATCAGCCACATGAGTCATTCCTTTAGGGTATCGAGAGCCTTACTATGAAACACCACAATGGAACTGTTTTTAGAATTCGCCATGTAGGAAGTTCCATCAGAGTGCGCCACAAAGGCTTATTTTTCAAATTATTGTCACGAAGGCTATCATTGATGGGTTCACCCTAGAGACTACCCCTCCATAATTAGACACAAAGGCGTTCCTTTCATATTGTGGCACAAAGGCTTCCTTTCATATTACGCCACAATAATATTCTTCCATATTATGCTTGAAAGGCTTTTCTTTACTGACCTGTTTACGATATGGATTTGCCTAAACTCACGTTATATGAGGCCTGCCCATCATCATCCTAGGACACGCAGGGAACCCCATTGGGTAATCACTGTCCTTTAGCTCCTTTTTTAAGGTGCCATGTCCATCGGCTTTTCCTTTCAGAGGTCATGTTTAAAGTCCCGACAGATCCCTTTAGACTCTACCATGATAAACAAACACAAGCCTACTTAACAAACTCTTCACGTACTAACATCACTTAAGACTCAACACTTTAAGTCATTAATCATACACTTTATCACATGTATTTCAGGTGTGCCATACAACCATACTCAAACTTCACATACTTAACTTATCAATCTTATACTAACTATACATGCAACCTGAGCAAACATTCAAACTATGCATTTCTGGTTTCTATTTCATAGTTCGATCAACTACCACAGAAGTATCTTGTATGACAGCATACAATCAACAGTTAATATAGAGACTCACCTAACAACCACAGATAGCAGTTTGAACTCAAGATCCAACCTTCATCAAGATATTGCAGCAACCACTACTTATAAAATAGAAGAACACCATTAAATCTTATTTGAGTAACCATATTATCATTTCAAACCAAGATAAACCATATACAAAGCCTTACTCATTCATTTGACTATTCATGCACTCATTTAGATCTACTCTTATATAGCACAACATACAGGGTCATAAAACTTACCTTGACATGAAGCAATCACTGATAAAATCTGGGATATCAACTTAGCTTATAGAAATGATTTCGATTCCCTAAGCCTCAAATAACCTTATCTTAGAAGAAAGAAGAGAACTCTCTTTTCCTAACTTGAATATCTATTATTATAATTTAAGTCCTTATTGGAACTTGACAAATGTCACATCATTATTGAATTTTCTTATCAAAAGTTTACAAATACCAAGAAACCTAATTGAGTATTCCTTTATCTCTTAACTATTCTGGTTCACATACAATTGGTTTTTAACCAGCTGACTTTGTAACTTAACTTGTACAGTAACACAATTAATCAGGCACATCATAACCCTGGCGTGAACTCAAACTTTCGATACCGTTTTATATGACCACTGGTCTTATTCCAACTAATATAGCCACCTAAGAAGGAACCTTTATTAACTTAACCACATAATTGTATATGCCCACTCTATTCATCGAAAGAGGTAGTTAGGCGAAACCTGCTCTGCCAATCATATTACCTTAGGAATATACGCCAAACCTTGTACCTGCAAAAGCTGAGGTGTTACATAAGTAGTAGTAATCAATTCCTATATTACGATGAACCATAAAATAAATTGATAAGATAAAAATAAATAAGAAAAAATAAACAAATAAGAAAAAATAAACAAACGACTTAAAATTAATAAACCAATCAGAAGATTAAATCACTTCAGGGTTTGTAACTAACTTCGAATTAGGGTTTTTAGGGTGGATTAGCTATCGATTAACCAATTATTACCTTCCAACCTCTAATTAACTAATCAATTGGTTGATACTCGCTTATCTCCCAACCTCACTTTCTCAACCAAGATAAATTATGATTTACTCGATTCGACTTATCTCCCGACCTCATCTAGCCTATGGCAACTTCGTAGGATTGTCAATCCTAGTGGTTTAAGCACACATAATTCATACCACCTAATCTTTCTAGGGAAACCCTAAATCCTCCGTTAATCACATCCCCATCCACTCGTTAATCTCCCCTAAGGGATTTAGTCACTCATTGTAACACCCCTAGACCCGGCCCAGACGTTATGGCCGAATTCGGAAATGTCACATCAAAGGCATAATTCAAAACAATTTTGCTAGGTTAAAATTGAAGGCCTAAAAGCCCAAAATCCTTGAATCTTGTTAAGTAATGATAAAAGCCCATATTTTTAGGTATTTCGAAAACCATGTTTAAGAAAATTTATTTAATTTTAACAATTAAGTAAACAGTTGAACAATGATAACAAAACACAAAATCTAAAGTCAAATCGGAGTATAAGGCCTTATTATAACCAGTGAAAATAAAGTAATTAAAATCATATCCTTTAAAACAAATAAATAAAACTCCTAAGTATCTTGTAGTGTGGCCATCTCCGAGTCCTCTCCCATGTCGAGCTGTCTACTGAAGGTCACCTGAAACATTTGATAAAAGGGTGTGAGTTTTGAAACTCAGTGTGTACGACCTTTGGTAACCAATCAACATGCAAATATCACATTGGGCCTAAGCCCTATCAAATTCGGTAGTATTTGGCCTTAGCTCGCAATGACCTCACATCACATTAGTATCATATAAATGCAATGCACCCATCCCAAATTCAACCCTGCACTCCATTTCCCTTCCAACCCTACACTCTTGTGGGGATATAAATATCAACCCACCCATCCCTACGCTCCAAAAGTAGCACTAGCAGCGGCACTACTCAAACGTTGCAGCAAAGCTGCTATAATGGGCTTAAAGCCACCGGTGGATCTACGGTCATCAAGCGACTATGCAATCCTCAAATCTTCCTCCATATCATCAAAACCCATCCAAATGCAACATATATTTCATGAATGCAACATACACAATTTCACACATTAAGCACTTATGGGTATTTTAGTCATTTCACTACCTAGGGGTATTTTTGTAATTCCACCCTATAGGGGTATTTAGGTAATTTTGCAAAATAGGGGTATTTTGGAAATTCTGTAAATTAGGGATATTTTGGTAATTCTACAAATCAATGGGTATTCTGGTAATTTTACAATCGGGGGTATTTTAGTAATTTTGCAAATCTAAGAATATTTTGGAAATTTTCAAACTATGGGTATTTTGGTAATTTTCAAACTAAGGGTATTTTGGTAATTTTCAAATCAGGGGTATTTTGGTCCCTTTCGGGTTTTAGTTATGAACTTTGGTCTATTAACAAGCCCTTGCGGCTAAAGTGAACAGACACTACGCACCAGGTAGGATTCCAGAGAAAAGGAGGTGGGCCACTAGGACCAATTAAGTACCAAGCTCTTCTAGATCCAATCCTAGACATGCATATGTCCGTTGCCACACTCTAACCCAGCGACTTGTCCATGGACATGTTTAATTATTAGATTAAGTCTTATGTGGTTTAAGAGTTGTTCAGAACTAGGCCTAAAGTCCATTAAACCCTAGCATACTTGTCTACGTCCCCATAAAGCCCATCAAGCCCATTTCACGTTCATATAGCCCATTAAGCCCAAATCACATCCTTATGGCCCATTAGGCCCAAATCTCATTCATATGGCCTATTAGGCCCAAAACAATTCCAGATCATGTAACATGCATGACTAACTCAATTCATATAACCAAATCAATCAATTTCATCAAACTTAGCCTCAAGGCCCACCTGGTCCATTTAGCCACTTTTGGCTTTTCGGCATTGCCGATATCATATGTGTGTAGTGTTTGTACACACCTGGTTACTGCGACGTGCTATACTATCCTTAGCCTTGAACCTACAACCAACCAACCTTCAATCAATCACTAAATCAAAACATTTACCAAAAGCTGTAATCTTACTGTGTGCCATCGGGTTCTAATAGCCCTTCCTTAGCTACTAATCAGGAGTATCCCCTAGATCTGCACTCATACATACACCATCAAAATTTGAGTGACTCATAATCCGCACAAGTCACCCCTATAGATCATACACACATTCGGCCATTCACTTAAACCACAATCGAGTTGAATACACTTACCCTTTGCTAATGATCCTACCACACTTGCGATCTTTGAACCTTATCCTTGTTATCACAGAGTTAATGACAAGACAGTTAGATAGCCTTTTGGCTTTTAGCAAAATGTACAAAAGAGGTTAACCAAATACTTACCAAATCCCCTTTCGATCCTGCGACCTAGACAGCTGTTAACTAGATTCAGCTTTCAACACTTGATTGATAGTAGATAATAATTGATATGTGATGGGGGAAAACAACAAGGATTTGGCACAAATAGGAATTTCGGGAAGGAAAAAGATGATGATAATTTGGCAATAGAAGAGTTTGGCTATGAGAGAATTTGACAAAAAAAGATTCGGCTATAGGAGATTTCAGAAATTGAGAGAATTTGGCAATAGGAAAACCGATTAAGGGAAGAAAAAAAAACTGATGAAAGCTCAAAGAACCTCTCAAAGCATTCAGCCTCTCCTTTTATAGCCACCAGCCAAATACTCCTTTCCCCACAGTCCCATTCGGCACCAATTCCTCTCTCTTCATCCCCTAACTTTTCTCCTGATAACACCTTAGCCTTATCCGAATTTTCCACCATTATCAGTTCCCCTTACCACTCAAACACTCCAACGCAAGTGTTCATATTCAACACAACTCTGGCCGTCCACCTATGCAAAATAAAACACTCCAAAAATACCACTCATAATGCTCGAACCTTGGACCTCCTCAACTGACAACACGCCACCTTATAGCTCCCCAAGTGACATCACTTGCCACTGGACCACAAGCCCATCTTGTGTCCTATTTTCCCCTTAATCTGCTCAAGGGGCCTAATGCCTCAGACTGGGGTCCACTAAAGCAAGAAAAATAATTTTTTCCCTATGGTCTTCTCTATTTCTAAGGCTTCAAATAATCCTGATAATACCTTAAAATTAATACTCTAAGTGCTACTCCTACATACTGACCTCAGTGCACAGAAATTTAAGCTTTCGAGATATTTGGAGCGTTACAACTTGGTTAGTGCCATTCTCTTATTCTCAAAAATTTTAAACGCTCCCATGCCCAAGGCCCAATAGGCCCAATTCTACTAGGCCCAAATTCGAGGCGCTACACTTATGTTAATCATAATATTTATCTTGATTGAACAAATCATGTGAAAAACACAAACGATTCGAGAAAGAAAATATATTTGAATAATCGTGGATTAAATATTGAATGGGGAATGGAGTAGCAAATCTTTTGATTGGAATAAATAATTAAATCAAATACAAAAGAAAATAAACTAAAATACTTTAATTAAATAGATAAACTCTTGAGGCAAAACTGATTTCAAGAGGAAAAACAAAATAGTTTAGAAAAACCAAAAGAAAAATAATCTAAATCTACTTCAAAATTATTAGGATTTTTGAAGGCGTCTAAGACGACTTAGTTACATTAGATCCCTAATGTCTTACTTATAGAGGTGTTGGTAGCCCAAATTAGGTCTTCAGCACATGCTAATTCTTAGTATAATTTTGATTGTGTGGACGAAAATAGCCTCGAATTACTTGGGTATAACGTCAACCTGTGTTGCACGACACGACACCCAATTTCAGCCTTTTGTCATTCGTTTGGTGCTTTTACACCCTGGGAAGCTTGCGCATCACTCGTCCCTCACTTCCACAACAATTGGACATTTATATCTTCACCCTACACACTCAATAAAACAAATTAGCACCACCTAAGGCCTATGTCGGTGTAACAGCCCGTTTTTTGTCAAATTGGAATAGAGGTTTTGGGACCACAAATTCAAAGTCAAAATAATAATTTAATGTCTACAGCATGATAGAATGATTGTGTGAAATTTTCGTTAAGAAATTTTATCATTTGAATGCTTAATTTGATAAAAAAGACTAAACCGCGTAAAGTGCAAAAATGATGTTCTAGTTGTTAAAGGTATTAAATGGCTATGAAATTAAATAGTGGAGGTCCTTATGTGATAAATATACCATTGTTAATAGGATTGGACAAATATGGACATCAATTTTAATGTTTTAAGGGTTATATATTAAGGTTAATTAAGTAATTAGATAATTACATGATAAATTAATAAAACAAAAAGCCATTTGATGCATTCATCAACTTCATAACCAAAATTAGGGTATAGAAAAACCACGAAAATAGCTTGAAGCATTCGACCTAGTCTCCTTGTGCATGTAACTTCATTTTTGTCCCGTTTTTAATGATTTCTATGTTTTTGAGATCGTTACAGCTTAGTCTAGCTAGCCCAGGGACTATTTTGCAAAATTGTTAAAGGTTTAGGGTTTTTCCATTGATGGATGTTTGTGTATTTTTTATGTTTAATGGTAAAAAATGCATGCTTGTTGTTAGATAAACAACATTTGTTAAGTGATTTTGAGTGAAATGTCCAATTAGGGATTAAGTTGTGAAATGTGTAATTTTTGTGGTTAAATTGTGAAATAAATGAAAAATATGGGCTTCTAGGGACCTAATTGAAATTCGGCTAGCATGGGTTTTGGTTGAATTGCATGAATTTGTGATTTTATGAAATAAGGACTAAATTGCAAAAATGTTGAAATGTTAGGGGTAAAAATGTAAAAGTGCCTTAATGTGTGTTTTTCGATTAATTTGAATAGAGAGATTATTAAATCAGTTAATTTTGATTATATTTAGATCAAAAAGGCAAAATACGAATTTAGATCAAGGAAAGAATAAGATTTCGGATTAATCGACTTAATTCACTGTTTTTACATTCAAGGTAAGATTCATATGCAATAAACATTTTTATATTTGTGTTTTAAATGCTTTGATATTGCATAAATTGTGAAAATGACCTTGCGAACATATTCGAAAATGATTCAGCAAATGAGAAATCCCGGTTGAACCTTAGGAATAGATTAGGATCGAATGACATGTCATTAGGGGTTACATTGTGATTAGGTGCTGGTCAGTACATCTTACCGGTGGCAGACTTATCCGGCATGTGTTATGGATTCTCGTTAGCTTGTGTGAGCAGACCCGTTATAGCTCGAGAGTGAGCATCATTGAGATAGTTTCGACTATGCATTGACACTTTGTGTGCGAGATTCATTGACATAGCTTCAGCTATGTATTGGCACTTAGGGTACGAGTTTCCCGAGTATCTGATTTTATTCCAAATGGTTCAACGGGTATATCAAAGATATGAAATGGTGAGAAATAGATACGTATCAATATAGGTATGTATGAAAATTGTATATGAATTGAACTTATGAAAGGATTGAGTTCATGGTTAAATAGGTGATTGAATACATGTTAACATTGTGGTTAAATATTTTGTAGTATGTTATATGCATATATTTGAATGGTAATTAAATGGTGATTTTTGCTTATTATTTTCATACGAGCTTACTAAGCTTTATAGCTTACATTGTTTATTTTTCTGTGTTTTATAGTGAATTCAAAGGTAGCTTGGATTCAAAAATCATCAGAGACTTCATCACACTATCCTACTATCACTTTGGTACTTTTGAACTTAAGTATTGTGAGTATATGGCATGTATATGGTCATTTTGGTTATGGATTGATAATGAAATTAGCCATTTGAATTGGCTTGTAAATGTCTAAAGTTTGGTTTTGTATATAGCCATGAGAGTTGGCTTATTTTGATATAGATGATCATGTATATATATGTGCATATGGCTTATGTGATGTGTTGGATGCTGGTTATGTGATGCTTGTTGATAATAGGTGATATAGATAGTAAATGGTTGAGTTAAATATTTGTTTGCTAGTGAATCTAGGAAAATAATGCATATTTAGAATTGGTTATTTTGATGTATTGTAAAAGTGTGTTTTGGTATGAAATTGGTTGGTGTATTATGGTAAATGTGTGACTTGTAATGGTTGGTATTAAAATGGCATGAATTAAGTTTGATTGGAGTTGATTTATATGCCTAGTTATGCCATGTGTTGTGCTATTTGGGTTGATGTAATTATATGCAAATTTGGGTGGCAAATTGGCTTGGTAAATAGCCTATTTTTGTCCACACAGACAGAGACACGGGCGTTTGTCTCAGCCGTGTGTGACACACAGTCAGGTTACATGGCCATGTGTCCCCTGGTGTTTAATTAAAAATCAAGTCAGTATGCTCCACACTGCCCCGCATACAGGCGTGTGACTTGGCCGTGTGGCATAAGTCAATATACTCTACAAGTTTGGCACGGCCTAGCACACGACCTGGCACACGGGCGTGTATGGCCATTCTTAAGGCACACGGGCTAGCACACGGGTGTGTGTATTGGCTGCGTGTCCCAAGTCAGAGAGTTACACAGGGTCAGACATTGGTTGGGACACGGCCATTTGATTCCATTTCAAATGTCCACATGGCCTGTGACATAGGTGTGTCTTTGGCCGTGTGAGACACAAGGCCAAGCCACACAGGCTGTGTCCCTTGTACTTTGGACAATTTTCGAAGTTTTGTAAATTTTCCTAAGTTGTCGGTTTAGTGCCTAACCTTTCTAAATGCATGTTTTGGGCCTCGTAGGCTCGTATTAGGGACAATGCGAATGATTTTGAATGATGATTAATTGAATTTGAAAATTGTATGTGAAATATATGATTATTTGTGCTATAAGTCTAGTGATGCTCCGTAACCCTATTCTGGCATTGAATACGAGTGAGGGGTGTTATATTTTTTGGTATCAGAGCTGCGATTTAGTCGATTCTCAGACTAACGTAGTGTGTGTGAGAGTCTAGCTATACATGCCATATATAACCTGTGATAGTGTGATATCTCCTGATAGTTTAAAATGTGTTTTTATATAGTAAATGGATCCCAATCAAGCTATAGCTAACCTCCATTAATGGAGTAGCATAATCATAGTCGAGACTCGTATCGAGTAGCCAGGGAGGAGAGGCTAAGGAAGCCTTCTTCCAGATGATGAATGAGTGGTTTATAGAGTTTGTTCGAACAAATCCAGCTGCTCAACAACCTCCACCCCACCTAATCCCCAACCAGTTCCTGTAGCTCCTCAAGGTGTGGAACTTCTACGACTGAATAAGCCACCAGTTGATAAGATTCGAAAAGACGGAGCTGAAGAGTTGAGAGCTAATGTTGACGACAATCCCAAGAGAACCAAGTTTTGGCTTGAAAACACTATTAGAGTATTTGATGAACTTTCTTGCACACTGGTTGAGTGTTCAAAATGTGTCGTATCACTTCTGAGGGACACAGCTTATCAATGGTGGAATACCCTAGTATCATTAGTGCCGAGGGAAAGAGTTACCTGGGAATTCTTTCAAGCTGAGTTTAGAAAGAAATATATCAGCCCACGATTTATCAATAAAAAATGCAAAGAGTTTTTGGAGCTGAAACAAAGTCGTATGTCTATGACTGAAATGAGCGAGAGTTTGTTAGACTCAGTAAGTACGCTCGAGAATGTGTTTCAACGGAAGTGATTATGTGTAAATGATTTGAAGATGGGTTGAACGAGGATATCAAATTACTAATTAGGATTTTAGAATTGAAAGAATTCGTGGTGCTAGTTGACAGAGCCTGTAAAGTTGAAGAACTTGGCAAAGAAAAGAAAAAGGCGAATTTCAAGGCTAGAGATTAGAGAAAAAGATCGATGAATAAACCGTATCAGTCTTCGTCAAGAGATTCATATACTTGTTCGAATGCTTCAATCAGGTATCCAAGTAGAGATCATGGAAAGCAATACTCAAGTCCTAAAGCTTAAGCTACATCAGTATCGAGTGTTGGCAGTGTAAGAAATAATAAACCCGAGTGTCAACATTGTGGAAGGCGACATTTTGGAGATTGTTGGATGAAAAATAATAATAAGCTTGTTATAGATGTGGCTCGCAAGATCATTTCATTCGATATTACTCTGAGTTAGCCGAGAAAGATAAGTTCCAGACTGCAAGATCGAGAAATCCTGCCACTAGAGGGAGGCCACCAAGAAATGCAAGGAATGTGACTAGTAGTAGAGGAATGACAAAGGACTCTACTGTGAGATCAGAGGCCAAAGCACCTACTAGAACTTACGCGATTTGCGCTCTCGAAGATGCGTCTTCACCCGATGTTATCACCGGTACATTTTCTCTTTATGACACTAATGTAATTGCATTGATTGATCTTGGATCGACTCATTCATATATTTGTATGAATTTGGTGTCTAGTAAGAGTTTTCCTGTTGAGTCTATTGATTTTCTAATTAAAGTATCAAACCCCTTAAGCAAATATGTTTTAGTTGATAAAGTTCGCAAGAAATGTCCTTTGATGATTCGGGGTTACTATTTTCCGGCTGATTTGATGCTTTTGCCATTTGATGAATTCGATGTGATACTGGGTATGGATTGGTTATTCTTGCATGATGCTATTTGTGAATTGTAAATGAAAGGCTATTGAATTGAAATGTCAGAATAGTGAAATCATTCGAATTGAATCAGATGAGTTGAGTGAATTGCCTATTGTGATTTCGTCTATGTCAGCTCAGAAATATTTGAGAAAAGGTTGTGAAGCTTATCTTACTTTTGTACTGGATACAAAAGTGTCTGAATCGAAGATTGAATCAGTACCAGTAGTCTGTGAGTATTCGGATGTGTTTCCAGAAGAGTTACCGGGGCTGCCACCGATCAGAGAGGTTGAGTTTATCATTGAACTAGTATTGGGAACATCGCCGATATCAATAGCTGCATACAGAATGGCTCCGACAGAATTGAAAGAATTAAAAGCTTAGTTACAAGAGTTAACAGATAGAGGTTTTGCACGACCTACTTTTTTGCCCTAGGGTGCGCCAGTGTTGTTCGTAAAGAAGAAAGACGGATCAATGAGACTTTTTATTGATTATCGTTAGCTCAACAAGGTTACGATAAAGAACAAGTATCCTTTACCGAGGTTTGATGATTTGTTTGATCAGTTGAAAAGAGCAATAGTGTTTTCGAAGATTGATTTGAGATCTGGCTACTATCAGCTGCGAGTTAAGGATTCGGATGTGCCGAAGACTGCTTTTAGAACAAGGTACGGGCATTATGAATTACCTGTTATGCCTTTCAGATTAACTAATGCTCCTGCTGTTTTTATGGACTTGATGAATCAATTTTTTAGACCGTATTTAGATAGATTTGTGGTAGCATTCATTGGCGTCATTCTAATCTATTCAAAACATGAGTCTGAGCATTCCATGCATTTGAGGATTGTACTACAAACCTTGAGAGATAAGCAACTGTTTGCTAAATTCAGCAAATGTGAGTTTTGGCTCCGAGAAGTCAGATTTTTGGGACATATTGTTTCAGTTGAAGGCATACGAGTTGATCCGAGCAAGATTTCAGCCGTTGTCGACTGGAAACCACCAAGAAATCCGAAGTTAGAAGCTTTCTAGGTTTAATTGGTTATTATCGACGTTTTGTTAAAGGATTCTCGATGATTGCTACACCGATACTAGATTGCTATAAAAAGATGTGAAATTCGAGTAGCCGAGAAATGTCAGTAGAGTTTTGAACAATTGAAAGTATCGTTAACTGAAGCACCAGTTTTGGTTCAACCTGAGTTGGGTAAAGAGTTTGTGATTTTTAGCGACGCGTTATTGAACGATTTTTTGATGTAAGAGAGTAAAATGATAGCTTATGCCTCCAGACAATTGAAGCCGCATAAAAAGAATTATCCAATGCACGATTTAGAGTTGGTCGCTCTTGTTTTCGCATTGAAAATTTGGCGACATCAATTATATGGTGAAAAGTGCCACATCTTTACCGATCATAAGAGTTTAAAGTATATAATGACTCAGAAAGATTTGAATTTACGACAATGAAGATGGCTCGATTTATTGAAACATTATGAGTTGGTAATTGATTATCATCCGAGGAAAGCGAATGTAGTCACGGATGCTCTGAGTAGAAAATCATTATTTGCTTTGTGAGCGATAAATACACAATTAAGTTTGTTTGATGATGGTTCAATTTTAGCCGAGATAAAAGCTAAACCATTATTTCTTCAGCAAATTTGTGAAGCTCAAAAGTATGATAATGAATTGCAAGTCAAAAAAAGTGCAATGTGAGTCGACTAGTGATTCAGACTATTAGATCGGATCTGATGATTGTTTAATGTTCCGAGATAGAATTTGTGTATCAAAGATTTCTGAGCTTATTCAGAAAATTTTGCATGAAGCACACAGTGGTTGTCTATCTGTTCACCTAGAGAGTACCAAAATGTACAATGACTTAAAACAGTTGTATTAGTGGTCGGGTATGAAACGAGACATTTCAGAGTTTGTATCGAGATGTTTGGTTTGTCAACAAGTTAAAGCTGAACATCAAGTGCCTTCTAGATTGCTGCAACCAGTGATGATACTGGAGTGGAAATGGGATAGAGTTACTATAGATTTCGTATCGGGTGTGGCCCTGTCTCCTAAAAAGAAATATGCTATTTGGGTTGTCGTTGATCGATTAACGAAATCAGCACATTTCATTCCGGTACGTACAGATTATTTGCTTGATAAATTGGATGAATTGTACATCTCTGATATCATTAGATTGCACGGTGTGCCAATTTCGATTATTTCGGATCAAGATCTGAGGTTTACGTCATGATTTTGGAAGAAATTACAAGAAGCTCTGGGTACGAGGTTAAACTTTAGTACCGCATTTCATCCGCAAACTGATGGTCAGTATGTGAGAGTGATACAAATTCTCGAAGATATGCTTCGTTGTTGTGTTCTAGAATTTGAAGGCAATTGGGAGAAATATTTGTCGTTGGTTGAATTTGCGTATAACAATAGTTTTCAATCGAGCATTAAAATGGCACCGTATGAAGCATTGTATGGTCGTAAATGCCGAACTCCACTATATTGGACTGAGCTTAGTGAGAAAAAGATTCACGGGGTTGATTTAGTTAGAGAGACTGAAGATAAAGTGAAAGTAATTCGCGACAATTTGAAAGCAGCTTCAGATCGACAGAAATCGTATGCGAATTTGAAACAAAAAGACATAGAATTTTGGATCGGTGACAAAGTATTTCTGAAAGTATATCCGTGGAAGAAAATTCTTCGATTTGGCCGCAAGGCAAATTGAGTCCGCGATCTATCGGGCCGTATGAGATTATCGAAAGAATAGGGCCAGTGGCATATCGGCTAGCATTACCGTCAGAATTAGAAAAGATTCACAACGTGTTTCATGCATTAATGTTGCGATGATATCGGTCGGATCCATTGCACGTAATTTCCCCAACAGAGATTGAAATTCAACTTGATATGGCATATAACGAAGAACCAATCAAAATTTTAGCTTGAGAGGTTAAAGAGTTGAGAAATAAACACGTAGCTTCGGTGAAAGTTTTATGGCAACGTCATGGGGTCGAATAATACACGTGGGAACCCGAGGAAACTAAGAGAAAATAGTACCCTAACCTCTTTTCTGATAAGATTTTCGGGGACGAAAATCCCTAAGGGTGGAGAGTTGTAACAGCCATTTTTAGTCAAATCAGAACAGTGGTTTCGGGACAAAAAATCCAAAGTCAAAATAATAATTTTATTATTATTTTAATGTCTACAGCATGATAGAATGATTGTGTGAAATTTTCGTTAAGAAATTTTATTGTTTGAATGCTTAATTTGATAAAAAGGACTAAATCGCGTAAAGTGCAAAAGTGATGTTCTAATAGTTAAAGGTATTAAATGGCTATGGAATTAAATAGTGGAGGTCCTTATGTGATAAATATACCATTTTTAATAGGATTGGACAAAGATGGACATCAATTTTAATGTTTTAAAGGTTATATATTAAGGTTAATTAAGTAATTAGATAATTACATGATAAATTAATAAAACAAAAAGCCATTTTATGCATTCATCATCTTCATAACCGAAATTAGGGTATAGAAAAACCATGAAAATAGCTTGAAGCATTCAGCCTAGTCTATTTGTGCATGTAAGTTTGTTTTTGTCCCGTTTTTAATGATTTCTATGTTTTTGAGATTGTTGTAGCTTAGTCTAGCTAGCCTAGGGACTATTTTGCAAAACTGTTAAAGGTTTAGGATTTTTCCATTGATTAATGTTTGTGTATTTTGATGTTTAATGGTAGAAAATGCATGCTTGTTGTTAGATAAACAACATTTGTTAAGTGATTTTGAGTGAAATGTCCAATTAGTGATTAAATTGTGGAATGTGTAATTTGTATGGTTAAATTGTGAAATAAATGAAAAATATGGGCTGCTAGGGACCTAATTGAAGTTCGGCTAGCATGGGTTTTGGTTGAATTGCATGAATTTGTGATTTTATGAAATAAGGACTAAATTGCAAAAATGTTGAAATGTTAGGGGCAAAAATGTAAAAGTGCCTTAATGTGTGTTTTTGGATTGATTTGAATAAAGAGATTATTAAATAAGTTAATTTTAATTATATTTAGATTAAGAAATGTGAAATACGGATTTAGATCGGGGAAAGAATAAGGTTTCAGATTAATCGACTTAATTCACCGTTTTTACATTCAAGGTAAGTTCGAATGCAATAAACATTTTTATATTTTTGTTTTAAATGCTTTGATATTGCATAAATTGTGAAAACGACCTTGCGGACATATTCGACAATGATTAGGCAAACGAAAAATCCCGGTTGAACCTTAGGAATATATTAGGATACGAATGACATGTCATTAGGGGTTACATTATGATTGGGTGCTGGTATGTACATCCTACCGGTGGCTGAGTTATCCGGCATATGTTACGGATTCTCGTCAGCTTGTGCAAGCAGACCCGTTATAGCTCGAGAGTGAGCATCATTGAGATAGCTTCGGCTATGTATTGGCACTTCGTGTGCGAGATTCATTGAGATAGCTTCGGCTATGTATTGGCACTTAGGGTGCGAGTTTCTCGAGTATCCGATTTTATTCCAAATGGTTCAACGGGTATATCGAAGATATGAAATGGTGAGAAATAGATAAGTATCAATACAGGTATGTACGGAAATTGTATATGAATTGAACATATGAAAGAATTGAGTTCATGGTTAAATAGGTGATTGAATACATGTTAACATTGTGGTTAAATATTTTGTAGTATGTTATATGCATATATTTGAATGGTAATTAAATGGTGAGTTTTGCTTATTATTTTCATACGAGCTTACTAAGCTTTATAGCTTACATTGTTTATTTTTCTGTGTTTTATAGTGAATTCAAAGCTACCTCGGACTCGAAAATCGTCGGAGATTTCATCACACTATCCTACTATCACTTTGGTACTTTTGAACTTAAGTATTGTGAATATATGGCATGTATAGGATTATGGTCATTTTGGTTATGGATTGATAATGAAATTAGCCATTTGAATTGGCTTGTAAATGTCCAAAGTTTGGCTTTGTATATAGCCATGAGAGTTGGCTTATTTTGATATAGATGATCATGTCTATATATATATATATGTGTGTGCATATGGCTTGTGTGATGTGTTGGATGCTAGTTATGTGATGCTTGTTGATAATAGATGATATGAATAGTAAATGGTTGAGTTAAATATTTGTATGCTAGTGAATCTAGGCAAATAATGCATATTTGGAATTGGTTATTTTGATGTATTGTAAAAGTGAGTTTTGGTATGAAATTGGTTGGTGTATTGTGGCAAATGTGTGACTTGTAATGGATGGTATTAAAATGGCATAAATTGAGTTTGATTGGAGTTGATTTATATGCCTAGTTATGCCATGTTTTGTGCCATTTGGGTTGATGTAATTATATGCAAATTTGGGTAGCAAATTGGCTTTGTAAATAGCCTATTTTTGTCTACACGGGCAAAGACACGGGCATGTGTCTCAGCCACGTGTGACACACGGTCAAGTTATACGGTCGTGTGTCCCCTGGTGTTGAATTAAAAATCAAGTCAGTATGCTTCACACGGCCCAGTACACGGGCCTATGACTTAGCTGTGTGGCATAAGTTAGTATATCCTATAGGTTTGGCATGGCCTGACAGACGAGCGTGTGTGGCCATTCTTAGGGTACACGGGCTATCACACGAGCGTATGTGTTGGCCGTGTGACCCAAGTCAGAGAGTTACATAGGGTCGAACACGGGTTGGGACACGGTCATGTGATTCCATTTCGAATGTCCACACGACCTGTGACACGGGTGTGTCTTTGGCCGTGTGAGACATGTGTGTGTCCCCTGTACTTTGGAAAATTTTCTAAGTTTTGTAAAAATTTCCTGAGTTGTCGGTTTAGTCCCGAACCTTTCCGAATGCACGTTTTGGGCCTCGTAGGCTCATATTAGGGATAATGTGAATAATTTTGGATGATGATTAATTGAATTTGAAAGATGTATGTGAAATGTATGATTATTTGTGCTATAAGTTCGGTAATGCTCTGTAACCCTATTCTGGCGTTGAATAGGGTGAGGGATGTTACAATTGGCCTATTGGGTCACAACACTTATAAAATGTGTTGAAAAATACTTATTTTATTAATATTTATTCTTATGGCCTAAATACTGAAAATGAAATATAAAATACTAAATTGCTTAGAAAACAAGCTTCTTAAGTGTAGAATTGCCCTGAATTAACTATTACATTTGACTGCAGGTTAAACACCGACTTGGACTAATCCAAAATGAATGTATTTGTAATTTTTTTTTTAAGCTTATCGATAATGACTCTATCTACTAATTGGATAGTCTCGTATTCCTTTTGGATTGGTAAACTTTTTTCTTTTGTTTTTATACCATAACTAGAAAAGGCATTTAAAGTTTCGAATGTTGCTTTTTATATATATAAATTTGGTTGGTTGGAACTTTTGGAAGAGTCCAATCATCCCACATTTGGGGAACATTTTCATAATGCTCTTGTTCATTGAGAGCGTTATTGGAGGTTTGATTAGACTCTTGGGAATGGTTGGTGGTAAATGTAACACCCTATACTCAGCCCAGTCGCCGAGCTCGAATATTAGGATGCCACACCACCATCTCACAACATACACAGTACAAATGAGCTCATTATTAAAGAAACATCTTCCATTTTAACATACGCACAAGTTATGAGTCAAACTTACTCTAATCATCCTTAATACATATTAAACATACATCAAATAGTCTTACAAATATGATTTAAACATGTATAGGGTTCATTTAGCAAAATTTCAAAACTAACTACGTAAGTATCAATACTGAAACAAAAGTACTAATATTTCCTTTAAATGGTATCGATACGGATTGGAAAATCGGTACCAAAATAGCATTTTGTTTCTTGTCTAAAAATTAAATTCCAAAAAAATACTGGTACATTTATTAAAGTATCGATTATTTTACCCTGAGTATCGATACTCGTATAAGGTATCAATACCAAATTACAATTATGACTTCCTGCACATCAAAATATCACAGAGGTATCATTTTTAAAACCCAAATATCGATACCTCTGCTTTAGACACCAGAAATACAACATAATAAGGCAAATTATCCATCCTAATCATAAACCATTCAACATGTAACTAATACATTGTCAAATAAACATCATAATGACCACAATAATAGTTCAACCATCGAAAACATGTCCAAGTAACCAAGCGATATAACAAGAACAATATCCATAAATCCTAATAATTGATAAGCTATGAAAATAACCAAAATGTCATGGCAACATTTATGCAATAGTTCTACCACATTGCCTTTATTTCCCAAATCATGAACAAATAATAAATCATCTAGGAAGTGTTACTAGAGACTCGCTTGGATCAATCCCTTGGAACCACACCGCTCACATCGGAACGTTTCTAATCTGCAATGGGTTAAAGGAGTGGGTGAGCTTAACAAGCTCAGTGAATGTCTAGAGCAACTACCATGCAAACAATTCATCAAGCATTAACGAACATCCATTTAGCATAATTACAACATCTTAACTTTATTTGCATATTACTTGTTCATGCATCTTTCAATGATTTATTTACATAATAATCACATATCATTTAAACATACACCACAATACTCATAAACATATTCATTGATAATTTGACACTTGAGCTATAAAATATAAGATTTGTCTCTATAACCACTCATCAGATACATGGATCTCCAACACACTAAATGACTCATAAAGTCGAACATATCCCAAAAGTGAAGCATATAGCTAACACTCTCCATCACACCAAACATGTCCCGTTGAATGGAGCTTACCTCACATTCCTTTATCTCTCCAACATGTCCCAGGGCCTCAACACCCAAATCACATAACACATATAGGTGAATACTCACAATTCTATGGCATGCCAACTATATCTAACGGTTTCAAGGTTTACAAGGCCAAAATATCCGTTATTAACACACACATTTACTTATCATTCACTGCACTTTATCTCTACATAATCACATTATAAGCACAACATATCCGTTGTCATATGGCACATAAAACATGCTCACAACCAACTCTTTTTGAATATCCATCATAAGCTTATTACACATATCACAAATGTCACATTATAATCACAAATTCACAACACATTTCCACATATAAATTCATGAGTATGAGAAAGCTTACACTTGGGATTTAGAGTAGGGATTTAGGCTACTTCTAAATTCCCAATTAACACATTGAATCATGTCCACAAGCATTTATTCCAAACACTCATCAATTATACTTTCGTCGAAATGCCGAAAGCTCAGACTAGTCTTTCCTTAACTCGTAAATGGTCTTAACGAATCTGAAGCTTCAACATAATAAATCATACAACAACACATTCAACAATCAGCTAAGGACTCAACTTAAGCAATCAAAAACATAAGCCTAAGCTAAGTTCTCAAGTAACCGAAACCTTCAACATAGCAAACTTAAATTCCAAATATTTCGGTCTATACTTAATATTTTCATCTAAAACTGATTCTGTTCATCTGATTATTCACCTATGACAGATTCTCAACCTTTAAACTACACAACTACTCAATTATGGTATCGAAATTTTCGACATGTTCATGGTAATTTTAACGAAAATTAATTATAACTCAAGAATTATTTAACGAAAAATTTAAAGTAAATTTAGAATCCTTCTAATTACATCAAAAATAATTGAAAAACACTTTGAAACCACGTTTTTACACAAAATCTTGAAATCCACCATTAACGATCCAATTTTCAACTTTTATTCAAAACATGTGATTTAATAATTAAAAGCTTAGTTTTAAAGACTAAATAACATTTAAAACTATTTAAGAGTTGAATCGTTACCTTAGTTTATGAAAACCAAGCGTTTGATAAAAAAACCCAAAAACTTAACAATGGAGAAATCTATGGTGATTTGGGTGTTTTTCTTGGAATTCTATTGAAGTTTATGGCTTGGGTAATGATAGAAATTAAAGGATTACAGTTTGGAAGATCAAAATAGGCGATTGAGGTTGGGGTCTCAAAGGGATGGCACAACAAAAAGGAAGAGAATGTTTCTTTTCTTTTCTTTTATTCACGTCAAAACTAGGGTGAAAAGTGGGAAATATGAGCTGATTTTAAATTTTGGTTTATTTGCCTTTTAAAAGCTCAAAATTTAGACCTTTTTACAAATCAGTCAACTTTCCAAATTAAAGGTCATTTGAACATCTTTTCCAAAAATTGATTTAATTTTCTAAAAGCTATAGTCAAAAATATTTTCGATTACCATGCTTACAAAATTCTCGAGCACACTAAAACTAATATTTGAATATACCCCTAAAACTCTTATGCCCAATTTTGGGGTGTTACAGTATAACTTGTATAAGAATTGGTTCTCCTAAGGGAAAGAAATATCTTTTTGTTTTCGAATTTCTTATAAGGGTTCTACTATCAAAATTTCTAAATTACTAAAATTGACTACAAGGATACTTTTTCCTTAACATGCCTAACTCATGGCTTCCTAGATTGTGTATCAATACTCAACAAAAATAATAATATTTTAATAAAGATAGTTAAACTAGAACTCAAAAATATTGAAAACAAAATTGAAAATTTCCAAAACTTATAGTTATTTGTTCCTCCTTGGCTTTGATGCCAAACGAGTCTCGAGGATTTGAGGATGGATGGAAGTAAGGTTTTACTAAAAATGAAAATTTTCAACATTTAATATTTTAAATGTGTTTGATAATCATTTTAATTTTTTACTTAATATAAAATTTTCAATAAAAAAAGTGTGGAATAAGGTAAGTAGGTAGGTAGCTACTTATCACTTAATGGAGAAAATATTAAGTTGATTTTATTTTATTAAAAAAATTAAAATAAATTATCTTTTTAAAAAAATGAGATATTAAAATTACCATATGTATCTTTTATCCAAAACTCTCCAAAATAATATATTATAATATATTATATTATATTAATAAGATTAAATTTTAAAAAATGAATAATCTTTTAAAATCAATCCTTTCTCTAAATTTTAAAAAATGAAAAATCTTTTAAAATCAATCCTTCCTTTTACCAAACAACATAATTATATTCAATAATTATATTTAGTAATTTATCAAACAATTTTCTAATATAAATTCAACACTTACAAAATTTAGCAATAAAAATTTAGTACTTAATTTTTCAGCATTTAAAATTTCAATTTATCAAACACACATTTAATTAATATTTTAATTTTTTATAGATGTATTTGTAATTTTTTTATAAAATAATTCTTTTTACAAATTCATAATTTAATTTGTTTTATGTGGGCCTTGTAAGAATGAAAATATAATACCAAAAGGGATGGCCCGTTTGAATTTGGATATTGAAGAGCCTGACTAAGATCTAGAAATACGGCTCAGCCCACTCAAAATCAAGAAATATTTTTGTTTGACATTTATACCCCTGAGGCATTTCCCGCCAAAACTGAAAGGAAAGAACCCCCTGGATTGGAAACTGGAATGTAGAAACTGGCTCACAAAAAATACCCATAAACCCTAAAAACGGCATAAAAATTCCTCTAAAATCTATCAAAACGATCGAAATCAAAATCAATGGCTCCTTCGTTAAATGACGATTCGCCTCCTTCAACCATTGACGAAGCCTTCACCGAAAATAATCTCCAGGTTCCTTTCCCTGTGATTGTTTTTTTAATAAAAAAATGTTTTTGTTTCATTTCCAAAAAAAATAAATCACACTTTATACGTTTTTCTGCTTGGTTCTCAGAAAAAGTCTTCGTTGTAAATTTATTTTAAAAAAATGCATGGCATATAGTTCATGGTTAAAAGTACTTATTTAGTTAACTTTGAAGATGTTAAGGTTTTGAATAGATTTTTATTAATTATTTTTCCCCAAAAAAACATGGCAGCCGTTTTTTGTTCTTCAAAAAGGATCGTCTCGGAAATCAGATAGAAAATCATCAGGAACTGGAAGAACAAGGAGAATCGATTTGTCTTCAGCATCACCAAAGAATTCTGCGAATATCGAAGACGAAAAGGAAGATGAAAACATGAACTTGAGAATGGAAGCCTTTGAATTTGTTTGGTCAAAAATTGAATCAACCATTAAAGTAGGTAAAAGTCCTAGTTTATTTATTCCTTACGCTTTAACTTTTCCCTTTTAAAAATTGTATAGCTTTGCAGGATGTTTTGAGAGTTATTAATACGAACGTGTTTAGTGAAATACAAACTTGGGTGCATCAATCTTTTGACACAATCAGATCACTTGGGACTCCCGAGTTTCCTGAAGCTACTCAATCATTCCCTATTATCACTGATGCTAATTCTAAAAGGCTATTTACTGGGCTTGTTCTTACTAGTAAGTTTTATGCTTCCTACTTTAGTTTAATGTTTGGTTGGAGTTGTTGCCCTTACCTTGTTTAACTAAAATTCTTTGGTCTATCTCGTTGGGTGCATGATGCATGCTATAAATATATCGTTTACAAAAGCTATTCTTTATGGTGTATAATGGTTGACAGAGAATATGGAGTTTGTTGATGATCTACTGACTTTTGAAGAACTTGGAAAACACTTGAAATATCAAGGATGCCATGTTGCTAACCTTTCCTCACTGGACTTTACTGCCAAAAATGGGGTTGGTGGTTGCCTAAGAAGTTTATTAAGACAGTTTTTAATGTCTTCTTTGGATGTAAGTACTGGTAACAGCTCTTTTTGACTGTTGAACGATAATTTACTTGCAGTTTGTAACTTGAGCTTGTTCCTTATTTCCCTTTTTGTTTGAGCAGCCAGCTGACATATCAATCTTAGCATCATGGTACAGAGAAGAAAACTGCAATAATCCAGTGGTTGTGATTATAGATGACATCGAGCGTTGTTGTGGGTCTGTCTTGTCTGATTTCATCCTTATGTTAAGGTATTATAGCACATCCTCTCAGTCTTTTTCAACCTGAAAGTCCTAAACTATCTCTTTATCATTTACTTATCTACTCAGATTCTCCTTGCTCCGGATCAGTCTTATGATAATGCATTATGTTTTTTTTATTTTTTATTTTATGAAACCAGACTTTTCCTTGTTCTCAATGCTTTTGACACTAGGTTTAAATTCACTTTACTATTCATCTCCTAGTATAATTGTTGCTTGCTGTTAGTTTTTGGATTCAGAGCCTTTTATCTAATATCAAGTTATTTTCTTGCTTTTATATCCAAATACATACCTAACACCTGTCTTTATTATTTGCTCTTATATCCAAACACAGTTTCTATTTTTTTTTTCTTTTGGAAGTGAAAAGTACCAATGGTAACAAACAAATCACACTCACCTAATAATCTGTATTGCACTTGCCTTTTTGTTTCTGTCAGTGAATGGGTTATCAAGATTCCTGTTATTCTAATAATGGGGGTTGCAACAACGCTTGATGCCCCGAGAAATATACTTCCTTCAAATGCTTTACGGTGCTTGTGCCCCTTTGAGTTCACCTTGGGAACCCCAGCTGAGAGAATGGATGCAGTTGTTGAGGCTGTTCTTGTGAAGCCTTGTTCTGGGTTTATCATTGGCCACAAGGTAGCAGTTTTTATGAGAAACTACTTTGTAAGCCAGGATGGAACTCTAACATCTTTTATTAGAGCTTTAAAGGTTTGTAACTCCATTTTGGCATAAATGAGGAGTTTATTCTTGGTTTTGCAGTGTTGCTGTTAACTTCTTGTGACTTTGAACATAATTGCATTCTTGCTGAAATTCTGTTTTATGGAGGTGTTTCAGATAGCATGCACTCAACATTTCTACACAGAGCCCCTGAGTGTCATTTTGCTTGAATTTGCTTCTGAAGAGGATAACTTGGTTAGTATCTTAGTATATTCTCTGACAAGGCCTTGTGCTTTTTCAATAATAGTGCATTCTTAATTCTTGACTTTTCTGTAATTTATCAGAAGGAATTTTTTAGTCTTGTTCTTTATTGTCTCTATGAATAAGCATTTGCTCTAACGATCATATTTTCACATTATCAGGTTCTTTGGCTTTTACATTCTTTAAGGATTTGGAGTACATATTTTCTTTTAAGTGATTCTAATTCAGTCTACAAATTAAGCATTAATGGCATGTAGTTACAGTTTGTTGCTACCTTTATTATTGTATGATTCCAACATATAGAAAAAGTGTCATACAATGTATAACTGATAAGTATTTTTGCTCTACTTTCTGGTTTAAAAGTCTCTTTGTTTTTACATTCTTTAAAAAAAAAAAAAAAAAAAAAACTCTGAATAAAAGGCTTTATTGCTTTTTTATTTTGTGTTGTAGGTTTTAGAAATCGAGAGGCATGGATTATCACCAGAAGTAATATGGAAGCATGTTTTTGAACTTCCATCATGTCAGAGGTATTTCAAATACCAACAATGTTACTTTTGTTGCATTTTTTGTTTATGTAAATATTTTTGAATAGGAAGTAATTACGTGATGAGTTTCCAAATCTGCAAGCAGAGTTAAACTGAACAAGCCGACTAGCGAAAGCTTGGCTCATGCTTTTTCTGAATTGAAGAGATTACAAAATCAGTGGAGAGCAGTTGTTTTGGTGAGACTTAGTCTTTTCCTTTGCTTTGATGTTCTGACATGAACTGTGACATTTTAAGGAAGGCTTTTCAGTTTAATTTTTTTTTTTTCAAATTGTAACCAGAAAATCTTTTGTTTTGTCATTCAACATTGTCTAGCATTGCTTGCAAAGCAATTGGACTTCAGCTGATGATACAGTGTTACACTGTTAGTTTGGACATGGTTTGTCAATTTATTATTATTTAATCTAACTAGAAGAAGCTTAAAACAAAGTCTATTTGATCTTGACCAAGACTGTTGGCCATATCAGAGATGTGAAAATCTGGCATTAGGTTGAGGCATTTGGCTTATTATACTGAATGTTAGGCTAAGTACTTGCTTTGCTAGCCTTTTGCCTTATTTCCACCTATAAAAACGAGCTTAATTTTGGTTTGAATTGCTGCCCTTTTTTTAGAAACATGCTTCGCTTTATGATTCCACTCTGTTCTTCATTTTACAATTTTTACTGGCTTAATCCTTTGATATGGTTACCGAGTCATCATTCAACTAATTTTCTTTTTCTTTCCTGACATATAATACATTGTAGTGCCTATATGTAACTGGGAAGGGTGAAAAAGTCAGACTGCTAGATTTATTCTGTGAGGCGATTGATCCTGAATCATACAACCAAGGAGAATTTTATACTAACATGAAAGCAGAGAAAGATCCTGTTTTATCTTCTAGTCAAATTAAGGGACATGTTATCTGTAAGGCAGTTCGTTTGGTGAGGTATGTTTCAAATTCTCATAATTCTTTTCAGTTGCAGTTGTATAGGTTTTCTATGGGTAACAAAGCTAAAAATGCTTCTCAATGCTCACTTAAGTTTGGTTGTGGTTTCTACCACCTAAATCCGTGACTAGTTCCCAACAAATTTTAACCTCATTTTTAATCTTCCTTTTCTTTTTTCTAACATATCAGTTCAATTTAATGAGTATCCTTGGTGCTCTTGTATGAGAAACAGCGGTATTTTTCTTAAATAATTTTTGTATCCTAATCCACGGCTTCTTCTGACTTCTTTCTGGTGAACCTAAAATTACTTGTCATTTAAGTTTTATAAATTGTTTTCAGTTATTTTATTTATGCTTACACTGTAAATATGATTAATAAGATTGGGTAAATACCTAAACTTTGAAAACTGGCAAACTGGAAAACATGGCTTCCCTCTGTAGTTAAGAAGTTGGAAACCGATTAATAACAAAATTCCATTACTACAAAAAAAAGGAAAATAAGAGACTTAAAATTTAGTCATTTCCCTTATTTTGTTGATCATTTGTAATGTAAACATGGTGATGGAAAATGGAAACATTTTAAAACTAAACAGATTCCTTGCTTTTGATGATGTGGTATTTGTTTTTGCATTTCATTTATTCACTGTACTGAAGTTTAAGTTCAATTAGGGATCTTTCCACCGCACAGCTTGGAAACTTGCTTAAGATATGGGAAAACCTTACTGTTGGCATTCCTGAGGTATGATACTGCATGAAGCATCATCCATGCAGATGATGACTATATCTCTATAAATTTGATACTTTCCTAGAAGAGTAGGTATCCTTCAGGTGCCTGCTTATAGGGAAATACTAACATGATTTCTTTCTAAAGAAAAAAGAACGATTTATAAATTGGTAAGGCTTATACTAGTGGCACAGCTATATCGTAATTGAAATTGTTGGTTGGCTCTGTTAGCCATAGATTTCTGTTTTATAACTGTCTCCATATTGATTATCCTGATAATAAAGTATTATTTATTCTTTTTAACTATCATCCGTTGAAGTTTAAGGGGCTTGGCTTGTCTCTTCCAATCTTTTGCATGAAGCAGCTGCTTATCAATTAGAACACTATCAATTTAATTATTAAATTTACATCCAAATTAAGTTGTGTGTTTTCTTATCATTTATGTATGATTATAATTCTTATGTATAATCTATGCTGATTGGTGAATAACTTTTAGATAAATTTCTTGTTTTAGCACACCTAGAAAGGGAGAAGTAGGGGATGGATAAACCCTCCATGCAACTTAGGATTTTGACTTGTTAGGGTCATGGAAGATATTCAGTCATGATTGCAATAAGTGTTATGGTACATGAACTAGAAACTAAAGGAGAAGAAAATTTTATAAAGTATGGCATCAAGTTTCCAAGTGCATGCACCTAAGGTAGAATTTTATTCCATTATCCTAAAGAATGGTTCCAAGGTTGTTGGACTTTGTATCCTTTTTTGATTGCTTGTCACTGATGTCAAAGTATAACATACATATGTGTAGACCCCTAGATGTTAGCATTTGAAGATTTATACTTTATACTGTGATCAGAATGCATATAACTTTTTTTTTTTACATGTATGAGAATGTCCGACTAACATTATATGACTCAGAAAAGAATAATGGACCATAACCAAGCCATCTCCTGAAAGTGTAACAATTAGGAGGATACACCATTACTTCTAGTGGCTGAAGCTTAAATGCATAGTCTTGAACAAAATCATTTTCCTGCTTATGGAGGGGTTCCAAATAAGCCTGGAAATGAGTGCAGGTCATCTTTGCTGGATCTTTTTCTGTTCTTGCATTTTTGTTGGCCCCTACTTTTATTAATGGGAGGGAATTAAAGATCCCAGGGTATTCTAATCGCAAGGTGGAAAAATGTAAAAATCACTTTATATTTGGGCATTGTTTAAAATATATTGTTCTTTGACTCATGGTTTCATGAGCAGTGCAAATGCCCGTTCAAAATGTCATGAGTGTGGAGTACTTTTCCTAGAAGTTAAAAGGAAAAAAAGAAAATGGATAACTCTTTTATTTATTAATAATATTAGACAGTAATAATACTGTAAAGATCTTGTTATAGCTACCTTTAGGGAAGCAAAACAGCTGGTTGTTTTCTACTTCTATTACAAATTCTAAAATGGATACTACCATGAAGATGATTTTGGTATGAGCTGCTAGTTAAAGGATCAATTTCAACTGGAAGTGTTTTTTTTCTAGCTGTGAATGGAGGTTCTTTTTGGGTGAAGGGGGGGGGGGGTAATCGGTCTTCTGGCTACTTTTATCTTTATGTTATTTGATCTTTATTTTTTGCATAATTGCTATAACTTTCCCTTCGACCTGACAGCTCACATGACATTAAGTTAGTTGTGTTCTTGTTATAGATAAATGGCAAGGTGAAGGAGTTACTGTCTTTACTGAATGTGGAGGATGGAAAGAGCTCAAAGAAAGATTTGACTGTAACACCCAGGTAACTACTGTTACCTTTTCAACTGCTTCAGAAAATGAATAATACCTGTGTATTTGGAAAAAATTATCATTTTATATGATAAACTTGGGATTGAAATTTCTTTTGCAGTCTTATGAATGTATGTATACCCCCTTGAGGACTAGTTTTTGATATCTTTGACTTTTTCTTTATCATAATTAGACTTTAAGATTAATCATCCTTACCTGAAACCATATGGGTTCTTGTTAGAAAGACTTTACAATGTTTCATACGGTAAAATATTTTCTAGACTATAATCAGCTTGGATTATATTAGTAATTTAACACTAAGCTTTTATTACTTTTAATATTCTCAGATAAAGACTTTTTCTGCACGTTCAGTTCCTAGTTTTGTTTGGTTAATATTTAATGTTCTCTCCTTCTAATAAAGAAAAAGACCATAGCAGTCTTTACCAACTTCTCTGTTAATATTCTTGCAAGGAGTGAATATTCTCTTCCTAGCTTCAGTAGTTGTAAACTTGTAATACCTTTTTATTTCAGAATTGACTGTTGTTACTAGTTGCCATTCTTTTCCTATTTTCTTACTGGTTCATTTTCACTGCTTTATATGGCAGGAGACACACATCTCGAATCCAATTGAATATTGAGAAGGACTCAAAATCATTAAGTGATAAGGCTGCTAACCTTATAGAGTGTATGGTTAGGTAGGGACACCCATTTCATTCATCTATCCATTATACTTGATGGAATTGATACTGCTCTATATGCATGTGATTTGATAAGCAGTTGGATGCAGCCACCTTATTGGTATTTACATTATCATGTATTATAGATATTTTATGTAGTTCTTACTTAGGGTATGTACTCTCTGTTTTAGAATTCTGGCTATTTATTTGCATTTTAGATAAAACTGGTTATATAGCCTTGGAATGTTGGTACTGTGCGGTGGAAACAATTTTCTTTTCTTGCTATATGTGTCTCTCCCATAAGTCTTGTTCACTTTATACCCTGTTTCTAAATTACTGACTTGTAATTTTTGTGACAGGGATTATATGCATCCCACTGAGTGCATACCTTCTCACGAAATTTTCTGTTTTAAAGATGTTGACAAGCTTCGACTGGTAAGCACTGAGGTTTAATTCGCATGATTTCAATATGTTGAAGCAACCTTTTCTAGAATATCAAAGAATGCTGGTTAACACAAATTCACGGCTGGTGTAAAATTGATATTTAATTTGTTATTACTTATGTTTGTTACCCATCTTCTTTTGGAATCAGAATACAGTTGTTGTCTACAAAAGTGGGCTCATTATAGTTTTATGTCTACGGTTGGTGAAAGTTAGGAATAAAACCTTGTTTGGCGTGTTTGATTGAAGCTTGAATTTGTTACAGATCATTAGGGGAAAGTAACATAGTGGAAAAAGCTGGATTTCCTATACTTGATGTAATTCTTTTGAAATGAATCAGACTTCCAATGTAACTAGAACTTTGCTAGGTTAACTGTGTTGTAACAGAAATTGTTTGTGTTTACATATGTTGTATGCGTGCGTGTAAATGAATCCCATGAGGAAAAGTACAAAACAGTTAGCTAGTTATTGCTTTTTCTAGGAAACAACTATTTTAGGCCAATTTTCCCATCTTTCTGTTACCAATTAATTTCTTATAAAGGTAAAGGCCTGGTAAAACCAGTCCATCAGAGTTCAAACCAAAGAGAAAGTACACTTGAGGCTAAAATTTACATGCTTGGTGATCCATTCCAACTGGTCAACTTTATTAGGTTGAGTTATTTAATTTTAAAGAAAATTCAACTGCTTTAGCATAATTACTTGCATGCATAAATAGAAACAGGAGAAAGAAACTTGTTACTATCACCATGGGTTTGACTTGTCACCTCAGGATATTCCTGAAGTATTATGGTTGAGATCGAATACAAAGTAATTTGTTTTGCTTCTGAAATGTTATGCAATTCTCTACTTCATGTTAATTAGAACCAAGTTCCTAGTGTTGAACTCTTTGACCCTGTAACCTGATTATGCATCTTAATTAGTTTGAGAGAAGTTACAATCAATAATATTTTTGCATGATGATGAATATGAAATATAGATACTTTCTCATATGTCCTAGCTACTGTAATTTTGGCTTAGTTTTACTCATTTCAACAAAACTTCTCTTGGAAGAAGTGTGAATTGACCAAATGGAGCTTTCTCGGTGTTGTCTAATTCTGTCTTTATCTGGTGCAAACTTAATTAATATCCTACTATTACCTGTTGGGATGTTTGAATTTAAAAAATTGCCTAATAAATTGTGGTGATAGCTTTGCCAGCAATAGTGGTGTATGGAAATCTCATAATGCACAAATGCTGCTACTGACTTTTAAATATATATATGTAGAATGTAGAGTATTTCTGATAAGTTCTAAAACTTCTGCAGGAACCTAGTGATTCTGGAGTTCTGTTTCTTTGATTCATCAAAATTTCTCAAAAGTACAAACTAGCCTTTATTGTCTACATGAAAATAGGAGCGCTATTACACGCTGATGGAAATTGTTCATGTTTATGTTGTGGGCTTGCATCTTTTTCACAGTTTTAAAAGAGTAAATGACGATAAATGAACGTTACCTTTGATTGTTTAGTTCAAAAAGCCTTCTTGTACATCCCAATAAGTCATACCAGTATAGGAACTTTTTTTTGGGCAGACAGTATAGGAATTTTTATAAGCAATATCTATAGCATCACAATTTCTCGTTTTTCTTGTCCCTCTTTTTCGTAAAGTTTAACTTTCATCCTACTTTACAAGTTCTTGGGATTTAAATTTTAGTGTTTCTAAAGATCTATATTTTGATTTTGTTTTAGGCACTAATTGGGGACCCTAGAAGAAGGATTCAAGTTGATCTTCTTGAATTCCAGAAACTCCTCTGCTGTAGGTGCTGTACCAGCAGCAGCAATGCCCTATTACCATCCATGCATGATACGTCCATTATGTAAGTACTTTTTGCATTTTCAGTTATTGAAGAGAATGATAGTATAACTTTAATGGTAACCACAGTCTATTGGAAATCATACTTATGATTCCCAGATTGTTAATGGATAGCATCTTCTACCCAATTACATTAATTGAGTTATGACTAACGTTTGAATGGATTGGATTTAGTTTTTATCCTTTTGGTTCTTCTGCCCATTCATTTAAGACTAGATTGGTGATCTGTTCATTTTATCAATAAAGCATCTTTTGTCGGTAATGAACAAGGTTGCTGGATCTTTTGTCCTTTTCTCTTGGTTCTTCTAATGTTGTAGTTGATGGTTGTTTAAGCATTTCAGACATCAATGAATTTACATATTTTTCTTTATTGTCTCCCTAATGAAGTGATAAGTGATATATTTTAAATTCTCAGCAGCCTTTATAAAAAAAAATAGTTTTCTGCTTGTCCCTGCTCACTGCTGCTGTTAATAATTCCCCTCCTTCCCTTTTTGGTTTCAAGTTCTCAATGAGAAATTGGACGTAGTATAATATCAATTGCTTCAGCTTTATGGTTTCTGATTGGTAGAGGAATAAAATATAAAGGCTTTTTATTTTCTTTTTTTCCTTCCTCTCAGAGAATTTAATGCTTAATTTGATCCAAACCGTGAAAGGGTGCTTATGTCAGTGTGGTAACATCTTTAGCACTTTGTTTTAGATATATTGGTGTGTCCTTTCCAGTTTAGCACTAAAAGTTATGTTGTTTTCTTCTTAATGAACACAACATGCAGGTCTATTACAGTATGTTTTAGCTTCGTAAAGTGCTTGTTATGATTTATGAGCTAAAGGATTTGAAGAGATACATTTTCTTCCCCCACTTTTTCCAGACTTGTCCGCTTTTAGTATATATGCAGTTTTTCTTATTCTTATTAAGACATAGAATGCCTTCGTTGAAACTTTTGTTTTTGCCATCATGTGGTTTTAGGTATAAACTCGCTCAGGAGCATGGTGATCTTATCAATCTCCACGACTGGTATCAATCATTCAAATCAATAGTTCTCTGCCCAAATAGTAAAAGGAAACCAAGGCAGTCCCCATTACCAAAGAAAAGAAAAGGCATAAAAGAAGCAGAAAGCCAGAGTGAAGCTTCTATACAGTATCCTTTGCTGTACCATTCTTCTATATTTATTTTCAGTAAGTTGATCTAGTATATTTCCTTTGCCATGCATTGCAGCTGGTTGAGAGATGCAGAGTTGCACTGTTTGACTGATAAAAAAATTGCGTTAAGTCATATTTAGGGTATGTTTGATTGAATGGGGGAGTGGAAGGATGGAAAGAGTAGAGTGGAAAGATGGAAAAGTAATAAATTTTAAGCATGCGTGATAAGAGGGAAAAGGAAGAAGAAAATATGAAAGATGACTATTTTTAATGCATAAATCTTTCTAAATTGGAATTATAAGAGAGAAAATTAGATAGATATAAACTAATTGTGCATATTTTATTTTTTGGAATTTTCATTTTTTTAAATATCTTTCCACCTTATCAACTTACGATTGAAAATGGAAAGAAAAAATAATTTTCTTTCCATCCATTGCTTAGTAAAGTTGAAAAAAGATATTAAAGAAAATGAAAATTCCCATTGTCACAAATCTTTTGTAGTTAATGCATTCATTTTTATTTAGTAAAACTTCCCATAATTTGATCATCTTTGGTTCTCATGATCTCATCCATCTTTTATCTTTTATCTGTTTTCCTGTTTGCTCTGTCTCAGGTCATTTATGTAACTCTAGAAATGTATGATATCCAAAATCTTTGTTTTGTTTTTATGAGGGGTAGGGGTAGTGATTGTCTAGTGATTGAATCCAGGAGTGGTGTCAATTGAGACTTGAACACAAGGCTTTTGCCACTCCACTTGAGGCTCAGTTGACTATTTATTTTTAAACTATCCATGTTTGACACATGCAAATATGGGTATGGAGATATGATTTTCTAGATATATGAAGAAAACTTGGAAAAACTGTCTGAAACTTTTCTCTTGGGTAAACATAGCTAGAAACCATAGACAGGCTCAGCTCAAGCTTCTTTCCTGAAAATAGTGGCCAGTTTGCTCTTACTATACATTACTTTGCTGCTAGTGTATGAACTCTTGGACTGCAAAATCATGTTATTTTACTTTTCAACTTACGATTCCTATCCTGCGTATAGCCTGTCTTCACCTACCATAGCCTCCCTGTTTCTAGTTCTGTTTACCAGCTGTAGTTTAAGATTTCTAACAAGTTAAAGAAAGGATTTGAGAATCCTTGACCATTCTTGCTATAGAGCACGGTTTTGCAGGGCAGTTACTGAGCTCCAAATTACAGGGCTTCTTCGAATGCCCAGTAAAAGACGACCAGATTTTGCTCAAAGGGTGGCCTTCGGGCTCTAACATTCATACATCAATATATGTAGGTAAGTTTTTGCTTGGAATTGTTTCTTTTTATATATATATATATATAAACTGTTGTTTTTTTGGTTAAAATGCAAATTGATATGTGATTCTTTTGCAACAATGCAGTTATCTGGGTACTTGTGGTATTGTCAAGTGGCCCAAACAATATGAGGCACTTCCAAAAGGAAGTTATTGAAGGAACTAGATTCGATAAGTTTGTCTACCCATTTTCTTTCATGGAAGGTGAATACTTAAATTTACTTGTATAAATATATTAATATAAATTTTATCTTTTAATATTTAATATTTTCTAGACAACATCATAATAGATTTGAAAACTAACAAGGGTTGAACTTGGGTATCACTAAAAAGTTTGACGACATAATAGTCTTGGTTGTCCGGTTTGTTCTATCTAATATGATTTATTATACATTGAAAAAGTTTAAATGATTTAATTTTTTTTCAATTTATTAAAATAAAATTAATTTTATGAAAATTATTAGTTTTATTCATAGTTCCTTTTTAAAAATTCAATTTTAATACGACAATCGATGGTACTAGACCGATATTTAATTTCAATTTTCTAATACAAATTTCTAAATCTTATTATAAAATTTATATTAGTTGATCAATGGTCATTACATTTTTTTTAATGTAAAAGAAAAAGAGAAAAAAAAAAAGAAAATAAACTATGGCCAACTATACGGTAGTCTATGCGCAGCAGCCTTGTTATTCCAGGAATTTTTTGCTACACCTTCGTGTGATGATAGCTCCGATTGAACTGAAAATGTAGTCGTTGAAGCCTTTGATGTCTGCTACGAGTGGTTCTAGTTTCCAACTTACAGTTACCTTATCCAATAAAATAGCCTGCCATTTCTTGTTCAAATTCCTGCAAACACGTGACAAATTCATTACTCATAAAAGGATAGAACGTAGAGGTAGTGGTGATCTGCAGTGCAGTTTAGTATCTGTGTCCATTATAATGTGCGGTAGATTATTATTTGGTTCCCGCCATTTTCATGAGCTATAGCAGCACCACCTGTTAGACCCGAAGTCCTATTGGTGTACATAGAAAGAACCACTTATTATTTCCACAAGACTTGACATCGTTAATTATTGGGACTGTGTGCTCCGGTAGCTTAGATCCCGAAGGAAGGGGGCGATCTTGGTCTTTAAAAGCGCTGATATATACGTTGGGCATAGCACTTGGCTTTAAACATCGTTCGACCAGGATCTGGTTCCTCCGCAGAAAATAGCTTCGCATTTCCAGATTGCCAGTAAGGTTACTACTATATTTATGTATACCCACCTATTTTGGTCACTATGCGTGTTCATATTCTTAATTTCCCAACCCAAACCCGTAGGTCATCGTGCAACTACCAAACCACACACCTTGCAAAAGAACAGTTCCTAATGAAATGATTGGTAACTCTAGAGAGTTATCTTCAGTATTTTTAGACTAATAATTCATTTAAATTTTAAGTGATTGATTACAAATTTTGAAATTTTTATTATAATTCTATCATGTTGAATGATATTAAGATAAATTTGTTATTTTTTATATCCTAAACACATGAATTTTACAGTTTTGAAGATAGTTGGTGCATCGGAAGAAAAGACTGTCTTGAAATTTACCTATTAATGCTCAATGCGATAGCATTTCTACACCATATGCCATGCAGAATTGAGTTGATATATGGTCATTCTTGGATGTCCCAAATAAGTTTACTGGATTTTGGCAACTCTCTTGACTCAACTTTAAAATTGGGTTAACAAAAGTGAACAGTCTGTTAAGGAAGAAAGAACCCAAACCGTCCACTAGGGAGGAAGAGGCCCAACCGTCCATAGAGGTGCCCAAAACCATAATCAAAAGACTAGGTAAACATGAGAAATCAGCATGAATCAAGCAACTCATGTTTACCAAACTTTTGATGAGAATTCCGCACATTAAGGAGCAATTGTGCAAAGGAGCGAAGCAGAAGGAAGGAGGAAAGAAATTACAAATTGTGCTATGGAGAAACACTAGATTTGTCTTCTAGTTTCTTTCCCCTTAATCTTTTTATTTTGTTATGAATTGATGACCATGATTGCCAATTATTTTTCTGCTTTTAATTTAATTAAAATGACTTAATTTTGTTGATGTTAGATTGATTGCATTCTTTTAGCTTAGATTGTTATTATTCTGTTAATGATATTATTTGCTTTGGTTGCTTATTCATTCAAATAAAAATATGAACATGCTACTCATGCATTATGAATGTAGGGTAGCAATTGAGCTAATTATTTAATCCAAACAATATTGTAATTAATTGCCATAATATCTGAAGGGTGCATGTTTGATCACTTAAAGATTAAATTAGTAATAATATTAAACAATAATGTTACCTTGCATAACCCTTGTATGATGCATGCTTATGAAATTGTAAAATTGCTTGAACATAGAAGTATGCTAGAGGAATTTAATACTTAACTAAGTATGACTTCATAATTTATTCATATTGGATTAATAAATAGCCGACTTGTCATGGTTTTCTTCCGTAACTTCATTAACATTATTTTAATAATTCTAAGTTAATCTAACTCCTCCATGTTATAGTAATTAAAATTTGTAAATTGCTACGTGTTATTTTGTGTTTACATTTTTATTTATTTTTAGCATACTTAGTAATTTATTTAGGTTAATTAGTCAATTAAAATCACTCTTAATTATTTTTACTCACCAACTTGTCAAGTGATAAATTTCGTAATATTTACCTATACAGTTCTTGTAAAGACGATATTTTTTTACTTACTACTTTATTATTTATTGACAACTGTGTACATTTACACATATTCGAATATTTCGTAACAATGATTTACCAAGCACAACGTATTCCTCTCGTCTCAAGTGCGAAGCCAGGGGGCTGGCATGGGCCCCGACCCCTAAAATGTAATATTGCTATTTAGTTTAAAATTTTTTAAAAAATTTTAATTAGTAAAGGTAAAATTACACTTTGCCCCCCCTAAAATTATAAAAATTTGATTTAATCCTTTATAAATTATAGAAATATAAACTATAAAAAATTAAAATGTAATTCGACTCCCCTAAAAAATTATTCTAGCTTCGCCCGTGTCTCGTCTAATAAATTAATGTCCCAAAGCTAGATAATGATGGAATAACTTACAAAGAAAAACCATGATTTTGAAAGGAATATTGAGTTTTCACGACTTCTGCCAACTAAGTTGATAGTTGGCTACGAAGCCAGCTTGTTCCTCGTATTATAATCACTTTTCACCTTGGGATTCCCTTGAAAGTGGAAATACCTTCAAAGATCGAGAAAGCACGTGATTTGAGCTAATGAGTTTACCGAGTTGCTTCTATATAACATCGGTGTGCCAAGTCTTCAAACAGGGGTTAATGAACCGATGACAACTCAATTCTTGTCGAACATAAGCTTGATCAGAGTGTAAAACCAAGGAGAGAGAGACAAGTTCCACTTGATTTTAAATATTCCATGCTATTATTCTTACTTTATCGTAAAAATTATGAAGAGAATTATGTTTATATCATTGGTAAAGATGTATGAATTAACTATTTTAGTTAATAATATTTTATGTGATCTAACGAAATTAATTAATGAAGGATTTATATACAGAAAATTATCATTTTAAGCAAATAATTTTTTTTAGAGATATACTTAAAACATAGAAGATTAATAATGAGGGAAGCAACTAACGTATATAATTATTATTAATTATTTTTGGGTACATTTTCTAAGCATAATTTTGAAACTTTTGGTAGGGCTATAAAATAACATAGTGTTTGATGAATAGTTTATGAGCATTTTGATTTTTGTCATGAACATGAATAAGATTTTGAGGCTCGTTTATTAAACGAACTGAATACAAACAAAACTTATTCAGTTCATTTATTTTCATGAACAAACTCTTTTATGTTCGTTTTACAAATTATTTAAAGCTTGTTTATTATTCCATTAGTATATATTAATAACATTATTATGGTTTCTATGCTTTTTTATTATTATTTATAATATAATTATTTATATTTATATTTGAATATTTTATATCTAAAATATATATACAACAATTAATATTTATAAATATGATTATTTATTATTTGCTTATTTGTTTATTTATTATTCATGAGCATTATTCGTGAACATGTTCAATTATATGTTCATGAACATGTTCGAGAACATTAAACGAATGAACATGAAAACACATTAGTTTAAATAAACGAACGCAAACAAAATTTTGAAATTCTTAACAAACACGAATTAAACATGAACAAATTTAAAAATAAACAAATGAACATGAACAAAAAATCATTTATCCAAGCTCGATTCATTTACAATCTACTTTTAGGGTTGTATTTTCCACTAAGATACATAATGATTATGGTAATGATAATAAAAATCGGATGTTAAATTGTTGATTCCTTAACGAATTTACGTGGAGTACCAAATTGTGATTGTAGACCACAAGAGAATCAAATGTGTTTTTATCACAAACACAATCTAAAAAGGAAAGTCTTAGTGAATCAAAATCAATATATATATATATATATAACACATTAATAATTTTAGAAAGAAATGTACATTAATTAAGAGTAGGATGCATAACATAGTTAGCTTTATTAGTCATAAAAACGAAAAACATAAAAATACGTAGCATAATCATTAAAAGAGTATGAAGTTCCCCTAGTCCTACATGAACTAAAGTTACTACCCTTCTTTGCAAGTGCATCAAATGCACCTATTTCCCTCACGCAAGACATGCAACAACCAATTATGCGAAAATGTCTTCAAAATAATCCTACAATCATCAACTAATGGGTCAAGCATAATTTTATTCGTAGAGGTACTCCTGCTCAGACTAATAATTGAAGTAGAACCAACTTCAATAATTAAGTGAGAGACGTTGAGGTCCTTAGCAATCTCGCAGTGCCCAAATCTCCGTAAACGTATTAGTTCTATACCCTATATATTGGTGGGAACTAGCCACCCATTTGCCTTCATAGTCTCGGATCAAAACATCCATTCCTACCAAACCTAAACTTTCCAATGAAGATATGTCACAGTATAGTTTATCCCAAATAGGGATGTTGCCATTTAGCTTAAATTAGGTTTGAGAGGTGTGGAGGATAGAGCAAAGTATTCAGTTGCAGAGGCCAACAACGTAGAAATAATGATATGCATAATTAATGGTCTCTTAAACACAACTACATTTCTAGCAAGCTAAATATTTCTAATAAATTGATGCAAAAAGATTGTTAGATTTAGTGTTTTAAGTGTAGTATATTTATTTTGTATATTTGTATTTTTTGAACAAATTGATTTAATAAAATATCCATTAATTACATTAATAGTCTTTGTATATTGTCCTCGATGTTTTTGCACGCAAAGCAAAATTAAAGCAAATATTAACTCACAGTTATCTAACGTTTAACTAATACTAAGCGGTATTATCTGGTCGAATCGTAATATACGGAAAAGCAATTTGTATTAGTAGATAAACCTAAATATATCCTTAGTCTAATCGGAAATAAGCAAACTGATTCAAAGACTAATATGTCATCTATTATGTCCAATTGGGGAGATGTTTTATTTTGAGCATCAGAGTGAATGATTCATAGAAGATAGAGACATAGATGTGACTGACTAGACTGATAGTACATCGGACAGGACCCAAGTAGAATATATCCTAGATCCATTTACGGATTTATTCAGTTGTAACGTTCATAGAGTGACATATCTTAATCCTGAGTGGATGATGAACTATGCATGTGTGACTCGTATACTTTGATGTAAGTAAAAGCTTGAGTTCAAATAAATAAGGAACCGAAAGCTAGAGCGTTGGGTATATAACTTCTACAGAATGTAGCATCATCCACAATAGTGGAATTCATAGACCAACTAATGGGAAAATGATACCTCTCTTCGATATTACATGATAGATGAAAAGTAAATGTGACCATGGATTGTAACACCCCTTACCCGTATCCTACGCCGGAACCGTGTACAAGGCATTACCAGACTTAACAATACATTCTACCAAATCTCGAGCCACAAAATTCACTTATAAATTAAACTTTAACAAACACATGCATACACAAGCGTTTTAACTCCATGACCAATATGAGCCACAATTCGTGGCCAAATACAGAATAATCCTTATTACCGTTATGATGCAATACATTTGGTCAAATTAATTAACGCATATACAAAATGGCTTAGTCAAGCCCCTATACATGCCATAACTTAAATCATTTATAAATAAAGATACCCATAGATAGCTTGATAGTGTAAAGCGATCTCCGACGACCTCCAGCCCGAGTTGTTTAATAGAACTCTATAACATGGCAAAGAAAAGGGGGTAAGCTTATAAAGCTTAGTAAGTTCACATGTAAAAATAATAAGCATTAGCAATGAATTTAGCTTACTACTAAGCTGTCATAACTTCCATAAATAATGCTAAGTTCTTACTTTCCCAACTTACTCTTTTGTAGCTTTACCAAAGCCTCAACGTGACAAATCCTCACAACAAGTTCTCAAATTGATACAATCATTAAATCACATGCTTATACCTTATTACTCATGTTCACATTAATATGTCTACTTGACCCGCTGTCACTAAATCATTTATTTCTTGAGATACAGAGCTCTGAATTAAAACCACTAATTTTTCTTGAAACTAGACTCACATATCTTCATACCATAAAATTTCTAGAATTTTTGGTCCTGCCAATTAGTATAGTTTATTCATTAAAATTTCCCCTGTTTCACTGTTCGACTATTCTGACCTCTCTTCACTACGAATCAATTTTCTCCTCGTACAAAATTTAGATGACATTCTTGTTTAGTTCATTTGAAACTAGACTCATTCAGGATTTCAGGAATATAAATTATATCCCATAATTATTTTTGTAAAATATTTGATGATTTTTCTAAGTCAGAACAGGGGATCACGTAATCATTCTGAACCAGTCTCACAAAAATTCAAATATATTAGAATATAGAATTTCTTTTCTTTCTCTATTTCTTTTTTAGACTCATCAAGCTATAATTATATATCTCATTTAACTTCTAATTCAATTTCCACTATTTTTGGTGATTTTTCAAAGTCACCCCTCTGCTGCTGATTAAACTATTTTATCTCAAATTTCATCTTTTTCAATAAAATTTCTTATTATCAACTTTCAAGATAATACTCATCCATATTCATCTTATCAAAATTCAATCACATATCTAAATCATAATTCAAAACTCAAATATACATATTCCGGTATTATCCCACAGTTCTTTTCACGTTAAATTTCATTTAGCAAACTTGTTTCTCCCGGTGAACACTTCGGAAAATAACAATATCCGGTGGTTTTAGCATATAGCTCCACCTTTCTGAATTAAATATACATCCATGGTATATCCACTTAGCACCACGTTTTCAATCAACATGTAATCGTGGCATATCCACTTAGCACCACGTAACATGTATAACCGTGGCATATACACTTAGCGCCACGTTTTTATTCCAATCCGAAGATTCATCCGAGATTTCCTCATTCATTTCATCATCCACAAATTACAATTTTTATCAATCAAACATATGATATTGCTTCTCATTTCATATAATATAATAAAATATCAAACATAAATGAAAATAATACATTATTTACATATCACTTACATTCTTGCACTCACTTGCACACATTATTACTTGCCTTTTCATTTTACAATTTTATCACTTTACCAGGAACACTTGTACATACGTGCCACTATGAATGTAGCCGGAACTACCACTGATTTGTAGTCGAAGCTACCACTTTTTACTTGTTAACTTGGTAATACTTGTTGAAATATTTGCAACTAGTTAATTATGATTCATACAATAAATAAACAATTTAACATACACATAATAATGTATTATCTACATACAAACTTACATAATTACATTCTCAATCTCATCACATCATCAATTTAACTTATCCTCCCCAAATTATTCTATTCAATACTTTCTTGATATTATACAAAGCCATCTTCCTAATTTGTTCTTACATGTAAACTTATACCAATTCTCATTAAAATGTCGAGTCATTATCGAACATTATAATTATATTGGAAAATCAATACTAAAGTGTTCATAACTGAAATTTCAATTTAACACTCAAACTTGCATCATTAAATGCTTATTAAACATATGAACTTACCTCGATATCAAAACGGCCATTTTACCAACTTTTCCGATTTTCAATTTTCCTCCCGTTCTAGGTCCAAATCTCGTTTTTCGGTGTCTAAAACATCATATTTCACTTATTTAATTAATGTACTACTCAAAACAGTCCCTAACTCAAACTTTTGAAAAATTACAATTTTGCCCCTAAACTTTTGCATAATTATGATTTTGCCCCTAGGTTCGAAAATTAAACTTCATCCCTTATTCTTATGTTTTATAACATCCTAATCATTTTCCCCTTCTATGGCAACATCAAATTCTTGCTCTAGCATGCACTTATGTACATTAGGTATTTTTGCCAATTATGTCGTTTTACTCGTTTTCACTTAAAATTGCTTAGTAAAAGTTGTTTAACATAATTCTAAGCTTCATATTCTTCCATAAAAAATCAAAATAAACACATTTCACCTACGAGTATTTTTCCAAATATGAACCCTAGGTTAAATTATTGCTAGAATAAGCTAAATCAAGTTACCGGGACTCCAAAAACGTAAAGAATATGAAAAACGGGGCTAAAATGGACTTACCATGAAGCTTGGAAAGCTTGAAAACCCTATCCATGGCTTCCCACATGTTAAATTCGGCCTAAGCTTGAAGATGGACAAATTTGGCATTTAAAGTTTGTTTTTAATTCATTTAATTCACTAAATTACCAAAATACCCCTTAAAAAATCTTTTGAAACATACCCATCCATGTCCATTTTTGTCCACTAACTTAAAAAATGGTCTAATTATCATTTAAGGACCTTCAATTTAAAATTTGAAAACAATTGGACACCTCTAACATGTAGAACTCAACTTTTACACTTTTTACAATTTAGTCCTTTTGACTAAATTGAGTGCCCAAACGTCAAAATTTTCGAATGAGATTTTCACGTAATCATTCCATGAAATTGTAGACCATAAAAATATAAATAAAATAAATTTCTCAATATCAGATTTGTGATCCCGAAACCACTGTTCCGACTAAGCCCAAAATCGAGCTGTTACATGGATCGTTTGTCTTTGTGATAAATGACTTAAATACTATTTTATATTAATAGACTTTTTCATGAAGGAAGATGTAATGGTTACCATGAGATAAAATAGGATCATATTGGGAGAAAGAATTTATCCCAAAAAGATTAAGGATAACTTATGAAGGTAACACACTTATGACAAGATCATTGAACAAACACTTATTAAGTAGCTTTCATAATGGTATGTAATTAAGGGGAGTTCAGTCATGATACTATAGTGGAATGACTTCATAACTAAATATGTTTATAATTAATAGGCGAAAAGCTGAAACTTAATTATAAATTATTTGAGCTCTAATTATAAATGTACAATCGATCCCTCCACTAGCTCGTTGAAACTAGAAATGGGTGGCAAGTAGAACCAAATGAACAGAAATGAATGGAAATGATGAAGTTAGAGAAATGGGTTGCATTCACAAATGAATATGTTTTCTCACTAGGTATAGAAAAGACTTGAAAATTAATTTAAGGTTTTTAGAATATTTTTTAATTAATTATAATTAAATAATTGACGTTCAAAAATAGAATTAAATTATTTAGTAATTATGAATTTGTTGAATGAGAAAATTAAATATATTTCCTCATAGATTATTTTACGGTAAAGTTGTCATGACTTTAACGAAATTAGAATTGGGTTGAGAAAAATATTTAATTAGAAATTAATTTAGTGAAATTAATTAATTAATATTTATTTTTAGAAACAAAAAATAAGTATTGGTTGAATTAAATTATAAAGTGTTGGGTCAAGAGCCTAACTCTCTCTTAGCTGGACCAGGGGAGTGTTTTCTATTTAAATAATATTATTTATTTAAACCTTATTCGACCAGGATTCTTCTATCTCTCCCTATCGATAGATGATACTGGTTGACCTAAAAAAATACACATCTTGAGTATCTAGTTATCGTTTTTCTGCTAGAAAGTAGTAGGAATTTATTAATTAAGAATATATTCTATTTTCCAGGAATTTTTATCCTTACCTATTTCTATAAAGAGAATTACTTTTCTACTGAAAGTAATAAAATCGTTTCGTGTTCTGTGTTTGGTTCATGTTGCTTGAGCCCACACTCAACGCAATATGTGGTATGAGTATAGCGGAAAAGGTTGTTTGGTTAAAAGCTAAGATTGACTCGAATTTGTCTCGCACAAAGCACATGTACTTTCCAGTAAAATTTTATAACTATAAATGTCAGAAATCAGTTCAATTTTCAAAAAAAAAAAATTGAACTTCCTTTATAATTGAAAAGCGTTTTCTTAATCGGATTTTTCCAACAAAGGTAGCATGAAAGAAGAAGTGGTAGACAGTGAGGATGGTTCACCTTGTTTAGGTAGAGAGTTCTACTGTTTAGGTGGTTGAATAAGGTAAAAAAGGGAGGTGAGCTTAGGGAAGAAGATGACTCGAATGGAATTTGGAGCAAGAGTTGATGAACATGCCTAACCCTTATGCTTGAAAGAGGTATTTATATGAGTTTGACCTCCTTTGCCATGTATAGTCCCCAAATAGGCTTATTGGTCCTTTCCATGATCCCTTTTTAAATGATATTGTGATATCACATAGGTTGTAGGGCATGTAGGTGACCTACCATGTAACACCTAAATTTCTAATAACCCAAAATTAAGAATAATTAAGGGACTAAATTGAAAGAGATTGCAAGTTGGCAGCCTATATTGGGAGAAATAGGAAAGCTGGAAACTAAATTGGACATAATTGAGAACTAAACTTGGTTTGGTTAGAATTGAACTAGTCAGTTTCTTAGTGGGAGACATAATAATTAGCAATCGATGATTCTCCTAAGGTTGGTGATAGCACGAGAAGGGCTATAAATAGCTGGGAGATGGCTCCTAGGGATGATTTCTTTCAGTTTCTCCTGTTCTTCATCTTCTTCAGTAGCTCGAAGAAGGAGTAGTCATGGAAGGTTCTACATGGAGCAATGTCACACCCTAAAACCCAGGTTAGTAGAATCGAGTAATTTAATAGTGGGCTCGAGTGAGATATTGGGTTTAGTGTCATAGGAATTAGAAATTAATAAAATAAAATATAAATAAGATAAATAATTACTTAGGTAATAATAATAAATTGGTTAATAAAAATATACTAGTGAGGATTAAATTGGAATAGTAGTTAAATTAAAGGTCTAATGTGTAAATTAAGATATTTAATTAGGATGGGAGCTATTAGAACAAGGGAGGAAATACGAGGGGGCTTGGGGGTAAATAGCCCAAAATTTAAAATTTGGTTGACTATATAAGACCACCCACCGTCCCTTCCCTCCACACTTCCAACCATTTCAAAAAGTTTGTTAGATATGAAAATTAAGAGTTTTCTTTTAGATTCTTTTCATCCTCTTGGTTTTCTTAGCATCCAAACATCTCTTTTTTCCTTTTCAATTTTAATAGAAATCCACTCTTTCATCAACACTTAACTCATTTTTTTTCAAATTAATTTAAGTTCATGAAAATCTTCAAATTAAAGGTAAAAATTGTAATTTCTTACGGTTTAAACACTTATCATGAGATTTTAAATCGAGTTCTTATTTATTTAGATGAGGAATCATAAGATCCAAGGTTTTTAAAGCTTGAGTTTGATAAAAATGGCGAATCTTGTAATAAAGAGCTAATTGATGATTTTAAAATGGTTTTCAATTCATTTTGACATAAAAAAAAAAGTTTTATAAACTTGATTTAACAAAGCTTTAAAGAAATTGCATGAATCAAATGATTTTTCCTCTTCAGATTGAAAACGAAAGTGATTTTTTTGGTTTGTAAAATTAATGGCCTAGATCTGTAATTAGGCATGAGTTATGAGGTTAGTAATAAAAATTAGGAATTAAATCAAGTTAGAGAGAAAGAGGTAATTAAGTAGATTAGATTATTCGAGGTGAGCTCGCCAATAACGAGAAGCTCATACGAGCCAATAACGGGAAGCTTCAAGTAAGCCAATATCGGGAAGCTCTGGAGAGCCTTTAATTGGGAAGCTTATGAAAGAGCCTTTAATCGGGAAGCTCCGAAGAGCCATATATCGGGACGCTCATAAGAGTTGCGGTGTATCCACAACACATGTAGGATCACAACCAATCGAGATGCTCCGAGGAGCTATTAACAGAAAACTCGCAAGAACCATATAAAGGGAAGCTCATGAGAGCTAATAACGGGATGCTCTTTCAGGCTATGGTGTGTCCACAACACATGCAAGAACACAACCAATTCGGGAACCTTGTATCCATCGAATTTCATTTATTCAAACGGAACTTAATATTTGCCGGGCATTGTCGGATATGTGATCAATTTCATATATATGGAATTTACACAATTCACATATACAACATTCAACTCAAACATATAAATACAAAAAAATTAGTTACATGAACTTACCTCGACAAGTGTTCATGTATTTGTAATCTACTAATCTGATACCTTCTCTTTTCCTCGTTCTAACTCCATATTTGGTCTATTCGGATCTAATTGAGCCAAAATAAGCTTGTCTAACTTCAAGCTTCAAACTAGGTTTTCCATGTATTTTTATTTGGGAAAGATGATCATATGATGATATTTTACTTTATTTTATTATTTATCATCTTTTAATCTTTTACTTTCCAATTTCATCATTTTCTTTATTTAATTTTCCAATGATGAATCATACTTATCTACTAACTCTTCCAAATGGTCTATTTTCCATATAAGGACCTCTAATTTTGAATTCCATAGCTATTTAATCCCTTTAGCTACTAGAACTCAACTTTTTTATTTTATGCAATTTGATCCTTTTCATCTAATTAGACATGTAACCGATAAAATTTCTTTACGAAATTTTCATACAAGATTTCAATCATAACACAAACTATGAAATAATATTAATATAATTTTTCTTTCGGACTCAGATTTGTGGTCCAGAAACCACTGTTCCGATTTCACTGAAAACGAGGTGTTACACACTCCCCGCATGGCATATGGAAAGTGTGGGTCTTCAGGCGTCATCGCTTAATGAAGGTAGATATTAAGTCCACCCTCAGGTTGAACTTTCGAACCAATGCCATTCTTTATGGCTCTACCAAATAAAATAATAATTTTAGCTTTAAATTTTTAAAAAAATCTATCACTATAAAAAAAAGTCTGACATATTAAAGTCGTGGCACCATTCTCTAGGACTCCACCACTATTATTTATTTTTTAGCCCCCAAAATATTCAGAATAACTGGTATTAGATTGGTATTTATACAGGTAGCGCCAAATAGATTGGCTCAACCCAAAAAAATTAATTTTTTTAATTCTAGCAGCCAATGATTGGCTGACATGGCAAGTCGGTAGCGCCAATCTATTTGGCTCTAACAATTTCACTATTCATTTCAGGTCATTTACGTACATGATCAAAAAAGTGAGTCATTTTTGTAATTAATCAAAGTTTTCGGGTTATTTTTATAATAAAAAAAACCCAATGTTGGAGGTATACAAAATTACGCTCGAGTAGCTTATAGGAACTTCGTGGTAGGCATTGGTTATGTACATAATTGACTACCGCCAATTGTGTGAAAAGCCATCCTTGGATCTATTTCGAAAGCTTTACATCATATCCCTTATAAGCGAGCAATACTAAAGGGTGTTTATGTTGGGATTTTGTGCTCTTAGTGTAGTTATTTTCTCATAAATTCTTATAATTTTTCGAACTAATTTTTTAAAAAATTTTCATACTTAAATCATTATCTCTCATCTTTTTCCCTCATTGGCTTTTTGTAACCTCCAAAACTGAGCCTAGAGTTATCGCCAAATCATGAAGGTCACACTAGACACCAAACGACTAATCTACTTGATTATTGGTTGAAAACCTCATGTACACTCTCTTTTAAATAAAATCATGATTACCTTTGTTGTTTTGGAAAATGTTCATTAAATAGTTCAACTTTTATTAAGGCAAGTTCATATCATTGACGTGCTTTTAAGAGAAACACGTTGCTCGTCATTGCTTTTGAAAAACCCTATTAAGTTTAGTTGCAGTGAAAAACCAATTAAAGATCCAATTATTTATTAAGTCAAGTAACATGCTCAATCCAATTTCAGAATATAGTTATAAATCAATTCAAAGTATGTAAATTATGAATGCATGATAAACCCAAAAACATAAATAAACCCAAACCACAGTTTAAATAGCTTTACAGTCCAAAATACATATAAATTTAAGGAACTTTAAATAAAATAAAATCTAAATCCGAAGTTTGTCGTTCGTCCGCATGCCATGTCCGATCCTAGTCTCGTTCATTACTTGATAGGTTTGAAGTTATGGGGTGAGCAAACTAGCTCAGTGTGAGTCTAATCAATAAGTACATTCAACATTCGTTTAAGATCAATCACTCAAATCATCCATGTAACACAATCATAACAACCATATCAACATTAATAAGTCATAGACATATCATAATGAAAAAATAAATTACTACTCCAACCATCTACTACACACCACGAGTTTCCCCCAAACTCGTCTTCCAAACTCCAAACAGTGCCAGCAAAGCTTGATGTGGTTAAACTACCATATAAACATAATGTGACAAAAACGTCAATCTCCACAGTAATCCCAATGTAGTGCATTGACTACTTATAAATGCAGACTTAACATGCCACCAGTACTCCACGGAACTCCTCCGTTAACCAAAATATCTCATCCCATGCACGTGCGATATGTCATACAATATTTCAATCAAATACACGTCCCATATGTATTCTTTCAGTAGCATAGTTTACATGCTAACATTATAGCGTAAACATACCAAGCATTCAATTTCACCTTTAATACGGTGCCGTTTTAACATACCATTATTCAATAACACTTTAGGAAAATATTTCCAGTGCATGTATAGTAGTTTTTCATTCAATACTTTTCATGGCATTTTACCCAACAAGATTTTAGGCATTCAATATCTATTTCAAAAATAACACATGCCATACATACAATCAATCACACATTACATCAATAAGCCTTTCATATCAACCCTAAACAATTAACTATTCAATCAACCAAACAATTTTGCAAACATGTCATTTAGTTTAGGCTAGTAACGTACCTGATTTAGCCACTTGAACACGTTCACTTATTCAATTAACTAAGCCCGACCAGAAAGCTTAATAAACATTTAGATCACATAAAAATATTATTTAAACATTCAAGTTAACAACTTAGGACCCACACCTTATTTTTCGCACTATTGTAGCACACTGACGAAACCCTCAGTTTCCCCTTAAGGCCTTCAACTAAGCCTAAATTAAAAATAAATATTTTATCAAATTAATAGCACTTAACCAGCCCTAAAACACCATCTTATGTGTTCAAATAAAAAAATATAACTATAATGATTTTTCGAATCTAAATTAACTAGGTTTCTTACACTGGTTTGATGCAAAACATACGCGTGAATGTCAAATGGCTTCATTGTCGGTTTGGGACGTTTGAGCCGGCACCTAAAACTATTAAATACTGAAAAATAAGTAGCTATAACATCAAAAAAAATCATTTAATTCAATCAATTATCAATTTCCCCAACATTTAAGTCGAAACTACACACTAGCCCACAATCTACCACAATTAGGCTTCTCGAATTGTCTTATCTAATTCGTAGAATGATCAAGATTGAATTTTCCAAAATCACACATGATTAAAGGCTGATTAGGAGAAGTTCTTGAGACCAAGATATTTTTGTAAATATGTGGGAAAAATTAAAGAAAACAGCAACCCTCTTTTGGTACCTTTAGGTGCAGCGCACCACCACCAACGGTGGCAAATCGAGGCTGATTTAAAAAGCCAATTGAAATCACTTTTGAAGGCTATAAAATTAACTAGAAATTAATTAAAATTTCCCCCAATTCCAAAATTGGAAATTTAGGTATTCCCTTGAAAGATTCATCAAGAAAATTAAAGAAATAGGCACTTACACAAGCTAGAAAAAAAGGGGGCAATATCAATTCTGGGGTAGCAATGGGGATCATTCTTGGAGGTCAAATATTTCAGATTTATGGCTGGAAAAATCAGGAAAAATGGAAAAAATGAAGGAGAGGAGAATGGTGCAAGAACTTGTGGCAAAAGAAAAGAAAAAGAAGATGGTGGTTCTAGGTGGTTTGGGCGGCGACAACAAGAGGAAAAGGAAGAAAAAATTGAAGAGAAGAGAGAAAGAGGGAGCGGCGACCAGGGTGGAGTAAAAATCAATTAAGGTCTGATGAAATTAATTAAGAGTGATATTTATACCTAGCTTTTACTAGGTATGGACGGCACACATAAAGTAAAAAGAGAGATTTTTACAAAATTAAATTATTTGCAAGGAATGGGAATCGAACTTGGGACCTCAATTTAGTTTCCATGCTTCCTTATTTTTTTATTTTAACCACTGGGCTAATTAATAATATTTGAAATAATTTTTCATTCCTATTAAGCTAAAATTTGGGATGTTATAACTCTACTCCCCTTAAAGAAATTTCAACATCGAAATTTACCTTATTCGAAGAGGTGAGAACAATGAATCCAAATCGAGTCTTTTGGCTCCCAAGTAGCTTCCTCGATGCCATGATTTCTCCAAATCACTTTGAGTAAAGGAATTTGCTTTTGCCTCAAAACCTTAACCTCACAATCCAATATTCGAACAGGCTCATCCTCAAATTTCAAATTTGGTCTAACCTCGATCTCCTCTATTGGGACAACATGCGAGGGATCAGATCGATACCTTCACTACATTAAGACGTCAAACACATCATGGATAGGATCCAACTCAAGTGGCAATTCAAGCTAATATGCCACGAGACCAACTCTTTTAAGCACGCGTTACGGGCCAATAAACCTAGGGCTTAATTTGCCCTTTCGATCGAACCTCAAAAGCTTCTTCTATTGAGAGACTTTAAGGAAAATCCATTCTCCCACATTAAACATGATGTCCTTCTGTTTCAAGTCGGCATATGGCTTCTATCTATCAGAAGCTACCTTCAATCTATATCGACTTAACTAAATCTTATCATCAATCTCTAAAACCAATTCTGGACTCATTAACTTTTTTTCACCCACGTCAGTTCAACAATAAGTCAATTGACACCTACAACCATAAAGAGCCTCATAAGGTGTTATTTGGATACTTGATTGGAAGCTATTATTATAAGCAAACTCCGCCATCAGTAGATGCTCCTCCAAACTACCTCAAAAATCAATCACACAACTCCTCGACTTATCCTCCAAAATTTAAATGACCTTTTTTGACTAACCACCGGATTGTGGATGAAACGTTGTACTGAAATCTAACTGAGTACCCAAAGCCTCGTGTAATTTCTTCTAAAACTGATATGTAAATCAAAGATCCCGATCTAAATAATTGACACTTGCACTCCATTTACTTTCACTATCTCGAAAATGTAAAGCTTAGCTAGTTTCTGAAGAGAATAATTAGCTCGGATGGGAATGACATGGGCAGACTTCATCATTCTATCCATTTTGTTTTATTTTTCCCCTATTTTATAGTACTCGGGAGCTCGCGAAGGTTGGAGATCATTGGAGCATCATCACACTATCCACTAGCTTATTTTGGGTATATATATAGTAAAATCATTTTGGTATAATGGCATGTATAGGCTATCTTGGCCATAGATGGCTTAAATATATGGTTTGTAATCTAGCCATTGGAATGGCTAGTAATGGTTGTTTATGATATACTTGTAATGTCACACTATGGTAGCCACATACATGTTATGTAACACCCTAAAATTCGAGTATCGAGTTATTGCAAGTTTTGGTGTTAAGATTATGAAGGAAAAATTTTATTTTTCTTTTCGTGTTTATATAGCCCTGAAGAAGAGTATAGAATTATTCGGGTATGGAATAATTTTTAGTTTGAGAATTTATTGAAGTGGAGCAAGTGGCATTGACACTTAAGTTAATTAAAATGTCAAAGTGTAGCATAAGATGAGTAATGGCAAGGTGGTGTTGGCGCATGAGTTAGTGCATGAGGGGAGTGGTTCGAATCCCTTAGTTAGCATTTAGATAACTTTTATTTTTGCTCTTGTATGGTAAGTGTCGGCCAAGCTTAATTATGGTAAGTGTTGACCTTGTTATTTTTGGTTAGTAGATTAAAGGAATAAGGTAAGTGTTAACTTATGGTATGGAATCAAGAACTTTTGGAAAGATATGGGGACATAGGGCATGTATCAAGGAAAATGTTTTGGAAACTAATTTATGGCCATTTGACCATGAATTTGGACGGCAATGTGGCTAGGGGGGAGATTGGCCGAATATGCTAGTAGTTTGGCAAGGTTAGGAGTTTGTTTTGGTCATTCCTAGCAACTTTTGTGCAAAGTTTTGTAATTCTTTCTCAACCTTTCTCCCATGGTCGAAATTGAGCATATGGTAAACCTTAATCTTTTGACCATTTGGTCATTTTTGCATATCACACTAGTACTCTTTTGTTTGCTTTGTCATAGTGCCTAAATTGCTAACACCAAAAAGACCATTCTTTTTCCTTCTCTTTTCCTCATTGCCGAATGTGCCTTGCTTCTTATCACATCTTTTTCTTTCTCTTTTCTTCTCTTTGAAAACCGAAACACCAGCATCTTTATATCTTTCTTCCATCTTTTAATTCTTTTTCAATCATATTTTCTCCATTATTTCTCCAATGGCCGAATGTTAGTGTGCCCATAGCCGAATCATTTTCTTTTCTTTGGTTATACAAAACCGAATCCTCCATCATTCACAAACAACATTCTCAATCTTCTCTTTTCAACCGTGGACAATAGGTAAGAATTCTTTTTAGTTGATGTTAGTTAATAGTTGTCATGGCCGAATCTTGATGGTGGTATGAAGGCTTTCTTAGATCGAAATAAACATTCATTCTATTAACGTTTTTATTTGTTATACTTTAGTGCGATAGTGGAAGATCGGAACTCAAGTGTTCGTGAATAGAACGTTGGAATCGATTTAAGGTGTTACGAGAACGTTTTGGTCGACTCTCTTTTTGTGGAACAAGGATATTGTGACAATCAAGATAGGGAAGAAAAGGGCAGTGAATAGTGTTCAGAAGAAGGGTGGTTCCGTTAATCCCCCTAAGTATAAACAAAGGGCTATTTCAGGAATCTGAGATTTTCCACCGGGTTGTGGACGCTCATCCGAGGAGAATCAATTGTTTGAAGTTGTTCGTACTCCCGAACCTTTGTTTGTTCGTGGATTTGCATCGGTTAACGAACCATCAATCGAGGAGAAACCGCAAGTAGAAGTAGTTCGAAAATCCGAGGGTATCGACGAGCGGGAAAGTCTAGTTCTCACTATAACCAGGTGTGTAACTTCACACTTATCTCTCGGGTTAGATATCAAACCATAAGTATTGTGATAAAATCGTAAAAATGGCAAAAACGAAAAAACACGTAGTAATGGACACTTTTGTGTAAATGCATGAAAATGGCTAAAGTCGGGAAAATTACTAAAACTTACTAGATCGATAAATTGAGCCGAAATATTGCTAGATCAATAAATTGAGCCGAAATATTGCTAGATCGATATATTGGGCCGAAAAACTGCTAGATCGCTAAATGGGCCAAAAACTTTCTAGTTCGATATATGGGCCAAAGTTCGCTAGATCGCTAAATGGGCCAAAAACTTTCTCGTTCGATATATGGGCCAAAGTTCGCTAGATCGCTATATGGGCTAAATACTATTTTGTTTAATAGGCTCAAATGAAAAGTTTAATTATAGACTCATTTGTAATATGGGCTACTTGATAAATTATTATAAGACTAAAGTTTGTTATGCATATATAATTGCATGGGACGGGATATATGATGAAGAGAAGAAAGGCCTGTGGCCACGAATCTAGTTCGGTGGCTCTGCCACAAATTTTTATGGCTTAATGCCTCTAGTTCGGTGACTATGTCACAATCTAGTTTGGTAGTGCACTACAATATTATTTAAAAGGCTTAATGCCTACGATTGGTGTGTTGGCGGGGTGGGTTGACTTGATCCCCACAGGTGTGTTGGTTGGTACGGGGGTGTGTAGCGGATGGAAATTAGGATTGGTTGGGAAATTCATCTTACATGCATTTTATTTATTCTATTTTATTCTATATTGTTAAAATTTGTAAATTGGGCTCAAGCCCAAATTAATACCTTGATGGTCTGGCCCAATAATGGTGGTAAGTGAGTTACACACTGAGTTCTTTGTAACTCACCCCGTTTTATTATCCATCTCAGGTGATGGCAATTGATGTGGACTTGGGCCGAGGAGACTTGGTGGAGGCCATACTACAAGCTTGGGTTTTATAAACTATGAACTTTATTTAAGTTACTTATTTTAATTACTATTTTGGGTATGATGTAATAAGGCCTCTAATTATGTTTTTATGGATTTTATGTGTGGATGGATTTAAATTTTGTTTTAATATGGGCTTATGTTAAATCTATAAGATTATCTTAAAAATATTGGGTTTTATTACAATTTGGACACCTTAATTACTTTTCAATCTCTTTCAAATTCTTTTAAAACTACGTTAAGGTTTTGACAAATATATATAAGATTTCAATCAAGTATATTTTTCCAAATTCATAAATTTTAAATCATTGTACTTAGTTTTTATGAAACCTTATATTTTTTTAAAAGGTTTTTGCATTACTGTTTTACTTAAATCATTAGAGAATTTTGGATGTTCGATCGATGTGACAAACCAAATCTCGTCTTAACGCATAGACCTGGTTTGGGGTGTTACATTTAATGGTATCAGAGCCAGTTTCAAAACTCGGCTGTGTTTTGGGTTCAACAATGATATTTGTTTGAGAAACAATTCAAATTTCTAGACTTTTAATTTAAAGGTAGTATGGCACCATGAGCATCCCGCGCCAAGTCAAGTAAGTATCTGTATATTGATTGTTTATTATTATTGTGATATGATTATAGAGACACTCTAGAACTTCTAGTTTTAGGTGTTGAAAACCGTAGAGATTGAGACAATAGGGATATGATTGCGAAAACAACTCTATCTCTTTTATATCATAAAATATCGTTAATAAACACTAAAATAGTATTCTGATTCATAAAACTCTTAATCAGATTAAATCGAATTAGTCATTATGAGCACAAGAGGACGTGGTCGTGGATGCGGTAGACGCGGCCGTGGTAGAGGACGAGGTGTTAGGGGCGCAACTGAAGTGTCGGATCATATGCCGGAAATGGATGCACCTGCGTCACTCGAGAGTGAGACGGGATCACATGATCATATGGAAGAAGATAATGCTTTGACACGAGCAATGTTGCGAGTCCTTGAAAGGGTCGCTGGAACCAGAACTGGACCAATAGCTCGTGGGTCAATATCAGAACGATTGAAATCAAGTGGTGCTGAGGTTTTCAGAGGTGTTTCTGGTGTAGCTCCAAATGTTGCTGAATATTGGCTTGAGGCAGTGGAGCGAATTATGGACGATCTTGAATGCACGGAAGAACAAAAACTAAGAGGAGCGGTGTCCTTGTTAAGGGATGAAGCATACCAATGGTGGCTTACTGTCCGAGAAGGTACTGAAGCTGCATTAGTTAATTGGGAATTCTTTAAAGTTTCCTTCCAATGGAAATATGTAGGAACGAGTTATGTTGATGCCCGAAGGAAGGAATTCTTGAATCTGGTCCAAGGGAATAAGACGGTGGCAGCGTATGAGGCTGAATTTTTGCGTTTGAGTCGCTATGCTCGAACAATAGTGGCAACGGATCATGAGCGTTGTGTACGCTTTGAGGATGGGTTGAACGATGAGTTGCGGGTTCTGATAGCCCCACAACAAGTTAGAACTTTTGCCACGCTCGTGGAGAAGGCCAAGATAGCTTCGGCTAAGAACTCAGAACGTCAAAATCGGGAGCGAGTTAGAGGTAAGAAAGATATGAAGTATTCGGATCCTTCAAAAAGGTTTCTGAAGAGGCCTCGGAATGATGAGCTAGCTCAAGGTAGAACACCTGTAGCTATTAATCAGAGTCGAGACTGTGCTGATTGTGGGAAACGGCACTCTGGAGAGTGCTGGAAGAAAACGGGTGCTTGCTATAAATGCAGGTCAATGGATCATCAATATAGGAATTGCCCTCGTCGAATGGATACAACTCAGGAAGCTCGTAATACTGATGCACCACCGGCAAGAGGAACTCAGCAACCACCGAGAGGTCGTGGACCAGGTCGTGGTGGTAATGGGGCTGGACGTGGTCAAGGTACAGCGGGTCGAGGCAATGGTTTTAGAGGCAACACAGATGCAAGACAGCCAGGATTGGTATATGCAGTTAGACGCCGTGAGGACGGCAATGCACCTGATGTGATAACTGGTACGTTCTTCATCTTTGATGTACCTGTTATTGCTTTGATAGATATTGGTTCTACCCACTCGTATGTTGCTAGCACCATATTTGGAAACTTGAATTTAAAATCTGAAATTTCTGATAGTGAGATGAAGGTAATTAGTCCTTTAGGACAGTCTGTTTTGGTAAATAAACTATTTAGAGACGTGCCCTTAGAAATTCAAGGAGAAATATTTTTGGCAAATTTGATGGAGTTGCCTTTCGGTGAGTTCGATATCATATTGGGCATGGATTGGTTGGTTAAGCACCGGGCGAAATTGGATTGTGCTGAAAAGCGAATGTCAATAAGAACCGTGGAGGATAAGGAGATAGTTATGATAGGCGAGCGAAGAAATTATTTGGCAAACGTGATTTCTGCGTTAAGGGCAGAAAAGTTGGTGCGAAAAGGGTATAGAGCATTTTTAGCTTTTATTAGTGCTTTAGATGCCAAAGAGTTATCGGTGGGAGATGTGAGAACAGTGAAGGAATTTCCAGATGTATTTCCTGAAGAACTTCCTGGTATACCTCCAGATCGGGAAGTGGAATTTGGTATTAAGCTTTTGCCCGGAACGGCTCCAGTGTCCATTGCTCCTTATAGAATGGCACCGAAGGAGTTGTCGGAGCTTAAAGCTCAAGTTTAAGAATTGCTAGATCGGGGTTTTATTCGACCGAGTATGTCTCCGTGGGGAGCACCGATTTTGTTTGTTAAAAAGAAGGATGGGTCGATGCGTATGTGCATTGATTACAGGCAATTGAATAAACTGACGATCAAGAATAGGTATCCTCTACCGAGAATTGATGACCTGTTTGATCAGTTGAAGGGAGCTGCAGTTTTCTCCAAAATCGATTTGAGATCAGGTTATCACCAGCTTAAGGTGAAAGAAGCAGATATTCACAAGACGGCTTTCTGAACTCGTTATGGACATTATGAGTTTTTGGTGATGTCGTTTGGGTTGACCAATGCACCAGCTGCATTTATGGATATGATGAACTGGGTCTTTCAACCATTTTTAGACCGGTTTGTAGTGGTATTCATAGATGACATTCTAGTATATTCAAGGAATGAAGAGGAGCATGACTCGCATTTACGAATTGTATTGCAGTTACTTCGAGATAACCAATTGTATGCCAAATTCAGTAAATGTGAATTTTGGTTAAGGGAAGTGACTTTCTTGGGTCATGTGGTATCAGAAGGAATAAGGTGGATCCTCGGAAGATTGAGGTCAGATTGGATTGGAAACCACCGAAGTCATTAGCTGAGATTCGGAGTTTCTTGGGTTTGGCTGGTTACTATAGACGCTTTGTTGAGGGGTTTTCGTTGATTGCTACACCCCTAACTAAGCTATTGCGGAAGGGAGTACCGTATATATGGTCCGATAAACAGCAAGAAAGTTTCGAGAAATTGAAGAAGATTTTGACGGAAGCGCCACTATTGATTCAACCTAAGGCTGAAAAGGAGTTTATAGTTTACTGTGATGCATCGCATACGGGTTTAGGTTGTGTACTGATGTAAAGTGGGAAAGTGGTGGCTTATGCTTCTCGACAATGAGAGGCCGATCTGAAGTAAACTACCCTACTCATGACTTGGAGTTAGCTGCAGTAGTGTTTGCTCTAAAGATTTGGAGGCATTACCTTTATGGTGAAAAGTCTATCATCTATACGGATCACAAGAGTTTTAAGTATCTTCTTACTCAGAAGGAATTAAACTTGAGACAACGAAGATGGGTGGAGTCATTAAAGGACTATGATTTTCAATCGAATATCATTGGGAAAAGCTAATGTGGTAGCGAGACGCGTTAAGTCGTAAGGTGGTATCTGATTTGAGAGCAATGTTTGCCCATTTGAGTTTGTACGAGGATGGTAGTCTGATAGCGGAACTTCAGGTGAAGCCTCTGTGGTTAGAACAAATCAAGGAAAAACAGATATCAGATAAGAAGTTGGGACTTTTATTTCAACAAGTGGAAAATGGTGGAATAGAGGATTTTAGACTAAACACGGAAGGTGTGTTGTGTTTTTGTGGAAGAGTTTGTATGCCTAAGGACTCAGATCTAAGGCAAATGATTCTACGGGAGGCGCATAGTAGCCCTTATGCTATGCACCCCGGAGGAAATAAGATGTATCGTGATCTTCGTGAACAGTATTGGTGGCCAGGGTTGAAGCGTGAAATTTTAGAATTTGTGGGAAAATGTTTAACTTGTCGCCAAGTGAGGCGCGAGCATCAATTGCCGTCAGGTTTATTACAACCGGTAAAGATTCCTCTTTGGAAATGGGAGCGGATAACAATGGATTTTGTTAGTGGGTTACCTTTAACACCTACTAAGAAAAATTCTGTTTGGGTAATTGTTGATCGATTGATGAAGACTGCTCATTTCCTACCAGTTCGTACGGATTACTCGTTACAGAAGTTGGCTAAGCTGTATGTATCTGAAATCGTGAGGTTGCATGGGGTACCCGTATCTATTATATCAGATAGGGATCCTAAGTTTTCATCACGGTTTTGGAAAGCTTTGCATGAAGCTCTAGGAACAAAGCTTAACTTTAGTACGGCTTTTCATCCTCAGTCAGATGGTCAATCGGAAAGAGTAATTCAGATTCTGGAAGATATGTTAAGGGGATGTGTAATCGACTTCAAAGGTAGTTGGGAGGATTTTCTACCACTGGCAGAATTTGCTTATAACAATAGCCATCAGTCTAGCATTCAGATGGCACCCTACGAGGCATTATATGGTCGTAGGTGTCGTTCTCCTATTTGTTGGACTGAATTGGGCGAACAACAGATGCTAGGTCCTGAGATGATCTCTGAAATGGAAGAAAAAGTAAAAGCTATTCGAGCACGGTTAAAGGAAGCTTCGGATAGACAAAAGTCGCATGCAGATCTAAAGCGTAAGGATATTGAGTATGCTGTGGGGGATCAAATTTTCTTGAAAGTGTCACCTTGGAAGAAGATTCTCAGGTTTGGAAAGAATGGCAAATTGAGTCCTAGATACATTGGACCATATAGTGTGGTGAAGCGTGTTGGTCCAGTGGCCTATCAGATCGAATTACCTCCGGAGTTGAGTCAGATTCATAATGTTTTTCATGTTTCCATGCTGAGACACTATAGAACGGATCCGACGCACATAGTACTGGTAGAAGAAGTGGAGTTGAATTCAGACTTGTCTTTTGAGAAAGAACCAGTGGAAATCTAAGACCGGGATGTTAAGGTGCTAAGAAAGAAAATCGTGCCGTTGGTCAAAGTTTTATGGCGTAATCACGGAGTGGAGGAAGCTACGTGGGAGCCTGAGGATGCAATTCGGCAACAATACCCTCACCTCTTTCAATCAGGTAAATTTCGAGGACGAAATTTTCTTTAAGGAGGGTAGAGTTCTAACACCCTAAAATTCGAGTATCGAGTTATTGCAAGTTTTGGTGTTAAGATTATGAAGGAAAAATTTTATTTTTCTTTTCGTGTTTATATAGCCCTGAAGAAGAGTATAGAATTATTCGGGTATGGAATAATTTTTAGTTTGAGAATTTATTGAAGTGGAGCAAGTGGCATTGACACTTAAGTTAATTAAAATGTCAAAGTGTAGCATAAGATGAGTAATGGCAAGGTGGTGTTGGCGCATGAGTTAGTGCATGAGGAGTGGTTCGAATCCCTTAGTTAGCATTTAGATAACTTTTATTTTTGCTCTTGTATGGTAAGTGTGTCGCCAAGCTTAATTATGGTAAGTGTTGACCTTGTTATTTTTGGTTAGTAGATTAAAGGAATAAGGTAAGTGTTAACTTATGGTATGGAATCAAGAACTTTTGGAAAGATATGGGGGCATAGGGCATGTATCAAGCAAAATGTTTTGGAAACTAATTCATGGCCATTTGACCATGAATTTGGACGGTAATGTGGCTAGGGGGGAGGTTGGCCGAATATGCTAGTAGTTTGGCAAGGTTAGGAGTTTGTTTTGGTCATTCCTAGCAACTTTTGTGCAAAGTTTTGTAATTCTTTCTCAACCTTTCTCCCTTGGTCGAACTTGAGCATTTGGTAAACCTTAATCTTTTGACCATTTGGTCATTTTTGCATATCACACTAGTACTCTTTTGTTTGCTTTGTCATAGTGCCGAAATTGCTAACACCAAAAAGACCATTCTTTTTCCTTCTCCTTTCCTCATTGCCGAATGTGCCTTGCTTCTTATCACATCTTTTTCTTTCTCTTTTCTTCTCTTTGAAAACTGAAACACCATCATCATTATACCTTTCTTCCATCTTTTAATTCTTTTTCAATCATATTTTCTCCATTATTTCTCCAATGGCCGAATGTTAGTGTGCCCATAGCCGAATCATTTTCTTTTCTTTTGTTATACAAATCCGAATCCTCCATCATTCACAAACAACATTCTCAATATTCTTTTTTCAACCATGGACAATAGGTAAGAATTCTTTTTAGTTCATGTTAGTTAATAGTTGTCATGGCCGAATCTTGATGGTGGTATGAAGGCTTTCTTAGATCGAAATAAACGTTCATTCTATTAACGTTTTTATTTGTTATACTTTAGTGCGATAGTGGAAGATCGGAACTCAAGTGTTCGTGAGTATAATAGAACGTTGGAATCGATTTAAGGTGTTAAGGGAACGTTTTGGTCGACTCTCTTTTTGTGGAACAAGGATATTGTGACAATCAAGATAGGGAAGAAAAGGGCAGTGAATAGTGTTCGGAAGAAGGGTGGTTCCGTTAATCCCCCTAAGTATAAACAAAAGGCTATTTCGGGAATCTGAGATTTTCCACCGGGTTGTGGACGCTCATCCGAGGAGAATCAATTGTTTGAAGTTGTTCGTACTCCCGAACCTTTGTTTGTTCGTGGATTTGCATCGGTTAACGAACCATCAATCAGGGAGAAACCGCAAGTAGAAGTAGTTCGAAAATCCGAGGGTATCGACGAGCGGGAAAGTCTAGTTCTCACTATAACCAGGTGTGTAACTTCACACTTAACTTCACACTAATCATTGTACTTAGTTTTTATGAAACCTTATATATTTTTTTAAAAAGGTTTTTGCATTACTGTTTTACTTAAATCATTAGAGAATTTTGGATGTTCGATCGGTGTGACAAACCAAATCTCGTCTTAACGCATAGACCTGGTTTGGGGTGTTACATGTTAAATGGTTATTCAAATTATGCCTAACATGGAATATACCAAGGTAAGATTATAAACATGTATGCATATAATGATATGCCATGTTGAATGATAAAGTTTGCTTAATTTAAATGCTTGAAATAGTTGGTAGTTGGATGTGAGTTTATGTGCAGGTCATTGGTGTAATTTTGGGTGAGAAATGAAGCTAGAAATGGCTTCATTTTGTCCACAAGAACAGACACACGGGCGTGTGTCTAGACTGTGTGTGACACACGGCCTGTTACATGGGTGTGTGGTTAGGCCGTGTGTCCCCTGCACCTTAAATTTTGAGAAACATAATGCTCAAAATTAAGCACACGGGCAGAGACACGGGCGTGTGTCTTAGTCATGTGTGCTACATGGCCTAGAACACGGGCGTGTGTCTTGGCCGTGTGAAACCTGTACCTAATTTCAAATGAAATTAATTAACCACACGGCCTAGCACACAAGCGTGTGGTATGGCCGTGTGCACAAGTCAGAGAGTACACGGGTTCGAACACGGCCTGCAGCACGGGCGTGTGAACCCTGTAACTTAGAAAATTTTTAAAATGTCGCGAAAAATTCTTAGAGTTCCCGATTAAGTCCCGACTTGATTACAATGCTCGTATTGGGCCTCGAGTGTCCATTTAAGGGTCGATATGAATAGTCTTGGTTAATGAATAGTAATTTACGTGAGTTATTTGAAAAATGTTCTGAAAGTCTTGGAAATGCTTCGTAACCCTATTTCAGTGATGGATATAGGTTAAGGGGTGTACATTTAGTATCAAAGCTACGGTTTAACCGGTTCTCAAATTTAACGTAGCAAACACGAGTTTAGTTATACATGCCATTATATAATTTGTGATAGTGTGATGTCTCCTGATCATTTTAAATGTGTTAGTAAAGTCATCCAACCAAGCTAGAGCTGAATCCGAGGAAGCTGAGAGCAATGCTTCAGCTTCAGTTCAAAGAGTTGCATCTGCATCTGGTAGTGAAATGCCCGTATCTGAGAGCCGAAGTGAGGAGGCAAAATAGGTCTTCTTTCAATTGATGAATGAATGGTTTACTCAGTATATAAGAACAAACCTCATTGTACAACGATCTCTCCCACCTGCTCCTCAACCGGTTCTTGAGGTACCACAAGGTGTTGAACCCACTAGAACAGGTAAGCCTTTGGTAGATAACATCCATAAACATAGGGCAGAAGAATTTAGAGCTACCGCAGATGATGATCTGGAAAGGGCTGAATTTTGGTTGGAAAACACCATCCGGGTTTTTGATGAATTATCCTGTACACCTGTCGAATGTCTGAAATGTGCAGTATCTCTACTGAAAGATACGACTTATCATTGGTGGAATACCATAACCTTAGTTGTACAGAGAGAGAACGTCACATGGGAATTCTTCCGAGCTGAATTTAGAAAGAAATATGTTAGTCAGAGATTTATGGATCAGAAAAAGAAGGAATTTTTAGAACTCAAGATGGGAGACATGACTGTATTTGAGTATGAACGAGAATTTGTTCGGTTGAGTAAATATGCCAGAGAATGGGTTCTAACCGAGGCTGAGATGTGTAAATGCTTTGAAGAGGATTTAAATGAAGATATCAAGTTATTGATCGAAATTCTCAAAATAAGGGAATTTACGGTGTTAGTCGGTCGAGTACACAAAGCTGAGGAATTGAGTAAAGAAAAGAAACAAGCTAAAAGAGAGGCTCGGGTTTCTGGAAAAAGGATTATGAGCAAGTCACAATCATCTGCTTCTAAGAAAATAAAGAAGTATTATGATCATGTTACCACCTTTATAGGATATTTTGGAAAAGAGCGAGGCTCTTAACGCTCTAACCCGAGATCTTCATCTCCTTCTGTAACTAGTGTGGGTAGTGTTGGTAATCCCAAACCAAGGTGTAAGCATAGCAACAAATTTCATTTTAGGGTATGCCGTTTGAGAAGTGGAGCTTGTACCGATGTAGTTCATTTGACCATTTTCTTAGAGATTGTCCTAAAAGAGTTAAAAAGGAAATAGAACCGGCTCCAAAGTCGAGTAATCCTATTTCGAGGGACAGACCACCCCGTCACCCCGATAATGTTAGTGGTAGTCGAGGTACTATCAAGGATACAACAGTTAAATCTGAGCCACGAGGACCTACAAGAACATATGCTATTCGTGCTAGAGAATATGCTTCTGCACCCGACGTCATTACTGGTACATTTTCTCTACTTGATACTGATATTACTGCTTTGATTGATCCTGGTTCCACACATTCATACATATGCACAAACTTAGTTTCTGTTAAAAATTTACCTATTGAATTCACTGAATTTGTGGTTAAAGTTTCAAAACCCCTTGGCCAGTGTGTTATGGTGGATAAAGTCTATAAAAACCGTCTGTTGATGGTAAAAGGTTATTGCTTTTCAGTTGACTTGATGTTATTGCCATTTGAAGAATTTGATGTGATTTTGGGAATGGATTGGTTAACCCAATATGATGCAGTGGTGAATTGTAAACAGAAATATATTGTATTGAAATGTCAGAGTGGTGAATTACTTCATGTTTAATATGATAAACTAGATGGATTACCTAATGTGATTTCAGCAATATCAGCATAGAAATATGTCAGAAAGGGTTATGATGCTTATCTTGCATATGTGTTGGATACTAAAGTATTTGAGTCAAGGATTCAGACAATGTCGGTTGTATGTAAATTTCCTGATGTATTCCCAGAAGAATTTCATGGTTTACCACCAGATAGGGAAGTGGAATTCTCTATAGATCTTGTTCTGGGTACAACACCGATACCCGTAGCACCTTACAGAATGGCTCCTACTGAATTGAAAAAGCTAAAAGTACAATTGCAAGAATTCATTGACAGAGGTTTTGCTCGACCTAGTTTCTCACCTTGGGTGCACCGATTTTGTTTGTAAAGAAGAAAGATAAATTATTGAGGCTGTGCATTGATTACAGACAGCTCAACAAATTTACAATAAAGAACAAGTATCCATTGCCTCATATCGATGACTTGTTTGACTAGTTAAGATGTGCCACTGTATTTTCAAAGATTGATCTCTGTTCTGGTTACTATCGACTACAAGTAAAAGATTCAGGTGTGCCAAAGATAGCTTTTAGAACTAGGTATGGACACTATGAGTTTCTTGTGATGCCATTCTATTTGACAAATGCACCTGCAGTGTTTATGGATCAGATGAACATAAGTTTTGGCCCATTTATTTAGACAGGTTTATGATGGTATTTATAGATGATATTTTGGTTTACTCTCGATATGAAAATGAACATGCAAAGCATTTGAGAATAGTGTTGCAAACTCTGTGAGAGAAACAATTATATGCCAAATTTAGTAAATGTGAATTTTGGCTATGGGAAGTTCATTTTCCTGGGCATATAGTATCTACAGAAGGTGTCAAGGTGGACCCAAATAAAATTTCAGTAATTGTTAATTGGAAGCCACCAAAGAATGTGTCTGAAGTCTGAAGTTTTCTGGGACTAGCTGGTTATTATCAGAGGTTTGTAGAAGGTTTTTCAATGATAGCTTCTCTAGTGACCCGTCTATTGGTAAAAGATGTGAAATTTGAGTGGACTGATAAATGTCAGTTGAGTTTTGACATATTAAAAGCTTTATTGATAGAAGCTCTAGTATTAGTTCAACCAGAATCGGGTATGAATTTATAATTTACAGTGATGCGTCATTGAATGGATTAGGCTGTGTTTTGATGAAATAAGGTAAAGTTGTTGCCTATGCTTCAAGACAGCTAATGCGGTTTTTGCATTGAAAATTTGGTGGCATTACCTGTTTGGTGAAAAATGTCACATATTCATGGATCATAAAAGTCTGAAGTACTTGATGACACAGAAAGATTCGAATTTGAGACAGTGTAGGTGGCTTGAGTTATTGAAATATTATAATCTGGTTATTAATTATCATCCGGGAAAAGCTAATGCGGTTGCTGATGCTCTGAGCAGAAAATCCATGTTTTTTTTTTTTGCGAGCTATGAATACTCAATTTTTATTATCTGATGATGGTTCAATTATAGCTGAGTTAAAAGCTAGACCAATGTTTTTGCAATAGATCTCTGAAACTCAGAAAAATGATAGTAAGTTGCAAGCAAAATGGATACAGAGTGAATCTACTCTTGACTCAGAATTTCAGATTAGGACCGCTGATTGTCTGTTATTCAGAGACAGAGTATGTGTACCGAAAAGTTCAGAGCTAGTACAGAAGATTTTGAATGAAGCTCATAATAGTAACATGTCTATTCATCCTGGTAGTAATAAAATGTATAATGATCTAAAAATGATGTACTGGTGGCCAGTAATGAAACGAGATATTTCTGAGCTCGTATCTAAATGTTTGATATGTCAGCAAGTAAAAGCTGAACATCAGTTGCCTTCTAGGCTATTACAGCTAGTTACGATACCAAAATGGAAATGGGAAAGAATTACCATGGACTTTGTGTTGGGATTACCCCTGTCTCCAAAGAAAAAAGATGCCATTTGGGTGATCGTTGATCGATTGACAAAGTCTGCACACTTTATTTTAGTATGTATGGATTATTCTTTGGACAAATTGGCTGAATTATATGTCTCTGAGATTGCCAAATTGCATGGAGTGTCTGTCTCCATTATTTCAGACAGAGACTCTCGGTTTACATCTCAATTCTAGAGCAAATTGCAAGCTCTGGGTACTCAATTGCACTTTAGCACTGCATTTCACCCCTAGACAGATGGTCAATCTGAACGTGTAATACAGATCTTAGAAGATATGCTTCGGTGTTGTATACTTGAGTTTGAAGGTAACTGCGAAAAATATTTGCCTTTGGTTGAATTTACTTATAACAACAGTTATCAGTCTAGTATTAAAATGGAACCGTATGAAGCTTTTGTATGGTCGCAAATGTAGAACTCCATTCTATTGGATAGAACTCAGTAAGAAAAACTTACACGGAGTTGACTTAGTTCATGAAACCAAGGAAAAAGTGAAAGTAATTCGGGACAGTTTGAAAGCAGCAGCTAATCGTCAAAAGTCCTATGCTGATCTTAAATGAAAAGAAATAGAATTTCTAGTCGGTGACAAAGTATTCTTGAAAGTATCGCCTTGGAAGAAAGTTCACCGGTTTGGTCGTAAAGGAAAACTGAGTCCACAGTTCATTGGGCCATATGAGATTACAGAAAGAATCGAACCGATTGCATATCGGTTAACTTTACCACCCAAACTTGATCGGATTCATAATGTTTTTCATGTGTCTATGCTACGACAGTATCGATTCGATCCTTCACATGTTATCTCTCCGACAGAGGTAGAGATTCAGCCTAGGAGGACATATAGTGAAGAATCGATCAAAATCTTAGCTCGGGAAACAAAAGAGTTAAGAAATAAAAATGTAGCTTTACTAAAATTTCTTTGGCAACGACACGGCATAGAAGAGGCTACCTAGGAACCGAAGGATTCAATGAAGAAGCAATATCCGAATCGTTTTACTGGTAAGGTTTTCGAGGACGAAAATCCTTAAGGGAGGAGAGTTGTAACAGCTCATTTTTCAGTGAAATCAGAACAGTGGTTTTAGGACCACAAATCCGAGTCAAAAATAAAATTTATTTTTATTTTATTACATGGTCCGTAATATGTTAGAAATGTCATGTGACAATTCTAATAAGAAAATTTTATTGATTTTGTGCTTAATTACAAGAAGGACTCAATCACATAAAATGCAAAAGTTGAATTCTAGTAGCTATAAGGATTAAATAGCTATGGAATTCAAAATTAGAGGTCCTTATATGGTAATTAGACCATTAAAGAAAAGTATGTAGATATTTTGATGACTCATCCATGGAAATTTAGAAAAAGGGCAAGGACTAAATTGAAATTTGAAAATATTTAATTAATTAAAAAGATGATAAAAGATATCATCTTATTTTTATGTCATCTTCAACCTAAAATACATACAAACCCTAGGATAGAGGAAAGAAACTTTCATGGCTTCATTGGATCCGGACAACACAAATTCAAGGTTAGATCGAGGAAAAGAAAAGGTTTCGGATTAGTAGATTTTATACGCGAACCAGTGTCGAGGTAAGTTCGTGAAACCTAATCGATCATGTAAATATGTTAAATTGAATGTTGTGTTTGTATGGAATGTGACTTATATTGATATGAATTGTTTAATTTCTATGATGAAGAATTGAATACATGTTTGAAATGGTGAAAAAGGGTTAAGCTCCGTTTAAATATTGAATTTCGAAGAATATATGTGCTTTCCCGAAATGAATGAGGTCCTGCATTTGTTGCTGACAGGATTAAGCAGACGAGTAATCCTATTGACCTCATTACAGATAGGATTTAGCCCGGATGGGTAATCTTGATATAATCTCTCTCGAGCATAGGTTTCAATTAGGATTTAGCCTGGACTGGTAATCCTAATTGAGCTCTTCTGAGCATACATTACATAAAGGATTTAGCCTGGACTGGTAATCCTGTAATTACGATATGTGGCTCAAGAGTGTGTTCTCTGATTAAATGCCCTAATGGGTACTACTTGAGGATCCATCAGAATTTCAATGATTCAACGGACAAAACTCTTAGCACGATGAGGGAATTATGAGATGAAATGAAAATGTCTTGTAAGAACATTTCATGAAGAGCTCATCTATGTTTACTTGATTAACATGAAGATTTTGTGATTAACATGTTTGATTGAATGTATGTGTTTAGACAATTGTGCCAAATGGATGGAAACATGATATTGTATGCTTGGATTTAATAAACGGGATTGGTAAGTCTAGTTTCCTTATACGAACTTACTATGCAAGTAATGCTTACTTTGTTTTATTTTTCCCCTGTTTTATAGTGCTCGGAAGCTAGCGAATATTGGAGATCATTGGAGCATCATCAAACTATCCACTAGCTTATTTTGGGTATATATATAGTAAAATCATTTTGGTATAATGGCATGTATAGGCTAACTTGGCCATAGATTGCTTAAATATGTGGTTTGTAATCTAACCATTGGAATGGCTAGTAATGGTTGTTTTTGATATACTTGTAATGCCATACTATGGTAGCTAGATACATGTTAAATGATTGTTCAAATTATGCCTAACATAGAATATACCAAGGTAAGATCATAAACATGTATGCATGTAATGATATGCCATGTTGAATGATAGAGTTTGCTTAATTTAAATGCTTGAAATGGTTGGTATTTGGATGTGAGTTTATATACAGGTCATTGGTGTGATTTTGGGTGAGAAATGAAGCTAGAAATGGCTTCATTTTGTCCACACAACCAGAAACAAGGGCGTGTGTCTAAACCGTGTGTGACACTCGGCTTGTTACATGGTGCGTGGTTAGGCCGCGTGTCCCCTGCATCTTAAATTTTGAGAAACAGAATGCTCAGAATTGAGTACACGGGCAGAGACACGAGCGTGTGTCTTAGCCATGTGTGCTACACGGCTTAGAACACGGGCGTGTGTCTTGGCCATGTGAAACCTGCACCTAATTTCGAAAGAAATTAATTAGCCACACGTCTTACCATACAGGCATGTGGTATGGCCGTGTGCACAAGTCAGAGAGTTACACGGGGTCGAACATGGCTTACAGTACTGGCGTGTTAGAGGGTCACACGGGCGTGTCCGTTGGACCACACTGGCGTGTGAACCCTGTAACTTAGAAAATTTTTGAAATGTCGCAAAAAGTTCTAAGAGTTCCCGATTAAATCCCGACTTGATTCTAATGCTCGTATTAGGCTTTGAGGATCCATTTAAAAGACGATATGAATAATCTCGATTAATGAATAGTAATTTACGTGAGTTATTTGAAAAATGTTCTGAAAGTCCCGATAATGCTCCAAGTCACACGCTCGTGCCTAAGGCCGTGTCATCCATACGGTTGAGACACACGCCCGTGTCTCTGCCCATGTGCTCAATTCTGAGCATTCTGTTTCTCAAAATTAAGGTGTAGGGGACACACGGCTGGAGCACACGCCCATAGGGCAGACCGTGTGTCACACACGGCCTAGGCAAACTCCTATGTGTCTACCCGTGTGGACAAAATAAAGGCTATTTACCAAGCCATTTGCCACCCTTATTAACACATACACCAACTCAATGGCACAAAACATAATATACTTAAGCAACCAAACATCCCCAAATATGACCAACACATGCCAATACAATAGCAACATCTACCATACTCACAACTTTTATTAAGACACAATTGACTACTTTCAAGATACCTAATTGCACACCAATTTTATCAACTCATCCATAGATCATATTACCAAACATTTCACAGTCATGCTATAAATCACTTTTCATCATACACTAAACATACCATGACCATAACACAAAACATTGGCACATATATGAAATTACTTAGGCTTACAACCATGTTAGCCAAAATAAGCCAATTTACATGGCAAGGTACCAAATCAACCAATAGCTATTACAAGCCAAAACATTAGGCCAATCATAATGACTTATATAAAAAAATGACCAAGTCCCTATACATGCCATATTTTCAAAATACTAATATCATCAATACCCAAAATAATAGTTTTGATAGTGTGAGGTGAATCTCCAACGATCTCTGATCCGAGCTAGCTTGGCGGCACTATAAAAACATGGAAAATAAACAGAGTAAGCTATATAGCTTAGTAAGCTCATATGCAAGAAATAAGCAACCTTACCATGCATATAACATTCCAAAAATATAACATAATTAAATGTGCATTTACCTTAGCCTCATAATCATGACTTATTTCATCACAAAACTTACCTCATATTTATCATTTCAAGCATTTAATAGATATGAGCTTCATGTACACACTTGTACCGTCTTGAAATGATATTACACATAATCTTATCTTTGGCATACCCGTGAACCACTCAAAATAATAATGTCGGATGCTCGGGATTCTTGTACACTAAATGCCACATATGTAGCCAATGCTACCTCAAATCTCATATGACATAGTTGCTCGCTCTCGAGCTATCAACGGGGCTGCTCACACGAGCTGTCAGTCAAGACATAGCTACGCGGTGTTGCTCACACAAGCTGTCAAGTATCCGCAACATATGCCGGTATATTCAGCCACTAGTAGGATGTACAAGACCAGCACCCGGATCATATAATCACATAACACATACTAACCCTAGTGACATGTCACTTGTATCCTACCCTATTCCTAAGGTTCAAACGGGATTTCTTACTTGTCGATTCATCTTCGGATTCGTTCATAGGATTAAGCTCATCCATTTTTATCAAACATACAATTCATGCAATAATAAAGCAATAAAATACAATCATATTAAAGCTTATTTTTAACATACGAACTTACATTGGTACAAAATGGCTAATTGTTCGATTTAGTCCACAACTTTGTTCTTTCCCCGGTCTAGGTCAGAACCTCGTCTTTCTTAACCTATAATACAACATTTAACTTATTCAATTACCACATTATTCAATTTAATCCCAAAAACACCTTATGGAAAAAATTACACTTTTTCCCCTAACTTTTCAACTTTTTACATTTTAGTCCCTAGGCTCATAAAATAATTTTCACCTAATTTATTTATTACCCAAGCCTAGCCGAATCTTTTTCATGCTAATAGCAGCCCACATTTTTCATCTATTCACATTTTAACACACATTTTACAACTTTTACGAATAGGTCCCTATTTGACATTTTCATCAAAAATCACTTGGTAAATGTTGTTTACCTAACATTAAACATACATTTTCTACCGTTAGGCGTCAAAATACACAAATATTCAACATGGGTAAAATTTTAGACTTTAATTTTCTTTCAAATTAGTCCTTGAAATAGCTATATCAAGTTACAACATTCATAAAAACATAAAAATCATTAAAAACGGGATAAAAACGGACTTACAATCGAGCTTGGAAGTTGTCCAAACCCTAGCTATGTCTTCTCCTTGTGAATTTTGACCATGGGGGATCAAATTAGAAAAGATGACATCTTTTTATTAGTTAATTGTGTCTTTATTTACCAAATGACCAAAATGCCCTTCACTTAAAACTTTGAAATTTTATCTAACCATGTCCATTTTTGTCCAACTTAAAGGATAATGGTCTAATTACCATTTAAAGACCTCCAATTTAAAATTTCATTTCAATTAGACACCTCTAGCTTTTAAAACACATATTTTGCACCTATTGCAATTTAGTCCTATTAGTCAAATTGGACACCCTATCGATAAAATTTCTTAACGAAATTTTCAAAAAATTATTCAATCATACTGTAGACCTTAAGAAATAATAAACTTAATATTTCTACTTCAGATTTGTGGTTTCAAAACCACTGTTCTGATTTGACCCTAAAACGGGATGTTACATCCTCATCATATTCATTATCATCATAATTCCTATTACCCTTATTTCCACCCTGAGTGGTGGGTTCACTAACGGCCTCATTGGGCTCAACATTCTGAACGGGCTCTTGTGATGCAGACTACTCAGTTGAAGCCATTGGAGGTCGCTCTCTACAGCCCCTCCTACCACGAGTTATCATTCCATGGGTATTCATTTCGATGTTTTATGAACTTTACAATTTACAAGAATATCTTTAGTATTTTGTTTACCCTTTTATCGTAATTTTAACTAAGTTCTTTCATTTAAAATTTTTATGCAATAGTATTTAGTGTCTTTCTAAAGTTTCAATTCTGTTTCTATGGGCGTGGCATCAGACCTTCAAACTTCGTCATTTCCTGAAAGAAATAATTTTCAAAATATTGTGGTTTGTTTTTCCCAAAAATTCCTCGTTTATGAATGTATGCATGCAGACTCATTTCTAAAAAGAATAAAAAATTTATTCTGAGGTTTTGAACCTTGACTCTGATACCACTAAATGTAACCTCCCAAACCCAGCCTAGACATTATGGTCGAATCATGTAGGTCACACTGTACACCCAAACAACTTATCTACTCGATCGTTGGTTGAAAACCTCAAATACGCTCTTTTTTAAATAAAATCATAGTTACCTTTGTTATTTTGGAAAGCATTCATTAAATAGTTCCACTTTTATTAAGTCAAGTTAATAACATTAGCATGCTTTTAAGAGAAACACGTTGCTCGTCATTTCTTTTCAAAAACCCTATTAAGTTTAGTTTCAACGAAAAACCAATTAAAATTCCAATTATTTATTAAGCCAAGTAACATGCTTAATTCAATTTCAGACTATACTTATAAATCAATTCAAAGTATGTAAATTATGAATTCATGATAAACTCAAAAACATAAATAAGCCCAAACCACAGTTTAAATAGCTTTACGGTCCAAAATCCATATAAATTTAGGGAACTTTAAATGAAATAAAATAAAATAAAATCTAAGTCTGAAGTTTTTCGTACGTCTGCATGCCATGTTCAATCCTAGTCTCGTTCATTACCTAAGAGGTTTGAAGTAATGTGGTGAGCAAACTAGCTCAGTGTGAGTCTAATCAATAAGTACATTCAACATTCGTTTAAGATCAATCACTCAAATCATCCATGTAACACAATTATAACAACCATATCAACATTAGAATGAGTAATGGACATATCATAATGAAAATATGAATTCCTACCCTAACCATCCGTTACACACCATGAGTTTCCCCAAAAACTCGTCTGCCAAAGTCCAAATAGTGCGAGCAATGCTCGATGTGGTTAAACTACCATAAACATAATGCAAATATTCTGTCATTTAACATATAATGTAATAAAATCACCAATCTCCATAATACTCCCGGTGCAGTGCACTAACTATGTATGAATGCAGACTTAATATGCCTCTAGTACTCCACGGAACTCCTCCATCAACCACAATATCCCACCATATACACGTGCGATATGTCATACAATATTACAATCAAATGCATATTTCATACGTATTCTTTCAGTAGCATAGTTTACATGCCAACATTATAATATTCACATACCAAGTGTTCAATTTCACCATCAATACGGTGACATTTTAACATACCATCATTCAATAACACTTTAGAAAAATATTTCAGTGCATGTATAGCAGTTTTTCATTCAATACTTTTCATGGCATTTTACCCAACAAGATTTTGGGCATTCAATATATATTTCCAAAATAGCACATGTTGTACATACAATCAATCACACATTACATCAACAAGCCTTTCATATCAACCCCAAACAATTAACTATTCAGGCAACCAAATAATTTTGCAAACATGCCATTTAGTTTAGGCTAGTACGTACCTGATTTAGCCACTTTAACACATTCACTTAGTCAATTAACTAAGCCCGACCAGCAAGCTTAATCAACATTTTAGATCACATAAAAATATTATTTAAACATTAAATTTAACAAGTTAGGACCCACACCTTATTTTTTGCACTATTAAAAAATCAGTAGGTGGTAAAAATTAAAGAAAACAGTAGCCTACAATCAATTAAAAAATCAGTAGCTATACCATTAAAAAATTCTTTAATTCAATCAATTATCAATTTCCCCAACAATTAAATCGAAACTACACACTAGCCTACAATCTACCACACGCTTCCTGAATTGTCGAATCTAAATCATCGAATGATCAAGATTGAATTTTTCTAAATCACACATGATTAAAGGCTGATTAGGAGAGGTTCTTAAGACCGAGATATTTTTGGAAGTAGGTGGTAAAAATTAAAGAAAACAGTAGCCCCTTTTGGTGCCTCTAGGTGCGGCGAACCACCACCAAAGGTGGCAAATTGGAGTTGGTTTAAAAAGCCAATTGAAATCACTTTTGAAGGATGGAAAAATACCCATAAAATCATTAAAGTTTCCCAAAATTACAGATCTAAAAATTTGGGTATTACCTTGAAAGATTCATCAAGAAAATTTAAAAAAAATAGGTACTTGCACAAGCTAGAAAGAAGGGGGCAGAAATGGCACTTCTTGGGTAGCAATGGGATCGTTCTTGGAGGTTAAAGATTTCATATTTATGGTTGAAAAAATAATGGAAATTTTCAAAAAAAAAAAAAAAAGGAGAGGAGAATGGTGCAAGAACTTATGGGAAAAGAAAAAGAAAAAGAAGATGGTGGTTCTAGGTGGTTTGGGCGGTAGCAACAAGGAAGAAAAAATTGAAGAGAGGAGAGATAGAGGGAGGGGCGACTAGGGTGGAGTAAAAATCAATTAAAGGCTGATCTAATTAATTAAGAGTGATATATATACCTAGGTTTTACTAGGTTGGACGGCACACATAAAGGAAAAAGAGGGATTTTGCAAAATTAAATTATTTGCAAGGGAATCGAACTTGGGACCTCAATCTAATTTCCATGCTTCCTCATTTTTTCTTTTAAAAAATGGGGTAATTACTAATATTTGAAATAATTTTGCATTCATATTAAGCTAAAATTTAGGATGTTACATTTCTGCATGAAAAGCATAATGAACTAAGCAAATATTATCTTGATTATTAACTAAGGTTTAACTAATACTAAGTTGCATCATAGTGATGGATTATGGTTCGTCATCTAAGAAATCAAAACTGAGCAATTGATTCAAGGAACTATTATGTTGCCTATCAAGTCTAATTGGGGAGATACCTTGGGTATTGGAGCGAATGACAATACATTGGACAAACCCAATTTGAATTAATCCTAAATCAATTTATGGATAAATTCACTTGTGACATTCATTGTGTGACTTACCTCAATCCTGAGTCAGTGCCTAGTTATGTGTATGTAACTCATATACTTTGATATATTGAAAGCCAGAGCTTAGTTGATGTTAGAGCTCAAAGCTGGTATGTTGGGTATATGACTTATGTATGACATAACTTCACTTACAATAATGGAAATTGTAACTCAATTAAAGAGTAAATGGTATCCTCTCACTGGCATTGCATGAATTATGGAAAAAGAGTGCTACCATGAATAATCTCATAGGGACGAATGATTCTTATTACTATTTGCTAGTAATAATATTTTTCATCTTGGAAGATGCAATGGTGACCGTGAAATAAAATAGGGTAAAATCAAGTGAACAAATTTTAATCCAAAAAGATTAAGCATATCCTATGAGGGTAACATACTAATGACAAGATCATCGGATAATGCATAAGATTAAGTTGTTTTCTTAATGGTATATAATGGGGGCAGGCTCAAACATAGAACTTTTAGTGGATGGACTCCATGACTAAATAATGTTGTAATTAATTACAAAACATTTAAGCCCTAATTATATATGTCCAATCATCCATTTTCTAGCCTAACACAACCTGGTATTGATTGCAAAAGAATTGATACGATAAATGAATGAAAACAACAAAAGAGAAATATATTGCACAAATTACTATCTACAATAAATGCATTTTCTCAAAAGGAAAAAAAGATGAATTAAAAATTAATATAATTTCTTTTAATTTTTATTTAATTGATTGTAATTAAATCATTTGAAGTCAAAGTGAAAATTAAATTAATTAGTCATCACAGTTTTATTGAGCATGACAATTAAATTTATTTACTCATAGATTTTAATATAATAAATTCTTCATACTTTGATGAAATTAAAATTGAGTTAAGAAAATAATTTAATTGAGTTGGATAACTATATGAGCTTATTTTAAATTAGTTTAAAATTGTAGTAAACATTTAATTGTACCTAATATATAAAAGACATATCCAGCCCATCTAGGCACCATATAATGTCTAAGAGGTACTTTGAGTTTTCTAACAAAATATTAATTTTCTCTCTTCCTCTTCAAGTAGAAATTTGGTATTTTTTTTCCTATATAAAGGGATTATAGGATAATTAAAAACATAACTCTGACATACGTGGATACTTTGCCAAAATTTTTGAAAATTAATTAGTTACTAAATTTCATGAGTAATTGAGTTGTTTGAGAAAGCAAAACTTCCCCTGCTAGAAAGTTAGAGTTTTTGTTTTTGTGCTCAGCTCAGGTTAAGAGTCCACTCTCTTAGAAACCGAGGGTTTGAGGATAGCGGAGAAGATTATTTGGTAAAAATCTAGGAATCTGACAGGTTTCACTAATCCAGAAAAACATGTACTAAATTTGGTAAAATTTATTGCCACAAATAATACAACATGGGCTCGAATTTATGAAAAATTTTAAATTTTTTTGTGCAATAAAATCATTTTCGTAAACAATTTTTCTAATAGTTTATTTTTTTATGGTGTGGAAGGTTGTAGTTCTATGCTTTATAATTCGAAGAGTAACATGCACTTAGCGAGAAATAAATATGTTTGGATCCACCATTGTCTATCTTAAAACCTGTTTTTTTTTCCCATTTGGTGGAATGCCTTCTAGTGCGTGGAGCATGGAGAATCCTATTTTGGAGTTTGAGAAATCTAGTTGTCAGTACAAATGTTTTCATCAAGGCTTGTTGTTGATTGTTAAAGGGACCCTCACCTTTTATTATATCTAGTAGTATTGCTTGGAAGAAAAAGTTCCAACGAATAACAAATGTCTAACTTGGGGTATAAAAAACTTAACAAAGATGATCGGTTAAAGCTTATTGGCGAAGCTTGGACATATGGAGCTAATGATGTTGTTGGGAAGAGTTCAAGGGTTGGAGAAGGAGCCAGAAGATATGTTGGGTAACTATAGCCACTACCCTTTTTGTAAATAGGAGTATCAGATCATAAAGCTCTGACTCGGAAGAAGGGAGAGAGGAAGGCTAGTCCTTCTGGCAGAGGTTTAGAAGATATTTTGTCGATTAGGGAAAATGTGTTTGATAGTTAATACATCGGTTCAATCATTGAGGGTAATTTTTATGACTTATTTAAAATATTTTGCTTATTTTTGTGGAAGTTACTTCTTTTCTAACGATCCCTCTTGTTGCGAAGGTGAGAAGCTTTAACAGGTTGCTTGGCTTTTCTATCATAGACATTAGTTTTTATAGTGAAGTGTTGGATATTACTCCCCTCAGGATAGGTTGTTTTGTTAGAATGTCATGCCATTTACACTCAAGAAATTGGCGTCATGTATCAAAATTTGCTCTACAAGCTATTCAAGCATCAAATTGGGTAATGTGTGGAAGTGTATGTTAACAATATGTTGGTAAAGAGCGCATCCCTAGAGAAGCACGTGAGAGATTTACAAGAACTGTTTCTCTTATTGAAAACCTACAAGTTGAAGTTGATTCTTACCAAGTGTTTACCAAAATTACAAAAAAGATCTAGGGACTCATAGGCAATATTGTGGCATTTGTTACAAAGATGGCAGATAGTTGCCTCCCTTTCTTTAAGGAACTTTTTTTTATGGTCGGAGGATTGTCAAAAGTCTTCTGAGCAGTTGAAGCAATATTTAAGTTCCCCTTTGCTTACATAACTTGCATTTATATTTGGTGACCTTCGATGAGACAATGGTTATAGTATTGGTAAAAGAAGAAACAACACGTTATAATCCTTTCTATTTTGTTAGCAAAGCCTTACAGAATGGTAAGTAGAATAACTTGAGGATAGACAAAGTAGCTTTCGCCTTGGTAGTGACAGCTAGGAAGCTTAGTTAGTATTTTTAGGCTCACCCCATATCCATGTTGTTAGACAACCCCTTAAGGATATCTTGAACACGGTAGATTCATCAGGAAGAATAGTAAAATAGAGTATACATTTGATCAAGTTTGGTTAAAGTTCTTGCTGAAGAGGACAATTAAGGCTTAGGCTCTGGCAGATTTCATAGCAGAGTATTTTGTTTCACTTAGAATACCCTTACTAAGGAGAGGCAGACCAACCAACCAACAGAAGTAGAAAGCCCTACTCAGGTGGAAACACAATCAGGCCTCGCCAAAACCAGAACTCACCTTTGTGAAAAATTGGATGTTTTATATTGATGGGTCAGCTTGGAAAAATGGATTTGGTGCAGGAATATTTTTAATTGACTCGAAGAATGAGTGGAAGTATGGGTTAGCGTTCACTTTCAGTGCTCCTAATAGTGCAGCTAAATATGAGGCCTTGATAGATGGCTTAGAATTGGCATAATGATCAGGGGTTAAGATTTCAAATTTTTATAGATTCTCAGATTGTTGCTAAGAAGATTTAGGGTGAATATGAAGTAAGGGTTCCTACCCTCATCGAATATTGCAACATTATGACAAGTCAGGCGTATTACATTTAATTATACCTAAAACATGCACTATTTAAACACTAATACTTACCAAGTTACTTAGTAAGAAACAGGGCTATTGGCCAAGTTGGAGAAGGCTAAATTACAAAAAATTTCCAGAGTTGAGAATAAGAAGGTAAATTTACTCTCCAAACTTTCTTCGTCTATTGAATACAACAAGAGGAAAAACAATTGCTAGGATACAAGGAACAACCCAATTATGCATCCAAGCAACAAGTTTTCAACATCAACAGTAAAGACACATGGATGACGCATATAGTCAAGTTCCTTAGTGATGGAGAACACTCGATGGACCAAAATTTACTAGAAGGTCGTGAGGTAAAAAATATTATTATATAGCAAAAATTCTTCATTATTATTGCATTAGCACCTTTTGAGCTTTAGGTACATGTTAATAGATGGAATTTTATATAAGAAAAGATATTTACAATCATTACTAATATGCCTTTCACCACAACAAGCCGACTACGTTCTAAGGGAAATTCACGAAGGTATATGCGGCCAGTATCCAAGTGCAAGGGCCCTCACCTAGAAGGTCCTCCACCAAGGATGGTATTGGCTCTCTCTACAAGAAAATCGCCTCGGAAATGGTCATGGAATGTACCCCCTGTCAAAAATTTTCACCCATCTCTTGTTGATTAGTTGTGCCACTGCAGCTCATTTCCAGCCTTTAGCCCTCTACCATTTATAGGCATGGACATTGTTGGGTCATTTCTCTAGTTATGACACAAAAAAAGTACATCGTGGTGCCCCTAAAGAAATTACTAAGAATTCTTTAGGCAGAACTACATTGTACAGGAGTACAAGAGAAACTTTGTTTAACCTCATGTTTAGCTCTAAGGCAGTAGAGTCAAAGGAAATAAGTTTGAACACTCGTAGAGTGTCTCATACTAATGACTAATAAAAAGGGCATCTCCATTAGGGAAAATATAGATTTGTTGAAAAAAACCAAAGATTATCTTTTATACTTGTAATTTTTCAAACAAATTGGTTTAAATAAAATTATATTATTCACATTAATACCATTTGCATTAGTCATCAATGGTTTTTTCACAGAAAGAAAAATGTAAACAAATATTGGCTCATTGATTACCTAATGTTTTAACTAATAATAAGTTGCATTATGTAGTCAGAACGTAATGCGAGAAGATAAATTAGTTAAAGGATTATTATGAAGTTTATCAAGTTACGAAAATACCTTATCTTGGGTATCAAAGTGGTTTACTCCCAGAATATATAGACATGATTGTTTGGATTGATAATACTTTGGACATGACCCAAGTTGAACTAATCCTAGATTCGTTTATGGATTAATTCACTTGTGACGTTCATAGTATGATTTACCTCAATCTTGAGTAAGTGACTGACTATGTGTGTGTGACTCGTATACTTTGATGTATTGAATGTCTGAGTTCAAATAATTAAAGAGCCAAAAGTTGGTACAATGGGTATACGACTTTACATGACATAGTATCATTTACTATAGCGGAATTCATATGTCAATAAAAGGTAAACGATATCCTCTTATCGGCATTACATGATAGATGCAAAAGTAACGTGGCCATAGGTCATTTGTGTTGGAAAAAATCTGATTTGAAAACGATTTTCTTGCACGGAGAAAAATAAAAATTTTGAAAACCAACCCGATTTGTGATATTTATAGCAATTAACCCTAGACTGAAATTGTACCTGTGTTTTCGGATTGATGGATCCTTATCATTCCTGGCTTTCAACCAAACGATCTTCTTCGCTATTCTTGTACCACGAATTGCTCCGAGTGTGGGCTCGAACCAATTGAATCAAAACACTGAACTAGAAATTCTGTTCTTTTATGTGGAAAGAAATTTTCACTTTTCAAATAGAAATCAGTAGAATTGTTATTCCAGAAAATTATATTTAATAGTTGAGAATAAATTCTCTCTATTTAATATTTCACCATTCAACTTTTCACTATGATCGAATGATTTATTTTTATTTTCGAGCTTTAAAATAGCTCAAAAACATAAATTCATTCTTCTGATCATTTTTGAGTAATCCATGCTCATTTGCAAATGAATCATTTCTCATTTTCATTTTCATTTTCATTTTCATTTTCATTTTCATTTCCATTTCCATTTTGAGAAAACCACATATATTTTCAAATTATTTCATTTCTCTATTTCGGTGAAAATTGATTGCCTCTAGACGTGCCAACGTCTAGAGTGTGAATACTGCAACTAAAGATATGAATATGAGGCGCTGTCCACAAGTATACAGGTTAAGTTGTAATGTAGTTTTTATAACGAAATATATGAGTATTCCGAGGATCATACCCAAGAGAGGCAAGTACAAAATTAACGTTAACCTAAAGGCAAATAGAATTAATTCATAATCTAAATAAATTATATTATGATGGAACATAAAGGAAAGATTTTTTGCGATTATATAAATAAAGGAATAAAAATAACATAAAAAAGTGAACTTTGGAAAACTAGAATATAAACTCAATCAAACTAGGCATGGGTGATTAGCTCGCTTTGGTGGTCATAACTAATTCTTATTTCATGTAACGACCCAATAGTCAGAGGTGTCGGAAAACGTATTTTTGGGACTCCGTTTTCGTAAACCGGACCCAAAAATATTTTATTAAATATTTACGAGGCTGGCTTAGTAGCTAATTAATTTTTGGAATAGTGAATTTTATGAAATTAGGAGTTATTAAGGTACAGGGACTAAATTGCGTAAGGTAAGGGTTAAAAGTTGAATTCTAAAATGAAATAAACTAAAGGGGGCTAAAGTAGCAATTAAACCATTTAATAAATGGTTGTGTATAGGTGACCGAATATGGTTAAGTGTAAATGCATGTATATATACTATATATGTTATATTATAAAGTTAGTAATAATAAATAAATAAATAAAATGAAAACAAATTAACAAGAATGTATAATAAAAGAAAGAAAAAGAAGTTGAGGCATGAAATTTTTAACAAAGAAAAGAAAGAAGAAAAGAATAACATAGTCACGCACGGCTAGGGATCTTAGGGTTCAAGTAACAACCCAATTTTCAGTGGTTTCGGAAACAGTGGTTCGAGACCACTAAATCCGACGAGTGAGTTTGAAAATTTTATTAATGAATATTTATGAGTTAAATAGGATTAGGAAGACTTTTGAAATAGTGATTTGTGTTTTAGAAGAAAGTATTAAATTAAGTGGTTCCAAAAACGAGGTATCGAGACTTTGATTTTATAAACTGAGCAGTAAATATTTTTATAAATATTTATGGAGTGTCATTAAGTTAGTATTAAAGTTCCGTTTATAAAATTTTAACGTTTTGATAGTTAATTAAGTAAAAAGGACTAAATTGAAAAAGGTGCAAAACTTGCTAATTAAGGAATTAATGACTAAATAGCATAAGTGGTAAATAAGGGGGGACTAAAAAGGAAAATAGACACCTATTAGAAGGCTGGGGTGGCATAAGTTGAAAAGAAAACAAAAATCATGTGATTAAGGGGCAAAAATTGGAAACAAATGAAATTAAATATCAAATTGAAAAATCTAAAAGTTTCTAGACATTCTTCTTCGTTAATTTTCTGTCCAAAAACACCATTGAAGAGCTCTCAAAGCTGGCTTGCATATTTTTCTTCATATCAAGAACCCGTGGATAATTGTAAAAAAGGAAAATTAGCAAAATAATCCTTGAACTACTACAAATTCCACAATTCAACCCAGGTAAGTTCGTATGGTTAAACTTTAATATTATATGTTAAATTGATGAATGGTATTATGTATTTATTCATATCATTTGTTGAAAATAAAATTATTGTTAAAGTTATGAAATAGAATTGAATGTTCGAAACAAACGAAACACGTGATTGAGTACAGTTGTTCAGTGCAAAGAAGGAATTGATGGCAAATTACCCAAGTAAATCGATGTTCAGCATTTGTTGAGAACTTCCGTGTTTACTTTCCTTTTAGCTCTCATGAGCTTCAGTTAACTCATATGAGTTTCAGTTTAACCCTATTGGGTTTCCGTTCAGCTCTTATGAGCTTCCGTTCAACCCTTATGAGTTTTCGTTTAGCACTTGTGTGTTTCTGTGCAACCTTTGGGCTTCTGTATACGATGTACTCATATCCGTAAGTCGTTCTTAGATTCAGTAAGATTGGTAAGTGACATATGAAATTAGTATATGAGAATTTAAAGTTATTGATGGTTTTGATATAAATTAAGTGAATTCCTAAATTGAAGTTGTAGTTGGCAGGAAATGTAATTTGAGTGATTTATTTCGTTGATTTGGTTATAATATGTTCAATGTTTGGTAAGATTTATGTTTAAAACCAATGAACTTGCTAAGCTTTATTAAGCTTACTTGTGTTTGTTTAATGTCTTTGTAGATTAACGTGAGGTCGAGGAATTGGATCAACACATCGAGCCACACTATCCAACTTATTCTGGTAGTTTTTGTAATGTATATTTTGGTTTATATGGCATGTATAGGGTGATAATGGTTTGTGAAAATATAAAAAGTTATATTTTATTTACATTTCAACCCAACTTATATGAGTAAGGATAAATCATGTATGAAGCATGTTTGAAATGTTTAGATGATGGAAAAATAATAGGTCTATTGAGGCATGGTTGCATATATACCTAGGTGTAAGTTTTTAATTTGATAAGTTAAGATATTTGATTATATGTGATGATATGTTAGTTAGAAGAACTTGGTATTAGCTTGAATTGAGGGTCTTGTATGATTTATGAGAGTAAAATTTGTTGTGCATAGGTTGATACCAAGATTGGGTGAGAAAAGTGGCCTTAAAAATGGCCTATTTTCATCCACACGCGTGTGTGTCTCAGTCGGGTGTGACACACGGCCTAGCACATGGGCATGTAGTTTGGCTGTGTGTCCCCTACACTTTGAAATTTTGGAACAGAATGCCCAATTTTTTGCACACAGCCTAACACGCGGGCGTGTGACTTGGTCGTGTGACCCCTGCACCTTACACACAAGCGTGTGGTTAGCCGTGTGACCCAAGTCAGAGAGTTACACAAGTATAGACACGGGCTAGGACACGACCGTGTGCCTCACATTGAATGCCAACACAGCCTAAGACACGGGCATGTCTTCTGGCCGTGTGGCTCACATGGCTGACCACACAAGCATGTGTCTCCTATATCTAGGAAAAATTTTGAAATTTTGCGAAAAGTTCTCTAAGTTTCCAATTTAGTCCTGATTTCTTTCTAACGCATAAACTGGGCCTCAATGGTCCATTTAAGGGACAATTTGATTGAGTATGATTGGTTTCCGATATAAATAGTAAATTCCATGAATTAGCTATATTTGTTCTGTAAACTCCGGTAATGTTCTGAAACCTTGTTTCGACGGCGGATATGGGTTAGAGGTGTTACATTTATTGGTATCAGAGCTTCAGTTTAGCAAATTCTCGGAACGAATGTAGTATGTAAAGTGTCTAGAAATACGTGTCATATAAATCTATGATAGTCTGATGTGTATGATCTGATCTAACCCTTATTTTTCTTATAGATTGTAAAGATGTCAGATAGATCTGAACATGCTAAACATGATGAGGCTAATAGTAGAGTACAGACATCTGAACACGAGACAAGTAGTAGTGTCCCAATTCCTCCAGCTCAAGAACAAAAGCTTAAAAATATGTTCTTTGGGTATATGAATCAATGGTTTAATGAATTCATGCAAGAGATAAATATGGTTCAACAACCTCCTCCCCCTACTGTACCACCTGAAGTGCCTCCGGTTGAACCTCCACCTCCTCCGATAACTTAATCTAGTAAACGAACTCCGATCGAAAAACTTAGAAAGTGTGGGGCCGATGAATTTTAGGGAAGGTCAGATGATGATCCTGTGAAAGCTGAATATTGGCTTCAAAATACTATAAGAGTTTTTGAGGAAATAGCTTGTTCTCTCTAAGATTATCTGAGATGTCTTGTGTCACTACTAAAAGAGAAATCATATAATTGGTGGATGACTATAGTGACCGTGGTGCCGAAAGAGAAAATCACTTGGGAATTCTTTCAGTGTGAATTTAAAAAGAAATATGTCGGCAAGAGATACTTGGATAAAAAGAAGAGGGAATTTTTTGACTTGCAACAAGGAAATCAATCAGTAGCCGAATACGAGAGGGAATTCATATACCTCATCAAATATGCCGGGGAAATTGTACCAATTGAAAAAGAAATGTGCATTCGGTTTGAAGAAGGGTTAAATGATGAAATCATAATGATGATTGGGGGCACAGAAATACGGGAATTTTTCGTTCTATGATATCGTGCTCAGAAAATGGAAGAGGTGTATAACAGAAAAATGCAACGGGATAGAAGGAATAGAGAATCTTACAAAAGAAGTTCCTCCAAGTCATTTTCAGCTTTACCTGAGAAAAAGTCTAGAGATGATTTCAGTCAGGCCACCCTAATGCCGGAACGATCAAAGAAGAATAGGGCGACTCAACCTGATTTCGGGGTATCTATTAGACTTGTTGCTAGTGTGGGCAATGTACAGAACACTCTTAGGCCCAAATGCAAATATTGTGAAAAATATCATCCTGATGAATGTAGAGGCAAAGCGGGGGCTTGTTACAAGTGTGGAGCCACTGACCATTTTATTCGAAATTGTCCTCAATTGCAAAGAGAGGAGGAAGAGCAAAAAGAGAAACAGTTGGCCACTTCTTAATGAAGTAGACATTCAGGTCAAAACAGTGCTACTAAAACAGCTCGTTCGGGTATGAAAGATTATGCTGCCCGGTCAGAGGCTAGAGCACCTGTACGTACTTATGCCATCTGAGCAAGAGAAGAAGCTACGGCTCCAGATGTGATTTCTGGTACATTCTATCTTTTTGATGTTATGGTATATGCATTGATTGACCTTGGGTCCACACATTCTTATGTTTACACTGCATTAGTAACAGAAAAGAAATTGTCTGTTGAGTCTATTGATTATGATATTCAAGTCACTAATCCATTAGGCCAAAGTGTGATAGTTAATTTAGTGTGTCGAAATTGTCCACTGAAAGTAAAAGGCTATGAATTTCCTATTGATTTGATGTTGCTACCCTTTTAGGAATTTGATGTTATTCTGGGAATGGATTGGTTAATGAAGCATGATGCTATAGTAAATTTTCGAGAGAAACGTGTTGATCTAAAAGGTCAGATAGGGGAGGAAATTTCGGTTGAGTCAGAGAATTCGAATGATACTGTTAGAATTATATCAACTTTTTTCGCTCAGAGATTGTTGCAAAAAGGTAATGAGGCATTTTTAGCCTACATTCTTGATACTCGGGATTCTGAATCAAAGTTAGAACAGTTACCAATTGTTAATGAGTTTACTGATGTGTTTCCTGAGGAATTGCCAGGTTTACCACCTGATCGTGAAGTTGAATTTGTAATTGATGTACTTCTGGGAACAGCTCCGATATTAGTAACACCAAATCGTATGGCGCCAGCTGAGTTAAAAGAATTAGAGACTCTATTGCAAGAGTTATTAGATAAAGGGTTTATCAGGCCGAGTATGTCTCCTTGGGGTGCATCTGCCTTACTTGTGAAAAAGAAATATGGTTCTTTGATACTTTGTATAGACTACAGACAGTTGAACAAGGCCACAATTAAAAATAAATATCCCTTTCCTCGTATTCATGATTTATTTGATCAACTGAAAGGTGTCAGGGTGTTTTCGAAGATGGACCTTAGATATATGCCGAAGACAACTTTCAGAACTTGGTATGGTTATTTTGAGTTTTAGGTAATGCCATTCGGTTTGACCAATGCTCCTGTTGCTTTCATGGATTTAATGAATCAGATTTTTCAACTTTATTTGGATAGATTTGTGGTTCTATTTATCAATGATATATTAATCTATTCAAAGATAGAAATCGAACATACACAACACTTGAGAATTGTGCTACAGACATTGGGAGAGAAGCAGTTGTATGCAAAGTTCAGCAAATGCAAATTTTGGCTTCATGAAGCCGAATTTTTGGGTCATATTGTATCAGTCGATAGAATTTGAGTTGATCCGAGTAAAGTTTCTGCTGTGTTGAATTGGAAAATTCTGAGAAATATTTCAAAAGTGCGAAGCTTTCTAGGTTTAGCATGTTATTACCAACGTTTTGTTAAGAACTTTTCGATGATTGCCTCTCCGATGACCCAATTACTACAAAAAATGTAGAATTTGTTTGGGCTAATGACTATCAGCAAAGCTTCGATCAGCTGAAGAAAATGTTAAAGAAATACCGGTCCTGACTCAGCCAGAATCGGGTGAACCGTATGTTGTGTACAATGATGCGTCTCAAAATGGATTGGGTTGTGTATTGATGCAGTCAGAAAAAGTAGTGGCCTATGCTTCTCGACAATTAAAGCCGCATGAAAAGAGTTATCCTACACATGATCTTGAGTTTGCTGTAATTGTATTTGCTTTGAAGATTTGGAGACACAATTTATACGATGAAAAATGTTACATGTATACGAATCACAAAAGCTTAAAGTATTTAATGACTTAGAAAGAGTTGAATTTGAGGCTGAGATGGTGGTTAGAATTATTAAAAGATTATGATCTGGTTATTGACTATCATCCAGAAAAGACTAATGTGGTTGCAAATGCATGATAAACCGTAATATGAACATATTTTAATCCCACATTTAACATACTTTTGGATGATTTATTCCTTGAATTGTGGAATTTAGTGCTTCTAATCCTTTAATTTCATGTTTTATACTCAGGAGAGCACTGGAGGATGAAAAGAAAGAGAAACGGGCCTAAAACGGAGTAAATGGGACAACTTACAAAATCGACATAGCCCGGGCCTAAGACCATACGGCCGTGCCTCATCAACAGACCCAAACACGGCCTGGCCATGAGTCACACAGACGTGTGCCATGGGCGTGTCCCTATCGTGACAAAGAGGAATTTTACTCGGATTAAGGTACTTAGAGGCAAAAAAAGTCATTCCAAAAGCCTATATAAACACCTTAGAGGCCAACCTTTGGGGATCCAGTTAGGCCGAAGAGCAGAGCCAGAGAGGCCAGAATTGTGGAATTTACTTGAAGAAAGCCAGTTGATTCATCTCAAGAAGCCGAAGTTATACTTAAGATAGAAGATCTTCCGTTCAATTTCCTTTAAGGGGTTTTAGGGTTTTTCTTATGTTTTGTTTTATATTTTCTTTTGAGATGTATTCTTTTAGTATTATGAACTGAACCCTCAAATACCTGAGGGGGATGAAACCTAAGACGGATCTTGTTATTTTTTTCGGAACTATATGATAAATACATGATTTGTTCTGAATTATGTGTTCTTAACTCTTGATTTGATATTTCAGGATATTGATTCAAGTATTGATGTGCTTAGGCAGAGGAGGAATAGACCCTGTCTAAGATTAGATCTAGTATAATTAAGCGGAGTTGATCGCAACCCTAGAGATAGGATGACGAAAATTTGCCGGATTAGGGTCAAACCTAATATAGGAGTCTATAGATCGAGTTAATGCAATTCTAGGGGTTTTAATTAGAAAGAGATTTCAATTAATCAACCTAGAGTTAGACATTAGTAGCCTTGAGAAAGGTATTAATATAACTTAGGGAATCCTACGGATCAAGTCAAGTGAATAAATCTTCTGGTTCAGAGTTATATAACAAGTGAAGTCTAGGTGGATTCTTCCTCGGGTATTGTCTTAATCAATTGGTTTTTCCCACAAGTATTTTCGAAAATTCATTCTTTTTGTCTTAGCATCTTTAGCTTAATAGTTAGTTAATTTTATATTAAATAAATAATTCACTTTTATTTTAGGCTAAATAATAAAAAGAAAGTTAGTATTAGTACTTTTGGTTCCTTTGGGTTCGACAATCCGGTCTTGCCACTAAACTATACTACTGTTCGATAGGTGCGCTTGTCTCAATCGTTGTCATAGTTAGTTTCTAGGCTCGATCATTCTTTTTATAAATTTTAAGACTCTGACATAACGATCAAGTTTTTGGCGCTGTTGCCGGGGAACTAAAATATTAAGAACGCTCAATTTTTATTACTTTATCCATTTTTATTTTTGCAATTTACTTTTATTTTTATTTTGCTTTTAACTTTACTAATTTTCCTTCTTTTATTTGTTCTTAGCAGGTGCCTCTAGTTTATGATTAAAAGGAACCCGACAGGACCCCTGATTTACGACAGCGATATTGAAGGTACTGTTCGCAGAAATCGTAGAGAAATAAGGCGAAGCTTAAACTACATAGAAGAAGAGCAAGAAGTCGAAACCAATACCACCGAAAAGATGGCTGAGAATAATCCGCTACCTCCAGAGGTGGCCGAAGATCATGTTCCTTGAACTATGTATGATTATGCTAAACCTAATTTAATAGGAACTGAGTCAAGTATTATTAGACCTGCTATTGCTGCTAACAATTTTGAACTGAAACCTAACACAATTCAGATGATACAGCAATTTGTTCTGTTTGATGGTTTGTAGGATGAGGATCCAAACAATCAATTGGTGAATTTCCTAGAATTCTGTGATACTTTCAAAATAAATGGCGTTTCTGATGATGTCATCCGTCTTCAGTGATTTCCCTTTTCTTTGAGAAATAAAGCTAAACAGTGGTTGCATTCTCTTCCACGAGGTTCAATTACTACATGGGAACAAATGACCGAAAAATTTTTAGTAAAATATTTTTCGCCGGCTAAAACGACCAAGTTAAGAAATGGTATCTCTTCTTTTGTGCAGATGTAGAAACACTTTACGATGCATGGGAGAGATACAAAGATCTATTGAGAAGGTGCCCACACCATGGATTACCCTTGTGGCTACAGGTCTAAACTTTTTACAACGGTGTGAACCCCTCAACTAGGCAGTTAATCGATTCAGTCACCGGGGGAACATTGAACAACAAAACACTTGAGGCTACCTACAAATTCATTGAAGAGATGTCACTGAACAACTATCAGTGGCAAGTCACAAGGACCAAGCCAACAAAAGCAGCTAGTGTTTTCAACCTCGACGCAGTAACCATGCTATCAAACCAGGTAGAACTGTTAAATAAAAAAATTGATGGCGTATGTGATTCTTTGCAGGTACATCCAGTCATGCAGTGCGATACGAATAGAGGAGGGATGAGCAATACAGAATTTCCACATTATATGGGTAACAATTTTAAATCTGAAAATAACCCTTATAGTAATACTTATAATCCAGGTTGGAGGAACCACCCCAATTTTTCATGGGGTGGTCAAGGAAATCAGAGACAAAAACCCCCTCCAAACTTCCAACAACAGCCCTACCCACAGGAAAAGAAGCCAAACCTTAAAGAGATGCTGACAAAATTCATAGCGGTATCAAAAACACGTTTCCAAAACACTGAGACAACACTAAAAAAATCAACAAGCATCGATTCAAGTGATCGAGAACCAATTAGGGCAAATCGCTAAGCTGATCTCTGAACGACCACAAGGCAGCTTGCCAAGCAACATTGAAACTAACCCAAAGGAGCCACTTCAAGCCATAACAGCTCAAGATAGTGTAGGATTAGATGAGCCTACGGTAAGCCAAGAGAATATGGTAAAGGAAGGTAAAGATGAGGTAAACCATGATAAGCCAAAACCGGTAATTAAAGAGTACCAACCACGTATACCGTACCCCGATGCGATGAAGAAGGACAACACAGATGAACAGTTCGGTAAATTCCTTAAACTTTTAAAGAAATTACATATTAACTTACCATTTCTTGAAGCTCTTTCGCAGATGCCAGATTTAAGGAAATTCTTAAAAGAGCTGTTAACAAACAAGCGGAAGATAGATGAGGAATCGCATGTGGAACTGAATACAATGTGCTCAGCAATGTTGTAAAATAGACTACCAAGAAAATTAAAAGATCTAGGGAGTTTTATAATTCCATGCTTAATTGGTAGTTTATCTGTTGATAATGCTTTAGCTGATTTAGAGGCAAGCATAAATGTTATGTCTTATAAAATGTTTAAACAGCTAAGTTTAGGGAAACCCAAACAAAATAGGATGAGCATTCAATTAGCTGATAAAACTATTAGAATTCCTAGGGGTATAATTGAAGATGTTCTTGTGAAAATTGATAAATTCGTATTCCCAGTAGACTTTGTCGTTTTAGACATGGATGAGGACAATAGTATCCCCTTAATTTTAGGAAGACCCTTTTTAGCAACTGTCAGGACTAAAATTGATGTCAGGGCATGTGAACTCATACTTTGTGTACGTGACAAATCAATCAGTCTCCAGGCTCTTGACTCGGCTAGGACATCGAGTAATCAATGTGAGAAAATTAATTTTATTAATAACCATTCGGTTAAACCTTCTTTTCAGAAAGCACCACTGAACAACACAACTGAGCCAGACCCTAGACCTCATGCCAACAAGGAAATAACTCATGTGGAACGAAGGGTTCAGATCGATGAACTAGACGAGTGGAAGACATACTTCAAGGAGAAATTAGGAATACACAAAGTAGAACCAACGCCATTCCGGGGGACAAACAAATTTAAGATCGGAGATCAGGTATTATTAGATAAGGCAGACACTCGAATACCTTCTCCTGACCCTAATACAAACAAAGAAATCTATTTTAAGGTACTCAATGTTTTCCCCTACGGAATAGTCGAGATAAGTAATCCTACATTCGGTACTTTTAAAGTAAATACTACTCAACTCGAATTACATACTGATAATAGGACTGATAGCATGAGGAAGGACTTTCAACTCCTCAAACCACCATGAATGTGCGAATGAGAGATAAGTCTAGCTTAAGACTATAAATAAGTGCTTCTCGGGAGACAACCCGAGCACTAACCTTAGTAATTTTCACATTTTTATTTTTACTGTTACTTTTCCTTTTTAGCACCTAACTATAAACTAACCAAAATGCTTCTCGGGAGACAACCCGAGCACTAACATCAGTAATTTTCACATTTTTATTTTTACTGTTACTTTTCCTTTTTAGCACCACACGGCCTTGCACACGGCTGTGGTCGTGGCCGTGTGGAGGCTACGGATGTACGTACTGACATGGCAGAGATAGTACGACACAGGACGAAAAATATATTCAAGCCACGGGCCCCAACTGAACACCACGGCCGTGCAATGCGACTGTGGCCGACACTGTTTTAGCAACACGGGCGTGATGACCTGCACATGGGCGTGAGAGAAATGAACAAAGCATAACACGGCCGTGCGATTAGACACACCCACGGTACACGGGCGCTGGATATACCAGACTTGAAATCTCTATTTAAAACACACACTTCTCCCCTTCTTACCTACTCGCCACTTCTCTTTTTCTTCAAACACACGCTTAACTCTTCATTCTCAACTTTCTTTATTCCCCCTAACTCTAGATCTAATTACATCCATGTCGAAGAAACGGAAGGATCCTAGCACAGTCTCCCTTTGTGAGACCGATCTACATAAGTTCATGCCGACCGCTTCATTAACTCGACAGGAAAAGGACCTTTGAATCCATTTAACTTTTCTTTTCATTTTCACTTCTCCTTTATTTTCCTTTTCTTTATTTTTATTTTACTTAGTTTAATCTATTTTATTTCATTTTTTTTATTTAGGTTCTAAAGACTGCTTGGGAATCACCACACCACGACCATAGCCACGACACCATAGCCTTAGAAATCACACTCACCCCGCTAACCATCTAACAATAAGGACTCTCCGGTCCATTACTCTTTTCTTTTAATTTTATTTTACTTTCTATTTCCTTTCTTTTTATCTTTCTTTTCTTTAAATATATATTTAGTATTTTTTGAATTATTATTAGTATTTCCTGACTAATTCTTCATGAGTTTCCCAATTTCTTCATCTAGCGCAGAGATTGTTGGCGGGCACCACACCACGACACTCCCAACTCAAGGAAGCTGTCCAAATTCAGGAAGTTTCACCTCTCCCTATCTCTTAAATTTCATATATATCTTTGTACATTGAGGGCAATGTACATCTTAAGTGTAGGGGGTAAATATTTATTTCGAGAGCGTGCCTAACTTTCTGCATTATTCTCAAATCCCTGAATGATATCTTGTCTTTAAGTAATTTTCTCATATTATGATTAGGATGAAATTTCCTGTGAATTATGATTTTTATTGATATGTTGTGGATTAAGTCATTGATAATTATGCAGTGATGATTTAAACTTTAGGAGACTAGAGAATCAAACATGATGAGTCTATTTTCAAAAATTAAAATTTTGTTAGGCTGTCTACCTGAATCTAATTATTACCTTGAAGTTTGAAATTTACAAGGTTGATATCAAAAACCCATAATTTTTGTGAGATTTTGAGCCTTTTAGAGCATACATTCTTTCGTGCTCACTTTTTGATTATGAGTGTGTCAACATTGATTTGTTATTCTAGAACTTGCTTCGATTATACATGTCAAGACCACATTATTAATTTGATATACTAAGATGATAAAGGAACCTAGGATTTAACCCACTCACTCCTCTAAAAAGCTTACCCTCACAATTAACCCTTAGTGAACCCCTTTGATCCTAACAACCCTTTTATTGACTCACCCACTAATATTAACCTAAAACTCATCTTGTATTTGTTATCACCATTCCTTGACTCCCTTTTTGTCGAGATTTGATTTTGAACAGTTTTCTAACTATGTTCTATATTTCAGTTGTTAAAGTTCTTTCTTATTATTGTAATGATTTGTTCTTAAAAAAAACGAAGTATATTCATTATTAGTTCTATGATCAAGTCAGCTTATACGTTTAAAATTCCACATATTGAGAAGAAGCTCGTATTGTTAGTGAAGTTGTAATTGATGTAATTATTCAAGTATTAGTTTATTTTTCTAGTTAGGTAAATTATCAATTCAATCTCGATTCTAAACCTTCTAATTCAGCCTGTATCCACACTGTTAACCCAAGCCCCATTACAACCCTTTTTAAAGACTTTTTGATTTGTGTATCATCTCATTTTACAGTGGTGGAGATTTGATTTTCAGGCAAGCCTATGGGATTAACTTTTCATGTTCGACTTTTGAGTGCTTAATTTTAAACCTTAAACACTTTGAGTGATTTGAGTGAATCTTTAGTGAGGACGTCAACTCTTGTTGATTTTGAATTAAAGGTGATTATTTAGGTAAGGGGAAACACCTATGTTTTTATGCTACAAAAACTATGACTTGATTGTTTGAATCTTTATGACCCTTTTACTTAAATTATCCATGCATGAATTATCTTTGAATTATGATGTAACATTATTTATGAATATTATGAATCAAGGAAGTTCATTTTAATTGTGAGTTGAAAATTTTGCTTGAGGATAAGCAAATCCTTAAGTGTAGGGGTATTTGATAAACCGTAATATGAACATATTTTAATCCCACATTTAACATACTTTTGGATGATTTATTCCTTAAATTGTGGAATTTGGTGCTCTTAATCCTTTAGTTTCATGTTTTATATTCAGTAGAGCACCAGAGGATGAAAAGAACAAGAAACGGGCCTAAAACGGAGTAAATGGGCCAACTTACGAAATCGACACGGCCCAGGCCCAAGACACACGACTGTGCCTCATCAACAGACCCGAACACGGCCTAGCCACGAGTCACATGGGCATGTGCCATGGGCGTGTCCCTTCCGTGACAAAGAGGAATTTTACTCAGATTAGGGTACTTAGAGGCAAAGAAAGTCATTCCAAAAGCCTATATAAACACCCTCAAGGCCAACCTTTGGGGGGCGTCCAGTAGGCCGAAGAGCCGAGCTAGAGAGGCCAGAATTGTGGAATTTACTCGAAGAAAGCCTGTTGGTTCATCTCAAGAAGCATGAGTTATACTCAAGACGGAAGATCTTCCCTTCAATTTCCTTCAGGGGGTTTTAGGGTTTTTCTTATGTTTTGTTTTATATTTTCTTCTGAGATATATTCTTTTAGTATTACGAACTAAACCCTCAAATACCTGAGGGGGATGAAATCTAAGACGGATCTTGTTATTGTTTTCTGAATTATATGATAAATATTTGATTTGTTCTTAATTATGTGTTCTTAATTCTTGATTTGATATTTCAGGATATTGATTCAAGTATTAATGTGCTTAGGTAGAGGAGGAATAAACCCTGTCTAAGAGTAGATCTAGCATAATTAAGCAGAGTTGATCGCAACCCTAGAGATAGGATGACGAAAATTTCCCGGATTAGGGTCAAACCTAATATGGGAGTCCATAGATCGAGTTAATGCAATTCTAGGGGTTTTAATTAGAAAGAGATTTCAATTAATCAATCTAGAGTTAGACGTTAGTAGCCTTAAGAGAGGTATTAATATAACTTAGGGAATCCTACGGATCAAGTCAAGTGAATAAATCTTCTGATTCAGAGTTAAATAACAAGTGAAGTCTAGGTGGATTCTTTCTCGGGTATTATCTTAATCAATTGGTTTTTCCCACAAGTATTTTCCAAAATTCATTCTTTTTGTCTTAGCATCTTTAGCTTAATAGTTAGCTAATTTTAGATTAAATAAATAATTCACTTTTATTTTAGGCTAAACAATAAAAAGAAAGTTAGTATTAGTACTTTTGGTTCCTTTGGGTTCAACAATACGGTCTTGCCACTAAACTATACTATTGTTCGATAGGTGCGCTTGCCTCAATCATTGTCATAGTTAGTTTCTAGGCTCAATCATTTCTTTTTATAAATTTTTAAGACTCTGACATAACGGTCAATGCACTTAGTCGGAAATCATCTTTGTTTGCATTCTGAGCGATGAGCGCTCATTTATCATTTAATAAAGATTGATCTGTATTAGCAGAATTGAGAATGAAACCCATGTTTCTTCAACGGATTTGGGAATTGCGAGACGAGGATCCGAAGTTGATGTTGAAAGACAGATGGTTCGAGACAATTCGAGTTCGGAGTATAGCATCGATGATAATGGTATATTGCGTTATCGTAGTAGAATTTGTGTTCCAAATAATTCAAATTTAAAAAAACATATTCTTTCTGAAGCTTACAGTAGTATGTTCTTCATTCATCCAGATAGTACGAAGATGTATTTTGATTTGAAACGGATGTATTGGTGACCGGGTATGAAACGGGAAATTTGTGAGTTCATAGCTAAGTGTTTCATTTGTCAACAAGTCAAAGCAGAACATCAGGTACCAACGGTTTTGTTACAACCTGTCATGATTCCTGAGTGGAAACGGGAGCATGTCACGACGGATTTTGTATCCAGATTACCTGTAACTCCGGGAGATTTGGGTGATTGTTGATAGATTGACTAAGTCGGCATATTTTATTCCATTTAGAACAGATTTTTCACTTGAGAAGTTAGCGAAATTGTATATATATGAGATTGTGAGGTTACACGAGGTTCCAACATCTATTATATCTGATCGAGATCTGAGGTCTACTTTGAGATTTTAGAGTAAGCTACAAGAAGCTTTGGGCACTAAGTTAAATTTCAGCACAGTATTTCATCCTCAAACAGACAGGCAATCAGAACGAGTAATTCAGATTCTGGAAGATATGTTGAGATGATGTATACTTGAGTTTAGAGGTAATTGGGAAAGGTATTTACCATTGCTGAATTTGCATATAACAATAGTTATCAATCTAGTATAAAAATGGCACCATTTAAAAATCTTTACGGAAGGAAGTGTAAGACACTATAATATTGGTCTGAGTTTAGTGAATCTAAGTTAGTGGGAGTCGATTTAATTCAGGAAACTGAAAAAAAAAGTTTGAATCATCCGGGACAGTTTGAAAGCTACTTCTGACCGTCAAAAATCATATACAGATTTGAAAAGAAGAGATATAGAATTTTCGATTAGTGAGCGAGTGTTCTTGAAAGTCTCTCCATAGAAGAAAGTATTGCGGTTTAGTAGGAAAAGGAAATTGAGTCCAAGATTCATCGGATCGTATGAGATTGTTGAAAGAATTGGCCCGGTAGCTTATAGATTAGCTTTGCCTCCTGAACTTGAGAAGATTCATAATGTATTTCATGTATCGATGTTGAGACGGTACAGATCTGATCTTTCACATGTAATTTCTCATAAAGAACTTAAGTTGCAATCGAATATGACGTACTCGGAAGAACCGGAGAAGATTTTGGCTCGAGAGATTAAAGAATTGCGAAATAAATGGGTACTGTTAGTTAAAGTATTATGGCATTTTCATGGCTCGGAGGAGGATACTTGGGAAACAGAAGAATCAATAAGATCACAATATCCAAACTTATTCTCAGGTAACAAATTTCGAGGATGAAATTTCCTAAAAGGGGGGAGTTGTAACAGCCCAATTTTCAGTGGTGTCAAAAACAGTGGTTCGAGACCACTAAATCTGACAAGTGAGTTCGAAAACTTTATTAATGAATATTTATAAGTTAAATAGGATTTAGGAAGATTTTTGAAATAGTTATTTGTGTTTTAGAATAAAGTATTAAGTTAAGTGGTTTCGAAAACAAGGTATCGAGACTTCAATTTCATAAACTGAGCCGTAAATATTTTATAAATATTTGCGGAGTGTCATTACGTTGGTATTAAAGTTTCGTTAGAATACTTTAACATTTTGATAGTTAATTAAGTAAAAAGAACTAAATTGAAAAACATGCAAAACTTACTAATTAAAGAAATAATGATTAAATAGCATGACTGAAAAATAATGGAGGAATAAAAAGGCAAATAGACACCTATTAGAAGGCTGTGGCGACATAAGCTGAAAAGAAAGCAAAAATCATGTGATTAAAGGGCAAAATTGGAAATAAATGAAATTAAATATCAAATTGAAAAATCTAAAAGTTTCTAGACATTTTACTTCATCAATTTTCTGTCCAAAAACACCATTGAAGAGCTCTCAAAGCTGGCTTTCATATTTTGCTTCATATCAAGAACCCATGGATAATTGTGAAAAAGGAAAATTAGCAAAATAGTCCCTGAACTACTACAAATTCCACAATTCAACCCAGTTAAGTTCGTATGGTTAAACTTTAATATTTTATGTTAAATTGATGAATGGTATTATGTATTTATTCAAATCATTTATTGAAAATAAAATTATTGTTAAAGTTATAAAATTGAATTGAAAGTTCGAAACGAACGAAACACGGGATTAAGTACAGTCGTTCAGTGCAAAGGAGGAATTAACGGCAAATTACCCAAGTAAATTGAGGTTCAACATTTGTTGCAAACTTTCGTGTTTACTTTCTGTTTAGCTCTCATAAGTTTCAGTTAACTCATATGAGTTTCAGTTTGACCCTATTGGGTTTCCGTTCAGCTGTTATGAGCTTCCATTCAACCCTTATGAGTTTTCGTTTAGCACTTGTGTGTTTCTGTGCAGCCTTTGGGCTTCTGTATACGATGTACTCATATCTGTAAGTCGTTCCCAAATTCGGTAAGGTTGGTAAGTGACATATGAAATTAGTATATGAGAATTTAAAGTGATTGATGGTTCTGATATGAATTAAGTGAATTCCTAAATTGAAGTTGTAGTTGGCAGGAAATGTAATTTGAGTGATTTATTTCGTTGGTTTGGTTATAGTATACTCAAAGTTCGGTAAGATTTATGTTTAAAACCAACGAACTTACTAAGCTTCATTAAGCTTACTTATGTTTGTTTAATGTCTTTGTAGATTAACGTGAGGTCGAGGAATTGGATCAACATATCGAGCCACACTATCCAACTTATTCTGGTAATTTTTGCAATGTATATTTTGGTTTATATGGCATGTATAGGGTGATGATGGTTTGTGAAAATATAAAGAGTTATATTTTATTAACATTTCAACCCAACTTATATGAGTAAGGATAAATCATGTATGAAGCATGTTTGAAATGGTTAGATAATGGACAAATAATAGGTCTATTGAGGCATGGTTGCATATATACCTAGGTGTAAGCTGTTAATTTGATAAGTTAAGATATTTGATTATATGTGATGATATGTTAGTTATAAGAACTTGGTATTGGCTTAAATTGAGGGTCTTGTATGATTTATGAGAGTAAAATTTGTTGTGCATAGGTTGATACCAAGATTGGGTGAGAAAAGTGGCCTTAAAAATGGCCTATTTTCGTCCACACAGGTGTGTATCTCAGTCGTGTGTGACACACGGCCTAGCACATGGGCATGTAGTCTGGCCGAGTCTCCCCTGCACCTTGAAATTTCAAAACAGAATGCCTAGGTTTTTGCACACGGCCTAGCACACGGGCGTGTGACATGGCCTTGTAACCCTGCATCTTACACATGGCCTATCACACGGGCGTGTGGTTGGCCGTGTGACCCAAGTCAGAAAGTTACACAGGTATAGACACGGGCTGAGACACAGCCGTATGCCTCACATGGAATGCCCAAACGGCCTAACGCACGGGCGTGTCTTCTGTCACACGGCCGGCCACAAGGGCGTGTATCCCCTATACCTAGGAAATTTTTTCAAATTTTGCAAAAAGTTCTTTGAGTTTCTAATTTAGTCCCGATATTTTCTAATGCATAAATTGGGCCTCAATAGTCCATTTAAGGAACAATTTGATTGAGTATGATTAGTTTCTGATATAAATAGTAAATGCCATGAATTAACTTTATTTGTTCCATAAAATCTGGTAATGCTCTGTAACCTTGTTTCGGCGACAGATATGGGTTAGGGTTGTTACAGTTCAAACTCAAATTGGTTAGTGTAATTTAGTTCTTTTCTTGTAATTTTTATATTTTGGAAACCTGGTACTTAAAGAAACTCGACCCTATTATAAATTTTAGTATTGTTCAAGATTTTAGATGTTGACATTGTTGAATAATTTAAGTATTAAGGATTAAATAGATAGATTTTTAAGTTAGAAATGGAAAATGACTAAATTGTAGAATTATTTGTTGATTTTGAACAATAGTGACTAAATTGTGAAAACTTTGAAATTAAGGGGTCGAATTGGAAAATAGGAAGCTAAATGTAATCTAGAATGAAATTAGTATAAAAATATGAAGTTAATTGTGAAGGTTAAAACTAGCCTCGGTTTAGGGACTAAATTAAAGAATAAGCAAAATATAGTGTGAAAATTGAAATTTAACGTGAAGTTGAAATGTGTAATATTAATGTGATTTAATTGTTTTATTCCGTAGGTAACGTTGTACCAGAATCCTCGAGTAAAAAGGGGAAGGATAAAATCGATGTCGAATAGCTCGAAAATCACGGTTTGTGTTTCTATTATCTGAATTAAATAGTAGATTGTTGCATATATAATTGTTTGCATATGATAAGCATTTGAGGTGAGTACTTTGGTACTTTGGGATTGAATTAAATTCATAATTGAAATGAAATGAATTGATTTTTGTATATTATGAAAACTATTGATTATGAATATATGTGTATTGAGAAAACTGTGATTATTATCAAATTGAATATATGTTTATATGTGATGATATATTCATGAAATTGATACATTGGTTGTATTGAAAAGTGAAATGAATCCTTATTAATTGTATCGGGCTGAGTCGGATATAGATGGCATGTCATAGGATAGGAAGAGTTCAGGAATTACTTCGACCTCGAGTCGATGAGGCACTGGGTGCCAATTTACTTTGGTTTAACCTATGAGACACTGGGTGTCAATTTATATAGCACTGGACGTAGTTATTACTTCAGATTTATCGATGATGCACTGGGTGCCAAATTGGTGTGTTGATTGGATCCATGTATCCGTCCGAGTCCGTGTCGAGTTACTAGGGGAAAGTAAAATAATAATTTGTGTGATTGATATTGAAATAGAAAAGATGAAAAATGAATATGAGATGAGAAAATATTGAAATAGCAAATATGAGAAATGATTATGATATGAGAAATGAGATATGAAAAGATGAATTAAGATGAGAAACTTGAACGAATTCAAGTATTGATCAAAGATATGAATCATGTCATTGCATGAGATGATGTATTCAAGTGTTAAATGAAATGCCATTGATATATGCTTATATATTTGAACATGTGAAAATCTTAGTAGATGTGAATAAGGAGTGAGCAAAAATTATACTATTGAATTGAAACACATGAACATGGATTACTTGTTGCATTTTGCATTTTAAATACTTATATCTAGTTTATGTTATTCGGATTATAGAAATACCACTGAGTTTTACTCAGCGTGCGGTTTTGTTTTCCATGCATAGGCTAGGTATTGTTCTAATTATTACTGACTCAGCATCAAATCACAAATCCTGAGCTCAAGTGTGGTGATATTTCATTTTGTAATGGCATGTACCTAGGGAGTCTTTTGTTGATATTGTTTATAAGATGTTGTTAACCTAGTTGCTAGTGAAATGATAGTTAAATGTGTATATGGTTGTGGTTGAGGCTATGTTGGTATGTTAGCCTAGTTTATATTTTGGTATGTGATAGTTTAAAGTTTGGTAGCTTAGCATAATGCTTGGTATGTGCTTAGCTTCATATTTGGTAACTTTAGAAGTTGAAAGTTAGTTCAAATATGGTAAATGTGATATGAATGCAAGTCTTGAATGTTTGAAGTGTTGTTGATGTATTTGAACATATAAAATGTGGTACCAATGAGGGTACATTGGTTAGGCATATTAGGTGATGAATTTGATGTATTTTGGGCATGTTTAATCGTGTTTTGAATAGGTTAAATGATTGATAATTGACTTGCTTAGTGCCTAAGTAAGTAGGAAATGGTAAACTTAAGCTTTAAGGTACTTTTAGGTGCACACAACCTGGCCACACAGGCGTGTGTCACACAGGGGCAACACACATGGGCATGTGACCCAAGTTAGAGTTACACGGCCTGGCCATACGAGCGTGTGTCTCAGCCGTGTGAGGCACACAGCCTGACCACATGGGTGTGTGACCCCTGAAATCAAAATTTTTGTCATTATTTCTTAAACTTCCAAAATTATTTCAAATTAGTCCCTGCCTATTTTTGAACTACTTTTAGGGTCCCATAGACTCGAAATAGGGGTTGTAAAAGTAATTTTTACTTTGTATTAGGGTGGATCAACAAACTTAAATTAAGTGGATTCCACTAACATCATCGAAGATAAATTAAAAAGATAATCATAGATGGAGTATGGACTAATACTTTGATACTAATAATTGGAATAGTCTTGTATGTATCCAAATTCTGACATTCTAGAAAGGATAAATAGTGATAAAAGTATAGACAGTGGAAGACTAAGTTTAGCAATGTATAAATAGTGATAAAAGTGTAAACAGTGTAAGACCAAGTTTAGAAATGTATAGCATAATTTATTATTCGAATGTATAAGAATATAGCATGAAAGTATTAGATTGTCGTGACCTACCCCTACATATTATAATGTTATTAGTTAGTTTATATGTTGGTTATGATTGAATTAATTATTTGATTCGTTAATAATGCTCGTGACCCTAATCCGACGACGGAGAGGGGTTAGGGGTGTTACATTTCGGGTTTTTATTCAATCAATTAGTCGCTATCCTAGTAGGATCTCTTGATCTTCCACTAAAATAACAAGTCGGCAAGAACTACTTATCTCTCAACCTCAAAGTTTGAGTCGGTTCGGGACTAAGGTGTTCACGAATAGGCCATACCAATTTTAGGTTAATTCCCACCTAAATGACTTCATAAAGTCGTTAAGCCTAGGGTTTAAGTTCTTCCTCTCCCAAACAACTGATCTGCTAAAAAACCCTACATAGTAATCAGTTAATCACACCTTCACTCACTAATCCCCCATAAAAGGATTAATTCCTCATGAATCTCATGAACGCAATAAACTTGATAATAAAGATAAGCATAAATAATGAATCAAGAGTAAAGGGTTAAGAAAATCCTGAATTGATTTGATAGATGAAGCGCAAAAAATCCACTAGCGTTTGATCGAGTTTACAAAACAACGTTCTTCGAAGAACACAAATAGAAATAACTAAAATAAACCTAAAGTCTAAAGGAAAGAAAACTGAAAACTAAAATTACAAAGAAAACTTAAAGTATCAAAAGTTGTCCTCAACAAGAGCCTATTTGTAGAGCTAGGGTTGCCATCATCCTCAAGCCTAGGTCAGCTAACATTCTCATGTTTTAATTTCCATTGTGAGGGCCAAAATGCCCCTGGCTTGTAAGTGCTTCCAGTACAAAGTCGATGTTGCGACACCTTAATCCATGTGTCATGACATCGAAGGCAGTATCCATGGTTCAGGGTTGGCTTCAGGGGTGTGTGGCGACATCCCGTGGCTATGTCGTGACACCAAAGGCAGACTTGAAATTCTTATATTCTGCTCCCTTAATTACAACATAAAACTCCCCATGTTGCAACACAGTGACTAGCTTTGAGTTCCTATGCCTTTGGATGGTCTCCTACACATTTAATAAGTGCATTAGCTCGCCTTTGGGCTTTATTCGCCCCTAAGGTCAATAAAAGACTCAAAATACATTTTTTATTGAATTTAAACTAAAATACGAAAACTAAACTATAACATAATAAAATTAGTATTCAGGCTCCCTAAATGCGAAAACTAGTCTAATCTACAACACCGAATTCCAGCATATCAAAAATCATAATCATTTCTGAATGTTTTCCATTTCATTATTTCTATTCATTATGTTCATTTTGATTCAAACACGCAATTCATTTCTGGTTTCAACGAACTAACAGAGGGACCGATTGGACTTACACAATTGAGGCTCAAATGATTTATAATTAAGTTCTAACTTTTCACCTATTAATTATAAACCCATTTATCCACAAAGTCATTCCACTATAGTATCATGACTGAGCTCTCCCCAACAACATATCATTACGAAAGCAACTCGATTAGTGTTCGTCCAATGACCTTGCATAAGTGTGTTACCCTCACAGGATATCCTTAATTTCTTTGGGATAATATTCGTTCTCCCAGTATGGTCCTATTTTATCTCATGGTAACCATTACATCTTCATGAAAATTCAATTACTATTAAATAGTAATCAATTCATTCATCACAAAGACGAACGACCCCTTGCCACGTTTACTTTTCATCAACCATGTAATGCCAATGAAAGGATATCATTTACCCATGTCTCGGGTTATGAATTCCACTATTGTAAATGGCGCTACATACTACAAAAGTTGTAAACCCAAAGCACCAACTTTTGGTTCCTTATCTATTTGAACTCAACAATTTAATTACATCAAAGTGTACGAGTCACGCATACATAGTTCGTCATCCACTCAATATTTAGGTACGTCACACTATGAATGTCACAAGTGAATAAATCCATAAATGAATTTAGGATCTATTCTTTTTGGGTCCAATTCAATGTACTGTCAGTCTAGTCAGTCACATATCTAGGAGACATCCGCTCCGATGTCCAACAGAAAACATCTCCCCAATTGAACTTGATAGACGTCATATTAGTCTTTCAATCAGTTTGCTCATTTCTGATTAGACTAAGGACATGTTTAAGTTCGTCTACTAATACAAGTTGTCTTTTTATATCATGATCTGACCACGTGATCCCGCTCAATATTAGTTTAAACATTAGACAACCAATAAGCAACATTTGCTTCCATTTTTCTTTGCGTGCATAAATCATGTGAAGACAATATACAAAGTATTAATGTAGTTCATGAATAATTTTATTAACCAATTTGTTCGAAAAATTATAAGTGTATTTAGACAAAAATACTATACTTAGGGCACCAGATCCAATAATTTGTCTAGAACAGTAATTGACTTTTTCATGAAGGAAGATGTAATGGTTACCATGAGAAAAAATAGGATCAAGTTGGCTGAATAGATTTAACCCAAACAGATTAAGGATATTCTATGAGGGTAACACACTTATGACGAGATCATTGGTCAATCACTTATTAAGTTGCTTTCGTAAAGGTATATAATAAACAAAGAGTAAAAACTCAATTATAAATTATTTTAGCCCTATGTCCAATTAGTCCCCCCTCTCTTGCTCGATATAACCTAAAATGAATTGCATGTAGGACTGATACTATAGAATGAATGAAAAAGACAATTAAAAGAAACAAATTACATGTATCACTATTCGCAGTGAATGTTTTTTCTCACCAAGTAATGTTTTTTCTCACCAAGTACAAAAGATGACTTAGAAATTAATTAATTTCTTTGAATTATTATTTAATTAAATACAATTAAATAATTAAAGTTTGAAGTGAGAATTAACTTAATTAGTCATCATAGTTTTATCGAATAACGCAGTTAAGTATATTTCTTTATAAATTCTAATGCGGAAAAGTTTCCATGACTTTAACGAGATCAGAATTGGGTTGAGAAAATTATTTAATTGGAATAATTAGTTAATTAATATTTTTAGAAATAAAAAAATAGTTATTGGGTTGGATAAATAAAAGTGTTGGATAAAAATCAAGAATCGTACCTAATACACAAGACAGACTCAATGAGCCCATCTCGAGCCCAACGAGCCTATCCTGTGTGAGAGGGGTAGCAAACCCTAGTATTCGTTAGGGTAGCCACCACCCCAAAGGTTTCCCAAATAGAAAAAAAAATGTATTTTTTCTATTATAATATTATTATTTAATTATCCCTTGTTCAAGTAAAACTCTTGTATTTATTTTCCTATAAATAAGAACTATGAGATTATCTAAATATAAACAAGATACAATCAGTAGAGCAACAAAATTCATTTACTATCAGAAAATAGTGGTAATTTATTTACAAAAGTAAATTACATTTTCTGAAAAGCCTAAACTTTTCAGCTCTCGTAGGGAGAAATTAAATTTTCAATTAGAAGTTAATAAAAGTTTTCATTATGTGCATTCAATTCGTTTTGTTTAAGCTCACATTCAAAGTAATTCAAGGTTCGAAGATAGCAAAAAATATTGTTTGGTAGAAAGTGAGAAACAACTTAGACCGCCTTACACAAAGCATATGTAATAATTTAGTTTAGGGTTTTTTATTATAAATACTACATGACACGATTTTAAGAAAAATCTTAAACTACATGACTCGATTTTAAAAAAAATCTTAAACTTTCTTTCTGCTTACAAATGTTATTTTCTAAACTAATTTTTCCAACAATGGGTTCCATAGGCTGAATATTTTATGTGCTAGAAACAACTCCATTCTAGTTTGTCTATGGTCATGATCCACTTCATTTGTTGTCTTATGAGGCAGGTTCTTCTAGTGTCAAGGTTGTTGGCACTGCATTAATGGATAAGGATAAGGCTATGCACAAAGTTAGAGATAGCCTGCTTCAAGCGTAACAACGCATGGAGACTTATTATGAAAAGGGTTATAGAGATGTATCATTTTTTTGGTGACTTGGTTTGGCTTCGATTATAGTCCAATTGTTATTGTTCTCTTAGGCCCTAGTATTCTCATAAGTTGTCTCCTTGATTCTATGGTCATTTTCCAATTACTTGCAAGATTGGTCTTGTGGCATACGAATTATAAAGCAACCTAAATCAGCTACACTTCCATCGATAGAAGATGGTTGTGTTGTTCATACTCCTACTTCTATTATTTGGATTCATATCAATCGTGGTCAATAAAAGCTCTTAGTTCAATGGATTGGTTTACTAGTTGAGAAGATTTGGATATTTCGTGCAGCTTATTCTGACTTTGAGTTTGAGGATAAGTTCTTTTTTATGGGAGGCAGTAATGTTGTGGAAGCTTTAATAGGTCGCACATATGAGAGGAAAATGCTTTAGTTTAAGTTCTTAAAGTGAAATTATTTAATTTTTATTTTACATTACTTTACTTTAGGTTCAAGTTTATTTTAAGCTATTTTTAATCAAGGTTAAGTTGTTTTATTTATTTCTAGAAATATATTTTAATTTACATGTAACTAGTTCATATTTAAGGATCTATTGAAGAATAAAAACATAAGCAAAATTTCTATCTATTTTTCAAGAGATCTAAGTCTCTCTTTAAACAAGTCCTAATGGTTTTAATCTCCCTTTGACGAGCTAATTATTAATCACCATAGGTTGTTTTAGGAATAGTGATAAAGGGAAGACAATCGCTTCCAATGTTCCCATCAATCACCCAATGAATCGATCCTATTCTCATGTTCTCAACAGAGCTACTCTTTCACTGCCACCTGAAGCTCATTGACTGAACCTAAGATGCATACTTTTCTCTTTTTTTCTCACTTGTTTTATTTCCCTTAAAAGCCTGATATTTATAATGCTTTTATATAACGAAACAAAATGCCAAATACTATTACAATTACAAATTATACCTCTTTTTCTTTTATTATGGCCTTTTCACTTTCTTTTTATAAGGCAAGCCATGATAGCTCTTTTTTTTTTCCCTTTGAATTTCTTCATCATCTAACCCTATTTATGAGTTAGGAACTTGACACAAAGAACCTCAGCGACTAAAAACCCAATTATTTTTTCCTTTGAGCTATCAATATCTCTCTTGAGTCGCCTTTCCCTTTTATGTTCATAGCCCCCGTTGTTGCAATACTCAAGCCACTTTGGGTTCTTTAACCAGGATCACTTCCAAAGTTATTTTTACTACCCACTTTTCTTCCCTTACCTTCTCCAATGCCTTTGGAGCCTCTTTTCACTCCACCTCTCTTTCGAAACCAAAACTTTCAAACAAAAATCCATTTGCAAAAACTTCCATGTAAGGTTTATGATTCTCCTCTTGCCACCTCATTTGTCTCTGATACACAAGTTCTAGTTTTAAAAATGACATTAGGTAACCCTTAATATTTCAATTTGTTATTCTTTATGTTTCCTCGACATGTATGTCATTTTAAGGTTATAGTTGATTTTCTTGAACGAAACATGTTAAAAGGAACTGAGGATATTGTTTTGTTTCTTTAATTTTTTTTCTTCTTTGTTTTTATTGGTTTTTTCTCTATCAGTAAAATAAAGTCATGTTAACAAAAAAAGAGCCCATGTCATCCAACCGTTTTAGACTTAACAACACAATGACTAAAAAGACAAATTCGAATACTTTGGTGATTAAATTAAAATTTTTCATAATTGGATGACCAAAACAAAAACACATTAAAAGTTTACTGACTAACTAAGTAGTTTTCCGAATTTCATAAAAAAAATTGATATGAAAATTAAATGTAATTTTGGTTAAATTAGTAAAATTGAGATGATAAAGAGTATAATGTTTGGGTTCAAATCTCATAATTCTCATTTTTTACTAACCATTTTATATTATTATATTTTATTAAATTTGATATAGTTTAAGATAATTTTATTTTATTTTATGATTCAATATAGGTATAATCCTTTTTAGTAAAAATAATTTTTTAAGATTAGTGTCATGAGAATACAATTTATTAATTTTTCAAACTTAAAGATTCACAATAATCACGGTAACAACAACAATTTCTAAATAAAAATACTAAAATTTTAATCCATATTTAAAAAATTCAAGATTATGAATACAATCAATCATAATTTCTTCAAGGTTTTATATTAATCATGATTACCAATCACGATTTTTATGAGACCAAGGTTTTTACACATTGACCATGCATGAATTATATAAAATTTTAAAGTAATATTTGTTATTATTTCACAATACGCCTATGTGTATAATTATATTACTCCGAAAATATTAATTTCTAATTATTAATATTTAATTCATTTTATATTGTGTCACATACAATGTTGGTATTATTTTCTTAAAGATAATATGTTTATATAAAATTTTAATAATTTGTTTTATATAGATTTCAACATGAAAATTAATATCATGTTGATATTATTTTATGTGTTATTATCTTTTTGTTAGGTTTTATATAGATAGACATTATTTGATAAATTGTTGAAATTTTTAAATAAATTGAAATTTTAACTTTTTAATAATTTAATTTTTTTTGCATATGTTTGATAATTAAAAATAATAATAATTTAATAGAATTTTTCAATACAAATAATTTAATGAAGAATCTTTTCAATTAGTTTAAAAATATATTATTTTATAAAAATTACGTTTAAAATTTAATTTTGTTTAGAATAAGATAAAATGTTTAAAAGTTAAAAGGTAAAATATAGAATTTTTTTTCATAATTCATAATTTATATTTATTTATTAATATAATTATATTTTGTACTTAATTTTAAGTAATATATTAAACATATTTTATAACTTAAATTTTCAATACTAATTTTTCAATACTTAAAATTTTCAATTTATCAAATATCACCTTATTAAAAATAAAAAAAAAAAGCCAAATTCAAAAATAATTTTCATTTTTACAATTTTTTTCTCAGAAAAAAAAGGTTTTAAATATCATAAATTTGTAATACAAAAAGTTATAATTTCTAAATAACTAAATTTCATAAGGGTAAAGATTCAGTAGAAGTTACAGGAGAAAAAGAATTCCGTAGAATGAAATGGTGTTGAAGAAAGCGAGTAAAACATGTGACATGCACGTGAAATCCCGACCGTACATTACGTCGGTGGGTGGTATGAAGGTGTGGCACCTGCTGGTTTATGACAAATCTATATGCTTGCTCATATGTGACGTTGACGACTCCTTTTAAATTTGGTTTAATGCATTACTTGAGAGTTCAACTCTTTTTCTTTTTTTTTTTTTTAAGTTGGTCTATAAATTGGGTAATTATTTGTAAATTAGGGTCCCATTTTTTTTATTAAGTTATAGTTCTCACATTAAGATTTAAACTTTTTTGTTCAAATTAATTCCGATATTTTAAAAAAAAAAGTTAGAAAAAAATCAAACCTTGTGAAATTCAAAACAGAAAAAAATAAAATATGAAAACAAATTTGGTAAAAGAAGAAATAAAATTAGAGGTAGGCTGTGGGTGGCATGAAATCCCTTGGGCGCCACAGTAATTGAGTGGAAAGGAAATTTGGATATATTAATAACTTAAGTAAGTAAATTATAAAAGTAATAAAAAAAACTCTCCTATTCTATATTTAACATCAAATTTAGATGTTGTTAGATAAATAATTACATGATTTTGATTTTATATGAAATATACATTTGGTGGTTATTTTAATTTTATTAAAATCAAAAAGCATGATATGAATATATGATAAAGAGATAAATGTTGGTTTATAAAGAAAATTAATCTTCCTTTTTCTAATATTGAATTCCTTTGGGTGGTTTTGCTTAGCTTCTACATATAAAATTACCACCCACTTATTTCAGCGCTAAATCCTCGCTCCCACACTCATAACACCAACAACAAATCCTCGCTCCCATCAATTTTGTTCAATTTCCTTTTCTTTGAAACCCCATTTCTATAAATTGTCCTTCTCAGCATCATCCAACACCCTCCCTTTCTTTCTTTCCACACTTTCGACATTCACCTTTCCCTTTTTATCCCGGTTATGTCCCTCATTTTTCTTTCTGGTTTTTAAGCGCATAATGTTACTCATCTCATTGTTTTCTTGTTAATTATATCACATTTCTTCGATTTTATGGACACTTCTGCTTCATTTTAATTTTTTTTATAGATTTATTTCTTTATTTTTTAATTGATGGGAAGCACTGTATTTTTTTTGTATTTGAATCTCATCTTTCTGTTGGGTTTTCGATATTTATACTTGAAAGAGAAAACCCAAGTAAAGAAAAAAATCAAAAGAGATAGAAATTTTCAGTGTCCGATTGTTTACGGATTGGCCCTGAAAATCATTTAAACGAGGAAATTTATTTTTCCCCTTTTCCTTCATATTGTTTGTTATTTATGAATTTAGGGAAATTACTGTATTGACTGAAAATATGTTTTTAATAAACTTGTACAGATCTTTATTGTTGAAGAAAACTGCTGCAACCAATGACTTCGGCTAATGGCAATGCTTCACAAGTGACCAACAATGGCGATGTAAGGAAACCCTTCAAAATCTTTATTGGTTACGATCCGCGTGAAGATCAAGCGTATGAGGTCTGCCGCCATTCTATCTTGAAACGCACTTCTATACCTGTTGAGATCACACCCATTGTTCAATCGGATCTTAGGGCAAAAGGCCTTTATTGGCGCAGCAGGGATCAGTTCGAGAGCACGGAGTTCTCCTTTACGCGGTTCCTAACACCATACTTAGCGAATTACGATGGCTGGGCAATGTTTGTCGACTGTGATTTCCTTTACTTAGCTGATATCAAGGAGTTAACCGAGTTAATCAATGACAAATACGCGGTCATGTGTGTTCATCACGATTATTCACCGAAAGAGAAAACGAAAATGGATGGTGCTGTGCAGACAGTTTATCCCAGGAAGAATTGGTCTTCCATGGTGTTGTATAACTGTGGTCATCCGAAGAACAAAGGGTTGACACCAGAGGTTGTGAACAACCAAACCGGTGCTTTTCTTCACAGGTTCCAGTGGCTTGATGACAATGAAATTGGGTCCGTCCCGTGTGTTTGGAATTTCCTGGAGGGGCATAACAAGGTTGTTGAGAATGACCCCAAAACATTTCCGAAAGCTTTACATTATACTCGTGGAGGACCATGGTTTGAGGCATGGAAGACTTGCGAGTTTGCTGATCTTTGGCTGAAAGAGATGGAAGAGTACATGAAAAAGAAACCAAATGTGAGATAAGTCAAAATCCCAAAGTGGCTAAGTGGTATTTTCTAGTATCTGTTAAACTAGTATGCCAATTCATTCCTGCCGGTGGCCACATTATTATTAGATATTGAATTTGTATTGTGAATCCTAAATCTAAATATGCTTTAGGGAAGGTGCCTTCTTCTACATGGTAGTCTATCAAAAAGGTATTTGCATGCCCTTTGATTATTTATTGGTTTCTGACTACATTTGGGATATGATCCCTTGGTATGTTATGCAGAATCATTAATTATTTAATGTTATTCAGATTTTTCATTTTTCTGAAATCATTTGTATTTGACTCATATTTGAATGGCATGAAAGTATGATCCTTTGACATATATGAGAGGGGATTTTCTTTTGTAATAAGATGATGAAATTGATAGGTGCAATCTTTTTGCCGTTGAGTTTCATAATTTGCAAATTTGGTTGGCGAGGGTGAGTGAGAATTTGCTTATTGATTTGCAAAATTTTGTTTGCTTTAAATATCTCAGATCGATGGGTGAATGTGGTTAACTCTTTTGGTTTTATCTTTTTTTCTATTATTAACGAAGGAATCAACTCTTGATTTTATCTCTCTTTTGGTCCCTTGTGAGAACTTTTGAGCTTTTTAATGAAGGCTTTATTCACGGTTTGACTTCCAAACTATATCCATTTTTTCAGTTAGCTATTTAATTTTTCTTTTCCAGCACCTAAACTATTATTTTGTTATATATTTTAATAAAAAACATATATCATAAAGGCTATCTTAATGAAATGACATGAAAAAAACAACTCCAAGTGACTCTAGAGCTTGAAATAATTTAAAATTGCAATGATTTAACCTCAAAAATCAAGCCTACAACTAAATAGCTCAAATCCGAAATTATTCAAATTTGATATTAGTCCAAATTTGAAATGACTTTGAACTTAAATAAACAATTTTAAATTCCTAATTGTTCCAATCTAGATTACCTCTATAACGACTCAGTTTTAGTAGTGTCGAAAATTATAGGTTCGGGACTTCATTTCCGTAAACTGAGTTCGTAAGTTTTAAATAAAGGTAATTGCAGATTTATTATATAGGTAAATTGAATTTTGGATAGGTAATTTAGCCGAATTAGTGATTAATTAAGGTTCAAGAATTAAATTGTAAAATCCAATAGGTATAGATTTTTAATTAGAAAAAGACTTAAGGTCTAAAATAGCAATTAGATTATGTCAAGTGGGTGTTAGTGGTTGGTCATGTTAATAGTGGATTAACTAAATAAATTAAAGTTAATTAAGTTGCAACAACCCATTTTTCAGTGGTGTTGGAAATGACGGTTTTAGAACCTCATTTTTTATGTTCGAGTCCGTAAATATTATTATTTAATATCTATGAAGTTAGTATATAAGTTAATTAAAGTTTGGTCCTTTAATTTTGTTAATTGGATTGTTAATTAAGGTATAAGGACTAAATTGTAGAAATCATAAAAGTCAAATCACTATAAAATTATAATTAACCAAAGGCTTAAAATTTTATTTAAGAATTAAATGAAGGCCTAATATGGCAAATAAGCCATTTTATGTGTAACTGGACGGTTTGGTGGGTTTAATGGATAAAATAATGTTAAAGTTACTATGTAATGTAGGAAAAAAAAAAAAAAAAAAAAGGTTGGTTAGCCATTTTCCACCTTCCCCACCGTTTGAACAAAAGAAAATTTGAGAAGCCATTGTTTTAGCTTTAACACGTTGGGACGTGTTAAAAACAACACAAGATCGTTGAAAAAGAAAAGAAATGCGAGAGTCGACGATGAGTGACGTGAATTTTTTATTTATATTTCTATGACCCGAAACTAATTTAGTTACTGTATATTCATGACATACTACATTATACAATATTGATGTAAGCTATTAATAGTTATTAAGTGAAATGTTATGGTTGGAATTGAATATTGAGATAAGAACTAAATTGAATAGAATAAAAAGTTACATGACTTAATCGATACAAGAAATTGGTATGAAATTGAGTTAAATATGTTATGTTACATTATGAATTGATTTTGAATTGAGAATGATGGGATGTGAATTAGACTGTGTGATGATATTGCAAATTGGTTACTCTATTAGCTATATAGGTTTATACTTTGAGATAATCGATGATACATTACGGTATCAATTGAGATGCAGATTGACTATGTAACGACCTTATAGTCAGGGATGTCAAAAAGTGCATTTCTGGGACTCCATTCTCGTAAATCGGACTAATAAATATTTACGAAGTTAGTTATGTAGTTAATTACGTTTCAATTAAGTAAATTTGTATGAATTAAAAGTTATTATAGTATAGGGACTAAATCGCATATAGGGTAGAAGTTGAATTATGATTTAAAAATAATTAAAGGGACTAAAGAAGGAATTTTATAATATAATTTAAAAATAAATTGATAAATATATTTATCAAATTGCTATAAATAATTCTAAAAAAAGTATTAAATTATGTCAAAAATTAAATATAAAGATAAAATCTAAAATTTAAGCGTAATATAAGAACTAAAACTAAAATTTGACTATTATTTTATAATAATAAAAAAGTGAAGGAATCGAAATTCATCTTATAATCGAGGTACCAAATTATGCTAAAAGTTAAATACAAAAATTAAATCTTAAATTTGAGCATAGTATAAACTTGAATCTAAAATTTGGCCATTATTATATAAAGAAAGTAAAGGGATTGTAATTATAATTGAACCATATTTAGTTTAAAATTGAGCATATTTCAAGGACTAAAACTGAAATTATACCACTTTTTAAAACTCTAAAAAGAAGTTTTGGTTTTGGTTTTTTAACAACTGTGATGTGATATTAAATTATTGAAAAAAGGATTTAAATGAGGTGGCATAACTGTTTCATACAATCCAATTGACATTATGTACTTACAAATTATGTTTCCCATCTTAGCATATCTTTTCGTGTCCCAAATCATAGGATTTAATTTACATTAAGAAATCTTAATCTATCTCAAATGTTTATATCGAGATTATATTTATGTGAATCTCGACATTCATGAATGTTGAGGTAAATAAATATTAAAAAAACACATTTCAAAAAATAATAAAAATCCATAATTTAAAAAAGAAAAAAAAAGAAAACAAGTACCACAACAATATTTAAATAAAAAACCAATAAATCCACTCTTTTATTCGTTTAAATAAAAAATCTACAAAATTAATACATATGCATGATACATATGATGGTATAATATAAAGATAAATATATAAATTTGCTTGCATATATGAGGTAAATTATTGGACCAACTATTTCATTGTCATTGAAACAACAATAGTAACCTGTTTTGTCTTCTCGTACGACAAATGCTCATCCACATGTTGAGCATATCTTGAGAAAAAATCATCAATTATGATCTCTCCAAAATTACTAGCAACCAAAGATTATGTAATTGCTCGCATGCAATTTGCAACATTTCGCCCACTTTTACTATTTTCAAACACGAAACTTTCATTATAGATATCGTCTTCAAAATCCCAATTCATTACGAAAGTCTCTAATTTATTAAGAACGAAAGACCCTTCCGTTTCGATGATTTCCCTCACTTCTTCTTTGCAGGGGTGATAATAAGAAATATTGAATGAATCCACATCAGATTCACGCACCAATCCCTGCCGATCAGATAGCGTCAATTATGTTTGTAGCTATGATAAATGCAACACAATGGTTTATGTATCAATATAATTAAGTGAAAGGAAACCAAAAAACAATGAACCTCAGCCACCAAGTCGAGGAGCGATTTTGTGAATAAACCCCATAAAGCACAACAGCCTTTGTTTGTGGGATCAGTAATGCTCCTACCAATGAAGGTAAGCAGCGTTCGTCCTCCGGTTATCATTTCTTCGGAATGAAAACTATACCTTTCATTTTTGGGATATGTTTGACTCTACGAGCCTATGTGGTGTGAGGAGATTCGTGTATCTGATGTGTGATGATAGAGCTCACTACATGTTTCAAAATCCAAGTGTCATCTTATCTTATGTTATATATTTGTGTGGAATATGTTCTATGCTTGAATGATTATTTATATGTGCTATGAGAATGACCTTTATACTATGTATGATTTAGTACTATATGATGCTAGACTTAAGAATGTACTACTTGTGAATAAATGTTAGGTTGTATTGCATAATGATGTGTTTATGTTGTGGAAATTTTGCATTCACTAAGCTTGCAAAACCTCATTCCCTCATTTCAACATTTGGAGATTAGTGTCGTCACGGTGTGGGCGATGTGGTTTCCAATGGAGTGATCCAAGGAAGTCTGGTTATTCTTCGTAGGTGCTTATTTATTCTTATTTGTTTTGGGGAGTTAGGCAACGTGATAAAACCTTTTGAGTTGTTGGTCTTCGAACATTTAAATTAGCTTATACGAATTTCATATTATTCTTGCGTTGGAATACTTAGTCATTGATACTGGTATGATGATAATTGTTCGAACTCGATTCTGGCATTTCATGCTAAAGATTGGGTCATTTGAACAGTTATTTAACTTAGTACTTGATGCATGTTATTTAGGAACTATTTGAGACAAATTATTTGTTTTTCTTGTTGTATTTTTAGCTCCATTATCAGAGGTATCGATATTGGGCTTTAAAAATTGATACTTCTGTGAATTAAAATGTACAGGAAACAAAATAGAGATTTGGCATCGATACCATTGCTTAAGTATCGATACTCAGGGGATAAATATCGATGCTTTATCCTGCGGTACCGATATTTTTCGATAGATGGGTTTTTATTTGAGGAACAGAATGCTCATTTGGTATCGTTTTTCCAAGTGGTATCGATACCACTCAAGGAAATATCAATACCTATGAACATTTTTATAGAATTTTGCTAATTAGCCCCTGAGCATAATTCTAACTGAATGTATGATTGTTTAACGAATGATTTCAATGTAATAATAATTAACCATTTGGACAACTTAAAAACTTACTCGGTTAACAAAAGACTACCGATTTACTTGAATCTAACTTCTTGTTTAATTTAAACGAGACGAGATGGTGGTGTGGCATCCCCTATTCGGGTCTGGCGACCAGGTTAGGTATAGGATGTTACAACATATGCTACACAGCCTGGGACAAGGGCTGTCACATGACCGTGTGCAACACACTGTCACCTCACACGGTCTAAGACACGGCCTACGACACAACCATGTGTCTCAAAACAGTTTGTGCCACGGTCTGGCAGACGACTTGCAACATGACCATGTGACCCTACTTCGAATACACACACGATTTGGCACACGATCCACGAGACGGTCGTGTGGCCTTATTTCAAATATACACACGGGTTGGGACATGGCAATGTGTCCAAACTTAGAATGTTCACACGGTCTAGGCTATGTCACATGGCTATCTGACTCCTGTTTTCAAAATTTTTAAGTTTTTCTAAAAAAATTTGATTTGTTTCTATTTGATCCCTGATTTCTTCCAAACTATATTTGGAGCCTTGTAGGCTCAATTTAAGGCCCATAAGTGTATATAAGCCATGAATTGATTTATTTGTTATATGATAGCATTTAATTGTAAAATTGTTTCTATTGTGAAGTGAAATGTTCTGTTTTGCTCGATAACACTCCGTAACCCTAATTCGGTAATGGAGACGGGATAGGGGTGTTACAATATGTACATAAGTCTTTGAATGTTATGTGATTATTGCATTTTTGTAAAAGATAGGGCATTTGCTTAGTTTAAATAGGATCATTGTTATGTTTGGATTGGTATGAAATGAAGCTCCTGTATGTGGTTAGGTATGATATAATGTTATATAGGACAATGACTTTATTAATATTGGTATGATATGAATGAGCTAGTTGAATTACATTAAAAGACAACTTGTTTTGATGGCTTGGACATGTTTGAAGGATTGAAATATGATAATTGCATGAATGGAATGTGCCATAAACTTTTAGATAATGTTCACACGGTCAAAAGCATAATAGAAATTTAATTATATATTGAAGTGTTGGAATTGTAGGCAATTGAGTAAAAATTGCAAGTTCAGTATGTGACGTCACATTAATGTCGTCGTGATAAGATCTCGGCTTCAGGCCACGGCGCAACGAGGAAGCCATTTGACCAAGTCAGTATGTCACATCGTGACGAGGAACACCCTCACGTTGTGACATTGACCCTAAATTTTGAAAACTTTCATTTTAGTCCTAATTCGACCTTAGTTTAGCTTTAGAGCTTTCGTAAGCTCGTATAAAGCCCGAGAATGATTGTATTTCATGTTGAATATATATTTGTTTAATTTTATCATTAAATTGTATGTTTTAACCCTGAATTAATCGTAGTTGCTCTAGAAATGAATGTGACACACAGCTCAAACTCAACGATCAGGTCGAGTATAAGGTGTTACATTTAGTGGTATCAAAGCTATAGGTTGAGCCAATTCTCGGACTAAATCAAGCTCAAAAATTGAATTTAGAGGTACATACCAAGGTCGAGTCAAGTCGAAATTTGGATGCGGATTATTGATTATTTCTCTTATATTTGAAAATGTCTGATGAGTTGAGGTAGAAGTTAACCGTAATGATCATTTTGTAGAAAGTGAAAAGTAAGTGGAGATCAATGGACACGGCGATGATCAAATCGATACTCGAGGTAGGAATAGAAAAGATAGATCTCGTCGAGAAAATCGAGGCATTGAGGGCTTACTCTGTGCAATATTGGATTTACTTCAATGAATAGTGAAAGTTGTTTCGTAGACACAACAACGGCTACAATCCATCAAATTATAGGATCGAAAAATGTTGACCCTTCGTGTAACACCCCTAACCCCTCTCCATCACCAGATTAGGGTTACAAAGTATTACGACACATATAAAAACAATTTACATCATTAAACTATTCATTTATTAATTTAAATAACAACATTTGAATATGCATTTCGTTCATAGAAAAATAGCATTTACGGGCCCTAAAAATAGTTTGGGAACTATTATGGATTAATTTGAATCAAAACATGAAAATTTTTGAAAAATTTAGAAATAGGGGTCTTATGGCCGTGTGACAAGCCTAGACTGTGTGGCTCAAGGACATGGCTGTATGGCTACCCCACACGCCCGTGTGCTCAAACCATGTGAAAAATTTTGCACCTAAAGTTAATAAGGCACACAACCGTGTGAGTAGGCTATGTGTAGCACACAACCATGTGACAGCTCGTGTCTCAGGCCATGCGCACCTTAAAAAGCTTTCAAAACAAGGAAAACTTTCATCCAAAACTTAGGTACCAAGCCAAATCAAAATCAACCATTTCCATACTTTAAAAACACATTTAAACACGCTTGAAATAAGCTAAAACATCCAACCTAAGTGTGTGTCCTCATTGACACCACAATTCAATTATCAACCTCAATTCACATGTCACACCAAACTAATTTGCATTCAAGTTCATAGGTTCATATATAAAACTCATGCCAAACTTACCATTTCTTCTTATTCATTCACATTCATTCATACCATGATTCAAACACTTAAATAAGGTTTATATCAAATGACCAAAACAACTTTATATGAACATATTCATACCAAGATTAAAGGCACATACACAAGCAAGCTAATACTAAGCTTAAACATCTTTGCATCAATCTCATATGTAACATATGTAGTAAATATTCAAAACATATACAAAACACACCTATTACATGCCATATAACCTAAAATAAACATATCAAAATCTACCAAAATGCATCTGGATAGTGTGGTTTTCAAGTTGATCCAATCGCTCGAATCCATAAAAAGTTATCTACAAGGAACATGAAAAATAAAACGAGTAAGCTTCAATAAAGCTTAGTAAGTTCAACGGTTGAAACAATAAAACTTACCGTATAAACATAGTTATTTCATTAACAATATTAACAAATGATAAATCTTGTCAATCATAGTCACTCAATAGGTGAGTTTATACACGTACATATACAAGTTGCAAAATATATTGAATCATATGAGATCATTCAATACCAAGTCACGATATGCATTCAAAAGACCATGTAGACACTTATAAGATTTAATAACATGTCATATGACCAATGGAAACTTGCTCGATGAATAGTATAAATGGACTCGGATACACAGTTAACCATTTAGAACACACCAGAACACACACAGTTAACCAAAAACACACCTGGGCACTAAGTGCCAAGCCCGTAGGCTAACATCCCTCCGGAACACACCTAGACACCAAGTGCCAAGCCTGTAGGCTTTACATCCGCCCCAGAAACACACCAGAATCATTGTAAATATAACATGATAGTCTGCAACAAATGCTGGACACCGGTATATTCAGTGGAAAGTAACAAATCAAAAGTCATCATCAAATCGCAAATCAACCCCATACCCTGGGCAATATAACCTATTGACATGCCAATTGTATTAATAATATTTAAATCATTTAGTTTCTTGACTCCCATCAAATTATAATAGTTCACTTGTATCTAAATTATCCAACAACCACATCACAATATCAAAATAACATTTTAATTTATTTTAACTAAACCGTACGAACTTACCAGGGCTAAACTGCAGAGACAGTGAAAGTTCAAGGACTATTCAACAACTTGCCCGTTTTCTTGGTTATCTACTTGTTCTTGATCTATAAAATAGTTTTCAATTTATTAGCTTCAATTTCATTTAATACTCAATTTAGTACATATTTCATCTTATTTACAACTTTTCAATTTTGTCTAAACTTTTACATTTTATTCAATTTAATCCCTAAGACTAAAACAAGATTATTTTCACAATTAAAAATCTATTCCCATTATATCGAATTTACAACTCCAAATCAGTCCTTACATGCTAAAAATTCATAAGAAAAAAGATGTCAAATTTTTTAAACTTTGACAATTTCACAAAATAATCCTTGAACTAGTTAGATTAAGTTATGAAAATCTCAAAAATATAAAAATCACTAAAAATATATCTTCATTTCATACCATGCAATTGAAAATGTTTTGGCCGAAAGTTTGCTTGTCCTTAGCTATGGTGTTTCGGTTCTAAGGTGAAAAGATAGATGAAGATCATGATTATTTCACCTTTTGTTTCTTTTAATTTGTTTATTAACTAAATTGCAAGTTTGCCCTTTTATATAAAAATGAAACTAATTAAATTTCATGTCAACATCCACCAAACCGTCCACTAAAAATGAAATAGGTAAACTTACCACCTAAGGCCCTCAAGTGAAACTTCTAAAACCATTTATTATCTTTAGCTAATAGAACTAACTTTTAAAATTTTTACGATTTAGTTATTTTTCTTTAATTAACCAATTAAAATTTAAAATCTTTAAACCGAATTTTTATATGACATTAATGACCTCGTAAATAGTAAATAATTAATATTTACAAATTCATACATCAAAATTATAATTCGAAAGTTATTATTTTCGACACCACTAAAAAACAAAACTGTCGCACTTCAAACTCTTCTAATTCACATCCTCAAATTATATGTAAAAGAAAAACAAATATTCTTTTTAAAATTGATTTTGGTTCTCTCTCTCCATTCCAATCATGAAACCAAAAAACAATTATTTATTTTCTTTCGTTTCTTATCTCTTTCCATCCATTTCTCCCCACCCAAAAGGAAAACGTTGGGATAGGTGTGGTCGGCAGCTGAGCCGTACTACAATGCCTTCCTATGCTACCGGTGTATCTTGTTTTTATTCTTCTTTTATATCATGACATCTATCAAACCTTTATTATTTCTTATTGAATTAATATTAATAAAAAACCATATCAGATGCTAGAAATATATTGTGTGTGAGATGGAAAATAAAATATTTTAAGGAGTAAGGGACGAAGTAGGGCAATTATTTACTGAAAGTATTCACAGCATGCACCTCGCCTCACGGGTTCTGTTTAAAACTATGACATTGACATTGATTGGAAGCGAACTTACAATTCCATTATTTTTCTCTATTTTGCCCTTCATACACTCCCACAATCACAAAACTGCCGCCACCATTATAACTGAAGTGGATAAAATTTATTATAAATAAGTGACATCTGCTTACAAACTTACCATTCCCATTCCCATTCCCATTCCCATTCCCATTCCCTTATTTGTATTTTCCTTCCCGCGTCTTTCCCTTTTCTTTTTCCTGTTTCCGTGGCAGGCAAGACTTATGACGACGCATGGCGAGACCGCTGCAACGAGCACGCCCGATGCACGTGCTTTGCGGGAAGGGATAGCGGAGTTCTACGACCAGTCGTCTGGGCTTTGGGAAGACATTTGGGGTGACCATATGCATCATGGTTTTTACGATCCGGATTCCAATGTTTCAGGCTCCGGTCATCCAGCTGCCCAGATCCGAATGATCGAAGAATCGCTCCGTTTCGCTGGAATAACCGGTTCGTTTTCTTTTCTTTTCTATCCACTTGTCAAATTCCATTAAAATCAAAGGATAAAGAATAACAAAGCACTAATATTCAACTTGAAACCAAACCTGCTCAACCCAAACTATTAATCTGGATTCAGTGGTTGAAAGCCAGCTCAGGTTTCTACAATTTTGTCTATGCGCTGAGGTTTGTATTTACAATTACTGTTTGAAATTAATGCCACTCAGCATATTCGTCAAAAGACCTTCCGAAAGGTTTAAGTAAAATTTGAGCGGGTTTAATTAAAAATATTAGGCTAAATAGAAGGGTTTGAGTAAAAAACTTAAATAGATTTTCATATCACTAATTTTAGAATTTTACTATTGTCTTTTACCAAGAAAAATATTGTTGAGAGCATCCACTCCTTCAAAACAAGTATTTGAACTGTGGCTGTCAAACAGTAGAGTGATTCCTCAATCGAGCTCTTGGACGGAAAACAAGAATGGATCCAACTGTTGAAAAACTTCGGAGTCAGTCTCCTAAACAACTATCATTTTCTGTAAATGTATTTTGTTTTTGTTAAATTGAATCAAAACCAAACTCAGTTAAGAATTATAATACGATATATCACTACAAAATAATTTCATTTGTGATTAATAGCTTAATATATATCTATATTATTTTGATGGTAATAGAGAAAATATGTTTTGATAGACGGATCTTGGAAAAGATTATAGTTAATAAGCTTGAATTTAGATTTTTAAAAAATGTTGACTTAATATTGAAAAAATATATCAAAATTCAAAATTTTAAAAAATATATAAGGAATAAATTGCTTATATATTTATAAATGACAGTACAAGTTAGTTATTTTTAATATTAATATGTACTGAATTTTATAACTATACGCAGTTGCTTGTATCTTTTGTATAATAATGAGCTCCTAAACTTAGAAATAGCAGATGGTTTAACCTCATTTAGTTGGATAGCTAGTAGAAATAGTACGTAGGAACTAGAAAAGGGTATGGTGAGGGAAGGTGATGAATGAATCGGCGATAGTTTCTACGCCGAGAGCACCAAAATGGATAGGTTAATTAGGAAGGGACAAATGTAGTTAATGGGCGGGAATAGGTGGGTTGCATTTGCTGTTTATGCTGGGTAGATAGAATAGGAAGGTGGAGGCAAGAGAAGTTCTTCTTCTCTACTGGTGTTGGTGTTGGAACCAATTCACAGAATAACAAGACAAGGAAACATGATGTCCATTTGTGGTCCATTCTTCGACCGCTACCTCCTTTGGCGGTAAGTAATTGGAGTAGCATATAACTAATAAAAATATCATTTGTATTTTATCTTTTTTACTTTAAAAAATAGGTAAATTAGTTTCTATATTAAAACAAAGAATTTTACTGTTAAAAATTAGTCTATGTATGTTAGTATGAGGTAAACATAATATACTATATGTTATTATCTAGTTATTCTGTTAATCACGCTAATTTTTAATAGAAATAATCAATTTTTTCTTTAATATAAAATATACTGATTAATTTACCTATTTTCTAAATAAGAAAAATAAAATATAATCTAATCCTCCATAATAATTTACTACCTATATTAATTATCCATCTACTTTATAACTATGTATTAAACTCCATACTATTCATGAAGCTTCTCAAACGTTTGTGTCTTGAGCGAATACACATCAATTCAGTATTCAGAGGAAAAAGAAACATAAAATTAAAATAATAAAGGGAAACTATTCCATAAACCCCAAAAAAACTTCGTTCTAATACCTACCATACGCCCCTCTCTTAAAAAATTACAAATTATTTTAAAAATTTTATTTCTTAAAAACCAATTATATACCTTATTTTCTTAAAAAATAATTATATATATTATTTAAGTTTTTATCACTCACCCACGTGGTGGGTGTGGCTTTGTGATAGGGTCTGTAATAATAATAATAATTAGATATGGCAACCCACAACGTAGATGATAAACAAGTTTATGTAAAGACATATTTATAAAAAGAAATTATATAAAAACAAATGAAGATGGAGTTGATATGGAAAAAATTTCTACGTTTAAATTTGAACATTTTTAGATTTAAATTATTTTTGTATAGATTTTATATTTTTATAATAATATTTGTTATTTTTTAAAATATTTTTCAAGATATTCAATTGATATATTAATTAGATTATATTAAAGTTGAAGGTTTAAAAACGGATGTGTTATATTTTTGTAGAAAAAACATGTGATTGAAATTTTAAAATGTGTAAATTTGAAGTACAAAAAACTTAAAGTTAATTGAGATGTTAAGAGTTTTTTTTATTTTAATAATTTTTATTTTGAGTATGGAGTAATTTTAAAATTCTTGACAAGTTTTTACTCTATTAATGGAACTATAAATAATAGAAGATTAATTATTGAATCCACCAGATACCTTCTTGAGAGACCGAAACAAAGATATTATAATACTTTATTATTTCTAATAATAATTAAAATTAATTTTGGATCAACCAAAAATCATTTCTAATATATATATATAAACGTGTAAAGTGGTCTCCAAAATCTGATATTAAACAATTTAAGGTTAAATTAAATTAAATTAAATTAAATTAAATTAAAGGGTCTGCATGTTTCAAGCGTAAGCCTTTCGCTTTAATTTAATCTTTTTCAAAATTATTATTTTGCATAAACCTTTACAAAAATAAATTTTAATCTTTCTCTACCAAAAGAAATAAATTTGAGAAAATATTAATTTAGTAATATAATGGTACTGTTAATATAAAATATTATTATGATTAGTTATTTGAACTTATGAAAAGTGTGCGATGGGGGAGTTAGGGTGAAAAGGACAAAGCATACGTTAGCCTAGACGTGAGCATGTGCCAGGCGGGCCCGACTAAAAATTGAGCAAATTTTTTTTTAAAATTTTGCTCCAGTTTGACTTAGATGAAAATGTTAAAACTCGAACTTAACCCAGCCCGTTCATATTAATTTTTATATTATTTTTTATATAATTTTAAAATATATATAATACATCAAAAATACTAAAAACGTCAAAATAAATATTTCCAAACAATTTGCAAATAAATTTTAAAAAATATGTATACTTAAATAACACTAATATAGATACAACTTAACAAGCAAATGTCTCTAAAATAATAATAAAATTAATAATAAAATAATTTTTATACAATATCCAAACAATAACAACAAAATAGTAGCAACATAATAGTAAAATGGCAGCAAAATATGGAGAAAATAACAAGAAAATAATATTAAAAAATTAATTTTTTTGTCCTTTAGTGAATTCGGGCCAGGCCGGGCCAAAAATGCCTTACCTGAGGCCCGGCCCATTTTTAAAATAGGCCTTATTTTTTTGTCCAAGCTCATTTTTCGAACCTATATTTTTGTCCAAACCCTCCCACATTTCGAGGAGGCCTTCAAATGCTCACCTCTACTTTAGCCCAATCAGAAGTTGCAGTGCAATAAAAGGAATTTACACATCACCGGAATTATTACTCTCACCTCACCATGTGGGTCCTTTTTCTCTTTATAAGAGTTATTGGCTTTTTTACTTAAATAATACAAAAAATAAAATTAATAACTGAAAATGGTATGCTTAGAAGATTATTTATCAAAATGGTATGGTTTTATTGGTATTGCCTGTCAAATTGGCGGCACCTGACTGAAATGTAATGATCGAAAGTATTTAGGGACCTGATATGTAAATTTTTTATTTTGAGTGGCTGCCGGAAAGAAAGTGAAAGACACCAAACCTTAAATGTGGCTAATTTCCTTGTAAGCCCTCCTTATTTGTATTTTCTTTTTATTCCCCTTCAACTCATTATATTGTGTTTAAACAAACCCTTGACCTATTTTTGTAGTCAAATAAGCCCTTAGCTTATGATTTTTACTCATAAAATCTATTTATTTTAATATTAAAGTAAATATATTTTACCCAAAGTAAAGCTATTTAAAAAATATATAAACTAATTCGCAATTTATGTTGATGCATGTGAATTTGATGAGAATAGTTTATTAAATAAAATTTTAAAATTTCTTGAGAGTGCTTGTATACATTATATTCTTAACTACTTTTTTGAAATTTTTTATTACTTTTTTAGATTTTATGTTGACATTAAAGTGTATATAATTTTTATTGCATCAACAAAAAATTAAGACAAGAGCTTGAAATTCAAAATATATTTACTTTAATATTAAAATAAAGGGTTTTTATGAGTAAAAGTCATAAGTTAAGGGCTTATTTAACTACAAAAATAGGTCAAGGGTTTGTTTAAACACAATATAGTGAGTTGAAGGGGAATAAAAATAAAATAATAAGTAAGGAGGGCTTACAAGGCAATTATCCACATTTAAGGTTTGGTGCCGCCAAACTTTCACTTTTTTTTAGTAGCCACTTAATATGAAAAATTTGCATATCATGTCCCTAAATATTTTAGATCATTACATTTCAGTCCAGTACTGCCAATTTGATAGGTGGCACCAGTAAAACCATACCATTTTGGTATATAATCTAATGGGCATGCCATTTCAATTATTAATTTTATTTTTTATATTATTTAAGTAAAAAAGCTAGAATTATTCCTCTCACACCTCCTCCCATATATTTAATATTATATCAAAATAAAAAATTGTTATATCATTTAATAATCAAATTATAAATATTTTTAAACTCTATACAAATATTTCACTAAACTTTTAATTAATATTAATTTATGACACCCATTATTTCTTATATAAAACAATAAAAAATCTTCAAAATAATATAATTTACCTTAGTATTTTTTATCCTTGCTTAACTATGATGAATCGAGTCAAGTCTAAGCATAATATTAATATACTTTATACTTGTCCAAATCCCACCCGACTTGAAATATAAACCTAAAATTTTGTCCAAATTCGTCCATGTTTGCAAAAGACTATAACCCAAATCCAGTTTAAGTTCACCCATATTATTTTTTAAATTTTTTTTAAAAATATTTATTTTATTTTAATATTTAATAATTTTATACATTTTTATATATTAAAATTTTTTATATAGTCATCTTAACATTATTTTAATGTTTATATTAGAGTAATATTATATATTTAGTATAGGTTTATTTTTTAATGTGCTCTAAATTACATAATATAATGTATTATAAACTTAAAAAGGGTTGGGTCAAGCCTTGAAGGTTCAAGGCTCGTCTCGGCTCATTTTTAAATGGGCTTAATTTTTTTACCCAAACCCATTTATCAGATTTAATATCTATATCCAAACTCTCTTAAATTTTGGGTGAGCTTGAACGAGTAACTTGACCTATGTGACCGTTGATACTCTAAAAACTTTAATATTAATAGAGAAATATAGACATGGAATAAAATTATTTATTTATGTCTTGCAAAGTAATTTATTATCCTTTTAGAATTTTAATCCAGATTTAATGGAATTGACCTTTTTTAGCCCAAGATCATTACTTCCAGAAGTTAAAAAAGGAAAAGAAAAAAAAAAACTGTGATCCAAAGGCTACCAACCATCTTTCTTTGGATACCAATTTACAACCTGCTACAAAAGCTATCCCTAATTTAAGTGAGAGCTGAAGTGGCAATTGAAATGGGTTCATTTAAAGACACACAAATGTATCATTGGCCTATATTAGGTATGCTGTTATTGAATAAGGGCATTTCAGATTTTTTATAATTTATAATATCTATAACTAAAAGTCAATACAATTTATAATATATAAAACTAATAGGTTAATAAAATAGTAAATAATTTAGTTTATGCATATTTTAATAGGTTTGTCTTTTTCTTCTTTTTTTTCAAAATTGGGTTTCAGTTATTCATCGTATTTATTTTCTTGTATTCTCTCCCCCTCTCTCTCTCTATATATTAATAAAAGAAAGGTTGAATAGGAACAAAATATCTTTAAGGATGAAAATAAAAAATTTCTCTTAGATAACAACATGAAAGGGATTTTTTTTGTACAGAATCTTACCTTCAAGAAAAAAAAAATTTCTTCAAAGTGACATTCAAGCTAGCCTTAAACGGATACCCGAAATTGACATAATTTCATTAGTTTTATAGTTATGTTTCTTTACCTGAGCATAATTGTTTCATTTCAATACACTGTATTTTCCCCCCTGCCATGCTAACAAGTATACTCAAACAACATTAGCATGGATGAGCAGTAGCATGAGTTCAAGAGGATGCATAGATCTAATACATATTCATTATTGGCAAAAATCAAACTAAATAATATTCACAAAAATTCTCATCTTTCTTCTATGGTGTTTATTGAAATAAAGAATATAATGTTTTAAGAATGCAGTTAACTATAAATATGAGAACTTATTGATCTATAGATACAAACAGCCCCCGAGTCCTTGTTTGCCGGTACCTTTGAATGAAGATGATCTTCTAACAATTGCTTTTTACCTCTCAATTGGCTTATTCAGATGATCCAGCAAAGCAGCCCAAGACAATAGTTGATGTTGGATGTGGGATAGGAGGCAGCTCTAGATACTTAGCAAGGAAATTTGGAGCAGAATGTCGAGGCATTACTTTGAGCCCTGTCCAAGCTGGAAGGGCTAATGTTCTTGCTAAAGATGAAGGACTAGCAGACAAGGTATATGTGAAAAACTCTTCAGTTCTCTACATTTCAAGCTGGCATATCACTTCATAAATGCTTTCATCTTTGCAAGTGTTCAGTTTTGATGATAGAAAGATAGCTATAACACACTGCCATATTTGCAGGTTTCATTTCAAGTTGCAGATGCTCTGAAGCAACCATTCCCTGATGGTCAGTTTGATCTAGTTTGGTCTATGGAAAGTGGAGAACACATGCCTGATAAAGCTAAGGTTTGTTTTATCCCAATTAATATGCTACATTTTGTTGTTAAACTTTCAAGTTTGTTTGACTTGTTGAGATTAATGGAACTTTGGCATACATGCTATAATTCGCTTAATGGCGCCATATGTTTATTAATTCCTGCATCCAACACTGGCAGTTTGTTAATGAGTTGGCAAGAGTTGCAGCTCCTGGAGGCACTATAATAATAGTGACATGGTGCCATAGGGATCTTGGTCCCTCAGAAGAGGATTTGGAGCCATGGGAGAAAAAGCTGCTAAATAGGATATGTAATGCCTACTATTTACCTGAGTGGTGTTCTACTTCTGACTATGTCAAACTACTTCAGTCCCTATCTCTCCAGGTAATTAATTTTACTTGGTTAAATAGCTAAAACCCTCTCTCGAGTTCAACATGCTTGTATAACGTTTTGATGAGATGATATAACATGCTACATTTCAGGATATAAAGGCTGCTGATTGGTCTGAGCGTGTTGCCCCATTTTGGCCTGCAGTGATACGCTCAGCATTTACCTGGAAGGGCTTCATATCACTGCTACGTAGTGGTAACTATGTTTATAGTTCAGATCTCTTAAACTAAGCTGATAGGAGAATAGGAGAGAGTTGTTGATGTTGCTCTTATTGTGTGTTGATATCATTAGGATTAAAAGCCATAAAAGGTGCATTAGTGATGCCATTGATGATCCAAGGGTACCAGAAGGGTGTGATCAAGTTCGCTATCATTACATGCCGGAAACCCGAGTAAATCGCCACGACAATCAAATGTTTGACTCTGCTGCATTAATTTGAACCATAATTGATCTTCATGGTTGTAATAGGGGTGTGTCAGTGTCACCCCCAATTGCTTATTTCAAGTATAAAATAAAGTAAGTCTGGGTTTCCTCTCGTTTCTGGAACTTGTTGGTCTTATTGCAGGCCAATAAAATCAATCAGTCTATAAAATGCATGGAGAACTATTGTAACATTGTAATTTTAGGCTTTTATTTTCAACCTTGCCTGTCTTGCTCATTCACTAATTTTTAGAGATGAAGGAAAAAGGAGTAAAGCAGGAAGTAGCTGCTTGAAGTACAGCACCATCTTTCCCATTAACAAGGGATGTTTGAGGCCTCAAGAATTGGTCTACAATAATCCCACATCATTACTCCACTTGAATGGTGCTTGTGTCTTAATTTAGGTAGTCATGAATTGGTTAATTGAGATTGTGGGGATTAAAAAACCCATTTCACTAATAAAAAAATAATTTAATATTAATATTTAAATACGTTAGAATTAAATTTAAAAATCACAAAAGATAATATGGCTTTCATGCATTTCGTTTTCACCAGGGATAAGTACAAGGTATAAACTATGGATTATATATATTATCATGAGGCAGGTGTAGGAATAGACAATTTGCTCTTATCTTCTGCCAGATAAGAGAAATGAAGGTCGAGCCAAGCTTTCGTTAACGTCTACTCAACTTGGTGATGGAACCTATTCACAGAATGAGGAATAAGAAGACGAGGAAGCAGGATTCTTTGGTGGTCCATTCCATAACATTTTACTTCATATTAGCAACAAACTCATAAATTTAACATCTAATCTTTATTATTTTATCACTTTCCTTTTTCCCACCACTTTGATTCTTAATCTTTAAATTTTAATAAAATTGAACTTTTTTTTCATTAAAATTTTAATCCACATATACTCAATAAAAATTTAAAAAATATATTTAAAATTCCAACAAACTTCAAAAAAATAAAAAATGAAAATTTTAAATTTCAATCAACTTTAAAAAATTCATAAAAACTTTTAGAAAAAATTATCCGAAGTATACACAAAACGCACGCAGACTAGCATGTCAATTTTATTGAAATTTTATTAAAATTATTTGAGCAAATTGATTCTACATCAATTAAATGTTATGATAGGAGGTTAGATCATTATTATTTAGGTAAACTATAAAAATAGTCACTTTTGTTTGCCTCATATTATATTTTAGTCACTTATGTTTGAAATGTTATGTTTTAGTCACTTACGTTATCGTATTGTTACGAAATGGTCACTCTACCGTTAAACTTTGGTACCTCCTTAACGGCAGTTCTACGTGGTAGTCCAAATATGTTTTAAATACCAACTTGGATATCCTGTTGTTGGGATGAAAATAGGTTTTTAATTAAATAAATTTAATTTGGACTACCATGTAACGGAGCTTAACGGTAGAGTGATCGCTTCGTAACAAAATGATAACGTAAGTGACTAAAACATAACATTTCAAACATAAGTGACTAAAATGTAATCTGAGGCAAACAAAAGTGACTATTTTTATAGTTTACCTTTATTATTTTATTGCTTTTGCATGTGGTTTTATATAATCTTGAACAAAGTAGTCCCAATTAATCCTAAAAGGATATATATATAATCAAAGGGTATCACTAACCTCCACTTCTAGCAAAGCTTTCAAATTTTTAATCATAAAAGAAAAGGAAATTTAGGATAGCATAAAGAAGGAATAAAGGATACTTAACAGTTTCATGAGGGGAGAGGGAACATCAAGGTTGACCTATGAAATAATGAAGTTAATATAGTCTCCTACACATTGCTAGGCTTATATCATATGAGCATGAAGGCCCAATTTTCTAATTTCACTTAATTATATGGCTCTCATGTTTTCTTTTGATTTTATTTATAGTATTTTGCTTAGTTGTAATACTCAACTTTTAAATGGGCATTTTATTTAAAAGTCCGATTAAATATGTGGTCTTACAGTCCATGTTTTGTTTTTTCAAGCACAACTCTAATGTTTATGTTCTAGTTTTACTTGCCATGTTTTTCAGACAAAGAATTTGATGATTTGGGGAAACTAAGCCTAGAGAGGAGGAAGAAGGCAAAAGGAATGACAAATCGATAGTGAATTTTAGCACTTAAGCTTACTAGAGGATTTGTGAAAATAGTTGTTCCCATGTAGATTCAATAGACCAGGTAAATAATTTGACGTTCCTTTGATGTTCAATTTCTCAAAAATTAACCTTCAAAGTTTTATGCTATATTATCTTTTTGTACATGTTGATTATTTTGGAGAAATATGTTACCAAATTGTGCTTTGGTATTCTTATGCCTTTCGAATTTCGTTTTGGAATATATGTTTATAATATGTTTTGAGATAGTATAATATCAAATTATGTATTTGTGTATATATATATATATTTGAGTCATTATGGGCAATCAGATTTTCTTTAGTGGAAAATGTTGCAATTTTTAGTGGAAAAAATATTAGTTTTTGTTTTAAGTAAATCTTTTTAAATATAATTTACCTTTGCACCTTCTTAATTTGTATGTAGTATTGTTTTAAATTATTTTTGAACTTTTATAATTAAAATTATGTCTAATTAATTCATGATAAAAACTCAATTAAGGATTTAATAATATTAATATATTGTTAGCTCAATTGATCATCAAAAATAGCCAAGAGGGGGTGAACTGACCTTTTAAAAATTTGGTGGAAGCAATGAAAGAATATGAAATAATGAATGCAATGATTTATAGTGGTTCGGCCCCAATTGCCTACTCCACTATCTTAGCTTTCCACAACTAAGAATTTTCTCAAATTCACTAATTTTGATCAACCTTTGAGGATAAGGTTTAACCTTACAACTCCCTTACGATTTCTACCCAAATCTTAAGATACAAACTCTCTCAAAGAGAAACAAATAAGCAAACAAAGAAATAATCCTTTCAAGATTAGAATGTTTGTTAATTAAGCACAAATACAAGGAAAACACTTGAGTGGATAGAAAAAACAATGAATGTTCACAAGTGTTTACAAGAAGAAGATAAAGAATTGAAGCACAAAGTGATTGGTAACGGATTTTTGATGTATCTTGAAGCACTTGATCTATTGTAATCTCACTTGTTGTGGTAGAACCTTTAGAAATTAGTATTTATACCTTCTAATTGATTTCTACATGTTGTGGTTGTTGAGGAATTAAATAAAGCTGTTGGGAATGAAAATACCAGATCATTAAATTCACCTGTAACAAAAGGTATTGATACTTTTTCTGAGTATCGATACAATTAGCATTTAATGCTTAATTCAATGGCTGTTAAAGTTAGTTTACAACGATACTAAAAACATTTTATCGATACTTGGTAAAAGGTATCAATACTTTTTATAATTGTTTGAAAAACCATCAAGTTGGAATGCAAAAATGGTATCAATATCAAAGATGGTATCGATAAAAATACAATAGGTATCGATACTTTTTGTGATTGTTCAATTTTTGTTTCAAGTCATTAAGCAAGATTGGTATCGATCTTGAAAAAGGTATTGATACTTTATGAAAGGTGTTGATACTTTTTGTAGGGAACAAATTTTCAATCGATTAAAAATGTTACAATTGAGTTAAAAAAGTTTAAACCATTTTTTAACTTTGTCCAAAGTTTTTCTAAATGTTCAAAATATTTTCTAAGATGTTTGGAAGCCATGAAATGACTTTTATAATTTGAACTTTATAATTTCTTTGTTCAAAAACAAACTTTATTCAAAAACAATTTTGTTTGTTATATCAAAACAATTTATCAAATAAAACTAGTTTAACATGTATATAAACTAAAATATATATATCAACATTTTGATCAAAATAATTCACGATGCTAACTATTTGAATTAATTAATGATGTTGTAAAATTAGAGAATCTAGTCATGATAAACTAAAGTATCAACACTAAAATTTGAAATGTGAGCATAGTAGAAGGATCAAAATCATATTGAACCCTCTTTCTAAGATTTAATGACAATGATGATAATGATCATCTTCTTAAATTTTGCATTAGAGAAATAATTGAAAACACTTGAACCCTCATGCGACTTGGAAGTATTTTATCAATTATTCTATGTTTGGTACAAGTATTATTTTTTCTTATGCATGTTTTAATATATATATATATATATATGTTTACAATAAACTAATTCAATTGGTAATATTTAACCACTCTCATGACTTATTTTTAGCAAAGAGAAGAAAAATTTTCACTTATTTTGAAGAGATATGATATTTTATAAAAGTTTTTGCTCATCTTTCTAATTTCAAGTTTAAAATTGTACTAACCATTTGTCTAACTATTATAATACATATATAATAAATCAAAATTTTCCTTATGTTATTACGCTAGTAGCTAAATGAGACATTAATAATGTATGAAATATCCACCGAAATAGAAGTGAGAAGAATGTCCCCAATTTTTGTTACATAACAATTATGAGTAGCAATAAAAGTATTGGTTGTTTAAACAAATTGAGTTAATCCATCAAAACTGAGCATGTTTGTTAAGTTTGGTGTGATAGTGGAGTTGGAGGTGTGAAGGCCAACCAAAATCTTGAAGATGGTTGAGATTTGTAGTACCAAAAAGAAAAGTTTAATAGCATATCTTTATTATAATATAAGCATCATAACACATTACAAAGCAAGAATAGAATTAAAGTTGATAATCCCCCATCAAAGAGACAAACAATCCCACCCATTATTTCTATTTATCATATGAAATTAAAAAGCATAGAGTTTAGAAAGGAGGAGGAGCTGGATAAACCAAGAAAGGCCTTCCACAAGATGAGATTTTTGGATCGCAATAATCCGCATGGAATGCATCCTTCAGCTTGCGCAGCCCATTGTTACCCCCAATCCCTAGTAACACCGATATCAAAGCCACTATAACGATGCACATGCAAAGCATGTATATTCTACAACAAAGACACATCTTTAGCCTAAACGACAACCAAAAAAAAAAAAAAAGGAGATTTGTTTTTTTATGGTTTTATGTGGGGATCTTTTAGGATTTATATAATGTTTGGATCGAGATAATGGGAGGAAACAAAAGTACTTGTTTGGATTTTTTTTTTTAAACTACTTCAACAATCTTTTAAGTTTTGATTAAAATTATATTTTAGCGTCTTTTTAAATGGGTGTTTATTTTAATAGTGTGAGTTTAATTTTTTTTTTTTGTCTCACATTACATATCGTTATACTATTTAAATTCATTGCCACCTCTATTTTCACACTAATTATAGGTAAAGCCCTTAGTCATTAAATTTTCAAAAGTTTAACTTTATCAGGTCCCTCATCCATTAACTTCCTATTTAATGAAAGATGACATGTTAACTCAAAAGGTTAATGACTAATTTGGTCTTTGAACTATATCTAGAGTATTATTTTAATACTTTTAGAATATATTTTTTACAATAATCCTAAAAAAAAAAACCTTAAATTCATAATTCATTTTCCAAAATTATAAAAAAATATTTTTTTTGAATCTATAATTATATAAAAAGTTTTAAAAACCATAAAGATCTAAATAAAGAAATTATTGTAAAAAAGTTTTCAAAACCTTTTCTCGTATAGATCAGAACATAATCACTTTTTACTATAGTCATATGTATATTTTAGCCCTTGAATTTGGAAATTTGTACTTTGTTGATATGTAAGTCTTTTTTTAGACTTAATTAGCACCTGAACTTGAGAACCACTTTTATATACTTGGTTGATATCGTTAACATTTTTATTAATAGTCAATAAAATACTGATGTGTGTCTTCAAAAATAAAAATAAAAATAAAAATAAAAATATTATTAGTATATTTTTAGAATTTAAAAATTAATTTAAAAACTATTTTTTATTTCTCTTGCTAACAAATTTTGAAAATAGATGTTCGTATTTAAATAAATCTGGACACCTATTTGTTTAAGTTTATCCTAGATGTATATTTCTAGTAATTATATTTTTTCTTATATTTTCAGAAATAATAATATAAAAGACCTGATTTTTTTTTTTATTTTCACACGAATAATTAACCTGAACATATTAATACCCATATCCAGACAAATCTAGACACACATTTGCGAAGTTGATTTTGGACATGCATTTTTCAATAATTTTTTATAATTTCAAAAAACAATTTAAAAAAATTAGTATTTGATTTATTTCATGTGCATAACAAATCTAGAGAAATGTATACCCGGATTGATATGAATAAGAACATCCATTTGTATAAATTTATTTTGGATATGTATTTTTTAGTAATGTTGTATTTTTATAATTAAAAATAATATTAAAATGAAAAAAATTGAAATACTTTTAGAAATTTTTAGAATTACCCTCAAGAGTATGATATATTTATGGTTAGATAATAAATAAACAAATGAAAATAGTTATATTGTCCCCAATAAGATTCCACTTTTTGTCTTAAATGAAATCAAGGTTGTCTATAGAGGATAAATGGCAAGTGTTAAGAGAAAGTGTAAGCCATTTGTATAGTGCAACGCTTGCAATTCCTCTCTTTTAGAATTTTATGTTTTTTTTTTTTTTTTAAGTTTCGTATAATTATAGTTGCAAAATTTATTTTATAATTTTAGAAAATAAATTATGAATTTTAAGATTTTTTAAAATAGTTTTTTTGATATTTTTGGAATTATTTTCGAAAAATTCTAAAAGTATCATAAAGATATTTTAGCTATAGTTCAGGGATCAAATTAGTTATTAACCTTTTGAGCTAACATGCCACATGATCTGTTAAAAGATAATGGAACTTAACAAACAAATGATCGAAATGTAACAACTCAATAATATTAATGGCCATTATATAACTTTTGAAAATTAAGTGGTTGAAAGATAATTTTAATCAAAGTTTAGTGATTGTTTATGTAATTTACCTATTTTTGCAACAAGTGATAGAAACTAGTGAAATTGAGAATCTCTTTGTTTTATTTTTTTTTATTTGTATCCCACAAATTAACTTAGTTGTTCAATACTCTAGTTTTTTTTAGTTGTTAAAATAAAATACTTTAGTTAATAATATGATATATATTTTAAAATTTTAATAAAATAATCTTGTCAAACAAGAATTTTTTGATTTGTTGATTGATCATCTTTAATTATGGATTATTATGAGTACTTTATTATGCTTTTATGAATAATATAATGTTTCTTATTTTTTATATTTTATTTTATGAATGATTTTGTTAAACTAAAACAAAATATTTCTTTCAACTAAATTTTACTTTTTTTTATTAATTTTTGTTATCAAAATAAGAGATAAATAGATCACTCAATATTTTACTCTCTTTTATTATTTTTTGGTATCTAAAAACAGTCTAAAATGGACATGCTCCCAACGATGGAATTTTTGGTCGGTGGGAATCATGTCGAGTCTAATATCGGGATTGGTAAGGCTATTAAGAAAGTTCATTAGCAATAGGAGGAGGATTCGGGGAAGGAAGATCCGACTGTGGATATGCATGGTAGGAAAATTCATCTCCTACAAGGCTACACTAATGGGGACAGATCAAGGTTCGAATCAAACTGACAAAATGAAAGAAGATTTTGAATTCCAAGATGGAGATATGGTCACAGAAATGGTGGATGGAATGCTATCGATCACTTTTTTGGATCGAATTTAGAAGTTTATCGAGCAGAAAATGGCGAAGACTCTTATCATAAAGTTGTTGGGTAGTAGAATTAGCTTCAATGCATTGCTCCCTCAAGTTACGATGGTGTGGAAAACTAGAAGTTCATTTCAACTTATGGATATGGAAAATGACTTCTATTTGGTTTGCTTTAATGATGAGGATGATTATCATAAAGTGATGATTGGAGGACCTTGGGTCATTTTTAGACAGTACCTAACTGTGTCCATGGATGCCGGATTTTTTACCTACTAATATTGGAATTGATGCTCAAGTAGTTTGGATTAGGCTCATAAGGTTACTTGAAGGATATTATTCTGATTTCCTGATTCAGAATATTGGGCAAACGATCAGAACGATAGTGAAAATCAATGCCAATATTGACTTTGCGAGGAGGGGTAGATTTGCCCATTTGGTCGTCCATAGAGATATGAGGAAACAACTTGCATCCAAGTTGAAGATTAACGATCGTACCCAACATGTGGAGTACGAGTCACTATCGAATATATGCTTCTAATGTGGTTGTTATTGCCATAGTATGGAAGGTTATGTGGACATGAAGGAGAAAACGCCTGATGATGGAGAGGTTCATGCTGATAAAACTACAATTGAAACGAACTTACAACAATAGTTAGAGGAGGAAGCTTTTGGGCTATGAATGGTGGTTGAAAGGAAGCAGTAAGGGAGAGAACGGAACAATAGCGAGGTCAAGAATGGAAAGTTTGACGCACAACCATGAAGTTCAAGATTTGCACCTTTGGAGGAGGATAAGGGAGATGATTCTAGTGTAATTGATGGTCAGAAAGAAGGGAATCGACATGAAGATTTAAATCCATTAATAAGGATTTGAAGATCTCTAATAAGAAAGGAAAGGGGGCAGTCAAAGAGTCAGCTAGGGAGAAGAAATCAACATCAACTATTAAGGGTAAATAAGTTGTCTTTGGTAATGGGCCTAAGGTTGGGGTAAATGTATTGAAACCCATCAATGCTCTTGTTGAAGCATCAGATGGGCTGGGTTCAAGGAGTTTCGATAATGACTTAATTTTGGGTCATAGTGTCAATAATGATGATGAGGTAGTGCCAAGGCTTACACCTGTTAAGGTTTCGACTCTATTGAACAACACCAAACACCGAACAATCAAGTCATTTGGCAAGAAAAATTCTGGTCTTGGGGGTGTAGAGAATTCGGGTTCTTTAATAAAGAATTTGTTTGGGAATAACAGTGGCGATGTTGATGGTTAGGACCAACAAGTGGAGTCTCATGCTGAAGGTAATGCACAACTGCGAAAACCACCTGATAAATTGGCGATTGACCCATAACTAGACATGGTTGTTTTGGTGACAAAATGAAGGATATAGTTGACATATTGGACCATGGCTGGAAGGGCTGTTATGGAAGCTGATGTGTTGAGAAAGAAGGTGCGATTTAACAGAATGGGTTCCGATCATGCTGAGACCAACTGTTAAATTACTTGTTGATGGGGTTTGCTTCCTGCCACAGTTTCCTTAATTTATGGATACAAAAATTATTTTTTGGAACTGCGAGGGTATGGGTCACCTTCATTTTCACAAATTTGTCTCTAAGTATCCGAAATATTTCAAGCCAGATTTTTTTGTTTCTTTGAAACATGGATAAGTGATGATCATGTTGATAATATTATTGCGCGTATTAGAATGGATTGATCCTTTCAGATTGAAGCAAATAGGTTTACCGGGGGGATTTGGATTCTTTTGAATGATTCTGTTAATGGTTGATATCCATTCACAGTTGGTGCACATGCGGATTTTGGACGTGTAAAATTCGTCTAGTTTCTTGTGTTTAACAGCTTATGCTAGCCCTCAACTAAGTACAAAATGGGAGCTTTATGATGTGCTGAATGTAATGGCAAAATATATTGCGGAGCCATGGTTAATTGCTGAAGACTTTAACTGGGTTTTGGAGGAGTCTAAAAGGATTGGTGGGGCTTCAATTTTGCGATTTGGGTGTAAATGGTTATGACTATTCCTTTTTAATAATGGGTTGCATAATTTGGGTTTCAATGGCCTAAAATTTACTTGAAGTAAAGGAAGCTTATCGTAAAGGCTAAATAAAGTAATTTGTAACTCTGAGTGGGATTCACTAGTGCCTAATTATTTAGTCCAGAATCTTCATCATTTGAAATTCGATCATAGACAGGTTTTGGTTTCACTTGAACCGATGGCTAATAAAGGTCTCAAGCCTTTTAGATGTTTAGTTAGTTGGATGTTACATGCGGAGCTTAAGGTCTCGTGAAGGATAATTGATGTCCTAATAAAGATATGAATGAGAATTTAGAACATTTTTAGGATGTGGCTCAGGATTAGAACCAATATGTGTATGGTAATATCTTTGTGTGCAAGTGGAGATTAGTTTCAGAATTGGCTCGGGTTCAAAAAATTTTGGAACTACGGGCTTCAGGAAAACTTCGTGACCGTAAATTAGAACTTCGACAAGAAATTGAGAAGGTCTTGAAACAAGAAAAAATTTTATGGTTTAAAAAATCTAGGGCGAAATGGCTTTCTTATGGTGATAGGAATACAAGTTATTTCCATAATCGCACAATGGCTAGGAGGAAGCATAATAAGATTGAGGGCCCTAAAATTGGAGATGACTAGTGTTTTGATGATGATGATGAGTTGAAATCTCGCATGGCATAATTTTTCAAAGGTCTATACTCAATGGACTATCAAGCCAGTGGTTCGCTCCCTTGCCATGGTAAGTTTCCTATGATTCTAAATCTTGATAGAGATAGTTTGCTATTATCATCTTAGGTAGAAGACTATTAGATCCTAAGATGAATAGAACTTTGACTGTGTTATTGCCTAAGGTTCAGGGATTAGAGAGTGTTACTCAGTTTAGGCCTTTCAGCTTATATACTGTGTTATACAAGATTGTTACGAAAACGATCATTAATAGGCTGAGGCCTTTGATAGATAAACTTGCTAAACAAAACCAAACAAGTTTTGTTGACAAAAGGAGTATATTAAATAACATTATTGTGACTGAAGAGGCCATTCATTTTATGAAAGGCTTCAAGGGTAAAAAATTCGGGATGGCTATGAAGATCGATTTGGAGAAGGCATATGATAGAGTCATATGAGATTTTTTGGAAAATACTCTCTTAGATGTTGGGATATCGTATTTATTAGTGACTTTTTTCTTGAATTGTGTGTCTTCAGCTACGTTTTAGATACTTTAAAATGGTTCTATTACAGATACTTTTCGTTCTTTGCGAGGAATTAGGCAAAGGGGTCCCCTGCCTCCTTATTTATTTGTGCTCTACATGGAAAGGTTGGGGCACCTTATCGAGGACGTTGTTAACCGAGGGAGTTGGACCCCATTGTTCTAAATAAGTAAAGGTCCAACACTTTCTCATTTATTCTTTGCTGACGACCTTATTTTCTTTTTTGAAGTGAATAGAATCCAAATTGCTCAAGTTAATGATATTCTTAGCCTTTTTTGCCACTTTTTTGGGTAGAAGGTAAATCGAAGGAAACCTCAGGTATTTTTCTTTCTTAATACACTTGTTGATCTTACTAGTGTAATTTGTAGAGATATAGGTATGGTACATGTCAAGGATCTTGGAGTTATCTTGGTATGCCTCTTTTTCATAAAAGTGTTATAGTGGACAAGTTTGGTTTTGTGTTGAATAAAGTTCGTAATAAGTTGAATGGGTGGGAAGCAAGAAGGTTATCCTTAGCGGGTAGAATCACATTAGCAAAGTCTGTCTTACTTGCTATTCTTAACTATTTTATTAGCACAGTTCATATTTTGATCTTTATCTATAATGAAATTGAAAAGATAGCTCGTAATTTCATTTGGGGTTCTACCTTGGAGTCCAGGTGACCAGCTATTGTTCCTTAGGGAGATTGTTGCCAACCACTTGAGTTTGGTGGTCTTGGAATCAGGATTTTAGCTGAGCAAAACAAGTTATTCTTGTTGAAATTGGGTTATCAAATTCTTACTAAAACTGATGCTTTGTGGGTGCAACTAGTGAGAAACAAGTACAAATTATATGGGGTGTTGTCGAATTCCATTGCAATGAGTGATTGTTCCTTCATCTAGAGATTCTTGATAAAAGTACGATCGGAGGTGATTGGTAATGTGTTTTGGTCATTAGGAGAGATAGACTTATGAACTTCTGGAATGACGTGTGGATTCGTCAATTCGGTCCGCTTAAGGACTTTTTCATAGGAGTGGGGCAACTTAATGATACGTGACGGGAGTGTGATATGGTGAATGATTGGGGAGATTGGGATTGGCCTTGGATACGTATCTTGTTTCTCGATAATATTGTGTCTTCTATTGTGATTATGGTTCCTTCGTCTATAAATGCAGTGTCGAATAGGCTTGTTTGGAAATGGATGGTTGGAGATAATTTTTCTTATGATGAAACTTTCAGGAATTTGCATCAAATCAATTTTGGCGAGTCATCTACCTGTTGGAAATTGTTATGGAAAACTAAGGTGCCTCAAAGAGTATGAGTCTTACTCTGAGTCTTATGGCAGGATAGGTTATTGACAAATGGTGAGCGAGGAAGACAACATATGATGGTTGAGTGCAATTGTCCAATATGTGGTTCATTATTGGAATCGAATATTCATGTGGTTCGTGATTGTCCATTTTCAAGAGCGGTGTGGCAATCAGTGGTACCAAGTGCAGTTCAAAGTGTGTTTTTCTCCTTACTACTTAAGGAGTGGTTATTATGAAATTTACGAAATTCCAGGATTATGGCAGTCGCTTTTCTTCATTATTTGTTGGCTAGTATGGAAGAACCGTAATCTTTTTGTGTTTGCTATTAGTAATAATTATGCTCAAGACCTTGTTGATACATGTATTGCGTAGGCAAGGATTTTCGCTAATTCAAGCATGAGCTCACCTCATCAGAGTCTTTAATGTCGACTTTGCATTGGTCGCCATCGAAAATAGGATGGGTTAAGCTTAACACAGATGGAGAAATGTCACCCAGTAGCAGTAATGCTTTGGTTGGAGGTTCTTAGGGATTTAGATGCAAGATGGTTGTGTGGTTTCTCACTGATGGTTGCCAAGGACACGATCTTCTAAGTTGAAGCACATGCTATGCTGGAAGGTTACGTATAGCATGGGATAGGAGTTATCGGCAATTAGAGGTTGAATACGATAATGCACTGCTTGTTGAGTGTTTACTGGTGGGTTGCACCATCAATAGTAGCTTAGCTGAGCTACGTTTAATTCATAGCTTACTCAACCAAGATTGGAGGAAACGGATTCGTCACATTTCGAGAGGCCAAAATACAGTTGTTGATCGAATGGCCAAGTATGAGTCTAGTAGTCCCTTAAATTTAATTTTATTTGAAGATTTCCTACATCAGTTCAAGAGGTTTTGTTGTCGGATAATGGTCTGTCTGCATGGATTTGATTGGTTTTGATGTACTCACTTAATATTGTTATTTTCAACCAAAAAAAAATTCTTGTATCCAAATAAAAAATAAATATATCTTGTTTTTTTCTTAATGGCACTCACTTTTTTTTAACCTTCCCATTTTCCCTTTATTATTACTTATCTAAATGTACAATTAAGGTTGAGAAAACAGAAAATTAGAAATCAAAAACCAATCTGAACAGTTGTTTTTTGATTCATAAGTTAAAAACCACAATTATCCTTTTTTTTATTTAGTTTATATTTATTTTTAATTTTTTATAAAGTGAAAAGTAATTATCTTATATTTAAAATAGTGAAATAATTTAAAATTGCTATATAAAATTAATTTTCAAAAAATACTATATAAAAGTTATTTTTTTGGTAAAATTGATTTTTTTATTTACTTAAAAATTAATATTATAAAAAATATTTATGAAAAAAGAATTGTAAAATTCTAGTTGGAATATAGAATTATAAGGAATAAATTGAATTATTAAAAAAAAGATTGCAAGTAGCGTGCGGAGGAGATATATGGAGTGGGTTTTGGATGTGTTGGTGGTTGAAAATAGATGGACGTTAGGGGCATTGAAGAAATTCAATTTGTGTTGATGGATGCCTTAAAAGGTAAGCAATAAAAAGAAGGGGAGTTTAGTTTTATAAGATTGGGACACATTTTCTTCTTTAACTACATTTTCACCTCTAAAACAATTAGGCTAGTTTGAGTTTCCCATTGACCTCAAATTCTGGCTTTTATATATGTAAACTTTTGATTTTGGTCCCTCTATCTTTAACTATATCAAATACAACACTGACATTGATTTTTCTTAAAAGCACTTTTTTTTAATGAAAAAATCAATTTTAGTATTTTAATTAGAATAATTTATTGTGTTAATTATTTTAACTAATTAATATTTCGGATGTTAATATTGTAATAAAAAATTGCACATGTCCTTTAATTAATATTTCTAATTTAAGTAATCATATAAATATATACTATAATAAAACTTTAAGAAAGCAATCCAATGTGTCATAGTTAGGGTTGTTTGAATTGGATTAGATCAGTCAATCAGATTGATTGAATGGGAACCAGTCGAGGTACCAATTCGGAGAAGGGTATTGAACCGATGACTCAAGAATCAGTATGGAGATTAAATTAGGCGGTTGAACTGAATTTTTTATTTTTATTTTTTTAATAATTTAGTTAATCGAAACGAACGAACCGGCTGAACTAATCGGACCAATAAACTGATGGCATGACTAGTTCCACCACCAGTCTGATTCTAAAAGCCTTGATCATTGTTTAGTCACACTAATAATAAATTGACAGGTGTACTTGTATTTCAATGCTAAAGAGTGAATATTGTTTAATTTTTTAAAATACTATCAAGGCTGGATTATGGGGTATCCATAATGGATTGATATTAGCAAGGAAGATGACAGCAAGAATAATCTTAGAAATAGATAGCTTGGCCGCATTAGACCTTGTTCGTGGAAAAGGTGAGATGGATTAATTGTTGGTGATTGGGAAATTGATCTCAAACATATATATCATGAAGGAAATCGACTAACGTATGGTATGGTGGCCATGGCTTTTAATTTGGAACCGGATTTTACTGTCTTAATTTTAATTTTATTAAACAAAAGGCTGAATTGAAAAGGTATTTTTTGAGATTTTAATCCAATATATTTGAACTCTTTGACATTTTAATGAATTTCCAAAAGGTTTAGAATTTTTGTTAAATAAATTGAACTTCATTAGGATTGGAATAAAATTCTAAATCTTGGGCGGATGAATTGAAATTGCTTAACTAGAGTTGAAGTTCTGGTGGTTTAATTGAACTTTTGTACAAGACTTGACTTTGTTTAATTTTGATCCCAAAATCAGTTACAATTATAAAATTAATTTTCTCTTCTTTTGTACTAAATTTTGACTTCAACTTTTACTCAGTTTTTAAATCCAGATATTAAAGCAAGCCCATTTCAATTTTTGGCCCAGTGGCCTGTTTGTTTTAAGCTAGCAGAAACCCTAGCCCATCTATTCTACTGCCGCTAGTTGGTAAGAAAGGAAGAAAAAGACCAATTTTAATTTCAGCTGTACAAATGTGTTGTAAAAGGATACATCTGTAAAATGACAAACAAGTTTACAACACAATTTTGAAACAAAATAGATCATAGCCAGAAATTATTTTATCAACTTTTCCTACCACATCATCTATGGTCCTTTCCAATTATTTAATAACATTTCAACAACTTTTTCCATGTTATTAACACATAATTTTGATAACATTTTTATCCTAAACCCCAAATCTGATGCAACCTTAATCATATTATGTGATTATGCAGTCAAGTGGGCCTATAATTGGGCCAAGGACCAATCTTTATTTCCAAGAGAATCTATGGTTGGGCCAAGATTCTATGGGCTAAATGGGGTCTTTGTCAAATTTGTTGGGAAATGTGCTCATATTGTAGTAAACACGTAACTGTTTTTTTATGTATTTGAACAATGAATAAATAAATAAAGTTAATTTCATATTTCACTGTTATATTTTTTGTATTCCTGTAACGACTCGATAATTAAGGGCGTCCGAAAGTGTATTTTCGAGACTCTGTTTTCGTAAACCGAACTCATAAATATTTTTATTAAATATTTACAGAGTTATATTAGAGGGAATTAAATTTTGAATAAGTAATTTTCGTGAAATTAGGAGTTGTTAAGGTATAGGGACTAAATCGTATAAGGGATAAAAGTTAATTTATAGATTGAAATAAATAGGAGAGACTAAATTAGAAAATATACCATTAATTAAATGGTTGGGTGGTGATCGGTCATGGTATAATGAAATTGCATGTCTATATTATATATATGTCATATATTAAAGCAACTTTAATAATAATGATAATTTAAATGAAAACAAAATAAAGGAAATAAGAAAGAAAATGAAAGGAGATAGAATGAGTGCATGCAAAATTTAAAAGAAAAAAGAAAGAAAGAAAAGAAGAAGGGAGACGCACGGTTAGGGGTTTCGAGTTCAAATCTAAAATTGATTAGTGCAATTTAGTCTTTTTCTTTTAATTTTTAGGTTTTTGGAATCCTGGTACTTAGAACTACCCAACCCATATTGCAATTTTTAGTATTGTTCAAGATTGATGATGTTACCATTGTTGATTAGTTAGAGTTTTAGGGATTAAATTGATAGATTTTTAAGTTAGAAATAGAAAGGGACTAAATTGTAGAGTTAATTGTTGATTTTGAGCAATAGGAAATAAATTGTGAAAAATTCGAATTTAAGGGGTAGAATTTAAAAATAAGGAGCTAAATTTAGCCTAGAGTGAAATTAGTATAAAATTTGATGTTAAATGTGGAGATTAAAATTAGTCTCGATTTTGGGACTAAATTGGAGATTAAGCAAAATGCGATATAAAATTTGAAATTTAATCAAAATTGAGTTGTGTATTATTAATCCATTTTAATTATTTTATTCTGTAGCAAACGTCATTCCGGAATCCTTGAGTAAGAAGGGGAAAGACAAGGTCGACTTCGAGTAGCTCGAAATATACGATTTGTATTTCTATTATCCGAACTAAACTAAAAATTGTTGCATGTTGATATATTTGTCATGGTAAGCATTAAGGTGAGATTGTTATTCAATTGGAATATTAGAATCGATAGTTGTTTATGAAAGCAAATGTTACATAATTGAAAAATATGTGTATTGAGAAATTATGGTTGCTATCAAATTTAATATATGCTTATATGTGTGTTAATGTACATATATAAAAATTGGAACATTGGTTGCATTAAAAAGTGAAATGAAACCCTATTAACTATTTCGAGCTAAGTTGGATACAAATGGCATGCCATAGGATAGGAAGAGTTCAGGGATTTCTTCGATCTCGAGTCGATGAGGTACTGGGTGCCAATTTGTTTCAGTTTAACTCATGAGACATTGGGTGTCAACGTATATAGTGTTGGGCGTAATTAATTCTTTGAATTTATCCGATGAGGCATTAAGTGTCAAACTGGTGTGTTGGTTGTATCTAGAGGTGGGCATAGGTCGAGCCACCCGGCCCAGCCCGAAGGCCCATCTGAAATGTGGGAAAGTTTGGGCAAAAATATAGGTCCGAAAAATGGGCTTGGACAAAAAAAAATAAGGCCCGTTGAAAAAACAGGCCGGGCCTTGGGTAAGGCATTTTTGGCCTGGGCCCAGCCCGAATTCACTAAAGGACAAAAAAATCTAATTTTTTTAATATTATTTTCTTTTTATTTTCCCCCTATTTTGCTACCATTTTACTATTATGTTGCTACTATTTTGTTGTTATTGTTTGGATATTGTATAAAACTTATTTCATTGTTAATTTTGTTATTATTTTAAAGACATTTGTTAATTTTGTTATTATTTTAGAGACATTTGCTTGTTAAGTTGCATTTATCTTAGTGTTATTTAAGTACACATATTTTTTAAAATTTATTTTCAATTTGTTGGGAAATATTTATTTTGATGTATTATATATATTTTAAAATTATTTTTAAAAAATTAATATGGACTGGGTGGGTCGGGCCCGGGCCTAGCAAACAGGCCTAAATTTTTAGTCGAGCCCGGCCCAAACTCGACCCGACCCGGCCCATGCTCACCTCTAGTTGTATTTGTCTATCCGTCTGAGTTTGAATTGTATTAATAGGGGAAATTAAATGATAAAAAAATTTATGTGTTGATATTGACATGATAAGGATGAGAAATGGAATATGAAAAGATGAAATGACATATGAATTCATGTATTGAACAAAAAGATGAATCATATCATTGCATGAGTTAAATTACCAAATGATATATGTGAAATGCCATTGATATGTACTTAAACATGTGGAATCTAGTAGATGGAAATGAAGAATGAGTAAATTCGTATTATCAATTTGATACATATGCTTATAACATTACTTGTTACGTCGCTTGCATTTTCACTACTCATATCAAGTTTAAATTGTTTGGATTATAGAAATACCACTGAGTTATTGTAACACCCCTAACTCGTCTCCGTCGCTGGATTAGGGTTACGGAGCATTACCGTACAATTAGAAATATTTAACATCTTAACATTTAAATAAACTAAATGTATTATAATCCATTCAATCACATGCATTTTGTTCCCCAAATCGAGCCTTCGAGGCCCTAAAAGTAACTTTGAAACAATTCAAGACTAATTTGAAACAAATCAGAAGTTTTAAGAAAAAATTGCAAAATTTGGAAACAGTGGTCACACAGCCGTGTGACATCACCCCAAACCGTGTAACATTTGAACAATGGACACACGGCTGTGTCCCAGCCCGTGTCCTTACCCGTGTAACTCACTGAGTTGCCTTATACATCCGTGTGCCAGGCCGTGTGCTAGGTCATGTAACTCGCTGACTTGGAACACTAAGACATCTCAAATGACACACGGCCGTGTGACAGCTCGTGCCCTAGGTCATATGAACCCAAAATTTACCTAGAATCAAGTCATTTCATAACCAATTCATGTATAACTAACCAATCCATTTGTGCACACTTTCAAGAGGCTTAAGCATCATTCAAATACACATAATCATGCCATTTCAAACAACCTAATTCACCTAACCAATATGCCATTCAAAGGCACCACAATTGCATCCAAACATCATTTACCTAAACATGTCAATATTGTCATTTTCCAAACATAATAACCTAGTTCAAATATGTACTAAAACATGTCACAAGTGACCATTTTCAAGCCATCATCAACATACCAAAAGAACCTAATAAACAAGAATTTGAAAATGACCAAAGTGACATAATTTGGTGAGATGATAAGGCTCATCAAACCAAATTTAAAGCTTATACATACCAAATTACCCTTAACTGATTCACAAGGTACCATTACTAAACAACCTATACATGCCATTATTAACCTTGGCCAAAATACACAAAATCTACCAAATTAGTTGCTGGATAGTGTAATAGGTCTTCGATGAGCTTCCAATAATTTATAGAACAAAGGAAATAATTACATAAGCAACAAGTGCTTAGTAAGCTCGTATAAACTTTAAACATAACTTATCATTTCAATAATACAATTCATAGATTAAGTAAGTATAAACCATTACCAATGCTATAAGCTTAGTAAAAGCCTATACAACATCATCAAACTCACAAGTTGGTACACTTGTTCATGATACATATGAATTCAACCATAAGATATGTCATTTACCATATGCAAACATAATATTTAACTCATCAATGTTGCCATCAGATCATAATTCATTCCATTTGTATAACTTACCATTTTATTTTCCTTTTTTTACTCGTTGAACCATCTAGAATTACATCAGATACTCAGAAAGCTCACACATAGTGTTCCTTTACATATAACTGTAACCTTTCCTTTACATCAATGCTCACATGAGCTGTGAAATGGGCCTGCTCATACGAGCTGTGAGTCGGAATGTAAGCTATAGGATGCTGCTCACACAACCTATGGAGAATCCACAACAAATGCAGGACCTCAGCCATCGGTAGGACATTCATGTCCACCACCCGAAACATGAAATCCCTAATGACATGTCTTTTGTATCCTAAGAATTCTTAAGGTATGTAACAACCCGATTTTGGGGCTAATCGAAACAGTGGTTTTGGGACCACTAATACGAGGTTGAAGAAAGTTATTTTATATTATTTTATGTGTTATAGCATGATTATAAGGTTTCATGGAAATTTTGGTGCTTTAATTTTAACGATTGTATGCTTAATTGAAAAAAAAAAGATTAAATTGCATAAAGTGCGAAAGTTTTATTTTTCAAGCTAGGAGTGTCTAATAACTATGGAATATTAAATTGGAGGTCTTTAAAGTGCAAATAGACCACCCTGAGAGTGATGGCCGGCAAATGGGGACAAATACATTAATTTGGTTAAAATTTTGGTGAAATTAGGTGACCAAAAATGAATAAAATAAGATAAATAAAAGAGTTGTCATCTTTTACTATTCACACTTCTTCTCCCCTGAAAATTGAAGGGAAATTAGAGGTTTTTGGAGTTCAAACTTTCAGTCAAGCAATTCTCTTGCAAGTAAGTGATTTTAGAGGTCTTTCTTGATAATTTTTGTATTTTTGGAACCCCCAAAGCTTAAGCTAGCTAATGAGGGGACTAATTTGAAAATGGTTGAAAGTTTAGGGACTTGCAATGAGAGTGTTTATGTTGTTTTCTAATTTTTTATGGAAGAAAATAAATGTTATTGAGTTAAGGAACAACTTTTGTGAAAGGTGTTACCATGAAAACACCTTAATAGGACTTATTTGTAAAGGTTATAATTGTGTAATAAATGCATGAAATAATTGGTTTTTTGAGTTGTTGATGCATGAAATAATTGGTTTTTTGAGTTGTTGTAAGAGAAAGAAATGTTCAACTAGGCTTGTTTAATGAGAAAATGTGATGAAAAATTATTTACGAGCTTAAGGGCAAAATAGTAATTTTGCCAAAGTATAAAGGCAAAATGGTCATTTTTGCCTAAGTAGAAATTTTGATGTATCATGAGTTATAAAGTGATTTAATGAGTAAATTTTATTATTATAGATCAAGAAGAGCGCGGAAACAACCTTGACCGAGGAAAAGACAAGGTTACGGACTAAATCATCGACTAATACATTTTGCACCGAGGTAAGTTTATGTGTAAACGATACATCTTTAATACATACGTTGTTACTTAATGGTGCATTGTATGAATTAGATCAATTATGATTGAAATTGATTGAAATTGATAGATAATGAGTAATTCTTGTATGAACCTCAGAATAGATATGTAAGTGATGAAAAATATCCGTAATAATTATTTGGTGAGCTGTGTGCGATGCCACTGTAATTATCCTTTTTGGTGGGCTGTGTGTAATACCATCGTTTATATTATCATTTGGTGGGTTATGTGCGAAACCACCGTAAATATTCTTGTTGGTGGGCTATGTGCAATACCACCCTATTATTGATTAATGGTGGGCTGTGTGCGAAACCATCGGGTACTTAATATTATTCTGAAAAGGGTTCATCGAGAAATAGTTTAAGTAAATGTTTCATGTGCTTTGTGGTGATGAGTGCAGGGGATGTGTGCAAGTAAGTGTGAGCATTATATCTGTTATATAGTTGGAATGTGGTAAGCAATGGAATGAGTAAGCATGACTATAAAGATGTAAATTGTTCTTGCTTAGTATGTAATGTTATTAATTGGTTAGCATATGTTATGATGTTTATTGTTTACATGTAAACTTACTAACCTTAAAGCTTACTCCCTTTCTTTTCCCTTGTTTTATAGTGTCAAAGAGTCCGCTCGGGATACGAAGATAATCAGAAGATCATCCACACTATCAGCACATATCGGTATAGTTAAGCTTAGTATTTTAAGTATAATATGTATAGGGGCTAGACTTAGTGAAATGTCTTATTGTTTTGGCCAAGTGTGTTGGCTCTTTTAAAGATGAACTCTTTTGTAAATGGCCATAATTAATGGCTCCCTTATTATTAATATATGGAAAGATGAGGTTATTCATGAATATGTATGATGCATGATTGGGTTGCTTGGTAATGGTGGAATTTGATTTATGTTGTATGAGTTAGGGTGATAAAAATAGTTTGGCAAATAGTCTTGTTCTTGTCCACACGGGTAGACACACGGGCGTGTGTCTAGGCCGTGTGCGACACACGGCCAGTCCCATGGGTGTGTGGCTGGGCCGTGTGACCCTTGCATGTTAGTGTTGCAAGTCAGTGTTAGCCACGGGTGGAGCACACGGGCATTTGACAGGCCGTGTGTCCCTTATGAGGTTGCTGACGTCATAAACAGAATACCCAGGTTTTTACACACGGGCGAGGACACGGGCCAAGGACACGGGCGTGTGTCCGGTCGTGTGAAAACCCCTGTAAGTTCGAAATGAAAAATAAATCTCACACGGGCTAGGGACAAGGGCGTGTGTGACCACACGGCCTGCCCACACGGGCGTGTCTTATTTTACACGAGCGTGTCATATTTCACACGGACGTGTGGCCCTGTTAAGGCAAAATTTTTCTAAGTATACAATAGTTCTCGGTTTGATTCCGAGACCCTTCGTTTGCACGTTTAAGGCCTAGTAGGCCCATAATAAGGATGTTTTGAATGCGAATGGGAAGTTTTAAGTTGGAATAAACTTTTATAGCCCAAAGTTGTATGTTCAAGTGCGTGAAGTTTGGTAATGCCTCGTACCCGGTTCCGGCGTTGAATACGGGTAAGGGGTGTAACACTCGATATTTGTCAATTCATCATGGTATGTATACATTCATATATTGATTCATTTGCATTAAAAACAACATAGTAAACTTTCAATTTAGATAATATTAAAATGATAGCAGTTCATACGAACTTACCTCAAAAACTAGGGCGTAGTAGTATAGTCGAACTAATCCGAAGCTTTAGCTTTTCCCCGATTAAAGTCCAAATGTGCTTTATCTTGATCTAAATAAATAATTTCATTCAATTAAGTATTTCTAGAATTCAATTTAATCCATAATTCATATTTATGCAAAATTATGAATTTTTCCCTAATATTTTAACTTTTCACAATTTAGTCCTTAAGCTCATAACTTAGAATCTAACCGTTTTAACCTAAATCCAGATTAAACCATGTTACAAGGGACCTTAAAGCAACTCATATTTATCAACAATTCTCAACAAAAGATATAGATTTACACTTTTAACAATTTAATCTCTAATCCCAAAATTCATCAAAAATCATTTAACAAAACTTGTTTATTTTATAACAAAGATAAATAATCCATCAACTAACATCAAAACCTATTCAAAAACATTCATATAAAGTCTCTCAACCTTTAATAGTTTTGCAAATTAATCTTCGGGCTAGCTAGATTAAACTAAAACGAACTCAAAAATATAAAAATCATTAAAAACGGGACTCGAAATCACTTACATGCACCAAAAAGAGCTTGGTTGAACCTAACCTTCTTTTCTAATGGTTATTTTTTATGGGAGAGACCAAATTAGGGATTCCACACGGGCATGTGCTTTCAACACACGGTCGTGTCTGGTAGGAATACAGGCGTGTGAGACCCTCACACGGCCGTGTCTGTCCTGTACTCTATTTTAGCACAATTGGACAGAGAGTTACACGACCTGTTCACACGGCCATATTCCTGGCTCACACGGGCGTGTGCCTCAGCCACACGGCGGTGTGCCTCTTTCTACATAGGCGTTTTGACCCTCACACGGCCGTGTGGCCCTAAGTCACTTATTTTGGTCATGTGTATGTTTTGATCTAAAAACATGTATGTATGTGTTTTGAATCTTGGCTAGGCTTTAGTGAGGGTAATTAAGTCTCTGTATCTGTGGCTATGTGTTCTGCTTATGTATTATTTGTGACTGTTGTGTGTGAGATGTCTAATTCTGAACCCGGTTAGTTGGGTGTGTGTGCATATTTGTTCTTTGTAATTGACTGTCAATGTGTTTATTGTTTCTATAAGATTTTATGCATACATAAACTTGCATAAAGCAAATTTTTTGGTTGGTTGTGAAGAGAAGGAAGATTGATTCTGATCTGATCTGGTAGTTTACTGTAACTTATTCGTACAGCGGTTTACTGCACTGTACCACATGTACGTCAGCTTTGCTACGTACTATTATCTGATTTGGTAGTTTAAATTGCAACATGTTTGTACGTCAGATTATCACATTACACTGTATTACATATACGCTAGCCCTGCTACGTATTATTATCTGAGTGGCTTAGTCCACATTAATAGTGTGTAGGGTTGGATGGGCCTTTCGAGGTCCTATTTGGTGTGTTTGGTTGGATGAGCTTAAACAGCTCTTTTGGGGTGTGATCGAGGGACAGAGAGGTGTGTTGGCTGGATGGGTGGGTTTTATTACTTGACTGCATTCATATGTATCTGTTTGGGTGTTCTGGGTGTATGATTATTTGACCGTATCCTGTCTGACTCAACAATACTTGCGTTGAGTATTCTGTGTGTATTTGGTGTGCTTTGACTGTCACGTGTGTTGGGACGTTGGTTCCGTGTTTGGTTTATGTTTCTGCATATCTCTGTAAGTATGTTTTGCTATTGAGCTACCATCTGGGGTTCTCTTCTGGAAATATGTTGTTAATCGTTTTGAACTCACACTGAGCTCGTGTAGCTTACCCTCTTTAGTGTTTTCCCCTTTCAAGTATATTTACGTGTTCTGAAGCTAGACTCTATATGCAGAAGTCTCAAAAGCATCACGTTTTTTTAAACTGGTTAATAAAGTGTTTTCTGTAAATCTGAGTTTTATGTAAACGACTTTGGACTATAATTTATGTTATTAATACTGTAGTGTTTTTCGAGTTTTAACTAAAATTTCTCACAATCACTTTGGTGATCAATGTGACCTCTGAAATTTGGTCTAGACTCCCAGACCGGGTTTTGGGGTGTTACAAGTAGTAGTAGTAGTCAGAGTACGGTTCAACTCTAATGCTAATAATTGGAATAATCTTGTTATGTATCCAACTTCTAGCTTTCAAAAGAGGATAAATAGTGATAAGAGTGTAGACAGTGGAAGACCAAGTTTAGCATTGCTTAGCATATCTTATCTCTAAGTTGTTTAAGATTATTACATATGGAAATATTAAATTAGCTTATAATGCTCCGTGTATGATGTGATGTAAATAGTCAGGTTGCACCATTGCTTATAATGTAATTAAATGTTCTAATTGGTTTGTAATGCCCGTGACCCTAATCTGATGGCGAAGGTGGGTTAGGGGTGTTACAATTTTTGTCTTTCATGTTTTGCATACAAAGCAAAATTGTGACTAGAAAATATTAACTAATTGATTGTCTAAGTTCAAACTGATAATAAGTGGTACTGTAAGAACGTTTACATTGCGAGAAAGACAACTTATTTTAATAGATAATCTAAACAAGTTTGTAATCTCATAAAACAATCAAAGTGGGCTTGTGATTCAAATACTTAAAAGGATTATTATGTCATCTACAATTCCAATTGGGGAGATGACTAGTCTTGGTTATTGGAGCCGTTGACTCTACGAGTAGAGACATAGATGTTTTCATTGGAAAAATGATACATTGGGCTGAACCCAAGTTGAATTAATTCTGAACCTGTTTGTGAATTAATTCACTTGTGATGTTCATGGTGTGATTTACCTAAATCTCGAGCTAGTTACTAATCATGCGTATGTAACTTATGTGCTTTGATATAAGTGGAAACTTATGCTCTAAAAAATGATCGAGTCAATAGCCGTTATATTGGGTATATGACTTGTGTATGGTATGACTTTACTAGCAATAATGAAATTCATAGCTCGATTAAAAAATTAACAATATCTTCTCATTGGTATTGTGTGGATTAATAAATATGGAACGTGACCACGGGTTGCTAGTTCTAGAACGAACAATTTATCACATTCATTTGTTGACAATAATCATATTAATTATTAAGAAGACACAATGGTGACAATGAAATAAAATAGGATTGTATTGAGTGAACGAATTTAACTTAAAGGAATCAAGGATACCATATTAGGGTAACATTATTGGAACAATTTTTCTAGACAAAATTGCAATTATTAGAGTCTAATTGTATATGTCCAATTGGTCCCTCTACTAGCTTAACAAAAGCTCGACCGGACTACATTTGAATTAGAAAGAAATTCTATGACTTTGGAAATAATTTAATTGAGTCGATCTATTCGACGTGGAATTAAATTTGACGGTCGTGAGAATTGTTCAACTAGAGAATTTGATTAAAGAATGTTGGAATAACAATGATGTCCCACCTTGGTAGAACAATGATATTGGGGGTGTTTGCGACACTATCGGTGGATAAGTGTATGGTGTCGCATAACCCGATTGTGGATAGAATGTTGAAATTGTCAGCGATGATAGATACATCAGTGCTGTTATCGGCATTGGCGTGTAATATGGTCTTGAGGATGGAGGTGGTGCAAAAAAATTCCTAGAGAAGGTGTTGATGTGTGGTATGATGGTGCATAATGTGGTGCTTGTGTAAAGAAAATGAGATTAGTGAAAGCACCAGAAAAATATGAACCATACTGACTGAGAGGTTATGCACCCATTGGTGCCTCATGTAAGGTTAGAGTTGATGATTACTCTAACGAGGCATTTACTCCCGGCCTAGGATTCATGTGGGGTGTTTTTGGCCTCCTACGATGACGTTGTCTACTCCTTTCCTCATTCGGCAGTAGATATGGCTTACCATGAAGTCTAAACTATTTCATCTAATTCGAAGAGGTCGCCAAATCCTATGGGAGAATTAGTTTGTGTATAGGTATGAAATCATACTTACGCTCCCAAATATAGATATATTTAGCATGGAATTTAGGCCAATTTTCATCGGTTCTTCCCCGCAAGTCGATCTTGTATTACTCATCGAGCTCTTAGAGTGACGACGGAATACTTTACCTAAACCCAAACTTGTGCATTACTCGGTCGATTTGTGCATCTCGACCGTTGCAAAAACTATTAATGACACCTTGACATTCTAAATATTGTGATTTTCCAAAAATTCATTCGGGATGCATTCTTGAATTCTCGATTAGCTTATGGCATCTTTTCAAACTATAGTAAGAAATTATAAAATTTATTACATACCTAATATTAAAATTTCAAATCTTTGCATAAATATTATATAATTTAAAATTTTAAAAACTAACATCGGCTTTCGATCATTGATCTAACAATAGTTGGATATCTTCAAGTTCGTATGGTATATACCCATATGACTTACGTCATTGTTCCACCTATTCAAATAACATGTTATTTCAAAAATATAATAATGAAAAAAATATTATGATAATTATATTATCAAATGAATTTTACCTCAGAACAAGTGAGAATTCAAAAGGGGCATTTACTCGATGACATATAAATGGTAGTCGATACCATGCCCACGACTAAAGAAGGAGTACGCAACCACCAATTTTTTTGTGGTTCCGTCGTCTAGCACATCTCTCGATATAATGTTGCCAATACAATTGATCCTCAACTAAGTTGCCTCGCTTTTTTCAAGCTGACTAATTTTAGTAGCCACCTTAAATGTACTGGGTTTTAAGATTTATCGGGCACTAAAAGACCCCCGATTAACCTCAGGATGAATGCTCGTGCGTTTTTTTTTCAACGGCACTCATAGAGTTGTCGATATAATTGAAATTGTCTTCTAACCATTTCATCTCTATCCGGCTACCACTAAACTTGTCCGACACCTTGCCAATACTTACTTGCAAATTGGGCTCTAATCACCAACGCCCACTACCCTCATAATGACTACCCCATCCACCAGTAAATCGAGTTGTAAAGTAACGTCCTCGAGTGTAATTGTACACTCACTGCACTGAAGATAGAATGTGTGTGTCTCGAGTCTCCATGTTTCCACCAAAACGCTGATAAGTGCAGTATCCAATTTAGTCCCCTTGAACATACGAGACACATGCAATAATCTCGCCTCTTGCAAGTGTTGTTCAATAACACACGGTGCCCTCGCATTTAAGTTGTGTATGTACGTCTCCATAATTCGATTTTCAGTCTGATTCTATAAACATAAAAAAATTATAAAATTAATAATGTTAACAACTAAATAATTAACTTAATTAAATGTTAAAAAATTAATAATTTTTTCTTACCATTTGCAATTGGATGCCGGAAATATGTTTGTCATCCAAACCAATAAGCGACATTGACATTTTTATAAATTATAAAAATCAAATAAAATCAAAGAAATTACGAAATATAAAATTAAACCAACTAAAATTTGAGAGAATTAAATGAAAAAAAATGAGAACTAAATAGTTGAGAGAATTTAGAGAATATGATTTAAATGCAAAAGAAAGAAAATGAATTGAGTTTATATAGCAAATAAACTAGCCGTTTTTAGCCGTTGTATTTTTTGACCATTGGAAAAAAGTTATCTTGGACGAAAATGTGTCCAACAAGACGCGTTTTCAGTTGAGGTGTTAGTAGGGACGCTGAAAGTGCGTCCTGCTAGACACATTTTCTATTTCTCTCTTCAAAATTGGCTTATTTCCCTAAATTTGAAAAAAAAAAAAAAGTCCTAATTCCATAATTAACTTTTAAAATTATCCCCTTTTAGCTAATTAACCCTTTTTGATATATTAAATATTTATTTTCTCCACCTTCATTGTGGGTATGATGATATCTAATATTATAAAATCAAATAATTATTTCAAATATCATTGTTATTTTTCTATGTAAAATATTTCAAATATTATTATTTTTCTATGTAAAATATTTCAAATATTATTTTTTTTATCTACATTGTAGGTATGATAAATTTTAATATTATAAAATCAATATTAATTTTTATTATATATATAAATAAAGAGTTATGAATTAAAACTATTTTTAGAATAATGATATATAAAATAAACATTTTTATTATATAATTACATATTTATTAATTTATTTATATAAATAAAAGAGTTATTAATTAAAAAGATCAATTAAAAAATAAAAAAATATAAAATGTAAATAAGAGAGGGATCGAACTTAAATTTAAAGATAAAATCATTAATATTTAACTATTTAAAAAAAAAGAAGTTACTATACTAAATAAAACTTATTTTTTAAAAAATATTTTTCGAAAAACGTTTTTCTTAAGATACATTTTTATTTTTCTCTCTAAAATCGAGCTAATTCTCTAAATTTGGAAAATTACAACCTAATTCCAATTTTCTTTTTCGGCATTTTTTCTAATTTCCCCCTAATTTCCAGTTTTAGGGCTGGGAAAAAAAAAAAAGAAAAAGAAATTATAGTTTAAAGAGACGGTGCGTTTCACTAGAATATTGAGGGTGAAACTTTGGTTGATAAGGTGGTTTCATTACTCGCCTCTCTCTCTCTGCGCTTTAAAACATCAGACAATGGCGTCCTATTTCATATCTAGTGCTCGCTTTTGCACTTCCAAATTCCCAATCGCTGTGCATCTATCAAAGCCCCTCCTTCTCCCTTCAAAACCCTCAAAATTTCCATTCTCTTCCAACAGATTTATCTCTGTCCAAAACACCCCTACCAAATCCCCACCTCCGCTTCTTTCATCTTCCTCAACCTCCACCCCCCTCCAACCAATGGAAGAACTCCCTCCTAAGCTCCAAGATATCATCAAGCTTTTCCAGTCGGTTGAAGAACCCAAGGCCAAGTACGAGCAGCTCATGTTTTATGGCAAAAACTTGAAACCCCTCGATGCCCAGTTCAAAACTAAGGACAACAAAGTTGAGGGCTGTGTTTCTCAGGTTTGGGTCAGGGCTTACCTTGATGAAGATAAGAATGTTTTCTATCAAGCAGATTCTGATTCTGTTTTAACCAAAGGACTCGCTGCCTTGCTGGTTAATGGATTGTCTGGAAGGCCTGTCCCGGAAGTTTTGAAGATTTCTCCTGATTTTGCTGTGCTTCTTGGGCTGCAACATAGCTTGACACCTTCAAGGAACAATGGGTTTCTGAACATGTTGAAGTTGATGCAAAGGAAAGCACTTGAGTTGCTTATTGAAGCTGAGAAGGGTAGTGGGTCTTCGGGTAATGGTCAGATTGTGAACGACAACAGTGAAAAACCTGTTGAGAGTTCAAGTTTGGATTCAAAAGCTTATGAGAATTCTGGTGTTGGATCGAGTTCTTTAAAAGGTAGTGAAGAAAGTTCAAGTGGTTTGGGAAGTAGAGGAATGAGGATCAAAGAGAAGCTGGAAAGGGAGCTTAGTCCTATTGAATTGAAAGTGGAGGATGTTTCTTATCAGCATGCTGGACATGCTGGTGTGAGGGGCAGTGATGGGGAAACACATTTTAATCTGGAAATTGTGTCCAAGGAATTTGAAGGGAAGAGTTTGGTTAAAAGGCATAGATTAGTTTATGGTTTGTTGGATCAGGAATTGCAGAGTGGATTGCACGCCTTGTCTATCGTGGCAAAGACACCCTCTGAAGTTGAAGCAAAATGAAGAGATGTTCATGAATAGTGAAAAACATGGCCTTTTTATGCTTTACTTTGTAGGTTCTCCAAAAGTGCTTAACTCAGAAATGAGACTTTTTGTTCCTTGGATTTTTTTTTTTTTTTTTTTGTAAATAACTGCCTGTGTGGCTGTTCTGTTTGGATAACTTTTCAAATTATTCTTAGTTTCCTTGTTTTCTCATATACAAGTTCAGGGATTTGGTTTGAAATAAATGCGCAGCTCTGAGGTGTGTGGACTTCAAGGCCTAATCCTACATGAGTGACTGTTACTAAGGTGGAAATGATAAGTAATGCATATCTTTGTTGATTTTTTTCCCTCTATTTAGTTCTCATTACATTCATAGCATGTCAATAATCGATAATGGTATCTGTTTTTCTAATATGTAGAAGGTTTTTAAAACATGGCTGTTCATTATCTTATATCATTAGATTTAATTGTTAAGGCTGTTTAAACATAATTAAGTTGAAGCAAAATAAGGAGTGGTTATGGCTAGTGAAAAATATGGTCTTTTAAAATATATTTGATATGTTTTACTTGTAGGTTTGAAAAGCCGCTTAACTGAGAAGCTGGATTTTTGACCATCCATGAATCAGTTTCGCGTTAGCTGGTTGTTTAAATAACTGCTTGTGGGCTGTTTTGTTTGAATAACTTGTAAAATTATTCATTACTGAGGCTTTCAATCATGTTCTTAGTTTCCATGGTTTTCATATAGAAGTTCAAGGATTTGGCTTGAAGTAAAAGTGCAGCTGTGAGTTGTGTGGACTTCAAGGCCTAATCCTTAATGAGGGATTGTCACTAACATTGATATGATAAGTAATACATCTCTTTGTTGATTATTTCCCTCTATTTTGCTCTTTGTACATTCATAGCATGTTAACAATAAAAGATCGTGATTCTGTTCTGTTAATATGTCAAAGGGAACATGGTTGTTCGATCTATGTCTATCATTAAAATTAATTGCTAATGCTGTTCAAAGATAATTAAGTTGAAGCAAAATGAAGAGTTGTCATGGCTAGTTAAAAATATGGTTTTTTAAATGCATTTGATATGCCTTACTTTGTAGGTTTACAAAATGTGCTTAATGAGAAATCAGATATACCTATATGGCTGTTCTGTTTCGATAATTTTTCAAACTGTTCATTAATGGGGCTTTTAGTCATGTTCTTAGTTTCCTTGGTTTTTCATATAAAAGTTCTGGAATTTGATTTGAAGTAAATGTGCAACAGCCGTGAGTTGTAGACTTCAAGGCTTAATCCTACATTGGAGACTATCACTAACATATCCTTCAAGGCTTAATCCTACATTGGAGACTATCACTAACATGGATATGTTATGATAAGTAATTCGTCTCTTTGTTGATTCTTTCCCACTATTTAGCTTTTTGTACATTAATAGCATTTTAACAATGAAAGATGATGGTATTCTGTGTTATTAACATGAAAAAGGGTATCAAAACAAGGCTGTTCATTATGTTTTTATCATTGAATTTAATTGTTAAGGCTGTTTATTTATATTGGTATCAGGTACAATCTTATGTATTGAGAATGCCGCATGTGAGCTGAACATTTGACAATAGTTCCCATTTCTTTCTTTTGGGGGCCAGTACATAGATTAGGGGGTTCTTGGTTGTAGTGAGAGTCAGATAAGGGGAATTAAAACATTAAGAGTTCCATAGAAGAGGATGATGTGTTGAAAATTGATGCAAGATGTTAATGGCATATTAAATGCATAAGATGTAGTTGCATATCTCAATATCCCAATGGACTACCCACCTAGTTGGTTTTTGCAGGGGGTTGCTTTCGGCTGCTACAGACAGTAGACAGCACATCTTGCATTGATCTTTCTTACTTTCCCTATCTTTGATGATCAATAGTTATGGTAGTGGCTAGTTGTGTTAATATTTATCGGTTATCTTATTACATCTTGTATGTAAAGAAATGTGTTTCACTAGACATTCCAGTGTTGATGATACCCGAAATTCGATAAAGATTATGTGTGAGCCACGTGGTAACTTTTAACCAGTAAGTCCAGAGCTTTGCTGTGCATCTATCTAAACTCTTTGTTTTTAATTGAAAGCTATTGTTGCTTGGTTTGTGAGCAGCATTGAGGGACTGCAAATGTCTTGTATGCAGCTCCTGCCATATTACAAAGATAAAGATGTTGGTAACGCTCTATATTAAAATTTATGTTGTACCGTTTTTCTTCAAGCGTTTATGGTGATCACCTATATCTAACACAACTCCAGACATGGTCCAAATGCATGAAATCTGTGTTTGACACAACCGAGTCTAAGTTCCAAACCTACATGCCTCATAATTTACCTCTCCAGGGGCTTTCCTAAAGTCAGATTGTTGTTAATCATTCATTCATCTTCTTTCTATATTGATATTTATATTTTTTATAATTAAATTTAAATGTAATATTTTTTATTAAATTAATAACAATTACTTCAGGTCTAAATTTATCCCTTGCTTTATTAATTGAAATAATCACACATATTCCCATTGATTTGATGAATTAAAGTTTGATTTGATGAATTAAAGTTTGATGAATTAAAGTAGAATAGTTTATACGTATGTGATGTTTAACATTTTTTCTGTCACTGAAATGAGAATGTGAAATGTAACATTATAATGTTTGTTATATGTAACACAGTATTGATTAAAATTATTATTTAACTAGTAAATTAACACTTAAATTATATTATTATTTCTGTTTCAGTGTCTAATTTTTTTTAATCATAATCGGTATCTAAATTTTTTTCCAAGTTGATTATTTGTTAATTCTACCCTTAAGTCTATTTAAAAAAAAAATCAATTGAAAATTGTCATGTGGCAAAAAAGACAAAGATATATATATCTTTACTTTATATTTTTTTTATTCTTCCTCTCATCTTGGGTTTTTTCTATAAATTTGAGTATTTTGGGTTTTATGGTTTCAATTAAGATTTTCAGAGTTGAAGCAATGGTTGAACCGGTCAAGCCATTAGACGGTTTGACCGGCTCAATCAAATATATTATTTAAAAAATCATAAAATTAAAAATAGAGAAACCGGTTCAATCGATTTTTTAGTTCGATTTAATTGATTTGTATCGATTTGTGAGTCAATTAGTCAACCCCAATCTTCAAATTGGTAGCTCGACTGGTTCTCGATCCAACAAGTTCGACCGACCAGTCTGGTCTGGTTTCGAAACATCAGTTTTTATTAATGAAAAAACTTTTTTTATTCAGTAAGGTTGAGCTGTGAAGTTCAAAAACAAAATTAATCGCCAATGTCTCAATCATGGGAGGCAAATTTCGAGCATTATTGGCATTGCCGGATATGATAAAGAAAGAAAAAGAGAAAAAAATAATGTAAAAAAAAGAATTAGAAAATAATATTACCTTTAAAAAATAATTATTTGTTAAAATTATATGGTGTGGCAGTCTATTATTGGCTAGATTTTGTTTTTAGGTATAATATTTTTGTGAAAAATGAGTAATGAAAAAATAATTTAGTATCACTCGTAACAAAAAAAAAAAAAAAAAGATATTAAATTGGAAAAATGGTACAGCATGTGGGTTAAGCTTTAAAAAAAAAAGATTTAACTATTTAACTTAATTATAAGAGAGTTACATTGATACATTTTTTTGGTATGGTGAAGATTTGAACTTAAGCTAATTTTATAGAACGTGAACACTTAACCAATAGGCAACAACTTGGAGTTATGATAGTAAATATATTTATTTATTTTTTGGTACATTGGTATATTTGATTTACTAAGAACTTTACTAGGAATGTGATAGTAAATTTCGAAATTAGCCTCATCAAATAAAATATAATTTTTTTAAAAATAATTTTCAATTATATTTATTATTAACAATATTTAGTTTATTATTTAAAAATAAGTAATTTAACTTATTTATTTTTAAGTAATAATAATGTATTTATTTTAAATAAATATAATATAATATATTTATCTCAAATATATATATGATTATTTTATATAATTAAATTTAAAATAAGTTTGAAATACTTAATATATATTTAAATTAGAATAAAATTTAAACTTAAATTTGATAAATAAATTTAAAATTGAATAATTTTAATGATTTGTAGTTAGAAAAAAAAAAGGGTGATATTGATTCAATGTTAAATTTAATTTCCATTTTCCAATAAAATGGGAAAGTTACTTTCTCACTATTATTCAAAAGAATCACAATATTGTATTTGAGGTAAAGTGATTCTAAAAAGAAATTATATTATCGGGAAAGTTAATAATTTTTTTATTAATTTTTTTAAAAAATATTGTTTTTCATCATGCAAAATTCCTTCGTATTAACACTTAAAGAAATTTAATGCTTCTTGAGTAAAGCCTCAAGTTCAATTTTTATAGATACAGAAAACAACTTTATTGTTTTTTTATACAACAAGAGGAATTAGAATAATTACATACAAACTTCGCCTCTACTGCAAGCATCCTCTTGCAATAGAAGAGTAAGGGTGGATTTGGATGAATGGCAGGGTACGGTGTAATGTATTTCTTACTTTTTGTTTCACGTTACAGTATCGTTATAATATCCTCTTGCAAGTAAATGCAGCATTCATTCAAACCCCCGTGAGACTAAATGGAGGTGACTCTAAAACCTTCAGACCAACACTACAACATTTGCTAGATGGTCACCACATTTGTTGCCTTGTCTTGATTAATAAAATTTCAATAATCATCCAACAAAATACTCAGTGAGTGTTATTATAAAGAAAATAATATTAAGAAAATTTTAATTTTTTAATTTAAAATTCAACTTAATTCGATTTTAAATTTAATTAAAATTTAATACGAAAATACGAGTGATAGCTGCACTATTGCATGTTTAATAGTGGTATGTGATAGCTGCACTATTGCATGTTTAATAGTGGTATGTATAATCTCCTAATTCAAGTGTTATGCATGTTAATCAAATTGAAAGATTAATATTTATTATATAGATTAGAAAAAATATGATTTGAAGGATTAATATTATATACTTTATGAAATATAAAAAAATTTAAATATATTTTTTACAAACTTCTTTTTATTTAATGGGATAATATATAAATTGGTCCTTGAACTTGTCCATTTGTAAGTAGTTGGTCTTTAAATTTTTTTTTGGACCTAGTTGATCTCTGAACTTGTATTTCACTGTTAATTTATGTTGACGTAGTATTTCTAATCAATATGGTGGTGCCATGTGATAACCTCTCAAAACACTAGATAATTATATTTATATTTTTTAATTTATGCTTACCATGTTGTATATTGAGAGGTTGTCACGTAGCGTCATGAATTGATTAGCAATGCTACATCAGCACAACTAACAATGTTAGTGCAAAATGCCTATCTGAATGACAGAACTAACTATAATTTAATAAAATTTCAAAGTAAACCGTATTTATAATCTTTAAAAGTTGGCCGTATATATTTTCCTTTGTTCAATAAAGCTCACAGCTTTTACCGGCAAGTGGCTCTTAAAAGATAAATAAATAATCGGATTTTAAACATACAGAATTAATCAATCCTTAGTCAAAAGTAACAGATTAAACACAAACTAACGGAGATTTGAAGGCAGTAGCTGACACGTGTCCTGATGTATCCAGGTTTTACATTTTTATTTTATTTTATTTTTTAAAGTTGTGTTTTTTTACTTTTTATTTTTAAAAATTTAATAATAATCATCATCTATCGCATTTGAAAAACATTTTCTTGTCATTTCTAGAGAGAGAGAAAAGGGAGGGAGGGAATAGTGACAGAGTGAAGCATTTCTTAGATGATGCAACTGACCAAGTTTCAGCGGAAACCCTAATTTTCTTGAATGAGGTTTGTTTTTTTCGCTCTTCGAATTCTTTTTATTGAGATTATTGGGATGAAGTTTTGGTTTTTGATTTTGGGTAATGTAAGTTTTATTTGTTCCATTTTAAATTTCTCTTGAACTAATAACTAAGAGAAGAAGAAGAAGATGAATGGAAAAGGTAAGGGTCAAAATTAACTCAGGAGTTGGTAGGCAGGAATTGTTGGGTTTTCTTTGTTTAGGAATTTTTAAGCCTTTTATTATTATTATTATTATTTTGGTATCAATCCTAGTAGGTGTTGAGAGAAATGTGAGTTCAGTTGTAGTCTCTGGGTATTTTATAATGTTTTTGGTATTAGAATTTGAAATTTGCTGTATTCTCATTACATTAGGAAGTAATATATCAATTTTTACTATTTGGGCAAAGTCTAGCTTAACTTAATCACCCTTATGCATTATTTGTTGATTTATCATGGACTTTTTCCATCTTATTTGATGACACAGACGCACCCTTACGGTGGCATGTAATGAATGATTTGGTAGAACAGTTATATCGTTCTTTGATTTTAGTTCAGCATAATATGAAATTAAGTGTCCATTGCAGATGACTACTTTTCTTATGATTGACCTCATAGATTTTTTACTGAACCCAATAATCAAATCCCGAATCATAAAACTTGGACATAATTTTATAACTGATGAGGTTACTCTGAGTTTTTGATCATGTCTATTTTTGGGGGGCATTGATTTACTGGTGTCTGACCCCTGGTTCAACTGTTTTTAAGATGTTATTTGGTGTTTAAAAACTACTTGACTGCCTAAACCAGGGAGAACAATTGGACTTTAAGCATTATTATATGGTTTAAATACATGTATGCTTGAGATGTCCAGCATGTTATGTCATTTTCAACATTCTAACTTGGGTCAATATTTTCTTAGAGAGGTTAACCTTCTCTATTGTACGTTCAGCAGCTTAATTGCACATTTGTTGCTATTCAGCTTGTTACATAAAGCCTGGTATGAGGAGAATAATGTGGTTATTTGTTTAAAAGGTTTTTGGTTTTATCCTCGTATGTTTTTTTATGATGTTGACTTGATTTCCTGTGATAAAAGTGTCTTTCAAGAGCCGGAAATGCCTTCTATCTATGAAACAATTCTATCGGAAAAGCTATAATGTTTAGAGAGTCTGTGGGATGTCGGGAGGGTAGATCTTGATTCTTTTTTTAAGCATTTAATTTCTCTCAAATTTAAAATCATGCATTTTAGGTATTTTACATCATTTGTTTCGAGTCATGAGACCTTGTTCTTGTGATTTTGTAGAATGCTATTTCACCTAACTTTTGTTCTACATGGATGGTAATGGAATACTCTGCATGTTGACTGTAGGTCATATTTGGATGGTACAGAGTTATCCCCTCATACCCCTCACTTGTAAGATGAATACAAGAGGCGGTCAAGTATCTAAGGGTCAGAAGTCAAACAAATTTCAGGGTGGGGGACCAAATTGGATTCTTATTGCTGGTGGTGCCTTGTTAAGTACCTTATCAATCCGCTTTGGTTGCAAGCTGAAGCAGGCACTTGACACAAAGCAACAGTACGATGCTACTACTAGCTTGAAAGGTATACAGGTATCTATTGCTTCAATAATTTGTATCCAATTCGTAATTGCTAAATTTTGGGTTTGTTACAGGGAACGGAACTTCAGACAGGAGGAGACCATCAGGTTGTCGTTTACAGTCAAATATGTATTCCTTTAGCCAAGACCATGATGCTTGTTTCAACTGCATGTCAGGTGTGTTGCAGCTATCTTATAAATTGAGCTGTCCAAAGCTTGTATATATAAGTACTTGCTGTAGTTTGGGTCTTTAAGTGGGATGATAAAATTTGTAAATATAGGCTTGTGTGTGTACACACGCATATAAGCACTTGCATATTGGCTTTAAAGAGAAGAAACAAAGTCTAGTTTTCCTTGCGGATGGAGCCTTTTGTGAATTGTCGTAACCTTGAATTGCTCACCTTACAGTATTAATACTTGGCAGCTTCAGTTTCTTATAACTTTTTAATCATACTTTGAGCTTGAGGTGGTGATATGTGACTGACACTGGTCTGTTATGAAAAACGAGAAGCTAGACCAACATAGTTCTGAAATGTTGGGTAGCATTTGTATTTCCCTTGGCTATATTTTGCTCTTCATATTGAGAGGAGGTCCATTTTAAGTTCCTTAAAGCGCTCTAGTTCTTGCCTTTCATAATTTGGCTCGTCATAGATTGATATATTCTCCAACACTTCGACTCTTTTGGTAGTGAAAGTCAAGGTTTACTTTTGTGTTTTATTATTATTATTATTATTATTATTATTATTATTATTATTATCTATCGGTTTCTTATATAAGTTTGGTTTCAAAACAGGAGCTGGAAGCATAGGGGAGAAGCACCCACCAAATGGTCAGATGCCCGAATCTGAAATTGCTTTACCTCTGGTGACAGTTCCTTCGACTGATTTTAACAAGGATAATGGTGTCATGTGGGCTTCGTCTCCCGATCGCCTTGAGTTGCCCCCAAAACCATTCCATCATTCTAACTGCTCCGGCTCGCCATGTGTCTCAGAGTCTGGCTCTGACATATTTAGCAAGCGGGAAGTGATACAGAAACTAAGGCAACAGCTGAAGAGAAGAGATGATATGATACTGGAGATGCAGGATCAGATTGTGGAACTGCAGAATTCACTGAACGCTCAGGTGGCGAACTCAACTCATTTACAATCACAGCTGGATGCAGCAAATAGGGAATTGTTTGACTCCGAGATGGAAATCCAAAGGCTGAGGAAGGCAATCGCAGATCATTGTTTAGGACATGTTGGCACAAATGAGAAGACTTCAAATGCTACAGCTTGGCCATATGACATAAGAAATGGACATGGCAATGGGTACGTTGATGGAGAAAGCAACTTGGGATCCCCTGAGAAGGGAAGGGGAGATGGGGAGAGAATTGAGATGCTGAAAAGAGAAGTAGGAGAGTTAAAGGAGGTAATAGAAGGAAAAGAGTACCTATTGCAGAGCTACAAGGAGCAGAAGATGGAGCTCTCCATGAAGATCAAGGAGTTGCAACTGAGATTGGATTCCCAGCTTCCCAATATTTTGTAGGTAATGATTAGGTTTTTGTGCATTCTTGCTTGTCTTCCCATGTTTCTTTCTTTGATTTGAGGATAAAAAAAAGTATAGTATATGCCTCTTTTTCTCGTTTCTTTCCCACTATCATTTGGGCTTAAGATTCATGTTAGATATATAAGTTCTTTGCATGTGCATCTCTATGTATAAGAATGAGATGTGTAAGAGAGAAAGAGGGAAAAGCACAGTACTAGGCACCATTATAGTGGTTTTGTTAATTTTTAACGTTTTTTCTTGCTTGACCACTGCCTCCTTTCTTGTAGAAATCTTAAACCAAGTGCTCTTTTCCTTTTCTAGTTGGTCTTGTTATCTTTTGTAGTCATGAAACCATATTGGTGAGGCATACTGTATTTTTCAGGGAAAAATATTGTTAATCTAGCAAAAATGCAAGCAAAGGCATACCGAACAAAGTCAATAAAAAAGTAAACTTGTGGAATTTCTTATGGGCTAGATTCTAATCGGATTGGACCCATAATAATAGATTTTTAATAATAAAATGTTCACTTTACCCTTTTAATATTTTAATAATGCATTTCAAAGGGTCAAACATGCTTATAGATAAAATCAAGTTGGTGAATGTAAATATATTCCAATGCACGACCATTTGATTCTTGACATTCAAAGCACATGCCATTCTTGAGGTCCATTTCCAAGTTCCCTTACGCCGTACCTATCAAAATCTATCTTATCGGCTTAGTTCATGGTTGTCTTGCACAAAAAGTAAACAAAGTGATCTGCTTTGAATTTGCCCATTTGGTTTGGGACTGGGTGACTGACTGTACACAACATTTCCCGGGGTGAAGCAAAGCCGTCAATGCAGAACAAAAATGGTGAGCATAATGAAACTGTCCTTGTATGCCTTCACTACGTGTTTTCTTTTACAAATGAGGCAAAAAGAGATTAATGGAAACGGAGATACCAAATGCACTTCATGACTTATCTACTGTTCAAATCAAACTCCCCAACTTCGCGCCAGTCATTCTGCACACTTGTATCTCCATTTTCAGTCTCCTCATCGTTCAAGAAATCTTCAGATGGTTCCTTCTCATCCCTCTGTGCATTGCTCCCCCATCCATTCATCATCTCATCAGGGTTTACACCCTGAGGCTGCTCCCTAATGTCATGACCAATTGCAAGGTTGTTTCCTTGAGACCCAAGTGCATTTGCCCTTATAGGTCCTCGAGCCATTAGTTCAGCATGAGCTTGTGATTCAGCTCGAGCTTGCTCTGCCTGAACCATTGCTGCCATTCTCAACTTAGCCTCATGAGCCTCTCGGCCAGCCTTCTCCCTAGATTCTATTTCTGCTCTCAAATCAAGCAACGCTTTCTTCTCTTCTTGGAGAAGAGCTTGCTCAATCATCAGCCTTTCCTCGGATCGGAATTCCCCCACACCTCGTTTGCGAGATATTATATTGAAGGCAAGAGCCTGTTTCTCAAATGTGGCTGTGAACTCTGCAACTTTAGCAGCAATGTTGTTATCCCACTGCTGGGAGCGAGATGGCATCTGGCCAGTTGTGTCTGAATCAAGAATTTTATCATCCTCCTCTGCTTCATAGTCTGCTACTACATGGTAAGGTAGTAACCTGACAGTTTCACAACATAAGTTTAAAAAACAGGGAGAGAGATCAAATTTTTATCCCAATATGATTATGCAATTAGCAGACAAAAGCTTGCTTTTCCTATGCTTCACCATATTCCCTTTCTTCCAAATAAAGTTTGTAAAATATTTGACCCAAAAAATTCCCATGAATGAGCCCCCATATTATTTTGAAAACATGCAATCAAAAAGTTCAGGAGAATTTTCCCTTGCAGCTATATATGGCACGTATACTAGATTTCATTCATCATAAAGGATTTCATTTTCACAATAACTACTCCCTATTTCCTTTTTCTTATCTTTTTCGTTTCTCCATGCTCTCTCTTTGAAGGAAATTTGATAAAAAATAACTTCAGAAAAATGTTGATTAAGAAGGAAGCATTGCAATGCAGAAACTTCGAAGCATATATCAAATCCCATCAAGAGGCCAAATTTAAAATAGCAAGGTCCATGTATTATCCATGGATAATGTAAAGCTGTGCTCACATAAGATGCGAGAAAGGGAGAAAAATTGGGAGGTAGAAGGTAGGGAGAAACAAAAAAATTTCAAACTGCATGCATGTGTTTGTATTTCCACAATTCCACATTCTTGGTTTTATTGAGTCATACAAGTCAAAAGAAGCAAGGAAACAAAAAGACGTTCAATAGCAAAAAAAATTTAGGAGCCTGAGGACACTAAATGAAGCACAGAAGTTGTCTCCAACTTCAAAAGTGTTTCCTGAAAAACTCTTAGTCCTGTATAAAGCGGAAATGAACATGCATAGAGTCCAGGACATGATGTTTCAAAAACCATAACCAAGAGGAATGCAAAACAAAGTCTGAATAAAGGGTGAAGTATCTTGTGAATTGATAGTAGCAGGACATGAGGACATTCGAAACACTATGAAAGACTTGGACATAAAAAATATTATTTAGTCACTCTGCCAACCCCAATGTATTCACGCAAATACAAATATAACAGTTTGCTTACAGGAACACATGAATGTTAGCTGCCACTCAGTGATTTTGACAGCCAAGCTCAATGCAACAGGGAAGGTACGATCTTATGAATAAAATTTAAGCATATATGAATATTGATCTTTTTCATTTACTTATTTAATAATTCACACTTATCCCCATGAAACAGGTGACAAAGCTAAAAGTAACTAAACTTTCTAGCCGAAAGGATTTCTGCCAAATGGCGCATTGCTCTGAAAATGAACATCTCTAAAAGTTTTTAACTGATGTAATCTCCTATGTGCAGAGAAACCATGCAAAAAGTGTATTTCTCAAGTATTTTCCAACCATATGTAGGTGAATCCCATAATTTCATCCACCAAATCGCCATGTGTCAGAACATGTCATCAATTTATTCCGTCTTATGCATATGAACTCGAATTGATTTCTAACGAAGACATGCGATTATATACTCTTCTAGATATATGTCTTCAATCTCAGAAGAATTAGACAAAACAAAAACTGACTACATGAAACACATCAACATCAAATTTGATCATCCCTTTAACTCCCACAGTTTCTGGAGATCTCATTTATAAACAAATCCCAACATGTCAAAAAGCATAATATTATCAGATATAACCTATTCCAATATCTTTGTAAATGGTCCTTCAATCCTAGTAGTACCGAGAAACTTATGCCAATAACAAATAAAAAATCCTAATTTCTTTACAAGATATAACATACTATCCTAACAATAGAAATCTACCCAAATTCTCACAAGCTGATTTGCAAGCCTACAAGTTTCTACTTTCTATTAGAAAATAACATAAATCTCCTTATAAATCAAATTCACATATGCTAGACATGCGAGCCCAGGTTCAATAAAATAGTAAAAGGAATCCATTACTCAAAATTCTCATCTTTTCAGATTCACTCGAGGAGAAAAAAAAAAAAGAATTAAGAAAACCTATTCTTTCGCTTCCAAGAAGGCTCATTTTTTTGACACCCCAAAAGGGAAAAAATGAAGAATCAAACAAACCCAGAATTCCATCCCAATGGCTTGCATAAAAATTAAAGAAATTCTACACAAACCTCTCACAGGCATCTTCAAGGGAAGAAAAAGGCCGCTTGAAATCTGGGTGACAAACACGCCAGGCATCTTGATAAGCCATCTGGAGCTCCGCTTGATTCAAGGGTCGGATCTGCTTCTGCTGTTGGTTTGGTTGCTGTTGCTGTTGCTGCGGCGGCGGCTGTGGTTGTGGCGTTTGTTGTTGTTGTTGTTGTAAATTAGGGGAGGAATTAAGGTTAGGGTTAGGGTTAGGAATGGGGGTAGAATTAGGGTTTTGTTGGATATTAATGGGACGATGATGAAGAACACCAGGAGTAGTACGTAAATGGGCATCTATGTTTGAAGGGAACCTAGAAATTGCTTGCTGCTGCTGCTGCTGCTGCTGTTGTTGGTTTTGTTGGGCTTGTTTTTGAAGTTGCTGTAGGAGAAGAAATTGTTGTTGTCGTTGCTGTTGTTGTTGTTGTTGCTGTTTTTGTAAGAGAAATTGCTGCTGCTGCTGTTGATGATGAGCCATTGCCTTTGCTTCCTCCATCTCTCAAATCTTTTTTGCTTTGTTTTTCCTCTGTTTTGGTAAAATAAAAGAAGGAAGTAATTGCTGGGGAAAACAAAAGAGTTGGGCCTTGGAATTCATGAATTATAGATACAGTGCGGCAACGAAACAATCTATTGGGCCCACTTAACACACATAAATCAATTATAATTTTTTTGGTAAACTATTAGTAAATAAATTTTCAATTTCCCCCACTTAATTAAAAAAATTATAATTTGATCACTAAAATTTTTGAAATTATCTTTTGATCACTTGATTGTTACATTTTAATTGGTATAATAATAATTTTAGTCCTCAATTTTTATACTTTCTATCATATTGACCCTAATTATATATAAAAAGATAAAAAAATGATATTATTTTTAAAAGTTTAGAAAATTATAACAATTAAGATTAAAATAAAAAGTGGATAAAATTTTCAAAAATAGATAAAATGACAGAGAATGAGGGCAAATCGTTTTTAAATCCTCCAAAGTTCTCTTTGTATATTCTTTGTATAGAAATATTAAATACCTATTCTTTAGAAGAAAAAAAATTTAAGTTGTTTATTAAGTGGATGTCCATCAAGATCAAGATAAGTATTTCATTTATATTTTTTATGCTTATAAATAGAGACTTTGGAGAAATTTTGTAAATATTTCGATTGATCAATAAAATTCGCTCTCTTTTGCTCTCCTAATTTAATCTATAAAATCGTTTTTAAATCCTCCAAAGTTCTCTTTGTATATTATATGTATAGAAATTATCAAATACCCATTCTTTAAAATACCATAGAAAAAAAAATCAAGCAAAATTATTGGTTCTCTATATTTTAGGTAGCATTTAGGAACTAGGATTTGGATTTCAAATTTTAACTTTCAAGTTTATTATTTATGAATTCATCACTTCCAAATTCATTGTTTGGAAATTAAAAAATTTGAAATTCAAGATTTTGAATTAATTCGAATTCATTGTTTGGATAATTCAAATTTAGATTTGGATTTCAATTAAATCTAAGCTTTCTAAAAATATATATTTTTTTAAGTTTAATTATTTAGGAGGATTTTGAATATTGTTGTTTAAACTAGATTGGACCGACCAGTCAGATTGAGAATCGATTAGGGTACCGATCCAGGAAAAGGCATTAGAGTGGATGATCTAGGAACCGACTAGTGTGTCGGTTGGAGAAAGGCATTAGACTGATTGATTGGGCTGAACCAACGGTCAAACTGATTAAACTTGTTTTTATCTATTTTTAAATATTTTTTATTTTTAATTGTAATAAGCCAATTTAGCCCAAGCTCATACAAAAAAATAATAAACCCAAAATAATAAAATAAAGTCCAAGTCCAATCCAAAATATATCATTTGGCTCGATCGGAATGGCCCATTACTTAAAAAGATTGATGGTCCATCTACAAGCTTGACGTATATGGAAACATAATCTTCAAGGATATGCAATGCTACATATGATATGTAATTCTTAGATATGATATGCAATCTTGGAAGATATGGTATGCAATCCTAGAAGATATGATATGCAATCTTAGATATGGTATGCAAATCTTAGATATGATATGCAATCCTAGAAGATATGGTATGCAATCTTAGAAGATATGATTTTATAATCTTAGAGATTTAATTTGTAGATACCTTTTAATCTTAAACGTTGATGTAATTGAACTGTACCGTTGGATTTGGAGAGGCTCAACTATAAATAGAGGTATCCCCCTTCATTGTAAAGGACTTGAATTTTGAGTAATAAAAATTCTTGAGAGTATTCACTCAAATTTCTCTCTCTTTTGCATTCTTATTTTCTGTGGCTGGTTCTTATTTTGTTCTTCGCTCATCTTCATTTCTTTTTGAGTTGCTTCCGTTCGAGTTAGATTTTAGTGGAGGAATTTCATTGAATCCTCATATTGCGGGAGTTAGGTTGACTTATGCGTTTTTTTAACTTTTTTATCCATTTAATTGCTTAATCATTATTTATTCATTTATTTTAATTATTTTAAACTTGTTTTTATTTTTTGCTTTTCCTTATTTATGTAAATTGTTTTATCATATATATTATTATTTTTATTTGTTATATATTATCTATATATTATATATTATTTAACTTTAATCATATTATGTATTATTTGAAAATTTGTATGTCATACATCATTCTAAATTGTTTTATTATTAAGGCAAAATTTTCTATATATTGTTTATTTTAAATATGTATATTATTCTTTTATGTATATAATAGACTATTATTATATTATATATGCTTTTCCTTATATTTCTTTATAGTTAAAGTTTTTATATTTTCTATTTATTTTTTTAAAATTGTTATTATTTATTTTATCATGTATATATGCTATTCATCTTAGTTTTTTTAGCCACATCATTTTTATACTTTTTTTTTTCTAAAAAATTGTTATAATATTCATTAATTATTTTGAGTATATTATTTACCTTATATTATTATTTTTTTATACATGAATTTAATTTTGTGAATAATTTTTTTCCTTAATTTTTTCATAGATTCTTTTAAAATTGCTATTATCTGCTCTATATTTTCTATTTTGATTGTTCATTTTTTTTGAATCCATTATCTTTGTTTACCTTAACATTATTATTATTGCTTGTCATTCTTTTACTTAATTGTTTATGTTAGTGCTATTTGTTAATATGACCTGTAACTTTAGTAAATTTTACTTTTTGTAATAACTTAATTTTACTTTTTTCAAATCTTTGTTTAAAAATATCTATCTCCTTTAATTATTACATTTTATCCAAAAGTTTTTCTTAAATAAGGCAATGTTTTGTGTTTAGAAATTCGGGAAATAGTGCCCTAACGTGCTAGGTTTCGATTTTCCGTTTGACTAAATAACTAAATATCCTTTTAATGAATTTTGTAAATCATGAGATGATTTTGGTTACGAGGGTTTAAAACATTATGTCCTAACCTGCTGGATGTGATGTTTGTATGCTTTTGGAACAAAGGAATCTCAAGTTCCAACTCACATTGTTTAAGTTTTTAAAGAAATCATGTTTTCAAATCTTTTCGAATTTCGACATTAGGACAATAACTAATTAATCCGGTACCAATTTTGTGCGTTACGAGGGTGCTAATCCTTTCTTGTACGTAACCGACTCCCGAACCCTTTTTCTTGAATTTCGTAGGCCAAAATCAATGTTTTGAAATAAAACGTTTTATAAGTTGATCCGATCACACCTAAGCAAAAAGGGATTGGTGGTGACTCCATTTTCGTTTTAAAGTCGATCCCCGTTTTTTTTCAAAATACAAAAATGGTTTCACATTAATAATTTATTCAATTGAACCTATCAAGTCGGTCGAACATGTTGAATCAAGTATTGGTGGTTGGAACAGTTCACCTACTGATTCGATTTTGAAAAACTTGAGTTTCGATGATGATGTATTATAAAAAAAAATTATCTATTGTTTGGGTTTTGAAAGAAGTGTAAAAGGAGATAGAATAAAAAAATTCTCATATTTTTTTTAATCAATCTTAGAAATTCAAAATTTAATCTTATAAAATTTGACTTGGATTTACCAATATTCAAATCCAACATTTTATTTATTAGCCAAACAAATACTTTGGATTCATAAATCCGAATCCAAAATTTTTCCTCAAATTTAGGTATTCAAGCATCACATAAATGAATTGAAATTTTGAATTGAGTTAAAAAATTTTTTTGTGATATATTTTGTTTTTTTTTTCTAAAAAAATGGCATTAATCTATTTCACAAGCCTTTGTAATATCAATTTTGGATATCCTTTAGGAGCATGAAACTTGACTCGAATATATTATTAATTTAATTTCAAGAAATACTGAGAAGGCATGTAATGATATAAATTTTTTTTGTTCTATTGTTAATTTATTATTAAATTCTATTGAATGATCTTTTTTTTTTATTTCCCATACATACTAGTTCTTCAACAACAACATTTTCGAGATTTTATTTTTCTAGATTATTTTATATAGAATTTTCTATTTTTAATTTAGTTTTTTTAATAATTTTTATATAGAATTAAGGTCAAATTTGAAGACTAAAATTGTTATTATACTAATTAAAAAAGTGTCACTTATCCATTGGGCAACCAAAAAAGACAATTTAAAAAATTTAGTGACCAAATTGTAACTTTTTTAATTAAGTAACCAAAACGAAAATTTATCCATACTTTAGTTACTGCTTATATAACATACCTTTTCTTTAAAACATATGAAGATATATATGGATAATTTTATAAAACTTTAATTTGTTGAACCTTTTCAATGGAAATTTATATAACTTTAGTGAACTTTTTTTGAAGCTTTGTTTATTGCTTAATTGCTAAATATCCATATTACTCCATATTATTTTTTAATTATAAAAACTTAGAAAATAAAATATAACAAATAACTTTATTTGGTTGTAAGTACATTAATAATGAATGTCTATAATCCCTTTAAACACTTATTAGAGTGATGAGATAAAACTCTCTAATTCATTTATGACCATGAGATGTTTCAATAAAGTAATTAAGAATGCTTAATTTACATTTGTTGATTGAATGCAAATGAGCTTATAAATAAAGCACATTGTATGTGAAAGTTTAATATGAAAATTCTCCCGTATTTTTCATTTACCTTAACTTATTACTATTATTTTCTTAATTTTTCTATAACACATTATTAGCATGAGCCTCTATAAGTTCATAGTGAAGCTCACGTTACTGCGACTATCTATAACTTGCTCGTAAAGCTCTCGTTGGACTATATATGATAGATGGTAAAAGATTTAATATCGGTATGGATTTTGATTTGATGCTCTTGACATTGGGGTGTCTTAGTATCATATAAGTTACTTTGAAATAAAAGTTTTCTATCAATGAATTTTGAATTTTCTTACTTATTTGATAAAAATCAGCAGGGCTCAACGTTGAACAAGAAAGCTACTATTAGAATTTTCATAAAAGAAAAGAAACTAAGGTAAATTTCACTTATCATATTACATGCTTATATGTATCACTTTTCATTCATTTTTTAAAATTTTGTATTTAAATATGAAATTATAATTTTTTTTAAAAAAATCCAAATAATAGCTTCAATATATTCATTCTCTAATAATTTACATTCATTCATTAGCATAGCTAGTTGTCCTAATTAATAAATATAGAATGCATATGTAACATATAAATATTAATAAAAAAGTACATAATATTATTTAATAATCAAGTTAAAAATCAATGTAAATTTTTTTTCCTCTAACTCCAACTATGTCCATCATTCTCACCTTTATTACTGATGATAAGCTTTCTAGTTATAATTTTTAACATTCCTTTAACAAATTTTTTTACCTTTAAAAGTGCAAAGTTTGCACTTAAAAAAAAGTTTTGTGGGTTAAATTTTCAAATTCGAATAACTAAATACTAAATTATATTATTTTAAATTTTTTAAATTTATATTATTATTTAATTTTACTTAAACTACACCGTTTCAACTTTTCTTATTATTTTCCCTCTTAAACCCTTTTTACCTTACCACCCACCATTTTCTCCAAATAAAAATCCCTAAATCAACATATACTGATAGAATAAAGTTCCTTCTTCATTCTTCCTTTTGGTTGATCTTTCTTCTTATTTTTTATTTGCTTTTGTTTTCTTCTTCTTCTTCTTTTTTTTTTTTTTTTTTTTTTTTTTTTGTTGTTGTTTAAACAACACAAAGATAAGTCAAGTGCCAGCTAGAGCACAGTTGCACAAAGACAAGGTTTTGAGAGAAGTCAAGTTTCAAATGCTTTGTAAAATGCTAATGTTTTGAGAGTAGGTTTATGCGACTTTTACTTATGTTTTCTATTATAATTTTATTGTGTTGTTGTTTATTTAGGCTCATGTTGTGTTGCTTTTATTTTTTCCATTTTTTTACACATAATATATATGTTATTAGTCACTTGGTTTCTATTATGTGTTTTATCAATTAATCTAAAAAAAAAATTTATACCAAAAAATATTTTTGTAAAACAGCGGATTCCAATTGAAAATAAATTTTAATTTTTTTTAAAATTATTCCAACTGGAATAAAATAATTTGAAAAAACATTATTTTTAGAAAAATAAATAAAATTTATTTTCAGTTGGCCTGGGCATTGAAACGACTAGATAGAAAATGCCCTATAGGCGTTTCAACCCCTACCCAACTTGATTGCTTCTACCTCTGAGCCCCTTTCAACCCGAGATTCTCGAGATAAATTTCATACATTGCTGCCTTGCTGAAAAATGCCTCTGTGAGGGGGCGTTTTCTCCCCCACAAATTTCAACTTTAGCTATATACCTCAAAAACTCTTGATGCCTGGGGCATGTCTTGTTTCTAGAATCGTTTGATGTGCCTCGGGGTATGAGCTCTATAAAATAAACTCAATATTATCCATTGAGCTTCCATACCGATCTTTCAAAATGATTGTTTCCATAAGAATCCTAGACATTAGGAGGAAAGGGTTGTAGTAAAAAAAACAGAATTTCGTACCTATGCTGTTGTCCAATCAAAGATAATTTGTTAAATTATGTATAGGTCTTTTAATTTGGATGATGAAAACTATATTTTTTTTTACTATTTTCTCGATTTTAAACATGTGGAACTGGCTATTTGGTTCAAGATAAGCAGATGAGTCAAAGGTGTTATCTATTACAACAGACAAATTTGTGATATCGAAATTGGGTCCATTTTTGTATTAGTCTAATTTGAAGATTTAACATTCAATCGAAGCATAACGTTAAAGAGCTTCAGACAAGGATTAGGCGCAAACTGAGGATTCGAAGAAGAATCTTGAGCTTGAAATTTAGATATGTTTTGTTATTAGACCTCGTTAGATATGCCATTTTTGAGATCACAGGGGACAACGAGTTGGAGACGGTGATCAAATCCCATTGCTCTAGTGGGAATGTTGTACTAGATTTATATGCTAACTTCGACGAAGAGGATGAATGTGGCCCAAGCTCGATTACATTGTGTCCGCCAAATTCCACGCCAGATCAAGAAGTAAAAAGTCTGACCACACGATTGTGCGATGGATTCACATCATTACTGCAAAGCTCATACTAAGACACCCCCAAAATCGTCATCAACGGTGAGACATTCATTAGTTTCGCCTATCGATTACAACTTCGAGAGACAGTTGGGCGTATTTGGTTATCGTGTAACACCCCTAACCCGTATCCGTCGTCGAATTAGGGTTATGAGGTATTACCAGAAAAATACAACTCTCGTATAATCACATAATCCCATAGATTTTATTAGCAATTATTTATCTCAATCATACTTCAGAGTTCAATCTAATTTCATTTCAAACATATATCATACTTACAAGCCAATGCACATATCCCAATGCCACACCAAATACCTTATAATACTCATATATATATAAATCATGAGTTTAATAGTTAAACCATATGCGGCATTAAAAATGGTTAATATGAGCAAACTTACATATCATATTCATTTAATACTAACATACCTATTTCGATTACAAGATCATTCACCAATAATCATATTATTATTCTATCATGTAAACCATCATTTACGGTTATGATCATTAAACTCAAAGTACACCTAGGTCATTAGCATACTAGCATGTATAATAGCGTTTCAATTTGTCTTTGCTCGACTAATTCATTTCAATAGCCATTTTGACATATGCGCATATATATACATATATTTGTATCTATAATTTCCATTAACAAATAAACAACCGAAACCAATTTCTTATTCAAATTATAGCATAACCACAATTTCATGTAAATTTAAATAAAGCCCAAATGTACATATACCATAACTGAATTATCAAAACCAAACACTCAAACGTTTAATTAAGAACATATAAAATTTAAACCAAAGGGTCAAACCATTTTCACAACGTACCATGATCATTGTTCTTCAACTTTTATCTAAATAAAAGACTAATTAAATAAAGTACATCACTCACATACATATATACCATGAAATGAACCTTCAAATTAAACTTATTACAAGGCCGAATATCCACAACATTAATACCATGACCAACATTACCAAATCATACTCAAACATAGAAACATAGCCATTTTCGCATGGCATATATATATATACATATCATTCGAACACAACCCAAGGGACATATTCTATACATGCCATAAGTTCAAAAGAGATACAACTTATAGAATACCGAAGTTAGGTGATAGTGCGATTGACTTCGACGAAGATCCCCGAGCACGAACTAACCTTCAAAATCTATAAAATAGTCAAATGAATACAAACGGTAAGCCAACTTAGCTTAGTAAGTTTTAAGCAATGGTAAACATATACAACTAACCATTTTCAAATTTAATCAATTCAATTTGATCCTCAACTAACTCATAACCGCATATACATATAACATTTCATTATTCAACCTTTATCATATTCAATAGGTCTCAAAACCGAATGATCATGAACCATTTATCCATTCCGAACAAGTCCAAAGATTAATAATCTTACCTCATTACTAAAATTTCATAAATAAAACAACTTACCTCATTAGTACTAAGTCATTCAACGATCATGTATTACTTACCTATGTATCATCACTCGATTACCTCCATTCATTTGTTTAGGTCTCTGACAAATTCGTAAACCCGCACACATAGTGCAATTCACGTAACGTATCGCACACTTAGTGCCGTTACTTTGATAAAGTGCTCACATAGAGCCAAATACCAGTAATGTATCGCACACTTAGTACCATTACTTGTAATGTATCGCACACTTAGTGCCATTACGTATTTTCCGCACAATTTGTGCCAAACAACCGATTTCGCATACACAGTGCTCGGTATTAAAACTCGCACACACAGTGCCTTTAGCCGATCTTTTCCTCAAGCATTTAAACACATATAATTTCATTTTCATTCACATCTATACACAATTAAATGCACATGTTAAAAAAACAACTCATTCCTCCATCTCAATACCATCACATTCGGCAATCTTCAATACACATATATACATATAACCACCTATTTGAATATAATCACTTCCCTATCCTTTTCACATATAAATTCATCCAACTCAATGATCAAGGCTTATAGTTATACATATAAATACCAACTTTACATTCGGCCAATACATCTTAAATTCAATAACTCATTCGACAAATTGAAATTAAACACACTTACTAGTATTTAACATATGCACATTAATATAGGCTAAAATTCAATTCTTTCCAATTGCTTAAAAACTTACCTCGGAAATCGACGGATTTGGTTTTCCGACTATTCGATTATCTTTTCCTTTCCCCGATCCAATCCCGATCTTTTTGGTTCTTGATCTAAATCAATTTCAAATTAAGCTCATTCAACATATTTTCATTCAATTTAGTCCAAAAACACATAATCTAGCATATTTACACTTTACCCCTGACATTTACAATTTTTACAATTTAGTCCTTATTGCATAAAACAAAAAATATGCAAAATTTGGACATACTCCTTTGGGGCCGAATATTCATAGCTCTTATACAAACTTATACATTTCATAAATTTCACATTTTGACCCTTCAAATTACAATTTTCACAATTTAGTCTTAATTACTCAAAATCATCAAAATTTCTAATACAAAACATGTTAATCTACAACATAACTTTAATATATAATCATCAAACATCACAAAGCACAAGTTTCCATCCATGGCCGAACATCATATGTAACACCCCTTACCCGAGACCTTTGCCGGGGTCGAGTATGTGGCATTACAAGACTCGACTACAAGTTCGGAACATAAAAATTTAAAGCTGTCAAACTGCATCATGCTGACTACATTGATCATAACTCGAGTTACAAAACTCGAAATTTAGATCGGTAAATTTTCCTTGAAACTAGACTCTTATAAGAATTTACCATAATTTTTCCAGAATTTTTCATGAGGCCAATTAGTACAGTTTATTCATCAAAGTTTCCACTATTTCACTGTTGACGATTCTGACCTGTCATTACAAAAACTCATTTATCTCATAGCACAAATTTTAAATAATGTTCTTGTTTATTCCTATTAAAAATAGACTCATCAAGGATTTCAAATATATAAACCATGCTCCCTAATTATTTTTGAACAATTTTTAACAAATTTTCCAAAACAGAACATGGATTCACGAATTCATTCAGATCAAGTCTCACTAAAATTTAAATATCTCATAACATAAAACTCCTTTGCCTACTCTGTTTCTTTCATATCAAAATAGACACAATAAGATTTGGTTCTATACCTCATTCACCTTCTAATTCAACTTATCCTATTTTTGGTGATTTTTCAAAACTACATCACTGCTGTTACTAAAGACTGTTTCTTTACAAGATATGATTACTAGCTTATAACCGAATATACTCACATATAATTCGTACCATCCATGCATCTTAACCATTTACGCAATTTAGCTTATACCTAAATCATTCGCATAATATCATAACATCATCGATTTAAAAGAGCACCAACATTTATAACCAAAGTCCCAAAAAGCATACTTGACTAAAAATTTAGCCATATTCACATGGCTATTACATACATGAACCAAAGTTTCCGTCAAACTTAGACAAAGTCTTTCCTATACATGCCTTCTTTGGAAAAACCAAAATGAAAGAGTACCAAAACAGTTTGATAGTGTGGACGACTTTCCGAACGATCCCGACGAGCTTGTAGCTTGCACCTAATCTATAAAACAAAGGAGAACATTTCACACTAGTAAGCTTACTAGCTTAGTAAGTCCTAATCTCATGGTAATAAAACATACAAATAATTGAAATTAAAACTTCCAACTTATTGTATTCCACATAAGCACTTAAATAAATTACTTATACAAGGCCGAATACTAGAAATTCAATAACCCAAGTAAGGTAGAAATCATTTCATTAAAATTCATATAAGCATATCGCATGAAAATCTCCTTTCTTAGCATTTATACTTGAAAACCAATTGTTCCATAATAGCACATTCTAACTCGAATTCCATCATATTACACCCATCAATATTAACTTCAACACATATAACACAATTCTCATAATATTAATTCGACTCAGTGATATTAAGCATAACATACCTTACATGCTTACGAATCATATACTCAATAAATTAGCTTTAATTTGTCTTGAACAAAGATTCGATTTCTCTTTTGTAAAATACATCACCGGCATCAAGCTCGCTAGGCGTAAAGCCCGAAAAGTAACAGGCACAAGGCACGCTAGGCGTAAAAGCCCGATAAATAACACCGCACAAGGGCACGCTAGGCGTAAAAGCCCGAGTCACGTCAATACGCTTAAACATTACCAACACACTTCATGACTATTATAAACTCATCTAATTCAATTGGGCTCACTCACATTGGACCAACAAAACCATTTTATCATTATACAATCCAACAATTCCCATCACATACTCAACATAAATCATCAACCTAATATGTCAATATACATTCGGCCATGATGTAAATGGATACTAACATCCATCAATTTTTAATATTCAAGATAACCATAATTAATTCTTTGACACGATTTAACTAAAGGACTTACCTCGGTTGTTGATAGTCCGTGCGAATCGGCTTATTCGAGAACCTTCGTCTTTCCTCGGTCTAATTAGTTTTTCTTTGCTCTTGATCTAAAACACATTAAAATTTAGCTCATTTAATCGCATTTCATCTCAATTTAGTCCCAAAACACACAAATGGGCAATTTACCATTTTGCCCCTAATGTTTCCCATTTTTTACAAATTGGTCCAATTTGCACAAAACACAAAATATGAAAAATTTTCCAACACTATAGCTTGGCGAATCTTCCCCATAGCCCTATGTGTTCATGCATTTCATTTATTTCATGTTTTAGTCCTTCAAAATATTTATTTTTTTCAAATAAATCCCTAACATCCAATTTCATCACAACTTCTAATTCAAAAGAGGATGATTTAACACATACTAATTGAAATCTACTATCAAACATTTCAAACCATGCCTATACAACCATAGTAGAATTTTAAAGTGCCAAAATCTCAAAAATTTCCACATGGGTTGTATAGCATTCAAAGCAACCATTCCAAAAATGTAAAAATTATCAAAAACTAAGCAAAATACATACCCCTAATTAAGCTCCAAATTGCCGAAATTTCAAGCTCCAACAATGGAGTTTCTTCCTCTAACTTTCGGCCAAGAAGATGAATGAGGTAAGATTCTCTTTCTTCCCACTTGTTTTTATTATTTTATGTTAAAACAACACACATATATTAACAATATTTATTAACTCACTAATATAACTTATACTAATACTAAAATAACATCAAATTTGTAATTAAAGTGGTCCATTGCCGTCCCTCTTTGTAGTATATGGGCTAATTGCCCTTTTAGTACATCCACTTAAAAAGCCACAATCAATTTAGTACCTTTCACTTTAGTATGCAACTTTTACTCTTTTCTCGATTAAATCCTTTTTATCAAATTGAGCACTTAAACAACTAAATTTTTCTACAAAACTTCCACACTCACTAAATCACATATAATAAACACGAAATATAATATTAAAATATTACTCAGGCTCGGATTCGTGGTCCCGAAACCACCGTTCCGATTAGGGTCAATATTGGTCTGTTACATCATACATGCATTAATCTCAAAAATTCTAACATGGGTCGGATAGTATTCGAAGGAACGATTTCAAAAACGTAAAAATTATCTAAAACCGAGCTAGTCTCTTACCTTAATCAAGCTTGAATATAACCGAAACCCCTTGAAGTTTTTATCTTCTTCTCTCTTTTAGTTTCGGTCAAGTAAGAAAGAAATAAAATAAACATGCAACCTTTGTTTCTTTTATGTTTTTTTTATTATAATTAGTTTATAATATAATATTAATATAACTTAATATATAAAAACAAACATATAAAGGCATTATAAAAGCATTTTGCCATCCACTATCATTATAAAAAGGAAAATTTGCAACATAAAACCTCCTCAATATAAAGACACATTGATTTAACCTCTCAATCAAGCAAATGGCTACTTTTACCACTTATGTAATTTAGTCCTTTTCTTTAAATTAAACACACAAACGAGCAAATTACTTCACGAAATTTTTTCACATGGTCACTTATAAATCATAGATACTAAATTTAATATAAAAATATTCTATAGACTCGAATTTGTGGTCCCGAAACCACTGTTCCGATTAGGGTCAGAATTAGGCTGTTACAACTTTCCCCCCTTAAGGAATTTTCGTCCCCGAAAATCTTACCAACGAATAAATGTGGGTAGCATTCTTTCATTGATTCCTCGAGTTCCCAGGTTGCTTCCTCAACCCCATGCTTATGGCACATAACTTCAACCAACGAAATTTTCTTATTTCGTAACTCTTTCACTTCATGAGCTAAGATGCGAATCGGTTCTTCCTCATATGTCAAGTCAGACTGAATCTCAATCTCTGCCGGGCTAATCACATGAGAAAGATCGGATCTGTATCGTCGAAGCATCAATACATGAAAAACATTGTGAATCTTGTCTAGCTCAGAAGGTAACATAAGTCAGTACGCAACCGGCCCAATACGCTCAATAACTTCGTACGACCCAATAAATCTCGAAATCAGCTTTCCTTTGCAACCAAATCTAAGTATCTTTTTCCACGACGAGACTTTCAAAAATACTCGATCACCCACTTGAAATTCTATATCTTTACGTTTCAAGTCTGCATATGACTTCTGACGACCTGACGCGACTTTCAAACTTTCTTGGATTACTTTTACTTTCTACTCAGTCTTTCTAATTAAATCAACCCTGTGTATCTTGCTTTCACTTAGCTCGGTCCAATATAGAGGTGAACGACATTTACGACCGTACAAAGCTTCATAATGCGCCATTTTAATACTCGATTGAAAACTGTTATTGTACGCAAATTCAATCAAAGGCAAGTATCGTTCCCATGTACCCTCAAACTCAAGAACGCAACATCTTAACATATCCTCGAGTATTTGAATAACACATTTGGATTGACCATCCGACTGAGGGTGAAAAGCAGTACTGAAGTGCAATTTGGTACCTAAAGCATCTTGCAGTTTCTTCCAAAACCGCGATGTAAACGTCGGATCCCTATTCGAAACAATAGAAATAGGTACTCCGTGCAATCGTACAATCTGAGATATGTACAACTCAGCTAACTTATCAAGCGAGAAATCCGTACGTACCATAATAAAATGGGCCGATTTCATCAATCTATCAACAATAACCCAGATTAAGTCTTTCTTGCTCGGCGTCAACGGCAACCCAGATACGAAATCCATCAAGACTCGATCCCATTTCCACTCAGGTATCATAATCGGTTGGAGTAATCCCGATGGTACCTGATGCTCAGCTTTTACTTGTTGACATATTAAGCATTTCGACACATAGTCTGAAATATCTAGTTTCATACCATGCCACCAGTAATGCTGTCTCAGGTCGTTATACATCTTCGTACTACCCGGGTGAATTGACAACCTATTATGAGCTTCATCACAGGTCTTTCGAATCAACTCAGGATTCTTAGGCACACATATCCGATTTCTAAACTGTAAGCATCCTTCAACATCTAACTTAAAATCTGAATCAATACTTGAGCTACATTGACTCCTTTTTGCTATTAAGTCATTATCAACCTCTTGAACTTCGGGAATCTGTTGTATGAACAGTGACCTCGCTTTCAATTCTGCAATAATCACACCATCATCAGTCATAGCTATATCCACATTCATTGCACATAGAGCAAATAGTGATTTTCAGCTTAATGCATCCGCAACCACATTAGCTTTTCCTAGGTGATAATCAATCACAAGCTCGTAATCTTTTAATAGTTCCAACCATCTTCGTTGTCTCAAATTTAGATCCTTCTGAGTCATTAAAGATTTTAGACTCTTGTGATCGGAATAGACATGACATTTTTCTCCGAATAGATAGTGACACCATCTTTTCAAAGCAAAAACTATAGCAGCCAACTCGAGATCATGCGTCGGATAGTTCTTTTCGTGCGGCTTTAACTGTCTTGAGGCGTAGGCCACAACTTTACCCTCCTGCATCAAAACACAGCCCAAACCATTTAAAGATGCATCACTGAAGATAACGAACTCTTTACCCGACTCTGGCTAAACAAGTACTGGAGCTTCCGTTAACAAAGTTTTTAGCTGGTCAAAACTCTTCTGGCACCTTTCTGACCACTCGAATTTAATGTATTTCTGCAACAACTTTGTCATCAGAGCTGCAATCATAGAAAACCCTTTCACGAAGTATCTATAGTACCCGGAAAGTCTCAGAAAACTACGAACTTTAGAAACATTCCGCGGAGGTTTCCAATCAAGTATAGCTGAAACTTTACTCGGGTCAACCTGAATGCCCGAATCTGAAACGACATGCCCCAGAAAACTAACTTCATTCAGCCAAAACTCACATTTGATGAATTTCGCATACAACTGCTTATCACGAAAAATCTGTAACACAAGTCTTAAGTGTTCGGCATGCTCGGTTTTGTCACGTGAATAGATCAAAATGTCATCTATGAATACAACCACAAAATGATCTAGATACAGTCTGAATACCCGATTCATCAGATCCATGAAAACAAAAGGGGCATTAGTGAGTCCGAACGGCATCACTAAAAACTCGTAATGGCCGTATCTCGTCTGAAAAGTAGTCTTTGGTGCATCCGAGTCTCTAACTCGCAGCTAATAATATCCTGACCTCATATCAATTTTTGAGAATATCGAAGCTCCTTTAAGCTGATCAAATAAATCGTCGATACATGGCAACAGATATTTATTGTTTATAGTCATTTTATTGAGTTGTCGGTAATCGATGCACATTCTCAAAGTTCCGTCTTTCTTTTTCACAAATAGGACTGGCGCACCCCAGGGAGAAAAACTCGATCGAGCAAAACCTCTATCTGTCAATTCTTGCAACTGAGCTTTCATCTCTTTTAATTCGACCGGTTCCATTCTATACGGAGCTATCGAAATCGGAGTCGTCCCTGACACTAGCTCAATACCAAACTCTACCTCCCGAACAGGTGGCAATCCCGGCAATTCCTCCGAGAACACATCTGGATACTCACAAACAACTGGTACAGATTCAATCTTCTTTTCGGTTACTTTACTATCAATCACATAAGCAAAGTAGGCTTCGCCACCCTTTCTCAAATACTGTTGAGCCAACATCGAAGATATCATTGCTGGTAGCCCATTCAAATCCGCAGATTCAATTCGAATTATCTGGTTATTCTGACACCGCAAATCAATAATCTTTCATCTGCAATTCACTACTGCATCGTGCACTGTTAGCCAATCCATATCGAGGATAATATCGAACTCATCAAATGGTAGCAGCATCAAATCAGCCGGAAAACACGAGTCTCGAATCATTAAAGGGCAATTTTTGCACACTCTATCAACTAACACACACCGGCCCAGGGGGTTCGAAACCCGAATCACAAACTTAGTAGACTCAACAAGTAGAGTCTTGCTGGATACTAATGTTTCACACACATAAGAATGAGTTGAACCAGGATCAATCAGAGCAATTACACTAGTATCAAAGAGAGTGAATATACCGGTGATGACATCTGAAGATGAAACCTCCTCTTGGGCATGAATGGCATAGGCTTTAGCTGGCACCCGGGCCTCTGATCGAATAGCCGCATCTGAAGTCCCTCTCTGAGTGCCACTTCTACCTCCTACATTACGAGGTAGTCTACCTCTAGCTGTAGTACTGCTCGATCTTGCACTCTAAACATTTTCCTTTTCAGTTGTCCCCGGGCAATCCCGAATAAAATGATCCTGCGAGCCACACTTGTAGCAAGTGCGACTATTAGATTTGCCCCAACATTCACCAAAATGCTGTCTGCCACACTATTGACACTCGGGCTTATTAGGTCGAGTATTTCCAACACTAGCAATCAAGGTAGCCTAGGAACTCACTGGTGGTCGTTCTCGTATAGAGATTCCTGTGTTAGCTTTGGATCGGCTACTATCATTCTTGAACTTCTTTGATGATGTTTGAGGAAATTTACCCGCTAATCTCTTACGAAAGTCTCCAGCTTCAAACTCAACTTTTCGTTTTTCTTTCCCCAGCTCTTCGGCTTTACAAGCTCGCTCAACAAGTACTACGAACTCATTTATTTCAAGTATGCCAACCAGTAGTTTTATATCTTCGTTTAACCCTTCTTTGAATCTCCGATACATAGCAGCCTCAGATGAAACACATTAACGGGCATAGCGACTAAGTCTCACAAGCTTGCGCTCATACTCAGATACGGTCATATGACCCTATTTAAGCTCGAGAAATTCCTTGCGTTTGGAGTCTATAAATCGTTAGCTGATATATTTCTTACGAAACTTCGCCTGAAAGAAGTCCCAGGTAACTCGTTCCTTTGGAACAACCGATATAAGTGTGTTCCACCAATAGTAGGCAGAATCTCGTAATTAAGATATGGCGCACTTTAGGCACTCATCAGGTGTGCAAGATAGTTCATTTAAAACACGAATGGTATTATCGAGCCAAAATTCAGCTCGCTTAGCATCATCATCATCTTCGGCTCTAAACTCTTGAGCCCCATGTTTTCTAATTCTATCAACTGGAGGCTTGCTTACTCTTTTAGGATTAGTGATCGGGGGTACCACGGGTACTACAGGGGGAGTATTCGGATTCAGGGGTTGTTGAACAGCCGGATTGGCCTAAATATATTGATTGAACCAATCATTCATCATACTATAGAAGGCTTGTTTAGCCCCCTCATCTGGATTACTCGCAGCTAGTCAAGATTCATCCGGCGCGGTCCCTTGTGCGGGAGCAGGCGCTACACTCTCGACATCGTCAGGTATAGCTCGCTCGGGATCAGGATCCATTTACTATACGAAAAAAGTAAACACATTTCACTATCAGAAGTCATCACACTATCATATAATAAAATATGACATGTATAGCTAGACTCACACGCACTACGTTAGTCCAAGAACCGACTAAACCATAGCTCTGATACCAATCAAAGGTAACACCCCTAACCCGTATCTGTCACCGAATTAGGGTTATGAGGTATTACCAAAAAAATACAACTCTCGTATAATCACATAATCACATAGATTTTATTAGCAATTATTTATCTGAATCATACTTCAGAGTTCAATCTAATTTCATTTCAAACATATATCATACTTACAAGCCAATGCACATATCCCAATGCCACACCAAATACCTTATAATACTCATATATATATATAAATCATGAGTTTAATAGTTAAACCATATGCGACATTAAAAATGGTTAATATGAGCAAACTTACATATCATATTCATTTAAGACTAACATACCTATTTTGATTACAAGATCATTCACCAATAATCATATAATTATTCTATCATGCAAACCATCATTTACGGTTATGATCATTAAACTCAAAGTACACCTAGGTCATTAGCATACTAGCATGTATAATAGCGTTTCAATTTGTCTTTGCTTAACTAATTCATTTCAATAGCCATTTTGACATATGCGCATATATATATACACATATATTTGTATATATAATGTCCATTAACAAATAAACAACTGAAACCAATTTCTTATTCAAATTATAGCATAACCACAATTTCAGGTAAATTTAAATAAAAGCCAAATGTACATATACCATAACCAAATTATCAAAACCAAACACTCAAACGTTTAATTAAGAACATATAAAATCAAGTTTAAACCAAATGGTCAAACCATTTTCACAAGGTACCATGGTCATTGTTCTTCAACTTTTATCTAAATAAAAGACTAATTAAATAAAGTACATCACTCACATACATATATACCATGAAATGAACCTTCAAATTAAACTTATAACAAGGCCAAATATCCACAACATTAATACCATGACCAATATTACCAAATCATACTCAAACATAGAAACATAGCCATTTTCGCATGGCATATATATATACATATCATTCGAACACAACCCAAGGGACATAGTCTATACATGCCATAAGTTCAAAAGAGATACAACTTATAGAATACCGAAGTTAGGTGATAGTGCGATTGACTTCGACGAAGATCCCTGAGCACGAACTAACCTTCAAAATCTATAAAATAGTCAAATGAATACAAACGGTAAGCTAACTTAGCTTAGTAAGTTTTAAGCAATGGTAAACATATACAACTAATCATTTTCAAATTTAATCAATTAAATTTGATCCTCAACTAACTCATAACCGTATATACATATAACGTTTCATCATTCAACCTTTATCATATTCAATAGATCTCAAAACCGAATGCTCATGAACCATTTATCCATTCCGAACAAGTCCAAAAATTAATAATCTTACCTCATTACTAAAATTTCATAAATAAAACAACTTACCTCATTAGTACTAAGTCATTCAACAATCATGTATTACTTACCTATGTATCATCACTTGATTACCTCCATTCATTTGTTTAGGTCTCTGACAAATTTGTAAACCCACACACATAGTGCAATTCACGTAACGTATCGCACACTTAGTGCCGTTACTTTGATAAAGTGCACACATAGAGCCAAATACTAGTAATGTATCGCACACTTAGTACCATTACTTGTAATGTATCGCACACTTAGTGCCATTACGTATTTTCCGCACAATTTGTGCCAAACGATCGATTTCGCACACACAGTACTCGGTATTAAAACTCGCACACATAGTGCCTTTAGCTGATCTTTTCCTCAAGCATTTAAACACATATAATTTCATTTTCATTCACATCTATACACAATTAAATGCACATGTTAAAAAAACAATTCATTCCTCCATCTCAATACCATCACATTCGATAATCTTCAATACACATATATACATATAACCACCTATTCGAATATAATCACTTCCTTATCCTTTTCGTATATAAATTCATCCAACTCAATGATCAAGTCTTATAGTTATACATATAAATACCAACTTTAGATTCGACCAATACATCGTAAATTCAATAACTCATTCGGCAAATTGAAATTAAACACACTAGTATTTAACATATGCACATTAATATAGGCTAAAATTCAATTTTTTCCATTTGCTTAAAAACTTACCTCGAAAATCGACGGATTTGGTTTTCCGACTTTTCGATTATCGTTTTCTTTCCCCGATCCAATCCCTATCCTTTTTGTTCTTGATCTAAATCAATTTCAAATTAAGCTCATTCAACATATTTTCATTCAATTTAGTCCCAAAACACATAATCTAGCATATTTACACTTTTACCCCTAATATTTACAATTTTACAATTTAGTCCCTATTACATAAAACACAAAATATGCAAAATTTAGACATACTCCTTTAGGGCCGAATATTCATAGCTCTTATACAAACTTATACATTTCATAAATTTCACATTTTGACCCTTCAAATTACAATTTTCACAATTTAGTCTTAATTACTCAAAATCATCAAAATTTCTAATACAAAACATGTTAATCTACAACATAACTTTAATATATAATCATCAAACATCACAAAGCACAAGTTTCCATCCATGGCCGAACATCATACATGCATTAATCTCAAAAATTCTAACATGGGTCGGATAGTATTCGAAGGAACGATTTCAAAAACGTAAAAATTATCTAAAACCGAGCTAGTCTCTTACCTTAATCAAGCTTGAATATAACCGAAACCCCTTGAAGCATATAAAGGCATATAAAAGCATTTTGCCGTCCACTATCATTATAAAAAGGAAAATTTGCAACATAAAACCTCCTCAATATAAAGACACATTGACTTAACCTCTCAATCAAGCAAATGGCTACTTTCACCACTTATGTAATTTAGTCCTTTTCTTTAAATTAAACACACAAATGAGCAAATTACTTCACGAAATTTTTGTGCATGCTCACTCATAAATCATAGATACTAAATTTAATATAAAAATATTCTATAGATTCGGATTTGTGGTCCGGAAACCACTGTTCCAATTAGGGTCAGAATCGGGCTGTTACATACTGGGCCTACGACACACTCGTACGACATTCTGTCAGTGCCTTTGATTTCAACTTCGACATGCCGGTGTTGAACCCCAATAACAGATACAATAGTACACCGTCAAGTTATAGGTTAGGCTAAACAAAAGTGATTTTGGGATTGACATCGAATTTACAAAAACAAATGATCTACTCCCGACAACCTCAACTGACGAGGGCACATCCAAACTAGACTTGCAATCGGGGTTGATAAAAAAGAGGGACATGAGTACGAAGAGAACTAAGAGAGGTGTGAAACCGATAATGATCTAATACAAGAGTAGGAATTAGATGTTGTAGAAATTGTAGTATTTTCAGAACCAAATCCCATTCCTACTGAACCAGAAGACGGTGGATTTGACGGTGAAGCTTCAAACATTGCTCGATGAGATGACCCAGGTTTCACGATGTATGAACCCCCACCCCATGTGCGTACTGTCAATCTTGCTACTGAAGGTGGTTTAGAATTCCCAAACCTCCTTCATAGAAGAATAGGGCATGCAACTTCTTCAACAAATTTCGGCCACTTAAAGGTTAGGATGAAGTTTGACTCCAAAGATACTTTTGTAGCTGTAGTCAAGCGATATAGCATATAGTTTGGCGTCAAATTTATCGTTACATTGTAACACCCCTAACCCGTAACAATCGTCGATTTAGGGTTAAAAGATATTACCGAACAAATGAAATATTTTACAGACATTTTATAATAAAATTCAACCAATTGGATCAAAGTATCCCTTAAATAGGTCAACGAGACACCAAACATGCTTTAGAATAGGGCCAGGACTAAACCGAACACATACGAAAATTTTTAGAAATTAATTTTTTTCTAAGTTACAGAGGTCACACGCCCGTGTGGGCAGGCAATGTGCCTCCCACGGCCTCAGACATGCCCGTGTGTCTAAGTCGTGTCAAAATAGGGCATACATACTGACTTGTCCCCACGGCCTGAGACACGCCCGTGTGCCTCACCCATGGTCGACACTGACTTGCACTACATGGCCAGTCACATGCCCGTGTGTCCAGCCCGTGGTCGCTACTGACTTGATCCACATGGCCAGTCACATGCCTGTGTGTCTTGCCCATGGTCGATTCTGACTTGTTTTAAATTGCAATCTCGAAGGACACTATTGAGCCACACGCCTATACATGCCATATTTAACTATATTCACATTCAAAAGTAGCAAAGTAGAGTTTGATAGCGTGGTGATGATCCTCGACGATTCTCGAGCCTTTTGTAGCTTTGATGATCTGTAAAACAGAGTAAACACACACAAAGCAAGCTTTCCAAAAGCTTAGTAAGCCATATACAAATAAACTTAACATATAATTCACATTATAATATCAATACATGAATCATTAACATTTATCAATAGCAAATTCATAATTCTTCATTGGCTCATTATTTAGCCATTGCTTATAAACCATCATATCTCCATCTATCTCATTTGCTCTTATCACATTCATTCATATATCACATTTTAGCTCATTGCATCTATATACGTATTTACTCACCTTTCATACCTATTCAAAGCATATACATCAAACGTACCTGAAACGGATGTACAACTCACATAGTCATTCAGTTCTCGAACTTGCTTGTTGAACAGTTCGGAATCAAATAGGATACTCAGACTGCTTGGAATAGTCGTACAATGCCAACGTCCCAGACGTGGTCTTACATGTAACCGAATATTGATACCACTGTCCCAGACATGGTCTTACACGAATCAATACGATGCCAATGTCCCAGACATGTTCTTACACATAAATCTCATATCGATGCCAGCGTCCCAGACGTGGTCTTACACGAAATCTCGAATCAATGCCATCGTCCCAGACGTGGTCTTACATGATATCACATATCGAAAACCTATGTCATGACATATGTAATCTTATCTATTCCTAGGTTCGTATGGGACTTTTCGGATACTGATACATTGTCGTTACTTTCTCGAAATTCAAATACTTATATCATCTCGATCTTATTCATCACAAATAGATTTCATAGTTACATAAATAAGTCTATTTGAATGCATTTATTTGTAAATCGACTTACCTCGGATTCGAGCAAATAAACGGATTCGGCTATTCAATTACTTTCGATTCCTACGATCTAAATCTATTTTCTTCAGTTCTTGATCTATACATATTCAAATTTAATCCATTTATTCACTAAATCATTCAATTCAATCCAAAAACACATATTTAGAGCAATTTACAAATTAGCCCTCACATTTTCACATTTTAACATTTTAGTCCATATTTCACAAAATCACAAAATACAAAAAATTTCAATACACCCATGCTTAGCCGAATTCTCTATAGGTCCCTAGCAACCCATATTTTTCATTTATTTCACAATTTAGTCCTTCAAAATATTATTTTCTCAATTTAATCCAAATTACTCAAAATCATCAAAAATCCAAAGATAAAATATGTTAAGCTAACACATATATCTCATATTTCATCAACAATCATCACAAAACTAATGAATTCATCAATGGCACTTTTCAAAATCTTCATCAATTTACAAAATTAAAACATGGGTTTCAAAGTACTCGAAGCAACGATTACGAAAACGTAGAAATTATCAAAAACCGATCAAAATCCATACATTAATTTAGCCAAACCATAGCCGAACCCTTGAAAGCTTTTGTTCTATATTTTTCTTTCAATATTCGGCACAAAGATGATGAAATAAAATGTAATTTTGGCTTTGTCTTTTAATTAATATAACTTATTAACTATTTTACAAATTTAACCTTTATAAAACCTTATAAAATTCATGCAAAATGTGGACATAAATGTCCACTAACAATAACAAAGGTATATTATCCACTTAAGGACTTCATAGGCATTAAGCCATATCAAATTAGCACTTAATCAATTAGAAAGCTACTTTTACATTTTATGCGATTTAGTCCTTTTCTCAAATTAAGCACACAGACGAACAAATTAACTCACGAAACTTTAACACATGTTTAATAACATACAGTAGAAATAAAAAATAATATTAAAATATTCTTCTAACTCAGATTTGTGGTCTCAAAACTACTATTCCGACTAGGTTGTAAACCGGACTGTTACGTACATGCTCATGATCCAAGAAATATGAGGTGAAGTGTTTAATGTATGGAACATGATGTACATGGAAAATTATGGCGTCTTTGAGGAAGAAGTCGGTGTTTTGGACGATTAAAAAGTTTATCTCTCCTGATAAATGTGTTGCAGCTGGTATGTTGACAACATCGACTAGAATTTTGACATATTTTTCGACATTGTATTACGTCTGGGACCCAATTTATTATTTTCTAGGCATGTTGAACGATCATCTGAAATTGGATTTGGACATGATATCTAACTTTATATTACCCATGGTCAAAGAGATTTCTAGGATTCCAGTCCCAGTTTTGATCGCACACATCAATAGTGAGTTCGATTACACTGTGTCCTACCACAAGACATGGTTGACAAAACAGAAGGCATTGGAAAAAATGCATAGCGGGTGAGGGAAATCTTACAATGAATTGTGGCAATGATGTTAGGTACTGGAGTGATACGTACCAGGTTTCGTAACTGAGCTGTAAACGGAGCTTGTGTATTACGATGATCACTTGGACCCTAGAAAGACTTTTCCATCATTTTTTCTGGATTTTCAATCAATGCATAACTATATTCCGATACTGTAAGCCACTTGTCCAAATTAATGGCACATTCATGTAGAGAAGATACGAGCATCGATTGTTGTTAGCTGTTAAATAAGATGGTAATCGAAAAATCCTGTCAATAACTTTTGCAATAACTCCTGAAGAATCCAAAGATGACTGAGATTTCTTCTTAACTAACCTGAGAAGGCATGTTGTGCCACAACCCAATGTATGCATCATATCCTATAGGGGCACTGGAATATAAACTACACTTGATAGATGTTTAAGCCTATAGGATCATGCTCACCATAGATATTGTTTACGTCATATAAGGTCTAACTACATGGGTCGATACTATAAGGATGTAGAGTGACAACATGTCATTAATATGGGTACAATGTGCATAGTATTTCTTTTATGTATAATAATTTAACATATACATTTGGGTCGCGTTTCTTGACTATAATATTGATTGTCGTCGACAGGGTTTGAACTCATCCAACATTGATTCCATGAATTGTTGAAGAGACTACAGGCTGTAAACTGACAGGGTACGGTGTACCTCGGTAGGATACCCAATGAGCAGTGGATGCAATCGTATGATGAAGGACTACGATACGGGCTAAAGGGGACGTGTCATTTTTCGGTAACCTCGATGGTCAAGGGAATGTATTTTCAATTAGTAGCTTTGTTTCCAAAGCGGACTGAGACGTACATGAGACAGATAAAGGGCGGTTTCATTTGGTGCGAGTCAGTGTTGAAAAATATTGGGGAAAATATAGAAAGAGAGAACTTAATATCTTTAGTGTGTCACTTGCGATGAAATCTAATATTTAGGGTTACAGAGTCCTATAGACTCGATCAATGAGTTATCGGGGGAGCGTACCGCGTAGACTTGAGACAAATGACCTATGACCATGGGAGATTTCAAGCACTTTGTTATCCATGCGCACATACAATTGTAACATGTGCCTCGACACATGTAGATTACATAACCTACGTTGGTGAAGTTTACAAACTTGAACGCACATATAATGTTTGGAAATCTGAATTTCCACCTGTCTCGAATGAAAGCATGTGGCCGCTTACCTCGCATGCTCCTTTCAAGTTGGTACCGAATAAGAATTTACGGCGCAACCCAAAAGGTCGACTGAACTCAACTCCGATATGAGACAATGTGGATATTCAAGAGTGGAGAGGCACATCGAGGTTATTGGGTTACTGTTAGGGGTGAGTATTCGATCAAGTCGAGTCAAATCGAGTAAAAAAATTTCAAGTTAGTCGAGTTGACGAATCCTATTTTATCAACTGGATTCAATTTGAATTTTTTCGAATCAAGTCAAAAAATTTCGAGTCGAGTCGAGTCGAATTAACAAATCTTATTATTTATACTCAATGTTCCATTTACATGGACCGATTATTTTACAAGTAGATGAAGTGCAAGCTTTTATATTAATTTTGAGTAAAGGAAAAAAGGAGAGTGGGGCGATTCGGAAAGGAAAGTAAGACTAATGGGTAAACATTTATCAAAACAATGTGGTTTTGCCTTTTAACTTGATAGTTTTGACTTTCAACTTTAGAAAAAGGTAAACATTTATCAAAACGACGTAATTTTTGTCTTTTTTTATTTTAATTTTCGGATAACTCGAATTAGGGGTGAGCATTCGATTGAATCGAGTGAAACCGTTTGAGTTAAATTAGAAAAAAAAATAATGTTAAATTAAAATCTTATACACTATAACTATTTCCATGTTAGAACACAAAAATTTGAAACAATATATATTTGAAAATATTTTTTAAGCAAAATAATAAAAAAATAAGATATTTTAGTATGATAAACTTGAATCATTAATCACTTATTTAGATCCTAAAATTATTATTTTATTAAATTTATATTTTTATACATTTTTTAAAAATTTATAATTTTTTTTAAAATATAAATTTTAGAATTTCTACAAAAATTTTGAATTTTAAAAATTATTTTCAAATTTTGAAAATTACTTTGTAATTTTTGTTAAGATAGAGACCAATTTGTTTATTTTCAAAATTGACAGGGACCAGAACGATATTTATACTAATACGTTATTCGAATTTTAAAAATTCAACTCGACTCGATCTCAAAATCCAAAATTTCTTATTCGAGTTGACTTGAATAATTCGAATAACTCGATTCGATTAATTTGAAATTTGAAATATTTTCAATTTTTTCGAATCGAATTGGATTTTGCTCACCTCTAGTTACTGTAGGAACCTAGAACATACGAAGCCAACATTGTTGGAAAAGCGGGTTTGGAAAATAAATCAGAAAATAAATTTAGGGAAAATAAAGTTTTAAAATTATTTTCAAAATAAGATCTTGGTTGTGATATCTAATGTAATAAACACTTAAGCTAAATTGTCCATTTTTTATTTATCTAGGATGAGCATTTCGACCGAGTAGTTTTCTTCTCTATCATCAAGCTCACGTTTGCCGAGTGTGGGCTCGCTTCGAACCAGAAAACTTTTAACAAAAATTACCAGTGAGGTAATTTCATAATTTCTCTAAACTTTTGGGTTAAGTTGTAAATCAGAAAAATATTTCTAGAAATTTTCTAAAATAATCTCTTTAGAGAATTTTGTTTCTACAACTTTCTCTTGGATTCACATGTGCAAAATAATAACCCAAGGCTCTCTTTATATAGGGAGAGTTTAGAGAGTTCAACTACGATTAAACTTAATCACTTTAATATTAAATTTAACCTAATATTAAATCTTATTAAAATAATAGAATGTTTCTATAAGATAAATATTTAATATTAAGATAATTATTTTAATATTAAATTAATAAAATACTATTAAGATAAGTATTAAATTTAATTTAATATTAAACTATTAAAATAATATTATTTTTGGAATAATTAAACTGAAATCAAATTCTCTGGTAGAGTCTTAATAGGAGTGTAACTTTTCTATTACTCAACCACCGCAGGCCAACTGCTGTCGGCCACCAGGACGCCACTATCCCTAGTGATGCAAGTGCGGCACCCTTATGGCATCCCGAGCCAGTTCAGCTACTACCGGTTTGGTCCAGGTCAATGACAACCCAACCAGTTCGGGTCAGTGACAACCCAACCAGTCCGGTCTATCAACCGGTTGGACTGTCGGTTCGGTTTCACATACCTGGCTCAATTCGACCAGTTTTTGGGTCTTGGTCTCGATTTTGGGCTCTCGAGCCCAATTTACGATCTTAGGTCCAATTTTCAAGTTCAATTACCTATTGGGCCAATTGTCTGACTTGAAAATTAATTTCCAAAAATATCATATTAATTTTAATTAATTTGATTAATTTAGTTTACTTGATCAAAATTAATTTTCCCAAAAATCACTTAGATTTTCCAAATTAATATTTCAAGAAAATTCTTTAATTAAATTCTCTAGTTGAACAATTCTCACGACCACCTAATTTAATTTCACATGAAATAAGTCAACTTCATTAAATTATTTCCAAAGCTATAGAATTTTCTTCCGATTCAAATGCAGTTCAATCGAGCTTTTGTTGAGCTAGCGGAGGGACCAATCGAACATATACAATTAGGCTATAGTAATTGCAATTATGTCCAGAAGCATTATTCCGGTAATTCGAAATTACTTAATCATGGAGTCAGTCCACAAGAAGTAACATGATTGAAAACTCCTTATTGTATACTCTTTATGAAAACAATTCATCTAACTGTTTTCTCCAATGACCTCATCATGTGTGTGTTACCCGCATATGATATCCTTAATTTCTTTGAGTTAAATCCGTTCACTCAATACAATCCTATTTTATCTCATTTTCACCATTCTGTCTTCTTAATGATTAATATGACCACTGTCAACAAATGATTGTGATAAATTGTTTGTTTGAGAATAAGCAACTTGTGACCACATTCTATATTTATCAATCCACACAATGTCAATGAAAGAATATCATTAACTCTTTAATTGAGCTACGAATTCCACAGTTGCTAGTAAATTCATGCCATACACAAGTCATGTACCCAACATACTGGCTATGGGCTCGATCATGTTTAGAGCATAAGTCCCCACTTATATGAAAGCACATGTGTAACACCCCAAACTCGGCCTAGACGTTATGGCCGAATCTGGCGATGTCACATGGAATGGAATTTTGAAAACTAATTTATTATGATAAAACTGTGTTCATTTTATTACTCTTATTGATTCTAGAAATCGCTTGCTCATCTAGTCGATTGCTTAAAATATAATTCATTGTGAAAGCTTTAGAAATAATTTATTTTATGAAAAACTGAGTTAATTAAGTAAATTTGTCCATTTTAGAGAAACCCCTTTATTTTCGAGAAAACCGTTTAAGGGATCGAGGGTTTAGAAAAATACTTTAGCTTTTGAAAACCGAGTCTTCCTACTTCCAGCAGTTATGAATCCATAAAAACCATAAATAAAAACCACATTTAAGCAAAAGTCCCAAAAAGTCCGCGGGTTACATCAAAATAAACCAATAATCGTGAAGCGGAATAAAAACCATGAAAGTCCAGAACCGTGGTTACTGCCGAGTCCTCTGCCGCACCGATCCATCTAATGCTGGGGATTACCTGAACAGATTAAAAGGAAAAGGATGAGTTTTCACAACTCAGTGTGTAATCTCCATTGAAAACGTGTACATAGCATAATATCAGAAAACAGTTATATATTTACAGTTCAGATCTGAGCCCATTACAGTATCGGTGTGAACCTTAGCCCACCCAGATACAGAATGAGATACAATTTAAGGCCTTAGCCTATCAGATATAATATGCAGAACATAACAGAACAGAACAGAATATCAGATTCCTACCCACCAGCCTCTACACACCTTCTTCGACCAACCCTACACACCATGTGGGCATAAAATCAACCCACCCATCCCTACACACCATGCTGTACCGAACTGCGGCACATAATTAGATAATTGCAGCTGAGATGTTAGATAACAGGCTTAATAGCCTTTCAGATACTTCTTCCAATATCATCAACCCACCCCAATGTAATGCAGCATACAATCAATGACATGCTATAATGCAATTAACATATCACACATTTAAATCAGTATATATGCTAAGTACAACATGCTTAATACATATACCACATAATCGGATCACGTAGTTAGGGGTTTAAGTAATACTTACCGACCTTACAGTAGGTCCACAGTTGACTTGGGCGACCCGTGCAACCTTACAGATTAGTTCAGAAAAATGGGCTCGCATACTCATATGGCTTGCCCGTGTGGCCTACTCGGCCCAAATTGGCATCCACATGGCTAGGCCCAGAATTTTACACGCCCGTGTGGTTCACCCGTGTAGCCCACACAGCCCAATAGGTCAAGCTCGTATGTCACACACGGCCTTGCCCTGCCATTCCACGACCGTGTCACTTGCGCACAACCTGGCTCGTCGATCACACGGCCGTGTTGTGGTTCATAGCCTTGCACACGGTTTACCACAGGGCCATGTGGCATTAACAGAAACATTTTTTGGCTTTCATCGATTCTCGTTTTCTATGTTTCCCGGTACACACCTGTATTATTTTTACTGCTAACCCAATTACGAGCACTCCAGCACCTAAAGTTGATAATCCCGAGTCCAAAATCAGTCACTTAAAACGAGTTATTAGGAACAGATAAAACCAAAATCCCAACGAAAACCCCTATCGTTGAGCGGACACTGAAAAACACGTGCTTATTCGGCACAGTTTGGGAATGAAAGCCACTTACAGAACTCCTAAACACGAAAACACTCCTCTTTAGTAATCATTCATGAGGAACAGATAAAATTTAATCAAAAGCATAACCTACCGACCGCAAGCTAACATAGAATGGAAGAGATGGAAGAGAAAACGAAATCAAAAGCGAAGGGGGTGGGGGCAACAAAAGAACTCAGCAGCAAACAGTGGGGAGAAGATGAAGAAATCGGTACAGAAGAGAGGAATTTTGATCAAAATTGCAAAAAGGAAAGAAGATTGAGATGGAGAAGACTGAATATCATGATAAGCACCCAAGTCCATTGTTTTTCTCCCTCACTTCCCACTACATCTCTAATTCTTAGCATTTCACTACACTTTAAACTCCTACACGACCCTAATAGCAAAAAAATAATGCTCATGCAGTAACTCGAACACAAGACCTTTTTCATCCCAACTCTCCTCTTAACCACCAGACTAGCAGGCCCATTCTAACATAAACTTACCAACACTAAAACTTAAGCCCACTGGACAAGCGTAAGGCTTTATCATTTAGGAACATAAAATTATGTTCAAGTCAAGGCTTGAACCCAAGACTTCTCAGACACTCTTGGAACACATAACCATTGAAGTAGATGGAAATTGTGTAACAAAGCCGAAATTAAGAAAATTGGGGCGTTATAACATGAGTTGCATACGTATGGTCATTGACTAACTCAGGATTTAGATAAATCACACCCTAAATGCCACAAGTGAATTAATTCACAAATGGATTCAGAATTAATTCATCTTGGATCAAGTTCAATGTATCATTCTACCAATGAATACATCTATGTCTCTACCCATGGAGTCAACTTCTCTGATAGCCAAGACAGTCATCTCCCCAATTAGAATTGTAGATGCCATAATAATTCTTCTTAGTATTTGAACCAAATGCTCACTTTGGTTCTTTTACGAGATTACAGACTTATTTAGATTATCTACTGAAATAAGTTATCTTTCTCGTAATGGAAACGTTCTTACAATGCTTCAGTTTGAACTTAGACAATCAATGATCTAATATTTTCTTGTCACAATTTAGCTATGCATGCAAAATGTGAAAGACAAAAAAATACAAAAAATATAATAGTGAAATGTGAAATTAACTTTATTTATTTATTCATTGTTCAAATAAATAGAAAACAATTACATTTTACTACAATATGAGCACATTTCCCAATAAACATGTCTACACCTCATGGGAACATCGAAGAGAAGAACTAATTAAGACACTAACTAATTCATTGGTAAACATTAACTTATTCGTTTATTCATTAATTTTTTCTATAAATTGTAAGTTAATATTAATTATTGAAGTTAGATATATTACAATATGCAAGACAAATTTTTATCCATTTCTCGTACCTTTTCAGCAAATCTTTGCTTTTTGAAAATATTATAATTAACAAATGGACGAAGAAAAACTTAAATGAAAAAGTAATAAAAATTAAAAAAAATAATTCGAAGTCACCATACGATATGGTACAAAGCAAACCAATTAATAAATTTATTTCATAGATTGTAAATAAGTGTGCATTTGAGATGTAAAACAAAGTATACAATTTAGGAAAAATCACAAATAACATAAGCATCAGTATTCCGAATGTGTGCCACAATTGGGTGGGCATCGGGTACACCTAAGGTTTTGTCACACTATTTGGGTTGGCGGCTCCTCATGTAACCCTTAAACCCGACCTAGATATTATGGTCGAATCTCAAAGATCACATTGGCCATGTTGATGGAGCAAAAAAAAATTTTAAATACTTTCTTTTGACAGTCGTCATCCTTTAAAATTAGTATTTTTTTATTTACTTAAGAAAAACTAGGTAGTGTCTATAAACTTCCTTCGGAAAGAATTTATCAGAAATTAATTAACTTAGAAAAAAATCGAGTTTTGAATATTTATAGAAATCGTACTATTTCAAGGAAATGTCGCAGTAAAAAAAATAAGTAAATCTCATTTGTTGATTTAAAATCGCAATTAATTGAATAGATAGATTTGAGTTTTGAAAAATGAAGTATTGAGTTTGAAATAACAACAGTGAATTGAGTTTGTCTTTTAGGTTGAAAATCTAGTTTTTCTTACCAAAATTATAAACCGTCTTAGATGATAGTTTAAAAAAAATCCAATCATGCAATATCGTCCAAAAACCTAAAATCAAAATAAAAAATCCCAAGCTACAGTCTGAAATAATTAATAACAGTCCCAAAATACCAAATCATAAAGTATGATAGTTTATTCAAAAATATCCGAGTGCATGTCCGTAAGCCAAGCCCATATCCTTACCTCGATTATGATTTGAAAAATTAGAAATTTAAAGGGGTGAGCTTTTTAAGCCTAGTGTGGGTAAACATATATAGCAAAAAAAATTATGACATAAATCATAAGTATAACATAACATATTTATGGAAATACAATTGACACATATACATATCAATATACATATCAGCAATGTTGATGCAAAGCTTTTTCAGAAACAATGCAACTTTTCAGAAAACATTTCCTACCCAACTCCGTTAACACCACAATCGAGTTTCACAAGAACTCGTCCATCCAATAACACACCAATAATGTGGACAATCCACCAGATAATGCAGTTAAGCTTCCAGATATAGAATATCATGGTTGAGCCACCATATTTGCAAATATACTGCCAGATAATGTGGTTAAACTACCAGGATATGCAGATTATTAAACAGCTAGAATACTTCTACCTTTCAATATAATCCCAACCCCATGCATGTGGTGTGGTATACAGAAAACAAGTTTTCATTAGGCATGCTTTACATGCGAATCAGACTTATATTACAGATCAAACAACGGGCATTGCTTAACATGCGAATCAGATTATCAACAGAATCAGTGGCACGATTATTTTTTAGGCTTATCACATAACACCATATAGTCACAATACATGAGTGTTAGGAAATAACATGATATCTCATTTAACAGTAAAACATAAAATCGCATTCATAACATCCCAGATCTGAAGGTTCAGAATCACTTACTTAGAATCCTCCTTTTTAACGGATTTATCAATCTTTTTGAATACATAGTGTATTCGCATATTTTCGTGTTTCAGATTTGCTTATACAGTTATTTAATATTAGTACAATTGTTTTAATTAACAAACAATTTCACATATTTTAAATAGTTTAAACCTACACTTGGATTCATATGTCCCAACGATATCAATTCTGTTTTCCAATTCTAAAGGAGTGGATCAGTCCTTGAATCTTTAGATTTGATAAAATTTAATACCACATCAGTATATTAACATTTTCATGTAACAGCCCAATTTTAATAGTGTCGGAACAGTGATACGAGATCACTAAATCTGACAAAAAGGTTAGAAAACTTTGTTAATCGATAATTATAAGTTAAGTGTGATTTTAGAAATATTTTAAAATTAGTGAATTTTGTGAACTAAAAGAATTAATTAGAAAAATTGGGCCAAAAATGAGGTATTGAGACCTCGAATTCATAAAGTGAGCCATAAATATTTCTAAAAATATTTATGGAGTGTCATTAAGTTATTATTAAAGTTTAGTTGAGAAATTTTAACATCTGGGTAGAAAATTAAATGAAAAGGATTAAATTGAAATGAAAGTAAAAGTTAAATTATAGATTAAAAGAAATTATAAAGGACCAAAATGGCAATTATACCATTTTATATAGTTGAGGCGGTGTAACTTAGAAAAATCTGAGATTTTTAAAGTATATTATTATATTATATATTTATATTATATTATTATATTATATTATTATATTATTATATTATTATATTATATAATAAACAAAAGAAACAAAAAAAGAGAGGAAACAGAGAAGAAAAACGAAACAGAGAGCAGGGGAAAGAAAGAAAAAGAGAGAAAAGAAAGAAGAAAAGGGAAAATTAAAAGTTTGAAGCTTGGAAGTTTAATAGGTAAGTTAATTTAGCCCCTTTCTTTTAATTTTGATGTTTTATAAGTTTTAGAACAAAGTTTTGATGAATTTAAATTGAGGTTTTTGGAGTTTTAAAGTTTTTGAACATAGCATATGATGAACAAAATGATGAATTAGTGGTTTAATTGAAAGAATTTGAAGTTAGAATTGGGTAAAGGATTTAATTGTAAAATAAGCTATAAGAAAACTGTTTTAGGACAGCAGCAGTAGGGTAATTTTGAAAAATCACTAAAAATTGTAGAAATGGAATTAGAAGCTGAGTAAGATATGAAATTAAATCTTATAGAGTCTATTTTCATATGAAAGAAACAAGGAAAGCAAAGGAATTCTGTGTTCTGAGATATTTATATTTTTGTGAGACAAGGTCAGAATGAATTCGGGTTCCCCTATTCTAACTTTAGAAAATCATCAAAAATTGAATAAAAATAATTAGGGGTTTAAATTTATATGTTTAGAATCCTGAATGAGTCTATTTTCAATAGAAATAAACAAGAACATCATCTAAATCTTGTATAAATAGATAATTAATTTTTAGTAAAGAAGGGTCAGAACTGCCAGATAGCAGAACAGGGGTGACTTTGACGAATAAACTGTACTAATTGGCTAAGCTAAAAATTCTGAAAATTTTATGGTATGAATATATGTGAGTCTAGTTTCAGGAAAAATTAATGATTCTTCATTTGGAGTTCTGTAGCTCTGGAAATAAATAATTTAGTGACTATGACTCAAATGGACAGCTTTGAATATACTTATGAGTAATTAGTGAAATTATTGATAATGTTACTTATAGCATGTTATATACATTAAGGATGTGGAATGGAGAGGAGGAGGAGGAAAATATGTATGAATATTCAGCTAGCATGGTTAATTTGTAATGTTTTAGGCTCAGGACTAAATTGAATAAAAGTAAAACTTTATGATTAATTTTGTAAAAATGTGGAAATGACCAATTTGCATGAAATAGATTATTTTATTATTTAAAATTACAAAATTGAATGAAATTATTAATTTAAATTAAGATCGATTGAAAAATCGATGAAAATAGAAAATTTCCAAAGTGCCCCCAAATCTTGATATTTCTGCAAATTTAGCCAGGTAAGTTCGTGTAACTTAATTATGTGATATAAGGAAATGTAAGTTGATGGTACGTGAAATATTAATATGATGAATTAACTGTTTTATGTTTATGAAGAAACGACAGGTGAATGATATTTATCATGATATGTAAATATGTGATTATCTTTAATATGTTAATACAAGGTAATTAAGTATGTTGAGACGAGTAATAAAAATAAATTTAAGTAAGACATGACGAGAAAAATAAATATGTTTAAGGGACAATATGTTTGATTTTGATTGGTTTCAAATATTAAATAAAAATGAAATAAAATGTCTGATAAATTAATTTGTAATTCCGGTAATGCCTCGTACCCTATTCCGGCGTTGAATACGGGTAAGGGGTGTTACATTTCATATAGATTTTCATACTGGTGATTAAGTGAAAATACTTACTTAATTCGGTTGTCCAAATAATGCATACTTCCAAAATATGGAATATAGATTCGAGCGATTCATGATTATCATTTCACGTATGCATATAAAATATTAACGTTAGAATTGGCCTAATTGAGATGAAAAGAAAAGATTGGAATCAAATGATTTACCAATACTTACGTTATATCGAGAAAACAAAAGGATCTATAATTCCCACAATGACTTGATTAGACAGGAGGATTTGTAACTAACAAGTACAATAAAATAAGAAAATGGTGAATTAGAAAAGGTTGTTGATAAAACATTTCTAAATTTAAAATATAATACTTGAATGAATAGAAATTTGATTACAAAATAAAGGAGGAGAAGAGCAAAAAGAGCAGAGAAAAAATGGTGGAGGACGATGGTGGCGGTACGACAACGGTGGAGGTCCAGTGGTGGTGCTGAGGTGGTGGTTCAGTTGGCTAATAATGGTGGTGATCCGGTGTGAATATGGTGGCTAATGTTAGTATTTTGGTGGCAAATAGTAAAAATGTGGTGGTTGAAGAAGGACAAAAAAGAAAGAAAGGATGAGAGAAAAGTAAAATGAAAAACAAAAGTAAGTTAAGAGTGTCTAGGTGCATGAGACGGCTATGGTATGGTAATGGAGGAAAAATGGCAACATGATGGGACAATGACATGAAAAAAGGGATCAAAGGAAGACATGTAGAGTGAATAAGGGGATAATGAAGGAAGGTTGACTTATAAAAATGGAAAGAAATCTCGTCCAAAAGGCAACAAGGGGTAGACGGCTAAGGGGTGTTGACGGCTAAGGGGTGTTGACCAAGGATTTTATGTCTAAAAAATTTAAATAAAAGATGATAGAGTGGGGGCTTGAACATGAGACCTTAAGGAAACTAATTGCGTGCTTAACCACTAGACTAGTTTAATTTCTTGACATGCACTAACAATTTAAAGTATAAATAATATGGGGCGTGACACCTTATCCGACTTCGTCTTCATCTTCACGTGTACATCCATGTTGATCATCATATTCATCTCCTTCCTCCATGGTTAACTGCGTCCAGGTCCTAGCCGCCCATTGTACATTCCCTTTGTATGAGTCGACAATTGCAAGGATGATTGACTTCGGTAGAACAATGATGCCGGGAGTGTTAGTGACACTATCAGCGGATAATTGTATGGTGTCATATAGGCTGATTTTGGATAAAAGGTAAGAATTGTCAACGATATTGTGTAACACCCCTAACCCACATCCGTCGCTAGAATAGGGTTTCGGAGCATTACCGATCAAACAGACATAATTTCAAAACATTTTATATCATATAATATTCAAGTCCAAATCAATCAAACTCATACATATTGTCCCTTATTCGAGTCCTCGACGCCCAAAATACGTGATAGAAACAAGTTGGGACTAATTCAGAAACTTGTTCCACCATTCTTGCTCGTTCTACCAAATCTGCAAACTCAGTAATTTTGTGCGATACTAACTGTACTCGTAACTTATCACGTAACCCGCGTAGAAATCGCTTGCAACTATCAATTTCAGTCGACACAAACTCAGCAGCATACCTACTAAGTCGTGAAAACTCTCGTTCATAATCAACCACAAACATTTCACCTTATTTCAGCATAAAAAACTCTTGTTTTCTGTCTTCGATATATAGTTCACCAACATATTTTGTAACAGCCCGATTTAGGGCCTAGTCGGAATAGTGGTGCGAGACCACGAATCCGAGGTGAAATTATGAGTTTACAAAGTTTATGTCATGTTTGCATGCTAGTATGAATGTTTCATGAAGCAGTTTTATTAAATTGTGGTGGATTGGTCCAAAAAGGACTAAATTGCAAAAGTTACAAAATATGAGTTTCTAGAAGCTTTTTGTGTGAAATAGCTTTAGAATAGTAATTAGAAGTCCTCAAATAGCAATTTTTCCAAAAATATTATTTTGGAAAAAATTAGCCTTGAGATGGTGTTAAATAGAAATTTTTAAAAGGAAGGGCATTTTAGTCATTTGCCTAATTAGTAATTAAAATTAGGAAAAAGATGAGAAAAATTCACTCATCTTCTTCCTTGTTGCTGCCGAAAAAGTGGAGACACCATAGCTAGGGCTCTTCATTTTTTTCAAGCTAGGGCTCTTCAGTTTTTTCAAGCTTGCTAGTAAGTTCGTCTTAGTCCCGTTTTTGATATTCTTCGTATTTTCGAGTTCTCGTATTATGAATTAGCCATTTCTAGCTATTAAATGAGCTATGATGCATGTTCAAAAATTTACCCATGATTGCCATGCATGCTAAATGATGTTTTATGGAAGTTTATGAAGGTTTGATGCTTGATAAACATCTTTTCCTTAATGAATTTCATGAAAAATGGTAGTATGGATCATTTTGTAATAGTTATAAAATTGGTCATACCTACTAGAAATAGAAAGTATTGATGATTGCTATAGTAGAAAAAATGATTCAGCTAAGCATGAGGTTTAAGGAAATTGAATAAAAATCATTTTACGAGCCTAAGGGCAAAAGTACAAATATTAGAAAGTATAGGGGCAAAATAGTAATTTTGCCAAAGTATGACTTATGAGTCAATTTAGTTAATGGGAGTATTAAATGATCTATTTGTGACGATAGATCAAGAAAAACGAAGCTCCGATCGAAACTGAGGCAAGAACAAAGTCGAGGACTAAATTCCATATCTACATACATTTTGTATTTTGAGGTAAGTTTGTATGATTTCTGATCTTTATTGATTTCTATCATTAAATTGCTTAGTATAATGTCTATTGTATTCATAGAATACTTAATGTTTTGTAAATAAAGAAATCAATGAGATTAAATATTGAACAAGTCCCGATTGAAGAAGAAATGCCCAGGATACTCTATCTATCACATGAGACAAGAAAGTCCGTTTAAGACCAAGCCTAGGCATGGCATCGGCAATCAGGCAGATATCACGTAAGTCCAAGGCAAGCTTGGCATTGAACAGATATCATGTAAGTCCAAGGCAAGCTTGGCATTGAACAGATATCATGTCAGTTCAAGGCAAGCTTGGCATTAAACAGTTATTATGTAAACCCAAGACAAGTTTTGGCATTAAAAAGCTATCAAGAGAAAGAGATTTCATGTAAGTCCCAGCCAAGGCTCGGCATTGACCAGTTCATGAGTAAAAACTTCGTATAAGTCCATGTCAAGACATGGCCTCGAAACCAAGACGATATTTAGTATCCTCGGCTATTTTCAGAAATTCATCGAGCAAAATGGGTAAAGGTAAAATGAGATAACAAGAAAATTTAGAGAGCAAAGTTATTATCAAGATGAAATTGGGTATTAGCTATGTTATGAATGATGAATTAGAGACTATGGTCATTATGTTAAAGTATACTGATCAAGGTGATCAAGTGATACAGGTACCTTGTTTACCTTACAAATAAGAGAATAGTAAGTATCATGAGACAAGTAAGAATCATGTATGAGTAAGTAAGCTTAGTAGCCGAAATTATGATACCATTGTTATGTCAAATGGATTATATATTAAGCAAGTATGTTGATATGTGCTTTGTATGCAAACTTACTAAGCTAAATGCTTACGTCCTTTATTTCTTTCTTTCTATGTAGTCCCGCCAAGCTAAATTGGGGAATTGTCGGAGTCAGAGCTCGTAGCACACTATCAATCTACTTTTTGGTATAGCCAAATTATTTTACTAAGTATGGCATGTATATGAAGCATTCATTTTGAGAATATGTTTTAAGAAGGGCCCTTGTGTAGACTATCAAGTTATTATTCTTTTGTATATGGTTAAATGATTGGCCAAATTGACTATGTATGAATGTTTATTGAGGTTAATATAGTATGTGGTATAGTTTATGAAATATATTGAGTTGATTTTGTTTTCAGGGTGGTAAATGGCTTGGTAAATAGCCTCTAAGTGCCCACATGGTTAGACACACGGGCGTGTGTCTAGGCCGTGTGTACCCTGCACCTTATTATTATTAGTTAAATTAGGCCACCGGTGAACCCCACGGCCGTGTTCATAAGTCGTGTAGGACACACGGTTTGTATATGGGCTTGTGCTCAAGCCGTGTTTATTAAGTCAGTAGCCTCACACAGTTGGTAGACACGGGCGTGTTCAGGCCGTGTGAAAATTGGTAGTAACTCCCCACGGTTGATGACATGGGCGTGTCCAGGGGTACACGGGCGTGTCCCAAGCAACATGGGTGTGTGGCCTCCTGTTTTGGGGAAAAGTTTTCGATTGAGTTTCGAAAGTGTCCAGATATGTGTATGAGGCCTCGTAGGCTTATGAGATGTACGAGCTGGTTAAGAAAGATAAATTTTTAATTCGGAACAAAATTTTAGCCAGTAAGTGCATGTTTAAGTGAGTTCAAGCATGGTAATGTTCTGTATCCAGTCTTAACATCAGTCTCGGGTACGGGGTGTTACATATTTCTTTTGAAATTCCTTTTAGAAGAATTCCCAATTTACATGATCTGCTGATACATGACACATCACTAACTGCCACCAAGTATATGCTTCTCTTTGCAGTAGAGAAACAACACATATTAAACTTTCATAGGGGTTGCATTCAAGTTGTTGCAAGATACGTTTAGTAGATTCAATCTAAATTTCAACTGCGGAAGGATAAAATCCTTTCAATCCTAAGAATTCAGTTGCACCATATTTACGCAATTCTTTAATCGGAGCTCAACGAATAGTAGGGGTAGATGTCGTAGCGGATGTAGTTCCCGCCACTCGCTGAAGAGCATCAGCAATAGCTCTAAGTAACTATGAATCATCTCTTTCCCTAATATTAACTCGTTCAACATTAGGTTGTTGAGTACTAACTAGATTAACACACAGTGTTGCCGATTCAATTTCATCTAATCCATTGGAAACACCATCTCCGATATACATCTCTTGATCAACATCATCATTATAATCATTTGACATTTTCAACTATAAAACAAATATATATATATCAGCATCCAAATCTCGACTCAATTATGGCATGTACCTCTAGACTTAATTTCGAGCTCGATTTATTTTGAGAATCAAATAAACCTACAAAGCTTTGATACCAATAAATTGTAACAACGCTAACCCACATTTTTCGCCAGAATAGGGTTTCAGAGCATTACCAATCAAACAGACATAATTTCAAAACATTTCATATCATATAATATTCAAGTAAAAATCAATCAAACTCATACATATTTTCCCTTATTCGAGCCCTCAAGACCCAAAATACGTGATAGAAACAAGTCAGAATTAATTCAGAAACTCAGAGAATTTTTTGCGAAATATTAAAAATTTTCAAAGCTGCAGGGTTCACACGGCCGTGTGGTCAGGCCGTGTGGGTATTCGAAATAGGGACACACAGCCGTATCCCAGCCCGTGTCAATACCTATGTAACTGTCTAACTTGGGTCACACGGCCAAGCCACACGCCTGTGTGCCAGACCGTGTGCCCTTTCGAAATGGCCTCGCATGCCTGTATGCTAGCCGTGTGTCTCACACGATCCAGTCACACGCCTATGTGTCTGGCCATGTGGACTCAAAATGTACCTTAATCAACAAGTGTACCATTCCCTGCAAGCTTGGACAATAAACAATTCAAAAATTATTCATTTAACCAATTCAAAACACGATCAAACACATCCAAAACATGTCAAAACAATCATCCTAGGTACCTAACCAATGTACCCTCGTTGGTACCACAATTATATCATCAAATCATATCATCAGAGTATCATTCAATTCCAAATTATAAACATACCAAATTTAATCCATTTTACCTAGCTTATGAACACTTAAACACCAAATTAACATGCCATAATAAAACTTCAAATACAAACACATGTATATATGTATATAACCAACCAATATTAACTTATAATCTTATTTACAATCAATCCACAAAATAACTATTAATTAGACACCCTAGGTATATGCCGACACATTTTAAAAGGATAAACATCGCCACGTTTCAGTTTGGGACCGTCGTTGGGTGCTAAATCAACGATCAAAATTAAGTATCTAGCCTGCGCACGGAAAACAAAACCGTACGCTGAGTAAAAACTCAGTGGTATTTCTATAATCCAAATATCAAAAGATATGAAATCAAAAATACTACAATAACCATACCACATTTCATTTATTTCACACCATCTCAATTCTCATACTTGTTATATAAATAGCTTTTCACAATATAATACACATATCATTTAACATCAATCATAATGCAATTTCAATTAATTACCCCTATTAACATGACTCGGACTCGGACGGATACACGGATCCAACCAAACACACCAGTTTGGCACCCAGTGCCTTATCAGATAATTCGAAGTAATAATTTGACACCCAGTGTCTCATCGGCTAAACCGAAGTAAATTGGCACCCAATGCCTCATCGAATTAATCCGAAGTAGTAAATTGACGCCCAGTGTCTCATCGACTCGAAGTTGAAGAAATCCCTGAACTCTTCTAATCTTATGGCATGCCATCTATATCTGACTCAGCCCGATACAGTTAATAGGGTTTAATTTCACATTTAAAAAACAACCAATATCCAATATAAATTTTTCATATAGTCACGTATACACATGAATTCAATTCAATTCAAATAATTAATACAATCCTAATATATATACAATTCAATCAATTTCCATCAACTTTAATTCAATTCAATATCAAAATGCCAAATACTCACCTCGACCACTTACCATAAGCATTAAATCAAAATACAACAATTAATAACTAGATTCGGATTATAGAAATACAAACCAGAAATTCCGAGCTATCCTTCGTCAACTTTATCTTTTCCCTTTTAGTCGAGGGTTCGATAAGACGTTAGCTACGGAATAAAAAAAATAAAAATCATTAATACAACACAATTCAATTTCATATTGAATATTTCAATTTTTACTCAAATATTGCCTAATTTCCAATTTAGTCTTTAAACACCGAGACTAACTTTTATTCTTCACATTTAATTCTTTATTTTTATGCAAATTCCACTTTAGACTAAATTCAACTCCCTATTTTCACGTAAATTCCTAAATTTCAAATTTTTCACAATTTAGTCCCTTTTACACAAAATTTACTATTTTTTCTACAATTTAATCCTTTTTCATTTTTAGTTTGAAAATCTATCAATTTAATTCCTTATACTAAAATTATTCAACATAGACAACACTTAAAAACTCAATAATTTCTAAACTTTTGACATGGGTCGGGTAGTATTTAATACCGGGATTCCAAAAACATAAAAATTACAAGAAAATGGGACTAAATTGACTAACCAATTGAACTTGAAACTTTAAAACCTTATATACAATTTAGTCCTTTTTACCTAATTACTCTTAATTCATGCAAATTCACCTAACCAAAACCTAATTAACTACACAACTAACTTACGATTCTGATTTACGAAAACGGAGTCTCAGAAATGCTTTTTCCGACACCCGTGACTATCAGGTAGTTACATACCAGATGTGCCTGTGTTGCTGGCGACATTGACATGTAATATGAGACGGTGGTGGTGGTCGTGCAAAATATACCCCTAGAGAAGGTGTTGATACAGGGAATGATTGTGCGTGCTATGGTGCTTGTGTAAAATAAATTGATGCTGAAGGTGTTGATGCAGGAAAAGATTGAACGTATTATGTTGCTTGTGTAAAATAAACTGGGTTAGCACAAAAAATATATGAACCATACTGACCGAGAGGTTGGACTGCAATCAAGTCCTCGTGTAGAGCTAGAGCAGATGTTGATCCCCTCGCGACATGTTCTCCTGACCTAGGATTGATGGGCCTTGGTCTTGGCATCCTACGACGACATTGCCTACTCCTTTCTGAAGCTGGTAGTAGATACGACTTGCCATTTTGCCTGAACCAATCCATGTAACTTGGAGATGTCACCAACTCCGGTTTGAGAAATGGTTTACGTGTTGGCAAGTAATCGCACCTACACTGCCAAATCTCGATATACTTCTTGTGGAATGTTGGCTAATCTTCCTCAAGTCTCCCCTGCAAGTTGATATTGTGCAAGTCATCGAGCTTTTGGGGTGGCGACGAAATATGTTACATACACCTAAACTACTATATCACTCGATCGAATTCGTTCATCTCGACCGTTGCAAAAATGATCAATGACATTTTGACGTGCCAAATGTTGCGATTGGCCCAAAATTCAGTCGGGACGTATTATTGAATCCTCGGATCTGCATATGATATCCAAACAAACCGCAGTAAAAATTTGCATCCAAACAAACTATAGTAAAAATTTATAAATTTTAGCACGTGCCCAATATTTAATTTCAAATGCTTGAATAAAAAACCGATAACTTTGAAATTCATAAACTAACCTACTCTTTGTTTTATTGATCTAAAGCTTGTCGAATATCCTCGAGCTCGGTCGGTATACCGTTGTGTCTCGCAGGGTTGCTTCGCTTATTCAAATAATATGTTAATTCAAAATTACAACAATAAAAAATTAAAACGATAATAATATTATCAAATGAATTTTACCATATTACGAGTGAGAATTCATAAGGGGGTCCACTCGAGGGGCATAAAAACGGTAGTCGATATCATGCCCACGATTAAAGAAGGAGCATGCAACCGCTGATTTTAACTTTTCTGGTTTCATCACTTGACACATTTCTCGATACAATGTCGCCAGCATTGCTGATCCCCAACTAAGTCGTCCTGCTTCTTTCAAGTTGGCTAGTAGTAGTAGCCACATTAAATGTACCAGATTTCAAGATTTATTTGGCATAGAGCAGCCCCCTAATCAACCTCAAGATGAATGCGCGCGCGGGTTGTTCTTTTTCAACATTACTCGCGAAAGCCTCGATAGTTTTGAAGTTGTCCTTCAACCATCTCATCTCAATCTGACTATCCCTAAACTTGTTCGACACCTTCTCTAGTAGTTGCTCGCATGTTGCACTACAATCGACACTAAGTATTAACCCCATAACAACTTCCCTATTGACCGGTAGACCGAGTTGTAAACTAACTTCCTTGGGATGTGTGTGTCTCCAGTCTCCATCTTTTGACCAAACCATTGATAGGTGGCGAATCAAATTTAGACCCCTCAAGCATGTGAGCCACGTAAAAAATCTTGCATCTCGCAAGTGATCATAAATGACCTCTGATGCACCTTCACTTAAATTGTTTATGTATGTCTCCAAAATCCGATCTTCGGCCTTAGTATATAAACATAAAAAATTAATAATATTAACAGCATAATAATTAATTATTTAGAATTAAATAATTTAATAATATTTTCTTACTATTTGTAATTGAAAGCCAGATATATGCTTGTCATCCTGACGAATAAACTGATTTGCCATTTTATAAATTATAAGGAATAAAATAAAAAAATCGAAAAGAATCAGATTAAGAGAAAGATTTAAAAAAAATAATTGAGAATTGAGTTGAAAAAGAATGAAGTTTGGATAGGTTTATATAGAAAAAATTATGGTTGTTGGACCCCTCGTAATCGTTGAAAAATTTTACGTTAAAATAGTTACCATTGAAAGGAAAATGTATCTTATAGGGCGCGTTTTTCCTTATTCCCTCAAAAGAAAACAATGTAAATCGGTAAAAAAAAAAAAAAAAGGCATACTTCCTCAATTTTTTTTTTATATTCAGCGTATTTCTAAAAATGAGCTAATGAATTATTTTGATGGGAAAAACCTTTTCAGTATTTTAAAAGCAATGGAATTGATTTCGTTTGTTTGTTGACAATCCACAACCACAAAATAAACATAGATGGAAGATAGGTAGCCTTATAAACTCAAATGCTATTTTCTCTTTCGTATAGTCCATCACTCTACTACACCCAAATGGAAACTTGGTTCTTCATCCTCCTCATCGCTGTCTCCATTTCCCTTATTCTCAAAGCCTTCTTCAACCTCTTCTCTCCTCCCAAAAAGCTTACCCACACTCTCCCTCCAGGCCCTTCCACTTTCCCTATCATTGGCAACTTCTTATGGCTCCGCAAATCTTTCTTCGAAATCGAGCCAATACTCCGCAACCTTCGCAAAAAGTATGGTTCCATGGTCACTCTCCACATTGGTCCTCGCCCCTCCATCTTTGTCTCCGATCGTTCCCTTGCTCACCGGGCGTTAGTCCAAAGCGGTTCACTGTTTTCCGACCGCCCCAAAGCTCTTCCTATTAGCAAAATCATGAGTAGCAACCAACACAACATCAGCTCCGCCCCGTATGGACCGAACTGGCGGGTTTTGCGGCGGAACCTTACATCAGAAATTCTCCATCCTTCGCGTATTAAGTCGTATTCTCATGCACGTAAATGGGTTTTGGACATTCTTTTTGATATTTTGCAATCAAAGGCTAAAACCGGAGAACCAGTTCAGGTTTTAACTCATTTTCAATATGCTATGTTTTGTTTACTGGTTTTAATGTGCTTTGGTGACAAGCTTAGTCAGGAGCAGATCAAAAAGATCGAGGATGTTGTGCGAAGAGGGCTGCTGGGGTTGGAAAGGTTCAATATACTTAACTTTTGGCCTAAGGTGACCAAGGTTTTGCTTCGTAAGCGATGGCAGGAGTTTTTTCAGCGACGTAAAGATCAAGAGGATGTGCTGATACCATTGATAAGAGCAAGAAAGAAAGCTAAAGAGGAGAAATTGAGTGATAAGAAAAGCGATGATTATGTTTTGGCATACGTTGATACTTTATTGGATTTGGAGTTACCAGAAGAGAAAAGGAAACTTACTGAAGGAGAAATTTTTAGTTTGGCCTCTGAATTCCTTAATGCTGGCACTGATACTACCTCCACTGCTTTGCAATGGGTTATGGCAAATTTGGTGAAATACCCTCGTATTCAAGATAAGTTATTTCTTGAAATTAAAGGGGTTGTGGGAGATGGAGTGGAAATCAAAGAAGATGATTTACAAAAGATGCCTTATCTGAAAGCAGTGATATTGGAAGGGCTAAGAAGGCACCCACCAGGGCATTTTGTGCTTCCTCATTGTGTGACAGAAGACACTGTGCTGGGAGACTATTTGGTTCCCAAGAACGGAACTATCAATTTCATGGTGGCAGAGATGGGGTGGGATCCAAAGGTGTGGGAGGATCCCATGGCATTTAAGCCAGAGAGGTTCATGAGAAATGAACAAGTGTTTGATATAACAGGGAGTAGGGAAATCAAGATGATGCCTTTCGGTGTTGGGAGAAGAATTTGTCCTGGATTTGGCTTAGCCCTTCTTCATCTGGAGTATTTTGTGGCAAATTTGATCTGGAAATTTGAATGGAAGGCAATGGATGGAGATGAGATCAGCTTGGAAGAGAAGCAAGAGTTCACAGTGGTGATGAAGACTCCATTGATGGCCCACATTTCACCAAGGAAAGAGATAAGGTCTTGATGTTTCTATACTTAAATTTAGAAATGAGGTACGTGATGTATGCGTGTTCCGTATATTTCTCAGACACGATTCTCTATATTAATATCTTTTAACTTCAATCAATTCAGCTTATTACTATTATATGGAATAATAGCTTACACGTACAACTTTCCATTGCTGGCCGGGTCTGTTCTTGATAAAAATTTAAATCTATTTGATAAATTGGACTCAAAAAATAGATTTAAAATTTTTCTTAAGTTTGGTTAGAATGAAAATGTTAAAGTTTAGAATCAGCCTGGTCTGTTTATATTAATTTTAAAAAATATAATAAATTAAAAATACTAAAAATATTAAAATAAATATTTCTCAATAAATTTAAAAAAAATTTATACTTAAATAATACTAACATAGGTGTTGTCGAAACTATTTTTTCGTTGAAAAACGGGGTCGACTTTAGAAACAAAAATGGAGTTGCCAAGCTGTTGAAACCATTTTTTTCGTTGAAAAACGGGGTCGACTTTAGAAACAAAAATGAAGTCGCCACCAATCTTTTTTTCGAGGTGTGATCGGATCACCTTGAGGTTGATCAGTAAAAACATTTTGATTTATTAAAATAACGATTTTGGCCTACAAAATTCGAGAAAATGGTCCAGGAGTCGGTTACGTATGAGGAAGGATTAGCACCATCGTAACGCCCAAAATTGATACCTAATTGATTAATTAACGTCTTAATATCGAAAATTTGAAAAGATTTTAAAATACGATCCTTTTTGTTTAAAAGAAAACTTTAATAAATTAAATTAGATACTAAGACTCTTTTATTTCGAAGAAGTAAAATGTCACACTCAGTGAGTTAATATACGACATTTGAAATCCTCGAAACTAAACTTGTCTTTTGACTTTTAAAACTCATACATTTAAGTTCAAGAAAGATATTCGGTTATTTGGGTCAAATAAAAAATAGGAACCTAGTAAGTTAGGGCACAATTTCTCAAAATTCCAAATATAGAATATTACCTTTATTTTTAGAAATCCTTACCTCGAGATAATAAAATGTCACATTTAGTGAGTTAGGACATAACATTTTGGATTCCTGAGAATAGATTTTTATTTAACTTATACGCTTTGATTTTTAGAAGGATAATCGGTTCTTTAGGCTCGTCGAGAAAAAATCGAAACCCAGTAAGTTAGGGTACGATTTCTCGAATCTCGAATTAAAAAAAATTGCTTAATAATAAAAAAAATTGTACCGGACAAAGATTAATATAACACGATTTTATAGTAAAATGCAAAAAATAGATTACGGTACTAATATGCATAACAGGCTAATAATAAATGCATTAATGCATGACAATATAAAAGACGAAGATCAAATAACAAGCCGGAATACACGAAAAATAATAATTAAAAAAGAACTAAAGATTTAGCACTAAATGATTAATATTAAACAAATCAATAAACAAATATAGCGTAACAAAAATTAAAAAATCATAATGTTAATAATAATGATGGTAGCATTAATAATAATAAAAAAAATTTGAAGTTTTAAAATATATAAAAAGATATAAATAAAAAAGTAATAAGCTAATAAATGAATAAGTGTATTTAAAATAATTAAGTAAATGAATATTATGGAAATAATAGTAATAATAACAAAGTTATTTAAATATAATAATAATATGTTAACAATAACATTAATAATAAAGTAATAATAATAACATGTTAATATTAAGGAAAGTAACAATAAAAATAAATATAAAATAGTAATAAAAATAAAAATAATAATAGTAATAATAATATTAAAAAATAATAATAATAAAAAAAGTAACAAAAGAAATAAAAAAGAGACTAAATTGAACTAAAAACAAAAGTTTGGGGATAAAAATAAAAAAATAAAAGGAGAACGGGAATAGAGGTGTTCATGGGCCGGGTCGGGCCCAAAAAATGGGCCTAAAATTTTTCCCAAGCCCGACCCATATAAAAATGCTAAAACTCGGGCCTGGCCCGCCCGTATTAAATTTTAATATTATTTTATATAATTTTTAGATATATATAATACATCAAAAATATTAAAAAAATCAAAATAAATATTTCCCAACAAATTGAAAATAAATTTTAAAAAAATATGTAGACTTAAATAACACTAAGATAGATGTAATTTAACAAGCAAATACCTCTAAAATAATAATAAAATTAACAAATGCCTTTAAAATAATAACAAAATTAACAATAAAATAAGTTTTATACAATATTCAATCAATAACAACAAAATAGTAGCAACATAATAGTAATATGGTAGCAAAATAGGGTGAAAACAACCAGAAAATAACATTCAAAAATAAAAAAATAGTAGACTTTTTTGTCATTTAGTGAAATCGGGCTGGGCCGGGCCCAGGCTAAAAATACCTTACTCGAGGCTCGGCCCATTTTTTAAACGGGCCTTATTTTTTGTCCAAGCCCATTTTTTGGGCTTATATTTTTGCCCAAACCCTCCCAAATTTCGGTGGGGCCTTCCGGCCAGGCCGAGCCGCCAGGCCCATGAACACCTCTAAACGGGACTAATATGACAAGGGTGAAAACGCGCGAGGACCAAATGGGCAAAAAGCCCAATCCCTAGACACATGTCCCCAGCGCATTAATAGGCTAGGGACTAATTTGAAACACGTAACAAATTCTGCGGTCAAATTTATAAAAAAGAAAACAAAAAGTAAAAGGACTAAATTAAAACAAATAAAAAAAGAGGAAGAACTAAAAGGGTAAATAACCCAATTGTTAAAAACACGCGGATCCTACTTGTGGGTCGGGTCACGCGCACAGGTTGAAGCAAAATGGCGCCGTTTTGGGCGTCTGATGTTTGCTCCAAAACGATGCCGTATGGGGGGTGTTATAAAATAAAAAATTTTACAAAAAAATTTCATTTTCCCCTCACTTTAAAAAAAAACTCCGAAACCTTCCAAAAATTCTCTCCCTCTCCCTTGAATCCTTCCAGGTTCTGGCGAGGGCTCCGGCGCCGGATTCAGGCCGATCGCTGCCGTTGACCACCGTGCACGGTGGCTGGAACTCCAAAAGGTAAGCCTTTTTTTTCTTATACTATATTTTAATATATGTATATAGTTAAAAAATTAAAAATCTTTATATACATGTACTAACAGTTTTGAAAAGAACGAAAGAGAGAAAAAAGAAAAAGAAAAAAAGGAGAACCTTTGCTTTTGATCGGCTTTGTGGTTTTTTTTTTTGTATTCTATTGATCTCTTGTATGTAAAAAAAATTACAAAGGAATTCTTTTCGGTTTTATAGCCGAATGTTGAAGAAAAATAAAAAATCTACAATATTTCTTGCTTTTTGTTTTTTTCTTTGCTGTGCTGTTTGTCCTTGCAGGTACGGTGGCCAGCTGGCGTGGTGGCGTGCGTGTGGAGGAGTACGGAGGGTGCCAACGTGGCGAGGTGGAGGCGGCGACATTAGGGTTTCCTAGGGTTTCTGAGAATGTAAAATTTTTTTTGGGCCATTTGGGTTTTGTAATTTAGGGTTGGGCATTTCTGTGTTGGGTTGAAATTTTGGGCTTCGGGTTTGGGTTTGTAAAAAAGAAACTAGACTGTTTAATTATTTTATTTATTTTGGTTTTAATGGGCCCGAGAAAATTGGGCTAATTACAGCTGCCCCTCTTGCTCGTTATCGTGTAACGAAAATGGAGCAAAGACTTAAAAAGGGCCAATTTTGCCCGGCCTCGCTGAGTCTCTACTTGTTTTAGTGCCTTTCTTCTTCAAGTAGCTTCATTCCATCCCACTGCGTCTTTATGGGCATAGGAACTAGCGATTCGATCCAAGTCAAAGAGATTAGACTTGTAGCGTCAATCTGCTCCGCCGCAACTTCAGGGAGATAAGATTTGCTATCTTTAGCCTGATCTACTACAACTTTAGGGAGATAAGGTTTGGTTTTGGTAAATTTGATCCGGCCTACTGCAACTTCAGAGGTATAAGATTTGTAACTTTAGTCTTTTCCACTGCAACTTCAGGGAAATAAGACTTGTGGCTTCAATCTGCTCCACTGCAACTTCAGGAAGATAAGATTTGCCATGATAGATTTGATTCGACCTACTGCAACTTCAGAGGTATATGACTTGTAACTCATAGCTTTAATCTGTTCCATTGCAACTTCAGGGGAATAAGATTCACTATCTTTAACTTGCTCCACTGCAACTTCAGGAAGATAAGATTTGCCATGATAGATTTGATTCGACCTACTGCAACTTCAGAGGTATATGACTTGTAACTCATAGCTTTAATCTGTTCCATTGCAACTTCAGGGGGATAAGGTTCACTATCTTCAACTTGCTCCACTGCAACTTCAGGGAGATAAGGTTAATGGCTTTAATCTACTCCACTGCAACTTCAGGGAGATAAGATTCGCCATAAGATTTGATCCGACCTACTGCAACTTCAAAGGTATAGGACTTGCGACTCGTAGCTTCAATCTGATCCACTGCAACATCAGGGAAATAAGATTCACTATCTTCAGTCTGCCCCACTGCAACTTCAGGGAGATAAGACTTGTAACTTCAACTTGCTCCACTGCAACTTTAGGGAGATAAGGTTTGTGTGATCTGCTCTACTACAACTTCAGAGAGATAGGATCTGTACTTTATAGCTTCAATCTATTCCACTGCAACTTTAGGGAAATAAGATTCGCTATCTTCAGTCTGCTCCACAGCAACTTCAGGGAGATAAGACTTGTAACTTCAACCTTCTCCACTGCAACTTCAATGAAATAAGGTTTCTAACTTCATTGGTCTATTGCACCATTCTCTAGGTAGCACGACTTGTAAACTTCATTTCATGGGCCTATCTTTGTGGAAAATGATTAGGAAGTCATGATCAGAATGAATCAAATATTCCTATTTGGATGTGTATGAATGACATTTACATGAATGCAGAATGTCATTTTTCGAGAATGATCCCTTTTTAATGCTTAGGTTGTCATTGCTCGTCCTTCATCAAGGTTCTAACATTGATATGCTACTGTGCCTTCTTATTTAGCCGATATCTTTGACGGAAGATCTGAATAAATAGTTATAATTTGGACTATTTTTTCTCAAATGTTTTTAACTCACGAATTTGGTCAGTTCTGACTAATGGTCCTGTTTCAGGTCCTCGTACTATTTAGAAACTTCTAGAGTAATATGCAAAACTCCTTTTGCTTGAGTATTATTGGTCCAATAATCATCATTTCAATGAAAAATTGCTTGAAAAAGATTATTGCAATGGACAAGATGAAATTTTATTGGGAGCAAAGCTCGAAAATGAATTAATCAAGATAACAAATTTGGCTAAGATTCAAAACGAATAAGGTGAAATAGGTGCCCCAGATATCTCAGCATGAGCTTCTCCGCACAAAGCTTCTTGAGGATCCTTTGAACTTGATATGTGTTTAGGAGAACTGGAATACTTTGTTGATGCCCCAAGATGTAGCATCCTTCCTCCCTGTTAATTTGGAGAAGACAATACTACCGCATGCCCTACCTTTGATCAAAAGTTAAATTTCGCTTTACGGGTTTTCAATTCAAAACCCCTTTGGTCTCAAGGCGCCCTTTACAAATTTTCGCCTTGGCCTCTCCTTTTTCTTTTTCTTTTTTTTTTTGTATTTTTAAGTGAAGTACTTCTTAACTGAATCTGAATTTATGGGATTAGGCAGGTTCTTTCCATCCATCTCGATTAAAATTAATTTTTTTTCAGAGAAGGTCTTTTTTACCACATAAGGTCCTTCCTAATTCGACATCCACTTTCCTCTAAAGTCCCTTTTGTATATGAATGATCCTTTTCAAAATTAAGTCCTCCTCATGAAATTTTCTAGGACAAACCTTTTCGTCATAATTTCGGATAGCTTTCAACCTTTTTTCTTTAATCAGGTTTACTTGATCATATCAAAATTAGATCTATTTTATTTTATCCAACTTCAACTCTAGCAAAACTCGGAGGGAATGAATCTCGACTTCAATGGGCAAAGCCGCTTCCACTCCATAAATCAATGAGAAAAGCATTGCTCCGGTGGGGGTCTTAATAGGCGTTCGACTAGCACAGATGCCAATCTTCATGGGTTTCAATCATTTTCCCAGCTATCCCTACCGTTCGTTTTGGGACAATACAATGTTTAATCTTGAACGGACTGCAAACTTCTGATGTCACGCTGATGTTCAAATTTAATGCATCGTCAGATATGATCCCTTTTTTTGGGATTCCATACCGACATAGAATTTGCTGACTGTCGTCTTTGTGACATCGGCATATGAAGCAGCTTCTGCCCACTTGGTGAAGTAATCGATGACCACAAAGATGAGTTGATACTTGTTAGAAGCTTTCGACATGATCGGTCCACTGACATCCATGCCCCACATATAGAAAGGCCATAGATTCCATGATTCTTTATAATGTGGGATCTGTTTCTCATCTTGTTCTACCATCCTTAACAAATTAGGAAATGAGCTATAGTCTCGGTCATCTTCAAAGTCCTGAGGTTCCTTTGGACACATATCTTGCTCAAAAGGAGGTTCTGAGCTAATAGTAGTGTCGCTCATATTATTGATATCTGGTGACCTGTTATAGGGACAAAGAAAGATTCGAAGAACAAAAGAATCTAAGAATATTTACTTGTGTGGTATGATTATGAATGAAATGGAAACAATAAAAGAATATTTGCTTGGAGTGAGAAATAAGATGCATTTTATTGAAATAAAGATACTGGACATAAGCCTATTTCACAAAAGGATTCTTATTGCTCCTAGGCTCAAAGCAAGAAACATGTTTTGAAAATTACTCCGAATTGGCTTTTAAAAAATACAGGGATCTCTTCTGTAGTCCCATTGTTCAAAACATTCCCAGGTACACAAGGGCAAATGCCTGATGAATTCTCTTCTCCGGCTCCTTCTTCGGATATGGTGTTAATGTTCAGATTTCCCAACATTCCTTCTGGCCTTTGACTTCTTCAAGGAATTCCAACTCTTTATTATCCATTAGGCTCTGCATCAAAGTTTTGAATTCAGCGCACTCTTGGATTTCATAACCTTCTTTAGTGTAGAATTCACAGTAGATCCTCATTCTTTTGGTTGTCTTCTCCGAATTCTGAATGATTAATCCCATGTCTATCATTTGTTTCAAAACCCATTTCAATGGGGGTTTCTACTTCTACAATAATTTTGCTGATTCTCTTCCCTACATTCTCGATTATTGCGTTTACCCCTTTATCAGCATGATTGGGTAATGAATTTTCTACACCTGATGGATTATCAAATTTCACAATGCCCATTCTGATGTGCCTTTCGATTAACTTTTAGAAAGTGGTGCAGTTTTCTATTGAGTGTCCTATGATTCCTGTGTGGTACTCGCATTGGGCGTTCGCGTCATACCATTTGGGGAACGGAGGCTGCATAGGTTCCAAGTAGAACAGAGATACCACATGGGCATTAAATAGATTTTGGTACAACTCCCTATACGTCATGGGGATGGGAGTAAACTGGAGTTTTCCTGAGTTTGGCCTCGAGTTGGATTCTTGCGTTGAAGGGCCTTGATGGCTGGTGGTTACGGCCCTCGGCTGGCCCATAGTAATTGGCTTGGGATACCCTTTACTAAACATGCTCACATTATCCACTTCATTGTCATTTTTCTTCGGGGTTGACCTTTTGGTACTTTACCTTGCGTCTATCTTCCCACTCCTTACGGCATTTTCAATCATCTCGCTGGAAATTACCATATCTGAGAAGCTCGTGGTAGCACTTCCCAACATATGATTAATGAACGGGACATTCAGAGTGTTGATGAAAAGCATCGTGATTTCTTTCTCCAGAAGAGGTGGTTGGACTTGCGTCGCCACCTCTCTCCATCTTTGGGCATATTGCCTGAAGCTCTCATTCTGCTTCTTCTCCATATTTTATAGTGTGATTCTATTGGGTATCATGTCTGTCACATGATTATATTGCTTCATAAAAGCTTGTGCTAACTCTTTCAATGAACTGATTTTGGCACTACTCAGTTGGTTGTACCGTTTAGCTGCAGACCCGATCAGACTGTCTTAGAAGCAGTGGATCAATAGTTATTAACATATCCTGTCATCTTTCGACAGAACATGGTGATGTGAGCTTCAGGACAACTAGTTCTGTTGTATTTTTCAAACTCTAGAGTCTTGAATTTGGGAGGGAGTACTAGATCTGGGACCAAACTCAGATCTTTAACATCGATTCCATGCTGACTATCAGTGTTTTCCATTGTCCCGAATTTTTCCTCCAGCCATTTACATCGGTCCTTTAACTACTTTGGCAGTTCTGTTCTTAACTTTTCCTTTTCTGCCACTTCATCAAAGTCAGGGATAACAGGATTAGTTGGGTTATCCCCTGGGTTAGAACCTGATCCCGCTTGCAAGTTCATCGGTATCGAAACACCATCCTAAAATTGTTGAGGCTTAATCGTGACGGATGTTCTTCGAGGGTACACCTCAGGTTGTGTCTGTGCATTTTTCGGAGTAAAACCCGAAGGATAGAGAGGTTTCTCATTATCTTCTCCAGCATTAACCATGGGGCTCTTTCCTTTATCTATTCCTCCAGTCAGCAGTTGGGTCAACTGAGTCATCATATTTCTTTAGGATTCCATCATTCGATCCATCATGTCTTGTTGGATTTTAGCTAGTTGCTCTTGCATTTGTAATTTAATTGATCTTGTATCTCTTTTTGGAGTTGTTCAAGTCTTTCCAATCTTTGATCCATGTCTTTTGTCTTTGCTCGGGTACCGTAATGATGTTTGGTTGGTAAGTTTTTGTTGGTTTCCACATTAACTCTAAGATGATTTTAACCAATTAGGATCTTTTCATAAAATTTAAATGCACATGATGTGATGTAATGCGAATGCATGCAATGAATGCAAAGAAGCGTCGATTCTGATTCAATTTCATTTAGAAAAATTTACTAGAAAACAAAGTTCTTTACATAAAACGGATTACAAATATGGATTTGCCCTAATGCTCAAAGTTTTAAGTTTCCTAAGAAACGAAGCTAACTATTGACCCTGATCTGATTCTAGCTCATACTTCATGCTTAGCATGTCGGCCTAAATTGCCAAAGTCTGTAAATGATCGGCTACCTCCCGAATCTGAGCCACGACCTCGCCCATGATGTAATCTCTATTTCTAACTTGATTCTGAGAATGGTTAAGTTGTTCCTTCCAACGTTCCTCACTTACCTCAAGAAGTTCTACTCGGAGCTCACAGTTTTGTAATGCAAACTATAGTTCTTCTATCTTTCCTTTCATTTCTTCAATCTTGTTGAAACTTTCCCTCAATTCAACCGCAGAATTATGATTTCTATGAAGTGATTTTTCAAGTTCTGCCACTCTAGCCTTTAATTCTCTTTTGTCATTTTGGGTTTCTACCAAACTTCTTTCTAGGGCCTCTTTCTGTGCCTGAGCCTTTTGAAATTTGCTCTCCCATTGATCGACTTTGGTTCTTTCTTCTTGGATCTCTTGTCACCATTGTTTCGACGTTTTTCCCAATCTGGCGGTTCTCATCGATAGACGTAATTTCTTGTAATCCGTCTTCAAACTGTCCAAGTCTTCTTCGGCCTTATTCTTTCCTTTTCTTAATTTATCGGCCTCTAGCTTTTGAACATCAACATCTAACCTTAAATGCATCTTTTCTTCCTCCAATTGTTTAATCTTCTTTTCAAGTTCCGAATTCCTCCTCTCGAAGTCTTGCTTTATGATTTTGAGTTCTGACGAGATCACTTGTAAGTACTCTTCCATCGGTCAAACGCCTTCTAGATTCGGACTGGGGATATTATCATTAACTCTTTTACCCCACCATCTACTATACTCGGGAGTTGCCATTGAACTTACGGCCAGTCTTTTCATTAGACCAGTATGATTCCAAGCGTTAGAAATCTCCTTTACCCTTTTCTTGTAGTTATCTCCCCTGTACGAAAACTCACATTGAGCTAGCCCATGCGTTGCCGGTATGAGCTGTCTGGATCTGTATTGCTATAATAGGAGCAATGGAGCATACCCAATGGCTCCCCAAATCCCAAGCAAAGGGACCCAGTTAAAACTCCAACATCGATAAAGAATTTCGTCAAGAATCAACCAAGGAGCTCTCCACTCGACGTCTTCTTCTTAGAGATTTTGGAAAAACGTTATCCAATTTTCCTATGATATGTCATCCTCTCTTTACGTGATCACTATATCTTTTAATGGAGAGTAATTCTCGGAGAAAACCTGATAAGAAACCTTATCCACCTTCTAGAAATGACTGTGGAACCTAGCTAACAACAACTGTGCGCACCCTATAAATCTGCCTTCACCGGCCCTCCTACATGTGTTCAAAGATCTTAATGTCTCGGCCAAGATTGTAGGAACAGGTGTGACCCCTTTAACAAGTCGATCAAAGAGATCCGAGGCTGCCTCATCTACATACCCTAATGCCTTAGGGAAGATCATTAGTCCGTAGATACTCAAAGCAAACACATCAACTCTCTTTTTTTGTATCAAGATGCGCTAGAATCAAATCTCTCAAATTCTTCCATGGGGTGCACTTACACTCACTTTTCTGCTTGATCCTAGCTGTAATCCACTGTTCGTTCATTCCTGTAATGTTCAACAATTTCTTCCAAAAGGTCGGGACATAAGCGACTCTAGAATAAGCTTTATCGACTTGAACCTTAGGACAATGCAGTAGGGCTATATATTCTTCCAAGGTGGGCACTAAATCGGCCCTCCCAAAGGTAAAACAACTGTATATAGGGTTCCAATGCTAAGCGAGGGCCCGGAACAAATGCTCGTCCACCTTGATGTCGTGTAGATACGACAAATCCCCATAATTATAGTAGAAAAATTGCTTGGTCTCATCATTCCACTGATCCCATATTTCTTTTAATTCCTGAAGGCTATTTTGCGTCACGCTGATACGGGTGTAGTCCCATAATTATGACGTGTACCCCTCGGCTAGACTATCCTCTTTCTCTAATTGCATTTTCTCTGACCACGTACAGACATCCGTATTATATTCCACTTTATCGAGAAATTCGTTCTCCATGACAAGCTCTCTAATTTAGTAATCGAACTCGAATCGACACTCTTTCGAATATGAAATGACATGCAAACATAGTAAAAACACAACATGTCAGTACAACATACAAAAACAAAACTCAAAGTAAATAAAAGAGAATCAAGCCCCCATCTAGGTAACCGCTAGGGTTTCTCGCAGTTCTATCTAGAGTGGGCTCCTAGGGTCTTTTACATGCGGTTTGTGTAATAGCCCAAATTTCAGCGATGTCAAAAATAGTGGTTCGAGACCACCAATTCTGATAAATGAACTCGTAGATTATATTATTTAATATTTACAAGCCAAATGTAGCTTTTAAAAGATTTTTGAAATAATAAATTGTGTTTTATAAAGATTTATTTGGTCAAGAAATTGAGAAACAGAGGTATCGAGATCTAGGTGTTATAAATCAATCATAAATATTTTTATAAATATTTACGGAATGTCAATAAGGTAGTATTAAAATTTCGTTAGAAAATTTTTACGTTTGGGTGGTTAATTAAATAAAAAGGACTAAATTGAAAAAGGTGTAAAAGTTGCTAGAAGGATTAAATAGCTTAATTGTCAAATGAGGAAGGACCTAAAGTGAAAATAAGCCCAAAGGAGATATTTTGGGCGGCAACAGCGGAGAAAAATAAGGAAATGGGTGAAATAAGGGCAAAATTGGAAAATTGCCAAAATTAGCTAAATAAAAATGGGACCAAATTGGAATATCTAAAATTGTCTTCATTTCTCTTCATTTTCATCAGCTGAAAAACAGTCATGGAAGAGGGTTCAAGCTGGTTTTCATACTCTAGCTTCATGTAAGTTTAATTCTTGCTTTCTCCTTGAAATTTCTATGTTTTTGAATTTTACAATTGAGTCCAACTTACTATGTCATTAGCTTTTGATTCTATGGCTAATTTTTATAGTTTCTATTGATGAGTGCTGGAAGAATATGATGAATAAATATAAAATTGAAGCTTTAATTTTGATATATGATGATTTTATCAAGTAAAATTGATTGAAATTGGTTTTAGGACCTAATTGTAAAAGAGTTTGGAATTAAGGTTTAATGCTAAAGTTCTGATTTTCAAGGGTTATGGAGTAGTTTAAAATGATAGAATAAAGTATTAATTGAGAAAAAATATCTCAATTGAGGGGTTAATTGGACAAGGACTGAATTGTATGAACTGTGAAATTTGGGGCAAAATGGAAATCAACACTTTGCACTAAAACAGTTTTGGACAGTAGCAGTAGTATAAATTTGAAAAATCACTAAAAATTGTATAAATCTAAATAGAGGATGAATAAAATGTGGAATTAAAGCTTATTGAGTCTAGTTTCTTATAGAAGAAACAATGTAAGCAATGAAATTGTAAATCATGAGATATAATAGGTTTTGTGAGATAAGGTCAGAATGATTTCGGGTTCCCCTATTCTGACTTTGGAAAATCATCAAAAATTGGAGAAAAAGAATTAAGGGCTTAAATTTATATTTTTAAAATCTTGAATGAGTCTATTTTCAAGAGAAACAAACGGGAACTTTATCCTATTCCCGTATGGGAAGATAATTAATTTTTAGTGAAGAAGGGTCGAAACTGTCAGATAGCAGAATAGGGGTGACTTATTGGCTAAACCAAAAATTCTGAAAATTTTATGCTAATAGATATGTGAGTTTAGTTTTAGGGAAAATTAGCGTATCTTAATTTAGAATTCTGTAGATCAAGATAAAAATAATTTAGTGAATATGACACAGATGGACAGCTTGAATATTCACATAAGTAAATAGTGAAAAATTATAGATAATGTTATTTACAAGTGTGTTATTTATACTAAGGATGTGGATGGAGAGGAGGAGGAGGAAAAAAAAATGAATGACTTATGCATAAATTTATCTCATGCTCAATTATAATCGATAAACGTTGAATTAGAAATGATATAATGTTTTATTTCAAATATTTATTATGAAACTAAAATTATCGTTATGGTATAAAAATCAAATTGTAAGTTCGTGTAACTTGAATTATATTCTTAAATGCTTGAAATATATTTTATTGATGTGAATTTGATTTGTATGTTTATTGTATGATAATTGATGAAATATTGATATTCTTGATGAAAATGGAAAATAAATCCCGGTTGAATGAAAGGAAAATTCGATGAATCTTTGAAAAAGAATTGACGGTAGAAAAGATCTAGCCCGGACGGGTGTTCTTATCCTGATATAGCCCTCCCAAAGAATATGTGTGAAAAGGATCTAGCCTGGACGGGTGATCCTGATATAAGCCCTCCCGAAGAATATGTGTGAAAAGGATCTAGCCCGGACGGGTGATCCTGATATAGCCCTCCCAAAGAATATGTGGAAAACGGATTTAGCTTGGACGGTAATCTCAATTAAGTCCAATTTAGCTGGGTGTAATTGAGAACCAAGCTCATTAGAGTAATTGCATTGCGAGGATTTAACTCGGGTGGTAATCCCGACAATACTCTATGAGTTTATATTACAGGGGATTTAGCCTTGACTGGTAATCCAATTGTAAGGATGAGGTTCGCGGGAGTGTGCTATCTGAAATGGAAATGTGCGCACATGAATATGAATTGACGGACCTGGATTTATACACTAAAGTGTACCCCTGAAAATCCATCGAAATTTCGAGAAATTCAACAGCATAAATATGGAAAAATAACAAGGGAATGGAAATCATGGTATTGATGAACTCATCAATCATGGTATATATATTATGTGATAAAAGAAAATACGAGTTGATGAGACATGAACATAGAACTTGGTTGATAAATGTGTTCATTCATAATTATAGAATTATGCACCTCAAGTGCACTATATGTGTAAAGATGATGTTTCAAATGATTTGATAAGTAAAACTCCATTTTGAAGTAGTTTGAAACCAAGACAAATTGTTATAAAAATGTACATGAAATACAGAGGTATAACTGTTATATGAATATATAATGTGAAAATGTATAAGTACAAGAGAAATTTAATGAGAATTGAGCCCATATACGTTTCTTGTTATTTATATGAAGTGTACGACTAACAAATGATATTAAGTAAAAGGTTCAGTTAAATATCTTAAATTGGTTTTTGTATGTACTAAATGTGTGAAGAATAAGGATCAAATGAGTGAGAAATATGGCTTGGAAAATAGCCTAATTTGTGAAAATTAACTTTACCACACGGCCTAGTAACACGGGCGTGGGACCCTTGTAAATGAGATAAACTTAGGGATTTTGCGAAAAATTTCATACGATTTTGATTTAGTCCCGACCCAATCCTAATGCATGATTTGGACCTCGAGGGTCCGCTAAAGAAACTTTTCTAATCAATTTCGTTATTTGAGTAATAAATGGTTTAAATTGTCTGTAAGTGTTCCGTACTCCTCGGTAATACCTCGTACTTTATTCCGGGAACAGATACGAGTAGGGGGTGTTACAGTTTGGTTCTAAAGTTGAGGTACCCGAACCAGCAGATTCCTCGATCCACACCTATTATAGGCTCATACGGACCGAGTTCAGTTCAAGGGAATACATTTCCCTATGGCTGTGTAACATCCTGAAACTATGGGCCTATGCATTTTGTGTAATGTATGTTTGAAAATGTTAAATTGAGTATTGAGATACTAATTGGGCTCAGGGATTGGCATTATAAGGTTTAAAGGTAGGAATCTATGATTAAGTATGTCAAATTGGGCTTGGGGCCCAAGGTTAGGTGGCGCCATAGGGAAGGAAGAGGGAGTCGTCACTAGTACATGAGGAAGGCCCAAATTTTAGCTACTTGGAGCCCAAGTTATAGGGCCAAATTCGCCACTTAAGAGAGGGCTATAGGGGATGGCAACAAGGCTATTATTTAGGAGTTTTATGTTTTAAATTATGTGGATAATTAAAGCTGATAAAGGAGGGAAGAGTTAGAGATAATTAAGCCTCTTTTGGATGAGTGCTCTGCTAAGGATAAGGGGTAGAATGATAAGAGTGATCTCTTGGTTGCAGAGTTGGCCGAAAATCAAACACAGGAGAGGGGGGAAATCGATTCAGTATAGGCTAGGGGGTGTGCCAAAATTTCATTAGTTTCCTGAGAACTTTCCTTCAGTTTTCTCTGTTGCAGAAACTTCTCTATTCTTTCTCTTCTTCTGTCGAAATTACTTCCTAGCCGAAATTTCTAAGGCTTTCTTTTGTTTACTTTTCTTAAGCCAAAATCAAAACTCCATTCAATTCTTCTAAAAGCTGAAGAACATATCTAGTTCATCTTTTTGGGATTTCCTTAAAAAGCCGAAACTCCTAGATCTTTAATCTTCTACGCTTCGATCTTCTTCTGTGATTACCGGATCTTTCTACAAGGATAGTCGAAACCTTCTGTAGAGGTAAGTATCGATTTGGGTTTTCTTTCAATTTTTTTCAGCTTTTGGAGGCCATAGCCGAATGGCTAAATAGTTGGCTTATCTCGTGTTTTCTCTTATTTTTGGCATTCCGGGATTTGAAGAGGAGTCAATCACATAGATCTCTAAGTCAGAGTTCAGTAACACACGAATCGTGTTACTTTCGAGATTTCAAGGTAAGGAGATCTATTAATTTTAAATGTGTAAATTCGGGTATTTATTAACCCTTGGCCGAATGCAAGAGTGCCCAAATCTTCGTGTTCTTCCGGCTTTTGAGCAAGGTTTTAGACTAAGGGTTGTAGATCCAGATAGTTAGGATATTGACTAAGGGTGTAAATCTACGCGATATCAGGTGTGTAACACTTTCACACCATTTAGATTGTCTGTTAAAAATATTTGTATTAATCTGCAATATTCTGTAAAATGCCAAAATCCCGGCAAACGGGTGAAACCTAAGGAGGGTAAAAGCGAATCACCAGGTTAGTGATCTCTATCATTCCTAAGTGAATGTTCCTGTTAAGATGACATATTTGATATGTATGCTGATTTATGTGATTGCATGGGGTTGGGTTTGATAAAAGGGGAAGTGTTCTATTGTAGCTGCTTTTGCCGTGACCTGTTGTAGTGGCTTTTGCCATGACCTGTTGTAACGGCTTTTGCCATGACCTGTTGTAGTGGCTTTTGCCATGACCTGTTGTAGTGGCTACGGCCATGATCTGACGATGAGCAGCATGATTGCCATCAATGGTGTGTAGCAGTGTGGGTTGATTGTAGAAATCCCCAATGGTGTGACTGGCAGGTAAGGGTGGTGTGTAGCAGATGGAAACCTAGGATTTGGGCTGGGCTTTGCATATATTCTTTTTATATATTGTATTCTGTTATATGTTTTGTGGGGTTAAGGCCCAAATCTAATGGTGCACGAGGGTTGCACACTGAGTTTCGCAACTCACCCTATTATTTAATATCTTTCAGGTAGCACCTAGTGCATCGGATTGGGCTGGAGAGGAGCGCAAGGTGGCCATGCGAGAGAGACGTTTGATCCAGCAGAAGATTTTACTTAGCAGTTTTAATTTTTACTTAATGGGTTTTAAATTTCATTGTAATAAGGCCATGGGCCATTAGCTTTATTTTATTTCGGTTTTATTTTGGGCTTTTACTATTATTAGACGTTTAAATTTTTCCTTTGATTAAGTTGAGGCATGTAACAAATTTAGTTTTTATTTACCAAGGCATTTTATAAAACTTACGTCTTATATGAATTATTAAACTATTAAGTTTTCCGGTATAAATGTTTAAGCCTGATAAATTATTTTTCAAAAAACAAATGCGACATGTTTTATAAAATCTCTTTAGTGACATACGAGATCCGATTGTAGTGTTTGGGCTGGGTTTGGGGTGTTACAAATTGGTATCAGAATTCGGTTCAAAACTCGACTTTGGGGGTTTTAGGCTCAAAACGTTTTCTAAAAATAGGTTTTTGAAACATGTATATTTCTAAATCATACAGGAGGGTCTTCTCAAAGATGGCACTGCGTCTCTCCGCCCAAGTCCGCTGTAAGTACTACGAACCAGCATGTGATATATAAATGTGGGCTTGATGGGCTATATGGGACCTAGACTACTTAGATTAGAACCTGATGGACTTTAGGCCTAGCTCAAACAACTTTCTAAATCTCATAAGACTTAATTTCACTAAACAAATCCATGAACGAGTCGCAAGACTAGGGTGTGACAACAGGCATGTGCATGTCTGGGATTGGATCCGGAAGAGCCTGGTACTTAAGCAGTCCTAGTGACTCACCTCCTCTTCACTGGAAACCTACCTGGTGCGTAGTGACTGTTCACCCTAGCCGCGAGGATTTGTTGACGGGCCAAAATCTATAACTAAAACCCGAAAAGGACCAGCCACCCTAGTTTCACAAAATTGATAAAATATCTTTATTTGGAAAATTACCAAGGTACCTATGATTTGCAAATATACCCTTAGATTTACAAAAATACCCTGATTTACAAAGTCAATGATTTTTGGAAGGAAAAAAAACATACAACACACAACATCAATCAAAAACCACAAACACTTGAACGCCGCTATTATTCTTTTGAAATCAAATTCTCTAAAATACCCCTGTTTTTTTTTTAAAAAATACCCCTTTAGTTCTGTAAAATTTTTGAAAATACCCTTGATTTGTAAAAAAATTTTCCAAAATACCCCTGATTTGAAAAGTGACCAAAGTACCCCTGGTTTGTAAAATTAACAAATTGCCCTGGATTTGTAAAATGACTAAAACACCCCCGATTTACAAAATTACTAGAATACCCCGGATTGCAAAATTACCAAAATAAGCTTATTTCACAAAATCATCATGGAACCCTATTTTTTTGAAAAATTACGAAAACACCCTTGTAGGATAAATGACGAAAATACCCTTGGGTAGTGAAATGACGAAAATACCCCTACACGAAGAATGTAGGTTCGTGGATGTACTTGTATACTAATGTTTGATGATTGAATGTGTGTGCTTCCTAGAATTAGGAGGTAAACTTGAGATTGAAACTGTAGATAGGTTCGAATTCGAAAGAACTACCTTTAAAATTTCTATTCATAAGACTGTTCGGGGTTAATCAAGTGGGAAGAAATAATGATTCATAAAATTCTTAATCAGATAAACGCCAATCGGAAGAATGAGTACAAGGGGTCGAGGACGTCCGCCGCGTGGATGCAGTAGGGGCAGGATGACCGTGTCTGAACCAGTAGGGTCTGGCCACGGGTCAGGAACGAGATGCCGGATATACCAGCTATGGAGGGAGAATTTCGGGACCAGGCAGCCGGAGATGATGCGGTATCTCAGGCGATGTTGAGGGTCCTTGAGAGAGTTTTGGGGCGTGCATCTTGGTTCGGTGAGCTCGTAAATCGTGTCTCGAACGACTCCGAGCCAACGGAGCGGAGATGTTTAGGGGTGTTTCTGGTGTAGCTCTAACACAGCTGAGTATTGGTTGGAAGCGACTGAGTGCATAATGGATGACTTAGATTTCACGATGGAGGAGAAGTTGAAGGGGATCGTGTCTCTTCTCCGAGACGAGGCATATCAGTGGTGGCTCACAGTAAAGGAGGGTACTACCGTAGACTGGATTGACTAGGATTATTTTAAGGAAACGTTTCGAGGGAAGTATGTTGGGGCCAGCTATGTGGACGGCCAAAGGAAGGCATTCCTGAATTTGGTACAGGGAAGTAAGTCTGCATCTGAATATGAGGCAGAGCTTCTGCGCTTGAGCCGCTATGCTCGAGGAATATGGCAACTGAATATGAACTTGTGTACGATTCGAGGATGGACTGCGGAATGAGTTAAAGGTTTTGATAGCACCGCAGCGAGAGAGAGTTTTTGCTGTTCTGGTTGAGAAGGTTAAGATAGCTGAGGAGGTGAAGCGGACTGAGAGACAAGAAAGGGATAAGGATCGGGGTAAGAATAAGAGAAGTTTTGGGCCATTAGGATCATCTAGAAATTTTCAAAAAAGGCCTAGGTCTGATGGGCCAGCTCGTGCTCCGACGGGCCAAAATCGATCATGTCCTTCTTGTGGGAAGGCGCATTATGGGGAGTGCAGAAGGAAAACTGGTGGATGCTTTAGGTGTGGATCCACGGAGCATCTGATTAAGGATTGTCCACAGGTGGTTCAAGTACAGCCAACGGGCCGAGGTTCTGATCAGACTAGGAGAGGTGATCAATTGGGACCAAAGAGTCATGGCGCAGCCAGAGGAGGAAATGGGTCTGGTCGGGGTCGTGGAGCACCTGGTAGGGGTGCAGGTAATGTAGATGCGAGGCAGCCGGGTCTAGTTTATGCAGCTCGCCGACGGGAGGATGGTGACGCACCGGATGTTATAACCGGTATGTTTCTTATTGTTGATAAACTTTTCTTGCCTTAATTGATATTGGGTTAACCCACTCCTATGTTGCATGTTCGGTATCTGAGACCCTAAGTATAGATTCTGAAACAACCACTAGGAAGATGACTGTGGTTAGTCCCCTAGGACAATCTAGGGTAGTGGACAAACTATTTAAGGATGTACATTTAGAAACACAAGGGGTAGTGTTTCCAGCAAACTTAATGGAATTACCGTTTGGAGAGTTTGACCTTATCTTAGGAATGGATTGGTTGACTAGGCATCGTGCTAAGTTGGATAGTGGGATTAAGCGTATGGTGTTGAGTACCCCAGAAGGAAGGAATGTGGTTGTGTTAGGAGAAAGAAGGAATTATTTGTCCAATATGGTTTCGATATTAAAAGCTGTTAAGATGATTCGGAAGGGATGTAACGCATTTCTAGCTTATATAAGTGCTTTGGATGCGAAGAAGGTGACTGTCGATGAGGTTCGAATAGTCAGGGACTTCGCGGAAGTTTTTCCGGAGGAGTTGCCAAGATTACCCCCGGATCGCGAAGTGGAGTTTAGAATAGAGCTACTTCTGGGTACGACTCCGGTGTCCATTGCTCCTTACGAATGGCGCCGAAGGTGTTGATGGAACTCAAAGCTCAAATCCAGGAACTATTGGGTCGAGGGTTTATTCGGTCTAGTGTGTTTCCATGGGGAGCGCCGGTTCTATTCGTGAAGAAGAAGGACGGATCCATGTGTATGTCTGTGGATTATCGTCAACTGAATAAGTTGACTATTAAGAACAAGTACCCACTACCGAGAATCGATGATCGTTCGATCAGCTCAAAGGAGCTTCGGTCTTTTCTAAGATTGATTTAAGGTCGGGGTATCATCAGTTAAGGGTTAAGGAAGGAGACATTCATAAGACGGCATTTCGAACTCGGTATGGTCATTATGAGTTCTTGGTGATGCTGTTCGGGTTGATGAACGCGCCAGCATCATTTATGGATATGATGAACCGGGTGTTCCAACCATATCTTGATTGGTTCGTCGTGGTGTTCATCGACGATATCTTGGTTTATTCCAAGTCAGAAGAGGAACATGATGAACATCTTCGTGTGGTGTTGCGAACTTTGAGGAAGAAGCAGTTGTTCGCAAAGTTCAGTAAGTGTGAGTTCTGGCTAAGGAAAGTAACTTTCTTAGGACATGTGGTTCCTGCAGAGGGAATTAGGGTGGACCCTCGGAAGATAGAAGCCGTATTGGATTGGAAATCGCCGAAGTCTGTGGCAGAAGTTCGAAGTTTCTTGGGATTGGCCGGGTATTACAGAAGGTTTGTTGAAGGGTTCTCATTGATAGCGGCACCTTTAACTAAGTTGTTGAGGAAGGGAGTATCGTTTGTGTGGACTGACAAACAGCAGGAGAGTTTTAAGAAATTGAAGAGAATTCTGACAGAAGCACTGGTGTGTTAATCCAGCCAGAGGCGGGAAAAGAATTTACCGTCTACTGTGATGCGTCACACACAGGTTTTAGGTTATGTGTTGATGCAAGATGGAAAGGTGGTTGCATATGCGTCCCGACAGTTAAGACCACATGAGTTGAACTACCCTACGCATGATCTAGAATTGGCGGCGGTAGTGTTCACTTTAAAGATTTAGAGGCACTACCTGTATGGGGAGAAGTCGGTTATTTATACGGACCATAAGAGCCTGAAGTATATCCTTACCCAGAAGGAGTTGAACCTAGGACAGAGAAGGTGGATCGAGTTGTTAAAAGATTATGACTGCTCGATTGAGTACCACCCGGGTAAGGCTAATGTGGTGGCGGATGCGTTGAGTCGTAAGGCAATAGCGGATTTAAGGGCGATGTTCGCTCATCTTAGCCTGTATGAGGATGGCAGTCTGGTAGCCGAACTTCAAGTAAGACCCATGTGGACAAGTCAAATCAAGGAAAATGAACTTCTGGATGATGTCTTGAGTACTCGAATTTGACAAGTGCAGAATGGTGAAGTAGAGGACTATAGCTTGAATTGTGATGGAGTTTTGTGCTTTCGAGGGAGAGTCTGCATGCCAAAGGATAAGAAGTTAAGACAGATGATTTTGCGGGAGGCACATAGTAGTCCATATGCTATGCATCCTAAAGGAGTTAAGATGTATCGGGATTTGCAGTAGAAATTTTCGTGGCCAGGTCTGAAGCGAGAGGTAACGGAATTCGTGGGTAAGTGCTTAACGTGCCAATAGGTGAAAGCTGAACGCCAGTTGCCTTCGGGGTTGTTGCACAGTGGAAATGGGAGAGAATCGCGATGGATTTTGTTAGTGGGTTACCCCTTACGCCCACTAAGAAGGATTCAATTTGGGTGATCGTGGATCGACTCACGAAGTCTGCTCACTTCATACTGGTTTGTGTTGACTATTCTCTGCAGAAGTTGGCTAAGTTGTATGTGGCTGAGGTCGTGAGACTACATGGTGTACCGGTGTCGATCATATCAGATAGGGACCCTAGATTCACGTCACGTTTCTAGAAGGCTCTTCATCAAGCAATGGGAACAAGGTTAGACTTTAGTATCGCTTTTCACCCACTGCATCGATGGTCGATCCCGAGAGGTAATTCAGATCTTGGAGGATATGCTAAGGGGTTGCATCATCGATTTTAGGGGTAGTTGGGAGGAGTATCTACCTTTGGCAGAATTCGCATATAATAATAGTTATCAAGCTAGTATTCAGATGGCACCTTATGAAGCGTTATATGGAAGGAGATGTCGTACCCCAATTTGTTGGACAGAGTTGGGTGAACGTCAGGTGTTGGGTCCAGAACTAGTTTCGAAAATGGAGAAGAAAGTTAAGTTGATACGGGTTCGGTTGAAGGAAGCGTCTGATCAGAAAAAGTCTTATGCGGATCTAAAGCGGAAGGAGATGGAATTTACAGTAGGGGATTAGGTCTTTTTGAAAGTATCTCCATGGAAGAAGGTAATAAGGTTTGGACGGAAGGGTAAGTTAAGTCCTCGGTTTATTGGGCCTTATCGGGTACTGGAACGCGTGGGGCCAGTGGCTTATCGATTGGAGTTGTCGCTAGAGTTAGAACAGATACATGATGTGTTCCATGTTTCAATGATAAGATGTTATCATTCTGATCCATTGCACGTGGCGCCTGTGGAAGAGATTGAAGTAAGGCCAGATTTATCTTTTGAGGAGGAACCAGTGCAAATCTTGGATCGAGACGTAAAAGTTTGAGGAGGAAGTCCGTCCCTTTGGTCAAAGTTTTATGGTGAAATCACAGCGCAGAAGAGGCGACGTGGGAGCCAGAGGATGTTATGCGACAACAGTATCCCCATCTCTTTTGATCAGGTAAATTTCGAGGCCGAAATTTATTTTAAGGGGGTAAAACTGTAACATCCTGAAACTATGGGCCTGTGCATTTTGTGTAATGTATGTTTGAAAATGTTTAATTGAGTATTGAGATACTAATTGGGATCAGGAATGGGCATTGTAAGGTTTAAAGGTAGGAATCTATGATTAAGTATGTCAAATTGGGCTTGGGGCCTAAGGTTAGGTGGAGCCACAGGGAAGGAAGAGGGTGGCGTCACTAGTGCATGAGGAGGGCCCAAATTTTGGCTGCTTGGAGCCCAAGTTATAGGGCCAAATTTGGCACTTAAGAGAGGGCTATAGGGGACGGCAACAAGGCTATTATTTAGGAGTTTTATGTTTTAAATTATGTGGATAATTAAAGCTGATAAAGGAGGGAAAAGTTGGAGATAATTAAGCCTCTTTTGGATGAGTGCAGACACGGATAAGGGGTAGAATGATAAGAGTGATCTCTTGGTTGCAGAGTTGGCCGAAAATCAAACACAGGAGATGGGGAAAATCGATTCAGCATAGGCTAGGGGGTGTGTCAAAATTTCATTAGTTTCCTGAGAACTTTTCTTCAGTTTTCTCTGTTGCAGAAACTTCTCTATTCTTTCTCTTCTTCTGTCGAAATTACTTCCTAGCCGAAATTTCTAAGGCTTTCTTTTGTTTACTTTTCTTAAGCCAAATTCAAAACTCCATTCAATTCTTCTAAAAGCTGAAGAACATATCTAGTTCATCTTTCCGGGATTTCCTTAAAAAGTCAAAACTCCTAGATCTTTAATCTTCTACACTTCGATCTTCTTCTGTGATTGCCGGATCTTTCTACAAGGATAGCCGAAACCTTCTGTAGAGGTAAGTATCGATTTGGGTTTTCTTTCAATTTTTTTCGGCTTTTGGAATCCATAGCTGAATGGCTAAATAGTTGGCTTATCTCGTGTTTTCTCTTATTTTCGGCATTCCAGGATTTGAAGAGGAGTCAATCGCATAGATCTCTAAGTCAGAGTTCAGTAACACACGAATCGTGTTACTTTCGAGATTTCAAGGTAAGGAGATCTATTAATTTTAAATGTGTAAATTCGGGTATTTATTAACCCTTGGCCGAATGTAGGGGAGCCCAGATCTTCGTGTTCTTTCGACTTTTGAGCAAGGTTTTAGACTAAGGGTTGTGGATCCAGATAGTAAGGATATTGACTAAGGGTGTAAAACTACGCGATATCAGGTGTGTAACACTTCCACACCATTTAGATTGTCTGTTAAAAATATTTGTATTAATCTGCAATATTCTGTAAAATGCCGAAATCCTGGCAAACGGGTGAAACCCAATGAGGGTAAAAGCGAATCACCAGGTTAGTGATCTCTGTCATTCCTAAGTGAATGTTCCTGTTAAGATGACATATGTGATATGTATGCTGATTTCTGTGATTGCATGGGGTTGGGTTTGATAAAAGGGGAAGTGTTCTGTTGTAGCGGCTTTTGCCGTGACCTGTTGTAGTAGCTTTTGCCATGACCTGTTGTAACGGCTTTTGCCGTGACCTGTTGTAGTGGCTTTTGCCATGACCTGTTGTAGTGGCTACGGCCATGATCTGACGATGAATGGTGTGTAGCGTTGTGGGTTGATTGTAGAAATCCCCAATAGTATGACTGGCAGGTAAGGGTGGTGTGTAGCGGATGGAAACCTAGGATTTGGGTTGGGCTTTGCATATATTCTTTTTATATATTGTATTCTGTTTTATGTTCTGTGGGGTTAAGGTCCAAATCTAATGGTACACGAGGGTTGCACACTGAGTTTCGCGACTCACCCTATTATTTAATATCTTTCAGGTAGCACCTAGTGCATCGGACTGGGCTGGAGAGGAGCGCAAGGTGGCCATGCGAGAGAGACGTTTGATCCAGCAGGAGATTTTACTTAGAAATTTTAATTTTTACTTAATGGGTTTTAAATTTCATTGTAATAAGGCCATGGGCCATTAGCTTTATTTTATTCCGGTTTTATTTTGGACTTTTACTATTATTAGACGCTTAAATTTTTCCTTTGATTAAGTTGAGGCATGTAACAAATTCAGTTTTTATTTACCAAGGCATTTTATAAAACTTACGTCTTATATGAATTATTAAACTATTAAGTTTTCCGGTATAAATGTTTAAACCTGATAAATTGTTTTTCAAAAAAAAAAAATGCGACATGTTTTATAAAATCTCTTTAGTGACATACCAGATCCGGTTGTAGTGTTTGGGCCGGGTTTGGGGTGTTACAGGCTGCATGGAGATGAAAATCTCACGAAGACATAGGTAAGGATGTATCCCAAAAGCGATCCACTATCCTGCACGGAGGTGAAAACCTCACGAAGGAGTAGCTTCTCACTCCCACTGAAAAAAGGTAAGACCGAATGGTCATTATGCAATATGATGCGAAAATACTCTACGAGACTCAAACCACAGCAATCATATGAAATAACACAAACAAATGCAATAAAAGGATCGTAATTTTTCAAATCAGATTTTCAATTTTCGACAACAAGACAGGAAATAATCAATTCTACGGCTTGACTCTCTTATGAAGTCCCCAGTGGACTCGCCAAGCAGTCAAAACCATTTTTTCGTTGAAAAATGGGGTCGACTTTAGAAACAAAAATGGAGTCGCCAAGTTGTTGAAACTATTTTTTTCATTGAAAAACGGGGTCGACTTTAGAAACAAAAATGGAGTCGCCACCAATCATTTTTTCGAGGTGTGATCGGATCACCTTGAGATTGATCATTAAACATTTTGATTTATTAAAACAATGATTTCGACCTACAAAATTCAAGAAAAGGGTCCGGGAGTCGGTTACGCACGAGGAAGGATTAGCACCATCGTAACGCCCAAAATTGGTACCTAATTGATTAATTAACGTCTTAATGTCAAAAATTTGAAAAGATTTTAAAATACGATCCTCTTTGCTTAAAGGAAAACTTGAATAAATTAAATTAGATACTAAGAGCCTCTTATTTCGAAGAAGTAAAATGTCACGCCCAGTGAGTTAGGATATGACATTTGAAATCCTCGAAACTAAGCTTGTCTTTTGACTTTTAAAACTCATACATTTAAGTTCAAGAAGGATATTCGATTATTTGGGTCAAATGAAAAATAGGAACCCAGTAAGTTAGGGCACAATTTCTCAAAATTCTAAATACAGAATATTACCTTTATTTTTAGAAATCCTTACCTCGAGATAACAAAATGTCACATCTAGTGAGTTAGGACACAACATTTTGGATTCCCGAGAATAGGTTTTTATTTAACTTATATGCTTTGATTTTTAAAAGGATAATCGGTTCTTTAGGCTCATCGAGAAAAAATCGAAACCCAGTAAGTTAGGGTACGATTTCTCGAATCTCGAATTACAAAAAATTGCTTAATAATAAAAAAAATTGTACCAGACAAATATTAATGTAACACGATTTTATAGTAAAATGCAAAAAATGGATTACGGTACTAATATGCATAATAGGCTAATAATAAATGCATTAATGCATGACAATATAAAGGACGAAGATCAAATAACAAGCCAAAATACACGAAAAATAATAATTAAAAAAGAACTAAAGATTTAGCACTAAAGGATTAATATTAAACAAATCAATAAACAAATATAGCGTAACACAAATTAAAAAATCATAATGTTAATAATAATGATGGTGGCATTTATAATAATAAAAAAAATTGAAGTTTTAAAATATATAAAAAGATATAAATAAATAAGTAATAAGCTGATAAATGAATAAGTGTATTTAAAAATATTAAGAAAATAAATATTATGGAAATAATAGTAATAATAACAAAGTTAATTAATAATAATAATAATAATAATAATAATAATAATAATAATATGATGTTAACAATAACATTAATAATAAAGTAATAATAATAACATGTTAATAGTAAGGAAAGTAACAATAAAAATAAAAATAGTAATAAAAATATTAAAAATGATAGTAATAATAATAAAAATAATAATACTAATAACAATAAAAGTAATAGTAATAGTAATAATAATAATAATAAAAAAATAGCAAAAGTAACAAAAGAAATAAAAAAGGGACTAAATTGAACTAAAAACAAAAGTTTGGGGATAAAAATAAAAAATAAAAGGAGAACGGGACTAATATGACAAGGGCGAAAAAGCGCGAGGACCAAATGGGCAAAAAGCCCAATCCCTGGAGACGTGTCCCCAGCACATCAATAGGCCATGGACTAATTTGAAACACGCAACAAATTCTGCAATCAAATTTATAAATAAGAAAAGAAAGTAAAAGGACTAAATTAAAACAAATTAAAAAAGCGGAAGGACTAAAAGGGTAAATAACCCAATTATTAAAAACACGCGGATCCTCCTTGCGGGTTGGGTCGTGCACGCGGGTTGTAGCAAAACGACGCCGTTTTGGGCGTCTGATGATTGCTCCAAAACGACGCCGTATGGGGATGCTATAAAATAAAAAATTTTACAAAAAAAATTTCATTTTTCCCTCACTTAAAAAAAAAAACTCCAAAACCTTCCAAAAATTCTCTCCCTCTCCCCTTGAATCCGGCCAGGTTCCAGCAAGGGCTTTGGCACCGAATTTCGACGGATCGCCACCGTCGACCACCGTGCACGGCGGCCCGAACTCCAAAAGGTAAGCCTTTTTGTTTTCTTTTTCTTATACTATATTTTAATATATGTATATAGTTAAAAAAATAAAAATCTTTATATACATGTACTAACAGTTTCGAAAAGAACGAAAGAAAGAAAAAAGAAAAAAGGGAGAACCTTTGCTTTTGATCAGCTTTGTGATTTTTTTTTTTTTTGTATTCTATTGATCTCATGTATGTAAAAAAAATTACAAAGGAATTCTTTTCGGTTTTATAGTCGAATGTTGAAGAAAAAATAAAAAATCTACAATATTTCTTGCTTTTTGTTTTTTTCTCTGCTGTGCTGTTTGTCCTTGCAGGTACAGAGGCCAACTGGCGTGGTGGTGCGCGCGTGGAGGAGTACGGAGGGTGCCGACGTGGTGAGGTGGAGCCGGCGGCATTAGGGTTTCCTAGGGTTTCTGAGAATGTAAAAAAAAATTTAGGCCATTGGTCCTTGTAATTTAGGGTTGGGCATTTATTGTATTGAGCTGAAATTTTGGGCTTCGGGTTTGGGTTTGTAAAAAGGAAATTGGACTGTTTAATTATTTTGTTTTATTTTTGTATTTATTTTGGTTTTAATGGGCCTAGACAAATTGGGCTAATTACAAGTGTAACTTAACAAATAAATGCTTGTAAAATAGTAGCAAAATTAACAATAAAATAAAAGTTATACGATGTCCAAACAACAACAAAATAGTAACAGTAATAGTGAAATAATAGTAAAACAATGAGAAAATATCAAGAAAACAACAAATTCTTTTTCTTTTTTAAAAATTCGGGCCAAGCCCAGATAAAAAAAGTCTTACTCGAGGCTCGGCCTATCTTCTAGACGAGTCTTATTTATTTTACTCAAGTCTATTTTTTAAACTTATATTTTTATTGACAATTTCTTATTTTTCAAACCGATTTTACTTTAATTTCTATAGCATTTGGGATGCAAACTTTAATGGAAAATAAGGTAAGATAATATTTTTACTCAACTTTTCTTTGTATTTACGATTTACTAGGGTTAGTCATTGTTATCGTCGCTTTGTGCATAGTGGCAGAGGTCACGTGCCGCTCTCTATGTTGTCGTGTGTATAAAATGACAAACCAAAGAAAATAAAAGCTTCCCAAACGCATTTACATAATTTGAATGATTGCCAAACTAACTTCTGCATTTTTATTCAAACTTTATTATTTTTCAAACCGATTTTACTTAAATTTCTATAGCATTTGCGATGCAAAGTTTAATGGAAAATAAGGTAAGATAATATTTTTACTCAACTTTTCTTCGTATTTACTATTTACTAGGGTTAGTCATTGTTCTCGTCGCTTTGTGCATAGTGGCGGAGGTCACGTGTCGCTCTCTATGTTGTCGTGTGTATAAAATGACAAACCAAAGAAAATAAAAGCTTCCCAAACGCATTTACATAATTTGAATGATTGCCAAACTAACTTCCGCATTTAATTTTATATTTATTTTTTTATACTTAACCACAATATATTTTTACACCCCTAAAATATACTTTCTTTGTCTCTTGTTACATATTGATTTTTAGTGATATTTTTTTAAAATTAATAATCAAATTGGGCTTTATTAAAATATAAATAAAAAATAAAACACAAAGTCCAAAAACAAATAATAGAACAAAACAGAAGAGAAGGCCCAACATTTAAAAAATGGCCTAGATTAAAAGAAATATTAAAAAAGAAAATAAATTAAGAATAGTCTAGAAGCTCATAATTATCACCGCTACTTTGCCGAATCAGAGAATTTTGATGCCCGTCTTGTCTATCAATTTGCCATTTCTTCTTAATGACGGCTCCAGATTTCCAAGGAAAGCTTTTATCACCTAAACCATTAATCTACTCGTTTCCAACTTTCATTTCTTCCTCTTCTTCTCCGTCCATTTTCAATTTGGTTCTTGCACTCTATCATATTCTTTCTGACTTTCAGCATATCCAAGGACACTCTCAAACAGGTATATCTCCTCCTTTTTCTTCAACGATTCAGTTGCTAATGTAAGGGCTAAACCGTTTGTTGTTCTTGGGATATATTCAAACTTAAAGTTTTTAGATCTAGACGTTATCTGTTGAATATCATGTATATATGCCCCTACATGTGATTTATCTTGTATTTTTGCCTTGCACTTTTTGATTATTGATAATGAGTCGCCTTCTATAATGATCTTTGGCCATTGCATGTCTATTCCTATTTGGGTTGCTTTGTAGCAAGCGAGCGCCTCAGCAGTGAAGGCTGAGGCCACTTCTTGATGAATCTCTGAGCATGCTAGAAAAACATTCCCTTCACTATTTTTGGCCACAATCCCCGAAGCCGATTGACAAAGTCGCCCATTGTATGCTCCATCAAAATTTATTTTTACTGACTGACCAGGTGGGTACTTCCATTTTCTGACTTCTTGTGAAATTTTGAGGGTTCTTTTTTCAACCCCATTTAGTTTTGTGATATAACTGTTGGCAAAGCTCGTTATTTCTTTCCCAGTTCTGCTTACCTTCTCATGCGTTCTAGCATTCCTTTCTCCCCATATTGCCCATAGCGCATAGCAAAATAATCTACATTGGGAAGGAGTGTTCTGAGAAAAAACCCAGGTGAGCCACTGTAGAAACTACAAATTAGATTCCTGTAAGAGATTCAGGATTGATAATTCTGTCCACAGTGCCACTGAAACAAGACATTTGCAGAAGAGGTGATTCATAGTTTTTGCTCATTTTCCACAACGAGGACAAATTACAATATTTGTTAGCTTCCTGTGCTGCATGTTAATTCGTGTAAGCAAATAATTTCAAGATATTTTCCAGACTGTAATCTTTATTTTTGAAGGTAGATTTAGTAGCTATAGTTTTTTTTGTAAAAATTCCTATAGTTGGTTTGTAAAACATAAGCTCTAGGATCGTCTTCAAAAATTTGTAATAGTTTATAGGCGCTACGAACTGAGTATTCTCCCGAAGGTTCACCACTCTAGGCCAAAAAATCATCGTGAGGTTCTTTTGCCAAAGGAATATTGAGAATCTTTCAGCTTCTTCCACTGAAAAGGTATTGACAATCAACTCCCGTTTCCATTTCTGTCCTTAGTATCAATTAACTCAGCAACTTTATAATCACGCATATTATTAACAAATGATGATAATCTTAAATTTCTTGCATCTGGAATCCAAGCATCGTTAATAACTAAAATATTCGTGCCCCTACCCACCTTCCAACATAGTCCTTCCTCCAAAATGCCCTTTGTCGCCCATATGCTTTTCCATATATATGAACTATTATTCCCCAAACGTGAATTTAAAAAATTCTCATTTGGAAAATATTTCGCTTTAAGTACTTGCGCAACTAAAGAGTTTGGGCAATTTAAAATCCTCCATCCTTGCGTTGCTAATAATGAGACATTAAATTTAGTTATTCTCCTGAAACCCATTCCTTCCTCTTCCTTAGGGCGACACATATACTGCCACTGACTCCAATGTATTCCTTTTGTCCCGTATCCTTTTTGCCACCAAAATTTACCAATAATGTTTTCTAACTCCCCACATAATAATTTCAGTAGCAGAAAACAGAACATAGCATAGGTTGGTATTGCCTGAAGCATTGATTTAATGAAGACCTCCTTACCCCCTTGTGATAGTAACCTAGTGCTCCATCCTTTAATTCTGGAATAAACCCTCTCTTTAAGATTTTGAAAAGATTCTTTCTTTCGTCTGTCAACCACATTAGGGAGTCCTAAGTACTTTTCCAGATTTGTTGAGCTCCTTACACCTAAAAGTGTCAAGATTTCATCTTTTATTCCTTCAGATGTGTTTGAACTATAAAAGATCATAGATTTATTAAAATTCACACATTGGCTTGAGCATTTTTCGTATTCCTTCAAATTTCCTTTCAATAACATCGCTCCCCTGTTTGTGGCTTCACCGAATAATATACAATTGTCTGCGAAAAGTAGATGTGATATCTCTGGACCTCTCCTACTGGCCTGTGCACCTTTTAACAAACCCTCTTTCATTGCCAATCTCATCAAAGATGAAAGTCCCTCACTACATATAAGAAAAAGAAAAGGACTAAGGGGATCTTCTTATCGTAGCCCTTTAGTAGGTTGAAAAATTCTTCCCCTTCCTCCATTAATATTGACTGCATAAGAAGCTGTATTAATGTTTTTCATAATTAGTGCCACCCATTCCTTTGTGAAGCCCATCCGTATCATTACTTCCTTTAGAAAACCCCATTCGACTCTATCGTAGGCTTTACTCATGTCAAGCTTCACTGCCATATATCCTTTTTTTCCTGTACGCTTTTGTCGAAAATTGTACAGAATTTCATAAGATAAGAGCATGTTATCAGAAATTAATCTTCCAGGAAAAAAAGCGCATTGGGCCGTATCAATACATCTCCCAATTACTTCTTGAAGTCGATTTGCTATTGCCTTCGCCACAATTTTTGTAAATAACCGTACACAAACTAATAGGTTTATAGTTGAAAAGATTTGTGGGATTTGGGATTTTTGGAATCAGCACAATATCCGTTAGATTAAGAAAGCCAAAATTCTGACCATTATTCAAAATTCCCAAGCAGAAAATTGTGACGTCTTTACCTACGATGTGCCAATATCTCTGAAAAAATAATGCTAAAAAATCGTCAGATCCTGGTGCTTTAGTAGACCCCATTCCTTTTAAAGCCAAATGAACTTCTTTTGCCATATAAGTTGACAGTAAAGCAGTATTTATATCAGGTGAAATATTATTTTCTATACCCATTAAGAGATTATATAGATCCCCAACTCTATTTGACGTAAATAACTTCTAAAAAAATAAGGTAGCAGCCTCATTGATCTTAATTTCATCAGTAACCTCTCCCCCTTCATCTAATTCCAGCCTAGATATTGTGTTTATTTGTTTACAGATTGAGGCATACTTGTGAAAAAAGGCTAAATTATTATCCCCTAATTTAAGCCAATTTGCCCTTGCCCTTTGTTCCTAGTACATTTCATCTTTATCAATTTCCATATTAAGATAAACTTTGGTATCAATAATCTTTGCCATCGTGTCATCATCCCTTTCTTTCGCCATCAGTATCTCAAGTTCATTAGTTAGCTTCCTCTTTAACCCCTCTCGCCCTTTTTTAATAGTGCTTGCCCATCTCTTTGAATTGGACTGTAGTTTTTCAAGTTTCTCAATTATCGTGCTTGTTGATGATTCCCATGAAACCTTGATTTCTTGTTTGACAGACTCCTTCATGGTCCACCACGCCTCAAATTTAAACCTTGGACTTCCCGTAAAAATGTTTCCATTTTTTGTAATTAGAAGAAGTGGGCAATGATTCGACATCGAATGGGTTACGTGATGAATGTTACCTGTAGGAAAAAAGATGCCTTCATTTTTCATTTGCAACTCCCCTATCAAGCCTTTCCTTGATGTTTGTTTTTGGAAAATTCCCCATTTCCCATGTAAACCAAACCCCCGAATACCATATGTCCTCTAATTGACATTCCTCTAGAGTCTCACTGTACTCCTTTGTGTTGGACTGAGTTGGGTGAAGGTCGAGTTTTGGGTCCTGAGTTGGTATCTGAGACTAAGGATAAGGTTCGACTGATACGAGATCTCTTGAAAGCGGCTTCTAATAAACAAAAATCGTATGTAGACCTGAAGAGGCGTGAGATTGAGTATTCTGTGGGGGGACTTTGTGTTTCCTAAGGTCTCTTCGTGGAAGAAAGTTATGAGGTTCGGTCGGAAGGGCAAGCTGAGCCCTAAGTTTATTGGACCATACCAAATTCTAAAGCGTGTGAGACCAGTTGTTTATCAGTTGGAGCTACCCCCTAAACTGGACCATATTCATGAAGTGTTCCACGTCTTGATGTTGAGGCGATACCGTTTTGATCCATTCCATGTTGTTTCTGTTGAGGAGATCGAGGTTAGGCCGGACTTAACCTTTGAGGAAGAACCGGTTCAGACTCTGGATCATGATGTTAAGGTCTTGAGGAGGAAATCTATACCATTAGTGAAGGTGCTGTGGCAGAATCATAGCACTGAGGAGGCTACTTGGGAAGCTGAGGACTTCATGCGTCAACAGTATCCTCATCTGTTCTGATCAGGTAAATTTCGAGGTCGAAATTTCTTTTAGGGGGTAGAGTTATAACGTCCCAAAATATTTATTTCTATTTTTGAAAAATTGTGACACAAGTGTGTATCTACTTTAGTGGTTATGTGTTCTGGATGTGTGTGAGAGGTCCCAAGTTCAAGCCTTGCCTTTGGAAATTTTGTTATTTTTGGAATAAAGCCCTATCTTTGTTCAGTGGGCTTATATTTAATTGGTTGTAGAGCAATATCAGAATGAGCTTGTTCGTTTAAGTGGTAAGGGAGTCAGTGTGTTGGAGGTCTTGTGTTCGATTCCTTGCGCAAGCATGGGAATTTATTTTTGCTTGGTTCTGCACAAGTGTTTCAGTGCAGTTGGAATTTTGAGTAGTGGGTTAGTGGAGAGATAATTAAGGGATTGATGACATATCTTGTTTTGTTTCTCTTTTTCTTTATCTTTTTCGAATTTTAATTGTTTTTCCTCTTTTCCAAGCTCAACGTCAATTCCTATTCTCCAATATTTTGTCAAATTTTCTCTTTTTGCTTGCCTATTTCTTTTTGTCCTTCCAATAATTTTGGGTGTGTTTGGCTTGTGGATTTAGTATATCATGGAAAGTGGTGGTAAGTTTTCGCTCGAGTTAAAACAGGGGTTTTCATATAGTGCCGTTCTAAGTTGGTATATTGATTTTGTTAGGAAAATTCTTGGGTTTTAACTACAACGAATCGCGAGGAACGAGGCTCTCATCTTACGGAGTCGTAGTTAAACAGTTCGAAGTGTTGGGGTAAGTGATGGTTTTGTGAATTGAATGATTGTCGATTTCGTGATTTGGATTAACCGTGTATTAAGCCTGATTTTGAACATTGAAATGTTGATTTTTAGGTTTCGGAGTGCTCATAGTTGCAGTAGCATCAAAATCGTACCAAGTATGTACCTGAAATGCAGAAAAATGGGATTCAGCTAAAGCAGAAAAACCTCTCTGTCGACTTCACACGGCTGTGTGGTAGGCCGTGTGTGATGACACGGTCGTGTGATTGACGAAAGCCAGGCCATGCGCAAGACATGACCGTGTGATGGCTGGAGTGTGGTCGTGTGGGCCACACGGGCTAGACTGAATTAAGCGTGTGGGCCACACAGACGTGTGGGCCCATACGGGCATGCCACACGGTCATGTGATAATTGGGCCAGGCTGTGTGATCCACACGGGCTAGGCCAATCCAGGCATTTGGAACCACACGGGCAAGCCAGATGGGCATGTGGGCCCAAATTTCTGAAATTTTCCTTAGGGTTGCACGGATCGTCCCAAACGACTGTAGGCCTATTGTAGGGTCTATAAGGGCTAACAAAACCCTAAACTATATGATCTGTTTAACTGGTATTCTATACTGAGCATGATAGTATATGCATGTTATATCTGTTATCTGTAATGGAAGCATGTTAAGCATGATTTATTTGTTAATTCTGTGTGCATGTTCTGTTACTGTAATTGGGGTGGGATAATGTATATTGGAGGAAGTGTTCTGAAAGGTACATTATGCCTAGTATCTGGCAGCACAGCTGCATTATATCTAAAATGTGCCGCATCGGTACAATGTGGTGTGTAGGGTTAGGTAGGTGTTTTAAACCCCACATAGTGTGTAGGGATGCTGTGTTGAGGATGAGGGTAGGATTCTGTTATTTGATTTGCATATCCGTAACTATATCTGTATCTGAAATAGGCTCCAGCCCAAACTTGTATCTGTATCTAAGATGGGCTCAGGCCCGATTGCGAATCTGTCTAATCTGTGATATTCTGTATGTGTAATGCTTAATTCTGTTGGATTACACACTGATTTTACGTAAACTCACCCTTTTTTGTTTATTCTGTTCAGGTAACCCACAGACCTAGGCGGATTGGAGTTGCAGAGTCCCTCGGTGACCACATGTTCAAACTAGTTAAAGTTTTAACTAAATTTATACGTTCTGGTTTATTTTGGGTTTGTCCTATGTAATTTGGACTTTAAGGACTGTTTTATTTTAAATTGGGTTAGACTGCGATTTTATGATTTTTATAACTGCAAAACGTGACATAACTTGGATTTTACCAAAAGCAATAGTTTTCTAAAAGTGCGAACTGACTTTCTTAAACACGACGATTTTCCTAAGCTTTCGCTAAGTTATTATGTTTTAAGGCAAGTCGACTAATAAAATGTATGTTTGGAAATTAACGAAAGAAATAAAAGGTTTAAATGTCTGAGGCTTTATCGAGTTAGCTCTATTTCAAAATCCCTTCCATGTGACATCGCCAGATTCGATCATAACGTCTAGGCCGGGTTTGGGGTGTTACAAAATCCCTTTTAACATAAGGGGTGCTTTCCGCAGTGAGAGGTGCGGGTTATTCTTCCCTTAGTGCAAGGTCTATGTCCATACAACCAAGCATTAGAAATGTCATTTCCATTCCTTAAAATTAGTCTCATTAAACATGGGTGTAGAATTTATATTAGCAGATATTGTGGCAGCAAAAGATAAACTAGTTGAATCCAGAACAAAATAGATAAAAACAAGCTCACATCAATATTCATAAGTAAAAAATAAATTCAAAATAATGGCTAATCCCATCTCAAGATACCAAACACAACATTAATATCAAGTCTTTGGATAGTAATATTAATAGTAAACAGTACTCTTATTGTAGCAATCAAATATTGACAATAAATTATGTCAAACAATTAGTTAATCTTTGGACTAACTTATTGCTCACATAAAATACCTTATAATTGTCACACATTTATCACCATAGATGTCGTTGAAATTCTGTCAAATATTAACTTATCTTTGGGTCAATTAATAAACGAATAAATCACAAAAACATGTAACAATCTTGATATTTTAAATAAACTAATCTACACAAAGGAGGTCACTTTGGCGGTATTTTGTTTCAACTAATCTATTTAAAATATTAGACATCCTTAATTAAAACCTAAAGCCAAAATCTGAATTTATTTGTTTCAAAATATTTCTCTTAATTTCATCTTTCAATTAAATTAAAAGATAATAGTATATATATGTATATATATCCCAAAACAACATATAATGATGTTCGCAAATATAATAATAGCTGAATAAATCATAAACCATAAGACTTCAAATTTAAACCAAAATAATTTGAATAAAGGTAAACCTCATCATATCAGACACTCCATTAATATTTCATCTTTAGACAAAATATTAACTTGGAAGTGATATATTAGTGTAATAATCAAACATTGACAATAAGAACATGTCGAACCATAAATCTTCCTTGGGGCCAATTTATTGCTCACATGTAAAGCCGAATAATTGTCACATGTTTATTACCATAGTTGCACATTTAATATTATTAACTTTCATTTGGGCCAATCAATATTAACATAACTTAAGTTACATGCACACAATCTTTTATATTTTAAAACAAAATAATTTATACAAAAAAAATCACTATGATGACTTTTTACTTCAATTAAGTTACTTTGAAATATATATAAATATACCAATATTCAAATTTAAAATTTCCCCAATAGTCAAATATTTTTTTATTGCTTTATAGACTCCGAAATAACCCAAAATAAGGTTGTTATAATAATGCAATGAAAAACTGAAAATCTAAATTTTTGACTATTTCTTTAAATTTTTGACTATTTCTTTTTTTCTCCCAAACCATATATATCAAAACCAAATAGAAATAATATAGTGGTTCAAAGCCAAATAATTAACAAGCACATGTATTCATAATTTTGGAATGGATAAAAACACCAAAGTAATTCACGCATATACATGTATTCATAATCAAATAGAAAAACTTACCCTAAATTTACCATGTAAATCCAAAGTTGTATTTATGATTAAAGAGAGATTCACATGAATACTTGAAAAATATTTTCAAGCCAATAAATCTAAAAAAAAAACAAACAAACAAAATCATAATAGTTGGCATATCTCACAATTCATACAATAAATCATGTCATCATAATTTAACCAAATATTTGGAACCATAAGATGCCAAAACTTAAGATTATAGAACCAAACTTAAAACCAAAATATTTAAATATGTATATAGTTCGCATGAATTTGCACAAAAACACCCATAAAATTGAATATATAACCATAACAAAAAAATAAAAAATTAATAACTTTAACAATATCCATCAAAACTTAATTTCACCAATTAAACTATAAAAGATATCTTATTGAATAATGGTTATAAACACCTATTCACATAAACTATAATCATGCATTAATCCTCAAAATCATTGATATGAATATAATATATATATACACATAATTTATACACACAATTATAATAATATAAAAATAATACTGGCTTGCCTTCATATTTCATATTAATTTTTATCAATTTTTAAAATAATTGTGTGAAAAGAAGAGAAAGAAATATCACAAATCAATTTTTATCAATTAATTATAAATAAATAAACTTTCATATTTTGAATAGCATATGCAAATATTAAACTAGATTATATTTATAAAACCCTAAAACTTTATTTAAAGAATCCAAACCCAAAAAATTATTAGGAATATCAAAGATTCAATATAATATATAATTAAAATATCAAATCCATAAAATTAAAAAAGAAAAACGAATCAATCCAAAAATAATAAATAATTAATTCATTCTCAATGATTCAAACATTACAAAGCTCGGATGCCACTTGTCAGATTTGTAAAATAAATCTAAAAATAAAACTTAATAAACCAGGATCTATGATGTCAAATTATCAAGAATAAATCAAGAATAAAACTAGATGCGGAAGCATACCTAAATTCTTGAATTTCTTGATATTTTTTCAGATCTTGGGGATTTGATATTCCAAATTAGCACACAAGAAATTTAGAGAATATTTGCTCTCTCTTTCCTAAGGATGGGATATTAGAAAAGATATCTTGTTGTGTAAATTTGAGACCATAACCCATAATATTTATAACCTTGGCATATTAGTTATAATTTGTAATTAGCCCATTATTTCGTAATTGAATTAGAATTTGATTAGAACTCAATTACTAGAGTATCTACACATATTTGACCTATACTTTATTTAATAATTAAAGCCTAATAAAACTTTTAACCAAATTAGATCACTTTTAATTTGGGCTAACATATCATGATAATAAATAATAACATGTAATTACTCTTATTATATATGTGATGTCCATATTTTCGAACATTTCTCTTTTCCACGATTGGCAACAGAAGCTCTTGTTTCTCGATCTAGAAATATTAATTTAATTGAATCAATTACTCAATAATTATAGTTACACATTTAGCCATTAACAATTGTTATTCAATCAACTTAATCCTTGCTACAAATATAACTAGACAACCAATGTCTACAATAATGTCCTCATACAACCGAATATATATATATATATAATTCTCAAACAGTCCTTATACTCTTGGAATTTATCACTCATTACCCTGCCATCTAAAATTTAACAGCAGCTACATCCTTATCCATCAATTCCATTCAAAATCATCATACAATCACATTAAAATGACAATTGAAATTAACATCTCTACTTCATTTAATTATTTTTCTTTCCAGCTCATAAACATTCAAAGAAAAATAGCCTTTGCAAGCCAAATTTCTCCCAACAACCTTAAACTCAATCTCATTATTCAATATATCCCCAATGTGCAAATTATAAGATTATTCTTAACAAGTTTTTCCCTAAAATATCCATGCATTTAAGCTCACCATTACATCCAAAAGAAAATTAAACTACATCGAACTCCATTCTAGCATAAGGATTAGCTAAATTAATCTATTCCCAACCTAAAAATATAATCAAAATGAAAATCCCTTTGAGAAATACTTACATGCATTCAAAGATAGCAAATAAAATAACCAAGCTTTTCCCCTGAAACCTTCAATGGTTTTTCGGCAGAAACAAAGAAGAAGAAAAACATTCTCCCCCTCCCCACTCACTTTCTTTTCTTTATTATTTTCTTTCCTATCAACATTAATATTTTCTTTTGTTTTATTAATTTCCCTTACATATTATAATTATCCTATTATAATTATTAATAATATAACCTATATATATATATATATATATTATTCTCATACTCATCCACTAATGAAACCCATTTAAGTAATGGTTTATTTAATTGCTAAGTCCTTTGATATTTATCCTCTTTATAAATTTAGTATTCTTTCCCACTTTTATCACCTATTGATTTAATCCCTTTTAATTAAAAAATTTATTTAATTAACACTCAATTCACTTTTAAAGTAACTCCCCAAAAACATAATAACAATATTTTTTACCTCGATTTGTGCAGGCGGGGTCCCGAAAGTATGTGTCCCGACACCCCTATCTTACGGGATATTACATAATTAATTAAAATATTCAAAATAATTGAGGCCAAACCTAAAATTACTTATGGAAAGAAAATTATATTTTTGTTCTTTATTTATTTTTTACTCTTGGAAAAATGGAAAATTGAAAGAAAAGGTGAAACTATTGAAGGAAAAGTATTTTTATTTTCATCCATTGTTTAGTAGAATTGAAAAATAAAAAGAAATAAAATAAAACATTTAAAAAATGCATTTTTTTTGTTTGCCATTGTATCCATTAGAGCGAGCTCATTGACTAATCTTCCATGTTTTGTAAGTCTATTAAGAGGTAGATGCTGACCATGAGAAAAAAAAAAATCTCTCTTCTTTCTAATTTTGAATGATTGATTTTTATGCATTAGGATAGAAAATGATCATCTTTCCTATTTTTTTTTTCACTTTTCCACGTGTAAGGAAAAAAATACATTTTGTTCATTGAAGGCATGTTTAGATGTAATATTCAACAAACGCGACTAACGAGACTCGAACCCATACCACACTTAAGACAATAAACATTCTTAACAATCAAGCCATCACAAGAGATTAAATGCATATGATATTCAATGTATCGACTGTATTTTATTTTGCATATTCAATTTTGTAGATTAACGGTAATATTTATTGACTTTATTTCAAAAGAATTAGCAATGTCAAATGGATACTGTCAAGTGTAAAAAGAAATCAATTTGAAGTAATATATATTCCTCATCACCTTGAATTGATGTCAATAAATTTTTCCACGACTTTAAAAAGTTATAAAATAATCAAATTATTCAAAATTTTTTATTTAAGCTTTTGTAGTGTTGAATTTTTTAAAAAAAGTTCAACTAGCAAGTTTTAAGCGACAACTCGGCAATCGGTACAATGGATCAATTTCTATCTATGATTAAAAAAATATACCTTAGATGTAACACCCCAAACCCGGCCTAGAAGTTAGGCCCGAATCTGGCGTGTCACATCAAAGGCATAATTCAAACGATTTTGCTAATTAAAAATTTAAGGCCCAAAGGCCCAAAATCCTTGCGTCTTGTTAAGTAATGAAAAAAAAAACCATTTTATAATTTTAAGTATTTCGGAAACCAAGTTTAAACGTAAGAATTTTACTTAGGTTTAATAATTAAGTAAACAGTTGAAACAACAAAACCCAAAATCTAAAGTCAAATCGGAGTACAAGGCCTTATTACATCCAATGAAAATAAGTAATTAAAACTATGTCTTTTGAAACAAATAAATAAAAGTTTAAACATCTTGTAGTGTGGCCATCTTCGAGTCCTCTCCCACGTCGAGCCATTTACTGAGGATCACCTGAAACATTAAATAAAGGCTGTGAGTTTCGAAACTCAGTGTGTACGACCCTTGGCAATCAAATCAACATGCAAATATTACATTGGGCCTAAGTCCTATCAAAATCAGTGGTCTTGGGCCTTAGCCCACAATGACCTCATATCATATCATATCATATCACATGAAAACAAGGTTATGCAAAACCCTCCCCAAAAGTCCATCCGCTACACACTATTTCCCTTTCAACCCTACACACCTGTGGGGTTTTCTAAATCGACCCACCCATCCACTACACTCCAAAGGTAGCACTCATAGCGACACTACTCAACGTTGTAGCAAAGCTGCTAATCATATAATGGGCTTAAAGCCACCGGTGGATCCATGGTCGTCGAGCGACTATGCGATCCTCAAATCTTCATCCGTACCATAATTCCCACCCATATGCATCCTAATTAGAATATCATATGAATGCAACATGCACATGAGTAACATCCATAAAACTCATACTCATCACATAGGGGTATTTTCGTCATTTCACAACCCAAGGGTATTTTCGTAAATCTACTCTACAGGGGTATTTAGGTAATTTTGCAAAACAGACGTACTTTGGAAATTTTGTAAATCAGGGATATTTTGGTAATTTTTCAAACTAAGGGTATTATGGTAACTTCACAATTCGGGCTATTTTAGTGATTTTACAAAACTAAGGATGTTTTGGTAATTTTCAAACTAAGGGTATTTTGGTTATTTTCAAATCAGGGGTATTTTAGTAATTTTACAAATTAGGGGTATTTGGTCCCTCTCGGGTTTTAGTTATGAACTTTGGCCAATTAACAAGTCCTTACGGCTAATGTGAACAGACACTATGCATCAGGTAGGATTCCAGAAAAGAGGAGATGGGCCGCTAGGGCCGCTTAAGTACCAAGCTCTCTCTAGATCCAATCTTAGACATGCATATGCCCTTTACCATAGTCTAACCTATTGGCTTGTCCACAGACATGTTTAATTATTAGAAAGTCTTATGCGGTTTAGGAGTTGTTCAGTACTACGCCTAAAGTCCATAAAACCCTAGCATACTAGTCTACGTCCCCATAAAGCCCATCAACCCATTTCTCATTCATATAACCCATAATGGCCACATCACATTTATATGGCCGACTAGGCCCAAATCTCAATCATATGACCCATTAGGCCCAAAACAAATCCAGATCATGTAAATGTATGCTTAACCCAATTCATATAATCAAATTAATCCATTTCATCAAACTTATTTAGCCACTTTCGGCTTTTCGACTTTTCAGAATTACCGATTTCGTGTGTGCATAGTGTTTGTACACACCTGGTTACCGCGACGTGCTATTCTATCCTTAGCCTTGAACATACAACCAACCAACCTTCAATCAATCACTCATAATCAAAATATTTACCAAAAGCCGAAGCCTTACCGTAACCTTACCGTGTGCCACTGAGTTCTAATAGCCCTTCCTTAGCTACTAATCAAGAGTATCCCCTAGATCTGCACTCACACATACACCATCAATAATTCGAGTGACTCATGATCCACACAAGTCACCCCTATAGAACATACACATTCGGCCACTCACTTAAGCCATAATCGAGTTGAGTACACTTACACTTTGCTAATGATCCTTACCACAGTTGCGATCTCTGAACCTTGCCCTTGTTAATACATGATTAGCAACAATGAGAAGTTAGATAACCCTTCGGCTTTTAACAAAACATACAAAAGAGGTTAACCGAGTACTTACCAAATCCCTTTTTGATCCAGCGGCCTAGACATCTATTAACTAGATCCGGCTTTTAACACTTAACTGAGAGTGGGTAACAATTGATCATTGTTTTATGCGATGTCAAAGTCTTAAAATTTATATAAAGAATGATCAAAACTGGAAACTAACTATGACAACGATTTGAGGCAAGCGCACCTATCGAACAGTAGTATAGTTAAGGCAAGACCGGAATGTCAAACCCAAAGGAACCAAAAGTACTAATACTAACTCTCTTTTTATTATTTAGCCTAAGAATTAAGGGAATTGTTTATCTAAACTAAAATTAACTAATTACTAAATTAAAGACTCTAAGACAAAGAAGAATGAATTTGGAGAATAACTTTTAGGAAAAACCAATTGATTAAGACGACACCCAGGGAAGAATCCACTTAGACTTCACTTGTTATCTAACTCTGAACCAGACGATTTATTCATTTGACTTGATCTGTAAGATTCCCTAAGTTATATTAATCCCTCTCTCGAGGCGACTAACGTCTAACCCTAGGTTGATTAATTGAAATCTCTTTCTAATTAAAACCCCTAGAATTGCATTAACTCGATCTATGGACTCCCATATTAGGTTTCACCCTAATCCGGCAAAATCTTGTCACCCTATCTCTAGGCGTGCGATCAACTCCACTTAATTATGCTAGATCTACTCTTAGGCAGAGACTTTTGCTCCTCAACCTAAGCACATCACACTTGAATTAATATCCCGGAAATATCAACATAAGAACTAAGAACACATAATTAAGAACAAGTCAAATATTTATCATATAGTTCAGCAAACGGTAACAAGATTCATCTTAGGTTTCATCCCCCTCAGATATCTGAGGGTTTAATTCATAATAATCATAGAATACATCTCAAAAGAAAAGATAAAACAAAACATAAGAAATCACTAAAACCCCCTGAAAGAATTGAAGGAAAGATCCTCCATCTTGAGTATGATTCCGGCTTCTTGAGATGAATCAACTGGCTATCTTTGAGTAATTCCCCACAAATCTGCCTTCTTTGGCCTAGCTGGACGCCTCCTGACTAAAGCCTTGGGTTCCTTCCTTTTAGGTTATACTTAGGGTGTTTATATAGGCTTCTGAATGTGTTTCTTTGCCCCTAAGTATCCTAATCCGAGTGAAACTCTTCTTTCCCACGGCAGGGACATGCCCATGGCACACGCCCATGTAAGCGTGGCTAGGCCGTGTGGATTTTATGATATGGCCCATTTACTCCGTTTTGGGCCCGTTTTCCATTCTTTTCGTCATCCGGTGCTATTCTGAGTATAAAGCATGAAAACAAAGGATTAAGAGCACCAAATTACATAATTCAAGGCTTAAATAATCCAAAAGCATACTAAATGTGGGCTTAAAATATGTTACTTGTACGGTTTATCAAATACCCCCACACTTAAAATTTTGCTTGTCCTCAAGCAAAATTCTCAACTCATAATTAAAATGAACTTCCTTGATTCGTAATATTCATTAATAATTTTTCATCATAATTCAAAGATAATTTATACATGGATAATTCAACTTAAAGATTCCTAAAAATTCAAACCATCGAAGTCATAGTTTTTATAGTATGAAAACATAGGTGTTTCCCCTTACCTAAATAATTACCTCTGATCCAAAACCGACAAGGGTTGACATCCTCACTAAAGATTCACTCATATCACTCGAAGTGTTTAAGGTTCAGAATTAAGCACTCAAAAGTCAAACATGAAGAGTTAATCCCATAGGCTTGCATGAAAATCAAATCTCCACCACTATAATATGAGATGATACACAAATCAAAAGGTCTTTAACAGGGTTGTAATGGGGCTTAGGTTAAAGGTGTGATAAAGGCTGAATTAGAGGGTTAGAATCGAGACTGACCTGACAAATTACCTAACTAGAAACACGAACTAATAATAAATAATTACATCAAATGAAAATTTGTGCTACTAATACTAATGACACAAGCTTCTTCTTCAACAATTGGAAATTAAACGTATAAGCTCATTTAATCGCATAATTCATAATGAAGATACTTCGATTTTTTTAAGAACAAGTCAAATACATAATAAAAGATGAATTCAACTACTGAAATAAAATAGTTAGGCAACTGATCAAATCAAATCTAGACAGTAAGGGTAGTCAAAAAGAATGGTGATAACAAATACAAAGGATTTTAGGGGAATATTAGTGGGTAAGTCAATGAAAAGGGTTGTTAGGATTAAACGGGGTTCACTAGGAGGTTAATTATGAAGGTAAGCTTTTTAGTGGAGTAAGTGGGTTAAATCCTAAGTGCCTTTATCATCTCTGTATATCAAATCAAAGGTGTGGTCTTGACATGTATAATCGATGCAAGTTCTAGAATAAGAAATCAATGTTGACACACTTATAATCAATAAGGTGAGCAAGAAAAAGAATATATACTCTATAAGGCTCAAAATCTCACATAAAATTATGGGTTTTTGATGTCAACCTCGTAAATTTCAAACTTCAAAGTAATATTCAAATTCAGGTAGACAACCTAAAAAATTTTTAATTCTGAAAAATAGACTTATCATGCTTGATTATCTAGTATCCTTCAAATTTAATCATCGATGCACAATTATCAGTGACTTAATCCAAAACACATTAATAAAAAATCATAAATCAAAGGAAATTTCATTCTAATCATAATATGAGGAAATTACTTTAAGACAAGATATCATTTAGGGATTTGAGAATAATACAAAAAGTTAGGCACTTTCTTGAATTAAATATTCACCCTCCACACTTAAGATGTACATTGCCCTCAATGTAGAAAGATGTATATGAAATTTAGGAGAGATGGAGAGGTGAAACTTCCTGAATTTGGATGGTTTCCTTGAGTTGGGAGTCCCAAGGTGTGGTGGCTGCTACCGAGCTCTGCGCTAGATGAAGAAATTGGGAAGCTCGTAGAGAATTAGCCAGGAAATATTAAGACATATTTAAAATAAACTAAATATATAATTAAAGAAAAGAAGGATAAAGAGAAAGAAAATAGAGATGTAAATAAAATTAAAATGAAAGATAAATGAACCGAAGAGTCCTTATTGTTGGATGGTTCACGAGGTGGGTGTGACTTCTAAGGCTGTAGTGAGGTAGAGTTCGTGGTTCCGGTGTGATTCCCTAACAGCCTTTAGAACCTAAATCAAAGAAAATAAGATAAAATAAACTAATTTAAGCATAAGATAGTCAAAGAGAAGGAAAATAAAAGAGATGAGTAAAGAAGAAGAAGAATTAAATGGCCTCAAAGACTCTTGGCTTGTCAAATGGATGAAGCGGTCGGCATGAACTTATATAGATCTGTCTCACAAAGGGAGACTACGCCAGGATCCTTCTGCTTCTTTGTTATAGATGTGGTGGAGCTCAAGGGTTTGGGTAATAGCTAAAGAAGAAAAAGTGTGGGGAGGGGGATATCTGAGGGATGAGATGGGAGAAAGGAGATGGGAAGTAGGTAAGAAGAAAATGGGGGGTTAAATAGAATTTTCAGGTCTTGTATGTTCCCACGCCCGTGTACCATGGGCGTGTTGTGTCACACGACCATATCGCACGGCCGTGTGGTGCTTTGTTCGCTTCTCCCACGCCCATATTTTGATCTCCACGTCCATGTATGATCTAACAGTGTCGACCACGGCCGCATCGCACGGCTGTGGCATGGTAGTTGGAGTCCGTGACTCGAAGATATAATTCGTTCTGACTCGTACAATCTCTGCCATGTCAGTACGAAGATTCGGGGTATCCACACGGCCACAACCACGACCGTGTGCAAGGCCGTGTGGCTTGAAATTCTGTACTTTTGGTTAGTTTACAGTTAGGTGCTATAAAGAAAGAATAAAATAAAATAAATAAGATAAAAAAATGTAGAAGTTAATGGGGTTAGTACTCAAGTTTCCTCCCGAGAAGCGCTCGTTTATAGTCTTAAGCTAGACTTACCTCTCATTCGTATATTCATGGTGGTTTTAGGATTTGGAAGTCCTTCTTCGTGCTAGCATTTCCATTATCATGATAGACTGTAAGACGAGTAGCGTTTATTTTCAAAGTGCCAAAAATAAGGTTACTTACCTCGACTGTTCCGTATAGGAAAACATTGATCACCTTAAAAGGGATTTCTTTGTTTGTGTTAGGATCAGGGGGAGGTATTCGTGGGTCTGCTTTATCTAACAATACCTGATCTTCGATTTTGAACTTGTCTGTCTCGTAGAGTGGCTTTGGTTCTGCTTCATGTATCCCTAGTTTTTCTTGGAGATGCGTCTTCCATTCTTCTAGTTCATCGATCTGAATTCCTTGTTCCTCAAGAGTTGTTTCTTTTTTGGCATGGGGTCTAGGATCAGGTTCATGCTATGGTGCTTTCTAAAAAGAAGGGTGGTTAGCAATAGAATTTACTTTCTCACCTTGATTAATTGATGTCCTAGCTGAATCGAGAGCTTAAAGAATGACTGTCTCGTCACCTACACAGAGTATGAGTTCGCCTGCATCAACATCGATTTTAGTCCTGGCAGTTGCTAAGAATGGTCTTACTAAAATTAGGGGGATCGTGTTGTCCTCATCCATGTCTAAAACGACAAAGTCTACTGGAAATACGAATTTATCAATTTTCACTGGTACATCTTCAAGTATTCCCCTAGGAATTCTAACAGTTTTATCAGCTAATTGAATGCTTATCCTAGTTTGTTTGGGTTTCCCTAGACCTAGTTGTTTAAACATTTTATAAGGCATGACATTTATGCTTGCCCCTAAATCAGCTAACACATTATCAAGAGATAAACTACCAATTAAGCATGGAATTGTAAAGCTCCCTGGATCTTTTAATTTTCGTGGTAGTTTATTTTGCAACATTACTGAGCATACTGCATTCAGTTCCACATGTGATTCCTCGTCTATCTTCCGCTTATTTGTCAATAGCTTCTTTAAAAATTTCCTAGAATATGGCATCTGCGAAAGAGCTTCAAGAAACGGTAAGAAAGCTTCAAGAAACGGTAAGTTAATATGTAATTTCTTTAAAAGTTTAAGAAACTTACCGAATTGTTCCTCTGTGTTATCTTTCGTTATTGCTTCGGGATATGGTATACGAGGTTTGTACTCTTTGATTACCGATTTTGGTTTTACCTCGACCTTTCCTTCTTCTACCACATTCTTTTACCTTAAATTGGGCTCGTCTAACCCTCCACTATCTTGAGCTATTATGGCTTGAATTTTCTCTTTTGGGTTAGTCTCGGTGTTGCTCAGTAGTCTTTCCTGTAGTCTCTCAGAGATCTATTTAGCAAGTTGCCCAATTTGATCCTTGAGCTCCTATGTCAATTTTTCAAGTTGATTTTTAAAGGATGTCTCTGTATTCTGAAAACGTGTTTCTGTGGTTGCCATGAATTTTGTCAGCATCTCCTCGAGGTTTGGCTTCTTTTCTTGTGGGTAGGGCTATTGTTGGAAGTTTTGGGATGGTTGTTGTCTTTGATTTCCTTGGCCACCCCATGAGAAATTGGGGTGGTTCTTCCAACCTGGATTGTAAGTATTACTATAAGGGTTATTGTTAGATAGGAAATTGTTACCCATATAGTTCATTTGTTTGCTCTCCATGCCCTGTTCGTAAGGTGGGTACTCAAGATTCGCCACTCCTTCACTTGCGTCGCACTGCATAACTGGATGTGCCTGCGAAGAACCATATACACCATCAAATTTTTTATGTAACAACTCTACCTAATTTGATAGCGTGGTTACTGCGTCGAGGTTGAAAACTCCTGCTGCTTTGGCTGGCCTTGTCTTTGTAACTTGCCACTGATAGTTATTTAATGACATCTCCTCTATAAACTCATAGGCCGCTTCAGGATTTTTGTTGTTCAGGGTTCTGCCGGCGGCTGAATCGATTAGTTGCCGTGTTGAAGGGTTCATACCATTGTAAAAAGTTTGGACCTGTAGCCACAAAGGTAATCCGTGGTGTGGGCACCTCCTCAACAAATCTTTGTATCTCTCCCATGCATCGTAAGGTGTCTCTAAATCCATCTGCACAAAAGAAGAGATATCATTCCTCAGCTTGGCCGTTTTGGCCGGCAGAAAATATTTTAATAAGAATTTTTCGGTCATTTGATCCCATGTAGTGTTTGACCCTCGTAGAAGGGAATGCAACCACTGTTTGGCTTTATTTCTCAAAGAAAAGGGAAATAATCGAAGACGAATGGCATCATCAGAAATGTCATTTATTTTGAAGGTATCACAAAATTCTAGAAAATTTGCTAGGTGTGTGTTAGGATCCTCATCTTGCAAACCATCAAACTAAACAAACTGTTGTATCATCTGTATAGTGTTAGGTTTCAGTTCAAAATTATTTGCAGCAATAGTAGGCCTAACAATACTTGACTCAGTTCCTGTTAAACTAGTTTAGCATAATCATACATAGTTCGAGGAGCATGATGTTCTGCCGCCTCTGGAGGTAGCGGTATTAATCTCGGCTTCTTGCTCTTCTTCTATGTAGTTTAAGCTTCGCCTTATCTCTTTGCGATTTCTACGAACGGTACCTTCAATATCACTGTCGTAAAGTAGGGGTCCTGTTGGGTTCCTTCTAGTCATAAACTAAAGGTAACTGAAAGGAACAAAAGGAAGAAAATTTAGAAAAGTTAAAAATAAAGTAAATTGCAAAAATAAAATAAATATGGCTAAAGTAATAAAAATTAAGCGTTCTTAATATTTCAGTTCCCCGGCTACGGCTCCAAAAACTTGATCGTTGTTTTATGCGATGTCAAAGTCTTAAAATTTATATAAAGAATGATCAAACCTGGAAACTAACTATGACAACGATTTGAGCCAAGCGCACCTATCGAACAGTAGTATAGTTAAGGCAAGATCGGAATGTCGAACCCAAAGGAACCAAAAGTACTAATACTAACTCTCTTTTTATTATTTAGCCTAAGAATTAAGGGAATTGTTTATCTAAACTAAAATTAACTAACTACTAAATTAAAGACTCTAAGACAAAGAAGAATGAATTTGGAGAATAACTTTTAAGAAAAACCAATTGATTAAGACGACACCCAAGAAAGAATCCACCTAGACTTCACTTGTTATCTAACTCTAAACCAGACGATTTATTCATTTGACTTGATCAGTAAGATTCCCTAAGTTATATTAATCCCTCTCTCGAGGCGACTAACGTCTAACCCTAGGTTGATTAATTGAAATATCTTTCTAATTAAAACCCCTAGAATTGCATTAACTCTATATATGGACTCCCATATTAGGTTTCACCCTAATCCGGCAAAATCTCGTCACCCTATCTCTAGGCGTACGATCAACTTCGCTTAATTATGCTAGATCTACTCTTAGGCAAGGACTTTTGCTCCTCCACCTAAGCACATCACACTTGAATTAATATCCCAGAAATATCAACACAAGAATTAAGAACACATAATTAAGAACAAGTCAAATATTTATCATATAGTTCAGCAAACGGTAACAAGATTCATCTTAGGTTTCATCCCCCTCAGATATCTAAGGGTTTAGTTCATAATAATCATAGCATACATCTCAAAAGAAAAGATAAAACAAAACATAAGAAATCCCTAAAAACCCCTGAAGGAATTGAAGGAGAGATCCTCCATCTTGAGTATGATTCCAGCTTCTTGAGATGAATCAACTGGCTATCTTCGAGTAATTCCCCACAAATCTGCCTTCCTTGGCCTAGCTGGACGCCCCCTGATAAAGCCTTGGGTTCCCCCCTTTTAGGTTATACTTAGGATGTTTATATAGGCTTCTGAATGTGTTTCTTTGCCTCTAAGTATCCTAATCCGAGTGAAACTCTTCTTTCCCACGGCAGGGACACGCCCATGGCACATGCCCGTGTAAGTCGCGGCTAGGCCGTGTTCGAAGCTGTTGAATGAGGCACGGCCGTGTGGTCTTGGGCCAGGCTGTGTGGATTTTGTGATATGGCCCATTTACTCCATTTTGGGCCCGTTTTCCATTCTTTTCGTCATCCGATGCTCTTCTGAGTATAAAACCTGAAAACAAAGGATTAAGAGCACCAAATTATATAATTCAAGGCTTAAATCATCCAAAAGCATGCTAAATGTGGGCTTAAAATATGTTACTTTTATGGTTTATCAACAATCGATTTGTGATGGAGGAACAACCATAAAGATTCGACACTATTAGTAAGGAAAAGATGGTGGTAACTTGGCAATGAGAGAATTCGGCTATGGAAAAACAGAATGGAGAGAAGAGAAAAGTATTGAAAACTGAAAGAGCCCTTCAAAAGAATTCGACACAAAGAGATGATGGTGATTCAGCACAAAAGAAACCGATTGAGAAGCAAGGAAAAAAACTATTGGAACTCAAAGAACCCGCCAAAGACATTCAGCCCTTACCTTTTATAGCCACCAGTCGGATACTCATTTTCCCACAGTCCCATTCGACATCAATTCCTCCCTCTCCTCATCTTCTAACTTTTCTCCTGTTAACACCTTAGCCTTATCCAAATTTTCCTCCATTATCAGTTCCCCTTACCACTCAAACACTCCAACGCAAGAGTTCATATTCAACACAACTCTGGCTGTCCACCTATGCAAAATAAAACACTCCAAAAAATACCTCTTCTAATGCTTGAACCTTGGACCTCCTCAGCTAACAACACGCCACCTTATAACTCCCCAAGTGACGCCACTTGCCATGGACCACAAGCCCATTTGTGTCCTATTTTCTCTTAATCTGCTTAAGAGGCCTAATGCCTGAGACTAGGGTCCACTGAAGCAAGAAAAATAAATTTTTCCCTATGGTCTTCCCTATCTCTAAGTCTTCAAATAATCGCGATAATACCTTAACATTAATATTCTAAGTGCTACTCCTACATACCAACCTCAGTGCACTAAAATTTAGAGCTTCGGGATTTTTAGGGCGTTACAACTTGGTTAGTGCCGTTCTCTTGTTCTTGAAAATTTTAAACGCTCCTATGCCCAAGGCCCAATAGGCCCAATTCTACTAGGCCCAAACTTGGGGCTTACATTAGATTTAAGTCGATTTGATGGTCAATGTTAGAAATTGAAAAAGAAAGCCGTTTGAATTTTGATTAACAAATTTGTAGAAGAGAATGGGAAATTGAGCTTTCAATTAGTGCAACTGGTGTAACAAAGAAGATCATATGATAACGATTTTAACACCAAATAATTTATATGAAAACTTTTGAATAGTTTAGTGACTATTTTATAGATTTTTAAAGCTGAGTGATCAAAATATAACTTATTAATAGTTTAATAACATTGAATTTAATTTGATTATATTTGTTTTCATGAATTGAGGTTTCAATATCTTCCAATCATCAATATCATATAGAAGTGAGCAAATCAAAACACTCATATAAAATACTTTTTGTAACTCAGCATCACCTCTAAGATGAAAATCACAACACCCACGCTTCACATACATATATTTCGGAGTAATCTCAAAAAGCACTAAGCTAGTCTAATAAAAAAAAATTGAATAAACTACCTAGAAAGTCACTAAACTATTAGTAAATTTATGTTTTAGTTCTTTAATTTAAAAAGTTATAAAATAGTCATTAAACTATTTGAAACTTTTCATTTAAATTATTAAATTATTCGAAAGTCATTGCATTATTCGATCTAGATTGCATTTATTCTCTCAATTTGAAAATTTTGAAAAACAAATTATAATTTGTTTTATATAGTTTTACTTTTTATTAAAATGTGAAGAAATTTTTTCATAATTTTGGAGATTTTTAATTTTGTTACAAATTTTTATTGAAAATACAAGCTTTTAGAAATTCTTTTATATCTACAGTTAATCCTCTATAACATCATTTCATTATAATATTTGAGTTTATTGTAGAGCCAATTTTTTATGTTTTGTTTTTAATCCTCTATAACAACAATAACCAAGAAGTATAAAGTACACTCTAACTAAATTAATTCTTTATTATAATTTTTTATATATGCTTTTTCTCAATCAAACATTGCCAATCTAACCCTGAAACAGACCAAAACCTTATAAGTTCAGCCACCAAACTAACCCACATGATGATGCTTAAGAGTTGAGTGATGTGATGTATTTGGAACAACTCCAACAAGATGGAAGAATGAGAGCACGAAGGGGCCCTCTAATCAACGTAAATCTAGATCAAAGAAAATAAATTTCTTGAGCAACTGCGTGGTTGTGGATATTACAACATCTTCTAATTCCACTTTGCAAATGCTTATTAGAGACTTAAAGGTAGAATAATAGTCATAGCTAGAGAAAATGGGAATAATGTTATCCATTTTGAAGAGGCTCTGGATATCATGGAGGAGTGCACAATTTGTTTAGATGGAAGTTTTTTCATTTTCGAGGAATGGAGATCAAACATTCCCATATGAGGACTGCACCCTTCTTATGGCTTCAGATTCAAGGCTTACCACTTGAGTATTCTTTTGAGCAAGTCACAATTACATTGTAGACAAGTAGTTTTACTTCATTTTTGAATACCCATTTCTTAAGGGTGTGGTGGTTATTGATCCACTACTTGCAAGCTTCTTTGTTCAAGTAATAGACAATTCTCAGTTCTTGATGGATTTTAGGTACGAGAGAGTTTGCAAACCTTGTCCACATTTGGGAGGCTTCGCCATACTTTTTTTTGTTAGAGTTTGTGTGACCTGAATCCAGTCACTTGTTGAAGAAATAAATACAGTGAGAAAATAAATATGGACCATGCCGTATAAGTAGAATCCGTATAGAATTACACTTCTTCTATTTGACATTAATTAGAATAAAGTTTTTCAACCTTTAAATAGATGTAATCAAAACTCCTCTTGTACTTATTTAATTTTCAACATTAGTGAATTTCTCTTCCTTTGCTCGTGATTTTTCCCCAAAAGGGTTTTCACGTAAAATTTGTGCGTTTTCTTTTTCTTATTATTTTATTTTTTTCATTTTTCCATTGCATGTTGGACAAAATGAAGATTAATAATAGATGGCTAATATAGAAAAGACGTTTGGTAGAAGGACCAATATAATATTTATTAAATCTAGATTTTAAAAATATTCTAGATTTTGATAATCTTGGAAATCAATTGCATAAACGAAGGTGTCTTATGATTGAACCTTCACTTAGTGAAAACATGTTAAAGTTAATTGAAATTGCATGGTAGACTATGCTTTGAACAAACTATTCCATTTAGTTAGCCGAACACATCTCACACAATGTTTTCAACACCAGTTAATGCACAATATCCAGGGACACTATTATGGCCATGTGTCTATAACCTCATTTCATGAGTGCTATCAGATCCAAGCCCTTGAGCTCCTAAAATTCATCACACTTCCACTCACATAGGTCTATTAACACTCTAATATATTTATATTATTTATATTATAGGTCTATTAAGAGTATAATACTCATTCTTCCCTTTATCATTACAGGTACCTAACATTTTTATCTTAGGATGATATATTATATACATTTTTATAATGCTAGCAGTCAGTTACTAATAATGTACTTTGTCTCATTGAACCCAAGACTTGATGTTATACCAAACATTGAGTTGGGTTTCCCTCATGGATGACTCAAATATTATAGGCTTGTATTTCATCCCTAAACTTTCAAAATTTCAACATAGCTATGTTAATTATCTATACCACATAGCGAAACTTTATATTTATTTGTGTCTTGAAAATTCACAAGACCAACATCCCCATCATGTTCAATTAGTCATTCTTTCGTAAAAGAATGCTATCAAGGATATCCTTTTTACTATTGTCAAGTTACAGTGATCACTTTATCTTTTATTATCATGAATTTTTCATATTTTGCTACTTTACTTCTTTCTTGATATCTAAGAAATTAATTTCAAAATAACCAAATATATGAAACCATACATCATGTCTTTTTTACCAAGTTGTTGTAAAGAGGCCTCGAATCCCTTGGTGAAACTAGACAACATATTTGCTATTCGTCATAGCTTCTTCTCAAAGACAATACATGACTTCAAAACTTTTTTTTTTCATTCATAGTCAAATAACATTATTTTCCTTAATATACCACATATATACAAGGGTGTAATATATATAATCATATTAGGGGACCATCAATTATCCAATCAAGTGACTACAAAATCACATATTTATTCACCCTCCACTATGGGCATTCTCAATTATTTTCTAATTATGATCAAAATCATGTTCATCATCTAAATGGGTCAAATAACATTCATATTGCTATTTACATACTCATGAGATCTTTTATCCATGGCTTCCAAAGTAAATATCAAAATTTACTACATTAATTTCAAAATTTACTACATTCAAAATTTTAATAGAATTATGAGATTATAGATCATATCGAAGCCATATATAAAAAACCACATGCACCATCGTAAATATGCACAATATGATCTCGATTTCAAATATATGATTATCACATTATATATTCTCAATAGAAGATTTCATGCCAAAATAGTGGTCTTATAATATATGCCAATGATTTCCACTATTCTACATTAACTAGAAAAATTAGCCATGGATATGCATATGACTTATTTCATTGCTAGTCAAAACCACTCGTAGAACCCCTTGTGCTTGCCACAGATGTGGTTTGACACCTGTTGTAGTTTATATGAATATATCAAGTTGGTGATTTCATGCTGGATTAGAAGAAAACCCCTCGTCGTATCTGGTTCTCTTAATACAGAAAAGCACTACTAAACCTAATAATCCCTTCCCACCTCTCTCTCAATCTCGAACTTTATCTTTCTCTTTTATCATATATTCCAGTTTCTGCACCTTTGCGGATAAAACATCTAAATCCCTTATTTCAAGTGCTTCTACTATCATTTAAATTTCTTTGTTAAGTCTCCACTTGAACTTTACACACAAATCTTCTTCTGTTGGTACCAACTCGTGGGCATACTTAATTTAACAAATTCTTTTTCATACTGAAAGACGATCAACCTTCCCTGTCTTAAGTTGAAAAATTCTCTCTACATTTGCTCAACAAAGAGTTGATTTACATATTTCTCTCAGAATTTCTATAGAAAGAATTCCTAGCTAACTTGTTCTGGTAGTGTGATGCTCCTCATCATATGCCACCATTGGTAGGCTTTATCTTTCAACAAAGAAACCGCAAATTGTAGATTATAAATCAAAATGCATTGTAATTCTTCAGTAGCTCGCAATACTCTCGATAGCCAGTTTTCTACTGCCACTAGATCATTGTCTTTTCCCCCTTAAATTCCTTGGTACCCCTCTTCCTTATTTCCTTCATTGGATCGCTCTGTATTATATAGGGAACTTGAATAGGGGGAGCTGGGGGTTGTATTGTGTTGTCCCAATATTGTGACAGCAGTAGTGGAGCAATTGTAACAACCCGTTTTTAGTGATATCAGAACAATAGTTTCGGGACCACAACTCTGACGAGTAAATTATTATTTTATTATTTTAATATTTACAAGATATTATTTAGGCCGTATTAAAATTTTGTTAAGAAATATTGATGTTTAAGTAGTTAATTAAGTAAAAAGGACTAAATCGTAAAAAAGGGTAAAAGTTGAGTTCTATTAGTTAAAAGGGTTTAATGGCCTTGAAATCTTAAACTAAGGAACTTGAATGGCAATTATACCAATAAATGGGTTAGCGAATGTTTATGGATTTGGTTTAAATGAAATTTAGATAAATTTTTAAGGTTAAAATGTTAAATAGGTAATTAAAATGAAATTAAGTAAACAAAAATAGAAACAAAGGTTGTCATCTTCCTATTTTCTTTCTTCTTTGCTGAAACCACCATTGTTGAAGGAGAGAGAGCGTTTTTTTAAAATTCTTCCTTGTAACATCCTAAATTTTTGGGCCTATGCATTTAATGGGTGAATATGTTTAATGTGTTAATTTAAGTGTTAGGGGTCCAAATTGGGCTCAAGATGTGGTCAAGGCCTTGGTTAAATTTTCAGTTTGGACACTATAGGGCTTAAAACATGTTATCTGTGTTTTAAAACACAAAATGGGCTTGTTGCCCAGTGGTCAGTAGCGCCACTTAGAGAGCAAGGAGGTGGCGTCAATTAGAGACCCAAATTCAAGTTTCATGGCGCCCAATTCTTTTAGTTTAAGTTAGCTAATTTTCGACAATTAATTAGGTGGAGTTGGACGGCAACAAGGCTAAAAAATAGGAGGATTTATGTAAATGGGATAATGTAGATATTATAGTTGATAATATGAAAGATAAGGGAGGAAATTTAGGAATTTATTTAATGTGATAATAAGGGAGATAATGTGCTGATAAAGGAAGGAAGAGGTAGTGTCATCCATGACACTGTGGTGAGTAGTCAGATGAGGATAAGGAGAGAAAAGATAGGATTTATCTGCTGAGTGCAGTGTTGGCCGAATTTACAACTCTAGGGGGGTGCCAAAATTCTCTTTAAATAGAGGGGATATCTCATCAATTCCGGCATTTGAACCCTACTCTTTTCTTCTTTCCTTGTGCCGAAATTCCCAGTCTTCCTCTGCAAATTCTTTTCTTTTGATTTCTTCAAAAGCTGAAACCTTCCAATCTTCTTTTCTTTCAAAAGCCAAAAACCTGAACTCTTTTCTCATCTCCATAGCCGAAATCTCCAAGACTCTTTCTTGTTTTCTTTTCTTCTTCTCTTTTTCTACCACAAACTGAAACTCTTCACTCAGTTCTTCTAAAAGTCGAAAACGCATCAGCCTTCTCTTGTTTATTCTTTTTTGGGATTTTCTTAAAAGCTGAAATTCCTAGATCTCTTCTCTTGTGTTTGCCGAATCTTCCTGCAAGGGGTAGCCGAAATCATCTGTAGAGGTAAATGTTGATTTGTGTATTCTTTTCCGGTTTTTAGAGACTCTAGCCGAATGGCTATAGGGAAACTGACCTTGAGTTTTTCTCTTATTTTCGGCATTCCGAGATTTGAAGAGGAGTCAATCGCATAGATATCTAAGTCAGAGTTCAGTAACACACGAATCGTGTTACTTTCAAGATTTCAAGGTAAGGAGATCTATTAATTTTAAACGTGTAAATTCGGGTATTTATTAACCCTTGACTGAATGTAGGGGAGCCCAAATCTTCATGTTCTTCCGGCTTTTGAGCAAGGTTTTAGATTAAGGGTTGTAGATCCGGATAGTAAGGATATTGACTAAGAGTGTAGTACTACGCGATATCAGGTGTGTAACTTCTCACACCATTAGATTGATTGCTAATATATATATATATGTATTATATCTGCTATACTCTGTTAAATGCCGAAATCCTGGCATAACGGTTGGAAACCCGAGAAGGGTAAAGGCTAAATATCAGGTTAGTGATTTCTGCCATTCATCAGTGAATGTTTTCGTTAAAAATGATATGTTTTATATGTCGTTTTTTTTATATATGTTTGGGTTGGGTGATTGATGAAAGGGGAAGTGATCTGCTCTAGTGGCTTATGCCATTTCAGCCTGGTGACTCTGTCACAACTCTGTTTCTGGTGGCTTTTGCCATTTCAGCCTGGTGACTTTATCACAACTTGACGATGAGCAGCTAACTGCAGCATGACTACCATCGATGGTGTCTAGCGGTGTGGGTTGGTTGTAGAGATCCCCAATGGTGTGATTGGCAGGTAAGGGTGGTGTGTAGCGGATAGAAACCTAGGATTGGGTTGGGTTTTATGTATGTTATCTTTTATATTATGTTTTATATTCTGATCTATGGGCTAAGGCCCAGTTTGATGGTGCACGAGGGTTGCACACTGAGTTTCGCGACTCATCCTATTATTTTATCAATTTCAGATAGCACTTAGTGCATCGGACCGGGCTGGAGAGGAGAGCAAGGTGACCATGCAAAAGAACATTTGGATTCAGTAAAAAGACTTTAGATTATTATTTTATATTTTTATTTAATGGGTTTTAAATCTCGTTGTAATAAGGCCATGGGCCACTAGACTATTATTTATGTTTTTAGGTTTATGTTGGGTTTAATTACTAGACATTTTAATTCTATGTTTAAGATTAAGCTAAGACATGTACAAAATTTTGGTTTTTATTTAAAATTCACCTAGGCAATTTATAACTTTATAGCTTACATGACTTAATAAATTATTAAGTTTTCGGTATTAATAATTAAACCTAGTTACAACTTTTCCAAAATGCGATATGCTTTGTAAAAAAAAAAATTCCTTAGTGACATACCAGATCCGGTTGTAGTGTTTGGGCCGGGTTTGGGGTGTTACATTCCTTGCATGGTACGATTTTGTGTCCATTTTTGGTTATTTTTATGTTTTTGAGATCGTTTTAGCTTAGTCTAGCTAGCATGGGGGTTAATTTGTAAAACTTTTAAAAGTAGAAGGACTTTACATGAGTGTTTTGAATGAGTTTTGATATTAGTTGATAGATTATGAATCCTTGTTGAAAAATAAACAAGTTTTGTTAAGTGGTTTTTGATAAATTTTGGAATTAAGGGCTAATTTGTTAAAGGTATAAATTCTACGGTTTTATAGTGGAACGATGGTAAAAATGAGTTGTTTCAAGGTCCTTTGCATGCGTGATTAACATGGATTTAGACTAAAATGGTTAGATTTTAAGTTATGATCTTATGGATTAAATTGGAAAAATTTTAAATGTTAGAGGTAAATTTTTAATTTTACATAAATATGAATTTTGGATTAAATTGATGTTTAGAGGTACTTAATTGAATAAAACTATTATTTTAGATCACGAACGTGTTGACGATCATGGAAAAGGATAAATTTCAGAGTAGTTATTGTTCTTTGCAAATATTGCAAACTAGTCTTTTAAGTTCGTTTTATGTTTAAGTATAGTTGAATTAAACTCCTTGTTAGTTATTTAATCTTTAAATTTTGTGATGTAATGATGTTTAAGTGTTGAATCATGATGTTATTTAGGCTTTGTGCTTAGTAGGCTTAGTGCCGGTGTTATTTAGGCTTAGTGCCTAGCGGGCTTATTGCCGATGTAATAAAGGTCAACGTCCTTTAGAAATTTGGTAATTGATAGTAAACGAGTTCACTTATCGAACTTACTAAGCTTCACCGTGCTTATTCGTTTGATTTGATCTTGTATGACCCTTAGAATTGTTGCTTTGATTGGATCGGCTTGGAAGCTCACACACTATCATTTTCATCTTGGTAGTCATTTTGTTCTTGTTTGAAGTTGGTTAAAGTGGCATGTAATAGAAGAAGTCTTTAGTGTAATGATGTTGTTGGTGAATATGTAAATGGTAAAGTTTGGTATGTTTATGTTTTGATGTTAATGAGTGGTAAATAGACTTATAATGCTTGTTTAGGTAAGTTCTTTTAGGACACTTTTAATAATAGATGTGTATAGCATTTTGGTACAAAATGTTTGCTTGAAATGGTCAATTATGATGTGTTTTAGGCTTAATATAAAATGGGGTCTTTATGCATGGATTGTGGTATTTTTGACATGTTTAGGTAGGTATTGTTTGTATGTGCTTGAGGTACCTTTGAATGACATATTGGTTAGTTGTATTAGAACATTGAAAGGGCATTTTAGTGTATGTTTTGGTAACATTGAGGTTTCTTTGAAGTATGCTTAAATAGGTTAAAATGTTATGCATGATGAGGACTTAGAAATGGCTTGATTTTAGGTAAAATTAGGTCCACATGGCCTGAGACACAAGCATGTGACTCAGCCTTGTGAGACACACGGCCTGGCGACACGGTCGTATGTCATCTATTGATTTTTTAGGGTGTAAGTCAGTGAGTTACACGACCTAAAACACGGCCTGGCTCATGGGCGTGTGGGGTAACTTAGTGAGTTACACGAGTGAGGACACGGGTTGGGATATGGTTGTGTGTCCCTAGTTCAAAGGTTACACAGCCTGAGACACGGGGGTATGTCTCAACCGAGTGAGGCACATGGCTTGGCCACACGACCGTGTGACCCCTGTTTTGCAAATTTTGCATCTTTTTCCTAAATTTTCTAAAAGCTGTCAAATGGATCCCAATTTGTTTCTAAGTTATTTTTAGGGCACATATGACTCGATTTATGGACTGTATGCATGTATGTGAATAGCTTAAATAGTGGTTAAGTTGTTTAATGGTTTTAAAGTTTAAAAGTTTTTTATTGTACTGTAATGTTTCGTAACCCTAATCCAGTGATGGATATGGGTTAGGAGTGTTACAGTAGAAGCCAAAAATCTATTGAACCACTGCCCCAACATATCAAACAATATGTTTCTTGCTTCGGTCCCCATGGCTCTCTACTCTCTGTGGGAACTGGACCAATAGGTTGGAAGAGAGGAATGTTACTTTCAATTTCCTCATCCCCCATGTTTCTTATATCTTCAAACATCAAGGATAAGGTATATACCACAAATTTAGTTCAGTAAAAAATCAAGGGACTAAGCTAAAATAATATAATATTTATATCGGGACAGATCTCCACAATTATTATATGAGGATCGGCTAAACCAAAGCTTTGCTACCATTAGTTGTAAGACCCCTCACTCGATCCAATCGCCAAACTCAAGCTATAGGGAGCTACTATATTCACCGAAACAATTGCATGCGACCGAGTATAAACTTGGTCAACTTCGCATTTTGTGATTATTGTAGATTTACATTATATATAACAAACTTTTTGGTAAATACAAAAGACTTTGTACAATTTGACAATTTAACCTCATAGGTTCAAAATAACAATTATTACTAAGTTTAAAAAAATTTCTTCTAAAAAATACAACACGAGATTTTAAACCCATTGGGTGCCCTGATATTTATACATGTTACAACCAAAAGGTGTCAGGCTCACAATAGGCTTGAAGACTCTGGCTTAGTCCCTATCAATGTTGCACAACGATGTTGATTACATGAAATCAGATGAGAGAAAATCATGGTAAGTTTGTAAAGAACTTAGTGAGTTCAAAGATAAGTTACTTTCCTTTTTGATAGCTAGCTTAAGAGTTTTCCATGGGTTACACTCAGACAAAACTTACGCATGCATATGGACTACATGGAAACAAAACATATAGAAATAAATTTTTGCAATTAATATTTGGGCTTGAATTTCACAATGGAGAAGTACATGGCACATGAGTGTTCCTCCCGCAAATGATCATAACACTCATAGTCTCTACGTATACACTTGTTGCGAGTAAACTTGACAAATAATCCACCATGTGAAGAGATACCTTATATATTCACTTGGCGAATAGTCCTGCAGACTTATACATGCGAATTCATAAATGTGAACTCATAGAAGCGAATTCATAGATGCAGGTTCATGGATACAAATTCATAGATGAGAATTCATACTTGTGGGTTCATAGATGCGAATTCATACATGTGGATTCATATATGTGAATTCATAGATACAAATTCATAGATGAGAACTCATACATGGGGATGCATAGATGTGGACTCATAGATGCAGATTCATAGATATTGATTCATACACCTGGATTCGTAGATGCAGATTCATAGATGTGGATTCATAGATGCAAATTCCTACATGCAGATTCATAGATGTGGAATCATAGATGCGAGTTCATACGAATTATCCTGGAAATTTTCAGATGGTTGAGTCCTACTATAATAGCATGTTTTCAGTTGTGTCGGAAGTAGTGGTTTCGAAACCGCGATTTTGACCAGTGAATAAATATTTAAATAGTGGTTTCGTAACCACGATTTTGACGAGTGAATAAATATTTTAATATTTATTTAAAGTCGATAGGATTATATTAGGGTCGTATTAAAGTTTTGTTAAGAAATTTGAAAGTTTAAATGGTTAATTAAGTAAAAGGGACTAAATCGTAAAGGTTGCAAAAGTGGGTTTCTATTAGTTAAAAGGATCAAATGAAATATTAATCAAATGGACTTAGATGGTAATTAAAACATATACTAAGATAGTGGATTCTGATGGATAGGTTTTATGGTATTTTAAATGATTTTTAAAGGTTAATGATAAAGATAACATAAAACAAATTATCATCTTCCTCATTCTTTCATTCTAAAACTAATTTCACCATTAGAGAGGAAGCAAGTTTCGGCCAAGCTATTTGCTATTGAATGGTATGTAAATTTGTCCCGTTTTTAGTATTTTTTATGTTTTGAGCTCGTTTTAGCTTAATCTAACTAGCCCAGGGGTTAGTTTGAAAAAATTTTAAAGTTTGAAGGACTTTCCATGAATGAGTTTGATGTGTTTGTGATGTTAATTGATATATTACTAATTTTGGTTGTTAAACAAACTTGTTTTGTTAAGTGATTTTTGATGAATTTGAGATTAGGGATTAAATTGTTGAAAGTGTAAATCCATGGGTTTTAATGTGAAATGCTAGTACTTGTGGGCTGTTCCAAGGTCCCTTGTAGAATTGGTTAACATGGATTTAGGTTAAAATGGTTAAAACTAAAGTTATGAGCTTAAGGACTAAATTGTGAAAAGTTAAAATAGGAGGGGTAAATTCATAATTTTATGATAATGTGAATTATGGATTGAATTGAATGCTTGTAGTGAATTGAAGTACTTAATTGAATGTAATTATCTATTTAGATCAAGATAAACCACAACCGAATTTAAACCGAAGAAAGGCGAAAGATTTGGATTAGTCTTCCATTCTACTTCAACAACTATAGTTATCGAGGTAAGTTCGTATGGATTGTAATCGTATTAATGATAGTTAAACTAGTTATATGCTATATCGTATTTGTTACAAATGGACTTGAATATACATGTATCGATGCTTTGATTGATGGATAAATAGTCTCGTTTGAACCTTAAGAATTCTTAAAATACGAATGACATGTCATTAGAGATTTCATGTTTCGGGTGCTGATCTTGAATGTCCTACCGATGGCTGAGGTCCTACATTTGGTGCGGTTTCTCTATAGCTCGTGTGAGCAGGCTCATTTCACAGTTCGTGTGAGCAGTATTGAAAAGGAAAGGTTACGATTATAAGGAAATGCACACTATATGAGAGTATTCCCGAGTATCCAATGTAATTCTAGGTGGTTCAATGGGTATAAAATGGTTAATGGTGAGGTATGTATACAATTGGATATTGATTCATGATCTTATGAAAAGGTTAATGTGATAAGTGATGTGTACATGAAAATCTACTTATGGTATAGTTGATTATATGTATCATGTATGAACTTACTAACTTGTGAGTTTGATGGTGATTATATAGGATTTTACTATGCATATGGTAGTGGTAAAGATGTTATGCTTATTTTATAACTTGTGCTTAAGAATGGTAAGTTGTGTTTAAGTTTATACGAACTTACTAAGCACTAGTTGCTTATTTAGTTACTTTCCTTTGTTTTGTAGATTATCGGAAGCTCAATTGGTTGGAAGCTTGTCAGAGATTTATCACACTATCCAACAAACCTTTCGGTAGTTTATGTGTTATTCTAGCCAAGGTTATAAATGGCATGTATAGGATCTTTTATAATGTTGGTACTTGACTGTGTTAATGGTCATTTGGTATGTATATGCTGTAGCAGCCCAATTTTGACCTTAATCGGAATGGTGGTTTCGGGACCACGAATCTGTGTTTGAAAAAAATATTTTAATATTATTTTATATGCTCATTATATGTGAATTGGTGTGTGTGAAAAGTTCGTATTAAAATTTGATCGTTTTAGTGCTTAATTGTGAAAAAGGGCTTAATCGCATAAAAAGAAAATTTGGTAGTTAAATGTGCAAGTACTGAATTGATGATGTCTTTATAAATTGGAGGTTTAGAGTTGCAAATTGACCATAAAATGGAGATAGTGGATGGTCATGATTATGCATGTAATAGTGATTGATTTTGATTGTTTTATTTTATATTATAATGAAATAATTGAATATATGTTATAATAATATAATAGATAAAAGATGAAAAAAAATGTTCATCTTCTTCTAGCTTTGACCGAAAATAAAAGAAAAGAGAAAGAAAAAGGTTTATGTAACATCCCAAAATTGGGCCTAGTAGGATTGGGCCCAATGGGCCTTGGCGTAGGAATGTTTAAAATTTTTGAGAATAAGAGAACGACATTACTTCAAGTTGGACTTTCTAAGAAGGTAATTTTGGAAAGTTACGGGGTTTCTATGAAGTCTCGGGTTCAAGTTAGGCTATAAGAAAATTTTATGTTTAAGTCTTTAAGGAGATAGAGTAAGTGAGCTTAAAGCTTATGGAAATAAGTGAGTAAATGGTTAGCATAAATGAGCAATTGGTAAACAGGATATGAGGCCACATGAAGGACTTTAAGGGAAGAGGTTCAAATCCCATTGTGTGCAAATTTTGACTAATATTTTTGCACTCTTTCCTCAAGTGTCGGCCAAGAGGTATATATGGCAAGTTTGACTTCTTTATGTTTAGTAAGGTGGCTAAGAAATAAGGAAAGATTGAGGTTAGGGAAAGGAATCAAAAGGAAAATGCAAGTAAGGGAGATAAGTGGCTTATTTCATGGAGAATGTTATGGAAAGTATGGTTGGCAAAATTTTGACCTTTATGGCTATGCATGTGGACGGTTTTGGGGGTAGATAGGTAGCTGAAATTTTACTTTGGCTTTTGGTAAGGTTTTGGTATTGTTTTGGCCAAAAATCCCATTTGCAACTTTGGGTCATTTTCTCCCAAATTGCTACTCTCTTTGCCGAAATCTTCTAGCACAATAGTGCATTTTTTCTTCTCTTTGGATTGGTCACATATTCATCTTTTGTCCATCTTCCTTGATAGACGAAACTTCAAGTTGATATTAAGCAAATTCTTCTTCTTTCTTTTTGATTGCCGAATTATGCCTTGGTTTGGGATGGTCATATTGACCGAGACCATCATTTTATTCTACTTTCTCGAACGAGATCACTCTCCCTTTTGTAGTATTCTAGTGGGAGGCTGAACATCATTCTAGCCTTAAGTCAAACGGAGAAATCGGATCCAATATTAATAAGGCAAGGAGTTCTTATGGATTATTGATATTATTCAATATTCGATTGGTTGCTAACAGAGTAATAATTTGAAACAATTGACTATATGTTTTAGGGACAAATCACTCGATATATTCTATCTTCAAACATAGTGGTAAGTGATTCAAGTGTAAGTGATACGAAATCTTTTGGAAATCCGAGGCTAACTTTTGGTTGGTATTGTACTAGGTCATCGACGAGTGGTTCGTTAGGAAAATCAAAATCAAGTGTGTAATCCTGTGCCTTCCGAATACATGCTTGAAATGGTGTGTAATCTCACATCTATCTGAAAGTTTATATGAAATATTCTGTGAACCGGTCAAAATACCGAAGAAAACCAAAAACCGGCATCCGTGATCACTCGGGCGTGCGCATGATCATAGTGGTAATCGTATTTTGTAATAAAACAGTTTCGGTTAGAAGCAGTGACGTGTTTTTGAAAAATCACGAAAAATAGGAGAAAGGGAATTAGAAAGTGATTAAGATATAACATTGTCTATTTTGATAAGGAAGAAACGGAGAAGGAAAAGGAATTCTATATTCTGAGATATCTTAATTTTAGTGAGACTGGTTCTGAATGACTTTGTGGTTCCCTGATCTGTCTTGGAAAAATCGTATAAAATTATACAAAGTGAATTATGAGTTATAGTTTATATGTACAGATTCCTTAGTGAGTCTATTTTCATTAGAAACAAGTGGGAGCAACATATGAAAACTGTACAGTGAGATATTTGAATTTTGGGTAAGAGAGGTCAGAATCGTTGGTCAGTGAAACAAGGGAAACTTTAAGGAATAAACTGTACTAAATGGATAAGCCAAAATTTATGGAAAACTTGTAGTAAAAAGATATATGAATCTAGTTTCAAGGAAAATTTACAGATTTAGATTTCAAGATTTCTAACTTGAGTTATAGTCAATTTGGTCAGTATGACGCAGATGGACAGTTTCGATTTTTATGCCCCAAATTAGTAGTTAAGTCTGGTTTGCGAAGTTTACCAAAATACCCTTGGAGGGTAAATTACCGAAATACCCCTAGGTTGTGAGATTACCGTATTACCCTTAGTGGGTAAAATTACAGATTTACCGAAATGCCCTTAATGGGCCGATTTGTTATATTGCCTTAATGGGCTGAATTGTTATATTGCCTTAATGGGCCGATTTGATAGGTTGTTATAATGGGCCGATTTACCGAAATGTCCTTATGGACCAATTTACCGAAATGCCCTATGGGTCGGATGATCGTATTGCTTTAATGGGCTGATCCATAAAAAGTATTCAATAAGATAATGGATGTTATTTTTTTTTTTTATGGATGTTTTATGATTATGTATGTTGCATCTTTACATATTGCATGGAATGGGAAAATATGAATGAAGAGAAGTATAGACCGATGGCATTGCCACAAATACCGATAAAGGCTATGTGCCAATATAAATGTGATTTGGCTTTTTGCCATCGTGATTAAGGCTATGTGCCAATATAAACGTGATTTTGGCTTTGTACCATCGTGATTAAGGCTGTGTGCCAATTATATTCCCGTATATGAATCTGGTGGCTCAGCCATAAATTTTATATGGCAGTTGGACTGCAAATTGGAGAGACTGGCGGGGTGGGTTAACTAGATCCCCATATGAGAGACTGGCTGGTACGGGTGGAGAGATTGGCTGGATGGGATGGGTTGCATTCATTTCATTCAATTGATATTTTGCTAAATGGGCTTAGGCCTAAATTATTGCTTAATGGGTTCCGGCCCAATGGATAACGGTAAGGGGATTTCACACTGAGTTCTTGTAACTCACCCCCTTTCTCTTAACCCTTGTAGGTAATGCTTGATGATATGGACTTGGGCTATGGATGACTCGGTGGAGGCCATACTTCAGAAATGGTTTATTTGGACTTTAGACTTCTTTCTCGTTTATTTTATTACTTTACTATTTTGGGTTAAATGTTGTAATAAGGCCTCTGGACTATTTTTTTTATTTTGCTTTATGGTTGGGATGTTTTTATTATTTTTCTTAAATGGTTTAAAAAGGGAATTTTCTAAAAACTTAAATAATGGTTTCCAAAATCGATTAACAAATGGATTTCAAAATAAACTTTTACAAATACTTTTAATACGGATATTTTCTCTCGAACTATTAATGATATTTTCAAAAGACTCGGATTCTCTTTCAAATTTTCAACGTCGTTTTCAAGCTCACGGTTTTGTAAGATCATTAGTTCAAATTTATCGATTTATCAAACAAATCTTCGAGGTTAGTAGTATTTTATCAAATCAAACTTGTTTTCTTGATTTTAACAAAGCAATATATTAGTACGAATAAAAAGGGTTTAACATGTTTTGCTCGTGTGACATACCAAATCTTCTCATAACGCATGGGTCGGGTTTGGGGTGTTACATTAACTCCATTCGGCCATGCTTGAGTTTAATTAAGGTAAGTGTTTAGCCCGGTTTTTAATAATTTTTACATTTTTGATATCTGTGTTATGTATTTGAGCATGTGTTAAAATATCGTAGACTAATTTGTCTGTTTGGATGTTTAATTTTAGAAAAACAGACTAAATCGCATAAGTGGTAAAAGTAGCCAATTATTAAATTAAGTGGCAAAATCGCTTTGTCTTCTTTTGTATGAGCACTTGAGGTGCAAATTAACCAAATCTCATGTTAGTGGGCGGCATTATGATGATATGATGTATTTTGTATTTGTTTTTTATATATTAAGGTTATATTAATATATGTTTTATATTATAAACTTAAAATAATAAAAAGCATAAAAAGAAAAAGATGCATGTTCATCTTTCATCTTTCCTTTCTTCATCACCGAAGCTAAAAAGAGAAAAGAACTCAAGCTCATAAAACATTCGGCTCTTGCATGTTAAATTAAGGTTAGTTATCGGTTTTTGTTAATTTTAACGTTTTTGGGATCATTGCTATGTAATTTAGCTAGCTCATACTCAAATTTTTGATTTGGTTGTGTAATTCGTGTATGGCCATTGATGGAAATTTGATGTTTATGTTATTTAATGATAGAATATGTTATAGACATGCTAGATTAACAAGTTTATCTTTAGAATTATGTATGAAATTTAATATACTTAAATTGGATGAATGTTTATGTATTGAATAGTAGTTAAATGTGGACCTTGAAATAGATGAAGGTTGTAATTGAATAAGTAACTATGTGTATAAATGAGTGTGGCTGAATGTGATATTGGGCAATATATATATATAAATATATATTAGCCGAATTATGTGTTTGATTTATGTATGAAACTTATGGCATGTATAGACTATGTCCTTTGGGTTGTGTTTGAAAGACGTGTAAATATATATGTATACATATGCCATGCAAAAATGGCTATGTTTCTTTATTTGAGTTTGGGTTGAACTTGTTAAATTAGGGATTTACTATTTAAATGTATTAGTATGTATATATTAAATGCCTAGTTTGGAAGCTATTTCATAATAGGTATATGTGAGTTTTGAGTTCCTAGAAATTGGTTGATTATGGTGTGTATATATGTCATTGGGTTGATAAATTATTTTGGCATAGTTATTTGAATGTATCGAAGTGACTAGACATGGATGAAATAAGTTGCATTTTGTGTATGTGTGTACTAAAGGAGTTAATTTAATAAACAAATAGAAATGTACTCATTTGTGGACATTTGGGCATGGCTTATTTTAGTTTGGAGTTTAAATTCTTTCTTTGAGTGATATTGTATGATCGGCCAAGGGTTTTAAAAGGCTAAATCATTGATGTAATAACTAGATAAGATGTATTCATGATAAATATATATATACATAATGTACATTGCTTAATGTGACAAGAAATTACGCGATATATAGTTGGTTTAAATTTATATCTATGGCATAATCGAATGTGGAATAAGTATATTGGTCTATGACATAATCGTATGTGGTAATGAAATGAGAAATGCACATATTCGAAAGTGATACCTATGTTCGGAAATGATATATGTTTAAATGTATCGTTGATAATAGGAATGAAATAAATGAATAAGTAATATATGCCTAATCGGCCCTTGTTTTTGTATGACCAAATGAATAGTGATTTGTTAATTATTTGTAATTAGTCCTTAGTTGATGCTAATGAAATTTTTCATGATATATATAAGTTAATGTTTTTTATATTAGATGAAATATACTTGATTATTCGTGATAGTATGAATTAGTTCGCATTTATCAAAGTAATAGTTCTTGTAAGGTACATTGACTTGTGTATGGTTTAGTAATGCCAGTAACCCTAATCCGGTGACGGATACGGGTTAAAGGTGTTACATTTAATTGGTATCAGAGCTACAGTTTAGTCGGTTCTCGGACTAGCATAGTGCGTGTGAGTCTAGCTATACATGCTATAATTTATAATGTAATAGTGTGATGACTTCTGACAGTGAAATGCTTTTATTTCTTTCATATAGTAAATGGATCCTGATCCCGAGTGAGCGATAGCTGACAGTGTCGAAAGCGTGGCACCTGTTCCCGCGCAATGGACCGCGCCGGAGGAATCTCGACCAGCTGCGAGTAATCCTGATGTGGGGGCTAGATCAGTCTTCTGTAATATGATGAATGATTGGTTTAATCAATATATTCGGGCCAATCCGGCTGTTCAACAACCCCTGAATACGAACACTTCCCCTATAGTACCGGTGGTACCCTCGAACGTAAATCCTGAGAGAGCCAGCAAGCCTCTAGTTGACCGAATAAGAAAACATGGGGCTCAAGAATTTAGAGCCGAAGATGATGATGATGCTGAGCGAGCTGAATTTTGGCTCGATAATACTATTCGTGGTTTCAGCGAACTATCTTGCACACCTGATGAGTGCCTGAAGTGTGCCATATCTTTATTACGGGATTTTGCCTACTATTGGTGGAATACTCTCGTATCGGTTGTTCCTAAGGAACAAGTTACTTGGGACTTCTTTCAGATGGAGTTCCGTAAGAAATACACCAGTGAGCAATTTATAGACTCCAAACGTAAGAAATTTCTTGAGCTTAAACAAGGTCGTATGACCGTATCTGAATACGAGCACAAGTTTGTGAGGCTTAGTCGCTATGCTCGTGAATGTGTTTCATCTAAGGTTACTATGTGCCGGAGATTTGAAAAAGGGTTAAATGAAGATATAAAACTTCTGGTTGGCATTCTCGAAATAAATGAGTTCGTAGTACTTGTTGAGTGAGCTTGTAAAGCCGAAGAGCTAGGGAAAGAAAAGCGAAAAGTCGAGTTAGAAGCTAGGGATTTCCGAAAGAGATCTGCGGGTAAATTCCCTTAAATTTCAACAAAGAAATTCAAGAATGATAGTAGCCGGTCCAAACCTAACACAGGGATCTCTATACGAGAATGACCACAAGTGAGTTCTCGGGCTACATCAGTTGCTAGTGTTGGCAATACCTGACCGTATAAGCCCGAGTGTCAACAGTGCGGTAGACGGCATTTTGGTGAATGTTGGGGTAAACCTTATAATCGCACTTGTTACAAGTGTGGTTCGCAGGATCATTTTATTTGGGATTGCCCGGAGACAGCTGAAAAGGGTATTGCTTAGAGTACGAGACTGAGCAGCACTGCAACTAGAGGTAGACCATCTCGTAATGTGGGAGGTAGGAATGGCGCTCAGAGGGGGATTTCAGATGCGGCTTTTTGATCAGAGGCCCGTGCACCGGCTAGATCTTATGCCATTCGTGCCAGAGAGGAGGCTTCATCTCTAGATGTCATCACCGGTATATTCACTCTCTTTGATACTAGTGTAATTGCTTTGATTGATCCCGGTTCAACTCATTCGTATGTGTGTGAAACATTTGTATCTAGCAAGACTCTACCTGGTGAGTCTACTGAGTTTGTGATTCGGGTTTTGAACCTCCTGGGTCGGTGTGTGCTAGTTGATAGAGAATTGCCCTTTAATGATTCGAGACTCATGTTTCCCAGCCGATCTGATGTTGCTACCATTTGATGAGTTCGGTATTATCCTCGGTATGGATTGGTTAACAGTGCATGATGCAGTAGTGAATTACAGACGAAAGACTATTGATTTTCGGTGTCAGAATAATGAGATAATTCGAATTGAACCTGCGAATTTGAACGGGCTATCAGCAGTGACATCTTTGATTTTGGCTCACCAGTATTTGAGAAAAGGTTGCGAAGCTTACTTAACTTTTGTGATTGACAGTAAAGTAACCGAAAAGAACTATCCAACTCACGATCTCGAGTTGGCTGCTATAGTTTTTGCTTTGAAAATATGGTGTCTCTATCTATTAGGTGAAAAATGCCACGTCTATTCGGATCACAAGAGTCTAATGTATTTAATGACTCAGAAGGATCTGAATTTGAGACAGCGACGATGGTTGGAACTGTTAAAAGACTACGAGCTTGTGATTGATTATCACCCGGGGAAGGCTAATGTGGTTGCTGATGCACTTATCTGAAAGTCACTATTTGCTCTATGTGCAATGAACGCGGATATAGCTATGACTGATGATGGTATAATTATTGCAGAATTGAAAGCGAGACCACCGCTCGTACAACAGATTCGCGAACCTCAAGAAGTTGATAATGACCTAATAGCAAAAAGGAGTCAAGGTGGCTCTAGTACTAATTCAGATTTTCAGTTAGATGCTGAAGGATGTCTACGGTTTAAGAATTGGATATGTGTGCCTAAGAACCCTGAGTTGATTCGAATGATTTGTGATGAAGCTCATAATAGTAGATTGTTGATTCATCCAGGTAGTACGAAGATGTATAACGACCTGAGACAGCATCAGTGGTGGCACGGTATGAAACGAGATATTTCAGGCTATGTGTCGAAGTGTTTAATATGTCAACAAGTGAAAACCGAGCATCAGGTGCCATCGAGACTACTCCAATATGGGTTAGAGTTACGATGGATTTTGTATCTGGTTTACCGTTGATGCTGAGTAAGAAAGATTCAATATGGGTTATTGTTGATAGATTGACGAAATCGGCCCATTTTATTCTGATACATACGGATTTCTCACTTGTTAAGTTAGCTGAGTTGTACATATCTCAGATTGTACGATTACACGGAGTACCTATCTCTATTGTTTTGGATAGAGATCCGAGGTTTACATCGCGGTTATGGAAGAAACTGCAGGATGCTCTAGGTACCAAATTGCATTTCAGTACTGCTTTTCACCCTCAGTCAGATGGTCAATCAGAACGTGTTATTCAAATACTCGGGGATATGTTGAGATGTTGCGTTCTTGAGTTTGAGGGTACGTGGGAACGATACCTGCCTTTGAATGAATTTGCGTACAATAACAGCTTTCAATCAAGTATCAAAATGGCACCCTATAAAGCTTTGTACGGTCGTAAAGGTCGTACACCTCTATATTGGACTGAGCTAAGTGAAGGCAAGATACACGGGGATTAATTTAATCAAAGAAACTGAGCAGAAAGTTATAGTAATCTGAGAAAGTTTGAAAGCTGCCTCAGATCGTCAAAAATCGTATGCAGACTTGAAACGTGAGGATATAGAGTTTCAAGAAGGTGATCGAGTATTATTGAAAGTCTCGCCGTGGAAAAAGATACTTAGATTTGGTCTTAAAGGGAAGCTGAGCCCGAGATTTATTGGACCGTATGAAGTTATTAAGCGTATCGACCCGGTTGCGTACAGACTTATATTTCCATCTAAGTTAGAAAAGATCCACAATGTTTTCCATGTTTCGATGATATAGATTCGATCCTTCTTATGTGATTTGTCCGTCGAAAATTGAGATTCAATCTGATTTGACCTACGAGGAAGAACCGATTCGTATTTTGGCTCACGAAGTAAAAGAGTTGCGTAACAAGAAAATCTCATTAGTAAAAGTACTGTGGCATAAGCATGGAGTTGGGGAAGCAACTTGGGAGCTTGAGGATTCAATGAGAGAACGTTATCCTAACCTATTCACCGGTAAGATTTTCGTGGACGAAAATCCTTAAGGGGAGGGAGAGTTGTAACAGCCCAATTTTGACCCTAATCAGAATGGTGGTTTCGGGTTCACCGGTAGGATTTTTGAGGACGAAAATCCTTAAGGGGAGGGAGGGTTGTAACAGCCCAATTTTGACCCTAATCGGAACGGTGGTTTCGAGACCACGAATTCGAGTTGGAAAAAAATATTTTAATATTATTTTATATGCTCATTATATATGAATTGGTGTGTGTGAAAAGTTCGTATTAAAATTTGATTGTTTTAGTGCTTAATTGTGAAAAAGGGCTTAATCGCATAAAAAGAAAAGTTGGTGGTTAAATGTGTAAGTACTGAATTGATGATGTCTTTATAAATCCGAGGTTTAGAGTTGCAAATTGACCATAAAATGGAGATAGTGGATGGTCATGATTATGCATGTAATAATGATTGATTTTAATTGTTTTATTTTATATTATAATGAAATAATTGAATATATGTTATAATAATATAATTGATAAAAGATGAAAAAAAAAATGTTCATCTTCTTCTAACTTTCATCGAAAATAAAAGAAAAGAGAAAGAAAAAGGTTTAGCTCCATTCGGCCATGCTTGAGTTTAATTAAGGTAAGTGTTTAGCCCAATTTTTAATAATTTTTACATTTTTGATATCTGTGTTATGTATTTGAGCATGTGTTAAAATATCGTAGACTAATTTGTCTGTTTGAATGTTTAATTTTAGAAAAACAGACTAAATCGCATAAGTGGTAAAAGTAGCCAATTATTAAATTAAGTGGCAAAATCGCTTTGTCTTCTTTTGTATGAGCACTTGAGGTGCAAATTAACCAAATCTCATGTTAGTGGGCGGCATTATGATGATATGATGTATTTTGTATTTGTTTTTTATATATTAAGGTTATATTAATATATGTTTTATATTATAAACTTAAAATAATAAAAAGCATAAAAAGAAAAAGATGCATGTTCATCTTTCATCTTTCCTTTCTTCATCACCGAAGCTAAAAAGAGAAAAGAACTCAAGCTCATAAAACATTTGGCTCTTGCATGTTAAATTAAGGTTAGTAATTGAGCTTGGTTTTTGTTAATTTCAACGTTTTTGAGATCATTGCTATGTAATTTAGCTAGCCCATACTCGAATTTTTGATTTGGTTGTGTAATTCGTGTATGGCCATTGATAGAAATTTGATGTTTGTGTTATTGAATGATAGAATATGTTATAGACATGCTAGATTAACAAGTTTATCTTTAGAACTATTGATGAAATTTAGTATATGGATTAAATTATAAAAATAAAATTCTTGTAAGGACTAAATGGCAAGATAAATGAAAGGAGTGAGTTTATGTAGGGACTATAAGTATTCGGCCCTCAATAAGTGTGGTTAAATTTTTGATATTTTTGTGTTTTGTGCAATAGGGACCAAATTGTAAAAATTGTAAATGTTAGGGTAAAATAGTAATTTGCATAATTATGTGATTTTTGATTAAATTGAATGAAAATAAATTTGAATGAGCTCAATTTGGAATTATTTAGATCAAGAACAAAAGGAAATGGGATTGGATCGGGGAAAAATAAAGTTAAACGAATAGCCGGGAAGCTTAATCCGTCGATTTCCAAGGTAAGTTTTTAAGCAATTTGGTTGAATTGAATTTTATTCAATCAACATTAATGTATATATGTAAAATAGAATGAAGCTTATTTAAATAATTTAAGGCCGAATGTGATATTGGGCAATATATATAAATATATATATTAGCCGAATTATGTGTTTGATTTATATATGAAACTTTTGGCATGTATAGACTATGTCCTTTGGGTTGTGTTTGAAAGACGTATAAATATATATGTATACATATGCCATGCGAAAATGGCTATGTTTCTTTATTTGAGTTTGGGTTGAACTTGTTAAATTAGGAATTTACTATTTAAATGTATTAGTATGTATATATTAAATGCCTAGTTTGGAAGCTATTTCATAATAGGTATATGTGAGTTTTGAGTTTCTAGAAATTGGTTGATTATGGTATATATATATGTCATTGGGTTGATAAATTATTTTGGCATAGTTATTTGAATGTATCGAAGTGACTAGACATGGTTGAAATAAGTTGCATTTTGTGTATGTGTGTACTAAAGGAGATACTTTAATAAACAAATAGAAATGTACTCATTTGTGGACATTTGGTCATTGCTTATTTTAGTTTGGAGTTTAAATTCTTTCTTTGAGTGATATTGTATGATCGGCCAAGAGTTTTAAAAGGCTAAATCATAGATGTAATAACTAGATGAGATGTATTCATGATAAATATATATATGCATAATGTACATTGCTGAATGTGACAAGAAATGTAACATCCCGAAATTGGGCCTAGTAGGATTGGGCCCATTGGGCCTTGAGCGTAGAAGTGTTTAAAATTTTTGAGAACAAGAGAACGGCATTATTTCAAGTAGGACTTATTAGTTAAGTGAATTTGGAAGGTTACGAGGTTTCTAGGAAGTTACGGGTTTAAGATGGGCTATAGGAAAAATTTTGTGTTTAAGCATTTAAGGAGAGTAGGCAAGTAGCATCAAGACTTAAGGAAATAAGTGTGCATTTCTCTAGCACAAGGAGTCTTGTAACACCCCAAACCCGGCCCAATTGCTACGACCGGATCTGGTCTATCCCTAAGAAAATTTTTTGTCAAACATGTCGTATTTTTCCGAAAAGCCCAAATATATTTCATATAGAATATGCCTTTGTAAAATAAAACCAAACTTAATTACATGCCTTAGTTTAATTAAAATAATAAAAAAGATTAAATAACTAAAAGTAATTAAAGCCCAAAAAAAAAACAAAATATAAACTAGTGGCCCATGACCTTATTACAACGAAATTTTAAAATCCACCAATTAAAAATATAAAATAATGATTTGAGTCTTTTTTGCTAAATCCACATATTCTTCTGCATGGCCACCTTGCGTTCCTCTCCAGCCCGGTCCGAAGCACTAGGTATCACCTGAAATGTTAATTAAAAGGGTGAGTCGCGAGACTCAGTGTGCAACCCTCATGCACCACTAGATTTTGGGCCTTAAGCCCGTTAAACAAAGTAAACTGATTTAATACTCATAATAAAAAAATTAATAACAAATAATATGCAAGGCCCAACCCATTTGCCTAGGTTTCCATCCGCTACACGCCCCCGTACCAACCGTACACACCATTGGGGATTTCTACAATCGACCCACACCGCTACACACCATGATGGCGGTCATGTCGCTCATCCACATATGATGGCCGAAGCCCTTATAACATATAATGGCCAAGCTCAGATAACAATTCACGGCATTAGCCGCTACATCGATCACGGTAGAAACCGCTACACATATAACGATAACTTCCTCCTTTCATCAACCCAACCCATGCAATCACATACAAGCATTTTACTTATAACATATAAACAGATTATTTACTAACCTGGTGAACCGCTTTTACCCTCCTTGGGCTTTCATCAATAAATCGAGATGTCGGTAATTATCAAAACATATAAATCTTATGATCATGCATTTTATGATTAGATCTAGATGGTGGGGAAGTATTACACACCTCTTACCGCGAAGATCTATTATCCTTAACGTAGAGCCTTATTTGTCGAATCCCGAAAATCCCTAAGAAACGTCACCTCCCTACCTTCGACTTTTCCACCAAATCGGCTTTAATGGAACAGGTTCGGCTTTTAGGGATAAAGAGTATAATCGACAGGGCCTTTGAAATAATGATTTGAATTAGGAGCTTGATAAAAATAAAGGAATCACAGAAAAAGGAGAAATCCCAAAACTCACTGGATTAAAGAGGAGTATACGGCTTACGGTGCACCTTCGGGAAACAGAGATTTCACTTATAGATTTGGCTTTGAGAAGAGAAGAGGGGAAAGTAACTGTGTTTGGAGAGTTGCGGCAAAGACTAGGTGAGGAAGAAAAAGAATGAAAGCATGGATGATCACTTGGCTTATATAGATTTCGGCAATGCTTCCCTTCCCGAGTTGGATTTTGGCCAACTCTGTCTATCCGATAGCTTTTATCTTAATCCCTTATCTCCTCAAAAATAGCCCTCATCTTTCTCTTCATTATCTTCCTATTTATCAATAAAATAAAAGAATTAAAATCCCTATTTTGTAGCTAGTGTGCCGTCCACTCCTAAGGTTCCTAAGTGCCGAATTTTTGACCCAAAACTTGGGCTCTAAGTAGCCCTCACTTGGCCCAAACTCCTCCCCCCTTATGACGCCACCTTATGCCCACTTAAACTCCTCAGATCTTTGGGCCACAAGCCCAGCTTGTCACTTAATTAACTATCTACTTAAATTATGAGCTAACACCATTTATTAGCCACCTAACCCAAATTTTTAAAACCCAAAATATTACTTAAATTACCTGAACATTAATCTAAATCCTAATCCAAATATTTAATCAAGGCCTCAGTCAACCTCAACTTCTTAAATTACAGATTAATCAAGTGCCACATATAAATGCACAGGCCTATATTTAGGATATTATAGTTCTACCCCCTTAAAATAAATTTCGTCCTTGAAATTTACTCCGATCAAAAGAGATGGGGATATCGCTGTCAGATAACATCCTCCTGACTCCCACGACACCTCTTCAGCACCGTGATTTCGCCATAAAACTTTAACCAAAGGAACAGACTTCCTTCTCAACACTTTTATATCTCGATCCAAAATTTGTACTGGTTCCTCCTTAAAAGATAAATCTGGCCTTACTTCAATTTCTTCCACTGGCACTATGTGCGATGGATTAGATCGATATCGTCTCAGCATCGAGATATAGAACACGTCATGTATCTGCTCCAACTCTGAAGGCAACTCCAAACGATAAGCCATTGGCCCCACACGTTCTAACACCCTATAAGACCCAATAAACCGGGGACTTAGTTTACCCTTTCGTCCAAACCTCATTACTTTCTTCCACGGAGATACCTTCAAGAAGACTTGGTCTCCTACTGCGAATTCCACCTCCCTTCGCTTTAGATCCTCATAACATTTCTGCCGATCAGACGCTTCCTTCAATCGAGTCCGTATTAACTTAACGTTTTCCTCAATTTCCGAAACTAGTTCCGAACCCAAAACCTGACGTTCACCCAACTCCGTCCAACAAGTTGGAGTACGACATCTCCTTCCATATTATGCTTCATACGGCGCCATTTGAACACTAGCTTGATAGCAACTATTGTACGCGAATTCAGCAAAGGGTAAATGCTCCTCCCAACTACCCCTAAAATCGATGATGCAACCCCTTAGCATATCCTCCAAGATCGGAATTACTCTCTCAGACTGACCATCAGTCTGTGGGTGAAAAGCGGTACTGAAGTCTAACCTTGTTCCCATTGCTTGATGAAGAGCTTTCCAAAATCGTGACGTGAACCTAGGGTCCCTATCCGATATGATCGACACCGGTACACCATGTAATCTTACAACCTCAGCCACATACAACCTAGCCAACTTTTGTAAAGTGTAGTCGACCCGAACCGGTATGAAGTGAGCAGACTTCGTCAGCCGATCCACAATTACCCAAATTGAATCTTTCTTTGTAGGTGTAAGGGGTAACCCACTAACAATATCCATTGTGATTCTCTCCCATTTCTATTGGGGAATCTTTATCGGCTGCAACAATCCCAAAGGCAACTGATGTTCAGCTTTGACTTGCTGACACGTCAAACATTTCCTTACGTATTCCGTAACTTCTCGCTTCAAACCTGACCACCAGAACTGGTCTCGCAAATCCCGATACATCTTAACTCCTCCAGGATGCATAGCATAGGGGCTACTATGCGATTCTCGAAGAATCATCTGCCTTAGCTCCTCCTCTTTTGGCATACAAACCTTCCCGCGGAAACACAAAACTCTATCATTGTTCAAACTATAGTCCTCTACCTCACCTTCCTGCACTTGTCGGATTCGAGTACTTAAATCATCATCCAGAAGTTGCTTCTCCTTGATTAGACTTGTCCATATAGGTCTTACTTGTAGCTCAGCCATCAAACTACCATCCTCATACAAACTAAGGTGAGCGAACATCGCCCTTAGGTCTATTATCATCTTCCTACTCAACGCATCTGCCACCACATTGGCCTTGCCGAGATGGTATTCAATTGAACAATCATAGTATTTCAAGAGCTAGATCCACCTATGTTGTCGTAAATTTAACTCCTTCTGAGTAAGGAGATACTTCAAACATTTATGGTCGGTGTAAATTACCGACTTTTCCCCATACAGGTAGTGCCTCCAAATCTTCAGAGCAAACATTACAGCCGTCAATTCCAAATCATGCGTAGGGTAGTTCAACTCATGCGGTCTCAACTGTCGAGACGCGTATGCCACAACTTTCCCATCTTGCATCAGCACACACCCTAACCCTGTGTGTGACGCATCACAATAGACGGTAAATTCTTTTCCCGCCTCTAGCTGTATTAACACTGGTGCTTCCGTCATAATTTTCTTCAGCCTCTCAAAGCTCTCCTGTTGCTTGTCAGTCCACACAAAAGATACTCCCTTCCTCAACAACTTAGTTAATGGTGCCACTATTGAAGAGAATCCCTCAACGAACCTTCGATAATATCCTACTAATCCTAAGAAACTTCAAATTTCCACCACAGACTTCGGCGATTTCCAATTTAACACAACTTTGATTTTTCGAGGGTCTAGCCTAATCCCCTCTGCGAAAACCACATGCCCTAGAAAAGTCACCTCCTTCAGCCAGAACTCACACTTACTGAACTTCGTGTAGAGCTGTTTTTCCCTCAGAATTTGCAACACCACTCGAAGTTATGCATCATGCTCCTCCTCTAACTTGAAATAAACCAATATATCATCGATAAATACTACGACGAACCGATCAAGGTATGGCTAAAATACCCGATTCATCATATCCATAAATGCTGCTGGCGCGTTCGTCAAATCGAACGGCATTACCAAAAACTCATAATGATCGTACCGAGTCCAAAACGCCGTCTTATGAATATCTCCTTCTTTAACCCTTAATTGATGATATCCCGACCTTAAATCAATATTAGAAAAGACTGAAGCTCCTTTGAGCTGGTCGAACAAATCATCGATTCTTGGTAATGGGTACTTATTCTTAATCGTCAACTTACTCAGTTGACGATAGTCCACGCACATACGCATGGATCTGTCCTTCTTTTTCACGAATAGAACTGGTGCTCCCCATGGAGACACACTCGGTTGGATGAATCCTCGACCCAATAGCTCCTGAATCTGAGCTTTGAGCTCTACCAGCTCCTTCGGCGCCATTCGATAAGGGGCAATAGATACCGGAGACGTACCCAGGAGTAGTTCTATTCCAAACTCTACTTCTCGATCCGGGGGTAATCCTGGCAACTCCCCTGAAATACATCCGCAAAATCCTTGACTGTTCGAACCTCATCGACAGTCACCTCTTTAGTATCCAAAGCACTAATAAAATCTAAAAAGGCGTTACATCCCTTCCGAATCATCTTAACAGCTTTCAAGGCCGACACTACGTTGGATAAATAGTTCCTTCTTTCTCCTAATACAACCAACTCCCCGCCTTCCGGGGTACTTAACACCATGCGCTTAGTCCCACAATCCAACTTAGCACGATGCTTTGACAACCAATCCATTCCTAGGATAAGATCGAACTCTCCGAATGGCAATTCTATTAAGTCTGCTGGAAACACTACCCCTTGAGTCTCTAAAGGTACATCCTTAAACAGCTTGTCTACTACCTTAGATTGTCCTAGGGGACTAACCACAGTCATCTTCCTAGTAGTTGTTTCAAAATCTATACTTAAGGTCTCAGATATCGAACATGCAATATAGGAGTGGGTTGACCCAATATTAATCAAAGCAAGAAAAGGGCTGTCAGCTATAAGAAACGTACTAGTTATGACATCCGGTGTGTCACCATCCTCCTATCGACGAACTGCATAAACTAGACCCGGCTGCTTTGCATCTACATTACCAGCACCTCTACCAGGTGCTCCACGACCACGACTAGCCCCATTTCCTCCTCTACCTGCACCACGACCCCTTGGTCCAGGCCGATCACCTCTCCTTCCTTGATCAGCACCTCGGCCCGTTGGCTGCCCCCGATCCATCTGAGGATAGTCCTTAATCAGATGTTCTGTGGACTCACACTTAAATCATCCACCTGTTTTTATTCTGCACTCCCCATAATGCGTCCTCCCACATGTAGAACATGCTTGATTTTGACTTGTCGGAGCACGAACTGGCCCATCAGCCTTAGGCCTCTTCTGAAAATTCCCCGATGCACTTGATGGCCCAAAACTCCTCTTATTCTTACCTTGATCCTTATCCCTTTCTTGTCTCTCAACCCGTTTCACTTCCTCAGCTATTTTAACCTTATCTACCAAAACAGCGAAAACCCTTTCCCGTTGCGGTGCTATCGTAACCCTTAACTCATTTCTCACCATCCTCGAACCGAACACAACGTCAGACTCGTGTCTACCATTCCTCGAGCGTAACACCAAGCGCAGTAAACTCACCTCATATTCGCCACGGACTTACTTCCTCTGTACTCAAGTTCGGAATGCCTTCCTTTGAGCATCTATATAGTTGGCCCCGACATACTTTCCCTGAAATGACTCCTCAAAGAAATACCTATCAATCGGATCCGCAGAAGAAGACTTTCTTTCACCGTGAGCCACCACTGGTAAGCCTCGTGGTCGAAGAAGAGACACAACCCTTTCAACTTTTCCTCCACCGTAAAATCTAAGTCATCCATTATACGTCACCGCCGCCTTCCATCCAATACTCGGTGTGTTAGGGGCTACACCAAAACTCCCTAAACACTTCGCTCCATTGGCCTTAAGCCGCTCGCACAGATTTTCGCCCTCTGTGGATGATGCCTACTCCAAAGAACCCTCTCTAAAACCCTCAACATCGCTCGAGATACAAGATCCTCTCTCGGACGCCTCATCCCGAAATTCTCCTTCTACACCAGGTAGTTCCAAAGATCTCGCTTCCGACCGCGTGGCGGACCCTACCGGCTCGACGCACGATCATTCTACCCCTCACGGGTCCACGCGCGGACGCCCTCGACCCCTTGAACTCATTCCTCCGATTGGCGTTTATCGATTAAGAATTTTATGGATTATTAGTTTTCTTTCACTAGTTAACCACTAACAGTCTTATGAATAATAGTTTTAAGAGTGGTTCTTTCGAATTCGCATTCACAATACAGTCTCAAGTTCATTCATTCAATCATCAACATTCATGAACTCGCGTTCGTTACAGAAAAATGTTGTTGTTGTTGCTGTTGTTGTTGTTTCTACTATCCAGGGGTATTTTCGTAATTTTGTCCTACAGGGGTATTTTCATAATTTTCCAAAATAAGGTCATTGGTGATTTTGTGAAGTGAGGGTATTTTGGTAATTTTTCAATTTTGGGGGTATTTCAGTAATTTTGAAATCCAGGGGTATTTCGGTAATTTTTAGAGACTAAGGGTATTTTGGTCATTTTGCAAAACAAGGGTAGTTTGGTAATATTTTTTTTTCAAACTTTGATGTTTTTTTTTTCAGGGGTACCTTTGGAAAAACTAGTTTCATGGTCCGGGTTATTCTTATAAACGTGAAATTTTCGGTAACTTTTCAAAACATAGGTATTTTATAACATCATGGTTAGTTGGAAGTTTTCCCAAATCAGAAATGTTTTCAAAATTTTACAAAACCTTGGGAATTTTTTTTCAAAAAGAAAATAGGGTGGTTGGTCCCTTTCAGGTTTTAATCATAGGGTTTAGCCCATCAACAAGTCCTTGTAACTAGGGTGAATGGTCACTACGCACTGTAGGACTCTAGAAGAGGAGGAGAGTGAGTCATTAGGATCGCTTAAGTACCAAACTCTCTCCCGATTCCACTCATCGACATGCGTATGCCCATTGTCACACCCTAACTTGACTAAGGTGAACAGTCACTACGCACCAGGTAGGATTCCAACGAAGAGGAGGTGAGTCACTAGGACTGCTTAAATACCAGGCTCTTCCGGATCCTTCCTAGACATGCGTATGACGGTTACCACACCCTAGTCTTGCGACTCATTAACGGGTTTGTTCAGTGAAATTAAGTTTTATGCATTTTTAAGAAGTAGTTTGTACTAAACCTAGAGTCCATCAAGTTCTAATTCTAACTTAATCTACGTCCCACTAGGCCCATTAAGCCCACATATATAAAGATCACACAATGGTTCAGAGTACTTACACAGCGGACTTTCAATGAGACGCAGTGCCATGGCTTTGAGCTAACAAACCTGTAATCCTTTAAAAACATATATGTTTCAAAAGCCCATTTTCAGAAAATGTTTTGAGCACAAAAACCCCAGAGCCGAGTTTTGAACCGGGCTCTAACACCAATTTGTAACACCCCAAACCTGGCCCAATTGCTACGACCGGATCTGGTATGTCACTAAGAAAATTTTTGTCATAATGTCGTATTTTTCCGAAAAGCCCAAATATATTTCATATAGAATATGCCTTTGTAAAATAAAACCAAACTTAATTACATGCCTTAGTTTAATTAAAATAATAAAAAAGATTAAATAACTAAAAGTAATTAAAGCCCAAAAATAAAACAAAATATAAACTAGTGGCCCATGGCCTTATTACAACGAAATTTTAAAATCCGCCAATTAAAAATATAAAATAATGATTTGAGTCTTTTTTGCTAAATCCACATATTCTTCTGCATGGCCACCTTGCGTTCCTCTCCAGCCCGGTCCGAAGCACTAGGTATCACCTGAAATGTTAATTAAAAGGGTGAGTCACGAGACTCAGTGTGCAACCCTCATGCACCACTAGATTTTGGGCCTTAAGCCCGTTAAACAAAGTAAACAGTTTAATACTCATAATAAAAAAAATTAATAACAAATAATATGCAAGGCCCAACCCGTTTGCCTAGGTTTCCATCCACTACACGCCCCCGTACTCAACCGTACACACTATTGGGGATTTCTACAATCGACCCACATCGCTACACACCATGATGGTCATCATGCCGCTCGTCCACATATGATGGCCGAAGCCCTTATAACATATAATGGCCAAGCTCAGTATAACAATTCACGGCATTAGCCGCCACGCCGATCACTGTAGAAACAGCCTACACATATAACGTATAACTTCCTCTTTTCATCAACCCAACCCATGCAATCACATACAAGCATTTTACTTATAACATATAAACAGATTATTTACTAACCTGGTGAGCCGCTTTTACCCTCCTTGGGCTTTCATCAATAAATCGAGATGTCGGCAATTATCAAAACATATAAATCTTATGATCATGCATTTTATGATTAGATCTAAATGGTGGGGAAGTATTACACACCTGTTACCGCGAAGATCTATAATCCTTAACGTAGAGCCTTATTTGTCGAATCCTGAAAATCCCTAAGAAACGTCACCTCCCTACCTTTGGCTTTTCCACCAAATCGGTTTTAATGGAACAGATTCGGCTTTTAGGGATAAAGAGTATAATTGATAGGGCCTTTGAAATAATGATTTGAATTAGGAGCTTGATAAAAATAAAGGAATCACAGAAAAAGGAGAAATCCCGAAACTCACCGGATTAAAGAGGAGTATACGGCTTACGGTACACCTTCGGGAAACAGAGATTTCACTTGTAGATTCTGCTTGAGAAGAGAAGAGGGAAAGTAACTCGTGTTTGGAGAGTTATGCAAAGAAAAGGTTTTGAGAGAAAAGAAGAAGAGAAATTCGACTAGGTGAGGAAGAAAAAGAATGAAAGCATGGATGATCACTTGGCTTATATAGATCTTGGCAATGCTCCCCTTCCCAGAGTTGGATTTTTAGCCAACTCTACTGTCATCTGATAGCTTTTATCTTAATCCCTTATCTCCTCAAAAATAGCCCTCATCTTTCTCTTCATTATCTTCTTTTTTATCAATAAAATAAAAGAATTAAAATCTCTATTTTGTAGCTAGTGTGCCGTCCACTCCTAAGGTTCCTAAGTGCCGAATTTTTGACCCAAAACTTGGGCTCTAAGTAGCCCTCACCTTGCCCAAACTCCTCCCCCTTATGACGCCACCTTATGCCCACTTAAACTCCTCAGATCTTTGGGCCACAAGCCCAGCTTGTCACTTAATTAACTATCTACTTAAATTATGAGCTAACACCATTTATTAGCCACCTAACCCAAATTTTTAAAACCCAAAATATTACTTAAATTACCCAGAACATTAATTTAAATCCTAATCCAAATATTTAATCAAGGCCTCAGTCAACCTCAACTTCTTAAATTATAGATTAATCAAGTGCCATATATAAATGCACAGGCCTATATTTAGGATATTACAAGTCTATTGTTAAAGGTGGAAAGTGGCGTGTGGAGTGTACTAATGGTCTAAGGTTCGAATCCCACCTAGTGCAAATATTTTGGATTAAAATTTTTGTGCTATATGGTAAGTGTCGGCCAAGGCTTAAATATGGTAAGTAAGACTTTTTAATTATGGTATGATGGCTAAGGAAACAAGGAAAGGATGAAGGTAAGGAAAGGAATCAAAAGAAAAAGGCAAGATAAGGGAGCATGTTGGCCTTTATCATGGGTGATGTTTTGGAAAGATTTTGTTGGTCAATGTTCATCTTTTTGGTAAAGATGAATACAAGGTTTTGGTTAGGGAATGGGGGAAGCCGAATTTTCTTGGGTCATTTTCCAAAGCTTTGTGCATGATAAGGTTTTGGTTCTTTTAGCATTTTGGATACTCTTCTTTGCCAACATCTTTTTCTTCCCTTTTCGTTTTGGCCTAAACACCTAGTGCATTGGTTTATCTTACTCCTTTATTTTGCCTTAACCCTCAAATCATTTTTGGTTCATCTTCTTTAGTTGGCCGAAACTAACAAGCACTCTTTCTCCATCTTTTCTTTTTATCATTCCTTCAACCTTTCTTCCTTTTTCCTTAATCGACATTATCATATGATCGAATCTTCTTTATTATTTTCTCTTCAATAGCCGAATTTCTATCATCTTCTATCTTCCCCATTTTTGTGTGTTGGACATCCCTCCTTGGTTGAATCGGAGTTCTAGAGGGTGGCTGAATACCAAATCCTTGTCGATTTATTCATAGTCATAAGCCAATTGGTGGGAATCGGGATTATCATTGATTAAGGTAAGAAGTCTTTTCATAGTCCATTCGATATCGCTACTCAGTTATGGTGTTAATCAGATTGAAAGTTTGGCTAATCGATTATGTTGTTAGGCACGAAATCACTCAATACTCTCTACTTGTGGATTTTTCAGAAATAGTGGTAAAGTCGAACACCTATCCCTCGTAATAAGAGACTCGGATTGTTGGTAAGTGATATAGATTGTTAATCAATCACAATACTTGGATGAAGTTGTAAATTGGGCTTTGGACTAATTGTTGACCGATTGTATCTTTAGGTGCCACGGAGAATATCGTGTTACGGATTCCGAATAAGGTGTGTACTCTTGTACTTTCCAAATACATGTTTGAAATGGTGTGTAATCTCATACTTCTCTGAAAGTTTGCATGAAATATTCTATGATTCGGTTGAAATGCCAAAGAAAACTGAAAATCGACATCCGTGATCACTCGGGCATGCGTATGTCCGTAGTGGTAACCATAGTTTGCAATGAAACAGTTTTTGGTCAGCAACAGTGATGTGATTTTGAAAAATCATAGAAAATAAGAGAAAAGGGATTAATAAGTGAATAAGATATCAAATTAAATCTTACTGTGTCTATTTTGATATGGAAGAAACGGAGAAAGAAAAGGAATTTTATATTCTGTGATATTTTGATTTTAGTGAGACTGGTTCTGATTGACTTCGTGGTTCCCTGATCTGTTTTGGAAAATTCGTATAAAATTGTACAAAGTGAATTATGTGTTATAGTTTATATGTATAGATTCCTTAGTGAGCCTATTTTCAATAGAAACATGTGGGAGCAGTATATGAAAACCGTACAGTGAGATATTTGAAATTAAGGTAAGAGAGGTCAGAATCATTGGACAATGAAACAAGGGAAACTTTAAGGAATAAACATTACTAAATGGCTAAGCTAAAAATTCTGGAAAACTTGTAGTAAGAAGATATATGAGTCTAGTTTCAAGGAAAATTTACGGATTTAGATTTCGAGATTCCTAACTCGAGTTATTGTCAATTTGGTCAGTATAACGCAGATGGACAGTTTCGATTTTTATGCCCCAAATTAGTAGTTAAGTCTGGTTTACGAAATTTACCAAAATACCCTCGGAGGGTAAATTACCGAAATACCCCTGGGTTGCGAGATTACCGAATTATCCTTAATGGGAAGAACTTTTGAATTATGGAAATGCCCCTAATGGGCCGATTTGTTATATTGCCTTAATGGACTGATTTGATAGACTGCCTTAATGGGCCGATTTTGCAAAGTGTTAATGGGCCAAATTACCAAAATGCCCTTATGGGCCGAATTACCAAAATGCCCCTATGGGCCGATGTACTGAAATATCCTTATGGGCCAATTTGCAAAGTGTTAATGGGCCGAATTGATATATTGCTTAATGGGCCGATTTGATATATTGACTTAATGGGCCGATCTGCAAAGTGTTAGTGGGCCGAACTTTTGTCTAAATTAATTATTGTTGTTATATTTGTAAATATCATGATTTGATATGTATGATGCATTTACATGATTTTGCATGGGTTGGGAAAATGTTGAAGAGAAGTAATTCCGGTGGCACTGCCACAAATATGTTTGATAATATGATACTCTGTGGTTCTGGTGGCTTGCCCACAATCGAAATTTGTTATAAATGGCCACTGGCCTGTGAATTATTATTATAAATGGTAGCTTGATTGCAAATTGGAGAGACTGGCGGGGTGGGTTGACTTGATCCCTACAGGAGAGATTGGTTGGTACGGGGGAGAGATTGGCTGGATGGGATGGGTTGCATACACTCATGCATTCCTTCCATTTATTTATTACTTTGTTAACGGGCTTAGGCCCAAGATGATTGCTAAATGGGTTCAAGCCCAGTGGACAACGGTAAGGGGATTTCAAACTGAGTTCTTGTAACTCACCCCCTTTCTTTCCTTAACCCTTTCAGGTAATGCTTAGTGACGTGGACTTGGGCCATGGATGACTCGGTGGAGGCCATACTTCAGAAATTGTTTATTTGGACTTTAGACTTCTTTCTCGTTTATTTTATTACTTTACTATTTTGGGTTAAATGTTGTAATAAGGCCTCTGGTTTATTTTATATTGTTTTATGTTTGTCGTATTTTACATGTTGCTCAAATTGTTTTAAATGGGATTTTTTCTAAAAACTCAAATAAATATTTTCTAAAATAGATTATACAAATGGATTTTTATAAACTTTTATGAATATTTTAATCCTGAAAGATTCTCTCGAATTTTCATCAATATTTTCAATAATCACGGTTGTAAAATAATTAGATCAAATTTATTAGTTTATTAAGCAAATTTCGAAGTTAGTAATATATTTTCAATTATTCTAAATTAAAACTTGTGTTTCTTGTTTTTAACAAATCTATTTTATGTGAGAATGAAAAGGACTTAAATGTATTTTTCTCATGTGACATGTCAGATCTGGCCTTAACGCATGGGCCAGGTTTGGGGTGTTATATTTTATGGTATCAGAGCTTAGGTTACAAAACTCAGCTATGGTTTGGGTTCAAAAGCATTTTCAAAAAGCTGTTTGAATTTTAAATTATAAATACATATTCTAAAGGAAGTATGGCACCACAGGTATCCGGCACCAAGTTAAGTAAGTATGTGTTTTTATTTTATGATTAATGTGTTAGTACTATGGTAAGAAAATTCCCCAAAAATAGAATACTCTAGAACTTTTAGTTTTAGGAGCTGGAACTATAGAGATTGAGACTATAGGATGTGTGTTGCGAAAACAACTTTACTTCCTATACTCCATAAAACATTGTTTAATAAACACTGAAATAGCATAATGATTCATGAAACTCGTAATAAGATTAAATCGATTTAGTGAACATGAGCGTTAGAAGACATGGACGCTATAGACGTGGACGTGCTAAAGGCCGAGGTGCTAGAACTAGATCTTTGGCACCGAGGCATGTTTCCGAAAGGGAGGCGTTGGCATTGCCAGTGGCTGAGACGGGATCTCATGATCGAGCTGGGGTTGATGAGCTGACTCAGATAGTTAAGGAAGTATTGGAGGAGGTTAAAGGAATCGGTGAAGCACTTCGAGTTGGGTCTGTGGACTGTAAGAAGAAATTAGATCGCTGTTCTTTTGGGTCGCAGTCTCGTTTCGTAAAGCATGTCAAGGCACGACCAAACTTTCTGGGTTGCGATTATTGTAGAAGGCGTCATCCGGGAGAATGCCGGATGAGGTCAGGAGCATGCTTGAGATGTGGGTCTAAGGAGCATAAGGCTCGGGATTGTTTCATCACCATCAAGTCAGGTATGTTTTGGTTGGACGTGATGATTGAATGTAGAAAATTTTAGGTATACGTGGTAGATAACTATTTGCTTCTGTGGTTAGATGTTTGGTTATGTGAAAGAGGATTCAAGATTAAGTTAAAAGTACATTAGTGTTATTAGGATCAGAGTGCACAACAAAATCATAGTGGTGTGAATTGAGCGGTGCGTATAGTAGTTGGTTGGAAATTTCGAGGACCAAATTTCTTTAAGGAGGGTAGAATTGTAACATCTCGAAATTGGGCTTAGTAGGCCATTGGGCCTTGAGCGTAGAACTGTTTAAAATTTCTGAGAACAAGAGAACGACATTATTTCAAGTGGGACTTATTAGTTAAGTGAATTTGGAAGGTTACGAGGTTTCTAGGAAGTTTCGGGTTGAAGATGGGATATAGGAAAAATTTTGTGTTTAAGCATTTAAGGAGAGTAGGCAAGTAGCATCAAGACTTAAGGAAATAAGTGTGCATTTTTCTAGCACAAGGAGTCTATTGGTAAAGGTGGAAAGTGGCGTGTGGAGTGTACTATTGGTCTAAGGTTCGAATCCCACCTAGTGCAAATATTTTGGATTAAAATTTTTGTGCTATATGGTAAGTGTCGGCCAAGGCTTAAATATGGTAAGTAAGACTTTTTAGTTATGGTATGATGGCAAAGGAAACAAGGAAAGGATGAAGGTAAGGAAAGGAATCAAAAGAAAAAGGTAAGATAAGGAGCATGTTGGCCTTTATCATGGGTGATGTTTTGGAAAGATTTTGTTGGTCAATGTTCATCTTTTTGGTAAAGATGAATACAAGGTTTTGGTTAGGGAATGGGGGAAGCTGAATTTTCTTGGGTCATTTTGCAAAGCTTTGTGCATGATAAGGTTTTGGTTCTTTTAGCATTTTGGGTACTCTTCTTTGCCAACATCTTTTTCTTCCCTTTTTGTTTTGGCCTAAACACCTAGTGCATTTGTTTATCTTACTCCTTTGTTTTGCCTTAACCCTCAAATCATTTTTGGTTCATCTTCTTTAGTTGGCCGAAACTAACAGGCACTCTTTCTCCATCTTTTCTTTTTATCATTCCTTCAACCTTTCTTCCTTTTTCATAAATCGACATTATCATATGATCGAATCTTCTTTATTATTTTCTCTTCAATAGTCGAATTTCTATCATCTTTTATCTTCCCTATTTTTGTGTGTTGGACATCCCTCCTTGGTTGAATCGGAGTTCTAGAGGGTGGCTGAATACCAAATCCTTGTCGATTTATTCATAGTCATAAGCCAATTGGTGGGAATCGGGATTATCGTTGATTAAGGTAAGAAGTCTTTTCATAGTCCATTCGATATCGCTACTCAGTTATGGTGTTAATCAGATTGAAAGTTTGGCTAATCGATTATGTTGTTAGGCACGAAATCACTCAATACTCTCTACTTGTGGATTTTTCAGAAATAGTGGCATAGTCGAACACCTATCCCTCGTAATAAGAGACTCGGACTGTTGGTAAGTGATATAGATTGTTAATCAATCGCAATACTTGTATGAAGTTGTAAACTGGGATTTGGACTAATTGTTGACCGATTGTATCTTTAGGTGCCGTGGAGAATATCATGTTACGGATTCCGAATAAGGTGTGTAATCTCACACTTCTCTAAAATTTTGCATGAAATATTCTGTGATTCGGCCGAAATACTGAAGAAAACCAAAAACTGGCATCCGTGATCACTCGGGCGTGCGTATGTCCGTAGTGGTAACCATAGTTTGCAATGAAACAGTTTTTGGTCAGCAACAGTGACGTGAATTTGAAAAATCACGGAAAATAGGAGAAAAGGGATTAATAAGTGAATAAGATATTGAATTAAATCTTACTGTTTCTATTTTGATATGGAAGAAACCGAGAAAGAAAAGGAATTTTATATTCTGTGATATTTTGATTTTAGTGAGAATGGTTCTGATTGACTTCGTGGTTCACTGATCTGCCTTGGAAAAATCATATAAAATTGTACAAAGTGAATTATGTGTTATAGTTTATATGTATAGATTCCTTAGTGAGCCTATTTTCAATAGAAACATGTGGGAGCAGTATATGAAAACCATACAGTGAGATATTTGAAATTAAGTTAAGAGAGGTAGAGTCGTTGGACAGTGAAACAAGGGAAACTTTAAGGAATTAACTGTACTAAATGGCTAAGCCAAAAATTTTGGAAAATTTATAGTAAGAAAATATATGAGTCTAGTTTAAAGGAAAATTTACGGATTTAGATTTCGAGATTCCTTACTCAAGTTATAGTCAATTTGGTCAGTATGACACAGATGGATAGTTTTGATTTTTATGCCCCAAATTAGTAGTTAAGTCTGGTTTGCGAAATTTACCAAAATACCCTTGGAGGGTAAATTACTGAAATACCCCTGGGTTGCGAGATTACCGAATTATCCTTAGTAGGAAGAACTTCCAAATTATGGAAATGCCCCTAATGGGCTGATTTGTTATATTTCCTTAATGGACCTATTTGATAGACTGCCTTAATGGGCCGATTTTGCAAAGTGTTAATGGGCCAAATTACCAAAATGCCCTTATGGGCCGAATTATCGAAATGCCCCTATGGGCCGATGTACTGAAATGTCCTTATGGGCCGATTTGCAAAGCGTTAATTGGTCGAATTGATATATTGCCTTAGTGGACCGATCTGCAAAGTGTTAATGGGCCGAACTTTTGTCTGAACTAATTATTGTTGTTATTTGTAAATATCTTGATTTGCTATGTATGATGCATTTACATGATTTTGCATGGGTTGGGAAAATGTTGAAGAGAAGTAATTCCGGTGGCGCTGCCACAAATATGTTTGATAATATGATACTATGTGATTCTAGTGGCTTGCCCACAATCGAAATTTGTTATAAATGGCCACTGGCCTACGAATTATTATTATAAATGGCAGCTTGACTGCAAATTAGAGAGACTGGCGGGGTGGGTTGACTTGATCTCCACAGGAGAGATTGGCTGGTATGAGGGAGAGATTGGCTGGATGGGATACACTCATGCATTCATTCCATTTATTATTACTTTGTTAATGGGCTTAGGCCCAAGATGATTGCTAAATGGGTTAAAGCCCAGTGGACAATGGTAAGGGAATTTCACACTGAGTTCTTGTAACTCACCCCCTTTCTTTCCTTAACCCTTTCAGGTAATTCTTAGTGACGTGGACTTGGGCCATACTTCAGAAATGGTTTATTTGGACTTTAGACTTCTTTCTGGTTTATTTTATTACTTTACTATTTTGGGTTAAATGTTGTAATAAGGCCTCTGGTTTATTTTATATTGCTTTATGTTTGACGTATTTTATATGTTGCTCAAATTATTTTAAATGGGATTTTTTCTAAAAACTCAAATAAATATTTTCTAAAATGAATTATACAAATGGATTTTTATAAACTTATATGATCCGGAAAGATTCTCTCGAATTTTCATCAATGTTTTCAATAATCACGGTTGTAAAATAATTAGTTCAAATTTATCGGTTTATTAAGCAAATTTCGAAGTTAGTAATATATTTTCAATTATTCTAAATTAAAACTTGTTTTTCTTGTTTTTAACAAATCTATTTTATGTACGAATGAAAAGGACTTAAATGTATTTTTCTCATGTGACATGTCAGATCTGGCCTTAGCGTATGGGCCGGGTTTGGGGTGTTACAAGAAATTACGCAATATATAGTTGGTTTTAAATTTATATCTATGGCATAATCGAATGTGGAATAAGTATATTGGTCTATGACAAAATCGTATGTGGTAATGAAATGGGAAATGCACATATTCGAAAGTGATACCTATGTTCGGAAATGATATATGTTTAAATGTATCATTGATAATAGAAATGAAACAAATGAATAAGTACTATATGCCTAATCGGCCCTTGTTTTTGTATGACCAAATGAATAGTGATTTGCTAATTATTTGTAATTAGTCCTTAGTTGATGCTAATGAAATTTTTCATGATATATATAAGTTAATGTTTTTGATATTAGATGAAATATACTTGATTATTCGTGATAGTATGAATTGGTTCGCAGTTATCAAAGTAATAGTTTTTGTAAGGTACATTGACTTGTGTATGGTTTAGTAATGCCAGTAACCCTAATCCGGCGACAGATACAGGTTAAGGGTGTTACATATGCTTTTGGATTTCATGTTTTGTTGATGGATTTTAATGTCTTGACAAGTTAGGTCACTTTGACAATTTTTAGATACTTGTAATATAATCCTTTTTGGTATGTTGTGATGATATGTAAATGGTTATATGTGATGTTATTTGGTAGTTAAAGGAACTAGGTTTTTTTAGCTTGAATTGTGGTTATATTGCTTTGTTTTGGTTAATAATGAATTGGTATAATTGTGGTGCCTTTGAATGACATATTGGTTAGATGAAATAGGATGTTTGAAATGGTATGTTTACAGGTGTTTGAAAGGTGTTTAGGTCTTTTGAATGTATACAAAAATGGGATGGTTGATTAGGTGTGTTTTGGCCTTAAATTCGCTTGTTTTTATGGCCAAATTATGGAGCACATGTCCTGGGGCATGGGCTGTCACACGAATGTGTGTCACACCCGGCCTGACTACACTACCGTATGTCACTTGTTAATTTTGATTTATCAAGTTAGTGTATTACACGGACTAGCACACGGCCGTGTGTCACAAGGCAGAGAGTTACACGATTTGGCACATGGCCATGTGACCCTACTCAGTGAGTTACATGGTTTGAGACACGGGCTGGGACACGGCCATGTTTCCTTTTGTTCGAATGTTACACAACCTGGGCTATGTCACACGGCCTGGCCATTCGGCCGTGTGACCCTCTTTAAAATTTTACTACTTTTTCCTAAACTTTCTGATTTGTTTTGAATTAGTCCTGAATTGTTTCTAAATTTATTTTAGGGCTTCAAAAGTCCATTTTAAGGCCCAAATGTACATGTATGTTACGGTATTGATGAGTTTTAAATGATTATTGTTAAATGAAATTATTGAAATGATTTGATATTGATTGATCGGATTTGTATGGTAATGCTCTGTAACCCTAATTCAATAATGGGGATGGGTTAGGGGTGTTACATATAATGGTATCAAAGCTATAATTTAGTCAGTTCTTAGATTGAACGTAGCATGTATGGAGTCTAGAAATATATGCAATTATATAACCTGTAATAGTGTGATATCTTCTAACTCAAATTGAATCATGTTTTCATATAGATAAAAGATGCTGTCTAATCGAGCCGATTCTGATAAGATTGAAAGTAATGCGTAAGCCTCCGTTCAAGGAGCATATAGTACTAGGCCCGTAGCTGAGGCCCGAAGAAGTGAAGCAAAAGAAGCCTTTTTCTAGATGATGTCTGAATAGTTCCCTAAGTTCGTTAAAATGAACCCTATGGCTCAATGACCTCCACCCCCTCCTGTACCCCAAATGGTCCCCTCTATTTCTCAAGGTCTAAAACCAGTACGTGTAAGTAAGCTTCCGATTAATAAAATACTTAAGTATGGGGCAGGAGAATTTCATGGAATAGCTGAAGACGACCGTGAAAAAGTTGAGTTTTGGTTAGAAAACACTGTGAGGGTTTTTGACGATTTGTGTTGTTTTTCAGCTGATTGTTTAAAATGTGTGATATCTCTATTAAAAGGCTCAGCGTATCAGTGGTAGAATGCTTTGATTACTGTGGTACCCAGGATCGTGTGAATTGAGATTTCTTTCAAACATAATGTATAAAGAAATATGTTAGTCAACGGTATCTTGAAAAGAAAAGGAAATAGTTCCTAGAGCTGAAGCAAGGTTGTATATTTGTAGCAGAATATGAAAGAGAATTCATGCAACTCAGCAAATATGCCCGGGAATGTAAACCAACAGAAGTTGTAATATGCACACGGTTTCAAGATAGGTTAAATGAAAACATCAAATTGTTAGTAGGGATTCTGGAATTAAAAGAATTTGTGGTATTGGTGGATCGAGCACAAAAAGTCGAAGAACTTAGTAAAGCTAAAAGAAAGATAGATTTTGAGGCTCGTGACACTAGTAAATGACTTATGGGAAAATTATTTTAATCTCCATTGAAGAAATAGAAAGAATTGCACAATCGTACGTCAGCTTAGACAGGACTTTCGAAAAAGGATAAAGGGAAGCAACATTCAAGTTCGAAACCTCAAATTACTTCCATAAAAAGTGCGGGGAATGTTCGTAATAATAAACCTAAATGTCAACAGTGCTATAGACAACATTTTGATGAGTGCAGATTGATAGATAGATTGTGCTTCAAATGCAACTCATATGATTATTTTCTTCGAGACTGCCCTAAAAGGTCTGATAGAGAGAAAGCTCAAAACATTCAGTCGAGTAACACGAATGCGAAAGGGAGGCCACCCAAAAATAGTGGCATTGCGGGAAATAGTCATAGTGAAACTAAAGATTCTGCAGTTAGATCTGAGGCTCGGGTGTAAGCTAGGGCTTATGCATTTCAAGCTGGCGAGAAAGCTTCGACATCTGATGTGATTACTGATACATTTTCTATCTTTGATACTAATGTTAATGCTTTGGTTGACCTAGGGTCAACGCACTCATATATATGCACAACTTTAGTGTCGAATAAGAAAATACCTTATGAGTCAACTGAATTTGTGATCAAAGTAACGAATCCTTTAGGTCAGTATGTGTTAGTTGATAAGGTTTGTAGAAACTGTCCTCTGATGATTCGGGATTGCAACTTTTTGATTGATTTGATACTATTACCATTTGATGAATTTGATGTGATTCTTGGTATGGATTGGTTGACTCTTCATGATGTTGTGAATTGTAGACAAAAGAAAATTTTATTGAAATGTTAGAAGGTGAATTAGTCAGAGTTGAATTAGATAGTTATGATAGTTCAGCCAATATCATTTCAGCTATGTCAGCTTAGAAATATGTCAGGAAAAGTTGTGAAGCATATTGAACTTATATATTCGATTCCAGGGCTTCAAAATTGAAATTAGAATCAGTTTCAATTGTTTGTGAATTCGCGAATGTGTTTCCAAAAGAGTTACCAGGGTTACCGCTAGTTAGAGAGGTTTAATTTGCTATTGAGTTAGTACGAAGGACTTATCCAATATTAATAACTTTGTATAGAATAGCTCTTAAAAATCAAACAAGTTGAAATAACAGTTGCAAGAACTGACAGACAGAGGATTTGTTCGGCCTAGTTTTTCTCCTTGGGGTGCTCATGTACTGTTTATTAAGAAAAAGGATGAGTCAATGTGATTATGTATCGACTATCGACGGCTTAATAAATTCACAATAAAAATAAATATCCTTTGCCACGTATCGATGATTTGTTTGATCAACTAAAATGTGCGACAGTGTTTTCAAAGATTGATCTCCGTTCTGGATATTATCAGTAATAGGTTAAAGATTAGGATGTGCCGAGGACTGCTTTTAGAATCATGTATGGACATTATGAATTTTTAGTTATGCCATTTGGTTAAATCAATGCACCTGCTGTGTTTATGGATTTGATGAACAAAGATAGATTTGTGGTTGTATTCATTAATGATATTTTGATCTATTCCTGATATGAAATCGAGCATGCACAACATTTGAAAGTAATATTGCAGAAATTGCGTGAGAAATAGTTATTTGCTAAATTTAGCAAGTGCGAGTTCTGGCTTCGAAAAGTCAGATTTTTGGGACGTGGTATCGGCAGACAGTATTAGAGTGGATCCGAGTAAAGTATCAGCTATTGTAGACTGGAAGCCTCCGAGAAATGTTTCAGAGATCAAAAGTTTCTTGGGTTTAGCTGGATATTATCAGAGATTTTTAAAAGGGTTTTCGATTATTTCTACACCGTTAACGAAACTACTTCAGAAAGATGTTAAGTTTGAATGGTTTGAAAAGTGTCAACAACGTTTTGATCAGCTGAAAGTTTTGTTGACCAAAGCTCCTGTGTTGATTCAGCCTGAGTCTAGCAAAGAATTTTTTATCTATAGTGATGCTTCACTGAATGGTTTAGGTTGCGTTTTGATGCAAGAAGGCAAAGTGGTAGGTTATGCTTCCTTTTAATTGAAACTGCATAAAAAAAATTACCCGACTCTTGATTTAGAACTTTTAGCTATTGTGTTTTCTTTAAAGATCTGGTGACACTATTTGTACGAAGAAAAATGCCATATCTTCACGGATCATAAAAGCTTGAAGTATTTGATGTCACAAAAAGAATTAAATTTGAGACAACGTAAATAATTTGAACTGCTGAAAGATTATGATTTGATCCTCGATTATCATCTAGGAAAAACTAATGTTTTTGCTGATGCTTTAAGTAGAAAATCTTTATTTGCTTTCTGAGTATTGAATACTCTTTTGATGTTGATTGATTATGGCTCTATTGTAGCAGAATTAAAAGCTAGAGCGACATTTTTGCAGTAGATTTGTGAAGCTCAGAAGAGTCATTTCGAGTTGATTGCTAAACAAGAACAGACTGAAAAGGCATCCAATTCAGAATTTCATGTTCGTTCTGATGGTAATTTATATTTCCGAAACAGGATTTGTGTTCTGAGAAATTCTGATATTATACGGAAGATTTTACAGGAAGCTCATAGCAGTAGTTATTTGATACACCTTGGTAGTAGCAAAATGTATGGTGATTTGAAACTAATGTACTGGTGGTCAGGTATGAAACGAGTAATTTTAGAGTTTGTATCAAAATGTTTGATTTTTCAGCAAGTCAAAGCCGAACATTAGGTACCTTCTGGACTGCTACAACCTGTTATTGTTCCAGAACAGAAATGGGAATGGGTTACGATAGATTTTGTATCAAGTTTACCTTTGTCCCCACGGAAGAAAGATGTTATTTGGGTTATTGTTGATCGGTTGACTAAATTCGCACATTTCATTCTAGTACATATGGATTATTCACTTGAGAAGTTGGTCGAACTATACATTTCTGAGATTGTTAGATTGCATGGTGTGCCAATGTCTATTATTTCTAATAGATATTCACGGTTTACTTCTCGATTTTGGAGTAAATTACACGAAGGTTTGGGAACTTGACTACATTTTAGTACAGCATTCCATTCAAAGACCGATGGTCAATCTGAGCGAGTGATATAGGTACTTGAGGATATGCTTTGTTGTTGTATTTTAGAGTTTGACGGTAGCTAGGAGAAATTTCTTTCGTTGGTTGAATTTTCCTATAATAATAGTTATCAAGCAAGTATTAAAATAGCACCGTATGAAGCTCTGTATGGTCGAAAATGTAGAACTCCACGATACTGGACTGAATTGAGTGAGAAAAAGCTAATCAGTGTTGATTTGATTTGAAAAACTGAAGAAAAATTCAAAGTAATTCGTGATTGTTTGAAAGTTGCTTCTAATCTTCAGAAATCATATGCGGATTTGAGAAGAAAAGATATTGAATTTCAAGTTGGTGATAGAGTGTTCTTAAAGGTATCGCCTTGGAGAAAGGTTCTCCGTTTTGGTCAAAAAGGAAAGCTTAGTCCACGATTCATCGGGCCATATAAGATCATCGAGAAAATTGGGCCAGTAGCTTATCGTTTAGCTTTACAGTCTGAGTTGGAGAAAATAGACAACGTATTTCATGTTTCAATATTATAAAGGTATTGATTTGACACTTCACGTGTGATTATGCCTGTTAATGTTGAAATCCAACCAAATATGTCATACAGTGAAGAACTGATCAAAATTTTAGCTCGAGAAATTAAAGAATTAAGGAATAAACGTATAGCTTTAGTTAAAGTTTTTTTGCAATTTCATGGAGTCGAGGAAGCTACCTGGGAATCGGAAGAAGCTATGACAGTGCAATACCCAAACCTATTTTCTGGTAAGATTTTCGAGGAAGAAAATTTCTTTAGGGGGAGAGTTGTAACAACCCATTTTCAGTAGTGTTAGAAATAGTAGTTTGGGAACCACAATTTTGAAGAGTGAATATTTATTCAAAGTCTATGAGATTATATTAGAGTCGTATTAAAGTTTTATTAAGAAATTTTAAAGTTTAAATGATTAATTAGGTAAAAAGGACTAAATTGTAAAGGTTGTAAAAGTGAGTTTCTATTAGTTAAAAGTATCAAATGGATGTGAAATCTTAACCAAATGGACTTAGATGGTAATTAAAACATATACTAAGATAGTGGATTGTAATGGATAGGTTTTATGGTATTTTATATGATTTTTAAAAATTAAATTAATAATTTAATAAATAAATGATAAAGATAACCTAATACAAAGTATCATCTTCCTCATTCCTTTAGTCTAAAACTGATTTCACCACTAGAGAGGGAAACAAGTTTCGGTCAAGCTATTTGCTATTGCATGGTATGTAAATTTGTCCTGTTTTTAGTGATTTTATGTTTTTGAGCTCGTTTTAGCTTAATCTAGCTAGCCCGGGGTTAATTTGCAAAACTATTAAAGGCTAAGTGACTTCCCATGAATGATTTTGATGTGTTTTTTATGCTCATTGATAGATTATTAATCTTGGTTGTTAAACAAACTTGTTTTGTTAAGTAATTTTTGATGAATTTGATATTAGGGATTAAATTGTTGAAAGTGTAAACCCATGGGTTTTAATGTGAAATGTTGGTAATTATGGGTTGTTCCAAGGTCCCTTGCAGAATTGATTAACATGGATTTAGGTTTAAATGGTTAAAATTAAAGTTATGAGCTTAAGGACTAAATTGTGAAAAGTTAAAATAGGAGGGGTAAACTCATAGTTTTATGATAATGTGAATTATGGATTGAATTGAATGTTTTTAGTTAATTGAAGTACTTAATTGAATGTAATTATCTATTTAGATCAAGATAAACCACAACCATATTTAAACTGAGGAAATGTGAAGCTTTGGATTAGTCTCTCAAACTTGTACGACTATAGCTATCGAGCTAAGTTCGTATAGATTATAATCGTATTAATGATAGTTAAATTGATTATCTTCTATATTGTATTTTTTACAGATGCACTTGAATATACATGTATCGATGCTTTGAGTAATTGAAAAATAAATAGTCTCATTTGAACCTTAAAAATTCTTAGGATACGAATGACATGTCATTAGGGATTTCATGTTTCGGGTGCTAATCTTGAATGTCCTACCAATGGCTGAGATCCTACATTTATTTCGGATTCTCTGCAGATCGTGTGAGCAGCATCTTGTAACTAACATTCCGACCCATACCTCGTGTGAGCAAGCCCATGTCACAGCTCGTGTGAGCAGTATTGTAAAGGAAAGGTTACGATTATATGGAAAGGCATGTTAGAAGTCATCAACATCAGAACATTAGCATATTGATTGAGTCAATGCTATGTTCTCCAATAAACTAGGAGGAGTCCTAATCTTTAACAGATTAGTTGCAGAACGTTGTATACGTTACTGCTCATAGTTGTTGCTATTTTTCTGCTTTTTGTTAGCTAGTGTAGTTATTATTTTTCCCTATTTAAGCATTGTATTAGATGTAATTTTTAGTTCAGCAAGTAATAAAATTATCTTCTTCAGTAGTGTCATTTCTTTTCCTCTATGTCAGCAGTGTTTACATTTTACAATCTGGTATCAGAGCATGGTTTTTAGGGTCATTTTCTTAATACATTTATGTCAAAATAAAGAGTGTTGAGAGATTAAACACGTGAGGAAAGAGAGTCAAAAAGAGTGAGCTCCATTTGTGGCTGGAAAGATGAGTGATTTACAGGTCATTGGTGGGATCAAGAAGCTGAACAACCAAAACTACAACTCTTGGTCAACTTGCATGATGTGCTATATGCAAGGTCAAGATTTGTGGGAGGTTGTCAATGGAAGTGAAGTTCTGCAACCAGAAAATGAGGATGCAAGTGGTACATTGCGGAAGTGGAAGATAAAGGCTGGCAAGGCCATGTTTGCCTTGAAGACAATAATGGAAGAAGGTGTGCTGGAGCATATTCAAAATGCCAATACTCCCAGTGAAGCTTGGGATATATTGGCCAAGTTATTCTCAAAGAAGAATGATACTAGACTTCAACTTCTAGAGAGTGAGCTGTTGTCCATAGCTCAACGTGACATGACAGTCACTCAAAACTTCCACAAGGTGAAGACGTTATGCCGAGAAATTTCTGAATTGGATCCCCAAGCTCCAATCAAGGAAACCAGTATGAAGAGAATAATTATCCATGATTTGAAGCTAGAGTATAGAAGTTTTGTTGCTGCAGTACAAGGGTGGCAGACTCAACCATCACTTGCTGAATTTGAAAATTTGCTTATTGGACAAGAAGCTTTGGCTAAACAGATGGGAGGTCTGTCACTCAAAGGTCAAGAAAAGGCGCTGTATGCCAACAAGAGCAAGGTGTCGTATGCCAATAGAAGTAAATGGAGCTCAAATCAGCATGCTACTGACAGAAATGAAGATAAGACAAAAGGAAAACAAGATAGAAAGAATACTTGGTTCAGGGGAGAGCCAAAGAAGCCTTTCAATAGCAAAAGAATTGAAGGGAAATGTTACAACTGTGGGAAGAAAGGTCACATAGCAAAAGATTGTTGGTTTAAGAAGAAGTCTATTGAAAGTAATGCTGTTACTTTTAAAGATGAAAAGGAGTGGGATGCTGAGGCACTATTTACTGTGGAAGTAGAAAAGTTAGCTCTATCAGCAATGTATCTAAAGAGATTGACTATGAGAAAGATTGGATCGTCGACTCGGGTTGCTCAAATCACATGACAGGGGATAAAGAGAAGCTGCAGAATGTGCTGGAATATAAAGCAGACAGAGTTGTGGTGACTGCAAATAACTCAAAATTACCAATAGCCCACATTGGTAAAACGGTAATCTTTCCTCAAAATTCTGCTAATGATATGTCACTTGAAGATGTTTATCATGTTCCAGGAATGAAGAAAAATCTTCTCTCAGTTGCACAACTCACATCTTCAGGCCACTTTGTTCTGTTTGGACCTCAAGATGTGAAGGTGTATCGAAACTTGGAAATTGACGATGCACCTGTGTTGAAGGGTCGAATATTGGAGTCAGTCTATGTTATGTCCGTGGAAACTGCATATGTTGACAAAAAGAAGAAGAACGAAATTGTAGATCTCTGGCACATGCGGTTAGGACATGTTAGCTATTTCAAGCTAGCTGAGTTGATGAAAAAGACTATGCTTAGAGGACTTCCTCAACTTCAGGTGAGAAGGGATACAGTTTGCGCGGGTTGTCAGTACGGAAAGGCTCATCAACTACCATATGAAGAGTCTAAATGGAGAGCAAATGAGCCATTAGAACTGGTGCATTTTGATGTGTTTGGACCAATTAAACAAGCTTCTCTTAGTAGAATGAAGTACATGGTGACTTTTATCGATGATTTCTCCAGGTATGTTTGGGTATTTTTCATGAAGGAAAAGTCACAAACTTTTTCAAAGTTCCAAGAATTTAAAGACATGGTAGAAGCAGAGGTTGACAAGAAGATTCGTTGCTTACGTACTGACAATAGAAGGGAGCATATTTCTGATGGTTTTAATAAATACCTTCGAAATCATCATGTTCGTCATCAATTCACATGTGCCAATACTCCGCAGCAAAACGGTGTAGCAGAAAGAAAGAATCGACATTTAGCTGAAATATGTCGAAGCATACTTCATGAAAAGAATGTTCCTGGGCAGTTTCGGCCAGAGGCAATGAGAACTACAGCATATGTAATCAACAGGCTCCCCCAGCAAAGGTTGAACTTTTTATCACCCTTTGAAAAGTTATGGAATGTAAAGCCAACAGTTAGCTATTTTCGAGTGTTTGGATGTACTTGCTATGTTTTTGTGCCTAATTATTTACGTAGCAAAATGTACAAGAAAGCTGTTAGGTAGGATATGATGATCAACGTAAAGGGTGGAGATGCCAGGATCCAATAACAAAAAGGTGCTATACAACTAGAAATATTGTATTTGATAAGGCATCCTCATGATGGTCCAAAGAACCTGAACTAGACAATTTGCAATTTGATCAAATTCAACTACAAAAGCTGAAGATAAAGGAGCAGATGTTGATTGCAATGAAAATGGTTCAACTTCAAATCCTTGGTAAACCACAGTATATGGAAAAATAAATGAAGAAGGTGAAGCATCAACATCAGTCCAATTGAGGAAATCTACAAGAACTAGAAGGCCAAATCCAAAATATGCTAATACTGCAATAATTGAAGAAGAAGCAAAAGAACCGGAGTCATTTGAAGAAGTAGCTCAATGTCCCGAATGGAACAAGGCAATGGAGGAGGAAATTGATGCTTTAAAAAGGAATCAGACATGGGAGCTCATACCAAAGCTAAGGGGTGTTGAGCCTGTATCCAGCAAATGGATCTATAAGATAAAGCACCGTACGGATGGGTCAATAGAGAGGCACAAAGCTCGTTTGGTGGCTCATGGATTCTCTCAACAATATGGACTGGATTATGATGAAACTTTCAGTCCAGTTGCAAAGCTCACAACAGTACGGGTCTTAATTGCACTTGCAGCTAGCAAAGGATGGCATCTATGGCAAATGGATGTCAAGAATGCCTTCTTACATGGGGAGCCAGATAGGGAGATATATATGAATTAGCCAATGGGATTTCAAAGTGAAAGTCATCCTGAATATGTGTGTAAGCTGCGGAAGGCACTTTATGGATTAAAGCAAGCACTAAGAGCCTGGAATGATAAGATTGGTGAATTCTTAACTAATAAAAGCTATTTGATGACATCTACAGACTCAAGCTTATTTGTTAAAGCTGAGGAAGGGAAGATAGCTATTGTGCTTGTGTATGTAGATGACTTGATTGTCACAGGAGAATGGAAGGAAGAAATTCTTCAAATTAAAGAGAATTTATCTGTACGTTTTCAGATGAAGGAACTTGGATAGCTTAAGCATTTTCTTGGCTTAGAAATCGAGTATACTGACAAAGGATTGTTTCTTCATCAGCAAAAATATTCCAAAAAACTGTTAAAAAGGTTTAGAATGTTTAATTGCAAGCCAAGTTCAACACCAATGGAGCCAAATGCTAAAATGTATGCCTTGGAAGGAAGAGATTTGGAAGATGCAACAATGTATAGACAATTGGTGGGAAGTTTTAACCAGACCAGATATCTCTTTTGCAGTGGGTGTGATGAGTCGATATATGCAAAGTCCAAAGAAAACTCATCTTGAAGCAGTTCGTCGAATTCTTAGATATGTCAAGAACACTCTTGACTATGGTCTTGAATATAAGAAAGAAGGAGACTGCAAATTAGTTGGTTTCTGTGATGCTGACTATGCAGGTGATCATGATACTCGACGATCAACTACTGGATATGTTTTCATGCTTGGATCAGGTGCTGATTCATGGTGCAGTAAGAGACAACCAACAGTTTCTTTCTCAACAACAGAGGCAGAGTATCGAGCTGCAGCAATGGTAGCTCAAGAGAGCACTTGGCTTATGAGGGTGCTGAAGGATTTGCATCAGTCAACAGGATATGCAGTTCCTTTGCATTGTGACAGTCAATCAGCAATAAGACTAGCAGAAAATCCAGTTTTTCATGCTAGAATTAAACATGTAGAAGTGCATTATCACTTCATCAGGGAAAAAGTTTTGGAAGACAAAGTTGAGCTGAAGAAGATCAAAACTAAAAGTCAAGTTGCAGATCTGTTTACAAAAGGTCTAAGTGGTAACAAAATTGCAAAGTTTTGTCAACAGCTTGGTATGATAAAGAACACGAGTGCTGATGTCGAGGGAAAGTGTTAGAAGTCATCAACATCAGCACGTTAGCATATTGATTGAGTCAATGCTATGTTTGCGCACATCTCCAATAAACTAGGAGGAGTCCTAGTCTTTAGCAGATTAGTTACAGAACATTGTATACGTTACTGCTCATAGTTGTTGCTATTTTTCTGCTTTTTGTTAGCTAGGTTAGTTATTATTTTTCCCTATTTAAGCAACGTATTAGATGTAATTTTTAGTTCAGCAAGTAATAAAATTATCTTCTTCAGCAGTGTCATTTCCTTTCCTCTGTGTCAGCAGTGCTCATGTTTTACAAGGCACACTATGTGTGAGCATTCCTGAGCATCCAATATAATTCTAGATGGTTCAAAAGGTTAATGTGATAAGTTATGTGTACATGAAAATCTACTTATGGTATGGTTGATTGTATGTATCATGTTTGAACTTATTAACTTGTGAGTTTGATGGTGATTATATAGGATTTTACTATGCATATGGTCGTGGTAATGATGTTATACTTATTTTATAACTTTTGCTTAAGAATGATAAGGTATGTTTAAGTTTATACGAGCTTACTAAGCATTAGCTGCTTATGTAGTTACTTTCCTTTGTTTCGTAGATTATTGGAAGCTCGATCCGTTGGAAGCTTTTCAAAGATCTATCACACTATCCAGCAATCCTTTCAGTAGTTTTTGTGTTATTTTGGCCAAGGTTATAAATGGCATGTATATGATCTTTTATAATTTTGGTACTTGAATGTGTTAATGGTCACTGGTATGTATATACTTTTAGAGTTTATGTTTTGTTGATGGACTTTAATGTCTTGACAAGTTAGGTGACTTTAACGATTTTTAGATACTTGTAATATGATTCGTTTTGTTATGTTGTGATGATATGTAAATGGCTATATGTGATGTTATTTGGCAGTTAAAGGAACTAGGTTTTTGTGCTTGAACTGTGGCTATATTTCTTTGTTTTGGTTTAATTGTGGTGCCTTTGAATAACATATTAGTTAGATGAAATAGGATGTTTGAAATGGTATGTTTATAAGTGTTTGAAAGGTGTTTAGGTCTTTTGAATGTATGCACAAATGGGATGGTTGATTAGGTGTGTTTTGGCCTTGAAATGACTTGTTTATAGGGCCAAATTATGGAGCACATGTCCTGGGGCATAGGCTGTCACACGATTGTGTGTCACACATGGCCTGACTACACTGCCGTATGTCACTTGTTAATTTTGGTATATCAAGTTAGTGTGTTACACGGACTAGCACACGGCCGTGTGTCACAAGTCAGAGAGTTACACGATTTGGCACACGGCCATGTGACCCTACTCAGTGAGTTACATGGTTTGATATACGGGTTAGGACACGTGTTTTGAAGTTAATTACAAACACTGAAGCAAGATAATCTTCTACTTACTATTCGATATTTCGTTAATTGTTAATTTCTTTTCAGTCAATTTAGTTTATTTTATGATCTTAAATTTTATTGTTATTTTTCGTAATATAATCCCGAAAAGTAGTCTCTTGGCTTATGGGGATGTCGAAATCCTACAGGGCACATGTTAGATCTAGTTCTAACATTAAATCATAATAAATGGCCCTTGACCGAATATCAAGGCTCCCTTACCTTGATTATCTAAATCCCGTGATCACTTCTTGATCTATGGAGATGCTGAAATCTCTGCATAACCGTTGTTAATGTCGATTTTAACACTTAATGGACCAAAACAATTAGCCTTCAACCTAAACTCTTACTTGCTTACCTTAGATCTGAAATCCCGAAAGATCCTTCTCTGAAGTCGACAACACCTAAATCCCGAAGCCTCCTTCCAAGATTCGGCCAAAGATCATTAATGGTATTAGAGTTTTGATTTCGGCTAAAAGAAAAGAACTAAAAATGATGACAATAGCATCCTTACCTTTAATATTGAACTCGGCAACCCCTTCACTTGATTCCTCAAAGCTTTTCGACAATGGCCTAGGTATGGATCAACAATTTCGGCTCCAACAAGAATGATAAGAGAGGAATATAAAACTCAGGAAAATCGACTATGAAGAAATTTTGAGAGAGATATTCGGCTAGACCAAAAGAAAAGAGAAAGAATGATGATTTGCAGAGAAAGAGAGAATTCGTCAGAGGCACAAGAGGAAAAAAAATGAATGAAGAATGGCCTCTCTTTTCCTTTTTCAGCCGAAATTACTACCCCAAGAATCCCCTAATTGGCCAACATTATCAAATTCCTTGCTTTTCTCTTTATCTTTTTATTTAAAATTAAAGAAAAATAATCCATCATTTATCTCTTAAAAAATAAAAGGATAAAAACTCCTAAAATTTAGCCTTAGTGCCGTCCACTACTCCCCTCTTTTTGACGTCAATAAGCAAAAATAAAAACCTTAAAATTTTGCTTCCCACGCGACTCGAACTCAAGACCTGCACCAAGCTTGTGGCGTCATTTCCAGAGCCTTAAGTGGCGCCTTGTAGCCACTTTGCTAAGCCAATTTCATGTCGATTTCCCCTACATTTTCTCTTAAGACCACCTTTCTTCAGTTCCCTCTTTTAGACTTTAAACTTAATATTTTCTAAGGCATTTCTCTACATTCCAAGGTTCTAAAAAATTCACATAACACATTTAACACACATAGGACATGCTATCCCATATAATTTAAGCAAAAATGCATAAGCCCAATCTCAGGATATTACAGTTCTACCCCCTTAAAATAATTTCGACCTCGAAATTACCTGGCTAAAACAAGTGAGGGTATTGTTGTCGCATTGCTTCTTCTGGATCCCACGAAGCTTCTTCTGTTCCATGATTGCGCCATAACACTTTGACTAGGGGAACCGATTTCCTTCGTAGCACTTTCACATCTCGCTCCAAGACCTGAATCGACTCTTCCTCGTAAGACAGATCTGGCCTTAACTCCACTTCTTCAACTGGTACCACATAAGATGGATCTGATCGATAACGACGTAGCATGGACACATGGAAAACGTCGTGCATCTGCTTCAATTCCAAGGGCAACTCTAACTGGTATGCCACTGGCCCAACTCGCTTCAATACCCGATAAGGTCCTATAAACCTTGGACTTAACTTCCCTTTCCGACCAAATCTCATCACCTTTTTCCAAGGAAAAACCTTAAGAAATACTTGATCTCCCACATCAAATTCTATTTCCTTCCATTTCAGATCCGCATACGACTTTTGCCTATCAGATGCTTCCTTCAACCGTGCCTGAATTACCTCAACCTTTTCCTCAGATTCCGCCACAATCTCTGGACCCAAAACTCGACGTTCCCCTAATTCCGTCCAACACGTAGGAGTACGACACTTCCTTCCATACAACGCTTCATACGGCGCCATCCGAATACTAGCCTGATAGCTGTTGTTGTAGGCAAACTCTGCTAAAGGCAAATATTCCTCCCAACTTCCTCTGAAATCCATCACACAGCCCCTCAACATATCCTCTAACACTTGGATTACCCATTCAGACTGCCCGTCCGACTGTGGATGAAAAGCCGTAGTGAAATCCAATTTAGTGCCTAACGCCTGATGTAGCGCTTTCCAAAATCGAGAAGTAAACCTTGGGTCCCTATCCGAAATGATTGATACCGGCACTCCATGCAACCTCACAATTTCTGCCACATATAACTTTGCCAACTTCTGCAAGGAATAATCAACTCTTACCGGAATGAAATGCACGGACTTGGTCAACCGATCCACTATTACCCATACCGAGTCCTTCTTAGTAGGCGTAAGGGGAAGCCCACTAACGAAGTCCATGGTAATTCTCTCCCACTTCCATTGTGGAATCTTGATTGGTGAAGTAATCATGACGGCGGTACTTGGTGTTCAGCCTTAACTTGCTGACACGTCAAACACTTGCCGACAAATTCTCAGAACTTCCTCTTCAAACCAAAGCCACCAAAACTGCTCCCTTAGATCTCTCAGACAACTTAGTGCCTCCGGGATGCATAGCATAAGGGCTACTATGCAATTCCTGAAGAATCCTTCGCCTCAACTCCTCATTCTTCGGCATACAAACCTTACCCTCGAAACATAATACTCCATCACTGGTCATACTGTAACCCTTTAAACCACCATTCTGAACTTGCCGCATCTTAGCCCTTAAGTCCTTATCTGCCAACTGACCCTCTTTTACCTCACTCAGCCACGTCGGCTTGACTTGCAACTCTGCCAACAGGCTTCCATCGTCATACAAGCTTAGGTGTGCGAACATCGCCCTCAGATCTAACACTACTTTCTGACTTAGGGCATCCGCCACTACATTCGCCTTGCCCGGATGATACTCTATCGAACAATCATAGTCCTTCAGTAACTCCACCCACCTTCGCTGTCTCAGGTTTAACTCCTTCTGAGTCAGCAAATACTTAAGGCTCTTGTGATCTGTGTAGATTATCGACTTTTTGCCATAAAGATAGTGCCTCCACACCTTGAGAGCAAAGACCACTGCCGCCAATTCCAAGTCATGAGTCTGGTAGTTAACCTCATGTGGCCTTAATTGTCGAGACACATAAGCGACAACCTTCCCGTCTTGCATCAATACACATCCTAATCTTGTATGAGAAGCGTCACAGTACACTACAAAGTCCTTCCCTGCCTCAGGCTGAATCAAAACCGGAGCTTCAGTCAAAACCCTCTTAAGCTTCTTAAAGCTCTCTTGTTGCTTAACCGTCCATACGAAAGGTACTTCCTTCCTCAGTAACTCTGTCAAAGGTGCAGCTATTGATGAAAACCCTTCTACAAACCTTCTGTAGTAGCCTGCTAATCCCAAGAAACTACGGATCTCAGCCACAAATTTAGGTGGTTTCCAATCTAGCACTGCTTCAATCTTCCTAGAATCCACCCTTATTCCTTCTGCGGATACCACATGCCCTAAGAATGCAACTTCCTTAAGCCAAAATTCACACTTGCTGAATTTGGCATAAAGCTTCTTCTCCCTTAATACTTGCAACACAACCCGAAGATGCTCGTCATGTTCTCCCTCAGACTTTGAGTATACAAGAATGTCGTCGATGAACACAATGACGAACCTATCCAAGTAGGGTTGGAAAACCCGGTTCATCATATCCATGAATCCAGCTGGGGCGTTCGTCAATCCAAACGGCATTACTAAGAACTCATAATGGCCGTACCTTATCCTAAAGGCTGTCTTATAGATATCCGCCTCCTTCACCTTCAACTGATGATATCCCGATCTTAAATCGATCTTTGAGAATACTGCCGCCCCCTTAAGCTGATCGAACAAGTCATCTATCCTTGGCAAAGGATACTTGTTTTTAATCGTCAGCTTATTCAACTGACGATAATCTATGCACATACGCATAGTTCCGTCCTTCTTCTTCACAAACAAGACCGGTGCTCCCCACGGAGACACACAGGGTTGAATGAACCCACGATCCATCAACTCTTGGATCTGAGCCTTGAGCTCAACCAACTCCTTTGGTGCCATTCTATATGGGGCAATTGACACAGGAGCTGTACCCGGTAGCAAGTCGAGTCCAAATTCCACCTCCCTATCCGGGGGTATTCCGGGTAACTCCTTTGGAAACACATCTTCAAAGTCCCTTACTGTCCTTACTCCACTAACTCCCCCTTCCTTAGCATCCAATACACTAACGAGAGTCAAGAAAGCCTTGCATCCTTTCCGAACCATCTTCTCAACCTTAAGTGCTGAAACTACATTAGACAAGTAGTTTCTTCTTTCTCCTATCATAATGACCACCTCATCCTCCGGGGTCCTTAACTCCATTCGTTTAGCTGCACAATCCAATACAGCCCGATGTTCCACTAACCAATCCATGCCAAGTATGAGATCAAATTCTCTGAAAGGTAGTTCCATTAAGTCAGCAGCGAATACTACTCCTTGAATCTCTAGAGGTACTTTCCGAAACATCTTATTCACCACTACAGTTTGACCTAGTGGGCTTACTACAGTTATCTCCCTATCAGAAAGTTCAGAGGCTAGGTCTAGATTTTCCACTACTCTACATGCAACATAAGAATGGGTCGAGCCCACATCAATCAAAGCAAAATAAGCTTGTTCACTATAAGGAACGTACCGATTATGACGTCCGGCGCGTCTCCATCCTCCCTCCGGCGAACCGCATACACTAGACCCGGTTGCCTTGCCTCAGTATTGGCAGCACCTCTGCCCGGTGTTTCACATCTTCTGCCAGCACCATTACCTCTGCCATTCAGACCACGACCTCGCTGAAGCTGCTGTCCACCTCTACCAGCCTGATTAACATTCTGAGCTGCTGGTCGATTCCCATCTGGTTTCATAGGACAGTCCTTAATCATATGATCCTTGGACCCACACTTAAAACATCCTTCTGTCTTTTTCCAACACTCTCCTAAGTGTTTCTTCCCACACTGATCACAAGTACGATACTGCCCTCCTATAGCAGCTTGCTGACCTCGCGGCCCATCAGTTCTAGGCCTTTTCTGCATATTTCCAGACGATCCTGTCGATCCAAAACCTCTTTTCTGCCTGTTCCGATCAGAGTTCTACCTTACCGAGTCCTTAATTCCCTCGGCTACCTTAGCCTTTTCTACTAACGTAGAAAACTCCCGCTCCTGGTGTGGAGCTATCAATAACCTCAGGTCATCCCTTAGTCCATCCTCAAACCGGACACATCGCTCATGCTCAGTAGCCACCACGCCTCGAGCATATCGGCTTAACCTTAGGAATTAAGCCTCATACTCCTCCACGGACTTGTTCCCTTGAACCAGCCCCAGAAAAGCCTTCCTTTGCTCATCCGTGTAACGTGTGCCGACATACTTCTTCTGATACGCTGTCTTAACATACTCCCAAGTCGATTCTCACCGTGGTGGCATCCCTAATAGCGTGAGCCACCATTGATATGCTTCATCGCGTAACAGCGCCACCATTCCTTTTAGTTTCTCCTCAGGGGTCAGATCGAGCTCATCTATAATTTGCTTGGTGGCCTCCAACCAATACTCAGCTGTACTGGGTGCCACACCAGATACTCCACGGAACACCTTAGCTCCGTTAGCTCGGACTCGCTCGGGTACAGACTTCCGAGCTCCCATATTTCCACCTGCTCCAGCCACCATATTAAGAACTCGTAGCACGGCCTGCGATATAGCATCATCTCCCGTCTAATCTTGCTGTTCAGCACCAACAGCTGGTGGTGGTGGTACTTCATTCTCAGATCCCTGACCCGACCTAATGGGTTCCGACACGGTCATTCGGCCTCGACCGCGTCTACGTACATTACGACCACGTCCCCTAGAGCTCATGTCTACGTTCGCATTTTTAATTTGATTACGAAATTTTATGGATTAGTCATTGTTTCACTGATTATTCGCAAAGAAATTTTATGAAAAGAGTTTAATAGTAGTTCTTTCGATCAATCAAATTCTTCGTTCAAGTTCTCTATCCTAATTCCGAGGAACACATTCATTCAATATCCCTACCACACACATTCATTATTCAAACATTTTCAGTCTATTCCTATCCCAGGGGTATTTTCGTCATGCAGGGGTATTTTGGTAATAAATCGGGGTCAAATGGAAAATCTTAATAAATCAAGGGTATTTCAAAATTTACAAAACTTGGGGGTTATTTTTAAGAATTTCCTTTCCAAATTGGTGTTGTTGCAGAAATTTTGAAGATCGGGGGTCATTTTGGTAATTTTGTAAAACAGGGGTAATCTCGTAAATTTCCAAATCAAGGTGTCTTAGTATTTTGTAACGATAAAGTTTTGGGATATTTTTGCAAAATCAGAAAAATGTTATTGAAATCGGGGGTAAAATTGGAAATTTTAAAACCAAGGGCATTTTTGTAATTTTACCACTAGGGGTATTTAAGTAATTTTGTAAATCGGAAATATTTTGAAAAATTTTCAAACTAGGTTTTGCTACAATTTAAAAGGGTAATTTGGGTGATTTCAAAACTAGGGTTTTCATGAAAATACGGCTAGTCCCTTTCGGGTTTTAATTATTGGGTTTAACCCGTGAGTAAGTCCTCTTGGTTAGGGTGAACCGAAGCTACGCACCAGGTAGAATTCCAGCGAAGAGGAGGTGATTCACAAGGACTGCTTAAGTACCAGGCTCTTCCGGATCCAATCCTAGACATGCGCACAAAGGTTGCCACACCCTAACTCGGCGACTTAACCACAGGTTTGTTTACTTAGGCACTTAAGTCTTATGTAACTGTTGGGGTAAACTAGTCCTAGGGTTCAAGTACCTATCATACTATTCTACGTTCCATTTCTACCCTTCTACAGTTCATACTATAAATCACACAAATGGATAGGGGTACTTACCTGGTGGACTTCGGGTCGGAGACTTGGGTGCCATGCCTGAAAACCTGCTTAATTTCACAAAAATCCTTTTGGGCCTAAATTTTAAAACATTGTAAGCTTTAAACCCCAGGCCGAGAGCTTAAAACTGGGCTCTGATACCAAGCTGAAACACCCCAAACCTGGCCCACGAGCCTTGACCGGATCTGGTATGTTCCTCGAGTAAAACGGTTCAAAACTTTTTGATTACTTTGGAAAATTCGGAGGGTTTTGAAAGAGAGTTTATTTTGTGTTGGGCTCGGGTTGAAAGCAAGTTTATTTTTGTAATCTAGGTTTATAAAACTTTACTGTGAATTTTCGAAATTACCTGTTAGAGGAGAAATTCGAGTTTTTAGAATTTGCCATTTTAATTGAAAATCATTTGTGTTAGGTGACAAAACCTTCGAAGGTTTTTTAAAAAAACAATTTACTTAATCTTTAATTGATAAAAATTCGTAACATAATAAATAATTTAGAAAGCATGCATAAACAGTATCATATTAGTGGCCTTATTACATCAAATGAGAACCCGAAATAAATTCAAAAATACTTAAAGTATAAAAAGTCCAATTTAAAATAAATCCCGAACTGAGCATGGCCACCATCAAATTCCTGCCGACCCGGTCCATCACTGATCATCACCTGAAAAATATTCCCACAACGGGGTGAGTCATACAGACTCAGTGTGTACAACCAACACTAAGTCCAACAGTTTAGGCATAACAATCCATACAAATACATTTAGTAGAATAAAGAGAATGATGCAAACCCGAACCCAAAACCTAGGTACCATCCGCTACACATCACCCGTACCAACCTACACACCGTGGGGACTACTAAGTCAACCCTCCATCCGCTACACACCATCGAAGGCAATCGCTGCAGTCGACGTGCTCATTGCCCTTATGAAATTCGTGGCATAGCCACCAAATAATATTTTGTGTCAAGAGACACCACATTCAGATAATGTGACCGAAGTCACCACATTCAGATAATGTGACCGAAGTCACCACATTCACTTCCCCTTTCATAGTAACCCATATGCCCATGCCATACATATCATGCACAGATTATGTTACATTCCTTATTTCACATTCTTATACTTTCACATATGCTATAACAGATCACATTATAATCCTAGTAGGAGTAGGAAAACGTACCTGAATACTTTGTACCATTGTATGGTACCCTTGGCCACATTCACATTAATATAAACGTATATATTTATTAAGTTTATTGCCTTAAATCTATTAAGAGCTAGTGTGGGGTACACACCTGGTATACTTATCGAGTTCCCTGAATCCCGAAAATCCCGATCTAAGCTTTAGATCCTTTAACTCCTTGCTGCCGATTTCACTGCTAACCAAATCCCAAAACTTCGTAGAGTTTCTCCTTTGCAATCGGCTATACACTAAATCACTTGGCTTGGTTAGTTTCGGCTTTTGAACATTTAAGAAACATATCTAAGTCACCAAATAGGCCTTGACCGAATATACATGTACACTTACCGTGCGATTTTAAATCCCGAAAAGTAGTCTCTTGGCTTATGGGGATGTCAAAATCCTACAGGGCACATGTTAGATCTAGTTCTAACATTAAATCATAATAAATGGCCCTTGACCGAATATCAAGGCTCTCTTACCTTGATTATCTAAATCCCGTGATCACTTCTTGATCTATGGAGATGCTGAAATCTCTGCATAACCGTTGTTAATGTCGATTTTAACACTTAATGGACCAAAACAATTAGCCTTCAACCTAAACTCTTACTTGCTTACCTTAGATCGAAATCCCGAAAGATCCTTCTCTCAAGTCGACAACACCTAAATCCCAAGCCTCCTTCCAAGATTCGCCAAAGATCATTAATGGTATTAGATTTTTGATTTCGGCTAAAAGAAAAGAACTAAAAACGATGACAATAGCATCCTTACCTTTAATATTGAACTCGGCAACCCCTTCACTTGAATCCTCAAAGCTTTTCGACTATGGCCTAGGTATGGATCAACAATTTCGGCTCCAACAAGAATGATAAGAGAGGAATATAAAACTCAGGAAAATCGACTATGAAGAAATTTTGAGAGAGATATTCGGCTAGACCAAAAGAAAAGAGAAAGAATGATGATTTGCAGAGAAAGAGAGAATTCGGCAGAGGCATAAGAGGAAAAAAATGAATGAAGAATGGCCTCTCTTTTCCTTTTTCAGCCGAAATTACTACCCCAAGAATCCCCTAATTGGCCAACATTATCAAATTCCTTGCTTTTCTCTTTATCTCCTTATTTAAAATTAAAGAAAAATAATCCATCATTTATCTCTTAAAAAATAAAAGGATAAAAACTCCTAAAATTTAGCCTTAGTGCCGTCCACTACTCCCCTCTTTTTGACGTCAATAAGCAAAAATAAAAACCTTAAAATTTTGCTTCCCACGCGACTCGAACTCAAGACCTGCACCAAGCTTGTGGCGTCATTTCCAAAGCCTTAAGTGGTGCCTTGTAGCCACTTTGCTAAGCCCAATTTCATGTCAGATTTCCCCTACATTTTCTCTTAAGACCACCTTTCTTCAGTTCCCTCTTTTAGACTTTAAACTTAATATTTTCTAAGGCATTTCTCTACATTCCAAGGTTCCAAAAATTCACATAACACATTCAACACACATAGGACATGCTATCTCATATAATTTAAGCAAAAATGCATAAGCCCAATCTTAGGATATTATAGGTACGATCCTCAAAGTACTTCCTGTACTTGTTGTACAATACTATATTACAATTTGATCTATATACTTGCGGACACCTCTGCTTTATTATATATCTTTTAGCTACAATATTTTCAGTCCAAACGTTTACACATTTGGCGGCGGTCAAACATATTTGACTTTTAACAGCTTATGCTTTAATATTATTAAAGTGCAAATGATAAGGAATTTTGTGTTAAATTAGAATATTATCATCACCATCATCAACTCAATTAGCCTTGGAGAGGAAGGAGTGGAGTTTGAAGTTTGGCGGATATTCATCCTTATCTTTCAAGAGTATTTCAAGTGGTAGGGAAGCTTGTTTATAAAGGATTTTATGTGATAAATACTAAAGATAATTAATAGGATAAAATCAAATTTTGAATGAGTATTTCAAGCCTATCAAAACATTGTTGGTTGATAACTTGAAGAGGCCAATAAATAGGTTTTTTGTGTTGCACACTATAGTACGGTGGTTAAGTGCTTTTGGCATTTGTATTATACCATTTTATTGGGTTATTTTATGACACTCTTTTAAGTATTGTTGGGAGAGTTTTTATTGAATGTAGTGAGGTTGGGTGAGTGATTTGTAACAATTGGAGTCCGTGTTGGAGCTGCAATTACTTATTTGTGTGAGAGTAAACTAGGCTTAAGCCAATAGGTTATCCAAACAGTTGTTGAATAAAATCATTCTTTGTGCAAGGCTCCGTGGAGTAGTACGGGTAAATTCGAACTGCATTAACAAATATAATATTTTAATTATCTCCTTACTTTGCTCATTGCTTTATTTTACATTTAACCTGTTCTGATTGATTCTGTTCGAACAACAATTAAAATGAAATTGTTTTTCAGTTGCAAATTAAATTATTTGTTCTAAAAATATTTCGACAAAATGCAAACCGAAACTTTTACTTATATACTTCAAAAGAAAGGTTTGGCAACATTATATAATAAGGTTAAGACTCTCATATTCGTACTTTTTCCATGTAGGATTACAACACAAATACCCCTATAATATGGAGCCTATGACAGAAACCACATCTACACTAATGTAGGATTACAAGCAAAGCCAAATCTCAACAATTATAACCTTATTTTTGGTGAGTGGCACACAATTTTTAGATAATATCACGTGTTTTAAAAATTATGTATAGTATAATTTATCTAAAGGAAAATATGTATGCAAAGAAGAGCATTTATTCCACGACATATATTTATGATCGGAGAGACTTGAAAGCAACATTGCAGATGAACAGAAATAGCTAATAAATCATCAAGCGTACATCACACTTATTGTTTCGTCATTAACAGCTCAACGTTTACATTATCGGAACAGGAATAGAGAGATCGAGATCTCCACCATTTAAAGTTCAAATATCAGCAATGTTGTCTCCTTTTGTTGCTTTCTTTGAAGCATTACGGTACTTTTGAAAGAAGCGAACCAACTTTTCCATTGGGAACAAGCTGTCTTTGATCTCATCCAACTCTCTAAATCGGTTCATCCATTTGTGAAGCAAAAGGTATCTGCGAGGGTCGGAGAGCTGAACACCTGCAACTTCCTCAATGGCTCCCAACCATATCGCTATCCACCCGAAGGTGATGTCTAGGAACCCTATTTTCTCTCCTCCGAAGAATTTCTTTTCCTTCAACATTCCTTCAAGCAATTCCATGGCTTCTGATACTTGCTTTATTTCCTTCTTTAACTCCTCTCCTTCAACGTATAAAACTTTCTTTGAACCTTCAAGTAACTATAATCATATGTCCCATTACTTGACCATTTCAAAAGTAACTAATGAACAAGATGTATTTCAAAAGTTACGTGACAATGTTTTATTTTTCTTTTAAATATAATTATGTAAAATTTTATGTGTCATTCAAAGATTGATAAATTAATATATAATTAAAAGGTTTTGAAGTTTAAGGAATAATTTAAAAAGAAAAACAAAAGGATGAAAAGATAGATTGCCACCCTTAGAAGCGTTGCCAAAAGGTCTCACAACGAAAGATAAGTTAGAGCAACGTAATGAGTGAAGCAAAGGAAGTTGGAAGTGAGATAAGAATAGAAAGATATATAAGTACCATTTGGTCAATGTAGAGAGCCCAAAATCTTGCCATTGCTCTGTCGAAAGGATGAGTGGGCAAAATGGGATTGTGTTTCCAAGTCTCATCGATGTACTCAATAATGAATAAAGATTCAACAATGGGTTTTCCATGATGAACCAGAACTGGGATCTTCTTGTACACGGGGTTGCAATCCAGAAGGAGAGAGCTCTTGTGGTTTATCTTTTCTTCCACATATTCGTAACGGATTCCTTTCAGCTTCAAAACCCAGGCCACCCTGTGAACGTATGGGCTGAACCATGTGCCCAACAGCTTCACCTCTTCCTTAGCCATCTCCTCCGATTACTTTCTCCTTCCTCCTGTTACAATATATAGAATGAATCTAAATATATGGCATGTTTAAGAACCTGCAAATTACATGCAGGCACAGTGTCAATCCTATTAAATAGATTAGAAGAAATTAGTCGGAAGGGTGGGGACTCAATAATTAAATACATTATAAACTTATGTCAGAGGTTAACAACTTTTAGAGAATAGCATGTGCTCTAATTAATATCTCTGTGTAATAGGCCTAATTTGTTGGGGTACAAAACCAAATAAATAAAACTAGATAAAAATAAAATAGTTAAACAGTCCAGCCTAGTTACAAACCGAAAAAAAATTACAAACCCAAAAAAATTATAGGCCCAATAGCCCACAACATTAAGTTTTTTAGGAAAAAACCCTAACCCTAATACCCCGTGTGCGCCGCACCCATCTGCTGCGGCCCACGTGCCTCCGCAGCGCACCCACCGCCCGAGACCTGGCACCCCTGGCCGTCTTGCACCGAAATGGCAAAGTCCCCTTTCCGTTGACCTCGCCAAAACTTGCAAAAGAGACAGAAAAAAGGCAAAAACACAGCAGAAGCAAGGCCAAACAATGCAAGAATGACTAAACAATGTGTAAATCGGCTATAAAAGCCCCCATCATTAATGTAATTTTTTTTACACGCAATATTAATAAAAAAAAAGAATTCAAAGTAAGAAAAAAGGTGATTTGTTTTCTGTTATGTATTTTTATTTTTTTATTTTTATTTTTTAAATAAAACATAAAATAAAAAAGGGTTTGAAATTTACCTTTTTCTCCGTACCTCACCACCATCGGGGCTCCTTTCCATTCGCGAAAGCCATGGAACTCCTTCGGGGTCTCAGTTCGGGCTTCGTTTAAAAGGAATACGATGGGTCAGGAGGCGAAAAGGGAATGGTGGCTAAAATTTTCTCTCTTTTTTTATATTTTCGCCTCTAGATTCGAAATTTAAACCGAAAAAGAGAAAAGAACAAAAAAAGGGGCTTTTTTAGAACTCCGACCACCAGAGGCTACGGTCGTCGTCGCCGATGACCGGTGGCCACGACAGATCGACGGCCGGAGTTATGGCCTAAGCAAAGGAGAAGGAGAGAGAGAACAGAGAAAAAAAAAACTCTCTTTTTTGGTTTTTTTTAAACAACGGCTGAAATGAGGATTTATGGGGGGTTTTCTTGCATTTATACTATCTCTATACGACGTTGTTTAGGGTAGGCTTCTGAAGCCCTAAAACGACATCGTTTCTTCGCCTTTAACCTGCGCTTTGACCAGACCCGACCTAGGATCCGCGCATTTTTTGGCCTATGGTCTATTTGCGCGATGGGCCCTTCCGCTTTTGAAGCTTAATTCGATTGGGTCCTATCCTCTTTTTATTGTTTTTTAATTTAGCCATTCATATGTTTGATTCAATTTGGTCCTCAGACCATTTGGGAAGGCGGACACCTGAAACAGTGTCGTTTCAGGTCAACCCAACCCGCCTCAAGGACCCACGTGTTTTGATTTAGAAGGGGTATTTGCGCAATTAAACATTCCTTCTTTTATTTAGTTTTTAATGTAGTCCTATTTTTATTTTATTTTTTTACTTTTTAAATTTATCCGCATAATTTTGTTTTCATTCCATTTCGGTCCTTAGTAAAACGACACACTCTGGAGACTGGGAATAATTTCCCACTTAGTGCTCGTTCCATTGTGCACGTTTTATTTAGGCCCTATGTCATTTTTTTTTTTTTTTTGGATTTGGTCATTCAGTTTTTATTCTTTTTATTTATTATAATTTAAGCTCTTAATTTTGTTTTAATTCCAATTTAATCCCCATGTTCATTTAATATTAGTTCCTTATAGATTTTATATGTATATTTTTTTATCTATTTATTTATTTGTTCATATACATGTGTTTTTTTTATTACTTCTTTTGTTTTTTTTTTTTAAATTCTGTGCTATTCTTTATGTCTTTATTTGCACATCTTGCTACCGCTTATTATTACTAATATTATTATTGTTGTTGTTAGTATTCATTTTATTAGTTATTTTATTTTTATTCTTTTTTCTTTGATTGTTCATATTAGCATTAAAGTTAGTATATCATGTGATTATCGTGAATTGTTTTTATTAGTATATTCATATTATTGTTATTTACTAGCGCGACAATTTTATTCGCATATCATCGTTTTAAATTAAAAAAATACATTTCGTTTAAGTAAAACACTTGATGTTGTTCAAAAAAGGGAAGTTTTCAAAATAAAGCGATGATCTGTGTCTGGAAACTCGAGAAAGTCGTACCCTAACTTACAGGGTTTCGATTTTTCTCGTTGGGTCTAAATAATCGAATATCCTTTTAAAATTAAAACACGTGAGATTTCAAATAAAAAAATATAAAGGCAAATTCATTCTCGAGTATTCAAAGTGTCGTGTCCTAACTTACGGGATGTGGCATTTTGTTGCCTCAAGATGAGACGGTCTTTAACATACTTCTCGATTTATTTAATAAATTTTCTAGTAAAATTAACATTAATACAAAAAGGGATCGTATTTTAAACTATTTTCAAATTTCCAATTTTTGACATCAAGACTTTAATTAATCAACTAGGTACCAATTTTGGGCGTCACAAGGGTTCTAATCCTTCCTCGTGCGTAACCGAATCCCGAACCCGTTTTTCTGAATTTCGTAGAGCAAAAATCTTTGTTTTAGTAAATCAAACAGTTTATTAAAACAATTAAATTACGAGGTGACCCGATCACAACTCATAAAAAAAGGATTGGTGGCAACTCCCATTTTTTGATTTTTAAAACAAAAGTCGATTTCAAAAAAATGGTTTCGACAGCTTGGCGACTCCACTGGGGAAAAATAAGATAGTCAAGCCATGAGTTGATTACTTTTTGTCTTTTTTTCCAAAAATTGATAATTTGGTTTAAACTTATGATCCTTTCATTGCATTTCATTGGTTTGCATCATTTTGATATGTTTGCTTTTTTTGGTTCGAGTCTTTTAATATATCTCCGCATATTGCATCACATAATCGGTCAATTTTACCCTTTTAAGTGGGAGTGAGAAACTATTCCTTCGTGAGGTCTTCACCTCCGTATAAGATAGCGGATCGCTTTTGGGATACATCCGTACCTATGTCTTTGTGAGATTTTTATCTCCGTATAGCCATAAGGAAATGTATTCCCCTAAACTGAACTCAATCTGTATGAGCCTATAATGGGTAAAGATCGAGGAATCTGTCGGTTCAGGTACCCTTATTTTAGAACGGAACCACATACAGTGAGCCTAAGAGTCTACCCTAGGTAGAACTGCACTGAACCCCTAGTGGTCACCCAAATAGGTACTTTATTTATTATTTCTTGCTTACCTTAAATTTTAGCTTTGTATAAAATGTACTGACTTGTTTTGTTTTACTTTGACTGTGGTTGCATGACATTTGCATCATAAAAAAAGGGTGTTGATTCACGTTTGATTACTAAATAGAGAACTTGCCATGGAGAACGTATTTCTTGATAAAGTAAAAGATAATGCGGCTGTCCAAATATGGTCTGAGAAAACGCAACTAAAGAAAGGTGATAGTCTGACGGAGGGGTACGTATCAAAATTGTGGGACTTTACTCGTATCAGCGTGACCCAAGATAATCTCCAAGAACTGAAAGAGATATGGGTCTAATGGGATGAAAAAATCAAGCATCTATTTTATTGTAATTATGGTGATTTGCCCTACCTACTCGATATCAAAGTGGACAAGCACTTGTTTCGAGCTCTGGCTTAATTTTGGAACCCCGCCTACAGTTGTTTTACTTTTGGAAAAGTGGATTTAGTACCTACTGTGGAAGAATACATGACCCTACTTCGTTTCTCGAAAATTCGACCCGACAAGGTTTATTCCAGAGCCGCCAATGTCCTGACTTTCCTAAAGAAATTAATGAACATGACGAGATGAGTGAGCAATGGGTTGCAGCCCGGATTAAGCAAAAGGGAGATGGTAAATGCATCCCTTGGAATAGTTTGCGAGATTTGATCTTAGCACACCCATATATGAAGAAAAGGGTCGATGTCTTCGCTTTGAGCATTTATGGGCTGGTTGTTTTCCCTAAAGCACTAGGACACGTGGATGAGACAGTTTCAGATTTGTTTGACAAACTTGATAAGAGGGTCACGCCAGTCCCTGCAATTTTGGTTGAAAATTTCAGATTTTTGAATGCATAGTGGAGAACAGGTGACGGAAGATTCATTAGATGTGCACAACTCTTGTTGGCATGGTTTTATAGCTACTTCTGGAGGGTAGAAAAATTTTCTTATCAAGTATTCTCTAAGAACTACTCTCCATTAAAAGAATTAGTGGCTACACTGAGGCGAGGCGGCATTTCAGAAGAAAAATGGATGGCGATACTCCAGAATGTCCAAGATAAAGATGTCGAATGGAGACCCCCTTGGATGATCCCTAATAAGATTCTATACCGGTGTGGAGATCTCAATTGAGTTCCTCTAATTGGGATTTGGGAAGCTGTTGGATATGCTTCTCTACTTGTGTTGAGGCAGTATTGATCAAGGTAGTTCATACTAGTAACGTAAGGGGTGGCTTAGTGCAAGTTTTCGTATAAGGGCGATAACTGCAAGAAAAAGGTCTGAGAAATGTCTAACGCCTAGAACCAAACCCGCTGAATGAAAAGATTTGCTGCAGGTCCGACATAGACCCCCGAATATAATGGATGGTGGGGTAAAAGAGTCAATGATAACATCCCTAGGCCAAGTCAAGAAGGTACTAAACCAATGGAGGAATACCTTCGAGTGATCCCATCTGAGATAGAGATCATAAGGCAAGATTTTGAAAAAAGGAATTCAGAGCTAGGAAAGAAGATAGAGTAATTGGAAGAGGAAAAGATGCAATTAAGACTAGACGTTGACGTTCAGAAGTTAGAAGCCGATAAGCTGAGAAAATGAAAAAACAAGGCCGAAGAAGATCTGGACAGTTTAAAAACGGATCACAAGAAGTTGCGATTATCAAAGAGGACTGACGGGCTGGGAAAGACATCAGAACAATGGCGACAAGAGATCAAAGAAGAAAAGAATAGAGTCGATCAATGGGAAAAGAAATGCCAAGATGCCCAGGTTCGAGAAAATGCTCTAGAAATGGACCTATTGGAATGTCAAAATGAAAAGGTCAAATTAAAAGCTAGGGTAGCAGAACTAGAAAAGCCACTTCATCAGCATCGTAATCACAACTCCACAATTGACCTGAAAGCGAGCTTAAACAAGATTGAAGAGCTGAAAAGGAAAATAGAAGAGCTCGAAATTGCATTACAAAATTGTGAACTCCGAGTTGAACTCCTTGAAGCAAACAACGAGCAATAGAAATAGCAACTTCACCATTCTCAAGGTCAGGTCTGGGATAGAGACTATGTCATGGGTAAAGCTGTGGCTTAAATAAGAGAGATGGCTAATCATTTGCAAACCCTAGCAGTTTAGGCTTACGTGCTAAGCTTGAAGTATGAATCAGAATCAGATCGGGGTCAAGAGTTAGCTTGGCTTCTTGGGAAGGTTAAGGCTTTGAGCATTAGGGTAAAGCCGTACATGTAATTTGTTTTATGTAAAGAAATTTGTTTTCTAGTAAAGTCGTTCTAACAGAATTGAATTAGAGTTAATGCCTCTTTTTTGCATTCATTTGCATTACATTGCATCATATGCATTAAATTTCACAAAAAAAACCCTAATTAAACGAAATTATTTCAGTTAATCTGGAAACCAACAAGAGTCAACCAATTGAACATTGTTACAATACTCGCGCCAAAACCAAAGTAATGGACCAAATATTGGAAAGGCTAGAACAGATTTAAAAAGAGATGCAAGATCAATTGCAAGCGCAACTGGAAGAACAGCTAGTAAAAGTACAACAGGATATGAGGAATTAGATATAGGAATCCCAAAGAAGTATGATAAACCAATTGGGGCAGTTGCTGGCTGAAGAATGTGAAAAAGGGAAGAGCATTGCGGTCAACTCAGGGGATGATAATGAAGATCCTATTTACCCCTCAGGTTTTACCCCGATAAATTTCCAGGCACAACCAGATGTGTACCCACGAAGGGTACCCATTACAATCAGACCCCAATAGTATCAAGTTGGTAACTCGGCACCAATGAACTACCAAACAAGCTCAGGCTCTAATCTGGGGGATAATCCAACAAATCTCGTTGTCCTTAATCTAGATGATATGGTAGAAATGGAAAAAGTAAAAGTGGAACTAGCAAAGCAACTCAAAGATAGGTGCAAATGGTTAGAAGAAAAATTCAGAGCAATGAAAAACACTGACTATCGTTACGGAATTGATGCCAATGACCTAAGTTTGGTCCCAGACTTAATGCTCCCTCCGAAGTTCAAAACTCTAGAGTTTGAAAAGTATAATGGGACTAGTTGTCCAGAAGCTCACATCACATTGTTCTATCGAAAGATGACAGGATACGTCAATAATGATCAACTGTTAATCCACTGCTTTCAAGACAGTCTGATCGTGTTAGTAGCTAAATGGTACAACCAACTGAGTCGTGCCAAAATCAATTCATGGAAAGATCTGGCACAAGCTTTTATGAAGCAATATAGTTATGTGATGGACATGACACTTGGCAAAATCACGCTGCAGAATATGGAAAAGAAGTAAAATGAGAGCTTCAAGCAATATGCCCAAAGATGGAGAGAGGTGGCAACACAAATCCAGCCACCTCTTCCAGAGAAAGAAACCACAATGCTTTTCAGCAACACTTTAAAAGCCTTTTTCATCAACCGTATGTTGAAAAAATGCTACTAAGAGCTTCTCGGATATAGTAATGTCTAGTGAAATGATTGAAAACGCAGTGAGAAATGGTAATATAGACGCAGGGGAAAACTTCAACAGATCGGCCCCGAGGAAGAAGGAAAACGAGGTAAATAATGTAAGCACATACAATAAGGGCTATTCGAAACCAATTACTGTTGTCCTGCCAAGGGCAGTAACCACTAGCCATTAGGGCCCCCCAAGGCAAGAATCTAACCCGAGACCAAATACAGAAATGCTTCAATTCACACCCATCCCGATGACATATAAAGAGCTGTATCAGAGTCTATTTGATGCACATGTGGTATCACCTTTCTACCTGAAATCTATGCAACCTCCACTCCCCAAATGGTATGACGCAAATGCTCAACGCGAGTACCACGCGGGAATCACAGGACATTCAATCGAATAGGAATTGTAAAGTTTGACGACCTATCATGACCTAATGTGGCAGGAAATCTGTTAACCAGTCATTCTGATAAACGGGTAAATGCGATAATTGAGAATGGAGAGAAAAGAACCAAGATGGATGTAGCAAAAGTAAAAACCCCACTGAAATGGGTTTGGTAGAAAATGGTAGAGGGAGTATTAATCAAACAGGATTCAGAAGAGAAACCTGAAGGGATAAGGAACTACTATGAGTTCCATGCTAATGAGGGTCATGAGATCTAGGAATGCGTTGAATTTAGGGCCTTAATGCAAAATCTGATAGACAATAAGGAGTTAGAATTCTTTGAATATGCTATGGACTCCGAAAGAGAAGATGTGTGCGCCTCAAAAGAGAAGTCAATAGAGAAGGTCTATAAAGTCAATCACCCAGTGGTTATCATTTCATGACTAAGAAGCAATAAAACTGGAGTATAAATTACACCAAAGGCCATAATCCAGAAACATGTACCCTTTCCCTACAAGGACAGCAATAGGGTTCTACTGGAATTATGACTGCAACGTAACGATCACGGGAGAAGAGAACTCCACTAACGCTTCAGAGGAGGGCTAAGATGTAGGTTTCTACACACGCAATGGGAGGCATTATGGCCCTGCGAGTACAAAAATCAAAACCATTAAAGGAAAGACCCCAGTAGTTGAGTATAAGAAGGAAAAGACGGTCAGGCTTGAATCGCCATTTAACGAACCAGTAACTGAGAATGAGGCTAGGGAATTCCTAAAATTCTTAAAGCATAGTGAGTACAGCATTGTAGAACAGCTACATAAACAACCAGCTCACATCTCAGTACTAGCCTTGCTCTTAAGTTCTGAAACACATCGTGGCGCGTTGATGAAAGTGCTAAATGAAACTTATGTCGCTAACGATATCTCTGTAAACAAGCTGGACTGCTGAGTCAACAATATAAGTGTCGATAACTTTATTTTCTTCAATGATTATGAGATACCTCCGGGGGCATGAGATCTACAAAAGCTCTTCACGTCACCATCCGCTGCAAAGGATATATATTACCATGGGTGTTAATTGATAATGGATTTGCACTAAATGTCTTGCCTCTATCCACCCTGAATAGGTTGCCTTTGGATAGCTCTCATATGAAGACATGTCAAAACATAGTGAGAGCATTCGACGGTACCGAAGGGAGGGTGATGAGAAGGATTGAGATACCCCTCTTGATTGGCTCAAACACGTATGAAGTAGATTTCTTGGTGATGGACATTAAGCCTTCTTATAATTGTTTGTTGGGGAGGCCTTGGAATCACTCAGCTGGGGCTGTGCCGTCATCACTGTACCAAAAGGCTAAAGTTGGTAACTGAAGGTCGACTGATAACGGTAAACGTAAAAGAAGACATTATTGCATCTGTAACCAGTGACACGTCATACGTAGGGATAGACGATGAAGCGATAGAATGTTCCTTTCGATCGTTGGAATTTGTGAATGCAACCTTCATTGTCGAAGGGAATAAGATATCGATGCCCAAAATCTCCAAAACTATAAGGATGGGCCTGCAACTGACGATCGAGAAAGGAGCCTTGCCTGGGAGAGGACTTGGAAAATTCCTACAAAGATGGGTCAACACACACATGCTCATGGATAAACGAGACCGCTTTGGCTTAAGATTCAAGCTAGATGCGAGGCAAAAAAAGAGAGAGTTGGAGAAGAAACAAGAAAGGAGAAGAATGCGACTGTGCGGGGAAGAGGTCAAGTGGGAATCAATAACTTTTCCCTATATATCCAGAACTTTCGTGTCAGGAGGAACTATTCACCCTAAACGAAAGATATCAAGAAAGGAGACCGCTGAAGAAATGTTGGGAAATCTGAACATTAACGCCATATCCAAAGAACGAATTTGGGGAGAAAATTTATCAGACATCTGCCCCTATGTACCTGGAAGTGTTCTAAACAATTGGACTGCGTAAGAGATTTCTGTAGTTTTTAGAGCTAATTCAGAGTAATGTTTAAAACACACTTATTACTCCAAGCCTAGGAGCAATAAGAATCCTTTTGTGAAATAGACTTATGTTCAACATCATTATTTCAATAAAAATGTATCTTTCCGTATCATCTTGAGCAAATATTCTTTTATTCTTTCCATTTCATTCATAATCATACCATATAGATAATTATTCTTAGATTCTTTTATTCTTTGTATCTTCCTTCATCCCTAAAACAGGTCTCCAAATATCAATGATATGAGCGATGCTGCTACTGACTCAGAGTCTCCTTTTGAGTAAGATATGTGTATAGAGGATTCTCAGGATTGTGAAGATGATAGAGACTGTAACTTATCTCTTGATTTGTTGAGGATGGTAGAACAAGATGAGAAACAAATCCTACCTTATAAAGAGTCAGTGGAAATTGTGAGTTTGGGAGAGGAAAAAGATGTGAAGATTAGAGCTTGCATTACCGCAGAGACGAAGTGAGACCTTATTGAGTAACTCCAAGAATTCAAGGATGTCTTCGTATGGTCATATCAAGACATGCCCGGGTTAAGTACTGATATCATGGTACACCGGCTCCCTATAAAGGAAGAGTGCAAGCCAGTTCAACAGAAGCTCGGAAGAATGAGGCCCCGATGTTTTACTGAAAATAAAAGAGTAAGTCAAGAAGCAATTCGATACTGGTTTCTTATAGGTGGTTAAATAATCGAAAGAGTAAGTCCCTGTTGTCCACTACAGGGACTTGAACAAAGCCAGACCGAAAGACAATTTCTCATTGCCGCATGTTGACACTTTAGTGGACAACACGGCAGGTTACTCACTGTTCTATTTCATGGATGGTTGCTCGGGATACAACTAGATAAAGATGCATCCTGAAGACATGGAGAAGACCATATTCGTAATCATGTGGGGAACATTTTGTTATAAGGTGATGCCATTTGGACTAAAAAATATTGGAGCAACGTAACAAAAAGCCATGGTAACCTTGCTTCATGACATGATGCATAAGGAAATTGAATTTTATGTCAACGACATGATTGCAAAATCCAAAACAGAAAAGGAGTATATACAAGTCTTCAGGAAATTGTTCTTAAGATTGAGAAAATTCCAGCTAAAGCTCAATCCAGCAAAATGTACCTTTCGGTCTAGGTCGAGAAAATTGCTAGGATTTGTAGTCAGTGAAAAGAGGATCGAGATCGACCCGGACAAAGTCAAGGCTATACAGGAGTTTCCTCCGTCACGCACTCAAAAAGAAGTTTGAGGTTTTCTAGGAAGACTAAATTACATCGCCCGATTCATTTCACAACTGACTGAGAAATGCGAACCCATATTTCATCTCCTTAAGAAACACAATCCAGGCATTTTTAAATGAGGAGTGTCAGAAAACTTTCGACAAGGTCAAACATTACCTGTCCAATGCCCCAGTACTGATGCCTCTCAACCCAGATAGGTCGTTAATACTGTACTTGGCAGTATTCAGGAATTTCATGGGATGCATGATTGGTCAACATGATGAGTCAAGAAGAAAATAAAGAGCGATATACTATCTCAGTAAGAAATTCACTGAATGTGAGACAAGGTATTCGCTAATGGAGAAGTTATGTTACGCCTTGATCTGGACAACCCAAACACTGAAACAGTACATGCTGTTCCACACAACTTGGCTCATCTCAAAACTCGATCCTCTAAAGTACATGATGGAGTCGACTGGTTTGAATGGAAGAATGGCCCGATGGCAAATTCTGCTCTTCGAATTTGATATAGTCCATGTGAATCAAAAGGCTATAAAAGGGAGCGCAATAGTGGATTTTCTGGCTAGTAGAGCTCTGAAAGATTACAAGCCTTTGAACTTTGATTTTTCGAATGAAGATCTAATGTATGTTGCAACCACTGAAGAAGACTCTCAAGAAGGTCATCCTTGGATGCTAAACTTTGATGGAGCCTCAAACGCTGTGGGTAAAGGAATTGGGGCAGTCCTGGTATCCCTAAACGGATATCATTATCTCTTCACTAGCAAATTGGATTTTGATTGCACAAATAATATATGCATCATGGGTATCCGTGTAGCCATGGAATGTAAGATCAAAGTGCTAGAGGTATATGGGGATTCTGCACTAGTGATCTATCAACTCAAGGGAGAATGGGAGACAAGAGATCCCAAGTTAATCAATTATCGAAGGTTAGTTCTTGAGTTAATTGAGGAGTTTGATGATATCACCTTCTAATGCCTCCCACGAGATGAAAATCAGATGGCTGATGCCTTTGCTACTTCGGCTTTGATGGTCAAAGCGAACAAACAAGAGGATGTAAAGCCTATCCATATGAGTATTTATGAGACTCTGGCTTATTGTTACAACATCGAAGAAGAAAAAGAAGAGGACGATCACCCTTAGTACAACGATATATTGCGATATGTGAAGAATTGTGAATACCCTGACCAAGCAACTGATAATGATAAAAGGACGTTGAGAAGACTGGCCAATAATTATGTCTTAGATGGGGAGATCCTGTATAAAAGGAGAAAGGATCAGGTGCTACTAAGATGTGTAGACACTGTCGAGGCTAAGAAAATCTTAGAGGAAGTCCATAAAGGTGTCTGCGGAACACATGCCAATGGTTTTACAATGGCCAAGCAAATCATGAGATTCAGGTATTATTAGTCCACCATGAAAGGAGATTGCATCAGTTATGCCAAGAAATGCCACAAGTGTCAAATTTATGGAGATAAAATTCATGTACCTCCCTCACATCTTCATGTTATGATTTCTCCGTGGCCTTTCTCTATGTGGGGCATGGATGTCATTGGGCCAATTTCACCAATGCTTCTAACGGGCATCGATTCATCTTCGTGGTCATCGATTATTTTACAAAGTGGGTAGAAGCCACTTCATATGTCAATATCACGAAGTTAGTAGTCAGCAAGTTCTTAGAGAAAGAGATCATATGTCGATATAGAATGCTAGAAATGATCATATCTGAAAAAGTACCAAATTTGAACAACGGCACGATATCAAAAGTCTACAGTTAGTTCAAGATCAAACACCACAACTAATCACCATATCACCCAAAAATGAATGGTGCAGTGGAGGCAACCAATAAGAATATTAAGAAAATCGTAGGGAAAATGACTGAGACTTATAAAGATTGGCATGAAAAGTTACCATTTTCCCTCTATACTTATCGAACATCTGTCAGGACCTCAATCGGGGTAACGCCTTTCTCTTGGTTTATGGAATAGAGGTGATTTACCCATTGAAGTCGAGATTCCTTCTCTCTGAGTATTGGCAGAATTGAAGTTGGATGAAGCAGAATGGATCCAACCCCAATATGATCAGCTAAACTTGATTGAAGAGAAAAGGTTGAAATCCATCCGTCATGGCCAGATGTACCAAAAGCGAATGATGTGAGCTTACAACAAAAAGGTTCGTCCTAGAGAATTCCATGAGGGGGACCTAGTATTGAAAAAGATCAGGTCCATACAAAAGGATTTCAGAGGAAAATGGATGCCAAACTGGGAAGGACCTTATGTGGTAAAGAAGGCCTTTTCCGAAGAAGCGCTGATTTTAATTGAGGTGGATGGCAAGAGCTTGCCCAATCCTATGAATTCAAATTCAGTTAAGAAGTACTTCACCTAAAAAAATAGGGAGAGGCTGATGTGAAAACTCGCAAAGGGCGCCTTAAGACAAAAGGGGTTTTGAATTGAAAACCCAGGAAAATGGCAATTCAAATCTTGATCAAAGATGGGGGATGTGGTAGTCTTGTTATCCTGAATGAATAAGAATGAGAGATGCTACATCTTAGAACATCAACAAAGAATTCTAGGTCTTTTAAATACATATCTAGTTCAAAGGGTCCTCGAGGAGTTTGTGCAGAGAAGCTCATGCTACGATATATGGGACACCTGTTTTCATCTTATTCACTTTGTATTTAATCAAATTTGCTATTTCTATTCATTTTGAGCCTTGCTCCCAATAAAATTCGATCTTGTCCATTATTGCAATCTTTTTCAAGCATTTTTACATTGAAATAACGATTAATATACTAATAATATTCAAATAAAGAAAGCTCTACATATTGCTCTGAAAGGTTTTCTAAAATAGCTCAAGGATCTGAAAATAGGACCACTATTCAGAACTAACCAAACTTAGGGGTTTGGAAAAATTTGAGAAAAAATAGTCTAAATTGTGATTATTTCTTTGGATTTTCTGTTAAAGATACCAGCTGAACAAGAAGGCATGGTAACACATCAGTAATAGAACCCTCATAAATAGCGAGCAATGACAACCTAAGCATTAAAAAGGGATCATTCTCAAAAAATGACATTCTGCATTCATGCAAATATCATTCATACACATCTAATTAGGAGCATTTGATTTATCCTGATCATGATATCTTAATCTGTAATATCCGGGATTTAGGGCTTGTGCATTTTGCTTAAATATATGTGGAAGCATGCCTGTGTGTATTTTGAATGTGTTTTATGAATTTTGAGAACTTTAGAGTGTAGGTGAATGCCTTAGAAAATATTGTATTTTAAGTTTTAATGATGAGCTAGGCAAGTGAGGCCTTAAGAGTATTTGTAGGGGAAATTGGACATACAAATGGGCTTGTTAAAGTGGCAAAGAGGCGCCACTTAAAGCCCTAGTAAGTGACGCCACAAGCAGTGAGCAGGGCTTAGGTTCGAGTAGCAAGGGAAGCAAAAGGGAGTTTTTATTTTGCAGCAAGGATGAGCAGTGGTGGACGGCAATGGGACACTTGACGGATGAGCATTTGATCAAGTCAAATGCATTCAAAATTCGGCTAAGGTAGGGAGATAATTATTGGTTTATTCAAATTATTTTTGAATAGGTAAAGAAGAGAGAAAATAGGAGAAAAAGAAGGGATTAGATAGGGGGAAAGAGAGTTGGCCGAATGGAGGGGTCTAGGTGTGGTATTTTCGGTCAAAGGGAGGAGAATGAGGCCATTTGATTTTTTTTCTTTTCAATTGTGCCTCTGCCGAAATTCTTTCTCTAATGAATCTTCTCTTCTCCTTTTATTTTGTTAAAGCCAAAAACACAAGTAAGCCTAGCCGATTTCTTCATCTCTTTCTTCTTCAAAGTTAATCACTCTTCCATATAGCCGAATTGATCATAGCACTAAAAGCCGAAATATTCCTTGTGCTAGCCGAATCTTTGTTTATCACCATTGCCGAATTACTCAACCTTTCTCTTCATCTTTTCACAATTTTCCAGAAGCCGAAAGTAAGTTCTTCCTAGACTATAGCCGATTGATCATTAAACCCTAAAAGCCGAAATCAATTGATCAACATCTAGCCTACATAGCCGAATATCTCTGTGGGTTCAAACAAGGGTGCAGTCGACTTCTGTAGTAAGGGTAAGGATCAACTGTCGTTCTTTTCTTTCTTTTCTTTTAGCCGAAATCAAGACTCTAATCCCTTTTATCCTTTTTTTTCGAAATCTTGAAGAGGAGGTTTCGGAAATTCTATTGTAGCCGACTTCAAGAGGAGATCTTCGGGATTTCTAGATCAAGGTAAGCAAGTGTGGTTTTAGGCCGAAGGCCATTTATTGTGTTTAATGTTAGAATTGGATCTAATATATGCCTATAGGAATTTCGACATCACCAAGAGAAAGGGTTAATTTTGGGATCTAGACAATCAAGGTAAGAGAATATGAATATTCGGCCAAGGCCATATTAGGTATTAATGTCTAGCTGATTCTGACTTTGATTTTTAGGGAGGAGTATAAGCTGTTTCGGCAAACTTTCGGTATTCAGTGAATACGATAGTAACCAGGTATGTAGCCCTACACTAATTCCTAATAGATTAATGGTGTGGATATTATGTATGTGTTAATAGAAATATGAAAAGTGTGGCTAAAGGTACCATTCAATGGTACAGTGGATTCAGGTACGTTATCCATTAACGCTCTGTTAAAAATATTATGAATATTGAACATGACACATATGAGAATTTGTTACGAATCTGAATTAAGGGAAATTGCATTATTTCTGCATATTTGTATGACGCATGGGCATATGGGTGATATTGAAAAGGGGAAGTGATCTGGTGGTTTTTACCACAATATCTGGTGACTCATGTCACATAATCTGAATGTGGTGACTTATGTCACATATTATTATCTGGTGACTCTGTCACATTATCTGGTGGCTATGCCACAATTTATAAGGGCGATGTGCAAGTCGTCTGCAACGACTGCCTTCGATGGTATGTAGCGGATGGAGGGTTGATTTAGTAATCCCTAGGTGTGATTGGCTGGTACGGGTGATGTGTAGAGGATGGATATTTAGGTTTGGGTTCGGGATTGCATCATTGCTATATTTGTTATATGTATGAATTTGTTATGCCTAAATTGTTTGGGAGTTTGTGTGGTTGTTACACATTGAGTCTGTTGACTCACCCCTCATGGATATCTTTTCAGGTGATACTCAGTGACATGGACCGGGTCAGCGGAGACTATGTGGTGGCCATGCTGAATGTTTTCGAGATTTCAAACGGTTAAATTTACGTTCGCTATTATTTTATTTTCGGGATTTATTTGGTATTTTTTTCAGTTGTAATAAGGCCACTACTTTGACATTTAAATTCTTATGCTTTAAGTTTTAATTTTTATTTAATAATCGGTATATGAATTAACTAAGTGTTTTTCACAAAACTCTAAATGTTTTATCACCTAAGTAACTACGGTTTACAACTTAATAACCATTTCTAAAAATCGGCAACCCCACTTATTTTACAAAATGTAAAACAAAAGTTTTCTTAATAATACAAACTCGAATCACATCTCACTATTTCAACACGCCAAAATTTGTTTTAAAAACCGACATGCTTTAGCAGACACAAAATCATCACAGTTTTCCAAAATGCAAACAAGATTTAGTTAAAGTTTTTCCTAAGGAACATGTCAGATCCGGTCAAGGCTCGTGGGCCGGGTTTGGGGTGTTTCATAATCACTAGGCATAAATAGGCCCATGAAATGGATTCTACATGTCATGTTCCCCAGAGAAAGGTGTAATAGATCAGTGAAACCACAAATCCTATACCCCTGAAGTTGCAGTGGGATAGATTATAATCATCATGACAAGTCTTATTTCCCTAAAGTTGTAGTGGAGCAAACTGAAGATAGCGAATCTTATTTCCCTGAAGTGCAATGGAATAGATTAAGGCTACAAATTATAAACTTTATCTCCCTGAAGTTGCAGTGGGGCAAGTTGAAGTTACAAGTCTTATCTCCCTGAAGTTGCAGTGGACCAGACTGAAGATAGCGAATCTTATTTCTCTGAAGTGGCAGTGAAACAGATTAAAGTTGCAAATTACAAATCTTATCTTCCTAAAGTTGCAGTGGAGTATATTAAAGTTACAGATCTTATCTCCCTGAAGTTGCAGTAGAGTAGATCGAGGATAGCAAATCTTATCTCCTTGAAGTTGTAGTAGAGCAGATTGAAGCTACTAATCTTATCTCCCTGAAGTTGCAGTGGAGTAGATTGAAGCAACAAATTCTATACCTATGAAGTTGCAGTGGGTTAGAAAGATGCTACTTGAAGAAAATGAGCTCCAAGAGGTCAAGGTTCGGCGAGGCTGAGAAAAGTTGGTCCTTTTTAAAAGTCTTTGCTCCATTCTCGTTACACGACAACAAGTAAAAAAGGGCAGCTGTAATAGGCCCAATTTGCCCTGGCCCAAAACTAAATAAATAAAACCAGATAAAAATAGAATAATTAAACAGTCCAGTCTAGTTACAAACCCAAAATTTTACAAACCCAAAAAAATTATAGGCCCAGTAGCCCACCACATTAAGTTTTTTAGAAAAAACCCTAACCCTAATACCCTATGTGCGCCGCACCCATCTGCTGCCGCCCACGTGCCTTCGCAGCGTACCCACCGCCTGATAAATGGCACCCCTGGCCGTCTTGCACCGAAATGAAAAAGTCCCCTCTCCGTTGGCCTCGCCAAAACCTGCAAAAGAGATAGAAAAAAGGCAGAAACATAGCAGAGAAACTGCAGCAGAAGCAAGGCCAAACAGTGCAAGAACAGTGACTAAACAATGTGTAAATTGGCTATAAAAGCCCCCATCATCAATGTAATTTTTTTTACACTCAATATTAATCAAAAAAATAATTCAAAGTAAGAAAAAAGGTGATTTGTTTTCTGTTATGTATTTTTTTGGTAAATAAGACATAAAACAAAAAAAAGGGTTTGAAATTTACATTTTTCTCCATACCTCACCACCATCGAGGCTCCTCTCCGTTCGCGAAAGCCATGGGACTCCTTCGGGGTCTTAGTTCGGGCTTCGTTTAAAAGGAATACGAGGGGTCAGGAGGCGAAAAGGGAGCGATGGCTAAAATTTTCTCTTTTTTTATATTTTCTCCTCTAGATTCGAAATCTAGAGTGAAAAAAGAAAAAAAAAAAAAAAGAGGGCTTTTTTAGAACTCCGATGACTGGTGACCACGACGGATCGACGGCCGAAGTTATGGCCTGAGCAAAAGAGAGGGAGTGAGAGAACAGAGAAAAAAAACTATCTCTTTTTTTGTTTTTTTTTTTTTTTAAACTGAGGCTAAAATGAGGGTTTGTGGGGTTTTTTTTGCATTTATACTGTCTCTATACAATTTCGTTTAGGGCAGGCTTCTAAAGCCCTAAAACAACGTTGTTTCTTCGACTTTAACCCGCGTTTTGACCCAACCCGACCTAGGGTCTGTGCGTTTTTTAGCCGATGGTCTATTTGCGCGATGGGCCCTCCCGCTTGTGAAGCTTAATTCGATTGGATCCTATCCTTTTTTATTATTTTTTATTTTAGCCATTCATTTTTATGTTTGATTCAATTTGGCCCTCAAACCATTTGGGAAGACAGACACCTGAAACGGTGTCATTTCGGATCAACCCGGCCCGCCTGAAGGATCCGCGTGTTTTGATTTAGAAGGGGTATTTACGCAATTAACCCTTCTTTATTTTTTTATTTTTTTTACTTTTTAAATTTATCCGCATAATTTTGTTTTCATTCCATTTCGGTCCTTAGTAAAACGACACACTCTGGAGACTGGGAATAATTTCTCATTTAGTCCTGGTTCCATTCTGCACGTTTTATTTAGGCCCTATTTCTTTTTTTTTTTTGGATTTGGTCATTCAATTTTTATTCTTTTTATTTTGATCCTTATTCATCTAGTCATTTACTATAATTGAAGTTCTTAATTTAGTTTTACTTCCAATTTAATCCCATGTTCATTTAATATCAATTCCTTATAGACTTTATATGTATATTTTTTATCTATTTATTTATTTGTTCATATACATGTATTTTTTATTACTTATTTTGTTTTTTTTTTAAATTTCGTGCTATTCTTTATGTCTTTATTTGCACATATTGCTACCGCTTATTATTACTAATATTACTATTGTTATTGTTATTATTCATTTTATTAGTTATTTTATTTTTATTCTTTTTTCTTTGATTGTTCATATTAGCATTAAAGTTAATATATCATGTGATTATCGTGAATTGTTTTTATTAGTGTATTCATATTATTGTTATTTACTAACGCGACAATTTTATTCGTATATCATCAGTTTAACCAAAAAATACATTTCATTTAAGTAAAACACTTGACGTTGTTCAAAAAAGGAAAGTTTTCAAAATAAGGCAATGATCTGTGTTTGGAAACTCGAGAAAGTCGTACCCTAACTTACGGGGTTTCGAGTTTTCTTGTTGGGTCTAAATAATCGAATATCCTTTTAAAAGTAAAACACTTGAGATTTCAAATAAAAAAATATAAAGGCAAATTCATTCTCGAGTATTCGAAGTGTCGTGTCCTAACTTATGGGATGTGACATTTTGATGTGGGCACATCCAAGCCAATCAAGGAGGCTGATCCAGAGTTCTTGCCATTAGGACCTATCACACGATCTAAGGCAAAGAAATTCAGGGAAGTTCTTTCTTTCACTTGTGCTAAAGTTTCTTACTCTTTTGAAAGTGAATGTGGCTTAGAAGATAAGTTTTATAGTGTGTTGCATGCTGATATGTGACATACTTATGCCATACTACTTATTTTGGTGTGTTTAGTATGTATATATTATGCTAAGTATGTTTTTGGATTGGGTTGATAGTATTTGTATTGTCTTCAAGTTGTTTGTGTGTTAACGAATAAGTGTGCACTTGTTCACAACTTATTAGACTATGTTATATTAAGTTTACATAGCTTTGATAAGTGCTATATTGTTTTGTAACATGTACACAAAAGGACTCCAGCTCACGAGGGTATATGCAGCTTACTTTCAGCTCAAGTCAGCTCAGAGGCTTGTTCCTCAGCTCAACTCAGCTCAGAGCGCTCTACACCAGCTCATGTCAGCTCATTTCACTTCTAACTAGCTGAATTCAGCTCAGTTTAGCTCCAGTCAGCTCACCTCCGGCTCCACTAGCTCAACTTCAACTAACAAGTCTAGAAGTAGCTGAATAGTGTCCTACGTGTCGGGAAGTACACCTGTGCACATGTGGCAGCCTAGGTGGCGTCCAAGCATGTGGGTGTGCATGTGCCAGCCTTGTACACATGTGGTGCACATGTGTGACCAAAAACCAGCCCGTTCTTGTGCATTTGTGTGGCAATTGAAGAGATAAGGACAAGGGAAGTTGTGTGTTTGAATTTCAAACGAAATTAACACATGTTTAAAGTGATAAACATGCCAACTCCCTCTTTTTTACTTGGTTGCAAATTAATTCCACCCAAAAGGAGTTATTTCAATTCAAATTTAATTTTCAAACTCCTTTAATGTTAACCACACAATGTAATTCGGCCACATCTTTATTCTTCTATATATTTGTACTTCAAACATTGTTAAAAGGTTAGACTTTTTGAAATAAAAATTACTTTGTGAGTTTTCTCTCAAATTCTGTTCTTTTTTTTCTGAACTTCTTTCTTGACATTTCAATACTGAATTGTTGTGTCAATCTTGTGATGTAACATCCTAAAATTTGGAATTTTATGTGTTGCATTATTTTTGGTGATAAGTTAGTTAAATTATTAATTTTGTATGTCTAAGGGAGGTCTTGAGAAGGCTCGGGGTCTATTTGGACCTAGTAAAAATTTTGGCATTTAGCACTTTAAGGAGATAGACTAAGTGACCTCAAAGCTTATGGAAATAAATGAGTAAATAGCTAGCATAAATGAGCAATTGGTAAGAAGCTTATGGCGCCGCATGAAGTACCTTGAGGGAAGAGGTTCAAATCCCATTGTGTGCAAATTTTGACTATTATTTTTGCATTCTTTCCCTAAGTGTCGGCCAAGCATGTAAATAAGGCAAGGTGGACTTTTTATTTTTTGGCAAGATGGCTAAGGAAAATAGGAAAGAATGAAGGTGAGGAAGGAAATCAAAGAAAAGGGGAAAGTAAGGGGAACATGTAGCCTTTTTCAAGGGAAGTGTTATGGAAAGTGTGGTTGGCCAACTTTTGACCATTATGGTCATGTATGTGGACGGTTTTGGGGGTAAAGGGAGGTAGCCAAATTTTTCTTGGTGTTTTGGTAAGGCCTTAGTGTTTGTTTTGGTCAAAAATGCCTTTAGCATCAATAGTGTCATTTTCTCCAAATTTCTACTCTTTGTGAGTTTAGTTTTCTTCTTTTCTTTCTTCTTTGCCGAAACCTCCTAGCACAATTGTGCATTTTTCTTCTCTTTTGTTTGGTCAAAATATTCACCTCTTGTTCATCTCCCTTTGATAGCCGAACCACCTAGCATCCATTCAACCTTCCATCCTTTTCTTTTAACCATTCCTCCAACCTTTCCTCTTCTCTAAATCGACACCACCATAAAATCACATTTTCTGGTTTGATTATCTTCCATAGCCAAATATCAATATTTATTTTCTTCTATAATCGAACCTTCATCTCTTCTCTATCTTTTTTTCTCATCCGTATTAACACTCATTCCTTGATCAATCGGTAAGTGTTCTTTTCAACATTTCATTTTCTTTCTTTTAATGCCGAAAATATATGCTTTGGTATGGGATGGCCATATTAACCGAGACCATCACCTTATTCTCTCTCAAACAAGATCATTTTCTTTCTTCGTAGTGATATAATGGAAGGCCGAAACTTTGATTCTTCCAAAGTTATCGTATAATCATTGGGAATCGGTCCTAAAAATTTTTAAGGTAAGGAGTTCATCAAGGATTCTATAAAATCGTTCTTTATTTGTTAAGATGTTATTGGAATATTGATGATTAACTGATTATAGTTTTAGGGATTGAAGCGTTCGATCTATCCACTCGTTGATCACTCAAAATTAGTGGTAAGTCGATCTTTTACCCTTCAACAATACATATTTTATCGTAATATCGATCTATATAAGATCTAATCGAATGGAGGCTTGTGGTACAGATTCGAAAAGAAAGTCAAGTGGAGATCTCAAAAGGAGCGGATTAGCGATCCTTACTTCTAAATTTAAGCGAAGGGCAGTATCGGTGATTTGGGACTTTCCCCCGGGTTGTGGATCCTCATCCGGTGAGAATCGACTATTCGAGGTCGTTCACAATTTTGAGGCATCAGCGATTCGGGGTTTTCCATCGGGTTGTGGATCGTCAATCGGGGAAAACTGACAAATCGTGGCCATTCACGATTCCAAGGGTAAGCACCGTAGATCGTTCATTTTAGAGTTGATTAATAAATTGCGTATGTCAACTAATCAAGCGTTATAATATTTTAGGTGTCGACGATCAAGAAAGCTTAGTGCTTACCGTAATCAGGTGCGTAATCTCACACTGTTTTTCGTGGGTTAAAGATTAATATCGTATTGGTACTAAATTGCTTGACTAAAATCGTATTATGGTGAAACTGGGAAAATTGGCTTAGATCTCACTATTTTGATAAAATTGACAAAATCGGTATTAACACCGTGAAAGATTATGAAAATGCCCCTAATGGGCCAAATCGATATAATTTGCTAAATGGGCCGATTTGATAATTTGCTATATGGGCCGATCTGATATTTTGCTTTATGGGCCGATTTGATAATTTACTATACGGGCCGATCTGATATTTTTCTATATGGGCCGATCTGATATTTTGTTATATGGGTCGATTTGATAATTTGCTATATGGGCCGATTTGATAATTTGCTATATGGGCCGATTTGATATTTTGCTATATGGGCTAATCTGATAATTTACTATATGGGTCGATCTGATATTTTGCTATATGGACCGATCTGATATTTTGCTATATGGGCCGATTTGATATTTTGTTATATGGGCCGATTTGATAATTTGCTATATCGACCGATATGATATTTTGCTATATGGGCCGATCTGATATTTTGCTAAATAGGCCGATCTGATATTTTGCCATATGGGCCTAATTGATAATTTGTTATAATGGGTCGTACTTTTGATAATGAATATCCAAATAAACTACTATTGTTATATTGTAACAATCATGAATTGTTATGCATTATATACATGATTTTGCATGGGATGGGATAATATTGAAGAAAAGTTCTGGTGGCTCTGCCACAAATCTGTATAGTGGCAATTCCACGTAAATTCTGTTATTCTGGTGGCTTGTCCACAATTATATTTGTTATAAATGGCTTAATGCCTGCGATTGGTGTGTTGGCGGGGTGGGTTGACTTGATCCCCACAGGTGTGTTGGTTGGTACGGGTGGTGTGTAGCAGATGGATTACTAGGTTTGGTTTGGGAATTGTATTTCATACACATGATATAATTGATACATTATTATTGTAAATGGGCTTAGGCCCAAATTAATGCTTAATGGGATTTTGGCCCAGTTGACAATGGTAAGTGGGTTATACACTGAGTTCTAGTAACTCACCCTGTTTTTCCTTATCTCTTTCAGGTAATGATCAGTGATGGAGACTTGGGCCATGGATGACTCGGTGGAGGCCATACTACAAAAACGGTTTAAATTGGAATTTGGGTTTCTTTTTAGTACATTTAATTACTTACTATTTTGAGATAAGGTTGTAATAAGGCCTCTGGATTTATTTTTGTTTTGTTTTACGTTTGATGAATTTATAATTTGCTCTAAGTATTTCAAATTGAGATTTTTTTCTAAAAACTTAAATAAACGTTTTTTTTCTAAAATGGATATACAAAAAGGGTTTCATAATGAACTGTCAAAAATATATTTTTAATTCGGAGATTTTCTATTAAAATTTTTATCAACACTTTTCAAAAGATATTTTCAAAATTCTTTTAAATTCTTCTCGAACTATTAACGATATTTTCAAAGTTATGGTTTATAAATCTTATATCTCAAATTTATCGATTTATCAATCAAACTTTTATTCAATAATATTTTATCAAAAATTTTAAAATGGGAGTTTGTTTTAATTGATTTGAAATCACAGTCTATGTATGTACAAATAAAAAAAGACTTAATAGTATTTTTCACATGTGACATGTCAGATCTGGCCTTAACGCATGGGACGGGTTTGCGGTGTTACATTTTATGGTATCAGAGCCAGGTTCAAAACTCAGCTATGGTTTGGGTTCAAAAATGTTTTCCAAAACTGTTTTGAATTTAATGCGTCATTTAAAAGAAGTATGGCACCACGGGTATCCGACACCAAGTCAAGTAAGTGTATGTTAATGTATAATTATGATTAATGTGATATGACTATAGGAACACTCTAAAACTTTTAGTTTTAGGTGTTGAAACTATAGAGATTGAGACTGTAGGATGCGTTTACTAAAACGACTTTAGTTCTTATACCTCATAAACTATTGTTTAATAAATATCAAAATAGTATACTGATTCATAAGACTTTTAATTAGATTAAATCAAATTAGCCAATATGAGCGCTAGAGGACGTGGACGCGGTAGACGTGGCCGTGGTAGAGGCCGAGGTGCTAGAGTTGCGTCTGAAGTGTCAGGACATATGCCAAAAATGGACGCACCTGCGCCACCTGTGACTGAAACTGGATCATATGACCGTATGAGGGAGGACATCGCTCTGTCCCAAGCAATGTTGCGAGTCTTGGAAAGGGTTGTTGGGGCTAGAACTAGGCCAGCAGCTCATGGGTCAATTTCGGAACGACTCAGATCAACTAGTGCTAAGGTTTTTAGGGTTATCTCGGGTGTAGCCCCAAATGTAGAGGAGTATTGGCTCGAGGCAGTGGAGCGGATCATAGATGATTTGGATTGCACCACCGAGCAAAAACTGAGGGGAGCTATGTCCTTGTTGAGAGACGAGAAGTATCAATGGTGGCTCACTGTTCGGGAAGGCACTCAGGCCGATCATGTTACTTGGGATTTCTTCAAAACTGCATTCCAAGGAAAGTATGTCGGGGCTAACTATGTGGATGCCCGAAGGAAGGAATTCCTAAATCTGGTCCAATGAGGTAAGACTATGGCAGCTTATGAGGCGAAATTTCTGCGTCTGAGTCGTTATACCTGGGGTATAGTGCCAACTGACTACGAACGCTATGTGCGTTTTGAGGACGGGTTGAGTGATGAGTTGCGGGTACTGATAGCCCCACAACAAGAAAGGAATTTTTCCACACTGGTGGAGAAAGTGAAGATAGCTGAAGAGGCTAAGCACTCGGAGCGGCAAAACCGAGAAAAAGATAGGGGCAGGAGTAAGAGGGACTTTAGGTACTCAGGTCCTACTAAAGGGTTTCAGAAGAGGCCCAGGAGTGATGAGCCAGCTGGAGCTAGAGCACCAGCTACTACCAACCAGATACAGCCATGTGTTGACTGCGAAAAATGACACCCAGGTGAATACTGAAAGAGAACTGGTGGTTGTTTCAAATGTGGTTCCAAGGACCACCAACTCAAAAATTGTCCTCGACAGACTGCTCAGACTCAAGATGCTCGTAACTATGATGCACAGCCAGCTACAGGCGCTCAACAGCCACCGAGAGGCCGTGGGCCAAGTCGAGGTGGTAATAGCGTAGGACGAGGTCAGGGTGCACCGGGTAGAGGTAATGGTTATAGGGGTAACGCGGGGCGAGGCAGCCAGGGTTAGTTTATGCGGTCAGACGCCGAGAGGATGGTGATGCTCCTGATGTGATAATCGGTACGTTCTTCATATCTGATGTACCTGTTACTGCTTTGATAGATATCAGATCCACCCATTCGTATGTTGCTAGTGCTATATCTGGAACTCTGAACATTAGATTTGAGATTACTGCTAGAGAGATGACGGTAATTAGTCCTTTAGGATAGTCTGTGATAGTGAATAGATTGTTTAGAGATGTGCCCTTAGAAATTCGGGGAGAAACATTTTTTGCGAATTTGATGGAACTGCCTTTCAGCGAGTTCGACCTTATTTTGGGCATAGATTGGTTGGTGAAATACCGTGCAAATTTGGATTGTGCTGCAAAGCGGATGAGACTAAAAACTTTGGAAGATAAGGAAATGGTGATGATAGGTGAAAGAAGAAACTATCTATCAAATGTGGTGTCCGCTTTAAAGGCAGAAAAGTTGGTGCAAAAAGGGTTTGGAACATTCCTAGCCTTCATTAGTGCTCTGGATGCCAAGGAATTGTCGGTGGAAGGTGTTAGAACGGTGAAAGAGTTTTCGAACGTCTTTCCCGAAGAACTTCTTGGATTGCCTCCGGATCGGAAGGTTGAGTTTGGCATTGAGCTGTTGCCAGGAACGGCTCCAGTGTCCATTGATCCTTATAGAATGGCGCCGAAGGAGTTGTCGGAGCTTAAAGCTCAAATTTAGGAGTTGTTGGATCGGGGATTCATTCGATCGAGTTTGTTACCATGGGAAGTGCCGGTCTTGTTCGTTAAGAAGAAGGATAGGTCTATGCATATGTGCATTGATTATAGGCAGGTGAATAAGTTGATGATCAAGAATAGGTATCCATTGACGAGAATCGACGATCTGTTTGATCAACTGCTAGGAGCTTCGATTTTCTCGAAGATAGATTTGAGATCGGGTTATCACCAGCTTAAGGTCAAGGAGGCGGATATTCATAAGACTGCGTTTCGAACTCGTTATGGGCATTATGAGTTCTTGGTGATGCTGTTTGGGTTGACTAATACACCAGCTGCATTTTTAGACCGGTTTGTAGTAGTGTTCATAGATGACATCTTAGTATACTCGAAGAATGAAGAAGAACATGATTCACATCTGTGAATAGTATTGCAAATATTACGAGAAAAGCAACTTTATGCCAAATTCAGTAAGTGTGGATTTTGGCTGAAGGAAGTGTGTGGATTTTGGCTGAAGGAAGTGACCTTCTTGGGGCATGTTGTGTCGGCCGAAGGAATTAGAGTTGATCCCCGGAAGGTAGAGGCTGTGTTGGATTGGAAACCACCAAAGTCAGTGGCCAAAATTCGGAATTTCTTAAGGTTGGCTGGTTATTACAGGCGTTTTGTTGAAGGGTTTTCGTTGATTGCTGCACCCCTAACTAAACTGTTGCGTAAGGGAGTACCATTTGTGTAGTCAGATCAACAGCAAGAGAGCTTTGAGAAATTGAAGAAGATTCTGACGGAAGTGCCAGTATTGATTCAACCTGAGACTGGAAAAGAGTTTATTGTTTATTGTGATGCGTCACACACGGGCTTGGGATGTCTGTTGATGCAAGGTGGAAAAGTGGTAGCTTATGCATCTCGTCAGTTTAGGCTGCACAATGTGAATTATCCCACTCATGATTTGGAGTTAGCTACAGTGGTGTTTGCTTTGAAGATTTGGAGACACTACCTGTACAGTGAGAAGTCGATCATCTATACGGATCATAAGAGTCTAAAGTACCTCCTTACCCAAAAGGAGTTGAACTTAAGACAGCGGAGGTGGATAGAACTGTTGAAGGATTATGACTTCTCAACCGAGTATCATCTCGGAAAGGCTAACGTGGTGACAGATGCGTTGAGTCGTAAGGTGATATCGGATTTGAGAGCGATGTTCGCTCATCTCAACTTGTATGAAGATGGTAGTCTACTAGCCGAACTTCAAGTGAATCCTGCGTGGGTAAGCCAGATTAAGGAAAAGCAATTATTAGATGAAAGGTTGGGTTCCTTACTTCAGCAAGTGGAAGGTGGTGTAATAGGGGATTTTGGATTGAATAGTGATGGAGTATTGTATTTCCGTGAAAGAATCTGTATGCCCAAAAATTCAGAATTGAGGTAAATGATTCTGTGTGAGGCGCATAGTAGCCCATATGTTATGCACCCCGGGGGAAATAAAATGTATTGAGACCTCTGTGAGCAGTATTGGTGACCAGGGTTGAAACGGGAGGTTATTGATTTTGTGAGTAGGTGCTTAACATGTCAACAAGTGAAGGCGGAACATCAATTGCCGTCGAGATTGCTACAACCGGTGAAGATTCCATTATGGAAATGGGAACGGATAACGATGGACTTTGTTAGTGGGTTACCCTTATCGCCTACTAAGAAAGATTCTATTTGGGTAATAGTGGATCAGTTGACGAAGATTGATCATTTCCTACCTGTTCGTACGGATTACTCATTGCAGAAGTTGGCCAAGTTGTACGTAGTAGAGATCGTGAGGTTACATGGGGTACCAGTGTCTATTATTTCGGACAGGGACCCTAGATTTACATCACGGTTTTGGAAAGCCTTACATGAAGCTTTGGGAACAAAGTTAAATTTCAGCACGACATTTCATCCTCAGTCAGATGGTCAGTCGGAGAGAGTAATCCAGATTCTAGAAGACATGTTAAGGGGCTGTGTGATTGACTTCAGGGGTAGTTGGGAGGATTTCCTACCATTGGCAGAGTTTGCATATAACAATAGCTATCAATCTAGCATCCAGATGGCACCCTACGAGGCATTGTATGGTCGTAAGTGTCGTACTCCTACTTGTTGGACTAAATTGGGGGAGCGACAGTTATTGGGTCCTGAGCTGATTTCAGAAACAGAGGAAAAAGTAAAGGTAATTTGGGTACGGTTAAAGGAAGCTTTGGATAGACAAAAATCGTATGCGGATCTGAAATGTAAGGATATTGAGTTTGCGGTCAGAGATCAAGTCTTTCTAAAGGTCTCACCTTGGAAGAAGATCTTCAGATTTGGACAAAAGGGCAAGTTGAGCCCTAGGTTTATCAGACCGTACCGTGTTTCAAAACGTGTGGGCCAGTGGCTTATTAGCTTGAGTTACCTCCGAAATTGAGTTAGATACATAGTGTATTTCATGTCTCAATGTTAAGGCGTTATCGATTGGATCCGTCTCATATAGTACCGGTAGAAGAAGTCGAGATAAGACCTGACTTGTCTTTCGAAAAGGAGCCAGTGCAAATTTTAGATCGAGACGTTAAGGTGCTGAGAAGGAAGTCGGTACCGTTAGTCAAGGTTTTATGGCGCAATCACGGATCGGAGGAAGTTACATGGGAGCCTGAGGACGTGATTTGGCAGCAATATCCTCACCTCTTTTAATCAGGTAAATTTCGAGGACGAAGTTTTCTTTAAGGGGGATAGAATTGTAACGCCCTAAAATTTTGAATTTTATGTGTTGCATTATTTTTGGTGATAAGTTAGTTAAATTATTAATTTTGTATGTCTAAGGGAGGTCCTAAGAAGGCTCGGGGTCTATTTGGACCTAGTAAAAAGTTTGGCATTTAGCACTTTAAGGAGATAGAGTAAGTGACCTCAAAGCTTATGGAAATAAATGAGTAAGTAGCTAGCATAAATGAGCAATTGGTAAGAAGGTTATAGCGCCGCATGAAGTACCTTGAGGGAAGAGGTTCAAATCCCATTGTGTGCAAATTTTGACTATTATTTTTGCATTCTTTCCCTAAGTGTCGGCCAAGCATGTAAATAAGGCAAGGTGGACTTTTTATTTTTGGCAAGATGGCTAACGAAAATAGGAAAGAATGAATGTGATGAAAGAAATCAAAGAAAAGGGGAAGTAAGGGGAACATGTGGCCTTTTTCAAGGAAGTGTTATGGAAAGTGTGGTTGGCCAACTTTTGACCATTATGGTCATGTATGTGGACGGTTTTTTGGTAAAGCCTTAGTGTTTGTTTTAGTCAAAAATGCCTTTAGCATCAATAGTGTCATTTTCTCCAAATTTCTACTCTTTGTGAGTTTAGTTTTCTTCTTTTCTTTCTTCTTTACTGAAACCTCCTAGCACAATTGTGCATTTTTCTTCTCTTTTGTTTGGTCAAAATATTCACCTCTTGTTCATCTCCCTTTGATAGCCGAATCACCTAGCATCCATTCAACCTTCCATCCTTTTCTTTTAACCATTCCTCTAACCTTTCCTCTTCTCTAAATCGACACCACCATAAAATCACATTTTCTGGTTTAATTATCCTCCATAACCGAATATTAATATTTATTTTCTTCTATAACCGAACCTTCATCTCTTCTCTATCTTTTCTTCTCATTCGTATTAACACTCATTCCTTGATCAATCGGTAAGTGTTCTTTTCAACATTTCATTTTCTTTCTTTTAATGCCGAAAATATATGCTTTGGTTTGGGATAGTCATATTGACCGAGACCATCACCTTATTCTCTCTCAAACAAGATCATTTTCTTTCTTCGTTGTGATATAATGGAAGGCCAAAACTTTGATTCTTCTGAAGTTATCGTATAATCGTTGGAAATCGGTCCTAAAAATCTTTAAGGTAAGGAGTTCATCAAGGATTCTATAAAATCATTCTTTATTCGTTAAGATGTTATTGGAATGGTGATGATTAACCGATTATAATTTTAGGGATTGAAGCGTTCGATCTATCCGCTCGTTGATCACTTGGAATTAGTGGTAAGCCGATCTTTTACCCTTCGACAATCCATATTTTATCGTAATATCGATCTATATAAGTTTTAATCGAATGGAGGCTTGTGGTACTGATTCGAAGGGAAACTCGAGTGGAGATCTCAAAAGGAGCGGATTAGCGATCCCTACTCCTAAATTCAAGCGAAGGGCGGTATCGGCGATTCGGGACTTTCCACCGGGATGTGGACCCTCATCCGGTGAGAATCGGCTATTCGAGGTCGTTCACAATTTTGAGGCATCAGTGATTCGGGATTTTCCATCGGGTACTAAACCGTCAACTGGGGAAAACCGACAAATCGTGGCCATTCACAATTCCAAGGGTAAGCACCATAGATTGTTCATTTTTGAGTTGATTAATAAATTGTGTAGGTGGACTAATCAAGCGTTATAATATTTTAGGTGTCGACGCTCACGAAAGCTTAGTGCTTACCGTAATCAGGTGTGTAATCTCACACCGTTTTCCGTAGGTTAAAGATTAATATCATATTGGTAGTAAATCACTTGACTAAAATCATATTATGGTGAAACCGGGAAAATTGGCTTAGATATCACTATTTTGATAAAATTGACAAAATCAGTATTAACACCGTGAAAGATTACGAAAATGCCCCTAATGGGCCAAATTGATATAATTTGCTAAATGGGCCGATTTGATAATTTGCTATATGGGCCGATCTGATATTTTGCTATATGGCCGATTTGATAATTTGCTATATGGGCCGATCTGATATTTTGCTATATGGGCCGATCTGATATTTTGTTATATGGGTCGATTTGATAATTTACTATATGGGCCGATTTGTTATTTTGCTATATCGGCAGATCTGATATTTTGCTATATGGGTCGATTTGATAATTTGCTATATGGGCCGATCTGATATTTTGCTATATGGGCCGTTCTAAAATTTTGTTATATGGGCCGATTTGATAATTTGCTATATGGGCCGATATGATATTTTGCTATATGGGCCGATATGATATTTTGTTATATGGGCCGATCTGATATTTTTCTAAATGGGTCGATTTGATATTTTGCCATATGGGCCTAATTGATAATTTGTTATAATGGGTCGTACTTTTGATAATGAATATCCAAATAAATTACTGTTGTTATATTGTAAAAATCATGAATTGTTATGCATTATATACATGATTTTGCATGGATGGGATAATATTGAAGAGAAGTTCTGGTGGCTCTGCCACATAATTTTGGTGGCTCTGCCACAAATCTGTATAGTGGCAATGCCACGTAAATTCTGTTATTCTGGTGGCTTGTCCACAATTATATTTGTTATAAATGGCTTAATGCCTGCGATTGGTGTGTTGGCGGGGTGGGTTGACTTGATCCCCACAGGTGTGTTGGTTGGTACAGGTGGTGTGTAGCGGATGGATTAGGTTTGGTTTGGGAATTGCATTTCATACACATGATATAATTGATACATTATTATTACTGTAAATGGGCTTAGGCCCAAATTATTACTTAATGGGATTTTGGCCCAGTGGACAACGGTAAGTGGGTTATACACTGAGTTCTAGTAACTCACCCCGTTTTTCCTTATCCCTTTCAGGTAATGATCAGTGATGGAGACTTGGGTCATGGATGACTCGGTGGAGGCCATACTACAAAAACGGTTTAAATTGGAATTTGGGTTTCTTTTTAGCACATTTAATTACTTACTATTATGAGATAAGGTTGTAATAAGGCCTCTGGATTTATTTTTGTTTTGTTTTACGTTTGACGAATTTATAATTTGCTCTAAGTATTTCAAATTGAGATTTTTTTCTAAAAACTTAAATAAACATTTTTTTTTTCTAAAATGGATATACAAAAAGGGTTTCATAATGAACTTTCAAAAATATATTTTTAATTCAGAGATTTTCTGTTAAAATTTTTATCAACACTTTTCGAAAGATATTTTCAAAATTCTTTTAAATTCTTCTCGAACTATTAATGATATTTTCAAAGTTATGGTTTATAAATCTTATATCTCAAATTTATCGATTTATCAACCAAACTTTTATTCAATAATACTTTATCAAAAATTTTAAAATGGGAGTTTGTTTTAATTGATTATAAATCACAATCTATGTATGTACAAATAAAAAAGGACTTAATAGTGTTTTTCACATGTGACATGTCAGATCTGGCCTTAACGCATGGGCCGGGTTTGGGGTGTTACATGAGATACTTCGGGTTCCTAGATCACTATCTAGTGGGTCCAAGTCCGCTGACGTAAAATAGATTCGTTTTGGGTTTGCGTAACAGATTGTGTGAGTTCGTTCGAGTTCTTCGTTGTTCAAATTCCCAGCCAGTTTCCAGCATTATTTCTGCCATTTTTTTTTTTAATGTTCAAGGCTGCCATGGACGAATTTTGAAGCATTCATCTTCTACCTTCTTCAAATCTGTTCAATTTCATGTGTTTTTAAGTCTAAAACCAACCTCTTTGTTTTGTTTAATTGCAGGGAAGTGCTTGCTACAATCCTAGATCCGTAAACACTCAAGGATTGTTGTTTTGCCAAGCAACGCCTTATCACATTTTGTTGCCTCAAGATGAGAGGGTCTTTAACATACTTCTCGATTTATTTAATAATTTTTTTAGTAAAATTAACATTAATAAAAATAGGGATCATATTTTAAACCATTTTCAATTTTTCAATTTTCGACATCAAGACTTTAATTAATCAACTAGGTACTAATTTTAGGCGTCACGAGGATGCTAATCTTCCTCGTGTGTAACCGACTCTCGAGCCCGTTTTCTTGAATTTCGTAGACCAAAAATCTTTGTTTTAGTAAATCAAACCATTTATTAAAACGATTAAATTATGAGGTGGCCCGATCACACCTCATAAAAAAAAGGATTGGTGGCTACTCCCATTTTTCATTTTTTAAAACAAAAATCGATTTCAAAAAAATGGTTTCGACATTCTCCATTTTAACAAAAATGTATAAGTCATTTAAAATTAACTTTATCTAGAATACTTAAAAATATTTAAAAATAATGATAAAATGTAAATAAAAATTTCTTAATTCAAAATTTACATTATCAATCAATATACTTCTAATCAAACAAATTTTATAATTTAAATTCAACACATTTAATTTTTTAATTCATCAAACAACATATAAGTTAAATATGTTTGTACATAATAATAATGTCATATATATATTGTTTTATTTTATTTTTATTATATTGATGTTATGTAATTAATATTAATAAAAACAATAAGTTATTAGAGTTGGCAATAACAGTGGCACTTAGTTTGGACAATTAATTTTTCATATCTAATTTATTTATAAGGCTACATTTATTTTGTCAAATATTAGATTATGCTCCGTAATAATATTACGAAAATGTAAAATTACGGTGGAATGTGAGGTTATCTTGTTTAGTTTATTTAGTTGGAATGTAATGTTAAATTTGTAAAAAAAATCTGATATAAAACTTAATAAACCAAGATCTATCATATCAAATCATCAAGAATAAATCAACAACAAAACTAGATGCGGAAGCGTACTTGAATCCATGAATTCCTTTGGAGTTTTATCGGATTTTGGGGATTTGATCTTCCAAATTAGTACACAAGAAATTCAGAGAATATCTGCTCTTTCTTTCCTAATGATGGGATACTAGAAAAGATATCTTGTGTATAATTTGGGGGCCATAACCCTAATATTTATAACATTGGCATATTAGTTCTAATCAAATTCTAATTAGTCCATCATTAATTAAAATTTGATTAGAAGAGTATCTACACATATTTAACCCATATTTTATTTAATAATTAAAGCCCAATAAAATTTTAACCAAATTAGATCACTTTTAATTTGGGCTAACCTATAATGATAGTAAATAATAATATGTAATTACCCTGATTATATATGTGATGTCCATATTTTCTAACAATCTCCCACTTAGACTACATATATACTAATTATTCTATAATTACATGTCATTATATAACCTTGTGATCTCAAAATTTTACTATCATATCCAAAAGGTATTCCGAACAATCTCGTCCATTAATTATGTTAACATAAAACCAAGGCAACTTTCGTTATATATATCGTAACTAAATCCATCCATGATCACGTATATTAACACAGCCAAATGACATAGATCAAGTATGGATGTGTAGCATGGAAATTTCATGCAATATGATCTAAACATGTCTATTTCTAACTTGTCCTCGTTAGTGAGATCAAACCTTACCAAAATCAGAGTGTGAATAAACCAAATAAACTTTATTTCTACAGAAAATAAACTTAATATCTTTAAACTGAAATAACTGAAAATGTGTCTATAACATAAAAGCATTTAAAAATACAAACTCCTACTAAAACCAAATATCCTTTAAATGACATTACACCCATATGAGCAATGTGCTCTTATAAAACCTTAGGTGTAGTTCCTTAGGAAACGGATTCGCAATCATGGAGTTTGTCCTAGTATGCTTTATATGCACCTAACCACTCTAAACTTTTACTTTCACAACCATGAACTTAAAGTCTATGTATTTTACTTTGATGTGCTCTTGTTGCTACTGGAATAAAAGATTGCAATTTGTTTTCACAATTTGCACCTCAGTGAAAAAATCTTATATCCATATTCCATCAAAATCGGAGTCTATATACCTGATGATCTCTAACTGATTAAACCTCTGATATGTGAGCATGTAATCTTTTGTTCTCTAAAAATACCTTATAACCCTCTTGGATGCTATCCAATGGTCCAAATCAGGGTTGCTTAAAATATCTGCCTAACATCCCAATAGTGTACACAATATTCCAATGTATACAAACCCAAACGTACATTAGACTTTCCACTGCTAAAATGTAAAAAATCTAATGCATTTTTGTAATTTCAAAATCATTCTTAGGGTATTGATTGAGGCTATACTTATTATTAACAAGCAGTATGTCATTAACATATAAAACCAGAAATATGTACTTACTCCCATTGAATTTGTGATACACACAATCATCAACAATATTCATCTCAAAACCAAACGAAACAATTATTTGATGAAACTTATGGTACCATTGAAGGGAAGCTTGTTTGAGTCCATAGATGGATTTTGCCAATTTGCAAACCATATTCTTTGAGTCTTCCGACTCAAAATTTTTTGGTTGCACCATATAAATTGTTTCTTCAATGTCTTCATTAAGAAACGCAGTCTTAACATCCATCTGATGTAACTCAAGATCAAAATGAGCAACAAGCGCCATGATTATCCTAAAGGAGTCTTTCGATGAAACTAGAGAGAAAGTCTCTGTAAAATCAACACTTTCTTTCTGAGTATATCCTTTAGTTACAAGATGCCCTTTATACCTCTCCACATTACCATTTGCATCCCTCTTGGTTTTAAATATCCATTTACAACCAATTGGTTTTGCACCTTTAGGTAATGGGACAAGTTCCCAAACTTTATTGTCTCGCATAGGCTTATACTCATCTTTCATGGCATTAATCCACTTTTGAGAATTAGAACTTTTCATGGCCTGATGAAAGTTGATTAGATCATCTTCCATCATTCCATTATCATCCTCATATTCTTGGAAAAATACAACATAATCATCTGGAATAGCATTTCTCCTTCCTCTTGTGGACCTCCTTAATGGCACTTGTTCTTGAGGTTGTTGAGTTTGTTCTTCTGGAACAATTATCTCATTTTGAACGGGGAGTTGTTCAACATTGCCTTGCAGAGGTTATGGATTCACTTCTTGATCAACGATAAGTATAAGAACCTGAACATCGTTAAAAGTGATAGTAGGAATTGAGTTAGAATCCAATTCCTCCTCAAAAGCAATGTCTCTAACCTTATTTCTCCCCCCAAACTCAACATCATCAAAAAAATGTTGTAGTTCCCGTCTCAAAAATATTCCTTATTATGGGATCATACTCATAGCTCTTAGATCACTCAGAATTTCCTTAACCCTTAACTTTATAGACATCAAAGAAGTCAGAAGTGATGTCATTTCAACCTTATCTTTTTTAGCAAAACGTTTCTTAATTTCGTCAAGGAAACCTTGGCCTGAGTAATCTTTTCAGATTCTATGCCCTAAAGGCTTCTGAAATGTTGTGTCTCATGACCATTAGACTCTTGCAATTTGAACGATCCCACCTCTCAAAATCCCTTTTAATATAGGGGGTGCTTTCCGCAGTGAGAGGTGCGAGTAGTTCTTCCCTTGGTGCAAGGTCTATGTTCATACAGCCAAACACTATAAATGTCTTTTCCATCCATTGATATTAGTCCCATTAAGCATGGGTATAGAATGTATATTAGCAGATATTGTGGCAGTAGAATATGAATTAGCTGAATATAAAACAAAAAGTTAAATAAAAATAAGCTCACATCAATATTCATAAGTAAACAATAAATTTAGGATAATGGCTAATCGCATCTCAAGATATCAAACACAATATTAATATCAAGTCTTTGGACAGTAATATTAACAGTAAGCGGTACTCTTGTTGTAGCAATCAAACATTGACAATAAATTATGTCAAACAATTAATTAATGTTTGGACTAACTTATTGCTCAGATAAAATACCTTAAAATTGTCACACATTTATCACCACAGATGTCGTTGAAATTCCGTCAAATATTAACTTACCTTTGGGTCAATTAATAAATGCATGAATCACAAAAACATATAATAATCTTGATATTTTAAATAAACTAATCTACACAAAAGAGGTCACTTTGGTGGCATTTTGTTTCAACTAATCTATTTAAAATAGTAGACATCCTTAATTAAAACCTAAAGTCGAAATCTGAATTTATTTGTTTCAAAATATTTCTCTTAATTTCATATTTCAGTCAAATTAAAAGATAATAATATATATATGTATATATTTATCTCAAAACAACATACAATGATGTTCGCAAATATAATAATAGTTGAATAAATCATAAACCATAAGACTTCAAATTTAAACCAAAATAATTTGAATAAAGGTAAACCTCATTATACCAGACACTCCATTAATATTTCATCTTTAGACAAAATATTAACTTGTAAGTGATATATTAGTGTAATAATCAAACATTGACAATAAGAACATGTAGAACCATATATTTTCCTTGGGGCCAATTTATTGCTCACATGTAAAACCGAATAATTGTCACATGTTTATTACCATAGTTGCACATGTAATATTATTAACTTTCAGTTGGGCCAATCAATATTAACATAACTTAAGTTACATGCACACAACCTTTTACATTTTAAAACAAAATAATTTATACAAAAAAAATACTTTAGTGACTTTGTGCTTCAATTAAGTTATTTTAAAATATATATAAGCATACCAATATTCAAATTTAAAATTTTTCCAATAGTCAAATGTCAAAACTATTTTTTTGTATTGCTTTATAGACTCCGAAATAAACCAAAATAAGGTCTTAATAATGCAATAAAAAACCGAAAACCTTAATTTTTGACTATTTTTTTTTTTTGTTCAAAATCATATATATCAAAACCAAACAAAAATAATGTAGTGGTTTAAAGCCAAATAATTATCAAGCACATGTATTCATAATTTTGTCATGGATAAAAACACCAAAGCAATTCACGTATATACATGTATTCATAATCAAATAGAAAACTTTACCATGAATTTACCATCTAAATCCAAAGTTGTATTTATTATTAAACAGTTATTCACATGAATACTTGAAAAATATTTTCAAGCCAATAAATCTAAAAAAAAAAAAAAACAAAATCATAATAGTTGGCATATCCCACAATTCATACAATAAACTATATCATCGTAATTTAACCAAATATTTGGAACCATAGGATGCCAAAACCTAAGATTATAGAACCAAACTAAAAACCAAAATATTTAAATATGTATATAGTTGACATGAATTTGCACCAAAGCACCCATAAAATTGAATATATAACCATAACAAAAAATAAAATAAAAAAATAAAAAACTTCAACGATATCCATCAAAGCTTAATTTCACCAATTAAACTATAAAAGATATCTTATTTAATAATGGTTATAAACACCTATTCACACAAACTATAATCATGCATTAATCCTCAAAATCATTGATATGCATATAATATGTATACACATAATATATACACCTAATTATAATAATATAAAAATAATATTGGCTTACCTTACATATTTCATATAAACCCAAATTTATATTCATGACTAAAGACATTATCATAAAACTTCTTTATACGCACAAATACTTTAAAAAAAAGTCCATAACCACTAAATATAAAAAGAATCCCAAATTATATAAAAGTCTTTATATGCGCAACTACTTATGAAAATTCATAGCCACCATATTTTAAAAAAAAATCTCAAATATTTTAATTTTAGTTGAGTTCTATAAGGACTAAAACTTATATAAAATAATTATAGCAGAAACCAGAAGTAAGCATTCGTATATATGAATTGAATTCAATGGTGAATATAATTCATCATGAATAAAGACAAAAGATGATAATTCCATATACATTCAACCACAAACAAAAGTGCAAAAAAAAACATTTTAACAACATTCATTTATTCTATTATTAAGTAAATTAACTTTCAAAACCAATTATACAACCCAATTGGAATTCTTCAATTGCAAAAAGTTGTAAGCATGTAACTTTAATTTAATAATAATTTTAACCAAAATTTATAAAATAATTGTGTGAAAAGAAGAGAAAGAAATCTCACAAATCAATTTTTGTCAATTGATTATAAATAAATAAATAAACCTTCATCTTTCGAATAGCATATGCAAATATTAAACTAGATTATATTTATAAAACCTTAAAACTTTATTTAAAATATCAAAACCCAAAAATTTATCAAGAATCTCAAAGATTCAACATAATATATAATTAAAATATCAAATCCATAAAGAATCAGTTCATTCTCAATGATTCAACATGACAAAGCTCGGATACCACTTGTTAGATTTGTAAAATAAATCTGAAATAAAACTTAATAAACCAGGATCTATCATATCCAATCATCAAGAATAATCAACAACAAAACTAGATGCGGAAGCGTACCTGAATCCATGAATTCCTTTGGAGTTTTACCAGATTTTGGGGATTTGATCTGCCAAATTAGCACACAAGAAATTCAGAGAATATTTGCTCTCTCTTTCCTGATGATGGGATACTAGAAAAGATATCTTGTGTATAATTTGGGGACCATAACCCTAATATTTATAACCTTGGCATATTAGTTCTAATCAAATTCTAATTAGCCCATCATTAATTAAAATTTGATTAGAAGAGTATCTACACATATTTAACCCATATTTTATTTAATAATTAAAGCCCAATAAAATTTTAACCAAATTAGATCACTTTTAATTTGGGCTAACCTATAATGATAGTAAATAATAATATGTAATTACCCTGATTATATATGTGATGTCCATATTTTCTAACAATCTCCCACTTAGACTACATATATACTAATTATTCTATAATTACATGTCATTATATAACCTTGTGATCTCAAAATTTTACTATCATATCCAAAAGGTATTCCGAACAATCTCGTCCATTAATTATGTTAACATAAAACCAAGGCAACTTTCGTTACATATATCGTAACTAAATCCATCCATGATCACGGTGGAATGTGAGGTTATCTTGTTTAGCTTATTTAGTTGGAATGTAATGTTAAATTTGTAAAAAAAATCTGATATAAAACTTAATAAACCAAGATCTATCATATCAAATCATCAAGAATAAATCAACAACAAAACTAGATGCGGAAGCGTACCTGAATCCATGAATTCCTTTGGAGTTTTACCGGATTTTGGGGATTTGATCTTCCAAATTAGCACACAAGAAATTCAGAGAATATTTGCTCTCTCTTTCCTGATGATGGGATACTAGAAAAGATATCTTGTGTATAATTTGGGGACCATAACCCTAATATTTATAACCTTGGCATATTAGTTCTAATCAAATTCTAATTAGCCCATCATTAATTAAAATTTGATTAGAAGAGTACCTACACATATTTAACCCATATTTTATTTAATAATTAAAGCCCAATAAAATTTTAACCAAATTAGATCAGTACTTTTAATTTGGGCTAAACTATCATGATAGTAAATAATAACATGTAATTACCCTTATTATATATGTGATGTCCATATTTTCCAACATGTAACTTTTAGGTGTTTGATTGACGGAATGTAAGATTACATAGAAGCACATTTATTCAATTGTCATTGTTATAAAATTTGTTTTTTAACAAGTTTAGTTCCTTTAATATCTCAATTTTCATAAAATTATGATAAATTATTACAATTCTTACTTTTTATTACAATTTATATAAAAATAAATAAACATACGATGTTAAAATAAATTTATAAATCATAATTATAATAATTTGTGAAAAGTTATTGTAGCAACAACCATAATTATATTTATAACCATAATCAAAACCCAGGCCACCCTGTGAACGTATGGGCTAAGCCATGCGCCTACCAGCTTCACCTCTTCCTCACCCATCTCCTCCGGTTACTTTCTCCTTCCCCCTGTTACTATATATACACACACTCAATGATGAACTAGAATGAATCTGCATATATGTCACCTTTAGGTAACGTGCAACACAAATAGAAACATTGTGTCCATCCTGTTAAATAGATTGAACGTGGGGTGAGGTGCAATTTTATTTCTTTCTCTTCTTAGTATCTCCTATATATAAATGGGGATTGTCCCCCCTCCCCTTGTCCAAAAATTGAAAGGGAAAAATGATTTAGTTTTTTTAATTGTTATTAGTTTAAAGGAAGATTGATTTGTGTTGGTGCTAATAGTACATGGTAGGTTTTGTTTGTTTGTTTGTTTATTATAATAATTTTGGTATTATCTTAATGTTTTCGTTTTAAGTATTTGTTAATATTTAGATAATTAAGATTATATTTATATTTGTAATCATAAATATTATAATTGTGTTTAAAGTGTAGGGTAGAATAAGATAGTTTTATTTTTTTTAGTTTGTAATAATAATGTTTATTAATATATATTTTTAATAAAAATACTTAAATTTCAGTTGAAAGAATACGTGTTATGGTAAATTAAATAAATTATTTTTTTCTTTAAGTGGTGATTAAACTATTTAAGGTTGTGGACTGCATAGCAAAAATGTTGATTAGATATTTGAATGTGAAGTGTTATTTTGGTGAGCCACCTAAGTGTGTTTGAGCTTTACTGGAGAACGATATTCAATAGTCTGGAATAAGGACAAACTCTCAGTAGAGTCATGTAGTTAGAAGGTTACTTCTACTTCCTTTTAACCAAAAAAAAAATTGTGCAGATACCGAAATGGGTTCACTGATCAGAGCAATCGACCACACAACAATGATGATTAATGTGCCGGTAAAAAAAAATTATTTGTTATTCACAGGTATATTTATAGAGTTGGATGTAAATTCTTATTTAATTGGAATAATTTAACTAATGCAATAATTTAATATGGATAGGGTGAGTACCGCGTGTTGAAGGCATGTGTCCATGGTCTGAGCTACCGGCCGGACAAATGTACTATGCCATACTTAGATGCCATTGGATTTGAAACAGCGGCAATGATCCAGATGTTTGAGTTGAGGGCGGACTTAATATCCAACTTGGTTGAGCTGTGGCGCCCGGAGACCTACACATTTCATTTACCATGTGGGGAGTGCATCATCACCCTGGAAAACGTGGCATTGCAACTCGAGCTCCTGGTAGACGATGGCGCTGTCACGAGGAAAAATAAAGTGTTTGAACATACGACACTCTACTACCACCTCCTCGGACACTCGCCTGGTGATGCTGAAGCTAGGTTTACCAATTTGAAATTTTCCTAGTTAAAAGAAAACTTTGAAATCTTATCAAGTAATGTCACTGAGTGTGAGAATACGTGCGTTGCTCAAGTGTATATACTACAGCTGATTGGGGGTGGTACTTATGTTAGACGTAAATAATAATAAAGTCCATATAATGTACTTGCCTTTATTGAATGATTTGCATGTTGCCCATTCGTACAGTTGGGGCTCAGCATGATACACAAGATATAAGCGATTGCTTGATACTGCTGCAGTCATGGGCGCTATAGAGGATGCCAATTTTGGTAGTAATGAGTCACCATCCAAATGTGTGGCCACTTTTAAATAGGTAAAAGAATTTAAAACTTTAATCAATAATTATTTTTTATGAGAATATGTTCTAACAAGTGTGCTTTGTTTTCAGATGGTTTACTTGTCTAGGTATCGAAAAGTCTGAAACCCTCATTATTTACCAACAAATGATTAAGGCATATGCTGGGAAGGAGGTTATTTTTTCTAAAATAAAATTATGTTCATGTCATGGAACTACATTCTTTGTGTTATTTGAATCATGTCACTATAACCATGTTATTAATTGTGCAGTTTGTGTGGATGCCATATACTGCACCAAACATTGTTATCGTCTTTCCTCCGTAGGCTCACAACGATTCACTCATATGGTGCATTAACGCACCCGCATTGAATTTTTCAACCATTGAGTGGTACAACAGGGATCGAGTTTTGTGACAATTTAGAAGCATACAAGATGTTCCGGATGTTTCACATATCTTCGACAATGTCCACATGATTAACAAAAGAAGGAAAGAATTGGGCATTGGAACATCAACAATATATTGCATTATGGAACGCCCGAATAGAGGGGCAGCCTCAGCTGTAGTCCTATTTATTTAATTTCAAGCCCTTGGTCAGCTACCAATGTTGGTACATGGAGAATGATATGCCTTTTTTATTTGGTGGGCAATTGATGGTAGTCCCTAGACATATGCACTGATGTATTGAGAAAGTAGACGGAGTCAATTACGTAGTCACCAAGGTCATTCGCCTCCTGCTCCCTAACTTGAGCCCGAGCCTGAACCTCTGATGTCACATATACAATTGGAGGCTACTTCTTATCACTCGAAGTTGCGATTTGACGAATTTGGTACGAGGTTTCAATGCTATGCATATCATCTAGAGATGCCCGATTGTAGTGCTAATTATTAGCAACCCGTTTCATCAATGATGGTTGATATGTTTAGCTTCGCACCTCCGTACTCCTAACACTCCACCCCTCAAGCAAAGCTTTGTGACATACGATTTTTCAAGTTTGTTCAATACACCCCAAGGTTTATCTATGGATGATGACAATGCAGGTTCGTGTGAAGAGAATATTGAGCATCGCGAACAACCTCAACAATAATGAAAGGCACCACAATGGTTTACCCCACGGACGACTCCATCAAACCACCAATTTTGTTGCTTGTAGTTTTAATTATTTGTGTTATATATTTTTGGTTCCTATTTAGAATATATTATTTTTATACTTTTTATCAACATGTATAAATTCCAATACTTTATACATAATGTAATATATTTTTTTGGCTCCAATTTAGAGTACATTGATTTTTATCAACTCCATAGGACCTAGCCGGGATACCCGTTCAACAGTTTGTAGACTCTATCACGTAGAAAGTTTTCAAGTGTCGAGAATATAGTTTTACACCCATCAACCTTACTCTCTGGTCATTGACCTCCATTCCCTTCCTTACCTCTTCAACGTGCATGTGCCCTGCCTGCATTTGTTGTATTTGTTTCAACCCCATTCTTGGCATAAAGGTTGCAGGCCTATTCAATGTAGTTGAGAAAATAGCTTAAATTGGAAAATGTCATGTACGCTTTAAGATGGAGTTAACCGCTTCTATGAGGTTGATGGTCATATGACCATATCGAGACCTGTCATCAAAACTTTAAGCCAATTGTCACAACTCTATGCTCCCAAACCACTCTTGTAATGTACAATTCATTTGACCATTCATTTCAGCCTGAAGCCTCGCCAGCCTCTATTTGAAATAGTATTTTTCTAGATCGTACCTTGCATATGTATTCCAATATGACATGTTACCTTCCGTTTTAGTTTCTAAAATTTTTTAATTTTTTTTTAAAAAGAGGATGAAACCAATAATTACCCACGTTCACGACTTATGGCAGATGCAATAGATGAATTTCCACGGAACATCGAAACGCCTAATCGCGACAACTAACCCCGTTGATCTATTGAAGATTATGAAAATGTTATCTTTTCTAACAATATGTCTCAATAAGTTTGTCAAGAAAAATTGTCATGATTCCATGTTCTCGAACTCCATGGTTGCAAAGGCAATTGGTAGTACATTTCGATTACTGTCTCGTGCAACCGCAACTAGGATGAATCGAATGGATCAAATTTCTAGAACAAATAGTGGAATTATTTTTCTCGGTTGTAGTTCATCATTTGGGTTGTTACAAGGCAGTGTCTACAAGTCAACCACAATACCTGACATGTGCTTCTGCATCGCAACTAACCACCCCTAAAATTCATTGTATGATGCATCCCAATCTTTGTACAACTGCTCCGTGACCATTTGTTTAGCATTCCATACTTTCATGTATGACACTTTGTACTGAAATCGACCTTGCATCTCAACAATAAGGATTGATACATGAATAGTTGGCATGTCATTAATCAGTGGCATGGTGCAGTTCTAGATTGTTTTCACATTGCATCATACGTGCAATGGTGCATATATAAGGCCCATCAATTCTTTGAATTTCCCACAGTTGCATCCTCTGGATAAATGCAGCTTGTACCCGCCAATTGCACCCATTTGCGGAGCTCCAACACTCCCCAACATATAATGTCAATGTAGATTTAAAAACTTTGTAGTTCACTGACACCTTTATGCTATAACGCCCGATGGCAAATACGTAGTCCTCCTTGTTCATGAATTGTTGGCCTACGAATAGCTCATTAGATTTGAAATCTACCACCAATCAGTAATAAGGTATTATATTTGGGTACTTAGGGAACATGGTTTCATGCACTGCATTAGAATCTACGCTCAGCATGTGGGACCTAAGGTTGTTGCATATAACAATGCTATGACTCAGGTTCCCGACTAAAGGGGCGTGTACAATGTCACCATCATCTTCACCTTTATCATCGTTATCATCTGAGACATCATCAAGATCGAAGTCACTAAAATATTCATCATTGTGATGAGAATAGAAATCATTACAGGGTCCTTCTTCACCATCTGCATCGGTAGCAACCACATTGGATGTATCTATAAATGGGGCCTCAATTTAGAGTTATTATACGCAGTTGGATCATAGTGTGGATGCTCGGTCCAGGTCAATTCCCTCCATAATTGCACTGTTCTACCCATCCAACATTCAGATCAAAGTCAAACTCGTGTATAAACTATCGCCTCTCAATAGACGCTCTCGGAACCTCTATAGATGGGTCTTGAATTCCATATGGTTGATTTAAAGGAGTGACAATTTGAACGAGCTCCACATTTACTAACTCAGCAAACACCTGAACTAGTTCAGCTTTCACGTTCCCGCTTGAGTAATAAAGTGTGACCATTGTCTCCAAGTCTTCATCATTTACAAGTTCCATCTTCGTAAATTTGACAGGATTTGATAAAACTGGAAATTTGTAGAATAGTCTGGACATCCTCCTCCCACAATGACAAGATATTCTTCCACTAATATTTTGTTCCATATCTTTGAGTTTTACATTCTTATTAAACTGCATTCCTAATTGTTAGCGAGATTCAAATATACAACCAACCGTTGTTTGTAAAATTACCCCTTGAAATGAACGTATACGAAGAATTGGTTATTCATCTTCGATACAATATCTCTAAAATGAATAAACAAAAATAGTTTTAACTTTAAAAAATAGTAGATCCTACTAAAAAAAATATAATTACATACAAACAATTACAAACTAACCCTACTAAAAAAATATAATTACATACAAATAATTACAAACTATCCTTATAAACTCGAAGTTGATTTTGTCAATTTAAAACACAAATCTTTCTTTTTCTTTCTCTCTGTTTTCTCCCCTCCTACTAAACACAAATCTTCCTCTTTATTTCCTTTCACTATAAACTAGAAACCAAAAACATAAACAAAAACCCAAACATTCAACATATACAGTTTTTTTGGCACAGTGGGGTTATATAGTTGGGTGTTGTCGTATGATAAACCATAATTTACACATATTTTAACCCCATGCTTGGCTTAATTTTGGATGAATTTTCATTAGAGTTGATGAATTCGATGCTCCTAATCCCTTAATTTCATGTTTTACACTCGGGAGAGCTTAGAGAGTCGAAAAGAACGAGAAACAGGCCAAAAAGGAACAAAATGCTCCTACACGGCCTGGACCACTGCACACGGACGGACCACACGGCTGTGTGTGACAAATAAGGTCGAACACGGCCTGGACTATCGACCACAGCGTGTCATATGGGTGTGTTCCTGCCGACCCTAGGTTTAATTCTATTCGGAAAAAGCTACTTGTGGGCCAAGAAAGGCATTCCAAAAGCCTATATAAACACCCTAGGGGGAAACCTAAAAGGGACGTCGAGTAGACACCGAGTAGGAGGCAGAAAATACTCCAAGACAGCTGTTAGAAATAGCTTAGGAGAAGGATCTCCATCAAGACTGAAGATCTCCCATCAAGTTCTTTAGAAGTTTTTGGGTTTTTTTATGTTTTGTTGTTTTCCCTATTTTAAGATGTTTCCCTCTATCAGTATGAACTAAATCCCTTAAATACCTAAAGGGATGAAACCTAAGACGAATCTTATTATTATTTGATTTATAAGATAAATACTTGTTCTTATTCTTAATTGTGAATTCTTATTCTTGTTTTGATAATTCAAGTTATTAATTCAAAGTCGAATATGCTTATTCAGTGGAGCAAAAGTCCCTGTTTAAGAGTAGATCAACACAATTAAGTGGAGTTGATTGCAACCCTAGAAATAAAGCGACAAAAATCTGCCGGATTGGAGTCAAATCTAATAAGAGGATCCATAGATCGAGTTAATGCGACAATAGGGGTTTTAATTAGAAAGATGTTTCAATTAATCAACCTAGAGTCAGTTGTTTTTAGTCTTGAAAGAGATATTAACATAATTCACGGATTTCTATGGATTAAGTCAAGTAAATAAATCGTATGAATCAAAAATAATAAGTGAAATCTAGGTGGATTCTTCCTTAGGTATTGCCTATATCATAAAATTGTCTTAAAGTATTTTCTCAATTCTTTCTCTGTCGTATTTTTAATTAAGTTTTAGTTTAAAAGAAATCACCCTTAATTATTAGGCTAGATAATAAAAAGATAGTTATTACTAGTAATTTTAGTCCTTGAGGATATGATATTCCGGACTCACCACAACTATACTACTGTTTGATAGGTGCGCTTGCCTTTGTCGAAATATTAGTTAGTTTCGAGCCCATCAAGTTTTTGGCGCCGTTTTATTTATTTGCAATTTATTTTTATTTTATTTTAACTTTGCTAATTTTTCTTTTATTTGTTTCCGGTAGGTAATTTTAGTTTATGACTAGAAGAAACTTGTCATGACCCTTGATTTTTGACAGTGAGATTGAAAGTATAGCTCGCAAAAACCGAAGAGAAATAAGGTGAAGCCTACAATACATAGAAGAAGAGCAAAAAAATAAAATCAATACTACCGAAGATATGGTGATAATAATCCGTTACCTCCTGTGGTTGCTGCAAACCCGGTGAATCAAAATCCTGCTTCTCGTACTATGTATGATTATGCTAAACCTAATTTAACAGGAACTGAATCAAGTATTGTTAGACCTGCTGTTGCTGCAAATAATTTTGAACTGAAACCTAACATTATTCAGATGATTCAGCAATTTTTTCAGTTTGATGGTTTGCAGGATGAGGATCCAAACAATCACTTGGCAAATTTTCTTGAGTTTTACGACACTTTCAAGATTAATGGTGTTTCTGATGATGCCATTCGCCTTCGGTTGTTTCCCTTTTCGTTGAGGAACAAAGCTAAACAGTGGTTGAACTCGTTACAACGAGGATCAATCACTACATAGGAACAAATGACCGAAAAATTTTTGTTAAAATATTTTCCGCCAGCTAAAACGGCTAAGTTGAGGAGTGATATCTCTTCTTTTGTGCAGATGGATTTAGAGATACTTTACGATGCATGGGAGAGATACAAGGATCTGCTGAGAAGGTGCCCACACTATGGATTACCTCTATGGTTAGAGGTTCAAACCTTTTACAATGGTGTGAACCCCTCAACTAGGCAGTTGATTGATTCAGCCGCTGGTGGAACTCTAAATAACAATATCCCTGAAGCAGCTTACGAGTTTATAGAGGAGATGTCACTAAATAACTATTAGTGGCAAGTTACGAGGACAAAGCTAACAAAAGCCGCCAGTGTTTTCAACCTTGACGCAGTAACCATGCTATCAAATCAGGTAGAACTTTTAAGTAAGAAAATTGATGGTTTGTGTAGTTCTTCACAGGTACATCCAGTGATGCAGTGCGATACAAATGGAGGAGGAATGAATAACACAGAATATCCATCCTACAACCCTGGCATAGAATGTGAACAGATGAACTATATGGGTAATAATTCTATACCTCAAAATAACCCTTATAGTAACACTTGTAATCCAGGTTGGAGGAATCACCCCAACTTCTCATGGGGTGGCCAAGGAAATCAGAGACAACGACCTCTCCCAGGATTTCAACAGCAACCCTACCCACAAGAGAAGAAGCCGAACCTTGAGGAGATGCTAACAAAATTCATCGCGGTGTTAGAAACTCGTTTCTAAAACACCAAAACAGCACTTAAAAATCAGCAAGCATCGATTCAAGGGCTCGAGAACCAATTAGGACAACTTGCTAAACTGATCTCTAAACGACCACAAGGAAGCTTGCCAAGCAACACTGAAACTAACCCAAATGAGCAACTTCATACCGTCACTGCTCACGATAGTAAAGGGTTAAACGAACCAAACCCAAGGCAAGAGAACATGGTAGATAAAGGTAAGGTTGAGGTAAGCCATGATAAACCAAAACTAGTAAATACAGAGTACCAACCTCGTGTGCCATATCCCAATGCGACAAAGAAAGACCGCACAGATGAACAATTTGGTAAATTTCTTAAACTTTTAAAAAAATTACATATTAACTTACCGTTTATTGAAGCTCTTTCGCAGATGCCCAATTCGAAAAAAATTTTAAAAGAGCTTTTGAGAAACAAACGGAAGTTAGACAATGTGTCGCATGTGGAGCTAAATGCAGTGCTCGGCAATTTTACAAAATAAACTACCACGAAAATTAAAAGATCCAGGGAGTTTTACAATTCCGTGCTTAATTAGTAGTTTATCTGTTAATAATGCTTTAGCTAATTTAGGGGCAAGCATCAAAGTTATGCCTTATAAAATGTTTAAACAGCTAGGTCTTGGGAAACCCAAACAAACTAGGATGAGCATCCAATTAGCTGATAAAACCATTAGAGTTCCTAGGGGTATAATTGAGGATGTACTAGTGAAAATTGACAAATTCATATTCCCAGTAGACTTTGTTGTTTTAGATATGAATGAGAATAATGATGTTCCTTTAATATTAGGACGGCTCTTTTTGGCAACTGCTAAGACCATTATCGATATTGATACAAGGGAAGTAATACTTCGTGTAGGTGATGACATGATTAAACTTAAAGCACGTGATTTTGACAGAATATCTAATGATCAAGAGAATACAAGTCCTATTAATATAAATAAACTTAACGTTCAATCTTCTTTGCAAGAAATCTCTCAGGAAAAGATAACAGAGCCAGGGTCTAGTGTTCATATTGAGAATAAAACTGTTCATGAGGAACGAAGATTACATATCGATGAACTAGATGAATGGCGGACACACGTCAAGGAAAAACCGAAAAAACACAAGGAACCAAAGCAAATCCATGTCAAACTTAAGGATGGGATCAGGGATCAGGTATTATTGGATAAACTAGACCCTCAAATCGCCATTTCAAACCTTAATAAAGAGATCCCTTTCATGGTACTAAATGTCTTCCCCTACGGAACAGTCGAGGTAACTAATCCTAAGTTCGGCACTTTCAAAGTAAACACTACCCGACTCAAACTTTATATTGATAATAGAACCGATAGCAGGAGAGAGGAGTATCAAACCCTCAAACCACCATGAGTATGCGAATGAGAGGTAAGTCTAGCTTAAGACTTTAAACGACACTTCTCGGGAGGCAACCCGAGCCATAATTTCGATTTTTAGCACTTAACTAACAACTAACCAAATTTCTCTTGAAGTTTTTGGGTTTTCTTATGTTTTGTAGTTTTCCTTATTTTAAGATGTTTCCCTCTATCAGTATGAACTAAATCCCTTAAATACCTAAGGGGATGAAACGTAAGACAGATCTTATTATTATTTGATTTATAAGATAAATACTTGTTCTTATTCTTAATTGTGAGTTCTCATTCTTGTTTTGATAATCCAGGTTATTAATTCAAGTCGAACGTGCTTATTCAGTGGAGCAAAAGTCCCTATTTAAGAGTAGATCAACACAATTAAGCGGAGTTGATTGCAATCCTAGAAATAGGGCGACGAAAATCTATTGGATTAGAGTCAAATCTAATAAGGGGATCCATAGATCGAGTTAATAGACAATAGGGGTTTTAATTAGAAAGAGATTTCAATTAATCAAACTAGAGTCAGTTATTTTTAGTCTTGAAAGAGATATTAACATAATTCAGGGATTTCTACAGATTAAGTCAAGTGAATAAATCGTATTGAATCAAAAATAATAAGTGAAGTCTAGGTAGATTCTTCCTTAGGTATTGCCTATCTCATTAAATTGTCTTAAAGTATTTTCTCAATTCTTTCTCTGTCGTATTTTTAATTAAGTTTTAGTTTAAAAGAAATCACCCTTAATTATTAGGCTAGATAATAAAAAGATAGTTATTACTAGTAATTTTAGTCCTTGAGGATACGATATTCTGAACTCACCACAACTATACTACTATTCGATAGGTGCGCTTGCCTTTGTCGAAATATTAGTTAGTTTTGAGCCCATCATCGTATGACAACGTGGCAGCACCAATTAAAAAATATTTATTTTTTAAAAAAATTTAGTGGTGTCGCCTGATAAACCAGTGGTACCCAATAATTTTTTTCCCCTGATAGTGTGGTGGCACGAAAAAAATAATTTTTTTTACAAAAAAAGTAGTATTGTCTAACAGCCTAACAACACCAAAAAAAATATTAATTTTACTAATCCAGATAGGTCTAAAATATGCGGTTCATGAGATCCATGAATTTCGCTGGAGCATTTGTCACTCTGAATGGCATCACTAGAAACTCATAATAACTGTACCATGTATGAAACGCTAAACGTCACTATCCTTCACTTTCAACTAGTAATATCTCGACCTTAAGTCAATCTTGGAAAAGATTGAGGCTCTAATAAACCGTAAAAGTAACATATTTTAATCCCACATTTAATAGGCTTTTTGATGATTTATTCCTTGATTTTTATAAAAAGGTGCTTTTAATCCTTTCTTTTCATGTCTTATACCCAGGAAAGCACTCGAGGATGAAAAGAACACAAAACGGGCCGAAAACGAAGTAAATGGGCCTTAATACGAAATTGACACGGCCTGGCCCAAACCACACGGCCGTGCCTCGACGAATACCTAGAGCACTGCCTCAACTCCGTAACACACGGCCGTGCCTCAAGTTAGAAATCTGAACACGGTCTGGTCTCGATCCACACGGGCGTGTGCCATGGCCGTGCCTCTGTCACTGGAAAGAGCAATTTCAGTCGGGAAAGGATACTTAGGGAGAAAGAATCACATTCCAAAAGCCTATATATATATCCCCCAAGTACCACCTTTGAGGGGGCATCGAAAGTTAGGCCAAGGATCCAAGCCGAGAAGGTCATAGTTAGGGAAAAACGCGAGGGTAGCCAGTTGATCCATCCCAAGAAGCCAGAGTTATACTCAAGACGGCGAAATTCTCCTTCAATTCCTTCAGGGGGTTTTAGGATTTTCTTATGTTTTGTTTTATCTTTTCTCTTGCGATGTTTTGTTTATTCATTATGAACTAAACCCCTCAGATACCTGAAGGGGATGAAACCTAAATGAATCTTTTTATTTGATTTTTAAGTTATATGATAATTGCTTAGTTTGTTCTTAATTATGTTGCTTAATCCAAATCTAATGTGCTTAGGTGGAGGAGGAATAGACCCTGCCTAAGAGTAGATCTAACATAATTAAGCGGAGTTGATCGAACGCCTAGAGATAGGGTTACGAGATTTTGCTGGATTCGGTGAAACCTAATATGGGAGTCCATTGATCGATTTACTGCTATCCTAGGGGGTTATTATAAGCGAATGAGAGTTCCACTAATTAACCTAGGGTTAGACGTTATTCGCCTTGAGAGAGGGTTTAATATAGGTTAGGGAGTCTTACGGAACAAGCTAAGTAAAAGAAATCATATAATTTAGGGTTAAATAACAAGTGAAGTCTAGGTGGATTCTTCCTGAGGGTATCGTCGTAATCAACTGAGTTTTCCTTCAAAGTTATCTTCCTATTCGTCCTTTTTGTCTTTGTGTCTTTAGTTTAGTCTTCGTCAATATAGTTTAAAGCAACTTCGCTCTATTTTTAAGGCTAAATAATAAAAAGAAAGTATTAGTACTCTTAGTTCCTTTGGGTTCAATATCCGGTCTTACCTAAGCTATACTACTGTTCGATAGGTACAATTGCCTTTTATCGTTGTCAGAGTTAGTTTTCAGGTTTTGATCATTCTTTTATAAATTTTAAAACTCTGATTTCAGTGATCGAGTTTTTGGCGCCGTTGCCGGGGAACTAAAATATTAAGAAAACTCTATTTTTATTACTTTAGCCATTATTTTATTTTCAGTAATTTATTTTGTTTTTCGTTTAATTTTTAAATTTTGCTAATTTTTCTTTCTTTTCTTTCCAAGTACCTCTAGTTTATGACTAGAAGGAACCCGAGTGGACCTTTAGTATAAGAAAGTGATATTGAAGCTACCACTCGAAGGAATCGTCGGGAATCCAGGCGAGCCCTACATTACACAGAAAGGGAGGAAGAAGACAGATCCAATCCTACTGAAGGGATAGACGAAAACAACCCACCACCACGTGATGTGGGAGATCGCAACGCTCCACGTACAATGTTCGATTATGCTAAACCACATTTAACAGAAGCAGAATCGAGTATTGTTAGGCCTGCTATACCTGCTAATAATTTTGAATTAAAGCCTAACACAATACAAATGATTCAACAGTTTGTTCAATTTGATGGTTTGCAGGACGAAGATCCAAACATGCATATAGCTAACTCTTTAGAGTTCTGTGATACCTTTAAAATAAATAGCGTTTCTGATGATGTCATACGTCTTCGGTTATTCCCTTTTTCGTTGAGAAATAAAGCTAAACAGTGGTTAAACTCGTTACAACGAGGGTCAATCACTATATGGGATCAGATGACCGAAAAGTTTTTAATGAAATATTTTCCACCGGCCAAAACGGCCAAATTAAGGAATGATATCTCTTCTTTTGTGCAGATGGATATAGAAACGCTATACGATGCATGGGAGAGATTCAAAGATCTCTTGAGGAGGTGCCCACACCATAGCTTACCCTTATGGCTACAAGTCCAAACATTCTATAACGGTGTAAACCCCTCAACAAGGCAACTGATTGATTTAGCCGCCGGTGGAACTCTGAATAACAAAACTCCAGAAGCAGCCTACGAGTTCATTGATGAGATGCCATTAAACAATTATCAGTGGCAAGCTTCAAGGACCAAACCGACGAAATCGGCAGGAGTCTTTATCGTCGACACCATGACCATGCTATCAACGCAACTTGAGATGATGAATAAAAAGCTTGATAGTTTGTGTTCTTCGCAGGTACATCCAGTCATGCAGTGCGACGCAAGTGGAACAGTGGCGAATCCTGAGTACCCACCCTACCAGCCAGAAGCAGAAAATGAACAGATGAATATATAGGTAATAATTTTCGATCCAACAATAATCCTTATAGTAACACTTACAATCCAGGTTAGAGGAACCACCCAAATTTTTCATGGGGAGGTCAAGGCAATCAAGGAAATCAAAGGCAACAACCTCCTCAGAACTTCCGAAATCAACCCTATACACAAGAAAAGAAACCAATCCACGAGGGGGAGCTAACAAAATCGACAAACACAGAAGAACGCCTACAAGATATTGATAGAACCATTAAAAGCAACGAGAGTCGAATTAGTGAAATTGCTAAATCAGTAAAGGAAGTTACAAATGCAGTCGAATGACTCGCACAGCTCATGTCAGAACGATCGCAAGGACGCCTACCAAGTAACACTGAAATTAATCCTAAGGAGAAAATTCAAGCCATAGTAGCTCAAGAAAATACAAAGATAGACGAACCCATCTCGCAACAAGAAAACAAGGTAGACGAAGGAAAGGTAGAGGTAACACAGGAAAGGCCAAAACCAGTAATCAAAGAATACCAACCTCGCATTCCTTATCTCGAAACATTAAAAAAAGACGATTCAGAAGAACAGTTTGGTAAGTTTCTTAAACTTTTAAAGAAATTATACATTAACTTACCTCTTCTTGAAGCCCTTTTTTCAGATGCCAGACGCGGGGAAATTTTTAAGCAAATTAGATGAAGAGCCACATATTGAACTCAACGCAAAGTGCTCAGTAATAGACTACCACAGAAATTAAAAGACCCAGGGAGTTTTACAATTCCATGTTTAATTGGTAGTTTAACTATTGATAATGCGTTAGCTGATTTAGGGGCAAGCATAAATGTCATGCCTTATTCACTGTTTAAACGACTAGGTTTAGGAAAGCCTAGACAAACTAGGATGAGTATTCAATTAGCTGATAAAACTGTTAAAATTCCTAGAGGCATTATTGAAGATGTTCTCGTAAAGATCGATAAATTTGTTTTCCCAGTAGATTTTGTTGTTTTAGACATGGATGAGGATAATTCAATCCCCTTAATTTTAGGAAGACCTTTCCTAACAACTGCCAAAACTAAAATTGATGTTGCCACTGGCGAGCTCATACTTTGTGTAGGAGACGACTCAATTAGTCTTCAAGCCCTCGACTCAGCTACGTCATTAAAGAACGAAGGTAAGAAAGAAAATTCTTTTGATAACCATCCAATTACACCCTCTTTTCAGGAACCACCGGAAAAAGGAACGATTGAACCGAATCCTCAATTCCGTGCCAACAAAGAAATAAATCACGAGGGGCAAAAGATTCGATCCAATAACTTAGATGAGTGGAAAACGTACTTCAAGCAGAAACTAGGGTTACATGAGGAGCAAAGCTTTAGGGTCAACAAATTAGAAGAGCAACAGACACATGTCAAAGAAAAGTCGAATCCACACGAAGTAAAACCAGAGGAACCAACAGAAGAGCTCGTGGGGACTTCAAATCACTTTAAAATAGGAGACCAGGTACTGTTAGACAAAGCCAATCCTCACATCACCACAACAGAACTAAAGGCAAAAGGAGAATTTCTTCTTAAGATACACGATATCTTCCCACAAGGAATAGTCAAGGTAAGCAATCCGATACTCGGCAATTTCAAGGTAGACGCTTCTCAACTTCAACTTTGTCAAGAGAATAAAACCATAAGCATGAGGGAACATATTCAAACCTTTAAACCTCCCTAAAAATTTTCAAAATATGAGGAAAAGTCTAGCTTAAGACTATAAACGAGCGCTTCTCGAGAGGCAACTCGAGTACTAACCCTATTTTTTTTGTATTTGTTTACATTTTATTTTCTTTTTCTTTTTCTTCACCTTTTTAACTAACCAAAAGTGCAGAATTCCAGACCACACGGCCTTACACACGGCTGTGTCCGTGGCCGTGTGGAACACTTGAACCACCACCCTGACAGGGCAGAGGCCGTACAATTTAGTCTAACCACCCCCCAACGTAACGGATCCAACCACCCTTCCCACGGGCACCGACAAAGAAGGCACGGTCGTGCCCTCAACCGTGTGAAGCTACTGACTTATCGAACACGGGTAAGACACGCTCGTGCAGAACGACCGTGCCAAAAGAAAAACTTTACAAGCACGGGCATGGAGGGATCAAACACGAGCATAGGGTGACAACACCCTCTATAACATGGCCGTGTGAGGAAGCCGTGTAAATCGACACACCCTAGGACCACGGCCGTGGGGAAGCACCAAATTTAAAACTCTATTTAAACCCCTCAACTCTTCCCCTTCCCTCCATCTGATTTCATCCTTATTTTCTTTACTTTTCACTCTTCTCCATCTTAGATTCTCTACTTACTAAGACTCTAGATCCTTGAGCAAGCCAACACTATGCTGAAGAAGCAGAGGAAGCTAAGCATAGGCTCCTTAACAAAGAACGATCAACATGAGTTCATGCCGGCAGCTTCGTCTCAACACCAAGCCAAGGATCTTTGAGACCAATCAGTTTTTATTTTCCATTTCTCTTTCCTTTCATTCTCTTTTTCTTTAATAATCTTATGTTTAATTATTTTAATTTTATTTAGTTTCGTAGAGTCAGGTTCGAAAGGCTGCTTGGGAATCACGCCGACGACCACAATAACCTCTTCACTTCTGCCACCGCCAGCACCTCTCCAGCCTTAAAAATCACACCCACCTTGCGAACCATCCTTCAATAAGGACTTCACAGTCCATTAATATTTTCTTTTCATTTTAGTTTTCTTTAATTTCATATTCAGTTTATTTTTATTAGGTCTTAATAAAACCCGGCTACTTCTCAAGGCGCTACCCAATTTCTTCATCTAGCGCAGGTCCGCCATCCCGACCGACCATCACCACCACCAAAGACACTCATCCGGGAAAACATCCAAAACTCAGGGAGTAATTCTTTCCCCTTATCTTTTGATTTCTCCATTGAATGTTATTCCCTATCTTTGTACATTGAGGGCAATGTACATCTTAAGTGTGGGGAGTAAATAGTTATTCTAAGAAAATGCCTAATTTTTTTCATTATTCTCAAACTCTGAGGATAAAAATGCCTAACTTTTTGCATTGTTCTCAAATCCCTGAATTTAATCTTGTTTTAAAGTAATTTTCTCATATTACTAATTAGGATGAAACTTCTGATGATTTGTGATGATTATTGACATGTTTTAGAATAAGTCATAGTTAATTGTACATTGATGATTAAATTTAAAGAATACTATAGAATCAAGCATGATAAGTCTATTTTTCAGGAATTAAAATTTTTGCTAGGTTGTTGATCCAATTTTGAATATCACTTTGAAATTCGAATTTTATAAGGATGATGTCAAAACACCCATAATTTTTGTGAGTATTTGAACCTTATAGAGCATACATTTTTTTTCGTGCTCATTTTTTGATTATGAGTGTGTCAACTATGAACTGTTATTCTAGAACTTGCCTCGTTTTTACATGTCGAGACCACACTTTTGATTTGATATACAGATATGATAAAGGCACCTAGGTTTTAACCCACTAAGTCCACTAAATAACCTACCCTTACAATTGACCCCTAGTGAACCCCATTGATCCTAACAAACCCTTTTTATTGACTCACCTACTAATATTAACCCAAGGCCTTTGTATTTGTTATCACCCTTTCATTGACTACCCCTTAATCGAGATTTGATTTGAATTAGTTACCTAAGTATATTATTTTGGTGGTTAAATTTATCTTGTACTTAGTTTGTTCTTAAAAAAATTTCAAATATTAGTAGTATGAAAAGTGAGCTTAAGAAAAGCTCGTATTAGTAGGTCCATTATTATTTTCAATTTATGGAATTCCAAAGATTTTATGTAGGTACTTATCAATTCAATCTCGATTCTAACCCTCTAATTTCAGCCTGTGACCACACCTTTAACCCTAGCCCCGTTACAACCCTGACAAAGACCTTTTGATCTGTTTGTCATATCATATTACAGTGGTGGAGATTTGATTTTCAGGCAAGCCTATGGGATTAACTTTTTAGGTTCGGCTTATGAGCGATCTTTTTCTAAACCTTAAACACTTTAGAGTGATTTGAGTGAATCTTAAGTGGGGATATCAATCCTTGTCGGTTTTGAATTGAAAAGGTAGTTATTTAAAATAGGGGAGACACCTATGTTTTCGAAGTACAAAATCATGACTTATCTCATTTGAATCTTTAGGACACTTTGAATCAAATTATCCATGTATAAATTATCTACGAACTAGGATAAGACATTGTTGATAGGAATTATGAATCATGGAAAGTTCGTTTTAATTGTAAGTTGAGAATTTTGCTTGAGGACAAGCAAAAGCTTAAGTGTGAGGGTATTTGATAAACTGTAAAAGTAACATATTTTAATCCCACATTTAATATGCTTTTTGATGATTTATTCCTTGATTTTTATAAAAAGGTGCTTTTAATCCTTTCTTTTCATGTCTTATACCTAGGAAAGCACCCGAGGATGAAAAGAACACAAAACGAGCCGAAAACGGAGTAAATGGGCCTTAACACGAAATTGACACGGTCTGGCCCAAAGTCCACACGGCCGTGCCTCGACGAATACCTAGAGCATGGCCTCAACTCCGTAACACACGGCCGTGCCTCAAGTTAAAAATCCGAACACGGTCTGCGCGATTCACACGGGCGTGTGCCATGGCCGTGCCTCTGTCGCTGGAAAGAGCAATTTTAGTTGGAAAAGGATACTTAGGGAGAAAGATTCGCATTCCAAAAACCTATATATATCCCCCAAGTACCACCTTTGAGGGGGCATCGAAAGCTAGGCCAAGGAGCCAAGCTAAGAAGGTCAGAGTTAGGGAAAAATGCGAGGGTAGCCAGTTGATCCATCCAAAAAAGTCGGAGTTATACTCAAAACGGTGGAATTCTCCTTCAATTCCTTCAGGGAGTTTTAGGATTTTCTTATGTTTTGTTTTATCTTTTCTCTTGCGATGTTTTGTTTATTCATTATGAACTAAACCCCTCAGATACTTGAAGGGGATGAAACCTAGATGAATCTTTTTATTTGTTTTTTAAGTTATATGATAATTGCTTAGTTTGTTCTTAATTATGCTGCTTAATCCAAATCTAATGTGCTTAGGTGGAGGAGGAATAGACCCTGCCTAAGAGTAGATCTAACATAATTAAGCGGAGCTGATCGAATGCCTAAAGATAGGGTTACGAGATTTTGTCGGATTAGGGTAAAACCTAATATGAGAGTCCATTGATTGATTTACTGCTATTCTAGGGGGTTATTATAAGCGAATGAGAGTTCCACTAATTAACCTAGGGTTAGACATTATTCGCCTCGAGAGAGGGTTTAATATAGGTTAGGAGTCTTACGGAACAAGCTAAGTAAAAGAAATCATATAATTTAGGGTTAAATAACAAATGAAGTCTAGGTGGATTCTTCCTGAGGGTATCATCGTAATCAACTGAGTTTTCCTTCAAAGTTATCTTTCTATTCGTCCTTTTTGTCTTTGTGTCTTTAGTTTAGTCTTCGTCAATATAGTTTAAAGCAACTTCACTCTATTTTTAAGGCTAAATAATAAAAAGAAAGTTAGTATTAGTACTCTTAGTTCCTTTGGGTTCGATATCCGGTCTTACCTAAGCTATACTACTGTTCGAGAGGTACACTTGCCTTTTATCGTTGTCAGAGTTAGTTTTCAGGTTTTGATCATTCTTTTATAAATTTTAAAACTCTGATTTCAACGATCAGGCTCCCTTCAACTAGCCAAACAAATCGTTGATACGCAGCAAGGGATGTCAATTCTTAATTGTTAACTTATTCAGCTGTCGATAATCAATAAAAAGCTGCATCGATCCATATTTCTTTTTAACAAACTAAAATAGAGCTCCCCAGGGCAATATACTAAGCATATAAAATCGCGATCCAATAAATCTTGCAACTGAACTTTCATCTCTTACAACTCTGTCGATGCCATTTTGTACATAGCAATTGATACATGAGTTGTACTAGGAAAAACTTTGATTGCAAATTCAACTTCTCGGTCAGGAGGAAATCCAAGTAATTCCATAGGAAACACATTTGGAAACTCGCATAGTATCTGAATATTGCTTAACTGACTTTCATTTGAGTCCAAGTTAATAATATAGACTAGAAAGGCCTCACAAACTTTGTTCAGAAATTTATTAGCACGTATTGATAAAATGATTCAAGTTGAGCTATTCAATCTAGTGCCAATCACTTCTACTAACCCACCTTCCAGGTTCTAAACTGAAAACTTCTTCTTACGACAATCCAAAATCACATTGTGTTCCGTTAACCAATTCATTCCCCAAATCACCTCAAATTCACCAAAAAACAAGATTAGCAATTCAATCGAAAAAGATATGTTCTAGATTTCTAACGGGCATCGTTTATAAACATGATCAACGAGTACAGTTTGCCTTAACAGACTCAACACGACCATAACTACATTAGATCTTTCTGACTTTAAACTGTTGGAAGATCAGGTTTGGAAAAAAAGTTAGATTTTAGGAAAAACCAGAGTTTAAAAAAATTCCAAAACAAGAACTTGATTGTGTTATATCACATTAATATTATCAAGAGAAATATCAAATTAAATTTAATGTCTCACATTAATATAAAATTAATAAAATATTATCTAGATAAATATTTAATTTAATTTAATATTAAATTATTTAAAAAAATATTATCTTTGGAAATGTTAATTTCAAATCAAGTTACCCGATAGAGTCTCACTAGAAGTCTAATTTTTCCACTGCTCTATCGTTGAAGAACCACCACCGCCGACCGTCGTCCTAGTCGTCATGCTCAGCGGTACCATTGTTGACGACACTTCTCCTGGCACCTTGAACCATCACCATTTTGCCCGAATGGGCTTGGTTAGTTCGGAGCTCCCTTACGATGTTGTAGATGTTGTGGCTGGGGCGGGGCTGGCCGTTCGAACTGTTGGCCCTAGCCCAGCCTCTCTCTTTCCCTTATTAGCAGGTGCCTACCCCGGCCAGCCATTTTTGAAAGGTGTAGTATCCCTCAACTAGACATTTACATGTCTGGCCCAATACTGTTGATGGCGTTGGCCGAAACCCCCAGCAAACTTTATGGCATTCACGCTAAACCATTTGACATTTATCATTCATTTACCTATTACAAGCTTCTATAACATATCAAAACACATCTTAAGTAAGCTAAGCTATAACCTTATCATTTATAACCTAACCAACTAATGCATCTCATTCCAAATTTATCCACACACATATATGTATATATACATATCCAATTAACTTTCCAAATATCAATCATTCAAATCATTTATCATACTCACCTAGTTCACTAAATTCAACCACCATATAATATTTCATACCATATCAAACCACATTCAAGCCTATTTACAAATTAATTTCATTTGACCAAACACATACCTCATCATTATAACATATTAAAGCACATGAACATAGTTTATACCAAAATGACTCAACCTACATACAACCTCTTCTTAACAAAAAATAAAATTGATACAAACTTTGCTGAGTTCGAGATTTTTTATTAGATGCTGAACTGATATTCGAGATCATGAACAGAACCTAACCTGTGCACAGAAAAAAATCGTACATTGAGTAATAAACTTAGTGATATTTCTACAATTCAAACATCAAATGCAATTTTAAGCAATATATACTCAATAATCATATCATCTTATCATTTGTAAAACATATTCTAAATAAACTAATTATACCATATGGTTTCATTTAACATGTTTCAAAGGTTAAATTAGGAGCATACTTATTGACATATCTTATTCTGAATAGAATCATTTGATTCATCTAAAATCATATTGATCTTCTGGTTTATAATCCTTTTCACATTGTATTTCTCGATAGTAGTCATTTGAATATCATTTTTTAGATTTTTCATTTTAACTCTCTATTAACCTGACTCAGACTCGAACGACTATGCAAATTCAACCAACACACCAATTTGGCATCCAGTACCTCATTAGACAATTCCAAAGTAAATAGATCGCACCCAACGCTCATCGGTATAACCAATATAATAGCCTGTTTTTAGTGAAATCTAGACAGTGGCTTTGGGACCACAAATCCAATGTGAGAATATTTATTTTATTAATATTTAATTTCTACAGCATGTTAGTATTATCATATAAAAATTTCGTTAAGAAATTTTATCATTTGCATGCTTAATTTAGTAAAAAGGACTAAATTGCAAAAGGTGCAAAACTTGAGTTCTATAAGCTAAAGGGATCTAATAAGTATGATATTAAAAGGGTTATGTTGTAATTAAACCATCCATAATGTAAGTGGACATATATAGACACTTTATAAGTAAATTATTAAATAAAGGTTAATAAAATTTAAAGAAAACAAAGATATCATCTTTGTTATTGTCTTCTTCCACCGAAATTAAGCTAAGGAAAAGCTATTAATGAAGTTTCAAGGTTCGGCCATAGTTCATCCTTGCATATCAAGATAGACCTCATACGACTTTAGATCGAGGCAAAGAGAAAGCTTCGGATTAATCGACTCCGTTTCTATATTTTATCGTTGAAGTAAGTTCATACATTTAAATAGTGTTTTAAATTATGTTTTAAATGCTATCATTATATAATATCAAATTATGTCTCAGCGAAAAAACTCAATGGCGTATCGACGATCACTGGCCAATGAAAAAGGATAGCTTTGGCTATCAAATTCTAAAAAGGGATAGCTTCGGCTATCGAATTATGAAAAGGGATAGCTTCAACTATCGAATTATGAAAAGGGATAGCTTCAACTATCAAATTATGAAAAGGGATAACTTTGGCTATCAAATTATGAAAAGGGATGGTGACGACCATCAATTATGAAAAGGGATGGTGATGACCATCGAATTATGAAAAGGGATAGCTTCGGCTATCGAATTATGAAAAGGGATATCTTCGGCTATCAAATTATGAAAAGGGATGGTGACAACCATCAACTATGAAAAGGGATGGTGACGACCATCGAATTATGAAAAGGGATAGCTTCAGCTATCGAATTATGAAAAGGGATATCTTCGGCTATCAAATTATGGAAAATGATGGTGACGACCATCAACTAAGAAAAGGGATGGTGACGACCATCGAATTATGAAAATGGATAGCTTTGGCTATCGAATTATGAAAAGGGATAGCTTCGGCTATCGGATTATGAAAAGAAATGGTGACAACCATTGTGATTTTACTTCGTGTAAGCTTCGGTAAGAGTTTTTGATGCAAGATACTTGTTACTATAGAAGGTAAGAAGCATGTGTATTCATGATTTGTGGAAAGTTATGTTTATCATGTGTTGATATTGAATTTATGTGATCAAGCACTAATTTGGGTTGTTGATGATGCTTAGGCTTGTGCCAAGCTTGTGCTGGAATTATTCATATTTATTTTAAGCTTATGCAATGTATTGGTAAGCATCGTTTATGTTTTGCAAACTTACTAAGCATTATATGCTTACCTTGTGTTCAATTTTTTTCTATGTTTTGTAATTAATCGAAAGCTCGTTAGGGTTGGAAGTTTTTCGGAGACTTATCACACTATCCATCAGCATTACCGGCAGATTTTGATGATTTTGAGTATTGGTTATAATGGCATGTATATGTGTTTTATACTTGATGAAATGGCCATTATGTTTGGCTTGTAAATGTGGTATTTTGGTTAATGAATAGTTGTCATGTTGACTTGTATATATGTGGTTTTATGATGGTTGATAATTTGGCCTTTTGGTGCTTTTTGTGCTTGATGTTGGAATGGTCAAGTTGATGTATGCTTTAGCGACCATTTTGGTATATTTGAATGTGATTTTGGTATGGTCATTTTGGTAGAATTTGGTATGGAAATTGGTTGCAATTATTAAGTTGTTAAATGGCTAAGTTATGCTTATGTTTGAGTATATGTAATGTCATGAAAATTGAGGGGCCTTTTGGCATATTGATCGTATGAATTGGTACAATATTGTGCTAGCTTGATTATGCATATTTTAGGTACATTTTGGATGCTTGAAATAGGTGCAAAAGGATTATATGAGTGTGCACAATTTAGGTGAAGGAAATGGCTTGAAAATGGTCTATTTCTTGTCTACACGGCCTAAGACACGGCCGTGTGTCTCCTGTAGGTTTCAAAGGGTTGCAAGTCAGGCTGTTACACGGTCTAACATACAGCCTGGCACACGGGAGTGTGACTTGGCCGTGTGACCTAAGTTAGAGAGTTACACGGGCTGAGACACGGTCGTGTGTCCCTACTTCGAATGTCCACACGGCCTGAGACATGGGCGTGTGTCTCAGCCGTGTGACCCCTGCAGTTTGAAAAATTCTAACTTTTTCCCAAAAATTCTATACGTTTTCGATTTGGTCTCGATTCATTTCAAAAGTGTTTTTAAGGCCTCAATGGCTCATATAAGGGACAATATGCATATATTTGAATGAATTATAACATGATTTATGAAACATTTAGAATTGAATGTTTGTAGTTTTAAATTTTCTAGTAATACTCCGTAACTCTACGCCAGTGACGAATACAGGTTAGGAGTGTTACAACCAACGTAAATTTTGTGCCTAGCACTCATCGACATGTGGTCGAAGTAACCCGTACTTGATCTATCCTATGACATGCCAATTATATCTGACTCTGCCCAAACAGTTAATAAGATAATAACCATTCAATTCCAAGTATAGATCAATTCCCATTTATCATATTCAATTCATCAACCAAATAATCATTTCATATATATAATAGCATGAATAAGTCTAATTCAAATTCAATTTCACATTTTCATCAATTTACAATATTTTTAATTTTATTCAATTTAGTCTTTCATCTCGAAAATCAACATTCCCATACCAATACAATTCAAATAATCAATCCCAACATACCTTATTATCTTACCATGCTATACAATGCTATTATGAAACAATTTAAGCAATTCAAATTGTAGAAATATAAACTGGAAACTCCGAGCTATTCGTCGATGGCTTTAGCTTTTCTTTTCCCTATTGAGGAGTTTGAGTCGATGTTAGCTACGGATTAACAAAAAAATATACAATACCATCAATATCCAACCAAATTCACAGTCAATTGTCATTTTATACAAATTTTGTATTTTATTCCATTTAGTCCCTAAAATCGGGACTAACCTAACTTTCAGATTAAAACTCCAATTTGAAATTTGATTTCACTATAATCCATTAGAGACCTCCTATTTTTTATTTCTATATCCAAATTTACATTTTATTTACTTTGGTCCCTAATGTGCGAAACTATCAATTAACTTCACAATTTAGTCATTTTTCACATCTAAGCTTAGAATCTATCAATTTAACACCTAAAACTTCAAGAAATCATTAATGATAACTTTCTAAAACTTCAATAGTTTTACAACTTGATACATAGGCTAGCTTGATTAAGCTCTTATGATCTCAAAAACATAAAAATTACAAGAAAATGACTAAATTGAACAAACCAATTTGTTGAAATAAAGCTTGAACGTACGACAATGGAGGTTTTTATCCTTCTTTTCTTCCTTGGCCACTTGGAAAGGATGTAATTCTCTCACCTTCCACCAAAAATTAGCCTTTTATGCTAAGGTTAAAGTGTAATTAATTAATTAATCATCATTTAAGTTAAATAATTTAATATTAGTTTAATTAATCCACCCTTAATGCTATCGTCCACTAATGTTCGATTAAACATGGTTTAATTGTCATTTTAGACCTTTAATCAATTGCAATTTAAGTCCTCAATCTAATTTTCAGTTAAAAATCTATAGCGAGGAATCTATAATTTAATCCTTAGGCCCTAATTAAACACAATTTCGGCTAAATTACTATAAAAAATTTCAATTCACCTATACAATAACTCCGTAAATATTTTTAGGCTCAGTTTACAAAAACAGAGTCCCGAAACTGTATTTTTTAATGCCATTGACTTTTGGGTCATTACATAATCAATCAAGATATCATTTCATACATATCATAGCATGATTCGTCTCAATTCTAAGTCAATTTCACAATTTCACCAAGTTATACTATTTTCAATTAATTTCTCTATCACGATAATAAATCAATTCATACCAATATGACTCCATCTGTCATAATCAGCTATCAATTCATTAAATATCCCAAAATACAATTCATCATATTCAATTTAACAGTTAATTTATCATTTTTTTACAATTTAGTCCATATCTCACCTTTTGTACCAAATTGCAAACAATTCAAATTATTATCAAACATACACAAATTCATAATTCAAATATATAACAACTTCAATAAAATCATACCATATGAACTTACCTGGTTAAATCAACAAACAAGTTGAATTGTAAAGACTAAATTTGGTTAAATTTAGCCTTTTCCCAAGTTATCCTAAATTTGGTTAAATTCCTGATCTATACAATAATTTAATTCAATTTATCAATTTAAACTACTTTATAACACCCTATCAAATGCATGAACCAGTTCAATTTTATTTTTTGAATGCCCTAAAGTTTTACATTTTATTCAATTTAGTCCTTAAAACTGAATTTGCCATAACTTTCAAATTTGAGCTTTGATTTCGAAACTGATCTCAATTATATCCTTTTAAGAGACTATACTTTCTATAATTACAAAAAATTTATATCAATTTCAAAATTTATGCACTTTAGTCCCTATGTTAAGAAAACTAGCAATTAAACTTTACAAACAAATCCTTTTTCACTTTTAAGCTTAAAATCTAACAATTTAATACCAATTTCTTCAAGCACTCAACAATGATAACTTTTATAAACTTTAACAGTTTTACAAATTGGTACATGGGCTAGTTAAATCAAGCTGTAACACCCCAAACCTGGTCAACACACCATGACCGAATCTGGCATGTTACGGAGTGAAAACGTTTTGAAGAAACAAGATCGCCAATTAATTTCTATTGAAAAACTCCTTTATCGTTTTAAGGTTTAGAAAACCCCGTATAAAGTGATGTTGAAATCGTTTTAGTGTTGCTTAAAACCCAAGAAACTCATGCTTGAAAAAAAAATTCGTTTGTTGTTACTAGTTTTGGAAACCTCTCAATACTTATTAAAATCCGAGTGAGTTAAGCATAGTCGAGAAAACCATTTGTATTTGAAATTGTTACAAATCTAGGTTTGAGAAAAACACTTAGGTTAATTAGTTATCATCTTGTGAATATGGTTGCCCGATGGTAATGTTTAAAACTCCCGGAAGAGGTATAATTTTGAAAACGTTGCTTTTTACCAGTTCTTTGAGCAAATCGAGTTTTTAAGCACATGCATAATATAATTAATTCAAAATCAAGTAATTAAAAACCCAAAATAATAACTTAACGGCCTTATTACAAATCCAAACCAAATTTAAAGAAAATAAATAAAACCGAAATAGTAATTTAAAGTCAAAACCCAAAATGTAGATGCATAGCCATCTCGAGTCCTCCCCGGCTCCATATCCGCGATCTGTGCCTCATCTGCAAAATATAAGGGAAGGGGTGAGTCTTCGAGACTCAGTGTATAAATCCCCAACCCGATAGAATAGCACTTACAAAAGTCATCAGTAAACATGCAAATCATGCAACCCACCTAACCATCCGAACTCCTTTATCTACCCCGTGTGGTCAAAACCACTGGTGGTCAAAACTACTGGTGACCGAAGTCATAATAGATATAAGTGTGGTCAAAACCATTGGTGACCGTAGTCACAAGTGATGGGGCCAACCCATCGTGTGGTCAAAACCACTGATGACAATCCCGTAATCAATCATGTGGGGCCAACCCACTGTGGTACCAAACCACTGGGACGAGTCACAATATCCATATGTGGTCAAAACCACTGGTGACCGTAGTCACAAATATCATAAATGTGGTCAAAACCACTGGTGGTCAAAACCACTGGGACTTAGTCACAAATAATAGTATCAAAGCGGGGCCAACCTGCCGTGTGGTCAAAACCACTGGTAACAGTCCAAATAATTCTTCCCCCTCCTCTCAACAATCCCAACTTCATGTCCATATCAATCGTGGCATAATAACATGTAATCATGCAAATAACTCATGGCATAGCATTATACAGTGACATGACAATATATATCGAAAACCACGCAACAGGGGACTTACCCGGAGTCCACGCTCATACCCACAAGGCATAACTACCGGTTTCAATGGCTATTAACAGTAACACAATAAACATATTATACTAACGAAGTGTGTAAGCGTTACATACCTGACTATTCATAGATCTAAGCGAAATCCCGAAACTACGCAAAACTAACGAGATCCCGAATGTTTGCTCTCACCCTTCCTACAATCGGTCAACACTACACTTTTAGAAATATAGCCATTCGGCTTAATCACAAAATCCCGAAGATATGTCGCATGAAGGTAGCACCTTACCTTAATGCCGATTCGGTTTCCAACCAAATTTCGAAGCTATGTGATGCACCTCCCTTGCAATCGGCCAAGCACTAGCACACAAAAATGATTAGCCTTCGGCTTTTGAACGAATAAGAAACAGATCCAAACGCTAGAACCCTTACCAAGATCGGCAACCAAGTCCCGAAGATCCACTGTATTCGGCTACCAAACACCAACGTTCGGCACCCCTAAGTGATGTTAGGGATTTCGGCTACCAATAAAGAACAAGAATAGAGTTTAATATATGTGAATCTATAATAAAAGGGAAGATAGAAGGGAAGTGGGGTTTCAGCATTGCCCAAATCGATCAAGAAGAGAAGAAGAAGTCACTTACCAGGAGATTCGGCTATGACTCAAAAAGAAAGAGATAGATTCGGCACTTCAATAGAGACTAGATCACGTGAGAAGAGAAGAAATAAGGCCAAGGATATTCGGCCAAATATTTGAAAGAAGAGAGGAGAGAACTCAATAAGATTTTGGCTTTTGAAGGTGGTAGAGATGAAGAAAAAAAGGGAATAGGAATGAAGGGATTCGGCAAAGGAGAAAGCAAGAGATTTCGGCATAGGGAGATTTGAAAGAAAGAAAAGATGAAGTGGAAAGAGTTGCATTCGGCTTTGAGCAAAATAGGGAGAAAAGAAGTGAACTAAGATGGATTCGGCTAGGTAGGCTAACAATGAGTGAACCAAAAAAAAATGGGAGAATGGCTATTGAGTTTCGGCTTTTCAAAAGGAATGGTAAGGATGGTTCGGCCAACTACCAAAGCTGCCGAAAGAGAAAAGGAAACAAAAGCAATAAGGTTTCGGTTTCTGACACTAATCGAAAATGAAGCAAACCTTCTAAACTAGCCGACTTTGGCCACCTCCCATAGCACATTCGGCCACCCTCCAAAGAACCCAAAACAGATTGCACTTGACCAAAAACACCTTCCCATATTCGGCTGAACTCTCCCCTTCTCAAACTCCTTCTTTTTCTCCATGAAATCCTCCATTCCACTCATTCAAACGAGTTTGAATGAGTCCACCAGCTAAAATCTCTCTTCTCCACATATTTTAAATCTGTTAACTTGATCCATATCTTCCCAACAGAGTCCCACTTGAGCACTCCATCTTTCCTCCTTTAGCGTGAAAAAAATAATAAGCAGGAAGGGATTTCTACAGTTCGAACCCAAGCTCCCCTTCCCTGCATGTGGCGTCACCTCCTGGCACCTTAGTGGCGCCTCCTTTGCCACTCTGCCACTAGGTTCTCAGTGACACAACCCTCCAATAATTTCTTTTAACCCCTAACTTCCTTAGCTCCCTCTTCCTAAACACTAAAACAAAAATTTTAGCCATGACTCAGGCCTAACCCGAGGTCATGCCTAGATCCCAAAACATACTAAACTAGCACAGTAGGCACATCATCACATGCAAACACATACAAAATGCAGAGACCCCGATTTAAGGATATTACAATTCTACCCCCTTAAAAGTAATTTCGGCCTCAAAATTACCTGGTCAAAAGAGTTGAGGGTATTGCTGCCGCATCGCATCCTCCGGTTCCCACGTGGCCTCCTCCGTATCATGGTTCCACCATAATACTTTCACCAAAGGAACTGACTTCCTACGCAGAACCTTGACATCCCGACCCAAAATCCGTACCGGCTCCTCCTCGAAAGACAAATCAGGGCTCACCTCTATCTACGCAACTGGCACAACATGTAACGGATCTGATCGATAGCATCTGAGCATTGAAACATGAAAGACGTCGTGAATTTGACTTAACTCTGCTGGCAACTCGAGATAATAAGCTACTGGTCCCACTCGCTTCAACACCGTATACAGCCCGATAAACCTAGGGCTTAGCTTGCCCTTTCACCCAAATCTCAACACTTTCTTCCACGGCAATACCTTCAGAAAGACCTTGTCACCCACTGCATACTCTATATCCCTGCGCTTAAGATTGGCGTAAGACTTACGCGCCTGTCAAGACGCTTCCTTTAGACGCGAGCCGAATCACCTTAACCTTATCCTCTGTTTCTGCCACCAACTCCGGCCCCAACATCTGCCGTTCACCCAGTTCTGTCTAACACGTAGGAGTACGCCATTTTCGTCCATATAGTGCCTCATATGGTGCCATCTGAATACTCGCTTGATAACTATTGTTATAAGTGAACTCTGCCAATGGCAAATACTCCTCCCACTTACCGCTGAAATCCAAAACGCAACCCCTTAACATATCCTCTAGAATCCGGATTACCCTTTCAGACTGTCCATCAGACTGCAGGTGAAGAATCCGGATTACCCTTTCAGACTGTCCATCAGACTGCAGGTGAAAAGCCGTGCTGAAATCCAACCTCGTACCCAATGCCTGATGCAAAGCTCTCCAGAACATCAATGTGAACCTGGGATCCCTATCCGAGATAATTGACACTGGCACTCCATGCAACCTTACTATCTCGGCCACATATAACTTGGCTAACTTCTGGAGTGAATAATCAACCCGGACTGGTATAAAATGGGCCGATTTAGTCAGACGATCCACAATTACCCAAACTGAGTCCTTCTTGCTAGGCGTAAGGGGTAGTCCACTGACAAAGTCCATGGTAATCCTTTCCCACTTCCACTGCGAATCTTTACCGGCTGCAACAGCCCCGACGATAATTAATGCTCAGCTTTAACTTGCTGGCATGTCAGACACTTGCCCACAAACTCCGTTACTTCCCGTTTAAGACCTGGCCACCAGAACTGTTCCCTCAAATCACGATACATCTTACTGCCTCCAGGATGCATAGCGTATGGGCTGCTATGAGCTTCCTGAAGGATCCGCTGTCTCAACTCAACGTTCTTTGGCATACATACTTTTCCCTGAAAACACAATACTCCATCACAACCCAAACTGTAACCCTCCGATTCACCATGCTGCACTTGCAACCTCTGAGCACTCAAAACCTCGTCAACTAGCTGTTTCTCCTTAACCTGATCAATCTAAGTTGGCTTTACTTGCAATTCTGCCAAAAGGCTCCCGTCGTCATACAGACTAAGGTGAGCAAACATCGCTCTCAGATCTGCTACCACCTTGCGGCTCAACACATCAGCTACTACGTTAGCCTTACCCGGATGGTATTCAATCGAGCAGTCGTAGTCCTTTAACAACTCGATCCACCTCCGCTACCTTAAATTTAAATCTTTCTGAGTCAAGAGGTACTTCAAACTCTTATGATCCGTATAGACTATCGACTTTTCCCCATACAAGTAATGCCTCCAAATCCTCAAGGCGAAAACCACTGCAGCCAACTCCAAGTCATGTATCAGGTAGTTATCTTCATGAGGTCTCAACTGTCGAGATGCATACGCCACTACTTTCCCCTCTTGCATCAGTATACACCCTAAGCCAGTATGCGGTGCATCACAATAGACCGTGAACTCCTTTCCTGCCTCAGGCTGAATCAAAACCGGAGCTTCAGTCAGAATCTTTTTCAACTTGTCAAAACTTTCTTGCTATTTTTCAGACCACACAAACGGAACCCCTTTTCTCAACAGCTGGGTCAATGGCGCTGCAATCAAAGAGAAGCCTTTAACGAACCTTCTGTAATATCCTACCAAACCTAGAAAACTCCGAATCTCTGCTACCGACTTAGGTGGTTTCCAATCCAACACTGCCTCAATCTTTCGAGGATCGACCCTAATCCCCTCAGCTGATACTACGTGACCCAAGAAAGTTACCTCCTTAAGCTAGAACTCGCACTTACTAAACTTAGCGAATAACTGTTTCTCCCTCAAAACCTGTAGAACCACTCAAAGATACATGTCATGTTCTTCCTCAGATTTTGAGTATACCAGAATGTCGTCTATAAACACTACACGAATTGATCCAAGTACGGCTGAAACACTCGATTCATTATGTCCATGAATGCTACCGGTTCATTAGTCAACTCGAACGGTATCACCAGAAACTCGTAATGCCCATACCGAGTACGAAATGTCGTCTTATGAATATCAACCTCCTTCACTTTGAGTTGATGATACCCCGACCTAAGATCTATCTTGGAGAAAACTGATTTACCCTTAAGCTGATCAAACAAGTCGTCTATCCTGGGCAACGGATACTTGTTCTTTATCGTCAACATATTCAGCTGGCGGCAGTCTATATACATCCGCATTGTACCGTCTTTCTTCTTAACAAAGAGTACAGGCGCTCCCCAAGGAGATATACTCGGTCGGATGAAACCCCTGTCCAATAATTCCTGAATCTGTGCCTTTAACTCCACCAATTCCTTTGGCGCCATCCTATATGAGGCAATAGACACTGGCGCGGTTCCTGGCAGCAAATCTATACCGAACTCAACTTCACGGTCCGGAGGCACACTCGAAAGTTCCTCTGGGAATACATCAGCAAATTCCCTTACGGTTCGGACACTCTTCACAGCTGTATCCTTGGCTTCCAAAGCACAGACATGCACCATAAATGCCTCGCAACCTTTCTTCACCATTTTCTCGGCCTTCAGCGCAGAGACAATATTGGATAGGTAATCTCTCCTCTTACCAATCATCACCACCTCTTCACCTTCAACTGTCCTCAACACCATGGGCTTAGTCACGCAATCCAAACTGGCCTGGTACTTCACTAGCCAATCCATTCCAAGAATCAGATCGAACTCCCCAAACGGCAGTTCCATCAAATCAGCCAAAAACACGACCCCTTGAAGTTCTAGGGGTACATCCCTATACAGTTTATTTACTACCACAGAGTGACCTAGAGGGCTTATTACTGTCATCTCCCTATAAGTAATCCCAGAGTCTAAGTTCATGGTTTCCACTATGCTACTGGCAACATATGAGTGCGTCGAACCCACATCTATCAAAGCAGTGTAAGGTAGTCCAAAAATTAAGAACGTACCGGTTATGACGTCCGGCGCATCGCCCTCCTCTCGACGCTCGCTGCATAGACCAATCCAGGCTGTCTCGCCTCTGCACTCCCTGCACCTCTGCCCGGTGCTCCGCGGCCTCTACCAGAGCCATTACCTCCCCTGGCTGTACCACGGCCCCTCTGTGGCTGCTGACCATCCCTCCTGATCTGTGTATGATTCTGATCCCCAGACTGCAGCCTAGCTGATCTCTGTGGACAATCCCTCACTCGATGCCCCATCGATCCACACTCAAAGCATCCCCTGTTCCCAGTCCAACATCCTCCCGCGTAAGATTTCCCACACCGAGCACACCGTGGCGGCCACTGAGTGTTAGCAGCAGCAGGCCTCGCAGCTTGATTCGGCTCACCATATCTAACCCTTTTCTGTTGATTCCCGGCAGACCCAGATGATCCAGAACTCCTTTTATTCCAACCCTTATCCTGGTTCCGTCTTACAGACTGTTTTACTTCCTCAGCAACTTTAGCCTTCTCGACCAAGACTGCAAATTCTCTCTCCTACTGTGGAGCAATCAACATCCGTAGCTCATCTCTCAGTCCATCCTCAAATCCGTACATATCGACTTAGCCGAAGGAATTCTACCTCATATCCGACATCTTTGTTTTATTTCACGAACCAAGTTCGAGAACGCGCTCATGGCGCTGCATCGATGTAGCTAGCCCCAATGTATTTCCTCTGATAGGCTGCTCTAAAGAAATCCCAAGTGATGTCGTCAGCCATTGCTCCATCCCTAATCGTGAGCCACCATTGATATGACTCATCCCGGAGAAGAGATACTATACCTTTCAGCTTCTTCTCAGCCGAAAAGTCCAGGTCATCCATGATACGTTCCGTCGCCTCCAACCAATATTCTGTCGTACTAGGTGCCACGCTGGATACACCTCTGAATACCTCTGCACCATTAGCCCTGAGTCGCTCGGACACAGATTTTCGAGCTCCTGCTCCAACGCCTACACTCGTAACCCTTTCTAGCACCCGCAGCATTGCCTGTGACACTGCGTCATCACCACCCGTCTGATCCTGAAATTTCGTGCCTACAGCTGGCGACGGTGGTACCTCGTTTTTCGACCCATGTCTAGACTCTACCTGTTCCGACACTGTCATCCTACCCCTACCTCGTCTACATGTATTACGCCCACGTCCACGTGCACTCATGATTACCGATACGAACTGATCTAACTACAAGTTTTATGCATTAGATTTTATTCCACTGTTTATTAAAGCACAGTTTTATGAAAAGTTTAATACAGAGTTTGTTACACGAGTTCATACCATCCTACAGTTCAAGTCTCTAAGGTATTTCCTACTACAAATTAGTCACGCCAACATTATCACAAACATATCATCAATAAGCAACAATTTGGGGTACTTACCTGGGCGGATCGGTGCCGGAGACTCAGTGCCATGCTTTTCCAACCATACTTTTCCCCATAAAGCCTTTCATAATCTATTTTAAAACATTTTTGAGCCTCGTCCCACAGCAGAGCTTTTGAACTTGGCTCTGATACCAAAATTGTTACACCCCAAACTCGGTCAACACACCACGACCGAATCTGGCATGTTACGAAGTGAAAACGTTTTGAAGAAACAAGATCGCCGATTAATTTCTATTGAAAAACTCCTTTATCGTTTTAAGGTTTAGAAAACCCCGTATAAAGTGATGTTGAAATTGTTTTAGTGTTGCTTAAAACCCAAGAAACTCATGCTTGAAAAAAATCTGTTTGTTGTTACTAGTTTTGGAAACCTCTCGATACTTATTAAAATCCGAGTGAGTTAAGCATAGTCGAGAAAACCATTTGTATTTGAAATTGTTACAAATCTATGTTAGAGAAAAACACTTAGGTTAATTTGTTATCATCTTGTGAATATGGCTACCCGATGGTAACGTTTGAAAATCCCGGAAGAGGTATAATTTTGAAAACGTTGCTTTTTACCAGTTATTTGAGCAAATCAAGTTTTTAAGTACATGCATAATATAATTAATTCAAAATCAAGTAATTAAAAACCCAAAATAATAACTTAACGGCCTTATTACAAATCCAAACCAAATTTAAAGAAAATAAATAAAACCGAAATAGTAATTTAAAGTCAAAACCTAAAATGTAGATGCATGGCCATCTCGAGTCCTCCCCGGCTCCATATCCGCGATCTATGCCTTATCTGCAAAATATAAGGGAAGGGGTGATTCATCGAGACTCAGTGTATAAATCCCCAACCTGATAGAATAGCACTTACACAAGTCATCAGTAAAACATGCAAATCATGCAACCCACCTAACCATCCGAGCTCCTTTATCTACCCCGTGTGGTCAAAACCACTGGTGGTCAAAACTACTGGTGACCGAAGTCACAATAGATATAAGTGTGGTCAAAACCACTGGTGACCGTAGTCACAAATCAAGTGATGGGGCCAACCCATCGTGTGGTCAAAACCACTGATGACAATCCCGTAATCAATCATGTGGGGCCAACCCACTGTGGTACCAAACCACTGGGACGAGTCACAATATCCATAAGTGGTCAAAACCACTGGTGACCGTAGTCACAAATATCATAAATGTGGTCAAAACCACTGGTGGTCAAAACCACTGGGACTTAGTCACAAATAATAGTATCAAAGCGGGGCCAACCCGCCGTGTGGTCAAAACCACTGGTAACAGTCCAAATAATTCTTCCCCCTCCTCTCAACAATCCCAACTTCATGTCCATATCAATCGTGGCATAATAACATGTAATCATGCAAATAACTCATGGCATAGCATTATACAGTGACATGAAAATGTATATCGAAAACCACGTAACAGGGGACTTACCCGGAGTCCGCGCTCATACCCACAAGGCATAACTATCGGTTTCAATGGCTATTAACAGTAACACAATAAACATATCATACTAACGAAGTGTGTAAGCGTTACACACCTGACTATTCGTAGATCTAAGCGAAATCCTGAAACTACGCAAAACTAACGAGATCCCGAACGTTTGCTCTCACCCTTCCTACAATCGGTCAACACTACACTTTTAGAAATATAACTATTCGGCTTAATCACAAAATCCCGAAGATATGTCGCATGAAGGTAGCACCTTACCTTAATGCCGATTCGGTTTCCAACCAAATCCCGAAGCTATGTGATGCACCTCCCTTGCAATCGGCCAAGCACTAGTACACAAAAATGATTAGCCTTCGGCTTTTGAACGAATAAGAAACAGATCCAAACGCTAGAACCCTTACCTAGATCGGCAACCAAATCCCAAAGATCCACTGTATTCGGCTACCAAGCACCAACGTTCGGCACCCCTAAGTGATGTTAGGGATTTCGGCTACCAATAAAGAACAAGAATAGAGTTTAATATATGTGAATCAATAATAAAAGGGAAGATAGAAGGGAAGTGGGGTTTCGGCATTACCCAAATCGATCAAGAAGAGAAGAAGAAGTCATTTACCAGGAGATTCGGCTATGACTCAAAAAGAAAGAGATAGATTCGGCACTTCAATAGAGACTAGATCACGTGAGAAGAGAATAAATAAGGCCAAGGATATTCGGCCAAATACTTGAAAGAAGAGAGGAGAGAACTCAATAAGATTTCAGTTTTTGAAGGTGGTAGAAATGAAGAAAAAAAAGGGAATGGGAATGAAGGGATTCGGCAAATGAGAAAGCAAGAGATTTCGGCATAGGGAGATTTGAAAGAAAGAAAAGATGAAGTGGAAAGAGTTGCTTTCGGCTTTGAGCAAAATAGGGAGAAAAGAAGTGAACTAAGATGGATTCGGCTAGGTAGGCTAACAATGAGCTAACCGAAAAGAAAAATGGGAGAATGGCTATTGAGTTTCGGCTTTTCAAAAGGAATGGCAAGGATGGTTCGGCCAACTACCAAAGTTGCCGAAAGAGAAAAGGAAACAAAAGTAATAAGGTTTCGGTTTCTGACACTAATCGAAAATGAAGCAAACCTTCTAAACTAGCCGACTTTGGCCACCTCCCATAGCACATTCGTCCACCCTCCAAAGAATCCAAAACCGATTGCACTTGACCAAAAACACCTTCCCATAATTGGCTGAACTCTCCCCTTCTCAAACTCCTCCTTTTTCTCCACGAAATCCTCCCTTCCACTCATTTAAACGAGTTTGAATGAGTCCACCAGCTAAAATCTCTCTTCTCCACATATTTTAAATCTGTTAACTTGATCCATATCTTCCCAACGGAGTCCCATCTGAGCACTCCACCTTCTCTCCTTTGGCGTGAAAAAAATAATAAGCAGGAAGGGATTTCTACAGCTCGAACCCAAGCTCCTCTTCCCTGCATGTGGCGTCACCTCCTGGCACCTTAGTGGCGCCTCTTTTGCCACTCTGCCACTAGGTTCTCAGTGACACAACCCTCCAATAATTTCTTTTAACCCCTAACTTCCTTAGCTCCCTCTTCCTAAGCACTAAAACAAAAATTTTAGCCATGGCTCAGGCCTAACCCGAGGTCATGCCTAGACCCTAAAACATACTAAACTAGCACAGTAGGCACATTATCACATGCAAACACATACAAAATGCAGAGACCCCGATTTAAAGATATTACACAAGCTCCCACAACTTCAAAAACATAAAAATTACAAGAAAAGGACTTAAAATTACCTATCAATTTGATACTGAAAGTTTGAAAGTTCAAAACCCTATTTTTCTTTCTTTCTAAATAGTAGGGAAGTAGATGGACAAAAGAATGGATTTGTCTTCTTTGCATTTTAACTTTTATACTTTCATTAAGGCTATTTTACCAAACTGACCTAAAAAATTTTGATATTTACAAAAATGACCCAGGTTCAAAAACAATCACCAAAATGACCTAAAGTGAACAGTAGAATGGGGTTTTGGGAACCCAATGGCCGGCACCACCTAGCGTTTTGGCCCTATGATTGCCTGATCATTGTGTTAGGCTTTAAAAACTTGATTTTTTTTACTTTGGGAACCTAATGGCCGGCACCAGGGTATTTTTTTTAAATCGTATCATATTGGTATACAAAAATACCAGTATTTAAAAAAAATTTGGTTCTGGCCTTGTAATGGCCGGCACCAGAGATGTAAAAAAAAATTGGTGTTGGCCTTTAGGTGGCCAGCACCAGGTACTTTTTTCGTGTCCCAATGCAATTTTTTTTACTTTTGTACACTGATGGTCGGCACCATTAAAATTTTAAAAAAAATTTGGGCACCAGAGTAAAAAAAAATTTTGGTGTTGGGCATGTAAAAAAAAAAATTTTGGTGTTGGGCATGTATTGGCCAGCACCAAAAATGTAAAAAAAAAAATAATTAGGTGTTGAGCACTTATTGGCCGACACCAGTGTAAAAAAGAAACATTTTAAATTTTTGGGTGCTGGGAACGTATTGGCCGGCACGAGAGTACTTTTTTCGTGTCCCAATGTAATTTTTTTTACTTTTGTACACTAATGGTCGGCACCATTAAAATATTTAAAAAAATTTGGGTGTTGGGCATGTATTGGCCGGCACCAAGTACTTTTTTCGTGTCCGAATGCAATTTTTTTTTACTTTGGTACACTGATGGCCGGCATTAGAGATGTAAAAAAAAAAATTGGGTACTGGCCATGTAATGGCTGGCACCAAACGTTATATATATAGTGGGTGGTTTGGGTTCTGATAGTGTAAATGGATAATAATTTTTTTTTAATAGAGGCATCATAATGAGAGTGCTTTGTAGTATATCATCAAATGAGTTTTTTTATAGTGGATTGTATATGGGAGTTTTTTTGTAGTGGATTGTAGATGGGAGTTTTTCGTAATGTACAACCGAATTTCGAGGTTGAATCATATACTGTCATATTTTAACGGAGTTGAATTATATACTGTCATGTCCACCCTAAAGGTTATGCTATTAAGGGTTGAATGACTTTCTGTGCCATAGATGGCAAATCGAGATGTCCAACGCAGATGGACATTATCTACAATGCAATAGCGTTTATTACGCAACTAGGCTGTGGTTGGAACCGGTTGGTAGAGTCTCCATGCAAAGGTATCTCAGAGGACAATGGAAGAAGAAAGGGTCTAGAGCTTTTAGGAAGCTATATTTTCCCTTGGTTTATGCAGTTGGTTTCCTGTTTCTTTTTAATTTTGCTGACCATTTCAGCTATCCAATTATCCTGTACTAATGCAACGTAGACCTGATTCAAGCAGAAGACGATTAATTGTGAAGAAATTACTATTGAAAATAATTGTATTGTTTCTTTAGAATGTTTGTATTTTTTTATATCTGTAAATTTAATGTAGTTGTTTAGGATTTAAGGATTCATTTTTTATATTTTTGTGTATTAGTTTCTTAGAATGTTTGTATTTTTTGTATCTGTAAATTTGATTTAGTCCATATTTTATGTAATTTGAATTTAAAATTTTAGTGTATTAATTTTACCCATATGTTTGTAGTTTGTTGGGTGTTTAAATTTAATTTAGTGCGTATTTTTTTTGTTTGAATTTTATATTTTTTTGTATTAATATTTTAGAATGTTTGTATTTTATTGAGTCTGTAAATTTAATTTGTCAATTTCTATTACTTATTTGAATTATATTTTTTTAATTAGATATTTCGAAGTCATTTATTAAAACAAGTAATTATTTTAGAGAAATTAAACTAATATTAAAAACAGAATAATTACAAAATAAAGTAAATATTTACAGATAAAAATTAAAATCGTCGTGATCTCGACGAAGTCCCCGACGCTGAAGTGTAACGGTCCAAATGCCTCCATCGGCGATGCCGTTCACCTTGCTGAGGCATTTGATAATTGCTCAGCCCCGCATTCGGTGTCTCATTCGGTGTAGTTAGAAAAGTAGAATAATCATATACACCATAATCGGGAGTTAATGGGTATTGCGTGACTAGAGGTACCAATGGAAAAATATCCTTAGTGGTAGGTGTACGTGCTTCGGGATCGAGTTCCAGGTGGTATGCGGACGATCCGGACCGTGTCGAATGTTGAGGCTCGAGGTCGTCACCAAAAATATCCTCGAACGATGGAAAAATTTATTGCTCGGGCTCTGAGTGGTGTGATGATGAGCCGGATGCTTCATATTGGGGCTCGAGATCGAGGTTCGAAGCAGTATCCGGTATGATGTTCTTGAATGGTGAAACTCAGTTACGGCGTAGTCGTGCGTTCCTTTGTTGCCATCGGAAAGATTTCGATTGCACGTCTCTTTGGATCAACATGTAACAACCTTGGAATATAAAAGGTTTCCCATGTGCCATATACCATTCTGCGTACTCGCACATAGAAGAGAATCCTCCCTCTAAGACATACAAGGGAGGGTGCCTCGAATGTCGATCATTCCATAGAAAGATATACGGTTCATGTTTTTGGTCCCAATTTAAAGCGTCCCTACCCGAACCCTTTTTGTCCATTCCTTGGACTTCTGTGATGTTGACGGAAGGGTTCGGGATAGCTTGTGCGCAACCGAACTGCCTCAAAACCCGACCTCCATCGTGCTACTCCAACATATAGAAATGAATCAACGACACATTTGACAAGAACAGATGGTATGAGCGAAGCGATATCTTCCTCAACATATGGCATCCATATAAACTGCATAATATAGACAACACATTATTATTTAATTTTTTCTTGTGCAATTATTGTATTTAAAAAAGAAAGATTCGGAATCGTATTTTATCCCATCCCTAAAATGAGTCTCTATCATCATACGGTACATAGTTACGATGAACGATCGCCCGATTCCCGGTACAGTTGCCCATCTAAAAAAACGAATAAATTATCAGATTATTTTTTCCATGCAAAAGATGAGTATACTATACTATACAATTAAAAAATAGATGGCATAATTGAACTATATATTTACCTATTAACGAGTGGCCACACATACGGTTGGTGGCTTAATGATGCCAGAAATGGCATTTAGTATAATGCCTAAGACCGCAGTAGAAGGCAACAATCGGCCATTTATTTTCATAGACAGCTTTGTCGCTCGACAAAACTCGCGGTATAAGCATGCCAACACTGCAAAGCCCCAACTAGATCTTCCGGCAAGCTCGAGATCCTCTAATAAAGGGAGATACATTATTGGGACTTTATTTTGATTGACGTCCGGCAATAGTCTCCCACTTATAAGTTGAAGAATGAATGCTCTTGCAGCGTAGATAATTTCCATCTGTGTTTGACTGCTTAGAAGATGCTGGAAGTTTTCTTTTAACCAAATAAATTTAATATAGGTTAATCGTCCTTTCTCGTCGTTGGAGGGCACCCTTCCAAGTAACCGCTCGCAAGTGCCCCACGGATCAGGCACTCTTTCAAGCCCGGTCACTGCTTCACCGTTTATATACAGCCCTAGTTGGACTACTACGTCTTGCAGTGTAATAGTGGGGAGGTGGAACGTGTGTGTCTCCGAGCGCTTTCTTTAAACTAAGGCCGATATTAAATTTGCTCATAGCTCAGATATCTGAATGTACGCTATTACCCCAAAACCTGCGATATTCAAATACGGTAAAACTCTTCGATCGGGAAAATAACCGAGATATACAACTAGGGTCTCACAATTCGGTACAGATCATGCGTTTATAGTAAATATAGAATGTTATATTTCTCGTTTAAAAAAGAATTAAAAAGAATATTTAAAATTAAATAAAACATTTTTTTCTCGTTTACCTTATGCGCATAGGCTGCAATGTGGTTGTTGTCATTTAAAATAATATTAGAGTTAGGATCCATGCGGCGGTCGGTGGTGGTTAACGGAGAACAGCAGTTGTCGGAGGTGTTTAGAGGTGCTCGGTGGTCGTCGGTCGGCGGAAAAGTAGCCCATTTATAAGCGGGGACCATAATGGCTAAAGTGAGGGGCAAAATTGAAAAAAAAAAAAGGACTGAATGTGGTCGGCCATTGGAAGGCCAAATTGGCCTTGGTCAATGACACAGGCCTGACGCCGGACAAGTCATTTCACCTTTTTTTTTTTTCATTTCATTTATATTACATTTGCATTTCATTTCATTTATATTTTTATTTCATTTCATTTAAATTATCTATCTTTTCATTTAAATTTAATTATTTGAAATTTAAAATTTTTTATTTTCATTTCAGTAATTGTTTTCATTTAAATTTATAATTTATTTTTATTTAAACTTTCATTCCATTTCATAATCATCATTTCATTTTCATATTTCATTTCATTAATTTTTTTCATTTAAATTTATTTCTTTTTCTAATATAATTTTTTTTTCATATTAATCACAAGTAGTCTCATTTCAATTTATCTTTTTTCAATTCAAATTCCTTTTTCAATTCATTTCATATTTTTTTTCATATTAATTAGAAGTAGTCTCAATATCAGGATCATTTAAATTTTTTCATATTTTATTTAATTTTTTTGTCAATTTAAATATCACTCCATTACAAAATTTTAAATTTATTTAAAATAAAAAATTTCTCATTTCATTTATTTTTTTGGGGAGGGGGAGGGGTTTAGGCATGATACCACATTTATTAGGCCTAACATGCCATTTCATTTTTATTTTTTTCAACCTGCTGGTGTAGGCCAAAGCTAGCCCATTTCTTAGGCCTAGGCAGGCCTGCCTCATATGTCAGATCACTTTTTTTTTTTTTTCATTTCATTTCCATTTCATTTGATTTTCCATTTCATTTGATTTTCCATTTCATTTCCATTTCATTTAAATTATATTTTTCTCATTTCATTTATATTATTTTTTTATTTAAGTTTTATTTTTTTCCTCATTTCATTTAAATTATCTATCTTTCCATGCAAATTTAATTTTTTCCTCATTTCATTTAAATTTATCTTTCTTTCAATTTTAATTTATATTTTTTCTCATTTCCTTTACATTATCTATCTTTCCATGCAAATTTAGTTTTTTTTTTTTCTCATTTCATTTAAATTATCTATCTTTCCTTGTAAATTTAATTTTTTCTCAATTCATTTATATTTTTTTCATTTAATTTTTTTTCTCATTTCATTTAAATTATTTATCTTTCCATGTAATTTTAATTTTTTTCTCATACCATTTATCAAATTTTTCATATTTTTACGATGTTTTTACAAGAATATGCGGTTAATAAAATATTATTCGTCATCTTCGAGTCCGACATTACGAGACGATTGACCAGAAACATAGGCACGATGTGGACATATTTATCGATTGTGTCTGGATGTTCGACACATAGTGCACAGTTTGGGTTCATCCGTCTCCCTAACATCTATGTCATTTCGAATTCTCGTCAATTGTGGTCGACCTTTAGGATATCTGCGAAGATTACGGTCAGGCACCATCTCGAAAGCAAGTGGTGGAACTTCCCAGTTTGAGACATCGGGAATTACAGGAAATTCGTTCCCCCAAATACGCAATGTGCGTTGCAACGTGTAGATCTCATCTATGAATTGTTCAACATTTGAGTTTGCTCTCGCACACGCTGCATGAACATGTGCACACGGATATCGAAGAGTTTGAAATATCCCGCACTCGCATCGTCTGTTTCGCAGATCAACTGCGTACAACCTAGGTGGAAGACTCGAACGACGGCCGATGTACTCTTGAACTCAGAAAGTCTCCAAGCCGCGCGAATACAATTCTGCATTCATTATTTGTGCCTTTCGACTATTTATCGCCATTGCCTTTCAGACGGCCTCAACGTACACATGCCTGGCTTCGATCTGCTTAGCTTGTCTCAACCCCATCCTAAGCATCAATGTGGCCAACCTATAGAATGTTGCCGAGAAAACAGCAGAAATCGACAAATGACGTGTGCGCCTCAATACAGAGTTGACCGCCTCTACGATGTTGGTCGTCATCTGCCCATACCAAAACCCCTCATCATAACTTTGAGTCCATTGCCAGTTTTTCATGTTACCCAACTGTCGTAACCATTTTTTGACAAAAAGGGAATCGAACTTGGGTTTTGAAAATGGATAAAACGGGAGTCGCCACCGACCTTTTGTTAGGTGTGATCGGATCACCTTTGTTTTAATAAAACGTTTGGTTTACTAAAAAGCAGTGTTTTACAATCTGCGAAAGTTTAAGAAAATAGGTTCGGGAGTCGGTTACGTGTGAGGAAGGATTAGCACCCTCACAACGCCCAAAATCGGTACCAAATTGATTAATCAATGTCCTAATGTTGAAAAGTTGAAAATATTTAAAAAAAAGAATTAAAAGAATGGATTAATTGAATCAGGATTGAATCTTAAGATAACCTCGTTTCGAAAGAATAAAAGTATTATACCCAACACGTTAGGATATAATACCCTTATATTTTGATATCAAGTTCATCTTCGACAAGAAAAGGATATTTGATCATTTAGTCGAACGAAAAGATCGACACCCAACACGTTAGGGTGTAATTTTTCGACCTTCTAAACGCACAAATAGTACCTCTTTTGTATAAATAAAAATAAGTCGGATTGTGATTTACAACCGTTGATCCACATGAAATGGTGAAGACGAGAAATTAACAACACATGATGATAAAAGATGTAACAATAAAAACAATAAGAGATAATATAAAAATAGTAACAATAAATAAAAAAAAAACTAAAAATGTTAGTAGCTATAGAGAAAATATTAAGTATAAAAGTAGTAATAATAACAATAATAATAATAATAATAATAATAATAATAACAATAGAAAATATGTACGAAGATAATATAAATATGGTGGTAGTATATAATAATGTCTGATATAATAATAAAAATAAAATAACAATGATGGTGATACTTAAATATATACAATATACTAATATAGTGATAATAATAATAATTAATAATAATAATAATAATAAAGTTAGTTAAACAAAATAATAGTAAAATATATACATAAAAATATAATAATAACAATAGTAGTAATAATAATAATAATAATAAATATGTACAATATAATAATAATAGTATAATAATAATAATAGTAATAATAAAATAATATAAAATATATACAACATAATAATGATATAAATATGGTGATAATAATAAATATATAAATAATATAATAATACTAATATTGAAGATATTAAACAATGATAATATATTAAATAAGATTAAAAAGATTACAAAATAACTAAGAAAGGATCAAATTGCATCTAAAATGAAAGTTTGGGGTCAATTCGAAATAAAATATAAAGAGAAAGGGCCTATTAGAAGTGCTCGCAAAAAGGGATGTACCAAAATGGACAATAACCCCTTTTTTCAAAATACATTGCATCAGGTGGACCCAATTGAAATCTGAAGCAAAGTTTTGGGCCAAATTAAAAATACCAAAAAACTTAATCGCAAAGCCAAGAAAACGCGGGAGGACCAAAAGCGCAATATACCCATTAATTAAAAACACGCGGATCCTCCTTAGCGGGTCGGGTCAAAAAGCGGGTCATAATCAAAACGGCGTCGTTTTGGGTGTTTTAGGCCGACCCCAAAACTACGTCGTTTTGATGGGCTATATAAGGCCAAAAATCCCAAAAAAATCATTTCCTCACTTCTCTTAAAAAAAAAATTTTGCTCTCCCTTTTTTCTCTGCAGGGAAGAGAGTCGGAGAGATTTTCGTGTGAGGATCGTCGCGGCCACCGCTAACCGTCGACGCCATGCATGCATCACCGCTTTACGGTGGCGAAAAAGGTAAAAACTTTATTTTTTTTGTTTTTTTATATTTTTTAATAATCTTTATATGTATGTATATCTATATTTATTTAAAGATAAAAAACCGAAATGAAAAAAAAGAATTATAAAAAAAATGCGAAACCACCTTCGGATGTTCTGGATCATCGTTCTCCCTTTGATTTTTTGATTGAAAAAATTTTTTTGTTTAGATTTCTCGCTATTTTTTTTGAGACTTTTTTTTTTCATTGATTGCCAAAAAAAAGGTCCTTGTCATACAAATATTGAATGGCTTTTATAGCTATTTTACAAAAAAAAATTTATTCTCTATTTTGTCTTCTTTGCAGGTGGATGGAGCAAATGGAGTAGGTGAGGAAGATAGTGGAGGCAGAGATAGGTGGGGGAGCGGCGCCACTTGTGTTAGGGTTTTTTTTTTTTTTTTGCCTTTTTCTTATTTTTTTGGTAGTGGGTTGTTTTATTGGGTTTTATGGGTTTGGGTTTAATTGTATTGAACTGTAATTTTGGGACATTTTATTTATTTTTGCTGGATTTGGTTTGTGAATGGGCCCACGGGTTTGGGCCCTGGGTTAATGGACCCGGGCTAAAATTGGTAATTACAGCTGCCCCTCTTTGCTCATTGTCGTGAAACGATAATAGAGCAAAGACAATAGAAGAACCAATTTTGTCCGGTCTTGGCCAAGCCTTGACTTGTTGGTCCTCATCTTCTTCAAACAGCTTCAGACTCCACTGTAACTCGTTGCTTTGATTCGCTTCACGGTTTCGTTATATCTTCAGGGAGATAATATTTCCACTCCGTTACTTCTTCAAGGGCACAGTAGCTAGCGTTTTGATCGGCTTCGATGTGATTTTAGGGCTTTGATTTCCTCCACCGGGACTTCAAGGGGATAAATCTGAACTTTTCAAACTGCTACCTTACCATCTTCGGGGCTTCGATCTTCAATCTACTCCAATGCTACCCCCGATAGATATGGCCTGTAGCTTCAATTTGCTCTTGCTCAATTTTCTTTGTCCGCTGGAACTCCTTCGTCCGATTTGCTCAAGGCGATTTCAGTCTTCCATCTGTAGGTACCTTCGCGTGTGCCCCGAGGCTCAACCACTTTTTTTTTTTTGGACCAGTAGAAATTGAGAATACTTCAGCGTGTGACCCGATGCATCAACTCACCTCTCTTTGATATGAATTGATATTGAACAGAAATTTAAAGACAGAAATTAAATACCTCAGCATGCCCCGAGGCTCAACTCACCTCTTGCATTATGAGTTGATTTTTAAACAGAAGTTTAAAGACAGAAATTAAATACCTCGGCGTGCCGAGGCTCAACTCACTTCTCGCATTATGAGTCGATTTTGAGCAGAAATTGAAAAACAGAAATTAAATGATAGAACTTAAATACCTCGGCGTGTCCCGAGGCCCAACTCATCTCTCGCATTATGAGTTGATTTTCAAACAGAAATTTAAAGACAGAAATTAAATACCTCGGCATGCCCCGAGGCCCAACTCACCTCTCGCATTATGAGCTGATTTTTGAACAGAAATTTAAAGACAGAAATTAAATACCTCGGCGTGCCCCGAGGCCCAACTCACCTCTCGTATTATGAGTTGATTTTTTTTTTTGAACAGAAATTTAAAGACAAAATTTGAAAACGCCTCAGTGTGCGTCCTGAGGAGTTGATTCAAACAGAAACAGAAACTGAAAACGCCTCAGCGTGCGACCTGAGGAGTTGATTCGAACAGAAATTGAAAATGCCTCAGCGTGTGACCTGAGGAGTTGATTTTTGCGAATAGAAATTGAAGAACAGAAACTAAAATGTCTCAGCGTGCGACCTGAGGGGTTGACTTTAGAAATTTAAAATGCCTCAGCGTGCGACCAGAGGAATTAATTTTGGAAAGCGTATCATCTGGTGGTATTTGGATGCCTTCTCTCCTTGGTTCGGTGCAATTATTGTCAAAACTTCTTGCTTTACTGGTGTACCTGTATATATTATGCGTGATGATGTCATGATATGCATGTGTCTGTCTTAAATGATTATGCCAGGTATCTCGGGCTCGTTTGTCATGTGCCCCTTCTTGTTATGATTCTCATGATGACCTGCATTCACTGCTTCATCCCTTGACTTTCCTCAGGCTTTGTACCCGTCTATAGGTTTTACGAGTAATTTGTGTTTCTCCTGTTTTTTTTTTTGCCCCTGTTGAACTTTGTCCTTGCTTTGAAGCTCCCGTACTCACCCAATTCTCATCCAGGTAATGCTCCATATTCTTTTCGTTTAGAGTGTGTAGTCTCACTATCTATCTCCAAAATGAAACATAAATAAAATGCATGAAAATGGTGGAGTAGGTATGAAAGGCGTTCCTCGTATCTATATTTGTTTCAAAGGCAACAAGCAAAGAAAATTGACAAGGTATGACTCGATTAAGGAAGCATTATAAAAGAAAAACAAGTTCAGTTGTGGTAAGTGCTCTAGATATCCGACGTATGAACTTCTCCATGTTTCTTCATCACGAATCTTTTCGAGCAAGCTTTTTCATGTAGAAGATTCTTGAGTTTTGAGTCCGCTTCAATGCTATGATCTTCTTTGTTCAACCCATTCCAAACTTGCTTCCTTAGGATGCCCTTCCGGGTTTTCATCCTAAGCCTTCTCCGTTTATTCGGACGCCTTTTTCATCGATTTTTTTTTAAGGGTAATATTTCTTTACGGCGTCTGAGTTCACCGGGTTTGGAACCTCCTTCCCGTCCATTTCAGTGAGAATCAAAGCTCCACCTGAGAAAGCTCTCTTTACGACGTATGGTCCTTCACAATTCGGTGCCCATTTTCCTCGAAAGTCCTTTTGTATAGGGAGAATCTTCCTCAATACGAGTTCTCCTTCACGAAATTCCCTTGGTCGCACCTTCTTGTCATGGGCTGCGATCATTCTTCTTTGGTACATCTGTCCGTGACAAATTGCTTTCAAGCGTTTTTCTTCGATCGATTGGTTGGTCATGTCATCGAGCTTGAACCTATTCAGATTCTTCTAATTTTGACTCCATTAGGATTCGTAAAGAGGGGATCTCCACTTCGATGGGCAGCACAGCTTCCATTCCATAGACTAGAGAGAAATGAGTTGCCCCCGTAGAGGTCCGCACACATGTGCGATACGCATATAGGGCAAATGGTAGCTTCTCGTGCCAGTCTTTGTACGTCTCCGTCATTTTCCCAATGATCTTCTTGATATTCTTGTTAGCGGCTTCTACTGCTCCGTTCATCTTTGGACGATAGGGTGAAGAATTATGATGCTTTATTTGAAATTGCTCGCACACTTCCTTCATCATCTTATTGTTCAGATTTAAAGCATTATCTGAAATAATTCTTTCAGGCAAACCGTATCGGTATATGATCTCCTTTTTTAAGAATTTGCATACTGCCGTCCTTGTCACATTTGCAAACGAAGTAGCTTCTATCCATTTTGTGAAGTAATCTATGACCACGAAAATGAATCGATGTCCATTGGAAGCCTTTGGGGAAATTGGCCCTATAACATCCATGCCCCACATAGAAAAAGGCCACGGAGAAGTCATGACGTGAAGAGGTGAAGGTGCTGCATGAATTTTATCGCCGTAAACTAGGCATTTGTGACACTTTCGTGCGTAACTAATGCAGTCGCTTTCCATTGTCAACCAGTAATAACCGAGCCTCATAATCTGCCTAGCCATAGTGAAGCCATTGGCGTGTGTTCCACAAACTCCTTCATGGACCTCTTGAGTATCTTTACGCTTCAACAAGATCTACACATCTCAAGAGCATTTGATCTTTCCCTCTTTTGTATAAGATGTTTCTATCGAGAACAAATCCCGCTGCCAGTCTTCTGATCGTTATTTTGTCGTTCTCGTTTGCTTGCTCGGGGTATCTTTAATTCTTGACATATTCTAAGATATCATGGAACCACGGTTGTCCATCTGCCTCATTTTCAATACTGAAACAGTGTGCAGGGGCCTCATATATGCTCATTTGGAGAGGCATTATTTACGTTTTCGGTTTGCTTTGAACATTGAAGCCAAGGTGGCTAGGGCATCACCAATTAATTTTCTTCCGTGGGAAGTAATTAAAAGTCACTTCTTCGAATTCTTCAACCAATTCCGCAACAAGATCACGATATTTGACCAACTTTGAATCTCTTACTTCCCAATCTCCACGGATTTGGTAAACTACCAACGCCGAGTCCCCAGAGACTGCTAAGACTTTGACGTTCCGCTCGATAGCTGCGCGAAGTCCCATGATGCAAGCCTCATATTCTGCCATGTTGTTGGTACAGAAGAAATTTAATCTGGCAGTAAAGGGGTAATGATCCCCTTCTGGTGATACTAAGATTGCTCCAATCCCATGCCCCAACGCATTGGACGCTCCATCAAAACTCATCTTCCATGATCTCTCTTTCGATGATTCACATTCTTTTTCTGTAATGCATATCAAGTCTTCATCTGGGAAGTTAAATCTCAATGGCTCGTATTCCTCTGTTGTTCGAGTTGCTAGGAAATCGGCTATTGCACTTCCTTTAATCGATTTTTGGCTCACGTATATGATGTCATACTCCGATAGTAGGATCTGCCATCGTGCCATTCTTCCCGAGAGTGCAGGTGATTCCATCATGTATTTTATTGGGTCCAGCTTTGAAATCAACCATGTCGTGTGATACAGCACATATTGTCTAAGCCTCCGGTCGCCTGCACTGACGAGCACAAATGAAATTTTTCGATCGATGGGTACTTTGCTTCATACTCGTGAATTTCTTACTAAGATAATAGATCGCTTGTTCCTTTTTTTTCCGACTCATCATGTTGCCCCAAGACACAACCCATTGAGTTTTCGAACACAGTCAGATATAGTATTAGCGGTCTTCCGGGAGTTGGTGGTACTAGCACCGGGGGACTAGATAAATACTGCTTTATCTTGTCAAAAGCCTCTTGACATTCCTCGTTCCATTCTCCGGGATTGTGCTTTCGAAGGAGTCAGAAAATCGGGTCACACTGCTTGGTGAGTTGAGAAATGAATCGAGCAATGTAGTTCAGTCTTCCTAGAAATCCTCTGACTTCTTTTTGTGTACGCGGGGGTGGTAGTTCTTGTATGGCCTTTATTTTATCCGGATCAACCTCGATACCTTTCTTGCTGACGATAAATCCCAATAATTTTCCCGAGGTAGCCCCGAAGGTACATTTGGCAGGGTTAAGCTTTAGTTGGATTTTTCTCAGTCTTTCGAACAGTTTACGGAGGTTTCCCACATGCTCTCTTTCTCCTCGAGATTTAGCGATCATATCATCGACATAGACTTCTATTTCCTTGTGCATCATGTCGTGGAACAATGTTACCATGGCTCTTTGATATGTTGCCCGGTATTCTTTAGGACCGAAAAAGATTACTTTGTAGCGAGAATGTCCCCACATCGTCGTGAACGTAGTTTTCTCCATATCCTCGGGAGCCATCTTGATTTGATTGTGGCGAAAATCCATCCATGAAGGAGAAAAATGAATTCTTTGCCGTGTTATCTACCAATGTATCAATGTGTGGCAACGGAAAATTATCTTTAGAGCTTGCTTTATTGAGATCACGGTAATCTATGTACATTCGCACTTTGCCATCTTTCTTTGCACTTTGGGACTATATTAGCCACCCATTACGGATATCTAGAGATTTGTAGGAAACCAAAGATCGAATTGTTTCTTGACTTCTTCTTTTATTTTTAAGAGCATTTCGGGCCTCATCCGCCTTAACTTCGTTGGATTGGCTTGCATTACGGTTTTCACGGAAGTCATGGACCACTATATCTTCATTTAAGCCGGCATATCTTGATACGACCATGCGAACACGTCTTTGTACTCGTGAAGCAAGGTGATCGATCGTGTTTGGTGTCTTCGACATGGAAGTCCCGACTTTTACCTCTTGCTTCTTTTCTTCATTTCCTAAATTCATCATCTCGATCGATTCTTGATAGGGCAGGATCTATTTATCCTCTTGTTCTACCATTCTCAGTAGGTCTGGGGAAGAGACATAATCTTCGGCATCTTCTTCAGTCTCGAATTCCCCCACACAAATAGCTTTCTCGAAGTCGATTTTAGGACTTGTAACAGATTGTTCGCGTCGTTGATATCTCGAGCACACTGAAAAGTAGAAAAAAAAAGAAGACTATAGAGGACATCAAGGTATCGGGTCCTATAAACGTGACATGATGGTATGGAATATATAGGGGACGGTAAAGAATGAATATGGAACCGATGAGAATGAAAAGAACACGACGAAATGCATCTTTATTCATGTTTCATTTAAAAGCTAGATAGACAAAATGAACTCTTATAACAGATTCCCCTACAGCTCAGGGGCATACAAAAAGTTAATATTGAGCATTACTTCGGAGGGGATTTGGAAACTACAAGGAGGTCCATGGCAGTCCAATTGTTCAAAGTGAATCCTGGAGGACATGGGCGTATCATCGAAACATCTCCAATCGCATCATCCCTTTTGTCTATAACATTTATACTAACATTCTAGAGACTCCTTTCGATTGACAACATCATGTTTGGTAGACTATCTCTTCCCGGGTACATCATTCCTGTCGATGTAAATGTCTTCAACAACGGAGGATTCATTATAGGCTCGGTCCAATTCCGTCCCCGAGGCTTTTGCGATCCTCCTTTCTTGATCTTTACGCCTTTGTTTTCTTATTTGTTGGGCATCCGGCTTGAACCCTAAACCGTATCTTGCCTTGTGATGTCGCGGCTTTAGCGCTACGGCCATTCCTTGCTTGATATTTTCCTAAACTCTTTCCTGCCGGCGCGCTTTTTCCTGATCAACTTGATTCCCATCTTGGTGTTTCTTGTGGTTTGGGTGTAGGTGCCTTGTCTCTCTTCGGCGACAAATGTAAGCGTTAATAAATTCGAAGGAGCGAAAGGAACATTCAGTGCGTCTTTGTTCGCCGACGCCAAGTGCGTCGGTAGAGAGTGAGGCGATGATATCTTCTTCACCATCGATCGTGATCAAGCGGTTATCCATAATAAGTTTTATTTTCTGATGGAGAGATGAAGGGATTGCTCCAGCGGAGTGGATCCAGGGCCTTCCTAAGAGGCAATTATATGAAGGAACAATGTCCATGACCTGGAATTCGATATTGTATGTACACGGGCCCACCTCCAGGGGGATCTCGATTTTTCCCATAACTTCCCACCGTGTTCCATCAAATGCCCTTACCGCAGAGTGACACGGCCTCAGGTAAGACATGTCGAAGGGCATCCTAGACAGTGTAGCCAACGGCATGACATTGAGTGCGGACCCGTTGTCAATAAGCACATGCGGTATTATATATCCTTTGCACACAGTTGTGATGTACAATGCTTTAACAGAGCCCCTACCATTTGGTGGTATTTCATCGTCACTGAAGGAGATAAAATTATCCGCGTTTAAATTGTTCACCCACCTATCGAGTTTTTCAATAGGTACGTTGCTTGGTACGTACGCTTGGTTTAACACCTTCAGTAAAACGTTTCGATGTGGCTCGAGTTCAACAACAAGGATAATCATCGAGATTTTTGCGGTTGTTTATTAATTTTGCTCCACGATATTGTATTCATTGTGCTTAATAAACTTTAAGAATTCTGTGCTTCATCCTTGTTTCTTTGGCTCCTTAGTTCCTTGTTCGGATTGTATTTCAATCTCACCTCGACCTCGTGTATTGGTGCCTTCCCTTTCTGACTCGTGCCAATGGCTTTTTTCTTTGTCTCAACCACCTCAGGGGAATAGCACCTCCCACTGCGGGTAAAATGCCCCACCTCATTTGATGTTTCCGATCGTGGCTCGGGCGTGGTGACGCGGACATCATATTTCCAAGGCACCGCCTTACTATCCTTGTATGGGAAAGGGGAAGGTACTTGGATTATCATTTTTGGTTTCCTCTCTTCCTTCTTTGCCTCGTAATAGATTACTAAAGGCCGATCGGCGCTGTAGGGAGGGCCTGATGATTGGCCTTCGGATGCATATATATCCTTTCCATCAGTCTCTTCCATCTTATTGCGGATTTCTACCTCCTTATTGTCCATCATGCCCTGAAGCAGCTCTTTGAACTTCTCGCAAGATTGAATGTGGTGTCCCTCTATGCCATGAAAGACGCAAAAACTTGGACTCTTCATGCTTTCCTCCTTGAAACTCTTGTCGAGCATGCCCTTCTTAATCATTACTTTCCAGACCTTCTCCAAGGGTGTTTTTATCTCAGAGACACAACGCTTGGCTCGCCATCTGTCCTCCTGTGTTGCCATATTCACGTTCCCTACAGTATGGTTAGGGAGCGGATTTCCAGCCATATTCCCGGTACCGTCAAACCGTAAAATCCCTGCATCGATAAGACCTTAAACTCTCCTCTTGAAGGCTATACAATTGTCTGTAGAATGCCCCTGGTTCCCGACGTGATACATGCAATTAGCATTGGGATCGTACCACTTTGAGAATGGAGGCTTCAATGGTGCCATGTAATGTGGGGAGATTAATTGTTTTTCTAATAATTTTGGGCACAACTCTCCGTATGACACAGGGATAGGGGTAAACTGGGGTCTTTCAGGATTGGGTTTTGCTGGTCTTGGTTCGCTTTTGGGCAGACTTGGGACAGGCGCGGTATTTGGTGGGAATATAGCGAATGGTCTTTGATTGTCGATGGCATAGATGGGGTAAGGAGGGGGTGTTTGATAGTAAGGGCTTGGTGGTGGAAAATAGAAATTCGGCGGTGGACGAAACTGAGGTCGTGGCTGGGTCGAATATGGGTTAGGAGCATAGAGGCTCCCAGTCCCCACCATATGGGCTTCGGGTTCTTTCTTTTTTACGGGTGCTGGCCTTTTTGAACTTTCAGGACCCTCTATTCTTCCACTTTTGATGCCGTTTTCGATGAGTTCCCCAGATATTACGAGGTCGGCAAAGTCTTTTGTGGCATTTCCCACCAGTTTGTCGTAGAATGGCGCCTCAAAGTATTGATAAAAGGATCACATTACTTCACTTTTAGTTAATGGGGCTCGACTTGACCGAGAGATCCTCCATCTCTGAGCGTATTGTCTGAAGATCTCCGTTGGCTTCTTTTCCAACATTTGTAGCGTCAGCCGGTCGGGAGCCACGTCAGAAACATGCTTATATTGTTCACAAAATGCAGTTGCCAGGTCCTTCCATGACCGAATCTTCTCTGCGTGCTAAAGTCGATCATACCATCGAGGTGATCCGATCAAGCTATCCTCGGAAGCGATGTATTAGCGGCTTGTCCTCATTCAAGTGTCCACCATTTTTCGATGAGAACATAATAAGATGGGCCTTCGGGCATCTCGTTCCCTCATACTTTTCGAAATCTGGTGTCTTAAACTTCGGAGGCAGGACTAGATCGGGCACCAAACTAAGGTCTTTGGCATTTAGTGTAGAGAAGGCTCCAATACCTTCCACTGCCTTGAGTCTTTCCTCTAGACTCTTATATTTTTCTTCAGCATCATGGCCATCCCTCTTTAACTTAGCTATTTCCATCGGGTCATCCAAATCTGGAACAATTGGATTAGCAGAATTATCTCCAGCGTTTGATACGTATATACCTTGCCCTAGATGTATAGGTGGGATGGGTTGTTGGTCCGGGCCTACTGGGTTCCCTTGAGGATATTGTGTTGCGTGAGCGTGGGGTGGCGTGAATCCCGGAGGATAGGACGGGTCTTGATTAATTCTCGAATAGGGCTCCGTAATATCAGGACCCTGCACGACTCCTTTTCCTTTGGTCAGAACTGCCAACATTTCCATCATCTTAGTCATTTGATCCTTATGCTCTCGTGTTTCCTCTTGGGATCTTATCATCAGATCCCTTGCTTCTTGCTGCGACTTGGCTAACTGTTCTTGCAGTTCTTTTTGGATTTTTTCCATCCTTTCGAATTTCTCATTAAGTTCAACGTCTATAGCTCTAGTTCTTAGACGTGTCCTATAGGGATGATGTGATTCCAGATTCGCAGTGACGTAGCTGCGAATTATACGATTTTAAGCTTAGTGAATGGTTAAGGTGATATGATGTCAATGTATGCAATGCAAATGTATGGTATGAATGCAAAAAGGTGTCAACTCTGATTCAATTCCTCATAGGAAACTTCCTTAGAAAACAAAGCTCTTTACATAAAACAGATTACAAAAACGGCCTTGCTCTAGCACCTAAGGCCTTAATCTTCGTCAGTAAGGAAGCTAATTTTTGTCCACGATCTGACTGTGTCTCGAACTGTATGCTTAATGTGTCTGCTTGTATGGCTAGAGCTTGTAAATATTCAGCTATCTCTCGTGTCCGGATTATAGCCTCCCCCATGAGGTAATCTCTATCTCTGACTTGATCTTGGGAATGGGACAGCTCCGCTTCCATTCTTTCTTCTTTTTCTTTTAAATACCCGATATGATCCTGACAGTTCTGCAGCTCCATTTCTAACTCTTCTGTCTTCCTCTTTATTTCTTCGATTCTACTCAAACTCGCCTTTAACTCTTTTGCCGAGTTACGGTTTCGATAATAGTCTAGAGATAATTTTTCCAACTCTGCCACCCTTGTCTTAAATTCGTTTCTTCTATTTTGGCCTTCTGATATTTGCTTTTCCAGGATCTCATTTTGAACCTTTATTTCTTGAAATTTTCTTTCCCATTGATCGGTCTTAGCTCTTTCCTCTTGTAACTCTTGTCGCCATTGGCTCGACGTCTTTCCTAGTCCGGCGGTTCTCATTGAGAGACGCATCTTCTTGTAGTGCATCTTCAGGTCGCCTCGGTCTTCCTCTATCCTTCTTTTCTCCTTTCTTAGTTTCTCAGCTTCTGATTTTTGTCCATCTATGTCTAACTTGAGGAGCATCTTTTCTTCTTCTAACTGTTCAATTTTCTTTTCAAGCTCTGAACTTCGCTGTAAATCTTGCTTTATAATTTCTAATTCTGTTGGTATCATTCGCAACCGTTCTTCCAAAGACTGATCATCATTCGGACTTGGTCCCGGGATATTATCATTGATTCTCTTGCTTAGCCATGCTTTGTATTGAAGTTGTCGTTTACCGCGTAGCTAGCCTCTTCATTTGACGTGTTTGTTTCCAAGCATTTGCCGTTTCCTTAATCTTCTTCTTGTAACCCTCTCCCGTATAAGAGAACTTGCTTCGGTTTAACCCATGTGTTGTTGCGCAGACGAATCGTCTAGATCGGTATTGTCTTTGCCGCTAGTAATGGGGCATACCCAATGACTCCCAAATTCGGGTAGAGGTACCCGGTTGAAGTCTCCGCATCTATAAAGAATCTCTCCGTGCATCATCCAGGAGCTCTTCACTCAATGTCTTTTCCTTGAAGGTTACGAAAAATTGCCATCCATCCTCTTACGTTATGTCCTCTCTTCTCGACATAGCCGCTTCCTCTTTTATTGGTGAATAGTCTCTATGAAAAGGTCGACAAGAGACTTTATCCATCTTAGAAAATGCCCATGAAACCACACCATCGATGGTAATGTATGCGCATCCAATAAACCTTCCTCTCTCCGCTCTCTACGCATGCATTTAATGACCTAAAAGTTTCCGCTAGAATTGCTGGGACAGGTGTGACTTGCTTATCCAATCGGTCGAACAGATCCACCACCGCTTCATCTATGTGCCTCAGAGCCTTTGGGAAGATGACTAAACCGTAAAGGCTTAGGGCGAAAATATCAACCTTCCTTCCCATGTCAGGGTGTGTCGAAATCAGATCCCTTAAATTCACCCAAGGAAAACATCTCCCTTCACCTTTCTGTTGAATCTTGGCCGAGATCCACTGTTCACTCATTCCCGTAATCTTCGTCAATTTCTTTGCCAAAGGAGGGACATAAGCAGGCCTAATATAGACTTTATCGACTTGCATCTCGGGAATACGAAGTAAAGTGGTATATTCTTCTATTGTTGGCACCAAATCCACTTCTCCAAAAGTAAAGCAACTGTATGCGGAATTCCAAAATTGGACCATACCCCGAAACAAGTGTTTATCTATTTTGACATCCAACAAGTGAGATATATCACCATAACGGCGGTAGAACATCTGTTTAGCTTCGTCTTCCCAATGGGTCCAGATATCCCGCAATTCTTGAAGCTCATTTTGCGTCATGCTAACACGGGTGAAGTCCCACAGTTCTGACGTATGACCATTGACTAAGCTATCTCCTTCTTCGGATTGCAACTTTTCTGACCATGTGCGCACGGCCGCATTGTCCTCTACTTTATCAAGAAAGTCGTTTTCCATAGCAAACTTCCTATTTTGGCAACCGGGCAGAAATTGACACCTCTATTGTATGGAATGACATGCAAATCAAAACAGAACAACGCAAGTCGATCTTGCATAGTCACACAAGCAAAATATCATTAAATGCTTATCAAGATGGCAACCGTATCTAGGGTAGGCTCACAGGGGTTCTATATGGAATTCGGTTCTACAGAGGGGTACTTGAACCAGCAGATTCCTCGATCCTTACCCATTATAGGCTCATACGGACCGAGTTCGGTTCAGGGGGATACATTTCCCTACGGCCATGCGGAGGTGAAAACCTCACGAAACACGTAGGTACGGATGTCTCCCGGAAGTAATCCACTAGCTCATGCGGAGGTGAAAACCTCACGAAAGCTTAGTTTCTTACTCCCACTTAAAGGTGTAACCGACGGTCATGCAATGCAATGCCAAAATATTTCACGGGACTCGACACGATGGCACAAATAAATGCATCAAAGAGAAACATGATTTTTCGAAGACAATTTTCCAAATTTTCAATCAAAAGGACAAAAATCAATCAATTTACGGCCTGACTCTCGAACGTCCCCAGTGGAGTCGCCAAGCTGTCGTAACCATTTTTTGACAAAAAGGGAATCGAACTTGGGTTTTGAAAATGGATAAAACGGGAGTCGCCACCGACCTTTTGTTAGGTGTGATCGGATCACCTTTGTTTTAATAAAACGTTTCGGTTTACTAAAACAGTGTTTCTGATCTGCGAAAGTTTAAGAAAATAGGTTCGGGAGTCGGTTACGTGTGAGGAAGGATTAGCACCCTCACAACGCCCAAAATCGGTACCAAATTGATTAATCAATGTCCTAATGTTGAAAATATTTAAAAAAAAGAATTAAAAGAATGGATTAATTGAATCAGGATTGAATCTTAAGATAACCTCGTTTCGAAAGAATAAAAGTATTATACCCAACACGTTAGGATATAATACCCTTATATTTCGATATCAAGTTCATCTTCGACAAGAAAAGGATATTTGATCATTTAGTCGAACGAAAAGATCGACACCCAACACGTTAGGGTGTAATTTTTCGACCTTCTAAACGCACAAATAGTACCTCTTTTGTATAAATAAAAATAAGTCGGATTGTGATTTACAACCGTTGATCCACATGAAATGGTGAAGACGAGAAATTAACAACACATGATGATAAAAGATGTAACAATAAAAACAATAAGAGATAATATAAAAATAGTAACAATAAATAAATAAAAAACTAAAAATGTTAGTAGCTATAGAGAAAATATTAAGTATAAAAGTAGTAATAATAACAATAATAATAATAATAATAATAATAATAATAATAACAATAGAAAATATGTACGAAGATAATATAAATATGGTGGTAGTATATAATAATACAGTATAATAATAAAAATAAAATAACAATGACAGTGATACGAAATATATACAATATACTAATATAGTGATAATAATAATAATTAATAATAATAATAATAATAAAGTTAGTTAAACAAAATAATAGTAAAATATATACATAAAAAATATAATAATAACAATAGTAGTAATAATAATAATAATAATAAATATGTACAATATAATAATAATAGTATAATAATAATAATAGTAATAATAAAATAATATAATATATATACAACATAATAATGATATAAATATGGTGATAATAATAAATATATAAATAATATAATAATACTAATATTGAAGATATTAAACAATGATAATATATTAAATAAGATTAAAAAGATTACAAAATAACTAAGAAAGGATCAAATTGCATCTAAAATGAAAGTTTGGGGTCAATTCGAAATAAAATATAAAGAGAAAGGGCCTATTAGAAGTGCTCGCAAAAAGGGATGTACCAAAATGGACAATAACCCCTTTTTTCAAAATACATTGCATCAGATGGACCCAATTGAAATCTGAAGCAAAGTTTTGGGCCAAATTAAAAATACCAAAAAACTTAATCGCAAAGCCAAGAAAACGCGGGAGGACCAAAAGCGCAATATACCCATTAATTAAAAACACGCGGATCCTCCTTAGCGGGTCGGGTCAAAAACGGGTCATAATCAAAACGACGTCGTTTTGGGTGTTTTAGGCCAGCCCCAAAACTACGTCGTTTTGATGGGCTATATAAGGCCAAAAATCCCAAAAAAAAAATTATTTCCTCACTTCTCTTAAAAAAAAAATTTTGCTCTCCCTTTTTTCTCTGCAGGGAAGAGAGTCGGAGAGATTTCCGGCGAGGGGGATCGTCGCCGGCCACATCGCCAACTACCGTCGACGACATGCATGCCTGCATGCGCATTGCGGTGGTTAAAAAGGTAAAAACTTTATTTTTTTTTGTTTTTTTATATTTTTTAATAATCTTTATATGTATGTATATCTATATTTATTTAAAGATAAAAAACCGAAATGAAAAAAAAGAATTATAAAAAAAATGCGAAACCACCTTCGGATGTTCGGATCTGTCGTTCTCCCTTTGATTTTTTTGATTGAAAAAATTTTTTTGTTTAGATTTCTCGCTATTTTTTTTGAGACTTTTTTTATTGATTGCCAAAAAAAAGGTCCTTGTCATACAAATATTGAATGGCTTTTATAGCTATTTTACAAAAAAATTTTTATTCTCTATTTTGTCTTCTTTGCAGGTGGATGGAGCAAATGGAGTAGGTGAGGAAGATAGTGGAGGCAGAGATAGGTGGGGGAGCGGCGCCACTTGTGTTGGGGTTTTTTTTTTTTTTTTGCCTTTTTCTTATTTTTTTGGTAGTGGGTTGTTTTATTGGGTTTTATGGGTTTGGGTTTAATTGTATTGAACTGTAATTTTGGGACATTTTATTTATTTTTGCTGGATTTGGTTTGTGAATGGGCCCACGGGTTTGGGCCCTGGGTTAATGGACCCGGGCTAAAATTGGTAATTACACCAACCATGTCCGGAGATCTGTTGGTAAAGATGACATCTGAGATTCAAGCCTCGCGAACCTCTGCTTGAATCTTCGCAATTCTAACTCATGAGCTGCATATTTAATTTGAAATCACTATTTTAAAAACAACAAAAAATATGATACGTAATTTTTGAAATAAATACAAACAAAAATTTTTTACCCATGTTCACGAGTTCTTTTTTCCAATATTTATTCTTATAATCTCTGTGGAAGTTTGCCGCGATGTGCCGAATGCAATAAACAGACCTCCACAGAACCCCCGATCGCCTTATCACAGCAAGTAATCCTTTCGATCTATCTGATACAAATGTTGTCTTCTCTGACAACATGCCTCCTCAGATTTCTGAAGAAAAATTCCCAAGACTTAAAGCACTCACGCTCCATGAACAACTCAACCAGGCTGAGATTTTCTATCTCAGGGTGGCAATAAATTGCTATCAGTGTCCTTAGATCATCATCATCTTCAAGCTCCATTTCTGAGAACTTGAGCGGATCAGTTGAAACCGGAAATTTATAAAACAGTCTCAACATTTGCTTTCCACAACGAGTTGCTATCTTTGTACTGATTTTTCGTTTTAAATCCGCCAACAAAACACGCTTGTTAAATCTCATTCCTAGTTTTTCCCGATTTTAAAATACACAACCTTCTTCAGTTGTATTTATCATTTCTCTATCAAAATGAACATAAACAAATAAAATTTGGGAACTCATCTTAAAAAAATTTTACTTCCTTCTCAACAAAGAAAAAACTAAAATTTTTAGTCTCGCTTTTCAACTAATAAAGCAAAGAAAAAGCAAACAAAAACTAGAATGGAAGATAAAATACCTATATATATCTGATAAATTTGGTGCCGGTCATCTACTTGCCAGCACCCAAAAAAAAATTTTTTTTTTTTTAAAATTCACTGGTGCCGGCTATCAGTGTCCTAAAGTCAAAAAAAAAAAAAATTTACTCTGGTGCCGGCCAATACATGCCCAGCACCCAAATTTTTTTTAAAAAAAATTTTAATGGTGCCGACCATCAGTGTACAAAAGTAAAAAAAATTATATTGAGACACGAAAAAAGTACTCTGGTGCCGGCCAATACGTGCCCAGCACCTAAAAATTTAATTTTTTTTTGTTTTTTACTTTGGTGCCTGCCAATAAGTGCCCAGCACCCAAATTTTATTTTTTACTTTACATTTCTGGTGCCGACCAATACATGCCCAGCACCCAAATTTTTTTTTTAACTCTAGTGACAGCCATTACATGGCCAACACCCAAATTTTTTTTTTACAAAAAAATTTTAATGGTGTCGGCCATCAATGTACAAAAGTAAAAAAATTTGCATTGGGACACAAAAAAAATATATGGTGCCGGTCATCTATAGGCTAGCACCAATTTTTTTTTTTTTTACATCTCTGGTGCCAGCAATTACAAGGCTAGAACCAATTTTTTTTTAAAATACTGGTATTTTTGTATACCAGTATGATACGATTTAAAAAAAAAACCTTGTGCCGACCATTGGGTTCCCAAAGTCAAAAAAAATCAATTTTTTAAAGCATGACACAATCATCAGGCAATCATGGGGTCAAAACACTAGGTAGTACCGGCCATTGTTCCCAAAACCCCATTCTACATTTCAGGTTATTTTAGTAATTGTTTTTTAACTTGAGTCATTTTTGTAAATATCAAAATCTTTTAGGTTAGTTTGGTAAAATAGGCTTTCATTAAACTATGTTAATTATAATTAATCTAATTAAACCATAATTAAATAAACATTAATCAAAATTAAATCAAGTAGACTGGATAGTTTAGCCATTTTAAAATGGTCTAATTGTTCAATTGGTCCTTCGATTAATTAAAAATGTATAACGATTAATTTTTATAAATTTTACAATTTAGTCATTATACCTTAATTAACTATCAATTTGACAAAATTAAGGGATCGAACTTTATTTAACCTTTATACTAACCATGTAAATGTTAAATATTAATACTTTCGGACTTGGACATCGGAAATGGGGTTTCGAAACTACTGTTTTCGACACCACTGAAAAACAGATTGTTAATAATGCAAAATGATATAAATATGTAGCAAATAAATGGTTCTCAAATCATATAATTACAAACCAGAAATTCCGACCTACTCGTCGAAGACTTTAGATTTTCCTTTCCCTCTCGACGAATCCGAGTCGACGTTAGCTACAAATTAACATAAACATACAACATTATCAATATATAGTCAATTTACAACCAATAATCAATTTATACCAATTTTGCAATTTATTCAAAACTCCAAATTGAAATTTAAACTATGGTCCATTAGGGACCCCTTATTTATTATTTCTACATTCAATTTTACATTTTATTCAATTTAGTCCCTATAACACGAAAATATCAATTAAATTTATAATTTAGTCATTTTTCACATCTAAGCTTAAAATCTATCAATTTAACACCTAAAACTTCAAGAACTCAATAATAAAAACTTTCAAAACTTTAACAATTTCACAAATTGGTACATTGGCTAGTAAAATCAAGCTCTCGTAACCTCAAAAACATAAAAATTACAAGAAAATGACTAAATTGCACTAATGAATTCTTAGTCGAAAGCTTCAAGCTCCAACCTAGGTTTTTTTTCTTTCTTAATTTCAGTTTTTGGGGAAGAAGAAGTTCTTCTTTTCCCCCACTAATATATATACCTATAAATAGTTTTAAGACATAATTGCATAAAATACTCTTAACATTTTTGGGTTTGAACACTTAACTTTTTTTTTTATTGACACCTTTAACGTTATAATTTTTTCAAAAATTAGCCTAATTTTAAAGTAAACATGAGTTAACCGTCAATCAAACGGTAGATCAATGGAGTAGCCTATGTGGCATGCTACATAAGCACGATGTCATAGATGACATCATCAATACAACTGATCTTTTTTTAGATTTTCTTTCTTCTCTCTTTCTCTCTTCCCCTCTATATGCTATTACAATAAAAAAACACACACACCAACATTTTCATCAAAACCCACACCTGCATTTCACTCTATACAAATCAAATCAGTATTCATGATTTCGAAAAACAGCTGAATCTAATTAATCAAAAAGTAATCAGAGTTTCAAAGAGCAGCTGAATCTAATTTAAAAAAAATACAAATCAAATCACCATTCAAGGTTAAAAATAACAATGGTGCAACTGTCACGACTGCTATTCCGCAGTAGCAGCACAACCAATAACCACTGAAGACCTCAATAGCAATGTGAAAAAATTTCACATCAATAGCAGCGAGTTGATACAGTAAATAGCAGAATAAGGGAAAATAGAAGCAATTATGGTTTACCATTTTCGCTAAGTAGATAGCTTTAAAAAAAAATCTCCCTCTCAACAAATAGTGCACGAGATGAGACAGAGTAACAAGCAGTAGGATATAAAATAGAAAGTTGAATATAACGAATGATGTAGAGGCAAAGACAAATTTCATAATTGAAGTAGAATCTTCAAGTTAGGTTTATGGTTTAAAAAAATTACCTTATTTAATTCCTGACCTGTCGAAAAGTTGGAAGGCAGAAGACAACTCGCGACAAGCACTGGAGGAAGAGTGAAGGGGTAAGCAGTAGGATCAAAAACTTAAAATCAAATATAGCAGAGAGCAGATAACACAAACCTAACCGTAACTCAAAATCTCATGACTCAAGAAGGAAAAAAAAAACTTTAGGTTTAAGGTTTAAAAAATACCTTATTCAATTCCTAGGGGTGTTGATAAGTTGAACGGAGTTGGTTTAGGTGTGGGTTTTGATGAAAATGGCGGTGGATGTTTTTTTTTTTTTTTTTTTGTAGTAGCAATTAGAGGGGAAAAGAGAGAGAGAAGAAGAAAGAAGATCGAAAAAAAAAAAAAAGAATTTTGTTTTGATGGCATCATGTATGACATTATGCTTATGTGGCATGTCATGTAGGCTACTTCCTTTAATTACCATTTGAGTGACATTCAACTCATATTTACTTTTAATAATAGGCTGATTTTTGAAAAAATCATAATATTAAAGGTGTTAATAAAAAGAGGTTAAGGGTTCAAACCCAAAAACCCATAAATGTTGAGGGTATTTTATGCAATTATGCTTAGTTTTAAATAAACATGTTTTAAATTAATTAAATCTTAATTTAATTAAGCTAATGACATTGTTAAACCAACCGTCCACTATCAAATTTTTGACATGGTTTAATTTTTGTTTTAGACCTTAGGTTAATTGCAATTTAAGTCCTCGATTCATTTTTTAATTAAAATTTTATAGCGATTGAACTTTTATAATTTAGTCCTTGGGGCCCTAATTAAATGCAAATTCAACTAAATTACTTATACAAAATTCAATTTACCTATCTAATAACTTTTTAAATATTTTCTTTAATATTTACAGGCTTGGTTTATGAAAACGAGGTCCCAAAATCGCATTTTTCGACATAATTGGAAACTGAGTCATTACAACGTAGGTGAAGATCGTTTTGAAACTTTAGGGTGAAGATCATCTCCAACTCATCTCATCACAAAATTAAGCCTTGAAGAGAGCATGAATTTAAATTTTTTGGACTTCAGTCTTTGGCATATACTTAGGGATATGTTGGAAATGTTTTGGTTGATTTTAATGAAAGCTTTGGTGCTTTTGATTCATTTTGTAAATCTTGTAAATTGGTTTGGTATGATTTGGAATTGAGTAGAATTAGGTGATATTTAAGGTTCAAATGACATATTTGAATGGTTTATTGGGTATGTTTGAATGTTATAAAGGCTAAATTTGGTTGGTATATACCATATGAATGTTTCCATTAATGATAGGAAGAAAAAATTTTCTTAAGATTTAAGGTGGCAGGATTGAGGTTGTGACGTCAGGCCTTATGAAGTCGCAATGAGCTCAAGTCAGTGAGTGAGGTCGCAACATGGAATCCATGAAGTCGCAACCAGCATTGAAAGTTTGGACTTTGCATTTTGGTCCCTAAATGACCTTTGATAACCTTGGGAGCTTTCGTAAGCTCGTTTTAAGCTCAGATAAGTGTCTGAATCATATTTAATTGTATTTTAAGCTTAACAACTTGAAAAAAAATTAAATTGATTTGGAGTGATTGTAGTTGCTTCGGCAACGAATGTGACATCTCGGTACTTTAACCCGGTGATCGGGTCGGGTAATGATGTTGCAAGTATAATAATAAATATTAAAAATAATGATAAAATGTAAATAAAAAATTTTTGTAATTCAAGATTTATATCATTAAAAATATACTTTTAATCAATACTTACTTATCAAACATATTTTATAATTTAAATTAATGTTTTAATTGATGAAACAATACATAAATTAAATGCGTATTTAGAAGAGGTGCTAAAATTACATAATTCAGATGTGGCCTTTCTTTAAAATAAATGTTTGTAAAAAAAAAGTTTGTACAATTAATTTTTCATATAAATTTATCTACAAGGGTACATTTGTTTTGTGAAATATTAGATTATGTTATGTGATAATATTATGAAAATGTAAGATTATGGGTAGAATGCGAGATTATTTTGTTTAGTTTATTTGGTTGGGATATAAAATTTGAGTGTTTGGTTAAAGGAATGTAAGATTGCATAGAAACACATTTTACTTAATTGATCTTGTTATAAAATTTATTTATTTTAACAAGTTTAATTCCTTTAATATCTCAGGTTCCATATAATTATGAGAAATTATTACAATTATTACTTTTTTTATTATTATAATTTATATACAAATAAATAAATATATGATTTTAAAATAGATTTATGAATCATAATAAGAATAATTCGTGAAAAGTTACCGCAACAACTATAAATATATTTATAACCATAATTAATAATATATATATTTTCTTTTTTCTTACAAAATCAATCTAATTTTAATTTTATTTCTACTATTATTAAATAACATCAACTCAATCATGCAACATAATTTATTATAAAAAATATTTATGTCTTTCAATAATTTTCTTAATTCTTTAAAATTAAATTATAATTTTAAAAAAAACTCACAATTGATGAGCGATTAAATAAAAAGATCTACTATTCTTTAAATTCTTTTAATTGTCCTATATAAGGTTTAACCATACCCATTTTTTCATTTTAAATTTGGTTTCTGGTGGGTTCCACACTACACACAACAGAACACTGGAGCAGCCATGCTGGACCCATGCCGCTATGAAACATTGGGTTATTAGAGGTGTGTCCAGTCGCGTTAAAGCAGCCGATCACACACCACCCACTTTTCGGAAAAAATAGATGGGCGGCTGATGGGCCCCGCTAGAATCGGTGATCGTGCAGCTGACTCCCCAACCAAAGACAACTAATCAGATGCTTCCATCTCTGCATCTCCATTGGAGGTGTATGGAGACTTATTTGAGGATGCATGCATCTGAGTTTAATTTGTACTGATAATTTTTAAAATTTAATAAAAAAGGAAAACTAATTATTATCGAAGTATTAATTACTGGGTCTAATTTTTTCTCTTTTACTTTCCAAATTTTACTACCTATCTCATTGCCAATTGAATTATGTTAAATTTAAATACGAGATTTAATTTGAACATTAAAATTCTGCATACTCAAATTAATAGAAATGAATTAATAACATTACTAATTAGACTCTAATTTTCAAATTATAATTAGTTATCAAATTCTTGAAATATAAAAGGGAAGGACTAAATTTGAAAACTCTAACAGGTTTAGGGACTAAAGATAAAATTAAACTTATTTACTCTGCGGTCTTTGATTATCCAGTCCAGCCCACTTTTAAAGAAAAAAAAAAAAAAAAAAAAAAAACAGTAAACTAAAGACGAGTTTCAAAGCCTCTCTCTATTTTTCTCCTCTTTCTCTGTCTTTCATTGACATCGATCTCCTCAGTTTCTGAGCTATCAATTTCAAACAAGATTCAATGGGTACGTTCTCGCATCGCATCGCATCGTCTCATCTTATTCTTTTCTTTTCCCATTTCTGTTTTGCCTTATTATTTTCTCTCTGTTTATAGCTGTTTTAAGTGATCCGTTCCTTCCTTTGTTTAGTTAATTTTTTTCGGTTTCTTGTTTAATTTCTATGATGTAACTGAACCAGAGCGTTTTAGCATCAGCGCCGCCTTAATAATTTTGTTCTTTTACTATTAGTTACTGAGCGATGCGATCTCTTTTATGTTAAAATTTATATTTAAACTTGGTTTTTAGGTTTTTTAAGAGTTTCTTTAAAGTATTGTAGTCTGAAGTTAATTTTTCTGTTTGGATCGGGTCTATAGATAGATTTTATGTATACTGCATGTTTGGTTGCTGAGGAAACTGAAGAAAACTAAAAAAGAAAAAGTGAAAAATCCGATTTTGCCTATCAGCTCCGTAGATATTAAAGTTGCCAAATTTATCTGTCTGAATTAATGAATATACTAATTCTTTTTAGTTGAGATATTCTTAAATTTTCCTTGATCAATTGATATGGATATTTTAATCTTAAAGTTGCTGATGGAACCTTCATTCTCTTTACTTATACATGATACGGACATTTCGCTTCACAGCCACAACTGAGGAATGTCATTCAATTCAACTTATTGATGGAGATGGATTGTTCAATGATGTTGGAACTGACCGCCTTATCAAGGAAATTAAGCTTGCTGAATGTGGGTTGTCATATGCTGTGGTTGCTATCATGGGACCTCAGAGCAGCGGTATGCTTTGATATCTTAATGACATCTTGCTTTATACTTTTATTTTCTTGGTCCTTAGGTGCCTATTCCTAGGTCATACTGAGCTGCTTATTTGTTCTCATTTTCTTTAATGATACTGAATTAGAAATACTTGGGTTGCATGTGAGAGTATGATAAACTTGGAGTTTGGTCACTGCAGCTTTGCACAAAGGCAAATTTTTCATATCTCACTTTGATATGAACTTGTTCCATATGATATTATTGGAAACTTCTGTAGTTAGTTTTGTATATATCTTTCTTGCATTTTTTTTTTTTTTAAATTCTAACACATGCCATGAAAGATTTTAGTTTTGGTGTTTTATCATGGTAGCTGTGTAAGTTCTGATTGTTCCATTTAAAGTTTTATTTTGTTTTCCATGATCTCAACAGGTAAAAGCACACTGTTAAATCATTTGTTTTACACCAATTTCAGGGAAATGGATGCATTTAAGGGAAGGTAACTTACGTTTTTCTAATAAGTAGTAACACATTGGATTTGTTTCAATTGGCTGAAAGAACTAATGGAATGTGCTTTTCTCAGGTCTCAAACCACTAAAGGTATTTGGATGGCAAAATGTGCTGGTATAGAGCCTTGCACTCTAGTAATGGATTTGGAGGGTACTGATGGAAGAGAACGAGGGGAGGTGCTGTTGCTAGCTTGCATTCTATCATTTCCATATGTTGTCCAAAAATTGAAACTACATTATTTTATATATCATCAACTACTTTTGCTTGCTTTGTTTTTTGCCTTCACTTTACCTTGTTAATATAAGATCCTTTTTGCTTGTTTTTGCAAAGCATAGGATTCACGATATCCCTCCTTCCATGCCTCCAAAGGAAAAGGAAAATAAGAATATTTATGGATACACATTTGATTTATTAATAAAGTAGTTATTTCTCTAAGTGCCTGCTTAGGCTTCCCTTCATTACTTTTCAGTATGCTTATCAACACCTTTTACTTGTGTAAGACTCGACTATGAATTGAGAAATTAATACTTACTAATGGTGATTAAAGTGGTATGGAGGGAGCCTCACCCATCTAGAAAATGCTTGTAATATTGAAATACTTTTTTATGGTGAATGAAGTTTTCAATTCTGGGTTTTATGTTTTTCTTTAATAAAAATTCTACCATAGGTGATATTTATTTAATCGCATAATTTTCCGGGACATAATTGTAGATTAGGGAAAGCTCAAGAAATCAGAATGATTATGATCAAAGAATAAAATTTTGTAACGTACTCTGGGTTTTAAGAGTTATGGATTAAGCTGAATCATATTAAGAGATGGAATTCCGATTATAATAGCGGAATATGGAGTGAATAATCTGTGTGTATATTTGCTTTGTTTATTTTTATCTGATCTTCACGTGTTTAATGAAAAATGGGGAAGGAGAGAGCTTACATTATTATTTATATATTTTCTTCATTTCTTTGCCGCATTCCAGGATGACACGGCTTTTGAGAAACAAAGTGCACTTTTTGCATTGGCGGTTTCAGATATAGTACTCATAAACATGTAAGGTTTGGCACCTATATGGTGCTTGACATTGTTTTGTACATTAGTTAATTGCAATCAGTAACATGTGCAAGTGGTTTTCTTGAACAATTTTTCATTTAGGTGGTGTCATGATATTGGTCGCGAGCAAGCTGCAAACAAGCCTCTTCTGAAGACTGTATTCCAGGTATTCACAGTCTCGCTGCCCTTCCTAAGCAGTGCCCTGACTTCCAAGTGGTTCTTTTCTTATCTAGTTTTATTTGGTTGCAGGTCATGATGCGATTGTTTAGCCCTCGCAAAACAACTTTGATGTTTGTCATCCGTGACAAAACAAGGGTGGGTACCTTTCTTTTATGGAGCAAGTTGTCCCTGAGGGCTAATTCTTTTGTTCACCTTTTTAGTTTTTCCATAAATTTTTTACAGTATCTAAGCTTTATATTGTTATCATGTCTAAGGATTTTCAGATGTCAATGAAGTTTATGGTTTCTTAACTGTTCCTTTTTTACAGACACCTCTGGAAAATTTAGAACCTGTTCTGAGAGAAGATATTCAGAAGGTACAGATACATGGAGCTTATGCGTCTTACATTTCTGATTAACTTTAGTAATGTTCTCTTCTGACCCATTTTTCTTGGAATTGCAGATATGGGACTCAGTTCCTAAGCCGCAGGCACATAAGGAAACTCCATTAAGTGAATTTTTCAATGTATGATGTTGGTTTGTGAGTTATGCAACATAAATTTAAATGTTTTTGTCCCTCTTTAACTTTTCTAATGAGTATTGTTTCTGATGATTTCGTGCTATTAACGATAATGGCTAGGTGGAGGTTGTTGCACTTTCTAGTTATGAAGAAAAAGAAGAGCAATTTAAAGAGCAGGTACCTTTTTTAGGCCAACTCATAAGGTCATTAAGTATTCAGGGCAAGCAAACAAACTTTACACTATTGGCTTTGAGAATTTTTTTCCCTTTTAAATGGAAAGAAAGACCAAGTTGAATATCTACTTCTGGGTTTATGACGACATCATTGTGATTGTTTGGCGACTTCCTTTTTTTTCTCATTCGTGTTGTTACATTTCCTTTCTCTTATCTTGGTTGTACTGTCTAATTTCTTTTCTAGTGATGGCTAAAATAAAAGATCTACTGATTTTGTAATTTTATCTGAATGTTGGATGCTGCTGTTGATATATTAGATTAACTGACATTCAAATGGATAGTTTGTCTGATTCTATCATTGTTATGAAGGTTGCTAATTTGAGACAACGATTCTTCCACTCTATTGCACCGGGAGGGCTTGCTGGGGATCGGAGGGGAGTGGTACCTGCTTCGGGGTTCTCATTTAGCGCACAACAGATCTGGAAAGTCATTAAAGAGAATAAGGACCTCGACCTGCCAGCCCATAAGGTAACCTTTTGAACATTAACTTAAGTGAAAGTTTATCTTGTTTATTTTCTGTTATGTATGTTTCATTTGCCTGTAGGTCATGGTGGCTACGGTACGCTGTGAAGAAATTGTCAATGAGAAGTATGCTGGTTTCACTGCAAATGAGGTATGTGGACATTTAAACATGCGTTTATATTCATAAATATATGCATGAAAGCACACATTTTTGGAGCTGGTTACGTTTTATAGAAACTAAAATCAACTTGTTACCTCATGACAGAGCTGGTGTCTGTTAGAAGAAGCTGTGCAGTCTGGTCCAGTAGCTGGCTTTGGAAAGAAGCTGAATTCAATTCTCTATACTTCTCTAACTGAGTAAGACTGCTTTAATAAGATCACAAGATCAGTTTTACAGTGCCTAAGTTTCAAACAGGTTACTACCTGTATAAACATTTGAAAGAGCTGAGTGGCTTAGGTTAGGTAAAAGACCGTTTGAGAGCAATAAAGAAGTTATAGAAGTGATTCTTTCTTCAAAAGTGACTGTGCAGAGTTTTGAGGATAAAATATAACTATAAATAGGAATGTTGTGATAATTGATTGGCAACCTGATGACTTGTGAGTCATGCTGATAATGATGTGTTGCTTCTTTAAATTGGTTGATGAAAATTATATTGATGCATACCTTGGGCAAATAAGAGACAGTTTTGATGATCAATTCATGGTGGTTGTTTTTTCCATATCAGTGATATCAAGTTCTTTGTTCACTTTGGTCTGATTTTAGGTATGATGCAGAAGCCACATATTTTGATGACGGTGTCAGATCTGCAAAGCGGAAGCAGCTAGAAGAAAAACTGCTTCGAGTAATAGCATGCTTTGTATTCTTTTCCAATATTTGTTGTTGTTTTTTTTTCTCAGCTCACTTGCTTTTTGTCTTCTGATTTAGCTTGTCCAACCAGCACACCATGCCATGCTAGGACATTTAAGGTCTGGAACTCTTGAGAAATTTAAGGAAGCATTTGACAAGGATTTAAATGGAGGGGAAGGATTTTCTGTGGCTACTTGCAACTGCACTGAGGCTTACATGGCTTTGTTTGATGAAGGGTATGCAGGTATGGTTGAACTTCATGAACTTTCTCTTAGTTGAAAACTGACAAAGAATCAAAAACTACGAAACACAAAGTTCTAGAGCTATGAACCAGACAAAAAAAAACCATTATAAAAAGGTTTTTTTGGCTATGAAGTATTAGGAAAATGATTTTTTAAGCCATTACTATGAATCGAAACTTTAAAAGCCTGTCTATCTTGGTTGCATTTAAAAAGTTTGGTGCCATAGATGCTTGTCAATGAGAGTATTTTTGCTCGATAAGGTTGACTGACTACATGTTGAGTGTAACGTAATTTTTTCAGATGCTGTTGTTGAATTAGCAAATTGGGATTCCTCGAAAGTCAGGGATAAGCTACGTCGTGATATTGATGCACATGTTGCTTCTGTCCGAGCTGCCAAACTTTCAGAACTGACTTCATCATATGAGGTATGACAAGTTATTTCTGATCATTTAGTTGATTTAGGTTGTTATCCCCATGGTTATTGACAGTTCTATAATTTCCAGTTTACTTGATATTGAAGCGATATTATGAAGAGTTGGGATAGTGTAGCCTAAAATGCTCTAAAGCAGGAGTTAGTGCATCATTTTCACATTTTTTTGAGTTGGGTTGCAAGGAGGCAAGGTGTTTCGAAGTTGATACCCTGATGTTATGACATTTGTTTTCTTGGTCTTGCTGGTTGTTGAAAAATTCAACTTGTTGCATATGATGTGTGTTACTTTAAAAATTGATTTTGCCCAATTAGTTAAGATGTCATTTGTAGTTGGGTTTTTTAATACTTCACTGTGTTGCTACTTGTTGAAATTTTTGCATTGCTGTGTATGATGAGAATTACTTTAGAATTGAAACCTAATTAACTTAGATGTCATATTACTGTCTTGATCTGAATAAGAAAGGCCTTCAATTTTCTAGTTCTATTCTTTTGTTGAACATGAATTTGGGCCCTTTGGTGTTTCTCTTTTCTTCTGATGTACTATATATGGTAAACAATGAGTTACTTCTTGTCATTGTTGGCATTGATGTAATTATCTTATCTTGTCTGTTTGATTTCTGTGATGGTGACATCTGCAATGCGTGTTTATAACTGTTTAAATCACCACTTGGAATCATACCTATAATTATGGTGCATTTGCAGGCAAAGCTAAATGAAGCATTGTCAGGACCTGTTGAAGCACTTTTAGATGGAGCTAATAATGATACATGGCCCTCAATAAAGAAACTTCTCCAGCGTGAAACTGAATCAGCTGTCTCTGGACTCTCTGATGCCCTCTCTGGTTTTGACATGGATGAAAAAACCAAGGAGAAGATGCTAACAAGTTTGGAGGATCATGCAAGAGGTGTGGTTGAAGCAAAAGCTAGAGAAGAAGCTGGAAAGGCACTGATCCGTATGAAGGACCGGTAATAGAGCATTTAAATGTTTGTGTTAGAAGCGTTTTAAGTTGTCAAATGTTATATATTACCAAAATTGACTTGAAATTTATATACAGGTTTTCGACGTTGTTTAGTCACGATTCTGATTCAATGCCACGGGTTTGGACAGGCAAAGAAGATATCCGAGCCATCACTAAAACAGCTCGCTCTGCTGTATGTTTATGTACTATCAGTTGTTGGTTATAAGAATTATGCTACATTTTATTTTCAGCTAAACTTGGTTTATTTTTTGTTGCCAGTCCTTGAAGTTGCTATCTGTTATGGCTGCAATCCGGTTGGATGATAATGCTGATAATATTGAGAACACACTAACTTCTGCCTTGGTGGACACAAAAAATAATGCTGCTGTAACTGATAGGAGCATTACAACATTTGATCCACTAGCCTCAAGCACTTGGGAGCAGGTAATGTCTTGTTCTTGCCTGAGGATCTTTATGAGATTTTAGTTGGACTATACAAATTGCTTCACCATTGCATACTATTTGCTGACATTTTTATGCCTCAAGTGGAAAGTCACAGTTATCTGGGTTTCTCTGACAATGAATTCTTGGCATTCACCTAGTTAATCTGATCCTGAAGTGATTCCAGGGTCTTGATACATTTTCTCTCTCTCTGATGCTGTAACTTCATCTTATGAACATGTATTATGTGTGATTTATTCTTCTAATTTATTTTTTGGTATAGGTTCCACCAGCTAAGACATTGATCACACCTGTTCAGTGCAAGTCTTTGTGGCGGCAATTCAGGGTTGAGACAGAGTACACTGTCACTCAGGCCATTTCTGCTCAGGCATGATAATTAAAATTCTAATTTTCTTGAAGATTTTGGTTTATCCTCTTCCCCATCTAATATTGATTTGAATTGTTACTACATTATGTTAACTAATGCTGCAGATGTGTTTCGCCAATTTTTTCACATGTACTACCTCTTTGTAGCATATACATATACTATCAAGTTTTATTCACTGGAATTTAGAATTAATATTTTGGTCTTAGTCTTTTTTCTTTTTCCTAATTTACTGATGCCTGATAGTTTTCTTCTACTTTCAGGAAGCAAACAAGCGTAACAACAACTGGCTGCCACCTCCATGGGCAATTGTTGCCTTGATAGTCTTGGGATTTAATGAATTTATGACTCTTCTAAGGTGCTTGTTGCACTTGTAATTTTGAATTAATTTTGGTTGGGTAGTCAATGATGTTATTTATCCTTCTCTGTTGTTGGTGGTTACTTGCAACTATCCTCATTGCAGAAATCCTTTATATCTGGGTGTCATCTTTGTCGGTTTCTTAATTATTAAGGCTCTATGGGTGCAGCTTGACATTTCGGGTGAATTCCGCAATGGCGCTGTGAGTTTCAAACTAAAATTTTCTGTCCCTTGTTTATTTCTGAGCACGCTTCAAAATATTTGGTTATCCAACGACTGTTACTGTACAATGGTTGACACTATTCACTTCAACAGAATTTGAAAACTTTTGGTTATGAAAACTTTAGATTTATAAGCATATTACCGAGGAAGATTATCAGTTTAAACATACTTGAGGGATCTTTTCTGATTTTCTGCTTTTTAAAACATTCTACTGACCCTTATTTTGTAGCTCATCAATTGATATAATATAAATGGAAAATCATTGTTAGTGTATGTTACCTGTTATTTGGATGGAATATCAAAAAGCAATTATCAATGTCATTAGTGGCATTCCATGTTCTTACTAAATGCAATTATTCAGTAAAATAAATTTCATGCTCGTAATTAAGTACTGAAATTATTTTGATTTTCATTGTGATTAATCCTTTTCTTTTGACCGATTTGTAATTTACGACTTCTTATGCTTGCAGCTTCCTGGGCTTCTTTCCTTATCTACCAAGTTCCTTCCCACCGTTATGAACCTTCTCAGAAAGTTAGCTGAGGAGGGGCAAATGCCTGCAACTAACAGTTCTCAGACAAACCAAGTGGTAGCATCCAAGAGCTTCCAAAATGGAAGCTCCACAAGCAATATGTCATCGACTGCTTCATCCGGAATAACTGCATCAGAAAACAGCTCCGCAAAAGGAGAATGAGTAACTTATTAGGGAAAAAAATACGTTATTTGTGTTCTGAAGATGCCTGTATTGTGCTGGCTTTTATGGTCGGGTGTTTGCCATTGTATTTTATGATAACATATACAGCTCTTCCAAGAATGTTAAGAGAGTAACATATCTTGAAAAGGCATTTATTTTTGTGCAAGTGCCGCATACAAGGGGCCCCACGTTCTGGTGATAGAGCCCCATTAAATAGGCTTATTTTTATTTTTCGTTATTCTCCAGTTTAGGTTTAATCTTTATATTTTGTATTGTTTGTTGGCCTTCGATTTATATTCATAACTTACTTCAATGGCCTTTTGATATGATTGTTTCTTATTAACTTTCCCAGTTTTTATTAATGTAAACCGACTGTAATTTAACATGGAAGCCATTATAGCAACGGTGTTAACAGGATTTTAATGAGACCCTGGCCAAAATTTTGACGGTAAACTGCTGCCTCTTGGTATGCAGGAAACGCCTTCTCTTTCCGGTTCCTGGTAGGCTAGGACGTGATTGCCTCTGGACCTCAAGTCCCAGCGGTATGCTTGGAAAACCCTGAAGCTGACTCAGCTTCTATGCTACTCTCCAGACTGGATCCTTAGCCTAGTACTGGGTGATAAGTCTCTGAAGTTTGTGATTCAACCTCATTTTTCTCATCAAATTCATTGCCAACTAGCTTTAATGCTTGGGCAAGCTCACCCATTAAGAGAGGACGAGATACTGGGTTGCACACACATTGACGCGATTGTAGCCACCTTGGCAATGCTATTAAATGAGATGTCAGATTTTATAGCTGGATCAATGACTATTTCTAAACCTTCCTCTGTTGTCAGGAGCGTTCTAGCCCATGTAACGAGATTTTGTGGTCCTGGTGGTTGCGACTGTCCACTGGTTTCCTCGTTAAGAGCTCAAGTAGAACCACACCATAACTATAAACATCACTTTTGACAAAAAGGTGATCAGTCATTGCATACAAAGGGTTCAAGTTATTGAGTTGTTTATTCAATTGTAACTTAAGAAGCAGGCATAGAACATGAGAAAATTGTTTAGGAAGTTGAATTCAACAACTTACTGAGAGAAATAAACTATAAATTCCAAGTATATTTGAGCTCAACTAATCTCACCAATGTTGCAGCTTCTCTCGTCTACATTTATAATGAACACTCTCTCTAACTAAGCCTTTTTTTTAAAAGGTTTATGTACAAAGTATAGAACAATTTAATCACAAGGTGTTGCACTCAGGAACTGTTCCTTACAATAAACAAAAATTGAGCTCGTTCAATTCAATAAATTGTTAGGCAACCAATGCTTCAATATATAGAGAATGACGTCTCAGTTATTTTGAAAAGGATCATATTGAATCACCAGAATATCGCCCATGTTGTTTATAATTAAAGAATGGGTAGTGAAGAATGAGATATGATTGTCTAAAGATTATCCCAAATCTGATCACATATCTCACAGTAAATGGAAATATAATCTTTTGTAATAATTCATATTTATCCATAGACTAGTTTCTTTATTATTAATAATAATTAACTCAAATTTGCACAAGATTATATTAAAAATTGCCAATCAAATATGAACTCAATGGCAACAAAAACTTGTTGCACGATAAGTTGCAATTGGGTTTCAACAAGTTAAACCTACAATCTTCCCCTTTATTTATTTTTTACCAAAAACATGCAGCATGCTTTATGCATATGGATATGGAAACTATAATATGATGCATCTTTAACTCCTTAACACAAAAATCAATATCAACAGAAGATAAACAGATCTCAAGCATCCATCAGTATGTCAAAACAGATATCCAATAACAACATCTAGCAAACATAAAGGTGTTCACAACCAGTCAAACAAATCATCACTAAATCAAAGTAATAAGTTGTAACTGTAAAACGTCAACATAACAGTTCCTCAATAGCAACACCAACCACATCTGTTGCTCAGCTCCTCCTTCTTCCCCTTTTTTTGGCAAAAAAGCGAAGTGAGAATTAGTGCCTTATGGCTTGAACATCATATTGATAAACAAGATTTAGTTTTGAGTAGTTCAAGAGAATGAGTTAAACTCTTAATGGATCGATATGTATATTATCACAAAATTCCAGTTACATGAGTATAAAAGATTTACTTTTATTGTTGTAAATATTCGATGGACACATGGCCTAATATTGCTAAAGCCAAACAATTACATAATTTACATAACTTACATAGTACATAAATATATATCATATCAGTACTTACATAAATTATAAATAAACAACTTAACCATGTAATTTATTGTCAACTTTAGACTCCAACAACTACGAAATGGATAGGACTTGGATGAATTTGTTAAGGGCAAGCAACGGCTATCGAAATGGAGTAGAAACTTTTCTAAATTTTGCATTTCATAATGCAAGCCAAGAGAATATGATTCTTTGCCAGTGTAAGAAGTGTTGCAATATCAATTGGCATTATCTTGAAGTTGTCTACGAACATCTAATTGTTGATGGCTTTGTTCGGGGGTATAAAAATTGGATTTTAACATGGAGAGTGTACATCTAGTGGAGCCTCTTCATCGATGAATCTGGGTTATCCTCATAGTGCTTACAATCAGAATGTTAGAGAAGATGATATGGAAGGCATGTTGCAGGATGCATTTAATATGCGCAATGATGGTTTGCAATCATTTCCACCTGACCTGGGTGCAACCGAGGATTATAATTTTTGTGGAAATACTTTCACCGAAACGGGAAGAAATGTACCTGATGAACAGCCAAATGAAGAAGCGGCGAAGTTCTACACGTTACTTGGTGAAATGAATGAAGAACTGTATGAGGGATCAAAATTTTCAAACCTGTCTTTCTGTATTAGTCTTTTTCACTTAAAATGTTTGGGAGGGTGGACCAGAAACTCTTTGACAATGCTGTTAGAGTTTTTGAGAGAAATGTTCCAGTTTGCGAAAATCCCTCAATCTTCCAAAGATATGAAGAAACTGATAAAAAATTTGGGCCTTGGGTACAACAAAATTCATAGTTACCCAAATGAATGCATGTGGTATTGGGGCGACCGGAAAAACCAACAGTGTTGTCATGTATGCGGTCATTCCCGTTGGATGAATAGAAATACAGAAGATGATAACGAGGATGAAAACGATGCACAGTCAAGGTGTAACACCCCAAACCCGGCCTATGCGTTAAGACCAGACTTGGCATGCCACGCAATTCGAATTTACGTCCAGTCGTCAATGCTTTTAATGAAAACAATTTTTCAAAACGATTTTGAAGACGGAGTTTATCAAAAATCGAGATTTATTTGAAAACCATGACTTTAAAATATGAGAGTTTATAATTTGATTTCCAAAGAAATAATTGGTTAAAAACTTAAATAATTGGTTGAAATAAATTTATAAAAGAGTTTTCACGGGAATTTTACGAGTAAGTGATATTTAAGAAAAACCATTTTTATACGTAAGTTTAAGAAAACATTTATAAGAATTAAACAGCCCCATTTAAGTAACTAAAACATATTAAAATTCATCCACGAATAAAAATCCATAAAAATAATACCAGAGGCCTTATTACATCGCAATTGAAATAGTATTTAGATAAAAAAAAATACTTAAAAGAAGTTCAAAGTTTTTATAACTCATCATTCGTAGTATGGCCTCCACACGAAGTCATCCCCGGCCCAAACCTCCATCAATTGTCGTTACCTGAGAAGGGTAAGAAGAAGGGGTGAGTTACTTAGAACTCAGTGTGTAACCCACTTACCGTGTCCACTGGGCCATAACCATATAAACATATATCTGGGCTTGAGCCTATTTACAAAAGTTCATTATATAAATCAAATATAAAAATGCATATGATATGCAATTCCCAACCAAACCTAATTTCCATCCGCTACACACCACCCGTACCAACCAACACACCTGTGGGGATCAAGTCAACCCATCCCGCCAACACACCGATAGCAGGCATTAAGCCAAATATAATATTTGTGGCAAAACCACCGAACTAGATTGTGACAAAGTCACCGAACTGGAGGCATTAAGCCATTAAAAATATTTGTGGCAAAGCCACCGAACTAGATTTTGGCAACAGGCCTTTCTTCTCTTCGTCAATTATCCCAACCCATGCAGTCATGTATATATATAATGCATAACAATATATTCATAAGGTAAATTTCAACAAAAAGCCCATATTACAAGTTATCAATTTGGCCCGTTAGTCAAAATAGCAATTTAGCCCATTTAACGATCTAGTAAATTTTGGCTCATATATATATATCGATCTAGCAATTTTGGCCCATATATATCGATCTAGAAATTTTGGCCCATATATATCGATCTAGCAATTTTGGCCCATATAGCAATTTATCAAATTGACCCATTAAGGGTATTTTCGTAATTCAGTCCATAAGGACATTTCGTAATTCAGCTCATTAGGGGCATTTTTGTAATTTGGCCCATAAGGGCGTTTTCATAATTCGGTAATCGTACCCACTAAGGGTAATTTGGTAATTTACCCTCCAAGGGTATGATGGAAATTTTCGCAACCTAGGCTTAATGACTAATTTGGAGCATAAAAATCAAAACTGTCCATTTGCGTCGTACTGACTAAAATGACTATAACTCGAGTTGGGAAACTCAAAATTTCGATCCGTAAATTTTCTCTGAAACTAGACTCATATAACTTCTTATTTTAATTTTTTTAGAATTTTTGGCTTAGCCAATTAGTACAGTTTATTCTTCAAAGTATCCCTTGTTTCACTGTTTGACAGTTCTGCCCTCTCTTTACAAAATCTCAGATATCTTATTGTACAGAACTCAAATACTGGTTTCGTTTGATCCAAATAAAAATAGACTCACTAAGGATTCTAATAATATAAACCATGTCCTGTAATTATTTTTCTACAATTTATAGTGATTTTTCAAAGTCAGAACAGGGGATCTCAAAATCACTCTGAACCAGTCTCACAAAAATCTAAAAATCTCAAAATATACTGATCCTTTGCTTGCTCCGTTTCTTTTATAAGAAAATAGACTCAATTATCTTTCAATCCATATATCCTTCACCTTATAATTAAATTCCCAATATTTTGGTGATTTATCAAAATCAAATCACTGCTGTTAACCAAAACTGTTTTGTTACAAAATATGGTTGCCACTTCGAACATACGTACGCCCGAGTGGCCATAGATGCTGGTTTGCAGCTTTCAGTCTTTCGACCGAATCACAGAACATTTCATGCAATTATTTAGAGAGATATGAGATTACACACCCCATTTCAAACATGTATTCGAAAAGTAAGGGATTACACACCTGATTTCGGTAAGGACTAAACCTTCTTGATTGTCGGCACCTACGACACCCACTATTTCCGAAGGATTAACAAATAGAGAATATCGAGTGACTTTGTCCCTAAAAATAATCGATTAGTCGAAACTTCGATCCGATTTGCAACATAGCCGAATAGAGATATAACGAAAAATCCATGAAGAACTCCTTACCTTAACACTTCGACTCGACTTCTAGCTAGTCACTATGATAACGAATACTTCGAGTTCGGCCTTCTTTATAACACGATTGCTTAAATGAAGGTTGAAAGAAAATAAAAGATGAAAGAAAGATGATGATGATGATGATTCGGTCTACAAGAGGGAAAAGAGAAAGAAAAGAAAAGAAAAGAATTTAGGAGCAATATGCATTCGGCAATGGGGAAGGAGAAGGAAAAACAATGGCCTTTTTGTGTTGATAGTTTCGGCACTAGGAGGAAAAAACTAGAATGATTAGCAAAGAAATGACCAAATGGTCAAAAAGATGACCAAAAGAAATAAAGCAATTGTTGTTTTCTTCTATCAATACTTTCGGCCAAAGGAAGGAAAAGATGAATGGAGGAAAAATGTTTTCAAACAAAACAAAAAAAATGACCAAAAGAATTCTAACAAGCTACCATCCTACCCTAAGCAAATCACCAAATTTCCACCACCCAAAATTTGCTCCCCTCTTTAGTCCACAAAACCATCCCCATTCATGGTCAAAATGGCTATGAAAAAAAAAATATATTATCAAGACATCATCCTTGATTTAAGCCTTGAAATCCTCCATTATCCTAAAGTTTGAGGAATCTTATCCCCTAAATCAAGCAATTTCATACTTTAATCATGCTTGCCATAAACTTTAATATCCTTACCACACAAAAAAAAAAAATTATTCCATCTTATCCATATTTGGTGCTTGGCTGACACATGCTAGGAAAAATCAAAAATAAAAGTTCCCAAATTGCAAGCTAGGAGATTTGAACCTCTCCCCTCAAGTCCAACTTATGACACCATCACCACTTTGCTAATTACTCATCTTATGCCATCTTTTATCACTTAAATAACTTAAACTCTAAGGTTACCTGATTCCCTTTTCACTAAAGTACTCTTTTACTAAAATTGATTTTAAATCCAAGTAAACCCGAGCCTTCTCAAGACTATATTTAGCTCATAATAAAATCATGCTCGAGCTAACACCAAAGACAGGCAACATATTGGTACTCAAATTTTTAAGATGTTACAATTCTACCCCCCTTAAAGAAAATTTCGTCCTCGAAATTTACCTGATTAGAAGAGGTGAGGATATTGTTGCTGAATTACATCCTCAGGCTCCCACGTAGCTTCCTCCGCTCCGTGATTATGCCATAAAACCTTGACCAATGGTACAGTTTTCTTCCTTAGCACCTTAACATCTCGGTCTAAGATTTTCACTGGTTCCTCCTCGAAAGACAAGTCTGATCTCAACTCCACTTCTTCTACCGGTACTATGTGAGACGGATCCGATCTATAGCGCCTCAGCATGGAAACATGGAAAACATTATGAATTTGACTCAACTCCGGAGGTAATTCAATCTGATAGGCCACTGGACCAATACGCTTCATCACACGATATGGTCCGATGAACCTAGGGCTCAACTTGCCCTTCCTTCCAAATCTGAAAATTTTCTTCCAAGGTGAGACCTTCAGAAAGACCTGCTCCCCCACAGCAAACTCAATATCCTTACGCTTCAGATCCACATACGACTTTTGTCGATCCGAAGCTTCCTTTAACCGTGCTCGAATCACCTTTACCTTTTCTTCTGTCTCAGATATCAACTCAGGACCCAACAACTGTCGCTCTCCCAATTCAGTCCAACAAGTAGGGGTACGACACCTACGACCATATAAAGCTTCATAAGGCGCCATTTGAATCTTTGGATTGGTAATCTGTTATTATACGCGAACTACCCAGCGGTAGGAAATCCTCCCAACTATCTCTGAAGTCGATTACACAACCACGCAACATGTCTTCCAAAATCTGAATTACTCTTTCTGACTGACCATCTGACTGAGGATGAAAAGCCGTACTAAAGTTTAACTTTGTTCCTAAAGCCTCATGTAAAGCTTTCCAAAATCATGATGTAAACCTAGGATCCCTGTCTGATATGATAGACACTGGTACCCCATGCAACCTCACGATCTCAGATACATACAGCTTAGCCAATTTCTGCAGCGAGTAATCTATACGAACTGGTAGAAAATGAGCAGTCTTCGTTAATTGATCAACTACCACCCAAACAGAATCTTTCTTAGTAGGTGTTAAGGGTAACCCACTAACAAAATCCATCGTTATCCGTTCCCATTTCCATAGAGGAATCTTTACCGGTTAATAATAATCGACGGAATCGATGTTCCGCCTTCACTTGTTGACAAGTCAAGCATTTCCCCACAAATTCAGTAACCTCCCGTTTTAACCCTGGCCACCAATACTGCTCACGAAGATCCCGATACATCTTATTTCCTCCAGGGTGCATAGCATAAGAACTACAATGCGCCTCCCGTAGAATCATTTGTCTCAAATCCAAATCCATGGGCATACAAACTCTTCCACGAAAACATAGCACACCATCCTTGTTCAATCCAAAATCCTCTATTATACCACTTTCAACTTGTTGCATTAAAGGACCCAACTTTTCATCTAATAACTGCTTTTCCTTGATTTGCTCCAACCACAGAGGCTTCACCTGAAGTTCCGCTAGTAGACTGCCATCCTCAAACAAACTGAGATGAGCAAACATTGCTCTCAACTCCGATACTACCTTACGACTCAACGCGTCTGCCACCACGTTAGCCTTTCCAGGATGGTACTCGATTGAGAAGTCATAATCTTTTAACAACTCTAGCCATCTTCGTTGTCTCAAGTTCAACTCCTTTTGAGTAAGGAGGTGCTTAAGACTCTTATGGTCCATATAAATGATCGACTTCTCACCGTAGAGGTAGTGCCTCCAAATCTTTAAAGCAAACACCACCGTAGCCAACTCCAAGTCATGAGTAGGATAGTTGACTTCATGCGGCCTCAACTGACGAGAAGCATATGCCACCACTTTCCCACTTTGCATCAACACAATCCTAAACCCGTATGTGACGCATCACAAGAACGCGGTAAACTCTTTTCCACCTCGAGTTGAATCGATCTTGGCGCTCAGTCAAAATCTTCTTCAGTTTCTCGAAACTTTCTTGTTGTTTATCGGTCCACACATACCGTACTCCTTTTCGCAACAACTTAGTTAGGGGTGCAGCAATCAATGAAAACCCCTTAACAAAACGCCGGTAATAACCAGCCAACCCTAGGAAACTCCGAATTTCAGCCACTGACTTCGGTGGTTTCCATTCCAACACAGCCTCTACCTTTCGAGGATCAACTCTTATTCCTTCAGCTGACACCACATGCCCCAAGAAAGTCACTTCCTTCAACCAAAACTCGCATTTACTGAATTTGGCATAAAGTTACTTATCCCGCAAAATTTGCAACACAATGCGCAAATGTGAGTCATGTTCTTCTTCATTCCTTGAATATACCAAGATATCATCTATGAACACTACTATGAACTGGTCTAGATAGGGTTGAAAAACTCAGTTCATCATTTCCATAAATGCAGCTGGTGCATTGGTCAAACCAAACGGCATAACCAAAAACTCATAATGTCCATAACGAGTTCGGAATGCCGTCTTATGAATATCCGCCTCTTTAACCTTGAGTTGATGATAACCCGATCTCAAATCAATCTTGGAGAAAACTGAAGCTCCTCTCAATTGATCAAACAGGTCATCAATTCTTGGCAATGGGTACCTATTCTTGATCGTCAATTTATTCAACTGCCTATAATCAATGCACATACGCATCGACCCATCCTTCTTCTTGGCGAACAAAAGCGGTGCTCCCACGGAGACACACTCGGTCGAGATAAATCCCGATCTAACAATTCACGAATTTGAGCCTTAAGCTCGCTAACTCCTTCGGTGCCATTCTATAAGGAGCAATGGACACCGGAGCCGTTCCGGGCAAAAGCTCAATACCAAACTCTACTTCTCGATCTGGAGGTAGACCCGGAAGTTCTTCGGGAAAGACATCTGGAAATTCCTTCACTGTTCTCACACCTTCCACCGATAATTCCTTGGCATCCGAAGCACTAATGAAGGCTAGGAATGCTCCATACCCTTTCCGCACCATCTTTTCTGCCTTCAAAGCAGATACCACATTTGCCAAAAAGTTCCTTCGCTCACCAATCATAACTACTTCCTCATCATCCACAGTCCTTATCAAAATCCGCTTTTCAGCATAATCCAATTGCGCTCGGTGCTTCACCAACCAATTCATTCCCAAAATAAGATCGAACTCGCCAAAAGGCAATATATCAAATCCGCCAGAAATATTTCTCTTTGGATTTCTAAGGGCACGTCTCTAAACAGTTTATTCACAATTGCCGACTGTCCTAAAGGACTAAGTACCGTCATCTCTCTATCAGTAATCTCAGATCTAATATTCAGGTTTCCAGATATGGCACTAGCAACATACGAGTGGGTAGACCCGATATCTATCAAAGCGAAAGAATGAGTACATCAAAGATGAAGAACGTACCAGTTATCACATCAGGTGCATCGCCATCTTCCCGACGCCTAACCGCATAGACCAACCCCGGCTGTCTTGCCTCCGTGTTACCTCTAGAGCCAGTTCCTCGATCAGGTGCACCTTGACCACGTCCAACACCATTACCACCACGACCTGGCCCACGGCCTCTCGGTGGCTGCTGAGTGCCTCTCGCTGGCTGAGCATTATGGTTACGAGCTTCTAGAGTCGTATCAGTCCGTCAAGGGCAATTCTTATACTGATGGTCTTTAGATCCACATTTATAGCAGGCACCAGTTTTCCTCCAGCATTCCCTGGGGTGTCGCTTCCCACGATCAAAGACGATCTCGACTACGATTGGTAGTTACAGGTGCTCTAGCCTGAGCTGACTCATCATTTCGGAGCCTCCTCTGGAATCTTTTAGCAGAGCCCGTATACCTAATATCCCTCTTGCCTCTAACTCTTTCCCGGTTCTGGCGTTCTGAATTCTTAGCCTCTTCGGCTATCTTGGCTTTCTCTACAAGCGATGCAAAAGTCCGTACTTGTTGTGGGGCTATCATCATTCAGCCCATCTTCAAAGCGTACACAGCGCTCATGATCGGTCGATACTATAGTGCGAGCATAACGGCTCAAACGAAGAAATTCCGCCTCGTAGGCTGCCACCGTCTTATTTCCTTGGACCAAATTTAGGAATTCCTTCCTCCAAGCATCTACATAACTTGTCCCGACGTACTTCCCTTGGAAAGCAGCTTTGAAGAAATCCCAAATAATCAATGCAGCCTCGGTGCCTTCTCGAACCGTAAGCCACCATTGATACGCCTCGTCCCAGCAAAAACAAACTGACCTCTCGCTTTTTGCTCGACAGTGCACTCCATATCATCCATAATTCGCTCTATGACTGGAGCCAATATTCTCGCAACATTCTGAGCTACACGAAACACCTCTAAAAACCTCGGCACCACTTGATTTAAGTCGTTCGAGATTGATCCACGCAATTCTTTGGACTAGTTCTAACCCCAAAGAAACTTTTCTAGGAATCGCAACATTGCTCGAGTCAAAGCATTATCCTCTCTTGTATGATCATGAGATCCAGTCTCACTCCTATGTGACACAGGTGCATCCATTTCCGGCATAAGACCCGATGCTTTAGACGCCACCCTAGCACCTCGGCCTCTACCACGGCCACGTCTACCACGTCTACGTCCACGTCCTCTAGTGCTCATATTGGGTATTTCGGTTTAAGCTGATTACAAGTTTTATGAGTCAGTATACTATTTCAGTATTTATTAACGATATTTTATGAGATATAAGAGGTAAAGTTGTTTTCGCAATCACTTCCTATAGTCTCAATCTATACCGTTTTCAACATCTAAAACTAGAAATTCTAGAGTGTTCCTATGGTCATATCACAATAATAAATATTTAATATACAAATACTTACTTGACTTGGTGCCGGATGCTCGTGGTGCCATACTACCTTTAACACATAAAATCTAGAAATTTAAACAGTTTTTTAAACAAAATTTGTTGTTGAACCCAAACCACAGCCGAGTTTTGAAACTGGCTCTGATACCATAAAATGTAACACCCCAAACCTGGCCTATGCGTTAAGACCAGACTTGGCATGCCACGCAATTCGAATTTACGTCCAGTCGTCAATGCTTTTAATGAAAACAATTTTTCAAAACGATTTTAAAGACGGAGTTTATCAAAGATCGAGATTTATTTGAAAACCATGACTTTAAAACATGAGAGTTTATAATTTGATTTTCAAAGAAATAATTGGTTAAAAACTTAAATAATTGGTTGAAATAAATTTATAAAAGAGTTTTCACAGAATTTTACGAGTAAGTGATATTTAAGAAAAACCATTTTTATACGTAAGTTTAAGAAAACATTTATAAGAATTAAACAGCCCCATTTAAGTAACTAAAACATATTAAAATTCATCCACGAATAAAAATCCATAAAAATAATACCGAAGCCTTATTACATCGTGAATTGAAATAGTATTTAGATAAAAAAATATTTAAAAGAAGTTCAAAGTTTTTATAACTCATCATTCGTAGTATGGCCTCCACACGAAGTCATCCCCGCCCAAACCTCCATCAATTGTCGTTACGAGAAGGGTAAGAAGAAGGGTGAGTTACTTAGAACTCGAGTGTGTAACCCACTTACCGTGTCCATCGGGCCATAACCATATAAACATATATTTGGGCTTGAGCCTATTTACAAAAGTTCATTATATAAATCAAATATAAAAATGCATATGATATGCAATTCCCAACCAAACCTAATTTCCATCCGCTACACACCACCCGTACCAACCAACACACCTGTGGGGATCAAGTCAACCCATCCCGCCAACACACCGATAGCAGGCATTAAGCCAAATATAATATTTGTGGCAAAACCACCGAACTAGATTGTGACAAAGTCACCGAACTGGGAGGCATTAAGCCATTAAAAATATTTGTGGCAAAGCCACCGAACTAGATTTTGCAAATGTGCCTTTCTTCTCTTCGTCAATTATCCCAACCCATGCGAATCATGTATATATATAATGCATAACAATATATTCATAAGGTAAATTTCAACAAAAAGCCCATATTACAAGTTATCAATTTGGCCCGTTAGTCAAAATAGCAATTTAGCCCATTTAACGATCTAGCAAATTTTGGCCCATATATATATATCGGTCTAGCAATTTTGGCCCATATAGCAATTTATCAAATTGACCCATTAAGGGTATTTTCGTAATTCTGTCCATAAGGACATTTCGTAATTCAGCTCATTAGGGGCATTTTTGTAATTTGGCCCATAAGGGCGTTTTCATAATTCGGTAATCGTACCCACTAAGGGTAATTTGGTAATTTACCCTCCAAGGGTATGATGGAAATTTTCGCAACCTAGGCTTAATGACTAATTTGGAGCATAAAAATCAAAATTGTCCATCTGCGTCGTACTGACTAAAATGACTATAACTCGAGTTGGGAAACTCAAAATTTCGATCCGTAAATTTTCTCTAAAACTAGACTCATATAACTTCTTACTGCAATTTTTTCAGAATTTTTGGCTTAGCCAATTAGTACAGTTTATTCTTCAAAGTATCCCTTGTTTCACTATTTGACAGTTCTGCCCTCTCTTCACAAAATCTCAGTTATCTTATTGTACAGAACTCAAATACTGGTTTCGTTTGATCCAAATAAAAATAGACTCACTAAGGATTCTAATAATATAAACCATGTCCTGTAATTATTTTTCTACAATTTATAGTGATTTTTCAAAGTCAGAACAGGGGATCTCAAAATCACTCTGAACCAGTCTCACAAAAATCTAAAAATCTCAAAATATACTGATCCTTTGCTTGCTCCGTTTCTTTTATAAGAAAATAGACTCAATTATATTTCAATCCATATATCCTTCACTTTCTAATTCAATTCCCACTATTTTTGGTGATATTTCAAAATCACATCACTGCTGTTAACCAAAACTGTTTTGTTACAAAATATGGTTACCGCTTCGAACATACGTACGCCCGAGTGGCCATAGATGCTGGTTTGCAGCTTTCAGTCTTTCGACCGAATCACAGAACATTTCATGCAATTATTTAGAGAGATATGAGATTACACACCCCATTTCAAACATGTATTCGGAAAGTAAGGGATTACACACGATTTTTGGTAAGGACTAAACCTTTCTTGATTGTCGGCACCTCACGGCACCCACTATTTCGAAGGATTAACAAATAGAGAATATCGAGTGACTTTGTCCCTAAAAATAATCGATTATTCAAAACTTCGATCCGATTTGCAACATAGCCGAATAGAGATATAACGAAAAATCCATGAAGAACTCCTTACCTTAACACTTCGACTCGACTTCTAGCTAGTCACTATGATAACGAATACTCTGAGTTCGGCCTTCTTTATAACACAATTGCTTAAATGAAGGTTGAAAGAAAATAAAAGATGAAAGAAAGATGATGATGATGATGATTCGGTTTACAAGAGGGAAAAGAGAAAGAAAAGAAAAGAAAAGAATTTAGGAGCAATATGCATTCGGCAATGGGGAAGGAGAAGGAAAAACAATGGCCTTTTTGTGTTGATAGTTTCGGCACTAGGAGGAAAACACTAGAATGATTAGCAAAGAAATGACCAAATGGTCAAAAAGATGACCAAAAGAAATAAAGCAATTGTTGTTTTCTTCTATCAATACTTTCGGCCAAAGGAAGGAAAAGATGAATGGAGGAAAAATGTTTTCAAACAAAACAAAAAAAAAAATGACCAAAAGAATTCTAACAAGCTACCATTCTACCCTAAGCAAATCACCAAATTTCCACCACCCAAAATTTGCTCCCCTCTTTAGTCCACAAAACCATCCCCATTCATGGTCAAAATGGCTATGAAAAAAAAATATATTATCAAGACATCATCCTTGATTTAAACCTTGAAATCCTCCATTATCCTAAAGTTTGAGGAATCTTATCCCCTAAATCAAGCAATTTCATGCTTTAATCATGCTTGCCATAAACTTTAATATCCTTACCACACACAAAAAAAAAATTATTCCATCTTATCCATATTTGCTGCTTGGCCGACACATGCTAGGAAAAATCAAAAATAAAAGTTCCCAAATTGCAAGCTAGGAGATTTGAACCTCTCCCCTCAAGTCCAACTTATGACACCATCACCACTTTGCCAATTACTCATCTTATGCCATCTTTTATCACTTAAATAACTTAAACTCTAAGGTTACCTGATTCCCTTTTCACTAAAGTACTCTTTTATTAAAATTGATTTTAAATCCAAGTAAATCCGAGCCTTCTCAAGACTATATTTAGCTCATAATAAAATCATGCTCGAGCTAACACCAAAGACAGGCAACATATTGATACTCAAATTTTTAAGATGTTACACAAGGAAGAAGCCAGTTAAGATTTTGCGATATTTTCCGCTAATACCAAGACTTCAAATGCTTTTCATGTCGTCGAAGACAGCCGAGTCAATGACGTGGCACCATGATGGACGAACCGATGATGAATTGTTAAGGCATCCTGCATATTCTTTAGCTTGGAAATCATTTGACTCCAAATTTCCAAGCTTTGCAAGCGATCCTCGGAGTGTGAGGCTTGGGCTAGCATCTGATGGATTTGACCCTTACAAAATCATGAGCACAGCATATAGTACTTGGCCTGTGGTGCTTGTTCCTTACAATTTGCCTCCATGGGTTTTCATGAAACAATCATCCTTTATCTTATCTATGATTATCCCTGGAGAGAAAGATCTCGGGAATGATATTGACATATATTTGCAGTCACTTATTGAAGAGTTAAAACAATTATGGCCTGGTGTTGAGACATATGATGTACTGAGAAAAGAGAACTTTAATTTACGTCCAGCTTTGGTGTGGACTATTAATGACTTCTCGGCTTATGCCAATTTATCTGGTTGGAGTACCAAGGGACGTTATGCTTGTCCTTGTTGTACTGCGCAAATATATTCGCAATGGTTATATAATGGGAAGAAGTTCTCTTACATGGGGCATCGTCGGTGGTTACCGGAAAATCATAGTTTTAGATTTCAGAGTACTCAGTTTGACGGTACTGAAAAGTCCAGAGAAGCTCCTTCGCAGACCGGTGGATCTGAAATCTTGTTCATGTTGAAAGATATGAATTTCATTTATGAGAAGATGAATCAACCGCCCAACACGCAAAGAAGTAGAAGATCAATGGATGAATCTGATGATGAATCTAATGAAGAGGATGATCCTAATGAGGCGGACTTATGGAAAAAAAGAAGTATTTTTTTTAGTTACCTTATTGGGAGCATCACATTTTACGACATAATTTTGATGTCATGCACATTGAGAAAAATATTTGCGAGAACATCATTGGGACTATTTTGAATGTCGATGGGAAATCGAAAGACAATCTTCAGAGTCGACTTGATTTAGTCCACATGGGCATTCGACGTGAGCTTCATCCCTAAGCACTTCCGAATAGGAAATATCGATTGTCGCCTTCTATTTTTTCAATGTTGAAGATAGAGAAAGAAGTGTTATGTATAGTATTGAAGGATATAAAGGTCTTGGATGCGTATGCATCAAATATATCTCGATGTGTGAGTCTTAAATATCGAAGACTATATGCCTTAAAATCACATGACTATCACATCTTGATGTAAGACTTACTGCCAGTTGCTATGCGGTGTTGTATGTCGAAAAAGGTGACGTCTTGTGTAATTGAACTATCCAATATAATGAAAGGCATTTGTGGCAAAGTTTTGGATGTTCAAGAACTTGAGACACTACAAGATCGAGCCGCATTGACTTTATGCAATCTGGAGAAGATCTTCCCGTCTTCCTTCTTCACTATTATAGTGCACTTGTTAATTCATCTCCCTCGTGAAGCAATACTTGGTGGACCCGTTTTCTTTCGATGGATGTATCCTATAGAAAGGTCTTAGTTTATTTGTAAATTATTCATTCATTCACCTCAATGCCTTTAGTTGCAACTTTTGATAATGCTGTATATCGTGTTTAGGTTCCTATCCAAATTGAAGTCTTACTGCCGCAATAAGCGTTATCTGAAAGGATCAATTGCTGAAGGCTACTTGGCAGAGGAATGTATGACTTTCAGTTTAAGGTATTTGGAAGATGTTGAAACAAGAATAAACAGACCAAGTAAAAATGCTGGGTTCATAGATCATAACTTAGCCGAAACTTATTTATTTCAAAGTTTCGGAGAACCAATTGGCAACGTTGAAATTGCAGAATTAGATAATAGATCGTGGGTCCAAGCACATCGATATGTTCTTTTTCATCATGATTCAATGGAACCATTACGCAAGTAAGTTCTAAAATTTGATAAACATTCATCAATTATAATTTGTTTGTCTTCTAACAAAGTAAACCTTTTTTTTAACATAGTGAGTTCAAACAAATATTGAGAGCTCGTTCACGGTCCCGAAGATTACAACAACGAGAAATTAATAAGTTGTTCACAGAATCATTTCATAAATGGTTAAGCCAAACGGTATGCAGTTGAAGTTTTCATTGACAAGTAATAATGTTTTCTCATAACATTTATAATTACTCAATTTACTTTCAATTCAATAGGTTTGGAGTCGGAATGAAGTAAATGACGAAGTTAAATGGCTTTCCCAAGGTCCAAATAGATAGTGAAAAGATATAGTGCCTTCCTCATCAATGGATTCATATTTCATATAAAATATCGCGAGAGATTGAGGAGAACCTAAAATTGTGGAATTGTTGTTAATTTTTCAATTACAAGTTATGCTAGTGCTAGGGACAGTAATCCTGTCGAGGGGAACGTGGAGTATTACAGACTTCTTACTGACATAATTGAGTTGGATTATTATGACAGATAGAAAGTTGTCTTATTTCGAGGTGATTGGGTTGATGTGAATACGACTCGCGGAATTAAAAATGACTAATATGGTTTTACAATGGTGAATTGCTCTCGATTGATTCACACTGGAGAACAATTGATATACGAGTCGTATGTATTTTCTTCTCAAGTGAAACAAGTTTTTTACTCAAAAGATCCAACTGATGAGGGTTGGTACGTTGTACTCCGAAACACCCCTAGAGACTTGTTTGATATAGGCAATGGAAGTAGAGATGACATCGTCGAAAGATCAGAAACTTTGCCTTTTCCAAAACAAAACTTAAATGAAAATATCCCTAGTACTAATACACAATTTCAATGGGTTCGTCAGGATGTGGACGAAGATATTTACGGATTATGATGTAGTAAGATTTTACGATTTTTTATTTATATGTAATATTATTATTTTAATCTTGGTCATGTTATATAATTTAACTATTTTATATGTACTATTATTGTTGTTATTTGTTACTAAAATTTCAACTATTTTAGTATTGTAGGAAAAATGCGTAGAAGAAGATTATGAGATTTAAGTATTGTCCAGAATACTCCAAATTCGAAAGAAGGAAATAGTGAACAGTAAACAGTTGTTGGATCTTCGAATGTGCCGGAGACAGTTGACGAGCCTACAAAATTTCAAAGTAATGTTAAGTTTATTTTACATGCATGTTGACTTTTATTATTGATTCATTTTTCAATTTTAATATAATAATAATATATCATTTTTCAGCTGAAAGTGGTGGGATGCGCAGAGGTCAAGGACGTACGCTGCTTAAAGATTTATACGGCTTAAATCCTGTCGAGCGTGTCAAAGTAAGGAGAAACAGTCATGGCCAGCCTGTTGGATCTGAAGCTCAACTTTTAACAGGCTATTTGGGTATTATAGCACGAAATGTCAATATGTTGCCCATCAACTATGAATCATGGCATCACATGCCTGATAGCAACAAAAATCAAGCTCTCGATAATATTAAGGTAACAAAACGTGAATGTAATTTATAATTCTTTGGTTTAAGTTTCATTTATATTTACTTTCTAAACTTATGTTTTTTTAGGAGAGATTTGCTTTAGAGGTCTCCGATGACTATATCAAGAAGACATTGGGTAAAAAATGGAGAGACCATAAAAGCACTTTGAAAAAGGAATATTTTAAGAAAGACATAAGCCTCGAAGAAAAATTGCGAAATGTCCCGCCGGGAATGTTGAGGTACCAATGGGAAGATACAGTTAGATTCTGGAATTCAAAGAAAGGAGAGGTATTACGTACTTCTAAACTCTTATAAATTTTTCGGTTTATAGTATTTACTATATACGTAATAATAATTTCATTATGTAGGACCGTGAGCGAGTTGGAACAAGCAGCAGGCAAAAACAAAAATTCACGCACAAGGCAGGGTCGAGAAGTTTTTCTTGTGTAGCTGAGGCCGAGGTATTATAATTTATTAATTCTGTCAAATATTAATAACTTTATACTATTAAATTATATTTTTACTACTACACTGTAGGAAGTCTCGTCTGGTCAAAAAGTTGGACGCCTTCAGCTTTTTGACATTACGCATAGGAAGAAAGACGGATCTCCGATGACATCCGAAGCTAGAGAAATTATGGTATATTTACTTAATAAAATTTGATTTATTATAACTATTTATAATGTTTAATTATAATAGTTTAATTCGTCGTTAGTAGTTTTAAATTAATAATGTTAAGTTATGTTACATTCCTTCTTATTATATATTTCATTTCTAACTCTTTGATTGATTTATTAGGAGAAGAAGGCAGAGTATGAAGGGGTTGTTTCGACTGATAGTTCTGTTAATCTTGAGGATATTGATAACAGAATTATTACTGATGTTTTGGGTCCTGAAAGGTATAGTCGGGTTCGATTTCAAGGATCTTGTTACCCCGACTCAGTATTTTGGATCCAGCTCCCAGCAATACATGCCTTCCGGGAGTCAAGCTCAAGCTGAAGTTCAGAGGTTAAAAGACTAGATAGCTCAGATGCAAGCAGGCACGGTTGAGCAAATTGTTGAGGTTCAAAGAAAATATGAAGAACTCCAGTAATAGCTTAGAGCGGATGCAGCAGCGGCAACAGCGAGGGAGGCAGCGGCAACAGCGAGAGAGGCAGAGGCAGTAGCGATGGTAGCAGAGTAGAGCAGAAAGTGCGTTGAGCTCTAGCTATAGCTTCGGTATATGATGCAGATGTTTCAGCAGTCGCAAAAGCCGCCATTTTAGACATTTATTTTCTCGTTGTAAGATTATTTTTAACGTTATTACATTTAACATTATTGTAAGAATATTTTCAGTTATACTTCATTTATTAATTTACATCATATATCTTTTATTGAATTTGAAGTATCATTTAGATTTAATGCTTTTGGTGGGATTTTTATGCTACATTTACTATTTTGGGTTGGAATTATATGCTACATTTGCTGTTTTTGGTTGGATTTAATGTAGGAAGGGTAGGATATTGGAGAAATTGTTTATTGCAAATCTGTACAAATTAGCGGCGTTTGTGGGAGAAGCGCTGTTAAAAGTCATGACCTTTAGCGGCGTTTGTGGGAGAAGCGCCGCTAAAAGTCATGACTTTTTAGCGGCGTTGTATTTAGTGACGTTTTTTGCAGCGCTTTTAAAAGCGTCGCAAATACTATTAGTGGCGCTTATAAACATCGCTAAAAGCCTAAAAAAAATGCCGCTAAAAGTCTGTTTTGCTGTGGTGCTAGTACCTTGAATTTAACCTATATAAGTCACATTATAATCATATTAGAGGGTGGACCAAGACAGACAGATTTCTTTACACAATTTTATTTAGGTTTTAGTTTAGTTTTCTTTCATATATCGCTTAATCGGAATATCCTATTTTGAAGTTAGACAATTGTGAGAAGAGGATGTTCCGGAATTGTGCTATTTCATCGATTATTTCATGAGCAATCTCTTATCCTTATTCTTCTATTTATATTTTGTTCATTAAATCTTTTAATTGAATGTTTGTATGAATATTTGAATATATTTTGTGCTTTGTACTTATCTTGCATGAACTGGTTGTTTCGTTAATTAATTAATTAATTAAGAAAAAAATGATTTGAAATTCAATATTTATTCAAGAGACATAGTATACTAGAAAGTGACGCTCCTAGTTGAAAATCTAGATAGGTGAGACCGAGAGGGTATCTTAAGAGGTAATCCTTAGTGAAGATGAGACCGAAAGAGCATTCTTAGCTAAGGGTTGTAAATACTTAATTATTAATTAGATTTACAGTTTAGAGCCAATGTAATTAAAAAAAGAAGAAGAATTAAGACCAAAATAATAAAATAGATAAAGATAAGCATGGCAAATTAACTCCTTACATGTAGAAGATAAGATATGTTTATATGATCTTAATTTAATCAGCAGTTGTGATGTATTTGACAATAAATTATTAGGCCACAACGTTTTCACTTTTCAGTTCAGGGGAGGAATGCAGCTTTTCTTACCCATGAAAGGGACACCACTAGTACACGTGGTTGATGATGATTAGGTGGAAATTAACAGACCTAGCTTTCCCACATCCTTATCTTTAGCCTCAAAATAAAAATTTGAAAAACAAATATTCACAATCTTACTGCTCCAACCTGCCTATGTGCCAAATTCACCCTATAAATTTACCATTTTTCCATTACGTATCAAATATTCATATTTTTTTTTAAAAAAATTGAGATGTTTTACAGGTGCGAATTTAGAGTGGTTAGTAGGCCCGATTCCCTTTAAAATAGAATTTTTTTATTTAAGTTTTTAAAATTTTAAATTAATAAAATTAAAATTACATTTTGGTTCCTTTAAAAATCATAAAATTTTGATTTAATCCTTTAAAAATATAAAAATATAGATTATTTAAATAGTGAAATTACATTTTTATTATCATAAAAATTAAAATTTAATTTCAGCTCTCTAAAAAAATTTAAGGTCTCCAAGAATGATATATTTCGAGTACTTTGCTTTGCTTTTATAATTTTTTTGAATATTTTATATATTTTTATGTATTTTTTGTTTTAATTTATATTTTCTAGTTTTTTAGAATCATGATCAAATTAGTATAATATGTAAATATTGATGATTAATTTTTTTTTCCAAAATCAGGATTAAATTAAAGCTTAATGGTTTAAAAGGCCCTTGAACTTTTTCAAAAAAATCAATCTAGCCCCTATGACTTTTTTGCATCTAATTGAGATCTTAAACTAACAAAATTGACCAATAAGCCCTTTGACTAATATTGACCGTTACAACGTTGACGTACGGTGTTAACAACACTGACATGATGTTCCATGTCAAAAACAATTGTTAGCTGTCACGTCAACAAAAAAAAATTTAATTTTTTTTACTGAAATGAACCTAGACACTTAGTTGTCCAGGTTCATCCATTTTAAAACTTAACTTCTTTTAAAGAGTTAAAATTTTTTTTTAAAATGTATACATTTTTAAAATATTATTAAAATTTATAAAAATATTACATAAATTTTAAAATTTTAAAAAATTAAAAATTAATAAAATTCATTTAAAAGTTAAGTCCAGAATGAATCTGGACAAAGTTGTCCAGATTCAAAGGTGAATTTGGACAAAAATATGTCTAGATTCATTTGGATGGTTTTTCTAAATTATATAAAGTGTAAAAAATATTAAAAATTAATTTTTTTAAAAAAAATTTGATATGTGTACTAATGTTTTAATTCTATTGGTATCTTTTAGGATGAATAAAAAAATTAATTTTTTATAAAATAAATAAATAAAAATAATTTATTTTTAACCCTAAACCCTAAAAATATTTTTTTATTTTATAAAATATTTTTTATGCATCCTAAGGCACCAATAGAATTAAAACATCGATACACATATCATTTTTTTTAAATATAATTTTAAATATTTTTAAACGTTATATAATTTAGAAAATTCATCTTAAATGAATCTAGACATATGATTGTCTAGATTCAAATTAAATCTGGACAATCTCATGTTCAGGTTCATTCCAATAAAAAATTAAATATTCCTTTTAATTTGTTTTTGTTTTTTTAATTTGAATTTTTATTTTTTATTGATGTGGCAACTGACGTGACACTACCACGACAACAACTGTCTCTGACATGGAGCACCATGTCAACGCCGTTAACGGCCACGTCAGTGTTGAACAGCCAACATTAGTCAAAGGGCCTATTTGGCCAATTTTGTTGGTTTTGGATCTCAATTGGGTGCAAAATGGTCGCATGGGCTTAATTGATTTTTTCAAAAAAGTTTGAGGGCCTTTTAAACCATTGAGTCTTCAATTAATAAAATGGGTAAGGCATAATGCCAAAAAAATAGCCCCTAACATTTGACTGTTTGGTCATTTTGGCCATTTATCTTTTTTTTGAAGCACTTTAACCCCTAATGTTTATTTTTTTTGTCAAATTAGTCTATTTTTAACGTGCATGCTGACCTGACCGCTAAATGTTTAATGGCACTGATGTGGAAAAAAATTATTCCACCTAGGCACCAACGCATGTCACAAGTAATTAAAATAAAAAATAATTCAAAAAAAAAAACTTTTATTCATTAAGAAACAATTAAAAACAAAAAATGTAAAACACACAGACACTGAATCGTTTCAGAAATGAGAAAGTCGATCTTAAAAAAAAAATACTTGAGTTAGATCATCTAGAAAAAAGTGCAGAAATTGAACCCTAACTCAAGAAAGTAAAACATTTGTGCAAAAGAAGATTACCCAAAGCCTGTTGCAGAATCGCATTTTGATTTTCAATGATATTATGTAGGATTTCTATTTGGGGTATGTTTTTAAAAGTTTTCACATTGAAACATTATATATGTTATTCCGGTTTTGGTTTAGGGTTTTAAAGTGTACGGGTTTTGGTTTAGGGTTGTCAAATTTAGGGATTCTAATTTAAGGTTTCTAATTTTGGGGATTTTGGCTTATGGTTTTGATTTTAGGGATTTTCACTTAGTGTTTTTTATTTTTTTTGGAATTTTTGTCTAGGGTTTTTGATTTTTGGGTTTGTTTAGGGTTTTTTATTTTTGAGGTATTGGTTTAGGGTTTTTGATTTGGCTATTAATTAGAAGAGGAATTTTGGGTATTTTAGTTTTTTTGTTTAGGGTTTTCGATGTGATACTGAAAAGAAAATGACTTTTTGGTTTTTTGGTTTAGGGTTTTCAATTTCGTTATTGATAGTGGTTGACCCCAAATTTTGAAAAAATTTCATGTTTCATTATACTTTTTGGTTTAGTGCATGCTTTTTTTTTGGGGGTTATAATGTTGGGTGGTGGAGGCATTAGTTCTAGGCAGAATTCAGTAGGTAAACTTATTGAAGTGGTCCTTTCGTCTTTTGTTGTTGTTCTATTATTTTATATATAATTTATATGATTTGATTATATAATTATTAAATCATCTAGCTTTATATGCATCTTGTAGTATTTATATTATTTAAATATTTTATTTGCCTGCACCTTTTTTGGCTGCACTTTGTTTGTCTGTTAGTATGGAATCTTACTGTTCCTCACTTTTGTAATATGTTTTTTATTGTTTAAACTACAGATGTCTGTAGAGAATGAATACTACATAAACTTGTATGTTGGGGGCAAATTTTTACGTGATCCCTTTGATAGGTATTCAAATGGTTAGATGTTAAGGCTTAAAGAGGATCCAAATACGATATCATATTCTAAACTGTGTAAAATAGTTAAAAAATGGTTAGGGTTCAATATAGTGCAACAAATTTATTTCCATGTACCTGGTAGTGGGACTTTGCAAGATAACCTTAAGGTTGTGTGGAATAATAGTAGCACTATTGACATGTTGAACTACTGGGTTAAACATAAAGAGATAGACCTGTATGTAGAGCATGAGATGGACACTGATGTTTTTGTTGATGATCATTTACTGTTAACTGCATCATCTGTTGAAGACTTTGGTGATGGTAATCAAGGTGGTGAGGTTGAAGTTGATGAAGGTGGTGAGGGTGTTGAAGGTTTAAATGAGGAGGGTGTTGAGGTTGTTAGCAGTAATGGTGGTGAGGTTGATGCTGTAGATCAAGGTTTAGATGGTTCCGATGGCTTTGATGGGTTTGAACAATGTGTTGGAGGTTTAAATAGTGGTGTTGAAAAAACTGATAAGGAAGGGGTTGAGGATGAACGTGATAGTGATTCAGAGGATGAGAATGTTTATTTGATGAAGGTGATGTACTTTTCAGATGGTGATGATGAGGAGGAGTTTCAAGAAACTAGGCAAAAATGGAGGGAAGTGGAGGGAAAAACTAGAAGCTAAGGAAACAGTAGTTGATGAGGCTGAAAGTGAAAGCTCTGGAGAGCAGATTCAGTCTGAGGTCCCTGAAGAATTTGAGGGTGAATGACTAAATGATAGAATTGTCAGGGAAGAAAAGGGAAGTGAGACTAAATATTTTGATAGTGATGATCATGGGAGCATAATTATGATGCTTGTAGAAGAAGTAGATTCCTCACTTACAATCCAAACTCAGCAAGTTCACACTTCTGTATTAGGATGTTGTTTAAAGATGGTGAGCAATTCAAATATGAAATTTGTAAGTACTCAATGTGTTGTAGAAGGGAGCTTAAGATAATCAAGAATGAACCAAATAGGGTTAGAGCTAAATGCATTGCATCTAAAAATTGTAAATGGAGAATATTTACAAGTTACAGTAGCATGTCCAAGTGCCTACAAGTGAAAAATTTTCATGATTAGCAAAATTGTTGTATTAGTTTTAGAAACAAATGGTCAATGTAAAAGTAATTGCAGAATATTTTGAACTACGATTAGAGACCACCCAAAAATGAAGTTCAAGGAGATACAAAGAAGGGTAGCTTCATTGTAACAACTGGTTTTCAGTGGTGTCAGAAACAGTGGTTTCGGGGCCACTAAATCCGACGAGTAAGTTTCGTAAATATTATTATTCAATATTTACGAGACAAACATTAAAAAGGTTTTTGATATACTGATTTTTGTTATATAAGCGATTTATTAAATTCAAGTGGTAAGCCCTAAGGTCAAGTGATTTTAGAAAATGAGATATCGGGACCTCATTTCTATAAACTGAGCCATAAATATTTTTATAAATATTTAAGAAGTGTCATAAAGGTGGTACTAAAGTTTCGCTGAAAATTTTTAACGTTTCAATGGTTAATTAATTAAAAAAGACTAAATTGTAAAAGATTAAATGGCTCTTTGAATAAATGAAAAGGGGCTTAAATGGTAATTACCTCATTATGAAAATTGGTGGATGTTAGTGGGCATATAAATTGTTAATGTTTGATTATAATTATAAGGGTAAAAGAGTAAATTATTAAATCTGTATGTTATAAACAAAACATGACAAAATTAATTGTTATCTTCTTCATTTGAAGTTCATCACCGAAACCCTAAAAGAGAAGGAAGTATATTCGGCCAACTTTGGCTTGGAAATTAGGTAAGCAAACTTTGACCGTTTTTAATAATATTTATGTTTTTGAGATCGTTGCAATTATCCAGCTAGCCCGTATATTCAATTTTGAAACTGTTAAAGATTTTGAATGTTTCCATTGATAAGCCTTGTAATTTTAGATGTTAAATTATGAATTTGAGATATTATTCGTTATTTAAAAGTATTTTATTAAGTTATTTTTGATGAATTTTCTAATTAGGGACTAAATTGTTAAAATAGTAAAAATACAAGGACTAAATATGAAATTGTTGCATGAATGGGCTGTTTTGGATACCATGAGCATTTAGCTAAGCTCAATTTTGGGTAAAAATGGTTAATTTGCATGTTTTGGGCTTAGAGACTAAAATGAATAAAAGTAAAACTTTAAGGGTGATTTTGTAAATGTCAAAAAGGAAAAAATTGCATGAAATGAGTTTTTTTGTTGTCTAAATTAATATATTTAATTAAATTATTAATTTAGATCAAGATCGGGTAGAAAATCGAGGAAAATAGAAAATTACCAAAATGCCCCTAAACTTTGGTATTTCTGCAATTTAGCCAGGTAAGTTCGTATGAACTATAAACACGTAAACGTGAGTTAAATTGACTGTTTAATGTGCTATTCTATTGTACATGAATTAATGGATAGATGTTACTATGCAATTTATTATGTCATGAAACAATAGAAATTCAACGATGTACGATGACTATCGAGCCCCGTTTGAACTTAGGAATTCATAGGATAAAAATGACATGTCATTAGGGTTTACATGATTATGTTTCTGGTTTTGAACATCTTACAGATGGCTAAGGTCCGGCATATGTTGCCGATACTCCATAGCTCGTGTGAGCAACATCGTGTAGCTACGTTCCGACCCACAGATCGTGTGAGCAGGCTCATTTTCACAGCTCGTGTGAGCAGACATGTACAGGAATTGACGGATTACAGTTTTATGAGTTAGCACACTATGTGCGAGCTATCTCGGGTATCTAACGGTATTCTAAATGGTTCAACAGGCACTATACGAATTTGAAATGGTAAGAGAATGATATGAAATATGACATGTACATATGTGAACATCCTTGATATGATGATACATGGAAATTATAAAGGTTGAGATGAGTTATAAACTCATAAGATACATGTTGTGGCTGAATGGCTATTTATGTTAATGTACCTATGATTTATATCTTGAATGCTAACATGTTTGGTGTAAATGCTTAGGCTTTGGCCAAGTTGTGGTTGGATTATGTCATGTTAAACTTATAAGTTATACATTGATATGGTAAGTGCTTAAATGGAAATATGTTGGTGATTATGAAAGAGTGGTAAGGTTTAAATTATGTAATTTCTATTGAAATTGTTATCATGTGGTTAATTCCAAAAGAACTATGTTTAAATGTACTAGCTTGTAGCTATGGTTGAATGATATGCTTATATCTTGTGTGATATGCATATGAAACGGTGTGGAAAGGTAATGAAATAGCAAGTTCATACTTGAAGTGTAAAATGATGAAAAAGGGAATGATGAGTTGAATTGATGTTGTTATTCAAGTTAAAGAAAGTAAATGCAATGGAAAGTAATGAAATACAAATGAAAATAAGAAAATTTGAAATGGTTTAAAGTTTTATAAATCATACTATGCTAGGGATGATATGTATATGTGATGCTATGAACTTACTCACTTTGTGAGTTGTTGAATATGGTTTCATGAATCTTGCTGTATTGGTATAGGATTATTTTTTTATAAGTATAAATTTCATATTTGAAATGGATTGATATGACTAAAGTTCATAAGAGCTTACTAAGCATTCATTGCTTAAATAGTTATCTTTATCTTACTTTACAGATTATCGGAAGCTCGATCGGGTTGAAAGCTTGTCGAAGATCTATCACACTATCTAGCGACTATATTGCTAGATTTTGATGTCTTGGTTAAGGTTATAATGGCATGTATAGGTGGACTATGTCTAATGTTTAATTGATGAGTTTGGCATATATATGTCATTTTGGTTGATAATTATGGCATGAAATGTTGCCTTGAATTTGAGGTACTTAAGGTGCTATTGTTAGCTTATTGGTTATGGTTAATATGGTCAAATTGGTGAAATATGTTTTGAAATGACCAAAATTGGTATGGTTGTTATGTATCAATTACGCCATGTTTTGGCATGAAAGCAGGTTAAGTGATAAGTGGTTAAATATGCACATGTATAGGTGTTTTGGTTGATATTTTAGCCATTATGTTTTGGCTTGTAGATTTGGTACTTTGGATGGTTGATATGTTAATATATGTATGTGGTCTTATGATGGAAGTTATATTGGTATGAAAATTGTAGTTCTCATATATGAATATTGATGCTAATTGTTAAATGGTAAATTTGGTACATTTGGATGTGAATTTGATATGTGAACAAAACGGTAAGTTTTGGCTAAACTATGCATATGGTTATACATGTTTAATTATTGTGATTGAGGTGCCTTTTAGGCATATTGGTTGTATGAGCATATACTTTATTCCGATAGCTTGTTGTTGCATGGTTTGGTGCACTTTGGGATGCTTGATTATATGTGGAAAATTGGTTGTAGGTGTATACATGATTGGGTGAGAAAATTGGCTTGGAAATGGCCTATTTTTGTTTACACGGCCAAAGACACGGGCGTGTGTCTCAGCCATGTGTGACACACAGCTAAGTGACATGGCTGTGTGTCCCCTGTAGGCTTTTAAAGGTTGTATTTCGAGAGTTACACGGCCTAGCACACAGACATGTAGCTTGGCTGTGTGACCCAAGTTAGAGAGTTACACGGGCACAGACACGGGTTGGAACACGACCGTGTGTCCTTATTTCGAATGCCCACATGGCCTGAGACATGGGCGTGTGTCTCAGCCGTGTGAGTCACACGATCTACAATTACCCATACAAATAACCATTTTGTACATGACATACAATGTCAAATATCCAATATTTTAATACATGTAACATTCTCTTGTATCTTCAATTTCTCCCTTTCATTATACTTCCCTCAAATTAGCTACAAACCCAATATTGATACAAAACTAAGTACACCTTTCATTATACTTTCCTCAAATAAGTTACAAACACCAATTCGAATGCGAGAATTTATGTCAACAACAAAGTTTGAAGGTACTACAAGAACATGACATCATACTTTTCAAATTATAACATTCCTACATAATGTGAAATATAAGATAAATGATACACTGCAAATAAACATTTTCTTATAAAATTCTCTCTCTTTCTTGAGTGATTTACATTTTTGCTTCAAGCCCTTAATCTTTGTCCTTAATTCAATGTGATCCACAACATCATCTTTGACTTGTTTATAATCGTTCTCCTAGCCCTCGTTTTGTACACTGCCACTCTTAAACATCTCAACATTACTACTTTTACTACCACATAGACTCCCACACTTCATAATCTGCTTTCTAAGTCTCATAGTCTATTTTGCAATTATTCTTTCGCTATCACGTAATTCACGTATTACTTCATTTGCCCTATTACACAACTTATCATCATACCATTTAAAAAATCCACATTCACCAACCTAAAAGTCACACAAAAAAGGTCAACATTTTATTTTGTAAACCCTACAATTCACTCAAAAATCCATTGCTAGGATGAAAAGTAGCACCAATTTAGTCCAATCAACACAAAAATCAAACAAACTAAAAAAATCCCCAATTTCATATGAACCTTAAAATAAAATTGCAAACTAAAAAATCTTCAAATTCATATAAACCCTAAAACAATATTGCAAACTAAAAAAATCCCCAATTTCATATGAACCCTAAAACAAAATTGCTAAATATATGCTTGCCCGAAAATCTGAGCAACCATAATACCTTCTACTTGGGTTTAAATCACTTCACGAAGTCTCTCTCGGAGCTAACTTGTTATAGAAACATGTTATTTTCTCTCCATCATAAATGAACTCCCCTCGTAATGAAGAAATCAGCTTTGAATAAGGTAGCTTCTCCATTGATGGCTTCCAACCACTATTTTCAGACAATATTTTCGATTCTTTTACTAACCCATTAGATTTCAAGCTTCGATTTTTGCAAAATTTTAATAAAGAGGGAGAGGATTTGAGGTTTAAGGGCTTTTAGATTGTTTTATCTGTGTTTGTGTTCAAGGGTTTTTTTTTAATAATTTTAAAATCATTTGTTGATATGGCATATAAGGCAAAATACTGTCACATCAGCATTTAATTACATTTGGACCGCCACATCAGCGATTAATGTTGACAGTTAGTCAACTAATGACCACATTAGCATATCCGTTAAAAATAGACTAAATTGACCCAAAAAAAACGTTAGGGGTTAAAGTGCTCCAAAAAAAAAAAGATAAAGTGCCAAAGTGACCAAACAACCAAATGTTAGGGGCTATTTTAGGCATTATGCCAATGGGTAAACATTAATGGCTAATTTTGTTATTATACTAGACCACATCAACGTTCTGTTTGGTGATCAAACCTGTTTTAATGGTAGAGTGACAAAACTGAAAACTTATCTAACAAGAGTGACTAAAATTGACAACTTATCTAACAAGAATGACTAAAATAACAAATTTTTGAAATTGGTGACCAAAATAGGAACGCATGTAAACTCTGGTGACAAAATAGGTAGTTTACCCTTATAAAAAAGATAAAAGTATTATTGTACTATTATAACTTATTTAAAATACGTAAGGTTATTTTAGTAATTTTGTAGACTAAGACGGTGTCATGTTGACTCGTGACATCAACTTAGTTGCACACTTAAATGATAATATAGATATACAAACAATGTGGGTGAACATACGAATGTAAGATATTAAAATAAAGTGTTGGTTAAATTGGTAAGAAATTTTTTTATAGACGTTGGTAGCATGGGTGCAAATCTCAACATTTACATTTTTTTATTTTTTAAAATAAGAAAAAAAAGAAATTATTTAAAATATATAATGTTATTTTAATAATTTTCTAATTGAGTTGGTGTCGAGTTGACTCGTTACACTAACTCAGTTACACACTTAAATAATAATATAGATGTTATGATATAATATATATTTGAAAAGAGACGAAATTACAAGAGTTGTATGTATGTATGTATGTATGTATGTATGTATGTATGTATGTATGTATGTATGTACACTTTATTACATCCATTAATTGTATATCTATATTAATGTATTTGATTGAGTTGGTCTCAAAATTTATGACAACACAAAGATAAATAAAGTTAATCTAATTTTTTTTTTCCATTTTAACATTGTACATATTTCATGTGTTATTATTAATTAGTTTCAAACTATATATTTCATTATTTATTATATATTATTTTTTATATATACATTTGTATTCTAAATTTATAAGTTCCATACACATACGTACTTGATAGGATTTCTAATATATATAATGTTTTTATAATTTTTTTTTCTAAAGGAAGGATTTCTTTAAAGCATATAACATAGAAACTGAATTTAATTTAAATAAAAACAATCATACTGATGAGAATAAGCACTATCATTAGAAAATCATTTTATGGATATTTGTTGTAATCCATTTTCAAATAAAAAATATCAAAAATAATAAGAAACAGTGGGTTGAATTTTATTATGATACTTGTCATCACCGACTCAAAACTTGAATGGGTTTGGGCCAAATTTTATTGAGCTCATGTAATGAGTTCGCAGATCGAGCTGGCATTATAATAAATGTTTGTAGGATAGGTACCTACATTCTCTTGCCAAGTCACACGTGAGATTGTGCATAGGACCGCATAAACATGTGTGAGGTCTAGAATAAAATACGTGTTGACATGCGTGAAACCTACCTAATATGTTATATCAGTAAACAGTATATGTATCTCATAAAAAGATAAACCTCACTCAACAAATTTCAAATTTAGAGAATGAAATTTCAATTCAACTTCCCAATATTTTGTTGGATGAAGATATGTGTGGTATGAGAGTGAGAGTAAAAGTTTGCGGAATTTGAATCCACCATGCTATCAGTCATTATAACCTGTTTGTCCCATAGTTTTAGCTGAAAATGGGGACGATACCAAATTATTTTTATAACATCTAAATTGGACTTAATTTTAAGTATGTTGTGTTTTCCAAATGAATGGAGAGGGCAGTGATATCATTTCAAATTATGTGTAGTTTCTTTTTTTGACAGTATATTATGTAGAGTTCTGATGTTTAGATATATATAAATTTATACGTAAAAGCACTCGTATCATGTATAAAATAAGAAGCAGAGATTGAGAAAGGAAAACAGATGGATTGAAGCCAAAGATTGGAATAGAGACGAAGAAAGAGTTTCCCTGTGAAGTTGATCTGTGTTTTTTGGGGCAGCAAAATTGAAATGGGATAGATTTCAGAGAATGTGTCGACCACAAACCTTGCTCTCCAATTACCACTTCAAACCCATTGCTTCGGTTTTTGTTTAATGGCCCAAAATCAATGAAAATGTTGAGAGTGGGATTTGAACCCACGCCCTTTCGGACCAGAACCTTAATCTGGCGCCTTAGACCAACTCGGCCACCTCAACATTTATCCTTTTGACCAAAAGGAAATAGATAAAAACAATCATTAGAAAATCTTAAAATGTTTAATGTGTAATTTTATACATGAACTTTGATTTTGTGCAATCATATACATGAAATTTTGGTTTGATCCAATGCTCATAAAATTATTATTACATTTATAGATATAACATCATCTTATGTTTATATATTGCATATAAAAATAATTATATTTATCTAATATGAAAATAAAATGATGTATTTATTTCTTTAAATATGTATGATTGAAATAAGAATATTCAAGTTTTATGTATACATTTGAACTACAATCAAAGTGTCCTGTGTATAATCGCATCAAATTAAAATTTGTGTATCAAATTGCACATTAAATTAAAGTTTATATATCCCTTTTTAATAATATTAAGAATGAGATTGATAAATTATCACATACTAGTATAGTTCACCTACACTTTGCAGTAGGTTATTTATATTTTTGGTTCAAATAATGGAGTAAAATTTTAATATTAAAATATGCTTCAAATCCATGTGCTTATTGTTGGTCTGAAATTTGGTCTCCATACTTTTATTGTTAGGAATTTAGTCCTTCTAATTTTTGAATTTAAAAATTCAGACAATTGTTAACACTATTAATTTTTCTTAAAAATACATCAATCTTTTTATTTAAATCAAATGACAAATGATTGTGTGAAACATAAATTGTTCTGGGTCAAATTATGTTTATGATCCCACTACTATGTTTAAATTTAGGATTTAGTATGTATATTTTAATTTGACAAAATTTAGTTTTTATATTTTTATAATGTCATTAGTTAATCTAAATAATTAAAACTCTTAATTATTTAGCTTAAAATGTTGAGGCCAAAATTTTCTTAAATATACCAATACCAATTCGAATTTATCATGTTGAAATAGTTTTTTTTATTAAAAATGTGTTTTTTTGTAAAAAAAAAAATCACATTAGAATTTTAACTAGAATTACTAAAGATGTTAACAAATTGGACTAAATAATGTCATCGTAAAATGAAATGACCAAATTATATCTTTTAAATATAAAGATTAAATCCCAAAACTAAGTATCGTGGAAGAATCATAACTGTAATTTAACCATTATTTTATAACGATAAAAAAGAGATGAATTTATATACACTAGTCATGGAGAGAAGCATGAGGACATTATTTTTATACATACACACATACATATACCTTTTTCTCAAAAATACTTTTTTAGCACTAAATTTTTTTATCTTAGAATGGTAAGTTAGAATATGTATTTTTATGAAAAAATTTCGCCTCAACACTTTAGCTAATAGTTGAGGATAATAACTATTTAAATTAATTAATGTCAATAGATAATCAAATTATGTCAAATTAAAATATATAGGTTAAATCTCATATGTTATCATAATAAAGGGATCATAATTGAAATTTAGGGTTTTTTTAAAAAAATAGTACTAAAAAATAATTAAATACGAAAATAAAATATTTTTTTTAGTAACTTTGGGTATCGTTTGACATATTAATGGCATCGATGAATTTAAAAAAAAAAGTTTGATAAGAAAAAAAAAAGGGCTGAACACCAAACAATTAATGTATCACTTTTTCTGTAGCCACCAACACATTCTTAAAATACCACCCACCTCACTTTCCCTAAAACCACTTCTACTTTCAAGCTTTTAATGCTTTATCCCTGCATTTCCCTTTACCAAATCAGGTTTTTAATGCCTTTTCTCAGCTTTTTTTTTATTATTTAATTAAGAGGATATCACTTGACACATTAACAGTATCAATTAAAAAATATTTTGTTTTCACATTGATACATTGGTGGCACCTAAAGTTACTGTAGGAAACACATCATTTTCGTATTTAATCTGTTTCTTATATATTTTTGTATTTAATTATTTTTAGTATTATTTTAAGAAAAAAATAAATTTTAGGTTGTTAATCAATATATATATTTGAATCCTGGTGTTAATATCCTAACCAGTAAATTTTAATATATAACAAATATATATTGATTAAATAAGGGGATAAAAAGAAAATTGAATTGAGATGTACATAAGATGTAGATACAAACATGCATATATATAGCTCTAAACCAAAAAAGAAATGCATGCGTAGCCTCAAAGGGTGATTATATATGTATATATTGTTTATGTCTATTTTACGGTTTATATTTAGGGTTTATAATTGTCCCTCTGAGTAATGTTGTTTTTAAGGTTTAAATCTACATTTTCTTTAAAATTTGAACATATGTTTTTTTTAAGAGTGTAACATGCTTTATCATTACACCCAACCCTTATTGGTGATTATATATGTAAATGTCATAACATGCCAAATGCGAATCCGACATATTAAACATAGAACACAAACTAATTTTAGGCTAGGTGATTTATAAATTTACTCGTTTTAGAGTTAACCTAAAAAAATATAAGAAAAATCTTAAAAAGAACAAATGCATTTACATATCAGATCTAGATTTAGAAATACGATTAAGGATTAACACCCCTTAAGACACCTATCCTAAGATAGTACCATTTTAACTTATGCCATTTTTATTAGTGCTTTTATGCTTTCAAATTAACCAAATTATTTTACGCATTATTACAAATTATCAAAAAAAAAAATCCTAAGAATATTAAAATATTAACAATCAACCAAAATTCTTTTTTTTTTTTGAATTAACAGATTGGGCTTCCATAAAAATAAAATTAAGTCTAAACAAAAAACAAAATAGGCCCAATTAAAATGGCCCGTATAAAAATTATCAGAAAAGCAAAATAAAAAAGGAAACCTAAAAACTGATGCGCCGCCCTATCGCCCAATCAGATGTCTTCGCCAACCTGTACCGTCGCGTCAATCATGTCGTGTTTAATGGCAAAAACGTGAACCGAGGGAAATGAAAATCCTTTCAGATCCGAACTTTGAAATCTCTGAAGAGACCCTCCCTCTTCCTTTAGTTTTCTATTGTCCTTCAATCTGGCTCTCTCGTATAGTTTATCGTCGCCTGAACCTCAGCATAGCTTGGGACTCCATTTACCAGGTAAACCTCCTTCTTTCTTCTCAATGACTCAGTTGCAAGGGTGTGGGCTAAGTTATTTGCAGATCTAGGGACAAACTCGAAACTGATTTTTTTTTAAAACTGTTCTTCAAGATATGTATGTCGTGAATATATGAACTCACCTGAGATTTATCAAAATCCCTTTTATTGCATTTCTTGATTATGGATAAAGAATCTCCTTCAATAATAACCACCTCTTGATTTATGTTGAGGCCAATTTGAGATGCTCGCCGGCAGGCTATGGCTTCAACGACAAAAGCAGAATCAACATCTTTGTGCAGTGCTGTGCTTGAAAGGAGAACTGAACTGCTACTATCTCGAACTACTATCCCCGATGCTGACAGATAGGATCTTTCTTCAAAAGCAACGTCGAAGTTGATCTTAATCGACTGGCCAGGTGGGTTTCTCCATTTAACAATCTCTGGAAAAATACTCTGATTAACTTTCCTGTCGGCATCAATCTCCCTAATATAGCCTTTTATAAAACTGACGGTCTCCTTACTCGTTTTGTTGGTCCTGTCATGAACCCGAGAGTTCCTGTCCCCCCCGATGGCCCAAAGGGTGACACAAAAGAGTCTACACACATTCGAGGGAAAAAGAAGCATAACCCTGGTAAGCCACTCATCAAACTCTGTAAATGGAACCGTTACTGAAATGACGTCTGAAAGATCTTCCCAAATTTTGGCTGAAACAGGACAATCTCGGAACAAATTGTTCATATATTCCTCTCTAGATCCGCATCGAGGACATACATTATTCGGAGAAAGCTTTCTAAATGACAAATTTACCCGGGTGGCAAGATAGTTCCAGGAAATCTTCCAAATAAAAATTTTAATTTTCAATGGCATGTCAGTTTTCCAAATTTTGCTGTAAAAATCTTTATAGACCTGATGTAAAGCATAAGCTGTAGGATCGGAAATCTGTAATAGTTTATAGGAGCTACGCACTGAAAACTTGCCCGACAATTCACCCTTCCACGCCATGACATCCTCGTGAGGTTCCTTCGCCAAAGGGATACGGAGAATCAGTTTTGCCTCGACTTCTGGGAAGGTATTGGAAACCAACTCTTTATTCCATACACGTTCATTGCTTTTGATTAAATCTGCCACTTTAACAAATTGCAAATTACCAAACTCAGACGTTAATCTATCATTTGAATAATTTGGAATCCATGAATCCTCTAAAATTGAAATATTTTCGCCCGTACCGACTTTCCATATCAACCCCTTTTCTAAAGAAGCCTTAGCTGCCCAAATGCTATGCCATACATGAGAACTAGAATTTCCCAAATTTGATTCGCGAAAAGAACAATCTGGAAAATATTTAGCTTTGAAAACACGCGCTACCAATGAGTCTGGAGACATTAACAATCTCCATCCTTGTTTAGCTAGTAGAGCGACATTAAATTTAGCCATATTTCGGAACCCCAAACCTCCCTCTTCTTTTGATCTGCACACAAAATCCCATTTACACCAATGAATACCTCTCCTGCCAGCTCCTTTCTGCCACCAGAATCTAGCAAATTTGTTCTTAATCAGCTCACATAAGGATTTAGGAAGGAGAAAGCAAGACATAGCATAAGTAGGAATGGCTTGTAAAACAGATTTTATAAAAACTTCTCTCCCCCCTTGGGATAATAGTCGGGTGCTCCAGCCATCAATTCTCAAAGAAATCTTACCTAGTAAAGATTGAAATGCTTCTTTTTTCCGTCTACCCACCACGTTAGGAAGCCCCAAATATTTTTCTGGATTTGAAGAACTTCTGACTCCTAACAAAGCTGACACAACCTCTTTTACATCTGTTGAAGTGTTTGAACTATAAAAAATAGTTGATTTGTGAAAATTAACACACTGGCCGGAGCAAATTTCATACTCTTCCAGAATATTTTTCATATTTCGTGCCCCTTGTTCGGTTGCTTCCCCAACATCATACAATCATCCGCGAACAATAAGTGGGATATCTTTGGTCCTCTCCTATTGACCTTAGCACCCCTAACCAGACCAGCTCGATTTGCTACCCTCATTAAAGAGGTAAGACCTTCACTACAAATAAGAAAAAGGAAGGGACTTAATGGATCACCCTGCCTAAGTCCCCTTGATGGTTGAAAAATTCTGCCTCTATAGCCATTGATGTTCACAGCATAAGACACTGGAATAATGCATTTCATTATTAAGCCCACCCATTCATATGAAAACCCCATCTTGATCATCACTGTTTTCAGAAAATTCCATTCGACTCTATCATATGCCTTACCCATATCTAACTTAACTGCCATATAACCCTTCTTCCTTGTTCTTTTCTGCCGAAATGTATGAAGAATTTCATAAGCAAGAAGTACATTGTCAGTAATCAAACGACCTGGAACAAAAGCACTTTGTACTTCATCAATGCACATGCCAATAACGTTCTGCATTCTGTTAGCAATTACCTTTGCCACAATTTTGTATAAAACTGAACAAAGACTTATTGGCCGAAAATTGACAAGGGATGAAGGATTAGGAATTTTTGGAATAAGAACTATCTCTGTGACATTAGCAAGCTCAACCCCTGTAATTCCATTTAAGATACTCAAACAAAACTCCACAACATCCTTACCCACAATATGCCAGTACTGTTGAAAGAATAGGGCTAGAAAACCATCCGTTCCTAGAGCCTTTGTTGGTCCCATATCTTTTAGCGCTGTCTGAATTTCATCTTCTCTGAAAGAGGATAATAACTTCTCATTAACTTCATGCGAGACAATGCTTTCTATACTCTCCAACACTTTGCAAGGATCTCCAAGACCCTTGGAATCGAAAAGGTCTTTAAAATATTCTGTAACAACATCAAGAATTTCTGAACCATCAGTTATCTCTCTCCTATCTTCTGACACAAGCTTTGTGATTGAGTTAATACGCCTTCGGGTTGATGCGTAGTTATGAAAAAAAGGCAGTATTTTTGTCTCCCAATTTTAACCAATTTGCTCGTGCTCTCTGCTCCCAATATACTTCGTCTTTGTCAATCTCTATATTCAAATGAATCTTTGTATCAATAATCTTAGCCATAGTATCATTGTCTCTACCCTTCCCCATTAAAGATTCAAGCTCCTGTGTAAGCCTCCTCTTAAGCCAATCTTTTTTGTTTTTGATTGAACCTGCCCATTTCTTCAAATGAATTTGCAACATCGTTAATTTCTCCATCAACAGGACTGTAGAAGAGTCTCAGAACTTCTTGATCATACCTTCAAGAGAATCTTCCATAGTCCACCATGCTTCAAAACGAAAACTTCTATGCCCTGTCAAAATAGTTGGGATATCTGTATTCAAGAGAATGAGACAATGATCTGATGAAGAAAAAGTGAGATGTTGAATATTTCCCTTTGGGAATAGAAGTAACTATTCTTCATTAGCAACCCCTCTATCAAGCCGTTCTCTAATATTTGTCTCTGGAAGATTACCCCTTTCCCACGTATACTGCACTCCTGAGTACCCAATATCCATCAACTGGCAATCCTCTAAAGTGTCCCTAAAAGCTTCCATTCTCTTCTGTTCTCGTGGAAGTCTGCCAATTTCTCAAAAGAGTATAAAATTTCATTAAAATTTCCTGCTACTATCCATGGATAGTTGTTTCGTTGACTAAGAGACTTAAGCAAACTCCACACAAAATTTCTGTCTTTTGAATATGGAGATCCATAGAAACCCGTAAATCTCCACTCCTTCCGAAGACGACCCTCCCATAGTAAGACATCAATATGCCATTTAGAGAAACTTCTCAGTGTAACCACCACGTCATCCTTCCATGCAAGACACAACCCTTCTCGAGACCCTTCTGCTTCAATATCAATCCCACCACTAAAACTACAACTTTTCCTAACTCTCTCCACACGCTTTTGATTCAACTTAGTCTCCATCAAGAAGACTATATGGGGACTTTGCTGTTTACATAAATAACGCAGCCTCCGCACCGCCCGTGGATTCCCCAAACCACGAACATTCCAACATATGATTTTCATTGCGCCCGGTCGGCTTGCCCATTGGCAGCCGCCGATCCTAAAGTATTGAGAGCAAACGAGTTTACCTCTTCATCAAGCATATCCTCCTCACAATTAACCGATAAAACCAGTCCATCATTAACTTTTAATCTCTTTTTTCCAACCCTATCTACTGGAGCCAAACAGATCGCACCATCTTCTTCATTGGAACATTTCCGTTTAGATCTATCACTATTGGAAATTTGCGACCTATCCTGCTTGTTTCGGGCCAGTCGTTTCCACCTTACCTTCCCAGGAAATTTTTCACCTTCCTTACTGTTAAAAATCTCTTCCTGTTGAACCACTCCCTCCCTCAAACTAGAATTATCAACCTGAACCTTCAAACCATCCTCTCATCGCGACAGAATTTTGCCCCCTATAGCTTTCATATGCAAAAAATTTGAAACAGCCCAAATGTCCTGACTCACATTCACCTTGGACTAGCCAGTATAAGTACATTGAACCCCCTGTTTCTTAATAAAATCATTAAATTTCATGCTTTTCTCTCCCATCATCTTCGATTCTGCTTTTAACGCCAGGGAATATGGGGGATCATCTCTAATTTTTGTTTTTTCTGCAGGGTCAATCATCAAACAATCCTGAAGACTATGATCCAATTTACCACAGCCAAAGCAAAAAACAGGCAATTTTTCATATTTGAATGGGATCCAGGAACTAACACCATTAGCACTTGAAACAAAAATACCTCTTCTAAGAGGCTTCTGAACTTCCAGATTAACCCTAAGTCTGCAAGAATCATCCCTAACTTTAGATCTGAGAACCCCACCAAACGTACTCCCAATGGCATGCAACAAATCTTTCCTATCAAATTCTGAAGAGCACGACCCAATTTTAATCCAATATGGAGATGAAATAAGACAGATCTGATCCTGATCAATTGGACTCGTTAATCTATCAAACAAAATAATTGACTTGCGAAACAACCATGGTCTTCCCTCCAAAATCAATTCTAAATCATCTTCTAAATAAAAAACAATTAAGAATAAATTTTGACCTACCGTTTGAATATCAAATTTCTTTTTGGTTTTCCAGATACTTTTCATTTGAGCCTTAAAGCTATCTGGGTTGAAACTTTTCCTCGTCCACACTGAGCAAACCAAAGTAGGCTTTTCACTGGGTATCACCAAAGAACTTTTGATCGATAATTGAACAAGCTCTTCTGCCAACAATGATATCTCATCATTGCTCTCCCTCTCCATGCCACCACCCTCTTCCATCCCAAGCTACAGCAGAGACTGTTTTCTCTAGGACTCTACAGAGAGCACTCTTGGTATTTGAGGGAGACAACAATTGTTTAGTAGTGCTTTTTAGATGCACTTTTGACAGGAAAAGAAATGCTAAACAAACAATTTTTAACAGATGAAGAGATTTGAAATTTTATTAGGCTCACGAAAATCAAAATAAAATATAGAATAACAATTGTAAATAATCAACCAAAATCTAATAAACAATAAAAAACAATAACCGCGAACCAATCAATCAAAAATAATAAATAAGAAAAATGATACAAAATTAAAATTAAATAAAACAATTATACTACCAAAATAATTAAACATCCTCGTAGCAAAAATTCCTACAAAAAATAAAATAAAATAAAATGTGAATTCCAAAAATAATTTAATTAATAATATATCACTTAATTCTAAAAAGAAAATTTAAGAGTCTTAATTATAAAATCAAATTAAAAATAAAAAACAAATTAAATAAAAATTAATAAAAAATTGAAATTTGAAAACAATGTGAAATCAGAGGGACTAATTGAGCAATATCCTAGCCTGAATTTCAAAAATTGAATCATATTGAAAACTAAACAGATTAATATTGCAATTAAAAAAAAGTAGAATCCCTAAAAAATAAATGGAAAACGCGTGGGTCTTTATGTTACAAATTTCCCAATAATTCACCTTATTTAAATCCTTAAAATCTCATTTTCGAAAAAAACAGGTTCTCTCCTCTCTAGTGATTTTTAAATCGGATCGGTGATAAAACCAATCACATCATTTATTATTGATTTGATTGATTCAATTAGTTCAATTAAAAAATTATTAGAAAATTGCCAACAATGATTTTGAAACCTATAAAGCCAAAATTTTCTCTTATTTTAGGGCTCGCCAAATCTTGGAAGATGATGGCCTCCTCATGGCTTAAGGGTTAAACCTAGGTAAGATCGCTATCATCGAAACCTCCTCCCTTTGTCATTCAAAAATCAAGCCTCAAATCCCTCTAAACCCCAAAAGTTCATCATGCATGCTTTGGAAACTGGAAAAAAAAAAAAAAAAAAAAGAAACTTGAAATATACCTTTGGTTGTTCTGAGATTGTATAGCCGATTGGTATTCTGTGATTAATTTCTATTTTTTTGTTGATTTTTTGATCAATTCTTTTCTCTTGTTTTACAAGTTTTTGTAATGTTCGAAATTTTTTTTCAAAGATTTTAATTTAAACGGGTTCAAGAATTTCCATAAACATATTAATCAAACATTAAAAATTTCAATATTACGTTCTTGGTCAAGTTGAAACTTAAATTTTCATTCTTTTGATGGTTTTTCTGATATTTTTTATTTATATTTTTGCGTCTTTTACATTTTTAATATTTTTTGACAATAATATGGTATATAAAATATAAAATATAATAAAAGGCATAATAATAACAATAACTGGATTTCAATGCATTCAATGATCCTTTTGACCTTCCCTTTACCACGTGCGGCGCCAATACCTTAAACTGAAATTTCATAAATAGTAGGCCTGTGGGCCTCTAAACCCATTGGGCTTGAATCTGAACTTTGACTCACTTGAGCCTAATTTGGACTTTAAACTGAAAATTGGGCTTGAACTTAATTTGGATTTAAACTAAAACTCGGGCCTCAATCCGAGCTTGAACCCTTAAATTTTAAAAACTGAAAATGGGTGCTCACCATTAAATTTACTTTAAAACAAATCATGAAATATTTTTTATTATTTTCCAACAAGTTTAAAAATAAAACCATGATTTTTTTTGTTGAAAAAAATGTCTTGCTTGTGTAATAAGGAACACACAAAGATGTAAACGTCGAGTCACTTTCAATTCTACTTTTTGTTGAAAAAAAAACAGAAAGAGAAAAAATCAAAATAATTGAATCAAATCAGCAAAAAAAAAAGAAAAAAGAAAAAGGAACAAACTTGGAGAACCTCTTAACTAGGTTTCCAAACCTAAATGGGATAGAGCTTTCAACCTCATAACTAAGATTTTGAAATTAAACAGATCTCACTACTAGATCACTAAATCATAAAGGAACCTCAAAGCTAAGCTTCTAAATCGCACATGATCCTTTTGATCTGCCATAAATTGATATGACAAATTAAGCCTTTTTGACACTTAATGAGCATTTTATGACTTTATTTCATACTTTTTAGTATTTATTAGATTTTACTTTAGAATTCAACTTTATACATTTTTCAGTGAGTTTTAAACCAAAATGGCAAAATCATGTATTTGGGAGTTTAACAATTAATTTGAGCTTGTGCGGGAGGTGACCAAGGCAAAAACTTGAAGAAGTCTTGCCAATGTGTTCTAAGTCACGACACTAGACCTTTGGTACCGTGAGAACTTGGAGTTTGACAAAAAAAACACTGAAAAAAAAACACTAGTGGTGGAATCACGACATTAAAGGGTGTGAGTCATGATATTAAGCTCTAAGGTCGCGATATTGAGCTCCTAAGGTTGTGACATCGATGGCAATCACCAAGGTTGTGAAATCCCAACCATCTACAGGTCAGAGTTGTGACACCAAGGACTAGTGTCGCTACATAGGAGCTTCAAAACATCTCTGGGAATAAGTAGTTTGCGATGTCGAGACACCAAGGTTTGGGTGTTGCGACACTGAAGCTGTAACACCCCTATACTCTATCTAATTGTTGGTTCAAGGTATCAGAATGTTGCTACATTTGTTGCCAGAGCAACAAAAATTATATTCTAATAAACTGAGCCTAATATTTTGATATTACAAACATAATGTTTAAAAGATAACCTGGTTTTGATTAAAAACCATATAAATTTTCGAGTAAAGAAAATTTTTTTGTTTCAATTACTTTCAAATATAAAATAGAGTCAAGTATCGGTACCTTGGCTTTAGTACCGATGCCTCTGCCCAATATTGATACCAAATTTAAGTTCGAAGTTTTAGAAAAATTCAGCAAAAATCAAAGTATCGATGCCCTTGTCAAAGTACCGGTACGTTCCTCATAGTATCGATACTCTGTACAAGGTATTGATACCATTTTAAGGTTCAATATTGAAAATTAAGGGAAATTTTGCTTAAGTACCAAACTTATAGCACTTAAGCTGTAACACCTCTAACCCGTATCCGTCGTCGGAAAAGGGTTTTGGAGCATTACTAAGTAACCATAATCTAAATCATTCATTTTCAAACATTTCAAAAATCTTAATGTAATTCATCATTAACATGCATAACGTCCCTTATTCAAGCCTTAAAGGCCTAAAAATCACTTTAAAAGTGTTTTGGGACTAAATCAGGAACATTTGAAAATTTTAGGAAAAAGTTAGAAAAATTCAACTTCAGTGGTCACACGGCCGTGTGGGCAAGTAGGGACACACGGTCGTGTCCTAGCTTGTGTCCGTGCCCGTGTAACTCACTGATTTGGGTCAGACAGCCAAGCCCACACGACCATGTCCTAGGCTGTGTAACCCTCGAAATGGCTTTGCACGCCCTGTGCTAGTTGTGTGTCTCACACGGTCAAGTTACATGCCCATGTTTCTGGCCGTGTGGACCTAAAATGTGCCTTAAACCACAAGTTTACCATTTCCTACTTACTTGGGCATTAAGCAACTCAAAAACCATTTGTTTAATCTATTCAAAACACGATCAAACACATTTAAAACATGCCAAAATGATGCCTAACCAATGTACCCTCATTGGTACCACATTTATATCATCAAAACATATCATCAATGCATCATTCAAATCAAAATTTTAAACATGCCAAAACCCATCAATTTGGCCTAGCTCATATCTACCTAAAACATCAACTTATATTCACATACACATAACAAGCAACATGCCAAATTATGGCTTCAAAGACAAACATACATTTATATACTCAAACCATCATTACACTTATAACTTCATTTACAGTCCATCCATAGAATAACTATCAACTAGACATCATAGATACATGCCAACACAAAAAGATAAACATCACCATATTTGAGATCGGGATCGTTGCTGGATGCTGAATCAGTTATCAAAAGAGAAGTACCTAACCTGCAGACGGGAAAAACAAAACCGTACGCTGAGTAAAACTCAGTGATATATCTATAATCCGAACAATTAAATATATAATGATACAAAAATGTATAATTTGAATTATACAAACATACTATTGTCTAAGCTTACAATTAACATATACCATCATTTCAAATTTATGCATATTGCCATATCATTTCACACTATACTCAATCTTCACATGCTATCATATTTAATTTGTTTAGCAAATATCTCAATTCACATCACTATATAAATAGCTTTTCACATATCCATCCACATTTGTTTATACAATGGTATTATCTATTTCCAAATTCACTTCATCAATACATAACTCATGTATTTCATTCAATCACAACATATCTCATTTTTCATGTTTCAGTTCACTATCTCATTTCCATTTCACTTATTTTCCATTTCAATATTTTCTCATCTTTTCCATTTCAATACCAATCATATAAATTATCATTTTACTTTCCCTATTAACACGACTCAGACTCGGGCGGATACACGGATCCAATCAAGACACCATTTGGCACCCAGTGCCTCATCGGATAAATCCGAAGTAATAACTGCACCTAGCGCTATATAAATTGTCACCAAGTGTCTCATGAGTTAAACCGAAGTAAATTGGCACCCAGTGCCTCATTGACTCAAAGTTGAAGAAATCCCTAAACTCTTCCTATCCTATGGCATGCCATCTATATCTGACTCAGCTCGATATAATTAATAGGGTTCCGTTTTGCTTCAATATATATATATATCCAATATCAAATTTCATATAAGCACATTATCACATATATACCTATTCAATTCAATCAATATAATTTCAATAAATTCATCACATACCAAGTTAATCCATTTCAATTGTAAAACACAATAGTTCTCAACTACAGTGCTTACCATATGCAAGAAATCAAAATGCAATAATTTACAACTTAGTTCGAATTATGGAAACACAAACCTTGGATTTCGAGCTATTCAACCTCAATTTTATCCTTCCCCTTTTTAGTCAAGGACTTCGGTACGACGTTAGCTACGAAATTAAAGCAATTAAAATACATCAATTCAACACAAATCAATTTCACATTGAATTTTTCAATTTTTTTTACTCAATATTTGCTTAAATTCCAATTTAGTCCCTAAACCGAGACTTATTTTTATTCTTCACATTTAATTCTACACTTTCATACAAATTTCACTTTAAACTAAATTTAACTCCCTATTTTCACAATTTAGTCCCTATTACTCAGAATTTACAATTTGTTCTACAATTTAATCATTTCTCATTTTTAGCTTAAAAATCTAACAATTTAATCCCTACTAAAACTATTTAATAATAACAACATTTAAAATCTTAATAATTGCTAAAATTTTAACATGGTTCGGGTAGTACTAAACACTGGGATTCCAAAAATATAAAAGTTATAAGAAAATGGACTAAATTGACTAACCAATTTGAATTTGAACCTTAAAAACCCTTAGATTGTGCGTCCTTCTCCTTTTATCTTTCTTTCTCTTTTTTATTTGCATGTTCTCTTTCTTTTATTTCCCATTTTTTTATTATACTTTATTTTATTATAATTATAACATATACACATATATATATTTCTTATTATATAATATAACATATAATAAAATAAGTTAATATATATAATCATCATTAATGCCGTCCACTTAATAGAACAAGGCATAATTGCTTCTTTAGTCTCTTTAATTAATTTTTAATCTATAATTCAACTTTTATCCTATACGCGATTTAGTCCTTATACTCTAATAGCTCTTAATTCAAGCAAATTCGCTTAACCGGAACCTAATTAACTGCACAACTAGCTTCGTAAATATTTAAGTCTGATTTACGGAAACAAAGTCCCGAGAATACACTTTCTGACACCCCTGACTATAGGGTCATTACATAAGCCCTTGCACTATTAACCTCAAAACACAACCAATCCAATTCATAATTTAGCCAAATGAACTTAATTTCAATTTCAATTTCAATAATCACATAACTTATCTCGAACTCATTTAATTAAAACTAAGTTTATAAACTAAAAAAGTATTAAAGTTCTACAATTTATTCCATTAAACATTTCATTTTCTCCCAACATAACCTATGTACACGACAAAACTAAGCCAAAATGTTTAAACATACTCTCTTCCAAGCTTGGAGATGTGATGAGATGAGTCGACCATGACCTTTGTCCTAGCTCATCAATTCTAGCTCCTACCTACGCGTTAGAAAGAAACGTGTTAAGCTGATGACAATTTAGTAAGTAATACAAGAATTTAAACCTTTATATAACAACTACAATTTCTTAATTTATATATATAGACATGTAAATATATGTCATTTATCTTCTTGGCTCTAATGAACAAATATTCATTTCGTAGGACTTACCGCCACTTATCATATCACATTAACAGTTTCCTTGATCATATTGCAATTTGTAGCCCATTGTAGACTGAACAGAACACTTAGGATATACGAAACAAATACAGAGTGTATCACCTTATACCCTACTCGATTTATCGGATGCGAATATAGGATTCCACCAGACTTAAACACTTAACAACAAAATTTTAAAAAATTGGGCGAAGACTTTGTTGAACATATTTCTTACCTATTTGTTATCATTCTAAGTCGTAGATTCTGAAGATAAACGTTTATTTCATTACAACTGATTCTCAATGATAGTGTAAGCCAATACCACTTAAAACTTTATTAAATCAGACCCAAATGTGGCGTATAATACTATTCACTATTTGAAAACATTTTCTCAAAGTCCCTTTGTATGCATAATATCGCTCTATAATCACTACTTGGCACATTCCTAGCTTGGTCCTCTCTGGTAAACTGGTTCAAACCTAAACCTGCATTTCAAATAAACACTCATAAGTTCAATGGAACTTAGGGAGTTCTAACCGGTATTACCTTTTTACATTACTGTCGAAATCCTTGACTTTAAGATTCTGAACTTCTTTCAACTTTGGTGGATACTTTTTTGATTCCTGATTGGTGGATAACCATACGTTAATCTTTACAACCCGATTGGTGGATCACAGACTTCACATCACATTTCGAATCCCATTACACAATTTCTTTATAGATAATAGTTGGATGTACTTTTTGGAATGATACTCAATGGTTGCTACTTCTGAGGGATTCCGTTATAGGACCCAACGATTATCAAAACACCAGTTACATCGTATCTATAAATCAATCCAAACAAACAAACTTACTTAGGAGAATTAGACATTTTAGTTCAAGCAACAAAATCCTAGATATCTCCTATACAGGACCTAAGAAATTCCAAGTGTGGTGGACACTTACACCATCCAATATTCCAAATATATAAAGTTCCCTATCATGGCTGATCACTATGGCATATTCCCTAGTCTATCACACTGTTTTGAGAATTCATTAAAAAAATGCTTCAAACGCATACACACATTTCACCATACGATTGACTAATAACTTGTTAGTTAGGCTCATACGCTAGAATTCAATACACAAGTTTTCCAGATGGCTTGTCATCAAGGCTCTCCATATAAGACCCTGTATAAAATTTACATAATTTTCCATACAAGATCTTCAGATAATTCATCACTCAAGATTTCCAAATTGCTATGCCATTAAGGCTTTCCCCGTACTACGCTACAAAAGCTTTTCAAGTATCTCACCACAAAGGCCTTTCAGGTAATCTATGTTTACTGTCCTAGCAAACCATCTCTATGGAGGCCATGGGGCCTCTCCCACATAGTCTTATACCTTTACGCCCTCTTGGCATATTATCATATGATGCTATGGGCATGAACTTTCCACATATTTATTCTATGATCTGCTAGTCCGGTCAGCATTATAGCTGCCCTACCAGAGGCTATAAGATAAATCTCCATTTTCACAGTGTTCTGTCTGTCTGGTTAGCAATATATCTGCCCTACCAGAGGCTACGCAATAAATATTCTCTTCACATTTAAACATATCACAAACTCGCTTGTACTGGACTGGTACAACAAGAAAGGTCTTTTTCTTTAGATTTTACCATGCACATACATGTAACACTTATTATTATTACCCATGCATTTCAGAGATGACGTACCAACTCTCTAGCAACAAAGATACTTATCATGCAACTTCGCATTCAAACAACTATCAATACTGTAACACTCCTAACTCATATCCGTCGCTAGAATAGGGTTACGAAGTATTACCGTAAAAACGTACCTCAAATAATTCATTTCATAAATCATAAAATAATCTACTCAAACATATGCATATTATCCCTTATTCGAGCCACTTTAGAAATGATTCGGGACTAAATAAAAAATATTTAAAACTTTAAAGAAAAAGTTAGAAAAATTCACACTGTAGAGGTTACACGGCCATGTGACTCACATGGCTGAGACACACGCTCGTGTCTTAGGCCGTGTAACAATTGAAATAGGGACACACGATCGTGCCCGTGTAACTCATTAACTTGGGTCACACGGCCAAGCGACACACCTGTGTACCAAGCCGTGTAACCTTCAAAATGGCCTCACAGGCCCATGTGCCAAGCCGTGTGTAAGAACGTGTATCATTTGAAAAGCAACCATTAAAACCTACAGAGGACATATGGCCGTGTTGCATGACCGTGTGTCACAAACAGTTGAGAGACATGCCCGTGTCTTAGGCCATGTGGACAAGAAATAGGCCAAATTTAGTTCATCTTTTTCACCCAATTCAAGCACACCCTTACAAGCCATTTGCACATACAATCAAGCCTTAAAACATACCTAAATCATATATACTAAGAACAATTCAATGGGTCATTTATCCATACAACAAATATGCCATAAGGCACCTCAATCACATACATCAAACATACCTAACATGTGCATATTTGACCATTTATCAACTAACTTGTTTCCATACCAAAACATATTAAAATTGACACACATCAATCATACCATATTAGATTCATGCCATATCAAAATAACCTTACCATTTGGACCACTTCACAATGCATCAAAACCGTCTAAGTGACACCAAACTACCCATTTCTGAATGTTTCCAACAACCAACATATATACATACCAAATTTGACTCATGCACATCTATTCAAAACCTTTCCAAAGCATACCTTGACCATGTTGTGGTCAATCCGTCATCTACCATTTTATCCATTTAAACATACATTAATACATTTTCAAAATGACACACATCATTAAGGCATAAAAAATACCAAGGTTACACCAACCACAATAACATATACATGCCAAACTCATCAACAAACATGAACCACAAGTTCACCTATACATGCCACTATAACCTTGATCAAGACATCAAAAACTACTAATATAATCGCTGGATAGTGTGATAGATCTCCAACGAGTTTCCAAACTGATCAAGCTTTTGATAATCTGCAAAGTAAGAGGAAGATGACTACGTAAGCAATGAATTCTTAGTAAGTTCGTATAAACTTGAAACATAACTTATCACTTCAATACTATCATACATAGATTAGACATGATTCAACACCAATACTTTAAACTTAGTATAAACCTATTGAACACCATTCAACTCACAATTGAGTATATTTATAAACATCACATACACCTTTCATTCATAACATAATAAGGTCTCATAAGTTGACTTACATAATTATCAACTTATCCTTAAAACGATGAACTAGTTCATCTACTTGCTTACCATTTCATTTACTTAGCATAAGTATAATTACATTATTAACTCACGAATTAGTGTATTTATTCATGACATAAGTAAAATTACATATAGCATAAGTAAATTTCTTCCTTACAAGTAAGTCTTTTAACTCTACAATCCTTTTATTTCATCACATTTCATTTCAACTATGAACTTATCATTTCATTAACTATTCTAACCCATTTCATTTGCATAACATACAAGACATAAACATAATATTAACCATAGCCGCAAGCTAGTGCATTTAAGCATAGCTCTTTTAGAATCAATTATACAATAAACCATTTCATAAGAAATTACATACTTTGATTCTTACCACTCTTTCATGCACATAAGCATCTTTCCATTTGGTCACTTACCATTTCAATGCATTTCTTTAAAAATAACATAATACAATCCAACCAATAGCTTGGCACAAGCTTAAGTATCATCAACAACACATGTTAATGCATCAATTCGTAATTCACTTGAATAACATAATATAAGTCATTAAACATGAATAACCTCACTTGAAATCATCAATTCCATGAACATAGTCATACTTTCATTTAACATTTCCTTTTCATTCATTTTCATAGTTTTCATAATATAAGTCATTTGAATACTTACCATTCCTTCCTTTTTCATGCCTATTGATCCACTTAGAATAACATCGGATACGCGGGAAAGCTCACACAAAGTGTGCTAAACATATAGTCGTAGCTCATACGAGCTATAAAATGGGCCTGCTCACACAAGTTGACAGTCGGAATGTAAACTACACAATGCTGCTCACACAAGCTGATGAGTATCCACAACTAAAGTCGGACCTCAGCCATCGGTAGGAAATTCAGGACCAGCACCCAAAACATGGTAACCTGGGTCTGCTTACACAAGTTGACGATCGGAATGTAGCTACACGATGCTGCTCACACAAGTTGACGAGTATCCGCAACAAATGAGATAGCTCAGCCATCGGTAGGACATTCAAGGCCAGCACTCGAAACATGGTAACCCTAATGACATGTTATTTATATTCTATATATTCCTAAGGTTTAAATGGGGCTTGATAGTCGTCGAACGTCGTTGGATTTCCATCATCTCTTTACTTGATAAATTGTATAATAACATATATATATTGATTCATTTATAATATAATCACACATTAAACATTCAATTTAATCAACATTTAAGTGATTATAGTTCATACGAACTTACCTGGCTAAATTTGTAGAAATGAAAAAGTGCAGGGGCTATTTGGTAATTTTCCCTTCTTCTCGATTTTCTACCCTATCTTGATCTAAATTAATATTTCATTCAATTTTTTAATTTAGATAGTAAAAAAATATTTTATGCAATTTAGTCATTTTTAACTTTTTTACAAAATTGCCCCTAACATTTTACTTTTATTCAATTTAGTCCTTAAGCCTAAAACAATGAAATTAACCATTTTTAATGCAAACCCATGCCAACTGAATTTTCATGGCATCCAATACAGCCCACATTTGTAATAATTTCATATCAAATCCTTGTATTTTTACTATTTCAATAATTTAGTCCCTAATCAGTAAATTCATCAAAATTACTTAAGAAAATACTTATAAATAACAACTAATACTTAAAATTCATCATTTAATATCTAAAATCACATATATTCATCAATGGAAACAATCAATATCTTTAACAGTTTCAAAATCGAAGGTGCGGGCTAACTAGACCTAGTTGCAACAATCTCAACAAACATAAAAATTAAAAGAAACAGGTGAAAAACGGACTCACAGGCATCCATTGAAGCTTAGCCAAAGCTTGAAGCTTCTCCCCCTTTTTGTTTCGACTAAAATGGTGAAGAAGATGAATGAATCATCTTTTATTTTCTTTTTCTTATAATATTAACATTATAACATAATATAATGTTTTTATAAATTAATAAACACTATTTTTTTTAAATAAATAACCCCACTAACCGTCCACCAACTTAAGAATGAGTAATTTACCCATTAAGGCCATCCAATTATAATTCGTAATCAATTTAACACCTTTAACTAATAGTAATTGACTTTTTCAACTTCTATGATTTAGTCATTTTTACTTAATTAACTATCGAAACATTAAAATTTCTTAACGTAAATTTAATACAACATTAATAACACTCCGTAAATATTTATAAAAATTTTTATGGCTTAGTTTATAGAAACGAGTTCCTGATACCTCATTTTTAAAACCACTTAAGTTTAGGATCTTACCACTTGAACTTAATTTATCATTCATATAACATAAATCATCATATCAAAACCTTTTTAAAACCATATTTGACTCATAAATATTAATGTATTAATGTTTAATATTTACAAACATACTCGTCAGATTTTTGGCCCTGAAACCATTGTTTCCAACACCACTAAAAAATAGGCTGTTACAAATACCCTTCTTTTATGTCTATACAGATATTTTCTCAAGGAGGCATAATTATCTATAGAGGTATCAACCATTTATTCGAAATAAAATGATGTACAAAAGTCAGTACTAGGGACTCACTTATACCTTGGCCCAGAGCTTCTGTTTCGATAGTCCTTTCGATCCAGCAGCAAAAACTACTTGAAAGATCATGGAACTTCTATTAGAATCCCCATTATAGTTAGTTTAGTAACATTTCAACTACATGTGACCCTCATGCAGGGCCTTTCACTCACACCCTACTGTTCTTATACCTTTCCTCATCCCCATTTATCAACAATCATAATATACAGAGTTGTAAGACTTAACAGAAGGTTGAATTATTCATTAATTAAATGAGCTTTTAGACATATTTTATCGAAGAAGAATAGAACATTTTGGTAACAAGGAAGGATCAAAACATAGAGTAGAAAGAAAAGTCATTCGAACTGCCTACTCCCTTACTAGATATATACTCACTGCCCCCTACTGTGGACTTTGACAAGTGACGATGCTTATCTAACCCAATCTCCTAACTTTTCCACAAAAATTTGGAAGAAGGTAAAGAAAATTCGGTGAAGATCTTCGTTACTATTTTGTCTAGTCACGAAGAGGGTTTAATCAACTCAACTAACTCTCAACTAATCTCGTCACTAGAACAACATGAACAGTGCTCAATTGAACCAAATGTACTATACTTTGGCATTGACTCACGTATGGCATGGCCTGAAAGACAATTAAGTCTCTTGTAGTATTCTCACAAACTTGGTAGGCTCTTGTGCCCAACCAAAACTCTAAGGTATACTCTTCCTTAGGTGTACCCGTTCTCGAGCAAAGTCTTTCTTCACTTGAAGATGCCCTGAAATTAAATCCTTAAATATCGTCATCGGGCAGATTCTTTATTCGTATACGCCAATATTTTGACTCGCCATCAGGTCACAGCGTGCCAATAGTTTGCATACATACTTTACTCATCTTTTTGAATTCACCAAATTTTGGGGTGTGACACAAAGGTGCACCGAAGTGCATTATTAGAATAGAACAACACCAATGTGCTTAATCAGAATAGAACAACACTATAGTGCTTATCAGAACAGAACAACACTGTAGTGCATATCAGAACAAAGAGCGCACTAATTTTTACTTAATGGCATGTTATATATATCCTAATAGTTCTCATATCATCTACATGGGCTTTAACACTATTAGTCCACAACATTTATTAAATCAGAGATAAATAAGACAACTTTTCACCTTTCTACAATTTGAACCAAATATTCTTAAATTCAACATAACTTATAGTTTCACTAATCATTCAACATTCATATCATCAATAATTCAACACTCCTCTTTTATGATCTCTTTTCAACATTCAAGACTTCATGTCATATTTTGTTTTCTGTACAATTTAGTCATTTTCTACCACTACAACATACCATTTCCATTTCACAACATGGATAAAATCTAATCCATTTTTATTTATAAACAATACAAATTCCTACTTGTAATACTAACACAAACACAATTAAACTAATTATTCAACATAATTTGTGTATAAATATAAGTCATAACAAGATAAAATTCTTGAAGTACTTACAACCAAAGCTTGGATGATATGTTTTCCTTTCTTTTCATTCTTTAACCACTTTTTTTCCTTTGTCTCCAATTTGATCTTCACCCCTCTTCTCTTTTTCTTAATCATTTCATATCAACACCAAATTCTTATTTTCTCTCCTTCAAGATAACTATTGATTCTCTTTTCATGAAACTAAGATGACTAATAGGTTTCTCTATTGATTTTACTAAGAAATCATTAAGGAAGTTTGAAGAATTGAGCTTAGAAAGGCTTAGAAATGGTGGAAAGACCTATAATTGTAATAAAAGTAAAAGTTGATATGGTGGTTTGTTGAAGATGGTGTGGGAATTATGGAAGATGAAAGTTGTTTCTTCATCTTTTCTACACAATTCAATCAAAATATCCATATAATTTAATTATTAAATATGATAATGACCAAATTACCCATCAATCACAAATTTACACAATTTAGTCCTTAATTATGACATCTTCCATAATTATCTAAATTAAGTAATTACCTTTCTACCCTTCAACTTTCTCTACAATATCATGCATGATTCATGCTTTATTTTGGTAAAATTTCACTTCTAGTCCTTCCTCATTTTCCTCCAATTCAATGTAATTATCTCAAACTTTTGATTTTCCTACTTTTGCCTCATCACTTTCCATTCTCCTACCCTCGAATTAATTTTTCTCATCTTGAAAATATTTCTAATTTTCTATCAGCTCTAACTACTTCCTACATTAATACTCGAAATTCCTATTTATTTAATTTATAAAATTCTCTAATATTCCTAATCCGACTCAGTACTGTTCCTAACTCCAAGGCATAATGAGGATGTTATAGAAGCTCGACGAGACAAGTATTTTTCCGTCAAAATAAGCCAAATCAATTGTTAAATAGGGGCATTTTTGTCCATCATAGGTCAACTTTTTTCAGAACTATATATACCACTTTTAAAACACTTTTTAGGGAACTTTATCCATAAGTTAATTCTTAGGTTTTAGTGGCTGCCGCGTATTTAGATTTTCTCTACAATTTTTATCTTTTCCACTCAAAGGTACAGGAACCTTTCTGTAGATTTGAGTTTTCCATAAAATTTCAATAGATTTTTAATAGCTTTCTTAATCCAATTTGCAATTGAATAATGAAGTCATGGGTTCTTATGTTTACGCACCATTTCAACAATCAAATTGAAGACTTAATCGCAAATTCTAAGCATTTCTTAACTCTATCGATTTTTGTGCGATTTAATTATTTAAATGAATATAAAATGATTGAGAATATTTGAAATAAATTAGATTGCTTATGATCCGTATGCGATTTGGAATATTTTTTAAAGTTGTGTATATGAATTTGTGATGAACTAATGAGAATAATTAAAAATAAATCTTAAGACTATGAAATAAGTCCGGATGGTGGATATATGTATACATTTTGACATCAAACACAAAAATGAATTTCAAAGGTTTAAATTGAGTCCAATTATAGTGTATTTGAGTCCAATTATAGTCTGAATGTTATAAAAAGTTTTGAAATTTTTTAATGTGATATTCCTTATCTGGATTTATTATTAGATTAAGTAAGAAGTGTTACATACATGATTAAATTAACATTTATAAAAACTTTATATTTCAATTATTTTAATGATCAACAAATTATATACATCACATAAACGCCAATCTAAAATATTTAATTTTGGAGGACAAAAACTTGAATGCTTATTTACTTAAAACTCATTATTCACTTTAAATTATAATAAACAATAAAATATGTTAATGCCACTCACGATTAGATTCATCATGACACAATAATATAATTAAATGGCGATTTTATACCAATAATAATTCAAGTTGGCATTTCTTATCCCACCATTCACAACATTAGTTTATCTACCCATCCAATTTAGAAGATGATTTTCAAGTTTGTAAGATCAAATCAAAATCATAACATAATAATATATACTGGCAGAAGTCCCAACACATAACCCAAGATTTGCCAAAACACCCTTAGCGATGGAGGCTATAAATTTTATATGTTTTTTTTTTTTTAATTCTAACAGGTAAAGGAAGGATTAATTTATAATGGTTAGCCTTTAATCTAGTATGTCCATTAGATAACTGAATGAATAGATATGATTTACTTTACACTAAAATAAAACTCTTATTTTCTTTAAATTGAGCCACATGATTTTAGACTTAATTTAGTTTACATAATTGGGCTAAAAATCTTATAATTTTATCACCCATAATATATATATAGGCAATGATTCACTTATACTGATGTAAACCTACTATGTAAAATTAAAGTAGTTTTACACTCTTTCATATATTTTTGTACGATTAATATTTTAACGATCTAACCTCATATTTCATATTCAATTCATATAGATTATGCATGTCAAATTTGACGTAAATTGAAATTCTCTAACTATTTGTTTTATGTAAAAAACTTTTAGCAGTTCAATAAATATTAATATATTCAATATTTTAAATCAATATGATAGAGATATCAGGTCGGTTCGAAAATTTACATGTATGATAAGTACAATTATATTGATAAATTTACATATAAAAAACATTCAACCATTCAATAAATATTAATATATTCAATATTTTAAATCGATATAATAGCGATATTTAAAAATTTATATATATGATAAGTAGAATTATATTGATAAGTTCAATAGATCGTTAAAATATTAATTGTATAAAAATATACAAAAATGGTATATAATTACTTTAGTTTTACATTAATAAAACTGAATTCCTCCCTATATAATGGACCCGTGTAAGTGCGGGTGTATGTGCATGAGTGTGATAATTATATTACAAATTTTATATAATATATATGAAATGAACACCAATTTTAAGATAATAATTTATATAATTTTCATATATTTTTTTAGGGAATAAATTTCATATAATCAACTCGAAAACTTATATGTTGCCAGATGTCAATATTCTAGACCCTCCATATAAGAATTTTTTAGAGACTTTAATTTTAAATATTACTTATAAGATGTTTAAGTATTTTATTTAAATAATATAATAAATATTTTTTTCTCATATTATAAAATTATCTTCCACATGTGAAATGAAAAAAAATAATTTATTAAATACCCATTCGACATGAATTTATTATTGAAAATCACTCATTTAATTTATTCACATCTTGTTACATGTTTTAAACATTAAGTTATTTATTGGTCAAAATCTTTTTTTTCCTCATCGATTTTTTTTTGGTGAATTACAATAATAGGGATAAAGCCCGAACAACAAACACGATTGACATGACTCGAACTCAGGTCACATATGAGGCGATGAACACCCTTGACCATCAGGCCATGGGGTTCTTCCTCATCGATTTTTAATTCCATAACTTTCATTAAAGATGAATAAAATTGGTTGGTTTATTCATAAAAAATTTGGTAAATTAAACTTAAGGTCACTAAAATACTAGTAAGTTTATATTTTGAATACTTTAACTGTAAAAAGTTACAAATGCTAGAACTGTAAATAATATCTAATATAAAATTAGAAGTGTAAACCAAGATTTGTCATGTCAAATCATCAAGAATAAAATTAGATGCGGAAGCGTACCTGAATTCATCGATTTCTTGAAATCTACGGATTTTGGGATTTTGATCTTCCTAATTTGCACACAAGTAATCTAGAGAAGGTGACTATCTCTTTTCTAAAGATAGGATATAGAAAAGTTAGCTTGTGTGTAATTTAGGGATATACCTTTGGCACATTAGCCCTAATTTCTAATCAGCTCATCATCAATTAGAAATTAGTTACTAGAGTATCTACACATATTTGACCCATACTTTATTTAATAATTAAATCCCAATAAACCATAACCAAATTAGATCACTTTTAATTTGGGCTAACCTGTTATAATAGTAAATAATAACATGTAATTACCCTTATTATATATGTGATGTCCATATTTTCCAGCAATCTCCCACTTGGACCACATATATATATATTCTAATTACTCTATAATTACATGTTATTATATAACCTTATGAGCTCAAAATTTTACTATCATATCCAAAAAGTATTTTGAACAATATTTTCCATTAATTATGTTAACATAGAACCAAGACAACTTTCGTTACATATATCGTAACTAAATCCATCCTTGATCATGTATATTAACACAACCAAATGACATAGATTAAGTATGGATGTGTAGCATGGAAATTACATGCAGTATGATCTAAACATGTCTATTTTCAACTGGTTCTCCTTAAACCTTAGTGAGATCAAACCTTATCAAAACCAAGGTGTGAATAAACCAAATAAACTTTATTTCTGCAGAAAATAAACTTAATATCCATAAACTAAAATAACTGAAAATGTGTCTATAACATAAAAAGTATTTAAAAGTACAAACTCCCACTAAAACCAAATATCCTTAAATGATATTACACCCATATGAGCAATGTGCTCATGAAAAACCTTGGCTGTAATCCCTTAGTAAGCGGATATGCAATTATGGAGTTTGTCCCAATATGCTTTATAGACATCTAACACTCTGAACTTTTACTTTAACAACCAAGAACTTTAAGTCTATGCGCTTTGACTTTGATGTGCTTCTGTTGTTATTGGAATAAATGACTCCTAACTACTGTCAGAATTTGCACCCTGTTGACAAAATTTTGCATCAATATTCCATCAAAATCGAAGTCTGTATACTTGATGATCTCTAAATTATCAGACCTTCGATATGTGAGCATGTAATATTTTGTTCTCTGAAGATACCTCATAAACCTCTTGCCTGCTAACCAATGGTTCATACCAAGGTTGTTTAAATATCTGCCTAACATCCCAACAATGTATACAATGTTCGGACGCATACATACTTCAGCATACATTAGACTCCCACTCTTGAGACATAGGGAATCTTATACGTTTTCTTAATCTCAAAATCATTCTAGGGGTATTGGTCGAGACTTAACTAATTATTGACAAGCAGTATGAAATTAACATATAAAACCAAATATATAACCTTACTCCTACTGAACTTGTGGTATATACAATTATTGACCAAATTCATCTCTAAACTAAATGAGATAATTATTTGGTAAAATTTGTAATATTATTGATAATAAGTCTACTTAAGCTCATAGATGAAATTCTTTAATTTGCAAATCATTAACTTTGCATCATTAGACACAAAGTTTTCTAGTTGCACTATATGAATGTATGATCAATGTTACCATTGAGAAACCATGAACTTAATATTCATCTGATGGAGCTTAACGTCAAAATATTCCACTAAAGTCATTATAATCCTTTCTCTAGTGGACCTTTTTTAATGACATTCATTCTTGATGTTGTTGAGTTTGTTTTTCTGGAACAATTACCTCATCTTGAATAAAGAGTTGTTCAATATTGTCTTATTGAGGTTTTGGATTCACTTCTTGATCAATGATAGGTACGAGAACCAGAACATCATCAAAAGTGATATTAGAATTGAGTTAGAGTTCAATTCCTCTTAAAAGCAACATTTCTAACTTTACTTCTCCCTCCAAACTCAACATCCTCAAAAAATGTTGTAGTTCTCATATCAAAAATATTCCTTATTGTGGGATCATAAAACTCATAGCCCCTAGATCACTCAAAATAACCAATAAAATAGTTGTTCACTATTTTGGAGTCTAATTTCTTTTTATGTGGCTTATAAGGCCTTGCCTCAAGTGGACAACCCCAAATGTGAAAGTGCTTTAAACTAGGTTTTCGACCTGCCTAAAGCTCATAAGGTGTTTTTGCAATTGATTTAATGGGTAGTCTATTCAAAATGTAAGTTGACTTTAGATGCACTGGCCAAATGAACACTTTCACACTTATCATGTTTCAACCTTTCTTCCTTTTACACACAATAAAAAATGAGCTCATTTAGAGTCCATTTCTCCTATTGACAGATGTAACCAATTTTAAATTGGTTAAACTATATAAGAAGAAATACCAAAACCATAAGAAAAAGCAAATCCTCAGAAAGCTCGATCTTAAATGCCTAAAGTCTTGAGGCAACTTGAAACATTTCCATAATGTACTCCCCCATGTTTCCTTGACCCTTATACTTTATAGACATCAAAGAATTCAGAAATGATGTCATTTCAACCTTATTGTTTTTAGCAAAACGGTTCTCAATTTCGTCAAGGAAACACTTGGCTTGAGTAATCTTTTCAGATTATGTACCCCTAAAGGCTTCCAGAATGCTATGTTTCATGATCATTAGACTCATGCGATTTGAACAATCACACCTCTCAAAATCCCTCTTAACATCAGGGGTGTTTTCCGCAGTGAGAGGTGTAGGTTTTTCTCCAATTAGTGCAAGGTTTATGTCCATACAGCCGAGCACTATAAGTAAGTGTCTTTTTCATTCCTTAAAATTAGTCTCATTAAGCATGGGTATAGAATTTATATTAGCAGATATTGTGGCAGTAGAAGATGAATTAGCTGAATATAAAACAAAAACAAAAAAGAACAAACTCACATCAATATTCATAAGTAAATAATAAATTCAAGATAATGATTAATCCCATCTCAAGATACCAAACACAACATTAATATCAAGTATTTGAAGAGTAATATTAACCGTAAATGGTACTCTTGTTGCAGCAATCAAACATTGATAATAAATTATGTCAAACAATGGATTAATCTTTGGACTAACTTATTGTTCACATAAATTACTTTATAATTGTCACACATTTATCCCCATAGATGTCATTAAAATTCTGCCAAATATTAACTTACCTCTGGGTCAATTAATAAATGCATGAATCACAAAAATATATAATCATATTGATATTTTAAATAAACTAATCTATACAAAAGAGGTCACTTTGGCGACATTTTATTTCAACTAATCTATTTAAAATATTAGACATCCTTAATTACAACCTAAAGCCAAATCTGAATTTATTTGTTTCAAAATATTTTTCTTAATTTCATCTTTGAATCAAATTAAAAGATAATAGTATATATATCTATATATATATATTTATCCCAAAACAACACACAGTGATGTTGTCAAATATAGTAATAGCTGAATAAATCAAAATAACCTCACATAAGACTTTAAATTTAAACCAAAATAATTTGAATAAAAGAAAACATCATATCAAGATATCAGACACTCCATTAATATTTCATCTTTAGACAAAATATTAACTTGTAAGTGATATCTTAGTGTAGTAATCAAACATTGACAATAAGAACATGTCGAACAATAAATCTTCCTTTGGGCCGGTTTATTACTCACATGTAAAACTGAATAATCATCATATGTTTATTACCAAGTTGTACATGTAATATTATTAACCTTCATTTGGGCCGATCAATATTAACATAACTTAAGTTACATGCGCACAACCTTTTATATTTTAAAACAAAATAAATTATACAAAAAGATCACTTTGGCGACTTATTACTTCAATTAAGTTATTTTAAAATATATATAATTATACCAATATTTAAATTTAAAATTTTCCCAATAGTCAAATGTCAAAACTAAAATTTCTGATTGCACTACAGTTTCCAAAATAACCCAAAATAAAGTTGTCTAAATAGCACAATAAAAAACCGAAAACCTTAATCTTTAACTCATTTTAAAAAAAAAATCATATATGTCAAAACCAAATAGAAATAATGTAGTGGTTCAATGTCAATTTAATTAACAAGCACATATATTCATAATTTTGGCATAGAAAAAACACCAAAGCAATTCACGCGTATACGTGTATTCAAAATCAAATAGAAAAACTTACATTGCATATACCATGTAAATCCAAAATAGTATTAATGATTAAACAGAGATTTGCATGAATACTTGAAAATACATTCAAACTAATAAATCTCAAAAACAAAATCATAATAGTTGGCATATCTCACAATTCATATAACAAGACATATCATAATAATTTAACAAAATATTTGAAACCATAAGATGCCAAAACCTATATTGTAGAGCCAAATTTAAAACCAAATTCTTTAAACATGTATTAAGATTGACATAAATTTTGACCAAACACCCAAAAAAACAAATCCTGTAAAATTTTCTAATAAACTTAATATTACTTCTAATAAACTTAATATTACTTGTAATCTATTAAAAAATGAAATCTCAATAGAAACTCATGCCTTTCATGTGAGCAGACAAAAGTAAATCAAAGAGACAAACACTATAACCTTTTGAAAAGAAAACAAATAACAATTGTAGTAACCATTTTTTTGACAAAACGGGAATCGACTTCTAAAATGGGGAGTCGCCACTGATCTTTTATTCGAGGTGTGATCGGGTCACCTTGAGATGGATTATTTTAATAAAACATTTTGATTTATTAAAATAATTTTGGTCTACGAAATTTGAGGAAACGGGTTCGGGAGTCAGTTACGTGCAAGGAAGGATTAGCACCCTTGCAACGCCCAAAGTTGGTACCAAATTGATTATCTCGTTAAATTCGTTAAATTGGGATTGAATCTCAAGATTATCTCGTTTCAAAGGAATGAAAGTATCATACCCAACACGTTAGGATATAACACCTTTATACTTTGACATCGAGATCATCTTTGATCTTCAAAACATATGAAAATAGTATTCGGTTATTTAGTTGAACGAAAAATCAACACCCAGCATGTTAGGATGTAATCTCCCGTGCTTCTAAACACACAAATATCGCCTTGTTTTTTTTTTTTTAAATATGCAATCTTAAAATTGGTTCAACATGCATTTTATTGAACTACTATTTGATAACAGGTAATAAAAATATAATATTGAGCATGGAATGATAATATAAATGAATTTTAAAATAAATACACGAGTGATTCAATTTAAATAATATACAAAATAATATAGGTTATTCTACTAAAATTACATATATGAAATAAAAACCCAATATGAATGATGTATATATGAAAATACTAATAATAATAATAATAATAATAATAATAATAATAATAATAATAATAATAATAATAATAATATTTAAATAATGGCAGGATAGTAAAATATTTAAAGAAAACAAAATACATATAAAAAGATTAAATTAAAATGAAAACTAGAATCTCGGGGCAAAAGTCTAAAATAAAAGAGAACCAAGGGCTTAAGCGAAATGGACGCGAACTATCAGGGATGGAAATAGAAATTATTCCGATAATCAAAACGCAGCATGCGAATAAGGGCCGAATTGAAATGCGTTTCAAAATGAAGGGTGAAAATAGAAAATAAGCAAAAGACACGGCTAGGAGGACCCAATCAAATTATCGTAAAACAGAGGAAGACTTGTCCGGGAAATATTCCTTTTAAACAAAACACGCGGATCCTCTGAGTTTCTAAATCGGGTCGAATCGGGGATGCTTTATGCGACGTCGTTTTGAAGCCACTTGATCAAGCTTGAAACGACGTCGTTTGGTGATTTGAAACGGTAAAGAAAATGTTAAAAAAAAAAATAGAACAGCTTTATCCCCTTTTCATTTCTAAATCAAACCCTAACCCTTCTTCTATGTTCCTCCGCCGCAAACAAGAGAAAGCCCATCCCTTAAACACTGAATAGCCACTGTAAAATGGCGAGAGATGATTCGCGATAATCTGACTCCCCGGACCACCCCCTTATCCGGCCCTGATGGCGATGAAGGAACGAGTCGAATCTTTTGAAGGTAAAACTCTTCGTATTACTCTTCCTTTCTTTCTCTCTTTTATTTCGTTTATGAAAGATTCAAAATAAGTAAAATAAACAATCCAACATAAAAAGTGGTAAACAATAAAGATAAATAAATCGGATCAACCTTCGAAATCCTTGCTTATTTTTCTTATTCCGTATTCATAGTTCGTAAAACCGAAGGGGGAACCCCCGTACACTATTTTTTGAATGGCTTTATAGCTGAGAGATACAACTCTCTTTTTACTAATCTATTATTTGTCCCATATTTCTCTGCTCTGTTTCTTTGTCATTTTCCCCTCGTTTTGTGTTGTTGCGCGTGTTTCTCATTGTTTTAGATGACAGAGGTACGTATAGGTGTCGACCGAGGCTCGGGGTGTGTTGACCGAGGCGTGGAGACCTTTGAGTGGTGAGTCGGAACAAGTGGAGTTATGATGCACAGGCGTGGTGGTGGCAGAGGCATGCGGCACTAGGGAGTAGCTAGGGTTTCTTATTTACTAACTTAGTTTTTAGGTTTTGGGCTTATTGGGCTAGGTTTAGTTATTGGGTTTAGGGTTATTATTTGGGCTTGTAAAGTGGGCCATTCGGGTTGTTGGGCTCTGGGTCTTTTGTAAATGGACATTGAACTGTTTTTATTGGTTTTATTTTCGGTTCTGTTTTTGTCTTATTACTTGATGGGCCCGGGCAAAATTTGGGTCTTACAGCTGCCCCTCTTTGTTCATTGTCGTGAAACGAGAATAGAGCAAAGACAAAAGAAGAACCAATTTTGCCCGGTCTTTGTGGGCTTTGACTTATTGGTCCTTGTCTTCCTCAAACGTCTTCAACTCTAATGTAACCTATTGCTTTGATCCACTCCACTGCTACTTCCGAGAGATATGACCTGTTGCTTTTCCTCAGTCTTCAAAAGGGTGAGATTTGTTTATTTTTAACCTGCCCTAACATGACTTCAGGACACGAAGAGATTTGTAGCTTTGATCTACCAATTGCTCCACTGGGACTTCGATGAAATAAATCTGAACTTTTCAACTGCTTCCTTATTCTCGCGATATGAGTTAACCTTTTTTTTTTGAAAAACAGAAATTGAAAAATAGAAATTAAAAATACCTTAGCGTGCGACCTGAGGAGTTGATTTTTGCAAACAGAAATTGAAAAATGGAAATTGAAAATATCTCAGCGTACGACCTGTGGAGTTGATTTTTGCAAATAGAAATTGAAAAATGGAAATTGAAAATACCTCGGCGTGCGACCTGAGGAGTTGATTTTTGCAAACAGAAATTGAAAAACAGGAATTAAAAATACCTCAGCGTGCAACCTGTGGAGTTGATTTTTGCGAACAGAAATTGAAAAACAGGAATTAAAATACCTCAGCGTGTGACCTGATGAGTTGATTTTTGCAAACAGAAATTGAAAAACAGGAATTAAAAATACCTCACCGTGCGACCTGAGGAGTTGATTTTTGCAAACATAAATTGAAAAACAGAAATTGAAAATACCTCAGCGTGCGACCTGAGGAGTTGATTTTTGCAAACTGAAATTGAAAAAGAGGAATTAAAAATACCTCAGCGTGCGACTGTGGAGTTGATTTTTGCAAGCAGAAATTGAAAAATAGGAATTAAAAATACCTCAGCGTGCGACCTGAAGAGTTGATTTTTGTAAACAGAAATTGGAAAAAACAGGAATTAAAACTACCTCGGTCTGCTTCGCTTAGGAAGGCAAGATCCGATCTTCGATCTGCGTCGCTTAGGAAGGCAAGATCTATTCTTTGATCTGCTTCGCTTAGGAAGGCAAGATCTGATCTTCGATCTGCTTCGCTTAGGAAGGCAATATCTGATCTTTGATCTGCTTCGCTTAGGAAGGCGAAATCTGTTATGCTCGATCTGCTTCGCTTAGGAAGGCAAAATCTGGTTTTCGATTTGCTTCGCTTAGGAAGACAAAATCTGTTATGCTCGATTTGCTTCACTTAGGAAGGAAAAATCTGGTTTTCAATTTCCTTCGCTTAGGAAGGCAAAATCTGTTATACTCGATCTGCTTCACTTAGGAAGGCAAGTTCTGTTATGCTCGATTTGCTTCGCTTAGGAAGGCAAGATCGATCTGCTTCGCTCAGGAATGCTATGCTCGATCTGCTTCACTTAGGAAGGCGAAATCTGGTTTTCGATTTGCTTCGCTTAGGAAGGCAAAATCTGTTATGCTCGATCTGCTTCGCTTAGGAAGGCAAGATCTGCTATCATCGATCCGCTCCTCTCGTATTATGAGCTAATTTTTGATCAGAAATTGAAAGACACCTCAAGGTGTGACCTGAGGCTCAACTCAACTCTCGTATTATGAGTTGATATTTAAAAAAATAAAAATTGAAAAACAGAAATTGAAAATACCTTAGCGTGCGACCTGAGGAGTTGATTTTTTTTTTTGCAAACAGAAATTGAAAAACGGAAATTAAAAATACCTCAGCGTGCAACCCGAGGAGTTGATTTTTGCAGACAGAAATTGAAAATACCTCAGCGTGCGACTCGAGGCTCAACCCACCTCTCGTTATATGAGTTGAGTAATATAGCTATAGTCAAAACTTCTTGCTTTAATAGCGTACCTGTATGTGTCATGCGCGATGTTATCTTAATATGCACGTGCTTGCTTAAATGCTTTTATGCCTACATGATTATGCCATGCGCCCTTGGTTTGTTTGCCATGTATCTCTTCTTCGTCACGACTTTCATGATGACCTGTATTCATTGTTTCGATTCTTGACTTTCCTTTCAGGTTTTGTACCCGTCCTCGAGCTTCACGAGTAATCTGCGTTTCTCGTATATCACCTTTTTGCCCCCTGTTGAACTTTGTCCTTGCTTTGAGGCCCTTGTACTTACCAAATTCTCATCCAGGTAAGGCTCAACATTCCTTTTGTTTAGAGAACGTCATTTCACTATTTAACATTTAAAAAGAACCATATATGAGATGCATGAGAATGACGAAGTAGGTGTGAAGGGGATACCTCATATTCATATTTATTTCAAAAGTGACAAGCAAAGAAAATTGACAAGGAACAATTCAATAAAGGAAATGTTATAAAAAGGAAAGCAGGTTCAATTGTCGCCAATGCTCTAGATATCCAACGCATGAACTTTTCCATGTTTCTTCATCAGGATCTTTTCGAGCAAAGCTTTTTGTGTAGAAGATTTTGAGCTTCCGAGTCTGCTTCAAATATTATAATCTCGCCATTCGGCTCCCTGTTCAAATCGTCTCGCTCTTTATGTCCGAACCCTCTTTCATTAGGACGCCCTTTTAGGTTTTCATCCTAATATATTTTGTTTATCAAGACGCCCTTTCTGGGTTTTCATCTTGATCTTTTTTTTTAGATCATATTTCTTCGCAGCATCTGAGTTCACCAGGTTTGGTAATTCCTTCCCATCCATCTTAGTGAGAATCAAAGCTTCACCTGAGAAAGCTTTCTTCAGGCCTTATAGCCCTTCCAAATTTGGTGCCCATTTTTCTCAAAAGTCTTTTTTAAATTGGGAGAATCTTTCTCAGTACAAGTTCTCCCTCGCGAAATTCTTTTGGCTGCACCTTCTTATCGTGGGCGTTGATCATTCTTTTCTGGTATATTTGTCTATGAAAAATTACCTTCGAGCGTTTTTCTTTGATAAGATTTAGCTGGTCATATCGAGCTCGAACCCATTCTGATTCTTCTAGTTTCGACTCCATTAAGACTCGTAAAGAGGGGATTTCGACTTTGATGGGTAGCACAGCTTCCATTCCATAGACCAGAGAGAAAGGAGTTGCCCCCGTAGAGGTTCGCACACATGTGCGATATGCATATAGAGCAAATGGTAGCTTCTCGTGCCAGTCTTTATATGTCTCAGTCATTTTCCCAATAATCCTCTTAATATTCTTGTTAGCAGCTTCTACCACTCCGTTCATCTTTGGACGATAGGGTGAGGAATTATGATGCTTTATTTGAAATTACTCGCACACTTCTTCTACCATCTTGTTGTTCAGATTTAAAGCACTATTTGAAATAATTCTCTCAGGTAATCCATATTGACATATGATCTCCTTTCTTGCAAACTACGGTCTTTGTCACATTAGCAAACGAAGCGGCTTCTACCCATTTTGTGAAGTAATCTATGACCACGAAAATGAATCAATGTCCATTAGAAGCCTTTGGGGAAATTGGCCCTATAACGTCCATGCCCCACATAGAAAAAGGCCACGGAGAAGTCATGACATGAAGGGGCGAAGGTGCTGCATGAATTTTATCACCGTAAACTTGACATTTGTGGCACTTTTGTGCGTAACTAATACAGTCGTTTTCCATCGTCAGCCAGTAATAACCGAGCCTCATAATCTGTCTGGCCAAAGTGAAACCATTGGCGTGCGTTCCACAAATTCCTTCATGGACATCTTCAACTATTTTCCTTGCTTCAACAGCACCCACGCATCTCAGGAGCACTTGATCTTTTCCTCTTTTGTACAGGATGTCCTCATCAAGAACAAATCCCACTGCCATTCTTCTGATTGTTCTTTTGTCGTTCTCATTTACTTGTTCAGGATACTTTTGATTATTGACATATTCTAAGATATCATGGAACCATGGCTGTCCATCTGCCTATCTTTCAATGCTAAAACAATGTGCAGGGGCCTCATATATGCTCATCTGGAGAGGCATTATTTCCGTTTCTCGGTTCGCTTTGAACATTGAAGCCAAAGTGGCTAAGGCATCAGCCAATTGGTTTTCTTCTCGTGGGAAGTAATTAAAGTCACTTCTTCAAATTCTTTGACCAGTTCCACCACAAGATCGCGATATTTGACCAACTTTGAGTCTCTCACTTCCCAATCTCCACGGATTTGGTAAATCACCAACGCTGAGTCCCCGAATACCTCTAAGATTTGGATGTTTCGTTCGATAGTGGCACGAAGTCCCATGATGCAAGCCTCATATTCTGCTACGTTATTGGTACAGAAGAAATTTAATTTGGCAGTGAATGGGTAATGATTCCCTTCCTGTGACACTAAAACTGCTCTAATCCCATGCCCTGATGCATTTGACGCACCATCAAAGCTCATCTTCCATGATTTCTCTTTTGATGACTCAAATTCTTTTTCCGTAATGCTCATCAAGTCATTATCTAAGAAGTCAAATCTCAATGGCTCGTATTCCTCTGTCGTTTGAGTTACTAGGAAGTCAGCTATTGCACTCCCTTTTATCGACTTTTGGTTCACATAGATGATGTCTTACTTCGACAGTAGGATCTGCCCTCGAGCCATTCCTTCCTGAGAGTGCAGGTGATTCCATCATATACTTTATTGGGTCCAGTTTTGAAATCAACCACGTCATATGATACAGCATATATTGTCTGAGCCTTCGAACTACCCAGACCAAAGCACAACAGAAATTTTCAATTGACGGATACTTCGCTTCACACTCTGTGAATTTCTTGCTGAGGTAGTAAATTGCCTTTTCTCTTTTCCCTAACTCATCATGTTGCCCCGGTATGTAACCGATGGAGTTCTCGAACATAGTCAAATACAGTATCAACGGTCTTCCAAGAGTTGGCGGTACTAGTACCGGGAGTTAGACAAATACTGTTTTATCTTGTCAAAAGCCATTTGACACTCCTCGTTCCATTCTCCAGGATTGTGTTTTCGAAGAAGTCGAAAATTGGGTCACATTGGTTGGTAAGTTGAGCAACGAATCGAGCGATGTAGTTCAACCTCCCTAAAAATCCTCTGACTTTGTATGCGCGGAGGCAGTAGCTCTTGTATGGCTTTTACCTTATCTAAATTAAACTTAATACCTCTTTCACTGACGATGAAGCCTAGTAGTTTTCCCGAGGTAGCCCCAAACATACACTTGGCTGGATTAAGCTTTAGCTGGAACTTTCCTAGTCTTTCAAACAATTTCTGGATGTTCTCTTTCCCCCTGAGATTTGGCAATCATATCATCGACATAAACTTCCATCTCTTTGTACATCATGTCATGGAACAGCATCATCATAGCCCTCTGATAGGTTGCCCCAGTATTCTTTAATCCGAATGGCATTACCTTATAGCAGAACGTTCCCCACATTGTCACAAATGTAGTTTTCTCCATATCTTCGGAAGCCATCTTGCCGTCTTTCTTCAGTGCCAGGACTACGTTAGCGACCTATTCTGGGTACTTAGAGACTTATAGAAAGCCGGCATCAAATTGTTTCTTGACTTCCTCTTTTATCTTTAAAAGTATTTCAGGTATCATTCGTCTTGACTTCTATTGAATAGGTTTGTATTCTGGTTTCAACGGGAGTCTAAAGACCACTACATCCTCGTTCAAGCCTGGCATGTCCTGATACGACTGTGCAAATACATCTTTGTACTCATTAAGCAAGGCGATCAAATCATGTTTGGTGTTCTCTGAAATGGAGGTCCCAATTTTTACTTCTTGCCTCTTTTCTTCATTTCCCCAGGTTCACTGTCTCAACAAATTCTTGATAGGGTAGAATTTGTTTATCTGATGTCTTTTATCATTCTTAGTAAGTTAGGAGACAATACAACATTTTCTTCAGCTTCGTATTCTCCTAAACAAATAGCTTTCTCGAAATTGATTTTAGGACTTGTAAAGGGAGTGTTCATGCCGTTGATATCTGAGCACCTGAAAGGTGAATGGGAAAGAAAACTATGGAGGAGCATCAAGGTATTGGAACCGAACAAACATAATGTTATGGCATGATATGAGGTGCATGTAAGGACAGGTCGTGAGAATATGGGGCAGTTATGAAGTTAACGAGAATGAAAGGACTATGACAAAATGCATCTCCGTTAATGTTCATTTAAATGATAAAGAGTAAACATAAGCTCTTACAAAAGAGTGACACTATTACTTAGGGGTGCACAAAAAGAGAGGGTTAACATTTAGCATTACTCTGGAGAGGACTTAGAAACTACAAGAAGATCCACAGCAGTCCAATTATTCCAAATGAATCCAGGAGGACAAGGGCGTATCATTGAGACATATTTAATTGCATCATCTCTTTTGTCACTGCACTCACGTTCCCTTCAGTATGGTTAGGGAGCGGATTTCCAGCCACAATACCAATACCGTCAAATTGTAAAATCCTTGCATCAATAAGACCCTGAACCCTCCTTTTGAAGGCTAGACAATTTTCCGTAGAATGCCTCTGGTTTCCAGCATGATACATGCAACTAGCATTAGGATCGTACCATTTTGGGGTATGGAGGCTTTAATGGTGCCATATAATGCGGGGATAATAATTTTTTTCCAATAATTTTGGGTACAGTTCTCCATACGACACAGGAATAGCGGTGAATTGAGGTTTTTTAGGATTGGGTTTTGTCAGTCTTTGTTTTGTTAGTCTTTGTTCATTTTTGGGCTGGCTTTGAGCAGGCATAGTACCTGGTGAAAGTATAGTGAATGGTCTTTGGTTATTTATGGCGTAGACGGGGTAAGGAAGAGATGCTTGATGATAAGGGCCTTGAGGGGAAAAATAGAAGTTTAGAGGCGGGCGATATTGAGATCGTGATTGGGTTAGGTACGGATTAAAAGCGTAGTGGCTTTCAGTCCTCACCATGTGGGTCTCTGCCTCTCTTTTCTTTATAGGTACCGTCCTTTTCGAACTCTCGGGGCCTTCCATCCTTCTGCTCTTGATGGCATTTTTTATAAGTTCCCCAGACATTACGATGTCGGCAAAGTCTTTTGTGGCGTTTTCTACTAACTTATTATAAAACGGTGCTTTCAAAGTCCGCTCTCTCCTTTTTGCCTCCACTTGAACAATCGATTTGGCCCGATCATCTTCACGGTCACAACGTGAATTCATCGGGAAGTTTGGTAGTGCCGATGTATTAGTCTGACATTGGGGTCCGGTAATGACAGGTCCCCCGTGCGACTGCGTGTCTGGTTGAGTCGAGATATTCGTCGGGGAATAAACAATTTCTTCGTCATCGCCCATACTGTCGTCCATTGGGCCACTTCTTTTTTCAAATCCTCCGGCTAGTAACTGGGTTAGCTGGCCTATCGTGTTCCTTTGGAATTGCGTTTGTTCATACATCTCTTGCTAAATTTTGGTCAATTGCTCTTGCATCTGTATTTACATTTTCTCTATTCTTTCCAACCTTTGCTCCATATTTTCTAGGTTAACTGAAATGACTTCACATAATTAGGGTCTTTCCACAAATTTTAATGCATGTGATATGATGTAATGAAAGTGCATAAAACACAATGCGGGAGCATGGCATGAATGTAAAAGGAAGAGAGGTGTTAATCATGAATTCGATTCCATTAGAAGAACTTTTCTAGGAGATACGTTTCTTTACATAAAATAGATCACATATACGGCCATGTGCTTATGTTTGAACGACCGTATTACAATCCACTTTATCAAGTAACACATTTCCTTATGACAAACTCTTCCATTTAGCAACCGAATATGAATCAACACTTCCTTTCTTTCGATGTAATACAAATGCATAAAATGCAATGCAGTCAAGACAGAAGAAAACACGTTAGCATAGGAGAGATAAGCAATCACAAAAGAAAACAGGTTAGTGCAAGAGAAATAAACAAACACATAACACCTATCCAGGTGATCGCTAGAGTTTGGTACAATTCTACCTAGGGTAGGCTCCTAGGTCTCACAATATGAGGTTCGGTTCTAAAGAGGGGTACCTGAACCAATAGATTCCTCAATCCTCACCCATTATAGGCTCATATAGATCGAGTTAGGTTCAGGGGGATACATTTCCCTATGGCCATGTGGAGGTGAAAACCTCACGAAGGCTTAGTTTCTTACTCCACTTAAAGGTGTGACCACAACGGTCATGCAATGTAAATGAAAGTATTATGAGCCTCAACATTATTGCAATTATGGCACAAATGGATGTATCAAAAGAAACATGATTTTTCAAAACGAATTTCCAAATTTTTAATCAAAAGGACAAAAATCGATCAATTTATGGCCTGACTCTCGAGTCCCAGCGAAGTCGCCAAGCTGTAGTAACCATTTTTTTGACAAAACGGGAATCGGCTTTTAAAATGGGGAGTCGCCATCGATCTTTTATTCGAGGTGTGATCGGGTCACCTTGAGATGGATTATTTTAATAAAACATTTTGATTTATTAAAATAATTTTGGTCTACGAAATTTGAGAAAACGGGTTCGGGAGTCGGTTACGTGCAAGGAAGGATTAGCACCCTTGCAACGCCCAAAGTTGGTACCAAATTGATTGATCAATGTCTTAATGTGGAAAACTTGAAAATATCTAGGGTAAAAATTTAAAAAAAGAATTCGTTAAATTGGGATTGAATCTCAAGATTATCTCGTTTCAAAGGAATGAAAGTATCATACCCAACACGTTAGGGTATAACACCTTTATACTCTGACATCGAGATTATCTTTGATCTTCAAAACATATGAAAATAGTATTCAGTTATTTAGTTGAACGAAAAATCAACACCCGGCACGTTAGGATGTAATCTTCCGTGCTTCTAAACACACAAATATCGCCTTGTTTTTTTTTTTTAAAAATATGCAATCTTAAAATTGGTTCAACATGCATTTTATTGAACTACTATTTGATAAAGTAATAAAAATATAATATTGAGCATGGAATGATAATATAAATGAATTTTAAAATAAATACACGAGTGATTCAATTTAAATAATATACAAAATAATATAGGTTATTCTACTAAAATTACATATATGAAATAAAAACCCAATATGAATGATGTATATATGAAAATACTAATAATAATAATAATAATAATAATAATAATAATAATAATAATAATAATAATAATATTTAAATAATGGCAGGATAGTAAAATATTTAAAGAAAACAAAATACATATAAAAAGATTAAATTAAAATGAAAACTAGAATCTCGGGGCAAAAGTCTAAAATAAAAGAGAACCAAGGGCTTAAGCGAAATGGACGCGAACTATCAGGGATGGAAATAGAAATTATTCCGATAATCAAAACGCAGCGTGTGAATAAGGGCCGAATTGAAATGCGTTTCAAATGAAGGGCGAAAATAGCAAATAAGCAAAAGACACGGCTAGGAGGACCCAATCGAATTATCGTAAAACAGAGGAAGACTTGTCCGGGAAATATTCCTTTTAAACAAAACACGCGGATCCTTTGAGTTTCCAAATTGGGTCGAATCGGGGCTGCTTTATGCGACGTCATTTTGAAGCCACTTGATCAAGCTTCAAATGACGTCGTTTGGTGATTTGAAACGGTAAAGAAAATGTTAAAAAAAATAGAACAGCTTCATCCCCTTTTCATTTCTAAATCAAACCCTAGCCTTTCTTCTATGTTCCTCCGCCGCAAACAAGAGAAAGCCCATCCCTTAAACACTGAATCGCCACTGTAAAACGGGGAGAGATGATTCACGATAATCCGACTCCCCGGACCACCCCCTCATCCGGCCCTGATGGCGACGAAGGAACGAGTCGAATCTTTCGAAGGTAAAACTCTTCGTATTACTCTTCCTTTCTTTCTCTCTTTGATTTCGTTTATGAAAGATTCAAAATAAGTAAAATAAACAATCCAACATAAAAAGTGGTAAACAATAAAGATAAATAAATCGGATCAACCTTCGAAATCTTTGCTTGTTTTTCTTATTCCGTATTCGTAGTTCGTAAAACCGAAGGGGGAACCCCCGTACACTGTTTTTTGAATGGCTTTATAGTTGAGAGATACAACTCTCTTTTTACTAATCTATTATTTGTCCCATATTTCTCTGCTCTGTTTCTTTGTCATTTTCCCCTCGTTTTGTGTTGTTGCGCGTGTTTCTCATTGTTTTAGATGACAGAGGTACGTATAGGTGTCGACCGAGGCTCGGGGTGTGTTGACCGAGGCGTGGAGACCTGCTGGTGGCTGGTCAGAACAAGTGGAGTTAGATGCACGGGCGTGGTGACGGCAGAGGCATGCGGCGCTAGGGAGTAGCTAGGGTTTCTTATTTACTAACTTAGTTTTTAGGTTTTGGGCTTATTGGGCTAGGTTTAGTTATTGGGTTTAGGGTTATTATTTGGGCTTGTAAAGTGGGCCATTCGGGTTGTTGGGCTCTGGGTCTTTTGTAAATGGACATTGAACTGTTTTTATTGGTTTTTTTTTTCTGTTTATGTTTTATTACTTGATGGGCCAGGGCAAAATTTGGATCTTACAACAATGCCTTCAATACAGATACACAAGCTTCATCTCCATGCACAAAATCAACATAAATCATCACACATGAAAACTTTTGGATTCAAAAGTTAAAGAAAACCTTTATTTTCTTTACATAAATTTAAAAGATTTAACATGTATGATTAAAAACATTTAGTTCATATATTAAATACATAAAATATTCATAACAAATTAATTTAAAAAAGATAGAAAATCAATTTTTTTCAATGATTTGATATGACAAGACTCGGATGCCACTTGTTAGAACTGTAAATAATATTTAATATAAAATTAGAACTGTAAATCAGGATCTGTCATGTCAAATAATCAAGAACAAATCAAGAACAAAATTAGATGCGGAAGCATATTTGAATTCATCGATTTCTTGAAATCTACGGATCTTGGGATTTTGATCTTCCAAATTAGTACACAAGTAATCTAGAGAAGATAACTCTCTATTTTCTAAAGATGAGATATTAGAAAAGTTAGCTTGTGTGTAATTTGGAGACCATAACCGTAATATATATAACTTTGGCACATTAGCCCTAATATTCTACACATATTTGATCCATACTTTATTTAATAAATAAAACCCAATAAACCATAACCAAATTAGATCACTTTTAATTTGGGCTAACCTATTATGATAGTAAATACTAACATGTAATTACCCTTATTATATATGTGATGTCCATATTTTCCAACAGCAAAATGATTACTGAAGCTTTCATTTAAGTCGTTGAGCTATCAAAAATCGTTATTTTATGGCTTTCTCTGTTCACATCGCTTATGCCAATTGAATACTCTTCTTCTCCTTTTCTACAATTCAGTTTTTTTCTAACGAACTAGTTTTAAATGTCACGAATCTGTGAACCAAAATTCAAACAGTTTTCTTCTTTGATCTATAATACTAACCGTCAAATCAACTTAAATCTAAAGTATGTTCTTATACTTATTGAAGGGTACTGATCTACCGTACTGATTTTCGAATTATCACTTGGAGCTCGCTAGCTGAACTTTAAAAAAAAAAATTAATAGCCTAATGACTTAAATAAAAAAACTCAAATAGTTCAATGATTATTTTGTAACTTTTTGAAGTTGTTTAACTAAAACGTAGACTTACTAATAATTTAATGATATAATATCAATTTATTAAAAACTCTATGGCGAGGTTATATGCTAATTAGACCTTATCATGGGTTGAGTCACCCGCTTAAGCCCAAAGGCCCGTCTGAAAAGTAAGAGGGTTTGGGCAAAATTATAGGGCCGAAAAAAGAGCTTGGACAAAAAATAAAGCCTGTTTTCTAAAAGGGTTGGAACAGATATGATTTTTTTTGGCTCGCTCGGCTCGAATTAGCCTAATCTTTCTTTTTTGTTGTCATTTAGTTGTTGTTTGCTACTATTTTATTGTTATTGTTTGGATATTGTATAACTATTGTTTTATTGTTAATTTTGCTACTATTTTAGAGGCATTTGCTTGATAAGTTGCAACTATCTTAGTATTATTTAACTATAAATATTTTTTTAATGTATTTTGAATTTGTTGGGAAATATTTATTTTAATACTATTAGTTTATTTGATGTATTATATTTTTAAATTTATTTTTATATAAAAAAATCTAAAAAATTTGATACAGTTGGGTCGGGATGGAGTTTAACATTTGTAATCTAGATCGAGCTTAGATAAAAATTTAGACTAATTTTTCGAGCCAAACTAGACTTATGCCTAAAAAACATGCTGAAATTTTTACATTGACCTGACTCGAACTAGATCCATAATTAATTCTAATGCTAATATATACAATTAAATGAAAAGAAGAAAAAGGAAATGAGATGTAAGATTGAACACGTAAGATGTAGATACAACCACACACGCATAGCACGAAAAGGTGATTTAATATATATTTATTAAAGAAAATTGTTTATACAAAATTGGAATGCATTTGGCTGGCCTTTATGGGTTCATATATTAGAAATTATTCAAGACATTTGACTTGTTGGTAAAGGAAACAAAAGTCAACTTTTGAAATATAGATATGGATATGTTGAAATCCAGTCGTATCTCCTTTTTTGCTGCATTCTCATTCCTTTTCTCCTTAATCAAATATCCAACACGTGAAGTTATTCAATAAGCTTATTTTCAAATTTATTTTATAACCCTATCTGAAATTCTCCTCAACAATTCTTTCTTAATAATATAATATTTATTCTTTTTAATATAATACCTAAAATAATCTATAATCCTTCTTAACCGATAAATAGGAGAATAATATACTTAAGCGTACTCGAACTTATATCTTTTTACATTGATAACAATACCTATACCAATTGAGTTAAGACTCAACCATGATGAAAGATTTATTATTATTATTATTAAAAATATGGGATTTGTTGATGAATTTGGATGCTATTGAATTATGAAAGTATTTATTATAAATTTTTATTTTATTTAAAATTTTTAACATTTAATTTTTATATGTGTATGATAATTTTACTAATTTTCAATGAAGATAGGTATGCATGGGTGAATTAATATTTAATTAATACCTCTAGCCTCAATATCCATTGGTGACCAAAGTATTTCCTTTATTGGCCGGTTGCAAGGTGGTCCTACAATAGCTAGCTTTATCATTTTGGAACCATCGAGTTGATTACCACGTTAATTATGTGAATCATCAAATCTCGTCATATCCATACTAATCACTTGTACCAGGGAAGCCCACTATTTAGGGAAGAATTGTGTTTTGATCCTTTTAGAATAAATTAGTTATTATATGTTTCGAAACTTTATTCGTTAATTTTTTTTATAAAATAATAGTATGGAACATATTGAAAATTATTTTTTATAGGTAAATTATAAAAATAGTCATCTAACTATGCTTTTCGTTTTATTTTGGTTACCTAATTAGTTTTTCGATTTAGTCACTAAACTTTCTAAAATTAAATATTTTAGTTACTCTGAACTGATGTGGGCTTTTGCTATTGGTCAGGTAACAAAATTAGCTCTCTAATGTTTAAACATTCTATCAATTTTATCCTAAATATAAGAAATTTAACAAATTTAGCTCTCAATATTTACAGAATTTGTCATTTTAGTTCTAATTCTAAAAATAATAAATTTGGCCCTCAATATTTACAAAATCTATCAATTTAGTCCTAACTCTAACCCTTTATAACCCATCGGCTAACTCTACAGTAGGTCCTATTTGGCCTTAGACTATAAATGAGCCAAATTTCATTCTCAGGTTGCATAAGTTACAGCAAGAGAAATTGAGGCAAAAAGTAGAATAGAAGCTGAAGATAAGTAAACATATTAGTGTTGTTATTTACTATGATGGTGAGGTTCGTGACACAGAGAACGGCGTTGTTTTTTTATCGGAGAACACAACGCGACTGATTTTTAACCAGAACATAGATTTGATAGAACTTCGTAAAAGAATTAGGCGTAAAATCTTCGGAACGACGCCAATGAAAGTTTTGCGTATTAAGTATAGATTTTGTGCTTCAGTTGATCCCGTGAGATATGACTCATTCGACATCAAAGGTCCTCGTAGCTTGGAGGCAATGGTGCAGACTCATCTTGCTAGTGGATCACCCTATCTTCAGGTATATGTACAATTTTCATCACCAAATGATGAATATTCGACTTCAACATCTACTACTGTTCGAGAGGAATACACGAACCCAAGCCGACACTCTGTTAGTGGGAGGCAGAATACGGAAGCGCCCGTGTTTAGTGGCAGTATGAAAAATACAACCCATGCACGACACTCGGTTAGTGGATGGGACATGCATATCTGTGGGTCGATGTTCGATGCTAGAAATACGTATTGGGGAACGACATCAACTTCTAGTGGTTGGCAATCCACATATGATTGGGGACGTTGCGAAACTTGTTTAAGAAGGGATAATGTACTCCCTATGACGTCCACCGGCGAGGGGACCTCGTTCGTTGCAGATGATGGTGGGTCAGATGAGGAGTCCGATGTGGATCCACCTCGAGAGCCCGGCCCTGATGGTGCAGAAGTTGCATTATTTTCTGAACCGGAGCCTGTTCCAACCATACTTGAAGGTGTTGAAGGGGGTTCAGATGAAGAAGAATAAGATCCGCGATTCAGGGAGTACTTGCCTCCAGCCCATATACATAATGTCGATCTATCTCAAGATGATGCGTTGAAGTTTCCAGATCTATCACACAGAAGGCGTGACCGTACAAGTTCGTCGTTGGATTCGGGTGAATTGGAAGTTGGTAAGGAGTTTTCCAATAAGGATAGTTTTCTTGGTATATTGAAACAACATAGCATCAAGAACGGGGTTAACTACAACGTGGTTAAATCCAAACCCGATAAGTATGAGGTCAAGTGTGCAGTGCAAGACGGTACATGTTCATGAAAAATCATGGCCTCGTTGAGGAAAAAGACAAGCTTGTAGGAGATAAAAAAAGTACAAAGGTCCACATACATGTGTTGCCGGTACAGTATCACTAGGTGTTTAGGGTTTTCGAATAATACTGTTATTACGTAATGTATGTGGACTGGGATTCTCGGAGCCTCCAATCATCTCAAGAATGTATGCTCGAGCATACCGTATTCTTTCTAATTCAGTCTATATCCGGCTCTAGTAATGTGTCTCGTAACCAACCCATCTCGATCCGACCTCCGTTAATGTTATCCGAAATAGCACCCAAAAGCTCGTAGCATACGGCTCTCAAATCAGCAGAAGTTGCGGACTCGGTGACTACGTACCCATCCACCGGCAATCCCAATTGCAATTGCACGTCTTCTAGAGTGATAGTACACTCTCCGCATGGAAGATGGAAAGTGTGCGTCTCGGGTCTCCACCTCTTTATCAACGCACTGATTAGTTTCGGGTCCAACTTACACCCCGGCCTATTGTGGCCATGTGCCAAAAACCCGCTTCACGCAGGTAATTCTCTATCAACGGCGATGACGGACCAGGCATATTACGAATATAGCATTGCAACACTTGATCTACAGACTGTTATAAAAAATTATAAAATAAAAATTAATTAAAATTGCATAAATGAAAAAAATATTAAATAATATTGAAAAATTAAAATTATAACTTACTATTGTCATTTGATCGAAGGAGATGTGTTTATTATCGAGACGAATTCATTCTCCGGTCATTGTTAACATGTTCGAATATTTTTTAATTTAAAAAAAAAACTAATTCAAAAAACTTTTAAACAGGGCTTTTTTGTAAAAATTAAAGGCCTTTTGTGAAATTTAAGAGGAATTTGAGAGAAATTTGAGAGGACTTTTGTGTAAAAAAAAATGAAAGGGAGGCTTTTATAGAAATTTTTTTTTGACCGTTGGAGGTCAAATGGTAAAAAGAAAAAGCTCCCCAGGGACGCGTTTTGCTGGCACGTCCCCTGACATCGGGCTGATGTGGACGCGCTTTCGGGGATATCGGCCCATTCTGGTAAATAATTAAAAAATTGATCTATTTCCATAAATAAGATAAAAAATGGTATTTTTAGGTAAAATATCCTGATACATGGGATTATTTAAGAGAAGAGTAATTTGTTGATTTTTGAATAGAAAAGTAAAAACGCAAAACTGACAGTTTTACCGACAAGACATATATGGGCATTGGGAAATTAATGGTTTGGCTTTCAATATCAAAATGAGGCCTTGAATTCCTTTCAAAAGCCCTTAGATTTAGACTTTCTTTAAATTTAATTAATCCTACGAAACCCAGATTCTTTACCATTTTTTATTATCTGATAAATATAATAATAAAGATTCATTAGCCACCATTAAAGAAATCAACTAACTTTTTCTTGCCAGGAAAAAGATTAAATAATTTTTTAATTTTAAAGTTTAATTATCACAAAAGAAACTCAAGAAAATATAAATTTGTATTAAGATTTATTGATTATTGGTATATAAGATTATTTAGCATGTTATCTTTATTTGGTTGGAATGTAAATTTTTAGTATTTAGTTGACGAAAAATAAGTTTATTTACAGAATTTTACTTTAACAAATTTAATTATTTTAATATTTTTAGTCTCAATTTTCCATAAAATTATAATAATTCTTACTTTTTTTTACAATTTATATACTAATAAGTAAATATATGATGTTTAAAATAAATTTGTGCATTAAAATTAAAATTATAACCTTCCAAACTTAACCCAGACGTTACGATTGAATCCGCAAACGCCAAACGGAAAAAAAAACGCTACACATATTGTTTTGGAAAGACTTGGCTAAAAGAGTTGTAATTTGTAAAATTTCGTTTTTTGTTCAAATAATTAATTATGCTAGGTTACGCATTTGTAGCGTTGCTTTGAAAACGTTGAGTTTAGTTTTGAAGGCTGGTGCCTTAAAACAATTTAGAAATGCGCAACAGAGAACAGAGAACAGAGAATGGAATAGTGCATATATTTACTAAACTTATCGTATTGTATTTTAAGCCAAGTTTACATTTAATCCAGTTACATGCATATTGGGCACATTAACAATTTCAGAAAAATTCATTGTTTATAACATAGTGCAAAACCAAATAAGAGGCCCGACTTTACAACAATTTTGATGGTTGAAGTTCAAAAATATATAAAATAAACTAACATGTTAATTAGAAGTTAAATCAAGTAAAACACACTAGTTCGATACGTCTCAAGCTGAGCCCAACCTTAGGTCCGTGAGTTATCTGAAAATGACACTAAAAAGGTGAGCTTATAAAGCCCAGTGTAAGACTAAAGCAAACACACAGTGACAATAAAACACACATAAAAAACAAACATATAGCACACTATAGATGTGATTAATATGATGCATGTCATGATTAGGTAGATAATGCAAGTCTACCAATACCATCCGCTACACACCACGGGTTCTCATATCTTGTCCACCGAACACCAAAACAATGAAAATATATAAGCTGCAATCAAGTTGCCAAATATTGCCGTTTAACCACCATTAATAAATCATAAAGCAGACAAGCTGCCAATATTGCGGACAAGCCGCCATAACTCCAACAAAACTTCAGGGTGTAGTACCACTGCCAAAACTTCGGAATTTATAATGCGGATAAAGCCGCCAGAACTCCACGAAACTCCTCCAATAACCAAAAATAACCCAACCCCATTAACATGCTAAATGTCATACATACATAGTACCATATCATGCTATACATTCGTGTTTTCAAAATACTAAGATGAAAAGACCAGTAAGTATTTGTAATTGGACCTAATATGAGAGAGACTCAAAATTCCCTCATGGAATATGAAGGCCATCCACCCTAATCCTACTCTAAGTAGGAAGTGTTTTTCTATTTGAAATAAACTTTTCTAATTTAACAATGGTTCTACCTTCTCTCCCCATAAATAGATGGCACCGATAGTTCTATTTATAAACAACTTTTAGATTTCATTATCCTGCCAAAAAATAGAGACTTTTATTCTCTAATAATTAAATATATTTTCCGAAATAACGATTTTGCCAGTTTTTATTTGAATAGATAATTTTCGTTTTCATGCCAAAAGAAAAGGAAACTATTTCTAGTTTCTGTGTTTGATTCGTTTTGTTTGAGCCCACACTCGAAGCAATTCGTGGTATAAAAATAGCGGAGCAGATCGTTTGGTCAAAAGCCAAGAACGACAAGGACTTGTCTATCCCAAAACACAAGTACGATTTCGGTCTAAGGTTTATTGCTATAAATATCACAAACCGGATTGATTTTTAAAATTTTTATTTTTCACTGTTCAAGAAAGCCGTTTTCTAACTGAATTTTTTCCAACAGCAACATTGATATCATCAGTGGGCTAAAAAAAAAGAGAATCATCAACAAATAGTAAGTGTGATAAAATAGGGGTTTGGACCTAATTTGATCCCATAGAGATCCTTTAACTCAATTGCACACTTAACTAATCTAGAAAACACATCAACAATGAACAAAAATAGGTAGGGAGATAAAAGAATTCCGTGTCTAAACCTTTAGAAGGAAAAATTGGATTAGAAAAAATTACCATTGACTATTAACTATAGATGACAGAAGAAACACACTCCATAGTCTATAGAACCTATTTTGAATCAAAACCCATTTTCTCCATTACTGTTTTTAAAAATCCTATTCCACACAGTCATAAGCTTTGTTCATATCCACCTTCAACACTATGAGATATATATTTTTTTCCTTTACTTCCTTACTCGCAAGTGGCAGAACACCTCATTTGTCATCATAGTATTGTCTTGGATCTGTCTTTTTTCAATGAGTACATTTTGCTTCTAGGTAATCAGCCTCTCCAAAATTTTTTTTTGGCCTATTAGTCATAATTTTGGAAATGATTTTATATCTAAAATCTCATCAACTAATCGGTCTAAAATGAGAAACCTCCTCTTGGCTTTTACCCTTTGTTACCCAAACAATATTGATACAATTAAGTTCTCACTCCAAATACCCCTTTTGGAAAAACTCTCTAATAGTATCCATCATTCCATCCCTAATGATCTCCCAAAATTTTTGGTAAAAGAATCCATAATGCCTTTCAGATCTTGGAGCTTTTAAAACTTCCAAATGATTAATAACTTGAATGACTTCACTATCCTTCACTTCCTTAACAAGTGCTTTGTTCATATAATCACTTATAACTCTATGAACAGCTTGCAAAATCCCTTGCCAGTCCTTATTACCAACTGTTTTAAACAGATCACAATAAAAAAGCTATGAAAATTTCTCATAATAATGTTTTCATCCTCAATCCACCGACCATTCACATCCTTGATTATGATAATCTTATTTCTCATTTTCCTTTGCATGTAGACAAGTGAAAACATTTAGTGTTTTATCACCCCATTTTAGCCAGTTTACCCGATATCTTTGCATTCAATACTTCTCCTCTCTACCCCATATTTCTTTTAAATCATTTATCAATCTATTAACCTTATCAATTCCTTCCATCCCAATGTTATTCCTTACTTGCAATTCTTCTATTTTCTACATTAAGTTGATCTTTCTATTATTTGGGAACACTTTTTTACTCCAACTCAGAAGCTTCCTGCTATAAACCTTGAACTTTTGCACCATTTAAAAGCCTTTTGACCCATTAAATCTAGCATCCTATCCCTCCTTAATCACTTATTTACATTCCTCATTTTCAACCCAAACAATATCTAATGTAAACAATTTAGGACTCCTTTTATCCCTAACTTTAATATCAACCAAGAAAGGGGAGTGATTAGGCCCAATCATAGGTAAATTTTGAACTAAAGAACCAGGAAAACTTTCGATCCATTGTAAGTTCACTAAAGGACGGTCAATTCTTTCTTTAATAATCCCATCACCCTCTTTATTAAACTAAGAAAATCTTAATCCTAAGAAAATCTTAATCCTTTATACCCCAAATAAAAAAAATTAAACCCCTTCATCATTTCCCTAAAATACCTAATCTTCTTATCATTTCTAATTTTTCTACCTTTTTTCATGATGATGCAGTATATCATTGAAGTCACCCACATATATCTAAGAACCTATAATACCATGAGATTGCTCTTCTATTAGCCTCCAAACAACACTCATTTCTCTAAAATCAGTTGGCCCCTAAATCCAAAGCACTCTAAACCCATACCCTTGTTCTCTATCCACATATCAATCAAAATTTTATCCTTTCCCAAGCACTTGACTAGAAAATCTCTCTACCACCACACAACCAATCCACTATTCAAACACACAAGATTAACATATTCAACATTCTCTATATGACACTGTTTTCTAACCTATTCTAACTTCTCCTTGTTTTTTGTCTCCATTAGAAAAATAAATTAGGGATCATACTTCCTACACATCTCATTTAAGCTCTAAACTACCAAGTGCGATCTCACCTCTTGATAATTCCAAGATAAGAACTCCATAGCTCCCTAGTGACTATTAAATGACACTCACCAAAACCATCAAAATGCATTGTAACAACGACCTCCCACAACCAAATATTAGAATTTAGCATTTTAAGCTTATTTCTCCTAATATTCCCTTTCTTTTTAACCCTTTTTACATGTTTGCAAACCGTACTACTATCCTCAATTTTCACAATAAGCTCTGACTTAATTATAGCTCCACAATTTTCTTTATTATCTTCATAGTTAACCCAATTTATAGCTTCAAATTTTCTCAATTTCTTCAAAGGCAACTCCTCATTACCTATTATTTTAAAAACATCTCCCTTCATAGATATCTCACAAAGCCCCTTAGCTAACACTTCATCAACCACTCCTCTCTCTTCCCCTCAAAGAACCTCATAATTTTCTTTAATTCCCATTTCCTTACAAGAATCATCCGAAGGTAGTTCCACATAATATTCTTTACCTCTTTGCACACTCACTCTTTCCTTAACAATATGTTCCCATAGAAATTTCTCCTTTACACAGAAAGCAATATCAATACTTATCTCCTGAACATAAATGTCATAGGCATCAATAACCATCACTCTCCCTTTGGTCAATATACTATCCAATCCACCACTTTCCTTTTCTACAACCTGCCCCCATCCTTGAACCCATCAATATAGTTACTAGACATACCTGTCCCAAACTTACCCCAAAAACCCATGAATTCATCACTACTCATCCTCTCTTTACCCTACATACCCCTACTTTTTTATTTGTTTTTATCCCCAAACGAAACCCTTCAATCAGTTTCATTTCCCACCCCCAAACCTAATCACCCCATTAGACCATCCCTATTATCCTTATTACCCACCAAACCCTTCCCATCCTTAGCAATATTACCCACCTTTCCACTCTCCCTACTAATAATATTACTAGAAAAATTGTCTCCCTTTAATGGAGTCATTTTCAACTAAGGACCAAACGTCCTTACCTGACCTTGTTGGAACATTTTCAAATATTTATAGTGTTTCAATAACTGTAAACGAATGGCTGTAATTAATCAAAAGTTATATTATTTGATTTTTTGAAAAAGAATTATAACTATTTAAATAATATTATTTGAATAGTTATAATATTAAATGAATAATTATGTGTTTATTTTAAAGACATTATTATTCAGAAAGACACCTATTGAAAGATGTCTCTATGAAGAGACATGAAAATTCCTATAAATAGGAATGAAATTTCATTTGGAAGACACACCAACAAATTCTAATATTCTTTCTTTCCTTCCTTTATTTTCTAATATTATTAGATTATTCTATAAAGTATTACTATAGAAATCTTTTGTAGAAATTGAGTTTCTTGTTATACATTGCTCAGTGTATAGTGGACTATTCTCATCAGTGCAAAACACAAATAGTCATTGGCTCCATTGTATCCTCGAGGTTAATTTTCTTGGAACTCATTTGCACATCGAAGATAGGTGGGGGTGAATATAACCTTATAGATAGTGGCTTGATACACGCCTTCTTGCCTTGTCCTATTTCTTCTTTTTCTGTTCGAGTTCTGTTCGTGTGTTCGAGATTTTCCTCACCGGAGATTTGGACTAACAATTTTAAGGTTATAATTCATGATGGCTACCACAACACATGAAAGTGGAACACTATGGGAGTTGGCTTCCAACTTTGTCAAACTTGATCAGTTTGATGGTGGCAATTTTTGATGATGGCAGAAAAAGATGCACTTCTTATTATCAACTTTGAAGATTGCTTATGTTTTGGATACTCCAAGACCTAAAGAGAATAAAAAAAAATCTATTGCTGCAACCCGAGAAAGACAAAAATAGGACAATGCTGATTACATGTGCATGGGCCACATATTGAATGGTTTATCTGATGGTTTGTTCGACACCTACCAAAACGAGGTCACCGCTAAAGAATTATGGGACAAATTGGAGACAAGATACATGACCGAAGATGTTACAAGTAAGAAATTTCTTGTCAGTCGTTTCAATAATTATCATATGGTCAATGGTCGTTCTGTTATGGAACAATTCTGTGATATTGAAAAGATGCTAAATCAATTCAAGCAATATGATATGAAAATGGATGAAATAGTTGTTGTATCCTCCATAATAGACAAACTTTCTCCATCTTGAAAAGACTTTAAAAGAAGTTTAAAACATAAGAAAGAGGAAATATCTCTTGAGGCTTTAGCAAATCATCTTCGTATTGAAGAAGAATACCGAAAGCAAGATCAGAACCTAAATTCTGAAAATGCCAAAGTGCATGTTATGGAGGATGTACAGACTACTAAACCATTCAAGAGAAAGTTCAAACAGATTGATAGAGCACCTAAGTTCAAAAAGAAACAAAAAGGCTCATGCTATCATTGTGGTAAGCCAGGACATTTCAAGAATGAATGTCAATTTTTAAAGAAGAAATCATCTTCTAAGGCTAATAATAAAGAAAAGTTTGTTGCAATTATATTTGAAATTAATATGGCACAAGATGATAATACATGGTGGATTGATACAGGAGCAACCAAACATGTGTGCAAAGACAACAGTATGTTCACAAAGTTCACACAATCTGAAAATGACAATGTCTTGTACATGGGAAATTCTTTCACCGCAACAATCAAAGACAAATGGTCTATTGAACTACAATCCACTTCTGGAAAGGTTTTAACCTTAAATGATGTATATTATGTACCAGAAGTTAGGAAGTGAAACACCCCAAAACCGGCCCACGAGACTTAACCGAATCTGGTATGTTCCTTGAGTAAAACATTTTCAAAATTCGTTTGTTACCTTGGAAAACTTAGGTGGTTTTGAAGAAAATTTGTGTTGAGTTCAATTGAAAACATTGTTATTTTTGAAAGATAAGGGATTTATCAAAATCTTGTTTTTAAATTAGAAGACATGCCGAATTTGTTAAAGATTTATCTTTAAATTGGAAATCATTTGTATTTTGGTGTCAAATCATTTGAAGGTTTATTTTAAGAAAGATTACTTAAGCGTTAATTTAATAAAATTTGTATCGTACCAAAATAATTAAAATGCAAGCGTAAACAGTTCATACTATGGCCTTATTACATCAAAAACAAAACCCGAATAAATCCAAATACAAAAAATAAAATAGAAAGTTCAAATTAAAAATAAACTCTGAGCTGAGCAAGGCCACCACTAAGCTCCTGCCGACACGGTCCATTACTGAGCGTCACCTGAAAACATATCCCACAACGGGGTGAGTCAAACAGACTCGGTGTATAACAACCACACATCATCGAAGGCAGTCGCTGCAGACGACGTGCTCATCGCCCTTATATATATTGTGGCATCGCCACCAGATAAAATTTTGTGACATGAGTCACGACATTCAGATTATGTGACTGAAGTCACCACATTCAGATATTTGTGGTATAAACCACGGATCACTCCCCTTTCCATATAACCCATATGCCCCATGTCATACAAATATGCATAAACCATGTCATATTTCTTATTCACATTCTTATAATTTCACATATGTGCTGCATCTGATCATATTATACTCATAGTAGTAGGAGTAGGTAAACGTACTGAGTACTTTGTACCATTGCATGGTACCTTAGCCCACTTTGCACATTATTATAAACACATATATTAAATTTAACGCCAGTAAATCTATTAAGACTTAGGGAAGGGCTACACACTGATTTACTTATCGCTTTCATCGAGACTCAGAAAATCCCGATCTAGCGCCCTAGATCCTTAGTTCCTACATTCGGCCAACACTTAATATTTTAACAAAAGCCTATTCGGCTATAAAACCAAATCTCAAGGATTAACGCAACCAACTTCTTACCTTGCTGCCGATTTGACTACTAATCAAATCCCGAAACTTTGTGATGACTCTTCTTGCAATCGGTTAGACACTAAATCATTGAACTAGTTAGTTTCAGCTTTTTAACGAAGTAAGAAATAGATCTGAGTCACTAAGTATGGCCTTAGCCGAATGTCAGATGCACTGACCTTGTGAATCTAAATCCCGAATTTGCTATCTACTAAAGAAGATGTCGAATCTCTGCATAACCTTTGTTAGAGTCGATTATAGCACTTAATGGACCAAGACAAATGGCCTTCGGCCTAAGATCATATTTGCTTACCTTAGCTCCTGAAATCCCGAATGATTTCCTCCTTGTTAGCCGACAACTACCAAATCCTGAAACCTTCTTCAAAGTTTCGGCCAAAGAACACTAATAGGATTAGTTCTTAGATTTCAACAAGTCTAAAAGAAAAAGGAATGGAAATCGAATAACATTTGATCTTACCTTCCCTTCAGAAATCGAGAGCACCTTGCCTGACACCACAGAGATTTCGGTTTTGAAGAACACTAGGGAGATTCGGCTTTTGCTTAACAATAGTGGTAATGAGAAAGAGATGAAAAAGAATGTTATGGAGGCTCAAGTATGAATCGGCTAGAGGGGGAAAAGAAAGAATTGAGAGAATTGGGGAAGAGGATTTTCGGCTAGGAGAGAAACTTGAGAAAAGAAGAAAAGAATTCAAATGAAGAAGATGAACACTAGGCTTCAAAATTCCGGCTATACACCACCTTACACTCAGTGTTGGATATTCGGCCAACTCTCCCTATTCTGATAACTTTATCTCTCAATTATCACATCATCTTTTCCCATTAATCCTTACCTTAATTAATTATCTCCATTTATCTCTTAAAAATAAAAAGATTTAAGCTCCTAAAATATAGCCTAAGTGCCGTCCATCACTTCTCCCCTCCTTGACGCCACCATGCAAAATAAAAGCCACACTCCTATGCTACCAACATGATTTGAACCTCCTCCCTTCTCCCTTGCTTGAGGCGTCACATACCAAGGCCCTAAGTGGCGCCTCCATGCCACTTAAACAAGCCCATTATTATGTCATATTTCCCCTACATTTTCTCTTAAGGCCTATCAGGCCTAGCTCCCTCTTTGAATTTAAAATCTGATAATTTCTAAAGCACTCTCCTATTTTCTAAAGTTCACAAAATTCATACAACACATTCATAACACACAAAGGCATGCTTTCTCATATATTTAAGCACAAATGCATAAGCCCAAAATCCAGGATATTACAGTTCTACCCCCCTTAAAAATAATTTCGACCTCGAAATTACCTGGCTAAAATAAGTGAGGGTATTGCTGTCGTGTTGCTTCTTTCGGCTCCCACAAAGCTTCCTCCGATCCATGATTGCGCCATAACACTTTAACTAGAGGAACCGATTTCCTCCGTAGCACTTTCACATCTCGTTCCAAGATCTGAATTGGCTCTTCCTCGTAGGATAAATCTGGCCTTAGCTCCACCTCTTCAACTGGAACTACATGAGAGGGATCCGATCGATAATGACGTAGCATAGAAACATGGAATACGTCGTGCATCTGCTTCAATTCTGAAGGCAACTCTAACTGGTATGCCACTGGTCCAACTCGCTTCAATACTCGATAAGGTCATATAAACCTGGGACTTAACTTCCCTTTGCGACCAAATCTCATCACCTTCTTCCAAGGCGAGACTTTCAGAAATACTTGATCTCCCACATCGAATTCTATTTCCTTTCGCTTAAGGTCTGCATACGACTTCTGCCTGTCAGATGTCTCCTTTAACCTTGCCCGAATTACCTCAACCTTCTCCTCAGATTCTGCCACAATCTCTGGACCCAAAACCTGACGTTCCCCTAATTCTGTCCAACATGTAGGAGTGCGACACCTCCGTCCATACAATGCTTCATACGGTGCCATCCAAATACTGGCCTGATAGCTGTTGTTGTATGCAAATTCCGCTAAAGGCAAATATTCTTCCTAACTTCCTCTGAAGTCTATCACACAGCCTCTCAACATATCCTCTAACACTTGGATTACTCGTTCAGATTGCCCGTCCGATTATGGATGAAAAGCCGTAATGAAATCCAATCTGGTACCTAAAGCTTGATGTAGAGCTTTCCAAAATCGAGACGTAAACCTTGGATCCCTGTCTGAGATAATCGACACCGGCACTCCGTGCAATCTCACAATCTCTGCCACATACAATTTCGCCAACTTCTGCGAAGAATAATCAACTCGCACTGGAATGAAATGCGCGGACTTTGTCAACCGATCCACTATCACCCATACCGAGTCTTTCTTAGTAGGCGTAAGGGGAAGCCCACTAACGAAGTCCATGGTGATTCTCTTCCACTTCCACTGCGGAATCATTATCGGCTGAAGCAATCCTGACGGAACTTGGTGTTCAGCCTTGATTTGCTGACACGTCAAGCTTTTACCGACAAATTTGGTAACTTCTTGTTTTAGACCAGGCCACCAAAACTGTTCTCTTAGATCCCTATAGAACTTAGTACCTCCAGAATGCATAGCATAAGGGCTACTATGCGATTCCTGAAGAATTTTCTGCCTTAACTCCTTATCTTTAGGCATACAGACCTTTCCCTTGCAACACAATAGTCCCTCGTCATTAATACCATAATCTTCCAACTCTCCATTCTGCACTTGTTGTAACTTAGGACTTAAATCCTCATCCACCAACTGACTTTCTTTTACCTCATTCAACCATGTCGGCTTGACTTGAAACTCTACTAACAAACTTCCGTTGTCATACAAGCTTAGATGTGCAAACATCGCCCTCAGATCCGACACCACTTTTCGACTTAGGGCATCTGCCACTACATTCGCCTTGCCCGGATGATACTCTATGGAACAGTCGTAGTCCTTCAACAACTCCACCCACCTTCGCTGTCTCAGGTTCAACTCCTTTTGAGTCAACAAATACTTAAGGCTCTTATGGTCTGTGTAGATCACTGACTTTTCTCCATAAAGATAATGCCTCCATACCTTAAGAGCAAAGACCACTGCCGCCAATTTCAAATCATGCGTCGGGTAGTTAACCTCATGAGGCCTTAACTGTCGATAGGCGATTACTTTCCCGTCTTGCATCAATACGCATCCCAATCCTGTATGGGAAGCGTCACAATACACCACGAAATCCTTCCCTGCCTCAGGTTGAATCAAAACCAGAGCTTCAGTCAAGACCCTCTTAAGTTTCTCAAAGCTCTCCTGTTGCTTATCTGTCCATACTAAAGGTACCTCCTTCTTTAGCAACTTCATCAAAGGTGCAGCTATTGATGAGAATCCTTCCACAAACCTTCCGTAGTAGCCTGCCAATCCCAAGAAACTACGGACTTCAGCCACAGACTTAGGTGGTTTCCAATCCACCACTGCCTCAATCTTCCTAGGATCCACCCTTATCCCTTCAGCAGACACCACATGCCCTAAGAATGCAACCTCCTTAAGCCAAAATTCACACTTACTAAATTTGGCATAAAGCTTCTTCTCCCTCAACACTTGTAACACAACCCGGAGATGCTAATCATGCTCCTCTTCAGACTTGGAGTATACTAGGATGTCGTCGATGAATACAATGACGAACCAAGTAAGGTTGAAAAACCCGGTTCATCATATCCATGAACGCGGCTGGGGCGTTCGTCAAACCAAACGACATCACTAAGAACTCATAATGCCCGTATCTTGTCCAGAAAGCTGTCTTATGAATATCTGCTTCCTTCACCTTAAGCTGATGATATCCAGACCTTAGATCTATCTTCGAGAATACTGCTGCCCCCTTCAGTTGATCGAACAAGTCGTCTATCCTTGGCAACGGATACTTGTTCTTGATGGTCAGCTTATTCAACTGACAATAATCTATGTACATACGCATAGTTCCGTCCTTCTTCTACACAAACAAGACCGGTGCTCCCCATGGAGATACACTGGGTCGGATAAACCCATGATCAAGCAATTCTTAGATCTGAGCCTTGAGCTCCACCAACTCCTTTAGTGCCATTCTGTATGGGGCAACTGACACAGGAGCTGTTCCTAGCAGTAAATCAATTCCAAACTCCACCTCCCTATCCGGAGGCATTCCAGGTAACTCCTCCGGAAAAACATCCACAAACTCTCTTGCTGTTCTAACTCCACCCACTCCCCCTTCTTTTGCATCCAACGCACTAACAAAGGCCAAAAATGCCTTGCACCCTTTCCGAACCATCTTATCAGCCTTTAAAGCAGAGACTACATTAGACAAGTAGTTTCTTCTTTCTCCTATCACAATTATCACCTCATCCTCCAGGGTCCTTAACTCCATTCGCTTAGCTGCACAATCCAATACAGCCTGATGCTCCACTAGCCAGTCCATACCAAGTATAAGATCAAATTCTCCGAAGGGTAGTTCCATTAAGTCGGCAGAAAATATCACTCCCTGAATCTCTAGAGGTACACTTCGAAAGATCTTATTCACCACTACAGTTTGGCCTAATGGGCTTACTACAGTCATCTCCCTATCGGATAGTTCAGAGGTTATACCTAGTGTTTCAACTACACTACATGCAACATAAGAATGGGTCGAGCCCACATCAATCAGAGCAAAATAAGGCTTGTCAGCTATAAAGAACGTACCGGTTATGACGTCCGGTGCGTCTCTATCCTCCCCTCCGTGAATCGCATAAACTGCACCGATCGTCTAGCCTCAAGATACCAACACCTCGGCCCGGTGTTCCATGTCCTCTTTCAGAACCATTTCCTTTACCAATCGGACCACGACTCTAACACCCCAAACTGGCCCAAACATTACGACCGAATTTGATTTGGTTTGCTACCGAGAAAACATTTTGAAATCTTTTTAAAAACGATTTAAGTTTTGTCGAAGACCTTGCATTTTCAAGTCTCTTGTTAAAAACCATACTTAGTGTTGTTTAGAAATATTTATTAAGTCGCGTTGTTTATAGATTGCAAACGTGCCCGATGGCATTTTAAAACATCTTACGCTTGATTTGGAAAACATGTGAACTCATTTATAACATAATTAAATAGTTTAAAACAAATATTCAAAGCATGTAACAATAGTAAAAATAATTCTAGAAGGCCTTATTACAACTTGATTAAAATTAAACCAACAATAAAATAAAATAAGTCAAAGTTTAAAGTTCATTTATATCGAACATCCACTGCATGGCCACCTCGAGTCCCTCCGGCTCCACATCCGCGATCTACGAGTCACCTAAAAAAGTAAAGGAGAAGGTGAGTCACCAAGACTCAGTATGTAACCCTTCCCCCGGTTTAATACCACATCATACACAATTTATAACAAATTAACATGCATTACGTCATGCACCCAACCTAGCTATCCAAATGCCTTTCTCTACCCCGTGTGGTACCAAACCACTGGTGGTGCCAAACCACTGGTGACTTAAAGTCACAATTGTGATACCAAATCACTGGATGTGCCAAACCTCTGGTGTCCGAGGACACAAATCGAATGATGGGGCCAACCCATCGTGTGATACCAAATCACTGGCGTCAATCCCTTAATATCGTCTGTGGGGCCAACCCACTGTGGTGCTAAGCCACTGGGACGAGACGCTATGAGGTGCCAAACCTCTGGAGGTGTCAAACCTCTGGTGACCGTAGTCACAATGTGGTACCAAACCACTGGTGTCCGTCGACACAAATATCACTTCCCCCTCCTCTCATCAACCCACATCAATTAATATTACACATATACAGAAATCATGCTTATCAGGCACATATCATAAGTCGCATATATCAAATATATCATGCTTCCCAAAAGCATCGTAACACAAGGACTTACCTGAACCCTTGCTTATACCATGTCGGTATCAAATCCAAATCTACACAACCAGATTTAGCCTATACAAACACTTAGCATTTTAATCAGTTATAAAGTGTGTGTACACACACACAGTGTCGATCAGCGATTTCTAAATCTCGAAGAATCAAATCAAGCACCCTCGGTATCCTTGCTCCTATATTCGGCCAACACAGTTTTTAGTGTCATGGCCTATTCGCCAAACCCAATAAATTTAAAGGGCATCTTTTAAACCCGAATTCTTACCCCAAATGCCTTGTGATTATCAACCACCACACACTATGTGCGAATCAGCTTCACTTCCCTACAATCGGCACTTATCCACATAAATAGCCTTCGGCTTTTGAATACACATATATATAATGAAACCAATGATCTTAAATAAAGCCTTACTACCACTTACCAAAGTCGACTATTAACAAATGAAGGATTGATTAAAATATCCTTAAGTACCTAGAGAAAATCAGTTTCAACACTGATTAGCCACCAAAATATATCGGCTTCCCAACCATCCAAATTGCCAGGATACCAATGAGAAAAGAAATAACCATTCGGCTAACACACTTACCTTCACCAATCGATTGCCACCAGAAATCCCGAAAAGATTTATACCACCCTTAGTATTCAGCCAAAGAGAGTTTGATGGGGAAGAAAAGAGTTTCGGCAATAAGGAGTGAATATTCGGTCAATAAAGAAAATAAAAGAAAAGGGGAATTAAGAATGGGGATTCGGCAAGGAGAAGTAGAGAAAGTTTTTGAAACAAAGAAAGAAAGGTAAAGGATTAATGGTGCCGTCGGTTTTGATAGAGGTTGAAAAGGGAGTGAAAAGAAAAGACTTGAAAGAAAAAAAAATGTAATTGCTTTAGCCGAAATTACCAAGTAATTGGCTAAGCAAATTAAACACTAATGCCCCTATACTTGCCGCCCACTCTTCCTTTGAAGAGTTTAAAATTCCACCAATTCCTTAATTCACTCTAGGCCACATATTTCAAATTATTCAAAATAATTTGAATACCATAAATAATAATCAAATAATAATCCCATAATAATCTAATAATAGTGCTAATATTATCCCTTTTTATCTTATCAAATAAATAATGAAAATAAAAGAGACCATGTGCTTATCAAACTCTTCCAAATTAATGTTAAACAAAGAACCCATGTGCAAAGCCAATTCACATTGTCACGCCAAAGAAGAAAAAGGAAAAAAAACCAAACCAAAGTCTGCTTCTTTGATTCGAACCACCGACCTCACGCCCACCCTCTCTTCCAACGTCAGTGCCACTTTTCCAAATTGACTTTCATGTCAAATAACCACAACATTTATTTTTAAAGCCTCCTACTTAAGCCCATCACCCCAAAATAAAAATAAAACGCAACTCGCCGCTCCAGCTATTCGAACTGCGCGCTCTTCTTCCTCCAACTCCTAAGTGACGACGACGGAAACCACTTTGTTGATGAGTTCTTTGTGTCCTAGACTCATCCCAGCTCCTTTTAAGGCCTTCTTCCATTTTAACGCCAAACCCAAAAATTAAAACACCTTGCTGCCACCTTGATTCGAACCCAAGCCCCCTTAGCACCTTGAGGCGCACCAAGCCAATTGTACCAAGTCCATTGTTTGCCCTATTTCATCCAAAATTTTATTAAAGCCCTATCTCACCTAGCTCCCTCCTTTTAGGTACTTAAAAAGAAATTTTAATACTAAGTCAGGCCTAGCTCGGGTTTATTTCTAGACCCTAAAACATGTCAAATGATCATAAAATTTAATTCTTCAAACACACACATGGGAAAATATTTAAATTACACACAACCCCTAATTTAGGATGTTACAACGACCACTCTGAGGCTGCTGTCCTCCTCTACCAGCCTGATTAACACCCTGACCTGTTGGGCGGCTCCCGTCTATCTTAATAGGACAGTCCTTAATCATGTGATCTTTAGATCCACACTTAAAACATCCTCTCATCTTCTTCCAACACTCTCCTAGATGCATCTTCCCGCACTGGGTACAAGTACGATATTGCCCTCCAATTTGCTGACCTCGCGGCCCATCAACTCTAGGCCTCTTCTGCACATTCCTAGACGATCCTGACGACCCAAAACCTCTCTTTTGTCTATTCCGATCAGTGTTCTGCATTACAGAGTCCTTAATCCCTTCAGCTACTTTAGCCTTCTCTACCAATGCAGAAAACTCCCGCTCCTGGTGTGGAGCTATTAACAACCTCAGGTCATCCCTTAATCCGTCCTCAAAATGAACACATCGCTCATGCTCCGTAGCCACTACTCCGCGAGCATACCGGCTCAACCTTAGGAATTCAGCTTCGTACTCTGCTACGGACTTATTCCCTTGAACCAGCCCCAAAAATACCTTCCTCTGCGCATCAGTGTAACGCGTGCCGACATACTTCTTCTGATACGCCGCCTTAACATACTCCCAAGTGAGATCCTCACCTGTGGCACCATCCTGAACTGTGAGCCACCATTGATATGCTTCATCGCGAAGAAGCTACACCATTCCTTTCAGCTTCTCCTCAGCGGTCAAATCCAGCTCATCAATAATTCGCTCTGTCGCCTCCAACCAATACTCAGCCGTACTGGGTGCCACATCAGATACGCCATGGAACACCTCAGCTCCATTGGCTCGGAGTCGTTCGGGTACAGATTTTTGAGCTCCCATATTTCCACCTGCTCCAGCCACCATCTCAAGAACTCGCAGCATCGCCGCTGTATCGCATCATCCCTCGTCGATCTTCTTTGCGCCAACACCAACAGCTAGTGGTGGGGGTGGTGGTACCTCATTCTCAGACCCCTCACCCGATCTAACGGGTTCCGATACGGTCATTCTGCCCCTACCACGTCCTCGCACATTACGACCACGTCCCCTAGAGCTCATTTCTACGTTCGCACTTTAATCAGATTAGAAAGTTTTATGCATTAGTCTTTGTTCCACTGATTATCCGCGAAGAAATTTTATGAAAAGAAGTTTAATAGCAGTTCTTTCGATCAATCAAAGTTTTCGTTCTAAGTTTTCTACCCTAATTTAGAGAAACACATCCATTCAATAATATCTACTATACACATTCATCGTTTGAACATTTTTGTCTGCTCCTAACCCAGGGGTATTTTCGTCATTTCTCCTACAGGGGTATTTTGGTAATAAACCAGGGTCAATTTGAAAAATCTCTATAAATCAAAGGTATTTCAAAATTTGCAAAACTTGGGGTTATTTTTGAGAATTTGTTTTCCAAATCGGTGATGTTGCAGAAATTTTAGAAATCGGGGCTATTTTGGTAATTTGTAAGTTAGGGGTATTTTAGTAAATTTTCCCAAATCAAGGTATTTTGATATTTTACAAAATAGGGTTTTTGGATATTTTTGTAAAGTAAGCAAATCTTAGTAACAATCAAGGGTAGTATGGTAATTTAAGATTTTTCAAAACAAGGGCATTTTAGTAATTTTACAACCTGGGGTATTTAGGTAATTTGTAAATTGGGAATATTTTGGAAAATTTTCAAAAAAATAATTTTCTCAATTCAAAAGGGTAGTTTGTTAAATTTTTTTTTTAAAAACTAGGGTTTTCATAAAGATATGGCTAGTCCCTTTTTGGGTTTTAGTCATCGAGTTTATTTCAGTGAGTAAGTCCTCTTGGTTAGGGTGAACTGTTTACTACGCACTGTAGGATTCGAGCGAAGAGGAGGTGAGTCACGAGGACTGCTTAAATACCAGGCTCTTCCTGAATCCAATCTTAGACATGCGCACAATGGTTGCCACACCCTAACTCGGCGACTTAGCCACAGGTTTGTTTAATTAGGTTTTAAGTTTTATGTAATTCTTATGTTAGGGAAAACTAATCCTAGGGTTCAAGTACTTCATATACTAATCTACGTTCCCATTCTAACCTTATACAAATCATACTATAATCCACACAACAATTAGGGGTACTTACCTGGTGGACTTCGGGTCGGAGACTTAGTTGCCACGCCAGAAAAACCTGCTTATTCACAAAATTGTTCGCAAAACTTGTTTGGGCCTTGCTTTAAAAACGTTATGGGCTTTAAACCCAAGGCCGAGAGTTTAAAACTGGGCTCTGATACCAAGTTGAAACACCCCAATCCTGGCCCACGAGACTTAACCGAATCTGGTATGTTCCTTGAGTAAAACATTTTCAAAATTCGTTTGTTACCTTGGAAAACTTAGGTGGTTTTGAAGAAAATTTGTGTTGAGTTCAATTGAAAACATTGTTATTTTTGAAAGATAAGGGATTTATTAAAATCTTGTTTTTAAATTAGAAGACATGCCGAATTTGTTAAAGATTTATCTTTAAATTGGAAATCATTTGTATTTAGGTGTCAAATCATTTGAAGGTTTATTTTAAGAAAGATTACTTAAGCGTTAATTTAATAAAATTTGTATCGTACAAAAATAATTAAAATGCAAGCGTAAACAGTTTATACTATGGCCTTATTACATCAAAAACAAAACCCGAATAAATCCAAATACGAAAAATAAAATAGAAAGTCCAAATTAAAAATAAACTCTGAGCTGAGCATGGCCACCACTAAGCTCCTGCCGACCCGGTCCATTACTGAGCGTCACCTGAAAACATATCCCACAACGGGGTGAGTCAAAGCAGACTCGGTGTATAACAACCACACTAAGTCCTAATGATTGGGCATATCAGATCATACATATACATATCACAATTTACAAATAATGATGCATTCCCAAACCCAAGCCTAGATAACCATCCGCTACACATCACCCGTACCAACCATCACACCGTGGGGACTACTAAGTCAACCCTCCATCCGCTACACATCATCGAAGGTAGTCGCTGTAGACGACGTGCTCATCGCCCTTATATATATTGTGGCATCGCCACCAAATAAAATTTTGTGACATGAGTCACCACATTCAGATTATGTGACCGAAGTCACCACATTCAGATATTTGTGGTATAAACCACCAAGATCACTTCCCTTTCCATATAACCCATATGCCCCATGTCATACAAATATGCATAAACCATGTCATATTTCTTATTCACATTCTTATAATTTCACATATGTGCTGTACAGGTCATATTATACTCATAGTAGGAGTAGGTAAACGTACCTGAGTACTTTGTACCATTGCATGGTACCTTAGCCCACTTTGCACATTATTATAAACACATATATTAAATTTAACGCCGTAAATCTATTAAGACTTAGGGAAGGACTACACACCTGATTTACTTATCGTTTTCACTGAGACTCCCAAAAATCCCGATCTAGCGTCCTAGATCCTTAGTTCCTACATTCGGCCAACACTTAATATTTTAACAAAAGCCTATTCGGCTAGAAAACCAAATCCCGAAGGATTAACGCAACCAACTTCTTACCTTGCTGCCGATTTGACACTAATCAAATCCCGAAAACTTTGTGATGACTCTTCTTGCAATCGGTTAGACACTAAATCATTGAACTAGTTAGTTTCGGCTTTTTAACGAAGTAAGAAATAGATCTGAGTCACTAAGTATGGCCTTAACCGAATGTCAGATGCACTGACCTTGTGAATCTAAATCCCGAATTTGCTATCTACTAAAGAAGATGTCGAATCTCTGCATAACCTTTGTTAGAGTCGATTATAGCACTTAATGGACCAAGACAAATGGCCTTCGGCCTAAGATCATATTTGCTTACCTTAGCTCCTGAAATCCCGAATGATTTCCTCCTTGTTAGCCGACAACTACCAAATCCCGAAACCTTCTTCAAAGTTTTGGCCAAAGAACACTAATAGGATTAGTTCTTAGATTTCGACAAGTTTAAAAGAAAAAGGAATGGAAATCGAATAACATTTGATCTTACCTTCCCTTCAGAAATCGACAGCACCTTGCCTGACACCACAGAGATTTCGGTTTTGAAGAACACTAGGGAGATTCGGCTTTTGCTTAACAATAGTGGTAATGAGAAAAAGATGAAAAAGAATGTTATGGAGGCTCAAGTATGAATCGGCTAGAGGGGGAAAAGAAAGAATTGAGAGAATTGGGGAAGAGGATTTTCGGCTAGGAGAGAAACTTGAGAAAAAAAGAAAAGAATTCAAATGAAGAAGATGAACACTAGGCTTCAGAATTTCGGCTATACACCACCTTACACTCAGTGTTGGATATTCGGCCAACTCTCCCTATTCTGATAACTTTATCTCTCAATTATCACATCATCTTTTCCCATTAATCCTTACCTTAATTAATTATCTCCATTTATCTCTTAAAAATAAAAAGATTTAAGCTCCAAAAATATAGCCTAAGTGCCGTCCATCACTTCTCCCCTCCTTGACGCCACCATGCAAAATAAAAGCCACACTCCCATGCTGCCAACATGATTCAAACCTCCTCCATTCTCCCTTGCTTGAGGCGTCACATACCAAGGCCCTAAGTGGCGCCTCCATGCCACTTAAACAAGCCCATTATTATGTCATATTTCCCCTACATTTTCTCTTAAGGCCTATCAGGCCTAGCTCCCTCTTTGAACTTAAAATCTGATAATTTCTAAAGCACTCTTCTATTTTCTAAAGTTCACAAAATTCATACAACACATTCATAACACACAAAGGCATGCTTTCTCATATATTTAAGCACAAATGCATAAGCCCAAAATCCAGGATATTACAGGAAGAATCTAGTGTTTGGAAGTGTGTTGATTGGTTTCAAACTTTTTTTGAGGCAGATAGGTTTATTTTGTCTAAGGGAGGAATTTTTGTAGGGAAAGGGTATATGTATGAGAGTATGTTCAAACTCAATATTATTAATAAGAATAAAAATATTATTTTTGCTTATATGGTTGAATCTTTTTGTTTGTGGCATTATAGATTAGGTCATTTGAATTATAAAAAATTGAATGACATGTATAAGTTAGATTTAATTCCTATTTTTAATAATAATATTGAAAAATACAATACATGTATGTTGACTAAAATTACAAGAAACCCTTTCCCTAAGGTTAAAAGGAAAACAAAATTACTTGATTTGATACATAGTGATTTGTGTGACATGCATAATACTCCTACGTTAGGTGGAAAGAAATATTTTGTTACTTTTATTGATGATTATTCTAGATATTGTTATGTATATTTATTGCATCCAAAAGATGAAGCGCTTGATAAATTTAAAGTTTATAAATCTAAAGTTGAACTTCAGTGTGAATCATTTATCAAGTGCTTAAGATCAGATAGAGGTGGAAAATACTATAACCTAAGTTATTTTGAATCCACTAGAATTGTCCATCAAGTTTTACCCCCTTACATACCATAACAAAAATAAAATGGTGTAGCTGAAAGGAAAAATAGAGTCTTGACTGAAATGGTAAATTCAATGTTATCATATTCAAGTCTTGGACAAGGTTTTGGGGGAGAAGCTGTTCTAACAGCTTGTCATAGATTGAATAGAGTTCCTAATAAGGAAACTAAAATAACACCCTATGAACAATGGAAGAAAAGGAAACCAAACCTTAATTATTTGAAGGTTTGGGATTGTAGAGCTATTGTCAAGTTCCAACACCTAAACGTAAAAAGTTAGGTGAAAGAGGAATTGAATGTATATTTAGAGGATATGCACATAATAACAATGTATATAGGTTTATTGTAATTGAACCAAATGATTCAATTTCAATTAATATTGTTATTGAATCAAGAGATACTATTTTTGAGAAAATAGATTTAATTCTATATCAAGACAATTACAGTCACAACAATTGATTCATTCTTCAAATGAGAATGAGATTCTATTGGAACAAATTGATAATAATGATGAATCTTGTCAAGAATTAAAAAGAAGTAAGAGGATTAAAAAGGTCAAAGATTTTGGACTAGATTTCATTATGTTTCTTGTAGAAGGAAAAGGTGAAAGTATATGCAATAAGATACCTTACTGTTATAATACAGAATCTGATCCTATTACATTTGAAGAGGCAATGAAATCTCAAGACTCTGCTTTTTGGAAAGAAGTAATAAAGAAGTAATAAACTTGGATTTTAGTTTATCTTCCATCGGGTTCCAAACCAATAGATTGTAAATGGATCTTCAAAAAGAAAATGAAGGTTGATGGAACCATTGATAAATTTAAAGCAAGGTTGGTAGCCAAATGTTTTACACAAAAACAATGTATTGATTACTTTGATACCTATGCTCTAATAGCAAGAATTGCTACAATTAGACTCTTAATATCACTTACCTCTATATATAATTTGGTTGTTCACCAAATGGATGTTAAAACTACAATTTTAAATGGTAAATTGGAAGAGGAAGTGTACATGGAACAACCGGAAGGATTTGTTATTCCAAGACAGGAGCATAAGGTATGTAAGCTTGTTAAATCTTTATATGGACTTAAACAAGCACCAAAATGATGGCACCAAAAGTTTGACAAGATTGTTTTAGCTAATGGCTATAAAATAAATGAATCCGGTAAGTGCGTATATAGCAAATTTGAAAATGGAAAAGGTATCATAATTTGTTTATATGTAGATGACATGCTCATTTTTGGCATAGATTTGGAACAAATAGAAAACACAAAGAAATTCTTGTTAAACAACTTTGCTATGAACGATATGCGTGTAGCAGATGTTATTCTTAGGATTAAAATAACCCGAGATGAAAGCACTATAGCTTTATCACAATCACATTACATTGAAAATGTGCTTAAAATGTTTAATCTTTTCAACTGTATACCAGCATCCACACCCATGGATCCTCAAATAATATTAGTATCTAATGCTGATAGGAAAATTGGTCATTTTTAAATATGCAAGTCTAATTGGTTGTCTTATGTACATAATGACTTGTACAAGACTAGATATTGCATATGCTGTTGGGAAATTGTGTATGTAACACCCCTAACCTGTATCCAATGTCGGAATAGGGTTACGGAGCATTACCGAACTTATAACTCAATCATTCAAACATTTTATAAACAATTCTCATTCAAATCAAAAACCATTCAAACTCATTCATATAGACTCTAATACGAGCCCTTAAAGCCCTAAAATAGATATTACAAATGGTTCGAGACTAAATCGAGCACTCAAGGAATTTTTGGAAAATCACGAAAATTTTTCAAAGGCCAGGCCGTGTGAGCACGCCTGTGTCTCAAGCCGTGTGAGCATTTGAAATGGGATCGCATGGCCGTGTCCCAGCCCGTGTAACACTCTGACTTGGGTCACACGGCTAGACCATACTCCTGTGTGCTAGGTCATGTACCCTTCGAAATTGCCTCACACGCCCGTGTGCCAGGCCGTGTGAAAACTGGAGGGTATACTGACTTGTGCCACACGGTCAAGCTACACGTCCGTGTGCTAGGCAATGTGACACTACTAACTTGCTTCAAAAGAGATATCAGGGGACACACGATCGTATACCCTGACCATGTGTCACACACGGTCGAGACACACGCCAGTGTTTGTCCGTGTGGATAAAAATAGGCTATTTTCCAAGCCATTTTTCTCACCCAAAGAGGTTCCAACCTACACACCACAATATGCATATAAGTAGGGCATAAATAGGCACTTAAACCCACCAATATCAAACTTGTATCTTACAAAAACCACACATACAACATGATATCCACAAGCACATTCATTTGACCATTTTTAAACATACCAAAGATACTTCAAAAGTATACCTAAATAGTCAATTACATGCTTTAGACCTTGTGCCTAACTTAGCATACATGCTCACCTCAATTCCAACCATTTGCTACACAAGATACCAATCCACAGCAAGGCTGTAACACCCCAAGCCCGGCCCAAACACTACAACCGGATCTGGTATGTCACTTGAGTGATTTTACAAAACATGTCGCGTTTTGGAAAACAATTACTAGGCTTAATCGTTAATACCGAAAATTTAATAGTTTATTAAGTTATATAAGATATAAAGTTATAAATTGCCTTGGTGAACTTTAAATAAAAATCGAAATCTTGTACATGTCTTAGTTTAATTTTTAAAACATAATTTAAAATGTCTAATAATAAAACCCAATATAAACCCAAAAACATAAACAATAGTCTAGTGGCCCATGGCCTTATTACAACGAGATTTTAAACCCCTTAAATAAAAATATAAAATAATAAACTAAAGTCTTTTTGCTGAATCCAAATGTTCTTTTGCATGGCCACCTTGCTCTGCTCTCTAGCCCGGTCCGACGCGCTAAGTGTCACCTGAAATTGTTAAAATAAAAGGGTGAGTCGCGAGACTCAGTGTGCAACCCTCATGCACCACTAGATTTGGGCCTTAGCCCAACAGAACAGAATAACAGATTAATACATATATAACAAAAATTATGCAAGCCCAACCCAAATCCTAGGTTTCCATCTCCTACACGCCACACTTACCTGCCAATCACACCATTGGGGATTTCTATAATCAACCCACACCGCTACACACCATCGATGGGAGTCATGCTGCAGTTAGCTGCTCATCGTCAAGTTGTAACAGAGTCACCAGGCTGAAATGGCAGAAGCCACCAGAAACAGAGTTGTGACAGAGTCACCAGGCTAAAATGGCATACGCCACCAGAACAGATCACTTCCCCTATCAATCACCCAACCCCAAGCATACAAATAATTTGACATACAAAGCATATCGTTTTAACAGGTACATTCACTGAAGAAGAACAGAAGTTACTAACCTGATGATTAGCCACTACCCTTTTCGGGTTTCCACTTGTCATGCCGGGATTTCAGCATTTAACAGAATATAGCAGATTTATACATATATCTTAACAATCAATCTAATAGTGTGGAAGGTTACACACCTGATTAATGCCGATACCCTTGCTAAACCGATCTACAACTTTGCTCGAAAAGCTGGAAAGATGTGAAAATAAGGCCTCTCCTATAATCGGCCATGGTTAGTGTTCTACCCGATTTTACACATTAAAATCAATAGATTTCCTTACCTTGAAATCCCGAAAGTACCACGATTCGAGTATTATTGAACTTATGACTTAGAGATCTACGAGATTGACTCCTCTTCAGATCCTAGAATGCCAAAAATAAGAGAGAAATAAAAGATTAGTTTCTAAATAGCCATTCGGCTAGGGACTTTGAAAAGCCAAAAAAAATATTGAAATCCCGAAATCGACACTTACCTATTGTTTCCTTTAAAATTTGGCACAAGCAGATACTCCAGAGAGAATTCAACGAACACAGGAGGTGGGATCTAAGGATTTCGACTTTTATAGAAATCCCGGAAAAGATGAACTGATGCGTTTTCGGCTTTTAGAAGATTCAAGATTTGAAGAGATGGCTAAGAGAGATTCGACCAATGAATATTAAGGAGAAGAATAGAATAATAGAGATGTAGTTTCGGCTTTTAGAGATTAGAAGAAGAATAACAATAGAGGTTAGAAGATTCGGCTAACCAGGAAATTTTAGAGAGGAAGAAAGGGTGAAGAAGGTGATGGTTTTCGACTTTTGAGAGGAAGAAGATGAGAAAAGAAAATAAAAGAGAGGCTTCAAAATTTTGGCACAAAGAGTGAAGAGGAAATTAGGGTCTAAATGCCAGAATTAATGAGATATCCCCCCTATTTATAGAAATTTCGGCATCTACTGCTTAAAACCGAAAACACCCTTCCTTATAACTAAAAGTCAAGCTAATAAAAAGGGAAAATTCGATACCCCTTATCCATGAAGTAGCCACATTCTTTACTCCTCTAGGTAGTGGATTTTCGACCATCACCTTACCTTGCAGATAGCCCTATCTTTTCTCATTTTTATCTTCTATATTATCAATTATAAAATCCATATAAATCCTCCTATTTTTGAGCCTTGTTGCCGTCCACTTCACCTAACCCTAATGCCAAATTTAGCTAACTTAAATTAAAATATTTGGGCTCCATAAAACTTAAATTTTGGGCCCCTAACTCCTTGTGTGTGGCGTCACCTCTTGCTTTATTTTAAGTGCCGAAAATGGCCCAGAAATATGGGCTCCGTGCGGCCAAAACTTGGGCCCCTTTAATTGTTAATGACACCACCTTCAAATTCCCTTGCAGTGCCACCTATTGTTGGGCCACAAGCCCACGTTGGTATTTTAAACATAGATACCACCCTTTTAAACCTTATGATGCCCAAACACAAATTTCACCAAGGCCTTGACCATATCCTGAACCCAATTTGGACCCCTAACAGTTAAATTAACACATTACACCTGTTCTCTCATTAAACGCATAGGCCCAAAAATTCAGGATGTTACAATTCTAACCCCCTTAAAGAAATTTCGTCCTCGAAATTTCCAACTAACTATTAATCGTACTACCCAAGTCTCACCACTATGCTTTCGCTGCGCACTCTAATTTTAATACTATATAAACCTTGCACGCATACAGTTTCTATACCCAAAAATATAGCATCCACACAAAATATACCCGACTTAATGGTGATTGAACAATCCCGAGCCTTATGCTCCTCAGACCCGCATCTTAAACACGTTCTTGACTTCCTCCAACATTCACCCGGATGGTGGCTTTTGCAATATTCGCAAACCCGAAAGTTTGGACATACCTTAACATGCTTCACAGAACGAGACTGCAACCCTAGAAACTACGATCTCTTTTTTTCTTACAGTCCACACACCCAAACCGAAGTGTCTCACCGATTTCTTTAACCTCCTTCAGTACCTCCCTAACTAGCTAAGTTAGCACATCAGTCCTAACACTTCCACGGCCTCGGCCGCGGGCTCTTCTTCCTCTTCTAGCGCTCATCATTGATTCTCGTATTATCTGAATTAGAAATTTTATGAATTATTAATTTCTTTCACTGATTAACCATGAACAAGCTTATGGGAAGTAGTTTTAAGAGTAGTTCTTTGGAATTCGAACCTATCTACAGTTTCAGTCTCAAGTTTATCTCCTAAATCTAGGAACCACATACATTCAACCACCACACATCAACAAACATATAACATCCATGAACTTACATTCATCACATAAGGGTATCTTCGTTATTTCACTACCCAAGGGTTTTTTCGTAGTTTCGCCCTACAGGGTTTTTTTTTCCAAATAAAGTATCTTGGAAATTTTCTTTGAATTAGAGGTACTTTGGTACATTTTTTTTTTGTAAAAGTAGGGGTACTTTGGAAAATTTAATTTTGCAAACCGGGTTACTTTTGTAAATCTAGGGATTTTCGGGTAATTTTACAAAACATGGGTTTTTTATGAAATCATGGTTGTTTTGGAAATTTTCACAAACCAAGGGTATTTTGGAAATTTTGCCAATCGGAGTGTTTCGGTAATTTTGTAAATCAGGGGTACCTTGGTCATTTTACAAATCAGGGGCAATTTGGTAATTTTACAAACCAGAGGTACTTTGGTCACTTTTCAAATCAAGGGTATTTTGGAAAATGTTTACAAATCAAGGGTATTTTAAAAAAAAAATTACAGAACTAAGGGGGTATTTTTTTTAAAAAAACAGGGGTATCTTAGAGAATTTGATTTCAAAAGAATAATAGTGGCGTTCAAGTGTTTGTGGTTTTTGATTGATGTTGTGTGTTGTATTTTTTTTCTTTTAAAAACCGTTGACTTTGTAAATCAGGGTATTTCTGTAAATCTGGGGTATATTTGCAAATCATAGGTATCTTGGTAATTTTCAAAATAAGGATATTTTATCAATTTTGTGAAAATAGAGTGGCTGGTCCCTTTCGGGTTTTAGTTATGGATTTTGGCCCGTCAACAAATCCTCGCGGCTAGGGTGAACAACCACTACGGACCAGGTAGGATTCCAGTGAAGAGGAGGTGAGTCACTAGGACTGCTTAAGTACCAGGCTCTTCCGGATCCAATCCTAGACATGCGTATGCCTGTTGCCACACCCTAGTCTTGCGACTTGTTCATGGGTTTGTTTAGTGAAATTAAGTCTTATGAGATTTAGAAAGTTATTTGAGCTAGGCCTAAAGCCCATCAAGTTCTAATCTAGATGGTCTACGTCCCATAAAGCCCATCAAGCCCACATACTTATAATCACATAGTGAGTCCAAAATACTTACCTGGCAGACTTGGGCCGGAGACGCAGGTGCCATGCTGAGAAAACCCTCCTGTATGATTTATAAATATATATGTTTCAAAAACCTATTTTTTAGAAAACGTTTTGAGCCTAAAACCCCAAAGTTGAGTTTTGAACCGGGCTTTGATACCAATTTGTAACACCCCAAACTCGGCCCAAACACTACAACTGGGTCTGGTATGTCACTTGAGTGATTTTACAAAACATGTCGCGTTTTGGAAAACAATTACTAGGTTTAATCGTAATACCGAAAATTTAATAGTTTATTAAGTTATATAAGATATAAAGTTATAAATTGCCTTGGTAAACTTTAAATAAAAACCGAAATATTGTACATGTCTTAGTTTAATTTTTAAAACATAATTTAAAATGTCTAATAATAAAACCCAACATAAACCCAAAAACATAAACAATAGTCTAGTGGCCCATAGCCTTATTACAACGAGATTTTAAACCCATTAAATAAAAATATAAAATAATAAACTAAAGTCTTTTTGCTGAATCCAAATGTTCTTTTGCATGGCCACCTTGCTCTCTTCTCCAGCCCGGTCCGACGCACTAAGTGTCACCTGAAATTGTTAAAATAAAAGGGTGAGTCGCGAGACTCAGTGTACAACCCTCATGCACCACTAGATTTGGGCCTTAGCCCCACAGAATAGAATAACAGATTAATATATATATATATATATATATATATATATAACAAAAATTATGCAAGCCCAGACCAAATCCTAAGTTTCCATTCGCTACACGCCACCCTTACCTGCCAATCACACCACTGGGGATTTCTACAATCAACCCACACCGCTACACACCATCGATGGCAGTCATGCTGCAGTTAGCTGCTCATCGTCAAGTTGTGACAGAGTCACCAGGTTGAAATGGAAGAAGCCACCAGAAACAGAGTTGTGACAGAGTCACCAGGCTGAAATGGCAGAAGCCACCAGAACAGATCACTTCCCCTATCAATCACCCAACCCCAGGCATACAAAGAATTGACATACAAAGCATACCGTTTTAACAGGTACATTCACTAAAGAAGAACAGAAGTTACTAACCTGATGATTAGCCTCTACCCTTTTTTGGGGTTTCACTTGTCATGCCGGGATTTTGGCATTTAACAGAATATAGCAGATTTATACAGATATCTTAACAATCAATCTAATAGTGTGGAAGGTTACACACCTGATTAATGCCGATACCCTTGTTAAACCGATCTACAATTTTGCTCGAAAAGTCGGAAAGATGTGAAAATAGGGCCTCTCCTATAATCGGCCATGGTTAGTATTCTACCCAATTTTATACACTAAAATCAATAGATTTCCTTACCTTGAAATCCCAAAAGTACCACGATTCGAGTATTACTGAACTTATGACTTAGAGATCTACGCGATTGACTCCTTTTCAGATCCTAGAATGCCGAAAATAAGAGAGAAATAAGATATTAGTTTCTAAATAGCCATTCGGCTGGGGACTTTGAAAAGCCAAAAAAAAATTGAAATCCCGAAATCGACACTTACCTATTGTTTCCTTCAAAATTTGGCACAAGCAGATACTCCAGAGAGAATTTGGCGAACACAGGAGGTGAGATCTAAGGATTTCAGCTTTTATAGAAATCCCAGAAAAGATGAACTGATGCGTTTTCGACTTTTAGAAGATTCAAGATTTGAAGAGATGGCTAAGAGAGATTCGGCCAATGAATATTAAAGAGAAGAATAAAATAATAGAGATGTAGTTTCGGCTTTTAGAGATTAGAAGAAGAATAACAATAAAGGTTAGAAGATTCGGCTAACCAGGAAATTTCAGAGAGGAAGAAAGGGTGAAGAAGGTGATGGTTTTCAGCTTCTGAGAGGAAGAAGATGAGAAAAGAAAATAAAAGAGAGGCTTCAAATTTCGGCACAAATAGTGAAGAGGAAATTAGGGTTTAAATGCCAGAATTAATGAGATATCCCCCCTATTTATAAAAATTTCGGCATTTACTGCTTAAAACTGAAAACGCCCTTCCTGATAACTAAAAGTCAAGCTAATAAAAAGGAAAAATTCGATACCCCTTATCCATGAAGTAGCCGAATTCTTTACTCCTCTAGGTGGTGGATTTTCGGCCATCACCTTGCCTTGCAGATAGCCCTATCTTTTCTCATTTTTATCTTCTATATTATCAATTATAAAATCCATATAAATCCTCCTATTTTTGAGCCTTGTTGCCGTCCACTTCACCTAACCCTAATGCCGAATTTAGCTAACTTAAATTAAAATATTTAGGCTCCATAAAACTTAAATTTTGGGCCCCTAACTCCTTGTGTATGGCGTCACCCCTTGCTCTATTTTAAGTGCCGAAAATGGCCCAGAAATATGGGCTCCTTGCGACCAAAACTTGGAGCCCTTTAATTGTTAATGACGCCACCTTCAAATTCCCTTGCTGTGCCACCTATTGTTGGGCCACAAGCCCACGTTGGTATTTTAAACATATATACCACCCTTTTAAACCTTATAGTGCCCAAACACAAGTTTCACCAAGGCCTTGACCACATCCTGAGCCCAATTTGGACCCTTAACAGTTAAATTAACACATTACACCTGTTCTCCCATTAAACGCATAGGCCCAAAAATTTAGGATGTTACAAAGGCATTCATAAAGCCATTATACACAACATATCAAAAGGCTATATATATACATATTTACATATCAAAACATCTAACATTCTTAAGCCAACTTCCTTGGCTAATTACACAACCAACATATAGGCCATATTAACCAATATACCTATACATGTCATTTAACCCAAAATATAAAGTCCAAAGTACCAAAATAGAGTTTGATAGTGCAACACTTTCTCCGATGGCTTCCAAATTGAACGAGCTTTTGAAATACTATAAAACACGAAAACATAAATCGAGTAAGAAATTAATCTTAGTAAGTTCGTATAACTAATAAATACAATTCATCCACAATTTAAATAAGCATAATTAAAACATAGATAAATTCCAATTCAGCCTAAAGCCTATGACATAAACACGAGTAAGTTAGCCATGCATGAATTCAACCACTATGTATTATTTTTCGTATTTCTCACGAATACTTATACTAAATCGTATTAACTCGGATCACCTCATTTTATCACTGAGCTCATTGAATTCTTCAAATATCGATGAATATACTTACCTTGTCTTTCCAAATCTGAGAACGGCTTACGGATATGAGTACACCGTTTTCTTTGTGCCATAGTCCAACTATGGTCTTACACGTGAATTGCCATGGCCCTGCCATGATATTATATTCGTAGTGCCATAACCCGATTATGGTCTTATTATTTGAATGCCATAGCCCAGCTATGGTCTTACATACAAATACTACCATGGTCCAACCATGGTCTTAGCCGTAAATTCATCATTTGCATAAAACGATTGTACTCAATTCCTGCAATGTACTTGGTTGAACATTTAAATTCTATTTCAAGTCTAAAAATAAATATGAACAATTTCATAATATCATTCATCAATTTAATAAATAAATATTAAATATTTAATTATACGAACTTACCTCGTATTTATACAGAGACAATCGACCGGTCAATCCACTACTTTATCTTTGCCTTGATCTAAATCTAAACGTGGCTTTTCTTAATCTAAATCATCAAATTTAACTAATTCAATACTTATTCTATTCAATTCAATCCAATTTTAAATTATGGAAAAATTACCATTTTTCCTCTATACTTTTAACCTTTTTACAAATTAGTCCCTAGGCTCGTAAAATGAAATTCATGCAAATTTTTCTACACCCAAGCCTAGCCGAATTTTATAGGTTCTCATAGCAGCCCATATAATTCACAAATTCACACATTTATCACATAAATTTACATTTTTTCAATTTAGCCGCCAAATGACAATTTACTAAAAATCACTTAACAAAAGTTATTTATTTAACAACCAAGATTCATTTTCTTCCATTAAACTCCAAAAAAAAAAAAAAACCAAAATAAATACAAGGGTTCCAAAAGCACAAAAAATCAACAAAAACAACCACCAAAATAACTTACATGCAAGGGAATTTGTGGCTGAAAATTCAAGCTTTCCTATGCTCTTAGTTTGCTGAAATCTTACGTTGAAACAGAAGGAGGAAAATGACCATTTAGTTTTATTTTATTTAATTTAACTTTAGTCAACAAATTACCAACCCTTACCAACTTTGACTTTTCATGATTACACTCCATGTACATCCAATATCTCCTTAAATGGTTAATTACCACATAAGGACCTCCACATTAAGGTTCTATAGCTATTTAACACCTTTAGCTAATAGAACACAACTTTTGCACTTTACGCGATTTAGTTCTTTTTCACAAATTGAGCATGCGAATGATAAAATTTCTTAACGAAATTTTTATACCATTATACTGACATGCTGTTGACCACAAAATAATAGTAAAATAAATTTTACGACCTTGAATTTGTGGTCTCGAAAACACTATTCTGATTTCACTAAAAATGGGCCGTTACAGAGTAGGTACACAAGTAATCCAAGTAGTTTGTATTGGCAAGCTTTGAATAGAGTACTTAGGTACTTAAAGAAAATTATTAACTATGGATTGTGTTATAATGGATATCCTCCAGTTTTAGAAGGGTATTCAGATGCTAGTTGGATTACAAGTTTGGAAGATCATGCATCTACTAGTGGATGGATCTTCATTCTTGGTGGAGGAGCCATTTCTTGGGGTTCCAAGAAACAAACATGTATTACTAATTCCACCATGGTAGCCGAATTTATTACATCAGCCGTTGCATCTAAAGAATCAGAATGGTTAAGAAATTTGCTTTATGATGTACCTTTATGGCCTAAGCCAATTTCACCTATTTCTATCCGTTGTGATAGTGAGACTACTCTAGCAAAAGCATATAGCCAAGTATATAATGGAAAGTCTAGACACATTGGATTAAGACATAGTTATGTTCGACAATTAATCTCTGATGGAGTGATCACTATTAATTATGTGAGGTCAAGTGAAAATTTGGCAGGTCCTTTGACAACAAGTATTGCTAGAGATGCAATAAATAAGGATATCAAAAGGGTTGGGACTCAAGCCCATTAATTAGAGTCACCCATGATGGAAACTCGACTCAACGCTTGGTATAACGTCAAGTCTTGAGTTTAATGAGACAAAGTACATCATTAGTATGTGACTGTTAGCACTGTAATCCATCCTAAGATTAAAGTGCTAGGTACCCGTAATGATAAGGGAAAGATGAGTAATGTACTCTTAATAGACCCATAACATAAATATGTTGGAGTGTTATAATTACGGGAACACTCTTGATGGGATCTACCTATGTGAGTGGAAGTGCGGCCGCTTCTAGGAGCTCAAGGGTTTGGCTCTAACAACACTCATGAAAAGAGGACACAGACAATTGCCATAATAGTGTCCCTAGATACTATGCATTGACCGATGTTGAAATCATTGTGTGAGATGTGTTCGGTTAATCAAATGGAATAGTTGGTTCAAAGCTTAGTCTACCATGCAATTTCGATTAGCTTTAACATGTTTTCACTAAGTGAATGTTCTATCGTAAGATACCTTCATTTATGCAAATTGATTTCCAAGAATATCAAAATCTAAAATATTTTGAAAATGGGGAGAGATTGTTGGAACATTTTCAAATATTTATAGTGTTCCAATAACTATAAATGAATGGGTGTAATTAATCAAAAGTTATATTATTTGATTTTTTGAAAAAGAATTATAACTATTTAAATAATATTGTTTGAATAGTTATAATATTAAATAAATAATTATGTGTTTATTTTAAAGATATTATTATTCAGAAAGACACCTATTAAAAGAAGTCTCTATGAAGAGACTTGAAACTTCCTATAAATAGGAATGAGATTTCATTTGGAAGACACACCAACAAATTCTAATATTCTTTCTTTCCTTCCTTCATTTTGTAATATTATTAGATTATTCTATAAAATATTACTGAAAAATCCTTTGTAGAAATTGAGTTTTTTGTTATACATTGCTCAGTGTGTAGTGGACTATTCTCGTCAGTGCAAAATGCAAATAGTCATTGGCTCCAATTGTATCCTCGATGTTAATTTGCTTGGAACTCATTTGCACACCGAAGATAGGTGGGGACAAATATAACCTTAAAGATAGTGGCTTGATACACGCCTTGTAGCCTTGTCCTATTTCTTCCTTTCTGTTCGAGTTCCGTTCGTGTGTTCGAGATTTTCCTCACCGGAGATTTGGACTAACAGACCTTTCTCTCTATTTTTATCCTTGTTATCTTTACAAAACTTTTGAATATGTCCCAACCTTCCACAATCAAAGCAAAAATAAACAATATCATACTTTATAGTTGCCAAACCTTTGCCATCCCATCTCTTGGAATCAAAAACCCAAGCACCAATGGTTCATTCACATTCAACTCAACCTTGAAACAACGAAAACTTCTACCTAACCCTTTTTCCTACATATTATCAGAGTCAATCTTAATAACCGAACTAATTTTACTTGTAAAAGTATTAGCATTGCCCATAGTCAACATTTCTAAGGGAAGAGCGTGTAGTTGTACCCAAATATTAACCTTAGAGAAATCAATCTGCTGAATCGCCTTTTCAACCTCCCATTTTTGAAGAATCAAGCAGTGGCCATTCTCAATAGTCGCCTCCATGACTCCTTGATTTGAGAAAGAAAGACCATATCTATTATCACGCAGATCTCTAACTTCATTAAGATGTTTAGAAGACCACATACGTTGCTTCAATCCTTTAATTCCTCTTTTATATTGAACACCTTTGATGCATGGATCTTACCAGTCAACGTAAATTGAGTAGCCTTCTGTAGGTCCCCTTTGGAGACCTCCAATTTAATCTTTAGTTCATCCATAATATCAAACTTTAATCACCCAAAACCAATCAACCCCAAAATAGGAATTGGCAATAAAATGAATCCAGATAAATAGAGTGTCTATATTTTATCTCCTAGTCAACGGTAAAAATTAAATCAGAATATTCAAGAAAGAAAATCAAAATAAAACCTAAAAACAAGAAAGGAAAGAAAAAAGCTTAGAAAAAAACCTACAAATTGCCCATTTCATCCCTAAAAACAAGAAAAAACCCAAGAAAAAAAAAGAGAGAAAACAACTTACAAAAAATGGAAAAACTTTTTAATTACGGATTTCAGCGATAAAACTGAATTAAAATAATAAAAATAGAATATAAATTTATCCAAAATTTCAAATTCCATTTAGATTTTGACATGAGATTATAAGATAACATAAATGTTGGAAATCCAAAGAATATAAATTTAGTTTAAACTATGAAATTACGAGAAACTCAAGCTCAATTAAAAATTATGCAGTCGTGTTTTCCATGCACCAAGGCAAAGATATCAAGTTTAAGAAAAGAAAGAAAGTATTTATGTTAATTGGAAAGTTGGTGGGTTGTCGATGTTATTTATCACGTGTAATACCCAGGCACCAAGGCAAGTGGTATTTATTTCATACACTGTCACGAGAAATAAATAGCCTTATCCCATAGAATTTTATGCAACCAAAAGACCTGAAATTCATTTCATTTTAACCTTGTTTTATACTTCAATTCTATATTTACTTTTTCGATTGGAATTCTTTTCTTATTTGGGGTTAAGTTAATGTAAGAATTAAATACACAACGGATAGCCTTTTTTTCTCTATATAAATCTTTTTTTTTTTTTAGAAATTCTATCCCTAAAATTATAGATTTAGAATATAAATGTATGTCAATAAATAATGAATATATAGTATAGCTTGAAACTAATTAATCATAATACGATATTAAAATTTTAAAAAATAAATTAAATTGTGAGTAAAATAAAATTGAAACACATAAATATACTAGATTAATAGTTCATCATGATGTTGTCATTAGTCGTGAGTTAATGAAGGAAAATATTTGATATTAAAAATATATATTTACAATTGAGTTGATTTGTAAATCCAAGGAAGAAACAAGTATTGAATAATTGTAATAGAATAAACTAGTGTGAATACGTTAAGGTATGCACCTCTTATCGTAGGAAGTTTTGAGACGTGGGTATTTTTCTCAGCTGACCAAGACCAAAGATTGAACTAAATCTCCCACTTAAACTAAGTGCTACACAAATTGATAATGCAATTGATTTTTGATCAAAATATGGTTGCAATCTTTGAATCATATAGTCAACCGATGAAACAGTGAGTAGTGTAGAATGAGAATATTAAACGGAAATAAATTTCCACAATAATATTATTCACAACTTGATGTCCTTTTTCTTATTTCTACATAAAATATAGTGTGGAAATGTCAGCAATTTCTTTCTTATTTCTCCCAACAAACCTTTTTGATGGAAGCTTTGAAGCTTTGAATTTTCTTTCTTTTATTATATTAAAAAAATATTAAAACTCATCCAAATTATGCATTTCTCCTTCTATAAATATACCTTTGATAATTGAACGCTTTAGTTCTCATCCACTTTTGCACAACATGGCTAACTCTTGTGTTGGGTTGTTTTTCTTCTTTGCTCTCTTTCTTGCCCATGGGATTGTGGGACTTGAAGCTTCACATCATGTTTACAGAAACCTTCAAACTGTTCAATCTGCAGCATCTACAGATCAACCTTACAGAACTGGCTTTCATTTTCAACCTCCCAAGAACTGGATAAATGGTATATACATATATGTCTAACTTTATTATATCGTGTTCAAGTGTTTTTTTTTTTTTTTTTTTTTTTTTTGTAAGTTGTATGTCTAACTTTGTGTCTTCCGGTTCCATGTCATTTGGAAATGGCTGCCTCTTGATGAACAGATCCTAATGGTTAGTGCCTTATTCCTAGATTCATATGATTTTTTTAGATAATATATTAAAAATGCCTAAATTACTGCTCTGCTAATTTTTTTACAGGGGTTATGGTTTACAAGGGACTTTATCATCTATTCTACCAATACAATCCAAAAGGTGCAGTGTGGGGCAACATTGTCTGGGCTCACTCTACATCAAAAGATCTTGTGAATTGGACCCCTCATGAGCCAGCTATCTTTCCCTCCCAACCATCTGATATTAATGGTTGTTGGTCTGGTTCAGCCACAATCCTCCCCGGGGGCAAACCAGCCATGCTTTACACCGGAATTGACACCAAAAACAGCCAAGTCCAGAATCTGGCCGTCCCCAAGAATCTATCCGATCCTTACCTCAGAGAATGGGTGAAGTCACCAAAGAACCCTTTGATGCAACCCACTGCCCAAAACCAGATTAATGCAAGTTCTTTCAGAGATCCCACCACTGCTTGGTTAGGCCCTGACAAGAAATGGAGGGTAATCATTGGAAGCAAGATTAACCGCCAGGGCCTAGTCATCCTTTACAAAAGCAAAGACTTTGTGAATTGGGTCCAAGCCCCTATGCCTTTGCATTCAGCCAAAGACACCGGGATGTGGGAATGCCCTGACTTTTACCCCGTTCCTGTCAGTGGCAAAAACGGTGTCGACACTTCTCTTAATGGTCCATATGTCAAGCATGTCCTTAAGATCAGCTTAGATGACACAAAGCATGATCTTTACACTATTGGCTCATATGATAGCTTGAAGGACATCTATATACCAGACAAGGGATCCGTAGAGAATGATTCAGGCTTGAGATATGATTATGGAAAATATTATGCTTCCAAGACATTCTTAGACAGTATCAAAAACAGGAGAATCTTATGCGGTTGGTTGAACGAATCATCCAGCGTCGCCGATGATATCAAGAAAGGATGGGCAGGAGTTCACGTAATTTTTTTTTTTTTTTTTTTATTTAAAAAAGTAACTTGGTTTGCTGATAAATCTTGTATAAGATGTGATGAGACGTTGACTTTGCAGGCAATTCCTAGGCAAGTTTGGCTGGATAAATCTGGAGAACAATTGATACAGTGGCCGGTAGTAGAAATACAAAAACTACGAACAAACCACGTAAGCTTACCCAGCAGATTGCTCAAGGGAGGATCGGTTGTTGAAGTTTCTGGGGTTACTGCTTCACAGGTAAAAGAAATAAATGCTAAAGTCAACATGTAAATTTCCTCCACAAACCCAATGTTTAATCCTCTTTGAATTTCGTGTTGATACAGGCAGATGTTGACATTTCATTCAAGATATCTGACTTTGAGAAAGCTGAAGTGTTAAACCCAAGCTGGACCAATCCACAGCTACTATGCAGCCAAAAGGGTGCATCAGTGAAAGGCGGTGTTGGTCCATTTGGGTTGCTAGTTTTAGCTTCAAAAGGCTTAACTGAGAACACGGCGGTCTTCTTTAGAATATTCAAAGGCCAAAACAAATACGTGGTGCTCATGTGCAGTGACCAAAGCAGGTTGGTCCCACCTACACACTCAACCAGTTTCAAACCATTTCAAATTGCACCCATGCTTGCCAAAACCTCAACTTCTCTGTTTTTGTGTCGACAGATCCTCCCTAAACCAAGCCAATGACAAGACCACCTATGGGGCTTTCTTGGATGTGGACCCTCTTCATCAAAGCTTGTCATTGAGGAGTTTGGTGAGTTCATTTATATTACTCATGTATATAGCAAACACTAAAGTACTTGAGCACTTTGTACTCCATCCGTAATTACACTTGTTCATGTCTCTTTCATTTAACAAATATGTATACGCCTATGGTGAAAGAGGTATAACAAATATGGCACTAGGCCCCCTATCATCATCAAGTGGAAAACTTGGGGACACCATTGTTGAAAAAAGGGATTGGACTTTTGCAGAACCCCAAACTTTCCGGGTTTGGAAAAAGGGATCATTTTTTGAAAATCAAATCACATATATATATATTTTTTACAGATTGATCATTCAATAGTGGAGAGCTTTGGTGGGGGTGGCAAAGCATGTATGTCAGCTAGAGTTTATCCCACATTGGCAATTAATAACGCAGCCCACTTGTATGTTTTCAACAATGGAAGTGAAGCCGTGAAGATTGCAAAGTTGAATACTTGGAGCATGAAGAAAGCCATAATGAATTGAATTTCTTGGTTCCAGAAACTTATAGAGAGGATGATTTTATCTGAGATTACCCACTTTTTTATGGATTTATTATTACAATAATGTCATATGCAGAAACTCATTCATGTTAACCCAAACCATTTTTACTATATGCTTTTCTTTCTCTTTTTTTTCTTTACAATTAATCTTTGAGTATGTTTATATCATAAAATCAACATTAAATCAATTTTAAAATAAATAAACCATTACATATTATTTTTTGATATTTATGAGGTGCAATTTACATATTTTAACATAATGGATCTTTCAAAAAAAAAAATTATTGGTCGATTATTCAATTGCTAAACAAATTTTTGTCGGGATTTTATTCATGTCAATTTAAATTATTCAATTCAAATTAGGCCCTCAAAAGATTCTTAAATCATAAAAATAACAAATTAATCCTAATCCATCCACCTTTTCAAGGACCCAACTAAGAAATAAAAATATATATACATTAAAAAATTAAACCTATAATCACTCAACTATCAATAAGATTACAACTTGGTCATCTAATTATAAAAAATTATAATTTAATCACTTAATTATTATAAATTGATTATTTAAGTTACTCGTCTATTAACTTGTTAAGGGACATCAATGTAGGTGGTTAAGTTACTATTTCTCAAATATATTTGAGTAAATTATAACACTAGTCACCCAATTATTACTAACTTTTCATTTTGGACATCCAACTATTACAAGTTACAAAATCACTAATGGATCGATGACATACGATACATTAACTCATTGGCTTAATAGCTAATTCAGTCCCTAAACTTTAACTAAAATATCAATTTTGGTGCTATTAGATTTTTAACAGTAAATCCAAAAAAAGTTATGAAATTATCAAAAAATACTAAAAACAAATGTAAAATATTCATCATTTATTTTTTTGAAATTATAAAAATATTTTTAAAAATATAATTTTGTGAAAGTAATTTTAAAATTTGACAAAATTCTAAAAAGTTCTTTTCTTTTAAAAAAAAAATGCCTCACATTGTCTTGCTGCACAACTTTATATTATATTATTATCATTTCTTTTTCTTTTCTTGATTTTCTACTCATTTTTTGTTGTTGTTGGTTCTCATTTTTTTTTCAAGATATTTAATCTAAAATGAATAATTAATCTAAAATTGTAAAATATTTTAATTATATTATTTAATTATCGATGTAATATTTATAAGGTCTTTTTATTATTAAAATTGTTAATTTAACTGTAAATGAGACACTACATCTTATATGATAATTTAAAATGAAAAATTTAAAGAAAAAATATTGTAAAAATGAATATTATAAAAAAACACTTGATTTTGGTATTTTTGAAACTTTTACAGAAACTATTATTCACTCTTTTTTTTCTTTTTTCTTTTACTTTATTTTTAGTTTTTAATTTTAAAAGTTATGTAATAGTATTTTACTTTTTTTTTTTAAATTTTCATTTTAAATCATATCACATAAGAGTTTAAGTGTCATTTCATGGTTAAATAAACGGTTCCAACAATGGAAGGAATTAGAATATTTTAATGCTAAGGGATCAATTTAGAATTATATTTACAATTTAGGGATGTGTGGTGCAATTAACTCACTTTAATATATAATATAATATATATTGTTTTAGTCATTAGTCAAGAAATGATAGGCGATTGAATAGGAAAATGATTGGTGTCATTAGTCATGTATACCTTGGCATGATAACATTTCAAGTTCCAGCATCTTCTGAATGTAATAAACATGTAATGATTATTATTCAAATAAAGTTTTGAAAACCACCAAACTCATGTCCAAAGATTTAGAAAAATATTATAAATTTTTAAAATAAAAAATTATTATAAAGATGTTTTATTTTTATTATTTTTATAATTTTTTGAATTAAATAGTTTAAATTATAATCTGAAAAAATACATTAAAAATTAGCTTATGAAATAATATTTAGTAGACTGATATTGGAGTTTTTAGACTTCACAAACACAGTGTAGAGGTTGACAAGTGTCCTCCTATAAGTATATTCAATCAAATAATATATGAGAAAAATTACGAGTGAAAAATAGAACTTGTTAGCAAAAATAAGTTAAAATTATATAGAAAAAAGAATAGAGCATTAAAGAAATGATTTTCGAAGAGACAATATTGAATCATATTTGAACAATAATGATTATAAAGAAAGATAAAATATTATTTTAATTAATGATGAGTTGCTCATATTATTCTTAAATTAAGAAAAGTGTGTGAAATCAACTTGTTTCTTTTTCTCTAGAAACTTTTATAAATGAAATAATTAATTTAAATTTCTATTTTATATGAATTTTGTAAAAAATAATAATTATAAATATAATATAAAGTTGATTAATAAACAATTCATATGTTGCATTTAAAAAAAATATTCCAAATCATATTCAATTTTATTATTTGCAAATTGTTATTTTGGTTTTAAATTTACTTAAGCAATATTTAGAGGTAATTTACAAGTATAAAATAAATTGGGAAAGGTCTACTGTCTTTTTTATTTTATATCATCTTTTATTAATAAAGTAAAATTTCGTTTGGAATTTTAAATTCCCAATCTTTTTATCAGGGGCGAAGCCGGGGGCTGGCATGGGCCCCGACCATCCTTAAAATGTAAAATTACTATTTTGGCCCTTAGAATTTTTTAAAAATTTTAAATTAGTAAAGGTAAAATTGCACTTTGCCCCCCCCAAAATTATAAAAATTTGATTTAATCCTTTACAAATTATAAAGATATAAAATATAAAAAATTAAAATTTTATCCGACCCCCCTAAAAAATTGTTTTGGCTTCGCCCCTGCTTTTTATGAAGTTTTATAATAAAACAAATAATATTGATTCATTAATAAATAATTAATCTTAAATATCTAGTCTTTTCCCAACCGTCTTTAAGACTCTATGCCACAATTCATTTTTAATCAGTCCTTTCCCAATCTTAAAGTTGGGGTAAAACCCAAATTTAACTATTAATATTTAATTCATTTTTTGTAACAGCCCGATTTCGGGCCTAGTCGAAACAGTGGTGCGAGACCACAAATCCGAAATAGTAAAATTAATTTTTATGATAATTGAAATGTTTGCATGATAGTATGAAAGTTTCATATGGAATTTTTATGAAAATTTACATTAAAGGGTCCATTAGGACTAAATTGCAAAAGTTGCAAAATATGAGTTTCTAGAAGCTTTTTGTATGAAATAGCTTTAGAATAGTAATTAGAAGTCCTTAAATAGCAATTTTCCCAAATTATAATTTTTTGGACAAAATTGGACATGAGTTAGTAATTTGTAAAAATTTAGAGAGAAGGGCATTTTGGTCATTTATCAATTAAATGATTAAAATAGGAAAAAGATGATAAAAATCTCATTCATCTTCTTCCTTGGTGCCGAAAATTTGAAGAACCCCATAGCTAGGGTTTGTTCATCTTTCAAGCTTGCTAGTAAGTTCATCTTAGCCCCGTTTTTAATATTCTTCGTATTTTTGAAGTTCTCGTATAATGAATTAGCTATTTTTAGCTATAAATGAGCTAAGATGCATGTTCAAAAATCTACCCAAGAATGATGTTCTTGCAAAATGATATTTTAAGGAAGTTTATGAGAGTTTGATGTTAGATAAACATCTTTTCCTTAATGAATTTCATGAAAAATGATAGTATGGACTAATTTGTAATAGTTATGAAATTGGTCATACATATTAGAAATAGTGAGAATTGATGATTGTTATAGTAGAGAAAATGAATCAGCTAAGCATGATGTTTAAGAAAGTTGAATGAGAATCATTTTACGAGCCTAGGGGCAAAAGTGCAAATATAAGAAAGTTTAGGGGCAAAATAGTAATTTTTCCAAAGTATGAGTTAAGAGTCAATTTAGTCAATGTGAGTATTAAATGATCTAATTATTATTATAGATCAAGAAAAATGAAGCCCGGATCGAAATTGAGGCAAGAATAAAGTCGAGAACTAAATTGCATATCTACATACATTTTGTATATTGAGGTAAGTTTGTATGATTTCTAAGCTTTATGATTACTATCATTGAATCGCTTAGTATAATGTACATTATTACCATAGAAATGCTTATTGCTATGTTAAATAAAGAAATTAATGAGATTAAGCATGAGAAAGTCCCGATTGAAGTTGAATTACTTAGGATACTCGATCTACCACACGAGATAAGAAAGTCCACATAAGACCAAGCCAAGGCATGGCATCGGCAAGCAAGTAAAGTTATCATGTAAGTCCAAGACAAGTTTTGGCATTGAAGAGTTATTATGAGATGAAGACCCATGTAAGCCCAAGCCAAGGCATGGCATTGGTGAGTCTCTAAGCAAAGATGTCATGTAAGTCCAAGATAAGTCTTGGCATTGAAAAGCTATCATGAGATAGAGATCCCATGTAAGTCCAAGCCAAGGCATGGCATTGGTGAGTAAAAAGAAATATTTCATGTAAGTCTAAGCCAAGGCTCATACCAGGTAAGACCATGTCAAGACATGGCAATGGTAAGTTCCCAAGGGAACAGACAAGGAAGACTTTGAGTAAGTCCATGTCAAGACATGGCATCAATACCAAGATGAGAGATCCCATGTAAGACCATACCGAGGATATGGCTTTGGCATCGAGTTATGTGGGATGAGATTCAGTATCCTCTGTTATTCATAGAAATTCATCGGGCAAATGAGTAAAGCTTAAATGAGTGAAGCTTAAAAGAGTAAAGCTTACATGAGTGAAGCTCAAATGATATAGCAAGAAAATTAAGTAAACAAAGCTATTATTAAGTTGTAAATGAGTATTATTCATGTTATGAATGATGAATTAGAGATTATGATTATTATAGTAAAGTATGCTGATCTATGTGATCAAGTGATACATGTATCTTGTTTACCTCATGAGCATGAGACTAGTAAGTGTCATGAGATATGTAGGAATCAGTATGAGTAAGTAAGTTTTATAGCTGAAATTTATGATACTATTGTTTATGTCAAATGGTTTATATTAAGCAAGTATGTTGCTATGTGCATTATATGCAAACTTACTAAGCTAAATGCTTACGTCTTTAATTCTTTCTTCCTATGTAGTCCCGCCAAGCTAATCTCGTGGATCATTGCCATCGGAGCTCGGAGCACACTATCAAACGATATTTTGGTATAACCAAGTGTTTATATTAAGTATGGCATGTATAGGAAGCATTTCATTTTGAGAATGTGTTTTAAAATTAGCCAAAGTGTTGGCTATCAAGCTTAGTATTCTTTTTGTATATGGCCAAAGAGATTGGTCATAAATTATTAAGTATGTATAATTTTATTTATCAATGAAGTATGAATCCTTGTTCATGTTAGATTTATTAAATTGAGTTGTTGATTTGAGCATGAGTTTGGTCATGATTTCAGGGTGGCAATTGGCTTGGTAAATAGCCTCTAAGTGCCCACACGGTTGGACACACGGGCGCAGTGTCAGGCGTCGCGTCTCGCACCTTTGTACCTTAAGTCAGGATAGACCACGGGCTAATCCCACGGCCGTTTGTTTAGGTCGTGTGTGTTACACACGGTCATAATATGGGCGTGTGTCCCAGGCCGTGTGAATAAGTCAGTATATCAAGGTATATCACACGGTCTAAGTCCACGGGCGTGTCAGGACCGTGTGAAACTAGTCAGTGTAGACCACGGTTGGGTGACATGGGCGTGTCTTAGGGGTACACGGGCGTGCCCCAAGCCACATGGGCGTGTGACCCCTATTTCAAGGAAAAGTTCCCAATTGAATTCCGAAAGTTTTCGGATATGTGTTTAAGGCCTTATAGGCCCATGATATGTACGTTTTGACTAAGAAAGAAGAGTTTCTATTTCGAAACAAAATCTTACAGCCCGCAAGTACATGTTTAAGTGAGTTTAAGCATGGTAATGTCTCGTATCCAGTCTTAGCCTCGGACTCGGGTATGGGGTGTTACATTTTTAATCAATCTTTTCCCAATCTTGAAGTTGGGGTAAAACCCAAATTTAACTATTAATACTTAATTTGTTTTTAATCAATCTTTTCCCAATCTTGAAGTTGGGTAAAACCCAAATTTAACTACTAATACTTGATTCATTTTTAATCAATTTATTTATTTATTAAAATAAAATGTGTAAAATCAATTGCAACGTATGTAAAACTAAAAAAAATAATATATATATATATATATACACATATATATATAAGCAGAATATGGAAAAACTTTTGAACTGAAGGGTTACCTTTATTTTTCATCATATTATTAAATTCACATTTAAAAATAACTATATTATTTAATTTAGAATTGTTAGTTAAAAAAAATGAAATAAAATAGAAGTGATAATTACATGTAGTAAGTAAAACTTGATTCGACTAAAAAAAAATCAAAAAAAATTTCGAATTTCGAGTTAAACGAATCGAGTTATTCGAGTCAACTCAAAATTTTTTTGAATCAAGTTGAATTTTCGAATTCGGATAACTCGAATAATTCGAATATCAAACTATAATATTTTACATTTTTACCCCAAACTCCCAAACCTTTTTACTTTTTCCTCAAAACTTTTACTCATTCTTACTTTCCCCCCAAAACTTTTACTCCCTCCCATCCCAACCCCTCAATCTACCCAAAATCTATTTCCCACCAAAATTTTACTTTCAAAATTTACTCACAAAAACCCTCAAAACTTTTTATTTTCCCCCAAAATTTTTACTCCCTCCCACTTTCCCCATAAAACTTTCTCTCTTCCCATCCCACCTCCCATCTACCCCAAATCCACCCCCCAAAATTTTTAATATTTTCCCTCAAAAATTTTACTCCCCCTTATTTGTTTTCCCTCAAACTTTTATTCCCCAAAACTTTTTATTTTCACCCTAAACTTTTACTTCTCATCCTTTACTCTCAAATAAAAAATCAAAATTTTCCCAAAAAAAATCACTAAACATAAATAGTAATAATTTTATTTATATATACTATTTATATTATTAAATTAAATTTCACATTTTATATTATTTATATTATTGAATTGTTTAGTCATACTGAATATTTATATTAAAATTGAATTATTAATTACGCCATAAAATATTCGTGTTAAAATTTTATATTGGTATCAATTTTACATTTTATCTTTAAAATAAGTTTTATTAAAAAATCACGTTTTTACATTTAATATATTTTTTAATTCCAAAATACATAGTGACAAGAATCTGAAGATAATTGAAATAACTAAGCAAGCAAAGAAGCTAACCCGTATATAAAAGATTAATAAATAAATTATGATGTGATGAAAGTTAATAAAAAAAATTGATTAAGGTGGACAAATTTTATTACGATGGGTGACAGTGGTTACAAGGACCCAAAATTACTTTTTAAAATTTAACTCGAACAAATATATTCGATTCGGTTCGATTCAAATTCCATCTCACTCGACTTGATTCGAGAAAATTTTAAATCAAATTAGGATGATAAAATATGATTCGTCAACTCGATTAACTCAAAATTTTTTTCATTTGATTCGATCGAACGCTCACCCCTAATTACACGTTAACAATAATTAGAATTTAAATCACAAATATTAGATAGAAAAATTTGTGCTAATTTTAAAATAGAGTTATTGCTTGAATAAAACTTTAAGCATAAAATAGAGATATTTTATAGCTAATATAGTAGTTTTACATACTTTTCACAATTTTTTGTACAATTAATATTTTAGCAATTCAATCGAAGAAACGTATGCCCATCTTATGGCTTTTCTCTGTATGCCCATCTTGTGGCTTTGTTTTCTTTTGAAGTTTTTGTAGATATGGTTTCTTGGAGTTTTTTTGTTGTTTGTTTTTGAAATATGGAAGAAATTTTGGCGGACTTGCGAATCGAAGAAGAAGTGGAGAGTGGGGAGACTGAGTTATGGGAGATTGAACAAGAAGAAAATCCAACGGATTAATCCTCTAATTTTTGTTTAGTCGGTTGTTTTCTTACAGAAACGATTATCAACTTTCAATCGATGCGTACGGTGATGGCTAATCTCTGGCATCCTATTGGAGGGGTCTCTATTACTGATATTGGAGAAAAAAGATTTCTTTTTCGATTCTAATGTGAAGTTGACAGAGATAGGGTGGTTAAAAGGTCACTATGAACCTTTAACAATCACTTGCTTATTATCTCAGTACTAAAGGAGGAGGATGATCCGTTAGAAGTGCCTCTTAATCACGCAAATTTCTGGGTTTAGATCTATAATCTTCTTTCAAGTTTGTACTCGGAGAATATTACGAGACAGATTGGTGATTTTATAGGTTCTTTTATGGAGTACGATACAAAAGCTATTATAGCAGGGTTACGAAATTTCATGAGAATTAGAGTACAAGTGGATGTCCGAAAACCTTTGAAGAGACGGAAGAGATTGCTGATTGCCAAATCGAAGGAATGTTCTGTCAGTTTCAAATATGAAAAGTTAACAACGTTTTTTTTTATGTGGTCGGCTAGGACATGAAGAAAGTTTCTGTCCGATTCATATGTACTAAGGGAGTAAGAAATTACCGCTGGGATAGGATATTTCTCTGAAAGCTCTTCCACAACGAGCGACAGTTGGAGGGAGTCCCCGGCTAAGGGAATCCTATTCTGATTGAGGAATAATTTCAGGGGCTTCAGGATCTAATAAAGGGAGTGATTTTAGGAATCAGCAGATTCCTAATTTGATGCACAATTATGGAGCCAATTTGGGGCTAAACTTGATGGGCAAGTCTCTTTCTCCCCAAGATAACAGTACTAATGATGTGGATATTATGGATGAAGGAGGAATTAATGAGGAAGGGCCCATTTTAGTCAATGAAGGAAAAAAAAAAGATTGAGGTCTAATTTTATTTTGGAAGTTTCCTTACAAAAGGATTCTACTGAAATGCAAAGAGAATGGACCAACGGTTGCCCAAATGATAAGTCAGCTGAACCTGCAGAGCAGGTCAGCCGAGCATTATGAAAATCATAAGCTGGAACGCCCGTGGGCTGGGGAATCTACGGTCAGCTCGACGTGTTCAGCATATGCTGAAGGAATATCGTCCCCATGTAACGCTCCAAAATATAGGGTCTCTAATTTTTCATGTTCTGACCAAATTGTTTGTTTACTTCAATGGCTAAGTGTTTTGGGCGTATTTGGGGGTTTTTAGGAAGCTTGGATTCGAGTTTGAGCCTTGGAAAATTTTTAATTTTTGCCCTTAAGTGAAATTGGCTGTTAGCAGTTAGGACTTATGTTTAAATATGTGTGTTTCTATGTCACAAATGAGCTTGTGTCTTGATGGCTGTGGCGTCATTAAGGTGGCAAGGGAATTGTGGTTCGAATCTCATGGCATGCAAATAGGGGGTTTTTATTTTATGATTTGGAGGTGCAAGAGGTAGAGTTTGAATCAAACTCTGCAGAGGAGGTTGGAGACCTGGTCAACAAATTCGAATGGGAGGCTGGGAGCATTTCAAGGAGATTTGGTGGAGAGTTTGAGGGAGTTGGACTGTGAGGGGAGTCTTGGCCGGTTGGGAGAGCATGAGTAAGGGGGAAATTCGGCCAAAGGTGGGGCATTTGGTGCATTTTCAGCTTTGTGAGAGTGTAGAAGTGCCGAATTTTCTCTGGTACTTTCGGATGTTGCTTTCGTATCTTGGCACATTTTTTACCATTCGGGTCTTTTTCTTTTCTTCTCTATTCTCAACTATTGCCCACTTTTTGCCGGAACATAATTATCGAGTGCCTAGTTCTAATCAATCTTTTGAAGACTTTTTCTTATCTCTTTTCTAATCACTTCTTCCATAGCCGACCCTCTTTTGCTTCCATCTTTTCTTTTTTTCAAACTTCGTTTTCCTCTTTCCTATTAGGCCGAATCTTCATACCCCCTCCCTCTCAAATCTCTTTGTTCTCCGTGGTTAGGGCCGAACCTTCTTGACTGACTACTGCTAGAACACGTTGATTATCGATATTGGTAAGAGGTTGTTACAACCATGTTATGATTCCGTTCTTAGCAAAGATTTCTTTTGACTCTATTAACAAGCTTTGGCTTTCCCTTTTATTTTTCTACTGGGGGCCGAATGTTTGATTGTTTCTAACAACTTTTATTATACCAAATCATGTTAGGAGGGGGAGATCGCCCTTGATCAGCAGGGAGGCGTTAGTATCTGTTAGTCCTAGCAAGGTGAGTGGTTGTGGTTTAGGTTAATAATGGTGGTGAATTAAGAGTATGCGTTAACCTTATTGGTGTAAATCTGATTACGATGTTGGTGGATTGTAGGGTTCGGAGAGCAGGGATCTTACCTAGTTTCACGAACAGGTGTGTAATCGTACACCTAATGCTGTTTCTGTAAAAACGATGGATGAAGGTGTGTATTCACACCCCTGCGTAATAGTGAATTGGCTAAAGTCGAAAAGCTGAAACTTCGGCATTTGAGGGCTCATGAGCGTGCAAACGCTCGTAGGGACAAATTGAGCCACAATCGTTGGCGATAGACCATAGAGGCTGCCACGAATGTACTCGTGGGCTTAGTCCGGAATGGGCCGAGATGGGCCGAGTGGGCCCAATAGGCCCCACCTGGGTAAAATTCACGATTGTGACATATAATGGATTGGGCTGCGAAGTTTGCATAGCCGTGAATGAAACTGGACTGAATGGGCCACACGAGCGTGTGGGCCCACTTGGGTCGAATAGTGGGCTTTGGGCCCATTGACACTGTCTTGGCTTATATAGGTTATCTAGGTCGTTCGAGACGACTGCAGACCCTCTAAAGGGTCGTCATCAGTGCCGAGACCCCTAATGAGTAATTTGACTAGAAATACCCTCGAAGGGTAAAAATTACCGAAATACCCCAAATTTGTAAAATTACCAAAATACCTTCGATTTGCAAAATTACTGAAATACCCTTGATTTGCAAATTACCGAAATACCCCCTATTTGCAAAATTATTGAAATACCCCCAGTTTGTAAAATTATCGAAATACCCCTGATTTTTAAAATTACCGAAATACCCTTGATTTACAAAATTACCGAAATACCCCTGGTTTACAAAATTACCGAAATACCACCAGTTTGCAAAATTATCGAAATACCCCTGTAGGGGAGAATTACTGAAATACCCCTAAAGGGTAGGACTATCGAAATACCCTTATAGGGTAAAATTACTATTTTACCCCCGTGGGTAAATGATTGTTTTATGTTATATTTTGACTGACCTGAGCTATGATTTGCCTGTCTTTCTAGAGTATGTCATATGATTTATATATATGTGCTTTGCATACATGACATACTGCATGGGATTGGGATTTTGTAATTGGAGGAAGTGATTTGATTGTTAGGGTCGCACGGTTCGCCCGAGATGACTGTGGACTCTCTAATTTGATTGTTAGGGTGGCACGGATCGCCCGAGACAACTGTGGACCCACCGTTTTGATTGTTAGGGTCGCACGGGTTGCCCAAGACAACTGTAGACCTACCGACGGCTTTAAGCCGCTTATATTCTGGCAGCTTTGCTGCGATATCGGTTAGTGCCGCAACCGATGCTAATATTGGTGTGCTGGCTGGGTGGGTCGATTTTATCCCAACATGGTGTGTTGGTTGGTACGGGTACTGTACTGGCTGGATTGGGGTGGGGTGCATTCGTACACTATTGCATTTCTATTTATGAGATCCGATACTGATTGGGCTAGGCCCAAACGATTCTGTTATGGGCCAAGACCCAAACGATTTTGCAATGGGCTTAGGCCCATCAAATCGTGATCGTGGATGAATAGGCTTAGGCCTGCATCGCTTCAATTTTATTTATCCGATCGATCGCTTTTATATTAGGGGATTACACACTGAGTTTTCGTAAACTCACCCCGTTTTTTAACTGTGTAGGCAATCCCTAGCCTTAGACGGATTGGAGCTGTGAGGGACTCGGAGATGGCCACACAAATGCTTCTGTTTTTCCATTAAGTTATTCATAAGTACTTTATTTTGGTTTGGTTTGTAATAAGGCCTCTTAAAGTTTTCGGATTTTAAATTTTAGGTTTGGTTTTATTTTAAATGTATATCTATAAGAAGTAAATCGAGATTTTTCCAAAATGGTTACTGTTTTCAAAACACTATGTTACAACTACTATTTTTGGTTATCACGTTTCCGCAACGTTTTTAAAAAAAAACTTCTGCAGTTGAAGGAGATTTTGAAGGAAATCAATAATGTTTTAAAAGTGAAGAACCTTTTTCAACGAACCCCGTTTTGAAAATAAACGAACGCAAGCTGAGGCTTTACAAAAGTTTTAAATGCCAAAAAGTTTTTAAATATTAAGAAGGGTTTTCAACGAAAAGATGGTTTTCGAAAAACACTTCAATGTGACATGCCAGTTCGAGCCTAACTTCTACGCCGGGTTTGGGGTGTTACACCCCATATTTTTTTCTTTATGGAAAATAAAATTATTGTGTATAGAATGGAGAGAATAATGAAAAAATTCATGTTTCAAAATGGGATTGAAGTCTCAGCTAATGGTATTAGGGGAGGTCTTTCTCTTGTATGGACAAATGAGGTGGATATTAGACTTATGGGTTACAATGATAATTGCATTGATGTTAGGTCACTAATGATGGTAGTAGACCTGAATGGTGTCTTATGAGTTTTCATATAGCTCCTAATGTTAGAGATAGAGCTATTTCCTGGAATCTATTAAGAAATCTCTGTCATAATTCTTTTAAAGCATGGGTTGTTTTGGGTGACTTTAATGAAATTCTTTCAAATCAAGAAAAATATGAAGGGAGGTATATAGAGGAGAAGCAAATAGATGCATTTAGAGGGGCTTTGGATTACTGTGCCCTCATGAATCTAGGTTATCAGGGAGCTAGTACACTTGGGAAAGGGGGAATTTTGAGACAACCAATATTCGAGAAAGATTGGATAGAGGAGTGGCAAATCTTCGATGGTTCAATTTTTTCTCTAATTATAAACTCCTCCATTTAGATAATTCGGTATTGGATCATTGCCCTATTTTCCTTGATACAGTTTGTTCTGAGGGTAGTAGAAATGCAGTCAAAGATCGGGGTTTCCGGTTTGAAAGAATGTGGCTATTGGAAGAGTCATGTGAAGATGAAGTTCAATCTCTGTGGAATATGAATAAGTAGTTAAAGATACCGGATCGTCTCCATGCAGTTGGAAAAGGACTACGTAATTGGGCTTTAAGGATTAGAAGGGAGAAAAATTGTAAGATTAATTCTCTAAAACGTAGATTGAATGCTCTCTACAATGCTCCACTGGATGATGATAATTTGGAAGAAATTATTGAAGCAAAGCTCCACCTCAATCTGGAAATTGATAAAATTGAGTTATATTGGGAGAAAAGGGCTAGATCAAATTGGCTCAAGTATGGTGAGCATAATACGAGTTTTTCCATAATCTTACTTCCACTAAATGTCGAATGAACAAGATTATGAGAATCAAGGGTGAGGATGGCTCGTTTATTACTGATGAGGATGAAATGATGAAGACTGCGATCAATTATTTTAAGGATTTATTTACTACCTCTCGACGGAGTGATGATGATACTGTTTATGAAGGGGTACCTTCTAGGATATCATCCTCAATGAATGAGCATCTTTTACGTGATTTCAAGGTGGAGGAAATTAACGAGGCTCTTCAGGAGATGGGTCCGACTAAAGCGCCAGGATATGATGGTTTCCATGCTGTATTCTTTCAAAAATTCTGTCATATAATTGGGTAGGATGTGGCGAAGTATTGTTTACAAGTCCTTAATAGGAAGATCTCGTTAAATGAGGTAAATTTTACCAATATTATTCTTATTCCCAAAGTGAGTGATGCAGCTATGATGTCTTTATTTCGTCCTTTTAGTCTATGTTCGATTTTATACAAAATAATTTCTAAGACCATTGCTAATAGGTTGAAAATGGTTTTGGATCAGTGTATTGATCATGCCCAATGAGCGTTTGTGCCTAGAAGACTTATTTCAGATAATGTTCTAGTGGCATATGAGGTCTTACATGCGTTGAAGAGAAGGAGTAAAAGGAAAAAAGGCTCATTTGTTCTTAAGCTCGATATGATTAAAGCTTATGATAGAGTGGAATGGGGCTTTTTAGAAGGTATGATGAAACAAATGGGTTTTGCGACGGAGTGGATTAGTTTGGTTATTAGAATGACGAAAATGTGCAAGTGTACACAATCGCAACAAGTAATTAAGTGACAAGTAAATGTCGAGTTATCGTACCCACAGGGACAGTAAAAAGGAATATTTATGAAATTGATTTTAAAACACTTTGGTGATGGAAAATATTTTGGTTTAAAGATGACTAAAAACTAAGGTTTAAAAGTTAAGTAAAAAAAAATTAGAAATAAAAAGGTTCTAATGCACGAGTTCAAATAAGGTTTCATCAAGATGATATAATTGTGTTGGATTAATTATATTCCTTTAACGTAGAATTATTAAACTTATGTTTATACTGCTACGAACAAATTCACAGCAACTCAGTAATTTGCTAACTACTCCTCATACATACTTATTAAATTAATCAATCTCTTGAACATTTTTCAATGTCAATCCAAGCGATTAATCAATCTTCACAAGCATATAAAAGATCAAGTGAGGTAACAGAGTATTTCTACCTTGAAACAGTTTAATCACAATAATCTTACAAGTTATGCAAGGCATATGTATTGCCGAATACAATGCTAATTTAAACTTCAGCTACCTTAGAAGAATAAACATGCACTGATTAAGTATTGTGTCAATTAATTACAATTTTAATATTATTTAATAATTAATTCATTAGTTATCTAACAATTAATATTGCAAGAATAACTTAGGCATGATTTTACTTAATCAAACATCTTACCGAGGCCTATAACAGAACAAACATAATTCGATAATTCAAGCAGGCAGAATATAATCAACCCAACATGGATTAAATTCAAACTAAATTGATTAAAATAACCATTTCAATAGCATAAATATTTATAAACATGGTTGTCAAAACAACAACGAAATTTAAAGAGATAGGGAACAAGAAGCAAGTCCGGTGTTTCTCCGTGGCTTTACTGATTGCTCCATTCTTCATTCTCCGTTGTACTCGGCTATCAAGGTGGCTTATGAACACTTTAATTGCTGCTCAACAATGGCTGATGAGGACCTCTTTCCCAAGAGAAGAAATCAGCACTTGAACAAAGGGGGAAATGGAAAGGGAAAGTTGAGAGAAAGTGAGAGAGGAGAAGAGAGAATGAAAGTGTGAGGGATGATTTGAATGATCAGCAAGGGGTGGCTTTTATAGCTGATTGTGGCTGCTAAAAATAGCAAATTCCATCAGCCAAAGAGACCCCCTTTGGCCGGCCACACACATTGCAAAGTTTAGAAATTCAACTTTGCTAAAAATAGCCTCGGGCAAATCCATAAAGCCACATTTTTTGGAGGGGTTTGAATGCAAGGTTGAAAGTTCTTCAAGGGCTTCTTTGCAAGCTTATTTAGTCAGCTAAAATGCTGATTTAGGTCAGCATATCGAAGGTTCTGGGCAGCCCAATTGGTGGCTAGTTCGGTTCACTAAATTCGGTTCAACCAATGCGGTTCAACTGGACCCTTTTTCCCATAATTAATTAATAATAATTTATTTAGTCCAAATTAAATTGGGAATAAATTAAAATTAATTATATTATGAATTAGCACACATTTTTGGACCATCTTAGGCTGGAAATATATTTTCCACGATACTTCAAATTGCTTCTTGGTTTTATTCTTCAAGCAGTATCTGTCGAACCAATTATCGACCTTTGTGCGAATCTGTCGAAAATAGTCAAAATTAATCAAAATTAACTATAAAATTAATTAAAATTCATCATGTTCATATTTTTAACACAATCTAATTATTTTATAATATTTAATTATTTTTCGACAAGAATTTAACCGAAATAGCATGATTTTAAGTTAGAAAGGGCATGTAAAAACACGTAAATTTTCGTGTTTCCACACCTCCAAACTTAATTCATTGCTCATCTCGAGTAATGCACAAATTTGAAAAGAATTTTCTCGGAAACACTTTTGAAGAACTCATTCAGAACAACATTCTTCCCAAAATCATGAAATCAATATACTTATGCTCAAAAACAAGAAATTTGATAATTATGCTACTCAAGTATATATATCATTCAAATTAATCTCAACAGTTACTACAATAGCAAAATTAGACTAAATGTTTCTTAATAAATACATGTTAATCCCTACCAATTTGATTTTAATCCCTTATTCAAAATTAAACTGCAATCATTAAGCTTAACTGATGTCTTCATATGTTGCACAGAGCAATTTATCTGCACTAATGTAGGTAACATTGGAACTTTGAATCAATAGGTATTTAACAAGGTTGTAACGTGGCTGGGCTTAGGGGTAGGTAAAAGATAGATAATTTTAGGTATAAAAAAAAACCCCTAGACTCAGCTTGTATCGGACCTTTCGAAATAATTACCTTCAATACATCAACTTTTTTTTTCTTTTCACATGCTCTTCAGTGCAATTTACTTCAAGTACATATGCTTTTTTTTTCGAGTATTTTACTGCATGTACTACAATTTTTAGAGCATTTCATACTTCTTTGCAACTCCCCCAAACTTATTTTCAAAGAATACTCTGAATAGTACTGAGTCTAGTGTTCGGGATATTTTTAAGATAATTAAGAGAAGTGATGGATAATTTTGTAAGGGTTCAAATAAAATTAGGCCATAAAGTCTCAAAGTTGGGTTTCAAAGGATAAAAATTTCATCATGGTTGGCTTGAAAGGCTCAAACGGTCCAAACAACAATTGCCTAAATCATTTTCAACGTTCCATGCTTCCTAGGATTTCGCCTCAAAAAACTACTAAGTCAATTTTAAAGACTGAAACTTTCATGCATGCCTAACTTTCCTAAAGAACTAAAATTTTATAGTATGAATTGCATTCTTTATTAGAAACACATTTCATGTCATTATTAAGCTAACATAACAATTTATTGAAATAATCAAACTTTATTCATACTTAAATTTAGCATACTTAACAAAATTCAAATTTATTGAACAAAAATTTATCATATTCATAATTAAAAGAAAAATTTTATTTTGAGTAGAAATAATTTCAATTTTTGGTCCCCCCAACTTAAATTGAACAATGTCCTCATTGTCTAAAGTGAATAGATACTATACCCAAGGTAGGATTCCAAAAAAGAGGAGGTGAGTCAATTTGACTGCTTAAGTACCAAACTCTTCCTAGATCCAATCCTAGACATATATATACCTATTGCCGCACTTTAGACTTTGTTACTTATCTATATTTACTTTTGATTCCCATCTCTTTTTTTATTGTGTAGAAATAAAAAATTCCTAATTAATCCTAATCCTAAATTAACATAAGAAAAAATAAAGTCAAGATCCCTCCCTTTTATTTATTTCAGATCCTTCCAACTTGGACTCATCTTTTGCTCCATCATTATTACCTTTGCATGAATCGCTTCGCTCCTTCTTCGATAATGGACTCCATGATTCAAATATGAAATCTGAAAATTCAGGCACAAAAATAAATGGATCATTGTATAGTTTCTTAAGAGCACTTCTCATCGAGTCATCCCTTATTTTTAAGTATCTCTAGTAAGCTTGCTGCTGCCATTGCATATGTTGCATTAGGTCCATCAATTTTGACAACTCATCTTGAAAATCTGGGCTAGGCAGTGGAGCTCTAAACATTGAATTTTCAGCATCAGGTTTCGCTTTTGGTTCTACTGATTCTGCCTTATCGGGTATTCCAAATGATTGCATCGTGGGATCTTCTTCTTCTTTTTCAGGGTCCTCAAGATCCTCATTTCTTCAACTCGTTGCTGTAGAACAGAGTCTCCAGCTATTCGGTATAGGTCCCAATCCGTGATTGTGCCTTGGGTGTACCCTGTCTTCTTTACATTTGCAAGAATTTCAGCTTTCAAGCACAAAATAGTTATTGTAAGGGAAGTAAGCAGGGCCAGAACGTTTAACGGCACAATTTTGCATCTCCCTCAAGATGATCTTTCCCATATCAATGGTCTTTCCAGTTAAGATCGAGTATAATAAGACCATTCACTCTAATGAGATTCTAGTCCCATGTGAGCTAGGCATTAGGCTGAATCGGATGAAATAGAACCATACCTTTGCGAGTGGTGTCAAGTATTCTCTCTGAAAAGTGTGAATTCCTTGTTTTGACAGTCCAATTGGAACCTTTAACTGTAAGTGCCTCGAGAATTTCTTGCAGAATTTCAGGCTTGATATTGCTCATCAAAGATGAATATTCGTCGTTCTCGAAATCAGGTAATTCAAAGAACTCATTAATAGCATTTGAATTAATTGGTACCTTGATTCTGTGAACTGGAACTTCTGTCATCTCGCTTGAGGTTAAATTCGCATAAAACTCAGGAACTAGCTCCTCATCCACACTAGGTCTCTTCTCACAAAATAGTTCCTAATTGAGGGCTTCGGCAACTTGATGAATACGTGCCATAAAGTCTTTGTAGTTGCTTTCCTTCAGTGTGAAGCCTTTCTCAGGATGCATTTGTTGATTTTTGAAGATACTTTCGCATCTCACTTTGGCTTCAACACAATGGAACTTGCTTTGTGTTTCGTTGATTTGAGCAGAGGCACGAGTTCTCTTGCGAGGCATGATTAATCTGATCATAAGATGGAAAATTTTATTTTCTCAAAAATTTGATTAATAAAAATTATTAATAATTCAATAAATTGAAAAATTAAATAATTGAATAAAATTAAAATTTTGAAGAAAATTAGGTCTTACCACCTTTTTTGTAAAAATATAAGAACTCTAAAAATAATTATAAAGGAAAATAAATGGCAATTTGAAGGAGGTTGGACGGTTTGGTTAAAGGGGTTGGTGCAAGGATGGTGTGCCGATCAAGTGCTTGAAGGGCGACTAGGCGTGCGGCTGATGGTGCGGGAGTAGGCAGCAATGTGCGGTAGGTGTTGATTCGGCAAGCAGTAGCATGCGGGACCTTCTGCAAGCTAGACTGGTGCGCTGGGACGTGTGCGGGTGCTAAGTGCAGGTGCTAAGTGCAGGTGCGGAACATGGCCTGGGCAGCTGCTGGGCAGGAGCAGCAGGCGCGCGTGGATGGCCGCTAGGATAGGTCTGCGCGCAGGTTGCTGGGGCGTGCTGGAGCTGGCTGTTGGCCGAGTGCTGGGCTAGGCTTGCGACACTTTTAGGGTTTTGGTTCTTTAGGGTTTTGAAGATGGATGAATAGAGGGAGGAAGGTTGATGGTATTTATAGAGGGATAAATAAGATTTGTAATAGAATTCTTAGAAAATTTTAATGATTAAAAAAAATCCTTAAGTTCTAATTCTACTCAAAGTAAATAACAATTAATAATTAATTATATGCATATGAAATTATCAACTGTTATTAAATTATTAAGATAAACATAAAATGTAATCAAAATAAAAATAATCCTAAGTCTTAGCTAAGTTGATAAAAATTTATATATAAACTATAAATAATATAATTATCTATTAAAGTTTATCAAATTATTAATAATATTAAAGATATTTATTCTAGATGCTTTTTGAAAATATTCACAAAGAAACACACCTAGTTTTTTATTTATTTACGAAAAGAGCGACTAAATTTTAAAAATAATTCAATTAAGTCCCCAGACTTAATGAAAATTTAAAATTGAGTTGCAAATTAAAACTTGGATCAAAATTGACCCTTTTATTTGAAAAACTAAAAATTTATTTTTCCATTTAGGGGATTTTTTTTAGAAACTCATGTCAAAATAAATTCCTAGGAAAGATCGGAGGGGTCACAAACGGTCCCGCTTAAGTTCCAATATCCTAGACAGAATTTATTTAAACATACTAAACCCGAAAATATACCCTAAATCATTTATTCAAAAAGAAAAACGAAAAATTAAGTGTCCGATAAAATGAACGAGATTTTATCCCGTTCAATTTTTTCTCCCAATAATGTTTCAGGCACTGAGCATTAATTCAGAAATTACCTCCCTTACCTTGGAGTTCAACAACTCCGTATGAATAGACTTGGTGAATCGTAAATGGACTGGACTAACGTGATTTTAGCTTACCTGGAAAGAACTTCAAGCTAGAATTGAACAGCAAGACTTGCTAACCTGCTTCAAATTCTCGAACTCGAATGTGGTTGTCATGCCATATCTTGAGTCTTTCTTTAAGTAATTTGGCATTTTCATATGAGAACATTCGGAACTCTTCTAACTCATTGAGTTGGAACATTTATTTCTCTTTCACGAGCTTAGGATCCAAATTAAGCTGTCAAAGAGCCAAGTAAGCTTTGTGCTCTAACTCCAATGGTAGATGACAGGCTTTCCCAAAGACCAACCTATAGGGTGATATCCCTAAAGGTGTCTTGTATGCTGTTCTGTAAGCCCATAAAGCATCATCTAATCTTGTGGACCAATCTCCTCGGTTCGGGCAGACTACCTTCTCAAGCATGCCTTTGATCTCCTTATTTGCCAGTTCAGCTTGCCCATTCGTCTGGGAATGGTAAGCTATTGCAATCTTGTGTTTCACTCCTTGCTTATCAAATAACCATTTTAACCACTTGTTCACAAAGTGGGATCCTTCATCACTGATGATAGCTCTTGGGGTTCCAAACCTTGTGAACACATGCTTTTGCAAAAACTTCATCACAACCTTAGAATCGTTTGTCGGATATGCCTCAACCTCGACCCACTTAAACACATAGTCTACTACTACTAGTATGTAATTGTGACCACAAGACGGAGGAAAAGGACCAAGAAAGCCAATACCCCATACATCAAACAACTCTGCCTCAATGATGTTTTTTCGAGGCATCTCATTTCTGTTGGTGACATTTCCAACCCTTTGGCATCGACCACAGCTCTTCATATAAGCATATGCATCCTTGAATAGTGTTGGCCAAAAGAATCCGGCTTGTAATAATTTGGCCACTGTACCTGTACCTCTGAAGTGTCCCCCACTTGGAGCTGAGTGACAGCGGTATAAACTTTTCGATATTTCATCTTCTGCCATGCATCTCCTGATCATCTTATTTGCACACTTTTTAAACACATATGGCTCCTCCCAGAAATAGTACTTCACATCATGAAGAAACTTTTTCCTTTGTTGATACGTCTTATCAATTGGCATCAACCCACAAGCTAAATAGTTAGTAATATCAGCAAACCAAGGGGTGTTATGGACATGGTTTACCTTTAGTATATGTTTATCTGGAAACGTCTCCTGAATTGGTATAAGAGGAGAATTCCCTTCTTGTGGCTCCAATCTGGACAAGTGATCTACAACTTGATTTTTTACTCCCTTTCGATCTTGAATTTCTAGATCGAACTCTTGAAGTAAAAGTACCTATTGAATCAGCCTCGGCTTAGCATCTTTCTTCGCAAGTAAATACTTAATTGCCGAGTGGTCCGTATAGACAGTTACTTTGGTACTTACAAGATAAGATCGAAACTTGTCGAAAGCAAACACAATAACAAGTAACTCTTTTTCGGTTACCGTATAATGCAATTGAGCTCCTGTTAGAGTTCAATTTGCATAGTAGATGGGATGAAAAACTTTGTTCCTTCGCTGGCCCAAGACAGCTCCAATTGCAAAGTCACTTGCGTCACACATCAATTCGAATGGCAAATCCCAGTCTGGTGTGACGATTATGGGTGTCGTGACTAATCGACTCTTCAAATCATTGAAGGCTTTTAAGCATTCCTCATCAAACTTGAATATCGAGTCCTTCTCCAATAATTTGCATAAGGGTTTAGCAACTTTGGAAAAGTCCTTGATAAATCTTCGATAAAAATCGGCATGGCCCAAAAAGCTCCTAACACCTTTTACAGATGTTGGAGGTGGGAGTTTCTTAATAATGTATACCTTTGCTTTGTCTACCTCAATCCCATGCCTCATTATCTGATGCCCTAGAACAATTCTTTCTCGTACCATAAAATGGCATTTTTTCCCAATTGAGTACGAGATTCGTTTCTTCGCATCGCCTTAGTACCTTAGCTAGATTGGCTAAGCAATCATCGTAAGTATCTTCGAATACTGAAAAATCGTCCATAAAAACTTCCAAATACTTCTCAACCATGTCAGTAAAAATAGACATCGTACATCTTTGAAATGTAGCAGATGCATTACATAAACCAAATGACATGCGTCTAAATGCAAACGTACCATACGAACAGGTGAATATCGGTTTTGTGTTGATCTTCCAGTGCTACTGTAATCTGATTATTCCCTTAGTATCCATCGAAAAAATAGTAGTAATCTCGTCCTGTGAGTCTATCCAGCATTTGGTCTAAGAACGACAAAGGAAAGTGATCTTTCTTAGTCGCCTTATTCAGCTTCCGGTAATCGATGCAGATTTTCCATCCCGTAACCATTCTAGTCGGTATCTACTCGTTGTTCTCGTTCTCTACGACCGTGATACCTCCTTTTTTGGCACACACTGGACTGGACTTACCCATGAACTATCTGAGATGGGATAGATGATACCTGCATCTAACCACTTGATGATCTCCTTTTTTACTATGTCTTTCATGATGGGGTTCAGTCTCCGTTGTCCATCGATTGTCCCTTTTTTGCCATCTTCCAGAATAATTTTGTGCATGCATACAGATGGAATAATACCGCGAATATCAACTATGGTCCATCTGATGGCTTTCTTGAATTGTTTCAAAACTAAGATAAGTTTCTCTTCTTGCTTAGCGGTCAATTCTGTTGAAACAATCACAGACAGAGTAGAAGCGTTACCTAAATAAATGTATTCTAAATGAGAAGGTAATAACTTGAGTTCTAATTTAGGTGGCTCCTCGATCGACACTTTTGGTTGGGAATAGTCCCTCTTTTCTAACTCCAAAGATTCAAAACAAGATTGCAGATTAAATCCCCTTTGATTAGCTTCTAGCAAAGCTAAATATTCATCCTCCTCTTCATTATTTGAGGGATCCAATGTCAAAATTCTTTCCAGTGGGTCCTCAACATAGTTAAATTCCTTCTCCACTATTAAATCCTCTAAATCGGACACTGCAGAGCAATCATCAATTGTGTCAGGAAATCGCATAGACTTAAAAACGTTAAATGTTACCTGATCATCCTGAATACGCATAGTGAGCTAGCCCTTCTGCACATCAATAAGGTCCTTCTAGTTGCTAGGAATGACCTTCCTAGGATGATTGGTACTTCTTTGTCTTCTTCAAAATCTAGAATTATCGAGGCCTATAACAGCACAAACACAATTCGATAATTCAAGCAAGCAGAATATAATCAACCTAACACAGATTAAATTCAAGACAAATTGATTAAAATAAGCATTTCAATAGCATAAATATTCATAAACATGGTTGTCAAAACAACAACGAAATTTAAAGAGATAGAGAACAAGAAGCAAATCCGGTGTTTCTCCGTGGCTTGACTGATTGCTCCGTTCTTCGTTCTCTGTTGTCCTCGACTATCAAGGTGGCTTATGAACACTTTAATTGCTACTCAACAATGGCTGATGAGGACCTCTTTCCCAAGAGAAGAAATCGGTACTTGAACAAAAGGAGAAATGGAAAGGGAAAGTTGAGAGAAAGTGAGAGAGGAGAAGAAAGAATGAGAGTGTGAGGGATGATTTGAATGATCAGCAAGGGGTGGCTTCTATATCTGATTGTGGCTGCTAAAAATAGCAAATTCCATCATCCAAAGAGACCCCCTTGGCCGGCCACACAGATGGCAAAGTTTAGAGATTCAACTTTGCTAAAAATAGCCTGGGTCAAATCCATAAAGCCACATTTTTTGGAGGGGTTTGAATGCAAGGTTGAAATTTCTTCAAGGGCTTCTTTGCAAGCTTATTTAGTCAGCTAAAATGCTGATTTGGGTCAGCATATCAACGGTTCTGGGCAGCCCAATTGGTGGCTGGTTTGGTTCACTAAATTCGGTTTAACCAGTGCGGTTCAACTGGACCCTTTTTCTCATAATTAATTAATAATAATTTATTTAGCCCAAATCAAATTGGGAATAAATTAAAATTAATTATATTATGAATTAGCACACATTTTTGGACCATCTTAGGCTGGAAATAAATTTTCCTCGATACTTCAAATTGCTTCTCGGTTTTATTCTTCGAGCAGTGTCTGCCGAGCCAATTTTCGCCATTTGTGCGAATCTGTCGAAAATAGTCAAAATTAATCAAAATTAACTATAAAATTAATTAAAATTCATCATGTTCATATTTTTAACACAATTTAATAATTGTATAATATTTAATTATTTTTCGACAAGAATTTAATAGAAATAGCATGATTTTAAGTTAAAAAGGGCATGTAAAAACACGTAAATTTTCGTGTTTCCACACCTCCAAACTTAATTCATTACTCATCCCGAGTAATGCACAAATTTGAAAAGAATTTTCTCGAAAACACTTTTGAAAAACTCCTTCAGAGCAATATTCTTCCCAAAATCATGAAATCAATATACTTCTGCTCAAAAATAAGAAATTTGATGATTATGCTACTCAAGTATATATATCGTTCAAATTAATCTCAACAGTTACTACAGTAGCAAAATTAGACTAAATGTTTCTTAATAAAGACATGTTAATCCCTACCAATTTGATTTTACCTACTAAAGTCAATTCTAAAGACTTAAACTTTCATGTATGCCTAACTTTCCTAAAGAACTAAAATTTTATGGTATGAATTGCATACTTTATTAGAAATACATTTCATGCCATTATTAAGCTAACATAACAATTTATTGAAATAATCAAACTTTATTCATACTTAAATTTAGCATACTTAACAAAATTTAAATTTATTGAACAAAAATATATCATATTCATAATTAAAAGAAAATTTTTATTCTGAGTAGAAATAATTTCAATTTTCAGTCCTCCCCCAACTTAAAATGAACAATGTCCTCATTATTTAAAGTGAATAGATACTATACACCAGGTAGGATTTCATAAAGAGGAGGTGAGTCAATTTGACTGCTTAAGTACCAAGCTCTTACTAAATCCAATCCTAGACATGTATATACCTATTACCACACTTTAGACTTTACTACTTATCCATATTTACTTTTGAATCCCATCTCTTATTTTATTGTGCAGAAATAAAATTTCCTAATTAATGCTAATCCTAAATTAACATAAGAAAAATTAAAGTCAAGATCTTTCAACTTCTCTTCACATTATAGAAGGGGATTCGTACCTAACATATATTCTCAACCTTTTTTGAGGACCCATTTTTGTTCGTTGTGGTGGACCAATTAGAATACATATCACACAAAAAAATTCTAAACTAGAAATATATTTTACTCCTAATGAAAGGCCAATTGTAATGGGGAGTATTTGTGAGAACGTGTTGGCATAATGCGTGTAAGTGCTACAGTATGTAAAACAATGCATCCCTATGTTGAAACAAGAAGCTTTGTTCTCATTAGTGATAGTCTAGCAATTAATTGGAGGCATTTAATAAATGTTTCTACTAAATCATTTTGTTTACGAACATGAGCGACAAGACTTTCAATTGTTATTCCAATATAATACAATAGTCATTGAAAGCTTGAAATGTAAACTTACCAACATTATTAAAACAAATTATCTTAATTGCATAATTTGAATATTGTGCCCTGAATTTAATTACTTGCGCAAGTAATCTTGTCAACTTTAGGTTACGAGTTGACAATAAGCACACACGTGACTGTTTTGTAAATGCATCTAAATGGTGTACATGGTGGATGAATGAGCATATATATATCACCTTGAATACATTCCAAAAATGCAAGGGATTCTTCCCAATCTTAACTGGTGATGCTCTTGTAATGAATTTTCCTTGAAAACAAGCAGCACATGACATCTCATTAAATTGAAGAATCTTCTACTTTTTCAATAGATAACCATGTGAATTCTCAATTATTTTTTGCATTGTAGACAACCTAGGATAGCCTAACTGGTCCTGTCAAATAGTAAATATATTTGGATCTGTAAACTTTTGGTTTACTAAAACATGTGTATCAATTGTACTAATAATTATATAGTACAATCTTGAAGACAAGGCAAATAAATTTTCCAAAACACATTTCTTTTCAAATACAACTTTTGTGATCTACATATGCTCAATATTTTTCTCATTTGTAGTCTCGATATGATATCCATTTTGACGAATATCTTTAAAGCTTGATAAATTTCTTTGAGACTTTGATGACACATTGTAGCTTTTCCGGAGCCTTCGATGGATTTTGCACTCCCATATATGGTGTTGAAATTTTCGTCATTTCCAATCAAATGAGAAGATATTTTCTATCTTTAAGTATAATATGTTTGGTGGCATTGTCTATGAGACATGTGTCTTTATTCTTAATCTTTGACTCAACTAAAGAAATTCATATTCTTCATTAAAAGAAAACATATAATAAGAGATATTGTAAATACTAAAAAAATAACAAAACATACTAGAAGCATACTAAAGTAACACAAACATGAATAAAAAGAACTATAAAATCATTAGAGAAATATGACATTAACTATATATTTTTAAAATTCTCGATTTCTAGCCTCAAAGAAATCCTCTATATCAAGATGTGTTATATTAGCAAGGTCTTTAAAATCATCAATGTAAGAAAAAGAACCTTGTACATTATCATTTTGGTAAGCCAAATTTGTTTCAATATGCTTCCATTTCCTTTTGATATAGAGGCTTGATAAAGCTTTACAAAATATTTAGGCGTACGATAGACACGCGACCAATGCCCACTCATACCACATCGATGGCACTAACTTTTAGTGTCTTTTGAAGGATTGCTTGTACCATCATCTTTTTCTATTTCTTTTCTCTTTTATTTTTCTTTTGGTGGTAATAATAATTGTTGCCACCATAATAATGGTAATTATAATGTCCTCGACCATGTCCATAACCATGACCATGGTCACGACCGCGACCACAATTTCTTTCTATTATATTATTATTGTGTATTGTTGCATTCACTTATGGGAGTTGAGTAGAACCAATAGGAAGACTTTCATAATTTTTCATTAATAGCTCATTATTTTGCTCAACCACCAAAAGGCATAAGATTATTCGGAGTATTTCTTAAACCCTTGTATGATATTGTTGATACATAAGCACATTAGATGCGTGAAAAGTTCAAAAAGTTTTCTCCAATAAGTTCTCATCATTTATTTTTTTTCTCCACATAATTTTAACTGAGAAATTATTTTAAAAATTGCAAAATCATACTCACTATTTCATAATCTTGCAACCTTAAGTGCATCCAATCATAACAAGTTTTTTATAGTATTGTCATTTTCTGATGGTCATATCTTTCTTTTAGACTATTCCACAAATCTTTATGAAGATGATGACGAAGGAAAATCATAGCTTAAGCTTTATCCTATTAGATGCCTCATAAGCTTGCATAATTGTATTCCCAAGACCTTAAGTGTTTAGGTCGATTTCGACATCTAACACCCATAACAAATAATTCTTGCTCGATACATCAAGGGAAACCAAATTCAAGTTTTACAAGGTTTGATACAATGATGTCTAATATAAAACAATGATGACCATTAGGTTATAAAATGAATCGATAGTAAAAAAAAAAAATCTAAAGTAGCAAATATATCATTTTTTTTTATTTATATAAGATTTCATGAATGGGTTTATTCAAAAAAATATTACAAATGTAATGAATTCATTATATAATGGTATCAAATTTGTTAAGTTACACGCATTCTATTAGCATATATTTAATTAATTAATCTTTTTTTAAACCATTTGATTAATTGCTTTAATAGTGTATAATGCTTTAATTACCAACATTGTTAATATCATATTAATGATGTGTAGCTTACATGAAATTAAAACATAAAGATGAGCAATTATTAAGCATTTATTTCAATTATATTTATGATATTGACATAAAAAATAATTGGAACCTTTAATTAATCATCCAAAAGAAATAAATGAAAATATGCAGTATAAGGACAAGTAACAACCAAATATCAATTTTATGTTTTTACAAGAAACATGTATTTTGTAACATCCTGAATTAATGGGCCTTTGCATTTGATGTGTGTTACGCTTAATGTGTTAATTAAAAGGTTTAAGGGTTCAGATTGGGCTCAAGGTTGGGCCGAGGCCTTAGTTAAAATTTTCTGTTTGGGCACTCTAGTGGAAAGCCAGTTAGGATGGGGCTTAAAAGATGTTATCTGTTTTTAAGACACAAATGGGCTTGTGGCCCAGTGGCAAAGTGGTGCCACTTAGGGGTTTTGAGGTGGCGTGATAAGCAGTGAAGGAGGTCCAAGGTTCGAGTCGCATTAGCCATCTATTTTAATTAATTTTGGCGCCAAGGGAGAGCAGAGTTGGAGTTAGTTAGAATGCTTGAAATTAGGAAGAATAATTGATGGATAATGTGGATGATATGGATGATAAAGTATCTGATAAAAGGAAGGAAGAGGTGGTGTTATCCATACCAGTTGAAGATGAGTGATCAGATGTAGATAAGGGAGAAAATCTAGGAATTATCCAGTAGCTAGGAGGTGGCCGAATTTCCATCTCTTGGAGGGGTGCCGAAATTTCCCCTACTATTGGATTAGTTGTTAGTTATCAAGAAGGGCACTTTTGGTTTTTGATAGGTAAGTGCCGAAATTCTCTATAAATAGGGGGTATCTCTTCAATTCCGGCATTTAAACCCCATTATTTTAAAGCTTTTCTCTCATTCTCTACCAAAGCCGAAATCCCTAAATCCCATTATCTCATCTTCACTTTTATGCAAAAGTCGAAACTCTTGATTCTAATTCTCTTCTCCATTCTTTTTCTATAAGCCAAATATTCATTTTTCTTTACTTTTTCTCTTTTGTTGATCTCTTCACTAAAAGCTGAATCTACATAGAGCTCTTCCTATCATCTTCTCTTTTTGATCTTCTCAAAAGCCGAAATCTTCTAGGAGTAGCCGAATCTCCTATGATAGGGTAAGTGCCGACCTTTTTCTCTTCACTTTCTCTTTCGGTTTTTAGAAGACAAAGCCGAAAGGCTAATGGATTGTTGGTTTCTTGTGTTTACGTGTTGGGCGACATCAGGAATCGAAGTAGATCGTCTAGATCTAAAAGACGAAAATCACTAGTCTCTAAACTCCATCTCTTTCGGGATTTTAAGGTAAGGTGGTTTTCCCTAGATTTTCGTTAGACTCGTTTATCATATGTGAGATCTTAACTCTATGATGTGGATTAAGGAACATATGTTGTGATAGTAGTTCTGACAAGGACTTGTGATGGAATTAAATATGGATCAGGCAAAGGAGAGGATTTGGCCCGTAAAACCAATCCTTAAGTTTAAGAAGCGTGCTGTGTCTGCCGTTCGAGATTGGCCACCGGGTTATGGATCGGCTTCTGAACAACACCAAAGGCAGATAGCGGTGGTGTTGGCTACGGATAGCGTCGACATAGGCAGTATCATCTTGTCAGTAATCAGGTGTGTAGATCTCTATCACACTAATTAATCTGTACTATATATGTTATGGGCTAAAAGCCGGAAAAAGGCTGTATGGATGTCAGATTAAAAGGGCGGTAGGCAAGGGATGCCAAGTACGTAATCATAGAAACTTCTCTATGTGTATCGATGTATGTGATAGACTGTGATTTATTTTGCTTCTGCATGGATGTATGCATGGGATGGGGTTGATATGATGAAGGGGAAGAGCATGTTAAAAGGTCACCTAGTGATCGGTGGTTAAACCACGATATGTACATTTAGGTCACAATAGTGATCGGTGGCTCTGCCACACTTGATTATAAGGTCACACAGTGATTGGTAGCTCTGTCACACTTGATTATAAGGTCACACAGTGATCGGTGGCTCTGCCACAATGGATTATAAGGTCACAAGGTGATCGGCATTATAACTGACAGCATGACTGTCGATATGGTGTGTAGCGGTTGGTGGGTTGATTGTAGAAATCCCCGAGGTGTGATGGCTGGTACGGGCTGGTGTGTAGAGAATGGACTTTTAGGTTGGGTTGGGCCATGTTGCATGTAAATATTTTGTTGCCATTGTGTATGCGCCAAGGCCCATAATGTGTTTGTGGGCCTCAAGCCTTTTATGTGTTTTGGGATTTGCATACTGAGTCTTGGTGACTCACCCCTTATTTTCCCTGACTTTTCAGATGAGCAGTAGATCATGGACATGGGAGCCGAGGCGGACTCGAGGGGCCATCAAGTTCTTTTATTTTCATAAACTATTTTTAGTTTTCCTTTAAGTTTTTAATTTTGGGACTATTTATGTAATAGGGCCTCCCCAGCTTAATGTTTTGATCTATATTTGATAATGTTTACATTTATCAATTTATGTTTAATGTTTTAATTATAAAAAGAAATAAAATGGGCTTTTCAAATAAGAAGTTTTATAAAAAAAACAAAAATGCTACAAAAGTTTTCTCCATTTGTCACTTATTCAACGGATACTTCTACAAATCAACCAAGATTGGAAAACCTTTTAAAATGAAGTTTTTAACTGTTAACTCGTGGCATACCAGATCCGGTCGTGATGTTTGGGCCGGGTTTGGGGTGTTACATTTTGGTATCAGAGCCCAGTTCAAAACTAGGGCTGTGAAATGGGTCTAGTAATGTTTTGTAAAGTTGATGTGAATTTGAAAGAATATTCTGGAAGAAGATATGGCCTTCGAGTGTACCGACACCCGATCCACGCAGGTCGCAGGTAAGTATTCTAACTTTTGATATGATATGCATGATTGGGCTTGATGGACGTAGGCTAGTATATTAGACATTGATGGACTTTAGGCTTTGTTTAAAGCAACTCTCTAAATTCATAAGATTTAATCCAACCAAAGAAACCTGTAAACAAGTCGCGAGATTAGGGTGTGGCAACAGGCATACGCATGTCTAGGATTGGATTCAGGGAGAGCTTGGTACTTAAGCAGTCGTAGTGACTCACCTCCTCTTCGCTGGAATCCTACCTGGTGTGTAGTGACTGTTCACCTTAGCCACGAGGACTAGTTGACGGGCCAAAATTTATAACTAAAACCCGAAAGGGACCAGCCACCCTATTTCACAAAATTACTAATATATTTCCCCTGGTTTTGTAAAATTTCTGAAATACCCTGGATTTGTAAAACTACTAAAATTCGTGAAATTATCGAAACACCCCCGGTTGGCAAATTACCAAAATACCCATGTTTTGAAAATTTACCCGAAAACCCCTAGATTTACAAAAGTACCCGGTATAAGAAATTATCAAAATTTTACAAAATTACCAAAATACCCTCGGTTTGGAAAAAATTAAAATTTTCAAAATACCCCTATTTTAAAAATATATATATATATCAAAATATCTCTATTTCCAAAAATCACCAAGATACCTATTTTTTGGGAATTACAAAAATACCCCTATAGGATAAAATTACGAAAATACCCTGGGTAGTGAAATGACGGAAATACCCTTATGTGATGGATATAAGTCCATGGATGCTACTTGTATGTTGATGTGTGATGGTTGAATGTATGTGGTTCTTAGAACTAGGAGATACAAACTTGAGACTGAAACTCGTAGATATAGTTTTGAATTCGAAAGAACTACTCTTGAAACTACTGTCCATAAGATTGTTCATGGTTAATCAGTGAAAGAAATTAATAATTCATAAAATTTCTAATCAGATAAAGGCGAATCGGTAGAATGAGCTACCCTTTGGGCTGATTTGACGGAACTGCCGTTTGGGGAGTTCAATTTGATCTTAGGAATGGATTGGTTAGTGAAGTATCAAGCAAACTTGGATTCTGCAGCCAAGCATATGGTGTTAAAAACTCTCGAAGGAGGCGAAGTGTTGGTGATAGGTGAAAGGAGGAACTGTTTGTCAAATGTGGTGTCTGCCTAAAGAGCAGAAAGGATGGTGAGAAAAGGATGCGAGGCAATTCTAATGTTTGTTCGGGCTCTGGAAGCCAAGGAACTGACTATTGAGGACGTTAGGACGGTGAAGGAATTTCCTGATGTTTTCCTAGAAGAGCTTTCGGGATTACCCACGGATCGTGAAGTGGGGTCCGGTATCGATCTTCTTCTGGGAACAGCGCCAGTATCTATTACTCCGTATAGGATGGCGCCAAAGGAGTTGGTGGAATTGAAAGTGCAGATTCAGGAGTTGCTGGATAGAGGGTTATTGGAATCAGAGTGCGCAGCGTGAGCGTAGTGTTGTAGGTTAGGTTGTACGACTGTTCCTGTAGTTGGAAATTTTCAGGACGAAATTTCTTTAAAAGGGTAGAACGGTAACATCCTGAATTAATGGGCCTTTACATTTGATGTGTGTTACGCTTAATGGGTTAATTAAAATGTTTAAGGGGTTCAGATTGGGCTCAAGGTTGGGCCGAGGCCTTAGTTAAAATTTTCTGTTTGGGCACTCTAGTGGAAAGCCAGTTAGGATGGGGCTTAAAAGATGTTATCTGTGTTTTAAGACACAAATGGGCTTGTGGCCCAGTGGCAAAGTGGTGCCACTTAGGGGCTTTGAGGTGGCGTGATAAGCAGTGAAGGAGGTCCAAGGTTCGAGTCGTATTACCCATCTATTTTAATTAATTTTAGCGTCAAGGGAGAGCAGAGTTGGAGTCAGTTAGAATGCTTGAAATTAGGAAGAATAATTGATGGATAATGTGGATGATATGGATGATAAAGTAACTGATAAATGGAAGGAAGAGGTGGTGTTATCCATGCCACTTGAGGATGAGTGATCAGATGTAGATAAGGGAGAAAATCTAGGAATTATCCAGTAAGCTAGGAGGTGGCCGAATTTCCATCTCTTGGAGGGGTGCCAAAATTTCCCCTACTATTGGATTAGTTGTTAGTTATCAAGAAGGGCACTTTCGATTTTTGATAGGTAAGTGTCGAAATTCTCTATAAATAGGGGGTATCTCTTCAATTCCGGCATTTGAACCCCATTATTTTAAAGCTTTTCTCTCATTCACTACCAAAGCCGAAATCCCTAAATCCCATTATCTCATCTTCACTTTTATGCAAAAGTCGAAACTCTTGATTCTAATTCTCTTCTACATTCTTTTTCTATAAGCCAAATATTCATTTTTCTTTGCTTTTTCTCTTTTGCTGATCTCTTCACTAAAAGCTGAATCTACATAGAGCTCTTCCTATCATCTTCTCTTTTTGATCTTCTCAAAAGCCGAAATCTTCTAGGAGTAGCCGAATCTCCTATGATAGGGTAAGTGTTGACCTTTTTCTCTTCACTTTCTCTTTCGGTTTTTAGAAGACAAAGCCGAAAGGCTAATGTATTGTTGGTTTCTTGTGTTTACGTGTTGAGCGACATCCGGAATCGAAGTAGATCGTCTAGATCTAAAAGCTGAAAATCACTAGTCTTTAAACTCCATCTTTTTCGGGATTTTAAGGTAAGGTGGTTTTCCCTAGATTTTCGTTAGACTCGTTTATCGTATGTGAGATCTTAACTCTATGATGTGGATTAAGGAACATATGTTGTGATAGTAGTTCTGACAAGGACTTGTGATGGAATTAAATATGGATCAGGCAAAGGAGAGGATTTGGCCCGTAAAACCAATCCTTAAGTTTAAGAAGCGCATTGTGTCTGCCGTTCGAGATTGGCCACCGGGTTGTGGATCGGCTTCTGAACAACACCAAAGGCAGATAGCGGTGGTGTTGGCTACAGATAGCGTCGACATAGGCAGTATCATCTTGTCAGTAATCAGGTGTGTAGATCTCTATCACACTAATTAATCTGTACTATATATGTTATGGGCTAAAAAGCTAGGAAAGGTTTGTATGGACGATGTCAGTATTACCGAAAAGGGTAGGCAAGGGATGCAGTGCACGTAATCATAGAAACTTCTCTATGTGTATCGATGTATGTGATAGACTGTGATTTATTTTGCTTCTGCATGGATGTATGCATGGGATGGGGTTGATATGATGAAGGGGAAGAGCATGTTAAAAGGTCACAATAGTGATCGGTGGCTCTGCCACACTTGATTATAAGGTCACACAGTGATTGGTAGCTCTGCCACACTTGATTATAAGGTCACACAGTGATCGGTGGCTCTGCCACAATGGATTATAAGGTCACAAGGTGATCGGCATTATAACTGATAGCAGGACTGTCGATATGGTGTGTAGCGGTTGGTGGGTTGATTGTAGAAATCCCCGAGGTGTGATGGCTGGTACGGGCTGGTGTGTAGAGAATGGACTTTTAGGTTGGGTTGGGCCATGTTGCATGTAAATATTTTGTTGCCATTGTGTATGCGCCAAGGCCCATAATGTGTTTGTGGGCCTCAAGCCTTTTATGTGTTTCGGGATTTGCACACTGAGTCTTGGTGACTCACCCCTTATTTTCCCTGACTTTTCGGATGAGCGATAGAGATCGTGGACATGGGGAGCCGAGGCGGACTCGAGGGGCCATCAAGTTCTTTTATTTTCATAAACTATTTTCAGTTTTCCTTTAAGTTTTTAATTTTGGGACTATTTATGTAATAAGGCCTCCCTAGCTTAATGTTTTGATCTATATTTGATGATGTTTACGTTTATCAATTTATGTTTAAAGTTTTAATTATAAAAAGAAATAAAATGGGCTTTTCAAACAAGAAGTTTTATAAAAAAAAATGCAACAAAAGTTTTCTCCATTTGTCACTTATTCAACGGATACTTCTACAAATCAACCAAGATTGGAAAACCCTTTAAATTGAAGGTTTTAACTGTTAACTCGTGGCATACCAGATCCGGTCGTGATGTTTGGGCCGGGTTTGGGGTGTTACATTTTGGTATCAGAACCCAGTTCAAAACTAGGACTGTGAAATGGGTCTAGTAATGTTTTGTAAAGTTGATGTGAATTTGAAAGAAAATTCTGGAAGAAGATATGGCCTTCGAGTCTACCGGCACCCGATCCACGTAGGTAAGTATTCTAACTTTTGATATGATATGCATGATTGGGCTTGATGGACGTAGGCTAGTATATTAGACATTGATGGACTTTAGGCTTTGTTTAAAACAACTCTCTAAATTCATAAGATTTAATCCAACCAAAGAAACCTGTAAACAAGTCGCGAGATTAGGGTGTGGCAACAGGCATACGCATGTCTAGGATTGGATTCGGGGAGAGCTTAGTACTTAAGCAGTCGTAGTGACTCACCTCCTCTTCGCTGGAATCCTACCTGGTGTGTAGTGGCTGTTTACCTTAGCCACGAGGACTAGTTGACGAGCCAAAATTTATAACTAAAAATCGAAAGGGACCAGCCACCCTATTTCACAAAATTACTAAAATATTTCCCCTCGTTTCGTAAAATTTCTGAAATACCCTGGATTTGTAAAACTACCAAAATTCGTGAAATTATCGAAACACCCCTGGTTGGCAAATTACCAAAATACCCATGTTTTGAAAATTTACCCGAAAAACCCTAGATTTACAAAAGTACCCGGTATAAGAAATTATCAAAGTTTTACAAAATTACCAAAATACCCTCGATTTGGAAAAAAATTAAAATTTTCAAAATACCCCTATTTTAAATATATATATATCAAAATATCTCTATTTCCAAAAATCACCAATATACCTATTTTTGAGGAATTACAAAAATACCCCTGTAGAATAAAATTACAAAAATACCCTGGGTAGTGAAATGACGAAAATACCCTTATGTGATGGATGTAAGTTCATGGATGCTACTTGTATGTTGATGTGTGATGGTTGAATGTATGTGGTTCCTAGAACTAGGAGATACAAACTTGAGACTGAAACTCGTAGATATAGTTTTCAATTCGAAAGAACTACTCTTGAAACTACTGTCCATAAGATTGTTCGTGGTTAATCAGTGAAAGAAATTAATAATTCATAAAATTTCTAATCAGATAAAGGCGAATCGGTAGAATGAGCTACCCTTTGGGCTGATCTGATAGAACTGCCGTTTGGGGAGTTCAATTTGATCTTAGGAATGGATTGGTTAGTGAAGTATCAAGCAAACTTGGATTGTGCAGCCAAGCATATGGTGTTAAAAACTCTCGGAGGAGGCGAAGTGTTGGTGATAGGTGAAAGGAGGAACTGTTTGTCAAATGTGGTGTCTGCCTAAAGAGCAGAAAGGATGGTGAGAAAAGGATACGAGGCAATTCTAATGTTTGTTCGGGCTCTGGAAGCCAAGGAACTAACTGTTGAGGACGTTAGGACTGTGAAGGAATTTCCTTATGTTTTCCCAGAAGAGCTTCCGGGATTACCCCCGGATCGTGAAGTGGAGTTCGGTATCGATCTTCTTCTGGGAATAGCGCCAGTATCTATTGCTCCGTATAGGATGGCACCAAAGGAGTTGGTGGAATTGATAGTGCAGAATCAGGAGTTGCTGGATAGAGGGTTATTGGAATCAGAGTGCGCAGCGTGAGCGTAGTATTGTAGGTTAAGTTGTACGACTGTTCCTGTAGTTGGAAATTTCGAGGACGAAATTTCTTTAAGGGGGTAAAACGGTAACATCCTGAATTAATGGGCCTTTACATTTGATGTGTGTTACGCTTAATGGGTTAATTAAAAGGTTTAAGGGGTTCAGATTGGGCTCAAGGTTGGGCCGAGGCCTTAGTTAAAATTTTCTGTTTGGGAACTCTAGTGGAAAGCCAGTTAGGATGGAGCTTAAAAGATGTTATCTGTGTTTTAAGACACAAATGGGCTTGTGGCCCAGTGGCAAAATGGTGCCACTTAGGGGCTTTGAGGTGGCGTGATAAGCAGTGAGGGTGGTCCAAGGTTCGAGTCGTATTACCCATCTATTTTAATTAATTTTGGCGTCAAGGGAGAGCAGAGTTGGAGTCAGTTAGAATGCTTGAAATTAGGAAGAATAATTGATGGATTATGTGGATGATATGGATGTTAAAGTAACTGATAAAAGGAAAGAAGAGGTGGTGTTATCCATGCCACTTGAGGATGAGTGATCAGATGTAGATAAGGGAGAAAATCTAGGAATTATCCAGTAAGCTAGGAGGTGGCCGAATTTCCATCTCTTGGAGGGGTGCCAAAATTTCCCCTACTATTGGATTAGTTGTTAGTTATCAAGAAGGGCACTTTCGATTTTTGATAGGTAAGTGCCGAAATTCTCTATAAATGAGGGTATCTCTTCAATTCCGGCATTTGAACCCCAGTATTTTAAAGCTTTTCTCTCATTTTCTACCAAAGCCGAAATCCCTAAATCCCATTCTCTCATTTTCACCAAAGCCGAAACTCTTGATTCTAATTCTCTTCTCCATTCTTTTTCTATAAGTCAAATATTCATTGTTCTTTGCTTTTTCTCTTTTGCCGATCTCTTCACTAAAAGCTGAATCTAGATAGGTCTCTTCCTATCATCTTCTCTTTTTGATCTTCTCAAAAGCCGAAATCTTCTAGGAGTAGCCGAATCTCCTATGATAGGGTAAGTGTCGACCTTTTTCTCTTAACTTTCTCTTTCGGTTTTTAGAAGACAAAGCCGAAATGCTAATGGATTGTTGGTTTCTTGTGTTTACGTGTTGGGCGGCATCAGGAATCGAAGTAGATAGCGGTGGTGTTGGTTACGGATAGCGTCAACCTAGGCAGTATCATCTTGTCGGTAATCAGGTGTGTAGATCTCTATCACACTAATTAATATGTACTATATATGTTATGGGCTGAAAGTTAGAAAACGGCTGTATGGACAGTCGTATTACCCGAAAAGGGTAGGCAAGGGATGCCAGGTACGTAATCATAGAAACTTCTCTATGTGTATCGATGTATGTGATAGACTATGGTTTATTTTGCTTCTGCATGGATGTATGCGTGGGATGGGGTTGATATGATGAAGGGGAAGAGCATGTCAAAAGGTCACCTAGTGATCGGTGGTTAAACCACGATATGTACATTTAGGTCACAATAGTGGTCAGTGGCTCTGCCACACTTGATTATAAGGTCACACAGTGATCGGTGGCTCTGCCACAGTGGATTATAAGGTTACAAGGTGATTGGCGTTATAACTAACAGCATGACTGTCGATATGGTGTGTAGCGGTTGGTGGGTAGATTGTAGAAATCCCAGAAGTGTGATGGCTGGTACGGCCTGGTGTGTAGAGGATGGACTTTTAGGTTGGGTTGGGCCATGTTGCATGTAAATATTTTGTTGCCATTGTGTAATGTGTTTGTGGGCCTCAAGCCTTTTATGTGTTTCGGGATTTGCAAACTGAGTCTTGGTGACTCACCCCTTATTTTCCCTGACTTTTCAGATGAGCAGTAGATCATGGACATTGGAGTCGAGGCGGACTTGAGGGGCCATCAGGTTCTTTTATTTTCATAAACTATTTTTAGTTATCCTTTAAGTTTTTAATTTTAGGACTATTTATGTAATAAGGCCTCTCTAGCAAATACAAAAGGGTTGTTTGTAAACACTAAAAAGCAAACAATAGAGGAAAGCAAAGACTTTTTTTTCCCCGTATCTCTTTTTTTTTGGTGAAATAAAAAAACAAATACAACCAATTTAAACTAATACAAAAGGGTTGTTTGTAAACAAATGCAACCCTTCTCCCCTATTAAAGGCTATTTTAGCCATTCGATCAGCTACTTCGTTATCTTTGATTTCGAAGACGCTGACTTCAAATTTTGAATAACTTTAATAGCCTCCAAGCTGTCTGTTTGAATCAACATTTCTTTTCCTTGTTTTTCCTGTAATAGTGACAGACCATCCAAAATACCCCATAACTTAGCATCAAGAATTCATCATTTCCCCAATTGTCGACAAAAGCCAATAATCCAAACTCCGTGGTAATTTCTTAAGACCCCTCACAACAGTATAGCTTGAATCTATTTTGATTGAACCATCAGATCTTAGTCTCAGACATCCATCTATCAAACTTGACTCTACTCTCGTCTTTTGTCTTGCAATAGGGTTTCTTATGGAAAGGGAAACATACTATTTTTCCCAGTTGTATGATGTTTTGGTGATCTCCTCTACACTTTATGCCAGTCCCTGAAAAATAAAAAGATTCTTATTTTTCCAAATGCGCCACATGACAAGTCTAAATAGAGTTGGCCAAGCGACCTCCCTGAAAGTGAAGTTCCGGTTATTATGCAAATTAGATGAGAGCCACTCCTGTAAATTCTCAATAAAAAACTAGGTTTGCTTTTCTGCCAGAACAATCTGCGGCCAAAACTCCTTTGCTACCCTACAATCTCCAGTGGCATGGATAACTTTCTTTGGAGCTGCTCCACAGATCATACAATGGTCACCGTTTGCAATACCATGCTTTAATCTCTCCACTTGTGTAAGTAATCGTTGTTTGAAAGCCAACTAAAGGAACATACCAACCAGCTAAGGCCCTTGATACTTCCACGATATATTCCAAATTTCATCTTTTGAGTTCCACGAGCTTCCTTTAATCATCTTATACGCACTTTTGATAGTGAAAGAGCCGGTTGAAGTGCCCATCCAAGTAACTCTATCCACTCCAACATAAGTACTAGGGGAAGGAATGCTAACAATCCAATTTAACACCTCATTCGGTAACCAGACACGGAATAGTTCTAAATTCCACGAGCCTTCTTCAATTATCATGTCCCGAATAAGATATTCTTTATCAAGGTTGTTTCAGGATAGGATATGATTTAACAAAGGTCCAATTCCAAGAATCCAATTTTCTTTCAAAAACTTTATGATATTACCATTACCTACTAACTTGATAATATTCTCATAAAAGAGAGGCCAAATCTTCGAAAGAACTCTCCAAAGAAAGGAATAGTTACCTCGATTAATATTAGCGGATAAGCCTTCCCTCTCCATATTCTCATAAACGTGTTTTGATCCTTCAATTTTCGAATCCCCAACCCTTCAGATGTCTTGGATTGACAAACATACTGCCAATTAACAAGGGTCATCTTCCTATTACCCCCAAAATTCCCCTAGATGAACTTTCTAACAGTGCGTTCAATCTCCTCACATATACCTTGTGGGTTCCTCATGGTCTGCATAAAATAGCTGGGTATTATGAGGAAAATCGATTGAGCTAATGTGACTCTACCAGCAAGAGACAACTTCCTTGCATCCTATCACTGAAGTCTAGTTTTAACCTTTTCTACCACAAATCTCAAAGAGCTATTGGTGATCCTCTCGTAAAAGAGTGGAACTCCTAGATAAGGTTCCATATTATGTACCTTCTGAAAGTCGAGATTATCACATAAAAGCCTCCTATAATCTTCATTAATTCTTTTTGAAAAATAGATTGTCATCTTATTCATATTAAACCAGTGTCCGGAGAAACCACAGAAATTATCTAGAATCTCCCTGATTAAAGACGACTATTCCATGTCAGTTTTTCCAAAAATCACCATGTCGTCTGCAAAAAAAAAAAAAAAAACAAATTTGAAAGTGCAAGTACTGTCCTAGATAGACGAATGGACTTCCACTTATCTATATTGATTGAGGTATGAATGTACTAACCAAGACATTCCATGCACTGGACAAAAAGATAAGGTGATAAGGGACAACCTTGTCTGATACACCTAGTCGGATTGAATTTCTGAGTTGGGACTCTGTTCCACAATATCTGCATAAATGTATTTTTCGTAGTCGACATAATAACCTTTCTAAGGAATTCAGGAATACCTACCGCTCAAATTGATGCTTCAATAAAATCCCAACGAACTCTATCATAAGTCTTCTCCAAGTCAATCTTGATTGTTATCCATCTCTTATCTTGTGCTTACTCCTCATGGAATGTATTACTTCCTGAACCAGAATGATGTTATCCATGATATTCATCTCAGCAATGAAACCAGCCTACTCCTATCCAATAATTTTAGGAAAATCACTTTGAAACAGTTAGCAATAACTTTCATGACAAATTTATAAAGAATCAAACAAAAATTGATAGGGCAGAAATGTGCAAAACTTTCAGGATTTGGAATCTTAGGGACTAGAATGACCAAGGTATTATTGAGATCCTAGTCTATAGAGTGACCAATAAAGATGATGCGTCATAAAACTAACTAAAGCTTTGGCTATGGCAAGTCCACCTATCAATTAATAGTATAGCTATGATGAGCAAAGATATTGTTCCCATGAAGACTAAAAGTACTAACAATTACTATCTTTATATTATTTAAACGAATAAATCAAGTGATTGATTAAAAACTAAAATTAAGTAGATTAATTAATTGACGAACATGACAAAGAACAAAATACGAAAATAATTGAGTAACAATCAAGAAGCGAAACAATACCTAAGAAAGAATGCAACTAGATTTCATTTGTCACTATCAATCTAAATTACACTTCTTTACTTAGTATCTTGATTTGTAGAAATCCCTAAATTATGCTAATATCTCTTTTGAGAGTAAGAGCAATTGACACTAGGTTGATTAATTAAAATTTCTTTCTAATTAAAACTCATATTATCGCATTAACTTGTGCTATGGATTCCCCTATTAGATTTGACTCTAATCTGGTAGATTTATGTCATCTTATTTCTAGGATTGCATGCAACTCCACTCAATTACGTAGGATCTACTTTTAAATAAAGTCTATTCCTTCTTTGATTTAAGCATATCAAACATGGATCAATACTCTAGAAATATCAAATCAAGAATTAAGCACACATAATTGAAAATAAGATCTAAGTGTTTATTGAGTGAAATAAAAATCAAAAGACATAATTCATCATAGGGATCATCTCCCCTAAGAATTTAGAAAATTAGTTCATGCTTGAGAATAAAAACATCCTAAATACAATATAACTGAAAGAAATAAAGATAATCATGATAATATCCAAAGAAATCAACTCGAAATCTTTAATCTTGACCTAAATCTACTTCAGAATGGTGTTTTTTGAGTTGTTTTCTTTAATATTCTATAACGGCTCACTCTTATTTTCTTATTCTTGTCATATGTACATCTTAGAATGCTCGAAAAACATAAAAATCATGTTTTTCTACTGTTTAGAGTGAAAATTCGCTCAATCAAAACGACCTTTCACACGCACAGCTGTGTGGAATGGGTCAACCCGTGTGGCTCCTGTAGTTTACTCTGATTTTTTTTATTTTTCACTCCTTTTGCTCCCAAATGCTCTACTGAGCATAAGAACATAAATTTAAAGGACTGAGAGCATAAAATTCACAATTAACATTGAATAATCACCCAAAAATGCATTAAGAATGAGATTATAATATATTACTTTTAGCACTTATCAAAATATTTTTTAGACCCAATCACATATGGCTCCCTCAATTTGATCCCACTGACTTTGGAAAAAGAGAGCATGAAAACCATCACTCCTTAGGCTTTCAAAGGCACTGTATAAAAAAGAATATCCTTAATTTCTTCTATTGGGACCTCTTTAATCAAGATTAGGAAAAGAGTTAGTAGGGAGCTTTAGCAAGTTAACATGTTGACCACTATACAAATTCTGAAAAAAAATCAAGAGCCTTAAATCGAAGTTTCTCCTCATCATAAATCCATTCACCTCTATCAATTTTTAGGGTAGAAATATGGTTATGTTTCCTCCTTTGAATCATGCTATAATGAAATAATTTAGTATTTTAGTCTCCAAACTGCAACCAATCACAAGGAGCTTGCTATTTCCAAAATAGCTCATCATGGTGTAAAATCTTTTCCAACTTTTCCCTAACTTTTAATTCAAACTCGCTTAAGGTGTTGGAACCCGATCTATGCATTTCCTTTTGAATCTTCACAAGTTTCTTTATCAATTGCCTCTTGTGGGTGCTAATATTACCGTAAACAGATCTATTCCACTCCTTTATATTCTAATTAAACTATTGGATAGCCTTTGCCATATTACCTTTGAAAATTCAATTTTCTTTGAAAAATTTTGAAAAGTTAAGGTGTTCCACCTAACCAGCCAAGAATCTAAAGAGTCGTTCTCTAGGTAAGTTGACCTTTGAATTGAAACAAAGGAGCAATTGTCTATGGTCAAATTTGACCCTAGGAAGATGGTTGACTGAGCAACTAGGGAAAGCTCTAATCCAAATGTCATTTCCGATCACTTAATTCAGCCTCTCAAATATTCCTCCTCAATGCCATGTGAATGGTGGTCCCTTAAATCCTAAATCCTTCAAATTATTCACGTCAAGAAAATCTCTAAAAAGAAAACATCCAATTCTATCTCTTTTACCCCCTCTTTTATTTCTAAATGAAAGTAAAGCATTAAAATCACTAATAGCAGCCCAATGCACTTCTCTAGGCGGTATAACCATACTAAGACCCCCCCAAAGTTTCCTCATTTTTTGTCTGTCAGGACTCCCATAAACAAAAACAATACTAACAGCCTAGGATTGATCTCTCTTTAAAATCTGAACAACAATAAATTGGGGGTGATTATGAATTACCTCAACTGAAATATCAACTTTCTAGCCAAGCTAGATACCCCCCAAATAACCAGTAGCCTGTACTCTATGTGAATTCTGAAAACCCAAACTGGCAATGATTTTATATGCTTTGTATCCACTTACTCTTGTCTTAATGAGACTAACAATATCGGGTTTATATTCCCTACTGTATTCTTGAACACGAGAAGATCTTTTGTTGGCACATCCCCGGCAATTCAAGAAAACACAAATTAATCCACAAAAATTAATTTAAAGAAGTAAAAAGAAAAAAAAATCTTACTGCTTAGGAGGCCCGACATCCTCCTCTTTATCAGAGGTTGAAGAGTCTCTATCTACTTCCTTGCTAGATTGAGCGCTAATTAGCTCAATCATAGAGCTCGTCGAATCTGTCAAGGATACACGAGCGATTCCAATTTATTTAAAATGGTCCCCATGATCTTTGATGGTTCGGTTAAGCTTGCGACTAATGCAAACAGAAGCATCTTTATCCCTCACGATGTTTAATACCCACATTACCTTCCTTCTTCATTATCATTTATGCATGAGGGTGTGCTTTTATTTAGGTCAGAATTTTTTATGAAAATAACCACCGAGTGCTTCTCCAGATCAAGGACAGTTTTATTCAATAAAATATTTGCACCACTCATTTCTTCAAAAGTGAGATTAAAGTGTGTGACAGTTATAGAAGATTTAGTTGGAAAAATTGAAAGATTTAAAGAATTTAATTTCATAACTCCCTTGTGCAAATCGACCTCTTAAGCTTCCTCTCGTAGAACTAGCATTTTAGTGGTCAATATATCTTGAATCGAACCTACACAGTTATTTAAAAATTTAGTACTTGCGGTGGCATTAAATGTGCCTGCACTTACCTCATTAATTTTATCAGACTCAAATTCCTACACAAGCCTTTTGCCTAATTTTTTTGCTAAAGCCCCACTGGAAATATGGCCTAAGTTTATTGCCTTCTTGCTACCCATTATGCATTGACTATCGAGCTCCAAATAAGACCCAAATCCCTCTTCTCATTAACCCTAGCCCTATTCCCTTTTATTTTTCCACTGAACTCCTCAGTAGTCATTTTTCCCTAAAATTTATCAGCGATTGCTTTAACATTTCCCCCATTTCTTCTACCACATTCTCTTTTTTCTGCTTTATGTTTTGCCCATAAATCCTTCTGTCCTCATCGTGATTTTCTTTCCACCATCATCCATGGCCCGTATACCATTCTGGTTGCTCCCTCAACTACGATTCCTGTCTCACCTGGACTTGCTAATGCTAAGTCTTTTCCATTACCTTGGGTCAGATCTACAACCACTGATGGACATAATTCCTTCATGTGTCCATATTATTGGGAAATGTGTCCATATTGTAGTAAACATGTAACTGTTTCCTATTTATTTGAACGATGAATAAATAAGTAAAGTTAATTTCACATTTCACTATTATGTCTTTATATTTTGCATGCATAGCGAAATTATGACAAGCAAATATTAGCTCATTGATTGTCTAAAGTTCAAACTAAAGATAAGTGGCATTGTAATAAGCGTTTACATTGCGAGAAAGACAACTTACTTCAGTAGATAATCTAAATGAGTCCTTAATCTCATAAAAGAATCAAAGTGAGCATTTGATTCAAATACTGAGAATGATTACTATGTCGTCTACAATTCCAATTAGGGAGATGGCTAGTCTTGGCTATCAGAGCAGTTGACTCCACGAGTAGAGACATCGATGTATACATTGGTAGAATGATACATTGGACTGGACCCAAGATGAATTAAATCTGAAACCGTTTGTGAATTAATTCACTTGTGACGTTCATGATGTGATTTACCTAAATCCTGAGTTAGTCACTGACCATGTGTATGCAACTCATGTGCTTTGATATAAGTGGATGCTTATACTCTAAATATGATCAAGCCCATAGCCGGTATGTTGGGTACATGACCTGTGTATGGCATGTTTTTACTAGCAATAGTGGAATTCATAGCTCAATTAAAGATTAAATGATCTCCTCTCATTGGCATTGTGTGGATTGATAAATATGGAATGTGACCACGGGTTGCTTGTTATTGAACGAGCAATTTATCACAATCAATTTTTGACAGTGAACATATTAATCATTAAGAAGATACAGTGATGACAATGAGTTAAAATAGAATTGTATTGAGTGAACAGATTTAACTCAAATGAATCAATGATGTCATATGAGGGTAACACACACATGACGAGGTATTGGACAAAGCAATTGGATGAATTACATTCGTAAAGAGTATACAATAAGGAGTTTTCAATCATGGTACTTGTTGTGGACTGACTCCATGTTTAAGTAATTGCGAATTATCGAAACGATGCTTCTGGACATAATTGCAATCGCTAAAGCCTAACTGTATATGTTCAATTGGTCTTTGCGCTAGCTAAACAAAAGTTTGATTGGGTTGCATTTGAATCAGAACAATATTCTACGACTTTGGGAATAATTTAATTGAGTCGATTTATTCGATGTGGAATTAAATTAGGTAGTCGTATGAATTGTTCAACTAGAGAATTTTGATTAAAGAATTTTCTTGAAAAATTAATTTGGAAAATCTAGGTGATTTTTGGAAAAATTAATTTTGATCAACTAAAATTAAATTAATTATTCCAAAAATTAAATAATATAATTTTAATAGTTTAATATTAAATTTAATTTAATACTTATCTTCATAGTATTTTATTAATTTAATATTAAAGTGATTATCTTAATATTAAATTTAATTTAATGCTTATCTTGTAGATAAACATTCTATTAATTAAATAAGATTTAATAGTAAATTTAATTTAATATTATCTTGATAAATATTATATTAATTTAATATTAAAGTGATTAAGTTTAATCATAGTTGAACTTTTTAAATTCTCCCTGTTATAGGCCCAATTTGCCCGGGGTGAAATAAACCAAAATAAAACCAAATATATATATATATAAGTGTCCTTTAACAGAGCCCAAATTAATGGCCCAAATATTAAAAAATTAAAGCCTAACACCTAAGCTGCCTACCCCGAATAGACCCGTTACACCCATCACCCAAACAGACTCAAACTTGACCCACTACCCCAAAACAAACCTGACCCAATACCCCAAAACAGACCTGACCCAAATTACACGACCGAAAGGGGCCCAAAATCTTAAACATTTTTCAGTAAGCCTAGGGTTTTCTGAAACCCTAGGCGCCGCAACACCCTCAGCTCCTAGGCGCCGCAATCGACTCCTCGCATCCAGGCCACCAGTTGCACCGCAATCCACGCGATACGCGCCCGAATCATTCCACTGTCGAGATTGGTGCCACTCTTCTGCACAAGAAGAGAAACAACAACAAGAATGGCAGCAAAAATCTTTTCCTTTTTTATTTTTATTTTTTCAAGGCTATAAAAGCCTAGTTTATATTTTGTTACTAGAAAAACACAAAATATAGAGAAATAAAAACAGAGACAAAAAATACATTGAAAAGAGAATACAGAGACTATTTCTTTAGCCGGGGTGATTTTCATGTTATTTCATTTTATTTTTTAGATTTATAATATTCTTTTTACGAATATTAAGAATGAAGAAAAGGATAAGAAGGTTACCTGCGTTTTTGGCTGCAAAACAGAGTGGTTTTGGCCACTAGCCATGGCGGCGCGTGAGGCGCATGCGCACGGGGTCCATGGTCCCGATGACCGAACCCCAGCAGAGGGGAGGAGGGATCGAGAGAGAATTCAAAATTTTTTTTAAGAACGAAGGCTAAATGGATTTTTTGTCAGAAAATTGACCTTTATAGCATGTAGAAAACGAAGCCGTTTTCGCTTAGGCCAATAAGCGTTAAAACGACGACGTTTGGAATGTCAAGATCAGCGCGTTGACCCGACCCGGGGAGGATCCGCGCATTTTCATAAAGGGGTCTAATTTCCACTTTGGCCCTTCCGCATTATTTCAATTTTACAATTAAGTCCTATTATATTTTTTTTATAATTTAACCCTGAAATTTACTTGTTGTTTCAATTTGATCCTCCTTCCTATATTTATTTTTTGCTTTCTTTAATTATTCTAATATCACATTTAAATCATTTTATTATATTAAAATTTTACATTATTTTTTTATTATTTTGTTAATTTTGTTAAAAATACATATATATAATTTTTTTTCTTGTATTATCTTTATATATATTTATTATTATATATTATTTTACCTGGTTTAATAATTTATATATTATTTTATAATTTATACATTATTTATTATATTATATTTTTAATTTGTATATTATATAGTTTATATTATATTATATATTATTTTTAAAATTTTGTTTTGTATAAAGTCTATTATATTATATAACCTATTTTATTTATATTATTACATATATAATTTTTATGATTAGTATAGTATGTATATATATGTTTTTATATAAAATTATTATATATATATTATTTACTAATTATTTTTTTATTATGTATAATCCTTATATATATTATTATTAATTATTTTATATTATTTTATTATATATTATGATTTTATTAATTATCATATTATACATTTTTTTAAAAACAAATTTTGTATATTATATAGTAATATATCATACATTTTTAAACTTATTTTTGTACAAAATCTATTTTATATTATATAACATATTTTATTTTTATTTTTTATGACTAGAGTATTATATATATGTTCTTATTTAAAACTATTATATATTATTTATTAATCATTTTTATTATATATAATCATTTACACATGTATTAAATTATTAAAATTATGTATTTATTCTTATATTTTTTTTTATAAAATACGTCGTTTATATCTATCAGTTGTTTTGAAAATAATCATATTTTTATTATTTTTGTCATAATTCATTGTTTAAATGTAGTGTTAGTTTATTGTTGCCTATTTTATATTTTGTATTTGTTTATTTGTATTCTTGTATTCGTTTATTATTTCTTTAGCATAATTCTTATATTTATTTATTCATGTTATATTATTCATTGATTACTTATTGTTAATATGATTCGTAGTTAGGTTGAATTGATATTATAATGTCTTACTCAAACCATTGTTTTGTAAAAACACCTTTTTTTCCGCATTTTATTCAAATAGTTTCAAAAAAAATACGGTGATATATAATATTTGGGGACTTCGAGAAGAATTGTGCCCTAACTTACTGGGTTTCGATTTTTCTCGTAGAACCTAAGGTATTAGATATCTCTTCTCTTCTAAAACCGAAACTTACAAATTTCAAGTCAAAAAACCTATTCTTGGGAATTCAAAATATTGTGTCCTAACTTACTGGATATGATGTTTTGTGTCTCGAGGTAAGAATTTTCTAAAATAAAGGCGTATCTAGTTTCAAAGTCGTGAAATGCTATATCCTAACTTACTGTGTATAGTGTTTTATTTCTTTGAGATAGGTAAGTCTAGGTTTTTCTTCAAATAAAAGGACCATTTTATAAAAAAAATTTAAAGTTTCAACATTAGGACATGATTTTATCGATTAGGTACCAATTTTTGGGCGTTATGAGGGTGCTAACCCTTCCTCATACATAATTGACTCCCGAACCCATTTTTCTTGTTTTTCGTAGACCAAAATCAGTATTTTAAAATAAAAATTTTTTTAAGGTGATCCAATCACACCTAAGTAAAAAGGGATTGGTGGCGACTCCCATTTTCGTTTTTAAAAGTCAATCCTCGTTTTTTTCAAAACTTATTAAAAATGGTTTCGACACTCCCTATATAAAGAGAGCTTTGGGTCATTATTTACACGTACTTGAATTCAAGAGAAAGTTGTAGAGAGAAAATTCTCTGAAGAGATTATTCCAGAAAATTTCTATAGATATTTTTTATTTACAACTTGACCCAAAAGTTTAGAGAAATTGCAAAGTTACCCCACTGGTAATTTTTGTGAATTTTTTTATTCGAAGTGAGCCCACACTTGGCAAACGTGAGCTTGAGGATAGTGGAGAAGACTACTCAGTTGAAGTGCTCATCCTAAATGAATCGAAGAGGTACAATTTTAATTAAGTGTTTATTACTTTAGATATCACAACCAAGATCCTATTTTGAAAAAAAAAAAAATTAACACTCTGGTTTTTCAGTAAATTTATTTTTCATTGCATTTTTCAAACTCGTTTTTCCAACACATATTTTCCATAGGAGAAACAAATTGTCGAGAGGGCTTCATATTCTACTTTTTGTACTTCACCGTTTACCATTACCTGAGAAATCAAAGGTTTGTCAAGGTTGATAAACATAACCATTAGGGCAAAACGACCTTTATTTCTATTGTGTGTCTGATAATCCAGTTTTGCCACTTTTCTAATCATACCCCTAATAAGCTCAATTATTTCCTTTTGTACATAAACCACGGTAGACCCTGTAGTCTTATCCAAGCCATCACGATGCTTGGGTATGATTGTGATGGGCTAAAATCCTTAGTCCATGGTTGTATGATCAGATATTGACCATAGATGATCCAAGGACCCTGAGTCGATACCTGGTCATAATCCTCAATGGCATAGAACTTCACTAAAAAATACTCGTTTTCTATATCCATAAGATGGAAAGGTTTGACCGATCTCCATAGGCTATTGATCCGACTATAGAGAGCAGCATAACCAAAGCTCCTTCCCAAAATCTTCAGAACAACTGTTGTCTCCATATCTTTGAATAGTGTTTGTTTAATATGGTATGAAAATTCTATTGTTGGAACCCCATTTACAATAGATTTTTTCACGTCCCCTTCCAACAGTTTAAAATCCGCTTCACTCTCACTATTAGATCCATCAGAGGTGGACGAGTTCCCCCTAATTTTTTTTCCTTCCAAGATACAATTGGAGGCTGATCTAGATCTATAGTCATATTCGTGTCCACCTCACCAGATCCTTCATTAAACCTAACTTTTTTTGTAATATGATCTTCAGAAGACCAGGATTCGTCGTCGCCACCGTCACAGATGTATTGCATTTTGACAGAGAGAAATGTCATTTTCTAATTTGAGTCTGTATCTCATTTTTTTTTACTTTCAAAAGGGTTCTATTTATAAGCCCCTAACATTCAACGTAATACAAATAAATGAAGCTTAGTTAAATGCTTCATTAACACAAACGTTATAGGTCTATTTAGATAGAATAGAGTAATTGAATGAAATGTAAATATTAGGATAGTAAGTACACTCTCCTGTAAGTACAAAGAATTATAATTCTTTAGACATGTTTGGTTAATACAGTGTAATTACATCTTAATTCTCTATGTTATGTTTGATAGTACAAATTGTAATTACATATTTACATAATTTATATTATTAAAAATATTAATTACTGTAAAAAAATTATCATTACGATAAAAAAATTCTAAATGGGTAATAAAATTAAAATAAAATCATCGTATGTAACATGTTAGTCCTATAAATTAGTCGATATTATGATTACTAATAAAAATAACATGAAAAATAAATATCATATGTAATTTTATCTATTTGCTTTAGCATTCCATATTTGTTAACTTATTCCCTCTTTAAATTTTTACATATACTCTTTATCATCATTCGTTGGTCTCTAACCAAGTTTGCAAACTACTTACCGCTCATGGGATTAAAGATTTGATCAAATGATCAAGACTTTTGGATTTTAGCAAAACATTGATGAACCTTGTGTTAATAAACTTATTATGGATGGAAGTGTGGTTTTTCTATTTCTATATGTCGATGACATTCTACTTATAAGGAATGAGGTCATTATCATCGGTTATTTATGGTTAACATAACTTAGCATGAAGGACTTGGGAGAAGCTAACTATGTTCTAGGTATTCAAATCTTAAGGGATCAAAAGAAAAAAGTGGTAGCTTCATCACAAGCTTCATACATAGACAACAAAAGAAAGAGAGATATGAGAAATGTTCCTTATGCCTTGATAGTAGGAAGTCTTACGTATGTCATGTTATACACACGTCTAGATATCTGTTTCACAGTAGGACTAGTGAGTGGATATTAGGCGAATCTCGATTCAAGACACTAGCCAGCAATTAAGCATATACTCAAATATTTACAGAGAATTAGGGCTACATGTTTGTATATTCTAAAGGGGATCTAACTCCTATAGGATATACAAATTCTAACTTCGAAACGTGTTGGGATTCGAGGATATTGACATTTGGTTGTGGCTTTGTCATAGGTGATGAAGCAATAGTTTGGAGAAGTGTCAAATAGAGTTGCATTACCAACTCCACTACGAAAGCCAAATATGTGGCTACTTCTGAAGCAAAAAAAGAAGTAATATGGCATCGAAAGTTCCTTACATGTAACACCCTGGTTTAGGGGCTGTGCATATTGGGTATAAATCAAGTGTTAGTAGGTTTTTGGGAGTGCTTGGATGAGTTTTAGAGGTTCTAAGAATGCTTGGATAAAAGGGGTAGACTTTGGAAAATTTCGGATTTTTAGTGTAAAGAAGGGAATCGGGCTAAGGGAGGCCTTAAGTATATTTTTCGGTAATTTTTGGCACAAGGAATAGCTTGGCGTTTTATATTTTTGGCACAAGGGAGGCCTTAAGTATATTTGGCTGGTTCGAGTGGGGGCAGCAGCAGTTTTGGCGTTTTATATTTTGCTTGTGATGGGCTGACGCAGGAAGGAGTTAAAATAAAAGTTGGGGCTTCTTGTCATGAAAGCGGTGGGCGGAGTGGTCGAGGCTTGCTTGAAAAGGAGCTTCGTGCAGTCGTGGGTTCAAAGCGCAAGGGAGGCAGAATTTTGTTGTTATTTTGCAAGTGGCGTTAAATCTTTGGGAAGGCTTAAAAGAATATGTTGCGTGTCATACAAAACAACGCCTAGGCCGAATGGCACCGGGCGCTACTTGGTCATTAGTTCCCTGTGGTCTGTGTTCGAGCCTTGGAGGTTGCTAGGGGTTTTTCCTTCTTTTTCTTTGTTGAAAGGCGTGAAAGTGGGTGGCACATTGAAGTTTTATTTTTGTTTCTTTTGGCAACAAATTGAAAAGCGGTGGGACGGCATGGAGTTTAAATTAAGTAATTGTTTTGAATTAGAATTTGGTGGGGAGAGGATTAATATTAGTGACTTTGTTTTTTTATTGATAAGGAGATAATGGATAAAGGGGTTTTATTTTAATTATTTTGAATATAGGATATGGGATAAATGAAACTTATTTTATTTATTTATTTGAATGAATTGGGAAGAGAAAGTAGGATTTGACTAATTCAAAATTAATTTTAAATTAGTGGCTATGAATGATTTTGAGAAGTGGCGAATTCTATAAATAGGGGCACCCTTTTTAAATGTTTTTCTCCTTTTGTTGCTTTTTTTAGAAAGTTCATTCTCTCATCTCCCCCTCTTGTGCCGAATTTTTATTTGTTCTTCTTTAAAATTGTTGTTGCGAATTTGTAAGCAAGAGAGAACCACTTCTTTTTTTTTTCCATTTGTTTTGCTTGGACCGAAACTTCTGTTGAGCACCATTGCCGAAACCTCTTAACCCCTTTTTCATTTAGCCTAAGCCGAATACCCATAGCCTCTCCTCCTTTTCTCTTCTTTATGTTTTAGCCGAATCTCTCCTCAACCATTGCCGAACCTTACTTCCTTGGTGGTGGCCGATTCTTGTTAGAGAAAAGGGTAGTGGTTAGCAAGGTAAGGGTATGTTAGTCTTCCTTGTGCTATAGTTTCTTGTCTTAGCCGAATGGCCCTAAGTGTTCATTGTTTTATGCCAAGGCCGATTGTAGGGGAGAAGAGCTTATCGCAGGAAACCTTTCGGGAGTCGGTTAGTCAGCGGTTGCTGAAGCATTAAGTAGCGTTTCGAGAGTTGATCGTTGTGCTATTAAGGTGCGTAATCAACGCACTATTTCTGCGATTGTTGGTTTGTTAAATGTGGTTACATAATGTGATGTGTGGTTGCCGATTGTGATGGCTTGTGTGGTGAATGGTTATTTTGGGTAACCGTATGTCAGGTGAGTAAAGTCTTTTGTATGAAATTATTTATGATAAATACATGATTTGGTATTTAACACGAGATGCCTTCTCTTTTGTTATGATCTGACATATTACCTTTTACATACATATATGGGAGGTGGCTTGATTCGATGAAGGAGGAAGTGTACACAAGGTGTACGTGGTCTAATGATAGCTCCGGCTACATTAGCGCTTGATGGTGGTTTGTGTGTGCTACCTCAAGGAGATGATGGCTAGGTGCCCATCTCGGCGGTTGATGGCTATGTGCATCACCGTAGACAGATATTGATGTTGAGATCATTTTGGTTGATCGGTGGCTCAGCCACGGCCTTGTGCAGCGAGTTGCCAAGGTAAGGTTATGGATCACGATGTGATCAGTGGTGGTTTATCCACGGCCTTAGGCAGGGAGTCTGCTAAGGTTGGTGTTACGGTAGGATAGTGGGTTGGGCTAAAAAGCATTCTTGCATGATTTGTTTCGATGGCTGTGTGGGTATGGGCCAAGCCCATACATGTGGAAATAAGTGTTGTGGTTATGCACTGAGTCTGTGACTCACCCAATTATTTTCCAAACATTTGGTGATTCATGAGATGGACAAAGGGATCGGAAAGGACACATGGTGGCCCATGCCGAAGGCGTTGTTTTTAGTTTTATTAAATATTAAGTATTTCTTTTAAATAATGGTTGTAATAAGGATTTATTTTATTATTTTTGGTATTATTTTATTATCAACTCTATGATGGTTTGTTCAAATTGAAACACTATGTGACGATGGATATATTTTTATAACTTACTTATTCAATTATGGAATTATTAAACATGTGGCTATAACTTCAAAAGAACTTGGTTTCCAAAATAAAATAAATTTTTACTATTTTATTCTAAGTCAAAGATATTTCCACTAACATAACCAGATTCGGTCGTAGTGAATGGGCCGGGTTTGGGGGTGTTACATTACAGATCTCAAAGTCATTCATAGTATGGAAAAGTTATCATATTATATTGTGACAATGGTGTGACAATAACTAACACCAAATAAACCAAAAACCACAAACCAAAAAAATAAATTGATAGAAAATATCACATCATACTGGAGGCGGTAGCAGATTGGATAGTGGATGTAGTCAAAGTCGCATCAGAAGACAACCTTACGAACTCATTTACCAAGATTAGTGGCTAGAAGTTTTGAGAAATATATAGAGGCTCTGGGAATGTGAAATATTGCTCATCTACTCCACTAGGAAGAATTGGACACTATTGAGATCTAATGTCTTTAATGTAGTGATTACATCTATGTACTTGTAATTTTTCAAACATTTTGGTTTAATAAAAACTCCATCATTATAATTAATATCTTTTTTATATTGTCCTCAATGGTTTTTGCACACAAAGTAAAATGAAAGCAAATCCGGGCTCATTGATTGTCTAATGTTTAACTATACTAAGTTGCTTTATGTGGTTAGATCATAATGCGGGAAGACAACTTGTATTAGTAGATAATCTCAAAAAGTCCTAAGTCTAATCGAAATTGAGCAAGTTGATTAAAATATTAAATTTGTTGACTATCAAGTCCAAATGGGGAGATACCTTGTCTTGGGTATTGGAGCGGATGACTCCTAAAAAATAAAGACATAGAAATGACTATCTAGACTAAAAATACATTGGACAAGACCCAAGTAGAATAAATCCTAGGTCAGTTTATGAATTTATTCACTTGTGACGATCATAGTGTGGCAACATTAATCCTGAGTAAATGAGGGGCTATATGTGCGCAACTCATATGTTTTGATGTATTGATAGTTTGAGTTTAATTGGTAATAGAGCTGAAAGCTAGTACATTGGGTATACGACTTCTGCCTAACATAGCTTCACTTACAATAGTGGAATTCATAACCCAATAAAGGGTAATCATATCCCCTTATCGGTACTACATGGTAGATGAAAAATAATGTGGCCAGAGGTCATTTGTCATAAGACGAATGATTTAATTACTATTTGTTAGTAATTGACTTTTCATGAAAGAAGATGTAATGGTTACCATGAGATAAAATAGGATTAAATTGGGAGAACAAATTTTTCCCAAATAGATTAAGGATATCCTATGAGGGTAACACATATATGATAAGGTTATTGGAGGAGCACTTGATAAAGTAACTTTTGTAATGGTATATAATAGGGAAAACTCAATCATGGTACTTTAGTGAAATGACTTCATGACAAAATAATGTTGTGATTAATGACGAAGAGTCAAAACTTAATTACAAATTATTTGAGTCATAATTATATATGTTCAATTAATCCCTCCGCTAGCTCGAGATAATCTTGATGGTTTGCAGTAATTGATGAAATAAAAAATATGAAATGATGAATAAAGAAAAATAGGTTGCATGTATCACTATCTGCAGTGAATGCATTTTCTTACTATAAACATGAGATGACTTGGGAAGTAATTAATTTCTTCAATTTATTATTTAATTAAATCTATAATTAAATAACTGAAGTTTAAAGTAAAAATTATATTAATTAAGTCACTATAGTTTCATAAGAATAAGTTAATTAAATTAATTTACTTAGTAATTCTAATACGGTTAAGTCATCTTGATTTTAGCAGGATTAGAATTTGGTTGAAGAAATAATTTTATTAATTAAATGAATAAATAAATATTTTGGGAGTAGGAAATATGTTTATTAAGATTGGATAAATCAAGATAGGCTCGGTTTAAAAAGAGGGGGTAAACCCTAAGTCCCATAGGGAGTTGCCACCACCCCTTGTAGCACACTCCAATTAAGAGTCATGTTTTCCTATCGAAATATTTATATTCGGCTATTTCTTATTCTACTGAAACTCTTGTTGTTTTCTCTATAAATAAAGGGTACAAGCTCGGTCAAACACACACCTCTCTTACATCGATATTCTGTCAAATAGAAAAGTTATTTTTTTCAAATAATTTCTATCTTTTGATGGAATTCGTCTTTCAATTCATAGCCCTTAAAGTTTCACTAATGTTTTCATCGATTTGTGAATAGAGCCCACACTCTAGCAAACTGAGGTCAAGGATAGCGAAGAAAATCGAGTGGTTGAAAGCTAAGAACGACTTAGTTCGCCTCATTCAAAAACACATGTATAATCCAAGTAATAAGTTTATTACTATAAACATCACAACCAGTCGATTTTAAGAAAACTTTTAAATTTTCCACTATCATCAAACCTATTTTTCCAACAGTATATGTAACCATTTATTGTTTCTTTCTTATTTACCAAAAAATAATAATAATAACAAACTTTACCAGAAATTTTAAATAATAATTTTACCAGAATATTAAGATAACTAAAACATAATTTTACCATAAAGTTAAATATTTAAGGGGAGAAAGCAAAAGTTTATCATATCTTTAAGCATTGATGAATTATAAATAAGATTTTAACAATTAGGGGGCTGGTGACCCCGGGTAGCTTTTTAATTCTGTCTAGTGGTGGAACGTGAGGGGTTTAATTAAAATTTTCAAAAAAAATTTAAAAATTTAATAAAAATTTTCAAAATTTTGAGAGGCCTAATAAGAATTTTAAAATTTTATGAAGGACCTAATTATAATTTTTAAAATTTTGAAAGAATTGATGAGAATTTTTAAAATTTTAAAAGGAACTAATTAAAATTTTCAGAACTTTTGGGGATGAGAATTTTCAAAAAAAACAATTGGGGCTTATTGCGTTGTTGTCTTTGTCTGGACAATGCCTTTCCCTATGCTTGATAAAATAAATATATATGTTGTGTTAATTTGTTTAAATATTGTATTATGCTATTGTTGTATTCAGGCTTAAATAGTTAAATTATACCCATTTTCTCAAGTTGGTGCCTAAAATTTTTTGGGTCACAAGTGGTACATAAACTATACTCTATTACCCAAATTACCCTATCATTAAAAAAAAAATTGGCTAATCATTTTGTGACGTTTGACAATTTTTAACAAAATATCTAAAAAAAAAGTTAATTATTATTTCCTTAAACTTTTTTTAAAAAAAAAACTTATAAACATATTATCTCTTTTGTTCCTCACTATAGAACTCTAGTCACAAAAATTTCAAGAACTCATCAAAAAACTCATCTGAACCTAATTTTTTACGATAAAATTCAAATTCCGACAAGCTTCTTTTCTTTTTTAAAATTTTAATATACCATACAAGACACATGTAACACCTCCAATTTGCTTATAGAATCTAAAAGATTTCATAAACAATGTACAAGATCAATTTTCTTTAATTAAATTAAAACTTTTCAATTTTTTTAGACTCTCTCCCTCCTCAAGATTTTTTTTCTTTTTTAATGCATTTATATATATATATTGCAATCCTCTTACCATTTTTTTACTTAGCTTCTTCTCTATATTTGAATTTCATACTTTATTCGGGTTTTTTTTCATTATAGAAATTCACCTAATATTAACTATTTTATGCAAAGTATGTAGAAAAGAATCTAAAAAGTTACTTTTAAGAAAAATAATACATATATTTTGAATTGGGGTGAGAAAGGAATCGAAACCTAGGTTTAAAAAAGGAAAATAAGCTTACCAAAATCTGTATTTTGTCGCTGAAAACTAGGTTTGGATGAGTTTTTTTATGGGTTATTGAATTTTATCATCGAAGTTCTTAGGTGAAGAATAAAAGAGATGAACATGTTTATAAGGAAATATTATTTAATCTTTTTATTGGATTTTTTAGTTAAAAATTTTCACGTATTACAAAATAATTAGCTAAGAGATATTTTAATGGGTGGAGTAATTCTGGTAACAAGGTATAGTTAAGGTACCATTTTGGGTAACAAAATATGATTTAATACCTGTAAGACCCAATTTGTGCCTGGGCCCATCAAACAATAAAAAAAAAACAAAAAGGACAAAAAAATAAAATGTAACAGTCCTTAAATGTCCATTTACAAATAAACGAAACCCAATTACCAAAAGTCCAAATACATAACCAACAATTAGCCCAACTAAGGCCAATTAACCCAAATACAACCAGCCCAACAAACCAAATCCTAACCCACTAAGCCCAATTCACTCATGTCCCATTAACAGAAAAAGAAAACAAAAAACCCTAGCGCCCATGCACCTCTGCCGTCGCGCCCAGGCCAAGCGTGCCATTGCCCACGCGTCTCTGCCACCACCATGACTTGCAAACACAGAAAAAGAGACAGACAGTGGAAGCAGGAGGAATATTACTTTATTTTTGTACCTCTCGGCTATAAAGCCGTTCAAATCAATGTAAAAGGGGGTTTTTTTTTTCTTTTAATAAAAACTGGAGATTTTAGACATATACTTGCAAACAGAGATTAATCCAAACGTACAATAGGCAATCGAAGAGAAAAAGAAACAGTTTTAAGGTCTTATTCTATTTTTCTTACATATTATTTATCGAAACTATAGACATATTTTCTTTATTTTTTCCTCTTTAAAAGCAGTTTACATACATATATAAAAAAAATGAAGAGAAAACGAGATTTTACCTTTTCCGGCCACCGTGCGCGGTGGCCGGAGGCGACACCGACGGCGGTCCTATGCCGGGATCTGGGCTTCTCCCTTGAAGGATTTGAGAGAAAAGGGGAAAGAAGCTTTGTTTTTTTTAATTGGAAGCACAAAAAAAAAAGGGTGAATGTGGCTTTTATAATAAGAGCAAAACGGCGCTGTTTTAGGGTTGGGAGCCCAGACGCCAAAACAACTCCATTTAGGCCCCAACCAGCGCGCGCGACCCGACCCGGCCAGGGGGTCCGCGTATTTTTGTTAAATGGGCTAATTGCCCCATCGGTCCTTCCGTTTTTTCACACCAGCGCAATTAAGTTTTTCTATTTCGATTTTGACCAGATGATTACCTGGGTTTCCAATTTAGTCCTCTTTCCCGCGCATCGATTCAGTAAGGGGGTTTATTTCTGTTTTGGACCCTCCATTCTTTTCATGCGTTACAACTTAGCCCTTTCCCTTTCTTTTATTTCAAATTTACCCCAAACATCTCGTCTTTAATTCAATTTAGTCACTTTTTATTATTCTCATCGTTTTATTAGTAATTCAATTAACTTCCTTATTATTATTACTATTATTATTACTATATATTATTATATCGTACATATTTTGTATTATTTTATTATTATTATTATTATTATTATTACTATTATTTTATGTTTATATTATTATGCTGTACATATTTGTATTATTATTGCATCATTACTGGTACATACTAACTTTATTATATTACTGTTACTACACGTATATTAGTATATTATATATATTGCACATTATTATTATTATTATTATTATTATTATTATTATTATTATTATTATTACTATTATTATATTTACCATTACTATTATTATTATTATAACTACATTTGTATTATTATGTTGTATATATTTTGTATTATAATTATTGTTTTTTTATTACTACTATACTATTTACTATTGCGAGTATTATCATTATTATATTATTATGTTGTAAATATTTAGTATTATTATTATTATTATTATTAGTATGTTAACATATTATTATTATTATTATTATTATTATTATTATTATTATCATTATCTTTACGTTTACTATTACCATTATTATTATGTTATTATTGTTTCTATATCACTATTATTGTACCATGACTTTTATACTTATTATTTTAGTTCTATCATTATTTCTGCTTTGTTCTTTGCTCATTTGTTTTAGACCCGTTTCATTTTGTTTTCGCCTTCACTATTGTTGTTCATGTTGTCACTATGCATATCAGTATTGTAATTTGTTTTTACATTTCATTTTAACTTGTGCTATATTGCTTTTGCTCGATAAAAATCGCACCTTTTGGTAAAGGTGATATTCCTTATTTAGAAATTCGAGTGGTCGTGCCCTAAAGTATTGGGTTGCAATCTTCTTCGTTTAATCTAAATGACCGAATATCCTTTAAAACAAGCATCTTTTTAAACAAAAAGCTTACTCTCGGGGATTTAAATTATCATGTCCTAAAGTATTGGATGTGATATTTTATTCCTTCGGAACGAGAAAATCTTGAAGTTTAGTCCGAGAAAACCACGAGACAATCTTGGATTCAAGGATTTAAATTATCGTGTCCTAAAGTATTGGATGTGATATTTTATTCCTTCGGAACAAGGAAATCTTGATATTCAATTCGAAAAATTCAAATATTTTAAAGGGATCATATTTTTAAAAATCTTTTCACAATTTTCAACTTTCGACATAAGGACAATAATTGATCAATTTGGTACCAATTTTGGGCGTGACGAGGGTGCTAATCCTTCCTCGCACGTAACCGACTCCCGAACCCATTTTTTCGGATTTCGTAGATCAAAACACTGTTTTAATAAATCAAAACGTTTATTGAAACAGAGGTGATCCGATCACACCAAAAACAGATCGGTGGCGACTCCTCGTTTTATTTTGAAAACCCAAGTCGATTCCCATTTCTAAAAACCCGAAAAAAATGGTTTCGACAGCTTGGCGACTCCAGTGGGGACTTTTGAAAGAGAGTCAAGCCGTAAATTGATCAATTTTTGTCCTTTTGTCGAAAGTTGAAAATTTGATTTGAAAAAAACACGATTCTTTTATTGCATTTGCTTGCGTCCTCTTATCTGATCATGTGGTTCGAGTCTCGTATAATATTGTTTCATCATATTGCATGACCATTAGGTTACACCCTTTTAAGTGGGAATGAGAAGCTACTCTTTCGTGAGGTTTTCACCTCCGTGCAAGATAGTGGATCGCTTTCGGGATGCATCCGTACCTATGTCTTCGTGAGATTTTCATCTCCGTGCAGCCATAGGGAAATGTATTCCCCTGAACCGAACTCAGTCCGTATGAGCCTATAATGGGTGAGGATTGAGGAATCTGCTGGTTCAGGTACCTTTACTCTAGAACTGAACCCCATATAGCGCACCGTAAGAACCACCCTAGATAGAGCCATGTCAAGCCTTAATGGTTACCCGATTAAGTATTTCATTTGCTGCTTATTTTGTATAGAGTAATGACCTGCTTTATCTTCATTTTTAATGGCATATGCATCAAAGGATGTTGATTCCCGTTCGATTGCTGAATAGGTAGCTTATCATGGAAAAGGGGTTTCTTGATAAAGTGGAAGACAATGCGGCCGTCCGGATATGGGCCGAGACAGTACAGCGAGAGAAGGGGGATAGCCTCACGGAGGGATACATATCAAAGTTGTGGGATTACACATGCATCAGTATGACTCAAAATAATCTTCAAGAAATGAGGGAAATCTGGAATCAGTGGGAAGACAAGATCAAGCAGTTATTCTACCATCATTATGGCGATTTGCCTTATCTACTTGACGTCAAGATAGACCAACACTTGTTCCGAGCAATGGCCCAGTTTTGGAATCCTGCGTACGGGTGCTTCACTTTTGGGAAAGTAGACTTGGTTCCTACCATAGAGGAGTACACAGCCCTGATCCGCTGCCCAAGAATCCAAACTGATAAGGCTTATCTGAGAGCTGTTAATGTCCCTACATTCACTAAAATGTTGATGAATATTACGGGGATGAGCGAGCAGTGGATTACGGCCCTGACAAAACAAAAGGGAGATTGTAAGTGCATCCCTTGGAAGAATATGAGGGATTTGATCATGGCACATCCTGAGGAAAAGAAGAGGGTTGATGTTTTAGCTTTGAGCATTTATGGATTGGTCATCTTCCCCAAAGCTCTAGGATATGTGGATGAGGCGGTGTCTGATCTATTTGACAAGTTAGACAGAGGGATCACTCCTATTCTTGTGATTCTCGCCGAAACTTTTAGGTCCCTAAGCGCGTGCTAAAGAGCGGGCGAAGGGAGATTCATCGGCCGCGCCCAACTCTTACTAGCATGGTTTCACGGTCATTTTTGGAAAACGAAAAAGGTATCATGTCTAATCTTTACCGAGGACTTTTCTCTGCTAAAAAATATGGTAGCAACGCCTAGACGAGATGGTATCACGGAAGAAAGCTGAATGATGATTTTACAAAGCCTACAAGAAGAAGATGTAGAGTGGAGAGCTCCTTGGATGATTCCTGACGAAATCTTATATAAGTTTGGAGACTTTGATTACGTCCCCATGCTCGAACTATGGGGAGCCGCCGGATACGCTCCTCTCCTCGTGTTAAGATAGTACAGGTCGAGACAGTTTACACCGCCAACACAAGGGTTAGCCCAATGCGAGTTTGAATATAAAGGAGAAAATTACAAAAAGAGAGTTCGCGAGATATCAAATGCCTGGAGCCGAATTCATAGAATGAAAAAGTTTGCTGCCAATCCGATGACAACCCCTGAGTATGTCCGATGGCGAAGTCAAAGAATCAATGACAACATCCCCACATCAGACCAAGAAAACACCCGATCACTAGAAGAGCAGTTACGGGTAATCCCTTCCGAGCTTGAAATCATCAAACAAGACTTCGAAGAAAGGAACCGGGAATTAAAGAAAAGGATAGAACAACTAGAGGAAGAGAAAATGCAGCTAGGTTTGGATGTCGATATTCAAAAATTAGAAGCCGAGAAGTGGAGGAAAGGAAAGACTAAAGCCGAAGACCGACTACAAGAAACTACGAAGGTCGATGAGAACAGCGGGACTGGGAAAAACGTCAGAGCAATGGCGACAAGAGATTAAAGAAGAAAAGAACAGAGCGAGCCAGTAGGAAAGAGAACTCCGAGAAAGAGAACTCCGAGATGCCTATGAGCGAGAAGATGCCCTAAAACAGAAATTGATGGAAAGCCAAAATGAGAAAGAGAAATTAAAAATGCGGGTGTCAGAACTGGAAAGATCGCTGTATCAGTATCAAAGCCGTAATTCCATAACCGAATTAAAGGCTAGTCTGAGCAAAATTGAAGAAATGAAAGCAAGAATTGAAGAGCTAGAATCTGCCGTGCATGGCTACGAGCTACGGGAAGAACTTTTCGAAGCCAATGAGGAGCGATGGAAGCAACAACTGTATCACTTTCAGAACCAAGTCAGAAGCTGAGATTATGTTATGGGAGAAGCCGTGGCTCAAATACGAGGAGTGGCGGACCACTTGCAAACTTTGGCAGTTCGAGCTGATGTATTAGGTTTGATGTACGAGTCAGAGTCAGAAAAGGGTCAAGAGTTAGCTTGGCTTCTTGAGGAGGTCAAGGCGTTAAGTATTAGGGCCAAGCCTTTCATGTAATCCATTTTATGTAAAAAAACTTGTTTTCTAGAAAAAGCTATTCTAATGGAAATCGAATTGGAATCAACATTTTTGCATACATTTCATACACCAGCATTACATTGCATCATACACATCGAATCTCACAAAAGAACCCTAAAATTATGGCAGTTACCCTAGAACATCACTATGGTACAAGAGGCAAAACAAGAATAATGGATCAAAGAATGGAAAAACTAGAACAGATGCAAAAAGAAATCCAGGATCAAATGAAAGGACAAGCACAACTACAAGAGCAACTAGCCAAAAACCAGCAAGACATGATGGAGCGGATGCAAGAATCCCAGAATAACATGATAAACCAGCTATTGCAGTTGATGTCGAAAGAGCGCAAAAAAGAGAGAGGCATTGCCACCAGCTCAGGGAACGACAGTGATAACCCCTCTCTCACCCCACCGAACACCCAAACGCCACCAGACACGTACCCCAAAGGGCATCTGTCACTATCAGGTCTCAATAATAGGCTGATACCGCAATACCGACACACCTCCCAACGGGTTCGGGTACCAACCTAGGAGAAAGTCCGATCAATCCCAGCGTCCCAGATTTGGATGAGATGGTTGAGAAGGCAAAACAAGAATGACCAAAACAGCTGGAGGATAAATGTAAGTGGTTGGAGGAGAAATTCAAAGCTCTAGAAAATGCCGGTAAACGTCAAGGAATAAATGCCAATGACTTAAGCTTGGTCCCCGACTTGGTGCTCCCGTACAATTTTAAGACGCCTGAGTTTGAAAAGTACAATAGGACAAGCTGCCCAGAGGCCCATATTACCATGTTTTGTAGAAGGATGACGGGCTATACTAATAATGACCCACTACTGATCCATTGTTGCCAAGACAGCCTGGTGGGAGCTGCAGCCAGATGGTACAATCAATTGAGTCGTGCCAAAATTTGTTCATGGGATGATTTGGCTCAAGCATTCTTGGAGCAGTACAGTCACGTGACGGACATGACCCCTGATAGGATCACCCTTCAAAACATGGAAAAGAAGGGGAACGAAAACTTTAGGCAATATGCACAGAGGTGGAGGGAGGTTGCCATCCAAGTCCAGCCACCACTTCTGGGGAAAGAAACCACAATACTCTTCATCCGCACACTGAAGGCCCCATTCCTCATGCATATGATAAGAAGTGCAACCCGGAGCTTTTCAGACATCGTAACGTCCGCAGAAATGATCGAGAACATTATAAAAAATGGAGGGATCGAGACGAGGGAAAGTGCCAAAAGAATGCCCCCAAGGAAGAAAGAAAGTGAGGTGAAAAACGCAAGTATAGAACACCCGAAGTCAATCACCATTAATCAGCCAAAAGCAACGACCACAGGGCAGCAGGGGTTACCCAAGAAAGAACCTAGTACCTCAAGACAAGATAATGAGAAACCCCAATTCACACCGATTCCGATCACATACAATGAGATGTATCAAACCCTATTTGATGCGCATATTGTGTCCGCTTATCACCTAAAACCAATGCAACCTCCGTATCCCAAGTGGTATGACTCGAACACACAGTGTGAATACCACGCAGGAATCACGGGACACTCAATAGAGAATTGCCTGGCTTTCAAGAAATTGGTGGAGAAATTCATCAATATGGGGGTGGTTGAGTTGGACGACAAGCCAAATGTAACAAATCCTTTACCCAATCACGCTAAAGGCGGAGTCAATGCAATAGGTGAAAGTTCAGAAAGAAGGATCAAAACAAGTGTTGCGGAGGTCAGGGCTCCCTTAAGATGGGTCTGGAAAGAAATGGTCAAGCATGGACTAATTATTGCGGAAACAAGTCAAGGAGAACTGACAAATTATTGTGAGCACCATCAGGAGTTGGGACATAAGATTTAGACTTGTGGAGAATTCAGAACCCTGGTGCAAAGTTTAATGAGCAACAAAGAAGTCGAACTTTATGATGAAGGTACAAAAGATAGGGGCATATGTGCGTCAGAGTCAGCAGTAAAAAGTTCGAAAATTAACCTTCCGATGATCGTTATTTCACGTCCCAAAAGTGATAAGGCAGGGACGCAGGTAGCGCCGAGAGTGGTCATGCGGAGGCCTGCTGTCGTTGAAAATAATAAGGAGGCTCCTCGGAATCATGGGTGTGATGTAGCTGTCCCCGAAAAGGAGAATTCAGTTAGCAATGAGGCGAGAACACAAGTAACACCGAAAGTGATAATACGGAGACCCACTACCTTCGCTTACAAAGATCACAAGGAAGTTCCCTGGAACTATGAGTGCAGTGTAGCAGTCACAAATGTGACAAAGGAGGATTCAGATGAAGGCTTCCATACTCGAAACGGGAGGCACTATGACTTAATAAAGGGGAAAGCCCCAATGATGGAACAAGAGAAAGGAAAGCCAGCTGAGCCCGAGCCAAGGACCAAGGAGCCGGTGACTGAGGAAGAGGCTAAAGAGTTCCTGAAATTTCTAAAACACAGTGAATATTGTATGGTAGAACAGCTGCACAAACAGCCAGCGCGCATATCCATATTGGCTTTGCTTCAATACTTAGAAGTACACAGGAACGCACTGATGAAAGCTTCAAACGAAACCTACGTCGCTAGTGACATTTCAGTTAATAAGTTGGATCGAATGATCGGCCATATAAGTGCGGACAACTTTATTCATTTTAATGATGATGAAATACCACCAGGTGGTAGAGGATCTACCAAGGCTTTGCACATTACCACTAGATGCAAATGGCACATACTACCAGGGGTCTTAATAGACAATGGGTCTACATTAAATGTGTTACCCTTGTCCACCCTCAACAGATTACTGGTGGACAGTTCGCACATGAAGGAATGCCAGAGCGTGGTAAAGGCCTTTGACGGCACCTAAAGGAGGGTCATGGGAAAGATTGAGGTACCCTTACTAATTGGCCCAACCACCTACGAAATAGATTTTCTGGTTATGGACATCGAACCTTCCTACAACTGCCTATTAGGGAGACCATGGATACATTCGTCCGGAGCAGTACCTTCATTATTACATCAGAAGGTGAAGTTAATAGCGGATGGCCGACTGGTAACGATAAAAGCTGAGGAGGACATTATTGCCACCGTGACCAGTGACATGCCCTACTTGGAGACAAATGACGAGGCAACCGAATGTTCTTTCCGATCTCTCAAGTTCGTGAACGCAACTTTTGTTATGGAAGGAAACAAAATCTTGAAGCCAAGAATCTCTGAGACTATAAGGATAGGATTGAAAATGACCGTGGGAAAAGGCGCTTTACCCTGGAAGAGGGCTTGGAAAGTACCTTCAGGGAAGAATGGTGGCCCCGATGCTGAGAGAAAAACAAGATCGCTTTGGCTTGGGATTCAGACCAGATGCAAGACAAAAGAAGAAGGAGCTAGAAAGGAGACAGGAAAGAAGACGCGCTCGTTTGAGTGGGAAGGAAACCAAGTGGGAACCCATGATAATCCCGCACATATCCAAGACCTTTGTGTCGGGAGGGGTAATCCACTCTGAGCCGAAGACACTAAAGGGAGAGGACATCGTAGCAATGTTAGGCAATGTCTACATTAGTGCCATATCTGAGGAGGGGGTTGATGGAGGAATCTTGCCAAATATTCAGCTTTATGAATCGGGAAGCATCTTGAACAATTGGACTGCGGAAGAAATCCCTGTAGTATTTAGGGCTCATTCAGAGTAATGTCCAGGACACACTTGTTGCTCTAAGCCTAAGAGCAGCAAGATTTCTTTTGTGAAATAGGTGCATGTTCAAGTATCGTTATATCAATAAAATGTATTTTCATCATCGTTTGAAGTAAACATCTCCTTTCTTTGTTTCCTGATCATTCTTTCAGCATTACCATACATACAATCGTTCATTTACAAATTCATTCATTCCACCCGTATTTTTTTAAACTGCAACAGGTCCCTAGATATCAATTACTTGAGCAACGCTGCCTTGGATTCGAAATATCCTTTTGAGCAAGACATATGCTTAGAAAAATTACAAAATTTTGAAGATGACACAGACGATGACCTGTCCCCTGATCTGCTAAGAATGGTAGAGCGGGAGGAGAGACAAATTCGACCTCATAAGGAAGCGATAGAGAGGCGTGGACGTTGGAAGAAGGGAAAGTGGTAAATATTGGAATAGGGATAGCTGAGGAAATAAGGCAGAATCTTATCAAATTGTTGCAGGAATTCAAGGATGTCTTCGCATGGTCTTATGAAGATATGCCCGATTTAAGCACCGATATAGCAGTACACCGCTTACCCATAAGGAGGGATTACAAGCCAGTTCAGCAGAAGCTCCGAAGGATAAGACCGGATATTGTGCTGAAAATAAAGGAAGAGGTCCAAAAGCAGTTCGATGCTGGATTCTTGCAGGAGATCAAATATTCAAAATGGGTAGCCAATATCATGCCTGTCCCTAAAAAATACGGAAAGGTGCGAATGTGTGTGGATTATAGAGACCTAAATAAGGCTAGCCCAAAGGATAATTTTCCTCTGCCTCACATTGATACTCTAGTAGACAACACGGCGGGCTTTTCACTATTTTCCTTCATGGATGGCTTCTCCGGATACAATCAGATAAAGATGCACCCTGAAGATATGGGAAAGACTACCTTCATAATATTGTGGGGCACATTCTGTTATAAAGTAATGCCATTTGGGTTGAAAAACGCAGGAGCTACATACCAAAGGGCCATGGTGACCCTGTTCCACGATATGATGCATAAAGAAATTGAGGTTTACGTGGATGACATGATTGCAAAGTCTAGAACAGAAGAAGAACATATCCAAGTTTTGCAGAAGTTGTTCCTGAGGTTAAGGAAATTCCAATTGAGACTCAATCCCACTAAATGTACCTTCGGAGCTAGGTCGGGTAAACTGTTGGGCTTCATAGTCAGCAAGAAAGGGATCGAGATCGACTCAGACAAAGTCCGGGCTATACAAGAATTGCCTCCGTCGCGCACTCAAAAAGAAGTTCTAGGTTTCTTAGGAAGACTAAATTACATTGCTCGGTTTATTTCACAGTTAACCGAGAAATGCGATCCCATATTTTGTCTTTTGAAGAAACATAACCCGGGCGTGTGGAATGATGAATGTCAAGAAGCTTTCGATAGGGTCAAACAGTACTTGTCAAACCCTCCAGTACTGTCACCTCCACGCCCCGACAAGCCATTAATCCTATATCTGACGGTGCTTAGTCACTCTATGGGATGTGTGCTAGGTCAACATGATGATTCAGGAAGAAAAGAGAAGGCGATATACTACCTCAGTAAGAAATTCACTGAGTGTGAAATGAGATATTCACCAATTGAAAAACTATGTTGTGCGTTGATTTGGACAACTTAGAGATTAAGACAATACATGCTATATCACACGACCTGGCTAATCTCAAAGTTAGACCCCCTAAAGTACATGATGGAGGCGATCGCTTTGAATGGGAGGATGGCTAGATGGCAAATCCTACAGTCTGAATTTGATATTTTATATGTGAGCCAGATGGCTATAAAAGGGAGCGCGATAGCCGACTTTCTAGCTAGCAGAGCTTTAGAAGATTACGAGACGTTAAACTTTGATTTCCCCAATGAGGATCTAATGTACGTGGCAGCTACGGAAGAGGATACTGCAAAGGATGACCTTTGGAAATTGAATTTCGATGGAGCATCAAATGCTATTGAAAATGGGATCGGGGTAGTCTTGGTATCCTAAAATGGAGATCATTACCCGTTCACATGCAAGTTGGATTTTGATTGTACAAACAATATGGCGAATCTGGCTTTGTATCATGGGACTCCACGCTACTCTGAGCGTAGAGTTAAAGCATTTGGAAGTATATGGAGATTCCACATTAGTGATCTACCAACTAAGGGGTGAATGGGAGACAAGAGACCCCAAATTGATCAACTATCGAAGGGTAGTCATGGGATTAATCGAGGAGTTTGACGATATCACCTTTAGTTATCTCCCACGAGAAGAAAACCAGATGGCAGATGCTTTGGCTACTTTAGCTTCCATGATTAAGGCGAGTAAGCAAGAAGATGTAAAGCCCATTCAAATGAGTATTTACGAGGCCCCAGCTTATTACTGCAACGTAGAAGAAGAAGAAAGGGACGATCACCCCTGGTACCAAGATATATTGCGATATGTGAGAAATCGCGAATACCCAAATCATGCAACTGAGAATAAGAAAAGGACACTCAGGAGATTGGCCCTTGAATATGTTTTGGATGGGGACATCTTGTACAAAAAGGGAAAAGATCAAGTATTGTTGAGATGCGTCGATGCTCTAGAAGCCAAGATGATCCTAGAGGAAGTTCATGAGGGCGTTTGTGGAACGCATGCTAACGGATTCACAATGGCCAGGCAAATAATGAGATTTGGATGTTATTGGTCCACCATGGAAGGAGATTGTATCAGCTATGCTAAGAGATGTCATAAATGCCAGATCTATGGAGATAAGATTCACGTGCCTTCGTCCCCCCTACACGTTATGACTTCCCCATGGCCCTTTTCCATGTGGGGCATGGATGTTATCGGACCAATCTCACCGAAAGCGTCAAACGGACACCGATTTATCTTTGTAGTCATTGACTACTTCACGAAATGGGTAGAAGTTGCTTCATACGCTAACGTCACTAAATCAGCGGTTAGTCAGTTTTTAAAGAAGGAAATCATTTACCGATATGGGATGCCCGAAAGGATCATATCAGACAATGCATTGAATTTGAACAACAGCATGATAGCAGATGTTTGTCGTCAATTTGACATTAAACATCATAACTCATCTCCGTACCGTCTAAAAATGAATGGGGCAGTGGAAGCGGCAAATAAGAACATCAAGAAGATAGTGGGGAAGATGACAGAGATTTACAAGGATTGGCATGAAAAACTACCATTTGCACTTTATGCTTATCGAACGTCCATCAGGACTTCCACCGGGGCAACACCTTTCTCACTGGTCTAGGGGATGGAGGCAGTCCTGCCCATTAAAGTAGAAATACCTTCTCTTCAGGTTTTGACTGAAGTAAAGCTGGATGAAGCCGAATGGATTCAGGCTCGATACGATCAATTGAACCTAATCGAAGAAAAGAGGCTAAGGGCTATCCGGCATGGTCAGATATATCAAAGATGTATGATGCGAACCTATAACAGAAAAGTTCGCCCAAGAGAGTTTCACGAGGGAGACCTGGTACTGAAGAAGATCCTCCCCATACAGAAGGATTTCAGAGGAAAATAGATGCCGAATTGGGAGGGACCGTACGTGGTGAAGAAAGCTTTCTCCGGAGGTGCGCTGATTCTAACGGAAATGGATGGGAAAAGCTTGCCCAACCCCATGAATTCAGATTCAGTCAAAAGATACTTTGCTTGAACTTAATTCCCTAAATAAAAAAGAGGGAGAGGCCAAGGCGAAAACCCACAAAGGGCACTTTGAGACCAAAAGGGATTTGAGTCGAAAACCTAAAAAAGGCGGCTTGAACTGTGAAGAAAAAAACCTCGCTGCACTGGAATGGACAAGGAAGGGGTAGGTTGTACCTCGATGCATCAACAAAATACTAAAGATCTCCTAAGCACATATCAAACTCAAAATGGTCTTCCAAATGCTCAGGCAGAGAAGCCTAGGTTGCGATATCTGGGGCACCCAATTTCTGTTCTACCCATTTTAAGCTTGTAATTTGTGATTATCTTATTCAATGAATTTCTTTCTTGATTGCATTTGCCAGTTTGGATTAACCTGTTTCGTTTCGAGCTATACTCCCAATCAATCTCCTCCCTACAATCCTTTCTAGGCATTTCACATTGAAATAACGATTATGGAACTAATAATACTTTCATAAAAGGAGTCCTATATATCATTCTGAAAGTCTCTGAATAATGCAAGGACCTGAAACATGACTATTGTTCAAAATTCATTCCACTTAAGGTTTAGAAATGTTGAAAAAAAAATGATTGTCTATTTGAACAAAGATCGAACGCCTCGTCAGAGATACGATTTTGACGAATAACAAGCAATGCCGATCTAGGTACATAATGAAGTCATGATACCATTATACCCAGTAAGCAGTGATTGATTCTATATCTCAGAGTCGCAGCCAGAAGGTTAGAAGAAAACACGTGTTACTCTCCTAAGGTTGCGGTGAGAGGTACGGACTTTATGCCTCAGAGGGCACAATGGAAGGGATAATGAAATTACAGCGGGGCAAACTTGCTAATAGAATATGATCGTCTTTGGGTTTCCTGTTAAAGATATCTGCTGAACAAGAAAGCAATCGTAATACATCAGTGATAGAATCTTGCTGAACTATGAGCAGTGACAACCCAAACCATAAAAGGGGTCTTCCTCATGCATTCATACGCATCCAGTTAGGAGCATTTGAGTTATTGCGATCATGACGTACTAGTCATTTTTGCACTAAAAAATCATCATTCTCATTCAGCATTCATGAAAATGTCATCCATGGCACATATAGTTAGGAACATTTGAGTCATCTCGATCATAACATCCTCATCATTTGCATAAACATAAGCATATTCTACAGGACAGGTTCCTCAAAAAAGGGTACCACAATATTGAAGTTCTGATTTTACTCCAGCGGGGCGGTCTAAAGATTGAAGTCTTCCTGAGGATAGTAGGGAAGCAAATTGAAAAGTTCAGACTTATCTCCTCGAAGTCTCAAGGGGGGTAGGTCAAAACTACTAATTCCTCCTCCTTGAGTGTATTGAGGATCAACCTTTCCAAGAAGCCTCAGTGAGAAGATCAAAGTTACAGATCTCTTCTTCCTGAATTCTTGTCATTCCAAAGTCTTAAGGGGACAGGACAAAACTACTAATCCCTTCTCCTTGAATGTATTGAGGATTGACCTTTCCGAGAAGTTTCAGCGAGAAGATCAAAGTTACGGATCTCTTCTCTCTGAATTCATATCACCACGACATACCAGCGGAGCAGGACAAAGCTACTAATCCCTCCTCCTTGGGTGTATTAAGGACCAGTATTTCAAAAAAGTTTCAGCGAGAAGATCAAAGTTGTGGATCTCTTCTTTCTGAATTCTTATCACCCTAAACCTCCAATAGAATGAATCGAAGCAAAGAGCCACGGTGAAGTTTGAAGCTGTTTGAAGAAGACACGGATCAAGAAGTCAAGGCTTGGCCGAGACCGGGCAAAATTGGTTCTTCTATTGTCTTTGCTCTATTCTCATTTCACGACAATGAGCAAAGAGGGGCAGCTGTAAGACCCAATTTGTGCCCGGGCCCATCAAACAATAAAAAAAAAACAAAAAGGACAAAAAATAAAATGTAACAGTCCTTAAATGTCCATTTACAAATAAACGAAACCCAATTACCAAAAGTTCAAATACATAACCAACAATCAGCCCAACTAAGCCCAATTAACCCAAATACAACCAGCCCAACAAACCAAATCCTAACCCACTAAGCCCAATTCACTCATGCCCATTAACAGAAAAAGAAAACAAAAAACCCTAGTGCCCATGCACCTCTGCCGTCGCGCCCAGGCCAAGCGTGCCATTGCCCACGCGTCTCTGCCACCACCATGACCTGCAAACACAGAAAAAGAGACAGACAGTGGAAGCAGGAGGAATATTACTTTATTTTTGTACCTCTCGGTTATAAAGCCGTTCAAATCAATGTAAAAGGGGGTTTTTTTTTCTTTTAATAAAAACTGGAGATTTTAGACATATACTTGCAAACAGAGATTAATCCAAACGTACAACAGGCAATCGAAGAGAAAAAGAAACAGTTTTAAGGTCTTATTCTATTTTTCTTACATCTTATTTATCGAAACTATAGACATATTTTCTTTATTTTTTTCCCTCTTTAAAAGCAGTTTACATACATATATAAAAAAAGGAAGAGAAAACGAGATTTTACCTTTTCCGGCCACCGTGCGCGGTGGCCGGAGGCGACGCCGGCGGCGGTATTATGCCGGGATCTGGGCTTCTCCCTTGAAGGATTTGAGAGAAAAGGGGAAAGAAGCTTTTTTTTTTTTAATTGGAAGCACAAAAATAAAAAAAAGGGTGAATGTGGCTTTTATAATAAGAGCAAAACGGCGCTGTTTTAGGGTTGGGAGCCCAGGCGTCAAAACGACGCCGTTTAGGCCCCAACCCCCGCACGCGACCCCACTCGGCCAGGGGGTCCGCGTGCTTTTGTTAAATGGGCTAATTGCCCCATCGGTCCTTCCGTTTTTTCACACCAGCGCAATTAAGTTTTTCTATTTCGATTTTGACCAGATGATTACCAGGGTTTCCAATTTAGTCCTCTTTCCCGCGCATCGATTCAGTAAGGGGGTTTATTTCTGTTTTGGACCCTCCATTCTTTTCATGCGTTACAACTTAGCCCTTTCCCTTTCTTTTATTTCAAATTTACCCCAGACATCTCGTCTTTAATTCAATTTAGTCACTTTTTATTATTCTCATCGTTTTATTAGTAATTCAATTAACTTCTTTATTATTATTACTATTATTATTACTATATATTATTATATCGTACATATTTTGTATTATTTTATTATTATTATTATTATTATTATTATTATTATTATTATTATTATTATTATTATTATTACTATTATTATTTTATGTTTATATTATTATGCTGTACATATTTGTATTATTATTGCATCATTACTGGTACATACTAACTTTATTATATTACTGTTACTACACGTATATTAGTATATTATATATATTGCACATTATTATTATTATTATTATTATTATTATTATTATTATTATTATTATTATTACTGTTATTACTATTATTATATTTACCATTACTATTATTATTATAACTACATTTGTATTATTATGTTGTATATATTTTGTATTATGATTATTATTTTTTTTTATTACTATACTATTTACTATTGCGAGTATTATCATTATTATATTATTATGTTGTAAATATTTAGTATTATTTTTTTTTATTATTAGTATGTTAACATATTATTATTATTATTATTATTATTATTATTATTATTATCATCATCATCATTACGTTTACTATTACCATTATTATTATGTTATTATTGTTTCTATATCACTATTATTGTACCATGACTTGTATACTTATTATTTTAGTTCTATCATTATTTCTGTTTTGTTCTTTGCTCATTTGTTTTAGACCCGTTTCATTTTGTTTTCGCCTTCACTATTGTTGTTCATGTTAACACGTTCATTGCCATGTCACTATGCATATCAGTATTGTAATTTATTTTTACATTTCATTTTAACTTGTGATATATTGCTTTTGCTCGATACAAAATCGCACCTTTTGGTAAAGGTGATATTCCTTATTTAGAAATTCGAGCGGTCGTGCCCTAAAGTATTGGGTTGCAATCTTCTTCGTTTAATCTAAATGACCGAATATCCTTTAAAACAAGCATCTTTTTAAACAAAAAGCTTACTCTCGGGGATTTAAATTATCATGTCCTAAAGTATTGGATGTGATATTTTATTCCTTCGGAACGAGAAAATCTTGAAGTTTAGTCCGAGAAAACCACGAGACAATCTTGGATTCAAGGATTTAAATTATCGTGTCCTAAAGTATTGGATGTGATATTTTATTCCTTCGGAACAAGAAAATCTTGATATTCAATTCGAAAAATTCAAATATTTTAAAGGGATCATATTTTTAAAAATCTTTTCACAATTTTCAACTTTCGACATAAGGACAATAATTGATCAATTTGGTACCAATTTTGGCGCGGCGAGGGTGCTAATCCTTCCTCGCACGTGAATCGACTCGAACCCATTTTTTCGGATTTCGTAGATCAAAACACTGTTTTAATAAATCAAAACGTTTATTGAAACAGAGGTGATCCGATCACACCAAAAACAGATCGGTGGCGACACCTCGTTTTATTTTCAAAACCCAAGTCGATTCCCATTTCTAAAAACCCGAAAAAAATGGTTTCGACAATACCAACTTGGGAAAATGGGTATAGTTTAGTTATTGTTTTGTTGTTTAAGCGATGTATTTATTAAATGTTTTGTGTCAAGTTGTTTTTTATAGTATTCAAATTATCAAATTTAATTATATGCCACAATAGTCCACTAAGTCTTAAACCGGTTAAGTAATTAAAAACTGAGTAACTTGCCAATAATCTCTTAGTTTAGTCACAATAATATTAATTGGGTTCAATTGCAAGCAACTTCATTCTCACCCTTAATTATCAAAAAAAAAAAAAAACTGAGTTATTTAACCACTCTTCACCTCCAGTTCATGGGTTTTTCCAATTATATCGATACGAGTAATTTATCTAGAATTGGAACTTTTCATATCGATATCGAGTTTTCCCAAAAAATTTATAATTTTTTTATTTATATGTTTTTTTAAATATTTAGAATCAGGATCGAATTAATAAAATATATAAATGTCAAGGTTTAAATTTTTAAAAAATTTAAAAATTAAAATTAAATTAATGAAATAAGTAAATATTACGTGTTACGTCAGCACCAAATAAATATGTTTTAATAATGGTGTGACTAAAATAAAAAGAAAAGAATTTTGGTGAGAAATAAAAACATTGAGTGATTAGGTGAAGAGAAAATTTTATGTGCTACAAAAAAGTGCTATTAATGATGAGGAGCATGGTTAATGATGGGGAGCATATATAGTATCTCAATTTATTTCTACTCTTTAATTATCTCCATGACCTAATAAAATATCTTGACTTCACCCCAACAGTAACTTTTTTCATCGTTAAAAAAGATTGCTTTCTATTTGGCACTAGGTGGAGAATCTAGACAACATGGTTGAAAAATGGGATTGCTTTTGTGGATCCCAAACTTTCAAGATTAGGAAATGAGATCATTTATTCATCATTTTGAATGCTTTGAAATTTTTACTTTTTTTCTTTCTTCTACAAATTGATTATTCCATAGTGGAGAATGGTAAACCTTTATGCTACTCACTTGTACGCTTTCAACCAAAGTTGAATGTTTGGCGCATGAAGAAGCCTTAACCTATTTTTGAAAGATGAATGTGAGTTTAGATTCGACAATCTCTCCAATATTTAAGTTAGTAAACCATGAATATCATAAAGAAGATGAAGGTGAAAGAAAGAAAAATCCTTTTTTTATGGAAATTGCCCGTGAATTCTTTTGATCTAAAAGTCACCATCATTTATTTTTGGTCTGTAAAATGATCTAACATTGTACCAAGTTGGCTTAACTTTATATTAACCATTGACTTAAGTATTTTCGTATAACATATCAATAAATATTGAGATTTTATGGGATTATTATTGCAATTAAAAAGATGTTATTATATTACAAAAGACGGTAGCTTGAAAATAAGGTGGGCATAAATTTGAGTTTCAAACCGGCTTGGCATCACTAATAAAAGTGACTTCATGAACTGAATGGTGTCAGAAAAATTATATTTTATTGGAACTTTGAGGCATATTCTCAATAAGTAAAGGTGAAGAGTTGAATCATAAAATTATGGTTTCATATTCTACTCCATTAGACCTTTACAACGGTATATCATATGTTCAAAATGGTTGAGTGATGAATGAGAAATTGATGCTCAAAGTAAGCTACTTGAAAGTATTTGTTGAGGAAAAGTAAAAGCTTAGATCCTACACTGGTTAAATACTACGTGTGAGATGTGTATATATATGGGTACCCTCTTCAAGGGTAATTGAATGACTAAGCTTGGAACCTTGCTTCACGTGCAAGGGGTGCAAGTCCAAACTCGACGGGGTTGGGGTGCACTTGCACGACGTGGGCGAAGTGAAATGTCTAGATCGATTGGGCTCAAAATAGGCAAACATAATCTATTTATATAAGGACATTTATCTTATTTCCAAAATTCTACCATATTAAATGCCTATAAAAGGCTATGAATTCTGAAGAATTTTTTCCACTCATACTCTCTTTCACCGATTCAATTTCAACTTATTGATTTACGTATTTGACAATTTAAATATAAATTATTCTATTTATATTTTATTTTATATATAAATATGTGTTTATTTATATTTAAATATTTTATTCGCTAACGTGTTTTGTCCAACAACTAATTACGTATAAATTTTAGTGTTACCTTATAGGATAATTATGCTTCGCATGAAATGACATTTGTTGGATTAAGGATATATCTTCTGATTTGATTTCAATATTATAGGCGAAAAATATTATCTTTTATTGATTTTATAAATATTGGGTCTTCCCTTTCAGTTGCAGTGTATCTCAGTACCCCAAGGATGCTAGTCATGGTGCTTGAGTCATTTCGTATCCACATTCTATATTTTCATTAATTTATTTGGATTGTGCAGCTAATAGCGTGGTGCATGGAACAGCCAGTTAGTGTTTGTTGTTAAAATAAGGGCTGTTTAAGTGGCTCAACACTCAGGGTGATGGTTATGTTAAATCCTACATGACTTCAATTAAGGAATTCCTCCAGTTAGGGGCATGGAGGGTGATGCATGATGACAATGATAAGGAATGTCTCTATGATGCTTGTGACCCAAATATCTCTGACCTTTGGGTTATTAAAGTTGTCAAACTAAGTATGCAAATAGAGTCGGATTAAATTGTGGCATTGGATTGGTGCCAAAATAAAACCCTAAACAAATTTTCCAACCAATTATACTACATCACACATGTGAAGTTAAAATTACTGTGGGTTAAAGCTAAAGTTACTAGGAATAAAAATGATGACATGATATCTATATCATAATTTTTTTCTCTGATTAATTTAAATTAATTAAGATATACATATTAAAATTGTATATTAACACTAATTAAAAATAAATTAACTAAGTGATAAATTTAAATAGAGAAATGGTAAATAGAAGAGTTTAAATTTTGGCAACTGGGGACACAAGTTCAATAAGTCTAGAAGATTTTAGTAAAAATCTCTAAAGAAGTCGAATAACTTGAAAAAAATTTGACAAACGTCGCATCAGATTAGAAGAGAAGTCATCTTTTGATCTAGTTCAATTGCGAAAAAGAATTCAAAAGTCATTTTTTGTTAAAACTAACGTCCATAATGGCAATATAGAATAATCGTAAAGTAATAAGAAAGAAAAATAAAACACACAAATTTTACGTGGAAACTCTTTCGGGAAAAAACCACGAGCAAATAAGAAGAAAATTTACTAATGTTAAAAATCGAATGATACAAGAGGAATTGCGACTACATCTATTTAAAGGTTGAAAAACCTTATTCTAATCAATGTCAAATAAACAAAGTGTAGTTCTATACAGATTCTATTTTGTGTCACATGGTCCGTACCTGTATAGAATCTGTTTTCAATAAAGTCACCTTTCGACCCAAATCAATGAAAGAAAAGAGGTCCAAATCTATTTTCAAAATTATCAATAAATTTGAGTCCGAATTTTCATCTCAGAAATTCACGAGTACAACCCCACAAAAATGCAAGTTTTGGAAGACTTTGATAAGTTGATTGGTTGAATTTCTCCTGCTAGTTTTGTTCTGTTGTCTTTGTTTGCTTTTCCTTTCCCTACTATTCTATTCTATCTATGAATAAATTGTTAATAGAAAGGTAATAACAAATTTTAATATATTTGATAAATCAACGATATAATACCTAACTGAAAATATATATTTATATCCAAAACTAATTATAAATTAATACAATTTTTAAATACATCAAATTAATAAATAATATTTTATTATAAAATATTATCATATTCATATTTAAGTAATTCACCTGTAAATTCAGATAGAAAATTAAAATTGACTATTACTTTAATTTATTTATAAAATTATCATAATTTTATAATATTACTAATATTAAAATTAAAATTAATATAAAAATCGCCAAGAGTGCTCTGCTTAACGTCCTAGAGAAAGCAGTAACTGCTGCGGCTTGGGATGGCGGAGAGCGGTGGTGACGGTCGAGAAGAGAGGGATGAGATTTCCCTCCTCGCAGAAGAACTCTTACAATTATTTGTCAAAGGATCGACTGTGACTCCAAGTGACAAACCAACTCTGATTTGTACAATCTGGACAGAGAAGCTTTACAACCCAGAAAGTTTTAGGGCAAATATGAAAAGTATATAGAAGACAAAAAAGAAGTTTGAGATTCAAATGGCAGGGCAAAATTTATTTTTGGTTGTGTTTGATTTAGAAGAAGATCTGAGGCGATTCTGGAGGGGAGCCATGGCTGTTCCGAAAAAGCCTAATTTTATTTAACAGAATATCCCAACTGACGGAAAGAGCCTAGATTCGGCTTAACTCTTCACCATTTTGGATAAAGATAGGATAGTGTTTACCAGAATTTGATAAAAAAGATCTACTACATGCCATTGGTGTTACTTTTGGGGGGTGCTTAGATCTAAAATTAATGGAGAATTATGTCGTCTCAGAATAAATCTTGATGTGCAGAAACCCCTTAGATGAGGTATTTTTGTCTCAACTGATAATATGAATAAATCGTGGATTTCTTTTAAGTATGAAAAGTTACCGATGTTTTGCTTTGGATGTGGAAGAATGGGGCATGGTCTTATAGACTGCCACGAGCTAAATTCTACAGAAAAAATAAAGTCATAGCTGATCCACCATACACGTCGGCTTTAAAAGCAGAATCAAATTTAATTGGGAAGGAGAGTATGAAATTTAATGCTTTCTCAAAAAAGGGGAGGGCTCAGTTCTCTTATACAAGAGGTGCAGAGGTTCAGGCATTGAAAAGGAAAAAAACTAAAGAGGGAGATAGTACGAACGGGATGCTACTTAAAACAATAAAATTGAATGACAAGGAGGAAAAGATGAAGGAAAAGGAGGAAGAATCTAAATTTATGGAAGATGTTCAGATGAATGATAGCAAAAAATAGACAAGCTAATAAACCAGAGTTAGTTAAGAAGGCAAGATGGAAAAGAATAGACTCAGTACAAACGGTGATGAAAAGAAAGAAAGAATGCAGCACAAGAAAGAGGAAATCACCAAAAGATGAAATTGAGAATTGTTGTGAAGAAGCACATGATGATGGAACAAAAAGGCTGAAAAAAGAAGGAAAAAAAGTTTATGGAGAATCTTTACCAGAAGCAGTGATTGAAACTATGGAACAAGATGATGCTCCACAATTTATGAGATCGGCGGCTGCCAAAAGGCAAGCCGATCGGACATAATGAAAAACATAAGTTGGAATGTCCATGGGATGGGGAGTCCATGGGCGACTAGGAGGATGCGATATTTCTTAAAGTAGTAGAATCCCCATATGGTCTTCTTAATGGAGAAAAAAATTGATAAGCAATGTATGGAAAAGGTTAGGAGGAGTTGCAGTTTTTTGAATGGGATTGATATTGAAGCAGAACGCTAGCGCGGAGGTTTATGTGTAGCATGGAAGGAAGAGATCATAGTTACTTTAAGAAGCTTCTCTAAGAATCACATTGATGTAATGGTTAAAGAAAAGAATACCAATGAAGAATGGAGATTTACAGGCTTTTATGGTTTACCTTATGTCAATAATAAGAATGATTCTTGGAATCTGCTATGAAAATTGGGAGAAGATCAAACCCATTCATGGTTCGTAAATGGGGATTTCAATGAAATAATGTACTCCTTTGAGAAAAGTGGAGGGGTACGAAAAGAAGAAAAGAAAATGGATGCATTCTGGGAGACTTTAGAAGAATGTCAATTAGAATATGTAGGGTATTCGGGGGTTTGGTTTACATGGGAAAGAGGAAACTTTGCAGAAACAAATATTAAGGAAAGACTTGACAGAGGGGTTGCAAATGAGAAATGGAAGATTCTTTTTCCAACAGGCAATATTCATCATCTACCTCACTCGATGTCTAATTATTGTCCAGTTCTTCTAAATACAAAGAGTGGAAACCTCTATGTTGGAAACCAACATTTTAAATTTGAGGCGTGGTGGATCACAGAGAAATCCCTTAAGAAAGAAATTAAGACATCTTGGGAATCAACTACATGTACAATTTTAGAGAAACTGAAAAAGCTACAAGTAAATCTAAAAGAATGGGCAGGGTCAATTAAAAAAGAGAGGGGGGTTAAAGAAAAAGTTGGCTAAGGAACTGGAGATCTTGATGGCAAAAGAAAGAGATGATGATACGATAGCGAAGATTATTGACACTAAGGTCTATCTGAACATGGAAATTGGTAGAGATGAAATTTACTGGGAATAGAGGGCAAGGGCAACCTGACTTAAATTAAGGGACAAAAATTTCGCCTTTTTTCATAAGTACGCCTCGTTTTGCAAAAAAATAAATACAACATCTAGGCTAGAGCTAGATGAAATAAAAGAGACTACCGAAGAAAGTAAGATCGTTGAAACTGCTACTTTATATTTCTAGAATTTATTTATGTCAAAAGGAGTTGTGAACTTATCTCATCTCTTACAAGGCATTGAGGAGAGCATTTCGCTAGATATCAATGCTGCCTTATTATCAACTTATACGGAAGAAGAAGTGTTTTCAGCTTAAAAGGAATGGGGCCAACTAAAGCACCAGGACCTGAAGGATTTCCAGCATTATTTTTTCAACGATATTGGCACATTGTAGGTAAAGAAGTCATTACTTTCTGTTTGGGAATTTTAAACAATGATCACAGTTTTGACCATCTAAATTCAACAGATATTGTGCTCATTCCAAAAACTCAAAGCCCCATCAATTTAGCCAATTTCAGACCTATTAGCTTGTGTACGGTTCTTTACAAAATCGTCGCAAAGACAATTGCCAATAAGTTTCAAGAAGTAATTGGGAGATTTATTGATGCGGCTCAAAGTGCTTTTGTCTGGGGAAGGCTAATTTCTGATAATGTTTTACTAGCTTATGAAATTCTACACATGTTTCGACAAAAGCGTACAGGGATAAAAGGATATATGGCAATCAAACTTAATATGAGTAAAGCCTACGATAGGGTTGAGTGGGTTTTCCTAAGAAAGTAATGATGAGGATGGGTTTTGCAAAGGATTTGGTAGACTTATTTTTAAAATGTATTACTACAGTGTCCTATGCAGTTAACATCACTGGAAATAGAGGAAGAACTTTTCAAGCTACTAGAGGTTTGAGACAAGGTGATCCTCTTAGCCCTTTTCTTTTCCTATTATGTAGTGAGGGACTGTCGGCATTAAAGAGATTGGCTATGAAAGAGGGTCTAATAAAAGGAGCAAAGGCAAGTAGGAGAGGACCAGCGATTTCACATTTACTCTTTGCAGGTGATTGTATACTATTTGGGGAAGCAACAAACAAGGGAGCGAGTGTAATAGCCCGATTTTGGGGCTAGTCGAAACAGTGGTTTCGAAACCACTAATCCGAGGTCAAAAAATTTATTTTTAATATTATTTTATGTGTGATAGCATGATTATATGAGTGCATGAAAATTTTGGTGAATTAATTTTAGTGATTTCATACTCAATTGCGAAAAAGGACTAAATCGCATAAAGTGTAAAAGTTCTAATTTATAAGATAGAGGTGTTAGATAGCTATAGAACCTTAAATTGGAGGTCCCTAAAGTGAAATTAAGCCTTTCTAAATGGGATAGCCGGCCATAGGGAACAAGAGACAAAGTTTGGTCAATGTTTGGTGATATTAGGTAATGAAATGAATAAAATAAAATAAAAACAAGAAAGCTATCATCTTTTTTTTTCCTATCATCTTCTTCCACTGATTTTCACTCAAGCATAAGGGTTTGGAAGCTTGAAATTTTCATCAACTTATCATCCTTGCAAGTAAGTGATTTTGGTGGTCATTCTTGATAATTTTTGTACTTTTGGGACCCTTGTATTATAAGCTAGCTAATGAGGGGACTATTTTGCAAAATGGTTGAAAGACTAGGATTTTTCCATGAAAAAATTTATGTTGTTTGCTGAATTTTTATGGAAGAAAATGAATCTTAGTTGTTAAATAAACAACTTTTGTGAAAGGATTTCTCATGAAAACATCTAATAGGACCATTTTGTAAAGGTTGTAAAATATATGGTAAATGTGTGAAATAATTAAAATTTTGAGTTGCTATAAGAGGGAATACAAATTGACTAGGCTTGGGGTGTGTGAAAAATGAACACATTTCATTTTACAAGCCTAGGGGCAAAATTGTAATTTTCTCAAAGTCTAAGGGCAAAACGGTAGTTTTTGCCAAAGTAGAAATTTTAAAGTGCCTTGATTTACGTGGTGATTAAATGAATAAAATTTATCTTTATAGATCAAGAAGAACGTGGAATCAGCCTTGACCGAGGAAAAAACAAGGTTTCGAACTAAATTGCAAATTAACATATTTTGTACCGAGGTAAGTTTATGTGTAAATGATACATCCTTTTTACTTATGTTTTTACATATTAATGCAATGTGTGAAATGTGAATGAATATTATTAACATCTATTAAAAAGATAAAAAGTACGAAAATTCTCGGATGAATCTTCGGAATAGGAAAATGATACGGATAAAATCCATGAATAAATGATTATTGGTGCGCTGTGTGCGATACCACCGTATTTATCATTATTGGTGGGCTGTGTGCGATAACACCGTATTTATCATTGTTGGTGGGTTGTGTGCAATACCACCGTATTTATCATTGTTGATGGGCTGTGTGCAATACCACCGTGTTATTTATTAATGGTGGGCTATGTGCGAAACCGTGTATCTAGTATTATTCTGAAGTGTTCATCGAGAAACTTTGTCTAAGTGAAATTTCATGTGGCTTTGTGTGATAAGTGCAGGGTATAAGTACATGTAAATGTGAGCAATGTCTTATAATATGTGTTTGGGATGTGGTAAGATTTGAAATGAGTAAGTGTAATTATGAGAATCTGAATTGTTCTTGATTGATAAGTATGTGGTATGATGTTTATTGTTTACATATAGACTTACTAAGCTTAAAGCTTACTCCCTTCTCTTTTCCCTTGTTTTATAGTGTCGAAGAGCCAGCTCGGGATAAGGAGACCGTCAGAGGATCACCCACACTATCCACACATTTTGGTATAGTTAGATTTAGCATTTGAGTATGGCATGTATAGGGACCTAGTCTTTGATTAAATGTCATATTGTTTTGGCCAAATGTGTTGGCTCATTTGAAGATGAATTCTTTTGTATAAGGCCATAGTTGATGGCTCTTTCTTATTAATCTACGAAATGATGGTGTTATTCATGAATGTGCAAGTTGCATGGTTGAGTAATCGGTATATTTGTGCATGAATGAGTTGGTTGCTAGATGTGGTTTATGTTGGTGCAAGTAGGAGTGACAGAAAGGGGCTTGGTAAATAACCTTGTCCTCGTCCACACGAGTAGACACACGGGTGTATGTCTAGGTCGTGTGTGACATACGGTCTACCCCATGGGCGTGTGGTTTGTCTGTGTTCCCCTGCATCTTAAGTTGGCGAATAAAATGCCTAGTAGTAACCACACGGGCTGAGACACAACCGTGTATCCCAACCGTGTGAGAGACACGGCCTTTAAACATGGGCATGTACCCAGGTCGTGTGAAGTCTGCACCTGAATTTAGGAATTTAATTCGCCACATGGTCTAAGGACACAGGCGTGTGCCTTAGTCGTGTGACATTATTTAGGGTGATGATGTCATAAACAGAATGTCAAGGTTTTTGCACACGGATTAGGACACGGGCGTGTGTCAGGCCGTGTGAAAACCCCTGTAGGTTCAAATTGAGAAATAAATCCGCACGGACAAGGGACATGGGCGTGTGTGATAACACGGCTTGCCCATACGGGCATGTTCCTTTCCACACGGGCGTGTGGCCATGTTTTGAGCAAAAATTTTCTAAGTGATTGTAAGTTTCTAGTTTAGTTCCGAACCACTTCTTATGTATATTTTAGGCCTCGTAGGCTCATTTAAGGAGTGATATGAATGTTTATAGAAATTTTTAAATTTGGGTGGGAAGTTACGTATTGGTTGTGTGATTGCCCGCTTGTAAGTCCAGTAACGCCTCGTACCCTATTCCGGCGTAGAATACGGGTAAGGGGTGTTACAGCGAGGCTGTTAAAGGAAATTCTAAAGGAATACTAAGACTGTTCCGGTCAATGTGTTAATTTTAATAAATCTATGATCTTTTACAGTTCGAACACATCGGAAGGAAATAAAGATGAAATATCGGCAATCTTAGGGGTAAAACCTTCAACAGATATGGAAAAGTACTTAGGTCTTCCTAATGTGGTTGGCAGATGCAAAAAAGAGTCTTTTCAAAATCTTAAAGAAAAGGTTCATTTCAGAATCAAAGGCTGGAGCAATAGATTTTTTATCTTGAGGAGGTAAGGACGTATTTATCAAATCAGTACTTCAGGCAATTTCGACCTACGCTATGTCCTATTTTCTCCTACCTAATTCCTTTTGTGGAGAACTTGAAAAGATCATCGCTAATTTCTGGTGGCAAAAAGCACATGGAAAGAAGGGAATCCATTGGTGTCAGTGGAAATATATGTGTCGATCAAAAGACGAGGGAGGAATGAGTTTCAGGAGTATGGCTAAATTTAACGTGTCTTTATTAGCTAAACAAGGTTGGAGAATCTGAAATAATACCAACTCGTTAGTTGCGCAAGTACTAAAAGAAAATATTTTTCGAATGAGGATTTTCTAAATTCGCGTTTGGGAAATAATTGTTCATTTACATGGAAAAGTATATGGGCAGCTAAAGGCATTTTAATGGACAGTCTCTGCTGGAAGGTGGGTAGAGGATCAAAAATTTCAGTTTTGAATGATGTTTGGATACCAGATTTGAATAATTCTAGATTATCATCTCACATTAATAATTTGTGCGATTCTAAAGTTGCTAAATTAATTGATGATAGTAGCAGAAAATGGAAAGAAGAGTTGATAGGGTCTACCATTCCAGAGGATGTAGCTGCTAAGATTTTGTGCAGCTAAGATTTTGTGCATTCTGCTAGCAAAAGAACCTCATGACGATATTCTGGCCTGGAGTGGAGAGTCCTCAGAAGAATTCACGGTACGAAGTGCCTATAAACTATTACAGAGCATTAAAATAGATCCTAGAGCTTATGCTTTACAAACCAACTATAGGAAATTTTACAAAGAACTCTGGCTACTTAATCTACCTTCTAAGATCAAAATTACAGCATGGAAAATATTGTGGAATTATCTACCTATAAGGGTTAATATGCATCATAGGAAACTATCTAATACTATAATCTGCCCTCGGTGTGGGAAAGAAGTAGAAACCATGAACCACCTATTCCGAAAGTGTCCTGTTTCAAAATCAGTATGGGAAGAATTATCACTTTCGGAATTTCTTAAAGCATCACATATGGAGTTTATACTGTGGCTCACCTGGGTTTTCGAATGGACTACTCCTTCCCAATGTAGACTTTTCTGCTGTGCTCTATGGGCAATTTGGGGAGAAAAAAATAGGCATATACACGAGAAAGCTAGTAGATCTGGAAAAAAGACAGCAAACTTCATCAACAGTTATATTTTATAACTAAATGGAATTGAAGAGAAAATACCAAAAGTTCTTCCGGAAATCAAAAAATGGAAACACCCACCTGGTCAGTTCGTGAAGATCAACTTTGACTCAGCATATGATGGAAATCTTTGTCAATCGACAGTGGGGATTGTAGCCAGAGACAGAGAAGGTACAATCCTATTATCATATTCAGCGACCCATCAACAAGTCGCATCTACCTTTGCTGCCGAAGCAATCGCTTGCAGGAGAGCAACCCGAATTGGCGTTGACATGTAATGGAAAAAACTCATTATTGAAGGGGATGCATTATCAATAATAAAGAAATGCAGAACAAGAAGTAAAGACAGATCGATGATTGGGGCATATATTCACGATATTCAGCAGTTACAGGCCAAAATTAAAAGATGCTGGTTTGAACATATTCCACGAACAGTGAATAGCCTAGCCCATATTCTTGCAACGAAAATATTGAAGAAAAAGAGTGAAATTTACCTGATCGGAAGTGTCCCTGAGTATGCTGAGAATCTAAAGGAAAAGGAAAAATAGGGAGAACTAGGCTGAAAATGGAAATGAAGGACGTGAAAGAAGCAGGAAGTAGAAGGAAAGAGAGAAAGAAGAAAAACTAGACTGAAAAAGAAATGAAGAATGAGGAAGAAAGGGGAGGCTGAAACGGGATAATCAAAAATGTTAGGTGAATAGGCCTCCATTGGGAATTTGGAAGCGTCTAGAAGAAGAAACGGCAGATGAAGAGACAAGACGGCTGACCAGTTCTTCTGATTGGGCAAAATAAAGGTGCCATTAATATGGTTTCCAGATACTTCTATTTTTTGTTTTATTTGTTTTTGAAGTTTTTAGGGCGCTATTTACATTTTCGAGCCTCTTTTCTTAGGTTGATAATAAGCTGATAGGTATGTACCGTGTTTTAATTTATTTTTCATGGGTCGGAGACTTTTATCTAGGCCTTTCTTTTTTTATTTTCCTTGCTATGTATTTTGAATTACTTAAATAAAAGCCCAATATGAATTCAGTTTCAAAAAAATTAAAATTAATATATATACGAAAAATTATTTAGTACATTGCTAGTAGAGTTAAAAAGAACTTCACAAGCAAGAGTAAAACACTATCATGTTCTTAGATAATATTAAAAAAATTATAAATAAATCAAAATAGACATATCATTCAATTAACTCTACTAGCAATACACATAATAATATTTATATGAAAAAAATAATCAATGTTAAAGCTCGTTTCTATTTAGGGATCGATTATGAAATAATCTAGACCTAATGCATTTACTGCATAACGAAGGGTCTTAACAAAAACAAAACTTCATTAAAACATAGTGTTTTTCAAAAATAACTCTTCAATTTCTTTTAAATATGTTGAGGCAAGTTTGGCAGCAGTCATCATTGCACTTGGCATTATAACTTACTTTATTTGTTAGCATGTTTGACTAAAATATTTTAATTATTTGCTTGCATCTTTCTTAGGATTTATTTTGTAAATAATCTCGAGGTTATGATTGGAGTAAGCAAGGTTATTTTTCAAGGATTATAATGTAATCTACTTATCTTATATGATGAGATATACAATCCAAGAAAATATGAGTTGACTTTATAAAGATTTATCTCAATTCTTTATATCCTTATATTAGGGGTATTTGATTTGATGAGATTTGGGTAGATTGAAGGTTATTTTAGGGAGCTAAATTACTTTGTGAAATTGGATGCATCCTCTAAATATGAAAGCCTAGTTCAAACTTGAAAGAGGTGATTGTTGAGGAAATTTTGTGAGCAGTGAATGACTCATGCAATGCCATTGGTATTGTCTATTAATGTGCAACAATTTCATATATACAAATGATTCCTTTTTATACTTCTTTAAGCTTCTTCTTGAGTGAGAAATGGTCAATATAGTGTTATTAGTAAAATTCATATGTTTTAGTAATAACTAGTATTTTTGTAACACCCCTCGCTCGACCCGAGCTATGGAATGCTACATTCATTATCAGAACAACAATAGACAATTATGTAGCATTTAATCATTCAACATGTACAATTAAGTCTCAATCACATTCAATTTATGATAAACAATCATTTTCGCATCTTAAACGAGTTTACAAAAGCTCTTTTATCAACCCACGCATGAAATAGGACCAAATTGCAAAGTTTTGAAAATTCAAGACCGACATTGCAACTTTATCACTTCCATGTCGTGACGTCACCAAAACAGTAAGTCAAGTCGCGACTTCATACCATTAGACATCGCAAAACCACTTACTTTCGGTCAATGTTGCAATGAGGAAGGTTGATCATCGAGACGTGGCCCCTATTTTTGGCAAAAATGCTCAATTTGGTACTTAAAACAAAAGTTTCCAACCAACTCTTTCAATATGTTCACCAAATACCACTTTCACTTGGTTCAAAACATACTAAAACATGTCAAACAAGTTCAAACACTCAATTTCAACTTCTTAACAAGCAATCAGTACTTATTCATCAATTAGACCTAAACAATTTAATGTCATTAGGACTTAACATCCTAACCATCCGAATATCAATCTTTACCTATGTCATACCACATTGAAATATATCATTTCACTTAAATTACATATACTTATGTACATATACACATCTATAGCTTATAGGTCTTAAATACGAACTTCAACAATCAAGAATAAGCTACATTATCCAAGCATACTTCAAGGTACCAATTTTCAAACACACATTCATCTCATTCACTTACTACCTGAGCTGTCATTTTTACCTTAATATATGACATTCTACATGCTATACATATAGTTATAGATCATCACACCATTTAGCTTGAAAATACATATATTTCCAACACCATATGTAAATCAAAACACCAAAACAACATATCATATGTAATGGCTAAGTCAAATTTACCAAGTAGTAAACACATTCACATACTAAGTTACACACCAAGACTCTTATATACATGCCACAACCTTAGACTCAAAATGATCACATAACTACTGATTCAGTGATTGTGTGAGCTTCGAGACAATCCAACTTAACGATTTTCACAAGGTGACAATATACAAGTAAAGGAAAAATAAACAACGTAAGCATATAAGATGCTTAGTAAGTTCATATGTATAACACAGAGCTTACCTTATTCATGCCTAACATTTTTAAGTTACTTTAGCTTGGCACAACATTTGGCTAGACATGGCAATAAAAAACACCGACATTGTAAGCATTTACTTAAAATCAATACCATATGATACTACAAATACTTAACATGCCAATTCATATCACATTAGGTAACAATCTAAAATTCACATTTCATCGAGGGATAATATAATCACATATATGTCAAAGACATCACTCTAATCAATTTTTCATGCTCAATTCATTTTATTACTTTCCATTTGAATATCAAGTTCATTCTATCCCATTTCAATTTCTCATTTTTTATATAAACTATTTTGCCTAATAATTCTAGTAAATGAACTCGGATACATAAGTATCTACACCAACCCAGTTGCTCATTCGAGCTGAATATATAAACATATCAGGTTACCCATCTGGGCTTAAACCTTTATAACAACACATCAGGTTACTTGTCCGAGCTAAACCTGTGTCACATAACATTTGAGAATCCACAGAAAATGTTGGACCTCGATAACATTTGTAATAAATCCCGTACAAGCATGCACAAGACCCTATTGGCATGCCAATCATATCCTAACATTTACTAAGTTCACACGAGCATCTTTTATACATATAAACATCACAATTCAATTTAGTCATATTCTAACCTTTCAAACCAATTCACAACCAATTATTTCACAATCAAACATATATACACAAATTAAATACATAAAAACCTAAGAAAATAAATATCATATAAACTTACCTGATCAAAATGGAAAGCAAGTTGATTCTTTAGGGACTAATCAGCAATTTTAGTTTTTTCTCAATTAACTCCATTTTGATCAAATTCTTGATCTATATAATTATTTCATACAATCCATCAATACTAAACTTTTTCATAATATGTCATGACATTAATGAACCTATAAAATATCATTTTTTGATACCCTTAAAATTTTACATTTTATTCAATTTAGTTTATGAATTCGAAATACCCATAACTTCCAATTCTCAATTTTGATTTAAAATCCAACTTCACATACAATTATTAGGGACCCTCTACTTTCTATTTCTACTGAAATTTCACAAAATTTTTTGCATTTTATTCACTTTAGTCCTTATGTACAAAATTAACAATTAAACATTACAATCTAGTCCTTTTCGCCATCCAAGCTTAAAATATTTCAATTTCAAGCCTAATTCTTCAAGAAATCAACAATGATAACTTTCAAAAACTTTAATAGTTGTATGAATTGGTACATGAGCTAGATACCTCAAGCTGCCATAATCTCCAAAATATAGAAATTACAAGAAAATGACATGAATTCACCTTAAAATTGATAGTTGAATTTTTAAAAGCTTTGAAAACTCTTCTCCCTTTTGTTTTCTTAAGTTTCGATGGTTTGAATTTATGGAAGATGACAATCTTCCACTAAAATTCAAATATATACTTGTATTAATCTTTAATTAATTTAATTAACTTTATTGACTTAATTAATTAAACATAATTTTTAAGCTTAATTAAGCCTAAGTGCATGTGTCATCATCCATTAAGTCCTATTGTAAAATGGTTTAATTACCATTTTAAAATTTTGGTTAATTTCAATTTAATTCCCTAAACCTTCAGCCAATTAAAAACCTATAGCGATTGGACTTTTACAATTTAGTCCTTGTATCTTAATTAAGTAATTAATTGACAAAAAATGATGGACCAAACATTAATATTCTCTTATACAACTCTGCAAATATTCATATTTGATATTTATAAACCTGGTTTATGGAAATGGGATTCCAAAATTGCCTTTTCTGACAACATTGAACATTGGGTTGTTATAATTTTAGTGTTCTTTTATTATTCTTAGTGTTATTTTGACATTGTGAATAAAATAAAACTTACTTGGTGCTTAAATGTGCATGTAGAAGAGCTAAAGTCGGCATGATGGATGACAAGTGCAAGTTTGGAAGCAATGTTGTGCAAAATAGAAACAAGTCACAACATCATAGTATGTGCAGTCGCGATATAACTGACCATTCATGCTATGAAGTTAAATTAGAAGACAAACTCACAACATCAAGGAGGATAACGTTGTGACTTCACGTACTATTTGTCTCCTTGGAGTTGAAAATTAAGGGAGAAAGTTGCGACATCAGAAGAGCCAACAGCATGACGTCACTCATTAAGGTGCCAAAGATGTTGAAGTTAGAGACATATGTCACGACATTATATCATGAGATGTTGTGATATCATTATGATCTTGAAGGGAAAGGAGAAGTAACTTGTCAATTTCGAATTTGTGAAGCATGATGTTGTGACATTAATCAAACTTATAGATAAATTTAACAGTTATTGAAGAGAATTTTATGAAATTTTGGCACAAAATCATGCCTAATGTCACCACATTGCATTATAATCGATGGTAGACTTATCATTTGACCAACTTAAGCCCTTTTACTATATACATCAACTATGTATAAAATTTTAAAAAAACAGTAGAGAAATTTAGAAGAAAATTAGAAATAATTTTAGAGTCAAGAAGGATATTACTGGTTTTTCTTATTGAGTAGCTACATTTTCTTTGTTTTGAAGTTGATGATGCAAGTGTAAAGAATTCATTGAAGCATTTTTTGTTTAGAAATTGAGTTTACCTTTAATCGATGAGCATTTCTAAATTATGTCCTTAATTTTTTACATCTTATTAACATGATGTTTAGAATGACGAATGTTTTGTTTGTGAATTCTACGATGAACTAAATTGTTTAACGGTTGATTGTGAAGTTAGGTACTGATTAATATTAAAAAGCACGTGTTTAATGGTTGGTCTTGTTATTCAATTGAATTAAGGAGCTTAGTAAAATATAATTGACGACTCTATTTAAAAATTAGGTAAATGAGATCGGAAGGAGATTTTACTGAGTAAAACTTAATTTGGTTTTGCCTAATGGTGAGAACGAGAGGTGAATCATTAATTAAATGAGACCGAGAGGAGACTTCAATTTAAATATAGTAATTTTGTTAAACATTAAGCTTATGTCCTGCTTAATAGATAATTAGTTGAACAATTAATCATCACATTATTCCTTGTGTTTAAGAAAGAAGATCATTTAGATTAGATCGCTTATATATTTTTATAGTTCAATTTTATGTTAATGCATGACTCGATTGCACTAATAATCCTAAGTTCTAGTAGATAGGGCCTAGTAGGAATAGTGGTTGCGAGACCACAAATCTGAAGTAGAAATATGTGTTTTATGATTCTTATGAGGCTTATGAGGTGTTTTTATAATTGTGTGAAAATTTCATGAAGAAATTTTATTATTTAGTGATCAAATTGTCCATTAGGACTAAATTGCAAAGATTAGAAAATATGAGATTCTAGAAGATTTAAGTATGAAATAGAATCATAAAAATTACTAAAGGTCCTTATTTAGCAATAAGACCATTATAAAGATGGACAAAAATAGACATGGGAAGGAAAAATCTTAAGAAAGGGGTCTTAAGGGCAATTTGGTCATTTGGTTAATTAATGAATTAAAAAGGAAAATAAGTCAAAAATGGTGTCCATCTTCTCCAAGCTTGGCCAAAAATCACAAGAGCATCATAGTTAGGGTTTCTTCAACTTCCAAGCCTGATAGTAAGTGCATCCTAGCCCCGTTTTTAATGTTCTCCATATTTTTGAGATCCTCGTAGCTCGATTTAACTATTTCTAGCTATATTTTGAGCTAGGGTTTATGTTCAAAAATTTACACATGTATGACATGCATGTATTTTGATGTTTTATGGAAGAATATGGAAGTTTTATGTATGATAAACATCTTTTTCTAAGTGATTTTCATGAAAAATGCATAAAAGGGACCAAATTGTAAAAGTTGTAAAAATGGTCATACATGAGTGAAATAGTGGAAATTGGGGGCTATTGTAGTTAAGAAAATAATTCGGCTAGGCTTAAAATACAAGAAAGTTGAATAAAAATCATTTTACGAGCCTATGGGCAAAAGTGTAATTATGTGAAAGTTTAGGGGAAATTTGTAATTTTGCAAAAGTATGATTCATGAGCCAGTTTAGTCAATGTGAGTATTAAACAAGTGAAATTTTTATTATAGATCAAGAAACGCGAAGCCCAGATCGAAACAGAGGCAAGAACAAGATTGTGGACTAAATCGAATATCTACACACGTTTTGAGTATCGATGTAAGTTTGTGTGAAATTAAAGCTTCATAGTATTTTTATATTTTAAATTGCTTGATATTATGACAAAGAATATCATATCTATGAAAATCGACTAATGATGCCTCGATGAGAAAATGATGAGAATATGTCAAGTTGAAGTCTCGATTGAAGATTTAGAATAACGAGGATACCTATGTCATAACGTGAGACAAGGAAGGTCCCATATAAGACCATGTCTAGGACATGGCATCAGCATCGAATAAGGAAGGTCCCCGTGTAAGACCACGTCTGGGACATAGCTTCGGCACCAAATGAAGATCTCGTGTAAAACCATGTCTAGGACATGGCATCGACATTTATGTACGATCTCGTATAATACCATGTCTGGGACATGGCATCGACATCGAGATAAGAGATCTGGTGTAAGACCATATGTGGGATATGGCATCAGCATCAAGAGGTGATCCCATATAAGACCATATCTCGGATATGGCACTGGCATCGTGATACATGTATGATGAGATTGAGTATCCTCCGGTATTCCGAGTACCTCAACAGGCAAAAGAGCTAAGTATGTAAAGATGATAAAGAGTTAAGTTATACAAGGATTGTAACATCCCGAAATAGGGCCTAAACGGAACAGTGGTTGTGAAACCACAAATCCGAGATAGAAAACTTTATTTTGATTAATTTTTATGATTTACTAATTGATTGGATGCATGTGTTAGAGTATTGATAGAAAATTATATGAAATTCTTGTCTGATTTGCTTATTAGGGTTAAATTGTAAAAGTTGATAAATGAGAGTTCTATATACTAAAGGATTTAATTGAAGAGCATAATTGAAGTAGAGGTCCTTAAATGGTAATTATACCATTAGGCTTTCATGGACAAAAATGGACAAATATAGGTAGAAAGAACCAAAGTTTTTAATGAAGGGTAATTTAGTCATTTGGTAATAAAAAGAAATTAAAAGGGAAAAAGATGGCAAAGTATGATCATCTTCTTCCTTAGGACGAAACTTCAAGGGGGGGGACTCCATAGCTAGGGTTTCCAAGCTTCCAAGCTCCATAGTAAGTCAATCCAAGCCCCGTTTTTCATGTTCTTTACGTTTTTGGAATCCCGGTAACTTGGTTTAGCTTATTCTAGCAATAATTTAACTTAGGGTTCATATTTGGAAAAATACCCTTAGGTGAAATGTGTTTATTTTGATGTTTTATGATAGAATATGAAGGCTAAAATTTTGTTAAACAACTTTTGCTAAGCGATTTTACGTAAAAACGAGTAAAATGACATAATCGGTAAAAATATCTAATGTTCATAAGTACATGTTAGAGTGAGAATTTGATGTTGCCATAGAAGGGGAAAATGTTCAGCATGTCCTAAAATTTAAGAAAATAGGATGAAGCTTATTTTTCGAGCCTAGGGGCAAAATTGTAATTTTGTGAAAGTTAGGAGGCAAAAACGTAATTTTGCCATAATGTGATTTTTGGATTGAATTAAATAATGTAAATATTAAATAAGCTAAATGTGTTATTATAGATCGAGAAGAACGTGGAATCGATCTTGAACGAGGGAAAGGAAAAGTTAAGGACTAAATTGCAAATTTCGTCATATTTTGCACTGAGGTAAGTAGTATGTAAATAATTCATTATTTTTATTGATGTTTTATATTTTAGCATGTTTAATGTATTGTATCTGATTTTTGGATCATAATTGACTATTGAAAGAATGAAATAAAGTGTTAAAAAGTGAGGTTATTTCCGTTTGAACCTTCGGAATCGAAAGATGTAATTGGCATGTAGCTAGGTCACATGAGTGGTACTAAGTGTAGGCCACTATGTGCACAAGAGAGCTACAAGAGATTTTGTATACGTAGCTAGGTCACATGTGTGGTGCCGAGAGTACGCCATGTGTACAAGAAAGCTATATGTAGCTAGGTCACATGTGTGGTATATGGTGTGAGCCACTATGTGTACAAGAGAGCTACGAGAAGGCTAGGTCATATGAGTGGTGCTAAGTGAAGGCCACCATATGTACAAGAGAGCAAGAACTATGAGTACAATCGAGCTAGGTCACATGAGTGGTACTGGGTGAAGGCCACTATGTGTACAAGAGAGCTTCGATTTCAAAGGTGGGCTGTGTGCGAAACCACCGCATATTCGTTATTATTCCGAAGCGTTCAACGGGAAAACTGACTAAATGAAATTATGTGAGATGTTGTAGTGATAAGTATATGTATATGTATGGATAATGTATGAGCAATATGCTCAATATGTAATTGGAAATTTGAATGATTGTTATAGGTAAGTAATGAACACAACTAAAGTGAGAGAAAGCAAAATTTTACAATAAAACTGTTTTGGACAGCAGCAGTGAGGTGAATTTGAAAAGTCACCAAACATGGTAGAAATTGAATTATAAGTTGCATGAGACATTTTTTTAAATCTTATTGAGTCTAGTTGTATACAAAAGAAACAGAGAAAGCAAAGGATTGGTATATTTTGAGAGATTTAGATTTTTGTGAGACTGGTTCGGAGTAATTTCGGGATCCCCTGTTCTGACTTGGAAAAATCATTGAGAATTGTACAAAACTAATATTGGGACATAATTTATATGATTAGATTCCTTATTGAGTCTATTTTTATAAGAAGCAAACTAGAACATCATTTGAATTATGTACAAAAAGATAACTAAATTTTAGCAAAGAATGGTCAGAATTGTCAGACAGCAGAATAGGGGAGATTTTGAAGAATAAACTGTACTAATTGGCTAAACCAAAAATTCCAAAATTTTTATGGTAAAAATATATGTGAATCTAGTTTCAGGGAAAATTTACGGATCTTAATTTGAAGTTTTGTAGCTCCAGATAAAAATAATTTAGTGACTATGACTCGAATAGACAGCTTGCTTCGAATTTTGAATTAATAGTGACTTTGAATGTAGATATGATTGTGTTATCTTGTAAACATATTAAATCCATTATCTATTATTTATATACTTACTTACTAAGCTATATGCTTACTCTCTCTTTTTTTTTCTTTGTTCTATAGTGTCATCAAGCTAGCTCGAGATTTGGTAATCGTCGGAGATCCATCCACACTATCAGCCTTCTTTTGGTATTTTGAAAACAATATTTTGGGAATTTTGGCATGTATAGAAGGCTTAATTGTTTTGTTATTTGTAATAACAACTGATTATTTTGCTTATGGGTATTGACGACTATCTATGGAAAAAGTTTTAAATTTATACGGATTTTACATTTTAAATTTTATGTGATAGTATGAATCATGTCGATAATGCCTCGTACCTGTTCCGCGACGGACACAGGTGAGGGATGTTACATTTAGTGGTATCAGAGCTAAAGTTTAGTCAGTTCTCGGACTAACATAGAGTGTGTAAAAGTCTAGCTATACATGCCATAAATATATTGTGATAGTGTGATGACTCCTGACAATTTAAAATGTTTTTTTATATAGTCAATGGATCCCGACCGAAGCCATCACGCGGCGATCTTTGAAAAGTAACGCGCCAGCTTTCGCTCAAGGGACCGTGCCAGTATAAAATAGATCTGAAACACGTGGACAAGGAGAGGGGGCTCGGGAAGCCTTCCTCCAAATGATGAGTAAGCGGTATCTTGAGTTTATTCAAGCAAATCCGAATGCTCAACCTCCTCCACCCCCTCCCATACCTCAGACGGTTCCCGTAACTCCCCAGGGCATGGATTTGGTAAGAATGAACAAGCCTCCAGTCAATAAAATTAGAAAGCAAGGAGCAGAAGAGTTTAGAGCAAATATTGATTATGATCCTGAGAAAGCAGAGTTTTGGCTTGAAAACTCTATACGTGTATTTGATGAGCTCTCTTGTACACCAGAGGAGTGTTTAACATGTGCTGTATCACTTCTGAGAGATTCAGCCTATCATTGGTGGAAAACTTTAGTAGCAGTCGTGCCAAAAGAAAGGATCACTTGGGATTTCTTCCAGGAAGAATTTAGAAAGAAATATATAAGTCAGCGATTTATTGATCAGAAATGGAAGGAGTTCCTTGAATTGAAGTAGGGCAAGATGTCGGTGGCAGAGTACGAGCGCGAATTTGTTAGACTTAGTAAGTATGCCCAGGAGTGTGTGTCCACCCAGGCTATTATGTGCAAGAGATTCGAAGATGGGCTTAATGAGGACATTAAAATGTTTGTGGGAATTCTTGAGCTGAAAGAATTTGTGGTATTGGTCGACCGAGCCCTTAAAGCTGAGGAATTAAACAAAGAAAGAAAGAAAGCTGCTATCAAGGCTTGGGATACAAGAAAGAGACTGATGAGCAAGTCGTCCCAATTTCAATCAAAGAAATTCAAAGAGATGAATCCTCGATTTACTGTTTCAGCGGGACATTCGCACCGAGACCGTGGGAGATCATATCCGGGTCCTAAAACTCAAGCTACTTCAGTGGCAAGTGTGGGCAATGTGAAGTCTAGTAAACCCGAGTGTCAGCATTGTGGAAGGCAACATTTTGGTGAGTGTTGGGGAACTGGTCGAGCTTGTTTCAGGTGTGGTTCTCGCGAGCATTTTATTAAAGATTGTCCGGAGGGAGCTAAGGAAGAGAAATTTCACAGTGCTAGATAGATTAACACTGCTAATAGAGGTAGACCTTCGAGAAATACTGGAAGTGGAGCTAGCAGTAAAAGTGTGATGAAAGACCCAGCCACGAGATCAGAAGCTAGAACACCTTCTAGGACATATGCCATCTGAGCTCGTGATGAGGCATCCTCCTCCAATGTAATTACGGGTATATTTTCTCTACATGATATTAATGTTGTTGCTTTGATTGATCCGGGTTCGACCCATTCCTATGTTTGCTTGAAATTGATGCCTAGTATAAGTATGCCTATAGAATCTACAGAATTTGTGATTAAAGTATCAAATCCATTAGGCAAGCATGTGTTAGTAGATAAAGTATGTAAAAATTGCCCTTTAATGATTAGAGGTCATTGTTTCCCGGTCGACCTCATGCTATTGCCATTTGACGAGTTTGATGTGATTCTTGGTATGGATTGGCTAACTGCACATGATGTGATAGTGAATTGTGAGAAGAAATTCATCGAGTTGAAATGTGAAACTGGTGAAATCCTTCGGGTTAACTCAGATGAGTCAGATAGTTCATTTGCTATGATTTCTATTATGTCTGCTCAGAAATGTTTGAGAAAAAGGTATGAAGCTTATCTTGCTTTTGTGTTAAACACTAAAGATTCAGAGCTGAAAATTGAGTCAATGCCAGTAGTATGCGAGTATCCAGATGTGTTTCCGGAAGAATTACCAGGCTTGCCTCCTATTAGAGAAGTGGAGTTTGGTATTGAGTTGATTCCAGGTACCACACCCATCTCTATTGCTCCATATAGAATGGCCCCATTGGAATTGAAAGAATTGAAAGCTCAGCTGCAAGAATTAACTGATAAAAGCTTTGCAAGACCTAGTTATTCACCCTGGGGTGCACCAGTCCTATTTGTGAAAAAGAAAGACGGTTCGATGAGATTGTGCATAGACTATCGGCAACTTAACAAGGTAACAATAAAGAACAGGTATCCACTACCTAGAATTGATGATTTATTTGATCAATTGAACATTCAAGATTTCTTGGCCCACTATTGGCCAAACCACCTGAAGGGAGCCACTGTGTTCTCTAAGATAGATTTGAGGTCCGGATACTACCAGTTGCGAGTTAAAGAGTCAGATGTTCCGAAAACTGCTTTCCGGACTAGGTACGGTCATTATGAGTTCCTTGTGATGCCATTTGGCTTGACTAATGCTCCTGCCATTTTCATGGACTTAATGAACCAAATATTCAGACCTTACTTGGATAAGTTTGTAGTCGTGTTTATTGATGATATCTTAATTTATTCTCATGATGAGACTGAGCATGCAGAGCATTTGAGAACTGTCTTACAAACTTTGAGAGATAACCAGTTGTACGCCAAATTTAGTAAAAGTGAGTTCTAGCTTCAAGAAGTTGGATTCCTGGGACACATCGTCTCAGGTGAAGGCATTAGAGTTGACCCGAGCAAGATCTCAGCCATTGTTGAGTGGAAGCCTCCGAGGAATGTATCTGAGGTTAGAAGTTTTTTGGGATTAGCTGGTTATTATAGACGATTTGTAGAGGGATTTTCCACAATAGCTACCCCATTGACGAGATTGCTACAAAAAGATGTCAAATTTGACTGGACTAAGAAATGTCAGCAGAGTTTTGACAAGTTAAAGGCATTGTTGACTGAAGCTCCTGTCTTAGTACAACCAGAACCAGGTAAAGAGTTTGTGGTCTACAGTGATGCATCTTTGAATGGATTGGGTTGTGTATTTATGCAGGAAGGTAAAGTAATTGCTTATGCCTCTAGACAGCTAAAACCACATGAGAAAAATTATCCGACGCATGATTTAGAGCTAGCTGCTATTGTATTTGCTCTGAAAATTTGGAGACATCACTTGTATGGCGAGAAGTGCCTAATATTCACTGATCATAAAAGCTTGAAATACTTGATGACTCAGAAAGACTTGAACCTGAGGCAAAGAAAATGGTTAGATTTGATTAAAGATTATGAGTTAGTAATCGATTACCATCCGGGTAAAGCAAATGTTGTTGCTGATGCCTTGAGTAGAAAATTTTTATTCGCATTGAGAGCTTTGAATACTAACTTGGCTTTATCAGATGACGGTTTCATTATAGCTGAGTTGAGAGCTAAACCGATGTTTCTTGAAGAAATCCATGAAGCTCAGAAAAATGACAGTGAGTTGCAAGCTAAAAGAGCTCAGTGCAAGTCAGGTGTAGAGTCTGATTTTTAGATCGGTTCTAATGGTTGTTTGTTGTTCAGAGATAGAGTATGTGTACTGAAGAATGACGAGCTTATTCAGAAGATCCTACAGGAAGCACATAATAGTTCTTTTTCTATTCACCCAGGTAGTACAAAGATGTATAATGATTTGAAGAAAATGTATTGGTGGGTAGGAATAAAAAGAGATATTTCAGAGTTTGTTTCTAGATGCTTGATCTGTCAGCAAGTAAAAGCCGAACATCAGGTACCTTCAGGTTTATTGCAGCCTGTGTTAGTCCCTGAGTGGAAATGGGACCGAGTTACTATGGATTTTGTTATAGGACTGCCGTTGACACCGAGAAAGAAAAATGCAGTATGGGTTGTAATTGATAAGCTAACGAAGTCGGCTCATTTTATCCCAGTTCGTATGGATTATTCACTAGATAAGTTGGCTGAATTATATATCTCAGAGATAGTTAGACTACATGGGGTACCATTATCGATCATTTCAGACAAAGATCCGAGCTTTACTTCACGGTTTTGGCAGAAGTTACAGGAAGCTTTGGGCACAAAGTTGAGTTTTAGTACAGCTTTTCATCCTCAGACCGATGGTCAGTCAGAGAGAGTAATTCAGGTGCTTGAGGATATGCTTAGATGCTGTGTATTAGAATTTCAAGGCAGTTGGGAAAAGTATTTACCATTAGTAGAGTTTGCTTACAATAATAGTTATCAGTCGAGTTTGAAGATGGCACCTTATGAGGCTTTGTATGGACGTAAATGTCGTACACCTTTATATTGGACAGAACTTAAGGAAAATCACATTCATGGGGTCGATTTAGTTAAAGAAACATAAGAGAAAGTAAAAGTCATCAGAGATTGCTTGAAAGTAGCTTCAGATAGACAGAAGTCATATGCAGATTTGAAGAGAAAAGAGATTGAGTATCAAGTTTGTGACAAAGTGTTTTTGAAGGTATCCCCATGGAAGAAAGTTCTCAGATTTGGCAAGAAAGGCAAACTAAGTCCACGATTTATTGGGCCATTTGAGGTTACAGAGAGAGTTGGGCCATTAGCATATCGGTTAGCCAGATATGACTTACGAAGAGGAACCAGTTAAGATTTTAGCTCGAGAGGTCAAGCAACTAAGGAACAAAAGTATCACACTTGTCAAAGTATTATGGAATAGACATGGGGTAGACGAGGCTACATGGGAGCTCGAAGAGTCTATGCGAAAACAGTACCCAAACCTTTTCACAGGTAAGATTTTCGGGGATGAAAATCCCTAAAGGGGGGAGAAATGTAACATCCCGAAATAGGGCCTAAACGGAATAGTGGTTGTGAAACCACAAATCTGAGATAGAAAACTTTATTTTGATTAATTTTTATGATTTACTAATTGATTGGATGCATGTGTTAGAGTATTGATAGAAAATTATATGAAATTCTTGTCTAATTTGCTTATTAGGGTTAAATTGTAAAAGTTGATAAATGAGAGTTCTATATACTAAAGGATTTAATTGAAGAGAATAATTGAAGTAGAGGTCCTTAAATGGTAATTATACCATTAGGCTTTCATGGACAAAAATGTACAAATATAGGTAGAAAGAACCAAAGTTTTTAATGAAGGGTAATTTAGTCATTTGGTAATAAAAAGAAATTAAAAGGGAAAAAGATGGCAAAATATGATCATCTTCTTCCTTAGGACGAAACTTCAAAGGGGGGACTCCATAGCTAGGGTTTCCAAGCTTCCAAGCTCCATAGTAAGTCAATCCAAGCCAGTTTTTCATGTTCTTTACGTTTTTGGAATCCGGTGAACTTGGTTTAGCTTATTCTAGCAATAATTTAACTTAGGGTTCATATTTGGAAAAATACCCTTAGGTGAAATGTGTTTATTTTGATGTTTTATGATAGAATATGAAGGCTAAAATTTTGTTAAACAACTTTTGCTAAGCGATTTTACGTAAAAACGAGTAAAATGACATAATCGGTAAAAATATCTAATGTTCATAAGTACATGTTAGAGTGAGAATTTGATGTTGCTATAGAAGGGGAAAATGTTCAGCATGTCCTAAAATGTAAGAAAATAGGATGAAGTTTAGTTTTCGAGCCTAGGGGCAAAATTTTAATTTTGTGAAAGTTAGGGGGCAAAAACGTAATTTTGCCATAATGTGAGTTTTGGATTGAATTAAATAATGTAAATATTAAATAAGCTAAATGTGTTATTATAGATCGAGAAGAACGTGGAATCGATCTTGAACGAGGGAAAGGAAAAGTTAAGGACTAAATTGCAAATTTTATCATATTTTGCACCGAGGTAAGTAGTATGTAAATAATTCATTATTTTTATTGATGTTTTATATTTTAGCATGTTTAATGTATTGTATCTGATTTTTGGATCATAATTGACTATTGAAAGAATGAAATAAAGTGTTAAAAAGTGAGTTATTTCCCGTTTGAACCTTCGGAATCGAAAGATGTAATTGGCATGTAGCTAGGTCACATGAGTGGTACTAAGTGTAGGCCACTATGTGCACAAGAGAGCTACAAGAGATTTTGTATACGTAGCTAGGTCACATGTGTGGTGCCGAGAGTACGCCATGTGTACAAGAAAGCTATATGTAGCTAGGTCACATGTGTGGTATATGGTGTGAGCCACTATGTGTACAAGAGAGCTACGAGAAGGCTAGGTCATATGAGTGGTGCTAAGTGAAGGCCACCATATGTACAAGAGAGCCAGAATTATGAGTACAATCGAGCTAGGTCACATGAGTGGTACTAGGTGAAGGCCACTATGTGTACAAGAGAGCTTCGATTTCAAAGGTGGGCTGTGTGCAAAACCACCGCATATTCGTTATTATTCCGAAGCGTTCAACGGGAAAACTGACTAAATGAAATTATGTGAGATGTTGTAGTGATAAGTATATGTATATGTATGTATAATGTATGAGCAATATGCTCAATATGTAATTGGAAATTTGAATGATTGTTATAGGTAAGTAATGAATACAACTAAAATGAGAGAAAGCAAAATTTTACAATAAAACTGTTTTGGACAGCAGCAGTGAGGTGAATTTGAAAAATCACCGAAAATGGTAGAAATTGAATTATAAGTTGCATGAGACATTTGTTTAAAGCTTATTGAGTCTAGTTGTATACAAAAGAAACAGAGAAAGCAAAGGATTGGTGTATTTTGAGATATTTTAGATTTTTGTGAGACTGGTTCGGAGTGATTTCGAGATCCCCTGTTCTGACTTGGAAAAATCATTGAGAATTGTACAAAACTAATATTGGGACATAATTTATATGATTAGATTCCTTATTGAGTATATTTTTAGAAGAAGCAAACTAGAACATCATTTGAATTCTGTACAAAAAGATAACTAAATTTTAGCAAAGAATGGTCGGAATTGTCAGACAACAGAACAGGGGAGACTTTGAAGAATAAACTGTACTAATTGGCTAAACCAAAAATTCTGAAAATTTTATGGTAAAAAGATATGTGAATCTAGTTTCAGGGAAAATTTACGGATCTTAATTTGAAGTTTTGTAGCTCCAGATAAAAATAATTTAGTGACTTTGAATGTAGATATGATTGTGTTATCTTGTAAACATATTAAATCCATTATCTATTATTTATATACTTACTTACTAAGCTATATGCTTACTTTCTCTTTTGTTTTTCTTTGTTCTATAGTGTCATCAAGCTAGCTCAGGATTTGGTGATCGTCGGAGATCCATCCACACTATCAGCCTTCTTTTGGTATTTTGAAAACAATATTTTGGGAATTTTGGCATGTATAGAAGGCTTAATTGTTTTGTTATTTGTAATAACAACTGATTATTTTGCTTATGGGTATTGACGACTATCTATGGAAAAAGTTTTAAATTTTTACGGATTTTACAGTTTAAATTTTGTACAGTAGTATGAATCATGTCCGGTAATGCCTCGTACCCTGTTCCGGCGACAGACCTGGGTGAGGGGTGTTACAAGGATGACAAAGAGTCCCACTTAAGTTAAAGAGGATAATGATTTAATTTTACGTTCAAAATAGCATAAGTGCTAAATTATGTGCTGAAGTGGTACAGGTACCATGAGTAAAATACGAGTTATGGAAACCATAATGTGATGGGTAAGAATAAGTATGAGTAAGTATGTCAAAGTACTTGAGAACTTGTGATGTTATTATTTTATGAGATGAATAAATTTTACTATAAGGACATATATTACTATTTTAATTCATTCAAACTTACTAAGCTATATGCTTACTCCTCTCTTTTCCTTCATCCTTGTAGTATCGCCAAGCTAGCTCGGGGATCGTAAAACGTCGGAGCTCAGATCACACTATCAATCATTCTTTTGGTATAGTGAAGTTGATTTATTTTGAGTATGGCATGTATAGGAATTTGGTCATCTTGTGTTATGTCATATTTGGAAGCCAAAGTGTTGGCTACTAATGTTACACACTCATTTTGTAAATGGCCATTGGGAAATTGGCCAATATTTTTCAAGTTTCATATATTTAATGATGGTGAGTTTATGAAGTGAAAGTTCATGCAATTGATGGAGTGAAATATGAAGTGTATGAATGATGATTAGTATTTCTTCATAGTGTATTATTGCCATGTTACGTGTTGCTTCTGTTGCTATATGTGTGTTTATGTTTCAGGGTGGCAATTGGCTTGGAAATAGCCTTCTAATTGTCCACACGGGTAGATACATGGGTGTGTTTAGGCCGTGAGTGACACACGGTCAGCCCCATGGTGTCATGATAGGCCGTGTGTCCCCTGCATCAAATTTACGAGAATTCGATTCGTCACACGGGCCAACACACGGGCGTGTGCCTAGGCATGTGCCCCTTAAGAGGTTGCTGACGTCATAAACAAAATACCCAGGTTTTTCACACACAGGTGAGAACATGGGCGTGTCTAGGCTGTGTGAAGGACACAGGTCATTGACACGGGCGTGTGTTGTAACAGCCCGATTCTAGCCCCAATCGGAACGGTGATTTCGGGACCACGAATCCAAGTCGGAAAAATTTTTAAGTATTATTTTCTGAGTTAATTGTGTGTGAATTAGCATGTGTGCAAGTTTCATATAAAAATTTGAGTGTTTGTGTGCTTAATTAAATAAAAGGACGTAATTACATAAAATGAAAATTTGATGGTTAGTTGTGATAGTGCTAATTTGAGAGTGGCTTTTTAATGTTGAATCCTTAAAGGGCAAATAGCCCATTTTGTATAGTGGTGGACGGCACTAAGCTTTAATAAAGCATTTTATATTTGTTTTCTTTATAAATCAAGCTTATATTAATATTTATGTATTTTATAATAACATTAAAATAATAAAAACATAAAAGAACATTTGCATGTTCATCTTTTTGGGTGCATTTGACCGAAACTAAAAGGATAAAAGTAGAGAAAAAGCTTCAAAGGGTTTCGATATTACTTAGGCTTGATTAAGGTATGATTTAGCTTTAGTTTTTGATAATTTTTATATTTTTGAGATCGTTGCTATGTGATTTAGCTAGCCCATACTCGAATTTTTGATTTGGTTGTGTAGTTCGTGTATTGTCATTGATGGAGATTTGATGTTTGTGTTATTTAATGGTAGAAAATGATATTTGTATGCTAGATTAACAAGTTTATCTTTAAAACTATTGATGAAATTTAGTAATATGGATTGAATGATAAAAATAAATTTTTGTAAGGACTAAATGGCAAAATAAATGAAAGGAGTGAGTTTATATAGGGACTATAAGTATTCGGCCCTCAATAAGTGTGGTTAAATTTTAGATATTTTGTGTTTTGAGCAATAGGGACTAAATTGTAAAAATTTTAAATGTCAGGGGTAAAATGGTAATTTGCATAATTATGTTTTTTGGATTAAATTGAATGAAATATATTTGAATGAGCTTAATTTGGAATTATTTAGATCAAGAACAAAAAGAAACGGGATTGGATCGGGGAAAGGCAAAGTTGAACGAATAGCCGGGAAATCTTAATCCGTCGACTTCCGAGGTAAGTTTTTAAGCAATCGGATTGAATTAAATTTTATTCTATATTAAAAGGCATATATTTAAGTGAGGTAATAGGTTTAATTTAAAAATGCCGAATGTGGCATGAGAAAATTATCATGAAATAGCCAAATGTGGGCTAATATATATTTGTGTATACATAAGTCTTGATTAACTGGGTTGGACGATTAAATTTACATGTGTTAAAGGATAGATATTTTTTTATAAATAAATGAAATTAGAGTGGTGATGTAATTGATCATATGGATATATATATGTATATAATTGGTGTTGCCGAATATGATAGTATTATAGGAGAAATGAGTTATTTGTGAACCTTTAATTATATGTGTATATATGAATGAATCTGAGAACATATGTGTATTTCATAATAAGGAGAAAATGGATTGATGGCACTATGTGTGCGAGTTATTATACCGAGCACTGTGTATGTGAGATCAGTTATCTGGCACTATGTGTGCGAGCTTATATACCGGGCACTATATGTGCGAAATCAGTCGTATGGCACTATGTGTGCGGAAAATAAGTAATGGCACTAAGTGTGCGATACATTACTAGTGAATGGTACTTTGTGCGCTCCTTATCAATGTAACGGCACTAAGTATGCGATACGTTACATATACTGCTCTATGTGTGCGGATTTGCAGATTCCTCAGCTATATAAATTTAATAATATAGGTGATCGAAAGGTGATATTTTGGTAAGTGATGTTTATCAATTGAATAACTTAGAACTAATGAGGTAAGTGTTCTTGTATATGAAATTATAGAAATGAGATATGGTCATTAATATTTGAATTTGGTTGACTTGGATAAATGGATCATGAATATTCAGTTTAAGACATATCGAATTTGGGGATTGTTTATAGAGATATATTTATTGTGTTATTGATTGTGAGTTCGAGAAAACCAAATTGTATTTATTAAACTTGTAAAATGTTTTGATATACATTTTCCATTGCTTATAACTTACTAAGCTGAGATAGCTTACCGTTATTTTCCATTGACTATTTTATAGATTTTGAAGGCTAGTTCGTGCTCGGGGATCTTCGTTAATGTCATTCGCACTATCACCTAAATTTGGTATTCTATAAGTTGTATCTCTTTTGAAACAAATGGCATGTATAGGCTATATTTCTTAGGTTGTGTTCAAATTATATGTATATATATGTATATGCCATGCGAAAATGGCTATGCTTTTATGTTTGAGTTGGTTTGATCATGTTTAATTATGGAATTATTATTTGAGTATATTGGTTTATATATTAAAAGTCTAGTTTGAAAGTTATTTCATAATGTGTTATATGTAAATTTTGAACTCATGGAATTGGTTGAATATAGTATATAAGACATTGGGTTGATAAAAATGTTTTTGGCATAATTATTTGAATGTATTAATATGATTAGACTAGAATGAAATAGGTCACATTTTGTGTATGTCATTATCAAAGGTGATACATTAATGAGCAAATTGATGTGTATTAATTTATACACATTCAGCCATGACCTGTTTTAGTTTGGAGCTTAAATTCTCCCTTTTGAGTGATATAGTATGTTCGCCCATGAGATATAAATGGCTAAATCATTGATGTAATATCATGTTAAGATGTGCTTATGATGGTATATATATAATGAACAATGCCGAATGTGATAAGAAATTATGGGATAAATGAGTTGGTTTGAAATTTATATTTATGGTATATTTGAATGTGAGATAAGTAGATAGGATAATGATATAATCGTATGTGGTATTGAAATGATCAAAAGTAATGCACATGTTCAGTAATGATATATGTTTGAATGTATTGTTGATAATAGAAATGAAATGAGTAAATAAGTACCATATACCTAATTGGTTTTTGCTTTTAAATGACCGATTGAATAGTAATTTGCTAGTTGAATGAAATTAGTTTTTAGTTGATGTTAATGATATTATCCATGATATGTAAGTTAATATTTTAATATTAGATGGGATATACATGTTTATTTGTGATATTATGAATTGGTACACATTTATCAAAGTAATAGTTTTTAAGAGGTGCACTGACTTGGGTTTGGTTTAGTAACGCCTGTAACCCTAATCTGGCGACGGATATGGGTTAGGGGTGTTACATGTGTCCGGCCGTGTAAAAACCCCTATAGGTTCAAAATGAAAAATAAATTCCACACGGGCTAAGGACATGGGCGTGTGTGACCACACGGCCTGCCCACACGAGCGTGTTCCATTTCACACGGGCGTGTGGCCCTGTTTAGGCAAAAAATTTTCTAAGAGCGCAAAAGTTTTCGGATTAATTCTGAAACCTCCCGAATGTGTGTTTAGGGCCTCGTAGGCCCATAAGAAAGATGTTATGTATATGAATGAAAATTTTTAAGTTAGAACAAAATTTTATGGCCCAATGTTGTATGTTTAAACAAGTTAAGTCCGGTAATGCCCTCGTACCCGGTTCCAGCGTTGAACATGGGTAAGGGGTGTTACAGGATCCATCTAAAGGTCGATCTTAAATAAGATATTTATTTACATGTAGGTGTACAATCATATTATAATGTTCAACAAAAATGACATTAGCGGCTATTGGGAATAAACTCGATATAGCAACGAACAAGTAAAATAACGAAGAAATTTGTAACACCCATAACCCGTACCCGTCGTCAGATTAGGGTTACAACGTATTACCGTATAATCCAGAACAATCAATAATAGATAGAATCAAGTTGCCAATCTAATTAACATAATTTTATAATAATTTAGATTGGAGTAATACATACATTTATGGGCCTTAAATCGAACTTATGTAGCCTTAAAAATAGTTTGGGAACAATCAGGGACTAATTCGAAGCAAAACAGAAAGTTCAGGTAAACACTGAAAAATTTTAAAATAGGGGTCACATGGTTGTGTGACAGGCCATGTACCTTTCAAAACAATTCCACACGGCTATGTCGCAAGCCATGTGCTAGCCCATGTATGTAATGCCCCAAATTTTTTAAGAATTTATTTGCGAGAATTTGCAGTAATTAGATTTCTGTATCTCTGGGTCTATGCTCTTTTTTTTTTTTGTGTTTATGGTCTAGAGTTCGAGTTGTATCGTTAAAAGTTTTATTATTTTCTTTTAAATAATCTCTATCCTTGTGTTATATAGTTAAGTTGAATTCTGTGTAAAGTTGTGTCAAGAATGAGCTTATTGATTCACTGGTTAAGCATCTGTATCCTGTCTGGTCCCAAGTTCGAATCCCAGTGTATGCGTTAGGATAATTTTTGTATGTTTCGGAAACTGGATGGTGGTTAAGACAATAGTTTTAATGTTTCTTTCACTACTTCTTCCCTTTCTCTCTTCTCTCCTTCTCTTTACTTCTTTGAATTTTCCTCTTTCGATTGCGTCCAACAAGCAATTATTGGAATTAGTAAAACTTTTATGTTGTTGGAGGATTTCTGTGTAAGTACTACCGAAAAATCTTAAACCTTTGCGAAATTTTGTTCTTTTCCTATCACGTTGCGAAATTGGGAACTCTTTACTTGTTTGCATAAACTCTTCGATAACTTATTGTTTTTGTTCTTTAGACGTGAGTACGGAGGGAGGTGATCTCTTACATATTGTGCCGAGTTAGTACTGTCGAGTTATCGGTAAACAGTCGTCATCGAAAGTGTAACGCCGAAGCTTCAACATCCTTAGTCAAGTGTTAATCTATGCGATAGATCATTGTTTTAGGTGATTGATTCGTTGTTAAATGGTTAAATTAGGTTTCGGGACTTCTCTGTGTTGATTCTACTTCAAACAAGATCAGGTGCATGCAGAATACCAATTTTTTTTTGCAAATTTCAATAGCCGAAAAACATGGCTATCGATGCAATACAGGCGTGTGTCCAAGCTGTGCAAGCCACACGATCGTGTGACAAGCTTTGTAACTCACTGTTCATCAATTTAGGGCCACACGGGCGTGTGTTCAGGTCGTGTGTGGCCATATTAGTGCATTCACACGAGCAACAGACACGGGAGTGCGTCTAGGTCGTGTAACTCACTGTTCATGGTCTTGGTGCCACACAGGCAAGGACAAGGGCGTGTGTCCAGGCCGTGTAACTCTCTGTTTGTGATTTAGGACCACACGGCCAGCGATATGGGCATCTGCCCAGGCCGTGTAAGGCACACAAGCAAGGACACGGGCGTGTGTCCAGGCCATGTGGCATATAAATCAAGTTCGAATCTCGTTTTTCTGAGGCCATGTGTGTGGCCGACACTAATCGTGACCTCCACAATGTATGAATTATCTGAATTCGATTGTATGAGGGCTCTCTAATGCTCAATGATTGACATATGTATAGCATAATTGTATGTGTACTATGATAGCTTTTTCTGATATTGAACTGCACTCTGTAAATATGGATACTTGTATACTGCGTATGTATGGGTTGGGATATTGTGAAAAAGGAAGTACTCTATTCTGAACTAGTGGCTAAGCCACAATTTGGATAACTCTGAATCTGGCGCTTTGGCATATTCTGATTTGGCAGCTAAGCTGCGACTCTGTAAACATGTCAGACAGACACTATATGGTGTGTAGGGTTGGACGGGCATTGAATGCCCTTAATGGTGCGTTGGGATGGCCAAAGATGGTGTGTAGAGGTTGGGGGTAGGAAAATTTGCATATGAAACTGATTTTCTCTGTAAATAAAACTGAACTGCTTCTGCTTCTATAACTAAATTGTTCTGTATCTGAACTGGAATGACTTCTGTTGCTTAATTGAATCTTGGGATTCGAGAATAATCTTTCAATTGTATTTCACTTGAATGAACTTTTTTTATGCAACAAGTTCATAACTCACTCTATTATTGATTGGTTTCAGGTGGTTTCAGGCTATGTGCTAGCCCGTGTAGCATTCGAAATACCCTCACACGGACATGTTGCGGGCCGTGTGTTAGATTATGCTCAATTCGATGTTGGGTCACACGGCCGTGTCATAAGCCGTGTGCCAAATTGTGCTAGAAACTATTTTGCTACACGCGGCCGTGTCGTAGACCATGTACCAACCCGTGTAAAATCTACAGCTAACATGCTAAGGGCACACGCTCGTGTGGGTTACCCGTGTGTGATACACGGTCTTATGACAGCCCGTGTCTTAAGCCGTGTGTGCCCAAAAATGTCCTAAAACATGATCATTTTTCATCCAAATGCTTAGGTACCTAAATCAACTTATAGAATATGATCACAAGACTTCAAAATACATTTAATAACATCCAAAACATGTTAAATCAATCAATCTAAGACTTCACCAATATGTCATTAATGACACCGCATCTCAATCACCCACCAATCACTATTTTAATTACATCACACAAGACATAACATATTCAAATATAACTTACCGTCAATTCCTTCATACCATACCTAATTCAAGCCACACTTACCATTTCATGTTTGCTCACTTATGCTTAAACATGGAATTAAACATACATACCACAACATCAAAATGCACAACCAAAACACATTACATGTACTTATGAAACATTATAGAACATAACTGAATTCTCCTATTACATGCCATATAAGCCAAATCGAATTCGTATTCTACCAAAGAACCTCGGACAGTGTGATTCTTCGAGTTGATCCAATCGCTTGATTATCCAAAAAAATGTAATCTGCAAGAAAGCACAACAAAACACAAGTAAACTTTTATAAAGCTTAGTAAGTTTATCGATTTAATGATAAAGCTTACCGAATTAAACATAATAATTCAAATAACAAGATTAATGAATTGAGTTCCCTATAAACAGGGTTGTTATCAGAATTCTTGTCAATCAAAGCTCACAAGAGGTGAGAAATGCTCAATAATAGTACAAATTAGTTTTCCATATTTCAATAACATTCAGTGATCAATAAATAATACTCGATCAACGATATACAGATATGAGTACATGGTTATCCATCTGAAACATGCCAAATGCTCAAACTAGCCAATCCAACTGATAACACGCCTCCGTACCAAGTGCCTAGTGCGTAGGCTAACATCCCTCCCATAACACGCCTCGACACCAAGTGTCAAGCCCGGAGGCTTTACATCCACCCCCCGAAAACACGCCAGAAACACTAGAAATATAACATGAAAGTCCACAACAAATGTTGGACTTCGGTATATTCAGTGGACAGGAAATACATAAGAATCATCACCTCATCTCATACAAATCCCGTATAGCGCGCAATATAACCTATTGGCAAGCCAATCGTACTTTACCCTACGTTCATTGGCTCAGAGTATTTCAATCAGTAATCAATACCATATCAATTCATTATTTCTATTCTCAATTACATGCATCAATATTATCCATCGTTCCACAATCAATTTCCTATACTATACATTTAAAATATATTAAAATTATCTGAATGAACTTACCAGACTAATCTGCAGCAGCAACAAAGTACAGGGACTATTCGGTAATTTTTTTCCTCAATTATCCACTTGTTCTTGATCTAAAATAATAATTTCATTCAATGCACTAATTCCAACAGCAAAATTAACTCATGTAAAGCAATTAAGTCATTTTTGACATTTTTATGAAATTGCCCCTAATATTTTACTTTTATGCAATTTAGTCATTAAGCTCAAAACTTGCAATTTAACCAATTTTAACTAAAATTAAATTCAGCCGAATAGTATAACACTCCACTACTGCCCATATTTTCTGTTATTACACATCAAATCCTTCTAATTTTTATCACTTTAACATTTTAGTCCTTAAACATTAAAATTACTAAAAACTACTTTGCAAAATAGTCTTATTTAACAACCAAGCTTAATAATCTATCATAAAACTTCAAGAATATACTAAACTCATCAATGGCACAATTTAAAATATTTAAAATTTTTACAAATTAGTCCCTAGGTTAGCTAGATTTAGTTAATACGAGCTCAAAAACATAAAAATTTCTAAAAATGAGTGTCAAACACATACTAACAAGGAAACCCTAGCTAGTCGAAGCTTTCTTCATCTCCAACAATGGCTATACGGTTTTACACCAAGGAAGAAGAAAAGAAAAATGATAACTTACTTTGTAATATTTTAATTTTTATCCATTAATTTAATTATTTACCATTTGACCCTTTAAATTTTAACATGTAAAATCATTACAACATGCCCATAAATGTCCATAACATAGGTATATGGTATAATTATCATCTAAGGAGGGTTTAATTGCACAATTGGTCCCTCATTACATTAAATTCCAATTAAACAAACTTATTTTCAATTTAACCTTAAACTAATTAGGACTAAATGAGTAAATAGCCCAAAACTTAGTGGATTAATCATATCCACCACCGCTTGGACTTTTTTACCATGGTTTGATTACCATTTTGGTCCCTTTACTATTTAAATCTATAATGATTAACTTTTACCCCCTTTACAATTGAATCATTTTACCTTAATTAAGCAATCAATTGTCAAAATTACCAGACCAGACTTTAATTCACCTATAATACGACTCCTATTAAATATATATGGCCTTAAATTATGGAAATGAGGTCCCAATACCATATTTTCAAAAACCACTTGACTTTTAGACTGAACCACTTATATTTATTTATTCATTCAATTTATAAAAATAAAATATTAAGCTAGAATTCAATATAATATTATAATTAACTCGAAATATTAAATAATAATATGAACCTATTTGTCGAATTTGCGGTCTCAAAATCACTGTTTCCGACAACACTGAAAAATGGGTTGTTACAAAATTGAAAAGACCGAAAACAAGTATTTTACATTGAAAAACCCCTCCGAAGAGGATAAAAAACCACATGCAAAGATAATTTCACTAAAATAGAAAAAACAAAGAGTACAAAAGATAAAGATAAAACTAAACCCCAAAACCCAAATAAGACCCCACAACTAAATGTGTAATGGGTTAATTTTCTAAGGTAGGAAAAGAATATATTTATAGGCTAAATTTGTAGGTCAAATAATATTAAAATAACCTACACTAATCAGAGTTTAAGTGGGAAATTAATATTAAAATAACCTACATTAATTAGAGTTTAAGTGGGAAACTAAAAAACAGAATTTAATTAGGAGAAGAAAAGTCAAAAAAAAAAAACGAGACATAACTCCACAAATCTCCACATTGACTTGTATTTCCACAACACCTTCTTTGCCAAAGCCCACCACGAGATTATCTTGAACTATGCAAGATATTAACTGAGTCAAAGTTGTGTTTAGAAGCTGGAAGTCTTCTAGTCTTTGACTTGTGCACTGCCAAATCAAAATTGACCCGAATTTGATTTCCACGAACACAATGTCCTATCTTTTCAAAACATGCATCCAAAAGAGAACATATCTTATACAAAACGGTCATACCTTTTTCCCTCCTTTGACCAAGTTATCTTTGGATCAAATGAGTCAACTTCGACTCTTTAACAAACAAGAGACATCTTGTTTCACTGGTCACCATTGATCCTTCTAGAACATAAAAATGTCAATTTTATTACCTTTAATCAAAACGAGAACCTCACGAGATACATTAATATTATTGGACTCAATGTTAATTATAAAACCCTTCAAGTCCAAAATTCCCAAGTAGATGAGATTTTTCTTAAGTTAGGCACATGCCTAACATCTGACAATGTCCTAATTATCCCGTCGTGCTTTCTAATCTGAATAATATCAATACCGGTTAACTTACTAGGTGAACCATTATCCATGCGCACAACTCCACCTTCAACTAAACTGTATGTGGAGAATCAGTCCCTGTTGGGACACATGTGGAAATAACACCCCGAATCCAAGATCCACTTGAATGTAAGCTCGGAGTTATCACTTGTTGACACCAACAAGAAATCATCACCCTTTTAATTGGCCAAATTAGCAGTATCTAGATCTTCCTCGTTGCTCTCAGTAGCCCTTTTATTTTGCAATTTGTAACAATCTGTCTTGATGTGACCTAACGTCTTACAATAGTGACATCTCTTGTCTCGCTTCCTTGATGCTACCAAAATTGAGGCTTGCCTATCTGACTTGCTATTCAAACAAACTCATTGTCAAGTTTGTCTTTACTAAACAGATGACCCTTCACATCTTCGAATGAGAGATTATATCTGCCATAAATCACGGCTTCCCTAAAAGACTTGCATGAAGAGGATAAAGCGCACAGTAATAGCATAGTCTAATCTTCATCGTTAATCTAAACATCAACATTCTTTAAATCATTCAAAAAAGTAATAAATTGACTGATGTGATCTCTAAGGTGCTCACCTTCGTTCATGAGGAACATGTACAATCGCTGTTTCAGCACTAATTGGTTAGCCAAAAACTTTGTCGCATAAAGGGTTTCTAACCTTTTCCATAAGGTGAATGTCGTTTTCTCCATCAAAACCTCCTGCAACAGATTATTTGTTAGACATAATTGAATCATGGATAGAGCTTTTTTATCTAACCTATCCCATTCTGATTTATCCATGTCTGCAGACTTCTTCTCTGTAAGGACCTCCTCAAGATTGCCCTAAATCAAAATTGTCGTCATCTGAACTTTCTACAAATTGAAATTTGTGATGTCATCAAACTTATCAATATCAAACCTTGTTTTGCCATCTTTGAACGGGTTAATTGCAGAAATCGAACTAGCTTTGATACTAGTTTGTTGGGGATAAACCGAATATAATAACAAACAAGTAAAATAATGAAGAAATTGAAAAGATCGAACACAAATATTTTACGTAAAAAAAAGCCCTTCTAAAGAGGATAAAAAACCACGTGCAAAGATAATTTCACTAAAGTGGCAAATATGAGGAGTATAAAACATGGAGATAAAATTAAATCCCAAAACCTAAAATAAAAACCCTCAAAATGTAAACACAAAATTCTCTTAAAGCTTGTAAAAGCTAATACCTAAATGTGTAATGGGTTATTTTTTTATGGTGGAAATATGGTCTATTTATAGACTAAATTTTTAGGTCAAATAATGTTAAAACAACCTATACTAATCAGATTTTAAGTGGAAAACTAAAAAAATAGAGTTTAACTGGGAGAAGAAAAGTCGAAAAATATGAGGCATAACTCCATAGCTACTACCTCTTCAAATCATGCAAAAGTAATGTCATGTATGAGGTAAGCTAAAAGTCTGTTTAGCTAAGGATGTTGACCCAAAATATCTAGAAGATATTCGGTTTACCTTTATAGGAAAAGATGTCAACTATATTATAAAATGATAATGCGACATGTAAAAGTAAAACATTTGAAAGATTAGCATACAAGATTGAAATGTGTCAACCAAGAGATGTAATGTGATGTATCCAGTAAGAGGAGTCTAAAACAAACGTTGAAATCTTTTCCTTTAACCAAGGATTTATCCCACTGGATTTTCTTGATAAAGGTTTTTAACAAGTCAACTTGTAATGAGTGATTATATACTTTTTTTCCTTCATCAGGTTCTTATTCCATAAGGTTTTTCCCATTAAAGTTTTAATGAAGCATTTTTTCCTTTGATTGACATCCAAGGGAATTGTTGTAAATATTTTATAAGAGGATGTCTTTTCAATTGTAACATACTGTGGTTGAAACCCTATAAATAGAGCGCATTATAAGCGTATGGCATCCAATACTGTGGTTGAAACCCTATAAATAGAGCGCATTATAAGCGTATGGCATCCAAGTTAAAAGAAAAAATTATCTCATATAAAAAGAAATTTTGTGTTTTATTATACTCTCATCTTTGTTTTTACTACTCTTCTGTTTTTGTTATTACTACAATACCTCTTTTGCTTTCATAATATTTTTTTCTCTTTTTTCTCGATTTTTTTTCATAATTTTAAGTATTTTAAGATATTATTAAATTTTAACAAATAAATTAAATATTAAAATTATTTTAATGTAATATTCTAGTAGTTAAATAACTTTAAATAAATTTTATTTTTTTAATAAAATATTTTTTGAAATATTTGAAAAGGATAATAGTGATTTTAAAATTTTTTATATTTAAATTATTTAAAATTCTTATCCAAGAGTCCCTTGAAGACCCAAGAGTGCTCTCCATAGAGTCCTAGAGAGAATGGTATCTGCTGCAGCTTAGGATGGAGGAGAGTGGTGGTGATAAGGGGGACGGCAGGAAGGAGATCTCACTATTAACAGAAGAGCTTGTTCAACTTTCCATCCAAAAATCCACGATGGTGCCGTCTGCAAAACCAACCTTGATGTGTTCTATTTGGACTAAGGAGTATTTTAATCCAGACAGCTTGAAGGCGCAATTGAAAAGCATCTGGAAAACAAAAAGGAAATTCGATATTCAGATTGCAGGTCAGAATCTCTTTTTAATTGTTTTTGATTTGGAGGAAGATTTGGATTTAATTATGGAAGGGCGTCCTTGGTTATTTAGGAAATATTTAATTCTGTTTGAAAAATTAAGTAGTCCAATTGAAAGAGACCAAATTAAACTTCTTTCTTTGCCGTATTGGATTAAACTGGGGCCGATTTTACCAGAATTTGATAAGAAAGATCTTTTGCAAGCAATTGGGTGCACGTTCGGTGGTGTAATCAGGTCAGAAATACAGAATCCACTCAGACGCGGAATTTTTGTATCCAGCGAAAATTGTGTTAAATCCTGGATTTCTTTCAAATACGAGAAACTGCCAATATTTTGTTTTGGGTGTGGTAGAATGGAACATAGTCTTGATGATTGTTCGTACATAGACCCTGGAAAAAAGAGGAAAAATTTGGGAGGATCCTCCTTTTTCTATTGCATTAAAAGCTGAATCAAAAGCAATGGGGAACGAGAGTATGAAATTTAATGCTTTTGCAAAACGGATGGGTAAACAGAAATTTTATGCGGGGAGTTTTGAACAGCATCCTGGGTTGAATATGGAGCATAAGGGTGTGGTGGCAAACGGAATTTTTTTCAGGGGCAAAGAGACTGGAGCACTAGGAGGAAGGTTTAAACGAGCTGGGTAGAGTTTTGAAACCTATGGAAGTTGGGGACTCAATTGGGGCAGAGGAGAATTTAAAGGAAGATAGAGAATACTCCAAAAAGTCAACATGGAAACGAAGAGTTACAGAAGGCCAGAAAGAGCATTGGCAACACATAAGTGGGTTGGGGAAGATGAAATTATCTGATGAAAGTGATAACACAGACAACTTGGAGATGAGGACGAAAAAAGATTAAAATTTGGAGGGAGAGAGGGCTATAATGAGGATAGTATGGAGGCTACATGTGGGGGTGAGGGACAATCTGTTAATATAAATAAGATAGGATCGGCGGCTGCCAATGGGCAAGCCGGCCGAACGCAATGAAAAGCATATGCTGGAATGTTCATGGGTTGGGGAGCTCACGAGCTGTACGTAGGCAGCGATTTTTACTCAAGCAGCAGAATCCCCAATTGGTCTTCCTTATGGAGACTAAATTAGATCAGAAAAGGATGGAGAGAGTTCGTAAGAGTTGTGGCTTTTCTAATGGAATTGATTTCGAAGCCGAAGGGACAAAGGGAGGACTTTGTTTGGCATGGAAAGGTGGACTTGTTGTTTCTTTAAGGAGTTTCTCTAAGTGGCACACTGATGCATTTATTGAAGAAGAGCGGGTTTATGAGGAGTGGCATTTTACTGGATTTTATGGCTCACCATATTTGAAAGAAAAAAGCGTAGCATGGAATTTGCTTCGGAGACTCAGTCAAGAGAGTAATTATCCATGGTTGGTTGTGGGAGACTTTAACGAAATAGTGTATGGGTTTGAGAAGAAGGGCAGAGTACAAAGGGATCATAAGAAAATGGAGGCGTTCAGAGAGAATCTCGAGGATTGTCAATTGCAAGATTTAGGGTATTTAGGGACCTGGTTTACGTGGGAAAGAGGGAATCTCCCAGAGACAAATATTAGAGAAAGGCTTGATAGAGGAGTGGCGACTGAAAAATGGCTAAACATATTTCCTACGGGAAAAATTATTCATCTTCCCTATTCAATGTCAGATCATTGTCCTCTTCTTCTTTGTACAGACAAAGCATCTCAGCACTTAAGGAACCAGCGTTTTCATTTTGAAGCTTGGTGGACTTTAGAGGAGACGACGGAACAAGTCATCAAGGAGTTTTGGGAGTTAAATGCTGAATCGCTGATGGTAAAAGTAGAGACACTACAGGAGGAATTGAGGGTATGGACTCGTCATAATAAGGACAAGTAGGAGGGCAAAAAGAAGATGTTAATGAAGGAACTTCAGGTCCTATTGAACCAGGAAAGAGATGATGAGACAATGGAAAAAATAATTGACAACAAAATTCAGTTAAACATGGAGATAGATAAGGATGAAATGTATTGGGAGCAAAGAGCAAAAGCAAATTGGCTTCAACTTGGAGATAAAAATTCAGCTTTCTTTCATAGATGTGCAACAGCCCGTAGGAGAATAAATTTAATATCCAAGTTAGTCATGGATGATGGGCAAGAAACCACTGAAGGAGATGGAATTACTGAGGTTGCAACGAAATTTTATTCAAGAACTTTTCAGAACACAAGGTACAGCACACCCACATAATGTGCTGGCAGGTATCAAGGAATGTATTACTGAAGAGGTGAATTCGAAGTTATTATCGTCGTTTAAAGAGTACGAAATTTGGAATGCACTAAAAGGGATGGGGCCTACAAAAGCACCAGGACCTGATGGTTTTCCAGCAATGTTTTTTCAGAAGTACTGGCATATTGTTGGTAAGGAGGTTTTGAAATTTTGTTTAGAAGTCTTGAATGGAAATAAAGGGGCAGAAGATGTTAATAGTACAGATATAGTCCTAATTCCAAAAGTTTCGAATCCTTCAACGTTGGCCAATTTCAGGCCAATTAGCGTATGTTCTGTCATTTATAAAATCATTGCAAAATCTATAGCTAACAGATTGCAATGGGTAATTGGTAATTGTATTGATGAGATGCAAAGTGCTTTTGTCTCAGGAAGATTGATTTCAGATAATGTCCTTTTAGCATACGAAATTCTGCATACTTTCAAGCAAAAAAGATTAGGGAGGAAAGGGTATATGACGGTAAAACTCGATATGAGTGAGGCGTATGATAGGGTGGAATGGGATTTTGTTAGGGAGGTTATGCTTAAGATGGGGTTTGTTAAGAAATGGGTAGAGTTGATTATGGGGTGTATTACATCAGTTTCGTATACGGTTATCACAAATGGAAGGAGGGGTAATTCTTTTCATCCTACAAGAGGTCTACGCCAAGGAGACCCCTTAAGTCCGTTTCCTTTTCTTATGTGCAGTGAAGGGCTTTCATCTTTAATGAGAATAGCACAACAGAAAGGTCAGATTAGAGGAGCGAAGGCAAGTAGAAGGAGACCTGAGATTTCACACTTACTTTTTGCAGATGACTGCATTTTGTTCAATGAGGCTACTGACAAGGGAGCTAGGATAATGAAGGTTATTTTAAAAGAATACGAGAGTTGTTCAAGTCAATACGTTAACTTTAACAAGTCTACGATTTTTTACAGTTCAAACACAAGCAGAGAGAATAGAGATGTAGTGTCGAATATGCTTGGTGTAAGGAGTTCTTCAAGCCCAAAGAAGTATTTAGGCCTTCCAAACGTAGTGGGAAGACAGAAAAAAGAAGTCTTTCAAAGCATTGTGGATAAGATAGATCAGCGAATTGATGCATGGAGTACCAGGATTCTATCTCAATGGGGAAAACAAGTCTTCATTAAAGCAGTGTTACAAGCAATTCCAACGTATGCTATGTGTTATTTTCTTATCCCAAAAGTGTTATGCGAAATGATTGAAAGTAAGCTGGCTCGGTATTGGTGGAAAAAAAGAGCAGGAAGACGTGGAATACATTGGTGTCAATGGAAATTTCTTTGCCAGCCAAAAGAGGAAGGTGGGTTGGGGTTTAAGAGTATGGCTCAGTTTAACATTGCTTTGCTGGCAAAACAGGGGTGGAGATTATCTAATTTTCCGGATTCATTAGTAACAAAAGTGTTCAAAGCAAAATATTTTCCCAATTGTAATTTTCTTAATTCAAATTTGGGGAATTCTTGTTCTTATGTTTGGCGTAGTATATGGGAGAGTAAAGATGTACTAGCGAAGGGTCAGGTGTGGAGAGTGGGTTCGGGCACAAATATTTCAGTCTCAGAGGATGTGTGGATTCTGAATTATGCCAATTTTAGATTAAGTTCTGAAGGTGATTATTCGCAATTTGATAAAGTATCAGAGCTAATTAGTAGCGATAATAGAAACTAGAATAGAGAGCTGATAATGAATACCTTCACAGAAGGGGTAGTAGAACTGATTTTCAGGATCCCTTTGGCGTTGGAACCTCATGAGGACATTCTGGCATGGAGCGGTGAATCATCGGGTGAGTTTTCTGTTCGCAGTGCCTATAAACTATTACAAAACAGAGGTCCTACAGCTTATGCTTTACAAAACAACTATAAGGCTTTTTACAGAAAACTGTGGCAGCTAGATCTACCATCAAAGATAAAGATATTAATTTGGAAGATTTTCTGGAACTATCTTCCGACTAGGGTAAATTTATCAACCAGGAACTTGTCCAATACTATAGTTTGTCCTCGGTGTAATGGGAACAGTGAAACATTGATTCACATTTTTCGTAAGTGTCTTGAAATTTGGGAAGACTTATCAGATCCAGCTTTTCTTTTATTCTCAAATGAAGATTTGTTAGAGTGGCTTACAGGGGTTTTCGCTTCCGTCTCATGGGAAAGGAGTAGGCTTTTCTGTGGAGTCCTTTGGGCTGTTTGGGGGGACAGAAATTCTCGCATTCATGAAAAGAAAGGTAAATCGAGTCAGGAAATCATTCATTTTGTGAGGGGATATCTCAAAGAACTTGATGGGGTTAAAAAGGCTGATAGAAGATTACCTGTCGTAGAGGCGATGTGGGTTCCTCCTCCTGGGCAGACAATAAAGATCAATTTTGATGGGGCGTTTGATGAAGGGGGTAAACAAGCAGCATCAGGGATTGTGGCCAGAGACGAGATGGGACGTGTTCTTATTTCAGATGTTGATATTCATGAGGGGGTGAGATCTGCGTTTGAGGCTGAAGCCATCGCTTGTAGACGAGCAGTCCAGATCGCCCTCGCAATGAATAGAGAAGCAACTATTATTAAAGGAGATTCATTGACTATAATAAAGAAATGTAATACTGAGGAGTTTGATAAATCTGTGATAGGACCGTATATACACGATATAAAGAAAATCAGCAGAAAAGTGAAAAAGCTACGGTTGATTTACATCCCAAGATCCAGAAATCAACTAGCCCATGTTCTTGCAAAGGAATCTTTAAGAATGAGGGAAAAGTCTTACCTTGTTGATGAAGTACCCAGATATGCGAGAGAAAGAATGCGAGTTGAAAGCATTAGAGAACCAGATTAGAGGAGCAGGTGTACTGAAACGTTGGAAGGGAGAGTTTTCAAAAATGAAATGTTAAAGGATGACAAAAAGGTCTTTACTTTCATCGGTAACCGACAGTGCCATTAATGGAGGATTGGATTGGTGTGACTTTTCACTGACAAGCATGATGATAATCTGATTGGGTTTTAAATCGGTGGCAGCTTTTTAGTTTCTTTTTCGGTTTTATTTTTTATTTCTTTAAACTTTCTCTAGAAGTTTTTGTATGGTTTAGGGCTGGTTTCATTTTTTCTAGTAATGGGCTATTAAAGGCCCGGTCGTTTTATAATTTATTTCTATTTCCTCTATTTGTAATTTTAGGCCGAATAAATAAAAGCAAAATCTGATATTTCTTCAAAAAAAAATTCTTATATTTTAAAATTAATTTATATTTATATTTAAATTTTAAATTTTAAATTTTAATTATTTTTACTTGTTTTTTTAAAATATCAAAATTAGGGTTCATTTTAAAAATGATATTAGTCCGTGTATTTTCAAAAATTTGAAATTTAGTTCATATACTTTAAAATTTAAAAATCCAATCCTCCTACTTCTTCAATTTAAAAATTCTAGTTTAATCATTATCATAATTTGTATTTTCTATCAAAACTTGAGAATTTAAACATGTTTATTTTTGTCAATAATATGCAATATCATATGAGGACAATCTAATTAACATGCTAAGTTAGCAAATTTTGACAAAAAAATTCTGATAATGTTAATAATTGTACTAAGATTTTAAATTGAAAAAACAAAAAAAATCTTAATTTTTAAAATTTTAAGTAGAATAACTAAATTTAGAATTGTCTAAGTATTTTGACCTTTAATTTAAAACATGGAATTGTATATTTCCACGTTACAATTTTATTTTGAAATCAATATTAAATTTCAGCTTAATTAGATCCTACATTTAAAATCATTGTTGTTCCATCATGTGGCATCATTAAATATTCTAAATGTCACTTTATTATAGGTAAAGTGTACCAACACTTTTAAAGTGCAATTTCCACATTGAAAATTTGACATTTTAAGGACTCTTTGTGACATTATCCTAAAATTAAATATCATGCAATATAAACATAAGAAGACAAAGACAACGGATTAAAAGCCAAGTTGAAAATAAAATTGTTAATTGTGTTAACTCCCCCCAAAAAAAACATAGTTTTCCATTCCATCCACAATTGCCTTCATCTTCGTTCCAATCGTACCAAACATATTAAAAGAACCTTCTTGCTTCCTCACTTGTACCCCTAAATCCCCATCGGTAAGGGGATCATTCTCTATTATCAAGCAAATAAGGAGATTATAAAACTTGAAAATACTAAGAAAACCAAAGTTTTCAGAATTTGACTGATGATCAAACCTGTCATATCAATGGTTTCCAAGTCAATCAATCCAACTAATTTGTCCAGTTCAATCAAATAAATTTAAAAAATATATATATTAAAAAAGTAAAGAGACGGTTCACTGCCGGTTTAACCAGTATTTAGCCTGATTCAACTTGTTCCGTGCGGTTCACAGGTTAATCAGTCCAACCTCTCTCTCCAGGCTGGTACCCTGACTAGTCCATTCTAGTTCTAACAACATTAAAGAAAACTCAAAAATATTCCGGAACCTAAAAAAAATGTAGACAACAATGATGGAACAGTTTTACTATATGTTGCATGAAACTATATTAACAGACCATTTACGATTTAGAAACTAGAAACATTACATAGGTTTAGAGTTCCACTACCACATAACATTAATGGGCAACACCAATCCTTCATTAAAAAACAAAAATAAAAGTTGAATGAGATACAATTAGGGAATATATATTACTCAAAATTTTAAGCAACCAAGAGGGTATCCAAATGCTACTGTTGCTTACAGTCTGGAGGGCGCTCACCATGCTGATTTAGGCCGGCATTTGCACTTGCGCTCTGCATCTTAAACAAAACCCAGGTTTAAACAAATCACAACAAATAAGCCATTGAATGATAGTAAACATACAGTACACCATTCCATCATACACCCTATAACTCTCTTGGCCATTATAATAACTCGATGCGGGAAATTTTCAACAAATAAAATAATAAATAAACTGAATTTTTCAAAATATAAATGAAATTATAGGCTCACCTTCTTTTTGCCCTTTCTTTCTTCTCTCTCATCTTCTTCATCCCGATCTTCATCCTCATCACCATCTTGGTCATCACTGTCATAATCACTTTCTAATCCATCATACTCATTCCCCTGAACAGCTTCCCCCGTAAACCATGATACTGCACGAGGAATTAGTTTGTCTCGAATTGCCGAACTACACAAACCATCCAACATTTCATTTGAGAAACAAAAAAATGTCAAGATTACAAGAAAACATAAACAAAACAAAGATGTTTCACTTGCAGTATATTTTTCTTCACATTTCAAGAAGGTAGAAACAAGAATTCTCACCAACACTTTCCCCCATTTATCTCTTACATAGCATCAACGACAGTTCTTTCCAGAGAAAAAGGATTTAATTCTCAAAATAGCAATAAATGAAAAGCATTTAATATGCCACACTGACCTTAGACTGACAACACTAATCCAACGAAAACAACAAGCACCTTGGTAAGGTACTAACCAAAGAAATGCATCTTCAAAATAGCTCTCACAAAAAGAGATACCATAGACTCACCCAATGTTATAGTCATGTTCCATCCGATCCTGAAGTTCCTCAGCCTGTTGATAGATATATCAATAAAACTAAGAAGCACACACCATAAAATTATTGAGTTAGGCTTCCTATTCCAAAAGAAAATGTCAAACTTACAAGCTCATCATCAATATAATCATCTTCGGGGATTTGAGGAGGGTTGAAGAAGTTGAAGAAGCTTTCACAATTTTCAGTTTTTCTAATGGGCTTAGCATTCTTCAATCCTTTCTTCGGCTTCTTTTTTAGGACCTTCTGTGTCAGGCATTTCCCAGGATACCATTCAATCTTCGTTCTACAAATTACCCTAAGTTTTATGATATGTATAGAAGGATAACCCAAAATTTTCTTAGTATAAAAGCATATTTTAACTCACCCAATTGCTTTCTCCAAGATGGGCTCATTTTCATCATCAACCATGTGATATGTTTTTGTCAGGACGGTATTCTTAAAAAAAGGATTAGAATCAAATAAAAATTCTAGCTTGAAACCCTTAGGATCATCGTTTCTGCTCCACTTGATATCTTTAAGATACTTGAGAGCCCCTTCATCTCGCTCTGAAATCTATATCAGCAAAGATTAAATCATAACATACATTTTCAAATCAACAAATAGAACTCATCAGATGAGGAACTACACATTTCACGTACCTCCTCGGCCAAAATTTCATTCATTTTCATCGCAGTTTGCCAAAAGTCAGGCACTCCTTTTTCTGCATTTAAGGTTATGTCAACCCATCTCAGGATTAATGCATTGATACAATTTCAGAAACTTTACATGAGTCAACCAAGATTCAATACCTTCTACACATTTATCCCCTTCTTCGTCCATCAGAGCTTCATTTGTTTCTCCTTCAACCTTCACTATACCATTCACAATTTCATACCTCTGCATTTTTTAGTTATTAGAAGAAAGAATCAAGATAAAGAGGAATGCTCAAATAAGCTTCCAAGAAATGAGAGAAATACGCATGTGAATAAATCAAAACTCATGAAACAAGAAACATCACAATATACAAAGGCTTATATATGACATAATGAAGCATTAATGTCCAAAGAACCCCACAGACCTTAGTATAAAGTGGTTCATAAAGTTTCTGATACTTGGCCTCCAATGCAGCTCTCTCCTCAAAAAACTTATTCTCCAGTTCATCATGTTCACTCTGCAAAATGAATATGTAAGAAAGTATTCTTCTTTTAAAACCAAACAAAGTTGTAGTCCAATACTCCAATCAATTGTAGGAAGGTGTCAACCTTCCAATTTTATTAAACATCAGCATTTTTCAATCAAATCCCATCATCACAAGTGTTAGTGAAGTGAAATTTAAATTAAATCCAACCATAAGTAATATTTCAATAAGTAACTTAAAACCTATAGTAAGTAGAAAAGTTAGACAAGGAAATATGGTCTCAAAGTCAAGAAAAGTTGATAGTAAAAGTACAAAAGAAAACAGGAGGGCAAAGCTTGAATATAGAATGAACTAGACAGTTCTACATGGTATGCATGAGTTGCACTTCCTATCAGGAGTTCAGGTATTAGTTCGATATCTTAGGAGATATAAATGAGTTCTCCTATGAAACTCAGCATATTAACTAGGACAACAAGAGCATAATATTAAAAAAAAAAAAAAAACCACCATAGAAACAAACATGTATGCTAGAATATCAACCAGTCAAGACTTATGAGTCACCATTTAAGACGACATTACTGAAAAGCAATCCGTATAACAAATTCAAACATCAATCAACATGCCAATAATAATTCTCTAACAAGCACAAAATTCTCATTGACATAAGTTACCTTCCAAAGCAAGAAATCATTTCCAAGACAATAAATTGAAAACGAAAAAATGCGTAACTCCTACTCCCGAAAAAAAATCCACAGGTCAAAAAAAAAAAAGTATGAAGGCAAAAGAAGGAAAACGTCTCTCAAGTAATAACAAATATAACAACTTTGAGAATCCAAACAATCTAGACTGAGCTATAGCATGTTCCAGGATGTATAATCACATCAATGAAATTGGCAACAAAGAGCATGCCTTGGGTACGACAAAGATAAGATGTGGAATGCAGACATAGAGAGAACATAAGTTTAAAATCAGATGTACGACCTGAATCTCCCTGAGAACCTCAACACGTTTTCTGACATTTGGTGATAGTGTTTCTAGCACATCAGCATGTTGTCCCGCTAAATTTTGAAGCTTATTCTGCAAAAAGCAGCCAAAAGGGGGCTAAACACACTATTGTAAATAACAAATAGAAATAAGACAACTTCACAGTTCACACACCATCAACAGAACAATGTATCAAATGGTGAGCCATCAGGGTTAAAAACTTCAAACTACTACTAAATACAAACAACCTTTAGCATAATTCTCATTCGTTAGTTTCTATTCTACAACATATTTGATATTTCTATTCCATTTTCACATTTTACAATAAAAAAACAAAAGCATTATAAATAAAAAAGAATCACTTACCTTAAGCTCATTAACCAGGCCGGCGCGTTCCTCAGCATTCAAAGCTGCGGACAAAAGAATCACATTAAAAAACTTACGTAATATCTGATAATAATAACGAAATCACAACCGAAAAATAGATTTAAAAAATTTATTAAATGGATAATCACATGCCATTTGAAAAATAATAATAATAAGTGAGATGGGAAGAGAACAATTAAGTAGGTATACCAGCAGCGGCGGCGGGGAGGGCGACGCCGAGATCGGATGCGTCATCGTCACTCATTTTTTCTGGCGTTGAAATGAGTATTTGGGAAGCAAGAAAAGGAAAATACAGTGGGAAAGAGAAAGGCAGAACCCTCGGAAACGTGACGTGATGAAAGGCCAAGTTATTTATTAGAGTGCTAAAAATGAGATTATACCACTTAAGCTATAGGCCTAACGAATGAGATACCTTGTAAATAAGATTTTGTATGGCTAAATAAACCAAAATCAGATATGCTGGTTAATGCTGCCATGTAAAAGTAATTTAATTGCTTTCGAAGTTCGATTAGTATGAGTATTATTATTAATATAGAAGTATATGAGTTTAAGTGTCTTGTATTTACCGCATTTTTTTAATTAAACCATACATATTATAAAGATATATCAGGTACACTTCTTAGATGCAACTTCAACCATATTTGGATGGTTGTATAAACTTTGATTAGGATCAAAGATGATCCTATTGCTCACTTGAACTCCAATTGCTGGAAAACTAATCATCTTTATTTCTAGACCAATCAGCATTAGAGAGTGCATGGACGGGAATTTAAGAAAATCAACCCAATGTACCTCAAAGATATAGCAAAATGTGCTTAACAATCTACGATGTTACTGATTAAGATGATATCATCAACATACACTAGTAGATATAAGATTTATTACGTACTAATCTTCTTCATAATCAACAGTAATATATTTTCAAAAACAAAAAATCTACAATAACACCTCCCCTTCTATTCATAGCCTTTCAATCTCTCTAAGCACAAACTCAACTTCCTAACAAAGATCATGTACAAAGCGCATAGCCTCTGAAGTTGGTGTATGCATTCAGTTCTAGCAGAGGGCTGACAGTTCATCTAAACATTGTTCAAGCATCAGAGCTGCGTCATTCTGTAGGGTTATAAAATGGAAAAGTTATGACAATGATTTTGCTACAAAAACTATGGAACATTTTTAGTATTAGGAATTGATGATTCATACTGCAAAAAGTGGATTGGTTCCGTAGTAGGGTTAGCTGAACAAGTATTGTCATCAATTTGAGCTTAGTCTCGAATTCCCATTTTTCTGCCTGCGTGGAGCATCAAAAGCAAAAAGGGTGTTTTGTAAGTGGTCAACACAAAAGTTCGAAAGCAGGATTTGAACAATGATAAGCGACTCACCAAAATGAATCCTTCTTTTCCTGAGCTAATAGCTCCTCAAAGGAAATGTCATAAATTTCGGTACCTGCACCTTCCATCTGCTCACCAGACTTGGCCTTTAACTCCATGCAAGCACCAATTTCAAGCATCTGTGAAGAGAAAGAAAGAAAGAGAGATCAGAATCATGATAGTAACTCGTTTAATTGTAATGAGACAAAATAAACATGGAATTCCCAGCACATTCTAACTTCATAAACACAATTTTAAGGTTGAGAAAACATGTTAAGTTTACTGTCGTAACAAACTGCAACCTAAAGAGTTGAAGCCAAACCCGAAAGGTTGTTTATATTCCAAATTCAACCACATCATAATAGCTGTTAAGTTGCACGGACAGATAGGTAATAACAAAATAAAGTTCCATGCATAGAGTTTCAAGGTTAACAAGAAGCCACTAAGAATAAAAACCAAAAGAAGAGTGATGGGAGACAAATAAGCTTTACTATGCAATAATTTGGGCAATTATGTTCAGTTATCCTTCCTTGAAAACTAAACAGACAACAGAATTAACAAAATTTTACAATAAGCTTTACTTTGCTATTAGAATATAGGTATGAACTGTACCTTCTTGTATGCCGGTGATAGTTTAAGTTGCTCTTGCAGCCAATTATAGACAAATGCATCCTCTTCTAATCTCTTCTGTTCCATTTCAAGCTTGTATATCTAAACATGCAAATTCCATTGACCAATTAACAACTAATTAATGCCTTAAGCTTAAGTTTTATCTCATATGGTTGCTCACCTGCTGCCTCAGGCGATCAAATGAAGATCGATCCGCTTTAAATAGCAGAGCCTTTGTTATTGTAAACTTACGTTTGATGACCTCAGACCTGTGGCAAGACCATAGCAAGGAAACTAATCAAGCAAATGCTCAGAGCTAGAAGGAAATGTTTGAAAAGAAAAGCTAAGGATCTGGATCTCTAAAACATGACGATGACTTACTTGTGTTGCAGATCATTTCTGGCCTCAATCAAGCAATTAGCGAATTCTCCAACCTGTATAAGGGAGGATAGTATGTTACTGTTATTGCATATTCAACCCCACCAAAGATTACAACAATAAAAAGGGCAGGGAACCATCTAAGTATCAAATAGCTTATCAATGCAACTATTAACTAATTTAGAGATAACTCTATAGGGAAATTCATAATCTTATTCTGAAATTCTGATATCTGGAAGCATTCAATATGAAGCAGAGGGCATGAATTTAACTAACACTGGTTCAGGTTTTCAAGTACAACTATACCAAAAAAAGGCACAAACAGGAGAGTATAAGTTTAATATTTTCCTCAATAAAGAGGAGAGTTAGAATTTAATAAAATATTGGATCAAGTTAACATACTTTATGACTGTCAGAGTATAAAAACACAGGATTCGGGGCACTAACAGATATTTGAAACTTTAACTATGCAGTACACTGAACCTAGCATCTGTCTGGCAGTCAACCTTATTCAAGCGTAAAAACTCATCTAAAAGATAATGTTGGATTTAGGGAATCCCAGCAAGATATCAGCTTAAATTAGGCCTAAGTTTGAGTGCCTTGAGTTGGTGTCAAGTTTTAAGCGTTACTATTCCTTATCAACATTGGTACAATTGAATCTCGTTCTCAGCATAAAATGTGCCAGACAAACTCAATAAAAAATTGAAATAGCCTATATCCCTACCTTATGCCAACTTTACGTTTCAGATCGATTTCCAAGTAACAGAAACAATATAATTACTTTCTTATGTAGCTGAAAATTTTCTACCAAATACTTTTGTAGTTTGCTCATCTAAGTCTCTAGAAAAATAATATCCATTTTGCCAATTGATTTGAAGTCCTTAGATGCTTCCAACACATTGTCTGCAGAGAAGCAAGCGCCAGAATCTACCAGTAAAAACTTGAAACTAGCCCCGCCAAACTTTACCAAAATCCTCAAGTCCCTCAATTAAATATTATTCTATGATACCCTAAACTAGCCTCATCCTTTATAACATACAAGAAAAGATGAAAATTTCACTATGATCTTCTTGTACTAGCAACTTTATATGAGGCCCAGCTTCTTTAAAGAATACTTGTAGAATTGACTCATGCTTCTTCAGAGACTAATTCAAATCCTTCTCGACCTCCGTATACATATAAGTATATTATGATTATAGCCCCAGAAAGATGAGAACACAAGCATTTCTGACTATCTCAAATGCAGGTAAACAAGACTGCCTTCAATCTAGTTCTTTTTTTCGGAAATACACAGATTTAGTTCATCTAACCCGCAATTTAATTTAGAGCGTCATCGAATCCATTTGAAATGACAAAACTTTAATAAATGATGAGCTCTACAGAGCAGATCCCCATGAAGAGGCCATCCACATGGTTTAAGGGGTCATCTTAACTAAACAGCCAAAGAAAAACCTTGTTTCCAAGTCATGTCCAAATATGTCCTATTACCTCAATTGATTATTCTGTGTCCTAATTCAGGCTAAAAGTTTCAGATTCTCTTCATACATCTTGTTGAACCAAAAAAAAAGAACACAAACTCAAAGAATTTAAAATTGGATAAGTCTTAACCTCGATGGAAAGCAAAGAATTCAAATTTAAACTATTGCTTGAAATGAGAAAGGACTTGATTACACTATTCTTCAGATAGTCAAAAGGTAGTTAAAGAACTAAAAAGCACTTAAAGATATCTTACAATAAGAAGCAACAATGGGACTTTCTTAACTATCAAGATAACCATACAATAAAGCAACATTCAAAAGCAAAAATCTTAAACTACAATAATTCAATACAAATTATAATAAGGGTAGCCTTTATTAGTACTTGTCAAGTTAATCAATAGATTAAAGAACATCAAGAAAAAAGTGGAACTTCAACAAACCTGAGCTAATGTCAATCCTTTGTTTCCATGACACTTAACAAGCTGATCGAATTGTTGCTTGATCTTCCTTTGCGTTGCACTACTCGTTGATGTAAAAGGGTACAAACAAACCAGCTGGGGCTTGACCCGAGAACCCGAACAACTCTGACCTGGTTCTTCCCTTTTCTTTCTGTCTTCCTCATTTTCTTCTTCGCCTTTGGAATCCAATCTCTTCTTCTTTCCTCTTTTCTTTTTCTTCTTCGCGCTTTGATATTCAAACAGGTTCCCTTCTCGAACCGGCCCAACTTGCCTCGTTTCTTCCCTGGGATGGCTTTCACCTGTAAACAAGTCAGCCCATTGTGTAGAATCAGAAGGCAAGATCTCTAGCAGAAGCGAATGGGGAAAATGGGTGGAATCGTTTTCCCGAGTTTGGGCATTTTTATGGGAGAGAAAAGGGTTGGAAAGGGCCAGTTCATTCTGGGATTTTCCTTGTTCGTCTTGTGGATGTTGTTGCTTATGGAGCCTTTTCTTATAGTAGAAAGAAAATAAAAATAACAGGAAAGAGAGAGCGAAAGAGAAGAGAAAGCAGATGAAAAACATTTGTAGGGATTATTAGTTTGAAGTTTATGAAACAAAACTAAACATAAAAAGAAATAAAGGAAAAGGAAAGGGAATGAATGAATAAAAGAAAACTAGAGAGGAATAATATTTCAAGGTTCAGCCGCCATTATCAATTTGATGTTTATTGTGTATATTTGCCATTGTATAAATGCCATTTATCAAACATATGTTTATTGTGTATATCTGCCATTGTTTACTGGTAGATCAATTTCATTCTAAAGAAGATTTGATCAATGCAGTCATTACATCTTCCTTCATTCCTGGGTAATTAGTTAAGGCATAGTTCTACATTGAAACGCTTACTATGAAGTTACGAGAACCTGATACAAAACATCTTTGCAGGTATCTTGCTCCTCGCCCAGCAACAATGTTTCGAAACCTTCTGTGCATTGATGGGGGTTTGACATTATTTATGCCCCCAACATCTGCTTCTAAAACGGTATTTTCTTGAGATAGTTTAAAACTGAACCTGCCTCCAAAAATTTCAGGAAACTATTTGTCCCAAGACATTCTATTTTACTGAAATTTACAATCTGATATAGGTTTAAAACAAGAATATTTAATCATAAATGGTTTTGAATTGAATTGCTAGCTGTTGAGTGTCATTTTGATATTCTGATTAGCACTACAATAATATATATAGTCTCAAAAGTTACTGAAGTGTTTTGTAGCTGTCGAATACAAAGCTTGGATTCAGTCAAATCTGTTTTAAGATCCACATATCACTTTACATTTGATACTTGAAATAGCCTTGTATAGTAATTCACCATAGTTTATTAAGCACTGGTCAAGATTTATAAGGACGAGATTGGCCTACATTTATATGTAGTGTTATTACTCTTGTTTATTGATGTTTTACAGTTGCAGTGAACTGTGGAATTGAAGTCTTTTGACTTTGAGATAGGTAAAAAGTGGCAGTATCCTATTCTACTGGACCTAATACCAAGAAATGATGATTACACATGTTCTTGTAGGTTAAAAGACATAAAGTTGGTGTCCCAACTCAGCAACAGGCTACCCCAAATCAGCAAGATTGTACCCCAACTCAACAGTCGCCCCAACTCTACTTATCCACGCCCAACTCATAAACAAAGTCGCACTAAGACAAAAGCTCCCATTCAAGAGAAAACCAACCACTGTTAGATGGATACCTTCTACTCAATAGTCATCCATGACAGACCATTGATGATGATTTGAACAGACTGCATTTTGTTAATTTTTTGAAAATGTGTAAATTTGCCTGCTACTGATTTATTAACTTAGGCAGATGATTTTTTTATAAATTTGCCTATGATTGCTACTGTTGATAAACTTAGGCATATAGTCACTAAACTTTTTTGTAAATTTCCCTACAATTCACATCTGTTCAATTATGGTGAATTGCAGGAAAAGTTGGAATTTTGGCCTTAATATATGATAAATGTATAGGTTTTTTTTCCATCTGTTGTCTTTTTTTGATATATGAGTTAAGCAACTGTTAAGCAATTTGTATACTAACTGTTAAGCAATTTGTATACAAACTGTTATCTCTTCTAGCCAGCAGCCATGTATACCAACTGTTAAGCAATTTGTAAACAACAACATGAGCTGGTTAGCCATGTATAACATATGTTAAGCAACAAAAATATTCCAACACAATTTGTAATCAACAAAAATATCTCATTTCAAGTCTTTCTCAAGTGTTTGTAAACAACAACATGAGTTGGTTAGCCATGAATACTAGCAGCCATGTATAACATATTTTAAATAACAATTTATCAGCAGTCATGTATAGCAACATAAGCAACAATTTACCAGCAACAAAATTACAAAACATAAGATGGTTTTCAATGAACATAAGATGATTTTTAAGCTTTTAAAAATAACAAAACAGTTACAATTACAAGCAACAATAACCATGTTCTTCTCTCCCTCTTCCTTGCATCCTCTAATGTCCTCATTTTTTTCAGAAGATCTAACACCACAAATCTTGAACAGGGGCGTCAATGGCAGATCAAACCAGCTGAAAAACTGACATGGATTTCGAAATCCAATGCAGAATTTCTTACACCCAAAAAACCTCCTACCTGGGTTGTCACTGGACCAAGACATGTTTAATTTGGCTGGGTTTCCACAATAGCACACCGGAATCACTTTAGGCATCTGCATTTTTCCTCTTCTCCTTCTTCTTCTTCTCCTCTTTTTTTTTTTCTCTAACCCTAAAATGGTGCTGCTACAATTGTTGAAGTGTGAGTAACTGGCCAGCTGGACTAAAGGTTAACAGCAAAGACGCCGTCACATGCCACGTCACTTTGCCATGATGTCTGTGACGGAAAACGGCAAAAAGGACTGTTTTGTTACTTTTTGAAAGTTGAGTGACTGAAATGAAACCTAGGTGACTGTTTTGTCAATTACCCCAAAGTTGAGTGACTGTTGGTGTAATTTACCCTTTAAATTAGTAAAGGTAAAATTGTACTTTGACTCTCCTAAAAATTGATTTCTTTAGAGTTTATAAATACAAATAATCAAAGTACAAATATAAATACATATCCGAACAACCATAAGGTCGTATCAAATTATTATAGCACAAATAAACTAAAAACCGAAACAATCCAAATTAAAATTAACCAATTGAACTAAAACTCACACATAACAATAAAACTAAAGAATCCAAAAACTCCATCTTTACCAATTGTGTCAAAACATCATTTATAAAATTACGTCTTCTAAATAAAAAATAACTTTAAAAGCATTATAAACAATACATGTATTCTTGTCCCTTGTCTTCATCATTTGTTTCAAAAGGTGGAGCCTTGGGGTTCAAAGGGTTTGAGAGATTTGAAAAAAAAATATCAGTGTCACTATTTAACTACTTTTCCCCCCAAAATTTACATTACTAGTCCAAACACTAGTCTTATTAGGTTAATACACTAATAAATTATTTTAGCTAATATGATTTTATTAAAACTATTGCCTGATACACATGACTTTCATTTTTTTTGCATTTTATCCATATTTCAACTTTTTTTTATCTCTCTTGCTATATAATTTTTAAAAGTATTTTCTTCAAGAAAGATTAATCAAGCTATGCCAATTGTAGGGGATAAACCTAATTAAACAACAACAAAGTGAAAAAATAAGAATTGAAAAGATCAAACACGTAAATTTTACATGAAAAACTCTTCAAAAGAGGATAAAAACCCACAGAAAAAAAGGAGATTTCACTATAATAAAAGAGAGTGCAAAAGATGGAGAGAACTAAAAAAAAAACCCGAAGCCCTACAAGAAAAAAACCCTTCGAAATAAAGAACAAATTCTCTCAATCTAAATATTTTTGTTATGTAAAACCTAGAGTAACTAAGGCCTATTTATAGACTGACGTAGCATGTATGACTACAACAACTCTAGGTTAATCAGAGTTTAAGTGGGAAACTAAAAACAGAGTTTAATTAGGAGAGGAAAAACCAAAATAAACTTTGGTCAAAATAAGAGGCATTCTCCCACAAATCTCTACCTTAACTCATATTTGGACCAATTCTCTTTCCGAGCCCTGTTACGAGATTAACTAATTTTTCGTTGGATACTTGCCAAGTCCAAGCAATGCTCAAACTTTGTCAACATGTCATCCGGATTGTGTTCTATGTCAATTTTAAGAATCTGAACATCCCTTTGAATGATCACCTTTCGAAAAAATGATAACGAATGTATATGTGTGTTTGTTCTCTCATGATGCATTTAATCTTTGGTGAGATGTATGACACATTGACTATCACAATATACGACAATTGCCCCTTTTTTACTTACTAGTTCACTGAACAGCCCCCTAACCAAATTGTTTCTTTTACTACTTTTGTAATTTCCATGTATTTTGCTTCAATAGACGACAAAGCCATTGTAGCTTGAAGTGTCACTTTCCAACTAATGATTCAATTCCCAAAAGCAAATAGGTAACCTGTGAGAGACCTTATTCGATCTAAGTCTTCTGCATAATCAGAATCAACATATCCAACTAAACCCTTTTGAGTTCTTCCAAACTCTAAGCACATGTTAGAAGTATCCTGTAAATATCTGAAAATCCACTTAACTGCATACCAATGTAACTTACCAGAATTGGTCATGTATTTGCTAACAACACTAACAGCATGTGAAATATCAAGACGAGTGCATGCCATTCTACGCTTGAATAAGGTGCTTTTGACATGTACATTTCATATTCTTCATTCTATAGGGAATCTGAAATTTAGAGTTCAAAGTGTGCAGTTAAAGGAGTACTTACCAATTTTGCATTTTACATCTTAAATCGCTCAAGGATCTTTTTGACGTACCTTTATTGCGATAAAAACAATTTCTCGAAATGTCTATCTCTCAAAATTTTCATCCCAAAATTTTTGTTACTGCACCTAAATTATTCATTTCGAACTTAGAGTTAAGCATGGTTTTAAGACGATTAACTTCAGATTGATTCTTAGCCGCAATTAACATATCATCAACATAAAGCAACAAATATATAAAAGAACCATCATCAAAATATTATAGATAAACACAACTGTCATACTTACTTCGAGAAAAACCAATACTCAACATGAATGATCAAACTTTTTATACCATTGTCGAGGAGACTGCTTCAAACCGTACAAAGACTTTTGTGAGAGACAAATATGTTATTATTTACCTTCAAATTTGAAGCCTTCTGGTTGTTGCATATAGATGCCCTCCTCAAAGTCACTATGAAGGAAAACAATCTTTACATCTAATTGCTCTAACTCAAGATTATTTTATGCAACAAGGGCCAAAAGCGCCCGAATGGACATATGTTTCACAATGAGAGAGAAAACATAATGAAAATCAACTCCCTCCACTTGATTGTAGCCATTTGCAACTAGTCTTACTTTTTTCCTAGTGTCGTTAAGACCAGAACCTTAACACCCATTTGCAACCAATAATTCTTTTATCGATGGGTGGTTTAACTAGCCTCCAAGTCTTGTTCTTTTGAAGCAATTACATCTCTTCTTTTATTTTCTAGAATTAGAAGTTTGAACTGTCTCATAATAACACAAAGGATCTGTTGAATCAATGCTCTCAACAACACTTAGAGCATAAGCCACTAGGTTTCCTTCATAATATTTCTATACTTGTCGAATTTCTCGCCTTTTCATGTTACAAGCCCACTTATAATTAGTTAACTAAGATGGTGAGAGTACTTGAGGGTCGAATAGAGCCCCAAACAAATCCAAAACAACTTCAAACTTGCAAGAATCAGAATTTTGTTGTGTCGTCGCGACGTGTGACTCTTCGTCCGGGAAAGACCTCTGTTTGTCACGTTGTTGCAATGTTAGGCATTTGCTCGTCAGGACGTCGCCCTCTATTTCGGCATTTTTTACTCCACCTTGCTCGAGATTTTATTGTGTCTTTAAAAGTAAAAGTTCCCTTTTTTGATCGAAACATGACATATTCATCAAACGTAACATCTCTACTAATAATTATCTTGTCGAATTTTGAACACCACAACTTAAAACCTTTTGTACCGGCAGAGTATCACATAAAGATGCATTTAACGACCCTTAGTCTGGTTAACTTTAGCATAAGCGATACAACAAAAAATTCTAAGATTAGAATAATTTGAAGGATTACCTAACCATATTTCTTCTGGAACTTTAACGTTCAATGTTCGATGAGGAGATCAATTTACCAAATAACTTGCTAGGTTTACGGCTTCAGCCTAAAATTCCTTCCCTAAGCCTGCATTAGAAAGTATGCATCGAGCCTTTTCCAACAAGGTTCTATTCATTATTTCTGCAACTCAATTTTGCTGCAGAGTTCAAACAATGGTTCGGTGTCTTTCAATTCCTTCCTATTTTCAGAAATTATTAAACTCTGACGAATAGAACTCAAAACCATTATCTGTTCTCAACCGTTTCATGGATTTCTCGATTTGTTTTTCTAATATTATCTTCCACTGTTTGAAGATTCCAAAGACTTTGTTTTTTTTTTTTCAAGAAATAAACCCAAACTTTTCTAGAGTAACCATCAATAAAAGTTAGGAAATATTTATTACCTCCTTTTGAGATGTCAGAAGAAAAACACCATAAATCAGAATGAATGTAATCTAGAGTCTATTTTGTTCTATGCATTGCTAAATCAAAACTAACTCGAGTTTGTTTCTCGAAAACATAATGCTCGTAGAAACCTAACTTACCAACTCTAGTGTCTTTGAGAAGACCTTTATTGCACAAGACTGACATACCTTTCACACTCATATGACCTAGTCATATGTGCCAAAGTTTGGTTGAATAAGAATTAGTGAAGAAAAAGTCACGTTGTGTGTCACGATGTTAGGTTGATTCTCGTCACGACGTGGTGGCAATTTTAGCTTTTTAGATTATTGTAGCTGTACCAGTAACTGTTGACCCTTGCAGAACATATAGGCAGCCCTTTTTCTTTTCTCTCATCACAACAAAAGCCTCACGAGAAACTTTTAAGCCATTTAACTCAATAACTATCCTGCAATCGATAGAATCCAAAATTCTCAATGGGATAAGATTTTTTATTTAAATCAGGAACATACCTGACATCTGACAATGTCCGAATAATTCCTTCATTCACCCTAATTTGTACTATTTCCATTCTGGATATTTTACATGGAGACTTATTCCCAATTAACACAACTCCATCAGAGTTATTCCCAATTAACACAACTCCATCTTCAACTAAACTGTACGTGGAGAATCAGTCTCTATTGGGACACATGTGATGGGAGCACCCTGAATCTAAGATCCATTCGGAAGTAAGATGAGAGCTTTCACTCATTGACACCAACAAGAAATTATCACCTTTGTCCCCAGCTACATTAGCATCAGTAACTTCGGCTTTTTGCTTATCTTTTTCATCATTTTTGACATCATTTTTAATTTTATTTTGTAGTTTCCAACATTCTACCTTAATGTGGCCTACCTTTTTACGATAGCCACAATATTTGTCACGATTTCTAGATTTGGACCTTGCTTTAGATTTGTTTCAATTTATCTTTCTAGTTTGTTGTCTGTCTCTTGCAATTAGAACTAAGGCTTGCATAACTAATTTTTTGTTTGAGCCTAATTCGTTGTCGAGTTTATCCTTGCTCATAATAATCCTCTTCACATCCTCGAATGAGAGATGATCTCACCCATAAATCAGAGTTTTCCTAAAAGTTTTATAATAAGAGGGCAAAGAGTATAACAACAACATAGCTTGATCCTCGTCACTAATCTTTGCTTCGAGATTCTTTAAGTCATTAAGAAGGGTAACAAACTCACTAATATGAGTTCTAATGGACTCATATTCGACCATTCTGAATGTGTAAAGACGTTTTGTTGGCCAGAGATTTCGTCATATATAAGGCTTCCAATTTCCTCCATAACGCAAACGTTGTTTTCTCCATCAGAACATCTTGTAACACATTATTTGAGAGGCATAATTGAATAGTGAATAAAACCTTTTCATCGAACTCTTCCCATTCTGATTGATTCATATATGCGGGTTTCTTCCCTGTAACGACCTTTTTCAGACCATTCTGAACCAGTATTGTCATTATCCGAACTTGTTACAAACTGAAATTTGCAATTCCATCGAACTTCTTAGTATCGAACCTTGACGCTACCATGTAACACCCTACACCTGACTCGATTGTCAAGTCCAAGCTACAGGCTGTCACATTAATCACCGGAGCAACTACGATTAATTTTATTCAACTTTAAACCATTGTAAGATTTGATTCAATCAAACAAACATTAATCACAATAACCAACCATTTACGAGATTTATACGAGCTTACAAAAGCTCCAAGAACAAATCCGAGGTTGAATAGGGTTCAAACATCCATCATATGATATCAAATTCAACAGGAGCATTCACTTGAGAACAAACCAAACGAGACTCAACTAGGTACATACTAACTTAAAATAAAAACAGAATATAAAAATGTTGATGAGTTCTGGATTATTGACTGGATGCTGAAGTCGTAGTTCAAATATCTTGAATTATACTTAACCTGCACACGAAAAACAAATTGTATGTTGAGCAATGGAACTCAATAGTATTTCTATGGTTCAAATAACAAAATTTAAAGTTAAGAAAATTGTAACATCCAACTAGTATGTTATTCATATCAAGTGGAAAACCAATTCATTTAGCATTGCAATAGAAGTGATCGATTCCAGTTATATGCCAACACCTATCGTAAAGTCTTTTTGAAATTCAATACTAATCATGAATCAAACATTTATATCCTTAACATTATAACAATCAATTCCATGTTTATTCCACAACAATAAACCATTAAAGTCTCTTTCTGAAGTCGGTCGACTCATTCATATTTATTTTAGCCTCCCTCAAGGCTCGTTTCCAATTTATTCACACAGAAGTTCACATATTTCCTCTATCATGATCCACACACACACACACACACACACACATATATATGCACAATTGATGCCATAACATTATACTATTTCATTTTGATATCTTTTGTCAAGTCGTAAACTCATACCCATTTCACATAACTTATTTCATTACATTATTTTATTGTCAATCTATTTCATTTCATTTTCAAGTTTCCAATTCCAATTATAATATCACACCTGATGGAACCATTTATTTTTCACATATCATATATTGGAATTATTTTCAATTACATATCATACCCTGAATTTGGTCGTATTTGCATACTCGTATCATGTACATTGTTCTTATCGTATGACAATGATTTCATTACAATTCCACCCAGTATATATATTCACATTCAATTTCAGAATCACAATTCAATTCATCATCAACACACAATATCTGATGATAAACGTGTCTTATGAATCATCTTAAATATGAACAAATAACTAGTTAGAAATATATCATATTAACATGTCATTTCCCAAACTGAATCGTTGAATTCGTCACTATTTCGTACTAACCTTCCAGACTTATAAAGCCAATTTATAAATTTCTTTCACATTAACAATTTTTTTCATTATCATTATAAATTTTTACATATTAAATCCTTATTAACTTGAATCGGACACGAATGGATACACAAATCCAATTAATACCCCAATTTGGCACCCGGTGCCTCATTAGACAATTTTCGAAAAAAAACAGATTGTGCTCAGCGCTTATTGGTATGACCGAAGTAAAAATTGTGCCCAGCACTCATCGACATGTAGTCGAAGTAACCATTTGGCACCCAGTGCCTCATCGGTACATCTGAAGTAACTAGTTTGTGCCTAACGCTCATCAGTATAACCAAAGTAAATGTTGTGCCCAACATTCATCGGAACGTCCGAAGTATAATGCGCCCAGCGCTCATCGACATATAGTCGAAACAACTCCATAGGGTAATCATTTATCCAATTCACTTATAAGTTCAATTCTAATTCTATCGATTTCAATATCATCAATTCATCACTCATGATATCATTTAATACATAACATAACATATCGTTTAAATTCCAAACTAGTTTCACCATTTCATTTAGTTTTAGTATTTTCACTTTTATTCAATTTAATACTCTATCTCAATAATCAATTAAATTCACACCAATATGATGCGATCAATCATAATCAACTATTAATTCATTTATAGTTCTTCTATTATTTTTCCTCCTCTTCCTTTCCATTCCACTTCCTTTATTTACAAGTATTCGTACAAGAATCATTAGCCTTAGTATGACATGCTTTTATGTAACATGAATTATCCTTTCACTATTAATACATATACTTTTAACAAAGTTGTCTTCTTGAGTAGTATTCACTAAATTATCTATATACGGACCTACATAATTCGAAATTAAGATCCGCTTTTTGTTTTCGAAACTAGACTCAAATAAATTTTTACCATAAAAATTTAAGAATTTATTTCAAAGTAAAATAATACCAGTCTTTTTTAAAACCTCCCTTGTTCTACAGCTAGGCAGTTTCAACTCTTTTTCACTAAAAATTAAATATCTTTCAGTACAAGTCTCATATTATGTTGTCGTCTGTTTCTTTTGAAAATAGACTCATTAAGATTTTAGGAATATAAATATCATCTCCTAAATATTTTTGTACAATTTATAATAATTTTTCAAAGTTAGAACAAGGGAACCCAAAATCATTCTGATATTGTCTCATAAAAAGTATTATATCTCATAATCTAAAATTTCATTGTTTTCACCGTTACTTTTATGAAAAACCAGACTCAATAATATTTAGTTTCATATTTTATTCAACCTCTAACTCAATTCCTACAATTTTTGGTGAATTTTCAAATTCATACTACCACTGTTATCCATAAAATGTTTAGTGAAACATTTTGCTCTTCTATAATTTAATTAAGTTTTTCTCATTTCATTATATAACATACTACATTCCAACCAAAATCAATGTAAAAACAACCATTAAGTTATTCTTATTTCTGTTCAAATTAGTCTTCTAGTTCGATAATCAATTTTAAACATAGCATTTTAAACTCAAATGATCAATTTTCAATTTACCTCGGTGTCAACTTTGCAAAACAAAATAAATATGTAACAAATATAATGATTCAAATTATAGAAATACAAACATTACATAAATTAACTTAGTAAGTTCCATATGAACTTACCTAACAATAATAGTGACATACAAAACGCCAAGGACTAATCCGCCAAATAGCCCAAATCTCGATCTATATAATAATTTATTTCAATTATTAGTCCCAAGTGTTTTATAACATTCGATATAATGTATATTTCTTCCTATTAACATTTTTCACAATTTCCCTAAAATTTTTCATTTTATTCAATTTAGTTCTTAAAACCGAAATAAGCTTAACTGTCATATTTGAGTTCTTATTTTTAAACTCATTTCAATTTCATCCTTCAACAGCCCTCTATTATCAATAATTACAGAAATTTCATATCAATTTTGATATACTCACGATTTAGTCCCTATGTTCAAACTTAATACTTTTCACTTTACGAATGAATTACTTTTCATATCTAAGCTTAAAAGTTAATCATTTAACACCAAAACTTCAAATATTCAACTAAATTAATATCCTTAAATTTTAAGAATAAAAAAAATCACAACATGAGTTAAATAACTTATAGTACCGAGATTTCGAAAACGTAAAAATTACAAGAAACGAATTAATTAAAGCATACCAATTAAAGCTTCAACTTTGAAATCACTAACGTTTTCTCCAAACTTTTCTCCTCCTGCGTCGATGATATGAGGACGAAGAAACAAAACTGTTTCATTTCACCCACCCCCACCTTACATTTCTAATCTTTTATCTTTTATTATTTTATTTTATACGGTTTCTTTTCGTTTTCTTTTCTTTTTTGGTACCATGCATATATATATATATATATATATATATGCACATGTTAACCCCCCATTCAATGGGATTTAGTGGTTAATTGTCATTTTAGTCCCTTTATTTAATTCTAACCATAATTCTTTTATAAATTATACTTTTACCATTTATACAATTTAGCTCATGTACTTAAATTAAGCATTAATTCAATGAAATTATCTAGTTGAAATTCAATTCACTTATGATATAATTCTGTGAATATTTAATAAAAATATTATGGGTCTGGTTCATGAAAATGAGGTCTCGATACCTCAATTCTCAAAACCACTGACTTTAGAATCAGTGCACCTGTACTTTTACTAATTGTCCAATTAGCAAATTTATCAAATCAAAATTTAATATAAAATTATAATTAACTCATAAATATTATTTAATAATATTTACTGACTTGGTTTATGAAAATGAGATCTCGGAATCTTAATTTTCAACTCCCACTAACTTTGGTATCATTACAATTGTACCTTAATTTACTATTAATTAAGAAAAAAAAATACTAGACTAACTTAATATGGTTTTATACTAATCTCATAAATATTAAATATTAATGTCTACGAACACATTTTATGAAAATGACATTTCAGAACCGATTTTTTTTACACCACTGAAAATTGGGTCGTTACATGCCATCTCTGAATGGGTTACTTGCGGAAGTAGAACTAGCTCTAATACTAGTTTGTAGGGGATATATCCAATTAAACAACGAACAAATTGAAGAAAATAAGAATAGAAAAGGTCGAACACATAAATTTTACATGGAAAAACTCCTCAAAAAAGGATAAAAAATCACGAGGAAAAAAGAGATTTCACTATAATAAAGGAGTGTACAAAAGATGAAGGGAATTAAAAGAAAAACCCAAAGCCCCACAAGAAAAAAAAACCCTTCGAAACAAAGAACAAAATTCTCTCAATCTAAATATTTTTGTTATATAAAATCTAGAGTAACTAAGACTTATTTATAGGCTAAAATTTGTAGAGTTTAAGTGGGAAACTAAAAACAGAGTTTAATTGGAAAAAGAAAAGTCAAAATAAACTTTGGCAAAAATAAGAGGCATTCTCCCACATCAATAATGTTTTATGACTTAATTTGACTTATTATTACATTACTATTCTTATGACACGTTAGGTGAAAATTTTGTAAAGAGTTTTTTGGTGGAGAGGATATGTTGTAAATAAGTAAATGAGGTGTACCGAAAAAAGGCAGAAAGAAAGATTGGAGTAGATCCCATAATATTAATGCAATGGTTGGTAGTAAGGTGGAAAAAGACAAATGTGACTAACACCAAAACTAAGCACAGAAACAAGTTGAAAGAGTTTAAAAGAGACTTTAAAAGTCAAAATGTAAAAATGTTGAAAACAAAAAATCTCTTAACTAGTTGTGAATAATTCTTATTTATAGACTTAAGAAAATGAAAGTTACAAAACTAAATAATTAATAGGAGTAATAAAAAATATTGTAAGTTACAAAGGCTTTAATATTTATTTTATAAGTGAATGATTTTGTTATTGTTTGTGATTATAAATAGTGAATAAGAGTATACTATATTTTTGAAAAAAGAAAGAAGAAACATTTAGTGTTACAAGAAAATGTTAAGAGAAAACTTCTTAACTACTTTTATATATGATTCATCAAGTTAAGCTCTTGGAACATCCAAAAAGTGAAGACAACCTAAGAACTTTGTCATATTTTGCGTGTTTTTTCACTTCTATTTTGGTGGAGTAATACCCTGTGACACATCTTTTACGAAACATTTCTTAGATAGCAAGTTATTTTTAAAGAAGAGTTGTTCCTGAATAAGGTTATTCTGACCTATTCTAAACATGAGTTGTTCTTAGTAGAGGTTGTTCTGAACATGAGTTGTTTTACGGTGATGCTTTTTTTGAAAGAGTCTGTCCCGAATGATGGCTCTTCTAAAAAAAAACCAATTGTTCTAAACATAAGTTGCTCTAAATAACGACTATTCTGAATATCGTTGTTCTTGAAACACAATTATTCTAAATAAGAGCAGTTAGGAACATTAATTGTTCTCAACTGGAGTTGTTCTGAAATGATAGGTACATCAATGACAGTTCTAAACTAGAACATTGCTTTGAACATTGTTGTCCCAAACATAGCTATTCACAAATAATAGTTGTTCTGTATAACAACTATTCTAAACAAGAATTTATCTTTCAAAAGAGAAATTAATTGAAACAACGCCGTTAATTGTTTCGAGTTAACTTTGCTATTAATCTTATAAGCGTAATTTCCTGAAACATAATTTTATTTATCATAGAGAAAGATAAAGTATTAATAGTTAAAATTTATGTATTTACAAAATTTTTAAAGTAATTTTTATAATTATTTTTTAAAAAGAAAGGTATATATATAATTGATTTTTTTAGAAAGCAATAATTTTAAATTTGTAAGAGAGTGATAGTTTTTAGAAAAGTGGAAAGTTACTATTATAAAGTATGAATTTTTTAATAAAAAAATCAAATGACATATCTACTTTCATGTATCTAAGTATTTGACCTATAAAGTATTTTAAGTTTTGTTTTATATTCTTCATGTTTGTTTTATTGTTTATGTTCGAGGCTTGTGATTGTTCCTTTTAACAATATCATCTCCAAAATTTGAATTCTCTTATCTTCTTGATAATACAATGTATCTTACCAATATACCCTACACTTGTGTTGATAATATCTAAATTTTTTCGTCAATTTAATGACTAATTAATTATTAGTATAGATAAAGCAATCTCTTTATATAAATCTATACATAAATTCTGTGATAAAATCGACCAAATTATATAAGCTATGTTGTCATAAGATATTAGAATACTCAACAACGAAAAAGTTGGATTAAAATTGGGGGTGGACGTTCGATCGAATTGAATGAAAAAATTTCGAGTTAATCGAGTTGACGAATCATATTTTATCATCCTAATTTGATTTAAAATTTTCTAGAATTGAGTCGAGTGAGATGGAATTTGAATCGAATCGAATTGAATATAATCGTAACATCCTGAATTTTTGGGCCTATGCATTTAATGGGTGAATATGTTTAATGTGTTAATTTAAGTGTTAGGGGTCCAAATTGGGCTCAGGATGTGGTCAAGGCCTTGGTTAAATTTTCAGTTTGGACACTATAGGGCTTAAAACATGTTATCTGTGTTTTAAAATACAAAATGGGCTTGTGGCCCAGTGGTCAGTAGCGCCACTTAGAGAGCAAGGAGGTGGCGTCAATTGGAGGCCCAAATTCAAGTTTCATGTAGCCCAATTCTTTTAGTTTAAGTTAGCTAATTTTCGGCAATTAATTAGGTGGATTTGGACGGCAACAAGCCTAAAAAATAGGAGGATTTATGTAAATGGGATAATGTAGATATTATAGTTGATAATATGGAAGATAAGGGAGGAAATTTAGGAATTTATTTAATGTGATAATAAGGGAGATAATGTGCTGATAAAGGAAGGAAGAGGTAGTGTCATCCATGACACTGTGGATGAGTAGTCAGATGAGGATAAGGAGAGAAAAGATAGGATTTATCTGCTGAGTGCAATGTTGGCCGAATTTCCAACTATAGAGGGTGCCGAAATTCTCTTTAAATAGAGGGGATATCTCATCAATTCCGGCATTTAAACCTATTCTTTTCTTCTTTCCTTGTGCCGAAATTCCCAGTCTTCCTCTACAAATTCTTTTCTTTTGATTTCTTCAAAAGTCAAAACCTTCCAATCTTCTTTTCTTTCAAAAGCCGAAAACCTGAACTCTTTTCTCATCTCCATAGCCGAAATCTCCAAGACTCTTTCTTGTTTTCTTTTTTTCTTCTCTTTTTCTGCCAGAAACCGAAACTCTTCACTCAGTTCTTCTAAAAGCCGAAAACGCATCAGCCTTCTTTTGTTCATTCTTTTTCGGGATTTTCTTAAAAGCCGAAATTCCTAGATCTCTTCTCTCGTGTTTGCTGAATCTTCCTGCAAAGGGTAGCTGAAACCTTTTGAAGAGGTAAGTGTCGATTATGTTTGTCTTTCAATCTTTTTCCGGCTTTTAGAAACCATAGCCGAATGGCTATATGGAAACTAATCTGGTGCTTTTCTCTCATTTGCGGCATTCCGGGATTTGAAGGGGATTCAATCGCTTAGATTTCTAAGCCAGAGTTCAGTAGCACACGAATCGTATAATTTTCAGGATTTTAAGGCAAGGAGATCTATTAATTTAAGCATATAAATTCGGGTAAATATTAATCATTAGCCGAATATAGGGGAAGCTTTATCTTCGCGTTCTTCCGGCTTTTGAGAAAGGTTGTAGACAAAGGGCAGTAGATCCGATTAGCGAGGGTAGTCCTACGTATTTATCAGGTGTGTAACACTCTCACGCCATTTGGATTGCTTGATTAGTATGCATATAAGTCTGTTATGTTCTGTATATTCTGTTAATTGCCAAAATACTGGCATTGCTGTTGAAAACCCGAGAGGGGTAAAGGCGAATCACCAGGTTAGTGATCTCTGTCATTTTAAAGTGAATGTTTCTGTTGAGATGATATGTTTTATATGATTGCATGGGGATAGGTGATTGATGAAAGGGGAAGTGCTCTGTTGTAGTGGCTTTTTCCATGATCTGTTGTAGTGGCTTTTGCCATGATCTGTTGTAGTGGCTAATGCCATGATCTGTTGTAGTGGCTACGGCCATGATCTGACGATGAGCAGCATGACTGCCATCAATGGTGTGTAGCGGTGTGGGTTGATTGTAGAAATCCCCAATGGTGTGACTGGCAGGTAAGGGTGGTGTGTAGCGGATGGAAACCTAGGATTTGGGTTGGGCTTGCATAATTTTTGTTATATATTAATCTGTTATTCCGTTTTGTGGGGCTAAGGCCCAAATCTAATGGTGCATGAGGGTTGCACACTGAGTCTCGCGACTCAACCTATTATTTAACATTTTCAGGTAGCACCTAGTGCATTGGACCGGGTTGGAGAGGAGCGCAAGGTGGCCATGCGAGAGAGTATTTGGATTCAGCAAAAGACATTACAAATTTATTAATTTTTAATATTTTCAGTTAGTGGGTTTTAAATTTCGTTGTAATAAGGCCACGGGCCACTTGCTTTATATTTTCGTTTGTTTTGGGCTTTTATTATTACTAGACACTTAGATTTTACGATTTAATTAAGTTAAGGCATGTATTAAATTTCGGTTTTTAATTCATAAAGGCATTTAAATGAAAATTTATATATTTTTTTTACTAATTATTCAACCATTCATTTTCCCGAATAAAATGTTAAAATCAAGAAAAATATTTTCCAAAAACGCGACATGTTTTACTAAATCTTCTTAGTGACATGCCAGATCCGGTCGTGGTATTTGGGCCGGGTTTTGAGGTGTTACAATATTTGTTCGAGTTAAATTTTAAAAAATAATTTTGGGTCCTTGTAACCACTGTCACTCATCGTAATAAAATCTGTCCACCTTAATCAAAATTTTTATTAACTTTCATCACCTCATAATTTATTTATTAATCTTTTATATATCGGTTAGCTTCTTTACTTGCTTAGTTGTTTCAATTATTTTCAAATTCTTGTTATTCTGTATTTTGGAATTAAAAAATATATTAAATATAAAAATGTGATTTTTTTAATAAAATTTATTTTAAAGATAAAATGTGAAATTGATACCAATATAAAATTTTAACACGAATATTTTATGGCATAATTAATAATTCAATTTTAATATAAATATTCAATATGACTAAACAATTCAATAATATAAATAATATAAAATGTGAAATTTAATTTAATAATATAAATAGTAGATATAAATAAAATTATTACTATTTATGTTTAGTGATTTTTTTGTTGGATAATTTTGATTTTTTATTTGAGAGTAAAGAGTGAAAAGTAAAAGTTTAGAGGGAAAATAAAAAGTTTTTGGGAATAAAAGTTTGAAGCTATTTTATCAAAATAACCTAAAAAAATTTGATATTTACAAAAATAACCCAAGTTTAAAAACAATCACCAAAATGACCTGAAATGAACAGTAGATAGGGGTTTTGGCCTGTCAATGGCCGGCCCCACCTGGTATTTTGGACCCATGATTACCTGATTATTGTATCAGACTTTAAAAAATTAATTTTTTTGGTTCTGGCCTGCCAATGGCCGGCACCAGGATATTTTTTTTTAAATCGTTTCATACTGGTATACAAAAATTTTGAAAAAACAAAAAATAAAATTAGGTGCTGTCCTGTCAATGGCCAGCACCACTAGTACCAGAAAAAAAATTTTGGGTGTTGGACTGTCAATGGCCGGCACCAATGTACCAGAGAAAAAAATTTTTGGGTGCTGGCCTGTCAATGGCCGGCACCAGTGTACCAGAAAAAAAAATTTGGGGTGCTGGCATGCACTAGTATACGAAAAAAAAATTTGTTCTGGCCCGTCAATGGCCGGCACCAGCAGTACCAAAAAAAAAATTTTTTGGGTGCCGGCCTTCTAATGGCCGGCATCAAACCTTATATATAGTGGGTGATTTGGGTGCTGATAGTGTAAATGGAATAAAATGTTTTTTTTGAAAGAGCCATCAAAATGAGAGTGTTTTGTAGTATATCATCAAATAAGTTTTTTTGGAGTGGATTGTATATGGAGTTTTTTGTAGTGTACAACCGAATTTCGGGGTTGAATTATATACTGTCATATTTTAACGGAGTTGAATTATATACTATCATGCCCACCCTAAAAGTTATGCCATTAAGGGTTGGATGATTATTTACGCCATAGATAGCTAATCGAGTTGTCCAACACAGATGGACATTATCTATGGTGCAATAGTGTTTATTCCGCAACTAGGTTGTGGTTGGAACCGGTTGGCAGAGTCTCCATGCAAAGGTATCTCATGGGATAATAGAAGAAGAAAAGGTCTGAAGCAAAAGACGATTAATTGTGAAGAAACTAGTACCGATGCAACGTAGACCTAATTCAAGCAGAAGATGATTAATTGTGAAGAAAGTAGTATTGAAAAGAATTGTATTATTTCTTAAGAATGTTTGTATTTTTTTTTATATCTGTAAATTTAATATAGTTGTTTAGGATTTAAGCTTCATTTTTATATTTCCTTGTAATAATTTCTTAGAATATTTATATTTTTTTATACGTAAATTTAATTTAATCTGTAATATATAAAGTTTGAAAATTAAATTCGCGTGTATTAATTTTACCCATCTGTTTGTAGTTCATTGTGTGTTTAAATTTAATATAGTGCATATTATTTTTGTTTGAAATTTATATTTTTTGTATTAATATTGTAGAATGATTGTATTTTATTGTGTATGTAAATTTAAATTGTCGTGTAGTATTACTTATTTGAATTATTATTTTTTAAATATTATGAAGTCATTTATTCAAACAAATAATTATTTAAGAACAATAAAATTGATATTAAAAAACAGAAAAATTTAAAAATAAAAGAAATATTTACAGAATAAATTTAAAATAAAGTAAAAAGTAACAGAAAAAAAATTAAAATTGTCGCGATCCTGGGGAGGTTCCTGGCGCTGGCGTGTAACGGTCCGGATGTCTCCGTCGGCGATGCCGTGCACCTTGCTCAGGCATTTGATAATTGCTCGGTCCAGCGTCCGGTGTCCCGTCCGGTGTACTTAGAAAGGTAGAATAATCATATACACTATAATTGGGAGTTAAATGGTATTGCGTGACCAGAGGTGCCGAAGGGAAAATATCCTCAGTGGTGGGTGTACGTGCTTCGAGATGGAACTCCAGGTGGTATGAGGATGATCCGGATCGTGACGTGTGTTGAGGCTCGAGGTTATCACCAAAAATATCTTCGAAGGATGGAGGAATTTCATGCAGCGGATTTGGATCCATGTTCTGTGATAATGAGCCAGATTTTTCATATTGGGCCTCGAGATCGAGATTCGAGACAATATTGGACTCGATGTTCTCGAATGGCAGAACTCGGTTACTGCGTGATTGTGCGTTCTTTGGTTGCCATCGAGAAGATTCAGGTTGCGTGTCTCTTTGGATCAGCATGTACTAACCTTAGAATATAAAGGGTTTCTCGTGTGCCATATACCATGTTGCGTACTCGGGCGTATGAGAGAACCCTCCCTCTAAGACATACAAGGGGGGATGCCTCGAATGTCGCTGATTCCACAGAAAGATATACGGTTCATGTTTTTGCGCCCAATTTAAAGTGTCCCGACCTGAACCATTTTTGTCCATTCCGTGGACTTCTTTGATATCGACGGGAGGGTTCAGGATAGGTTGTGAGCAACCGAACTGCCTCAAAACCCGACCTCCATCGTGCCACTCGACCATATGGAAATGAATTAACGGCACATTTGACACGAATAGCTATTGCTACTCGATAACCCACGATGGTATGAGCGCCGCGATATTTTCCTCATTATATGGCATCCATATAAACTGCAAAATAAAGACAACACGTTATTTTTTTTTCTTTTGTAATTATTGCATTTAAAAAATAAATATTCGGAATTGTATTTTACGTCATCCCCAGAATGAGTCTCTATCATCATACGGTACATAGGTACGATGAACGATCGTACAATTCCCGGTACAGTTGCCCATCTAAAAAAAGAAAAATTATCAAATTATTTTTCCCATGCAAAAAATAAGTATATTATAGTATACAATAAAAAAAAGATGACAAAATTGAACTATATATTTACCTATTAACGAGTGGACAGATATACGGTTGGCGGCTCATTGATGCAAGAAACCACATTCGGTATAATGCCCAAGACGGCAGTAGAAGGCAGCAACCGCCCATTGTTTTCGTAGGCGGCTTTGTCGCTCGACAAAGCTCGCGGTATAAGCATGCCAACACTGCAGAGCCCCAACTAAATCTTCCGGCAAGCTCGAGATCCTCTAATAAGGGGAGATACATTATTGAGACTTTATTTTGATTGACGTCCGGAAAAAGTATCCCACCTATCAATTGAAGAATGAACGCTCTTGCAACGTAGATAATGTCCATCTGCGTTGGACTGCTCAGAAGATACTGGAAGTTTTCTTTTAACCAATTAAATTTAATATAGGTTAAGCGTCCTTCCCCATTGTTTGGGGGCACTCTTTCAAGTAACCGCTCGCAAATGGCCTACGGATTGGACACTCTTCCAAGCTCGATCACTGCTTCGCTGTCTATAGACAGCCCGAGTTGTACTGCTACGTCTTGCAATGTAATATTTACCTCCCTACACGGGAGGTGGAACGTATGTGTCTCCGGGCGCCATCTTTCAACTAATGCCGATATTAAATCAGCCCGTCACTCATATATCTGAATGTACGCGGCAACCCCAAAACCCGCGACATTCAAATACGGTATAACTCTTCAATCGGGAAAATAACTGGGATCATACAACCGGGGTCTCACAATTTTGTATAAGTCCTGCGTTTATAGTAAATATATAATGTTATATTTCTCATTTTAAAAATAATTTAAAAGAATATTTAAAATTAAATAATACATTTTATTTCTCGTTTACTTTATGCACATTGCTTGCAATGTGGTCGTTGTCATTTAAAAGAATATTCGAATTACGATCCATGGAGTGATCGGCGGCACTCGGCGGTGGTTGAGGGTGAAAAGCGGCAATCGTCGATGGTGGTTGAGAGTTAACAGCGGTAGTCGTCGGAGTTGCTTATGTAAAGTGGGGGACCATTTTGCCTATTTATAGTGTCGTAACCATTTTTTTGATAAAACGGCAAACGACGCGGTCGACTCGAGGTTTGAAAAATAGAAAGGAAGGGAGTCGCCACCGATCTTTATTTGGATGAGATCGGATCACCTTTGTTTTAATAAACATTTTGATTTATTAGAACAATATTTTTGGTCTACGAATTTAAAAAGAATGGGCTCGGGAGTCGGTTACGTGCGAGGAAGGATTAGCACCCTCGTCACGCCCAAAATCGGTACCAAACTGATTGATCGATGTCCTAATGTTGAAAACTTTGAAATGGTTTGAAAACAGATACTTTTTATTTCTAAAATTTGGAAGAATTGGAAGGGACGTTTAAGGCTCTCTTATTTTCGAAGAGATAAAGCATCATGTCCAGTAAGTTAGGGCATGATACTTTAGACTCCCGAAACTAAGCTCGCCTTTTGAAACTTAGTTTTATATTTGAAGAGGATCTTCCGTCATTTGTCAAACGAGAAATCAGAACCCAGTAAGTTAGGGCTTTTCGAAGGTCCAAATTAGGAATATTGCCTCTATTTTAGAAGAAAGAAAAGAAACTTATCTCGCAGTGTCTAGATGTCGAGTCCAGCAAGTTAGGGCGCGACATTTCGAATATCCGAGATTAAGCGTTTTGTTTAATGTTTAAATTACGATTTCAAAAGGGATATCCCGTTGTTTAGCTTTAATCGAGAAGAGACCGGAACCCAGTAAGTTAGGGCTCGATTCACTCGAATTGCTAATACGGAATGTCGATTTAAAACTGGGATTTGTGATTTCAAAAGAGATCTTCCGTTGTTTAGCTTAAACGAGAAAAATCAGAACCCAGTAAGTTAGGGCTCGATTCTCTCGAATCGCTAACACGGAGTATTGGTTGCTATAAAAGTTGAGGTTTTGAGCAAAATTAACGTAAAAATGTGAAAACACGATGTTATGTGTAAAAAGAATAATAAAAAGGACACGTATACGTGTAAGTGAAGATAGTATAGAATGCATTGGAAGTACTACGTATAGAAAATAACGATAATAATGAAGATATACAAAGATAAGGGTAATCTATGAATGAAATAGTAAAAATAAATAAGTAAAACCGTATATATATATAATAATAATATAGTAATAATGATGGTAATATAATAAAATAGATAATAATGATAATAGTGGAAACAACGAATAAGAATTTTAATAAATAAGATAATAATATTAGTAATAGTAATAATAATAATAATAAATTGATAAAGGATGATAATGATTTTAAAGGATAATAATGTAATAATATTATTAAAATAAAATGGTAAATAATGACATATAATAATATTGAAAATAATAGTAATAAACATAATAGCAGTAGAAAATAAAATAACACGTGCAATCGTAAATATAAATAATAGTATAGCAAGCAAATAATAGTAAAAATGAAAATAACGAATAACAAATAACAAATAATAATAATAATAATAATAGATATGATAATAATAATAAATTAAATAATAGTAATAATAATAGATTGGGATAATAATAATAATAATAATAGATGCTAAATAATATTAATAATGATATAATAATAATATAGTAATAATAATGATGATATAAAAATGGTAGTAATGATGGCAATTAATAAATTAAATAATATATATAAAATAAATGAAAATATATACATATAAAAATAATAATATAATAATAGTAATGAGTATAATAATAATAATAATAATAATGGTAGTAAAATGATAACAATACTAATAATAATAATAGTAAGAAATAATATAATAGTAATAATAATGTAGTAATAATATAGTAATAATAAAAAAAAAAAGTAAAAGAGGGTAAAAGTGCAAAATAACCAAAAATGGTTAAGTTGTACTAAAAATGAAAGTTTCGGGTCGATTGGCGAATAAAACAGGGGTTCGAGGGTCAAAAAGGAGCGCGCGTGAAAGCTGGGGGACCGGAGGAATAATTTTCCCCGCAAACCGAGCGCAGCGTTTTGGGGAAGAACCAAATCGCAAGACTGTGCGAAATTTCGGGGCCGATGTGCAATAATGAAAAAACTCGATTTGAAACACTAAAAATGCGGAAGGGCTAATAGTGCAATTAGCCCTTCCCTTCAAAAACGCGCGGACCCTCCGATCGGGTCGGGTCGACGCGCGGGTTATAGGGGCTAAACGACGTCGTTTTGGGGTTAAAGGCCAGCCCCCAAAACGGCGTCGTTTCAAGGGGCTATAAAAGGCCCAAAATTCTGAAAAAAAAAATCATTTGTGAGGCTTTCTAAAAAAAAAACTGATCTTTCTTTTCTTTTTTTCTCTGCAGGTGGGGTAAACTCCGGCGGTCCACGTCAGGCCTTCGTCGTTGTCGGCCGTCGCTCCGGCCACCGCGTGCGGTGGCCGGAAAAGGTAATAATTTTATTTTTTTCCCCTTTTAAATATGTATATATATGTATGTTAAAACAGGAAAGGGTGAAAACAAAAAGTACGAAAATGATTAAAAAAATCACCTTTTCGACTTCTGTTTGCTTTTTTTGTGTCGAATCTTTGCCTATTGCGTCTATTTCTCTCTGGTTCTGTTTGTGTTTAATCTATACCTATACTGTGCTTGAAAATCTACTGTGAAAGCTTTGTTCCTATCTGGTATTCTATTGATCGAAAAAAAGAAGAAGAAGAACCCCTTTACAACTGTTAGAATCGGCTTTTATAGCCTTCTATTTTACAACTGGTCTCTGTCTTGTCCTTTCTTGTTTAATGTTTTGCAGGTGCTCGGTGCGCAAGTTGGTGGCGGTGGAGACCAGGGGCGTGGGCGGTGGACAAGACTGGTGACAGGGGTCAAAAGCGGCGCAGGGGTTAGGCAGACTTTTAGGGTTTCTTTTTCCATTTTCTGATTGGGCTTGTTGGGCTAGGGTTTTAATTTTGGGTTTGGTTTTGTAACCGGGTTTGGGTTTGGTTTTGTAACCGGGTTTGGGGTTTAGATTTGGGTTTTATTTGGGCTTGGGTTATTTGGGTTTATTTGCCCTGGGCAAAATTGGGCTACAACATATAGTCGGAGATGCCTATTGAAAAAAAAAATTGCCCATTCTGATGAGTCATTTCAAGTTTTTTTTTTTTATTCAAAAGTTATTTTAATGTCAGTACCTTTTATTTAAGTTTCATTTTAATTTTTTTAATATCAGAGTAATTTAATTTTTTTCATTTATTTTTTAAATTTTTTAAATTTTATTTTTTCCAACTTAAATTTAAAATTTTTGTAAAAAAAATATTAATTTTTGTGGCTTTTTTAGGCTAAGATCCCATTTAGATAAATTAAATTTGTTAAAATAAAGCTAATTTCAATTTTTTTATTTAATATTTTATTTAAATATTTTCATTTATTAATTATTTTGGTCAATTAAAATTTTAAATTTTTTTTAAAAAATATCTGATTTCATTTTTGGGGTTTTTTTTGGGCCTGACACCAAAATTAGTTGGTCTGATAACAGTTATTTCAATTTTGAATGTGAAAAAAAATGCCAAAAAAAAAAAGAGGTGTAAGGCCGGACATTGGAAGGCCAAATTGGCCAGTGACACAGGCCTGACGCAGATGGGTCATTTAAACCCTTGACACGGGTCATTGATAGACCAGCACCCAAAATTTTTTTTTTCTGGTACACTGGTGCCGACAATTGACAAAGCCAAGACCCAAAAAAATTTTTTTTTGTATCTTGGTGGTGCCGACCATTAACAAAGCCCAAGACCCAAAAAAATTCGCTACACTCAGTGCCGACCATTGACAGGCCAACACCAAAATTTTTTTTTTTATTTTTGTATACTAGTATGATACGATTTAAAAAAAATACCCTGGTGCCGGCCATTGACAAACCAGAACTAAAAAAATTAATTTTTTAAATTCTGACACAATAATCAGGCAATCATAAGTCCAAAATACCAGGTGGTGCCGACTATTGATAGGCCAAAACCCTTATCTACCGTTCATTTCAAGTCATTTTAGTGATTGTTTTTAAACTTGGGTCATTTTTGTAAATATCAATTTTTTTAGGTTATTTTGATAAAATAGCCAAAGTTTGAGGGAAAGTAAATAATGGGAGTAAAATTTTGGTGGGAAAATATTTAAAAAAAAAATTGGGGGGTGGATTTGGAGTAGATGGGAGGTGGGATGGGAAGAGAATAAAAGTTTTAGGGGGAAGTGGGAGGGAGTAAAAATTTTGGGGGAAAATAAAAAGTTTCGAGGTTTTCGGGAGTAAAATTTTGAGAAAAAATAAATGGGAGAATAAAATTTTGGTGGGAAATGGATTTTAACTAGATTGGGGGTTGGGATAAGAGGGGAGCAAAAGTTTTGAGGAGAAAGTGGTAAGGAGTAAAAATTTTGAGGAAAAAGTAAAAAGATTTGAGAGTTTGAGGTAAAAATGTAAAATATTATAGTTTTATATTCGAATTATTCAGAGTTATGCGAATTCAAAAATTCAACTCGATTCGAACTCGAAATTAAAAAAAAAAATTGAGTTGACTCGAATAACTCAATTCGTTTAACTCGAAATTCGAATTTTTATTTTATTTTTTGGAGTCAAATCGAATTTTGCTCACCTCTAATGTAATTAAAATATAGAAACCACATGACTGACCAAAATAAGTAAATGGAAGTTGAGACAATATGAAATAACTCTGATTTTATAATCTTCTCAATCTATTCTTACAAGAATTTAGGAATGAGCCAACTTGAGATTCGCTTCCCAGGAAATTAAAATGGATTACAAAAGGCAATACAAATTTACTAGATAGAAACTAGTGGCTTTTCTTTTCATGTCCTAAACAACTTAACAGTTGGATACAGACTCCGTGAACACCGTCTTCTCATTGCGCGACATGCTTTCTCCGAATTCTGTATATCATGCAGGAATAAACATTGTATATATATACATAGAGCTTATCTGCAATCAATTTTTGCGATCTAAACCGAGCTTTTTCCAAGTGGCGTGCTGTGTATTTGTACAACTTCACCCTGGAAAAGCTAAAAGAAATGGTTGTGAGCCCAAAAAAGAGAAGAGCTGAATGACATGCTGGATTTGAGAGAATTGATAGACCATGTTTGTTTCATGTACTTCTGATGTGTTCCATCAGCTGCAAATGACCTCTACTGAGAGTTTCTTCATTACATTAGGACACGGGTCTCCTCCGAACATTTCGGGTGCTACTGTCACTGAGCAGAAGTTTTGCCCAACACACAGCTGCAAGGACGAGGTGATACAAGTAAATGTATATGAGCAATGAAACAAAGAGCTCTAAGAAAGGCAGCAACAACTGAAGTGCAGATGAAGTAAAGTTAACTTGGCCAGCAAATGTAGCTGTCTAGTTACTTGCATATATGCAATAAGGCAAATGTAACATACCCTATTAAAAGCGTCATAAGAGTGATAAGCATGACAGCTTCCTTCACGGTAGCTTCCGCAGACCCCTTCTGGTGTTCCAAAGCTCGCAAACTTTACCGCCGAGATTTTCTGCCCCATGTCACACTCTAAATGGACTTTTGGCCTTAGGGGTTTGTCAGCTTTACCAGAGGCGTGCATCTGGTAATTCATTAGGGTTGGTTGCCACTCATAGATATCAGCACAAACACTGTCGGTTTCTCTGCGAACCAAAGAAATCGCATTGGGGTCGCCACCCCATTCCTCAATCACAACCAACAAATTCCCTGTTGGGTTGAGCCATGAACGAGGAACATGATACCTAAACATTATAGTATTATATCACTAGCCAATTTATCAACAATTCCTTGCTTTCAAGAGAAACTTCAAGCAGACTGGTTTGTTTACTTACCATCTTTGAGATGCCTCCCCACAACTAGTTCTACATTTGTTCTCATCATAAGTTCCAGCATAATTACAGACACTGCAATTTCCAGATGCTTTATATTCTGGCCAGTGGCGTCCAATGCTCTGTCCATTTATCCAAATCTGACCTTTTCCCATACTCCGCATATCTAAAGCCAATGGAGCATTTCCAGCTGGAGCATTGAAAGTTGTCTGCAAAATTAAAGAACGTCAACTAATGCAGACTGAAGGTGGCATTCACGTGCAGTTTCATTTCTTTTTTTGTTTTCGGTGAAAACACCATGCAATCAGAACTGTGAACAATAGCTTTCTTTATAGCTATAGGAATTAAAAGAAACTAGTTTTATTAGTTTAGATGTATTTTGAGATATTTACTTTGTACCATGTCAGTGGCTGCCTTTGTGCCACTAACGACCCTTCTGCCCACTCAACAGATGAACTACCACTTAGAGAATGAAGATTCAATGCTTCCCCCTTAAGGCCAATCTGCAAGGGAATAAATAAACAAATAACTCACTAGCACATGAGGACAACTTGAGAAGAAATACTAGCATGCAAGAGGAAGACCTTGTAAGACCATTTCTGCCACGAGAGATCTCTCCTTCCCTTATTGAGGCCATTCAGTGTAACCGGGCCAAGAACACCGGCATTCCATGTCTCAAAATGTGGACCAACATTCTGCATTCAAACCAGATATTCAGTCAGTCAAAGAAATTCCAAAATCACAAGAGCAGAGAGGGAGAGAGAGAGAGGGAGGGAGGGAGAGAGCATACCGGAAGACCAACAGCAATGCTTAGAAGTGCAATTTTATTGATACCAGCTCTCATATTAACACCTTGGCTGAATGTTAGTTTCGGGAATTCTAGACTTCCATAAGAACTTCCTGACAGAATCAATTGGAGGGAAAAGGAAAATTATGAGGGAAAGAAATACTAATTATCTTTTAAACAATTAGATGGCGCAAGTCTTCCAAACTTTTTTTGTGTAATTAACTTGAATAACCAAGCATTGTGATTTACATACTTTCCAATTCTTTCACTTAATAGGCAACGTGCTAGAACTCAACCTAAGTTGAAAGCTAAAAGTATGGCACTATATTTCCAGCAATTACTAAATATTGCTATCATCTGGACTGGTTCAAAACAAATTACCAACGATAAGCTCACCTGATAGTTGCCCATTGACAAAAACATGCAAAGCATGGCCAGCTGATAAGATGGTAAGAATGGGAGATTTTCCATTCCTGAAGAATTCTTCATCGGGGTCAATCTCAATGCTGGGGATGGAAACAGTACATATAGAGCATTAGAAATTCAAATGCAAGTAATGGAAACAAGTCCAATGAATAGAAGAACTACTGGTTTGCAATAAATGAGTTGAATATAGAATGGGATTGAGAATTGCAAAGAGATATTACTATTCACTACTTACTCTGTTGTGTACCACAAATAATCAGTCGCATCTCGGGTTGTATTTATCTGCTCCAACAGCCCAACCATTGTGAACGAACTGTCAGCATCAGAAGCTGTCTCTTCATTATATGCCTGCCAAGAGAATCCCCCATGCAGCGGAACAGGGACCATTTTCTTCCGTGCAATTTGGGCACCAACCTGTTATAAAAAGTTTCTTATAATGTTGAAGTTACACTTATTTCGTACAGTCAACAGAAAAAAGAAAAATCTTAGGTTGGTTGCTCTGGAATTAATTCTATGTAAAAGCTGCAATGTGGAAACCATCTAAATAATAGCATGCTGCAAGATGCTAGCCAGAAATCAGCCTAGCCACATAGTACTGCTGAAAACAGGAATAAAACTAGTTTCAAGTAAATCAAATCTTGCTTCTTACCCTTGCAGTGTTATACACAGTATTCTTGCAGTCAGGAAGAATGCTGATAGACCAAGGTGGCAGGTTGTAGTGCATGTCCCTAAAGGCAACTTTTGCAAATGATTTAGGGTCATAATTTGCAAGGAAAGCAGCACAACCTCCGGATTTATAGTTGAATACATGAGCCTGTATGTTTAGAATGGAATTGAAGTGTAAGTTTTGCATACAAAACAATCCAAAGTAGGATCGAGGTTCGTAAATATGTCATAGTAACCTCCTGATGGACTCCAAGTTGCATCGCTGTGGGATCTCCAGATACTAATGCTGATTCACAGAGCTTTATCGCTCGATGCAAATCTTTCAAATGGCCCCACTTGGGTTGCCTCAATAGTCCTGCAGGACAAGAACCAATTCTCCTTCAAAACAACCACAAGGACCTAATCCCTAAAAATACTTTCACTAAATATGAATGCTAAAAGGACCATTGATACTTTGTGCATACCATATTCATCAAGAGGAGCATCATAATCATAGCTGGTAGCAATGAAAGGACCCCCAGCAGTTCGGCCAAAATTTGTTCCTCCATGATACTTACAGCACAAAAGACAAGCGTATGAGACTCACTCGTCCAGTGATTTAAGTTGCTAAATTGAACAAAACATTAAAAAGAGACTTTGATTACCATATAATAATTAATGAACGATCCTCCTTTCTGTATAAACCTTGCAACTGAAAATGCCATGTCTTCAGCGGGTCTATAAGGAACTGCCCCCCCAAACTCAGTAAACCTAAACAGTAAAAAAATAAAAGTTAAAAAGAACCGTCAGCAAGGAGACACCCTTATCATCTAGTTAACCTGTAGTCCTTCCAAGCAAGGGAGAACAGAAAAAAGAAAAAAAATCTGGTGTAGACAAAAATAGGCTTACCAGCCTGTCCAGGCTTCAGTCCACATCTTTGGTTTGTAGGCCTTGTTAGGCGAAAAGTAGTCACAGTAGAAACCATTGCAGGTGTTAATCTGTTGGAAGAAAAAATAATAATAAATTGAAAGCTCAAAATGAATTCAAAAGAGCACCTCATTGTGCACAGAAACACGTGATAAGATTAGATTATTCCAGTAACCAAAAAGTTCAACAAAAACTTACAAACACCACTGCTTTGACATTTCCAAGCATTAAAAACGCATGTCACCGACACCACTAACCATGTAAGTCCAAATAGGCACAACACTAAATGATGAAAGGAACATGGTCATCCAGTCCAACAAGAATAAAATATACACTCTTAACATATAATACTAGGAAAGAGCAAAGCTGAGCCATGTGCAATGATGAATAATATATCATTAGACAACACACTGCTCACTAGAAACCACACTAAGGAAGATCAAACATAATATGATTGGCCATTAAGATTGGATATGGAACATGACAAAAAAAAGGTTAAAAGATAAATAGGCGTAATATACTCACAATAGGATCGGGTGCATCATCTTGCTTGCACATGACCCATGGGACACCAGTGCCTAGTCTCACAGCCATTTTAGCTGCCCAGTCGGTGTAAGCTTTACCAGGTTCTCCGATTTCATATTCCACCGGCCCGTATTCATTTTCAATCTGTCAAAAGTAGAAATTATAACTAAACACAAACAGATGGCTAATATCCATATCTTAAACCAAGAAAACTTAGAAAAAAGTGCCAGATCCAGAAATTAACTATAACTATATAATGTACCCATTGGCCTACCTGAGATAGAATAATAGGACCTCCTTGAGACTCGAATAACCTTTCTGCTTTCATCATATTCACAATCATTTTTGTAAATCTTCGCATTTGAGCCTTCATCATATCAATTTTGTACGTATAAAATAAAAAATCCAGAACAAAAAGGGGGGAAAACTTATCAAATTTATGATATATAAATATATATATATCTAAAGATTAAAATAGAAAAGAAAATTAAATGAATAAAACGAAAAACATTAGATGGAGTAGTGGAAATTGGCTAACCTTGAAAGGCCCATTGTTTGTTCTGAAATTGATACCGGGAATGTACTTGAGCCACACGGGAAAACCCCTGAAAAATTAAATAAAAACCATTGCTTGAGCTACACTTCATTGCGAATTCCTTCAGATTTTTGGAAAATAAAACCATTTTAGCATTACCCAAAGTTCCACTCAGCACAGACATAAGGACCAATCCTCAGGTGAACATAGAGGCCTGCTTGCTTCACCAGCTTAATAAATTTGACCAAATCGTAGTTGCCTTCGAAATAATACTGAAGTAACAAAAAAAGAAGTAAATTTCAGAAAATTTTATGCCATTAGCTCTATAAACCAAGGGAAAAGCTTCTTCTTTTTTTTTTTTTAATGTTGCTTTTTCGTTACTTTGCCAGGAGCAGGCTCATGGCCATTCCAAAAAACATATGTCTGGATTACATCCAGCCCTCCTTCTTTAGCTTTCTGTATGAGATCTGGCCACATCTGTTTAGAAAAAGAAAAAAAAAAGAACTAAGTTCAAAAGCATTTTCTTAAGAATCAAACACTTACAACATACTACATTAACAAAATGAAATACGTGTATGCAACAATGCATACAGAGAGAAGAAACTTTAGAGCCTTAGATACACCCAGATGAAGATTTGCATCAAAATGCTAAAACTTGGGAGTTTTGAGGAAATAAAAGAGACCAAAGAAGTAGATTTTGTAGCAAAAAGGAAAAAAAAAAAAAAAAGAGAGAGTAAAATGTTCACCTCAGGTGAGCTTCTTGGGTAGTGAATGGATCCAGAAATGAGGATCCTTCTTTGGCCATTAATGGTGATAGCTTTACTGTCATAGGAAACAGTAGAAGAAACTGAGCAAACCCAGGAAGCTAACAGAACAACCAACCAATAATTCCACATTACAGGAAACTTGGAGTTTGAATCCATGGCCAAAAAAAATGAACAACTGACCCTTTTGCTTACAGAAAGCAATGCCCTTTTTTTTGGGCCTTAATTACACTTTATTTTATTCCCGCCTATCTAGAATGATTGAAGATGAAAGAGACGGAAAGATAAGAAAAAGAAGAGAAAGAGGGGGACACTATAAACAAAACAGCTAGCTCCTAGCTGGTTTAAAGTGTTGGATTTTGTCCAATTAAGGATCTTTCTTTATTTTTTTCTCTTACATGAGAGACTTAACACATTGCAATGAGTGGAGCAAAATAAGGCTAAAGGCATACTCATTATCGTGGGTTTCCTTTCTTTTCTTTTCTTTAGATTTGAAGATGCGATGACAGAGCTTCGATTTTTGCAAATGACGAAAGTGTTGGGCAGCTGCATATTATAAATATAGAAGACATGGGCATGGGGGGGCAATGTGGGACCCTTTTTTGAAAGCCTTTTGACCCCACGCTTCGGCCCTCACTTTTCACACTTGGGCGGTGCTTTAATACTGCCGAGGCATTCTTCGTTGGAAATTATTAGTGCAAGTTCATTATAGTTATTTGATTAAAAATGCAAGAAATGTAAAGCTCTGTTTTGCTTCGCTGTGCATAAAATCTGGCGTTCTTTCTTTCTACACTTTTTTATCCTAATTATTATGTTAACATTCTTTTTTTTCTTCCAAACACAAAGGCTGTTTAATTGTAGTTCATGTTCACAATTAAGATTTACGCTTTTTATTTACTTTTACTAAATAGTATAAAAAATCAAAGAATGATTCTCAATAAGATTCAATTCATAAAAATTTAATAGTTACTCGTTAAATGCTTAAATTTTTGTTGATGTGGTTGTTAACTGTTGTTGAATCAACCATTGTGATAATTCAGGTAATGAAGAATAAAAAATTAAATTTTTTTTTTAAACTATTAAAAATTATAAATCTAAACTGAACTTTGACAAATTAATATCCAAGTTTATTTGAATCTAAATCCATTTGTTCAAGTTTATTCTAAATATTATTTTTAAAATTATAAAAATCTGTCATTTTTAAAAGAGAGAAAAATGGTGGTTTCTTATTTTTTCTTGTTATCTCACAATAGCTAAATCTCATTTTCTTTTTATCTCAGAAATAACATCAAAGAAAATAGAGATTTGCATGTTATAAAAGAACAAGAAAAACAAGTATTTTGTAACACCCTACATTCATTCTGAAAGACAATTGGATATAAAGTGCCATATACATCGCAACAGTGACTCAAAATGAACGTACAAACAATATATAAATACAATTATGAATTTAAAACACGTTAGTCGATGCGTTGGCAGTTTATGTATCAATATGCAGCTACGTTACAATTACTAGGCTAAAATATCAAAATACAATGCCATGTCTCAAGACATGTCACCATTGTTCCAAGATTTTAGCTTTAATGTTTTATGTCTTGAGACATTGCACCCATGTCTCAAGACATGTGTAGTAACCATATTTTGCCCGAGCCTTTAACTAAAATCTAAAGTTAGGCCCAAATCCAATAATAATAAATAGTCTATCAAAAATCCATTTTCAAAATTAAACCACTAGAAAAACCCAACAGCCCAAATTGAAATACTAAGCCCAATCTATACAGAACCAAAACTGAAACATTTTCAGAACCCTAGGGTTCCTTCTGGTTGGCCAGCGCCGCACTCCTCTTGGCTTCCACGCAAGCCTCAACCATCGCGTCTCGCTTGACAACCTCCACTACACACACCAACTGACGACCCATGCACCTCGGCCGTCGTCATTTCGCATGCCCATCACCTGCAAAGAAGTATGTGCGACAACACCAAAAACGAGAAAAGAAAACGACAAAGAAACAAATAGAAAAGAAATTGAAAGCAGAAATGAAACCTGGGTAAATGGGTTATATAAACCGAAGGAAACGATTGTAACTGGCTCTCTTCCGATTTTTACGAACTAGCAATAAAAACTGAACAGAAGCATTAAGGTCTTGATTTCTTTGTTTATTCGATGCTTTTATTTACTTATAATTTCTATTCATTTTATTTTATTATTTCGAAAAAAACAAACGAGAGGGGAAGGAGAACAAACCTAAGTCAGAGCCATCGCCGGAGCCCCGTTCTCCGTCCTTGAAGCTGAACCAAAAGGGGCTTGGGACGTCGAGGGTTCGCCCTTGAAATAGGGGCTTCGAACGGCATCAAGGGGTTCTCTTCGTGCGTTGTCGGCCATTGGACGCAGGGGCAGTGCGACGGAACGACGGAAGGAAGCCCTATCGTCGGGCTGAGAAAGTTGAGTGAAAAGAAGTTTTTTTTAAAATATAATGACATAAATGAAAGAAAAGAAAAAAATGGGGCTTATATAGTAATGAAAACGGCGTCGTTTCAATAGGGCCTCCCTAGACGCCAAAACGGCGTCGTTTTGGGGAGGCCGACCCGAATTCGACCCGACCCAAGGATAGGATCCGCGTGTTTTCCTGTGGAAGGGTTATTTGCGCCTTTAACCCTTCCGCCTTTTCGGCTCATTTCAATTAAGTTCTTTTATTTTTTTATTCTGCTCGGCAGTTGCTTTGTGAATTCAATTTAGTCCCCCATGAAACGCAGCGTTTTGAAAAAAAAAAGGGTATTTTTCGTTCAACCCCTTTATTTTCACGCGCGTTACATTAGACCCCAACCCTTTTTTTCCTCTTTTTAAATTCGGTTCTTCAACTTTATTTCCCACTCAATTTAGCCATTTTTATTATTTTCATCCTTTTATTATTAATTTAACTAACTTTATTATTATTATTATTACTATTATTACTATATTCATATTAGTATATTGTATATATATATTTCGTATTATTATTATTATATTTATTATCACTATATTATTATTATCATTATTATTTTTTTTTTGTTACTTTTATTATATTATTTATATATATATGTATATTATTATTTATTTAACTTTCATTCATATATATTTATACTTATATTATTTCACATATACTTCTATTTTCATTCATATCATCATATTTTATATATTCCTATTTATATTTACATCTCAATATCATTTTTGTCATCATTATTATCATCATTATTATTGTTATTATTTTTATTTTCCTGTCTGCTTGTAAAGCTGTCATATCGCTTATTATTCTTTTGTTTTCTATTTATTATCCTTTTTAGCATATCGGTTTTACTCATTTTATTTATATTTTCGTCTTATTATTATCGTTTGTATTTAACATATGTGTTCTATATGCTTGCTAGCATTGTACTTCATTTTCTGCATTTTGTTACAAATTCGTGCTACATTTTACCTAATACAAAATTGATTTCTTTCATAAAGACAATATTTCGTGTTCAGAAATTCGGGAAAATCGTGCTTTAACTTATCAGGTTTCGATTTTTCTCGTTTAACCTAAATAGCAAAATATCTTTTAAAATAAAAAGTTTTGAATAAAAATAAAAGCTTATTTTCGAGAATTCGATATGTTGTGTCCTAACTACTTTGGATGTGACATTTAGTTATTTCGAGATAAGATTTTCTAAATGAGGCAATATTCATCTTGGATTCGAGGATTTAAATTATCGTGTCCTAAAGTATTGGATGTGATCTTTGTTCCTTCAGAATGAGAAAACTTTGATATTCAATTCAAAAATTATGAGATGATCTTGGATTCGAGGATTTGAATTATCGTGTCCTAAAGTATTAGATGTGATATTTTATTCCTTCGGAACGAGAAAATCTTGATATTCAATTCGAGGAAATTTAAATATTTTTAAAGGGATCATATTTTTAAAATCTTTTTTTACAATTTTCAACTTTCGACATAAGGACATTAATTGATCAATTTGGTACCAATTTTGGGCGTGACGAGGGTGCTAACCCTTCCTCGCACGTAACCGACTTCCGAACCCATTTTTTAAAATTTCGTGGACCAAAAACACTGTTTTAGTAAATCAAAACGTTTTATTAAAACAAAAGTGATCCGATCACACCCCAATAAAGATCGGTGGCGACTCTCATTTTATTTTCGTTTTCAAAACCAAGTCGTTTCCCGTTTTCAAAAAAATGGTTTCGACAGCTTGGCGACTCCACTGGGGACAATAAGAGAGTCAGGCCATAAAATTGATTATTTTTTGTCCTTTTGTCAAAATTTGGAAAATCGTTTTCAAAGATCATTCTTCTCTTGATTTAAAATAAAAAGCTTATCCTCGAGAGTACAAAGTGTTGTGCCCTAACTTACTGGGTGTGACATCTCGTTACTTCGAGATAAGAATTTTCAAAATGACAATGATCCGAATTGTGTCCTATCTTACTCTCGAGAATTCGAGGTGCTGTGTCCTAACTTACTGGATATGGCATTTCGACACTTCGAGATGAGATGGCCTTTGATGATTATCCCAATTCATTCGAATGTTTCAAAATCAGTATTAATAAAATGGTCGTATTTTTCAATTCAATCTCTGTTTTCAACTTTGTGGGTGCTAGGGTTGTAATAAGGTTGAGTCTTGTAGGATATTTCTGCATTCATATTGCATGTCCGTTGGGTCACACCTTTTTAAGTGGGAGTGAAAAGTTACTCTTTCGTGAGGTTTTTACCTCCGTGCAAGATAGTAGATCGCTTTCGGGATACATCCGTACCTATGTCTTCGTGAGATTTTTATCTCCGTGCAGCCATAGGGAAATGTCCCCTGAACTGAACTTGGTCTATATGAGCCTATAATGGGTAAGGATCGAGGAATCTACTGGTTCAAGTACCTTTCTTTAGAACTGAACCTCATATAGCGAGTTTTAAGAGCCTACATTGGGTAGAGCCACGCCAAACCTTAGTGGTCACCCGAGTAGGGGTTTTATCTCTTGCTTGTGTGAAATATTGACTTATTTTGTTGAATGCCTTTTTTACCACGCTTAATTCACCATTGCGCATCATATTGCATGACCGTCTTGGTCACACCTTTAAGTGAGAGTGAGAAACTAAGCTTTCGTGAGGTTTTCACCTCCGCATGGGCTAATGGACTGCTTCCGGGACACATCTGTACCTATGTGCTTCGTGAGGTTTTCACCTCCGCATGGCCATAGGGAAATGTGTTCCCCTGAACCGAACTTGGTCCATATGAGCCTATAATGGGTGAGGATCGAGGAATTTGCTGGTTCGGGTACTCTTCTTTAGAACTGAACCTCATATTGTGTTCCTTAAGAGCCCACCTTAGGAAGAGTCATTCCAAACCCCTAGCGGTCACCCGGATAGGTGTTCTGTGTTTGTTCATTGCACTAATATGATTCCTTGTGTGATTGTTTATCTCTCCTGTGCTAACGTGTTTTCCTCTGTCTTGATTGCATTACATTGCATCATCTTATAAAGGAAGCGTTGATTAATATTCGATTCCTAAATAGAGGGGTTTGTCATAAGGAAATGAATTTCTTGATAAAGTGGATTATAATACGGTTGCTCAAATATAGTCCAAGTAAATAACGGGAGAAAGCGTATAGTCCACGGAAGAATACAAGACTTCGCTCGATAATTCAAGTCAACAATGATTATTCAAGAGTCGTCAAATCTTGACTTTTTGGGTTAAGAAGCTTATAAACAATCACAGAGGATAAACGAGCGAAGAGATACGGCCTGAACCAAGCCACAAAGAGCCAAAAGATGCATCTACGAAGAAAGCGCACAAGATATGGCCATGATAATCGGTCACGAATGAAGGGATTGGTGTTTTGCTTGGACTATGAAGACAAAACCGTATATGTAATCCGTTTTATGTAAAGAGCTTTATTTTCTAGAAAAGTTCTTCTAATGGAATTGAATTCATAATCAGCGCCTCCCTTTCTTTTTACATTCATTCCATGCATTGGCATTGCATTACATCATCTTAGAAAGGAGGTATTGATTAGCGTTTGATTGCTAAATGGAAAAATTTGTCATAAGAAAATGTGTTACTTGATAAAGTGGAATACGATACGGTCGTCTGAACATGGCCTAGGTAAACAACGAGACAAGATATTACTTGAAGATGTTCAAACCGACAAGGATTGTTTGGAAACCATCTGAAGATTATGAGCATCACGGAGGATAAGTGAGTGATGAGGTACGACCTAGATCAAGCAATAAAGAGCTAGAAGAGACGTCTACTAAAGAAGCTTACGAAACATAACCATAACATCCGAATATGAAGAAGGGGATTTGTCTGAAGATTCAAGCCGACAAGGATTCTTCGGGAGTCATCAGAAGATAATGAGCATCGCAAAGGGTAAGTGAGTGATGTGGATCAAGCAAACAAAAAGCTAAAAGAGGCGGGGCACGACCATAATATTCAGGTACGAAGAAGAGGATTAGTGTTTTCACCTAGACTATGAGAAAGAGGCCGTATATGCGGTCCAGTTTATTAAAGGAACGTACTTTCTAGACAAGTTCTTCTAGTAGGAATTGAATTCATAATCAACGCCTCTCTTTCTTTTTGCATTCATGCCACGCATTTGCATTACATTTCATGCATTTAAATCGCATTTCATGCATTTGCATTGCATGCATTTGCATTACATCGTATCACATGCATTAAAATTTGTAGAAAGACCCTAATTAAGTTAAGTTATTTCAGTTAGCTAGAAGACATGGAACAAAGGTTGGAAAGAATAGAGAAAATGCAAATACGGATGCAAGAGCAATTGACCAAAATTCAACAAGAGATGCAGGAACAAATGCAGGAATTGCAAAGGAATACGATAGGTCAGCTAACCCAGTTAATAGCTGGAGGATTTGAAAAAAGGAGTGGCGAAGGGGTCAACAATACAGATGATGACGAAGAAATCATTTATTCCCCGATGAATATCCCGATTCAACCAAATACACAGTCACAAGGGGCACCCATCATTATCGGACCCCAATGTCAGACCAATACCTCGACCCTGTCAAACTTCCCAGTGGGCTCATGTTTTAACCCTAAGGATGATCGAGTCAAACCGATTGTTTGGGTAGAGGCAAAAGAAAAGAGGGAGCGGACATTGAAGACCCCGAAAAAGAAGGAAAAGGAAGTGGGTAGTACAAGTAAGTATGACGAGAGCTATTCAAAGCTAATGGCAATAAGACAGCCAAGGACAATGACTACCAGTCATCAAGGTCCCCTTAGACAAGATTTCAATCCAAAGCCTAAAAGGCTCCAGTTCACACCCATCTCGATGACATACAATGAGCTCTATCAAAATTTATTTGATGCACATGTGGTGTCTCCTTACCATTTGGAACCGTTGCAACCCTCGTACCCCAAATGGTATGACCTGAACGCTCAATGCGACTACCATACCGGAATAGCGGGTCACTGGATAGAAGACTGTACCACTTTCAAGAAACTAGTCGAAAGACTCATCAAAATAGGAGTTATTAGATTCGATGACCCTTCTGGTGCAGAAAATTCGTTGCTCAACCATGCTGTTAAAAGATAACTATTTGGAGTACCATGATAAATGGGGGTATGAGATCATGAGTACATCAAATTCAGGGCTCCAGTGCAAAACCTGATACTGAAGAATTGGAACATTCATGACGTATCTGGAGAATGAACCGAAGAATCAAAGTTTCCAAGACCTTGCATGTTTGGGAGTGTTTTAAACAATGGGACTGTGGAAAGGATCCTTGTGTTTTAGCTAATCTCGAGTAATAGACGAAACATGCTTGTTGCTTTAAGCCTAGAGGCAACAAGAGTCCTTTTGTGAAATAGGCTTGTTTCCAGAATTGTTATTTCAATAAAAGGCATCTTTATTTTCACTCTTCGCATTTCATACTCTACATCGTTTCATTTTCATATCAAACTTTTAATTTTCTACCTTCGTACCCACAATGGGTCCCCCGGATATCAATGACATGAGCGACACTGTTACCGACTCTCTTTTTAACGAGATATGTGTCTAAAGGGATTGGAGGACTGTGGAGATGGCAGAGGCCACAACTTATTTCCTAAATTGTTAAGAATGGTGGATCCTATCTTACGAAGTGTCAGCAAACACTACAAGGGAGATGAAAATGGAAGCTTAGCTGGTCGCAGGAACAAGGCAAGGAATCAGTGAGTTATCTCCAAGAGTTCAAAGTTATTTTCGTATGATCACGCCGGGACTACTGAGGCATGAATATGCTGTCCAAGCTAAGGAAGTCACAGAAGAAGTCCATAAGGATATTTGAAGATCACATACTGATGATTCTACCCGGACTAAGCCAATCAAGAGGTTCGAGCTACTGGTCTACCCAGAAAAGAAAATTGCATCAAACGCCAAATCGAGGAGGACAGAACTTATGTGCCTCTTCCATTCTTTCTACACATGGGGCATGAACATTATCAAGCCAATCTCCTTGAAAGCTTCTAATCCGTATCAATTCATCTTCGTGGACGTCGATCTCTTCACTAAGAGGGTGAGGGTCACTTCATATGCCAATACTACAAAGTCGATAGTCATTAGACCAAAAAAGAAAAAAGAAAAATATTAACAAAAATGGCAAAAAGATCATATTTAATCGCACAATATCAAAAGTTTGCGGTCTTTTCAGAGATCAAGTGCCACGTCATAGTGCAAAAAAAAAAGAAGAGAGGGGGGAACAAAACAAGGATTGTTAGGAACATGACCTAAACTTGTGAATATTGTTATATAGAAGTTACGTTTACCCTTTATATTCATTAAACGTCGGCCAGGACCTCTGCTGGGGCAACTCCTTCCTCATTAGGTTTCGCCTAGTGAAGTCAAAATCCTCTGTTCCCTAGGCACGGGCCGAGCCAAAATTGGATAAGGCATAATGGATCCAATTCTAATATGATCAAGTGAAATTGAAGAGAAAATGTTGAGAGCTATCTGTCAATATCAGATGATGCGAATTTTCAAAAAAAAAAAATCACCTTAGAAAATTTCATGATAGGGCTTTGAAAGAAAAATTCTCTCATGCAAAAGAGACTTCAGAAGAAAGCGAATGCCAAACTAGGAAGGACCTTATGCGGAGAAGAAGGCCTGTCCTAGGAAAGCATGAATATTGACCGAAATGGATGGCAGGGATTTGCCCAATCCGGAGAATTCAAAAAAAAAATCAAAAAAATCAAAAAACAAGCAAGAAGGAAATCTTCAGCAAAAGAAGAAAGAAAAAGGAGAGGCCAAAGGCGAAAACCCGCAAAGGGCGCCTTGAGACCAAAGGTGGGTTTGAGTTGAAAACCCGAAAAGGGCGGCTCAAATTTTGATGAAAATGGGGCACACAGTAGTCTCGGTATGCTTGAAGCAACAATAAAGAGGTATGTTACGTCTTGGGGCATCGACAAAGTACTTCGAATCCCCTAAACACATATTGAGTTTAAAATAGTCCTTAAGAAGTTTAAACAGAGAAGCTCAAGCTGCGATATCTGGGGCACCTAGCTTCTATTCTACCCATTTTGAGTTTGCTATCTTTGTCTTTTCAAAATACACTCTAAATAAATTTCTTTACATTTGCTAGCTTTGATTAACTTGTTTGTTTCGAGCTATGCTTCCAATAAATTTCTGTTTCGTCCATCATTATGATCCTTTTCAAGCATTTTGCATTGAAATAATGATTATTGGACTAATAATACTTTCATGAAAGGAGTTTTGCGTATTACTCCGGGAACCTCTAAACAATACAGGAGGCTGAAACAGGATTATCGTTTAGGATCCACCAAGCTTATGGGCTGGAAACATCATGAGTCCAAATTAAGTTTATCTCTTCAGATCTTTGTCAAAAATGGCGATTGAACAAAATGACAAGGTATTGCGCCAATAATACAATCCTGACGAAAATGGGAATTGTGAACCCAAGTATTGTCAAAGGAAAATGATGTTCTGCATTTACGTGAGCATCATGCATATACGTCTGGTTGGGACACCCGAAGAGTGATCAATAGATGGAAGAATACAGATCTTGTACCCTCAAATAGCAATGAGATGGGTTGAAGAAGAAACAAATCCTACGGTTTGAAGTCGCATTGGGACGAATGAAAGGGTTCAGATCCTATACCCCTAGGTCACAATGAGGTGAATCCTGAAGTTACAGTGGGGCAAGTTTGTTGAGCAAGATATTTGTTTTCCTGGATTTTCCGTCATGAACACCAGCTGAACAAAATCGTAGCATAAGACATCAGCGATGACCACCTTAAACTGTTAGAAGGGGATCATTCTCATGAAATTCTACATTCATGCAAAACATATTTACTTAGGGGCGTTCGATTCATCCTGATCATTGCACCCTAATCTTTGAAAAGGGCCATTCTTATGATATTCTGCATTCATACAAATAGTTTGGAGCATTCGAATCATTCCGATCATAGCATCCTCATCATTTATTTAAGCATAAGCACGTTCTACATGACAGGTTCCTCAAAGAACAGTGTAGCAAGTCCAGATCCTGTTCCCTAGAGATGATAGTGGAGCTGATTGAAGATTGAAGTCTTCCTGAAGATAGTAAGTTCAGATTTTGTTCCCTAGAGAGGATGGTGGGGCAGGCTAAAGATTGAAGTCTTCTTAGAAATAGTAAGGAAGCAAACCAAAAAAGTTCAGATCTTGTTCCCTAGAGATGATAGAGGAGCAGACTGAAGATTGAAGACTTCCTGAAGGAGGCAAATTGAAGATTGTCCTGTTGCCACTGAACAGCGGTGGAATGGGTTGAAGATTGTCCTGTTGGCACCAAAAGCAATGAGTGGAACAGGTGAAGATTATCCTATTGCCACTAAGCAAGCGGTGGAGAACAGGTTGAAGATTGTCTGCTGCCACCCTTTGAGCAATGATGAAACGGGTTGAAGATTGTCCTGTTGCCACTGAACATCGGTGGAATGGGTTGAAGATTGTCTTGTTGCCACTGAACAGCGGTGGAACGGGTTGAATATTGTCCTGTTGCCACTGAACAGTGGTGGAACGGGTTGAAGATTATCCTATTACCATCAAACAGCGGTGGAATGGGTTGAAGATCGTCCTATTGCCACTGATCAATGGTGAGAGAGGTTGAAGATTGTAGATTTTATCGCCATAAACAGTGGTGAGACGAGGTCGAAGGCGAACATTGTGTCTCTAAACAATAGTGGAATGTGATTTAAGCCATAGCCATGTTGCCTTGCCAGCAGTGGAATAGGCCAAATATCGCAAAAATGACGAAACAATAAAGCAGATTGATGTTACAGGCCCTATCTCTCGGAAGTAGCAGTGGAGTAGAGCGAAGCAACAAGTTACAGTTGAGTTTGAAGCTACCTGGCAAAAAACACCTGAAGAACCAATGCTTGGCTAGGACCGGGCAAAATTGGTTCTTCTATTGTCTTTGCTCTATTATCGTTTCACGACAGTGAGTAAAGAGGGGCAGCTGTAATAACCATATTTTGCCCGGGCCTTTAACTAAAACCCAAACCCAGGCCCAAATATAATAATAATAAACAGTCTATCAAAAATCTATTTTCAAAATTAAACCACTAGAAAAACCCAACAGCCCATAAGCCCAATCTATACAGACCCAAAATTAAAATATTTGCAGAAACCTAGGGTTCCTTCTGGTTGGCCAGCGCCGCATGCCTCTTGGCTTCCACGCAAGCCTCAACCATCGCGTCTCGCCTGACAACCTCCACTACGCACACCAACCGACGACCCATGCACCTCGGCCATTATCATTTCGCATGCCCATCGCATGCAAAGAAGCATGTGCGACAACACCAAAAATGAGAAAAGAAAATGACAAAGAAACAAATAGAAAAGAAATTGAAAGCAGAAATGAATCCTGGGTAAATCGGTTATATAAACCGAAGGAAACGATTGTAACTAGCTCTCTTCCGATTTTTACGAACTAGCAATAAAAAGACTGAACAGAAGCATTAAGGTCTTGATTTCTTTGTTTATTCGATGCTTTTATTTACTTATAATTTCTATTCATTTTATTTTATTATTTCGAAAAAAACAAACGAGAGGGGAAGGAGAACAAACCTAAGTTAGAGCCGTCGTCGGAGCCCCGTTTTCCGTCCTTGAAGCCGAACCAAAAAAGGCTTGGGACGTCGAGGGTTCGCCCTTGAAATAGGGGCTTCAAACGGCATCAAGGGGTTCTCTTCGTGCGTTGTCGTCCACTGGACGCTGGGGCGGTGCAATGGAACGACGGAAGGAAGCCCTATCATCGGGCTGAGAAAGTTGAGAGAAAAGAAGTTTTTTTTAAAATCTAATGACATAAATGAAAGAAAAGAAAAAAATGGGGCTTATATAGTAATGAAAATGGCGTCGTTTCAATAGGGCCTCCCCAAACACCAAAACGGAGTCGTTTTGGGGAGGCCGACCCGAATTCAACCCGACCAAAGGACAGGATCCGCGTGTTTTCCTGCGGAAGGGTTATTTGCGCCTTTAACCCTTCCGCCTTTTCGGCTCATTTCAATTAAGTTCTTTTATTTTTTTATTCTGCTCGGTAGTTGCTTTGTGAATTCAATTTAGTCCCCCATGAAACGCAGCGTTTTGAAAAAAAAAGGGGTATTTTCTGTTCAACCCCTTTATTTTCACGCACGTTACATTAGACCCCAACCCTTTTTTTCCTCTTTTTAAATTCGGTTCTTCAACTTTATTTCCCACTCAATTTAGCCATTTTTATTATTTTCATCCTTTTATTATTAATTTAACTAACTTTATTATTATTATTATTATTATTATTATTATTATTACTATTATTACTATATTCATATTAGTATATTGCATATATATATTTCGTATTATTATTATATTTATTATCACTATATTATTATTATCATTATTATTATTTTTGTTACTTTTATTATATTATTTATATATATATGTATATATTATTATTTATTTAACTTTCATTCATATATATATTTATACTTATATTATTTCACATATACTTCTATTTTCATTCATATCATCACATTTTATATATTCCTATTTATATTTACATCTCAATATCATTTTTGTCATCATTATTTTTGTTATTATTTTTATTTTCCTGTCTGCTTGTAAAGCTGTCATACCGCTTATTATTCTTTCGTTTTCTGTTTATTATCCTTTTTAGCATATCGGTTTTACTCATTTTATTTATATTTTCATCTTATTATTATCGTTTGTATTTAACATATGTGTTCTATATGCTTGCTAGCATTGTACTTCATTTTCTGCATTTTGTTACAAATTCGTGCTACATTTTACCTAATACAAAATTGATTTCTTTCATAAAGGCAATATTTCGTGTTCAGAAATTCGGGAAAATCGTGCTTTAACTTACCGGGTTTCGATTTTTCTCGTTTAACCTAAATAGCGAAATATCTTTTAAAATAAAAAGTTTTGAATAAAAATAAAAGCTTATTTTCGAGAATTCGATATGTTGTGTCCTAACTTACTGGATGTGACATTCCGTTATTTCGAGATAAGATTTTCTAAATGAGGCAATATTCATCTTGGATTCGAGGATTTAAATTATCGTGTCCTAAAGTATTGGATGTGATCTTTTATTCCTTCAGAATGAGAAAACTTTGATATTCAATTCGAAAATTATGAGATGATCATGGATTCGAGGATTTGAATTATCGTCTCCTAAAGTATTGGATGTGATATTTTATTCCTTCGGAACAAGAAAATCTTGATATTCAATTCGAGGAAATTCAAATATTTTTAAAGGGATCATATTTTTAAAATCTTTTTTTACAATTTTCAACTTTTGACATAAGGACATTAATTGATCAAATTGGTACCAATTTTGGGCGTGACGAGGGTGCTAACCCTTCCTCACATGTAACCGACTTCCGAACCCGTTTTTCGAATTTCGTGGACCAAAAACACTGTTTTAGTAAATCAAAACGTTTTATTAAAACAAAGGTGATCCGATCACACCCCAATAAAGATCGGTGGCGACTCTCATTTTATTTTCGTTTTCAAAACCAAGTCGTTTCCCATTTTCAAAAAAATTGTTTCGACAACATGCACATACAATTTTACTCTTATTGTCTCAAGACATGTTCCTGTCTCATGGCAAGAACCCAAAAAATGCAAAAAAAAAAAAATGGCATTCAAGTCATGCAATCATATGTCTAGTCATTACTAAACATATCAAACATAATTCCGAAAGAAATGCAAACAAACTTGGTATATCAAAACAAATTTAAAACATGAAATTTCATAATCTAAAACACACCAAATAAAAAAATATAACCATGCAAGTAAAATGAAAAGCTATTAATTTCTTCAACATAAAGTTAATATATGAATGTCTAAAGTTACCATGTAGCACTAGCATGTTTCAAAACCTCAAAATAACAAAAATCAACATAAAGTCCACAATAGGGTAATCAAAGACCATAACTCAAAATCGTAGGACACGCCATGCACTACTAAAAAACATAAAAGACTTTACGAACAATAATTATGCAACTAAGATCCCACTAGATGATACTATCCAACACTTGATTCACTCTTGAATCACCTATAACTTGGGCACAAAACAAAAATTTGCACACTAAGCTTTCCTCAAAGCTCAGTGGTGCATACCAACAATTCAATAATATTATATATACCAACCAAATTAAAGCATACTAACAATTAACATATCAATCATTTTAGCATAATTAAATGACATTTAACTTAAAAGTTCATAATCACTTTAACCATACACAACTATATGTACATTTATTCAAAGACATTCCTCAAATAAGTACCTATACAACGCAAGTTCTCATATTGTAAATTAACTTCAAATCTCAATAAATCATGTCACATATAAAAATTTTTCGAAGTTTGCCCCCATTAAACAAATATGAAAGAAGAGATTCAAATACACATATAATCCTCCAAACACATTAAGCATCCTTCCAAACACACCAAATATGTACAAAGCACAATAATAAGCCATCTAATCACACCAAAATGCTGCATATTAATGCCATAATATAACCTTCTGGAATACATAAGCAAGTCAACCCAAATACATCACATCACAAATGCAAATATCATATGGCATGCCAACTATACTCAAAGTTTCATTCTAAATTGTTTAATAAGACTTAATAACATAGCTTCCATATTGTTTGCTTAAGAAACATGACATTAGCATAACAATACAATAGCATAACATATCAATAACCAACAATCAACAAGTAACTCCATGAATGTAATGACCCGAATTTCAGTGATGTCAAAAAATGTGGTTTCGAAACCTCATTTTCGTAAACCGAATCCTTAAATATAAAATAAGAATATTTACAAAATTAGTATAAATTATATTGAAATTCGATTAAGTATTTTAACCGAAAAAGTAGTTAATTAAGGCTCAGCGACTAAATTGTAAAAATTTAATAGCTATAGAGTTTTAATTAGGAAAAGACTTGGGGACTATATAGAAATTATCCAAAAGACCAAAATAGTAAATAAATGAAATTATAACATGAGGTAGTGGATTTTGATGATGATTTCCATTAAAAAGTAAAGTATGATTAAACTAAGATTAATTAAACATAAAATATGATTAATTAAACTAATGAATCAAACTAGTTAATCATTAATCAAACTATATAAGCAAATAGATAGTGGAAAAAGATCAGAAATATCTTCTTCTTCTTCTTCATTTACACCATCCACCATAGCTAAAGTAGAGAAGAAAGCTTCAAAAACCCTTGTTACATTCGACAGTTAATTCAAGTAAGTCTCTCTAAGCCATTTTCTTTGATTTTTAGAGATTTATGATCATGTTAGCTTGATTTAGCTAGCCCATGTATCAATTTATTCAATTGTTGAGATTTTAATAAGTTTCCATTGTTGAGAAATTGATAAATTAGGCTTGAAATTGATAGAAATTAAGCTTAGATAATGGTAATGACTAAATTGTAAAGCTTAATAAGCTTGGTTGTTAACTTTGTAACGTTAGGGACTAAATTGAATAAAGTGAAAACTAGTCATGAAATTATTATAGGAATAGAAAGTATAGGGTCCCTAATGAGTGAATGTGAAACCAAATTTTGACCTAATGCTAAATATAGAAAGATATGCAAATCCCGAGTTTAGGGACTAAATTGAATAAAATGAAACATATGATTGACTTTATATTTGAATATGAATTGGATGAAAATTGATATTGACTATTTTGATGTATTATCATATGATAGCATGTTTATTTTGCATATTTTACATGTTCAAATCAATTAAATCTTGAAATAATTCTTGCTAAATTGGTGATTTTGTGTTTAAATTTTGTCAGGAACAAAATTTGGATGTTTTAATTCAAAGACAAGCAGAAAAGGATTAAATTGGAGCATGAGAAATAGAAGAGGGGCCAAATAAAAATTTGGAGACATTTAAGGGTTGATCAGATTTTTTTGACTTTGTAAAAGCCATATTTAGAAAAGAAAATCTGATATTTTATTTCATGTAATTAGTGGGTAAGCGGGTTAGCTAATTTTAATATATGGTTTGTGTATAAATAGTGTGTATGATGGACTTGAAAGGATACACTTGACTCACTTGAATAGGCTAGAAATTGAATTGAAATTGTTTTTTTTCTTCCTATTTCATGCGTCAGTAGGCATACTGCCAATTTCATTTCATTTCCTTTTTCTTTGCAAATTTGGCTTAATTACTTCCCAAGTCCCTTTCCCTTTCCATCTTTCTCCATTACCATTAAATCCACTTCCATAACCAACAAAGCATGATTAATTTCATGCTTCACTAAATTTCTAACTTAGCTTTAGGCTGGTAATCTTTCCGGTCAAGAATCATGAGAAATGAATCCGCACTAAAATTCTTTCATAACGGTATTCACCATCTCTCCGGAATATGGGATGGTACAAATTTGTCCTTTAGAGTTAGTTCGATTTCAACACAAAGTGCATGTTGGGTTGGAGTCCATTTAGTGTACAGTTGGGAAGATGAGTCGACCGTGTTGTATTCGGATTCCCGCGAGCAAATTGGTATGTCTTGGCGGGGTCATACTAGTGGGATTTTCGTCAAGGGAGATAGTGATCGGATTTAAATGTCCCACGTGGTTGAGGCCGTTAATCCGAGTTGCGTTCTTCAGAATGCAAGGCTGTCGGGGTCTTGAATTGAAAACGCGTGTATCACGATTAGACAATCGGTAATGGTTGATTTGCAAGTCGTACCGAAATCAGCTACGAAATGAAAAATTTGCGGTTAGGACGTTCTTGATCGTTATAACTAACTTATGGTTTGAAATAAAAAAATGATTTTCAAGGATCGATTCGAAAACCAAAATTCACCAAGTTTAAGGCTAAGGCTTTATATTTCTGTTTACAAAATTCAAATCACTTTTTTATTTTATCTTATTTTCAATTAATATAATTATTTATTTCTACTGTCTCACTTTTTCTAAACATTTCCACCTCCCCTAATTATTTTGTTTGTTTACTTTTTAGTGAGTTCGTTTCAAGTTGCGGGCACAACTATTGCCACGACATAAATCCTATTCACAAGAAAAAATGAATTCGACCCTACTACTCTTTACTACTATCTAGAGTTAATTTGTCGTAGGAATTTTTATTTGGTGGTTTTGACGCCCATCATTGTACGTAGCTAAAGATGGCACCGAGCCGTCAAGAAGGAAAGGAAATGTAAAAGTCATCGACAAGTTATGCGAGATTTCAGTTTGTACTTTTATGATTCGAGATCAATCTATTCAATTGCATATTCATGTTAAATTGCATGATTGAGTATTAAGGTGAGTATATAATGATCATATGAATTGATTCATTGTGATTGATATTGAATATCAAGATAGAAAACTAAATTGAATAAAACAGAAAGTAACTTGAGTTAGTTGAAACATGATATGTAATATGAAAGTGATTGAAATATGCTATATGATATTGAGTGTATATGAATTGAGAATAATGATATATGAATTCATTATATAATGTGATTGGATATTTGGTTCCCTATTAACTGTTAGGGTTGTATCAAATATAGTTGGCATATCATAGGATTAGATTGTGTACGGGTTTATGCACTTCATGCACCGGGGTACACTTCGTGTGCCAGGATGTGCTACATGCGCAAGTATGCACTATGTGTGCCAGCTTCCCTTCTTTCGATTTATTTGATGATGTACTTGTGTGCTAGTTTTGGTAAGTTGGTTGGACGATCCATTTAGCTGTTTGAGTCCGAGTCAGGTTAATAGGGATTATAAAATGTAATATTGGCAAATGACATTGATTTGATGATATGGGAACTATATGTATGCATATATGTAATTTTAGATAAAGAAAGTATATAAAAGATTATACTATCCCATTAGAATCAAGCCCTAAGGGCCAAATTGATTACGAAAGAGCTAATAGACTTAGGAACGAGAATCAAATGGTAAGTTGAATGGTTAATTGGAATTGGTTGAACATGGAAATTGAACAGCTTATTATTAAAGGTATAAATGTTTGAAATCTAAATGGTATTGAATGTTTTAAATGGCACATAGATTGACACTTTTTGAATGGAATGATTTGATGAACTCAATTGCAAATGTTAGGTGAATTGATGTACAACTTGCCATAGGTATATATAAATATATATGATAATGGAATTACTTGGCATGATAGGATACAAATTGGTTAGACATTGAGATTGAATTCATTATGACCATTTGCTAATGTTAATATTGTATTATCTTGAATCATGAAAGTACCATTGAGCATTACCGCTCAGCATACTGTTTGTTTATTTCGTGCGTAGGTATAGGTGATTCTCGAAGTCTAGGGTGGTGAATTCAACATCCATATTGTAGTTCTCGACTCAACAAAGTTTGTATAGTTCTTTTCATTTTGATAAATGGCATGTACCTAGGATTGAGCTAGTTCTAAGTTGTAAATGGTCAATTTTGTGTAACCGAGTAGTGGATGAATGAAAAGGATAATGGTTTATGCATGAGAAAGGTATTTTTGAATTTGAGTTGTATATTTGAACTTGTTTAATGTGTTGAAATGTCATTTTAGGTCTTAAGACCAATTATACCTTGTTATATGATAGGTTGAAACAATAGGGGATTGGAATTGTAATTTTATGCCTACAGAGTCATGATACCACCCCATGGATGTCGCGACACTAGCTTTTAACATCGCGACGTCCCCTATTTGATGTCGGTACACCATCTCAGTGAAGTTTGGAAACTTTGCATTCTAGTCCTCAAGTTGTGAAGTTTGCTTACTATTTTGGAGGTCACAACACTGCAACACTAAAGTCGCGACTCCAACTTGAAATATTTGAAAATTTTACAGCTTAGTCCTATTTCGACCTCGGGATAGTAAATAAGCTTTTGTAAGCTCGTATGAGACTAACAAATAATTATGTATCATATTATAAACGTGTAATATACAATGAACATTATACACAAGCACATAATTCCAATACAAGTATCAAAATTTTCATTGCAAACCAACATTTAGCATAATTAACCTTTTGAATTAGCTACTAATTAAGAAAGTATAGGGAGTATATTGAATGTTTAGATTGCATAAATTGAACTGCCTAAAATTCTGTTACTTTCTCCTTTCCCTTAAGTTTCAAAGTTCACCAACCTCCTAAACTTCAATTTTAATGCCAAAACAAAGTTTAAGGGAGTGCTTGATAAATTGAAATTTTAAATGCTGAAAAATTAAGTAATAATTTTTATTGTTAAATTTTATAAGTGTTAAATTTATATTAGAGAAGTGTTTGGTAAACTAGTAAATATAAGTACTTAATATAATTATGTTGTTTGATAAAGGTAAATATTGATTTCAAAAAAATTATTTATTTTTAATCTTATTAATAGTTTTGGATAAAAAAATACATACAACAACTTGAATATCTCATTTAAAAGAATTATTTTAACTTTTTAATAAAATAAAATTAATTTAATATTTTTTTAAATTAAGTGATAAGTAACTACCTACTTATTTATTTTATTCAACACTTTTTTTGTTGAACATTTTATATTAAGTAAAAAAATCAAAATAATTACCAAACACATCTATTGAAAATTTTCATTTTTAATTAAATAAAAATTTTGTATGATTTATCGAAATCCTAAATCAAATGAAATGATAGAATTTGATAAAAGTGAGATTCCCTTATTGCTTCCTAAAACCATTCAAGAATCTTCCAACGTGAAATTTAATACTTTAATAATGATTTAGAATTCAAAAGAACATAATCTCCACTCAGAATCTATGAATAAACTCAGATTTTCTCTCTCTAGAATTCTCACTCTACCTCATCAAAATTTAAAAATTCAAGTTGAAATCTAAAGAAAACCATTTTACTTTATTGAAATTAAATGAATTTAATCAAGAATGAAAGCAAAATGTTTGAGAGAGACAATTGAATCCACAAATTTTCAAGTGTTTTCATGAGTAAATGTTCTTTCAACTATAAATTATCTTGTGGTCAATTTGGTAGTGGGTCCTTGGTCTAATAACACACTCTATATCACATTTCTACACTTGAGACATTTGCCCCAACAATTTTGATTCTCTTATAAATACTTCATACCTCAAAAACTCTATCTAACAACTAATTAGTTCTCACTAATAATGAACTATAAAACCCACCCACTACTTGTTCTTCAAAACCCTTTTAACTTCTCCAGATGTCTCGGATTATTGCTTTCAACAATTTACTACATTTTCGACATTGAAAATTTTCAAGTTATTATAAAATCACCATTTCCCTTCTCCTTTTTTTTTAAAAAAAATATATATATAATTTTAATATTTCTTTTACATTTTTAATAATGTTTAAATTTTTTATAATTTAAAAATATAGGTAAAAAAATAACTAGATTTTAATGAATTTTGGTGTCTATTTGTTCAACTTTCATTCTAGATTTAATTTTTTAATTAAAATGGATTATTGTATCAGCATCACAATAGTTGAGTCAACATTTGTTAGTTGTCACATCAACAAGATTGTTAGCATCTAATGACCAACTATTAAATCTAGCAATAAATGACTTAATGAATTTTGTTAATAGAAGGTCTCAATTAGGTGCAAAAGGTTTGGAGGGGTTTGGTTGAATTTTGTCAACTGGAAAGCTTAATTAGGTGCAAAAAGTATTTTAGGAGTTTGTTATACTATTAAGCCTTTAACTTTTTTGATTAGGATTGAGTTCAACTTTATTCGTTTGAGTTTCTTAGATTTTTTTGGTAGGTTCATAATAATTTAGTTTGATTTTATTTTTTATACTAATTTAATTTTGAGTTTTTTTAATTTTATTTTCACAAAATAAGTTTTATTTTATGATTTTAGACATTATTTGATAAATTTTCAATGTCTTTTTCATAAATACTTTTAAAAAATATTTTTTCAAGTAAATAAAAAGGGTAAACTACTAAAATAGTCACTTTTGTTTATCTCAAGTTACATTTTAGTCACTTATGTTTGAAATGTTACGTTTTAGTCACTTACATTAATGTGTTGTAACATTTTAGTCACTGAGTCGTTAATTGCCGTTAACGGTGTTAACGGTATAACGGTAAGCTAACGTGACACGTTAAATTATCATTTCAAACAAAAAATTCAGGTTAAATTATATAATTTGTCCCCATATTTTTTCATTTTGAGCAATTTAATTTTTTTTCTTATATGTTCTTTTAAATTTCTTTTTTTCTTTATTTTCCATTTTCTTCTGCTTCTCCCTTTGTTTTCATCTCTTCTCCATCTCTATTTTCCACATAATTAATTCAAAGAAATAGGATTTCAAACATGAGACATCTACAAAGTTGTTTCGCTTGAATGATCTAATAATTAATTCAAAGAATTGAGATTTCAAACATGAAGCATATGCAAATTATGTCAAATAGTCAACTAAAAGTTACTTGTTAATTGCAACATTTAACCATATGATGGATTTAAGGGCTTAGTTGCATAAAAATCATTTGAGGTAGCTTTTGAAACCGCCATTGGAATATGGGGAAGGGAGAAGGGAACATAAAATAAAAAAATAAAAAAGAAGAGGAAAGTTGAAAAATCATAAAAGAGATGGAGAAGGGGGGAAAACAGAGGGAGAAGCAGAAGAGAATAGAAAATAAATAAAAAAAGTTAAAAAACATAAAAGAAAAAAAGTTAAATTGCTCAAAATGAAAAAAATATAGGGACCAATTGTTTAATTTAACCTAAAATTTTTGTTTGAAATGATGATTTAACATGTCACGTCAGCTTATCGTTACGCCGTTAACGACAATTAACGGTTTAGTGACTAAAATGTTACAGCATGATAACATAAGTGACTAAAATATAACCTAAAGTAAACAAAAGTGACTATTTTGATAATTTACCCAAATAAAAAACATAAATAACTCTTATATAATATTTTGTTGAAAATAATTTTTATATAATATTTTAAATATAAAATATTTATTCTTATATAATAAAAATTAAAATTAATTATAAAATAAATAAAAAATAAAATTGAGCGAAATTCAATTAACCATGATTTTTAACCTACCAAAAAAAAAGGTCATTTAAATATCACTGGTTTGAATGGATTTTTGGATTTTCCTTTTAGCTGAAATCTTATTGGGATGGATAAATCATTAATTTAATTAGTTGGAGGCAATTTGGGGATGGTAATTAATTATTATCGATAGTTGCATGCACGTCTAGCATAGGCACGTGGAAGGAAACTAATTGATCTTGAATTATTATAAATGTGATAGGTTGGGGAAAACGTGTGTTGTATTTGTCACTGCCTCATAGGGGATTGGTTTTGGTTTGGGAATTAAGGCCACACACACAAAACCAAGTTCATAGCTTCCTATTATCGACTTTTTTTTAGTTTAATGCACTTAAATCGTCAATGGTTCTCATTGTTTTATATATATAATGGATTTTAAAAAAAAATTACAAAACTATAATAGATTTCAAATTATTTACAAAAATATGATGTTTTTTTCTAACATTAAGTTGTTAATTGCTTAAATGATCAATTAAGAATGAAATAGCTTGACTGCAGTGATCATTATGGCTTGGCATTGTAAAAATTGTATGAGCAAAATAATAAAGAACATCAATATTTGTTTTCGCAGTTAGGTTTTCCTATGTTTGCGAAGCTTAGTTCGATAAGTAGTTCCACTTTCTTTAATACATAATACAACAAGGAATCACACTCTATCACTCCTCAAGTATAAAGATATCGCATTTGTATCTAATGATTAGAACACTCACCTCTAAATCCTCTAACTGAGGATTTAGACTTTACACACTTATGGTTTACTGTTCAATTGCACTCACACAATAAGTTCATTAATGAACAAAAACAAAGTGCTCTCGATATGCTCCATACATAGTCTATACGAGCCTCAAAATATATATTAGGTTAGGGTTGCTAACATACTAGTGATTAAATACAAAACAACTCATTAAAATTAGTAGGTACAAAACAGCAAAGATAATATACTAACAAAGTCCAATAAATCACAATCTAATAGAGATACAATCTTCTTAGCAAAACAACAACTCGATTTGAACAACTCTTCACAATTCAAGAGTTGTGTTTAATTCAATCCTCTCCAATCCAATCTTCATAGGTAACAGATTGGTTTCCATAGATAGGCTTGTCGGATCTAGCGCCCTAAGTGTAATATTTTCATCTATGTTCACTTGTAATTTACAAAAAATTGGATTAATAAAAAGATATATTAATTACATTAATACCCTTTGGCTATTGTCTTCAATGTTTTTGCAGGAAAAACAAAATGAAAGTAAATATTGGCTCACTGGTGATCTAATGTTTAACTAATACTAAGCAGTATTACGTGGTTGGATCATAATATAGAAAGACTACTTGTATTAGTAGATGAACCTAAACATGTTCTTAGTCTAATAAAAAAATGAGCAAATTGATTGAAAAACTAATATGCCTTCTATCAAGTCCAATTATGGAGATGCTTTGTCTTGGACATCAGAGTGTATGACCCCTAGAAGATAGAGACATAGATGTGACTGACTGGGCTGACAGTGCATCTGACAAGACCCAAGTAGTATAGATCCTAAATCTGTTTATGGATTTATTAACTTGTGCCATTCATAGTGTATCATACCTTAATCTTGAGTGGATGATGAACTATTTATGCCTGACTCATATACTTTGATGTAAGTAAAAGCTTGAGCTCAAATAGATAAGGAACCAAAAGTTGGTACATTGGGTATACAACTTCTATAGTATGTAGCATCATTCACAATAGTGGAATTCATAGCCCAAAAAAAAGGTAAATGATATCCTCTCACTGGCATTACATGATAGATGAAAAGTAAACGTGGCCATGAGTCGTTTGTCTTTGTGATAAATAACTTGATTACTATTTGATATTAACTGACTTTTCATGAAGATGTAATGGTTACCATGAGATAAAATAGAATCACATCGGGAGAGTGAATTTATCCCAAAGAGACTAAGGATATTTATGAGGGTAATACATTAATGACAAGATCATTGGACGAACACTGATTATGTAGTTTTCGTAATGATATGTAATTAGGGAGAGCTCAGTCACGATACTATTGTGGAATGACTTCGTGACTAAATGAGTTTATAATTAATAAGCGAAAAGTTGGAAGTTAATTATAAATCATTTGATGCCTAATTATATATGTTTAATCGGTCCCTTTGCTAGCTCGTCGAAACCAAAAATGAATTACATATAGAATCAAATGAACAAAAATGGATGAAAATGATACAGTTAGAGAAATAGGTCACATTCATAAATGAATGTGTTTTCTCACTAAGTAGGAAATGACTTGATAATTGATTTAAGTTTTTCAAATTATTATTTATTCGAATAATTGCAATTTGAAAATGAAATTAAACTAATTGGTCATTGTGAATTCATTGAATATGGAAATTAAATATATTTTCTCATAGATTCTTTTACGATAAAGTTGCCATGACTTTAAAAAGATTTGTTACATCCAGCCCAACGAAATCCAAGTGTACAAATAGTATTTATGAAAGTAAGGTATATAGAGTAGATCTTAGGAATGTATAGTGTTAGAATTGGATGAAGTATAAGAACCTTATGAGTAGCTTGAAACGCTTCGGTCCTGGCGGACACAAGATCTTGTGTACAGTCTTATAGAAGTATAATTGGCGAGTAGTATTCACTCAAATACATCTTGGCAATGGTGTGGGCGAACTTTGAAGTGAGTACAAGAGAATAAAGGTTTCCATGTCATGTTACTAAGGTTAAAGGAATGAGAATTGTGGCTAAGTAAGATGAATTCTTTTGAATATGAGTCACACTAGTGGTATAATGTCCTCGTAATTATGATCCCGTACCAGTTAAGTTACAAGGTAAGCTGGTCAGGAACTGACCGAATATGAACTAGGATATTTGAAAGACAAAGGGGGAATACTTAATTAAGTTCCTCGAAAGTTGTAGACCTTGATAAGACAATTCAATAGTGATGCGACATTTGTCAAGTTCCAACGAAGACTTAGATTATATTAATAAGTCTTCAAGTTTGAATAAAGAGAATTCTCTTCTTCTCTCTTTAAAAATATTAAAATCTAAGGCTGGAGGAAACGTCAATATTTCTTTAAGATAAATCTAAGACCCTAGATTTTGTCGATGATTTCTCCGTGCCAAGGTAAGTCTTATTACTCTGCAAAAGTAGATCTGTGTGAGTGAAAGAATAAATAAGGCTTTGTTTGAGAATTATCTAGGTAGGATGGTTGTAAAGGTTATTTGGATGGATGTTAATGGAAAATCTTCTGCCTGGAGCCCAAGCTGCTAAACATCTTTATCACGTGAGTCCTTATATTGACTCTTACATTTGTATTATGCTTAACTAGAAACTTCTATGCTAAGTGACCAAAGCATGAGATTGAAACTAGTAAAGTATGATGTGAAGAATCTGATAAGAAATGTAAGAATTATGAATATGAATGACTATGGTGTGCTTATGCCTGAAAGTAAGAATAAGTCTGATAAGAAGTGCATGTGCGTCTGGTAAGCATAAGAATGTCTGTTACAAGTAAGTCAAGATATGATGAGTTCATGAAAGATGGGTTTAAGTATGAAAATTCTGTGTTTGTCTATAGAGTCGTCAAAGGGGTCCATTGGGACTAAAAACACGAATCTCTAAAAAGACAAGTCCATGGCCATGGTGCTAAATGACCATATCGTGTAAGACTATAACTGGTGGATTATGACATCATATGAGAATAAGACCATATCGTGTAAGATCGTAACTGGTGAGTTATGGCATCATATGGGGAAATTTAATGAAGGTTATTACCTAATGTGGTTTTCTGTGTGTGTAACATCCTCAAAACCCCTTTGGTCGTAAATAATATGAGATAAAATCTTAGCAAAATAAGGTATAAGATCAAAGAAAATGAAAGTTGCCATATATCAAAAGAGAGTTAAATCAAGAAGCATGACATAATGTATTAAGAAAATAACTAAATTGTAAATATGCAAAAATTTCTATGGCACAAGTATAAATGTAACATCCTTAAAATTGATATATAATAAAAGGTAGTAATAAATTGAATAATGTATAATTGATTTTTCGGTAAAATGAGAAAATGATATAAAGATGATAAAAGAGAAATATTAAGGAGTATCAAAAGGAGGAGGAGGATGATGATGATGATGATGATGATGATGATAACGATAATAATAATTAAAAAGTAAGTTTTAGTATATTGATTTAAAGTAAAGGCTAAATCGTAAATATGTGAAATTTTTTGGCTCAAGTGTAAATATTTAAAATTTAGGGGATCGAAATGTAAAAATAAGAAAGTTGAAGGACCAAAAGTGAAAATAATCCAATTTACTAATATATGGAATTGGCATGTAGGGACCAAATTGAATAGGTGAAGAATTGTGAGGGGCTAAATCACAATTTTACCAAATTAAGTGATGATTCAATGATGGAATTTTGAAAGATCATAAAGAGCAAAATGGTCAATTAGTAAGAGGGAGAATTCTAGAATGTAATGATGATGTTGATTATATTTTGGTGATTTTTTAATTAATTAATTAGTTAAATATCATTTTATTAATATTTTACTTAGATATTTATTATTATTTTATTTAGAAAATGGTAGTAGAAAAAGAAAGGAATGATGAAGGAAATTTATCATCCTTCCAACGTGAGTGAAAGGGTGAGAAAGGAAGTTTTCTTTTCTTTACAATCTAGTCATTCGCCATGAAAATCTATCTTTTTATCCAAAATTTTTGAAAATTTCCTTAGATATTAAAGAGAGAAGATGAAGTAGAGATTCTAGAGAATATTTTCATCAATTTAGAAGTAAGAAAATAGTTTATGAAAGTGGAAAAAATGAGAAGAAAAAGGAAGGAAAGTGGTGAAAATGAGAAATGCATGGAAATAAAGAAGAAATGAAGAAATTCTTGACAAAGGAGGTAAGTTTCATGCTAACCTTACTTGTATTCAATAGATTGAGTTAAAGATGTTTTGAGTGAGATGTATGAAACATGTGTTTAATCTAAATACTAGAAATAGAACGTATTTGATGAAGAATAGAGACTTAAAACACTAAATTGGTAAGAGAGAATGTGATTTGTATGGTGAAAAGTACTAAGATTAAGAAATGAATATGTAATCTACACATAAAAATAAGTTACTAAATTATATAGTAATCAAAAGTATGACAATTATGTGTGATTGAATGAAAGATAGTGCAAAGAACCATGGAAAAGAAAATATTTTCATTAAAACAGTTTGGACAACAACAGTGACTTAATTTTGAAAATTCACCAAAACATATAGAAATTTATTTATAGATTTAATTAAATATTTAATTAAAGCTTATTGATTCTAGTTTCATATGAAAAAAATGGTGAAAGAAATGGAATTTTATAGTTTGAGATATATTTATTTTTGTGAAATAAGGTCGGAGTGGATTCGGATTCCCCTGTCCTGACTTTGAAAAATCCTCAAAAGTTGTAAAAAAAATTATTAGTGGTATAAATTTATATTTTAAATTCTTAATGAGTCTATTTTCAAGAGAAACAAACAAAAACATCATCCACACCCTATAATAAGAGATAATTAATTTTTAGTAAAGAAAGGTCGAAGCTGTCAAGCAGTAGAACAGGGACAAATTTTAAGAATTTACTGTATTAATTGGCTAAATTATAAATTCTGAAACTTTTATGGTAATAAGATATTTGAGTATAGTTTCAAAAACATCAAGCGGATCTTAATTTCGAATTCTGTAGCTCAAGATATAAATAATTTAGTGACTATGAGTCAAGTAGACAGCTTTGATATGAACAAATAAGTAAATAGTGGAATTATAGATAATGTTACATATAAGCATGATATATACTAAAAGTTAAAGATTCTAATAAATATATACATAAAGGATGCGGAATGGAGAGGAGGAGGAGGACAAAGATATGAATATATATATATATAGTAGATGAATTTGAAATGTTTCGAAATGGTTGTAAGTGATGGAATGATTACTACATGTGAGTATGTTTAAACGAATTGATAAAATAATAAGTGAATAATTGTTAATTGATGTAATATTGAATTTTTTTGTTAAAATTTTATGAAGAATTAAATTGATTGGCACAATTTAGAAATAAATATGAAATAAACATAAAGTGGGTAAACTACTTTTGAAAGTGGAAGTCCTCTAATGGTCTTATTTGTAAAACTTTAATATTTGTGTTAATTTTATAAACTTTGTTATCTTTGATTGGATATCATGTTTTTATGAGGGCTTGGGATTAAAAGTAGATGTAAATGGATGATATGTAAAATGATGTGGCGGTTTTAACATCTGAATACAGTTCAGGTAATGATATTAAAAAAAACGTGGAACTTGTAAGAAAATGGAGACGACGTCACGATGACAAGTTCGCCATGTCACTACATGGAAACCCCAATGTCGCGACTACAGTTCAAAATTTTTTATGAACTTTACAATTTGGCCTTTGATCAATTGTGGATGTTTTAATGAGCTCCTTTAACTCATAATTAGTTCAATCGTAAATTCAATTATTACTAAAATGAGTTAATGATTTACATTAATTTAATAATATGATAAATTGATCTGAAATTTTTAGTAGTTGCTTCGGCAACGAATGTGACATCTTGATGCATTAACTCGGCGATCGGGTCAGATTTGGGGGTGTTACAGTGTATCCCAGAATGATAAGGGTAAACCTCACTAAGTGTGAGTTTAGGCAAATCTCTATCATTTAAAACACCAATTAAAGGACAAACTTTGTGCAAAAATCTGGTAAGGTAAGCCTTTGTGGTGAACCTATTAAAGGGCAACCTTTGTGGCAAAACTTTAGAAAGGCAAGCCTTTGTGGCGAACCTGTTAAAAGATAGCATTTGTGGTAAAACTCTGGAACTACAACCCTTCATGGAAAACCTGTTAAAGGACGCATTTGTGGCAATCTCTGGATAAGGAAGCCTTTGTGGCTATCTCTGAAAAGGAATGCCTTTGTGGCTCCACCTAAAGAATGACCCTTGCGACAACCATTTGAAAGAAATACCTATGTAGCGGATTCTGAACAAAAAGAAAGGAACCCATAGTGAACTCTGATAAAATGGTGTATGAAGTCTTCTGAAAGAACGATAAGTATGGCGAGCTCTGAAAAAAAAAGCTTCATAAGAAGTGTTATAGCTAACCTAGTATAGTAACATGGTAGGAACAACGAGACTAGAGTGTGTCAGCGTGAGTGGCTAGCCAAAGATATTTTGTCTGTAAGGCCCTCTTTAACATGAATGGTTAAGAAATCATGAAAGAACAAAATGAAGAATGAATAAGGTAATGATGATAGGAATAACAAGTTATGATCTCATAATGAAGCGTGACACCAACAGTGCAATGAATGGAATCTTAAGATGTAACCGCCTGAGTCAAAGGAAGGACAAGAGCAAAAGAGATGAATATGGAATTCTCAAGTATGAATTAGGCAAAGGATGATTTACTCACTAAGTTCTATTAAACTTACCTTTGTGTTCTTATGTCATAGGTAAGTCGATCGAGGCTAAGTATAACACCCCTAACCTGTCTCTGTTGTCGGATTAGGGTTACAGAGTATTAGAACACATAATAATTCTCGTTAAATCATAAAAACTAATCAAATATGAATTTAAATATTTTTTATTCGTAACCAATAATCATTCATGGCAATCATACAAAAACGAGCTTTAAATCGAGTGTACAGAACTTAAAAATCAAATTGGAAAAAAATTGGGATTAATCTAAAAAAAACTGAAAACAGAGGTCACATGGCCATGTGATAGAGCCTAGGTCGTGTGGCTCAAAGACATGGCCGTGTGGCCAGAGCATGTACAATTTAAAATAGGGTCATACATCCATGTCACCAGACCGTGTGCGATTCAAAATAGGGTTACACGACCGTGTTGCCAGATGGTGTGCAATTTGAAATAGGTTCACACGACCGTGTTGCCAGACCGTGTCACAACCTGTGACCGTGTGGGAAAAACCTGCACCTAAATTAAAGAATCACATTGTTGTGTGGCAACCCGTGTCACAGGCCATATGTGTCCAAAATTTCCTTCAAAATTAAGTTAACTCACATTTAAATGTTTGGGCTCCAAGCAATGAAACAACCAACAATCAAACCTATCCAAAATGTGCTTAAAAGAGTCAAAACATACCAATTCACACTCAACCTATGTACCTAACCAATATGCCCTCATTGGCACCACAATTCAAACATAACAACAATCATTCAATCCAAGACATAATCAACTTGTTAATATTATTCAAACATTCAACCAAATCCCAAATACCTTATGTCAAAATCATCCATCCATATCATGTTTCCAAAGGCTAATATAACCAAACCAAAGTTTCATAAGTTACCAAAATACAATTACCATTTCACAATATTTTATCAAAAGAGACATCAAATAAAATTCTACCAATTCAAGTTACCAAACATCCATAAACATATTTACATCTCAATTGGCCAAAACATCACCAAGATACCTACTAACTTTAACATATCAAAGCCCTATTTACATGCCACTTATAATTGAACCAAAATGAACAAAAAGGCTATCGAAATGATGGCAGATAGTGTGATCTCCAAAATTGATCCAATTGATGATGCAGTCCCAATAATCTACAAGAATAAAACCAAACGAGGTAAGCTTATATAAAACTTAGTAAGTTCATATAATCAAACATATCATACCTTTAAATTTAATTATAAATCATATACAAACATGAAACTAACAATTCCTTTATTGAACTCTATCACCGGTACATAGTACCTGATAAACAATTGTCAAAGGATGCCATAGCGTCTTTCAGCCATGGTCTTACTCACTTCCGTCATGACGCCATAGCGTCTTTCGACTATGATCTTACTCATTTCCATAATGTTTTATAACATATATATATATATTCAAACAGATAAGTAATTAAATTCAAATCAATAAGAAGATTATAATAAACCTAATACGAACTTACCTAAACAAAAACAATTACGAATATGATGCCGACGACTATTCCGCTAACTTAGTTTTTCCACGGTTTTAGTCCGATTGATTTGTTTCTTGATCTAAATAATAATTTCATTCAGTTAATCGATTCAAACAACTTAATAATCAAATTTATGCATATAAGCCCTTTAACTAACAATTTACAAAAGTACCCAACATTTTGCCTTTTATGTAATTTAGTCCATAAACCCGAAACTTATAAATTACTCACATTTAATTACAATCCATGCTAGCCGAATTTCCTAGGGTCTCTCTACAGCCCGTATTTATCTTATTTTCATAAGAATTCCTATGCAACATTACTATTTTCACAATTTAATCCTTGCATATTAAAATCATCAAAACTACTTTATAAGATAACCCCATTAACTATCAAGCTTATAATTTTACCATCCAACTTCAAAAACACTTCAAACTCATCAATGGCATAATCTAAAACATTTAACAATTTCATGAATTAACCACCGGGTTAGCTAGAATAAGCTACAGTGATCTCAAAAACATAAAAATTACTAAAAACGGGATCAAAACCAACTTACATGCAAGGTCACAAGCTAGCCAATCTTTGAAATATGAAAATAGTGTTTTTCCCTTATTCAAAAATCAGTGGATAGCTTATGGAAGATGACAACATGTTGGTTTCCTTCTATTTTAATTTTACTTAATTATTTAATTACAAATTTACCATTTAAAACTTTATCTAATTTCATGTAATACCTTGTCCTAACCGTCCACTAAAATTTCATATGGTCTAATTATCACATAAGTCCATCAATTAAAATTTCTATAGCCATTTTAACACTTTTAACTGTTAGCAATTAACTTTTGCAACCTTTACGGTTTAGCCATTTTTACGTAATTAACTGTCTAAGCGATAAAAATTTTCTAACCAAATACGACCCTGTAGATAATAAATAAATAATAGAACACTGACTCTTTGGTCAGAATCGTGGTCCCAAAACTACTGTTTCCAACACTATTGAAAACGTGCTCTTACAACTCTCCCCCTAAAGGAATTTTCATCCTCAAAAATCTTACTAGAAAAGAGGTTTGGGTATTATATTTTCATAGTCTCTTCGTTCCTAGGTGGCTTTCTCAACAACATGGCACTGCCAAAGAAATTTCACTACTGATATCCGTTTGTTTCCAAGTTCTTTAAATTCCCGAGCCAAAATTTTAACTGGTTCCTCACTATAAGTCATATCAGGCTGTAATTCTATCTCAACCGGAGAAATTACTTGTGAAGGATCTGATCTGTACCATCTCAACATCGATACGTGAAAAATATTTTAAATTTTCTTCAACTTTAATGATGTTCTAAACGATAAGCTACGGACTCAATTATCTCAATAATTTCGTACAGACTAATAAATCGCAAACTAAGTTTTTCTTTTCGGCCAAAGTGAAGAACTTTCTTCCAAGGTGATACTTTCAAAAACATTTTATTGCCAACTTGAAATTTGATGTCTTTTCTTTTCAAAACGACATATGATTTCTGGCGGTCGGATGTGTAACACCCCTAACCCATATCCGTCTCTAGAACAGGGTTACGGAGCATTATCAGAGTTTACAGATCATGTAATAGACATTTCATATCAACTAGCATTCATATCAGAAACAAATCAAAATCAATCAAATTGTCCCTTATGTGAGCCCTCGAGGCTCAAAATACACATTAGAAACAAGTCAGGACTAAGCCAGGTACTCAGAGAATTTTTTAGAAAATATTAAAAAAAATTTCAAAGGTGTAGGGGACACACAACCCTGTGGTCAGGCCGTGTGGCTTACACGGTCAAGAGACACACTCGTGCCTCAGGCCGTGTGGGCATTCAAAATAGGGACACATGGCCGTGTCCAAACATGAGAGCTCTCTAACTTGGGTCACACGGCCAAGCCACGCGCCCGTGTGCTAGGCCGTGTAAGCATTCTGTTTTGCACTAATTAAAAGATACAGGGGACACATGGTCATGTCACCTGGCTGTGTGTCACATACGGCTGAGACACATGCCTGTGTCTCTACCCATGTGGACGAAATAGGCCATTTTTCTAGCCACATTTCTCACCCAATTTTTCTACAACCTACTTCAACACTTTTGCACATCATCAAGCCATATAAAACTACTTAAAACAAGCCAAACTCAAGTCTTAAACATAACATATCATCACATATATCTTAGAATCCATACTTACCAAATTAACCAAATACACATATAAGCGTATTTATACCTAATATACCAATCCAATCCAACCGTCAATATGCTTATGAATTATCCATCATTCAACCATACCAAGCACACATTAAACATGATAATGTCACATATATATACATCAAATTCAAACCATTCAAATGGCTAATCACAACAAAACAATTGTATGCCATCATTGGCCAAATGAACCTATACATGCCATTATAACCAAAATGAATTTACTGTATATACCGAAATGGGCCGATGGATAGTGTGATATAGCTTTGACCAGCTTCCAACCTTAAACGAGCTTCCGAGTTACTATAAAACAAGGGAAATAAAATAGAGTAAGCATTTAAGCTTAGTAAGTTCATATAACATGGAATTTAGCTTACCATTTATTCACATTTAAGGTAAGCAAACAAGATATATCCAAAGCAATTTGGCCAATAGCCTAAACACTTATCCTTATCAACCATGTTAGTAATGTATTTCATATGAATATCAAGAAACATGTATGAGCTCAACAATAATCAAATTTCCATATACATATACTTTCCACATCATGTGTCTATATGACATGTATAAATCATATCCATGTATTTCAAGTATATACCCGTAATAATTCATCTCGAATTCATATTGTCTCATATCAGAACTTTGCCCATTGAACCATTTAAAATATCGTTGGATACACGGGTAGTACACACAAAGTGTATAAATCTGTAATCCGTCAATTCATATACATGTATGCCTATACGAGCATGTAATCGGGAAGCTCTTCTGAGTCATGTAACGGGAAGCTCATGTGAGCTGTATAACGGGAAGCTCTTGCGAGCCAATTATTGGGAAGCTCATACGAGCCATAAATAGGAAGCTCAAGAGAGCCATTAATCGAGAAGCTCATGAGAGCCAAATATCGGGAAGCTTGTGAGAGCCATATAACGGGATGCTCATAAGAGCTAAATAACGCTTTTACGAGCTCATGTAGGACTACAACCAATTCAGGAACCCTTAATGACAAGTCATTTGTATCCATCGAATGTCTAAGGTTCAAACGAGACTTAGTACTTGTCGGATATGTGGTCAATACTTGTCGGATATGTGGTCAATACTTATACATGACAATTATACATTTCACATACATATCATTCAATTTAAACATATAAATATACAAATTAGTTACACGAACTTACCTCGACAAGTATACGTAGATTTGTAAGCTACTAATCCGATACTTTTTCTTTTCCTCGATCCAATTCTGTACTAGGTCTATCCGGATCTATACGAATGAATTTAGCTCAATTTAATACAATTCACATTCAATTTAGTCCAATACACATCTTTGGTAAAATTACCATTTTACCCCTATACTTTTAATTAATTATAATTTTATCCATAGGCTCGGAAAATAAAATTCATACAATTTAATCCTTATTCCAAGCCTAATTGATTTTCATATATAAAAATAGTAGCCCATGTATGTCATAAAGTTCAGAATTTTTCCATGAATTTTCCATCTTTTCAATTTAGTCCCTAAATCATAATTTCATCAAAATTCTCTTTACAAAAGTTGTTTATCTATCAACAACCTTTCATTTTCTACCATAAAACTTCATAATTCAACTATACTCATCCATGGAAAAATCCTAACACTTTAAAATTTTTGCAAATTAATCCCCAAGATAGCTAGACTAAGCTATTACGATCTCGGAAACATAAAAATCATTAAAAACGAGACAAGAATATATACCTAATTAAGCAAAAATAGCTTACTTGAACTCAACATTCATGGATAGGGTTTCCATGTATTTTTTTTAGGAAAGATAATGAAAATGATTATATTTTAATTATTTATTTAATTTATCATCATTATTTTATCATCTTTCTAAAATTAACCTTAATAATTTCTTAATTTCTAATGATGAATAATCATCCTTATCTACTAACTCCTCAAAATGGTCTATTTGTCATATAAGGACCTCCAATTTTAAATTTCATAGCTATTTGATACCTTAAGCTACTAGAATTCAACTTTTGCACTTTGTGCAATTTGGTCCTTTTCATCATATTAGACATATAATCGGTAAAATTTCTTAACAAAATTTTTATACGATATTTCTATCATAATGTAGACCATAAAATAATATTAAAATAAATTTTATTTCAACCTTGGATTTGTGGTCCCGAAACCATTGTTCCGATTTCACTGAAAACGGGCTGTTACAAGATGTAACTTTCAAACAATCCCTAATAACTCTAACTTTATCCTCGATCTCGTGAATTAAACTTGTTCCAAAAATCTTTGTTTCTTAACTCAATCCAGTACAAAGGAGTTCTGCATTTCTGACCATATAGAGCTTCGTACGGTACCATTTTAAGGCTCGATTGATAACTATTGTTATAAGCAAACTCAACCAACGAAATAATCTTTCTCCAACAAACTTCAAATTCTAAGACGTAGCATCAGAGCATATCTTTGAGTACTTGAATCACCTGTTATGACTGATCATCTGTTTGCAGATGAAAAGCTGTACTAAATTTCAATCTGGTACCTAGAGCTTTGTGAAGTTTACTTCAAAACCTAGAGGTGAATCTCGGATCGTAATCAGAAATGATCAAAAACATAACACCGTGCAAGCTGATAATATCAGAAACATACAATTCAGTCAATTTCTCAGGCGAGTAATTTGTACGTACGGGTATAAATTTTTCTGACTTCGTTAACCGATCAACTATAACCTAGATCACATCTTTCTTTTTCAGTGTTAACGGTAACTCCATTACAAAGTCTATGGTAACCTTTTCCCATTTCCACTCAGGAATCATAATAGGTTGTAACAATCCAGATGTGACGTGATGCTCCGCTTTTACTTGTTGTCAAACAAGGTATTTCGATACAAATCAAGAAATCTCACGTTTCATTCTGGCCACCAGTACCTTTGTTTCAAATCACAATCCATTTTTGTACTGCCCGAATGTAACGAATACACACTGCTATGAGCTTCAACTAATATATCCTGTTTCAACTATGAATCATCCGGTACACATAATCTATTGCGAAAATATAAATTGCCATTTGCATCAATATTGAAATAAGCTATATGACCATTTTCAGCCATTATATTCGAATCATCAAACTACAATTATCGAATTTTCTGTAAAATTAAAGGCTTAACTTTTAACTCGACTAATATGGAGCCGTTGCGTTTCAGAATAAGCTGAACATTCATCGTTTGGAGAGTGAAAAATGATTTTTGGCTCAAAGCATCAACAATAATGTTCGTTTTACCTAGATGATAATTTATTACTAAATCGTAATCTTTTAGTAATTCTAACAACTTCCGTTGATGCAAATTCAACACTTTTTGGGTCATCGGATATTTTAAATTTTTATGATCAGTAAAATTGTGACATTTCTCGCCATACAGATAGTGACACCAAATTTTTGACACAAACACAACTGCAGCTAACTCAAGATCATGAGTCGGGTAATTTTATTTGTCTATTTTATGCTGCCGAGAAGCATATGCGATAACCTTTCCTTCCAACATCAAAACACATCCCAAACCATTCAAGAAAGCATCACTAAAAACAAGAAATTTCTTACTCGGTTTTGGCTGAGTTAACATTGGTGCCTCTGTGAACATACTTTTCAACCCATCAAAACTTTTCTAGTATTTATTTGACCACACATCATTTTTTACTAATTCAAGGAGTCTAGCCTAGGATGATCTTGGCTTGCACTTGTAAATTTTGGGTTAAAGTTACACAATAAAAAAAACCTAGATAGGTCACATTATGTTAGAAAATGTAGTGATTGCATAGCACACTTGCCGCAACACAAGTATGTGGACCGGAATACTTCTTTATCATCCACAATCCGATTTTCTTTTGCAAAGATGCCATGATTTTCTATTTGCACCTCTCATCACGCATTGCGCACTTTCCCTCGTATTTCTCCGAACGAGACTTCATAACGTGGTAGTTTACGCCATTCTTGAAGTTGTACCACTTCAGTACAAAAAGGAAAGCATATTTGTTTTGGTATTCCATTCCAACTTCTAGTACCCGTACATTTGATGATGAACTTGCATGACCAGGTGTTCTGTGTGGTAGCTGTCGAAACTCTAAACCACCCTCAGTCGATAGGTCGATGTTGGTCATGTGGGGCAAAGGTTAATATGCCTTAAATCATGGATCTGGACTTAGAGCATTGTCTGAGCCATCATTGTTAGAACCGCAAGGTTCTGACTTTGTTGGAACTACTCTAGTTTAGAAAAAGTGTCACTTCTGAACAATCCAGACCGTACTACTGGATTGGATTAGGGTCTGACTCCGATCCATCAACTACATCTGCTACCCCTTTTTCCTCATCTACATCTTCTTCCTCGACTGTATCTTCTTTTCTATTTGCGCCTTTTTCCTCATATGTGCCTTCATTGTCACCTTTAACCAAGGGGTTCGATGTACCCTCGTCGAACCCAATCAAAAGGAGTAAGTCATCAATTATTTTGTAACCCATGTGCTTACTAAAATCTACACCAGTTTGGTGGCTGGTGTACGTCGATGCCTCACAATATAAGTGCCTCTGCCCTAATACATCGAGCCACCAAAGTTGAAATTAAACACACTAATTGAATGTCAAGTTCGAGTGTTGAGATTCGGGTTATTTTCATACCTCGACTGGTAGTGGCACTGAAGTTTAAATTCGTGTCGAAAACTGATGAATGTCTACCCATAAATGTTTCGGGGACATCATAGTATTAGTTTTGTAACAAGCTAGTAAACCCACCGTACAATTATGTACTAGGAGTTTATGTTTCAGCTTCGGTTCTAACATTAGTTGCAACGATGGTCGAAGATGGGTCAGATCCGTTAGCCTCGACAAACTCAACATATAACTCTATTACAAAATTTTCGCTTGAGCAGTGAAATGATATGACAACCTCGAGCTCGCTTTTCACATCAAATAGCTTATACCTATACGGGTCAATGGAAGTAAAATATCTCCATTGCAACCTCAAAATTCTTCCTCAGGCCGAACCTCTGACTTTTTTCCTGGTTATAGTTTGTAGCTCATGCAATTGAATGGCACAATTGAACGCCAATTCCATAGACTAGGCTTCTATAAATACCATATTGACTTTTGTATTATAGATTTTGACTATCATAGTAAATAATAGATTTCACTCGTCGACTCATTTCAATATCAGTTATGAACTAGATGAGTAGAAGTAAAAAAATTAGTAGACAGTTATCCATAGAAATACACAGAACTATCGCAACTCAACTCTTAGATGTTTGATATGAATTTTTTGCGTGCCTAAGTTATGAAAATTGTGTTACTTTAAAAGGAAAATAGAGCAATGAGAGAGGGAATGCGTGATTCAAAATCCGTTTTTGAATACACGTTTTCATTGAACAATGATGTTGAAATGCAATGTATTACTCAATAACGCGCTTCAGAAGTCATATAATTTCATTAGAAGTATGCTTATTAGGGTATTTTGTGCCTCATAACATGTTTTAAATATTTAAAAAGATTTTCAAGGTCATACATTTTTATTTTTAGAGAAGAAAAGTGTTAAAGAAGGCAGGGAAGCGCACCCAATTGGACGAGCCTTCTCTAGCATTTTTTCTCTAAAAAATAAAAGCACTTGACCCTTCGAATTTTTCAACAGATTTAAAGTACATTTTGAACCTATTCATCAAAGACGCTAGTCCTGCGACGCGTCTTTGATCATGGGAATTTTGTACTTTACAATCCCACCCTGCCCCCGCACTTATAAAAAGAGTCTCCTACTCCATACTTCATCATCCCTCAAACATCTTCTCCCCTAGCCTCTTAATTCCTTCAATATACATCATTTCTCAATGTTAAAAATTTCAGTCGTTGATAAAATTTGGATCGTTCGAGGTATTCTTGAGTCGTTGTTGATGCGATATCACTCTGAGACACACACATTTCATATATCATGCCGAGATGAGACCATTACATCTAAAGCCTATCCTGGGGAAGTCAGGTTCCGGGGTGATTTTGCTTTGTACGACTAAGGTTGGAAGTCTGCTTAGAGGTCTCAATTGATGGTCATTATGCGGTTATAGATTGGGGTATAACAGGTGAGCCGATTAACCATCGTTACGCGGCTATGAGCTCAAAATTTTCGATACCCGAAAATGTTGCCTTATAAATAAAATATAGAAAATTGAGGGCATAATCATTTGAAAAAACTGTGGGGCTTCCCGTTATAATCAGCGTAATTTTTTTCTTCATTTCGAGGCAGCGAGTACCTTTAACCTTTCTTCTTCTCCGAAGGCCAACATCGTCATGGACGTATGATGACTCTCAAGTAGGGAGTGGCTGTTGTAGTGCAGTAAAGGTGATGCTCCTTTCGGGGTGACAACGATTGTTGTTATTATACAACCCATTAATAACTACAATCGCTGTCGCATTAACCTGAGTTTGACCTCTACTATGCTGGAACATCCATTTTCCACCTAAGAACCTTTTTGTGTCCACCTTGGTGTCAGCCTTTGGATAAAAATGAAAGGTTAAAGATATCAACTGCTTGGAAATAAATAAAAAAATTACGTTTGTAACATCCTAAAATTGGGGTTATTTGTGTTTGCATTATTTTGCCTGTGTTTGAATTGCTGAGATATTAATTATGGTATAGTAAGACTTAATTAGGGGTCTTGAGTAGGCTCGGTATGGTGGAAAAATACTTTTATAAGCTTTAAAGATAGGAAGCCTTAATAGGTAGGGGTTACAAGTTAAAATAGGGAACTTTTGACACAGAAAAGGCCTTGGAAAAGTGGCAAAAGGAAGGCCACTTAAGGGATGGAGATGACGCCACAGGGGGAGTAAGGGGAACCTGTGTTCGAGTCGCGGAATCTCCCTTTTTACTCTTTATTTTGGACGGCACAAGAGAGAGGGAATTGCTCAATTTTAAACTTTGATATAATAAGGGATAATAAGGATTTTAAATTGTATTATTATTGGATTAATTCTAAAAGGTTTGCAAGAGAAAATTTAGGCATGAGATTAATTCAAATTATTTTGAATTAATTCAAATGGTTGGCCAGGAGGGTTTCAAGGAAGTTTCCGAAAATTTGAACTCTCCCTAGGAAGAGTGGACGGCAAGCATTGGAGGGGGGAGGCCGAATTTCCCTAGTACATTACCTCACAAATTCGGCTAGCCTTCACTTCTTTTAGATTTTTCTTCTTCATTCTCTCTCAAACCGAAACACCATTTGCCATTTACCTTTTTCTTCTTAGACCTTGGCCGAATCCTCTACACCCTCTCCAATCTATTTTCTTTTCTTTTTCTTCTCAAAACCGAACCCCTATCTCCCTTTTCTCACTATTTTCTTTTCACTCTAAGCCGAATTCTTTTCTCCCTATTTTGTGAAGTGTGGCCGAATCTCAAGCAAGGGTGCCTCTTCTATTTTTCTCCAATCGGTTTTAAGGTGAGTGTCCAAGGCCGAATATTTTCTTTTGGTTCTCTTGTTCTTGTCGACTTAAAGGGAGTAAGAGCCGATTTCAAGCACTTGTTGGCTAGGGTGCTAATCACCTATTCTCGAGCAGATTTTGTTTAGGTACTCGGGATCTTAAGGTATTCGATCCAAGCCTCGTTCTCTGTTAATCAAGTTGGTAAGTCTATGGTAAGGGATCTCTCTAGCCTTTTCATTAGATATTTAAAAAAGCCGAAAGCTAATCACTTGTATGGATCTAAGGTTGGCCGATTGCAAGGAAAACCGTGTAGGGCTTGGGATTTGGTAAGAAATCAAAGCGGTGCAAGGGCAAGGAAGGCTAGGGTGGCGATTTGGTTCTTCGGGATCTAGGACTGTCGATTGGCACGTGTGTGTACATACACACTTTATAATTAATTAATGTACTAAATCATTTGTGTGCTAATCGAATCTATGTAGATTCGGATTTAATACCATGAATGGTATAAGCAAGGATTCAGGTAAGTCCTTGTTGATTATGAGTTATTTTATGATGCTTTTGGGAAGCATGGTATATTTGATATGCGTGGCATATGGTGATGATAAATCGATATATGTGATTAAATATATGTTGGCATGAATTCGTTATATAATTATTTGATGTGGGTTGATGAGAGAGAGAGGCGGTGATATTCGTCGTGTCAGCGGACACCGGTGGTTTGGTACCACATTGTGACTACGGTCACCAGAGGTTTGGCACCTCCAGAGGTTTGGCACCTCCAGAGGTTTGGCACCTTCAGAGGTTTGGCACCTCATAGCGTCTCGTCCCAGTGGCTTAGCACCACAGTGGGTTGGCCCCACAGATTATAATAAGGGATTGACGCCAGTGATTTGGTATCACACGATTGGTTGGCCCCATCAATCGATTTGTGTCTTCGGACACCACGGAGGTTTGGCACCTCGGTGATTTGGCATCACATCTCAGAACTATAAGTCACCGGTGGTTTGGCACCACCGGTGGTTTGGTACCACACGGGGTAGACAAAGGCGTTTGGATGGCTAGGTTGGGTGCATGACTTAGTGCATGATTGTTAATTATAAATTGTGTATGAAATTGCTTAAAACCGGGGGAAGGGTTACACATTGAGTCTTGGTGACTCACCTTCTCCTTAACATTTTTTAGGTGACTCGTAGATCGCGGATGAGGAGCCGGATGGACTCGAGGTGGCCATGCAGTGGGAATTTGATAAATGGACTTTAAGTTTTATTTTATATTCATTGTTGGTTTTATTTTATTCAATTTGTAATAAGGCCTCCGAGAATTATTTTTATTATTCACATGCTTTGAATAATTGTTTAAACTATTTGGTGATATTAAAATAAGTACACATGCTTTCTTAAATTCCATCGAAATTGTTTTACCGTGCCATCGGGCACATTCGAAATCTGTAACAACTTGATTTAATAAATGATTTTTAACGGACTAAGCGTGGTTTTAGTAAGACAATAGAAAATGAAAGGTTTTCAACAAAACTTAGATCTCCTTAAAGGGATTTCACAAAATGTTTTACTCTGTAACATACCGAATTCGGTCGTAGTGTTTGGGCCGGATTTGGGCTATTACAACGTTGATTACATCGAAAATCCCTCCATTTTTCTCTATGATTATGACCTCAATTTTATATATAGTATGTATAAGGCATCATTTGCGGGTATCTAAAAAGCTTGAATTCGTGACTGCATAATGACCATCAACTGGCTCCTGGTTATACTCGAGCTCGTGAGTACATCATGGTCGCTGACTGGAACCTTCACCTAAACTTCGACCTGTGATCGTATCAAGCACTGTCATCCCAAAACCTAATTTCCTCAAAATGAGTTTCTAAGGTAATGGTCCTATTCCGCCATGACATATAAAATGTATGTGTTCTAAGATGCGTTATCACATCCTCAACCCCTCAAATCTACCTATAAACTTTCGCGATTTCACCATTGAACCCAAACCTTAAACCCTTAAAAATACTTAACCCTAACAAAATTTAAAAATCGTAACCTTGGGAGAGAGAAGGGGAAAACACGTCCAGTTGGGCGACCTTTTTGTACAGGTGGCAGAAAAACGCATCTAGCTGGGTGAGCTTTCTTGCCAACTGTACAGAAAGCATGCTCATCTGAATGCACTTTCTTTTTCTCTCTCCAAAAATGACCTATTTCCCTAAATTAAAGAAATGCCCTAAAAAGGCAAATAAAAAAATGGTCATATATAGTTAATTTAGCCTACTATATTATTATTAATTAAATTCAAATTATATGTTTTATTATTATTATATGTTTTATATTTTAAATAAATAAATATATTTTATATGTATATACAATTAATTAAGTATAAATTTAGATGCATTTAAATTAATTTTTATTTCACACTACAATATTATTATAATATTTAATTTTATTATCACAGTTATTCTTACATTAATCGTATTACGCTAATTCAAACCCACCTCTAAATTGTACGCGTATAACCCACCTCTAAATTGTATGTAGAATTTTTAATATTAAATAAAACTGATTGAATGAAGAGTTAGGGGCGGAAGCGGTCGGTTTAGTTCCGAACGTCCTATAATTTAATTTTAGTGGTATCGCATCCTTGGCCAACAACATTCAGCACACAGCTAAACCTTCTCTTCGACCTTAAATCTTCAATTTCCATTCATGTACTCCCTATTTTTCCTCTTAACTTTTCTGTGAAGAACATCACCTGCAAAAAAAAAAAAAAAAAAAAAAAAAAAAAAAAAATGCTTTTCTGATATTTCAACCAAGTCCCATCTCACAAACCCTAGTTTATCATTCATATCCTTGCCCGAAGGTTTGAATCGTCGCCTATTTTTTTATTCTTTTTTAATTTGATTACTATTTTATGAATATTGAAAACCGAAACTTTAGCCTTAGATTCTCAGATAACTTTTTGCCCGATTACCTGGGTTTTTTTCGCAGGCAAAACAGTGTAAAAGAGGAGCAGAAAAGTAGAAAATCTTCCTCAATCTGATCATTAGTAGCCGAATCTGCTCTGGTAAGAAGAGGAGTTTAAACTTTTAACTATTTGCTTTGGGAATTTCGGTTTTATTTGGTAATTTATGGATTTGATTTTCCTTTTCTTTTTTTGGGTGCATTTGTATTTATGTTTATATATTTTGATGCAAAAGTTGATAAAAGAGAAGCTAACATGGAATTGGAAATGGATGAATGCAAATTCCAAGTCGGTTTAAGTGGAATAAGGTTTTAAGTGTTTTTAATGTGCGTATTTGATGCAAAATTTAGGGTTTTCAGTGTTTTTTTTGGAATGGATAGGCCCAATCAACAACAATGGCAGCTTGGTTGTTGAATGTCTGCTATATGTCACAGAACAGTGACATGTAGTTTGATACGATGTTAGGTAGTTGGAAGGAAAAAGAGAAGAGAAAGACCAGAAATAGGAAAGAATTTAGATGAAGAAAAAGCTATTCTTCATTCATAATGAGCTCATTACATCACTGTCCTATATGAGCACGCTTTAGATGATGTCGTATCTGAATTTCCAAATAGAAGGGAGCAAGGACAATGGGTCATTTGGCAAGTAACAGCTGGACTAACTAATTATTATTTGCTACTTCAGACCTCGTAACAGTTGTATTCTCTTGTCGTTTTCTTCTATTTCTAGTTCTGTGTTTCCCAGCGCCCTTGGCGATTCTGTTGTCCTTTCTTCCTGTGTGTTCCACTCATTGCCCTGCTAGTAGTTGCAGCCATCAATTTCATCGCATCATTAGAGTTTGAACATGATGTTGATTATGTTTTGTTATGGGAAATTAAGGTTGAATTAGGGGATCTGATGATTCAGAAAAGGTTTGTAATTCACACTCTTAATTGAAACGTAGGGAAGTGGATAAAGTTCTGGACTTTGTTGCTTCTGTTTCCTGGTAGTATGTATGATTCATCTTAGTTCTGCTCAATGGTTTTATGCGTGATTCAGTTGAGCTGCATCTTTTATCATCTGGGTATTAATTATGGAAGATCTTTTTGATCCAGTTGCCACTTATGTGTGGCTACTGCCACATAATTTTACTAAGACTCTGATCAGCAGGTTCTGTATGAACTTTCGAGTATATGATTCTGTCATCAGTACCATATTCATAATAGTTGACTATAAAGTGCTTCTAGTATTCATAAAAGCTGACTTAAAAATTATTCTGTTCTGTCACATTTTCCCAGAATAGTTTAAAATGGCTGGGAGAAACCGCATTCCTCGTGAAGCCTTCAATGATCGGCGTGGATTCCCCCCTGAGAGGCCGTTCTTTCGTGGTCCTCCTCTGCCACAGCCACCTCCTCATCCTGCGTTGTTGGAGGAAGAACTTGAAATGCAGCATGCTGAAATTCGAAAGCTTTTGACTGATAACCACAGGCTGGTAGAAGATCGAATGGCTATACAACAAGAGCTTGGGGCTGCAAAGGAGGAAATTCATCGTTTGAATCTTGTCATTGGTGAAATTCGTGCAGAACAGGAACTGCACTCAAGGGGACTTATTGAAAAAGGCTTGAAACTGGAGGCAGATCTTCGTGCAACTGAGCCACTGAAAAAAGAGGCTATGCAACTCCGCTCAGAAGTTCAGAAACTGAATAACGTTAATCAGGATCTAACTGGCCAAGTTCAGACTCTCAAGAAGGATATTACTCGGCTGCAAGCTGATAATCAGCAGATTCCTATTCTCAGAGCAGAAGTTGATGGCTTGCACCAGGAGTTGATGCGTGCAAGGTATGTGACTGAATCATTTTTACCCTTCTATTTGGATTCTCTAAAAGAATAAGAGAACTTCTTTTCCATTGAGCATTTAGTTTGCAGCATCACTCATTGTCTATCCGTCTATCCGATCATATATTCAAATGCAAATTTCAAATTTTACTTCATAGGACTGCTATTGATTATGAAAAAAAGGCAAACATTGAGCTGATGGAACAGAGACAAGCAATGGAGAAGAACATGGTCTCCATGGCACGTGAAGTTGAAAAGCTACGTGCAGAACTTTCTAGCGTTGATGCTAGACCATGGGCTGCAGGTATGACCCATCTCTCTTTTGTCTAACTGGTCGAGGTTTCTTTTTCAAACTTGAGTAGCATGATGGTGGTCGTTAAATGTGCTTGATTTTAATTAGTTTTCAGTCCTTTGGCTCAGTCCATGTTCCACACCTTTTTGCATCCTGGATTTCTCTTTTTCCTGTCGCCATTCTGATAGGATTTTTTGACCCTTTCCTACCAAGCCCAATTGTACATGATGGATTATATCTGTGAGAAAAGTTCTCAACTGTTAATTGGTCCTTCACATCTTTCTGGGGATCCAATGTACGGTGTACCATACAAACATAGGTCCTCACTCATCTCGTAAATGCTCACCCTCCAGCCTCCTCTCTTCTTTTTGATCCTGAAGTTCTGTAGTTGGGACCTTAAAGTGAAAAGTCTGAAGTTCAAATGGCTGGGTTCTCTTGTGGACACCATTTAACCTGCATTGATGTTACCTGGATTTTGTCATGGTTGATTCTATAGAAACTATGTTCCCTCCTCCCTTGTTCTCACCTTGTCTAGAGTTGATAAAATAATGTATTAGTTTATATCGACTCTGGAGATCATTTATTTAATGTTGCTTCTAATCTCAGTTGCTTAATGAATAATTGCTCCAGGTGGACCGTATGGGATCAAATTCAACAGTTCAGAGGGCTCTTTTCCAGCTTCATATGAAGGATATGGGGCTCATCTGGTATTCGTGCTCATCTACTTGTTTGATTTTTTTGTTTGACCATAAAGCTATTACATTAGGATTTTGATTTTTTCGATTAAATTTTCTCTTTACTTAACAGGGTGCTGCAGACAAGGGTCCTTTTTACGGACCTGGCCCTGCTTCTTGGGAGAAGCCACGCATGAATCGTCGCTAGGAAAGTTATTACTTGACGGAAGAAGGCTGACATTGTTACTTCACTTATGAAGTTCAAATATTGATCAGCATGGAGTTCATCTATGCATGCATGCCGCATCAGTAATATTTATCTTTATAAATTGTTAGTCATCTTGAACTTCTTACATGAGATTCTGTGTTACTTTATGGTAATTGGTAGAGGAGGTGGTACCCCCTTATCTATAGACAAGTTCATAATATGATAATTTGGACTGCTATTGGATCCAATTCTTCATTGCTTCATTGCCAGTTTTCTTTTTCTTTTATCTTTTGGTCGTTTGTTTCTAGATAATTTACTAGCATTGTTGCTTGATTATAACTGTTATTACTTTCAGTAGAAGTGCTGGCCCCTGAATAGGGTAACTGTCTGGGGGGTGCTTGAAATATATGGTGCTTATGAATGAAGCTTTTGCTTACAACGTAGAACTTGCAAGTTAATTGACATGGTATGGTTTTTATTGATTTGGAAAAATTCCTGGAACTATCGTGCAATAGTATATTTTAGAAGGATTCAATGAAGTTATGCCTAGCTGCAGAGAGATAATGAAATATTGAATGGCACTCAGATTCTACATTTTAGTTTTGGTTAATGATTTTAGTTAGTAGGTCTTCTTGTGCAGCACTTGATTATCTGTGTATCTTGTTGAGGGTATGTTTTTCTTGAAAATTGAAGCATTGGAATTGGATATTGTTAATCTTGAGTGCACTATGGAAGATAAAAAGGGTATAATGTATCATGGTAGATGGGGATCTAATCATTTTGAGCATTTACTCTCGGAAGCAGAAATTGATGGGGAGGATATGATTCAACTTGCTTCTGAGGGGTCACTTTATGGACTGTTCAGAGTTGCTCCATTAAACTTTGAATGCATACTATTCATTCTGAGCTGAATTGAAACCTTGTACCACTGCGGAATCAGATGTGCAGTTTTGGAATATCCTCAGGAGGTTGAGTTGTGTTTTTTCCACGAATAAAAATTTCTAAGAATGAATTGTTATTTATTAATTGATATGATATGGATGTTCTGTTGGATAGAGAGAATGATCTCATGCTACAGAAGTAAATCATTTAGGATGTTCAGGAGCTGAACTTTTCTGTGATTTTATTCGCTCTTCTTTCTTCTTGTCCGCTGACAACATATTGGGCCTGAATATGCTGGTCATTTGGGAATTCCTCAAGCTCTGGCAGATGGAACAAACTTGCTTCTCAAAGAGAATATCCTTCCATTTAGAGGAAATGGTTTATTCAGTATTGGACCATCTATAGCATCCATAGCAATTTTATTAAGTTTTTCTGTAATTCCTTTTAGCTCTCGCCTTACTTTAGCTGATCTCAATATTAGTATTTTCATGGATTTCCATTTTAGGTATTGCTACAAGATGTTTGCTGCAAATTTTAGTGGCTTTGAATTTAGTTCATTGGTGTTCTCCTTGCTAGGAAATCTTAAGAGGAGAATCATTTGTCTTTCTTACATTTACTGTAAAGTCCCTTCAGTATCCATTGCGATATGGTTCTCTTTGAAGTTCGGAGGTGCAAGTGTCGTAGGGAATCTTAAAATGGCATGTTGTGTGAGCAGGACATGTTTGGAAATCATGTTGGGAATGGTTTTCATTTTTTTGGGGAATATATGACATGGAAAACTGGTGCGGGAGTTCCCCCGCCCCTCTTATGGAGTCTTGAGATTGTTCTGAAGAGCAGGACCGTTGGTTTGACTTCTAATGGATTTTGACTTGAAGTATCTTGTATAGAGAAAGTACTAATCTTGGTATCGTTTGCAGAACTTCTTATAATTACTTTGATGATTAAAGTGGGTTTTCCCTACTTTGAAGTGTGGGCCAATGTTGACATTTATGCATGCAGTACCAATACTTATCTTGAGTGGTAGTTAACATGTTCTTGTTAGTTTATCAGAATTACAAGAAAGTTTAGCTCACAAAAAATGAACTGAAATATGGTTCAAATAGTCATTCCTTTGTTTTTTAAGAGGATTTATGATAGAGTTTGATGGCGCTCTATATTTGAGGGATTTCTAGTATTAAGCTGATGCAGTGAATCACAATGTCTTACACAGTGAAAAGGGTTTAGTTTTTGGAGTATTCATTAGTTATTGGACACTTTGCCATAAATGGCCCCGTGCCATTGGTATATCCTTTCAAAACACACATGGTAGTTGAATAAAAAAATCACCGCCCCTTGATGGGATGAAGCATTGTTTTCAATTCATCCTTTAATTTTCATAGCCATGGTCTGTAGTTTTATGCCATGTTCCTAGCATCATCTGCAGCTTGTTCTGGTGCAACTCTACTGCTCAGCTATCATTTTTGTTCAGCAAATTTATTCAGTGGTCAACATATCCCAGTCACCTATGAAATTACAAGTGGCTCTTTTATGCATCGACCTGACACTAAAAATATCTCAAGGATGATGGGCATGCCATGTGGAAGAGGCTGACTACTGTTCTTTACTTTATAGTAGGCAAGTTTTCTGTCTTTGCTATATGAGTTCCATGGATCTTCAATTTGATGTTTGTTTTTCGTTGATTTTACCTGCTACGTGTCCTTGATTTCATTCTCTTAATTTGGCATATCCTGCTTTATATAGATAGACCTATGTGCTAATGCTCACATCAAAGCTCATTATTGGTATTGATCCATTTGGGATTAGTGGTTATAGTTTTGTTTTATTATTATTATTATTATTATTATTATTTTATTTGGGCTAATTATGCAAACCCCCATGGAATTTAGTGGTTATATGACACTATGGTTGCGAAGAAAGTTTTTAGCCTGTTTTAACACAAATATCATTGCTAGTTTTTTAGCATTTGTAACTGACATTGGTTGGGTTAGGTTTCTGGTTGATCAAGTTAGAGTTAAACAAATGGGAATGCTCATTTTCCAAGGGTTTTGATGAAGTTAAGTTCCTGCAAACAAAAGTTTCAAAGACCTATTGTGATATCAGGTTCTTTTTGTAACAGTATGTGTTGAAATATTCCTTTGGATGTGCCAGATTTAGTAATCTTGGATTGGCAGTGGAAAAACATCTTAAGTGCTCAAGGATGATGATAGATGTTAGGTTAACATTTGGTTGGATGTTTCCAGATTTATATGATTCACTTGAAAGTACATACTTTGTAATTAAGATAGTCATCAATATTTGGTGTAGAATTTATATATGGTGTAAAAGGGAAGCCAAATGGTGTCACTGCTGAGGATGGGTTGTTTCTCTTTGCTATTTAAGTGGGAAGGAGGTTGCAAAGCAACAATCTATGAGGTTATCTATGATTAACTAGAGATGTACATCTGACGTCATATATAATATCCTTTTATTCTTAATGAGATTTACTTCCAAATCATTTTGTTTTAAATTTTTTTATAGTTAACCACTGCACTGATAGGACAAAGTATTTGTTTTATGCTACATACTAAGTATGTTAAGTGTGGAATTGGCTGGATGAAGCGGATTGAAAGGATTTTCCTGAATATAGAATCTCATTCAACAATAGTTACCTTAGTTTTGGGATTATCTTTCCTGTGCCACGGTGAAAATTTGGAGGAAAGTAGTTCTGTTTGTCTACTAAAATTTTGCTTGAGCACTGAAGTTGGGTTAACGTTATTGTGGATTTGCTATTTGCTTCTTGGGGCCAGCCTCGAATTGTTAAATGTATTTATCTTGTAAGTCAGATGCATACATGATGTAGAGGTAGAGACAGGAGAAGATGTGATTCTCGGGCTGCTACACTGCTGACAAGTTCTTTTTTACCAGTTAATAAATGATTGTAATTTTATTTAGATCACTTTGGTGGTTAAATAGAATTGGTTCCTTTTTACTTGTAATCTAAAGTACATATTTGATCGACAACTTTCCTTACAATTAATATTGATATTTCAAATTTTAGATTCTTCCTAATATTTTCCTTTTTATGTTTGCAGACAGGAAACTGGTATGCCTCGTGCAAAAAGATGCAGAAAGAAGATTAGTTAAATCTTGCATGAAATTGAGGAAATATGAATGAGGTAAAGTTACATCATTACATGTGCTTCCAGACAAAATTGGAAGAAAATGAAGCCCCCATCCCACACCCTCCCCCAAAAAAAAAAAAAAAAAAATTTGTGTGCATTTGTGTGAGTTAATTGGTAGATCTGCGTTTCAATCCTAAATGGAGATGCATGAAACTTTGTTGTTTGTAGTTTTTTTAATCCTTTTGGGGTGCTGTGCTGGGAGGGTTGTCAATCGTTTCTTTAGCCAATAACCTCACCTCCATCCCCTTTCCATTTTGGTATCTCCTGCAATCTTTACCGATATCAGGACATTATCATATAAGATTGTTTCACAGTCAGTATTGCTATAAATATAGTTTTACTAAGTTTAGATGGATTGTCTTACCTGCCCAGAACATGCTAACATCTCCTAACGTTTTTGTTAGTGCTTCATACTGGGAGATATTCTGAAACTTGTATTCTGAAAACCTTTGAAATTAAAAATAACTTTCTATTTTGAGAGAGAAGCGTTTCTCGACACTAGTTACTAACAAATACCAATAACTAGTTGCATTTGTTAAATACTGGAAGGAAAGTAGTCTCTCCATGATAGTTGTGTAGGTCATAGCTATTACGAATTTTCCTTCTTTAACTGTTCTTGTGTGAGTAACAGATATGGTCTCATGCTCCATGATTAGCACTTGAATTCATGAACTGCACAAGGTTGGTGTCATGTATGTACTCTATTGTTGCAACTTTGATTACTAAAAGTAGATCTGACTACCTGTATATTTGTGTTATGTTCATATTATTATTATTATTAATTTTGAAAGACATTATTATTATTATAAGTGTTATTATTGTGTTTAAAGTGTTACGTATTTAATACAAAATTTGACATGTCAAAAATTTGCATTATATGTATTGTTTTCGTGTTTGTGTTTTTTGGTCATCATGTGTCGTGTTATCTTTTCATGTCTCATCGTGTTCCACGTGGTGTTCATGTTCGTCTAATCTTGTGTGAGATTTTCTGATCTAACTGAAACTTATTTTAATATAACTTTAATTTGAGACTTTGTGTCCCTTAGCTCTCTTGTTAACAAAAGCCATGAAGCTTTTGTGTTTTAACCTCAAATTCTCAAAATATGATTGAAAAAAAGAACATAATCTTATATTTATAAAATAACATAAAAAGTCATATATTTTATAATTGGGCTTTCCTACCTTGTTTATTTAGTGATCTATTTGACAAATGAAAGATTCAGTGTCTTTAGTACCATAAAATCAGACTAATTGCATTAGGCAATCATTACGATAATAGTAATTTCAAATCAGAGCAATACATTGCAGTATTCTTTTTCAATTTCAAGTTCTTTGCTTGAAGCCCAATTTTTATTTTTGTTCTTTCATAACAAATAAAGTACATGGTTACAATTTAGGGGTGAGTTGGATTTTCAAATTCAGCCATATGTAAAATTCTTTACATCTAGGTTGTGAATACCGGTGGTAGCACTTTGGATCGGCTTCCTTTGACTGGTGTATTCGTGTCTGGGAAATTCCCATCACCGCCAACAACATCCTCAACCAAACCATCGACTGTGACGTTAACAGGGTAAGTGACAAGGTGAACTCCTTCCATGTCCGCTATGTCTTCATTTGCATAGATTTGCCACATTTGGTCACCCACTGAACGTATTTTTTGCACGCATTCCAGGCTCTGCGGCTCCATGAATATGTCATCAGCAAGTCCGGTATGCTCATACCATAAGGCCATTCGATAATCATGGATACTTCTAGGAGTTGCAGAATTGATTTCAGGATTCCCCGGCGGCAACTGATAGCATCCGATTGCAATTTCTGTGTCTCGTTGACCGTCCATGGATCTTTGGTTCACATTGGCGGATCCTATCAGAATGTATAAATCATCCACTGCAAGTTGCAACGACCATGGTTAATATTGAATCAAGTTTGTCCTCTTGATACTCAATATACCCAACTAGACCAGCCTGACCTTGGATAAGGTCTTTCATATTTTGGATATGTCTGGTCCAATCCAATTTTAATTAATTTTATTTAGCTTTAACTATGGAATTTAAGGATATTATTACAAAATCAATCTATTGTATTTAATATTAAACGAATAGCAAATGGGGGCATGATGGGTGGGTTTGGATTGAATCAAAATTCAGAAAAAAAGTACAAATAAATAATCGAAGGTTAGGGTCATACTCATTGGCAATAAAATAAGAAACGTACTGGTATTACCTATCATCACCTTGGAGTGGACATAAACCATGAACCTCCTATGCTTTTGGGCCTTCCAGTATTGTGTGGAAGGGTGAGGGGATTGTGGAGGAATGAACTCCTCTTTGCTCTCTTTTTCCCTATTTGCAAGACAAAAGAAGTTCAAGTAATCACAGGGGTGTTCTTGTCCACCGCTTTCTTTTATGGCTTCACCAATTAATCTATACATCATTTCCATTGTTTGCCTTGTCCAATGCAGTATATCATGTACCGGTTCGCTCTCAGGCACTCCTTCAGGCCACATTGGTATCAATATATACACTGCAAACCTCTCTTTCGCTTTGATTTTGCTTGCCACTTTAAGTGCAATCTCTATTGGAATCAAGTTTCTACACCCTGACTTCTTATCTTTATCCCATAAATGACATCCCCCTATGAAATATTGATTTTCTATATATATGAATCTGTCAGCTCGCCTTATTGCTTCTACGTATGCTTCATGGATGCTTTGCTCCACAGTTAAGTTTTTAGACAATTGGTTCGTCGACACATGGTCGATTGATCTAAAAACTTGTACCTTCCAATTCCGGTCGTCGCTCTCGTCAGGGTTGCTTGAAGAAAAGGGCTGTCGTATGAGATTGGGTATTGAGTTCATAGACGGTAATAAAGAAGGGTCACATTGCTTATTCCAGCGTTGCTCGAAATTGGCAAGCACATCCCAAGCAGCTTCCCCAGTGATACATGCGTGGGCATCGTGCCATGGCTCCCTTGGCCCTCCTTTGTGAAGGCTGGCCCCGGAGATGTTGGTTTGATAGAAGTCGAAACAATGAGATTCCATGTTAAGTGTTCGAAACAACGAATGTTGTTCGGTGTCGTATCGGCCGTCACAGAGATCAACTCCACCGACAAAGCTCATGATTTCTCTGTCGTTGATCAACGAACCGTGGGCGGCTCTGGTATCAACTGTCACGGTCTTTTGATGGTGAGCAAAGAGTGTGGGGAACTTATAGTGCAATCTTGGGCATAATTTGCATACGACTTTGGTGTGTTTGAAATATGCAAAAGCGTCTTCATCATGCGTTCTCATTACTCCTTGGTTCTTGATAAATGGTAAGGAAGTTTCATCGTTCCAAAGCATAATCCTCACTGCTACACCTTCTTCAGCTTTTCGTTTCAACAATTCACCAAGCTTTACCCCTCTTGCATGTGGAATACTTGTTTCAGGATCCCGGACCTGTTTTCGAAAACATTATAGAGTAAATTCTAATTTCATGTTGTTCTCAACAATCATAATCTGAGAAGAAAAAGAACAAAAGAAAAAAAGGATTAATGTTTTGAAATACCAAAGCCATATTTGGATTGAAAGACCAGCCTGCAATGTAAACCAAATGTTTAGCACCATCAATGGCCTTATATACATCCTCCCACAGTTTTGTTGGAGCAGAAGAGAAGGAAGAAAATGGAGGCTGAAAAGCTGAGGTATGGTGGACGTCTTGATAAAGCTTCACATTGCAATTGGAGCGTTGAGGAAAAGTAGCGTTTCTAAGCCCCTGGAATCCTCCACCGTCAATCACTCTTCCCCATGTTGGTTCAAACTCCGCTGGTTTGAACCACAACATGAACCTCAGCTTTACTTCTGGGCTGGTTTTACCATTTTCAAGTTGGAGAGGAAAGAAGCCATTGATCAAACTTGAGTCCTTTAGTATTTGCCTTGCCTGGATGCTGAATTTGCCTAAGATGGAACACTTTGTTTTCATTGTAATGGTGATGGTTGAATCAGGTGGATGAGCAAACAGAATTTGAAATGTTTGGTTCCATACACGATCTCGTTCCAGGGTTGTCTTTGCTACCTTCTTATTCTCCAGCTTGATCGTCACGTAGGTTGGCTTTCCATTTGCAACCATACACTTCAAAACAAGCAAACAGACTTGTAAGTTTGTAAAGGACATCAAAATTATTGTGATCATCGTGGAAATTAATAAAACCAAAACAACTTACATTGAAGGGAAATGAAGGTGTGTAAGGTGTTGCATCAAAGATGGAGGCTTCAAGTGTTCCATGGAGGAACTTTTGCTTACTCTCCATTGCTATGATCCTCCAAATTAGAACAAAGAGAGATGGATGAAAAAGCTTATAAAGGTCAGTTTTGTTTTTTAAGATGGGATATGTTTTTTGGGTATGCCCATCTTCGAGTATTTAAAGGTATAGGGTGACATCGAATTGGAAACTTGCCTTGGAGAAACTTGTGAAATTCCCCATTACTAATCCTCGAAGTCTTTGACAAGTTTTTCTCTTCAAGTTGAAGTTTACTTAAAACTCAAATCACAAGTTGAATATTTAACAATTTCTTCTTTCATTTAGACGTATGTATCTCTATACAAGCATCTGTTCTGTATGGTATAGTGATATTGGACGACTTGAAAAGAAAATAGTATAGGAATTGTGAGAAAAAGGAAACATCATTTTCACCCCTTATTAACTTTTTCGGAAATACGGCATGTGATGCAAAGTGAAAGTACACCAGCATATTAAGGGTGACGAAAGATGATTTGATAATTTTACGCTGTTTTTACAATTTTATTTCGCAAGTCTTTTCGTTTTATCAAGTTACTTTAATAGTTGTTTTGGACAATTAATGAAGGCTAACAAATTAGTCGAAATGATAGTTACATTATAATACTTTAATTTGAAAGATTATAGTCAATTTAAATTATTATTTAATAAATAAAAAATTATTATGAATATCTTATTAAGTGGATCTCCATCATGTATTTTAAATTCTAATAGTTATTAGAAGTTTTGTAGATATTCCCATTGATCAATAAAATATATTTTTTATTGCTTCCCGCATTTTCACTGTTCTTTACTCTTTATTAGTATGATTCTATTTTAATTGTTTTTCTCCATAAGTCATAAAAATATTCCAAAATTTATTATTGTCGATTGCCTCTTAGAGCTGTTGCTATTTTAATTGAGGCATGCGCACTATGGGTAATCATTAGAGCCTTTAACCAATCAGGTACACATGAATCTCTAAATTTTTTATGCCCTTTTATGCAAAAAAAATTTATATAATCCTTACGTGGTATGTTTTTCTCCTTTGTTGATTGATTTTTTTTGTAAAATTATTTTATGAAAAAATATTATTAATTTAAGGTTTCTTTTAAACTAAGATTCTTTTATTAAATTATAGTATGTATGATATTTGGATGATTAAAATTTTTGATGATTCAAATGTACTCCTACGGTAGCAATATCATGGATTTTTTTTTTTTTTTACTTATGATTGAACAAAAGTTTTTAACCACGAACCCTAACCATACCCTGAAGAGAATGTAACATTATGTAATAAATTCGAAAGACATAATATTTAATGTGGATGTAGTAAATTGGACTATAATAATAGTCACGGGGATTGTCGTAATAAATTTTCTCACCACCAGAAGTGGAAAAATGAAAAAAAACAAGAAAAGAACAAGAATTTCCAAGAACTTTTTAAGAAGAGAGACAATTTATTTATGAAGAGTCATTGGTTATGTACCTATTGTACACTTGGAAAATAAGATTCACTTTCAAAGTTTGCTATTAATAGATTTTAACTGGATTCAAAGTCTACTATTAAAGTTTAATTTGCTTACTTTTTATTGTCAAGACTCAACGTAGAGCAAAAAAAAAAAAAAAAGGTATGTCTTTAAATATGAAATATTTTTAAGTCTTTAAAGAAAATGTATTCCAAGCTAGAAGCAAGGAAGGCTCGAGCTCTTTAAGCAATAAGGAAAAAAGAGTTGGAGTGAAAAGCAAAGGAGAGATAGTGGAAAAATGAAGTATCCACCTTGTTCTCATTACAAGAAGAGCACTTACTCGGAGAAATACTGTTGGTTCAGGCCTAACATACAATGTAGAGCCTGCAAACAATTTAGCCACATGGAAAGGGTGTGTAAGAACAAAGAGCAACCACAACAGCAACAACCATATCAACACAATGCTTAAGCTCAGGTAGCTTATGGGAACCAAGCTCAAAAGGAGTTGATGTTCATTGCCTCTTGCTTTGCCACCCGTAGCAACATAAAAAGGCACTGGCTCCTTGAAAGTAGTTGTACTAATCATATGACCTCAGATGCAAGCATTTTTAAGAAGATTGTCAAAAGTTTCAACTCTAGAATCAAAGTTGGAAATGGACAATACATCAAGTCAAAAGGGAAATGAGATGTTTTAATCAACACTCCATCAGGTACTAAGCTTTTTTTAGATGTTCTTTTAATACCTGACATAGATTAAAATATGCTAAGTGTTGGTCAGCTGCTTGAAAGAGGTTATTCAGTTGTGTTTGAGAATATAGAATGTTTGATTCTTGATCCTAGTGGATGTAAACTTGTATCAGTTGCTATGTCTGGCAGAATTTTTTTTGTAAACTAGAAATTAGCAACCTCTAAAGCCTATGCAAGCTGAGTAGATGAAACTGAGTTATGGCATAGAAGAATGAGGCATGTTAATTACAGATCTCTAAGTTTGATAAAGGAAGTGAAAGGAATTGGAATGCAATTGAAGTTCAAATTGATGATATTCTAAACAAGCCTCTTAGAAAGGTTAGGTTCGAAAGCTTGAGAAAGCTAATCGGTGTTCGCAGCATGAAGGCGAAGAATGTAACACCCTCAACTCAATCCGATACACTAGATCCAGATCTTAGGTGTTACTATAATGTATATCACTAAACTTTGGTAAACAACTCCATTTTTCAAACATATCCTAGTTTAAATTACATTCCAAGACTAAATTTCAACAAAACAATAAGATATTTAAATAAATGTTATTATAAAAAATGAATCATTCTTAACACAACAAAATGACAAATACAACCTCCTACAATAGCACTATATGCATAATATTCCATTACGCCCCTTCCTTGTCGTAATCCTGGCATCGTCCCTACAGGCGAGTATCCAACAACTAAACCTGAAACATGAAAACAACATAAGTAAGTTCAGAGAACTTAGTGAGGATCGAAGCACTATACCTTGACGAATATTTAAATGACTGAAATATCATCTGTATAATCTACTCAATTGCTTCGTTCACTTGCTCTGACAATTTCCTTCCCAGAATTAGAATTATGTTTATACACCAATTACTATACCTTTCTTCTTATCAACTCTTATACTTCTGAACTGAATCATAATCTTTTCCTTAATCCTCGTATTCTTCCCTTGTCTAATACTCTAACAAGTGTATTTTTATAGTCCAATACAGACAGAACATATCCTTTCACATATACTTTTTTTAGAATGTCTATTTACAGATATAGAACTTTGGTGAATACTTTCACGTTTAGCGGATAACTCTATAATTTATATACCATCAACTCTTGATCTATTACAATTTAAATTAACTCACAGTACTTTATATTTTCTGATGAAACATTTTCCAAATTTAAAATATCGATATGTACTGAAGGATGAAAACTACTCAGATTCTATAATTCCAAGGTTATACTTAGTTTATTTAGGTATGATAGATACTCTTTTAACATATACAAATTTTTCATTACTATTTACAAACATCCTCTTTTATCTTGTATAGATACTTACAGATCCATTTCTCCCAGTCAATTTTAACTTTCCTCTTTTGATCAAATTTATACTGTACTTACCATACTGTAGTTCATCATTTATTCCATACATATGAAATGAAGCACGAAAGAGATTCAAACAGATTATACCCTCAGGCTATACTAAGAATACTCTTCAGAAGCAAACATACGATTTACAGAATACACCATAAAGCCTTCATTCAAACCACGCCGCACAGGCAATCATATAGAGTATGCCACCAAGGCGATCCATTTAGAGTACGCTAAAAAAGCAATCCATTCAATGTACGCCATGACTGTGGAATTTACCTTCAGAATTTCTTATCAGAGTTCGTGTTTATTGTCCTAATGGACTTCATTAGTTACCATCGCGATGACTCGACTCAATTTACAAACTCTACAAACATAGACACATCCCAGACCCAATATTTCATATTACTTATCATACATCCAATAAAACTCACATTCAAGCAAACTAACTTATCTTTTAACCTAACCCTAAACTCAATATACCACTCTTAACATATTTGGACCCACCAGATCTCATATCTAATACACATACCATCATCAACAATCATTCATGTACTCAATCATTTTTTTAGCATAAATTTATTCCTATAATCATATAAGTATCATATTCATACTATACTATCCATGATTTCCGATCCATAGTTTGATCACTTCCCTATAGATATACTTTAGTATGAATAATGTGCATGCAAGAGTCATTGTAGAAACTTACCTAATACTCACCTACAGAAGCTTGAACTCCAAGTCTCAACATCTCTTATGAAACAACAACGACCACTGCTTTTTGAACATAAGAACATCATTAAGACCTATTTGTATAAAATTTACCATCAATCCGAACACTAACAATTCCTATGAATAGCCATATACTTACTTCATACTGTTCATGCACCTATTACAAACTTACTTTTTTAGAATTTAACATGCAGAATAGTAATACTTACCCAGGGATGGAATAACCACTGATCATAATAGAATTATAACTTCTAGATTATTGATCAAGAGATACATTTGGACTTTAAGGAAAGAATTAGTGTATACCAATTAATGAAGAAGAAAGGAAGAAGGAAAAAGAAGAACCCCCTTTCAAAACTCATCTCATGTATATAAATATGACTCAACTTACTTAGTGGAATTTAACAAGTTTCATACATTTCAGAACTTGCCTTCTTATTGGCCTACAATTTTTGAGATAAATATAAATAAGTACATTGTATCCACAATTACCAACTAGGCCGTACAGTTACATTATAAACAGATTACTTATAATCTGATTAGCACTGTATTCCTGTCAAACTAGACGTACCCTACCTTTGGCGAATACTCATTCCTTAACTACCATTTATTGCTAAACACAAAATTTTCCTTAATATATCAAAATATCATGAAATCAAATCCTTACTTATGTGGCGGTTGCTATACGCCCCCACTTATACACCAAAAATAATCATTTGGGTGGAACACACTTTGCCAAACAAGCTATTTACCATAATACACCAAATCTTTAGACCTTCAAAACCTAGGTGTTACAAAGGAGGAGTGTTGTAAGTTGGCCAACTATGAAACAACTCATACATATTGTGAAGTGTCAAAGTATGAGGTGCTTTGCAAAGATTCAAACAAAAATATACCTCGACAAGTGTCAAACTATGAGTTGTCTTACAAAGTGGCAAAGTGCGAGCTGACATTGCGAGTTGTGAGTTACATGCAAGCAAGAAATGCATGCGAGCTGTGAACTGCATGCAAGCAAGCAATCAAGCAATGCATGCAAGCTGCGAGCTGTGAATTGCGAACTTCTAATTGCATGCAAGCAAACAATGTATGTGAGCTACAAACTGTGAGATGATGCCTTTGATTCATGTTATTTTTGGTTTCATTTGTTTAGTTGCTTTGCTATGTTTTGTAGTTGAAAATGAATTTAGTTGTTAAGTTGTTTAATGTGTTTAGGTGTTGATTGACATAATTAGCTTGTGTGCAAGTTAAGTTTTGCTTGTTTCCAAGTTATTAGTGGGAGTAATTGTGTATTTAGTCTATTTTTTTTACTTATGTGTATTGTTTTCAAGTTGAATGGATATTGTTTCATGCTTCCTTGCTACACATTTTTGCTCTTTTGTTATTTGTTTCTCTTTCAAAAATGCCAACAAAGCTGTCATCACTAAATTACGAATCAACATACTTCCTGTAATCAGTGTAGGTCGAAAGAACAGGTTCAAATAAAGGGACAAGCGAAAGAAGGTGGTATGGCTCAACGTGTGATGGACTAACACTAAAAGAAATAAAAAAACATCCTCGTATGTGTTAATGGAGCTGTGGGATGAATCCGACAGTAAAACTTGACAATTTGGATTAACCTATAATTTTATGTAAATTATTGTATATTTAATTAACTATTTAGTCTAGATTCTAATTTGTATCAAATTTATGATTTATAGGAACCAAGACACTCTGGAAACAATAATTTTGGGAAAAAAATAGAGTTAGTGTTACAACACCGCGTCCAGTAGCAAAGAATCGAGAAAATCGCCTTAATGTCGTGACACAGTACCCCCGTGTCATGACACATAAGACAATCTACTCAAGTTTCCAAAAGTTTAGAGTGTGTCACGACATCGAACCTCGATATCATGATAACGACAAACTTCCAGGGATGTCGCGACATGGAACCCTTGTGTCGCGACATTGCTGCAATTTTTTTTAGGGTTGATTCTACTCAATTGTGCAACTCGACGACATAAACCATGTTTTAACCCAATTTTAAGCCTTAAAACACCACTTTAAAAACCTAAAAACTATTTTTAACCTAATACTAAACCTCTTTTAACAATTAAAATATCCCAAATCCTCAAAATCTTCCTAAAACATCCTAAAGCTTCAAACCCATTTTCACTTTTGCATAATCATTTTGTGGCAATTTCCTTCTTTTTTCAAGTAATTTAGTGTAGGAGCAAGAGGGAAACAATTAAATGAATGACAACGAGCGAGTTTTTAAGGAACTCTGAACAAATTATACAAGGTTAAGGGTTCCAACCTAATCTTTTTACTGTTCCATTAACAATTTAGCTTGTTGAGTTATTAGTATTAGCCTTAAATACTATTGAATATGCCTTTAAGAAAATTTAAGAAAACGAGTGAACTGGAACCATCGACGGTTCCAAATCCCTCTAACTTCCTGAATCAAAATGTTGAGAAATATTTTTTAGAACTTCAGGGAAAAACATTTATTCAAGAGAGGGGGTTTGAACCATCGATGGTTCTCTGCCAAGAAGTTTGGCCTTTGGTCTGATATCATAGATGGGAATGCTTCTGTGTGACCTCAAAAGACTCCGCAGTGGTCCCTATATTTCAAGAATTTTATGCATCTTTGAGGGACCAAGAGTCAAAAAGGACTGAAGGCTCGATTTGGGAAACAATACTGGTGTGAAGGAAAGAAGTACACATTACCTCTAGAATTATTTGCAAATTTTATAATGCTCCATTTTATGAGAAAGACTTTGTAGAAGAAACTGATTTAGACTACTTTAGAGACATAAATATGGACAATGCTATAAACTATCTAATAGAAGGATGGGGTGAATGGAAATATCACCTAGGTACTAACATACCCACTTTGTTTAATCAAGTAATAATGTTTCCTGAAGAAAAAAATGTGGATTAAATTTCTATGCACCTGAATAGCCTCTGTGTTGAATGTTTCTAGTGTCAATACTTTGCAAGTTATTTTGTAAAAAAAAAAGATATGCATCGGAACATGGATATACCAAAATATGAAATGATGTGTCAGCGACCAGAAAGTAGGAGTCTTCTTTCCCCACTTAGTGATGACTTTTTGCAAAAGGGCGGGCGTTTCGATGGTGTCCACTGAGTAGTCCATGAAGCCATCCCGAAGCATAATTGGAAACACACTGTATACGTAGTACATAGAGCTTCGAGAAAAACAAATAAAGGAGTGGAACAAACACCAATAAGAGAAGACGATTACTTCAGCCTCATTTCAAAGAAAAGCAAAATCAACAACCCAACAGGAAATTAGCGAGAGCAGTCATCCAAAGCTGGATTGGATGATACACTAGATAAAAGAATTAAGCCTAGTCTTTCAAGAATTTGCATGGCAAAACAACATTAGAGTACCTGATTATACACAGGATATGTTTGGGCCAACGAATTCGAAGCAGGAAGAAGAGAAGCATGAAAGTGAAGAAGAAAGCAAAGATAAGGAAGGAGAAGAGGATGGAGAGATGGATTTTGAGGAGGATGATTGAACTTTTGTATTTTTTTAGTTGTTGTAACTATTGGGATACTTTGTTTTAACTTTTATTTGTATGAGTAGATTCTTATTTGCTTTATTTCTCTATTTTAAAGTTTCCTATGTAGAAATCCCACATGGAAGAAAAATAATAAATTCAAACTTCCAACGATCAAAGGAGGAGGCACCCACCAATAGCCCACGAAACCATCACGATCAATCGAGTAACTTCTTTCCTTATCTTTTCAGGGCTACACATTGAGGACAATGTGTTTTGTAAAGTGTGGGGGGTAATATAGGAAGTTTGTTTCAGTTTTTATGTTTTTCTTTTAATTTTTATTATCAATGGTGTCCTTGAGCTTGTAGAAATACAAGTGATTGGTTAGGAGAATGTAGATAGGTTGATTGTATTTACTATAAATTTGGCATGATAGTAGATGATTTTAAATTTTTGATTATTAGACTACTAAGTTCTATATATTACATTATAGATAGGCATTGAGAAATTGAATGTACCATATGATATAGGAAATACATGAAAATGAGCATGCTAGTATGTATGATAAATTGTGAATTTGTGATTATTTGGTTGATTAAATTTGTGAATATTGAGATACCTAGGGATGACCTAAGGCATTGTTTGGTATACACCCAAAGCCAAAAAGCTAACCTTATTTATTCATCCTTAGCACCTATATTTGAGGCATAAAACACTTCTTGATTAACCATTACGCAAAATCTGAGCCAAAAACATTAATTTGTATTTGCCTTTTTTCTTTGGTCTTGAACTGCATGACTATAGATGTTTGGCCATACGTATTGAGGGTTAAGTAGATACATTACGGTAGAATTTTGTAAAAATAGAGTGGAATAGGAAAAATTAGTGTGATGGAGTAATTATAGGTTACCCAATATGTGTAGCAAAAGAAAAATCCAAAAAGAATATATAAAAAAATGAGTAGAAAAAGTTCTTGAGAGTTAAAGCATTTGTGAATGAGAAATGTATTGAAAAGAAGAAAGAAAAGTGAAAAAGTCACCAAAAATAGAGAGACTCATTCATTAGTGCACATAAACTTGTGAGCTAGCGATAATTGTTGTATTTTCATATGGAGAAATAAGGAAAGTGAGAGAAGGAGAAATAAGGCGGTGAGTGGGTAAGGGTCGCTAAGGGGGGAAGAATAGGGAACAATATGATGTGCCAAACTATTTTCGTGCTTGAAACTATTTGATGCTTACTGTTATTGAAATCCATACCTGTCCTAAGCCTTAGAATGTTACAAGCTGAAAAGCCCTATGTAATCTAGGTAGCTCTTATTTACAAATTGACATCATACTAAATAATTTCATCTACGACTGTTTATATTCTGCTAGGATAATCAAATTACTTGTATAACTTATTGATGGATCAATATATTTGAAAACCTTAATGTTTGTATGCTTTGTAATATACTAAACTTAAGTGTTTGGCATCAAACGTTATAAGTAAGCTATATATAATGCCAATATTATGTGTCAATATGAAATGCTTAGTCATATGCTGCAAAGCTAACATTTGTACCATACATGTTCAAAGTTCATCTTTTAATTACTTTATTCTATTTGCTTTACTTGAAGATAAGCAAAAACTTAAGTGTATGGGAGTTTGATCTGTTGTAATTCGGTGTAGTAAATTAAACTAGTTTTCGCATTTGAGGAGCTTGAATACAAGCATTTTAGTTAAGTTTTAGTTAAGTTTTCACAAGTTTGCTTAAATTTAATAAATTGTGTTATTTGAGTCTTTATTGACCTTAGGGACCAAATGAGGCCTAAGGGTGAGTTAATATGCTTTGTGAGTATGCAGAAGACCATTAGAAAGTGTGCTAACTCGATATTAGTCACTGTATTGCAACACAGAGAGTTGGATGTCGTAACATAGGGAGCAAAATAGAAGAATTTCAAGATTGCCTTTGGTGTCGCGACACACACCTAAAGATACCTAGAAGATGAGCATACTACCTTCAATGTCGCGACACAAGACCTAGTGTGTTGCAACATTGACTTTGTATGATAAATAATTACAAGCTAGGGGCGTTTTGGTCCGTACAATCAAACATTAAGCAGGAGAGCGCCAACTGACCTAGGGTTAAGAACGATAGCTACTCTAATTCTATAAATAGACTCATTTAACACATGTTATGAAAAACTTTTCATACCATATTGTAGTTTTAGTATTTATTTTTATCTTTTCTTATGCTTTAGGATTATTTTCAGTTTTGTTATTTGCTTTTGTTGAGAGATCTGATATGTGGAACTCAATCAATTCTGCGTGGATTTGACATTATCTTTTATACGATTCAGGCTTCTCCTAAACTTTATTCTCTTGATTTGTTATTCATGCCTATTTTCTATATCAAGTTTATTATATTTTCGAGATCCATGAGGAACTAATCCTCTTGTGGGGGATTAATGAGTGGAGGTATGATTAATTGATTTTTGTGCATGGTTTTAGTAGTGGATGAGTTGTTTGGGAAAGGAAGAATTTAAACCCTAGGCTTGACGACCTTAGGAATTTATTTAGGTGGGAATTAACTCAAAATTGGTATGACCTATCTGTGAACACCTTTACATCGTTAGGCCATACCATCGTAGTTCATCATAGCGCCGCCGCACCACCACCATTAGTCACCATTTTTTTTAACCAATTTTTATCTCCTCTTCATTTTTTTTGTTAAAATCGAACTACTAATTCCCCTCTCTTATTTTTCTTAGATTGTTTACAATTCTAATTTTTATTCTTTTTATTTTTTATGAATGATGATTTCCCTAGATCATCTTCCATTGTAAACGAAACACTGTGGGATCAATCACTCATCTATTCCTTGGAATTTTTTGTAAGTAACTTTTGAACTTTGATAATAATCTTTTTCCCCTTCTTAAGGCCAAATCTAACAATGATTATACACTCTTGTGAAGTGTTCTCCTTCACACTGCTTAGATCCGTATTGTCGTCTTAGGAAAAAAGTATTCTCACTTTGGAAGTTAGATAAGTAAGTATTATCATTTGACTTTTGATATGAGACTTAAATGGAATGTTTTAGTGTTTTGACTTGGTATTGATTTATTAATAAAAAGGATTTAAGATCAAATTTCTTCCTTTGGAGTTTGAATTGAGTTATCAGATCTACCAATTGAGGTGTGGATTTAACTTATTAGAAAAATCTATTTATGGACTTATCATCAAAGAAAATATAAATATTTATTTAGATTGAAAATTTGATAAAGATCTAAATATTGATAATACATTTGTATTCGAAGAGATGCTAAATCCATAAAAAAGGGGGAAAACCCAAGTAAATATTTCTAACTGATCAATTTGGGTGCATGTATGATATAATTGATGTGTTTTAATGATTACTGTGAAATAATGTGTACATACCAATTCTCATGATATGTGATTTATGGCAAGATTGGTTATGCATGATATATAAATAAATCAGGCCACTATGTAGATTATAAATCTAAGTCGCATGTTAAGCATGCCCATTGAAAATATTGTTCACATGCCATATCACATGCATGGGGTTGGGGTGATTGTAAAAGGAGGAAGACTTTGATAGTTTTACAGCAATATTGAGTGATTTAACTACAACGTTATTGAGTGGCTTGACCCCAACGCTATTGAGTGGCTTGGTCACAACGCGGTGTGTTATTGGATGGACGAGTTCTGGAGAACTCTTTATTGGTGTGTAGCGAAGATGGCTAAGAATCGTTTTGTAAAACTTGCACTGATTTTTGAAAAAACTGCATTGACATTCTCATGCACCTTGCTATATGTTATATTATGTTGAAATATAAGTGTTGCTATATAAATGAAATGTATGGCTTAAATTTTGTTTCTTTGTTGAATTCACATTGGGCTTTGAAAGCTCACCCCTTCAATTTCCTTATTTTTCAAATAGCTCTCGAGGTTAGGACATGGGCTGGGCTTACGGAGGAGTACTCAGATATTTTATGTATACACTTTTAAACTTTATTATTTGATATTTTTTGGGATTGTTTAATAATTATTTACAGGTTGTGGTATGGACGTTGATTTTGGATTTTCAGGACATTTTGCATGATTTGGTTTGAAAAAATTAATTAAAATAGTTTATCAAATCAATAAGAAAACCAAAATTTTCAACATAATTAAGATTTCGACTTAGAAACTTTATTATAAATTTTCGAGTATATGTTTTTACAAAAAATAAACCTAATTCTTAAATTTTCAATATTTTATGAAATGAATCAAGTAACGATTTTTAGTCAACAAATAAGATTTTTGTTAAGTCTTCCACTACGACATTTTCAAAGTAAGACATTTAGTTTAATTACTCAAAATTGGACTTTTCAAGCTTATTCGATTTATGAAAATGTCTTTACTTGAAATTCAAAGAGTTATCTTAGTTTTTCTCAAGCAAATCAATACACTGATTTTTAATAAAAGAGATAATGATTTTTTTGAAAAGAAATAGCTAAACGTTTTCCGCGTTATTATCATGGCCAATGTGATCTTCGAGATTCGACCATAACGTTTAGGACGAGTTTATGGGGTTATAATTTCAAACTCTGTAACTATATACACAGTTTCATATTTTAAAAACAATTCAAAGACATTCCAAACCATGCAATATTATCATATGCATCTCGTACATTTATTTAGATAACAACTTCACGTTCAGTCGATACCACACATCTATTCATATTTATCATATATTTCATACTTTTACGGTTAACTCCATTCGATGCCTATTCTTTATGTATATAACAATTCTAACTAAAAGTAAAACGAAATAACACAACATATCAAGAATTAATAAAGTAATTCCATACGAACTTACCTTACCAAACCAACAACAAATACAACATCGAGGACTATTTTTCAAGTTTTCCTTTTTTTTTTTTGCAATTAATCTCTGATTGGTTCAATCCTTGATCTATATGATAATTAAGTTCAATCTATCAATTCCAATAGCCTTATAACATAATATGTGCATATAACAACTTAATTTCATTTTACACAATTTCCCTAAAGTTTCACATTTTATTCAATTTTGTCCCTAAAACTAAAATGGTTATATCTTTAAATTCTAAGCTTTATTTTTGAATCCAATTTCAAATTCATCCCTGTATGGCCCTCTAAATACATTAATTATATTTATATCAATTTTGACATATTCACATTTTAGTCCCTATACTCAAAATTTAACAAATTTCACTTTACAATTTAGTCCGTCATCAAATCAAAAACCACCATTGGAAACATTTTAAAACTTTAACAGTTTTACGATTTAGTACTCGGGCTAACTAGATTAAGCTACAACGATATCAAAAACATAAAATTACAAAAAAGAAATTAAAATAACATACCCATGCAAAGCTTGGAAGCTAGGCCTAATTTTTTCTTAGTTCATGCATGGAGAATTCGGTTGGGTATAAGAAAATGAGAAAAGATAATGACTTATTTGTTTTCTTATATGTTTTATCTTATACTTATTATTAATTAAATATTATACTTAACATATTTTCACTTAAAATCATGCTATGAACTTCCACTAAAATGAAATATGGCATAATTTCCATTTAAATCCCTTTAATAATACTATTTGACTCATTTAGCTAATAAAAATTAATAGTGATTAACTTTTACAGTTTTTATGATTTGGGCCTTATACCTCAACTTGTCATCCAATTACTAAAATCTCTTGACCAAAATTCAATTCACCTACCATAAATATTTAATAAAAATATTTACGAGCTCGATTTACGGAAATGAAATCCCAATACCTCATTTTCCAAAACCACTGACTTTTGAACAGATATACTTGTACCTTGACTAACTTTCCACATAACTAAAATTATTAGACTAGAATTCAATATAATATTGTAATAACCTCGTAAATATTAATAAATAATATTTATTGACTCAATCATTTGAAAAAGGAGTTCCAAAACTATCGTTTCCAGTACCACTGAAAAACGGGTTGTTACACAAGTTTTTCTAGATTGCAAGGCTACCGACAGATGAAATCATGGAAGCATCTTTAGCGGTTATTTGTTTGATAAGGATTACTTGTCCAGCGTTTCTCAAAGTTAATATACGATTAAGGACGAACTAGTGGTTGAGGAATCCTCGACCACTACAACTAACATACTAGTGAGTGAAAAGGCATCCATAGTCCGTAATCAATTTTGGGACTGAGACTAACATAGTACCTAAGCCTAGAATATTCATCAATTGAGTTTACTTTTTTTAATTTAAAAATAATTTTTTATTTATTCTTTTACTATTTTTCAAATTTTACTATTTAATTTTGTATTACTTTAATCCCGTTTTATGGAGGACTGCAAGAGTTGAGGGCACGAAACTACCCATAAAGTTCCCTGATTGTGAGAAATTTGAACACTGTGAGACCAATCCCTGTAGGATCGAACCTACTCTTATATTATGAATTTTTTATTCTATTTTTAGGCATAGGGTTTATTTTTAGTGGATTTACCCTTCCCCAATTTTCTAGAGTCCATCCCAACTTGGACATTGGACAAAGATTTGTGAACAACCCCACAAACAAACATCGGTTGTTTAGGGAATGATAAGAAACAATTATCCATTCTCGTATGCATAGTTTGAGCATTTGATTGTAAGGTCTCAGAGTTGTGTTTCCCAAGGACTCTCCTTCACTGTGTTTGTTGACTACACATCTCGTATTTCTTTTAGCCATTCATGAGTAACTTTCCCTTTCAACATATCAGGTGTCACAACTAGAAACACTATGGCTAATAATGCCACAAAGATAGAGAACAAGTGATATTCTTTTGTAATTGAACGAGACTTCAAAAAAATTTTCACCTTGCAACCAAATATTCTTGTTTCGCATCAGCGGTCCATGAATATCTAAACGAACCTTAATTCACATGAAGTTATTCAAAAAATTCCTATGAATACTTGTTGGAAAAAATCTGGTTGGAAAACAATTTTATTGCAGAGCAGAAAAATAAAATTTTTGAAAATCGCGGTTTGTGATATTTATAGCAATAAACCCTTTACTGAAATCGCACCTGTATTTCTGGCTAGATGGCTCCTTTTCATTTTTAACTTTCAACCAAATGACCTTCTCCGCTATTCTCGTACCACGAACTTATTCAAGTGTGGGATCAAATGAATTTGAATCAAACACAGAACCAAAAATTATTTGCTTTAGTTTCAGTGTGAAAGCCAAAATCTCTCTTTAATAAAAACTGACAGGATTGTTATTCCGTAAAATAGAATTTATACTTAGAAATAAATTCTTACTATGTTCGGGCAGAATAACAATATCTCAAACTTGTGTATAACTTACTTGTGTATTTAGCCCTACCGATGCCATCTATTTATAGGGAGAAGAAGTAAAACACTTGTTGAATTGTAGAAGTCTATTTCAATAGACTTCTACAATTCCTAGTCTAACTAGGATTAGGGGGTTGACAACCTTAGTTAAAGAAACTTGGGTTTTTCATCCCATGTATTATCATGAAAGGCTTTTGGGTCTCTGTTTGCAATATTCAAATGATGTGCAAGTTTTCATAGTCGTAAACATGTAATAAAGTAGTAAGTAAAAAGTAGTAAGTAAACCAACAATTGCAAAGTTAATTATTAACAATTTAGTGAATAATAGAGATTGTGATTTGAATATCTAATTAAGGACATGCAAAAAAAAAAAAAAATTAAATAAAAACACAAAAAGAGAATATCAATGGACAAGTTTAACACAAAGTTTAACAACAATGACATGAAAGACTAGAATAATTATTTCTCTTTAACATGCAATTAATGAAGACAATGCTATAAAATGATATGATTAATTGATGACAATTTGATGTTTTATTAATCCAATTTCTTCTAGTTGTAGGCTCTTCTCGAAGTCCTACATCAATCTTTTAGTTGTTTAACATATATCTATGCCAAATTAACATGAAGATCACCTTCTTAGACTTTGTTTATAAGGACTATGCATGCAACAATTATCTTTTTATATTAACATTTGATTGCTGTAAATCAGAACTTTAAAATTTATAAAAGAATGATCGAACCTGAAAACTAACTCTGACAACGATTAAAGGCAAGTGTACCTATTGAACAATAGTATAGCTTAGGCAAGACCGGATATCGAACCCAAAAGGAACTAAAAGTACTAATATTAACTTTCTTTTTATTATTTAGCCTTAAAAATAGAGTGAAGTATCTTTTGACGGAGACTAAACTAAGGACACAAAGACAAAAAGGACGAATAAGAAAATAACTTTGAAGGAAAACTCAGTTGATTACGACGATACCATTAGGAAGAATCTACCTAGACTTCACTTATTATCTAACCCTAAATTATATGATTTCTTTTACTTAGCTTGATCCGTAAGACTCCCTAACCTATATTAAATTCTCTCTCGAGGTGAATAACGTCTAACCCTAGGTTAATTAGTGGACTCTCGTTCGCTTATAATAACCCCCTAGGATAGCAGTAAATCGATCAATGGATTGCCATATTAGGTTTCACCCTAATCCGGTAAAATCTCGTAACACTATCTCTAGGCGTTCGATCAACTCCACTTAATTATGTTAGATCTACTCTTAGGCAGGGTCTATTCCTCCTCCACCTAAGCACATTAGATTTGGATTAAGCAACATAATTAAGAACAAACTAAGTAATTTATCATATAACTTAAAAATCAAATAAAAAGATTCATCTAGGTTTCATCCCCTTCAGGTATCTGAGGGGTTTAGTTCATAATGAATAAAGAAAACATCGCAAGAGAAAAGATAAAACAAAACATAAGAAAATCCTAAAATCCCCTGAAGGAATTGAAGGAGAATTCTACCGTCTTGAATATAATTCCGGCTTCTTGGGATGGATCAACTGGCTGCCTTCACAGTTTTTCCCTAACTCTGACCTTCTCGGCTTGGCTCCTTGGCCTAGCTTTGACGCCTCTTCAAAGGTGGTACTTAGGGGATATATATAGGCTCTAGGAATGCGATTCTTTCTCCCTAAGTATCCTTTTCCGACTGAAATTGCTTATTCTGACGACAGAGGCACGGCCATATAGCACGCCCGTGTGGATCGACTCCAGGCCATGTTCGAATTTCTAACTTGAGGCACGGTCGTGTGAATCGGAGGAGAGACCGTGTTCTAGTAATTTAATGAGGCACGGCCTTGTGGCTTGAAGTCCAGGCCGTGTCGTTTTCGTGAATTGGCCCATTTGGCCCGTTTTAAGCCATTTTACGTTCTTTTCATCCGTGGGTGCTTTCCTGAGTATAAGACATGAAAAGAAAGGATTAAGAGCACCTTTTTGCGTAAATCGAGGCTTAAATTATCCAAAAGCATGCTAAATGTGGGCCTAAAATATGTTACTTTTACGGTTTATCAACATCAACATTCACCATTCAAGTTGTGTCTCTATAAATTATTACTTGTTCTAAGATTAAATAATTAACTCATTTTACTTACCAATGTTGGTCATGCATTTATAAGTTTGACATGTAAATTAATCAAATGAAACATTAATTGGAAAGAATCAACAATAGCATATAAAAGATCAATAATCATTCTAGCAAAAAAAATATTAATTATGATTATGAAATTGAAAGCAAAAAGACAAATTGCAATTATGTTCATCCACATTAACAAAACAACAAATAAGATAAAGAAAAGATGAAAGGTGAACAACCAATAGTGGTTTTCCGTGGCTAATGCACTAAATGTAACACTTCACACCTAGCCTAGAAGTTATGACTCGAATGTGAAGTGACATTGATAAATTTAAGAATTTAACCCTTTGTTCTTGTAACACATCTTATTTTGGAAAATGAAGATTTAGAAAACTAATGGCCAAATAATGATAATTTCAGCTAAACCTTTCGTGCATTCTCAGAAAATCTCATACTCGAAAACACTTGTTTTATAGTAAAATCGCTTAATCACTTTCTTAGTTTAGAAGAGAGATATTTTTTAAAGTTTTAGTTGAAAACCAAATTTCAATTTGCTAACCCGCATGACTTTGCAGTTTTATGTAAAAATATCAAAAATCGACGAACAAAACAAAAACCAAAAACAAAGTCTAAAACATGTTTACAGTCCAAAAGTCCAGAAAAGTTAATAACATAAACCACCATATTTAATTAGCTGAGAATCTATCTGAACTCCCACACACCATCTGGTTCTAAACTTGTTGATTTCTTGAAAATGTGAAATGAAAAGGGTGAGATTGAAAGCTTAGTGTGTAAGTAAACTCAAACAGAGAACACAAATAGCACAATAAACATATCAAAGTATTGCAGAGAGTTTTATCAGACTCGAATGGAAAAATTGCATATGCATGGTTACGTTGATATAAAATTTTCAGAAAAGGAAATGCATAGTTTTTAGAAAACTTCCTACCCAACTCTCTACACACCAAATTAGAGTTCCTCAGAACTCATCCATCCAAAAATACACTAATTAAGTCATCCCAGGTTTTCAGCAACGATGACCCGCCATCCCAGGATGCCCAACAATGATGGCCTGTCAATATACATTTAAACTTCCAGATTAGATAAATATGGTCAAACCACTATTTTGCACCCAAGGTGCCAGAATAGATATATGTGGATAAACCACTAGATGGTGCAGATCATTAAACTGCCAGAACTTCCTCCTTTCCAAATTATCCTAACCCCATGTAATGTGACATGGAATGCAAATACAAAATCAGAGTAGTAACCATTCGTATTTTAATAGAAACCAGCAAGCATGCAATTTCTTGCTTTGCAGAACAAATATATCAGATTTCAATATTTAAAAATCATTTAAATCGGAAAAACCACAATGTCATATGCAATGGGAATTGAACAAAATCATACCTTACTAGAACTCCTATATACTTAGCTAATTAGAACATAAAATCATCCTTTCAATGATTGCATAAACAGTAGCAGATATCATTTTTCATACTCATATCACATATATATCGCATTATAGAACCTATGAGGTGACTAATCTTGAATTGCACTTCAAACATGGCCCTAACTAAATTTTACAAAAAATGGGCCTACACGCCTGTGTGGCCCACATGACCCAAATAACCCAACCTGTGTGGTTCTGTAACACCTCTTATCCCTATTCAAAATGGGAACATGGTACGAGGCATTTCAGACTTATAACACAAACATTCACACAATTTCGAGCCATAAACTTGTGTCCAAATTAAAACCATTCATATTCAATAATAAAGTCCCTAATACAAGCCTACGAGGCCCAAAACATGCATTGGAAGTGGTTCGGGACTAAACCAAGAACTCAGGAAACTTTTACAAAACTTAGAAAATTTTTGCTAGAAGCAGGGCTCACACGCCCGTGTGACCCCGGGGACACGCCCGTGCTTCAGACCCTGTTCAAATTAGGGTGCTCTTTGAGTTGTGCCACACGGCCGTGTCACACGCCCGTGTGCTAGGCCATGTAGCACACACGGCTAAGACACACGCCCGTGTGCTGAATTCTAGACATTCTATTTTGTAACAATTAAAGTGCAGGGGACACACGGCCGGAACACATGTTCGTGGGGCCACCGTGTGTCACACATGGCCTAGACACATGCCCTTGTGTCTAACCATGTGGACAAAAAACAAGGCTATTTACCAAGCCATTTTGCCACCCTCACTTGCACACATCGACACAACATCACATGACACAAATTCAAGCATATAAATGCAACCAAACAACCACAAACATGACAATAACATGTCATTCTTATACCATCATTTATCATGCTTAAAACATCATACTTAGCCCATTAAAAACATACTAATTTCACATTCTCAAGAGGGTATTAACATACAAATAAACTTATAATCAGCATAAGCCATCATTCATGGCTACATATAAGATGAAGCATCAATAATTACAAACCAACACATATGGCCAAATTAATCATGACACATATAACAAGTTGACCTAGTCCCTATACATACCATAGACTTAAAATACTTGAATTCATTTATACCCAAAATGACAGCTTGATAGTGTGATAGGATCTTTGGTGATTTCCAACCTAAGCTAGCTTAATAACCCTATAAGATATGGGAAAATAAGAGGGGTAAGCTATATAGCTTAGTAAGTCCGTGCGAAAATAATAAGCAACTCTTACAAATCTTTTATCAAGTTCAACAATTTTAACACAAGATAATACAAATTGCTATAAAGCTCACAGTTATAATTTTCATTCAGTCATAAGGTTTACTCTATCAACTTAAACATAATTTAACATATCTAGGTATTAGCCTAACAACCATAATCTTGTAACACCCCAAACCCGGCCCAAAAGTTAGGCCTGAATCTGGCGTGTCACATTGAAGTGTTTTTCAAAAACCTTGTTTTCATTGAAAACCCTCCTTAATATTTAAAAACTAAAGTATCAGTTTGTGTTTGTTCAATTTCAAAACATGGTTCATTGAAAAGTTAATCACTTTTAAAAACGTTATTAACTTCGTTAAAATCTCTTTTAGTTGTGGAAGCTAATTTAAGGTAAAGAAGTTTAAAATGTAAGTTTTTAAAAATAGTAATTGGGTTGAAAACTCGTCTACGTCTAACAAATATAAAATGTAACAAAATCCCAAATTCAGAATTAAATCCAGAGAGGCATTATTAGAGAAATTAAAACCCAAAACAAAATTTAAAACATATATAAAGTCCAAAGCATAACAGCTGCAGTTGTGTGGTCACCTCTAAGTCTCGCGCAACACCGATCCTCCTAACGCTGGGGATTACCTGTGTAACGCCCCGAATTTTTGGGCCTAGTAGAATTGGGCCTATTGGGCTTTGGGCTTGGAAGCGTTTAAAATTTTTGAGCACAAGAGAACGACACTAATGCAAGTTGGACCTATTAGGTGAGTGATTTTGGAAGGTTAGGGGGCTTCTATGAAGTCCTGGGTTCAAACTTGGGCTTTAGGAAAATTTTGGTTTTAGGTGAGTAAAACCCTGGGTGTAAGTAAGTAGGCTTTAAGAATAAAATGTGGAAAAAAATGACACAAAAGTGTGGTCTAGTGGCAAATGACGCCACATGGGAGATAAGGAAGTGACGCCATAGAGGAAGCAATGGGTCCAAGGTTTAAGTCTTGGCGCTTGCAATTCATTTTGATTTCTTTTTAAATGAACTTAGACTTTGACCCATAGGCTTATCTTTAGTTGTGCATGTTGTAAGTCACAAAAGGAGCTTGTGATGTGGTGGCATGTAGCGTTTGGAGCATAGGAGAGGGCAAGGGTTTGAATCCCATTGCAAGCAAAAAGGGATATTTATTTTGCTAAGTTGGGACGGCAAATGGTTGTGATGGATTTAAACTCTGCTGAAGGAGGGATCCCACATCGGAAGGTGAGAAGCTGGCTTTAAATAAAGCAATCTATGAGGAGAGTAAGGATACCTTGGTTGGCGTTTGGGCATAGGAGTGTTCGGAGCATGGATTAGCTTCAGATTCCTATCAGGTGTGTATTTTGCACTACTCTAGTCGTAGAGTGGCAAATGCCGAAATGTCGGTCACACGATGATGGTAGCCACACGAGCATGCGAGGGCACGTGTGGGAGCTTCGATGTGATAGTTGAGGCCTTCATGAGTGTTCTCATGGGTTTAGGCTGCTTTGGGCCAAGTAGGCCCAATGGGCCCGTGGGCCTATATGAATAAATTGTATGATTGTGTAGTAGATATTGGACTGGTCTATATGAATCTCATATCTGTGGCTAGATTTTGGCTAAATGGGCCACATGAGCGTGTAGGCCCATTTGGGTCGAGAATGGGCCCTACGCCCATTCGCATCATTATCTCTATTTAGAATACTTGAGTCGCTCGAGGCGACTGTAGACCTTCTTAGGGGTTGACAAAATTACTGAAATACCCTGGTTTACAAAATTACTGAAATACCCCTGACTTGCAAAATTACTGAAATACCTTCAAATTGTAAAATTACCGAAATACCCTTAATTTGTAAAATTACTAAAATACCCTTGGTTGACAAAATTACTGAAATACCCTCAACTTGTAAAATTACCGAAGTGCCCTCGATTTGTAAAATTACCGAAATATCCTCGATTTACAAAATTACCAAAATACCCTCAATTTGTGAAATTACTGAAATACCTCCAGTTTGCAAAATTATCAAAATATCCCTGATTTGTGAAATTATCAAAATACCCCCAGTTTATGAAATTATCGAAATACGCCCAGTTTATGAAATTACCGAAATACGCCTGAAGGGCAGGATTACTGAAATACCCTTATAGGGTAAGATGACTATGTTACCCTTGTGGGTAAATGACTGACTTAGACGATGAGTTGACTAATTTGACTATAGTTGTATGACTGATATGCTTTTATTACATGTTTAAATGATTATTACTGAGCATGGCCATTTTGCATACACATGTAATGATTGAGCATGACATACATGACATATTGCATTGGGTTGGGACAAAGTTACGGAGAAAGTGTACGGCCCATTGCCGTTCTGTACAAGGCTTTCAACCTTTCTGCGATATTTATAACTTTTAGCCGTTCTGTTAAACGGCAGCGATGCTGCGATATTTATAGCTTTTAGCCGTTCTGTTAATCGACAGCAATGCTGCGATATTTATGGCTTTTAGCTGTTCTGTCTATGGCACCAAGCCGTTCTGTCTATGGCACCAAGCCTTTCTATTGACTTAGTGCCACAACCGGTGCTAAGCTTGGTGTGTTGGCTAGGTGGGTCGATTTTATCCCCACATGGTGATTTGGTTGGATTGGGCTGGATTTCTATCTGCATATCTGCATCTGATACTGATTCTGTAATGGGCTTAGGTCCACCTGGTTCTGTTATGGGCTAAAACCCACCTGATACTGTGTCTGTGATGGGCTCAGGCCCAGTCTATTTCTGCATACCGTATATCTAACTGTTTGTATTGTAAAGGATTACACATTGAGTTTTCGCAAACTCACCCTTCTGTCTAACTGTACACGTAATCCCCAAACTTAGTGGATTTGGAGCTGTGAGGGACTCGGAGGTGGCCATAGTACTGCTCCTCTTTTCGTTTACTTGGCATTTATTTATTACTAGTTTTTGTATGGATTTTTTTTATATTTGTAATAAGGCCTCTCTAATTTTATAGTTTTCAATCTAAGGTTTTAATCATTATGATTTATACATGTTAGAAGTAGAACACGATTTTCCCAAAATGATAACTGTTTTCGAAACACTATGTTTCCGCAATGATTATTAAGCTTCCGCAAGCAAACAAGGTTTTAGAAGTAATGACGTTTTAAATTGATTAACAAAATACTGGGCTAAAGCCCTTTAATAGTAACAGTACAGTCCAGTTCAGAGCATACGTGGGCCAAAGCCCACTACAATACCATTTGGGTCACAGCCCATAATAAAATCAATTGGGCCTTGTAATATCCCGAAATAGGGGTTACGAGTTTGGTAAATAACTCAAGTGTTAGTGGGCCTCGAGAGTGGTTTTGATGTGTTTTTGGAGTTCCTAAAACTCTTGGATTAAAATGGGACACTTTTGGAAATTTTGAAAATTTAGGGTTAAAAGAGGAATTTGGCTGAGGAGGCCTTAAGTAAAAATTTTGTAAAGTTTTGGACATGAAAGTCCAGTAGTAAAGTGGCTTCCGTGTGCCACTTAAGGGTCAGCGCCAAAATAAGTCAGGGGTTCGAGTGGCATGGGGCACAAAAGCATTTTATTTTGCAAGTATGCGCTACATTAAAGAAGGCCTTAAAAGAATTTAGTGAACGAAAAAGGACATGAAAGTCCAGTTGGTAAAGTGGCAGGTCGTGTGGTGACTTCGGCAGATGGTCTCGAGTTCGAGTCCTAAAGGCAGCCCTTGTTTGCGCTTTATTCTGTTTTTTTTTGCGTCGAGTAAGGGACGCCTACGAGTAAGGCTTAAAAGAAAATGCGATGCGAGATTAGCATGAAATTCAAAGTGGCCGAGTGGTTAAGGACTTGGCTTGAGAGCTACGTCAAAAGGGACTCACGTTCGAGTCACGGAGTTAAATCTTGAAGCCTTCTATTTTGCTTCTAGCGCTAAAGCATAGGAGCCGATGAAGAAGGGTTTAAAAGAAATTCAGCGTGTTTAATTGCATGAAATTCTAAGTGGCCGAGTGGCCAAGGACCTTGGTGGAGAACCACGACTTGAAAGACTCATGTTCGAGTCCTGGAAATCGCGCATAAGGCGCTTTATTTTTATTTTAGCGCTAAAGTGGAGGGAGCCAAGGAAAATAAGGTTTAAAAGAATTTCTATGCGTTTATTGTCACGAAATACGCAAAGGATCGAATGGCGAGGAAGCTTGAGAGCTTTCTCCGTGTCTCGGAGTTCGAGACACAGGGGCTCTGACAGCCTTTTTTTTATTTTGGTAGGTGTGTGGGAAGCCCTGCATGGCACATGCACGCACGCATGCAAGAAACAAAAGGCTATTTTGTTCTTCTTATTTTATTTGTTTTAGAAGTATGGAGCATATATTTTTTATTTTATTTGTTATGTTATTTTATGTGGGAATAAACAATGTATTATTCTTTTCTTTTTCAACGAGGATGGGTATTGGCCTTGGGGATAGAAGCATGTGCGGCATGGGTGGATTATTTTTACTATGTTTTATTAGTTTATTTTATGTTAATGATGGGCAAGTATGACAAAAGGAGAGGTGTGGCCAGACCTTGATTGGAAAAAACATGACCGTTGGAAGCATGAGAAGTATGGCCGGCCTTGTCTTTTGTTCTTGGCAAAATTTCTTGAATACTTGGCTTTCTTTTTCCCTCATTTTGGTGCTTAGCCGATTGAATCTCTTTAGGGGTTATCTTATTTGGTTTTCTAATAGCAAAAAGGTGTCAAAACTTTTGATATTATTTCCTTCCCTACCCAAGCTAAGCATAGCCGAATTTCATACTTTATTTTCATTCTCTCTTTGTGTCTTGACCGAAAATAGAAGAGGAGAGCATGGCAGTATATGTAGTCATCTTCTTTTAGAGTATAAGCCAAAACTCTAGAGAACCTCATCAACATTTCTTTTGGCCTCAAGGGTTGAAGCATTAGAGAAGGTGCCTTCGACTACTTCCTTGTAATCTCTCTAAACAAACGTTGGTAAGTACTCCTATTAAGTAGTTAGTTTCTTCTCTTTTCTTTTCGTATGCCGAAATCAAGGCTAGACTTGATTCTAAGAATGGCCGAATATGCCTAAGGCTATATTAATGTGTTTCTATTGTGCTAGTGTTAAGGAGTTTTTAAAGGAGCCTATGGGTTTCGGCTATACAAGGGGATTGGTAACTACCAAAGGCATGCAAATCTTTTGAGACTTGGAAAGGATAGGTAAGGTGCGTACTATTCGACCAAGAGCCCTTGTTTATAGAGTTGTGTATGAGCCCATTCTAACAACGTTTTAATAGGACATTCGATGACTTCGAGAGCTAATCTACGAGAACAAGTGGTGTTTCGGGATCGAAAGAAGCTAGGTAAATGACTCTTGGCATTCGGCCTAAGGCCATTTTGGTGCTAAGTGTGATCGATTTCGGTTATGTGTTTTAGGGGCTAATCGATAGAAGTAACAAAAGCTTTCGGGATTTTAGTCTATATTAGATTCGATAAGTCGAATCTCGCTATTATAATCAGTGCGTAGTTATCGACTTCGTTCTTTTGCTTGATATATGTATTGTAAGTATTATTTTATGTAAATGTATGAGTTGTGCATGTTAGCCGAAATAAAGGCTAAAAGTATGGATACTAAGGTAAGTGAACGAATAATCAGGTTAGTGATTATGATATTAACCTTTCAGTGATTTGCGATAATAATTGATTATTGATGAATGTAAAATAAAGTGATGACTTGTGATGTATGTTGTTTTGAGTAATGTGTGGCCATGGTATAATATATATAATTGTTTAAATGCGAAATGTTCTTTGTGGTACATATACGTATGCATGAGACTTATGATGTGACTATTGGAGAAAAGGGTGTACACTATGTGAGTGGTCTAATGCTAGCCTCGTGCTACATTCGTGCTTGATGATTAGTGAACTGATTAATATGTGAGATTCCTATGGGATCAGTGGCTTGGCCACAACCTTAAGAAATAAGTGTGCCAAAGAAAGATATGTGGATAACTTTGTGGATTGGACTTCATAATTACATATTCATAATTGTATATTCATGATTGCATATTTATAATTGTATATTTATATTATAGATTGTGTGGATATAGGATAAGCCCATATGTGAGGACATGTGTATTAACTATGCACTGAGTCTTGGTGACTCACTCAATTTTCTTAACCCTTTCAGGTGGCGCGTAAAGCTTGGACCGGGTCGGAGAGGATACAAAGGTGGCCATGCAAAAGTGGATTTTCATGCAAAGGAATCTCTTGTTTAATGAATTAAATATTTACATTATCCGTATTTTGATTAAGTGTGTATTGTAATAAGGCCCACTAAAGTATTTCAGTCCATTTATAAAGTATCGTTATTATTATGCCCTATTATGGAAAGATAGTTTAAATGTTGATTGCAAATGGTTTTATTGTCTCAAGTAAAGCTTGATTCCGATATTTTATAACAAACTTCGATTTTTACTTGGAATATTACAAGTCACGAAAATGTTTTATTAAAGGAAATAAATTTTCAACGGTTTATCTCTTAAGTAAGAATGTTTTTCGAAAGTGTTCCGCAGTGGCATTCCAAATTCGGTCGAAGTAAATGGGCCAGGTTTGGGGTGTTACAGGCCTAGCCCAAACCAATAACAGAACAAGTGGCCTAAGCCCAGTACAGTGACAAATCTCATAAACATATATGCAACAAGGTGAGGATGTTTCCCACCCCGATCCAGCCAACACACCACCCATACCAACCCTACACTCATGTGGGGATAAAATCGACCCACCCAGCCAATGCATTAAGCTTAGCACCGGTTGCGGCATTAAGTCAATAGAACAGCTCGGCGCTGTGGACAGAATAGCTAAAAGCCATAAACAGAATGGTTATAAACCATAATCAAAATGGCATAGAGCCATAATTAGGATGGCACAAAGCTATCAGTAACTGTAATAAGTTTGGCACATAGCCATCAGCGAGGGTAATATAATTGGCACACAGCCACGGGTAATTATGATCGACACAGAGTCATCGGTATATATGTTAGGCACATAGCTATAGTTAAATACGATTGGCACAAAGCCATAATCAAGATGGCACAGAGCCATATTTAAATTACGAGGCTTTAAGCCGTCTGTCGGTCCACAGTCGCCTCATGCGACCCGTGCAACCTTAACAGATCAATACTGGATCCATAGTCGTCTCATGCGACCCGTGCGACCCTATCAGAACTTCCTCCGTATCAATGTCCCAACCCCATGCAATATGTCGTGTATGTCATGCTCAATCATTACACGTGTATGCAAAATAGCCATGCTCAGTAACAGCCATTTAGACATATATTAAAAGCATATCAGTCACACGACTACAGTCAAGTCAGTTAAAACACAGTCATACAATCCTAGTCAAATCAGTCAAATTCATAATCTAAGTCAGTCATTTACCCACAAGGGTAAAACAATCATTTACCCTCTAGGGGCATTTAGGTAATTTTACAAATCGGGGTATTTCGGTAATTTTACAAATCGAGGGTATTTCGATAATTTCAAAAATCGAGGGTATTTCGATAATTTCACAATCCGAGGGTATTTCGGTAATTTTACAAACTGAGGGTATTTCGATAATTTCACAAATCGGAGGTATTCGATAATTTCACAATTCGAGGGTATTTCGGTAATTTTAAAAATTAGGGGTATTTTCGTAATTTTACAAATTCGAGGGTATTTTGGTAATTTTACAAATTAGGGGTATTTCAGTAATTTCATAAATTCAGGGCTTAACGACCTAACAGAAGGTCCACCGTCGCCTCGAGTGACTTAAGTAACCCAAACAGACACAATGGTGTAAATTGGCCTAAGGCCCATTACTCGGCCCAAGTGGGCCTACACACTCGTGTGGCCCATTAGCCCAGAAACAGCCATAGTTATGCAAACATCACAGTTCAAACAACACTTACCACATCACATACATTTTATTCATGTGGGCCCACAAGCCCACTAGGCCCATACGGCCCATTTTGGCCCAGTGAGGCCCAGAACTACCTAAGTCATATGCGCGACATGACAAGTCTTAACAGCGAAATTTATCCATGCAGGCCCACTCGACTCAAATCGGCCCATTAGGCTAATAACGGCCAAGTGCAAGAGATCGCTCATGGCAGCCTTTGTCAATGTGTCGACTCCCTCACATGATTGTCCGTGCGCTTGTAGTAGCCGTTGCCGTATCGTCGACTTTTTGGCGTTTCGGCATCCTGACATTTCAAAATTTTCCGTTCTACAATGCGAATAGTGTGTATACACACCTTGATGGAGAGAAACGCAGTAGCCCACGAGCGTAGAACCTTGACTGGATCGGCTTATACTTCCTAAGCTGTTTGATTATGAGTCGATATCACCTCGTTGTGGTTTATCAGTACCACAACATTATCTATTAAGCATAAAAATCAATAACAAAGTTAAACAATTACTATCCTAAGGAAAGCACACGGCCAATAAGAGAACTAAACATTCGATCAGTATTTGAAAGCACATAACCACTTACCCCTAAAAATCGACCAACCAGATAAATTTAAGTCAATCAACCCACAAGGGAAGAATATATTCGACACTTCAGAGGCTGGAGAAATGATTCGTCAAAACGCTTGTAGGTTGAAACGTTTGATTGATAGAGAAGGGAAAAAGAATGAAGGCAGAGAAAGAGGTGTTGGATTCGGCTCACATTAAGAAGAATAGGAAACAAGGAGAAGAGAATAAAGAAAATCGAAACGGGAAAAACACAAAAAGGTCTATGGCAATATTTGGCACTATAGATAGAAGAGAGAAATTAAATAAAATCAGCATAGAAGAAAGTCATTGCCGAAAATGCACCAAATGCACTCCCTAGCCGAATTTACGTAAACAAAACTCCCCCCAATCGGCTCCAGTTTCTCCCACTTCAAAATCCTTTAAAAATTCCACCAATCCCTCCACCGAATTTTCTCCTTGATTTACACCAACTCCCCATTCAAATTCAATTCAAATTCTTATGACCAATTCAACCATAGAGTTCCAGTCAAGTTGTAACACCTCCCCAGCACAAGCAGCAAAATAAACATACAATTGCGCATGCCAAGCCTCGAACCTCAGACTCCTTGCCACACATGTAGCGCCACCACCACTGCACCAACAAGTTCTTTGTGTCACATTTTACCTTCAATTAATTAAGAGGTCTAAAGGCCAAGGTCCAGGTTCTTTTAAAAGAAAAACCAAAATACATTGCAAGAGCCAAGACTTGAACCCAAGCTCCCTTGCAACCTTAATGACGCCACAACCACTAGACCACATGCTTCCTTGTGTCATTTTTTTAACATAATAATTTAAAAGGCCTACATCCAAGCATCCAGGGTTCTATCCACTTAAAACCACAATGTTTGCTAAAGCCCAAGTTTGAACCCAGGACTTTTCCAACTCCTCTCAGGACCCTTAACCACTTGAGTAGACATTTAATTGTGTTATTCACTTGCACAACTAAATTACAATTCCTCCGATACGCAAAGCCCATTTATTTCATACATCACAAGTATATACCAATAATCACAAGGTTTTCATAAAATCATTCTCGTTGAAAATCTTGAACTCACAATTTCATGAAGTCAATGCTTATAAACTTTACGTACATACCAGTACCAATTCGTAATACTTACATACACTTTCTCTCCTTTGACGTACCCGTTGAACCATTTGGAGTACTTAAGGATACTCGGGGATCTCGTACACATAGTACCGTACCAATTCCATATCCAAGATATGATCTTACACGTAGTCTCGTATCGATGCCAATAGCCCAACTATGGTCTTACACGAAGTCTCATATCGATGCCATATCCCAGATATGGTCTTACACAAAGTCTCATATTGAGGCCATATCCTAGATATGGTCTTACATGTAATCTCAGTAACCCTAATGTCATGACATTTGTATCCTATCTATTCCTAAGGTTCAACCAGGACTTTTGCTGTATCGAATCTCTGTCGATCAATTCTGTAGTATCGTACTCAATAGCATTCACATTTCATTTCAATTTTATAGCATTTACCATAATTATATCAATTAAGCACTTATACACATCTAATTTAATGCTTATTAAACATACGAACTTACCTCGGCATAAAAACTACAAAAAAGGACTAAATCATCAAATACTTGTTTTTCCCCCTTTCTAGGTCTGAACCTTGTTTTTTCTTGATCTATAATATCACATTTAACTTATCTAATCATTATACTTTTCAAATCATCCCAAAATCACATTATGACAAAAATTACATTTTTGCCCCTAAACTTTTAACATTTTACATTTTAGTCCCTAGGCTCGTAAAATGATTTCCTTTAAATTTCATTACACCCAAGCCTAGCCGAATCTATATCATGCTCATAACAGCCCACATTTTTCTTTTATTCACACTTTTACTAATTTTACATCTTTTACAAACAAGTCCTTTTAGGCATTTTTACCGAAAATCACTTAGCAAAAGTCGTTTAACAAACAACAAACATGTATTTTCCACCATCAAACATCAAAACACATACATGTTCAACATGGGTAAAATTTTAGACTTTGACATCTCTTCAAATTGGTGGTAGAAATAGATAGATCATGTTACAATAAAAATCATTAAAAACAGGGCTAGAACAGATTTACAATCGAGCTTAGAAGCTTGAAAAACCCTAGCCATGGTTTCTTCTTGGTAAATTTAGCCATGGGGTAGAATATGAGCAAAAATTGGCTTTTAATTTGGCTTTTTAATTCATTTTAATTACCAAATTACTAAAATGCCCTTAACGAAAAACTTTAGAAACATACCAAACCATGTCCATTTTTGTCCTCCAACTTAACCAATGGTCTAATTACCATTTAAGGACCTCTAATTTAAAATCTCATAGCAATTAGACACCTTTAACATATAGAATTCAAGTTTTTTACTTTTTTCAATTTTGTCGTTTTAACTAAATTGAGTGCCCAAACATCAAAATTTTCGAACGAAATTTTTGCGAAATTGTTCCATAAAACTGTAGACCATAAAAATGTAATAGAAATAAAATTTTCTGCGTCAGATTTGTGGTCCCGAAACCACTATTCCAATTACACCCAAAATCGGGCTATTACAAGTTGACATGCTCGTGTGGCCCACACGACCCAAATAACCTAGTCTATGTAGCTCACACAACCTAGCACACGGTCATGTGACTTACACGGTGTAACGCCCTAAAAATATAGGGTCTTTAATTTTTCATGTTCTGACAAAATTGCTTGTCTACTTCAATGGCTAAGTGATTTGGGTGTGTTTGGGGGTATTTAGGAAGCCTGGGCTCAAGTATAGCCTTTGGAAAAATTATGATTTTTGCTCTTTTGGAAACTTGGATGTTAGCCTGAAGGGCATATATTAAGTTGTGTTTGTTTTGTGACACAAGTGAGTTTGTGTTGTGGTGGCAAGTGGCGTGTTGGGCAATTAAAATGGAATGGGTTCAAATCCCATGGCATGCAAAGATAGGATTTTATTTTATGTCTCTGTGGCGTGAGAGGTAAAGTTTGATTCAAACTTTGCAGAGGTGGTTGGAGACTTGATCATCAAATTTGAATGAGTTTGAATGGGGGTGTGGAGTGAAATTAGGAGGAATCAGTGGAGACTTTTAAGGAGTTGGGATGTGAGGGGAGTCTTGGCCGAATGGGAAAGCTTGAGTAGGGGATTCGGCTATGGGCATTCATTTTGGTGCATTTTCAGCATCTTTGTGAGAGGGTAGAAATCGAAAATCCTCTCTGTTATTTTGGGTTTTCTTTTTGTGCGTTTCGGGATTTACTTCTTTTTTAAGCGTCTCGTGCAGCATTTCTAACCATTCGAGTCTTTTTCTTTTCATATTTATTCTCAATTGCTGCCTACTCTTTGCCGAAACATAAACATCAAGTGCTGAGTTCTCCCTTGAAGTTGTTCTCCTTCTTCATTCCTCTGTCGATTTGGCATTCCTCTTTTCTTCTTCCCTTAATTTCTTCTTTAGCTGAATCCATTTCCTTTTCTTTTGTTCTTCAATCAGTTTCTATTCGTTTCTCCTCCTCTCTTTTGATATTTTGGTTTTACCTTCATAGCCGAACCTGTTATTCCCTCTTCTTAACATTCTTCTCTTGTTCTTTAAGTTGGAGTAAGCCGAAATCAACCTCTCCTTTCAATTTACTGGTTCTTTTCTTTCCAAGTTAGCCGAATACTTCCCCCTTCTCACTACTTTGGATTTATGCTGGTTTGGGCGACTAGGCTCTATCAAGTGGCCGATTGTTACTTTATTCTACCGTTGCTATCAACTAATTTTGGGCAAGTATTCCTTGTTTTTATCCTGTACTTGGTTCCATTTTGATGGCTCTTTTCTCTGGCAAAGCCGAATGATTCGGTTTAGGGTTGCTAACTCTTAGACCCTTCTCTCGTGTTGGATTCTCTTGGTTAATGCAGCATTTCGGTAGGAAAGGGGTATAGGTAGCTTTCGGTTAGCATCGTAAGTGGATTGGATAGCATTCTTGGGTGAAGGTGAGTATTAATACCATTCTCTTTGGGATTTAACGTTAGTATTAGGTTTTGATATTAACTGGAAAACGTTGATGAATGTAGGTTCGGTGTTTGTGGGTTACGTGTACGAGCTGTGAAAAAGGTGTGTAATCGCACTATCGTTTCTGTGAGTCGGCAAAAGCCGAAAAGCCAGAAAATCAAAACTTCAACATTTGAGGCCTCACGAGCGTGTGATCACTTGTATGGTAAACCGAGCCCACAAATATGGGCGATAGACTGTAGAGGCCACCACGAGTATTTTCTTGCACTTGGCTGTTATGGGTCTCGTTGGGTCGAAATGGGTCGTGTGGGCCTATTAGGTTCGTGGGCTCCACATGGATAAAATTTACGAAAAGTAATAGAAACTGTTTCGGGCTACGTAGATTGCATAACTGTGATAGAATTTGGGCCAGGCGGGCCACATGGGTATGTGGGCCCATTTGGGTCAAATATTGGGCTTAGAGCCCATTTACACTATTTCGACCAAACGGACTATCTGCGTCGCTCGAGGCGACTATAGGCTTTAGAAAAGGTCGTAAAATGACTGAATTACCCTTAATGAGTAAAATAACTGAAATACCCTTAATGAGTAAAATGATTGAAATACCCCTAGTAAGTTAAATGACCGAAATACCCCTGAGAGGTGAAATTACCGTTTTACCCCTAACCAACAAAATGACCATTATACCCCTAGTGGTAATTTAGTTGATATGTGTACGATATCTATATGACTGGTTATAAATATGACATACTGCATGCACGTAATATTTATGACACGACATTCTGCATTGGGGTTGGGATTCTGATTTGGAGGAAGTATTGTACTAGTGGCTTTGCCACGTTATTACTGTTCTAGTGGCTTCGCCACGTATTCTGATTTTAGTGGCTTGGCCACGTTTACTGTTATTAGTGTAACACCCCAAACCCGACCCAAACACTACAACCGGATCTGGTATGTCACTAAGGAATTTTTATAAAACATGTCACATTTTGGAAAACGAGTATTAGGTTTAAATATTTTAACCTGAAAACTTAGTAATTTAATATTCTGTATAAAATATAAATTTAAACGATACCTTGGTGAATTAGGAAAAAAAAACTAAGTTGTTACATGTCTTAGCTTAATCTTAGCATGAAATTTAAATGTCTAGTAATAAAAACCCAACATAAAACCCAAAATAAATATTAGTCTAGTGGCCTATGGCCTTATTACATTGAAACTTAAAATCCACTAATAAAAAAAAATATTAAGATAACTAAATAGTGAAAAGTCCTTTGCTGAATCTAAATATGCTCTCACATGGCCACCTTACGCTCCTCTCCAGCCCGGTCCGATGCATTAGGTGCTACCTGAAAATGTTAAATAATAGGTTGAGTCGCGAGACTCAGTGTGCAACCCTCATACACCATTAGATTTGGGCCTTAGCCCCACAGAATAGAATAACTGACTAATATATAACAAAAATTATGCAAGCCCAACCCAAATCCTAGGTTTCCACCCGTTATACACCACCCTTACCTGCCAGTCACACCATTGGGGATTTCTACAATCAACCCACACTGCTACACACCATTGATGGTAGTCTTGCTGCTCATCGTGAGATCATGGCCGTAGCCACTACAACAGATCATGGCATTAGCCACTACAACAACTCATGGCAAAAGCCACTACAACAGATCATGGCAAAAGCCACTACAACAGAGCACTTCCCCTTTCATCAATCACCCATCCCCATGCAATCATAGAATTCTGCATACATATAAAACATATCAAATCAACGGAAACATTCACTTTAGAATAACAGAGATCACTAACCTGGTGATTCGCCTTTACCCCTTTTCGGGTTTTCAATAGCCATGCCGGTATTTTGGCATTTAACAGAATATAAAGAATATCACAGGTTTATATGCATACTAATCAAGCAATCTAAATGGTGTGAGAGTGTTACACACTGATATCGCGTAGTACTACACTCTTAGTCAATATCCTTGCTATCCAGATCTACTACCCTCAGTCTATAACTTGGCTCAAAAACCGAAAGAACACGAAGATTAGGCCTCCCCTACAGTCGAGCAAGGGTTAGTATATACCCGAATTTACACGTTAAAATTAACAGATCTCCTTACCTTGAAATCCCAAAAGTGATACGATCCAAGGGCTACTGAACTCTGGCGTAGAAATCTAAGCGATTGAATCCCCTTCAAATCCTGAAATGCCGCAAACGATAGAAAACACCCGATTAGTTAACCATATAGCCATTCGGCTAAGATCTCTAAATGCTGAAAAAGAATACACAAATCGACATTTACCTCTACAGATGATTTCGGCTACCCCCTTGCAGAAAGATTCGGTAATCCCAGATGAAGATCGAAGCATAGAAGAGTATAGATCTAGGAATTTCAGCTTTTAAGAAAATCCTGAAAAGATGAACTAGATGTGTTTTTCGACTTTTAGAAGAATTGAATGAGGAGTTTCAACTTTTAGTGAATGGGAGAAGAATAACAATGGGGATCAAAAGATTCGGCTAAAAGGAAGTTTCAAAGAAAAAGAAAGAAAAGGTGAGGGAGGTGGTGATTTTCGGCTTTTGGAAGAGAAAAGATAAGAAAAGAATAATGGAGTTTTCGGCTTTTAGAAGAAAGAAGAGAAAAGAATAATGGATTTTTCGGCTTTTGAATCAAAGTGAAGATGAGGGAATAGGGTTAGGAATTTCGGCTTCTACTCAGAGGAGAAGAAAAAGAAAAGATGGAAACCCTAAATGCCGAAAAATAAAGAAGAGAACCTCCCTACTTATAGAAATTTCGGCACTTACCTATGAAAAATCGAAAGTGCCCTTCCTGCTAACTAAAAATTAAGCAAATAAAAAGGGAAAATTCGGCACCCCTTATGGCAAATAGAAATCGATTTCTCCTCCCCCTTGGAGTTTGAAATTCGGCCACCACTGTGACCAACAGATAAATCCTAAAGTTTCTCCCTTATCTTCATTTGATCACTCATCCTTAAGTGACATGGATAACACCACCTCATCCGTCCTTTATCCGCCACATTATCATCCATATTATCCACATTGCATTGCATTAGACAACCATGAGAAAACTTATTTAATCGTAGTCCAAAATTTCCTTTGCTTATACATCATACTTCCCTAGGTTAATAGGTGAAGCAATACACGTATAAATCCAACCCAAACAAGGCATATAATATATCAAGTATTTCAATTTCACCATTTATCTATTACATGACTACCATATACCTTCGTCTTCTTTTAACTAAACTTATCATAAATTCAAAATTCTTACGTTAAATCATATATCATTTTATACAGTGTCCACATAACTCATAAACTTATTCCATATTCTTACTTATCATAAACTCGTTCATACCATGAAAAGAATTTCACTATATAAATCATTTGTCCACATAACTCAAATGTTACATTTTCAATCAAATTACATTAAAAAAACCTTAAATTCAAAGGACTTTTCATGCCATAAATCACATATTTTCAAAGTAACAATCCATACATGTAACTAATAAATTCATTATAATATCTTTCACTTACCAATACTATTATTATGCTATAATACATAAGCACATAAATAAATTACAATTCAATTATTTCATTGCCCGATGAACTGATAACTTAACTTTAGTACTCGGGTAACTAGACCAATTCCATGTAACAATCCAAAACATTTAGTCCAAATCCTTAGTACTCGGTTCACATACTTAGTCATTACTCCATTTTTAAGGCATCATACATGCAGAATAGAGGCACATACGTGCAGTCAGGGGCAAAAAAGTGTGAATAGGGGCACAGATATGCAATGTAACATCCTAAAATCTGGGGGTCTATAAAATTTATGCAATTGCATGTTATGCTGGTTCTGTGCGTTGTTTAAGGGGCCTGGGGTCGAGTTTGAGCCCTGGTAAAATTTTGGTTTTTGGGCACTTTAGTGGGGTGAGCTAGTGGAGGCAGGACTAATTGGTTGGATTTTGTTAACACAAGAAGCAAGGGGGCCTAGTGGGTGGCGTCACAACGGAAGCATGGAGGGGGAGAGTGTTTGAATCACACATGCTGCAAAAGGGAGTTTTATTTTGTCTTCAGGAAAGAGAGGTAGCTGAGTTGAGACCAAACTCTGTAGGAGAGAGAGAGGACTTGGTCAAAATGTTTGAATAGGTAATGGAGAGTGAATTGTGGAGTACATTGAGGAGAGAATCAAGGGATTTGAGAGTGTGGGGTGGTTGGCCGAATATGGGAGCTTGTGGGAGGTGAATTTTGGCTAGGAGTTGTTTTTGGTAGGCAAATTTGGCTTTGGGTAGGGAGCAAAGAGAGAAAACCGAAATCTTTTGGTGTGTGTGTGCCAAAACTCTCTAGGGACTTTTGGAAATGTTTTTCTTTTTGGCTAGTGCATTTTGAGTCTTTGGCTTCAAGTCTTTCTTGGTCGAAACCTCAACCTCTCAAGTGACTTCTTTTCTTTTCTATTTCAAACACTTTTCTTTCATTTGTGGTTGTCAACACTTGTAGCCGAACTCTCTTCTAACCCTTTCCATCCTTTAGCCGAACCTTTTCCTACATCTACCATTTTGACTTGCGTTATTTGTGTAGTTTTCATTTTGATATATTCTCCATAGTCGAACCCTGAGTTATTTTATATTGTTGCTAAGGCTGAATCTTTTCTTCCCATTTGGCTCATCTTTGATTTAAGGTTAGTATTACTCTTCTGCTAGATTCATGTTTCTTTTCATTTCTTGCTCCTTTGCTAAAAGCCAAAATCTTCCCCCTGTTTCTTTTGTTTAAGGCTGAATCTGTCAGAGTGTTAGCAGACAATTTCATCTATCTTCTAGCCTTTGGTTTTTGGAAGTGGGTTGGTAAGTAAGGTTGTGGCCGAATGTGGGTGTTGGGGTTGTGTTATTCGGTTAATTTCTTACTCCAGCCGAATGGCTGTTTAAGTTCGGTTGCGGTCTTGTTTTAGGGGGTTGCTAACATTTTTTGGTGCCAAACACTACTAGGGACTCGACGCGCTTAATCAGAGGGCCAACTAAACATCTATCCCTTGTAATGGTTTTTTGAGATTGCTGGTAAGCGATGTAGGCTGTTAATCAATCTCAATACTTGAAAGGAGTTGTATTAAGGTTTTAGACTAACTGTTAGTCAACGCTGATTTCAGGTGTTTGGAAAGAGTGCCGAATACCACTAATCCCAAGCAGGTGTATAATCTCACACCCCTCTGAATGATTGCATATGATGTTTTGAAATCAGCCAAAAGCCGAAAAGTCAGAAACCGACACCTGTACCCACTCGAGCGTGCGAGCACTCGTAGTGGTAAATCAGAGTTTGAGTAACGGTGGTAAGTCGTGGAGAGTGTCACGAGCACTCTCGCGAAGCTGAGGCTACAACAAACCTAACCGAGCCGAAATGGGCTTAATGGGCCCAATGGACTATTCGGCCTACATGGGCGAAATTGATGGAAAATTGTAAAAGGGTAAGTGCGGATGTGAAATATTAAAATTCGAGACCGAAACATTGAGAATTGGGCCACACGAGCGTGTGGGCCCGTTTGGGCCTAAAATGGATTTTAGGCCCAATAGCTCCGTAGAGACCCAGAAAGGGTCTTGTGTCGCTTGAGGCAACAGTAGGCCTTCGAAAAGGCCGTTGAATGAAAAATTATCGAAATACCCATGGAGGGTAAATTACCGAAATACCCCTGGAGGGTAAATTACTGAAATACCCATGAAGGGTAAATTTAATGAAATACCCTCGGTGGGTAAAATAACTGAAATGCCCTCGGTGGGTAAACTACTGAAATACCCTCGTTGGGTAAAATTACCCTTAGGGATAGTTTTGGTATGATTGTGTATAACTTGATTAATTGCCATGATGATACATTTTGCATACACTGAATTATTATGCCCTGACATGTTGCATTGGGATGGGTTATTATGATGGAGAAAGTGCTGTACTGGTGGCTATTCCACAATATATTGATTTCAGTGGCTCAACCACATATACTGATACTGGCAGCTTTGCTGCGTTTATACTGGTAGCTCGACTGCATTCCTGGAGTGTAAGGTTGGGTGGTTGACTTGGTCCCCACATGGAGTGTAGGGCTGGTACGGATGGAGTGTAGCGGATGGACTATTAGGTTGGGTTGCATTTTCTATTTGCATTACCATGATTTTGAGGGCCGTGGGCCCAAATTGATACTGTATGGGGCTTAGGCCCAGACTGAGACCATGGCTGTGACTGGAATTGGGATTACACATTGATTCTTGTAACTCATCCCGTTGTTTTAACCTTGTAGGTAATCCCGAGCATTAGTGGATTTGGAGCTGTGGAGGACTCTGTGGTGGCTATACATCAGGATTAATTATCGCAATTTAGTAAATCACTGTTTTACTTTATTTTAATTTTATTATTAATTTGGGTTGAAAATTTTTTTGTAATAAGGCCATTGGTTTTAATTTTCCTTTTAAATTTTCAGCTCGGTCGCTTTTTAATTTGTTAGATATATATGAACATTGGGTTTTCTTAAAACGACGATAACTATTTTCAAAATATCACATCTTCGCAAATCACTGAACCTGATTTCTAATATAAACAAGTTTTTGGAGATAATGTTAATTAGTATAATAATAACATTTTTACAAGAAAACCATAAAAACAAACCTGGTTTTTCACAAACAATGAAGCTCGAAGTTTCTAAAAGAATGCAAACTTTTTAACAAACGCGCAAGTTTTAAACAACCCTTTTATGTGACATGCCAGATCCGGTCATAACTTCTAGGCCGGATTTGAGGTGTTTCATTTTATGGTATCAGAGCCAGGTTGGAAAACTAGGTTGTGGAATGGGTTCGAAAATGTTTTTCAAATTTTTTTGAAACTTGGTTTAGAAAAATGTATTTGTATTGGAAGTATGGTACTCGAGTCTCCGGCACCAAATCCGTAAGTTCTCTTACTCTATCTCTGATGATATGCTGAAATGACTTTAGTAAGAAACTACTAGAGTAGTGGTAGTATACTGAGACTGCTAGCAATAAAAGCTAAGACTGTAGAGACTGAGACATTAGGAAACTCGACTTGTGAAAACAACTCTCTTATATCTACTTTCCATAAAACATTTGTTAAAAAACACAGAATTACATACTGATTCATAAAATTTTTAATCAAATTAACTCGACTCAGCGATATGAGTACAAGAGGACGTGGATGAGGTACACGCGGCCGTGGTAGAGGCCGAGGTACTCAGGCTGGATCCTCAGCATCAGGGCATATGCCTGAAGTGGAAGCACCTGCATCACCGGTGACTGAGACAGGGTCTTATGACCGAACTGGAGGGGACTATGCTTTGTCCCAAGCTATGCTGCGAGTTTTGGAGTGGGTTGCTGGAGTAAGTACTGGGTCGACAGCTTGTGGGTCTATTTTGGAACAACTCCGGTCGAACGGGGCCGAAGTATTTTGGGGTATTTCTGGTGTGGCCCCAAATGTAGCCAAATACTAGTTGGAGGCAGTTGAACGGATTATGGATGATCTGGATTGCATCGCAGAACAGAAACTGAAAGGGGTGATGTCCCTACTGAGGGATGAGGCATACCAGGGGTGGCTCACTGTGAGGGAAGGTACTCAAGCAGATCATATCACCTAGGATTTCTTTAAGACAACGTTCTAGGGAAAGTATGTCGGGGCGAGTTATGTGGACGCCCGGAGAAAAGAATTCTTAAATCTGGTACATGAGAATAAATCTGTGGCCGAATATGAGGCGGAGTTTCTGCACTTAAGTCGTTACGCTCGGGGTATAGTCGCGACCGACTATGAACACTGTGTGCGGTTTGAGGATGGCCTGCGCGATAAGCTGCGGGTACTGATAGTTTCACAGCTGGAAAGAGAATTTGCTGTACAGGTGGAAAAAGCCAAGATTGCTGAGGAAGTCAAACGCACTGAGCGTCAGAATTGTAACAAGGATAAGGGCAGGAATAAGAGGGATTTTAGGCCTTCTGGGTCTTCTGATAGATTTCAAAAGAGGCCTAGATTTAACAAGCCGGTCCGAGCTGGAGTTCCGTTTGCTACTGGCAGATCGCAGCCTTGTACAGTGTGCGGGTTATTTCATCAGGGTGAATGTTGGAAGAAAGTTGGGACTTGCTTCAGGTGTGGGTCAAGAGACCACAGAAACAAGGACTATACGCTGAAACCGGGTCCAATGTCAGCTGCGAGACAGGGTTATACTCAGCCAGAGAGAGGTGGTCAGCAGCCACCGAAAGGTCGTGGTTCGGCCGGAGGGGAAATGGATTTGGATGAGGTCGTAGAGCACCGGGCAGAGGTTCTGGTAATACAGATACAAGATAGCCGGGGTTGGTTTATGTGGCTCGACGTCGAGAGGATGGCGACGCACCTAACGTCATAACTGGTACGTTTCTTATATTTGATGCGCCATTTATCGCTTTGATTGATATTGGATCTACCCATTCATAAGTTGCCTGTACTATTTCTGGGACTCTGGGTATAGAATCTGAGATTGCTACTAGAGAAATGTCTGTGATTAGCCCTCTAGGACAATCTGTGGTAGTGAACAAGCTGTTTAGGAGCGTACCTCTAGAAGTTCAAGGATTAGTATTTTCGAAAGATTTGATGGAACTGCCGTTCGATGAGTTTGACCTTATTCTAGGCATGGACTGGCTAGTTAAGCACCGTGCGAACTTGGATTGCGCTGCTGAGTGCATGGTATTAAAGACTCTAGAGAAGGAGGAGGTGATTGTGATAGGAGAAAGAAGGGATTATCTGTCTTATGTGATTTCGGCATTAAAGGCTGAGAAGTTGGTGCATAAGGGGTGTGAGGTGTTTCTAGCTTTCATCAGCACATCGGGTGTTAAGGAATTGTCTATTGGGGATGTCAGAACCGTGAAGGAGTTTTCGAATGTATTTCCCGAAGAGCTTCCGGGGTTGCCTCCAAATCGCGAGGTCGAATTTGGCATTGAGTTGTTACCAGGAACGGCTCCGGTGTTCATTGCCCCTTATAGGATAGCACCTAAGGAGCTGGTAGAACTAAAAGCTCAGATCCAAGAGCTATTGGACCGAGATTTATCGGACCAAGTGTATCTCCGTGGGGAGCGCCTGTATTGTTAGTAAAGAAGAAGGATGGGTCGATGCGTATGTGCATTGACTATCGCCAATTGAACAAGCTAACTATTAAGAACAAATACCCACTACCAAGGATTGACGATCTGTTTGATCAACTACAGGGAGCTTCGGTCTTCTCAAAGATAGATTTAAGGTCGGGGTACCATCAGCTAAGGGTTAAGGAGGAAGATATCCACAAGACTGCATACCAAACTCGTTATAGACATTACGAGTTTCTGGTTATGCCATTCGGATTAACGAATGCAGCAGCCACTTTTGTGGACATGATGAACCGGGTCTTCCAACCCTATCTAGACCAGTTCGTGGTGGTGTTCATAGACAACATTTTAGTGTACTCAAGAACGGAAGAGGAGCATGATTCATATCTTCGGGTTATGCTGCAGATATTAAGAGAAAAACAACTTTATGCCAAATTCAGTAAGTATGAATTTTGGTTGAAAGAAGTGACCTTTTTGGGACATGTTGTTTCGCTGGAGGATTAGAGTTGACCTCGAAGGTTGAAGTCGTGTTGGATGAGGAAGCCATAGAAGTCGATGATCGAGAGATTGAAGTTTTACGGATTTGGCTGGGTACTACGGAAGGTTTGTTGAGGGGTTTTCATTGATTGTTGCACCCCCAACTAAGTTATTACGTAAGGGAGTACCATTTGTGTGGGTTGATAAACAGCAGGAAAGTTTTGAAAAGTTGAAGAAGATTCTGACTGAAGCACCAGTGTTGATTCAGCCGGAGGCTGGGAAAGAATTTGTTGTTTATTATGATGCGTCGCACACAGGTTTGGGATATGTGTTGATGCAAGAGGGGAAGGTGGTGGCGTATGCATCTCGTCAACTAAGACCACATGAGGTGAACTATCCCACTCATGACTTGGAGCTAGCTGCGGTGGTGTTTGCACTGAAGATTTGGAGACACTACCTGTATGGGGAAAGTCAATTATCTATATCGACCACAAGAGTTTGAAATATCTCCTTACCTAAAAGGAGCTGAATTTAAGGCAACAGAGATGGATAGAGTTACTGAAAGACTATGACTACTCGATCGAGTATCACCCGGGTAAAGCCAATGTGGTGGCAGATGCACTAAGTCGCAAGGTGGTATCTGATTTGAGAGCAATGTTTGCTCACCTTAGTCTTTATGAGGATGGTAGTTTGTTGGTAGAACTTCAGGTGAAACCGTCTTGGGTTAATTGGATTAAGGAAAAATAGTTGTTGGATGAATCTTAGGTTCTTGGCTTCAGCAAATGAAAAGTGGAGAGACAGTGGATTTTGGGTTGAACAGTGAAGGGGTGTTATGTTTCCGTGAAAGAATTTATATGTCGAAGGACTCTGAGTTAAGACAGATGATTCTGCGGGAAGTGCATAGTAGCCCATACGCTATGCATCCCGGTGGAAACAAGATGTACCGAGATCTGCGTGAACAGTACTAATGGCCAAGGTTGAAATGTGAAGTTACCGACTTTGTGAGCAAGTGTTTGACATGCTAGCAGGTGAAGGTAGGACATCAGCTGCCTTCGGGATTGCTACAACCGGTGAAGATTCCACTTTGGAAGTGGGAGAGAATAACAATGAATTTTGTTAGTGGGTTATCCTCGACACCTACTAAGAAAGATTCAGTATAGGTGATTGTTGACCGATTGACTAAGTTCGCGCACTTCATACCGGTTCGTACCGACTACTCGCTTCAAAAGTAGCTAAGCTGTATGTGGCAGAAATTGTAAGGCTACATGGGGTGCCAGTGTCACCCTAGATTTACATCTCGATTTTGGAAGGCATTACATGAAGCGTTGGGTACAAGATTGTACTTTAGTACAGCGTTTCATCCACAGACTGATGGCCAGTCGGAGAGGGTAATTCAAATTCTGAAAGACATGTTAAGGGGCTGTGTAATTGACTTCAGGGGCATTTGGGAAGATTACTTACCGTTAGCGGAATTTACGTACAACAATAGCTATCAATCCATCATTCAGATGGCACCCTACGAGGCGTTATATGATCGTAGGTGTCGTACCTACCGTTGGGGACGTAATTCGGTGAGCAGCGGTTGTTGGGTCCGAATTGATTTGAATCGAGAAAAGGTAAAATTGATTCGAAGTCGGTTGAAAGAAGCTTTTGATAGACAGAAGTCGTATGCGGATCTGAAACGTAAGGAGATAAAATTCACAGTGGGAGATTATGTCTTCTTGAAGGTCTTACATTGGAAGAAGATTTTGAGATTCAGACGGAAGGGTAAGTTGAGCCCCAGATTCATCGGGCCTTACTGGATAGTGAAGCGTGTGGGACCGATCACCTATCAGCTTGAGTTGCCCCCGGAGTTGAATCAGATACATGACGTATTTCATGTTTCTATGCTGAGGCGCTAGCGCTCAGATCCATCTCATATAGTGCCGGTGGAAGAAATTGAGGTTAGACCAGATCTGTCATTTGAAGAGGAACCAGTGCAGATTTTAGAGCAGGATGTTAAGGTGTTGAGGATGAAATTGGTTCCATTGCTCAAAGCGTTGTGGCGGAATCACGATTCGGAAGAAGCCACTTGGGAGCCGGAAGAGGCAATGCGACAGCAGTGCCTTCACCTCTTTTGACCAGGTAAATTTCGAGGCTGAAATTTCTTTAAGGGGGTAGAACTATAACATCCTAAAATCTGGGGGTCTGTAAAATTTGTGTAATGGCATTGTATGCTGGTTCTGTGTGTTGTTTAAGGGTGTTTAGGGGCCCTATGGAGGCCTGGGGTCGAGTTTGAGCCCTGGTAAAATTTTGGTTTTTGGGCACTTTAGTGGGGTGAGCTAGTAGAGGCAGGACTTAAGTTTAATTGGTTGGATTTTGTTAACAAAGAAGCAAGGTGGCCTAGTGGTGATGTCACAAGGGAAGCATGGAGGGGGAGAGTGTTCGAATCCCACATGCTACAAAAGGGAGTTTTATGTTGTGCTCAGGAAAGGATGGTAGCTGAGTGGAGACCAAACTCTACAGGAGAGAGAGAGGACTTGGTCAAAATGTTTGAGTAGGTGATGGAGAGTGAATTGTGAGCACCTTGAGGAGAGAATCAAGGGCTTTGAGAATGTGGGGGTGGTTGGCCGAATATGAGAGCTTGTGGGAGGTGAATTTTGGCTAGGAGTTGTTTTTGGTAGGCAAATTCGGCTTTGGGTAGGGAGCAAAGAGAGAAAACCAAAATCTTTTTGTGTGTGTGCCGAAACTCTCTAATGACTTTTGGCATTGTTTTTCTTTTTGGCTAGTGCATTTTGAGTCTTTGGATTCAACTCTTTCTTGGCCGAAACCTCAACCTCTCAAGTGACTTCTTTTCTTTTCTGTTTCAAACACTTTTCTTTCATTTGTGGTTGCCAACACTTGTAGCCGAATTCTTTTCTAACCTTTTCCTTCCTTTAGCCGAACCTTTTCCTACATCTACCATTTCGACTTGTGTTATTTGTGTAGTTTTCATTTTGATATATCCTCCATAGCCGAACCCTGAGTTATTTTATATTGTTGCTAAGGCCGAATCTTTTCTTCCCATTTGGCTCATCTTTGATTTAAGGTTAGTATTACTCTTTTGCTAGATTCTTATTTCTTTTCATTTCTTGTTTCTTTGCTAAAAGCTGAAATCTTCCCACTGTTTCTATTGTCTAAGGCTGAATCTATCAGAGTGTTAGCAGACAATTTTGTCTATCTTCTAGCCTTTGGTTTTTGGAAGTAGGTTGGTAAGTAAGGTTGTGGCCGAATGTGGGTGTTGGGGTTGTGTTATTCGGTTGATTTCTTACTCCAGCCGAATGGCTGTTTGAGTTCGATTGTGGTCTTGTTTTAGGGGGTCGCTAACATTTGTTTTGGTGCCAAACACTACTAGGGTCTCGACCCACTTAGTTAGAGGGCCAACTGAACATCTATCCCTTGCAGTGGTTTTCTGGGATTGCTGGTAAGTGATGTAGACTGTTAATCAATCTCAATACTTGAAAGGAGTTGTATTAAGGTTTTAGACTAACCGTTAGTCAACATTGATTTTAGGTGTTTGGAAAGACCGAATACCGCTAATTGCAAATAGGTGTGTAATCTCACACCCCTCTGAATGATTGCATATAATGTTTTGCAAATCGGCCAAAAGCTGAAAAGCCGAAAATCGACACCTGTACCCACTCGAGCGTGCGAGCGCTCGTAGTGGTAAATCGGAGTTTGTGTAATGGTGGTAAGTTGTGGAGAGTGTCACATGCACTCTCGCGAAGCTAGGGCTGTAACAGACCTAACCGAGCTGAAATGGGCTTAACGGGCCCAATGGGCTATTCGACCCATATGGGTGAAATTGATGGAAAATTGTAAAAGGGTAAGTGCAGATGTGAAATATGGAAATCCGAGACCGAAACATTGCGAATTGGGCCACACGAGCGTGTGGGCCCGTTTGGGCCTAAAATGGATTTTAGGCCCAATAGCTCCGTAAAGACCCAGAAAGGGTCCCATGTCGTTTGAGGCGACAGTAGGCCTTCAGAAAGGCCGTTAAATGCAAAATTACCGAAATACCCCTGGAGGGTGAATTATCGAAATACCCCTAGAGGGTAAATTACTGAAATACCCCTAGAGGGTAAATTTACTGAAATACCCTCGGTGGGTAAAATGACTGAAATACCCTCGGTGAGTAAACTACTGAAATACCCTCGTTGGGTAAAATTACTATTATACCCTTAGGGGTAGTTTTGGTATGATTGTGTATAACTTGATTAATTGCCATGATGATACATTTTGCATACACTGAATTATTATGCCGTGACATGTTGCATTGAGATGGGTTATTATGATGGAGGAAGTACTGTACTGGTGGCTATGCCACAATATATTGATTTCAGTGGCTCAGCCACATATACTGATACTGGCAGCTTTGTTGCGTTTATACTGGCAGCTCGACTACATTCTCGGAGTGCAGGGTTGGGTGGGTTGACTGGGTCCCCACATGGAGTGTAGGGCTGGTACGGGTGGAGTGTAGCGGATGGACTATTAGGTTGGGTTGCATTTTTTGTTTGTATTACCATGATTTTGAGGGCCGTGGGCCCAAATTAATACTGTATGGGGCTTAGGCCCAGACTGAAACAATGGCTGTGACTGGATTCGGATTACACATTGAGTTCTTGTAACTTACCCCGTTGTTTTAACCTTGCAGGTGATCCCCAGCATTAGTGGATTTGGAGCTGTAGAGGACTCTGTGGTGGCCATACATCAGGATTAATTATGCAACTTAGTAAATCTCCATTTTACTTTATTTTAGTTTTATTATTAATTTGGGTTGAAATTGTTTTTGTAATAAGGCCATTGGTTTTAATTTTCCTTTTAAATTTTCAACTCGGTCGCTTTTTAATTTGTTAGATATATAAGAACATTGGGTTTTCTTAAAACGATGATAACTGTTTGCAAAATATCACATCTTCGCAAATCACTGAACCTGATTTCTAATATAAACAAGTTTTTGGAGAGAATGTTAATTAATATGATTATAACGTTTTCACAAGAAAACCATAAAAACAAACCTGATTTTTCACAAACAACGAAGCTCGAAGTTTCTAAAAGAACGCAAACTTTTTAACGATTACGCAAGTTTTAAACAACCCTTCTATGTGACATGCCAGATCCGGTCATAACGTCTAGACCGGGTTTGGGGTGTTACATGCAAACAGGGGCACTTCTTCATTTTCGTATACAATAGAACTCGTTACATTCACAGATAATTTATTTCAAATCCATGAATTTCTACTAACAATCTATTAATTTCAAATATACATGTATAATATTTGCAATTCTCATTGTTATATAAATAACCAAATATATCTCACACATATATATACACAATTTCATTAAGTAGAAAATAACATTGGTTTTTGCTCTCATATAATTTAATTTGACTAATTCCTCTATTTGAACCATAAGACTAGTTTATCACCTCTTTATCAATTATTTTTAACATAACATAAATAACAATTTACATTAACCCAAAATGGAAAAGATAATAATTTCCATCCTTAAACGAACTTACCTCGATTGAAACGATTGCTAAAATGGAGTTGACAACTAGCCCGAAACTTAAGCTTTTCCTCGATTTAACTTCAGTTGTCGCATTTCTTGATCTAAACAATAAATTTCCAATCAATTAACTTAAAATATTTAATTCAAGCTTATATTCCATACTATTCTTAAATTACAAAATTACCCATAATATTTTAAGTTTTATGCAATTTAGCCTCAAAACCCAAAACTTGAAATTTCACCATTTTAAACCATAATTCATGCTAGTTGATTTTTACCCAATCTTATAACAGCCCATATTTATCAACAATTTACAATGTTTTCCTTGAATTTTACCATTTTCATAAATAAGTCCATAAACATTAAATTTGTCAAAAATTACTTAACAAAATATATTCCTTTAATAACCAAGCTTAACAATACACCATAAAACTTCAAAAACATATCAAATTCATCCATGAAATAATTTATAACATTTAATAGTTTTACAATTTGACCCCCGGGTTAACTAGATTAAGCTAAAACGAGTTCAAAAACATAAAAACTACTAAAAAATGGGACAAATATAACATACCATGCAATGAATTGAACTTTAGCCGAAACTTGCTTCTTCTTAAACCATGGCTGTTCGGTTTTACAACCAAAAATAAAAGGACGAAGATGATATTATTATTTTATCATCTTTTACTTAAGTTTTATTTACTTATTTACTAGTTTACCCTTTATTTAAACCTACATTTTACTAAAGCTCAAACCTATAACCGTCCACTAATTAAAACATGGTATAATTGCAATATCAAACCTCCATCATTTAATAATTAGACCATTTAATCATTGTAATTCAATAGTGACTAGATTTTACACCTTTTATGATTTAATCCTTTTTATTTAATTAACTATCTAAACAATAAAATTTTTTAACCAAATTTTAATATAACCTTAATAACACTTCGTAAATATTTAATAAAATATTTACGGCTTCAGTTTTTAGAAAGGAGGTTCTGATACCTCATTTTCTAAACCCACTTGACTTTAAATATTTACCACTTCAACTTGATTATTCGATCAAATAACATAAATTATCAAAACAAAATTTATTATAACACTATATTTGACTCGTAAATATTAAATAATAATATTTACAGATTTGTTCGTCGGATTTGTGGTCCAGATACCACTATTTTCGACACCACTGAAAAATGGGTTGTTACACAACGCAGTAGCTTTCGGTTCCTTATTTATTCGAAGTCAAGCTTTTACTTACATCAAAGTGTACGAGTCACACATACATAGTTCTTCATCCACTTAGGATTTTGGTATGTCACACTATGAATGTCACAAGTGAATGAATCCATAAATGGAGTTAGGATCTATTCTTCTTGGGTCCTATCCGATGTATTGCCAGTCCAGTCAATCACTGTTGGATCTGGTGCCCTAAGTATAATATTTTTGTCTAAGTATACTTGTAATTTTTTGAACAGATTGGTTAATAAAGTCATTCATTAATTACATAATACTTTGTATATTGTCCTCACAAGGTTTTTGTACGAAAAGCAAAATGGAAGCAAATGTTGCTCACTGGTTGTCTAATGTTTAGCTAATATTAAGCAGTATGACGTGGTTGGATCATAATACGAAAAAGATAGCTTGAATTAGTAGATGAACCTAAACATGTCCTTAGTCTAATCAGAAATGAGCAAACCGATTGAATGAGTAATATGCTGTCTATCAAGTCCAATTGGGGAGATGTCTTGTCTTGGGCATCGAAGCGGATGACTCCCATAAGATAAGGACATAGATGTGACTGACTAGACTGACAGTGCATCAGACTGGACCCAAGTAGAATAGATTCTGAATCTGTTTATGGATTTATTCTCTTGTGACATTCATAGTGTGGCATACCTAAATCCTGAGTGGATGGCAGAATTTGTATGCATGACTTATAAACTTTGATATATGTAAAAGCCTAATTTTAAATAGATAAGGAGCCAAAAGCTGGTGCGTTGGGTGTATACCTTCTGTAATATGTAGCGTCATTCACAATAGTGGAGCTCATGGCTCAAGACATGAGTAAATGATATACTCTCATTGGCATTACATGGTTGATGAAAAGTAAACACGGCCATGGGTCTTTCATCTTTGTGATGAATGACTTAATTACTATTCAATAGTAATTGACTTTTCATGAAGGAAGATGTAATGGTTACCATGAGATAAAATAGGATCATATTGGAAGAATGAATATTATCCCAAAGAGGTCAAGGATATCCTATGAGGGTAACACACTTATGACAATGTCATTGGATGAACACTGAGTAGTTGCTTTCATAATGGTATGTCGTTGGGGAGAGCTCAGTCACTATACTATAGTGGAATGACTTCATGACTTAATGAGTTTGTAATTAATAGGTGAAAAGCCAGAACTTAATTAAAAATCATTTAAGCGCTAATTACATATGTGAAATTAGTCTCTCCGCTAGGTCGTTAAAACAAAAAATGAAGAGCAAGTTTGAATAGAAATGAAGAGAATGAATAGAAAAAGAGAAATGGAAAACATTCATGAAAGACTATTGTTTTTTTCAAAATGGAAAAAATGGAATCATTTGGAAATGAATGTAGCATTTTAAAAATGGAAATGGAAATGGAAATGATCCATTTGCAATTCTAAATGGATTACTTTAAAATGATTGGAAAAATGAGTTTATGTTTTTAAGTTGTTTTGAAGCTTGAAAATTAAAAATAAACTATTCAATCACAGTGAACATGTTGAGTTATGAATTATTAAACATATATTCTCTAAATTTACGAAGGGTAAAATTGTCAAAATTTTTATTAGGAGGTAAAATCATCAAAATTTTACTGGTGGTGAAATAGGAATGAGAAAACCGTTAAATATAGAATATTAAAGTTTATTTTGGGAAATAGAAATACCGAATCGGTTAGATCATATTATAGAGTATTGGTAAAAAACCCAGTAAGTACTCGTAATTGGACTCGATGTGAGAGAGGCCCAAAACCTTTCATATAACATGAAATGAGAGGCAACCCTAGTAGAAGTACTAGGGTGTGCCGTCCATCGCACTCCTACTATCAGTAGGAAGTTGTTTTTTCTATTTGAAATAAATGACTACAACTCAACACAAGTTCTACCTTCTCTTCTTATAAATAGATGACATCGGTAGAGCTATTAACACAACTTTATGTGATTGTTACTGTAGCGCCCTATACCTGATCCGAATCACCGGATGTTGGATGTTACAACACATAACCACATAGCAAAATTTTACACCCGATATAAACCATTCTAAAATATACTTATTATTTCTTTTCACACTGTTTTTAAAATAAAATAGGATGTTTAATAATTACATCAAAGTTTCAAAAGAACATATGATGTTACAACTTAAAACTTTGTTAAAGAAAGACTTTTTATAGAGTAGTGTACTAAATGCCAAATTCCTATGGTGCCTTCTATATGCATAATATCGCAACTCGAACAGCTGCTGTAATATCTGGGATTTAGGGCTTGTGCATTTTTGCCTAAATATATGTGAAAGCATGCCTGTGTGTAATTTGAATGTGCTTTATGAATTTTTAGAACTTTAGAGTGTAGGTGAATATCTTAGAAATCATCGAATTTTAAGTTTTAAAGGGGAACTAAGCCTGATAGGCTTTAAGAGAATTTGTAGGAGAAATTAGACACAAAAATGGGCTTGTTAAAGTGGCAAGGAGGCATCACTTGAAGCCTCTGTAAGTGACGCCACAAGCAGTTAAATGGGCCAAGGTTCGAATCACAAGGGAAGCAAAAAGGGGGCTTTTATTTTGCGGCAATAGGGAGTAGTAATAGACTGCATTGGGAGACTGAGGGAGAGCTTTAGATGTGATTAAATTCCTTTAAAATTTTGGCTAGGGGCAAAGGATAATTGTTGATTATTCAAATTATTTTTGAATGGGTAAAGAAGAGAAATTTTAGGAGAAAAAGAAGGAGTTGATAGGGGAAGAAGAGTTGGCCGAATATGGGGCATTGGAGGATGGTATTTTCGGCTTTGGTATAGTAGGAAGGGTGTGCCGAAATTCATTCTTTTTCTCATCTTTTCACGTGTGCCGAAAATCCCAAAGAAATCTACTTGTGTTCGTTTTCTTTTCTTCCTTTCTGCTACTCACTTCCATAAGCCGAAACTTCTCAAATTACATTCTCTTTTTCTTTTCATCAAGGGCCGAATATCTCTCTCTCAAAATTCATCATAGCCAATTCTCCCTATGTAACATCCTAAAAATGGGGCTATTTGGGACTGAATTATTTTTCCTATGTTTGAGTTGCTGTGATATTATTTATGGAATGATAAGACTTAATTAGGGGTCTTGAGTTGACTCGGGATAGTAGAAAATATTATTTGGAAGCTTTAGAGGTAGGGAGCCCTAGCAAGTAGGGGTTACAAGAATAAATAGAGGATTTATTGACACAGAAATTGCCTTGGAAAAGTGGCAAAAGGAGGGCCACTTAGGAGCTGCAGGTGACGCCATATTGAGCAAGGGGGATCCTGTGTTCGAGTCACAAAAATCCCTCTTTTTGCTCTTTAAATGGACGGCATAGAGGGGGGATTTTTTCTCTCTTTAAACTCTTTTTTTTATAGGATAATAAGGATATTACTTGATTTTATTTGGATTATTAATGGATTAAATTTTAATAAGTGGCAAAGAGAAAATATAGGAGTTTGAGTGTTCAAATAAGTTTGAATAATTTTAAATTAGTGGACAAGAGCAATTTGTGGAGTTGGCCGAAAATTAAACTCCTTGAAGAGGAGTGGACGACAAGGCAATTATGTGGGGGGGGGGGGAGGCCGAATTTTTCTAGTGTTTTTACTTCACAAAATTCGGCTAGCACTCTTTCTTTTTCACTCTCTCTCAAAACCGAAAACCCCCTTTGCTTTCACCTTTTTCTTCTCTTGATTCTTGGCCGAACCACTTATCCTCTCATCCCTCTCTTTCTTTTATTTTTTTTTTCTTTCATAAAACTCTTGTGCCGAAATTTACCTTGCTCCACTTTGCCGAATCCCTCTCTCACTTTTACGTCACATTCTTTTTCTTCTCTTACCCACGTTAGCCGAATCCTTTTCTTTCTCTTTTGTTAAGCTTTAGCCGAAACTCAAGCAAGGGTGATCTCCTTTGATTTCTTCTTCAAACGGACCTAAGGGTAGGTAAGTATTCATAGCCACAACTTCATGGTTTCTCTTATCAGTTCCTTGTCGATTTCCATTAGAGGTAAGTGCCGATTTTAACAATGGTTAACAAGGCTTTTAAACACTGTTGATCTCTTTTAGGTACTTCGGGATTGAAAAGCAGCCGACTCAAGCCCAATCTCTAGTGTTTGGTTTCGGTAAGTGGTGGTAAGGATCAATTTTCATAGATTTAACTTTCAAGTGTTCAAAGCCGAAGGCTATTAGCTTTATTTACTAATCGATGGTAGTTGGCGAAGCAGATTCGGGAATCGAGTGCTGTGGTTGGTAGCAAAAAGGGGTAAAGGTAAGAATTCGGGTTCACAAGATGACCCTCTAGATTTATTTGGGTTAGCCGAATAGACCATAGTACTAATCCTATGGTTGGCCGAATATAGGTGCAGGGAGAGGTGGTGTGGCCGACTTCTCTTTTTGGGATTTAGGACTACCGTGGTGACAGGTGTGTACATACACACTTATAGTTAATTAAATGTACTAAGACTGTTGTGTGTGCTAACCGGATCTATGTAGATTCGGATTTAATACCATGAATGGTATAAGCAAGGGTCCAGGTAAGTCCTTGTTGATTATGAGATGTTATGATGCTGTTGAGAAGCATGATATATTTGATGCACAAGGCACATGGCTAATGATGAATCTGGTATATGTGATTAAATATATGATGGCATGAATGTTGTGATATAATTATTTGATGTGGGTTGATGAGAGGAGGGGGCAGTGATATTCGTGCCGACGGGCTCCAGTGGTTTGGTACCACATTGTGACTACGGTCACCAGAGGTTTGGCACCTCCAGAGGTTTGGTACCTCATCGCGTCTTGTCCCAGTGGCTTAGCACCACAGTGGGTTGGCCCCACAGATTATATTAAGGGATTGACGCCAGTGATTTGGTATCACACGATGGGTTGGCCCCATCAATTGATTTGTGTCTTCGGACACCAGAGGTTTGGCACCTCCAGTGATTTGGCATCACATCTGTGACTATATGTCACAGGTGGTTTGGCACCACCGGTGGTTTGGTACCACACGGGGTAGACAAAGGCGTTTGGATGGCTAGGTTGGGTGCATGATTTAGTGCATGACTGTTAATTATATCTGTGTATGAAATTGCTTAAAATCGGGGGAAGGGTTACATACTGAGTCTTGGTGACTCACCTTCTCCTTTACATTTTTTAGGTGACATGTAGATCGCGGATGTGGAGCCGAATGGACTCGAGGTGGCCATGCAGTGGGCTTGATTTAAATGAACTTAAATTTTAGTTATTTTACTTGTTGATGGTTTTATTTTATTCAAAGTTGTAATAAGGCCTCCTAGGATTATTTTTTTTTCTTACATGTTCTGAATATTTTGATTAATCTATCTGATGTTATTAAAATAAGTATACATTTTTCCCAAATTAAAACGAAAAATGTTTTATCGTGCCATCGGGCACATTTGAAAATCTATACAACTTGACTTAATACATATTGTAAATTAATCCTAAGTATGGTTTAGCACAACAATCATAAATGAAAGGTTTTTGACAAACTCAAATCAACTTAAAAAGTTTTTCTTTCAAAATGTTTTCCTCTGTAACAAACCAGATTCGATCGTATTGTTTGGGCCGAGTTTGGGTTGTTACAAATTTGTATTAGAGCCCAGTTCAAAGCTCGACTGTGGGGGCCCAAGGCCCAAAAATATTTGGTAGGCCTTTTTGAATTGTTTTTGGGTTTTTGAACAGCATGGCACCGAGTCTCCGGCACCTATCCGCCCAGGTAAGTACTTCTAAACTTCTTGGTGAATTAATTCTTGTAGAAGGGTAGGAAGCATGGAGCGTAGATAGACTCATAGGAATTTGAACCCTAGGACTAGGCTACTCAAACTCACAAAACAAAACATAAGCTTTAATGAACTAAACCAACCTATGACTTAGTCATCGAGCTAGGTGTGGTAACCACATGACGCATGTCGAGGATTGGATCCGGAAGAGCACAGTATTTAAGCGATCCTCGTGACTTACCTCTCTCTTCGCAGTATCCCACCAGTGCGTAGCTTCGGTTCACCCTAACTCAGAGGGCTCAGTGGTGTGGCAACCTCTGTGCGCATGTCTAGAAAGGTTTCGGTGAGAGCTTGGTATTTAAGCAGTCTGCGTGACTCACCTCCTCTTCACTCGAATCCTGCCTGGTGCGTAGCTTTGGTTCATCCTGACCAAGAGGGCTCGGTCATAGGCCAAACATAATGACTAAAACCCGGAAGGGAACTAGCCATGTTTTTGAAAAAAAAGCAGGAAACAACAAAACCCTAGTGCTTCAAAACCTTCAAAACTACTCTTTTGAATTTGAGAACAACCATTTTTACAATGTTTTTCTCGAAAAGTTTGATTGGTGAAAAATTACAAAAATGCCCTTAGGGGTAAAATTACTAAACTGCCCTTGGTTCATAAAATATCAACTCAATGGTTTTGCCCAAAAACTTTCATTATTTTATCAAAATCCAACAAATTTACTTTGCTCATCATCAATAAAATATGGGGGTTTTGGAAAATTACGAAAACACCCTCCATTTGCAAAAATTACCGAAATGACCCTGGTTTTCGAAATCTTTACAAACATCACCACTTGAAAAGGAAAACTCTCAAAAAGAACCCTCGAAGTTTTATAACTGTTTAAAATATCTCTGATTTACCAAAATTACAAAATTGCCCTGATTGACAAAATTACCAAAATACCCCTAGTTTCCAAAATGATGCCATGTCTTTAAAATTTTGCAAATTTTCAGAAACACCTTCAAGTTTTGGGAATTTCAAAGTGACATGCTTTATGAAAATTTAAAATTTCTTTTAATACAAAAATACCCCCGTAGGAAAAATGACGAAAATACCCTTGGGATAGAAATGGACAGAAATGTCCAAGGAGTGAATAAGTATGGGAAGTATTAGGGAATGGATGTACTCTTTTGTGTGAACTAGGATAGAAGACTTGAAACCTTGTTTGCTCGAAAGAATCCCTAATTAAACTTTCTTCATAAAACTTCTTCGCGAATAATCAAGTGGAACAAGTACTAATCCATAAAATTTTCTTAATCAGATTAAAAGCGCAGTAGATAAAATGAGTTCTAGAGGACGTGGACGCCGTGGACGCGGTAGAGGTAGGATGACCGTGTCAGAACCGGTCAGGTCGGGTCAGGGTTCTAAAAATGAAGTACCACCGCCACCACCACCTCCAACTTTTAGAGCTGAGGAGCAGGATCAGACCGGTGGTGAGGCTGTATCGCAAGCTGTTTTGCGAGTCTTAGAGATGGTGGCTGGGGCTAGTGGAGGAATGGGAGCTCGGAAATCCGTTCCCGAGCGACTCCGATCCAACGGAGCTGAGGTATTTCAGGGTGTGTCGGGCGTGGCACCCAGTGCAGCGGAATACTGGTTAGAATCGACTGAAAGGATCATAGACGATCTTGATCTGACTGAGGAGGAGAAGCTAAAAGGAGCGGTGTCGCTTCTAAAGGATGAAGCGTATCAGTGGTGGCTTACGGTTCTGGATGGTGCTACGACGACGGATGATCGACTTGGGATCACTTCAAAACCACTTATCGGAAGAAATGCGTGGGCACTAGCTACACCGATGCCCGCATGAGGAAAGCCTTTTGGGATTGGTGCAAGGAAATAAGTCAGTATTCGAGTATGAAGCGAATTCCACGAGGCTGAGTCGTTATGCTAGGGGCATTGTGTCGTCTGAACATGAACGGTGTGTCCGCTTTGAGGATGGACTTAGGGATGAGTTGAGATTACTGATCGCTCCACAGCAGGAACGAGAATTTTCTGTCTTGGTATAGAAGGCTAAGGTAGCCGAGGGTGTCAAGGAGTCCGTGCGATAGAGTTACGGCAGGAACAACCAGAAAAGAGGATTTGGGTCATCTGGATCGGGTGGTAGTAATGCTCAGAAAAGGGCTAGGCAGAGTGGGCCAAATCAGAAAGGGAGGCCCATGGCTACTAATCAGAGGCCGACTCAGTGTAATCGTTGTGGGAAGTCACATTGGGGAGGTTGTTGGACTGGTGAAAGGGGATGTTTTGAATGTGGATCTTTGGATCACCGTGTAAGGGACTGTCCTCGGAAGGTAGCTAAGAATCAACCTGAAGGTCAGAACCGTGCTCAGGGTAGAAATGTTGGACCACCACAGAGGGGTCGTGGTAATGGTAGAGGAAGCAATGGTCCTAATCGAGGTCGCGGAATTCAGGGCAGAGGTGCAGGCAACACAGAGGCTAGGCAGCCTGGCTTAGTCTATGCAGCGAGGCGTCGCGAGGAGGGTGACGCACCGGACGTCATAACCGGTACGTTCCTAATTTTTGGTCTTCCTTATGTTGCACTAATTGATGTGGGTTCGACGCACTCATACGTTTCTAGTAGTGTAGTAGAGACTATGAACCTAGACTCTGAGACTGCTTTTAGGGAGATGACTGTAATTAGCCCTTTAGGTCACTCTGTAGTCGTAGACAAACTATATAGAGACGTACCCCTAGAACTCCAAGGGGTAGTGTTTGTGGCTGATCTGATGGAACTACCGTTTGGGGAGTTCGATTTGATCCTTGGAATGGATTGGTTGGTTAAGTATCAGGTGAGATTGGATTGCGCGGCTAAGTGCATGGTTCTTAAGATGGCTGAGGGGGATGAAGTGGTCATGATAGGTAATAGAATGGATTACCTATCCAACGTGGTCTCTACTTTAAAGGCTGAGAAGATGGTTAAGAAAGGTTTTGGGGCGTATTTGGTTCGCATTTGTGCCTTGGAGGCTAAGGAATCAGAAGCGGAGAAGGTCTGAACGGTTGGGGAATTCGCTGATGTGTTCTCGAAGAAGAACTTAAGTCCGCCTCGCACCAGGGAAGTTAAATTCGATATAGATTTGCTACCCGTAAGCGGCTTTGTGTTTATAGCACCGTACCGAATGGCACCAAAGGAACTGGCGGAGCTGAAGGCTCAAATTCAGGAACTTTTGGATAGGGGGTTTATCCGACCAAGTAGATCTCCGTGGGGAGCACCTGTGTTGTTTGTCAAGAAGAAGGACGGTTCGATGCGGATGTGCTTCGACTACCGTCAGTTAAACAAGTTAACGATCAAAAACAAATACCCATTGCCTCGGATCGATGACTTGTTTGACCAATTGAAGGGTGCGTCGGTGTTTTCGAAAATAGACCTTAGGTCGGGTTATCATCAAATTAAGATGAAGGAGGTTGATGCGCACAAGACGGCATTCCAAACTCGGTATGGGCATTACGTGTTCCTAGTGATGCCATTTGGGTTGACCAAAGCACCGGCGGCGTTCATGGACTTAATGAATAGAGTATTCCAACAGTACTTGGATCAATTTGTCGTGGTGTTCATAGACGACATATTGGTTTACTCAAAGACAGAGGAGGAGCATGGTATGCATTTGCGTACAGTTTTACAAGTGCTGAGGGAGAAGCAGTTATATGCCAAATTCAGTAAGTGCGAATTTTGGCTTAGAGAGGTGGCTTTCTTAGGTCACGTAGTGTCGGCTGAAAGAATTAGAGTGGACCCTCGCAAGGTGGAAGCGGTGTTGGAGTGGAAATCGCTTAGGTCGGTGGCTGAAATGCGAAGTTTTCTGGGTCTGGCAGGGTACTATCAAAGGTTTGTGGAAGGATTCTCGTTAATCGCAGCCCCATTAACTAAGTTATTAAGGAAGGGAGTACCATTTGTTTGGTCGGAAAAGCAGCAAGAAAGTTTCGATAAGCTGAGGAAGATTCTGACAGAAGCTCCAGTTTTGGTACAGCCTGAGGCGGAAAGATGTTTACAGTTTATTGTGATGCATCCCACACTGGGTTGGGATGTGTGTTGATGCAGGAAGGAAAGGTAGTGGCTTATGCATCCCGTCAGTTAAGACCACACGAGGTAAACTACCCAACGCACGACTTAGAGTTAGCGGCGGTAGTCTTCGTTTTGAAGATATGGAGACATTACCTGTATGGGGAGAAGTCGATAGTCTACACGGATCACAAAAGTCTGAGGTATCTATTGACGCAGAAGGACTTGAATTTAAGGCAGCGTCGATGGATTGAACTATTGAAGGACTACGACTGTTCAATTGAGTATCATCCGGGTAAGGCTAACGTGGTGGCTGATGCGTTGAGCCGGAAGGTAGCGACAGATTTAAGGGCGATGTTTGCCCATCTCAGTCTATACGATGATGGAAGTTTGTTGGCAGAGCTGCAAGTTAAGCCAACTTGGATCGTGGAGATTAAGGAAAAGCAGATAGTAGATGAAGGATTGAATGCAAAGAGGTTGCAAGTACAAGATGGTGGTTTGGAAGGGTATAGTTTGACTGATGATGGTGTGCTATGTTTTCAAGGACGAGCGTGTATGCCGAAGGATGTGGAATTAAGGCAAAGAATCCTTCAAGATGCACATAGTAGCCCATACGCTATGCATCCTGGAGGAAGCAAGATGTATGGGGATTTGCGGAAACAGTTCTGGTGGCCGGGGTTGAAACGTGAGGTAACTGAATTTGTAGGAAGGTGTCGACGTGTCGCGCCAGTTAAGGTGAACACCGGTTGCCATCAGGGCTACTTCAGCCAGTAAAGATCCCTCAATGGAAATGGGAGAGGATCACCATGGATTTTGTCAGTGGGCTACCCCTGACGCCCAGCAAAAAGGATGCAGTTTGGGTGATTGTAGACCGTCTGACGAAGTCAGCTCATTTTATACCGGTAAGAATGGATTATCCTCTTCAGAGGCTAGCAAAGTTGTATGTGGCTGAGATAGTAAGATTGCACGGTGTGCCAATGTCAATTATCTCAGATAGGGATCCAAGATTCACGTCAAAGTTCTGGAAAGCGTTGCATCAGGCGTTGGGTACACGATTGGATTTCAGTGCAGCTTTCCATCTATAGTCGGACGGGCAGTCGGAAAGGGTTATACAGATCTTAGAGGATATGCTGAGAGGGTGTGTTTTGGATTTCAGTGGTAGTTGGGAGGAGTACCTACCGTTGGCGGAGTTCGCTTATAACAATAGTTATCAAGCGAGTATTCGGATGGCTCCATATGAAGCACTATATGGACGAAAATGCCGTACTCCTACGTGTTGGACAGAATTGAATGAACGACAAGTTTTGGGTCCAGATTTGGTAACAGAAACGGAGGATAAAGTCAAAGTGATCCGGGCTCGTCTCAAGGAAGCATCAGATAGACAGAAGTCTTATGCTGATCTGAAGCGCAAAGAAATGGAGTATGATGTAGGAGACAAGGTTTTTCTGAAGGTGTCACCTTGGAAAAAGGTGTTGAGATTTGGACGAAAAGGGAAGCTAAGCCCAAGGTTCATTGGCCCATATACAGTGTTGAAGCGAGTGGGACCGGTAGCTTATCAGCTCGAGTTACCGGCAGAGTTGAATCAGATTCATGACATTTTCCACGTGTCGATGCTTAGGTGATATCGGTCAGATCCATCGCACTTTGTGCCAGTGGCTGAGATTGAGGTCAACTCGGATTTGTCCTTTGAAGAAGAACCGGTTCAGATCTTAAATCGAGATGTTAAGGTTCTACGTAGGAAGTCAGTGCCCTTGGTGAAAGTGCTGTGGCGGAACCATGGTGTAGAAGAAGCTACGTGGGAACCCGAGGATGTGATACGGCAGCAATACCCCCATCTCTTCTAATCAGGTAATTTCGAGGTCGAAATTATTTTTAAGGGGGGTAGAACTGTAAAATCCTAAAAATGGGGCTATTTGGGACTGAATTATTTTTCCTATGTTTGAGTTGCTGTGATATTATTTATAGAATGATAAGACTTAATTAGGGGTCTTGAGTTGACTCGGGATAGTAGAAAATATTATTTGGAAGCTTTAGAGGTAGGGAGCCCTAGCAAGTAGGGGTTACAAGAATAAATAGAGGATTTATTGACATAGAAATGGCCTTGGAAAAGTGGCAAAAGGAGGGCCACTTAGGAGCTGCAGGTGACGCCATATTGAACAAGGGGGATCCTGTGTTCGAGTCACAAAAATCCCTCTTTTTGCTCTTTAAATGGACGGTATAGAGGGGGAGTTTTTCTCTCTTTAAACTTTTTTTTTTATAGGATAATAAGGATATTACTTGATTTTATTTGGATTATTAATTGATTAAATTTTAATAAGTGGCAAAGAGAAAATATAGGAGTTTGAGTGTTCAAATAAGTTTGAATAATTTTAAATTAGTGGATAAGAGCAATTTGTGGAGTTGGCTGAAAATTGAACTCCTTGAAGAGGAGTGGACGGCAAGGCAATTATGTGGGGGGGAGGCCGAATTTTTCTAGTGTTTTTACTTCACAAAATTCGGCTAGCACTCTTTCTTTTTCACTCTCTCTCAAAACCGAAAACCCCCTTTGCTTTCAACTTTTTCTTCTCTTGATTCTTGGCCGAACCACTTATCCTCTCATCCCTCTCTTTCTTTTATTTTTTTTCTTTCATAAAACTCTTGTGCCGAAATTTACCTTGCTCCACTTTGCCGAATCCCTCTCTCACTTTTACGTCACATTCTTTTTCTTCTCTTACCCACGTTAGCCGAATCCTTTTCTTTCTCTTTTGTTAAGCTTTAGCCGAAACTCAAGCAAGGGTGATCTCCTTTGATTTCTTCTTCAAACGGACCTAAGGGTAGGTAAGTATTCATAGCCGCAACTTCATGGTTTCTCTTCTCAGTTCCTTGTCGATTTCCATTAGAGGTAAGTGCCGATTTTAACAATGGTTAACAAGGCTTTTAAACACTGTTGATTTCTTTTAGGTACTTCGGCATTGAAAAGCAGCCGACTCAAGCCCAATCTCTAGTGTTTGGTTTCGGTAAGTGGTGGTAAGGATCAATTTTCATAGATTTAACTTTCAAGTGTTCAAAGCCGAAGGCTATTAGCTTTATTTACTAATCGATGGTAGTTGGCGAAGCAGATTCGGGAATCGAGTGCTGTGGTTGGTAGCAAAAAGGGGTAAAGGTAAGGATTCGGGTTCACAAGATGACCCTCTAGATTTATTTGGGTTAGCTGAATAGACCATAGTACTAATCCTATGGTTGGCCGAATATAGGTGCAGGGAGAGCTGGTGTGGCCGACTTCTCTTTTGGGATTTAGGACTACAGTGGTGACAGTGTGTACATACACACTTATAGTTAATTAAATGTACTAAGACCGTTGTGGTGTGTGCAACCGGATCTATGTAGATTCGGATTTAATACCATGAATGGTATAAGCAAGGGTCCAGGTAAGTCCTTGTTGATTATGAGATGTTATGATGCTGTTGAGAAGCATGATATATTTGATGCACATGGCACATGGCTAATGATGAATCTGGTATATGTGATTAAATATATAATGGCATGAATGTTGTGATATAATTATTTGATGTGGGTTGATGAGAGGAGGGGGCAGTGATATTCGTGCCGACGGGCACCAGTGGTTTGGTACCACATTGTGACTACGGTCACCAGAGGTTTGGCACCTCTAGAGGTTTGGTACCTCATCGCGTCTTGTCCCAGTGGCTTAGCACCACAGTGGGTTGGCCCCACAGATTATATTAAGGGATTGACGCCAGTGATTTGGTATCACACGATGGGTTGGCCCCATCAATTGATTTGTGTCTTCGGACACCAGAGGTTTGGCACCTCCAGTGATTTGGCATCACATCTATTGTGACTATATGTCACCAGTGGTTTGGCACCACCAAAGTGGTTTGGTACCGCACCGGGGGTAGACAAAGGCGTTTGGATGGCTAGGTTGGGTGCATGATTTAGTGCATGATTTATTAATTATAATCTGTGTATGAAATTGCTTAAAATTGGGGGAAGGGTTACATACTGAGTCTTGGTGGCTCACCTTCTCCTTTACATTTTTCAGGTGACATGTAGATCGCGGATGTGGAGCTGGATGGACTCGAGGTGGCCATGCAGTGGGCTTGATTTAAATGAACTTAAATTTTAGTTATTTTACTTGTTGATGGTTTTATTTTATTCAAAGTTGTAATAAGGCCTCCTAGGATTATTTTTTTTTCTTACATGTTCTGAATATTTTGATTAAACTATCTGATGTTATTAAAATAAGTATACATTTTTCCCAAATTAAAACGAAAAATGTTTTATAGTGCCATCGGGCACATTTGAAAATCTATACAACTTGACTTAATACATATTGTAAATTAATCCTAAGTATGGTTTAGCACAACAATCATAAATGAAAGGTTTTTGACAAACTCAAATCAACTTAAAAAGTTTTTCTTTCAAAATGTTTTCCTCTGTAACAAACCAGATTCGGTCGTATTGTTTGGGGCGGGTTTGGGTTGTTACACCCTAAGTCCCATACTCTTCCTTTTCATTCTTGTTGAAGCCAAATCTCCCTACTGTCCATCAAACCGAATCCATAACTCCTTACTATTCAATCAAAAGCCGAAAGTAAGTTTTCTTAGCCATAGCCGATTGTCAAGCAAGGATATTCGACTCTCAGTTTCAAGCAAGGATATTCGACTCTCTGTTTCAAGCAAGGATATTCGACTAAGTTGGTAAGGAGTTCTTTGTCATTTAATTTTATATACCTTCGATTAAGTCGACGTTAGGGAGACTGATCTCTTTTATTCTCTTTGGCCGAAACTTGGAAGGTGAGTTTCGAGATTTCCATTGTAGCTGGCTTCTAGGGAGATCATTTGGGATTTCAGATCTAAGGTAAGTAAAGTGAAATATTAGGCTGAAGGCCATTTATTAAAATATTGGAATCAGATCTAACATAGATCATGTAGGTATTTCGACATCTCCATAGATAGACAGTGATTTCAGGATTTAGATCCACAAGGTAAGGAAGTGTCCACATTCAGCCAAGGCCATATTAAATGCTAGTAATGGGCCGATTCTGACTTTAATTGTTTAGGGAGGAGTACAATCCGATTCGATAGACTTTTCGGGATTCAGTGAAAGCGTTAGTAACCAGGTGTGTAGCCTTCACTATTCCCGATAGATTTATGGTTCTAATATTATGTGTATGTTAATAATAATATGAAAAGTGGGCAAAGGTACCATCCAATGGTACAAAGTACTCAGGTACGTAATCTTAACATTATGTTAATAAATGTTATGAAAATTTGGAATATGGCACGTATGTGAACATTGATATGAATACAGAATAAGGAATATGGCATGATTTCTGCATGTTTTATTGTGCATGGGCATATGGGTGATTATTTAAGGGGCAGTGATCTGGTGGTTTTTACCACGATATCTGGTGACTCATATCACATAATCTGAATGTGGTGACTTATGTCACATTTAATTATCTGGTGGCTATGCCACGAATTTATAAGGGCGATGTGCAAGTCATCTGCAGTGACTGCCTTTCGATGATGTGTAGCGGATGGAGGGTCGATTTAGTAATCCCCACGGTGTGATGGCAGGTACGGGTGATGTGTAGCGGATGGTTATCTAGGTTTGGGTTCGGGATTGCATCATTATATTTAATTGCTATATGTATATGTATGATCTGATATGCCTGAATCGTTGGGACTTAGTGTTGGTTGTTACACACTGAGTCTGTTTGACTCACCCCGTTGTGGGATACCTTTTCAGGTGACACTCAGTGATGGACGGGTCGGCAGGAGCTCACTAGTGGCCATGCTCAGCTCAGAATTTATTTTATTTTGGACTTTCTATTTTCAAGTATTTTGGATTTATTTCGAGTTTTCTTTGATGTAATAAGGCCACTCGTATGAAACTGTTTATGCATGCATTCTAATTATTTAGTATGATACGAATTTTATCAAATTAAAGTTTAAGTAACTTTTTCTTAAAAATAAATCTGTAAAGGTTTTGACACCTAACACAAATGATTTTCAATTTAAATAGTAAACTCTAAAAACTCGACTTTTACCTTTATCTTATAGTTTTGAAAGATAAGAATAAAGTTTTAACAAAACCTAATCTTTAAGAATAACGATGTTTTCAATTTTAACCCACATCAAATTTTCTCCAAAATCACTCCAAGTTTTCCAAAGAAACAAACAAGTTTTTAACTGTTTTACTCAAGGAACATACCAGATTTGGTCAAGGCTTGTGGGCCGGGTTTGGGGTGTTTCAGCTACCCTGGCGCAATCCTGGCTTAGTCTCTTCTAGCATACCAACTATTTATTCAGAAATTGCACATCAATCAATTTCTTGTAACTTTAACCCATGTTACCTTTGTATATCTCTTTTTGAATTCCTCAACTCAAAGATTATAGACTTCTTTTCGGACTTTGGCGGTTACCTGCTAATACCAATGTATACATATATACGAATTTTCATACTTTATCACCAAACACACAATTCACTCAATAGACAGATTTCTGATTTCTTACACAATGTGGATCTCATTTCCCTTTTAGATAAGGGTTGCATTCCTTAGAAGAATATTTATATAGAACCTACCTTCAGTGGATTCTAATGGTAAATTGATAGTTACCAGATTACCAGTCAGATCATGTCTTAAACTGACCCAGATCACAACTTGCTCTGATGGATGAAACATTCTAAGTCATCTCGTGGAATCTCAGTTAACCATGTTACATATCAAGAGCACATCCAGATTTGGCGGACAACTTATACTTTAGATAGCCTTTATACATAGCATGAAAATACTCAGATTTGGCGGATACCATAGACTTTAGGTAACTTCCATACATAGTGTAACAACCCATTTTTAGTTGTGTCAAAAATTGTAGTTTTGGGACTACAAATTCGATGAGTGAGTCCGTAAATATTATTATTTAATATTTATGAGTCAAATATAGTGTTAAAATAAATTTTGAATTGGCAATTTATGCTATTTGAAAGAATAATTAGGTTCAAGTGGCATGTCTTGAAAGTTAAGTGGTTTTAGAAAATGAGGTATCGGAACCTTGTTTCTATAAATCGAGTTGTAAATATTTTATTAAATATTTATGGAGTGTTATTAAGTTCGTATTAAAGTTATTTTAAGAAATTTTGAAGTTTAAATGGTTAATTAAGTAAAAAGGACTAAATCGTAAAAGGTGTAAAAGTTGAGTTCTTCTAGTTAAAGGGGTTAAATGCCTATGGAAAGGAACTCTAAGGGAGCTAGTTAGTAATTATACCATCCATAATGTTAGTGGACAAATATGGACATGATTTGGTTGATTTTGAAGCTAATAAGTAAGGTTAAAATGGTAATTTAATAAATTAAGTTAAACTAAAATAAGGTAAAATTTAGTATTATCTTCTTTAATGGTTTTCCCCACCGAAATTAAGGGAAGAAATCTCTATTTTTTTTTACTTTAAAGGTTCAACTAGTTCAATGTTTGCATGGTATGTGATTTCAACCCCATTTTTTAATGATTTTTATGTTTTTAAGTTCATTGTAGCTTAATCTAGCTAGCTCGGGGGTTAATTTACAAAACTGTTAAAGGATGAGGGACTTGCCATGAATGATTTGCAATGATTTTTTTATGTTAATTGATAGATTATGAATCTTTGTTGAAAAATAAACAAGTTTTGTTAAGTGATTTATGATGAATTTTGGAATTAGGGATTAAATTGTTAAAGGTGTAAATCTATAGGTTTTATTGTGAAATGATGGTAAATATGGATTGTATCAAGGTCCCTTTCATCTATGGTTAACATGGATTTAGGTTACAATTGTTAGATTTTATTTTATGAGCTTAAGGACTAAATTGTGAAAAGTTAAAATGTAATTGCAAATTGGTAATCTTGTATAAATATGAAATATAGGCTAAATTGAATTCTAGAAGTACTTAATTAATTGAAATTATATATTTAGATCAAGATAAACCACATTTAGACTTAGATCGAGGAAAAGCTAAAGCTTCGAACTAGTTCGATTACACTACTACGCCCTAACTATCGAGGTAAGTTCGTATGAACTATAATCGCTTAAATGTTGTTTAAATTGAATAATTATTATGTTTTTTTGATGTAAACGAATCAATATACAAATGTATCAATGCTGATGAATTGACAAAAATCTAGTTTCGGTTGAGCCTTAGGAATTCTTAAGATACAAATGACATGTCATTAGGGATTTTAGGTTTTCAGTGCTGGTCTTAAATGTCTTACCGATGGTTGTGGTCCTGCAATTTTTATGGATTCTCCACAGCTCATGTAAGCAGGACCATGTAGCTTAGATTTCGACTTACAGCTCGTGTGAGCATTGATGTAAAGGAAAGGTTACGGCTGTATGTAAAGGCACACTTCGTGTGAGCTTCCCAAGTATTTGATGTAATTCTAAATGGTTCAAAGGGTAAGAAAAGGGAATGAAATGGTAAGTTCACAATTGAGATGTAATATGATGTTATAAAAAGATAGATGAGTTAAATGATGTACTTATATATGGGAAATCTACTTATGCTATGGATGACCTCATTTATATCATGGACAAGTGCACTAACTTGTGAATTGATGATGTTGTTTAGGCTTATACTAAGAATTTTGAATGGAATGGTAGGTAAGTAAATGGAATGGTTCATAATCTTATGAAAAGGTTGATAAATATGTGATGTGTCTTATGAAATCCACTTATGTTATAAATGAATTTATATGTGATGTTGATGAAATTACTAATTTGTGAGTTTGATAGTGTTTCAATAGGCTTATACTAAGCTTAGGGTTTGGTTTTGGTTTATACTTATTTTATGAATGGTATTATAGAAATGCTTATACTAAGCACTCATTGCTTACATAGTTTCTTTTCTTTGTTTTATAGATTATGGAAAGCTAGATTTGGTTGGAAGCTCGTCGAAGACCTATCACACTGTAACATCCTAGATTAGGGGTTATGCGTTCATGCATAATTCATGAGTTAGTAGATTTTGGCAGTGTTTGGAAATGTAAGGAAATGTCTCGTAAGGAAATGACTTGGAAATGTAAGGAAATGCCTTGTAAGGAAATGACTTGGAAATGTAAGGAAATGTTTTGTAAGGAAATGACTTGGAAATGTAAGGAAATGTCTTGTAAGGAAATGACTTGGAAATGTAAGGAAATGTCTCGTAAGGAAATGACTTGGAAATGTAAGGAAATGTCTTGTAAGGAAATGACTTCGAAATGTAAGGAAATGTTTTAGAAATGTTAAGTTTTAAAAGTTTAAAAGAGGGAACGAAGGCAAGGTGGCCTTAAGAAAATTTATGGAGGAAATATGACATGAAATTGGGCTTGGAAAAGTGGCCTGGAGGTGCCCCTTAGGGCCTCTAGAAATGACGCCACATACAGGGGTATTGGGCCAAGGTTCGAGTCGCATGGGAAGCTAAAAATAGAAGTTTTATTTTCTTTGCAAGGATGGATGAGGTGGACGGCACATGGCTAAATTTTAGGAGTTTTATCCCTTTTATTTTATTTAAGGATAAAAGATGATAAATGAGGAATTATTCTTTAATTAGGAAAATAAGGGAGAAGTGATGGCCAACTAAGGGACTCTGAGTTTAATAATTTCAGCTAAGGATAGTTGCTGAATTATCTTTTATTTTAGGTGATAATTAAAGAGATAAAGCTATCAAAATAGAAGAGTGATGGCCAAGTAAGGGATTCTAAGTTAGTAATTTTTTACTACTAGAGGAAAAGAGGGCCATTCATTCTTTCTTTCAACTCTCTCCGCATTAATTCTCTCTAGCAAATAACTCCTCTCTTCTCTTTTATTTTTGCCAAGCCGAAATACCTTGTGCTCTAGCCTGAATCCTCCACCTTTATTCTTCTTTCTCTTTTCTTTCTTTATACCAATCAAAACGCTGAAATCAAGATTCTTCTAGCCTACATAGCCGAATATTATTAAAGGCTCAAGCAAGGATTGCCGATTCCTAAAGTAAGGGTAAGATCTCATTCGGTTTCATCTTTTTTTTTTTTTAAGATTTGCGAAATCTAGGACTAACCAATTAATATCTTGTTGTCGAAACTTTGAAGAGATCTTTCTGGATTTACTAAGTGTCGACTACAAGGAAGGAGAAGTTCTTTTCAGAAGGTACACCATAGGTAGTGTTCCCTAGTTATTCGGTGAGTTTTGGATTTAAAATCCACAAGGTAAGTGTCTATAGCATTCAGCCAAGGCCATGTTTGGTAAATATATGTGTTCATTAATTATTCAAAAGCAGAAACTAATCTATTCAAGTAATCTAGTGGTTGCCGATTTCAAGAAAGAAGGATACAAAGTTTTCGGCATTTGATTAGACATCAATCGGCACCAAGGTAGGTTTTAAGTGTACTAATCCTATTGGGATTTGGATTTATGGCCGAATGGTCTTCATTAAATTTCTAAGTGTTGGCCGAATGTAGGGACTTAAAAGATCTAAAGCGATAAGATCGGTTTTTCAGGATTTCAAGGAATTCATTAAGTTAATCAGGTGTGTACCCCACACTAACTTTTAATAAAATTAATGGCAAAATTTAATATGTGCATGTTTATAAGAATGTGAATGTGGCTAAGGTATCATGTTATGGTACAAAGTACCCAGGTACGTTTCCTACTTCTACTAGGATTATGAAATATGTTATATTTAACATGTGATAAGTGATAAGAATGTGAAATTTGGCATGTTAATGCATAATATATGATATGGGGCATATGGGTTATTGAAAAGGGGAAGTGAATGTGGTGACCTAAGACCACGATATCTGAATGTGGTGACCTAAGACCACGATATCTGAATGTGGTGACCTAAGACCACGATATCTGAATGTGGTGACTTAAGACCATGATATCTGAATGTGGTGACTTCGGTCACAATTATTTAATCTGGTGGCTATGCCACGAATATTTATAAGGGCGATGAGCACGTCGACTACAGCGACTGCCTTCGATGGTGTGTAGCGGATGGAGGGTTGACTTAGTAGTCCCCACGGTGTGCAGGTTGGTACGGGTGATGTGTAGTGGATGGCATCTAGGTTTGGGTTTGGGTTGCATCATTATTTTATCTGCTATATGAATTGATGTGTGATATGATTATATAAGCCTGGGCTATTAAATTTTAGTGTTGGTTACACATTGAGTCTGTTTGACTCACCCCGTTGTGGGAACATTTTTCAGGTGATGATCAGTAATGGACCGGGTCGGTAGGAGCTTAAAGGTGGCCATGCTTAGCAAGGAATTTTATTTGGACATTTTATTTTTATTTAAGTACTTTAAATTATTTGGGTTTATTTGATTTAATAAGGCCATAGTTGAACTATTTTACATTTATTTTATTTATTATGTTTACAAATTTTTATTAATTAAAGTTTAAGTAAATTTCTTTTAAACTAAACCCTAAATGTTTTGACACCTAAGATAAAGGGATTTTAATATAAGATAACCTTGTTTTCAACTCGAGCCCAACCCACCAGCAAACTATCTTCAAAACACATAGATTTCCAAAGTAATAAAAGAATTTTTAACCGGTTTACTTCGAGGAACATACCAGATTCGGTCCAGGCTCGTGGGCCAGGTTTGGGGTGTTTCAGTTTGGTATCAGAGCCCAGTTTCAAACTCTCGGCCTGAGGTTTAAGGCCCAAAACGTTTTCGAATCGAGCCCAAATAAGTTTTATAAAAATATTTTATGAAATCAGTAGGTTTTTCTGGCATGGCACCCAAGTCTCCGACCCGCAGTCCACCAGGTAAGTACCCTTATTGATAACGGTCCGTCTCGGGTTAGGAGGCGAATCGTTAATGTTGCCCGATCGTAAATTAGACAGTTTCTCGTTCAACTAACAAAAGGAATAATTTTATTGGAAATGATATCTTTGAAATGAAAAGATAGGTGATGGATTGAAATGGATACGTATTTGAAACAAGAAAGAACCTTTAATAAAAATTAAAGACCCTGAATCTTATAAGTTTCAAATTGATGGAATGAGTTTGAAATAAAACCGAGACCCACTATCTAGCGAGATAGGAACCAACGGTATGGTATTTCGAAATAAAACCGAGACCCACTATCTAGCGAGATAGGAGCCAACGGTATAGGTAGATGAACGCCACACCCGAAAGGATGATAAGTTCAAATAAGGAAAGAACGACGCCACTAGAAAACTAGATAACTCAATTCAAACCTCGAGAATTTAGGAGAGTGAATACTCACCAAAAGAAAATTTTCTTTCATTCAAATTCAAGTTCTTTTTACAAAATGAAATATGCAAAATATTTATAGGCTCTTTCTAATGATAGCCAAATAGGAGAAGCAATTAAAATAAAACACTTGAATTTATGTGGCCGTTCAACCTAAACTCCACCAAAGTTTGCTGCCACTTTCATTTGCCATAAGTAGCATTCGGCCAAGAGAAAGGCTAAATTCCTCCTAAGCTTGATGCCTTATGTCACTAGCATTTGCCATAGGTTGACTAAAATAATCTTCCACTATGCCGTCCATTCCTTCATATCCAACCATTATTTTCTTCTCCATTCTTCATGCCGTCCACCTTTGTGATCTCAATACTTTATTTCTTTGATTATTTTCATGCATGACATGATGCTTTGTCCTCCAATTGTGCCGTCCAATTCAAGCTCCATTTGCTCCAATTCCTTGCTTTGTTTTGCTCTATGCATGCTCCAACAATTGAATAAATAATTATCCCCCAACAACATTGTGTGCTTAATTATTTATTCTATAGTTTTCCATGTGCTTATTTTCATTTATTTATTTCAAGTCAAACATGCCACAATTATTTATTCCATGTGACTTATATCATTTTAATTGTTTATTCCATTTGTATCATGCTTTTCTTTTGCCGTCCAATGCTTTCAATTAAGAATTGTTTAATCTTCATTTTATGCTCCATTTCTTTTTTTGTTTATTCCTCTCCATAATATATTATCATGCCTTTGTTATTTTATTCAATCATGGCCTCCATAATATATTATCATGCCTTTGTCATTTTATTCAATCATGGCCTCCATAATATCCCACGCCACTTGTTCCATCATCATCCTTTGTGCTTCAATTGTTTATTTCATTAATCTCCCACCTGCACAATTAAATTCACAACTTTATTTCATAAATTTGGCAATAAGTTGAATTCAATTCGGCTAAAACATATTAAAATAATGTAATAACTTTAAAACACAATTAAACACATGAAATAATTAACACACATTAATAGATACATAAACTAAACTAAACAATTTTAATAAAGTCTTAAACAAGACATATTAAATTCGGCTATGACTAACACAAACACATTAAAATTTTAAAACTAGATCAACTTATAAATTCGGCTATGACTAACACAAACACATTAAAATTTTAAAACTAGATCAACTTAAAATTTAATTTAAAACATGCAAACAAATTAATTAAAGCTTGGACAAATTAATTTAGACACCAATTTAAATTATTAGGCCGTATTAATTTGGGTAAGAAATAATTAATTTGAGGACTCGATTTATTTAAAGCAATAAAATTTAAAAATTTGGAGTCGAGCTTCATCGATTTGAAAATTCGGTGGGTGCCCCGGGCGTGCCCGTATCACCTATCCATTGTGTGATTTATTGTATGATCTGTATGATCTGTAGAACGGTAGGAATGGAACGTAGAAATAGTATGATAAGTACTTGAACCCTAGGACTAGTTTACCCCAACAATTACATAAGACTTAATGCTTAATTAAACAAACCTATGACTAAGTCGCCGAGTTAAGGAGTGGTAACCCTTGTGCGCATGTCTAGGATTGGATCCGGAAGAGCCTGGTACTTAAGCAGTCCTAGTGACTCACCTCTCTCTTCATTTGAGTCCCCACAGTGCGTAGCTACGGTTCACCCTAACCAAGAGGACTCAGTCACAGGCTAAACGCAATAACTAAAACCTGAAAGGGAACTAGCCGTATTTTTATAAAAACCCTAGTTTTAAAACTCTAAAATTACCCTTTTAATTAGTGAGAACTATTTTTACAAAATTTTTTTGAAAAATTTTCGATTTATAAAAATTACTTAAATACCCCTGGTTATGAAATTACAAAAATGCCCTTGGCTTATAAAATGTCCAAACTACCCACAGTTTCAGCAAAATTTCCTTACTTAATAACAAGTCCAAAAACCCTAATTTACAAAATACCAAAATACCTTGATTTTGAAAAATTACGAAATTGCCCCTAACTTGGAAATTACCAAAATGACCCTAATTTCCAAAATTTTTGCAACAACACCGTTTTGGAAAACAAATTCTCAAAAAGAACCCCCAAGTTTTGCAAATTTTGAAATACCCCAGAATTATTAACACTTTACAAATTTATCCTGGTTTATTACCGAAATACCCTCGAGTTACAAAATTACCGAAATACCTTCGGATTTCAAAATTTCCAAAAATACCCCGAGAATGCAAAATTACTGAAATACCCTTATTGACAAAATTACCAAGGAACCTTATTTTGAAAAATTACGAAAATACCCCTATAGGACAAATTACGAAAATACCCCTGGGATAGGAATAAGGCAAAGAGTGTTCGAATAGTGAATGTGGGTGGTAGATACCACTGAATAATTATGTCTATGTTGATGAATGAATGTGCCTCTATTGAGGAATGAAGGTGTCTCTGTTGATGAATGTGAATGTGATTCTCTGAATTAGGATAGAAAACCTGAACGAAAACTGTGATTGATCGAAAGAACTACTCCTAAACTCCTTTCATAAAATTGTTCGCGGTTAATAAGTGGAAAAAAAATCTGATGCATAAAACTTTTTAATCAGATTAAATCGCGATGTTAGAAATGAGTTCTAGGGGACGTGAACTTAGAGACTGTACCTAGGAAGTATGATGGTTCTATTAAGATCAGAGTGTGCAGCATAAGCGTAGTGCGGTGAGTTAAGATGTACGATTATTCGTTAGTAAGTAATTTCGAGGACGAAATTATTTTTAAGGAGGGTAGAACTGTAACATCCTAGATTAGGGGTTATGCGTTCGTGCATAATTCATGAGTTAATAGATTTTGGCAGTGTTTGGAAATGTAAGGAAATGTCTCGTAAGGAAATGACTTGGAAATGTAAGGAAATGTCTTGTAAGGAAATGACTTGGAAATGTAAGGAAATGTCTTGTAAGGAAATGACTTGGAAATGTAAGGAAATGTCTTGTAAGGAAATGACTTGGAAATGTAAGGAAATGTTTTAGAAATGTTAAGTTTTAAAAGTTTAAAAGAGGGAACGAAGGCAAGGTGGCCTTAAGAAAATTTATGAAGGAAATATGAAATGAAATTGGGCTTGGAAAAGTGGCCTGGAGGTGCCCCTTAGGGCCTCTGGAAATGACGCCACATACAGGGGTATTGGGCCAAGGTTCGAGTCGCATGGGAAGCTAAAAATAAAAGTTTTATTTTGCTGCAAGGATGGACAGAGGTGGACGGTACATGGCTAAATTTTAGGAGTTTTATCCCTTTTATTTTATTTAAGGATAAAAGATGATAAATGAGGAATTATTCTTTAATTAGGAAAATAAGGAAGAAGTGATGGCCAAGTAAGGGACTCTGAGTTTAATAATTTCAGCTAAGTAAGGATAGTTGCTGAATTATCTTTTATTTTAGGTGATAATTAAAGAGATAAAGCTATCAAAATAGAAGAGTGATGGCCAAGTAAGGGATTCTAAGTTAGTAATTTCGGCTACTAGAGGAAAAGAGGGCCATTCATTCTTTCTTTCAACTCTCTCTCTGCCGAATTCTCTCTAGCAAATAACTCCTCTCTTCTCTTTTTTTTTTGCCAAGCTGAAATACCTTGTGCTCTAGCCGAATCCTCCACCTTTATTCTTCTTTCTCTTTTCTTTCTTTATACCAATCAAAAAGCCAAAATCAAGATTCTTCTAGCCTACATAGCCGAATATTATTAAAGGCTCAAGCAAGGATTGCCGATTCCTAAAGTAAGGGTAAGATCTCATTCGGTTTCATCTTTTTTTTTTAAGATTTGCCGAAATCTAGGACTAACCCAATTAATATCTTGTTGTCGAAACTTTGAAGAGATCTTTCAGGATTTACTAAGTGTCGACTACAAGGAAGGAGAAGTTCTTTTCCCGAAGGTACACCATAGGCGCGTGTTCCCTAGTTATTCGGTGAGTTTCGGGATTTAAAATCCACAAGGTAAGTGTCTATAGCATTCAGCCAAGGCCATGTTTTGTAAATATATGTGTTCATTAATTATTCAAAAGCCGAAACTAATCTATTCAAGTAATCTAGTGGTTGCCGATTTCAAGAAAGAAGGATACAAAGTTTTCGACATTTGATTAGACATCAATCGGCACCAAGGTAGGTTTTAAGTGTACTAATCCTATTGGGATTTGGATTTATGGCCGAATGGTCTTCATTAAATTTCTAAGTGTTGGCCGAATGTAGGGACTTAAAAGATCTAAAGCGATAAGATCAGTTTTTCAGGATTTCAAGGAATTCGTTAAGTTAATTAGGTGTGTACCCCACACTAACTTTTAATAAAATTTATGGCAGTATTTAATATGTGCATGTTTATAAGAATGTGAATATGGCTAAGGTACCATGTTATGGTACAAAGTACTCAGGTATGTTTTCTACTCCTACTAGGATTATGAAATATGTTATATTTAACATGTGATAAGTGATAAGAATGTGAAATTTGGCATGTTAATGCATAATATATGATATGGGGCATATGGGTTATTGAAAAGGGGAAGTGAATATGGTGACCTAAGACCACGATATCTGAATGTGGTGACCTAAGACCACGATATCTGAATGTGGTGACTTAAGACCACGATATCTGAATGTGGTGACTTTGGTCACAATTATTTAATCTGGTGGCTATGCCACGAATATTTATAAGGGCGATGAGCACGTCGACTGCAGCGACTGCCTTCGATGGTGTGTAGCGGATGGAGGGTTGACTTAGTAGTCCCCACGGTGTGCAGGTTGGTACGGGTGATGTGTAGCGGATGGCATCTAGGTTTGGGTTCGGGTTGCATCATTATTTTATCTGCTATATGAATTGATGTGTGATATGATTATATAAGCCTGAGCTATTAAATTTTAGTGTTGGTTACACATTGAGTCTGTTTGACTCACCCCGTTGTGGGAACATTTTTCAGGTGATGATCAGTAATGGACTGGGTCGGTAGGAGCTTAAAGGTGGCCATGCTCAGCAAGGAATTTTATTTGGACATTTTATTTTTATTTAAGTACTTTAAATTATTTGGGTTTATTTGATGTAATAAGGCCATAGTTGAACTATTTTACATTTATTTTATTTATTATGTTTACAAATTTTTATTAATTAAAGTTTAAGTAAATTTCTTTTAAACTAAACCGTAAATGTTTTGACACCTAAGATAAAGGGATTTTAATATAAGATAACCCTGTTTTCAACTCGAGCCCAACCCACCAGCAAACTATCTTCAAAACACACAGATTTCCAAAGTAATAAAAGAATTTTTAACCGGTTTACTTCGAGGAACATACCAGATTCGGTCCAGGCTCGTGGGCCGGGTTTGGGGTGTTTCACACACTATCCAACAGTCAAATCGGTAGTTTTTGAGCTCTTTGGCCAAGGTTTATAATGGCATGTATATGATGTTTTGTTATGGTATTTGGAGAGTGTGTAAATGGTAATTTGGTATGTTTGTGCCTTGATGTTTATGTATGATTGATGGACTTGAAATTCTTGTTAAATCCCTTTGACCACTTATAAGTGTTTGTATATAAGGCTATTATGGTATGTTTTGAATGGTTATATGTGGTATGTTTTAGTATCTATATAGATTAGGTTTGTATGCATGAAATGTAGTATATGGACATGTTTAAGTAAGTGTTTTTTGGATGTGATAAACCGTAAAAGTAACATATTTTAAGCCTACATTTAATATGGTTTTGGATGATTTATCCCTTGATTTAGGTAAAAAGGTGCTCTTAATCCTTTCTTTTCATGTCTTATACCCAGGAAAGCACCCGAGGATGAAAAGAACATAAAACGGGCCCAAAATAGAGTAAATAGGCCATATCATGAATTCGACACGGCCTAGCCCGGCGACCACACGGCCGTGCCACGCCTGACATCTAGTACACAGTCTCTCCCCCGATTCACACGGCCGTGCCTCAAGTTAGAAATCTAAACACGGCCTGTAGTCGAGCCATACGGGCGTGCTACATGGCCGTGCCTCTGTCGTCAGAATGAGCAATTTCAGTCGGAAAAGGATACTTGGGGAGAAAGAATCGCATTCCAAGAGCCTATATATATCCCCTAAGTACCACCTTTGAAGAGGCGTCAAAGCTAGGCCAAGGAGCCAAGCCGAGAAGGTCAGAATTAGGGAATAACGCGAAGATAGCCAGTTGATCCATCCCAAGAAGTTGGAATTATACTCAAGACAGCAGAATTCTCCTTCAAATCCTTCAGGGGGTTTTAGGATTTTCTTATGTTTTGTTTTATCTTTTCTCTTGTTATGTTTTGTTTATTCATTATGAACTAAACCCTTCAGATACCTGAAGGGGATGAAACCTAGATGGATCCTTTTATTTGCTTTTTAAGTTATATGATAATTACTTAGTTTGTTCTTAATTATGTTGCTTAATCCAAATCTAATGTGCTTAGGTGGAGGAGGAATAGACCCTGCCTAAGAGTAGATCTAACATAATTAAGCAGAGTTGATCGAACGCCTAGAGATAGGGTTACGAGATTTTACTAGATTAGGGTGAAACCTAATATGGGAGTCCATTGATCGATTTACTGCTATCCTAGGGGGTTATTATAAGCGAACGAGAGTTCCACTAATTAACCTAGGGTTAGACGTTATTCGCCTCGAGAGAGGGTTTAATATAGGTTAGGGAGTCTTATGGATCAAGCTAAGTAAAAGAATTCATATAAAATAAGTGAAGTCTAGGTGGATTCTTCCTGAAGGTGTCATCTTAATCAACTGAGTTTTCCTTCAAAGTTATTTTCCTATTCATCCTTTTTGTCTTTGTATCCTTAGTTTAGTCTTCGTCAATATAGTTAAAAGCAACTTCACTCTATTTCTAAGGCTAAATAATAAAGAGAAAGTTAGTATTAGTACTCTTAGTTCCTTTGGGTTCGATATCCGGTCTTGCCTAAGCTATACTACTGTTCGATTGGTACACTTGCCTTTAGTCGTTGTCAGAGTTAGTTTCCATGTTTTATCATTCTTTTATAAATTTTAAAGCTCTGATTTCAGCGATCAAGTTTTTGGCACTGTTGCCGGGGAACTAAAATATTAAAAAAACTCTATTTTTATTACTTAGCCATTATTTTTTTATTTAATTTATTTTTATTTTAGGATAAATTTTAATTTTGCTAATTTTTTCTTTCTTGCTTTTCTTTTCAGGTACCTTTAGTTTATGACTAGAAGAAACCCGAGAGGACCTTTGGTATACGAAAGTGATATTGAAGCTACCGCTCAAAGGAATCATCGGGAAACCAGGCAAGCCCTAAATTACACAGAAAGAGAGAAAGAAGATAGTTCCAATCCTACTGAAGGGATGGATGAAAACAACCCACCACCACACGATGTGGGAGATCGCAACGCTCCACATACAATCTTTGATTATGCGAAACCGCATTTAACAGGAGCAAAATCGAGTATTGTTAGGCATGCTATAGCTTCTAATAATTTTGAATGAAAGCCTAACATAATACAAATGATTCAATAGTTTGTTCAATTTGATGGTTTGCAGGACGAAGATCCAAACATGCATATAGCTAACTTTTTAGAGTTCTGTGATACCTTCAAAATAAATGGCATTTCTGATGATGCCATACGTCTTCGGTTATTCCTTTTTTCATTAAGAAATAAAGCTAAACAGTGGTTAAACTCATTACAACGAGGGTCAATCACTACATGGGATTAGATGATCGAAAAGTTTTTAATGAAATATTTTCCACCGGCCAAAACAGCCAAATTACAGAATGATATTTCTTTTTTTGTGCAGATGGATGTAGGGACATTATACGATGCATGGGAGAGATACAAAGATCTCTTGAGGAGGTGCCCACACCATGGCTTGCCCTTATGGCTACAAGTCTAAACATTCTACAACGGTGTAAACCCCTCAACAAGGCAACTGATTGATTCAGCCGCCGGTGGAACCCTAAACAACAAAAATCCAGAAGAAGCCTACGAGTTCAATGAGGAGATGTCATTAAACAATTATCAGTGGCAAGCTTCGAGGACAAAACCAATGAAATCGGCAGGAGTCTTCAACGTCGACACCATGACCATGCTATCAACGCAGCTTGAGATGATGAATAGAAAGCTTGATAGTTTATGTTCCTCGTAGGTACATCCAGTCATGCAGTGTGATGCAAGTGGAACTGTGGCGAATTTTGAGTACTCACATTACCAACCGGAAGCAGAGAACGAACAGATGAACTATATAGGTAACAATTTTCGATATAATAATAATCCTCATAGTAACACTTACAATCCAGGTTGGAGAAACCACCCAATTTTTGCATGGGGAGGTTAAGGCAATCAAAGAAATCAAGGGCAACAACCTCCTCAGAACTTCCAAAATTAGCCCTATCCACGAGAAAAGAAACCAACCTACGAGGAGGAATCAGAAAACATAGAAAAATGCATACAAGATATTGATAGAACCCTTAAAGATCAACAAGCGTTAATTGAAAAATTTACTGAGTTGTTTGGAGAACTCACTAAGGCAGTTGGAAATATGTATAAGATGATCTGTGGAAACCAAGCAGAAATTTTCCCTAAGGGAACAGAACAGGTAAAAGCAGTCACACTAAGAAGTGGAAAGGAATTAGGCAAACTGAAGAAACAAAGCCCAAACGAGAATAACAAAGCAAGAAATGAGGGAATGGAAGAGGTAACTCCATTACACAATGAGAACCACCAATCCCATATCCAACAAAGTTCAAGAAGGAACGAATTGATGCCCAATACGGTAAGTTTCTTGAACTTTTTAAACATATACATATTAACTTACCTTTCGTTGAAGCCATTTGTAATATCCTGAAATAGGGGTTAATTTTTATTAAATTATTTTGCATAAGTGTGGTCATTGTGGTGTTGATTGAGGAATTTTAGAGGCTAGTTATAAGCCGAGGAAGGCTAGAGAGCTATAGGAAAATTTTGTTTTTAAGAGTTAATTATGGAGAGCTAGGCTAAGGATGCCTTAAGAGAAGTTGTTGGGGATTTATGACATAAGAAATGCCTTGGTAAAGTGGCTGCAATGCGCCATTTAAGGGCCTAGAAATGACGCTTGGACAAGGGCCTTTGTTCGAATCCCGTTGGCGGCATGGGCGTGTTTTTATTTTGCTTTGCCGTTAAAACAAGGGGGAGCTAGGGAAAGAGGCCTTAAAAGAAATTCCGAGTGAATCATATCACAAACAGCGCCTTGGCAAAGTGGCTGAGGCGTTATCTGCAGCTTGCATCCAAGGGCTCCAACAGGTCGCGGGTTCGAACCATGTAGGCAGCAAATGAGTTGGGTTATTTTTTTTTTTTTGCATGTGACAGGAGTAGTGGACGGCATGTGGGGCTTTGAAGAGGTAAGGATAAGCTTTGGTTTTATTTTGAATATTCGGCTAGGATAATGGTGACTATATTTTATTTTATTTTTATTATTTTAATGGGTAAGATAAGAGATGATAAGAAGATAATGGTGGCCTTATTTTGTTTATTTTATTTTAGATAGGTAGATAAGAGATAAGTAGTAAAGGGGAAAAGGTGGGATAGGATAAATGGTTGGTTTATTTTATTTATTGTGAATAGGTAAGGATTAATTCAATTTATAATTAGACAATTGTAGATTTATGTGTTTATAATTTGAATGAGTAGTGTGGAGATAAAATAGGAGTTTATTATGGGATTTGAGAAGTGGCCGAAGGTGGGGAACTCTTGGGGTTGGTGTATTCGGCCATGAAGAGGTGATAGGTGCCAAAATTATTTAAAGGGGTTATAGGTGTTTTTGGGGTTCTTTTTCTTCCTCTTGGTGTGTGCCGAATTTCCTTAAGTGCAAGCATTCATATTTTGGCCGAAATTCTTTTACCTCTCCTCTTCCTCTTTATTTTTTTTTCTTTCAACCCAGAATCTATTTCTATTTCTTTGAAGCCGAATGCCTTTTTGTCAATAAGAACCATAGCTGAAACCTTATAGCCCCACTCTTGCGTTTTCTCTTCACCATTAAAGTGCCGAAACACTTATTTTCTTTGATAGTCGAATCTCAATTTTAGTGGAGGCCAATTCTTTGCAAAGCCAAGGGAATCCATTATTACGGGGAAAGTACAGCCTAGCGCAAAAGATCTTTCGAGATTCTTGTAGCCAACATTTGCTGAAGTAATCTTTCGGGATTTGATTCATTAAGGCAAGCCAAGGTAAGTGATGTAGTTTTGACCAAGGGCCCATTATTCATGGATTTAAGTATTAAACCGATTTTAACATATGACATATAGGGATCTCGACATCACTTGAAGCAAGGACCGATTTTGGGAGTTAGTTTAGTAAGGTCAGGAGGCTTGTGTTATTCGGCCATAGGCCATATTTGGGTTTAAATGTGACCGATTTGTATTATGGTTAAGTAGGGGGCAAGTCGGCAGAAGTAGAGCAAGTATTCGGGATTTGAATAAGTAAGGAGGATATCGACAGACATAAGGAAGTTCCGGGATCGTGTTAATTCAAGTAGCTAGGGATTTCGCTAAATAGTAAGGTGTGTGATTAACCCATTATTTTAGGGTTTATGTTATATTGTATGTGTTGTGTAAATGCTAATAATATAAAGTGACAATTATGAATGGATACCCCTTAAGGGGTATATCGAAAATCAGGTTAGTGTTAATTATTAAGAATGTGAATATGCCAATGAGAACGTGATTGTATGCCGAATAGCATGTGCATGCATTATTTTACTATGTTATGACATTATCATATGTTGCATGTGCATGGGATGGGATCGAAATGAAGGAAAGACAGGGTGTACATTTATGTACGTGGTCTAATGTTAGTCTTGTGCTACATTGGCGCTTGATGGTAGCTTTGTGCTTCATCAAGGGAGGTGTTGGCTAGGTGCCACATCTCGGCGGTTGATAGCTGTGTGCATCACCGTGGACTGATTGATATGTGGGATCACTTATGTGATCGGTGGCCTAGCCACGGCCTTAAGCAGCAGGTCTGCCAAGGTAAGATATGTGGATCACTATGTGATTGGTGGATTAGCCATGGCCTTGGGCAGCAGGTCTGCCAAGGTAGGTGTGATGGATGGACATTAGGTTGGGATGGGCTTCATAATTGCATAATATGATATGTGAATAAGTGTGGAAATGGGCCAAGCCCAGTATGTGGAAACATGTGGTTAATTACACTGTTATAAGAATGTGATATGGTTATGGGCCAAGCCCAAAATGTAAACTCTATGTGATGTGGATATGGACCAAGCCCAATAAGTGAAAGCATGTGATTAAGTTGCATTAATATCTGTTATATGAGGTATTATATGGTTCGACATATAGGTGGAATTCAGTGGTCTATTTGCACACTGAGTCTGTATGACTCACCCAATTTTTATAAAACCTTCCAGGTGATGCATGATGCTCAGACCGGGTTTCGAGTGGATACGAGGTGGCCCATGCAGAAGAAGTTGTTTTCATTATATAATAGAATTTATTAATTTTAGTATTTTATTGTATTTTTGAATAGTTATTTGTTGTAATAAGGGCCTTAAAGTATTAAAATTTGTCATGTTTAAGTTGGATTTATAAGTGGGATATTATTGTGTAAGTTTAATTTTAAAAGCTATTTAAATCTCAAAAGTCATATTAAAGTTTTGAATCCGATATTTTTTTATAACAGCTCGATTTTTACTTAGAATGTTTTTAAATTACGAAAATGTTTTATTAATGGCAACAAATTTTTAATGGTATTTACTTTTAAGTAAAGATTATTTCCAAACATTTTTCGCAGTGGCATTTCAAATTCGGTCGTTGTGAATGGGCCGGGTTTGGGGTGTTACAGTTTTGGTATCAGAGCCCGGTTCAAAACTCGACTTTGAGGGTTTAGGGCCCAAAAACATTTTCAAAATGGGCTTTCAAAAATATGGACTTTCTATGAAATTTTCAGGTTTATTCTGGCATTGCACCTGTATCTCCGGCCCGAAGTCCACCAGGTAAGTACCTCTGACTTTTGAAGTGATTTGATATGTGAACTGTATAGGTTTATGGGAACGTAGATTAGTATACTAGGATCTGTTGAACCCTAGGACTAGTCTACTCAAACACAAATGCATAAGACTTAAGGATTATTAAACAAACCTGTGATTAAGTCGCCGAATTAAGGTGTGGCAACTGTTGTGCGCATGTCTAGGAGTGGATTCAGTAAGAGCTTGGTACTTAAGTAGTCCTAGCGACTCACCTCCTCTTTACTCGAATCCTACCTGGTGCGTAGCTACGGTTCACCCTAACCAAGAGGACTTATTCACGGGCTAAACCCGATAATTAAAACCCGAAAGGGACTAGCCACATAGTTTTATAAAAACCCTAGTTTTAAAATCCCTAAATTACCCTTTTAATTGTAGTAAAAGATTATTGTGAAAATTTTTCCAAAATATATCTGATTTGCAAAATTACGAAAATACCCTTGTGTTGTAAATTACTAAAATGCCCCTAGATTAAATTTTTTTTTTCAAATTACCCTCGACTTTTATTAAAATATTCTTACTTTACAAAAATATCAGAAAATTCTATTTTGCAAAATGTTATGATACCTTGATTTGGAAAATTTATGAAACTACCCCTGATCGACAAAATTACCAAAATAACCCTGATTTTCCAAAACTTCTACCATGGTTCTGATTTGGGAAAATTTTCGAAGTACCCTCGAATTTTGGAAAATTTCAAAGTGCCTTGATTTATTAAAAGTTTTGAATTGACCTTGATTTATTACCAAAATACCCTTATAGGACAAATGACGAAATTACCCCTGGGTTGAGAAAGGAGAAGACGGCCATGGTAGCATGGTGAATGTTGTGAATGAATGTGACTCTCTGAATTAGAGTAGTGAACTTGAACTGAAACTTTGTTTGATCGAGAGAACTACTTCTGAATACTTTATGTCATAAAACTGTTCAGGGATAATAAGTGGAACAAAAGTACTAATACATAAAACTTTTTAATCAGATTAAATCGCGACGTTAGAAATAAGCTCTAGGGGACGTGGTCGTCGTGGACGTGGTCGAGGTAGGATGGCTGTATCGGAACCCGTTAGATCGGGTCAAGGGTTCGAGAATGAGGTACCACCACCACTACCAGCTTTTGGTAATGAGCAGCAAGATCAGACGGGGAATGATGCTGTATCGCAGGCAGTACTGCGAGTTCTTGAGATGGTGGCTGAAGCAGGTGGAAATATAAGAGCTAGGAAATCGGTACCCGAGCGACTCCGAGCCAATGGAGCTGAGGTGTTTCGAGGCGTATCTGGAGTGGCACCCAGTATGGCTGAGTATTGGTTGGAGGCAACCGTGCAAATTATGGATGATCTCGATTTAACCGCTGAGGAGAAAGTGAAAGGAATGGTGGCGCAGCTTCGCGATGAGGCATATCAGTGGTGGCTCACAGTTCGGGATGGTGCCACGGCTGAGGAACTCTCTTGGGAGTATGTTAGGGCGGCATACCAGAAGAAATATGTTGGTACTCATTATATAGATGCACAAAGGAAGGCATTTCTGGGGCTGGTTCAAGGGAACAAGTCCGTAGCGGAGTATGAGGCTGAATTCCTAAGGTTAGGCCGATATGCTCGAGGGGTAGTGGTGACGGAGCATGAGTGATGTGTCCGGTTTGAGGACGGACTGAGGGACGATCTGAGATTATTAATAGCTCCACAGTAGGAGCGGGAGTTCACTGTGTTGGTAGAAAAGGCTAAGGTAGCCAAAGGAATTAAGGACTCTGTAAGACAGAACAGAGATAAGGATAGGAACCGGGATAAGAGGAGCTTTGGACTGTCAGAATCGTCTGAGAACTTTCAGAAAAGACTGAGGAATTAGAATTCTGCTCGTGTTACTAAGCCAGCTACTGGAAATCCGGACCGTCCATGTGCTCAATGTGGAAGGTATCATGTTGGCGAGTGCTGGAATCGAGATCGAGAATATTTTAGGTGTAAGTCTAAGTCTCACTTGATTAAAGACTGTCCCCAGGATCCGAGTAGGGCTCGGACGATGAGGCCGAGGGTTATGAGCGGTAGGGTAGGAATGGTCGACAAGCGGCGAGAGAGGTCGTGGTGCGAACCATGGAGGAAATGGTTCGTAGAGGTCGTGGAGCATCGAGCGAGGTCTTTGAAGGTTCGGATGCAAGGCAGCCAAGGTTGGTTTATGCAGTCGGCCGTCGCGAGGATAGTGATGTGCCAGATATGACAACGGGTAAGTTCTTAATTTTGGGATACCCTTTTTATTACCTTGGTTGTTATAAAGCTATTTCATTCTTGCAATGCTAGTAAAGTGTATGAAACCTTGGATGTGAATTTTGAAAATTGGTGCATAGGAAATATGTTATCAGAGTGCGCAGCAGCAGCGTAGTGTGGTGAGTTAGATTGTACGATTGTTCGTTAGTAAGTAATTTTGAGGACGAAATTATTTTTAAGGGGGTAGAACTGTAATATCCTGAAATTGGGGTTAATTTTTATTAAATTATTTTGCATAAGTGTGGTCATTGTGGTGTTGATTGAGGAATTTTAGAGGCTAGTTATAAGCCGAGGGAAGGCCCGAGCTATAGGAAAATTTTGTTTTTAAGAGTTAATTATGGAGAGCTAGGCTAAGGATGCCTTAAGAGAAGTTGTTGGGGATTTATGACATAAGAAATGCCTTGGTAAAGTGGCTGCAATGCGCCATTTAAGAGCCTAGAAATGACGCCTGGACAAGGGCCTTGGTTCTAATCCCGTTGGCGGCATGGGCGTGTTTTTATTTTGCTTTGCCGTTAAAACAAGGGGGAGCTAGGGAAAGAGGCCTTAAAAGAAATTCCGAGTGAATCATATCACAAACAGCGCCTTGGCAAAGTGGCTGGGGCGTTATCTGCAGCTTGCATCCAAGGGCTCCAACAGGTCACGGGTTCGAACCATGTAGGCAGCAAACGAGTTGGGTTTTATTTTTTTTTTTGCATGTGACAGGAGTAGTGGACGGCATGTGAGGCTTTGAAGAGGTAAGGATAAGCTTTGGTTTTATTTTGAATATTCGGCTAGGATAATGGTGACTATATTTTATTTTATTTTTATTATTTTAATGGGTAAGATAAGAGATGATAAGAAGATAATGGTGGCCTTATTTTGTTTATTTTATTTTAGATAGGTAGATAAGAGATAAGTAGTAAAGGGGAAAAGGTGGGATAGGATAAATGGTTGGTTTATTTTATTTATTGTGAATAGGTAAGGATTAATTCAATTTATAATCAGACAATTGTAGATTTATGTGTTTATAATTTGAATGAGTAGTGTGGAGATAAAATAGGAGTTTATTATGGGATTTGAGAAGTGGCCGAAGGTGGGGAACTCTTGGGGTTGGTGTATTCGGCCATGAAGAGGTGATAGGTGCCGAAATTATTTAAAAGGGTTATAGGTGTTTTTGGGGTTCTTTTTCTTCCTCTTGGTGTGTGCCGAATTTCCTTAAGTGCAAGCATTCATATTTTGGCCGGAATTCTTTTACCTCTCCTCTTCCTCTTTATTTTTTTTTCTTTCAACCCCGAATCTATTTCTATTTCTTTGAAGCCGAATGCCTTTTTGTCAATAAGAACCGTAGCCGAAACCTTATAGCCCCACTCTTGCGTTTTCTCTTCACCATTAAAGTGCCGAAACACCTATTTTCTTTGATAGTCGAATCTCAATTTTAGTGGAGGCCAATTCTTTGCAAAGCCAAGGGAATCCATTATTAAGGGGAAAGTACAGCCTAACGCAAAAGATCTTTCGAGATTCTTGTAGCCAACATTTGCTGAAGTAATCTTTCGGGATTTGATTCATTAAGGCAAGCCAAGGTAAGTGATGTAGTTTCGACCAAGGGCCCATTATTCATGGATTTAAGTATTAAACCGATTTTAACATGTGACATATAGGGATCTCGACATCACTTAAAGCAAGGACGAATTTCGGGAGTTAGTTTAGTAAGGTAAGGAGGCTTGTGTTATTCGGCCATAGGCCATATTTGGGTTTAAATGTGACCGATTTGTATTATGGTTAATTAGGGGGCAAGTTGACAGAAGTAGAGCAAGTATTCGGGATTTGAATAAGTAAGGAGGATATCGACAGACATAAGGAAGATCCGGGATCGTGTTAATTCAAGTAGCTAGGGATTTCGTTAAATAGTAAGGTGTGTGATTAACCCACTATTTTTCGGGTTTATGTTATATTGTATGTGTTGTGTAAATGCTAATATGTGCAGTGACAATTATGAATGGATACCCTTAAGGGGTATATCGAAAATCAGGTTAGTGTTAATTATTAAGAATGTGAATATGCCAATGAGAACGTGATTGTATGCCGAATAGCATGTGCATGCATTATTTTACTATGTTATGACATTATCATATGTTGCATGTGCATGGGATGGGATCTGAATGTGAAGGAAAGACAGGGTGTACACTTATATACGTGGTCTAATGTTAGTCTTGTGCTACATTGGCGCTTGATGGTAGCTATGTGCTTCATCAAGGGAGGTGTTGGCTAGGTGCCACATCTCGGCGGTTGATAGCTGTGTGCATCACCGTAGACTGATTGATATGTGGGATCACTTATGTGATCGGTGGCTTAGCCACGGCCTTAAGCAGCAGGTCTGCCAAGGTAAGATATGTGGATCACTATGTGATTGGTGGATTAGCCACGGCCTTGGGCAGCAGGTCTGCCAAGGTAGGTGTGATGGATGGACATTAGGTTGGGATGGGCTTCATAATTGCATAATATGATATGTGAATAAGTGTGGAAATGGGCCAAGCCCAGTATGTGGAAACATGTGGTTAATTACACTGTTATAAGAATGTGATATGGTTATGGGCCAAGCCCAATGTGTGAACTCTATGTGATGTGGATATGGACCAAGCCCAATAAGTGAAAGCATGTGATTAAGTTGCATTAATATCTGTTATATGGGGTATTGTATGGTTTGACATATGGGTGGAATTCAGTGGTCTATTTGCACACTGAGTCTGTATGACTCACCCAATTTTTATAAAACCTTCCAGGTGATGCATGATGCTCGGACCGGGTTTTGAGTGGATACGAGGTGGCCCATGCAGAAGAAGTTGTTTTCATTATATAATAGAATTTATTAATTTCAGTATTTTATTGTATTTTTGAATAGTTATTTGTTGTAATAAGGGCCTTAAAGTATTTGAATTTGTCATGTTTAAGTTGGATTTATAAGTGGGATATTATTGTGTAAGTTTAATTTTAAAAGCTATTTAAATCTCAAAAGTCATATTAAAGTTTTGAATCCGGTATTTTTTTATAACAACTCGATTTTTACTTAGAATGTTTTTAAATTACGAAAATGTTTTATTAAAGGCAACAAATTTTTAATGGTATTTACTTTTAAGTAAGATTATTTCCAAACGTTTTCCACAGTGGCATTTCAAATTCGGTCGTTGTGAATGGGTCGGGTTTTGAGTATTACACCATTTCACAGATGCCGAAGTATGCAAAATTCTTAAAGGAACTCTTGACGAATAAACGAAAACTTGAAGAAGTATCAACGGTGAAACTCAACGAAGAGTGTTCAGCCATTCTCCAAAATAAGCTACCAACCAAATTAAAAGACCCAGGAAGTTTTACTATCCCTTGTTTAATTGGTAGTTTAAATATTAAGAAAGCACTAGCTGATCTAGGTGCTAGTATAAATTTAATGCCTTATAAAATGTTTAAACAACTAGATCTTGAGGAACCAACACCCACTAGGATGAGTATTCAGTTAGCAGATAGATCCATTAAATATCCTAGAGGAGTTATCGAAGATGTCTTGGTAAAAATTGACAAATTCATTTTCCCAGTAGATTTTGTTGTGTTAGACATGGATGAAGACATTAATGTTCTTTTAATCTTAGGGCATCCATTTTTAGCCACTGCTAGAGCCGTTATTGATGTAGGTAATGGTAAACTCGCGCTAAGGATAGGTGATGAAGAGATTATTTTTCAAATTTATGATGCCATGCGATATTCTAAGGAGCAAGATGATTCATGTTATTTTGTTAATACTACTGGTCACATCATTCAAAATTCATTACAGGAAATCATACATGACGACACGTTGGAACTGTGCCTGGCTCAAGAAGAGGGGGAAGAAGATGAAGACGATGAGTTGAATCTGAATACTTCATCATCCAGAAAAATGAAAGAAGAAAGCATTGAAAATGATAACGAAATAAAACAAAAACCCTCTATCGAAGAGCCACCCAAATTGGAATTAAAACAGTTGCCAAAACACTTAGAATACGCATTCCTTGGGGACAATTCTATGCTACCGGTAATTATCTCTTCAGAACTAGAACCCAAGGAAAAAAAAGAGCTGATAAAAGTACTAAGAGAACACAAAAAAGCCATAGCTTGGAAAATTTCTGACATCAAAGGAATAAGCCCAGCATTTTGCACCCACAAAATTTTAATGGAAGAAGAATATAAGCCGTGTGTTCAAAGCTGAGGTAATTAAACTTCTAGATACAGGAATAATTTATCCTATTTCTGACAGTACTTGGGTAAGTCCTGTGCAGGTAGTTCCAAAGAAAGGAGGAATAACAGTAGTACCCAATGAAAAGAAAGAGTTGATTCCCACAAGAACAGTTACAGGTTGGATAGTCTGTATTGATTATAGAAAACTGAATGATGCCACCAGAAAAGATCACTTTCCTCTACCCTTCATTGATCAAATGTTGGAAAGATTATCTGGACATATGTACTATTGCTTCTTGGATGGACTTTTTGGTTACTTCCAAATCCCCATAGCTCCTGAAGATCAAGAAAAGACGACATTCACATACACATACGATACGTTCGCTTATCGTAGAATGCCTTTTGGATTATGTAATGCTCCTTCTACTTTTCAGCGTTGCATGTTAGCAATCTTTGACGAACTCGTGGAAGACATCATGGAGGATTTTATGGATGATTTTTCGGTATTCGATGATTCTTTCCATCTCTGCCTTAAAAATTTAAAACGAGTTCTAAAGAGATGTGAGGAAACAAATCTTGTCTTGAATTGGGAAAAATGTCATTTTATGGATAGAGAAGGAATTGTGTTAGGGCATAAGATTTCTAGTAAAGGGATTGAGGTAGATGAAGCAAAGGTTGAAGCTATAGAAAAATTACCTCCACCTAGTTCTGTTAAGGCCATTAGAAGTTTTTTAGGACATGCAGGATTCTATAGAAGATTTATTAAGGATTTTTCTAAAATAGCTAAGCGTTTGACAAAATTACTAGAAAAAAATGTTCCTTTTAATTTCAGTCATGAATGTTTAGATGCATTTAATATCCTTAAGGATAAACTAATAAATGCGCTGATTATAATTGCACCTGATTAGAACTTACCCTTTGAACTAATGTGTGATGCAAGTGATTTTGCAGTAGGTGCAGTTTTGGAACAACAAAGAGACAAGCATTTTCAGCCAATTTATTATGCTAGTAGAACACTAACACCCGCGCAAGAAAACTACACCACCACAGAGAAAGAATTGCTAGCTGTAGTTTTTGCTTTTGATAAATTTAGGTAGTATCTAATATTATCCAAAGTTGTCATTTATACCGACCATTCAGCACTTCGTTACCTTTTAAACAAATCTGATGCAAAACCTAGACTCATACGATGGATTTTACTCTTACAGGAATTCGACTTAGAAATATAAGATAAGAAAGGAGCTGAGAATCTTGTAGCGGATCATCTTTCTAGACTTGAAAATCTACACACCAAAGAGCTCGACGAAGGTGAAATAAATGATTTGTTTCCAGAAGAACAACTCTTTTCTATATCACATTCTAAGGTACCATGGTTGGAAAATATCGCGAATTATTTAGCAGCTAACATCTTACCAAGAAAATTAACACATCACCAAAAGAAGCGATTCTTTACTGATGTGAAAAATTATTTTTGGGAAGATCCTTTTCTTTTCCGCATTTGTGCAGATCAGGTAATTTGAAGATGTGTTACAAAGACAGAAGCAAACAAAATCTTGGAGCATTGCCATTTAGGACCATCCGGAGGACACTACAGTGGTGTTAAGACAGCACACAAAATACTCGAATAAGATTTTTATTGGCCCACTCTATTTAAAGACGCCAACAGGTATGTTACCTCGTGTGATAAATGCCAACGAATAGATAATATTTCTAAACGAGATGAAATGCCTCAAACATATATGTTATCATGTGAAATATTTGATGTATGGGGTATTGATTTCACGGGACCGTTTCCTAATTTATTTGGAAACAAGTACATCATAGTGGCAGTTGATTACATGTCAAAATAGGTAGAAGCAGAAGCTTTACCTACCAATGACGCTAGGGTAGTAGTCAAGTTCCTCAAGAAAATATTTTCTCGATTTGGCACACCGAGAGCCATCATTAGTGATAGAGGTACGCATTTCTGTAATATTCAATTTGAAAAAGTCCTAAAAAAATATGGAGTACACCACAGGACAGCCACCCCTTAACACCCCCAAACCAGTGGACATGTTGAGGTAGCAAACCGAGAGCTTAAACGCATTCTAGAAAAAACAGTTGAATCAAATAGAAAAGATTGGGCAGTTAAAGTAGATGACGCCTTGTGGGCATATAGAACTGCAGTTAAAACACCTCTAGGAACATCCCCATACAAACTTGTATACAGAAAAAGCTGTCATCTACCATTTGAATTAAAACACAAAGCTTTTTGGGCAATAAAATTCTTGAATTCTTATCCTAAAATTTCAGGTAGAAAGTGAATGATGTAGATGAACGAGCTGGACGAATGGAGAACAGACACATACGAAAATTCAAAACTATACAAGGAAGCAACGAAGCGATGTCATGATGATCATCTCAAAAGATCGAGACAATTTAAAGTAGGAGATCTGGTTCTATTATACAATTCGAGGCTTAAATTATTCCCTGGAAAACTAAAGTCAAGGTGGACAATTTTTTCGTGTGGCACCATCGAGGTAACTCACTCCACGAAAGGAACTTTCAAGGTAAATGGACACCGACTTAAAATCTATAATGGTGCAGATTTAGGCGATATGAGAGAGGAGCTTAGGCTCCACGAACATTCTTTCAGAACTGAAAACAGGGAAAGTCTAACTTAAGATTATAAACAAGCGCTTCTCAGGAGGCAACCCGAGCACTAACTAAAACTAACAAATTAAATCCACTTGTTAACCACACTAAATTAGTTCAATTGCATGCAAGTGTTCCAAGCACGCCCTCGACACGGAAATAAGACCACGGGCGTACTAAGCACCGTGCCTAAACAGGGTAAAAATTTCTTCGATGACACGGGCCCAACACGGCTGTGCCGCATAACCGTGTGAAAATTCTGAAGATAGTGACTTGTTATACACGGGCTACATACACTCGTGGGACCTCACTGTGCCTATCGTTTACTTTGCCAAGCACGGGGGTGCCAAAGAGACACACGGCCATGCCACGAATCCTGAACGCGCCTAATCCTGAAAAACGCGAAAAACACGGGCGATTTCAAAATGACATGGGCATGTCGACAAACCGTGCCCCCTCCCCTATAAATAAAACTAACCATCATCTTCCCCAAAAATAAACCCTAAATCAGATTTAAATCCCTCTTCTCCCTAACTCTGACCAACAACCACTCCCCACCCCTAAAACCCACCTCCCCTCAACTTTTCCTTCCAAAAACACAGCCAAAACTTTCCGCACGGCCGTACCACAGTCGTGTCACCCAGCCACACGCCCACTCCACCGCCGTGCCCACACCACAAACCCAGCAACACCGCCGTGTGCGCCGTCCGTGCCCGTCATTCGCCACCAATTCTGGTTCCTTTTTTCTTAAAATCTTCTTTCCATTTTTGTATATTTATCCTTTTTGTCATTTTGTGTTTAGATTAGACTATTTCTTGTTTAGTTTATACATATTCTTGACCTAGTTCATTTTTTTAATTTTTCTTTGTCTTTCTTATTACTTTATTTTGCTTATATAATTTTCAATTGTATGATTTTCAATGTTTGATTCATCTTTTTTTTAATGCATGATTAGAATCGGTTGTTGCAGGATTATTCTGTTCTTGGAGAATTAATGCTTTGATATTAGTACAATTCAATTGTGAAATATTACAATATATTGTTTGAACCAGAAAACTTGCTTTACATTTGATTTTTAGGAATATGTCGTCGTCACGAATTAAACGAGCTGTCCCAAGCAAGAAACAGAAAGGACCCGGATCCTCTTCTACAAGCGCCAAACTTAGACACCCATTTCTCCGTTTTCCACAAGCTGCTCAAGAGGACCGGTACAAAGCCATCAGGGATAGGCCAATAGGCACTGGATGACGAATTGATTGGGAAGCCCTCGGACAAGTAGGGCTTGTTACTGATATCCAAGCACTACTGTCGACTGATCGATAAGAAACCTTCTTCGCAATTAATGAGCCTACATACCTTGAGCTTACACTCGAGTTCTGCTCCACATTCACGCTACAAACGGTGATGGCTCAATTCGACGACCCAGGCACCATACAATTCTGTCTTTGTAACATCCGGGATTTTGGGCTTATGAATTATTGTTGAATTTTGTGTGGAAGCATGCCTATGTGTATTAGAAATATGTTATGTGAATTTTGAGAACCTTAGAATATAGAAGAATGCCTTAGGAAATATTAAGTTTTAAGTTTTAAGAGGAAGCTAAGCTTGATAGGGCCTTAAGAAAATTAGTAGGGGAATTATGACACAAGAATGGGCTTTGTTAAGAGTGGCAGGAGGCGCCACTTAAAGCCTCTGTAAGTGACGCCACAAGCATGTACAAATGGGCCAGGGTTCGAGTCACAAGGGAAGCAAAATAAGAGCTTTTATTTTGCGGCAACAAAGAGGAGTAGTGGACGGTATTGGGAGACTGAGGGAGGAGTTTTAGATGTGGCTAAATCCTTTTAAAATTCGGCTAAAGGGTGGTGATAATTATGGATTTATTTTAAATATTTTTAATAGGTGAAAAAGAGAGAAAATAAGAGAAAAGGAAGGGATGATATAAGGGAAAGAGGGTGGCCGGCCTAGGGACTCTCTTAAGGTGAATTTCGGCCAAGTTAGTAAGGGGGTATAGCCAAATTTCATTAAGCACTCTAGCCTCTTTTTTGATTACTCTTTTCTCTCCAAAACCTTCACTTTTCTTCTTCTTTTTACAACTCAATCAAAAGCCGAAGATAGTTTCAAGACTATAGCCGATTTGATCATAGCAAGCCGAATCTATAACCCCTTGTTATCCTCTTCTAAAGCCGAACACACAAGTGAATCCTAGCCGATTATTCACTAAGCCTTAAAGCTGAATCTCTCAGTGGGTTCAGCAAGGAGCAGTCGATTTCTGTAATAAGGGTAAGGGTCAACTATCGAATCTTTTCTTCCTTTCTTTAGCCAAAAGATGGAATCTATCCCCATTAAATGTGCTTGGCCGAAACTATGAAGGAAGTTTCGGGATTTCTTTTGGTAGCCGATTGAAAGGGGGGAGATCTTCGGGATTTCTAATCTAAGGTAAAGTTTGGTGTTAGGCTAAAGGCCATTTATTAAGTTCACTAAGTGATTGGAAAGCGAATCTAACAAAGGTTATGCAGAGATTTCGACATCTCCATAGCAAGTAACAATTTTAGGATTTAGATTCACAAGGCAAGTGCATATGACATTCGGCCAAGGCCTATTTAGTGTGTCAGATACTATTTCTTAATTGTTTAAAAGCCGAAACTAATCAGTTAAAGTGATCTAGTGATAGTCGATTACAAGGGGGAAACATCACGGCATTTCGGGATTTGATTAGTAATTAAATCGGCAGCAAGGTAAGGTTATGGGTTGTGATAATCCTTCAGGATTTGATTATTTAGCCGAATGGCTCTTTGCTAACATGTTTGGGGTTGGCTGAATATAGGAACTAGAGGTCTAAAGCATTAGATCGGGATTTTTGGGAATTCAGTGAAAGCGTTAAGTAAATCAGGTGTGTACCCCACACTGAATCTTGATTGATTTACGGTATTATTTTAATAAATGTGTTAATAAAAATGTGTTAGATGTGGCTAAGGGTACCATGCAATGGTACAAAGTACTCAGGTACGTTAACCTACTACTACGGTGGTTATAATATTATGAATATCTGTTATGGCACGTAGGTGAATATTGATAAGAATGTGAAATAGGAAAATGGCATGATATCCGCATGTTTTGTATGACATGGGGCATATGGGTGATTATGAAAGGGGAAGTGATCTGGTAGTTTTTACCACAACATCTGGTGACTTCGGTCACATAATCTGAATGTGGTGACTTATGTCACAAAATATATTATCTGGTGGCTATGCCACAAATTTATAAGGGCGATGTGCAAGTCGTGCATGCATGCGCGCTTCGCCGATGATGTGTAGCGGATGGAGGGTCGACTTAGTAGTCCCCACGGTGTGATGGTTGGTACGGGTGATGTGTAGCGGATGGCTATCTAGGTTTGGGTTTGGGATTGCATCATCATTATATTTGCTATACGTATGAATTTGTATGCCTAAATTTTTGGGACTTAGTGTTGGTTATACACACTGAGACTGTTTGACTCACCCCGTTGTGGGATATTTTTCAGGTGACACTCAGTAATGGACCGGGTCGGCAGGAACTTGATGGTGGCCATGCTCAGCTCAGTGATTTGTTATTTTGAGACTTTATGTTTTCAATTTGACCCAAATCAAATTTTCTCTAAAAGTCACCCAAAGTTTCCAAGGTAACTAATGAATTTTGAAATTGTTTTACTCAAGGAACATACCAGATCCGGTCAAGGCTCGTGGGCCAGGTTTAGGGTGTTTTAGCTTGGTATCAGAGCCCAGTTTTAAACTCTTGGCCTTGGGTTTAAAGCCTATAACTTTTCAAAATTAAGCCCAAATGAATTTTGTGAAAATTTTTGTGAAATGAGCAGGTTTTTTGGCATGGCACCTAAGTCTCCGACCCGAAGTCCACCAGGTAAGTACTCCTAACTGTTGTGTGATTTATAGTATGATTTGTAGAAGGGTATATCGGGAACGTAGATTAGCATAGTAAGTTATTGAACCCTAGGATTAGTTTTCCCCAACATAAGAATTACATAAGACTTAATGCCTAATTAAACAAACCTGTGGCTAAGTCACCGAGTTAGGTTGTGGCAACCATTGTGCGCATGTCTAGGATTGGATTCAGGAAGAACCTGGTATTTAAGCAGTCCTTGTGACTCACCTCCTCTTCGCTCGAATCCTACCTGGTGCGTAGTGACGATTCACCCTAACCAAGAGGACTTACTCATGGGCTAAACTCAATAATTAAAACCCGAAAGGGACTAGCCGTATTTCTATAAAACCCTAGTTTTAAAATCACCAGATTGCCTCTTTGAATTGTAAAAAAAAAAATTGAAAGTTTTCTCGATTTACAAAAATTACCTAAGTACCCCTGGTTGTAAAATTACTAAAATGCCCTTGGTTTGAAAAATTTTAAATTACCATACTACCCTCGACTTTTACTAAGATATTTTTTTTTCAAAATACCAGAACCCCTATTTTGCAAAATATTAAAATACCCTGATTTGGAAAATTTACGAAATTACCCCTGATTTACAAAAATTACCAAAATGACCCCGATTTCCAAAATTTCTGCCATACCTCTGATTTGGGAAAATTTTCAAAATACCCTCGAACTTTGGAAATTTCAGAGTGCCTTGAATTATTAAGATTTTCTAAATTGACCCCGGTTTATTACCAAAATACCCCTGTAGGACAAATTACGAAAATACCTCTGGGATTAGAACAGACGAAGATATTTGAGTGATGAATGTGTGTGTAGTAGATACTATCGAATGATTGTGTTTCTCTGAATTAGGGTAGAAAACTTGGAACAAAAACTTTGATTGATCGAAAGAACTACTACTAAGCTCCTTTTCATAAAATTTTTTCGCGGATAATCAGTGAAACAAAATACTAGTGCATAAAATTTCTTAAATCAGATTAAAGCGCGATCGTAGAGATGAGTTCTAGGGGACGTGGTCGTAATGTGCGAGGACGTGGTAGAGGCAGAATAACCGTATCGGAACCCGTTAGATCGGGTCAGGGGTCCGAAAATGAGGTACCACCACCCCCACCACTAGCGGTTGGAGTTGAGCAGCAAGATCGGACGGGGGATGATGCAGTATCGCAGGCGGTGCTGCGAGTCCTTGAGATGGTGGCTGGAGCAGGTGGAGGTATGGGAGCTCGAAAATCTGTACCCGAGTGACTCCGAGCCAATAGAGCTGAGGTGTTCCGTGGCGTATCTGGTGTGGCACCCAGTACGGCTGAGTATTGGTTGGAGGCGAAAGAGCGAATTATGCATGAGCTCGATTTAACTGCTGAGGAGAAACTGAAAGGAATGGTGTCTCTACTTCGCGATGAGGCATATCAATGTGGCTCACAGTTCGGGATGGTGCCATAGCTGAGGATCTCACTTGGGAGTATGTTAAGGCCGTGTACCAGAAGAAGTATGTTGGTACTAGTTATACTGATGCGCAGAGGAAGGCATTTCTAGGGCTGTTTCAAGGGAACAAGTCCGTAGCGGAATATGAGGCTGAATTCTTAAGGTTGATCCGGTATGCTCGAGGAATTGTGGCTACGGAGCATGAGCGGTGTGTCTGGTTTGAGGATGGACTGAGGGATGATCTAAGGTTATTGATAGTTCCACAGCAAGAGCGGGAGTTTGCTGTGTTGGTGGAAAAGGCTAAGGTAGCTGAGGGGATTAAGGACTCGGTGAGGCAAAATACAGATCGGAATAGGCAGAAGAGAGGTTTTGGATCATCTGGGTCGTCTGGAAATGTGCAAAAGAGGCCTAGAGTTGATGGGCCGCAAGGTCAGCAGGCTGTGACAGGAGGGCAGTATCGTACTTGTACCCAGTGTGGGAAGATGCACCTATGAGAGTGTTGGAAGAAGACAGGAGGATGCTTTAAGTGTGGGTCCAAGGAACACATGATCAAGGGCTGTCCTATTAAGATAGATGGGAGCCGACCGACGGGTCAAGGTTCTAATCAGGTTGGAAGAGCTGGACAGCAGCCTCAGCGAAGTCATGGTCCGAATGGTAGAGAAGCGGTCTTTGGAAGAGGACGTGGAACACCGAGCGAGAGGTGTTGGTATCATCGAGGCTAGCAGTAGGGTCCGGTGTATCACGATGAGTCGGAGGGGGAGGATAGAGCGCGCGAACGTCATAACCTAACGCGTTCCTTATAGCGAACAAGCCTTATTTTGCTTTGATTGATGTTGGCTCTACCCATTCTTATGTTGCATGTAGAGTAGTTGAAACTCTAGGCATAGCCTCTGAACTTTCTAATAGGGAGATGACTGTAGTGAGCCCGTTAGGTTAAACTGTGATGGTGAATAAGATCTTTCGGAGTGTACCTCTAGAGATTCAGGGAGTGGTATTTCCTGCCAACTTGATGGAACTACCCTTTGGAGAATTCGATCTCATATTTGGCATGGATTGGCTAGTGGAACATCGATCTGTATTGGATTGCGCAGCTAAGCGAATGGAGTTAAGGACCTCGGAGGATGAGACGATAATTATGATAGGAGAAAGAAAAAACTACTTATCTAACGTAGTCTCGGCTTTAAAGGCTGATAAGATGGTTTGGAAAGGGTGCAAGGCATTTTTGGCTTTCGTTAGTGCGTTGGATGCAAAAGAAGGGGGAGTTAGTGGAGTTGGAACCGTAAGGGAATTTGTGGATGTTTTTCTGGAGGAGTTACCTGGAATACCCCCGAATAGGGAGGTGGAGTTCAGAATTGATTTGCTACCGGGTACAGCTCCTGTATCAATTGCCCCGTATCGAATGGCACCAAAGGAGTTGGTTGAGCTCAAGGCTCAAATCTAAGAGCTGCTGGATCGTGGGTTTATCCGACCCAGTGTGTCTCCATGGGGAGCACCAATCTTGTTTGTGAAGAAGAAAGACGGAACTATGCGTATGTGCATAGATTATCGTCAGTTGAATAAGCTAACCATCAAGAATAAGTACCCTCTGCCAAGGATAGACGACTTGTTCGATCAGCTTAAGGGGGCCGCGGTATTCTCAAAGATCGATTTAAGGTCGGGATATCATCAATTGAAGGTAAAGGAGGCAGATATCCATAAGACAGCTTTTCGGACAAGATACGGCCATTATGAGTTCTTAGTAATGCCGTTCGGGTTGACGAACGTCCCAGCCACGTTCATGGATATGATGAACCGGGTTTTTCAACCTTACTTGGATCGGTTCGTCGTTGTATTCATCGACGACATCCTAGTATACTCCAAGTCTAAAGAGGAGCATGATAAGCATCTCCGGGTTGTGTTGCAAGTGCTGAGGGAGAAAAAGCTTTATGCCAAATTTAGCAAGTGTGAATTTTGGCTGAAGGAAGTTGCGTTCTTAGGACATGTAGTGTCTGCCAAAAGGAATAAGGGTGGATCCTAGGAAGATTGAGGCAGTGCTAGATTGGAAACCACCTAAGTCTGTGGCTGAGGTTCGTAGTTTCTTGGGTTTAGCAGGCTACTACAGAAGGTTCGTGGAAGGGTTCTCATCGATAGTCGCACCTTTAACAAAGTTGTTAAGAAAGGAAGTACCTTTCGTATGGACAGATAAGCAACAGGAAAGCTTTGAGAAGCTTAAGAGGGTTTTGACTGAAGCTCCGGTTTTGATTCAGCCGGAGGCAGTGAAGGATTTTATGGTCTACTGTGATGCTTCTCACATAGGATTGGGATGCGTACTGATCCAAGACGGGAAAGTAGTCGCTTATGCATCTCGACAACTAAGGCCACACGAGGTTAACTACCCGACGCACGATTTGGAATTGGCGGCAGTAGTCTTTGCTCTTAAGGTGCGGAGGCATTATCTATATGGAGAAAAGTCAGTAATCTACACAGACCACAAGAGTCTTAAGTATTTGTTGACTCAGAAGGAGTTGAATCTGAGACAGCGAAGGTGGGTGGAATTATTAAAGGACTACGATTGTTCCATAGAGTATCACCCAGGCAAGGCGAATGTAGTGGCGGATGCCCTAAGTCGGAAAGTAGTGTCGGATTTGAGGGCGATGTTCGTACATCTGAGCTTGTATGATGATGGAAGTTTGCTGGCAGAATTGCAAGTTAAGCCGACGTGGTTGAATGAGGTGAAAGAGGGACAGCTGGCAGACGATGATTTAAGTGCTAAGTTGCGGCAAGTGCAAAGTGGGGAGTTAGAGGATTATGGTGTTAACAGCGATGGAGTGTTGTGTTTTAAGGGTAAGGTCTGTATGCCTAAGAATAAGGAGTTAAGGCAGAGAATACTTCAGGAATCGCATAGTAGCCCTTATGCTATGCATCCTGGAGGTACTAAGCTGTAAAGGGATTTAAGGGAACAGTTTTGGTGGCCTGGTCTTAAGTGAGAAGTTACAGAGTTTGTGGGGAAATGCTTGACGTGTCAGCAAGTTAAGGCTGAACACCAAGTTCCATCAGAATTGCTTCAGCCGATAAAGATTCCGCAGTGGAAGTGGGAGAGAATCACCATGGACTTCGTTAGTGGGCTTCCCCTTACGCCTACTAAGAAGGACTCGGTATGGGTGATAGTGGATCGACTGACAAAGTCCGTACATTTTATTCCAGTGCGGGTTGACTATTCTTTGCAGAAGTTAGTAAAGTTGTATGTGGCGGAAATTGTAAGGTTGCATGGAGTTCTAATGTCGATTATCTCAGATAGGGATCCAAGGTTTACGTCTCGATTTTGGAAAGCTCTACATTAAGCTTTAGGCACCAGATTGGATTTCACTACGGCATTTCATCCACAATCGGACGATCAATCTGAATGAGTAATCCAAGTGTTAGAGGATATGCTGAGGGGATGTGTGATAAACTTCAGAGGAAGTTGGGGAGAATATTTGCCTTTAGCTGAGTTTGCATATAATAACAGCTATCAGGCCAGTATTCGGATGGCACCGTATGAAACGTTGTATGGACGGAAGTGTCGCACTCCTACGTGTTGGACGGAATTAGGGGAGCGTCGAGTTTTCGGTCCAGAGATTGTGGCAGAATCTGAGGAGAAGGTCGAGGTAATTCGGACATGGTTAAAGGAAGCATCGGACAGGCAGAAGTCGTACACAGATCTTAAGCAGAGGGAGAGAGAATTTGATGTGGGAGATCAAGTGTTTCTTAAAGTGTCGCCTTGGAAGAAGGTGATGAGATTTGGTCGCAAAGGGAAGTTAAGTCCCAGGTTTATAGGACCTTATCGGGTATTGAAGCAAGTTGGACCAGTGGCATACCAGTTAGAGTTGCCTCCGGAATTGAAGCAGATGCATGATGTATTCCATGTGTCTATGCTACGTTGTTATCGATCGAATCCATCTCATGTAGTACTCGTTGAAGAAGTGGAGCTAAGGCCAGATTTGTCCTATGAGGAAGAGCCGATTCAGATTTTGGAACGAGATGTGAAGGTGTTATGGAGGAAGTCAGTTCTTTTAGTCAAAGTGTTATGGCGTAATCATGGATCGGAGGAAGCTTTGTGGGAGCCAGAAGAAGCAATGCGACAGCAATACCCTCACTTATTTTAGCCAGGTAATTTCGAGGTTGAAATTATTTTAAGGGGGGTAGAACTGTAACATCCGGGATTTTGGGCTTATGAATTATTGCTGAATTTTGTGTGGAAGCATGCCTATGTGTATTAGAAATATGTTATGTGAATTTTGAGAACCTTAGAATATAGAAGAATGCCTTAGGAAATATTAAGTTTTAAGTTTTAAGAGGAAGCTAAGCTTGATAGGGCCTTAAGAAAATTAGTAGGGGAATTATGACACAAGAATGGGCTTGTTAAAGTGGCAAGGAGATGCCACTTAAAGCCTCTGTAAGTGACGCCACAAGCATGTACAAATGGGCCAGGGTTCGAGTCACAAGGGAAGCAAAATAAGAGCTTTTATTTTGCGGCAACAAGGAGGAGTAGTGGACGGCATTGGGAGACTGAGGGAGGAGTTTTAGATGTGGCTAAATCCTTTTAAAATTCGGCTAAAGGGTGGTGATAATTATGGATTTATTTTAAATATTTTGAATAGGTGAAAAAGAGAGAAAATAAGAGAAAAGGAAGGGATGATATAAGGGAAAGAGCGTGGCCGGCCTAGGGACTCTCTTAAGGTGAATTTCGGCCAAGTTAGTAAGGGGGTATAGCCAAATTTCATTAAGCACTCTAGCCTCTTTTTTGATTACTCTTTTCTCTCCAAAACCTTCACTTTTCTTCTTCTTTTTACAACTCAATCAAAAGCTAAAGAAAGTTTCAAGACTATAGCCGATTTGATCATAGCAAGCCGAATCTATAACCCCTTGTTATCCTCTTCTAAAGACGAATACACAAGTGAATCCTAGCCAATTATTCACTAAGCCTTAAAGCCGAATCTCTTTGTGGGTTCAGCAAGGAGCAGTCGATTTCTGTAATAAGGGTAAGGGTCAACTGTCGGATCTTTTCTTCCTTTCTTTAACCAAAAGATGGAATCTAACCCCATTAAATGTGCTTGGCCGAAACTATGAAGGAAGTTTCGGGATTTCTTTTGGTAGCCGATTAAAAGGGGGGAGATCTTCGGGATTTCTAATCTAAGGTAAAGTTTGGTGTTAGGCCGAAGGCCATTTATTAAATTCACTAAGTGATTGGAAAGCGAATCTAACAAAGGTTATGCAGAGATTTCGACATCTCCATAGCAAGTAACAATTTTAGGATTTAGATTCACAAGGCAAGTGCATATGACATTCGGCCAAGGCCTATTTAGTGTGTCAGATACTATTTCTTAATTGTTTAAAAGCTGAAACTAATCAGTTAAAGTGATCTAGTGATAGTCGATTACAAGGGGGAAACATCACGGCATTTCGGGATTTGATTAGTAATTAAATCGGCAGCAAGGTAAGGTTATGGGTTGTGATAATCCTTCAGGATTTGATTATTTAGCCGAATGGCTCTTTGCTAACATGTTTGGGGTTGGCTGAATATAGGAACTAGAGGTCTAAAGCATTAGATCGGGATTTTTGGGAATTCAGTGAAAGCGTTAAGTAAATCAGGTGTGTACCCCACACTGAATCTTGATTGATTTACGGTATTATTTTAATAAATGTGTTAATAAAAATGTGTTAGATGTGGCTAAGGGTACCATGCAATGGTACAAAGTACTCAGGTACGTTAACCTACTACTACGGTGGTTATAATATTATGAATATCTGTTATGGCACGTAGGTGAATATTGATAAGAATGTGAAATAGGAAAATGGCATGATATCCGCATGTTTTGTATGACATGGGGCATATGGGTGATTATGAAAGGGGAAGTGATCTGGTGGTTTTTACCACAACATCTGGTGACTTCGGTCACATAATCTGAATGTGGTGACTTATGTCACAAAATATATTATCTGGTGGCTATGCCACAAATTTATAAGAGGCGATGTGCAAGTAAATCAGTAGCGGCGCAGCCGATGATGTGTAGCGGATGGAGGGTCGACTTAGTAGTCCCCACGGTGTGATGGTTGGTACGGGTGATGTGTAGCGGATGGCTATCTAGGTTTGGGTTTGGGATTGCATCATCATTATATTTGCTATACGTATGAATTTGTATGCCTAAATTTTTGGGACTTAGTGTTGGTTATACACACTGAGACTGTTTGACTCACCCCGTTGTGGGATATTTTTCAGGTGACACTCAGTAATGGACCGGGTCGGCAGGAACTTGATGGTGGCCATGCTCAGCTCAGTGATTTGTTATTTTGAGACTTTATGTTTTAAATTTGGATTTAATTCGGGTTTGTTTTTGATGTAATAAGGCCACTTGGTATTAGACTGTTTATGCATGCCTTTAACTTCTATTATGTTACGATTATTAAATAGCTTTCCTTAAAATGCATTTTTAAATATTTTGACACCTAATCGTAAACGATTTTCTATTTAAATAGTAAACTCTAAAAAATCGACTTTTATCTTTAACTTATAGTTTTGAATCAAAACAATAAGGTTTTAATAAAACCTAATCTTCAAGAATAACGATGTTTTCAATTTGACCCAAATCAGATTTTCTCTAAAAATCACCCAAAGTTTCCAAGGTAACCAACGAATTTTGAAATTGTTTTACTCAAGGAACATACCAGATCTGGTCAAGGCTCGTGGGCTGAGTTTGGGGTGTTTCAGTCTCGGAGGCGAAGTACGTCGATTGAGCGTACCCCAATTCGGAGCAGCCCTTGGCCTCTACACGGCAGAATTCATAGAGGAAAACCCACTAGCCGGTCTAAACCGAGAACCTCACAGCCTTCCGTTAGACTGCTGGCTCAACCTCAAACCCACGACGGCCACCTACAACCCCAGTCAATCTAAAGCGACAGCCCTTCCTCTAGCCCTACGGTACATTCATGCCATACTCGCGCATACCATCACAGGTCGAAAGGAGAGCACCGACGTCGTCAACAAACACGACGTTTACTTCCTGTCGTGCATGTCCATAGGACATGTGTTCGACATGGCATATTTCATCGCATGCGCAATGCAGCATCAAACCGAATCCCACAGGAAAGGGATTTTATTGATGGGGCCCTACATTACGAGGTTGGCTCGACACTTCAACCTCCTCAACACCGACGACCAGATCACCGCTCTAACATTGATGGGTAACATGGTACCCCAAGGCATCCAGACGATGCTACATATGAGGATGATCACAAAATGTCACGGAACCAACCCCCCTCAGTACTGACTACGACAACCCACAAAAGAGGGGGAGGACGAAGACATTCCTGATGATGTCTCAGAGGAAGCGCCAAACTCGAGCCAGCGGTCGCACCGAACAGCACCATCATTGGAGGACATCTCCGAATGACTCAACCTGTTCGAGTTATATTTCGCTGAAAATGCTCGACATTTTGATGGGATAGAGGCCATGTTAGAACAAATCTGCCAGCACCTCCAAATCTCACCCTCAGCACCACCACCGGACCCAACCCACGACGAGAACCTCTGAGTCCTTTTAATTTGTCTTGTTTATTTTTATTTTATTTTACAAACTTTATTTCTAATTCTTATTTATTATTAAGCTTTTATTATTAAGGTACACTTTAAGATGGCTATCTAACTATTCCAACATTCCTAACCACATATCTAAAAACACTGAACAGTGACTTTGCAGAATAACCTATTCACTACACCTACAGGAAAGCACAACTAGGGAAAATCAACAAGCCAATTCATGCCACACATTTTCCACATTCTCCAAGGAGCCCATGAGTAATTCAGGGAGTTTTGTCTTTCCCCCTTCTCTTTTGATTTATCTTTAAAATGTCATTAGTTATCTTTATACATTGAGGACAATGTATATCTTAAGTGTGGGGGGAGAATTTTTAATCCAAGAAAATGCCTAACTTTAGTCTTGTTTTTAAGCAAAGTTGTCATATTACTAATTAAGATGAAATTTCTGATGATTTGTGATTTTTATTGATATGCTTTTGAATAAGTCATAGTTAATTGTGCATTGATGATTAACATTGAAGAATACTAGGGAATCAAGCATGTTAAGTCAAATTTTCTAAAATTAAAATTTTAGGTTGTCAACCGGAATTTGAATGTTATCTTGAAATTTGAGATTTACAAGGTTGATATAAAAAAACACCCATAATTTTTGTGAGAATTTGAGCCTTATAGAGCATACATTCTTTTTCATGCTCACTTCTTGATTATGAGTGTGTCAACTATGAACTGTTATTCTAGAACTTGCCTCGATTATACATGTTGAGACTACAATTATGATTTGATAGACAGAGATGATAAAGGCACCTAGGTTTTAACCCACTTACACCATTAAAAAGCCTACCCTCATAATTAACCCCTAGTGAACCCCGTTGAGCCTAACAACCCTTTTATTGACTCACCCACTAATATTAACCCAAAACCCTTTGTATTTGTTATCACCCTTTCTTTTGACTACCCCTTAATCGAGATTTGATTTGAGCTAGTTACCTAAGTATATTATTCTAGTAGTTAAATTTATCTTGTATTTAGTTTGTTCTTAAAAAAAAAGAAGAGCAAAGTATACTCAGTATTAGTATTATGAAGAGTGAGCTTATACAAGTTAAAGTCTAAATTATCAAAAGAAAAGCTTGTATTAGTAGGATTATTATTTTCAGTTTATGCAATTATTATCTTATAAATTTTTAGGTAGGTAACTTATCAATTCAAATCTCGATTCTAACCTTCTAATTTCAGCCTTTATCCACACCTTTAACCCTAGCCCCGTTACAACCCTAACAAAGACCTTTTGATTTGTTTATCATTTCATTTTACAGTGGTGGAGATTTAATTTTCAGGCAAGCCTATGGGATTAACTTTTCAGGTTTGACTTATGAGTGCTTAATTTTAACCCTTAAAACACTTTTCGAGTGATTTGAGTGAATCTTTTGTGAGGATGTCAATCCTTGTAGGTTTTGAATTAAAGGTAATTATTTAGATGAAGGGAAACATCTATGTTTTCGTGCTACAAATGTATGACTTATCTTGTTTGAATCTTTAGGAATCTTTGAGTTGAATTATCCATGTAAAAATTATCTATGAATTAGGATAAGGTATTGTTGATAGGAATTATGAATCAAGGAAGTTCGTTTTAATTGTAAGCTGAGAATTTTGCTTGAGGACAAGGAAAAGCTTAAGTGTGGGGGTATTTGATAAACCGTAAAAGTAACATATTTTAAGCCCACATTTAATATGCTTTTGGATGATTTAAAAGTAACATATTTTAAGCCCACATTTAATATGCTTTTGGATGATTTATCCCTTGATTTAGGTAAAAAGATGCTCCTAATCCTTTCTTTTCATGTCTTATACCCAGGAAAGCACCCAAGGATGAAAAGAACATAAAACGGGCCCAAAACGGAGTAAATGGGCCATATCATGAATTCTACACGGCCTAGCCCAGCGACCACACGGCCGTGCCACGCCTGACATCTAGTACACGGTCTCTCCCTCGATTCACACGGCTGTGCCTCAAGTTAGAAATCCAAACATGGCCTGGAGTCGAGCCACATGGGCGTGCTACATGGCCGTGCCTCTGTCGTCAGAATGAGCAATTTCAGTCGAAAAAGGATACTTGGGGAGAAAGAATCGCATTCCAAGAGCCTATATATATCCCCAAAGTACCACCTTTGAAGAGGCGTCAAAGTTAGGCCAAGGAGCCAAGCCGAGAAGGTCAGAATTAGGGAATAACGCGAAGATAGCCAGTTGATCCATCCCAAGAAGCCGGAATTATACTCAAGACGGTAGAATTTTCCTTCAAATCCTTCAGGGGGTTTTAGGATTTTCTTATGTTTTGTTTTATCTTTTCTCTTGTGATGTTTTGTTTATACATTATGAACTAAACCCTTCAGATACCTGAAGGGGATGAAACCTAGATGGATCCTTTTATTTGATTTTTAAGTTATATGATAATTACTTAGTTTGTTCTTAATTATGTTGCTTAATCCAAATCTAATGTGCTTAGGTGGAGGAGGAATAGACCCTCCCTAAGAGTAAATCTAACATAATTAAGCGGAGTTGATAGAACGCCTAGAGATAGGGTTACGAGATTTTGCCAGATTAGGGTGAAACCTAATATGGGAGTCCATAAATCGATTTACTGCTATCCTAGGGGGTTATTATAAGCGAACGAGAGTTCCACTAATTAACCTAGGGTTAGACGTTATTTGCCTTGAGAGAGGGTTTAATATAGGTTAGGGAGTCTTACGGATCAAGCTAAGTAAAAGAAATCATATAATTTAGGGTTAATTAATAAGTGAAGTCTAGGTGGATTCTTCCTGAAGGTATCATCATAATCAACTGAGTTTTCCTTCAAAGTTATTTTCCTATTCGTCCTTTTTGTCTTTGTATCCTTAGTTTAGTCTTCGTCAATATAGTTAAAAGCAACTTCACTCTATTTCTAAGGCTAAATAATAAAGAGAAACTTAGTACTAGTACTCTTAGTTCCTTTGGGTTCGATATTCGGTCTTGCCTAAGCTATAATACTGTTCGATAGGTACACTTGCCTTTAATCGTTGTCAGAGTTAGTTTCCAGGTTTGATCATTCTTTTATAAATTTTAAATCTCTGATTTCAGCGATCAGGATGCAAATTGTGGTGCCCTTGAATGGCATATTGGTTAGGTGATTTATGATGCTTGAAATAGTATGTTTATGCAAGTTTGAATGGTATTTGAACCCCTTGAATGTGTGCTTAAGTGGTTTGAGAAGTTATACAAGAAATGACTTTGAAATGGTTTGATTTTAGGTAAATTTTGGGTTCACACGGCTTGGAACACGAGTGTGTGGGGAAACTCAGAGAGTTATACGACTTGACACACGGACGTGTGACATGGCCGTGTGACCCTACTCAGTGAGTTACACGGCTGAGGACAGCGACTGGGACATGGCCGTGCGTCTCTTGTTCGAATGTTACATGGCCTGGGGTGATTCCACACGGCCGTGTGACTCTTGTTTCTAATTTTTGCAACTTTTTCCTAAAGTTTTCAAATTGTTTCAAATTAGTCCTGAATTGCTTCCAAGCTATTTCTAGGGCCTCAAAGGCTCAATTTAGGGATGAAATGCGTCGAATTTAATGGTTTATGATATATTTAAATTATGAATGTTATGATGCTTAAATGTTTTTGATTGTACAACAATGCTCTGTAACCCTAATCCGGTGACGAAAATGGGTTAGTGGTGTTACACATAGGAAAAAAAATTAGGTCTGGAAAACACTTAGACCACCCATATCTATAATTACACCAAGTTCTCTATATTGATGAGTTACTATTGCGAATTATCTCTTTAAAAACACTCATGGGAACTCTTTTCGGGAAGTGACCCCAAAGCATATTAAATTTTGCCACCAGACTAACCAAACAAAGATATCTTCAAACTCACCAAATCTTTATCATAGCATCAACTAACGTAAAAGTTTCAAAGCTTACCCAGATCACGCCACATGGGCAGTTACCAGATTTTACCATGAGGGCACTACAGAATATGCCACAAAAGGTTGAACATAATATGCCACAAAGGCATCACAAAATACACCACAAAGGTTTCACAGAATAGGCCATAACAACATCATAGAATATGCCACAAAGGCTTTTTCAGAGAATTTCGTGTCTACTGTCCTGATTGACTATTTCAGATGGTGCAATGGGTTTCTCCTACATGGTCTTATACATATATTCATGTTGTGATCTGCTAGTTCGGTCTACATTTCACTGGAGGCTACACCATGAGTGTTTTCATTTTCATATAATGCCATAGGTCTCTACCACATGGTCTTATACATCCTCATATCGTGTTCTGCCAATTCGATTTACATCTCACTGGAGGCTACACCATGAGTATTCTTATTGTCATAATGATCTGCCTATTTGGTTAGTAATGTACTTGCCTACCAGAGGCATCACAATTGGAAGTGTTACTTATTTGACATAGAATACACTTACCTAGATTTGTTCACTCACCTAACTAATTCATACTCTCCCATACCTGATTTCACATGCATACATACTACACATCATCTTATTCATGCAATAGCTCATATATCTCATTTGGAAACATGTAGCAACTTTAAGATACTTCACACACATTTATATTCACTTGTTATTCGAGATTACATCAACATATGAATTTTCATTGAAATTAACATGCATGAGTTAGGATCAAGACTCACCTGAAACTCACCCATACCCTAGCTCGTAGTTCCTATTTTAATAGTCCTACACGAACTAGCAATAATAACTACTTAAAGAGACATGGAAATACCATTAAAATTTCATTTATAGATAGTTTACTAACATCTCAAATATAGACAACCCCCACACATGGTCTCCTATTCACACCCTACTGTTTTTATGCCTCTTAACATCCTTACTCTTTCAAAATCATAACATGTAGACCTACTAGACTTACTATGAGGTTGAAACTTCCACTGATTAACCCAAAAACTTTAGTTTCTAGTTTAACGAAGAAGAAAGTATTTAGGTTTAAGAAGAAAAGTCAAGAACTTGAAACAAAAGGAAACAAAAACCTTCTGAAATGTTCCCTTCTTACCATATATATATACCCATTTCCTCTTAGTGGATCTTGAAAAGAGTCAATTGTATACAAAAATTGTCCTTTAAATGCCCTACAAAAATCTGGAGAAATATAAAAAAGAATCATGTACAAATGTTATTTGAACAATCAATTCATTCAGTTGACTCTCAATCAAATCTTGTTATAGAACCCACATTACACAACATTTAAGCAAACCAGGCTTACCATACCTTTAGCGGTAACTCTCATAAGGCGTACTCTTCGTTTGTCGTACACTTTATTCAATTGAAGTATACCCAAAAATGAAATCCTAAGATACTTTTATAGGTGGATACTTTATGCGCCAAACTTTAGTTTGCTAGAAGCCTGTAAATTGGCAGACTATACTATAACAATTTGCCAAAATAAGTAACATTCATATCTACTTGCCTTCTTTTCAGATCCGCCAAATTTGGGGTGTGACAACTCTCGCTTCCTTAACAAAAATTTTGTCCTCAAAATTTTTCTAACATAGGAATTTCCACTACTAAGAATGCATAGCTAATTTCCCATACCAAGCATTTAACATTAATTGGCGGAATGCCCCACATAGTCATAACATGCTTCTCTTTGGTGAAGTACACCCTGTAGATCCCAACTGGCGTGAATGCCAATAGTCTGTCTCAATTGGCAGATTCTAAGTTCATGTGTAAATATTGGTGGGTACTCTCTTGTTTTCAAACATCATGTAATTCCAGTCTTAACGAGTGTCGAGTTATAATTAGAGGATTTGAATAGTTGGCCTAAAAGTTAAAACTTCCCAAAAACATTTGGATCCTTATAAGATTGAAACTTAAACACTTTTCTAAACATTTTTTTTGTATCATCGGAACCCTAAATTCTTTTCTATTAAAGCTTTTTGCTTATTTCATCTTCAATTTTCATTTTCTCCAAAGGTAATTCTCACTTTTCTTTTCCTTTCATTTTTATAATACAAAATGGTTAGAACCACCACTTGAGAAAGAGGCTATGGCTAGAGTAACAGAAGCAACAACCCTAGGGACTTGGTTACATTCAGACCTGGAGGTCTAATAACACTGCTCGCATAGTTGCTCCAATGTATGAATGTAACACTATCGAATAAGAGTTAAATTGATATTTAGGAGTCCGAGGCACGCTTTGGCTGAATTTTACCTATGACTTCCAACGACCATGAGGGTATCGTCTGAGTGAAAATCCTAGAGGTTCCATTCTTCCCCTTATCTTGTTGGAGGTTGGCTTCCACCTGTCTGTCCATCCCTTTTTCTGCTCGGTACTGAACGAGTACAGCATTGCACCATGGCAACTCTCTGCCTTATCTTGGAGGATATTGGTGGCCTTTTTCATAGACTGTTGCATGCACAACGAGCCGCTAGAAAATTGACGAGTTGAAGGTGAAAAGACAAGGTGCCTCAATTGGGAATGCCCACTTTAGTATAAGCCAGGGTTTTGAGCCCATAATAAAAAATTAGACTCCGATCTTTTATCTCAAAAAAGATAAATTCGTGAGGGTCATTTGCAAGCTCGAGATCAATTTTGTCTTTCCCACTTTATGGTCGTTACCTCAAGATTATATCTTCTAGCAAAGCCAACATGTTGACTCCCAAGTTGCCTGGGAATAATATAAATAACTCAGGGTGGAGCATGTGCTAGAATTGGTGGAAACTGTCTTGGTTCAAAATGTTTCACGATATTGTCTACAAGAATTGAATTCGAATGGTCATCAAGAAAATGCCCTCTTATTATGGGAAGATTCTTATAAAGTTTTTTCTACTTTGTGGCCTGGCCTCATAACGCAAGTGATGATCTGGCATGAGTTTTAGTAAGGGTAATAAGGGAACCTCCCTTCTTTTTCTACGACACTTGTGGACTACGTCTATGCCACTAGGACATCATTTGTCATAATACCTCATCTGTTCACTATTTTGACAAAGCTAACCCTTCTATTTCTGTTGCTGCGGGGTCTACTTCTTTTCCTCAATCATCTAGTATGCCCAATCAGCAGACAACATGGACCTTTTGGCCTTACTTGATGAAGTCCGCAAAAATGAAGGGAATACTGCTACCCAACATAGAACATTGGCTAGTCGAGCACAAAAAAAGTCGAGAGAGGAGGCAAGTATCAAAAATAGTGCTCCCTTACAATTAACTACTTAACAATCAAGGTTTAGGAAAGGGCCTACTCTTGCAAGGAGCACCACACCTACTACTCCAGCCCTTTCCCCTACACCTACAATATGAGTTGAGTCTGCCCACTCATCAAGTTCCCCTACGCACGTCGTAGATCCTCTTGCGGCCAAATATACCCCAGAGCTTGATGAAAAAAGTCATCTAGGGTCTCGTTTGGTTTTATACCCAACAATGTTCCGTCTTTCCAGACCAATAGTGTTTTCCCTTAGCTGTATATTTTAATGTAGGTGCAGTACCCCTTCTCCCTCATAACTGTCTAGTGAGAGCGTATCAACAACTTTTCTTAGAAAATGAAAGAGGATTTCCTCTCTTCTTTGTCCTCGAATCCTCAATGATCTATATTCTTTGAGTTGGCAATGTCCTTCCAAATCTTATCAGCTGAATATAGGTTAATGAGCTGGGCTCTTCAAGAAATTTGCAATCGAAACGACACCAAATTGGTGGGTCTAGAATAGGCTGTGCATTCTAGTGAATAGTCTTTAGCTTAAATACGCCAATCTTATGAGGTGACTCTTAGCCAGATTAAGGATTTGGACTCCAATATGTCTTCTTGGAAAGACAAATACGAAGATTTAGAAGCCCGAGCTAAACGAGGAAGAGAACAGTTAGCTGAAGGCTATGTTGTCCTCTTGGGAGGATAAATTTACATCCCAAGGCTAAAAATGTAACATCCTGAAAAGGGCCTATGCATTTTCGGTTTAGTTGTACGAAGTGACATGTTTTATGTACTAAGAATAAATTTTGAATATTCTGATGAAAAACCTATCCAAATAGGGTTGGAAAACTCGGTTCATCATATCCATGAACACGGCTGGAGCGTTCATCAACCCAAACGGCATTACTACAAACTCATAATGACCGTATCTTGTCCTAAAAGCGGTCTTATGGATATCTGCCTCCTTCACCTTCAACTGATGATATCCCGACCTCAAGTCTATCTTTGAAAACATTGCGGCCCCCTTCAGCTGATCGAACAAGTCATCGATCCTTGGCAAAGGATACTTGTTCTTAATGGTCAGCTTATTCAACTGACGGTAATCTATGCACATATGCATAGTTCCGTCCTTCTTCTTTACAAACAGGACCGGTGCTCCCCATGGAGACACACTGGGTCGAATGAACCCACGATCCAGCAATTCTTGAATTTGAGCCTTGAGCTCAACCAACTCCTTTGGTGCCATTCGATATGAAGCGATTGACACAGGAGCTGTTCCCGGCAGCAAGTCTATTCCAAATTCCACCTCCCTATCTGGGGTATTCCTGGTAACTCCTCCGAAAATACGTGTTCAAAGTCCTTTACCATTCTAACCCCACTGACACCTTCTTCCTTTCCACCCAACACACTTACGAAGGCTAAAAATGCCTTGCACCCTTTCCTAACCATTTTCTCAGCCTTTAACGCCGAAACTACGTTAGACAGGTAGTTTCTTCTTTCTCCGATCATTACTACTACTTCATCCTCCAGGGTCCTTAGTTCTATTCGTTTAGCCGCACAATCCAACACGGCCCGGTGCTCTACTAGCCAGTCCATTCCAAGTATAAGTTCAAACTCCCCAAAGGGTAGTTCCATTAAATCAGCCCGAAAGTTCACTCCCTGAATTTTTAGGGGTACACTCCGAAAGATCTTATCCACCACTACGATTTGGCCTAATGGGCTTACTACATCATCCGCCTATCGAGAAAGTTGAGCCTAAGCCTAGTGTTTCCACTACACTACATGCAACATAGGAATGGGTCGAGCCCACATCAATTAGAGCAAAATAGGGCTTGCCATAAATAAAGAACGTACCGGTTATAACGTCCGGCGCGTCTCCATCTTCCCTTTGGCGAACCGCATAAACCAAACCCGATTGCCTTGCCTCAAAGATTAGCAAGACACCTCTCGCCCTCGTGTTCCACGCCCCTCTGCCAAGCACCATTACCTCGTTATTCGAACCACGACCTCGTTGAGGTCGTTGTCCCTCTACTACCGGCGACTAACATTCTCGAGTCGCTAGTCGACTTTCATCCTGGTTTCTTAGGACAATCCTTGAGCATATGGTCCTTGGACCCACACCTAAAACATCCTCCCGTCTTTTTCCAGCACTCCCCTAAGTGCTTCTTCCCACAATGCTCACAAGGACGATACTGCCATCCTCTACCATCTTGCTGACCTCGCGGCCCATCAACTCTAGGCCTCTTTTGAACCTTCCCAAACGATCCAAAACCTCTTTTGGGCCTATTCCGATCCATAGTCTACTTTGTAGCATCCTTATTCCCTCGGCCACCTTGGCCTTTTCTACTAAAGCAAAAAAACTCCCGCTCCTGATGCGGTGCTATCAACAATCTCAAATCATCCCTTAGTCCGTCCTCAAAACAAACACAGCGCTCATGCTCAGTTGCCACTACTCCTCGAGCATACCGGCTCAACCTCAAAAATTCAGCTTCATACTCGGCTACGGACTTGTTCCCTTGAACCAGCCCCAGAAAAGCCTTCCTTTGTTCATCAGTATACCGGGTTCCAATGTATTTCTTCTGATACACTTCCTTAACGTACTCCCAGGTCAGATCCTCAGCTGTGGCACCATCCCGAACAGTTAACCACCACTGGTACGCTTCATCGCGTAACAGGGCCACCATTCCTTTTAACTTCTCCTCAGGGGTCAGGTCGAGCTCATCCATAATACGCTCAGTTGCCTCCAACCAGTACTCAGCTGTACTGGGTGCCACATCCGATACTCCATGAAACATTTCGGCTCCATTAGCTCGGAGCCGTTCAGGCACAGAGTTACGATTTCCCAAATTTCCTCCTACACCAGCCACCGATTCCAAAACTCGCAGCACAGCCTGCGATACAGCATCTTCTCCTGTTTGAGCTTGCTGCTCAACACCCACAGCTGGGGGTGGTGGTGGCGGTGGTATCTCATTGTCAGACCCTTGACCCGATCTAACGGGTTTCGACACGGTCATCCTTCCTCTACCTCATCCACGACGACCACGTCCTCTAGAGCTCATTTCTAACGTCGAGATCTGATTAAGAAGTTTTATGAATTAGTCTTTGTTTCACTTGTTTACCCGCGAAGGAGTTTTATGAAAAGAGTTTTAGGAGTGGTTCTTTCGTATTCATACATGCACACAGTCTTTTCATTCATTCATACATCCATCAACCAATTATGAACTTTCGTTCATTCAGAGAAACCTTGTAGTTTTCATTGTTGTTGTTTCTCCACAACCCAGGGGTATTTTCGTAATTTTTCAAAAGAAAGAGTTCCTTGGTGATTTCATCACAAGTATTTTGGAATTTTTTTGAATTTTCGGGGTATTTTGGAAAAATTTTGAAATCCGGGGCCTTTCAAAAATTTTGATATTCCAGGGGTATTTCGGTAATTTTTCACAAACTGGGATAAATTCGCAAAATCTAATGAATCAGGGATATTTTAAAAGTTGCAAAACTTTGAGGGTTCTTTTTGGGAATTTGTTTTCCAATTCGGTAATGTTGCAAAAATTTTTGAAGGTCAGGGTCATTTTGGTAATTTTGTGAGTTAAGGGCAATTTCGTAATTTTCCAAAATCAAGGTATTTTTGATATTTTGCAAATTAGGTTTTTGAGTGTTTATAAAATAATGAGATTTTGGGTAAAATTGTTGGGTAGTTGGACATTTTATAAACCAAGGGTATTTTGGTAATTTTACCACTAGGGCATTTTTGTAACTTCATAAATCAAAAATCTTTCGAAAAATTTTGTAAAGATGGTTTTTACAAATTTAAAAGAAAATTTTAAGAGTTTTGAAACTAGGGTTTTGTTGTTTTTATAAAAACACACCTAGTTCCCTTTCGGGTTTTAGTTATTGTGTTTAGCCTAGGACCGAGTCCTCTTGGTCAGGGTGAACCAAAGCTACGCATCAGGCAGGATTCGAGTGGAGAGGAGGTGAGTCACGTGGACTGCTTAAATACCAAGCTCCCACCGAAACCATTCCTAGACATGCGCACAGAGGTTGCCACACCTACTGAGCCCTTTGGGTTAGGGTGAACCGAAGCTACGCACCAGGTAGGATTCCTGCGAAGAGGAGGTGAGTCACTAGGACTGCTTAAATACCAGGCTCTTCCAGATCCAATCCTAGACATGCGCACAGGGGTTACCACGCCCTAACTCAGTGACTTAGCCATAGGTTTGTTAAGTGCATTAAGTCTTATGCATTTGTGTTTGAGTAGACTAGTCCTAGGGTTCAAGTTCCTATCATACTATTTTCGTTCCATGCCTTTTCTACCCTTCCATAATTCATAAATCACATAATCATACAAATGGTTAGGGGTACTTACACAGTGGATCATGGTCGGAAACTTAGGTGCCATGCCAAAAACCTGCTTATTCCATAAAATACTTTAAAAAAACTTACTTGGCTCGATTTGAAAATGTTTTGGGCCTTAGCCCACAAAAGCCGGAGAGTTTAAAGCTGGCTCGATACAAAATGAAACACCCCAAACCCGGCCCACGAGTCCTAACTGGATCTGGTATGTTCCTTGAAGAAAACTAGTTCAAATTCGTTGGCACTTTGAAAAATTTTAAGTGATTTTGGAAGAAAGTTCGAATTGGGTTGGGCTTGAGTTGAAAACAAGTTTGTTTTATATTGAAAGCCCATTTGCTTCAAGTGACAAAATATTGAAAGTTTATTTTAAATCAAATTGACTTAATCCTTAATAAATAAAAATGTCGAAACAAAGCGAATAAAACAGAAAATAACTTAGTTCAGTCGTGGCCTTATTACATAAAATAAAAATCCAAAATAAAATTATAAAATACTTAAAATAACAAGAGTCCAAAAATTAAGGAAAATCTGAACTTTGCATGGCCACCACTAAGCTCCTGCCGACTCGGTCCATCACTGTTCGTCACCTGAAACATGTTCCCATAACGGGGTGAGTCAACAGACTCAATGTGTAACCAACACTAAAATTTAAAAGATCAGGCATTCATTATCATGTCACATATCAATACATATAACAGATAAAAATAATGATGCAACCCGAACCCAAACCTAGATGCCATCCGCTACACATCCCCGTACCAACCTGCACACCATGGGGACTACTAAGTCAACCCTCCATCCGCTACACACCATCGAAGGCAGTCGCTGCAGTCGACGTGCTCATCGCCCATATAAAATTTGTGGCATAGCCACCAGATAATTGTGTCATGAGACACCACATTCAGATAATGTAACCGAAGTTACCACATTCAAATAATGTGACCGAAGTCACCACATTCAGATAGTGAGACCGAAGTCATCACATTCACTTCCCCTTTCTCATATAACCCGAATGCCCCATAATATTCATAACATTCATATTATACTCAAATTCACATTCATGTCACTTTTCACATGTTAAGTATAACATATTTCGTAATCCTAGTAGGAGTAGGAAACGTACCTGAGTACTTTGTACCATAACAGTACCTTAGCCATATTCTCATTCTTATAAACATGCATATATTACATATTACCATAAACCTTATTAAAAGTTAGTGTGGGGTACACACCTGATTCGCTTAACGAAGTCCTTGAAATCCCGAACAAAATCGATTTACAGATTTAGATCTCAAGTCCTACATAAATTAATCACTTACTATTTAATAAAAACCATTCGGCCATTAATCCAAATCCTAATAGGATTAGTATTACTAAAACTTACCTTGTAGCTGAATTGAATTAAGAATCAAATGCCGGAACTTTGTATTCCTCCCTTTTGAAATCGGCTAAACACTATATTACTCCACGGGTTAGTTTTCGGCTTCTGATAATAAATCCAAACATTTAAAATAGGCCTTGGCCGAATGTCTTAAACACATACCTTGTGATTTCAAATCCCGAAAAGTATCCCTTGGCTATGGAGATGTTGAAACCTACATGATATCCGTTAGATCCACTTCTAACATTTAAATCACCTTTATATAGCCCTTGTCCAATTGTACACTTACCTTGGTTGGCTAGATCTCGAACTATCTTTCTTAAGAGTCGACACTAGCAAAGATCCCGAAATTTCTCCTTAATATTTCGGTCAAAGAAACAACAAGAGAATCAGTTCCTAGATCTTGATTAAAAGAGATTGAACAACAAAAATCCATTGTTCTTACCTTAACACCACAGCCGACGGCACCTTTGTTTGAAGCCACAAAGATTCGGCTATGGAGACTTAGACAGGGATCAGAAAGGTTTTGGCTATGACAGTAGAAGAGAAAAGAAGAGAAGAAGAAAAGGATTTTGGAGAGGAAAAGAATTGATGAAAGAGAGGCTACTTGGCCAAGAGAAATTCGGCAGAGAGAGAGTTGGCTAGGGGATTTTTGGCAAACACTTAGAAAAGATGAAAGAATAGCCTTTCTTTTCCTTCCTTAGCCGAAATTACTAGGCTAGAGTCCCCTACTTGGCCACCACTCTTCCTTTGTGATAACTTTATCCCATAATTTAAAATAACTAAAAGAATAATCCTTTAATTATCTCTCCAAATTAAATCCTTATTTATCCCCTTAATTAGCCGTATTTTAAAGAGAATAAAACTCCTCCTTTCTAGAAAGCTTGTGCCGTCCACCTCAAGCTTCGGAAGCAAAAATAAAACTTCTTTTATTTGCTTCCTTGTGTGACTCAAACTCAGGCCCAACACCTTGCATGTTGCGCCATTTCCATAGGCCCTAAGTGACATCTTCAGGCCACTTTTCCAAGCCTGTTTGTTTGTCAAATTTCACATACTTTTTCTTTTAAGGCCACCTTGCCTCAGTTTCCTCTTTTAAACTTTAAAACTCGACATTTCTAAGTCATTTATAAGTTTCCTAAAATTTTCGTTCGGCTCTTTAAACTTGACATTTCCTTACATTTCCAAGTTTCTAGAAATGTTCACCTTCCATTTTTGAATCATTTCCAAATCATTTCCTTACTTTTCCTAGTTTCCAAAAAAGTTCACCTTCCATTTTTAAACTTAACATCTCCATACATTTTCAGGTTTCCAAAAATGTTCATTTTTAACTCATTTTCATTCATTTCCGGGTTTCCAAAAATATTCGAAATTTATTCTTAGTACATAAAACATGTCACTTCGTACAACTAAACCGAAAATGCATAGGCCCTTTTCAGGATGTTACAGTTCTACCCCCTTAAAATAATTTCGTCCTCGAAATTTCCTATCTAAAACAATTGAGGGTATTGCTATCGCATCATCTCTTCTGGTTCCCACGAAGCTTCCTCCGATCTATGGTTGCGCCATAACACTTTGACTAGAGGAGCTGACTTCCTCCGTACCACTTTCACATCACGTTCTAATATCTGAATCGGCTCTTCCTTGTATGAGAAGTCTGGCCTTAGCTCCACTTCTTCAACTGGTACCACATGAGATGGATCCGATCGATAACGACGTAGCATAGATACATCGAATACATCGTGCATCTGCTGCAATTCTGGTGGCAACTCCAATTGGTATGCCACTGGCCCAACTCGCTTCAGTACTCGATAGGGCCCTATAAACCTTGGGCTTAACTTCCCTTTGCGACCAAACCTCATCACCTTCTTCCAAGGCGAAACCTTCAGAACCACTTGGTCTCCCACTTCAAACTCTATATCCTTCCGTTTAAGGTCTGCGTACGACTTCTGCCTATCAGAGGCTTCCTTTAACCGTGCCCGAATTATCTCAACCTTCTTTTCAGTCTCTGCCACTAACTCTGGACCCAAAACTCGATGCTCTCCTAACTCAGTCCAACAAGTAGGAGTTCGACACTTTCGACCGTACAACGCTTCATATGGTGCCATCCGAATGCTAGCCTGATAGCTGTTGTTGTAGGCGAACTCTGCTAAAGGCAAGTAGTCTTCCCAACTTCCTCAGAAATCCATCACACAGCCTCTCGACATATCCTCCAACACTTGTATAACCCGTTCAGACTGCCCGTCTGATTGTGGATGAAAAGCCGTAGTAAAGTCCAACTTAGTGCCTAAAGCTTGATGAAGTGCCTTCCAAAACCGAGACGTAAACCTTGGATCTCTATCGGAGATGATCGATACCGGTACCCCATGTAACCTCACAATTTCCGCTACATATAACTTGGCCAACTTCTGAAGAGAATAGTCAACCCTTATCGAAATAAAGTGCGCGGACTTGGTCAAACGGTCCACTATCACCCATACCGAGTCCTTCTTAGTAGGCGTAAGGGGAAGCCCACTAACGAAGTCCATGGTAATTCTTTCCCATTTCCACTGCAGAATCTCGATTGGTTGAAGCAATCCCGATGGAACCTGGTGTTCAGCCTTAACTTGCTGACACATCAAACATTTTCCCACGAATTCAGTCACTTCCCGTTTAAGATCAGACCACCAAAATTGTTCCCTTAGATTTCTATACAGCTTAATGCCTCCGGGATGCATAGCATAAGGGCTACTATGCGCCTCCCGAAGAATCCTTTGTCTTAACTCCTCGTCTCTCGGCATACAGACTTTTCCCTTATAGCACAATACTCCTTCATCATTAACGCCATAGTCCTTTAATTCTCCGTGCTGTACTTGCTGTAACTTAGCACTTAGGTCCTTATCCGCCGAATGTCCCCTTTTCACCTCATTCAGCCATGTGGGCTTGACTTGTAATTCTGCCAACAGGCTTCCGTCATCATATAAGCTTAAGTGAGCGAACATAACCCTTAGATCCGACACAACCTTCCGACTTAGGGCATCAGCCACTACATTTGCCTTGCCCGGGTGATACTCTATCGAGCAATCATAATCCTTCAATAATTCCACACACCTTCGCTGCCTCAAGTTTAACTCCTTCTGAGTCAACAGATACTTAAGGCTCTTGTGGTCTGTGTAGATCACTGACCTTTCTCCATAGAGATAGTGCCTCCACACCTTAAGGGCCAAAACCACAGCTGCCAATTCCAAATCATGAGTTGGGTAGTTGACCTCATGAGGCCTTAATTGCCGAGACGCATAAGTAACCACTTTTCCTTCTTGCATTAGCACACAGCCTAATCCCGTGTGTGAAGCATCACAGTACACCACAAAATCCTTTCCTGCCTCCGGTTGAATTAACACTGGAGCCTCCGTCAACACCTTCGATAGGGTTGGAAAACTCAGGTTTGGGGTGTTTCAAAAAACATTCATCAGAGTTAGAGCATCTACGCCAAACCAATGAGGAAGTAATGATGAAATACCAGGAGGACACTAAGAAAAATTTGACAGTGGCCTTGCCCATATTGCGTTCCAACCTAGTTCTCCATGCCTAAGTTGCAGGGCCTGTTGATCTAAGCCAGGTGAACTTTAACTGCTTTAAGAAGGTTAATGCGGAATTTCTAAACTTTGATGTTTACAAATCTGAGTGCGAAGACTAGTAGAAGTTCAAAGAAAAATGGAGGCAATCAGCCAATTTCTTTAAATCTAGAGGACCAAGACTAGGGGATGCAATTTCAGAAGAATCATATGCTCTTAAAGATGTTTCAAATGAAGGCACCCAACTAGAGAGAGTTCCTACCGTGTCCATTGACCAACCATTGGAGAAGGATTGAAACCTCTTCTTCTTTTCTTTTTCTTTTTATTATTTTTCCAAGTCTAGCTTGTACTAGTTTCTCCTTTTTTATTAATGGAATTATATTTTTCTTCCAACTATGTTTAATTTCTACAATACTGATAGAATATAAAAGTATTCAACCATACCTACTTCTTTACTTTATTAGAGGGACTAAGCCAGGTTTGGTGTATTTTGCATTTAGGTCTGACTTTATTTCCACTTCCAAAGGATCAGCTAAACCGAAAGCTTTGATAAAAATTAAACTGTAGCACCTTATACCCGACCTGAATCACCGAAACCTGGTATCAGATGTTACAACACATAAACACTTAGCAAAATCTTATAAACGACGAACCATTCCAAATACTTATTATTTCTTTTCATATTATTCTTAAAATAAAATAGGATGTTTAATAATTACATCAAAGTTTCAAAACAGCATATGATGTTACAACTTAAAGCTTTGTTAAAGAAAGACTCTTTATGGCTGACTGCCTCTGGACTTACAATTGTCTAGAGTAGAAATCTTACAAAAAGAAGTGGAAAAACAGTATCTGTAAGTAAACAGGCCAGGTTGTAATATAGTTACAACGGAGTAGGTGAGTACTCTGAGGGTCGTACCCAAGGGAGGTGAGCGCCAAATTAATTCTAATTCTAACATAAATAGATCTAATTAATACCCTAATCAAATTGTAGTACGAAGAAGTAAAAGAAGAGTTTTTGGATTATAATAATAAAAGAAATAAAGGAAAATTAAATGAATGAAAAAGCAAGAAATAAATTAAAGAAATATATATAAAATCTGGGCATGGGTGGTTAACTCGCTTCAGTAATCTTAATCAACTGTCGTTTTAGGTTCTCTTGTTCAATCAACTAGTCAATACCCCAACAGGATCTTCCGATACGTCCACTGAAATATTGAGTCAGTAAGAACTACTTATCTTTTGACCTCATAGTCCAGACTGGTTTAGGGTTTTAAGGTGTTTACGAATAGGCTATACCAATTTTGGGTTAATTCCCACCTTAATGATTTCCTATGGTTGTAAGATCTAGGGTTTAGGTTCTTCCTATCCTGAACAGCTGATCCGTTAAGAAATCCCTACAAAACAGTTAATTATTCATACCTCCACTCACTAATCCCCTATAGGAGGATTAGTTCCTTATAAATCTAATAAACAATATAAAATTGAATAAGAGAATGAACATAAAGAACAATTTCAAGAACAGAGTTTAGAAGAAGCTTGACTGTATTGAATTAAAGCATAAAATCCTCACAAAGTTTGAGAAAGTTTCAAAATCTTCTTCCCAAAACTAAATAACAAGAATGGAAATAAAGTCTAAACCCTAAAAGAAAATAAAAACTAAAATCTAAGAAAATTATAGCAAGGAAAAGGTGTCCATAAAATGTGTTAGTTGAGCCTGTTCATAGACTTAGGATGGTCGTCATCCTTAACCCTAGGTCAACTGACACTTCCGAGCTTAAAGTTCGATTGTGTGGACCAAAACACCCCTGGCTCGAATTAATTTCCCGTATAGAGGCAATGTCGTGACACACCAGGTCTTGTGTTGGGACACTGAGGGTAGTATGCTTAGCTTCAAGGTGTTTTTAGGGGTATATCACGACATCCTCAGGTTGTGTCGCGACATTGAAGGTAGTATTGGTTACTTTAGCTCTGCTCCCTATGTTGTGACATTTAATGCTCTATGTTGCAACATAGCAACCAGTATTGAGTTACTATTCCTTCTAATGATCTCCTGCACTCAAAAAATGTATTAGCTCACCCTTAGGCCTTTTTCAGCCTCTAAGGTCAATAAAAGACTCAAATAACACTTTTTACTAAACTTAACCAAAATTGCTAAAAAGTAATTAAAACATAACTAAAATGCTTATGGACAAGCTCCTAAAGTGCGAAAACTAGTTTAATCTACTACACTGAATTATGAAAGATTAATGGCATAGTGTACTAAATGCCAAACTCCTATGGTGCCCTTTGTATGCATAATATTGCAACTTAAACAGCTACCTGGGCGCAATTCTGACTTGGTCCCTTCTAGCATACCAACTCTTTATTCAAAACTTGCACATCAAACAATTGCTTGTAAGCTCAAATGAACTTAGTGAATTTTAACACATTTTACCTTAGTATGTCTCTTGTTGAATTCCTCAAGGCGAAGATTCTAGACTCGTTTCAGACTTTGGTCGTTACCTACTAATACCGGTGTATACATATACACCAACTTTCACACTTTACCACCAAACACACAATACACTCATTAGGCAGATTTTTGATTTCTTACTCAATGTGGATCGATTTCTTACTCAATGTGGATTCTCATAGTGAATTGACAGTTATTAGATTACCAGTCAGATCACGTCTTAAAACGACCCAGATTAAAACTTATTCTGATGGATGAAACATTCTAAGTCATCCCGTGGAATCCTAGTTAACCATGTTACATATCAGGAGCACGCCCATATTTGGCAAACAACTTAGACTCCGGATAACCTTTATACATAGGATGGAAATACTCAGATTTGGCAAATACCATAGACTTCAGATAACTTCTATTCATAGCTAAAAAAACTCAGGTCAAGTGAACACTTAGATCACCCATATCTATTATTACACCAAGTTCTCTGTGCTGACGAGTTATTATGGTGGATTATATCTTCAGAAACACTTTTGGGACCTTTTTTAAGGAAATGACCTCAAGGCATATTAAATTTTTCCACCAGACTAACCAAATAGAGATATCTTCAAGCTCACCAGAACTTTATCATAGCATCAGCTAGCGGAGAAGTCTCAAAGATTACCCAGATCATGCCACATGGGCGGTTACCAGATTTCACCATAATGGCGTTACAGAATACGCTACAAAAGGCTTCACAGAATATGCCATAAGGGCATCACAAAATACGCTACAAAAGGCTTCACAAAATATGCCATAAAGGCATCATAGAATACGCCACAAAGGATTTTTTCAAAGAATTTCGTGTTTATTATCCTGACGGAATATTTCAGAGGCCGTCATGGGTTTCTCCCACATGGTCTTATACATATCTCCATGTTGTAATCTACTAGTCTGGTTTACATTTCACCAAAGGCTACACCATGAGTATTTTCATTGTCATACAAAGCCATGGGTCTCTGCCACATAGTCTTACACATCCTTATGTCGTGTTTTTCCAGTTCGATTTACGTCTCACTGGAGGCTACACCATGAGTATTCTCATTGTCACTATGATTTACCTATTTGATTAGTAAAGTACTTGCCCTACTAGAGGAATCACGATTGGATGTGTTACTCATTTAACATAGAATACACTTACTTAGATTCATCACACACCTAACTAATTCATACTCTCCCATACCTGATTTCACATGCATACATACTACACATCATCTTATTGATGCTGTAACTCACATATCTCATTTGTAAACATGTAACAACTTTACGGTACTTCACACACCCTTACACTCACCAGTTATTCGAGATTACATCAACATATGAATTTCCATTAAAATTAACATACATGATTTAGGATAAAGGCTCACCTAAAACTCACCCATACCTCAGCGCAGAGTTCTTCTTGGAACAGAAGGAAAGAAAGACCATCTGAAATGTTCCCTTCTTACCATATATATACTCTTAATAGATCTGGACAAGTGTCAATTGTATATAAAAATTGTCCTTTAAATGCCCTACAAAAACTGTGAGAAATATAAAAGGGAATCCTGTGTGGATGCTATTTTACCAGTCAATTCATTCAGTTGACTCCCAACCAAATCACGTTACAGAACCTACCTTGCACATGGTTCAAGCAAACCGAACATTCCATACCTTTGGTGGTAACTCTTATAAGGCGTACTCTTTGTTTGTCGTGCTATTTTTTCAGTTGAAGTATACCCTGAAATGAAATTTCGAGATACTTCTACGTGTGGATACTTTATGTGCCAAACTTTAGTTCACCAAGAGCTTGTAAATTGGTAGAGTATACTACCACAATGCACCAATTTTATTCTGATTTCAATTCTATCCTTCTATAACCTTCTATAAACTTAATTTATAGAAATTTCACATTATTTTTAACATATTCACAATTTAGTCCTTATACTCAAAATTAACAATTAATTTCAAAATATAATCCATATTTTCCATTCCTAATATTTTAACCATCATTTTAACAACCAAAAGCTTCAAACATTTCTAATGGCAACATTTAAAATCTTTGACAATTTTAAAAACAAAGACACAATATAGGTAGACCAAGTTACAACAATCACAAAAACATAAAATTTACTAAAAATGGGCTTAGGATGGAGTTACTTGCAAGAACACAAGTGTAGTCAAATTTAGAGCTTGAAAAATAGTGGTTTCATGCTTTTCTATTTAGTGAAAGACTAATTGAGGAAGATGATATCCATCGCTTAATGTTTAATAAACACATCTATTATTTTAATATAACTTCAAGATATAAAATTAGTAAATTTGATAACATGATTATTTTGCATGGTTTCTTGTGTTAAATTAGGTTTATTTGTGAATCAATCCCTGCTAAATTAGTATTTTTATGATTTAATTCTTGTTAGGGGTGCAATTGATCAAAAGCAAGCTGAAAAGGGCCAAATTGAAAGAAAATCATGGAAATGGGGCTAAATCAAAAAGATGGAGGGAGCCAAGGACACATCAAATAATTTGACTTTGTAAAAAGCCAAAAATAGAAAATTCTATTTTAGTTTATTTTAATTTTATTATTATTTTAGATTTTATATTAATTAGCTTAACTTAATTGATTTTTCTTTAGATTACTTCATTGTTTTATTTTATATCATCTTTTACTTTTTATGTTTTTTTTTCTGTGTTTATTTCAAGTTACATATTTTACATCCCCCCTACTTCGTGGGCACGACAACTGCCCAAAATAGCTTTCAGTAAACCCAGTCTCTGTGGGATCGACCCTACTCCCTATACTGCTTAAATTTGCAAATTAGGTGTAAGATTATATTGGTGGAATCAACAGCCATAAAAAATAATGTTGGGACCACCTGTACGCCCCATGCCGTAGTGGAAAAATTATTTCAGCGATCCAAAGCCATGGTGATGGGCTCAAAACTAACTAATATTTCGACAAAGGCAAGTGCACCCATCGAACAGTAGTATAGTTGTGGTAAGTTCGGAATATCGTATCCTCAAGGACTAAAATTACTAGTAATTACAATCTTTTTATTATCTAGCCTAAGAATTTGAGTGGTTTCTTCTAAACTAAAACTAATTAAACACAACAACGAAAGAATTAGGAAAATACTTTTAGACAACTTATACGAGATAGACAATACCTAAGGAAGAATCCACCTAGACTTCACTTATTACTTTTGATTCATATGATTTATTCACTTGACTTAATCCGTAGAAATCCCTGATTTATGTTAATATATCTTTCAAGACTAAAAACAACTGACTCTAGGTTGATTAATTGAAATCTCTTTCTAATTAAAACCCCTATTGTCGCATTAACTCGATCTATAGATCCCCTTATTAGATTTGACTCTAATCCGGCAGATTTTCGTCGCCCTATTTCTAGGGTTGCAATCAACTCCGCTTAATTGTGTTGATCTTATCTTAAACATGGACTTTTGCTCCACTGAATAAGCACATTTGACTTGAATCAATAACTTGAATTATCAAAACAAGAATAAGAACTCACAATTAAGAATAAGAACAAGTATTTATCTTATAAATCAAATAATAATAAAATTTGTCTTAGGTTTCATCCCCTTAGGTATTTAAGGGATTTAGTTCATACTAATAGAGGGAAACATCTTAAAATAGGGAAAACAACAAAACATAAGAAAACCCAAAAACTTCTAAAGAACTTGATGGGAGATCTTTAGTCTTGATGGATATCCTTCTCCTAAGTTGTTCCCGACGGCTGTCTTGGAGTATTTTCTGCCTCCTACTCAGTGTCTACTCGATGTCCTCTTTTAGGTTGCCCCTTAGGGTGTTTATATAGGCTTTGGAATGCCTTTCATGGCCCACAAGTAACCTTTTCCGAATAGGATTAAACCTAGTTTTGGCAGGGACAGGCCCGTGTTCGATGGCCTTAGGCCGTGCTCGCTTCTGCTTGCCATACACAGTCGTGTGGTCTGCCTGTGTGCGACATTCCAAGCTGTGTTTGATCTTGTTCGTAACACACAGCTGTGTTCACTGGTCCAGGCCGTGTTGATTTCCTAGGTGGGCCCATTTTACCCCTTTTTGGCCCGTTTTTCGTTCTTTTCGGCTCCCTAAGCTCTTCTGAGTGTAAAACATGAAATTAAAGAATTAGGAGCATCAAATTCATTAAATCTAATGAAAATTCATCCAAAAATAAGCCAAGCATGGGGTTAAAATATGTCTAAATTATGGTTTATCAAATATCCCCACACTTAAGCCTTTGCTTGTCCTCAAGCAAAATCCTCTACTCACAATTAAAATTAACTTCCTCAATTCATAATCCTCATCAATAATGTGTCATCATAATTCATAGATAATTCATACATTGATAATTTAACTAAAAGTCCTAAATATTCAAACAATCTAAGTCATAAATTTTTATAGCACGAAAATATAGGTGTTTCTCCTTATGTAAATAATTACCTTTGATCTAAAACTGACAAGAATTGACTTCCTCACTAAAGATTCACTCAAATCACTCAAAGTGTTTTAAGGTTCAAATTAAGCACTCAAAAGTCAAACATGAAAAGTTAATCCCATAAGCTTGCCTGAAAATCAAATCTCCACCACTATAAAATGAGATGATTTAAAAAGGTTTGTAATGGGGCTTGTGTTAAAGGTTTGGGTACAAGTCGAATTAATAGGGTTAGACTCAAGATTGAATTGATAAATTACCTAACTAGAAACAATGAACTAATAATTAATAATTACATCAATTTAACTTATCACTAATAAAACGAGCTTCTTCTAAAGATGTGGAATTAACTGTTTAAGCTCATAATGACTGATAATGAATAAATCTTTAACTTTTTTCTTTGAATAAGAATATACAATTAATAAGAAGAACTTAACAATGGAAATAGAGAACATAGTTAGGCAACTGCTCAAATCAAATCTCGAAAAAAAAGGACGTCAAAAGATTAGGGGAAGTAAAAATTTGGTTTTGGGTTAATATTAATGGTTTATTAGGCTAAAAGGGGTTCACTAGGGGTTAATTATGAGGGTAGGCTTTTTGTGGAGTGAGTGGGTTAAATCCTAGGTGCCTTTATCATTTCAGTATATCAAATAAAAAATGTGGTCTCGACATGCATAATCGAAGCAAGTTCTAGAATAACAAATCAATGTTGACACACTCATAATCAATAAAGTGAGCAAGAAAATAATATGCTCTTAAAGGCTCAAGATCTTACAAAAATTATGGTTTTTGATGTCAACCTTGCAAATTTCAAACTTCAATGTAATATTTAAAATTAGGGAAACAACCTAATAAATTCTTTTTAATTCTGAAAATAGACTTATCATGCTTGATTCTCTAATATCTTAAAGTTTAAACCATTAAAGCAAAATTATCTATTACTTAATCCGAAACATATCAATGAAAATCATAAATCAATAGAAGTTTCATTCTAATAGTAATATGAGAAAATTACTTAAGAATAAGGCATATTTCAGTATTGTTGACACCTCCCCACACTTAAGATGTACATTGTCCTCAATGTATAAAAATAAATATCTACAATATATAAAATCATAAGATAGTGATAGAAGTTAACTTCCTGAATTTTGGATGGAGTCAAGGAAAAGAAACAGTAAGTTAGGCATAGATGAAGGTGAAGGTGGATACTCCAGTGGGGGTGTGGTCATCCCTTATCAGCCCCTTGAACCTAAATTAAGGAAATCAAAATATAATAATATAATTTAAAGATAAGAAAGATAAAGGAAAAGAATTTAAAAATGAAAGTAAAAGAAAAAGAAAAAATAAATGGACTCAAAGGTCCTTGTTTTGTCGAGTAGATGAAGCGGCCGGCATGAACTTATGTAGATTGGTCTCGCACAGGGAGACTGTGCTAGGGTTGTAACACCCCAAACCCGGCCTAGAAGTTAGGCTCGAATCTAGCATGTCACAATAAAAGGTTGTATAAACCATACGATCTTTAAAAACCTTTCCTTAATTTAAAAACTTCGAGTTTCGTCGCTTAACAAATAAAATTTGCTTAAAGTTATTTTTCTTGACAAACATAGTATTGTTGTCAAAACATTGTTTGTAGTAGAAGATTAACTTTAAAAGTTGCAGAAACGTGACATTTGAAAATGGCAGTTATCATTTTAAAAAAAACACTTGTTAAATTGTTTAGCAGTTCATAACTAAAAGAGTTACCGATGAAAGTTAAAAGGAAATCCCAAAGACCATATTACATAAATTAATAACCCAAAATAAATTAATCTAAAATAATTTAAAACCAAAATTACTAAGTTTCATTTATTAACAAAACCGTGTATGGCCACCTCCGAGTCCTCCATAGCTCCAAATCCTCTAACACTGGGGATTACTTCACAGTTAAAAGCGGGTGAGTTTATGAAAACTCAGTGTGTAATCCCCTACGAGTAAGTAATGATCAAGATATCTGGCGAAACCTAAACGGTTGAGCCAAGCCCTTTCAACAAGAATAAGAGAAAGTATAGATTAGAGCATACGTGGGTCAAGCCCACTACGAAATTTTTTGGTTTACAGCCCATAACAGTATCAATTGGGCCTAGCCCAAACCAATAATAGAACAAGTGGCCTAAGCCCAGTACAGTAACAGATCTCATAAACAGATATGCAACAGTATGAGGATGTATCCCAACCCAGTCCAACCATCACTCCACCCGTACCAGCCCTACACTCCATGTGGGGACCAAGTCAACCCACCCAGCCCTACACACCAACGTTAGCACCGATTGCGGCACTAATCGATATCGCAACAGAGCTGCCAGAATATAAGCGGCTTAAAGCTATCGGTAGGTCCACAGTCATCTCGGGTGACCCGTGCGACACTAACAATCAAATCGGTGGGTCTGCAGTCATCTCAGACGACCCGTGCGACCCTAACAATCAAATCAATGGGTCCATAGTCATCTCGGGTGACCCGTGCGACCCTAACAATCAAATTAGTGGGTCCACAGTCGTCTCGGGCGACCCGTATGACCCTAACAATCAAATTAGTGGGTCCACAGTCGTCTCGAGCAACCCGTCCGACCCCGACCCGTGTGACCCTAACAATCAAACCAGTGGGTCCACAATCGTCTCAGGCGACCCGTGTGACCCTAATAATAAAATCAGTGGTCCACAGTCATCTCGGGCTACCTGTGTGACCCTAACAGATCAATCACTTCCTCCAATCATCAAACCCAACCCATGCAACATGTCGTGTATGTCATGCTCAATCATTGCACGTGTATGCGAAATGGCCATGCTTAGTAACAGCCATTTCAACACATATTAACAGCAAATCAGACACACGCCTACAGTCAAGTCAGTTAAAACATAGTCATACAAATCACAGTCAAATCGGTCAAATCATAACACAAGTCAATCATTTACCCACAAGGGAAAATCAGTCATTTTACCCTATAAGGGTATTCCGATAATCCTACCATACAGGGGTAATTAGGTAATTTTACTCATAACTAATCCATGTATGCAGTGCATCTCAAACATAATCAATCATACAATTAACACATACAACATTAGTACTACCACGAGGGTACAACGATCATTTAATCGGTTAGGGGTAAAACGGTCATTTCGGCCCATAAGAGCATCTCGATAATTTTACCCTTCGAGGGTATTTCGGTAACTTTACCCATAGAGGGTATTTTAGTAATTTCACAAAATAGGGGTATTTTGGTAATTTCGTAAACCAGGGATATTCCGGTAAATTTACAACCCAAGGGTATTTCGATAATTATGCAAACTGATGGTATTTTGGTAATTCTGCAAATCGAGAGCATTTAGGTAATTTCATAAACTGGGGGTATTTCGATAATTTTGGAAACCAGGGGTATTTTGGTAATTTCATAAATTAGAGGTATTTCAGTAATTTTGCAATCCAAAGGTATTTTGGTAATTTTAGAATCAGGGGTATTTCGGTAATTTTAGAAACCAGGGGTATTTCGGTAATTTCAAATCATGGTTATTTTGGTAATTTTGTGAATCGGGGGTATTTCGATAATTTTGTAATCTAGGGGTATTTCGGTAATTTGAAAACCATGGTATTTCAATAATTTCATAAATCAAGGTATTCTAAATAGAGGTAATGATGCGAATGGGCCTAGGGCCCATTCTCGGCCCAAATGGACCCACACATTCGTGTAGCCCATTTAGCCCAAATCTAGGCACCGATATGAGATTCACATAGACCAGTTCAATATCTACTATACAATCATACAACTTATTCATATGGGCCCACTTGGCCCCTTTTGGCCCATCGTGGCGCAAACAGCATCAACCCACAAGAATACTCATGGTGGCCTCAACTATCGTGTTGAAGCCCCTACACGTGCGCTCGCATGCTCGTGTGGCTACCATTGCCGTGTGACCGGCATTTCGGCATTTTCCGCTCTACAGCTAGAGTAGGGCGAAATACACACCTGATAGGAGTCTGAAGCTAATCTGCACACTGAATGCTCCTATGCCCAAACGCCCACCAAGGTATGCTTCCTCTCCTCATAGATAGCTCTATTTAAAGCCAGCTTCTCACCTTCCCTGTTGCTAGCTTTCCGATGTGGGATCCCTCCTTCAGTAGAGTTTAAATCCAACACAAACTCTGGCCGTCCAATACGCAAAATAAATACTCCCTTACTTATCATGAGATTCGAACCCAGACTCTCTTGTCACATAATCCACGCCGCTAGCCACTTTACCAACTAACTCCTTGTTGTCTTAAAACATACGCAACTAAATATAAGTCTATGGCCAAAGTCTAAGTTCATTTAAAAAGAAAATCAAAATGCAAGCACCAAGACTTGAACCTTGGACCCTTTGCCTCCTTGTGGCGTTACTTCCTTGTTGCCCATGTGGCACCATTTACCACTAGACCACAACTCCTTTTGTGTCATTTTTCTCCACATTTTATTCTTAAAACCTACTTACTAACTCCCAGGGTTTTATTCACTTAAAACCAAAATTTTCCTAAAGACCAAGTCTAATCCCGAGACTTCATAGAAACCCCGTAACCTTCCAAAATCACTTACCCACTAGATCAAACTTACATTAATGCCGTTCCTATATTCTTAAAAATTTTAAAATGCTCCTACACTCAGGGCCAAATAGGCCTAATTCTCCTAGACCCAATTTCGGGGAGTTACAAGGGTCTTTTCGCTTCTTCGACATAGGGATGATGGTGTAAAAAAAGAATGAGGGAAAGGAGGAAAGGAAAATGAAAGGAGAAAGATAATAGAAAAAGGAAGGATGTGGTGGCTAGGGTTTGGGAGAAGAAGAATATGGGGAGAAAGTGAGAAGAAGGGGGTTTAAATAGAAATCAGGGCACCTGGTTGCTGCCTACACCTGTGTGCCATGGGCGTGTTAGGTCATACGGCCATATCGCACGGCTGTGTTGTGCTTCGTTCATTTCTCCCACGCCTGTGAAGAGGTTTCCATGCCCATGTTGATTAATCAGTGTTGACCATGGCCTAAGGACACAGGCGTGTCACACACCCGTGTTACTTTCTCAGTGTCGACCAGGGCCGTATCGCACGACCGTGGCATTTTATCACCGCTCGTAGTTTGGGGAATTTTCATTCTTGGTTCTCACAGTCTCTGCCACGCCGATGTGCCTATTTGTAGCGTCTACACAGCCACGGCAACGCCCGTGTGCAAGGCCGTGTGGATAGAGAAACCTGCGCTTTATTAATTTGGTTAGTTTTGAATTAGATGCTAAAAATAAAAATATGACATTAGTGAAGTTAGTATCCAGGTTGCCTCCCGAGAAACGCTTGTTTAAAGTCTTAAGCTAGACTTACCCTTCATTCGTATAATCATGGTGGCTTGAGGAGTTGAAACTTCTCTTTCCTGCTATCAATTCTATGATCACTATATAGTTTGAGTCGAGTGGCATTTACCTTAAAAGTGCCAAATGTAGGATTAGTTACCTCGACTGTTCCGTATGGGAAGACATTGAGTACCATGAAAGGGATCTCTTCGTTTGTATTAAGGTCTGAAGTGGCGACTCGAGGGTCTGTCTTATCCAACAATACCTGATCCCCGATCTGAAAGTGGTTTGTCCCATCTTTAAGTTTGACATGGAGTTGCCTCAGTTTTGCTTCGTGTGTTCTTGGTTTCTCCTTGAATTATGTCTTCCACTCGTCTAGTTCATTGATCTGAAGCCTTCGTTCCTCATGAGTTATTTCTTTGTTGGCACGAGGTTTAGGATGTGGCTCAGTTGTGTAATTTCATGGTGCTTCCTGAAAAGAAGGTTGAACAAAATGGTCATTAATAGAATTTATGTTTTCACCTTTATTACTCGATGTCCTAGTCGAGTCAAGAGCCTGAAGAGTGACCGTTTCGTCACTTACACGAAGTGTGAGTTCACCTATACCAACATCAATTTTAGTTTTAGCCGTTGCTAAAAAGGGTCTTCCTAAAATTAAAGGAACATTATTGTCCTCATCCATGTCTAAAATAACAAAGTCTACTGGGAATATGAATTTGTCAATTTTTACTAGTACATCTTCAATTATACCCCTAGGAACTCTAATAGTTTTATTAGCCAATTGAATGCTCATCCTAGTTTGTTTGGGTTTCCCAATACCTAGCTGTTTAAACATTTTATAAGGCATAACATTTATGCTTGCCCTTAAATCTGCTAAAGCATTATTAACAGATAAACCACCAATTAAGCAAGGAACCGTAAAACTCCCTGGATCTTTTAGCTTTTGTGGTAGTCTATTTTATAAGATTACTGAGCACGCTGCATTTAGCTCAACATGCGACTCATCGTCTAACTTCCGTTTGCTTGTCAAAAGCTCTTTTAATTTTTTTTTGAATTGGGCATCTGCGAAAGAGCTTCAATAAACGATAAGTTAATATGTAATTTTTTTAAGAGTTTAAGAAATTTACCGAATTTTTCATTTGTGCGGTCTTTCTTTGTCGCATTGGGATATGGCACACGAGGTTGGTGTTCTGTACTTACCAGTTTTGGTTTATCATGGCTTACCTCAACCTTACCTTCCTCTATCACATTCTCTTACCTCAATTTTGGTTCATCTAACCCTTTACTATCGTGAGCGGTAACGGCATGAAGTTGCTCCTTTGGGTTTGTTTCAATGTTGCTTGGCAAGCTACCTTGTGGCCGTTCAGATATGAGCTTAGCAAGTTGTCCTAATTGGTTCTCGAGCCCTTGAATCGATGCTTGCTGATTTTTGAGTGCTGTTTCGGTGTTTTGGAAAAGGGGTTTCAGACACGGCGATAAATTTTGTTAGCATCTCCTCAAGGTTCAGCTTTTTCTCTTTTAGGTAGGGTTACTATTGAAAGCTTAGAGGGGGTTGCTGTCTTTGATTTCCTTGGCCACCCCATGAGAAGTTGGGATGGTTCCTCCAACTTGGATTGTAAGTGTTACTATAAGGGTTATTTTGAGGTCTATAATTATTACCCATATAGTTCATCTCTTCGTTTTCTATTCTAGGGTTGTAGGGTGGGTATTCTGAATTGTTCATCCCTCCTCCATTTGCATCACATTGCATCACTGGATGTACCTGCGAGGAACCACACAAACCATCAATCTTTTTACTTAAAGGTTCTACCTGGTTTGATAGCATGGTTACTACGTCGAGGTTGAAAACACTGGCGACTTTTGTTGGCTTTGTCCTCATAACCTGCCACTGATAGTTATTCAGTGCCATCTCCTCTATAAACTCATAAACCGCTTCAGGGGTCTTGTTATTTAGGGTTCCACTGGCGGCTGAATCAATCAACTGCCTAGTTGAGGGGTTCACACCATTGTAAAAGGTTTGAACCTGTAGCCACAAGGGTAACCCTTGGTGAGGGCATCTCCTTAGTAGATCTTTATATCTCTCCCATGCATTGTAGAGTGTTTCTAGATCCATCTGCACAAAAAAAGAAATATCATTCCTCAACTTAACTGTTTTAGCCTGTGGAAAATATGTAAGTAAAATTTTTTCGGTCATTTACTCCCATGTAGTGATTGATCCTCGTGGTAATGAGTTCAACCACTGTTTAGCTTTGTTTCTCAACAAAAAGGGAAACAACCAAAGGCAAATGGCATCAGCAGAAACGCCATTAATCTTGAAAGTGTCGTAGAATTCCAAAAAATTTCCCAAGTGATTGTTTGGATCCTCATCCTGCAAACCATCACTGAACAAATTGCTGAATCATCTGAATAGTGTTAGGTTTCAGTTCAAAATTATTTGCAGCAATAGTAAGTCTAATAATACTTGATTCAGTTCCTGTTAAATTAGGTTTAGCACAATCATATACAGTACGAGGAGCAGAATTTTGATTCACCGAATTTGCGGCAACCACGGGAGGTAGCAGATTATTATCAGCCATCTCTTCGGTAGTATTAGTTTCGTCTTCTTGCTCTTCTTCTATGTATTGTAGGCTTTGACTTATTTCTCTTCAGTTTCTGTGAGCGGTATGTTCTATCTCACTGTCAAAAGTCAAGGGTCTCGACAGGTTGCTTCTAGTCATAAACTAAAATTACCTGCCAGAAACAAATAAAAGAAAAAAAATTAGCAAGGTTAAAATAAAATAAAATAAAATAAATTGCAAATAAATAAAATGGCTAAAGGAATAAAAATTTAGTGTTCCTAATATCTTAGTCCCCGGCAACGGTGCCAACAACTTGATGGGCTCGAAACTGACTAATATTTCGACACAGGCAAGCGCACCTATTGAACAATAGTATAGTGATCGTTGTTTTATGCGATGTCAAAGTCTTAAAATTTATATAAAGAATGATTGAAGCTAGAAACTAAATATTACAACGATTTGAGGCAAGCGCACCTATCAAACAATAGTATAGTTAAGGCAAGACCGGGTTGTCGAACCCAAAGGAACCAAAAGTACTAATACTAACTTTCTTTTTATTATTTAGCCTAAGAATTAAATGAATTTTTTATCTAATCTAAAATTAACTAGAAACTAAGCTAAAGACTCTAAGACAAAGAAGAATGAAATTTGGGAAAAATACTTTGGGAAAAACCAATTGATTAAGATAATACCCGAGGAAGAATCCACCTAGACTTCACTTGTTATCTAACTCTGAACCAGACGATTTATTCATTTAACTTGATCCGTAGGATTCCCTAAGTTATATTAATCCCTCTCTCGAGGCGACTAACATCTAACCCTAGGTTGATTAATTGAAATCTTTTTCTAATTAAAACCCCTAGAATTGCATTAACTCAATCTAAGGACTCCCATATTAGGTTTGACCGTAATCCGGCAGATATTCGTCACCCTATCTCTAGGCGCGCGAGCAACTCCACTTAATTATGCTAGATCTACTCTTAGGCAGGGACTTTTGCTCCTCCACCTAAGCACATCACACTTGAATTAATATCCCAGAAATATCAACACAAGAATTAAGAACACATAATTAAGAACAAGTCAAATATTTAACATATAATTCAGCAAACGATAACAAGATTCATCTTAGGTTTCATCCCCCTCTGGTATTTGACGATTTAGTTCATAATAATAAAAGAAAACATCTCAGAAGAAAAGATAAAATAAAACATAAGAAATCCCTAAGCCCCCTGAAGGAATTGAAGAAGAGATCCTCCGTCTTGAGTATGATTCTGGCTTCTTGAGGTGAATCAACTGGCTATTCTTCGAGTAAATCCCCACAAATCTGCCCTCTTTGGCCTAGCTGGACGCCCCCTGACTAAAGCCTTGGGTTCCCCCCTTGTAGGTCATACTTAGGGTGTTTATATAGGCTTCTGAATGTGTTTCTTCGCCCCTAAGTATCCTAATTCGAGTGAAATTTCTCTTAGTCACGGCAGGGACACGCCCATGGCACACGCCCGTGTGAATCGTGGCCAGGCCGTGTTTGAGGCATGATCGTGTGGTTAGGGCCCAAGCCGTGTTGCTTTCGTGATATGGCCCATTTACTCTATTTTGGGCCCGTTTCTTGCTCTTTTCATTATCCGGTGCTTTTCTGAGTATAAAACATTAAAACAAAGGATTAAGAGCACCAAGTTACACAATTCAAGGCTTAAATCATCCAAAAGTATGCTAAATGCAGGATTAAAATATGTTACTATTACGGTTTATTAAATACCCCCACACTTAAGCTTTTGCTTGTCCTCAAGCAAAATTCTCAACTTACAATTAAAACAAACTTCCCTGATTCATAATATTCATCAATAATGTTTCATCATAATTCAAAGATAATTCATACATTGATAATTTAACTTAAAGGGTCCTAAAGATTCAAACAATCAAAGTCATACATTTATAGCCCGAAAATGTTTGGTGTTTCCCCTTACCTAATAAATTACCTCTGATTCAAAATCGACAAGAGTTGACATCCTCACTAAAGATTCACTCAAATCACTCAAAGTGTTTAAGGTTTAAAATTAAGCACTCAAAAGTCGAACATGAAGAGTTAACCCATAGGCTTGCATGAAAGTCAAATCTCCACCACTATAATATGAGATGATACAGAAATCAAAAGGTCCTTAATAGGGTTGTAACGGGGCTTGGGTTAAAGGTGTGGATAAAGGCTGAATTAGAGGGTTAGAATCGAGATTGACTTGACAAATTACCTAACTAGAGATATCAAACTGATAATAATTACATAAATAATACTCTGATATGAGCTTCTTCTTCAATAATTGGAATTTAACGTAAAAGCTCGCCTAATCACAAAACTAATAGTGAATATTCTTCGATTTTTTTTAAGAACAAGTCAAATATTTAGGATAGATTTAATAATTGAAATAGATAAAATAGTTAGGCAACTTGTTTAGTAAATCATGGCTTACATCAACCTTACCTTCACTTACCACAGGCTCTTGCCTTGGGTCAGATTCCACTAACCTTTCACTGTCATGAGCTGTTACGGCTTGAATTTGCTCTTTTGGGTTAGTTTTAGTGTTGTTGGCAAGCTTTCTTGTGGTTATTTTGAGATCAGCTTAGCAAGCTGACTTAATTGATTCTTGATCCCTTGAATCGCTCCTTCTGATTTTCGAGTGCTGTTTGGTGTTTTAGAAATGTGTTTCTATATTTTGGAAATGTGTTTCTAGGACTGCTATGAATTTTGTCTGCATCTTTTCAAGGTTCGACTTCTTTTCCCATGGGTAGGGATGTTGTTGGAAGTTTTGGGATGGTTGTTGCCTTTGATTTCCTTGACCACCCCATGAGAAATTGGGGTGGTTCTTCCAACCTGGATTATAAGTATTACTATAAGGGTTATTTTTAAATTTAAAATTGTTACCCATATAGTGAGCCTGCTCGTTTTCCATGCCATATCTGTAGGGTGGGTACTCAGGATTTGTCACGCCTCCTAGATTCGAGTCATATTGCATTACTAGGTGTACCTGCGAGAGACTATACAAACCATCAATCTTTTTATTCATCATCTCTACCTGATTTGATAACATGGCGACCGCATTAAGGTTGAAAACATTGGCTACTTTAGTAGGCTTTGGCATCATGACTTGCCATTGATAATTATTGTAACATCCTGAAAAGGGCCTATGCATTTTCGGTTTAGTTGTATGAAGTGACATGTTTTATGTACTAAGAATAAATTTTGAACATTATTGGAAACCCGGAAATGAATGGAAATGATTTGGAAATGAACATTTTTGGAAACCTGAAAATGTATGGACATGATCTAGAAATGATTCAAAAGAGGAAAGTGAACATTTCTGGAAACTTGGAAATGTAAGGAAATGATTCAAAAGAGGAAAGTGAACATTTCTGGAAACTTGGAAATGTAAGAAAATGTCAAGTTTACAGAGCCGAATGAAAATTTTTGGAAACTTAGAAATGACTTAGAAATGTCGAGTTTTAAGTTTTAAAGCAGGGAATAAAGGCAAGGTGGCCTTAAAAGAAAAAGTTTGTGAAATTTGACACACAAATAGGCTTGGAAAAGTGGCCTAAAGATGCCACTTAGGGTCTCTGGAAATGGCGCCACATGCAAGGTGTTGGGCCTGAGTTCGAGTCACTTGGGAAGCAAATAAAAGAAGTTTTATTTTGCTTCCAGAAGCTCTGAGGTGGACGGCACAAGCCTTCTAGAAAGGAGGAGTTTTATTCTCTTTAATATTTGATTAATAAGGTGATAAATAAAGGATTTTTAATTGGATTATTTTCAAGGGATAATAAAGGATTATTCTCTTATTATTTTCAATTAAAGAGATAAAGCTATCAAATAAAGAGGAGTTGTGGCCAAGTAGGGGACTCTAGCCTAGTAAATTCGGCTAAGGGAGGAAAATAAGGCTAATTTTAATTCATTCTCTCCTTTGCCGAAATTCCCTAAGCCATTCTCCTCTCTCTGCCGAAATTTTTCCCCAGCAAATTCTCTCTTTTCTCTGCTATTTGGCCAAGACCAAAAACTCTAGTAAAGCAAGCCACTCTCTTCATCTTTCTTTTCTTCCTATTTCTTTCCTTCCAGTCCATTCAAAAGCCAAATTTTGGAGAGGCTTCAAGCATAGGTGTTGCCGATTTCTCCAAGTAAGGGTAAGATCTAGACTCAGTTTCCATTAGCCTGTCGAAATTTGGAGACTAATCTCTCATATTGTATTTTGGCCGAAATATGAAGAACTCTTTCGGGATCTGTCTCAAGTCGACTGTAAGAAGGATTTTTCGGGATTTAAGGCATCAAGGTAAGACAATAAAGTGATATTCGGCCATAGGCCATAAGTATGATTTCAAGTTAGACTAAAATCTAACATATGTGTATAGATATTTTGACAAAGATTAAGGAAGCAAAGATCCAATTCAGGATTTTAGAATCCACAAGGTAAGTATTCGGCCAAGGCTTATATTTTTTGGTATTTAGCACTATTTCCTATTTATTCAAAAGCCAGAAACTGATATAGTTAAATGATTTGGTGGCTAGCCGATTTTAAGGAAGGAATACTACAGATTTTGGGATTTGATTATTAATCAAATTGGCAAACAAGGTAAGAAGACTAATCCTACTAGGATTTGGAATTTTGGCCGAATGGCTTTTTATTAAGGTAATAAGTGATAAATCAAATGTAGGGATTAAGGATCTAAGCATTAGATCAAGCTTTTCAGGATCTCAAGGAATTTCTAAGCGAATCAGGTGTGTACCCTACACTACTTCATAATACGTTTTATGGCATGTTTAATTAAAATATGTGACATTAAGAATATGAAAGTGGCTAAGGTATCATGTTATGGTACTAAGTACTCAGGTACTTTTCCTACTTCTACTAGGAATATGAAAAATGTTATTTGTAACATGAGAATATGATAAGAATGTGAACTTTGGCTTGTAATTACATAATATGTTATGGGCATATGGGTTTTATTTTGAAAGGGGAAGTGAATGTGGTGACTTAAGACCACGAACACGGTGACCTAAGACCGTGATATCTCGAAAAGTGGTGACCTAAGACCACGATGTCTGAAAGTGGTGACCTAAGACCACAGTAATCTGAACGTGGTGACCTAAGACCACGAATGCGGTGACTTAAGACCACAATTTGGTGTGTAGTGGAAGGAGGGTCGACTTAGTAGTCCCCACGGTGTGATTGGCAGGTACGGGGGTGTGTAGCGGATGGACAATTAGGTTTGGGTTTAGGAATGCATCATAACTTGTATTCATTATTTTGAATGTGTAACTCTTGTATGCACGATTCTATTATGACTTAGTGTCATGTACACATTGAGTCTATTTGACTCACCCCGTTGTGGGACCATGTTTTGGTGATGAGCAGTGATGGGCCCGGGCGAGCGAGAACTTGTGGTGGCCATTCTCAACATGAAGTCTTTATTTTTATGGACTATGAGTTTTTAAGTACTTGAATTATTTGGAAATTATTTGATGTAATAAGGCCATAAGGCCATAGTTGAATCATTTTACATTTATTTTTTTATTTATTATGTTTATGAACCTTATTTATTAAAGTTTAAGTAAAATTTCTTTAAACTAAACCTTAAATGGTTTATCACTTAATATTAAAAAAGGGTTTTCAAAATAAAATCGAATCTGTTTCAACACAAGCCCAACCCAAAACAAAATTTTTAAAAAATCGCACAAGTTTTTCGCAAAGTAACAAAAGGATTTGAACTGGTTTACTTGAGGGACATACCAAATCTGGTCAAAGCTCGTGGGCCAGGTTTGGGGTGTTTCAGTTTGGTATCAGAGCCTGTTTCAAACTCTCGGCCTGAGGTTTAGGGCCCAAAACGTTTTCAAAGCGAGCCCAAGTAAGTTTTATGAAAATAGTTTTTGGAAATAAGCAGGTTGTTCTGGCATGGCACCCAAGTCTCCGACCCACAGTCCACCAGGTAAGTACCCCTAACCATTTGTGTGATTATGTGATTATATGATTTAAGAATTATGGAAGGGTAAAAAAAGGCATGGAACATAGAATAGCATGATAGGAACTTGAACCCTAGGACTAGTCTACTCAAACACAAACACATAAGACTTAAGGAACGTTAAACAAACCCATGGCTAAGTCACCGGTTAGGGTGTGGTAAACCCTGCACACATGTTCAGGATTGGATCAGGAAGAGCACAGTATTTAAGCGATCCTAGCGACTCACCTCCTCTCGCGCAGAATCCTACCTGCAGTGCGTAGCTTCGGCTCACCCTAACACAGAGGGCTCGATGAGGTGTGGCAACCTCGTGCGCATGTCAGGAATGGTTTCGATGGGAGCTTGGTATTTAAGCGATCCGCGTGACTCACCTCCTCTCCACTCGAATCTCGCACAGTGCGTAGCTTTGGTTCACTCGACCAAGAGGACTCAGTCATAGGCTAAACACGATAACTAAAACCCGAAAGGGAACTAGCCGTGTTTTTATAGAAACAACAAAACCCTAGTTTTAAGACTCTTAAAAATTTCTTTTAAATTTGTGAAAACCATCTTTACAAAATTTTCCGAAAAATTTTCGCTTTATGAAATTACAAAAATGCCCCTAGTGGTAAAATTACCAAAATACCCTTGGTTTATAAAATGTCCAACTACCCCATAATTTTACCCAAAATTTCATTATTTTATAAACACTCAAAAACCCTAATTTGCAAAATATCAAAAATACCTTGATTTTGGAAAATTACGAAATTGCCCTTAACTTACAAAATTACCAAAATAGCCCTGATTTCCAAAATTTTTGCAACATCACTGTTTTGGAAAGTACAATTCTCAAAAAGAACCCTCAAAGTTTTGCAACTTTTAAAATATCCCTGATTCATTAGATTTTGCGAATTTATCACGGTTGTGAAAAAAATTGCCGAAATACCCCTGGAATTTCAAAATTACCGAAAGGCCCCGGATTTCAAAATTTTTCCAAAATACCCCGGAAATTCAAAATTTCCAAAATACTTTTTGACAAAATCACCAAGAAACTTTTTCTTTTGAAAAATTACGAAAATACCCCTGTAGGACAAAATTACAAAAATACCCCTGGGTAGTGGAGAAACAACAACAATGAAAACTACAACGTTTCTCTGAATGAATGAAAGTTCATACTTGTTTGATGGATGAATGAATGAATGGAAAGACTGTGTGCATGTATGAATACGAAAGAACCACTCCTAAAACTCTGTCATAAAATTTCTTCGCGGGTAAACAAGTGGAACAATGACTAATTCATAAAACCTCTTAATCAGATTTCGACGTTAGAAATGAGCTCTAGAGGACGTGGTCGTCGTGGACGAGGTAGAGGAAGGATGACTGTGTCAGAACCCGTTAGATCGGGTCAAGGATCTAACAATGAGATACCACCGCCACCACCACCCCCAGCTGTTGGTGTTGAGCAGCAAGCTCAGACGGGGGATGATGCTGTGTCGCAGGCTGTGCTATGAGTTTTGGAGTTGGTGGCTGGTGTAGGAGGAAATTCGGGAAATTGAAAGTCTGTGCCTAAACGGCTTTGAGCTAATGGAGCCGAAATGTTTCGTGGGGTATCGGGTGTGGCACCCAGTACAGCTGAGTACTGGTTAGAAGCAACTGAGCGCATCATGGATGAGCTTGACCTGACCCCTGAAGAGAAGTTAAAAGGAATGGTGGCACTGTTACGCGATGAAGCGTATCAATGGTGGTTAACTGTTCGGGATGGTGCCACAGCGGAGGATCTGACTTGGAAATACCTTAAGGAAGCTTATTAGAAGAAGTATGTGGGAACAAGGTATACTGATGAGCAAAGGAAGGCCTTTCTAGGGCTGGTACAAGAGAACAAGTCTGTTGCAGAATATGAGGCTAAATTCCTGAGGTTGAGCCGGTATGCTCGAGGTGTAGTGGCAACTGAGCATGAGCGCTGTGTCCATTTTGAGGACGGGCTAAGGGATGATCTAAGACTGTTGATAGCACCGCATCAGGAGCGGGAGTTTTCTGCTTTGGTAGAAAAGGCCAAGGTGGCCGAAGGAATCAAGGATTCTACAAAACAGGCTATGGATAGGAATAGGCCCAAAAGAGGTTTTGGGTCATCTGGAAAGGTTCATAAGAGGCCTAGAGTTGATGGACCGCGAGGTCAGCAAGCTGGATCAGAAGGGCGGTATCAACCTTGTGATGTGTGTGGAAAGAAGCACTTGGGAGAATGCTAGAAGAAAACAGGAGGATGTTTTAGGTGTGGGTCCAAGGACCATGTGATCAAGGATTGTCCCAAGAACTCAGAGAAAGCCACCAGCCAGCTGAGTGTTAGTCGGTGGTAGAGGAGGACAACGACCTCAACGAGGCCGTGGTTCGGCCAATGAGAGGTAATGGTCTTTGGCAAAGGACGAGGAACACAAGGCAGAGGCGTTGCTAATGCTGAAGCAAGGCAACCGGGTTTGGTTTATGCGGTTCGCCGGAGGGAGGATGGAGACGCGTCGGATGTTATAACCGGTACGTTCTTTATTTATGACAAGCCCTATTTTACTCTTATTGATGTGGGCTCGACCCATTCCTATGTTGCATGTAGTGTAGTGGGAACACTAGGCCTAGACTCGAACTTTTCGATAGCGGGCACGATCGTAGTAAGCCCATTAGGCCAAAGCGTAGTGGTGGATAAGATCTTTCGAGAATGTACCCACAGAGATTCAGGGAGTGAACTTTCGGGCTGACTTAATGGAACTACCCTTTGGGGAGTTTGAACTTATACTTGGAATGGACTGGCTAGTAGAGCACCGAGTCGTGTTGGATTGTGCGGCTAAATGTATGGAATTAAGGACCCCGGATGATGAAGTAGTAGTAATGATCGGAGAAAGAAGAAACTACCTGTCTAACGTAGTTTCAGCGCTGAAGGCTGAGAAAATGGTTAGGAAAGGGTGCAAGGCGTTCTTAGCCTTCGTAAGTGCGTTAGGTGGAAAGGAAGAGGGTGTTAGTGGAGTTAGAATGGTAAAGGACTTTGAAGACGTATTTCTGGAGGAATTACCAGGAATACCCCTAGATAGAGAGGTGGAATTTGGAATAGATTTGCTACCGGGAACAGCTCCTGTGTCAATCGCTCCATACCAAATGGTGCCAAAGGAGTTAGTTGAGCTCAATGCCCAAATCCAAGAGTTGTTGGATCGTGGGTTCATTCGACCCAGTGTGTCTCCATGGGGAGCACCGGTCCTGTTTGTAAAGAAGAAGGACGGAACTATGCGGATGTGCATAGATTACCGTCAGTTGAACAAGCTGACCATCAAGAACAAGTATCCTTTGCCAAGGATCGATGACTTGTTCGATCAGCTGAAGGGGGCCGCAGTATTCTCAAAGATAGACTTAAGGTCTAGATATCATCAGTTGAAGGTGAAGGAGGCAGATATCCATAAGACCGCTTTTAGGACAAGATAAAGCCATTTTGAGTTTGTGGTGATGCCGTTTGGATTGACGACGCTCCAGCCGCGTTCATGGATATGATGAACTGGGTTTTCCAACCCTACTTGGATAGGTTCGTCGTTGTGTTCATCGACGATATTTTGGTGTATTCTAAGTCTGAAGAGGAGCATGATGAACATCTCCAAGTTGTGCTGCAAGTGTTAAGGGAGAAGAAGCTCTATGCCAAATTCAGCAAGTGTGAATTTTGGCTTAAGAAGGTGGCATTCCTTGGACATGTGGTATCCACAAAGGGAATAAGAGTGGACCCTAGGAAGATCGAAGCAGTGTTGGATTGGAAACCACCTAGGTCCGTGGCTGAGATACGAAGTTTCTTTGGTTTGGCAGGCTATTACAGAAGGTTCGTGGAAGGGTTCTCGTTAATAGCCGCGCCCTTAACAAAGCTACTAAGGAAGGAAGTACCCTTTGAATGGACTGATAAGCAATAGGAGAGCTTTGAAAAGCTTAAGAAGGTGTTGACGGAGGCTCAGGTGTTAATTCAACCGGAGGCGGGAAAGGATTTTGTGGTATCTTGTGACGCGCCGCATTTGCGGGATTAGAGGCGTGTGCTAATGCAAGAAGGAAAAGTGATCGCTTATGCGTCTCGGCAGTTAAGGCCTCATGAGGTTAACTACCCAACCCATGATTTGGAATTGGCAGCTGTGGTTTTCTCCCTTAAGGTGTGGAGGCACTATCTCTATGGAGAAAGGTCGATGATCTACACAGACCACAAGAGCCTTAAGTATCTGTTGACTCAGAAGGAGTTGAACTTGAGGCAGCGAAGGTGGGTGGAGTTATTGAAGGATTACGATTGCTCGATAGAGTACCACCCGGGCAAGGCAAATGTAGTAGCTGATGCCTTAAGTCGGAAGGTTGTGTCGGATCTAAGGGTTATGTTCGCGCACTTGAGCCTATATGATGACGGAAGCCTGTTGGCAGAGTTGCAAGTCAAGCCCACATGGCTGAAGGAGGTGAAAGAGGGATAGTTGGTTGATAAGGATCTAAGTGCTAAGTTACAGCAAGTGCAGAACGGGGAATTAAAGGATTATGGCGTTAATGATGAAGGAGTATTGTGTTACAAAGGAAAAGTCTGTATGCCGAAGGACAAGGAGTTAGGACAAAGGATTCTTCGGAAGGCACATAGTAGCCCTTATGCTATGTATCCCGAAGGCATTAAGCTGTACAGGGATCTAAGGGAACAATTTTGGTGGTCTGATCTTAAACGAGAAGCTACTGAATTCGCGGGAAAATGCCTGACGTATCAGCAAGTTAAGGCTGAACACCAAGTTCCATCGGGATTGCTTCAACCAATCGAGATTCCCCAATGGAAGTGTGTAACACCCTGAATTAGGGGTTATTTGTAATTTAAATATTTTCCCATGTGTGTGCTTGAAGAATTAAATTCTAGAAGTATTAAGCATGTTCTAGGGCCTAGAGCTAACCCCGAGCTAGGTCAGACTTGGAACTAAAAATTTCTTTTTAAGTATCTTAAATGAGGAAGCTAGGAGATAGGGGGTAAATTTGGAATTTGGGAGAAACATGTCACGAAATAAGGCAGTGGCAAAGTGGTAACCTAGCGCCCTTAAGAGTTGGAGGAGAGAATGGGCGCAGGTCATAGGTTCGAGTGGCTGGAGCAGCGTTTTGCATTTTAGTTTCTATATATGCGGTAATGGGCTTAAGTAGGAAGGCCTTATAATTAAATAAAGGAGGTTTGTGACATGAAAGTTAGGTTCGGTGGAGTGGCAAGGGGCGTGGCTTAAGGGCCTGGTATGAGGTCTCAGGTTCGAGACATGAAGGAAGCAAGGAGTTTTATTTTTTGGGCTTTTGGCATTGAAGGAGTAAGGGCCAGGAAGAGGGCTTATATTTAAATGGTGGGGTAGCTTGACATGAAAGTCAATTGGGAGAGTTGGAAAGGGGCGTTGGAAGAGAGGGCTGCGGCAGTAGGTCCTGGGTTCGAATCAAAGAAGCAGCAGTGGGGTTTTATTTTTTTGGCGTCCTGGAGAGGGGGGTCATGGCCTGCACGTGGGACCTAATTTGATAACAATGGACCTTGTTGTTATTCGGCTGAAGGAGTGGGGTTTTTTTATTATTATTTTATTATTATTTTATTTTTATCTTTATTTATTAAAGAGGTGATAAGGAGAGCTATTTTTGGCTCATATTTAATTTGGAAGTGGGGATATTAGTGGTTTATTTGCTTTTGAATTTTGGGGAGATAAATCATGAATTATCTTGGATAATTAAAGGCTAGAAATTATCAAAAAATAAGAGGGTGTTTGCCAATTTTTGGACTCCTTGGGGGCTGTCTATATTTGAATTCGTTACAGCAAGAAGTGCCCAAAATTCCAGCAAATTCTTTTCTTCTTTTCCTCTTCATTGTGCTGCCAAATTCTCCCTTAGACTCTTAGCCAAAATTGTTCAGAAATTTCCAGCATTGTTGGTTCTTCTAAGCCAAATACACCCTCCTCCTTCACTAAAATTCCAGCCCTTCCAATTGTGCTTAAGCCGAATCTTTCCCCCCTAACCAAGGGTGCTGCCGATTTTCAATAAGTGTGGGAAGCTTGCGGGATTTATTTTTCCAAGGATGAGTTGGTAAGCATATTCGGTCAAAGGCCTTTGATAAAAGATTATTGTTTAAATACCAAATTAATGTGTGTGCCATGGATTTAGGGATCAAGTAAGGCTTCGGGTTTGTTTGGAAATCAAATCCGTTCAAGGTAAGTCCGCAAAAGAGCCTTTGGTATTAATTTGGGTTGGCCGAATAGGCCTAAGTCCCTAATCATGTTGTTGGCCGATTATAGGTCAAGGGATTTAGCATCGTAGATCGGAGTTTCGAGATCTAGGAATTACGATAGTAACAGGTGTGTAAGAACTCACTACACACTTTATTAATTTACATGATTATTGTTGTTGTTGTTATTCACCTTTTGGTAGTGTTTTGCTTATGGCTAAGCATGGATTCCGGGTAAGTCCCCTAACTTGTGATTGTTGATATATGATTTGCATGCCATCACATGATGTTAAATATTACGCCATGACATATGATAATTGATATATAAGCATGTGATGGTGGGATTGATGAGAGGAGGGGGATAATTTTATGGACTGTTGCCAGTGGTTTTGACCACAAGATGGGTTGGCCCCATCAGATTATTTGTGACCTATGGTCATCAATGGTTTTGACCACATCGATTGATTATTTCCGACTAAGTCCCAGTGGTTTGGTACCACCAGTGGTTTTGACCACATTTGATATATTGTGACCTATGGTCATCAGCGGTTTTGACCACACGATGGGTTGGCCCCATCATTTAAATTGTGACTTTAAGTCATCAGTGGTTTTGACCACACGGGGTAGAAAAGGAGTATGGATGGCTAGTTAGGTTGCATGAGCATGTTTATTAATGAATTGTGCATGAGATGTATTTTAGGGTGGGGATTTACACCTTTGAGTCTTGGTGACTCACCCTTCCCTTAACATTTTGCAGATGAGTAGATCGCGGAGATGGAGCCGAATGGACTCGAGGTGGCCATGCAGTGGAATTTTAATTAGATGAACTTGGATTTTGTTTTATTATATTTTAATGTTGGTTTTATTTTAAATAAGTTGTAATAAGGCCTCCTAGGATTATTTTTATTATTTTTACATGTTTTGAATATTTTGTTTAAACTTTTTAATGAAATTAAAACGGGTGCACATGTTTCCTCAAATCAAACGTAAAATGTTTTAAAGTGCCACCGGGTACAATTGAAATCTATAATAACCCGACTTAATAAATATTTTTAAAACAAACTAAGTATGGTTTTAGCAAGGCAAATGGAAATGGACGATTTTCGATTAAACTTAAATCGGCTTAAAGGGATTTTCAAAAAAATACTTTCTCTGTAGCACACCAAATTCGGTCGTAGTGTTTGGGTCGGGTTTGGGGTGTTACAAATTGGTATCAGAGCCCAGTTCAAAGCTCGGCTATGGGGGCCCAAGGCCCAAAATGTTTTGGTAGGCCTTTTGGAAAAAATAGTTTTGGTTTTAGACAGCATGGCTGCGAGTCTCCGGCACCAATCCGCCCAGGTAAGTACTTCTAAACTTCTGTGTGAACTAATTATTTATAGAAGGGTAGGTATGGAACGTAGATAGTATGATAGGTATTTAAACTTTAGGACTAGTTTACCCCAACAAAAATGCATAAGACTTTAAGAGCCTAATTAAACAAACCTACGACCAAGTCGCCGAGTTAGGGTGTGGTAACCCTAGTGCGCATGTCTAGGATTGGATCCGGGAGAGCTTGGTACTTAAGTAGTCCTCGTGACTCACCTCCTCTTCGCGGGATTCCTACCTGGTGAGTAGCTTTGGTTCACCCTGACTAAGAGGGCTCGGTCATAGGCTAAACATAATGACTAAAACCCGAAATGGAACTAGCCATGTTTTTTTTTTGAAAAAGAAGAAAACAACAAAACCCTAGTTTTTTAAAATTTTTAAAATTACTCTTTTAAATTTGAGAAAAACCATCTTTACAACATTTTTCGAAAAATTTTGTGGAAATTACAAAAATGCCCTTAGGGGGTAAAATTGCCAAAACGCCTTTGGTTCATAAAATATCAACTCAATGGTTTTGTCCAAAAATTTCATTATTTTATACAAACATTCAAAACTCTAATTTGCAGAATTATCAAAAATATCTTGGCTTTGGAAAATTACGAAAATGCCCTCAACTTGCAAAATTACCAAAACAACCCTGATTTCTAAAATTTTTGCAATAGCATCTTTTTAAAAAGGGAAACTCTCAAAAAGGAACCCTCAGAGTTTTACAACTGTTAAAATATCCCTGATTTATTAAATTTACAAAATTACCCCTGGTTGATAAAATTACCAAAATACCCCTGGTTTCCAAAAATTTGCCGTACCTTTAATTTGGCAAATTTTCAGAATTACCCTCCAGTTTTGGGAATTTTTATGGATAGTAACAGGACAGAAATGTCCGAAGAGTGAATAAGTATGGAAAGTATTAGGGAATGGATGTTCTTCTCTGTGTGAACTAGGATAGAGAACTTAAAACCTTGATTGATCGAAAGAATCTCTATTAAACTCTCTTCATAAAATTTCTTCGCGGATAATCAAGTGAAATACTAATGCATAAAATTCTTAATCAGATAAACGCAATCGTTAGAATGAGTTCAAGAGGTCGTGGACGTCCGCCGCGTGGCCGTGGTAGGGGTAGGATGACCTTGCCGGAGCCAAGCAAGGTCCAGTCACAGTCCGAAATGAGATGCGGATCTGCGCCGCGCAGAAACCGAATTTCAAGATCGACAGTGGTAATGATGTCGTATCTCAAGTTTGTATTACAGTATTGGAACGAGATCTTTGAGGTCGGGCGCGGGTGTAGGAGCCCGTAAATCGTGGTTGAACGACTCCGCCTATGAGCGTAAGTATTTAGGGAGTTTTTGAGTGGCACCCAGTCTTGTGAATAATGGTTGGAAGCAATCGAAAGGATCATGGATGACATAGATTTTACAGCTGAGGAGAAATTAAAGGGTATAATTTCTTTGCTTCGGGATGAGTTATATCAGTGGTGGCTCACTGTAAGGGATGGAACGGTGGTAGAAAACCTCACCTGGAAATTTTTCAAGGATGCCTATCAAAAGAAATATCTCCGAACTAGCTATGTAGATGCACAGGGGAAGGCTTTCTTGAACCTGGTTCAAGGCAATAAGACAGTGGCGGAGTATGAGGCCGAATTCCTTCGATTAAGTAGGTATGCTCATGGTATTGTGGGTACCGAGCATGAACGCTGTGTTAGATTCGAGGATAGGCTGAGAGATGAGCTGAGGATGATGATAGCTCCACAATAGGAACGAGAGTTCGCTGTCCTAGTAGAGAAATCAAAGGTTGCTGAAGAGGTAAGACAGTCTGTTAGGCGGAATCAGGACAAGAGTAAGGATAAAAGGAATTTAGGGTCTTCAGGGTTTGCTAAAGGTTCACAGAAGAGGGCAAGGTTTGGTGGGTCGGATCAAGCTGCTAGGTCTGCTGCTGCCAATACCCAATGGCCACCACAATGTGCTCGGTGTGGCAAGCCTCACAAGGGGGAGTGTTGGAGTGGTAATCGAGGGTGCTTTGAGTGTGGATCGTTCGATCACCATGTAAGGGATTGTCCTCGGAAGTTAGCTAAAAATCAACCAGAGGGTCAGGACCGTGCTCAGGTTAGAAATGAAGGACCACCACAGAGGGGTCAAGGTGCAGCTAGAGGTAATGATAATGGTAACGGGCGTGGCCGAGGTGCTGAAGGTGCAGAGGCGAGGCAACCAAGGTTGGTTTATGCAGTTGGCCGTCGCGAGGAGGAAGATGTGCCAGATATGACAACGGGTAAGTTTCTTATTTCCGGAATACCCTCAATTGTCTTGGTTGTGGTTACGTTAGTTCATTCTTATGTTGCTAGTAAAGTGTATGTAACTTGGATTATGAGCGTAGGGAATGTTTCTAGGAAGTATGATAGTTCTTTAAGATCAGAATGCGCAGCAGTAGCGTAGTGTGACGAGTTAAGGATGCACGATTGGATGACAGTAAGTAATTTCGAAGCTGAAATTCTTTTAAGGGGGTAGAACTGTAACACCCTGAATTAGGGGTTATTTGTAATTTAAATATTTTCCCATGTGTGTGCTTGAAGAATTAAATTCTAGAAGTATTAAGCATGTTCTAGGGCCTAGAGCTAACCCCGAGCTAGGTCAGACTTGGAACTAAAAATTTCTTTTTAAGTATCTTAAATGAGGAAGCTAGGAGATAGGGGGTAAATTTGGAATTTGGGAGAAACATGTCACGAAATATGGCAGTGGCAAAGTGGTAACCTAGCGCCTTTAAGAGTTGGAGGAGAGAATGGGCGTAGGTCGTAGGTTCGAGTGGCTGGAGCAGCGTTTTGCATTTTATTTTCTATATATGCGGTAATGGGCTTAAGTAGGAAGGCCTTATAATTAAATAAAGGAGGTTTGTGACACGAAAGTTAGGTTAGGTGGAATGGCAAGGGGCGTGGCTTAAGGGCCTGGTATGAGGTCTCGGGTTTGAGACATGAAGGAAGCAAGGAGTTTTATTTTTTGGGCTTTAGGCGTTGAAGGAGTAAGGGCCAGGAAGAGGGCTTATATTTAAATGGTGGGGTAGCTTGACGTGAAAGTCAATTGGGAGAGTTGGAAAGGGGCGTTGGAAGAGAGGGCTGCGGCAGTAGGTCCTGGGTTCGAATCAAAGAAGTAGCAGTGGGGTTTTATTTTTTTGGCGTCCTGGAGAGGGGGGTCATGGCCTGCACGTGGGACCTAATTTGATAACAATGGACCTTGTTGTTATTCGGCTGAAGGAGTGGGGTTATTATTATTATTATTATTTTATTATTTTATTTTTATCTTTATTTATTAAAGAGGTGATAAGGGAGAGCTATTTTTGGCTCATATTCGGCTGGAAGTGGGGGGGATATTAGTGGTTTATTTGCTTTTGAATTTTTGGGAGATAAATCATGAATTATCTTGGATAATTAAAGGCTGGAAATTATCATAAAATAAGAGGGTGTTTGCCGATTTTTGGACTCCTTGGGGCTGTCCATATTTGAATTCGTTACAGCAAGAAGTGCCCAAAATTCCAGCAAATTCTTTTCTTCTTTTCCTCTTCATTGTGCTGCCAAATTCTCCCTTAGACTCTTAGCCAAAATTGTTCAGAAATTTCCAGCATTGTTGGTTCTTCTAAGCCAAATACACCCTCCTCCTTCACTAAAATTCCAGCCCTTCCAATTGTGCTTAAGCCGAATCTTTCCCCCCTAACCAAGGGTGCTGCCGATTTTCAATAAGTGTGGGAAGCTTGCAGGATTTATTTTTCCAAGGGTGAGTTGGTAAGCATATTCGGTCAAAGGCCTTTGATAAAAGCTTATTGTTTAAATACCAAATTAATGTGTGTGCCATGGATTTAGGGATCAAGTTAGGCTTCGGGGTTTGTTTGGAAATCAAATTCGTTCAAGGTAAGTCCGCAAAAGAGCCTTTGGTATTAATTTGGGTTGGCCGAATAGGCCTAAGTCCCTAACCATGTTGTTGGCCGATTATAGGTCAAGGGATTTAGCATCGTAGATCGGAGTTTCGAGATCTAGGAATTACGATAGTAACAGGTGTGTAAGAACTCACTACACACTTTATTAATTTACATGATTATTGTTGTTGTTGTTATTCACCTTTTGGTAGTGTTTTGCTTATGGCTAAGCATGGATTCCGGGTAAGTCCCCTAACTTGTGATTGTTGATATATGATTTGCATGCCATCACATGATGTTAAACATTACGCCGCGACATATGATAATTGATATATAAGCATGTGATGGTGGGATTGATGAGAGAGAGGATAATTTTATGGATATGCGCGATGGTTTTGACCACAAGATGGGTTGGCCCCATCAGATTATTTGTGACCTATGGTCATTAGTGGTTTTGACCACAACGATTGATTATTTGCGACTAAGTCCCAGTGGTTTGGTACCACCAGTGGTTTTGACCACATTTGATATATTGTGACCTATGGTCATCAGTGGTTTTAACCACACGATGGGTTGGACCCATCATTTAAATTGTGACTTTAAGTCATCAGTGGTTTTGACCACACGGGGTAGAAAAGGAGTATGGATGGCTAGTTGGGTTGCATGAGCATGTTTATTAATGAATTGTGCATGAGATGTATTTTCCGGGTGGGGGATTTACACACTGAGTCTTGGTGACTCACCCCTTCCCTTAACATTTTGCAGATGAGTAGATCGCGGAGATGGAGCCGAATGGACTCGAGGTGGCCATGCAGTGGAATTTTAATTAGATGAACTTGGATTTTGTTTTATTATATTTTAATGTTGGTTTTATTTTAAATAAGTTGTAATAAGGCCTCCTAGGATTATTTTTATTATTTTTACATGTTTTGAATATTTTGTTTAAACTTTTTAATGAAATTAAAACGGGTGCACATGTTTCCTCAAATCAAACGCAAAATGTTTTAAAGTGCCATTGGTACAATTGAAATCTATAATAACCCGACTTAATAAATATTTTTAAAACAAACTAAGTATGGTTTTAGCAAGACAAATGGAAATGGACGATTTTCGATAGAACTTAAATCGGCTTAAAGGGATTTTCAAAAAAATACTTTTTCTGTAGCACACCAAATTCGGTCATAGTGTTTGGGCCGGGTTTGGGGTGTTACAAAGTGGGAGAGAATTACCATGGACTTCATTAGTGGGCTTCCCCTTACGCCTACTAAGAAGGACTCGGTATGGGTGATAGTGGACCGTTTGACCAAGTCCGCGCACTTCATCCCGGTAAGAGTTGACTATTCTCTTCAGAAGCTAGCCAAATTATATGTAGCGGAAATTGTGAGATTACATGGAGTACCAGTATCGATCATCTCCGATAGAGACCCAAGGTTTACGTCTCAATTTTGGAAGGCACTTCATCAAGCTTTAGGCACTAAGCTGGACTTCACTACGGCTTTTCATCCACAATCAGACGGGCAATCTAAACGGGTTATACAAGTGTTGGAGGATATGTTAAGAGGCTGTGTGATGGATTTTCGAGGAAGTTGGGAAGATTATTTGCCCTTAGCCGAGTTCGCCTACAACAACAGCTATCAGGCTAGCATTCGGATGGCACCATATGAAGCATTGTATGGTCGGAAGTGTCGAACTCCTACTTGTTGGACCGAGTTAGGAGAACGTCGAGTTTTGGGATTGGAGTTAGTGGCAAAAACTGAAGAGAAGGTTGAGATGATTCGAGCACGGTTAAAGGAAGCCTCTGATAGGCAGAAGTCATACGCAGACCTTAAGCGGAAGGAAATAGAGTTTGAAGTGGGAGACCAAGTATTTCTGAAAGTCTCGCCTTGGAAGAAGGTTATGAGGTTCGGTCGCAAAGGGAAGTTAAGCCCAAGGTTTATAGGGCCCTATCGAGTACTGAAGCAAGTTGGACCGATGGCATACCGGTTAGAATTGCCACCGAGTTGCAAAGAGATGCACGGCGTATTCCATGTATCCATGCTACGTCGTTACCGATCGGATCCATCTCATGTGGTACCAGTCGAAGAAGTAGAGCTAAGGCCAGACTTATCCTACAAGGAAGAGCCGATTCGAATATTGGAACGTGATGTGAAAGTGCTACGGAGGAAGTCAGTTCCTCTAGTCAAGGTGTTATGGCGCAATCATGGATCGGAGGAAGCTTCATGGGAACCGGAAGAGATGATGCGGCAACAATACCCTTAATTATTTTAGTTAGAAAATTTCGAGGACGAAATTATTTTAAGGGGTAGAAGCGTAACATCCACGAAAAGGGCCTATGCATTTTCATTTTAGTTGTACGAAGTGACATGTTTTATGTACTAAGAATAAATTTTGAACATTTTGGAAACAGGAAATGAATGGAAATGATTTGGAAATGAACATTTTTGGAAACCTAAAAATGTATGGACATGATCTAGAAATGATTCAAAAGAGGAAAGTGAACATTTCGGAAACTTGGAAATGTAAGAAAATGTCAAGTTTCTGAGCCGAACGAAAATTTTGGAAACTTAGAAATGACTTAGAAATGTCGAGTTTTAAGTTTTAAAGCGAGGAATAAAGGCAAGTGGCCTTAAAAGAAAAAGTTTGTGAAATTTGACACACAAATAGGCTTGGAAAAGTGGCCTGAAGATGCCACTTAGGGTCTCTGGAAATGGCGCCACATGCAAGGTGTTGGGCCTGAGTTCGAGTCATTTGGGAAGCAAATAAAATAAGTTTTATTTTGCTTCCAGAAGCTCTGAGGTGGACGACACAAGCCTTCTAGAAAGGAGGAGTTTTATTCTCTTTAATATTTGATTAATAAGGTGATAAATAAAGGATTTTTAATTGGATTATTTTCAAGGGATAATAAAGGATTATTCTCTTATTATTTTAAATTAAAGCGATAAAGCTATCAAATAAAGAGGAGTGGTGGCCAAGTAGGGGACTCTAGCCTAGTAAATTCAGCTAAGGGAGGAAAATAAGGCTAATTTTCATTCATTCTCTCCTTTGCCGAAATTCCCTAAGCCATTCTCCTCTCTCTGCCGAAATTTTTCCCTAGCAAATTCTCTCTTTTCTCTGCTATATTGCCAAGACCAAAAACTCTAGTAAAGCAAGCCACTCTCTTCATCTTTCTTTTCTTCCTATTTCTTTCCTTCCAATCCATTCAAAAGCCAAATTTTGGAGAGGCTTCAAGCATAGGTGTTGCCGATTTCTCCAAGTAAGGGTAAGATCTAGACTCAGTTTCCATTAGCCTGTCGAAATTTGGAGACTAATCTCTCATATTGTATTTTGGCCGAAATATGAAGAACTCTTTCGGGATCTGTCTCAAGTCGACTGTAAGAAGGATTTTTCAGGATTTAAGGCATCAAGCTAAGACAATAAAGTGATATTCGGCCATAGGCCATAAGTATGATTTCAAGTTAGACTAAAATCTAACATATGTGTATAGATATTTCGACAGCATTAAGGAAGCAAGGATCCAATTCGGGATTTTAGAATCCACAAGGTAAGTATTCGGCCAAGGCTTATATTTTTTGGTATTTAGCACTATTTCCTATTTATTCAAAAGCCAGAAACTGACATAGTTAAATGATTTGGTGGCTAGCCGATTTTAAGGAAGGAATACTACAGATTTCGGAATTTGATTATTAATCAAATCGGCAAACAAGGTAAGAATACTAATCCTAGTAGGATTTGGAATTTTGGCCGAATGGCTTTTTATTAAGGTAATTAGTGATAAATCAAATGTAGGGATTAAGGATCTAAGCATTAGATCAAGCTTTTAGGATCTCAAGGAATTTCTAAGCGAATCAGTGTGTACCCACACTACTTCATAATACGTTTTATGGCATGTTTAATTAAAATATGTGACATTAAGAATATGAAAGTGGCTAAGGTATCATGTTATGGTACTAAGTACTCAGGTACGTTTCCTACTTCTACTAGGAATATGAAAAATGTTATTCGTAACATGAGAATATGATAAGAATGTGAACTTTGGCTTGTAATTGCATAATATGTTATGGGCATATGGGTTTTATTTTGAAAGGGGAAGTGAATGTGGTGACTTAAGACCACGAACATGGTGACCTAAGACCACGAATGCGGTGACTTAAGACCACAATTTGGTGTGTAGCAGAAGGAGGGTCGACTTAGTAGTCCCCACGGTGTGATTGGCAGGTACGGGGGTGTGTAGCGGATGGACAATTAGGTTTGGGTTTGGGAATACATCATAACTTGTATTCATTATTTTGAATGTGTAACTCTTGTATGCTTGATTCTATTATGACTTAGTGTCGTGTACACATTGAGTCTGTTTGACTCACCCCGTTGTGGGACCATGTTTCAGGTAATGAACAGTGATGGACCGGGACGGCAGAACTTGTGGTGGCCATGCTCAACCTGAAGTCTTTATTTTTATGGACTATGAGTTTTTAAGTACTTGAATTAGTTGGAAATTATTTGATGTAATAAGGCCTTAAGGCCATAGTTGAATCATTTTACATTTATTTTTTTTATTTATTATGTTTATGAACCTTATTTATTAAAGTTTAAGTAAAATTTCTTTAAACTAAACCTTAAATGTTTTATCACTTAATATTAAAAAGGGGTTTTCAAAATAAAATCGAATCCGTTTCAACACAAGCCCAACCCAAAACAAAATTTTTAAAAAATCGCACAAGTTTTTCGCAAAGTAACAAAAGGATTTGAACCGGTTTACTTGAGGGACATACCAAATCTGGTCAAAGCTCGTGGGCCGGGTTTGGGGTGTTTCAATTATTCAGTGACATCATCTTCGATTTCCGCGAGCGGTATGTTCTATTTCACTGTCGTAAATTAGGGCTCCTGTCGGGTTCCTTCTAGTCATAAACTAGAGGTACCTGCTAGGAACAAATAAAAGAAGGAAAATTAGTAAAGTTAAAAATTGAATAAAAATAAAAATAAATAGCAAAAGTAAAATATAATATGGCTAAAGTAATAAAAATTGAGCGTTCTTAATATTTTAGTTGCCCGGCAACGGCGCCAAAAATTTGATCGTTGTTTTATGCGATGTCAAAGTCTTAAAATTTATATAAAGAATGATCGAACCTCGAAACTAACTATGACAACGATTTGAGGCAAGCACACCTATCGAACAATAGTTAAGGCAAGACCGGATTGTCGAACCCAAAGGAACCAAAAGTACTACTACTAACTTTCTTTTTGTTATTTAGCCTAAGAATTAAATGAATTTTTTATCTAATCTAAAATTAACTAACAACTAAGCTAAAGATTCTAAGACAAAGAAGAATGAAATTTGGGAAGAATACTTTGGGAAAAACCAATTGATTAAGACAATACCCGAGGAAGAATCCACCTAGACTTCACTTGTTATCTAACTCTGAACCAGACGATTTATTCATTTAACTTGATCTGTAGGATTCCCTAAGTTATATTAATCCCTCTCTCAAGGCGACTAGCGTCTAACCCTAGGTTGATTAATTGAAATCTCTTTCTAATTAAAACCCCTAGAATTACATTAACTCGATCTATGGACTCCCATATTAGGTTTGACCCTAATCCGGCAGATATTCGTCACCCTATCTCTAGGCGCGTGAGCAACTCCGCTTAACTATGCTAGATCTACTCTTAGGCAGGGACTTTTTGTAACATCCTGAAAAGGGCCTATGCATTTTCGGTTTAATTGTACGAAGTGACATGTTTTATGTGTTAAGAATATGGAAATGATTTAGAAATGAACATTTTTGGAAACCTGGAAATGTATGGAAATGTTAAGTTTAAAAGAGGAAAGTGAACATTTTTGGAAACTAAGAAATGTAGGGAAATGATTTAGAAATAAGGAAAGTGAACATTTCTAGAAACTTGGAAATGTAAGGAAATGTCAAGTTTAAAGAGCCAAACGAAAATTTTTGGAAACCTGGAAATGAAAGGAAATGTCAAGTTTTAAGGCTTAAAAAGAGAAAACTAAGGCAAGGTGGCCTTAAGGAAATTAATAGGAAGAATTTGACACACAAACAGGCTTGGAAAAGTGGCCTGAAGATATCACTTAAGGCCCAGGTAGGTGACGCCATCAGCTAGGCAAGTGCCCTGAGTTCGAGTCACATGGGAAGCGAATAAAAGAAGTTTTATTTTTGCTTCTAGAAATACAGAGGTGGATGGCACAAGGCTTGCAAAAGAGGAGTTTTATCCTCTTTAAAATTCGGCTAATAAGGATAAATAATGGGATTATTTTAGATTATTCTCAAGAGATAATTGTGGATTAATTCCTTTTATTTTAATGGATAAAAGAAGAGATAATAGGAGGATTATTATTATTATTAATGAGATAAAGTTATCAAATTAAGAAGAGTGGTGGCCAAGTAAAGGATTCTGAGTAGTAATTCGGCTATAAAAGGAAGAATACAGGGCTACTCATCAATTTTCTTCTTCCTCTCCTTTCTGCCGAAATTCTTAGTGCTCTCTACTCTCTGCCGAAATTCCTTAGTGTTCTCTTCTCTTCTCTTTTTCTTTTGTCTAGCCGAAACCTCCATCTTTACTCTCCCCTCTCTTTTCTTTCTAATTCCTTCAAAAGCCAAAAGTTGTGAGAGCCTTAGGTGCAATCGATTTCTCCAAGTAAGGGGGGATTTCGGGATTTAGTGGTGGTCAACTACAAGAGGAGATCTGTCGGGATTTTCAAAGATCTAAGGTGAGGCAATCAATCTAAGGTTATTTCTTATGATTAAATGATTGAAAATTAGATCTAATATATAAGTCTATACGGATTTCAACAGAGGTATACAGGGATTTCAGGATTTGAGAATTTCAAGGTAAGTCCCTATATACATTCGGCCAAGGCCTTAATTATTGGTTAAGATCTATTCCTTATTTTTATAGGCTGAAACTAATTTGTTTAAGTGATTCCATGCTTGGCCGAATGCAAGAAAAGTCTAGCAAGGATTTCGGGACTTGATTCTTAGGTCAATTGGCAAGGTAAGTTTTAATTGTATAAATCCCACTAGGATTTGGAGTTGGCCGAATAGGCCTTTGCTAAATATTATCATGTTGACTGAATGTAGGAATTGAGCAATAGATCAGGTTTTACCGGGATTTCAAGGAATTCGTTAAGCAAATCAGGTGTGTACCCCACACTAACTTTTAATAAGATTTATGGTAATATGTAATATATGCATGTTTATAAGAATGTGGCTAAGGTACCATAATATGGTACAAAGTACTCAGGTACGTTTCCTACTTCTATTAGGATTACGAAATATGTTATATTTAACATGTGAAATATGATAAGAATGTGAATTTAAGTATGATGTGCATGATAGGAATAATATGGGGCATTCGGGTGATATGAAAAAGGGGAAGTGAATGTCATGACTTCGGTCTCACTATCTGAATGTGGTGACTTCGGTTACATTATCTGAATGTGGTAACTTCAGTTACATTATCTAAATGTGGTGTCTCATGACACAATTATCTGGTGGCTATGCCACGAATTTATATGGGCGATGAGCACGTCAACTGCAGCGACTGCCTTCGATGGTGTGTAGTGGATGGAGGGTTGACTTAGTAGTCCCCACGGTGTGCAGGTTGGTACGGGGATGTGTAGCGGATGGCATCTAGGTTTGGGTTTGGGATTGCATCATTATCTTGAATTATTATGTGAACATGATATGCATGCTATGCCTAAATTTATTAAATTTTAGTGTTGTGTGCACATTGAGTCTGTTGACTCACCCCGTTGTGGGAACATGTTTCAGGTGATGAACAGTGATGGACCGGGACGGCAGAACTTGTGGTGGCCATGCTCAGCTTGAAGTTTTATTCCATATGGACATTTTTATTTTATTTAAATACTTTAGAATTTTATTTTGGGTTTTTACTTGATGTAATAAGGCCATAAGGCCCAAGTTGAATTTCTTTATACTTTTAATTATTACGTTTATGAATTGTTATTGATTAACGGATCAAACAAATTTATTTTTTTTTTAAAACCCTAAGTGTTTTGTCACTTTAAATAAATGGAGTTCAATGTAAGAAAAATTGGTTTTCAGCACAAGCCCAACCCAAACAATATTTTTTTTTAAAATTCACACAAGTTTTTCCTAAGTAACAAAAGAACTTTGAACCGGTTTACTTGAGGAACATACCAGATCCGGTCCAGGCTCGTGGGCCGGGTGTGGGGTGTTTCACTTTTGCTCCTCCACTTAAGCACATCACACTTGAATTAATATCCCGAAAATATCAATACAAGAATTAAGAACACATAATTAAAAACATGTCAAATATTTATCATATAGTTCAGCAAACGATAACAGGATTAATCTTAGGTTTCATCCCCCTCAGGTATCTGAGGGTCTAGTTCATAATAATAAAAGAAAACATCTCAGAAGAAAAGATAAAACAAAACATAAGAAATCCCTAAAACCCCCTGAAGGAATTGAAAGAGAGATCCTCTGTCTTGAGTATGATTCTGGCTTCTTGAGTTGAATCAACTGGCTATTCTTTGAGTAAATTGCCACAAATCTGCCCTCTTTGGCCTAGCTGGACGCCCCCTGACTAAAGCCTTGGGTTCCCCCTTTTAGGTCATACTTAGGGTGTTTATATAGGCTTCTGGATGTGTTTCTTCGCCCCTAAGTATCCTAATCCGAGTGAAATTTCTCTTAGTCACAGCAGGGACACACCCATGGCACATGCCCGTGTGAATCGTGGCCAGGCCGTGTTCGAGGCTGTTGAATGAGGCACGGCTGTGTGGTCTTGGGCCCAGGCCATGTTGCTTTCGTGATATGGCCCATTTACTCTGTTTTGGGCCCGTTTCTCGTTCTTTTCATCATCTGGTGCTCTTCTGAGTATAAAACATGAAAACAAACGATTAAGAGCACCAAGTTACACAATTCAAGGCTTAAATCATCCAAAAGTATGCTAAATGTGGGATTAAAATATGTTACTATTACGGTTTATCATATAGTTGTAGAGAGTCTGGAATATCGTATCCTCAAGGACTAAAATTACTAGTAATTACCATCTTTTTATTATCTATCCTAAGAATTGGAGTGGTTTCTTCTAAACTAAAACTAATTAAACATGACAACGAAAGAATTAGGAAAATACTTTTAGACAACTTATATGAGATAGGCAATACCTAAGGAAGAATCCATCTAGACTTCACTTATTTCTTTTGATTCATACGATTTATTCACTTGACTTATCCGTAGAAACCCCTGATTTATGTTCATATCTCTTTCAAGAATAAAAACAACTGACTCTAGGTTGATTAATTGAAATCTCTTTCTAATTAAAACCCCTATTATCGCATTAACTCGATCTATAGATCCCCTTATTAGATCCGCTTAATTGTGTTGATCTTCTCTTAAACAGGGACTTTTTCTCCACTGAATAAGCACATTCGACTTGAATCAGTAACCTGAATTATCAAAACAAGAATAAGAACTCACAATTAAGAATAAGAACAAGTATTTATCTTATAAATCAAATAATAATAACATTCGTCTTAGGTTTCATCCCCTTAGGTATTTAAGGGATTTAGTTCATACTAATAGAGGGAAACATCTTAAAATAGGGAAAACAACAAAACATAAGAAAACCCAAAAACTTCTAAAGAACTTGACGGGAGATCTTCAGTTTTGATGGAGATCCTTCTCCTAAGCTGTTCCCGACGGCTGTCTTGGAGTATTTTCTGCCTCCTACTCGGCGTCTACTCGACGTCCTCTTTTAGGTTTCCCCCTGGGGTGTTTATATAGGCTTTGGAATGCCTTTCTTGGCCCACAAGTAACCTTTTCCGAATAGGATTAAATCTAGTTTCGGCAGGGACACGCCTGTGTAGCACGCCCGTGTTCGATGGCCTTAGGCCGTGCTCGCTTATGCTCGCCATACACGGCCATGTGGTCTGCCCGTGTGTGACATTCCAGGCCGTGTTTGATCCTGCTCGTAGCACACAGCCGTGTTGATTTCTAATTGGGCCCATTTTACCCCCTTTTTGTCTTGTTTCTCGTTCTTTTTGGCTCCCTAAGCTCTCCTAAGTGTAAAAAATGAAATTAAAGGATTAGGAGCATCGGATTCATTAAATCTAATGAAAATTCATCCAAAAATAAGCCAAGCATGGGGTTAAAATATGTGTAAATTATGGTTTATCACATGGATCTATGTACGAGGAACGAAACGGGTTGGAATAGGGTTAAAGATATACCTTCTTAATTGAAAACGATGAGAGAATATTGCTGATTCGATGTCGATTCCAAGCGACAATGAAAACCTTCGGGCCTTCACATAGTCCACCTGATATTAAAATGAACGACAAAACTCTCTTGGAACTATTCCAGAGAAAAATCTCCCAAAACAGCTCCTTGACCCTTTTTGTCAATTTCCTTTTAAAAACACCTTTACCCTATTTCGGGATTTTAGCGTGCATATATTGAAAACGGAATCAAATCTTACAGAGAACATATAGAAAGAATTAAACATGTTATATTCTTTCCAAAACAGAATTATAACATATGTAAAGTATTAAAAAAAGGTTATATTCTTTCCAAAAAGAATTATAACTATCATGTTTCAATATTTGACTGAAATCATAATAATATTAATTTTTTATAATAATTCCGGTAAATTATATTCTGTTAAAATTTTATATGAATCAAATTCATATATTAATTTTAACTATTTTCTCTATTTGTGTACAACAAGCTTGTATATTTAATTTATTTAATATCAACAATTAATTTAATTCATGTGACAGTTAAAAACAATACTAAATGTGTTTCGATTTTGTTCGTTTTTACCATAGGGTGTGACCCTGTAGGTTCTTGTAACGTTAGTAGTAATACTAGAACATTTCTAATAATAAAAGCAATAAGTGGCATCTAGCAATGCATCATTGCTACTTAAGTTACAAGAAGTCGTAATTCGACATAACCTTTCTGTGATAATCTTTTCATGTATCATATCAATATCTAGATTAGGCACAAGTCATGAAATAGTCGCACTTGTATAGTCCAATCTCATATTTCTTGATTTTCTGAGTAGACTACAATAAACAAATAAGTGTGATATCTCATATCAACTTATTCGAGTATGGCCATGCATTTCTAGTCTCACTCCATCAAGAGGCCTAAGATATTGCTCCCATTATGTAGGAGGGATAAATCCTATCTTGATCAACCATATCCCACTACATGGATTATGGTATATCCAACATTAGTCTTTATAGTAGAACCTATTACAGTAGACATTTGACTATATCAAAATATACGACTCACGATGTTGGGACAATAATGATCTTAAGTTTGATGATCATATACATAGTTGTCACTATGAGTAATATTGTGACTATTACATAATAATCTAAGAAACATACTCATAGTGGGTCAATCCAATATGTTGTTCTCTAACACATACTCATGTATTGATTTTGACATTCTTATATCAATGACAACTTTTTGCCATCAATCAACTACACATTAGTCTTAATGCATTATTATTGTCCAAGCCCACAATAATACTTGACTAAGGACATTTTAATAATAATCATATTTTCTTAAGACTTTATTACAATTCAGTTTATTTATATACACAGAAAAAGAAACTAAAATAATAATGGCAATGCCTTATATTAATAAAAAGGTAAAAAAATATGTAATTGCAATCATCTCATGATTGGTCTTTAGGCATACTATAACAAATAAAACACTAATTGTCCACCAATGTTGAAAATAGGTATATTTACCTCTTAAATCCTCCCACTTTGACCATTTAAGCCTTTTAATTAATAAAAATCAATATAAATAAACTTTTACAATCTTTACAATTTAGTCCTTGTACCTTAATTAACCAATCAAACATAAAACTTACCGGACCAAACTTTAATATGTCGCTCTAATAACCTCGTAAATATTAAATAAATAATATTTACGAACTCATTCATCGAAATTGTGGTCCTAAAACCACTGTCTTTAACACCACTGAAAAACAGGTTGTTACACTTTTTAGCCAACATAGACCTGTTCAAAACATGCCCATGCCATGCCAAAACATAACTTGCAACATCTCCCTAAACATCTAACCAATATTCCACATTTGACACCAAACACAACAATGAAAAAGAATCAATATGAACCATTTTATAATCCATACCCATTTCATACCACAAGATATTCATAAGCACAAAACCTATTATGATTAATCATCCATGTCTGTATATCAAAGTACGAAAATATGAACATGGCAATTCATCACATCCCTAATTTACCATATATGTTCAAAGATCTTCAATGCCACAAAACAAGATTTACATTACAACTATTTTACAATCCTATGTACATGCTACTTATAACCAAGCTCGAAATAATCAAAAGTCTACTAATTGGGAGACGAAGGGTGAGAGCTTCTCGTTGATCCGATCGGCACATTTCGAACGTCTAAAATGTACCAGAAAGTAGTAACATGGAGTAAGTATTATGAATACTTACTAAGATCATACAATATAAACAATTAACTTACCTTAATCATTTAACATAAAAAATCATTAGGCAAAACAATTTCACCTATCACGACATAACACAACAACATCAACAAGGTGAGATTTGGTTTATGATCATACTTTTAAATCTCAAATGACAATGTACCAAGTTCAAATCGACATACTTTACATATGAATTTCATATCCATCATTTTCCCATATAGATATCATAATTCTATCTTTCTTATCTTTTATTGTACCCGATGAAACATCATAAAAAAAATAAATACACAGGTGCAAATCACATCCAATTCTCATTCGAGCTAATCATATACATTACTTTCAGGTTACTCGTCTGGACTAAACCTTTATCGACATAATAAATAGCCTTGGTAGGGCTGTATATACATGTAAGGTTACCCGTCTGGGCTAAACCAATAAAACGACATCAGGTTACTCGTATGAGCTAAACTTGTGTCAGATGTATCTTCGAGTTCGCAACAAATGCTGGAGCTCGGGATCATAAAAAATCAACCTCCAACTATGTACTAATTCATAAACAATCCAAACTTTCAATATAACATATATATGCATTTAGACACAACTTAACAACAACTTAAACTTATTTATATTGTATGAACTTACCTGGCAAAACAACAATAGTTTAGCCATCAAGGATTATTAAACAAATTTCTTTTTTCCTTGTATATCCACCAGTTATTGTAAATCTCGATCTAAATCATATGACATTTCAATGTCATCTATTGAATAATACTTCAAGTTTTACATTTTATTCAATTTAGTCTGTAAAATAAAAAATGCCATAACTTTCGAATTTGAGCTTCGATTTCAAAATTGATCTCAATTCCATCCCCCTACAATCCATTAGAACCTATATCTATAAAAACTTCATGAAAATTCAAAATTATTACACTTTAGTCCCAAAGTTTAAAACTAGTAACTTTTACAAACTAAGTTTTTATCTTCATATCTAAACTTCAAATCTAACCAAATAACCAAAAAAAAAAAAAAACTTCAAGAATACATCAATGGTAACTTTTATAAACTTTAATATTTTTTCAAAATAGTCTCTGGGCTAGATAAATCAAGCTCCAGGGATTTCAAAAACATAAAAATTATAAGAAACGAACTGGAAGTCACTTCCCAATTGGAAGAACAAAGTTTGAAAATGTTAGAACCCTAATTTCATTTCCCTTATCGTGATAAAGATGAAGATGATTAAAAATGGTCTCATCTTTTCCTTTTTAATTCCTTATATACTTTGATTAAGATTATTAAACCTTAAAAAAAAAGATTGCGAAGCATTCGATTCTTATTTTTCGGTGTGTGGAGTCCATCTTTATTCTTTTATTTAGGATAATTGAATGGTTGTTTTGTGGTGTTAGCGGTGGGTGGGTCTTGCAAACAGTGTGATCTCATTTTAGGTACAGTGGCGGGCCACTCGAGGAAGTATGATTGTGGTGTACGTGAATGATTATGAATCAACTAGGTTGCGTCCAGGTCCTGGTTGATGGGAAATGTCAGAGTTTCTTGATAATATTTGTTGTTTTCTAAATATTTTTTTATGTTCTTTTAAAAATTATGTGGTTCTTGTATGGTTCTTTACGTTAACCTTGCATGGTTCTTCGTCGTCTTCTGCATGGATGCCATTAATAAACTGGTTCCCTTTGAATTTTCTACAGTAACTATTAAATAATTGTACTTTTTCCTAGTGTAAGTCTATCTTCTTTGGCTTTATGTTTATATTAGGATTTTTAGCTTTTCTTGTGGCTTTTAGCGTTGTTAGGTTTTGGCCCTGTTAAGGTGCCTTTTTCCCTCTGTTGACTTTTTTCAGGCTATGGAACGAAGTATTGTGTTCTCTCTTGTTTCTATTGGTGAAAGAGATTGCTGGGGTATTCATCGTGTTTCTTGAATCTCGAGTGGTGGTTTTTCAATTTCCTGAGCTGGGTTGTGCTTCTTCATCCTTTCTTTGGGTCTCCTTTGGGTGCCAGTATGGAAGAGGATATTAACAGACTATTAGAAAAATTAATTTTCTTGAGGAAGAAACAACAAAGATCATTTACACAAATTCGAACTCCAACATTTCCCAAGGTTTTGAGGCTTAGGCTATAGGAAAAGTATTGTACATTGAAAAGGTTAATCATGAAGCTATGTATCGGGTATTCAAGTCAATCTGGTACAGAAAAGAGGAGGTGAACTTTGTGGTGACAAAAGGAGTTATTTTGGTTAAGATTGGGAATGTGGAAGATAGGAAGTGTAACACCCCAAACCCGACCTAGAAGTTAGGCCCGAATCCGGCGTGTTAGATTGGAGTGTTTTTTTCAAACCCAAGTTTCGATTGAACAACCCTTCTTACAATTAGAACTTTTCGCTATTTAAAACCTCAGATTTTGTTTGCTTGTTTTTTAAAATGAGGTTTATTAAAAGTCATTCTCTTGTAAAATGTTGTTACCTTTAAAACTTTATTTGTTGCGAAAGCTTAATTTAATACTGTTGCGGAAACATGATGTTTTAAAAAATAGTTGTTGTTTTGGGTGTTCTACTTCTAGCAATTATAAACCTATAAATAAGATTCCAAATTTATAGCCCAAAAATTAAAAAGACCTTATTACAACCCAAAAATAATAACTAAGGTAAATAAAATCCAAAGCAAGTTTAAATGTATGGCCATCTCCAAGTCCCTCGTAGTTCTGAACCGTCTATGTATGGGGATTACCTGCATAGTTAAACAATTGGGTGAGTTTACAAAAACTCAGTGTGCACCCCAAATAAAAATAGTAATCAATCAGAACAGTTTGGGCCTGGGCCCATCTCAGAAGCAGTTTCCAACTAGGACTAAGCCCATTACAGAATAGATGCAGTGTTGGCCTTAGCCCTAAACATAACAGAATCAGAATAATCAAGCATGAAAAAACCCTAAGCATCCAGCCTCTACACACCATCTCCGTCCAACCGTACACACCATGCAGGGATATAGTATTAACCCACCCATCCCTACACACCACATGATAGTACAGATGAGGCAGTAAACAGAATTTGCAGCAGAGCTGCCAGAACGGTAGGCTAATAGCCATCAAAAATATGCAGCAGTGCTGCCAGAAAAGAATACTTCCTCCAATCACATAACCCAACCCCATGGAGCATAATATCACATGAATGCAACCATATCATAAATAGCATACAATAACAATTATATAACAAGTAGGGGCATTTTAGTCATTTTGCCCTTCAAGGGCATAACTATCATTTTACCCTGTGGGGGTATTTCGATCATTTTAGAACCTTCCCGAAGGTCTACAGCCGCCTCGAGCGACACATATAACATATATTGTCAAAACGGTGTAATTGGGCCCAAAGCCTAATACTCGGTCCAAGTGGGCCTACAGGCTCGTGTGGCCTACTAAGCCCAAAACTGCCTTTAGCCATGTGATCACTATGGCCGGCTCATTATTTCTTATCCAACCAAAAAATTATTCGCATAGGGCCCATGGGCCCACTCGGCCCACATGGCCTATTTCGGTCCATTTGGCCCCAAAAACGGCCTAAGCCCATGAGAATGCTCGCGGTAGCCTCTACAGACTAATGCCCATGTTCGTGGGCTCGGTTTACCATACGCACGATTGCACGCTCGTGTGGCAACCGTTGTCATACTTTTGGCTTTTCGGCATTCTAGCATCCCGGTATTCCGGCATTTGTCGATCTACGGTTTGGGTGGCATGTGTACACACCTTGTTTACAAAACGTGTCGAAGTCTACAACCATAGACCTTGACTGACTGAGTGTGATTTCAGCCCACCCAAAACGCTAACAAAGATTGATAACAACCTCCTTGATGGTTATTTGCACATTAAGCGGATTCATTACTCATGTTGCTTAAACTTGTGGTTTGAATCCACATATATTGGCCAATGGAAAACGCAAATCGTAAAGTGAGAAAAGGGCATTCGGCCAATACCAACCCAAGCCAACATAATCTAGTTCGAATCAATCAAAACGAACAGCATTACCTTCGGTCAAGAATAAGCAAAAAGGTTCCAATCGTATCTGCAGCGCTAGAGAACTCCTTCACTCCTCGAGGATTACTTAAACCCGAATGAACACCATAACCAAGAAAAAAGATAAGAATCGACATTAGAAAAAAAGAGGAACAAAGCTAAAAAATAGAGACATAAAGACTTACCGATAGATATTTAGCCAACAGAAACCGATTGAATGAAAAGGAAAAGACGATAGGATCGAGAGAGAAAGAGAGGGAGAGTAGAAAAGAATCGGCAATGAAGGACTAGGGAAAAGATTGATGGAGCAAAACAATATTCAGCTACAAGGGAGGAAAATTTTCGGTTACACAAAACCAAATGTGAGTACAGGAAAAGTACCAATAATATTCAAGAGGAGAAAAGTGAGGGAGAGAGAAGAAGTTGATCAAGCAAAGCATGAAAATGGAGAGCAAAACCACAACTTGACGAAATCCCAAAATGAGAATGACCAATTACCAATACCTAGCTGAATTTTACCCCAAAAGAACTCCCCAATTTTGTTCAGCCTTCCACACACTAAATTTCCCCCAACACCTCTTCTCAACTGAAACACTAAGTGCCAGAGTTCAAACCCGTCAAGACTCTTCTCCAAATTCAAACTTGCTTGATTTTCTCCTTAATTTCCTCCTATCCATCTCTTCAAATTCGGCTAACAACCACCCCATTCAAATTTGTTCAAACTCTTGATGTTTCGATCAAACATAACTTCCTCTCAAGGGCACGAGCAAAAATAATCCCCATTTGCACAAACAGGGATTCGAACCTCAAACCAAATAGCACACTCCACACGACACTATCCACTAGACCACATTGCTTCTTGTGTCATACTTTACCAAATTTTATTTATAACCCTACTAACCAAAGATAGAGGTTTTATTCACTTAAAACAAAAATTTTGCTAAAGCCCAGGTTTGAACCCAGGACTTCTCCAACACTCCCAAACACTCCTAATCACTTAACCATTAAAGCAAACATGTAGTTGCGATAATTCTTCCACACATAAACTTTTATGTGTAGCCTTCTAGGGCTCCCACACACAAGGCCCAATTCTACTAGGCCCAAATTCAGGGCGTTACAGGAAGAGAATCCTAAACTTATCTCCCTGGTTATTTGACCAGTGTCTTTTTACAATGTTGCCCTATGTCAAAGATAAAGAGATGGACAGACGAGTAGCTATGGATGTGAGAAGTGCTATAGGGAAGTTATTGCCATCGACTTGCGTGATAGAGATGGTGGATGGACAGAATATATCTGAATTAGAGTTATAATTGATACTTCCAAACCTTTGCATAGAGCGGTCCAGTTTGTGAATAGGGAGGGCGTCATTTCTGTTTGCGCCATAAAATACGAGAGATTGCCTACTTTCTGCTACAACTATGGCCTTATAAGCCATTCAACACAAAAATGCGATAAAATGCCAATGATACTAGCTATCAACATGGAAACTAGTTAAGAGCTTCTATAAGTATAGCTAATCAAGATCAAGGAAATTGGAGAAAAGAGATTGACGTTATTGAAGCTAAAAGAGTAGTGGAAAGTGAGTTGAATGGAAAGACACAAGGAAATACTGAGCTAAATGTATCTAGCGAAATAAAGGAAAAAGAGAAAATTAAACTGACTGAAAAAGAGTCGAGATCGAGTTCACAAGTGGAGAAGCAACCTTTCAAGTTGTCCTGTGTAGTATATGGGAAAATGAGAAATAAAAAAAAAAAAGAGGGCAAGAGATAGAAATGGAGAGTTAATCGAAGAAAACTCCAGTAGATCAGTTCGTAGAATGCTCATGGATGGTTTATCACCTTTAAAGGCGATGATTGGCTATCAGCCCTGCCAAGATGAATGAAGTTCCTATGTTGGAACTGTCGTGGGTTGGGGAACCATGCGACAGTTCAGGAGCTTAAGCAACTCTTAGTTGCCAATAACCCTAATTTTCCTTAACGAAACTAAAATGAAAGCTAATGATTTTCAACGTGTTCAGAATAAGTGCAGAATGCAAAATGGTTTGGCTGTGAGTTCTGAAGGAAGAAGTAGGGGTCTCGCGTTGATGTGGAGGGAAGGCATTGATGTTACCATTCAAAACTACTCCAAGTTCCATATTGACTCCCTGGTTCAGTATGAGAATAACAAAAATGTTTGTTTCACTGGTTTCTATGGCAACACAAATCTAATTTTTAGAAATAGTTTGTGGGATATGCTAAGAAGGATTGATGGGACGGTTGGGGAGGACTAGGTGGTAAGGGGATTTTAATGCAATTTTGAAAGATGCCGAGAAAGAGGGGGCATAGGAAGGCCAAGTCGCAAATAAATGAGTTCAAGGATCTTGTGGATGAGCTGGCCCTTATTGATATCAAACCTGATAAAGGTTGGTTCACTTGGGTTAATAATAGGGATGGGAATACCATGATTAAGGAGAGATTGGATAGATTCCTTACTTTGATGTCTGTGATTGAAATTTTCCCTTTTATGGCTACGTATGTGGTTCGTTAAACTAAGTCTGACCATGATGCTATTGTCTTGGATACATGGGGCCGTAAGCCTAAGATGTAAAATAAAGATCCCAGGCTTAGTTTCAAGTTTGATGTGTGTTGGGCTACTGACAAGGAAGCTAAGAACATTATCAAAGGTGCGTGGCAATGTAGTGACAAAAAAACTTTGTGAATAAGATTGATAATATGTGTCTAACACTGGGCCCTTAGCAACGTGGTAAATACAACCATATGAAAAAAGATATTCAAAGACTGGAACATAAGATTGATATGATCATTGACTCACCTCAAGGTATTAATAGTATGTCAGTTTTGAAAGAATCCTGGTGTAGGCTCAATCATCTTTATGCTAAGGAAGAGAAATATTGGTCCCAAAGATCTCGGACCCGTTAGTTAAAGGAAGGTGACAGGAATACTCGTTACTTCCACGCGAGAGCTACTAGTCATCTGAAGAAAAATAATATTGAAAAGCTTAAAGATTCGAATGGCAATTGGGTGACAGATAATAGAGATATTTGCAATGTTGCTAAAAACTATTTTTGTTATCTGTTTCAGTCTAATAACTATGCTGATGATATCCATGTTTTGAACTATATCCGTGAGCGTGTTACCAGAGAATCCAATAATTGGCTTGAAGAAGATTACACGGAGAGTGAGATCATCCAAGCCATTAAGCATATGGATCCTAGGAAGGCCCCTGGAGTGGATGGTCTCTCGGGGAGTTTTTTCAAGCATAACTGGGAGATTGTTGGGAGGAATACTATACAGTTTTGCCTTGACATTTTTAACGAGAATAAAGATGTTTCATATTTAAATGAAACTATGATAATCTTAATCCCTAAAATTTGTGATCCTAATGACATCACTAATTACTGCCTGATTAGCTTATGCAGGTTCATTTATAAGGTCATCTCCAAAGTGCTTGCCAACCGTCTCAAAGTTCTCCTCCCTAATTGTATAAGTCCAAATCAGAGCGCGTTTTTCCCTTGGAGAATGATACATGACAACATTTTGATTGCTCATGAACTACTCAACTATTTTCAAAGCTCCAAAAATGGTCCTAATAAAGGCCTCGTTGTTAAGCTCGAAATGAGCAAAGGATATGATATGGTGGGATGGGACTTCTTGGAGCCGGTAATGTTGAAGATGGGTTTCAGTAATAGTTGGGTTAAATAAGTCATGAATTGTGTTCGGACCATTCGCTATATAGTTCAGTGCGACAATACTTTGTTAGATATTATTACTCCCGAGAAGGGACTTCGTTAAGAAGATCCCCTCTCCCCTTATTTGTTTTTAGTTTGTATGGAAGCACTCTCGAGAATGGTTCATGCTCAAGGTAATAATGTTTTACTTGGTATCCGGGCTAACATCAATGGCCCTAGGATTAACCACCTCTTTTTTGTGAACGATGCCCTTATTTTTGTTAAAAATAAAAATTGTGATGTTGTTGCTTTACTTAATATTTTAAAGGACTTTACTAATGTTTCAGGACAAGAGATAAATTTTAGTAAGTCTATGGTTCTTTTCAGCCACAATACTTCTAATGCGCAAAAGCATATACTTGGCGACTTACTAAGGATGAAAGTCATGGAGAATTTGGACAACTATCTAGGCCTCCCCCTGCCTATTGGTAAGAAAAAATCATTGGCTTTTCAAGAAATTAACAATCGGTTGTCTTGCAAAATAAATAACTAGACAAAGAGGCTCTTATCGGTTGGAGGCAAAGAGAATTTCATCAAGGCGATTCTCCAGTCTATACCAACATATTGAATGTCGATTTTCCTTGATCCCAAAGGTGTTTTTGAAGATATGCAAACTAAGATCAGTAGAGTTTGGTGGACCGACAAAGAACGGGGCATATTTTAGACAATGCTCTCAGGGAAAAATTTGTGTCACCCTAAGGGTATGGGAGGGCTCAGCTTTAGGGATAACCACCTTTTTAATTTGGCACTTCTCGATCGGCAAATGTGGAGGCTTATCAACAATAAAGAAACTCTTTGCTATAAATTTCTGAGCTCCAAGTATTTTCTTGATGGGAATATTTTCAACCCTAAAAAGACTGATACAGCCTCGTTTACTTGAAGGGGCATTGCTACTGTGGCAGTCACTCTCAAGGATGATTTTCGGTGGCAAGTTGGGTACAGGGACCGTATTAATATTTGCACTGATGATTGGGGGCTGGAAGGCTTAAATAGGGAAGCTATTAAGTCAAACCTATTGGACACTAATGAATACAATGTTAGAGAGCTTCGACATGTTGAAAGTAGAAGCTGGAATACCTGCAGGGTCGATGAGCTTTATGGTCAAGACTTAGGGGAGAAAATTTGTAACTTACCAATCGGGGATGAGAATCAGAACGATAGAATGGTGTGGTTTCACAATTTTTTAGGAGATTATACCTCGAAGTCAGCTTACTCTTGGCTTCTCTTGAAGCAAATTGGGTTTGGTCCCCATAGGTATTTTTGGAAAATGATCTGGAAACTCGATACTCTCCCTAATATCCGTGTTTCACCTAGCATATGGGTAATGAGATCCTGCCAACTAATGTTAAGATTGCCTCTGTTCGTTGTGGTTTTGGTCAAGCTTGCCCTATGTGTGGTGTCGACTATGAGACTCTCGTACACGCCCTTAAAGACTGCCCGATTTTGAAGGCCAGTCTTATGTTTGGTGGTCTAGACAGTAGCATTGGTTCTAAGGAGTACGATAGATGTATCAATTGGCTGGAAGATATGTTGTTAGGGATAAGGAAGAACATGCGAAGGCTATATAGGAAAGGGCCAGCATGCTTAGTAAAGAGTTTAGTATCCATAATCTGTTAAATGTGTCAATGATGTCTGCCCAGCTTGATGGAAAAAAATGGGTTAAAACTCCGAAAAATTGCATTAAAATTAATTTTGATGCTTCTACTAGTAATAATAGAACTGGATATGGGGTTATTGTAAGGAATGACGATGGCTTTGTCTTGGGTGGAGGTGGGGGTTTTAAAGATGTGTAGCTTTCGGTTGAGGAGGTTGAGTGGTATGAGAGCATTAAGATAGCATGTTGTCTCAGTATTAAATGAGTCTGATAAATAAATGGCCAGAAAAGGGACCTGACAATTAATGGTGCTGTAACAGCCCATTTTTGAGTCAAATAAGAATAGTGGTATTGGGACAACAAATCCGAGGTCAAAATATTTATTTTATTATTTTATTAAAGTTTACAGCATGATAGAATTATTGTGTGAAAGTTTCGTAAAGGAATTTTACTGTTTGAATGCTTAATTCGGTAAAAAGGACTTAATCGCGTAAAATACAAAAGTTGCATTCTATTTGTTAAAGGTGTTTAATTGCTATGAATTATTAAACCAAAGGTCCTTATCATGATATTAGACCATTGGTAGTGTAAGTGGACAATTATGGTCATCCATTACGTATTTATATATGTTTTTATTAAAGGTTAAATTAGTAATTTGGTTAATTAAACATGTAAAATAAAAAAAAACACAAAGTGGTCATCTTTTTCTAAGCATTCATCCACCGAATTTTAAAATAAGGAGAAGCTATGGAAGCATTCTAGGGTTCGATCATTTTAAAAGCTAATTGGTAAGTGATTTTGACTCGGTTTTTAATGATTTTTATGTTTTTGAGATCGTTGCTTTGTATTCTTGTAACAGTCCGGTTTAGACCCTAGTCGGAACAGTAGTTTCAGGACCACAAATTCGAGTCAATAAAATATTTTAATATTATTTTCTGTGCCTTTAATATGTAATTAAGCATGTGTTAAAATTTCATAAGTTAATTTGCCCGTCTGTGTGCTTAATTTGATAAAAGGATTAAATTGCATTAAATGCAAAACTAGCATGATATTTGTAAAAGTGTTTATTTGATGTGGCTTTTTGAGGTGGTGACATTATGTTGTTATTAATCCATTCATAAGATAATGGATCGTTAAATGACATAATGACCATAGTGTTATTTTGTCTTATATGATATATGTAAGGGTAAATTAGTAATTTGATAAATAAAAGATGATTAATCAAAATCAAAAGGCCAAATTCTATCATCTTTATGCTTCATCACCGAAAATAGGAATAGAGAAGAAGGGTTTAAGCTCTGTTATATTTGGCACTTGCTTAAGCAAATTAAGGTATGTTTTGACTTTGGTTTTTGATCATTTTTATGTTTTTGAGATGGTTTCTTAGTCTACTATCAAGCCCATGTTTTAATTTGAAGAATTTTTGATGTTTATGAGATGTGCCATTGAAGAAATGGTGAGCTTTGTGAAGAGTATTGGTGTTAAATGAAAGATACGTGTATAATGAACATGTTTTGTTTTTGAATTCTTGGTGAATTTAGCTAATAAGGGCTAAATTGTGAAAATAATATTTTGAAGGGCTAAATTGTGAATTTGATGAAAAATATGGATTTGTATGGTCCTTAGGGAATTTCGGCTATGCATGTGTGTGAACAAATTTTGTATATTTGATGTTTTGAGAAAAATGGACTAAATTGATAAAATGTGCAAATGTGAAGGCTAAGTTGCAAATAGCCCTAAATATGTGTTTTTGGATTGAATTGGATGAATTAGTGAATAAAAGGATTAAATTTGTAAATGTTTAGATTAAGAACCGAAGAAAATGAACTTAGATCGCGGGAAATCGAAAGTAATCTAGTAGTCGTATCTGTTTCCGTTAAACCGAACTCGAGGTAAGTCAATATACAAATAAATGTATTTGCATTGAACTATTTGTATACATATGGAATTTGAATTGTTATGAATATCCATAGTGATGGAATGTATATGAAATACGAGTTACGAAAAATTCGACAAGTTGATAATGTTTGAGAAGTCCCGTTTTAACCTAGGGATAGATAGGATAGTATATGTCATGACATAGGTGTCTGTTATGAGATATCATGTAAGACCACGTCTAGAACATTGGCATTGATACGAGATTTCGTGTAAGACCACGTCTGGGACGTTGGCATCGATATGAGATTTACGTGTAAGACCATGTTCGGGACATTGGCATCGTATTGATTCGTGTAAGACCCTGTCTGGGACAGTGGCATCGACATCTGACTACATGTAAGACCACGTCTGGTACGTTGGCATTGTACGATTATTCCGAGCACTTTGCGTATCCTATTAGATTCTGAACGGTTCAACGGGCAAGTCCGAGATACGAACGACTATGTGATTTGTATATCCGTTTTAGGTACGTTTGATATGTACATTAAGTGTGTATGAAAGGTAAGTGTCTATATGAACTTACTAAGATAAATATGTGCAATGAAATGATGGAGTAATAAGTAAATATATACTTGAATAAGCTAAGTGTATATGTGTTATTTGAGTTGAAAAATGTGGTAAGATATGGCTAAGCAAATGAGCCAAAGAATATATGTGATGAATTTGCTATGAGAACCATTTATGTTATTGTATCAATATGGTTATGTGTATTTTATGCTAAGTTTATTTGTATATGGCTTACTAAGCTTTTGAAAGCTTACTCTGTGTGTGCTTGCTCTATTTTATATATCCTCAAAGCTACTGAAGGCTCGGGGACTGTCGGGGATCGTCATCACACTACTCAAACTTGTTTTGGTACCTTTGAAATATGTATATAGCTAAATATGGCATGTATAGGCTAGTCATTTTGGATTATGTCTAAAATGTGTATAAAGAGCCATGAGATGTGGCTAGATAAATGTTGGTAATATGCATGAGTGATTATGATATATGATGCATGATTTGGTATAGCTTGATAGTTAATGAAATGGTCAAGGCTATAGTAAGCATATGAATGCATTATGAGTATGTATGTTTGAGCAAAGGAATGATTATATGAAAGGTAAATGTGGATGTACCATGTTTGGATATATATGTGTTTTGGTTGTGCAAATTGGTATAATTGGAAATGAGATTGGATCTGAAGAATTGTTGATTAATTTGGGATGTCTTTGGATGCCAATTGTGCATGAAATGAATTGGTATGTTGCTTGTAGAGATGACCCTAGTGTGGGTGACATTTTGGCCTTGTAAATGGCCTGTTTTGCACACACGGCTGTGGCACATGGACGTGCCTGGTGGCCGTGTGAATAAGTTAGTAGCTAGCCTAATTTTACACGGCCATGGCACACGAGCGTGTCTGGTGGCCGTGGGGATAAGTCAATATACATTCTCTGTTTTGGCACGGCCAGGACACATGGGTGTGTCTAATAGCCATGGGAGGCACACTGCGTACCCACACGGGCGTGTGACCTCTGTAACTTAGAAAACTTTTTAAATTTTCGAGAAATTTAATATGTGTCCGATTTAGTCTCGACCCTATTCTAAAGCATGATTAAGATCTCGTTGACCTATAAAAAAGGGACACTTTGATTGTGATTGATGACTTGTATTATGAAAAGTCTGTAAGAGTTTTTGATCTGTCCGATAATGCCTTTAACCCTAATCCGGCGACGGATACGGGTTGGGGTGTTACAATTCTAGCTAGCCTGTACCTTTTAATTTGAAATTTCTAAAGACTTATCATGTTGCCATGGTTGAATGATTGAGTAATTTGATGGTTAATGATAGATTATTAAGGTTTATTGATAGTTAAACTAGTTTTGTAAAGTGATTTTTGACGAAAATGCAAAATAGGGATTAAATTGTGAAATTGTAAAATGTGGTTGTTAAAAGTGTGAATAAATTGAAAATATGGGCTGCTATTAATATGTAGTAAATTTGGCTAAGCATGGGTGGTACTAAATTGCATGAATTTGAAATTTTATGTGATAAGGACTAAATTGTAAATAATGTGAAAGTTTAGGGGTAAATGTGTAAAATAGCCCTAATGTGTATTTTTGGATCAAATTGAATAAATAGTTGATTAAATAAGCTGATTTTGATAATATATAGATCAAGATAAACCGAGATCGGGTTTAGATCGGGGAAAAGGAAAAGTGGACGAATAGTCGATAGTTTTCATCCGAGCAACTCGAGGTAAGTTCGTATAATTAGAATCGAATTTTAATTACTTGTATTTATTTGAAATGTGTGTATATAATTGAGTATTTGATATACTTGGAATACAAATGCTTAATTGATATAGACTGATTATTAACAAGCCCAATTTGAACCATATGAATTCATAGGATACGAGTGACATGTCACTAGGGTTACCGTTTTGGTCGAGCTCCTGCATTTGTTGTGGACTCGCCACAGCTCTTATGTGCTTACCAATATATCGGCTTGTAAGAGCTTACTACTTTTAGCTCATTAGAGCTTATCGTTTCAGCTCAATAGAGCTTACTATTCATAGCTCGAAAGAGCGGAAAATGATAAGGAATTGATGGATTACTGATGTATATCATCTGAGTATCCTTTGATGTTCTAATGGGTTCAACGGGCATAAATACCATTTATACAGATGAGTACTATTATTGAAGGAATTATTAATTATATGATTGAGAGTGAAATGTTGAATATCATGTACATGATATATGAATTTGGTATGATACAATGTATTGAGTATTGAGATTGTGATAATGGATGATTACATGTACTATGTGACTAACTTGTCGATGAATGCTTTTGTTAGGCATTTGGAAATTGAATTGAGGTTACTTTATTTATTGTCTTGATTATAATATAATTGGTAAGTTTAATTTTGAATTATACGTGCTTACTAAGCTATAAAGCTTACTCTGTTTCTTTTCCGTGTATTCTAGAGGTTCGATAGCGCTCGTTTCGATCAAGTCGAAGTTACACATCACACTATCCAGTTGCCAGTTGATACTTTTGAACTTGTGGATATATGTAAATATGGCATTTATAGGCTAGTTTTAATGGTGATAGTTATGGTTACTTGAAATTATGGTTTTGCTACATTTTGTGGATAAGTTGAGCCATGGGATTTGGCTAAACTTGATGCTATATTTTGGTATGTTTTGGCAAATAGTTGTTGGAATGAAGATATGCAAATGTGTTTTGATATATGGTAGACTTATGAATGAAAAATGTATGATGCTAGCTAAGTATTTGAAAAGTAGGAAGAAATGGTATCATATATGTATAAATTGTTATGGAATGGCTGCCAATTGGGTTATGAAATGTTGTCATTTTTGCTTGTGTATGCATGTGAAAATAGGATGGCAAAATGGCTTAGCAAATAGCCTATTTTTGTCCACACGGGTAGGGACACGAGCGTGTGTCTCAACCGTGTGTGACACACGGTCATGTTACACTATCGTTTGTCCCCTGGTGTTGATATTAAATTGAAGTCAGTATGCTCCACATGGTCTCACATACAGGCGTGTGACTGGCCATGTGGCACAAGCCAGTATACCGCCCTAATGACACACGGTCTAGCACATGGGCGTGTGACTTGGCCGTGTTGCATAAGTCAGTATACCCTACAGTTTTGGCACGGCCTGGTACACGGTCGTGTGTGGCCATTTCGAAAGGCACACGGGCGTGTGGTTGGTCGTGTGACCCAAGTCAGTATACTCTCTAGTTTTCACATAGCCTGACACACGGACGTGTCCTCGACCGTGTGATGCAAGTCAGTATGTATTGACTATTTTCACACGGTCTGATACACAGGCGTGTCTGGAGCCGTGTAAGGCACACGATCTATTCACATGGGTGTGTGACCTCTGTATGTTTGAAATTTTTCTAAGTTTCTAAAACTTTTATAATTTATCGATTTAGTCCAGAACCGCTCCTAAAGCATGTTTAAGGCCTCGAATGCTATTATAAGGGGATAAAATGATTGAGTTCGAATAATGATTGTTTAAATTGATAAAATGATTGAAAAAATTACAGTTATATGTGTTATAAGTCCGATAATGCTCCGAAACCCTATTTCGGTATTGAATACGGGTGAAGGGTGTTACAGTTGCGCAGATAAAGAACAGTCTTAAGGCCTTAGATAAATTTCTATATGTCTCTTGTGTTTGGACTAGTTGGCAATGCAAATTTGTTTCAGATTTTATTTTTAAGAAAATGTGTGCGCATGCATGTAATTGGTTTTTTGAGATGGATTATCCTACAGATATCCATAATGCTGTAATTTGTGATGCTATCGAATGAATTTTGTTTCGACCCTTGTGGTCATTTTTTATTTAAAAAAAAAGATTATTAAACCTTAATTAACTTTAATTTAGTATTAATTATAATAATCTAACATCATTAAGCTAATCTAAGTGGATGATGGCATCACCATCCACCATTAACAACTAAAAATGGGTCTAATTAACCAATTGATCTAATATAAAAATTCATAGTGATAGAAACTTTACCTCTTTTACGATTTAGTCCTAGTATCTTAATTAATCATTCAATCAACAAAAAATCAATATAACTCTATTATAGGCTCGTAAATGTTAAAAAAATAATATTTTCTAACTTGATTATTGGAACGGGGTTCTAAAACTGTTGTTTTTGATTCCACTGAAAATGGGTTATTACAAAATATGTCTTCTAGTTTGTCTAGAATCGCTTTGGCAGTTTTACAACTCTCCAATTACTTATAAAGGGTGTTGGTCACGCCCTCTAGCATATAGCAACAGGCTATCTCATTAGACTCTCAACATTTTCTAGCCTAAACTTGAATGGCTATAGGACATTTATTATCAAGGACTGTTTTTAGTTTCTCACAACATAGGAAAATCATCAAGTTCCTTTTCCATTCCTTATAGTTATTTTCATTCAGTTTGTTCTCAGTGAGTATATTTAATAAGGGATTAGGTGTCATTTTTGAATTGAAAATGCAATATTCATTCATTAATATCTTTGTATTAAGAAAATATTTAAAAACATTTTGCAACTTTACGATATGCATTAAGATGATGCATGCGTCTTACATTAAACCTTGAAAACATTTGTAAGTCATTGCAATGATAATTTTTACACCCATTGAATCAAGTCACTGTGGGGTAATCTTGATCAACTAGTAAGAACATGGATTTCCATCCAATTAGTACATGAACCTAATTCTTTAGGTATTCGCACTTACTAATAATCGTTTAACGTTTGATCATCATTCTAACTTAACTAGAGCTTTGTGGGAAGTTACTTAACTAGAAGATCTTGAGTGTATAACCATCAACTCAACACCTATCACATCATGTACCACAACTGAGTCATCGTGGGGCAATCTCATCGAGTAACATGCTATGTCTAATTGTCCTCTTTGAAGAAGGAACTTCTTGTTATATCGCATGATAATACCTATATCAGGGTTGGTCTGTTGGATCTGGTGCACTGAGTGTAGTATATTCGTTTGTAAACTTGTAATTTATTCTAATAGATTTGTTAATAAAAAATTTCATTGATTACATTAATATACTTTGTATAATTGTTCTCATATGGTTTTTGCACGCAAAGCTAAATGAAAGTAAATGTTTCTCATTGGTTGTCTAATGTTTAAACTAACACTAAGCGGTATTACGTGGTTGGATCATAATACAGAAAGACAACTTGTATTAGTAGACGAATCTAAACATGTCCTTAGTCTAATCAGAAATGAGCAAAGTAGTTGAAAAATTAATATGTAGTCTATCAAGTCCAATTGGGAGATGTCTTGTCTTAGACATCGAAGTGGATGACTCACAGAAAATAGAGACATAGATGTGACTAACTAAACTAACATTACATTGGACAGGACCCAAGAATAATAAATTTCAAATCTGTTTATGAATGTATTCACTTGTGACGTTCATAATATGGCATGCCTAAATCTTGAGTAGATGATAGAATATGTATGCGTGACTCGTACTGTAATAGCCCGATTTAGGGGCTAGTCAGAATAGTGATCTCGAAATCACTAATTCGAGATTTGAGAATTTATTTTCGTGTTATATTATGGGTTAGAACATGATAGGATATGTACATGAAAATTTTGGTGCTTTAATTTCAGCGATTTCATGTTTAATCACGAAAAAGGACTAAATCGCATAAATTGCGAAAGTTCCATTCTATAAGCTAAAAGTGCCAAATGGCTATAGATTGTTAATTGGAGGTCTTTAAAAGGCAATTAGACCCCCAAATTAAGCATGGCCAGCAATAGGAGACATGGATAGACAAGGTTGGTCAAAGTTGGTAATAGTTGGTGACTTATTTGACTAGTAATAATAAAATAAGGAGAGAAAAAGATATCATCTTTTTCTCCTTTCATCTTCCACAGAAAATTCCAGAAAATAAGGGGTAGAAAGCTTCAAAAATTTCAGCAAGCTCTCATCCATTCAAGTAAGTGTTCTAGTGAACTTTTCTTGAAAATAATTGTACTTTTGAGACCCCTAAAGCTTGAGCTTTCAAATGAGGGGACTATTGTGCAGTATGGTAAAGAGTTTAAAGTTTTGCCATGAGACCTACCTTAGTTATTGCTGCATTTTGATGGAAGAAATTGAGTCTTAGTTGCTAAATGAACAACTTTTGTGAAAGGTGTTAGCTTGAAAACACCAATTAAAACCTTGATGAAAAGCTTACAAATTTTGTAGTAAGTATGTGAAATATTGATTTTGATGGTAGTTTTAAGAGCATTGAATGTTTGCCTAGGCTTGTGGAGGGTAGAAATGTGATTAAAATTTATTTCTGAGCCTAGGGGCAAAATGGTCATTTGCCAAAGTTTAGGGGGCAAAATGGTAATTTTGCTTAAGCATGATTATTGAAATGCTTATATTATGTAGTGATTAAAATGAGCTAATTTGCTATTATAGAGCAAGATGAGACGAGAATCCACCTCGATCGGGGAACGGATAAAGTCTTGGACTGAACCGAAGAACTAGCTCATTTTGAAAACGAGGTAAGTTGTATGCGATTTAAGTAACATTCATATTTGCATGTTGAGAAATGCTTGGTAGTATATTAAAGCATGAGGCATTATTAAATTGAGTAGTTAATATGAATGAGGTGTTGAAGTCCTAATGGGCCATGTTGATTATATAAATGCTGTCATTGAATTATGAAATAATTAAGGTCCCGTATAAGACCATGTCCGGGACATGGCCTCGGCACCAAGTTGAGATTCCGTATAAGACTGTAACCGGGATATGGCTTCAGTGATGAACATGGAAATTGTGTAAGACCATGTCTGGGATATGGCATCTGTAACACCCCAAACCCGGCCCAAACACTACGATCGAATCCGGCATGTTAACAGGAATGAGTGCTAAAAGAGTTACGAGTTCTAGAAAATTTTTGATTCAAAACACTGAGTTCTACGGTTCCCTTTGCAAACCCAATATCAACGTAAAATGAAATTCCAATTACTTAGCCCTTGTGTTTTAAGTGAAAATCGAAAACACTTATTGTTTATTAGATTAAATTTGAGGTAGGTTGCAAAGTTTCTTCTTCTTTTTAAAAGTAAACTTGTTTGTCAGATGGTGAAGAAAACTTGTGTTCAGATTTTATAAAAGAAACATTTTAACGAGTAGTTTATCTTAGATACGTCCAAAGATAAAAATTTTAAAAAACAATTACCCCAACTAATAGTGGCCTTATTACATTTCTAAAATCCCGTAAATATAAAGAAACTAACATTCAATTTTAAAAAAAATAAAGAAACCCGTGCATGGCCACCTCATAGTGTCCTTCAGCCCAGTCTGCTGCATTAAAAGTTACCTGTACAGATGTTAACAAACAGAGTGAGTCTAACGACTCAGTGTGCAATAACAAAACACTTCTTAATGGCTTAAGCCCCTAAGAGCAGATTGGGCTTTAACCCACATGAAACAGAGTAGCATAATAGTATATGCATGGTGATGCAGAACCCATATTAACCCATATTTCCATCCGTTAGACTCTATTGGAGCAGTCATGCTGCTCATCGTCGTTCATTGTGACAAAGTCACCAGGCTGAAATGGCACAAGCCACCAGATTATCAGTTTTGTGACAGAGTCATGAGGTTGAAATGGCACAAGCCACCAGGTTATCAAAGTTGTGACATAGTCACCAGGCTGAAATGGCACAAGCCACCAGATCATCAAATTCGTGACATAGTCACCAGGCTGAAATGGCACAAGCCACCAGATTCACTTCCCCTTCTATCCATGGCATACTTTTCCCCCATGCAATATGAAATCATGATGTGAGCATGCAACACATCTCACATGTGTCAAACACATCACAAACTCAAGTCATAATAATTGTAATATCAACCCCAATACAGAATACTAACCTAATATCTCAATTTTGTTTACCATAGCTGGAGGAATATTTAATGCCGTCATTCCGGCTTTTCACCATACCCACACATATTTAAAAGCAACATTAAAAGGGTGTGAATATTACACACCTGTACATGAGGAGGACTAAGCTCTCAACACTATCGACACTCTCGGAAGAGGAAAAAACTACTATCTGCCTATTCTGTTCTGACGCCGGCCTACAACCCGGTGGCCAGTCCCGTACTGCCGATACTACTCGCTTTTTGAACTTAGGGCCTGAGACTACAGGTCCAACCCCCTCCTTAGATTTGCTGGCATTTGAGTTCATGAATGCTCTTGGTCAGAAGATACTATATTGAAACAATGACCGCTTAACATAACATTGGGTTAAGATACAAATAACGAAAGAAAACCCAATCGAATAACTAGAGAGGAAACTCCTACCTTGAGATCCCGAAGGAAGAAATAAGATTTGACTGATTCCTCGACTTGGAGATCGATTGATCTGGCTCAAATCGACTGAACCTGACAGTCCCTTAAGATCCTTCAATCACAGACCCGATGATGAGAAGTACAAAAATGAGGCCCCTTCTCCATTCGGCCAAACCACGGTACAAAGTTAATGTCTTCGGTTAACAGAAAAAGAAGAAAGGTTCGAAAAGAAACAAAGAGTACTTACCACTACTAAGATGAATTCGATCGAGAAGACTGGGGATCTGAGTGACGGCAACCTTAAAGATAACGAATGAACGAGATGAACATACAAGGAGATTCGGCTACAGGGGAAGAAGAATGAAGCAAAGCGAAAAGAAAGTGTGGGCAATAGTTTCGGCCTAGAGAAGAAAATTAAAAGAGGAAAAAAATGAAGAGAGGCTAATAGGTGTTCCGGCTTTTAGTGAAAAGAAGAATAGATGAGGGAAATGGGGGATAGCCGAAAATGTTAAAAGTTCCAAAGATGGTTTCGATCAATCGAAAAAAGAGTGGAAGAAACTTTAACTGGTAGCCAAAAGAAATGAAAAGGGAAGATAAGGTGTAGCTAGGTGATTCGGCACTCAACAAGAAGCAAAGGTTCTGCAATTACACCCCAAAGCCGAAAATGCACAAAATGAGAACTAAAGAAAACTTATGGCCCTAATTGAATTTTGGTACACCCCAAAACAAGCCAAAACCGATTCCTACACTCCCCCCAGGCATTTGAAATTTGGCCACCACCTTCATTACTTGCTAATTCCTTACTTTTCTCCTTAACTCCCTCTTGATCACTCATTCAAAATGATTTGAATGATTCAAACTCATTTGAATTATTTGACTCAATCAACTTCCCTCTCTTGCAGCATCCTAGCCGAACTGTACCTCTGCACCCATGTGGTGTCAAAAAGAATCCAAAATGGACACCATGCGCCTCGAACCTGTTCCCACTCTGCTCCCTTGTGGCATCACCCACCTGAGCCTTATGTGGCGTCTCCTTGCCACTTTCCCACTGACTTTCTTGTGTCTTCAAATCACAATCAACTACCCTTAAGGCCTACCTCAACTAGCTTTCCCCTAAAGTTGCCTAAAAAGAAAATTTTGGCCAGGCTTCGGCTTAACCCCATGCCTTCCCTGAACCCCCAACCATACCAAAATAATGCACAAAACCTGCATACACACAAAACATTCATTAAATGCAGACCCTCAAAATTCAGGATGTTACAGTTCTACCCCCTTAAAGAAATTTCAACCTCAAAATTACCTGATCAAAAGAGATGAGGGTATTGCTGCCGCATAACATGCTCTAGCTCCCACGTAGCCTCTTCTGATCCATAGTTTCACCACAACACTTTAACCAAAGGGACTGATTTCCTTCGCAACACCTTAACATCACGATCTAAGATCCGCACTGGTTCTTCTTCAAAAGAAAGATCAGGCCTTGCTTCAATTTCTTTCACTGGCACAACATGAGATGGATCCGAATGATAGCGTCTTAACATCGAAACATGGAACACATCTTGGATCTGATTTAATTTTGAAGGTAACTCGAGCTGATAGGCTACGGGTCCCACACGTCTCAACACTCGATAAGGCCCAATGAACCTGGGGCTTAGCTTACCCTTCCGTCCAAACCTTAACACTTTCTTCCACGGTGAAACCTTTAAGAAAACTTGATCTCCAACTGCAAATTCTATGTCCTTACGCTTTAGATCGGCATAGGACTTCTGTCTATCCGAAGCTTCCTTCAATCGAGTCCGAATTAACTTAACCTTGTCTTCCGTTTCAGAAACTAATTCTGGACCCAACAACTGACGCTCATTCAAACTCTGTCCAACAAGTAGGAGTGCGACACTTCCGACCATACAACGCCTCATACGGTGCCATCTGAATACTGGATTGGTAGCTATTGTTGTACGCAAATTCTACTAACGGTAGAAATTCCTCCCAGCTACCTCTGAAGTCTATGACGCAGCCCTCAACATATCTTCCAAGATCTAAATTACTCTTTCCGATTGTCTATCAGACTGTGGATGAAACACTGTACTAAAATCTAACTTTGTACCTAACACTTGATGTAACGCCTTCCAAAATCTCGACGTAAACCTAGGGTCTCTGTCTGAGATGATCGACACCGGTACTCCATGTAACCTCACAATCTCTGCTACATACAACTTAGCCAATTTCTGTAGAGGATAGTCGACCCAAACGGGTATGAAATGGCCAGACTTCGTCAATCGATCCACAATTACCATATCGAGTCCTTCTTGGTAGGCATAAAGGGTAGCCCACTGACAAAATCCATATTGATCCTTTCCCACTTCCACTGTGGAATCTTTACCGGCTGCAACAACCCGAAGGCAACTGGTGTTCTGCCTTTACCTGCTGACACGTCAAGCACTTAGTCACAAATTCGGTTACTTCTCACATCAGACCCGGCCACCAAAACTATTCCCGCAAATCCTGGTACATCTTACTTCCTCTAGGATGCATAGCATATGGACTGTTATGCGCTTACTGTAAAATTTTACCCCTCAAATCAGGATCCCTTGGCATGCAAGTCTTTCCTTGAAAACATAATACCCCATCACTATTCACACTGAATTCCGTTGTCCTATCACCTGATCCCAACTGAAACTTTGGCTTTAACCACTCATCAGCCCACTGCTTCTCTTTAATCTGACTTACCCAAGAAGGTTTCACTTGAAGTTCAGCTAATAAACTCCCATCATCGTATAAACTGAGGTGAGCAAACATCGATCTCAAGTTAGAGATCACCCTACGACTTAATGCATCTGCCACCACGTTAGCTTTACCCGGATGATATTCGATCGAGCAATCATAATCTTTTAACAACTCGATCCACCTCCTCTGCCTTAAATTCAACTCCCTCTGAGTGAGAAGATACTTTAGGCTCTTGTGATCTGTATAAATGACGGACTTCTCTCCATACAGATAATGCCTCCAACTTTTCAAAGCAAACACCACTGCCGCCAATTCCAAATCATGCGTGGGATAATTCAACTCATGCGATCTCAACTGCTGAGACGCATATGCTACCACTTTCCCATCCTGCATCAACACACATCCTAAGCTTGTGTGCGACGCATCACAATAAACCGCAAACTCTTTCCTAGCCTTAGGCTGTACCAACACTGGAGCCTCCGTCAAAATCCTCTTCAACTTTTCAAAAATTTCTTGCTGCTTATCAGCCCAAACAAAAGGTACCCCTTTCCTCAACAGCTTGGTTAAAGGTGCAGCAATTAATGAGAACCCTTCAACGAATCTTCGGTAATACCCAGCAAGACTGAGGAAACTCTGAATCTCTGCCACAGACTTAGGCGGTTTCCAATCCAACACCGCTTCAATCTTCAAGAGGTCCACCCTAATCCCTTCTACAGATACCACATGATCTAGAAATGTAACTTCCTTCAGCCAAAACTCACACTTGCTAAATTTGGCGTACAGCTGCTTCTCCCTTAAAATTTGTAGAACCACCCGAAGATGCGAATCGTGTTCCTCCTCAGTCTTCGAATATACCAAAATGTCGTCTATGAATACTACAACGAACCGATCTAGATAGATTGAAAAATCCAGTTCATCATATCTATGAACGCAGCTGGTGCATTAGTCAACCCAAACGACATCACCAGGAACTCGTAGTGACCATAACGAGTTCGAAAAGCCGTCTTGCAAATATCCACTTCGTTGACCTTAAGTTGATGATATCCCGACCTTAAATCTATCTTTGAAAAGACTGAAGCCCCTTTAAGCTGATAAAAAAGGTCATCTATCCTCAGCAGTGGGTACTTGTCCTTGATGGTCAACTTTTTCAACTGGCGGTAGTCAATGCACATTCGCATGGATCCGTCTTTCTTCTTTACAAATAGCACCGGCGCTCCCCACGGAGATACACTGGGTCAGATAAAACCACGATCTAACAACTCTTGGATCTGAGCTTTAAGTTCACCCAGCTCCTTTAGCCCCATCCTATAAGGGGCGATGGACACTGGAGTCGTTCCCGGAAATAGCTCAATCCCAAACTCTACCTCGCGATTCGGAGGCAACCCTGGAAGCTCCTCAGGAAAGACATCCACAAACTCCTTTACCGTTCTAACCTCGTTCACGATTACTTCCTTAGCATCCAATACATTGACCAACGTTAGGAAAGCCATGCACCCTTTTCTCACCATTTTCTCTGCCTTAAGAGCAAACACTACATTGGACAAGTAGTCTCTCCTCTCACCTATCACCAAAACTTCGTCATCCTCAGGAGTCCTTAACACCATGCGCTTAGCAGCCCAATCCAGGTTTGCACGATATCTTACTAACCAGTCCATGCCTAAGATCAAATCGAACTACCCGAACGGTAGTTCCATCAAGCCAGCTGGGAAAACCAACCCTTGTACTTCTAGAGGTACACTTCTAAAAAGTTTGCTTACTACTATAGATTGCCCTAAAAAACTAAGTACAGTCATCTCCCTAGGGGCAGTTTCAGAGTTCATTTTCAAGGTTCCAGACACCACACTAGCAACATAGGAATGCGTCGATCCAATATCAATTAGTGCAGTAAAGGGTAAACCAAAAATGAGGAACGTACCTGTTATAATGTCTGGTGCATCCCCCTCATCTCGGAGTCTAGCTGCATAAACTAACCCAGGCTGTCTTGCCTCTGTATTCCCAGCACCCCTGCTCAGTGCTCCACGTCCACGACCAAACCCATTCCCTCCTCTAGCTGAACCACAACCCCTCTGCGGTTGTTGACCACCACTCCTAAATCGATCAACACCCAGTCCCACCGGCCGCTCCTGCTCTACTTATGGACAATCCTTGATCAGATGATCTATAGATCCACATGTAACACCCCAAACCTGGCCCAAACACCACGGCCGGATCTGGCATGTCACTAAGAAAATTTATAAAACACCGTGCAATCTTAAGGGAAAACTTTTGTTGAGATTTTGAGTTTAGTAGTTATCTAGAAAACTTAGTAAATTTTATATTATCTGAGTTTAATTTGCCAAATTTCAAAACAATCGAGTGACTATTAGAAACTCATGTTATCCATTTAAGTTATGAAAGATTTCTTGCAAAAGATAGTAGTTTACTTAACAATTTAGTCGTTTGAAAACCTCATTGCCTTTGTGGTTTCTTTTCAAAACATATCACAATTACAATTTGAACGTTAACTCGAGTATCTAAAACTTAAAATCCAAAGTTTAAAACGGATTAACAGTGGCCTTATTACAACGTAAAAACCAAACCAGTTATTAAAACAGTTAAGTTCTTTACTGAAACGAAATAAAATCATGCTTGGCCACCTTGCGCTCTTCTCTAGCCCGGACCATTGCATTACGTGCTACCTGAAAAGATGTTAACAACGGGGTGAGTCATAAGACTCAGTGTGCAACACTCATGCATCTTCAAATTGGGCCTTAGCCTTACAGAACTGAATAGCAGGATATTGCATACACAGTGAATGATGCAAAACCCATCCAACCTAGATTTCCATCCGCTACACTCCTCCCGTACCAGCCAGTCACCATTGGGGAATTCTACAATCAACCCTCACCGCTACACACCATTGATGGCAGTCATGCTGCTCATCGTCAGAATCGTGAGAGAGTTACTAGAACAGATCGTGGCAGAGCCACTACAACAAATCATGGCAGAGCCACTACAACAGATCATGGCAGAGCCACTACAACACTTCCCCTTTCATTTAATAACATCATCCTGCCCCATGCAACATACAAATTTCTAATGCACAGATACTACAAGTTTCAGCATGCATATACAGAATATCCATAACAAATATCATGTTATCTCATCATAATCACATATTTAGTATAACAGAATAGAACTCATTAACCTGATGCCTCGCCTTTACCCTCCAAGGGTATCTCAAAAGCCATACCGAGTTTTCGGCATTTAATAGAATATATCAATACATATAACACAACATTACAGATGGGGTGAGGAGTTATACACCTGATTACGTACAATACTAAGCTATCTACGACGCTGCTATCACTAGCTGGAACCACAGCTATCTGCCTACTACTCTATTCGGAGGCTGGCCCACAACCTGGTGGCCAATCACGAACAGCCGACACCACTCGTTTCTTATACTTAAGGATCGAACCTGAGGGTTTGCTTCCCTCACCCAACTGTGTATTTCTCGCATCCATCAAAAGCCTCGGTCAAAACTCACTACGAGTGATATGATTTGAATATCCATCCGACAAGGTTAAGACAACAGATAGACAATAAATTGATTAATAGAACCACTAGAAGGAATCTTCTTACCTAAATCGATTGAATCCCGGAGTTTAACATACCTTGATTAACACACTGATCACACTATACAAATACCCGATGAGATTCGACTAAAAGAGAGTGCGTTAAAGGAAGTGGCCTTTCGGCCAAACAGGGGACATGAGCCCCCTCTCACCATTCGGCCAAACACATTAACATCATCTACTTACCTAGTTTCTCCTTAAGGTTCGGCACCAGCAGTTACAGCAGTGAAGATTCAGCTTGAAGATGGCATTCTAAAAGAATAGACAACCGAAATGATCAGGGGTTCGACTTCTAAGAGGAGAAAAATAAAGCAACTTAACAGGGTTTTAAGAGAAGATTCGGCCAAGAGGGGAAAAGAAAAAGAAATAGGAACAATAAAGAACCTACCAGAATATGGAATGGGAATTCGACTATGGTGAATACTTCAGAAAGAGAAAACAAATGGGATGATACTGAGACTTAGAGATTTCGGCTAAGAGGAAAAATAAAGGTGTAGTTTCGGCTTTTAGTGAATAGAAAAAGAACAAAAACAAGACAATGAAGATCAAGAAGATTCGGCTAAAAAGAAGTTTCAAAAGAAAAGAAAAAGAAAATGATAATGGAGGGAGAAGTGGTGATTTCGGCTCTTGATAGTGAGAAGAAAAGAAAAGATGAAAAAGATGTGCAACTTTGGTCTTCTAGTTTCGGCTATAGGTTAAAAGAAGAAAAGAGTGGAAAATGTTTAGATGATTTTCGGCAAAAGAGAGACGGAAAGAAAAACTAAAACGAAATGTGAAGCACACCTTAATGCCGAAAAATAAACCACTACACACTAGCAACCTGATCACCAAATTTCGGCACCAACACCTAAAGCCAAAACCGAATGTTCCCTTCCCCTCAAACTCCTCAAAAATTTCGGCTAACATTTCCCTAGCCAACAAACACTATGCCGTCCCTACAATCCCTCCTTGCTTTCCTCTCTTTCAAATATTCGAACAAATTTGAATATTTCAAACTCCTAAAATTCCTCTCCTCCACTCATTTGAAATACTTGACCAAGTCTTACCTCTCTCCACTAGAGTTTTATTGTCATCCAACCTTATCCCTTGCTACTTAAGTGATTCGAACCTGTACTCTCCCCACTCCTTGTGACGCCATCACCTTACATGCTGAGTGGCGTCCCCTTGCCACTCTTCCACTGCACTTCTTGTGCTACCAAACGCGAACTAAAATCCCTTAAGTCCTATCCCTACTTGGCTATCCCCACTTAGGTGCCCAACCTAAAATTTTACCAAGGCTTCGACTTAACTCCGAGCCTTCCCGAGGCCCCCAATCACAACCAACGACCACCATAACACAATGACACGTAGAAAACATAAAAGATGCATAGCCCCTAAATCTCAGATGTTACACCGCACCTGAAACATCCGTCGGTTCTCCTCCTACACTCCCCCAAATGCCTGTTCCCACACAGAGCACATGATCGAAACTGACATATTACCGCAGGCCTCACAACCCGAGCTGGCCCATCAAACTTAGCCCTCTTCTGGGAACCCCTCGATGACCCAAAGCTTCTCTTATTCCTACCCTTGTCTTTCTCTTTGTTCTGGTTCTCGGTCCGCTTCACCTCTTCAGCTATTTTTGCTTTTTCAACTAAGACAGCAAAGTCTCTCTCTCGCTGCGGAGCTATTAACACTCTCAGCTCGTCCCGCAGCCCATCTTCGAACCGCACGTAATGCTCATAGTAAGTTGCTACTATGCCTCGCGCGTAGTGACTCAGACGCAGAAATTCCGCCTCATACCCAGCTACCGATTTACCTCCTTGTACCAAATTCAATAATGCTTTCCTTTGAGCATCCACGTAACTGGCCCCAACATACTTTCCTTGGAATGACACCTTAAAGAAACCCTAACCAACTCGGTCTGTCGGAGTACCCTCTCTTATGGTGAGCCACCACTGATATGCCTCATCCCGAAGTAGTGACAACGCGCCCTTCAGCTTCTCTTCAGCCGTGCAGTCTAAGTCATCCATAATTCTTTCAACTGCCTCTAACCAATACTCGGCCACATTTGGAGCCACCCCAGAAATACCTTTGAATACTTCAGCTCTATTAGCTCGGAGGTGCTCAGGGATGGACTTTCGAGTTGCTGCTCCGGTGCTTGCCCCAGCCACTCGTTCCAACACACGCAGCATCGTTTGAGACAGGGCATTATCCCCCCAGTTCTATCTTGCGACCCCGCTTATGCCACAGATGACGCTGGCGCTTCACCTTCAGGCTCATGCCTTGCTTCCGAGAGTTCAGCCTCAGCACCCCGGCCTCTACCACGGCCGCTTGCAACACGTCCACGTCCTCTAGCACTCATGTCTAACATTCCGTCTTAATCTGATTTACAAATTTTATGTATCAGTATTTCTTTCCACTGTTTATTAACGAGAAGTTTTATGATGGAAGAGTTATAAGTAGTTTTTTTCGCAAGCACATGTGTACCTAAAGTTTCCGTCTCTAGAGTAGGGTTTCTTAATTTCACTATCCATAACAACATATTCACATAACACATCCACTTTATTCAAATCATTTAGTAATCAGAAGAAACTTACCTGGCGGACTGGGGCTGGAGACTCGGGTGCCACACTTCGAAAATAGATTCATGTATATATGTATATGTATTTTCTTCTTAAGAGCGACATCTGAAAAATGTTTTGAACCCAAAACCCAAAGCTGAGCTTTTTAAACCTGGCTCTGATACCAAATTGTAACATCCCAAACCCGGCCCAAACACTACGACCGAATCCGGCATGTTAACAGGAATGAGTGCTAAAAGAGTTACGAGTTCTAGAAAATTTTTGATTCAAAACACCGAGTTCTACGGTTCCCTTTGCAAACCCAATATCAACGTAAAATGAAATTCCAATTACTTAACCCTTGTGTTTTAAGTGAAAATCGAAAACACTTATTGTTTATTAGATTAAATTTGAGGTAAGTTGCAAAGCTTCTTCTTCTTTCTAAAAGTAAAGTTGTTTGTCAGATGGTGAAAAAAACTTGTGTTCAAATTTTATAAAAGAAACATTTTGACGAGTAGTTTATCTTAGATATGACCAAAGATAAAAATTTAAAAAAACAATTACCCCAACTAATAATGGCCTTATTACATTTCTAAAATCCCGTAAATATAAAGAAACTAACGTTCAATTTAAAGAAAAATAATGAAACCCGTGCATGGCCACCTCGTAGTCTCCTTCAGCCCAGTTTGCTGCATTAAAAGTTACCTGTACAGATGTTAACAAACAGAGTGAGTCTAACGACTCAGTGTGCAATAAAAAAACACTTCTTAATGGCTTAAGCCCCTAAGAGCAGATTAGGCTTTAACCCATACGAAACAGAGTAGCATAATAGTATATGCATGGTGATGCAGAACCCATATTAACCCATATTTCCATCCGTTAGACTCCATTGGGGCAGTCATGCTGCTCATCGTCGTTCATTGTGACAAAGTCACCAGGCTGAAATGGCACAAGGCACTAGATTATCAGTTTTGTGATAGAATCACCGGGCTAAAATGGCACAAGCAACCAGGTTATCAAAGTTGTGACATAGTCACCAGGCAGAAATGGCACAAGCCACCAGATCATTAAATTCGTGACATAGTCACCACGTTGAAATGGCGCAAGCCACCAGATTCACTTCCCCTTCTATCCATGGCATACTTTTCCCCCATGCAACATGAAATCGTGATGTGAGCATGCAACTTATCTCAACATGTGTCAAACGCATCACAAACTCAAGTTATAATAATCGTAATATCAACCCTAATACAGAATACTAACCTGATATCTCAATTTTGTTTACCATAGCTGGAGGAATACTTAATGTTGTTATTTCGGCTTTTCACCATACCCACACATATTTAAAAGCAACATTAAAAGGGTGTGAATATTACACACCTGTACACGAGAAGGACTAAGCTCTCAACACTATTGACACTCTTGGAAGAGGAAACGACTGCTATCTGCCTGTTCTGTTCTAACACCGGCCCACAACCCGGTGGCCAGTCCCCTACAGCCGATACTGTTCACTTTTTGAACTTAGGGCCTGAGACTACAGGTCCAACCCCCTCCTTACATTTACTGGCATTTGAGTTCATGAATGCTCTTGGTCAGAAGATACTATATTGAAATAATGACCGCTTAATGTGACATTGGGTTAAGATACGAATAACGAAAGAAAACCCAATCGAATAACTAGAGAGGAAACTCCTACATTGAGATCCTGAAAGAAGAAATAAGATTCGACTGATTCCTCGACTTGGAGATCAATTGACCCGACTCAAATTGACCGAACCCGATAGTCCCTTAAGATCCTTCAATCGCAGACCCGATGATGAGAAGTACAGAAATGAGGTCCCTTCTCCATTTGGCCAAACCATGGTACAAAGTTAATATCTGCGGTTAACAGAAAAAGAAGAAAGGTTTGAAGAGAAACAAAGAGTACTGAGAAGACTAGGGATCTGAGTGACGGCAACCTTAAAGATAACGAATGAACGAGATGAACACACAAGGATATTCGGCTATAGGGGAAGAAGAATGAAGCAAAGCGAAAAGAAAGTGTGGGCAATAGTTTCGGCCTAGAGAAGAAAATTAAACGAGGAAAAAAATGAAGAGAGGCTAATAGATGTTTTGGCTTTTAGTGAAAAGAAGAATAGATTAGGGAAATGGGGGATAGCCGAAAATGGTAAAAGTTCCAAAGATGGTTTCGGTCAATCGAAAAAAGAGTGGAAGAAACTTTAATAGGTAGCCAAAAGAAATGAAAAGGGAAGATAAGGTGTAGCTAGGTGATTTGGCACTCAACAAGAAGCAAAGGGTCTGCAATTACACCCCAAAGCCAAAAATGCCCAAAATGAGAACTAAAGAAAACTTATTGCCCTAATTGAATTTCAGCACACCCCAAAATAAGCCAAAATCGATTCCTACACTCCCCCCCAGGCATTTGAAATTCGGCCACCACCTTCATCACTTGCTAATCCCTTACTTTTCTCTTTAACTCTCTCTTGATCACTCATTCAAAATGATTTGAATGATTCAAACTCCTCTTTCTTCTCTCAGCCACCCATTCGAATTATTTGACTCAATCAACTTCCCCCTCTTACAGCATCCTAGCCGAACTCTACCTCTACTCCCATGTGGCGTCAAAAAGAATCCAAAATGGACACCATGCGCCTCGAACCTGCTCCCACTCTGCTCCCTTGTAGCATCACCCATCTGAGTCTTATGTGGCATCTCCTTGCCACTTTCCCACTGACTTTCTTGTGTCTTCAAATCACAATCAACTACCCTTAAGGCCTACCTCAACTGGCTCTACCCTAAAGTTGCCTAAAAAGAAAATTTTGGCCAGGCTTCGGCTTAACCTTGAGCCTTCCTTCAACCCCCAACCATACCAAAATAATGCACAAAACCAGCATGCACACACAAGATTCATTAAATGCAGACCCCCAAAATTTAGGATGTTACAGCATCGATACATTAAAGGTAATCCCATATAAGACCATGTCCGGGATATGGCATTGGCATCTAAAGGAGACTCCATGTAAGACCACCTTGAGGATGTGGCATTGGCTTTATACTTACAGTAGTGGCTATAAACACACTTCTGCGACTATCCCTTGTGAGTGGTAGGTAAGTAGATGAATTTAGAAGTATAGATGTGAATGATAGTTAAGTCATGTGAATGAATGAATTCAGGCAATTGTGAATGAGTATCAAAGAATCGGTTCGATATATGACACGGTAGGTGCTAAATAAGGGCAATTAGAAGTAAGTATGGACAAGAAGCCTTGACTTGTGTATGGTTAGCCAATACCGTGGATAGATCATTTTATGAGCATTATTATTGCCATTTATTTCCATGCAACTTACTAAGCTTTATGATTACCCCTTTTCCATTGCCCTTCTTCCTTGTAGTATTGCCAAGGTAACTCGAGGATCGTGACTGCAGGAGTTCGGAAATCACACTATCGACAACACTTTGGTATAACAATTTTAAACTTATTTTAAGTATAGCATGTATAGGACATGAGTATTTTGTCAAGTTGTAATTGTTAGTTAAAGTGTTGATTTCGTTGTAAGTCATCTTGTAAATGGCTTTGAGATAGCCAAATACTTGACAATTATTTTACTTCATGAAAGTAGTTCTATCGAAGTGTATGCTCTTGTGTATGAATGTTAAATTGGGAATCTAGAAGTGTCTTTGAACCATCAATTAGGTTAAATGGAATTGTTGTATGTATGTGTGCAATGTAGGATGGCCAAGGGCTTAGTAAATAGCCTTCTTTTTGGTCCACATGGGTGACACACGGGCATGTGTCTAGACCGTGTGAAGGAGACGGCCAACATATGGGCGTGTACCCAGGCCGTGTAAAGTCTGCACCTTGTTCATAAAATTTTAAATTTCCTATGGCCAGGATACACGGGCGTGTGTATAGGCCGTATGGATTAAGTCAGAATGCTAAGGTTTTACACACGGGATAGAGCCACGGGTGTGCCATGGCTGTGTGGCACAAGTCAGTATAGTCCATGGGCACAAGACACGGGCATGCCTTAGAGGACACGGGCGTTACACGGGCGTGTGGCCCCTATTTTGTTCAAAAAGATTCCTGGACTCGTGGAAGTTTCGGGAAAGATCCCGATACTTCTCAGAAGTTTTTTTTAGGGGCCTCCTGGGCCGAGTATTGTGAACAATGGGGTTATACGAAATTTTATAGCCCTATTCTAGATGTTTAAACTAGATAAGTTAGGTAATGCCTTAAACCTTGTTCTGACTTGAACACAGGCAAGGGGTGTTACATGTACACTTTGATGTAAGTAAAAGCTTTAGTTCAAATAGATAAGGAACCGAAAGCTAGTGCATTGGGTGTACGAATTCTGAAGTATGTAGCGCCATTGACAACAGTGGAATTCATAGCCTGAGACATGGGTAGATGATATTGTAACACCCCTTACCCGTATTCAACACCAGAACAGGGCTCGAGGCATTACCAGACTTATAACACAAGCAATCCCAAAATTCTGAGTCATAAAATTTGCGTCCTTATTAAAATCATTCATAATCGTTTATAAAGCCCCTTATACGAGCCTACGAGGCCCAAAACATACTTTGAAAGTGGTTCGGCACTAAACTGAAAACTTTAGAAGTTTTTCAAAACTTAGAAAAAAAATTTTAGAAGTAGGGCTCACACGCCCGTGTGGTCCAAGGGACACACTCGTGTGACCCCGAGGACATGCCCGTGTGACCTCGGGACACGCCCGTGTTTCAGGCCGTGTAGCACACATGGCTAAGACACATGCCTGTATCTCTACCTGTGTGCTCAATTTTGGACATTCTGTTTTGTAACAATTAAGGTGCAGGGGATACACGGCCATAACACATGCCCGTGGGGTAGATTGTGTCACACATGGCCTAGACACATGCCCGTAACACAAGCCTTTGACACTCATAGGCCAACACATTGGCTACAACCATAATGACACATTTAACAAATGAAAAAGTCCCTATACATGACATCAACTCAAATACCTGAATTCATCAATACCCAAAGTGATAGCTTGATAGTGTGATAGGATCTCTGGCAATCTCCAACTCGAGCTAGCTCAGTAACCCTATAAGAAATTGGAAAAGAAGGGGGTAAGCTATATATATAGCTTAGTAAGTCAGTATGAATATAATAAGCAACTTTTACCAATCATTTACCAAGTCCGATGATATAAACACAAGATAATATAAATTGCTATAAAACTCACAGTTATAATTGATTCAGTCACATTGTTTGCTCTATCAATTTGCAAGCATATTTTAACATGTTTTGACGTTAGCCTAATAACGGTAAACTCTCCATTATAATAAATTACCATAATCAACCAATCATTTCATACCTCATAATAAACATGCACATTATTTATTAGTATTCACCCTCTCAAGCATATACTTTAACATCTTTCAATTGTTTAAAGCTCATATCTTTTCATACTTTCATAATCATTTTAATAGGAAGTTATGCCAATCTTCCCTTTTTCTCATATCCGATAAATCAGAATTTGTGTGAATAAAACATGCTATATCATAACTCAATTTAGCTTGAAAGCGAAACACATAATCGTCAACCGAATTTACCATGTATTTCATACATCACAAGATTAGACCAATAGTGACAAGGTTCTTACAAATCATTCTCATTGAAATCATGAACTCACAATTTCATGAAGTCAATGCTTACAAAATTTATGTACATACCTGTATCAATTCGTAATACTTACATACCCTTTCTTTTCTTTGACATACCCCTTGAATTTCCCGTTGAACCATTTGGAATACTAAAGGATACTTGGGAATCTCGTACACACAGTACCGTATCAATGCCATATCCCAGATATGGTCTTACATGTAATCTCGTATCGATGCCAATAGCCCAGCTATGGTCTTACACGAAGTCTCATATCAATGCCATATCCCAGATATGATATTACACGAAGTCTCATATCGATGTCATATCCCAGATCTGGTCTTACACGAAGTCTCATATTGATGCCATATCCTAGATATGGTCTTACAAGCAATCTCAATACTAATGTCATGAAATTTGTATCCTATCTATTCCTAAGGTTCAACCGAGACTTTTTTTGTATCCAATCTCTGTTGGTCATTTCTGTAGTATCGTACTCAATAGCATTCACATTTCATTTCAATAATATAACATTTACCACAATTATATCAATTAAGCATTTATACATATATAATTTAATGCTTATTAAACATACGAACTTACCTCGGCATAAAAACGACAAAAAGGACTAAATCGTCAAATACTCGTTTTTTCCCCCGTTCTAACTCTGAACCTCATTTTTCTCGATCTATAATATCACATTTAACTTATTTAATCATTATACTATTCAAGTCAACCCAAAATCACATTATGGCAAAAATTAAATTTTACCCCTAAACTTTTAACATTTTACCTTTTAGTCCCTAGGCTCGTAAAATGATTTCCATTCAATTTCATTACACCCAAGCCTAGCCGAACCTATATCATGCTCATAACAGCCCACATTTTTCATTTATTCACACTTTTACTACTCATTTTACAACTTTTACAAACAAGTCCTTTTAGGCATTTTAACCGAAAATCACTTAGCAAAAGTTGTTTAACAATCAACATGTAACAACCCAATTTTGGGTCTATTCGAAACAGTGGTTTCGGGGCCACAAATTCGACGGAAGAAAATTTATTTTCTATTATATTTTTATGGTCAGCAATTTCACGAAATTATTTCGTGAAAATTTCGTTCGAAAATTTTGACGTTTAGGCACTCGATTTAGTCCAAAAGTGCAAAACTTGAGTTCTAGAAGCTAGAGGTGTCCAATTGTTATGAGATTTTAAATTTTAGGTCCTTAAATGGTAATTAGACCATTGGTTAAGTTGATGGACAAAAATGGACATGGTTTGGTATATTTCTAAAGTTTTTCATTAAGGGCAATTTGGTCATTTGGTAATTAAAATGAATTAAAAACAAAATTAAAAGCCAATTTTTGTCCATCTTCAAGCTATAGCTGAAATTACCATGAAGAAACCATGGCTAGGGTTTTTCAAGCTTCCAAACTCGATTGTAAGTCTGTTCTAGCCCTGTTTTTAATGATTTTTACGTTTTTGAAATCCTCGTAACAAGAGCTACCTATTTCTACCACTAATTTAAAGGGATATCAAAGTTTAAGTTTTGACCCATGATGGATATTTGTGTACTTTGATGTTTAATGGTAGAAAATGCATGTTAGATGTTAGTTAAACGACTTCTGCTAAGTGATTTTCAGTGAAAATGTCAAAAATGACTAATTTGTAAAAGTTATAAAATATGTAATAAAAGTGTGTTTTGATGGAAATTGTGGGCCGTTATAGTTATTGAAATGATACGGGTAGGCTTGTATGTTAAATAAATTGAATAGACTTCATTTTACGTGTAACACCCCTATCCCGTGTCCGTCGCTGGATTAAGGTTAGGAGCGTTACTGGACAGATCGAAAACATTCATAGACAAAATCATACATTCAATCATCATTCTCAGACATAATGTCCCTTAAACGGGTCCTCGAGACCTTAATCATGCTTAGAAGTCGAGTCGGGACTAAACTGAAACATATATGAAATTTCATGACAATTTTAAACTTTTCTAAAATACAGGGGAGACACGCCCGTGGGAGGAGACCGTGTGTCCTCCACGGCTTCTAGACACCCCCGTGTGTCCATCCATGTCTATATACTGACTATATCAACACGGTCACTAGGCACGCTCGTGTGCCATGACCGTGTGCTACTAGGCCATATACTGACTTCCCCATCACGGCCACCAAGCACGCCCGTGTGCCATGGTCGTGTGCTCTTAGCTAGCTACTGACTTGTACACCACGGCCAGCTGACACGCCCATGTCAAGGCCGTGTACTACTAAGCTACATCCTGCCAATTCACCCAAGGTCTCCAGACACGCCCGTGTGCCTCAACCGTGTGACATTATAGGCCATTTACAAGGCCAAAATGCCACCCATAAGGGTCAAACCTACTAGCAACTTATAACATCCCATTTCATTCGCATTTAACCATCAAAACTAATTCCAAACATACCAATTTGCATGACCAAGTCACAATTATGCCCAAACACTATTCTTCTATATACTTACCATATCATATCATTTCATATATCAACTAATCTTACCAAAACAACTTTACATAACACAATCCTTTGAGCATATTACCAAAACATAACTAGCCAAATCACATGGCTTAATTCACATAACAATTCACATCAAGGACTAGCCTATACATGCCATATCTAGACATATATACATTTTCAAAGTGTACCAAAATAAGTTCAATAGTGTAATGACGATCTGTGATGGTCCCGAGCCTTCAGTAGCTTTGACGACCTATAAAACAGAGAAATCATACATAGAGTAAGCTTTCCAAAAGCTTAGTAAGTCAATATACAAATAAACTTGGTTTGGAAGGCATATATTGTAACACCCTTAACCCGTACCCGTCGCCAGATTAGGGTCACAAGGTATTACCGAACACAAGTGCAAAACCAAACATCCACATGAAATCATACCTTGTATATCATCATATTTTCAAACAAATAAACATGCCACAAAGTTCTACAATATATACATGCTTTATAAAACACATAACCCGAATCATAAGCATATCATCTTAATAATAATATTCAAAAACTAATTTAAATTAAACACTTTACTTCATAATTCTATGCATGCTTATACACGGCTTGATGTCCATAAGTAAATTCGGCATTAACCCCACCATATTATGACCAAACATATATCATTAAATTTGACTACATCAGAATGAACCAATCAAGCATGATCATGTATTCACTTAGTCATTCATTTCATACTCTATTCAGCTAGCAAAATACCCTATAAAATTTTACCCATTTCATGCACTACTCAAATACTAATATTAATCATATATAAACATGCTTATAAAGTACCCATGTGATGAAATTATCCTATTTTATAACCGATTGCATACCTAAACATAGCAATTTATCACTAATAAATAACCGAATTATAAACCAACAAGAACACATATATGTCTTGACCGAATATGCCAACCCAAACATAATCAACAATCCCTCATTTCAACTCCCAAAACACAACTTGAAACTTTTAAAATTACCTTATAACGAATCATATTTATTTTTATATATTTATGCATATAAAGAACTCACATGGCAACCATGCTTATAATCCAAATATGTTAAACACACATAACATGACTTAGTTCATAAAGTATTTAAACATTTGACATTAAAGGTAAGCCATTTTCGCATGGCTATAATATATACAAGGACAAAATTCATGGTTCAAACATAGTCTAGCCTATACATGCCTTTAGTCCAAAATCCAAACTCGAAAGTACCAAATAAGTTGATAGTGTGGATGAGATCGTTGACGATCCCCTGAGCTCGTAGTTTGACCAAAATCTATAAAACAAAGTGAAAACATAACACACAAAGTAACCTAACTAGCTTAGTAAGTCTTAAGCAAATGTATTAAATCAAATGATCATTCAAGTATTTTCAATATCATAAAATATAAAGCTTAATACTTATTTGGTCTACTAATGCCGAATGCTATTACCTCATTTAGCTCAACCATCATCACTATTTTACCTTTAAATTATTATTTCGACATATGGTTCAAATATAAATTAACAACTCTTCTCCAACTACACATTATTTCCGATACATATAATTCAATAGGATCACATGTATATATGTATATACAAATAAGTATATACTTTACACATAGTAATTTCACATAATAGAAAATATATTCACATATATATATCCATTTGACATTTCATACATTCGTATACAGGGCATCAAAGTAATCCCAATATGGTCACATAAACATAAGCATAAGGCTGAATATACAAGATCAATTAATATCATTCACGCTCGACAACTTAACACATATATACTTACTTTATTGATCAAATATAGAAGATCAATTTAATAACTCGTAGGCACTTACCTGTATGGCCGAACTTACATATATAACTTGTAATATCAACTTACTTCCTCGATGATTACATAGCTAGAAAAGTTTATGTCTTGCAACTTGAAATTTCATCACCGGTTTAAAACTTGCTAGGCGTAAGCCTGAATTACTTACCGGCACTAAGCCTGCTAGACCGAGAAGTCCGAATTGAATCACCAGGCATTTGCTTTCGCTAGGCAATAAGCCTGATAAAATTCACCGGCACAAGGCCTGCTAGGCAATAAGCCTGATAAACTTCACCGGCACAAGGCCTGCTAGGCTCGAAGCCCGAATATTCATATTATTGAGCCATCTCATTCACATCACATATTACCAATATCACATATATCACACATAATTCAATATCACTTTCACATAATGAACTCAATTAAGTTTAACTACATTTCATTGCTTAAACACTATATCACATTCGGCTTTGGACAAATTTCCAATCTATAAATTCAATTTCAAAATGTACTCAAGGTTATAACCGATATTAACGGTATTAAATTGCTTAAAGACTTACCTCGACTATCGACGGACGACAAAGAGCGGCTATTCAACTATTTTTGCTTTTCCCCGATCCAAGTCTGTTTTCTTTTGTTCTTGAGATAAACATGATCAAATTAAGCTCATTCAAGCACATTTCATTTCAATTTAATCCAAAAACACCTAAATGGGCAAATTACCATTTTGCCCCTAATATTTCACACTTTTACAATTTAATCCTATTTGCACAAACACAAAATATGCAAAATCTCACAACAACATAGCTAGGTCGAATCTTCCATATGATCATATAAGTCCCTACATTTCATTTATTTTGTATTTTAACCCCTCAAAAATTTATTTTCTCAATTTAGCCCTATTTAGCTAAATTCATCAAAAAATTCAAGAACAACGTATGTTCATCAATTGCATATCTATCATTTAACACCATAAAACATCACAAAACTCAACATAGCATCAATGGCATTTTACACAAACATCATCAATTCATGAAATTGAGACATGGGTTTTAAAGCTCTCGAAGCAACGATTACAAAAACGTAGAAATTATCAAAAACCGATTAAAAACTAACCTTGAATTAAAGCTTGTAGTAGCCGAATACTAGCCAAAGTTTTCTTTCTTTTTCTTTTATGGTTTCGGCAAGAATGATGAAAATGAGACCACTTTCTTATGTTTCTTTTATTATATTATAAACATAACTTATAAAATAAATAAAATATAACTTTAACTATTAAAACAAATGAAATAATCATATAATATAATTGTACAACATTAGTCATTGCCGTCCACTAACCAAATGATTGGCTTAATTTCCACATAAGACCTCACATTTATAAAGCCACATCACATAGGTGTTTTATCAAATAGCAAGCACTTTCACATTTCATGCAATTAAATCCTTTTGTCAAATTAAACACACAAATGAACAAATTAACTTACAAAAATTTAGCACATGCTTAGTCATATATCAACGGCAGAGAAAATAATATTAAAATATTATTCAGACTCGGATTCGTGGTCCCGAAACCACTGTTCCGACTAAGGTGTAAACCAGACTGTTACATATATGCAAATAAATACATTGGCACATATCAATCACTTAGCAACTCTCACTTATTTGCTTTGGATCATACAATTTTAACCATATTAGCCATTTTCACCATTCAAGAATCATATAAACTCATAGCTCATATAGCTAAAACAATTCTTCTCATATCATAAATTCCATATACATATCATCATAGTAAGATCACTTAGATGCTTACCTTATAAACTCAATAGTGTATAAACAACGTACCTGAATCGGATTTAATATCACATAATTGTTCATAGCTCGGGTTTGTAATTTGTATCACATACTTGCCCATTGAACCAATAGGAAACTAGTAGCATATTCAGAAATCTTGGAATAATAGTACAATGCTGTCGTCCCAAACGAGGCCGTACGTGCACTCAAATATCGATGCCACTGCCCCAGACAGGGTCTTACACGAATCAATACGATGCCTATGTCCCAGACATGGTCTTATACGTAAACTCACATCGATGCCAACGTTCCAGACATGGTCTTACTAGTAAAGCTTATATCAATGCCAACGTCCCAGACGTGGTCTTACACGAGTCTCAAATCAATGCCAACGTCCCAGACGTGGTCTTACATGACGAAACAGAGCAAATACCTATGTCATGACATAGCTAAACCTATCTATTCCTAGGTTCGTAAGGGACTTCTCAGACATTGTCACTATATCGACCTTATCTTGGAATTCATATGCATAACATCACATAGATATTCATTATCCACAATAATCATGAGAACATTTACAATTTCATATAAATGCGTTTATTTGCATAGTGACTTACCTCGGATTTGGTTTATCGGAATGAAAACGACTTCTCGTTTACTTTCGCTTTCCCGTGATCTAAATCTGTTTTCCTCGGTTCTTGATCTAAACATATTCAGAGTTAACCTTTTTATTCACTAACTTATTCAATTCAATCCAAGGACATACATTTAGGGCAATTTGCAAATTAGCCCTCACGTTTGCACACTTAATCAATTTAGTCCATTTTTCTCAGAACATCAAATTCACAAATTTCAAACATACACATGCTTAGCCGAATGCATACACATCTCATACAAGTCCATATTTTTCATCAAATTTGCAATTTAGTCCCTCAAATTACCATTTTCTCAATTTAGCCCTATTTAGCTAAATTCATCAAAAATTCAAGAACAAAGTATATTCATCTAGCTCCTATCTTTCATTTGACACTAAAAATCATCAAAAAGCTTAACAAATCATCAATGGCATATCACACAAACATCATCAATTCATGAAATTGAGACATGGGTTTTAAAGCTCTCGAAGCAACGATTGCAAAAACGTAGAAATTATCAAAAACCAATAAAAAACTAACCTTGAATTTGACTTGTAAGTGCCTAATGCCTAGCTCAATTTTTCTTTCTTTTCCTTTTCTGGTTTCAGTAATAAAATGATAAAGCCACTAACTCATTTTCTTTTATTATAAACTAATAGCTTATAAAATACATATAATATAAAATATCATAAACATTAACATAAATATAATAACTATTATTATAACATATAAAACTCATTCATTTAATAGCTTGCCATCCACTAACCATGTTTTCGGCTTAATTACAATTTAAGGCCTCCAACTTTACAAAGCCACAACACATAAGTGCTTTAACCAATAGCAAGCAACTTTCACATTCAATGCAATTTCATCCTTTTTATCAAATTAAACACATAGACAGACAAATTAACTCACGAAAATTGAGCACATGCTAATTCACATATCAACGGCACAGAATATAATATTAAAATATTATACAGACTGGAATTTGTGGTCCCGAAACCACTGTTCTGACTAGGGTATAAATCGGACTGTTACATTACGAGTCTAAGGGTAAAAATGTAAATATGTCAAACTTTAGGGGCAAAAGTGTAATTTTTCCATAATGTGATTTATGGGTCACATTGAATAATGCGACTAATAAGTGAGCTAAATTTGATATTATAGATAAAAAAAAATGAAGTTCAAGTCTAGATCGTGGGAAAAACAAATATTGGACAAATAGGTCCTTTTCGCTGTTGTCGCACTCGAGGTAAGTTCGTATGTAAATAATGCATTATTATTTATGTTTTACTTGTGTTATTATTGTATGGATTGTAATTTACTCTTTGATTAAATTCTACAAAGTTCGACAAGCGAGAAAGTCCCAGTTGAACCTTAGGAATAGATAGGATACAAATGTCGTGACATTGGGGTTATTGAGATTTCGTGTAAGACCATATCTGAGATATGGCATTGATATTAGATTTCGTGTAAGACCATATCTGGGATATGGCATCGATATGAGAACCGTGTAAAACCATAGTTGGGCTATGTGCATCGATATGTAATCCCATGTAAGACCATATCTGGGATATGGCATTGGTATGATTCTATGTGTATGTGATTCCTGAGTATCCTTTAGTATTCCAAGTGGTTCAACGGAAAACTTAACGACAATGCGAAAGTTGGAAAAGAATATAGTATGTTGTGAAAGATTATGATAAGCTACAAGATAGCACAGGTATGTATGTAAAGTTTATATGCATTGACTTCATGGAATTATGAGTTCAAGATTTCCATGAGAACGATTTTTTGAAAACCTTGTGATGTATGAATTACATGATAAATGCTATTGTTGATTATGTGATTGGCTTTCAGGCCAATTTGAGTTAAGATATAACATGTTGTATTCATGCGAATTGTGATTCATCTGATATGAGAAAGAGGAAATATTGGCATAATTGCCTATTAAAATGATTATAGGATGATATGAGCTTTGAACAATTGAAAGATGTCAAAGTATATGCTCGAAGTTTAAATACTCATAATTAATGTACATGTTTACTATGAGGTTTGAAATTATTTGTTATTTGTTGTAATATGTTACCAATGAGAGATGATGATTGTTAGGCTAATGCCAAGAAATGTTAAATTATGCTAAAGCAAACTTTGTGACTGAATAAAATTATAACCATGGGATTATGGTGGATTACAATAATTTGTGTCCATATTGTTGAACATGATAAACATTTGATAAGATGTGATTGAATAAGTTATATTTATGAGACTTAAACGACATTCGTATGGTTTTACATTATGTTAATTGTATGAAATATGTATGGTTAAGGTTGCTGATTCTTTACATATGAACTTACTAAGCTATATAGCTTACCCCCTTTCCTTTCCCATGCCTTATAGGATTATTTAGCTAGCTCGGGTTGGAGATCGTCGAAGATTCTATCACACTGTCAAGCTATCACTCTGGGTGTTGATGAATTCAAGTATTTCGAGTCTATGGCATGTATAGGGACTAGGTTAATTTGTTGTTTGTGTCATTATTAATTTGGCCATATGTGGTGGCTTGTAGTTATTAATGCTTCATTTTATACATAGCCGTGATTGATGGCTTATGCTGATTATAAGTTCATTCATAAGTTAATGTCCTTTTGTGGATGTGAAATTAGTATGTTTTTAATGGGCTGAGTATGATATGTTTTGTACCTTTGAATTGATGTGAATGTATGTGTAAATAAGGGTGGCAAATGGCTTGGTAAACAGCCTTATTATTGTCCACATGGGTAGACACACGTGCGTGTGTCTAGACCGTGTGTAACACACAGTCAACCCCATGAGTGTGTGATCCGGTTGTGTGTCCCCTGCACCTCAATTTTGGTAAAACAGGATGTCCAGAACTGAGCACACGGGCGTGTGTCTCAACTGTGTGTGCTATACGGCCTAGCAGACTAATCGCTGAAATCAGAGCTTTAAAATTTATAAAAGAATGATCAAACTTAGAAACTATGTAACATCCGGGTTCTAGGGGTTATGCATTTAGTACATAACTCAAGTAATGGTAGGCTTATGGTGAGGTTGGATGAGTTTTAAGGGGTTTGGAGAACCCTAGAAGGTAAGAGATGCCTTAAGAAATCTTTGGTTTTTAGTGTTAAAAAGGGGGAGCTTGGCTATAGGGGTCTTAAGAGAAATATTTGGAAGGTTAAGACACAAGAATTGCTTTGGTGGAGTGGCATGGAGACGCTACTTGCGGCTTTGGGAAGGTGACGCCTCAAGGTGCTAAGGGGTCTCATGTTCGAATCAAGGTGGCAGCAAGGTGTTTTATTTTTTTGGGTTTTGGCCTTGAAAGGAAGGAGGCCTTAAAAGAAGCTGGGGCGAGTCTATGACACAAAGAACTCATTGGCAAAGTGGCTTCCATGCGCCACTTAGGAGTTGGAGGTGAAGATGGGCGCAGGTTCGAATGGCTGGAGCAGCGTTTTGCGTTTTAGTTTTTATATATGCGGTGATGGGCTTAAGTAGGAAGGCTTTAAAATTAAATGATGGGGTTTTATGACATGAAAGTCAATTGGGAAGAGTGGCCTGAGGCGTTGGAAGAGAGGGCTGCGGCAGTGAGGTTTTAGGTTCGAACCAAGGGAGCTGCAATTGAAGTTTTATTTTTTTTTTTTTTTGTATTTTAAATTGAAGCCAAGAGAGAATATGGGAATTGGACGACACATGGGCAATTGGAAGATAAGGATAAGCTTAGTTCTTTTTTATTTTGAATTCGACTGGAGGGGTGGTTTAATGTTAGTTTATTTTTATTTTGTATTTTAAATTGAAGAGGTGATAATGGATAAAAGGTGGGTTTTTATTTTATTTAATTTTGAATTGGTTTGAAAGGTTGGTGTTGAGAGAAACTAGGAGTAAAATAATGGGATTTGAAAGGGAGATGAGAAGTGGCCGAATGTTGAAGTCTTCAAGGGGGGAGAGTGCCGAATTCTTTTAGGTATCTTTTGGTGCATTTTGGTCAGCCTTTGTTTAGTATACCAAAGCCGAAACTTCACTTGGTGAGTGCTGAATTTCTTTTGTTGATTGCACCTAGCCGAATGCTCTCTTGAGTTTCTAAAGTTTTCTTTTTATTTTGCTTCCTTTTCTCCTTTTTGTCTCTTGGCCGAACCATCTACCCTACAAATTCTCTTTTTCTTTTTCATTTGAGATAAGCCGAAAATAGCTACCTTCTTCTTCTCATAATTTCAATTCTTTCTTTCTTAAAACACTCGTGTCGAAATTCACATTGTCTTCCTAGCCGAATCTTCCTTCTCCCACCTCTAATCTACTTTGCCGATTTCTCCTTTCTTCTTTAACCATTTCATTTGTTTCTACTTCCAAAAACTCTAACCGAATTCCCTCCTTTTCTTTTTGGTTGTATTAGCCGTATCTCTCTGCTATTTCTTGGGGTTGCCTTGGCCGAATATTAGTCAAGGATGGGGTCTTTTTGTAATCGATTTTGGAAGGTATGTGTGCATGGCCGAATCTCTTTATTTCTTTTCCTTCTCTTTATCGATTCTTTTTAAGGCAGAAGCCAATTTTGGCAAGTGGTAGCAAGGGTTCTAATCACTTGTGATAATCGGTTTATGATAGGGTCTCCGGGATTTTAGAGGTAACCAAGTGAAGCCTTCATCTTTGATTAGTCAGATTCAGTAAGTGGTGGTAAGGATTTATGTTAATAGTCTATTCTTTTAGTGTTTGATAAAGCTGAAGGCTATTAACATGTGATTACCGATTATAGGGAAGCAGAAACACTTGGGGTGTGGTGGCTAGTATTCAAAGGCGTGTAGGTAAGGATTCGGGTTCAAGAGGTAACCCTTTAGATTTAGTTGGTTTGGCCGAATAGGCCATGTCACTAACTTCCATGTTTGGCCGAATATAGGGGCAAGGAAAGCTTGTGTAGCCGATTTGTCTTTTCGGGATTTAGGACTATCATTGGTGACATGTGTGTACATACACACTTCATAACTAATTAATGTGCTAAGTGTTTGTATATGTTAAATCTGACTTGTGTAGATGTGGGATTTAATACCATAATGGTATAAGCAAAGATTCAGGTAAGTCTTGTCGTTATGACTTTCTTTATGATGCTTTTGGGAAGCATGACATATTTGGTATATGTGGTTATGGCTAATGGTAAACTCTATGTATGTTGTTAAATGAACATGTTGGCATGATTGTTGTTAAATGTATATCCTTGATTGATGTGGGTTAAACGAGTGGAGGGGGAAGTGATATTTGTGTCGACGGACACCAGTGGTTTGGTACCACATTTCGTGACTTTGGTCACCAGAGGTTTGGCACCTCCAGAGGTTTGGCACCTCATAGCGTCTCGTTCCAGTGGCTTAGCACCACAGTGGGTTGGCCCCACAGTTGATATTATGGGATTGACGCCAGTGATTTGGTATCACACGATGGGTTGGCCCCATCATTTGATTGTGACTTTGGGTCACCAGTGGTTTGGCACCACCAGTGGTTTGGTACCACACGGGGTAGAGAAAGGCGTTATGGATGGCTAGGTTGGGTGCATATTGAACTTGTGCATGTGACTTGTGTATGATGTTGCACTAAATCGGGGGAAGGGCTACACATTGAGTCTTGGTGACTCACCTTCTCCTTTAACATTTTCAGGTGATGCGTAAAGTTGGACCGGGTTCGGAGAGGACACAAGGTGGCCCATGCAGAGGAAGATATTTTAATTATTTTAAGCATTTTTAATATTCAGTAATTGTTTTAAGTATTGGTTGTAATAAGGGCCTTATTATTATCTTTGATATTATTTTAATTATGTCTTGATTAAATTAAATTACTAGATAAAGATGATTTTTATTTTAGCAATCTATTTAGTCAAAGTTTGTATATACTAAAGTTTTAATTCAGACATTTTATAACACTAAGGTTTTTCATATTATTTTTAAATGGACATGGTTTTGAAAAGTTAACAAATTTTCATGGTTTATTCTAAAGTCAAAAAGGATTTTCAACCGTCTTTCCGCAGTGACATAACCAATCCGGTCAAGGCTCGTGGGCCGGGTTTGGGGGTGTTACAAACTAACTCTGACAACGATTAAAGGCAAGTGTACCTATCGAACAGTAGTATAGCTTAGGCAAGACTGAATATCAAACCCAAAGGAACCAAAAGTATTAATACTAACTTTCTTTTTATTATTTAGCCTTAAAAATAAAGTGAAGTTTGTTTTAATCTAAATTAACGACGACTAAGCTAAGGACACTAAGACAAAAAGAACGAATTGGTAAATAACTTGAAGAAAAACTCAATTGATCATGACAGTACCCTCAGAAAGAATCCACCTAGACTTCACTTGTTATCTAACCCTGAATCATATGATTTATTTACTTAGCTTGATCCGTAGGACTCCCTAACCTATGCTAAACCCTCTCTCGAGGCGAAGAACGTCTAACCCTAGGTTAATTAGTGGAACTCTCGTTCTCTTATAATAACCCCCTAGAATAGCAGTAAATCGATCTATGGATTCCCATATTAGGTTTCACCCTAATCCGGCAAAATCTCATAACCCTATCTCTAGGCGTTCGATCAACTCTGCTTAATTACGCTAGATCTACTCTTAAGTAGGGTCTATTCCTCCTCCACCTAAGCACATCAGATTTGGATTAAGCGTGCATAATTAAGAACAAACTAAGTATTTATCACATAGTTTAAAAATCAAATAACAAGATTCATCTAGGTTTCATCCCCTTCAGGTATCTGAGGGGTTTAGTTCATAACTAAGAAAGAAAACATCTCAAGAGAAAAGATAAAACAAAACATAAGAAATCCCTAAAACTCCCTGAAGGAATTGAAGGAGAATTCTGCCGTCTTGAGTATAATTCCGGTTTCTTGGGATGGATCAACTGGCTAACTTCAAGCGATTCCCACAATTCTGACCTTTCCGGCTTGGCTCCTTGGCCTAACTCGACTCCCCTTCAAAGGTGGCACTTAGGGGCTATATATAGGCTCTTTGGAATGCGATTCTTTCTCCCTAAGTATCCTTTTCGGACTGAAATTTCTCATTCCAGTGACAGAGGCACGGCCATGGCACACGCCCGTGTGGCTCGACTTCAAGCCGTGTTCAGATTTCTACTTTGAGGCACGGTCGTGTAAATTAGGGGAGAGGCCGTGTTCTAGATTCTCAACAAGGCACGGTCGTGTGGTCTTTGGGCCCGACCGTGTTGATTTCGTGATATGGCCCATTTACCCCGTTTTGGGCTTGTTTTACATTCTTTTCATCCTCGGGTGCTTTCCTGGGTATAAGACATGAAAAAAAAGGATTAAAAGCACCTTTTTACATAAATCAAGGGATAAATCATCCAAAGTCATACTAAATGTGGGCTTAAAATATGTTATTTATCAAATACCCCCACACTTAAGCTTTTGCTTGTCCTCAAGCAAAATTCTCAATTTACAATTAAAACGAGCTTTCCATGATTCATAATTCCTATCATCAATGCCTTATCCTAATTCATAGATAACTTATACATGGATAATTCAATTCAAAGAGTCCTCAAGATTCAAACAAGATAAGTCATACATTTGTAACATGAAAACATATGTATCTCCCCTTATCAGAACAATTACCTTTAATTCAAAACTGACAAGGATTGATATCCTCACAAAAGATTCACTCAACTCACTTGAAAAGTGTTTAAGGGTCAAAATTAAGCACTCATAAGTCGAACCTGAAAAGTTAATCCCATAGGCTTGCTTGAAAATCAAATCTCCATCACTGTAAAATGAGATGATACACAAATCAAAAGGTCTTTAACAGGGTTGTAACGGGGCTAGGTTAAAGGTGTGGATAAAGGCTGAATTAGATGGTTAGAATCGAGATTGACCTGATAAATTTCCTAACTAGAAAAATGAACTAATCTTAAATAATTACATCAATTGGAAAATAATAATACTAATAATACGAGCTTTTTCTTCAAGAATTTTGAATTTTAATGTGTAAGCTCACCTACTCACAAATTAACAATGAATATACTTCGTTTTTTTTAAGAACAAACTAATAAAGACAGCTTCAACTCATAATAAAAACTTAGGTAACTAGTCAAATCATATCTCGATTAAAGGGTAGTCAAAAGGAAGGGTGATAACAAATACAAAGAGTTTTTGGGTTAATATTAGTGGGTTAATCAATTAAAAGGTTTGTTAGGGTCAACGGGGTTCACTAGGGGTTAATTGTGGAGGTAGGCTTTTTTAGTGGAGTAAGTGGGTTCAAACCTAAGTGCCTTTATCATCTCGGTATATCAAATCATAACTGTGGTCTTGACATGTATAATCAAGGCAAGTTCTAGAATAACAGTTCATAGTTGACACACTCATAATCAGAAAGTGAGCATGAAAAGGAATGTATGCTCTATAAGGCTCAAAATCTCACAAAAATTATGGGTGTTTTTGACATCAACCTCATAAATTTCAAACTTCAAGATAACATTCAAATTCAGGTTAACAACCTAAAATTTTAAATTTTTGAAAATTAGACTTCTCATGCTTGATTCCCTAGTATTCTTCAAATTTAATCATCAATGCATAATTAATTATGACTTATTCAAAAACATATCAATAAAAATCATAAATCATCAAAAAATTCATCTTAATTAGTAATATGAGGAAATTACTTTCAAACAAGATTAAATTCAAGGATTTGAGAACAATGCAGAAAGTTAGGCACTTTTTATCCTCAGGGTTTGAGAATAATGAAGAAAGTTAGGCATTTTCTCAAAATAATTATTCACCCCCCATACTTAAGATGTACATTGTCCTCAATGTACAAAGATAGATATGACATTTAAGGGATAAATCAAAAGAGAAGGGGAACGAATTACTCCCTGAATTTTGGATGTTTTCCCAGAGGAGTGTCTTTGGTGGTGGTGATGGTCGGTCTGGATGACAGATCTGCGCTAGATAAAGAAATTGGGTAGCGATCTGAGAAGTAGCCAGGAATTATTAAGACCTACTTAAAATAAACTAAATATATAATTAAAGATAAGAAAGATAAAGAGAGAGGAATCAAAAATGTAAACGAAATGAAAATAAAAGATAAATGGACCGAAGAGTCCTTATTGTTGGATGGTTCGCGAGGTGGGTGTGACATCTAAGACTGGGAAGGTGCTGGCGGTGGCGGAAGTGGCATGGTTATCATGGTGGTCGGCGTGATTCCCAAGCAGCCTGGCGAACCTGACACTAAGAAACTAAAATTAAGTTAAACTAAATTAAGCATAAGATTATTAAAGAAAAGGAGAATGAAAGGAAAGAGAAATGAAAAATAGAAACTAATTGGTCTCAAAGACCCTTGGCCTGTTATTTGGATAAAGCGGCTGGCATGAACTTATGTGTAGGGTCTCCGTTAAGGAGGCTATGCTCGGTTGCTTTCGCTTCTTCGGCATGGCTCTGGCATAGCTTAAGAGTCTAGACACTTTTTCTAAGGAAAGGGAAAATATTTTGAAAGGAAAAGAAGGAAGACTTAAGATGGGGAGAGGGGGAAGGGCTTGTGGGGTTTAAATAGAGTTTCATATCTGGTTGCTCCCACGCCCATGGACCGGGGGTGTGTCGATTTGCACGGCCGCTTCGCACAGCCATGTGCTGGAGTGTGTTGTTACCACATGCCTATTTTTCAGCCATCCACGCCCGTGCTCGGTAAGTCAGTATGTAGGCACGATTAGGAGCCATGGACGTGTGTTGGTCGTGCTATGTAAGTCAGTAGCTTCACACGGCCGAGGGGCACGGTCGTGCCATTTTGTCGGTGGCCGTGGGGAAGAGTGGTTGGATCTGTGATGTTAGGAAGTGGTTGAACTTGGTTGTACGACCTCTGCTATGTCAGTACGGAGATTCCGGTGGACCACACGGCCACGAGCACGGCCGTGTGTAGGATCGTGTGTCCTGGAAATCTGCAACTCTGGTTAGTTTAAAAGAAAAATAAAAAGGAAAAATAAAGTAAAATGAAAATCAATGCAAAATAAGTAAGGTTAGTGCTCAGGTTGCCTCCCGAGAAGCGCTCGTTTATAGTCTTAAGCTAGACTTTCCTCGTGTAGAAATTTTAGGGAGGTTTGAAGGTTTTAATATCTTCCCTCATGCTGAAAGTTCTGTGTTCTTGATGAAATTCAAATTGGGAAGTGTTTACCTTAGAAGTCTCGTATGTTGGTTTGATTGTCCCGTGTGGGAATACATTAACTACTTTGAAAGATATTTCTTTATTCGTAATAGAATCAGGAGGAGATGTTTGTGGGTCTGCTGTGGTGGTGTGATGATCTGATTTATCTAGCTGTACCTGGTCTCCTATTTTGAAGTGGTTTGATGTTCCTAGGAGTTCTTCTGGTGGTTTTTCTGATTTTACTTCGTGTGTATTTGGTTCTTCTTTTTTGTCGACCCTAAGGCTTTGTTCCTCATGTACTTCCTCTTTGTTGATTTGGGGTTTATGAGTCAACTCAGGGTTGTGTCCTTGTGATGTTTCCTGCGATGAAGGTTGAACAATTTGATTATCATCTGTATTGACTTTCTTACCTTCATCGATTGTTACCCTAGTCGAGTCAAGAGCAAGACTGATTGATTGGTCACCTACACGAATTATGAGTTCACCTGTGGCAACATCAATTTTAGTATTGGCAGTTGCTAGAAAAGGTCTTCCTAAAATTAAGGGGATTGAATTATCCTCATCCATGTCTAAGACAACAAAGTCTACTGGGAAAACAAATTTACCAATTTTTACGAGAACATCTTCGATAATGCCCCTAGGAATTCTAACAGTTTTATCAGCTAATTGAATACTCATCCTAGTTTGTTTGGGCTTCCCTAGACCTAGTCGTTTAAACAATGTATAAGGCATGACATTTATGCTTGCCTCTAAATCAGCTAACGTATTATCAATAGTTAAACTACCAATTAAACATGCAATTGTAAAACCCCCTGGATCTTTTAATTTCTGTGGTAGTCTATTTTGTAGAATTGCTGAGCACTTTGCATTGAGTTCCACGTGTGGCTCCTTGTCTAATTTGCGTTTGTTTGTCAAGAGCTGTTTTAAAAATTTCCTCGCTTCTGGCATTTGAAAAAGAGCTTCAAGAAGAGGTAAGTTAATTGTAATTTCTTTAAAAGTTTAAGAAACTTATCGAACTGTTCTTCTGAATCGTCTCTTTTTAATGCTTCGGGGTAAGGTATGCGAGGCTGGTATTCTTTGATTACCGATTTTGGCTTTTCTTGCGTTACCTCTATTTTTGTTTCGTCTACCTTATTTTCTTGTTGCGAGATGGGTACGTCTATCTCTGCATTTTCCTGAGCTGCCATGGCTTGAATTTGCTCCTTTGGATTAATCTCGGTGTTACTTGGTAGACGTCCTTGCGGTCGTTCTGACATGAGCTTTGCGAGTCGTTCGATTGCACTGGTGACTTCTTTGACTGACTTAGTAATTTCCCCAATTCGGCTCTCGTTGCTTTTGATTGTTCTCTCAGTTTCTTGGATATGTTTTTCTATGTCTGCCGAAAATTTTGCCAGTATCTCTTCGAGGGTTGGTTTCTTCTCTTGTGGATAAGGTTGATTTTGGAAGTTTTGAGGAGGTTGTAGCCTTTGATTTCCTTGATTTCCTTGGCCTCCCCATGAAAAATTTGGGTGGTTCCTCCTACCTGGATTGTAAGTATTACTATATGGATTATTATTAGATCTGAAATTATTACCTATATAGTTCATCTTTCGCTCTCTGCTTCTGGTTGGTAGGGTGGGTACTCAGAATTCGCCACAGTTTCACTTGCGTCGTACTGCATTACTGGATGTACCTGCGAAGAACACAAATTATCTAGCTTTTTATTCATTATCTCCATTTGTGTTGATTGCATGGTTACTGTGTCTATGTTAAAAGCTCCAGCGGATTTTGTCGGGTTTGTCCTTGTAACTTGACACTAATAATTATTCAGTGACATCTCTTCAATGAACTTGTACGCTGCTTCAGGTGTTTTGTTGTTCAAGGTTCCACTGGCGGCTGAGTCGATTAGTTGTCTTGTTGAGGGGTTTACACCGTTTAGAATGTTTGGACTTGTAGCCACAAGGGTAAACCATGGTGTGGACACCTTCTCAAAAGATCTTTGTATCTCTCTCATACATCGTATAATGTCTCTACATCCATCTGCACAAAATAAAAGATATCATTCCGTAATTTGGCCGTTTTGGCCGGTGGGAAATATTTCATTAAAAACTTTTCGGTCATTTGATCCCATGTAGTGATTGACTCTCGTTGTAACGAGTTTAACTATTGTTTGGCTTTATTTCTTAATGAAAAAGGGAATAACTGAAGACGTATGGCATCATCAGAAACGCCATTTATTTTGAAAGTATCACAGAACTCTAAGAAATTAGCTATATGAGTATTTGGGTCTTCGTCCTACAAACCATCAAATTGAACAAATTGTTGAATCATTTGTGTTATGTTAGGTTTTAATTCAAAATTATTAGCAGCTATAGTGAGCCTAACAATACTTGATTCTACTCCTGTTAAATGCAGTTTAACGTAATCAAACATGGCACGTGGAGCATTGCGTACCCCCACATCATGTGGTGGTGGATTAGTTTCGTCTATCCCTTCAGTAGGATTGGGTCTGTCTTCTTCCTCTCTTTCTGTATAGTTTAGGGCTAGCCTAATTTCTCGGCGATTCCTACGAGCGATTGCTTCAATATCACTGTCGTATACTAAAGGTCCTCTCGGGTTCCTTCTAGTCATAAACTAGAGGTACTTGGAAAGAAAGAAAAATTAGCAAAATTAAAAATTAAACTAAAAACAAAATAAATTGCTGAAAATAAAAATACTGGCTAAAGTAATAAAAATTAAGCTTTCTTAATATTTTAGTTCCCCAGCAACGGCGCCAAAAACTTGATCGCTGAAATCAGGGCTTTAAAATTTATAAAAGAATTATCAAACCTGGAAACTAACTCTGACAACGATTAAAGGAAAGTGTACCTATCGAATAGTAGTATAGCTTAGGCAAAACCGAATATCGAACCCAAAGGAACCAAAAGTATTAATACTAACTTTCTTTTTATTATTTAGCCTTAAAAATAAAGTGAAGTTTGTTTTAATCTAAATTAACGACGACTAAGCTAAGGACACTAAGACAAAAAGAACGAATTGGGAAATAAATTGATGAAAAACTCAATTGACCACGACAATACCCTCAGGAAGAGACTTCACTTGTTATCTAACCCTGAATCATATGATTTATTTACTTAGCTTGATCCGTAAGACTCCCTAACCTATGCTAAACCCTCTCTCAAGGCAAATAACGTCTAACCCTAGGTTAATGAGTGGAACTCTCATTCTCTTATAATAACGCCCTAGAATAGCAGTAAATCGATCTATGGATTCCCATATTAGGTTTCACCCTAATCCGGCAAAATCTCGTAACCCTATCTTTAGGCGTTCAATCAACTCCGCTTAATTACGCTAGATCTACTCTTAAGTAGGGTCTATTCGTCCTCCATCTAAGCACATCAGATTTGGATTAAGCATGCATAATTAAGAACAAACTAAGTATTTATCATATAATTCAAAAATCAAATAACAAGATTCATCTAGGTTTCATCCGCTTCAGGTATCTAAGGGGTTTAGTTCATAACTAAGAAAGAAAACATCTCAAGAGAAAAGATAAAACAAAACATATGAAATCCCTAAAACTTCCTGAAGGAATTGAAGGAGAATTCCACCGTCTTGAGTATAATTTCGGCTTCTTGGGATGGATCAACTGGCTAACTTCAAGCGATTCTCACAATTCTGACCTTTCTAGCTTGGCTCCTTGGCCTAGCTCGACTCCCCTTCAAAGGTGGCACTTAGGGGCTATATATAGGCTCTTTGGAATGCGATTCTTTCTCCCTAAGTATCCTTTTCCGACTAAAATTGCTCATTCCAATGACAGAGGCACGGCCATGGCACACGCCCGTGTGGCTCGACCTCAAGCCGTGTTCGGATTTCTACTTTGAGGCACGGCCATATAAATCGGGGGAGAGGCCGTGTTCTAGATGCTCAACAAGGCACGACCGTGTGATCTTTGGGCCCGGCCGTGTCAATTTCGTGATATGGCCCATTTACTCCATTTTGGGCCCGTTTTACATTCTTTTCATCTTCGGGTGCTTTCCTGGGTATAAGACATGAAAAGAAAGGATTAAAAGCACCTTTTTACATAAATCAAGGGATAAATCATCTAAAAGCATACTAAATGTGGGCTTAAAATATGTTACTTTTACGGTTTATCACATACGGGTGTGTGACTTGGCCGTGTGACCTTAATTTGATGATGATGTCATAAACAGAATGCTCCCTAAGGTAGACACGGCTTGAAGCACGGGCGTAGAGTATGCCACATGGCCGTGTGGACCTTTTTCATGAAAATTTTTCTAAGTTTCCCCAAAGTTTTCAAAGTTCTCGATTTAGTCCTGAACCAATCCAGAAGCATGTTTCGAGCCCCGTAGGCTTGTTTTAGGGACAATATGAATGTGTTTGAAAAGTTTTAAATTTGAGTGGAATTTCATGTCTCGGTTTTGACTGTTGCTTGTGAATAAGTTCGGTAACGTCTCGTACCCTGTTCCGGCGTGAAATACAGGTAAGGGGTGTTACACGAAAAACATGCATTTTCTACCATCAAACATCAAAATACATACATGTTCAACATGGGTAAAATTTTAGACTTTGACATCTCTTCAAATTAGTGGTAGAAATAGATAGATCGAGTTACAACGACTTTAAAAATGTAAAGAGCATTAAGAACAGGGCTAAAATGAACTTACAATCAAGCTTGGAAGTGGCCAAACCCTAGCTATGGCTTCCTCCTTCTAAAATTCAGCCATGTGGAAGAAGATGGACAAATTTTGGCTTGATTTTTTATTTTTAATTCATTTTAATTACTAAATTACCAAAATACCCTTAATGAAAAACTTTAGAAACATACCAAACCACGTCCATTTTTGTCCACCAACTTAACCAATGGTCTAATTACCATCTAAGGACCTCTAATTTAAAATCTCATAGCAATTGGGCACCTTTAACATATAGAATTCAAGTATTGCACTTTTTGCAATTTAGTCCCTTTAACTAAATTGAATACCCAAATGTCAAAATTTTTGAATGCGATTTTCACGAAATCATTCCATAAAATTGAAGACCATAAAAATATAATAAAAATGAATTTTTCTTAGTCGGATTTGTGGTCCCGAAACCACTGTTCCTACTAGACCCAAAATCGGGCTGTTACAGATATCCTCCCATTTGCATTACATGGTTGATGAAAAGTAAATGTGGCCACAGGTAGTTCAGCTTTGTGATGGAATCTAATCACCACTTAAGAGTGATTGAATATTCATGAAGGAAGATGTAATGGTTACCATAAGATAAAATTGGATCAAATTGGGAGAACATATATTATCCCAAAGATATTAAGGATATCCTATGGGGGTAACACACTTATGACAAGGTCATTGGACAAGCACTAATCGAGTTGTTTTCATAATGGTATGTCGTTGGGGAGAGCTTAGTCACGATACTATAATGGAATGATTTTATGACTAAACGATTTTATTATTAATAGGCGAAAAGTTAGAACATAATTATAAATCATTTGAGCCCCAATTGCATATGTCAAAACGGTCCCTCCACTAGCTCGTTGAAATCAAAAATGAATTTAATGTTGAATCAACTGAGTAGAAATGAATAGAAATGGTGAAATGGAGAAGTAGGAAACAGTTGGAAATAATTAAGGTTTTATCCAAAATGAAAATGGGAATGAAAATGAAAATGAGAAATGAATTCATTTAGAAATGATCAAGGAATATTTAAAATCATCATAAGATAAATTTTATGTTTTTGAGCTATTTTAAAGCCCAAAAATGAAAACAAACCATATGATCATAGTGAACAAGTTGAATGAGAAAATATTAAATATATTTTGTTGGAAATTTTATTAGGGGTAAAATTGTCATAATTTTACCGAGGGAAAAATTGGGATGAGTAAATTATTTAATTAAATATAAATATTAAATTTTATTTTGGGAAATAGAAAAATAGAATTGGGTTGGATTAGATTACAAAGTATTGGGTCAAAAAGTATGGGAAGTACTCATATTTGGACCTTGTAATGCTATCAACCCGATCCAATTAACTGAACCTAAATCTTGGGCATTACACACCATTTACAGACATAGGCTTAACTTGCTTTTAACATTTACAAATAATGAAAACTTACTTAACCAAATTACAAACTAAAATACATAAGTAAATACAATGAGTAAAATTCATAAATAACACGAGGTAATTAAACTGCAATGATATCCAAATTGAAACTCTAATTTACTACAGGTACCTCAATTGAATATCTAAGGAGCATTATAGTCTTTGAACACGCCGCCAACTTACTCTGTATGCATAATAGCCTAATATGCCACTCTTAGGTGCAGCTCTAGCATTGCCTCTCATGGTGCAAACTCATATCAATTTGCCTGTAACAAAACTCACACCCATATAAGTTCGTAAGAACTTAGTGAGGAAAACCTCATTTATCTGTGTCATTTCTGCACATCTCAACTAGTAACTTATTTAGATGACCATATCGTTTTGAACCTTCAACTTAGTCACTTGCGAATACTCCCTCAATTTCTATTCTCATTTACATGTCAGATACCATACCTTGCTCAGAGTTCATTCCTTACCTATCAACATCTTCGATACGCCGCTTGCCTCTTTCAATCTGGCCTTTCATAAGTCTTTACACGTTTCCTTTACAAAGGTCCATACGACCAAATCACCTTTACTCTTGTATATGTAACTTTAAGTCGTCGTTCCACAATCCATGTTTGATCACCTATATAGAATAGGTACATTCTTTCTAATATATTGTTAGAAAAATCCTTATTCAAAATTCATTTTTTTTACATTTACCCACCACTTCTTTTATATCTCATCACTTCATTATTCACAGTCGAATCATGGTCTTGTATAACACTTTATCGTAGCCCAAAGGACACTGTGCCTTACTGATCTTTTTAATCACACTTACAAGACATGTTGAACGCGCCAAAGAAATTTAATACAAAATCTGCCAAGAATCATTCCTTTAGGTTATGCCATTGCGAGCCTTACTAGGATACGCCACAAAGGCACTGCTTTCAGATTTCTCTATGTACATTGTTCTTTTATGTTTTCACCACAAAGGCTGTCACATTAGAGTTTGCCATACAGGTTATTCATTCATGGTTTGCCATGAGGGTAGTTTTTAAGCGTAGGCCATGAATATGTTCCTTACAAAGTTTTCCACAAAGGCTGTAACATCTGATTTTGGCAAGTTCTAAAATTGGTGGGTAAATCAAGTAGTACTCAGAGTGGCATAGCATTATCCACCCAACTGATGCCCTTGATGTTTCAAAGTGGGTGCGTAACATGTATTTGATTCTTGTAAGGGATTTTCTTAGAAAGGATGAATTGTTAAGATAAGGCGCTTGGTAATAAATTAATGAATTTTGGGTAATTGGGCTATTTTAGTAAAGTATTGTACGCCAAGTTTTGTTAGTCATGGCACTGGTTACGTTCTAATCTAGTGGTTAGAAATGAATGATGAAATTACTATATATAAATGTGTGTGTGTTGGGTTTTTGTACACATTTCTATACAGTTGTAAACCACCTATGGCAGATTGAATAGGATTATGATGCGTGTCAAGTTTTCATAGGGACAAAGGTTGTATATATCTAGATAATTAGGTTAGTAAAAAAAAGTGGATTTCTTTCTCTTCCATTTTCAAGAAGTATTTTTGTCTAGATCTAAAGGAACCTAGGGTAATCCCTTCTTTCAATTAAGTATCTTCGAATCTCTACCAGAGAATGCTTCACGTTAAGATAAGTTTTATAACCCTACATGATATGATTGAGAAAAAGTGAATCCATTTAATTCGGTAAAATGAATGATATAATATATTATTTGGGGTTTTTTAGTGTTAGAGATGATGGAAAAAGAGGTACATGAATAGATCTTGATGAATTTTCATGTTTTGTAGAAGTAGCCGCTACTGATTTTTTTATGGAAGTTTGAATTTAGAGTTTGGTGCTGTAGGAGATGAAAGTCAAGTGACTCCCTAAAACTGACTCTTGTGTATATGCAATATATTCTAGATGCTTTTGGGTAGTATTGTATAGACTAAGAAACCGACCCTAGAAAATACAAGCATAATTAAAATATAAGAGAGTTATGTGTACGCCCGTCTGGTGTATGTGAACTAATCAAAAGGCCAAGTATTAATGTGGTACCAATCCATGAAAGTCTATCAAGTGAGTTTGTGTCTGTATTCGTAGAGTTGTCTAAAGGACCCTGTCGGGACTTTAAACATGATTCTCTAAAAGGAAAAGTCCATGGCACCATATCGTGTAAGACCATAGTTGGTGGGTTGTGGCAACATATGGAAAGAACCAAAGGAAGGTTATTACCTAATGGGGTTTTCTATGTGACCTAGAACGATGAAGGGAAAACCTCACAAAATGTGAGTCTAGGCAAATCCCTATCACGAACACACAAGAAAATGGAAGCCCTTGTGGAGTATCTAAAATGGAAGCCTTTGTGGCATATCCAAGAAAATGGAAGCCTATGTGGTGATCTATGAAAATGGAAGCTTTCATGGAAAATCCTCTAAAGCATGGCCCTTCTGGCAATCTTCTGAAGTAAATGCCTCTGTAGGGACCTCGAGATAAAGAATGATGAAACACCCCAAACTCGGCCCACGAGCCTCGACCGAATCCGGTATGTTCCTTGAGTAAAACAATTCAAAATTCGTTTGTTACTTTGGAAAATCTGAGTGGTTTTGAAAGAAAATTTATTTTGTGTTGGGCTCGAGTTGGAAACAAGTTTATTCTTGAAATCTAGGTTTTTATAAAACTTTATATCTAAGTTTCAAACTTTATATCTAAAGTATTCACCTACACTCTAAGGTTCACAAAATTCATACAACACAATCAAAACACACATAGGCATGTTACTTCATACAATTTAGCATTAATGCATAAGCCATTAATCCTGGATATTACAGATGATTTCCATGATGTATTCTGAAGGAATGGAATTTTTGACGAAATAGAAAGGAATGATATGAAAGACAGATTCTGAATTTAGAGCCTTTGCGGCAAAGAATAAAGGATACGTCCTTGTGGCAGGTTTTAAAGGAACATCCTCCTTGGCGAATCCTACAGAGTGAGTTTTCAAGGCACACACATACACAATGGGCTACACCTATGGCATGTTCTAGGAAGGCTCCCGAGAATGAACCATGAAGGACTCCCTTTGTGGCAGACTCTGCGCTAAGTGAAAGGTATATTCCTTATTACTCTTGACTGCAAATAGTGAGTACCGTAAGTACAAACGTATCTATAAGTATTATGGTAAGGTACTCAATATGATTAAGATTTGTGTAGATATGAAAATTCTAAGAGATGTAGCAAGGTAATGAGAATGCGTTCTGAAAAGGAACGTAAACATGACACGCTCGAAAAGAAGTATCGATCACCGGTGTATGGGTCTCGTCTTGAATTTGAGGAAGTTATGGCGTGGTGAATGAAGAATATAGGTGAAGTCTTAAAGGCACTAAAGAGATGGAAATAGACTCAAATTAATGTACGGTAATGAACATGAATAAAGAATGGAAATGGATGTAGCATTTTCTACAAATTCGATGAAGAATAAAGGCAACTTGATGGTTCTTGAAACATTAAACGTGGCATGCAAGTATGACCCAAGTAAAGGGTGGTTGTCTCACTAAGTTCCATTGAACTTATTTTTGTGTCTTATGTTTCAGGTGAACTCGTAAAGGTTTGTGCCTGGAGGGACAACACCAATGTTGCGCCAAAGGAGTGGCGAGGTGGGCTATTATGCATACAGAGCAAATTGTTAGCCTGTTTGAGTTCAAGTTGTTTTACAGAAGTCTTTTACACGGAATAACTATGATGGACCAGAGTACCAAAACAATCATAGTTGTAAATAAATTATCTGTGTACTAATTAAATTGTCACCTGCCTCACTCTTACGTATTTCATGAAAAAGTTGCAATGAAACATCTGTTGTTTGAATGTAATTTGAAATTAATAGAATTGAATTTCTTATGTGCTTTAGTAGTAACACCTTAGATTTGGATCATTGAATCGGGTTTGGGGCTTTACAAAGGCATTCCTTTCATATTCCACCACAAAGGTTTTCTTTCATGTTATGCCACAAAGGCTTTTCTTTCATATTATGCCACAAATGCTTTCTTTCATATTACACTACAAAGGATTTCTTTATTTGTCATGCTTTTGCGATATGAATTGGCCTAAACTCACTTATGTGAGGTTTACCTATTATTGCATGGGACACACAGAAAACCCCTATGGGTAATAACCTTTCTTTAAGTTCCTTTAGAGAGTGTCATGGCCATGGGCTTTTCCTTCAGAGATTGTGCTTAAAGTCCCAACGGACACCTTTAGACTCCACTATAATGATCATACATAAGCTTACTTGAAAAACTCTTCATGTACTGACATCATTTAGGACTCAACCTTTTAAGACACTAATCATAGAATTCATCACATGCAGTTCTAATGTGACATACAACTATACTAAAACTGCACATATTGAACTTTTTTTTATTCATACAAACTATATATGCAAACCCAACAAACATTTATACAATAGTATAACCTTCATATTATAATTTTCTTATGTCGGTTTCATAGTTCATTCGATTTCCACAAAAATATCTAACATAAGCAGTATACATGCAGGAGTCAATTTAGGGACTCGCCTGACAACTATGAATAGCAACTTGAACTCCAGACCCAACAATGAATTGTAGCAACCACTGCTTATAAATAAAAAGAACACCATTAAAACTCATTCATAGCCTTTACCATCATCATAAACCTAAATAACCATTATACTAAGCCTTAATTATTCATCTTACTGCTCATGCACTCTCACAGACCTACGCTTTCATAGCACAACATGCAGAGTCAAAAAGTTTACCTTGACATAGAGCAATCACTAATAAAATCTTATATCTCAACTTCATCTTAGAGAAATGCCTTCAATTCCTCAAGCCTCAAATATTGTCTTAGAAGCAAGAAGAAGAGAACTCCCCTTTCCAAACTTGAATATCTATTATTATAATCTAAGTTCTTATTGGAACTTGACAAATGTCACATCATTACTGAATTGTTTTATCAAAAGTCTACAACTTCCAAGAAACCTAATTGAGTATTCTTTTATCTTTTAACTATTCTGGTTCATAATCAGTTGGTTCCTAACTAGCTTACCTTGCAACTTAACTTACACAGTACCACAGTTAACGAATGCACTATCCCTGATGTGACCTTATATTCTCAGTAACAATTTCACTTGGTCGCTGATCTTATTCCAACTAATATAGCCACCTAACAAGGAACCTTTATTAACTTAACCACATAACTATACACAATCACTCTATACGCCAAAAGATGCACTTGAGTGAAGCCTACTCCGCTAATCATACTACCTTAGGACTATGTGTCAAACCTTGTACCTACTAGAACCGGGGTGCTACAAATTTGATGAGAGAGAGGACCAAAATTCCTTCAAGGAATATGAAGGTGAGACAACCCTAGTAGGAATATTAAGGGTGTGCCGCCCACCTTAATCCTACTCTTAGTAGGAAGTATTTTTCTATTTGGAATAAACTTCTCTAATTCAACAAGGATTCTACCTTCTCTCCTTATAAATATATGGAACCTGTAGGGCTATTGACACAACTTTCAAATATCATTTTTCTTTTCAATAATAGATAGACTTTTATTTTCTAAATATTGAATATATTTTTTAGAATAACGATTCTGTCGGTTTTTATTTTGAAGAGAGAATTTGCATTTTCACCCCAAAAGAAAAGAAAACTATTTCTAGCTTTTGTGTTTGATTCATTTTGTTTGAGCACACACTTAAAGCAATTCGTGGTATGAGAATAACGAAGAAGATCGTTTGGCTGAAAGCTAGGAACAACAAGGATTCGTTTATTCGAAAACACAGGTACGATTTCATTCTAGGGTTTATTGTTATAAATATCACAAACCGAGTCAGTTTTCAAAATTTTTATTTTCCACTGTGCAAGAAAACCGTTTTCGAACCGTATTTTTTCCAACAGGTCCAACTATCATACCATTACAAGATAGTTCTACTTACTTTTAGGAAATCTCCTTAGTAAGCTCCACATGACAATCCTACCATAGGGTAGTTTAATTGTGATGTCATCACAATAGACCATCAATGGAGGCCATAGGTCTTGGTTAGGGAGATTCTCCCACTCAATATTTTAAAAACATGAAAGGATTTTAATGTCCGATTTCAATCATGAATGATCAATATATGCATGACAAGTACATTTGGCATTCTTTCCCTAAACTATATGGCATGCTTATCATACACATGCATGAACATACATTAGCAGTCAAATAAATATCATCATGCTATCACAAATAAATGCATACAATTTAAGTGACCTTGACCAGCCAAAATTTTAATGATTTCATCACAAAAAAATTTTAAAAAAAATCACCCTAAAGCATAGTTTGGGTCTTCTATTTTGCCACCATGGACTTCCGCTGCGATATCAGCTCACGTTGTCGTCGTCTTCATCTTTTGCCATCATTTTCGTGTTGTCGCTGGCACCGTCGAATTGTCTCAGGTTACCACTAGACCATCTTCGAACACCGTTGACGTTCCTTGCCATTGAACATCACCGTTGGACCACCACCAGCCTCTTGTTGCTGGACCACCGTCGGTCTACTGCCGGTTTGGCTGGGTCAGGTTTGTGTCGTCTTGACAAGCCTGAATGTGTCTTAGTTCTTTGGGTTCTGCCAAAAAATATAGGTTACATAAATCTTATGTTTGTTTCTAGCTCACATAAATAATTCTAAAATAATAAGATTAAATCGTGCGTGGAGATGATAGTCCATGATCTAATTTATACATACCCAAGAAAATAATAAAATTACATTTAATTTTCTAGAAAACACAACTTTGAAAAAAAATTACTTTATCATACATAATAATAAAATAATAGTATACATTCATTCACTTACATTCCCCTAAACATGCATACAATTACAAGAATGTCACATTTTATCAAAATTAATAACATAGAGGAGAGAAAAATTTTTGATATCGGTTTATACTATAAACATAGCAGAACTTGGCTTTGATACCAATTATTGGAATAAAATTCAGTTCTAAAATAATTTTCTTGCATAGCGAAAAAAAAATTTTGAAAATCGAGTAGGTTTGTGATATTTATAACAATAAACTCTTTTTCTGAAATTGCACATGTAACACCCCTAACCTGTATTCATCGTCATTTTAGGGTTACGAAGCATTACCGTACAATCGAATCATTTAAACTTAATTACATTCAATGAAATAAACCAATCATATACATACATATCGTCCCTAAATCAAGCCCTCAAGGGCTAAAAATACCTTAGACACAATTCGGGACCAAATTGAAATAATTGGGAAAGTTGAAGAAAAAGTCACAAAAATTTGGAAACAAGGGTCACACAGCCGTGTGGCCAGGCTATGTGCCTCACACGGCTGAGACACACGCCCGTGTAACCTTTGAACTAGGGACACACGGTCATGTCCCAACTCGTGTCCTCACCCGTATAACTCTTTGAGTAGGGCCAAATGGCTGTGTCACATGCCCGTGTGCCAGGCTGTGTAACTCACTGACTTACATACAAAGCAAGTCTCAGATGACACACGACTGTGTGTCTCACATGGCTAAGTCACACGCCCATGTCTCATGCCATGTCGACTCAAATTTACCTAAAATCAATCCATTTCCAACACCATTTCACGCATAAACATTTAGACCATTTGTGTACACTTTCAAGGCATCAAACCCTACCTAAATATACATATCTATATGCCAATCCAAGACCCTAATTCAACTAACCAATATGCCATTCAAAGGCACCTTAAATGCATTCAATAATACTTACCTAAACATGTCAATTATACCACTTTTCAATCATCAATTACTAGTTCAATACTTTCCAAAACATTCCATAATTTGACCTTAATCATACCAATTTGAAACACACCATAGGAGTAAATCAAAATATGCATCATAAGATAACCAAAATGACACAATCTGGCAAGGTATCAAATGGTACCAACCAAGTTAACTTCCACAACTTATACATGCCAAATCACCAACTAAACATTCAACCAAATACCATTACAATTCATCTTATACATGACATTATAACCTTGTCCAAAACATTCAAAAACTACTGGTATTTATGTTGGATAGTGTGATAGATCTTCGATGAGCTTCCTACAATCTATAAAAGATAGGAAAGAAACTACGTAAGCAATTAATGCTTAGTAAGTTCGTATAGATCAAAACATAACTTACCATTTCAATTTGCATAATTTAAAGCATAAGTACATTAAAGTCCAAACCATAAGCTTGATATAAGCCTATACATCACCATCAATACACAAGTTAGCACATTTGTACATAACTCATTTGAACTAACCATATGATAACATTTTCCATATGAAATACATCATTTGATTCATGCATCCTTTCCATAAGCTTATGCATAATTCCATTTAAAAACTTACCATTTCAATCCCTTTTCTTACTCATTGAACCATCTAAAATTTCATCGGATACTCGGGAAAGCTCACACGAAGTGTCTTTACATAACTGTAACCTTTCCTTTACATCATTGCTCACACAAGTTGTGAAATGGGCCTGCTCACATGAGATATGGGTCAGAATATAAGTTACACGATGCTGCTCATACGAGCTATGGAGAATCCGCAACAAATGTAGGATCTCAACCATCGGTAGGACATTCAAGACCAGCACCCGAAACATGAAGTCCTTAATGACATGACATTTATATCCTACGAATTCCTAAGGTTCAACTGGGACTCGGTAACTGTCATAACATTGATTTATTTATACATCGTTCAATTAACATTATAAATAACATAAAAACATACAATTTAATAACATTAATACGATAATCGTTCATACGAACTTACCTCGACGATTATGGCGTAGAAGTTAAATCGAGCTATTCTGAAGATTTTGCTTTGCCTGGGTCTAGGTCCATATGTGGTTTATTTTGATCTAAACAGACAATTTCAATCCATTTAATACTTATAGTATTCAATTTAATCCACATTTCATATTTATGTAAAATTATCATTTTACCCCTAATATTTTAACTTTTTTCACAATTTAATCCTTAAGCTTATAACTTAAAATCTAACAATTTTAATCTCAATCCATGTTAAAAAAATATGCAAGGGACCTTGAAACAACCCATGTTTATCATCATTTCACATTAAAACCCTAGAATTTATACCTTTAACAATTTAGTCCCTAATTTCCAACATTCATCAAAAATCACTTTACAAAACTTGTTCATTTTTCAACCAAGATTCATAATATATCATTTAACATAAAAAAAACCATTCAAGAACATTCATGGCATAACCCTCAACCTTTAACAGTTTTAGAAGTTGACCCCCGAGTTAGCTAGATTAAGCTACAACGAACTCAAAGACATAAAAATCATTAAAAAAATAGGGTTGAAAATCACACCATGCAAGCAAGGAAGTTTGACCGAACCCTCAAACTTCAAAAATGGAGTTTCTTATCCCTAATTCCGGTGGAGAAACAAACTAAAGAAGATGATACTATTTTCTTTTCTTTTGTTTTAACCTTAATTACCTAATTACCATTTTAACATTTAAAAACTTTAATAATTTCATCAAAACCATGTCCATAAACATCTACTATCACCTCAATTGGTCTATTTACCATCCAAGTCCTTTAGCTTAAGGTTTCATAGCCATTTGACCCTTTTAACTAATAGAACTTCACTTTTACACCTTTTATGATTTAGTCCATTTTACTTAATTAATCATGCAAACATTAAAATTTCTTAATAAAATTTTAATACAACCTTACCATAATCCCATAGAAATTAAAATAATAATAAGATAATAATTTACTCGTCAGATTTGTGGTCTCAAAATGACTATTTTGATTTCACTGAAAATAAATTGTTACAACACCTGTGTTTCTAGCTAAACGGATCCTATTGTTCTCGATTTTCAGCTGAATGATCTTCTCCACTATTCTCGTACCATAAAATACTTCGAGTGTGGGCTTGAACGAATTCAAATCAAACACAAAACTAGAAATTATTTACTTTACTTTCAGTGGGAAAGAAAAAATCCCTCTTTAATAGAAACCGATAAAATTGTTATTTCGAAAAATAGAATTTATACTTAGAAATAAATTCTCACTATTTTCGGGCAGAATAAAAATATCTCAAAGTTATGAATAACTTACTTGTGTATTTAGCCCTACCGATGCCATCTATTTATTGGGAGAAAAAGTAAAACCCTTGTTGAATTGTAGAAGTATATTTAAATAGAAAAACTAAATCCTAGTCTAACTAGGATTAGGGTGGGCGACAACCCTAGTTAAATAAATAGGGTTTGTCATCCCATGTATCATCATAAAAGTCTATTAGACCTCTCTCGTATTGGGTCCAATAATAAGTATTTTTTATACTTTTAACCCAGTACTTTATAATTCAATCCAACTCAATACTTGTTTTCCTATTTTCAAAATAAACATCATGAATTAACTTAAATAAATTAATTTCCAAATTAAATAAATTTCTCAAGCCAATTCTAGTTCTGTTAAAAATATGATGACTTTACCGTAAAAGAATTTATGATAAAATATATTTAATTTTTCCACATTCAGCGAATTCACTATGACCAATTATTTTTTTATTTTCGAACTTAATTAACTAATAATTTAAAAAATTATAAATTCATTTTCATTTATGTGGGACCACTTTATTCATGTTATATTCCACTATTATCATTTTCTACTTTGTTCCATCTTTTGCTATCCAAATACTAACTTGAACATTAGAGAGTGTATCGAAACTCAAGGTCGAGTGCCTTTTAGGTGCATTTGGGATTGCTGTTGAGGTTGAAATTGAGATGAACAAGTACTTTTTCACTCAAATTTAGGTGTTTTTGTCTTTTGACTTTTACGTTTTGATGTATAAATTATCAAAAAACACTTATTTGTATTACCTATTAAAATATATTTAAAAATTTGAATTGATTTATATTTTATATTTTATGTATTAGTATATTACATTATTTAAATATTATTTACAAATATAATGATATTAAATTATATTTATTATCATATTTAACATTTTAAAATATTTCATGTATAATTAAATAAAAAATAATCTATTAATTATAAAAAGTATTTAAAATATATATTATTTATAGTTATATTTAACTATTTAAGTATTATATAATTTAATTTAATTTTTAATTTTTAACATCACGTCTAAAATGAACATTTTAACTTCCCACAGTAATTCTTAACAACAATATCAATCATCTTAAATTAATAAATTACAGTTTCTCACGGCACTTTTCAAAAACATTTTAAAAAAAAACTCTTAATAACATTTCTGGACCGCTATAATAATAATAATACCAAATTCCCCCTTAATTTTATTCAGACTCCAGGTTACAAGCCCTCAAACCAATCTACACCTCGGCCTAGCTTGCCACAATGAGGGATCAAGAAAAAGTCAAATTTTGTTTTTATTATTCAACATATTAAAGCATTTTAATGAGTAAAAAATGAAAATGATTTATATACCTTTATTACGTGACGAGATTTGTATGTACGGCAGAAAACATTTAGTCGGTCATCGTTGCTCTCAAATACGTGACGATGTTTGATTCGAGGTACATCAGACCACGTGTGCACTTGATAGCAAGGACACACAAAACAAAATACATATCTTATTACCTTTTGCCATCATAAAATATTAGTATAATTTCTAATTAAAAACGTAATGTTTCTTTGTATTTTTTATCATATAATAATAGTGTTGCTTCAAAATTTATCTAATTAAATTTGTGAAGGGAAGAGTTCTGAACCTGCCACGCGGACGGCGTGGGCAACTTCGTTGGTTACTTGCCGTCGCTTTATAAGTCGTCCCTACAAGCATCGTTTCTGTGTGGTATTACCCCCTATAGACTCCAACTTTTCCTTTCTTTCAAGGCTTCGTTGGATTATTCTAATAAATTAATGGAAAATATTAATTCTAAGATAATCTACACAACCTTTTAATATTCAATTTTCTTTTATGTAAGCTGTAAGTCAACTCAATCATCTCTCATCAACCTCATCAAATCTAGACCGTTGGACCAGTTTTTTATAATCCCATCGAATGGCAATCCGCATTTTGGAGCTAAACATTAAAAAAAAAACATTTTTTACTCTCTAATTTTACAAAAAAAAGATCATTTTAATTTTTCATTTAATTTTTCTTCTTTTTTAACTCTTAAACTTTATTGCTTATCAAACCACTCCAAAATAAATAAAAAAGTTAACGTTTGTTAACTTTGTTGACATGACATATACGTAGATTGTTACACAAATGTCACATTAGCGATAATTAATTTTTTAAAATTAAAAAATATTTTTTATATTTTAATACAGTTTAATTTTTTTAAAATAATTTTTTAAATTTTTAAATTTTAAAAAATCATTAATTTTTGATGTGACATACACGTGGATTGGTTAACGAACCATAACTTTTTCATCTTGTTTTGGGTGATTTAATAAACAACACAAGTTTAAAAATTAAAAAAGACGAAAAATTAGATAGAGAACTAAAGTGACTTTTCTTATAAAATTGGAGGGCCAAATAAGTCATTATGCCCTTTCTAAATTCAATTTCTTTTCTTTTTTACTTTCTTATTCCTCTCCATCCATACTTAAACAATGGAATAATATTTGTAATTAATACATTGAATTTAACCTTCAATGGTCTACAACAAGAAGGTGAGCTAAGGCCACTAAAATTCCTATTTTAGGATGTTTTTCGACACTTAAATAAAGAAATAATAAATATTATAAAAAGTAAAGACTTTGTGCTTAGTAAAGAAAATGGGAAAGATGAAGATGACGAAAGAAAAGTCCCATTAGGGAAAATTACCTATGAATATGTTTTAGATCCAAAGGCTATCACATTCTTTATTACAACTCTGCAAAACTAACACAAGGGTTGCTTTGTACTATGTTGCTATTATCCTTGACAATTAGCATATTTGGCTTTATCCATATTTTGGTATGAAAAAAGTTTGAAAAAACAAATCGATAATTGCAAGAATAGGGGAGCAATGATACGAGCCGTGGCACAGGTAGTGGGTACTAGGAGTGTAACTGTGATAAACAAAGATAAACAGAATAAAGTTGTTTGCGTAGTTCGATTTACCTATGTTTGTGGGGGCTTGCCTAAAGAGATAATTCACTATCTTTCAAACTTTTACAACAAGTGATTTAGGTTCTAACAAACCCTGGTTTAGCAACCTCACCGTTGTACTTAAAGATCTAGATCTCTCTCCTCTAAGTTTTCCCCTTAAAAACTTAGGAAGTAAAACACTTGTTTATACTCTCAATGCACTCATAACTACAAGTTCATTAATGAACTAATAAGTGCTAGAATCACAGTAGATAATGATTACAACTTGCTAACATACTAGATCAACTGCAATCAATATAACCTATAAAAATGCAGCTAAAATAACATATACATTAAAAATAATAAAGTCCAAGATAATATGGATATATTTTAGAGATACTCTAAGTTGTCTAAATCTCTTCTCATTATTTAAAGGGCTATGATTGTTTGATTCGATCTGATCCAATTTTCAAGATTTGTAGCTACAAATGGATTACTTTCAAATACGAATTATCATACGTCCAAGATATCAACAAGAATTCTAGCCCGGGGATTTTGTTCCAAAAGACTGCCAACATTAAATATGACAAGTTATAAGGTTCTCTACAGAATGATAAGCGCAATGGTCATTGCTTGTGGCATTACTCACATAACTGCTTTAACAATTCTCCCTCTTTGGAAATTTTTTGAACAAAACAAAACAATTTGGAAACAAAAACAACAATACAACAAATGTTCCCCTTTAGTACATCCCCTTTAATCAAACAAGTTTAACTTATAATATAACTAAGCAAATCAATCATTAATGATGTAACACCCCTAACTTGAATCTGACGTCAAAATCGAGTTACAAAGTATTATCGGTAAATACAGAACATTTACAGAATTAATCATATCGTTTACTATTAATTTACCAAAAACATACATAACATTCCTCAATTAGACCCTCGAGGCCCAAATCGAATATTAAAATTGAGTCAGGACTTAATCGGGATCTCATAAAATTTTTCACAAAGTATACAAAATTTCACTTATGAACAGTACCCACACGCCCATATGGTCAAGCCGTGTGACTTCACACGCTCGTGTGACCCTTAGACCCGCCTATGCTTCAGACCGTGTCTAACTCAAGGTGCTCTCTGACTTGCACACACGGCCGGGTCACATGCCCGTGTGCTAGGCCGTGTGGTTAAATTTATTTTTGAAAATAGCCGCAGACTTAACCCGTGTTTAAGGCCGTGTCATTCTCACGGCTGAGACACACGCCCGTGTCTCTGCCCATGTGTTAAATTCTAGACATTTTGTTTTGCAAATTTTAAAAGGAGGGGACACACGGCCAGAACACATGCCCATGTACCCAGGCCGTGTGTCCAAAATAAGGCTATTTTCTAGCCTCATTTCTCACCCAAATTTTCCATTTTTCCTGCATCAACATTAACAAATATATTCCAGCCAATTTCAAGTAAAATCCATCCATAACATATATCAAAACATAAGTATTTTAGCCACTTCAATGACTAAGTTATATATATAAATATATCTCATTTACATACTATCATTTAACTTAGTTAGCCTATACATGCCATTAACAAAATAAGATTTTCATTTATACCAAAATCAAGGAGTTGATAATGTGATGATTGCTCCAACCGACTTCCAACCTTCACGAGCTTTGAGCACTATAAAACAGGGAAAATAAAATCTAATAAGTATTATATGCTTAGTAAGCTCGTATAACTAAAATTACACTTACCAATCATATTTAACATTTAAAAACATATACAAAGCATATATCCATCAATTTAGCAAATTTGCCTAGTCACAACATTCAATCAACATGTTAGTCATAATATACAATAAGCATAGATGAGCTCATCATGCCATATGAGTATTTTATCCATTGAATCATTGAATTTCCGATGGATATTTCTAGTAATACACTCAAGGTGCACAATTCCATTATCCATCAATACATATCCAGTAGTACCGTCTAGGTACACTCTCGAGCCACATATCATACAGCATAATTACCAGTCCAGGCTAAATTCTAGCTGTAGCACATATACTCTAAGGGCTTTGTCAGATTACCAGTCCAGGCTAAATCCCTATATGACAAAGAATTCCTCACAGGGTCCAATCTGGATTACCAGTCCAGGCTAAATCCAGTCAATTAGGATTACCAGTCCAGGCTAAATCCTAATTGAAACACATATTCTTGAGAGTCCATTTTCAAAGGATTACTCGTCCGGGCTAAATCCATTCTGCAACACATGCAGTTTTATCAAGGAAATCACATTTATCCAATCAGAATTCAATATTCAAACGGATTTTAACCCTTTTTCAATAATTTTACATCATATACATATTTCATGCTTCACAATGTTCATGCTTAAGGTACATATAATTCACATATCACATTTCATACAATTCAACAATCAAATCATCACATATTCGCTTATTTAAGTTATACGAACTTACCTCGATAATTGTTCATATCTACTAATCCGAAACTCTCTTTTCCTTGATCTTTCTCTTTGTTTGGTATTTCTGGATCTATATAAATGAATTTAATAATCAATTTAAAAATTTTCACATTCAATTGAACCCAATTCACATTCTAGGCAAAAGTACCATTTTGCCCCTAAACTTTTAATAAATTCTAATTTCGTCCCTAAGTTCGGAAATTGAAATTCATGAAATTTTACTCCTTATTCCAGGCCTAATCAAAATTCTAATATAACTTTTACAGCACATGTATTCTCAAAATTTTAGAATTTTTCCATGAATTTCATCACTTTTCAATTTAGTCCCCAAACATGTTTCCATCAAAAATTACTTTGTAAAAGTTGTTCATCTATCAACAACCTTTCAATTTCTACCATAATCTTTCAAATTTCAGCATATTCATCCATTGAAAATTTTCTATACTTTGATATCTATTCAAATTAACCTCCCAAATAGAGAAATTAAGCTTTCCTGATCTCAAAAATATAAAAATTACTAAAAACAGAACATAAGAACTTACCAATTTATGCTTGGAAAGCTTGTTTTCTCTCTCCTAGGGTTTCCATGTATTTTTGATGAAGAAGATGATATAAAATGATATTAATTTCTATTTTAATCTTTATCATCTTTTAACTATTTCTATTTCCAATTTAGTCCTTGTCCTTTTTCAATTTTTCCATGGATGATTCACCAAAAATATCTGCATATTTTTCATCAATGGTCTAATTACCATTTAAATACCTCAAGTTTTAAATTCCACAGCTATTTAATCTTTATAGCTACTAGTTTAAATTTGACATTTTATGCAATTTAGTCCTTTCTACAATTAAGCCTAATTGATAAAAATTTCTTATCAAAATTCTCATGCAACCTTTCTACTATATTAGTAATCATTTCATAATATTAAAATATTTTATCTTTCCAGCTCGGATTTGTGGTTACGAAACCACTATTCCGACTTCACTGAAATTGGGCTATTACAAATGCCTTTTGAAATTGTGCTTCAATAATCAAAATACTAGAGTTATATTAAATCAAGTTGATTGATAGGAGTTTATATAACACCTCATACCCGACTCGATCACCAGGTCTGAGCTATAGTGTGCCAGATTCATTTTCGAAGAAAATACGATAAAAATAAATACAATTCAAACCATTAAACATACAATTTTGAATGTTATAAGCAATTAATATGGTAAGTAATCATTCTCGGGTCTCATGCAACCTTACAAAAGCTCTAACACTAAATTGAGATCGATTTAGGACTGAATTGCAAAGAAATTCAAATTACAGAATTGACGTCGCAACGTGAGGGAGATCCTCGTTGCGACGTGACATACGGTTTGATTTCGTCGGGATGACGGGGTTCCTCGTCTTATTGTGACATTATAAGTCATTTCTGGTCACAAAGTGGTATGTTTGACGTTGCAAAGTAAAAAGCTATTTCTTAAAAATTCTAAATGAAATCAACCTGCAATTTTTTTTGCAACTCAAATACCAAACATATACATTTTGTAATAGCCCATTTTTCTGTGAAATCGGAACAGTGGTTTTGAAACCACAAATCCAATCTGAAAATAAAGTTTATTTTTATTTTAATTTACGGTCAGTATTATGATATATATGTCGTGTGAAAAATTTGATACAAAATTTTATCGATTAAGTGTTTAATTACGAGAAGGACTAAACAGCATAAAAATGCAAAAGTTGAATTTTAGTAGCTATAAGGATTAAATAGATATGGAATTCAAAACTAGAGGTCCTTATATGGTAATTAGACCACTAAAGAAAAGTATGTAGACTTTTGGTGACTCATCCATGAAAAAACTAGAAAAGAGTAGGGACTAAATTGGAAATCGAAATAATTAATTAATTAAAAAGATGATAAAAGGTATCATCTTATTATTTTGTCATCTTCAACCCCAAAATTATATGGAAACCCTAGGAGAGAGATAACAAACTTTCAAGGCTTAATTGGGTAAGTTTCCTTGTCCTGTTTTTAGTAATTTTGATATTTTTGAAACCGAAATAGTCTAATCTATCTATTTGGGGGATTGATTTGAAAAGTTATCAAGGTATGAAATTTGGGTCATGGATGAATATGCTGAAAATTAGCCATTTATGGTAGAAAATGAAAGGTTGTTGATAGATGAACAACTTTTACAAAGTGATTTTCGATGAAAACATGATTTAGGGACTAAAATGTAAAGTTGTGAAATTTGATGAAAAATTCTAAATTTTTATGAGTACATGTGCTGTAAATTTTGTAATGTGATTTTGGTTAGGCTTGGAATAGGGAGTAAATTGCACGAGTTTCATTTTTCGAACTTAGGGTCAAAATGGGAATTTATGAAAAAGTTAGGGGTAAAATAGAAATTTTTCCTAGGACATAAATTGAGTCCAAATGAGTATGAAATATGAGAAATTGATGATTAAATCTATTTATATAGATCCGGACAACTCACATTTGAGGTTAGATCGAGGAAAAGAAAAGGTTTCGAATTAGTAGATTACTTACGCGAACAAGTGTCGAGGTAAGTTTGTGTTACTAAATCGAGCATGTAAATATGTCTAATTGAATCTTTTATTTGTATGGAATGTGACTTATATTGATGTACATTACTTGAATGCTATAATGAGAAATTTAATACATGCTTGAATGGTGAAAAAGGGTTAAGCCCTGATTGAATATTGAATTCCGATGAATATATGTGCTTTCTCAAAATGGATGAGGTCCTGCATTTGTTGCGGATGTAACAGCCCGATTTAGGGGCTAGTTGGAATAGTGATCTCGGGATCACTAAACCGAGATTTGAGAATTTATTTTCATGTTATATTATGAGTTAGAACATGATAGCACATGAGCATGAAAATTTTGGTAGTTTAATTTTAGCGATTTCATGTTTAATCGTGAAAAAAAACTAAATTGCATAAAATGCAAAAGTTCCATTCTATATGCTAAAAGTGCCAAATAGACATATTTTGTTAATTGGAGGTACTTAAAAGGCAATTAGACCCCCAAATATAGCATGGCCGGCCCTAGGAGACAAAGATGACAATATTGGTTAAAGTTGGTAAGTTATTTGACTAGTATGAATAAAATAAGGAGAGAAAAAGTTATCATCTTTTCTCCTATCATCTTCCACCGAAAATTTGCAGCAAATAAGGGGTAGAAACCTTGAAAAATTTCAGCAAGCTTTCATCCATTCAAGTAAGTGTTCTAGTGAACTTTTCTTGAAAATAATTGTACTTTTGAGACCCCTAAGCTTAAGCTTTCAAATGAGGGGACTGTTATGCAATGTTGTGAAAAGTTTAGAGTTCTACCATGAGAGATACCTTAGTTATTTGCTGCACTTTTAAGGAAGAACTTGAGTCTTAGTTGTTAGACGAACAACTTTTAAAAAGGGTGTTAGCATGAGAACACCAAATAGGACCTTAATGAAATAGTTATAAATTTTGTAGTAAGTATGTGAAATATTGAGTTTTGATGGTAGCTAAAAGAGTATTAAATGTTTACCTAGGCTTGTTGAAGGTAGTAATGTGATTAGAATAAATTTTTGAGCCTAGGGGCAAAATGGTAATTTTGCCAAAGTCTAAGGGTAAATTGGTAATTTTACTTAAGCATGATTATTGAAATGCTTAAATTAATGTAGTGATTAAAATAAGCTGAATTGCTATTATAGAGCAAGAGGAGATGAGAATCCGCCTTGATCGGGGAAAGGATAAAGTTGTAGACTAAACCGAAGAACTAGCTCATTTTGAAAACGAGGTGAGTTGTATGTGAGTTAATGCAATATTTATATTAGCATAATTGTGAATGCTTGATATCATATTGATGCATGATACCCTATTAAATTGAGAATTTGATGTTGAATATGATACTGAAGTCCGAATGGACTATAATGAATATGAGAATGCTATCACACATTATGAGGGTCAGTGTAAGACCATGTCTGGGACATGGCATCGGCCACATTATGAGGGATAGTGTAAGACCATGTCTGGGATATGGCATCGGCCACATTATGAGGGTCAGTATAAGACCATGTCTGGGACATGGCATCGGCCACATTATGAGGGTCAGTGTAAGACCATGTCTGGGACATGGCATCGGCCACATTATGAGGGTCAGTGACCATGTCTGGGACATGGCATCGGCCACATTATGAGGGTCAGTGTAAGGCCATGTCTAGGACATGGCATCAGCCACATTATGAGGGTCAGTGTAAGGCCATGTCTGGGACATGGCATCGGCCACATTATGAGGGTCAGTGTAAGACCATGTCTGAGACATGGCATCGGCCACATTACGAGAGCCAGTGTAAGACCATGTTGGGAACATGGCATCGGCATTGAGATGAGAGCTAATGTAAGACCATATCTGGGACATGGCATTAGCGCCGTGGGGTAATCCCATATAAAACTATGTCTGAGATATGGCATTATTACCTAGAGGAGACTCTATGTAAGACCACCTCGAGAATGTGGAAACGGCTTTACACTTATCGTAGTAATTATAAAAACACGTCTTTGATTATTCCTTGTGTATGGTGGGATAAGCAGATAAATTCAAAAGTAGAGATGCAAATGATATTTAAGTTATGCGAATGAATGAATACAGGTACTAATGAATGAGTCACGAGAAATTGGCTCAATATGTGGCATGGTATGTGCTAGATAAGGGCAATCGTAAGTAAGTAAGGTCAAGTAGTGTTGGCTTGAGTATAGTTAGCTAATACCATTGATTAATTATTTTTATGAATATTACTATTGCTATTTATTTCCATGCAACTTACTAAGCATTATGCTTACCTTTTTTTTTTCATTGCCCTTCTTCTTTGTAGTATTGCCAAGATAACTTGAGGATCGTGACTGCAGTAGCTCGAAAATCACACTATCGACAGCACTTTGGTATAACAATTTTAGACTTGTTTTGAATATGGCATGTATAGGACTTGGGTATTTTGTCAAGTTGTAATTGTTAGTTAAAGTGCTGGTTGTAAGTTATTTTGTAAATGGTCTTATGAGTTAGGCAGATACTTGGCAAACTCTTTTATTCAATGAAGATGAAATTCATGAAGTGAATGCCCCTTTTATTACCTTGTATAATGGAAATGAGTTCTTAAACTTGATTATGAGTGAGAAATTTGATTATTTTGAATTGAAGTATGAGAGTGTGTATTTTAGGGAAGTAATGGCTTGGCATATAGCCTGCTAATTTTCCACTTAGTGCTACACACGAGCATGGGTCAAACTGTGTAAAGGCTACGACCAACACATGGGCGTGTACCGAGGCCGTGTGAAGTCTGCACCTTATCCATGAAATTGTAAAATTCCCATGGCCAGGATACATGGGCGTGTGCCCCGACCATGTGATCAAGTAGGAATATCAAGGAATAACACACGGTCTAAGCCCACGGACGTGTCAAGGCCGTATGAATATAGTCAGTAACTCCCCACGGTTGGAAGACATGGGCGTGTCTAAGGGTACACGGGCGTGTTCCAAGTCACATAGGCGTGTGAACTCTGCTTTAAGGAAGAGTTTTCGATTAAGTCCCAAAAGTTTTCGGATAAGGGTTTAAGGCCTCGTAGGCCCATGAAATGTATGATTAGACTAAGAAAGAGAAGTTTTTAAGCCGGGACAAAATTTTACAGCCCGTAAGTGTATGCTTAAGTGAGTCAAGCATGGTAATGTCTCTTATCCAGTCCTAACATCGGACTTGGGTATGGGGTGTTATAGCGGACGGGATTTAACTCGAACGAGTAAACCTATTAACCTCATTATAGTAAGGATTTAGCCCAAACGAGTAATCTTGATATAATACCTCTCGAGTATACGTTATGATTAAGGTTTAGCCTAGACTGGTAATCCTAATCGAGCTCCTCTAAGCATATGTTATATAAAGGATTTAGCCTGGACTGGTAATCCTGTTATACGATATGTGGCTCGAGAGCATGTTCCTTGGTTCAGTGCCCTAATGGGTACCCTTTAATAAGAATTGATGGATTATTGAATCGTACACCTCGAGTGTACTACTTAAGCATCCATCAGAATTTCAATGATTCAATGGACACAACTCTTGACATGGTTTAAGAATTTTGAGATGAAATGATAATGACTTGAAAGAATATTGCTTGATGAGCTCATCTATGTTTACTTGATTGATATGAGGATTTTGGTGACTAGCATGTTTGATTGAATGCATGTGTTTAGGCAATTTTGCTAATGAATGGAAAACATGATATTGTACACTTAGATTTAATAAACGGTATTGGTAAGTTTAGTTTCCGTTATACGAACTTACTAAGCATGTAATGCTTACTCTATTTTATTTTTCCCTATTTTATAGTGCTCGGTAGCTCGCAAAGGTTGCAGATCATTGGAGCATCGTCACACTATCTACTAGCTATTTTGGGTATTTATAGTTGAATCATTTTGGTATGATGGCATGTATATGGCAACTTGGTCAATAGCGGCTTGAAAATGATGTTTTGTAACCTAGCCATTGGAATGGCTAGTAATGGCTTATTTTGGTATGATTAAGTAGGCTATTATGATATATTCATATATGTTATGTTAAGAATATGTGATCAAATGATGTTAAAGCCTAAGCTAATCCAAGGTAAGTTTATAAACACATATGCATGTAACGGTATGCCATGATGAATGATGGAATTTGCTTAAATTGAATGCTTGGAATGGTTGGATTATACTTGGTATGTTTTAGTGCAGGTAAATGGTAAATTTGGGTGACAAATGAGGCTAGGAAATGGCTTTATTTTTTCTACACGGGCGTGTGTTTAGATCGTGTGTGACACACGGCCTGGTGCACGGGCATGTGACTAGGCCGTGTGTCCCCTACACATTGTTTTCGAGAAATAGAATGCTCAGAATTGAGCACACGGGCAGAGACACGGGCGTGTGTCTCAGCCGTGTGTGCTACGCGCCTTAGAACACGGACGTGTGTCTTGGCCGTGTGAAACTTGCACCTAATTACGAAGTGAATTAATTAACCACACGGCCTAGCACACAGGTGTATGGCTTGGCCGTGTGCACAAGTCAGAGAGTTACATGGGGTTGAACACAGACTCTAGCACGGGCGTGTCCTACGGTCACACGGGCGTGTCCCTTAGACCACAGGGCATGTGAGCCCTGCACTTTGGAAAATTTTCAAAATGTCACGAAAATTCTTAGAGCTCCTGATTAAGTCCTAACCCAATTCTAATGCTCATATTGGGCCTCGAAGGCCCAATTAAGGGTCGTTCTGAATGATCTTGGTGAATGGATAGTGATTAACATGATATGTCTGTAAATGTTCTAAAAATTTCTGGTAACGCTCTGTAACCTATTCGGGCGATAGATATGGGTTAGGAGTGTTATATTTAGTGGTATCAAAGCTACGGTTTAGCCAATTCTTGAATTTGACGTAGCAAACACGAGTTTAGCTACACATGCCATTATATAAATTGTGATAGTGTGATGACTCTTGATCATTTTAAATGTTTTTTTCATATAGTAATGTCATCCAACCGAGCTAGAGCTGAATCCAAGGAAGCTGAGAGCAATGCTTCAGCTTTAGTTCAAAGAGTTGCGTCTGCATTTGGTAGTGAAAGGCTCGTGTCTGAGAACCGGGGTGAGGAGGAAAAACAAGCCTTCTTTCAATTGATGAATGAGTGGTTTACCGAGTACTTAAAATAAACTCCGTTGTACAACGACCTCCCCCACCAATTCCTCAACCGGTTCCCGAGGTACCACAGGGTGCTAAAATCGCTAGAATTGGTAAGCCTTTGATAGATAAAATCCACAAGCATGGGGCGGAAGAATTTAGAGATACCGCAGATGATGATCCAGAAAGGGCTGAATTTTGGTTGGAAAATACCATCCGGGTTTTTGATGAATTATCCTATACACCTATCGAATGTCTGAAATGTGCAGTGTCTCTACTGAAAGATACAACTTACCATTGGTGGAATACCATAACTTCAGTTGTACCGAGAGAGAACGTTCCATGGGAATTCTTCCAGGCTGAATTCAGAAAGAAATATGTTAGTTAGAGACTCATGGATCAGAAGAAGAAAGAATTTTTAGAACTTAAGCAGGGAAATATGACCGTATCCGAATATGAACGGGAATTTGATCGGTTGAGCAAATATGCCAAAGAATGGGTTCTAACAGAAGCTGAGATGTGTAAACGCTTTGAAAAGGGTTTAAATGAAGACATCAAGTTATTGATTGGAATTCTCGAAATAAGGGAATTTGCGGTGTTAGCCAATCGAGCACACAAAACTGAGGAATTGAGTAAAGAAAAGAAACAAGCTGAAGAGAGGCTCGAGTTTTTGGAAAAAGAATTATGAGTAAGTCACAATCATTTGCTTCTAAAAAATTAAAGAAGTATTATGATTGTGTTACCACCTCTACGAGATATTCTGGAAGAGAGCAGGGCTCTCAACGTTCTAACCCGAGGTCTTCATATTAGTCTGTGACCAATGTGGGTAGTGTTGGTAATACCAAACTGAAATGTAAACATTGTAACAAATTTCACCACAGGGAATGTCGGTCTAGAAGTGGAGCTTGTTATGGATGCGGGTCACTTGACTATTTTCTCAGAGATTGTCTAGAAAGAGTTGAAAAAGAAATAGAACCCGCTCCAAACATTAGTAATCCTATCTCAAAGGGGCAAACCACTCCGTCACCCCGACAATGTTAGTGATAGTCGAGGTACTACCAGGGATACAACAGTTAGATCTGAGGCACGGGCACCTGCAAGAACATATGCTATACGTGCTAGAGAAGATACCTCTGCACCAAATGTCATTACTGGTACATTTTCGCTACTTAATACTGATATTAATGCTTTGATTGATCCTGGTTCCACACATTCATACATATGTACGAACTTAGTGACTGTTAAAAATTTACTTGTTAAATTCACTGAATTTGTAGTTAAAGTTTCAAATCCCCTAGGCTAGTGTGTTATGGGGGACAAAGTTTGTAAGAACTGTCCGTTGGTGGTAAAAGGTTATTACTTTTCGGCTGACTTGATGTTATTGCCATTTGATGAATTTGATGTGATTTTGGGAATGGATTGGTTAACCCGATATGATGCAGTGGTGAATTGTAAGCATAAACATATTTTATTGAAATGTGAGAATGGTGAATTACTTTATCTTGAATCTAATAAATTGGATAGATTATTTAATGTGATTTCAGCAATATCATCACAGAAACATGTCAGAAAAGGTTATGTCGCTTATCTCGCATATGTGTTGGATACTAAAGTGTCTGAGTCAAAGATTCAGTCAGTGCCGGTTGTATGTCAATTTCCTGATGTATTCCAAGAAGAATTACATGGTTTACCACCAGATAGAAAAGTAGAGTTCTCTATAGATCTTGTTCTGGGTACAACACCTATATCTATAGCACCTTACAGGATGGCTCCTACTGAATTGAAAGAGGTGAAAGCACAGTTACAAGAATTGATTGACAGAGGTTTTGCTCGACCTAGTTTCTCACCTTGGGCTGTGCCAATTCTATTTGTAAAGAAGAAAGATAGATCGTTGAGGTTGTTCATTGATTACAGACAGCTCAATAAAGTTACAATAAAGAACAAGTATCCATTGCCTCATATTGATGACTTGTTTGACCAGTTAAAATGTGCCACTGTATTTTCAAAGATTGATCTCCGTTCTGATTACTATCAATTACAGGTAAAAGATTCAGATGCACCCAAGACAACTTTTAGAACCAGGTACAGACACTATGAGTTTCTTGTGATGCCATTCGGTTTAACTAATGCACCTGCGGTGTTTATTGAAAGATTTGAATTTGAGACAGCGCAAATGGCTTGAGTTATTGAAAGATTATGACCTTGTTATTGACTATTATTCGGGAAAAGCCAACGTGGTTGCTGATGCTCTGAGCAGAAAATCCTTGTTTTCCTTGCGAGCTATGAATACTCGATTGTCATTATCTGATGATGATTCAATTATAGCTGAGTTAAAAGCTAGACCAACATTTTTTCAGCAGATCTTTAAAGCTTAGAAAAATGATAGTAAGTTGTAAGCAAAACGGATACAGAGTAAATTAACTCCTGACTCAAAATTTCAGATCGGGACTGATGATTGTTTGTTATTCAGAGGCAGAGTATGTGTATCGAAAAGTTCAGAACTCGTACAGAAGATTTTGAATGAAGCTCATAATGGTAACATGTTCATCCTGGTAGCAATAAAATGTATAATGATCTAAAAAAGATGTACTGATGGCTAGGAATGAAACTATATATTTCTGAGTTTGTATCTAAATGTTTGATATGTCAGCAAGTAAAAGCTAAACATCAGTTACCTTATGGACTATTACAGCTGATTACGATACTGGAATAGAAATGGGAAAGAATTACTATGGACTTTGTATCGGGGTTACCCCTGTCTCCAAAGAATAAAGATGCCATTTGGGTGATTGTTGATCGATTAACAAAGTTTGCACACTTTATTCTGGTATGTATGGATTTTTCCTTGGATAGATTGGCTGAATTATATGTCTCTGAGATTGTCAGATTGCATGGAGTGCCTGTCTCCATTATTTCAGATAGAGACCCTCGATTTACATTTTGATTCTGGAGCAAATTACAAAAATCTCTGGGTACTCAGTTGCACTTTAGCACTACATTTCATCCCCAGACAGATGGTCAATATGAACGGGGTAATACAGATTATGGAAGATATGTTTCGATGTTGTATACTTGAGTTTGAAGGTAATTGGGAAACGTATTTGCCTTTAGTTGAATTTGCTTATAATAACAATTATCAGTATAGTATTAAAATGGCACCGTATGAAGCCTTATGGTCACAAATGTAGAACTCCCTTGTACTGGATAAAACTCAGTGAGAAAAAGTTACACAGAGTTGACTTAGTCCGTGAAACCGAAGAGAAGGTGAAAGTAATTTGGGACAATTTAAAAGCAGCCTCTAATCGACAAAAGTCCTATGCTGATTTGAAATGAAAAGAAATAGAATTTCAAATCGGTGACAAGGTATTATTGAAAGTATTGCCTTGGAAGAAAGTTCTCTGGTTTGGACGCAAAGGAAAACTAAGTCCACAGTTTATTGGACCATATGAGATTATAGAAAGATTCGGATCGGTTGCATATCGGTTAGCTTTACCACTAGAACTTGATCAGATTCATAATGTTTTTCATGTGTCTATGCTACGATAGTATCGATCCGATCCCTCACATGTTATCTCTCTGACAGAGGTAGAGATTCAACCTAATATGACATATAGTGAAGAACCGACCAAAATCTTAGCTCGGGAAAAAAAAGAGTTAAGAAATAAAAAGATAGCTTTAGTAAAAGTTCTTTGGCAACGACATGGTATTGAAGAAGCTACCTGGGAACCGGAGGATACTATAAGGAAGCAATACCCGAATCTTTTTACTGGTAAGATTTTCGAGGACAAAAATCCTTAAGGGGAGAGAGTTGTAACAATCCAATTTTAAATGAAATCCGAGCAGTAGTTTCGAGACCACAAATCCGATTCGAAAATAAAGTTTATTTTTATTTTATTTTACGGTCCATATTATGACAGATATGTCGTGTGAAAATTTTGATACAAAAATTTTATCAATTAAGTGTTTAATTACGAGGACTAAATCGCATAAAAATGCAAAAGTTGAATTCTAGTAGCTGTAAGGATTAAATAGCTATGGAATTCAAAACTAGAGGCCCTTATATGGTAATTAGACCATTAAAGAAAAGTATGTAGATTTTTGGTGACTCATCCATGGAAAAATTAGAAATAAGTAGGGACTAAATTGGAAATTAAAATAATTAATTAATTAAAAAGATGATAAAAGATATCATCTTATTATTCTGTCATCTTCAACCCCAAAATTATATGGAAACCCTAGGAGAGAGAGAAAAAACTTTCAAGGCTTAATTGGGTAAGTTTCCTTGTCCCATTTTTAGTAATTTTGATATTTTTGAAACCGAGATAGTCTAATCTATCTATTTGGGGGATTAATTTGAAAAGTTATCAAGATATGAAATTTGGGTCATGGATGAATATACTGAAAATTAGAAATTTATGGTAGAAAATGGAAGGTTGTTGATAGATGAACAATTTTTACAAAGTGATTTTTGATGAAAACATGATTTAGGGACTAAAATGTAAAGTTGTGAAATTTGATGAAAAATTCTAAATTTTTATGAATATATGTGCTATAAATTTTGTAATGGGATTTTGGTTAGGCTTGGAATAGGGAGTAAATTGCACAAGTTTCATTTTCCGAGCCTAGGGACGAAATGGGAATTTATGGAAAAGTTAGGGGCAAAATGGTAATTTTTCCTAGGACGTAAATTGAGTCCAAATGAGTATGAAATATGAGAAATTGATGATTAAAGCTATTTATATAGATCCGGACAACTCACATTCGAGGTTAGATCGCGGAAAAGAATAGGTTTCGGATTAGTAGATTACTTACGCGAACAAGTGTCGAGGTAAGTTCGTGTAACTAAATCGGGCATGTAAATATGTTTAATTGAATGTTGTGTTTGTATGGAATGTGACTTATATTGATGAACATTACTTGAATGCTATAATGAGAAATTTAATACATGCTTGAATGGTGAAAAAGGGTTAAGGCCCGATTGAATATTGGATTCCGATGAATATATGTGCTTTGCCGAAATGGATGAGGTCCTGCATTTGTTGCGGACGGGATTTAGCTCGGAGAAGTAATCCTATTGACCTCATTATAGTAAGGATTTATCACGGACGGGTAATCCTGATATAATACCTCTCGAGTATACTTATGATTAAGGTTTAGCCTAGACTGGTAATCCCAATCGTGCTCCTCTGAGCATACGTTATATAAAGGATTTAGCCTGGACTGGTAATCCTATTATACGATATGTGGCTCGAGAGCATGTTCCTTGGTTAAGCGCCCTAATGGGTACCCTTGAATAAGAATTGACGAATTATTGAATCGTATACCTCGAGTGTACTATTTGAGCGTCCATCAGAATTTCAATGATTCAACGGACACAATTCTTGACCTGTCATGAGAATTTTGAGATGAAATGATAATGACTTGAAAGAATATTGATTGATGAGCTCATCTATGTTTACTTGATTGATATGAAGATTTTGGTGACTAACATGTTTGATTGGATGCATGTGTTTAGGCAATTTTGCTAATGGATGGAAAACATGATATTGTATGCTTAGATTTAATAAACAGTATTGGTAAGTTTAGTTTCCGTTATACGAACTTACTAAGCATGTAATGCTTACTCTATTTTATTTTTCCCTATTTTATAGTGCTCGGTAGCTCGTGGAGGTTGGAGATCATTGGAGCATCTTCACACTATCTACTAGCTATTTTGGGTACTTATAGTAGAATCATTTTGGTATGATGGCATGTATAGGGCAACTTGGCCAATAGTGGCTTGAAAATGATGTTTTGTAACCTAGCCATTGGAATGGCTAGTAATGACTTATTTTGGTATGATTAAGTAGGCTATTGTGATATATTCATATGTGTTATGTTAAGTATATGTGATCAAATGATGTTAAAGCCTAAGTTAATCCAAGGTAAGTTTATAAACACATATGCATGTAATGGTATGCCATGATGAATGATGGAATTTGATTAAATTGAATGCTTGGAATGGTTGGATTGTACTTGTATGTTTTAGTGCAGGTAAATGGTAAATTTGGGTGACAAATGAGGCTAGGAAATGGCTTTATTTTATCCACACGGGCATACACACGGGCGTGTGTCTAGACTGTATGTGACACACGGCCCGGTAAATGGGCATGTGGTTAGGCCATGTGTCCCCTGCACCTTAATTTTGAGAAACAAAATGCTCAGAATTGAGCACATGGGTAGAGACACGGGCGTGTGTCTCAGCCGTGTGTGCTACACGGCCTAGAACACGGGTGTGTGTCTTGGCCGTGTGAAACCTGTACCTAATTTCAAAATGAATTAATTAATCACACGGGCGTGTGGCTTGGCCGTGTGCACAAGTCAGAGAGTTACACGGGGTCGAAACGGCCTCCAGCACGGGTGTGTCCCTTGGACCACACGGGCTTGTGAGCCCTTCACCTTAGAAAATTTTTGGAATGTCGTGAAAAATTCTTAGAACTCCCGATTAAGTCCCAACTCGATTCTAATGCTCATATTGGGCCTCAAAGGCCCAATTAAGGGACAGTTTGATTGATCTCGGTGAATGAATAGTGATTAACTTGAAATTCTGTAAATGTTCTGAAATTTTTTGGTAACACTCTATAACCCTATTCTAGCGACGAATACAAATTAGGGGTGTTACACATTTCACAATCAACCAATATATGTCATTCTTAGGCACTAATTCATGCATTTAACTACAATTATATACAAATGATTCATGTGCAATAAGCTCAATTATATACAAATGATTCATGTGCAATAAGCTAACTTCTAATGTAATCCAATCCAAACACAAGTATTCATACCTATATTACTAGGATAATTAATGTTTACAGTATTATGCCATTTCAACAATAATATTAACCATTTATAAGCTATTACAACATAACTAATCAATACCTACATTAACATTCTTAAAGAAAAAATAGATTTGGACTTAATTTGGTAACAAAATAGACATAACCTAGGTACATGCCAAACAATAAGTGAAAGCGGTACACAAACATCGTTGAGTCCAGGATCTTTGTTTGGATGCTGAAGTCCACGCTAAAGATGACAAATTGAACCTAACTTGTGCATGGAAAACAAACTGTACGCTGAGCAAATGCTTAGTGGTAGATCTATGATTCAAGATAATTTAAACAAATACAAGTTAATGCATACATCTAATTCATATACAAATTTCGTGCCAATCATCTTTCATTTCAATATAACACTTTATTCATGTTAGCATTTCAATATACAACATATTATCTTGTTATATAACATTCATTTCATAGGCAATTTAGTTTGTTTCTACTTGCTATATTGATAACTCTTGAAAAGATTTATATTTCATGCTTTTAGATCTAGTTAATTGTCTATACTTTGGTACATTTATTTGCATTTTCGGACATTTCATTAGTATTTTTCTTGTTTTAGCATTACATTAAGAGCTTGGATTGTACTTAAATGTTAGTTATTTTAATTACTTGTGAAAGGGTTGTGTGTGGTGGTGAATGGGTAGGTGCAGGTTGAGGAACAAGAAGTAAAGGAGTGAAGGTTTATCGAGGCAAAGGATTGGACAGTTTGTCAACATGAATGCCATGGCAATACGCGGAAGATGTCTAGTCAGCATTCAAAGTGAACCGATTTTAGGCCCAGTTGAACTTGTACCAGATATATCTACCTAAAAAAGAGGGAAGAAAATCATGGGTTGTTGGATTTACCCTAGGGAAACTAATTATAAAAGCCAAATTAGGAAAACAAGGGGGCGAACAACCAAAGGGAAGATCCTTAGGTAGAAAAATAAAAGGTAGCGAGTAAAAACAGTCCCTCTCAGCCACCACAGGACACTACGTCACTGGAGTGTGGGCTGGATAAGCGAAAGCTATCTTCCCAAAGTTCTTTCGTTATTTCTTGATTACTCTTCATGAATTGATTTAATGAAAAAAATGTTGAATGATACTTTGGATTTGAATTTTAATTGCCAACTCATGAGCTAGATCTCATAGGGTTGGGATTACTTGATGAAACTTTTATTTTATTTAATGACTGAAGCGTATATCTGCTTTAATACACTATTTCATTTAATGTTTTTTTTTTTTATAAAATTGCATGTTTGCAAACTCTAGACATAGATAGATGTACAACATGTTCTTAAATTAATCTAATTTTGGAAAAGTTAGGTTAATGAGATTGAAATTGAATGATATGAGTAAGTGTTCAACCGAATACTTACAGCAGCCTCTAAACATAGAGCATCATTTATACGGAAAGAAAACAAAACAATGCAAGGTTCTGTGTAGCAGCCTCTAAACATAGAGCAGCGTTCACGTGTGACATATATCTAATTATAATTATCACTTTTCTCTTTAAAATACATATATATATTCACATACTTCTCTTCTCATACCATATTTTAGGCCATTTTCGAGCCTATTGTCTCATTAATATGCAATCAGCCCCCAGGGCTCGTTTTCAATTTAAACCACACTTTGTATTTCCATAGCATATATCATATCGCATGTTGTTTAAATAATTCATTTTTTATAACCTTATTAACCAACATGGACTCAAAACAAATACATGAATCCGTCACCTCGGGTTTCCTAGCAACGATGACGCTATAACAATACATAATACCACCCCGGATTGCTCGACAACAATGGTTTTCTCAACTCAATCAATCTATCACGCCAGGTTGCCCGACAGTGATGACTCAATGCATAATATCTACTGTAACACCCCAAACCCGGCCTAGACGTTATGACCGGATCTGGTATGTCACATAAACGGGTTGTTTAGAAAACTGAGTGTTCGTTAAAACTTCGTATTCTTTTTAAAAATCCGAGCTTTGTTGTTTGTGAAATTCAAATTTGCTTTTATGGGTATCCTGAAAAAACGTTATTACTATTGTTTATGAAAACTTTGTTTTTTTCGTAGAAATCAGATTCAGCAATTTGCGAAAACGTGATTTTTTGAAAACAGTTGTCGACGTTTTAAGAAAACCCAGAGTTTAGTCAACTATAGTTTGAGTATAGCTGAAATAGAAGTTTAAAAGAAAAATGAAATCCAAAGGCCTTATTACAAAATATTAAACCCAAACTAAAGGAAAATAAAATAAAGATAAGTTAAAATCAAATGTATGAAGCAAATCCTAAGTATGGCCACCTCCGAGTCCTCCGCAGCTCCAAATCCTCTAATGCTGGGGATCACCTGCACAATTAAAGCAGAGGGGTGAGTTACGAGAACTCAGTGTGTAATCCCCTAAACGATCATTAATTGGGCCTGAGCCCATACGTAGCAGACTAAGCCGTAGCCCATACAGAAGCAGACTGGGCCGAAGCCCATACAGAAGCAGACTGGGCCTTAGCCCTATAAACATGATAGTGCAAAATGTAATACAGCCCAACCTAATAATCCATCCGCTACACACCACCCGTACCAGCCCAACACACCTGTGGGGATTTCTAAATCGACCCACCCATCCGCTACACATCAGTATGGTAGACAAGCTGCTCATTATAGAATTTGTGGCGGATCCACCAGAATAACAGAATATACGTGGCGTAGCCACCAAAATAGAATGTGGCAGAGCCACCAGAATACACTTCCTCTGATCATCAAACCCAACCCAATGCAATACGCCGTGCATGTCATTCTCAATCATTACACGTGTATGCAAAATGGCCATGTCAGTAACAATCATTTCAACACACATTAACAACTTATCAGACATATGCCCACAATCAATTCGGTTAAACACAGTCATACGATCATAGTCGAGTCATGGCACAAAATCAGTCATTTACCCTCAAGGGTAAAATAGTCATTTTACCCTATAAGGGTATTTCGATAATCTTACCCCTCAGGGGTATTTCGGAATTCTACCCTACAGGGGTAATTCGGTGATTTTACCCATCGAGGGTATTTCAGTAATTTTACAATTCGAGGGTATTTCGGTAATTTCACAAATTTGGGGTATTTCGGCAATTTTATAAACTGGGGGTATTTCGGTAATTTTGCAAACAAGGGGTATTTCGATAATTTCGCAAACCAAGGGTATTTTGGTAATTTTGCAAACCGAGGTATTTCGTTAATTTTGCAAAGCAGGGGTATTCTAAACAAAGATAACGATGCAAATAGGCCTAAGGCCCATTCTCGGCCCAAATGGGCCCACACACTCGTATGGCCTATTTAGCCCAAATCTAGCCACAGATATGAGATTCACATAGACCAGTCCAATATCTACTACACAATCATACAATTTATTCATATGGACCCACGGGCCCATTAGGCCCACTTGACCCCGTTCGGCCCATCGTGGCTCAAACAACATCAACCCACAAGAATACTCATGGTGGCCTCGACTATCGCGTCGAAGCTCCCACACATGCACTCGCACGCTCGTGTGGCTACCATCGTCGTGCGATCGGTAATTCGACATTTGCCGCTCTACAGCTAGAGTAGTGCGAAATACACACCTGATAGGAATCTGAAGCTACTAATCCGCGCTCCGAGCACTCCTATGCCCATCGCCAACCAGGTATGTTTACTCTCCTCATAGATTGTTCTACTTAAAGTCAACTTCTCACCTTCCCTCTTACTAGCTTTCCGATGTGGGATCCCTCCTTCAGCAGAGTTTAAATCTAACACAAACTCTGGCCGTCCAATCCGCAAAATAAATACTCCTTTGCTTGTCATGAGATTTGAGCCCAAGTTCCCTTGTAACATAATCCACGCTGCTAGCCACTTTACCAACTAGCTCCTTGTTGTCTCAAAACATGCGCAACTAAATAGAAGTCTATGGCCAAAGTCTAAAGTCCATTTAAAAAGAAAATCAAAATGCAAGCACCAAGACTTGAACCTTGGACCCCTTGCTTCTTTGTGGCTTCATTCCCTTGTCTCTAATGTGGCGCCATTTGCCACTAGACCACAACTCATTTTTGTCATTTTTCTCCATATTTTATTCTTAAAGCCTACCTATTAACTCTCAGGGTTTTATTCACCTAAAACCAAAATTTTCTTAAAGCCCAAGTTTGATCCCGGGACTTCATAGAAGCCCCCTAACCTTCCAAAATCACTCACCTAACAGGTCCAACTTGCATAAATGTCGTTCCCATGTTCTCAAAAATTTTAAACGCTCCACGCCTAAGGCCCAATGGCCCAATTCTACTAGGCCAAATTCAGGTCGTTACATCTACCACCCCAGATTACCTGACAACGGTGATTTTATTCAGTACTCTAACTCTATGGCATGCCAACTATATCCGACCTGGTCCGAACAACTAATAGGGTATGTCATTTTTTATTCATTATATATAGATCAATTTACAATTCAATAATAAAAAATCAATCAACATATCACAATTCCATACCATTAAGTAAATTCTAAGTTTTGTACTTTATTCAATTTAGTCCCTAACTCGAAAATCAATCTCAAACACATCAAATCAGTTCAAGTAATCCTCAATAACTCACCTCAGTACCATATAATGCAATATGTCATGGATGTAGAATAAATAAATTGGTCTCGAATAATAGAAATACAAACTAAAAATTCTGAGCTATTTACCTTTCAATGAATCTGGGTCGACGTTAGCAATTTGTTGCATAAAACCTTGAAGATTCGACCATGGAGTTCTTCCATTTTTCTTTTGATTCCATGGAGAAGATGAAATCTTCTCTCACTTCCCACCGAATGCTTATATATATATAATGTAATTAGTTTAGTTAATTAGGTAATTATATATATAATGTAATTAGTTTAGTTAATTAGGTAATTAACCTTAATTTAATATATAATACCTAGTTTAATTGATTTAATGGTAACAAGCTTATGTGGTCCACTTCCTAATGTTTAAACACGATATATTTGCTATTTTAAAACTTGGTTAATTGCAATTTAAGTCTTTTAGCTATTTTCTATTTAAAAATCTATAACGATTGGACTTTACAATTTAGTCCATAAACCTTAATTAATCACTAATTCGGCAAAATTACCCATCCAAAATCAAATTCACTACTATAATAACTCTGTAAACATTTTTATGAAATATTTACGGGCTTGATTTACAGAAAACTCCAACACAAGCTCATGTAATAAAGCTTGACAAAACATATAGTTCCTACAAGACCATCTGTTTTTCAACAAGAAATCAATTCCATGATTTCCAAAGCTTCTTTCATTTATATTTTGCTCTTCAATAACACACTTTTAGAGAAAGCTAAGTACATGTTGCTGTAAGAAAGGGTAAGAAAGGTTTGTTGTTGCATCTTTAGAAGAACAACTTCTTCTTCCTTTGCTTTGGTAACAACTTTATCAAGAACTAAAGGTACCTCAATCGCCTTCAATCGTTTGTTCCTTTGCTTTAAAAAGAGGGGAATGTTAGGTCTTTTTGTTCAAGCCATTTCACCAAAAACTAGCTTCTTAACTAGAACATCTTCATCCCAACTTCTATCAAATTTAGTGGTAGATGAGTTTGAATTTGTTTTTCAGACTATTCTCAATCTCTTAAAGGCACGCGAAACAGTAGGTGTTTTGCCGTTATCAGGCTTCTACATATCTTTGCTTTGAAACCCTTTCATGGTGGCATGTTGCTCTTCAATATCCTTTATCCCAAAAGAACATTTTGCCACATCATCAAAATTTAAAGACATGAAATTATTATTATACACTTCTCCATAGAGAAATTATGTTACGGACCTTTCCCACTACATTATTCATGGTCCTTTTCCAACTATTTAGTGACATTTCAACAATTTTTTCTATGTCCTTGACACATAATGTTGGAAATTTTTACCCTGAATCTTGAATATAGAATCCTGAACCCTAAACCCAAAACTCGAATCCCAAACCTGTAACCCAAAACCTTTGGACCTTAAATTCGAACCTTAAACCCCAAACCCTTAAATCTTAAATTTAAATCTTAAACCTCAAACCCAACCCCAGACCCTGAACCTTAAATCTCAAAACTCAAACCCTAAATTTGCAACTATTTCTTACTTTGGCCATTATCTTATTATTTATGTGAATAAAATTTGTATTTCAAATCCCCTTATTTTCGACATTTATGTGTTTAAAGATGGGAAGCATATCTCTTAATATATATTATATCATGTTTTAGTGTATAAGTTAGTAATGGATTGATTTTAATTAATATTTTTTAGTCACTTACATGATTTGTTTTGGGAAAAGAGAATAATTTTTTTTTTTTTACTTATTTTGAAGATGTCTTATTTTTATAAGACTTTTTACTCATATTTTAATTTAATATTTAAATTTGTATGAAGTATTTTATTTTATGTCTAACCATTGTAATATATATTAAATAAGTTTTTTTTTCTTATTTTATTACTTTCGTAATCACCAGTGGCATCATAATATATATTATAACAATATGAGGTCACACTAAAAGGAAATAGATAGTAATATTCACATTATAGTTTTCTTGATACATGACATTCCCCATTTGAACCATTTATTTAAAATTTGGGTAAAGTACTCTTTTACTCTTTGCTTTTTAACTTTTTTAAGTTATTCCATACCTTTTGTTTACTTTTTTTTAATAATTTTTTATATGTTAAATATAAAATTGATTTTAAATAAATTAACTTTTTATTTTAAGATTTACTTAATTGAATTAACTTTTAATGCTATTATATTAAAGTTAATGAATATTAAATTGCTAAGCTTAAAATATAATTTTAAAAAACACATATTAATATTATTTATCAACTTAAATTTATATTTTTCAAATATTATAAGGGCTAATCACATTTTTTTATTTAAGTAGAGTAATGATAAATATAAAATGACAGACAATCGAATATTAGCAATTTTGACCTTAAAAAAATTTAATTTAACAATATATAAAATAAATAATTGTAAGAAATTATTAATAATATTATTTAAATTATAATATATTACTATTAATAGTAAAACTAGAATTTTTTTATTATTAAATATTTTAAAATTAAATAATATTAATATAATTGATTTTAAATTAGTTAATTATTTTTTAAATATTTTGTATATGTTTAATTTTTAAAAAGTTAATTAAAATTTTTAAATAAAAATTTAATTTTATAAAAATATTGTAAATTTAATCTAAACAACCAAATGAGTCATGCCTCTAAAATAATAACAATATATATAATTTTTAATTTATATATAATACATAAAATACTAAAAATAATGAAATAAATATTTCCCAACAAATTGAAAATAAATTTTAAAAATTATGTGTACTTAAATAAAATTAAGATAGATGTAACGTAATAATAACAAAATTAATAATAAAACAAGTGTTATACAATATCTAAACAATAACAACAAAATAGTAGTAACATAACAGTGAAATGGTAGCAAAATAGAAAAAACAACAACAAGAAAATAGTATTAAAACAACAAAAAAAATAACATATTTTTTTGTCCTTTTGTGAATTTGGGCCAAATCGAGTCGAGCCCAGACCAAAAAAGTCTTATTCGAGGCTTGACCCGTTTTTTGAATGGACCTTTTTTTTTTTTTTCCAAATCCAACTTTCGAACCTATATTTTTATCCAAAGTCTCTCACTTTTTTCTCAACCTTTGGCCGGATGACTCCGTGCTGAGCAGGTCTAGGCATGACACAAGAATGGAGTCGTCGTTTACTTGGCAGCTACCTTATTTTCATCTGAGCATTTACTAAAAGAAGGTTTCCCTTAGAAGCCCTAAAATTAGAAAATTCTCTTCTTTTTTGCTGCTAGTATACTTCATTCTCTTTATTTTTTTAACCTAAATGGAAAAAACTAAAAGAGAAAACAAACTTCTCGAAGATATCAAAGAATAAGAAAATGAGAAGCAGCAAGAATGGTGGCAATGCTAATTTCAGTTGAAGATGTTGGATCGATTACTGTAACAGTTAGTGTTGATGTCATCCTTGATGATTTCCCAGACTCTCCATCAGAACTAAGAAAACAAGGTCCAAGCATTCTTTTGACAACTTGTCACCAAGGGTTTCAAACATGGTGCACAAACCCCACTTTGGAAGCCCTTAGAACCATTGGAGAGAGAGGAACTAGAGAAGACAATAACTAATTTGTTTGCAGAAGAAGAGGATTTCCAAGATACTCAAGAGGTTGCTTCTAAAGTTTTAGAAGATTTAAGTATTGATCTTAACATTAATAATCAGGATAAAGAGATTGAGAGAGAGATTGATGCCTTGGTACAAGAAGAAAATCAAGGGACTGGAGAGCATGCAGTTTCGATTGGTTAACAAGCTATCGAAACTCATGTTGAAACAACTGATGCGACAGAAAACAGAACATAAGATGTTTCTAAGCACAATGAACTAATGGCTGATGTTAAGGCCATTGAGCTTGAAGTACCTTTGGCTGCTAAGCATATAGAAGCAAAAAGGAAAAGAAAATAGCTGATGGAATCCACTGAACCAGTCACTGGATCAAAAAGGAAAAAGGAGCAAGATCAGAATTCGAGTTTAATACTATCCAGGTAAAACCATCAAGTCCTCTCGTTTTTAGAATAATATGCTACGAAAAAGATGAAAAACGATCTCTCAGGAAAGCTTTGTTAAAGAGAGAAACATAGATTATGTAGGTTTTGAAAAGGTTAGTCTTCTAAATCACTTGAATGCTCAAAACTTTATAACGTCAATCTCATATGCGAAATCTTTTGTCAAGGAGATATACAGTAGTTCTATTGGAACCTTTTGTCTCCTAGATATTTGATTGTAACATATGCCATCCATCACATGTTTGAACTTAGAATGTAAGACAAGATTGGCTGCAACTGCAATAGCACTAGAACTATCGCACCAAATATTTGGAGTATCATCAGACTTAATCTGTAGTTCTTAAAGTAAGGAAAGTAACCATGTAACCTTACTAGTAGCTGCAACAAGGCTCCTATATTCTGCCTCAACTGTGGAGCGAGAAACCACTTGCTACTTTTTAGAGCACCATGACACATGAGTGGATCCAAAGTAAACACAATACCCTGAAGTTAACCGACGATCGTCAAAATCTAGCCCCCAGTTAGCATCAGCATATGCAACTAGAGAAAGTCGAGTAGATGGTCGAAACATAATTCCAAGTCTAAGAGTTCCACACAAATACCACAAGATACATTTTAGAGAAGTCATATGAACCGTGGTAGGGTTATGCATAAACTGGCATATCCAGTTTACTGCATATGCAATATCGGGTCTAGTAATTACAACGTACTGGAGCACACAGCAACGCTCCTATACTCTGTCGGATCTTCTAAACGATCGCCATCCTCTTTGGAGAGAGTGTATGAGCTAACCATCGAAGTGCGGACACTCTTTGTATTGGTCGTTGACGCTCGAGCAAGAATATCCCATATGTATTTGGTCTGACAGAGATGAAGACATTCAGAGGAAGAGCGCCTCACCTCTATGCCGAGAAAATAGTGTAGATGACACATGTCCTTAAGCGAAAACTCATCATTTAACAACGAACAAACCAATCAATAGCAGTAGACACGCTTCCAGTAATGATAATGTCATCAACATATACCACAACATAGAGTGTGGAGTCAGTCTTGATCCGAACAAACAAGGAAGCATCAGACTTCGAGACAATGAAACCAATACAATTAAGGAACTGCTTCAACTTTACAAACTAAGTGCGAGAGGCTTGACGAAGACCATATAGCGCTTTCTTCAGACGACACACAAGAGGGTTGCCTGTCGAATCACACTGAACATAACCCAGAGGTTGTTGCATAAACACTTCAGTATCCAAGTTACCATTTAAAAAAGCATTATTGACATCTACCTATCAAAGTAGCCACCCCTTGGAAACAATAACGGACAGAATGACTCTAGCAGTGGCAATTTTCACCACTGGACTAAACGTTTCCTTGAAGTGAAGCCAGGAACTTGAGAACAACCTTTTGCTACTAATCGAGCCTTCATGCAGGCAATAGTGCCATCAGGGTTCCTTTTGAATTTGAACAGCCATTTACATCCGATGACCTTGCGATTTGGTGGTAAGGCAACCAGCTCCCAGGTAGAGTTACTAACAAGAGCATCATACTCAGCTTGAGTAGTCGCACGCCACTCAGCAGTAGATAGGGCTTCTTCAATCGAAGACGGTTCAACAGCTTCAATAGATAGAGCTTTCAGTTTGAAAATACTTACTTTAGCCTGTGTTACCATAGGATGAGTGTTGGTCACGGGTATGGGAGAACTCGTTTCACCAATAGATGAGGACGTATTGATGTTATCTAAGTACAAATCCTCATTATTTAACCCACATGGGTCATGAGGCTCAGGAGCAGCACCAGACTCATTACTTGCTGGCGATGAAGTGGTCATAGGTGGTGATACTTGAACGAGCTCCATAGATCGGGGTGATGAAGTGGTCATAGGTGGTGATGCTGTAACAGGCTCCACAGGTTGAGTTGGGACAGTCTGAACCAGGGGTACCATTGTTGAAAAGGGCGTACCAGAGGCTGTTGCCATTCCTCGTGAACCATGCTCAGAGGACAGAAACCTATTTTCATCAAACACAACATGTCAGGAAATGACTATTTTGCCATTCGGTAAGAGGCACTGATAACCCTTATGTTGAGAACTATAGCCCAAAAAAATAGAAGGTTGATAACAAAACTCCAATTTATGAGCAGCAAATGGTCGTAAGTATGGAAAACAGTAGCAGCCAAAAACCTGAAGATGATCGTAAGTTGGATCACATCCATAAAGAGCCTTAAACAGAGACTGACCTTTGAGAACCGCAGTAGAAAGGTGATTAATGAGATGAACTGCATAGCAGAAAGCATACCTCCAGTAATCCATAGATAGACCGGCTTGGGCAAATAGTAATAAGCCCATTTCAACAATGTGCCGGTGTTTGCGCTCAGCCACTCCATTTTGTTCAGAAGTATACGGGCAGCTCAACTGATGAACAATCCTTTGGGATCCTAGAACAGACGTGAAGGCCCGGTACTCGCCGCCCCAATCACTCTGAAACTGTTTAATGGACTTGCCAAACTACATTTTTATCCGCTATTGGAATCGAGTGAAGCACTCTACTATTTGAGACTTTTGACAGAGAAGATAAATCCATGTAAATCCAGTGCACATATCAATAAACGTCATGTAATACCATTTATTAGCACACGCAACAGACTCGGAACCCCAAAGATCAGAAACAATCAAATTGAAAGGTTGATACTCAGTGTTAGACATGGGAAATGACAGTTTATGCAATCGCCCTTGTTGACAAGCAATACATATACCATCAAAACAATATTTAGTAGATACAATTTTACATTTGTCTAAAACACTCTTAACTATGGACGCTGATGGGTGGCCAAGGCGGCTATGCCACAAAGTAAAAATCAGACACTCAACAGTCTTATTTTGAACCTTCGTATGAGCAACAAAAGGAGCTTCAGTGGACGGAGCAGTCACCACAAGTATGGGAAAATGATATAGTCTTTCACAAATGTGGCCCATCAGCAAAACTTCCCGGGTCACGATATCCTTAATAACACAATATGTCAGATAAAATTCAAAGAATACAATATTGTCATTAGCAAAATGTAATACTGACAATAGATTCTTTCGTATACTGGGTACACACAAAACGTTAGACAAACGCAGCAATTTGGACTGAGTAGGTAAAATACTACTACCAATCAACGAAATCATAGCAGGAGTCCCGTCCTCTATTAAAAGAGAAGATTTACCTGAGTACAGAATGGGGTCACGCAAGACTGACAGATCCCAGCAGACATGATGACTAGCACCAGAGTCAGGGTACCAGGATGTGGTACCAACGGGCATGGGAGTGTAGGAATCATTGTCACCACCGGTTGACTCAAATTGAGTAGTGTTAACATGAGACCCTGAAAAGTCTTAGTAATTCGAGGCATGTAGATCGCTTACCCAAGGTAGTCCAATACACGGGTCAGACCTCGAGTAAACCTGAGCTCAAGGTTTAGTGGACCACGGAATTGAAACACCACCAACTGGTCCAAAATTTGGCCTAATCCCAGGAGACGAGTCAACTTGGACATAATTGGACGTAGGCATATTGGGCACAATAGGAGCAGTTTGCCTAGCATTAGGAGACCTACTTACACACGGCCCATCACCAGTTGACATTCCAAAGCCATGCCCATTTAAATTTAGCCCACTTAAATTTGGCCTATTTGCGTGTGGGCTAGGAGCAAACTTAGAGGAATGTGGATGCACCATGTACTACCCATTTACATTTTGGTGAGAACCCATATTTGGCTGCCCACTTTGGTGATAACCCACATTCGGTCCACTTCTATTTGATGCACAAGGCATGGTAGGCCTACGTGGCGTGGACCCATATACACCATCATCATCATAATAGCCAACCACCAAGTGGTATTGACCACCATCACAAGCATTTTGACCATAGGAAACTCTAGCCAACTTTACTTGAGGAGGCCCCCATTCTTGAACTCCCTCTCCTTGCAGCACACCATGGATCAATGGAGCAAAATTCAGATCACATTGGTACGACACTATGGTAACTGACGGCGGTGCCTCCATGTCCTGGTAGTATCTGTAGTAGTAGAGTTGGGCATCATGATCAAATCTGCTGCAGATCTAACATTGAAGTCTAGATCTGAAATATCGTTCTTGACTACGACCGGACCCACGACCGCCACGGGCAGATCCCTCCTCCCCTTGTAATGCCGCTTGCAATGGCCCACTTTCCATAAGATTCACATGAACGACGACTTTGTGAATCGCAGGAACTTGTCTGTTCTCACACTCAACCAACGCATCCACCAACCGTTGAAAAACTGGAAGCATTGTTGACTAAAGCTCCAATTTTAGTGCAACTAGAACCGGGAAAGGAATTTGTGGTGTATAGCGACACATCCTTAAATGGATTGGGATGTGTGCTTATGCAAGAAGGCAAGGTAATAGCATATGCCTCGAGACAGCTAAAGCCACATAAGAAAAACTATCCAACTCATGATTTAGAGTTGGCCGCCATAGTGTTCGCACTGAAGATTTGGAGACACCATTTGTATGGCGAGAAATGCCGAGTATTCACCTATCATAAAAGCCTAAAGTATTTGATGACTCAAAAGGAGTTGAATCTATGGAAACAGAGATGGTTAGAGCTGATAAAATATTATGAGTTGGTAATTGAATATCACCCGGGTAAGCGAATGTGGTTACCGATGCTTTGGGTTGGAAATCATTATTTTTCTTGAGAGCTATGAACACTCATTTGTCAGTAACCAAAGATGGTTCGATTTTAGCCGAGTTGAGAGCGAAACCAATGTTCTTGCAAGAGATTTGTGAAGCCCAGAAAGGTGATAAAGAATTGCAAGCTAAGATAACTCAGTGCGAGACGAGTATAGAACCAAACTTCCAGATTAGTTCAGATGGTTGTTTAATGTTTCGAGATAGAATTTGTGTACCTAAAGATGAGGAACTTATTCAAAAAATTTTGCATGAGGCACATAGCAGTTGTAATTCTGTCCATCCGGGTAGTGTGAAAATGTATAATGACTTGAGGAAAATGTATTGGTGGTTAGGAATGAAAAGAAACATCTCAGAATTTGTTTCTAAGTGTTTCATTTTCCATCAAGTAAAAGCCGAACACCAAGTACCTTCGGGTTTACTTCAACCTGTGATGGTTCCCGAGTGGAAATGGGGTGTATTACCATGGATTTCATGTCTAGATTATCGTTGACACCAAAGAAGAAAGATGTTGTATGGGTTGTGGTTGATAGGCTAACTAAATCGGCTTATTTTATATCTGTGCGTACTGATTACCCACTTGAGAAGTTGGCCGATTTGTATGTTTATGAAATTGTGAGACTTCATGGGGTACCTTTATCGATCATTTCGGATAGAGATTTGAGGTTCACATCATAGTTTTGGAAAAAGTTACAAGATGCGTTGGGGACAAAACTGAATTTTAGTACTGCTTTCCATCCGCAAACCAACAATCAATTGGAGAGAGAATTCAGATTCTTGAAGATATGTTACGGTATTGTGTTCTCGATTTTCAAGGCAGTTGGGAAAGGTATTTGCCATTGGTAGAATTTGCTTACAACAACAGCTATCAGTCGAGTTTGAAAATGGCTCCTTATGAGGCATTGTATGGACAAAAGTGTCAAACGCCCTTGTATTGGTCCGAATTCAAGGAAAATCAGCTACACGAGGTTGACATAGTCAGAGAAATAGAAGAGAAAGTAAAAGTGATTCGTGATTGTTTGATAGACAAAAATCCTACGCGGACTTGAAAAGGAAAGAGATTGAGTTTCAAGTAGGCGATAAGATATTTTTGATAGTATCCCCATGGAAGAAAGTCCTCAAATTCAGTAGGAAAAGCAAATTAAGTCCACGTTTTATTGGACCTTATGAGGTGATTGAGAGAATTGGACCGATAGCTTATCGATTAGCTTTGCCATCTGAGTTGGAAAAGATCCATGATGTGTTCCATGTGTCTATGTTGCGTCATTACCGATCCGACCCTTCACATGTGATTGTACCGACAGAGGTTGAAATTCAACCTGATATGACTTATGGTGAAGAGCCGGTTAAAATTTTGGCACGAGAAGTCAAACAGTTGAGAAGTAAAAGTATAGCACTCGTAAAAGTACTATTGCATAGACATGGAGTTGAAGAGGCCACAAGGGAGCCCGAGGAGACCATGAGAGGCTAATACCCGAACCTTTTTACTGGTAAGATTTTTAGGGATGAAAATATCTAAGGGGGAGAATTGTAACAACCCGATTTAAGGGCTAGTCAGAACAGTGGTTTCGGAACCATTAATCCGATGCTGGAGAAATATTTTAATATTATTTTATGTGTTATAGCATGATTAGTTGAGTGCATGAAAATTTTGGTGAATTAATTTTAGCGATTGCATGCTTAATTTTGAAAAAAGGACTAAATCAGATAAAGTGCGAAAGTGCTATTGTACAAGCTAGCGGTGTCTAATAGTTATAGAATATTAAATTGGAGGTCCCTAATGTGTAATTAGGCCCTTAGCAATGAGATGGCCGACCATAGGGGACAAAGAAATAAGATGGTCAAAGGTTAGGTAGTATTTGGTGACTTAATTGGAAAAATAGAGTAAAATAAAAAGAAAAATCTTCATCTCTTTCATTCATACTTCTCTCCACCAAAAATATCAACAAAATAGAGGCTTTGGGAGCTTAAAAATTTAAGCAACTTATCCTCTTTCAAGTAAGTTATTTTGGTGGTTTTATTTGATAATTTTTGTAATTTTGGAACCCCTAAAGCTTAAGCTAGCTAAAGGGGAGACTATTTTGTAAAATGATTGAAACTTTTAGGTGTTTCCATGAGAGTTTTTATGTTGTTTGCTAAGTTTTTATGGAAGAAAATGAACCTTAGTGGGTCAAAGAACAACTTTTGTGAAAGGACTTTGCATGAAAACTCCTAATAGTACTAATTTGTAAAGGTTATAAAATAGATGATAAAGGTGTGAAATAATTAGAATTGTGAGTTGCTATAAGAGAGAAAATGAATTAGCTAGGCTTAGTTAATGAGGAAATTTGATAAAAATTGACTTACGAGCCTAAGGGCAAAATCATAATTTTGTGAAAGTCTAAGGGCAAAACGATCATTTTGCCAAAATAGGGATTTTGGGACGATTTGATTAATGTGATAATTAAATGAGTGAACTTTATCATTATAGATCAAGAAAAGCGGAGTCCGAACCTAGACCGGGGAAAAGCCAAGCTAGTGGATTAACTCATTCTAGCCGCCCACATTTTGTATATCGAGGTAAGTTGTACGTAAATAATGCAACATTATTGTGTTTATGCACTAAGAAATTGATATTGCATAAATTGTATGATTATTTCTATGAATAAGCATGATGAAGGTTGAGGTAAGGTATTGCCGGCTAAACTTTAGGAATAAAATTGGATACCCAAGCCATGACTTATGAGTTGATATGTGTGCTAGTGTAAGACCATGTCTGGGACATGGTGTCGGCATTAAAATGAGAGCTAGTGTAAGTGATAAATTGTAATATAAACATATTTTAATCCCACATTTAGCATACTTTTGGATGATTTAAGCCTTGAATTGTGGAATTTGGTGCTCTTAATCCTTTGTTTTCATGTTTTATACTTAGGAAAGAACCAGAGGATGAAAAGAACGAGAAACGGGCCTAAAATGGAGTAAATGGACCAAATCACGAAATTGACATGGCCTGGGCCCAAGATCACATGGCCGTGCCACCTTAACAGACCCGAACACGGCCTGACCATGATTCACACAGGTGTGGGCCATGGGCGTGTCCCTGTCGTGATAAAGAAAAGTTTCATTCGGATTCGGTACTTAGAGGCAAAGAAAGCCATTCCTAAAGCCTATATAAACACCCTAGAGGCCAACCTTCAAGGAGAGTCCAATTAGGCGTCCAGTTAGGCCAAAGAGCCGAGCCAGAGAGGCCAGAATTGTGGAATTTACTCGAAGAAAGCCAGTTGATTCATCTCAAGAAGCCGGAGTTATACTCAAAATGGAGGATCTTCTCTTCAATTCCTTCAGGGGGTTTTAAGGTTTTTCTTATGTTTTATTTTATATTTTCTTTTGAGATGTATTCTTTTATCATTATGAACTAAACCCCTTAAATACTTGAGGGGGATGAAACCTAAGACGGAACTTGTTATTGTTTTCTAAACTATATGATAAATACTTGATTTGTTCTTAATTATGTGTTCTTAACTCTGGTTTTGATATTTCAGGATATTGATTCAAGTATTGATGTGCTTAGGTGTGGAGCAAAAGTCCCTGTTTAAGAGTAGATCTCTAACATAATTAAGCGGAGTTGATCGCAACCCTAGAAATAGGATGACGAAAATCTGCCGGATTAGGGTCAAACCTAATATGGGAGTCCATAGATCGAGTTAATGCAATTCTAGGGGTTTTAATTAGAAAGAGATTTCAATTAATCAACCTAGGGTTAGACGTTAGTATCCTTGAAAGAGGTATTAATATAAATTAGGGAATCCTACGGATCAAGTCAAGTGAATAAATCGTCTGGTTCAACGTTAAATAACAAGTGAAGTCTAGGTGGATTCTTCCTCGGGTATTGTCTTAATCAATTGGTTTTTCCCACAAGTATTTTTCCAAATTCATCCTCTTTGTATTTGCATCTTTAGCTTAGTTGTTAGCCACTTTTATTTTAGGCTAAATAATAAAAAGAAAGTAAGTATTAGTACTTTTAGTTCCTTTAGGTTCGACAATCCGGTCTTGCCACTAAGCTATACCACTGTTCGATAGGTGCACTTGCCTCAATCGTTGTCATAGTTAGTTTTTAGGCTCGATCATTCTTTATATAAATTTTTAGTACTCTGATAAAAGATCAAGTTTTTGGGGCCGTTGCCAGGGAACTAAAATATTAAGAACGCTCAATTTTTATTACTTTAGCCCTTTTTATTTTTTCAATTTATTTTTATTTTTATTTTTCTTTTAACTTTGCTAATTTTTCTTCTTTTATTTGTTCTTAGCAGGTACCTCTAGTTTATGACTAGAAGGAACCCAACAGGACCCCTGATTTACGACAGTGATATTGAGGGTACTGCTCGCAGAAATCGTAGAGAAATAAGGCGAAGCTTAAATTACATAGAAGAAGAGCAAGAAGTCGAGATTAATACCACCGAAGAGATGGCTGAGAACAATCCGCTACCTCCAGAGGTGGCCAACAATCATGCTCCTCGAACTATGTATGATTATGCTAAACCTAATTTAACAGGAACTGAGTCAAGTATTGTTAGACCTGCTATTGCTGCAAATAATTTTGAACTGAAACTTAACACAATTCAGATGATACAACAATTGGTTCAGTTTGATGGTTTGCAGGATGAAGATCCAAACAATCACTTGGGGAATTTCCTAGAATTTTGTGATACTTTCAAAATAAATGGCGTTTCTGGTGATGCCATCCGTCTTCAGTTATTTTCCTTTTCTTTGAGGAATAAAGCCAAATAGTGGTTGCATTCTCTTCCACGAGGGTCAATTACTACATGGGAACAAATGACCAAAAATTTTTTATTAAAATACTTTTCACCGACTAAAACAGCCAAATTAAGGAATTATCTCTTCTTTTGTGTAAATGGATTTAGAAACACTTTACGATGCATAGGAGAGATACAAAGATCTATTAAGAAGCTGTCCACACCATGGATTACCCTTGTGGCTACAGGCCAAACTTTTTACAACGGGGTAAACCCTTCAACGAGGCAATTGATCGATTCAGCTACCGGTGGAACATTGAATAACAAAACACCTGAGGCTGCCTACGAATTCATTGAAGAGATGTCACTGAATAACTATCAGTGGCAAGTCACAAGGACCAAGCCAACAAAAGCAGCCAATGTTTTCAACCTCGACGCAGTAACCATGTTATCAAATCAGGTAGAACTTTTAAATAAAAAGATTGATGGCGTATGTGATTCTTTGCAGGTACATCCAGTCATGTAGTGCGATAAGAATAGAGGAGGGATGAACAACACAGATTATCCACCTTACAACCTGAGCGCTAAAAATGAGCAAGTTCACTATATGATAACGATTTCAAATATCAAAATAACCTTTAGAGTAATTCTTATAATCCAGGTTGGAGGAACCACCCTAATTTTTCATGGGGTGGTCAAGGAAATCAAAGACAACAACCCCCTCCAAACTTCCAACAACAGCCCTACCCACAGGAAAAGAAGCCGAGCCTTAAAGAGATGCTGACAAAATTCATAACAGTGTCAGAAACACGTTTCCAAAACAGTGAGACAACACTTAAAAATCAATAAGCATCGATTCAAGGGATCGAGAACCAATTAGGGCAACTCGCTAAGCTGATCTCTAAATGACCACAAGGCAGCTTGCCAAGCAACACTGAGACTAACCCAAAGGAGCAACTTCAAGCCATAACAGCTCACGATAGTGTAGGGTTAGATGAGCCTAAATTAAGCAAAGAGAATTCGATAGAAAACCGTAAGGTCGAGATAAGTCACAAGAAGCCAAAATCGGTAATTAAAGAGTACCAACCTCGTATATCTTATCCTGATGCGATGAAGAAGGACAACACAGACGAACAATTCGGTAAATTTCTAAAATTTTTAAAGAAATTACATATTAACTACCGTTTCTTGAAGCTCTTTCGCAGATGCCAGACTCAAGGAAATTCTTAAAAGAGTTGTTAACAAACAAGCGGAAGATAGACGAGGAATCACATGTGGAACTGAACACAATGTGCTCAGCAATGTTGCAAAATAAACTACCACGAAAATTAAAAGATCCAGGGAGTTTTACAATTCCATGTTTAATTGGTAGTTTATCTGTTGATAATGCTTTAGCTGATCTAGGGGCAAGCATAAACGTTGTGCCTTATAAAATGTTTAAACAAACTAGGTCTAGGGAAACCCAAACAAACTAGGATGAACATTCAATTAGCTGATAAAACTATTAGAATTTCTAGGGGTATAATTGAAGATGTTCTTGTGAAAATTAATAAATTTGTATTCCCAGTAGACTTTCTCGTTTTAGACATGGATGAGGACAATAGTATCCGCTTAATTTTAGGAAGACCCTTTTTAGCAACTGCTAGGACTAAAATTGATTTTAGCGCAGGTGAACTCATACTTTGTGTAGGTGACGAATCAATCAGTCTCTAGGCTCTTGACTTAGCTAGGACATCGAGTATTCAAGGTGAGAAAATTAATTTTATTAATAACCATTTGGTTAAACCTTCTTTTCGGGGAAGCACCACTAAGCAAAGACAGGCGAGCCAGACCCTAGACCTCATGCCAACAAAGAAATAACTCATGAGGAACGAAGGCTTCAGATCGATGAGCTAGACAAGTGGAAGACACACTTCAATGAGAAATTAGGACAACGAATTTAAAATCGGAGATTAGGTATTATTAGATAAGGCAGACCCTCGAATACCTCCTCCTAACCCTAATAAAAACAAAGAAATCTCTTTTAAGGTACTCAATGTTTTCCCATACAGAATAGTCGAGATAAGTAATCCTACATTCGGTACTTTTAAAGTAAACGCTACTCGACTCAAATTACATACTGATAATAGGACTGATAGCATAAGAAAGGACTTTCAACTCCTGAAACCACCATGAATGTGCGAATGAGAGGTAAGTCTAGCTTAAGACTATAAACGAGTGCTTCTCGGGAGGCAACCCGAGCACTAACCCTATTAATTTTTATATTTTTTATTGTTTCTTTAATTTTTCCTTTTTAGCACCTAACTATAAATTAACCAAGTGTAGATTTCCATACCACACGGCCTTGCACACGGCCATGGTCGTGGCCGTGTGGATGCTACAGATGTACATACTGACATGGAAGAGATAGTACGACACAGGATGAAAAACATCTTCAAGCCACGGGGCCCAACTGAACCCCACGGCCGTGCGATCCTGCAGTGGCAGACACTGTTTTAGCAACATAGGCCTGGCGACCTGCACATAGGCGTGGGAGAAATGAACGAAGCATAACACGGCCGTGCAACACGGCCGTGTGACTCGACACCCCCACGGTACACAGGCATGGGAACATACCAGACCTGAAATTTCTATTTAAACCACCCTCTCCCCTTCTTACCTACTCCCCACCCTTCTTTCTTCTTTACATCCCCTCTCCATTTTCATTCTTTCCTCCACTCTTCTAACTCTTGTTCTAACAATCATCCATGCCTAAGAAACGAAAGGATCCTAGCACATTCTCCCTTTGTAAGACCGATTTACATAAGTTCATGCTGGTCGCTTCATTAACTCGACAGGAAAAGGTCCTTTGAGTCCATTTAACTTCTCTTTTCATTTTCACTTCTCCTTTATTTTCCTTTTCTTTATTTTTCTTTTCTTTATTTTCCTTTTCTTTATTTTCCTTTTACTTAGTTTAGTCTATTCTATTTCGTTTTCTTTGATTTAGGTTCTAAAGGCTACTAGGGAATCACTACGACCACGACCATAGCCACCCCACCGAAGCCTTAGAAATCACACCCACCTTGCGAACCATCTAACAATAAGGACTCTTCGGCCCATTAATCTTTTCTTTTAATTTTATTTTACTTTCTATTTTTGTTCTCTTTATCTTTCTTGTCTTCAAATATATATTTAGTATATTTTGAATTATTATTATTATTTCCTAGCTAATTCTTCACGAGTTTCCCAATTTCTCCATCTAGTGCAGAGATTGTCGGCGGCCACCACTCTTCGACACTCCCAACTCAAGGAAGCCATCCAAATTCAGGAAGTTTCACCTCTCCCTTTCTCCTATATTTCATATATATCTTTTTATATTGAGGGCAATGTACATCTTAAGTGTAGGGGGTGAATATTTATTTCGAGAAATTTCTAACTTTCTGCATTATTCTCAAATCCCTGAATGATATCTTGTCTTTAAGTAATTTTCTCATATTACTAATTAGAATGAAATTTCCTGTGATTCATGATTTTTATTGATATGCTTCGAATTAAGTCATTGATAATTGTGCGGTGATGATTTAAACTTTAGGAGACTAGAGAATTATGCATGATGAGTCTATTTTCAAAAATTAAAATTTTATTAGGTTGTCTACCTGAATCTAATTATTACCTTGAAGTTTGAAATTTACAAAGTTGATATCAAAAACCCATAATTTTTGTGAGATATTGAGCCTTTTAGAGCATACATTCTTTCATGCTCACCTTGTGATTATGAGTGTGTCAACATTGAGCTGTTATTCTAGAACTTGCTTTGATTATACATGTCGAGACCACATTGATTTATTTGATATACTGAGATGATAAAGACACTTCACTCTACTAAAAAAAACTTACCCTCACAATTAACCCCTAGTGAACCCCTTTGATCCCAACAACCCTTTTTATTGACTCACCCACTAATATTAACGTAAAAACCCGGTCTGTATTCGTTATCACCATTCCTCTTGACCACCCTTATATCGAGATTTGATTTGATTAGTTGCCTAACTATAATCTTTATTTCAGTAGTTAAATTCATCCTTTCATTTAATTATGTGTTCTTAAAAAAAATCGAAATATATTTATTAGTTATATTTAAGAGGGCTTACATGTTTAAATTCCACATCTTGAAGAAAAAGCTCGTATTATTAGTATTACAAGTTTTTAGTTGATGTAATTATTTAGGATTAATTCATTTTTCTAGTTAGGTAAATTGTCAATTCAATCTCGATTCTAACCCTCTAATTCAGCCTTTATCCACACCTTTAACCCAAGCCCCATTACAACCCTTTTTAAAGACCTTTTGATTTGTGTATCATCTCATTCTATAGTGGTGAAGATTTGATTTTCAGGAAAGCCTATGGGATTAACGTTTCATGTTTAACTTTTGGAGTGCTTAATTTTGAACCTTAAACACTTTGAGTGATTTGAGTGAATCTTTAATGAGGATGTCAACTCTTGCCGATTTTAAATTAAGGGTAATTATTTAGGTAAAGGGAAAACACCTATGTTTTCGTGCTTCAAAAACTATGACTTTGATTGTTTGAATCTTTAGGATCTTTCTATTTAAATTATCAATGTATGAATTATCTTTGAATTATGATGAAACATTATTGATGAATATTATGAATCAAGGAAATTCATTTTAATTGTGAGTTGAGAATTTTGCTTGAGGACAAGCAAATGCTTAAGTGTGGGGGTATTTGATAAACCGTAATATAAACATATTTTAATCCCACATTTAGCATACTTTTGGATGATTTAAGCCTTGAATTGTGGAATTTGGTGCTCTTAATCCTTTGTTTTCATGTTTTATACTTAGAAAAGCACCGGAGGATGAAAAGAACGAGAAATGGGCCTAAAACGGAGTAAATGGTCCAAATCACGAAATCGACACGGCCTGGGCCCAAGACCACACGGCCGTGCCACCTTAACAGACCCGAACATGGCCTGACCACTATTCACACGGGCGTATGCCATGGGTGTGTCCCTGTCATGACAAAGAAAAATTTCATTCGGATTAGGGTACTTAGAGGCAAAGAAAGCCATTCCAAAAGCCTATATAAACACCCTAGAGGCCAACCTTCAAGGAGAGTCTAGTTAGGCGTCCAGTTAGCCCAAAGAGCCGAGCCACAGAGGCCAGAATTGTGGAATTTACTCGAAGAAAGTCAGTTGATTCATCTCAAGAAGCCGGAGTTATTCTCAAAACGGAAGATCTTCGCTTCAACTCTTTCAAGGGGTTTTAGGGTTTTTCTTATTTTTTTATATTTTCTTTTGAGATGTATTCTTTTATCATTATGAACGAAACCCCTTAAATACCTGAGAGGGATGAAACCTAAGACCATGTTTGGGACCTGGCGTCGGCATTAAAATGAGAGCTAGTGTAAGACCATGTCTGGGACATGGCATCGGCCTCTACATGTAAGCCAGTGTAAGACCATGTCTGGGACATGGCATCGGCAATGATAAGGGTGCTAGTGTAAGATCATGTTTGGGACATGGCATCGGCATTTTACTCTCTTGTGTAATGCTTGTGGGGTATCTTTAGGTATTCCGATTTGTTCAACGGGTAATTTAAAGATTTTTCAAAAATGAGAAAAGTTATGATCATGTTGTGAGTGATATAGGTACATAAATGAAATTCATGAGAAATGAACCCGAATTATGTTATATGATTAGTAAGGGTGCAAACAAGTAAGTTATGTCCTTAATTTCTTTCGAGAATAATGTACAAGTTTATAATATGTCATGAGAATGACAATCTATGACTATTGTTGTTAATTATTTACATGCGGCTTACTAAGCTCTATGCTTACTCTCTCTCTCCTTTCCATTTTCTTATAGGTCTGCCAAATTAGCTCGGGGATCAAAGAATCGGAGGCAAGATCACACTATCAAACTGAACTTTTGGTATAGTTAAAATTATCCTTTTGAGTATGGCATGTATAGGAACTCGATTATCTTTGTGTTATGTCATATTTGTTAGCCAATATGTGGCTATTAATGTTATTAATTTCATTTTGTAAATGGTCATTGGAAATTGGCCAATACTTGACAAGTTTATATATATTCAATAATGATGAAGTTCATAAAGTGCAAGCTTGTGTGGATGTGATAAACCGTAAAAGTAACATATTTTAATCCCACATTTAACATGCTTTTGGATGATTTAATCCTTTAATTATGTAATTTGGTGCTCTTAATCCTTTCTTTTCATGTTTTATACCCAGGAGAGCATCGGATGATGAAAAGAACAGAAAACGGGCCCAAAACGGAGTAAATGGGCCATATCACGAAATCCACACGACCTGGGCCCAAGACCACACGGCCTGGCCACGACTTACATGAGCGTGTGCCATGGGCGTGTCCCTGCCATGAGAAATAAGAGTTTCACTCGGATTAGGATACTTAGGGGCAAATAAACATATTCAGAAGCTTATATAAACACCCTAAGTATGACTTAGAAAGGGGGAGCACAGGGCTTCAGTCAGGGAGCGTCCAACTAGGCCAAAAAGGGCAGATTTGTGGAGATTTACTCGAAGATAGCCAGTTGATTCATCTCAAGAAGCCGGAATTATAATAAAGACAGAGGATCTCTCCTTCAATTCCTTCAGGGGGTTTTAGGGATTTCTTATGTTTTGTTTTATCTTTTCTTTTGAGATGTATTCTTTTATTATCATTATGAACCAAACCCTCAGATACTTGAGGGGGATGAAACCTAAAATGAATCTTGTTATCGTTTGCTGAACTATATGATAAATATTTGACTTGTTCTTAATTATGTGTTCTTAATTCTTGTTTTGATATTTCCGGGATATTAATTCAAGTGTGATGTGCTTAGGTGGAGGAGCAAAAGTCCCTGCCTAATAGTAGATCTAGCATAATTAAGCAGAGTTGATCGCGCGCCTAGAGATAGGGTGACGAGATTTTGCCGGATTAGGGTGAAACCTAATATGGGAGTCCATAGATTGAGTTAATGTGATTCTAGGGGTTTTAATTAGAAAGAGATTTCAATTAATCAACCTAGGGTTAGACGTTAGTCGCCTCGAGAAAGGGATTAATATAACTTAGGGAATCTTACGGATCAAGTCAAGTGAATAAATCGTCTGGTTCAGAGTTAGATAACAAGTGAAGTCTAGGTGGATTCTTCCTTGGGTGTCGTCTTAATCAATTGGTTTTTCCTAAAAGTTATTTTCCCAATTTCATTCTTCTTTGTCTTAGAGTCTTTAGATTAGTTTTTAGTCAATTTTAGATTAGATAAACAATTCCCTTAATTCTTAGGCTAAATAATAAAAAGAGAGTTAGTATTAGTACTTTTGGTTCCTTTGGGTTCGAAAATTCGGTCTTGCCTTAACTATACTACTGTACGATAGGTGCGCTTGCCTCAAATCGTTGTCATAGTTAGTTTCCAATTTCGATCATTCTTTATATAAATTTTAAGACTTTGGCATCGCATAAAACAACGACCAAGTTTTTGCACTGTTGCCGGGGAACTGAAATATTAAGAACGCTTAATTTTTATTACTTTAGCCATAATTATTTTATTTTTGCAATTTACTTTTATTTTTAACTTTTCTAAATTTTCTTCCTTTTGTTCCTTTCAGGTACCTCTAGTTTATGACTAAAAGGAACCCGACAGGACCCTTACTTTACAATAGTGATATTGAAGGTATCGTCTGCAGAAATTGCAGAGAGATAAGGTGAAGCTTATACTACATAGAAGAAGAGCAAGAAGCCGAAATAAATACTACAGAAGAGATGGCTAAAAATCATCAGCCACCTCCAGAGATGGCCGAACATTAGGCTCCATGAACTATGTATGATTATGCTAAACCTAGTTTAACAGGAACTAAGTCAAGTATTGTTAGGCCTACAATTGTTGCAAATAATTTTGAACTAAAACCTAACACTATACAGATGATACAACAGTTTGTTTAGTTTGATGGTTTGCAGGATGAGGATCTTAACACACACTTAGCGAATTTTCTAGAATTCTGTGATACCTTCAAGATAAATGGCGTTTCTGATGATGCCATCCGTCTTCGGTTATTTCCCTTTCTCTGAGGAATAAAGCTAAACAGTGGTTGCATTCTCTTCCACGAGGGTCAATCACTACATGGGATCAAATGACCAAAAAATTTTTATTAAAATATTTTCCGCTGGCCAAAACAGCCAAGTTAAGGAATGATATCTCTTCTTTTGTGAAGATGGATCAAGAGACACTTTATGATGCATGGGAGAGATACAAATATTTGTTGAGGAAGTGCCCACACCATGGATTACCTTTGTGGCTACAAGTCCAAAATTTTTACAATGGTGTGAACCCTTCAACAAGGCAACTAATTGATTCAGCTGTAGGCGGAACTCTGAATAACAAAACTCCTGAAGCAGCCTACGAGTTTATAGAGGAGATGCCACTTAATAACTATCAGTGGCAAGTTACAAGGACAAGGCCAGCTAAAGCAGCCGGAGTTTTCAACCTCGACGCAGTGATCATGCTATCAAATCAGGTAGAACTGCTAAATAAAAATTTGATGGTTTATATGATTCTTCGCAGGCACATCCTGTTATGTAGTGCGAAACAAATGAAGGAGTGGCGAATCCTGAGTACCCACCCCACGGACAGGGCATGGAAAATGAACAGATAAACTATATGGGTAACAATTTTCAATCTAACAATAACCCTTATAGTAATACCTATAATCCAAGTTGGAAGAACCATCCCAATTCCTCATGGGGCGGTCAAAGAAATCAAAGGCAACAACTATCCCAAAACTTCCAACAATAGCCCTACCCACAGGAAAAGAAGCCAAACCTTGAAGAGATGCTGACAAACTTCATAGCAGCCTCAGAAATACTATCTCAAAATACAGAAACATGTTTCCAAAATATAGAAGCAATACTTGAGGCATTGACACAAGAGGTCAAAGATCAAATCGGGCAACTTGCTAAGCAGATCTCTAAGAGACCACAAGGAAGACTACCGAGCAACACCGAAACTAACCCAAGGGAGCAAATTCAAGCCATAATAGCTCAAGATAGTGAAGGGTTAGACGAGCCTAATTCAAACCAAAAGAATACGGTAAAAGAAGATATGGTTGAGGTCAATAACAAGCCGAAACCGGTAATCAAAGAGTACAAACCTCGCATACCATATCCTGACGCAATAACGAAAGACAACACAGAGGAACAGTTTGGTAAGTTTCTAAAACTTTTAAAGAAATTACATATTAACTTACCATTTCTTGAAGCCCTTTCACAGATGCTAGATTCCAGGAAATTTTTAAAGAAGCTATTGACAAATAAGCGGGATAGACGAGGAATCACATGTGGAACTGAATGCAGTGTGCTCAGCAATGTTGCAAAATAAACTACTACCGAAACTAAAAGATCCAGGGAATTTTACAATTCCATGCTTAATTGGTAGTTTATCTATTGATAATGCATTAGCTGATTTAGGGACAAGCATAAATGTGATACCTTATAAATTGTTTAAACAACTGGGTCTAGGGAAGCCCAAACAAACTAGGATGAGCATTCAATTAGCTGATAAAACTATTAGAATTCCTAGGGTATAATCGAAGATGTACTCGTGAAAATCGATAAATTTGTATTCCCAGTAGACTTCGTCGTTTTAGACATGAATGAAAACAACACAATCCCCTAATTTTAGGAAGACCAACTGCCAGGACTAAAATTGATGTCGACGCAGGTGAACTCATACTTTGTGTAAGTGAGGAGACATTCACTCTTCAAGCCCTCGACTCAGCTAGAACATCAAGTAACCAAGGTAAGAAAGTAAATTCTATTGATAACCATTCGGTTAACCCTTCTTTTCAGGAAGCACCACAAAAGAACACAACTGAGTCCGATCCTAGACCCTATGCCAACAAAGAAATAGCCCACGAGGAACAAGGGATTCAGATCGATGAACTAGAAGAGGGGAAGACGCACCTTAAAGAAGAACTAGGAATACCTGAAGCAGAACCAAGGCCACCCTACGAGACAAACAAATTCAAAATTGGAGATCAGCTATTACTAGATAAAGCAGACCCACGAGTGTCCCCTCCTGATCCTAACACCAGCAAGGAAATCCCTTTCAAGGTAATAGATGTTTTCCCGTATGGAACGATTGAGGTAAGTCACCCTATGTTTGGCACTTTGGAAATAAACGCTACTCGTTTTAAACTCTATCATGATAATGGAACTTCTAGCATGAGGAAAGACTTTCAACTCCTCGAACCACCATAAATATGCAAATGAGAGTAGAGCCTAGCTTAAGACTATAAACGACCGCTTCTCGGGAGGCAACCCGAGTACTAATCCCACTAACCTCTCCATCTTTATTTTACCTTATTTTATTTTATAGCATCTAACTGTAAACTGACCAAAAACGCATATTCATAAACCACACGGCCTTGCACACGGTCGTGGCCGTGGCCGTGTGGGTACACCGAATCTCTATACTGACATGGATGGTACGAGTCAGAACGAATTATATCTTCAAGTCACGGACTCCAAATACCACACCACGGCCGTGCGATGCAACCGTGGCCGACACTGTTAGATCACACACGGGCGTGGCACCTCACCCATGGGCGTGGGAGTAACGAACAAAAGCACAACACGGCCATGCGACATGGCCGTGTGAATCAACACGCCCAAGGTACACGGGCGTGGGACATATCATACATAAATTTCCTATTTAAACCACCCCCTCTTCAAACCTACTCCCCATCTCCCTTTCTCCATATCATTTTTCTTCTCCTTTTCAGATCTCTAACATCCCATATCATTTTTCTAATGGCCATTGCGAAGAAGCGGAAGGATTCAAGCATAGTCCCCCTGTAGGAGACCAGTTTAAATAAGTTCATGTCAACCGCTTTATCCAAAGACAAGTCAAGGATCTTTGAGGCCATTTAATTTTTCTTCTTCTCTACTCTTCTCCTTTATTTTCCTTCTCTTTGACTATCTTATGCTTAATTTAGTTTATTTTATTTTAGTTTCTTAATGTCAGGTTCTTCAGGCTACTAGGGAATCACACCGGAACCACGACCACCGACTCACTACAGCCTTAGAAGTCACACCCACCTCGCGAACCATCCAACAGTAAGGACTTTTTGATCCATTCATCTTTTATTCTAATTTTATTTTACTTTCTATTTACTTTCTATTTATCTTTCTTGTCTTTAAATATATATTTAGTATGTTTTAAACTCTTATTATTATTTCCTAGCTAATTCTCTATGAGCTTCCCAATTTCTTCATCAGCGGAGAGCTCGGTAGCAGCTACTACACCTCGGGACTCCCAACTCAAGGAAACCATCCAAATTCAGGAAGTTTCATCTCTCCCTCTCTCCTAAATTTCATATACATCTTTGTACATTGAAGGCAATGTACATCTTAAGTGTGGGGGGATGAATATTTATTTCGAGAAAATGCTTAACTTTTTGCATTATTCTCAATTCCCTGAATGATATCTTGTCTTGAAGTAATTTTATCATATTATGATTAGAATGAAATTTCCTTTAATTTATGATTTTTATTGATGTGTTTTGGATTAAGTCATTGATAATTGTGCATTGATAATTAAATTTGAAGGATACTAGAGAATCAAGCATGATAAGTCTATTTTTCAAAAAAAAATTAGGTTGTCTACCTGAATCTGAATATTACCTTAAAGTTTGAAATTTACGAGGTTGATATCAAACACCCATAATTTTTGTGAGACTTTGAGCCTATTAGAGCATATATTCTTTTTCTTGCTCACTTTATTTATTATGAGTGTGTCAACATTGATTTGTTATTCTAGAACTTGCATTGATTATACATGTCGAGACCACACCTATGATTTGATATACAAGAGATGATAAAGGCACCTAGGTTTTATCCCACTCACTCCACTAAAAACCCTACCATCATAATTAACCCCTAGTAAACCCCGTTGATCCTAACAACCCTTTTTATTAACTCACCCACTAATATTAACCCAAAACCCTTTGTATTTGTTATCACCATTCTTCTTAAATACCATTTTTGTCGAGATTTGATTTTGAGCAGTTACCTAACTATGCTCTATATTTCAGTTGTTAAAGTTCGTTATTTGTGACTTGTTATTAAAAAAACGAAGTATATTCATTATTAGTTCTACTAAGTGAGCTTACATTTCAAATCTTAAAGCTCGTATTGTTAGTTTTCAATTGATTAGTTCATTTTTTTCTAGTTAGGTAAATTGTCAATTCAATCTCGATTCTAACCCTCTAATTTAGCCTATATCCACACCTTTAACCTAAGCTCCGTTACAACCCTGTTAAAGACCTTTTGATTTGTGTATCATCTCATCTTATAGTGGTGGAGATTTGATTTTCATGCAAGCCTATGGGATTAACTTTTCATGTTTGACTCTTGAGTGCTTAATTTTGAACCTTAAACACTTTGAGTGATTTGAGTGAATCTTTAGTGAGGATGTCAACTCTTGTCGATTTCGAATCAGAGGTAATTGTTTAGGTAAAGGGAAACACCTAAAATTTTCAGGGCTATGAATGTATGACTTTGATTGTTTGAATCTCTAGGACCCTTTGAGTTGAATTATCCATGTATGAATTATCTTTAAATTATGATGAAACATTATTGATAAATTTTATGGATTGAGGAAGTTTGTTTTAATTATGACTTGAGAATTTTACTTGAGGACAAGCAAAAGCTTAAGTGTGGGGGTATTTGATAAACTGTAAAAGTAACATATTTTAATCCCACATTTAACACGCTTTTGGATGATTTAAGCCTTTAATTATGTAATTTGGTGCTCTTAATTCTTTGTTTTCATGTTTTATACCCAGGAGAGCACTGGATGATGCAAAGAATGAAAAACGGGCCCAAAACGGAGTAAATGGGCCATATCACAAAATCCACATGACCTGGGCCTAAGACCACACGGCCAGGCCCAATTCAATAGGTTCGAACATGGCCTGGCCACGACTTACACGGGCGTGTGCCATGGGCGTGTCCCTGCCATGAGAAAGAAGAGTTTCACTCGGATTAGGATACTTAGGGGCAAAGAAACATATTCAGAAGCCTATATAAACACCCTAAGTATGACCTAAAAAGGGGGAACTCAGGACTTTAGTCAGGGGGCGTCCAGCTAGGCCAAAGAGGGCAGATTTGTGGAGATTTACTCAAAGATAGCCGGTTGATTCATCTCAAGAAGTCAGAATTATACTCAAGATGGAGGATCTCTCCTTCAATTCCTTCAGGGGGTTTTAGGGATTTCTTATGTTTTGTTTTATCTTTTCGTTTGAGATGTATTCTTTTATTATCATTATGAACTAAACCCTCAGATACCTGAGGGGAATGAAACCTAAGATGAATCTTGTTATCGTTTGCTGCACTATATGATAAATATTTGACTTGTTCTTAATTATGTGTTCTTAATTCTTTTTTTTTGATATTTTCGGGATATTAATTCAAGTGTGATGTACTTAGGTGGAGGAGCAAAATTCCCTACCTAAGAGTAGATCTAGCATAATTAAGCGGAGTTGATCACGCGCCTAGAGATAAGGTGACGAGATTTTGCTGGATTAGAGTGAAACCTAATATGGGAGTCCATAGATCGAGTTAATGTGATTCTAAGGGTTTTAATTAGAAAGAGATTTCAATTAATCAACTTAGGGTTAGACGTTAGTCGCCTCGAGAGAGGAATTAATATAACTTAGGGAATCTTACGGATCAAGTCAAGTGAATAAATCGTCTGGTTCAAAGTTAGATAACAAGTGAAGTCTAGGTGGATTCTTCCTTGGGTGTCGTCTTAATCAATTGGTATTTCCTAAAAGTTATTTTCCCAATTGCATTCTTCTTTGTCTTAAAGTCTTTAGATTAGTTGTTAGTTAATTTTAGATTAGATAAACAATTCCCTTAATTCTTAGGCTAAATAATAAAAAAAGAGTTAGTATTAGTACTTCTGGTTCCTTTGGGTTGACAATCTGGTCTTACCTTAACTATACTGCTGTTCGATAGGTGCGCTTGCCTCAAATCGTGTCATAGTTAGTTTCTAGGTTCGATCATTCTTTATATAAATTTTAAGACTTTGACATCACATAAAATAACGATCAGGATGTCATGATTTTGGGTTCTTAAAAGTGCCTTATGGTCATGATGTATGTTGAATCGAATTGATATAAGTGTGGTTGCGTTGTAGGGTGGCAATTGGCTTGGTAGATAGCCTTACAATTGTCCATACGGGTAGACATACGGGCGTGTGTCTATGCCATGTGTGACACACGGTCAGCCCCATGGGTGTGTTGATAGGTCGTGTGTCCCCATGTATGCTAGGTTGGCAAGTCAGAATACTCAATAGTAAACACACACGGCCGGGTGAGACACGGCAGTGTGTGTCTCAAATGTAGGAGACATCGCCTAAGACACGAGGCATGTGCCTGTGCCGTGTGAAGTCGCGTTTTTGAAATTAGGAATTTAATTCTACACACAGCCTAAGGACATGGGCGTGTGCCTTGGTCGTGTGACCTTAATGAGATATGACGTCATAAACAAAATGTCAAGGTTTTCACACACGGGCAAAGACACAGGCGTGTCATGGCCATGTGAGGGACACGAGCTATGGACATGGGCGTGTGTCAGGCCGTATGAAAACCCTTGTAGGTTTGAATTGGAAAAATAAATCCACACGGGCATGTGATATGCCACATGAGCGTGTGGCCCTATTTTGAGATAAAATTTTCTAAGTGTATGTAAGATCCTGGTTTAGTTCCAAACCATCCTGTATGTACGTTTAGGTTCTCGTAGACCCATAATAGGGATGTTGTGAATGTGAATGAGAAGTTTCAAGTTGAAACGAAATTTTATGACCTGATGTCATATGTTTGAGCAAGTTAAGTTCGGTAATGCCTCGTATCCGGTTCCGGTGTGGAATAGGGGTAAGGGGTGTTACACCACTCCTGTGTCGTGGTGCTCTAAAAAGCAGTAAGTGGTTTCTCGCTCCACGGCTAGGCAGAATATAAGAGCCTTGCTACACCTACTAGAGAGGTTACCTGGTTATTTTCCTTACTTCAAGAACTACAAATTAAGTCTGATGATACTTCGAATATTTGGTGCGATAGTTCTAGTGCTGTTGCAGTTGCAGCCAATGTTGTCTTACATTCTAAGTTCAAACATGTCGAGCTCGACCTATTTTTTGTTCGTGAGCGAGTTTTGGATAGGTCTATTTTGGTTGGTGAATTTCCTGCCTTTGATCAAGTAGCGGATGTTCTAACTAAACCATTGTCAGTAACGGTTTTTACTCAGTTTAGGAATTCTCTTCGAGTCTTGCCCGTCGAGAAGATGGGTGAATGTTAAAGTTAGTAATTTCTAACAGTCTGGTTTCGACCCTAATCAGAACAGTTTCGAGACCACAAATCTAAGTAAAAAAATAATTAAATATTATTTTCTGTGTTTATAATGTGTGAATTGATATCTATGAAATTTTCGTGATTTAATTTTATCGTTTGAGTATCTGATTTAATAAAAGGACTTAATCGCGTTGCTAACTATTTGTTAAAGTACTAAATTGCTTTGTTCTTTTAATAGGAGGTTTTTATGTTGCAATTTTACCATGGAACAAAGTGATGGACGGTAATAGGCTTTATTTATAATGTTTTTATATTAATTTATAAAGGTTAGTATGGTAATTTAGTAAATTAATTAAATATAATAAAACATAAAACAAAAACCATGCATGTTCATCTTATCATTTTTGCCGAAACTAAAAGAAAGAAAGAAGAACAAGCTTCATTCAGCCATATTGAAGCTTGATTAAGGTATGTAACTAGCTCGATTTTTGATAATTTTTATGTTTTTGAGATCGTTGCTACGAAATTTAGAAAGCCCATGCTTTAATTTTTGATTTTGATGAATATTTTAAGTTAGGCTATTGATTAATTTATGAGCTTTGGGATGTTAGACGATGGATTATGAAAGATATGTTTTGGATTAATATGTTTTGTATTGGAAATTTTGATGAATTTGAGTAATTAAGGCTAAATTGTAAAAATAATAAATTGAGGGACTAAAATGTGAAATAAATGAAATGTATGGATTTGTATGAACATGGGGTAAATTCAGCTTAAGCATGAAACATTGAAATTTTGCATATTTTGTGTTTTATGCAATAGGGACTAAATTGTGAAAAGTGTAAAATATTAGGGGCAAAATGGTAATTTGCCCATTTATGTGTTTTTAGACTAAATTGAATAAAATTGTGTTTGAATAAGTTTAATTTGAACATGTTTAGATCAAGAACCAAAGAAATCGGACTTGGATCGGGGGAAAACAAAAATAATTTAATAACCGTTTTATTTCGTCCGTCGATATCCAAGGTAAGTTTATAAGCAAAAAAATGCTGTTAATTTTGAATATATGTGAACTTTATATGCTGAATTGAATTTTGTGAATGTATATAAGTGATGGCCAAATGTCTATATGCTTGGGAGCAATGTTTACGAGATCAATTCGATCGAGTTACGATGTCCGAAAGTCCCGTACGAACCTTAGGAATAGCTAGGATACATATGCCATTGCATAGGATTCCGTTATGTGTTATCGTGTAAGACCACGTCTGGGATATTGGCATTGACTTGTGACTTACATGTAAGACCCTGTCTGGGACTGTGGCGTCGATATGTGATTACATGTAAGACCACGTTTGGGACGTTGGCATTGTACGAAATGTTCGACTATCTGAGTATCCTTTTTAATTCTGAATGGTTCAACAGGCAATGATAATTTAAGATCGAGTGTAAAATTGAGTTAAAAGGCTCAAGTATGTACTATACCAAGTTATGAAAATATGGTAAGTTAGATGTTTGAATTGATGATATAACGTTATATGTTAATGTGAACTATGTGTATGTATATGTGAATGTATATATATTCGGCCAAATGATGTATTTGTGTTGTAGAAAGTAAAGGTTAAATATACTAATGTTCAAATAAGTATTTGGCCAAAGGAAAATTTATGCAAAATTTATATGTTTTGATATATGAAATTATAAGTTGGAAATGTATATGAATTTATGATGGTTTATTTCGGTTTAGCAAGATTAAATTATGTATATGATTAAATGTCTCTTTTGCTTATGACTTACTAAGTTGTGAAAGCTTACTAAGTTGTGAAAGCTTACTGTGTGTTTGCTCTTTGTTTTATAGATTTTAGAAGTTGGTTACGAGCTTAGGGATCGTCAAAGAAGTCTATCACACTATCGATTGTCTTTGGTATTTTATTAAGTTTGAATTCGAACATATGGCATGTATAGTCTAGTTAATATGTTTAATTTTGGGATATGTATATATAAGCCATGCGAAAATGGCTTATTTTTTTTTTTGTTCAGTTTGGTTTTCATTTCAAATGATATAAATGTTTGGTTTTGGTCATTTGATCATGGTATATGTGTGTGTGTGTGTGTGTGTGTGTGTGTGTGTGTGTGTGTGTGTGTGTGAATCAAGCTTGATATGTTTTGCTAAGGATATGTTATGTGTTTCGGTATAAGGTGAGTTTAGTTAAAGCATATAGGTGAAGTGAGTTTGGTATAATATGTTAATCTTTGAATTTAATCATGGTATAAGTCAATTGGGAAGTAATGTCATGTATATATGTATATTGTGATATATGGTTTAGTCTTTGGGAAGACATATGCACAAGTTTGTAATAGGAAAATATGCATGTTTTTGGTCTTTTAAAATGATATATAGTTTTCTTTTAAATAGGCTTAAAGTTAGTAAATAATATACACACAAATTCGGTTAAAGTTGGTTATATGAGTAGTGCATGTTTTGGGTTTAGCTTTTAATAGATAAATTTGATTAGCCAATTGAGGACAAGATGAATGGCAGTGTGTATATATATACTTTATGCTTGAATGGTTGAAATTTGATGTGGAAAAATGCGCATAAGAAATTTTATTACTCAATGATATATATATTTGATCAATTGGTTTAATTCTTTATGTCACATATGATTTTAGACATTAAGCTTTGTGATGTGATTTGTTGGTCTATTAAGTGCAGGTACATTATTAAATAATAAAGTGTTTAATAATTATAAAGTATTTGAATATCATTGTAATGATGTGATGAGTACATGATTCATGCTTATATTTTGAAGCATATTTTGTATGGTTTCAAGGCATGTTTATTAAAGTATAAATATGACTATATGAAAGAGAATTGTCTTTTGTTTTATGATTAATAATGTATGTTTAATTTTTAATCAGCTATTTGTTTTATTTATGCGAATATGAGATGTGTGCGTATATAATTGTTCGAAACTTGTGTCTTGTTCAGTAATGCCTAGTAACCTTAATTCGGTGACGAATACGGGTTAAGGGTGTTACATAGTTAGTCAGTTAATAATATCGAAACCATTTTTAAAATCGGTTTAAAAAACGGGGATCGACTTTAAAAACAAAAATGGGAGTCACCACCAATCGTTTTTTACTTAGGTGTGATTGGATCACCTTAAAATGTCTTATTTTAAAATATTGATTTTGGTCTACGAAAAAAACGAGAAAACAGGTTCCGGAGTCGATTACGTATGAGGAAATGTTAGCACCCTCATAACGCCCAAAAATTGGTACCTAATCGATAGAATCATGTCCAAATGTTTGAAATTTAAAAAGTTTTAAAATAAGATCTCTTATTAGAAGAAAAACCAAGACTTACCTATTTCAAAGAAATAAAAATACCATACCCAATAAGTTAGGATACAGCATCTCATAACTTTGAAGCTAGGAGTATCTCTATTTTTAGAAAATTCCTACCTTGAGACAAAAAACATCACACCCAATAAGTTAGGATACAACGTTTTGAATTCTCAAGAATAAATTTTTTATTTGAAATTGATAAGCTTCAATTTTGAAAATGGAAGGATATCTAATATTTTGAGTTTTACGAGAAAAATCACAACCCAATAAGTTAGGGCACGATTCTTCTCGAAGACTCCAAATATCACATATCACCGTTAAAAAATATTTAAAAAGAAATCTTTAATGTAAAAGGTATTAAAAAATAATATGAGTAAAACATTGTAACATATATATATCAATTGCAATTCTACAAATTACATTAACAATAAATAATATAACATAAATAAATAAAACATCGTATTAAGCAATTAAAATAAATACACATGCAATATAAAATACATAGCAGTTAATGAAACTTTCACAACTAAACAAAAAGGAACGATATACTTAAACATTTAAACAAATGATTTTTAAAATGATTTAATATATGCAAAACAAAAAATAAGAAAATATTTAATATATATATACATAATTTAGTAATTTAGTACATATAACAAAAATAATTAATAAACAACAAATAATAGTTTTAAATAAATGCATATATATATTTGAGAAAATAAAAAGTTTTGACATAAATAATTGAACCATAACTTAAAATAAAAAAAACACATATTCATAATAATCTAATACATAAAAAACTATATATTTAAGAATAAATAATATATTATACCATATAAATAATTTTAGATAAAATAAATTTTTTAAAAAATAATATAGGATATCGTACTATATAATATACAAAAATTTTAAAAATATATAATATAATAACTAATATATATACGTATAAAAAGAATAGGAAATTAAAATAATATAATAAATAATAATAGTATATAATAAAAATTTAAGTAAACGATAATATATAATAATAGTAAATATAATAGAAAGAATATGGTTATAATAATAATAATATACATATAAAGAAAATTGGTAATAAAAACATTTAAAAATAATTAATTTGAAAACAAAGTAAAATAGGGACTAAGTTGAATTTAAAGCAAGAGTTTGGGGCAACATCAAGAATAAATGAAGATAAAAAGGGTTAAATTGTAATGCGCGCGCAACATAGAGGGACCAGTTGTATAAATAGACCAATTTTCAAAAAAAAAAAAAAGGCACCGTTTCATTTATGCTTAAAACCAAATTCCTGCTGCCATCATTTAAAGCATTCATCATTTTTTCTTTAAAAATAAAACATGAAAAACCAAGCCCTAATCCCTTTTTCAAACCCTTATTCGGTAGATTGAATGCAGCCATCTAAATCCCATTTCACCATTGTTAATCGGTGAATAGAATCACAATAAATTTCCCTTTGTTCTTTGATTACGACAAAGCAAGGAAGAATACGACGGCACCATTATTCAGATAAGTTTCTAAACCTTTTTTTATTTTCAACAGTAGTAGATAAAAATCAGAAAAATAGGAACAAAGTCGGGGAAGAAAAAAAAAAGATCTGAAAAGCCTTTTTCAAAGAGTTTTTTTTTATTCTTTTTTGTTTCATGCGCATACATGAATATTAAAAAAGCAATCAAATTCCAAAATCAAAGAAAAAAAATCTATCACCTTCAAAATCTTGATTAATTTCTATCAAAAAAATCTCTGCTAAAATCCCCCCTTTTTACAGATTGTTTTGGTTTATTTATAACCCAAAATAAAATAAAAAAATAAATGCAAAAAATACAATCTGTTGCTACTGCCCCTTTCTTTTCCTTATTTGCAGGTTAATGGCGAGAATCATGGCGCCGGAGTGTTGTCAGTGCGTTGATTGCGGGGCGATTAGGGCTGGTGGCTAAGCATGCGGCGCAAGGGTTTTCCATCAACCCTAAGTCCTGAACAGTTTGGGAATTGGGCTTCTTAAGTTGGGTTAAGTTTGGGCCATAGGTGTAATTGGGTAATAGGGTAGTCTGTTTGGTTTAGTAAATGGACTGAAAAGGGACTTTATTTGATTTATTATTTTTTACTTATTTTTTTGTTTTTGAATTGTGTATGGGCCCTGGAAAAATGGGTTATTACAGCTGCCCTTCTTTACTTATTTTCGTGTAACGAGAATAGAGTAAAGATAATAGAAGAACCAATTTTGCCCAGTCTTGGTCGAGCCTTGACTTCTTGGTCCTCGTCTTCTTCAAACAGCTTCAAACTCCATTATAACTTCAATAAGTCTGATAGCTTCAATCTACTTCAATTCTATTTCAGGAAGGCAGTATTTGTTATTTGCTCCGCTGCAACTTCAGGGAGATCAGACTAGTATTTTTGATCTGTTTCCTGCAACTTCAGGAATGCCAGATCTGCTATTTTAATCTGCTCTCTGCAAACTCAGAGATGCCAGACTGATGTCTTCGATCTGCTTTCTGCAACTTCAGGAATACCAGATCTACAATCTTCAGTCTGCCTCACTACTATCTCAAGAGGACAAAATCTGAACTTTTTAAGCTGCTTCCTTACTATCTTGGGAATCCTTCAATCTTCAACCTGCTCCACTATCATCTCTAGGGAACAAAATCTGAACTTTTTGGTTTGCTTCCTTACTATCTTCAAGAAGACTTCAATCTTCAGTTTGTTCCACTACTATCTCTAGGGAACAAAATCTGAATTTTTTGGTTTGCTTCCTTACTATCTTCAGGAAGACTTCAATCTTCAGTTTCCTCTACTAACATCTCTAGGGAACAAAATCTGAACTTTTTGGTTTGCTTCCTTACTATCTTCAAGAAGACTTTAATCTTTAGTTTGCTCCACTAACATCTCTAGGGAACAAAATCTGAACTTTTTGGTTTGCTTCCTTACTATCTTCAGGAAGACTTCAATCTTCAGTTTGCTCCACTAACATCTTTAGGGAACAAAATCTGAACTTTTTGGTTTTGCTTCCTTACTATCTTTAGGAATACTTCAATCTTCAGTTTGCTCCACCACCATCTTGAGGGAACAAAATCTGAACTTTTTAGTTTGCTTCCTTACTATCTTCAAGAAGACTTCAATCTTCAGTTTGCTCCACTATCATCTCTAGGGAACAAAATCTGAACTTTTCAATTTGCTCCCTTACTATCTTCAGGAAGACTTCAATCTTCATTCTGCTCCACTACAATCTCGAGGGAACAAAATCTGAACTTTTCAATTTGAACTTTTCAATTTGCTTCCTTACTATTTTCAGGAAGACTTCAATCTTCAGTCTGCTCCACTACCATCTCGAGGGAATAAAATCTGAACTTTTCAATTTGCTTCCTTACTATCTTCAGGAAGACTTCAATCTTCAGTCTGCTCCACTACCATCTCGAGGGAACAAAATCTAAACTTTTCAATTTGCTTCCTTACTATTTTTAGGAAGACTTCAATCTTTAGTCTGCTCCACTACCATCTCGAGGGAATAAAATCTAAACTTTTCAATTTGCTTCCTTACTATCTTCCGGAAGACTTCAATCTTTAGTCTACTCCACTACCATATTGAGGGAACAAAATCTGAACTTTTTGGTTTGCTTCCTTACTATATTTAGGAAGACTTCAATCTTCAGTTTGCTCCACTAACATCTCTAAGGAACAAAATCTGAACTTTTGGTTTGCTTCCTTACTATCTTTAGGAAGACTTTAATCTTCAGTCTGCTCCTCTACCATCTCGTTGTAACAAAATCTAAACTTTTCAATTTGCTACACCGTCCTCTGAGGGACATGTCCTATAAACTCGAATGTAGTATGGATGACTTTTGCATGAATGTAGAATGTCATGAGAAAGATATTAGGATGCATGATCGGAATGAATCTAATGCTCCTAACTAAATGATATTAGGGATGACATTTGCATGAATGCAGAATGTCATGAGAATTTTTTTTTGTACAATAATTAGGATACAATGACTGGAATGAATCAAATGCTCCTAATTGGAAATGTGAGAATGATTCCTATGGGTTATCATTGCTCATAATTCATTAAGGTTCTACCATTGATGCGTTACCATGCTTTCTCGTTCAGCTGGTATCTTTGACAGAAGACCCAAAGAAACAATCATATTTTGTTTAGCAAGTTTGCCCTGCTGTAATTCCAGAGTCCCTTTCCTTTAACCTTAGGACATAAAAATTTATACCCCCCACTGTAACTTCAGGGGAATAACATTTGGTCTCTTCCATCCATCCAGTTATCACTTAGAGGTATGGAATTTTCAATCAACTTGGTCTGTTACATCATCTCCTGAGTATAATGACTAGATGTATGTATGTAGGGTATTTTCTTTTCTTGAGAATGATCCCCTTTTACACTTGGTTTGACATTGTTCGTCATTTGTCAAAATAGTATCACCGACGAAATGTCCTATCCAATAAGAATTTGAAGAGATAATCATCCTTCAATAATTCTTAACCTTTAGGCTTGGTGAGTACTAAACAATAATCCTATTTCAAATCCACATATTATTTAGAAGCTTCTAGAGTAATATATGAAACTCCTTTTATGAAAGTGTTATTAGTCCATAAATTGTTATTTCAATATAAATGCTTGAAAAAGAACACAAAAATAGACGAGAAAGAAATTAGTTAGGAGCATAGCTCAGCAAAATAATTTAATCAAAGATAACCCAGGCAATAAAAGAAAATTGATTTGGGTGTATCTCAAAAAGAATAAAGCAATCAAGGAATTCAAAAATGGGTAAGATAGAAGCTAGGTGCCCCAGATATCGCAGCCTGAGCTTCTTTGTTCCAACTTCTTGAGGACTATTTTAAGCTTAATATGTGTTTAGGGGATTCGGAGTACTTTGTCGATGCCCCCAAGATGTAACATACTTCCTCATTGTTAATTCAAATGTAGCAAGACTACTATATGCCCCACTTTTGATCAAAATTTGAGCTGCCCTTTTCGGATTTTTAGCTCAAAACCACTTTGGTCTCAAAGCGCCCTTTGCGGGTTTTCGCCTTGGCCTTTCCTTTTTATTTTCTTTTTCTTTTTTTTTTTGAATTTTTTTTGAATGAATTTGAGCTCAAGGCGCCCTTTGCGGGTTTTCACCTTGGCCCTTCCCCTTTTAGGTAAAATTCTTCTTGTCCGAACCTGAATTCGCCGAATTGGGCAAGTCTTCGCCACCCGTCTCGGTCAATATCAATACTCCTCTAGAACAGGTCTTCTTTGGCATCTGCTTTCTTCTAAAATCATTTTATAGAAGAAAGGTCATTTTCAACATCAGGTTCCCTTGTGGAATTCTCTAGGATGAACCTCTTTATCACAAGCTTGCATCATCTGATTGTGATGGATAACTTTTAACCTTTTCTTCGATTAAGTTCAATTGGCAAAAATGCTTCAATTCCGTAATCAATGGGTAAGATGTTGCCCTAGTGAAGGTTCTGGCCAACGTTCGATAATCATAGAGAGTAGTAATAGCTTCTTATGCCAATCTTTACAACTTTTAGCCATCTTTTTCCTTTTTTTTTTTGGCAACTTTTGTTGCACTGTGATATGCTGCCTAATCTTTGGACAAACTGTGAACTTTGACTTTGTACAGTTATTTAAACGTGATCCTTTATGGCATTCTGCTAGCATCTGATCTTTTCCTCTTTTTTTTTTTTTTTATTTTGATGAATTTGATGACTTCGACCTTGTAACATTAGCATATGAAGATACTTCCACTCTCTTAATGAAGTAAACGATGGCTATGTCGATGAGTCGATATTGGCTAAAAGCTTTTGATGAGATTGGCCCCATCACATACATGCCCCACATATGAAAAATTTGTGAAGAACTGGAGTAGGCATATGAATCTTGTCTCTTTCAATTTAGTGTTTACGGTATGACTAATGCAATCCCCTTCCATGGTAGACCAACAGTGCCTGATCCTCTTGTTTAGCCTGCGTCTTAGTAGCCCAGGCATGTTATGATATAATCATGCAAAAACATCTTTGAATTCTTGAAAACAACTCAATGTTGTCTTGCTTTATTTTTGTGGTGAGCTGGGCTTCGATCTTCATCCCTTCCTAGGCTCGCAATATCCAATGACCCTTTGTAGAGTAAGGTCTGTTTTTCATCTAGTTTCACCATTCTTAACAAATTAGAAGATAGGTTACAATCTCTGTTATCTTCAAAGTCCTTAGATCCCTTAGACCCATATCTTCATTCAAAAAGGAAGTCAGTAACAACGTCGCTTATGTTGTTGATATCTGGGTACCTAGGTATGAAGGCAAGAAACCCAAAGAATAAATGATTCTAAGGATGATTACTTGTATGGTAACGAATAAAGAATGAAAGAGTAAAAAATATATAGTAGAAAGAATAAAAGAATATGTACTCAAAAAGATGCATTTTATTGAAATATTAATTTCGGACACGAACCTATTTCACAAAAGAATTCTTATTGCCTCTAGGCTTAAGGCAACAAGAATGTTTTGAATATTACTCTAGGTCTGCTTCTAAAAATACAAGAATCTCTTCCACAGTTTCATTATTCAAAACACCCCCAAGTACACAAGGGCTTGGAAACTTTATTCTCCGGTTCCTTCTCCCCTTTTGATTTCTTCAAGGAGTCGTAAATTTCTTGTCTCCTCCTTCAATAATCACATTTACTACCTCGTCAAAGTGATTAGGTTTTGATGAATCGTTGACTTCCACAATTCCCATTTTAATGAACTTTTCAATCAGCTTTTTAAACATAGTGCAGTTTTCAATTGAATGACCCTTTATTCCCGCGTGGTACTCGCATTGGGCATTCTCGTTATACCATTTTAGAAATGGAGGTTGCAACAGTTTCAAATAAAATGGGGACACCACTTGTGCATCAAACAAACTTTGATATAGCTCCTTATACGTCATTAGGATTGGCGTAAATTGGAGCTTTTCAGAGTTTTGCCTTGTGCCCGACTTTTGTCTCACCGACCCTTGTTGCCCAGCAATGATCACCTTGGGCTGGTTAACAGTAATTGCTTTTGAGTACCCTTTGTTGTATGTACTCGTATTATTCACCTCGTCATCCCTTTTCCTAGGAGCAGACCTTTTAGTGGTTTCCTTGCTTTAATCTTGCCACCCTTTATGGCATTTTCAATCATCTCTCCTGCCATCACTATATCTGCAAAGCTTTTGGTGGTGCTTCCTATCATATGAGTGATGAATGGAGCCTTCAAGGTATTAATGAAGAGCATTGTAGTCTCTTTTTCTAGGAGTGGTGGCTGAACTTGCATGGCGACCTCCCTCCATCTTTGCGCATACTGCCTGAAGCTTTCATTTGACTTCTTCCCCATGTTTTGCAAAGTGATTCTGTTAGGCGTCATGTCTGTGACATGATTGTTTTGCTTCATGAAGGCTTGGGCTAGGTCTTTCTAGGAGCTAATTCTAGCACGGCTGAGTTGGTTGTACCACCTGGATGCTGCTCTCACTAAACTGTCTTGGAAACAATGAATCAGAAGTTGATCATTGTTTACGTAGCCAGTCATCCGTCTACAAAACATAGTGATGTGGGTTTCAGGGCAACTAGTCCCATTGTACTTCTCAAATTCTGGCATTTTGAACTTATGAGGAAGTACCAAATCTGGAACCAAGCTCAAGTCTTTAGCATCAATACCATGGTGATGATCGGCATTTTCCAGAGCCTTGAACTTTTCTTCCAACCATCTACAGCGATCCTTTAACTGCCTCGAGGATTCAATTCTCATCCCTTCCCTTTCTGCTATATCCAAATTAGGAATAACGAGGTTAGCAGGGTTATCTTCTAGGTTAGATCCCGAGTCCACTTGAAAGTTCATGGGTACACCAGTGTCAGTTTGCCCTTGCTGAGACCTAATTGTAACAGGTGGCCTTCTGGGATATTCCTCGGGTTGTGTGTATGGTGGGGTGAATCCCCTAGGGAAATCCTCATTGTCTTCAGCATTGACTATGGAACCCTTTCCCTTGTCCATTGCCCCACTCAGCATCTGGGCCATTTGGGCCATCATATTCCTTTGGGCCTCCAACATCTGGTCCCTCATTTCTTGTTGGAGTTTTGCCATTTGCTCTTGCATCTGGTCTTGAATGTCTCTTTGGAATTGTTCCAATCTTTGATCCATTTTCCTTGATTTGGCGAGTGTACCGTAGTGGTGTTCAGCTTCCAGATTTCCTTTCTCTCTCTGTGTTATATTTTCAACTAATTAGACTCTCTCTATGGACTTAAGTGCAAATGGTATAATGTAATGCAAATGAATGAATGCAAAGAGAGAGATGTGTTGATTTTGAATTCAATTTCATTAGAAAAACTTTCTAGAAAGTAAATTTCTTTACATAAAACGGATCACATATACGGCTTTGTCCTCATAGTCCAGGTAAAGACATCAATCCCCTTATTCACAAAGGTCAAATCCTGCAAACCTCTAATAGATGCCTCCTCTAGCTCCTTTTTACTTAGGCCGCGACTCATTACTCACTTATCCTCGCAATGCTTGTTAGAAAATCAAAACGTGATTGCTCTCAAATAGTATTTGTCGGCTTGAATCATTGGCCAATAAAGTCTTATATTCCTTCACGAACTATCAGTCTTCTCTCATTGTGTTTATTTGGGCTATATTTGGACGACCGTATTATAATCCACTTTATCAAAAAACCTGTTTTCTTATGACAAACTCTTCTATTTAGTAATTGAATTTGAAATCAACATCTCTTTTCTATGATATGAACGCAATGCAATCAAAACAAAAGAGAACAGGTTAGCACAGGAAAAATAAATAACATAGAACACCTATCAGGGTGACACTAGGGTTTGACATAGTTCTACCTAAGGTGGGCTCTTAGGGTTCACTATATGTGGTTTAGTTCTAAAGTTGAGGTACCTGAACCAGCAGATTCCTCGATCCTCACCCATTATAGGCTCATATGGACCAAGTTCGGTTCAGGGGAATACATTTTCCTATGGCCATGCGGAGGTGAAAACCTCATGAAGACATAGGTACGGATGTATTCCGGAAGCAGTCCACTAGCCCATGCTAAGGTGAAAACCTCACGAAAGCATAGTTTCTCACTCCCGCTTAAGGGTGTGACCATAACGGTCATGCAAATGCAATGCAAAAATATTTCATAAAAATAAAATCACATGCAATAAAAAAGGATCATGATTTTTAAATCAGATTTTTAAATTCAAACATAAGGACATGAAATTATCGATTTTACGGCTTGACTCTCTTATTTTTCCCCAGCGGAGTCGCCAAGCTGTCGAAACCATTTTTAAAATCGGTTTAAAAAACGGGGATCGACTTTAAAAACAAAAATGGGAGTCGCCACCAATCTTTTTTTACTTAGGTGTGATTGGATCACCTTAAAACGTTTTATTTTAAAATATTGATTTTGGTCTATGAAAAAAAACAAGAAAATGGGTTCGGGAGTCGGTTACGTATGAGGAAGGGTTAGCACCCTCATAACGCCCAAAAATTTGTACCTAATCGATAGAATCATGTCCAAATGTTTGAAATTTAAAAAGTTTTAAAATAAGATCTCTTATTAGAAGAAAAAGCAAGACTTACCTATTTCAAAGAAATAAAAATACCATACCCAATAAGTTAGGATACAGCATCTCATAACTTTGAAGCTAGGAGCATCTCTATTTTAGAAAATTCCTACCTTGAGACATAAAACATCACACCCAATAAGTTAGGATACAACGTTTTGAATTCTCAAGAATAAGTTTTTTATTTGAAATTGATAAGCTTCAATTTTGAAAATGGAAGGATATCTAATATTTTGGGTTTTACGAAAAAAATCACAACCCAATAAGATAGGGCACGATTCTTCTCGAAGACTCCAAATATCACACATCACCGTTAAAAAATATTTAAAAAGAAATCTTTAATGTAAAATGTATTAAAAAATAATATGAGTAAGACATTGTAACATATATATATCAATTGTAATTCTACAAATTATATTAACAATAAATAATATAACATAAATAAAACATCATATTAAGCAATTAAAATAAATACACATGCAATATAAAATACATAGCAGTTAATGAAACTTTCACAATTAAACAAAAAAGAACGATATACTTAAACATTTAAACAAATGATTTTTAAAATAATTTAATATATGCAAAACAAAAAATAAGAAAATATTTAAATATATATATATACATAATTTAGTAATTTAGTACATATAACAAAAATAATTAATAAACAACAAATAATAGTTTTAAATAAATGCAGATATATATATATATATTTGAGAGAATAAAAAGTTTTGACATAAATAATTGATCCAAAACATATTCATAATAATCTAATACATAAAAAACTATATATTTAAGAATAAATAATATATTATACCATATAAATAATTTTAGATAAAATAAATTTTAAAAAATATAGGATATAATACTATATAATATACAAAAATTTTAAAAATATATAATATAATAACTAATATATATAAGTCTAAAAAGAATATGAAATTAAAATAAAATAATAAATAATAATAGTATAGAATAAAAATTTAAGTAAACGATAATATATAATAATAGTAAATATAATAGAAAGAATATGGTTATAATAATAATAATATACATATAAAGAAAATTGGTAATAAAAATATTTAAAAATAATTAATTTGAAAACAAAGTAAAATAGGGACTAAGGGCTAGTTTGGATGGGCGGTGTGTTTACCTCCAGTGAGATTAAAAACAGCGGTGGCGGTGAGATTAGTTACTGTAGCGGTGAGATTGGACACTGTAGCGGTGAGATTGGACACTGTAGCAGTGAGATTAGAAACAGCGATGAAGTGTGTGTTTGGATTCAAACGCAGCTGTAGCGGTGAGGTGAGAATATTAAATGACTATTAAGGACATTAGATTAGAATTGATATATAAACTTTTACAAAATTATTAAAAATATGTTAATTTATAAATTCATTTAGTAAAATATTAAAATATATCTTATAATATTTTATTATAAATTTATAAATTCATATTTTATATATTTTTCAAAAATAATAATAAATTAAAAAATTAGAATAATTTAAAATATGTAAAATTACTAAAAAGACATATTTTATACATAACAAGTGATTGTCTAGACAATTATATATTAAAGTTGATTCTTGATGTAAAAAGATTCTTTATATATAGTTTTAAAGATTTTTTTTATTGGGAGTTCAATTGGGAATGAAACAAAATTATTATAAATATTAAATTAAATAGTTAAATAAATTATAAGATTCAAAATGAAAATTTCAGGTACAATTAATAGACAAATTAATAGATGAAATACTAGAGTCTTCTCTTTAAGATAGATAGAACATTCAAAGTTGTTGGTGGATCAATTTCATTGACCACATCCTTGATATATAAAATTAAAAGACACAATGTTAATATTTTAAACATGAATATTAGTTGTCAAAAATGTTTGCCGTTTAATAAATAGATCAATTTATGCACCAAGATAAAAAATAGAAAAGGTAAAGTAGAGGGAATGGGAAATGGGCATCATCCCCCACAAAAAAAAGAAAAGGTAGTGGCAAAAAAGTTCTTTTTCTACACACTTGCAATGATGGTGAATTTTGGTGATGATGAATTGATGCCTGCTGCCTCCAATCTCCAGCACCTTCACCTCCCTTTCCTTTTCTTTTCTCTCTCTCTTAACTCACTTCTCTTCTTCTTCTTCTTCTTTCCTTTCTACCCATGCAATTTGTTGGGTTGTCTTGAAACTCGGCGTTTGCAAGTCCTCTGCTTCTCGTGACTCTGCTAACACCATTCTTCGTACTAATCTCGTTTATGACTCTGGTATTTTCTTACTTTCCGCTTTCTCTTCAGCTTTTGGCCTTTTGTTTTTCTTTTCCTCTTGTGTGCTTGCTATCTCTTCTTTCTCTTTTTTTGTTTTATGTTTTCTATTTCTTCTTTTAGTTTCTAAATTGGGAGTTACAATTGAAGAAATGAAACAAAAAAATAAACTGTAAATTTCCTTTTTAATATCTTCTCCTGACGATATGACAATTTATGATGATTGGGGGTAGGTGGTGAAAGAGGAAAGATGATTTCGTTGCAAGGACCGGTGATTTGCCCAGCCATTCGGAGCAAACAATTTGGGGTTTACATGCCACCGGCGAACGGGCCTTTTCCGAGAGTAAAATTGTACAGGCATGGATATTTTTGAAGAAGAAGAAGAAAAAGATGTGGAAATTACAAAGATGGCTTCCACCATTAACAACTGAACGAAGAATAAAAAACAGAAGGAAGCTTACCCATATATATCTTGAAGGCAAGCAAAATGGGTATTTTTGTCTGTGAAAATCACCTACTGCCCCAATTGCCTTCAACTGCTGCTGAATTCTCCAGTCACGTTTCAGCACACCAGTGAGTTTGAAACTCATTTTCACTGCACTGAAATGCTGAACCAAACAGCAGTGCAGTGAGATTGGTATACTAATCTCACCACACTGGAGAAAAACACACTGGAGGAAAACGGGCATCCAAAGGAGCCCTAAGTTGAATTTAAAGCAAGAGTTTGGGGCAACATCAAGAATAAATGAAGATAAAAAGGGCTAAATTGTAATGTGCGCGCAACATAGAGGAACCAGTCGTAAAAATAGACCAATTTTCAAACAAAATGCACCGTTTCATTTATGCTTAAAACCAACTTCCTGCTGCCATCATTTAAAGCATTCATCATTTTTTTCTTTAAAAATAAAACATGAAAAACCAAGCCCTAATCCCTTTTTCAAACCCTTATTCGGCAGATTGAATGCAGCCATCTAAATCCCATTTCACCATTGTTAATCGATGAATAGAATCACAATAAATTTCCCTTTGTTCTTTGATTACGACAAAGCAAGGAAGAATACGACGGCACCATTATTCAGATAAGTTTCTAAACCTTTTTTATTTTCAACAATAGTAGATAAAAATCAGAAAAATAGGAACAAAGTTGGGGAAGAAGAAAAAAAAGATCTGAGAAGCCTTTTTTCAAAGAGTTTTTTTTTATTCTTTTTTGTTTCATGCGCATACATGAATATTACAAAAGCAATCCAATTCCAAAATCGAAGAAAAAAATCTATCACCTTTAAAATCTTGATTAATTTCTATCAAAAAAATCTCTGCCAAAAACCTCCCTTTTTACAGATTGTTTGGGTTTATTTATAACCCAAAATAAAATAAAAAAAATAAATGCAAAAAATGCAATCTGTTGCTACTACCCCTTTCTTTTCCTTATTTTCAGGTTAATGGCGAGAATCATGGCACCGGAGTGCTGTCCGTGCGCTGATTACGGCGCGATTAGGCCTGGTGGCTAAGCATGCGGCGCAAGGGTTTTCCATCAACCCTATGTCCTGAACAGTTTGGGAATTGGGCTTTTAAGTTGGGTTAAGTTTGGGCCGTGGGTGTAATTGGGTAATAGGGTAGTCTGTTTGGTTTTGTAAATGGACTGAAAAGGGATTTTATTTGATTTATTATTTTTTACTTATTTATTTTTTTTTGAATTGTGTATGGCTCCGGACAAAATGGGTTATAACAAATAAGTCAGTAGCCAAATTGTTATACAGCTTGAAGTTTGTGAAAGAGCAGTTGGCTAAGATCTCTCTATAAATACAACTACTAAATGTACAAAGAAATCAAATAATCAAGAATCAAAAAAGAGGTTATTCTATTGAGTTCGATTTCTCTAATTGTGCTATTTTCATATTCTACCAAAACTCATTCATACCTAGTTCTTAACACTTCTGTATGGCCTTTTGCAGCAACTCAAAAGGCCAAGGTTATTTATTTATTGAAGATTGAATTGAACAGCATCAACACTGATATGCAGAAGTTAGTAGAGAAGAAGAGGAGGTTTGCAAGTCTTATCGATGATCTAGGGCATACCACTTGGTAAAAGGGAGCTTTTGACATCTTTATCAAAATGGGGAGAGAATTGAAGGAAATGAAAATGTCTGGTTGTTTAATTTTTACCTACAAATTCTAGCCCTGTTTTATTTTGGAACTCATTTGGTTTGTAATAACTCTTTGATGGATTTCTATTTACTCTCAATTTATGCCTGATTCAAGTTATAAATGTTCATGATCTTTTATTTGCAAAACAGAGGTGTAGAAACATTTATAAAAGATGGATACCAAAGTCAAAAGATTAGGCTATTTTTTATTTATTTTGTCGGCAAAGAATATTAAGTTATTGTGTGAAGTCCAAAATAATGTTATATGTAAATCAAAGGCTAATGCTGGATCTCACACAAATATCTAAATCATTCATTCGCATCTAGACCTCACAATCATATAAACCCACCTGCACCCATCCCTTTTAATTTTCTATTCCTCTATTTTTCCCATCTCCCCACGCCTTTCCCAACCTCTTTGTATTTCCCTTCACAGTAAATTCTTGATTTTTCTTCTAAAGGTCAAACAACCCCCCCCCCCCCAAAAAAAAAAAAAAAAAAAGAAAACATGACAAACTACGGCACAATCCCGACTTCATCGACGGCAGGACCCTCGGGGAACATCGAATACCTATCTCGAGCCAAGGAACGTATCAAAGAAGGGCTTGGAGCTCGGCGTCCATGGAAACTTATGTTCAACTTTCACTCCATCAACTTCGCTGGGAACCTCTCCGAAGCTATTACCAGGGTCAGAACTAACGTTGCTTACTTCCGCATGAACTACGCCATGATCGTGCTTCTCATCCTTTTCCTTAGCCTTTTATGGCACCCCATCTCCCTCTTAGTCTTCGTAGCTATGATGGCCGCTTGGTTGTTCTTGTATTTCCTGAGGGATGAGCCCCTAGTTGTTTTCCGCCGTACGATCGACGATCGCGTGGTGCTGGTGGTGTTGGGGGTTTTGACCATCGTGTTCCTGCTGTTGACTGATGCCACCACCAATATTTTGGTGTCGCTTTTGATTGGTGCGGTTGTGGTATTGGTCCACGCTTCCTTCAGGAGGACTGATGATTTGTATGATGAAGAATCCGCTGAAGGCTTGTTTTCTGGACCTTCATCTTCTTCATGAGTCTGGCTTTCTTTTGTAATTCTTTTTATGTGTGGTGAGTTATTATTGGCATACCTATATGATCTCGATTTTTTGGTTTTCTGTTTGATTGATTGTTTGTTTGTAAGTGTTGTTTAATTTAATGGGGCGTTATTTAATTTCTTCTTTAAAGTTGTTAAACGTTAAATTCATTTCAAGATGTTATTGTTTGATCCCCTCAATCATAACTGAATCAAAAGTTTGCTTTGACTTTTGAATGGTAGATTAAGGAATTGTAGATCAGATTTTTTTTAGCGGAAAATGATACTGGCAGGAATAGTATAAGAATCTTATATTTTAGCATTTTATTTTGGAATGTTACCTTACCATGTAATATTTTAGTTATTAAGTTACTAATCACACTTAACGGTATAACGATAAGTTGATATGACATGTTAAATCATCATTTTAAATAAAAATTTTAGGTTAAATTATACAATTAATCTTCATATTTTTTCGTTTTAAGTAATCTTTTGTTTTTCTTTTACGTTCTTTGAACTTTTTTTGTTTTTCATTCTCTTCTATTTCTCTCTTTATTTTCCTACCTTCTTAATTTTTTTTCAACATATTAGGAAGTCGACTTGACAGTGAAGAAATAAACAAGAAGCCGAAAGCCATTATTGCCTATAATTAAAACGCATAAATCCATACAATGTTTCTTTCTTCACTGCCAGTTCGACTTCTTAATAGGTTAAAAGAAATGGAGAAAATAGGAAAACAGAGGGAGAATCAAAAGATAATGAAAAAAAAAAAAGAAAGAAAGTTAAAAGAAGAAAAAAAGAAAAAATTTAAATTGCTCAAAATAAAAAATTATAAAGATTAATTGTATAATTTAACCTAAAATTTTTACTTGAAATGATGATAATATGCCACTTCAGCTTATCGTTAATGGTAATTAACGGCTCAGTGATTAAAATATTACAACATGATAATGTAAATAATTAAAACGTAAACGTAACATTTTAAATATAAATAATTAAAATATAACCTGAAGTAAATAAAAAATGACCATAAGTATAAATTACCGTGGTTCTAACTTTAATTTATCATAATTTTTTTCTCAAACCAAGATTGAATGTGGAGAGACAAAAGCGAAGGCAATTTATATAATTTGAAAAGGTGAAGAGCGATGGGTCCTAATTAGGCTTCATTTTCATTCACATTGCTTTTACAGTAAAAGGTGAAGGCACATGGATAGGGTGCAGTTGTGAGGAGTGAACAATGAGGGTGACACTTGTTGTAATGCACAAGATTGAAGGATTTGAGTTGAAGCCAAATATAAGGGCCAAACTTTCCTTCCGACAATGGCATTTGAAAATGTTTATTCATCAATCTTCGAAATAAATTAATCCCCAAAGGAGGAGTTAGGTTGGCTAAATGCAACGAAACAGAATCCTATGCCTAACATCCAGCATGAAGTTGGAAGAATGAGGCAATGCCACCTTTTGGTTTCAAAAGAGATGTATATATGTGGATTGAACTAGTTTATGGTCTTCCGCTCATATTCATTTCAATATCTATATTTTTAATAATAAAAACGTATTTTTTAAAAAGGATTCAAATCCAATACATGTTTCTATTAGCGGTAAGGGCAATCATGACGTCCATGTGGAACTCATGTGAGAACCCACCCACCAGTCATCGGTGGTGGACAATGGATTTATTGGGCAATCGTTCTGCCGCAGTCGTCCATTTCCGACGAGATGTCAACTTTTTAAAATAATTTTTATATTGATTTAATTTACTTAATATCGTATAAAATATTATCTAATTTTACTACATATTACTTGACTTTTACTTCGATTTTACTCCAAGTATTACATAAAACATTACGAATTTAGAGATAATGCAATTTCACTTTGGAAGCGCACCTAGAAATTTTATTTAGGGATAATAGTATATTTAGCAGGCTAAATTAGTCAAAAGGCAAAAAAATTTTAAAAAAAAATTAGAGGAATGGGTAAATTTCTATGATATTTAGGAAAATATATCGATTTTGAAGAAAGAGTAAAAATGCGTCCTACTGTATGTATTTTCTACTGATGTGGCTGAAAACGTATCTTACGGGGCACGCTTTCAACCAACGATAATATCCCGACGGTCAAATTTCAAATCCCCACAATGGCTAGTTTATTTCCTATATAAACAACCTAGTCATTTTCACCCATTTTCATTCAAATCCAATTCTCTCAATATTTTAGTTCTAGTTTCTTCATAAATTTCTATCAAAATCTTGTTGTTTTAATTTTTTATTTCGTAATTTATTCGTTCCTCTTATTCGTTTCAAAGACAACCACATTTCTGGCAAGCAATTGCAAATGGTAAGGAAAATTTTGTAATTTTTTTAAATTTTAATTGAGTTCATTTTTAAGTAGTTAACATTATTAAATTTATAATTTTTTTTCTTGATATAATTAAGCGGAAGATCGGATTTTAGAGACGTACATACTAATCTATTGTAAGTCGGTGTAGCAGATTAAACTAATTATCGCACTTTATGAGCTTGAAAACAAGCATTTTCAGTATGTTTGAATTATGTTTTCTTAAGTTTTTAATAAGTTAATAAAATCTGCAAATTGAGTCTTTTTTTGACTTTAAGGGTCCAATGAGGCCTAAGGGTGAGCTAACGCACTTTGTGAGTGTGCAGGAGACCTTTAAAAGGCATACTAAACTGATACTGGTCGCTACGTCGCAACACGGATGTCCGATGTTGCAACTTAGGGAGCAAAATGGAGAAATCTCAAGACTGCCTTCAATGTTGCGACATTGACTGAGGGTGTCGCAACATACCCCTAAAGACAGCTTAAGAGGAGTACATTGACTTCTATGTCATGACACAGGTCCTGGTGTGTTGTGACATCGACTCTGGACTAGAGATAAACACGAAATAGGGACATTTTGGTCTGCACAATCAAACTTAAAGCTTTAGAACGTCAACTAACCTAAGGTTAAGGACGACAACCACTTAGAATCTATAAATAGGCTCCTCTGAAACTTGTTATAGACACCATTCACTTAGCCTAGATTCTCTCTTTTAAACTTAGTTTCGTTTCTTTCTTTCTTATGTTTTTAGAATTTATTTTCACTTGTTCTTTGTTTGCAAGAGATTTGATTTGTAGAGATTGTCAAACTCTATGGATTATTTTCATCTTTAATACAAATCAGGCCTTTTCTTAAACTCTACACTTTAATCTATTTATCATGTTTTCTCTTTACATTAACTCCATGTCATTTATGAAAGCCATGAGAATCTAATCCTCCTATGGGGGATTAGTGAGTGGAGGTATGATCTATTAACTGTTTTGTAGGGTTACTCAAAGGATCAGTTGTTTCAGAAAGGAAGAATGTAACAGCCCGATTTAGGGGCTAGTCGGAACAGTGGTTTCAGAACCACTAATCCGAGGTCAGAGAAATTATTTTTATGTTATTTTCTGAGTTAGAGCATGATTATATAGGTGCATGAAAATTTTGGTGCTTTAATACTAGCGATTTCATGCTTAATTGCGAAAAAGGACTAAATCGCATAAATTGCGAAAGTTCTATTTTACAAGCTAAAGGTGTCTAATAGCTATAGAATATTAATTGGAGGTCCTTAAAGTGAAATTGACCCCTCTAGTAATGGTTGGCCGGCCATAGGGGACAAACAATGTCAATTGGTCAAAGTTGTTGAAGTTAGGTGGACTAAATCGAGGTTTTATATTAAAATAAAGAAAGAAAAGATATCATCTTTTCTCCTTCACTCCTCCACCGAAAATTAGCAGCAAACTCTCTCCTTACAAGTAAGTGTTTTAGTGATCATTTCTTGATAATATTTGTACTTTTGGAACCCCTACAGCTTAAGCTAGCTAAAGAGGAGACTATTTTGCAAAATGGTTAAAGGTTTAGAGTTTTTCCATGTGAGATTTTAAGTTGTTTGCTACATTTTTATGGAGGAAAATGAGTCTTATTTGTTAGATAAACAACTTTTGTGAAAGGTGTTACTATGAAAACACCTAAAAGGACCTTTTTGTGAAGGTTGTAAAACATGTGCTAAGTGTGTGAAATAATGAGTATTGAGGGTTTCCATAAGAGTAATAAATGTTTATCTAGGCTTGTAAAAAGAAGAAATTCGACTAGAATCGATTTATGAGCCTAGGGGTAAAATAGTCATTTTGTGAAAGTATGAAGGCAAAATGGTAATTTTGCCAAAGTATGGTTATTGAAATGTGTTGGTTAATGTAATAATTAAATGAGCAAATTTGTTATTATATATCAAGAAGAACGAAGAATTAACCTTGACCGATGAAAGGCAAGGTATCAAACTGAATCAGCAATTCGGCCTATTTTGAAATCGATGTAAGTTTGTGTGTAATAAATTCAACACCATGCTTGTATGATTTAAAATGTTGATATTTGTGAAGATGTATAATATTTCTATGAGTTTGAGAAATGAGGTCGAATGAGAAAGCGATGAAAATTGTGATGTTGAAGTCCCGGTTAGACTTTAATAAATGAGAGAATAATATCAACAAGACTTGAGATGGGTACGGTCTCGTATAAGACCATGTCCGGGACATGGCCTCGGCACTGAATTAAGTTCTCGTATAAGACCATATCGAGGATATGGCATCGGTATCGATTATGAGATCCCATATAAGACCATATCTGGGATATGGCATCGGCATTTAAAGATAATCTCATGTAAGACCATATCTGGGACGTGGCATTAGTGTCACATTTATGTGAATGATGATAATATGAAACTCTGAGTATTCCAAGTGAAATCAATGGGTAAACAGCTAAGCTCATAATAGAGATGAGATTAGTGTTAAAGCTATGTGATGAAGTGATTACAGGTGCACGAGAGTGATTCACGAGAAATGTTTATGATTTGAGATATAATATGTAATTGGTAAGAGTAAGCATGAGTAAGTTATGGCAATGAGCTTAAGACTTTGTGTTTTATTCAATGCAATGGATGGATGACATTATGAGCTTTTATGTTGTTACTTATTTCATGCAAACTTACTAACCTTTATGCCTACCCCTCTCATTTCCCTTGTCCTTGTAGTATTGCCGAGCTAGCTCGAGAATTCGTGGATCGTCAGAGTTCAGAAATGACACTATCGACTACTCTTTGGTATAGCCAAGTTAGATTCATTTTGAGTATGACATATATAGGACTTGGTCTATTTTATTATGTCATATTTGTTAGCCAAAGCGTTGTCTATTAATATTATCAAATTCATTTTGTAAGTGGTCATTGGAATTGGGCCAATACTTGACATGATGATGATATTTATTGAGTGTATGCTTGTATGGATGTCTTGATTTCGAGTCTCTAGAACTGCTTTATAGTTATGATACATGTTGGATTGAATTGGTATAAGTATGGTTGCTGGGTAGGATGGCATTTGGCTTGGTAGATAGCCTTTCAAATGTCCACACGGGCGTGTGTCTAGGCCGTGTGAGACACACGGCTAGCCCTATGGGCGTGCTGATTGGCCGTGTGTCCCCTTGCATGCTAGGTTTACAAGTCAGTATGCTCAGTAGTAAACACACAGGCAGAGACACGGCCGTGTGTCTTAGCCATGTGGGTGGCATAGCCATGGACATGGGCATGTGCCCAGGCCATATGAAGTCTGCACCTAAAATTAGGAATTTAATTCGACACACGGTCTAAGGACACGGGCATGTGCCTTGGCCATGTGACTTTATTGAGATGATGATGTCATAAATAGAATGTCCAGGTTTTCACACATGGGCGAGGAGACGGGCGTGTCATGGCCATGTTAGGGACACGAGGCATGTGTCCAGCCCTGTGAAAACCCCTGTAGGTTCGAATTAGAAAATAAAATCCATATGGTGTGACCACACGGCCTGCCCACACGGGCGTGTGACTCTAATTTATGCAAAAATTTTCTAAGTGTGTAAAAGTTTTTGTTTTAATCTCGAACCATTCCATATGTATGTTTAGGGTCTCGTAGACCCATAATAGGGATGTTATGAATATGAATGAAAAAGTTTTAATTTGAAACAAAATTTTATGGCTTGATGTTGTGTATTTAGGCAAGTTAAGTTCGGTAATGCCTCATATCTGGTTCCAGTATTGAATACGGGTAAAGGGTGTTACATTTAGTGGTATCAGAGCTACAGTTTAGTCTATCCTCGGACTAACGAAGCGTAAGTATGAGTAGCTATACATGCCATATGTATGAGTATTTACATAATAATAGTGTGACGACTCTTGACGATTTGAATTGTGTTTTTTAAAATAGTAATGGATCCCGGTTGAGCTGCAGCCGATGACGCTGCATGTAATGCGTCGGCTCCTGCACAAGGGACCACGCCAGTTGAGAGTAGATAAAGACTTTGGGTCAGGGAGAAGAGGCTCGAGAAGCCTTTCTCCATATGATAAGCAACTGGTACACTGAGTATATTCGAGGAAATCTTAATGCTCAACCCCTTCCATCCCCACCTATTCCTCAGCCCGCCCCCTATAGCTTCCCAAGTGGTAAAGGTAGTAAGAAGAGAAAGACCTCCGGTTGAAAAAATTTGAAAATAAGGAGCTAAGGAATTTAGGAATAGTAGAGATGATGACCCGGAGAGGGCGAAGTTCTGGCTTGAGAATACCATCAGAGTATTCAACGAGCTATCATGCACACTTGAAGAGTGCATGAAGTGTGTGGTATCTCTTTTGAGAGATTCGGCCTATCAGTGGTGGACTACCCTTGTGTCGGTGGTACCAAGGGAGAGAGTTAATTGGGAATTCTTCCAAAAGGAATTCTGGAAGAAGTACATTAGTCAAAGGTTCGTCGACCAGAAAAGAAAAGAGTTCTTGGAGTTAAAGCAAGGTCAAATGACGGCGACTGAATATGAGAGTGAGTTCGTAAAGCTTAGAAAATACGCTCGAGAGTGCATATCGACAGAAGCCATCATATGCAAAAGGTTCGAGGATGGCTTGAATGAAGATGTGCATTTGTTTGTTGGTGTCCTCGAACTAAAAGAATTTGTAATGCTGGTAGATAGAGCCTGTAAAGCCGAGGAACTGGTTAAAGAGAAAAAAAAGGTTGAAATTGAGTCTCGCGACTCGAAGAAGAGACAGTTAGGCAAGTTATTCCAATCCTCATCCAAGAAGTCAAGAGATTTCACCATTGGATCAGCCACCTCAGCTGGATTTTCAAGTAGAAGTTAGGGTCAACAGTACCTAGGGTCTAAAACTCACACTACTTCAGTTGCTAGTGTTGGCAACACTCAACCGATTAGACCGAAATCCCGCAGTGTGGTAGACATCATCCCGGGGAATGCCGAGCAAACGAGAAAGCTTGCTTCAAGTGTAGATCTCTGACCATTTTATCAGAGATTGCCCCGAGGCGGGTGAGAAAGAGAAACCTCAGAATGCAAGACCGGGAAGTACTGCTAGAGGAAGACCACAGAGAAACCTAGGAAATGAAACAAGTAGTAAGAATACATCTAGAGAGCATACTGCAAGAGCTGAAGGTAGAACACCAGCGAGAACATACGCCATTCACGCTCGCGAAGAGGCATCTTCCCCCGACGTGATCACAGGTACATTTTCTTTTTATGATACTCATGTTATAGCTTTAATTGATCCAGGATATACCCACTCATATATCTGCATGAAATTAGTCTCTAGCATGAACTTGCCTGTAGAGTCTACTGAATTTGTGATAAGAGTGTCAAATCCCCTAGGCAAATGTAAATTGGTTGATAGAGTATGCAAAGGTTGCCCTTTGATGATTAGGGGTCAATGTTTTCATGCTAATCTCATGTTATTTCCGTTTGATAAATTCGATGTCATCCTTGGGATGGATTGGTTAGCTACTCATGATGTGTTAGTAAATTGTGGAAGGAAGTTTATTGAGTTAAAATGTGAAAGTGGGGATCTTATTTGTGTTGAATTAGATGAGCAAAACAGATTGCCAGTAGTGAAATATTCCTTGTTGACTCAGAAGTATTTAAGAAAGGGGTACGAAGCTTACATTTCCTTTGTAATAAATGCTAGGGAGACTGAGTTAAGAAGTGAATCAGTTCCCATAGCATGTGAATATCCAGAAAATTTTCAGAGGAATTGCCAAGGCTAGCTCCGGTTAGAGAGGTCGAATTTGGGTTGAGTTACCTCTTGGTACTACCCCCATCTCTATTGCTCCATACAAAATGGCTTCGATCGAGCTAAAAGAACTGAAGGCACAGTTACAAGAGTTATCGGATAAAGGCTTCGTAAGACTGAGTTATTCTTCATGGGGTGCTCCCGTACTATTTTTGAAGAAGAAAGATGGTTCTATGAGGTTATGTATAGATTATCGACAACTCAATAAGGCAACTGTGAAGAACAAGTATCTGTTGCCAAGAACCGATGATTTGTTTGATCAACTGAAAGGAGCCATGGTGTTTTCCAAGATAGACTTGAGGCCTGGATATTATCAGTTGAGAGTCAAGGACTCGGATGTGCCGAAAACCGCATTCAGGACAAGGTATGACCACTATGAATTTTTGTTCATGCCTTTCGGTTTAACAAATGCCCCTATAATTTTCATGGATTTGATGAATCGTATCTTTCAGTCATATTTAGATAAATTTGTGGTAGTCTTTATCGATGATATATTGATCTACTCTTGAGATGAGAATGAGCATGATGAACATTTGAGAACGGTTCTGCAAATTTTGAGAGATAAACAATTATATGCCAAGTTTGGTAAAAGTGAATTTTGGCTTAAGGAAGTTGGGTTTTAGGGGCACATTGTCTCGAGAGATGGAATTAGAGTCAGCCCGAGTAAGATCTTAGCAATTGTAGATTGAAAGCCACCCAGGAATGTAACCAAAGTTAGGAGTTTTCTGGGCCTAGCTTGCTACTATAGACGTTTTGTTAAGGGATTTTCTGTGATAGCTACTCCGATGATGAGGTTGCTACAAAAAGATGTAAAGTTTGAGTGGACAGAAAAGTGCAAAAAGAGTTTTGAGAAACTAAAGGCGTTGTTGACTGAGGCTCCTGTTTTGGTGCAACCTGAGTCGGGAAGGGAATTTTTGGTTTGCAGTGATACATCCCTGAATGGGTTAGGTTGTGTACTCAAGCAAGAGGGCAAGGTGATAGTATATGCCTCTAGAAAATTAAACCCGTATGAGAAGAATTTCCCGACTCACGACTTGGAGTTAGCTGCAATTATATTTGCACTAAAGATTTGGAGACATCATTTATATGGTGAGAGATGTCGGGTGTTTACAGATCATAAGAGCTTAAAGTATTTGATGACTCAAAAGGAGTTGAACCTTAGGCAGCGGATATGGTTAGAGTTGTTAAAGGATTACGAGTTAGTAATAGACTACCATCCAGGAAAGGCGAACGTGGTTGCCGATGCCTTAAGCAGGAAATCCTTATTTGCACTGAGAGCCATGAATACACGGATAGCCTTGTCAGATGATGGTTCTATTCTAGTCGAGTTGAGGCTAGACCAATGTTTCTCCAAGAGATTTATGAAGCTCAGAAAGGCGATAATGATTTGCGAGCTAAAAGAGTTCAATGTGAGTCAAATGTTGAGTCAAACTTTCGAATAAGTCCTGATAAATGTTTGATGTTTCGAGATAGGGTCTGTGTACCCAGAAATGATGAGCGTATTCGGAAGATTTTGCATGAAACACATAGTGGATGTTTCTCTATACATCCAGGCAGCACGAAGTTGTATAATGACATGAGGAAACGGTATTGGTTGCTGAGTATGAAGAAAGATATTTCCGAGTTTGTTTTGAGACGCTTAATTTGTCAACAAGTGAAGGCTGAACACCAAGTACCTTCGGGTCTACTTCAACCTATTATGGTTCCCGAATGGAAGTGGGACCGTATTACTATGGACCTCGTGACGGGTTTACCATTGACGCTGAAAAAGAAAGATGTTGTATGGGTCGTGATTGATTGACTCACGAAGTTAGCCTATTTCATACCAGTACGGGTCAACTACTCACTTGATAAGTTGGCGGATTTGTATGTGACCGAAATAGTAAGACTTCATGGAGTACCATTATCGATTATTTCGGATAGAGATCTGAGATCTACGACACGATATTGGAAAAAGTTGCAAGAGGCCTTAGGCACAAAATTGAGCTTTAGTATAGCTTTCCATCTGCAAACCGACAAGCAGTCGAAGAGAGTAATACATATACTTGAAGGCATGCTTCGATGTTGTGTTTTGGAATTCCAAGGCAATTGGGAGAAATACTTACCGCTGGTGGAGTTCGCGTACAATAACAGCTTTCAGTCGAGTTTGAAGATGGTGCCTTATGAGGCGTTGTATGGGTGTAAGTGCCGAACGTACCTGTATTGGACCGAACTAAGAGAAAATCATATTCACGGGGTCGATTTCGTCAGAGAAACTAAAGAGAAGGTAAAAGTGATATGTGAATGTCTAAAAGCTACCTTAGGTGGACAAAAGTCCTATTCCGATTTGAAAAGGAAAGAGATTGAGTTCCAAGTAGGTGATAAAGTGTTTTTAAAAGTATCACCATGAAGAAAAGTCCTCAGATTTGGCCGGAAAGGCAAACTGAGTCTACGTTTTATCGAACCATATGAGATTACCGAGAGGCTAGGGCCAGTAGCTTATCATTTGGCCTTGCCACCTGAGCTAAAAAAGATTCATGATGTCTTCCACGTGTCCATGTTACGCCGATTCCGTTCGGACCCTTCACATGTAATTGTACCATCAGAGGTAGAAATTCAACTGGACATGACTTATGGCGAAGAGCCGGTTAAGATTTTGGCACGAGAAGTCAAATAGTTGAGAAACAAAAGTATAGCCCTTGTTAAAGTATTATGGAAAAGACAAGGGGTAGAAGAGGCTACTTGGGAGCTCGAGGAGGCTATAAGAGACCAGTATCCCAACCTTTTTACCGGTAAGATTTTTGGGCACAAAAATCCTTAAGGGGGAGAATTATAACAGCTCGATTTAGGGGCTAGTCGGAATAGTGGTTTCGGAACCACTAATCTAAGGTCGGAGAAAATTATTTTTATGTTATGTTATGAGTTAGATCATGATTATATAGGTGCATGAAAATTTTGGTGCTTTAATTCTAGCGATTTCATGCTTAATTGCGAAAAAGGACTAAATCGCATAAAGTGTGAAAGTTCTATTTTACAAGCTAAAGGTGTCTAATAGCTATAGAATATTAATTAGAGGTCCTTAAAGTGCAATTGACCCTTCTAGTAATGGTTGGCCGGCCATAGGGGACAAACAATGTCAAAATTGGTCAAAGTTGTTGAAGTTAGGTGGACTAAATTGAGGTTTTATATTAAAATAAAGAAAGAAAAGATATAATCTTTTCTCCTTCACTCCTCCACCGAAAATTAGCAGAAAATGTGGGTTTGAAAGCTCAAAATTTTCAGCAAACTCTTCTCCTTACAAGTAAGTGTTTTAGTGATCATTTCTTGATAATATTTGTACTTTTGGAATCCCTAAAGCTTAAGCTAGATAAAGAGGGGACTATTTTGCAAAATGGTTGAAGGTTTAGAGTTTTTCCATGTGAGCTTTTAAGTTGTTTGCTGCATTTTTATGGAGGAATATTAGTCTTAGTTGTTAGATAAACAACTTTTGTGAAAGGTGTTACCATGAAAACACCTAAAAGGACCTTTTTTGTGTAGGTTGTACAACATGTGGTAAGTGTGTGAAATAATGTGTATTGAGGGTTGCCATAAGAGTAATAAATGTTCACCTAGGCTTGTAAAAAGAAGAAATTTGACTAGAATCAATTTACGAGCTTAGGGGTAAAATAGTCATTTTGTGAAAGTATAAGGGCAAAATAGAGATGAGATTAGTGCTAAAGCTATGTGATGAAGTGATTACAGGTACACGTGAGTGATTCACGAGAAATGAGCTTAAGTTATGGCAATGAGCTTAAGACTTTGTGTTTTATTCAATGCAATGGATGGATGACATTATGAGCTTTTATGTTCTTACTTATTTCATGCAAACTTACTAACCTTTATGCCTACCCCTCTCATTTCCCTTGTCCTTGTAGTATTGCTAAGCTAGCTTGAGAATTTGTGGATCGTCAGAGTTCGGAAATGATACTATTGACTACTCTTTGGTATAGCCAAGTTAGATTCATTTTGAGTATGGCATGTATAGGACTTGGTCTCTTTTATTATGTCATATTTGTTAGCCAAAGTGTTGGCTATTAATATTATCAAATTCATTTTGTAAGTGGTCATTGGAATTGGGCCAATACTTGACAAGTTTATATATATGCAATGATGATGATATTTATTGAATGTATGCTTGTATGGATGTCTTGATTTCGAGTCTCTAGAAGTGTTTTATAGTTATGATACATGTTGGATTGAATTGGTATAAGTATGGTTGCTGGGTAAGGTGGCATTTGGCTTGGTAGATAGCTTTTTAAATGTCCACACGGGCGTGTGTCTAGGCCGTGTTTGACACACGGCCAGCCGCATGGGCGTGTTGATTGGCCGTGTGTCCCCTTTGCATGCTAGGTTTACAAGTTAGTATGCTCAGTAGTAAACAGACGGGCAGAGACACAGCTGTGTGTCTTAGCCATGTGGGAGACACGACCATGGGCATGGGCATGTGCCCAGGCCGTGTGAGGTCTGCACCTGAAATTAGGAATTTAATTCGACATACGGTCTAAGGACACGGGCGTGTGCCTTAGCCGTGTGACCTTATTGAGATGATGATGTCATAAACAGAATGTCCAGGTTTTCACACACGGGCGAGGACACAGTCGTGTCATGGCCGTGTTAGGGACACGGGCGTGTGTTCAGCCCTATGAAAACCCCTGTAGGTTCGAAATAGAAAATAAAATCCACACGGGCTAGGAACATGGGCGTATGGCCCTAATTTTAAAAAAAAGTTCTAAGTGTGTAAAAGTTTTCGGTTTAATCCCGAACCATTCCATATGTATTTTTAGGGTCCAGTAGACCTTTAATAGGGATGTAATGAATATGAATGAAAAATATTTAATTTGAAACAAAATTTAATAGCTCAATGTTGTGTGTTTGGGCAGGTTAAGTTCGGTAATGCCTCATATCCAGTTTCGGCGTTGAATGTAGGTAAGGGGTGTTACAAATAATTTGAAACAGACCCTATGCCTGACAACCCCGGTAAGTCATTAAGGTGGGAATTAATCCAAAATTGGTATTGCCCATCCGTGAACACCTTTACACTAAACTAGTCTGGATTGTGAGGTTGGAAGATAAGTAGTCATTGCTGACTCGTTGTGTTAGTGAAAGATTAGAAGATCCTGTTAAGGTAGCGACTAGTTGATGGACGAGGAACCTGAAACGATAGTTGATTGGGATTACCAAAGCGAGCTAATCATCCATAATCAAGATTTGATTCACTCTATTATTCCATCTCTTGAATTTAATTTCTTTTATGTTATTTTATATTTTTGTTATAAAAATCTTAAAATCCTTTTTATTATATTCTCATACTATAACTGATTTAAAGTACTAGTTAGATCTTTTAGTGTTTAGGCTAGAATTGATCTAACACTCGCCTCCATTAGGTACGATCCCTGGAGTACTCACCTACTTCATTGTAAAACTATATTACAACTTGACCCATATACTTGTGGATACCGCCTCATATTTCTATATTTTATTGCAATATTCACACTCTAGACATTAGTACGTTTGGAGGCGGTCACATACACAATCTATCTGTGAGGGCACTGCGTGTAATTGAACCTCAATTGCGAGAAGCAGGATTCTTACATATGTCTCGTTTGCTCGTGGGTGTAAATTAGATCCTACAGTTATTAGTGCTTTGGTGGAAAGATGGAGACTCGGGACACACACATTTTATCTTCCATGCGGTGAGTGTACAATGACACTCGAAGACGTAGCTTTACAACTCAATTTACCAATAGATGAGTCAATCATTACGGGGTCAATGGTCATTGGCGGTTAGGGCAACATTTGCGTGCAACTATTAGGCAATGTACTAGACAAGTTTTTTGGTAGTCAGATAGAGATGAAATGGTAGGAAGATGAAGATTGTCATACCCCAAAATATAGGGAGTTAATTGAAATAATTAACCAATGTCGTAACCATTTTTTTTGGAAAAACGGGAATCGACTTTGGTTTTAAAAATGAAAAAACGGGAGTCGGCACCGATCTTTATTAGGTGTGATCGAGCCTTTGGCTTAATAAAACATTTGGGTTTATTAAAACCTTTTTTGGTCTACGAAATTTGAGAAGACGGGTTCGAGAGTCGGTTACGTGCGAGAAAGGATTAGCACCCTCATCACGCCCTGAAATTGGTACCAAATTGATTATTTAATGTCTTAACGTCGAAAGTTGGAAATTTGTAATACGAATCCTTTTGAAAATGTTTGGATGACTCGGGTTTGGATATCGAAATTCTCTTGTTCCGAAAGAAGAAATATCACATTCTGCACGATAGGATACGATGTTTCAATCTTCGAAACCAAGATCACTTCATGATTTCCAAAATTCACATTGCGATTTAAAAAGGGTATCCCGATATTTGGCCAAATAAAAAAACCGAAACCTAGCACGATTGGGAACGATTCTTTGAATGTCCAAACACGCAACATTGCCTTATTTAGGAAAACACGATCAAAAACCTTAGAACAATATTTAGTCGTTTAAAAGAAAAGGAAATCGAAATTCAGCATGATTGGACATGATTCCCCGAACTTCTAAACACGGAATATCGATCCCTTTTTAAAACTCAATGTATAGAATAAAGGTTAATACGATGAGTAGCAACACAGAGAACGTGATATGACCGTATAAATATGTTAATAAAATGATGTTACGAAGTTTGAAAATAAATGAGTAAGACGAGATATATGTATTGCATAAACCACGCATAAATAAAGACATGTAATAGCAGTCATAGAGAACGATATTTGATATTATGGTAGCGATAACACTAATAAATGAGAAATATAATGATGATAACATAGAGGTAATCGAAAAATGACGATAATAATATATATAATAATATAGTAATAATAAATTAGTAATGATATATAAAAATATGGTTATATATGTATAAACGTAATGATAGTTGTAACTATAAGTAGTTAATACACATTTTATAAAAATAAAACATATAAATATGATGTAGTAGTAGAATATAATGTAGCAACAGCAATAATAGAAAATAAGTAAAATAACAATAATATTGAAAAATAATGATAATAACAATACTAATAATAATAATAAATAATAACAGAAGTAAAATAATAGTAATAATTTTAGAGAAAAGAAAAGTAAAATAATAATGATAATAATATAATAATAATCTAGTAATAATAATAATAAAAACAAAAATTGTATAATAATAATAATATAGTAATATAGTAATAAGGATAATAAATGTACAAATAAGTCAACTCAAAAAGGGATTGAATTGAAATTAAAACGGAATTTTGGGGATAAATTTGAAAATAAAAGAAAGGACGAGGACCTAGTTGCAACGCGCGCGAACTTGTGGGGACCAAAATGGGCAATAGCCCACCCCTCTAAAACGCGCAGCATAGGCAGGGCCGAATTGCAAACTAAATAAATTTCTGGGGTCCGATTGAAAATACTGAAAAATCCTGATTTTAAATCTATGAAAAAGCGGAGGGGCTAAAAGTGCAATTAGCCCCTTCGATGAAAACACGCGGATCCCCTCGGGCACGAGTCGGATTCGGGTCGGGTCACCCTAAATAGCGTCATTTTGGCGAACAGGCTGAGGGCTCAAAACAGCGCCGTTCTGATTGCTTATAAAAGTCCAAATTCTTCTAAAACCTCATTTTTCGCTGTTTCATAAAAAAAAACAGAGGGGAAAGGGGGTTCTTTTCTGCTAGGGTTTTGAACCCGGTTTTTGTGCCGGTCGTGGGCTCAATCGACAGTGGTCGCGTGACCACCATGGTCGGTGACCAGCATCGCACAATGTGCCCCTTCAAGCCTCCGACGACAGGAATGCGAACCGGTTCAGGTGAAGTTTTCTTCGCTTTCCCTTTTTTGATTTTTGTTTGCAAAGGTTTAGGAATAATGAAAACGACAGTAAAATAATAGAAAACAGAATGAAATCCCTTTAAATCTTTACTTTTTGGTTTTCGATTTTGTTGTATGCCTCTGTTCGTTGTTGATTTTGTTTATAAAGGTTCGAAGAATAAAAAGAAAAAGAAATCGACAGTAGTAATTAATCGAAAATGAAAATGGAAATAAACATTTTAACTGTCTTCTTCTGATGATTCGTGAGAGTCGATCTTTCAATATTGTTTTGCTTTTTTATTATTTTTCTAGTAATGCGTAAGCGAAGTATTCGTAAGAGAAGGAAAAGGGAAGCCTTGATGCTTCTGTTTTACAATTTTTTTTGGCTGATTCTTATTTTCTTGTTTCAATCTGGCCAAAACCGTTCCCTATTACATTGCTCGGATCGGCTTTATAGCCAAATATGCTACTGTCATTTTTCTGTCTTTTCTCCATTCTATTTTGCAGGTTCAAGTGGGGCAAGTGGAGGGCGTTGGTGGTGCTTTGACAGTGGCGATGGGCATATGGAGCAGGCCTGGCGCAGAGGGAAGTGGACTAGGCTTGCAGAGCTAGGGTTTTTAAAAACCCTAGCTTGCTGAAAAAATGGGCCTATTGGGCCTCGTTGGTTTGGGCTTATTGTATTTTGGGTTTGATTTTGTAGGCTTAATGGGTTAGGTTTTAATTGGGCTTCGGGTTTGGGTTTAAAATAGGCCCAGGCAAAATTCGGGTCTTACAGCTGCCCTTCTTTGCTTATTGTCGTGTAACGAGAATGAAGCAAAGACTCTAAAAGGACCAATTTTGCCCGGTCTCACCGTGTCATGACTTGTTTTTCTTCAAATGGCTTCTACCTTAACTGCAACTTGAGAGAGGTAAAGCTGAAAGTGCTTTTGATCTGCTTCCTGCAACTTCAGGAAGATAAGATCTTCTGTCTTCGATTTGCTTCCTGCAACTTCAGGAATGTCAAATCTGCTATCCTCAATCTGATCCTACAAACTCGGGGATCACGGTGATGTCTTCGATCCGCTTCCGCAACTTCGGGAATGTCAAATCGCTATCTTCAATCGATCCTCGCAAACTTAGAGATCACACGGTCGATGTCTTCGATCCGCTTCCTACAACCGGGAATGTCAAATCGCTATCTTCAATCGATCCCTACAAACTCGGGGATCACCGGTCGATGTCTTTGATCCGCTTCTCGCAACCACGGAATGTCAAATCGCTATCTTCAATCTGATCCCTGCAAACTTAGAGATCACCAGACTGATGTCTTCGATCTGCTTCCTACAACTTCAGGAATGTCAAATCTGCTATCTTCAATCTGATCCCTACAAACTCAGGGATCACCAGACTGATGTCTTTGATCTGCTTCCTGCAACTTCTGGAATGTCAGACTTGCTATCTTCGATCTGTTCCACTGCAAACTCAGGTAGACAAGATCTACTATCTTCAATCTGCCCCCTGCAACATCAGGAATGCCAGACTTGCTATCTTCGATCTGCTCCCTACAACATCCGGAAGACAAGATCTGCTGTCTTCGATCTTTAGTCTACTCAACTGCAAACTCAGGGAGATAAGACTATAATCTTCAGTCTGCTCCGCTAGGGATCAAGATCTGAACTTTTCAATTTGCTTCCTTACTATCTTCAGGAAGACTTCAATCTTCAGTTTGCTCCACTAGGGAACAAAATCTGAAATTTCCAATTTGCTACACCGTCCTCTGAGGGACACATCCTGTAGACTTGAATGTGGTATGGATGACATTTACATGAATGCAGAATGCCATGAGAATGGTCCCAAAATGTATAATGATTAGGATGCAATGATCGGGATGAATCTAATGCTCCTAACTAAATGGCATTAAGGATGACATTTGAATGCAGAATGTTATGAGAATGATGTTTTTTCACGATGATTAGGATGCAATGATCGTAATAAATCGAATGCTCCTACTTACATGGTATCATGGAGGACATTTGCATGAATGCAGAATGTCATGATAGTGATTCTTTGTTAAAAATGTATAAGGATCAAGATGCGATGATTTAACGCTCCTAATGATGATGAATGAATGTAAAATGAAATGACCCCTTTTTAATGCTTAGGGTTGTCACTGCTCGTCGTCCATCAGAGTCTCGCTCTTGCTGGTACCTTTGCCAGAAACTCAAAGAAATGATCATATTTTACTCAGATAATTTGCCCCAATGTAACTTCAAGGTTCACTCCACGGCACCTATAGGACTTTAAGGCTTATACCATCTTCAGACCATCCCATTGCGACTTAAGGGTATAGAATTTGTGTCATCTTCAATCCATCCCACTACGACTCAAGTGTATAGAATTTGTAAACGATTTGGTCTACTACACCTTTCCATTCCTCGGGTGTCATGACCAGGTGTGCATGCATGGTATTTGCATGGATACAGAATATCATTTCTCGCGAATGATTCCCTATATACACATGGGTGAACATTACCCCTTTTTTGTCAAGATGGTATTACTGACGTAATATCTTGTCATTTTGTTCAATCACCATTTTTGACAAGATCTGAAGAGATAGCCTTAGTTCCGATATAGCCTCAGTTCAGAGTTTTCCTCCACCATTATTTTTATCCCTTAAACTTGAGGAGTTTTAAGCAATAATCCTGTTTCAGGTTCCTGTACTATTTAGAAGTTCCCAGAGTAGTATGCGAAACTCCTTTTGTGAAAGTGTCATTAGTCCATTAATCATTATTTCAATGCAAAATGCCTGAAAGAAATTGTAACAATAGACAAGAGGGAAATTGATTAGGAGCATAGCTCGAAACAAATGGTTAATCAAAGCTAGCAAATGCAATCAAGAAAGAAGTTTATTGGTAGTGTATTTTGAAAGGAACAAAATAACCACAAATAACAAAAATGAGTAAAATGGAAACTAGGTGCCCTAGATATCACAGCTTGATCTTCTCTGTTCAAACTTCTTGAGGACCATTTTAAGCTCAATATGTGTTTAGGGGATCCGGAGTACTTTGTCATGCCCCAAAACGCAACATACTTCTTCCTTGTTGATTCAGGATAGCAAAACTGCTGTATGCCCTACTTTTGATCAAAATTTAAGTCGCCCTTCTCGGGTTTTCAACTCAAATCCCCTTTGGTCTCAAGGTGCCCTTTGTCGGTTTTCGTCTTGGCCTCTCATTGTTCTTTTTCCTTTTGGTTGAATTTTCCATTTTTCATTTTTCTCCTTTTTTTTTTAGAAAAACTTTCAAGACGCCTTTTGCAGGTTTTCACCTTGGGCTTTCTTCTCAGATGAAATCTGAACTCCCTGGCTTGAACATATCTTTGTCATCCATCTTAGTCAAAGTTAATGATCTTTTAGAATAAGCCTTCTTCACCACATAAGGTTTTGCCAAATTTGGTATTTACTTCCCTCTGAAGTTCTTTTGTACGAGAGGAATTCTTCATAATGACAGGTCCCTATTATGAAATTCTCTCGGGCGAACCTCTTTGTCATGAGTCCGTATTATCTGTTTTTGGTACATTCGACCATGATGAATACTTTTAATCAAGCTTACTGGAGACGTTCTGCTTTATCCAATTCAATCAAAGCTTGGGGAAAAGGAATCTTATCTTCTAACAATTGTTTCACTTTCATAAACCAATGGTAAAGATGCCCCGGTGAAAGTCCTGGCCAACGCTCAAGAAACCTAGAGGGTAAATGGTAACTTCTTTATGCCAACCTTTACAAGTCTCAGTCATTTTTTCAATTTTTTTGGCGCCTTTGCTGCATTGAATGGTGTCTGATCTTTGAACAGATTATAAATTTGTGCAATTATGTTAAACACGTTTCTTTCTGGCATTCTTTATTACCATTCTCTCTTTTCCCCTTTTTCGGGATTTGAATTTGAAGTTAACGACTGCTGACTTTGTAATTTTGGCATATGAAGCGACCTTCACCTTCTCAGTGAGGTAACCAACGACCATGAACATGAATCGATATTGGCAAAAAGCTTTTGAGGAGACTGGCTTGATAACACCCATGCCCCACATATAGGGAATCTGTGAAGAAATAGAGGAGGCGCATAAGTCTTGTATTCAATTTCCCTTTCTTGGTAAACCAGTAGCTCGAACTTCCTAGTCGTTGTAGAACTATTAACATGGGTTCAATCTTAACAATATACCCATGTTTTAGTAGCCTAGGCGTGTCTTGCTGTGATCATGTGATAATACCTTGCCTTATTCTTATGGTGAGCTAAGCTTCCATCTTCATCTTCCTCGTTTAGCTCGTAGTGTCTGCTGATATTTCGCAAGGTAAGATCTACCATTTTTAACAAGTTAGGAAATAAGTTGCAATCTCTGTCATCTTCTAAGTCCTTAGATCCTTCCAGACACATATCTCACTAGAAAGGGAGTTAGCAACAACGTCGCTCATGTTATTGATATCTGGGACCCATTGTAGGTATGAAAGTAAATTCTAGAGAATAAATAATTCAAAGAATGGCTATTCATGAATGAAAAATAAAATAATAGAATGTATAGTAGGAAAGAAAAAACATTTGTTCAAAAAGATGCATTTTACTGAAATAGTAATTCTAAACACGAGCCTATTTCACAAAAGAGATCTTATTGCTTCTAGGCTGAAAGCAACAAGTATACTTCGTACATTACTCTAGGTAAGCTCCTAAATACTATAGGAATTTCTTCCGCAGTCTCATTGCTCAAAACGCTCCAGGTTCATGCTTTTGCTTTTGGTGCGTCACCTATCTCCACAACACCCATTTTGATGAATTTTTCCACTAACTTCTTGAAAGCTGTGCAATTTTCTATCGAATACCCTGTAACCCCCACGTGATACTCGCACTGGACATTTAGGTTATACCATTCTGGGTATGGAGGTTACAGTGGTTTTATATAATACGGAGCTACAACATGCATATCAAATAAGTTTTGGTATAACTCCCTATAAGTCCTGGGAATAGGAGTGAACTGAAGCTTGTCTGAACTCGATCTTGGATTGGGTTTTTGCTTTGGGGGGACCAGGTGACTGGTGACTGCCCTCTTTGGCTGGTTTATTGTGAACGGCTTCGGGTAACCCTTGGTATACCCGCTCGTGTTATCCACATCCTTGTCTTTCCTCTTCGGGGCTTTTGAAGCCCCTTTTCCCTTTTTCTTTGCCTCTGGTAGGCCAAAAACAACACGATTGACTTGATTATTACCAGGGCCCATCAGAGCGTTCAGCAGCACCGAGGTATCAGTCCTATATTGAGATCCGATAATGACAGGTACCACACGAGAATGCGTGTCTGGTTGAGTTGGGACACTTATTGGGGGAATAAACGATGTCTTCATCATCGTCCACATTGTTGGCCACTAGGTCACTCCTTTTTTTAAGTCTTCCGGCTAGTAACTGGGTTAGCTGGCTCATCATGTTCTTTTGGAAGTCTTGCATTTGTGCCCACATTTCTTGTTGAATTTTGGTCAATTGCTCTTGCATCTGCATTTGCATTTGCTCTATCCTCACCAACCTTTGTTCCATGTTTTCCAGGTTAACTGAAACATTTTACCTAATTAGGGTCTTTTTATAAAAGTCTAATGCAAATGAATGCAATGTAATGCGAATGCAATGTAATGCGAATGCAATGTAGTGCGAATGCATGAATGCAAAGAGGTATCGATTCTGATCAACTTCATTTTAGAAAACTTTATTAGAAAACAAATTCTTTTACATAAAATGGACTACTATATGCTTTCATCCTAAGTCCTAAAGGTTTTGATTTCCCAAGCAATGGAGCTAGCTCTTGACTATGATCAGACTGTAGCCCATGTTTTATGCTTGACATATCCACCTGTAATGCCAAAATCTGTAGATGACCAGCTACCTCTCGAATCTGAACTATCACTTCATCCATGAGGTAATCTCGACTCTTAACTTGATGATCATAAGAATGATGAAGTTCTTATTTCCAACACTCCTCTCTTGTTTCAAGAAGCTTGATACGCAGTTCACAATTGTGTAATGCTGATTTTAACTCTTCGATCCTACACTTCATTTCCTTAATTCAGACTTAACTTCAATTCGATTGCAGAGTTACAGCTTCGAGGGTAGTGAAAAGACTGTCCGAGCTTAGCATCAATTCTTTAGAAAAGTATTGATCATTCACTCTAGCTAGCGCCATACTCCGAGAGATTCTTCCGCTTCCATGGCTCATAAAGATTAGAGTTTTTTCTAGACAAAGAAGGAACTGTGGAGCCCCAGACATTTTGGATTGTATCCGTTCAATAGCTTTTCCAATTTTAACCACAGGTGAAAGTCGTCTATTCTGGTTCGTCTCTTTGAATCTATCTAATGGGGTCAATACAAGTTCCTTTCATTTCTTCACACGAATCAAATCCCTTGCAATGTTGTTTGGGTCACAACGATGAGCCGAGAAGTTCACAACAGCCTATCTTCCCATCCTAGATGGTTCCACCAATTCCAACGCCCATTCTTCGAAAAGAAATTTCCATCATTGCCCTTTGGTACTAATAGAATACGACCTTCGACTTGGGTAAAATTAGTGCCGATAGAAACACCACAAGAACGCAGCATCGGCTCAGCACTATGGTTGCTCCCCTATGAAGCATTGGGACTTTCATTCTTTCCTGAGGCTTCTGTCTTAACCATAGAAGCTCTTTAGTTAGCACTTTGTCAATTGCAAAAACATCAAGGAATAGAGCTCCAAAGGAATATATGTAGGCTGTTTCGGCTCTCTGGCATTAAAGCATGGCAAGTCTGCAGAGAAGTGCGACTGTATGTTGTGATGGTCGACAAAATAATTATAGATAATAATCTCTAAATTCTCAGCTTCACCATTGACATTCTTCATACTTTTCTGCTTCAATGAAAACAACTGATCGTTATACAACTGCTCGCTCAATCCAGTGATCTTGTACTCATGATTGGGTGGACTGACTTTTGTCATCAGGTTCTTAAGGCTTCGTTTAGCCATAGTCTAGTCCAGGATCTATGGCATTCTGATTGGCAAAGAATCCACAACTGGACTAGGACGAATATTCAGGGAAAGGCTTCTTTGAGTGGCTATGAAACTTGAATGGAAACCCCTATAGCCAAGAGCACCTCCTCCAATGTCTGTGAAGTGGTTCTAATTATCTTGAAAGATTGGCAATCAAGTGGGCATCTCTGTTTCGCAGCATGCTACCTTAAAATGACATCCATCACCCTCAGTGCTTCTTGAGAGTTTTCAGATTCCTGTCTGCGCCGAGCATTTTGAGTTGCTTGCATGGGTGTCTTTGCAACAAAACTGATTTGACCGATAAGGCTGTTTAATTCTCTTCCTGTCTTGCCCATTTGAGTCATCGGGTCTTGCATTACTATTGTTTCTGCAACATCCTCAAATACCACTATAAACTTATGCTTGTTATTAGGAAGAGCATCAACAGTAAATAAACTTTTCTCCCTATCGTAAGCAAAGTCATTTCCAGCCAATTCATTGTCACAGGTCTCTTACACTCTACCAATCACTTTTCTTCCAACACCTTTGCCGTCTACAGGGTGACCATCTTTATGTGAAAGAGAAATGCTGTAATGGTAAAAGTGTCTATCCGTACCCTCCCCACTCACTTTGAAGTGATTGGTGGGTATAATTACTTTCTATCTTTTAGTTCCAAAATCATGCCTTGCCATAAAATGTCGTACAATCCAATTCAGCTTTGATCAGAACAACATCAAGAAGCACAGGTGGCTGAGATTTTAGCACTGCCCCATTTCCTCTTGCTCAAATGGATCCATACCCTTCTAACTGCCTATGTTCTAACTATATACGAACGACTGCATTGTCTTCCACTTTATCAAGGAACCCGTTCTCCATAACCAGCTTTCTAACTTAAAAACTGACCGTGAATCGATACCTTTACAGAAATGAGATGATATACACAAAAATAAAATACAAGAGTTAGTATCGCAAAATATACAGCAAGTGAAAAGGAACAAACACCTGCCTGGGTGACCACTAAGGTTTGACGTAGTTTTACCTAAGGTGGGATCCTAGGGTTCACTATATGTGGTTTAGTTCTATAGTTGAGGTACCCGAACCAGTAGATTCCTCGATCCTCACCCATTATAGGCTCATACGGACCGAGTTTGGTTCGGGGGAATACATTTCCCTATGGCCATAATGAAGTGAAAACTTAATGAAGACATAGGTACGGATGTATTCCGGAAGCGATCCACTAGCCCATGCAGAGGTGAAAACCTCACGAAGGTATAGCTTCTTGCTCCCACTTAAGGGTGCGACCACAACGGTCATGCAATGCAATGCCAAAGTATATCAAAAGCTTAAAGCATATAAGGGAATGTAAATACAACGATGAAGATCATGACATAATGCATATGAAATGCAAAGAAAGGATCGTATGTTAAAACCAAGCTTTCAATTTTCGACAAAAGGATAAAAATTAATCAACTTGTGGCTTGACTCTCTTTTTATGTCCCCAGTGGAGTCGCCAGGCTGTCGTAACCATTTTTTTTTTGGGAAAACAAGAATCAACTTTGGTTTTAAAAATGAAAAAAGGGGAGTCGCCACCGATCTTTATTAGGTGTGATCGGGCCTTTGTCTTAATAAAACATTTGGGTTTATTAAATTAGTGTTTTGGTCTATGAAATTTGAGAAGACGGGTTCGGGAGTCGGTTACGTACGAGGAAGGATTAGCACCCTCATCACGCCCCGAAATTGGTACCAAATTGATTATTTAATGTCTTAACGTTGAAAGTTGGAAATTTGTAATACGAATCCTTTTGGAAAATGTTTGGATGACTCGGGTTTGGATATCGAAATTCTCTTGTTCCAAAAGAAGAAATATCACATCCTGCATGATAGGATACGATGTTTCAATCTTCGAAACCAAGATCACTTCATGATTTCCAAAATTCACATTGCGATTTAAAAAGGGTATCCCGATATTTGGCCAAATAAAAAAATCGAAACCCAGTACGATTGGGCATGATTATTTGAATGTCCAAACACGCAACATTGCCTTATTTAGGAAAACACGATCAAAAACCTTAGAACGATATTTAGTCGTTTAAAAGAAAAGGAAATCGGAATCCAGCAAGATTGGACACGATTCCCCGAACTTCTAAACACGGAATATCGATCCCTTTTTAAAACTCAATGTATAGAATAAAGGTTAATATGATGAGTAGCAACGCGGAGAACGTGATATGATCATATAAATATGTTAATAAAATAATGTTATGAAGTTTGAAAATAAATGAGTAAGACGAGATATATGTATTGCATAAACCACGCATAAATAAAGACATGTAATAGCAGTCATAGGGAACGATATTTGATATTATGGTAGCGATAACACTAATAAATGAGAAATATAATGATGATAACATAGAGGTAATCGAAAAATGACGATAATAATATATATAATAATATAGTAATAATAAATTAGTAATGATATATAAAAATATGCTTATATATGTATAAACGTAATGATAGTTGTAATTATAAGTAGTTAATACACATTTTATAAAAATAAAACATATAAATATGATGTAGTAGTAGAATATAATGTAGTAACAGCAATAATAGAAAATAAGTAAAATAACAATAATATTGAAAAATAATGATAATAATAATACTACTAATAATAATAAATAATAACAGAAGTAAAATAATAGTAATAATTTTAGAGAAAAGAAAAGTAAAATAATAATGATAATAATATAATAATAATCTAGTAATAATAATAATAATAATTGTATAATAATATTAATATAGTAATATAGTAATAATGATAATAAATGTGCGAAAATCGCAAGTCAACTCAAAAAGGGATTGAATTGAAATTAAAATGGAATTTTGGGGATAAATTTGAAAATAAAAGAAAGGACGAGGACCTAGTTGCAACGCGCGCGAACTTGTGGGGACCAAAATGGGCAATAGCCCACCCCTCTAAAACACCCAGCATAGGCAGGGGCCGAATTGCAAACTAAATAAATTTCCGTGGTCCGATTGAAAATACAAAAAAAACTTGATTTTAAATCTATGAAAAAGCGGAGGGGCTAAAAGTGCAATTAGCCCCTCTGATAAAAACACGCGGATCCCCTCGGGCATGGGTCGGATTCGGGTCGGGTCACCCTAAACAGCATCGTTTTGGCGCACAGGCTGAAGGCTCAAAACGGCGCCGTTCTGATTGCTTATAAAAGTCCAAATTTTTCTAAAACTTCATTTTTCGCCGTTTCATTAAAAAAAAAACAGAGGGGAAAGGGGGTTCTTTTCTGCTAGGGTTTTTAACCCGCTTTTTGTGCCGATCGTGGGCTCAATCGATGGTGGTCGCACGACCACCATGGTCGGTGACCGGCATCGCACAAGGCGCCCCTTCAAGCCTCCGACGAGGGGAACGTGAACCGGTTCAGGTGAAGTTTTCTTCACTTTCCCTTTTTTGATTTTTGTTTGCAAAGGTTTAGGAATAATGAAAACGGCAGTAAAATAATAGAAAACAGAATGAAATCCCTTTAAATATTTGTTTTTTGGTTTCTGATTTTGTTGTATGCCTCTGTTCGTTGTTGATTTTGTTTATAAAGGTTCGAAGAATAAACAGAAAAATAAATCGACAATAGTAATTAATCGAAAATGAAAATGGAAATAAACCTTTTAACTGCCTTCTTCTGATGATTCGTGAGAGTCGATCTTTCAATATTGTTTTGCTTTTTTATTATTTTTTTTGGTAATGCGTAAGCGAAGTATTGGTAAAAGAAGGAAAAGGGAAGCCTTGATGCTTCCATTTTACAATTTTTTTGGCTGATTCTTATTTTCTTGTTTCAATCTGGCCAAAATCGTTCCCTATTACATTGCTTGGATCGGCTTTATAGCCAAATATGCTACTATCTTCTTTCTGTCTTTTCTCCATTCTGTTTTGCAGGTTCAAGTGGGGTAAGTGGAGGGCGTTGGTGGTGCTCTGACAGTGGCGGTGGGCAGATGGAGTAGGCCAGGCGCAAAGGGCAGTGGCCTAGGCTTGTGGCGCTAGGGTTTTTAGAAACCCTAGCTTGCTGAAAAAATGGGCCTGTTGGGCCTCGTTGGTTTGGGCTTATTGTATTTTAGGTTTGATTTTGTAGGCTTAATGGGTTAGGTTTTAATTGGGCTTCGGGTTTGGGTTTAAAATAGGCCCGGGCAAAATCCGGGTCTTACAACCAAGTAATAAATCAGTCAGTATGCAGATCCTTTATGTTTTTTGGCTTTCAACCAAACGATCTTCTCCGCTATTATCGTACCACGAACTACTTTGAGTGTGGGCTCAAATAAATTTAATCATAATGATAAATCGTAATTATAACATATTTTAATCCCGCATTTAGCTTACTTTCAGATGATTTATTCCTTAATTTATATAAAAGGTGTTTTTAATCCTTTCTTTTCATGTCTGATACCCAGGAAAGCACCCGAGGATAAAAAGAGCATAAAACGGGCCCAAAACGGAGTAAATGGGCCTTAGCACAAAATTGACACGGCCTGGACCAAATCTCACACGACCGTGCCTCGTCGATCACTAGAGCACGGCCCGACCCCCGACTTACACGACCGTGCCTCAAGTTAGAAATTCGAACACGGTTTGAAGTCGACTTACACGACCGTGTCTCAAGTTAGAAATCTGAACACGGTTTGAAGTCGACCCACACGGGCGTGTGCCATGGCCGTGCCCCTGACACTGGAAAGAGCAATTTCAGTCGGAGAAGGATACTTAGGGAGAAAAAATCGTATTCCAAGAGCCTTTATATACCCCCTTAGTACCACATTGGAGGGGGCGTCGAGCTAGGCCAAGGAGCCAAGCCGAAAAGGTCGCAATTGTATGAATCGCTTGAAGTTAGCCAGTTGATCCATCCCAAGAAGCCGAAATTATACTCAAGACGGTGGATTTCTACTTCAATTCCTTCAGGGAGTTTTAGGGATTTCTTATGTTTTGTTTTATCTTTTCTCTTGAGATGTTTTCTTATTTTGTTATGAACTAAACCCTTCAGATACTTGAAGGGGATGAAACCTAGATAAATCTTGTTATTTGATTTATGAGTTATATGATAAATACTTATTTTGTTCTTAATTATGCATGCTTAATCCAAATCTGATGTGCTTAGGTGGAGGAGGAATAGATCCTGCTTAAGAGTAGATCTAGCATAATTAAGCGGAGTTGATTGCACGCCTAGAGATAGGGTGACGAGATTTTGCTGGATTAGGGTGAAACCTAATATGAGAGTCCATAGATCGATTTACTGCTATTCTAGGGGGTTATTATAAGAGAACGAGAGTTCCACTAACTAACCTAGGGTTAGACGTTATTCGCCTCGAGAGAGGGTTTAATATACGTTAGGGAGTCTCAAGGATCAAGCTAAGTAAATAAATCATATTGAACTTTTCTAGGTGGATACAAAAGTGAAGTCTAGGTGGATTCTTCCTAAGGGTATCGTCGTGATCGATTGAACTTTTCTTCAAGTTATTTCCCAATTCGTTCTTTTTGTCTTTGTGTCCTTAGCTTAATCGTCGTTAATTTAGATTAAAACAACTTCACTTTATTTTAGGCTAAATAATAAAAAGAAAGTTAGTATTAATACTTTTAGTTCCTTTAGGTTCAACAATCCGGTCTTGCCTAAGCTATACTACTGTTCGATAGGTACACTTGCCTTTAATTGTTGTCAGAGTTAGTTTCCAGGTTCGATCATTCTTTTATAAATTTTAAAGCTCTGATTTCAGCGATTACATAACAATGAACTAGAATTTTTTTTTCTCTTTTTTTATTTTGGGTGAAATTAAAAATCCTCTCTTCTTTAATAAAAACCAATATAATTGTTATTTTGGAAAAAAAATCTAAAAGTTGAGAATAAATTCTCTCTATTTTTCGGCAGAGTAACATTTTCTTAAAGTTGTGTCTTATGCCCTACTGATGTCATCTATTTATAAGAGGAGAAGGTAGAACCCTTGTTGAATTATAGAAGTTTATTTCAAATAGAAAAATAACTTCTTAGTCTAACTAAGAGAAGGAGAGGGGCTAATAGGGTGTACTTCCGCTCATATGTATTATGATGGAGATTCAAGCCTCTCTTGTAACACTCCAAATATGGCAGGTCCAAAGTTTCAGGGTATAACAATAAATAGTCTATCTAGTGTAGTATTATCTACCCAAAAGACTATTTTGGCGTATACGTGTGGGCGTATAGTAACCGTCACAAGAGTAAGTATGAATTTGATTTTCTGATATTCTGTCATGAATTAAGGAGAAGTTCTTGTTAAGAAATTAAGGATAAGTATAAAAGGAGTATTCGCTAAAAGTATAGTATGTTTGGTTTGTATAGAATATTGTGCTAGTTAGATTTTAAGTAAAGTGACTAGAAATCAACTAAATAGCCAAACTGGATAATTGTGATTGCAAGGAATTAATTAATATATTTCTGGAAAACTATATGCTATTAAGAAGGCAAGTTCTAAAACGTATGACACTTGTTAAATTCCACTAAGTAAGTTGAGTCATATTTATATGTGAAAGATGAGTTTCCTTCTTTTTCCTCTCCCTTAACTGGTATTTACTGATATCTTCCTTAAGCTTGAATGTATCTTACATTAATGATCTAGAAGCTATGGTTCTTTTATGATTAGTGGTTACTTCACACAAGGGTGAGTATTTAGCTCTGCATGTTAAGTTCTGAATGAATAAATCTATATGTGGTGATTGAACAGTAAGATTGTTAGTATAAGTTTTTTTCATGAGATTGTCAGTTATTGAGTTGATAAGTAATTTGTATGTACAAGAGTAGGAATAGTGAAATTATGTTTCTAAGCAATGGTTTTTGCTGGTTCAAAATGGAAATCTAGATCTGGAGTTTTGAATTGCAGTAAGTGAGAATCAAGTGAGTCTCTACTTTGACTCTTGCATATGTACTGTTCATCTTAAAGTATATCTATATGAAAGTGATTAAACTGGAATAAAGTTATGATTAGATTAAGAGAAAAGTTAGATTGCTTGAAAATGAGTTCTTTTGGATGTATAAAAAGTGTTATGAAATCTTGGGTTTGGGATGTGTCTGGTAAGTAGAACTGGTAAAATGAGTCGAGTCACCGCTATGGTAAATAAGGAAGTTTGTTGGGACTGTAAACACAAACTCTATTATGAAAATTTGAAGGAAAAGTCCATGGCCATGGCATACTCTGAAAAAGATCTGTTGAATGACATTTTATCTAATGGGGTTCTCTGTATGTCCTAGGGCGATGATAGGCAAAACCTCATATCAGAGTTCACATCAAAGGCTATCTACACAGAGTATGCCACAAAGGCAATTCATTCAAAGTACGCCACAAATGCTGATAGGATGCCACATTGGCATCCCATAACTGCTGTGTTTATGATATGGATTTTCCTAAACTCACATTGAATAAGGTTTGCCCATCATTTCCTTGGGACACTCAGAGAACCCCATTAGATAAAATGCCATTCAATAGTTTTTTTAGAGTATGCCATGACCATGGGCTTTTTCCTTCATATTTTCATATTAGAATTCGTGTTTACAACCCCGACGGACTTCCTAATTTACCACTGCGGTGACTCGAACCACTTTACAAACTCTACGAACCAGACACATCCCAAACCCAAGATTTCATAATTTCATATCACTCTTCATACATCCCAATTAACTTATTTTCAAGCAGACTAACTTATATCTTAATCTAATCATATCATTATTCCTATAGTTGTATAACTAATATATTCATACTATACTTTCCATGATTTCCAATTTGATCACTTTCATATAGATATACTTGTAACACCCCTAACCCGTATCCATCGCCGGAGTAGGGTTACGAGACATTACCAATCAATATACATCATAATGCATACATAACTCATACATTTATGCATTCATACTCAAATACCATTCAACATAATCACATTGTCTCTTATTAGGGCTTATGAGGCCTTAGACATGCTTTAGAAATGGTTCGGGACTAAACCGATAACATACAAAAATTTTGGAAAACTCTCTAGACACACCCGTGTCTCAGGCCGTGTGGAAACAGGGCATACATATTGACTTGGGTCACACGGCCAACCACACGCCCGTGTGTCTAGCACATGTGCCCTTCGAAGTGGCCAGACACGCCCGTGTACCAGGCAGTGCCAAAACTATAGGGTATACTGGCTTATGCAACATGGCGAAGTCACACGCCTGTGTGCTAGGCCATTTGCCAAATAGGGGGTATATTGACTTGTACCATACGGCCAGTCACACGCTTGTGTGGAGCATAATAACTTCAATTTAATATCAATACCAGGGGACACACGACCGTTTAACATGACCGTGTGTCACACACGACTGAGACACACACCCGTGTCTCTGCCCATGTGGACAAAAATAGGCCATTTGCAAGGGCAAATTGCCACCCCAACCTAGACAACCAAAATGGTACCATATCATCATACAATTAGGCAGCCAAAATCATCAACCAATACACAATTCATACCATATCCATTTCAATCAAAATCAACACTCAATTCAATGCCATTTACCTAATCAAATACTTATCAACTCAACTTCTAAAATCATTCTTCGTCAAAGCATTTTCTCAAGCTTTTATACTCGAAAAATTAATTAGACATTTGAGCAATTATAAATCCATAACCGTATTCATAACAAACATGCCATAATAAGCCATCACTTATGGCTATATATATATACAAAAACATATACATTCACAAGCCATTTCTAATAGCCAAACACACATCAGTATTTACATCATTTACAAGCCAACTCTCATGGCTATAATCACAACCAAAATACCTCATCTAGCCTATACATGCCATATACCATATTTACACAACCCAAAAGTAGCAACTTAGAAGTTTGATAGTGCGATGATGTTGCCGATGACTCCCAGATCCGAGCTAGCCTTGATTCACTATAAAACATAGAAAAATAACACAAAGTAAGTTTCATAGCTTAGTAAGTTCGTATTAATGTAATGAGAAACTTCATCATTCATTCCCAATTCTAACAATATAAATACAAGATAACACAAATACATTAAATCTCAAGTCATTTGATCATTCATTCACTAGCTTACCAAGAATCCATCCATTTCATAGATTCAATGTTTATAAACTTTACTCACATACCTGTACCAACTCGTACTAATCTCATTCTGATTCACATCTTTCATTTCCCGTTGAACCATTTGGAATAGAAGTTGGATACTCAAGAATCTCAATCAATAAGTACCTATATCATGGCCCGTAGCCAAATCAAGGTAACTCCTCTAAAGTGCCTATACCATGGCCCGAAGCCAAATCAAGGCATAACTCACACCCAAAGTGCCGATATCATGGCCTGAAGCCAACTTAATACCCTAATGATATGCCATTAATATCCTAGACTATTCCTAAGGTTCAATTGGGATTTTCTAATACCAAATCATAGTCGAATCATTTCGAATTACTGTCGAATCGTTGTCGAATCATGGTCGAACAAGTCCGTAGTCTAGTATTTACAATTTATGCATAATCAAAGCATTTAAATACAACTATAATAGAGCTCGTTACATACGAACTTACCTTGTATTCGAAATTGACAAATCGGGTCGACTACTCGATAACCTTACTTTTACTCCGATCTAAATCTGAATTCTTTCTTTCTTGACCTATACGAATTAAAAATTAACTTATTTATTCATCTACTCATTCAATTAATCAAAAAATACACATTTGGGAATTTTTACGCATTAGCCCCCTAAACTTTCACATTTTTACAATTTAGTCCATATAACATAAAATTGTAAATTCATGCAATTTAGTACAAGCCCATGCTTAGCCGAATTTTATATATACTACTAGCAGCCCATATTTTCAATTTATTTTCACTTTTAACTATATAATTTCACATTTTCTCAATTTAATCCTTTTTTGACATTTTTATGAAAAATCACTTTACAAAAACTATTAATCTAACATTAAACCTTCCAAATCTATCATCAATCATCAAATTACTTAAACATTCAACAATGGTAACATGTTAAATCTTTAACATTTTCGAAATCTAAGGTACGGGCTAGCTAGATTGAGCTGTAACGATTACAAAAACATAGAAATAATCAAAAACCTGTAACGCCATGAATTTGAGCCTAGAAGAATTAGGCCTATTGGGATTTGGGCTTTAGATCTTAGAAAATTTTTAAGTGAGCAAGAAAAAGACAATTGGCATGTGGGCTTTGAGGGTTAATGAATTTGGAATGTCTAGGTGTAACAGTCCAAATTTGACCCTAATCGGAACGGTGGTTCCGGGACCACGAATCCGAGTCTGAAAAATATTTTAATATTATTTTTTGTGTCATTGATGAGTGTTTAAGCATATGCTAAATTTTTGTAAACTAATTTGACTGTCTGTGTGTTTAATTTGATTAAAGGATGAAGTTGCATTGAATGTGATACTTGTATGCTATTTGTTAAATACCAATATGATGTGGCTTTATAAAAGTGAGGGCCTTATGTGGCAATTTAGCCAATTCTATGGCTAGTTGATGGCATGATGATGATATTTATATAATATATGTTTTATTATGCTTACTTTTATAAGTTTATAATATAAGTATTTAATATATTGTTTTTATAAGTTTATAAAATAAGTATTTAATATATTGTTTTTATAAGTTATTATATATTATAACAAAACATAAAATAAGCCATAGTGCTTATCTTCCACCGAAAACACAAAAAGGAAAAAGAAAAGAGAAAGAAGCTTGGTATTTGGCCATAGTTTGGCCTAATTCATGGTATGTTTTCGGTCGATTTTCGATAATTTCTATGTTTTTGTAATCGTTGCTTTGAGAGCTTCAAAATCCATGTACTAATTTTGTGAATTGATGATGTTTGTGTGATATGCCATTGATGATATTTCAAGCTTTTTGATGATTATTGGTGTTAAATGAAAGATAGGTGTTAGATGAACACATTTTGTTCTTGAATTTTTGATGAATTTAGATAATTAGGGCTAAATTGTGAAAATAAATTTTTGAGGGGCTAAATTGCAAAACAAATGAAATGTATGATTTATATGATTATATGGAAGATTCGGCCTAGCTATGTTGTTGTGAGATTTTGCATATTTTGTGTTTTTTGCAAATAGGACTATATTGTAAAAGTGTAAAATATTAGGGAAAAATGGTAATTTGCCCATTTAGGTGTTTTTAGATTAAATTGAAATGAAATGTATTTGAAGGAGCTTAATTTGAATATATTTAGATCAAGAACAAAGAAAAACGGACTTGGATCGGGGAAAAGTAAAAATTATTGAATAGCCGGTTTTTGCCGTCTGACGATACCCGAGGTAAGTCTTTAAGCAATTTAATACCGTTAATATCAATTGTAACCTAGATTACATGCTGAATTTTGAATTTATAGCTTGGAATTTGGGCAAAGCCGAATGTGATATAGTGTTTTAACAATGAAATGTAGTTAAATTTAATTGAGTTCAATATGTGAAAGTGATATTAATTATGTGTGATATATGTGATATTGGTAACATGTAATGTGTATGAGATGGCTCAATAATATGGATATTCGGGCTTCGAGCCTAGCGGGCCTTGTGCTGGTGAAGTGTATCAGGCTTATTGCCTAGTAGGCTAAATTCCGGTGATTAAATTTTAGACCTCGGTTTTAGCATGCTTAGTGCCGGTGAGTAATTCAGGCTTACGTCTAGCAGGTTTTATACCGGTGATGAAATTTCAACTTATAAGGCATAAAATTTTCTTAGTTATGTGGTTATCGAGCAAGTAAGTGGATAGTATGAGTTATATATATTCGGCCATACAGGTAAGTGCCTACGATTTATTCAATTGATTCTCTATATTCGATCAATAAGGTAAGTATATATGTGTTATGCTGTCGAACATAAATGATACTAATTGATCATGTACATTCGGCCTTATGTTTATGTGGCTATATTGGGATTACATTGACAATTGATATATGAATTTATAAAATGTCAAATGGACATGTGTGTGTATGCATCTTTCTATGTGAAGTTATTAAGTATAGAGCATACACTTTATTGTATATGTACATATATGTAATCCTATTGAATTATTTATATTGGAAATATGAGTAGTTGGTTAAGAGCTGTTAAATTATATTTGAACCATATGCCGAAATAATAATTTGATGTTTAAAGGCAAAGTAGGGATGATAGCTGAGTTAAATTAGGTATTAGCATTAGGCATTAGTAGACCATATAAGTATTAAGCTTTAAAATTTTATGATATTAAGTATGGTTTGAAATGCTTGAATGATCATTTGATTTAATACATTTGCTTAAGACTTACTAAGCTAGTTAGCTTACTTTGTGTGTTATGTTTTCACCCTGTTTTATAGATTTTGGTCAAGCTATGAACTCCGGGGATCGTCATTGAAGTCATCCGCACTATCAACCTATCTTGGTACTCTAAAAGTTAAATTTGAATTTAAGGCATGTATAGGCTAGCTGGTTACTTTGATAACATTTTGATAATGTAAATTTATAAGCCATGCGAAAATGGCTTGGTTTAAATACTAATGGCCTAATGTCTAGATGATTTTAATCGTAGTATACGTATGCCTTGTTTGAATTTTGGATTCGGTGGTGTTACAAGACTTGGAAATTTGGCATGATAATGATGTTATAATTATATGATGTATAATTAGTTATGTGTTTGATCTATAGTAAAATATGAACGCTATGAAGAGTAATTTGGCTATTAATGTATTTGTCATGAGATAGAATTTATTGATGATGTAATATCTATTACATATTCGGCTTGTAAGTTTCTTTTAAAGAAAAATTTTGACTAAAATGTACTTATGTATTCAGTATAGAAGGTTTATAAATGGTTGGGTAAATATGTTAATTGTTGTTTAAATGTTCTAGGTCATTTGTATATTAAAATTTCCTATGTTAATTGTTGGTTTTGAGGTTAAAGAACTAGATGAATACTTTCGACAATTGGTATTGAATTTTGAGGCATCTTAGTTTCGGTTAAGTAAGGATTTTATCAATTACTTTTATTTGGCATTGATATTGATAATTTTTTTTTGGTAATGTGGTTATAAGCATGTTCATTTGTGGTTATTATATCTTAAAGACCAAGAGTAGTATATTTGATAAAATTTTTCTTTTATGGGAAACTAACATTATAGAGTGGTGATATGTTCTTTTGATTTTTAAACTTCGATGAAAGAATGATGTGCTTAAAGGTAGATTCGAAAATGGCTGTTGATATGATATATTGCTATGTTCGTGTTTACTAGTCAAATGATAGGTATGCATTTGATAATGAATTAGGCAATGATGATTACACAAAGGTAGTTTTTTTTTAACATTCAATTTGATAGCAAAGAATTATGAATTGTTTATATAAACATTTATATGCATGTACTAATTAATTATTTATAAATGCTTGTTTGGGATTATATTTTGATAGGTAATGCCTCGTAACCCTAATCCGACGATGGATACGGGTTAGGGGTGTTACAGTCTAGGGGTGTTGGAGATGTCCTCGGATCAAGTAAAGGCATAGGAAAAATTTTGGTTTTAGCCCAAGGGAACTGTGACTTCAGTTAGTAGGCCTTTTAAATAAATGAAAAAGAAATAGGACACAGATGGGCCTGTGGTCTAGTGCAAGATGGCGTCACTAGGGGAGCTACAAGGTGGAGTGAAGAGGTCCAAGGTTTGAATGGGGGTAAGGTGATTTTGGAGTGTTTATTTTGCATAGTGGACGGCCAGAGTTGTGTGGAATCTGGACTATTTTGTTGAAGTGTTTGAATTGGTCTTGTGAGCTGATAAAGGAGGGAATTTCGGATGAGATAAGGGAGATATCATGGAGAAAATATAGGAGATGAAGAATGGGAAGAGTTGGTGCCAAAATGGGCTGTGGGGGAAGGTAGGATTCGGTTATTGGCTATAAAAGGAGGTGCCGAATTCCTTTGAGAGGTTCCTTGGGTTCCATTACTTTTCTTTTTCTCCCCCTTAGCCGAATTCTTCCATTTGTCAAAAAAAAAAAAACACATCATTCCTTTGCCAAAATTTTAGGTTTCTCTCTAGCCGAATTCCCCATACCTTCTCTTCTTAAATTCCTTTTCTTGTTCACCTTTAGTTCTAGCCGATCACTTCTCCTCTTCTTTTCCCTATTGGTGCCGAATTGTCTCTGTCACCATACTAATCTCAAAAGCCGAATTTAGGCCGCAGGATCGAAAGGGGATTTGGTAAGTATTCAGTTAACCTCTTTTGTACATTTTGCTAAAAGCCGAAAGGCTATCTAACTGTCCTGTCGTTAACTCTGTGATAACAAGGATAAGGTTCAAAGATCGCAAGCGTGGTAGGATCGTTAGCAAGAGTAAGTGTACTCAACTTGATGGTGGATTAAATGAATGGCCGAATGTGTGTGTGATCTATAGGGGTGACTTGTGTGGATTATGAGTCACTTGAATTTTAATGATGTATGTGTGAGTGTAGATCTAGGGGATACTTGTGATTAGTAACTAAGGAAAGGCTATTAGAACCCGGTAGCACACGGTAAGGTTACGGTAAGGCTTCAGCTTTTAGGTAAATGTTTTGATTTAGTGATTGATTGAAGGTTGGTTGGTTTGTAGGATCAAGGCTAAGGATAGAATAGCACGTCACAATAACAGGTGTGTACAAACACTACACACACACACGATATCAGCAACGCCGGAAAGTCAAAAAGCCGAAAGTGGCTAAATGGGCCCGGTGGGTTATATGAACGTGAAATTGGCTTTAGGGGCTATATGAGCATGAAAGTGGCTTAATGGGCTATATGATATGAAATGGGCTTAATGGGCCTTATGACATTTTTAGCAATATATGTTAGGGTTTAATGGACTCTAGACCTAGTTTGACAAACTCTTGAATAACATAGAACTCTTGTAATAATCAATCATGTCTGTGGACAAGTCGCTAGGTTAGAGTGTGGCAACGGACATATGCATGTCTAGGATTGGATCTAGGGAGAGCTTGGTACTTAAGCGGTCCTAGTGACCCACCTCCTCTTCTCTGGAATCCTACCTGGTGCGTAGTGTCTGTTCACTTTAGCCGAGAGGACTTGTTTATGGGCCAAAGTTCATAACTAAAACTCGAGAGGGACCAAATACCCCTGATTTGAAATGTACCAAAATATCATTAGATTTGCAAAATTACTAAAATACCCTTGATTGTAAAATTACCAGGATACCCTTGATTTGTGAAATCACCAAAATATCCCTAATTTACAAAATTTCCAAAATACCCTTGTTTTGCAGAATTACGAAAATACCCCTGTAGGGCAGAATTACGGAAATACCCCTGTAGGGCAGAATTACAGAAATACCCATGTAGGGAAGAATTATGGAAATACCCTTATAGGGTAGAATTACGATAATACCCCTGTAGGGTAGAATTACGAAAATACCCTTGATTGTGAAATGACTAAAATACCCTATGTGATGAGTATGAGTTTTATGGATGTTACTCATGTGCATGCAGCATTCATATGATATTCTGTTTAGGATGCATATGGGTGGGAATTATGGTACGGAGGAAGAATTTGAGGATCACATAGTCGCTTGACGACCGTGGATCCATCAGTGGCTTTAAGCCCATTACATGATTAGTAGCTTTGCTACAACGTTGAGTGGTGCCGCTATGAGTGCTACCATTGGAGTGTAGAGGAGGGGTGGGTCGAGCTAGAATTCCCCACAGGTTTATAAGGTTGGAAGGGAAATGGAGTGTAGCGGATGGATTTTTGGGGAGGGTTTTGCATAATCTTGTTTCCATGTGATATGATATGATATGATATGATATGATATGATATGATATGAGGTTATTGTGGGCTAAGGCCCAAGACCACCGATTTTAATAGGGCTTAGGCCTAATGTGATAATTGTATATTGAATTAAAAGCTAAGGGTTATACACACTGAGTTTCGAAACTCACACCCTTCTATTTAATGTTTCAGGTGATGCTCAGTAGATGGCTTGACGTGGAAGGGGACTTGGAGATGGCCACATTGCAAGTTAATTAGAAGTTTTTGTTTATTTGTTTCGAATGACTTTAGTTTAAATACTTTAATTTCATTGGTTGTAATAAGGCCTTGTATCTCCAATTTAACGTTACTTATGGGTTTTATTATTATTTCCGCTGCTTAATTTTTATTTTAAGTTAAATAAATTTCTAAAGTTTAACAAGGTTTTCAAAATAACTATAACCTATGAGATTTATTTAAAACATGGGATTTCTTCATAACTTAACAAGTTACTTAGATTTTGGGCTTCTAAACCTTAGACTTAAGTTTTCCGCTAAACAAAGTCATTTTGAAATTTTCCCTTTGATGTGACATCACCAGATTCGGCCATAGCATCCGGGCCGAGTTTGGGGGTGTTACAAAACTGAACAAAAATGGACTTACATTCTCAAAGTACTATGGTCGAACCTTCAAAACACAAAAATGGTGTCTTTTTCTTCTTCAAAATCGGCTAGATGAAGATGGAACCCTTAAAATTATGTTTTTGTTTTATTATTATACTTAAAATAACCAAATTACCATATTAACCTTAAATATAAACCATTAAAATTCATTTATGCATGTCCATCTTTGTCCACTCACCATTATAATGGTCTATTTATAGCATAAGGACCTTAACTTTAAGGTTCTATAGCTATTAGACACTTTTAGCTAATAGAACATAAGTTTTGCACCTTACACGATTTAATCCTTTTTCTCTAATTAAGCATCCAAACGATAAAATTAGCTCACGAAATTTTCACACATATCAAATAACATGCTGTAAATACTGAAAATAATATTAAAATAATTTTCTAACATTGGATTTGTGGTTCCGAAACCACTGTTCCTATTTAGCTAAAACCAGGCTGTTATAATACTTCAATATGAACAGTATACATGTAAAGTCAGAGTAGAGACTTGCCTAATTTTCACTTACTGTAGTTCAAAACTCCAAATCCAGATATCCATCTCGAACTAGCAACAACCATTACTTAGAAACATAATTTCAGTATTACTACTTTTGTACATATAAATTACTTATCATCTCAGTTGTTAAAAATCTCATGTAGAAACCTTATACTTATAGTCTTACTGTTCAATTACCACATACAAATTTACTCATTCAGAACTTAACATGCTAAGATGAAATACTTACCCTGGTGTGAAATAACCATTAACCATAAAAGAACCTTAATTTCTAAATCATCGATGAAAGATGCATTTAGACTTAAGGAAGGTATCAATAAATACAACTTAAGGAAGAGGAAGAAGAAAGAAGAACCCTTTCAGAACTCACCTCTCACATATAAATATGACTCAACTTACTTAGTGGAATTTAACAAGTGTTATATGTATCAGAACTTGCCTTCTTATTAGCCTACAGTTCCTAAAAGAACTATAAAAAGTAAACTTCATCATACTTATAAGGCTAAGCTATATAGTTGGTTTCTAACTAGATTACTTAAAGTCTAACTAGCACAATATTCTATAAAAATTAGGCGTACCATACTTTTGGCTAATACTCATTCCATACTTACCCTTTATCTATTAACACAAATTTCTCCTTATTATAGCAGAATAGCATGAAGTAAAATTCCTACTTTCTTATGTGGCAGAAACAATTCGCCCATACACATACGCCAAAATAATCATTTGGGAGGATAACACTTCTCTAGATAGCCTATTTACTATAATACGCCAAAAATTTTGATATGCTAAAACTAGGTGTTACAGATAGGTAAATACATCATGGAGGTTCTGTAAAAAAACACCATAGTGAAATAGGAAGAAGTAGTGTGACATAGTGATTATAAGTTTAGCCACAATGTGCAAAACAAAAAAAAGTCAAAAAAAATCAAAACGAGTAGAAAAAAGTACTTAAGCAATGAAATACAAAAGCATTATGAGTGAGAGATGCTGAAAAAGTCAAAACTGATTAAAAAACAAAGTCACAACATTAGAAATCTCAACCATTAGTGCACAAAAACTCGTGAGCTAACCGTAGTTACTTTATCATGTTGTGACTTCCTACATGGAGAAATAAGGAATGTGAGAGAAGGAGAAATAAGGCGGTGAGCAAGAAAGGGTTATTAAGGGGACAATAAGATTTGCCAAACTAATTTTGTAATTGAAAGTGTTTTGATGCTCCTTTTCTTCAATTCCATAGCAACCTTAAGCCTTAGAATGTTACAAGACGAAAAGCCCTATGTGACATTGGTAAATCTATTCATGAATGGACATCATATCGAGAAATTACAATGATGATTATTTTTATTTTGCCAGGATAATCAAATTACCTGTATGATTTTTCGATGGATTCATATATTTGAGAATCTTGTTGTTTATATACTTTGTAATATACCGAACTTAGGCATTTGGAACTAAGAATAGTAAGTCATTTATATATCATGAAGAATTACAAGTATGAATGATTTTTCCTAATTATGTGTTCCAAAACTTGTCCTTGTATCATATTTACTCAAGAGTCTTCTTTTATTTTAGTTTTTTCTATTTTCTTGCTTGAGGACAAGCAATGACTTAAGTGTAGGGGAGTTTGATCTACTGCAATTCATTGTAGCAGATTAAACTAGGTTTTGTACTTAAGGGGCTTGAATATAAGCAATTTTATTATGTTTCATTTAGTTTTTCACTTTTAGCCTCGAATAATTAAAAGTGTGATTTAAGCCGTTTATATGACCTTAGCGGCCAAAGTAGGCCTAAGGGATGGCTAACGTGTTTGGTGAGTGTACAGGACACCATTCGGAGGCATGAGAATTAACCACCTCTAGGCATACCAACGTCCAAGGTAAGAATCATGCACAAAAGATAGGAAATAAGCAGTGTCCACAAATATACGAGTCAAATTGTAATATAGTTACAACAAAGTAGGTAAGTACTCTGAGGATCGTACCCAAGGGAGGCTAGCACTAAATTAATCCTAACCTAAACATAACTAGATCTAATTAGTACTTTAAATAAATTATATTACGAATAAACATAAAGAGAGATTTTTGAGGTTTTTGTAATAATAAAGATAATAGCATAAATAAAGAGACTTTGGGAAATTAACATGTAAACTTTATCAGATCTGACTATGGCTGATTAGCTTGCTTTGGTGGTCATAACTAATTTCTGTTTCAGATTCCTATTCAATCAATTAGTTATTAACCTAGCAGGATCTTTCGATCTTCCACTAAACTAATGAGTCGGCACATAACAGCCCGTTTTTAGTGGTTTCGAAAATAGTGGTTTTGGGGACACAAATCCGATGAGTCAAATATGGTTTTAAAAAGGTTTTTGATGTGGTAACTTATGTTATATGAATGTTTAATTAGGTTCAAGTAGTATGACCTTAAGGTCAAGTGGTTTTAGAAAATGATGTATCGAGACCTTGTTTCTATAAACCGAATTGTAAATATTTTTATAAATATTTATGGAGTATTTTTAAGGTTTTATTAAAGTTTCGTTAAGAAATTTTAACGTTTGGATGGTTAATTAAGCAAAAAGGACTAAATCGAAATAGTTGAAAAAGTTAATCGCTATTAGTTTAAATGTGTTAATTGATTAAAGAAACATAATTGGATGACCTTAATGGGTAAATTAGCCATTCTTATGATGGTGGACGATTGAAGTTTTAATTTCTTTTAATTTATATGTTTTATAAATTATTTTATTACTAAAATAAAGAATAAAAGGTTAAAAAAATAAGAAAACATAACGTTGTCTTCTCTATTTGTTTTTTCATCACCAAATGCTCCATAGAAATGTTTCAAGGTACGACTATGGCTATTTTTTTCATGGTAAGCCATTTTTCATCTGTTTGTAATAATTTTTATGTTTTTGAGATCGTTGCAATTAGGTCCAGCTACCTTCGTTTTTGAAACTGTCAAAGATTTTGAATGTTTCCATTGATGAATATTTGTGGTTTTAGATGTTAAATAATGAATTTGAAGTATTATTTGTTATTTATAAGTATTTTGTTAAGTGATTTTTGATGAATTTAATGATTAGGGATTAAATTGTTAAAATAGTAAAAATACAAGGACTTGATGTGAATTTTTTAAAAATATGGGCTGTAGTGGAAGTTATGAACATTTGGTTGACATGGGTTTTCAATAAAAATGGTTAATTTGCATTTTTTATGCTCAGGGACTAAATTTAATAAAAGTAAAATGTTGGGGGCAATTTTGTAAAAATATCAAAAAAGACAAAATTGCAGAGAAATGACTTGGTTTTGCTTCTTGAACTAATGAATTTAATAAAATTATTAATTTAGATCAAGAATGAGTGGAAAATCGAGGAGAAGAGAAAATTACCAAATAGCTCCTGTACTTTGACATTTCTGCAATTTAACCAGGTAAGTTCCTAGTGTTTCAATACATATATAAATTTCTACTTGCATTTTTATAATATAGTTCTTTAATTAAATGTTCATAGTTAATTATTGAATGATTGCACTTACGTGCCCCTGTTTGTACTTCGGTACCCTTGATTGCACTTATGTGCCCCTGTTTGTACTTTGGTACCCCTGATTGCACTTACATGCCCTTGTTTGTACTTCGGTACCCTTGATTGCACTTACGTGGCCCTGTTTGTACTTCGGTACCCCTGATTGCACTTACGTGCCCCTGTTTATACTTCGGTACCCCTGATTGCACTTACATGCCCTTGTTTATACTTCGGTACTCCTGATTGCATTTACGTGCCCTTGTTTGTACTTCAGTACCCCCTGGTTGCACTTCCGTACCCCTGGTTATACTCCAATAACTCTAAATCAAATATTATATGAATTATATCATGCATTAATGAAAAGGAAAGGAATGGTAAGTGTTCAAATGAACTATATCATGTATTAATGAAAAGGATTGAAATGGTAAACTTCAATGGGAATATGCTTATGTTCATGGAAAGGTTGTATGAATCAAATGATGTATTTTCTCATCAATTGGCTTATCATGTGGTTGAACCCAAAAGAGTTATGTATAAATGCACTAACTTGTATAATGATGATGATGTTTAAGCTTGTGCCAAGCTTGTGGTTATGGTTAATGTTTATGTTTATGCTTTGTACTATGCAAATGAAACGGGTAAGGGAATGAAACGTAAGTTCATAATTGGGATATAATTTGATGATATGATAATGTTAATGACTAAAAGGTTATGTTCATAGATGGTAAATTTCATATATTATGGATGATCTTATATGTAGCATGATGTTATATGTAAAAAGAGATTGATAAATTAAATTATGTACGTATATGTGAGAAATCTACTTATGTTATGGACGAATTTACCTAAGTACACAAACGTGTGAACTGTTAATGCTATTTAGACTTATGCTAACCATTTAGAGTGGAATGGTAAGTAAGTAAATGTAATGGTTCATAGTTTTATGAAAAGGTTGATGATTATGTAATACAACTTATAAAATCCTATTATGTTATGAATAAAAAGTATATGTGATGTTGAGAGACTTACCTATTTGTGAGTTGATAGTTTTATGAATCTTATGGCATTGGTATATGTTTATATTTATTCTATAAAGTTCAGTATTAAAATGGAATATTTTGATTAAAATGGAATATTTTGTTTAAAATTTATACGAGCTTATTAAGCATTCATTGCTTACATATTTATTTTATTTTTTTTACTTTACAAATTATCGAAAGCTCGATTGATTTGGAAGATAGTCGGAGATCTATCACACTATCCAGTGATTATATCGGTAGTATTGATGTGTTGGTCAAGGTTATAATGGCACGTATAGGTGAACTTATGTGTAAAGTTTGGGTTGAATGCTAAGTATTGATATTGGCATGTATAACTTGTTTTGGTACCATTTGATGTTGGTTGGTTGGCTTGTGTCATTTTTGTACTTATAGATGCCATACTAGCATGTATTATTTTGGAACTGTGTTAATGCATGTTTGAATAGCTAATTTGGTAAGTGAAGGTATGTTTGCAATGTGGCTAAGTTAGCTATTGATCTGAGATAGATATGAACTAGATGTGTTTGTATGGAATATGACCAATCATGCATAAGTTTAGGTATGTTCGTTTGACTGTGGTTCAGGTGCCTTATTGGCATATTGGTTGAATGGATTAATGGTATGGTGAATTGGACATTTTATGTATGTTTTGGTATATTTTGATGCCTTGGTTAAGGGTGTAAACGGATTTTAGGTTTATGCTTGAAATGGGTGAAGCAAATGGCTTGATTTTGGCCAATTTCTTGTCCACACAACCATGCGACACGACCATGTGTCCCCTGTATGTTTCAAAGGTTACAAGTCAAGCAGTTACACAGCCTAGCACACGGCCTGGCACACAGATGCGTGAGGCCATTTTGAGTGTTACACGACCTAGCACACAAGTGTGCGGCTTGGCCGTGTGACCTAATTTAGAGAGTTACACGGGCTCGGACACAGCCGTATGTCCTTATTTCAATTATTACACAGCTTAAGAAACGGGCGTGTGTCTCATGCGTCTGAGTCACACAAACTAGCCACACGGCCATGTGACCCCTACAACTTTGAAATTTCTAACTTTTTCCTCAATGTTTCAAATGTTTCTGATTTAGTCCCGAATCATTTCTAAAGTGTTTCCAAGGCCATGAGGGCTCATTTAAGAGATGAAATGCATGAATATGAAAATGAATTGATTATGATATGTTTGATGACATTTTTGGAAATATATGTTTTTACGTTATGGTTTTACAGTAATACTCTGTAACCCTATTTCGACAACGGATACGGGTTAGGGGTGTTACACAGCAATAACTACTTACCTCTCGACCTCACAGTCCAGACCAAGTTGGGGCTAAGGTATATACGGATAGGCCATACCAATTTTGGGTTAATTCCCACCTAAATAACTTCCTAGGGTTGTCAAGCCTAGGGTATAGGTTCATCCTCTTCCAAGTAGATGATCTATTAAGGAAACCCTACATAAAATGTAACACCCCTTACCCGTATTCAACGCCGGAACAGGATATGAGGCATTACCGAACTTACATCGCAAGTAAACATGCACATCGAGTTATAAATTTGCGTCCAAATTAAAACCATTCATAATCAATCATAAAGTCCCTAATACGAGTCTACAAGGCCCAAAACATGCTTTAGTAGTGGTTCGGGACTAAACCGAGCACTTAGGAAATTTTTACAAAACTTAGAAAATTTTTGCTAGAAACATGGGTCACACGCCCGTGTGGTTTTGAGACACGCCCATGTGGGCAGGCCGTGTGGTCACACACGCCCGCATCCCTAACCCGTGTAACTCTCTGTTTGTAACTCATGAACAAATTGAAGTCACACGGCCAAGTCACACGCTTGTGTGCTAGGCCGTGTGGTCGATTTAATTTTCATGATTTTTCATAAAATAGGTGCAGACTTCACACGCCCGTGCCTGAGGCTGTGTCCCTCATGTGGTCGAGACACACGTCTGTGTCTCTGTTCATGTGCTCATTATGAGCATTCTGTTTCTCAAAATTAAGGTGTAGGGGACACACGACCAATACACACGCCCGTAGGGCAAGCCGTGGGTCGCACACGGCCTAGACACACGCCCGTGTGTCTACCCATGTAGACAAAATAAGGATATTTACCATGGCTTTTGCCACCCTACCATGCACATACCTACACAACATCATATAATACCAATTCAAGCATACTTAGGCAACCAAAACATCCACAACCAAGGTATTAACATCACATCCACATGCTAACATCTAACATGCTTTAACATCATAATTTATCAACACAAATTATGCAAGTTTCCACATTCATGAATGGTATCAACATATAATGATACTCATAACCAACATTAGCCAACTTTCATGGCCATTTACAAAATGAAATCATTACCCATTATAAGCTAATACATTTGGCCACATTACCAATGACACATATAACAAAATGACCAAGTTACTATACATGCCATATCTCAAAATATTAACATTTCAATGGTACCCAAAATAATGGTTGATAGTGTGAATGGAACTCCGACGATCTCCAATCCTGAGCTAGCTTGGTGACACTATAAGATAAGGGAAAGAAAGGGGGTAAGCTATAAAGCTTAGTAAGTTCATATGCAAATAATAAACAACATTTATTATACATTTGTCATATAAATAACTTAACATATACTAACATAAATGTCATTAAAGTTTCATGAGCATAACTTAGTCAATCACATTCCTACCATTAGTTCATCATATACCGAATCCATTTCCATTGAGTTTTTCGTACATACCTGTACCAACTCGTAACATAAACACATACTTTCTCATCTTTGACATACCCGTTGAACCACTTGAAATACTATCAGATACACCGAAAGATTTGCACATAAGTGCCACATATGTAGCCAATGCTACCACAAATCTCATAACACATATAGGCTCGTTTAAGAGCTATCCACGGGCCTGCTCACACAAGCTGTTAGTTAAGATGTAGCTACGCGATGCTGCTCACACAAGCTGTCAGGTATTCACAACATATGCTGGTATACCCAGCCACCAACACCCGGTTCACATAATCACATGGGTTCCTAGTGACATGTCACTTGTATCCTAATCGATTCCTAAGGTTCAACTGGGATTTCTCTTTTGCTGGAACTTTTTTAAATATACTTATAGAATCAATCATACAATCCATGCAATATCAAAACATTAAAATACAAATATAACATTGCATTATTAACATACAGACTTACCTCGGTACAAAAATAGTGAAAATGGACCTAATCGTCACACACTATTTTTCCCTCGATCTAGGTCGGAACTTCGTTTTTCTTGATCTATAATAGCAAATTTAACTCATTTAAGACTCATATGATTCAATTCAGCCCAAAAATCACATTATGGAAAAATTACCCTTTTTCTCTTAACTTTTCATCATTTTACATTTTAGTCCCTAGGCTCCTTAAATGAAATATATTCAATTTCTTCAAAACCCAAGCCTAGCCAAACCACTTTCATACTCATAATAGCCCACATTTTTCCTTTATTCACATTTTTAACACACATTTTACAACTTTTACAAATAGGTCCTTTTTAGGCATTTTTATCAAAAATGACTTAGTAAAAGTTGTTTATCTAACATCAAGCATGTATTTTCTACCATTAAACATCAAAATACACAAATATCTAACATGGGTAATATTTTAGACTTTGACATCTTTACAAATTAGTCCTTGAAAGATCTAGATTAGGTGGCAACGATCTCAAAAACATAAAAATCATTAAAAACGGGGCTAGAACTGATTTACAATCGAGCTTGAAAGCTTGGCCAAAACCCTAGCTATGGCTTCTCTTCAATTTTCAGCACAATGGACTAAATTGAAGAAGATGGACACTTTTATTTGTTTTATTTTGTCTTTATTTACCAAATGACCAAAATGCCCTTTCTTTAAAACATCAAAATTTCACCTAATTCATGTCCATTTTTGTCCACCAACTTAACCAATGGTCTAATTACCATCTAAAGACCTCTAATTTGAAATTTCATAGCAATTAGACACCTCTAGCTTCTAGAACACACATTTTGTACCTTTTGCAATTTAGTCCCTTTTAACTAAATTGAGTGCCCAAACATCAAAATTTTCGAATGAAATTTTCATGAAATCATTCCTAAAACTGTAGACCATAAAAATAGAATAGAAAAGTAAATTATAATATGTCAGATTTGTGGTCCCAAAACCACAATTCCGAAAATCAGTTAATCACACCTCCACTCGCTAATCCCCCATAAAAGGATTAGTTCCTCATGGATCTCATGAACACAATAAACTTGATATTAACTATAAACATAAATAATCAATTAAGAGAAAAGGTTTAAGAGAATCCTTGTAATATCCTGAAACTGGGTTTGTGCATTTTGCTTAATTTTATGAAAAAGCATGCCTTGGTGTGTTATAATGTGTTCTGTGAATTTTTGGTGAACCCTAGAGTGTAGTGAATGCCTTAGGAATTATTCGATTTAAAGTTAAAAGAGGGAACTGAAGCAGAGGGGCCTTAAGAGAAAATGTAGGGAATATTTGACACACAAATAGGCTTGGTTAAGTGGCTTGGAGGCGCCACTTAGGGCCTCTGGAATTGACGCCATGGGCTATGAGGAAGGGCCAAGGATCGAGTCGCATGGGAAACAGAATTTTGGGGTTTTATTTTAGCTTGTTAACGTCAAAGAGAGGGGAGTGATGGACGGCTATAGGACTTTGAAAAGATGAGTTTTAGATGTGATTAAACTCTCTTTAAAGTTCGGCTAAGAAGGGGATAATTGATGATTTCTTTTTGAATTATTTTGAATGGGTGAAGAGAGAAGAAAGAGGAGAAAAATAAGGCTTGTAGGTGGTCGCCGAATATGGGGCTCTTTCTAGGGGTGATTTTCGGTCAAATTAGAAAAGGGAGTAGCCGAATTTCATTTAGTAAATTAGTCTCCCTTTTCGTTTACCCTTTTTCTCTCCAAAGATTTTCTTTTCTTCTTCTTTTTCTTATCTAGCCGAAACTCCTCCCTAAAATCCACCATAGTTGATTCATCCTAAAGCTTCTCTGTCTCTTTTTTCTTTTCTTGGTAAGCCGAATCTCCCTATTATCATCTAGCCGTATCTGTGGATCCAAGTGAAGGCACAGTCGACTTCCATAGTAAGGGTTTCGGGATTTGTTCTAGTCAATTACACGGAGGTTTCGGGATTTTCAAATCCAAGCAAGGACCACTTGGTGGGAATTGAAATCGCAAGTCGACATTGGTATACAAGGAATTCAGAAATTTAAAACGCAAGGTAAGTGTACATATACATTTGGTCAAGGTCATAATTAGTGACTAGATCTATTTCTTATTTTATTCAAAGCCGAAACTAACTAGTTGAAGGATTTGGTGGCTAGTCGATTACAAGAGGAGTCATCACGAAGTTTTCGGGATTTGTGTAATAACAAATCGGCAGCAAGGTAAGGTTTTGGTTGTAATAATCCTTCGGGATTTGGTGGTATAAGCCGATTGGGTTTTGCTAACATATTTAGGGTTGGCCGAATGTAGGATCTTAAGATCTAGGACATTAGATCAGGATATTCAGGATTCAGTGAAGCGTTAAGTAAATCAGGTGTGTACCCCATACTATTTCTTGATAGATTTATGGTATCTTTAATTAAATATGTTAATAAGAATGTGAACAATATGGCTAAGGTACCATGCAATGGTACAAAGTACTCAGGTACGTTTTCCTACTCCTACTAGGATTATAATATGATCTGTTATGGCATATGTGAAAGTATAAGAATGTGAATAAGGGATATGACATGGCTTATGCATATTTGTATGACATGAGGCATTTGGGTGATTATGAAATGGGAAGTGAATGTGGTGACTTCGGTCACATTATCTGAATGTGGTGACTTCGGTCACAATTATCTGAATGTGGTGTCTCATGACACAACATATAATATCTGGTGGCTATGCCCCAAATTTTATAAGGGCGATGAGCATGTCGTTTGCAGCGACTACCTTCGATGATGTGTAGCGGATGGAGGGTCGACTTAGTAGTCCCCACGGTGTGCAGGCTGGTACAGGTGATGTGTAGCGGATGGTATCTAGGTTTGGGTTCAGGTTTGCATCACTACTTTTATTTGTTATATATTTGTATGAAATAATATGATATGCCTGAATTATGGAGATCTAGTGTTGGTTACACATTGAGTCTGTTTGACTTACCCGGTTGGGGAATATTTCCTTTCAGGTGAAGATCAGTGATGGACCGAGTCGGCGGGAGCTTAGTGGTGGCCATGCTCAGCTTGAAGTTTTATTTAATTTGGGACTTTTATATTTTAAATACTTTGAATTTATTCCGGGTTTTAAATTTTGATGTAATAAGGCCATAGTATGATCTATTTTATGCATGCTTATTATTTGAAATTTATTATGTTACGAATTGTTATCAAATTAAAGATTAAGTTATTTATTTAAAAAAAAATATAATAATAACTTTAAATGTTTTGGATACCCTAAAACCAATGGTTTCCAATGTAAATTAAACTTGTTTTAACCCGAGCCCAACATAAGTAAAAATTTCTTTCAAAACCCTCCGAATTTTTCCAAAGTACTCAAAAAGTTTTGAACCGTTTTACTTAAGGAACATACCAGATCCGGTCAAGGCTCGTGGGCCGGGTTTGGGGTGTTTCAATCCTGAATTATATTGAGTGAAGCAAAAAATCCACAAAGAGTTGATCGAGTCTACAGTTCAGATCTCCCAACAAACGCAAATAGAAAAACTAGAAATAACCTAAAGCCTAAGAAAATGAAAATTGAAAACTGAAATTACAAAGAAAATTCTCAAGTTTGAAAGTCATACATAACAAGTGCTAAATGAGCTTATTTATAGAGTCAGGGTTGTTGCCGTCCTCAACCCTAGGTCAATTGATGCGCTCGTGTTAAATATTTTATTGTGCAAACCAAAACGCTCCTAGCTCGTAAATATCTCTCGTACAGGACTGATGCCGTGACACCCTAGTGCCTGTGTCGCGACATCGAAGGCAATATGCTTAGGTTCAGGGTTACTTCAGGGGTGTGTCGTGACATCCCATGGCTCTATCGTGACACTGAAGGCAATCTCGATATTCTTGTATTATGCTCCCTATGTTGCGACATCAAACTTCTCGTATTGCAAATGCAACGACTAGTATTGAGTTTATATGCCCTCTGATGGCCTCCTACACACTTACTAACTATATTAGCTCACCATTAGGCCTCATTTGGTCCCTAAGGTTAATAAAAACTCATAATACACTTTTTATTGAATTTAGACTAAACTATGAAAACTTAATTAAAACATAACAAAAATGTTCGAATTCAATCTCTCTAAGTGTGAAAACTAGCTTAATCTATTATACCGAATTACGATAGATAAAACTCCCCCATACTTAAGTCATTGCTTGTCCTCAAGCAAGGAAGAAAAAAACAGAAAATTAAAATATGAACCTTGAGCAAGTATTGTGACACCCCAAACCCAACCAGGACGAACTGACCCGAATTCAAAGCGACACAATAGCCACCAAAGTGACTTTCCAGCTCAAGACCACCCAAAATACACCCCCATTATTATAACCCCAAAATACAATATCGATTTTGCGAACCATTTTTAAACTATTTCTAATTATTTAACCATAAGGGTATTTTGGTCATTTTACCATTTAAAGTTAAACAGTCCCGTTTTTAGTTTTAAATGATTACCAACCTTCTTTTAGTCAATTTATGCAAGCCCTAAAAATTTTAGTTTCAATCGAGTTCATTTACTAAGTCTAATTATTATTTTATTAATAGGAACTAAGACGTAAATTTTATAAACTTTTAATACATTACCCAAAATATTATCTAAGAATATTTCTACCAAATTTTAACACTCACAAGTCTAATTCTAAAACATTATCGAGTTTCCCTATCGTTAAAGGCTTCAATTAATCTAATCATGTTTTAGGTCTAAATTATAATAATACTTAGGAATCATCAATTATATCATATAAGGTACATATCTTAGCCACAAGCATTCGACTCATTGGCAAGCTATAAATAAACTATGTTAGTATAAAATACATGCTTCAAACACCATGTTTTCAATCACCATATGAACTATTATCAATGTACCATAAACCACACAACAAGTAAGCATAAAAATCAAGCATTAAAGTAATTAAAGCATCACCAAAATAAATGTCCAAATAAATGTCCAATGTCCAGTACAATTGAATTAAATCTAGTCCCAATAAGTGCTACAATGCCCCTTATTATTTCTAAAGAATAATCCTTAAGCTACTACCGAGCCTTAATCTTGGATCGGCCTTGCACTCACTCCTCAACTCCTCAAGCCGGTAAAGTCTCTGCACAAAGGTGTGAGGGTGTGAGCTTAAAAAGCTCAGTGAATGATCGTAAAAACAATAAGTAAATCGCACCCAATTCATGCATAAATCTAGGCAAATTAAAAATTAAAATTTCAATCACAAACCATAATAACATATGCTATTCCATGAATAAAATTCCAATTTAATATGGCATATGAAATTATAGTTTAACTTATAAACATACACTTATATTGACATAATACATCCATGGCAATATTTAAACATGTGATCATACATTGGATAAACGAATCTCCGAACTCCTATATATCAGAAACAGTCCCAAGTTGAGCTGGTTGAAGCCACACGCTCCCTTATATCGCCTCACAGTTCCATTAAGTGGAGACACAAGCTCAACAATCCCTTATTTACTCTAAAAATCAGATCTTCTTGAGCCATATGCTCACAAATAAGACATATAATGGTGAGTACTCACAAATCCTATGGCACGCCAACTATATCCAATAGATCTACCATGCAGTGTTGCCAATATAATCATACATACAAGGCATAAAATCTTATGTTTAAGCACTTAATTTAAGATGTAAAAATGCCATTGAAAGCATGTAGCTTAACAATTTCAACATCAATATAATTAAGCACAAAAAATGCCTTTGTCCATGAATCTTAAAACAATCATAACACCAACATCAAGTTCTCAAAAATGCAATAACTGATGCTCCAATTAACAATCCATTCAATCCAAATTAATCATGCCGAAAGCTTAACACACAATTTTCCAAAAGCCAATTGCAATAATGCTCTTGTAAAATAAAATTAATTTTTGCAAATCCAACCAAATAAGATGCGATTAAGTCATTAAAAACACTATTTAAAACTTCAATTTAACATATAACTAGACAAAATTACCAATAGCTTTTAAAATCACTCACCTCCACACTTTGTTTTTCAAACAAAAGTGTGTTCAAGTAGGTAAGTTTGAGCCTCAAATCCGATTAGCACCATCCTCATCTCGTTGTGAAGCTTTAACAGAGACAAAATATGCATTACAAAACTAACATTAACATCAAGCAAGTCAAATTTTCATAAACTATACGGATCTAAATTGTTTTTCTAATGTACCTTACCGAAATTACAAAATTAAGTCGAAACATAAAATTCATTAACTGAACGATCGTCTCAGCATCGCAAACCACTTCTAAACTTCACTCTTAGTCCATTAACATAAAACCTAAGTGTTAATTTTATCTATTAAATCATTTTAAAATTTTCTGAAAAATCAACTCATCTTCTTGATTAAAAATGAATTTATCAAAAATGATCAACCAAACGAGTTTGATCTCTTGTTTTATGATTAAAAACCTCTTAATAAACATATTTTGAGCTTAGAAATTCATTAAAACTTGGATTCCAACTCAAAATTATGGATTCACCATTGTTGAGTTCTATGTTCAAGAAAAATGAAATCAAAACTTGAAAATCCATTTTAATCATTTAAATAGCAAATAATTATTCAAAACAACTTAAAAATGATTTTAGAGTTGAGAATTACCTTCAATTGATCTCAAATAATCAATTTTGAAGATTGAATCAAGATACTTGAAGAAATTTCAAATGACTTTTGCTCAACTTTGGAAAACTTTTATGGAGATTTTGGAGAGAATGTTGAGAGAGTCAAAGTTTAGATCTATTCTCTGATATGTGGTCTATGAAAATGAGCAAAAAAAAAAAAGAGATAAAAAGCTATTAATTCGAGTGAAAATGGTGTGCAAAGTGAGGTAGTTGTAGTGTTTTTAAAATTGAAAACCCCGACCTGATTTTCAAAAATTGCGAAAATTGCCATAAGGCCACTCGCACATTTCCCTTGTTTAGCAAGATACCCCTTTCCCTCCAAAATTTTGAAAATAAGGATAATTTGCTATAAACTACTCTTACATTTCCCTTATTTTGCAAAATGGTCCTATTTAGTTAATGTTTTAAATTCTCTCAATTAAACCCTCATTTTAGTTTATTTTTCAATTCTAATTAGACCCAAAATATTTATTTTACCCAAAATTTATTTAAAACCATAAAATTAAATTTTCAAAAAATATTTTTATTTTTCGAAATATTATTTACTGATTTTTTAATGAAATTAAGCTAACTAATTTTTTTTTTAAAATCACTAATAAACTCAATTAACTCCTAATTTCCAATCGGAACCTGATAAACTTACCCGAAACCACTAGACCTATTTTTAGGGCCTTACAAGTATAGTACAAATGTTGACTTTGGAGTACATAACAAGGCATTTCATATTTACACATAACCTTGACATGATATATATAGCCGACTTACCACTTTTGAAATTAAACACCTAAGTTCAGTCAATTACAAGGTATACAAACATTAAGGTTTTCAAATGTATGTATCCATCAATAATTTGATTATCCTAGAAGAATACAAACGATCGTAAATGCAATTATTTGATGTCAATTCATGAATAAGTCTACCTAGGTCACATAGGGCTTTTCGACTTGTAACATTTTGAGGCTTAAGACAGGTATGAAATTCAAGAACGGTAAGCATCAAAATAGTTTCAAGCACGAAAATAGTTTGATGCATCGAATTGTTCCCTATTATCCCCCTTATTGACCCTTACCTGCTCACCGCCTTATTTCTCCTCCTCTCGCCTTCCTTATTTCTCCACATAGGAAATCACAACATAATACAACAACTATGGCTAGCTCACGAGTTTCTGTGCACTAATGAATGAGTTTTTCTATTTTTATGACTTTGTTTTTTTTTCTTTTTCGGTACATCTCACTCACAAATGCTTTTGCTTTTCAAGTACTTTTTCTATTCGTTTTGATTTTCTTTTTGAAATTTTCTTTTGTTTCATACTTATAGGGTAATCTATAATTACTATATTACACTGATCTTTCATATTTCACTATATTGTTACAGAATCCATCGTGATGTATCTACTTAACCTTCAATACATATAGCCAGAAGTCTATAGTCGTGTATTCGAGACCAAAGAAAGAGGGCAAATGCAAATTAACATTTTTTGCTCTAGTTTTGTATGGAGGTTCATCAAGAAGTTTTTTCTGGCTCAAATATAGGTACTAAAGATGAATAAATAGGGTTAGCTTTTTGGTTCTGGGTGTATACCAAACAATGCCTTAGGTCATCCCTAGGTATCTTAATATTCACAAATTTAATCAACCAAACAATCACAAATTCAACAATCTATCATACATACTAGCATGCTCGTTTCCCTATATTCTCTATGTCATTTGGTACATTTAATTGCTCAATGTCTAGTTACAGTGTAATAAATAGAACTTAATAGTTTAATAATAATAAAAAATTAAAATCATCTACTATCATGCCAAATTTATAGTAAATAGAATCAACCTATATACATGTTTTGAACCAATCACTTGTATTTCTACTAGCTCGAGCATACAATTGACAACAAAAATTAAAAGAAAAGCATAAAAATTAAAAAAAAAATTCTATGCTACCCCTAACACTTTAGATAATACATTGTCCTCAATGTGTAGCCTTGAAAAGATAAGGAAAGAAGTTACCTAATTGATCGTGGTAGTTCGTAATCTATTGGTGGGTGCTCCCTTCCATTTTTTGTTGAAAGCTCTTAATTGTTGTGTTCCTTTTGTGTGGAGTTCCTACACAGAAAAGTTAGAACAGGAAAATAAAACAAATAACAATCTACTATTAATGCTACTCCTAAAAATAACAAATAAAAATTATCCCAAAATTAATTATAGTCTTTTATTAATCATCATCTGAATCCTTAAAATGGGATAACTTCCCCCTCTCCATAGGTGTTTTCCCCTTCCCCGAGACATCTCATTAGAGAGAGCCACCACCCGACAGATTTGAATGTTAGGTCAGGCTACGAATGATAAGATCCTTTTACGTGGAATACTGTGGCTGGAATGTCGCCTCATAATTGTCCTATTCCTTTTGAAAGTCTTATTCCATCACCAAGTCTTCCTCTTCCGAGTTCGTCTCCTCATATTTCGCCTTTTCTTCTTTTTATGGGTTTTTATCGAGATGAACATGTTTGACGGATAATTCGGAACCCTCAAGCTATTCCGCCGTGGAAATTCTTATAGTACTAGGCCTATTTATTGCATCCATATTATCATTCCGTCTAGTTTTTCTTCACTACTCCCACCTGCCTCTTTCTAAGATTTTGATTTTACTTTCCTTTTTAGTGCAGCTGGGACATCCATATTTTCTTTTCTCCTTTTCCAAAAAATAATCTGCTTTTGGTTGAGTTCTACATACTGAGTGTACATAAAATCATCAATTTAAATCCTTGTTGGGTACAAGAACTACATGTTCTATTCCATTGGAACCTCTGCGCTCTTGCAAAGAGTTGTCATAAGATGGGAAAAGAAAAGTCCAACTTTCTAGCCTCTCACACAATGCTTCAAGCTATGGTGGATCCATTCCCTAATGCATAGTTGTCTTTTCTACAAAATTCCATATAGCATAACGGGTCGAAAAGTATTGGCATTAGAAACATTAAGAGCAGTGGTGAGTCTGGCGCAAATAAATTGCATCCAGAATTTAGCTATCGGAAACATTATAGCCTAATTGAAATTTGTCGGAAGTCCAGTATCTAGTCAGAGGTTCCATTCTCCTCGGTTTTCAATTAAGTATTTTAAGATGCTTTCCATATCAATTTCTTTAAATCTCGTTAAATCAATATTTTGCAAATAATCAGATTCATAATATGGAGCATCGTAATATTTTCAAATCTTTTTCGAGGAGAATGGCACATCCTTACCCCTTACTGTTACTATTTTCCACATGACTTCACGAGGTTGCCGAGTTTCCTCGTCTTTAAGAGCAACATAGAATTCTTGGACAAGTGGGATAACAACAGTTTCTTTAGGACTGGCTCAAAATTGCTCCCATCTATGGGACTTGATTAGTGACCAAATTTCATTGCAAAGAACCATTGATGGTTCGAATCCTTGTTCATGAATAAATATTCTTCCCTGTAATTCAAGGAAGTATTTTTCGACATTGAGGTTTCAAATTTCAAGGGGTTTGCAACCATCGATGTTTCTTGTGCCTTAACTTTCCTAACTCTCCTAGAAGGCATATTGAATATACTTCTATCTTGTAAATACTAAAAAAATCAAACAATATATTTAAAGGTAATAAAATAATAAACTTGAGAGTTTGAACCCTTAACCTTATATAATTCTCTTGAGATATCTCGTAAAGCTCGATTGTTGTTGTTCCCTATTTGTCTTTACACCAAATAAGATTAGAAGGAGAAATTTTGAGAGCAAAGTAGTAGGGAAAAGTAAAAGAGGGTTTAGGGTTTAAGAGGGTTTGAGAGTTTTGAGAGGATTTTAGATGTTAAGAAGGTTTTGTGTAATAGTTAAAAATGTTTTGATGTTTTAAAAGAAAGATTTTAAGGTTTAAAACTAGTAAAAATTAGGTTTAATTAGCCGGGTTATGTACTCGGGTCGACCTTGAAAAAAATTACAACGATGTTGCAACACAGGGGTTCCATGTCGTGACACCCCTGGCGGTTTATCGTTGTTGCCACATCAGGATTCGATGTCATAAAACACTCTGAAATTTTGGAATCCTAGGTATACTGTCTTTTGTGTCATGACATTGAGATTATTTTCATAAATTCTTTGGTTTTGGATGCGGTGTTGCAACACGGGGATGCCATATTGCGACACCGACTCTGTTTTAACCCAAATTTCCTATTTTCAAAGTTCCTCGGGTTCTATTGAATCAAAAATTTAATAATAGTTAAATTCTAAACTAATCGGTTAGTTAAATATACAACAATATATATAAGGTTAAAGTTTAATTAAAAATATGTTAGGTCTTGCTACCGGATTCATCCGTCAACTCGATTAGTGTGCCGTGGATGCTCTTCTTATTTCGTTTCTATCAGTGTTCGTCTAACATCCATAGTGCCATTCCACTTTCCTGTGCTTGTCCCTTTTTTTTGAACTTGCTTTTTCAACCTGCGATCTTTAAGAATTCATGTGAAGTAACAGGGATGGGTTAGGTTTGAAACAATTTAATCACATAAACCTAAAATCTATGCAAGATAATAGAGCTCTTTCGAGTTATTATGAACCTTCAATTTAGTCGAGTTAGGATCTAAATTAAGCATGCGCTTTTCAATTATTGCGTCCATTAGTCGTCGTCTGGTTAGGATCGTTCAACTAATTCTAATACACTCAATCACGTATGAATGAAATACATACTTGATTTTAATTAAAAACATGAATGATTGAGGCACAGAACATCATAAACACAATTTAAATGAACTTTATTAAATTAATGAAACCATTCTAGCTAAACAAATTTAAACTACCATCGTGGATGACAAGATAACAAAACACACTGCAAACATGATTAAAAGTAAATAATGATAAGGAAAGATAAACTCTAATTGTTTCAGTAATTCTACAGAATCTGATCAAAGTGGTTTCCTCTAATCCTATTGTTGCTCCTTTACAAGTTGCTTCTCAAGGTGGCCGGCCAAGAGGGTATCTTCTCAAGATTTTGCTAGCTAGGGGAGAAGGGGATTATGAATGCTTATACGTGGGAAGAAAGAGAATAAATGAAAAATGACAAATGATTATGAAATGAGGAATGGAGGTGGGTTTTTATGGTAAAGGTTGGTGGATGAGTTTACTAAAAATAGTATGAAAAATCCCTCCATTCACTCCTTTGCTTGGCCGACCATATATTGTGGAAGGGAATGGATGTTGGTTGCTTGATTCAACCATGAAATCATGCTTGAGTTAAGCAAGGGTTGGACGGTTTCAAGGCCAAATCTTGTGGGCTAATTTTTGATTCATCTACAACGGCACAGATCTCTAGTAAATCTCCCAAAACTGATTGTTGGGCTGATCACAATTATCATGCCGAATTAGGCTTCTTCTCTCTTGTTTTGACAGTTTGGTGACCCAATTGTGTAACACCCCAAACCCGGCCTAGACGTTATGTCCGGATCTAGAATGTCACATAAAAGGGTTGTTTAAAAGCTACGCATTCGTTAAAAACATCGTATTCTTTTTGAAACTCCGAACTTTGTTGTTTGTGAAATTCAAACTTATCATAATTGTTTTCTTGTAAAAATGTTATTATTATTTTTAAAAAATTTGTTTATTACTGAGGTTTAATTAAGGAATTGTAGAAACATGATATTTTGAAAAACAATTATTTTTTACTTAAGAAAACCCAGAGTTTAATCATTAATATTTTAAAAATAGCTGAAATGAAAGTTAAAAATAAAATAAAATCCAATGGCCTTATTACATTATATAAACCTCAAATTAAATAATCATAAAATAAAGTAAAAACTGGATTTACTAATTATTGAGGAAAGTAACTCCAATGTATGGCCACCATCGAGTCCTCCGCAACTCCAAATCCTCTATCGTTGGGGATTACTTGCAGGGTTAAGAGAAAGGGGGTGAGTTACGAGAACTCAGTGTTTAATCCCCTAAACAGACAATATCTGGGCCTGAGCCCTTACGGTATCAATCTGGGCCTAAGCCCTATAATAATAGTAATGCAATAATGAAATGCAGCCCAACCCAATCCAACCAATCACACCATCGTACCAACAAATCATCACCTGTGGGGATCAAGTCAACCCACCCCGCCAATCACACCAATATTGCAGACAAGCTTCTAATCACGATATTTGTGGCTGAGCCACCGAAAATAACAGTATATATGTAATAATATGTGACAGAGCCACCAGGCTACACTTCCTCCGATCATCAAACACAACCCATGCAACATGATACAAATGCAATGTATCAAACGTATAAACAATATAAATAAAATCACATACACAATATTCAACCATAATCGAGGGTACAACGGTCATTCTCACCCCTTTGGGGTATTTTGGTAATCTTACCCATCGAGGGTATTTTGGTAATTTTGCAACCCAGGGGTATTTTGGTAATTTCGCAACCCAAGGGTATTTTGGTAATTTCGCAATCCAGGGTTATTTTGGTAATTTCTCAACCCAATGGTATTTTGATAATTTTGCAACCTAGGGGTATTTTGGTAATTTCGCAATCTAGGGTTATTTTGGTAATTTTCCAAATCAAGGTATTCTAAATAGAGATAACGATGCGAATGGGCCTAGAGCCTATTCTCGACCCAAATGGACCCATATGTTCGTGTGGCCCATTTAGCCCAAATCTAGCCACAGATATGAGGTTCACATGGACCAGCTCACTATCTACTGCACAATCATACAATTCATTCATATGGGCCCATGGGCCCATTGTAACATCCTGGAAAGGGCCTATGCATTTTCGGTTTAATTGTATGAAATGACAAGTCTTAAGCATTATGAATAAATTTTTGATATTTTTGGAAACTCGGAAATGTATGAAAATGCATGGAAATGGAAATGAACATTTTTGGAAACCTGAACATTTTTGGAAACCTGGAAATGCATTAGGACATGAACATTTTAGGAAACCTAAATGTAAGGAAATGATTCAAAAATGGAAAGTACACATTTTTGGAAACTAAGAAATGAAAATGGAAATGGTTCAAAAATGGAAAGTATACATTTTAGGAAACTTGGAAATGTAAGAAAATGGCAAAAACAGAGAGAAGAAAATTTTAGGAAACTTAGAAATGATACTGAAATGTCAAATTTTAAAGTTTAAAATAGGAAATAAGGGCAAGATGGCCTTAAAAGAAAAAGTTGGTAAAATTTGACACACAAACAGCTTGGAAAAGTGGCTGAAGGTGCCACAGGGCCTATGGAAATGGCGCCATGTGCAAGAGGCATGGGCACTGGTTTGAGTCACAAGGAAGCAAATAAAAGAGTTTTATTTTTGCTTCAGTAAGGCCTTGGAGTGGACGGCAAGGCATCTAGAAAAAGAGAGGTTTATCCTCTTTAAAATTCGGCTATTAAGTGATAAATAATGGATTTTTTTAGATTTTTAAATTGGATTATTTAGAAGAGATAAATCTTTGGATTAAATCCTTTTAATTATCATAAAGCTATCGAGATAGAGGAGTGGTGGCCAAGTAAGGGACTCCTAGTGATAATTTTTGGCTATAAAAGGAAGGCAGGAGGGCTACTCATCAATTTTTGCTTCCTCCTCATCTCTCAGAAATTTTTAGGGTTCCTTTCTCTTTTCTTTTGTCTAGCAGAATCCCTAGCCATCTCACCCTTTTATTCAAAACCCAAAATAAAATCCAACCTAGCCGATTGTTCATCAAGTTTTTAACCGAATCTCAAGTGGTGTCGGGAAAGATCCATGTCGACTTCCATACTAAAGGTAAGAATCTCGTGGTTATCGATTTACTCTCTTCTTTAAGTGAAACATAGGGACTAATGTTATTATTGTCTTGGCCGAATATTAAAGGAAGGATTTCAGGATTTCAGATCTAAGGAATCAAGGAAAGAGTTTCGGGAATTCAAGGATTTAAGGTAAGGCACCTGTATAATCGGCCAAAGGCCATATTGTATGTGTTAAAGTTAGATTAAATCTAACATATGGTTGTAGGATTTTCGACAAACATCAAGGAAGCAAGGATCTATTCTAGGATCTGAATAATCATCAAATCGACATCAGAGGTAAGTAATACAAATCCTAGTTGTATTTGGAAAAAGGGCCGAATGGTCTTTTAAATAGTAAGTGATTAACTATTGTAGGATTTGAGATCTAAATCTATGATCAATTCTCTTCGGGAATTCAAGGAACCTATTAAGCGAATCAGGTGTGTACCCACACTAACTTTCAATATATTATGGCAATAATTATCTTAATATATGAATATGTATAAGAATGTGAATGTGGCTAAGTACCACAAATGTGGTAAAGAGTACCCAGGTACGTTTCCTACTTCTGATAGGATTACGAATATGATATATTTTGAACATGTGAATAGTAACATGAATGAGAAATAAGTATGTTATGCATGATATAATAATTTTTGGGGTATTTCGGGCTATATGTGAAACGGGAAGAAGGTGTTGACTTCGGTCTCACCAACGGAATATGGTGACTACGGTCACGTAATATGAATATGGTAACTTCGGTTACATTATCTGAATTTGGTAACTTCGGTTACATTATCTGAATATGGTGTTTAATGACACAAATTATATGGGCGATGAGCACGTCGACTACAAATGATCGCTTCGATGGTGTGTAGCGGATGGAGGGTTGACTTAGTAGTCCCCACGGTGTGATGGCGCGAATACGGGTGGTGTGTAGCGGATGGATAAATAGGCTTGGGTTTGGGTTGCATCATTTAATTGTATATGAATATGAACTCGATATGAACTTGTATGCCCGATTTGTTGAATGTTAGTATTGTGTGCACATTGAGTGCATTGACTCACCCCATTGTGGGACTATTTTTCGGGTGATGCACAAAGAATGGATGGACCGAGCGGAAGGAGCTTAGTGGTGGCCATGCTCAGCAAGGATTATTTTACTTCATTTGGACATTATATTCTTTTTTTTTAAGTACTTTTAATTTTATTATTGGGTTTTATTTGATGTAATAAGGCCATAAGGCCCAAGTTGAATTTCTTTATTTCTGTTTAAATTTTTATTTATTATGTTACGAACTATTTTAGGATTTAAAGTCCTAGTAGAATTAATTATTTAAAATCCTAAATTATTTTTTCACCCTAATTAAAAGATTTCTAAGTAAGACAAGTGGGCTTTCAATCTAAGCCCAACCCAAACCAATATTTTCTCAAAATACACAAATTTTCTCTAAGTAACAAAGAATTTTGAAACCGATTTTCTTAAGGAACATACCAGATCCGGTTCAGGCTCGTGGGCCGGGTGTGGGGTGTTCGATTTTTGGTATCGAGCAGTTTTCACTCTCTCTCGGCTGTGGGCTAAGGCCCAAAACGTTTTTAATTCGAGCCCAAATGATTTTCTTTGAAATAAAGCAGGTGTTCTGGCATGGCACCTAAGTCTCCGACCCGCAGTCCACCAGGTAAGTACCCCTAACTATTTGGGTGATTATGTGAATTATATTATGAACTTTAGAAGGGTAGAAAAGGCGTGGAACGTAGAATAGTATGATAGAAATTTGAACCCTTGGATTAGACTACTCAAACACACAGAACCCATAAGACTTAATGAACTTAACAAACATATGGCTAAGTCACTGAGATAGGGTGTGGTAACCCACATGACGCATGTCTAGGATTGGATCAGGAAGAGCACAGTATTTAAGCGATCCCTAGTGACTCACCTCCTCTTCGCAGAATCCTGCAGTGCGTAGCTTCGGTTCACCCTAACTCGGAGGGCTCGGTGGTGTGGCAACCTGCATGCGCATGTCTAGGAATGGTTTCGATGGGAGCTTGGTATTTAAGCGATCCGCGTGACTCACCTCCTCACCATTTGAATCTGCTCAGTGCGTAGCTTTGGTTCACCTTGACCAAAGAGGGCTCGGTCATAAAGCTAAACCTAAGGACTAAAACCGAAAAGGAACTAGCCATTTTTTTTTTTAAAAAAAAAGAAAAAAAAACAACAAAACCCTTGTTTTAAAACCTTTAAAATCACTCTTTTGATTTATGGAAACTCTCTTTACAAAATTTTCCAAAAAAAATTTCGATTGGTGAAAATTACAAAAATACCCTTAGTGGTAAAATTACCAAAATGCCCTTGATTCACAAATTGTCAAACTTCTCAACGATTTTGCCAAAACTTCATTATTTTATAAATGTTCAAAAACCCTAATTTGTAAAATATCAAAATACCTTGATTTTGGAAAATTGCAAAATTGCCCCTAACTTACAAAATTACCAAAATGACCCTGATTCCCAAAATTTTTGCAACATCTCCATTTTGGAAGGAACAATTCTCAAAAAGAACCCACAAAGTTTTACAACTTTTGAAATATCCCTGATTTATTAAATTTTACCAATTTACCCTGGCTTTTGGAAAATTACCAAAATACCCTTGAGGTCGAAAATTACCGAAATACCCCCGGATTTTGAAATTTCTCCAAATTACCCCGAGACTTTGAATTCTCAAAATACTTTTCTACAAAAACACCAAGGAACATTTTTCCTTTTGAAAAAAATTACGAAAATCCCCCTGTAGGACAAAATTACGAAAATACCCCTAGGTAGTGGAAAACAACAACGAAAACTATAACGTTTCTCTGAATGAACGAAAGTTCATACTTGTTTGATGGATGAATGAATGAATGGAAAAGACTGTGTGTTTGTATGAATACGAAAGAACCACTCTTAAATCCCTTTTCATAAAACTCCTTCGCGGGTAAATAAGTGGAACAAAGACTAATTCATAAAACTTTTTAATCAGATCTCAACGCTAGAAATGAGCTCCAGAGGACGTGGTCGTCGTGGACGAGGTAGAGGAAGGATGACCGTGTCGGAACCCGTGGGTCAGGGGTCCGACAATGAAATACCACCGCCACCACCACCCCCCATTTGTTGGTCTTTGGCGGCAAGCTCGGGCGAGGAAGATGTCGTGTCGCAGTCGTGTGCTACTGAGTTTTGGAATTGGTGGCTGGTGCGGGTGGAAATTTGGGAACCCGAAAATCTGTGCCTGAACGGCTCCGAGCTAATAGAGCCGAGATGTTTCGTGGAGTGTCGGGAGTGGCACCCAGTACAGCTGAGTACTGGTTGGAAGCAACTAAGCGCATTATGGATGAGCTCGACTTGACCCCTGAGGAGAAGTTGAAAGGGATGGTGGCACCGCGCTACGCCGATGAAGCGTATCGGTGGTGGTTAATGTCGGGATGGTGCCATGGCGGAGGATCTGACCTGGGAATATGTTAAAGAAGCATTTCAGAAGAAGTATGTGGGAACCAGGTATGCAGATGAACAAAGGAAGGCTTTTCTAGGGCTGGTGCAAGGGAGTAAGTCTGTCGCGAGAATATGGCGGAATTTCTGAGGTTGGAGCCGCTATGCTCGAGGGTAGTGGCAATCGAGCATGAACGCTCGTGGTCTGCTTTTGAGGACGGGTGAGGGACGATCCGAGATCATTGATAGCACCGCATCGTCGAGTGGGAATTCTCTGGCTTTGGTGGAAAAGGCCAAGGTGGCCGAGGGAATCAAGGATGCTACCAAGCAGGCTGTGGATAGGAATAAGCCCAAAAGAGGTTTTGGGCCATCTGGAAAGGGTCATAAGAGGCCTAGAGTTGACGGGCCATGGAATCAACAAGCTGAAGTGCACGGCCTGGCGATGATCGCCCTTGTGAGCATTGTGGAAAGAGGCACTTGGGAGAATGTTGGAGAAAGACGGGAGGATGCTTCAAGTGTGGGTCCAAGGACCATATGCTTAAGGATTGTCCTAAGCAACCAGATGAGAGCCGACCGGCAGCTCAGAATGTTAGTCAGGCTGGTAGAGGCGGACAGCAGCCTCAACGGGTCGTGGGTTCGCCAATGAGGTAATGGTCTTTGGCAGAGGCCGTGGAGCACGTGGGCGAGAGTGCTGCTAATGCGCAGGCAAGGCAACCGGGTTTGGTTTATGCGGTTCGCCGAAGGGAAGATGGTGACGCACCGGATGTAATAACCGGTACGTTCTTTATTTCTGACAAACCCTATTTTGCTCTGATTGATGTGGGCTCGACCCATTCCTGTGTTGCATGTAGTGTAGTGGAAACACTAAGCCTAGACTCAGAACTCTCTGATAGATAGATGACTGTAGTAAGCCCATTAGGCCAAACTGTAGTAATAGATAAGATTTTTCGGAATGTACCCCTATAGATTCAGGGAGTGAACTTTTGGGCTGATTTAATGGAGTTACCTTTTGGAGAGTTTGAACTTATACTCGGAATGGATTGGCTAGTAGAACACCGAGCCATGTTGGATTGTGCGGCTAAATGTATGGAACTAAGAACCCCCGAGGATGAGGTAGTAGTGATGATCGGAGAAAGGAGGAACTACTTGTCCAACGTGGTTTCGGCGCTGAAGGCCGAGAAGATGGTTAAGAAGGGGTGTAAGGTGTTCTTAGCCTTCGTAAATGCATTAGGAGATAAAGATGAAGGTGTTCATGGAGTTAGGATGGTAAGGGACTTCGTAGATGTGTTCCCAGATGAATTACCAGGAATACCCCCAGATAGGGAGGTGGAATTTGGAATAGACTTGCTACCGGGAAAAGCTCTTGTGTCAATCGCTCCATACCGGATGGCGCCAAAGGAGTTAGTAGAGCTCAAGGCTCAAATCCAAGAACTGTTGGATCGTGGGTTCATCCGACCCAGTGTGTCTCCTTGGGGAGCACCGGTCCTATTTGTGAAGAAGAAGGATGGAACTATGCGTATGTGCATAGATTATCGTCAGTTGAATAAACTGACCATCAAGAACAAGCATCCCTTGCCAAGGATAGGCGACTTGTTTGACCCCAAATTGAAAAGAGGCGTTGTGTTCTCGAAGATAGACTTAAGGGCCGGGATATCACCGATTGAAGGTGAAGGAGGTCGACATTCATAAGACCGCTTTTAGGATAAGATACGGTTATTTTGAATTTGTAGTGATCTTTGTTTGGGTTGTGAACGCTCGGTAGCGTTCATGGACATGATGAATCGGGTTTTCCAACCCTACTGGATAAGTTCGTCGTTGTGTTCATCGACGATATTTTGTGTACTCGAAGTCGAAGGAGGAGCATGATGAGCATCTCCGAGTTAAAGCCGCAAGTGTTAAGGAAAAGAAGCTTTATGCCAAACTCAAAGCAAGTGTGAATTTTGTCTTAGGGAGGTGGCATTCCTAGGACATGTGGTATCCGCAGAAGGAATAAGAGTGGATCCTAGGAAGATTGAAGCAGTGTTGGATAGGAAACCACCTAGGTGCCTGTGGTGAAATCAAGTTTCTTAGGATTGGCGGGCTATTCTGAAGGTTCGTGGAAGGATTCTCGTCAATAGCCGCGCCTTTGACAAAGTTGCTAAGAAAGGAAGTACCCTTTGAATAGACTAATAAGCAGCAGGAGAGTTTTGAAAAGCTTAAGAGGGTGTTGTGGAAGCTACGGTGTTAATTCACGCAGAGGCGAGCAAGGATTTTGTAGTATCTTGGACGCGTTTCGCGCACACGGGGTTAGGGTCGTGTGTGCTAATGCAAGAAGGAAAAGTAGTTATGCATGCGTCCACGGCGATTAAGGCCTCATGAGGTTAACTACCCAATCATGACTTGGAACTAGCAAAGCAGTGGTTTTGCCCTTAAGGTTTGGAGGCACTACCTTTATGGAGAAAGGTCGATTATATCTACACGACCACAAGAGCCTTAAGTATTTTTCGACTCGGAAGGAGTTGAACTTGAGGCAACGAAGGTGGGTGGAATTATTGAAAGACTACGATTGTTCGATAGAATATCATCAGGGGCAAGGCGAATGTGGTAGCCGATGCCCTAAGTCGGAAGCTTGTGTCGGATTTAAGGGCTTTGTTCGCTCATTTAAGTCTCAGTATGATGATGGAAGCTTTGTTGGCGAGTTACAAGTCAAGCCCACATTCTTGAATGAGGTGAAAGAGGGCCGATTGGTGATAAGGATCTAAGTGCTAAATTTACAGCAAGTACGGAGCGGAGAATTGGGGATTATGGCGTCAATGAAGAAGGAGTATTGTGCTACAAAGGAAAGGTCCGTATGTTAGAAGGATAAGAAGTTGACACAAAGGATTCTTGGGAAGCGCATGGTAGCCCTTATGCTATGCATCCTGGAGGCATCAAGTTGTATAGAGATCTAAGGGAACAATTTTGGTGGTCTGATCTTAAGCGGGAAGTGACTGAATTCGTGGGAAAATGTCTGACGTGTCAGCAAGTTAAGGCTAAACACCAAGTTCCATCGGGATTACTTCAACCAATTGAGATTCCCCAATGGAAGTGGGAAAGAATTACCATGGACTTCGTTAGTGGGCTTCCCCTTACGCCTACTAAGAAGGACTCGGTATGGGTGATAGTGGACCGTTTTACCAAGTCCGCACATTTTATTAGGTGAGAATCGACTATTCCTTCGTGAAGTTAGCCAAGTTATATGTGGCGTAGATCGTAAGGTTACACGGAGTACCAACATCGATCATCTCCGACAGAGACCCAAGGTTTACGTCTCGATTTTGGAAGGCACTTCATCAAGCGTTGGGCACTAAGTTGGATTTCACTACGGCATTTCATCCACAATCAGATGGGCAGTCTAAACGGGTTATACAAGTGTTGGAAGATATGCTGAGAGGCTGTGTGATGGATTTCCAAGGAAGTTGGGAAGATTATTTGCCTTTAGCTGAGTTCGCCTACAACAACAGCTATCAGGCAAGCATTCGGATGGCACCATATGAAGCATTGTATGGTCGGAAGTGTAGAACTCCTACTTGTTGGACCGAGTTAGGAGAACGTCGTGTTTTGGGTCCGGAATTAGTGGCAAAAACTGAAGAAAAAGTTGAGTTAATCCGGGCACGGCTGAAGGAAGCCTCTGATAGGCAGAAGTCGTATGCAGACCTTAAGCGGAAGGAAATTGAGTTTGAAGTGGGAGACCAAGTGTTTCTGAAAGTCTCACCTTGGAAGAAGGTAATGAGGTTCGGTTGCAAAGGGAAGTTAAGCCCAAGGTTTATAGGGCCCTATCGAGTACTAAAGCGAGTTGGACCAGTGGCATACCAAGTGGAGTTGCCATAGAGTTGCAGCTAATGCACGATGTATTCCATGTGTCCATGCTACGTCGCTATCGATTGGATCCATCTCATGTGGTACCTGTTGAAGAAGTGGAGCTAAGGCCAGACTTATCCTACGAGGAAGAGCCGATTCGGATCCTGGAATGTGATGTGAAAGTACTACGGAGGAAGTCAGTACCTCTAGTCAAGGTGTTATGGCGCAACTATGGATCGGAAGAAGCTTCGTGGGAGTCAGAAGAGACAATGCGACAGCAATACCCTCAGTTGTTTAGTTAGGAAATTTCGAGGACGAAATTTTGTTTAAGGGGGTAGAATTGTAACATCCTGGAAAGGGCCTATGCATTTTCGGTTTAATTGTATGAAATGACAAGTCTTAAGCATTATGAATAAATTTTTGATATTTTTGGAAACTCAAAAATGTATGAAAATGCATGGAAATGGAAATGAACATTTTTGGAAACCTGAACATTTTTGGAAACCTGGAAATGCATTAGGACATGAACATTTTAGGAAACCGAGAAATGTAAGGAAATGGTTCAAAAATGGAAAGTACACATTTTTGGAAACTAAGAAATGAAAATGGAAATGGTTCAAAAATGGAAAGTATACATTTTAGGAAACTTGGAAATGTAAGAAAATGGCAAGTAAACAGAGCCGATCGAAAATTTTAGGAAACTTAGGAATGATGCAGAAATGTCAAATTTTAAAGTTTAAAATAGGAAATAAGGGCAAGATGGCCTTAAAAGAAAAAGTTGGTAAAATTTGACACACAAACAGGCTTGGAAAAGTGGCCTGAAGGTTCCACTTAGGGCCTATGGAAATGGCGCCATGTGCAAGAGGCATGGGCCTGGGTTCGAGTCACAAGGGAAGCAAATAAAAAGAGTTTTATTTTTGCTTCCAGAAGGCCTTGGAGTGGACGGTAAGGCATCTAGAAAAAGAGAGGTTTATCCTCTTTAAAATTCGGCTATTAAGTGATAAATAATGGATTTTTTTTAGATTTTTAAATTGGATTATTTAGAAGAGATAAATACTGGATTAAATCCTTTTAATTATCATAAAGCTATCAGATAGAGGAGTGGTGGCCAAGTAAGGGACTCCTAGTGATAATTTTTCGGCTATAAAAGGAAGGCGGGAGGGCTACTCATCAATTTTTGCTTCCTCCTCATCTCTCTGAAATTTTTAGGGTTCCTTTCTCTTTTCTTTTGTCTAGCCAGAATCCCCTAGCCATCTCTCCTTTTATTCAAAACCAAAAATAAAATCCAACCTAGCCGATTGTTCATCAAGTTTTTAACCGAATCTCAAGTGGTGTCGGAAAGATCTGTCAACTTCCATACTAAAGGTAAGAATCTCGTGGTTATCGATTTACTCTCTTCTTTAAGCCGAAACATAGGGACTAATGTTATTATTGTCTTGGCCGAATATTAAAGGAAGGATTTGAGGATTTGGATCTAAGGAATCAAGAAAAGAGTTTGGGAATTCAAGGATTTAAGGTAAGGCACCTGTATAATCGGCCAAAGGCCATATTGTATGTGTTAAAGTTAGATTAAATCTAACATATGGTTGTAGGATTTTCGATAAACATCAAGGAAGCAAGGATCTATTCTAGGATCGAATAATCATCAAATCGGCATCAAAGGTAAGTAATACAAATCCTAGTTGTATTTGAAAAAAGGGCCGAATGGTCTTTTAAATAGTAAGTGATTAACTATTGTAAGATTTGAGATCTAAATCTGTGATCGATTCTCTTCGAGAATTCAAGGAACCTATTAAGCGAATCAGGTGTGTACCCACACTAACTTTCAATATATTATGGCAATAATTATCTTAATATATGAATATGTATAAGAATGTGAATGTGGCTAAGTACCACAAATGTGGTAAAGAGTACCTGTGTGCGCGTTTCTACTTACGATAGGATTACGAATATGATATATTTTGAACATATGAATAGTAACATGGATGAGAAATAAGTATGTTATGCAGGATATAATAATTTTTGGGGCATTTCGGGCTATATGTGAAAGGGGAAGAAGGTGTTGACTTCGGTCTCACCAACGGAATATGGTGACTACGGTCACGTAATATGAATATGGTAACTTCGGTTACATTATCTGAATTTGGTAACTTCGGTTACATTATCTGAATATGGTGTCTAATGACACAAATTATATGGGCGATGAGCACGTCGACTGCAGCGACTGCCTTCGATGGTGTGTAGCGGATGGAGGGTTGACTTAGTAGTCCCCACGGTGTGATTGGCAGGTACGGGTGGTGTGTAGCGGATGGATAAATAGGCTTGGGTTTGGGTTGCATCATTTAATTGTATATGAATATGAACCTGATATGAACTTGTATGCCTGATTTGTTGAATGTTAGTATTGTGTGCACATTGAGTCTGTTGACTCACCCCATTGTGGGACTATTTTTCAGGTGATGCACAGCAATGGACCGGGCCGGAAGGAGCTTAGTGGTGGCCATGCTCAGCAAGGATTATTTTACTTCATTTGGACATTATATTCTTTTTTTAAGTACTTTGAATTTTATTATTGGGTTTTATTTGATGTAATAAGGCCATAAGGCCCAAGTTGAATTTCTTTATTTCTGTTTAAATTTTTATTTACTATGTTACGAACTATTTTTGGATTTAAAGTCCTAGTAGAATTAATTATTTAAAACCCTAAATTATTTTGTCACCCTAATTAAAAGATTTCTAAGTAAGACAAGTGGGCTTTCAATCTAAGCCCAGCCCAAACCAATATTTTCTCAAAATACACAAATTTTCTCTAAGTAACAAAGAGTTTTGAAACCGATTTTCTTAAAGAACATACCAGATCCGGTTCAGGCTCGTGGGCCGGGTGTGGGGTGTTTCAACCATTGAGCCCACTTGGCCCCTTTCGGCCCATCCTGGCCCAAACAGCATCAACCCACAAGAATACTCATAGTGGCCTCAACTATTATGTCGAAGCTCCTACACTTGCGCTCGCACGCTCGTGTGGCTACCATCGCCGTGTGACCAGCATTTGGGCATTTGCTGCTCTACAGCTAGAGTAGTGCAAAATACACACCTGATAGGAATCTGGAGTTGATCCGCGCTCCGAACACTCCTATGCCCAAATGCCAACCCATGTATGCTTACTCTCCTCATAGATTGCTCTATTTAAAGTCAGCTTCTCACCTTCCCTCTTGCTAGTTTTCCTGTAACACCCCAAACCCGGTCCAAACACCATGTCCGAATCTGGCATGTTACGGGGAAAAACGAGTTTGAAAATTTCGAATTTGTACCAAATAGACTTGATAAAACTTTGTTCCTTTTTGAAACCAAGTTGTTTAATGATGTTACTAAAAGATTTAGACTTAGTAAAAATTTGCCTCCAAGTTCGAAAACAATTGATTTTCGTAAACTTATAAAATCAGTGCGATACCCGATGGTATAGTTGAAAACATATCGTTAAAGTTTTGAAATCGTTGTTGTGTCATATTTTAGCAAATTAATCCCATCATCATTAAAGCATATTTAAATCAAACATAATAGTAAAAGACATAATTTAAAGGCTTTTTACAAGTCCGAAATAAAACCCAAACAAAATTAAATAACTAAGGTACTCAAATGCAAATGGCTGAGTAAACTTTTATTAGAGCATGGCATGCGCACCCCGAGTCCCTCCCGGCTCCAAGTCCGCGTCTACGAGTCACCTGAAATGTCAAAGGAGAGGGTGAGTCGAGTGACTCAGTGTGTAAATCCCGCTCCCGATAAAGCAACATGCTAGCACACATCATACATAGTAATCATAATCAATGCAACCCGATCCTAACCATCCATACTCCTTTCTACCCCGTGTGGTACTAAAACCACTGGTGACATACCAAATCACGATGTGTTACCAAAAAACAACGATGTCCCAAAGACATAATATCCGTCAATGTGGTCCCAAACCACTGGTGTCCCAAAGACACAGTTGTGCTACCAAAGCACTGGTGACCGAAGTCACGAATCCAAAGATGGGGCCAACCCATCGTGTGTTACCAAAACACTAGCAGACAATCCCATATCTCAAGTGGGGCCAACCCACGGTGGTCAAACCACAGGGACAAGTCGCAATGTGGTGCCAAACCACTGGTGTCCCAAAGACACAATGTGCTACCAAAGCACTAGTGACCGTAGTCACAAATCCGGTGATGGGGCCAACCCATCGCGTGTGTTACCAAAACACTTGGCGTCAATCCGTATAATCATCGTGGGGCCAACCCATCGTGGTATCGAGCCATCGGGACGACGCCGAGGTACCAAACCTCTGGAGGTGCCAAACCTCGTGACCCAAAGTCACAAAGTTGTGCTACCTAAAGCTTTGGTGCTCAAGACAAATATCTCGCTCCCTCATCTCATATCACCCATACATATCATACTCATGTGCATTATGCAGATCATGTAACTCATGCAACCATGTCCAATATAGCATCTCATAGCATATACATATAGCATAAATCATCATACCCAAAGTATCCATAATAGGACTTGTAATAAAGTAGACTTACCCGGATCCGTGCACATACCCCATTTGGGTATCCAACTATTCATCGATCTTTGTTCGATTTTTAACAGAGCAATGAGTTTATCAAAAACATTACTAAGTACTAGTGTGTTAGTGTACACACGATTATACTGAGCCTAGAAATCCCTACGAGCGAATGCTAAGCCCCTCGATTATTGACTCCTACAACAATCGGCCAACACAGGGGTTAGGCATCTAAAACCATTCGGCCAAGACATATACACTCAAGGGGTTAATGTTGAACCCTTACCTTACTCCTGATTTGGTTTCCAACCAACCTCGAACTAAAAGTGGTTGTTCTGATAATCGGCCAACACCTAACAAAAACATAGTTAATCCCAACTCACCTTTGACTTGATCGCAATCATAAGATTGAACTAACAATAACTAATCACTTACCCCTTACTTACCAACAAAGATTCGGCTACAATGAGAGCAAGAAGAAAGAAGGAGATTTCGGCAACACCAGGGGGATTTCGGCTATCAATCTTGAAAACAAAACAAAGAAGTGTGGTTTAAGAAAAGAAGAGAAATCGGCTACAAGTTGCAGGAGGATTCGGCTAGAGTGTCTATCACCCCTACTTTCGGCTTTGTAACAAAAATAAAAAGAGAGTCTAGCAGAGAAGAGATGGAAGGAATGTATGAAGATTTTGGTTTAGGAACAAGGTAAGTTTCGGCTAGTACTATTAAAGAAAGAAGAAAAGAGTGTGAGAAAAAGTGCTATAAGTTTCGGCTTATACAAAATGAAGAGAAGAAGATGATAGGGAGAAGAGCATTCGGCCAACAACACCAAGTGTAGAAAACAATGCAAAAATTCGGCAAGTAGAGTGCTTGGGTTTTCGGTTTTCAAAAGAAAAGTGGGAGAGTTTTACTTGAAATCGATTTTGGCAATTTGACAACAAGGAAAAAGAATTTTGGCTTACCATCTTTTGACCAGAAACAACCTAAATGCCAAAGGTATATTCGGCCTCCCCTAACCCACACTATGCCGTCACTTTCCCCTTCCAACTCCCCCAAAATTTGGCCAAATCCTCAAAAGCTCCCATCCATTCATTCAAAAGAGTTGAATTAGTCAACTTCCTAAACTCACTCCCCACCTAACATTCAAATGGGAAGACTTAGTCTTAGGCGAGTTTGAACCGCCACAAACTCCTTCCTCTCTGGCGCCAAAATAAGTGCCAAAAATAACCACTCCATGCACTCGAACACAAGGCCACCTTGCTTGCTTTAGGCGTTACCCACACCAAGCCTTAGTGGCGTCAAGCTTGCCACTACACTAGCTCCTTTTTGTGCAACAAGACCACAATTAAAACTCTTATCCCCACTCCAACGGCTCTCCTGTCTTAAACCCAAAACCAAAATTTTCCCATTCCTCGGGCATACACCTAGCCTATAATCAAGCCCCTAGAACATTTGAAATAACAACACAAATTTACCAACACATACAATATTATGCAACACGAAATAACCCCTAACCGGGATATTACGCTTCTACCTTCTTAAGAATAATTTCGCCTCGAAATTACCTGGTCAAAAGAGTTGCGGGTATTGCTGTCTCATCGCATCCTCGGGTTCCCACGTGGCTTCTTCCACGCCATGATTCCGCCAAAGAACCTTAACCAAAGGCACGGACTTTCTACGTAGAACCTTGACATCCCGATCAAGAATCTGCACTGGTTCCTCTTCTATGGTCATGTCTGGATTTACCTCGATCTCTTCCACTGCTACCACATGAGATGGATCTGAACGATACCTCCGAAGCATCGAAACGTGAAAAACATCGTGAATCTGGCTAAGCTCTGCTGGCAACTCAAGCTGATACGCCACTGGTCCAACTCGCCTCAATACCTTATACGGCCCAATGAACCTCGGACTTAGCTTGCCTTTTCTGCCAAACCTCAGCACCTTCTTCCAAGGTGAGACCTTTAAGAAAACACGATCTCCCACAGCGAACTCTATATCCCTTCGCTTAAGATCGGCATAAGACTTTTGCCGGTCTGAAGCTTCCTTTAATCTCGCTTGTATCACTTTAACCTTGTCCTCAGTCTCAGCTACCAACTCAAGTCCTAACAACTGACGTTCACCTAACTCTGTCCAACAAGTAGGTGAGCGACACTTCCTACCATCTGACGCCTCATGCGGAGCCATCTTAATGCTCGCTTGATAAGCTGTTGTTGTAGGCGAGTCGGCTATGGCGCGAAACTCTTCCCAAGCGCCTCAAGTCGAACACAACCTCTCGGCATGTCTTCCAAGATCTCGAATGACCTTTTCGATTGCGTCGCCGATTGCGGGTGAAAAGCCGTCTTTGAAATCAAGCGCGCATCCGAGCCCGATGCAACGCTCTCGTAACCTTGACGTAAACACAGGATCCCTATCCGAGATAATCGAAGCTGGAACACCGTGTAGCCTCACTATCTCGACACATAAAGCTTCGCCAACCTCGAAGTGAATAGTCCACTCACCGGAATGAAATGGGCCGACTTAGTCGAGACGGTCCACGATAACCCAAATCGAATCTTTCTTGCTTGGCGTGAGCGGTAAACCACCGAGCGAAATCCATAGTTATCCTTTCCCATTTCCACTGAGGAATTTTCACAGTCAAGCAAACCCGACGGCAATCGATGCTCGGCCTTGACCTGCCGACAAGTCGACACTTCCCCACAAACTCTGTCACCTCTTTCTTCAAGCCAAGCAGGCCAAAATCGCTCTTTAAGATCCCTATACATCTTGCTACCTCTCGGGATGCATAGCATAAGGATCATGCTATGTGCGTCACTGAAGAATCTTCTCGCCTCACTCAACATCTTTAGGCATACAAGCCTTCCCTTGAAAAACACAGAACCTCATCATTAGACAAGTCAGTAACCCTCCAAACCACCATTCTCAGTACTTGTAACCTTCGCGCACTCGTAACCTCATCCTCCAATCTGTTTCTCTCTAATCGCCAACCAACAAGTAGGCTTAACTTGCGCCTCTGCGAGAATACTCCCGTCGTCGTACAAACTTAAATGGGCAAACAAAGCTCTTAAGTCCGAAACAACCCTACGGCTCAGCGCGTCGCCACTACGTTAGCCTTGCCGGATGATACTCGATCGAGCGAATCGTAGTCCTTAAGCAATTCAACCCATCTCGCGCGCCTCAAATTCGAGATCCTTCGAGTCAATAGGTACTTCGGACTCTTATGATCCGTGTAGACGATTGACTTCTCACCGCATACAAGTAGTGCCTCCGCATTTTTAAAGCGAAGACTACGTTTGCTAGCTCCAAGTCGTGCGTCGAGATAGTTGACCTCGTGTGGCCTCACCGCCGAGAAGCGTAAGCCACCACCTTACCTCTCGCAGATCAAAGACACAACCCAAGCCCGTGTGTGATGCATCGCAAGACATCGTGAATTCCTTACCGACCTCAAAGTTGAATCAAAGCAGAGCCTCGGTCAAGATCTTTTCAACTTATCGAAACTCTCCTGCGCCTCTCACCCAAACGAACGGAACTCCCTTTCTTAACGACTTAGTCATCGGTGCGCAATTAAGGAGAAACCTCAACAAACCTTGGTAGTATCTCGCCAAACCCAGAAACTCCGAATCTCAATGATCGACTTAGGAGGCTTCCAATCCAAAACCGCCTCAACCTTTCGAGGATCTACTCTAATCCCCTCGGTGATACTACATGACCCAAAAACGTCACTTCACTAAGCCGTAACTCACACTTATCGAACTTAGCATAGAGTTGCTTCTCCTCAAGATCTCGCAACACCACTCTTAAGTGTGCATCATGCTCTTCTTCCGACCTTGAATATACCAAGATATCGTCAATAAAAACCACGACAAACCGATCCAGATCATCTTTGAAACACCCTATTCATCATATCCATAAAAGGCTGCCGAGCGTTAGTCAACCCGAACGGCATTACGAGAATTCGTAGTGCCCGTCTGCATCGAGTCCGAACATTTGTCTTATGGATATCCGCTTCCTTAACTTTCAACCGATGGTACCCGGACCTCAAATCGATCTTCAAAACACCGATGCACCTTCAAACTGATCAAACAAGTCATCTATCCGTGGCAGCGGATACTTGTTTTTAATCGTCACTTATTCGGTTGGCGGTAGTCGATACACATCCGCATCGAACCGTCTTTCTTCTTGACGAATAATACGGCGCCCCACGGCGAAACACTTGGCCTAATGAAGCCTCGATCCAACGACTCCCGAACCGAGCCTTAAGCTCCACCAATTCCTTTGGTGCCATCCTATATGGAGCAATAGACACCGGCGCGATCCACGGTAGCGAGATCTATCCCAAACTCTACCTCACGATCCGGTGGCAAACCCGGAAGCTCCTCCGAAACACATCCACAAATTCCTTAATGATGCGAACCTTCTCAACAGCAGACTCCTTAGCCTCCAAGGCATACACATGAACCACATACGCCGCGACAGCTCTTCCCGACCATCTTTCTGACTTTTAAAGCCGATACCACATTGGATAAGTAATCTCTCCTATTACCTATCATAATCACTTCATCTCCCTTATCCGTCGATAGAACCATGCGCTTTAGCGCGCAATCCACTTTGGCACGGTACTTCACCACCGGTCCATCCCAAGAATCGATCGAACTCCTCAAACGGCAGTTCCATCGGATCAAGAAGCAAAAACTACCCCTTGGAGTTCTAGGGTACATCCTTATACAACTTATCTACCACTACTGAGTGACCTGAGGGCTAAATGCGGTCATCCGCCTAGAAGATATCTCGAGTCTAAGTCCATGGTCTCAACTATACTACTAGCAACATACGAATGCGTGGAACCCAAATCAATTAAAGCAAAGATAGGAGAACCAAAAATCAAAAAGCGTCACGGTGATTACGTCCGGTGCGCGCGCCCTCGCGGCGCCTAGCAAAGATACACCAAACCAGCCGTCGTGCCTCGAACTACCGCACCTCCGCCGGTGCTCCACGACCTCTACCAAATCCATTACCACTTACGCCATTACCACGGCCCTCTCCGTGGTGGCGGTCCATTACCTCTCGAATCGACACGGCCCGACTCTCGGATCGAATCCGGCCATCCTTCGCGGACGATCCACGATGCGATGATCCAGAGAACCACACTCGAAGCAACCTTTACCACCACCCAACAACCACCCCAATGAGATTTCCCACACCGACACATGCGGTGGTCCCGCCTAGCAAGCACCAAATCTAGCAGATCGATTACGCCCACTCGGTCTAGCCCTCTTCTCGCGGATTGCCGGACGATCCCAAGACCCAAAGCTCCTCTTAAGCCTACTCCTATCCATGCTCTGTCTTACCGACTCCTTAACACCTTTGGCTACCTTAGCCTTCTCGACTAAGACGGCAAACTCGCGCTCTCTTTGTGGAGCAATCAGCGACCTCAACTCGTCTCTGAGACCATCCTCGAAACGAACACACCTCTCATGCTCGGTGGCTACAATGCCCGGGCATACCTACTCACCAGAATTCCGCCTGACGTCAAGAATGTGATTTACTCCCCGAACAAGCCTCGTAAATGCCTTCCTTTGGGAGTCGATGTAACTAGCCCCGATGTACTTCTTTTGGTAAGCGGCTCGAAATAATCCCATGTCGATCCTCACCGCCACATCGTCCCGAACCGTGAGCCACCATCGGTATGACTCATCCCGAGAAGCGATACAATCCCCTTAAGTTTCTCCTCGATCGTCAAATCCAAATCGCCCATGATTCGCTCGATTGCCTCTAGCCAATATTCAAAGCAGTGCTAGGAGCAACACCCGATACACCTCGGAAAAACTCGGCCCCCATTAGCGAGTCGCCGAGAATGATTTCCTAACTCCTGCGCACCACCACTTACACGGCTACTCTTTCCAACACCGCAAAGGCATCGCTCGTGACCGCTGCGTCATCTCGGCCCGATCTTGGAACTCACCACCTCCAGCTGGTGGCGGAGCCGGCATCTCATTTTCTGAACCCTGCCCAGATCCTACGGGCTCAGAAACCGTCATTCTACCCCTACCTCTACCACGAGTATTACGACCACGTCCGCCTCGAGTGCTCATGTCTAAACGATCACGTTTCGATTAAAAGATTTTTATGCATTAGTAACGTTCCACTTTCTTAACCGCAAAGAAATTTTATGGATAGAGTTTATTCAGGGGTTCTTTCGAGCAACCAAGGTTTCAATATTCTATCCTATTCACCCAAAAGAGATTATACATTCATTCCTTAATCCTTTCCATACCTATTCACTCTTCGGACATTGCTGCCCATTCTAGCCCAAGGGTTTTTTCGTCATTTTCCTACAGGTATTTTCAGTAGTAAAAATATTTTAAAACTTTCAGAAAACCGGTCAATTTGAAATTCAAAAATTTGAGGGTGTTCTTTGAAAATTTTGTAAAATACTTCGTTTTGGAAACAGTGGGTATTTTAGTAATTTTCACAAACCGAGCGTTGCCAGTAAATTTTCCAAAATCAAAATTTTGGTTGATACTTTGTAAAACAGAGTATTTGAATTTCGTAACATAATTGAAATTTTGGGGCAAAATCATTGAGTTGATATTTTATAAACCGAGGCATTTTAGTAAATTTACCCCTAAGGGCATTTTTGTAATTTTCCATAAAAGCAGTGGTTTTTTCAAGAAAATGGTTGTAAATGTGACATTTTCAGTTTTGAAAGAGTTTATTGTAAAAGTTTGGAAAACATTAGGGTTGTTGTTGTATTTTGAAAACATGGCTAATTCCCTTTTCGGGTTTTAGTCGTTAGGTTAAGTCATGATCGAGCCTTCTTGGTCGGAGTGAACTCGAGCTACGCACTGTGGGATACTGCGAAGAGGAGGTGAGTCACGAGGATCGCTTAAATACCAAGCTCTTAGGTTCCTCTCCTAGACATGCGCACAGAGTTACCACACCCTAGCCCCGTGGTGAGTCACGCATTGGTTTAGTGCTTTAAGTCTTATGCTTTAGTTCAAGTGTTTGAGTAATCTAATCCTAGGGTTCAAGTCCTATAAGTCTAACTACGTACCATATCATCTACCCTTCTACAAATAATAATTCACAGAAGAGTTAGAATTACTTACAGGCGAACTGTGTGGGAGACTCGGTGCCATGCCTTGTAAACCATGTATTCACTCCCAAAACACTTAAAACGAACTTTTGAAAACAATTTTGGGCCTCAAGCCCACAGCCGAGCTTTTGACCTTGGCTCTGATACCACAATTGTAACACCCCAAACCCGGTCCAAACACCATGTCCGAATCTGGCATGTTACGGGGAAAAACGAGTTTGAAAATTTCGAATTTGTACCAAATAGACTTGATAAAACTTTGTTCCTTTTTGAAACCAAGTTGTTTAATGATGTTACTAAAAGATTTAGACTTAGTAAAAATTTGCCTCCAAGTTCGAAAACAATTGATTTTCGTAAACTTATAAAATCAGTGCGATACCCGATGGTATAGTTGAAAACATATCGTTAAAGTTTTGAAATCGTTGTTGTGTCATATTTTAGCAAATTAATCCCATCAGTCTGTTAAAGCATATTTAAATCAAACATAATAGTAAAAGACATAATTTAAAGGCTTTTTTACAAGTCCGAAATAAAACCCAAACAAAATTAAATAACTAAGGTACTCAAATGCAAATGGCTGAGTAAACTTTTATTAGAGCATGGCATGCGCACCCCGAGTCCCTCCCGGCTCCAAGTCGCGTCTCACGAGTCACTGAAATGTCAAAGGAGAGGGTGAGTCGAGTGACTCAGTGTGTAAATCCCGCTCCCGATAAAGCAACATGCTAGCACACATCATACATAGTAATCATAATCAATGCAACCCGATCCTAACCATCCATACTCCTTTCTACCCCGTGTGGTACCAAACCACTGGTGACATACCGTCACGATGTGTTACCAAAACACTGATGTCCCAAAGACATAATATCCGTCAATGTGGTCCCAAACCACTGGTGTCCCAAAGACACAGTTGTGCTACCAAAGCACTGGTGACCGAAGTCACGAATCCAAAGATGGGGCCAACCCATCGTGTGTTACCAAAACACTAGCAGACAATCCCATATCTCAAGTGGGGCCAACCCACGGTGGTCAAACCACAGGGACAAGTCGCAATGTGGTGCCAAACCACTGGTGTCCCAAAGACACAATGTGCTACCAAAGCACTAGTGACCGTAGTCACAAATCCGGTGATGGGGCCAACCCATCGTGTGTTACCAAAACACTGGCGTCAATCCCGTATAATCATCTGTGGGGCCAACCCATCGTGGTACCGAGCCCACTGGGGACGAGACGCCGAGGTACCAAACCTCTGGAGGTGCCAAACCTCCGTGACCCAAAGTCACAAAGTTGTGCTACCAAAGCACTGGTGCTCAAAGCACAAATATCTCTCGCTCCTCATCTCATATCACCCATACATATCATACTCATGTGCATTATGCAGATCATGTAACTCATGCAACCATGTCCAATATAGCATCTCATAGCATATACATATAGCATAAATCATCATACCCAAAGTATCCATAATAGGACTTGTAATAAAGTAGACTTACCCGGATCCGTGCACATACCCCATTTGGGTATCCAACTATTCATCGATCTTTGTTTCAATTTTTAACAGCAAATGAGTTTATCAAAAACATTACTAAGTACTAGTGTGTTAGTGTACACACCTGATTATACGAGCCTAGAAATCCCTACGAGAACGAATGCTAAGCCCCTCGATTATTGACTCCTACAACAATCGGCCAACACAGGGGTTAGGCATCTAAAACCATTCGGCCAAGACATATACACTCAAGGGGTTAATGTTGAACCCTTACCTTACTCCTGATTTGGTTTCCAACCAACCTCGAACTAAAAGTGGTTTTTCTCGATAATCGCCAACACCTAACAAAAACATAGTTAATCCCAACTCACCTTTGACTTGATCGCAATCATAAGATTGAACTAACAATAACTAATCACTTACCCCTTACTTACCAACAAAGATTCGGCTACAATGAGAGCAAGAAGAAAGAAGGAGATTTCGGCAACACCAGGGGGATTTCGGCTATCAATCTTGAAAACAAAACAAAGAAGTGTGGTTTAAGAAAAGAAGAGAAATCGGCTACAAGTTGCAGGAGGATTCGGCTAGAGTGTCTATCACCCCTACTTTCGGCTTTGTAACAAAAATAAAAAGAGAGTCTAGCAGAGAAGAGATGGAAGGAATGTATGAAGATTTTGGTTTAGGAACAAGGTAAGTTTCGGCTAGTACTATTAAAGAAAGAAGAAAAGAGTGTGAGAAAAAGTGCTATAAGTTTCGGCTTATACAAAATGAAGAGAAGAAGATGATAGGGAGAAGAGCATTCGGCCAACAACACCAAGTGTAGAAAACAATGCAAAAATTCGGCAAGTAGAGTGCTTGGGTTTCGGTTTTCAAAAGAAAAGTGGGAGAGTTTTACTTGAAATCGATTTTGGCAATTTGACAACAAGGAAAAGAATTTTGGCTTACCATCTTTTGACCGAAACAACCTAAATGCCAAAGGTATATTCGGCCTCCCCTAACCCCACACTATGCCGTCACTTTCCCTTCCAACTCCCCCAAAATTTGGCCAAATCCCTCAAAAGCTCCCATCCATTCATTCAAAAGAGTTGAATTAGTCAACTTCCTAAACTCACTCCCCACCTAACATTCAAATGGGAAGACTTAGTCTTAGGCGAGTTTGAAGCGCCACAAACTCCTTCCTCTCTCAAGCGCCAAAATAAGTGCCAAAAATAACCACTCCGCACTCGAACACAAGGCCACCTTGCTTGCTTTAGGCGTTACCCACACCAAGCCTTAGTGGCGTCAAGCTTGCCACTACACTAGCTCCTTTTTTGTGCAACAAGACCACAATTAAAACTCTTATCCCCAGCTCCAACAGCTCCCCTGTCTTAACACCCAAAAACCAAAATTTTCCCATTCCCTCAGGCATACACCTAGCCTATAATCAAGCCCCTAGAACACTGAAATAACAACACAGCCTACCAACACATACAATATTATGCAACACAGAAATAACCCCTAACCCGGGATATTACATTTCCGATGTGGGATCCCTTCTTCAGCAGAGTTTAATTCCAACACAAATTCTTGTCATCCCAACTTAGCAAAATAAATATCCCTTTTTGCTTGCGATGGGATTTGAACTCAAGCTCCCTTGTAACTTAATCCACGCCACTAGCCACTAGGCCATAAGCTCCTCTTCTGTTTAAAATCATGCGCAACTAAATATAAGTCTATGAGCCAAAGTCTAAGTTCACTTAAAAAAATAAATCAAAATGAAATGCAAGCGCCAAGACCTGAACCTTGGACCCCTTGCTTCCTTGTGGCGTCATTCCCTTGTCTCCTATGTGGTGTCATTTGCCACTAGACCACAACTCCTTTTGTGTTATTTTTCTCCACACTTTATTCTTAAAGCCTATTTACTAACTCCCAGGGTTTTATTCACCTAATACCAAAATTTTCTTAAAGCCCAAGTTTGATCCCGGGACTTCATAGAAGCCCCCCAACCTTCCAAAATCACTCACCTAATAGGACCAACTTGCATTAGTGCCGTTCTCTTGTTCTCAAAAATTTTAAACGCTCCCCTGGTCAAGGCCCAAAAGCCCAATTCTACTAGGCCCAAATTCGGGTCGTTACAAATTGTTTACCAACCTTGTCCATCAATTGATCCATTTTGAATTGGATCAAAACCAACCTCTTCATGACCCATTTTACATGTGCTTACCGTCCATGTAAAGTGAATTTGGGCATCTCCATGAAACTTTTTTTTTTTATAAATAAATCATGCATTTCCTTGGTCCAACTACATTAAATAATGTCAAAAATTAATATGTAGCAAAAACAATTAAATTATGCAATTATTTAATACAAAATAACATAAAATTACATTCTTCCTTAAATCATGTCCATTATTGAAATATAAACAAAATTCACTCAATTAGAGATCAAATAATTGGGATTAATACTGCTTTTAAGTAAAAAGGTGTTATAAACTACTAAAAAAACCTATATAAATAAAAGTTTACACACCCCCAAACTTAATCCATTGCTCGTCCTAAGTAACGTAAAGCAAAATTTTAGATAAGAAAATCTTGCAATAGGTTTAAATAGAATCCTTAAACAGAATCAACTTTTGCATATACCAATACATCAACAAAATCATGCTCACAAACTATTTTTATTGATAAGTCACCCATATGCAAACATTATTTCAAAATTTTATACTAAGTGCGGGAAAAATGCTAGCATAAGTCATAGAGTGCATACTTTTCAAGTTCATACATAACATTCACCATTCAATCAAAGTCTCCTTATCAATTAGAAAAAACAATCACAAGATTTAATTAGTGGTCCTCATATTTTGAACTTAGCAATTCGTCTCCACTAATGTAGCCGGCATAATTATCAAAATCAATAGGCCTTTTATAAGGTTGTAATAGGGTTAGGCTCAAGGTAAGAATAAATGGAAGTTAATTTTTAGGTTCAATTATCTTAAGCCTAACTTTGCCTTGGATCTTTTCGAGATACATCCTTCCTACTAATGAGTTTTACTACCTCCGAACTTAATTTAAAGCTTTCTGCCTAACAATACTTCTTAATATTTTGAGTATTTATTTTCCTTTTTTTGCTTTGAGATATTTGAATAGATATTTTCCTCTTCCTCTCTCTTCTTTTTTTTTTAAACACACATAGAACATATACATCTTTTTGAATTTTTCCTCAATCTTTGCTCACCAAGACAAGTATAGTTAAGATAGATGCAAAAATGGGATAAAGCTTAAAAATATTGTAATATGGCTTATGTTGTAGGTGAATAACAATAAAATAGGCTTACAGGCTCAAACTAAGGTTTTAAGGGTTAAATTCATATGGTAGGCTCGAAATGCTCAAATGATCCAAAGAAAATTGTGCCTAAACCATGTTTAGATTCTTATGCCTCCTAGGATTTTGCCTCAAGAAAGTTACTAAGTCAATTCTGAGGACTTAAACCTCTATGCATGTAGATCTTTAAGGAAATTAAAATTTCATGGCAAAAATTACATAAGACCTAAGAACATACAAGCATTCCATACCTTAAGATAACATAAAAAAACCTCAAATAAAATAAAAAACCATACTTGCATTTGAGATAACTTTTGAACAAAAATTTTCTCTGAACATCATTTTATTTCAGCATACTTATGTGAAAAAATTGAATCATACTTCAGAAGAAAAAAATTAAAATTAATGCAAATATTGCCTTACCCCCTTTAAAAAGAAGCAAAGTTCTCATTTTGGAAACAAAGTAATGAATGAAAACTGAACACCAAGTAGGATTGCAAGGAAAGAGAGGTGAGTCATGCATACTGTTTAAGTACCAAGTCTTTCTTAACAATCCAATCCTAGACATGTTCATTCCCATTACCACACTGATTGCTGAAATCAGAGTTTTAAAATTTATAATGAATGTGATCGAACCTGGAAACTAACTCTGACAACGATTAAAGGCAAGTATACCTATCGAACAGTAGTATAGCTTAGGCAAGACAAATTATCGAACCCAAAGGAACCAAAAGTATTAAAACTAACTTTCTTTTTATTATTTAGCCCTAAAAATAAAGTGAAGTTTGTTTTAATCTAAATTAAAGACAACTAGGCTAAGGACACTAAGACAAAAAGAACGAATTGGGAAATAACTTGAAGAAAAACTCAACTGATTACGATGATACCCTCAGGAAGAATCCACCTAGACTTCACTTGTTATTTAACCCTGAATCATATGATTTATTTACTTAGCTTGATCCGTAGGACTCCCTAACCTATGCTAATCCCTCTCTCGAGGCGAATAACGTCTAACCTTAGATTAATTAGTGGAACTCTCGTTCGCTTATAATAACCCCCTAGAATAGCAATAAATCGATCTATGGATTTCCATATTAGGTTTCACCCTAATTCAGCAAAATCTCGTAACCCTATCTCTAGGCGTTCGATCAACTCCGCTTAATTACGCTAGATCTACTCTTTAGGCGGGGTCTATTCCTTGTCCACCTAAGCACATCGATTTGGATTAAGCATGCATAATTAAGAACAAACTAAGTATTTATCATAAAATTTAGAAATCAAATAACAAGATTCATCTAGGTTTCATCCCCTTCAGGTATCTGAGGGGTTTAGTTCATAACTAAGAAAGAAAACATCTCAAGGGGAAAGATAAAACAAAACATAAGAAATTCCTAAAAATCCCTGAAAGAATTGAAGTAGAATTCCGCTGTCTTGAGTATGACTCCAGCTTCTTGGGATGGATCAACTGGCTAACTTCAAGCAATTCCCAAAATTCTGACATTTTCGGCTTGGCTCCTTGGCCTAGCTCCCCCCTTTCAATGGTGGCACTTAGGGGATATATATAGGCTCTTTGGAATGCGATCCTTTCTCCCTCAGTATCCTTTTCCGACTGAAATTGCTTATTCTGACGACAGAGGCACGGCCATGTAGCACGCTCGTGTGGATCGATTTTAGGCCGTGTTCGGATTCTTTAATGAGGCACGGCCGTGTAAATCGGGGGAGAGGCCGTGCTCTAGGTGATCGGCCCATTTTACTCTGTTTTGGGCCCGTTTTACGTTCTTTTCATCCTCGAGTGCTTTCGTGGATATAAGACATGAAAAGAAAGGATTAAGAGCACCTTTTTATATAAATCAAGGGATAAATCATCCAAAAGTAAGCTAAATGCGGGGTTAAAATATGTTATAATTACGGTTTATCAAATACCCCCACACTTAAGCTTTTGCTTGTCCTCAAGCAAAATTCTCAACTTACAATTAAAACGAACTTTCCATGATTCATAATTCCTATCAAAAATGCCTTATCCTAATTCATAGATAATTTATACATGGATAATTCAATTCAAAGATTCCTAAAGATTCAAACAAGATAAGTAATATTTTTGTAGCACGAAAACATAGGTGTTTCCCTTCATCTAAATAATTACCTTTAATTCAAAACTGACAAGGATTGACACCCTCACAAAAGATTCACTCAAATCACTCGAAAAGTGTTTAAGGGTCAAAATTAAGCACTCATAAGTATAACCTAAAAAGTTAATCCCATAGGCTTGCCTGAAAATCAAATCTCCACCACTGTAAAATGAAATGATAAACAGATCAAAAGGTCTTTATTAGGGTTGTAACGGGGCTAGGGTTAAAGGTGTGGATAAATGTTGGAATTAGAAGGTTAGAATCAAGACTGAATTGATAAGTTACCTACCTAAAAATTTCTAAGATAATAATTACATCAACTGAAAATAATAATCCTACTAATACGAGCTTTTTCTTTTGATAGTTAGACTTTAACTTGTATAAGCTCACTCTTCATAATACTAATACTGAATATACTTTGATTTTTTTTAGAACAAACTAAGTAAAGACAACTTCAAATAATAATAATTCATAAAAAATCATATCTCGATTAAAGGGTAGTCAAAAAGAAGGGTGATAACAAATACAAAGGGTTTTGGGTTAAAATTAGTGGGTGAGTCAATAAAAAGGTTGTTAGGCTCAACGAGGTTCACTAGGGGTTAATTATGAGGGTAAGCTTTTTAGTGGTGTAAGTGGGTTAAAACCTAGGTGCCTTTATCATCTCGGTATATCAAATCAAAACTGTGGTCTTGACATGTATAATCAAGGCAAGTTCTAGAATAACAGTTCATAGTTGACACACTCATAATCAATAAAGTGAGCATGAAAAAGAATTATGCTCTATAAGGCTCAAAATCTCACAAAAATTATGGGTGTTTTTGACATCAACCTTTGTAAATCTCAAACTTCAAGATAACATTCAAATTCAGGTTAACAACCTAAAATTTTAAATTTTAAAAAATTAGACTTATCATACTTGATTCTCTAGTATTCTTCAAATTTAATCATCAATGCACAATTAACTATGACTTATTCAAAAACATATCAATAAAAATCATAAACCATCAGAAATTTTATCTTAATTAGTAATATGAGAAAATTACTTTCAAACAAGATTAAATTCAGGGATTTGAGAACAATGCAGAAAGTTAGGCATTTTTATCCTCCGGGTTTGAGAATAATGAAAAAAGTTAGGCATTTTCTTAGAATAACTATTCATCCCCCCACACTTAAGATGTACATTGCCCTCAATGTACAAAGATAGATAATAATATTTAAGGGATAAATCAAAAGAGAAGGGGAAAGAATTACTCCCTGAGTTTTGGATGTTTTCCCGGAGGAGTGTCTTTGGTGTTGGTGATGGTCGGTCTTGATGACGAACCTGCGCTAGATGACGAAATTGAGTAGCGCACTAAGAAGTAGCCAGGATTTATTAAGACCTAATTAAAATAAACTAAGTATATATTTAAAAATAAGAAAGATAAAGAAAGAGGAAACAAAAATGTAAATGAAATAAAAGATAAATGGACCAAAGAGTCCTTATTGTTGGATGGTTCGCGAGGTGGGTGTGATCTCTAAGGCTGAGGAGGTGCTGGCGGTGGCGGAAGTGGCGTGATTCCCTAGCAGCCTTTCGAACCTGACACTACGAAACTAAATTAAGTTAAACTAAATTAAACATAAAATTATTAAAGAAAAGGAGAATGAAAGGAAGGAGAAACGAAAAATAGAAACTAATTGGTCTCAAAGACCCTTGGCCTGTTGTTTGGATGAAGCGGCCGGCATGAACTTATGTGTAGGGTCTCCGTTAAGGAGACTATGCTGGGTTGCTTCTACTTCTTCGGCATGGTTCTTGTCTGGCTAAAGAGTCTGGACACTTTTTCTAAGTAAAATAGAGAAATTTTTAAAGAGAAAGAGGATGGGGGAAGTTAGGTTGTGAAGGAAAAAGCTGTGCGGTTTAAATAGTGGTTGAATTTTGGCACGTCCCCACGGCCGTGGTCCAAGCCCGTTTCAATTTACATGGCCGCCTCGCACGGCCGTGTGTTGGAGTGTGTTGGTTCCCCATGCTCGTGTTTCAGCCCACCATACCCGTGTTGGTGAAGTCAGTATGTTGGTACAGCTGGGATGCACGGGCGTATCTTGCCCATGCTCGATAAGTCAGTAGCTTCACACGGTCGTGGTGCACGGTCGTACTGATTTATCGGTGTCCGTGGGGAGGGTGGTTGGATCCGTGATGTTGGAGGGTGGTTAGACTGAATTGCACGGCCTCTGCTCTATAAGTGTGGTGGTTCCGGTGGTCCACACAGACACGGCCGTGTGGCCTGGAAAACTGCACTTCTGGTTAGTTTAAAAAGAAAAATAAAAATGAAAAATAAAGTACAATAAATGCAAAATAAGTATGGGTAGTTCTCGGGTTGCCTCCCGAGAAGCGCTCGTTTATAGTCTTCAGCTAGACTTTCCTTGTGTTTGAAAAATTCAGGGAGGTTTGAAGATTTGAACATCTTTCCTCATATTAACCATTTGATGTTCATTGTGTGGTTCAGGTCGAGTGGCATTTATTTTGAGAGTATCAAAATTGGGATTGCTTACCTCGACTGTCTTATGTGGAAGAACATCGATTACCTTAAAAAAAAATTCTTTGTTTGTGTCAGGGTCCGGAGGAGATAATCGTAGGTTTAATAATACCTGATCTTCACTTTTCGACTTGCCTATCTCGTAGAGTGGTTTTGGCTCTATTTCTTGTATCCCTAATTTTTCCTTGAAGTGTGTTTTCCACTCGTCTAATTTATCGGGTTGAACCTTTTGTTCCTCAGGATCTATTCCTTTGTTGGCATTATGTTCAAGATTAGGTTCAATTGTGCCCTTTTCTGGTGCTTCTTGAAAAGAAGAGTTAATCGAATGGTTCTCAATGAATTTTTCTTTCTTACATTGGTCATTCGATCTCCTGGCTAAGTCGAAAGCTTGCAGAGTAACTGCCTCATTACCTACACAAAGTATGAGTCCTCCTGTGGCAACATCAATTTCAGTCTTGGTAGTTGCTAGAAAAGGTCTTCCTAAAATTAAAGGAATCGAATTGCCCTCATCCATGTCAAAGACAACAAAGTCTACCAGAAAAAATAAATTTATCAAATTTTACGAGAACATCTTCGATAATGCCCCTAGGAATTCTAACAGTTTTGTCAGCTAACTGAATACTCATCGTTTGTTTGGGCTTCCCTAGACCTAGTCGTTTAAACAATGTATAAGGCATGACATTTATGCTTGCCCCTAAATCAGCTAACGCATTATCAATAGTTAAACTACCAATTAAACATGGAATTGTAAAACTCCCTGGGTCTTTTAATTTCTGTGGTAGTCTATTTTGTAGAATTGCTGAGCACTTTACGTTGAGTTCTACATGTAGCTCTTCATCTAATTTGCGTTTGTTTGTCAAGAGCTGTCTTAAAATTTTCCTCGTGGCTGGCATCTGGAAAAGAGCTTCAAGAAGAGGTAAGTTAATGTGTAATTTCTTTAAAAGTTTAATAAACTTACCGAACTGTTCTTCTGAATCATCTCTTTTTAATGCTTCGGGATAAGGAATGCGAGGTTGGTACTCTTTGATTACCGGTTTTGGCCTTTCCTGTGTTACCTTTACCTTTCCTTCATCTACCTTGGTTTCTTGTTGTGGGAAGGTTTCATCTACTTCTGTATTTTCCTGAGCTGCTATGGCTTGAATTTGCTCTTTTGGATTAATCTCGGTGTTACTTGGTAGACGTCCTTGTGGTCATTTTGACATGAGCTTTGTGAGTCGTTCGACTGCATTAGTAACTTCCTTCACTGACTTAGCAATTTCCTGGATTCGACTCTCGTTGCTTTTGATTGTTCTCTCAGTTTCTTGGATACGTTTTTCTGTGTCTGCCAAAAATCATGCCTTTATCTCTTCGAGAGTTGGTTTCTTCTCTTGTGGGTAGGACTGATTTTGGAAGTTTTGAGGAGGTTGTTGCCTTTGATTTCCTTGATTTCCCCATGAAAAAATTGGGTAGTTAATCTAACCTGGATTGTAAGTATTACTATATGGATTATTATTAGATCTGAAATTATTACCTATATAGTTCATCTGTTTGCTCTCTACTTCTGGCTGATAGGGTGGGTACTCAGAATTTGCCACAGTTCTACTTGCGTTGCACTGCATTACTGGATGTACCTGCGAAGAACACAAACTGTCAATCTTTTTATTCATTATCTCCATTTGTGTTGATAGCATGCTTATTGTGTCTATGTTGAAAGCTCCTGCTGATTTTGTCGGTTTTGTTCTTGAAGCTTGCCACTGATAATTATTCAGTGACATCTCTTCAATGAACTCGTAAGCTGCTTCAGGAGTTTTGTTGTTCAAGGTTCCACCGGCGGCTGAGTCGATTAGTTGCCTCGTTGAGGGGTTTACACCATTATAGAATGTTTAGACTTGAAGCCACAAAGATAAGCCATGGTGTGGACATCTCCTCAAGAGATCCTTGTAGCTCTCCCATGCGTCGTATAATGTTTCTACATCCATCTGCACAAAATAAGAGATATCATTCCGTAATTTGGCCGTTTTGGCCGGTGGGAAATATTTCATTAAAAACTTTTCCGTCATTTGATCCCATGTAGTGATTGACCCTCATTGTAACGAGTTTAACCACTGTTTGGCTTTATTTCTTAATCAAAAAAGGGAATAACCGAAGACATATGGCATCATTAAAAACGCCATTTATTTTAAGGTATCACAAAACTCTAAGAAATTATCTATAGGAGTGTTTGGATCATCGTCCTGCAAACCATCAAATTGAACAAACTGTTGAATCATTTATATTGTGTTAGGCTTTAATTCAAAATTATTAGCAGCTATAGCGGGCCTAACAATACTTGATTCTGCTCCTGTTAAATGTGGTTTAGCATAATCAAACATTGTATGTGGAGCGTTGCGTTCCCCTGAATTGTGTGGTGGTGGATTAGTCTCGTCCATCCCTTCAGTAGGATAGGATCTGTCTTCTTCCTCTCTTCCTGTATAGTTTAGGGCTCGCCTAATTTCTCGGTGATTCCTTCGAGCGGTAGCTTCAATATCACTGTCGTATACTAAAGGTCCTCTCTAGTTCCTTCTAGTCATAAAATAGAGGTACCTGGAAAGAAAAGAAAGAAAGAAAAATTAGCAAAATTAAAAATTAATCTAAAAACAAAATAAATTGCTGAAAATAAAAATAATGGCTAAAGTAATAAAAATAGAGTTTTCTTAATATTTTAGTTCGTTGGCAACGGCGTCGAAAACATGATCACTGAAATCAGAGTTTTAAAATTTATAATGAATGTGATCGATTAAAGGCAAGTGTACCTATCGAACAGTAGTATAGCTTAGGCAAGACCGGATATTAATACTAACTTTCTTTTTATTATTTAGCCCTAAAAATAAAGTGAAGTTTGTTTTAATCTAAATTAACGACAACTAGGCTAAGGACACTAAGACAAAAAGAACGAATTGGGAAATAACTTGAAGAAAAACTCAATTGATTACGATGAAACCCTCAGGAAGAATCCACCTAGACTTCACTTGTTATTTAACCCTGAATCATATGGTTTATTTACTTAGCTTGATCCGTAGGACTCCCTAACCTATGCTAAACCCTCTCTCGAGGCGAATAACGTCTAACACTAGGTTAATTAGTTGAACTCTCGTTCGCTTATAATAACCCCCTAGAATAGCAGTAAATCGATCTATAGATTCCCATATTAGGTTTCACCCTAATTCGGCAAAATCTCGTAACCCTATCTCTAGGCGTTCGATCAACTCCACTTAGTTACGCTAGATCTACTCTTAGGTAGGGTCTATTCCTCCTCCACCTAAGCACATCAGATTTGGATTAAACATGCATAATTAAGAACAAACTAAGTATTTATCATAAAACTCCGAAATCAAATAACAAGATTCATCCAGGTTTCATCCCCTTTAGGTATCTGAGGGTTTAGTTCATAACTAAGAAAGAAAACATCTCAAGAGAAAAGATAAAACAAAACATAAGAAATTCCTAAAACTCCCTGAAGGAATTGAAGGAGAATTCCGCCGTCTTGAGTATGATTCCGGCTTCTTGGGATGGATCAACTGGCTAACCTCAAGCAATTCCCACAATTCTGACCTTTCCAGCTTGGCTCCTTGACCTAGCTCCCCCCTTTCAATGGTGGCACTTAGGGGATATATATAGGCTCTTTGGAATGTGATTCTTTCTCCCTAAGTATCCTTTTCCGACTAAAATTGCTTATTCTGACGACAGAGGCACGACCATGTAGCCCGTGTGGATCGACTTTAGGCCGTGTTCGGATTCTTTAATGAGGCATGGCCGTGTAAATCGGGGGAGAGGCCGTGCTCTAGTTGATCGGCGCGGCACGGCCGTGTGGACTTTGGGCCAGGCCGTGTCAATTTCGTGCTAAGGCCCATTTTACTTCGTTTTGAGCCCGTTTTACGTTCTTTTCATCCTCGGGTGCTTTCGTGGGTACAAGACATGAAAATAAAGGATTAAGAGCACCTTTTTATATAAATCAAGGGAGAAATCATCCAAAAGTAAGCTAAATGCAGGGTTAAAATATGTTATAATTACGGTTTATGACACACTACTTTGTTGATTATAATGAAGAGGCATTGAGCTTAATTTATTCATGTTTGCAATTTTATTGTGTGAAAACAAAAGAAAACTAACTAAGGAAAGAAATGTAAATGCCTAAAATAAATACTTAAGAAAAATAAATTTTCCCTGTTAATTTGTGTCATCCTCCATGACTTTTTCCTTTTCCCTTCTTTGTCGCACTTGATCCCATAATCTCTTCTTGTCATGTCTTGAAGATATGATCTGGAAACTCAAGAACAAAACATTTAGAGATATTCTTAAAAGTATTTCGTATGGTATCATCTCTAACTTTGGCATATCTCCAGTAAGCTTGTTGTTAATTATGCATGAATTTCTACATCTCCATCATAGTTGAAAATTCTGAATTCTTTATAGTGTTTGAAGAAATAAGAATGGTCAACTCAGGATTAAAACATGGCTCCACTGGCTCAGCAACATTTGGCTCCACCCTTAATTTAGGGTCGTCTGGTTCCTCTTCTGTTTCTGCTTCTTCTATTTCATTTATTGAATCAGCTTCCGGTTCAAATTTGGTTGATGACTTATCAGATTCTAGTTCATTTGGTCCATCTCGCTCAACTTGGTTCAATAATTCAACATTCTCCACTAACCTTTCAAGATCATGCCTTGTTATGCAACCTTGAACATAACGGCCCTTCAGGTTTGCTTTTGATCTTACTTGGGCCCTGAAGAAAAGTGAAGTAATAAATGATGGAAACTAGGCACTTCCTGCCTTTTTTTTAGCACAATCTTGGATCTCTTTGAAAATTTTGTCATAATCACATACAACAAAAGCATTCATTCCATTAAGATGGTAGAACTATGTGAGATAGGCATGAAGCTATATCGAATAAAGTAGAACCATACCTTAGCCATTGGATCTAAATATTCCCTTCAACAAGAATGACTACCATACTTTCTTGTATTCCATTGAGATCCCAGATTTGTAACCACATTTAGTACTTATTTAGTAAAATCTCAATAGATATTTGTCATCATAGTAGAGTACTCATCTTCTTCAAAATCAGGTAAGTTAAACAAATTATTAATGGACTTAGAAGTAAGGGGTACCTTCTTTTTACAAATAAGAACTTCATTAGCATCTGGCATGGTCAAATTGGCACAGAACTGTCACAGTAAATGCTTGTCAAGCATGAATTGTGCATCACAGAATTGCTCCCAATTTAAAGGACCAATCATTTTTCAAAGTGATAATGGCATGATCATCTTATCATTACTCTCCAAATTTAAACCTTTTTTCCAGCATCATAGGCTGATTTTTTTTGAAAATAGAATCAAATATTTCCTTACTTCTTCATCTTGAATCACAATTGGGTTTTTGGCAGAAGTTTTGGAAGATCTAGTTCTTTGTGAGACATGGTAACTTTTCCCCAAAAAGGAAGAGAAATTTCAACAAAGGAAAAAAAGGAATCAACAATGAGAAAGATTGCGACTATGATGGAATTGCGACGGTGACGATGTTATGACAAAGAATAAAGATATGATGATGATGACAATGTTGCTCTGGTGATGAGGTTGTTGTGATGATAGGAGGGTTTTGTGAAAAAAAATAAAATTATGGAGATCTTTTGGGATTTAAGGCTGATGACAAAGAGAAGAGAAATAGGTAGCTATGGTTTAAGCTAATTGCCTGAATGGTGTGAAAAATATGATGGTAGAGAGGGGTTTATATAGTAGTAAATTAGGGTGAATTTCTAGCAACAATTTAGCTACAAAGGATGCTTGGGTAGCAAGGTAAGGAGGGAAGGGAAATGGTGACAAAAATTAGGGTTTTGGGAACCCTTTAGACGACAATAATGGGTAATTTCCTCCTCTTTGTTGTTTTGGGCCTCAAGCTCAAACTACAATTAGTTTTTGTATTGAAAAATTAAACTAAACTAGAAAAATGAATTAATTAGTACTTGGGCCAAATTGACCCTCTTATTAAGCATAAACAAATAATTAAAAATTAAAATTAAAATTTTTTCGGATTACTTAAAAAATTTCTTCTCAGAAAATTACATTAAATTAATATCTCAAGAAAGATTGGAGGGGTCACAAATTATCCGGCTTAAGTTCTAATCACCATAGATAGATTTAATTTAATGTACTGATAAACCGTAAAAGTAACATATTTTAAGCCCACATTTAGTATGCTTTTGGATGATTTATCCCTTGATTTATGTAAAAAGGTGCTTTTAATCCTTTCTTTTCATGTCTTGTACCCAAGAAAGTGCCCGAGGATGAAAAGAACGTAAAACGGGCCCAAAACGGAGTAAATGGGCCATATCATGAAATCGACACGGCCTGGCCCAAAGACCACACGGCATCTAGAACACGGCATCTCTCCCGATTTACAGGACCGTGCCTCAAAGTAGAAATCTGAACACGGCTTGAAGTCGAGCCACACGGGCGTGTGCCATGGCCGTGCCTCTGTCGATGGAATGAGCAATTTCAGTCGGAAAAGGATACTTAGGGAGAAAGAATCACATTCCAAAGAGCCTATATATAGCCCCTAAGTGCCACCTTTGAAGGGGAGTCGAGCGAGGCCAAGGAGCCAAGCCGGAAAGGTCAGAATTGTGGGAATCACTCGAAGTTAGCCAGGTGATCCATCCCAAGAAGCCGGAAGTATACTCAAGATAGCGGAATTCTCCTTCAATTCCTTCAGGGAGTTTTAGGGATTTCTTATGTTTTGTTTTATCTTTTCTCTTGAGATGTTTTCTTTCTTAGTTATGAACTAAACCCCTCAGATACCTAAAAGGGATGAAACCTAGATGAATCTTGTTATTTGAATTTTGAATTATATGATAAATACTTAGTTTGTTCTTAATTATGCATGCTTAATCCAAATTTGATGTGCTTAGATGGAGGAGGAATAGACCCTGCTTAAGAGTAGATCTAGCGTAGTTAAGCGGAGTTGATCGAACGCCTAGAGATAGGGTTACGAGATTTTGTCGGATTAGGGTGAAACCTAATATGGGAATCCATAGATTGATTTACTGCTATTCTAGGGGGTTATTATAAGAGAACGAGAGTTCCACTAATTAACTTAGGGTTAGACGTTATTCGCCTCGAGAGAGGGTTTAGCATAGGTTAGGGAGTCCTATGGATCAAGCTAAGTAAATAAATCATATGATTCAGGGTTAGATAACAAGTGAAGTCTAGGTGGATTCTTCCTGAGGGTATCGTCGTGATCAATTGAACTTTTCTTCAAGTTATTTCCCAATTCGTTCTTTTTGTCTTGGTGTCCTTAGCTTAGTTGTCGTTAATTTAGATTAAAACAAACTTCACTTTATTTTTAAGGCTAAATAATAAAAAGAAAGTTAGTATTAATACTTTTGGTTCCTTTGGGTTTGATATCCGGTCTTGCCTAAGCTATACTACTATTCGATAGGTACACTTGCCTTTAATCGTTGTCAGCGATCAAGTTTTTGGCGCCGTTACCGGGGAACTAAAATATTAAAAAAACTCTATTTTTATTACTTTAGCCATTATTTTTATTTTCAACAATTTATTTTGTTTTTAGTTTACTTTTTTAATTTTTTTAATTTTTCTTTCTTTCTTTTCTTTCTAGGTACCTCTAGTTTATGACTAGAAGGAACCTGAGAAGACCTTTAGTATACGAGAATGATATTGAAGCAACCGCTAGTAGGAATCGCCGAGAAATTAGGCGAGCCCTAAACTATATAGAAAGAGAGGAAGAAGACAGATCCAATCCTACTGAAGGGATGGATGAAACTAATCCACCACTACACGATGTGGGGGAACGCAACGCTCCACGTACCATGTTTGATTATGCTAAACCGCATTTATTTGCAGTGCGAGTAATCAAGTATTGTTAGGCTCGCTTATAGGCCGCTAATAATTTTGAATTAAAACCTAACACAATGCAAATGATTCAACAGTTTGTTCAATTTGATGGTTTGTAGGACGAAGGCCCAAATACTCATATAGCTAATTTCTTAGAGTTTCGTGATATCTTCAAAATAAATGGCGTTTCTGATGATGTCATACGTCTTTAGTTATTCGCTTTTTCATTAAGAAATAAAGCCAAACAGTGGTTAAATTCATTATAACGAGGGTCAATCACTACATGGGATCAAATGACCGAAAAGTTTTTAAAGAAATATTTCCCACTGGCCAAAATGGCCAAATTACGAAATGATATCTCTTCTTTTGTGCGGATGGATGTAGAGATATTATACGATGCATGGGAGAGATACAAAGATCTCTTGAGAAGGTGTCCACACTGTAACATCCCGAATTAATGGTCCCGAATTAGTGGGCTTATGCATTTAATGTGTAGACATGGTTAATGTGTTAATTTGAGAATTAGAGGTCCAGATTGGGCTCAAGGATTGGGTTGATGCTTTGACTAAATATTCTGTTTAGACACTCTAGGGCTTAAAATATAGTAGTTATTGTTTAAGTTAGCAAATTGGGCTTGTGGCCTAGTAACAAGGGGCGCAGAAAAGGGGGGAGCTTTAAGTGACGTTTTGGGCAGGTGAGGAGGCCCAAGTGTGGCTGCATGGGGCCCAAGAAATTGGGCCAATTTCGGCACTTAAAAGGGAGCAAGGGAGGGGACGGCAACAAGGCTAAAATTTAGGGATTTTTAATGTTTTATTTAAGTGGATAATGAGCAGAAAAAAAAAAGGAAGGAGTGGTGCGATGTAGGACTCTTTTGGATGTAAGTTCTGATAAGGATAAGGGAAAATATAAGAGGCTATCCAGGAGGCTAGAGGTGGCCGAAATTTGGACTGTGTGTGTAAAGGGAGGGACGGCTAGTTAGGGGGAGTAAATGCCGAAATTTTGTGAGTTTTTCAGGAAGCTTTCTCTCAGTTTTCTCTACTGCCGAAAACTGTTTCCATTCTTTTTCTTCCTAGCCAAAATCTTGAAGCCTTTTCTTGTTTTCTTTCTTCTTCTCTTTTTCTGCCAGAAACCGAAACTCCTCACTCAATTCTTCTAAAAGCCGAAAAACACATCAGTCTTCTCTTGTTCATCTTTTTGGGATTTTCTTAAAAGCTGAAATTTCCTAGATCTCTAACCTTCAATGCTTTGATCTTCTTCTGTGATTGCTGAATCCTTCTGCAAGGGGTAGCCGAAACTTTCTGTAGAGTTAAGTGTCGATTTGTGTGATTTCAATCTTTTTTCTAGCTTTTGGAGACCATAGCCGAATGGCTACATGGTGGACTGATCTTGTGTTTTTTTTTTTGCATTCCGGGATTTGAAGGAGAGCTAATCGCTTAGGTTCCTAAATCAGTAGCACTCGAATCACCCTACTTCTGGGATCTAATTGATTTAGGTAAGGAGATTTGTTTATTTAAACATATAAATTCAGGTAAATAATAATCCTTGGCCGAATGTAGGGGAAGCTTTATCTTCGTGCTCTTCCGGCTTTTGAGCAAAGTTGTAGACAAAGAGCAATAGATCCAATTAGCGAGGGTATCGACATAGAGAGTAGTACTACGTGTTATCAAGTGTGTAACTTCTCACACCATTTAGATGGTCTGTTAGTATGTGTATATAAATCTATTTATATTTTGTTGAATGCCAAAATCCCGGCATAATAGTTGAAAACTCGAGGAGGGTAAAGGCGAATCACCAGGTTAGTGATTTCTGTCATTCATAAGTGAATGTTTCTATTGAGATGATATGTTTTATATGTATGCCGATTTCTATGTATGCACGGGGTTGGATGATTGATTAAAGGGGAAGTGTTCTATTGTAGTGGCTCTGCCACGATCTGTTGTAGTGGCTCTACCACGATCTGTTCTGGTGACTATGTCACAAATCTGACGATGAGCAGCTAACTGCAGCATGACTACCATCGGTGGTGTGTAGCGGTGAGGGTGATTGTAGAAATCCCGAATGGTGTGATTGGTGGGTAAGGGTGGTGTGTAGCGGATGGAAACCTAGGATTGGGTTGGGCTTTGCATAAATTCTGTTATATGATATTCTGTTATTCTGATCTGTGGGGCTAAGGCCCAATCTGATGGTCTACGAGGGTTGCACACTGAGTCTCGTGACTCACCCCGCTGTTTAACATTTTTCAGGTAACACTTAGTGCATCGGACCGGGCTGGAGAGGAGTGCAAGGTGGCCATGCAGGAGTTTATTTGATTTAGAAAAAGGGCTTGTTAAAATTATTTATTCTTAAAATTTTTAGTTACCTTGGTTCATTATTTCATTGTAATAAGGCCACGGGCCATTAGCTTTATATTTTCAATTTTCGGGCTTTACTTTCAAACACTTGAATTATCCGATAAAATTGAAATCAGGGCATGTACTAAGTTTCAGTTTTTAATTCATAAAGGCATCATATAGAATTTATATCTTATATAAATTATCAAATTATTAAGTTTTCCGGTATACATGTTTAGACTCAACCAACGTTTTTTTTTCAAAAATGCGACATGTTTTACTAAATCTTCTTAGTGAAATGCCAGATCCAGTCGTGGTGTTTGGGCATGGTTTGGGGTGTTACAAATTGGTATCAGAGCCAGGTTCAAAACTCAGCTTTGGGGGTTTGGGGCTCAAAACGTTTTCTAAAGATGGGTTTCGGAAACATGCATGTTTATAAATAACACAGGATGGTTTTCTCGACATGGCACCTGCGTCTCTAGCCCAAGTCCGCCAGGTAAGCATTCAGAATTCACTGTGTGTTATATATGTATGAGGGCTTGATGGGCTTTAAGGGACGTAGATTATTTTAATTAGAGCTTGATGGACCTTAGGCCTAGTTAAACAACTCTTCAATTCCATAAGACTTAATCTAACCGAACAAACCTGTAAACAAGTCGCAAGACTAGGGTGTGGCAACAGGCATACGCATGTCTAGGATTGGATTCAGGGAGAGCTTGGTACTTAAGCAGTCCTAGTAACTCACCTCCTCTTCGCTGGAATCCTACCTGGTGCGTAGTGACTGTTCACCCTGGCCACGAGGATTTGTTGACAGGCCAAAATCTATAACTAAAACCCGAAAGGGATCAGCCACCTTATTTTCACAAAATTACTAAAATGCCCTTAGTTTTGTAAAAATTTACCAAAATGCCCTTGGTTTGAATAACTACCAAAACGCCATTGATTTGAAAAAGAAAATTACCAAAACGCCCTTGATTTGGAAATTATCAAAATTTGCAAAATTTCTGAAATACCCCCGGTTTACCAAATTATCAAAAATACCCCTACTTCACGAAATTACCAAAATACCTTGGTTTGTGAAACTCCCCAAAATGACCGTAATTTTATAAAATACCCATGTTTGGCAAACTTACCCGAAAACCCTTGGATTTGCAAAGGTAACCCAGTTTGCGAAATTAAATTTCCAAAGTACCTCTAATTTAAAAAAAAAAAACCACCAAGATACTTTATGTTGAAAAATATCCTGTAGGATAAAATTTCGAAAATACCCCTGGGTATTGAAATGACGAAAATACCCTATGTGTTGAATGTGGGTTCGTGGATGTTGTCTGTATGTTAATTGTTGAGTGTATGTAGGTTCCTAGAACTAGGAGACAAACTTGAGACTGAAACTTGTAGATGTAATTTCGAATTCGAAAGAACTACTCTTAAACTCCTGTTCATAAGACTGCTCGTGGTTAATCAGTGGAAGAAAACTATTAATTCATAAAATTTCTAATCAAATAAACGTCAATCGGAAGAATGAGTACAAGGACGTCCGCTGCGTAGTCGTGGTAGGGGTAGGATGACCGTGTCAGAGCCAGCAGGGTCTGGCCACGGGTCAGGAAATGAGTTGCTAGATATGCCGGCTGTGGAGGGAGAATTTCGGGACCAAGCGGCCGGAGATAATGTGGTATCTCAGGCGATGTTGCAGGTCCTTGAGAGAGTGGCTGGGGCAGGCATGGGTGTAGGAGCTCGAAAATCTGTGTCTGAATGACTCCGAGCCAATGGAGCAGAGATGTTTAGGGGTGTTTCAGGCGTAGCCCCTAACACAGCTGAGTATTGGTTAGAGGCGAGTGAGCGCATAATGGATGACTTAGACTTCACGGCGAAGGAGAAGTTGAAAGGGGTTGTGTCTCTTCTTCGAGTCGAGGCTTACCAGTGGTGGCTCACAATAAAAGAGGGTACTGCCGCAGACCTGATTGACTGGGATTTCTTTAAGGAGTCATTTCAGGGAAAGTACGTTGGGGCCAGCTATGTGGATGCGTAGAGGAAGGCATTTCTGAACTTGGTACAGGGAAGTAAATCTGTGACCAAGTATGAGGCGGAATTTCTGCGTTTGAGCCGTTACGCTTGGGGAATTGTAGCGACTGACTATGAGCGCTGTGTACGGTTTGAAGATGGACTGCGGGATGAGTTGAGAGTGTTGCTAGCACCGCAGCAAGAAAGGGATTTTGCCGTTCTGGTTGAGAAAGCTAAAATATCTGAGGAAGTGAAGCGGACTGGGAAGCGAAATAAGGATAAGGATCAAAATAGGAATAAGAGAAATTTTGGGCCGTCGGGATCATCTGAGAGGTTTCAGAAAAGGCCTAGGGTTGATGGGTCAGCTCGTGCTCCATCATCTGCTACTTGGAGTCAGAATCGATCATGTAACCTATGCGAGAAAGTACATTTCAGGGCAGGAGGAGAACTGGTGGATGCTTCAGGTGTGGGTCAATGGATCATATGGTGAAAGACTGTCCACAGGTGGATCAGTGCATGACCGGTGGACAAGGTTTCGATCAAGTTAGGAGGGTGGTCGACCATTCCAGGGTCGTGGCTCGATCCAGAGGAGGAAATGGGTCCAGTCGTGGTCGTGGAGCACACGGTAGAAGGCAGGGTAATGTGGATGCAAGACAGCCGGGTCTTGTTTATGCAGCTCGTCGACGGGAGGATGGTGACGCACCGGACATCATAACCGTTACGTTTCTTATTACTGATAAACCATTTCCTACTCTGATTGATATTGGATCAAACCACTCTTACGTTGCATGCTTGGTATCTGAGACCTTAAGTATAGAATCTAAAACAACTACTAGAAAGATGACTGTGGTTAGCCCGTCAGGACATTCTAGGATAGTGGACAAACTATTTAGGAGTGTACCTTTAGAGACTCAAGGAATAGTGTTTCCGGTATATCTAATGGAATTACCGTTTGGGGAGTTTGACCTTATCTTAGGAATGGATTGGTTGGCTAAACATCGTGCTAAACTGGATTGTGAGACTAAGTGCATGGTATTGAGTACCCCGAAAGGCGGGAAGGTGGTTGTGCTAGGGGAAAGAAGGGATTATTTGTCCAATGTAGTATCTGCATTAAAGGCTGTTAAGATGATGCGGAAAGATGCAATGCATTCCTAGCTTTTATCAGTGCTTTGGATGCTAAGGAGGTAACCGTTGAGGAGGTTAGAACGGTAAAGGATTTCGTGGACGTTTTTCCTGAGGAGCTGCCAGGGTTACCTCCAGATCGCGAAGTGGAGTTTGGAATAGAGCTACTCCCAAGTACGGCTCCGGTGTCCATTGCTCCTTACCGAATGGCGCCAAAGGAGCTGGTAGCTCAGATTCAGGAACTGTTGGATCGAGGTTTTATTTGACCGAGTGTGTCTCCGTGGGGAGCGCCAGTCCTATTTATGAAGAATAAGGATGGATCCATGCATATGTGTGTGGACTACCATCAACTAAATAAGTTAACGATTAAGAAAAAGTATCCGTTGCCGAGAATCAACTATCTGTTCGATCAGCTCAAGAGAGCTTCGATTTTCTCTAAGATAGATTTAAGGTCAGGTTATCATCAGTTAAAGGTAAAGGAATGGGACATTCATAAGACGGCGTTTCGAACTCACTACGGTTATTATGAACTTTTGGTGATGCCGTTTGGGTTAACGAACGCGCCAGTAGCATTTATGGATATGATGAATCGGGTGTTTCAACCATACCTTGATTAGTTTGTTGTGGTGTTCATTGAGGATATCCTGATTTATTCCAAGTTCGAGGAGGAGCATGATGGACATCTTCGTGTGGTGTTGGAAATTCTGAGGGAGAAGCAGTTGTTTGCTAAATTTAGTAAGTGTGAGTTCTGGCTAAGGGAAGTAACTTTCTTAGGACAAGTGGTTTCTGCTGAGGGAATTAGGGTTGACCCCCGAAAGATAGAAGCTGTATTAAATTGGAAACCACCGAAGTCTGTGGCAGAAGTTTGAAATTTCTTAGGATTGGCAGGGTATTACAGGAGGTTTGTTGAGGGGTTCTCATTAATTACGACACCTCTAACTAAGTTGTTAAGAAAGAGAGTACCATTTGTTTGGATCGACAAACAACAGGAGAGCTTTGAGAAGCTGAAGAGAATTTTGACAGAAGCATCAGTGTTAATTCAGCTAGAGGGGGGAAAAGGGTTTACCGTCTACTGTGATGCGTCACACACAGGTTTAGGATGTGTATTAATGTAAGATGGAAAGGTTGTTGCCTATGCGTCCCGACAGTTAAGACCGCATGAGTTGAACTACCCCATGCATGATTTAGAATTGGCTACGGTAGTGTTCGCTCTGAAGATCTAGAGACACTACCTGTACGGGGAGAAGTCATTATTTACACTGACCATTAGAGTCTGAAGTATCTCCTCACCTAGAAGGAGTTGAATCTAAGACAACGTAGGTGGATTGAACTTTTGAAGGACTATGACTGCTCGGTCGAATATCATCCGGGCAAGGCTAACGTGGTGGCAGATGCACTGAGTCGAAAGGCAATAGCGGAGTTGAGGGTGATGTTTGCTCATCTCAGTCTATATGAGGATGGCAGTCTGGTAGCTGAACTCCAAGTGAGACCAACGTGGGCTAGTCAGATCAAAGAGAAGCAGCCTCTAGACGATGTCTTGGGTGCTCTTCTTCGGCAAGTGCAAAGGGGTGAAAGAGAGGACTATAGTTTGAATGGTAAAGGGGTTTTGTGTTTTCGTAAGAGAGTTTGTATGCCAAAGGATATAGAGTTAAGGCAGATGATTCTTTAGGAGGCGCATAGTAGCCCTTACGCTAGGCATCCTAGAGGGGTTAAGATGTATCAGGATTTGTGAGAGCAATTCTGGTGGCCAGGTTTGAAGCGAAAAGTGACAGAATTCATGGGTAAATGTTTGATGTGTCAGCAAGTGAAGGTGGAACACCAGTTGCCCTCAGGGTTGTTGCAGCCGGTGAAGATTCTGCTGTGGAAATAGGAAAGAATCACGATGGATTTTGTTAGTGGGTTACCTCTTACACCCACTAAGAAGGATTCAGTTTGGGTGATTGTTGATCGACTGACGAAGTCTGCTCACTTCATACCGGTTCGTGTCGACTATTCTCTGCAAAGTTTGGCTAAGTTGTATGTGGCTGAGGTAGCGAGACTGCACGATGTACCTGTGTCGATCATATCGGATAGAGACCCTAGGTTCACGTCACGATTCTAGAAGGCTCTGCATCAGGCAATAGGAAAAAGGCTAGACTTCAGCACTGCCTTTCATCCGCAGACTGATGGTCAGTCTGAGAGGGTAATTCAGATCTTGGAGGATATGTTAAGAGCTTGCATTATTGATTTTAGGGGTAGTTGGGAAGAGTATCTGCCTTTGGCAGAATTCACATACAATAACAGTTATCAATCTAGTATTCAGATGGCGCCTTATGAAGCGTTGTACGGACGGAGATGTCGTACTCATACTTGTTGGACAGAGTTGGGTGAACGTCAGGTGTTGGGTCCAAATCTAGTTTCAAAGACGGATGAGAAAGTTAAGTTGATTCGGGCTTGGTTGAAAGAAGCGTCTGATCGATAGAAATCTTCTGCGGATTTGAAGCGTAAGGGGATGGAATTTGCAGTAGGAGACCAAGTCCTTTTGAAAGTATCTCCATGGAAGAAGGTAATGAGGTTTGGACGGAAGAGCAAACTAAGTCCTAGGTTTATTGGACCTTATCGGGTACTAGAACGTGTGGGACCAGTGGCGTATCGATTGCAGTTGCCTCCAGAGTTAGAGCAGATACATGACATGTTTCATGTCTCGATGCTAAGACGTTATCGTTTGGATCCATCGCATATTGTGCCGGTAGAAAAGATTGAAGAAAGGCCATACTTGTCTTTTGAGGAGGAACCAGTGCAAATCTTGGATCGAGACGTAAAAGTGTTGGGAAGGAAGTCCGTCCCTTTGGTCAAGGTTTTGTGGTGAAACCACGGTGCGGAGGAAGCGACATGGGAACCAGAGGATGTTATGCGACAACAGTATCCCCATCTCTTCTGATCAGGTAAATTTCGAGGCCAAAATTTATTTTAAGGGGGGTAGAACTGTAACATCCGGAATTAATGGGCTTATGCGTTTAATGTGTAGACATGGTTAATGTGTTAATTTGAGAATTAGAGGTCCAGATTGGGCTCAAGGATTGGGCCGAGGCTTTGACTAAATATTCTGTTATATGATATTCTGTTATTCTGATCTGTGGGGCTAAGGCCCAATCTGATGGTGCACGAGGGTTGCACACTGAGTCTCGTGACTCACCCCACTGTTTAACATTTTTCAGGTAACACTTAGTGCATCGGACCGGGCTGGAGAGGAGCGCAAGGTGGCCATGCAGGAGTTTATTTGATTTAGAAAAAGGGCTTGTTAAAATTATTTATTCTTAATATTTTTAGTTACCTTGGTTTATTATTTCATTGTATAAGGCCATGGGTCATTAGCTTTATATTTTCGGTTTTTGGGCTTTACTTTCAGACACTTGAATTATCCGATAAAATTGAAACCAGGGCATGTACTAAGTTTCGGTTTTTAATTCATAAAGGCATCATTTAGAATTTATATCTTATATAAATTATCAAATTATTAAGTTTTTCGGTACAAATGTTTAGACTCAACCAATGTTTTTTTTTTCCAAAAATGCGACATGTTTTACTAAATCTTCTTAGTGACATGCCAGATCCGGTCGTGGTGGTTGGGCCGGGTTTGGGGTGTTACACACTACAAGTCCAAGCATTCTATAACGGTGTAAACCCCTCAACAAGACAACTAATCGACTCAGCCGCTGGTGGAACCTTGAACAACAAAACTCCTGAAGCAGCGTACGAGTTTATTGAAGAGATGTCACTAAATAAATATCAGTGGCAAGTTACAAGGACGAACCCGACAAAATCCACCGGAGCTTTCAACATAGACACAGTAACCATGCTATCAACACAAATGGAGATAATGAATAAAAAGCTTGATAATTTGTGTTCTTCATGTGTACATCCAAAGAATGCAAAGGCGACGTAAGTGGAACTGTGACGAATTCTGAGTACCCACCCTACCAACCAGAAGCAGAGTGCGAACAGATGAACTATATAGGTAATAATTTTAGATCCAATAATAATCCATATAGTAATACTTACAATCCAGGTTGGAGGAACCACCCAAATTTTTCATGGGGAGGCCAAGGAAATCAAAGGCTACCACCTCCTAAAAACTTCGAAAATCAACCTTATCCACAAGAGAAGAAACCAACCCTCGAAGAGATACTGGCAAAATTTTCGGTAGACACAGAAAAATGTATCCAAGAAACTGAGAGAACAATCAAAAGCAACGAGAGCCGAATCCGAGAAATTACTAAGTCAGTCAAAGAAGTCACCAGTGCAGTCGAACGACTCGCAAAGCTCATGTCAGAACGACCGCAAGGACATCTACTAGTAGCACCGAGATTAATCCAAAGGAGCAAATTCAAGCCATAGCAGCTCAGGAAAATACAGAGATAGACTAACCCATCTTGCAACAAGAAAACAAGGTAAGCGAAAGAAAAATCGAGGTATCGCAAGAAAAGCCAAAACCGGTAATCAAAGAATACCAACCTCGCATACCTTACCCTGAAGCATTAAAAAAAGACGATTCAGAAGAACAGTTCGGTAAGTTTCTTAAACTTTTAAAGAAATTACACATTTTAATTGGTAGTTTAACTATTGATAATGCGTTAGCTGATTTAGGGGAAAGCATAAATGTCATGCCTTATACATTGTTTAAACGACTAGGTCTAGGGAAGCCCAAACAAACTAGGATGAGTATTCAATTAGCTAATAAAACTGTTAGAATTCCTAAGGGCATTATCGAAGATGTTCTCGTAAAGATTGATAAATTTGTTTTCCCAGTAGATTTTGTTGTTTTAGACATGGATGAGGATAATTCAATCCCTTTAATTCTAGGAAGACCCTTTTTAGCAACTGCCAAGACTAAAATTGATGTTGCCACAGGCGAGCTTATACTTTACGTAGGTGACGACTCAATCAACAAAGAAATAACTCACAAGGAATAAGGGATTCAGACTAACGAACTAGATGAGTGGAAAACATGCTTCAAAGAGAAATTAGGGATACATGAGGAAGAACCAGAGTCACACAAAGTCAAGCCAAAAGAGCACTCAGAAGAACTCGTAGAAACATCAAACCACTTCAAAATAGGAGACCAGGTACAGCTAGATAGATCAGATCATCACACCATCGCAGTAGGCCCACAAACATATCCTCCTAATCCTATTACGAATAAAGAAATATCTTTCAAGATAATTAACGTATTCCCACACGGAACAGTCGAGGTAAGCAATCCAACATTCGGCACTTTTAAGGTAAATGCTTCTCAACTCAAACCGTGTCAAGAACACAGCACTGTAAGCATGAGGGAAGATATTCAAACCTTTAAACCACCCTGAAATCTTCAAAAAAAAAGAGGAAAGTCTAGCTGAAGACTATAAACGAGCGCTTCTCGGGAGGCAACCCGAGGACTAACCTTACCTATTTTTGAATTTATTCTCATTTTACTTTTCCTATTTCTTTCTCTTTCTAAACTAACCAGAAGTACAGATTTCCAGGCCAGACGATCTTACACACGATCGTGTTCGTGGCCGTGTGGACCACCAGAATCTTCATGCTGACATAGCAGAGGCCGTGCGAACTAGTTCAACCACTCCCGACGTCACGGATCCAACCACTCTTCCCCACGGGCACCGACAGAATAGCACTGTAGTGCCTCTCGGCCGTGTGAAGCTACTGACTTACATAGCACGACTAACACACGCCCATGGCTCCCAACCGTGCCTACATACTGACTTACCAAGCATGAGCATGGATGGCTGAAGCACGGGCATGGGGTAACAACACACTCCAACAAATGGCCGTGCGAAGCGGCCGTGCAAATCAACACGCCCCCGGTCCACGGGCGTAGGAGCATGCCAGATTTGAAACTCTATTTAAACCCCACAAGCCCTTCCCCCTCTCCCCATCTTCAGTCTTCCTTCTTTTCTATTCAAAATTTTTCCCCTTTCCTTAGAAAAAGTGTCCAGACTCTTAAGCCACGCCAGAACCATGCCGAAGAAGCGGAAGCAACCCAGTATGGCCTCCTTAACGGAGACCCTACACAAAAGTTCATGTCGGCCGCTTCATCCAAACAACAGGCCAAGGGTCTTTGAGACCAATTAGTTTCTATTTTTCGTTTCTTTTTCCTTTCACTCTCATTTTCTTTAATAATCTTATGCTTAATTTAGTTTAACTTAATTTAGTTTCTTAGTGTCAGGTTCGCCAGGCTGCTTGGGAATCACACCGACCACCACGATAACCACGCCACTTCCGCCACTGCCAGCACCTTCCCAGCCTTAGAGGTCACACCCACCTCGCGAACTATCCAACAATAAGGACTCTTCGGACCATTTATCTTTTATTTTCATTTCGTTTACATTTTTGTTTCCTCTCTCTTTATCTTTCTTATCTTTAATTAGATATTTAGTTTATTTTAAGTAGGTCTTAATAATTCCTAGCTACTTCTTAGAGCGTTACCCAATTTCTTCATCTATGTAACACCCCAAACCCGGCCCACAAGCCTTGACCGGATCTGGTATGTCATTGAGGAAAAACGTTTGAAAGATTTTGACTTATGAGTGAAAACATGAAATTTTGTTGAGTTTGTAAAACGGTGACCATTTAAAATCTTAAGTAAAGTGTGGAGTTTAAAAAAAAAAATATCCGGATTAAAACTTTATTATATATAATAGATTTAAATAAAATCGTTTGCAAAAGATATTTCAATTGTTAATCCATAATAAGACAAAATAATAAACTTAATGAAAAATACTTAAACAAACTCTAAATACTTTTAGGGGCCTTATTACAATAATTGAATGATCAAAGTACTGAAAATATAAATACTTAATTAATTAAAAATATCCTTCTGCATGAAAATCTGCTTCTGCATGGCCACCCTTGTATCCACTCCAACTCGGTCCAATTTCACGATCACCTACGATGTTGGTAAATATTTGGGTGAGTCATACAGACTCAGTGTGTAATTAAACTACTGAATTTCCACCCACATGTTAACCACCTATTAACCCATATAATGATATAGCAAATATCAAATTCACATATTATCACATTACAGGCTTGGCCCATATTCATATCACTTATCGTGCAAGAGTAATTAACCACCGATTTCCACATATCAGGCAGCCCATTTCCACACTAATCCACATTCATATACTGGGCTTGGCCCTTTTCTTAATAATCCACATAACAATTGGGCTTGGCCCATTTCTTATTCAAATCCACATATCAATTGCAAATTATGCAAAGTGCACCCAACCCAACCTAGGGTCCATCCTCTACACACCCCCTTATCCAGCCTACCACACACCAGGGGATTATCAAATCACCCTCTCCTTTTCACTCCAAAAGGCATTCAATGCCGTCACGTGCAATTAAGCACAATAATCCACAACGCGACCTCAGTCAGCGCCAATCCATGATGTAGCCATAGCTAACACCAAAACCACGATGGGACACATAGTCACTCATCAACCACGATATGACACATAGCCGATATCAACCACGATGAGGCACATAGCCACTCATCAAGCCACGCGAACTTAATCGCAAATAATCCACAACGTGACCTCAGTCAACGTCAATCCACGATGTAGCTCAAGGCTAACATCAAAACCACGTACTCGAAGTACACCCTATCCTTCTTTCATATCATATCCCACCCATGCACATGCAACATAAAATAATGCCATGATAATGCATGTACATGTTATTTAACATATTATCATATATTCACATCAATAATCACAGTTCATCAGATTCGGTACTTATCGTACTATCGACATACCCCATGAGGGTATCAATATCACAATTTCCACTGCACTAGTTAGCACATTCACAGCACATACACAATATCACATACATAACATAAACCCGAAAAACTGTAGGCTAACTATACACCGGACTATTTAGCGAAATCCTTAGCTACTTGAATTTAACATGATCCCGGAACTTCCTTATGCCTTGAAAAACCGAACCCAAGAACCTTCTTTGATATTGCTTAATGTTGGCACTACACAAAAGAAACACCACACTATAGCCTATGAATATTCGGCTATCCCCAAAACCAAAGACTAAACACTTGATTTCGGCACATCCATGAAAAGAAGATAAAACCGATTACTAAAGAAAGATTACTTACCACTATCGTTGCTTGCAAAGACTAAAAAAGAATGGATCCTGGCTTTTAGAACTTGCGATAGAAGAAAAGAGAATCAAGGCACTTGAGATTCGGCTATGGCCTTTAATTAAGAACATGAAATACGAATGGAAGAAAGCACTTACAATTGGTCACAAGAGAAAAGTATATTCGGCTAACACCAATTAAAGGAAGAAATTTGGGAGATTGTTAGAGACTTAGGAGCATTCGGCAATAGAGATTAAGAAAGAAATAAAAGATGAACTCCCTCCTAATAAAATTCGGCACACACATGGAAAAAGAAAACCAAATTTCAGCACCCCTCTCCTTAAAAGCTTCAAAGCTGAACATCACACCTCAAGAGTCCCACAATCGGCTAATTATCTAATCCCTATTAAATCTCCTATTTTATCCCTATATCACCTATTCAAAAACAAATAAAATAGGGCCACCCTTATCTTGTATCTTAAAATAAATAAATAAATAAAATTAAAAGTCAGCATATATCCATTATCCCAGCCGAATTTAAAAAACAAAACTAGCTTAGTCCTTATCTTTCCAATGCCCATGTGCCGTCCAATACCTTCCCTTGACGCCAAGAGCCCAAAAAAAATAAAACACCCACTTGTCGCCCCTGTGTTTGAACATGGGACCAGTGGAGCAAGCTACTGTGTAACGCCTGTGCCACTTTGCCAAGGTGTTTTTTTGTGACATAAACTCGCCACAATCCCTTTTAAAGCCTCCTTCACCTAGCTTCCCCCCTTAACGCCAAAAGCAAAAATAAAACACTACTACTTCGCCGTGATTCGAACCAAGGCCCTTGTTGGCGTCATTTCTCTAGCCCTTAAGTGGCGCCCTTAGGCCACTTTACCAGGCGGGTTCGTATGCCATCACTCCACCGCTTATTCTTTTAAGGCCTACCTAGCCAAGCTCCCTCTTCTTGAGGCAAAAAGAAAAGCTCATTGCTTCCCACGCTGCTCGAACCCTGTCCACCTAGCTCCCTGAGGCGTCACTCCCTTAAGTACTAAGTGGCGCCTCCTAGCCAATTTACCACTAGGATTTCTTGTGTCCTAAACTCCCCAAAACTTTTCTTAAGGCCTCTTTGCCTCGTTTCCTTTTTTTCACTTAAAATCTAATAATTTTTCTAAGCTTTCTCTTCCATCCTAAAATTTTAAAAACCCTTAATACACTTCCAAACACTGCCCAAAACCTAATAACTCATGAGTTATGCATGAACGTATAACCCCTAATCTAGGATGTTACAATCTAGTGTAGGTCCGTCATCCAGACTGACCATCACCACCACCAAAGACACTTCTCGGGGAAAACATCCAAAATTCAGGGAGTAATTCATTCCCCTTCTCTTTTGATTTATCCCTTAAATGTCATTCTATCTTTGTACATTGAGGACAATGTACATCTTAAGTGTGGGGGGTGAATAATTATTTTGAGAAAATACCTAACTTTCTTCATTATTCTCAAACCCTGAGGATAAAAAGTGTCTAACTTTCCACATTGTTCTCAAATCCCTGAATTTAATCTTGTTTGAAAGTAATTTCCTCATATTACTAATTACGATGAAAATTTTGATGATTTATGATTTTTATTGATATGTTTTTGAATAAGTCATAATTAATTATGCATTGATGATTAAATTTGAAGAATACTAGGGAATCAAGCATGATAAGTCTAATTTTCAAAAATTTAAAATTTTAGGTTGTTAACCTGAATTTGAATGTTATCTTGGTTGATGTCAAAAACACACATAATTTTTGTGAGATTTTGAGCCTTATAGAGCATACATTCCTTTTCATGCTCACTTTCTGATTATGAGTGTGTCAACTATGAACTGTTATTCTAGAACTTGCCTTGATTATACATGTCAAGACCACAGTTATGATTTGATATACCGAGATGATAAAGGCACTTAGGTTTTAACCCACTTACTCCACTAAAAAAGCCTACCTCCACAATTAACCCCTAGTGAACCCCGTTGATCCTAACAAACCTTTTTATTGATTAACCCACTAATATTAACCTAAAAACCCTTTGTATTTGTTATCACCCTTCCTTTTGACTACCCTTTAATTGAGATATGATTTGACTAGTTACCTAAGTTTTATTATGAGTTGAATTTGTCTTTATTAGTTTGTTCTTAAAAAAAACGAAGTATATTTATTGTTAATTTGTGAGTAGGTGAGCTTACACATTAAAATTCAAAATTCTTTAAGAAAAAGCTCGTATTATTAGTATTATTATTTTCCAATTGATGTAATTATTTAAGATTAGTTCATTTTTCTAGTTAGGAAATTTATCAGGTCAATCTCGATTCTAACCATCTAATTCAGCCTTTATCCACACCTTTAACCCTAGCTCCGTTACAACCCTGTTAAAAACCTTTTGATTTGTGTATTATCTCATTTTACAGTGGTGGAGATTTGATTTTCAAGCAAGCCTATGGGATTAACTTTTTAGGTTTGACTTATGAGTTCTTAATTTTGACCCTTAAACACTTTTTGAGTGAGTTGAGTGAATCTTTTGTGAGGATATCAACCCTTGTCAGTTTTGAATTAAAGGTAATTGTTCAGATAAGGGGAGACACCTATGTTTTCATGCTACAAATGTATGAGTTATCTTGTTTGAATCTTTAGGACTCTTTGAATTGAATTATCCATGTATAAATTATCTATGAATTAAGGTAAGGCATTGATGATAGGAATTATGAATCATAGAAAGTTCGTTTTACTTGTAAATTGATAATTTTGCTTGAGAACAAGCAAAAGCTTAAGTGTGGGGGTATTTAATAAATTGTAAAAGTAACATATTTTAAGCCCACATTTAGTATGCTTTTGGATGATTTATCCCTTGATTTATGTAAGTAGGTGCTTTTAATCCTTTCTTTTCATGTCTTATACCCAGGAAAGCACCCGAGGATGAAAAGGACGTAAAATGAGCCCAAAATAGAGTAAATGGGACATATCACGAAATCGACACGGCCTGGCCCAAAGACCATGTAACACCCCAAACCCGGCCCATGAGCCACGGCCGAATCTAGGATGCCACTGCGGAAAATGTTTTTAAAAAAAATATTTTGACTTAGAGTGAAAACATAAAAATTTATTTGTTTTTCATAAAGCAACATGGGTTTAAAATGCAAAATAAAGTTAAGTTGTTACAAAATATTCGGTTGAAAACTTTAATACAAGTATTTATAATATCACTTGATTATCAAAATCATTTCCAACTTTAGCTTAATAATAACATAACCTCAAAACCATAAATAAAGTCTCCAAATAGTTTAAGTGGCCCTTATTACAATAAATAATCATTCGAAAATACTAATAATATAAAATGCATAAATTAAGTGAAAACATCTTATGCATGGGCCACCTTGTATCCACTCCAACCCGGTCCAAGCTTTATGCATCACCTGTAAGGTTTGAGAAAAAAAAATTTGGGTGAGTCACACAGACTCAGTGTGTAATTGTTTCACATGTCTCCACATATGGGCTTGGCCCATATCCACACAGTCCACATACAAAATTATGCAAAATGAAGCCCAACCCAACCTAATTCCATCCATTACACCTACCTCGGCATACCTGCTGCCCAAGGCCGTGTCTAATCCACCGATCACCTAAGTGATCCCACATAACTTACCTCGGCAGACTTGCTGCTCAAGGCCGTGGCTAAGCCACCGATCACATAAGTGATCCCACATATCAATTAATCCACGGTGATGCACACAGCTATCAACCGCCAAGATGGGCACCTAGCCAACACCTCCCTCGATGAAGCACATAGCTAACATCAAGTGCTAATGTAGCACAAGGCTAACATTAGACTACGTACATAAATATGTACACCCTTTCCTTCGATTTTCACATCCCAAGTCCCATGCATATATGTGTACCATGTCAGATTAACATTTAGAGTAAATATTCATCACATGCTCACCACAAATATCACACATATATCATAGGCAAAATAGAGCACTGACCTGATTAATTGATTACCCACTACGGGTATCCACCTTCTTAGCCATTATTTTCGGCTATCATACACACACACATATATATACACAAATAACAGGAGAATAGTGCGATAACTACGCACCTTTTTGGCACAGTCGGCTAAATCCCGAGATCACACGTTTGCACCTAAAAGTCTGCCGAAATCCCTAAATGGAACCATATTAGTTTCGGCCTCTATACCAAAAAGAAAGTGGCCTTTGCCCTCAAGAAAACAACATAGAAAAGAGAAAGGAAATACGGCCATGAACACTTACCTATCTTCCAAAACCGATTGGAGAAAACCAAATGAAGACCTACCCTTATTGATATTCAGCCAAGATAATACAAAAAGAGTATGGAAAGTTTCGGCAATATGGTTGATTTGTAACAACAAAAAGGATTCAGCTAGAGTGGAGAAAGAGAAAGGAAAAAGGAAGAGAAAGAAAGAAATTGCAATGGGGAGAGGATGTTTTTTGGTTTTGAGCAAAAGTGGAAGAAAGAAAAGAGAAATAGGAGAAGGAAGTTTCACCAAGAGAAAGTAAAAGAAATGTGAATTTTAAACAAGTATGAAAAGAATGGAAAAGAAGTTGTGAACAAAAGAGATTCGGCCAAACACTATGATGATTTCGGTTTTTGATTCACTTTGATGCACTAGGGAGAAACTTGCAAAAATTGAAAAGGATTTTCGGTTATGACACCAAAACAAAAATTGAAGGACAAAACTAACACCAAAAACTCACCTTATGTCCAAGACACATTCGGCTATAGGGAGTGTTTATGGAGAGACAAGAAATTGATGTTCAAATGCTTAGAAAAATGGCCAACTAACAACTAACCTACCAAAGCCTCCATCAAAAATCGGTCAAGCCCTCCCCTAGACCAAAATGCCGTCCACATACATGGACTAAAGGCCATAAAGATTTTCCAAAACACTCTCCAACATTCAAGCCTTTTGTCCCCCCATCCTTCCTTAATTCTTAAGATTCTTATCCCAAAATACAAGCTTTCCTAAACTAATATTCAACTTGCCATAAAATCTAAAGTCCAACTTGCCATATGTATAGTTTGACCAACACTTAATGTAAGGTGCATAAAAATAAAGTCTTCAAAATGTATTCCATGTTACTCGAACCACTTCCCTCAAGCAACCCTTCTAGCGCCATAACCACCTTGCCAATAACTTCTCATGTGCTAAAATTCCCCACGAATTACTCTTAACCCCTAGCTCATTCAACTCCCTTTAACTAAAGCTTTAAAAAATAAAAATTTTCCTACAGCTCGAGCCTACCCTTGGCTTATTTCCTAAGCCCTAGAACATCTCAATTAACAACACAACAAATCGAACTCTTGCAAAATAATACCATCACAAATAACCCCTAATTTAGGATATTACAGACCACATAGCCGTGCCTTGTTGAGCATCTAGAACACGGCATCTCCCCCGATTTACACGGTTGTGCCTCAAAGTAGAAATTCGAACACGGCTTGAAGTTGAGCCACACGGGTGTGTGCCATGGCCATGCCTCTGTCGCTGGAATGAGCAATTTCAGTCGGAAAAGGATACTTAGGGAGAAAGAGTCGCAGTCCACAGAGCCTATATATAGCCCTTAAGTGCCACCTTTGAAGGGGAGTCGAGCGAGGCCAAGATGCCAAGCCGGAAAGGTCGGAATTGTGGGAATCACTAGAAGTTAGCCAGTTGATCTATCCCACGAAGCCGGAATTATACTCAAGATGGCGGAATTCTCCTTCAATTCCTTCAGGGAGTTTTAGGGATTTCTTATGTTTTGTTTTATCTTTTCTCTTGAGATGTTTTCTTCCTTCGTTATGAACTAAACCCCTCAGATACCTAAAGGGGATGAAACCTAGATGAATCTTGTTATTTGAATTTTGAATTATATGAATCTTGTTATTCGCCACGAGAAAGGGTTTAGCATAGGTTAGGGAGTCCTACAGATCAAGTTAAGTAAATAAATCATATGATTCAGGGTTAGATAACAAGTGAAGTCTAGGTGGATTCTTCTTGAGGGTGTCGTTGTGATCAATTGAGTTTTTCTTCAAGGTATTTCCCAATTCGTTCTTTTTGTCTTAGTGTCCTTAGCTTAGTCGTCGTTAATTTAGATTAAAACAAACTTCACTTTATTTTTAAGGCTAAATAATAAAAAGAAAGTTAGTATTAATACTTTTGGTTCCTTTGGGTTCGATATCCAGTCTTGCCTAAGCTATACTACTATTCGATAGGTACACTTGCCTTTACTCGTTGTCAGAGTTAGTTTCTAGGTTCGATCATTTGTCAGAGTTAGTTTCCAGGTTCAATCATTCTTTTATAAATTTTAAAGCTCTGATTTCAACGATCATGTACTAATTCAAGAAAATTAATTTCTAAGTATGTCATTTCTTAAAAATAAAAATATTAAAAGTCAATGGTCTATTAAATTCAACAATGTGTCAATTTGCTCAATTTCACCATCCTAATAGTGTTTGAGACTTTGACCATTAACTTTAAATATACCTCCATTGTTGTCATACAATTCTACAGCTCCATATGGATAAACTTTGTGGATGGTATAAAGTCCTTTCCATCGGGATTTGAGCTTTCCCGAAAATAACCTTACCCTTGAATTAAACAACAACACTTTTTGACCTTCTTTAAATTTACAAGGTTCTATACGACTGCCATGTCAGCTCTTAGTCATTTCTTTATACATCTTGGCATTCTCGTATGAAAGCAACCTCAACTTTTCAAGCTCATCAAGCTATAACATCCTTCTCTCACTGACTTGTTTAAGAACCAAATTTAATTATTTCAAAGCCTAGTGAGCTTTATTCTCCAACTCAAGCGGCAAATGACACGCCTTTCCAAAGATTAATCGATAAAGAGTTATTCCTAACAGTGTCTTAAAAGTAATTTGATAGGCCCATAGAGCATCATCGGGCCTTCGAGACTAATCTTTTCTATTAGGTCGAACTAACTTCTCAAGGATTCTTCTGATCCCACGGTTAACCCATTCAACTTGCCCATTTGACTGTGGATGAAAGGTAGTGGCAATTTTATGTTTCACATCGTACTTTTCAAGTAACCACTTAAGTCATTTATTTACAAAGTGAGATCCTTCATTGCTAATTATAGCTCTAGGAGTCTGGAACAACGGAAATGTGCAAGTGTACACAATCGTATCAAGTAATAAAGTGACAAGTAAATGTTAAGTTATCGTACTCATAGGGACTATGAATGAAAAATATTTAAGAAAAGTAAATCAAACACTTTGGTGATGGGAAAAATACATTGTTTTGAAGAAGTGATTTAAAAACTAAAAATTAACTAAGTAATAAAAAAAGTAAAAAATTCCAATGCACTATTTCAAATAGATGAGTTTTAATCAATATGACATATTGTGTTAGATCAATTACATTCTTTAACTTAGAATTACTAAACCCATGTTCATGTTGTTACGAATATTTTATGGCAACTTGGTAATTTGTTAACTACTGCACATACATACTTACTAAATTAAACAATCTCTTGAACATTTTTCAACGCCAATTCAAACAGTTAATCAATCTTCATAAGCACATATAAGATGTAACATCTTAAAATTCAGAATTTTAAGGTTTTCTTTATATCATGCGATAGGCTAGTTAAGAATGTTAATTGTATATGTTTTGGGGTCCTAAGAAGGCTTTGGGTTGAGTTGGGCCTTGGTAAAAATTTTTGTGTTTAAGCACTTATGGGGGAGAAGGTAAGTGGCATCAAGACTTAACGAAATAAGTGTGTATTTTGCTAGCACAAGAGGAGCTAGTAGTAGAGTGGTGTGGCATCACATGAAGGGGGCTAGAGGGGTGGAGTTCGAGTTCCACCTTTTACAAAATTTTTGGATTATTTTGTGCTTCTTTTCCAAAGTGTCGGCCAAGGCTTTAAATAAGGTAAGGAAGACTTTTAATTGATGGAAAGAAGACTAAGAAAATAAGGTAAGGAGGAGAGTAAGGAAAGAAGTAAAGGAAAGGAGTAAGAAGGGGGATATGTTGGCCGGATTTTTAGAAGGTGCTTGGGATAGAATTTTTGGTCAACCATGACCTTTTTGGTGAATTAAGTACACGATTTTGGTAGGGGGAGTTAGGGAGCTATTTTCTTATGGTCTTTGTGCAAATTTGTGCATGAAAGGTTTTGGTTTCTTTTACCATTTTGGGTACTTTTCTTTTCCAACTTGTTTTTCCCCTTGTTTTGGCCGAAACACTCTAGCACATTTGTTCATCTTTCTCCCTTGTTTTGCCAAAACCCTCAATCCATTCTTGCTCATTTTTCCTTTGTTAGCCGAAACTATCTAGCACTCTTTCTCCATCTTTTCTTTTCTTTTTTTTTCACTAGTTCTTCAACCCTTCTTTCTTCTTCTTTAATCAATATTTTGGTGGCTGAATCTTCTTGTTCATTTCTCTCCATAGCCGAACCTTTTGACCCTTAATCTCTTCTTCATTATTTCTTTCTCTTTCGTGTTGGCACTCTCTTCTTTGATCGAATCGGTAAGTGGTTTCTTTCTTCTCTTTTCATTTTCTTTTCCTCCCTAGACGAATGTGTGTCCATCACTATTCGGTTGTTCTATTTTGTTTCTAAACTGAAATATCAGTTTCTCCTACTCTCTCAAATCGTAACCATCTCTTCTTTTTTGTAGTGTACTAGTGGGTGGCCGTATATCACATCCTTGTCGATTCATCTCTAGCCTTAAGTCAATTGGTGAAAGTCGGATTTATTATCGTTAAGGTAATGGATTTCTTCAAGGTTCATTTCGATATCTCTCAATACTTGGTTATTCCTCTAAAATGAATTGATAATTATGTTTAAACGTTTATTCTAGGGACTAAATCGCTCGTTTTCTCTAGTCGTTGGTTCTTCGGAAGTAGTAGTAAGCCAAATCCTATCCCTAAACAACTACTTGCACTCATCATAGTATTTTCTAACCGAGACTCTTTCAATGGAGGCAAGTGGTAGCGTTATTAAAAGAAAATCGATAGGAGAGAAAAAAGGGAGTGGATTTAAGATTCCTACTCCCAAGTTCAAACGTAGGACGGTATCAGCGGTTCAGGATTTTCCGCCGGGTTGTGGACCATCATCCAGTGAGAATAGACAAATCGTTATCGTTCACAATACTAAGGGTAAGCATTTCATTAGATCATCTGATTTAGATTTGGATTAATAAAATCTCGTGTGTTGGTTAATCGAGTGTAATGGTGATTTAGGTGCTGACGATCAAGAAGGTTTAGTCCTTACCGTAATTAAGTGTGTAATCTCACACCGAAATCCCGTAGATTCGTGATTCATTATTATGTTGGAAGAATAGATCGTTGTTGTTTTACAAGTCTAATATCCGTAATATAGCATGAATTGAATAATTGGCTTAAACATTATTATTTCTAAAATTTGTTAAAATCGGTATAAAATTTGTTAAATTACGAAAATGCCCGTATGGGCCGATTTACGAAAATGCCCCTATGGGCCGATTTACCAAAATGCCCCTACGGGCCGATTTGCTAGAATGCCTTAATGGGCCGAACTACCAAAGAACCATAATGGGTCGATTCATCTTAATAAATTACTTGATTAATGGTTGATATCTATATGTGGATGTTTTATGTTATTTTATTATGTATGTGGCATTTTTACATATTGCATGGGATGGGAAAAATTGTATGGAGAGCAGTGTAGCCTGGTGGCATTGCCACAATTTGTATATTATTGTGCTTAAATTTGATTTCGGTGGCTTGACCACAAAAATACTATATGATAGCAGTTTGACTGCAAATTTGGTGTGAGCGGCGGGGTGGATTGACTTGATCCCCACAGGTGTGATTGGCTGGTTGGGGATGTGATGGATGGATGGTTTAGGTTGTATACATTTATTTCATTTAGATATTGCCATGTAAATGGGCTTCGGTCCAAGATGATGCTATACGGGTTCAGGCCCAGTGGATGACAGTAAGGGGATTATGCACTGAGTTCTAGTAACTCACCCCTCTTTTCTTAACCCTTGCAGGTAATGCTCAGTAATGAGGACTTGGGCCCATGGATGACTCGGTGGAGGCCATACTTTAGAAATGGTGTTTTCGAACTTTAGTAATTTTCATTTTTCCGCTTTATTTCATTACTTTTACTATTTTGGGTTTAAAGTTGTAATAAGGCCTCTGGGATAAGCTTTAATTTGCTTTATGTTTGGGACATATTCATTATTTTTCTTAAATTGTTTTAAAAGGGGATTTTCTAAAATCATAAATAACGGTTTCCAAAATTGATTAACAAATGGATTTCATAACAAACTTGTACAAATAATTTAGCTTGGATTTTCTTTCAAATTATAAACAATATTTTCAAAAGTCACGGTTTTAAAGTTCAATAATTCGATGTTTTATTCATCAATCAACATCTCGAAATTTGTAGTATTTTATTGAATATTTATAAACCAAACTTGCTTTCTTAACTATAACAAATTAATGTCAATCTTTAGCACAATCACAAGTTCTTTAAACAATTTCTTCATGTGACATACCAGATCCGGTCATAACGCATGGGCCGAGTTTGGGGTGTTACATAAGATAAGTGAGGTAACAATATATTTTTATATTGAAATAGTTTAATCACAATAATGTTGCAAGTTATGTAAGGCTAATGTATCGGTTAATACCGTCGCTAATTTAACCCTCAGCTACCTTTGAAGATTAAACATGCACCAATTAAATATTTTGTCAATTAATTACAATTTCAATATGTTTAATAATTAATTCATTCGTTACCTTACATTTTGTAATGCAAGTATAACATAAGCATGATTTTATTTAATTGAATAGCTTACCAAGGCCTATAACAACACAAACATAATTTTAATAACTTAAGTGGACAGAATGCAATCAGTCTAACATGAACAAAATTTAAGTCATTTTAATTAGAACAAGAACAACAAGACAACAATTATTCATATTCCTAATCACAACATAAACAAGAAAATTAAAGAGAAAGGGAACTAGGAAGAAAATCTAATATTTCTCTGAAGCCAGACTAGTGCGTTCCTTTTCTTATCTGCTCGTTCTATTGAACCAAGGCCTACACGAAAAATTGAATGATGCTATATCTAAGGTGGATGAAAGCTCTTTTTCAATAGGGAAATCTACAAGGGAAATGGGAAAATAAGGAAGGGAATGGAAGAGAGAAAGTAAGTGAAAGAGAGAGATATGTTGGAATTAATGGTGTGTGAAATGAGGAATGAAATAGGGGTATTTATAGGTGCGAATGACTGCTAAAAATAGAAAATAATTTTCAGCCATTCAAGCTCCCTTGGCCCGCCATGCATTGAGCAAAGTTTGAATATTTCAAACTTTGCTATATTTAGCTTGAGGCAAAAAGTGAAAGGCACAAAAAGTGGATGGGTGTGAATAGCATTTGGGGGAAGCTCAAAAGCTGATTTGCAAGTATAAAAATCAGAAAAAAATTTAGATGATTGGATCAGCTATAGAAACGGTTTTGGGTTGCACAATTGTTTGGTGGTTCTGTCTTCTATACTTAGCACATTGGGCCACTTTCTTCTTCAGACTTTATATTAATTTTTAACCCAATTAATGTTGGATAAAAATTAAATATAAAGTATATATAATAATCATTATTGGATTGTCCTTGGATGGAAAACAATTTAACCATGCTCTTGATTCACTTGATACAAAAATTACCCTAATGTTTCAAGCCTTTTGAGGTGTCTACCGAGCCAATTTTCACCTTTTTATGCAAAACTATCGATAGTAAACCAAATTTGTGAAAATTTATTGTAAAAATTATTAAAATTATTTAAGTGCAAATTAATTATTTTATAATTAAAGTATGAATTTCGATAAAAATTACTACGCAACTGCATGAACTAGAGTTCAAAAGGTGTTGAAAAAAGTCTATATATTTTTGTGTTTCCAGAGTCTCAAACCGTGTAAATACATGCTTATGTTTGAATCGCATGACAACCTTAGCATCATTCATTGGGTATGCCTCGACTTCAACCCACTTGGATACATAATCCACATCTACTAAGATATACCTAATATTATAAGAAGAAGGGAATGGGCCTAGAAAATCTCGTTCCTCCTTGATATGTTTTTGGCCCTTCGGCATCTATCACAATTTTTAACATATGCATATGCATCTTTGAACACTGTAGGCAAAAAGAATCTTGCTTGTAAAATCTTCATTGTAGCGTGTGAACCACCAAAGTGTCCTCCACTTGGAGATGAATGGTAGTGATACAAAATCTCATCAATTTCACTTCCAGCTTCGCACCTCTTGATTATGTTATTTGCACATTGTTTAAACAAAAATGGATCCTCCCAAAAGTAATATTGACTATCGTGAAAGAATTTCTTCCTTTGTTGGTATGTCATTCTTGAGGAATTATTCCGCATGCTAAATAATTCGCATAATCAACAAACCAAGGTATTTCATGAATTCAGCTTACCTCAAAGATATACTCATATGGAAAATACTCATTAATTGAAACAAGTGAATGAGTTGTCGAGTTTTGTTCCAACCTCGACAGATGATTAGCTACTTGACTTTCAACACCCTTTCTATCTTGGATCTCAAGGTCAAATTCTTTGAGTAAAAGAATCTATCAAATTACCCTCGTTTTAGCATCTTTCTTCGTGAGTAAGAATTTAATGGTCACATAATCGGTAAATAACGTGACTTTGGTACCTATGAGATAAGAACAAAAATTGTCAAAAGAAAAAACTATAGTAAAGAGTTCTTTTTTCAATTATCGTGTAATTAAGTTGGGCTCCTGTCAAAGTTCTACTTGCATAGCAGATAGGATAAATTACTTTGTTTCTTCTTTAACCCATCACAACTCCGACAACAAAATTGCCTTCATCACAAATTAACTCAAATGGTAATTTCCAATGAAGGGAAACGATTATTGGGGCTAACATTAACCAAATTTTGAATTCTTCAAAAGCTTCCAAACATACTTTGTTAAAAAAAAATGCTCTCTTTCTTTAAAAGCATACACAAAGGCTTGGAAATTTTTGAAAAATCTTTAATAAACCTTCAGTAAAAACTGGCATGACCTAAGAAACTTCTAACTCCTTTCACACTAACTAGTGGTGGTAATTTTTTAATTACGTCCACCTTCGATCCCGTTTCTAGAAATTTTATGTCCTAAAACAATCCCTTCCCTAACCATAAAATGGCATTTCTCCTAATTAAGGACAAGATTTGTCTCTACGCATCTCTTCAGAACCTTAGCCAAATTACTCAAACAAACATCGTAAGTATTGCCAAAAATAGAAAAATCAACCATGAAAACCTCAAAAAAAAATTTCTACCATATCAATAAATAGTGTCATCATGCATCGCTGAAATGTGGCAGGTGCATTACATAAATCAAAAGGCATTCAACTAAAAGCAAATGTACCATACGGGCAAGTGAAAGTCATTTTGTGTTGGTCTTCTAGGGTTACAACTATTTAGTTATATCATGAATATCCATCTAAGAAACAGTAATATTCATTACCTGCCAGTCGATCTAACATTTGATCCGTAAAAGGCAATAGAAAATGTAACGCCCTGAATAATTTATTTCTGATTCTGTAAATATTTGACAGAAGTGTGTATTTACTTCAGTGGTTAAGTGTTATGGGTGTGTGTAAGAGATCTTGGGTTCAAGGCTTACTCTTGGCAAATTTTGTTAAATTTTGGATCCAAGCCTCATCATTGATCAGTAGACTTATATTTAATTTCCTGTAAATTCATATCAGAATGAGTCTGCTGGTTCAAGTGGCAAGGGAGTCGATATGGTGGAGGTTCTATGTTCGAATCCCTGCGCGAGCATGGGTATTATTTTTACTTAATTGAAAGTGAGAGTTTCGGTGGAATTGGGTTTCTAATGAGGTTGGTTGTTAGTGGGTTAGTGGGGAGTGATTTGAGGGATGTGGGAGTTAATCCTTGATTTTCATTTTTATTTTTTTTATCTTTTTACAAAAATTTTCCCTCTCTCTTCTAAAATTATTAGAGAAACTGATGTGAAATTTACTTCTTCCTACCTTAGCCGTTTTCACCTCCTCTTCCTTTTCACTGATTTTTTTCTCCTACCTCCTATCTATTTTTCGTATATCGCTATTTCGGTGCTCAGTGTGCATTCTGGTAAGTTGGTTGGTGTGATTTATGTTCTGATTAGTGAATCTTTGGTTAATGGGATTTGTTTTGTGTTTAGGAGTCAATCAAGGGACTGAAGGTTTCCAATCGAAGCATTAAGTGTGCGAAATTTCTATTGCTCTTTCGAAGGTAAGAACTTTGACGGATTAAAAGGTTATTATTTTGATGTAATTCAGTTTAGTATCGATTTAAGTGACTAATTCGGTGGGTTTTGGTCAAGTTTAGGTGCTTTGTGACTCGGGAGTGTTTTCGCATCAAAATGATACCAGGTGTGTACCCGGAACGCAGAAAATGAGGATTCAGCAAAAGCCGAAAACTTATTCTGTCGACGCCACACGAGCGTGTGGTCACCCGTGTGGTAGGCTGTGTGCGAGAACATGGCCGTGTGGTCGACAAAGGCATGGCCATGTGCAGTGAAACACCTCACACCCGGCCCACGAGCCTGGACCGGATCTGGTATGTTCCTCAAAGTAAACCGGTTCAAATTCTTTTATTACTTTGGAAAACTGTGTGTTTTGAAGAAAGTTTGTTTTTGGGTCGGGCTCGAGTTGAAAACAAGTTTATTTCATTATTAAAATCCTTTACTTTAGGTGACAAAACATTTAGTCTTTGTTTTAAAATAAATCTACTTAAACTTCACTTGATAAAAATTCATACATAGTAATTAAAAGAAAAATTAAAGTAATTCAACTATGGCCTTATTACATCAAATAAATCCCAAAATTAAACTTAAAGTGCTTAGAAAAATAAAGAGTCCACATAATAATTTCCTTGCTGGGCATGGCCACCACTAAGCTCCTGCCGACCCGGTCCATTACTGATCATCACCTAAAAAATGTTTCCCACAACGGGGTGAGTCAACAGACTCAATGTGTAACACAACACTAAGTCTTAACAAATTTAGGCATTTCATAGCATACAAATTCATATATCATTAAATTAAAATGATGCAACCCGAACCCAAACCTAGATGCCATCCGCTACGCATCACCCGTACCATCCTGCACACCGTGGGGACTACTAAGTCAACCCTCCATCCGCTACACACCATCGAAGGCAGTCGCTGCAGTCAACGTGCTCATCGCCCTTGTAAATATTCGTGGTCTTAAGTCACCACATTCAGATAATGTGACCGAAGTCACCACATTCAGATATCGTGGTCTTAGGTCACCATATTCAGATATCGTGGTCTTAGGTCACCACATTCAGATATCGTGGTCTTAGGTCACCACATTCAGATATCGTGGTCTTAGGTCACCACATTCAGATATCGTGGTCTTAAGTCACCACATTCACTTCCCATTTTCATATAACCCATATGCCCCATATCATACATATTATGCATTAACATGCCTAATTTCACATTCTTATCACTGTTCACATATGAGTCATAACATATATTCATATTCCTAGTAGGAGTAGGAAACATACCTGAGTACTTTTGTACCATTACATGGTACCTTAGCCATATTCACATTCTTATAAACATACACATATTAAATATTGCCATAAATCTTATTAAAAGTTAGTGTGGGGTACACACCTGATTAACTTAGCAACTTCACTTCAAATCCCGAAAATCCGATCTAAAGCCTTAGATCCTTAGTCCCTACATTCGGCCATTACTTAAAAATTTAATGAAGACCATTCGGCCATAAAACCAAATCCTATTAGGATTGTTGTAACCCAAAACTTACCTTGATGTCGATTTCACTATAAATCAAATCCCAAAAACTTTGTGCTACTCCTCCCTTCAATCGGTGAAACACCCCAAACCCGGCCCATGAGCTTTGACCAGATTTGGTATGTTCCTCAAGAAAACCGGTTTCAAATTCTTTTGTTACTTAAAGAAAACTTGTGCGATTTTTAAAAAAATATTGTTTGGGTTGGGCTTGTGTTGAAACAGACTCGATTTTATTTTGGAAACCCCTTTTTAATATTAAGTGATAAAACATTTAGGATTTAGTTAAAGAAATTTTTACTTAGACTTTAATAAATAAGGTTCCTAAACATAATAAATAATAATAAATGTAAAATGATTCAACAATGGCCTTATGGCCTTATTACAACAAATAATAAATAATAATAAAACCTTCTTTTATTTGCTTCCGAAGTGACTCGAACTCAGGCCCAACACCTTGCATGTGGCGCCATTTCCAGAGGCCCTAAGTGGCATCTTCAGGCCACTTTTCCAAGCCTGTTTGTGTGTCAAATTTCACCAACTTTTTCTTTTAAGGCCACCTTGCCTTAATTTCCTCTTTTAAACTTTAAAACTCGACATTTCTAAGTCATTTCTAAGTTTCCAAAAATTTTCGTTTGGCTCTATAAACTTTACATTTCCTTACATTTCCAAGTTTCCAGAAATGTTCACTTTCCTCTTTTGAATCATTTCCTTACATTTCCAAGTTTCCAGAAATGTTCACTTTCCTCTTTTGAATCATTTCTAAATCATGTCCATACATTTTCAGGTTTCCAAAAATGTTCATTTCCAGATCATTTCCATACATTTTTAGGTTTCCAAAAATGTTCATTTCCAAATCATTTTCATTCATTTCCGAGTTTCCAAAAATATTCAAAATTTATTCTTAGTACATAAAACATGTCACTTCGTACAATTAAACCGAAAATGCATAGGCCCTTTCCAGGATGTTACAATCGGCCAATGCTAGATCATTTAACTTGATTAGTTTCGGCTTTTTAAACAAATAAAGAATAGATCTAATTACCAAAATAGACCTTGGCCGATTGTACTTATGCACTCACCTTGCGATTTCAAATCCCGAAAGTATCCCTTGTCTTAATTATCTGTCGAAATACCTATACACATATGTTAGATTCGATTCTAACATTAAATCATCATAGATGGCCCTTGGCCGAATGCTATCGACACTTACCTTGTGGATTTTAAATCCCGAAACTCACCGAATAACTAGGGAACACGCGGCCTATGGTGTACCTTCGGGAAAAGAACTTCTCCTTCCTTGTAGTTGATACTTAGTAAATCCCGAAAGATCTCTTCAAAGTTTCAGCAACAAGATATTAATGGGGTTAGTCCTAGATTTTGGCAAATCTTAAAAGAAAAAGGATGAAACCGAATGAGATCTTACCCTTACTTTAGGAATCGGCAATCCTTGCTTGAACCTTTAACAATATTCGGCTATGTAGGCTAATTTCGGCTTTTTGATTGGTAGAAAGAAAAGAGAAAGAAGAATAAAGATGGAGGATTCGGCTAGAGCACAAGGTATTTCGGCTTGGCAAAAATAAAAGAGAAGAGAGGAGTTATTTGCTAGAGAGAATTCGGTAGAGAGAGAGTTGAAAGAAAGAATGAATGGCCCTCTTTTCCTTTAGTAGCCGAAATTACTAACTTAGAATCCCTTACTTGGCCATCACTCTTCTATTTTGATAGCTTTATCTCTTTAATTATCAATATATTCAAATTAAAAGAATTTAATCCATCAATTATCTCTTATCTCTTAATAAAAATAATACTAATAATAACCCATCATTATCTATCTATTTGCTGAATTTTAAAGAGAATAAAACTCCTCTTTTAAGAGCCTTAATGCCGTCCACCTCTCTGCTCCTTGTAACAAAAATAAAATTCTTTATTTGCTTCCCATGCGACTCGATCCTTGGCCCATTTGCCTATGTATGTGGCGTCACTTGCTAGGCCCTTAAGTGGCGCCTTGTAGCCATTTTACCAAGGCTATTTGTATGTCATATTTCACATACATTTTCTCTTAAGACCACCTTGCTTCATGTCCCTCTTTTAAACTTTAAACTTGACATTTCTAAAGCATTTCCTTACATTTCTAAGACATTTCCTTACATTTCCAAGACATTTTCTTACATTTCCAAGACAAGACATTTCCTTACATTTCCAAGTCATTTCCTTACATTTCCAAGACAAGACATTTCCTTCCATTTCCAAGTCATTTCCTTACATTTCCAAGAAAAGACATTTCCTTCCATTTCCAAGTCATTTCCTTACATTTCCAAGATAAGACATTTCCTTACATTTCCAAGTTTCCAAAAATGTTCACTTTCCTCTTTTGAAACTTAACATTTCTGAAGCATTTCCTTACATTTCCAAGTTTCCAAAAATGTTCACCATACATTCATAACACATAAGACATGCCATTTCGTATAATTAAATCAAAAATGCATAGGCCCATTTCCAGGATGTTACACGCAGCATACGGCTGTGTGGTGGCTCGAGTGTGGCCGTGTGGGCCACACAGGTGTGTGGGCCACACGGGTATTACACACGGGTGTGTGGATTCTTGGGCCAGACCGTGTGGGCCACATGGGCAAGGCCAATCTAGGTGTGCTGGCCATACAGGCATTGGGCCCACACGAACAAGCCACACGAGCATGTGGGCCCAAATTTCTAAATTTCTCCTAGAGTCACAAGGGTCGTCCCAATCGATTGTGGGTCTACCGTAGGGTTGGTAAGGGCTAACCAAACCCCAAAATTGTAGATCTGGTAAACTGATAATATGTTCTGAGTATGATAATGCCATGCATATCTGATTACTTTGATATCTGTACATAACACGTTGAGCATGTCTAGTATGTTACTCTGTATCTGTTTTGTATGTGATTGTGGGGTGGGTTTTGTATTGATGGAGGAAGTGTTCTGTACGGCGACCATTGCCTAATATCTGGCGGCTTGGCTGGACTATATCTGATACGTGTCGTAACGGCACAACCGATGTGTAAGGATGGGCGGGTGTTTTTAACCTCACATAGTGTGTTGGGATGGTCGGAGATGGTGTGTAGAGGATGGGGTAAAATTTTGATTATCTAATTCTACTTTCTATATCTGTATCTGAAATGGGCCTGAACCTGAACCTGAATCTGTATCGGTTTCTGACTGAGTATACGACTGCATGCTTAATTCTGCTAGGTTACACACTGAGTTTACGTAAACTCACATCTATTGTCTGTTTTGTCAGGTAATCCATAGTCTTAGGCGGATTGGTGTGGCAGAGACTCAATAGTGACCACTTTATCGTAAAACTAATAAAGCTTAGTACTTTTGGGTTTATATTAAAGTTTGGACTTATTTGAGAGTTGTAAATTTTGGAGACTCTCTGGACTGTTGGATTTTATCTTGATTTTGAAATTTATTTGCTTGGTATACTTTGCATGCTTGACAAAAATGTTTTATGGAAATGGACTTTACGCTAAAAAGAGGTTTTCTAAAATATGAATCAGATTTCTAAAATGTACTGGTTTTATATAACTTCTGCTGTAATAAGTGTTTGGCAAATGAACTGTTTAAATAAATGTTCCCTGAAATAAACTTGAAGGAATATGAGTTTTAATAGTGAATAGTTAATTAAATCAATTTGTTTGCAAACCCATTCTTTGTGACACATTCGGATTCGGCCATAATGTCTAAGCTGGGTTTGGAGTGTTACATTTAATGGTATCAGAGCCAGGTTGCAAAACTTGACTGTGGATTTTGGGTTCCAAAAGAACTGGTTTTCAAATAATCTGAAGGATTTGAGTATGTGGTTCACCGAGTCTCTGGCGCCGATCATGTAAGTATTTCTAAAACTGAGATAGTTTATTCTGAAAATACTGTAGATAGTACCTTCTAAGACTGTACTGAAATAGTTAGAGACTAAAACTTCTGAAAACATCTATAAACCTTTGATAATCTATGCATAAAACATCTATTAATAAATAACTGGAACTAATGCATAAACCTTTGTAATGTAGATAAAATTCGAATTACTCTATGAGCACTTGTGGAACTCGCGAACGTGGTACTCATGGCCTTGGAAAGGGTCGTAGGGGGCTCAAGCTAAGTCTTCCTTATTGGGTAGTATGCCACATTTGGATACGAGTGAGACACCAATTTCACTTGCTACTGAGACTGGGTCTCAAAGTCATTCAGCTGGGGACGACGCATTGTCCCAGGTCATGCTGAGGATTTTGGAGAGGGTTGCTAGACCCCATTCTGGATCTAGGGGCCGAGGGTCGATAACTGAACGACTCCGGTCTAATGAAGTTGAGCTGTTTAAGGGTGTCACTGGAGTCGCCCCTAGTGTGGCTGAGTACTGGTTGGAGGCCACAGAGAGGATTAAAAATGACCTAGATTGCACTCCCAAGCAGAAATTTAAGGGTGCAATCTCCCTGCTTCACGATGAGGTGTACCAGTGGTGGTTAACGGTTGAGGAGGGTACTCAGCCTGATCGTTTGACTTGGGATTTCTTTAAGACCACATATTAGAGTAAGTATGTAGGAGTAAGCTATGTGGATGCTCATAGGCATGATTTTATGAATCTCATGCAAGGGGATAGATCTGTGGCCTAGAATGAGGTTGAATTTCTAAGTTTAAGCCACTATGCTCGAGGCATGGTGGTGTTTGAGTATGAGAGGTAAGTTTAGTTTAAGGATGGACTGAGGGATAATCTAAGGGTACTGATTGCTCCATGGAGGGAGCGTGAGTTTGCGGTTCTAGTTGAGAAGGCGAAGATCGCCGAGGATGTTAAGCGCGTAGAGCACCAGAATAGAGACCGTGAGAGAGGCAAGAATAAGAGGGATTCAGAGCTCTCTAGTTCTGTTCTGAGGCCTAAAAAAAAGGCGAGATCTGATGGGCCAGCTAGAGTAGGGGTTCCTGTTGCTCCTAATGGGATCCAGCCATGCAGTGACTGTGGTAGGCGCCATCCTGGTGAGTGCTGGAGAAGGATTAGGGCTTGTCTGAGGTATGGGTCGTTAAAGCATCGTATCAGAGAGTGTCCACAATGGGCATATCAGATGCAAGCATCAGTACCGAGTTCTATACAGCCTTAGAGGGCAGTTCAGTAGCCACCTAGGGGTGGTAATGGTTTGGGTCATGGGTATAGAGCACCAGGTAAAAGTGCTAATCAGACAGAGGCGAGGCAACCTGCACTTGTCTATACTGCTCGACGCCGAGAGGACAAAGATGCTCTAGATGTCTTCATTGGTACGTTCTTAATTTCTGATGTACCTTATATTGCTCTTATAGACATAGGTTCTACATACTCCTATGTAGCTAGCATTGTATCTGAAAACTTGGGGGTTACTGTTGAGAGCACTTCTAGTGAGATCACTGTACTGAGTCCATTGGGGCAGTTTGTTTGGGTTAGTAAACTCTTTAGAGACATTTCGTTAGAGGTGCAATGGATGGTTTTTCTGGTAGATCTGATGAAGCTTCCGTTTGGGGAGTTTGATTTAATTTTGGGCATGGATTGGTTGGTCAAGCACAGGGTTAGTTTGGACTGCGCGACTAAAAGGGTCGTTCTGAGGATTGAGAATGATAGGGAAGTGGTCGTAATCGGCAAGCGTCGAGATTATCTGTCCAATGTGATCTCCGCTCTTGTGGCTGAGAAACTGGTTCGAAAAAGGTGTAAGGCATACTTGGCTTACGTCAGTGTTTCTGAGTCTGGGGACTCTTCTGTTGGGAATATCAGAATTGTAAGGGACTTTCCAAATGTATTTCCTAAGGAGTTACCAAGTCTACCTCTGAATCAAGAGGTTGAGTTTGGGATTGAGCTTCTTTTGGGTACTGCTCCGGTGTCTATCGCTCCTTACCGTATGGCACCGAAAGAGCTTACTGAGCTTAAGGCTCAACTGCAAGAGCTTTTGGACCGTGGTTTCATCCATCTTAGTGTGTCTCCGTGGGGAGCACCTAGTTAAGAAGAAGGATGAGACCATGAGGATGTGTATTAATTATCGGCAGCTGAATAAGTTGACCGTGAAAAATAAGTATCCGCTTTCGAGGATCAACGGCCTGTTTGATCAGTTCTGAGGGGCTTCTGTGTTCTCCAAGATCAATCTTCGACCTGGATATCATCAGTTGAGGGTTAAGGAGGCTGATGTTCATAGGACTGCATTTAGGACTCATTATGGGCATTACGAGTTCCTAGTTATGCCTGCTCCGGCCGTATTCATGGATCTGATGAAACGAGTGTTTTAGCCCTATCTGGATCAGTTCGTCGTGGTCTTTATCGATGACACTCTGGTTTACTCTAAGACTGAGGATGATCATGATGAGCATCTTAGAGTTGTGCTTTAGATTCTCCGAGAAAAGCAGCTCTACGCTAAGTTGAGTAAGTGCGACTTCTGGTTTCGAGAGGTAACCTTCTTGGGGCATGTGGTTTCTACTGAGGGGATTTGTGTAGATCTGAGGAAGATTGAGGTTGAAATGGATTAGAAACAGCCTAAGAATGTGTCTGAGATCCGTAGCTTTCTAGGTTTGGCGGGTTATTATCGTTGATTTGTTGAGGAATTCTCTCTTATTGCAGCTCCCTTGACTAAGCTTCTGCATAAGGGTGTGCCGTTTGTCTAGAATGATGTACAAAAATCGAGTTTTGAGAAGCTCAAGTGTATTCTAACTTAGTATCTTATTTTTATACAGCCTGAATCCGATCATGAGTTTGCGGTTTACAGTGATGCATCGCATGTCGTGTAACCGATTTTAGGTCTAATCAAAATAGTGGTTTCTAGACCACAAATTTGATAAAGAAAAATTCATTTTTATTATATTTTTATGGTCTACAGTTTTATGGAACAATTTCGTGAAAATTTCATTCAAAAATTTTGAAGTCTGGGCACTCAATTTAGTTAAAAGGACTAAATTGTAAAAAGTGCAAAACTTGAATTCTATATGTTAAAGGTGTCCAATTGCTATGAGATTTTACATTAGAGGTCCTTAGATGGTAATTAGACCATTATACTTCATAATGGACAAAAATGGACATGGTTAGGTATGTTTCAAAAGTTTTTCATTAAGGGCATTTTAGTAATTTGGTAATTAAATGAATTAAAAAGCCAAAATAAAGCCAAATTTTTCCATCTTCTTCCTCCCTTGGCCAAATTTTACAAGGAGACAACATGGCTAGGGTTTTTCAAGCTTTCAAGCTCAATTGTAAGTCCATTCTTGCCTCGTATTTAATGTTCTTTACATTTTTAAAGTCGTTGTAACCCGATCTATATATTTTTACCACTAATTTAAGATATGATCAAGGTATAGGTTTTTACCCATGTTGAATATGTGTGCATTTTGATGTTTGATGGTAGAAAATGCATGTTTGATGTTTGTTAAACAACTTTTGTTAAGTGATTTTCGGTAAAAGTGTCAAAAAAGACTTATTTGTAAAAGTCTATAAAATGAGTAGAAAAATGTGAATAAATGAAAAATGTGGGATGTTATGAACAAGAAATAGTTTCAGCTAGGTTTGGGTGTGATAAAATTGAATGAAAACCATTTTACGAGCCTAGGGACTAAAGTGTAAAATGTTAAAAGTTTAGGGGCAAAAATATAATTTTTCCATAATGTGACTTTTGGGCTGAAATAAAAAATGTGATTATTAAATGAGATGAATTTGGTATTATGGATCAAGAAAAATGAAGTTCAGGTCTAGATCGGGGGAAAACCAAAGTGTTTGACGATTAGGTCCAATTCCGCTATTTTTCTATCAAGGTAAGTTCGTACGTTTAATAAGTATTAAATTATATATGTATAAATGCTTAATTGATATAATTGTGGTAAATGCTATATTATTGAAATGAAATGTGAATGCTATTGAGTATGATACTACGGAAATGACTGATAGAGATTCGATACAACGAAAATCCCGGTTGACCCTTAGGAATAGATAGGATACAAGTGTCATGAAATTAGGGTTACTGAAATTGCGTGTAAGACCATATCTGGGATATGCCATCGATATGAGACTTCGTATAAGACCATAGCCGGGCTATTGGCATCTAAACAATATTACATGTAAGACCATATCTGGGATATGGCATTGGTACGGTACTATGTGTATGAGATTCCCAAGTATCCTTTAGTATTCCAAATGGTTCAACAAGAAATGTTGATGAAATGTAGTTACAAGTGATGGTACGACTCAGTCAAGGTACTCATGACAGAAATCGGCAAGTAAGTGTTAAAAGCGAATTTCACATGATGAGTAAGTGGAAATTTATGAGAATTCATATGGTTCAATTAAATATTCACAAATGTGATGGCTATTGAATTGAATATAGTTTATTTTTATTTGCTTATGCTTTTGTAAATGTGAATGAATTGATAAGAAGTATTCAAACCATGTAAGCATTGAAATGAATAAACCTTTGAAATTCTTGGTTAATTATGTGAACGAATACATGGTATAAAGGTGGATTTATACAAGTTATATCATAGTATTTATAATGGCTTAAAATGTGTTTATCTGATGAGATGATTTATTATCGTACGAGCTTACTAAGCTATATTGCTTACCCCCTTTCTTTCCCATGTTTTATAGTGTCATTAAGCTAGCTCGGATTGGAAATCTCCGGAGATCTTATCACACTATCAAGCTATCACTTTGGGTATTGATGAATTCAAGTATTTTGAGTTTATGGCATGTATAGGGATTTGGTCCTTTGGTTATATGTGTCATTATTAATTTGGCCATATGTGTTGGCTTGTGATTGTCAAAGGCTTGTTTTGATATTTGGCCATGTAGATTGGCTTATTTAGGCTATCGTGGTTGTAAGCCTAAGTATATATATATGTGCCAATTTCTTTGGTGATATTGTCATGGTATGCTTGGTGAATGATGAAAATGTGAGTTATGACATGAATGTAAAATGTTTGGCAATGTGGCCTAATAAAAAGATGATAAAGTGGTATACAATTAGGTATCTTGAAAGCAGACAATTGTGGCTTAATAATTGTTGTGAGTATGATAGATGTTGATATTGTGTTGGCATGTGTTGATCATAATTGTGGATATTTTGGTTGCCTAAGTATGTTATGTTTTGAGCCTTTGAATTGGTGTAAGTGTATGTGTGAATAAGGGTGGCGAATGGCTTGGTAAATAGCCTTTATTTTGTCCACACGGGCGACTGTCTAGACCGTGTGTGACACACGGTCTGCCCCACGGGCATGTGTTCTAGCTGTGTGTCCCCTGCACCTTAATTTTGAAAAACAAAATGTCCAGAATTGAACACATGGGCAGAGACACAGGCGTGTAGCACGGCCGTGTGGCACAAATCATAGAGCACCTTAAATCGAACACGGTCTAAAGCACGGGTGTGTCCCTTGGGCCACACGGGTGTATGAGCCCTGCATCTAGCAAAAATTTTCTAAGTTTTGTAAAAATTTCTTAAGTTCTCGGTTTAGTCCCAAACCACTTCTAAAGCATATTTTGGGCCTCGTAGGCTCGTATTAGGGACGTTATGATTGAGTATGAATGGTTTTAATTTGGATGCAAATTTACGACTCGAAATTGTATGTTTACTTATGATATAAGTCTGGTAATGCCTCGAGTCCTGTTTCGGCGTTGAATACGGGTAAAGGGTGTTATATTTAGTGGTATGAGAGCTACAGTTTAGTTGATTCTTGGACTAACGTAGCGTATGTGAGTCTAGCTATACATGCCATATTACTACCTGTGATAGTGTGATATCTACCAACTCTGATGAAATTGTTTTGTTGAGGCAGAGATGTTTTCCAACCGAGCTATTTTCGTGAATGCTAAAAGTGATACTAAGATATTTGAAAATGTGTTTGTGATGAGTCGAAACTTGGAAAGGTATGAATAAGAGTTCATGATATGTATGTGATGATGTACAAAATGAAATAACCATAAGTTGAGAAATATGGATAAAATGTCATTGTTCCGGTTGAACATTGTATTTTGATGGATTATAGTAATTTTATGAAACGAATAAAATGTTTTAAATATTGTAAAAAGGATTTAGCCCGAAGGGGTAATCCTTAATTAAGTCCTCTCAAGCATATGTTATGAAATGGATTTAGCCCGGACAAGTAATCTAGAGTAAGCCCTTTAGAGCATACGTTACTGAAAGGATTTAGCCTGGACTGGCAATCCTGTTATATCATATGTGGCTCGAGAGTGTGCTCTAAGAATATGTGCCAAAAGGGCACTATTGAATATGAATTGAAGGATTGTTGACATACATACCTTGAGTATACTACCCGAGTATCCATTGAAATTACAATAATTCAATGGGAATTGTTCTTGAAATATGGAAAGGTGAAATTAAATGAAAGTCTATATTGTGATAAGCTCATCCATGTTTGTTTGGAATTCATATGTTGTTATGTGCCTAACTTATTTGATTAAGTGAATGCGATAAGTAAACTTACTCAAAATTTATGGAATGTATGTTTAAGTACACTTGTTTGAATAAAGATAATCGAAAAGTTCGTGTAACATAAATATGTATGTTAAATTAGCTTCAAGTGAATTATATGATTGTGAAGATATTATGTTGATGATGAATGCTAAGTTATATGCTTGTATTTATGAGAGTCGAGTTAGAGGCTTTACGATCTCACCCCCTTACCAATGTGGTATTTTATAATGAAATTTCACAAAATTTAAGTTGAATGAGCTCACAAGTAAGAGACTAAAGAGTTCAGTAGCAGAATAATTAATAACATGGTCAGAGTTAAGAATAGTTTGGCAAGTGAATACAGTTCTGGAAAAGATGTCAGGTTATTCTAAAGATCATTCGGATTTCGAGATGTCACGGCTAAAGAAAAAGTTAATCTCGTCTAATCGATTCATTCAAGTATAATGTCTAAAGTATGTATTTGTTGGAATTTCTTCCGGATTGATTTTCGTTAGTGAATGGAATAATACGATATTAGTGATGACAGAATTAGTCAGAAAAATGATATTTGAATTGTAAAGATGTCTGAGTATAACAGTTGTAATTGAATAGATTATGATGATCTCTTCTGGGTATTTTATATATTCATTTATCCCCAAAGATATATGTGATTGTTCGTTTTTAATGAAGTTCTTATCGTATGAGAATGCTAGCTGATTATAATGTTAGATGAAAGCACTGTTGGTCCAGTTGGTTGATGAGTAGTATTTCTTATCTCTCTCTTTAGGATTCTATTCTATTATGTTTGGAATAAAAGTTGTTGGTGAAAATTTATGTGAGGATATTCTTCTGTTTCTACTGGATGTTGTTTTGTTTTATATATATATTTGGAAAATATATTATCTCAGTTACAATTGATTCCAGAGCGTATAAGCATTGTTTTTCTTTTGGTTTTCTCTGAAGAATCATTAAGATCTTTATTATTTTCTTATGAGTTATGTTCTCAGACTTCCAGTTTGATACCGCATATTAGATTTCTTTATCTCAATTTTCTTATCATCCTTATTTCATAAATTATAAATCATGGCTCATCTTTAAAGTGTGTTCTTTAGCTTGTGATAACTATGTCTATTATGGTTGCATTTCCGGTTCAATCATAGGAAGGTGGTGATTCTGGTATTAGGATTTCTTTAATTTACGTGAAAGGAATTGACATCGGAAAAGGAATAGATAGTGGAAGCTCAAGCTCAAATTGTGCGATGGTTTTCTTTTATCAAGTAAGTTTGATTAAGGTCAATGAGTTCAATCAGGATATTTTGTTTCCTTGAGCTAATGCAGTTGTAAAGATCTTTGACTAGCATGTGAGGAAATTTTGAAAGATTGTATGATTGAGTTGTTTTAACAACATGAAGAATGGAGTATTTTGATCTGATATTATTTGATAGTTGAGATCGACTCAGTTGTTTTTATCTGAGCGAGCTGGTTAGTTGAAAGGTAATTTGAGTTATATGCATTTAAGTTTATCATCAGGTAAGAAGATAAAATCTTGTACATTCATGGGTAAATTGACGAACAGTCTGAATGAAGAATTTATATTTAAAAAGGGTGTGATTGATAAACCATAATATATACATATTTTAATCCCACATTTAGCATACTTTTGGATGATTTAAGCCCTAAATTATGGAATTTGGTGCTCCTAATCCTTTAATTTCATGTTGTATCCTTAGGAGAGCACCAGAGGATGAAAAGAATGAGAAACGGGCCAAAAATGGAGAAAATGGGCCTAAGTACGAATTGTACATGGTCTGGGCCCAAGACCACACGGTCGTGCCTCCTTAACAGACCCGACCACAGCCTGGCCACAATTTACACGGGCGTGTGCCATGGGCGTGTCCCTACCATGACAAAGAGGAATTTCATTCGGATTAGGGTACTTAAAGGCAAAGAAAGCCATTCCAAAAGCCTATATCAACACCCTAAAGGCCAACCTTCAAGGGGCATCCAGTTAGGCCCAAGAGCCAAGCCAGAGAGGCCAGAATTATAGAATTTATTCGAAGAAAGCCAGTTGATTCATCTCAAGAAGCCGAAATCATACTCAAGACGGAGGATCTTCCCTTCAAATTCCTTCAGGGGGTTTTAGGGTTTTTCTTATGTTTTGCTTTATATTTTCTTCTGAGATTATTCTTTTATGATTATGAACTAAGCCCCTCAAATACCTGAGGAGGATGAAACCTAAGACGGATCATGTTATTGTTTTCTGAACTATATGATAAGTACTTGATTTGTTCTTAATTATGTGTTCTTAATTCTTGCTTTGATATTTCAAGATATTGATTCAAGTATTGGTGTGCTTAGGCAGAGGAGGAATAGACCCTGTCTAAGAGTAGATCTAGCATAATTAAGCAGAGTTGATCGTAACCCTAGAGATAGGATGACGAAAATATACCGGATTAGGGTCAAACTTAATATGGGAGTCCATAGATCGAGTTAATGCAATCCTAGGGGTTTTAATTAGAAAGGGATTTCAATTAATCAACTTAGGGTTAGACGTTAGTAGCCTCAAGAGAGATATTAATATAACTTAGGGAATCCTACGGATCAAGTCAAGTGAATAAATCGTCTGGTTCAGAGTTAAATAACAGCTAAAGTCTAGGTGGATTCTTCCTCAGCTATTGTCTTAATCAATTGGATTTTCCCACAAGTATTTTCCCCAATTCATTCTCTTTGTCTTTGCATATTTAGCTTAGTTGTTAGTTAATTTTAGATTAAATAAACAATTCACTTTTATTTTAGGCTACATAATAAAAAGAAAGTTAGTATTAGTACTTTTGGTTCCTTTGGGTTCGACAATCCGGTCTTGCCGCTAAACTATACTACTGTTCGATAGCTGCGCTTGCCTCAATCGTTGTCACAGTTAGTTTTTAGGCTCGATCATTCATTATATAAATTTTTAAGACTCTGAGACACGATCAGTGATACAAGGACATACCTATTAGATCAGTTCTAATTGGATGATATTATTATGAGTTAAAGCTGTTTTGATTGATAAAGTTATCACATTTGTGAAAGTTTGAATGGTCTGTTGAGTGTTAGCAAAGTTGAAAATAGTTGAAGGTATTGTTAACCGAAGCACTGATTCTGGGTCAAGTTTAAATTGAGTAAAGAATTTGTGATTTTTTTAGCGATGCACTATCGAATGAATTGGAATGTGTTTTAATACAAGAATGTAAAGTGATAGTTTATGCTTTCAGACGGTTAAAGTCACATGAAAGGAACTGTCCGACGGGTGATTTAGAGTCGGCCACTTTTTATGTTTGTGTTGAGAATTTGATGACATCGTTTTTCTGACGAAAAATGTTATAGGTTTCCTGATCCCAAGATTCTTAAAGTATCTAATGTCACAGAAGGATCTAAATTTAAAATAGATTAGATGGCTTGAACTATTGAAAGATTGTGAGCAGTTATCAATTAACCTTTGGGAAAGCAAATATAATTGCAAATGCTTGAATGGAAAACCTTTAATTATTTTTTGAGTATTGGATGAATTATTAATCTTATTTGATGATGGTCTGAATCTAACTAAGTTAGAAGCTAAAGCGATGTTTTCTTTGCAAGATTTAGAACCTCAGGAATGTGATAGTGAGTGGAAAACTAAACGAGTACAGTGTGAGATGACTTGTGATTCTGAATTTCAAGTCGGACCTGATGACTATTATTATTATTATCCCGAGATAGAATTTGCGCACTGAGTAATTCAGAGCTTATGCAAAAAAAATTGTACGAAGCTCAGTAGTAGCTCGTTTGTTCATTCAGTGAGTAATAAAATGTACAGTTATTTGAAATAGATGTTCTGGTGATCGGGTATATAACATGATAGATTAGTTGAGTAATATGTTTCAGAGACTATCATATCAGAAATCATACAGAAAGTAAAAGTGATTCGTGGCAGTTTAGAATCCACTTCAGATTGTCAGAAAATGTATGTGAATTTGAAACATGAGGATATGAAATTCTCGTTCAGCGATAGCATGCTTCCTAAAGTATTGCCTTGGAAAAAGATTTAAAATGTGTTTTTTGTATTTATGTTGCGATGGTATCGATTGGACTCTTTGAGTATGAATTCTCCTATAGGGATTAAAATTCAGCTGATGTGTTGTATAACGAAGAATCGACCAGAATTTTGACACGTTAGATTAAAGAGTTAAGGAACAAAAGTATAGCCTTAGAGGAGATTCTATGGAGTCATCATAAGATAGAGGAAACTATGAGAAAACAATACCCCAACATCTCTTCTGGTAAGATTTTCGGGGATGAAAATCCCTAAAGGAGGTGAGAGTTGTAACAGCCCGATTTTGGGTTTAGTCAGAATAGTGGTTTCAAGACCAAAAATTTGATGAATAAAAATTCATTTTTATTATATTTTTATGGTCTGCAATTTTATGGAACGATTTCGTGAAAATTTCGTTCGAAAATTTTGACGTTTGGGCACTCAATTTAGTTAAAAGGACTAAATTGCAAAAATTGCAAAACTTGAATTCTATATGTTAAAGGAGTCCAATTGTTATGAGATTTTAAATTAGAGGTCCTTATATGGTAATTAGACCATTGTACTTCATAATGGACAAAAATGGACATGGTTAGGTATGTTTAAAAACTTTTTCATTAAGGACATTTTAGTAACTTAGTAATTAAATGAATTAAAAAGCCAAAATAAAGCCAAATTTGTCCATCTTCTTCCTCCCTTGGCCGAATTTTACAAGGAGAAGACATGGCTAGGGTTTTTCAAGCATTCAAGCTTGATTGTAAGTCTGTTCTTACCCCGTTTTTAATGTTCTTTACATTTTTTAAAGTCGTTGTAACCCGATCTATCTATTTCTACCACTAAGTTAAGATATGATCAAGGTCTAGTGTAACAGCCCGTTTTTAGGTCAAATCAGAATAGTGGTTTTAGGACCACAAATTCGAGGCCAAAATATTTATTTTATTATTTTACTGAAGTTTACAGCATGATAGTATTGTTGTGTGAAAGTTACGTAAAGAAATTTTACTGTTTGAATGCTTAATTCGGTAAAAAGGACTAAATCGCGTAAAGCATAAAACTTGTGTTCTATTAGCTAAAAGTGTCTAATAACTATAGAACCTTAAATTTAAGGTCCTTATGTTGAAATTAGACCATTAACATGATAGTGGATGATAGTGGCTTGGTAAATTTGAAAATTTTAATGTTCATTAAGGCTAAATTAGTAATTTGGTTAATAAGGTTAATTAAATAAAACAAAAACAATTTTTGCTTCATTATCACCATTTTCTTTCCAGAGCCTAGGCTTGAGAAAGCCATTTAAAAAGCTTGAACATTCAGCCATTTGGATCCTTGATTAAGGTACATTTTTGCTAAGTTTTTAATGATTTCTATGTTTTTATAATCGTTGCAGCTCAATCTGGCTAGCCCGTACCTTAGATTTTGATATTGTTAAAGATTTGTTATGTTGTCATTGTTGAATGTTTGAGTAATTGGATGGTTGATGATGGATTTTGATTAATTGTTAATAGTTAAATTAGTTTTGTAAAGTGATTTTTGACAAAAATGCAAAATAGGGATTAAATTGTGAAATTGTAAAATGTGGTGGTTAAAAGTGTGAAATAATGAAAGATATGGGGTGCTAGGAGTCCCTATGAAATTCAGCTAGGCATGGGTTGGTACTAAATTGCATGAATTTGTATTTTTATGTGATAAGGACTAAATTGTAAATAATATGAAAGTATAGGGGCAAATGTGTAAATTTGCCAAAATATGAATTTTGGACTAAATTGAATAGATTGAATGTTGAATGTATTGAACTTGATAATATATAGATCATGAAAAGCCGAGTTCAAGTTTAGATCGGGGAAAAGGGAAGATTGACGAATAGCCGATAGTTTTTATCCGAGCAATACGAGGTAAGTTCGTATAATTAGAATCGAACTTTTAAAAACTTGAAATAATTGCAATGAATGTGTATAATTGAGTAGTTGATACATTTGGATTCTGAATGCCTAATCTATATAGTTTAATTGTTACTGAGCCCCGTTTGAACCGTAAGAATTCGTAGGTTACGAGTGACATGTCACTAGGGTTACCGTTTTGGTCGAGTTCCTGCATTTGTTGCGGACTCACCACAGCTCATATGAGCTTACTGGTATATCAGCTCATAAGAGCTTACTGTTCAGATTGTTAGAGCTTAATGTTCATCAGCTCAAGAGGAGCTTACCCATCATGGCTCGAAAGAGCAGAAATGATAATGAATTGACAGATTACTGATGTATATCACTCAAGTATCCTTTAAAGTTCTAATAGGTTCAACCGGCATAAATTTTGTTTATACTAATGAGTACTGTTACTGAATGAATTATTGATTATATGATTGATAATGAAATGTTGAATACAATATATATATTGAGTATTGAATTGTGATAATGGATGATTTCATGTATTAATATGACTAACCTATGGATAAATGTTTGTGTTAGGCATTTGGAAATTGTATGGAGTTTACCTTAATAATTTGTATTGATTTGGTATAAATGGTATGTTTAATTCTAAATTATACGAGCTTACTAAGCTATAAAGCTTACTTTGTTTCCTTTTCTATGTTTTATAGAGGTTCGTTAGCTCGCTCGTTTCGGACAAGTCGGAGTTACACATCACACTATCCAGTTGTCAATTGGTACTTTTGAACTTGTGGATATATGAAAATATGGCAGGTATAGGCAAGTTATAATGGTGATAGTTATGGTTACTTGAAATTGAGAATTTGGTACATTTTGTGTTATAAGCCTATGCCATGTGATTTGGCTAAACTTGATATTATATTTTGGTATGTTTGACAAGTAGTAGATGGAATGGAAATATGCAAATGTGTCTTGTTATATGGTAGGCTAATGAATGGAAAATGTATGTGATTTATTATGCATTTAAATTTTATGTTGAAATGGGATTAATATGTGTATGAGATGTTATGTATTGGCTGCTAATTGAGTTGTGAAATGTTGTAATTTATGCTTGTGTATGCATGTCAAAATAGGGTGGCAAAATGGCTAAAAGAAAGGCCTATTTTTGTCCACACGGGAAGAGACACGGTCGTGTGTCTCAACCGTGTACGACACACGGTTATGTTGCACGGCCATGTGTCCCCTGGTGTTGGAATTAAATTGAAGTCAGTATGCTCCACACGGTCTCACAAACAAGGGTGTGACTGGCCGTGTGGCACAAGCCAGTATACTCTCTAGTTTTCACACGGCCTGGAACACAGGCGTGTCCTCGGCCGTGTGATGCAAGTCAGTATGCATGCCCTGTTTTCACACAGTCTGAGACACAGGCGTGTTTGGAGTCATGTGAGGCACACGGTCTGTTCACACGGGCGTGTGATACTTGAAATGTTGAAATTTTTCTAATTTTCCAAAATTTTCGTATGTTATTTGTTTAGTCCCGAACCACTTCTAAAGCATGTTTGAGGCCTCGTATGGCCCTTATAAGGGACAATATGATTGTATTAAATGGTATTTGTATATGAATGATAAATGTTTGGGTTATGTATGTTAAATTAAGTGTTTTGATCGGTAATACCTCGTAACCTTACTCCGGCGACGGACACAGGTTAGGGGTGTTACATCTAGGGTTTTACCCATGTTGAATATGTGTGTATTTTGATGTTTGATGGTAGAAAATGGATGTTTGATGTTTGTCAAACGACTGTTGTTAAGTGATTTTTGGTAAAAATGTCAAAAAGGACTTATTTGTAAAAGTCTATAAAATGAGTAGAAAAATGTGAATAAATGAAAAATGTGGGATGTTATGAACAAGAAATAGTTTCGGCTAGGTTTGGGTGTGATGAAATTGAATGAAAATCATTTTACAAGCCTAGGGACTAAAGTGTAAAATGTCAAAAGTTTAGGGGTAAAAATGTAATTTTTCCATAATGTTACTTTTGAGCTAAAATGAAAATTGTGATGATTAAATGAGATGAATTTGGTATTATAAACCAAGAAAAACGAAGTTCTGGTCTAGATCAGGGGAAAACAAAAGTGTTTGACGATTTGGTCCAATTCTGCTATTTTTCTATCGAGGTAAGTTCATATGTTTAATAAGCATTAAATTATATATGTATAAATGCTTAATTGATATAATTTTGGTAAATGCTATATTATTGAAATGAAATGTGAATGCTATTTAGTACGATACTATGAAAATGACTGTCAGAAATTCGATACAACGAAAGTCCCGTTGAACCTTAGGAATTGTAACACCCTTATCCCGTGTCTGTCGCCGGATTAGGGTTAAGAGCGTTACCTGAAAGATTAGAAACTTAATCAGACATTTCATCAAGTATCTCATTAGTTACAACATAATGTCCCCTTTTTGTAGGTCATCGAGACCTAAAACATACTTAGAAGTAGGGTCGGGACTAAACCGAAACACATACAGAAATTCTTAGAAATTTAAAACTTTTTAAAGATTCAGGGGTTACACGCTTGTGCAGGCAGGCCGTGTGCCTTCCACGCCGCTAGACACCTCCGTGTGTCTATCCCGTGGTCGAAACTAACTTTACTCCATAGCCACCAAGCACGCCCGTGTAATCTGGCCGTGGTCGATTCTGACTTGGCTCCACGGCCACCAAGCACGCCCGTGTACACTGGCCGTGGTCGATCCTGTCAAAGATCACATGGCTACCAGGTACGTCTGTGTGCCAAGACTGTGTACTCTTAGCTAGCTACTGACTTAGCCCCACGGTCACTAGGCACGCCCGTGTGCCACAACCGTGTGACATTATAGGCCATTTGCATGGCCAAAATGCCACCTAACCAGGGTCAAACTTACAACCAATTTACCAAGACATTTAATGCATATTTGGCAACCAAGAACTTACCAAATTAACCATTCAAATCCAATCTCATTCATAACAAATCCACAAGATTGAAACTTACATTATTCATCCATACTTACTCAAAAACTTAACCATTTCATGTACTTCAACCATACCAAAGTATGCATCATATAACACATCCATTTGATGCATATCTTCAACTCATATCTAGCCAAATCACATGGCTAAGTTCATATAACAAACTTATACCAAATACTAGCCTACACATTCCATATCTAGCTATATACATTTCCAAACTGTACCAAAACAAGTTGAGTAGTGTGATGACAATCCACGATGGTCCCCGAGCCTACAGTAGCTTTGACGACCTATAAAACGGAGAAAACACACACAAAGTAAGCTTTTCAAAAGCTTAGTAAGTCACATACAAATAAACTTAATATCTAAAGCATATAAGCATATAGAAACATTGGCACAATTCATATTCATAGCAAATTTCTCACATATATGCTTTGGTCCATATTCTTAGCCATATTTTCCATAATCATCAATTCAAAAATCATATATATTCACAATTCTTTCATAACCATTCTTGCATCTCAGTCACATTCTCATATTTTATCTTACATTTCTTCAAAACAACAATCACATAGGTACTTACCCTTTATACACATTTAATGTGCATACCAAACGTACCTGAAATGAATATACATTCACGTAATTGATCATAGCTCGGATTTGCCCGTTGAACCGATAGGAATCTAATAGGATACTCAGAAAGCTCAGAATAGTCATACAATGCCAACATCCGAGACGAGATCTTACGTGTACTCGGATAACGATACCACTGTCCCAGACAGGGTCTTATACGAATCAATACGATGCCGATGTCCCAGACATGGTCTTACACGTAAAGATCATATCGATGCCAAAGTCCCAGACGTGGTCTTAAACGAATCAATATGATGCCGATGTCCCAGACATGGTCTTACACGTAAAGCTCATACTGATGCCAACGTCCCAGATGTGGTCTTACACGAAATCTCGAATCAACGCCAACGTCCCAGATGTGGTCATACATGATAAAATAGAACAGATACCTATGTCATGACATAGCTAATCCTATCTATTCCTAGGTTCGTATGGGACTTCCCAGACATTGTCAATATATAGATCTTATCTCGGATTCGATTTAACGGAAATGTAAACGGCTACTCGATTACTTTCACTTTCCCACGATTTAAGTCTGTTTTCCTCGGTTCTTGAGCTATACATGTTCAGAATTAACCCTTTTATTCACTAACTCATTCAATTCAACCCAAAGACACACATTTAGGGCTATTTGCAATTTAACCCTCACATTTGCACAATTTATCAATTTAGTCCATTTTTCTCAAAACATCAAATTCACAAAAATCAGCACATACACATGCTTAGTCGAATGCTTATGAACATCACACAAGCCCATGTTTTCCATCAAATTTTGCAATTTAGTCCTTCAAGTTACTATTTTCTCAATTTAACCCTAATTAGCTAAATTCATCAAAACTTTAAGAACAAAGTATGTTCATCTAGCTCAAATCTTTCATTTAACACCATAAATCATCACAAAGCTCAACATATCATCAATGGCATATCACACAAACATCATCAATTCACAAAATTGAGACATGGGCTTGGTAGTAGACTAAGCAACGATTACAGAAGCGTAGAAATTATCAAAAACCGACCAAAAACATACCTTGAATTTGGCTTGTAAGTAGCCGAATATGTAAAGCTTCAAAGCTTTCTTTTTCTTTGTGTTTTTCGGTGGATAATGCATGAATGAATGCTCATTTACATGCTAAATTTTATTAATAATTCATTAATAAACAATTTCCAATTTTAGCCTTATAAGATAAAATAATAAAACATAATTTCCAAGGTTATTATGGACCATAACCGTCCACTATCTATAGAAATGGCTAATTTGCCATATAAATCATCCATACTTATGAAGACATGGCAAATAGGTACTTTTTCTTGTAGCATGCTAGTTTTGCATTCAGTGCAATTTAATCATTTGCTCAAATTAAACACACAGACGGACGAATTAACTCACAGAAATTTAGCACATGCTTAATAACTTATCAAAGGCACAGAAAATAATATTAAAACATTATACGGATTCTGATTTGTGGTCCCAAAACCACTATTCTGACTAGGGTATAAACCGGACTGTTACAATTCTCCCACCTTAGGGATTTTTGTGCCCAAAAATATTACCGTTACACAGAGTTGGATATTTCTGCCTCATTGAATCTTCGGGCTCCCACGTAGCCTCTTCTATTCCATGTCGATTCCATAATACTTTCACTAACGGTATTTTCTTATTTCTCAACTCTTTCACTTCATGAGCTAAAATACGGATCAGTTCTTCTTCGTATGTCATATCAGATCGGATTTCAATTTCAGATGGGGCAATCACATGTGACGGATCAGATCTATATTTACGGAGCATCGAGACATGAAATACATTGTGGATCTTTTCTAGCTCAAAGGGCAACTTTAATCTATAAGCAACTGACCCGAAACATTCAATGATCTCATACGGTTCGATAAACCTTGGACTTAACTTGCCTTTACGTCTGAATCGGAGCACTTTTTTCCACGGAGACACTTTCAGAAATACTTTGTCGCCGATCTCAAATTCTATATCTTTTCGTTTCAAGTCCGTATAAGATTTCTAACGACCAGATGCTGCTTTCAAACAATCTCGGATCAATTTCACTTTCTGTTCAGAGTCTTTTATCAAATCGACCTTGTGTAGCTTATTTTCACTGAGCTCAGTCCAATACAGAGGTGTACGACATTTACGTCCATACAAAGCTTCATAAGGTGCCATTTTGATACTCGACTGAAAACTATTATTATATGCAAATTCAATCAATGGTAGATATTGTTCCCACGTCCCATTAAACTCAAGAATACAGTATCTCAACATATCTTCAAGAATCTATATGATCCGCTCAGATTGACCATCCGTTTGCGGATGAAAAGCTGTACTGAAATGCAGTTTTATGCCTAAAGCTTCTTGAAATTTCTTCTAGAATCTTGAAGTAAACCTCGCATCTCTATCTGACACAATAGATAGTAGCACCCCGTGCAATCTTACAATCTTAGAAATGTAAAGCTAGGCTAATCTATCAAGTGAATAGTCAGATCGTGTCGGAATAAAATGGGCAGATTTCGTCAATCGGTCAACTATGACCCAAATCGCATCTTTCTTTCTCGGAGTCTGAGGCAAACCAGAAACAAATTCCATTGTCACTCTCTCCCATTTCCATTCAGGAATCAGAATTGGCTGTAGCAAACCAGACGAAACTTGATGTTTGGCTTTCACTTGTTGATAGATTAAACATTTCGAAACAAAGTCAGTAATATCACGTTTCATACCAGACCACCAATAGTGTCGTTTCAATCATGATACATTTTTGTACTCCCCGAATGAACAGATAGACGACTGTTATGTGCTTCACTCAAAATTAGCTGAATCAGCTCCGGATTTCACAGAACTAGATACGACCTCAGAATCTCAAACAATCATCAATAACTCGAAATTCAGATTTAGAATTCGAATCACACTGATCTCGTTTTAATAACAAATTATTGTCAACTTTCTGAGCATCACATATTTGTTGTATAAACAACGGTTTCGCTTTTAATTCAGTTCTCACAGAACTATTATCAGACGAATCTAACTGAGCATTCAAAGCACTTAGTGCAAACAATGATTTCCTACTCAGTGCATCAGCCACAACATTTGCTTTACTTGGATGATAATCTATCACAAGCTCGTAGTCCTTTAACAACTCTAGCCATCTTCTCTGACTCAGGTTCAATTCTTTATGAGTCATCAGATATTTCAGACTTTTATGATCTGAAAATATGTGACATTTTTCACCATACAAATAATGACGCCAGATCTTTAGTGCAAACACAATCGCAGCTAGCTCAAGGTCGTGCGTCGGATAATTCTTTTCATGAGGCTTCAATTGTCTCGAGGCATAAGCTACAACTTTTCCTTCCTGCATCAAAACACATCCCAGACCGTTTAATGAAACATCATTGTAAATCACAAATTCCTTGCCCGATTCTGGTAGTACTAATACTGGAGCTTCTATTAACAAAGTTTTCAACTGATCAAAACTTTTCTGGCATTTATCAGACCATTCAAATCTAACATCTTTCTGAAGTAGTTTAGTCAATGGAGTAGCTATCGTTGAAAAGCCTTTTACAAATTGCGGTAATAACCAGCAAGTCCCAGAAAACTACGGACTTCAAACACATTCCTCGGAGGTTTCCAATCGAGAATAGCAGAAATCTTGCTCGGATCAACTCGAATTCCAGAAGCTGACACTATATGCCCCAGAAAGCTAACCTCATGTAACCAGAATTCACATTTGCTGAATTTCGCATACAATTGCTTTTCTCTCAAAGTTTGCAACACGATTCTAAAATGTTCAGTATGCTTCTTTTTATCACGTGAATAAATCAATATGTCATCTATGAATACCACAAAAAATTGATCTAAGTAAGGTCTGAAAATTCTGTTCATCAGGAATACCACAACAAATTGATCTAAGTAAGGTCTAAAAATTCTGTTCATCAGATCCATAAAAATAGCAGGAGCATTGGTTAGTCCAAATGGCATAACTAAAAACTCATAATGCCCGTACCTCATTCTGAAAGCAGTTTTCGATATATCTGAATCTTTTACTCTCAACTAGTAGTATCCCGATCTCAGATCAATCTTGGAAAATATAGTAGCTCCTTTTAACTGGTCAAATAAGTCATCAATTCTGGGCAACAGATATTTATTCTTTATGGTCACCTTATTCAATTGACGATAATCTATGCACATTCTCATAGTGCCATCTTTCTTTTTCACAAACAGAACAGGGGCACCCCAAGGCGAAAAACTTGGTCTAGCAAACCCTCTATCGGTCAATTCTTGCAACTGTGGCTTTAATTCTTTTAACTCTGTTGGTGCCATTCTATACGGAGCTACCAAAATAGGTGTAGCACCAGGTAACAACTCAATACCAAACTCAACTTCACGAATCGGAGCTCTTCAGGAAATACGTTGGAAAACTCACAAACAATAGGCACTGATTCAACTTTCTTTTAGACACTTTCGACTCAATCACATAACAAAAATATACCTCATATCCCTTTTTCACATATCTTTGAGCTTTCAAAACAGATATCACCGCAGGCAATCCATTCAAATCATTAGACTCAACTCGTACAATCTCATCATTCAGACATCTCAAATTAATAGTCTTCCTTTTACAATTCACAACAGCACCATGCAAAGACAACCAGTCCATACCTAGAATAATATCGAACTCAGTAGACTCTATAGGTAAATTTTTACTGAATACTAAATTCATGCATATATACGAATGCGTAGAACCAGGGTCTATCAAGGCAATCACAGAAGTATCATAAAGAGTAAAAGTACCCGTTATAACATCTGGAGATGAAGCCTCCTCTCGAGCTCGAATAGCATATGCTCTGGCAGGCACTCTAGCTTCAGATCTTGCAACAGTGTCTCTCATAATCCTCTGACTACCACTAACATTTTTACATTCTTTGTAGGTCTAACTCTCACAGGTGCATTAACAAGTCTCTAATTCTAAACAGTCTCTGGCTCGACAGACTTAGGACAATCACGGATAAAGTGATCAAGTGATCCACATCTAAAACAAGCTCTATCATTTAATCTACAGCTTCCTGGATGCCTCTTTCCATATTGTTTACATTTAGGTCTCTCAGATCAAACATTACCAACACTGGCCATTAAAATTGCTGGAGTTTTGGAACTCATTTGTCATCTAGCTCAATTTCTATTCAAATGTCCCACATTATCTCTTGAACGACTTTGATCATCTCTAAATCTCTTCGGAGAAGACTGCAATAATTTTCTCGAAAATCTCTTTCTCGTATCTCGGGCTTCAAACTTAGCTTTTCTTTTATCTTTCCCGAGTGCCTCATCTTTGCACGCTCTATCAACGAGTACTACGGACTCTCATTTCTAAGATCCCAACTAACAAAGGAATGTCTTCATTAAGACCATCTTCGAACCTTTTGCACATTATCGCTTTAGATGATATACATTCTCGGGCATACTGACTTAATCTTACGAACTCTCGTTCATACTCAATAACTGTCATTCGACCCTGTTTTAGTTCCAGAAATTCTTTCCATTTCTAGTCGATGAATCTCTCACTGATGTATTTCTTCCAAAACTCGATCTGAAAGAAGTCCCATGTAACTCGCTCTTTCAGAAGAATGGAAGTTAAGGTTTTCTACCACTGATAAGCTGTATCTCGGAGTAATGGTACAACACACTTAATGCATTCTTCCAGAGTCAGAGACATTTCATCGAATACTCGAATAGTATTTCTAACCAGAACTTGGCATTTTTAGTATCATCATCATTAGTAGCCCGAAACTCTCCAGCCCCATACTTACGGATTTTGTCAGCTGAAGGTTTGTTTAATGATAAATCATAATTATAACATATTTTAATCCCACATTTAGCTTACTTTTGGATGATTTATCCCTTGATTCATGTAAAAAAGTGCTCTTAATCCTTTCTTTTCATGTCTTATACCCAATAAAGCCCCCGAGGATGAAAAGAACATAAAACGGGCCCAAAATGGAGTAAATGGGCCATATCATGAAATTCACACGGCCTGGCCCAAAGATCACACGACCGTGCCTTGTCGAGCATCTAGAACACGGCCTCTCCCCTGATTTACTCAGCCGTGCCTCATTAAGAAATCCGAACATGGCCTGGCTAAGATTCACACGGGCGTGTGTCATGACCGTGTCCCTGTCACTAGAAAGAGCAATTTCACTCGGATTTGGATACTTAGAAAGAAAAAAATGTATTTCAAAAGCCTATATAAACCCCCTAGGTACCAGCTGAAAGGGGAGTTCGGCAGAAGCCGAAACCGGCGCCAAGCTGGGCCAAGGAGCCAAGCGGGAAAGGTCAGAATTGTGGGAATCGCTCGAAGCTAGCCAGTTGATCCATCCCAAGAAGCTGGAATTATACTCAAAACGGCGGAATTCTCCTTCAATTCCTTCAAGGAGTTTTAGGGATTTCTTATGTTTTGTTTTATCTTTTCTCTTGAGATGTTTCCTTTATTCATTATGATCTAAACCCTTAGATACCTATTGGGAATGAAACCTAGATGAATCTTGTTATTTGATTTTTGAATTATATGATAAATACTTAGTTTGTTCTTAATTATGCATGCTTAATCCAAATCTGATGTGCTTAAGTGGAGGAGGAATAGACCTTGCTTAAGAGTAGATCTAACGTAATTAAGCAGAGTTGATCGAACGCTTAGAGATAGGGTTACTAGATTTTGTCAGATTAGGGTGAAACCTAATATGGGAATCCATAGATCGATTTACTGCTATTCTAAGGGGTTATTATAAGAGAACGAGAGTTCCACTAATTAACCTAGGGTTAGACGTTATTCGCCTCGAGAGAGGGTTTAATATACGTTAGAGAGTCCTACAGATCAAGCTAAGTAAATAAATCATATAATTCAGGGTTAGATAACAAGTGAAGTCTTGGTGGATTCTTCCTGAGGGTATCGTCATGATCAATTGAGTTTTTCTTCAAATTATTTCCCAATTCGTTCTTTTTGTCTTTGTCCTTAGCTTAGTCGTCGTTATTTTAGATTAAAACAACTTCACTTTATTTTTAAGGCTAAATAATAAAAAGAAAGTATTAATACCTTTAGTTCCTTTGGGTTCGACAATCCGGTCTTGCCTAAGCTATACTGCTATTCAATAGGTACACTTGCCTTTAATCGTTGTCAGAGTTAGTTTCCAGGTTCGATCATATTCTTTTATAAATTTTAAAGCTCGACAAAACAACGATCATTTAACAAGTTCAGATTCATAGTCGGAGGCATAATAGATGTCTGAGGGTGATTAACAGGGGGTGGGGGTTGTATAACAGTCGGGTTATTCTTTATGAATTGAGTGAGCCATCCGCTCATCATCTAGAAGAAATCTCCTTTAGCTTCTCCCTCATGACCGCTTGTAGCCGGTCTTGAATCAGAGGGCACTGTCCCTTGCACGGGAGCAGGTGCATTACTTTTTACGTCGTCAGCTATGGCTCTTTCGAGATCTATTGCTATACAAAAATCACATTTTATGCGTCAGGATTCATTACACTATTACAATTCAGATATATGGCATGTATAGCTAGACTCTGACACGCTACGTTAGTCTGAGAATCGACTAAACTGTAGCTCTGATACCAACCAAATGTAACACCCCTATCCCGTGTCTGTCGCCGAATTAGGGTTAAGAGCGTTACCTGAAAGATCGAAAACTTAATCAGACATTTCATCAAGTATCTCATTAGTTACAACATAATGTCCCCTTTTTGTAGGTCATCGAGACCTAAAACATACTTAGAAAAAGGGTCGGGACAAAATCGAAACACATACAGAAATTCTTAGAAATTTAAAACATTTTAAAGATTTAGGGGTTACACGTCTGTGTAGGCAGACCGTGTGCCTGCCACGGTTGCTAGACACCCCCGTGTGTCTACCCCGTGATCGAAACTGACTTTACTCCACGGCCACCAAGCACGCCCGTGTACTCTGGCCGTGGTCGATCCTGTGAAAAATCACACGGCTACCAGGTACGTCCGTGTCCCAAGACCGTGTACTCTTAGCTAGCTACTGACTTAGCCCCACAGTCACTAGGCACGCCCGTGTGCCACAACCGTGTGACACTATCAGCCATTTGCAAGGCCAAAATGCCACCCAACCAGGGTTAAACTTACAACCAATTTACCAAGACATTTAATGCATATTTGGCAACCAAGAACTTACCAAATTAACCATTCAAATCCAATCTCATTCATAACAAATCCACAAGACTGAAACTTATATAATCACAAACATTATTCATCCATACTTACTCAAAAACTTAACCATTTCATGTACTTCAACCATACCAAAGTATGCATCATATAACACATTCATTTGATGCATATCTTCAACTCATATCTAGCCAAATCACATGGCTAAGTTCATATAACAAACTTATACCAAATACTAGCCTATACATGCCATATCTAGCTATATACATTTCCAAACTGGACCAAAACAAGTTGAGTAGTATGGTGACGATCCACGATGGTCCCCGAGCCTATAGTAGCTTTGACGACCTATAAAATGGAGAAAACACACACAAAAGAAGCTTTTCAAAAGCTTAGTAAGTCATATACAAATAAACTTAATATGTAGGGCATATAAGCATATAGAAACATTGGCACAATTCATATTCATAGCAAATTTCTCACATATATGCTTTGGTCCATATTCTTGGCCATATTTTCCATAATCATCAATTCAAAAATCATATATATTCATAACTCTTTCATAACCATTCTTGCATCTCAGTCACATTCTCATATTCTATCTTACATTTCTTCAAACCAACAATCACATAGGTACCTACCTTTTATACACATTTAATGTGCATACCAAACGTACCTGAAACGAATATACATTCACGTAATTGATCATAGCTCAGATTTTCCTGTTGAACCAATAGGAATCTAATAGGATACTCAGAAAGCTCAGAATAGTCGTACAATGCCAACGTCCCAGACGAGGTCTTACGTATACTCGAATAACAATGCCACTGTTCCAGACAGGGTCTTACACGAATCAATGCGGTGCAATGTCCCAGACATGGTCTTACACGTAAAGCTCATATCGATGCCAACGTCCCAAACGTGGTCTTACACGAATCAATACGATGTCAATGTCCTAGACATAGTCTTACATGTATAGCCCATATCGATGCCAACATCCCAGACGTGGTCTTACACAAATTCTCAAATCAACGCCAACGTCCCAGACGTGGTCTTACATGATAAAACAGAACAGATACCTATGTCATGACATAGCTAATCCTATTTATTCCTAGGTTCGTACGGGACTTCACGGATATTGCCACTATATAGATCTTATCTCGAAATTCATATACATAGCATCTCATAAGCATTCATTGTTATCAATAGTCATATAAATATGTACAATTTAATGCAAATACATTTATTTGCATAATGACTTATCTCAGATTCGATTTAACGAAAATAGAAACGGCTACTCGGTTACTTTCGCTTTCCTGCGATTTAAGTTCGTTTTCCTCGGTTCTTGATCTATTCATGTTCAGATTTTACCCTTTTATTCACTAACTCATTCAATTCAATCCAAAGACACGCATTTAGGGCTATTTGTAATTTAACCATCACATTTGCACAATTTATCAATTTAGTCCATTTTTCTCAAAACATCAAATTCACAAAAATCATCACATACGCATGCTTAGCCAAATGCTTATGAACATCAAACAAGCCCATATTTTCCATCAAATTTTGCAATTTAGTCCTTCAAGTTACAATTTTCTCAATTTAGCCCTAATTAGCTAAATTCATCAAAAATTCAAGAACAAAGTATGTTCATCTAGCTCAAATCTTTCATTTAACACCATAAATCATCACAAAGCTCAACATATAATTAATGGCATATCACACAAACATCATGAATTCAAAAAATTGAGACATGGGCTTGATAGTAGTCTAAGCAACGATTACAGAAACGTAGAAATTATCGAAAACTGACTGAAAACATACCTTGAATTTGGCTTGTAAGTAGCCGAATATGTAAAGATTAAAAGCTTTCTTTTTCGTAAAGATTCAAAGCTTTCTTTTTCTTTGTGTTTTTCAGTGCATGAATGAATGCTCATTTTCATGCTAAATTTTATTAATAATTCATTAATAAATAATTTCCAATTTTAGCCTTATAAGATAAAATCACAAAACATAATTTCCAAGGTTATTATGGACCATAACCGTCCACTATCTATAGAAATGGATAATTTTCCATATAAATCCTCCATACTTATAAAGACATGGCAAATAGGTACTTTTTCTTGTAGCATGCTAGTTTTGCATTCAGTGCAATTTAATCATTTGCTCAAATAAAACACACAGACGGATGAATTAACTCACAGAAATTTAGCACATGCTGAATCACTTATTAGAGGCACAGAAAATAATATTAAAACATTATACAGACTCTGATTTGTGGTTTCGAAATCACTGTTCCGACTTGGGTATAAACCAAACTGTTACAGAAATAGATAAGATACAAGTGTGATGACATTAAGGTTACGAAGATTACGTGTAAGACCATATTTAGGATATGGCATTGATATGAGACTTTGTATAGGACCATAGCCTGGCTATTGGCATCGATACAAGATTACATGTAAGACCATATCTGGGATATGGCATAGGTACGGTACTGTGTGTACGAGATTCCCAAGTATCCTTTAGTATTCCAAATGGTTCAACAGGAAATGTTGATGAAATGTGGTTACAAGTGATGGTACGACTTAGTCAAGGTACTCGTGACAAAAATCGGCAAGTAAGTGTTAAAAGTGAATTTTATATGATGAGTAAGTGGAAAATTATGAGAATCCATATGGTTCAATTGAATATTCATAAATGTGATGGCTATTGAATTGAATATAGTTTATTTCTATTTGCTTATGCTTTTGTAAATGTGAATGAATTGATAAGAAGTATTCAATCCCTGTAAGCATTGAAATGAATAAACCTGTGAAATTCTTAGTTAATTATGAGAACGAATACATGGTATAAAGGTGGAATTATACAAGTTATATCATAGTATTTATAATGGCTTAAAATGTGTTTATTTGATGAGATGAGTTATTATCATACAAGCTTACTAAGCTATATAACTTACACCGTTCCTTTCTCATGTTTTATAGTGTCATTGAGCTAGCTCGGATTGGAGATCGCCGGAGATCCTATCACACTATCAAGCTATCACTTTGGGTATTGATGAATTCAAGTATTTTGAGTTTATGGCATGTATAGGTATTTGGTCTTTTGGTTGTATGTGTCATTATTAATTTGGCCATATGTGTTGGCTTGTGATTGTCAAAGGCTCGTTTTGATATTTGGCCTTATAGATTGGCTTATTTAGCCTATCATGGTTGTAAGCCTAAGTATATGTTTATATATGTGTATGTGTGCTAATGTCTTTGGTGATATGGTCATGGTATGCTTGGTGAATGATGAAAATTTGAGTTATGACATGAATGTAAAATGTTTGGCAATGTAGCCTAATAAAAAAATGATAAAGTGGTATACAATTAGGTATCTTGAAAGCAGTCAATAGTGGATTAATAATTATTGTGAGTATGATAGATGTTGATATTGTGTTGGCATGTGTTGATCATAATTGTGGATATTTCGGTTGCCTAAGTATGTTATGTGTAACAACCCGATTTAGACCATAGTCAGAACAGTGGTTTCAGAACCACAAATTTGAGGTCAGGGAAATAATTTAATATTATTTTTTATGTTTATGGCATGTGATAAGGTATGTGTGAAAGTTTTGTGTGAAAATTTTATCGTTTGTGTGCTGATTTGTGAAAAAAAGAACCTAATCGCGTAAAATGCAAAAGTTGTGTGCTAATAGTTAAAAGTGCTTATTTGATATGGTTCCTTAAATGAAAGGTCCTTATGTTGATATTGGACCATTGGTTTAATTAGTGGACATTTATGGACAACCATTAATTAATTTATAAGTTAAATATCCATGGGTAAAATGGAAATCATGTATTTATGCATATTAAATAAAACAAAACCATTTTAATGTTCATCTTTCTCAATTCTCCAATCGAAAATAAGAAAATAGCTAGGGCTTGGAAGCTTTAAAACATTCGGCTACTTCAAGGCTTAATTGTAAGTTCGTTTTTGTTCGGTTTTTGATGATTTTTATGTTTCTGTGATTGTTGTTAAGTGTACTGGCTAGTTGATCGTTGTTTTATGTGATGTCAAAGTCTTAAAATTTATATGAAGAATGATCAAACCTGGAAACTAACTATGACAATGATTTGAGGCAAGCGCACCTATCGAACAATAGTATAGTTAAGGCAAGACCAGAATGTCGAACCCAAAGGAACCAAAAGTACTAATACTAACTCTCTTTTTATTATTTAGCCTAAGAATTTAGTGGATTTTTATTTAATCTAAAATTAACTAACTACTAAACTAAAGACTCTAAGATAAAGAAGAATGAATTTGGAGAATAACTTCTAGGAAAAACCAATTGATTAAGACGATACCCAAGGAAGAATCCACCTAGACTTCACTTGTTATCTAACTCAAAACCAAACGATTTATTCATTTGACTTGATCCGTAAGATTCACTAAGTTATATAAATCCCTCTCTCGAGGCGACTAACGTCTAACCCTAGGTTGATTAATTGAAATCTTTTTCTAATTAAAACCTGATACGAGCTCACCTACAACGCCTGTGACGGACGTCAACCATGACCCGATAAGGCTACCTAATGGGCCAATTACACGTTCCTGAGCCAAGCAATTCAAAGATGCCACAATGGTATTGGTGGCACAAATTTGGAATGACCATAAAAGAGAGCCCAAAAACATGCTGAACTCATACAACTTATTTGAAGTTGAATATACTAGCTAGTCCGACTGCTAGTTTATTTAACACTTTAAATTACGCATGTTTTATTTTCAGTAATAACTTTATTTTCTTATTTCGTATTTGTTTGTTTAGATAGTACAAGTTTTTAATTAGTCTTTGTTGAAGTGATTATTAGTATGTTTAAGTTTTAATTATAATTTTGATATTTTATTGTGCTAAATTAAGAAGCTAATGGATTGATTAAATTGCTGCAGGATCAAATTACATTGAAGGCTAGCTATGTGGGAATTTGAAGGATGTGCGTACATGAGAAATGGAGCATAAAAAGAACTTTGCCTTTATAAACAAAGTGGACGGCAAAAACAATTGAGGAATTAGGCATGTGCTAGAAATATTAAAGAAATGTGGCATGAATGGTGGAGGAATAATAAATGAAAATAAGCACCACATGAAAAACTATAGAATAAATAATTAAGAGAATGTGCATGTGTGCTTGTGTTGGACGGCATTAATAAATAAAAGTGGGATTTGAAGAAGCCATGTGCTTATTGGAGCATTATAAGATTATGATGGACGGCTTGGAGGCTTATGATGGAATAAATAATTGAACTTAATACATAGTGGAGGGAAGTGAGTAACTTAGAATAAACAAAGTGATGGCATGAAGAACCATGTGGACGGCAACTTGGGGGGATTAATTGATAATTAAACAAAGCCATGGATTGCAAGCACTCAATCAATTGAACGGCACAAGAATTAAATAAATATGGCTTGTTGACTTGAATTAAATAAATAATTGAGGAAGGCCACTTCATGAAGGTAATGGTGGGACGCAGATCGCCACTTCTCTGGGATCAATTTTTCAAAAAAATCTTGGACGCAAATTGAAGGCACCCACAAGAATTAAACAATTTCAGACTTGGTATTTTGACCATTCAGCTAGTAGCTATAAATAGGACGTTTATTTTCATTTGTAAGCACAACTTTGAATTTGAATGAAAGAAAAATTTCTTTTGGTGAGTATTCACTCTCCTAATTCTCAAGGTTTGAATTGACTTATCTAGTTTTCTAGTGGCGTCGTTCTTTCCTTATTTTGAACTTATCATCCTTTCGGGTGTGGCGTTCATCTACCTATACCGTTGGTTCCTATCTCGCTAGATAGTGGGTCTCGGTTTTCATTCCAAAACTCATTCCATCAATTTGAAACTTATAAGATTCGGGTCTTTAATTTTTATTAAAGGTTCTTTCTTGTTTCAAATATGTATACATCACCTATCTTGTATTTCAGAGATTTTATTTCTAATAAAATTATCCCTTTGTTAATTAAACGAGAAACTGTCTAATTTACGATCGGGGAACATTTACGATTCGCCTCCTAACCCGAGACAGACTGTTATCATCTGGTATCAGAGTCAATTAAATTAGGCACGTTTTTGATAGTCTTGAGACTTTCCGAGTAAGTTTAAAAAAAAATTCGAGACAAAAAAAAAGTTCAAAAAAAAAATATTCAAGTTGTAATTTTTGTTTCTTGTATTTCATTATAGTATAGTTGAAGTTTAAAAAAAAAAAAAGAACCCTCTTCCTACCTTGGCCTGTTTAGATTGTCAAGTTCTTCTCTAAGAAGACGAACGACATTTGCTTGCTTATATTCCCACTGTTTTACAAGGTATAATAACTGAGACGAGCCCTTGTCTGTATAGTTAGTTAGCTCTATAAGATGTTGGGAATCAACTATAGTTGACTTCCCCGCAATTGTTACCTCCTCCAACATATCTTGGTCACCTCTTGGCTTTTCTACATTAAAGCGCTTTCCACTTCTTCATGCAATTAGATTGAAACGACCTACGAGTTGCTAGTAAGCCAAATACAACCTTCTAGAATCTAGAAGAGTGAATTTGAGCGGTAAAAGGCAAGAGTGAATACATTAAGGAAAAAGCCAGAATTGAGTAAAAACACGAGTGTGAGTGTTGATAATTTTCTTTGTGAGTGAACAAGTGAGGATTGTAGTGAGGATTCATTAATTTTGTTTAAAACATGTCTAGAAGCCCCGAACGTCGAATAATAAGTGACGAAGCATCCGACGCCGCCGGAGGTGGGGAAGGATTACAACCCCGAAGGAATGATCCCGAAGGGAGAAATCAGGATGTGCAAAAAGTATTGCAAGAAATCACACGTATGTTCAGATCAATCACTGAACGATTAGATCGAAGAGATGAAAGAAGACCTCGAGCAAACACCCCTCCAATTCCGAGAAGGGGACGAGAACAACCTTGGTTACGTAACAACGACGTCTATGAACCAAGCGAAGCCGATAGCAATCCGGCTTTTGAACAAGATGAACGAAGAGAAGGTCCACGAGTCCGTGAGCGACGATATCGAGAATGGGCCGATGACGATTTAAAGAACATTAAAATGGCGATTCTCGCTTTCAAGGGCGTCCGATCCTAAGCCTACCTTGAGTGGGAAAAGAAGGTGGAACTAATTTTCGATTGTCATAATTATTCGTAAAATAAGAAGGTGAAACTTGTCGCCATTGAATTTTCTCGACACGCCTCATTTGGTGGGATCAATTAACGACGAGTCGAAGACGGGATGGTGAACGCCAATATCCACATGGGCGGAAATGAAGCGCGCTAATGCGGAAAAGGTTCATCCCAACCTACTATCACCGCGAGTTGCATCAAAAGTTGCAAAGCCTAACCTGTGGTCACCAGGCGTAGAAGATTACTACAAGGAGATGGAAGTGGCCATGATCCGAGCCAATGTGGAAGAAGAACGAGAAGCCACCATGGCACGCTTTTAGCGCCGCCTCAATCGAGATATCGCAAATATTGTAGAATTACATCATTACATCGATATCATCGAAATAGTTCACATGGCTATAAAGGTTGAAAAAGCGGTGAAACGTAAAAGCTACGCCTAGAGCAAACCCCAATCATGCTTCAACATCGAAGTGGGGGCAAGTGACCAATAAACGTGACATACCAAACCGAGCCAAAGAAACAAATGGCGCACCCAAGTTTACTGCCGATCGGTGAAACGAGCAAAGGTAAAATGGAAGCTCTTCCAAATCGATTCCAGACATTAAGTGTTTCAAATGTTTGGGACGAGGACATATTGCAAGTCAATGTCCAAACCAAACACTATGTTTGTCCGAGATAATGGCGAGATTGAATCCGAAAGTGAAGAGGAAGATGATGCCAGTGAGACATCCCAAGATGAGGAAGAGATAGAACAAGCCGAAAGTGGAGAGATCTTGGTAGTAAAAAGGAGCCTTAGCTTACAAGGTGTCGAAAATGAGCAACAACGCGAAAACATCTTCCATACGCGTTGCCAAATACAAGGGAAGATTTGTTGCGTCATTATTGACGGAGGAAGCTGTACTAATGTGGCTAGCACCATATTGGTGGAGAAACTTGGATTGACTACCACAAAACATCCCCATCCGTATAAGCTACAATGGCTTAATGACGCGGGAGAACTTAAGGTCACAAAACAAGTTTTGGTTTCCTTTTCAATAGGGAAGTATCAAGATGAGGTTTTGTGCGATGTGGTTCCGATGCTAGCGGGACATCTCCTGCTTGGACGACCTTGGCAATTTGACAAGCGAGCAATCTATGACGGCTACACTAATCGGTACACTTTTAAATACTTGGGCCGGAACGTGACACTAGCTCCGTTAACACCCAAGCAAGTTTATGAGGATCAGTTGAAAATGAAGACATCAATAGAAAAATCAAAAGAAAGTGAGAGGAAAAATGAGAAAGAAAAGAATTTAAAAAAAAAGAGGGACAAGAAACTAAGTGATAAAATAAGAGAGTGTGAACAAAAAGAAGAGGAAACAAAGGAAGAAAAAGAAAATGCAAAAATGAGTGTTTTTGCAAAAGCAAGAGATATTCGAAAAGCTTTGTGTGTGAGACAACCGATGTATGTCTTACTATACAAGGAATCATTTTTGAACACTAACGACTTACCCAAGAATCTTCCTTCCTCTGTGTTGTCTCTGATTCAGGAATTCAAGGACATCTTTCCAGAAGAGATACCAAGTGGTTTACCACCCATTCGAGGTATAGAACACCAAATTGACATGGTGCCGGGAGCTTCACTGCCCAATCGACCTGCGTACCGGAGCAATCCCGACGAAACAAAAGAGCTCCAAAAGCAAACCACTGAATTGCTAGAAAAGGGATATATCCGAGAAAGCCTTAGTCCATGCGCGGTACCGGTGTTGCTAGTGCCAAAGAAAAATGGTTCTTGGCGGATGTGTGTAGATTGTCGCGCCATCAACAAGATTACCATCAAATACCGACACCCGATACCCCGACTCGATGACATGCTCGACGAGTTAAGTGGAGCTCAAATCTTTACAAAGATTGACCTCAAAAGTGGTTATCACCAAATTAGGATACGAGAAGGCGATGAGTGGAAAACGGCTTTCAAAACAAAGTTAGGTTTGTATGAATGGTTGGTAATGCCATTCGGACTTACAAACGCTCTGAGTACTTTTATGCGACTTATGAATCATGTTTTACGAGCTTTTATTGGCAAATCATGTGTTGTTTACTTTGATGACATATTAGTGTACAGCAAATCTTTGGAGGATCATCTCCAACATCTACGTGCGATCTTAGAAACACTGCGAAAAGAGGTATTGTACGCCAATCTCGAGAAATGTTCTTTTTGTATTGACAAAGTTATTTTCTTAGGCTACGTCGTAAGTGAAAATGGATTAGAGGTGGACCAAGAGAAGATTAGAGCAATCCAAGAATGGCCCCGTCCTACAACGGTTAGCCAAGTACGAAGTTTCCATGGGTTGGCTAGTTTTTACCGTCGATTTGTGCCCAACTTCAGCACGATAGCCGCTCCTTTAACGAGCGTGATCAAGAAGAATTCGGCTTTCCATTGGTCCGAGGAGCAAGAACGGTCTTTTAATGCCATTAAAGAATTTCTTGTTAAAGCTCCATTGTTAACCCTTCCGACTTTAGTAAAACTTTTGAAATTGAATGTGATGCATCGGTGTAGGGATCTGAGTCGTTCTAACTCGAATGGAAGACCGGTGGCATGATTTCAATGAGAAATTGAACGAGCTGCACTCAATACCCCGTGTATGACAAAGAGATGTACGCTCTAATAAGATCACTTGAAACGTGGCAACATTACTTGAGGCCGAAAGAGTTTGTTATTCATTCAGATCATGAAGCACTCAAGTACATTAAAGGTCAGCACAAGCTCAACAAACGACATGCAAAATGGATCGAGTATTTAGAATCATTTCCGTACGTAATTAAGTACAAGAAAGGTAAGGAAAATGTAGTAGCGGATGCGTTATCACGAAGGTACAATTTATTAACCTCTCTTGATTCTAAAGTACTTGGTTTTCATCATATTAAGGAATTGTATGCTAACGATGCTGATTTTGGCAATGTCTATAATGCTTGTGAAAGTGGTGCTTTTGATAAGTTTTACAGGCATGAAGGATTCCTTTTCAAGGAAAACAAGATTTGTATACCGCAAGGTTCTATACGAGACATGCTTGTGATAGAAGTACATAGTGGTGGCCTTATGGGTCACTTTGGAAAAGACAAAACATTATCCATTCTTCAAGAACATTTTTTTTGGCCAGGAATGAGCAAGGATGTTGAACGAATTTGTGAACGTTGCATTTCTTGCAAACAAGCCAAATCACGGGTCCAGCCTCACGGTTTATATACGCCCCTTCCTATTCCAGACACTCCGTGGGTCGACATTTCCATGGATTTCATCCTTGGATTACCAAGATCAAAAACCGGGAAGGACTCAATTTTTGTCGTAGTTGATCGTTTCTCTAAAATGTCCCATTTTATCCCTTGTTCTAAGACTGATGATGCTGTGCATATTGCAAACTTATTTTTTAAGGAAATCATACGATTGCATGGAGTTCAAGACGATCGATCCGATCGGACGTAAAATTCTTAAGTCACTTTTGGCGAACTCGGGAAAGTTAGGGACAAAACTACTATTCTCGACCACGTGTCATCCTCAAACGGATGGACAAACCGAAGTAGTGAACCGAGTCCTATCAACCTTGTTGCGGGCATTAGTGCAAAAAATCTCAAAACGTGGGAAGACTGCATCGCCCGACATCGAATTTGCTTACAATCGAAATTGTTTCATTCTCGCAACTAAATTTTCGCGCTTTTCGAGATTGTTTACGGGTTTAACCTCTCACTCCTCTTGATTTATTGCCATTGCCTTGAGATAAATTTATCCATTCTCGATGCTAGGAAAAAGGCGGAATACATAAAGGAGCCTGATCGAAAGGTGCACGAGAATATTGAAGCAAGAACCAAACAATACGTCCAACGAGCTAACAAAGGTCGTAGACGCATTCTCTTTGAACCAGGGACTGGGTTTGGGTTCATATGCGAAAAGAAAGGTTTCCCAAGCAAAGGCGATCTAAACTTCTTCCGAGGGGGGACGGTCCATTTCAAGTCATTGAACGCATAAATGACAACTCGTACAAATTGGACTTGCCAGGTGAATATAATGTGAGCGCGAGTTTTAATGTTTCTGATCTTTCTCCTTTCAATGTAGGTGATGATTCGAGGACGAATCAACTTAAAGAGGGAGGGGATGATACGAGCTCACCTACAACGCCTGTGACGGACGTCAACCATGACCCGATAAGGCTACCTAATGGGCCAATTACACGTTCCTGAGCCAAGCAATTCAAAGATGCCACAATGGTATTGGTGGCGCAAATTTGGAATGACCATAAAAGAGAGCCCAAAAACATGCTGAACTCATACAACTTATTTGAAGTTGAATATACTAGCTAGTCCGACTGCTAGTTTATTTAACACTTTAAATTACGCATGTTTTATTTTCAGTAATAACTTTATTTTCTTATTTCGTATTTGTTTGTTTAGATAGTACAAGTTTTTAATTAGTCTTTGTTGAAGTGATTATTAGTATGTTTAAGTTTTAATTATAATTGTGATATTTTATTGTGCTAAATTAAGAAGCTAATGGATTGATTAAATTGCTGCAGGATCAAATTACATTAAAGGCTAGCTATGTGGGAATTTGAAGGATGTGCGTACATGAGAAATGGAGCATAAAAAGAACTTTGCCTTTATAAACAAAGTGGACGGCAAAAACAATTGAGGAATTAGGCATGAGCTAGAAATATTAAAGAAATGTGGCATGAATGGTGGAGGAATAATAAATGAAAATAAGCACCACATGAAAAACTATAGAATAAATAATTAAGAGAATGTGCATGTGTGCTTGGTGTTGGACTGGCATTAATAAATAAAAGTGGGATTTGAAGAAGCCATGTGCTTATTGGAGCATTATAAGATTATGATGGACGGCTTGGAGGCTTATGATGGAATAAATAATTGAACTTAATACATAGTGGAGGGAAGTGAGTAACTTAGAATAAACAAAGTGATGGCATGAAGAACCATATGGACGGCAACTTGGGGGGGATTAATTGATAATTAAACAAAGCCATGGATTGCAAGCACTCAATCAATTGAAAGGCACAAGAATTAAATAAATATGGCTTGTTGACTTGAATTAAATAAATAATTGAGGAAGGCCACTTCATGAAGGTAATGGTGGGACGGCACTGCCACTTCTCTGGGATCAATTTTTCAAAAAAATCTTGGACACAAATTGAAGGCACCCACAAGAATTAAACAATTTCAGACTTGGTATTTTGACCATTCAGCTAGTAGCTATAAATAGGACGTTTATTTTCATTTGTAAGCACAACTTTGAATTTGAGTGAAAGAAAATTTTCTTTTGGTGAGTATTCACTCTCCTAATTCTCAAGGTTTGAATTGACTTATCTAGTTTTCTAGTGGCGTCGTTCTTTCCTTATTTTGAACTTATCATCCTTTCGAGTGTGGCGTTCATCTACCTATACCGTTGGTTCCTATCTCGCTAGATAGTGGGTCTCGGTTTTCATTCCAAAACTCATTCCATTAATTTGAAACTTATAAGATTCGGGTCTTTAATTTTTATTAAAGGTTCTTTCTTGTTTCAAATACGTATCCAAACTCATTCCATCAATTTGAAACTTATAAGATTCGGGTCTTTAATTTTTATTAAAGGTTCTTTCTTGTTTCAAATACGTATCCATCACCTATCTTGTATTTCAGAGATTTTATTTCTAATAAAATTATCCCTTTGTTAATTAAACGAGAAACTGTCTAATTTACGATCGGGCAACATTTACGATTCGCCTCCTAACCCGAGATGGACCGTTATCAAAACCCCTAGAATCGCATTAACTCGATCTATAGACTTCCATATTAGATTTCACCCTAATCAGGCAAAATCTTGTCACCCTATCTCTAGGCGTGCGATCAACTCCGCTTAATTATGCTAGATCTACTCTTAGGCAGGGACTTTTGCTCCTCCACCTAAGCACATCACACTTGAATTAATATCCCAGAAATATCAACACAAGGATTAAGAACACATAATTAAGAATAAGTCAAATATTTATCATATAGTTCAGCAAACGATAACAAGATTCATCTTAGGTTTCATCCCCCTCCGGTATCTGAGCGTTTAGTTCTTAATGATAATAAAAGAATACATCTTAAAAGAAAAGATAAAACAAAACATAAGAAATCCCTAAAACCCCCTGAAGGAATTGAAGGAGAGATCCTCCGTCTTGAGTATAATTCCGGCTTCTTGAGATGAATCAACTGGCTATCTTCGAGTAAATCTCTACAAATCTGCCCTCTTTGGCCTAGCAGGAAGCCCCCTAACTAAAGCCCTAGGTTCCCCCCTTTCAGGTCATTCTTAGGGCGTTTATATAGGCTTCTGAATATGTTTCTTTGCCCCTAAGTATCCTAATCCGAGTGAAACTCTTCTTTCTCACGGTAAGGACACGCCCATGGCACACGCCCGTGTAAGTCGTGGCCAGGCCTTGTTTGAACCTATTAAATTGGGCACGGTCGTATGGTCTTGGGCCCAGGCCGAGTGGATTTTGTGATATGGCCCATTTACTTTGTTTTGGGCTCGTTTTCCATTCTTTTCATCCTCTGGTGCTCTCCTGGGTATAAAACATGAAAACAAAGGATTAAGAGCACCAAATTACATAATTCAAGGCTTAAATCATCCAAAAGCATGCTAAATTTGGGCTTAAAATATGTTACTTTTATGGTTTATCAAATACCTCCACACTTAAGCTTTTGCTTGTCCTCAAGCAAAATTCTCAAGTTACAATTAAAACAAACTTCCTCAATTCATAAATTTTATCAATAATGTTTCATCATAATTCAAAGATAATTTATACATAGATAATTCAACTCAAAGAGTCCTAAAGATTCAAACACTCAAAGTCATACATTTATAGCCCTGAAAACGTTAGATGTTTCCCTTTATCTAAATAATTACCTCTAATTCGAAATCAACAAGAGTTGACATCCTCACTAAAGATTCACTCAAATCACTCGAAGTGTTTAAGGTTTAGAATTAAGCACTCAACAGTCCAACAAGAAAAGTTAATCCTATAGGCTTGTATGAAAATCAAATCTCCACCACTATAATATGATATGATACACAAATCAAAAGGTATTTGACAGGGTTGTAACGGGGCTTGGGTTAAAGGTGTGGATAAAGGCTGAATTAGACGGTTAGAATCGAGACTGACCTGACAAATTACCTAACTAGAAATATGACTACTCCTAAATAATTACAAAAATTGAAAATTTGTGATAATACGAGATTTTTCTTCGAGATTTAGAATTTACATGTATAAGCTCAGCTAACATAGAACTAATAATGAATATACTTCGATTTTTAAATACATAATAAAGGATATATTGAAATAGATAAAATAGTCAGGCAACTAATCAAATCAAATCTCGACATAAGGGTTGTCAAAAAGAATGGTGATAACAAATACAAAGGGTTTTGGGTTAATATTAGTGGGTGAGTCAATAAAAAGGGTTGTTAGGATCAACGTGGTTCACTAGGGGTTAATTGTGAAGGTAGGCCTTTAGTGGAGTGAGTGGGTTAAAACCTAGGTGCCTTTATCACCTCTGTATATCAAATCAAAGGTGTGGTCTCGACATGTATAATCGATGCAAGGTCTAGAATAACAAATCAATGTTGACACACTCATAATAAAAAGTGTGCACGAAAGAATGTATGCTTTAAAAGGCTCAAAATCTCAAAAAAATTATGGGTATTTGATATCAACCTCGTAAATTTCAAACTTCAAGGTAATAATTTGATTCAGGTAGACAACTTAGAAAATTTTAAATTTTGAAAAATAGACTTATCATGCTTGATTCTCTAGTATCCTTCAAATTTAATCATCAATGCACATTATCAATGACTTAATCCAAAACATATCAACAAAAATCATAAATCAGGGAAATTTCATTCTAATCATAATATGAGAAACTTTAATTTCGAACAAGGCATAATTTAGGGATTTTTAAATAATAATCTAGTTAACCCCCCACACTTAAGACGTACATTGCCCTCAATGTACAAAGATAGATAATATCATATTATAGGGAAATCAAAAGATAGGGAGAGAAGTGAAACTTCCTAAATCATGGATGAAATCCTTGGAGGATGTGAAAAATACGTTGGAGGTGTCGTCTTTTGGTGTGGTGGTTACTAACGAGCTCTGCGCTAGATGAAGAAATTGGGGGGATCGTGAAGAATTAGCCAGGAATTATTAAGACACATTTAAAATAAACTAATTATGTATTTAAGGAAAAAAAAAGCTAAAGGGAAAGAAAACAGAAAGTAAAATAAAATTAAAAGAAAAGATGAATGGACTGAGGGGTTCTTATTGTTGGATGGTTCGCGAGGTGGGAGTGATTTCTAAGGCTGCGTTGAGGCGGTGGTCGTGGTTCTAGTGTGATTCCCTAGTAGCCTGAAGAACCTAACACTAAGAAACTAAAATAAAATAAAATAAATTAAGCATAAGAGAGTTAAAGAGAAGGAAAATAAAGGAGAAGAGAAAAGTTAAACAAAAGCTAAATGGTCTCAAAGACCCTTGGCTTGTCGAGTGGATGAAGTGGCCGGCATGAACTTATGTAGATCAGTGTCCCTAAGGAAGACTGTTCTTGGATCCTTCCATCTTTTCGACATGGCCTTTGTGGAGATAAAGAGTGGGAAGAATAGTATGGGAGGTTAAAGATCTGAAAAAGGAAGGAAAAAGAAAATAATATGGTGGAAGGGGGATGGGGAGTAGGTTAGAGAAGGGAGGGGGTGGTCTAAATAAGATTTTGGGGCCTGGTACTTTCCCACGCCTGTGTACCATGGGCGTGGTGTGTCACACGGCCGTGTCGCATGGCCGTGTTGTGCTTTTGTTCGTTTCTCCCATGCCCATGGGTGAGGTGACACTCCCGTGTGTGATCTAACAGTGTCAACCACAGCCGCATCGCACGGCCGTGGCAGGGTAGTTGAGTCTGTGGCTTGAAAATTGATTCACTCTGACTCGTACCATCTCTGCCACGTTAGTACGGAGATTTGGTACATCCACACGACCATTGCCACGGTCGTGTGCAAGGTGTGTGGCTTATAAATCTGCGTTTTTGGTCAGTTTGCAGTTAAGTGCTATAAGGGAAGAATAAAATGAATAAGATAGAATGAAAAATGTAGAAATTAATGGGGTTAGAACTCGGTTTGCCTCCCGAGAAGCGCTCGTTTATAGTCTTAAGCTAGACTTTCCTCTCCTTTGTATATTCATGGTGGTTTGAGGAGTTGGAAGTCCTTCCTCGTGCCCGCAGTTTCATTATCATGATAGAGTTTAAGACGAGAAGCATTTATTTTCAAAGTGCTAAACATGGGATTACTTACCTCGACTGTTCCGTACGGAAAAACATCGATTACCTTGAAAGGGATTTCCTTGCTTGTGGTAGGATCAGGAGGGGATATTCGTGGGCCTGCTTTATCTAACATTACTTGATCTCCAATTTTGAACTTGTGTGTCTCATAGAGTGGCCTTGGTTCTGCTTCGTGTATCCCTAGTTCTTCTTTAAGATGCGTCTTCTCCTCTTCTAGTTCATCAATATGAATCCCTTGTTCCTTGCAAGTTATTTCCTTGTTGGCATAGGGTTTAGGATCGGACTCAGTTGTGCTCTTTTGTGGTGCTTCCTGAAAAGAAGGGTTAACCGAATGGTTATCAATAGAATTTACTTTCTCACCTTGATTGTTCAATGTCCTAGCTGAATCGAGGGCTTGAAGAGTGACTGTCTCCTCACCTACACAGAGTATGAGTTCACCTACGTCGACATCAATTTTAGTTCTGGCAGTTGCTAAAAATGGTCGTCTTAAAATTAGGGGGATCATGTTGTCCTCATCTATGACTAAAATGACGAAGTCTACTGGGAATACGAATTTATCAATTTTCACAAGTACATCTTCAATTATACCCCTAGGAACTCTAATAGTTTTATCAGCTAATTGAATACTCATCCTAGTTTGTTTGGGTTTCCCTAGACCTAGTTGTTTAAACAATTTGTAAAGCATGACATTTATGCTTGCCCCTAAATCAGCTAATGCATTATGAATAGATAAACTACCAATTAGGCACGGAATTGTAAAACTCCCTGGATCTTTTAATTTTCGTGGTAGTTTTTTTTTTTTTTTTTTTTGCAAAATTGCTGAGCATACTGCATTCAGTTCCACATGTGATTCCTCGCCAATCTTTTGCTTATTTGTCAATAGCTTCTTTAAAAATTTCCTGGAATCTGGCATTTGTGAAAGAGCTTCAAGAAACGGTAAGTTAATATGTAATTTCTTTAAAAGTTTAAGAAACTTACCGAACTATTCCTCTATGTCGTCTTTCTTTATTGCTTGGGGATATGGTATGCGAGGTTTGTACTCTTTGATTACCGGTTTTGACTTGTTATTGACCTCAACCATATCTTCTTCTACCACCTTCTTTTATTTTGAATTAGGCACGTCTAACCCTTCATTATCTTGAGCTGTTATGGCTTGAACTTGCTCCCTTGGGTTAGTCTCGGTGTTGCTCAGTAGTCTTCCCTGTGGTCTCTCAGAAATCTGCTTAGCAAGTTGCCCGATTTGATCCTTGAACTCCTATGACAATACGTCAAGTTTTTTTCTACCTTTTGGAAAAGTGTTTTTGAGGCTGCTATGAAATTTGTTAGCATCTCTTCAAGGTTCGCTTCTTTTCCTGTGGGTAGGGCTGTTATTGGAAGTTTTGGGATGGTTGTTGCCTTTGATTTCTTTGATCGCCCGTGAGAAATTGGGGTGGTTCTTCCAACCTGGATTATAAGTATTACTATAAGGGTTATTGTTAGATCAGAAATTGTTACCCATATAGTTCATCTGTTCGCTCTCCATGCCCTGTCTGTAGGATGGGTACTCAGGATTCGCCACTCCTTCACTTGTGTCGCACTGTATAACTGGATATGCCTGCGAAGAACCGTTTAAACCATCAAATTTTTTATGTAGCAATTTTACCTGATTTGATAGCGCGGTTACTGTATCGAGGTTGAAAACTTTGACTGCTTTGGCTGGCCTTGTCCTTGTAACTTGCCACTGATAGTTATTTAGTGACATCTCTTCTATAAACTTGTAGGCCGCTTCAGGAGTTTTATTGTTTAGGGTTCCACCGGCAGCTGAACCTATTAATTGCCTTGTTGAGGGGTTCACACTGTTGTAGAAGGTTTGCACCTGTAGCCACAAAGGCAATCCGTGGTATGGACACCTCCTTAACAAGTCTTTGTATCTCTCCCATGCATCATAAAGTGTCTCTGAATCCATGTGCACAAGAGAAGAGATATCATTCCTCAATTTGGCCGTTTTGGCCGATGGAAAATATTTTAATAAAATTTTTCGGTCATTTGGTCCCATGTAGTGATTGATCCTCGTGGAAGAGAATGTAACCACTGTCTGGCTTTATTCCTCAAAGAAAAGTGAAATAACCGAAGACGGATGGCATCATCAGAAACGCCATTTATCTTGAAGGTATCACAGAATTCTAGAAAATTCGCTAAGTGTGTGTTAGGATCCTCATCCTACAAACCATCAAACTGAACAAACTGTTGTATCATCTGTATAGTGTTAGGTTTCAGTTCAAAATTATTTGCAGCAATAGTAGGCCTAACAATACTAGACTCAGTTCCTGTTAAACTAGGTTTAGCATAATCATACATAGTGCGTGGAGCATGATGTTCGGCCATCTCTGGAGGTAGCGGATGATTTTCAGCCATCTCTTCTGTAGTATTAATTTCGGCTTCTTACTCTTCTTCTGTGTAGTTTAAGCTTCGCCTTATTTCTCTGCGATTTTTGGGAACGGTACCTTCAATATCACTGTCGTAAAGTAGGGGTCCTGTCGGGTTCCTTCTAGTCATAAACTAGAGGGACCTAAAAGGAAAAAAAGAAGGAAGAAAAATTTAGAAAAGTAGAAAAAAAATTGCAATAAAATAAATATAATATGGCTAAAGTAATAAAAATTAAGCGTTCTTAATATTTTAGTTCCCCTGCAATGGCGCCAAAAACTGATTGTTGTTTTATGCGATGTCAAAGTCTTAGAATTTATATAAAGAATGATCAAACTTGGAAACTAACTATGACAACGATTTGAGGCAAGCGTGTAACACCACTTACCCGTATTCAACGCCAGAATAGAGGATGAGGCATTACCAAAACACATACACTTGTGAACATATTAAACTGAATCATAAAATTTCATCCAAATTATACAAAATGAACTGCTAAATATTAAAGGCCAACACTTTAGGCCAAACCAATTAGGACATATACAAATGACTAAGTCCCTATACATGCCATAAACTTAAGAGGTTTGTATTCACTTTTACCCCACGATGATAGCTTGATAGTGTGATTACATCTCCGACGATCTCCAACTCGAGTTAGCATACAACCCTATAGGATATGGGAAACGAAGGGAAGTAAGCTACAAAGCTTAGTAAGTAAGTATGTAAATAATAAGAAATGGATTTAACATGTTTACAAAATAACACAATCATATCTACATTCAAATTCACTATTTATTCAAGTTTGGAGCAAGCTATCTATTCGAATCACAGTCACTAAATTATTTTTATCTAGAACTAGAAAACTCCAAATTAACATCTATAAATTTTTCCTGAAACTAGACTCATTTATCTTATTACAATAAAATTTTAAAAATTTTTGGTTTAGCCAATTAGTACAGTTTATTCTTCAAATTCTCCCGTATTCTGCTGTCTAACAATTCCAACCATTCTTCGCTAAAATTTAATTATCTTTTTGTAAAGAATTAAAATGATGTTCTAGTTTGTTTCTTCTAAAAAAATACTCATTAATTAATCTAAACATATAAATTATGTCCCAAAATTATTTTTGTAAAATTTTCAATTATTTTTCCAAATCAGAACAGGGGGATCTCAAAATCACTCTAAACTAGTCTCACAAATTTCTAAATATCTCAAAATACAAAATTTATTTGCTTTCTCTGTTTCTTTCATATGAAAATAGACTAAATAAGCTTTAATTTCATATCTTACTCAACTACTAATTCCATTTCTACCATTTTTGGTGATTTTTCAAAGTTACTCTACTGTTGTTGTCCAAAACTATTTTATTTTTAAATTTACTCTTTCATAATTTCACTTACTCCATTTCCTCTTATCGAAAGTTCGCTCAAATATCGGGCATATTGTTCATAAATTTTCACACTTATACCTGCACTTATCCATCACTTAGTCATATTCAATTACACTTAGTCGTTACATAGTCACATGTATTTTCACTTAGTCAATTTCCCATTGAACTCATCGGAAGAATAACAGATACACGGTGGCCTGCACATAGTACCACCCTTGTAGCCGAAGCTATCTAGTACACATAGTAGCCTGCACTTAGTACTACACATGTGACCAAAACCATCACTTACACATAGTGGCCTGCACTTAGTACCATACATGTGATCGAAACTATCGGGTACACATAGTAGCCTGCAATTAGTACTACACATGCGACCTATCCGTCTGGTACACGTAGTAGCCTGCACTTAGTACTACACACGTGACCTAAAACCTTCTTATAGCTCTCTTTTACACATACTGGCCTGCACTTAGTACCACACATGTGACCTAGCTACCTCATTCGTATCTTTTCTATTCTGAAGGTTCAACCAGGAATTCTCACTTTTCAACATTTTTCCAATTCATCCATAATCAATCACAATTCATAATTTGCATCAAGTAATTAATCCATATTCAACTATATCTCATATAATATAACCAAAATATTAAAACATAAATAAAAATAGCGTATTATTTACATACAAACTTACCTCGAAAGCAAAATCAGTGAAAATGACTTATTCGTCAATTTCTCGTTCTAATTCCAAGCCTCGTTTTCCTTAATCTATAACAACATATTGCACTTATTTAATTAATGTACTATTCAAAACAGTCCTTAACTCAACTTTTGCAAAATTACAATTTTACGCCTAAACTTTTACATATTTACACTTTTGCCCCAATACTCGAAAATTCAATTTAAGCCCTTATTCTTATGTTTTATAACATGCTGATCATTTTTCTCTTCTATGGAAACATCAAATTCTTACTCTAATATACACTTTTGAACATTAGGTATTTTTACCGATTATGTCGTTTTACTCGTTTTCACTTAAAATCGCTTAGTAAAAGTTGTTTAACATAATTTCAAGCTTCATAATCTACCATAAAACATCAAAATAAACACTTTTCACCTATGGGTAATTTTTCAAAGATGAACCCTAGCATGAATTATTGGTAGCATAAGCTAAATCGAACTGCCAGGACTCCAAAACTGTAAATAACTTTAAAAACGGGGCTAGAACGGACTTACCATGAGCTTGGAAAGTTGAGAAAACCCTAGTCATGTCTTCCCTTGGTAAATTTCATCCATATGGAGAAGATGGAAAAATTTGGCATTTTCATTTTGTTTTTAATTCATTTAATTTACAAAAGGACCAAAATGCCCTTACAAAAAAATATCTTATCTAACATATACCATATCCATTTTTGTCCAAACATTTAACCAATGGGCTAATTAGAATTTAAGAACCTCTACTTTAAAATTTCATAGCAATTTGACACCTCTAACTTCTAGAACTCAAGTTTTTCACTTTTTACAATTTAGTCCTTTTGACTAAATTGACTGGCCAAACGTCAAAATTTTCAAAAGAAATTTTCACGAAATCGTTCCATAAATTTTAGACCATAAAAATATAATAAAAATAATTTTTTTTACATCGGATTTGTGGTCCTAAAACCACTGTTCCGACTAGGCCCTAATTTGGGATGTTACAAAGCGCATCTATCGAACAATAGTATAGTTAAGGCAAGACCGGAATGTTCAACCCAAAGGAACCAAAAGTACTAATACTAACTCTCTTTTTATTATTTAGCCTAAGAATTAAGTGGATTTTTATCTAATCTGAAATTAACTAACTACTAAACTAAAGACTCAAAGACAAAGAAGAATGAATTTGAAGAATAACTTTTAAGGAAAAACCAACTGATTAGGACGACACCCAAGGAAGAATCCACCTAGACTTCAATTGTTGTCTAACTCTGAACCAGACGATTTATTCAGTTGACTTGATCCGTAAAATTCCCTAAGTTATATTAATCCCTCTCTCTTGATTCTAGGGGACTAACGTATAACCCTAGGTTGATTAATTGAAATCTCTTTCTAATTAAAACCCCTAGAATCGTATTAACTCGATCTATGGACTCCCATATTAGGTTTCACCCTAATCAGGCAAAATCTCGTCACTCTATCTCTAGGCGTGCGATCAACTCCGCTTAATTATGCTAGATCTACTCTTAGGCAGAGACTTTTGCTCCTCCACCTAAGCACATCACACTTGAATTAATATCCCAGAAATATCGACACAAGGATTAAGAACACATAATTAAGAACAAGTCAAATATTTATCATATAGTTCAGCAAACGATAACAAGATTCATCTTAGGTTTCATCTCCCTCCGATATCTAAGGGTTTAGTTCATAATGATAATAAAAGAATATATCTCAAAAGAAAAGATAAAACAAAACATAAGAAATCCCTAAAACCCCCTAAAGGAATTGAAGTAGAGATCCTCCGTCTTGAGTATAATTTCGGCTTCTTGAGATGAATCAACTGGCTATCTTCGAGTAAATCTCCACAAATCTGCCCTCTTTGGCCTAGCTGGACGACCCCTGACTAAAGCCTTGGGTTCCCCCCTTCAGGTCATACTTAAGGTGTTTATATAAGCTTCTGAATATGTTTCTTTGCCCCTAAGTATCCTAATACGAGTGAAATTCTTCTTTCTCACGGCAAGGACATGTCCATGGTACACTCCCGTGTAAGTCGTGGCCAGGCCATGTTCGAACCTATTGAATTGGGCACGGCCGTGTAGTCTTGGGCCCAGGCCGTGTGGATTTCGTGATATGGCCCATTTACTCTGTTTTGGGCCCATTTTCCGTTCTTTTCGTCCTCTGGTGCTCTCCTGGGTATAAAACATGAAAACAAAGGATTAAGAGCACCAAATTACATAATTCAAGGCTTAAATCATCCAAAAGCATGCTAGATGTGGGCTTAAAATATGTTGCTTTTACGGTTTATCAATGTCGTACACCTCTGTATTGGATTGAGCTCAGTGAAAGTAAGTTACACGGGGTCGATTTGATAAAAGATACAGAACATAAAGTGAAAGTCATCCGGGATAGTTTGAAAGCATCGTTCGATCGATAAAAGTCCTATGCAGACTTGAAACTAAAAGATATTGAATTTGAAATCGGAGAAAAATTTTCTTAAAAGTATCTCTGTGGAAGAAAGTACTCAGATTGGACGAAAAGGCAAATTGAGTCCGAGATTCATCGGGCCATATAAATCATCGAGCATGTTGGAGCTGTTGCATATAAGTTGTTATTGCCATCTGAGCTAGAAAGGATTCACAATGTATTCCATGTTTCGATGCTCCGTAAATATAGATCTGATCCGTCACACGTGATTACTCCGTCTGAGATTGAAATCCAATATGATATGACTTATGAAGAGAAATCGATCCGTATCTTAGCTCGTGAAGTAAAAGAGTTGAGAAACAAAAGAATTTTGTTAGTAAAAGTGTTATGGCATTGACACAGAATAGAAGAGGCAATGTGGGAGCCTAAAGATTCATTGAGACAGCAATATCCGTACCTATTTGACGATAAGATTTTCGGGGACAAAAATCCCTAAAGGGGGAGAATTGTAACAGTCCAGTTTAGACCCTAGTAGGAACAGTGGTTTCAGGACCACAAATCTGAGTCAGTGAAATATTTTAATATTATTTTCTGTATCGTTGATATGTGATTAAGCATGTGTTAAAGTTCCGTAAGTTAATTTTTCTGTCTGTGTGCTTAAGTTGACAACAGGATTGAATTGTATTAAAGAACCTATGTGTTGTGGCTATTAAAATAGGAGGCCTTATGAGGCAATTAAACCACTAATTAGTTAGTGGATAGACAAAGGACAAATATAACCTTAATGTATGTTTGTTTTAATTATTAAATGAAAGGTTAATAAGGTAAATATATTAATATGTATGTTATAATATGATAAAACATGAAAAACAATGGCTACATTCATTCATCTTTTGACCGAAAATTTAAAAGAAGAAGAAAAGAAAACACAATCTAGGTTTTGGCACTCCTGTGGCCAAAATTAAGGTATGTTTTGACTTTGGTTTTTAATGATTTTTATGATTTTGAGATTGTTTCTTAGTCTACTATCAAGCCCATGTTGTAATTTGAAAAATTGATGATGTTTATGAAATGTGCCATTGATGAAATAGTGAGCTTGGTGATGAGTTTAGGTGTTTAATGAAAGATATGTGTTAAATGAACATGTTTTGTTCTTGAATTTTTGATGGATTTAGCTAATTAGGGCTAAATTGTGAAAATAGCAATTTGAGGGAAATAATTGCGAATTTGATGAAATGTTTAGACTTGTATGAGATACATGGGCATTCGGCTAAGCATGGTTATATGGTAATTTTGTATATTTGATGTTATGAGAAAAATGGACTAAATTGATAAAATGTGCAAATGTGAGGGCTAAGTTGCAAATAGCCCTAAATATGTGTTTTTGGATTGAAATGAATATGTTGGTAAATAATAGGGTTAAATTTGAATATGTATAGATCAAGAACTGAAGAAAACGGACTTAGATCGCGGGAAAGCGAAGGTAGTTGAATAACCGAGTCCGAACAAATATCCGAATCCAAGGTAAGTTCATATACAAATAAATGTATTTGGTATTAAATTAAGTATGTTCTTATGACTATCCATATTAATGAATGTATATGAGATGTTGCAAACATGAATTCCGAGATAGAATCGACATAGCATTAATGTTCGAGACGTCTCGTCTGAACCTAGGAATAGATAGGATTAACTATGTCAAGACATAGGTGTCTGTTATGTTATATCATGTAAGACCACATCTGTGACGCTGGCATTGATTTGATATTTTGAGTAAGACCATGTCTGGGACGTTGGCATCGATATGAGATTTACGTGTAAGACCATGTCTGGGACATTGGCATTGTATTGATTCGTGTAAGACCCTGTCTAGGACAGTGGTATCTATATCTGATTACATGTAAGACCACGTCTGGGACGTTGGCATTGTACGACTATTCTGAGCACTCTGTGTAACCTATTAGATTCCGAACGGTTCAACGGGCAAATTTGAGATACGAACGATTATGCGATTGTATATCTGTTTCAGGTACGTTTGATATGTACACTAAGTGTATACGAAATGTAAGTATCTATATGAACTTACTAAGATGAATATGTGCAATGGAATGATGAAATGATCTGTGAAAATATGCTTAAATGAGCTATGTATATGTGGTATTTGAGTTGAAGAATGTGGTAGGATTTGGCTAAGCAAGTGAGCCAAAATCTATATGAGATGTATATGCTATGAGAACCATTATTGTTATTGTATCAATACGGTTATGTGCATTTTTATGTTAAGATTATTTGTATATGGCTTACTAAGCTTTTGAAAGCTTACTTTGTGTGTGTTTTCTCTGTTTTATAGATCGTCAAAGCTACTGAAGGCTCAGGGACAGTCAAGGATCGTCATCACACTATACAAACTCATTTTGGTACCTTGAAAATGTATATATATCTAAATATGGCATGTATAGGCTAGTCACTTTGAGTTATGTTTGAAATGTGTATATATATATAGCCATGAGATGTGGCTAGATAAATGTTGGTTATATGTTTGAATGATTATATTATATGATGCATGGTTTGGTATGGCTTGTTAGTTAATGAAATGGCCAAGATTATGGTAAGCTTATAAATACATTATGAGTTTGAATGTTTGAGTAAAGGAATGATCTTATGAAAGGTAAATGTAGATGAATCATGCTTGAATGTATATATGTTTTTAGTTGTGTAAATTGGCATGTTTGAAAATTAGATTGGATGCAAAGCTTTGTGGATTAGTTTGATATGTTTTTGGTTGTTAATTGTGCAAGAATTGAATTGGTGGCATTTTGGCCTTGCAAATGGCCTGTTTTGCATACGCGGTTGAGCCACATGGGCGTGCCTAGTGACCGTGGGATTAAGTCAGTAGCTAGCCCAAGCGTACACAGCCATGGCACACGGACGTGCCTGGTAGCCATGAGATTAAGTCAGTAGCTAGCATAATTTTACACAGCCATAGCACGGGTGTGTCTGGTGGCCATGTGGATAAGTCAGTATACATGCCCTAATTTGGCACGGCCAGGACACATGGGTGTGTCTAGTAGCCGTGGGAAGTACATGGCCTGGTCAGATGGGTGTGTGACTTTGATAGCTTCGGAAAAATCTTAAATTTTCGAGAATTTTTGTATGTATTCGGTTTAGTCCTAGCTCTACTCTAAAGCATGATTAAGGTCTCGTTGACCTATATAAGGAACACTTTGATTGAAATTAGTAAATTGTTTTTCTCAATGTCTATAAATGTTTTCGATCTGTCCGGTAACGCCTTTAACCCTAGTCTGGCGACTTAGGGGTGTTACAGTGTGAGAGTCTAGCTATACATGCCATATATATATTTGCGATAGTTTGATGATTCCTGACAGTTAAAAAAATGTGTTTTCGTATTGCAAATGGATCCCGATCGAGCTGTAGCTGATGATGTTGAGAGTAATGCGCCTGCTCCCGCTCAAGGGACAGCGCCGTCTAATTTTAGACTAGTTACTAGTGGTCAGGAAGGAGTGGCTAAACAAGCCTTCTTCCAAATGATGAACGAGTGGTTCACAGAGTTCGTTCGAATAAATCCGACTGCTCAACAACCTCCACCCCCTCAAGTTCCTATAGCGCCACAAGTTATAGACCTGATTCGATTGAGTAAACCTCCAGTTGATAAGATTCGTTAGTATGGGGCCGAAGAGTTCAAGGCCACAGTTGATGATGATGCCGAGCGAGCTGAATTCTAGCTTGAGAATGCCATTAGAGTGTTTGATGAATTATCATGTACTCTTGATGAATGCCTTAAGTGTGTTATTTCATTGTTGAGAGATACGGTGTATCATTGGTGGAAAACATTGATATTTGTGGTTCCGAGAGAATGAATCACCTAAGAATTTTTCCAAACTGAATTCCAGAAGAAATATAGCAATCAACGGTTTATAGATTAGAAACGCAAAGAGTTCTTTCAACTGAAACAGTGCCATATGTCTGTTATGGAATACGAGCAAGAATTTGTGAGATTGAGCCAGTATGCACGAGAATGTGTTTCGACATAAACTACTATGTGTAAATGATTCATTGAATGGTTGAATGAAGATATTAAACTTCTTGTCAGAATTGTTGACTTGACTGAATTTGTGGTATTGGTTGAAAGAGCTTGTAAAGCCGAGGAGCTTAGTAAAGAAAAGAGGAAAGCAGACTCAGAAGCTAGAGACGAGAGAAAAAGGTCGATGAGTAAGTCGTATCACTCTTAGTCAAAGAGATTCAGAGATACAACCAGTCGCTTAAATGCTTCGATTGGATATTCGAGTAGAGACCGTATTGGCAGTGTCAGAAACAATAAGCTTGAGTGTTGGCAGTGTGGGAGATGTCATATTGGTGAATGTTGGGGCAAGTATAATAATAGAGTTTGTTATAAATGTGGATCACGAGATCACCTTCGGGATTGCCCGGAGTTGGCTGAGAAAGATAATGCTCAGAGTGCGAGGCCGAGTAACACGGTAGCTAGGGGTAGACCACCCAAAAACACAGGAATTATGAGTGGTAGTCAGAGAGGAACAACTGATACAGCTGTGAGATCCGAGGCGAGAGCACCTGCCAGAGCCTACGCTATTCGCGCTCGCAAAGAAGCGTCATCTCTAGACATCATTACTAGTAGTTTCACTCTTTATAATACTTATGTGATTGCATTGATAGACCCAGGATCAACTCATTCATATATATGCATGAACTTAGTATCCAGTAAGACTTTGCCTATATAGTCTACTCAATTTGTAATTAGAGTATCGAACCCCTTAGGCAAGTGTGTTCTGGTTGACAAAGTGTGCAAGAATTGTCTGTTGATGTTTCGAGATATCAGTTTCTCGGTTGATCAAATGTTATTACCCTTTGATGAGTTTGATATAATTTTGGGTATGAATTGGTTAACATTGAATGATTCTATTGTGAATTGCAAACAGAAAACTATTGATTTGAGATGTCAGAATGATGAATTAATACGGACTGAGTCCAGTGATTTAAATAGGATACCGACCGTAATATCTTCAATGAAAACTCAGAATAATATGAAAAAAGGATGTGAAGCTTATCTTATGTATGTGATTGATACGAAAGTGACAGAAAAAGAAGTTAAATCTATGCCTGTGGTTCGTAAGTTCCCTGATGTGTTTCCTGGAGAATTACTGGAGAATTACCTCCGATACGAGAAGTTGAATTTGGGATTGAGTTAGTGCCGGGGATGACCCCTATCTCAATAGCTCTGTATAGAATGGCTCCGACAGAATTGAAAGAATTGAAGTCTCAGTTGCAAGAATTAACAGACAGAGGTTTCGCACAACCGAGCTTTTCTCTTTGGGGTACTCCTATTCTGTTTGTGAAAAAGAAAGATGGCACGATAAGAATGTGGATGATTACCGTCAGTTAAACAAGTGATTATTAAGAACAAATATCCTCTGCCCAGAACCGATGATTTGTTTGATCAGGTGAAACGAGCTACTGGGTTTTTGAAGATAGATCTGAGATCGGGATACTATCAGTTGTGAGTAAAGGTTCAGACATTCCGAAAAGTACTTTCAGAACAAGGTATGGGCATTATGAATTTTTAGTTATGCCTTTCGGACTAACAAATGCTCCTACTGTCTTTATGGACTTGATGAATAGAATTTTTAAACCGTATTTAGATCGATTTCTTGTTGTATTCATTGACGACATTTTGATTTATTTGCGTGATGAAATTGAGCATGCTGAACATTTCAAAATTGTGCTACAAACTCTGCGTGATAAGCAATTGTATGCAAAGTTTACTAAATGTGAGTTTTGGTTGCATGAAGTTGGGTTTTTGGGGCATATTGTGTCAGCATTCGGTATACGAGTTGATCCGAGCAAGATTTTAGCTATTTTAGAGTGGAATCCTTCGAAAAATGTGTCTAAAGTCCGTCATTTTTTGGGACTTGCTGGTTATTATCGACGGTTCATAAAAGGCTTTTCGATGATTGCAACTTCGTTGACGAGATTGCTTCAGAAAAATGTGAAATTTGAATGGTCTGAAAAGTGTCAGAAAAGCTTTGATCAGTTGAAAGCCCTTTTGACTGAAGCTCCAGTTTTGGTACAGCCAGAATTGGGTAAAGAGTTCATGATTTTTAGTGACGCTTCGTTGAACGGTCTGGGATGTGTTTTGATTCATGAAGGTAAAGTTATAGCTTATGCCTCGAGACAATTGAAACCGCATGAAAAGAATTATCCGACACACGACCTTGAGTTAGCTGCGATCGTTTTTGCTCTAAAAATTTGGCGCCACTATCTTTTCAGTGAGAAATGTCGTGTGTTTTTAGATCATAAAAGCCTAAAATATCTGATGACTCAGAAAGATTTGAATTTGCGATAGAGAAGATGGTTAGAACTGTTAAAAGACTACGAGCTTGTGATTGGTTATCATCCGGGAAAAGAAAATGTTGTTGCTGATGTTTTGAGTCGAAAATCGTTGTTTGCCTTACTTGCAATGAATGCTCATTTAGTTCTATCTGATGATGGTTCGGTTTTAGCTTAATTGAAAGCGAGACCGTTGTTCTTACAACAGATTTGTGATGCCTAAAATGTTGACAATGAAATGCTAGCGAAACGAGCTCAGTGTGATTTGAACTCTGATTCAGAATTTCAAGTTGATGATGATGATTGCCTGAGATTCTGAGATCGAATTTGTGTTTCGAGAAATCCAGAGTTGATTCAGTTAATTTTGAAAGATGCTCATAGCAGTCGCTTATCAGTTCATTCGGGAAGTACAAAGAGGTATAATGATTTGAAACAACTTTACTGGTGGCCTGGAATGAAAAGAGATATCTCTGATTTTGTTTTGAATGTTTGATCTGTTAGCAAGTTAAAGCTGAACATCAGGTGCCATCCGATTTGTTACAACCGCTTATGATTCCCAAGTGGAAATGGGATAGAGTGACGATGGATTTTGTTTCAGGTTTGCCCTTAACTCCGAGGAAGAAAGATGCAATCTGGGTTATAGTTAATAGATTGACAAAATCAGCTCATTTTATTCCAGTGAGAATGGATTATTCGCTTGATCAGTTAGCTGAGTTATACATTTCTACTATTGTGAGATTGCAGTTGGTGCCACTATCTATTGTGTCTGACAGAGATCTGAGGTTTACTTCGTAGCTTTGAAAGAAACTGCAAGAGGCTTTAGGTACGAAATTGCATTTTTTTACTGCTTTTCACCCGCAGAAGGATGGTCAATCCGAGCGAATTATTCAAATACTAGAGGATATGTTGAGATTTTGCATTCTTGAGTTTAAGAGTACGTGGGAGAAGTACCTACCATTGATTGAATTTGCATATAATAACAGTTTTCAGACGAGTTTGGAAATGGCACCGTACAAAGCTTTATATGGTATAAAATGCCGAACACCGTTATATTGGTCTGAACTTAGTGAGAATAAAATCCACATGATTGATTTGATCAAAGAGACTGAACAGAAAGTAAAAGTGATACGAAATAGTCTGAAAGTAGCGTCTGATCGACAAAAATCATACGCAAATTTGAAATGAAAAGATATTGAATTTGAGATCGGTGATAAACTATTTTTGCAGAAAAAGCAAATTGAGTCCGAGGTTTATCGGGCCGTATGAGATTTTTGAGTGTATTGGGTCGGTTGCTTATAGATTGTTGTTGCCACCTGAGCTAGAGAAGATTCATAATTTGTTTCACGTATCAATGCTTTGATGATACAGATCTGACCCATCATACATGATTGCCCCTACTGAAGTTGAGATTCAGTCCGATCTATCGTATAGCGAAGAACCAATTCGAATTTTGGCTCGTGAGATCAAAGAGTTGAGAAATAATAAAATTGCTTTAGTGAAAGTGTTGTGGCAAAGACACGGGGTTGAAGAGGCTACGTCTGAGCCTGAGGATGCTATGAGAGAGCAATAGCCGAATCTATTCAAGGTAAGATTTTCTGGGACGAAAATCCCTAAGGGGGAGAGTTGTAACAACCTGATTTTGACCTTAGTCAGAACAGTAGTTTCGAAACCACAAATCCTAGGTCAGAGAAATAATTTAATATTATTTTTTATGTTTATGGCATGTGATAAAGTATGTGTGAAAGTTTTGTGTGAAAATTTTATCGTTTGTGTGTTGATTTGTGAAAAGGACCTAATCGCTTAAAATACAAAAGCTGTGTGCTAGTAGTTAAAAGTGCTTATTTGATATGGTTCCTTAAATGAAAGGTCCTTATGTTGATATTGGATCATTGGTTTAATGAGTGGACATTTATGGACAACCATTAATTAATTTATAAGTTAAATATCCATGGGTAAAATGGAAATCATGTATTTATGTATATTAAAAAAAACAAAACCATTTTAATGTTCATCTTTCTCAAATCTCCAACCGAAAATAAGAAAATAGCTAGGGCTTGGAAGCTTTGAAACATTCGGCTACTTCAAGGCTCAATGTAAGTTCATTTTTGATGATTTTTATGTTTTTTTATTGTTGTTAAGTGTAGTAGCTATTCCATGTCACACTTTTTGAATTTGATAAAGATTTTAAGTTATGCCATTGATGAAATTGTGATCTTTGTAATGTTAGTTGATGAAAAATGAAATATATGTGTTGGGTTAACATGTCTTGTATTTGGATTTTTGATCAATTTGAGTATTATGGGCTACATTGTGAAAATGAGAAATTGAAGGACTAGAATGTGAAATAAATGAAATAAATGGGCTTAAATGAACTCCATGAAAATTCGGCTAAGCATGAAAAATGTGAAATTTTGTGTATTTTGTGATTTTGTGAAATGAGGACAATAATGCTAAAGTGTGAAACCCTAATTGTGTGTTTGTGAATTGAATTAAGTAAAGATGAGATTGAATGAGTTGAATTTGATATTATATAGATCAAGAAAAGAGAAATTTGGACCTAGATTGAGGCAAGAACAAAGTGCTCGATTGATCGACTAGTATCGTTGTTTCTACGTCTGAGGTAAGTTTGTGTATAATAAGTATTGTTTAAACAATGTTCATATGTGATGAAATTAATGGAAATGTGATTGTGGAGTTTGATAATGTGAAATGTGAGTTTGAAGATATGTGGCCTAAGTGTGCATAAATAGAATCGTTACAGTGATGAATGGCACTAAGTGTGCGAGATAAAGAAAGCATCGGCTGTATTATTTGGCACTACATGTGCGATACCGAGAAAAATTTGGTTTAATGTGATGGCACTAAGTGTGCAATATTATTATAGCTTCGGTTAATTAATTGGCACTAAGTGTGCGAGTTCATCAAACGTTTCAAGAGGATTGAATGAATTATGGCATCGAGCATTGAAGTGGTAAATGTGATAGACAAATATGTAAAGTACAGGTATGTACAGAACCTATGCGATTGATGATATTATGTATGAGATAGATGGAAGATTATGTGAATGAATGATGAAAAGAGTTGGATTGAGTAGCATTATAAATGCTTGTGTATGAACCTATAGATATGGAATGAAAGTAAGTAATAGCCTTGGATGAGATTGAGTAGTGATGTGAATTGAACTAAGTGTTAGTTTATTTTGCATATTGAATTTGAATTGTTGAGTTAATTGTGTTATATTACGAACTTACTAAGCTTTAAAGCTTACTATGTGAAGTTTTTCTTTGTTTTACAGTGGTATTTAAAGCTAGCTCGGATCCAGGGATCATCAGTGACTCAATCACACTACCGGACATCTATTTTGGTACCTTTTGATAGTTGTATTTATGGTATATGGCATGTATAGGCTAGTGAGGTTGTGGAATGTATTGAGATGTATAAATCTTGCCATGTGATATGGCTTGATAATGGATGAGAATTTGGATTGATTTTGGCTTATGTTTTGCCATGTGAAAATGATGTATGTGATGTGTATATATGGTCTTGTGTGAATGGCCATTATGGTATGCTTTAGTGAAAGAGAAATAGTATGTTTCATACTTGATTTGGTAGTTGAGATGGTGAATATATTGCATGTTTGAAACGGTTTGAAATAAGATGTAAATCATATGCTTTTGGTATGGAATTGTATATGGAAATGAATGAGGATATTGTAGCATGAATTTTGCATGTTTTGGTAGAGTATTGACCATTATTTGGGCATGATTTGAGTATAGAGTGATGCTTGTAGGAATAACCCTAAATGGGTGCCAATTTGGCTTTGTAAATTGCCTATAATTGCCCACATGGTTGAGCACACGGACGTGTGTCTCGACAATGTCCTTCAATGTCCCAATTCGAAGCATGTCAGACTTGCACACGGGCCAGAAACATGGGCGTGTGAATTGCCGTGTGATTCAAGTCAGTGTTGCACACGGGCCAGACACATGGACGTGTGACAGGCCGTGTGGCCCAAGTCAGTGTTGCACACGGGGTAAGACATGGTCTAAGGCATGGCCTTGTAAGGCACACGGCCTAGCCACAAGGGCGTGTGCCCTGTTTTAAAGAAAAAATTTTAAAGTTTTGTAAAAGTTTTAAATGTGATTGATTCAGTCCCGAACCACTTCTAAAGCATGTTTAAGGTCTCGTAGACCTTCTAAAGGGACTTTGTGTTATTGATTAACTATGATGTGTTGATGTGTAAGCAATGGTTGTTTAAATGTTATGATTTGATCGGTAATACCTCGTAACCCTAGTCCGGTAATGGATATGGGTTAAGGGTGTTACATTATGTTTTGAGCCTTTGAATTGGTGTAAGTGTATGTGTGAATAAGGGTCGCAAATGGCTTGGTAAATAGCCTTTATTTTGTCCACACGAGTAGACACACGGACGTGTGTCTAGATCGTGTGTGACACACGGTCTGCCCCACGGGCATGTTGATCACTGAAATCAGAGCTTTAAAATTTATAAAAGAATGATCGAACCTGGAAACTAACTCTGACAACGATTAAAGGCAAGTGTACCTATCGACCAGTAGTATAGCTTAGGCAAGACCGGATTGTCGAACCCAAAGGAACTAAAAGTATTAATACTAACTTTCTTTTTATTATTTAGCCTAAAATAAAGTGAAGTTGTTTTAATCTAAATTAACGACGACTAAGCTAAGGACACAAAGACAAAAAGAACGAATTGGGAAATAACTTGAAGAAAAACTCAATTGATCACGACGATACCCTCAGGAAGAATCCACCTAAACTTCACTTGCTATCTAACCCTGAATCATATGATTTAATTACTTAGCTTGATCCGTGAGACTCCCTAACGTATATTAAAACCTCTCTCGAGGTGAATAACATCTAACCCTAGGTTAATTAGTGGAACTCTCGTTCTCTTATAATAACCCCCTAGAATAGCAGTAAATCGATCTATGGATTCCCATATTAGGTTTCACTCTAATCCGGCAAAATCTCGTCACCTTTCTCTAGGCGTGTGATCAACTCCGCTTAATTACGCTAGATCTACTCTTAAGCAGGGTCTATTCTTCCTCCACCTAAGCACATCATATTTTGATTAAGCATGCATAATTAAGAACAAACTAAGTATTTATCATATAATTCAAAAATCAAATAACAAGATTCATCTAGGTTTCATCCCCTTCAGGTATCTTAGGGGTTTAGTTCATAATGAATAAAGAAAACATCTCAAGAGAAAAGATAAAACAAAACATAAGAAATCCCTAAAACTCCCTAAAGGAATTGAAGGAGAATTCCGCCATCTTGAGCATAATTCTAGCTTCTTGGGATGGATCAACTGGCTAACTTCGAGCGATTCCCACAATTCTGACCTTTCCGGCTTGGCTCCTTGGCCTAGCTGAACGCCCTCTCAAAGGTGGCACTTAGGGGATATATAGGCTCTTTGGAATACGATTCTTTCTCCCTAAGTATCCTTTTCCGAGTGAAATTGCTCTTTCCAGCGTCAGGGGCACAGCCATGGCACACGCCCGTGTGGATCGACTTGAAATCGTGTTTGGATTTCTAACTTGAGGCACGGTCGTGTAAGTCGAGGGTCAGGCCGTGCTTTAGGTAATCGGCGAGGCACGACCGTGTAGGATTTGGGCCAGGCCGTGTTGATTTTGTGATATGGCCCATTTACTCCGTTTTGGGCCCGTTTTGTGTTGTTTTCATCCTCGGGTGCTTTCCTGGGTATAAGACATGAAAAGAAAGGATTAAGAGCATTTTTTTATATGAAACAAAGGATAAATCATCCAAAAGCATGCTAAATGTGGGATTAAAATATGTTATAATTACGGTTTATCACATGTGTTCAGGCAGAGACAAGGGCATATGTCTCAGTCGTGTGTGCTACACGGCCGAGCACACGGCCGTGTGGCACAAGTCAGAGAGCACCCTAAATCGAACACGGTCCGAAGCACGGGCGTGTCCCTTGGACCACACGGGTGTGTGAGCCCTACATCAAGCAAAAATTTTCTAAGTTTTGTAAAAATTTCTTGAGATCTCGGTTTAGTCCCGAACCAGTTCCAAAGCATGTTCTGGGCCTCATAGGCTCGTATTAGGGACTTTATGATTGAGTATGAATAGTTTTAATTTGGATGCAAATTTATGACTCAAAATTGTATGTTTGCTTGTAGTATAAGTCCAGTAATACCTCGAGCCTTGTTCCGGCGTTGAATACGGGTAAGGGGTGTTACATGTCAGTTTAGGGTGCATTTTGATGCAGGATGGTAAGGTTGTGGCTTATGCTTCCCGGCAGCTTAAGGCATATGAGGGAAACTATCCGACGCATGATCTCGAGTTGGTTGTTGAAGTCTTTGTGTTGAAAATCTAGAAGCACTATCTGTATGGTGAGAGGTGTATCATCTACACAGATTACAAGAGCCTTAAGTATCTCGTCACTTAGAAGGAGTTGAATCTTAGGCAGCGACATTGGATTCAACTGTTCAAAGATTACGACTACACTATAGAGTACCACCATGGTAAGGCCGATACTCTCAGTCGAAAAGTGATGTCTGATTTGAGGGCGATGTTTGCTCGCCTTAGTCTGTTCGATGATGGGAGCCTGTTAGCCAAGTTACAAGTTAAGTCGACTTGGGTTGAACATATTAAAGATAAGCAGTTAGGGGATGAGACTCTAGGTGTGCGGTTCCGTCAGGTTGAGAGTGGTACTACTTCTAATTTTGGGTTAAATAATGATGGTGTGCTATGTTTCCAAGGGCGGATCTGTGTGCCAAATGATTCTGATTTGAAACAGTCGATTCTGAGAGAGGTGCATAGTAGCCCTTATGCTATCCATCCTGGTGGTAATAAGATGTATTGGGATCTCCGTGAACTGTATTGGTGGCCGAGTTTGAAGCGTGAGGTTACTAATTTCATTGCTCATTGTTTGACGTGCCAACAAGTTAAGGCCGAGCACCGATTGCCTTTAGGTTCCCTACAACCCGTTAAGATTCCCCTATGGAAATAGGAGCTTGTGACGATGGAATTCATTAGTGGGTTGCCCTTGACACCCACTAAGAAGGATTCTGTTTGGGTCATCGTGGATCGATTGACCAAGTCTGCTCACTTTATTTCGGTACAGACAGACTACTCTCTACAGAAGTTAGCAAAGCTCTATCTCCGAGATACTTAGGATGGATGGAGTTCCTGTGTCGATTATTTCTGATAGGAATCCTCGCAACCAAAATTCACATTTGCTAAACTTAGCATACAACTGTTTCTCGCGCAGATTTTATAGCACAATTCTCATATGTTCGGCATGCTACGTCTCATCACATGAGTATATTAAAATATCATTAATGAACATCACAACAAAACGATCCAAATACATTCTAAATATCCGATTCATCAGATCCATAAACACTGCAGGAGCATTTGTTAGTTTGAAAGGCATCACTAAGAATTCATAATGTCCGTACCTCGTTTTGAAAGTAGTTTTCGGTACATCTGAGTCTTTGACTCGTAGCTGGTAGTAGCCCGATCTCAAATCTACCTTAGAAAACACTATAGCTCCTCTCAGCTGATCAAACAAATCATCAATACGAGCCAATGGATATTTGTTCTTTATCGTCACTTTGTTCAACTATCGATAATCAATACACATTCTCATAGTGCCGTCTTTTTTTTCACAAACAACACAGGAGCACCCCAAGGCGAAAAACTCGGTCGTGCAAATCCTCTATCAGTCAACCCCTGCAACTAAGACTTCAACTCTTTCAATTCCATCGGTGCCATTCTATAAGAGGCTATTGAGATAGGAGTAGCTCCCAGCACAAATTCAATTCCAAATTCAACTTCTCATATTGGAGGCAATCACGGTAACCCTTAAGGAAACACATCTGGAAACTCACTAACCACAGGCACAGATTCAACTTTCTTTTTTGACACTTTTGTATCAATCACATATGCCCGATAGGCATCGCAACCCTTTCTCACATAGTTCATAGCTTTCATCGCGGATACAACAGCTGGTACTCCTTTCATATCACTGGATTCAATTCGAACTATCTCACCATTCTAACTTCTCAATTCAATACTCTTTCTTTTACAATTCACAATGGCATTATGCAGAGTGAGCCAATCCATACCCAGAATTATATCGAACTCATCAAATGGTAGCAAAATCAAATTAGCCGAAAAACAAACATCCCAAAACATCAACGGAGAGTTCTTGCACACTTTATCCACCAAGACACACATGCCTAAAGGGTTCGATACTCTAATCACAAATTCAGTAGACTTAACAGGTAGAGTCTTACTTGATACAAGGTTCGCACACACATACGAATGAGTGCATCCTGGATCTATCAATGCAATCACATCAGTATGAATTAGAGTAAATGTACCAGTGATGATGTCCGGAGATGAAGCTTCCTCTCGTGCTCATATAGCATAGGCTCGGGTAGGTGCTCTCGCCTCCAACCTCACAGCTGTATTGGTAGTCCTTCTCTGGTTTCCACTCACATTTCCGATGTTTCTGGGTGGCCTACCCCTAACCGTCACATTACTCAATCTCATATTCTGAACATTTTCTTCCTCAGCCATTTTTGGGCAATCTTGAATGAAGTGATCTCGTGATCCACATTTATAGCAAACTCTATTGTTGTACTTTCCCAAGCATTCTCCCACATGTCGCCTTCCACACTGTCTACACTCAGATTTGTTACTTTTGGAACTATCAACACTTGATTCTATTGGAGCTTGAGTTCTCGGACCAACACTTAGTCTTGCGCGGTCTCTATTCAGATGTCCAAATAAAGTATATGATCGGTTGCTTGTATCTCTAAATCTCTTCGTCGAATGTTGAGAAAACTTACTCATCGATCCTTTTTCTTTCATCTCGAGCTTCAAAATCGGCTTTCTTCTTTTCCTTACTGAGCTCCTCAGCTTTGCATGCTTTTTCGACTAACACAACAAATTTATTTATATCAAGCATCCCAACCAACAACTTAATGTTCTCATTCAATCCTTCTATGAAGCGTTTGCACATAGTAGCTTCGGTCAAAACACATTCCCGTGCATACTGGCTCAATCTCACAAATTCTCGCTCGTACCCAGTAACTGACAAACTGCCATGTTTTAGCTCTAGAAACTCTTTACGTATCTGATTAATGAATCGTTGACTGATATACTTCTTTCTGAACTCAACGTAAAAGAAATCCTAGGTAATTCTCTCTCTCGGAACTAGGGATGTCAACGTCTTCTACCAGTTATAAGCCATATCTCTCAACAATGAAACTGCACACTTAATGCATTCATCAAGGGTCAACGTCATCTCATCGAATACCCGAACTGATATACTTCTTTCTGAACTCAACTTGAAAGAAATCCCAGGTAATTCTCTCTCTCGGAACCACGGATATCAACGTCTTCCACCAGTTATAAGCCGTATCTTTCAACAATAAAACTGCACACTTAATGCATTCATCAGAGGTCAACGTCATCTCATCGAATACCCGAATTGTATTCTCGAGCCAAAACTCGGCTCACTCAGCATCGTCCTCAGCTGTGGCCCTGAATTCTTCAGCCCCGCACTTACGAATCTTATTCACAGGAGGTTTATTCAATCTGATCAGATATACAACTTGTGGCACAACAAGTACTTGTGGGGGTGGAGGTTGTAGAGCAGTCAAATTCGTTCGAAAGAACTCCGAAAACCACTCACTCATCATTCAGAAGAAGGCTTGCTTAGCCTCTCCTCCCTTACTACTTTCATTTGGCTTAGATATGGCCGGCGCTGTCCCTTAAGCGGGAGCAGGCGCGTTACTCTCTACATCGTCAGCAACTGCTCGATCGGAATCCATTCCTATACGAAAACACATTTATAACTATCATGATTCATCACACTATCACAATTTCATATATGGCATGTATAGCTAGACTCACACACGCTACGTTAGTCCTAGAATCGACTAAACTGTAGCTCTGATACCAATAAAATGTAACACCCTGTAACACCCCCAGACCCGGCCCAGACGTTAAGGCCAAATCTGATGATGTCACATCAAAAGAATATTTCAAAATGAGTTTGCTTATTTAAAACTTAAGTTTAAAGCTCAGGAACCCAAAATCTAAGCAACTTGTTAAGTAATGATAAAAGCCCATGTTTTAAGAAAATGCTCATATATTATAGGTATTTCAAAAACCATGTTTAAACTTTAGAAATTTATTCCCGCTTAACAATTAAACAGTTGAAAACATAAGGACACTTAAATATAAAGTCAAATTGGAGATACAAGGCCTTATTACAAATGAAATAATTAATAATAAGTCACTCGAAAACAAATAAACAAAAACTTCTAAGTATCTTGTAGTGTGGCCATCTCCGAGTCCTCTCCCAAGTCGAGCCGTCTACTAAGGGTCACTTGAAATATTTAATAAAAGGGTGTGAGTTTCGAAACTCGGTGTGTATGACCCTTGGTAATCCAATCAACATGTAATTATTACATTGGGCCTAAGCCCTAACAAAATCGATGGTCTTGGGCCTTAGCCCACAATGACCTTATATCATATCAGTATCACATGAATGCAATGCTCTCATCCCAAATCCAACCTTGCACTTAATTTCCCTTCCAACCCTACACTCCTGTGGGGATATAAATATTAACCCACACATCCCTACACTTCAAAGGTAGCACCAAAAACGGTACTACTCAAATGTTACAGCAAGGCTGCTAAGCATATAATGGGCTTAAAGCCACCGGTGGATCCACAGTCGTCAAGCGACTATGCGATCCTCACATATCTTCCTCCTTATCATCAAACCCACCCAAGTGCAACATGTATTCCAGGAATGCAACATACACATTTTCACACATTAAGCACTTAGGGGTATTTTAGTCATTTCACTACCTAGGGGTTTCCGTAAATATACCCTGCGGGGGTATTTTAGTAATTTTGCAAATTAGGGGTATGTTGGTAATTTTGTAAATCAGGGGTTTTTTGGTAATTTTGGAAATCAGGGGTATGTTGGTAATTTTGTAAACCAGGGGTATGTTGGTAATTTTGCAAATTAGGGGTATTTTGGTGATTTTGCAAATCAAGGGTATTTTGTTCCCTCTCGGGTTTTAGTTAGGAACTTTGGCCCATTAACAAGTCCTTGCGGCTAAAGTGAAAAGACACTATGCACCAGGTAGGATCCTAGAGAAGAGGAGGTAGGTCACTAGGACCGCTTAAGTACCAAGCTCTCCCTAGATCCAATCCTAGACATGCATATGTCCATTGCCACACTCTAACCTGGTGACTTGTCCACAGACATCTTTGATTATTAGATTAAGTTTTATGCGATTTAAGAATTTATCAGAACTAGGCCTATAGTCCACTAAAATCCTAGCACGCATTTTTAAAACCCCATAAAGCCCACTAGGCCCATTCATGTCCATATAACCCTTTAAACCCCATCATGTTTATATAACCCATTAGGCCCAATCTTATTCAAGTCATACAACCATAACAATCCATCATTCAATTTTCACATATCAACTCTTATCGATTTGGGCCCACGAGCTCGGCAGGCCCATTTAGCCCCTTTTGGCCCGGTCGGCCAAATAGTGGCCCGAGACTATGAGATTGTTCTCTTGGCCCCGGTAATCGTATCGGTGTCCCTACACGAATGTTTGCACGCTCGTGTGGTTGCCGGCGCCAACTTTTCAGCTTTTCAGCTTTTTCGGCATTTCAGCTTTTCAGTATTTCGGCTTTTGCCGATTTGTCGAGTGTGAAGTGTATGTACACACCTGGTTACTGCGACGTGCTACACTATCCTCAGCCTTAGCCATGTGCCACCAGTTCTAGTAGCCCTTCCTTAGCTACTATTCACGAATATCCCCTAGATCTGCACCCACACATATACTATCAAAAATCAAGTGACTCATATTCCACACAAGTCACCTCTATAAGCCACACTTACATTCGGCTACTTACTAATCCACAATTGAGACGAGTATACTTAGCACTTGCTAGCGATCCTTACCACGCTTGCGATCTTTGAACCCTACCCTTGTTAATACAAGGTTAACGATAAGAAAGAGTTAGATAGCCCTCCGGCTTTTACCAAAACACATTAAAGGAGGTTGACTAAGTACTTACCGAATCCAACCTTTGATCCTGCGGCCTAGATAGCTACTGAACGAGATCCGGCTTTTAAAACTTGATTAAGAGTAGATAACAGCAACTGATTTGTGATAGAGGAAAATAACAAGGAATCGGCAAAAAGATAAGGCTATCCGATTATAAGGGAGTATACGGCTTTCAGAGAAAGAAGAAGAACGCAACACCAATAGGGATTTCGGCAAAAAAGAATGATGGTTTTTCGGCAATGGAAGAAACACAATGAGGGGGAGAAAAGAAAAGTAATGGAAAACCCAAGGAACCTCTCAAAGGAATTCGGTAAAGAAAAGAAAGACTGACCTATTTGCAAAACTCTCCAAATGCTGAAAGCCACAATGAAAACTCGTAATACCCCCTAAAAGACCCAAAAACGACACTCATCTACCTTCCTAAGCTGAATTTATACACTTTCCACTTCCCAAAACGGCACCAACTCTTCACACTTCTCAACTCTTAACTATTCTCCCTGATAACTCATCAATCTCATCCTAAATTTTCTCCAAGATAAGCTCCTACAATCTCTCCATGACCATTCCCAACCTCTCATCCATCAGACTTTCACTGCAACACAAACTCTAGCCGTCCTGACAGCAAAATAAATACCCCAATAAAATACCATGCCACTACACGAACCTTGGACTCCCTTGCCTGCTAATGACGCCACCTCCTTGCTCCATATGTGGCGCCACTTTGCCACTACACCACAAGCCCTTTTGTGTCATTTTTCTTCTTTATTTATTTAAAAGGCCTACTAACTGAAGTCACGGTTCCCTTGGGGCTCAAACCAAAATTTTTCCTATACCCTTACTTGATCCCAAGACATCTCCAACACCCCTAGACAATCCAAATTCATTAACCCTCAAAGCCCACATGCCAATTGTCATTTTCTCGCTCACTTAAAAATTTTCTGAGACCCAAAGCCCAAAGCCCAATAGGCCAAATTCTACTAGGCCCAAATTCGGGGTGTTACACACCCCTAACACGAAACTGTCGTCGGAATAGGGTTAAGAGGCATTACCAAACAATCGGACAATATCACATCCATTTCACGACACAAAGTCAATCGTCAATCAAACGTATTCAAACACGAGCATATAGTCCCTTATCGAAGTCTACGAGACCTTAATCACATGCCAAAAAGGGGTCGGGACTAAACCGAACACTTACAAAAATTTTTAAAAATTTAAAATTTTTCAAAGTTGTCTAGGTTACACGCTCGTGTAGTCAGGCCGTGTACCCCACACGGCTACGAGACACTTCCATGTGTCCAGGCCGTGCTAAAATAGAGCATACATATTGACTTATCCCCACGACCACTAGATACATCCATGTGCCATGGCCGTGTGTTACTAGGCTAGCTACTGACTTGACCACACGGCCAACATGCACGCTCATGGGCCTCAGCCGTGTACCTTGTCCAAACACAACTAAAACTGATCCTTAAACTACACGGCAGAGACACACGCCGTGTCTCTTACCCATGTATACAAAATAGGCCATCTGCAAGGCCAATTTGCCACTCACACCAAGATCAACCAACAAGCTTTAATATAATACCAGTTCATGCTTTTAAATGCATTCAAATATACCATTTCATGCACCAAATAATCATCAACATTACCATCTACTTCCATGCCTAAAATCATCACAATAAGTCCATTCAAAGTAACAATTGTATATCTCAAAATATATATATCAAGCATTATGTAATTCATACCACAATTCATCTTCAAACCACATCTTTCATAATCCACAAAGTCATTAAATATACCACATTCATAACTCATTCATGAATTCAACATCATTCAACTTCCAAGCCAAATCACATGGCAAGGATTAAACATTTCAAGACATATCATAACTTCTAGCCTATACATGCCATATTTCAACTATATACATCTTTCCAAAACTACTAAAATAGCTTGCTGATAGTGTGATAGAGATGCTGACAATTCCCAGATTTGAACTAGCTTTACTGACACTGTAAAACAGAGAAACAAATCATACAGTAAGCTTTCAAAGCTTAGTAAGTTCGAAATACAATACAATTAATTCATTGAATCAAATCAATGTACACATTAAACCATGACATAGATAATTTACCAATGTCACACAAATTAAACCATATCCAATGCTCACTTAGCATTCCATTTATCTACTTTAAATTTCATCGACCACACAGGTTTCATATATACCTTTGCCAACACAAAGTTAGTCACTAACCATGCTACTCACCACTCGACTTTACATTTCGATCAACCTTTGCTATTCTCTTGCTTTATTCGCACATTTAGTGCCAATTTATAAATAAAATATATTTTTCATCGCACACTTAGTGCCAATACATTAAACCGAGCTTATATCGTTATCGCACACACAATGTCAATTCAATAAGCTGAAGCTTCCATCATCTCGCACACACAATGCCAATCATCTCTATCCCGTTTCTAATTTCGCACACTTAGTGCCCTCTAATTCAATTCAGCACATAGCATTTCTAATATCGTATTTATATAGATATTCATCCAATTCACATCACATAGAACATAAATTAACAACTTGTACTATATCCGAAGCTACCTCGGACGTCGAAATACCGAAACGGTCAATTAATCGAGCACTTTATCTTTGCCTCGATCTTGATCCGAACTTCTCCTTTCTTAGTCTATGCACATTCAAATTCAATCCATTCAATCACAATTTCATTCAATTTAGACCACACACACTTATTTAGGGCATTTTACAAAAAAGCCCTCACATTTTCACATTTCGACACTTTAGTCCCTATTTCACAAAATCATCAAATTCATATAATTTCTTTTCACACAAGCCTAGCCGAATTCTTCCCATGCTAATTCAAGCCCACACATTTCATTTGCTTCACATTTTAGTCCTTCAATTTACACTTTTCTCAATTTAACCCAAATTACTCAATTTCATCAAAAATCCAAACACAAACTATGTTAACCCAACACTAAGTTTTCATATATCACAAATTAACAACACAAATCTCACATACCCATCAATGGCACATCTCAAAATCACCATCAATTTCTAAAATTTAAGCATGGGTTAGCTAGAGCACGAAGCAACGATTACAAAAACGTAGAAATTATCAAAAACCAAAACCAGCACATACCTGAATTGAGCTTAACAAGTGTCAAAATTTCAAAAGCTTCAATGGTTATTCTCTTTTCTATTTTTCGGTGGAAAGATGGGTAGAAAAATGGCCATTTCAATGTTTTGTTTTGTTTTGTTATAAAATAACTTAATTATCAAATACCATCTTTGCCCTTAATGAAATGCTTATGAAATCATTTAAACTATGGACATATTTGTCCATCAACCACCCCACTACCAAATAATAGATTAATTTCCTTTTAAGGGCTTCACATTATAAAGACATCAACAGTTGAACACTTAACAATCAGTACACAGCATTTTACACTTTACGCGATTAAGTCCTTTTTCTTAATTTGGCATACAATTGGTAAAATTACCACACAGAATTTTCACACAGGCTATATCGCATGTAATCAACACCAAAAATAACATTAAAATATTATTCCAACCTCGAATTTCTCATCTTGAAACCACTATTCTGACTAAGGTCTAAACCGGGTTGTTACAACTCTCCCCCCTTAGGGATTTTCGTCCCCGAAAATCTTACCAATGAATAGGTGTGGATACTGCTCTCTCATAATGTTCTCAGGCTCCCACGTAGCCTCTTCCATTCCGTGTTTGTGCCACAACACTTTCACTAAAGATATTTTCTTATTTCTCAACTCTTTGGTCTCTCGTGTCAAAATTTGGATCGGTCTCACTATACGACAAATCTGGCTGAATTTCAACTTCAGTAGGAGCAATCACGTGAGACGGATCAGATCTATACCGTCGAAGTATTGATACATGAAACACATTATGAATCTTTTCTAACTCAAGAGGAAACATTAATCTATAAATAATTGGTCCAATTCTCTCGATGATTTCATACGGTTCAATGAACCTCGAACTTAGCTTGCCTTTTCGGCCAAATCGAAGTATTTTCTTCCATGGAGATACTTTGAAAAACACTTTATCGCCAACTTCGAATTCAATATCTTTTCGTTTCAAGTCTGCATAAGACTTCTGATGATCTAAGGATGCTTTCAAACTGTTACGAATCACTTTCACTTTCTGCTCAGTCTATTTTATAAGATCAACCCCGTGAATATTATTCTCACTCAGCTCAGTCCAATACAATGGAGTTCGACATTTTCGACCATAAAAAGCCTCATAAGGTGCCATTTTAATACTAGTTTGAAAACTGTTATTATACGCGAATTCAATTAACGGCAGATGTTTTTCCCACGTACTCTCAAACTCAAGTACATAACAACTGGACATATCTTCGAGAATTTGAATGATTCGCTTAGACTGACCATCCGTTTGTGGATGAAAAGCAGTACTAAAATGCAAAATTGTGCCTAAAGCATCTTGCAATTTCCTCCAAAATCGCGAGGTAAATCTCGGATCCCTGTCAGACACAATAGATAGTGGCACCCCGTGCAATCTCACAATCTCAACCATGTACAATTTAGCTAATCTACCAAGTGAATAATCTGTTCTAACCAGAACGAAATGAGCCGATTTTGTCAATCTGTCAACTATCATCCAGATTGCATCTTTCTTTCTCGGAGATAAAGGTAACCCCAACACAAAGTCCATCGTAATTCTCTCCCATTTCCACTCAAGAATCATGATCGGCTGTAACAAACCAGACGGAACCTGATGTTCAGCCTTAACTTGCTGACAAATTAAACATTTCGACACAAAGTTAGAGATGTCCCGTTTCATACCATGCCACCAATAAAATTGTTTCAAATCATTATACATTTTCGTACTCCCCGGGTGAACAGTCAAACAACTATTGTAAGCTTCGTTCAAAGTCATATGAATCAACTCTGAATTTCTCGAAACGCAAATACGATCTCTAAATCTCAGACAATCATCACTCTCAACTCGAAATTCTGAATCAAGATTCAATTCACATCGAGTGCGTTTAGCATTCATTTCAACATCACTTTTCTGGGCATCACAAATCTAACGTACAAACATCGGCTTTACCTTTAACTCAACCAAAATCGCACTATCATCACACAGATCTTTCTGAGCATTCATTGCTTGCAAAGCACATATAGACTTTCGGCTCAAAGCATCAGCTGCAACATTAACTTTACCCGGATGATAATCAATCACAAGTTCATAGTCTTTGAACAATTCTAACCATCTTCTCTATCTCAAATTCAATTCTTTCTGAGTCATCAAGTACTTCAAAATGTTATGATCAGTATAGATGTGACATTTCTCACCAAAAAGATAGTGACGCCAAATCTTCAATGCAAACACAATCACTACTAATTCAAGGTCATGTGTCAGATAGTTCTTTTCATATGGCTTTAGCTGCCTCAAAGCATATGCTATAACTTTGCCTTCTTGCATCAGCATACAGCCCAAACCATGAATTCTTTGCCCGATTCAAGCTGAACTAACACTGGAGCCTCTGTCAACAACGCCTTCAACTGATCGAAACTCTGCTGACACTTTTCTGACCATTTGAACTTAACATCTTTCTATAGCAACTCCGTCAACGGAGTCGCAATCATCGAGAACCCTTTCACAAATCGTCTATAATATCCCACTAGTCCCAAAAAACTACGGACTTCAAATACATTTCTCGGAGGCTTTCATTCCAAAATAGCTGAAATCTTACTCAGATCAACTTGTATTCCTGCAGCTGATACAATATGCCCTAGGAAACCAACCTCACGCAACCAAAATTCACATTTCCTAAACTTAGCATACAACTGTTTCTCACGCAGAGTTTGTAGCACAATTCTCATATGTTCGGCATGCTGCGTCTCATCGCATGAGTAGATCAAAATATCATCAATGAACATCACAACAAAACGAGCAAAATACGGTCTGAATATCCGATTCATCAGATCCATAAACACTGCATAAGCATTTGTTAGTCCGAAAGGCATCACTAAGAATTCATAATTTCCGTACCTCGTTCTGAAAACAGTTCTCGGTACATCTAATTCTTTGACTCGTAGCTGGTAGTAGCCCGATCTCAAATTTATCTTAGAAAACATTGTAGCTCCTCTCAGCTGATCAAACAAATCATCAATACAAGGTAACGGATATTTGTTCTTTATCGTCACTTTGTTCAACTATTGATAATCAATACACATTCTCATAGTGCCGTCTTTCTTTTTTCACAAACAACACAGGAGCATCCCAAGGCGAAAAACTCGGTTGTGCAAATCCTCTATCAGTCAACTCCTGCAACTGAGACTTCAACTCTTTCAATTCCATCGGTGCCATTCTATACAGGGCTATTGAGATAGGAGTAGTTCCCAGCACTAATTCAATTCCAAATTCAACTTCTTGTATTGCAGGTAATCGCGGTAACACTTCAGGAAACACATCTGAAAACTCACTAACCACAGGCACAGATTCAACTTTCTTTTCTGACACTTTTGTATCAATCACATATGCCAGATAGGCTTCGCAACCCTTTCTCACGTAGTTCATAGCTTTCACTGCGGATACAACAGCCGGTACTCCTTTCATATTACTGGATTCAGTTTGAACTATCTCACCATTCTGACTTCTCAATTCAATACTCTTTCTTTTACAATTCACAATGGCATTATGCAGATTGAGCCAATCCATACCCAGAATTATATCGAACTCACTGAATGGTAGCAACATCAAATTAGCCGAAAAACAAACATCCCGAAACATCAAAGGGCAGTTCTTGCACACTTTATCCACCAAGACACACTTGCCTAAGGGGTTCGATACTCTAATCACAAATTCAGTACACTCAACAGGTAGAGTCTTACTTAATACAAGGTTCACACACACATACGAGTGAGTAGATCCTGGATCTATCAATGCAATCACATCAGTATCAAATAGAGTAAATGTACCAGTGATAACATCTGGATGACGTCTGGAGATGACGCTTCCTCTCGTGCTCTTAGAGCATAGGCTCGGGCAGGTGCACTCGCCTCTGACCTCACAGCTGTATCAGTAGTCCCTCTCTGGCTTCCACTCACATTTCTGATGTTTCTAGGTGGTCTACCCCTAACCATCACATTACTCAATCTCATATTCTGAACATTTTCTTTCTCAACCATCTTTGGGCAGTCTCGAATGAAGTGATCTCGTGATCCACATTTATAGCAAACTCTACTGTTGTACTTGCCCAAGCATTCTCCCACATGTCGTCTTCCACACTGTCTACACTCAGGTTTGTTACTTTTTGCTCTATCAACACTTGATTCTATTGGAGCTTCAGTCCTCGGACCAATACTTAGTCTTGCGCAATGATGTCCAAATAAAGTATATGATCGGTTGCTTGTATCTCTAAATCTCTTCGTCGAATGTTGAGAAAACTTACTCATCAATCTTTTTCTTTCATCTCGAGCTTCAAAATCGACTTTCTTCTTTTCCTTACTGAGCTCCTCGACTTTGCATGCTTTTTCGACTAATACAACAAATTCTTTTATATCAAGTATCCCAACCAACAACTTAATATCCTCATTCATTCCTTCTATGAAGCGTATACACATAGTAGCTTCGGTCGAAACACATTCCCGTGCATACTGGCTCAATCTCACAAATTCCCGCTCGTACCCAATAACAGACAAACGACCATGTTTCAGCTCTAGAAACTCTTTACTTTCTGATCAATGAATCATTGACTGATATACTTCTTTCTGAACTCAACTTGAAAGAAATCCCAGATAATTCTCTCTCTCAGAACCATGGGTATCAAAGTCTTCCACCAGTTATAAGTCGTATCTCTCAACAATGAAACTGCACACTTAATGCATTCATCAGGGGTAAATGTCATCCCATCAAATACCCGAATTGTATTCTCGAGCCAGAACTCGGCTCGCTCAGCATCATCATCAGCTGTGGCCCTAAATTCTTCGGCCCCGTACTTATGAATCTTATCCATAGGAGGTTTACTCAATCAAATCAGATCTACAACTTGTGGCACAACAGGTACTTGTGGGGGTAGAGGTTATGGAGTAGCCGGATTCGTTTGAATGAACTCCGAAAACCACTCACTTATCATTTGAAAGAAGGCTTTCTTAGCCTCTCCTCCCTCACTACCTTCATTTGGCCTAAATATGGCCGGCACTGTCCCTTGAGCGGGAGCAGGCGCATTTCTCTCTACATCATCAGCAGCTGCTCGATCGGGATCCATTCCTATACGAAAACACATTTATGATTGTCAGGATTCATCACACTATCGCAATTTCATATATGGCATGTATAGCTAGACTCACACAAGCTACATTAGTCTGAGAATCGACTAAATCGTAGCTCTGATACCAATAAAATGTAACACCCCTAACCCAAAACCGTCACTGAAATAGGGTTAAGAGGCATTACCGAACAATTGGAATTTCACATCCATTTCACGATACAAAGTCAATCGTCAATCAAACGTATTCAATCACGAGTGTATAGTCCCTTATCGAGGTCTACGAGACCTTAATCACATGCTAGAAAAGGGTCGGGACTAAACCGAACACTTACAGTATTTTTAAAAATTTAAAAATTTTTCAAAGCTGTCTAGGTCACACGCCCGTGCAGTCAGGCCGTGTACCTCACACGGCTACCAGACACTCTCATATTTCCAGGCCGTGCTAACACAGAGCATACATACTGACATATCCCCACGGCCACCAGACACACCCGTGTGCCATGGCCGTGTGTTACTAGGCTAGCTACTGACTTGATCACACGGCCACCATGCACGCCCGTGGGCCTCAGCCGTGTACCCTGTCTAGACACAACTAAAAGTGATCCTTAAACCACACGACAGAGACACACGCCCATTTCTCTTAGCCATGTATGCCAAATAGGCAATTTGCAAGGCTAATTTGCAACTCACACCAAGATCAACCAACAAGCTTTAATACAATACCATTTCATGCTTTTAAATGCATTCAAACATACCATTTCTTGCACCAAATACTCATCAATATTACCATATACTTCCATGCCTAATATCATCATAATAAGTCCATTCAAAGTAACAATTGTATATCTCAAAATATATATATCAAGCATTATGTAATTCATGCCACAATTCATCTTCAAACCACATCTTTCATAATCCATAAAGTCATTAAATATACCACATTCATAGCTCATTCATGAATTCAACATCATTCAACTTTCAAGCCAAATCACATGGCAAGGATTAAACATTTTAAGACATATCATAACTTCTAGCCTATACATGCCATATTTGAACTATATACATCTTTCCAAAAGTATTAAAATAGCTTGCTGATAGTGTGATAGAGATGTTGACGATTCCCAGATCCAGACTAGCTTTACTAACACTGTAAGACAGAGAAACAAATCATATAGTAAGCTTTCAAAGCTTAGTAAGTTCGAAATACAATACAATTAATTCATTGAATCAAATCAATGTACACATTAAACCATGACATAGATAATTTACCAATGTCACACAAATTAAACCATATCCAATGCTCACTTAGCATTCCATTTATCTACTTTAAATTTCATCGACCACACAGGTTTCATATATACCTTTGCCAACACAAAGTTAGTCACTAACCATGCTACTCACCACTCGACTTTACATTTCGATCAACCTTTGCTATTCTCTTGCTTTATTCGCACACTCAGCTCCAATTTATAGATAAAATATATTTGTCATCGCACACTTAGTGCCAATACATTAAACCGAGCTTATATCGGTATCGCACACACAGTGCCAATTCAATAAGCCAAAGCTTCTATCATCTCACACACACAATGCCAATCATCTCTATCCCATTTCTAATTTCACACACTTAGTGCCCTCTAATTCAATTCAGCACATAGCATTTCTAATATTATGGTTATATAGATATTCATTCAATTCACATCACATAAAACATAAATTAACAACTTGTACTATATCCAAAGTTACCTCGGACGTCGAAATACCGAAACGGTCGATTAATTGAGCACTTTATCTTTGCCTCGATCTCGATCCGAAATTCTCCTTTCTTGGTCTATACACATTCAAATTCAATCCATTCAATCACAATTTCATTCAATTTAGTCCACACACACTTATTTAGGGCATTTTACAAAATAGCCCTCACATTTTCACATTTCGACACTTTAGTCCCTATTTCACAAAATCATCAAATTCATATAATTTCTTTTCACACAAGCCTAGCCGAATTCTTCCCATGCTAATTCAAGCCCACACATTTCATTTGCTTCAAATTTTAGTCCTTCAATTTACACTTTTCTCAATTTAACCGAAATTACTCAATTTCATCAAAAATCCAAACATAAATTATGTTAACCCAACACTAAGTTTTCATATATCACCAATTAACAACACAAAGCTCACATACTCATCAATGCGCCTCTCAAAATCAACATCAATTTCTAAAATTTAAGAATGGGTTTGCTAGAGCACGAAGCAACGATTACAAAAATGTAGAAATTATCAAAAACCAAAACCAACACATACCTCAATTGAGCTTAGCAAGTGCCGAAATTTCAAAAGCTTCAATGGCTATTCTCTTTTCTATTTTTCAGTGGAAATATGGATAGAAAAATGGCCATTTCAATATTTTGTTTTGTTTTTTTATAAAATAACTTAATTGTCAAATACCATCTTTGCCCTTAATGAAATGCTTATGAAATCATTTAAACTATGGACATATTTGTCCATCAACCACCCCACTACCAAATAATGGATTAATTGCCTTTTAAGGGCTACACATTATAAAGACATCAACAATTGAACACTTAACAATCAGCATACGGCATTTTACACTTTACGTGATTAAGTTTTTTTCTTAATTCGGCACACAATCGATAAAATTACCACAGAATTTTCACACAGGCTATATCACATATAATCAACACCAAAAATAACATTAAAATATTATTCGAACCTCGAATTTGTGGTCTCAAAACCTGTAATATCCCGGGTTAGGGGCTATTTTGTGTTGCATGATATTGCATGTGTTTAGTGTGCTGTGTTGCTATTTCGGTGTTTTCGGGGTTTAATGGTAGGCTAGGAGTAAGCCTGAGTAGGTAGAAAAATTTTAGTTTTTAAGCTTTGAGTCAGGGGAGCTAATGGAGCTGAGGGATGTGTAGTTTATGTTGTGTTTCTGAGCACAAAAGAGGAGCTGGTGGAGTGGCAAAGCATGCGCCACATGGGGGAGCTTGATGTGGCGTCATCTTCAGGAGAGGGAGGTCCAGTGTTCGAGCTGCAGAGTTCCCCTTTTGGCTTCTTTTTTTGGACGGCATGGGGGAAAGAGTTTGTGGCAGTTCAAACTCTGCCTAAGACTAAGTCTTCCCATTTGAATGTTAGGTGGGGAGTGAGTTTAGGAAGTTGACTAATTCAACCTTTTTGAATTAGTGGATGTGAGGGAATGGGGGGATTGAGGCCGAATCTTAAGGGGAGTTTTGGGGGGGGAGTGACGGCTTGGTATTGTGGGTGTGTTAGTGCCGAAATTCATTTTGGAGTTTTGGTGTTTTCGGTCAAAATCTTTAGAAGCAAATTCTCTCTTTGTGCCTTACCAAAGCCGAAAGTTTTAGCACTTGCCGAATTGTTCTTTGCTTATTTCTTTTGTTTCTAATTTTCCTTGCTAGCCGAATGTCAATGTCACCTTGAAGACACATCCGTGGCTTGATTTCTTTCACTTTTGCTTTTGGCCGAACCTAGCATTCCTCTTGCATTCTTTTTCTTTTTTCTCTTTGAAACTCTACTAGCCGAATATTCACCTCCTCATCTTCTTTTCTTTTGTCCATTGTAGTCGAATTCTCCATTTCTTTTCTCCTTTCTTTTTGTGCGAAACTCTACTCATTTGCAATCTTTTCTCTCCTTTACACTAAAGCCGAATTTAAGGATATTAAAACACTTGTAGCCGAATATTCTCCCCTTCTCCTAGTAGTCTCCCTTGGCCGAATCTTTGGTGGTTCTCTCCTAGTGTGGTTAGCCGAATCTTTGTTGGTAGGTAAGGGGTAAGTGATTAGTTATTGTTAGTTCAATCTTATGATTTCGATCAAGACAAAGGTGGTTTGGGATTAATTATGTTTTTGTTAGGTGTTGGCCGATTATCAGAACAATCACTGTTGATTCGGGTTTGGTAGGAAACCAAACATTTGCAAGGTAAGGGTGATTCGACAAACCCTTTTTGGTCTATATGGTGTTGGCCGAATGGTCTTAGTGTCTAACCCTGTGTTGGCCGATTGTTATAGGAGTCAGATTCGAGGGACTTAGCATTCGTTCTCGTTGGGATTTCTAGACTCGTAGTTATCAGGTGTGTAACTAACACACTAGTACTTAGTAATATTATTAATAAACCGTTTTGCCTGTTAAAATTATAACAGTATGATGGACAAGTGAATACCCAAAATGGGGTATGTGGACGATTCTGTAAGTTGTTCTATTATGAGTACTATTAATAAAGTATAATATCATGACCTATGTTTTGTATGTATGTTATGAGAGACTGCTTGGTATGTTGGCATGATATGCATGACTTGCATGAGATGCATGATACATGAGTATGGTATGTTGATGGGTGATATGAGATGAGGGAGCAGTGATATTTTGTGCTGACGAGCACCAGTGCTTTGGTAGCACACTTTGTGACTTTGGGTCACAGAGGTTTGGCACCTCCAGAGGTTTGGTACCTCGTCTCGTCGTCCCCCTGGCTCGGTACCACAGTGGGTTGGCCCCACAGATGATTATACGGGATTGACGCCAGTGTTTTGGTAACACACGATGGGTTGGCCCCATCAACAGATTTGTGACTACGGTCACCAGTGCTTTGGTAGCACATTGTGTCTTTGGGACACCAGTGGTTTGGCACCACATTGCGACTTGTCCCTGTGGTTTGACCACCGTGGGTTGGCCCCACTTGAGCTATGGGATCGTCTGCTAGTGTTTTGGTAACACACGATGGGTTGGCCCCATCTTCGGATTTGTGACTTCGGTCACCAGTGCTTTGGTAGCACAATTGTGTCTTTGGGACACCAGTGGTTTGGGACCACATTGATGGATAATGTGTCTTTGGGACACCGGTGTTTTGGTAACACATTGTGACTATACGTCACCGGTGGTTTGGCACCACCCGGTGGTTTGGTACCACACGGGGTAGAAAAGGTGTATGGATGGTTAGGATCGGGTTGCATTAATTATGTTGCTATGTATGATGTGTGTTAGCATGTGGTTTTTATCGGGAGCGGGATTTACACATCGAGTCACTCGACTCACCCTCTCCTTTGACATTTCAGTGACTCGTGAGACGCGGACTTGGAGCCGGGATGGACTCTGGTGCACATGCCATGCTCTAATAAAAGCTTTGCTCAGTTTATTGCATTTGGGTACTTTAGTTTATTTATTTTTATTTGGGTTTATCTTGGATTTGTAAAAGCTTTCTAAGATGTGCCTTATGATGTCTATATTTTTACATTAGATTTTAATATGCTGTAACGGAAATAACTTGGTACAAAATTTATTAAAATTGGAAAGACGACGTTTTCAAACCAACAAAGCGATATGTTTTTGAACTATACCATCGGGTATCACACCGTTTTCATAATTGAATGAAAAACAATCGGACTCAAACTTGAAACCAAAAATTTTTCTAAGACTTAATATTCAACCACTCGTTTTCAAAAAAGAAAAAAAAGTTTTATCAAGTCTATTTAGTACAAATTCGAAATTTTCAAATACGTTTTCCCTCGTAGCATACCAGATTCGGTCGTGGTGTTTGGACCGGGTTTGGGGTGTTACAATTGTGGTATCAGAGCTAAGTTCAAAAGCTCGGCTGTGGGCTTGAGGCCCAAATTGTTTTCAAAAGTTTGTTTTAAGTGTTTTTGGGTTGAATACATGGTTTACAAGGCATGGCACCGAGTCTCCGGCACCAGTTCGCCCAGGTAAGTAATTCTAAACTCTTCTGTGAATTATTATCTGTAGAAGGGTAGGTGATATGGAACGTAGTTAGATTTATAGGACTTGAACCCTAGGATTAGATCACTCAAACACTCGAACTAAAGCATAAGACTTAAAGCACTAAACCAATCTATGACTCAGCCACGGGGCTAGGGTGTGGTAACTCCCGTACGCATGTCTAGGAGAGGATCCGGAAGAGCTTGGTATTTAAGCAGTCCTCGTGACTCACCTCCTCTTCGCAGGTATCCCACCTGGTGCGTAGCTCGAGTTCACCCTGACCAAGAAGGCTCGGTCATAGACTTAACCTAACGACTAAAACCCGAAAAGGGAATTAGCCATGTTTTCGAAAATACAACAACAACCCTAATGTTTTCAAACTTTTTGCAATACACTCTTTCAAAACCGAAAATGTCACATTTACAACAATTTTACTTGAAAAACCCTGATTTATGGAAAATTACAAAAATGCCCTTAGGGGTAAATTTACTAAAATGCCCTTGGTTTATGAAATATCAACTCAATGATTTTTGCCCAAAATTTCAATGATGTTACGAAATACAAACACTCTGTTTTATAAAATATCAATCGAAAATTTTGATTTTGGAAAATTTACGAAAACGCCCTCAGTTTGTGGAAATTACTAAAATACCCCTGGTTTCCAAAACGAAGTATTTTACAAAATTTTCAAAGAACACTCTCAAATTTTTGGAATTTCAAATTGACCAGGTTTACAAAAGTTTTAAAATATCGTTTATTACGAAAACACCTGTAGGAAAATGACGAAAATACCACTTGGGCTAGAATGGGCGACAATGTCCAAGAGTGAGTAGGTAGGGAAGGCTTAAGGAATGAATGTATAATCTCTTTTGGGTGAATAGGATAGAAGATGAAACCTTGGTTGCTCGAAAGAACCCTGAATAAACTCTATCCATAAAATTTCTTTGCGGTTAAGAAAAGTGGAACGTTACTAATGCATAAAAATCTTTTAATCGTAAACGTAGATCGTTAGACATGAGCACTCGAGGCGGACGTGGTCGTAATACTCGTGGTAGAGGTAGGGTAGAATGACGGTTTCGAACCCGTAGGATCCGGTCAAGGGTCGAGAAAATGAGATGCTTGGTTCCGCCACCGGTGGAGGTGGTGAGTTCCGAGGATCGATCGAGATGATGTAGTGTCACAGCGATCTTTGCGGGTGTTGGAAAGGGTAGTGGTGTAAGTGGTGGTGTGGGAGTTAGGAAATGCATTCTGAGAGGCTCGGGCTAATGGGGCCGAATTTTTCCGAGGTGTATCGGGTGTTGCTCCTAGCACTGCTGAGTATTGGCTGGAGGCAACTGAGCGGATCATGGGACGATCTGGACTTGACGACTGAGGAGAAGTTGAAGGGCATTGTATCGCTTCTCCGGGATGAGTCATACCAGTGGTGGCTCACGGTTCGGGACAGTGTGGCAGCTGAGGATCTGACTTGGGATTATTTTAGAGCTGCATATCAAAAGAAGTACATCGGGGCTAGTTACATCGACTCCCAGCGAAAGGCATTTCTGAGACTTGTTCAGGGGAGTAAATCTGTTGCTGAGTACGAGGCTGAGTTCCTGAAGCTGAGTAGGTATGCCAGGGGCATTGTAGCCACTGAGCATGAAAGGTGTGTTCGTTTCGAGGATGGGCTTCGAGACGAGTTGAGGCTGCTGATTGCTCCACAGCAGGAGCGCGAGTTTGCTGTCTTAGTCGAGAAGGCTAAGGTAGCCGAAGGTGTTAAGGAATCAGTGAGACAGAGCATGGACAGGAGTAGGCTTAAGAGGAGCTTTGGGCCTTCGGGATCGTCTGGCAATCCGCAAAAGAGGGCTAGACCGAGTGGACAGAATCAGTCTGCTAGATTCGTTGTCGCGAAAGCGAGGACCGCCGCAGATGTAATCGATGTGGGAAATCTCATTGGGGTGGCTATTGGACTGGTGGAAAAGGTTGCTTCGAGTGTGGTTCTCTGGATCATCGCATTAGGGACTGTCCGCGTAGGATGGCCAGGATTCAGTCTGAGAGTCAGGGCCGTAATCAGTTCAGAGGTAATGGACCGCCACCACAGAGGGGCCGTGGTAATGGCAGAGGTGGTAATGGATTTGGTCGAGGTCGTGGAGCAGCCGGGCGAGGTGCGGGTAGTTACGAGGCACGACACTGGTCCAGTGTATGCGACTAGGCGCCGCGAGGAGCGGCGACGACCGGACGTAATCACCAAGACGTTTTTGATTTTTGGTTCTCCTATACCGCTTTAATTGACTTGGGTTCCACGATTCGTATGTTGCTAGTAGTATAGTTGAGACCATGGACTTAGACTCGAGATATCTTCTAGACGGATGACCGCATTTTAGCCCTCTAGGTCACTCTGTAGTGGTAGATAAGTTGTATAAGGATGTACCCCTAGAACTCCAAGGGGTCATTTTTGCTGCTGATCTGATGGAACTGCCGTTTGAGGAGTTCGATCTGATTCTTGGGATGGACCTGTTTGGTGAAGTACCGAGGCCAAAGTGGATTGCGCGCTAAGCGCATGGTTCTATCGACGGATAAGGGAGATGAAGTGATTATGATAGGTAATAGGAGAGATTACTTATCCAATGTAGTGTCGGCATTAAAAGCTGTAAAGATGGTCAGGAAGGGCTGGGAAGCGTATGTGGTTCATGTGTATGCCTTAGAGGCTAAAGAGTCCATTGTTGAAAAGGTTAAATCATTGTTAAGGAATTTGTTGATGTGTTTCGGAGGAGCTTAGGGTTTGCCACCGGATCGTGAGGTAGAGTTTGGGATAGATCTGCTACTGTGGATCGCGCCGAGTGTCTATTGCTCCATATAGGATGGCACCAAAGGAATTGGTGGAGCTTAAGGCTCTCAGTCGGAGTTGTTGGATCGAGGTTTCATTAGGCCAAGTGTTTCACCGTGGGGAGCGCCGGTATTATTCGTCAAGAAGAAGGACGGTTCGATGCGGATGTGTATCGATTACCGCCAATTGAATAAGCTGACGATTAAAAACAAGTATCCGTTACCACGGATAGATGACTTGTTTGATCAGCTGAAAGGTGCATCGGTGTTTTCGAAGATCGATTTGAGGTCCAGGTACCATCGGTTGAAAGTTAAGGAAGCGGATATCCATAAGACGGCGTTTCGGACTCGCACGGGCACTACGAATTCCTGGTAATGCCGTTCGGGCTGACTAACGCTCCGGCAGCTTTTATGGATATGATGAATAGGGTGTTTCAGCAGTATCTAGACCATTTCGTCGTGGTTTTTATTGACGATATTTTGGTATATTCAAGGTCGGAGGAAGAGAATGATGCACACTTAAGAGTGGTGTTGCAAATTTTGAGGGAGAAGCAACTCTATGCTAAGTTCAGTAAGTTCGAGTTCTGGCTTGGGGAAGTGACGTTTTTGGGTCATGTAGTATCAGCTGAGGGGATTAGAGTAGATCCTCGGAAGGTTGAGGCGGTTTTGGATTGGAAGCCTCCTAAGTCAGTTGCTGAGATTCGGAGTTTCCTAGGTTTGGCAGGATACTACCGAAGGTTTGTTGAGGGTTTCTCGTTAATTGCAGCACCGATGACTAAGCTGTTAAGGAAGGGAGTTCCGTTTGTTTGGACTGAGAAACAGCAGGAGAGTTTTGATAAGTTGAAGAAGATCTTGACAGAGGCTCCTGTGTTGATTCAACCTGAGGCTGGTAAGGAATTCACAGTGTACTGCGACACATCACATACGGGATTGGGTTGTGTGTTGATGCAGGAGGGTAAGGTAGTGGCTTACGCTTCTCGGCAGCTGAGGCCACACGAGGTCAACTATCCGACGCACGACTTGGAGCTAGCAGCTGTGGTCTTCGCTCTAAAAATCTGGAGGCACTACTTATACGGGGAGAAGTCAATCGTCTACACAGATCATAAGAGTCTGAAGTATCTACTGACTCAGAAGGATCTGAATTTGAGACAGCGTAGATGGGTTGAGTTGCTCAAGGACTACGACTGTTCAATTGAATATCATCCGGGCAAGGCTAACGTGGTGGCAGACGCGTTGAGCCGTAGGGTTGTTTCAGACTTAAGAGCTTTGTTTGCCCATTTGAGTTTGTATGACGACGGGAGTATTCTGGCAGAGCTGCAGGTTAAGCCTACTTGGGTTGAGCAGATCAAAGAGAAACAATTGGAGGATGAGGTTCTGAGTGCGCGAAGGTTACAAGTGCAGAATGGTGGTTTGGAGGGTTACAGCTTGTCTAATGATGAGGTTCTGTGTTTTCAAGGAAAGGCTTGTATGCCCAAAGATGTTGAGTTGAGGCAGAGGATTCTTCAGGACGCACATAGCAGTCCTTATGCTATGCATCCTGGAGGTAGCAAAATGTATAGGGATCTTAAAGAGCAGTTTTGGTGGCCTGGCTTGAAGAAAGAGGTGACAGAGTTTGTTGGGAAGTGTCTGACTTGTCAGCAGGTCAAGGCTGAACATCAGTTGCCGTCGGGTTTGCTTCAGCCTGTGAAGATTCCTCAGTGGAAATGGGAAAGGATAACTATGGATTTCGTCAGTGGTTTACCGCCACGCCAAGCAAGAAAGATTCATTTAGTTATTGTGGACCGCTTGACTAAGTCGGCCCATTTCATTCGGTGAGAGTGGACTATTCACTTGTGAGGTTGGCGAAGCTTTATGTATCAGAGATAGTGAGGCTACACGGCGTTCCAGTTTCGATAATCTCAGATAGGGATCCGAGGTTCACGTCAAGGTTCTGGAGAGCATTGCATCAGGCTCTGGGTACGCGCTTGGATTTCAGCACGGCTTTTCACCCGCAGTCTGACGGGCAATCAGAAAGGGTCATTCAAATCTTGGAAGACATGTTGAGAGGTTGTGTTCGGACTTTGAGGCGGTTGGGATGAGTTTCTCGCCGTTGGCGAAGTTCGCCTATAACAACGATTACTAAGCGAGCATTAAGATGGCACCATATGAGGTCAGATGGTAGGAAGTGTCGCTCACCTACTTGTTGGACGAGTTAGGTGAACGTCGATTGTTGGGACCCGAGTTGGTTGCTGAGACAGAAGACAAGGTTAGGTTGATTCAGTCTCGTTTGAAGGAAGCGTCGGACCGGCAAAAGTCTTATGCCGATCTTAAACGAAGAGATATAGAGTTCGCGGTAGGAGATCGTGTTTTCTTAAAGGTCTCGCCTTGGAAGAAGGTCTTGAGATTTGGCGTAAAAGGCAAGCTAAGTCCGAGGTTTATTGGGCCGTATAAGGTATTGAGACGAGTTGGACCGATGGCGATCGCTTGAGTTGCAGTGAGCTTAGTCGATTCACGATGTTTTTCACGTGTCGATGCTTCTTGAGGTATCGTTCGAGATCCATCTCATGTAGTAGCGATGGAGGAGATCGAGGTAAATCCAGATATGACCATAGAGGAAGAACCGGTGCGATTCTTGATCGGGAAGTGAAGGTTCTCGCGTAGAAAGTCCGTGCCTTTGGTTAAGGTTCTTTGGCGGAATCATGGCGTGGAAGAAGCCACGTGGGAACCCGAGGATACGATGAGACAAAGAATACCCGCAACTCTTTTGACTGTAATTTGAGGTAGAAATTATTTTAAGGGGTAGAAGCTGTAATATCCCGGGTTAGGGGCTATTTTGTGTTGCATGATATTGCATGTGTTTAGTGTCTTTGTGTTGCTATTTCGGTGTTTTCGGGGTTTAATGGTAGGCTAGGAGTAAGCTTTGAGTAGGTAGAAAAATTTTAGTTTTTAAGCTTTGAGTCAGGAGTGATGGAGTGAGGATGTGTAGTTTATGTTGTGTTTCGAGCACAAAAGAGAGCTGGTGGAGTGGCAAAGCATGCGCCACATGGGGAGCTTGATGTGGCGTCATCTTGAGGAGAGGAGGTCCAGTGTTCGAGCTGCAGAGTTCCCCTTTGGCTTCTTTTTGGACGGCATGGGGAAAGAGTTTGTGGCGCTTCAAACTCGCCTAAGACTAAGTCTTCCCATTTGAATGTTAGGTGGGGAGTGAGTTTAGGAAGTTGACTAATTCAACCTTTTTGAATTAGTGGATGTGAGGGAATGGGGGGATTGAGGCCGAATCTTAGGGGGAGTTTTGGGGGGGGAGTGACGGCTTGGTATTGTGGGTGTGTTAGTGCCGAAATTCATTTTGGAGTTTTGGTGTTTTCGGTCAAAATCTTTAGAAGCAAATTCTCTCTTTGTGCCTTACCAAAGCCGAAAGTTTTAGCACTTGCCGAATTGTTCTTTGCTTATTTCTTTTGTTTCTAATTTTCCTTGCTAGCCGAATGTCAATGTCACCTTGAAGACACATCCGTGGCTTGATTTCTTTCACTTTTGCTTTTGGCCGAACCTAGCATTCCTCTTGCATTCTTTTTCTTTTTCTCTTTTGAAACTCTACTAGCCGAATATTCACCTCCTCATCTTCTTTTCTTTTGTCCATTGTAGTCGAATTCTCCATTTCTTTTCTCCTTTCTTTTTGTGCCGAAACTCTACTCATTTGCAATCTTTTTTCTCCTTTACACTAAAGCCGAATTTAAGGATATTAAAACACTTGTAGCCGAATATTCTCTCCCTTCTCCTAGTAGTCTCCTTGGCCGAATCTTTGGTGGTTCTCTCCTAGTGTGGTTAGCCGAATCTTTGTTGGTAGGTAAGGGTAAGTGATTAGTTATTGTTAGTTCAATCTTATGATTTCGATCAAGACAAAGGTGGTTTGGGATTAATTATGTTTTTGTTAGGTGTTGGCCGATTATCAGAACAATCACTGTTGATTCGGGTTTGGTAGGAAACCAAACATTTGCAAGGTAAGGGTGATTCGACAAACCCTTTTTGGTCTATATGGTGTTGGCCGAGAATGGTCTTAGTGTCTAACCCCGTGTTGGCGATTGTTATAGGAGTCAGATTCGAGGGACTTAGCATTCGTTCTCGTTGGGATTTCTAGACTCGTAGTTATCAGGTGTGTAACTAACACACTAGTACTTAGTAATATTATTAATAAACCGTTTTGCCTGTTAAAATTATAACAGTATGATGGACAAGTGAATACCCAAAATGGGGTATGTGGACGATTCGGGTAAGTTGTTCTATTATGAGTACTATTAATAAAGTATAATATCATGACCTATGTTTTGTATGTATGTTATGAGAGAGATCGCTTGGTATGTTGGCATGATATGCATGACTTGCATGAGATGCATGATACATGAGTATGGTATGTTGATGGGTGATATGAGATGAGGGAGCAGTGATATTTTGTGCTGACGAGCACCAGTGCTTTGGTAGCACACTTTGTGACTTTGGGTCACCAGAGGTTTGGCACCTCCAGAGGTTTGGTACCTCGCCTCGTCCCAAGTGGCTCGGTACCACACGTGGGTTGGCCCCACAGATGATTATACGGGATTGACGCCAGTGTTTTGGTAACACACGATGGGTTGGCCCCATCAACAGATTTGTGACTACGGTCACCAGTGCTTTGGTAGCACATTGTGTCTTTGGGACACCAGTGGTTTGGCACCACATTGCGACTTGTCCCTGTGGTTTGACCACCGTGGGTTGGCCCCACTTGAGCTATGGGATCGTCTGCTAGTGTTTTGGTAACACACGATGGGTTGGCCCCATCTTCGGATTTGTGACTTCGGTCACCAGTGCTTTGGTAGCACAATTGTGTCTTTGGGACACCAGTGGTTTGGGACCACATTGATGGATAATGTGTCTTTGGGACACCAGTGTTTTGGTAACACATTGTGACTATACGTCACCAGTGGTTTGGCACCACCAGTGGTTTGGTACCACACGGGGTAGAAAAGGTGTATGGATGGTTAGGATCGGGTTGCATTAATTATGTTGCTATGTATGATGTGTGTTAGCATGTGGTTTTTATCGGGAGCGGGATTTACACACTGAGTCACTCGACTCACCCTCTCCTTTGACATTTCAGGTGACTCGTAGACGCGGACTTGGAGCCGGGATGGACTCGGGGTGCACATGCCATGCTCTAATAAAAGCTTTGCTCAGTTTATTGCATTTGGGTACTTTAGTTTATTTATTTTTATTTGGGTTTATCTTGGATTTGTAAAAGCTTTCTAAGATGTGCCTTATGATGTCTATATTTTTACATTAGATTTTAATATGCTGTAACGGAAATAACTTGGTACAAAATTTATTAAAATTGGAAAGACGACGTTTTCAAACCAACAAAGCGATATGTTTTTGAACTATACCATCGGGTATCACACCGTTTTCATAATTGAATGAAAAACAATCGGACTCAAACTTGAAACCAAAAATTTTTCTAAGACTTAATATTCAACCACTCGTTTTCAAAAAAGAAAAAAAAGTTTTATCAAGTCTATTTAGTACAAATTCGAAATTTTCAAATACGTTTTCCCTCGTAGCATACCAGATTCGGTCGTGGTGTTTGGACCGGGTTTGGGGTGTTACAAAACCATTATTCCGACTAGGGTCTAAACTAGGCTGTTACATTTTCACCTCCTCTTCCTTATCATGATTTTGTTTTCGTTTTCCTACCTCCTATCTATTTTTCGTACATCGCTATTTCGGTGCTCAGTGTGCATTCTGGTAAGTTGGTTGGTGTGATTTCTATTCTGATTAGTGAATCTTTGGTTAATGGGATTTGTTTGGTGTTTAGGAGTCAATCAAGGGACTGAAGGTTTCCAATTGAGGCTTTAAGTGTGCGAAATTTCGGTTGCTCTTTCGAAGGTAAGAACTTTGACAGATTAAAAGGTTGTTATGTTGATGTAGTTCGGTTTAGTATCGATTTAAGCGACTAATTTGGTGGTTTTTGGTCAAGTTTAGGTGTTTTGTGACTCGGGGTGGTTTCACATCAAATAATACCAGGTGTGTACCGAAACGCAAAAAATGAGGTTTCAGCAAAAGTCAAAAACCTGTTCTATCGATGCCACACGAGTGTGTGGTCACCCGTGTGGTAGGCCATGTGCGAGAACACGATCGTGTGGTTAACGAAGGCATGGCCATACGCAGCACACGCTGTGTGGTGGCTCAAGTGTGGCCATGTGGGCCACACGAGTTAGGTCGAGTTGGTCGTGTGGGCCTACACAGGCAAGGCCAATCTAGGCGTGTAGGCCTACACGGGTATGTGGGCCCAAATTTCTAAAATTTCTACTAGAGTCGTACGGGTCGTCTCAATCGACTGTAGGCCTACCGTAGGGTCGGTAAAGGCTAACTAAACCCCAAAACTGTAGATCTAATAGACTGATAATCTGTTCTGAGTATGATAATGCCATGCATATCTGATTATTTTGATATCTGTACAAAACATGTTGATCATATCTAGTATGTTATTCTGTATCTATTTTGTATGTGATTGTGGGGTGGGTTTTCTATTGATGGAGGAAGTGTTTTGTATGGTGACCATCACCTAATATCTGGCAGCTTGGCTGCACTATATCTGATACTTGTCGTAACGACACAACATAGTGTGTAGGGATGAGTGGGTGTTCTTAACCCCACATGGTGTGTTAGGATGGTTAGAGATGGTGTGTAAAGGATGGGGGTAGAATTTTGATTATCTGATTCTGTTTTCTGTATCTGTATCTGAAATGGGCCTGAGCCCGAATCTAAATTTGTATCGATTTTTGACTGAGTATATGATTGCATGCTTAATTATGTTGGGTTACACACTGAGTTTACGTAAACTCACATATATTGTCTGTTTTGTCAGGTAATCTACAGTCTTAGGCAGATCAGTGTGGCAAATACTCAGCGGTGACCACTTTATCGTAAAACTGATAAAACTTAGAAATTTTAGGTTTATATTAAAGTTTGGACTTATTTGAGAGTTGTAAATTTTGGGGACTCTCTGGACTATTTGATTTTAACTTGATTTTGAAATTTACTTGCTCGGTATACTTTTCATGCTTGACAAAACTGATTTATGGAAACGAACTTTACGCTAATAAGAGGTTTTCTAAAATATGAATCGGATTTCTAAAATGTACTGGTTTTATATAACTTCCGTTGTAATAAGTGTTTAGCAAATGAACTGGTTAAATAAATGTTCCCTGAAATAAACCTGAAGGAATGTGAGTTTTAATAGTGAATAGTTAATTATATCAATTTGTTTGCAAACCCATTCTTTATGACACATCCGAATTAGGCCATAACGTCTAGGTCGAGTTTGGGCTGTTACAGAAAGTGATCCTTCCGAGTGGCTTTGTTCAATTTTTTATAGTCAATACAAATTCTCCAACCAGTGACCGTTCTCTTCGGTATTAACTTATTTCGTTCATTCTTAACAATCATGATTCCACCCTTCTTTGGTACACACTGTATTGAACTTACCCATGAATTATCTAAGATGGGGTAGATAATCCCCGCACCAAACCATTTGATAACTTCCTTTCGAACTACCTTTTTCATGATAGGATTGAGTCTCCTTTGCCTATCAATTCTAGCTCGCTCACCCTCCTCTAAGATAATTTTATGCATACAAAAAGAAGGGTTTATTCCTCGAATATCAGCTATGGTCCAGCCAATCGCCTTTTTAAATTTCTTTAAAACTTTGATCAACTGGTCCTCTTGATGTTCTGTTAGTTCTATTGCAATAATCACAGGCAAAGTAGAATTTTTACCCTAAATAAATGTATTTCAAATGAGAAGGAAATACCTTAAGTTTGAGTTTGGGTGGTTCATTTGTTGACAACTTTTTCCAACTCTAATGGTTCAACTGAGTTAGTTGAACATAGTTCCTTGGATTGGCTTCCATCAAGGCTATATTTTCATTACCTTCTTAATCTTCTAATGGCTCAGACCCTAAGGTGTTCTCCAATGGGTCTGCACAAAACTATTCTCCCATTCAATAGAAACTAAGGCTGTTAACTCCTCCATCACTAAGCATTCCTTCGTCGGATCGGGAAACTTCATTGCTTTAAGAACATTAAATGTTACCTGATCATCTTGAACTCTCATGGTGAGTTCGCCTTTTTGTACATCTATTAATGTTCTTCCTGTGGCTAGGAAAGGTCTTCCTAGGATGATCGGCACTTTTTTATCTACTTCAGAATCTAAGACAATGAAATCAGCAGGAAAAATATTCTTATCTACTCTTACCAAAACATCCTCGATCTTTCCTTTGGGGTATGCTAAAGATCGATCTGCCAATTAGAATGTCATAGTTGTGGGTCTTACTTCACCTATTCCAAACAGCTTGAAAATAGATTTGGGCATCAAGTTGATGCTTGCTCCTAAGTCGCACAAAGCTTTACCACAATAAGATTCTCTAATATTACAGGGTATAGTAAAGCTTCTGGGGTCCTTCAATTTCGGAGGTAGTTTGTTCTGTAAGAACACACTGCACTCCTTTGTTAAGGCTACAGTCTCATACTCACTAAGCCTCTTCTTCTTCGACAAGATGTCCTTCATGAACTTGACATAATTTGGCATTTGTTCTAAAGCTTCCACCAGTGGGATATTGATGTGAATTGCTTTAGAACATCCAAAAACATCTTGAATTTTACCTCCTGTTTCTACTTATTTGATTGGAATTTTCAAGGATACGGAGGTGATGAAACTTTGGGTTGGACTGGGAAACTTTTCTAAAGAGATAAATCTGCATCTAAAGAAGATGTTACCTTATCAGAATTCATTAGTTTAGATTTTACCTCATCAGGCTTTGTAGGTTTTGGCTCTTCTGGTGCAGGAATTTCAACTGTTGGTTGACTTTCCTTTTTCTCGATAAGTTCATCTTCTACCATAGCTTTCTTGGGTTCCAAAGTCTTACCACTTCGTAAAGCAACTATCTTACAATGTTCCTTACCCAAATTCCTTGGATTTTCTGTATTGCTCAGGAAGGCTCCTCGTGGTCGGTTACGAAATTCCATAGATAATTGACCCATTTGGTTCTCCAAATTTTTCAGCGTTGCTGCTTGGCTTTAGATTAACGCGTCATTTTTCACCATGTACGCCTTCAACAAATTCTCCAAACTGTTAGATGATTTATCTTGTGGTGGTTTAGGAACTTATTGATTGACTTGGTCTATGTTGTATGTAGGTGTTGTTTGGTCCATTTTCTTGGTTACTCCAAAAAAAAGTTTGGATGACTACGCCATGAAGGATTATAGAAATTGGACTGTGGTCCTTGTCCACTTCTACTCTGGTGTTGTTTGAGAATGGATCAAAACCTTTCAAACCCCTAAATTTAGCCTTTGTATTTCCGCAATTCTTTTATCGGAGCTTGTCAAGTTGCAGCTACTGGTGCAGCTTACGAAGTAGCTCCCGCTACTTTCTAAAGTACTTCTGCTGTCATGCGAAGTAGATACTTATTACCTCAACCCTCTTGACGAGCTCTATCAGCTCTATTCCGTCGAATGCCTTGATCTCTATCCAATTCTCACCCTCAACGGAGTTATCACCACTGTTGATTTCATCTTCAATAGAATTTCTAGATTCATCAAACATTTTCAACTATAAAATAGAAAAATTCATAATCAGTATCCAAATCTTGACTCGACCTTGGCATGTGCCTCCAGACTCAATTCCAAGCTTGATTTAGTCCAAGAATCTGCTAAACCTATAGCTTTGATACCACTAAATGTAACACCATATACCCGACCTGGTCGTCAGCTCTAAGCTACTAGATGCCACATTCATTTCCAAAACGACTACAATCAAATAAAATTCAATTTCATTGTTAACATATACTATTTAGTTCATAATATCATTACAATACAATATACACTCATCCAAGTCGTATACAAACTTATGAAAGCTCTTTTGATAACTCGAAGTCAAATGAGGACTAAAATGTAAAGATTTCAAACTATCGGATTGATTTCATGCCTTCGATTCCAAGTCGCAATCCAACTCACTATCCATTTCTTATCACGACATAAAGAGTCCAACATCGTGACGTACATAGACTAATGCAAATATACAGGCACAAAAAAGCATAATTGGACAAACTGAAGTAATTATACTAGCACACATAGTGCATCATAGGACAAATTGAAGTACAAAATCATACATAATCTAAATCTATGGCATGCCAACTATACTCGACTTTGCCTGAATACTTAATAGCGTAACAATGATTCAATTACATTACCAATACATTTTCACATATCAAAGTTTCATAACATATTCATATTACATTTCGTATATCACAATTTCATTACCTATTCGGTTATACCATGATCATTTCAATGCAATTCACCATATTTTTTCATCAATTCAAATTACATATCACTTATCGATTTATATCATGTTATTCTCTACTATATTCAATTCAACCCAATTCTCGACATTCAATATCATTATGCACTAATTGAATCATGCAACAGTATTATGATTACCTCAATAGGTAGTATTGAATCAAACATATGTGTAAGTATGCAAATTTACATGTGTTTATTTACTGAACTCGAATCATAAAAGTACAAATCGAATTAGTTTGCTACTCCTCTAGGACTCTTGCCTTTCCTTTCTCTCGTGATGGCCCAATGTCATCTTTAGCTACGTTCAATAATTTAATAATAATAAAAATATAAGATTACATCCAATTCCCATCCAAATACATAGCCAATATATTTTGCATTTTATTCAATTTAGTCCCTATACTCGGGATACACATATTTCTTGATATCTAACATCGGATCAAAATCCAATTTCACATTATTTCATTATGGACCCTATACTTTTCATCTATAGCATAATCTCATGATAGTTTTCAATTTATTCAATTTAGTCCCTAATATTAAAATTTTTATAAAAAGTTTAATTAGCTTTCCAATTTAGTCCTTAGCACAATTGAAACACCCCAAACCCGGCCCACGAGCTTTGACCAGATTTGGTATGTTCCTCAAGTAAACTGGTTTCAAATTCTTTTGTTACTTAGAGAAAAACTTGTGTGATTAAAAAAAATATATATTGTTTAGGTTGGGCTTGTGTTGAAAACAAACTGGATTTTTATATTAGAAAACCCCTTTTTAATATTAAGTGATAAAACATATAGAGTATATTTTAAAAATAAAATATTTTGTCTTTAACTTAATCAAAATTTGCAACACAACAAAACAACAAGTAGAAATAAAATCGTTCATCATGGCCTTATGGCCTTATTACATCAAATAGTTTCCAAAATATTTCAAAGTACTAAAATAAATTCAAGAGTCCATAAAAATATAAACTTCATGTTGAGCATGGCCACCACAAGTACTGCCGTCCCGGTCCATCACTATTCATCACCTGAAACACAAACAGACTCAATGTGTACACGACACTAAATCATAATAGAATCAGGCATACAATAGTTACACATTCAAAACATAAAATACAAGTTATGATGCATTCCCAAACCCAAACCTAATTGTCCATCCGCTACACACCCCGCACTGCCCGCCACACCGTGGGACTACTAAGTCAACCCTCCTCCTTCCGCTACACACCATCGAAGGCAGTCGCTGCAGTCGACGTGCTCATCACCCATATAAATTCGTGGCATAGCCACCAGATAATTGTGTCATGAGACACCACATTCAGATAATGTAACCGAAGTTACCACATTCAAATAATGTGACCGAAGTCACCACATTCAGATAATGTGACTGAAGTCACCACATTCAGATAGTGAGACCGAAGTCACCACATTCACTTCCCCTTTCTCATATAACCCGAATGCCCCATATTATTCATATTATGCATATCATACTTAAATTCACATTCATGTCACTTTTCACATGTTAAATATAACATATTTCGTAATCCTAGTAGAAGTAGGAAACGTACCTGAGTACTTAGTACCATATCATGGTACTTTAGCCACTTTCATATACTTAATAAAACATATATTAATAAACATAGCCATAATACATATTATAAAGTAGTGTGGGGTACACACCTGATTCGCTTAGCAAATTCCTTGAGATTTCGAAATCTGATCTACTGCTTAAATCCTTAATTCCTACATTTGATTAATCACTTACTAATTTAATAAAAAGCCATTCAGCCATAAATCCAAATCCTAGTAGGATTAGTATTCTTAAACTTACCTTGTTGCCGATTGGGAAACCAACAAATCCCGAAACTAATCCTTGTTTTCCTACTAGTGTCGAAATTCCTATAACCTTACGTTAGATTTAATCTAATCCTCAAAACATAAAGCATGGCCTTTGGCCGAATCTTATAGTTTCTTACCTTAACTCTTTAAATCCCGAAACTCTCTTCCTGATTAATGGAGATGCCGAAATACCTTAGATCTGAAATCCTGAAATTCACCTTCCATATTTCGATCAATAAGATTGAAGAGGGATTAGACTAACTTTCGGCTTAAAAGAAAGGAATTCAATTATGATTATAGATCCTTACACTTTATATTGAAATCGACAGATCCTTCTTGACACCACTTCAGAGATTCGGCTATGGCTAAATAATCCTCTCACAACTTTCGGCTTTTGGAGGGATTAGAAAGAAAAGAGAAGAGAAGAGAAGAGAGCCCTAAAAAATTCGGCAGAGAGAAGAGGAAGAAGAAAAATTGATGAGTAGCCCTCTTTCCTTCCTTTTATAGCTAAAATTACTACTCAGAATCCCTTACTTGGCCACCACTCTTCTTTATTTGATAACTTTATCCTTTGAATTAATAATAATAATCCTTCTATTATCTCTTCTTTTATCCATTAAAAAAAATAAAAGGAATTAATCCACAATTATCTCTTGAAAATAATCTAAATAAATCTACTATTTATCTCCTATTTAGCCGAAATTTAAAGAGAATAAAACTCCTCTTTTGCAAGCCTTGTGCCGTCCACCTCTGTGTTTCTAGAAGAAAAAATAAAACTTCTTTTATTTGCTTCCCATGTGACTTGAACTTTGGCCTATTTGCCTAGCTTGTGTCGTCACCTACTTGGGCCTTAAGTGATATCTTCAGGCCACTTTACCAAGCCTGTTTGTATGTCAAATTTCACCAACGTTTTCTTATAAGGCCACCTTGCCTTAATTTCCTCTTTTAAACTTTAAAACTCGACATTTCTAAGTAATTTCTAAGTTTCCAAAAATTTTCGTTCGGCTCTGTAAACTTGACATTTCCTTACATTTCCAAGTTTCCAGAAATGTTCACTTTCCTTTTTTGAATCATTTCTAAATCATTTTCCTAGTTTCCATAAATGTTCACTTTCCTCTTTATTCCTTTACATTTTCTGGACATTTCCCTACATTTCCAAGACAAGACATTTCCTTACATTTCCTTGCATTTCCTTACATTTCCATACATTTCCTCACATTTCCTTACATTTCCATACATTTCCATACATTTCCATACATTTCCTTACATTTCCTTACATTTCCTTACATTTCCATACAATTCCATACATTTCCTTACATTTCCTTATTTCTAGAATTCACATAACACATTCATAATTCATAAAACATGCCATTTTACCACATGGTTCCTTGTGTCATGCTTCACACGGAGTTTCTTTTAAAGCCTCATTTACCTAGCTTCCCTTTTTTGTAACACCCCAAACCCGGCCCATTCACGTCGACCGAATTTGGAATGCCACTGCGGAACACTTTCAAAAAAATATTCCTACTTAATAGTAAAAACCGTAGAAAGTTTAGGTCTTTTAATAAAAGATTTTCGTAACTTGTAACATTCTAAGTAAAAATCGAAGTTTGTTATTAAAAATATCGGGTTCAAGCTTTACTTGAGAAACAAAACCATTTGAAATCAACCTTTAAATCATCCATCCATGATAGGGCATAATAATAACGATACTGAATAAATGAACTGAAATACTTTAGTGGGCCTTCTTACAATTCACACTTAATCAAAATACGGAAAATATAAATACTCAATTCATTAAATAAGAGATTCCTTTGCATGAAAATCCACTTTTGCATGGCCACCTTTGTATCCGCTCCGACCCGGTCCAAGCTTTACGCGCCACCTGAAAGGGTTAAGAAAATTGAGTGAGTCACCAAGACTCAGTGCATAGTTAATACACATGTCCTCACATATGGGCTTATCCCATATCCACACAAACCATATGCATAAATATACAATGATGAATATGAAATTTTGAATATACAATTACGAACATACAATTATGAATATACAATTATGAAGTCCAATCCACAAAGTGATCCACATATCTTTCTTTGGCACACTTATTTCTTAAGGTCGTGGCTAAGCCACCGATCCCATAGGGATCCCACATATTTTTCAATCCACGGTGATGCACACAGCTATCGACCGCCGAGATGGGCACTTATCCAACACTTCCCTTGATAAAGCACTTAACTAACATCAAACACTAATGTAGCACGAGGCTAGCATTAGACTACACACATATCGTACATCCTTTCTTCCAATAATCACATTGCAAGTCCATGCATAAATATATGTATCATGGTAACATATTACTTAAAATAATATACATCACACGTCATCACATTTTTATACATTCATCATTAGTCATTCATTACAGCAAACCACTGAAAGATTAGTACCAAAACTACTAACCTGATTTTTTTTTTTTGATCACCCACCTTGGGTATCCACACTCTTAACCTTTATTTTTGGCTAACATACATAACATATATATTTACATAAAATAACACATACAACACATATATCAAATAGCAAACAAGAGTGCGGTCGATAACTACGCTTTTTGACTATAGCGAGATTCTGATCTATCGAATCTAATATCAACTAAAATCCCGAACTTGTCCTATTGCTTGAGCACTTCAATTCCCGAAAGAGTTATTTGTGCTCCTTAACACTAGTTCCTTACCTTGCTGTATCCAATCCCGAGAGAACCCTTACTCCTTTAATGCTATCTCCTTTGACAAAACAATCAAAGAGGTCACAAAAACGTAGTCGACACACCTTCAAAACCGTTTGAAAAGTTAGCACCCAAAAGTCCCTTTGATCCCTGAGAGATTCGGCAATGGTGTCTAAAGGTGGAGGGGCTTCGGTTAACCTTTCAAATAATGGTTGTATTTGGCTAAGCTAGCAAATAGGAAGAAAATAAAATACAATGGCCCTTAATTAATTAAATTTTATTTTTTTGAAGTTTTGGTCACTAAACAAAGATGAAGAAGGTCGAAACACTAAGGCAAAAATTTCGGCACACCTACTTAGCGTACTACAAAACCGACCATGCTCAAAGCAAAGAAATGTTAAACCATTTCAAGAAATTCGACCATGCACACTATGGGAAGAAAAGAAGAGCGACCTAAGGAGTTCTACATTGGCTAAGCTTCAAGAGCAAAGAAAGAAACAACAAATTGCATGCATTTGACCATGCTCCTTCTCATTCAGGCCAAGACAAAAATTGGAATGAAAGAAAAACTAAGCATGAAATTCGGCCATGCTTGTGCAACCTTCAAGCCGACCATGCTACTTTCTTTTTCCAAAACCAAGGCCGGCCAAGCTTCCCCAAAGCATGCTTCATTCCCACGGTCAAAGCTCTCTCTCTTTTGCTAATTTCAAATATCAATTTCCATTGTTTAATCTACTTCCCATCATTAACAAAAAAAATAAACTAATAAAACATAAACCATACCTCACTATTTCCTATACATCATAAAATAATAATAATCCTTCCTTCTTCAATAAAATAAAATGACCAGCCCACAACAAATAAAATAAAATAATAAAGAGAAGCAACCCCTCTCCCAATGCTGCATGCGTGCATGGGCCATGCAGGCCCTTCCCACGCCGGCATAAAAAGAAAACCAGTCTTTGCTCACGGGTTTGAACCCCATCTGAAATGAAATTTCTTACCACGCCTCAGCCACTCGGTCAACTTGACTTTCACGACAATATCTCATCGAAATTTCTTTTAAGTGTCACTTTCGCTGGCTCCATAAGCTTTAGTGCTAAAAGCAAAATAGAATACTCATGCGCTACAATCGTGACTCGAACGCATAACCTCTTGAAGCCTCCTTGCTGCAAGCGTCCAAGCCACCTCGCCCAGGAGCCTTTTTGTGACTTAATTTTGCTCCGATTTCTTTTAAAGCCTTCTTTAATGTAGCGCCAACTTGCAAAATAAAATGCTTATGCACCCCATGCTACTCGAACCCCTGACCATGCTTGGCGCCAAACCTTAAGTGGCACACGGAAGCCACTTTACTACCTGGACTTTCATGTCCAAAACCTTCCAAAATTTTTACTTAAGGCCTTCATCCATATTTTCCTCTTTTAACCCTCAATTTTCAAAAAAATTCCAAAACACTCCCTTTTTATCCTCGAGCTTTAGGAACTTCAAAAACACATCAAAACCACTCTTAAGGCCCACTAACACTTGAGTTATTTTCCAAACACACAACCCCTATTTCGGGATATTACATTTTTACTTAAAAACCAATAAATTTTCCAAAGCTTTCTTTTTCCATCCTAGGATTCTAAAAACCCTTAATACACTTCCAACACTGCCAAAACCTACTAACTCATGAATTAGGCACGAACGCATAACCCGTAATCCAGGATGTTACAGTTCTACCCTCCTTAAAAATAATTTCGTCCTCGAAATTACTTACTAACAGTCGTACAATCCTTCTCACCGCACTATGCTTACGCTACGCACTCTGATCTTAATAGAGCCATCATACCTTCTAGGCACAATCTCTAAGTTCACGTCCCCTAGAACTTATTTCTAACGTCACGATTTAATCTGGTTAACGAGTTTTATGCATCAAAACTTTTGTTTCAATCGATTAACCGCGAACGGTTTTATGAAAAGAGATGTTTAAAAGTGGTTCTTTCGATCAAACAAAGTTCTCAGTTCAAGTTCACTATTCAGAAAGTCACGTTCACATTCATCAACCAATTATGAACTTCCATTCATTTAGAGAAATGTTGTAGTTTTCATTGTTGTTGTTTTTCCACTACCCAGGGGTATTTTCGTAATTTGTCGTACCGGGGTATGTTCGTAATTTTTCAAAATAAGGTTCCTTGGTGATTTTGTCAATAAAGGTATTTTGGTAATTTTGCGTTCCCGAGGTATTTTTGGAAATTTTGAAATCCGAGGGCATTTAGGTAATTTTAGACCTTGGGGGTATTTTGGTAATTTTTCACAAATCGGGGTAAATTTGTAAAATCTAGTAAATCAGGGATATTTCAAAAGTTGCAAAACTTTGAGGGTTCTTTTTGAGAATTGTACTTTCCAAAACAGTGATGTTGCAAAAATTTTGGAAATCAGGGTTATTTTTGGTAATTTTGTACGTCAGGGGCGATTTCGTAATTTTCCAAAATCAAGATATTTTGATATTTTGCAAATTAGGGTTTTTGAACATTTATAAAGTAAGGAAATTTTGATTAAACTATGGGTAGTTTGGACGTTTTATAAACCAAGGGCATTTTTTGTAATTTCACAACTAGGGTATTTTTGTAATTTCATAAATCGAAATTTTTGGAAAATTTTGTAAAGATAGTTTTCACAAATTAAAGGAGTAATTTTAAGAGTTTTAAAACTAGGGTTTTAAAAAAACACAGCTAGTTCCCTTCGGGTTTTAGTTATTGTGTTTAGCTTTATATGACCGAGTCCTCTTGGTTAGGGTGAACCGAAGCTACGCACTGTAGGATTCCAATGAATAGGAGGTGAGTCGCTAGGATCGCTTAAATACCAAGCTCTTCATGAATCCACTCCTAGACATGCGCACTGCAGTTGCCACACCACACCCTAGCTCGGTGACTTAATCATAGATTGGTTTAATGGTTCTTAAGTCTTATGCACTTGTGTTTGAGTAGACTAGTCTAGGGTTCACATACTTAATATTCTAATCTACGTTCCATTTCTACCCTTCTACAGTTCATACTTTAAATCACACAAATGGATAGAAGAACTTTACCAGTGGACTACGAATTGGGAGACTTGGGTGCCATGCCAAAACCTCGCTTATTTCAAAAAATGTTTTCATAAAACTTATTTGGGCTCACTTTGAAAACGTTTTGGGCCTTAACCTCAAAGCCGAGAGTTTGAAGCAGAGCTCGATATCAAATCGAAACACCCCAAACCCAAACCCACGAGCTTTGACCAGATTTGGTATGTTCCTCAAGTAAACCGGTTTCAAATTCTTTTGTTACTTAGAGAAAAACTTACGTGATTAAAAAAATATTGTTTGGGTTGGGCTTGTGTTGAAAACAAACTGGATTTTTATATTAGAAAACCCTTTTTAATATTAAGTGATAAAACATATAGAGTATATTTTAAAAATAAAATACTTAGTCTTTAACTTAATCAAAATTTGTAACACAATAAAACAACGGTAGAAATAAAATCGTTCATCATGGCCTTATGGCCTTATTACATCAAATAGTTTCCAAAATATTTCAAGTACTAAAATAAATTCAAGAGTCCATAAAAATATAAACTTCATGTTGAGCATGGCCACCACAAGTCTCGCCGTCCCAGTCCATCATTGTTCATCACAGAAACATGGTCCCACAACGGGGTGAGTCAAAGCAGACTCAATGTGTACACGACACTAAATCATAATAGAATCGGGCATACAATAGTTACACATTCAAAACATAAAATACAAGTTATGATGCATTCCCAAACCCAAACCTAATTGTCCATCCGCTACACACCCGTGCACTGCCGGTCCACACCGTGGGACTACTAAGTCAACCTCCTTCCGCTACACACCATCGAAGGCGTCGCTACGATCGGCGTGCTCATCACCCATATAAATTCGTGGCATAGCCACTCAGATAATTGTGTCATGAGACACCACATTCGAGATAATGTAACCGAAGTTACCACATTCGGATAATGTGATGAAGTCACCACATTCGGATAATGTGACCAAGTCACCACATTCGAGATAGTGAGACCAAGTCACCACATTCACTTCCCCTTTCTCATATAACCCGAATGCCCCATATTATTCATATTATGCATATCATACTTAAATTCACATTCATGTCACTTTTCACATGTTAAATATAACATATTTCGTAATCCTAGTAGAAGTAGGAAACGTGCACTGAGTACTTAGTACCATATCATGGTACTTTAGCCACTTTCATATACTTAATAACACATATATTAATAAACATAGCCATAATACATATTATAAAGTAGTGTGGGGTACACATTTTGATTCACTTAGCAAATTCCTTGAGATTTGAAATCGATCTCATCGCTTAAATCCTTAATCCCTACATTTGATTAATCACTTACTAATTTAATAAAAAGCCGTTTCACCATAAATCCAAATCCTAGTAGGATTAGTATTCTTAAACTTACCTTGTTGCCGATTGGGACACCAACAAATCCCAAAACTGATCATTGTTTTCCTAGTAGTGTCGAAATTCCTATAACCTTACGTTAGATTTAATCTAATCTTCAAAACATAAAGCATGGCCTTTGGCCGAATCTTATAGTTTCTTACCTTAACTCTTTAAATCCCGAAACTCTCTTCCTGATTAATGGAGATGCCGAAATACCTTAGATCTGAAATCCCGAAATTCACCTTCCATATTTTGATCAATAAGATTGAAGAGGGATTAAACTAACTTTCGGCTTAAAAGAAAGGAATTCAATTATGATTATAGATACTTACCCTTTATATTGAAATCGACAGATCCTTCTTGACACCACTTCAGAGATTCGGCTATGGCTAAATGATCCTCTCACAACTTTCGGCTTTTGGAGGGATTAGAAAGAAAAGAGAAGAGAAGAAAAGATAAGAGAAGAGAAGAGAGCCCTAAAAAAATTCGGCAGAGAGAAGAGGCAGAAGAAAAATTGATGAGTAGCCCTCTTTCTTTCCTTTTATAGCCAAAATTACTACTCAGAATCCCTTACTTGGCCACCACTCTTCTTTATTTGATAACTTTATCCTTTGAATTAATAATAATAATCCTTCTATTATATCTTCTTTTATCCATTAAAAAAAATAAAAGAAATTAATCCACAATTATCTCTTGAAAATAATCTAAATAAATCTACTATTTATCTCCTATTTAGCCGAAATTTAATGAAAATAAAACTCCTCTTTTGCAAGCCTTGTGTCGTCCACCTCTGTGTTTCTAGAAGCAAAAATAAAACTTCTTTTATTTGCTTCCTATGTGACTTGAACTCAGGCCCACTTGCCTAGCTTGTGGCGTCACCTACCTGGGCCTTAAGTGATATCTTCAGGCCACTTTACCAAGCCTGTTTGTGTGTCAAATTTCACCAACTTTTTCTTTTAAGGCCACCTTGCCTTAATTTCCTCTTTTAAACTTTAAAACTCGACATTTCTAAGTCATTTCTAAGTTTCCAAAAATTTTCGTTCGGCTCTGTAAACTTGACATTTCCTTACATTTCCAAGTTTCCAGAAATGTTCACTTTCCTTTTTTGAATCATTTCTAAATCATTTTCCTAGTTTCCATAAATGTTCATTTTCTTCTTTATTCCTTTACATTTTCAGGACATTTCCCTACATTTTCAAGATAAGACATTTCCTTACATTTCCTTGCATTTCCTTACATTTCCATACATTTCCTCACATTTCCTCGCATTTCCTTACATTTCCATACATTTCCATACATTTCCTTACATTTCCTTACATTTCCTTACATTTCCTTATTTCTAGAATTAACATAACACATTCATAATTCATAAAACATGCCATTTTACCACATGGTTCCTTGTGTCATGCTTCACACGGAGTTTCTTTTAAAGCCTCATTTACCTAGCTTCCTTTTTACTAAAAAACCAATAATTTTCCAAAGCTTTCTTCTTCCATCCTAGAATTCTAAAAACCTTTAATACACTTCCAACACTGCCAAAACCTACTAACTCATGAATTAGGCACGAACGCATAACCCCTAATCTAGGATGTTACAACAATCTAATATTATTAGCTATCAATTTCTTCAAATTAAGCTCAAAATCATCAATTTCACTATAATGAAAACTTGCTAAATATCAACTAATCGAACAAATTGATGCATAGGCTAGCTAATTCAAGCTCTCATGATCAAGAATTTATAAAAAATTAATGAAAGTAGCTTGATTAGCTTAGTTAGTTTGAGTGGTCAAATGCTTGACGATGAACAAGGTTTTCTTTTACTTTCTCTAATGGTGGACGGTTTGGGAGAGGAAGATGACAAGTTCATCTTTTCTTCCCCTAAAATTTTGGTATTAATATTCTAATTAGATGTAGATTAAATTAGTTAATCATGATTAATACTTTAATTAACCTTATTTTTATTCTTTAATTGCAATTATTTAAAATTAATGGCTATCATCATCATCATTGTAACACCCCAAACCCGGCCCAAACGCTACGACCGGATCTGGTATGTCACTTAAGGGATTTTACAAAACATGTCGCATTTTGGAAAACAATTACTAGGTTTAAACCTTTATTCCGAAAGCTTAATAATTCATTAAAGTATAAAATATTGAGTTATAAATTATCTTGATGGATTTTAATTAAAACTGAAATTTCATACATGTCTTAACTTAATTGGAAACGTAAAACTTAGAAGCCCAACATAAAACTCAAACAAAAATAATAGTCTAGTGGCCCGTGGCCTTATTACAACCATACTTAAAATCCGCAAAATATAAAATAACAAACTAAAGTCTTTTAGCTGAATCCAATTGCTCTTTTACATGGACACCTCGCGTTCCTCTCCAGCCCGGTCTGATGCACTAGGTGTCACCTAAAATTGTTAAATTAAAAGGGTGAGTCGCGAGACTCAGTGTGCAATCCTTCATGCACCACTAGATTTGGGCTTTAGCCCCATAAAACATAATAATTAATATACATAGCACAAAAATAATATGCAAAGCCCAACCCAAATCTTAGGTTTCCATCCGCTACACGCCCCCGTACCAGCCATTCACACCATTGGGGATTTCTACAATCAACCCACACCGCTACACGCCTTGATGGTAGTCGTGCTGCTCATCATCAGATCATGGCCGTAGCCACTACAACAGATCACGGCAAAAGCCGCTACAACAGATCACGGTAAGGAACCGCTAAAACAGATCACGGTAAAAACCGCTACAATATATAACTTCCTCCTTTCATCAAACCCAACCCATGCAATCACAGAAAATCATTATTCTTATATCATTTAATCAGAACATTCACTAACCTGGTGATTTGCTTTTACCCTCTTTGGGTTTCCGTTATTATGCCGGGAGTTCGGCATTTATCAGAACATATAAGACTTATAATCATATATTAATCAAACAGATCTAGATGGTGTGGGAGTTACACACCTGATATCACGAAATCCAATATTCTTAGTCGATGTCCTTGCTATCCGGATCTATTATCCTTAATCTATAGCCTTGCTCAAAAGCCGAAAAAATTGTGAAAATAGGCCTCTCCTATATTCGGCCATGGTTAGTACTCTACCCGATTTTATATATATAAATAAACAAATCCTCTTACCTTGAAATCCCGAAAGTAACACGATTCTATAACTTAGAGATCTATGCGATTGGCCTCCTTCTTCAAATCTCGAAATGCCGAAAAGAAGAGTGAAATAAGAGATTAGTTTCTAATAGCCATTAGGCTAAGGACTTTTGAAAAGCTGAAAGAACATTGAAATCCCGAAATTAATACTTACCTATTGTTTCCTTCAAGATTCGGCATAAGCAAACTCCTTTGAAGAGAATTTGGCAACTTCAGGAAGTGAGTTCCTAGGGATTTCAGCTTTTAGGAAAATCCCGGAAAAAGTATGAACAAGAGAAGACTGACGTGTCTTTGGCTTTTAAAATACTTGAGTGAAGAGTTTCAGTTTCTGACAGGAAAAGAGAAGAAGAAAAGAAAACAAGGAAGAGACTTGAAGATTTCGGCTAAGAAGAAAAAGAATGGAAAGAGTTTCGGCTTTTGAATCAAAGTGAAGATGAGGGATTAGGCTTAGAGATTTCGGCTTTTGCTGAGAATGAAGAAGAAGATGGAACTTTAGGAGTTTTCGGCTTTTACTCAGAGAAGAAGAGAAAAGAATGAGAGAAAAACCCAAATGCCGAAATTGAAGAGATATTCCTCCTATTTATAGAAATTTTGGCACTTACCTAACCTTGTAGATAAATCGTATCTTTTCTCCTTTATCTTAATCTACTAGCTCATCTAAAAGAGACTCTAACTCCTCCCTCCTTTATCAGCATATTATCCACATATTTTAATCATTAAAATCTCTAAATTTTAGCCTTTATCTACTTATTGTTCACATAAAATAAATTCCTAAATAATAACCTTTATCTGCTTATTATCCACATATTTTAAACATTAAAACCCCTAAATTTTAGCCTTGTTGCCATCCACACCACCTAATCCTAATGCCCAAAACTTAGCTAACTTAAATTAAAAGAATTGGGCTCCATGAAACTTAAATTTGGGCCCCTTACTCCCTTGTGTGGCGTCACCTCCTAAGATTGGGCCACAAGCCCACTTTGGTATTTTAAACATAGATACTACCTTTTAAACCCTATAATGCCCAAACAGATAATTTTAATCAAGGCCTTTGCCTAATTCTGAGCCCAATTTGGACCCCTATTACTTAAATTAACATATTAAACATATTCACCCATTAAACGCATAGGCCCAAAAATTCAAGATGTTACAATCATCATCAGATTCCACTATTTACTATTGAAAACTTTTTAATTTAAATATTTTATTCATTCGAATAATTACTATCTATGTCCTCAAGCATTTTCTAAATTAAAACTCAATAGCGATTAGACTTTTACAATTTAGTCTCTAAGCTTTAATTAACTATTTTCTCAGTTAAATTACTTAATTAAACTTCAATATTTTCTCATATTAAATATTCTCATTTTACCTTTACAGACTCGATTTACAAAAATAATGTTCTGAAATCGCATTGTCTGATACCATCAAAAATCGGATCGTTATAAGTATCACATTAGAAGATTTTATAAAATAGAAGGTCAAATATGTCATTGTCTTTATCCAAAATCTAAGAAATAACTAATGAACTTGACCAAACATTACATATGAAACCAAAGAACTCATGAATCAAGGGTGAAGCCAGAAAATTACTTTAGATGCATAGATGAACCATAAATTTTTAAGGGGCCAAAATACAATTTTACATAATATATTTAATTTTATAAAGTTCCTATCAAGAATCATTTTACTTTGTCTTTCCTTCCAAAACATCTAATTGTTGAGTTTGAGTTTCTGTAGTTTTTCATTTCTATCCTTGAGATTCCTAAGCAACAACACCAAAGCCATTTTTTTACAATTTAAATAACCAAAGAAACATTTTCTAAATAAAGGATTCAAATTATGTTTGGGTTATTTTTCTTCAATTTTTTTCATATAAAGTGAAACCCAAATAAGCAATTGAGAAAACACCTTTCGAAAACTTTTGACAGTTCTCCTAAAATTCCTCTTAATTTCAAGTAACTTTTTTTTGGGTAATCTACTTAACTAATCACTAAACTTTCAATGTGTTTTTATTTTGGTCAACCAACTATGAAAATTTTTAATTTAGTTACTAACAATTTTTTTTGTCATTAAGATGTTTAATGGTTAATGGTGTTATGACCTAAACTTTTTTTATTTTATGTTTTACTTAGATTTTTTACTTTATTTCCTTTTCTTTTCTTTTTTCTTTTCTTCCCATTTTTTCCTTATTCTTTTTCTTCCTCTTTCTTTTCAATCTTATTCCCAAATAAAACCTTAGTCATCACTGCCACCACTCACTACTTTGGTGGTTTTCCTCAATCAGCCGCCACCACCAAGAGGCTTCTCTCTTCTCCCTCTTCAACTCTAGCCTTTTAGATTTTTAGGAAATGGTTTAGAATCACAAAATCTAAGCTTGTACCTCTCAAACTTTGTAACACCCCTCACTTGACCCAATCATTGAATCCGAGTTACAAGACGTCACACCTATTGTCGAAGCAACTACGAACGCAAAACATTTAAATTATAGCACAATTTATGCAAACATAAACATTTAAGTTCATAAACATAATATATAATCTTTTTGGGTTTTATACAAGCCTACTTATGCTATAAAGTAAACCCGAGATCGAATAGGGATCTTTTTGCAACATTTCTTTAGCAAGTATCGATACCCTTGCTTGGTATCGATACCAATTTGAGCTTCGAAGTTCAAAAAGAATTGAACAAAAATCAAATGTATTGATACCTTTCATAAAGTATCGGTACCTTCAACAAAGTATTGATAACTTACCCTTATATCGATACCATTTTACGGTTCGATGTTTTGAAAATTAAAGAAAATTACTAAATTATCGATACCCTTCCCAAGATATTGATACCTCATAAAAAATAATTTTAAATTCTACATTTTTTAATATTATCACCTAAATCCTTGTTCAAATCATAAAATTCAATCAATTCCGCTCGAAACTCAAACATATAAGCTAAATTACCACTCCAATAAGCACATTGCTCAATTCAAACCATTTACCCAAAAGCACATCATTTTACAAACTTTACTATATTGTAAACTTTGTATTTAACATAGGTATCAAACTATATCATTATACCAAATTAACCAAAAAAAACACCTATATACATGCCACATAATTGAACTTTAAAACGATCAAAAGACTACCGAATCAAACATGGATAGTGTGAGCTTCTCGTAAATCCGATCAACACATTTTGCAAGCTGACAATCTATAGGAGAAAGGAAAACAACGGGTAAGCATATCAAATGCTAAGTAAGTTCAAATGAATTTTACTTAACTTATCTTGAAATGAAAACAATTTAAGCAATTGAAACATAGTGGTGCAAACATGGCATCTTTTGGCAACATAATACTTTGATGCACAATTCAATCACACAATCACTATGTTAGTTCATTTGCATAACAAACCATAATACCAAAATCATATACACATATAACCTTATCATATTATTTCATATACTATTTAACTATGCTCAATTTGTGAACACAACATTTCAATCCATGATCAATCATTTCATTTCTATTTTTAATTACCCTTTTCGCCAGGAAGAACTATAGTAAATTGAACTCGGATAAACGAGACTGATTTGCTCACACAAGCTGACATATTTGGGTTGCTCACACAAGCTTTAGATCAGGGTTACTCACACGAGCTTCAAAGAATCCGTAACACATGTTGGATCTCAAGTCATCGTTAAAGAAATCCCTGATCAAACACCCGATTCCTTTTTGGACTCTAATGGCATGCCATTCGTATCCTAATCGTTTACTAAGTTCACATGAGCACCAATTATCATTTGCGTATCATATCAAACCCTATAGTCATATATGCGGTATACACAATTCATATAAATTTTGATATCTATTACAATACTTTTTGTCGTTCCATAATAACCATGATTTTCATACTTTGCAGTTTAGTCCAATTGATGCCAAATCATTCAATTCACAACAATTTAAATTACAAACAAAATAAATACAATTCAATATATTAATTGACCAAATTAGTAAACTTCATGTGAACTTACTTGGCAAAAACAACAACAGACAAGACGCTAAGGACTAATTTGCAACTTTGACTTTTCCTCGATTATCCTCCGTTTGGTTTAATTCCCAATCTATATGATAATTCATCTCAATTTATCAATTCAAAATATCTTACAACATCCTAATATAAGCATGTATCAATTCAATTTCATTATTCAGATTCTATCTCATGTTTTTTATTTTATTCAATTTAGTCCCTAAAACTAGAATTTCCATAACTTTCAAATTTGTGCTTCGATTTCGAAACTGATCTCACTTACATCCTTCTATAACCCTATATTATCTACAATTACAAAAATTTAACATCAAATTCAAAATTTATACACTTTAGTCCCTATGTTCAAAAATTAGCAATTAAACTTTACAAACTAGTCTTTTTCATATTTAAGCTTAAAATCTAATAATTTATTATCAAAAACTTCTAGAAATCAATAATAGTAACTTTTGAAAACTTTAACAGTTTTACAAATTTGGTACATGGGCTAGCTAAATCAAGCTCCTGAGACCTCAAAAACATAGAAATTACAAGAAACTGACTAAATTGAACTCACCAATCAAAGGATCAAATGCTTGGAGCAACAACAATGGCTGCCTAGATTTTCTTTTGTTTTCCACAGTGAAGAAGAAGAAAAATAAAGATGACAATTTCTTTATTGTGTTATTTATACTTAGATTAAATATTAATTAATAAAAAATTAACTTAATTAACCACACTTAATTAAATTTAATCAAGTTTAACAAAGTTAATGGGTGCCAATTATCTTCCACAACCGACTGGAACCAAATTAATAGGTGCAATTATTCAATTGGTCCTTTGATTATTTAAAAATCTATAGCGATTAACTATTACCACTTTTATAATTTAGTCTTTGTACCTTAAGTAACTATCAATTCAATAAAATTACTAAATTATAATTCCATATATTACTAATTTAGACTTGTAAATATTAAATAATAATATTTACGGGCTCGATCATCGAAAATGGCGTTCTGAAATTATCGTTTTCGATATCATTGAAAAACGGGTTGTTGCAAACTTCCTTGAAGCTAATATGAAGATCCGGCTATCAAAATGGCTCGACTTTGAACTACGGTGGACTCTATCATCTACCCTATCTCTTAATCGTTTGGATCACTAAATGGATGCTCGGAGCTCCGAACTGAGCTCAAACCAAGATAAGTACTTCCTCCTCTTTCTTTTTTTTTTATTTTTTCTTTTCTATTCCCAACTTCTTTCTTCTTCTTCTTCTTCTTCTTCTTCTTCTTCTTCTTCTTCTTCTTCTTCCTTTTGTTTTGATTTTTGGGTAGAGTGGTGGTGTTGGGTGACCAAGAGTGGGGTGAGAAAGATAGATGGAAGGACTTGAGTGGTGGGTGAAAACAGAGACAGGCAGTGGATGGCAACAATGGGGTGTACGGTTAGGATTTGAAGGAAGGAAAGGAGATTTTTGGACTTGAGTGGTGGGTGAAAACAGAGACAGGCAGTGGATGGCAACAATGGGGTGTACGGTTAGGATTTGAAGGAAGGAAAGGAGATTTTTTTTTTTTTAATTATCTTATATTAATAAAATTGTAAATAGTTAGGTGGAAATTTGGTGGCATTATTAAAATATTTTTACTTTGATATCAACTATTTTATATCCATGCCATTAATTTTTAGTCCATGTCGTCATCTCACTTCATATTTGACACTTCAGTGACTAGAAAACTTGAATTCAAATACTTTAGTAGTTAAAATGAAATTTTTCATAATTGAATGATCAAAATATAAACAAACTGAGTGTTATGTGACTAGTTAAATAATTTACCTTTTTTTATTATCAAAATACAACAACTAATCCTGTAGCTTGGAACTTGTTATTATGACATGCTGCAAGCAAGTTTTGACTTTGTTCCGTAAGAAGATGACGGTGAACAGATAATTTTTTTATATAATTTTTAATATATATTTGAATTTTTATATTTTAAAATATATATAATTTTTTTAAAATTTTATATAATGATTTTATTGTTGTTACATGGTTCATTTTAAAGCGCTATATGTCCAAGAATAAATAACGTTATAAAGTAGTACAAAAATGGTTTACAGAAAAAAAAAAGAAGAAGAAGAAGCCAAGTAATAAATCAAGATAAAAAAAAAATCATAAGAGCTAACTTGAAATAATTGTTGGAAAAATTACATTTTTATGGGAACTTTGAGGCATATTCTCAATAGGTAAAGGTGGAGAGTAGAATCATAAAATTATGATTTCATAATCTACTCCATGAGACCTTTACAATGGTATATCATATGCTCAAAACGGTTGAGTTATGAATGAGAAATTAATGCTCAAAGTAAGCTATTTGAAAATATTGTTGAGGAAAAATAAAGGCTTAGATCCCACATTGGTTAAATACCAAAGTGTGAGATGTGTTTATATATGTGAACCCTCTTAAAAAATAGTTGAATTACTAAGTTTGTAACTTTGCCTCGCGCACAAGGGGTGTAGGTCTAGACTCAACAAGTTTTACGGCACACCCGCATAATGTGGGCCTGTGGATATTTTAGCCCAACACGAATTTATTTTCCTCAGCATACTTGTCTTATTGGTTTGATTCCAATAAATCTGATTAAATTTCCAAAATTTATGGATTTTATGGATTTTTTTTCAAAATTTCAATACTCTCTGTGCCTATCAAAGGCCATGATTTTTTAAGGGTTTTGCACACTCATACTTTTTGATAATTTCTCTTGCCGAAACTTTGTTCCTTGCAAAACTCTTCCTTCTCCTCCTTCGTATTTTCAAACATTCCGGTGATAGAAAAATGCATTATTCGTTCGTTGATCATTGTAAAAGTGTTGCTATTTTTATCACTGTTGTTGTATCCTAAGAGACATTCGACCAACGTTACTCAAAGTACCGTAAGAGCAGTCGTATCTGTCTTAAGGAAACTGTGTTCCACAAGCCTCTACGTTTTGTAAAATCTCGATTCTCATTTATTTCAACTGTTTATTATGGTTTTATTTGATTTTCGTATTTAATAAATTAATTATAAATCATTTTATTTATATTTTATTTCATATGTGTTTATTTATAATTAAATTATTTTGTTCACTAACGTGTTTTGTCTAACAATAATGTATTAAGTTGATGTGTCAAATGAGTATTTAAATTATTTTATTTTTTAATTTATCGAATTTATATTTTTAATGAATTCCGTTTTTTTAATATTAAACTAACAAATAAATTGATTTAACTAAGTAAACCGAAAATAAGAACTAAATGTCTAACCGATATCATCATCAACCCACTTCTTAAACCATTGCTCAATCTGTAAGAATATTATACAAAATAAATACGGAAACTTAGATTTTCTTTTCTTCCTTATAATAATTTTGAACTTAGAATAATTTTTCATTTTTTTCCTTATATAAAAATTGCTGTTCCTTTGTTACCCGCATTAAGTGTTCCATAGACATATCACATAAAATTATCAAAAACAAGCTTTTTGTCCAACCACCACAACTGATTATTATTGGCTATTCCTTTGTTTTCTACTACATGTTCTACTTATTTTTCAAATTGGATGTAAGTATGAAATGAAAAAGTATTAAAAGTGATTCGATTCAAAATATTTGAAATAAAATTGAATTTCGAGTTAATCAAATTGAGCTATTTAAGTTAATTCGAATAAACTTAAAAAAGTAATTCGAGTTTCGAGTTTCAGTCAAGTTGAATTTTATAATTTGAATAATTCGAATAACAAATTGATGTAAATATCCCTTTGATCCCTATCAATTTTGAAAATGAGCAAATTGGTCTCTCTCTCAACAAAAATTACAAAAAATTCAAAATATTAAAAAAATATAAAAATTTAAAAGAATCTAAAGAATATATAAAGAAAATTATAATTTTAAAATTTTCTAAAATAATAATTTTGGCATCTAAATAAGTTAATTAACAATTCAAGTTTATCATACTAAAGTATCTTAATTTTTCTTTCTTATTTTTCTTTGAAAAAGTTTTTAAATATATATGATTTCAAATTTATGTGCTCTAATTTGGAATTGGTTATATTGTAACTCGAACAATTCACTCGATTCAACTTGGCTCAAATTTCATTTCATTCGACTCGATTCAAAAAAATTTCAAATCAATTTTAGAATGCTAAAATAGCACTCATCAACTCAATTAACTCAAATTTTTTATTCGATTCGATTGAACGCTCACCCCTAAAAGGTATTGTCAATAACTCTATTTTTTATGTTGAAATTTTATTCTTAGATCTTGTATTTGTGTAAGTTGTGAATTTTGTACTTGTATTTTAATTTAGTCATTTTCAATTCTTGTATTTTTTAAAATTTTAAAATTGTAGTTTTGATCAAATGGTAACTATTAAAACTATTAAATTAAGTAATGTTATTTTCAAATTTTGAAGCACAAACATATTATAAGATATGTAGTCTCATGTTAGTTTGTTATTTCCACATATTACTAAAAAAAAAATTAGTTAATAGATTTAATGATAGCCGTTTGCATTAAGACTAGAATTTCGAAATTAATATATATATATATATATATATATATAGTGACTAAGAATGATTCAGTTAGAGAACATGGACTAAATCTACAATTTTATGCATAATACATTACTAATAGCAAAATTTAACTACTTTTGTTTGATCAAGATTAAATTTCAAAATTTGAAAAATGTAAAGACTAAAATTGAGTAATTCAAAAAGTTGATTAGATTAAATTAAAGGTAGTAAATCCAGAGAAGAATTTGATCATTTATTTATTCTCTACATCATTTGAATTGGTAATTTTCTTTCTTCCTCTCCAAATATTGAAAATGCATTGTTTTATAAAATATTATATTATTTTTCATAAGAATTTATTTAGTTAATCCCTAACAATTTCTTTCCCAATTCAATTATCAATAAAAATAACTTTGGGCATGCAATTTACGTTATCTTGCACTACATAACCTCTGACTTCTTCTTTGTTCGTTTGATCACTTGATTTCTCAACCTCTTCATCGAAGGGTCGCAAATTTCACTAGAAGATTTAAAAGTGAGGTTCACCGTTGCTCCTCTTCTAGGCTGCCATTGATGTAGCATGTAGCCTTATTGCCCATCACTTCTTCTCCTAACTCGAGCCATTCTTTTTCTGGTTTGGGCTTCTCTTCTTTGGTCTCCATGATTTCTTTTCTCTAGTTTTGCTTCGCCTTCTGTGGGGCTAATGGTCCCCTGATCCTTTTCGGGTCTCGTCGCCGGCAAGTAGGGTCTTTAGATGTTGGTGCTTCCTCTTAAAGACTCTTTGGTGATGGACGAGTTGCTATGATGAGTCTTTTTCATAAACATAGGGTCGAGTTTGGCAGTGAATGGACGATGACCTGGACTTCTCTTGTGAGAGGGATGATCGACGATTCCGCAATTGCTAGTTTTCTAGGCAGTACTGTATAAACGTGATTGATAGGCACCTTCTTGTTGTGAAGGATCTAATGTAGGGCAAGTAAGGACTTACTAGGGGCTCTTATCCTCCATGACTTTTCTGATAGTCATGAGTACGGAATAGGAATGGCATGGAGCCATGTGGGGGTAAATGTTGATATATTTATCATCACGGATGACTCATTTTACTCGATTACTGGTTCTGTTTCACTAAGTATATATAATTTTGAAAATTATTATTACTTCTATATATGCCGAATATATTCATCCCTATTCTATCCCAACTTGCTCCAATTCAATTTAGTTTTTGCTATTTATCTTTAATATTTTTAAAGAAAAGTAAATATTTAAACATAAAATATATAAAATTTTTTCTATATATCATTGTTACATTTGTACTCTTGTAATAGATTATATATAAAGATAAAATGATAATTTCATATAGTGGAGCTGGTCAAGTGGGACAAGAAATTATCATAACCGCTCTATATCTGTTATCCAAAATAAAAACTCACTTGTCTCTTCCCGTATTCACCTTTCGAATGAAAAAATCTACTCCAATTTCAAAATTGAAAAGTGATTTAAATTTTGCCATCATATTAGGTTAAGGGCTAGTGTAGCATTACTTTTAAGAAGTGCTTTGGAAAAGTGAATTTTAGAAATACTTTTGAAAAGTTTGGTCTAAGATTTAATTATTTAGTATTGTTGTCAAAAAGTATTTTTGAGAAATAAAATGTCCATTTTAAACTTGGTGTTACAAAATAACAAATATATATTTAAATCATTTTCAAATTAGTTAATATTATGATATTTTAATAAGAATATAGAACATATTTTATTATAATTTGTTGTTAATATTTTAATATTTAAAATAAATTTTAAATATTTTTAAACAATTAATATTAATTATTTATAAAATTTAATTCGAATATATAAACTATATTAAATATTAAAATAAAACGAATTAAAAAATTTAAATATATAATATTATAATATTTAAAATAAATTTCAATAGAAAAGTAATTTCATATTCAATATAAATATTATATAAAATACTTTATTAGAGTTAAACTTGTTTTTTTGTTTCTAAAAAGGCTTTTGCTAAGAGCAAGTTAGAAAAAATTATTTTTGTTTTTGTGTTCAAAAGTGTTTTTTAAAAGCACTTCTGATTTCAAAAGTTGTCTATTTAAACTTAGTTTAGAAATGATTCTCAAAAATACTTTTAAAAAAATAATTTGGGGAGAAATTAAAATTTTTAACTTATAAAAAAAATACTTTTAGGTCAATTTTTAGGGCAAAAATCCCATATATACCAAAAAAAATAAAAATTACTGGAATATACCAGTTTGAAAAATATTTACCGTAATGGACCAGTTTCCCCAAAAACGCATCCACGTCAGCGCGCTTTTGGGGGAAAAAAGGCTAAAGCGCGCCCCCAGGGACGCGCTTTAGCCAGTGTAACGGTCAAATTTTTTTGACCGTTGGGGGCCCAACGGTCAAAAAGAAAGTATAAAAACCCCCAACCCTTTATTTCTTTCACACTTCAATCCTTTCTCATTTTTCTCTCAATTTTCTCTCAATTTCCTCTCAATTTTCTCTCAATTTTCTCTCAAATTTCTCTTAAAGTCCTTGAAATTTACGCTCAAATTTCAAAATAGTCCTTTACTATTTACGAAAAAGCCCTTTATAATTTTTTTTAATATATCTATTTTTGGAAAATTTTAAAATTTTTATCGGATTACAATGGTCGGGAATTACGTCGCCTAGACAACAAGCACATTGCCGTCGAGCAAATGAAAATGGTAAGTTTTAATGTTAATTTTTCAATATTATTAAATTTTTTTAATTATGCAATTTTAATTAATTTTGAATTTTATAATTTTTTAAACTGTCTGTAGATCGGGTGTTGGAATGTTATATTCGCAACATATGCCGGTCCCCATTGTCGTTAATCGAGAATTACCGCGGAAAATGTTTTTGCACGTGGCCACGATAGGCCGGGGGTTCAAGTTGGAGTCGCCTTTGATCAGCGCGTTGATAAAGAGGTGGAGACCCGAGATGCACACTTTTCATTTGCCATGCGGAGAGTGTACCATCACCCTAGAAGATGTGCAGTTGCAGTTGGGATTACCGGTGGACGGGTCGGTAGTCACCGGGTCCGCAACATCTATCGATTGGATGGCCGTATGCTACGAGCTTCTGGGTGTCATTCCGGATAGAATTCAAGGAGCTCGGATCGATATGGCCTGGTTACGAGACGCATTCCCGCAGCCGAACGAGGGTTCGACCGAAGAAGAAAGAATACGGTATGCTCGGGCATACATTCTTCAGATAATTGGAGGCTATTTGATGCCGGACCTCTCTAGAAACCTCGTCCACCTGAGATGGCTCCTAAAACTTGTTGATTTCAGAGCAGCCGGTGAATTGAGTTGGGGGTCTGCCGTGCTATCGAGGTTGTACCGGGAGATGTGCGGGGCGACACGGCCGAGTAAAGCAAAAATCGGAGGTTGCCTATCACTACTACAGTCATGGGCATGGTTTCAATTTCCATTTTTACGTCCTCGACTCGACCAGCCATATTCATTCCCACTGATAACGAGGTAAATTTAATATTATGTTTTACAATTATTTCGTAGATTTATAGTATAATTGCATGCTAAAAGTTTATTTAATTAGGTGGAACCATTCGGCGAGTCATGTTGGAATACCTAACTCGCTTGAGGATATACGGCTCCTATTGGAACAACGGTCGGAATCACAAGTAAGTTTCGAATTTCGTTATTATAATTTAGTATTTCGTATGTAGTGTCTAGTATTATGTATATAACTAATATTTTGGTAATGTTAATATAGTTTCAATGGACACCGTATGAGGATCCCAAAATTCAAGCGAGCACTCGGAGGAGTTCCTCCAAAATCCGAATCATTGGCATGTTAAGGTTCCACTAATCACCTACGCGACCGTGGAGATGCACGGTCCGACGGTGTGCTGCGGTAATTTGATTTAAGAATCGATTCCCGTGCCACCTGAGGTGCTCGATGATGAGCACACAGTGGACTTACGGCAGCCTCATACGGATTGGCCAAGATTTTGGTCAGGTCATATCGAGACGTGGGAGAACCGGATGACTTTTTACCTAACCGAACCGATCATCGTTCCTGAGTTAGTGTGCGTGCCGGAGTACATGCCATGGTTTAGAATCTATGGCAAGCCGTATCTGTTGTCAGATGAAGAGAGGCAACGGCAAATTCGCGAGCGAAGAAAACGTCGGGCCCCTTTACATCCAAGGAGAAGGGGTGATGAGACGGGGCCATCAACAGCGCCTACTCATCCACCGGCCTAGCAGAAGCAGCCTACACACGATCATCGGGCCGGCAGCAAGCGCTTACTACGATACCACCGGGCCCATCGGCTTTAGCCGACAACACCGACATCACAAATGGCATTTCACCGTTTATGCGATGCGTCTTCTACCCCCTTATATGTATCCTCCTAACCCATATATGTTTCCTTTTCCTACTCCCACCCCAGGTTGGAATGCATGGCCGGGTTCGAGCCCGTTCTCAACTACTCCCGATAGCCAGCCGATAAGACCGACGTCTCATGTGGGATTAGAGGAGGCGCCGTCGGGGAGCAGTTCTTTCTACCAGACTCTTTCGCCGTACGGGATGCAGTCACCCTCGCCGTGATTTATGCAAACACCTCCGGGGTCATTATTTTATCAAGCACTGCCGGAGGAACCCGATTCCCCGCCCGAGGTTCCACGACTCCCGCCGGAAGCTAGAAGAAGGAGGAATCAGTACAGATCGCGATCGCCCCGTGGGCACCTGGTTCCCACCCCAGCATCACCCTAAACCCTAATTTAGTTTTGTAATATTTTTGTAATTTAATTATGTTTATATTTGATAAAATTTGAGTTTAATTTTATTTCTTTTGTAATTTAATTTTTTTTGTAATTTAGTTTTAATATCTTTGATAAAATAGAAATGGTTTAATTTTTAATTTTTGTAATTTAATTATGTTTATATTTGATAAAATTTGAGTTTAGTTTTATTTCTTTTGTAATTTAATTTTTTTTGTAATTTAGTTTTAATATCTTTGATAAAATAGAAATGGTTTAATTTTTAATTTTGTAATTTAATTATGTTTGTATTTGATAAAATTTGAGTTTAGTTTTATTTCTTTTGTAATTTAATTTTTTTTGTAATTTAGTTTTAATATCTTTGATAAAATATAAATGGTTTAATTTTTATTTTTTGTAATTTAATTATGTTTATATTTGATAAAATTTGAGTTTAATTTTATTTCTTTTGTAATTTAATTTTTTTGTAATTTAGTTTTAATATATTTGATAAAATAGAAATGGTTTAATTTTTATTTTTTGCAATTTAATTTTTTTATATTTAATAAAATTTGAGTTTAATTTTATTTCTTTTGTAATTTAAGTTTTTTTAATTTAATATTAAATATCTTTGATAAATAGAAATGGTTTAATTTTATTTTTTGCAATTTAATTTTTTTATATTTAATAAAATTTGAGTTTAATTTTATTTCTTTTGTAATTTAATTTTTTTTGTAACTTAGTTTTAATATCTTTGATAAAATAGAAATGGTTTAATTTTTATTTTTTGCAATTTAATTTTTTTATATTTAATAAATTTTGAGTTTAATTTTATTTCTTTTGTAATTTAAGTTTTTTTAATTTAATATTAAATATCTTTGATAAAATAGAAATGGTTTAATTTTATTTTTTGCAATTTAATTTTTTTATATTTAATAAAATTTGAGTTTAATTTTATTTCTTTTGTAATTTAATTTTTTAATTTAATATTAATATCTTTGATAAAATAGAAATGGTTTAATTTTTATTTTTTGCAATTTAATTTTTTTATATTTAATAAAATTTGAGTTTAATTTTATTTCTTTTGTAATTTAATTTTTTTAATTTAATATTAATATCTTTGATAAAATAGAAATGGTTTAATTTTTATTTTTTGCAATTTAATTTTTTTATATTTAATAAAATTTGAGTTATTGTACAAAAGTTCACTGTTTTCCTCCAAAAAAAATAGAAATTACATAGCCAGCAGGAGACAAACAAGCTAAGAACACGGTCAACTATTCTGATTTGGACACGAGCGAGATGTATGGCCCGGGTTCCTACACCACCCGCACCGTCGACTTTGGTTGGTCGGTTCTCGGATATCCATATTGTTGCGTATTCTAGTCGAGCAAGGTCGACCTTTTGGTTTGCGCCTTAATTGTCTATCCGGCAACAGCTTATACGGTGCAAGCGATACTGATGGCCACTTACGTTCATCTGGGACTGGTGGGAATACGTGTCTCCACATGTTGTACATGTTTTCTAATTTGTACACTTCGTCGACATAGCTCATGGGATCAAGACGAAGATTATGACAAGCCGCAAGTACATGAGCACATGGGTAACGAAGTGCATCAAATATCCCACAGTCGCATGTCCTATTTGTCAAGTGTACACGATAATGCCCGCCAACAATACCTTGGTTCAATCTGTCAAACTTCGTGACACGAAACCATAGGCTGTCGCGGTCATGACACACTGTGTGCATCGTGTTCGCCCGTGCCTTCCCACGATTAATTTCTTGCAAGACCTTCGGGCTCCATACATGGCCTCCTTGCATCTGCCCTCGATAACTCGCTACTCTCTTCAAAAATAGTGTCGCTAAACGAAATATGTCTCCCGCACAACCGCTGTAATCGGCAGATGATGGGTTCCTTTTAGCACAGAATTTATGCATTCGACCAGGTTTGTGGTCATATGACCATATCGTAGGCCGCCGTCATATGCTTGTGTCCACTGTTCAAAAGGAATATTGCATAAGTACTCTGCGCCTTCGGCATTATCTGCGCGCAAACTAGCCAGCATCTCGTGAAAACTGTCTTTATTAACCTCGTACCCTGCCAATATACGTTGATATCGAATATTACATACCACTCTTCAATTGCGAATAAATTGAATTTTTCAAAAGAAATTATATTAATAGATATTTCATACCCATATCGGTCACTTGTCGTTTCTGTCTTTTAGATCGATGTTGCCCATAGTAGTTGGATGAAACATGCCTCAGGCAATTATCGATGGTGTGTGCGATGCCACATGCTTCCCTGGCGTTCTATTGCCGCAAGTATTCCAGGGCCCCGATCCGATATAACGCATATGTCAGGTTGAGGGCAGACATGCCTCCTTAACCTAGATAGGAAGAAGTCTCAGTCATTAGCTGACTCCCCCGGTGTTATTGCGAATGCAATCAGAAGGATTCTCCCACAGCCGTCTTGTGCCACAGCTAGCAATAGCCGATGCGTATATCTACCATACATGAAGGTACCGTCAATTTGTACCAATGGCTTGCAGTATGTAAAAGCATCTCGGCATTGCTTAAATGTCCAGAACAGACGCTTGAACACTGCGCATCCACGAAGCAGACAATCGTTGTAGTACGCTGGTTCCGTTTCAAGGTCTGTTGTGCTGCCTGGGACATACCTCTCCAGCACCTGACACCACTGCCACACTTCATTATATGAAGCGTCCCACCGACCGTGCAACTTTTCCAACGCCTTCTGCTTGGCTATCCAAGCCTTTTTGTAAGAGGGCATGTACCCCAATTGGATACGAATATTGCCAATTAAGGCCGGCACTGTAATTTTGGGATTGGCCTTCACCGTCGGGATTATTAAATCTGCCAACATGTCTAAATCCATCCTCGGATGATCTTGTGTTACACCTGTCAACGAAGTACATTAAATAATGCAACATTACATAATATTAGTGTTATTTGAAATCATTGAACACATAGTGGTACTGTATCGGTAAGACATGTATGCGGACCTTTGTACTTTTTCACCTCCTACAACCCTGTCCTTTTCTTCAACGACGCCATGATTTCCATGAACATATGCTGTCTTGCACTGCACACTTTGCCTCGTACTTATCCAGCTTGGATTTAACCACATTGTAGTTAACCCCGTTGCTGATGTTGTATTGTTTCAATGCAGCAAGAAAAGTATTCTTGTTGGAAAACTGGTTACCAACTTCTAATTGGTCCGAATTCAACGAAGAATTTGTACGGTCACGCGTCCGGTGTGGTAGTTCAGGAAACTCCAATGCATCATCTTGAGATAGATCGACATTGTACATGTGGGCTGGAGGTGAGTATGTCCTGAATAGCGGATCTTCTTCTTCTTCGCCCGAACCGCCTCAACGTCTTTCAGTACAATTGGAACGGGCTCCGGTTCAGAAAATAATCCAACGTCTGCACCGTCAGGCCCTGGCTCCCGAGGTGGATCCACATCGAATTCATCGTTCGACCCTCCATAACCTGCAACAAACGAGGGCCCCTCGCTGGTGGATGTCGTCGGGAGTACATCATCCCTCCTTAAACATCTTTCGTAAAGATCCCAATCATATGTGGATTGCCAACCACTAGAAGTTGATGACGTCCCCCAATACGTATTTCTGTCATCGGACGTCGAATGACGGATATGCATGTCCCATCCACCAACCGAGTGTCGTGCAGGGGTTATGTTTTCCATACTACCACCGCACACGGGCACTTCTGTGTTTTGCCTCTCACTTACAGAGTGTCGGCTTGGGGTCGTGTATTCCCCTCGAACGATAGTAGATGTTGAGGTCGCAGAAAGACCACTTGGAGATGAAAATTCTACATATACCTCGATATAGGGTGAACCACTGGCAAGATGAGTCTCCACCATTGCCTCAAGGCTCCGAGGACCTTTGATGTCGAATGAGTCATATCTCACCGGATCAACCGAAGCGCAAAATCTATACTTAATAGACAGAACTTTCATTAGCGTTGTTCCAAATATTTTACGCCTAATTCTTTTGCGAAGTTCTACCAAATCGACGTTCCGATTAAAACTCAATCGCGCTGTGTTCTCCGATAAGAAAACAACACCATTTTCGGTGTCACGAACTTCACCATCGTAGTAAATAACAGCATTAATACGTTCACTCATTTTCAATTTTTTTTTTCTTTTGCCTTAATTTTCTTTCTGCAACTTGAGAATGAAATTTGACAGATTTATAGCCTAAGTTTGCCGGAGGCCACTGTAGCAAAAGAGTGTCCACGTGGGAGCGCTTTTCAATACTCCTGCTCATAGTGCACCCTGCTGGAAGCGTTTTTGGCCACTGTTTGTTCAGAAACGTCTCCTCAAAATAATTTTGCCGGAGACCACTGTAGCAAAAGAGCGTCCACGTGGGAGCTCTTTTCGGTACTCCTACTCACAGTGCACCCTGCTGGAAGCGTTTTTGGCCACTGTTTGTTCAGAAACGTCTCCTCAAAATAATTTTGCCGGAGACCACATAGCAAAAGAGCGTCCACGTGAGAGCGTTTTTGGCCACTGTTTGTTTAGAAACGTCTCCTCAAAATTATTTTGCCGGAGACTACTGGCCAAAAACTCAATTCATTTTTCACATTGCAAGTGGACGGGAAGGAACCCCAAAAACGCGTCCACGTCAGCGCGTTTTTTGGAGGACGCGCTTTAGCTATTTTCCCCCAAAAAACGCGCTGACATGAACGCGTTTTTAGGGAAACTGGTCCATTCCGGTAAATATTTTTCAAACTGGTATATTTCGGTAATTTTTATTTTTTTTGGTATATATGGGATTTTTGCCCCAATTTTTAACTTAAGAGAAGCACTTTTTTCTCTTAAAAAACAGTTTATCTTAAAAATGTTTCTTAAAAACAATACTAAACACATTACTTATAACTTTAAAAATACTTTTAACCCTAAAATATTTTTAAAAAATAATACTAAATACACCCTAAAAAACGAGAGCCTCCCTGGACCGGTATAAAAAAAAAAAACACCAAAATTGACGTGGTTGGTTGTGTTGAAAGCTTGTCAGATCGTGCTTCAGATCACTGCCCTTCGAGTCTTCTTCATCTTGTAAAAGTCATTGGCTTTATTTTAGATCAATGTCTTGTACGAGATTTTAAATCCAATCTGCTTCATATTTCTTTTCATCAATAAAACAAAATGACTGTTCAAAAAATAAAATTAGAAAGGTATGATTCGTTAAATAAAATTCCAAGAAATAATCAATATTAGAAAAATAAATATTTTATTTTGAAAAATATAAAAATTTCTATACTCATTTAACATTTAAAATTTAATATATGTGCTTTAATATTGAGACATTAAATCCCTCTCTATATATTTTTATTTAAAAATTTTGTGCCTTTAGTTGTCCATATGGCAATCATGAAAAAAAGGTAAAAATAACTTTTAAAGCTTTCAATATTTATAGTTTTTTTTTTATCAATTTAACTCCTATTATTTAAAAATACATAACATTGTAAAAAAATAAATGATAAATATTTGTTTTCACATTTTCAATAAATAATTTTTTCCTAAAATATCAAAAACTACTGAATAATTAAAAACTCATTCAAAAATAAAAATTTTAAAATAAAAAATTACGCCATTCAATTCAGGGCGCATGGTGGTGTTCATGTCACTGGTTACTTAATTTTAAGGATGTTAATGATTTGTTGTTACTACCAATCCCTTTATGGTTGTTGATTAGCATAACATTCTTATGATCTCTACTTTATTGTTATGTGAAGGTCATATAATTTATTATCTAGACTTTTTTTTAAGAAACTAATAATTACCATCGATTTTTGGTTCTCCAAATGTAAAATACCGTAACTTGTTAATTTAATATCATTCCATGGGTTATAGGTTTATGTCCTTTGAAAAAAGAAATATGTAGTATATAATCATAGATGCCTTAACTCTTCTTTTTCTTTAATCTTTTAGCAATCAAATGGGTGGATATTGGAGGAGAAACTTCATTTGACAAAATTCAAAGGTAAGAATTTGATTATGGAAATTTATATAGTGTATTTTGTGAGCATTGTATTAGCCTTAAGAATCAATTTAGTTATGTGACTTTTAATTAGGTTCACGAGTTGACTAGGCTAGCTTTATTTCCTGCTCATCTGCATATTTATGATTCAGTTCCACATTTTTTAACTCCTATTTTGCTTGGTGATTTAGAGCTAGCAAATGGAGATTAGGATGCGTGTATGGGCGTAAGGGGAGCGCCTGGTGGTCTGGGTTAGTTTTATTTAGACCTGCTCATGCCCGGCTTGAAATGTGAGAGGATTTGGCCAAAAATATAGGCCCGACAAATAGGTTTGGACAAAAAATTAAGGCCCATTTAAAAAATAGGACAGGACTCGGGTAAGACATTTTGTGCCTGGCTTGGCCCGAATTCACTAAAAGAAAAAAAAATCTGCATTTTTTTGTTAATTTTTGAATGTTATTTTCTTGTTGTTTTCTCTCTATTTTGCTACCATTCTACTATTATGTTGCTATTATTTTGTTGTTATTGTTTGGATATTGTATAAAACTTATTTTATTGTTAATTTTGTTATTATTTTAAAGGTATTTGTTAATTTTTTATTATTTTAGAGGTATTTGCTTGTTAAGTTGTATCTATCTTAGTGTTATTTAAGTCTACATATTTTTTAAAATTTATTTTCAATTTGTTAGGAAATATTTATTTTGATGTTTTTAGTATTTTTTATGTATTATATATATTTAAAAATTATATAAAAATAATATAAAAATTAATACGGGCAGGCCGGGCTGGGCTTCGATTTTAACATTTTATCCGGGTCAGGCTTGGACAAAATTTTAGGCCCATAATGAACCTAAATTTTTAGTTGAGTCCGGCCCGGCCTATGAACTCCTCTAGTTTTATTGTCTATTTTTCGCTGGCTACTCTCTTATGCTTTCTTTAATCAATGATATTGCCATTTACTTCATATATATATTATAATTAAATTAATTGATTTTTTGAATTTTTAAAAAAATATTTTTTTTTGAATTTTAAAGATTTTTTAATATTTCATAATTTTATAAAATATAATTTTTAATTGAAAATATGTAAAAAGATATTTCTTAATTTTTTAGAATGTTTTATGTATTTTTAAAACTAAGGGCGAAATCGATAAAAGAATATAAATGTTAAGGACTATAAAAGTTTTTCTAGGGAAAAATTGGATGGAAGGAGCAAGAATTTTAAATCAATGAAAAAATGGGGACTTAAAATCTCAAAATTAAAATATAAGGATTAAATTTTAAATTGTGAAAGAATAGAGGACTTTTGACAAATTTAAACCTTTAAAAGAATCAACTTAGCTCGATGAAACCGTATAATTAGAGAATAAACAATTCACAAGTCTCACTCAGTGGACTCCTAAAATTTCACTTCTACTAATACCCGTCGTTCTTCGATCAAACGGCGCCTCTTTACTGAATCACGCAATCAAAACCAACAGTCAAAGTGGAAAACATGACAGTATGTAACGCTAGCATATACACAAAAAATATTAAATAGACAAAAAGAAGGTTGCATTATTGAGAGAGAATTCTATTTTCCCTGCTCAGTCATTTCAATCCTTTTAAGACAAAAAAAAAAAAAAAAAAAAAAAAAATCCTAAAAATCCAAAATTCTCCTTCGCAAAGAGAAAAAGATAGGAATATATATTTTTTCTCAGGAAGAGGGAGAAAATTTGGGTGTCTGTTGTTTGTTTTTCTTTGGGTTATTGTCAATGGTTGAATTATAGAAATCGAAACAAATATTTCAATTTTTACCCCTTTCGAGTTTAACAAGGAAGAGAGAACAAAAATAGCTAACTCAAGATGCGATCTTCAATTTGATTTTGGAAGTGTGGTTGAACCTAGGCCGTTTGGTTTTCAATTTTCGTGATTGATTATTAGACAGTGAAATTACAGGCAGAAAGGCAAACCCAAAAAAAGAAAGAGAGAGAAATGCACGGAGGCGATGAGGTGGTCACAGCTCCGGCAGGACCGCCACAACCGTTGGATTGGAAATTCTCTCAGGTTTTTGGTGAAAGAACCGCTGGAGAAGAAGTTCAAGAAGGTAAATTATTATTGTTTCTGGATCCAATCGGTAATTTGTAGGTTTTTTTAGAACTAGGGTTTATTTTGGTGCTTTGGATCTATTTGGGATCATGGGATATTGAGTAATTATTGTTTAGGTTAATGGGTATGAGAAATTGTGACTTTTTTTTATTTGTAAGGTTTTTGCTTTCTTTTGGTTCCAAATAATGCTTGGAATAATTTCTGGGTATTTTGTTAGAAATAAGATAGTGTGGAAGTGAAGGTGGTGAAGTTAGTGATGGTGCATGCACAAAAAGTTGTGCCTTCTTTGTGTGTTCATGGTAATCGTTTTGATTTTAATAATTTATGTGCCTTTTTTCTGGTTTTGGGGTTTTAGTGCATGGCAATTGATTAACAGTTTTGAGATTTGAATTGAAATTGGAATCTGGGTATTATCACTTTGTTAAGATGGAGATAGACTATGTTTCATGAGTTTATGGCACAAATCATAACTCATGGATGAATGACAGCATTGATGTGGCACGGGTATACCATTTGTATGATGGGGGTTCAGATTCCTAGGTTTATTTGGTGGTGGTTTATTTCTAATATGAATCGGTTATGTTATGGTATGGTAAACTTCTTAGTAAGTGGGACAGTCAGAAAATGGGTTAGATTATGAGTTGATTGATGTAAGATTGTGTGCTGTGATTGGTAGATATTTGGCTGTTTAGATACTACTTCAAATTTTTATTGATCAATTAGTACTCAATACTGAAACTTGGCTTAACAATTTGAATTCAATCCTGTGTAAGTATAATGTGGGTAAACTTTGAAGCATGCTACTGAAACAGATGACTAGTGACCTTAGGTTTTCAGAAACATCAAAGTATGCATGGTAATAGTTCGGGTTGGATTTAGTGAGATATGGATAGCTTTCAGAAACATTTCTGTTAACTCTGGTTGAATTGATAACTATTTTCTATATGCAATAACTCAAGCATAGCTAATCATTGCAAAATTCTATTTTGAGTTCTGGAGAGGCAATGAATCATAGTCTCTGGCTAGGATTTTTTTCTTCCTTTTTTGTTTTTTGGAAAGGAACTATCTTGGACTTTCTCACTAGCTGTTCAGTAGCTCTCTTTTTATTCTTCTTGTCTCTCCAAATTAAGCTTGTTCTTGCCACAATGACATTTTTCTAAGCTTGGTAGAATAATAATGATGCAAGGGCGATGAGAATATGCATTACAATGCTGTGGATCATTCTTGTTATGTCGTGGCAAAAATAGTTTATATTCATCAAATGTTAACCTGCTTTTTTGCCTTAGAGAGAAAGATGTGTGGAAAATAAAAATTATGTCAAGAGAGTAGAGACCGAGAGTTGTGTTCATTGAAAGAAAAATAAATTTGGGCCTTTTTCTCTTTTCCAGTCAATGCAGTTTCTATACAAAGTTTTGATAAAATTTTATTATTGCTCTTACTGCAGTACAATTGTATTGTTAAGAAATATTTTGTGCTCCTGCAGTTGATATTATTTCTGCTATTGAATTTGATAAAACTGGGGATCATCTTGCCACTGGTGACCGTGGGGGCCGTGTTGTTCTTTTTGAGAGGACAGATACAAAGGATGTAGGTTCTGCTACCATTGTTTCTGTTCATATATTACCTTATTCTTTTTCTTGGATTGCAATTTTATAATAACTTATTTTACTGTAATTGTAGCATGGTGTATCAAGAAGGGATCTGGAGAGAATGGATTATCTAATTAGTCGGCACCCTGAGTTTCGTTACAAGACAGAGTTTCAGAGCCATGAGCCTGAGGTGCTCTCGCATTGCTGTTTGATGCAATGATGCATGCACACACGCACGCACGCAACTATAGAACTTACAGTCCACTAGGCTTAAGTTTTTTTGCTTCACTTCATCTGAATTTTTTTCCAGTTTAGCTATCTCATTTTTCTTTTGGATATTTCAGTTTGACTACCTCAAGAGCTTGGAAATAGAGGAAAAAATCAACAAAATCAGATGGTGCCAAACAGCCAATAGTGCCCTTTTTCTCCTTTCCACCAATGATAAAACCATCAAGTTTTGGAAGGTAGGAAGGAAATCTGTGCTTTAACTACTGTCTTAACTCTGTCTTGTTTCAGATTGATTGTTAATTGTGCATATTATCACTTTGTTTGCAATAAGTAGTGGCTGGTACTTGAGAATGCTCATTCATTTATAATGGAATATATTCTGCAAAGCCACTGCAAAGTTTCTGGTGCATAGATAGATTGATTTATAAAATACTTCCTAACAAATGCTTCGAAAAGTGTGAAACACACTTGGTAATATTTCTCATTTTATCCTATCTGTTCTTCTGAGCATTGGTGTTGAGCATGATTGGTATTTTGATCTGTGGGTACCTCTGCCCTTGCCTTCGAACACACTTATTTATCTGCTGTTTGTATGGGGTTCAACAGGTACAAGAAAAGAAAGTCAAGAAAATTTCTGACATGAATTTGGATCCATCAAAAGCTGTAGGAAATGGCAGCATTGCTAGTTCAAGTAATTCAAGTAGCCCTAAACCATGTCTTGCAAATGGAAGCTCCCTTGACGGATCCTACAACAATTTGAGCCATGACTTCTCTTTCCCACCGGGAGGCCTTCCATCGTTGCATTTACCTGTGGTAGTTGTACTTATGCAATCATTTTTTCTACTTGCAGTGATTAAGTTTTAGGCTAAAATCTATACGCATTTTGAGCTATACGAGTGTTAGGATTCTTTGCCCTGTTCTTTGGTGGTGGAGGCAAACGAGTGTTAGGATTTTGGCTGGGGGAGAGCGTTTGGTTTTCAAAGATCACCTTCTCCCTCTCTCTTGCTGGGGGAGAGTGTTAGTATTTTGTTGTTGAGTAATCAGGAACATTTTCTTTTGTTGTCTAAATGTTTCTTGGTCACTTTGCACTAACCTTTAATCTTCACTATATCTAGGTAACAAGTCAGGAGACCAACCTCTCTCTCTTTGGCAGGAGGAGAGTGTTAGGATTTTGTTTTTGAGTAATCAGGAACATTTCTTTTGTTGTCTAAATGCTTCTTGATCACTCTGCACTAACCTTTAATCTTCACTATATCTAGGTAACAAGTCAGGAGACCAACCTAGTGGCTAGATGTCGACGGGTATACGGCCATGCTCATGATTATCACATCAATTCGATTTCAAATAACAGGTAGCTAGTGGGTTTTGTTTTTATTGCAATTTTGTGGTGTTTTGGCTCCATATGTTAGTATTATCTGAAAATCAATTGAAGAGGAAGTATTCTTTTTCTGGGATAATATGTAGTAGAATCACACATCTTACATTTTCTTCTCTGATGGAAAAATAAGTCTTCATTAGTGTAGTCTCTTGAATTCCCTCACCAAGATTTCCAGCCTGATAAATTGCTCAACCTTTATTATATCTTTGTTCTTTATTATTATTAGTGTTTTTTTTTTGGCAGCATCATTATGAGATGTCTCTTGAGAAACTGATGCTATCTAGTTTAGGTTCTGGATTGGAGTATAGATTTAAACTGTTATTGATTGCGCTTCTAGGTTCTCTTCCCCCCCCCCCCTTCCTTCCTTCCCATTCAAAGTTTGCATTCTGGAGAAGGCATATGATTCTCTAGTTGTAATGGTAAAGTATGATTGTTTCTTTAAATAATGATATAATGAATCCTGGTTCCCTCCTGATAACTTTCTGCTGCTGAACTTGTGTTGTCATGTCCGAGCAAGAAGCTGTCATTCTGAAATGGTCTTGGGGGGCACTGTTCATGCTTTAGAAATGAAGGCTGATTCATAATCTTGAGAAAACTGGAGAACTTCTGAGCCATAGGACATAAATGCTATGGATATTCATCTCTTTTTTAGGCCTTGGAGCCGTCACATTTGAATGAGAACATGGTTAATGGCCTATATCAACTGAACATGCTTCGTCCCATGCAACCCTTGAAACATTTGATTGTTTAGTTCATGGAATATTTGGATCTAGAAGTATTAATCTTATCACAGAATTATCTAGTACGTGTCTTGAAGTTTAATTGTCTGCTCACCATGTCTCTGCGCTATTATTGTTCTTATTCATGTAATTTGTTTTGAAATCCGTATGGTGATGTTTAAGCTTTTGGCTTGTATACAGTTTGTATGTCACTGGTAAATAGTGACAAGCATGTTTGTGAATGTTTGAAAACACTTCCCATTTCAGTGTTTTGCATTTCATATTAGCTCGAGTGAAGATATACTGATGGTCTCTCTATCTCTCTTATAATTCCTAGTGATGGAGAAACTTTTATATCAGCCGATGATCTACGTATAAATCTTTGGAACTTGGAAATTAGCAATCAAAGTTTCAATATTGTCGATGTAAAGCCTGCAAACATGGAGGATCTAACTGGTAAGCCTCTTCTATTTTGGTACTTTAGTCTGCTGCTTTCACTTCTTAAAGTATATGCAAGTTCAGTGCTGTTCAATATATTTGCAAAAGTAATGGTTATTGTAATGTCTATCATTGCAGAGGTTATAACATCAGCAGAGTTTCACCCTACCCACTGTAATATGCTAGCATATAGTAGTTCAAAGGGCTCAATTCGCCTCATTGATTTGCGGCAATCAGCTTTGTGTGATTCTCATGCCAAATTGCAAGTGTTTTACCGTTATTAGTTTCTTTTGTTGAATTTACTGAGATTTGCACCAAAAATTTATGTAGATCTTGATAGATGAAGGTATATATATTTACTATTTGCTTTCAGTATCCTTTCTAAAATATAAGTACCATTCAATGCCAACAGGTTTGAAGAACCGGAGGCACCTGGTTCTAGATCATTTTTTACGGAGATAATCGCCTCAATCTCAGATATTAAATTTGCAAAGGACGGAAGATATATTCTTAGCCGTGATTATATGACTCTTAAGGTTTTGCTTTGTTTCTTTCTATTCTTGTTTTGCTTTGCTTTTTTTTTTTTTTTTTCTTGTTTGTGCTATTGATATATAGTTATACTTTGCACGGGTGTAACATTATGTGTCTAATTATTCTTAAGCATGCTGCACCAACTTTATGTACCATTTAATCCCTGACTTGATTATCTGTAACCTTTTTAATAAGAAATTGAAACGATTTGACTGTAGTTGATACAATGTAATACACAGAAAGCATGACCCTGCAATGGCCTTTTGCTGCAATAAAATGTCTGATAGAACATTCTATTTTTTAAACATTTAACAGAAAGTGATCAAAATCGAAACGGTCTGGATTCTTCACAATTTTGCTTGGACTCAGATAGTCAAACAATTTTGTTTGTTTTGTAGAGAGCTTTTATCTTGAAGGCATGAAAGTGGTGGGGGGGTTAAGGGTAAATGTCATAATAGCTTCTTCTATTCATTTCTTGAGCGTGTGAATCTACAATTCAATCATTTAGCTGATGTGGTTTCCTACCCTTTTCTCTGTTTGAATCAATTGCATGTCATTTTATTTTAATATTTAATCTTTGAACATTCTTAATATGAATCCCTCTTAATATTGTTAATTTAAATCAGTATCTACTTTGTTTTGTTAAAATTTTTACCATTCTACCTACTTTTCAGCTTTAAGACTTTCGATGTTGGTTTTAAACTTGCTTATTGTGTTCTTGATATCGTATACATTTGATATGTCCTTGTTTAACTGGCATTTTAGGATCTAACCTGGTTATATATCACTTGGTTGTCAGTTGTGGGATATCAATATGGATTCTGGTCCAGTTGCAACATTCCAGGTTCATGAATATTTACGACCTAAGGTATGATTCTATGTTCTGAAACAGATGATGAAATTAACCATGTATGTGTGTGCTTTGTCATAGCTAATTATTGCATTCTTTAATTGTTTCAGCTTTGTGATTTGTATGAAAATGATTCGATCTTTGACAAATTTGAATGTTGCCTAAGTGGTGATGGATTGCGAGTGGCAACAGGCTCCTACAGGTTTGTTTTTGTCCAAAAGCCTGTCTCCTAATCTTTTGTTGTTGTTATGTACTTCCATAACATAATATATATTACCCTTATGCTCTCAGCAATCTATTCCGTGTATTTGGTTGTGCCCCTGGAAGCACCGAGGCAACAACTTTGGAAGCTAGCAAAAATCCAATGAGGTAATCTTCAGTTCAGGCCTTCTGAAAATAAAATAAAATCAGATCAAAGATTCACTCAAGCATTGGAAAAAGAAGGCTCTTAATTGCGATTTCTGTAATGATATTAGTAGCTATTAACACCCATATGTCTTTCCAGGAGACAAGTTCAGACTCCCTCAAGGCCTTCCAGACCCCTGAGCAGTATAACACGTGTTGTTAGACGAGGTTATGATTTGTTCATTTTTTACCTTAACTTCTGATTGTTGTTAAATGAGTTCTTCAGTTCTTGAGTTGTAATCTGATGCTTTTATGTTGGTGAATTTATCGTATCAGGAACAGAAACTCCCGGAGTGGATGCGAATGGAAATTCTTTCGATTTCACAACAAAGTTACTGCACCTAGCATGGCACCCAACTGAAAACTCGATTGCCTGTGCTGCTGCAAACAGCTTGTACATGTACTATGCATAAAAACGATCCAAGTAGAATGTAGTTGCTTGGTTAAAACTTTTTTCGGTTGTTGATGGCGAAAGCTCCTTTCCCCTTCCCGCCAACCAGGGAGTTAAAGGCCAAATTGAGTCTTGCACTCCGTGCCCCCTAAAATCTGTAGCACATGGTGTAGTCTCAAGATCAAGAAGCGGCTGTCACAGAGCCATGAGGATGCAAACCTATGATTGCTCCCGGGTGTGCACGGTTAATCCTCTTTCTCGTGTCTCATCCAAAAATTCCTTCAGTTTGTTCGCAATTTTCTTCCTTTTTACCTCCTCCTCCCCTTGATCTTCTTTTAAAATAGAAGATGGAGTAATGTTTTTAGATTTGTGTTGGGTTGAAGTTAGCAGCAAATGTGATTGTAGCTCTCCTACAAGTAAAAACTAAAGGATGTTCTTCTATATTTGCCACTTAGGTTTAAGGTAAATGTAGTTCTGTTTTTTTGGTTTTACTCAAAATCATGGTGGGAAGGAGCTGTTAATACTTACGGTGCAATTTTTTTTATTGATTCTTTTCTCATGTTTGGAACTTCATCCTTTAGTTTTAGATAAATGTATCATTTTTGCTTCTCTTCTCAATTGGTTTGAAGTAACCTTACAGCTTGACTGTGAATCAAAGCAGGATGTTATGCTTTTGTTCTGGATACGTCTATGTAACATGGGGCTTGGATACTTCTAGATTGTCAATGGAAGTTTTCATTTATTAAAAATCAAAATTCTTAACATTTAATATCTTAATTATGTTTGATAATAATATTAATTTTTATTTACTGTTAAGAAATACTAGAAATTAAGGACCTATTTTTATACAAACCCTACTAATCAAAATTCCCCCAAGATGATATGCTTTTAATTGTTACAATAATGGCAATATCAATTTACAAATTAACCACTTAAATTGTTTGGTTTATCAAATACTACTTATGCGAGCTACTTAAGTTGATGAATGATACAAATACATTGACATATTTTGTTTGGATAGTTAAAATTACAAAGAAAAAAGAAATTAAAGTAATTTTTACAAACTTTGTTTAATAAACTGTGGAAACAAAAAGAAACAATTTATTATAATGATTTTTTTTAATTTATGTTAAGCAATGGAAAACAAAGGAAATGATTTATTAAAATAATTTATGTAAAATATTAATGTGATAAAAAGTACTACAAGTACTAAAGGAATTTTATTTCCTTTTTTTTAGCTTTCTCTCTAAATTGAGGTCAATAAAATAAAGTGATTCAAGGGAAATCAACCCCTTTTCTTACCTTGTTTTTGTTAACATAAGGCAAGGATAAAAGCTACTAGGTGAAGCAAGCAACAAAATTTAAAAAATCTAAGAAGCTAAGAATAAATGTTCTCTTTATTTGATTATTGAATGATGAAAGCTATACATAAGGTTATGAGATTGGTCTTATTTATTTTTGAGTTCCCTCAAATCAACTATATATATATATATTGAATTACATCAATGGTTAAGATTTAAACCTATCTATTATATATAATTATAAGGAATTTGAACTATTTGTTAATCTCTATCCTCCAAATTCAAATTAATTTGGTAACTAAAATTTAGTAGATTGTTTCCTAGGTCATAGGGCTTCAAATAGATGGGATCTCTAGAATGCTCTGATGATTGAGCTAATCCTAGTGGGTTAAATAAACCCAATTAACTTAAATGAATGTCTTCATAATAGGTCGTCCTGCGCAAGTTGTGACATTCTCCTCCACCTATTCTAACGGTGCCATCGTCGCATCCTTAGTGTACGACCCAATTTTTTACCCCAATTTTTAGCCCGGAGCCCAAATACAAACCCAAACAATAACCTCAAATCAAACCAAACCCAATTAACCAAGCCCAAGTAACCCTAACCCAACCAGACCACTAAACCGACCACTAACTCCATCACCCTACTAAACCGACCACTAACTCCACTACCCCATTAACTCCATCGTCCCACTTGCTTGCAAATAAGTTGTAAAATTTAGCTATAAAAGCCATTCAAAACCATTGTAAAGGGGAGAGTTTTTTCTTCTCTTTTTCGGATAGTGGGGAGCTTTTTCTTCTCTTTTTCGGATAGTTACGAATACACGAGAAATTAAGTACACAAAAAGCAAAGAACTTTGAGACAGATTCAAAATATCCAAGGTGTTCTTTTCATTTTTGTTCTTTTTATTCATTTTTTACATTCGTTCTTAAGAATAAACGCAAAAATAAAGAAAAAGGGGTAGAAACGTACCCATTTCGAAATTATCGGAAAAAAGAGTTTTTTAGTTTCGGCCACCGTTTACGGCGGCACCGCAGCGGCACGTTTTGGAAGGGAGGGATAATTTCCCTTTTTGGTCCCTCTTTGTTATTCGCACATGCAGTTTGGTCCTTCTCTCTTTTATTTCTGATTTTACCCCAAAACTTCTGTTTTCGATCCAATTTAGCCTCTTTTGATTATTTTTGCTATTTTTCTATTAAATTAATAATTTGAGCTTTATTATTATTATTATTATTATTGCATTTACCATTAATACTATTATTATTTTATTATTATTAATATACTGTTATTTTTACAACTACTATTATTTATTATTATTATTTTAATATTATTACTACTATAGTTTTTTTATTTTTAATTAATTTTCCTATTATTATTATATTCCTTTGTATTATTATTATTTTACTATTACCATTATTATTTTTTTATTATAATCGTATTTCTTATATTTCTTATATTTACTATTATCATTATTCTTATTACTATTATTATTATTATTACTAATTTAGTATATTATTACTACTACCATATCTTTTTAATTTTATAATTATTATATTCATTAGAATCATTATCATCTTTTTTATTTGTCATTATTTATATATATATACATATATTATTATTATAATTATATTTATCATTCTCATTATTATTATCTCTATTATTATTAACATCTTTTTATTTTAAATTTTTTCATTGTTATTATTTTAATATTACTACAACCGTATCTTTTTAATTTTTTTTTATTATTGCAATTTTTTTTACTATTATGATTTACCTATTCTGGTTCTTATCGTTTTACATAAATCGAGGATTTTGAATTATACTTTAATGTATTTTTTTTTGCTTGTATTTACCTTTTTATCCAAACTCATAGAAAGGATTTTTAAACAAGGCAATGTTTCGTGTTTGGACGATCGAGGAATCGTGCCCAATCGTGTTGGGTTTCGATTTCCCGTTCGTCCAAATAACTAAATATCCTTTTAAGATTTTGACCGTGTTTTCTTAAATAAGGCAATGTTTCATGTTTGGAAATTCGAGGAATCGTGCCCAATCGTACTGGGTTTCTGTTTTTTTTTTGTTTGGCCAAATAGTGGAATACCCTTTTAAAATTGCAATGCATGAATTTTGGAAATCATGAAAAGATCTCGGTATCGAGGGTTGATTCATCATGTCCTAACTTGCTGGATGTGGTATTTCATCTTTTTGGGTCGAGAGAATTTCGATATCCAATTCGAATTATCCAAACATTTTCTAAAAGATTCGTATTTTAAAATCTCTTCCAATTTTCGATATTAGGACATTAATCAATCAATAAGGTATCAATTTTGGGCGTTGCGAGGGTGCTAATCATTCCTCACGCGTAACCGACTTCCGGACCCATTTTTTTAAAATTCGTAGACCAAATGTTTTATAAGGTGACCCAATCACACTTCAAAAAAGATTGGTGGCGACTTCGTTTTCCTTTTTAAAGTCGGCCCGTTTTCCAAACAAAAAATGGTTTCGACAGCTTGGCGACTCCGCTGGGGACATAATAGAGTCAAGCCGTAAATTGATTAATTTCTGTCCTTTTGACAAAAGTTCAAAAATCAAAATTGAAAATTACGATTCTTTTATTGCATTTGTTTAGGTCATTTAGTTGGTTATGATTTGAGTGTCTAGGGTACTCTTGCATCATATTGCATGACCTTTATGGTCACACCTTTTAAGTGGGAGTGTGAAACTATGCCTTCGTGAGGTTTTCACCTCTGCATGGGCTAGTGGACTGCTTTCGGGATACATCCGTACCTATGTCTTCATAAGGTTTTCACCTCCGTATGGCCATAGGGAAATGTATTCCCCTGAACCGAACTCAATCTATTTGAGCCTATAATGGGTGAGGATTGAGGAGTCTGCTGGTTCAGGTACCGTCTCTTTAGAACCAAACCACATATAGTGAACCCTAGGAGCCCACTTTAGGTAGAACTATGTTAAACCCTAGCATTTACCTGGATAGGTGTTTGATTTTTACCATCTGCATATGATACTAACGTACTTTCTTTTGTTTATGACTACATTGTATTTCATCATCATAGAAAGGAGGTGTTGATTCATATTCGATTGCTAAATAGAAGAGTTTGTCATAGGAAAATGGATTTTTTGATAAAGTGGGTTATAATACGTTCGTCCAAATATAGTCCAAGTGGACACAACGAGAAAAGATTGATAGTATATAACTTTGCCTCGTTGCCCGGGGATTCAAGCCAACAAGGATTATTCGATAGCCATCACATCTCAATTTTCTTAAAGAAGCTTCTGAGCATCGTGGAGGACAAGTGAGTGAAGAGTCACGGCCTGGATCAAGCAACAAGGAGCTAGAAGAGGCATCTATTGAGAAAGTTCATTGGGACACGACCATAACATCCAGATACAAAGGAAAAGATTAGTGTCTTCGCTTAGACTATGAGGATGAAACCGCATATCCATTTTATGTAAAGAGATTCTTATTCTAGAAAAGTTCTTTTAATGGAATTGAGTTCAGAATCGACGCCTCTATTTTTTTTTTTGCATTCATTCCTTTGTATTGCATTTCATGCATTTGCATTACATCGCATCATATGCATTAAATATCATAAAAGAACCCTATTAACTAGAGATCATATTATAGTTACCCTGGAACATTGCTACTACGCTCGAAGAAAAACGAAAGCTATGGATCAAAGGATAAAAAAGTTAGAGTAGATGCAGAAGGAGATGCAAGACCAACTGCAAACTCAGATGCAAGAACAGTTGGCTAAGATCCAATAGGACATGAGGGATCAAATGCTGGAATCCCAGAGAAGTATGATGAGCCAGTTAACACAACTGTTGACTGGAGGGCCTGGTAAAGGAAAGAGCCCTATGGTCGATACCGGAGATGATAATGAAGATTCTACTATCTTCCAGGCTTTCCCCCGGTAAATTCCCAGATACAACCACCAAAAGTGTCTGTCAACATCAAACCCTAGTATCAATCCGATACCTCAGCACCGGTAAACTTCCGACAGGCTCGAGCTCTAACCTCAGAAATAATTTGGCAAAACCAATGGTCCTCGACTTCGATGATGCAGTAGAAGGAGAAAAAGTAAAGGCGGAGCTCCCAAAGGAGTTTGAGGATTGATGCAAATGGTTGGAGGAGAAGTTTAGAGCACTGGAAAGCGCTGATTACCAATGCGAGGTAGATGCTAAAAAGTTGAGTCTGGTCCCAGATTTGGTACTCCCACCAAAGTTCAAGATGCCAGAATTTGAAAAATATAACGGGACCAGCTGCCCTGAGGCCCACATTACAATGTTTTGTCAAAGAATGACGGGATATGTCAGCAACGACCAGTTGTTGATCCACTGTTTTCAGGATAGTTTGACTAAGGCCGCAGCAAAATGGTGCAATCAGCTGAGTTGCACTCAAGTCAAAACATGGAAGGACTTAGCACAGGCCTTCATGAAGCATTATGGCCATGTGACTGATATAACACCTGACAGGATCACGCTACAAAACATGGAGAAAAAGTTAGGTAAAAGTTTCAGGAAATACGCCCAAAGGTGGAGGGAAGTCGCTACACAAGTTCAACCACCATTGCCAGAGAAAGAAATGACCATGCTCTTCATTAATACCCTGAAAGCACCTTTTATCAATCATATGTTGCGGAGCGCGACTAAGAGTTTCACAGACATAGTGATGTCTGGCGAAATGATAGAGAACGCAATAAGGTGTGGGAAAATAGAAGCTGGAGAGAGCGCGAGAAAATCAAATCCGAAGAAGAGAGAAAACCAGGTTGGCAATGTGAGCGGGGTTTATGCAAAACCAATCACGATAAATCAACTGAGAGCGGTGGCCACGGGCCAGCAAGCATTACCCAGGTAGGAGCCCACCACGAAGCAAAATATAGAGAGGTTCCAGTTTACTCCCATACCAATGACGTATAGGGAGTTGTATAAAAATCTGTTCGATGCACACGTTGTAGCCCCTTTCTACTTGAAACCGTTGCAACCCCCATATCCTAAGTGGTATGACACAAACGCTCAGTGTGAATACCATGCAAGAATTGCAGGACATTCGATAGAAAACTGCACCTCATTCAAAAGGTTAGTCGAAAGGCTTATTGAAGCGGGTGTGAAATTTGACGATGCACCTGGTGTGGGAAATCCGTTACCCAGTCATACGGATAAAGGGGTAAACGTGATAGCCGAGAACATGGGGAGGAGAATCAAATGGAATGTTGCTGAAGTAAGAGCCCAATTGAGAGAGGTTTGGAAGGAAATACGGGAAAGAGGTTTAGTTCCGCAAGGGTTGGGGAGCAAATCCTGGGATGCGAGGAACTACTGTGAGTTCCACAATAAAAAGGACCATGAGATCCAGCAATGTAGGGAATTCAGGGCCCTAGTGCAAGGGTTAATTGATAACAAAGAGTTGAAGTTCTTTGACTCTTCTGAAGGAGAAAACGTGTGCACCATAGGAGGAGAGTCGGTAGAGAAGGACGCTGAGGTCAAATGGGGATTAATGACTTTCCCTATATATCCAATACATTCGTATCAGAAGGAATTGTCCATCCAGGACCGGAGAACATGAATGAAGAAACGGCTGAAGACATGTTGAAAACTGTGAGCATCAACACCGTATTTGAAGAGGGATCGAAGGAAGGAAACTTAGCGGGCATACACCCCTATGAGCTTGTAAGTGTTCTGAACAACTAGACTGCGGAGAAAATTCCTATAGTTTTTAGAGCTAACACAGAGTAATGTTCAAAAGCCACTTTTTGTTTTAAGCCTAGAAACAACAAGAATCTTTTGTGAAATAGGCTCATGTTCAAACATCTTTATTTTTAATAAAAATGCATTTTTGTGTTTCATGCCAGGCAATTTTTCCTTTTATTCTCTCATTTCATTCATAATCGTGCTATACAAATAAGCCACTCTTAGAATCACTCTTTGAATATTCTTTCATGCCTACAATAGGTCTCCAGATATCAACGACATGAGCAACGCTGTTACTGACTCCCTTTTGAGTGAGATATGAGTCTAAAAAGATGAGGATTTTGGAAGATAACAGAGATTGTAACTTATCTTTTGATTTGTTAAGGATGATAAAATTAGATGAAAATAGACTCTATCGTACAAAGGGTCAGTGGACATTGCGAGTCTAGGAAAGGAGTGAATATCGAAGCCTTGCCCACCACAGAAACAAAGCGAGATGTCATTGAGTTATTCCAAGAATTCAAAGATATCTTTGCGTTATCGCATCAAGATATGCCTAGGCGCGAGGAGGCTATGGAGTGTTCGAAAGGGCACATACTAATAGTTTTCCGATAGCCAGGCCGATTATAAGGTTCGGGTACTGCTGGTCTACCATGAAAAGGATATTGCATCAGTTATGCCGCAAATGTCAAATTAAGGAGGAAAAGACTTGTGTGCTTCCTCCATTTTTTCCTATATGTGAGGCATAGATGTTATAGGGACGATATCGTAAAAAGTATCTAATCGACACCAATTCATCTGCGTGATTGTCAATTACTCCGCTAAGAGGGTGAAGGTCGCTTCATGTGCCAAAGTTACAAAGTCAACAGTTATCAAATTCAAATTCGAATTCAAAAAAAGTGGCAACAAAGAATGCCAGAAAGGAACATATCTAACATAAGGTCAAAGGTTACAGTCTGTTCAAAGACCAGACGCCATATCAGTGCAGCAAAAAAAAAAACCATCCAAAAAGATTTTGAAAGATGATTGAGACTTGTAAAGATTGGCATAGTGAAGTTGCCATTTACCCTCTTTGCCTATCGAATGTTGGCTAGGACTTCGACGGAGCAGCACCTTATGGAAGGGAGGCAATTTTTGCTTTGATTGAATTAAGAATTAGATGAAGCAGAATGTCTCCAGTAAGCTTGATTGAAAATATTTATCATGGTTGAATGCACCAAAAACGGATGATACAAGCTTATGACAAAAGGTTCACCCAAGAGAATTTCATGATGGTAAAAAAGGTCCTTCCCTAGGCAAAAGGACTTTAGAGGAAAGTGGATGCCTAATTCGGAAGGACTTTATATAGTTAAAAAGGCTTTCTCCGTAGGAGCACTAATCTTGGTCGAAATGGATGGGAAAACTTTCCCAATCCTGTAAATTCGGATTCAGTCAAAAAGTATTATTCTTGAAGAGGAAAAGAGGCCAAAGTAAAAACCTGCAAAGGGCGCTTTGAGACTTTCCGCAAAAAAAAAAAAAAAGCCGGAGAGGCCAAGGTGAAAACCCGCAAAGGGCGCTTTGAGACCAAAGGGGCTTTGAGTCGAAAACCCTTAAAGGGTGGCTCAAATTCTGACCAAATTGTGATGGGGCATACAGTAGTCTTGCTACGGTTGAATTAACAATGAGGAAGTCTGTTACGTCTTGAGGCATCGACAAAGTACTCCAGATCCCCTAAACACATGTTGAGCTTAAAATGGTCCTCAAGAAGTTTGAATAGAGAAGCTCAAGCTGTGATATCTGGGGCACCCAGTTTCCATCTTACCCATTTTGAATTTGCCCATTCCAAAATACACTACCAATAAATTTCCTTCTTGATTGCATTTGCTATCTTTGCTTAATTTATTTGTTTCGAGCTATGCTTCTAATTGATTTCTTTCTTGTCCATTGTTATGATCTCTTTCAAGCATTTTGCATTGAAATAACGATTAGTGGACTAATAATGCTTTTACAAAAGAAGTTTTGCGTATTAGTCTGAGAGTCTCTAAATAATACAAGAATCCGAAACAGGACAATTATTTAGAACTTACCAGGCTTAAAGGGATCGGAGCACTTAAGAGAAAGGTCTAAGCAGTAACGACATCTTCAGATTCTCTGTTGGAAGTACCAACTGAACGAGAAGACATACATCAGGGATATCATCTTAACAAATGGCGAGCAATGATAGCCCAAGTGTAAAAAAATTGGATCACCCTCATGACATTTTGCATTCATTCATTTGTAATATATATGGTTAGGAACATTTTTTTCATGACATCCTAATCATTTGGCATAAGCATAGATCCCATGAAATCAATTTTACAGGTAGGTTCCCCAGAGGTCAATGTAGCAAAATTTATTATAATTACAAATTTTGGCGAATCTTATCTCCATGTATTGGCAATGGAGAAGATTTAGGCCACTAGCCTTATCTTCCTGAGATAGCAAGGGAGCAGGCTGAAATTACAAGTCTTATCTCCATGTATCGACAATAGAGCAGACTGAAGATTATAGATCTTGTCTCCTCGAGATAGCAGTGGGGCAGATCGAAGTTGGCGAATCTTATCTCCATGTATCGACAATGGAGCAGATTTAGACCACTAGCCTTATCTCCCTGGGATAGCAAGGTAGTAGGCTGAAAATTACAAGTCTTATCTCCATGTATCATCAATGGAGCAGACTGAAGATTGTAGATCTTGTCTCCTCAAGATAGTAATAGGGCAGATCGAAGTTGGCGAAACTTATCTCCATGTATCGGCAATGGAGTAGATTTAGGCCACTAGCCTTATCTTCCTGGGATAGCAATGAAGCAGACTGAAGATAGCAGATCTTATCTCCACTGAGCAGGAGTGGAGCAGATCAAAGACAGCAAGTCTTATCTCAATGTATCGGTAATGGAGCAGACCGAAGATAGCAGATCTTATCTCCACTGAGTAGCAGTGGAGCAGATCGAAGACAACAAGTCTTATCTCCATGTATCGGCAATGGAGCAGACTGAAGATAGCAAATCTTATCTCCACTGAGCAGGAGTGGAGCAGATCGAAGACAGCAAGTCTTATCTCCATGTATCGGCAATGGAGCACTGAAGATTTTAGATGTTATCTCCACTGAGCAGGAGTGGAGCAGATCGAAGACGATGAGCCTTAACCCCCTAAGCAGTAGGACAACATGGTGGAAAATGACAGACCACCCTATCTCCCTAAGCAATAGTGGAGTAGGTTGAAGACAGTGAACCTTATCCCCCTAAGCAGTAGAGAAACGGGCTAAAGATTACAAATCATAAGCAGTAGCGGAGCAGATTGAAACGAAAATTCCTATACCCCTGAATATGCAATGGATGGAATGAAGCTACCTGAAGAAAGGAAGCATCAAGATGTCAAGATTCAACAAGACGAGGCAAAATTGGCCCTTTTAAAGTCTTTCTTTCGTTCCTGTTACACGACAACAAGCAAAGAGGGGCAGCTGTACGACCCAATTTTTGACCCCAATTTTTAGCCCAGAGCCCAAATACAAACCCAAACAATAACCTCAAATCAAACCAAACCCAACTAACCAAGCCCAAGTAACCCTAACCCAACTAGACCACTAAACTGACCACTAACTCCACTACCCCACTAACTCCATCACCCACTAAACCGACCACTAACTCCACTACCCCACTAACTCCATCACCCCACTTGCTTACAAATAAGTTGTAAAATTTGGCTATAAAATCCATTCAAAACCATTGTAAAGGGGAGAGTTTTTTCTTCTCTTTTTCGGATAGTGGGGAGTTTTTTCTTCTCTTTTTCGGATAGTTACGAATACGCGAGAAATTAAGTACACAAAAAGCAAAGAACTTTGAGACAGATTCAAAATATCTAAGGTGTTCTTTTCATTTTTGTTTTTTTTATTCATTTTTTACATTCGTTCTTAAGAAGAAACGCAAAAATAAGGAAAAAGGGGTAGAAACGTACCCATTTTGAAATCATCGGAAAAATGAGTTTTTTAGTTTCGGTCGCTGTGTACGGCGGCGCCGCAAAGGCACGTTTTGGAAGGGAGGGACAATTTCCCTTTTTGGTCCCTCTTTGTTATTCGCACATGCAGTTTGGTCCTTCTCTCTTTTATTTCTGATTTTACCCCAAAACTTCTGTTTTCGATCCAATTTAGTCTCTTTTGATTATTTTTGCTATTTTTCTATTAAATTAATTAATTTGAGCTTTATTATTATTATTATTATTTTATTATTAATATACAATTATTTTTACTACTATTATTTATTATTATTATTATTATTATTTTTAATATATTACTACTATAGTTTTTTATTTTTAATTAATTTTCCTATTATTATTATATTCCTTTGTATTATTATTATTTTACTATTACCATTATTTTTTTATTATAATCGTATTTCTTATATTTAATATTATCATTATTTTTATTACTAATATTATTATTATTACTAATATAGTATATTATTATTTTTATTGTAATTATTATTTTAACATTACTACTACCATATCTTTTAATTTTATAATTATTATATTCATTAGAATCATTATCATCTTTTTTATTTGTCATTATTTATATATATACATATATTATTATTATAATTATATTTATCATTCTCATTATTATAATCTCTATTATTATTAACATCTTTTTATTTTAAATTTTTTCATTATTATTGTTTTAATATTACTACAACCGTATCTTTTTAATTTTGTTTTTATTATTGCAATTTTTTTACTATTATGATTTATTTATTCTGGTTCCTATCGTTTCACGTAGATAGAGGATTTTGAATTATACTTTAATGTATTTTTTCTCTTGTATTTACCTTTTTACCCAAACTCATAAAAATGATTTTTAAACAAAGCAATGTTTCGTGTTTGGACGACCGACGAATCGTGCCCAATCGTGCTAGGTTTCGATTTCCCGTTCGTCCAAGTAACTAAATATCCTTTTAAGATTTTGACCGTGTTTTCTTAAATAAGGCAATGTTTCATGTTTGGAAATTCGAGGAATTGTGCCCAATCGTGCTGGGTTTCGGTTTTTTTTTTTGTTTGGCCAAATAGTGGAATACCCTTTTAAAATTGCAATGCATGAATTTTGGAAATCATGAAATGATCTCGGTATCGAGGGTTGAAACATCGTGTCCTAACGTGCTGGATGTGGTATTTTATCTTTTCGGGACAAGAGAATTTCGATATCCAATTCGAATTATCCAAACATTTTCTAAAAGATTCGTATTGTAAAATCTCTTCCAATTTTCGATATTAGGACATTAATCAATCAATAAGGTACCAATTTTGGGCGTTGCGAGGGTGCTAATCATTCCTCGTGCGTAACCGACTTTCGGACCTATTTTCTTAAAATTCGTAGACCAAATGTTTTATAAGGTGACCCAATCACACTTCAAAAAAGATTGGTGGCGACTCCGTTTTCCTTTTTAAAGTCGGCCCGTTTTCCAAACAAAAAATGGTTTTGACACTTAGAATGAAACTAGTTTATCTCATCCCAAAATTGACATAATGCCTTGGCTAATTTCCAGTTAGCCTCACTGTCAAGTAGTCCCTTCCATTGGACAAATTGTCTTGGCTTATCCTTTTATAAGCCACCTACCCTACCTTTTTCAAAACTCTGAAAGGACCCTTGTTTCTCTACCAAGCCTTAACAAACCCACAAGTTGATGGACTCGGTCTTGCCTAACCTACATCCGACATTTTTGGCAAACCACATTTTATAGCACTAGAATAATGTTTGACATGTACCTCCCTCAGTGCATTTACTTTGTTTTGACTACCTATGTTGCATTGACTCTTTTTTACCCACAAAGTTTGATGCATAATCCACCTCTCTGAGGTGGTAGTTCCAATGGGAAGTCAATAGGCTTCATACTGATAAAGGACTATCAAAACCTCTAACATCTCCAAAAAGGTCTCATTAATGTTTAGAATTTCCAAGTCGATGTTTTCATCATTAGGAACACCTTTGGTTAGCAAGATTGTGAATAACATCTTGGTTCCAACACTTGCATCTCGACTCACTAGCACAATGCATTGTTGAAAATGATTTATAATACATATGGAATCAACAAAAGAAAAAAGGAGAGCATTAATTTGGTTAAGGGAATTGAATCGAAGTATAAAATCATAGTCATTTAAGTAGATTATCTCAAAATTTTCCTTGGCTTTTTCAAATCTCCAATTTTCCTACTATTGCATTTTTTCCCCTTAAGCTTGGAAGACACCGACTTGTCTAACTTTTTTAACGTTAAGCTAAATCAATTGTAGTCATGGTTTCAATCAAAGACTCAATTGCAATCATGGTTTTGGTTAGATCTTGGACACCTCTTTGTTGCAGCTCTTGTTTGGCTCAGGATATAAGTCCATCTATGAAAGTGAAAAATGTCTATTTCTTAGCCTAGTCAGAAATTTGAAGCATCAATTTATTAAATTTGGAGCATGAGTCTCATTTTTTGATTTAATTCTTAAAAAATAGGAAATATTTGTGTAGCGAAATTTTTAAAATTTTAATAAATAGGAACTTCTTATGATATCAATTGCGATAAATCAAGTCAATCACAGTACCTATTTCCAAATTTGTCCAGTGCAACAATGAGATGTCTATGTTGTAAGGATCCTTTTAAGGAGGTCTTTGGAATTTTCAATCAATCTAGTTTGAAGTGAAATCAATCCAAGCTTTCTACCATACAATTATGTTATCTTGAACTCATAGATGCTGGGAGGATAGGCTCCAAGTTGAAAGGAAGAACACATGATACCCAAAAATATGGATTTTCATTTCTTCGTCCCTAAAGTCGACACTTACTTTATGTTTAGATCCTAGAGTATAATGTGTTCTATTTGAATTAACAATTATGATATTAATCTTAATATAAAACCAAAACCTAAAATTTTCTCAATTTGTTTTATGCTAAAAAGAATTTCATAAAATAAATTTTACTAAAACTTTAGCAGTGTCTCTTGGGTGAAAAGTATGTGAAAGCGTGTTTGCTGCCTTCTAAATTATAGAGAGAAAATATGAAAGGGTTTAAATTTATTTTAGAGCCCAAAATAATTAGAACACTAGAGTCGCTTACACATGGGACTCTTGTTGACGACATGACGAAGAAACCTCCCATGGCCGATTACTCTTAGGCTAATTGGGCTTCCTTAGGCAACATCAAGCTAAGCTTTTAAGGTTTATGTTGCACTCTTGTTTTGAATTAAAAAAATGTTAAGATGAAGCATTTATTAAAGTTCCAAAATAATTTTAATAATTAAATTAATTAAATAATTTAAAAAATTATAATTAAATATTTTTACACAATCTAATTCTAATTCTAATAAAATCAAAACGACTTTACCGTATTAGAATATGTGCAAAACTTAATGCTAAATTATTTTCGCTCCAAAATAATTGAACAATGATGATATTTTAATTTAATTTTCTACTTTGGACTCAATTATTTAATTTATTTGTCTAATAATGCTAAATAATTAAATTAATACTTAGATAATCTCTTCCAAGAAAATATAATTAATTTGATAAGAATTTATGCAGTCTATTTCTAATATCCATTTGTTCATAATTTAACATGCATACAAATTTCAGAGTTATCATTGTAACAGACCGAATTTGACGCTAATCAGAACGGTGGTTTCGGGACCACGAATCGAGTCCAAAAAATATTTTAATATTATATTTTGTGTCTATTATATGTGAATTAATGTGAATTAACAAAAAGGACTAAATCGCGTAAAGTGTAAAAGTTGCATACTATAGTGTAAAGTGCTAGAATGATGATGGCTTTTTAATATGAGGTATTAAATGGGTAAATAACCCATTTCTAAGTTAGTGGGTGGTATATGACAAGATTAACCTTAAGTTTTATATTATATAATTTTATGATATAAGGTTAAATAGGTAATTAATTAAATGTCATAATATATGTTAAATAAAACATGAGAAAAGCCATTATCATCTTATTTTCTTTCATGGCCGAATGTGATAAAGAAAAGGGAGAAAACCTTGTTTAAAATTCGGCTACTACAAGCTTTGATTCAAGGTTAGTTTTTAATCGATTTTTGATAATTTTTACGTTTTTGTAATCGTTGCTTCGAGAACTTCAAAACCCATGTCTTAATTTCATGAATTGGTGATGCTTGTGTAAAATGCCATGGATGTTATGTTGAGTTTCAGGATGTTTTATGGTGTTAAATGATAGATATTTAATTAATGAATATACTTTGTTCTTGAATTTTTGATGAATTTGCCTAAATAGGGCTAAATTGAGAAAATAAATATTTGAGGGGTTAAAATGAAAATTTTATGAAATGTAGGGACTTATAAGACCATGGGGAAGATTCGGCCCTTATGGAGTTATTTCAAATTATGTGTATTTTGTGTTTTGTGCAATAGGGACTAAATTGTAAAAGTTGTAAATGTCAGGCGTAAAATGGTAATTTGCCTATTTAAGTGTTTTGGGATTAAATTGAAATGAAATGTGTTTGAATGAGCTCAAATTGAATGTGTTTAGATCAAGAACAAAGAAAAATAGACTTGGATCGGGGAAAGGCGAAAGTTAACGAATAGCCGGTACTCGTCGTCCGTCGATAGTCGAGGTAAGTCCTTAAGCAAGTATATGCCAAAGAATTATTTTTGAACATAGTATATGATGAAATTTGGAAATTTAAAGTATAAAAATATATGTTGGCCGAATGTGAGGGTATGAGTTTGTAGTGAATTTATTTTGTGTAATGTAATGTGAATAAGTATGTTCGGTTTAATATGTGAAAGTAATATGAAGTATATGAGATGGTGGTGATTTTAGTACTAAGAAATGTGTATTGAAAGGTTGAATGTGTTGCTATTTCGGGCTTTGAGCCTAGCAGGCCTTGTGCCGATGATTTACTTCGAGCTTCGAGCCTAGCAGGCCTTGTGCCGGTGATGTATTTGAGCTTAATGCCCAGCAGCCTCGTCTTAGAGTGAATATATCGGGCTTAATGCCTAGCAGGCTAAATGCCGGTGTTTTAAATTCTCGGACTTCAAGTCTAGCAGGCCAGGTGCCGGTGTACGCGATTCGGATTAATGCATAACGTGTTATACGCTGGTGAGTTTTCAGTTCCCGAACTTTGATTATGAAATAGTAAAGTTATGAAACGAACCAAGAAAGCTTAAGTTTATAAATGTGGGTTTGTGAGTTTGGTTATAAGGTATGTATTAAGCATACGTTAATGTTATGAATATATGCGATGATGCTAAGTAAATGAAATGGTGAAAGTAAGTGATATGCATATGATAGGTGGAATGTAATTATGATGTATTCTATGAGTGAAATAGTTATAGAAAAGCATGAAAGAAGTAAGTATTTGTACAAGTATAATTATATGCATAAGTGTGTGATTATCTATTCGGTATATATATATTGTGGTAAAGAAATGAAAGTTGATATATGTACAGTGAGAAGGGATATACGGTTAGGGTAAATTAAATATTAAGTCTTGAATGTTTAATGTTAGAAAATGTTTTTATTAAATGCTTGTATACTTGAATGTCATATTGTGGTTGCGTAAGACTTACTAAGCTAGCAAGCTTACCTTGTGTATATCTTTTGTTTGTTTTATAGATTTCGTTCAGGCTACGGGCTCGAGGGATTATCGTTGAAGTCACTCACACTATCGACTTATTTTGGTACTCTTAGAAATTGAATTTTAAATATAAGGCATGTATAGGCTAACTTGATATTTTGAATGATACTTGTTAATGTTTATAGCCATGCGAAAATGGCTACTCTATTGGGTTAAGTTTAATCCCCATACTTTTGTTATAATGGCTTGTTTATAATGCTTTTGGATGTATATATTCAGTCATGATTTAATCATGTATGATAAGTAGTCATATAAATGTTATGTGTTTAGTCATGTGTTTGGAAATGTGGAAAATGACGAATGTTTGATGAGTCATAGTATATAATATATATTTTTTTAAATAAAATTCCTATCTTATATATGTGGTGTATCTGGTATAAGCTTGACATATTGATATGTTTTGCATTTTTGAATTTGGTTCGAATGAAGTAGATATGATTGAAAGATGTACATTTTAGTTGGCTTAATTTAGTTTACTTGGAATTTGTGTGTGTGCATTAATTCTAGTCATTTTATGGAATATGAAAAATGTTATGCAATGCATATATGTGTTCGATTAAGCTTATGAGAGATATCTACTTATAACCAAATTGTTTGAAGAATTAGTTGTTTAAGCTTAATTTTGAATTGAGTAAATGCGCATATCTATGATGTATTGATATATATATATATATGGAATTAGCTATATGTGATTTCTTGATTTGATTAAGTGTTGACTCTATCTAGACTTAGTACAAGCTATGTAATGTACATGAAATATTATAGGTATGGCTTTGTATAATCGGCCAAGTAAATGAGTGTATGCATGATATTGTAATAAGCTTGTATGTTCGGCCATAAGGGATAAGGTTTTTAAACCACATGTTTTTTGTCTTATAAGTAAGTTGAAATAGGACGATATATGGATCATGCTTATTTTAATTAATTAGATACGATTAGTTTGTTTGTGTGAGCATTATATAAAATAAAAAGACATGATAAGTGAGGTTTATGCTATTTGCATTGTTGTGTGGTGATAATGAAATGTATATTGCATGATATTTTGTGTTCATCCGTGATTATATTGAATATGACTTAGTTTAGTATATTAAGTATGTATTACGCATGAGACTGTCTGTTTATAATTGAACCATTTTATACGGATGTTTAATTAAAACATAAATTGATTGAATAATAGTTTTTACTTATCTGGTAATAACCGTAACCCTAATCCGGCGACGGATACGGGTTAAGGGTGTTACAATCATGAGCTAGTGAAGAGACTGTTTGGACATATATAACGAGGCCTGAAATGACATGTAATTGAGTTTCGACTCTTTATCTATTACTTACATTGTTATTAAACCATAGAATCAAACCACTAAAGGTTCCATGACTTCCAATTGTATATAATTATGAAATTATATTTGAAAATATTTATCCAATGACTTTGTCATTTGTGTATTATCCTCATATAGTATTCATGATCCCTTAAAATTAAATTCGGTCACCTAGTTTCATCACTTTCATCTCAATGTTCCATTGTATCTTTCAATAATGAGAATGATTATCACTTTTCTAGGTAATTATTAAATGATTTGTCTAAAAGAAATGACTGACAACCATGTTTCATTTTTATAAATTGTGCAATGCTATTGGGAGGATACCATTAACTCTTAATATGAGCTATGATTCCACTATCTTAAGTGAAGTCACATCATGTATAAGTTACACACCTAATATACCAACCTTTTGCATACTACCTTGATGTTGGAGTATGCCCAAAGGCTAATTATGATATTGTTATAATACATGCTTTTTCTTACATTGTTTTATTGATAAAGGTATTGGCCAAGTACTATTTTGGGTTGGGGCGATACTAGTGCATTGAAACTGGTATGTAATTGATTGATGACAAGGTGTTGTCATTGGTATGAAATGCTAAGTCAAACACATGAGTACATGATAAAGAACAATGTGATGGACTAACCCGTTATGAGAATGCTCTTAGATTATTGTGAAAGACATCACAACTCTCATGGTGATAATGGTATATATGCTCCTTAGACTTGGGATTACATTAGTTCTTAACATCGAGACTCATATATTTTGATGCAATCAAACGTCTTCCATAACTAGATGTATTACAAAAACTGTTGTTGGATATACCACAAACTGTGTAGTGACCAATATAAGGTTTGTCTCTCCTACATAATGGGAGTCACATCTTGTCCTTCCTACAAGTCGGCCTTAAATGAGTCAACATGAGATATGAGACTCATTTCATATTAGTCTACTTGAGCTTTTGGAAATAAATGATTAGACTATATAAGTGTGACTATTTTATGACTTGTGTTTAATCTAGATATCATAGACAGAGGTATAGGCTACATAATAACATTATCAAGGAAACGTTTTTACTGGACCACGACTTTTTAATGCTTGGGTAGCACTAATGCATTACTAGATGCATTCACTATTTGTAATATTAAAAATTTTCTAATATTACTATCAATATTACAAGATTCTATAGGATTGCACCTTATGGTTAGAACAATTGAGATTTGAAGAAATAAATATTGTTTCAAAAGTTATCACATATGTTAAGTTAATTATATAGAAATTTTCAAATAATTAATGATAGGTGCTAAAAGTAACATGTTTTTAGCCTTATTCTTAATGCATTTTTGGGTGATTATTCGATGTAAATTGTGAATTTTATGCTCCTAATCCTTTAAATTTATGTTTTTATACTTAGGAGAGCATTTGGGAGCAAAAAGAGCGAAAAACAAGCGAAAATCAAAAAATTGGAACGACCTACAAAAGCCACATGGGCTGGACTATTCCACACGACCGTGTGAGCCACACGGGCTGCCATACGACCATGTGGCAGGCCATGTCGATTTCGTGAATTGCACTCCAAACAGATGAAAAACGTGATTTTTAGGGTTTTTCGGGCATTCTGATACCTATATATGACAAAAATATGAAGATATGAGTGAGCTGTCATAGAATATTCAAGAAAACAACTCAAAAACCACCATTAAAGCTGATTCTAAAGCAAATTTCCATTAAGATTAAAGACTCCTGATTACTTTCTTTGGATATTATTATGAGTTTCTTTGTTTCTTGTGGTTATACTGTATTTTATATGTTTTTATTTGCTAGCATGAACTAATTTTCTAAATACCTAGGGAGATGAACCCTATGATAGATTCTGTCGTTTGATTTTTATTTTACACAATAAAGACTTAAATTTTATTCTCAATTATGTGTGCTTAATTCTTGCCTAAAACTGAAAATGTCATAACTTTCGAATTTGAGCTTCAATTTCAAAATCAATCTCAATTTCATCATTCTACAATCTTCTAACACTTATCATTACAAAAACTTCATGCCAAATCAAAATTATTACATTTTAGTCCCTATGTTCAAAACTAACAATTTTCACTTTACAAACTAGTCCTTTTTTTATATCTAAGCTTACAAACTAACAATTTTATACCAAAACCTTCAAGATTAATCAATGATAACTTTTGTGCACTTTAACACTTTCACAAATTAATCCCTGGGCTAGCTAAATCAAGCTCCTGTGATTCCAAAAACATAAAAATTATAAGAAACGAGCTTGAAGTCCCTTACCAAATGAAGGGCTAAATTTGAAAGCTCCCAAACCCTATTTCTTTCTCTAAGTTATAGTGGAAGAAGATGAGCATGCCATTTCTCATGTTTTTTTCTTTTTAATTTAATATATATACTAATATTAATGGTTAATAATCTTAAATAATCTAATACAAATCTTAACTATTTAACCATAATCATCATTAAACAAATATAAGTGGAAGATGATGCCATCTTCCACTAATCCTTAATAAATATTGGACCAGTTACTTAGTTTGCCCCTCGACTAACTAAAATCTCCGTAACGATTAACTTTTATCGCTTTTACAATTTAGTCCTTATACCTTAATTAACTATCAATTCAATAAAATTCCTAGATAAAAAATTAATATATTACTAAAATAGACTCATAATTATTAAATATTAATAGTTACGAACTCACTCATTGAAAATGGGATTATGAAATTGTCGTTTTCAACACCATTGAAAAATGTTACACTAGAGCTCGCATTATCCACCTTCGGTCTCGGTAGACTTTTAAACCATTCTAGATTTAGTAATATGGCATGTACATAGGTTTGAAATGTATAGGTGTTCATCTTGAGTAATAATGGTTATGGTCCATATGAATTACTTGTTCTTGAATGCTTATAAAACATGTATATAAGTAAGTTTGATTCCAAAATGGTAAGCTAAGATTAAAACATATAAATGGTTAGAATGAATTATATGGATATAGATGGAATTCATAAATTACAATGTTATATTTAGGTATTAAGTATAGTGCATTAAGTTGTAAATTTGGTCTTGATAAATTGGCATGATATGCATATGAATGCCTTGTATCTCAATGTATGTGTATGAGTGATGGAAGCCAATGTTTTGTTTGTCTTAGTTATTGGTTTGATACATAATTGATAGTATGGAAATGAATAAGTATTGAATGTGTACATGTTTTCAATGGTATAATGTTCAAGTAGGTGAGATGCTTAATGCCAAATGAGGCATGTTAAATTGGTATTTATGATAGAGTTAAATGAATGTTTTGTACATGTTTGAAGAGTTTGATGAATTCATACATTGACATATTTACCAAATGGTTAATTGATGTGCAATGAGTTGAGTATACTTGTGATTGGTTAAAAGATACGAAATGGTTAATTGATGTGTAATGAGTTGAGTATACTTGTGATTGGTTAAAAGATGTTTTGGTATATGTTTTGAAAAGGTTTTATGTAGGTTAAAGTGTCCATTTGACCATCAATTAGGCTATTCATATAGTTTGGCAAGAAATAGACACCAAATGGCATATTTTGTACCACACGGACCAACACATGATCATGTGATCATCGAAATGTAGGAGGCATTAGAACCACATGGTTCTTATTTGTTACACAGTCTGGCCACACGACCGTGTGTCAAACACGGGTTGGTATTGATTTTGGTCCACAAGGCCATAATGAGTTACACGGCCTGGGCACACAGCAGTGTGTGTAACACCCCATACCCAACTTAGACTTTACAGTTGGATTATGGAGGTTACATCGTACAAGCAAAACAAAATTTACTTATATAGTCTTGCCAGAATCAAAACCAATTTACTTGAACATTTGCGAGACAAAATACTTTAGAAAATTTCAATTAGTCTTGCAGCAGAAAACCTTATAGTGTATTGTTTGTAACCGTGGTTCTTTTTCTTCTAGTTATTTTAGTTAAGCGTCATTCAAAAGATAAAGGCTTTTGCGTTATAAAAACCAGAATGGTCCTAACAATCTAAACAAATCATAAATATGCCCAAAAATAAACAAAACCCAAGAAAAGTTCTAATGTCCATAATAAACAAAACAAATGAAGTCCATAGTACTTAAACCAAAATCCTGAAACCCAAGATCCAAATTCACCATCCAATCCTAAGTGTAAGGATCACCTGAAACGAAGCAAACAAGGCGTGAACTTTAAGCCCAGTGTGTGATTTGGCCTATAATTTTAGTACAATTAAATATAATCATCAAATTGTCTTATAGCATATTGGAACTCAAATTGAAGTATAACTTATCATATCATAACGAATCATACCATAACTTATCATATCATAACGAATCATAACATAACATATCATATCATATCATATCGTAACATAGCATAGCATAGCATAGGATAGCATATCAAATCATATCATGTCCTACCCCAATCTGCTACACACCATCTTTGTCCTGCCAATCACACCATGTAGGACAACAAGAGTCCATCCATCCAATGACACCAATATGTGGCAGTGTGCCACTCATATAGTTGCAGCTGAGTTGCCATACATAAATTTGCAGACTAGCCGCTATAATTACAGTATAACTGTCATATAACACTTCCTCCATCATATCATATCCCACCCCAAAACACATGCATAACATAATCATATATCATACTTACATATATCATATATCATATGGCATGCGTACATACATACTTTCATATAATCCATAACATAGTATATGGTTTTAATTGTAGCATATCATATTTAACATACCTCCTAAGCTTGTCCATATAATATTTTGTACTAAACTTACATTTTTCTGACCCCAAACGAAGCCTACAGACCGAAATATTGAGTCCCTCAATTGACCCTAAATTAGGCCTAAAAATTGACCAAAAAGCTAGCCCATGTGGTCCACACGGTCTACAAAATCTCACATGGCCGTGTGGAGCACGGCCAAACCACACGGGATACAAAAAAAAAAACATGGTCTTGTGCTCCACATAGCCTAGCCATACGGGATGCAAAAACACACACGCCACACACCCCAGCCACACGGGCTACCACACGACCATGTGGCACTGGGCAGTTTCAAAAATAGCTCCTATTTTACGATTTTATTGAGTTTTGTTTAAGTTTTTTGGTGGTTTCCAACACCTGATTGCCTAAACGATGAACCCTACAATTAATGCACTCCAAACCCTACATTCATGTTAAAACAAACCAATTACAACTTAATTCAATCCTAAAATCTTACTCCAAAACACCCCATTTTCCATAAAGAACAGTCCAAGAGTCGAATTCGAACCCTTACCCTTCACCAACCAGCGAACAATAACGACAATTATACCACCGGAGGGTCTTGATTCACAACCCCTTCGCCTAAGAAGAAAACCGAGTAATCACTTAATAACATATAGAGTGAAACTAAACATTAGAGTTCATTCTTAACAAAGAATAACCGAAAATGAACAACATCAGAAAAACAACGATGAACTTACACTATTAATTGCCTTATGATCGAAATAGAGATGTAACCCAAAGTCCACACGAAACTCGTAACAAATTATCAAAACAAAAAGAAAGAATAAGAAAGAACAAGAAAAATAAAAGAAATAAGAATAAAGAGCACAAGAAAAGGGGTGAAGGAAAAAAACGTGAAAAGCAAAAAGGGGAGTGGGGTTCTAACGGTTTGCAAAAGAAAAGGGATAAGGATTTGGTGAAATTAAAATTAAAAATAAAATAAAATAAATAAGATATTCTAACTTCATCCAAGTTCCAACTATCATATTTTTTATAGAATTTAAATAGAACTCTAATACCCAACAAAGACCCAAACAAAAATTATTTCGTATTCGCGCATAACGAGATTCAAACACAGGACCAAAAGGTAAGCTAACAAACACTTTGCCACTAAATCAACAGGCTCATTCTTATTAATAAATTAACAAAATTAAAAGATAAGCCCAAAGACTAAACTTGAACATAACACAAAATTTAAATCAGAAAAACCTCAAAACATGGGGTTCGAACTCAAGATTTAGAGCAAAATTTCGTGGCCCTTAAACAACACACCAAATAAAATTACTTTACAACCAACAAAATTAAAAACTAAGAAATTTGGGGCGTTGGAAACGAAAAAATATATAGACTATTTCAACACCTTTTGAGCTCTAATTCATGCAAATTGGTAGCATTTTTTTGTCGAAATTCATACTTTAATTATAAAATAATTAATTTGCACTTAATTTATTAACATATTGAATTTTAATTATTTTTATAATAAATTTTCACAAATTTGGTTTATTTTTGACAGTTTTACACAAAACATGAAAATTGGCTCGGCAGACACCTCAAAAGGCTTGAACTGTTGGAATAATTTTTGCATCAAGTGCACCAAGAGCAAGGCTGATTAATTTTTTTTCCAGACAAGGACAGTATAAATAATTACTATTTTATTTACTTTATATTTAATTTTTATCCAAAATTAATAGGGTTAAAAATTAATATAAAGCTTGAAGGAGAAAGTGATCCAGTATGCTAAGTATTAAAGACTGATCCACCAAGCAAATTGGCAGCCCAAAAACGTCCCTATGGATGATCCAATAAGCTGATTTTAGCTGATTTTCCTACTTGCAAAATAGTCCTTGAGTTTCTCCTAAATGTTATTCAAACCCCTTCACTTTTTGTACCTTTATCTTTTTTACCCAAGCTAAATATAACAAAGTTGAAACATTCAAAATTTGCACCATGTGTGGCTGGCAAAGGGAGAGTGAATGGCTGAAATTTATTTTCTATTCTTAGCAGCCATTCACACCTATAAATACTCCTCTTCCCTTCTCATTCAACACACCATTCATTCCCACACATTTCTCTCATTTTCACTCACTTTCTCTCTTCCTTTCCCTTCTTTGTTTTCCCATTTTTCTTGTTTCATTCCTTTTTCGATTTCCCTCTTGGAAAATAGCTTTCTTCCACCTTGGAGTAGCAGCATTCAATTGTTCGTGGAGGCCTCGATTCAACAAAATGAGTAGAGAAGAAGAGGAGTGCACTAGTCTAACTTCAGAGAAATACTGGATTTGCTTCCTAGTTCCCTTCTCTTTAATTTTCTTGTTTATGTTGTGATTATGAATATGAATAATTTTTGTGTTGTTGTTCTTTTTCTAATTAAAATGGCTTAAATTTAATTCATGTTAGATTGATTTCATTCTGTCCACTTAAATTATTAAAATCATATTTGTGTTGTTATAGGCTTTGATAAGTTGTTCAATTAAATAAAATCATGCTTATGTTCTACTTGCATTATAAAATGTAAGGTAATGAATGAATTAATTATTAAACATATTGAAATTGTAAATAATTGACATAATATTTAATTGGTGTATGTTTAATCTTCTAAGGTAGTTGAAGGATAAATTAGTGAGGATATTAAATGGTACATTAGTCTTGCATAACTTGCAAGATTATTGTGATTAAATTGTTTCAATATAAAAATATATTATTACCTCACTTAATCTTATATGTGCTTATGAAGATTGATTAATTGTTTGAATTGGCATTGAGAAATGTTCAAGAAATTGGTTAATTAACTTAGAATTACTAAACCCATGTTCATGTTATTACTAAACCCATGTATGTGCAGTAGTTAACAAATTACCAAGTTGCCGTAAAAATATTCGTAATAACATGAACATGGGTTTAGTAATTCTAAGGTAAGGTATGTAATCGATCTAATACAATTATGTCATATTGATTAAAACACATCTTTTTGAAATTGTGCATTAGAATTTTTTTACTTTTTATTTTTATTACTTAGTTAATTCTTAGCTTTTAAATCACTTCTTGAAAACAACATATATTTCCCATTACCAAAATGTTTGTTTTACATTTCATAAATATTTTTCTTTCATAGTCCCTGTGGGTACAATAACTCGACATTTACTTGTCACTTTATTACTTGTTGCGATTGTGTACACTTGCACATTTTCGTTGTTCTAGGTGTTACAATGTGATCCTTGTTTTGCAAAATTTTCATTATTTTTTTAAAAAAAATTCTAGTTTAGTCCTTATTTGTTCTCAGGTCAACGTGGCAAGTTATCAGGCCATCTTAGCTTTCTGTTATGTCTGTATGGAAAATGAATGTTAGTGACCGATTTGTCGTTTTTTTAAATTTTAGTGACTGAGTTGTAACTTTTTAAAGTTTAGTGATTGTTTTGTTATTATAACCAAAGTTGAGCAACTGCTGGTGTACTTTACCCTTTTTAAAAAATCTTTAATAAACAAAAACTTCCTGTCATGTCTATTATAATAAATTCAATCATAGTACTTATGTATAATTTTGCGTGATGTTGCGGGGAGATGCTTATGTCCTAGGTATCCTTTTAGAAAGGTCTATAGATTTCTCAATCAATCAAATTTGAACTCTTATCAATTTAAACTTTCTACCAAATAATCTTCTTTGGTGATCTCAAACTCACTGATACTTAGAAAATCTGATCCAAATTGAAACCATTGTTTAATTATCTACTTTAGATACAATTATTTAATTTAGTTGTCCAATTAAATAATAATCTAAAGTGATTAAATTAATCCTTGGATAATCTCTTTCAAAACTGAGAAAATGCCTAAGGTCATGCAATTTGCTTAGTTAAAATCAAGCCCATGTCAGTTGGTACCACAACTCGTTGTTTGTTAGAGTGCTAAATTTGAAATGGTGTCTCATGCATAAGGTCAAGATGTCCCATCAGTTGATGTAATTTAATTTATACTATAGGCTTAATTTTGCTATTAGTTGTGGCACCCCAAACTTAGTCGGGACGGACCAACCCGAATTTCAAATGTCATTTTAACCACTGAAGTGGCTCTCCGTTTAAACCACCACAAAATACACCAACCGACCAATCGCACCACACAATTAATCATGAAATATTTTTAAAAAACCTAATATTAAGCTTCCGTTGCGCTACTCTGATCAACAATCAACAACAAGACTAATTCACAATTTAATATTTAATAGGCAATTATCTCAAAAACTTTAGTTAAACATACATGCATGTAGTAGGGTATTTTTAAAAGGCTATATTTGTAGGGACATGAAAAATCGTTTAGTTTAAAAATGTATAATTAGATTTAAAATGTAATATATAGTGACATGTTGGGAAAAACTCCATTTCACAGAGTTTAACATTAGTATTGTAGGATTAAACGTATAAGTCTTATTTTAGAAAATTTATTAAAGCATCTCGCATAACCTCATAACATTATTAATTAGTTAGTTAGTAGACATTTAATAGTTTACATGACTTGACCAAATTATGTGTTACATCTCATACATACCAAGCACATGTTTGTATCCAAATCACACATGAAACATCCAAGGCTTACCTTAATGACCAGCAACTCTTCAACCTGCACTTACAAGTTAGTCAAACAATTATTCAAACCAATTGTCAAACAATCATAATCCATCATTCAATCATCTATCTAACGCAATTATAAAATTTTTAAACCAAATGGCTCAATAGTCCAGAATGTCCAATTACAACTAGAAAATTATAAGTCTAATACTAAATGCCATAACTTGGTCCCACATTGCCTTCTTCATTGGGTTTGGGAACACAATGACATATCCAGATATAGCCTCGATTTGGATCACTTGGATGACTCACTCCCACACCTCTTCACAAGCTAAGTCACTGTAATATTATAAAAGAGAGGGTGAGCTTATGAAAGCTCAGTGAGTGCTCAAACATAAATTACAGTCTACACGAAATAGTAACTCACACGACATAACCGTTCTTATAAAATAAGCAGTGCACATATAATAAGTAATTTGCATAAAATGGGCAGATCACATAAAACGGGCAGATCAATTTGCATAAAACATCTGTTCATATGAAATAACAGTACATACCAAATGACAATTCATTCTAGTTAACAGTTCATAGCACATAACAGTTCATACTCTATCATAACTCATATATTTCAAATAAGGATAAATTGGCATTTTTGTGATTATGAAACATATAAGGGACTTTATCACCACCTATAAGTGGCCTCTATCATGACACATTGGATAAACGGATCTCCAAAACACACCACATGACTTATAAAGTCGTACACTATCTCCATGTAAGTGTAGCACGTATGCTCACACTCCCCAAACACACTACGCTATCTATGGTGAATGGAGCTATGCTTGATATTCCTTTATCTCTCCAAGACATATCTAGGCCACAATGCCCATCGCAATAAAAAAAGGTGAGTATTCACAATCCTATGGGATGCTAACTATGTCCAATGGTTCCATAAGGTCACAATGCCAAAATATATATTTAACACATTCACAATATTCAGTATAATAGGGCTCGTAATTAAACAGAGCTTACACATTATAACACAGTTCGCAATTCTCAATTCGCAATAGAGCATTGTTCGCAAATAATATCACTTTCATGCAACATATATTGCACAGATAATACAGTTCACATATCATTCATGACATAGCTTACATAAATCATTGTTCACATATTTATTTAGCATAGGGCATGTAATAGCTTAGTTTACATACAATACAACTCAAAATCTCACAATACACAGTTTGGCAAATTAATACAGTTTGCCATATTAATACAGATCACCAAATTAACATAGTTCGCCATAATAATATAATTAACCAAGTTAGCATGGTTCACAATATAAAACAGTACACAAATAAAATTGAATCGCACTACAGTTGAGCTCGCACTTAGCATTTCACGATAATATAATTTTGCACTAATCAAATCTCGCACTATCGTACAACTCATAATTCACTTACGGGTTCGTGCATGCATAAATGATCATTATCAATAAAATTCATATTTTAATATTTAATTTTATATCCATTCACAAGCATTACATAACCATAATATATATTACATATATATACATACTGTAACATCCTGAATTAGGGGTGTTTGAAAATTTAATTATTTGTTTCCATGTGTGTGTGTGCTTGAAGAAATAAATATTATGATTTATTTGGCATGTTCTAAGGTCCAGAATTAAACCCGAGCTAGGCCTGACTTAGTGTTAAAATTTTTTTTTTTAGTATCTAAAAGGAGGGAGCTAGGGGATAGGGTTAAGTATAAATCTGGGAGAAACATGACACGAAAAATGGCTTGAAGAAATGGCTTCCATGCGCCACTTAGGTGCTACAAGGGTGCGCCTAAGGGGGGTTGCAAGGCAGGTCTCGGGTTCGAGACACAAGGGACGCAAGGACATTTTTATTTTTGGGCTTTTGCGTTAAAGGAAAGAGGGCCAGGAAGAAGGCCTTATAATTAAATGGTGGGGGTTATTTGACATGAAAGTCTAATGGGAGAAGTGGCTAGGGACGTTGGAAGGGAGGGCTGCAGTGGGGTCGTGGGTTCGATCCAAAGAACCTGCAATTTGGTTTTATTTTTTGAAGGCTGGCGTGAAAAGGAGATTTGGCCTGCACATGGTTCTTTGTTTTTCGGCTGGAAGGAGATTGATGGGCACATGGGTATTTGGAAAATTAGGATTGTTTTGATTTTTAATTCGGCTGGAGTGGGGGATAGATATGAGTTGTTTTATTTTTTTTTTTTAATTTGAAAAGGTGATAAAAGATAGGATGAGGGGATAATTGATGTGTTTTTTTATTATTTTTGAATAGGTGTCAAGAGGAAATATAGGCACTTGGTTTATTCAAATTATTTTCAAATGGTTGGCTAGGAGTGTTTCAAGGAAATTGATGGAATTTTAAACTCCTTAGAGTGGAGTGGACGGCAAGGCAATTGGGGGGAGGGATAATGCCGAATTTTCTTGGCCTTTTTCTTCATAATTTTCGGCTAGTTCATCTTTTTGTTTTTCTTCTCAAAACCCTTAGCCGAAACACCTATTCCACTCTTTCTTCATTCTCTTGTTCCACTCAAACAGAATCCTAAGCAGCCATAAAATGATTTTTCCTTCTTTCCTATAACCGAATATACTCCTCCTTGGTGTGCCGAATTTCTTTCCCCTATTTGGTGTAGTCTTGGCCGAATCTCAAACAAAGGTGTTCTCCTCTATCTATTTCTTCAATCGGTTCTAAGGTGTTTCGAGATCTTGAAGTAATCGGTTCAAGTCTCCATTCTCTATCAACTGAATTTGGTAAGTCGATGGTAAGTCGAATCTTTCTAAGCCTTTTTATTGGATATAAGGATTCGGGTTGTTGGAAACCAAGTCGGAGCAAGGTAAGATCTCGGGTTTCAAATGATAACCCTTTGGAATTAATTTGGGTTGGCCGATTGGTATAGGGCCCTAATCTCCATGTTTGGCCGAATGTAGGAGTAAGAAGGCTAGGGTGGTCGATTTGATTCTTCGGGATTTAGGGCTGTCGACTGGTATCAGGTGTGTACATACACACTTTATAATTAGTTAGCGTGCTATATGTTGTGTATGCTAAATTTGGTTTATGTAGCGCTGGATTTAATACCTTAACGGCATAAGCGAGGATCCCGGTAAGTCTCTGTTAGTATGAGATTGATTTATGATGCTTTTGGGAAGCATGACACATTTGGTATGTGTGATATAAAATATGGCTTATGATAAATTGAATGGATGTTGTTAAATAAATCATCAACTTTGATTTACGTATATGCATGTAATTGATTGATGTGGGTTGATGAGAGGAGGGGGCAGTGATATTAGTGTCGACGGACACCAGTGGTTTGGTACCACATTGTGACTTCAATCACCAGAGGTTTGGCACCTCCAAAGGTTTGGCACCTCATAGCGTCCCGTCCCAGTGGCTTAGCACCACAGTGGGTTGGCCCCACAGACGATATTAAGGGATTGACGCCAGTGATTTGGTATCACACGATGGGTTGGCCCCATCATTCGATTTGTGTCTTCGGACACCAGAGGTTTGGCACCTCTAGTGATTTGGTATCACAATTGTGACTTTAAGTCACCAGTGGTTTGGCACCACCAGTGGTTTGGTACCACACGGGGTAGAGAAAGGCGTTTGGATGGCTAGGTTGGGTGCATGACTTAATGCATGTTAATTTGTTATAAATTGTGTATGATGTGGTATTAAACCGGGGGAAGGGTTACATACTGAGTCTTGGTGACTCACCTTCTCCTTTAACATTTTTCAGGTGACTCGTAGATCGCGGATGAGGAGCCGGATGGACTCGAAGTGGCCATGCAGTGGAAATTTTGATTAGATGAACTTGGATTTTGTTTTATTTTACTTTAATGTTGGTTTTATTTTAACTTAGTTGTAATAAGGCCTCCTAGATATATTTTTATTATTCTATGTTTTGGATTAATTTGTTTAAACTATTTCTTAACATCAAATTAAATACACATGTTTTCTAAAATGTAATCGCAAAATGTTTTATCGTGCCATCGGGCACACCTGAATCGATAACAACTTGACTTAATAAATATTTCTTTTATAAACCTAAGTATAGTTTTATACCCCTCAACTGTTTTAAACAAGACACTGTCTTTTATCAAAAAGTTAATTCAGCTTAAAGGGATTTTCAAAAAAATATTTTCTCTGTAGCACACCAAATTCGGTCATAGTGTTTGGGCCGAGCTTGGGGTGTTACACATACCTATCTAGTAACCTTTGTCATGTCAAATTTTAGCATACATTAAAAGTCCCATATACATTTTATCTATACTAGATAAAACAAAACCTATAAACATATATATTATATAATAAAACCCATGCATATAATATACATACAACCTCACACGCTTATATATATTTATATTACCAAAACCCATTAATATATGTACTATATATAAAATAAAACCCATGTATATATGTCATAAGTGTCGAAACCATTTTAAAAAAAGTTTAAAAAACAGGGAATCTACTTTAAAAATGAAAATGGAGTCGCCACCAGTCCCTTTTTACTTAGGTATGATTGGATCACCTTTATAAAATGTTTTATTTTAAAACATTTGATTTTGGTCCATGAAAAACGAGAAAACAAGTTTGGGAGTCGGTTACGTATGAGGAAGGGTTAGCACCCTCATAAGGCCCAAAAATTGGTACCTAATCGATAAAATCATGTCCGAATGTTGAAGATTTGAAAAATTTTAAAATAAGATCCTTTTATTAGAAGAAAAAACCAAGACTTACCTATCTCAAAGAAATAAAATACTATACCCAGTAAGTTAGCATATAGCATCTCATGTCTTCGAAACTAGGCACGTCTTTATTTTAGAAAATTCCTACCTCGAGACACAAAACATCATATCCAGTAAGTTAGGATATAACGTTTTGAATTCCCAAGAATAAGTTCTTGATTTGAAATTTGTAAGTTTCGGTTTTAAAAGAAAAAGGGATATCTAATACCTTAAGTTCCACGAGAAAAATCGGAACCCAGTAAGTTAGGGCACAATTCTTCTCGAAGTCCCCAAATATCATATATCACCGTATTTTTTAAAACTATTTGAATAAAATGTTTTAATTCAAAAGGTATTTTTATAAAACAATGGTTTAAGTAAGATATTGCGACATACATATTTAATACAATTCTACATAACTACAAACTATGCTAACAATTAATAATAAAAGAATAATATAACATGAATAAATAAAACACTATGTTAAGTAATAATAAACAATTAAAAGAACATAAATAAATAGATAGGTGATATGAAATAAATAACAATCAATAAAACTTTCATGAAATACAAAATCAAATGAAAAAAGAATAATATATTTAAACATTAAATTAAAAAAATATGATGATTTTTAAAATAATTTAATATATATATAATTTAAAGTAAAAAAGAGTACTTATAATAAAGGTAAGTAATTTAATAATTTAAATACATATAAATGATTACATATAATAAGAACAATTAGCAAATAATATATAATATTTTTATATAAAAACATATATACATAATGTACTAATCATAAAATTACATATGCAATAAACAATATAAATAAAATATGTTATATGACATAAATAGAATTTATACAAAATAAAATAATATGATATATTATAATAATATATAATATACAAATTTATAAATATAATACAATAAATAATATATAAATTATAAAATAATATATAAATTATATTAAACCAAGTAAATAATATATAATAATAATTAAATATATATAAGGTTAATACATATAAAATATATATATGAATTTTATACTGTTTACAAAATTAATAAAATAATAAAAATAATATAACATTTTAATATAATAAAAATAATAGTGTATTAGAATAATAAAATAAAAAAATAAACAAAGAAAAAAAATAAATATAAATATAAAAGGAGTAAAATTAAAACACGCGTCATATTATAGGGTTCAATATGGCAGTTATGCCAAATTTTAAAACGGCACGTTTTATTTTTAGCCCTTAAAGCAGCCCGAGGGTTAAATTGAAACAAAATGCAAAGTTTAGGGCTAATTTAATAAAAAATGTGAATTGGACTGAATTAAAATTAATTAAATTGCAGAAGGATCGAAATGGCAATTAGACCATTAAACAAAAATACGCGGATCCTCCCCGGATTTTCGGGTCAACGAGCAGGTCGTATTTTGAAACAACGTCGTTTTAGGCTTATTAAATTAAACCAAAACAGCGTCGTTTCCCGTTAACTATATAAGCCAATTTCGGCCTTAAAACAAAGGCCTTAAGAATTGCTCTGTCTTCACAGGTCATTGACCTTCGGCCATCATTGCGCACGCGCCTCACGCGCCGTCGTTCACGGCGATTCCTCGGCGAGAAATGCCTCTTTTCGGTCGATAATCTCTAGTCCCTTTTTTTAAGATTATTATATATATGAAATATATGTAAATCAGAAAGGAAAAGAAAAAAAGTAACGCAAATAAAAAAAATAATCACTTCTGTTTAACTTTTGTATACTATATTATCTTTGAATCTGTTTTTTTTGTTTGTATTTTCTGTGTATATCTGTGTGTCATTTTACAGGTTTATTGGGGTTTTTATAGCCCTTAAAATAAAAATAAAGTAGGAAATATGCCCATTTTCCATGTTTGTTGTCCTGTTTCTTTCCTTTTGCAGGCGAGCGACGAGGGATCCGACGATGATGGGGCGTAGCTTGCGAGGATTGCGGCGCGAGGTTCCTGGTGGCTGCGGCACGAATGGCGCATGCTGGTCACTTGCGGCACCTAAGGTTTCAGAAACCCTAGGTCTTCTGATTTTGGTTTAGGTTTTTGGGCCCTTTGGGCCGTGTAAACTTTGGGTTAGCAGGTTAAATTTGGGCTGCTGAGTTTCATAACTTGGGCCAAGATGTATTCAGGTAATGGGTTTTAGTTGGGTTGCTGGGTAGTCTGTTTAGGAATGAGTCTGTAATTGGGTTGCTAGGTAGTCTGTTGGGCTTTGTAATCCCTTTTGGGCTCTGGTTGTAAGTGGACTGTATATGGACATTTTATTATTTTTATTTTGTTTTTTTTCTTTTTTTCTGAATAAAATGGGCCCGGGCAAAATGGGCTAACTACAGCAAGTTCAAGCATTTTTTTTCACCATTAAAATCGCACAATGTATTGTAATGCCCTGAATAAATTAATCTTGTTTCTGTAAATCCTAACATAACTAAGTATTTGCTTTAGTGGCTAAATGTTTTGGGTGTATGTTTGGGGGTCTTGGGTTTAAGTTTCACTCTCTGGAAAAATTCCTGTTGAGTGGGCTTATGTAATATCGTTTGTAACCTCATATCAGAATAAGCCTACTGGTTCGAGTGGTAATAAGTTAGCTTGCTGGAGGTCTTGTGTTTGAATCCTTGAGTGAGTGTGGGTGATAATTTTTGCTTCAGTTGTCTAAGAGAGTTTGGATGGGTTTGGAAGTCTATATAAGTGGATGAGAGAGTGGGTAGTTGGGGTTGGGTTGATAGGAGATCATGCCTTAATTTTTGAGGGATTTTGGTTTATTTTTATTTTATTTTATTTTTTCTTTCTTTTATCTCTCTTCCCAAGGGAAAATTCTAACGTCAATTTCTCCATTCTTTTTGATATTTCCTTCTTGTTCTCATTCTCTACATATTTGATTCTTTCTCTCGTTTTCCTTCCCCTTCAAATCTATTTACATCTTTTGTTCTTCACGTTGCACTCTGGAACTTGGCATTTTTATGTGATTTGGGTAAGTTGTTGGTTTACTCTTTTCGTAGTAACGTAGTGATGTAGATAGGGAGTTGATTTCTGCGAAATTTCATGTAGAAGAAGGCTATAACCGCGTTAGTATCTGTTCTTGTCGATAGTAAGTTATGTGCATTATTTCGGGTTATGTTGTCGATTCGTAGATTGGTTGCTAATTGATCAATAGGATGCTAATTCTTAGGTTTCGAAGCGCTCAGGGTTGCTGCAGCATCAAAAATGAACCAGGTGTGTACCCTAAACACGAAAAATTGAGGTTTGGAAAAAGCCGAAAAAAGGGGTTGTCGACGCTACACGGCTGTGTGAATGTCGTAAGTGTGGTCGTGCGCGAGACATGGCCATGTGGGCCACACAGGCTAGGCCAGGTTGGGAGTGTAGGCCCACACGGGTGAGCCACACGGACGTGTTGCTGTTGGGCCAGGTCGTGTGGGCCACACGGGCAAGGCCAATTTGGGCTCAAAATTTTGAAAATTTTCCTAAGGTCATACGGGTCATTCCAATCGACTATGGGCCTCCCGTAGGGTCGGTAAGGGCTAACCAAATCCTAATTCATACGATCTGATAGTTTGATTTGAGTAGGAAACTAATATGTATGTCTGACTGTTCTGTTAAGTATGTGTTTATCTCTATACGAGCATGTTAAGCATGTTTATTCTGTTATTTTTGCATCTGTATTCTGTATCTGTGTTTGGGGTGGGATTTGTATATGTGGAAGAAGTGATCTGTACGACGACCTTTCACCTATATATTGGCAGCTTGACTGCATATTATCTGTTATGTGCCGCATCAACACAATATAGTGTGTAGGGTTAGGTGGGTGTTTTTAACTCCACATGGTGTGGTGGGATGGATGGAGATGGTGTGTAGAGAATGGGCGTAGGATTCTGTACGTCTGATCTGATATCTATTTCTATTATGGACTTTGGTTCGAATCTGTATTTGACTGTATATGAAATTCAGTGTCTGTTGCATGACTATCTCTATTGGGTTACATACTGAGTTTACGAAAACTTACATCTGTTTTTCTGTTCTGTTTAGGTAATCCACAAACATAGGCAAGTTGATGCGACAAAGGCTCAGCGGTGACCACTCGTTGGGAAACTATTTCCTCATTACCATTAGTTTCGATATTTTAAATTTTAGATTTATTTGAGAGTTTGTAATTTTGGGACTCTTTGGACTGTATGGTTTTAACTGTTGGTTTTGGTTTGGATGCGTTTAAGTTTTTAAAATTATGGTGATTGACAAATAGTGATTTTATGTAAATAAATGTTTTTAAAACACGAGCGAATGGTTTTGTTTTAAACAATTTTCACACTTTCAATGCGAAATAATTGATCAACTTTAAAGAAGAACATGTAACGATTTCAGTAACATATACATATAAATGAATATGTTTTATAAAACTTGGACGTTTTATCAAATAACTAAACATTGACTTATCGAAGTATCATCAGTTTCAAAACCCTTCTTCATAACACTCCTGGATTCGACCATAATGTCTAGGCCAGGTTTAGGGTGTTACATGTATATACTCAATGATTCAGCCAAAATTCTAAGGATTTGCACAAGGAATAAGTCAGGGTTCGCATACCATAAGTGGGGGTTCACATGTGTTACCTTAGCCTATGTGCTGGAGTTTAAATGTAGTATATCAAACCACTCACCTTAGCAGCCATCGCCTTAACTACCATGCTCAAGTAAACTTTTATTTTCCTTTTTCTATGGTTGTAGAAGCTCTCAAATGAATTGACAATTTTCATACACATCAAACACATTACAAAGGCATTGCTAACATCAACAAACACCATTATCATTCCAAAATCACAGATCAAAGCCTATTAACCTATATACCGAAAACTTAACTAGTTTTGTCAAAATAGATGTTTAACCACTCAAATCTCACTTCTAAGCTTAGATTTTAACTTCATACATCCTAAATATCATCTAATTACAAATCTAAACCATCAATTTTACCCAATTTCACCAATTTAATTTTTTCGGAAAAATCAAGCTTATGTGATCTTTTAAAAAGGGGAAAACATTGAATTTGCTTAGATTCATTAAGGATTTATTAAATTAGGATCAAATATCTTTTAATTAGATCAAAATGAGTTAGAAATCACTTTAAAACCAAAGTTTAGCCAAGCAATACGAGATCTACCATTTTCAAGCCAAAAATCAACTTAAAATCAAGTGATATATTGAGATCTTGATTAAATAATTTAAATATCAAATTGAAATAACAACTCACTTAGTTTAACCATAAAAAGTTAGAATCTCACCTCAATTTTGTAAAATCGCTGAGTTATGGAGCTAATTCGAGCTAAAACGTGTGAAGATCTCTTGAGGATTTTAAGAATGAAAACATGAGTGTTCTTCAAAATTGAAAAGAGATTTTGTGTTTAGAGAGCTTAGGAATAAAAAAAGGATGAACTAATTTCGAGAGAAAAGTTTTGATTTGGTGTTTGGAAAATTTTTGAAGAAGAAGAGGAATGGAAAAAAAATAGATGTGGGGATTGTTAAATAGGCAACCCATTTTTTTAAATTGGGCCATTGCCCATTTAACCACCTCCAGTTTCTTCCCGTTTTCAAGTAGGTCCTTACTTTTCAATTAAAACCAATTTTAAAATTATTTTCAAATCAAACCTTGTTTTTATAAATCCTTTTTCATCAAATTAATTCCTGGACACCTAATTTTAATTTCCTAACAAAAAATTATTAATTTTAATTATTCTAATATTTTATTTAATTAATTTCTAATTATTTAATTATATAATCTAATTAACGGTTTTCGATTCGCTAACCCCCGATTTACTTACCCAATTCTCCTAACGTAGTTTTTGGGATGTGAGATCAATTTTATACTTTGTGTAAGTTGTGGATATAGTCTACGCTCTCCTATTTGATCATTTAGTCTCTATACATCTTGAATTTTGAAATTCTAATCTTAATTTAAATGGTACCCTTTAAATCATGGTAGTCGGTATCATACAAGTGTCAGTCGTATCGACCAGTACATACTGTCACTGTCTTAAATCGGTACCAAGTAGTCTCTATTTCATTCCAATCAAAATTCTAGTGCGTTTCAGCCATTTCAGTGGGGTTCAACTTGTTTCAGTTGTATTAGTGCATACTAACCCGTACTGATTGGTACAAAAATTCTATATTTTAAACTAACTTTTAGTTTTTTTATCCTAACTATTTTAATCTTTTTATACTTACATTTAAAGTTAATAGTTATTAAATTAAATTATAGAATCTTTAATAAATTTAAAACTTATATTTATATATAAATATATTTATATGGATGTAATATAGATATATTTGCATATATATATAATATATTTTTACCAAAATAATTTATAATTTATTAAGGAATTAAAAATTAAACTAATATATATGTACGAATAATATTTAAAAACATTGATAAACCTGAAATGGTACACTAAAACATGCCAGTACTAACTGGTACCAATACCAAGATAAAAATGGCATACCCATATTACGATCATGACTACCTTGCTTTAAATTCATTAATTAAAATGACACGATTTTTCTTTGAGTATTATTTGAAAATAATAAGTTAACATAACATTATAGATCTGATAAGATATTCGCCATGTAAAATTTTAAAAATAATAAAATTCAATTTAACAAATTTAACGTCTGCCATTAAGTCATAACTGAATTTTCGAAATTTAAAAAAGTGTAAAAATAAAATTTATTCGAGCATATACGATATGGTGAATTATTATGCAGTATAAAACATGACCCTCTTCGGGTTGAAGCCTATAATAGGAATTAAGGTGTTTAAATACTCAAAGTCTTCATCACACCATTGGGTGAAAATTATTAAATTTTCTAATGTCCCGTAGATTGTATATTATTATATGTATTTATTTATTATTTATTAAATAATATATTTTATAATTTCAAATAAATATATTGTTACTAATTAAATAATTATTAGTGTGATTTATAGTAAAAAATTATTGATTTCTGAAAAATAATTAAAATAATAAAAAGCATTTAAGGAAACAAAATCATAAAAAAGAAATTGTAGATAGAAAAAAGTTACGCATAAGACTTAATAATAGTAATTAAATTTAAATTATAAAAATCTATCAAAATGATATTTTGTCTCTCTCAAATTCCCTTTTCATTCAAATAAGATTTAATATTTCATCTTTAAACAACTATTACTTCAATACTAAATATTTTCAACTCATCAATGTTTCTTTATTAATACCAGTAATTATTAATTGATAAATATAATATTTCAAATTATCATATTAATAAATATTATTAAGCTTAAATAATAGTAAATGTGTCAACAATGAACAATATCAAATAATAATATAAATGATATATTTTTTTTTTAGAGATTAAAGCAAAACTTATCAAATAATAGTAAAAGTTTATATATATATATATATATATATATATATATTGATTGTAAATCTTTAGACGCTATTTGAATAAAAATATATTTTTAATACATCTAGTTATAATGTTAAACTATAGTTTTAATTAGGGTTAATATGAATAGAGACACATGAACATTGCAACTTGTACTTAAATTTATTTTTTGAACTTAATTGATACTTAAATTTGGAAACTGTAAGTCAAGTTGGTACTTGACTTACACAGCTAGATTTTGATATGACAATCAATGAAATGTTGACATATGCCAAAAAAATAATAATTTTTTTTGAAGCTTTAAAAAAATTTAAGAAATTTATTTCTTTTTATTTTACATGCATAATGAATCTGGAAAAATAATTGTCAAGATACATTTGCACCTACATAACCATTTGTTAATATTCATCATGAATGCTTTTTTTTAAAGTAAATTTTATAATTTCAAAAATAAAAATATATTTTTTTTATAAAAATAAGCTCATGTGAAAATTTTAGAACTTTTTTGAATTTTAATTTTTTTTATTTCAAGTGCACAATGAATCTGGATAAATATTATCTAGTTTGTCTAAAAAGTGATTTGTATAGATTAACTCTAAAAGTGTGTTTCTCCCGTAATTTTATATATTTTTTATAATTTCAAAAAATATATAGAAATATTTTTAGAATAAATTCCATATTTAAAATTGGAATTTATTCTAAAAATATTCTTATATTATTTTTTTGAAATTATACAAAATATAAAATTACTATAGAAGTACGCATTCAAATGAACTTGGACAACTGGTCGTCGAGACTCCTTTGAATTTAGATAGTCATTTGTTCATTTTCATTGTGCAAGTGAAATAAAAAATAAAATCCTAAAATTCTAAAAATAAAAAAAATTATAAACATGAGTTTAATTTTTAAAATTTTATATTGTTATTTTTAAAATTATAAAAAAATATAAAATGGCTAAAAAAATTAGAATGAACTTAGGTAACTGATTATCCATGTTGAAATGAATTTGGAGAACCATTTGTCCAGGTTCATGATACAAGCAAAATAAATATAAATAAATTTCCTAATTTTTTTGAAAATATTCAAAAAAAATTATTATTTTATGAGACGTCGTGTCAACATTCTATTTGTTGTCAACACAAAATTTAACGATGTTAGTCAAGTAGCAATAAAAAGTATCAACTTGACTAACGATTTCTAAATTTAGGCAATAGATAAGTTTAGAAAAATGGTTTAAGTGCCAAGTAGGTATAAGTTGTCAATATCATATACCAAATATATAATTGTAATACTAATTAAGTGATGATTAATATAAATTAATAAGTGTATTTTAATATGGATCTAAAGTCTAATTAAGTTATAATATTATTAATAAAATAAAATGACTATAATGATTTTATATTGATAAATTGTATAGAAAATAAACGTAAAACCTAACGTTCAATTTTATATTTAAAAGTTAATAATAGAAATATTATTAATAAAATAATTTATAATTATTTCCATAACAATTTATACTTAATTATATTAATAGACTTTACCTTTAATTCTTAACACTAAAAATATAGGTTTAACGTTTATTTTCCAACACAAATTATTTATAAAATAATTATTTATTTTTATTTTAAGATCATATCCGCTAATTTTATAGATTTAAAAAAGAAAAGAAAAAGAGAAACATAGCTGGCACAAAATTCTAATTTTTAATTTAGCAAATTTTATTTTATTTTAATATCTCAAATAGAACTTTGTAAGTTATTTGTCAAGCCAAGATTTGTATTTAATTTAATTGATTTGATTAGTATTTATTAATAAAAAATTAATTTTAAATTTAATTATAAAGTAGAGAATTTAATATAAGATATGTTTATTTTCTCATATAAATTGAGGAAAACAATAAACTTGTACATTATAGGCAATATATTAATTTTTTTATAATGTTAATCTCATGATTCAATTTCTATGAATTATAAAAAAAAAAAAAAACATTTTAACACAATTTAATTATTATTATATTTTAACACCTATTTGGACTGTTACGTAAAATTGCTGTTAAGGAGGTAACGGAGCTTAACGGTAGAGTGATCAATTCGTAACAAAATATTAACGTAAGTAACTATAACGTAACATTTTAAACATAAGTAATTAAAATGTAATCTGAGATAAACAAAAATGACTATTTTTATAGTTTAGCCAAGATTATATTAGGTGCAAAATGACTTAATTACCGTTTGAATGCTTCAAAAACGAGTCCAAAGTAAACAACTAAACCTCCCCTATTTTCGTGGCTTCATATCAGTGAAGTCACTCCATCAAATTTCACCCACTCAACAGTTTTTATATATATAAATTAGGGGGCGGGGAGACAAAGAAGAAGAAGAAATTCTTTTTACAAAGAAGGTAATTTTGCTTACGTTGTGTTTATCATTCCAAATTCTCCACAAATGCTTACTTGGTGGTTCATGCATTACATGTTGTTTGGCATCTTAGAGAAAAAAAAAAAAAAAAAGCAAGTGTAGGGAAGACATAAGAAAAGATAAAAAGTAAAAAACAAAACAAAAAACTCTTCTTTGAAGAAAATGCTAAAAAGTCATTATAGGTATTAGTTTATTCTGAAATTTTAATGGTCACTCTTTCATCATCATTTTTTTTAGGTTTCGTTTCGATTGACTGGTGTTTTGGTTTTATACGTTTTGTTCATCTCTTGTTTTATTTTTACTCTAGAGTTACAGGCACTTTTCAGGTATATTGATGAATTACTGTAATATAATAATATTCGATGATACAATTACGGTTTTTATTTTAAGGTAAATTCCATGGCGTCAAGGTTTCAACAGTTCCAAACAAAGACTATTCAAGTGTCACGGTTGGTGACCAAGAATGGAGGTCCTTATTACAAGGAGATGAAGGAACGGGCTATTCAAGTTTCACAGTTGGTGACCAAGAATGGAGGTCCTTATTGCAGGGAGCTGATGGAACGGGCTATTCAAGTTTCACAGTTGGTGACCAAGAATGGAGGTTCTTATTACAGGGAGCTGATGGAACGGAACAAAACATACATCAAGGAACCATCCAGCGTAGAAACATGCCAATTGTTGGCAAAACAATTATTTTATACTCGACTCGCCAGGTAGTTTCTTCCAAAGCCTTTCACTTTCACTCTACTGCTGAATATTTCATGCGTGTTTAGTACTTTATCCCTTCATCTTCTGGTAGTTTAAGATGTACAGGGACAATCAATGGAACTTTTTGACAACTTGGGTATTCCTTGAATGATGCAAGTTCATGAAACCAATGATCCATTATTGTGTTAAAAACTGCTACTCATATTGGCTGTTTCTTTAAGTTATATAACATGATATAATCTGATTCTTAGCACCCGATCAGTCTTTTATAATTACTTATTGACAAATGCACTAGCTACCCAAATTCGAGTGTGTTTTTTAAGTTATGTATATATTTGGAAGATGGTAGTTTGGTACAATCATACTTGTGTATAGATGTCCATGTGTCCATGACGTTGGTACAAATTGTTGACGTAACTGCAGTATTCCAAGAAGATACGAGGCGTTTTGGAAAGAGCTTGATTCCCTTAAAGAGCTTCTGAAAACAAAGGAAGCTTGGAACATTGAAAATGCCAGCATGGCTGCTCTGATTGGAGTTGAGTGCTATGCCTGGTTCTTCGGTGGAGAGATCATTGGAAGAGGCTTCACAATTACAGGTTACCATGTTTAATATTCAACTTTATTTTTCTGAGAATTTGAATCAAGCTGATGATATTTTTTTGTCAGCTGGACATCATTATTTATTAGCACAATAAGACTCTTTAAACTAGTTTTAACTTTGTTAAATAAGACTTTATATTTTTTGTTGTACTTGTTGGCAAATATGTTGGCAAATTTACTATTGTAAAACAAATTTGTTAGCACTGATTAGAAAATAAACCAAGATTAAATAAATAAAGTATTACCGTATTGTGGAATAACCACTGCCTTAGAAATGAATTCGCCCTGATTGGTGTAATCGTATAGTGGACGTTGTCCTCCAAGGTTAACACAGTTCTTCGATATTTGTACACCCGAATAAGGAAGGTAGAACTCAATTGGTATTGCTCTTCTAAAATAATCTAAAAATAGAATTAATCGGAAAAATCACATTAGGATCAATTACCAGGAAAGTTTGGAAGGGTCACAGGCGGGTCCTATTTAAAACCCAAACTCCTAAACAGAATTTCCTCTAATGCAATTTAAGAAAAATTCTAAAGTTTTAGAAATAATGAAAGAGATGAGAGAGAGAGAGTAGAAGAAGCTTTGTTTTTCCATTGTGTGTCAAATGAAGGAAAAATGCCTCCTATTTATAGGATTTTATGAAGGGGCAAAAACGTAATTTAGCAAGAGTAAAATGGTAATATTTCATGTAATAGTCAAAAAAGTATTTAATATTTTAGTAATTGTAAAAAAAAAAACATTTGTAACGGTTGGAAATAATGGTTTGTAACTGCTAAAATAAATTTGCATTACTAACATCCCCCCACCAATGGAAAGTAATTGGAAATTTTGTAAACACAAGAAAAAATATGAGAAGAGCAACAACGAAATTAGCCACTTAAACACTAGTATCTTGTGGATTTGAACTAGTTCATAGTGAAATGAGTGATTCTTCTCTTAACAAGTGAACAAATCTTGAACTTGTTAAGATAGGGGTTAACTTATGACACACAACAAATCTCAGATCCAATTGATGTTTCATAATAGATCAACAAATTTTAGCCAATACACATCAAGGTGTTGGTAGGTGCTCTAGAAAGATTGGTCAATGTCTTTCATAGAAGGTGGCTAGTTCTTCACACTTATATAGGTGAGTTCAACTAGTCTATCTCAATATAGACCATCCGACTCAGGACTATAAAATCATTAAGAGCATTTATTAAGCTCATCCTCTCAAATTTAAATTCGGTGAATTCATCAAGTTCGTCTCACTAGGACCACCCAAACTCTATGATATAAACTCATTAAAAGTAAATAAACTCAACCTCACATGTTGGTGAATTCATCAAGTCCGTCTCAATAGAACTGCCCAAACTCTGGGTTATGAATTCATTAAGAGTAATAACTGAACCTTATACATGTACATCATTCACCATAAGGATAGGTAGAATATACACTATGAGTCTTTCCATGGTTTCGTTTGACAACATTGAACTTAGAGAACTAAGTTGGGTATCCACCATGAATTCCTCAACCACTGGGCTTAAGACCCATCCCCCTCGACTTATCAAGAACTATTTTTATACTTAATTATTTGGTTAGTGGATCAGTTAGGTTCCTTTCAGACCTCATGTATTCGAACACAAGTACTCCATTCTTTATTAAATGTCTCATAGATTCATATCTTATTCGAATATGTCTTTTCTTACCATTGTAAGCTTGGCTCTTAGCAACGCAAATTGTGGCTTATGAGTCACATAATAGAGATACAAGAGGTGCAGGTTTTCCCCATAAAGGAATCTCCGCAAGTAGCTTCCAAGCCACTCAGCCTCTTGCCCGGCTAAGTCAAGAGCTATAAACTCTAACTCTATTGTGAAGCAAGCAATACAAGTTTATTTAGCAGACTTTCAAAAAATGGTTGCTCCACCCAAAGTAAAGACATACCCAGTTGTAGAACTTACCTCATCATTATCAGTTACCTAATTTGCATTACAATAGCCTTCAAGAACTGCAGGGTATTCGATAAAATTCAACTCCCAAGTTATTGTACCTTTAAGGTACTTAAGCAATCGCTTTCTAACATTCCAATGCTCATTGCTAGGATTGGGGTATATCTACTTAGTCTACTGGCTACATAAGCAATGTTAGGTCGGGTGTAGTTCATCAAGAACATAAGACTTCCAATAATTTTAACATTCTCTAATTGAGAAATACTGTTTCATTTATTTTTTAACAGTTGTATGCTAGAATCATAAGGAGTTCTTACAGGGATTACATCAAATCTATTAAAATTTTTTAGCACTTTCTCTATATAGTGAGATTGGTTTAAAGTAAATCCCTTGTCTATCTTCACATCCATCTAATATACCAATAAATTGTGAATGGAAGCTAAGGCAAACAAAACACGAATGGTTGAGATCTTAGTCAGAGGAGAGTATGTATCAAAATAATCTATTCCAAATTTCTGAGTAAACCCCTTAACGACTAGACTTGCCTTATACTTTTGTATTAATCCTTCTAGTCTAAACTACTTTTTAAAGACTCGTTTATTACTAATAGGTCTAAAACCTTTAGGAAAGTCTACTAATTCCCAAGTGTGGTTAGACATAATAGATTCAAGCTCATTATTAATAGCATTTATCCAAAAACTAACATTTATTCAATTTATGGCTTCATCATAGGTTTTTGAATCGTCATCCATCAAAAATGCATAAGCAATAGAATCACTTATAAAGTCTAAATCATTAACCTCAGTTACAAAGAAAGTAAGGAAATCAAGTCTGAAACTAGTGGCAGTCCTTTGTCTTTTACTTCTCCTAGGTTCCACTTCATCATTAAGAATATTTCTATTATATATACTAGAAGATGAAACATGCTCATCTAATTTTGTATCAAGATTTATGCCAAATTTCTTTAAAGGAAAAATATTTTCAAAGAAAACAGCATCTCTAGATTCACGTATGGAAGAATCATGCAAAGACATATATCTATATGCAGCATTGTTTAGAGCATAACCAACAAAAACAACATCAACAATTTTAGATTCGATAGTGTTCTATTTAAAAGTAGGCAAACCTACTTTTGCTAAGCACGCCCACACTTTCAAGTATTGCAAATTAGGGGTATATCCTTTCCACAATTCATATGGGGTACAATCTAACTTTTTATGAAGCATTCTATTAAGAATATGGTTTACAGAAAGTACGGCCTCCCCCCACATATTGTTAGGTAAACCAGAACTTAAAAGTAAAGCATTCATCATTTCTTTTAGAGTTCTGTTTTTCCTTTCAGTTATGTCATTTTGTTATGGGAAATAAATAGCAGAAAACTCATGTATAATTTCATCTTTCTCACAAACCTCTTTAAGAAAATTTGTGTCATATTCACAACCTCTGATTTATAAAGAAGAAAAGTTTTATGAGCTTCATCTTTTGATCTTAATAGATAAACCTTTGTGTATTTAAAGTAATCATCTACAAAGGCGATATAGAAACGTTTTCCATTTTTACTTTGTGTTTTTAAAGTCTGCTAGATCTATATGAACTAACTCTAAAAATTCAGTCTTCATATTATAAGTAGTATTTAAGGAACGTCTAGTATGCTCAACACAAATATCACATTTATTAAAGCTACTATCATCTAGATTAGGAAGTAGATTCATTTTTATAAGTTTTTTCAGAGAATGAATATTCACATGTCCTAATCTAGCATGCCACATGTCAAAAGATTAGTTTCAATAAAAAATAACCCTCCACTCAGATAACGTTTCCCAACATAATATCCATTACGGGAAAGTATGAGTTTATTGGATTCAAAGACTAGTTTAATGTCTGCCTTATTCAATAATCCACCACTAATTAAGTTCCTACGCAGGGCAGGTACATAAAGGACATTATTTAATGCTAACGTTTTTCCAGAAGTAAGTTTGAGAAAAATCTTTCCTTTACCGAGTACTTCTGAGTTGTTAGAGTTACCCATATAAACTTGTTCACCTTTAGCTACACTTTCAAACTCGATGAACATTTCTCTATTAGCGTAGAAATGTTTGAAGGTGCCTGTGTCTACAATCCACTTGGCATTATTCTCGACCAAGTTTACTTTGAAAGCCACAGCAGTTATCACCTCATCTGGATTTTCAACTAGATTTGCTTGTAGTTTGTTTTCATTCTAGCGGCCAAAGCGTTGATAGCATTGATATGTTTTGTGTCTAGCTCTGCCACACACGTAGCATTTCACAGGATTGTTGGGTTTTTTATTCTTTCCTAGTTTATTGAAGTTGATAGCCTACTTGTTCTGGTGGTTTACTATCTTCTTTGAACTCCTAGCATTTTTAAATCTGTTCAATTTAAGATAAGAACTAGAACTAGATTCTATAATGTTAGCTTTTAAAGGAAATTGACTTGAGGTTATTAAGGCCTTATCTTTGAGACGATTGACTCCCTCAATCTTCATGTGGCTAATCAGTTCTTCCAGAGGAATGTCTCGCTTCTTAAGATTAAGAATATTATGGTAGTCAGACTAGGATTTTGGCAATTTTTCAATCAGAACATTTTCTTGGAAAATTTCACACATCTCCATTCCTTCAGTTAGGATGCCGGAGACAAACTTCTTGTAAATGTGTACTTGATCCATAATTAGCTTATCATAGGTCATTTGAAATTTGAGTCACTCTTCAACGACATATTTCTTGACCCTAGCATCACCGGCTCCATGTTTCTTTTCCAATGTACCCTAGATGGACTTAGCTGACTTGGTTTTTTACAAATAGGTCAAAAAGGTTGTTAGCCATGTGACTTAACATGTGACCTCTAACCATTTTGTTGTCCTTTTCAAATTTGACCTTTGTGGCATTGACATCCGAGTATCTGGGAACAGTGACAGAATCTCCAGGTTCTTCGGTGACAGGTGGATTAAAGAGGACGTAGTCAACTTCAAGCTGTTCGAAGAATATGACCATCCTTTGGGACCAGCGGCGGTAGTTAGGTCCATCAAGAAGCTCGAGCTTGGAGAGATCAAGAATATATTTGTTGATCGGGGCAGACATGTTTAACAGTAGTAGTAATTCGTTTCTAAATTGTTGGAAAATATACTACTACAAAACAAACTCGTTAGCACTGACTGAAAAATAAACCAAGTTTAAATAAATAAAGTATTATTGTGCCGTGGAAGAATCACTGCCTTAGAAATGAATTTGCACTGATTGATGTAATTGTATAGTAGACGTTGTCCCCCAAGATTAACACAGTTCTTCGATATTCGTACACTTGAATAAGGAAGGTAGAACTCAATTGGTATTGTTCTTCTGAAATAATCTGAAAATAGAATTAATCGAAAAAATCACACTAGGATCAATTCCCAAGAAAATTTGGAGGGGTCACAAACGGTCCACTTAAAACCCAAATTCCTAAACAAAATTTACTCTAATGCAATTTAAGAAAAATTCTAAAGTTTTAAAAAGAATGAAAGAGAGTTGAGAGAGAGTAGAAAAAGCTTTGTTTTTCAGTTGTGTGTCAAATGAAGGAAAAATGCCTCCTATTTATAGGATTTTTGAAGGGGAAAAACATAATTTAGTAGGGGCAAAATGATAATATTTCCATGTAACGGTCATAAAAGTATTTAATATTTTTGTAACTGTAAAAAATAGTTTGTAATTTTAAGAAATAATGGTTTGTAACCGCTAAAATAAATTTTTTACATTACTAATTGTGATATATAAGTTTATTGTATCTAATATTAAAATTATATTTAATAAATTGATATTATGTTTATAAACATAATTATTGATAACTGAAATAATGGGTAAACAATATGTTTTCCTTTTTTTTAAGAAAAAAGCAATATGTTAATTTAGTAGAATTTATTGCATTACTATTGTAATAAATATAATAATGGTTTTATCATTGAGTCACAGGTTTAATTTTTTTTCTAAACACATTTGTAATTTTTATTTAATATTGTTTCAAGCTTTTTTATTTTTAATTAATAAATATATTGTTTCCAAATTTTTTTTATTTTTAATTAATAACACTTTTATTTATAAAATTAAATAATAATTATATAATTAAATAATAAAAATATATATTTATTAATATAATATTTATTAACAATGAATGGATAAGTACTCATAATGAAAAGCCAACAAAAAATGGCTTAATAGATATAACTCATACAAGTTTTTCTTAATAGATATAATTTCTATTGTTTCATCTACCAATTTTGTCGTCATAGCAACAAATTTTCTTGATACTTCCCCGTTAAACCTTTTATATTGTTGAGTTGTAGTGTATTCCTCCGAATATAAATTTTGATATAATAATATTTAACATAAATTTGTATTTATATTTTTTTAAAATTCATTTAATGAAAATATGATTGAAATTTTATTCAAACATTTTCAAAGCATCTCAAATACTTGTAAAATACTCAAAAATATATTTTAAATGTGTTTTTAAGTTATCTAAATGTTTTTGAGTCAATGCCAAATTGTTTTGAGGCATTTAAACTCATTTTATACAAGTTCATTGGCCCGGTTGTGGTCAATACAACTAGTACAATAAGCCAAAATGCAAAAACCTACATATTGGTATCGATACTTAAGGAGAAGTATTGGCACTTGCCCACTTATGTTGATATAAATGTTGGCTCGAAATTTCTTCCAACGGCTTGAATACATCTCTAGCGGCTATAAACATACACAAAACTTGTTTCTTAGTATAAAGACTCATCAATAACACTTCAAGACTTAAAAGAGTAACATTCAAGCAAAAAGTTCAAGAGAAAATCTTTCATTTTTTTAATTTTTTTTTTCATTGAGAGCTTATTGTAATATATATTTTTTACTCTCTTATTTTTATTTTTAGAGTTTTATTTTGCAAATACACACTTAATAGAGGTTCATTGTTGGTTTGCTAATCTTCTCTTTGTTGTAAATAGTATACTAAAGAGGATTAGAAGGGTAGCCGGTTGAGCCTTGTAAAAGCTATAAACTTCTAATTTAGCCAAAAAGTTAGGTGAAGGTTCTATCTTATTTTTGTGAAAAAGATAAATAATTGTAAACGTTATACTTTTTCCTTTAAAGGTAATAATTCAAATATAGTGAATTAAAAAATTCTTAATTGAGAAATGCTAAAATAATGGAGGTAGGAGGTAATTGGAGCCGAACCTCTATAAATCAAATTGTCTAAGCTTTTCTTTCATTTCTTTATTATTTAGAAAAATTCTGCAGAAATTTCTAGAAATACCAATTCCTCCCCACCTAATTTTTTCAAACGTAACATTATTAAATACAATATCTCATATCAACACCCCCTTCCTATAAATAACATCCCTCCACATATCATCAATTAAAAATTTTCAATGAATACCTTTTTCTAAAAAAAATTTCTATTGTAATCATTTTTTTTTATTATCATTTTTTTAAGGTTTTCATTTCTATTAACTTGATGAGTGAGTTATTTACAAGAATTGATGCTACAAGGTGATGATCACAGACTCAATACACACTACCACATTAGAGAATTAAACAGTTTGAAAAATTAAAATCCAGATTTTGATGTCTTAACCATGATTTTGAAGTCCAAAAATTAAATTTACTTATCTTCAATATTTATATAAAAAATAAATTTTAAAACTTACATGTTTTGATGGTTAATTATTTGAGTTACTCCGACAACATATTGTGACATTTGGCATTTAAATTTATCGTTTGGGTCAGACACGGGTACTAACAAAATGGTTGTTTCTTACCCTCAGAGATAAATTGTACATGGATAACGAGGAAATAACAAAGTAAATCTCTCAACCTTGAAAAGGAAATAAATAAGGTAAATTTCTCAACTTTAAAAAGAAGTAAGCAAGGTGAGTCTCTAAACTTTGGAAAAAAAAAAGCCCATAGTAAAATTTATTAAACTAATTAAATATCTATTCTTTATAATGGTGAAATAAGTCAAATATTTATAAAAATCTCCAAAATAAAGATAAAATTCTAAATTAAACTAAGATAAACATCTAAAGCTACTTATTTTATGCCATTATTAGTTCTCGAAATCTTTATCTTAACATTAAACTGTGTGGAAACCATGCTATGGAAGGCTAAAAGCACAAAAGCAAATCACTTTTTTGATTCATCAAATAAACCCAAGTCATCCTAGTGCAACAACCAATGAAAGTAACAAATCATCGATTACCGGATAATTAGGTAGTTTGAATAGGATCTTAAACATCAGAATGAATAGTCAAAAAAAGACCACTACTTCTATTATTGCATAATGGATTAGATTTTTTAATATGTTTAGCATACTGATGAGCCTCACAAAATAAACTTTCATGTACAGACAAAGATGGATGCCCTAACTGTAGATGCCATTGTAAAATTTCATGGTTGATATCCTTATTTCCTCCAAAACATGCGTGATATGGAATACAACCACTACTCCCCTCCAACATATATAAGTCATCATACAATCTATTGCTGTCAATCTTCCTCCTTGTTTGAAGGTTTTGAAAAACATAATGATTGGGAAATTTTTTTTTTTCAATTTTACAATTTAAGACTTCTGTGAAGGCACTAACAAATAAAAGGTTAACAGGTACATATGATCGATTAATATTCGCTGCACAATTAACAAAACCTATTCCATACATAGAGGAAAAAGAACCATAAACTACTGTAACACTATCCTTTATTTGACATAGGGATTAATTATGTAGACCTTTAGAGGATCCTGTCATGTGCCTACATCTTTCTTTCTCTTGTTTAGATCTCAATTTGGCAGCTTCTTCTTAATCAGGAACATCCCAAAACACTTCTAAATTATGGGTTTTCTTTTGTTCTTGGCTGGCCGAATTTCTTCTTAATCTTTCTTATATTTCATTCTGTTTCAGTTTGTATTCTTTTGATCTGTTCATTAACTTGTTTCTTATCGTGGCAGCTATTCACTCCAAAATCAGTAATTCAGGGGTCAGTGTCAATGTGCATTAAAGGCATTACTTAATTCACAAAGTTGGATGTTTCATTGGAGGAATCAATTTGGGCAATAATAGAAGAGAGAGACTCGGTAGTGGGTGTTACCTTGGATGAGTCTATGTTCCCAAACAAATTTGCTTGAGCTCGTTTGGAACTCACTTGTTTTCCCCGTTTAGCCTCTAGTGGGTCGGCTGTATAGCTTCCAACAAGTTCCCTTCGTATGTCATGGCTTCCCACAATAGTCAAAATGATATTTGGGTTATTGGTGGTTGACTGCTATTTTGATCCACTGGAACTCAAACTTCCTTTTCAACTGGTGCTATGTAGAGCAAAGCATTTCTTTCACTTTATTTCTATTGCATGTATGAGTAGAGTGTTTCTAAGAACCTGAACCCCAATTTGATCATATTCATTGATCAACCAGGCCAAAAAGTCATATATTCGCTCATTTTCAACTAATTTCTAGAATTTGACAACATTTCTGGTACAAATCTTGATAATAATCTAATTACTGCCACAAACCACTCAATTGAGAAAAATATTGTGAAACTGGTTAGTGGTTCAGTTTTTATAGATTTGAGCATCATTGTCAACTCGTGAGATTGTAAGAACAGTTGCTTTGCATTTTTGTTAGAGTATGTCTTGAAAATGTGTGGTTTCATAGAATTGATGAGCCAAGCCATCACGAGAGAATTTTCTGAATCCCATTGATTGTAGATACGGGCTTTCTTAAATCACCAATAATATACCCCTGTAATCCTTTAGCTTTGAAAAACAACATATACAAATATGACCACGTTGTTCCCATCGACCTTTATGGGACAAATTTGCAAAGGTGAGTCTCTTGTTATTAGGCCAAAGCATAGGCTATCAAAAATTATTGCAAATCGTTATAACATTGTAATGTTTTCAATAAATTATTGAATTCCTTACAACAAAATCATTTTAAAATTACTAAATTTCTTACCAACTTTATAAATTGCTAAATTTGCCACAAATTCGAAATTCTTACGAATTGCTGAAACTTTTACAAAATTACTGAATTTCGTACAATATTATAAAATTTACAAGTTACTAAATGTATTATAACGTAAATTATTGAGTTTTTAACAAGAATATAGTATTAAATCACTTACAAGGGGTCTCATAATCGAGTAACACTTATGGTAAGCTCATTAGAAATTAATATGACAAACTCTTACTATTTTCAGAATTCTTCTCAACTTCTCTAATGATGATCATTCAAGTTCTTTGATGCCTCTTTTCTATATTGAGCACCCTTCTCTGCATGCATGGAACTGCCATTCTGTGTAAATGTTGTCTAATGACTCAATTAAGTATTTGGGACTAAAGCTGAGCTCAAGTTATAAGAAGCTCAAACTTGACTCAAAATTCAGGATTCAACGCTCAAGCTCGAGCTATCATAATTTGATTTAGCTCAAGCAGTAATATGCAAAATTGGTGACTTTTTACATTGTAAGTGCTGCTTTAAACAGAAATATAATGGTACAACATAAATTGCTTTCCTTCAATCAACGCCTCCCTGGCTACTATACTTCAAAATTAAAATGAGAGGAAGTTTCTAATGAAACTACAGTTCCCACTTATCAATAGGAGTTGATAAAAGATCTTTAATTCTCAAACCGCAAGACGTTCAGAGTGCATGGATAATAGATGTTTAATTCTCAGACCACAAGACTTTCTTTTAGGCAGCTCTCTTTGAAGAGTGCGTGGGCGAATCGGACTTCTCAGCCAGATAGTGCTCAAGCATATCTTCTTCATCATCTGCAATAAGACAGTGATTAAATCATTTCTTTCATCTGCTTCAGTTTTATCTTTAACCATATTGTAATTACAAAAGCATTTAACAAATATTCTTGGCACCATCAAACACCAATTGTGGGCTTGTGTGACAAAGAGCCCTCACCTTCAAAATCATCATCATCAAAATCAATATCTTCCTCGTCTTCCTCATCTGATTCTTCATTAACACGAGCTGCACCTTTCTGCAGAAGATAGAGTGACTATGTTAAAGATGGCACTTTCATGATTTAATAGGCATATTCTAACCATATCACGTATCGTATCACAAAAAGCATTCAGTCTTCACTGAATCGTGATTGCTTTCAACATGGGAAGGAGTCAATTAATCCAATTGAACCTCTTGGCTGAATAACGTTAAATAGAATATCTTACATATGCATTTTCTCTTCTTTTTTTTCAACACTAACACAAATTTACTGAGTTTCAGATTTTTTTCGGATCATTTAAGTCTCATATTCAACGTAAGGCGAAGATATAACTTATTCCTAGAAATAATAATGGTTTCACAACTATATATTCAATTCTCAAAATCGTTGAAATACATGTTAGAAAAGAATCATTAAGCAATTGATAACACAATTGGAAATAGGCCATCCCAAAAGCAACCTAATCATTTGAGATTATTAGCCAATTTAAAGGAAACAACGAGGGTCTTGTTTCTCAAATCCAACTAAACCCATGGTAAGAAATTGGCAATGATATAGATATAGTAAATCCACAATGTCATGGAGAGGAAAAATCAGGAAGTATAAGTAAGTTACCGCAGTAGCTCTTCCACTTTCAAACCACAGCCTGCCTGAGAGCTTCTTTTCTTTAGGTGCCGTAAGAGCAGATTCGGGCATTAGCCTGAAAATTGATGCACGGAGAGTTTATTTGTCACAGGTTAATGTATGCCTTCTAATTTTCATAGCATGGATGCATAGATTTTCTTTTTCCACACATAAAACATCATTATGAAGAGTAGATCAACCAGAACAAACTACAAAAGCTTTCCATGCACTGAACTAGACAAGGGAAAGCCTGTTTCTGCCATTCCAAGCTTTGTTGTTTTGACTTTTTTTTTTCATGCATGCATATCTAACACTTCAAGTCAAAGTGGCTACGAGACATAACCCATATAAGGGAAAACTAGGCAATTTTTCTATATAAGCATGTTGGCCATGTACTCTTGTCTGCCATTCATACCAATGTTTAAGCAATTTAAGTTCTAGGAATATTTTCATAGACCAAGTCATCTCTCTCATGTAGGTGCTCATTGTGCTTAAATACCAGTAAAGCAAAGTTCGCTTGGAAGGTAAAACTGTCCAGGATTTTGTTTTTGTTGTTCCTTTTTCAAGGAATATCTCCATGATGTGAATTGTGTTTCAAAGCGTAGGAGGAGAAACTGCAATTCAGTTTTTTTTCCTGATTGCATGGAACCCTTAACAGGAACATCAACTGCATGTACTAGCAAGCATAGATAGCTGCCATTTAAGTCCAGACTTCCGAGACAAGGTATAATGAACCCATATAACGTGACTCTACATCTTATCCTGGGCCAATCACTTCAATAGCAAAGATGAACTTTATACAATAATGATAACAAACATAAGGAGCTTTAGCATGATTAACAATACCAAACTTGCCGAATTGATAACTAACAAAAACCTAAGAAGTAATCTCTGTGTGCATATCCATATATGATATGTACAAAACGCATTCACCTAACAAACTTACTTGGCTCGCTCTAGTGCCAACTCTGCTTCAAACCTTTCTCTCCACGCTAAAAATGTATCAACAGTAACAGGTTCTCCATGTGGAATAATCACCTGCAGGGTGGAAAAGGTAAGATAATTTTTATTATGTAAAAACTAATACCTGTTATTAAGTAAACATAATGCTCAGCATTCTGATTTGTGATCATTATTAGCACAAATTTCCTCTGTTCAGAAGACTTACCAAATGCCAATTAGCATTAACAAAATGAATATTTCTAAAATAGAACAAACTAAGTCCCCAAAACTGTCTACTAGGAAAACATCAATGCTTTTGTTCTGTAAATATGACCTGTCCAAAAGTCTGGCTGTATCGCAAACCAGAATAGTATATCTTTGGAATCTTAGCACTTTCTTTCCTAAATTCACAATCCTGACAGCAGAAACTGATCCTAAATTCACTGTCCAATTTGGCCAACATTCTAGCTGATGTTCATTGAGATTCATTGGACACTAATATTATGGACATAGCAAACCAGGAGCTTCACACCTTTTCTTTTTCTAATACAAAGCATTTAAAATAACAATAACTCCATTTCTTTCATGCTTCAAGTTAATGCTCAGATATGATATCCATTAATGACAAGTTTTTCTTGGGCGCAACCTATCACATTTATACATTTGAAGCATAAATTTGAAATCTATCTTTCCTCCCAAGTAGGCATCATCAGACAACAGCATAGCAACTATAGCGGCATTGCAGCACCTTAGGCCAAAAATAAATTCACTCTCTGTACGCTTAAGTTGTTTTATATTAAGGCATGCAAGTAGTTCTTCTAAAGACTAATGTATCCATGCACATTAAATGCAAACATTGCATGGCAGGTTGAAACTGTATATGAGCACCAACAGAATTTGCTAAAAGATCACTCAAAAACAAAAGTTATATTTACTCTTGAATCTAGAAAACAACTGACCACAAGAATAGAGGAAATTAAAACTACATAGTCAATGGCCACACCTCATCTTTTGTTGATTCTTCTTCTTCAACATTGTCAGCATCAGCATCTTGACCATATCTTTCAGATAGCCATTCCTTGGCTGATGTAACCAAAGTGTAAATCATGGCCATTCCAAGATTTTCAGATGCCTGAAAAGCACAAAATCAAGTGAGAATCTGCATGAGCTGGGCAAATTAGCTGTATAACCACTTTAGATATAAGGAAAAGATGCTATTTGGCATGCCAACTAAAAAGAACACTTTTTACTGCAACCTTCCACTACAAAGGCAGATTAATTTATTAAACAGATAAACAGATGCCACTGCTCGCTGAAGATGGAAGTGAGACGGAATTCAATTAGCTAAAGGTAACTGTGGACAATTTGAGATTCTCTGTGCAATTTAACACTTCCAATCAGGAGATTTACATTTTCCAGAGAGTGGTGAGCTGGGGAAAGATATGATGTTAACTCTATTAAGAACAAAAACTGAACTTTTGGAAGAACAATTCCTGAATGCTTTACATATGCTTAAATAGTAAATTATAAATTTCCAGTAATACTACAAAACATAAATCCCTGAAAGGTTACCTCTTGTTCAAGTTTTTCTTTCAAAACTTTCAGGTCACTAACTTGTATTCCTCGTATACTGGAAAAAGGAAATGACAAAAAGCAGGTTATTTACAGCAGCTCATAAGGAAGAATGACATCATGAGGGGCAAAAATCTTCTAAACAAGACCCCAAACACAAGAGATAAGCTCCTCTGAATTGATAGAGAAATCAGCAAGAAATTTGCACAAAACGACAGTATCCAAAATGCTTGAAAGATAAATGTTAAAAACAACAATGGGATCACAACAAGGATTAAGATTTGCTAATGCTAGGTTGGGAAAATGAAACAGGGGGAGGATGGAAAATTCTCAATCTAGTGGCCAAAATTCATAATAACTTCATGTTTTTAAGGCAGAGCCCATTAGACTAAAAGCTATTCCTTCCTTCCAATCAAGATGGTTAAATTAGATTCAAACGGGGGAAAATTTTGCTTCTCAGATCATTTGAGAAAGCAGGGGACTGTCACAAATATCTTTATTAGAGAGTGCCATGCATATTGGCTTGTTGCACGGAAAGGAGATACTGACCTTTTTACGTTCAGAAGTGGAGGCTCATCTGGATATTTTTCAGTATGCGAGAAAATCAAAGCCAGCAGAACTGCAAAAGAAGTTAGGATAACAGCTTACATTCACGAGGAAAAGGAAAATCCTGAACAAAGGGCAGCGAAAAGAATTCCCAAATAAAACAAATTGAGTCAAATTTGATGTTATAAATTTATCTGTGCCTGCCTGAAAGTGTGGCTGAACATAAATATAGTATGCTACAATATGTTAGATGAATTAAAAGAATAACCTGGTAGGGTGGTTGATTGATCTGTATCATCATCCTGTTAAATACAAAACGAGGTAATTAGATGAAAGGAAAATTAGTTTCCAAGGCATAAGAGTCACTAAGAATGGCTAATGCTGTTTAAACAGTAGCTTTAAACAAAAGCCAAACATTCTAAATCATTTAGACGGGCATTATTACTCAGCAAACAACTCTTCCGCTACTAGGCCATGGCATTGTAAGATCACCATGAGAAACAAGAATATTACAGAAATGCAGATAACGTTATTTCTGGGATAAAACACACCTGAGGAGATAATATTATTTGGAAGCACCTATTCGAAGTGTTTAGCCCACTTTCACCAGAATGAATTTCTGATATGAGAACAACAATCATAACAGGTCAGGAGGGACAGGAAATTCTAGCAGATAGAAAAAAGACAAGCCCAAGAAAGAAGGGCAAGAGGTTGAACCTTTGAATTCATCCATAAGTATTGCTTCCAGGGCTTCAATTTCCATCTCCTGCTCCTGCAAGTGATCTGTAAACATAACTCAGATAAATCAATTCATGTTGAAGGAAGCACACCATGAACCAATCTCAAAACAGCATCAAATCCCTCCATCAATTGATTAAATAAAGTGTAATCAATATTAGTAAATGTCAGGTTGATCATATTTCATTCCCTTAGATAGCTGCTAGGGAAGAAAGTAAAGTTGTATCTTTTATGAAGAGGGTACCTATATTTGTTAGTTCTCTTACAACTTAAGGTTGATGGACGATTTATGGGGTTGAGCCACCAATCTGTGCCTGAGTTTCTCTCAAAGACTGTATTTTTACAACTTTTGCTTCACTAATACTTGCTTTGATTTTAAAAACTCGGTCATTATGAGATAAATTTCATGTTAATTTACAAAAACCAGATCTCAAAAGCTCCGGAATGATTTAAAAAAAGAAAAGAACATTGCATTTCAACCCCAAAAATTTTCATTGCATTTGCAGCTTCTGGGTATCTTTGATTATCTAAAAAAAGCTTATTGCTTTATATTACTCTTTAAAGAAACAAAAGCAAATTGCTAGAAGAAAACCCTAAAAAAACCCAAATGATTATTAAGATGCATAGAAAAGGAAAAGGAAAAAGTCAATTGCTCCATTGTAGATAGTTGGAAGGCGGCCTAAACAAATTTGATAAGCAATTCAATACAAGAATTAGATTAGCAAAAGCAAAGTTTAAATAATAATGAATTAAAAAGAAAAAAGAATTACCAGTCATGGTTATGAATTTGAGAAAATACTCCTTTTATGTTTTTGTGTATTTTTGGATTTTATTCTTCTTTTCCCCTCAGAGATGAAGATCGAAGCTCACAGTTTCTATGGACACTTCAGCTCCATAAAAACCTAATAGAAATATTCACCTGGAAACGCACCGTTTCATATTATACTTTACTTTCTATTTTACTCCGGTTTTATTGTTTTACCCAATTAAAGAAAGAGTATTCTACCTTAGTTGCTCAACTAATTTTTACACCCTCTCATTTTCGTCTACTAAGCATTAAATCTTTAGCAATGGTTAATTATACATAATATTTATACTTTCATTTTAGACTAAAATATCAATAAATGTCATTTTTAAAATTATGAAAATAAATCGAGTTTTTTAAATTTTATGGAAATGAGCCGATTTAGATAAAACACTTCAAGCTGGAAGCGTTTTCAAGAGAAACCCAAAACATGCATCCAACTAGAAGCACTTTCTGCGTGTTACTAGAAAAACGCTTCTAGCTGGAAGCGTTAATGAAAAATGCGTCCAGCACAACGCCTTCCCCCCCCCAAACGACTACATTTCCAACATCTATTTTAAGTAACCGTTGCACCCCCATGGTAAAAAAAAAACTATAAAACCCCTACTAATTTCTCACAATATTCCTTCAAAAATCTCTCAAATTCTCTCTTAAATTTATTACTAAAATTCTATTTCTATCTAAATTCTATTTTTATTAGATTTTTAATTAATATTTTCTAAAAAAATTGTTTATTAAAAATTAATTTGTGTTCTATATAATTAGCAATGACCGGATCTCTAATCCGTCTTGATGACAAGCACATTTTCGCCAATCAATTGCAAATGGTAAAAATAAATTTTAATAAATTTCAAATTTGTTCATTTTTTTTATTTCATTGTTATAATTTAACTTATAATTTTGTATATTTTTTACGTAAATAAGCGAAAGATCGAATTTTACAATGCCATATTTGTCATCTACTCGGTCCTCTATTACCGTTGATCGAACCATGCTTGAGGGAAGTCGGTTTTTGGCATGTGGTCCTTGTAGGCCAGAGGTGTAAGTTGGACCTGAAACTCGTAAGTGCGTTGGTAGAGAGGTGGAGACCCAAGATGCACACATTTTATCTTCCATACGACGAGTGCACTATTACTCTGGATGACGTGCATTTACAGTTGGGGTTACCGGTGGATATGTCAGTAGTTACCAGGTTTGTTCAGTTTACTGATTGGAGAGTCGTATGTGGTGATCTTTTGGGTTTGGCTCCGAAGACGAATTACGGAGGTCAGATCAAAATGGCTTGGATACAAAAAAATTTTGCGGGGCTAGATGAGGATTCGACTGAAGTCGAAAGAGAACAACACGCTCAGGCGTACATCAGTCAGATCATCGGGTGCATCCTAAACCCAGATAAGTCACGAAATCTAATCCATCTAAGGTGACTGCTGAAACTCATCGATTTTAGAGGAGCGGGCGAACTTAATTGGGGGTTCGCCATGTTGGCGACATTGTACCGGGAGATGTGTCAGGCGATGCAAGTAAGAAAAATAAAAATTGATGGTTAACTTTTACTACTACAATTATGGGCGCCATATCGGTTTCCATTTTTACGTCCTCGAGCGAACTACCCATATACATTCCCAATCGTAACAAGGTAAAATTCAGTGGATATTACCATGATCAAATTTATTTAAATTAAAATTATTATGCTAAAAAGTTATTTAAATAGGTTGATCCATACGCCGAATCACGTGGGATTACCTACTGAGCTTCAAGATATGACTTCTATTAGACTAACGATCGAAAGTGGAGGTATGTATTTATTTAAATTTGAACTATATAATCTTAATATGTCGATTTCGTATTTAGTAGTATAAATATAACTAATATTTTTATGACGTTAATATAGTTTGAATGGACACCATATGAGGATTCGCCAATTCGAGAAGTCATCCCCGAGGAATTTTTTGTAAATCCCAACGTCTGGCACCTGAAGTTCCCATTCGTAGTGTATGCTACCGTTGAGATGCACGAGACCGATAGAGTGTTGCAACAATTTGGATTTCGACAATTGATTCCCGTGGCACCTCAAGACCTTGATGATTTGCATCCTATTGACTTGCGACAACTGGATGAGAATTGGCCGATATTCCACTCCCAACATATCAACTTGTGGAATAATCAGCATGATTTTTTACATACTCACGAACCTATTATCGTTCCAGAGTTAGCATGCGATCCGCAGTACTTGCCATGGTTAAGTTTCCATGACAAGCCATATTTGTACTGGGAAGAGGCGAGGCGTCAACATCCCTATATGAGTAGGCCATGACGACCCCCTTTAAATCCAAGGGCTGGCGAGGCCGGTCCATCATCAGCACCCACACATAAGCACCACATGTTGCACCATATTTTTTTGCATCTAGTCCTATGTCACGTTGGACTCTCAGACATCCATCCCCGATGTATTACATGCCTATGCCATCTACTTTTCTGACGATGACTTATAAGCCGTCTATGTTTCAAGCACCAATGGAGAGTCTAGTCCTTATTCCATCGGTGTATAGGACTCAACATAGTTATGCTCATTCACCGTTTGTGATGCAAACACCTCTGAGATCTTTGTTCTACCAAGCTAGGTCATCTTCCCAACCACCTATTTCTAAACCGGAAGATTCACGATGGCAACCAAGAATGCAAGGATCAAAATCGATTGAAGGCGAAGAAGAGGAGCTACTGAGACCATAACCCCGCCCAAAGGCTAAACCAAGAAGGAATCCAGCGTGTAACTGTCAACCACCCCGATGTTGCACAGATTCTGACTGGCATCTGCACTGATTAATTTTATTATTGTATCGAACATTTATATTGTATCAATAATTTTTATTATTATGTTTTTAAAGGAATATGTTATCATTTAACAAAATGCTAGTTGATATTTTTTTATCATTTTACAAAATTAAAGTTGTAATTTGTTATCTTTTCACAAAATGAAAAGCTAATATTTATTATCATTTAATAAAACCACGCATTTACATATTATAATGGAATTGATATTTGTTTTCTAGTTTGCATCATCCTTTCGTTATGGACATGGCGACATTGTATGGCTCGGATTCCTACACCACCCGCATAACCTCAGTTGGTTTGACCTGTCCTGAATATCCATGTTGTCGCGTATTTGAGTCGACGTCGGTTAACCTTTTAGTTTGCGTCACAATATTCTATCGGGTAACAACTTAAACAGAGCACTCTATACAAGCGACCACATATGTTTATTTGGAACTGGTGGAAATACGTGTCTTCACACGTTGTATAAGTTTTCTAATTTGTACACTTTCTCCAAGAAGCTCATAAGATCAAAGCGTAGATTACTACGATCATATGAGCACATGGAAAATGAAATGTGCCAAATCTACCACAGTTGCAAGCCCTATTTCTCAGGTGTACAAGGTATACTCCCCCGATAATACGTTAGTCCGATCTCTCGAACTCCGTTACCTGAAACCATAAGTCTTTATGCGAGTGACACACTGAGTGCATGCTGTTCGCTCGTATCGTAGCCTTCTTAATTTGTTTCACCACATCCGAGCACCATACATGACCTCCCTACAATTGCACAACATAACTCGTCGCTTGCTTTGGGAACAGTTACGCCAAACAGAAGTATGCCTCTTTCACAACCAAGGTTATTGACAAATGATGCGTTCCCTATAAAACAAAACTGATGCATTTTTCCATGTTTGAAGTTATGTGGCCATGTCATAAACCCCAATCGTAGGATTGTGTCCACTGATCGAAGGGTATGTTAGAGAGGTACTATGCCCCCGAATGGTTAGTTGGTCGTAAGGTTTCCAACATCTCATGAAAACGACCTTCACAAGCTCGTACCCTATCGATAGAAGTGGATAGTGGCAATTACATACCAAAGAATATAAAAAACAAACGAAATATTACAAACCAAAGAATATTAGTGGTGATTACATACCCATGTTGGTCATTTGTACTCGCTTAGTGGTAGAGAGATATCTCTGGTAATAGTTGGACGCAACGTGCCTTAGACAGTACCAATGGTGTGTACGGTCCCAGATGCTTCCTTGTCGTTCAATTGTAGATACTATTTCAATTCCCTAATCTGAGATGATGTATATATCAGGTTGGGGGTAGACATGCCTCCTCAACCTAGATAGAAAAAAATCTCAGTCATCTGCTGACTCCCCTGGTGTTATTGCAAACGCAATTGGAAGGATTCTCTGATTACCATTTTGTGCTACAGCCAATAACAGTCGATAGGTATATTTATCATACATAAAGGTATCATCTATTTGTACCAATGTCTTGTAGTACTAAAATGCTTGAGACCATTGCTTGAAGGTCCAAAACAGACGATGGAACACTCGGCATCCACTGAGCGAACGATCGTTCTGGTTTATGGGCCTCACTTTTAGATCAGTTACGCAACCTAGGATGTACCTCTCCAGCATTCGACACCACTACCATACCTCGTTGTATGACGCGTTACACCCACTGTGCATCTTTTCCAATGCCTTCTGCTTTGCTATCCACGCCTTACGGTAGGAAAGCGTGTAATTGAATTGGCTACGAATATTTGTAATTAAAACTGATACAAAAGTCCTCGAGGTTGCTTTCACCATCAGTAGTATTATGCCTGTGATAATCTCTAAATCCAATTTTGGATGGTCCCGTGAAATACCTGCAATGCCACCAGTATGTTAAATAAAGTAATTAAGCTATTTTGTAATATATATCGATATTGATACTGTACCAGTGGCAACACACGTATGCGGATCGGTAAACTTCTTTATCGTCCACAACCCTGACTTCTTGTTGACAAAAGCCATGATTTTCCATACGCATATACTACCTCGTATTTCATAATTGACCTCGAACTCTTCAATCAAAATTTAACGACGTGGAAGTTAACCCCGTTCTTAATGTTGTATAGTTTCACTGTAGCGAGAAAATCATCTTTAGTGGAAAAATCCTTACCCATTTCCAAATCACCCGAATCCAACGAAGAACTTGTGTGACCCGGCCTCCTGTGTGGTAGTTCTACAAACTCTAACCCATCATTTTTCAATAGATCGACATTATCCATGTGGGCTAGAGGTGAGTTTGTCATGAATCATGGATCTTCTTTTTCTTTATCTTCACCCCATTCACCGTCTTCTGGTTTAGTTGGAATAGGCACCGGTTCAGAAAATAATGTAATTTTTGAACCATTGGTACTGGGCTCCCGAATTTGATCCACATCAGATTCTTTTCCATTTTTATTCTCGGACCCACCAACATCTACCGTGTTGGATGTCCCCTCGCTGGTGGATGTCGTAGGGAGTACATTATCCCTTCTCATATAGTTGTCAAAACGTCCAGAATCAATTATGATTGTCAACCATTAGAAGTTACTACCATTCCCCGGTAAGTATTCCCAGCGTTGAACATTGACCCACCGAGGTTCATGTTCCACCCACTAATCGAGTATCGTGCAGGGGTCGTGTATTCCATTCTACTACCAAAACCCGATTGTTTAGTGTTCTTGTTGGGAAATGTGCCCATATTGTAGTAAACATGTAACTATTTTCTATTTATTTGAACGATGAATAAATAAAGTTAATTTTACATTTCACTATTATGTATTTTGTATTTCTATCTTTTATATTTTGCATGCATAGTGAAATTGTGACAAACAATTATTAGCTCATTAATTGTCTAAGTTCAAACTGAAGATAAGTGGCATTGTAAGAACGTTTACATTGCGAGAAAGACAATTTACTTCAGTAGATAATCTAAATAAGTATGTAATCCCGTAAAATAATTGAAGTGAGCATTTGATTCAAATACTAAGAAGGATTATTATGTAGTTTACAATTTTAATTGGGGAGATGGCTAATCTTGGCTCTCAGAGCAGTTGACTTCACGGGTAGAGACATAGATGTATTCATTGGTAGAATGATACATTGGACTGGACCCAAGATGAATTAATTCTGAATCCGTTTGTGAATTAATTCACTTGTGACATTCCTGGTGTGATTTACTTAAATCCTGAGTTAGCCACTGACCATGTGTAGTGGAGGCTTACGCTCTAAAGATGATCGAGCCCATAGCCGGTATGTTATGTAACAACCTATTTTTCAAAGGTGTCAAAAACAGTGGTTTCAGGACTACAACTCCGACATGTCAGTCCATAAATATTAATTATTTAATATTTACGTAGTCATTAGTGTCGTATTAAAATTTGGTTAGGAAATTTTATTGTTTGGATAGTTAATTAAGCAAAAAGGACTAAATTGTAAAAGTTGAGAAGGTTGATTTCTATTAGTTAAAGTTATCAAATAGCTATAGAAAGATTAATTAAGAGACTTGAATGAAAAATAAACCATCACTACTTTAGTGGACGATAATGGGTTTAAATTAGTGAATATTAAATGTATGTTAAAAGGGTAAATTTGTAATTAGGTAAATGAATGGTTTTAAACAAAACATGTTAAAAGAATTCATATCATCATCTTCTTTCATCTTTTACAATTGAAACCCTAGAGGAGGAAGAAACACATTCGACCAAGCTTTGACTTTGTGATTAGGTAAGCAAACCTTGCCCGCTTTTAGTAATTTTTATGTTTTTTAGCTCGTATTAGCTTGATCTAGTTAACCCGGGGATTAATTTGCAAAACTGTTAAATGTTGTGGATTTTTCCATTGATGTGTTTAGTATGTTTTTTAAGTTTTGTGATAGATTATTGAGCTTGGTTATTTAATAGGATTATTTTGTAAAGTAGTTTTTAGTAATTTTAATGTTTAAGGACTAAAATATGAAAATAGTAAAATTATTTGTACTTTTTGTGTATTAATAGTAAATATTAACTGTAGTGAGGTCCTAAATAGTTCGGTTGAGTTTTATTTTAGTTGAAATTGTTAAATTGCGAGTTTGGACTTAAGGACTAAATTGCATAAAAGTAAAATGTTGTGCATAATTTTGTAAAAATGTGTAAAAGGACTTAATTGCATAAAATGAGTTGATTTTGTTGTTAGAATTAGTTAATTGAATGAAATTATTATTCTAGATCAAGAATGAGTTGAAAATCAAGGAAAAGAGAAAGTTACGGAATAGTCCCTATACCTTCGTTATTGCTACAGTTTAGTCTAGTAAGTTTGTTCGGTTTAATTTTAATACAATTTAAATATATGTCACATGAATTTAATTTTTGAGTGTTGAATAATGTATTAATTCTTGTAATTGAGAATGGAAGTAATGAATCATTATAACATTGTGTACTAATGAAATATTCTGATCCTGTAACACCCCTTATCCGTATTCAACGCCGGAATAGGGTACGAGGCATTACCAGACTTACAACACAAGCATTTACACAATTTCGAGTCATAAATTTGTGTCCAAATTAAAATAATTCATAATCGATCATAAAGTCCCTAATACGAGCCTCTTAGACCCAAAACATGCATCGGAAGTGGTTCGGGACTAAACCAAGAACTCAAGAAATTTTTACAAAACTTAGACAATTTTTGCTAACTGTAGGGCTCACACACCCTTGTGGTCCAAGGGACACGCCTGTACGTCAGACCGTGCTCAATTTAGGGTGCTCTCTGACTTGTGCCACACGGCCATGCCACACGCCCGTGTAATAGGCCATTTTCTTATTTAATTTAATTCGAATTAAGTGCAGTTTCACACGGCCAAGACACACGCCCGTGTCTCAATTCTGGATTCTGTTTTGCAACAATTAAGGTGCAGGGGACACACGGCTGAAACACATGCCCGTGGGGCAGACCGCGTGTCTGCCCGTGTGGACAAAATAAGGCTATTTACCAAGCCATTTGCCACCCCTTTAATGCACACACCTACGTAACATAACATAGCACCAATTCAAGCTTATACATACAACCAAATCATCGACAACCAAGACATCAACACATCATTCACATGCTAACATCTATCATACATAAACACATCATTCACATGCTAACATCTATTATACATAAACATCACATAACTTATCAACTCAAATCATGCAAGTTTTCTCATTCATGAAAGGCATCATCATATGAATATACTTATACATGCAATAACTCAAAATGTTGAATTCATTAATACCAAACTAATTGTTGATAGTGTGTATGGATCTCCGACGAACTCCAAACCCCGAGCTAGCTTGGTGACACTATAAGATAAGAAAAAGAAAGAGGAGTAAGCTACATAGCTTAGTAAGTTCCTATGCAATTAATAAGCATTATAACCACACATTTAACATATAATTAACACGATAAAAATTAGCATGAATGTTATTAAAATCTTAGATTCATAACTTACTCATTCACAACCTTACCAAGTGTTCATCACATATCGAACTCATTACTTATGAGTTTTACGTACATACCTGTACTAACGTACATACCTGTACTAACTCGCATCATAGCCATATCTTTTCACAACTTTGACATTCCTGTTGAACACTTAGAATATTAACGGATACTTGGAAATCTTGCACATAAGTGCCATATATGTAGCTAAAGCTACCTCATATCTCATAATACATATAAGCTCGCTTTCGAGCTATTCACGGACCTACTCACACAAGCTGTCAGTCAGGACGTAGTTACACAGTGCTGCTCACACAAGCTGTCAGGTATCCGTAACAAATGCCAGACTACCTAACCACTGGTAGGACGTACAAGACCAGCACCTGGATCACATAATCGCATAGACACATGGGTTCCTAATGACATGTCACTCATATCTTATTCTATTTTTAAGGTTCAACCAGGATTTCTCGTTTGTCGAAACTTTGTCGAATATGTCCAAAGAGTTAATCACAATTCATACAATATTAAATCATTTAAAACATAAATATAACAATGCATTATTTACATAGGAACTTACCTCGGTACAAAAATAGTGAAAATGGACCTAATCGTCAAACACTTTATTTTTCCCCCGATCTAGGTCCGAACTTCATTGTTCTTGATCTATAATAGCAAATTTAACTCATTTAATACTCACATTATTATGGAAAAATTTCATTTTTTCCCCTAACTTTTTAATATTTTACACTTTTGTCCCTAGGCTCGTAAAATGAAATATAGCCAATTTCTTCAAAACCCAAGCCTAGCCAAATCTTTTTCATGCTCATAACAGCCAACATTTTTCATTCATTCACATTTCTACTACATTTTTATAACTTTTACAAATAGGTCCTTTTAGGCATTTTCATAAAAAATCACTTGGTAAATGTTGTTTATCTAACATCAAACATATATTTTCTACCATTAAACACCAAAATACACAAATATTTATCATAGGTAAAATTTTAGACTTTGACTCTCTTCAAATTAGTCATTGAAATAACTAGATTAGGTTGAAACAACTTCAAAAACATAAAAATCGTTAAAAACGGGGCAAGAACGGACTTACAATCGAGCTTGGAAGCTGGCCAAACCCTAGATATGGAGACCTTGAAATTTTTGGCTATGGGGGGACTAATTTGAGAAGATGAACACTTTTATTTTAGTTTTATTTGTCTTTATTTACCAAATGACCAAAATGCCCTTAATGCCAAACTTTGAAATTTCATCTAGCCATGTTCATTTTTGTCCAACATAAATTATAATGGTCTAATTACCATTTAAGGACATCCAATTTAAAATTTCATTTCAATTAGACATTTTTAGCTTCTAGAACACACATTTTGCACCTATTGAAATTTAGTCCTTTTAACTAAATTGAGTGCCCAAACATGAAAATCTTCGAACGATATTTTCACAAAATCATTCCATAAAACTGTAGACCATGAAAATATAATAAAAATAAATTTTACTGCATCGGATATGTGGTCCCGAAACCACTGTTTCGACTAGACCCAAAATCAGGTTGTTACAACTCTCTCCCTCTTAGGGATTTTTGTCCCCGAAAATTTTACCAGAAAAGAGGTTTGGGTACTGTTTTCTCATAGCTTTCGACCCCATGTTGTTTCCATAAAACTTTCACTAAGGCTATACTTTTATTTCTCAAATGTTTAATTTCCCAAGCCAAAATCTTGATCGGTTCTTCACCATAAGTCATATCGGGTCGAATCTCAACTTCTGTTGGAGAAATCACATACGAAGGATCTGATCGATAACGTTGCAACATCGACACATGAAATACATTGTGAATCCTTTCCAACTCTGTCGGTGAAGCTAATCGATATGCCACTAGCCTCATCCTTTCAATAACCTCATACGGCCCAATGAAACGCTGACTGAACTTGCCTTTGCAACCAAATCTTAGAATTTTCTTCCACAGAGATACTTTCAAACTTTATCACCGACTTAAAACTCAATCTCTTTTCTTTTCAAATCTGCATAGGGTTTCTGTCGATCCGAAGCTCCTTTCAAACAATCATGAATTACTTTCACCTTTTCTTCAGTTTCTTTGACCAAATCAACCCCGTGAATCTGTCTCTCACTGTGCTCGGTCCAGTATAACAGAGTTCGACACTTGCAGCCATACAATGCCTCATACGGTGCTAGAGGTGGACATGGGCTGGGCTACCCGGCCCGGCCCGACGGCCTGCCCAAAAAATGAGAGGTTCGGGTAAAAATATAGGCCCGAAATATGGGTTTGGACAAAAAAATGAGGCCCGTTTAAAAAATGGGCCGGGCTCGGGTAAAACTTTTTTGGCCCAAGCCCGGCCCGAATTTTATATTAAATATATATTTTTATTTTTAATTAAATATACTTTTTAAATTTTCATATTTTTTATTTTTTATTTTAATATTTGTTTTAAAATTTTTTATTTAATGAAAAAAGCTAAAAAAAAATTACATATTTTTTATTTTTTTGTTTTAATATTTGCTTTAAATTTTTTATTTAATGAAAAAAACTTAAAAAAATTAATATATGGTAGGGGCGCCGCTCGGGTTTATCAATTTTCTTTCGGGCCGGGCTTGGACAAAATTTTAGGCCCATATTTCGAGCCGGGTCGGGCCTGGGCCTAAAAAATAGATTTAAAATTTTGCTTGGGCTCGGCCCAAACCCGGCCCGGCCCGGCCCATGTCCACCTCTATACGGTGCCGTCTTTATACTCGACTGAAAACTGTTGTTATAAGCAAATTCGACTAAAGGTAGATATTTTTCCCAACTACTTTTGAACTATAATACATAACAGCGAAGCATATCTTCGAGTACCTGAATCGTTCTATCAGATCGACCAAAGCTTCTTGCAACTTTTTCCAAAATCAAGACGTAAATCTCGGATCTCTATCCGAAATAATAGAGATAGGCACTCCGTGCAATCTAACAATTTCAACAACATACAATTTAGCTAGCTTATCAAGTGAGTAGTCGATACATACCTGAATAAAATAAGCCGATTTCGTCAATCTATCAACAACGAACCAAACGACATCTTTCGTTTTCAGAGTCAGAGGCAAACCAGTTATGAAATCCATCGTAATCCTGTCCCATTTCCACTCGGGTACCATTACTGGCTGAAGTAAACCCGAAGGTACTTGGTGTTCGGCTTTTACTTGTTGACAAATCAAACATTTCGATACAAATTTAGAGATATCTCATTTCATACCTAACCACCAATACAGTTTCTTCAAATCATTATACATCTTCGTACTTCTCAGATGAACAAACAAACAACCATTATGCGCCTCATGAAGAATTTTTTGAATAAGCTTGGTATCTTTCGGTACACAAATCCTACCTCGAAACATCAAAAAATCATCGATCCCCATTTGATAGTCCGAATTACTAGTCAATTCGCACTGAACTCTCTTAGCTTGAAGTTCTTCATCACACTTCTGAGCTTCACAAATTTGCTGAAGAAATAATTGTCTAGCTCTCAACTCAGCTAAAACTGAACCATCATTAGCTAAAGTCAACCTCGTATTTATAGCTCTTAAGGCAAACAAGGACTTTCTGCTCAAAGCATCTGCGACTACATTCGCCTTTCTTGGATGATAGTCAATCATTAGTTCATAATCTTTCAATAACTCGAGCCATCTCTGTTGTCGCAAGTTCAGATCTTTCTGAGTCATCAGATATAAAACTCTTATGTTTAGTAAAGATATGGCATTTCTCACCGTACAAATGATGTCTCCAAATCTTCAAAGCAAACACAATGGCAGCCAATTCTAGATCGTGCGTCGGATAATTCTTCTCATGCAGTTTCAACTGTCTCAAGGCATAGGCTATCACTTTACCTTCTTGCATCAATACACAACTTAATCTATTCAATGATGTATTTTTATAAATCACAAACTCTTTTCCTGGTTCAGGTTACACTAAAATTGGCACCTCAATTAATAATGCTTTCAACTTCTCAAAACTTTACTGACATTTTTCAGACCATTCAAACTTAAGATCTTTTTGCAACAACTTAGTCATAGGAGTAGCAATCATCGAAATTCCTTTGACACAATGTCGGTAATAACCGGCTAAGCCTAAAAAACTTTTAATTTTAGATACATTACTTGACAGTTTCCAATCAACAATTGCTGAAATCTTATTTGGATCAACCTGAATACCATCTCCAAAAACAATATGTCCCAAAAATTTGACTTCTCGGAGCCAAAACTCACTTTTACTAAATTTAGCAAATAATTTATTATCCCTTAAAGTCTGCAATACAGTTCTTAAGTGCTCGGCATGCTCAGTCTCATCCTGAGAATAAATCAGAATATCATCAATAAATACAACCACGAATTTATCTAAATACGGTCGGAAGATTCAGTTCATCAAGGCCATAAAAATTGCAAGAGCATTAGTTAGTCCAAAAGGCATGACAAGAAATTCATAATGCCCGTATCTTGTTCTAAAAGCAGTTTTCGGTACATCTGACTCTTTAACTCTCAACTGGTAGTAGCCAGACCTTAAATAAATCTTCAAGAATGTTGTTGCCCCTTTCAATTGATCGAACAAATCATCAATCCTCAGTAAGGGATACTTTTTCTTTATCGTAACCTTGTTGAGCTGACGATAATTGATACAAAGTCTTTCTTCTTGACGAATAATACTGGTGCACCCCAGGGAGAAAAACTCTGTCTCGCAAAACCCTTATCTGTCAACTCTTGCAACTGAGCTTTTAATTCTTTCAATTCGGTCGGGACCATTCTATATGGAGCAATCGATATCGGTGAAGTCCTTGGCACTAATCAAAGCCAAACTCAACTTTTCTAATCGGTGGCAACCTAGGCAACTCTTCAGGAAAAACATCTGGATATTCATAGACTACCGACACTGATTCAAGTTTCAATTCAAACATCTTTGTATTCAACACATAAGCAAGATAAGCTTCACAACCTTTTCTTACGTATCTCTAAGCAATTATAGACGAAATCACAATAGGCAATTCATTTGATTCATCGGTTTCAACTCGAAGAACCTCACCATTTTCACATTTCACTTCAATTGTTTTCAGTCTACAATTTACTATGGTATCATGCAGTGTCAACCAGTCCATTCCCAAAATAATGTCAAACTCATCAAATGGCAACAACATTAAATCAGCCAGAAAATAGTGACCTCAAATCATCAAAGAACAATTCTTGCAAACTTTATCAACTAGCACATATTTGCCTAAGGGGTTTGACACTTTAATCACAAACTCAGTAAACTTAATAGGAAAACTCTTACTAGATACCAAATTCACACAAACATAAGAATGAGTCAATCTAGGATCGATCAATGTAATAACATTAGTATCATAAAGAGAAAATGTACCAGTAATCACATCGAGAGACCTCATGAGCACGTATGGTATAAGCTCTAGCAGGTGCTCTAGCTTCAGATCTCACAGTTGAATCCTTCGTCACACCTTTATTACTATTTCCATTCCCGGTATTTCTCGGTGGCCTACCTCTATTAGTAGTATTACTCGGCCTTGCACTAAAAAATTGTTCTTTCTCAGCCATCTCAGGGTAATCTCGAATAAAATGCTCTTGAGAGCCACACTTGAAACAAGCTTGGTCATTCATCCTACACTCACCGAGATGTCTTCTTCTACAATGTTTTCATTCAGGTCTGTTAAACCTAGCATTACCCACGCTTGCCATTTAAGTAACTTGAGATTTAAAACCTGAATGTTGCTTCCCGAGGTCTCTGTGCGAATTCCTAGCTGAAACATTCAAACGAGAATACATTTCTCTGGATTTCTTTGATTGAGATTGAAATGACTTATTCATCGGCCTTTTTCTTGCATCTCTAACCTCACTCTCGGCCTTTCTTTTCTCTTTGCTTAGCTCTTCGGCTTTGCAAGCTCGTTCAACCAACACAACGAATTCTTTTAGTTTCAAGATTCCAACTAACAGTCAGACGTCTCCATTCAGCCCATCTTTGAACCTTTTACACAAAATAGCCTCGGAGGAAACACACTCTCGAGCAAACTTACTGAGCCTGACAAATTCCGCTCATACTCTATCTGTAACAGCCCGATTTAGGGGCTAGTCGGAATAATGATCTCGAGATCACTAATCTGAGATTTGAGAAATTATTTTCCTGTTATTTTTATGAGTTAGTATATGATTTTATGAATACATGAGAATTTTGGTACATTAATTTTAGCGATTTCATGCCTAATCACGAAAAAGGACTAAATCGCATAAAATGTGAAAGTTCCATTCTATATGCTAAAAGTACCAAATGGCCATGGATTGTTAATTGGGGGTTTTTAAAAGGCAATTTTAGCCTTTGGAAGAGGCTTGCCGGCCATAAGAGAGCATGGGAGACAAGATTGTCAATTTTAGTCAAAGTTAGTAGTAGTAGGTGGACTAGTTTGACTAGTATGAATAAAATAAGGAGAGAAAAGTTATCATCTTTTCTCCTATCATCTTCCACCAAAATTTTTCAGCAAATAAAGGGTAGAAACCTTCAAAAATTTTAGCAAACTCTCATCTATTCAAGTAAGTGTTCTGGTGAACTTTTCTTAAGAATAATTGTACTTTTGAGACCCCTAAAGCTTAAGCTTTCAAATGAGAGGACTATTGTGCAATGTTGTGAAAGGTTAGAGTTCTACCATGAGAGCTATCTTAGTTATTTACTGCATTTTTATGGAAGAACTTGAGCCTTATTTGTTAGATGAACAACTTTTAAAAAGGGTGTTAGCATGAGAACACCAAATAGGACCTTAATGAAAAGGTCATAAATTTTGTAGTAAGTATGTGAAATATTGATTTTTGATGATAGATTTAAGAGCATTAAATGTTTCCTTAGGCTTGTTGAGGAGAAAAATGTGATTAGAATTAATTTCCGAGCCTAGGGGCAAAATGGTCATTTTGCCAAAATCTATGGGTAAAATGGTAATTTTTGCTTAAGCATAATTATCGAGATGCTTGTGTTAATGTGGCGATTAAAATGAGCTAATTTTCTATTATAAAGCAAGAGGAGACGAGAATTCGCCTTGATCAGGGAAAGGATAAAGTCGTGGACTAAACTGAAGAACTAGCTCATTTTGAAAACGAGGTAAGTTGTATGTGATTTAATACAATATTATATTAGTATAATTGAGAATGCTTGATGTCATATTGATGCATGATGCTCCAATAAATTGAGAAACTTAAGTAAATATGATATTGAAGTCCTAATTGTAACAGACCAATATTGACCCTAATCAGAACGGTGGTTTCGGGACCACGAATCCGAGCCCGAGAAATATTTTGATATTATATTCTATGTTTATTATATGTGGACTAATGTGTGTGAAAATATCGTAGAAAAATATTATCGTTTAATTGCTTAATTTGATAAAAAGGATTTAATCGAGAAAAGCGTAAAAGTTGCATGCCAAAGTGAAAGGTACTAATTTGCTTGTGGCTTTTTAAGTGGGTGTCCTAAAAGGGAAATTAGCCCATTGACCATAGTGATGGACGGCAATGGGCCAAGTTAGCTATCTATATATGTTAGTTTAATTATTTTTTTTATATATATAAGGTTATGTTAGTATTTTATAAAGAAATAATGTTAGTGTATATATTAAACAAACATAAAATAAAGCCATCATCACCTTCCTCCTCTCATAGCCGAATGTAAGAAAAGAAAACACCATTGTAGAGCTTTGAGTTTCGGCAACTTAGGAAGCTTGATTAAGGTATGGTCGGTTTTTAGTTTTCGATAATTTTTACGTTTTTGAGATCGTTGCTTCGTATATTACCCGATCCATGCCTAAATTTTTGAAAATATTATGTACATAGGATTCGGCCATTAACATGCTTGGATGGTTTTGATATTTGATGGTTTTAGATTAAATATATGTTAAAGATTTACAAGCTTTGTATTGAAGTTTTTGGTAATTTTGAGTAAATAGGGCTAAATTGAGAAAAAAAAATTTGTGAAGGGTTAAAATGACAAATAAATGAAATGCATGGACTCATATGGCTATGGAGAAGATTCGGCCTAGCTATGGTGTTGGGAAATTTTGCACATTTTGTGTTTTGTGTAAATAGGACCAATTTGTAAAAATGGGAAACACTAGGGGCAAAATGGTAAATTGTTTATTTAAGTGTTTTTGGATTAAATTGAGATGAAATATGCTTGAATGGGTTAATTTTAATGTGTTTAGATCAAGAACAAAGAAAAACGGAATTGGAGGGGAAAGACAAAGGTTCTCGAATAAGCCGATTACACGGTCTATCGACAATCGAGGTAAGTCCTTTAGCTAAAATATGTTAAAGAACTAATTATGACTATATTAAATAGTAAGAATTGATGAATTTTAGTACCTATTTATATCATGGCCGAATGTATATAGGTATACTAGCTTGATGATTAAAGTTGGTTATGTGATGTGAATTGTTGGATGGTATAATGATATAATGATTTTATTGGTTTAATGTGAGCAAGCTCAATTGAATTGGACTTATATATATAATGATTATGAAGTGTGTTTGGAATGTTTAATTACATTGATAAGATTCGGGCTTTCACGCCTAGCGTGCTTTGTGCTTGGTGTTACTTATCGGGCTTTTACGCCTACTTGAGCTTTGTGCTTAGAGTGTCACTTATCGGGCTTTTACGCCTAGCGGGCTTGATGCTGGTGATGTGTTTTACAAAAGAGAAACCGAATTTTGTTCAAGGCAAATTAAAGCTAATTTATTGAGTTAATGGCTCATGTAAGCATGTAAGGTATGAATTAACTTCTTACCTATTTAAAATAAGGTAAGCAAGTAACTCAGTTATTTATTACAAATTGTATGTGTTACAAATGAAGTTTATATATATATATATGATTATAATATGTGTTCTCGGTTTTTAAATGAATGATATGAATATTGTGGTTTTGGTCTTCTATTATGTGTATACAAGACTAGGTATATTCGGCCACATGGATAGTTCGTGTATGTGATGCTATATGATAATAATTGAGCTTTAAGTATATGAACGTTTATACGTTTGGTTATATAATGACATTTTGGTTTTGAAAGGTTGGATTATGAGTAAATATTTTGATTATATAAGCATTCGGTTAAAGAGAAATTGTTCTATGAATTTATATGTTATATAGGTATGGAATTGAAAGCTTGAAAGTAAATGTGATTACAAACATACAAGTGGAATTATTTTTAATTTAAATGTTTAATGTTTGAATGTTATATTATTAGGAGCTTAGGACTTACTAAGCTAGTAAGCTTATTTGTGGGAAATGTTTCCTCTGTCTTATAGATTAGGTGCAAGCTACAAGCTCGTCGGGATCGTTCAGAAAGTCGTCCACACTATCAAACTATTTTGGTACTCTTTCATTTTGGTTTTCGAGTGAAGGCATGTATAGGAAAGACTTTGTCTTTGTTTTGATGAAAACTTTTGGTTCATGTATATAATAGCCATGCAAATATGGCTAACTTTTAGTTAAGTATGCTCTTGTGCTTTTGATACAAATGTCGGTTTTTGTTGGTAATGTTTGTGCATCTTTAATCGAAGTTTAATCGTATTTGATAAGGAAATGTATGTTTATGAAATGAACCTTTTAATTAGGTGTTGTGGTAAGTAACCAATGGTACACTCGATTATATGGAACCATAATTGTGTTTTGTTAATAAACCGATGATGTTATGATATTACGCGAATGTTTTAGGTATAAGTTAATTTGCATAAATGATTAAAATGCATAGACAGTATGAGTTGTATGTGGGTATATTCGGTTATAAACTAGTTAATCATATTTTGCAATGAAATAGTTTTTAGTTAGCAGCAGTGATGTGATTTTGAAAAATCACCAAAAATAGGATAAATTGAATTAAAAAGTGAATAAGATATAGAATTAAATCTTATTGTGTCTATTTTGATATGAAAGAAACAGAGTAGGTAAAGGAATTTTATATTATGAGATATTTAAATTTTAGTGAGACTTGTTCTGAATGAATTCGTGATTTCCTGTTCTGTCTTAGAAAAATTGTTAAAAATTGTACAAAAATAATCATGGAGCATAGTTTATATGCTTAGAATCCTTAATGAGTCTATTTTTTATTGGAATAAACAAGAACATTATTGAATTTTTTTACAGTGAGATAACTGAGTTTTTTAAAGATAGGTCAGAATCATCAAACAGTGAAATATGGGAAACTTTGATGAATAAACTGTACTAATTGGCCACATGAAAAATTATGGAAAAATTATGGTAAAAATTTATATGAGTCTAGTTTCAAGGAAAATTTACGGATCTAAATTTCGAGTTTTGTAACTCGAGTTATGGTCAATTTAGTCAGCATGACACAGTTGGACAGTTTTAAATTATTATGCCCTGAATTAGTAGTTAAGTCTAGTAATGCCACATACTCGACTCCGGCAAAGGTCTCGGGTAAGGGGTGTTACATTTGATTGGTATCAGAGCTTACGATTTAGTCGATTCTAAGACTACCGTAGCACGTGTGAGTCTAGCTATACATGCCTTTATCATATATTGATTGTGTGGTGACTTCTGACAGTCTGAACTGTGTTTTATATAGCAAATGGACACTGATCCTGAAAGAGCCGTAGCAGATGATATAGAGACTGTAGCGCCTGACCGTGTACATGGATCAGTGCCGGTAGACTCTCGACCTATTTCGGGTAGCCACGAGGGGGAGACCAAACAAGCCTTCTATCAGATGATGAACGAGTGGTTTACCCAGTTTATTCAGACTAATCCGGCTGTATACCAACCTCCACCCCCGAATAATCCAACTCCGATTCCTTCAGCACCCCCGATGATAGATCCGATGAGATCTAGTAGGCCTCTAGTTGATAAAATCCGAAAATTTGGGGCCGAAGAATTTAAAGCCAATGATGATGATGACGCAGAGCGAGCCGAAATGTGGCTTGATAACACTATTCGGGTACTTGATGAGCTATCTTGTACTCCAGATGAATGCTTGAAGTGTGCTATGTCTTTACGGCAGGACACAGCATATCACTGGTGGAATACATTAGTATCAGTAGTTCCGAAAGAAAAAGTGACATGGGATTTCTTCCAGAATGAATTCCGTAAGAAATACATCAGTCAAAGATTCGTTGATCAAAAACGAAAAGAATTCCTTGAACTGAAACAGGGGCGAATGACCGTGACGGAATATGAACGGAAATTTGTCAGGCTCAGCAGATATGCTAGAGAGTGTGTTTCTACTAGAGCTATTATGTGCAAAAGATTCGAAGATGGCCTGAATGAAAATATAAAGATGTTTGTTGGCATTCTTGAAATTCAAGAGTTTGTGACACTAGTAGAGCGAGCTTGCAAAGCTGAAGAGCTCGGGAAAGAGAAAAGGAAGGCTGAGACAGAAGCTAGAGACATTCGTAAAAGATCTTCGGGTAAGGTCTTTCATCCCACATCCAAGAAGTTCAGAGATGACTACAGCCGACATAAAGCTACTACAGATCTACCTAGACGGGATCGACCTCCTGTGGGCTCCCGAGCTACCTCGATGGCCAGTGTTGGTAACGTTCCACAGAATCGAGTTGAATGTAAGCACTGTGGGAAATGGCATTCCGAAAGTTGTAGATTTCATGATCGGTCTTGCTTTAAATGTGGATCGTCAGATCATTTTATTAGAGAATGTCCGATGCTAGCAGAGCAGAATACAGTTCAGAACATTAAGTCGAGCAACACGTCAGTGCGAGGTAGACCACCCCGACATTCAGGCAATGTAAGTGGTAGTCAGAAAGAAACGAAGAACACTACATGACTCGATCGAGGCTAGAGCTCCGGCTAGAGCTTATCTTTGCCCGAGCAGAGAGGATGCTTCCTCCCCCGATGTCATTCATCGGTACTTTCACCCTTTACGATACTCACCGTGATTGCACTAATTGATCCTGGTTCGATTCATTCATATGTGTGTGAAACTCTAGTATTCGGTAAGACTCTGCTAGTTGAGTCTACCGAGTTTGTGATTCGTGTGTCCAACCCTTTGGGTAGATGTGTGCTTGTTAATAAAGTGTGTAGGGGTTGCCCGTTGATGATTCGGGATCATTGCTTCCCGGCCGGTTTAATGTTGTTGCCCTTTGATGAGTTTGATATAATTTTGGGTGTGGGTGGTTAACTTCACATGAGGCAATAGTGAATTGTAAAAGAAAGCTTATTGATTTGAGATGTCAAAACGGTGAGACCATCAGAATTAAATCCAGTGATGTAAATTGGTTTCCTACGGTAATATCTTCAATGTTAGCCCGGAAGTACGTGAGAAAAGGGTGCGAAGCTTATTTGGCTTATGTACTGGATAATAAATTGTCCGAGAAACAAATTGCATCTGTATCGGTTGTATGTGAATACCCAGATGTGTTTCCTGAAGAACTACCGCGTTTACCACCAGGACGAGAGATTGAGTTCGGCATTGAATTAGTACCAGGGACGACTTCGATTTCGATAGCTCCGTATCGGATGGCACCTCATCGAGTTAAAAGAGTTGAAAGCACGATTGCAAGAGTTGTGAGATAGGGCTTTGCACGACCGAGCTTCTCTCCTTGGGTGCACCGGTTTTATTTGTGAAAAGAAAGATGAGACTATGCGAATGTGTATCGATTATCGACAACTAAATAAGGTAACTATAAAGAATAAATACCCGTTACCGCGGATTGATGACTTGTTTGATCAGTTAAAGGTGGCTTCAGTATTCTCGAAGATAGATTTGAGATCGGGCTATTATCGATTTGCAGTCGAGAGATCTGAGATGTGCCAAAGACTGCGTTCCGGACGAGGTACGGACATTTTGAGTTTCTAGTTATGCCTTTTGGACTCACTAATACGCCTGCTATTTTTATGTATCTAATGAATCGAGTATTCAGACAGTTTATGGATCGATTTGTAGTAGTGTTTATTGATGATATATTGATCTACTCCAAAAATGAAACCGAGCATGCTGAGCATTTGAGATTAGTACTACAAACTTTGAGAGATCAACAACTGTATGCAAAGTTTAGTAAGTGCGAGTTCTGGATGAATGAGGTCAGTTTCTTGGGTCACGTTGTTTCAGCATCAGGTATTCGGGTGGATCCAAGCAAAATAGCAGCTATACTCGATTGGAAATCACCAAAGAATGTTTCTGAGATCCGAAGTTTCCTAGGCCTTGCGGGATATTACAGACGATTTGTAAAGGGTTTTTCTGTAATAGCTACACCTTTGACGAAACTACTACGAGAAAGATGTCAAGTTTGAGTGGTCGAGAAAAAGTGTCGAAAAGTTTCGAGCGGTTGAAAGCCCTTTTGATCGAAGCTCAGAAGTTAGCTCGGCTGAATCGGGTAAAGAATTTGTTGTTTTTAGTGATGCTTCCTTGAATGGGTTGGGTTGCGTTTTAATGCAGGACGGAAAGGTTATAGCCTACGCTTCGAGACAATTGAAGCCGCATGAGAAAAATTATCTGACTCACGATCTGGAACTAGCAGCCATTGTTTTCGCATTGAAAATTTGGCGTCACTATTTATTTGGCGAGAAATGTCACATTTATTCGGATCATAGAAGTCTAAAATATTTGATGACTCAGAAAGATCTAAATTTGAGACAACGCAGATGGTTAGAATTGCTGAAAGACTATGAATTAGTGATTGACTACCATCCGGGAAAAGCTAACGTTGTTGCGAGATCGTTAAGTCGAAAATCATTGTTTGCTCTTCGTGTAATGAACGCATGAGATAACTATGTCTGGTGATGGTTCGATTATAGCCGAGTTATAAGCAAGACCGATGTTTATTCAACAAATTTGTGATGCACAGAAAGTTGACAAAGATTTGATTGCTAGTCGAATTCAGTGTGAAAAGGGTGTAGAATCAGATTTTCAGATTGATGCAAATGATTGTTTGAATTATAAAAGCCGAATATGTGTTCCGAGGAACTCAGGTTTGATACAGATGATTCTAAGTGAGGCTCATAGCGGTCGACTATCGATACACCCGGGTAGCACGAAAATGTATAACGATTTGAAACAGTTCTATTGGTGGCCTGGCATGAAACGGGATATATCTAAATTTGTTTCCAAGTGTTTAATCTGTCAACAAGTGAAAGCTGAGCATCAGGTACCCTCCAGACCACTTCAGCCGATCATGATACCTGAATGGAAATGGGATAGAATTACAATGGACTTTGTATCCGGTCTTCCTATGACACCGAGTAAGAAAGATGCTGTGTGGGTTATCGTTGATAGACTGACTAAATCAGCTCATTTTGTATCGGTACGCACAAACTATTCACTTGATAAACTTGCTGAATTGTATGTGTCGCAGATTGTGAGGTTGCATGGTGTGCCGAGTTCTATTATTTCAGACAAAGACCCAAGATTCACATCACGGTTTTGGAAGAAATTGCAAGATGCTTTAGGTACTAAACTTCATTTTAGTCTGACCTTTCATCCATGAGACGGACGGTCAATCTGAGCGAACTATTATGATACTTGAGGACATGTTGAGGTGTTGCGTTCTCGAGTTTGAAGGTACGTGGGAACGATACCTACCTTTGATTGAATTTGCTTACAATAATAGCTTCCAATCTAGTATAAAAATGGCGCCTTATGAAGCCTTATACGGGCGAAAATACCGCACACCATTATATTGGACTGAACTCAGTGAGAATAAGATACACGGGGTTGATTTGATTAAAGAGACAGAACGGAAGGTAGTTATTATTAAAGGTAATTTGAAAGCTGCTTCGGATCGTCAAAAGTCCTATGCCGATTTGAAACGTAAGGACATTGAATTTCAGGTCGGAGATCGTGTATTCTTAAAAGTTTCTCCGTGGAAGAAGTACTCTGATTTGGTCGGAAAGGCAAGTTGAATCCGAGATTTATCGGACCGTATGAAATCATCGAACGTATTGGGCCTGTGGCTTATAGATTGAAATTTCCCTCTGAGTTAGAAAAGATACACAATGTATTTCACGATTCGATGCTTCGTAAGTACAGATCAGATCCGTCTCATGTGATCACACCGTCAGAGATTGAAATCCGACCCGTTTTAACATATGATGAAGAACCAATCCGTATCTTAGCTCGGGAATTGAAAGAGTTGAGAAATAAGAAGATTCCACTAGTAAAAGTATTATGGAATAGACACGGGGCTGAAGAGACTACGTGGGAGCCTGAAGATTCAATGAGGCAGCAATACCCGAAATTGTTTAACGGTAAAATTTTCGAGGACGAAAATTCTTAAGGGGGGAGAGTTGTAGCAGACCAATATTGACCCTAATCGGAACGGTGGTTTCGGGACCACGAATCCGAGCCCGAGAAATATTTTGATATTATATTCTATGTTTATTATATGTGGACTAATGTGTGTGAAAATATCGTAGAAAAATATTATCGTTTAATTGCTTAATTTGATAAAAAGGATTTAATCGAGAAAAGCGTAAAAGTTGCATGCCAAAGTGAAAGGTACTAATTTGCTTGTGGCTTTTTAAGTGGGTATCCTAAAAGGGCAATTAGCCCATTGACCATAGTGATGGACGGCAATGGGCCAAGTTAGCTATCTATATATGTTAGTTTAATTATTTTTTATATATATATAAGGTTATGTTAGTATTTTATAAAGAAATAATGTTAGTGTATATATTAAACAAACATAAAATAAAGCCATCATCACCTTCCTCCTCTCATAGCCGAATGTAAGAAAAGAAAACACCATTTTAGAGCTTTGAGTTTTGGCAACTTAGGAAGCTTGATTAAGGTATGGTCGGTTTTTAGTTTTGATAATTTTTACGTTTTTGAGATCGTTGAGCCAGTATATTACCCGACCCATGCCTAAATTTTTGAAAATATTATGTACAGGATTCGGCCATTAATATGCTTGGATGGTTTTGATATTTGATGGTTTTAGATTAAATATATGGTAAAGATTTACAAGCTTTGTATTGAAGTTTTTGGTGATTTTGAGTAAATAGGGCTAAATTGAGGAAAATAAATTTGTGAAGGGTTAAAATGACAAATAAATGAAATGCATGGACTCATATGGCTATGGAGAAGATTCGGCCTAGCTATGGTGTTGGGAAATTTTGCACATTTTGTGTTTTGTGTAAATAGGACCAATTTGTAAAAATGGGAAACACTAGGGGCAAAATGGTAAATTGTTTATTTAAGTGTTTTTGGATTAAATTGAGATGAAATATGCTTGAATGGGTTAATTTTAATGTGTTTAGATCAAGAACAAAGAAAAACGGAATTGGACCGGGGAAAGACAAAGGTTCTCGAATAGCCGATTTACACGGTCTATCGACAATCGAGGTAAGTCCTTTAGCTAAAATATGTTAAAGAACTAATTATGACTATATTAAATAGTAAGAATTGATGAATTTTAGTACCTATTTATATCATGGCCGAATGTATATAGGTATACTAGCTTGATGATTAAAGTTCGTTATGTGATGTGAATTGTTGGATGGTATAATGATATAATGATTTTATTGGATTAATGTGAGCAAGCTCAATTGAATTGGACTTATATATATAACGGTTATGAAGTGTGCTTGGAATGTTTAATTACATTGATAAGATTCGGGCTTTCACGCCTAGCAGGCTTTGTGCCGGTGTTACTTATCGGGCTTTTACGCCTAGCGAGCTTTGTGCAGTGTTACTTATCGGGCTTTTACGCCTAGCGAGCTTTGTGCGGTGTCACTTATCGGGCTTTTTACGCCTAGCGAGGCTTGATGCGGTGATGTGTTTTACAAAAGAGAAACCGAATTTTGTTCAAGGCAAATTAAAGCTAATTTATTGAGTTAATGGCTCAGGTAAGCATGTAAGGTATGAATTAACTTCTTACCTATTTAAAATAAGGTAAGCAAGTAACTCAGTTATTTATTACAAATTGTATGTGTTACAAATGAAGTTTATATATATATATATGATTATAATATGTGTTCTCGGTTTTTAAATGAATGATATGAATATTGTGGTTTTGGTCTTCTATTATGTGTATACAAGACCAGGTATATTCGGCCACATGGATAGTTCGTGTATGTGATGCTATATGATAATAATTGAGCTTTAAGTATATGAACGTTTATACGTTTGGTTATATAATGACATTTTGGTTTTGAAAGGTTGGATTATGAGTAAATATTTTGATTATATAAGCATTCGGTTAAAGAGAAATTGTTCTATGAATTTATATGTTATATAGGTATGGAATTGAAAGCTTGAAAGTAAATGTGATTACAAACATACAAGTGGAATTATTTTTAATTTAAATGTTTAATGTTTGAATGTTATATTATTAGGAGCTTAGGGCTTACTAAGCTAGTAAGCTTATTTGTGGGAAATGTTTCCTCTGTCTTATAGATTAGGTGCAAGCTACAAGCTCGTAGGGATCGTTCAGAAAGTCGTCCACACTATCAAATTATTTTGGTACTCTTTCATTTTGGTTTTCGAGTGAAGGCATGTATAGGAAAGACTTTGTCTTTGTTTTGATGAAAACTTTTGGTTCATGTATATAATAGCCATGCGAATATGGCTAACTTTTTAGTTAAGTATGCTTTTGTGCTTTTGATACAAATGTCGGTTTATGTTGGTAATGTTTGTGCATCTTTAATCGAAGTTTAATCGTATTTGATAAGGAAATGTATGTTTATGAAATGAACCTTTTAATTAGGTGTTGTGGTAAGTAACCAATGGTACACTCGATTATATGGAACCATAGTTGTGTTTTGTTAATAAACCGATGATGTTATGATATTACGTGAATGTTTTAGGTATAAGTTAATTTGCATAAATGATTAAAATGCATGGACAGTATGAGTTGTATGTGGGTATATTCGGTTATAAACTAGTTAATCATATTTTGCAATGAAATAGTTTTTAGTTAACAGCAGTAATGTAATTTTGAAAAATCACCAAAAATAGGATAAATTGAATTAAAAAGTGAATAAGATATAGAATTAAAGCTTATTGTGTCTATTTTGATATGAAAGAAACAGAGTAGGTAAAGGAATTTTATATTATGAGATATTTAAATTTTAGTGAGACTTGTTCTGAATGAATTCGTGATTTCCTGTTCTGTCTTGGAAAAATTGTTAAAAATTGTACAAAAATAATCATGGAGCATAGTTTATACGATTAGAATCCTTAATGAGTCTATTTTTTATTGGAATAAACCAAAACATTATTGAAATTTTGTACAATGAGATAACTGAGTTTTTGTAAAGATAGGTCAGAATCATCAAACAGTCCAATAGGGGAAACTTTGATGAATAAACTGTACTAATTGGCCATATGAAAAATTCTGGAAAAATTATGGTAAAAATTTATATGAGTTTAGTTTCAAGGAAAATTTACGGATCTAAATTTCGAGTTTTGTAACTCGAGTTATGGTCAATTTAGTCAGCATGACGCAGTTGGATAGTTTTAAATTATTATGCCCCGAATTAGTAGTTAAGTCTAGTAATGCCACATACTCGACTCCGGCAAAGGTCTCGGGTAAGGGGTGTTACACTAATGGACTATTATGAATCCAAAAAATACTATCATTGTATTATGAGGGTCAGTGTAAGACCATGTCATCAGCCGTATTATGAGGGTCAGTGTAAGACCATGTCTGGGACATGGCATCGACCGTATTATGAGGGTCAGTGTAAGACCATGTTTGGAACATGGCATCGGCCGTATTATGAGGGTCAATGTAAGACCATGTCTGGGACATGGAAACAGCCACACTATAAGTGCCAGTGTAAGACCATGTTTGGAACATGGCATCGGCATTGAGATGAGAGCTGGTGTAAGACCATATCTAGGATATGGCATTAGCACATAGAGGTAATTCCTTATAAGACCATGTCCGGGACATGGCATCGATACCTAGAGGAAACTTCATGTAAGACTACCTAGAAAATGTGATATTGGCCTTGTACTTATCGTAGTGATTATAAAAACATGTCATTGATTATTTCCAGTGTATGGTGGGATAAGCAGATGAATTTAAAAGTAGAGATGTGAATGAATACAAGTGCTAATGAATGAGTCACGACAAATTGGCTCAATATGTGTTACGGTGAATGTTAGATAAGGGCAATTGTAAGTAAGTATTGTTAAGAAGTCTTGGCTTGTGTGCGATTAACTAATGTCATGGATGAATTGTTCGTTTATGAGTATTATGTTTGCTATTTATTTCCATGCAACTTACAAAGTTTAGTGCTTACCCTTTTTCATTGCCCATCTTTCTTATAGTATTGCCAAGATAACTCGAGGATCGTTGACGCAGGGGTTCGAGAATCACACTATCAACAACACTTTGGTATAACAATTTTAGTCTCGTTTTGAATATAGCATGTATAAGACTTGGGTATTTTGTTAAGTTGTAATTGTTAGTTAAAGTGTTGGTTTTGTAAGTCATTTTGTAAATGGTTTATAAGTTAGGCAAATACTTGGCAAACTCTTTCTTTCAATAAAGATGAAATTCATGAAGTGAATGCTTTTTTTTTTTACCTTGTATGATGGAAGTGAGTTCTTAGACTTGGTTATGAGATAGAAATTGATTATTTTGAGATGAAGTATGAGAGTGTGCATTTTAGGAAAGCAATGGCTTGGTATATAGCCTGTTAATTTATCCATCTAGTATGACACACGGGCGTGGGTCAAACCATATGAAGGCCACGGCCAACACATGGGCGTGTACCCAGGCCGTGTGAAGTCTGCACCTTGTCCATGAAATTGTAAAATCCCCACGGCCAGGATACATGGGCGTGTGCCCCGACCGTGTGATCAAGTCAGTATATCAAGGAATAATACACGGTCTAAGCCCACGGGCGTGTCAAGGCCATGTGAATATAGTCAGTAACTCCCCACGGTTGGAAGACATGGGCGTGTCTAATGGTACACGGGCGTGTTCCAAGTCACATGGGCGTGTGAACCCTGCTTCAGGGAAGAGTCTTCGATTAAGTTCCGAAAGTTTTCGGTTAAGTGTTTAAGGCCTCGTAGGCCCATGAAGCGTATGATTAGACTAAGAAATAGAAATTTTTAAGTCGGAACGAAATTTTTCCGCCTGTAAATGTATGTTTAAGTGAGATCAAGCATGGTAATGTCTCATATCCAGCCCTAGCATAGGTTTCGGGTACAGGGTGTTACACTGTCACTGACATTCAGCCTTGTTTCAGCTCAAGAAATTCTTTACGTTTCTGATCGATGAACCACTGACTAATGTACTTCTTTCGGAATTCCTCTTAAAAGAATTCTCATGTAACCCTCTCTCTTGGTACCACAGATACTAGTGTCTTCCACCAGTGATATGCTGTGTCTCGCAATAATGATATAGCACATTTCAAGCATTCTTCGGTGTACATGATAACTCATCAAATACCCTATAACAGCCCGTTTTTAGTCAAATCGGAATAGTGGTTTTGGAACCACAAATTTGAATTCAAAATATTTATTTTATAATTTATTAAATTTTACAGCATGATAGAATTATTGTATGAATGTTTCGTAAAGAAATTTTACTATTTGAATGCTTAATTCGGTAAAAATGACTAAATCGCGTAAAATGTAAAATGTATATTCTATTAGTTAAAGGTGTCAAATAGCTTTGGATTTTAATTATCGTGGCCTTAAATGGCAATTAAGCCATTTGAAAGATGATTGGACAATTTTGGACAAGCATTAACTGATTTTTTTTAGTTATATTAATAAGGTTAATTTGGTAATATGTTTAATAAGGTTAATTTAATTAAAACAAAACCAAAATACTTGGTTTCATTCATGTTTCTAAACCGTGTATGGAAAAGAAGAAGGCCATTTTAGGGCTTGAAATATTCGGCCACTTCAAGATCAAATTGTAAGTCCGTTTTTGCTCGATTTTAATGATTTTTATGTTTTTGAGATCGTTGCTTCGTATTCTAGCTAGCTCGTACCTTCGATTTCGAAATTGTTAAAGATTTATTATGTTGCCATTGTTGAATGCTTGAGCAATTTGATGGTAGATGATGGATTTTGAATAGTTGTTGATAGTTAAACTAGTTTTGTAAAGTGATTTTTGACAAAAATGTCAAAAAGGGGTTAAATTGTGAAAATGTAAAATTATGTGGGTAAAAGTGTGAATAAATTGAAAATATGGGCTGCTAGTAATATGTATTAAATTTTTCTAAGCATGGGTTTGTACTAAATTGCATGAATTTGTAAATTTATGTGATATGGACTAAATTGTAAAAATGCAAAAATTTAGGGGTAAATGTGTAAAATAACCCTAATGTGTGTTTTGGACTAAATTGAATAAATAGTTGATTAAATAAGCTGATTTTAATAATATATAGATCAAGATAAACGGAGATCGGGATTAGATCCGGGAAAAGAAAAGGTTGACGATTAGCCGATATTTCTATCTGAGCAAATCAAGGTAAGTTCGGGTAATTGGAATCGAACTTTTAAATACTTGTAATTATTTGAAATGAATGTATGTAGTTGAGTAAATGATCCACTTGAAATTCGACTGCCTTATTGATATATTTTGATGGTTACCGAACCCTGTTTGAACCGTAGGAATTCGTAGGATACGAGTGACATGTCATTAGGGTTACCGTTTAGGTTGAGATCCTGCATGTGTTGCGGACTCACACATTTTGTATGAGTTTACCGATATATCAGCTCGTAAGAACTTACTGTTTTCAGCTGGTCAGAGCTTACCGTTTCAGCTCAGGAGGAGCTTACTGATCATAGCTCGAAAGAGCGGACATAATAATGAATTGATGAATTACTGATTTATATGTTATGTACACCACCCGAGTATCCCTCGATATTCTAATAGGTTCAATGGGCATAAATTCTGTTATTGGTTATGTGAAAAAGTTACGTGTTACATGGATGAATTATTGTTATATGGATGAAGTACTGTTCAAACGGATGAGTTACTGTTATTGAATGATTTACTGTATATATGATGTTATAAATGATGTACATGATATATGAATTTGATATGATACAATGTATTGAGTATTATATTGAGACAATGGATGATTACATGCATTTATGTGACTAACTTGTTGATGAATGCTTGCGTATAGGCATTTGGCAAGTGAATTTGATATACTTTGTTTAATTGTTTGATTATGTATAAATGGTAAGTTAAATTCTGAATTATACGGGCTTACTAAGCTTTAAAGCTTACTCTATCCATTTTTTCGTGTTTTATAACAGTTCGATAGCTCGTTCGATCTGGATAAAGTCGGAGTTACGCATTACACTATCCAGTTGTTAATTGGTACTTTTGAACTTATGTATATATAAATATGGCATGTATAGGCTAGTTATAAAGATGATAGTTATGGTTACTTGATATAGTGATTTTTTTACATGTTGTGGTATAAGTTAAAGCCATGTGATTTAGCTTAACTTGGCATAATGTTTGCGTTGTGTTTAAGTATTCAAATATGGTATGTTTTGGCAAGTAGTAGATGAAATGTAATTATGCAAATATTGTCTTGGTATGTAGTAGGCATATGATTGGTAAATGCATGGTATTAATTAGGTATTTGAGTACTATTTTAAGTTGGTATAATATGTGTATGAAATGTTATGTATTGGCTGCCTATTGGGTTATAAAATGTTGCAATTTATGTTTGTGCATGTATGTAAAAACAATAGGGTGGCAAAATGGCTTTGCAAATAAACTATTTTTGTCCACAAGGGTAGAGACACGGCGTGTGTCTCGATCGTGTGCGACACACGGTCATGTTACATGGCCATGTCTCCCCTGGTGTTGAAATTAAAACCAAGTCAGTATGCTCCACACGGTCTCACACTCGGTTGTGTGACTAGCCGTGTAGTACAAGTCAGTATACCCTCTAATTGCCACACTACTTAGTACACGGGCATGTGACTTGGTCGTGTTGCATAAGTCAGTATACCATACAAAATTGTCATGGCTTAGCACACGGCCTGGCACACGGGTGTATGTAGCCACTTCAAAGGGCACACGGGCTAGACACACGGGCGTGTGGTTGGCCGTGTGACCCAAGTCAGTATGTACCCTCTGTTTTCACACGGCCAGTGACACGGGCGTGTCTAGTGGCCATGTGAGACACACGACCTGGCTACAAAGGCGTGTGTCCCCTATTTTGATAAAATTTTCAAAGTTTCGTGAAAGTTTTATAAGTTATCGGTTTAGTCCCGAACCGCTCCTAAAGCATGTTTAAGGCCTTGTAGGTTATTATAAGGGACAAATTGATTGAGATGGAATGATGATTGTATGAATTGATTGAATGTATGAGAAAAGTACGGTTATTTGTGTTATAAGTCTGGTAATGCTCCGTAAACCTATTCCAGCGTTGAGTATGGGTGAGGGGTGTTACATACCCTAATAGTATTCTCAAGCTAGAACTCGGCTCTCTCGGGGTCATCATCTACATTAGCCCTGAATTCCTTAACCCCTTGCTTTCGAATCTTATCAACCGGAGGCTTATTCAGTCTTACCAATTCGACACCTTGAGGAGCTACGTGAATCGGTTGAGGATAAAGAGGGGGTGGAGGATGTTGAGCATTCAAATTTGTTCGAACAAACTCCGAATACCACTCGTTCATCATATGGAGGAAGGCTTCCCTAGCCCCTCCTCCTTGACTGGCCGTGGGAGGTCTACTTTCAGATGGCGTTGCCCCTTGAGCGAAGCCGGCGCATTACTTTTTACTTCATCAACTACAGCTCGATCGGGATCCATTTACTATATAAAAACACAATTTAAAGTTGTCAGGAGTCATCACACTATCACGGGTTTTTTATGGCATGTATCGCTAGACTCTTACACATGCTATGTTAGTCTGAGAATCGACTAAATCGTAGCTTTGATACCACTAAATGTAATAATCCTTACCTGTATTCAACGCAAAATAGGGTACGAGGCATTACCGGACTTACAACATAAGCATTTACACAATTCAGAGTCATAAATTTGCGTCCAAATTACAATCATTCATAATCGATCATAAAGTCCCTAGTACGAGCCTATGAGGCCCAAAACATGCATCAGAAGTGGTTCGAGACTAAACTAAGAACTCAGGAAATTTTTACAAAACTTATTGCAAGGCTCACACGCCCGTGTGGTCCAAAGGACACGCCCGTGCTTCAGACCATGTTCAATTTAGGGTGCTTTCTAACTTGTGCCACACGGCACTGCCACACGCTCGTGTAATAGGCCGTGTGCTTATTTAATTTAATTTGAATTAAGTGCAGGTTTCACACGGCCAAGACACATGCCCGTGGCTCAATTCTGGACATTTTGTTTTGCAACAATTAAGGTGCAGGGGACACACGGCTGAAACACATGCCCGTGAGGCAGACCGTGTGTCACACACGGCCTAGACACACGCCCGTATAGAAAAAATAAGTCTATTTACCAGGCCATTTTCCACCCCTTTAATGCACACACCTACATAACATAACATAGCACCAATTCAAGCTAATACATACAACCAAATCATCCACAACCAAGACATCAACACATTATTCACATGCTAACATCTATCATACATAAACATCACATAACTTATCAACTCAAATCATGCAAGTTTCCTCATTCATGAAAGGCATCATCATATGAATATACTTATACCAATATTAGCCAATTTCAAATGGCCTTATACAAAATGAACTTCTAACCAACATAAGCCAACACATTTGGCCAAATCAATTATGACACATAATAAAATGGCCAAGTCCCTTATACATGCCATAACTCAAAATGTTGAATTCATTAATACCAAAATAATTGTTGATAGTGTGTATGGATCTCTGATGATCTCCGAACCCCGAGCTAGCTTGATGACATTATAAGATAAGGAAAAGAAAGAGGTGTAAGCTATATAGCTTAGTAAGTTCCTATGCAATTAATAAACATCATAACCACACATTTAACATACAATTAACACGATAAAAATTAGCATGAATGTTGTAATAACCATTTTTGCCTGGGGGGCCCATTATAATTCAATTCCAAACAGCCCATTTTAACCTTGTTTTTACAAACCCAAAATTAAGCCCAAAAAATAATAAAAAAACAGTCCATTTGAATATCCAATAAAACCAAAAACCCAATATTAATAAAGTCCACTAAAAGTCCATTTACAAAACAAAACATTAGCCCAATTACAAAAGCCCAATACAGCCCAACAACCCGAATGGCCCAGTGGCCCAAAATAAAAAACAAGCAGAAAACCCTAGAGTCCTCTCACCAGCGCCGCCGCGCGACCCCACATGTAACACCCCTAACCCGTATCCGTCGTTGGACTAGAGTTATGAGGCATTACCGATCTAGACTCGGATCATCGTATGCATTTATAGTAATTTATACATTTATCAGATCTCAAAATCGCATACTCAATTTTCTCAATATCCAACTAATAATTCGTTTTGCATGCATATAAAAGAATCTGAGATGTTTATACGGTACATACATCACATACCTATATGATCATATAAATTTCCTATATATAAATCTAAACCAAAAGTTCCATATTTACCAATTTCAAGTGTTATTGCATATTTTTACCAAAGTGAGATTAAAACCTCATTAAACAAGCTTGAATTCCAATCGTAAACATAACAAACATATCATCCTTATATCTATTGACTAATTTCATAATAATAAGACATTAATATCAATAAATGGTGTCATTACTCGCAAGACCAAATTGTATCTATTACAAATACCTAGATCATGTCCGAATATAAAGTAAGCAATTTCTTTCTACTTTTGCATCGCAATGACATAACCATACGCATCATCTAACCATCAAAAAGAAAATCATATATATATGTATACTCATTATAACACAAAATAAAAGCCATGTTTAAATGACTATAATACATATGACCAAACCGTATATCCATTTATAAACATATAGGACTTAAAGAACATGAAATCATTTTAACCGCAAACATATTCTCTGTGTATCATACACCGACCTAGATTAGTATATAACAAGTCAAGGATAAGTTTTCCAAGCACTGAACACATCAAGCATTCAACCATTCATACTTATATCCAACTAATATATCAAAAAACACAATAACTAGAATTAATCAAAAGGAATAAGCCTTTTTCGCAAGGCTAAGTTAGGCTTATAAACAAAACCAAAGTTCATAGATTTAATAACTTAGTCTAACCTATACATGCCTTTTAAATTCAAAAAAACACATATATAAATACCAAAAAAAAAAAAAGAGTTGATAGTGTGGATGACTCTTCTGACGATTCTTTGAGCACGTAGCTTGATCAAAATCTATAAAACAAAGGAAAACATATCACACCAGTAAGCTTACTAGCTTAGTAAGTCTCAAGCATTTACAATTCAATAATTAAGCATTCGAACATAATTAACATATATATATATCAATTTGTCTATGATATTAAAATACAATAATTTAACCTATAGTTCTATTATAGCCGAATTGCTGTCTCTTTAATTTAGCATCCATTATTTTCTTATCAAAAGCGTACCACTCTCCACAGCACTTAAAACCTTAAATATTCGCATATTCCTTAACTAATAAGTGTAAAATATATCCCAATCACATGCAAATAGACATACAAATATGTAAGCATCTTTGATGATTTTCACCTTTGACATTTGCACAAATAACTGAATCTCAAGATATTACCAAGCTGATATTTCAATATGCATATCATACTCTTAAATGAATAGATCAATTGCTCATATCATATAAATTCATTACTGGCAACCTTGACCATTTCACCACTTATCTAATTCGAAAGGAAAGATAATAACTTACCTCGTTCCTTGCATCTATAAACATTTATACTTACCTGAGCATTTTGTTTATTGAAGTAATTACATTCCATCTCGTAGATGATTCATGAATTCTCTACTCATAATACATCAGGCATCTAGCCTGCTAGGCATTAAGCCCGATACATTCACCGCACAAGGCCGCTGGGCTCAAGCCCGAGTACATCACCAGGCACAAGGCACGCTAGGCACGGCCTCGATTACATCAGGCACAAGGCCCGCTAGGCTCGAAGCCCGAATTACATCACCAAAGACAAGGCACGCTAGGCTCAAGCCCGAATTAATATTACTTCCATCTTGTTCACATTTCAAACCAAACAGAGTTATACAAATCATACTTAATTCATATCACATGAACTTATCAATTCTAATACGAATTTGACAACACTTCATGCTAAAACATTTATCCATATTCAGCTATCATATATATGTATCCCCAAAGTATTTAAATTTCCTCATTCATTAAGTCACATAAATAATTTTCGACATTTATTTGCTTAAAGACTTACCTCGATTGTCGATAGACCGTGTAAATCGGCTATTCGAGAACCTTCGTCTTTCCCCGATCCAATTCCGCTTTTCTTTGCTCTTGATCTAAAACACATTAAATTCAGCTCATTCAAGTACATTTCAATTCAATTTAGTCCCAAATCACATAATTAGACAAATTACCATATTACCCCTAATATTTCACAACTTTGAAATTTAGTCCTATTTGCATAACACACAAAATACACCAAATTAGCTAAGACTATACAAGGGCCGAATACTCCTAGAGACTTTACAAGTCCTCACATTTCATTTATTTTGCAAATAGGCCCCTCTAAAATTTTATTTTTACAATTTAGCCCTAAATACTCAATTTCATCAAAACTTCCAATACAAAACATATTAATCTTTTACATATCTTTCATCTAAAATCATCAAATATCAAAAATCACATGAACACAATAATGGCCGAACATCAAGCATGCTTAGATTTAAAAATTTTAACATGGGTCAGTTGCAGTTCGAAGCAACGATCTCAAAAACGTAAAAATTATCAAGAATCGAAATCAAACTAACCTTGAATTTGTGATTGAAGTTGCCGAAATTCAAAGGAAACAAAACCCCAATTCTTTTCTCAACATTCGGCCAAGCAAATAAAGGATGATAATGGCCATTTTTTTATGTTTTATTTAACATATATTAAACAATTATTCATTTACCTTTATAACCTTATTATAAATAATTATACAATATAAAAATTAAGGTTAAACATGTCATATGTCACCCACTAACTTAAAAATGGGTTATTTGCCCATTTAATGCTTCATATTAAGAAGCCATCATCAATCTAACACTTTACACTATAGCATGCAACTTTTACGTTTTACGCGATTTAATCCTTTTTATCAAATTAAGCACTCAAACAATAAAATTTTTCTACAAAACTTTCACACACATTAATTCACATATTAATAACATAAAATATAATACATTAAAATTTAGCGGACTCGGATTCGTGGTCCCGAAACCACCGTTCCGATTAGGGTCAAATTCAGACTGTTACACCACACGCGCGCCGCTCCAGTTCCCCCGAGCATCCGCCACACGCGCACCGCTCCGGTTCCCCACGCACGTCGCTCCAACTCCCCACTCACGTCGATCCCCGTACCCACGCCCCTGACGCTCAGAGTTTCCCCAGGTGCCTCGGCCTCGGTCGTTTGCCTCGCCCATGCCCTGCAGACAGAGAATGAAACCAACAACAGAGAACGAAGCAAAGAAAAGAAGCCTGCAAATCAGTTATAAAAGAGAGGGGGAAAACGTTTCGTTTTTTCTCTCTTCTCCTCCCCCGAATACATTACCAAGACAAACACAAGAACAAAAAGCAAGAGTCTTTGTAAATTCGATCCGAATCAAATCCAAGCAAATCTTGTAACAAGGGTTCTTTTTCTGATTTTTCTTACGAACTAAAAGAAAGCAATCAGAAACCAAAAGGAAGAAAAAGGTTGATTTCACATTCGTTTTCCCACTGTTATCTATTGCTCATTTCATTATTTTCATGATCTCAAATCTTCGTATAAACAAGCAATTAATAAAAAGAAAGGGAAAGGGTTACCCTCGAAGATTCCGCCCTCGTCTCCTCTATCGCAATCGGAGCAGGACAATGGGGTAGTCAAATCGGGGCTTCGAATATCCGGTCACACCTCTATCCTTTCCTTGGCAATCAGGGCCAAACGGTGATGGGTTTAATCGAGCCTTACGAAGTGTTTCTTGTCTGACCAGACAACGATTCAGTGGCTAGGGGGAAGGTCCCTTTTGCGGCTGAGAGAACAAGCGAAAGGGCACTAGGGTTTGATCTAATGAGGAGGCTTCAATGTTTTAGTTCTGTTAAAAGAGAGGTTAACACTCATTAAGAAAACGGCACCGTTTAAGCCTTTCTTCAATAGCTTTGAAACGGTGCCGTATTGACCCGTGCCCCATGACCCGATTAATCCGACCAGAGACCCATTCGGGGTCTGCGCGTTTCATTAAAAGGGGTTAATTTGCGCGTTCAGTCCTCTGGTTCTGTGTTGACATTCGATTGAGTCCCTTTCTTTGTTTCTTTTGTTTATTGCTAATTTTACCTCAAATTTTGAGTGCTATTTCAAATCAGGCCACGTTCAGACGTTGCGTTTTGATCATTGGGATATTTACTAGTTTAGTCCCCGGACATTTGCGCGCGTTTTATTTTAATCCTGGCTTTAGTTAAATTTATTTTATTTATTTATAAAATGGCTTTAATGTTCTTTTTATTCCTATTATATATTTTCATGTTCTCTTATTTATAATCTTAGTAATAATTTTGAAAAATATATATTTTAGTATATGATTTGTTTACTTTAATATTCACTTTTATGTGTGTTTTTTTATTTGAAGATTTACATAGTATCTTTAAATACTCTTATGCATTCTTATTCTCTTGCATACTAATTATTTTAATTTTCTAGTTATATAATGCTTGTTTTAAAATCCTTCTATATACATATTTCGAATTATGTGTTAGGATGGTTATATTTGACATTTTCACGATATTGTGTTCACATATTATTATTCCGTACTCGATACTGCCCTTTTTATTATTGAGTATTGGTTCAAAAAATGTATTTGGAAATAATTTTAAACTTGAGTCTTTTATATTTTTCAAAAAATAGGCAATATTTGTGTGTTTAGAAGTTCGAAAGATCGCATCCTAACGTGCTGGGTGTTGCTTTTTTGTTCGACTAAATATTCAAATACCCTTCTTCACATGATTTGAAGATCAAAGATGATCTCGATGTCAGAGTATAAAAGCGTCATATCCTAACGTGTTGGGTATGATACTCTTATTCCTTTGAAACGAGTGGATCTTGAAACTCAACTCAGATTTAATAACTTTTTCAGCCTTAAACATTTTCAAGCTTTCAACATTAGGACAACGTTAATCAATTTGGTACCAATTTTGGGCGTCGCAGGGGTGCTAATCCTTCCTCGTACGTAACCGACTCTCGAACCTATTTTCTCGAATATTCATAGACTAAGACAACGTTTTAGTAAACTAAAATGTTTTATTAAAACAAAGGTGATTCGATCACACCTAACAAAGATCGGTGGCGACTCCCTATTTTTTTAAAAAAAAGTCGATTCTCGTTTTCCAAAAAAATGGTTACGACAGCTTGGCGACTCCACTGGGGACGTTGAGAGTCAGGCCGTAAAATTGATTGATTTTTGTCCTTTTGATTGAAATTTTCAAAAATTGTCTTGAAAAATGGTGTGTCTTTTAATGCATTTGCATGTGCTATAGTGTCGAGTCTCGTGAAATACTTTGGCATCGCATTGCATGACCGTTGTGGTCACACCTTTAAGTGGGAGTGAAAAACTAAGCTTTCGTGAGGTTTTCACCTCCGCATGGACTCGTGGATTGCTTCCGGGATACATCCGTACCTATGTGCTTCGTGAGGTTTTCACCTCCGCATGGCCATAGGGAAATGTATCCCCCTGAACCAAACTCGGTCCGTATGAGCCTATAATGGGTGAGGATCGAGGAATCTACTGGTTCAGGTATCCTTCTTTAGGACCGAGCCCCATATAGAAGCCCTAGAGCCTACCCTAGGTAGAATATCGGAATAGTTATCCAGATAAGTGTTTAATGATATTTTACTTGTTTTGATTATGCAATACTAACTTGTGTTGGTTTATTTGATTTGCATGACATTCCATGTAGTAGAGGTGTCAATTTCTATTCGGTTGCTGAAATAGGAAGTTTGCTATGCAAAACGACTTTCTTGACAAAGTAGAGGACAATGCGGTTGTACGCGCATGGTCAGAAAAGTTGCAGTTGGAAAAAGGAGATAGCTTAGTTGAAGGTCATACGTCAGAGCTGAGGGACTTCACCCGTGTTAGCGTGACACAAAATGAGCTTTAAGAGTTGCGAGATATCTGGACCCATTGGGAAGATGAAGCTAAACAGATGTTCTATCACCGTTATGGTGATATCTCTCACTTATTGGATGTTAAGATAGATAAACACTTGTTTCGGGTTATGGTCCAGTTTTGGAATTCCGCATACAGTTGCTTCACTTTTGGAAAAGTGGACTTGGTGCCAACAATAGAAGAGTATACCACTTTACTTCGTATTCCAGGGATACAAGCTGACAAGGTTTATATTAGGCCTGCCTATGTTCCTCCTCTTGCGAAGAAATTGGTAAAAATTACGGGAATGAGTGAACAGTGGATCTCGACCAAGATTCAACAGAAAGGTGAAGGGAGGTGTATTCCTTGGGTAAATTTAAGGGATCTGATTTTGACGCATCCTGATGTGCAAAGGAAAGTTGATATCTTCACCTTAATCCTCTACGGATTAGTCATCTTCCCAAAAGCCCTAGACACATAGATGAGGCAGTAGTGGATTTATTCGACCGTTTGGATAAACAAGTCACACCTGTCCCAGTAATTTTAGTCGAGACTTTCAGATCATTAAATACATGTAGAAGAGCGACAGAAGAAAGGTTTATCGAATGCGCACAACTATTGATGGTATGGTTCTACGGGTATTTTTGAAAGATGGGTAAAATCTCTTATCGCCCCTTTTATAAGGATTATTCACCGATAAAAGCGGAAGTGGCCGTGTCAAGACGGGAAGATATAACGGAAGAAGGATGGAGGACAATTCTTCAGAATCTTCAGGAGGAAGACATTGAGTGGAGAGCCTCGTGGATGGTACCTGGAGAGATCCTTTACAGATATGGAGACTTTAATTGGGTCCCTCTACCCGAAATTTGGAGAGTCATCGGATACGCCCCTCTGCTAGCAATAAGACAATACCAGTCAAGACAGTTTGTGCCAGCAACACATGGGTTGGATCGAAGCGAATTCCCTTATACAGGAGAAAGTTATAAGAAGAAGATTAAGGAAGTGGCAAATGCTTGGAAGCAAACTCATCGGATGAAGAGGTTAGCTGTGGGCGAAACGACGACTTCTGAGTACAAAGTGTGGCTAAAGAAAAGAATCAACGATAATATCCCGGGACCAAGTTCAGATAATGCTCAGTCTATGGAGGAACGGTTGCAAATGATACCAACAGAATTAGAAATTATAAAGCAAGATTTTGTACAGCGGAGTTCAGAGCTTGAAAAGAGAATTGAGCAGTTGGAGGAGGAGAAGATATTTTTGAAATTGGATGTAGAGATACAGAAATCAGAAGCAGAAAAGATAAGAAAATGAAAGAGCAAAGCTGAAGAAGAGTTGGATAGCCTAAAGAGGGACTACAAAAAGATGCGTCTCTCAATGAGAACTACGGGGCTAGGAAAGACTTTGGGCCAATGGCGACAAGAGTTACAAGAAGAAAGAGCTAAAGTCGAGCAATGGGAAAAGAAATTTCAAGAAATGAAAGCTTAGAAAGAGATCCTAGAAAAGCAAGTGTCAGAAGGCCAAAACAGAAGAAATAAGTTGAAGACTAGAGTGGCGGAGTTGGAAAGGTCTTTAAACCATTATCAAAGTCGCAACCCGGTGATAGAATTAAAGGCAAACTTGAGTAAAATCGAAGAAATGGAAAAGAAGGCCGAAGAGTTAGAAGCGGCACTGCAGGAATGTTAGAATTATATTGGGTACTTGAAAGAGAGTAGGGAGCAACGGGAGGAGGAGTTACATAAGGCTCAGAAGCAAATCGAAAATAGAGACTATCTCATGAGAGAAGCCATAAATCAGATTTGAGAGGTTCCGAGCACTTGCAAATTTTGGCAGCAGAGGTGGAAGTATTAAGCGTGCGGCACAAGTCGCGGACAAGCCAAGGACAGGAGTTGGTTTCGTTACTCTAAAAGATTAGGGATCTAGGCGCTAAGGCCAAACCATATTTGTAATCTGTTTTATGTAAAGAGCTTTGTTTTCTAAGAAAGTTTCTTATGAGGAATTGAATCAGAGTTGACACCTTTTTGTATTCATACCATACATTTGCATTACATTGCATGCATTAGTATCATATCACCTTAATTATTCACTAAGCCTAAAACCGTATAATCCGCAGCTACGACACTACGAATCTGGAATCACATCATCCCTATAGGACATGTCTAATAACTAGAGCTATGGATGCCGAACTCAATGAGAGGATCGAAAGAATGGAAAGAATCCAGAAAGAGCTACAAGAACAGTTAGCCAAGTCACAGCAAGAAGCAAGGGATCTGATGGTAAGATCCCGAGAGGAATCACTAGATCAGAAGGATCAAATGGCTAAAATGATGGAGATGCTGGCGGCTCTGGCCAAAGGAAAAGGACTCGTGCAGAGTCCTGATATTATAGAACCCCATTCGAGAGTTAATCAGGATCCGCTCTATTCCCCAAGATTCACGCCACCCCATGCTCATGCAACGCAAAGAGGATATCCTCAAGGGAACTCGGTAGGCCTAGAACAACGACCCATACCACCTACTCATCTGGGGTAAGGTATATTCGTATCAAACTCCGGAGATAATTCTGCTAATCCGATTGTTCCAGATTTGGATGATCCGGTAGAAATAGCCAGGTTAAAAAGGGACGATTATGATGCTGAGGAAAAGTACAGGAGCTTGGAAGAAAGACTCAAGGTGGTAGAGGGTACTGGAGTCTTCTCTACACTGAGCGCCAAAGAGCTCAGTCTGATGCCCGATCTGGTTCTGCCTCCAAAGTTTAAGGCGCCAGATTTTGAAAAATATGATGGAACGAGATGTCCGAAGGCACATCTTATCATGTTCTGTCGAAAGATGGCTGGTCATGTGAATGAAGACAAGATGTTAATACATTGTTTCCAAGATAGTTTGATCGGGTCAGCCCTCCGGTGGTATAATCAACTCAGTAGAGAGAGGATCCGATCATGGAAGGACCTAGCATCAGTGTTTTGTGAACAATACAAGCATGGCTCTGATATGGTGCCTGATCGACTAACGCTGCAGATGATGGAAAAAAGCCAACAGAGACTTTTAGACAATACACTCAAAGGTGGAGGGATATCTCAGCCCAAATAGAACTCCCGCTGACTAAAACTGAGATAACAATCCTCTTTATCCACACTTTGAAAGCGCCATTCTATGACAAGCTGGTGGGAAACGCCACAAAAGACTTCGCCGATATCGTAATGTCTGGGGAACTCATTGAGAATGCCATAAAGAGTGGAAAAATAGATACAAGGGAAAGTGTCAAAAGGTCAAGTTCAAGAAATATGAAAAATGAAGTGAACAACTTGGGAAAACATCCCAAGTCAGTCTTTGCAGGTCAACCGAGGGCTGTGACCACTGGTTATCAGGGATCATCAAGTCAAGAATCTAATACAAAGCGTCTTCAGTTTACACCAATTCCAATGACATATGGGGAGTTGTATCAAAGCCTGTTTGATGCACATAGGGTGGCTCCTCACTACATGAAAGCAGTGCAACCCCCATACCCCAAATGGTATGATTCAAATGCTCAATGCGAGTATCACGCGGGAATAACGGGTCACTCAACCGATAACTGCATTGCATTTAAGAAATTGGTAGAGAGGCTTATTAAAATAGGGGTTTTGAAGTTCGATGAGTCGACCGGAGCAATAATTTGTGATAATTGAAGGAGGGGGCAAGAGAGTCTTGATTCCTTAAAGAAGTTATCAGAAGCCGAGAAATCGAGGAGTCAGAACGCCAATGACATATTCGAAAGGAAAACAGGGGCATAAAGCTTTCCGAAGCCTTACACACTTAGGAGTGTTTTGAACAATAGGACTGTGTAAGAAAACTGCATTTCTAGCTAACCTGGAGTAATATTCAAAATATCCTTGTTGCTTTAAGCCTAGAGGCAACAAGAGTCCTTTCGTGAAATGGGCTTATTTCCAGAATTGTTATTTCAATAAAATGCATCTTTATTTTCACTCCTCGCATTTCATACTCTACATCGTTTCATTTTCATATCATACTTTCAATTTTCTACCTTCATGCCCACAATGGGTCCCCCAGATACCAATGACATGAGCGACGTATTTATTCTGAGCTCTCTTTTAACGAGATATGTGTCTAAAGGGATTGAAGGATCATGAGATGACAGAGGTCACAACTTATTTCCTAAATTGTCAAGAATGGTAGATCCTATCTTACGAAGTGTCAGCAAACACTACAAGGGAGATGAAGATGGAAGCTTAGCTTGCCGCAGGAACAAGGCAAGGAATCATTGAGTTATCTCCAAGAGTTCAAAGATATTTTCGTATGATCACGTTAAGACACACTGGGACTACTAAGGCACGAGTATGCTGTCAAAGCTAAGGAAGTCACAGAAGAAGGATATTTGAAGATCACATGCTGATGGTTCTACCCTGACTAAGCCAATCAAGAGGTTCAAGCTATTGGTCTACCCAGAAAGGAAAATTGCATCAAACGCCAAATCGAAGAGGATAGAACTTATGTGCTTCTTCCATTTTTTCTACATATGGGGCATGGACGTTATCAAGCCAATCTCCTCGAAAACTTCTGGTCCACATCAATTCCTTTTTGTAGATGTCGATCTCTTCACTAAGAGGGTGAGGGACACTTCATATGCCAATATTACAAAGTCGATAGTCATTAAGACCGAAAAAAAAAGAAAAAAGAAAAAATATTAACAAAAATGGCGAAAAGATCATATTTAACCGTACAATGTCAAAAGTTTGCGGTCTTTCCAAAGAACAAGTGCCACGTCATACCACCCAAAAAAAAAGAGAAGAGGGGCAATAAAACAAGGGTTGTTAGGAATTGGCAGTTACGTTTACCCTCTATGCTCATTAAAAGTCGGCTAGGACCTCTGCTGGGGCAACCCCTTCCTCATTAGGTTTTGCCTAGTGAAGTCAAAATCCTCTGTTCCCTAGGCACGGGCTGAGCCAAAATTGGATAAGGCAGAATGGATCCAATTCCGATCTGATCAAGTGAATTTGAAGAGAAAAAGTTGAGAGCTATCTGTCACGATCAAGATGAAGCGAGTTTACAACAAAAAGGATCGCCTTAGAAAAGTTCACGATAGGGCTTTGAAAGAAAAATCCTTTCATGCAAAAGAGACTTCGGAAGAAAGTAAATGTCAAACTAGGAAAGAATTCATGCAGCAAAGCAGGCCTGTTCTATAGAAGCATGGATGTTGACAGAGATGGATGGCAAGAGCTGTCTAATTCAGTGAATTCAGATTCGACCTAAAAAAGGGGAACCAAAAAAAAAATCAAACAAAAAACAAAAAAGGGGGAGAGGCCAAAAGCGAAAACCCGCAAAGGGCGCTTTGAGACTAAATGTGGGTTTGAGTTGAAAACCCGAAAAGGGCAGCTCAAATTTTGGGGCATACAATAGTTTTGCTACGCTTGAAGCAACCATGAAGAGGAATATTACGCCTTGGGGCATTGACAAAGTACTCCAGATCCCCTAAACACATATTGAGTTTAAAATGGTCCTCAAGAAGTTTGAACAGAGAAGCTCAAGCTGCGATATCTAGGGCACCTAGTTTCCATTTTACCCATTTTGAGTCTGCTATCTTTGTCTTTTCAAAATGCACTCTGAATAAACTTGCTTCTTTATTGCATTTGCTAGCTTTGATTAACTGGTTTGTTTCGAACCATTCTCCCAATAAATTTCCATTTCATCCATCATTATGGTCCTTTTTGAGCATTTTGCATTGAAATAACGATTATTGGACTAATAATACTTTCATGAAAGGAGTTTCACATATTACTCTGGAAACCTCTAAACAATACAGGAGTCTGAAACAAGATCATTGCTTAAGATTCACCAAGCTTAAGGGCTGGAAATATCTGAGTCCAAATTAAGGTTATCACTTCAGATTTTTGTCAACAAATGGTGATTGAACAAAATGACAAAATACCGCGTCAGTGACACAATCCTGACGGAAAGTGGGCATTGTTAACCCAAGTGCAAAACCAGAATCATTCTAGAAAGGAAATGATATTTTGCATTCATACGAGCATCATGCATATACATCTGGTTGGGTCACCTAAAGAGTGATCGTTAGAAGGAAGCTGATGCAGATCTTGTACCTTTGAATAACAAGAGGTGAGTTGAGCTCAGGTCACGCGCTGAGGTGTTTTTCAATTTTTATTTTTCAAATATCACCTCATAATACGAGAGGTGAGTTGAGCCTCAAGTCACATGCTGAGGTGTTTTTCAATTTCTGTTCAAAAATCAACTCATAATACGAGAGGTGAGTTGAGCCTCGGGACACGCCGAGGTATTAAATTTCTATCTTTAAATTTTTGTTCAAAACTCAACTCATAACAAGAGAGGTGAGTTGAGCCTCGGGCCACGCCGAGGTATTTTTAATTTTTGTCTTTAAATTTCTGTTCAAAAGTCAATTCATAATACGAGAGGTGAGTTGAGCCTCGGGACCCGCCGAGGTATTTTTAATTTCTGTTTTTCAATTTCTGTTCAAAAATCAACTCATAATACGAGAGGTGAGTTGAGCCTCGGGACATGCCGAGGTATTAAATTTCTATTTTTCAATTTCTGTTCAAAAATCAACTCATAATACGAGAGGTGAGTTGAGCCTCGGGACACGCCGAGGTATTAAATTTCTGTTCAAAAATCAACTCATAAAACGAGAGGTGAGTTGAGCCTCGGGGCACGCCGAGGTATTTTTAATTTCTATTTTTCAATTTCCGTTTTTCAACTCATAATACGAGAGGTGAGTTGAGCCTCGGGACACGCCGAGGTATTTTTAATTTCTATCTTTCAAGTTCTGTTCAAAAGTCAACTCATAATACGAGAGGTGAGTTGAGCCTCGGGACACGCTGAGGTATTTTTAATTTTTGTCTTTAAATTTCTGTTCAAAAGTCAACTCATAATACGAGAGGTAAGTTGGGCCTCGGGACCTCCCGATGTATTTTTAATTTCTGTTTTTCAATTTCTGTTCAAAAATCAACTCATAATACGAGAGGTGAGTTGAGCCTCGGGACATGCCGAGGTATTAAATTTCTGTTTTTCAATTTCTGTTCAAAAATCAACTCATAATACGAGAGGTGAGTTGAGCCTCGGGACACGCCGAGGTATTAAATTTCTGTCTTTAAATTTCTGTTCAAAAATCAACTCATAAAACGAGAGGTGAGTTGAGCCTCGGGGCACGCTGAGGTATTTTTAATTTCTATTTTTCAATTTTAGTTTTTCAACTCATAATACGAGAGGTGAGTTGAGCCTCGGGACATGCCGAGGTATTTTTAATTTTTATCATTCAAATTCTGTTCAAAAGTCAACTCATAATACGAGAGGTAAGTTGAGCTTCGGAACACGCCGAGGTATTTTTAATTTTTGTCTTTCAATTTCTGTTCAAAAGTCAACTCATAATACGAGAGGTGAGTTGAGCCTCGGGACACGCCAAGGTATTTTTAATTTCTGTTCAAAAGTCAACTCATAATACGAGAGGTGAGTTAAGCCTCGGGACACGCCGGGGTATTTTTGATTTCTGTCTTTCAACTTCTGTTAAAATCAACTCACAATACGAAAGGTGAGTTGGGCCTCAGGTCACACACGCTGAGGTATTTTCAATTTCTATTTCCAATTTCTGTTTTTCAATTTCTGTTTTTCAAAAAAAAAAAAAGAGGGAAAAGAAAAGTCAATTCATATTGTTATCAGATTTATTTCCTCAAAGTCCCAGTGGAGCAGTTGGTAGATTGAAGCTACAAATCTTTGTGTCGTGAAGTCATAGTGGAGCAAGTTGAAAAATAAACAAGGTTGGGGAAAAGTGAATTGAAGCTACGGGTCATGGCTCACGGAATCAATGGCAGAATGAATCAAAGTTACAGGGGAGTTTGAAGATGTTTGAAGAAGACGAGAACCAAGAAGTCAAGGCTTAGCCAAGACCGGGCGAAAATTGGTTCTTTTTTTGTCTTTGCTCTATTCTCGTTTCATGACAATGAGCAAAGAGGGCAGCTGTAATAACCATTTTTGCCCGGGGGCCCATTATAATTCAATTCCAAACAGCCAATTTTAACCTTGTTTTTACAAACCCAAAATTAAGCCCAAAAAATAATAAAAAATAGTCCATTTGAATGTCCAATAAAACCAAAAACCCAATATTAATAAAGTCCACTAAAAGTCCATTTACAAAACAAAACATTAGCCCAATTACAAAAGCCCAATACAGCCCAACTGTAAGAGTATGCCCAAGGATCAATCATGAGATGGTTGTAATAACATACTTAATTTACCATGTTTATTAATATAAAGCGCTGTCATTATTATTTCAGTTTTTCTTTCTGTGTGTATAAATAAATTGTTTTATAATAATGTCCTGAGAATAATATGATTATTCTTAAAAGATCCTTAGTCGACTATTATTGTTGACTAGGACAACAATAATGCATTAAGACTAACATGTAGTTGATTGATGATAAAGAGTTGTCATTGATATGGAGTGTCAAAATCAATGCATGAATATGTGTGTTAGAGAACAACATATTGGATTGACCCGCTATGAGTATGTTTCTTGGATTATTATGTAATTGTCACAACATTACTCATAGTGATTAATATGTACATGATCCTCAGACTTGAGATCATTATTATCCCAAAGATCGTGAGTTGTATATTTTGATACTGATCAAACGCATAATCGTAATAAAAGTTGTTCTATAAAGGTCGATGTTGGATTTACCACAATCTATGTAGAGGGATATGGTTGATCAATAAAGGATAAGTCCCTCCTACATAATAGGAGTAATATCTTAGGCCACTTGATTGATTGAGACTAGAAATGCATGGCCATGCTCAAATAAGTTGATATGAGATGTCATACTAATTTGTATATCATAGTCTACTCAAGATATCAAGAAACATGGGATGGACTATGCAAGTGTGACTATCCCATGACTTGTATCCGTTCCAGAGATAAAGGACTTAAGGATTAATGCATGAAAGGTTAATCACAAATGGTTATGTCGAATCATGACTTCTTGTAACTTAAGTAGCAATGATGCATTGCTAGATGCCACTCATTGTCTGTGACAATAGAATCGTTCTAGTATTATTGCTAACGTTGCAAGAACTTACAGGGTCACACCTTATGGTTGAAATGAACGGAATAAAATATAGTTGGTATTGTGTTTGGTTGTCACATGAATTAAATTAATTAAAGAATTAATTTAATTGGGCAATCAAATATTGAACATATTATATGTACAAGGATATTGTACACATAATGATAACATAATTTTATTAATATATGAATTTGATTCATATATAAATTTAAATAAATATAGTTTACCGAAATCCTTATTATAATTAATGTAATTATAATTTTCAAATAATTAATGTAATTATAATTTTCGATTAAAAACTTTATTGTATTTATTTAATCTTGTAATACATTCAAGAGATACCAATTATAAAAGGCCCAATTAAGAGGATACCTATTATAAAAGGCCCAATGAGAAAGGCACCCATTATAAAAGGTATTAAAAGGAGACAAAGCTGGAATGAAAAACCCTAAGTGCTTGCTTGTTAGGTCTAGCAACCGTCAAGCAAATAAACCTCTAAAATAGTTTTGGAGATTTCTTCTGTTCATAGTCAAACCGGGTGGATCACGTAGAGGCCGACATTGGAAAAGGTTGTGGCTTGATTCGACAGTAGATCAAAAACTCTTGTTGCCAAGGCGTCGCTGTCTACTCAGATTGAAGTTTTGGTAATTTCAAAACCTTTATTTCACCCCGATTCGTTCCTCACACATGGATTCCTGATTTGGATCACCGGATCCAATTTTATTCTACTGCGCCATGGGGTTCCGGCGTTCCAACAGTGGTATCAGAGCCACTTGATACGAACTCGAGTTTAAATACTTGGGTGATGCAATTGTATGAGATTCATGTTTTGATCTTATTGTATTTTCGATTGTTTAAATCGTTTAAGCATAACCTGATAACTGTTCCTTTCGGTAATTGATTAAATGTTAATCATGGTGTTATGGCCTACTTGATTTTATGTTATTACTGTTAACTATTAACAAATCTGTAATAATACGACGGTGGTATTTATAGTTTCCAGTAAGTGTTAATTGGCTAGTGGAACAAGGGTTGTTCCGATATGAAACCTCAAGGATTAAAATCCTAAAAACACGATTCTGTTGATAAAAAGTTATCAAATCGTGAGGTTTCATTTGACCGGGTATGCGATTCAGACCGCAGGGCTCGCCCCGCACTCGGGTCCCATCTGCGGGGCTCGCCCAAAGACACCCTGTCTATGATGCGGGGGGCTCGCCCCCCGCACTGGGATGAGGATCTGAGGAAGGCTACGGCCGCGAGCCTTCGGCCCGCTTCCTCCGACCTCCTCAGACCTTCGCAAAAAGTTTTGTTAATAAAAGAAATTTATAAACTTGATGGGCTACAAAAGGTTGAAAGGATATTTTATAATTCACCTTAAAAAAAATATTGAATTATGTATGCTATTTTTGACATGCACGATGTTTGAAATGCATAGTTATAGCCTAATGACCCATTCGATAAAAGGTTGTATTTTTTTTAAATACGGCCTGCGTGTCGTGCCTTACTACTATTCTCTTGTATTTCTCTTCTCATCTTATTCCTTCGTATGTAAAACGAGTTTCTGCATATTGTAATTTGCAAGAGTTGCTGTGGGCCAAACTAGAAGGAAGGTGGGATAATGATTGAGAATGATAGCTTGTGAAATGGCTTACACCTTTAGGTTTCTTTTTGGTTTTCCCATTGGCTTGGGTTGAACCACCTTAGTTTATGGGCTATAACCATTGCATTTATTTATTGCTTTATTTATTTATGTATGAGATGCTATGGATGTCTAAAGCATGCCAATTATATATATTAAAACTTGAAGATAATAAACCCTATTAATTGATGAGATCGATTAGAAGACTAAATGGGCTAAAGTAGACCATAATTGGTGAGATGCAACAACCTTAATAAAATCCCTCTATTAAAATATTAAGTCAGCATGGCCTTCCAATTTTGCCCTCGTTAAGGCCTCGATCAATACTATGTAGGTTCTGCCAAAGCGAAGTACTAGTATTTATCTTGGTTAAACGCGAAGAATAAACAAGTGATATTCGCTGGTTAAAAAAAAAAAAATTGGTTAATGACTTAACTAGGTTACTCTAATAGGATTAGAAACCTAGAGGCAAGTAAATTGGATAAATCATAAGATGATTAGAATAAGAGTTGTTCACCAAATTTTAGGAATTACATATGATGTAATTAGCAAATGTTGCTTACCTAAATAACCATAATCTTAAGAGTAAAGCCAAAGCTGACTTAAGAGGTGGTGAAATATGGATCCTTAACCTACTAGAAATACTTTTGAGAAAGTTTTTCCGAAATTAATATACGAGGGTTATTAATTTTGAAATAAAATAGTGGGAATTATCATTTAATAAAGTCTTTTTAATGATTGATATAAAATTGGTAAATTTACTCACATGCATATTTAATTGTTGTAGATATATTATGGCTGCAAACACTAGCACACTCTCATTGCGATCGGTCCTTGAGAAGGACAAATTGAATGGTTTGAATTTTCTTGATTGGTTCCGTAACTTGAGGATTGTCCTTAAACAAGAACGGAAATTATATGTCATTGAACAACCACTTCCTAATGGACCACCCGCTAATGCCTCGAGGACTGATAGAGATGCTTACAAGAAGTATCTCGATGACATGATAGATGTTGGATGTCTTATGCTTGCCACTATGAATCCTGAACTTCAGAAGCAACATGAGGACATGGTTGCTTATGATATGATCGACCACCTGAAAGAACTTTATCAGGGGCAAGCACGGCAAGAGAGGTTTGATATCTCTAAGGCCCTATTCCAATGTAAGTTGGCTGAAGGAAGCCTAGTAGGACCTCATGTCCTTAAGATGATTGGCTATATTGAAAGCCTATCTAAGCTTGGGTTTCCATTGAGCCAAGAGTTGGCCACTGATGTTATTTTACAATCGTTCTTGCGGATAGCTACTGACCCATTTGTCCTCAATTTCAATATGAATGAAATTGACAAGACTCTACCACAATTGCTCGGTATGTTACGAGCAGTGAAGGCAACTTGAAAAAGGTTGGACCCAAGCCCATACCGATGGTCCGTAATAACAAGGGCAAGGAAAGGCCAAAGTTCAAACAAAGCCTAAGAGCAAAGGTAAGCCCAAATTTGGAAAAGGAAAGGTCTGCCTTTGAAACCTAAAGGTGGGGTGTCTAAGGAAGGAAGCTGTTTTCATTGTGGTGTGATTGGACATTGGAAACGGAATCGCTCTGTCTATCTTGAAGAAGTCAAGAAGGCTAAAGCAAGCGGAATGTCCGCTTGTGTATTTATGTTATTGATATTAATTTATCAACTACTACTTCTTGGGTATTAGATATTTGGTTGTGGTTCTCATATTGTACTATACATGCGGGGACTACAAAGGAGTAGGACTTTGGCTAGAGGAGATGTGGACCTACGAGTTGGAAATGGAGCAAAAGTTGCTGCATTAGTTTGTGGGAACATATACTTTATCTTTGCCTAGTGGACTTGATTTATGTTTAGAGGATTGTTATTTTGTGCCCAGTTTGACTAAAAACATTATTTCAATTTCTTGTTTAGACAAAATCGATTTTGAGATAATTATTAAGAATAATTGTTGCTCATTTTATCTCAATAATGTTTTCTATGGTTCGGCACAATTAATTAATCGCCTCTATATTTTAGATCAAACGAATCCCATTTACAACATAAATACTAAAAGATCTAAAATAAATGACTCAAATCAAACTTATCTTTGGCATTGTCGTTTGGGCCACATAAGTGAGAAACGCATATCCAAACTCCATAAAGATGGTCTCTTGAATTCATTTGTTTTTGAACAATTTGAAGTATGTGAATCTTGCTTATTGGGAAAAATGACTAAATCTCCTTTTCTTGGTAAAAGTGAACGAGCTAGTGATTTATTGGACCTAATACATTCGATGTATGTGGACCAATAAATACACAGCCGCAGGTGGATTTCACTACTTCATTACTTTCATCGATGATTTGGTGAGATATGGGTATGTTTATCTCATGCGCCATAAGTCCGAGTCCTTGAAAGTTCAAGGAATTCAAAAATGAAGTACAAAATCAACTAGGCAAAACTATCAAGTCACTTCGATCCGATCGAGGTGGAGAGTACTTGAGCCTAGAGTTTGATGATCTTTTGAAAGAATGTGGGATTGTCTCACAACTTACTCCTCCCGGTACTCCTCAATGGAATGGAGTATTTGAGAGAAGAAATCGAACTTTATTAGACATGGTTCGATCCATGATGAGTCATCTTTGATCTACCGACTTCCTTTTGGGGACATGCACTTGAGGCATTTGCTTTCACACTAAATCGTGTTCCATCTAAATCGGTTTAAAAGACGCCATATGAGATATGGGTGGGAAACGCCCTAGTATGTCTTTTATGAAAATTTAAATTTGTGAAGCTTATGTTAAACGTCGACGTCTACTAAGCTTGAACCCGGATCTGAAAGGTGTATTTTTGTAGGGTATCCAAAAGAAACCAAAGGATATTATTTCTTTAATCCCACTGAGAACAAAACGTTTGTTGCTCGGACTGGTTTCTTCTTAGAGAAAGAATTTACTTCTAGAAAAGGAAGTGGGAGAAAGATTGAACTTGAAGAAATTCGAGAATCACAAGATACCACTTGAACCGTAGATTGAACAACAAAAATTCCACAAGAAATTGAGGAACAAACAACTCTTTGTAGAAACACAACCATCTGCTTGCAGATCTTTAAGAGAACGCCGTGCACACGAGAGATATGGATTTCTCATTACAACACATGGTGACGTTCTTCTTATAGATCAAGATGAGCCTAGAACTTATCAAGAAGCGGTGTGAGCCCGGATTTCTAAGAAATGGCTTGAGGCCATGAGATCTCGAGATGGATTCCATGTATGAAAACCAAGTATGGACTTTGATTGATCCATCCAGGAGGGGTTAAACCTATAGGGTGCAAATGGGTTTTCAAAAAGAAAAATCGACATGGATGGTAATGTACAAACATACAAAGGGCGATTAGTCGCTAAAGGTTTTCACCAAATTCATGGTGTTGACTATGATGAAACCTTTTCTCCTGTAGCTATGTTTAAATCCATCAAGATCTTGCTCGCCATAATGCATTTCATGATTATGAAATCGCGCAGATGGACGCCAAAACAAACTTTCCTTAACTTAGGAAACTTGAAGAGGATGTGTATATGGCACAACCTGAAGGTTTTGTAAATCCAAAGGATGCTAGAAAGATATGTAAGCTGCAAAGATCCATTTATGGATTAAAGCAAGCTTCTCGAAGTTGGAATCTTCATTTTAACGATGCAATCAAAGAGTTTGGTTTTGTCAAAAATGAAGATGAACCATGTGTTTACAAGAAAGTTAGTGGGAGCACTATCACATTCTTGGTACTATATGTGGATGACATACTTATCATGGGAAATGACATACCTACCTTGCAGTCTATTAAGACTTGGTTAAGAAGTTATTTTTCTATAAAGGACTTGGGCGAAGCCACTTATATCTTAGGAGTCAAGATCTATAGAGATAGATCAAGACGACTACTAGGTCTAAGCCAAAGTACATACATAGATAAAGTACTGAAAAGGTTCAGTATGGAAGAATCTAAAAGAGGATTTCTAGCTATGAGACATGGTATTTCACTCTCGAAGGAAATGTATCCTTCAACTCCACAAGAGAGAGAACGTATGAGTAAAATTCCATATGCTTCCGCTATTGGATCTATCATGTATGCTATGTTATGTACCCGTCCAGATGTCTCGTATGCCTTAAGTACGACGAGCAAGTATCAAGTAGATCCCGATGAAGGTCACTGGACCACAGTCAAGAGTATCCTTAAGTACTTAAGAAGAACTAAGGATACATTCCTATTATATGGAGGTGAGGAAGAGTTAAGTGTAAAAGGTTACACTAATGCCAGCTTCCAAACCGACAAGGATGATTCTCGATCGCAATCAAGTTTTGTGTTTTGCCTTAATAGTGGTGCTGTGAGCTGGAAGAGTTCAAAGCAAAGTACAGTAGCCGATTCTACAACAGAGGCTGAGTATATTTGACCAAGTGAGGCGACAAAGGAAGTGGTTTGGATCAAGAAGTTCATTCTTTGGACTAGGGGTTGTGCCTAGCATATCAGATGCTATAGAGCTCCGATGTGATAACAATGGAGCTATTGCACAAGCTAAGGAACCCAGATCTCACCAGCGATCCAAACATATACTTAGACGCTACCATCTTATTCGAGAGATTATCAATCGAGGGGATGTAGAGATATGCAGAGTACCTTCAGATGATAACATTCTTTGATCCACGACAAACCCCTCGACATGCCAGAGAGCATGATCGTCACACTAAGTCACTTGGTATTAGATATATGAGTGATTGGTCTCAGTGCTAGTGGGAGATTGTAAGAGTATGCCCAAAGATTAATCATGAGATGGTTGTAATAACATACTTAATTTACCATGTTTATTAATATAAAGTGTTGTCATTATTATTTTAGTTTTTCTTTCGTGTGTATAAATAAACTGCATTTTATAATAATGTCACGAGAATAATATGATTATTCTTAAAAGATCCTTAGTCGACTATTATTGTTGACTAGGACAACAATAATGCATTAAGACTAACATGTAGTTGATTGATGATAAAGAGTTGTCATTGATATGGAGTGTCAAAATCAATGCATGAATATGTGTGTTAGAGAACAACATATTGGATTGACCCGCTATGAGTATGTTTCTTGGATTATTATGTAATTGTCACAACATTACTCATAGTGATTAATATGTACATGATCCTCAGACTTGAGATCATTATTATCCCAAAGATCGTGAGTTGTATATTTTGATACTGATCAAACGTACACCATAACAAAGTTGTTCTATAAAGGTCGATGTTGGATATACCACAATCTATGTAGAGGATATGGTTGATCAATAAAGGATAAGTCCCTCCTACATAATAGGAGTAATATCTTAGGCCACTTGATTGAGTGAGACTAGAAATGCATGGCCATGCTCAAATAAGTTGATATGAGATGTCATACTAATTTGTATATCATAGTCTACTCAAGATATCAAGAAACATGTGCAAGTGTGACTATCCCATGACTTGTATCCGTTCCAGAGATAAAGGACTTAAGGATTAATGCATGAAAGGTTAATCACGAATGGTTATGTCGAATCATGACTTCTTGTAACTTAGGTAGCAATGATGCATTGCTAGATGCCACTCATTGTCCGTGACAATAGAATCGTTCTAGTATTATCGCTAACGTTGCAAGAACCTACTGTGGTCACACCCTATGGTTGAAATGAGCGGAATAAAATATATTTGGTATTGTGTTTGGTTGTCACATGAATTAAATTAATTAAAGAATTAATTTAATTGGGCAATCAAATATTGAACATATTATATGTACAAGGATATTGTACACATAATGATAACATAATTTTATTAATATATGAATTTGATTCATATATAAATTTAAATAAATATAGTTTACCGAAATCCTTATTATAATTAATGTAATTATAATTTTCAGATATAATTAATGTAATTATAATTTTCGGTTAAAAACTTTATTGTATTTATTTAATCTTGTAATACATTCAAGAGATACCAATTATAAAAGGCCCAATTAAGAGGATACCTATTATAAAGGCCCAATGAGAAAGGCACCCATTATAAAAGGTATTAAAAGAAGACAAAGCTGGAATGAAAAACCCTAAGTGATTGCTTGTTAGGTCTAGCAGCCGTCAAGCAAATAAACCTCCAAAATAGTTTTGGAGATTTTTTCCATTCATAGTCAGACCGGGTGGATCACGTAGAGGCTGACATCGGAAAAGGTTGTGGCTTGATTCGATAGTAGATCAAAAAATCTTGTTGCCAAGGCATCGCTGTCTACTCAGATTGAAGTTTTGGTAATTTCAAAACCTTTATTTCACCCCGATTCATTCCTCACACATGGATTCCTGATTTGGATCGCCGGATCCAATTTTATTCTGCTGCGCCATGGGGTTCCGGCGTTCCAACACCAACAACCCGAATGGCCCAGTGGCCTAAAATAAAAAACAAGCAGAAAACCCTAGAGTCCTCTCACCAGCGCCGCCACGCGACCCCACACGCACGCCGCTCCAGTTCCCCCGCGCGCCCGCCATACGCGCACCACTCCAGTTTCCCATGCGCGTCGCTCTAACTCCCCACGCGCGTCGATCCCCGTGCCCACGCCCCTGACGCTCGGAGTTTCCCCAGGTGCCTCGGCCTCCATCGTTCACCTCGTCCATGCCCTGCAGACAGAGAATGAAACCAACAACAGAGAACGAAGCAAAGAAAAGAAGCCTGCAAATCAGTTATAAAAGAGAGGGGAAAACGTTTCATTTTTTCTCTCTTCTCCTCCCCCAAATACATTACCAAGAAAAACACAAGAACAAAAAGCAAGAGTCTTTGTAAATTCGGTCCGAATCAAATCGAAGCAAATCTTGTAGCAAGGGTTCTTTTTCTGATTTTTCTTACGAACTAAAAGAAAGCAATCGGAAACCAAAAGGAAGAAAAAGGTTGATTCACATTCGTTTTCCCACTGTTATCTATTGCTCCTTTCATTATTTTCATGATCTCAAATCTTCGTATAAATAAGCGACTAATAAAAAGAAAGGGAGAGGGTTACCCTCGAAGATTTTGCCCTCGTCTCCTCTGTCGCAATCGGAGCAGGACAATGGGGTAGTCGAATCGGGGCTTCGAATATCCGGTCACACCTCTGTCCTTTCCGTGGCAATCAGGGCCAGACGGTGATAGGTTGAATCGAGCCTTACGAAGTGTTTCTCATCTGACTAGATAACGATTCGGTGGCTAGGAGGAAGGTCCCTTTTGCGGCTGAGAGAACCAGCGAAAGGGCACTAGAGTTTGATCTAATGAGGAGGCTTCAATGTTTTAGTTCTGTTAAAAGAGAGGTTAATACTCATTAAGAAAATGGTGCCGTTTAAGCCTTGCTTCAATAGCTTTGAAACGGTGCCGTATTGACCCGTGCCCCGATTGATCCGACCAGAGACCCATTCGAGGTCCGCGCGTTTCATTAATAGGGGTTAATTTGCGTGTTCAGTCCTCCGGTTTTGTGTTGACATTCGATTGAGTCCCTTTCTCTGTTTCTTTTTTTTTATTGCTAATTTTACCTCAAATTTTGAGTGCTATTTCAAATCAGGCCACGTTCAGACGTTGCGTTTTGATCATTGGGATATTTACTAGTTTAGTCCCTAGACATTTGTGCGCGTTTTATTTTAATCCTGGCTTTAGTTAAATTTATTTTATTTATTTATAAAATGGCTTTAATGTTCTTTTTATTCCTATTATATATTTTCATGTTCTCTTACTTATAATCTTAGTAATAATTTTGAAAAATATATATTTTAGTATATGATTTGTTTACTTTAATATTCACTTTTATGTGTGTTTTTTTATTTGAAGATTTACATAGTATTTTTAAATACTCTTATGCATTCTTATTCTCTTGCATACTAATTATTTTAATTTTCTAGTTATATAATGCTTGTTTTAAAATCCTTCTATATACATATTTCGAATTATGTGTTAGGATGGTTATATTTGACATTTTCACGATATTGTGTTCACATATTATTATTCTGTACTCGATACTGCCCTTTTTATTATTGAGTATTGGTTCAAAAAATGTATTTGGAAATAATTTTAAACTTGAGTATTTTATATTTTTCAAAAAATAGGCAATATTTGTGTGTTTAGAAGTTCGAAAGATCGCATCCTATGTTGCTTTTTTGTTCGACTAAATATTCAAATACCCTTCTTCACATGATTTGAAGATCAAAGATGATCTCGATGTCAGAGTATAAAAGCGTCATATCCTAACGTGTTGGGTATGATACTCTTATTCCTTTGAAACGAGTGGATCTTGAAATTCAACTCAGATTTAATAACTTTTTCAGCCTTAAACATTTTCAAGCTTTCAACATTAGGACAACGTTAATCAATTTGGTACCGATTTTGGGTGTCGCAGGGGTGCTAATCCTTCCTCGTACGTAACCGACTCCCGAACCTATTTTCTCGAATATTCGTAGACCAAGACACCGTTTTAGTAAACTAAAATGTTTTATTAAAACAAAGGTGATCCGATCACACCTAACAAAGATCGGTGGCGACTCCCTATTTTTTTTAAAAAAAGTCGACTCCCTTTTTTCAAAAAAATGGTTACGACAAATGTTATTAAAATCTTATAGTCATAACTTACTCAATCACAACCTTACCAAGTGTTTATCACATATTGAGCTCATTACTTATGAGTTTTACATACACACCTATACTAACTCGCATCATAGCCATATCCTTTCACAACTTTAACATCCCGTTGACCACTCGAAATATTAATGGATACTTGGAAAACTTGCTCATAAGTTCCATATATGTATCTAAAGCTACCTCATATCTCATAATACATATAGGCTCGCTTTCGAGCTACTCACGGGCCTGTTCACACAAGCTGTCAGTCAGGACGTAGTTACACAGTGCTGCTCACACAAGTTGTCAGGTATCCGCAACACGTGTCAGGCTATGCATCCACTGGTAGGACGTACAAGTCCAGCACCTGGATCACATAATCGCATATACACACGGGTTCCTAGTGACATGTCACTCGTATCCTATTCTATTTTTAAGGTTCAACCGGGACTTCTCGTTTGTCGAAACTTTGTCGAATACGTCCAAAGAGTCAACCACAATTCATAAAATATTAAAGCATTTAAAACATAAATATAATAATGCATTATTTACATACGAACTTACCTTAGTACAAAAATAGTGAAAATGGACCTAATCGTCAAACACTTTATTTTTCCCCTAATTTAGGTCCGAACTTTGTTTTTCTTGATATATAATAGCAAATTTAACCCATTTAATACTCACATTATTCAATTCAGTCCAAAAATCACATTATGGAAAAATTACATTTTTGCCCTTAACTTTTCAATATTTTACACTTTAGTCCCTAGGCTCGCAAAATGAAATATAGTCAATTTCTTCAAAACCCAAGCCTAGCCAAATCTTTTTCATGCTCATAATAGCCCACATTTTTCATTCATTTACATTTCTACAACATATTTTGCAACTTTTACAAATAGGTCCTTTTAGGCATTTTCTTCAAGAATCACTTGGTAAATGTTATTTATCTAACACCGAACATACATTTTCTACCATCAAACATCAAATTACACAAATATATATCATGGGTAAAATTTTAGGCTTTGACATCTCTTCAAATTAGTCCTTGAAATAGCTAGATTAGGTTGAAACAACTTCAAAAACATAAAAATCATTAAAAACGGGGCAAGAACAGACTTACAATCGAGCTTGGAAGTTGGCCAAACCCTAGCTATGGAGACCTTGAAATTTCTGGCTATGGGGGGACTAATTTGAGAAGATGAACACTTTTATTTTAGTTTTGTTTCTCTTTATTTATGAAATGACCATAATGCCCTTAATGCCAAACTTTGAAATTTCATCTAGCCATGTCCATTTTTTGTCCAACAGTATAATGGTCTAATTACTATTTAAGGACCTCCAATTTAAAATTTCATTTCAAGTAGACACCTCTAGCTTCTAGAACACACATTTTGCATCTATTGTAATTTAGTCCTTTTAACGAAATTAAGTGGCCAAACGTGAAAATTTTCGAACGAAATTTTCATGAAATCATTCCATAAAATTATAGACCATGAAAATATAATAAAAATAAATTTTACTGCATCAGATCTGTGGTCCCGAAACCACTGTTCTGACTAGACCCAAAATCGGGCTATTACAAATCTGCGTGAATGTAGGATAGAGTACAATTGACATGCCAATAAGCTATTTTGGACGCGGTACGGGATTGGTATGAGATGTTGATGATTATTTCTATATATCTTTTGTTCATTGAATATACCGAGGTCTTGCATTTGTTTCAGACTATTGTGTTATGTTACAGTGTTTTTCTGGTGTGTTATAGGTGAGGATGTTACCCTACGGGCTAGACACTTAGTACCGAGATGTGTTATCGGTTGGATTGGCTCGTATGAGTGATTGGTGTGTTCTGGATGGTTAACCGTGTATTCATATTTGTATATCATTCATCGAGCAATGTTTTATTGATCATTGAATGTTATTGAAATGTAGAAATTGAATTGCATTGTTGTTCGAGTATTACTCACCTATTGTGAACTATGAATGACAGGAACTTTGTTTACTAATCTTGTTAATTGAATTATTAGGTTTAATTCGATAAGATTTATCATTTAATTTACGAACTTACTAAGCTCCATAAAAGATTACTCGTGTTATTTGTCTTTCTTTGTAGATTACGTTTTGTGAAAATTGGTAGGTCAGATCAAGTTGAAGAATCACACTATCTAATGATCTTTTGGTAGATTTTGAATTACATTTGGCTCATATGGCATGTAATAGGAGCATTTGATTATGTTTGTAAAGGCTCCTAAGTACTTGTAATATGTGTTTATGTGCATTTGATGTTATGATATGAATAACTAAATAGGGTATGCATTGTTTAATTCCAAGTTTAAGCATAAGTAGGCAAGCATGAAATGGTAAGTTTCACATGATTTAGGTATGGTACGTTTGGATTGAAAGTGGAATTGTGGTGTCATCGTTGACACATTGGTTGGACTTTAGGTTGATTGTTTGGCATGTTTTGAGTGTTATTGAAAGCTCTTTAAAGTCTTTAGAACATGTGCTATTAAATATGTTTAGCTACCTAAGCAATTGGATGTGAAATGGGCAAGTTTTGGGCCATTTTTGGACACACACGGCTTTGGACACGGGCTGTTACATGGTTGTGTGTCACACACGAGCAACCCACACAGGCGTGTGCCCTGAACATGTTAGTTGCATGGTTCATACGGGCTGACACACGGCCTGCGACACGACCGTGTGACCCAAGTTAATGAGTTACACGGATAGACACATGAGTGAGCACACAGGCGGGTGGGGTAGTTACACGGGCGTGTGGATAGCCACACAACCATGTTTGGAGCCACACAGTCTGGGCTCTGTCACACGGCTTGGACACATGGCCGTGTGACCTTTGTATTGAAAGTTTTAGTTTTTCCCTAAACTTTCTAATTTGTTTTGAATTGGTCCCTGATTGTTTCTAAACTATTTTTAGGGCCTCGTAGGCTCGATTTAAGGCCTGTAAATGTATGTTCTACCTCAATATGAATTATTTATGAAATTGTTAATTAATTGGGTAAACTTGATACTATTTGTTATTGAATGTTCTGAGATGTATGGTAATACTCCGTAACCCTAATCCGATGATGGATACGGGTTATGGGTGTTACATGTTGGGTACATGAATTGTGTATGGCATGACTTTGCTAGCAACAGTGGAATTTGTAGCTCAATTAAAGAGTTAATGATATCATCTCATTGGCATTGTGTGGATTGACAAATATGAAACGTGGCCACGAGTTGCTTATTCTCGAACGAGCAATTTATCACAGTCATTTGTTGATAGTGATCATATTAATCATTAAGAAGACACAATGGTGACAATGAGGTAAAATAGGACTGTATTGAATGAACGGGTTTAACTCAAAAGAATCATGGATATCATATGAGGGTAACACACACATGATGAGGTCATTGGATAAAGCAGTTGGATGAATTGCTTTCGTAAAGAGTACACAATAAAAAGTTTTCAATCATGGTACTTCTTGTAGACTGACTCCGTGATTAAGTAATTACGAATTACTGGAATGATGCTTCTAAACATAATTACAATCACTAAAGCCTAATTGTATACGTTCAATTGGTCTCTCCGCTAGCTCAACAAAAGCTTATCAGACTGCATTTGAGTTAGAAGAAAATTCTATGACTTTAGAAATAATTTAATTGAGTCGATTTATTTGATGTGGAATTAAATTAGGTGGTTGAGAGAATTGTTCAACTAGAGAATTTGATTAAAGAATTTTCTTAAAAAATTAATTTGGAAAATCTAACTGATTTTTGGGAAAATTAATTTTGATCAAGTAAAATTAAATTAATCAAATTAATTAAAATTAATATGATATTTTTGGAAATTAATTTTCAAGTCAAACAATTGGCCAAATGGGTAATTGAACTTGAAAATTGGACCTAAGATTGTAAATTGGGCCCGAGAGCCCAAAACCGAGACCAAGACCTAAAAACTAGTCGAACTGGGCTTGGTATGTGAAACTGAGCTGACGATCCAACTGTTGGCTAGACCAGATCAGTCGGGTCATCATTTACTCGGACTGAATCGACAGTAACCAAACTGGCTCGAGGTACTATAAAGGTGTCGCACCTGCATCACGGGACACGGTGGTGCCGACCTGTAACGACAACGCTCTAGTGGTCGGCAGTGGTTGGTCTTCGATGGTTGAGCAGTGAATGAGTTACACCCATACTGGGACTCTACTAGTGAATTTGATTTCATATTAACTACTCCAAAAATAATATTATTTTAATAATTTAATATCAAATTTAATTTAATACTTATCTTAATAGTATTTTATTAATTTAATATTAAAGTAATTATCTTAATATTAAATTTAATTTAATGTTTATCTTGTAGATAAACATTTTACTATTTTAATAAGATTTATATTAAATTTAATCTAATATTTATCTTGATAAATATTATATTAATTTAATATTAAAGTGATTAAGTTTAATCATAGTTGAACTCTCTAAACTCTCCCTATATAAAGAAAGCATTAGGTCATTATTTGACACACATTTGAATTCAAGAGAAAGTTATAGAGAATAAATTCTCTGAAGAGATTATTTCAACAAATTTCTACAGATATTTTTCTGATTTACAACTTGAACTAAAAGTTTAGAGAAATTACGAAATTACCCCACTGGTAATTTTTGTGAAAAATTTTCTGATTCGAAGTGAGCCCACACTCGACAAACATAGAGGATAATGGAGAAAACTACTCGGTCGAAGCTCTCATCTTAGACAAATCGAAAATGTACAATTTTGATTAATGGTTTATTACTTTAGAAATCACAACCAAGATCTTGTTTTGGAAAAAAATTAAAACTGTATTTTCCCTAAATTTATTTTCTGCTGCATTTTTCAAACTCGTTTTTTCCAACAATTCTGCCCCCCACGATTCAAATCTAAGCCCGAGATGGATGAGTTTCTTCCCATTGATGATTTCGGGATATTATAATGGGAACTTTTTAACAAAGTGGTTGGACTATCGACATTTTCAACTGTTTTGGCCTCTCAAATAGGAGGAGATGTTGACGACTGAATGCCTTCATTTGGATTTGAAAATTCCACATATAACTCGAGAAACAGTGATCTATTGTTGATGTGTGTCTGCACCATCACCTCCAAGCCCCTGGCACCTTTGATATCAAAAGCGTTATATCTCATGGGATTGATCGAAGCATAAAACCGGTACTTAATAGACGATACTTTAATTTGGCTGGATCCGACGATTTTTCACCTAATTCTTTTCCAAAGTTCTAGAAACTCTATGTTCTGGTTAAAAGCTAGTCGTGCTATATTCTTCAATAAAAAAACCATGCCATTCTCGGTGTCATGGACCTCACCGTCGTAATAAATAATACCATTAATCCATCCACTCAACTTTAACCAAATTATCTGTCGAAAGAAGTTCGAAACAAAAACATTATACAAAAAATTTAATCTTTTAAATAAATATTAACACAAAAAATCAATGCTTATGTTTACTTTTTATACAAATAGTATCATTGCTCCAACTTATGCCTTCCCCGTGCACTTCTACTTTTCTGAACTTCTTCAAATTTTATTTCCTCCGATTATGCCACTAGAGACTGAAATATGTTACATTTATAGCCCAAGGCATAACCTCTTATTTAATTCTGAAAAAAATTCTCCAGATACTGGGGGATTGAAATTTGTAGAGAAAAAACTCTCCAAGCAAGACTCACTATTAGCAGAAGTACTAAAAGCGCGTCTAGCTGGATGCATTTTAAGTACTTTGCTAACAGTGCGTCCTGCTTGGAGCATTGTTTCTCTACAAATTTCAACCCCCACTATCCGAGACATTTTTTTAGAATCATTTCTGATATCCCAAAATTCCCAGGATATAATTTTAGAACCCATCTTGTCAAAAATAATGTACTGATAAGTATTTAAAACTAGTTTTGCATCCAAATTGAGTACTTCAAGTTTCGATTTTTAATCGATTTGCAAAATAAAATTTGAATATACGATTGGTGTAAATACTAATATTTTAATTATCGAAATTAATAATTATAATTATTATGTTAAAATTTTTATCAATTTAAAACCCAAAACCCTAGCCCTAAGCCTTAAAACCTTAAAAAACCAGAAACCCTAATATAACATAGGGAAAAACGCTTCCAGCTGGAAGCATTTTACTAATGACACTTCTAAAACCAAGTTTAAACTATCATCAATCATTCCATAACACTTCTAAACATTTTTAAGACTCAATATATGTCAAATTAGCATTCAAAAACTTCTTATAACGCTTATTTATATCCATCTAAGGAAGATTATCTCAAGGTACAAAATGATATGAAGCATGCATGACATAGTTTTGGAACCACTTAGTTAATTTACAAAAAAAAAAATCATATGGTTCTAATCCTATGTACATGCCACTGTATTACTAAAATTTAAGTTCTATACACTTCAATCCTTGGTTAATGATGAGATGAGGATGGCTACTTCAAAATATGTCTTCAAAATAGTCTTTACCTATGCGTTCAAAACAACACGTTAAGCTCGAGAAAACTTATTAAGTATTCAAGAATTCATATGTTACCTTTGAATTCAATTAGATAATTCTATGAATAAATAAATATTATTAACATGAATACAAGAATTAAACCAAAGATAAAATACATAGTAACAACTAGGTTAACTAACACATTTTCACTTACCATACTTTCATCACTCACTTATCTTTTATATACCACTCACATTGCCCCTTGCAGACTTGAGTGAACAAGAAGGATATACAGAATGTAATCACAGAGTACACGAGCACAGAACACTAATAGTGTTAGAAAATGAGTACCAAAGTGCTAAATTCATGAGTGTGCTAAGGAATTCCTAATGGCATGCCATCTATATCCCAAAAGTTCAAACTTGTCTACAAGGACTTTAACAATATTATAAATCTAATATTCATCACAAGAAAAAATCAATTTTTCATAATTTTATAGCCACACATAACTTTCCAACATTTTACAATTTAATCATTTTCTTCACACATATAATCACATTAACAATAACCACATTCATTTACCACTTCCTTGAATTATTCAAATACTTATTAAGTTACAAATACTCAAATACATGAAATTAACATTTACATTAGCATATAAATTTCAAAACTAATTAAGTAATAAGAATTTTAAAGTACTTAGTATTCTTACTTAGGCTATGTTTTCTTCAATATTTATCTATTTGTTCCCCCTTGTCTACACTCATTCCATCTCCTTCCTTGTCTTTCTCTTCATTTCGTAGCAATTCCATAAAACATGAGAAATCAGTATAATTATTTCATAACAGTTTCATCCTCAAATAATTGTAATAAACATGATACTACTACTAAATCATGAAAATCTTACCTTAAAACCTTAGTTTCTCACATTATCTAAAATTTCCCTCTCTTCAAACATGAACACTCCACTTCTAGCTTGAAAACTAAGATTGTTAGGCTATGGTAACTTGATTTAGCTAAGATTTTTATGGAAATTTAATGATTTCAAGCTTGGAATGGCCTTTAATAATGAAGAGGGACTAGATTTTAAAAGAAAGAAATGTTTCTTTCTCCCTAATTGTTGGTGAAGTGAAAGAGATAAAGAAGAAGATGTAGGATCTTCTCCATCTTTCCTTTAAAATATCACCATTATAATAATAAAATATAATAATAATAATAATAATAAAATATAAAATAAAATATTATAACTTATTCATAAAAATCTATCCATAATCATTATCTGTTAGCTCTTGATAAAATTATTCTCCATGTCCTCACACATTTCACCACTAATTCAAATTAATCATTTCTTTGACCCCAACACTTTGTAAAATCTTACAATTTAGTCTATAATCTAGATTAATCTTTCTCAATACATCTGTTTTTTAAATTTTCTCCAGTTTCCTACTACCTTCTCCACTAACACTTATAAATCACATTTTATTTATTCTAGAAAGTTTGACTTGTAATTGCTCAAAATAATACTATTATGACCGATGGGTTTTCGAGGATATTACATTTGTCCCCTCCTTAAAAAAACTCATCCTCAAAATTCTCCCTGATACAACAACTGTGGATGTTGTTCTCTCATTACTTCCTCACTTTCCCAAGTACCTTCCTCTATATTCTAATGTCTCTAGAGTATCTTTACCAAAGGAATGTACTTATTCCTAAGCTCATCAACTTCTCAAGTAAGAACCTTGATTGGTTCATCCTCATATGTCATGTTTGGTTGAACCCCAATAGCTTCTAGCATAATAATATACGACGGATCCGATATTTACCTTCTTAACATAACAACATGAAAAATATTGTGGATTTGTAACACCCCTTACCCGTGTTTAACGTCGGAATAGGGTACAAGGCGTTACCTAACTCAAACACATACTAACATACATTTTTGGGTCATAAAAGTTCGTTCAAATTTAAAACTTTTCAAACTTCCTCTTAACGTCCTTAATATGGGCCTATGAGGCCCAAAATACTTAAAAAAAGGTTCGGTACTAAACTAGACACTTTAGAAAACTTTGGAAAATTTCACTAAAAACAGGGGCACACACCTGTGTGGCAAGGGACACGCCCATGTGGGCAGACCATGTGGTCACACACGCCCATGTCCCTAGCCGTGTGGATTTATTTTTCAATTCACACCTACAGGGGTTTTCACACGGCCTGGCACATGCCCGTGTCCATAGCCCATGTCCCTCACACGCCCGTGTCCACGGCCCATGTCCCTCACAAGGCCATGACACGTCCGTGTCTCCGCCCATGTGTATGAACCTTAACATTTTGTTTCTGACGTCATCAGCCCAATAAGGTCACATGGCTTAGGCACACACCCCTGTCCTTAGGCCGTGTGGCGAATTAAATTCCTAAAATCAAGTGCAGACTTCACACGACCTGGGCATATGCCCATGTGTTATGGCCGTGTCATCTACACGGTTGAGACACACGGCCGTGCCTCAGCCTGTGTGGTTACTACCGGACATTCTGTTTTACCAAATTAAGGTGCAAGGGACACACGGCCTGACTACACGTCCATGGGGCAGACCGTCTGTCACACACGGCCTAGACATATGCCCATGTGTCTACCCGTGTGGACAAAAACAAGGCTATTTACCAAGCCCTTTTGCCACCCTTACTTGCACTAACATAAACCACATCAAATAACCTACTCATTCATGCATTAATATGCCAAATACTCAACCATGCAATTTGCATAATCATGAAAAACATAATCATTTTCATATATCAATAATAAGTAATAGCCATCATCCATGGCCTTATACAAAATAAATCAATCTTCAAGACAAGCCAACACCTTTGGCCAAAACAATATGACACTTTACAAAGAACAAGTCTCTATACATGCCATACTCAAAATGAAAAATCTAACTATACCAAATGTTCAGATTGATAGTGTGATTGAGCCTCAGATGTCCTTTGATCCCTGAGCTAGCTTGGCGATACTATAAGAAAATGAAAAGGAAAGGGAGTAAGTATAAAGCTTACTAAGTTTCATGTAAATAATTAACAACAATTACCATGCATTATATACTCATAGCATGTTATAAACTTGCACAAAATTCTCGAATGATTAAAGGCATAACTTACTCATTTTCATCATTACTAATCATACAACATAAATCGAGCTCATTTTTCATAAATTTTGTGTAGGTACCTGTATCACTTACAACATAGTCATAACTTTTCTTAATTTTGACACAAGCTTTAAATTACCCGTTGAACCAGTTGGAATACCAAAAGATACTCGACAAGCCTCACACAAGAGGGTACGATGCTGATGCCATGTCTCAGACATGGTCTTACACTGGCTCAAATATCGAGGCTGATGCCATGTCCCAGACATGGTCCTACACTAGCTCTCGTCTCAATGCCGATGCCATGTCCCAGACATGGTCTTACAGTGGCTCTCGTATTGTGGCCGATGCCATGTCCCAGACATGGTCTTACACTAGCACACATATCAACGCTGATGCCATGTCCCAGACATGGTCTTACACTAGCGCACATATCGCTCAAATGTCATGGCTTGGATATCCAATCTATTACTAAGGTTCAACCGGGAGGATATCACATCAACTTTCGTCATGTATATTCATAGAAATAATCAAACATTTTATGCAATATCAATTGTTTAATGCATAAATACAATAACATTGTATTATTTACGTACAACTTACCTCAGTATACAAAATATGGGCGACTAGTTCGATTTAGTCCACTATCTTGGTTTTCCCCCAGTCTAAGTCCGGATCCCATTTTTCTTGATCTATAATGAAAAAATTTACTCATTTAATCACCACATTAATCAAAACATTTCAAAATTCTTACTTTGGCAAAATTAACCGTTTTGCCCTTAGACTTTCACAAAATTACGATTTTGCCCCTAGGCTCGTAAAATGATTTTCATCAAATTTCCTCATTAACCAAGCTTGGCCGAATCTTTATTACTCTTATAGCAACTCAGAATACCAATTATTTCACACATTTACTACTAATTCTATAACTTTTACAAAATAGTCCTATTAGGTACTTTCATGAAAACTCCTTTCACAAAAGTTGTTTATTTAACAACCAAGATTCATTTTCTTCCATAAAAATTTAGAAAACAACATTAATCCTCTCATGTTTAAACCTTATACTTTCAACCATAGTGCAAAATAGTCCCCTCATTAGCTAGATTAAGCGACAAGGGTTCCAAAAACACAAAAATCAACAAAATGACCATCAAAATGTCTTACTTGCACGGGTTGTAAGCTGCTGAAAATTTCAAGCTTTCAAAACCCCTATTTTACTGATATGTTCATTGGAGAGGAGGATGAATGAAAAAGATGAAGCTTTCTCTTTTTTTTTTTTTTTATGATTATTCTATCAATTAAGTCACCTAATGCCACCAAACTTTGACCAATTTCATTTCTTTGTCCCTATGGCCGGCCATCACCCTCTAAAAGGCCTATTTGCACATTAAGGACCTTTAATTTAAGTTTCTCAAGCTATTTAACACCTTTAGCTTGTAAAACAACACTTTCGCAATTTATGCGATTTAGTCCTTTTTCGAAATTAAGCATGAAATCACTAAAATTAAGTCCCCAAAATTTCCATGCACTCATATATCATGCTATAACACATAAACTAATATTAAAAATAATTCCTTCGGCCTCAGCTTAGTGGTTCCGAAACCATTGTTCTGACTAGCCCCAAAATCGGGCTGTTATAGGATTCTATTCCCAAGTAAGACTATCGCGAGTGGAGAATGTTTCAAAAACATGCTTCTACATCAATTAATCAATGAGCATTCTCTGTTTCTTCTTTTATTCTATTATTTATATTTCTTTCTTTAACTTTTTAATTGAATATTTGTGTAAATATTCGAATAAATTTGTGCTTTATAAATATCTTGCATGATTTTATTGTTTAATCTAATTAATTTATTAAGTAAATAATTATCTAAATTTGGGTATTTATTCTAGAGACTTAGTATACTACGATGATGACCCTAGTAGAATATTTAGACCGGTGAGACCGTAATAGAATTCGTGTGCCTAGGTGAGACTGAAAGGGTATCTTAGGTGGTAATCCATAGTGAAGATGAGACAGGAAGGGTATTCCTGGCTAAGGGTGATAAGTACTTAATTAAAGGTAATTATTGATTTAGTTAATAATTAGGTAACACAATTGGATCTAGGCTAGAGTAGCTCGCGTAGTTGAAACTAGGAATAGGAGAAGGCAATTGTAACATCCCTTACCCGTATTAGACGCCAGAACAGGGTACGGGGCGTTACCAGACTTATACACAAACATTTAAGCAATACCGAGACATGACTTTCCACTCAACAATAAAACTTTTCATAACATGATCGTTGTTTTCGCGATGTCAAAGTCTTAAAATTTATATAAAGAATGATCGAACCTGGAAACTAACTATGATAATGATTTGAGGCAAGCACACCTATCGAAAATTAGTATAGTTAAGGCAAGACCAGGATGTCGAATCCCAAAGGAACCAAAAGTACTAATACTAACCCTCTTTCTATTATCTAGCCTAAGAATTAAATGAATTTTTATCTAGTCTAAAATTAACTAACAACTAAACTAAAGACTCTAAGACAAGGAAGAATGAAATTGGGAAAATAATTTGGAAGAAGAACCAATTGATTAAGACGACACCCAAGGAAGAATCCACCTAGACTTCACTTGTTATCTAACTCTGAACTAGACGATTTATTCATTTGACTTGATCCATAAGATTCCCTAAGTTATATTAATCCTCTCTCGAGGCGACTAACGTCTAACCCTAGGTTGATTAATTGAAATCTCTTTCTAATTAAAACCCCTAGAATCGTATTAACTCGATCTATGGACTCCCATATTAGGTTTCACCCTAATCTAGAAAAATCTAGTCACCCTATCTCTAGGCGCGCGATCAACTCCGCTTAATTATACTGGATCTACTCTTAGGCAGGGACTTTTGCTCCTACACCTAAGCACATCATACATGAATTAATATCCCGAAAATATCAACACAAGAGTTAAGAACACATAATTAAGAACAAGTCAAATATTTATCATATAGTTCAGTAAACGATAACAAGATTCATCTTAGGTTTCATCCCCTTCAGGTATCTGAGGGTTTAGTTCATAATAATAAAATAAAACATCTCAAAAGAAAAGATAAAACAAAACATAAGAAATCCCTAAAACCCTTTGAAGGAATTGAAGGAGAGATCCTCCGTCTTGAGTACAATTCCGGCTTCTTGAGATGAATCAACTGGCTATCTTTGAGTAAATCTCCACATTCGCCTTCTTTTGTGACAGCGCCCACGACTAAAGCCCTAAGTTCCCCCGACAAAAGCCCTGGCAGAAGGCTTCTACCGAACTCCCCGTTTAAGTTGCCCCCTAGGGTGTTTATATAGGCTTTGAAATGCCTTACTTGGTCCCTAAGTATCCTAATCCAAGTGGAATTCCTACTAGGGTGTTTAAATAGACTTTGGAATGTGTTTCTTTGCCTCCAAGTATCCTATTTCGAGTAAAACTCCTCTTGGCCGCGGCAGGGACACGCCCATGGCACACGCCCGTGTAAGTCGTGGCTAGGCCTTGTACGAGGATATTGAATGAGGCACGACCGTGTGGATTGGGCCCAAGCCGTGTGGATTTCGTGATATGGCCCATTAACTTCATCTTTTGGGCCCGTTTTCCGTTCTTTTCGTCATCCGGTGCTCTCCTGAGTATAAAACATGAAAATAAAGGATTAAGAGCACCAAATTACACAATTCAAGGCTTAAATCATGCAAAAGCATGCTAAATGTCGGCTTAAAATATGTTACTTTTGCGGTTTATCAAATACCCCCACACTTAAGCTTTTGCTTATCCTCAAGCAAAATTATCAAGTCATAATTGAAACAAACTTCCTCTATCCATAAAATTTATCAATAATGTTTCATCATAATTCAAATATAATTCATACATGGATAATTTAAATAGAAGGGTCTTAAAGATTCAAACAATCAAAGTCATACATTTGTAGCACAAAACATATGTGTTTCTCCTCATCTAAATAATTACCTCTGATTCAAAATTGACAAGAATTGACATCCTCACTAAAGATTCCTTCAAATCACTCCAGGTGTTTAAGGCTCAAGAAAAAGCACTCACAAGTCAAACCTGAAAAGTTAATCCCATAGGCTTGCATGAAAATCAAATCTCCACCACTATAAAATAAGATGATACACAAATCAAAAGGTCTTTAACAGGGTTGTAATGGGGCTTGGGTTAAAGATGTAGATATAGGTTGAATTAGAGGGTTAGAATCGAGATTGAATTGACAGTTTACCTAACTAGAAAAATGAACTAATCAATTGAAAACTAACAATACAAGCTTTAAGATTTGAAATGTAAGCTCACTTAGTAGAACTAATAATGAATGTACTTCATTTTTTTAAGAACAAGTCAATACATAAAAAAGGATGAATTTACTACTTGAAATAAAAATCATAGTTAGGCAACTGATCAAATCAAATCTCGACAAAAAGGTAGTCAAAGGAAATGGTGATAACAAATACAAAGGGTTTTGGGTTAATATTAGTAGGTGAGTTAATAAAAAAGGGTTGTTAGGATCAAAAGGGGTTCACTAGGGGTTAATTATGAAGGTAAGCTTTTTAGTGGAGTGAGTGGGTTAAATCCTAAGTGCCTTTATCATCTCTGTATATCAAATCAAAGGTGTGGTCTCGACGTGTATAATCAATGCAAGTTCTAGAATAACAGATCAATGATGACACACTCATAATCAAAAAATGAGCACGAAAAAGAATATATGCTCTAATAGGCTCAAAGTCTCACAAAAATTATGGGTGTTTGATATCAACCTCGTAAATTTCAAACTTCAAGGTAATAATTAGATTCAGGTAGACAACTTAAAAATTTTTAATTTTTGAAAAATAGACTTATCATGCTTGATTCTCTAGTATCCTTCAAATTTAATCATCAATGCACAATTATCAATGACTTAATCCAAAACACATCAATAAAAATCATCAATCAGGAAATTTCATTTAATCATAATATGAGAAACTTACTTTAAAATAAGGCATGATTCAGGGATTTGAGAATAATGAAGAAAGTTAGGCACTTTCTCGAAATAACTATTCACCCCCCACACTTAAGATGTACATTGTCCTCAATGTGCAAAGATAGATAATAGCAAAATAATAATGAAATCAAAGATAGGGAGAGAAGTGAAACTTCCTGAATTTTGGATGGAATTAATGCGAAGAATTCGAATAGGATTGGAGGTGAACGTGGGGAAGCGCCTCGAACCATTTGAGATTGAATCCTTGAAGCAGCCGTCCTGATTTTATTGTATCCTAAGCTAAATCTAAATAGCACAAAAAATAAGAAGAAAATAATAAAGGAAAAAAATAGAAATAAAAATAAAAATAAAAATAGGAATAAAAGTAAATAATTCAATAGAGATACAGTCCACGCCCATGTGCCTACCCGTGGTGTCCACACGGCCATGGCCACGGCCGTATGCAAGGCCGTGTGGGTATGGAAACCTACGCCTAAATACGAAAAGAAATAAAACCAAACTAATTAGTACAGTTACTGCTCAGGTTGCCTCCCGAGAAGCGCTCGTTTAAAGTCTTGAGCTAGACTTACCTGTTATTCGCACAATCATGGTGGTTTAAGGAGGTGAAAATTCTTTCTCATGCGATCACTTCGGTTATTGATATAAAGTTTAAGTCGAGTAGTGTTTACCTTAAGGGTGCTGATTTTAGGACTAGTTACCTCGACTGTTCCATCTGGGAAGATTTTGAGTACCTGACCTTCTATCTTAAGCTGGGTTGTCCCATCATTAAGTTCGTCGTAGAGTTGCCTCGTTTTTGCTTCGTGTGTTTTTAGTCTCTCCTTGAAGTGTGTCTTCCATTCGTCTAGTTCATCGATCCAAAGCCTTCGTTCCTCATGAATTTCTTCTTTATCGACACGAGGTCTAGGATCTGGCATCTGCAAAAGAGCTTCAAGAAACGGCAAGTTAATATGAAATTTCTTTGAAAGTTTAAGAGACTTACTGAGTTGTTCCTCTGTGTGGTTTTTCTTTGTCACATCAGGGTATGGCACACGGGATTGGTACTCTGTAATTACCGGGTTTGGTAAATCATAGCTTACCCCAACCTTACCTTCACTTACCACAGGCTCTTGCCTTGGGTCAGATTCCACTAACCTTTCACTGTCTTGAGCTGTTATGGCTTGAATTTGCTCCTTTGGGTTAGTCTCGGTGTTGCTAGGTAGGCTTCCTTGTGGTCTTTCAAAGATCTGCTTAGCAAGTTGCCCGATTTGATCCTTGAGCTCTTGTGTCAATGCCTCAAGTTTTGTTTCTATATTTGGGAAACGTGTTTCTATATTTTGGAAACATATTTCTGAGGCTGCTATGAATTTTGTCAGCATCTCTTCAAGGTTCGACTCTTCTTCCTGTTGGTGAGGTGGTTGTTGGAAATCTGGAGGAAGTTCCGATCTTTGGCTACTTTGATCATCCCGCGGGAAATTGGGATGGTACCTCCAACCTGCATTATAAGTGTTATCATAAAAATTATTTTGAGGTCTAGAATAGTTACCCATATAGTGGACTTGTTCGTTCTCCATGCCATATCCGTAGGGTGGGTACTCAGGAATCGTCACGCCTCCTAGATTTCAGTCATATTGCATTATTGGGTGTAACTGCGAGAGACTATACAAACCATCAAACTTTTTATTCATCATCTCTAGCTGGTTAGATAACCTGGTGACCACGTCGAGGTTGAAGACACTGGCTGCTTTAGTAGGAATTGTCCTCATGACTTGTCACTGATAATTATTCAGTGCCATCTTCTCTATAAACTAAAATTATCTATCAAAAGCAAATAGAGGAAAAATTAGCAAAGTAAAAAAATAAAAATAATAATGAAAATAAATTGCAATAAAAAAAATGGCTAAAGTAATAAAAATTAAGCTTTCTTAATATTTTAGTTCCCTGGCAAAGGCGCCAAAAGCTTGATCGTTTTTTCGTGATGTCAAAGTCTTAAAATTTATATAAAGAATGATCGAACCTGGAAACTAACTATGACAATGATTTGAGGCAAGCCCACCTATCGAAAAGTAGTATAGTTAAGGCAAGACCGAAATGTCGAATCCCAAAGGAACCAAAAGTACTAATACTAACTCTTTTTCTATTATCTAGCCTAAGAATTAAATGAATTTTTATCTAGCCTAAAATTAACTAATAACTAAACTAAAGACCCTGAGACAAAGAAAAATGAAATTGGGAAAATAATTTGGAAGAAGATCCAATTGATTAAGACGACACTCAAGGAGGAATCCACCTAGACTTCACTTGTTATCTAACTCTGAACCAGACGATTTATTCATTTGACTTGATCCGTAAGATTCCCTAAGTTATATTAATCCCTCTCTCGAGGCGACTAATGTCTAACCCTAGATTGATTAATTGAAATCTCTTTCTAATTAAAACCCCTAGAATCGCATTAACTCGATCTATAGACTCCCATATTAGATTTCACCCTAATCCGGCAAAATCTCGTCACCCTATCCCTAGGCGTGCGATCAACTCCGCTTAATTTTGCTGGATCTACTCTTAGGCAGGGACTTTTGCTCCTCCACCTAAGCACATCATACTTGAATTAATATCCCGGAAATATCAACACAAGAATTAAGAACACATAATTAAGAACAAGTCAAATATTTATCATATAGTTCAGCAAACAATAACAAGATTCATCTTAGGTTTCATCCCCATCAGGTATCTGAGGGTTTAGTTCATAATAATGAAAGAAAACATCTCAAAAGAAAAGATAAAACAAAACATAAGAAATCCCTAAAAGCCCTTGAAGGAATTGAAGGAGAGATCCTCCGTCTTGAGTATAATTCCGGCTTCTTGAGATGAATCAACTGGCTATCTTCAAGTAAATCTCCACAATTCTGCCTTCTTTGGCCTAGCTTGACGCCCCCTGACTAAAGCCCTGGGTTCCACCGACAAAAGCCCTGGCAGAAGGCTTCTACCGAACTCTCCGCCTAAGTTGCCCCCTAGGGTGTTTATATAGGCTTTGAAATGCCTTACTTAGTCCCTAAGTATCCTAATCCAAGTGGAATTCCTACTAGGGTGTTTAAATAGACTTTGGAATGTGTTTCTTTGCCTCCAAGTATCCTATTCCAAGTGAAACTCCTCTTGGCTGCGGCAGGGACACGCCCATGGCACACGCCCGTGTAAGTTGTGGCCAGGCCGTGTTCAAGGCTGTTGAATGAGGCACGGCCATGTGGATTGGGCCCAGGCCGTGTAGATTTCGTGATATGGCCCATTTACTCTGTTTTGGGCTCGTTTTCCATTCTTTTCGTTATCCGGTGCTCTCCTGAGTATAAAACATGAAAACAAAGGATTAAGAGCACCAAATTACACAATTCAAGGCTTAAATCATCCAAAAGCATGCTAAATATGGGCTTAAAATATGTTACTTTTGCGGTTTATCATAACACCTCTTAAACAAGCCTACGAGGCTTAAAACACACATTAGGAATGGTTCAGGATCAAATCGAACTCTTTTAAAGATCTCTAGAAAAACTTAGAAAATTTTCATCAAACAGTCCACACGCCCTTGTGGAGGAAGGAACACGCATGTGTGGAACTCCACATGCCCGTGTTCCACACCGTGTGGATTTATTTCTCATTTCGAACCTACAGGTTTTTCACACGGCCGGACACATGCCCATGTCCATAGCCCGTGTCCCTCCCACAGCCACGACACGCCCGTGTCTTAGCCCGTATGTGAAAACCTTAACATTTTGTTTCTGACGTCATCATCCTATTAAGGTCACATGGCCAAGGCACACGCCCGTGTCCTTAGACCGTGTGGCGAATTAAATTCCTAAATTCAGGTGCAGACTTCACACGACCCGAGCACATACCCGTGTCTTAGGCCGTGTCTCCCACACAATTGAGACACACGGCCGTGTCTCTGCCCGTGTGTTTACTACTAAGCATACTGACTTGCCAACTTAGCATGCAAGGGGACACACGCCCGTGTGTCTACCCATGTGGAAAAGAACAAGACTATTTGCCAAACTCTTTCTATCACCCCAACTCATACAAACATAAATCACATCAAACCATCAACTCATTCATGCATAATTAAACCAAGTAAATCAACCGTACATCTTGCTCACTCATGAATAACCTTATCATTTCATAGACTAATAAGAAAGAGTCATCAACTATGGCCTTATACAAAAGAATTCATCTTTGAATGAGCCAACACATTTGGCCAAAACAATATGACATTCAACTAAGTCTAATCCCTATACATGCCATACTAAAAATACTAAATTTAACTATACCAAGATGTGCTGATAGTGTGGCTGATCCTCTGATTATCTCCGTATCCCGAGCTGGCTCTTCGATACTATAAAACAAGGGAAAAGAGAAGGGAGTAAGCTTTAAACTTAATAAGTCTATATGTAAACAATAAGCATCATACCACATACTAATCAAAACATTACATACTAAGTAAAAACAATTCATATCCTCATAATCATGCTTACTCATTTCAAACCTTACCACATCCCAAACACAAATCATAAACATTGGTCACATTTAATTGTAATTATACCCTACACTTATCACCACAAAACCACATGTAATTTCACTTAGACAAGTTTCTTGATGAACACTTCGGAATAATGTTAGATACTCGGTGGTTTCGTACACAACCCACTATTTAAATATCAACAAGGTGGTATCCCACACAGCCCACCAATAATTACATGTCTACGGTGGTATCGCACACAGCCCACCAATGACAATAAATATGATGGTATCGCACATAGCCCATCGTTAATAAATAACAAGGTGGTATCGTACACAGTCCACCAACAAGCATATGTTCACGGATATTTACCCACACCCATTTTCCTATTCCGAAGGTTCATCCGAGAATTTCCTCATTTTTTACCATTTTTAATAGATCTCAACAATAATCATTCGCATTCACACAATGCATTAATAAGTAAAACATACGCAATAAGGATGTATCGTTTACACATAAACTTACCTCGATGCAAAATAGGTCAATTTGCAGTTTAGTTCGTAACATTGCCTTTTCCTCGGTCAAGGTTGATTCCACGTTCTTCTCATTCTATAATGACATATTTAACTTATTAGATACTCACATTGATCAATTTACTCTAACCTTCTTATTTTGACAAAATTTACCATTTTACCCCTAGTCCTTTACAAAATTACGATTTTGCCCCTAGGCCCGTAAAATGAAATGTGTTCATTTTTCACACACCTAAGCCTAGTCGATTCATATTCCCTCTCATAAAAATTCAAGATTTAAATTGTTACACACATTTACTACCTATTTTATAACCTTTACAAAAATGTCCTTTTAGGTGTTTTCATGGAAACATCTTTCACAAAAGTTGTTTATTTAACAACCACAATTCATTTTCTTTCCTAAAAACTCAGAAAATAACATAAAACACTCTCATGAAAAAACCCTAAAATTTAAACTATTTTGCAAAACAGTCCCCTCATTAGCTAGCTTAAGCTTTAGGGGTCCCCAAAGTACAAATATTATCAAGAAAAACCACCAAAATCACTTACTTGTAAAGGTTGAAGTTGCTGAAAATTTTCAAGCTTCTAAACCCCTTCTCTTGATGATATTTTTGGTGGAAGAAGAAGTGAAAATGGGAAAAGATGATAGCTTCTTTATTTTATCTTATTTTATTCAATTAAGTCACCAAAACCCACCTAACCATTGACCAATTTGATTTTCTTGTCCCCATGGCCGACTAGCACCTTTAGAAAGGCCTAATTGCATTTTAAGGACCTCCAATTTAAGGTTTGCTAGCTATTTAACACCTCTAGCTTGTAAAATGAAACTTTCGCACTTTATGCGATTTAGTCCCTTTTCGCAATTAAGCATGCAATCACCAAAATTTTCATGCACTCATATAATCATGCTATAACACATAAAATAATATTAAAAATAATTTCTCCGACTTCGAATTAGTGGATCCGAAACCACTATTCTGACTAGCCCCAAAATCAGGTTGTTACACCAATAACTTAGCTTAGGTTTAGTTTTAGTTAATTAATTTTATTATTGTTATTTAAGTTTAATTTAATTATTTAATTATCATTTTTTGAAATTCACATTACTAATTCGTGAATTAATTAGATTACTAATTATTTTTGGTAATTAACTTAATAATAATTTTCTTCAAATAGCAATCCCTTGGGTACGATCCTCGAAATACTTACCAAGTGTTTTGTTGTAAACTAATTATATTATAATTTGACTTGTTCGCTTGCAGATTCTGCACTTAACTTTATATCTTTTATTTGCACAATTTATGCCCTCAACGTTTGCACGTCGAGAGGCGGTCACTCGTGATCGTGTAACCACCACCAACTGGGAGTTAGTTATACTTCAACCTATGATCGTATAACCATTGTGAACTGGGAGCTTAAGTTGCAATGTGACATCTTCTAAGATGATGATGCACTCCCTACACGGCACATGAAATGTGTGGGTCTTAAAGCGCCATCGCATCACCGTGAACTTAAACATACCTTAAAACTATCACAATTTCTCCCTAAAACACAAATACAAATAAATCTTTCTCCCTAAATTACCAACACCTAACAAAAAAAAAATAATTTTTGAAAGGAAGAAATAGCATCTTGTTAGAAGCGTTTTCTGTTTGTCTCTCCAAAATCGGCCTATATCTCTAAATTTGGGGAAAAAAAGAGTCTAAATCCCTAATTAACTTTTAAAAACAACCTTTTTATCTAACTTCCCTTTATATCCTCTATTCTATTTATTTTTCTTTTCTTTTTAGCTATTAGGAATGCTAATAAATTTTAAGGTAAACTACAAAAATTGTCACTTTTGTTTGCCTCAGATTATATTTTAGTCACTTATGTTTGAAATGCTACATTTTAGTCACTTACGTTATCGTTTTGTTACGAAGTGGTCACTCTAAATTGAAACTCTATTACCTCCCTAACGGCGGTCCTACGTGGCAGTCCAAATGGGTTTTAAATGTTAACTTGGATGTCCTACGTGGTAGTCCAAATTAAATTTATGTAATTAAAAATCTATTTTCATCCCAGCAACTGGATATCCAAGTTGGCATTTAAAACCCATTTGGACTATCACGTAGGACCACCGTTAGGGAGGTAACGAAGTTTAACATAGAGTGACCACTTCGTAACAAAAAGATAACGTAAGTGGCTAAAATGTAACATTTCAAACATAAGTGACTAACATGTAATCTGATGCAAACAAAAGTGACTATATTTGTAGTTTACCCTAAATTTTAGGGATTAATAGTTAGAGTTGAATTGAAGTTAGGCAAAAAAAAAAAAGCTTTTTTATTTATTTATGAATTTCAGGTATCTCAAATTTAGTGATTTTTTTTATCAAAATAATAATTATACAAACGGGATGAGTTGTAAATTAATTACAAAAATAAGGTGTTTTCATCAATAAAATTGGGTGTCGAGGCAACACCCGTTTTTCTCTACTCACTTTTGGCTTTTACTTTTTTAACTTGGGTAGTTGTGGTATAATTTTGAAATTCTTACCTCTAATTTATGGAAATTAGAAGTTAGTCCTTTTATTATCATTTATCATAATTTGATCTTTGTATGTTTTCGAATTTAAAAAGTTAGTCAAATTATTTAATACTATTAAACTTAATCATCAAATTACGTACTTCAAGATCAACTGTTTATCAAATTCATATGCAAAGGATTAATAAGATTATCAATTCAATAATTTATATGTGGCCAATTAGAAAATTTCGATAATTTTATGTTTTTATGTTTTCTCATGTTTTAATTATTTTTCTGTATGATATATGTTTTCTATAATCATACAATGTCTAGTATTGCTAAATTTGTTTTAAAGATCTTATTATGAATTTTTATCTCTTTACTTTATAAAAAAGTTGAGAAATTAATCTTTTTACTTTAATTTGTTAAAATTTATTCCTTGTACATTATTAAAACTAATCCAATTGTTGATAAAAACACATAAACTTAAACCATTAATTCTTTTCTAATTTATCACATATAAATTATTGAATTGATGATTTTATTAATTATGACAATAAAAGTAGTAACTTCTAAAGTATACAATTCAAAATTATATTACAACCGCTTCAAATTAAAAAAAAAAAAAAAAAAAAAAAAAAAAAAACACTAAAAAGTGAAGAGGGGAAAAGGGGTGCGCGGACAAATTGACTTGTCCCTTTTTCTATTAAAATATTATTTTTTATAATTGATGTAGCCTCATAGATTGATGGCACCTAATTTTAGTCTAGAATTAATAACCTATCTCATTTTTTTTAATTAATTTTTTTGTATTATTTTGATAAAAACCCCCAAATTTAGAATATTGCGAAGAAAGTAAAATTCTTCAATTCTTTTGCTTTTCCTATACTGTAAATTAATTTTGACGTGGGAATCGTTAAATTTGACGTTTCTTTTTTTGGACAGGCAATTTGCAGAAAATGTCCGAGACCATGGATTAGTTTGAGAAGTAGTTTGTGACTATGGAAGTTATTTATTGGAGGGTGCTATGGCTGGTTCTACCAGAGGGCGAGGTTAACAGCTTAATGCAGCAAGCGGCTAATGATTACGGCTTAGAGGGCTCAGTGGGGTTGCCGCAGCCAGTAGCTCATGCCGTGCCAACCAAGACACAGGAGAAGGTTGATGAGGACGATTTGTCAAGGCGAGTGGTTAAAATAAAAATGTTGGAATCCATTTGAATGGGCTTCTATATATAATAAACAACGATACTTAGGATTATTAACTGCTACTTAATGATCTTATTCTATGTTTATATTTATTTGACTGAATTGGGTTTTGGTTTTGATTCTATAATTCCCAACAAGAAATAAATCTCGTGTGATTTATCTTTGGTGTTTGGTAGCCAATCAAATCTGAAATTTGAGATAATAAGAAATAATTATAGTGTATATAATGTGCAATACACAGTTTTACATTCAATAAATTTTGTATGTAAATATCTCAATTCATGATATTCTCTAGTGTTTTCCCAAGGCTACTCAAGGTAGAATTGTGGATTAATCATTGGCAACATAGGCCGGAAATTGCATATTAAAACTCAAACAAACACTTCAATAAAACCAAACCTAGTTAAATTTTATAGTACTCCAGCTTTTTTTTTTAAGTACTCGTGCTCGATATTCATACTCAATACATGTTTAAATATAATTACGAAGATATAGCTCTTTAAAAATTTTCTAAATACATGAAAAACTTCAAAAAAAAAAAATTGAACATGCTCGTGGCGGATGCATATAAATATCCAACACTTGCACCAAATAACAAAAGGTCAAAACCCGAAAACTTTGGGTGCTAACTCTAACAAAGGATCCAAAGCATTGGGAGCAAACTTCCTAGCAAATAGAAAACAAAGGGAAGTTGGCTGGCCATTATAAAGACATGCTTGACCTTCAAAGATTTTCTGAAAGAAAGCTTCAGTCATATCATCCTTGCCGAAAGTGGCAGGATGAGCGCCACCCCTTGACCAGTCGGTCCATGTAAGGGTCCGGTTGGCTAAGAGATGAGGCACTTGGATGGTTAACATTGTGGTGAAATAGTGCTCGTCCACATAACAAGCTGGCTGGCAAAACTCCTTGAACTTTGGATAATATTTGTTGTCCTCAATTATGTTAATCGCGAGCATCCTGTTAACTTCAAACCATTGAGACCCTTTGCGCCATTGACCCAGTGTGACCTCCGGTTCCATGCGGGAATCGTAGCGGCCTCTCCCGTAAGGTCCGGGATCGTCGTACGATTCCATAAAACTGTGGTTTGATCTCGAGATGTAGTGATAGATTACGCTGAAATTGTAGAGAGGAATGCAAGACTCAGATAAGAGAATAAACCATTCATTGGAGATATCGAGCAATGCATTAGCAAGGAGTCTTCTCTCAGCCTCGCACATACTCATCTTTCCCCACTCCACCATCTGCAAAGGAAAACAAAAATAATTAAACCACCATTTTCAGAAAACAACTTGCTCCTATTAGGCCTAATAACATATTCGGATTTGGGTGTGACCCATCTCCGATAAGAGTTGAATACGAGTTTTTTTTTCTCTAAAAAAAAGTCTGCGCGAGGCAAAAAAAAAAAAAAAAAAACTTAAGAATCAAGAAGCTTCTCGGTTCTCATTGCCAATGGTAATTAGAACTGCCTTCCTCGTTTAAGCACTCAAAATTATTAAAACTTAACATACAAAAATGTACAATATGTTTGGTGAAATTGTATATATATATTTTAACATATTTATTTCTTACAATATTTTCGATTTTGATGCCAACATTTTTCATTAATTCCATCAAATAATTTGATATAATTTATTTTTATAAGCATATAATGATGGGATATAAATCCTAGTATTTTTTGTATAGTTGGACAAACATTATCTTTTTCTCTTTTATTTTTATTTTTATTAAATGAGCAAAGAATTGTCCAAAATGTCACATGTCACATTTTTAAATATAATAAATTACATTAAAATACTTGACAGAATTAATGAAAAAAATTAAGCCTAAAATTAAAATTACATATTTAAATAAAAAGTAAAGACAATCAAGTAGAAGGAATAAACCTAAAAAGAATTGCTCAGTACAAGAACCCTTTATAGAATTTTCTTCCAAATAGAGAAATCCATGCATTTCCTCAAAGTAATCGTATTTCCCACACATATTTCAACATTCATAGGGATATGATGATTCACCAAAATATGAATATATCCTTGTAATGAAATTTATGTTCAGAAGAAAAAGAAAAAAAGAGAAAGAAGTTAATATGAAAGATTGGGTAATAATACCTGACTTGGGATTTGTCTCCTGTGGAAAGCAGATAATTGAGGATAGCCAGAAATATAAGATGGCAAAGCATGGACATATATGGAGCAATGCCTTTCATTTCCCTTGAAAAACCTGTCCCAAAGAGGAGCCAAGGGCAATGGCCCCTTAGTCAAGAACATGAAGGCAATCTTGGGGACTCTCAAAAAGGGATATTGCTTGATTTTAGGAACAAATGAAGCTCTCCAAAGCAGTTCATTGTCATTGATTGAATGCCACAAGTTTGTTGGAGGCCTAATCCATCTTTCTATGGTATGAACCTCTTCAAACCATGGGCGAAAAGTGGATGGTGCTACTGTTTGCTGGAAGATGAAAAACCGAAGAGAATACATACAGATGATCGACAATCCAATGGCCAACACCGCGAACAACAAACAAAACATGAGGAGTCTCAATGGCAATGTCCTAGAGATGCTTGTTCTGATTGCAGATGCCTGGTCTTTACCTTCCTCAATTGCCATCATCCTTGCCTGCATCTTTATTCCCTCAAACTTATATCAGTCCAGCTTTTCTGGGTTTGTTTTTTCCTTTAAAAAACCAAACCAGGAAACACCCTTTTTAAAGATCAGAACATCTGCAAACGCATCATATATAGATCACTGATATAAATATGCAAAAGTATATCAGTTTCTGTAAATTGGGTATTTGAAAAAACCAAGGTAAATACATATGGCAACAATGGAAGATATTGTTATTAATGTAATCAAACAGCAAAAAGGAAAGGAAAAAAAAGTGCAATGAAAAGTGAAACCTCGGATTTGGTAACAAGTAGAATTTCCGTCTGCTGTTGTCTTTTCTGAGTATTAGAATTGAGATTGTGTGTGTGTTTGTGTTATGTTTGAAGCTTGTGCTGCAATGTCCGTCATTCTTCTGGGTCTAGGGGACTTGTTCTTAGAAGATGAAATCAAAAACTTATGGTTAGTCTCTAACTCTGAACCTATTCTCTCGTTGAATCTCAACTGATTTCTCAGACAAATTTTTTGGAATTTTAGTTTTAAAAATGGACTTTTATTTATTACATATAAATGAGTTTTATTCAATAAATAAATAAATGAAATGCCACTTGAAAGGAAAGAAGAAGATTAGAAGAAGAGGGCTTAGTATTCATGGGTGCATGGACCGCCAAAATAGAACTTTACGAACCAAAATACTATCATTGGACAAGCAAGTAAATTTCAATTTTTTAAAAAATGTTCTTTTAACTTATGATTTTATATTATACATATTTGCTGTGTTACTAACATGAATGATGATAGAAGATCTCACTTGGGAGAAACCTTGTACTAATATTTCCCCCCTTCTAGGAGCTTTATTTTCCATTTCTTTGTAACTTCTTGTGGTTATGGCTGTCTCATATGTGGTTATCTCTTTGGTTTTATCCATGTTGTTTTCTAATATTATGGATCTTCATCACTATCCTCACTTCATTAAACCTAAAAATATTTCAGCTCCCTGCAACCTTTACTGTTACACCCCTTACCCGTATCCGACGCCGAGATAGAGTACGAGGCATTACCTAACTTAAACTCATGCCTACATACAATTCCGAATCATAAAAATCCGTTCAAATTTAAAACTTCTCAAACTCCTTCTTAATAACCTTAATATAGGCCTACGAGGCCCAAAACACATCTTAGAAACATTTTGAGATCAAATCGAGTTCCTTGGAAAACTTTAGAAAATATTATCAAAACAGGGCCACACGCTCGTGTGGAAAGGAACACGCCCGTGTGGGCAGGCCGTGTAATCACACACGCCCATGTCCCTTGTCCGTGCGAATTTATTTCTCAATTTGAACCTACAGGGGTTTTCACACGGTCTGACACACGCCCGTGTCCCTCACATGGCCATGACACGCTCGTGTCTTCTCCTGTGTGTAAAAACCTTGACATTCTGTTTTTGACGTCATCATTCCAATAAGGTCACAAGGCCAAGGCACACGCCCGTGTCCCTAGACCGTGTGGCGAATTAAATTCCTAAATTCAGGTGCAGACTTCACACGGCCTGGGCACATGCCCATGTTCTATGACCGTGTCTTCCACACGACGTGTCTCAACCCGTGTGGTTACTACTGGGCATTCTATTTTGCCAACTTAAGATGCAGGAGGACACACGACCAAACCACATGCCCATGGGGCAGACCGTGTGTCACACACGGCCTAGACACACGCCCGTGTGTCTACCCATGGCCTAGACACACGCCCGTGTGTCTACCCATGTGGACAAACACAAGGCTATTTACCAAGCCCCTTTGCCACCCTGAAGCAATACATAGCATAACCATAAAGCACTTCTAATATTCACTACTTCATAATGCATATATAAATTTCATTCATTACTCATTCAATTGTATAAACTTGCACTTCATGAATTTCATCATCACTGAATAAATATAGTTTGGCTAATTTTGGCTGAATTCAATGACCATTTACAAATGAATAATTAACCTTAATAGCCAACACTTTATGGTCATGCTATTTATTCAGTGATGATGAAATTCATGAAGTGCAAGTTTATACAATTGAATGAGTAATGAATGAAATTTATATATGCATTATGAAGTAGTGAATATTAGAACTGCTAGTTTTAGCTAAATTCAATGCACTTGACCATTTTCAATGCACTGTTCATCATTCAATTGTATAAACTTGCACTTCGTTATTCCCGTGTACTCATTTGAAGACTCAAGGGATCTCTCAGTGATCTCTCTTTCAGAGTTAATAAATGCATTGTATGCTCAAGAGCAAAGAAAAGCATCAAGGCATTGGGAGCGCGTAGAAGAAGAAGCACTGTGAGCCCTGAGTATTGATAATGCAAACACCTAGAAACATAAGGGTAAGAAAATTTTGAAAGAGAAGAAAGAGGATAGATGGAGAGATAGTGGCAAGGAAGAAAACCCAACATGTTCTCATTGCAAAAAGAAAAAAACACTCAGAAAGGTATTGTTGGTTCAGGCCAGATGTTCAGCGTAGAAGCTGTAAACAATTTGGCTACATGGAGAAGGTATGTAAGAACAAAGGGCAAACCCCTCAACATAATGTGCAGGCTCATGCAGCTAAGGGAAATCACATTCAGGAGAAGTAGGTGTTCACAGCCACAAGTTCTGCATCAAAAAATAGAGTTGCGAAAGGTTGGTTGATCAATAGTGGATGCACCAACCACATGACCTTAGATGAAAGATCTTCAAGAAGATTGACAGAAGTTGCAATCTTAAGGTGAGAATTGGTAATGGCGAACTCTTAGAAGCTAGGGGAAAAGTGGATGTGCTAATTAGCACTCCAACAGATACTAAAATAATTACAAATGTGCTTTTAGTTCCTTAAATAGATCATAATCTCCTTAGCATTGGTCAATTGATGAAGAAATACATTGTTGTCTTCAAAGATAAATGTTGCACTATATTAGATTCATTGGGATAAGAAGTGGTGACAGTCTCAATGAATAATAAAAGCTTTGTGTTGGATTGAAACTTTGTGGCTTTAAGAGCCTATACCAATTCAGTGGATGAATCATATAGTTGGCACAAAAGACAGGGACATGTGAACTATAATTCTTTTAATCAAGTGTGCAAGTCAAAAACAATTGAGAAGATGACTAAAGTTGAAGATAAATATAGAGATAAAGGCTTTGATGATCTTCCTATTAAAAGCATCAGACCTATTGTAGAAACTTATCACAAATGATCTCCAAAATGCAAGCTGAATAAAATGTGAGCTGCAAAATTACGAACTTATCAGAATGCAAGCTCATCAAAATACAAGCTTGCAAGCTGGTCAAGATGCAACCTTGTTGATATTTTGACCAAACCACTTGAAAATTCCAGGTTTGAGAAATTGAGAAAGGAAACTGGTGTTCGCAACGTGAAGGCCAAAGAGGAGTGTTGGGATATGATCATTCATGTAGTGAACATACTTGGCTAACCCATCAATATTGAGAGTTCACATAAAGTGGCAAGCTCATTAATTTGGTGAACTAAGAATATGAACAGGATTTGAAGAGCTTGCTTGCAAGTTATGTTTATAGATTATATTTTCTTTCAACAAGATTTAGTATTTATTAGTATAATATATTTAGTATTTATTAGCGTAAAATATTAAGTTATTTCTTTCCATATTTAGTAGTTTTTCTTGTTATTAATACCCATGTTATATTGTTTAAAATAGACGTGGGAAATATATAAAACTTTATTAGACAATTTTGTTTCTAAAACTCATTTCTTTTCTGCAATTTTTTCTTCCTTAGTATCAAAATTCCAACAAAAACCTACTAAGCTTCCTCTCTCTACTTCATTAACTTTGAATTCTATTTCTAAGGATAGTCCTTCCAAACCTTCTAAATAGTAAATACATATCTCCCTACAAGCAAATGATAGATAGCCCTAGTCGTTTGTAAGAAGTAAGTTGGACTAGCTCTGATGAATTCAGTTTAAGAACTTGTGGATGTTACACAAGCCTCATTTGTAATTCTTGAAATTCGAAATTGTGCTTGTAGACGACCTATTATAAATGTGGATCTTCTGCGCTTACTATGAAAAGTAACTTTTGGCATAACTCTCTCATCTTGTTTTCTATATTTTTCCAATGGCGTATCTCATACATCCAAAATTAACATTTAAAGCAATTTACATCTATTCAAAATCAAGTTAGATGACTCGATAGAAGCCAAATTGAAGAGAAGAAACGAAAGAGAATTTCTTTAAATTCCTTTGTATTCAAAATATTTTTACAAATTGTAACTTTTCTTTCAAAGTTTTCAATAAATTTAACTTCAAATTTTCAATTCAACTTTTGACTTTGAATTTGTGTATACAATATGCAATGATAAACAACCTTCGAATAAGCTTTTTAAAAATTGAAAATTTCACATATAACCTCAAAAAAATCTCAATGATTTTTTCTATTCATGACTTTTGGAAGTTTTCATAAATTTTATGATTTTTTTTAAATTATTAAGATTATTTTCCATTTTATTTTTTAAAAAATAGAATTTTTATTGAAAGACTGAAAAGCTTTTATAATTTTTATTTTAATTTTGAAGAGCCTTTTTTTTTCATAACTTTTGAAATTAAAATTTTTATTTGTTATATTTGATTTTTTAAATGATTGATTTTTTTTTATAAATTTTAAATTATTTGTTGGTTTATCATATAAGATAAAATAATGTCACATTGGTAATAGAAAATTGAGAGCCAACTTGCTCCAAATAAAAGTGTGAGGGTCAAATTGAAGAAACTTGTAACATTTGAGAGATAAATTTGTTATTATATCATATAATTGACCATAACCAACCAAGAGAAACATTAAGCAAGCATAACAAAATGAAATGAACAGTTTTTGTTGAAGATTGAGTTCATTAGATAACCACTTAGAGTCTGTGTATTGTTCATTTAGCATTCAGAATTTTATTAGTTAAAAAGATTGACGTTTTGTATAAACATATAGATGAGAAGCTTTTCCAATGCTTTCTCAATAGATTCTGCCTTTTATAATTGCTTCAGCCATTCTCACCTGCTTTACAGGTCCTATGATGAACACCTGAAGGCATATGCAAGAATATCAAATGACATATAAATACAAGCAATTTACTTATCATATAGAATAGCCAAATTAAGTTCATAAACAAACCTTGTCCAAAGGTCCTTTATCTCTTCTGATCAAAATATCAGCACTGCAATATAGATTATAATTTTTTAAAATCAAATGAAATCTTTTACATTAATAGTTTAGAAGAGATAAAAGGAGAAGACTTACTTGCATGAGTTTTTAATCGACAAGATTGAAGCACCTTTCTTCCCAATAACAAGCCCCATTCTCTCAGAAGGTACATTAATTACTGACAATGTTTCTTCTTCAAGAGCATTCCCTTTCTCTTTGATGTTATCTAAAAGTTGAGGGTGAAACTTAGCCTTTATTTTGGAAATTATATATATAAAGAATGAAGTGGTATGTTATATAAGTAGTAGTGGCTAAGTATCATATGGGTTAGCTATGTTAACTATGAATTAAACCAACAAAGATGGTAATAAATAGGAAATCATTTATTCATCAAAGGTGGTTTTGAAGGACCTGGAATGGTCGGAATTGGTGGCCAATCTAAAAACCCTTTATCATTGACACAAAAACATCGACAATGTAATGCACCGCGAATAGCGAGTTGCCATAACATTTGCTCATTTAACTTTTCCATTATCTTATGGTGAACATAGGGAAGAAAACGAACATCATCCACAGCAGCTTGGATCATCATTTCTGATAAGGGTCTATATGTCCAAAATTCGGGGTCCTGAATCCATGAATCTAGAACACATATATAATTCACCAACTAAAAGATTCAAATCATAAATCAAAAACCATGATGGAAATAGAATAATATGAGAGATTAGAGCCTCTGCAAGTATGTGATCCTATGGATATAAAACAAAATGGAATTTGAATAAATGTGTACTTTTGATTGAAATAGTATGTAGATCGAAGTTCAATTCTTGAAAGTAATGGTTTTTGTGTTTTAGTGAAGAGATTTCTAAACCATGAAAGGGTGCATACACTTGCCTTCTTTAGTAGTACACGAATGTTATTCTTCTCAATGTACGATATACCTACATCGAAAAATGTTTGAGTTTGCTATGCTGGTTAAAGTAATACTATTGATTTAATTATCAGAGAAAAAAAGAAAATACATAGCTACACCATTGGAAAATGACGTAATAAGAAAGCATTAGAAAAAACAGAGTTGAAAATGGAAAAAATGTATGTATAATGTGATCAATGATAAAAAAAAAAAAAAACTTAAAAAAGAAAACAACTAAAGTAATGTAATATTGATAGGAAGGAGATGTTTTAGTTATGCCTATTGAATCAACATTGAGAAATTTCTCCAATCAAAGACCTTTTTGAATTATTACATCTATTCATAGTTTTTTTATGTCACCTATGAAGCACGAACACCGACGGGGAAAGACACGATATGAATATAATGATATGATGAATTTTAAAAATTGAAGACATGAATACGGAGAAATTATTAGATAGACCTTTCCCACCACATAAGCAGTGGTCCCATCCAATTATGTAATGCCATGTAAAATTATTTTTATATGTCATTTGATGACTAAGAAATTAAAAATAAATTCAAGATTTTTGTTTTCTCCTTCAACCATTCTCATCTCTAGACAATGAAAATGAAGAAAAGAGAGTAAAAAGAACCATTGTTTTTAATAGTATCAAACAAAAAGAAAGTTTCATCAATGCACCCATTAGTATTCTTACAATCTTTTTTATTAAAGTGAAATTTTGATGGAAAATCTTTTTTAATTTGTGATCGGAGTTGAGAAAAAAACATAATCCCATTTCGTTATTTGCTCATGTTGAAGCAAAATCCCAAATTTTCAAAATCCCTAATCCCTAATTTATGTAAATTACCAAATCTAAAATCTAGTATGCTATCTCAAACTTCAACAAAAACTACAATAAATTAGAGATACTTATCCAATCATCAAGAGTGAATTTGCAAAAACAATTATGAGTTTTATTTTCTCATGTATTCTTTGTATATTCACATTAGTACTTTGTTGCAAATATTTGTAAAAGTGATTTTTAATCGTTTTAGAGCTTAAACTTTGTAAACACAATACTCTATAAAGGTTTACTTGTTTACACTAAAATATCTTTATAAAATGAGAGATTGTTAGTGTAACCTTAAAAACTAGAGAGCTTAAAAGTTCCTATCTAAGCCTAAATTGAAAATATCAATTATAAAGGTTATGTATTGTCATTAAAAGATAATAATTCTAGTCAGTGAATTGAGAACCCCATAACAAGTAAGGCTAAGAGAGAAAAAGCAAACATGTGAGGCTGGACCTCTATAAATCCGTGTTAAGCTTTTTTTATCCCTTTACTGTTATCTTGATTCATTTTTTTTTTGTGAATTGATTTTAAAGTATGTTAAAATTTTCCCTTTTTTATTTTAAGCCAAAATTTCCCAACCAAAAATTGAAGAAATCAATTCACCCGATCTTAATTCATTCACCACATTTAAACCCAACACCACCAAAGAATATTTTTTCTTTTCTAGTAGCATTCCTAAATTAAGGAGATTATGTTGGTGCAAATAGCACTTCCAAATAAAATGAACTTTTCACCTAGCCATGTCTCAATTGCCACATTTTATCATTCTTTGACATCAATGAGCTTACTATTATCCATTCTGACTTCAAAATAACAACTTTTATCTAGTTTAATGAATAAGTTGATGTAAGGCTTCATATAATGAGTGCATCAATTGTCAATGAGCCATGCACTTGATGAAGCTCTAGTTGTATATATGAAGCAACAAAGATTGAATCATCTTATTATAGTATGATATCTATAACTCTAGCTTGTTGATCTCATCGTTGGATATTTTTGTTTCTACAAACTTATTCTATGTAGCCCAATCATTTCCAAAACCTACATTGCATTTTTTTTTTGTCTTTCCATTTTTACTCAAAATGCACCTTTTATAGAATGTTCTTTACTAATAGCCCTCATTTACACTTGAGCCTGAAGAAAATTCATTTAATTTGCCTAAGAAATCTTAGGCAAGTGTTTAGAATCTTCAATCAAAGAGATTTTGGATTTAAATCTCTTAGGCAAATTGATAAGAACTCTTTATATAACCATTTTGTCTAGCATCTTCTTTCAAAGTGATTTGAGCTTGTACATAATCTTCACAAGTCTAAATTTATATTCCTTTTAAGTTTTAAAAATTTTCATATTCAAGACTTCATACTTCCTAAAGAGATTGAACACTAGCATTTGTCTAGTTCAATAGCTACTTGGAACTTTGTTATGATCATGTCGTTAACTTGCCTTGTAGTCTCGCGTACCATGATTCTAATGAAAATTTCATTTGAACCAGATGACTCAATATAACTTTTGAACAAATGAAGCAAGGTTTTATATCACTTTGAAATTCTCTTTATTGTGATTTTTTTTATTTAGTTCTGTTGTGGTAGTAATCTCTCATATTTATTATGTCACGATTCTAGGACTGATTAGCATACATTAGGCATATCATATCTTTGACTTTTTTTATTTGTGTATCTAGTTACTAGTATAAATAAGGTGTGCAACATAATGTAAATATGCAAGTGATATTTTTCATATAATTCTTTTCCTCTATTTCCCTATTCTTTTTCATGGTTGTTACAACCAAAATAGTAAAGTTGTAACAATAGCTACTTTCTCCCTTCTTTTTCTTTCTTCCTTTATCTTTCTCACTCGATTTCACATGATATCAATCTCCTAATGTCATGAGCCACAGTTCAAAGCCCGTGACCATCGCATAAAATCGATCCCATACAGGTCTATTGGTTAGATAGGGGTCATTTAACCCAGGGGAATTGACCCAATTCAAAGAACTATTGAAAAAGTCTGTCTATTTGAAGCCTGGGTGGCCCAATGATGCAAATATAGAAAATTTGGCTACCTTAGTAAATAGGGAAACTAATATTAGAAGATTAAGGAGAATAATATCTGAAAAGATTAGATATGATTTGATTATGTAAATCTTGTAAATCCCTTAATTGTAGGGATAGGCTTCATCTCGTTCGTCGATGTAAATTTAGCTAGACTATTGGATTTGATGGAGATCGACTATAAATAAAGAGCCTTCCCCTCATTTGCAAATCATTCATTCATCCATTGTTTCTGTATTCTTTAAGAAAGGTGAATACAATTGAGAGCATTTATTCAAAAACCTCTCGTGTATAGTTTTTTTGTGGCTATTCTATTCTTTAAGCATTCTTTTGGCTTTGTGTTGCTTCTACTATATAAATTGGTGCCTTGGAGGAATTCTGCGAGAATAATCAAATGTTGGGAGTTAGGCTGACTTAGGTATGTTTGAAATGATAAAATCGCCTAAGGCCACACGGATTACGAGACTAAAGTTCTAGCCCCGTGAAAGTTGGTATAAGAGTTTTGGTTGTGAAGACACTGTTGAGATGTCGAAAGAAGTTTTCGATCAGAATGAGTCAAATGAGACCTGTTAGTGGCCCAGAAAACCAATCCTATTGAAGAACATGTTGTTGGATGTAGAGGAACAAGTGATCAATCTCGAGGAGTCCATGGGGGACGTGAATAAGGCACCCGATGTGGTAGAAGGACGCATAGACGACTTGAGGGAGCAGTTCAGGGACTTTTTGACGATGCATCTCAGTTCCAATGTAGAAAAGGTGCAAGAGTTGCTGAATTCCACTTGGAATAAGCTAACGAAGAAGAAAGATGCTCCTGAGGCTATGTGATGCTTTAAAGAAGGAAACAATGGCCACGACGAAGGCTTTGAGAAAAAGAATAGTTGAGATCGAGTCGAGAGGGAGCTTGTTTTGTGTCAAGCAGCCGTAGGAAATAGAGTGCCGAGTGCAACACTCAATTGCAAGGTAGATATCCCGAAGCTGAAAGAGTTTGCGGGGATAAGGTATGCATGAGATATGGAAAATTTCTTATGGAGAATGGAGCAATACTTCCGTGCCAAAGGCATCATAGACAATGCTATTAAGGTAAATACTACTACCATGTTTCTTACTAATTTTGAGCTTTTATGGTGGTAGATCAGGTCCATAGATAAAAGGCATAGTGAGATTGGGACTTGGGAAGAGTTCCAACATGAGTTGAAAGGACAATTTTACCCTATATATGCTGAGGAGGAAGCTCAGGCAAAGTTATGATGGCTTACGCAACGAGACACAGTTGGAGAGTATGTACAAGAGTTCCAGGAACTCATGCTCCAAATTTCATATGTGAATGACAATGAGGCATTTACTTCCTTCAAGAATGGGTTAAAGCCGTGGGTCAGATAAGAATTGGAACGATGAGGTGTCCAAGAGCTATCGAAAGCCATGACGGTAGCGGAGTCCATGGTCAAACTGGGTTTAGGGAAAGATGAGCTTAAGTATTCTAAGTCCGAGGAAAGGGGCGTATATGGGGGAACCACGAGGAAGATAATGACAATGACAACATCAATGGTGGTAATTGAAAACTATGAGTTGAAAAGAGAAAACCCAATAAAAAGAAGAGCAAGATGAGATGCTTTCTTTGCGATGATTCACATGTGTTAAAGAAATGTTTGAAAATATCCGTGCTTTCGAGAGATGGCAAGTCAAAAAGACGGGTCGAGAGACTTGGGTCGAGCTTAAGTGGTGCTAAAGCCAATGAGGCCAAAGAGAACGTGAAGAATTCAGTAAAGTGCTTCTTGTGCCATCATCCGCATAGGTTGCAGAATTTTCTGAAGAAGCCTATCGTCGAAGGGGATGATGGGTTAAACTAAGTGCCCAAAGACTTGGTTCAAGCACAAGGGATGTCGAAGCCAAGAGGGCAAAAAGGAATAAAAAGAAATGAGTGAAATGCTTCTTGTGTTGTGATCTGCATGAGTTGCAAAATTGTCTAGAGCAATCCAAGTTAACTGTGATCAAGAAAAAGATAACAACGAAGCTTGTTGAGTCATCAGAGGGGCTTCCACCCAAGAAAGATGTGAGTTGTGTATCGAACTCAAGGAAAAATTAGTGATGTAAACATTGAAGTTAGGACCAAAAAGGCTCAATTTGGGAAATGCGACGGAGCTTGCTAAGTCCTCAGAGAGGCTTCTACCCAAAGAAGAGGTGAGTTGTGCATCAGACTTAGAGGATATAGCGATGCAAACTTTGAAGCTAGGATCAATGAGGCTCATTTTTGTTGATTCATCGAAAGAGCTACCACCTATGGGAAAGATGGGTTGTACATTAAACTTTGGGGAAGTGGTGACCCAAACTAGGCAATCGAATCGAGTAAATGCTATGAGTAAGGTACATTTCAAACACTTTGGTAGTGTTTTGCATTCTAACTTGTTGGCTTGGCAAGAACATAGGAGCCTTTTTAAAGTTCTGAAGTGAGCAAGTTGAGGGGCTGTGGGCAAGTCGAAGTTTAGTTTTAAGAATCAAGAGGACTCCGATCGAGGCAAGTCAGAATGTGGGCAAGTGAAAGCCATGGATTCTTGCCAACAAGATGTACCAATGAGTGGAACGGGTCGAGCTAAGAGGCAATGAAAGCTGAGGTAAAAGTTTCAAAGGGCAACTCGATAGTGAGACTAGTTGGAAAGGAGCCAAAGAGACGAGAAAGTTTCGAGACGAATCAAATCAGTGCCATTTCGAAGGCGTAATGAGGGCGTTGCGAGAATGGGTGGGGGGGAATGTCATGTGCCACATTTCAAAGCCCATGACCATCACACAAAATACATTCCATGAAGGTCTATCAGTTAGATTGGGATTATTTGACCCACGAGAACTGGCCTAATTCAAAGAACTGTTGAAGAAGCTTATCTATTTGAAGCCCGCGTGGCCCACTGATGCATATAAGGAAAATTAAGATGCCTTGGAAAATAGGGAAACTAATATTAGAAGATTGAGAAGAATAATATCTGATAAGATTAGATATGATTTGATTATGTAAGTCTTGTAAATCCCTTAATTGTAGGGATATGCTTCATCTCGTCTGTCGATGTAAATTTAGTTTGACCGTTGGATTTGGGGGAGCTCAATTATAAACAGAGAGCCTTCCCTTCAGTTGTAAATCATCCATTGTTTCTGTATTCTTTGAGAAAGTGAATACAATTGAGAGCATTTACTCAAACACTTTTATGCCTATTCTGGTCTCTAAGCATTCTTCTGTCTTTGTGTTGCTTTCGCTATATAAATTAGTTTGTATGCTTTTGTTTTTAAGCATTCTTTAGTTTGACCGTTGGATCTAAGAAAGCTCAACTATAAATAGAGAGCATCCCCTTCTGTTGTAAATCATCTATTGTTTTTGTATTCTTTGAGAAAGTGAATACAATTGAGAGCATTTACTCAAACACCTCTTGTGCATAGTTTTTTTTTTATGGATATTCTGTTCTTTAAGCATTCTTTTGTCTTTGTGTTGCTTTCGCTATATAAATTGGTGTCTTGGAGGAATTCTGCGAGAATTATCAATTGTTGGGAGTTAAGCTAACTTAGGCGTGTTTGAAATGATAGAATCGCCTAATGCCGTACGGATTGCGAGACTAAAGTTCTAGCCTCGTGACACTAGGGCTTGATTCGACGTTTTAGTGTTGTTATTTTGGAGTTTAGGATGAAGTAGACTAAATGAGATCTTTCAATCTTCTATTGTTACAATAGTCGTGGAAAGTGTTTCTATTTAGTTGTGTATGAGAATGATCATGAAGGTATTTCACATATCAAGAAACATTCGTTTAATCATTTCTAGACAAAAGACTTGGAAAAGTTGAAATACTTTCTTACCATTGAGGTGGCTTAGTTGAAAACGAGTATCATTATCTCCTAGAGGAAGTATGCTTTGGATATTTTAGAGGAAACTAAATGCTAGATTGTAAACATATGGAAACTCCTATGGATCCTACTGTCAAACTTGTTTCAAATCAGGAGGAGCTTTTAAAACACCCTAGTCAATATCAAAAGTTGGTTTGAAAACTTAATTATCTTTCCATCACTCGACCATATATCTCTTTTGTTGTGAATGTGGTTTGTTAGTTTCTTTAGAATCCAAGTAATAGTCATTGGGATACGGCGATATGTATTCTTCAATATGACAAGGGATTATTATATGAAGATCACAGACATATACAAATTGTTGGATATTTAGATGTTGATTGGGAAATTTCTACTTCAAATAGACAACCAACTTCAGGATACCGTGTTCTCTTTGGAGGCAATCTAATATTGTGGAAGAGTAAGAAACAAGATGTTGTGGCAAGATCTACCACAGATTCTGAATATCAAATCATGGCTCAAGTTACTTGTGAGCTAATTTGGTTAAACTAATTACTTCAAGAATTGAAACAAGAAACTGTCAGCCCAATGAAGTTAATATGTGATAACCAAACAACATTACATATTGCCTCGAATCCAGCTTTTCATGAAAGAATAAAGCATATAGAGACTGATGGCCATTTTGCAAGGCTAAACATTGAGTTTGGATGTACTGCTACTAGCTTTGTTCATTCAAATGGCTAGTTATCAAATGTTTTAACTAAAAATTTTAGAAAGCCTTGCCTCGAATGTATATGTAACAAGCTAGGAACCTATGATTTGTATGCTCCAGCTTGAGAGGGAGTGTTGTAATAGTAATCCCTCATATTTGTTATGTCATGATTCTAAGATTGATTAGCATAACATTAGGCATATAATAAATTTGATTTTCCTTATTTTTGTATCTAGTTACTAGTATAATAGAGTGTGTAACATAATGTATATATGCAAGTAATATTTTTCATATAATTCTTTTCCTTTATTTTTCTCTTCTTTCTCATGGCTGTTAAAGCCAAAATAGTAAAGTCTACTTTCTCCCTTCTTGTTCCTTTTCCTCTTTCTTTTTCACTCGATTTCACAGGTTCAAAGTTGGATTGTCTAAAAGATAGGGTAATCCCTTTCATTTTTTATCACATCCCAAAAGGTAAAAAAGTGTTTAGATATATCTTTATTTTGATGGCCTGTATATGATAGTTTTCACCGAAGATGTTAGGAGCACGCATCCAAATAATGGCCGCTATTTAGTGTTAGCGGCTTTCGCCATTGTTATCAACCATGATGGAGGTATGAGCAGTAGTTTACACTAAAAGATTTGCCATTTAACTCCATTTGTGATGCATTCTTGGGTAGTTAGTAATCCCCCCCAAGTAGAAGACGCACGCACAGTCTCCGTACTGTCAATAAATTGAATAGAATGTAGGTTTTTTTATAGAAAAATTCACACCAAAGTGCATCAGTCCTTGTATGCAATTTCCAACCATGTTTAGCAAGTAAAGCTAAATTGTTCTCCCTAGATTTCCTCAACCTCAGACCACCAAAACGTTTCATTTGACAGACCGCCTCCCAATTTACTAAGTGATTATACAAATACCTTGAAGAGCCACCCCAAAAAAAATTTCTTTGAATTCTATCAAGTTGGTTATAGGTGGCCACCGGTTAATAAGGCAGTTTGCATAGTGTATAAAGGTGGGAAAGGATTGTATGAAACAATGACGCCAGGTCATCTGTATCTCTTTTCTAATAGTTTAATGTCACATTATCATTTTCATCTTTAAAAAATCAAATCCAAATGAAAATCCTGAAATTCAGGATGAAATTACTGATATAGTATTAAACTATTAGAAAGGAATAATATCACTGATTCATACAATCGTTCCTCGTATAAAGGTATGACACTAGTTGTCTATTGGTTTATAATTAGTATCTAAAATCTATGAAGTGGTCTATAATTAGTATCTAATAAGATAACTACAAATCTAGTAAAGGCCAAAATCTATCAATAATTTTGTAATATGTTAACTAGTAAAATAATTTTAATCGACAGAAATGCAACGAAAAATATATGCTGAAATTAGAAAAAAGAGATAACAAAATTATATAGTACCACAATAATTTGGATCAGCAAGGAGTGCGATGAAGGAAATGGGGTTATCTGATGACCTCCGTCGTCCTCGTTGCTTCTCAATAATAGAATACGCAATCTGCATACATATGGTGAACAAAATTTAGCCTAGAACATATTATATAAATAGTTAAAATGCTAGAAAATTAGTCAGCTAAACCAGTCCACGTCGTAGCTTCACAGTGTGTAAAGAAAATTGGATTGCCTATTTTTGCAGAACGTATCATATTGACAATCTTAGAGAGATGCTATAAGATAAATGCGGAACAATCTTATCATTCATTTCTAACATGGACCCTGCTTATACTTGCTGGGCTGCATATGTCAAAGGGATAAAATAATGAACCCGGAGCTTAGCTTATGCAAACACTCCAGAAAGTCTAGGATTTGAATCTTAGCATGTACCATAAGTTAAGAACATATACTTGAACTAAATTACCCAGTTCATTGGGATAGTATTTGAAGTTTTGAACCCACCTGAGTATCCATCACATTGTGTAGCTTAATACCAAAATGAAAATACAGTGCCTGCATGATATTGTTCATGATTGTAAGTCCATAGCATAGGTATTTCTTTTATAACCACATAAATACATAATTAAATCTTTTGCAAGACCTCACTATCTCGTTTACAATCATGGATTACTTTTGTGATGAAGCTAGATTCAAGTGCAGGCTTGCAGGCTTCCATCAGTTTTTCCCCACCTTGAATTACATCAACTAAATATATAGCATCCAAAAAAGCAAGCTGCCACCAAAGGGTACAAATTCATCAATCAACCAACAATAATTTATATAACTAATTTCCTTCTACTATTTGTGTTTAAAACTCGCATCTAGACATGTATCTTGAAAAAAATTGAACATAATCATGTTCATTATTATAGATCGATAATATAAGTAGAAATGCAGAAATAAGAAGAGTAGGCAATTCATCAAACATGTTTCTTTCAGTCGCAATTCCTGTCTTGATTCTCAAAGACACATTCGTTATTTGGTTTTAGTAGCTAACCTGCATAATGCAAAGAGTTCCGTAATGGCAGAGTTGAACACCTTCGCAATCAAATCCTACGATTAAGTGGTTTTTAGAAGAGGGAAAAAGAAACTCTTTTGGAAGCTGAGATGCATGGGTGACAATGTGAATTGGAACCATTGATAAAACAGCCTCATGATCCTTGTGTTCCTCACCTACAAAGCACAAAAAAGAACCAAGTAGAAATTAGTTTTATATTACATAATTATATCTATTTCTTCAATCAACATAAATATACGAATATATTATCCTCTAAACATATGCAAACTCACATATCCCAAATATATCTCTACCTATTACCGATTTTAATGTAAAATCGGCCAAGCAAAATTTCCACAGACCATCTCAGAAAGACAACACAAGACTAAAGAAAACCAAGATATGCACTAATCTAAAACCTAAGTTCCCATAATTGTGACAAAAAAATTCGAGTTAATGAAGACCCAAGAGTCTCAAACAACCAAAGCAGAGATCATTTCTTACACCAAAGTAAAGACATAGTTTCTACCTGAGTCAAAAGGTAAAGGAATGTAAGTCTGGTAAGGTGTAGCAAACACCATTTTGCACTCTCAAACACAAAACAAAATCTTTATCTACTAGCACAAATTCCTTATAAGTCCATAACAGAAACCAACCCAAGTGGAACTAAAAAATAAAGAATCTCAAAATCAAAATCAAAATCAAATCAAATGTTCTTTCCTTTTTCCTGAAAAAGCATGGGAGTTTACAGAGTATTACAATGTAAAATTTGGTCTTCTTACTTTTATTTTTTGTAATGATTATATAGGCATTTGGACAATGTGTGGGATGCATGGGAATTGTATAAACATTAAATTTTTAGTTTTATTTAATTGTATATATTTAAAAAAAAAAACTCTATTTAGTTTCATATTGGGTAGTAATATTTATTTGTGCATATAATAAGTGAATATGAAATGATAGCATATTTATAATAGTGTTGTTGATTTTTAAAGATTGAATTAAAATTAAATGTCATGTATACAATTATATCAAATCAAAGTTAACATATATCGACGCACATTAAAACAAAATTTTTATATGGTTTTTATGTTTATCCCTACAAAATTAGTGAATGAGTTTGGTACAATGAGGTGATTGAATGCCAACTCAATTATGAAAAGACTAGAAATCAATTTTTATAAAAGGTAACACATATTTTTATAAATGTTAGTGTTTAATATATTAGTAATGTATTTTTTTTATTCCACAAGCAGTTTTAGAAATTGTCACATATCTCTTTTTTAAAGTATTTAAATATTTAATATTTTACTATATTCTTATAGAACACTTGTTAACCCCACACTCTTTTGGTGGAGTCTAAAAACTTTTTTAAAAATTTACCAAATATTTTCCCAAATAAAAAAAACTAAACAATTCCAAAAAAAAAAAAAGACGAAATTGCTTTCTCTTCAAGAAAAAAACTACTATTTGATACACTGGTAATGTATTTTTTATTCCCTAAGCAGTCTTAAAAATTATTATAGGTCTCTTTCTTAAAATATTTATTTTTAAATATTAAACTATACCCTTATAAGATATTTGTTAACCCCTTAACTTTACTTGTGGAATCTAAAAACTCACTTAAAAATGTACCAAATATTTTCTCAAATAAAAAACTAAACAATTCCATATATATATATATATATATATATAAACGAAACTGCTTTTTCTCTTCAAGAAAAAAACTACTACTCTTTTGGGAAAAAAAACCTATTAGTTTAAAAAATAAATATTTTTTCATAAATATTTTATAAATACATTTTTACTCATTATAAGAGTGATATTATCCAATATAATAAATAAATGAAGTTGTATCAATTTTAGTTTCATTGAATTCATGTGTCATCTCAACAGTTTTTCAATAAAAAAAAGTAATAAAATAAATAAAAGATAACTAATTATTTAGGTTGAAGTATAGAAAAATGTTTTGGATAAATTAAAAATATAATCAAAGTAATAATATTTTAACAATAAGTAAAATTTGCATGATTGTATTCATGTAAATTATGTATCTTAAAAATAAATAATTTAATATTTACTTCAAAAAATGTTTTTAATGTGATAAGTTTACTTTTATTCTGAAAATTGAATTTTTTTTCTCTCTTTTCTATATGTTTTTAAAATTATTAATTTTTTAAAGTGACATGAATTACATATGATTTTATGTAATTTTTAATTAATTAGATAATGTATTTTTTATTCCATGTAATTACAGTAATATCCCTAATTAAAATATATTAACTTCAAACCACAATTAAAGTTGGAATGAAAATAGTAATAAAATTCATTTTTTTCCCTATTTTTTTTCTAGTAATGGAATGAAATATCAAATGCATAAGGTTAATAATTAATGCATCTTTTTCGTATTTGCAAGTTTTACTTTTATATTATTATTTTCTAAAATAACCAGACTGGATTTTATTAATAAATAGATGAAAGGCCAAGCCTACTTCATTGGGTCCAACATCGGCTACAACTAAAAAATGAAATAAAGAATAAAACAAAAGTCCACTGTTGTGCTCAAGAAGCTTCTAGGCCACCCACCCCAACTTCAGTCGGTTACAGTTCTTGCGAGAGTATTGAGTTTCTTCCTTTCCATCGTCTCCACCCGATTTGAAACCAATTTGAAACCAATTCTCTAAAGGCAGCTCAGTCCAGCGATCTTATCCATCTCCGGTCATTTTCTAGCGGAACTGCGACAAAATCGAGCACTCCTCTTCTCATGTAAATATGTTCCCCTCTCTTTAATCCTTCTGTAGCTAGTGCATGTGCCTCCATGTTTGCCATTCTCGGGGTGTTGTTAAACTAGCATATCTGAAAACCCCTTTTCAACTGTTGTATGTCCTTATGGATTCACATATTTCCGATTTGTCCACCCCATTACTTTGACTCTTATTGATTACTGACAATGAATCACCTTCAACCTCCACCGTTGATAGATCCATTTCCAAACCCATTTGAACCACCTGAGCACATGCGAGAGCTTCCGCCACAAACGCCGATGGTACGTTCCTGTTTAGCACCGTTTTAGATCCTAGAACCCCTCCATTTGAATCCCTTATCACAATCCTTGAACAAGATGTGTTTTCTTGTTTGTTAAAGGCAACATCGCATTTAATTTTTGAGATTCGACCCCTCTAGTAATCTTCATCACTCAATCTCCTGTCATCTGCTAGGTAACTTTTCCCCTATCCTATCCAGTTCTCGTATATAGCTCGTAATGAAATATGCTATTATTCGTCATTGTGTTCGTTTTCCTTTATGTAGCAACTTGTTTCATTCTGTCCAGATTACCCACAATGTACAGCAAAAGAGGCGACATTGATTAGTTGAATTGTTTTAAAAAACTCTAGGTTAGCTACTCTATGCACTCTGAATTTGTTACCGATTGTGGCCAAACAAAATTCAATTTCTGCTAAAATTCCTTTGTTGCAGGGCAATCACGGAATACATACTCTGTATTCTCCACTTCACATGCACATCTGGGGCACATTATGGTTCCAAGTAATCTCTTATAATGTAGGTTATTCAAAGTAGGCAGAAAATTCATGGGAATAATCCAGATTGTAATTTTTAGTTTAGGGAGCAGATCTAAATTCCATTTTTTTTTTTTTGTCATACCTGATTTTCTTTTAAGTCTGAAAATTAGGAATAATTGGGGGTTAAATTGAAAGAAGTCGTAATTTGGTAGCCTTGACTAAAAAATTAGTGACGGATTTGGACATGGTTGAGGTCCAATTCTAGTTTGGTTGGGTTAAAACTAACTAGTTCTTTAGTGGGAGACGAAATAATTATTAAGAAGAAAAGTAAGTAAGCAAATTTGAAGTGATATCAACTAGCTCGCTAGAGCGGCGCCATGAAGAAAATTATTATGTTCCATAGAACATCACAATGACAATTAGATGGGGCGACATTGCGACGACAATAAGGTCCTTCGAGGAAACACTTCAAAGAAGTTTAAGGTGTAAGACCATAGCTGGATTATGGTGACCAATGAAGCTTGCCAAGAAATTAAACATGTGGTATGTTGTGTAAGACCATAGCTCGACTTTGGAGGCATAGAGAGTTCGCCGAGACATTAAAAATGGGGTAGTCTACTAGGATATTAAACATGAGACCTAATGAGTAAGACTATAGCTTCGCTATGGTAACATATAGAGTCCGTTGGAACATTAAACGCGAGGTAGTCTGCCAAGATGATGATCTTGTAAAATCATGCAAACAAGAAAAAATACAAGTGTTGATAAGCGATAGTTAGCCAACGGAATTGAGGATCTGCCAAGAAGTGGTAAAGGAAACAAAAATGGGCAAAGTTTGCCAAAGATATGTATAAGGAAGTCGATAGGGTGTAGGTCGGTAACCCAACTAAAATTAGTTATGGAAATGACGTGTCGATAATGCCTAATATATAGGCAAATGAAAAAGGATTTTATCCGCAGACCGCATTTAGAACCGCTAAAAGGGCCCTAATGGAACTCTGTATGTTAGGGGTTTGATCATAAGTATTATGGATAGTCTATTGGTAAAGAAGGGCTATTTAGAACCCATTGTCAAGAAGAGGTACCAAGAAGGTTAATCCAAGTGAAATATTTGTCAAGACTATTTTTCTTTGAGGGAAATCCTAGTGTGAAAGTATCTGCTATGGAACTAGTTCTATAAGAAACCATCATATAAGGAAGAATATGAACTCGAATGGTTAATAGTTTACTAGAAACAATATGCTAAAATGATCCAATACAGATAGATTTGATGCGCTTTAAAAGCAAGGTATTGCAATTAGGGTCGTTTACAAGTAGGTAACCCAAACAACATTTCAACCCAAGTGTAGGGTAGAAATGGGAAATGATGAAATAAGGTTAAGTTCGTTAGTGTGGCGTGGGCCTTTTCTAGTTTGCCTTATGAGCAGAATGTCAGTTTACTCGCTAGAACTATGGTGTTTCTACTAGTCATGATAAAACTAAAAAGTATATTCATGATAGGAAGTGTGAGGAAAAAGGGAATAGAAGGTGATATGAACGAGGAAAAGTGAGAACCTGTAAGGATGATAATTCATTTGGATTCCACCAAAATTAGTTGAATGGTCATACTATGACTAGGAAATGGTTGCCCAACAATCAATCCGCCATCAAAGAAAGATGGAAGTCGAATATGAGCTCGACACTTCAGATAAAGCAGGATCGTCTAAACGAAATAGGGAGTAGTGTGTTTGGGTCTTTTCTATTTAAAACCTTACAATGATGGGACTTAGTTATATATATGTGCAAAGAAACTCGCTAAGTTCATTTGTATTTATAAAATATATTGATTATGTTGTAGGATTCGAGGGATAAAGAACTCGAGGAGGGGACTGAGCTAGACCTTGTTGGATCAAGTAACATCGTTAGTTAGGAGTCATGAACATAATGCGGGTACCTTTAGAGGCTTCACCTCGAGGTTGAGTATATTGTAGATAAATAGTTTTTTTAGAGTCTGAAATTGGAGATAGTTTTTATTTTAATTTAAGGTTTCTGTTGTAAAAAATATTTATTGCTACTTAATAGAGTCAATCTTTAAAACTATTAAATTTAAAGTTTTTGTTTAGTCTAATTCGGTCCATTTGTGGCACCCCATACTCAAATTCAATGATCGGGTCGAGTGAGAATGTTACAAATTTAGTGGTATTAGAACATGGTTTAGTCGGTCCTCTGGATATAGGAACTGAAAAAGTACCCTTTATGTGCATTATGTTCAATCTAGCTAGGTCATCGAGGTCTTTCTTTTATTAAGTTATCATGTGTTATATGTAGAAGTATGCGCCTAAATTGACGGATCAAAACAAATGTAGAAGCAACAGATAAGTAAGCAAAGTTATTGAAAATACTAGTGATGAAAAAAATAAAATTTCATTAAAGAAAATATACAAAGGAAATTAAGCATTTTTATTTGCTAGGTATGTTGTCACCTCAAAAGTGTCTTTACTTCCTTTTTGGCTAAGTTTTTCGAAAAGAGTAAAAATGATCACACTTGATTTTTGAAAATGAGAAAGTTGTCATATTCTTTACGGTACCCCTTTGGCAATTTCCTCCTTGGAACTAGAGGAGTGGAAGTGTCGGATTCAAGGACAAAATTGGCAAGTTTGCTTATACAAGTAGAGTTGTAAGATTTGCATTGGAAGGACCTATAACAGCGGTTATACCTAGTCATGAGTTTGAAGCTTAATAAGGAAGACACTTGTGTCAAGCTTGAATGGGGATTAAATGAGAAAGATAAGAAGGAAGATAGACTTGGATGCTGGACTTGGTATACAAAGTATACTTCTTAAGGATTTAGAAACCCTCATTTTGCAACCTCACCATTTCATCAAGGTGAAGCTTCCAAAGGCTAGTACCATCTTCTAACCTTTTTTTTGTAAATCTTAAAAGGTTGAATTTAGACCTTCATGTAGAGAGAGAAGATGTAAACATGTAACTTTGGTAAACGAACTTCCATGAACCTAATGAGCTGTACACAACATTGTCTGCCAGAATAGATAATCCTCTTGAAATCAACCTATTTGGCTTCACTTCTAGTTTGATAAGAAGTCAAGAATTTTTTAACCTCGTAAATAATTGAAAGGAATCACCAGGTTGTTAAAGAAGGGTGGCAAACTCTTGACAAGAAAAAGAAGGGAAGTGAACGGTATTGACGTGGTCTCCTCACGATGTTACAGTAGGAGTCGTTATGAGAAAAATCCAAGAAAGGAATGGGGAGTTCGTGGAAAAGGACTCCCTCATTTCTTAAGGCAAATTCACGCCATGTCCTTGCTTAATCATAGGCGAAAGAGATACATATTCTCCTGCATTAAACCATCCTCTCCAAGATAAGGAAAGACCCATCTCATCTAAGGGAAAGGTATTGTAAGAGATGAGAGGGTTAGTAGCAAAGAGAGATGTACAAAAAGGGGTTCTGAGGTAGTCAGTTGCATCGCTTAGTTGATATTCCTTTTGAACCATCCCAAAAGAAAAATTAAGGTAGGGTATCTTGATTCCTTGAATGGTTGGGTAATTCACCATATCGTGTTTGGTGGATATGCTCATGTAAGTTACAAGTCCTCACCTTACTTATGTTGTCTATTTAATTTTACTCAGCGAACATGAAGACAGAGATAAAGAGAGTTTATCGTCAAAATTTTCAGTGACAAGAATACTAGGGAACAACACCCAATATTGTAATTAGACGAGAAAAAGAAAGATAGGAAGAAGAGAAGTGAGGGATAATAAGTGGGTAGGCCAAGCCAAGTGTCTATAGACTTATGAACTTCCCTCCCAACGTTCTAGTTTATTTATAACCAAAAGCATGTATGAGAAGTTATGAAAAAATTAATGAATGGTAGGGAACCGTTCAAGTCCATCAATGCATGCAGGACACCTATTGGCATTAAGAGAAGGAAAAATCCTTTAGTATTCCCAAGGCGGGGATAGTTGCCAACTGTTACCCATTAGGGTGTAGCCTTTAGAAAAGTAGAGATAGTCTTGGGTTCGTTCAGTGACAGCCCTTTTTGAGTAGGCTTGATAAGCTTTTGTCTCCTTTGGAGTAGAAATTTGAAATTAAAGTGGTAGCTTTGGTACTCTGCCAACGTAGTAGAGAAAGTATATCTTGGACGAGCTTAGCTGCCCTGTGACTAGAAGGAATTAACCCATTAGGTGGGCAGGGTTAGTATACAAAAAAATTTAGGAATTTTGGATTATCCACCAGAATTAAAATCAATGAGATGTTAGCTAAGAGATATTCACCTTAGAGCGTCGGCCAAATTAAGATTTGTAAAAAGAATTTCTGGATTGGAGTGTATCTAGTAATGGAAAGATCAGATACCTGCCAACGAGTCGATATCTATATTTTGTTAAGTGTTGAAGGATCCACAAATTGGGCAGATCAAGTGTAAAGCGAATGTATGAAAGAGTAACCAAGTTGAAGGGTTTTATAGGAATCAAAAGTGATTACTTTTGTGAACCATGTGAGAGCAAAAATAGGGAAATAGTTCTTCTAAGTCCGCTTCTGAGGCTGATTGGGAAAGGAAATTTCAAGTATAAATTTCTTTTAGGGGGGAAGAGTTGTCAAACCCTGTTTTTTTTTTAAATCCGAAGATAATACTCTAAAATGACATACTTTTATGATTTAATTACATATATATTTTGAGTATGAACTTACTAATTTGGGTTGTTTATGGTTTTTTATCTTGTAGGGACCAAATTGAAGGCAAAAGAAATTTGGGGGCAAAAAGTGTGAATTTAAAGACAAAATGGGTCAACATGCAAAATAGGAAAGAAGTGTCGAAAATACAAAGTGTGGAAGACTTGGGGTAAATTTTCAAAGAAAAGATTTATGGACATGAAACTTTGTTTAGATTTGAATTCTATTTTTAGGATTATTGTTAGGATTATTGTTATATTGTTTAGATTTAATTTCAAATTATATCTCTTAAACATTATCATCTAGAGTTTGAATAGGAATCGACTAGGGTCTTTCATGTATTATTGGGGATGAAGTGACATGAATACTTACTCATCACTTCTATAAAAAAACTCATTTCTTTTAAGACTCTTAGCATTTTGTTTCTTTTCCTTTTCAATAAAATTTCGTTTCATCAAACTTGTGTTTTTATTCCCAAAAAGCATGAGTTTCTAAACTCGTCTAGCCGAAGGTTATCAAGATTCCTCGAAAAGAGTTCATGAGGCTTAGAACTCGTACTTAACCCTTTTCAACGAGTATTCATCATTTTTTCGCATTACGGGACTGATGCTTCCGTCTATATCCTTTCAAAAGTAACATTTTCATCCTGTGCAAAGGCGGCCTCTTTATATGTTTTGGGAAGGTTGCACAATCAGTTTGCACAAACATCTAAAAGAGTTTCATATGGTTTGTCTTAGCATGAAAACCCTGTGTGTAATTGAAGATCAAATTAAATTACGTGTTTTCCTTTTTTCCTAGTAGACTCTGCTAGGGAATAGTTAGTTTATCTACCTCCTGGGCTGATCTTTTCTGTTTGTTTCTCAACAGATTTTTCCCAGAATCGTACGTAGCTGAGCTAAGGAGTGAGATTGTTGGGATAAGGCAAAAGGATGTGGAGTCTCTTTACGATTATTGAGAACAATTTAAGAATTTGTGTGTAAGTTGGCCATAACATGGGATAATAGAATAGTCTCTTCTCCAATACTTTTATGAGGGCTTGAAGCCCATGAAAATGAATATGATAGATGCTGCCAATGGAGGGGCATTGGTCAGCATAACCCTTTAATAGGCAAGGGACTTGATATCCATGATAGCTGCATATACTCAGCAATTTCGAGACAATCCTACACCCACTAGAAGGTTTCATTAGCTAAGTAATTCAACTTTAGAAGATAAATTTGATACACTTACTAATATCGTGAACTCTCTTTTTACAGTAAAAGTAGGGCCAGCCCGACTATGCCAAATTTTTGCAGCACCTGAACATACAACTGATGCATGGCCTAGTTTGTATAACGATAATATGGCCTATTTGGATGCTGTGGGGAACTTTCCTAGACCACCCCAAAGGCGATATGACCCTTACACATAACCCTGGATGGAAAGACCATCCTAACTTGAGTTTTAGGGCGAACCCGCTGTATAACCAGCCATACCAAAACTGGTTTCCACAACAAACGCAAGATCTAGGTACCTATCTAGAAGCCATGTTAAATAAATTAGCAACTAATGTGCTTGATTTCCAATAGCAAACTGTTGATTCTCAAAAGAAAATTGATGCATCTATAAAAGAGTTGACCATGTCAATTGAGAAAATAAACTCACAGTGAAAGTTGCTGTCATAATCGGAACCTAACCCAAGACAAAATGCAAATGCAGTGACATTGCGAAGTGGAAAAGAACTGGAACCAAATCTTGGCAGGAATTGTGATCAAGATTTCACCCAAGAAAAGTAGGAGTATAATGAACAGGTTCGAACGAAACCTCCATTGCCTACAATTCAACCTCCGTTTCCAGAATGGTTGAACCAACATCGGAGAAGTAAAGAGGTAAAAGAGATTCTCGAAACATTCAGAAACGTCGAGATCAACATACCATTGTTGAATGCCATAAAACAAATTCCTCGATATGCCAAATTCCTTAAAAAGCTTTGCACCAACAAGCGAAAATTGACTGGAAATGAAAAGGTAAGTGTTGGTGAAAATGTATCTGCGGTGTTACAACAAAGGATGCCAGTAAAATGTAAAGATAAGGGCATGTTTGCAATACCCTGCAAAATAGGCCAATTAGGAATTAAAAAAACTATATGTGATTTAGGGGCCTCTATAAATGTAATGCATTTTTCTATTTTTGAATCACTTAACGTGGGTTTTTTTTTTTTTTTTGAAAAAAACAGGTGTTATCATTCAATTGGTGGATAGGTCTATTATGCATCTCGAAGGAGTCATTGAAGATGTATTGGTGAAAGTCAACGTGCTTATCTTTCCTACAAACTTTTATGTGGTGAAAATAGAAGAGGATAGCGCTCTTGGGTCTTTAGACATATTGTTGGGGCGACTTTTCTTTAGTACCGCAAGTACTAAGATTGACGTGCGTAGCGGAACTCTCACAATGGAGTTTGATAGGGAGATCGTGAAGTTTAACGTTTACGACGCTATTAGTCACCTTAGTGAAATTTTGAATGTAAATCGTGTCGACATAATTGACTCCTTAGTAGAAGAAACTTTTGAGTCACTTCTTGAAAGTGAACTTGAAATATTGTTTGATGCACCAAATTTCCAAGCCCATACGATAAAAAATATTTAGTTGGAACAGCCACAATACTAGTTCGGTGGTCAAGCTAATGACGTTAATCAAGTGCTTGTTGGTAGGCAACCCAATTTTATGTTCTTTATTTTCTTGCATGTTAATAAAATTTATTCTCTCTTCTTATGTCGAGGAGAATCGAGGAAACAAAAAATTAAATTTGGAAATGGGCGAAAACAGTAACGAAAACAACATGGGGAGTGTTCTAAACCCTTTCTCTTTCATTATATTTGTTAACTCTATTTTGCACATTGAGGGTAAAGTTTTTTAAGTAGCCCTTATTGTTTCTGCTATTTTATCTGCTATTTTTTCTATTGTGTTACTGTTGCTACTGCCTTGTGCTTGTTTTTGCCCACATTCATTTATTTTTAGTATATCATGCCTCTTTTCATGTCCAAGATTTTGATTAGGAATTACCACTATTTGACTCGTAAGCATGTTTCTTGTTTACTAAGTTAGTTATTATTTTGCTATGTTGATTTCATCTCCGCTATTTTATTTCCATTAGGCTAAAATAATTATAATTAATGAAGTTAACCCTATCATGGTTATAGTAAAGTCGATTTGAGTCTAAATGCAAAGACGACATTTAATACGAATGTATGTTAAATTTATTTTCATGACTGTTAGGTAGTTGCCAAAATTTATTTTTGACACTTGATTTTTTTTAGTTCTCCAAAATTAAAATCCTATTTCATTTTAAAATATAAAATAGAATAAAATCTGATGATTTTGTGGTTATGGGCACAGTTTGAAAAGTGACTGACTGAGTAATTGGGGTAGGGTACTTGGGTTGTCATCCTACTTTCGCTTTAAAAGGTTGTGTGATGTGTTAAGTAAATCTCCACTAACTGGAATTATGGACAAAAATAAAAAATAAATTAGAAGTGTGTTAGGTTGAGTAACCGGGGTGGGGTGCTTGGGTTGTCATTCCACTTCGCGTCAAAATGGTCAATACATTCTTAAGGAAAAGAAAGGAAGAGATTTGAATTTAGGGACTACGGGTGGAACAAATAAGGTGTCTTGGTAAGTTTAGTAAATTACCTAATTTTCATGAAAAATCCAAGTCGATTTATTGTTTTTTGAATAAAAAGTCAATTTAATTTTTGTGTGTTTAAGTTGGAGTACTTTTCAGTTTTACTTAAAGCAAGCTAAAGATTCTTTTTATTTTCATATGCATTATGCCCAATTTTTATAAAACTTTGGAGATACTTCTTTCATGGTAAAATCTAAATTACATAGTGGAATAGGAACCATATTTGAGGGCAAGCATGGGCTAAGTAGGGAAATATGATAATACTCTAAAATGAAATACTTTTATGAGTTAATTACATATATATTTTGAGTACGATTCTACTAATTTGAGTTTTTTATGATTTTTTATCTTGTAAGGACTAAATTGAAGGAAAAATAAAATTTGGGGCCAAAAAGCATGAATCTAAAGACAAAATGGGTCAGCATGTGTAATAGGGAAAAAGTGGTGCCAAAAATACAAAGTGTGGAAGACTTGGGGCAAATTTTCAAAGATAAGATTTACGGACATAAAACTTTGTTTAAATTTGAATTATCTTTTTAAGATTATTGTTAAGATTATTATTATATTGTTTAGATTTAATTTCAAATTGTATCTCTTACATTATCATCTAGAGTTTGAATAGGAACTAACTAGGGTCTTTCATGTATCATAAATAGGGGATGGAGTGACATGAATACTCACTGATCATTTTTGTAAAAAAACTCCTTCCCTCTAAGGTCCTTAGCCTTTTGTTTCTTTTCCTTTCCAATAGAATTTCGTTTCATTAAACTTGTGTTTTTATTCCCAAAAGCATGAGTAACTAAACTCGTCTAGCCAAAGGTTATCAAGATTACTCAAAAAGAGTTCATGAGGCGTAAAACCCGCACTTAACCCTTCTCAACGAGTATTCATCATTTTTCCGCATTACGGGACTAACTCTTTCGTCCATGTCCTCCCGAAAGTAATCTTTTCATCTTATGCAAAGGCGGCTGCTTTGTATGCTTTGGAAAGGTTGCATAGTCGATTCGATAACTTACTGCATTAGTGGTTGTCGAGCCCAAGAGATGTAAAGGCGTGACATTCTCCATTGAGAAACGATTATCTAATGTAAGATGGTCCCACAAAAGTGAAGGTTGGCTAGAGTCAGGTTGCTTTCGATCTTAAGGTTATAACCTAAGTGGAGCTGGTGGTTGTATGTGTCTTCTTCCACTATAACTGACTTATTCGGTCATGAGAAGGATCACCTAAAATTCTACGATTGAACCAAAGGAGGATCAAGATAACCAGAGGCTAGAAACTCTAAAATCGAAAAACCCCTTTTTTTTCTCAAATTTATTTCTCTTTGCAATTGCGATTTCGATCTATTTAATTTCAACTCATCCATATTCTAAATTCTTTTTTTTTTATTAATTTTTCCCATGTTAGCTGTTTTTCTTGTGCACGACTGCGCCTAGGAACAAGAAGCTATAGTGATCAAGTCCCTGAGGATTTGACCGTACTCCCTTTATACTATTTCTTTTTGTTATTTAAGGATAGGATATATTTGGTGCTTTCAATAACACACCATCCAGAAATTAGGAATAATTAGGGGTTAAGTTGAAAGAAGCCATTATTTTTCGGCCTCTACTGAAAAATTAGTGACTGATTGGGACATGGTTGAGGTCCAATTTTGGATCAATTGGATTAAAACCAGCAAGTTCCTTAATGGGAGACAAAATGATTATCTGTAAAGGGTTCTTATACAGTTAAAGAGTGTTCGTGAAGAGCTATAAATAGTTGGGAAATGAATTCCTAGGGTGAAATCTTCTCAGATCTGCTTTTTTTTTTCTTTATCTTCTTCTTGGGGTTATCTAAAGAAGAGATAGTTATAGGAAGCTCTACATAAGCTGTGATCACGAGGTTGAAGTCGAAAAAGTAGAGAATCTAGTAAGCTGGTAAGGTTCTTAGTCTTTTAGTATATGTAAGATTTAGAAAATGAAGTTAAGGATTTTCAGAAAACTTTTGAGGGGTTTTCCATGTTTCTGGAAAATTGAGTTTTAAGCTAAAAATACTGAGCTTAACTCATGATTTTGGCTATACTCCATTTTTACGATGCCGTATAATTAGCCTGAATTGTTGTTGAGTTCTATGATGATGTATTATCGTATTGCTTGAGAATGCTTTGTATGCATAAGGTTAGGTAGGTATATAAGTATCTACAAATATGTCGACATGTGTGAAATAGTATGATTCCATGTCTAAAAAGGATAACATACTCCATGATAGGATTTAAGTGAAATACATGTATTGCATGTTTAAAATGGTGGGGTACGGAGGGGAGACTATTGACGGGTTAAATAAAGTTAGGATTTGGGAAACAATGTTTATGTATTTCGCCATCCAGTGTTGCCGAGTGCAAACCGTGATATGTGAAGCTCTGGGCCTTATAGAGGGGACAATGCAACGTTTGAGCATCAAGGTTGGAAATGAAAAATTGGAGGTATGGGCAGATAGATAGGGAAATAGAATTTTCGTTAGATTTTGTAATCCGGTGTTGCTCGATACAAACCATGATGTGCGAAGCTTCGAGTCTTGTGGAAGGGATACTTAGGTGTTCGAGCGTCAAGGTTAAAAATGAAATAGAATGATATCGACTAGCTCACTAGAGCGACATAGTGATGACAATTGTTAGGTAAGACGGTCAGTTGGCTTTCTAGGGTAACACCACGATGGCAATAAGGTCCTTTGAGGCGACACCTCAAAGAAGTTTTAGGTGTAAGATTATAGTTCAACTATGGTGACCAATGGAGTTTGCAAGGACGTTAAACATGGGGTATTTTGTGTAAGACATTAAAAATAAGGCAGTCTGCCAGAACAGTTAACACGGGGAAATCCGTAAGGACATTAAACATGGGGCCTAATAAGTAAGACCATAACTCAGCTATGGCAGCATAAGGTGTTCATTGGGGCATTAAACAAAGGGTAGTATGGTGTTTTTGCAAAATCACACAAACGAGGTAAAATACTAGTGTTGACAAGTGATAGTTAGCCAACGGATTTAAGGAATTCTCCAAGAAGGGGTAAAGGTGACAGAAATGGGCAAAGTCTGCCAAAGCGATGAACAAGGAAGTCAGGTGTAGGGCGGTAACCCAACTAAAATTAGTTATGTAATTGATGTGTCGATAATGCCTAATATATAAGAAAATGAAAGAGAATTTTATATGCGGACCGCGGGTACGGATTGGTCATTAAGTACTGCTAGAATGGGCTTAGTGGAATTTTGTATGTTATGGGTTCAATCATAAGTACTCTGGATAATCTATTGGTAAAGAGGGGATAATTAAAACCCATTGACAGGAAGAGGTACCAAGAAGGTTAATCCAAGTGACAGATATTTTTGTCAAGACTATTCCTCTTTGAGGGAAAACCTAGTGCAAGTGTCTACTATGGAGTTAGTTCCATAAGGAACCATTGTATAAGGAAGAATGTGAACTCAAACATTTAATGGTCTTCTAGAAACGGTAAGCTAAAACAGTCCAATGCAAACAAATTTGATGCGCCTTAAAAGCAAGGTATCGCAATTGAGGTTGTTTACAAGGGTGTAACCCCAACAACATTTCAACCCAAGTGTAAAGTAGAAGTAGGAAAGGATGAAATAAGGTTAAGTCCGCCAGTGTGGCATGGGCCTTTTCTAGTAGGCCTTATGTGTAGAATGTCAGTTTAACTGCTTGAACTATTGTGTTTTTACGAGTCATGATAAAACTAAAAAGGATATTTATGATAGAAAGTGTGAGGGAAAAGAGAACAAAATGTGATATGAGCAAGGAAAATTGAGAACCCGCAAGGATGATAATTCATCTAGAATCCACCAAAATTATTTGAATGGTCATACGCTGACTAGGTAATGATCGCTTAGCAATCAATCTACCATCAAAGAAAGGCGGAAGTCAAATAGGAATCTGACACTCCAGATAAAGCGAGATTGTCTAAATGAAACAAGGAGTAGTGTGTTTGGTTTTTTCTATTTAAAACCTCAGCATGATAGGACTTAGTTATATATATGCAAAGAAACTCACTAAGTTCTTTTGAACTTACAGAAGATATGACTTATGTTATAGGATTCGTGGAATAAAGAACATAGGCGAGCAAAACCTTGTTGGAATAAGTAACATTGTTAGTTAGGAGTCATGCACATAATGGGGGGTACCTTCAGAGGCTTCGCCTCGAGGTCAAATATATTGTAAATAAATAGTTTCCTTAGATTTTGAAATTAGTGATAGTTTTTATTTTAATTTAAGGTTTCTGTTGTAAGAAATCTTTATTACTACTTAATAAAGCCAATCTTTAAAACTTTAGGTTTAAAATTTTTGTTTAGTCTAATTCGGTCTATTCGTGGCACCCTATACCTAAATTCAGCGATTGGGTCGAGTGAGGGTGTTACATTTTTTTCTAAAAAGCCCTGCAAGTGTTTTGATTATAATTAGCAATAGGGTCTATGGCATATTTTAAAAGTAGCTTGCAATACTTCGCATAGAATACTTCCTTGATGTTTCCCCTCTCTATACCATAAAATCATCGTGCGACTACTTTGCTAGTAGAATTCGTAAAATTCTATTCACATCACTTTCACTAAAGGTATTATTCATTACATCTATCTTCCAGACTTTAGAGTTATCATCTATCATATTCGCAACCATGCTAATGCCTAAAGTATTGACAATATTTTGTACCTTGTAGTTTACTACCCCTGGTACTCATGTAGCATCCATCATCAGAATTTTCACTCCATTCCTAACTTGTAGCATAGCTTATCTTATAACAAGCCCCTAGCCGACCACACACTCTTCCAGGTATAAAAAGGTATATTTCCCAATCTGGCACTTAAAAATTTAGTATTAAGGTAATATTCATCTTTTAAAGTACGAGCTAACAACGAATTCGAATAATTAATTAGTCACCAACCCTTTTTCCAAGTAAAGCTAAATTGAATTTTGTTAAACATCTAAAACCTAAACTCCCATTCTCTTTTATTGCACATAACCATTTCCACTCACACCAATGAATCCCTCGTTTTCTATGTCCTTTTTGCCACCAAAATTTCTTTATTATATTCTCCAATTCCCCACAGAGTGACTTTGGTAGCAGAAAGTAAGCCATTGAATGCGTCGGTATAACCTAAAGAATAACTTTTATGAAGACCTTTTTCTTCACCTTGCGATATCTGTCTAGTACTCCAATTATCAATCATTTTCTTGATACAATTCTTCAAGACCTAAAACAACAATCTCTTTTTTCGTCCTACCATATTCGGTAAACCCAAATACTTCTCTAGATCTGTTGAGGTTCTAACATTCATAATTTTTGATACTATCTCCCTTGCCCTGTTAGAAGTATTTGAACTGTAGAACACAATTGACTTCTCATAGATAATGGCCTGCCCAAAACTTACTTCATACTCCCTAAGTATATCTTTCAGAATGTGAGCCCCCTTCTCAGTAGTCTTTCCAAATAAAATGAAATCATCAGCAAACATTAAATGAGAGATTTGAAGTGCCCTTCTACTTACTTTAACCCTTTTTATCAAACCATCCTTCATAGCTAATCTCATAAAGGGACGAAAACCCTTCATTGCATATCAAAAAAAGAAAAGGGCTTAACGGATCTCCCTACCATAGGCCTCTAGTAGGTCTAAAAACCTCTCTAGCTTTTCCATTAACTACAACTGAATACAAAATAGTAGCTATGCACAACATAATGAGCTTCACCCAAGAATTAGCAAAACCCATTCGTAACATCCTCCTCCTTAAAAATGGCCATTCAAATCGATCATAAGCTTTACTCATGTCTAATTTCAATGTCATAAAGCTTTTACTTCCTGTTGATTTTTGCCTAAAAGTGTGCAGAATTTCATAAGCCAAAAAAACATTGTCTGTTATCAAGCGCTATGACACAAATACACTTTGAGTTTCATCAATACAACATCCCAATTCTCTTTGAAATTGACTAGCCACAGACTTTGAAATCATTTTATAAAGAACCGTATAAAGACTTATCGACCTAAGATTCGTTAAATTCATCGGATGGGATACTTTCGATATTATTACAATATTGGTAAAATTAAGAGGTTCCAAGACCTTACATTCATTCAAGACTTTCAAACAGTAGTTGCTGACTTCCCTCCTAATGATGTACAAAAATTTTTGAAAGAAGAGTGTCGGATAACCATCTTCCCCTAATGCTTTTGTTAGGCCCATCCCCTTCAAAGCCAAATAAACCTCCTTCTACGTATATCTAGGTATTAACATATGATTCATACTATTTGAAATACACCTGTCCACGACAGCTAGAATATGTTCTATATCACCAATCTTTTTTGTAGAGAAAAGGTTCTTAAAAATAATTCTGTACAATCCCTTCCATCTCAAGTTGATACGTAGGTACATTCTCGTCTTCATATTGCAAGCTACCAATACAATTCATACACTTAGGTTGGGAGGCAAAATTATGAAAGAAAGTTGTATTTCTATCTCCCATTTTCAACCAATTTACTCATGCTCTTTGTTCCCAATACCCTTCTTCCTTACCGATCTCTAGATTAAGGTTGACTTTTACAACGATGAAATCTACAAGAGTTTCATCATCTCTATCTAGATCATTCAATTCTTCCAACTTTCTTGTTAAAGTACTTGAAACCTTTCCCGCTTTGCTCTAATGGTCCCTGCCCATTTCTGCAACCCAATTCGTAGAGACGCCAACTTCTTAATGATATCTCCCGATGTTGATTCCCATATTCTTTTCACTTCTTACTCACACAATTCCTCTACAATCTACCATGCCTTAAATCAAAATCTTTTCATCCCCATTGATTATCTCCCTGATTCGTTTGAATAAATAGAGGAAAGTGATTCTAAAAAGAATGTGGCAGATGTTGTATCACAACATTCGGAAACATGGTCATCAATCAAAATCTGCCACTCCTTTGTCCAATGTTTCTCTAATGCTTGTTTCCGGCAAATTCCCCTTCTCCTATTTAAACCATGATCTTGAATATCCAACATCTATTAACCTACAATTTTCTAACACCTCATGAAATTCATCCATTCACCTTTCATCCCTTGGGACGCCCTTAACCTTCTCATAGGAATGATTAATCTTATTGAAATCCCTACATACCATCCATGGCAAGTATTGGTTCCTTCCTAGATGTCTCAACAAATTCCAAGTATCCTGTCTATTTCACACATTTGGGGCTCCATAAAAATCTGTCAATCTCCATTTTGGACTTGCCTCATCTTCTTGAATCTCTACATCCACGTGATTTTTTAAATAATTTCGCACTTGCACCTTGTAATTTTCCTTCCATGCAAGAAAAAGTCTCCCTGGTATCTCCTCAGTTTGAACATCAATTCCATTCTGAAAACCACATCTTCTACATACCTTTTTCATTCGCATAGCATTTAATTTTGTCTTCATAAAGAAGACCAATTGGGGAATATAAACCTTCAGCATGTGCTGAAGTCTCATAATAGCTCATGGATTCCCTAAACTACGGGCATTCCAACATAATATTTTCATTGCAATTACTCGACTTGACCTTTAGCAACTGCTAATAAAAATTGAACCTGAGCTTTAGATTACTCGTCATTGGACATTAAGAAATCCATAGTATTGGAAACGTTAGGATCCAAAATATCCATTCGAGGTCTTTTCTTTCCATCACCACTCTTGATCGTCCAAATCATGCTCCATGTCCATCTGGCCCAATCCTTTTGAAGATTCCCCATAATCCACGACATCTATAACACCCCAGACCCGACCTAGAAGTTAGGCCCGAATCCGGCGTGTCACATCAAAGGCATATTTCAAAACGATTTTGCTAAGTTAAATTTTAGGGCCCAAAAGCCCAAAACCCATGAGTTTTGTTAAGTAATGATAAAAGCCCATTTTATAGCTTTAAGTATTTCGGAAACCAAGTTTAAGCATAAGAAATTTACTTAAGTTTAATCATTAAGTAAACAATTAAAACATCAAAACCCAAAATTTAAAATCAAATCAAAGTACAATGCCTTATTACATCCAACGAAAGTAAAGCAACTAAAACCATGTCCTTTGAAACAAATAAATAAAAATAAAAATTTAAACATCTTGTAGTGTGGCAATCTCCGAGTCTTTTCCCACGTTGAGCCGTTTACTGAGGATTACCTGAAACATTAAATACAGGGTATGAGTTTCAAAACTCAGTGTGTACAACCCTTTGCAATCAAATCAACATACAAATATTCACATTGGGCCTAAGCCCTATCGAAATCGATGGTCTTAGGCTTTAGCCCACAATGACCTCATATCATATCATATCATCTGCAAGACAAGGTAATGCAAAACCCTCCCAAAAATTCATCCGTTACACACACTATTTCCCTTCCAACCCTACACACCTGTGGGGATTTCTAAATCGGCCCACCCATCCTCTGCACACCAAAGGTAGCACTCACAGCGGCACTACCCAACGTTGCAGCAAAGCTGCTAATCATAAAATGGGCTTAAAGCCATCGGTGGATCCACGGTCGTCAAGTGACTATGCGATCCTCAAATCTTCCTCCGTACCATAATTCCTACCCATATGCATCCTAAGCAAAATATCATATGAATGCATCAAACATATAAGTAACATCCATAAATTTATACTCATCACATAGGGGTCTTTTCGTCATTTCACAACCCAAGGGTATTTCTGTAAATCTACTCTACATGGGTATCTAGGTAATTTTGCAAATTAGAGGTACTTTGGAAATTTTGTAAATCAGGGATGTTTTGGTAATTTTGCAAATTAAGGGTATCTTGGTAATTTCATAATTCGGGGCTATCTTAGTGATTTTTCAAACCAAGGGAATTTTGGTAATTTTAAATCAGGGGTATTTTAGTAATTTTACAAATCTAGGGTATTTGGTCCCTTTCGGGTTTTAATTATGAGCTTTGGCCTATTAACAAGTCCTTGCGGTTAAAGTGAACAGATACTATGCACCAGGTAGGATTTTAGAGAAGAAGAGGTGTGCCGCTAGGGCCGTTTAAGTACCGAGCTCTCCCTAGATCCAATCCTAAACATGCATATGCCCATTACCACACTCTAACCTAGCGACTTGTCCCCGGACATGTTTAATTATTAGAAAGTCTTATGCGGCTTAAGAGTTGTTCAATACTAAGCCTAAAATCCATAAAACCCTAGCATACTAGTCTACGTCCCCATAAAGTCCACCAAACCCATTTCACATTCATATAACCCATAATGGCCACGTCACATCTTTATGGCCCACTAGGCCCAAGTCTCAGTCATATGGCCCATTAGGCCCAAAACAATTTCAGATCATGTAACATGCTTGCTTAACCCAATTCATATAATTAAATCAAACCATTTTATCAAACTTAGCCTCAGGGCCCATCAGGCCCATTTAACCACTTTCGGCTTTTTGGCTTAACCCAATTCATATAATTAAATCAAACCCAATTTATGTGTGTGTAGTGTTTGTACACACCTGGATACCATGACTGCTATTCTATCCTTAGCCTTAATCCTACAACCAACCAACCTTCAATCAACCACTCATATTTAATTAAAATATTTACTCAAAAGTCGAAACCTTACCGTAACCTTACCGTGCTATTCTAATGGCCCTTTCTTCGCTACTAATCACAAGTGTTCCCTAAATCTGCACTCACACATACACCATCAAAATTCGGGTGACTTGTAATTCACACAAGTCATCCACACATTCGGCCATTCACTTCAACCATAACCGAGTTGAGTATCCTTACCCTTGCTAATGATCCTACCACGCTTACGATCTCCGATCCTTACCCTTGTTAATACAAGATTACCAATAATGAAAAATTAGATCGCCCTTCGACTTTTAACAAAACATACTAAGGGGAGTTAACAGAATACTTACCGAATCCAACCTTAGATCCTGCGGCCTAGATAACTACTGAACGAGATTCGGCTTTTAACCTTGACTGAGAGTAGCTACCAACTAATTTGTGATAGAGAAAAACAACAAAGATTTGGCATTAATGGGGATTTCGGCAAGGAAGAATGATGGTAATTCGGAAAAGAAGAGAATTGGCTATAGGGAATTTGGCTTTCAGAGAAAGAAGAAAAACACAACCCTAATAGGAATTTCGACAAAAAGAATGATGGGTTTTATTTTTAGCAAATGAAAGAATTCGTCTGAGGGGGAGAAAAGGAAGAAATAACAGAACCCAAGGAACCCTTCAATGAATTCAGCACCCCCTTTTTATAGCCAAAGTCAAATCATACCTTCCCCCCACAGTCCCATTCGACACCAACTCCTCCCTCTTCTCATCTCCTGACTTTTCTCCCTCATAACACTTTAATCTTATCCGAAATTTCCTCCATATCCAACACACCTATTTACTTCAAACTCTCCACATTAAGAGTTCAAAACCAACACAACTTTGGCCGTCATACAGTAAAATAAACACTCCACAAAATAACACTCCTAAGCCTCGAACCTTGGACCTCTTCATCTTACAACATGCCACCTTATAGCTCCTAAGTGACGCCACTTACCACTGGACCACAAGCCCATTTGTGTCCTATTTCTTCTTCATTTATTAAAAAGGCCTACTAACTAAAGTCATTGTTCCCTAAGGCTAAAACCAAAATTTTTCCTTTACCCTTACTTGATCCCAAGACATCTCCAACACCCCTAGACACTCCAAATTCATTAATCCTCAAAGCCCACATGCCAATTGTCATTTTTCTCACTCACTTAAAAAAATTTTTTGAAATCCAAAGCCCAATAGGTCAAATTCTTCTAGGCCCAAATTCGGGGCGTTACAACATCACCACTCAAGACTCCTTCCAGATTAAATCCCAATACGAGATTAACCATCATCCCTGATTCTCACCTTATTCCATCCCTTAAATTTCTCCCTAAATCAGACCATTCCTGATTCATTTCTTGTAACTTTCCATCTACTTCCTCCTTTAGCCATACGCTATTCATGGTAGTGGCTCTCATTGACTGTACCTTCAATGTCAAATCCCAACCAAATTTTGTGCCTTCCACACCTTTGTTAAATCTAATCGGGCAGAAAGAATCATTATATCCTAAGCAACCACATAGAAAATAGAATAACATCAACCTTTCATACTTAAAATTCACATAAGTACACTTATCGAGAAAGATCATATTTTTTTTTCTTCCGCTTCAATGGGCATCTAACACAAATAATTTTTCATTCCCCTACGCAATTGTTTCGTATCATATTCCAATAATCTGCCAATAAAATTTCCACGTCGTTTAGCTACATTCTCCGAAAAAAAAACCTGGAGGTAGATCATGCACTTGAACCTAGAAAGAAGAAAAAATTAAATAAACTTGCATCGGATCTTCGTTCTCCTCGAGTCAATGAATATTCAATAAATGATTATTGAAAGTCCATAGAGCCCAATGTATCACTCATTCGATGTTCATCTTATGAAAGTCCATAGATCTGAGATATTAACACCCCCTAAAGGATGCCAGAGGTTCGCCATCGTACTCCACATTTCTAGAAAATAGGCTACGTTTGTCGTAAGGAAACAACCAACTAAGCAAAACTCACAGATTGATTTATGGGAATCAAACTCAGTAGGCAATGACATCAACTCTTTTTCCCTATCATCTAACTTCAACTCTGCCATCTTATTCTCCTTGACTGTAACCTCGTACCACCTGAAACACCAGATTAACCCCAGGGAGAGTAAAACAACCAAACCAACTACTCAAAAATAAAACAAAAAAAATGAAAACAAAAAGTTAGAGACGTGTTACCAGCAGCAAACCAGAGACATGCTAGAAGGAGTAGACTTTTTTAGAAAACTTAATTTTTTACTTTTATATTATTGGAATACTACTAAAAGTATAATCCATAATTGAATAATATAAATAATAAATGAAAGAGTAATTTCACTCAAGGTGTAATTCTAATTATTGCTTTTAGATATATACTACTTCTTGATTTTATCATATACTACATGTGATTTTACATATTTATTCTTTGGCTAAATTATAATGTAGATTACTTAATTATTATTTTTTTGTCATCCAACTTTTAAAATATTAAAAGTGATCACTCAACTAATTAAGATTGTTTCTTAAGCCATTTCCATTAAGTGTCGTTTAGTGTTTGACAAGAGAGTAACGCGGGAGTTTAAAAATCGATATAATAACAAATTATACATATTGTATCGATTTAGTCATATTTTTTTAAAAAATTAACCCTTAAAATTTACAAATGTTCTCAACTAATCAAATCAAATTAATTAAATTACACCAATTCGAGTTGATTTGATTCGTCCTTTTCTATTTTTTATATAGCAGCTTAAGGATTTTTTAAACTAGTTTATAATTGAATATTTATTTTTATACTATAAAAATAATTAAAATAAAATAAAATAAAATAGAATTAATACAGTGTTTCCAAATTTATACACTTGAATGAGTAAGATGGAACTCAAAAGGGTTGTTCTTTTTCTTGGAAAGAAGGAATGGTAGAATAAGGGAGGAAACAGTGAAAATCTGGAAGAGGCGGAGAGCCAACTGGAAAGTAGAGAAAGACTACGAAGGTGCAGAAAGGAGAAATGAAGAAGAAAGATGAATAATTTTCTGTACATCTTGCAAATGAGGGAAGACTCCCTATTATAGTTGAAACAAAGGGGCATTTACGTTCAATTTTGATAAATTCACGTGAACCGTACCTAAAAAGAAACACGCGCGTACATGTCGAAGACAACTATTAACACAAACACGAATCAAGTGGGCAACAACACCCATGAATTGGCTTAGTCTTTTATTACTCAATGAGAATAAACCCAAAAGACTATAATTTTTTTTTTTTTGAATATAATAGATTGGGCTTCTTATTAAATTAAAAACTTAAGAATAACAAAAATTGATCCAAAAACTTAAAGGCCCAGCAAATAGAAGAAACGGAAAACTAAAATTAACAATTAAAAAATAGAAATTAAAAACCTGCCGACCTAACTGCCCAATCAGCTTCTTGCACCAGTCTGTTCCCCTTCCATCAATCACTCCGTCTTTAATGGCGCTTTACCTATCACGAGGAAAGAGAGAAAACAAATCGGTCCTCATTTTGAAACAGATGAATACCTTTCCCCCTTCCAGACTCTACCTTCTCCCTCTCAATCTGGCTCCCTTGCGTATTCAATCTCCGACTGTGCCTCAACATAGAACGGAACAGCATTCTCCAGGTAAATCATTTCTTTCCTTCTTAGTGTCTCTGTTGCGAGGATATGGGCTAGTTGATTTGCTGATCTAGGAACAAACTCATAACTTGTATTTGTAACTTTCGACTGCATCTCATGAATATCCTGCATGTAAGGGCTTACTTGTGATTTATCAATCCCTCTCATGTTGCATTTCTTTATTATTGCCAAAGAATCTCCCTCGATGATAACCTCTGTTTTTTTTATGTCGAAAGCTATTTGAGTAGCCCGGCGGCAAGCGATGGCTTATGCTGCAAAAGCTAAGGCCACTCCGTGATGGAGTTCTGTACTAGAGAGAAAAACTTCCCCGAAACGATTTCTAACCACTACCCCCGATGCTGAAAGTTTAGAACTCTCGTTGAACGCTCCATCAAAATTTATCTTCACTGCCCGACCAGATGGATTTTTCCATTTGACACCATCTATTAAAGTACTATGACTGACTTTTCTGATTACCTCCAGTTCCCGAATATATCCATGTATAAAACTAACTATCTCCTTACTCGATCTATCTGTTTTGTCATGAATGCGGGAGTTCCTGTCCCCCCAGATGGCCCAAAGTGTTACACAGAAAAGACGACACATGGTCAAAGGAATATTAGCCAAAGCTCTGGTAAGCCACTCTACAAAGTTTGTTGATGTATCCGCTACCGACATTATTTCTGATAAATCTGACCAGATTCGAACTAATATAGGGCATTTTTGAAAAAGATGGTTCATTGTTTCCACTTCAGCTCCACACAGAGGAACTGATAAAGGCGAATGTTTTATCAACCTGTGATTTGTGCTGAGAGTGAAAGAAATTGTAAACTAGCAGCAACTAGTATAGAATCAAAAATATATTTGTATTTGTATTATTTGTGTAATAAAATTAGTATTTCAGCTAGTAATTATCCATCACGCTTTCAACAAGTGGTATCCGAGTGAGGTTCGTATCGATGTCACAATGGCAAACATGATTCAACCGTAGATCCTGAAATTAACAAGGACAAATTGTGGCAATTGGATCATCCAAATAAAGGCTTTGCTCGGCTCTCAAGGTTGTTGAGACGTTGAAGAAGAATATGTCAATCCCGAAAATGCAGCTACCGAAGCGGCTTTGAAAAATAAAGAAAAAAGAGTATTGAAAAAAGCTCATAAAAAGGATAAGAAGGTGTTTACAAACCCTTAGAGTTGACTTTAAGACGTTGAAAATGAAACCTTCAGAAAGAGTTGATGATTATGTCACCCAGGTGAAAGCGGTGGTAAATGAAATGAAAAGAAATAGAGAAACACTTGATGACGTAAGAGTAATGTAAAACGTTTTGTGGTCATTAACACGCAAATTTGATTATGTGGTTGTTGCCATCAAAGAATCAAAAGATCTATCACAAATATCAATCAACAAACTTATGAGTTCCTTTCAAGCCTATAAGCATAAAATGAAGTAAAATAATGATACTGAAAAATTGGAGCGAGTCTTGCAAAGCAAACTGTCATTTAATGACAGTGGAGCTAGTGATAATTTTGGACAAGGTACATGTAATCATGGAGAATATTGTGGAGGACATAGAGGAAGATAAGAGGTGGACAATGAACATATAGACGAGGCAATCAATCATATGGTAGAGGCCAAACAAGCGAAGAAAATCAGACATCAAGTCATAGACGAGGAGTTCGAGGCCGAGATCGAGAAAGAGTTAGATTGCAACAAGGAAATAAATCTCAGATACAATTTTATAATTGCAATAAATATGGTTATTTTAGTTATACGTGTAGATAAACTCCCAAGGTGGAGGAGAGAATCTTGTAGCAACAGCTAAAGAAGAAGAAAACGTGGAATCTAGTGTATTCCTTACTTATAAATAAAGTGAAAAATCAAGTAAAAATGTTTGATATCTTGATAATTGTGCTAACAATCACATGTGTGGCTGAAAAGACTTATCTTCAGAGTTGGACGAGAATATTCACGGACAAATAACATTTGGAGATGAATCTCGCGTCACAGTCAAAGGTAAAGGCAAAGTTACTATTACGCAAAAGAACGAAAAAAAGAAGTACATATCAAATGTTTATTACGTACCAGCTTTGAAGAGCAACATCATCAGCCTTGGATAAATTCTAGAAAAAGGATATGAAGTACATATGAAGAATTGCATGCTCACCCTAAAAAATAAGAGTGATAAATTAATTGCCCAAGTTGATATGGCGCATAATCGTTTGTTCACTATTTATATTGAATTTAAAAAGGTGAAGTGTATGAAGAATGCAATCAAAGATGATTCATGGTTGTGGCATTTAAGGTACGGACATCTTGGATTTTTTGGCTTGAAGCTATTGTCAAAGGAGAAGATGGTAAATGGATTGCCAGGAATTAATCCTCCTGATCAACTGTGTGAAACTTGCATTAAAGGAAAACAACACAGACAAAGTTTTGAAGTTGGAAAATCTCGACGAGTTAGGAGACCATTGGAGATTGTGCATTCTGACATAGCAGGTCCTTTATCACTTGGTGGAAACATGTACTATGTTACTTTTATTGATGATTTTAGTAGAAAAAGTTCGGTATATATTCTTAAAACAAAATCAGAAGCATTTGACAAGTTTATTGAGTTTAAAACTATGGTAGAAAAACATAGTGGACATTATATTAAGAAACTCAAAACTGATAGAGGCGATGGGTATACTTCAAAGTTGTTTGAAAGCTTTTGCAAGGAGCACAAAATTATTCACAGTTGACAACTTCATACACGCCACAACAAAATCAAGTCATTGAAAGAAAGAACCGCACAATTCTTGATATGCCAAGAAGCATGGTTAAAGGTAAACATTTACCAAGAACTTTCTAGGCTGAAGCTATTCAATGTGCTGTTTATTTTTTGAACCGGTGTTTGAAAAAAGTGTGAAATATAATATGCCAAATGAAGCCTGGAGTAATCAAAAGCTAGGAGTTGGACATCTCAAGATTTTTGGATGCATCATATATGCTCATGTTCCTGACCAGATGAGAAAAAAGCTCGACAATAAATGAGAGAAATGTATTTTCATTGGTTATGAAAAAAGAAGCAAGGCATATAAGCTATACAACACTCTCACCAAGAAAATTATTATTTCAAGAGATGTAGAATTTGATGAAGCTGATTATTGGAGATGGAGCGAAGAAGAAAAGAAAATTGAAGGATTATTTTTCAGTGATGACAAAGAAGACAGCTTCATTATTCAAGAACAAGACGACGATCGAAGCCCTCCACCAAGTCCTGTTGCAACAACTCTTACAACAGCATCATCTCTAATCAGTAGCAATACCAGCAACTCAAAGGAAACACTTGCAAGAATGTGTAGTTTACGTGATATTTATGAGGTTACAGAACCCATAGAAGCAACACTTACTTATTCATTGTTCTGTTTAATGTCAGAATGTGATCTAATAGCATATGAAGATGCAGTTGAAAATGTCAAATGGAAGAAGGTAATGGATGAAAAAATTGTAGCAATAAGAAGAAATGACACGTGGGAGTTAACAAGTCTACCAAAAGGACATAGTCCACTTGGAGTCAAATAGGTGTACAAGACGAAGACCAACAAAGAATAAAAAGCAGATAAATACAAAGAAAGACTAGTTGCAAAAGGCTACAAGCAAAGATATGGAGTGGACTATGATGAAGTACTTGTTTCGGTGGCTAGGATTGACACTATAAGGCTTCTCACGACAACTACATCACAAAATAATTGGAAGATTTATTAGATGGATGTGAAGTGAGCATTCCTTAATGGCTACTTAGAAGAAGTCTACATCGGGCAACCACTTGGATATAAAAAACAAGGATAGTAAGACAAAGTTTATCGCTTGAAGAAAGCTTTATATAGACTGAAACAAGCCCCGAGAGCATGAAACACAAGAATAGATTAATATATTCAGAAGAACAAGTTCACGAAAAGCCCATACGAGCATGCCCTATATACGAAAAAAATGGAGTTGGTGACATCATGATCGTATGCTGGATGATATGATTTCACGGGAAACAATCCAGGTATATTCAATGAATTTAAGAAAGCTATGACTAAATAATTTGAAATGACAGGTATTGGTGAAATGTCATACTTTCTTGGAGTTGAAGTGAAACAAATGAAAAATGGAATATTTAGAATGAAACATTGCAAGTCGGTAGTCACGCCAGCAGAACCATACATGAAATTAAGCGTTGATTCATCTAGAGAGCCGGTAAATCCAACGTTGTTTAAAAGTATCGTTGGAAGTTTAAGGTACTTAACTATCATGCGGCAAGGCATTATGCATGCAATGGGAATAGTTAGTAGATATATGGAGAAGCCAAAACAAGATCACTTGATTGCAATAAAGAGAATTTTGAGATACATCAAAGGTACGATGGATCATGGTTTATTTTATACGCACTCACAGAATTCAAAATTGGTTGGTTATTTAGATAGTGATTATGGTGGTCACTTGGATGATCGTAAAAGCACATCCAAATATTTATTCCATATTGGCTCCGCTGCATTTTCATGGTCATCGAAAAAGCAATAAACAATAACCCTCTCAACATGTGAAGCAGAATACATGGTTGTTGCAACATGCACGTGTTAAGCAAATTGGTTGAAGAATATTTTGAGTGAATTATCTATTATAAAAGAAAGTCCAATTACAATTTATATTGACAACAATTCCACAATATCTCTTGCAAAGAATCTAATGTCTCATTGTAGAAGCAAGCATATCGATACAAAGTATCATTTTATTCAAGAGCATGTGAAGAATAAAAAAGTGGAGTTAGTTTACTACAAAACAGAAGATCAATTGGCAGACATTTTTACGAAGCAATTGAAAGCGGACGTATGCTATAAACTCAAAGAAAAGATTGGAATGAAAAGCTCGATTTAAGGAGGAGTGTTAAAAATCAAACCAACTTTTAAAGTCGGCTAAGTATACAGATAACGTGGCTTAGTAAGTGGCGGCTGACTAATGATTTCTTAAGTATGTAGATGAGGCAACAAAGAGACTAGTTTGCAAGGTGGATAGTAAGCTGTCAAAATTGGTATGCAGCTTGAAAAATCAATAATGTGGCAGCAGGGACTAAAATGATGATAATGATAAATGTGCTGGAAGGTTCATGAAATATTAAAGGTTAAGGATGATAGGATAATTATGACAGTAATGTTTGAATAGTCTTATGCGGCAAAAATTGTTAATGTCGATTAAAACTTTATTATAAATATAGTTCATGGGTTGGTATAATAGATCCTGAGAAAGAATAGCAAGAAAAAGAAAAGGTTTTGTGAGTGAAGAGAGTTGTAAACTAGCAGCAGTATAGTATTAAAAAGATAATTGTATTTGTGTAATAAAATTAGTATTTCAGCTTGTACTATCCATCACGCTTCCAACCGTTAGAATAGATTCAAATATAATATAGTCAATTATTATTAATCAAATGAAAATCAAATCTAATTAAAAAAGAATCAAATCCAAATCTAAATCGAACTGAACATTACTATTATTATTTTTCAATTTTCAGTTTTTATTTTTTCCATATTTTCTGGGGCCTAACCTGGACAGGTCGTGAGTCGTGACCCATAATTGTTGGCAAGAAGCTCGAGGCTGTAAAAGGAGGCATTGACGGCTCGTGCCATGGCCTTGGCCTCCGCCTGAAGATCCGTCGCAGGGTCCCCTCTCGACGCCTACAGAGTCGCCGAAGAACCATCTCCTCTTGTTCCGGCTTCTACCTCCGGATTCTACCAAAGTAGCACGCGGTCCCAATTTGTAGCCCTTGGATTTCGAAATTGAAAACCCTTTACTGACCTTTAATTGAAAGAGTGAACCCTAGTTTCAGAGATTCATGGCCGCCATTGCTGAAACTTTCCCTCTGCTTCAACAAATGGAAAATAATTAGAGCAATTATGTATTATCATTATTTGTCAAAACCATCTTTTTCTTTTATATATATTTTTAAAATTTAATATGTATTTAAAATATTTATGTATTTTTATATATTTATTTTAATTTTTTAGAATACCGACAAAATCAATTTTTAAATTGAGGTTTTATTTTCTAAAAAATTATTACTAAATCAATACAATATATAAAATTTAAGGGTTAAAATTGTTATTATGTCGATTTTTGAACTGTCATGTCACTTTCCCATTAAATACATAATGACACTTAACGAAAATGAAAAAAAAAAACATCGTTAAGTGACCATTTAAAAATTTTAAAATTTAAGTGACTTACAGTATAATTTATCCTTATTGTTTTACTCTATTATGTGATATACTTTTATTTTATGTAATACATTAAAAATGATATTATTAAAATTATTTAACATAATTAGGATACCTAAATGTTTTTAAAAAAAATTAAAACTATAGTCACAAATAATTTTTGTTCAAAAAATTGAATGGAAAGTTAAACTAAAATAATATGGACATGGACATGGTCCACTTATATTATTTAAACATAGTTAAAATAACTAAATGTTTTTTTAAAAGAAATAACAATTATAACTGCAAGTACAATAAAAATAATAGATGTTCAAAGAAAACTAAATGAAATGATAAGATGCACCAAAAGAACTTAAATTAGAATATATTCGATAAAAATTAATTTGAATATAGTTTACCCATAACATAATATTATTCAAATTGTTGTACAAAAATAAAAAGATTATTATTAGGAGCACTATTAATGAAAAACAAAAATTTACCAGTAGGGTTAAGATAATGGCATGTATCCATTTATATTTTTAATATGTTTCAAAGGGTGCATTTCATCATCTTAACCTTACACGTGGAATTTTTACACACTAATGTCTCGTTTGGTAACTAGTGTAATAATATAAGGAAAAAACTTATTTATTACATATCTATTATAATAATTAGACCTAAAATAAAGAATAGTTGAGACAAATTTAAACTTGAAATTAGAAAGATAAGTAAAAACTCTTGTAAAAAGTAAGATCTCTTCAAAATAAACGAAAAATTTTCCTTCTCTTTACTAAAAACAAGTCATGTGAGTAGCTAAATATGATCAATTTAGTTAGTTTATTGCTAACCCATATACTAAAACATGTGTAAAAAATAATACTTGTACCGAACGTAGTATAAATGTGATTTCTGTGTCGATCAAAATGATGAAGTTGAGGGATCATCCTTATGGTGGTTGAATTTGAGAACTACCACTAGCAGAATAGTTCTTGGGTTTCCTTAAAGGTTTTCAAAAGGAAGAGATGAAGTTTCACTTGGAAATTATAATACAAGGAAAAGGAAAAGGAGTTGTGAGGCAATCAACGCTAGAAACAATTTATCTAATGCAACTTCAAATCAAAATGTAATTAAGAGATTTTTATTAAGGGATGCATATTCTTTAGGGACACTTATGATGGATAAACATCTACTATATGTTGAACTGGGCTCTAACAATATTATGCAAACTTTGGGGCAAGTTGTGAATCATCTACCATGGGGCAAGTTGTGAATAATCTACAAGGGAGGAGTTATGAGGCAATCAACGCTAGAAACAATTTATCTAGTGCAACTTCAAATCAAAATGTAATTAAGAGATTTTTATTAAGGGATGCATATTCTTTAGAGACACTTATGATGGATAAACATCTACTATATGTTGAACTAGGCTCTAACAATATTATGCAAACTTTGGGGCAAGTTGTGAATCATCTACAATGTGGCACCTCACACCCGATCAGGACGACGAGTTCGAATGGAAGATGTCACATTCTTGCTGAAGTAACTCATATTAGGATATGTCATTCATTACATTAAGTTAGGAAGTTGAAGTTTTGAAAATTTTTATAAAAATCATATAAAATAGATAAATTAAATATTAGGAATTAAAATTTATGTTGAACTCTTTTAAAATTGGTTTTTAGGTTTTTAGAGGTATCTAATACCAAAAACAGGTTTTAAAAAGTAAAAAATGTTCAAAGTAGTACAGAGAACTAGTTAGACACTATGAGATCAGTACATACAAATCTTATTCCAACCCAAAATCATGTTTTGGCCTAGTCTATTGCCTTATCTAGTTCAAATATTGATGGTTCCTTCTAACAAGTCAACTCTAACTATTACAATTGTGACTCATGTCCTTTTTGTTAGAAAACAAATATGTGTCCCTATGAACCCTTAGAACATGTGCACACTGACGCATGTGAGCCCATGAACGTTAGTGCCAGAGGTGGTTATGAGTATTATGTAACATTTATTTATGATTTTTCCAAATATGGGTATGTGTACCTAATGCAATGCAAAAGTGAAACCTTTGATAAATTCAAAGAGTTTCGAGCGAAATTAGAGAAATAACTAGGTTTACCCATAAAGGCACTTCAGTCTGATCGAGGTGGGGAATATTTATCAGATGAGTTCTTAGGGTACGTTATAGAGAATGAGATTCTATCCCAGTTAATTGCGTTGGGCATTCCACAACAGAATGACATGATAAAAAGAAGAAGTCGAACGTTGTTTAACATGGTTCGTTCGATGTTAAGTTATTCATAGCTACCAATATCCTTTACGGGATATACATTGCAAATAACTTGTTATATTCTGAATGATGTACCAACTGAGGCAACATCTAAAACTCTATATGAATTATGGCATGGTAAAAAGCTGAATTTAAATCATTTAAGGATTTGGGGATTCTTGTCCCACGTATTGGATAAAGATGCAAGGAAGTTGGACTCACAGACAAAATTGTGCATATTTGTGGGATACCCAAAAGGATCTAAGGTTGTTTTATAACCCGAAAGAGCAAATTGTGATAGTGTCAACTCATGCTACATTCCTTGAAGAAAGATGCATGAATGAGTTCAAAACCTCAAAGTAAAGAAGTACTTGAGGAACTTTCAGGAAATGCACAAAGTCCTATAGAAATGGTCCCAGAACCAACTCCTGATAGTAGACCTGCAAATTATCAGTAGGATAGGGTGTTTCATCGCAATGAGAGGGTATCTTGTAGGCCTAAGTTCTTCCAATCTGGTGGAAGTGTTTTAAACATTGAGTCTGCTGAACAAGAAGATGATGACCCACTCACATATGATTAAGTGATGTAAAGTGCTGATTTGAAGCTCTGGGAAATAGTTATGAAAGTTGAGATGGAGTCTATAGATTCTATCTTAGTGTGAGAACTTGTAGACTTACCGGAAGGGATAAAACCCATAGGTTGTAAGTGGATCTACAAGAAGAAAAGAAATGTAGATGAAAAAGTGGAAACTTACAAGACTAGACTTGTAGCAAAAGGTTATACTTAGAAAGAAGGTACCCATTACGAAGAAACCTTCTCACCGGTTGCCATGCTGAAGTCAATCTGTATAGTGTTATCCATTGCGACGACTCTCGATTAGAGATCTAGCAAATGGATGTCAAGACAACATTCTTGATCGACTATATTGAAAAAAATCTATATGATGTAACCCACTAGATATATAGCTAAAGGAAATAAGCATAAAGTTTAAAAACTACTTAGATCTATATATAGACTTAAATAATCATCCTGCTCATGGAATTATTGATTTGATCAATTGATCAAGACTTTTGGATATCAGCAAAACATAGATGAACCTTGTATTTATAAATGTATTGGGGATGGAAAGGTAGTCTTTCTCGTTCTATATGTTAATGACATTTTACTCATTGGAAACTACATAGTTTAGCATGAAGGACTTGGGAGAAGCTAATTTTGTTTTAGGAATTCAAATCCTAAGGGATCAAAAGAACAAAATGTGGATACGTCTTGATTTTTTAATATTTGTCATACTGTGTATGGAATTATAGTGTCATAGTGTGTGTGCAATGCATGATTTGCATGTTTATAATAGAAAAGTATGGGGAAATTATTGACAGGGTAGATGAAGTTAAGATTTGGGAAATGGAGTTTTCGTTTACTGCAATCTGGTGTTGTTGGGTGCAAATCGAGATGTGTGAAGCAACAGGCCTTACGGAAAGGACAATATGGTGTTCGAACATAAAGGTTAAAAGTCAATATGAGGAATGGGTGGATTGGATAAGGAAATCGAATTTTTGTAAGATTTTTCTACTTAGTGTTGTTGAGTGCAAACCGTGATGTGCGGAGCTCCAGGACTTGTGGAGGGGACACTACAGTGTTCGAGCATAAATGTTAGATATGAAATGGAATAATAACGACTATCTTGCTAGAGCGACACCATGACAACGTTTATTAGGTTCCATAGAGCAACACCGTGACAACGGTTAACAGGTTCTATGGGCGACAGCGCGATGGCTATGGGGCAACACCTTAAAATAGGTATAATGTGTAAGACTATAACTTGACTGTCCACTAGGATGTTAAACTTGGGGCTATAAGGTATAAAACTGTAGTTGGACTATGGTAACTAATGGGATCTCCCAGGATAGTAAATATGTGAGAGTCCACAAGGACATTAAACATGGGATAATATTGTGTAAGACCATAGTTGGGCTATGGCGGCGGATTAAGTACGCCAAAAATATTGAGCTAGGAAATATTAATAGGACAAAATGAGAGAAGTCACTGAAAGGCTCACACGATGAGTAGCATATTGGGATCAGTTAATGCTTCTTAAACCATGAGTAAACAAGCTAGTAAGAGAATCTACCAAAGTATTACGAAATAGGGAAAATTCACTAGGGATCGATGAATAAACTAACCTTCTAGATTGAGGTAATAAATGGGTAGCATATGTGGCATTATCTGGGTTGAGGTAATAGACGAGGTACCTTCTTCGAGATATGTGGTAACTGTCAATATAAATTCACTAGGGATTGATGAATGAACTAACCTTGGGTACGATAGGCGAGTCAATGAAGTAGATTCTAAGCCAAACGATTGGACTAATAAAGTCTGTCAGAGATCTACGAAGGAAAGGATGACAAGATAGGACTATGTTACGTTGGAAAAAGCCCGTAGGGATTTATTAGAAGAGGAAGCTCGCCTAGGATTACCTTGGAAGGAAAGTCTATCGAAAAATAGTGGAGGAAATAAGAACCTTTCAAGGCCAACTGGCATGAGAAAGGCTAGGTGAGGATATTTAAGGAGAGACTGTCAATAAGATTAAATGTGGGTTGCTTAAAAGGGCAGGTTATCACTGGAATGATTGATAACTCTTGAAAAGAGTTATATTTCATTCCTTTAGACCTAGCTAATAACTTGTACTTGGGTACATTTAGTGGCATTTTAGGACATTGCATTAGTATTTTTATCATTGCATTAGGAGCTTGGACTGTGTTTAAATACTAGGTACTTTTAATTACATGCGGAAGGGTTGTGTTTGGTGGTTTGACAAGTGCAAAATGTGGAGAAAGAAATAAAGGAATAAAGGTTTGTTGAGGTAAAAGGTTGGATAGTTTTCCACATTGTATGCCGTGGCAACTCCAAGAAGATGATCGAGTCAACACTCAACGCATACCAATCTCAGCCAAGCTCTACTTACACCAAAAAAAGCTGCCTAAAAAAGAGAAGATATTGTGGGCTGTTAGAGTTACCATCGAAAAAAAAAAACTTATAAACAACCAAAGGAGGAAACCTTAAGGAAGTGGAAATCTGTAGGCAAAAATAGAGGGTAGTGGCTGAGTAGAGATAGAAAGAGGAAATTGAAGGCAGTCCCTCTCAGCCACCATAGGACACTGTGCTGCTGGATTGTGGATTGGTTTTGCGAAAGCCATTTTTCCAAAGTTCTTCCATTATTTCTTAATCTATTCTCCCGTGAATTGATTTGATTGAAATAATGTTGGATGATATTTTGGTTTTGAATTTTACTTGCCAGCCCATGAACTAAATCTTATAAAGTTAGGATGATATGATGAGACCTTTATTTTCTTTAATGGTTGAAGCATAGATCTGAATTGATTTACTATTTCATTCAATTGTTTTATCTCAAAATTGCATGTGTGCAATCTCTAGATATAGACGACTGTGTAGCATGCCTATAAACTAATCTAATTCTAAAAGGTTTGGATTAGTTGGACTAAAATTGAATGATATGGGCAAGTACTAGATTGATACTTGTAGTAGACTCTAGACATAGAGTAGCGTTCATATGGAAAGAAAACAAAACAATGCAGGAAACCACGCTAAAGGTGTATAGACATATATCGCTTAAGGTAAGGTAACTTGTGGTTTTACTCTCGAAAGAAACAGACCACTTTAGAACTCTTCTAAGCAATAGATTGAGTATGATTTTGCTGAGGCATTATTGATAGGAAGGGTAGATACTTAGTAATCCTGACTTTCCAAATCGACATCGTATATCCTTTATCATTTGCCATAGCATCTTGCCAGCACATATTTAGTTGTTTACTTGTTTGTTACATATTATACTCATTCTCATAATTGTATTGCATTTTTACTCTTGCTTTGCCTGAGCATTTTCCAGTATTAAGCAGTACATTTAGCAAACATTATTATCCTTATAAATTACCACTACATACTTATCTTTGTTTGCCATAGCATTAATCATAATTTGTTATAATAACCTGATCACTTTTATACCTAATCCAATCCCTATGGATATGATCTTACTTATCACTTTATTACTTGAGTCGACGTGTATACTTGTACAATTCGCATATCATATTCACACGCGATAAGTTTTTGGTGTCATTGTCGAGGATCGAAAAATTGGTGGAATTTGGGTTGGTTATTTTACTTAATTCTATTAATTTAATTTAATTTAATTTAATTTCTACATGTTTGCCATCAATGCGTGAGAAGAGGCATTCCCACTGACAAACAATATCCTTTTGACCCAGAGATCGAAAGAACTTTACGAAGAAGGCAGAAAGAACTGTGAAAATGGCTAGGAACAGGAATTATCTTGGTCTCAATGATGATCTGAATGGTTAGGATGTTAATATTCCTATTCGTAAGGTGATACCTAGTCTGAATGACAATCTAAATGGTCAGGGTGCTAATCCTCCTATTCATAGGGTGATATATGACAAAGACAGACCAATCTGAGAGCATGTTGTGCCAATTTTGGATGATCTGAATCCAGGGATAGTCAGACCACAAATTCAAGCTCAGCAATTTGAGCTGGAACCGATAATGTTTTAGATTTTACAAACAGTAGGATAGTTTAATGAATTACTTACTGAAGATCCAAGACTGCGTTTAAGACTTTTTCTAGAGGTTTGTGACTCATTTAGACAACAAGGTGTTCCTGAAGACGCTCTGTGACTTAAACTATTTCCATATTCTTTAAAAGATTATGTGAGAGCATGGCTGAACGCTTTGCCATTGGGAACAGTGGCATCATGGAATGATCTTTGCCAGAGGTTTTTGTTATGGTATAATTCACCAAATATGAATGCCAAGCTTAGAAATGAAATCACATCTTTTGAAAATCAGAGGATGAACACTATATGAAGCTTGGGAACAATTTAAACTTAATTCAGAAATGTCTGATGCATAGATTTCAACATTGGACTCAGATAGAGATATTCTATAATGGGTTGAATGCGCATACGAGGATGGTAGTTGATGCTTTCGCCAATGGTACTTTGTTGGATAAATATTATAATGAAGCATATGAGATTTTGGAAAAGATTGCCAACAATGATTATCAATATATGGGCAAGGGAGCTGCTAGTACTATGGAGCTTGATGCAATCACTTCGTTGACAACCCCGATATCCCCTTTGGATAATATGATTAAAACAATAAAGAAACCCACTACAGTTCAGGAGATTAAAGCAACTAAGCAATCATGTGTTTATTGTGGTAAAGATCATGTGTTTGACGAATGCCCATCAAACCCAGCATCTGTGTACTACATAGGTAATTTTAACCGAAATAGTAATCCCTATTCTAACACCTATAATTTAGGGAGAAAGTAGCATCTGAATTTTAGTTGGAATAAACAAGGTGCAGGGAATTCAAACAATGTTGCAAGACAGAATCCACTGCTTGGTTATAATCATCCTCTGCTGAGACAAAATTTTCAACAGGGTCAAACATCATCATCCTCGACATCCATTAAAGCCTTGTTGAAGGAATATATGGTTAAAAAAGATGCTGTAATCTAGAGTTAGGCTGCATCTCTTCGAGCTCTTGAGAATCAAATGGGGCAAATAATGAATGCTTTGAATTCGAGGCCACAAGGAGCATTGCCAAGCGATATAGAGATTTCAAGAACGCAAGACAAGGAACATTGCAAAGCAATTACTCTTGGAAGTAGGACTCAGCTGGAAGGCATTGTTCAAGATACCACTGTAGAAGAAGATAACTCCAAACCCAACCAGGGAAAGAATTCAAACTCATCTGAAAATCATACTGCACCTGAAAAGGGTAAGCAACAAAATGCTGTAGCAAAATCAGATCATGTTGTCAACAAAAATGCCACGACAAAACAATATTCATAACCTGATGGATGACGACCTCTACCTTTCTTTATTCAAAAATAAATTTGTTAATATCTCCCTAAAAGCTTCAGCAAAGATTTGCACACATTCCTTCCTGTCAGATATCAATTTGGCAAGGCAATTAGCAACTCGATTATCTTTCCTAGGAACAAACCTTAACACCCACTGTTTTTCATACTTTAACAATTTTTAGATTCTTCTAACCAATGCTGAATTCAAATCAACTATGTGAATATCTTCAATGGCTTTAACCACCTATAAGCTATCAATTTGAATCAACACTATATCATACTCTCGTCCCTGTTGGATCTGGTGCCCTAAATGTAATATTTTCGTCTAAGTACACTTGTAGTTTTTTCAAACAGATTGGTTAATAAAATTATTCATAAATTACATTAATAATTTTTATATTGTCCTCACATAGTTTTTGCATACAAAGCAAAATGGAAGCAAATGTTGCTTATTGGTTGTCAAATGTTTAACATATACTAAGGAGTATTATATGGTCAGATCGTTATATGGAAAGACAAATTGTACTATAGATGAACTTAAACATGTCGTAAGTCTAATTAGAAATGAGCAAACTATTTGAAAGACTAATATGCCATCTATCAAGTCCATTTAGGGAGATGGCTGTAATAGCCTGATTTTGGGGCCAGTCGAAATAGTGGTTTCAGAACTACTAATACAAGGCCATAGAAACTATTTTTAATAATTCTATATGTGTTATATCATGATTATATGGGTGCATGAAAATTTTGATGTATTAATTTTGGTGATTGCATGTTTAATTGCAGAAAAGGACTAAATCGCATAAAGTGCGAAAGTTTCATTTTACAAGCTAGAGGAGTCTAATAGCTATGGAATATTAAATTGGAGGTCTTTAAAGTGCAATTAGGCCTTCCTAAAGGTGAAGTCAGCCAAGGGGGACAAGAGCATTAAGTTGGTCAATATTTGGTGACATTAGGTGACTAAATAAATAAAATAAGATTAAATAAAGAAAAGGCCATCATCTTTTTCATTTCCCTTCTTCCATTGATTTTTACACTCAAGAAGGGCCTTAAAAGCTTGAAAATTTTCATCCGCTTCAATCCTTGCTTACTTTTGGAATCCCTAAAGCTTAAGCTAGCTAATGAGGGGACTATTTTGCAAAATAGTTGAAAGTTTAGGGATTTGCCATGAGAATACTTATGTTTTTTGCTGAGTTTTAGGGAAGAAAATGAATCTTGGGTGTTAAATACACAATTGTTGTGAAAGGTGTTTCCATGAAAACACCTAAAAGGACCTTTTTGTAAAGGTTTTAAAATAGATGATAAATGCATGAAATAGTTGCAATTGTGAATTAATACAAGAAAGAAAATGAATCAACTAATATTGGATATGTGAAAAATGAACACATTTCTGTAACACCCCTTATCTGTGTTCAATGCCGAAACCAGATACGAGGCATTACCGAACTTAACTTGCTTACACATTCAACATTGGGCTATAAAATTTCAATTCAACTTAAAACTTCTCATTCATAATTATAACATCCTTATTATGGGCCTCCGAGGCCTTAAACATACCTACGAAATGTCTCAGAATTAAACCGGAAACTTTTGCTCACTTAGAAAATTTTTGCGTAAAATAGGGCCACACACCTGTGTGAAATGGAACACGCCCGTGTGGGTAAGCCGTGTGGTCTCACACGCCTATGTTCCTAGCCCGTGTGGAATTTATTTTTCATTTCGAACCTACAGGGATTTTCGTACGGTCGGACACACGCCTATGTAAATGGCCCGTGTCCCTCACACGGCCGAGACACGCCCGTGTCCTCACTAGTGTGTGAAAAACCTGGGTATTCTGTTTATGACGTCAACAACCTCTTAAGGGCACACGGCATAGGCACACGCCCGTGTGCTGGCCTGTGTAACGAATCAGATTCTCGCAATTTGATACAGAGGACACACGGCCTATCAACACACCCATAGGGTTTGACCGTGTGTCACACATGGCCTAGACACACGTCCGTGTGTCTACCCGTGTGGACAATTAGAAGGCTAGTTTCCAAGCCAATTGCCACCCTAAAACATAAACACACATATGCCAACACAAACAACACATAACATGGCAATAATACACTATGAAGTATCACAAATCATCATTCACACGCTTTAGTTTTTTTTTACTCCAATAATTTCATGAACTTTCACATCATAAAACTCATCATCATTAAAAAATATGAAACTTGAAAAATATTGGCCAATTCCTAATGGCCATTTACAAAATGAATGAGTAACCTTACTAGCCAACGTTTTGGCTTCCAAATATGACATAACACAAATGACCAAGTTCCTATACATGCCATACCCAAAATAAAACAACTTTACTATACCCAAAAGAATGATTGATAGTGTGATCTGAGCTCCGATGTTCTACGATCCTCGAGCTAGCTTGGCGATACTACAAGGAAGAGGGAAAAGAGAGGGGTAAGCATATAGCTTAGTAAGTTTGCATGAATTAAAATATCAATATAATTACTCATAGTAAAATTCATTCATCTCATAAAACAATAACAAACACAAGTTCTCAAGTACTTTGACATACTTGCTCATACTTATTCTTACTCATCATATATCACATTACGGTTTTCATAACTCGTATTTTACTCATGGTACCTGTATCACTTCAACACATAATTTAGCACTTATGCTATCTTGAACATAAACTTAAATTATTATGATCCTTAACTTAAATGGAACTCTTTGTCATCCTTGTATAACTTAGCTCTTTATCATCTTTACATACTTAGCTCTTTTGCCCATTGAACTACTCGAAATATCGAAGGATACTCAATCTCATCATACATGTATCACAATGCCAATGCCATATCTCAGATATGGTCTTACATGAGATCATCTCTTGATGCCAATGCCATATCCCATATATGGTCTTACATGAGGTCTCCTAACTCGATGTCAATGCCATGCCCCAGACATGGTCTTATACGAGATCATACATAGATGTGGATGCCATGTTCCAGACATGGTCTTACACGAGATCTTCCTTTGGTGCCTAAGCCATATCCTAGACATGGTCTTACACGGGGACCTTCCTTATTCGATGTCGATGCCATGTCCCATACATGGTCTTATACGGGATCTATGTTCGGTGCCGATGCCATGTCCCAAACATGGTCTTATACGGGACCTTCCTTATCTCATGTTATGGTATAGGTATCCTCGTTATTCCGAATCTTCAACCGGGACTTAAACTTAACATATTCTCATCATTTTCTCATCGAGACATCATTAGTCAATTTTCATATATATGATATACTTTGTCATAATATCAATCAATTTAAAATATAAAAATATTATGAAGCTTTAATTTCACACAAACTTACCTCAGTACTCAAAATAGATGTAGATGTTCGATTTAGTCCACGACTTTATTCTTGCCTCAGTTTCGATCCGGGCTTCGTGTTTCTTGATCTATAATAAAAATTTCACTTGTTTAATACTCACATTGGCTAAATTGACTCATGAATCATACTTTGGAAAATTACAATTTTTCCCCTAAACTTTCACATAATTACAGTTTTGCCCCTAGGCTCGTAAAATGATTTGTATTCAACTTTCTTGTATTTTAAGCCTATTTGAATTATTTTCTTAACTACAACAGCCCCTAATTCCCACTATTTCACTCATGTATGACCATTTTTTATAACTTTTATAATTTGGTCATTTTATGCATTTTTCATGAAAATCACTTAGAAAAAGATGTTTATCATACATCAAACTTTCATATTCTTCTATAAAAGATCAAAATACATGCATGTCATACATGGGTAAATTTTTGAACATAAAAACCTAGCTTAAAATATAAATAGAAATAGCTAAATCGAGCTACAAGGAACTAAAAAATACAAAGAACATTAAAAACGGGGCTAGGATGCACTTACTATCAAGCTTGGAAGTTGAAGAAACCCTAGATATGGTGCTCTTGTGATTTTCGGCCAAGCTTGGAGAAGATGGACACCGTTTTTGACTTATTTTCCCTTTTAATTCATTAGTTAACCAAATGACTAAATTGCCCTTAAGGCCCATTTCTTGAGATTTTTCCTTCCCATGTCTATTTTTGTCCAACATATAATGGTCTAATTGCTAAATAAGGACCTATAGTAATTTTTATAATTCTATTTCATACTTAAATCTTCTAGGATCTCATATTTTCTAATCTTTGCAATTTAGTCCTAATGGACAATTTAATCACTAATAAATAAAATTTCCTCATAAAATTTTCACACAATCATGCAAACACATCATAAGCCTCATAGAAATCATAAAACATATATTTATACTTTGGATTTGTTCTCTCGCACCACTATTCTGACTAGGCCCTAAATCGGGCTATTACAATTCATTTTACGAGCTTAGGGGAAAAATCATAATTTTGCCAAAGTATAAGGGCAAAACTGTCATTTTTGCCAAAGTAGAAATTTTGAAGTGTCTTGATTTATGTAGTGATTAAATGAATAAATTTTATTATTATAGATCAAGAAGAACGCAGAATCAACCTTGACTGGGGAAAAGGCAAGGTTTCAGACTAAGCCGCAAATTAACATATTTTGCACCGAGATAAGTTTATGTGTAAATGATACATCCTTATTACGTATGCTTTAGCTATTAATGCACTGTGTGGATGTAAAGGCTTATTGATGAGACTTATTGAAAATGGTAGAAAATGAGAAATTCTCGAATGAACCTTCGAAATAGAAATATGAGTGCTGATGAATATCCATAAATATGTATTTATTGGTGGGTTGTGTGCGATACCACCTTGTTAATTATTCATGATGGGCTGTGTGCGATACCATCATATATATTATCATTTTGGTGGGTTATGTGCGATACCACCGTAATTATCATTGTTGGTGGGCTGTGTGCGATACCACCCTATTATTGATTAATGGTGGGTTGTGTGCGAAACCACCGGGTATCTTGTATCATTTCGAAGGGTTCATCGAGAAACTTGTTTAAGTAAATATTTCATGTGGCTTCGTGGCGATAAGTGCAAGGTATATGTGCAAGTAATTGTGGGCAATGTTTATGATATGTGTTTGGGATGTGGTAAGACTTGGAATGAGTAAGCATAATTATGAGGTTATGAATTGTTATTACATAGCATGTAATATTTGACTGATTACTTTGTGGTATGATGCTTATTGTTTACATATAGACTTACTAAGCTTAAAGCTTACTCCCTTCTCTTTTCCCTTATTTTATGGTGTTAAAGAGCCAGCTCGAGATACGAAGATAATTAGAAGATTACCCACACTATTAGCATATCTTGGTATATTTAGACTTAGCATTTTGAGTATGGCATGCATAGGGACTAGACTTAGTTGAATGTCATATTCTTTTGGCCAAATGTGTTGGCTCATTCAAAGATGAACTCTTTTGTATAAAGCCATAGTTGATGGCTCTTTCTTATTAATCTATGAAAAGATGAGGTTATTCATGAATGTGCAAGTTGCATGATTTGGTTTACTTATTTTAAATATGCATGAATGGGTTGAAGGTTTGATGTAAATTATGTTTGTATGAGTTGGGGTGATAGAAAGAGCTTGGCAAATAGCCTTGTCCTTGTCTACACGGTAGACACACAGGCGTGTGTCTAGGCCATGTGTGACACATGGTCGACCTCATGGGCGTGTGGTTAGGCAGTGTGTCCCTTTGCATGCTAGGTTTATGTAACGACCCGAAATTGGGCCTAGTAGAATTGGGCTTATTGGGCTTATTAGGCCTTGAACAGGGGAGCATTTAAAATTTTTGAGAACAAGAGAACGACACTAGTGCAAGTTGGACCTATTAGGTGAGTGATTTTGGAAGGTTAGGGGGCTTTTATGAAGTCCCGGGATCAAACTTGGGCTTTAGGAAAATTTTGGTTTTAGGTGACTAAAACCCTGGGAGTTAGTAAGTAGGCTTTAAGAATAAAATGTGGAGAAAAATGACACAAAAGGAGTTGTGGTTTAGTCGCAAATGGCGCCACATGGGAGACAAGGGAATGACGCCACACAAGGAAGCAAGGGGTCCAAGGTTCAAGTCTTGGCGCTTGCATTTCATTTTGATTTATTTTTAAGTGAACTTGTGGCCCATAGACTTATATTTAGTTGCTCACGATTTTAGACATAAGAGGAGCTTGTGGCCTAGTGGCTAGCGGCGTGGATTAAGTTATAGAGGAGCCTGAGTTCGAATACCATCTCAAGCAAAAAGGGATATTTATTTTGCTAAGTTGGGACGGCCAGAGTTTGTGTTGGAATTAAACTCTGCTGAAGGAGGGATCCCACTTCGGGAAGCTAGGAAGAGGGAAGGTGAGAAGCTGGCTTTAAATAGAGCATTCTATGAGGAGAGTAAGGATACCTGGGTTGGCGTTTGGGCATAGGAGTGTTTGGAATGCGGATCAACTCCAGATTCCTATCAGGTGTGTATTTCGCCCTACTCTAGCTGTAAAGCGGCAAATGTAAAAATGCCGGTCACACGGCGATGGTAGCCACACGAGCGTGCGAGCGCACGTGTGGGATCTTCGACGCGATAGTTGAGGCCCTCATGAGTGTTCTCATGAGTCTAGGCTGCCTTGGGCCCTTGGGCCCATATGAATAAATTGTATGATTGTGTAGTAGATAGTGAACCGGTCTATGTGAATATCATATTTGTGGCTAGATTTGGGCTAATGGGCCACACGAGCGTGTGAGGGCCCATTTGGGCCGAGAATGGGCCTTAGGCCCATTCGCATTGTTATCTCTGTTAGAATACCCTAATTTATGAAATTATCGAAATACCCCTAATTTGTGAAATTACCGAAATACCCCTGGTTTGCAAAATTACCAAAATATCTCGATTTACGAAATTACCGAAATACCCTATATGGGTAAAGTTACCGAAATACCTTCTATGGGTAAAGTTATCGAAATACCCTTATTGGGTAAAATTACCGAAATACCCCTAGAGGGTAAATTACCGAAATACCCACGAAGGGGTGAAAATTACCGTTATACCCTCAATTGTGGTTAATATCGTGTATGTGATTTTTAAACATATGTTTATAAATGTTTTACATTGCATTCATACCATGCTGCATGGGTTGGGCTTGATGATTGGAGGAAGTGCTGTTTTAAGTGGCTCTACCACATACCGTTTTAGTGGCTATGCCACATATCGTTTTGGTGGCTTAGCCACATATACCGTGATTAGCCGCTTGACTGCAATATTGGTGTGATTGGCGGGGTGGGTTGACTTGATCCCCACATGGTGCGATTGGTTGGTACGGGTGGTGTGATGGTTGGATTAGGTTGGGCTGTATTTTTGTTTGCATTATCATGATTATAGGGCTTAGGCCCAGACCGATACTGTAAGGGCTCAGGCCCAAATAGTGACCGTTATAGGGGATTGCACACTGAGTTCTCGTAACTCACCCTCTTTCTTTTAACCATGCAGGTAATCCCCAGCGTTAGAGGATTTGGAGCTGCAGAGGACTCGGAGGTGGCCATACGTCGGATTTGCATCTTACGAAACTTAGTAAATTCAATTTTTAATTTATTTTATGTTATTATTTTGGGTTAAAATTTTGTGTAATAAGGCCATTGGATTTTTCTTCTAAATTTTCATTTGGTATTTTTGCTAGTTAATAATTATTAATCGGTTAATCATGGAGTTTTAAACAATAACAACCGTTTTCAAAATAACACGTTTCCGTAATTCTTTGAGTCAGATTTCAGCAATGAACAAAGTTTTCGAAAATAATAATATCATCTTTACAAGAAAACATTTTAAGCAAATCTTGTTTCCACAAGCAACAAAGTTCGGAGTTTCAAAAAGGATACAAAGTTTTTAACGAACGCAAAGCTTTTAAACAACCTTTTGATGTGACATGCTAGATCCGGTCATAATGTCTAGGACAGGTTTGGGGTGTTATAGTTTACAAGTCAATATGCTCAGTAGTAAACACACAGGCAGGGACACGACCGTGTGTCTCAACCGTGTGAAAGACACGGCTATGGACATGGGCGTGTGCTCAGGCCGTTTGAAGTCTACACCTGAAATTAAGAATTTAATTTGCCACACAGCCGAAGGACACGGGCATGTGTCTTGGCCGTGTGACATTTATGGGGGTGATGACGTCAAACAGAATGCTGTCAAACTGTTTCTCATGCAGAGTCTGTAGCACAATTCTCAAATGCTCAGCATGCTGCGTCTCATCACACGAATAGATCAAAATATCATCAATGAACACCACTACAAAGCGATCCAAATACGGTCTGAATATCCGATTCATCAAATCCATAAACACTGCAGCAGCATTTGTTAGTCCGAAAGGCATCACTAAGAATTTGTAATGTCTGTACCTCATTCTTAAAGCAATTTTCGGCACATCGAATTCTTTAACTCTTAACTGATAGTAGCCTGATCTCAAATCTATCTTTGAAAACACTGTAGCTCCTCTCAGCTGATCAAACAAATCATCAATACGAGGCAACGGATATTTGTTCTTTATCGTTACTTTGTTCAACTGTCAATAATGAATACACATCCTCATAGTTCCATCTTTCTTTTTCACAAATAACACAGGAGCTCCCCAGGGTGAAAAACTCGGTTGCGCAAATCGTCTGTCAGTTAACTCCTGCAACTGAGACTTAACTCTTTCAGTTCTGTTGGTGCCATTCTATACGGAGCTATCGAAATAGGAGTGGTCCCCGGCACTAACTCAATACCAAATTCAACTTACCAAATCGGTGGTAATCTCGGCAGCTCTTCAGGAAACACATCTGGAAACTCACAGACCACAGACATAGATTCAACTTTCTTTTTCGACATTTTTGTTTCAATTACATATGCCAAATAAGCTTCACAACCCTTTCTCACACAGTTCATAGCTTTCGTTGCAGATACAACAGCTGGTAATCCTTTCATATCACTAGATTCAATTCGAACTAGCTCGCTGTCCTGACTTCTCAATTCAATACTCTTTCTTTTACAATTCACAATGGCATTATGCAGAGTAAGCCAATCCATACCCAGAAAAATGTCAAACTCATCGAATGGTAACAACATCAAATTAGCCGGAAAACAAGCGTCTCGAAACATCAATGGGCAACTCTTGCACACCTTATCCATCAGGAAACACTTGCCTAAGGGGTTCGACACTCTAACCACAAATTCAGTAGACTCAACAGGTAAAGTCTTTTTCAATACTAGATTCACACACACAGAGGAATGAGTTGATCCCGGATCTATCAATACAATGACATCAATATCAAATAAAGTGAAAGTACCGATGATAACATCTGGAGATGATGCTTCCTCTCGTGCACGTATAGCATAGGCTCGGGCAAGTGCTCTCGCTTCTGACCTCACAGCTGTGTCAGTTGTCCCTCTCTGACTTTCACTCACATTTCTAGTGTTTCTGGGTGGTCTACCCTAAGCTGTCACATTACTCGGTCTTTCATTCTGAACATTTTCTTCTTCGACTATCTTTAGGAAATCTCAAATAAAATGATCTCGAGATCCACATTTATAACATGTTCTATTATTATACTTGCCCCAGCACTCTCCCACATGCCATCTCCCACATTGTCTACACTCAGGCTTGTTACTCTTAACACTGCCAATACTTGATTCATTCGAAGCTTGAATTCGTGGACCAGTATTTTGTCTCGAACGATCTCTACTTGGATGTCCAAACGAAGCATTTGAACGATTGCTTGCATCTCTATATCTCTTCGTTGAAGGTTGAGAAAATTTATTCATCGGTCTCTTTCTTTCATCTCGAGCCTCAGAATCGGCTTTCTTCTTTTCTTTACTGAGCTTCTCAGCTTTACATGCTCTTTCAACTAACACAACAAATTCATTTATATTAAGTATCCCAACCAACAACTTAATGTCTTCATTCAATCCCTTTATGAAACGTTTGCACATAGTAGCTTTGGTCGAAACACATTCTCTAGCTTATTGACTCAATCTTACAAATTCTCACTCGTACTTAGTAAACGACAAGCGGCCCTGTTTCAGCTCTAAAAACTCTTTATGTTTCTGATCAATGAAGCGTTAACTAATATACTTCTTTCTGAACTTGGCCTAAAAGAAGTCCCAAGTGATTCTCTCTCTCGGAATCAAAGATATCAAGGTTTTCCACCAGTTATACGTAGTATCCCTCAACAATAAAAATAACACATTTTATACATTCATCAGGTGTCAACAACATCTCATCGAATACTCAGATTATATTCTCGAGCCAAAACTCGGCTCGCTCAGCATCATCATTAGCTGTGGCCCTAAAATCCTCGGCCCCATACTTCCGAATCTTATCCACAGGAGGTTTGTTCAATCGAATCTGATCTATCACTTGTGGCACCACAGGTACTTGTGGGGGTGGAGGTTGTGGAGCAGCCGGATTCGTTCGAACGAACTCTGTAAACCATTCGCTCATCATTCGTAAGAAGGCTTGCTTAGCCTTTCCTCCCTCACCACTTTCATTCGGCCTAGTTGTGGTCGACGCTGTCCCTTGAGCGGGAGCAGGTACGTTACTCTCTACATCGTCAGCAACTGCTCGATCGGGATCCATTATTATATGAAAACACATTTTCAACTGTCAGAATTCATCACACTATCGCAATTTCATATATGGAATGTATAGCTAGACTCACACGTGCTACGTTAGTCCGAGAATCGACTAAACCGTAGCTCTGATACCAATAAAATGTAACACCCCTAACTCGAGACCATTGCCGGAATAGGGTTAAGAGGCATTACCGAACAATCGAATCTTTTTACAACCTATTTACAACACAAAGTCAAACATCATCATAGTACATCAAAACACAATCAAATAGTCCCTTATAGAGGTCAACAAGACCTTAAACACATGCAAGAAACGAGTCGGGACTAAACCGAAACACATATAGAAATTCTCAGAAATTTAAAACTTTTCTAAGTTTCAGGGTTTACACGCCCGTGTCGGTAGGCCGTGTGCCTCCCACGGCTACTAGTCACGCCCGTGTGTCCTCCCCATGGTCGAAACTGACTTTGCTCCACGGCCACCAAGCACGCCCGTGTACTTTGGCCGTGGTCGATCCTGTTGAAAACCACATGGCTACTAGGCACGTCCGTGTGCCAAGGCCGTGTAGTCTTATGCTAGCTATTGACTTTGTCCCACGGTCACTAGGCACGGCCGTGTGCCACAACTGTGTGGAAAAATAAGCCATTTGCAAGGCCAAAATGCCACCCACATGGGTAAATCCTACAAGCACATTTGAGCATCTTTATACACACAATTTGGCAACAAATTCCTTGACAATAATCGATACATCATCTCATGCAATTTCATTCCCAAACATGTCAACTTATAAGCTAACATATACAACTTGAACACATTCATAAACTAAACATCATTCATTCTCAAATTCACTAAATCATACTAAAATTTTACCATCACAAAGATTACCATTTGAAATTCATCTTCTTTACCCACATGCCATACCAAAATATGCATCATATATATCAAGCCATTCATGCTTAAAACCATCATATATCTAGCCATATCACATGGCTAATTACACATCTCTAATATGATTCAAATAACTAGCCTATACATGCCATATTTCAACTATATACATCTTTCCAAAAGTACCCAAAATAGGTTGCCGATAGTGTGATTGAGAAGCTGACGATCCCCAAATCCAAGCTAGTTTTACTGACATTGCAAAGTAGAGAAATAAATCACACAGTAAGTTTTCCAAAGCTTAGTAAGTTCAAAATAAAATACAATTATTTCATCAATTCAAACCAATGTATATAATAACCATCACATAGATCCATTCTCTCACATTCATATCATATCATCCATGACCAAAATCTCATTCTCCCATTCGTAGCTTATCTATAAACTTATCAACCACAAAGGTTTAATACATACCTTAGCTGACACAAAGTTAATCAACTTTAAGGCTATTCAAAGCTCTGTATTACATGTCGGTCGTCCTCTGATATTCGTTCAACCTAATTGCACGCTCAGTGCTATGTACATGACAGAAGCATACTCATCATCGCACACTTAGTGCCTAATCTTTCAACCGACTTATCTCGGTATCGCAGACACAGTGCCATTCATTCCGGTATTAAATTCATTTTTCGCACACTTAGTGCCATCAACTAAGTCTTGCACATAGCATCTCAATTTCATCATCATATACATACTCATTTCTAAATGCTAAAACATATTTTAATAACATGTATTATATCCGAACTTACCTCGAATATTGAACTATTGAAACGGTCGATTAATCGAGCACTTTATCTTTGCCTCGATCTCGATCCGAACCCCTCCTCTCATGGTCTATACACATTCAAATTCAATCCATTCAATCACTAATTTATTCAATTTAGTCCACACACACATTTAGGATATTTTACAAAATAGCCCTCATATTTTCACATTTCGACACTGTAACATCCTAGATTAGGGGTTATGCGTTTGTGCATAATTCATGAGTTAGCAGGTTTTGGCAATGTTTGGAAGTGTATTAAGGGTTTTTAAAATTCTAGGATGGAAGAAAAAGCTTAGAAAAATTATTGGTTTCTAAGTAAAAAGGGGAGCTAGGTAAATGAGGCTTGAAAAGAAACTCCGTGTGAAGCACGACACAAGGAACCATGTGGTAAAATGGCATGTTTTATGAATTATGTATGAATGTGTTATGTGAATTCTAGAAATATGGAAATGTAAGGAAATGTAAGGAAATGTCTTGTCTTGGAAATGTAGGGAAATGTCCTGAAAATGTATGGAAATGTTAAGTTTAAAAGAGGAAAGTGAACATTTTTGGAAACCTAGAAATGCATGGAAATGGAAATGGGAAATGGAAATGAACATTTCTGGAAACTTGGAAATGTAAGAAAATGGCAAGTATACAGAGCCGATCGAAAATTTTAGGAAACTTAGAAATGACTTAGAAATGTCAAGTTTTAAAGTTTAAAATAGGAAATTAAGGCAAGGTGGCCTTAAAAGAAAAAGTTGGTGAAATTTGACACACAAACACAGCTTGGAAAAGTGGCTTGAAGATGTCACTTAGGGCCTATGGAAATGGCGCCATATGCAAGAGGAATGGGCACAGGTTCGAGTCACTTGGGAAGCAAATAAGGAGGTTTTATTTTTGCTTCCGTAAGACCGAGGTGGACGACACATGCTTCTAGAAAGGAGGTGTTTTATTTTCATAAATATTCGATTAAAAGGTGATAAATAAAGGATTTTTAAATTGGATTATTTTGAAGAGATAAATGTTGGATTAAACTCTTTTATTTATGATAATTAAAGGATAAAGTTATCAAAATAGAAGAGTGGTGGCCAAGTAAGGACTCTAGCCTAGTAATTTGGCTATAAAAGGAAAAGAGAGGCCATTGGCATTATTTACTCTTCCTTGATAACCTCTCGCGAATTTTCTCAAGCAACCCCTATTCTTTTCTTCTTCATTCTTCTCCTCTCAATATTCCAAAAGCCGAAAGCTTGCTAAGATCAAGGCCATAGCCGAAGGTTGAAGTGAAGGTGCAATCGATTTCTTTAAATAAGGGTAAGATCCAAGTTTGGTTTCCATTCTTTTATACTTTAGACTTATCGAAATCTAGGGCTAATTCCATTAATGTTCATGGTTGCTTAAAACCTTGAAGAGATCTTTCGGGATTTACTAAATGTCGACTACAAGGAAGGAGAAGTTCTTTTCAGAAGGTACACCATAGGCCGCGTGTTCCCTAGTTATTCGGTGAATTTTGGATTTAAGAATCTAAGGTAAGTCATATTTAACATTCGGCTAAGGGTTATTTGTTGTGAATAAATGTTAGAAATTGATCTAACATGTAGTTATAGGGATTTCGATGAGAGGATACAAGGATTTTGAGATTTGAGAGTTTCAAGGTAAGTTTTAAGTATACTAATCCTACTAGGATTTGGATTTATAGCCGAATGGCTCTTTACTAAGTACTAAATGATTGAATGTAGAGAATTAAGATCTAAGGCATTAGACCAAGCTTTTCGGGATTTGGATTGGAAACCTTAAGCGAATCAGGTGTGTACTCACACTAACTTTCAATATGTTATGGCAATAATTATGTTTTAATATATGAATGTGTATAAGAATGAGAATGTGGCTAAGTACCACAAATGTGGCAAAAAGTACCCAGGTACGTATTCCTACTTTTGATAGGATTATGAATGTGATATATTCTAAAAAGTGACATAATGTGAATTTAAGTATGATATGAATGATATGTAATAATTGGGGCATTTGGGATATATGTGAAGGGAGAAAGTGAAGGTGATGACTACGGTCTCACCAACGAAGGTGCTGACTTCGGTCTCACCAACGAAATATAGTGGCTACGGTCCCATTAATTGAATATGGTAACTTTGGTTACATCATCTGAATATAGTGTCTAAAGACACAACGTAAGTGGGCGATGAGCACGTCGATTGCAAATGATCGCTTCGATGGTGTGTAGCGGATGGAGGGTCGACTTAGTAGTCCCCACGGTGTACAGGTTGGTACGGGTGGTGTGTAGCGGATGGACAAATAGGCTTGGGTTTGGGTTGCATCATCCTTTATTTTGTATGAACATGAAATTGATATGACTTGTATGCCTGAATTGTTGAAAATTAGTACTGTGTACACATTGAGTGCAATGGACTCACCCCATTGGGGAATTATTTTTTGTGTGTGATGAAAAGTAATGGACCGGGTCGGCAGGAGCTAAAGGTGGCCATGCAACACTTGAAGAATTTATTAGAATTTGGACTCTATTTAAATTTAGTACTTTAAAATTTTATTTTGGGTTTGAATGATGTAATAAGGCCATAAGGCCCAGTTGGATTTCCTTTATCGCTTTATTTTTATTTGATGATGATACAACATATTTTTGATTAAAGTTAAGTAAATTTATTTCTTTTAAAATGATAAACCCTAAAATTATTTTGTCACCTTATTTAAGTTGGATTTTCAAAATTTATTAAATGGGTTCCAATTTAAGCCCAACCCAAAACGAAATTTTCTTAATTACACAAATTTTCTCTAAGTTATTCAGACTTGAAAACCGATTTTCTTAAGGAACATACAGATCCGGCTGTGCTCGTGGTCTGGGTATGGGGTGTTTCAGACACTTTAGTCCCTATTTCACAAAATCATCAAATACACAAAATTTCAATACACATGTGCTTAGCTAAATTCTTCCCATGCTAATACAAGCTCATACATTTCATTTATTTCACAATTTAACCCTTCAATTTCTCATTTTCTCAATTAAGCCCTAATTAGCTAAATTCATCAAAAATTCAAGAACAAAACATGTTCATTAAGCACATATCTTTCATTTAACACCAACACTCATCACAAAGCTCCTCATTTCATCAATGGCACATTTCATAAACATCATCAATTTACAAAATCACAACATGGGTTAGCTAGAGCACGAAGCAACGATCACAAAAACGTAGAAGTTATCAAAATCCGATTAAAAACTAACCTTGAATCAAGATCAAAATGTGCCGAACCCTTGTGTTCTTTTCCCTTTTCTTTTCTTGCTAATATTCGGCCAAGGATGATAACTAATTGGCCATTTTCAAGTTTTATTATAACATATTAAACATAATTATCACTTTACCAAACTAACCTTTTAATAAACATATAAGACAAATATACATTAAGGCTAATATGTTATTTAGCCATCCACTATCTTTAATAATGGATTAATTGCCTCTTAAGGCCATCCTATTATGAAGACAACAACACTTAGGTACTTATAAATCAGCACATAGCTTTTACTCTTTATGTAACACCCTTAACCCGTATCTGTCACCGGATTTGGGTTATGGAGCATTACTAAAAATCCTAATTCGCAACAAGCATTTTATATATATATATATACGCAATTCGTACATGACATTCACTTTACAAGTGGCCATAGCCAAATACTTTAGGGTAATAATGTATGTTAACATTAGGCGTTAAATATTCGTATACATATCCCAAATCCATATAACAAAATTCACATAAACACATCCTTGATTACTTAATACTATTTATACTAATCATTCTGACATCTAATATAATAGTTCATTATACACATGCTTCTCAACCATTTCCAAAACGATTTATCAAATAGCGAATTAATAGGCATATATGTTAAAATTACTTATCTGAATCTAGGATACATCAAGTTTCATACAAATGTCTACCTCCCCTTAACTGCAGTGCAAAGTTTTAAAAGATCTTTTAAATATTACAAATCGTGACTCGAGCTACATTCCTATACTTCCACATATAATATTCGAATATACACCACCTTCAAATCATAGCCAAATGCTATTTACACAAGTCATAAACATATGCTTATATCTCCTAGGCATAGCATGACCAAACAATCATAAATATAATTACTCAATCCATTATAACCACATATTTAAATACTAAGCATAACACCTTGAATATATATATCTTCATTAAGAAGAGACCATGGCCGAATATAATTAGAATCATGATATCATAATTAGGCCATTTTCTCATGGCACATATACAAATACACACCCTTGGAAAACTATTCAAAAGTGATACAGCCTATACATGCCACAATTCTCAAAAATCTCGTATTTAAAGAGATACCAAAATCGATGATTGCGTGATGAGCTTCCTAAATGATCCCAAGTACGAGCCAAGCATCCAAAAAGAGATCTACAATGCAAAGCAACCGAAAAACAAGTAAGCTTTTTACAGCTTAGTTAGATTTAAATAACTCATACATATATCAAACCAAATCAACTATTTGCATTCATCATGATCTCAACAAATTGCCCAATTTCCACAGTAAACTTCAATGCAATATATATGTACACTTATACGCATTTCTATATACCCCCATTTTATACAGTATAATGCACATATAATCATTTACTTATTGAAGCTTATACTCACGTTCCAAGTTATCAATTTTCCAAGGTGATAAGCATAGTACATACCTCAAGTTACTTACCCCTTCTTTTTTTTTTCACCATTTACGTACAACCATTGATGTTACACTCGTACCTTTTTAGTAACGTACCGCTCATATAGAGCCGTTACGTTGCATTTCTCGTAACGTATCGCTCACTAAGAGCCATTACTAACATTTTTCGTAACGTGTCGCTCACTAAGAGCCGTTACTTACGTCCCTCGTAACGTATCGCTCACTAAGAGCCGTTACTATCATTTTTCTTAGCATATCATTTGCCAATAATTTAAATATCATCACATCGTATCAAATATAATTACTTACGAAAAAGTATAACTGTAATGTTCTCTATCCCAAACTATATTACATTCGACCATCTTATTTATCGAGCATTCAATCCCTTCAATTGACATCATCGCATTTCGAACTTACCATCCACATACTCGATTTAGCTATTAATACTTTCATTCGGCCAAAGTTGATCAACGCCATAGCTCATTCAAATATTTCATATATATAAGTAACATACCTATCTTTTAATATAAGGAGTTGCATTGTAACAATAAAATTCCATTCAACTCGGTTTCTTAGATCTTACCTCGGATGGAAATGGATAGAACTTCTCGATCACTCGTTCAACCTAGCTTTCCCTTTATCCAACACCTTTTCCTTCGAACCTTGATCTAAACGAATTTCAAATTGAACTCTTTTCAATACATTTCTATTCAATTACATCCATAAATCATACATGGGACATTTATCAATTCGTCCTTGACATATCACACATTTACAAATTAATACAAGATTTATACTCATTTGAAATTATACCAATTTATACACAAATGAGTTAAAGTTGATTGCTCCTTAAGCTCGTTAAAGTCTCGTATATTATCAATTTAGTCCATACTAAAGTTTCTCCCTAATTACAAATAATTTCATATACATTCCTTATAGTCGAACCAACCTAAGGACCCTACAATTTCATACTAACTATTTATTTAACTTGATACCTCTAACTTGCCCGATTCTATCAAAGTTTCTACTCTACACATATAGCTTTTAAACATATACCTTGGCCGATTCTATCAAAGTTTCTACTCTACACATATAGCTTTTAAACATATACTTAGCATTTTTTTTCCATCAACCATAGCAAAACCATGATTTTCGTCCATGGCCGAATCCACAATTTGTTTCCAAATTAAAAATTCCAACATGGGTTTAGTAGTACACACAATAACTAATTCAAAAATGCAATAATTTATGAAAATCAAGCTCAATTACTTACTTCAATAATGCATGCAATGACCGAATGGAAGGGAGGATTTTCTTCTTCTTTTCTTGGTGATTTCGGCCAATAAGGTGGAGAAGAAAGAGATGAAACAAACATGTTTTCTTTATTCCCTAACGTTCCACTATCTAATAAATTCAACATATAAAATACATTAAAATAAAAACAATGAATCATTCCGTCCACCACTATCCAATTAAAGGTCCATTTGCAAATTTAATACCATGCAAAGATGAAACCAATCAATTTAACCACCTAATCTCAGATTAGTTACCTTTCATGCTTAATCCATTTTAATCCTCCCAAAAATATAAATATAAATATATATATTTATAAAATAATCAAATCATCTCATCATATTCTAACACATGCTTAAACATATATCACAACCATAAATAAAAATAAAATAAAAATAATTATTTTCTAACTCGGATTCAGGGTTCCGAAACCACCGTTCCGATTAAGGTCGAAATCGGGCTGTTACAACTCTCCCCCCTTAGGAATTTTCATCCTCGAAAATCTTATCGGTAAAAAGGTTCGGGTAGCGCTCTTTCATAGCATTCTCCGATTCCCAAGTTGCTTCCTCAACTCCATGCTTTTGCCACAACACTTTAACTAATGAAATCTTCTTATTTCGCAACTCTTTCACTTCACGAGCTAGGATGCAAATCAGTTCTTCTTCATAAGTCATATCGGGCTGAATTTCCACCTCAGATGGACTAATTACATGAGAAGGGTCGGATCTATATCGTCGAAGCATTGACACGTGGAAAACATCAAGGATCTTGTTTAACTCATTCAGAAACTTTAATCTGTATGCAACCGGCTCGATATGCTCAATAACTTCGTATGGCCTAATAAACCTCGAACTCAGCTTTCCCTTACGACCAAATCTGAGTATCTTTTTCCATGGTGATACTTTCAAGAATACTCGATCACCCACCTAAAACTCTATATCTTTTCGTTTCAGATCCGCGTATGATTTTTGACGGTCTGATGCGGCTTTTAAACTTTCTCGAATTATTTTAACTTTCTGCTCCGTCTCCCTGATTAAATCAACCCCGTGTATCTTGCCTTCACTTAGTTCGGTCCAATATAGAGGTGTACGACATTTATGACCGTACAAAGCTTCATATGGTGCCATTTTGATACTTGATTGAAAACTTTTATTATACGTAAATTCAATCAAAGGCAAGTATCGTTCCCATGAACCCTCAAACTCAAGGACGCAAGATCTCAAGATATCCTCGAGTATTTGAATAACACGCTCAGATTGACCATCCGACTGAGGGTGAAAAGCAGTACTGAAGTGCAACTTAGTACTTAAAGCATCCTACAGTTTCTTCCAAAACCGCGATGTAAACCTCGGGTCCTTATCCGAAACAATAGAAACGAGTACTCCGTGTAGCCGAACTATCTGCGATAGGTACAACTCCACTAATTTATCGAGTGAGACATCCGTACCTACCGGAATGAAATGTGTCGATTTCGTCAATCTATCCACAATAACCCAAATTGAATCTTTCTTGCTCGGCGTCAAAGGCAAACCCGATACGAAATCTATAGTGACTCGGTCCCACTTCCACTCAGGTATCAGAATAGGCTGAAGAAGTCCCGACGGTACCTGATGCTCAGCTTTCACTTGCTGACATACTAAACACTTTGATACATAATCCGAGATGTCTCGTTTCATACCGTGCCACCAATAATGCTGTTCCAAGTCGTTATACATCTTTGTGCTACCCGGATGAATCGACAATCTACTGCTATGAGCTTCATCACAAATCATTCGAATCAAATCAGGGTTCTTTGGTACACACATTCGATTCTTGAACCGTAGACACCCTTCAACATCAATTTAAAAATCTGAATCTGAACTCAAGCCACACTGAATTTTCTTTGCTTTTAAAACATCATCAACTTCTTGAGCTTCTCGAATCTGTTGTTCAAACCAGGGTCTCACTTTCAATTCGGCAATGATCGCACCATCTTCCTTCATAGTTAGATTCGCATTCATTGCACGAAGAGCAAAAAATGACTTCCGGCTAAGTGCATCAGCAACTACATTAGCCTTTCCTGGGTGGTAATCAATCACGAGTTCATAGTCTTTCAACAATTCTAACCATCGTCGCTGCCTCAGATTCAGATCCTTTTGAGTCATTAAATACTTTAAACTTTTATGATCCGAGTAGATGTGACATCTCTCACCGAAAAGATAGTGACGCCATATCTTCAAAGCAAAGACTATAGCGGCTAATTCAAGGTCGTGCGTCAGATAATTTCTCTCGTGCGGTTTCAACTGTCTTGAAGCATAGGCTACGATTTTACCCTCCTGCATCAATACACAACCGAGCCCATTTAAAGATGCATCACTAAAAATAACGAACTCCTTACCCGACTCTGGCTGAACGAGTACCGGAGCTTTCGTTAGCAAAGTCTTCAGTTGATCAAAACTTTTCTGACACCTTTCTGACCATTCAAATTTCACATCCTTCTGCAGTAGTTTCGTCATCGGGGATGCTATAATAGAAAACCCTTTCACAAAGCATCTATAATATCCTACGAGTCCCAAAAAGATACGAACCTCAGAAACATTCCGCGGAGGTTTCCAATCAAGTATAGCTGAAACTTTATTCGGGTCAACCCGAATACCCGATGCTGAAATAACATGTCCTAAAAAGCTGACTTCTTTCAACCAAAACTCGCATTTACTAAATTTCGTGAACAATTTATTGTCCTGTAAAATCTACAACACCAACCTCAAATGCTTAACATGTTTGGTTTCATTACGAGAGTAGATCAGTATGTCATCTATAAATACAACTATAAATCGATCTAAATACGGTCTGAAAACTCGATTCTTCAGATCCATAAAAACCGCAGGGGCATTAGTGAGCCCAAATGGCATCACCAAGAACTCGTAATGACCGTATCTCGTTCGAAAAGCAGTCTTTGGTACATACGATTCTCTAACTCGTAGTTGATAATATCTCGATCTCAAATCAATTTTAGAGAACACTGAAGTTCCTTTGAGTTGATCGAATAAATTGTCAACACGTGGCAACGGGTATTTGTTCTTTATCGTCACCTTGTTGAGCTGTCGATAGTCAATGCACATTCTCAAGGTTCCGTCTTTCTTTTTCACCAATAATACAAGCGCACCCCAGGGAGAAAAACTCGGTCTGGAAAAGCCTTTATCTGTCAATTCTCGCAACTGGGCTTTCAACTCTTTTAATTCAGTCGGTGCCATTCTATACGGAGCTATTGAGATCGAAGTCGTCCCTAGCACTAACTCAATCCCAAACTCTATTTCTTGAACAGGAGGTAATCCCGGTAATTCCTCCGGAAACACATCTGAATACTCACAAACAACTGGCACAGATTCAATCTTCTTTCCTGATACTTTACTATCAATCACATATGCGAGATAAGCTGTACAACCCTTTCTCAAATACTGCCAAGCCAACATTGATGATATTACAGTCGGTAACCCACTTAAATTCACAGATTCAATCCGAAGTACCTCATTATTCTAACACCTTAAATCAATGATCTTTCGTCTGCAAGTTACTACTGCATCGTGTATGGTCAACCAGTCCATACTGAGGATGATATCAAACTCATCAAATGGTAACAGCATCAAATCAGCTGGAAAACACGAGTCTCGAATCATTAAAGGACAATTCTTGCATACCCTATCAACGAGCACACACCGACCCAGGGGGTTCGAAACACGAATCACAAAATCAGTAGACTCAACAGGTAGAGTCTTACTGGATACTAATGTCTCGCATACATATGAATGAGTTGAACCAGGGTCAATCAAAGTAATTACATTAGAATCAAAGAGGGTGAAAATACTGGTAATAACATCCGGAGATGAGGCCTCCTCTCTAGCACGAATGGCGTAAGCCCTAGACGGTACATGGGTATCTGATCGAACAACTGTATTTGTAGTCCCTCTCTGTACACCACTCCTACCTCCCCCAAAACGGACGATCTGCCTCTAGCTGAAGTGCCGCTAGGACTCGCACTCTGAGCAGTACCCTTTCCAGTAGTTTCCGGGCAATCTCGAATAAAATGATCATGTGAGCCACACTTGTAACAAGTGCGAGCAATGGATTTACCCCAACACTCCCCGAAATGCCGTCGGCCACACTGCTGACACTCAGGTTTACTCAATCTCTCATTATCAACACTAGCAACTGACATAGCCCGAGAACTCACTGGTGGTCATTCTCGTATAGCAATCCCGGGATTGGGTTTGGATTGACTACCACCATTCTTGAATTTTTTTGTCGTCATCTGCGAGAATTCACTAGCAGATCTCTTCCAAACATCTCTAGAATCAAGCTCAGCTTTCCACTTTTCTTTTCCCAGCTCTTCTGCTTTACAAGCCCGTTCAACTAGCACAATGAACTCATTGATTTCAAGAATTCCAACTAGAAGCTTTATGTCTTCATTTAGGCCAACTTCAAATCTACGGTACATAGTATCTTCCGACGAAATACACTCACGAGCGTAGCGACTGAGTCGCACAAACTTGTACTCGTATCCAGATACGGTCATACAACCCTGTTTGAGCTCGAGAAATTCTTTACGCTTAGAGTCAATAAAGCGTTGGCTTATATACTTCTTACGAAATTCTGTCTGGAAGAAGTCCCAAGTAACATTTTCTTTAGGGAAAACGGCACGAGCGTATTCCAATAATAATAAGTAGAATCCCGTAGTAACGATATGGCACACCTCAAGCACTCATCGGGTGTGCAGGACAGTTCGTCGAAAACACGAACGGTATTATCAAGCCAAAATTCGGCTCTCTCAACATCATCGTCATTCTCCGCTCTGAATTCCTGAGCCCCGTGCTTCCTAATGCGATCAATCGGAGGTTTAATTACTCTTTTAGGGTTAGTAACAAGGGGTACCACCGATGCTATAGGGGATACATTCGGATTTTGGGGTGGTTGAACAGCCGGATTGGTTCGTCTGTAATGACTGAACCAATCGTTCATCATACTATATAAGGCATTTCTAGCCCTCTCATCAGGATTACTCGTAGCCGGTCGAGATCCCTCGGGCACGGTCCCTTGCGCGGGAATGGGTGCCACACTCTCGACGTCATCGGCTATAGCTCACTCGGGATCAGGATCCATTACTATATAAGAAATAAACATATTTCACTATCAGAAGTCATCACACTATCACCTTATAAAATTTATGGCATGTATAGCTAGACTCACACGCGCTATGTTAGTCCGAGAACCGACTAACCCGTAGCTCTGATACCAATAAAATGTAACACTCTTAACCCTTATCTGTCACCGGATTTGGGATATGGAGCATTACTAAAAATCCTAATTCGCAACAAGCATTTTTATATATATATATACGCAATTCGTACATGACATTCACTTTACAAGTGGCCATAGCCGAATACTTTAGGGTAATACTGTATGTTCACATTAGGAGTTAAACATTCGCATACATACCCCAAATCCATATAACAAAATTCACATAAACACATCAGTGATAACTTTATACTATTTATACTAATCATTCTGACATCTAATATAAGAGTTCATTATACACATGCTTCTCAACCATTTCCAAAACGATTTATCAAATAGCGAATTAAAAGGCATATATGTTAAACTTACTTATCTGAATCTAGGATACATCAAGTTTCATACAAATGTCTACCCCTCCCCTGTTTAACCATGCAGAGTTTTAAAAGATCTTTTAAATATTACAAATCGTGACTCGAGCTACATTCCTATACTTCCACATATAATATTCGAATATACACCACCTTCAAATCATAGCCAAATGCTATTTACACAAATCATAAACATATGCTTATATCTCCTAGGCATAGCATGACCAAACAATCATAAATATAATTACTCAATCCATTATAACCACATATTTAAATACTAAGCATAACACCTTGAATATATATATCTTCATTAAGAAGAGACCATGGCCGAATATAATTAGAATCATGATATCATAATTAGGCCATTTTCTCATGGCACATATACAAATACACACCCTTGGAAAACTATTCAAAAGTGATACAGCCTATACATGCCACAATTCTCAAAAATCTCGTATTTAAAGAGATACCAAAATCAATGATTGCGTGATGAGCTTCCTAAATGATCCCAAGTACGAGCCAAGCATCCAAAAAGAGATCTACAATGCAAAGCAACCGAAAAACAAGTAAGCTTTTTACAGCTTAGTTAGATTTAAATAACTCATACATATATCAAACCAAATCAACTATTTGCATTCATCATGGTCTCAACAAATTGCCCAATTTCCACAGTAAACTTCAATGCAATATATATGTACACTTATACGCATTTCTATATACCCCCATTTTATACAGTATAATGCACATATAATCATTTACTTATTGAAGCTTATACTCAATTTTCCAAGGTGATAAGCATAGTACATACCTCAAGTTACTTACCCCTTCTTTTTCTTTTTCACCATTTACGTACAACCATTGATGTTACACTCGTACCTTTTTAGTAACGTACCGCTCACATAGAGCCGTTACTTTGCATCTCTCGTAACGTATCGATCACTAAGAGCCGTTACTAATATTTTTCATAACGTGTCGCTCATTAAGAGCCGTTACTTACATCCCTAGTAACGTATCGCTCACTAAGAGTCGTTACTATCATTTTTTTAGCATATCATTTGCCAATAATTTAAATATCATCACATCGTATCAAATGTAATTACTTACGGAAAAGTATAACTGTAATGTTCTCTATCCCAAACTACATTACATTCGGCCATCTTATTTATCGAGCATTCAATCCCTTCACTTGACATCATCGCATTTCGAACTTACCATCCACATACTCGATTTAGCTATTAATAATTTCATTCAGCCAAAGTTTATCAATGCCATAGCTCATTCAAATATTTCATATATATAAGTAACATACCTATCTTTTAATATAAGGAGTTGCATTGTAACAATAAAATTCCATTCAGCTCGGTTTCTTAGATCTTACCTAGGATGGAAATGGATAGAACTTCTCGATCACTCGTTCAACCTAGCTTTCCCTTTATCCAACTCCTTTTCCTTCGAACCTTGATCTAAACGAATTTCAAATTGAACTCTTTTCAATACATTTCTATTCAATTACATCCATAAATCATACATGGAACATTTATCAATTCGTCCTTGACGTATCACACATTTACAAATTAATACAAGATTTATACTCATTCGAAATTATACCAATTTATACACAAATGAGCTAAAGCCGACTACTCCCTTAGCTCGTTAAAGTCCCGTATATTACTCAATTTAGTCCATACTAAAGTTTCTCCCTAATTACAAATAATTTCATATACATTCCTTATAGCCGAACCAACCTAAGGACCCTACAATTTCATACTAACTATTTATTTAACTTGATACCTCCAACTTGCTCGATTCTATCAAAGTTTCTACTCTACACATATAGCTTTTAAACATGTACTTAGCATTTTTTTTCCATCAACCATAGCAAAACCATGACTTTCGTCCATGGACGAATCCACAATTTGTTTCCAAATTAAAAATTCCAACATGGGTTTAGTAGTATACACAATAACTAATTCAAAAATGCAATAATTTATGAAAATCAAGCTCAATTACTTACTTCAATAATGCATGCAATGACCGAATGGAAGGGAGGATTTTTCTTCTTCTTTTCTTGGTGATTTCAGTCAAGAAGGTGTAGAAGAAAGAGATGAAACAAACATGTTTTCTTTATTCCTATTTTTTTTAGTACTAACCTTCCACTATCTAATAAATTAAACATATAAAATACATTAAAATAAAAACAATGAATCATGCCATCCACCACTATCCAATTAAAGGTCCATTTGCAAATTTAATACCATGCAAAGATGAAACCAATCAATTTAACCACCTAATCTCACATTAGTTACCTTTCATGCTCAATCCATTTTAATCCTCCAAAAATATAAATATATATATTTATAAAATAATCAAATCATCTCACCATATTCTAACACATGCTTAAACATATATCAAAACCATAACTAAAAATAAAATAAAAAGAATTATTTTCTAACTCAGATTCGGGGTTCCGAAACCACCGTTCTGATTAAGGTCAAAATCGGCTGTTACACTTTACGCGATTAAGTCCTTTCTCTTAATTCAGCACACAATCGATAAAATTATCACGCAAAATTTTCACACAGACTATGTCACATACTGTTCACACAAAAAATAATATTAAATTATCATTCTGACCTCGGATTTTTGGTCTCGAAACCACTTTTTCGACTAGGGTCTAAATCGAGCTGTTGCAAGTCGTGTCTCGGTATTGCATAATTATTGGTGTATAAGTCTGGTAATGCCTTGTACCCTATTCCGGCGTTGAATACAGGTAAGGGGTGTTACAGATGCCTTGTCTTGAGCAACAGAGTGGATGACTCCTAGAAGGTAGAGATATAGATGTGAATGACTGGAGTGACAGTAAATCGGACTAGACCCAAATAGAATAGATCCTGAATTCATTTATGGATATATTTGCTTGTGACGTTCATTGTGTGGCATACCTAAATCCTAAGTGGATGGTGGAATATGTATGCATGACTCATATACTTTGATGTAAGTAAAAGCTTGAGTTTGAATAGATAAGGAATCAAAATCTGGTGCATTGGGTGTACGACTTTTGTAGTACGTAACGTCATTCACAGTAGTGGAACTCATAGCCCGAGACATGGGTAAATGATATTCTTTCATTGGCATTAAATGGTTGATGAAAAGTAAACATGGCCACTGGTCATTCGTCTTTGTAATGGATGACTTGATCACTATTTGATAGTGATTGAATTTTCATGAAGGAAGATGTAATGGTTTACATGAGATAAAATAGGTGTTACACCCCTAACCCATCTCCGTTGTTGGAATAAGGTTACGGAGCATTACTGTACAAACGAAACTTGAAATCATTCAAGTCATACATTAATGGAAACATAATCTAATTACATTCAATTACATTCATAACGTCCCTTAATCGAGCCCTCGAGGCCCTAAAAATACTTTAGAAACAATCTGGGACTAAATTGAAAACTTATGGAAACTTTAAGAAAAAGTTAGAAAATTTGGATTGCAGGGGTCACACGGCCATGTGCCTCACATGGCTAAGACACACGCCCGTGTCTCAGGCCATGTAACCTTCGAAATAGGGACACACGACCTTGTTCTAGCATGTGTAACTCTTTGAGTTGTGCCACACGGCCAAGCCACACACCCGTGTGTTAGGCCGTGTGACACTTGAAATAGCCTCACACGCTCATGTGCTAGGCCGTGTGTTAGGTTGTGTAACTACCTGACTTGTGAGCCTTAAACCTACAAGGGACATACGTCCGTGTCACATGGCCGTGTGTCGCACACGGCTGAGTCACACCCCTGTGTCTCAGGCTGTGTCAACCTAAAATGAACCTTAAACAACAAGTTTACCATTTCTAGCTTACTTAGATCCTAAGTAAACTATTTATCAACCAAAACACCTATTCAAAGTGACATTAATCAAGCAAAAAACATACAAAACCAATCTATTAAAATTCTAACCAATGTACCCTCATTGGTACCACAAGTATATACAATTGTACATCAAAATAAAACCTAAAACATAACTTATCAATTCATCAAATCAACACCTAATCAATGTACCTATCATAGGTACCTCAAATACACATATCATTAACAAATACCATTTCTTTTTGCATTGAAATATCTATCTCATTCACATATATCATATAGTTTAACAATATGTACATAATTCATACTTAACTTTGTACACATCCAAAACATTTATAATGATAAACACACCTAATACATGCCGTATAAACCGAAAAGAACGTTCCAAAAACTACCAAATTTTATGGATAGTGTGATTTGAGTGCCGTTTCGGTTGTCCAACCTTCTAAGTATGTACAAAATCAAAGATTAACACAAGTAAGTTCAATGAAACTTAGTAAGTTCAAAGTATTAAAACAATAAGTCTTACCAAAGTAAATACAATAATTCAAACAACAATAATTCAACCAAGAAGGTTCCCTGTCATTCACAATCTTAACCAAAAAATCACATATGTTCAGTTCAATACTCAAATATATAACAAATCCATCAAATTCATTAAAAAAATTACCTTACCGAGAATTTCAATTTGAAGAACGACTTATGGATAGGAGAACATCATCAGTCCAACCATAACACACCAAATGCTCACACGAACCAATCCAATAGAAACACACCAATGCTCATACGAGCTAATCCAAGTAAAACAAGCCAAACAAAGAGTATAACATGAAAGTTCACAACAAATGTTGAACTTTGGATTACTCGGGAAATATATATATACCACTCTATAACCATCTCCACTCCAATCCCCTATAACACACCGAATCATGACTATACTCTATCTCGCGTTCAATCCAATCCGAACATCAAATTCAATAACTTATCTCAAATAATCATTCATTATCAACAATTAAATATATATTTTACCATGTTATACTACTAAAAAATTCATATAAATGTTAAATTCTAAATCATACGAACTTACTTGTACTGAATTATAGTAGTTGCAGAAGTTTAGAGACTATTTTGCTATTTTTCCTTTTCCACGAGTATCTATAGGATCTTAATATGCATAAAGATGAAGAAACTAAAACTTAAAGACTCCTATGGTAGTTTGGGCCAATGTTGAAGAAAAATGAATAGGAAATTTTTTATTTTCATTTTGTTTTGTTTAATTGCAACTAAATTACAATTTTGCCATTAAAATTTCATTATTTTATCATTTTCTTTTATTTAGCCGTCTAACCAAGTTAGTTAAGGATTAATTATCACTTAAGTCCTTCTTCAATTATTAATTAAACCATTTGATTACTTTAATGCTATAATTACTATGTTTTGCATCTTTTACAATTTAGTCCTTTTTCTTTAATTAGCTATCTAAACGTTAATATTTCTGAACCAAATTTTAATACGACTCTAGTGACTCCATAAATATTATAAAAATAATATTTAAGAGTCGACACAATGGAAATTTGTGGTCCTAAAACCACTGTTTCATCACCACTGAAAATTGGGTTGCTACAATAGGATCATATTGGGAGAGCGAATATTATCCTAAAGAGATCATATAACACCCCTAACCCGTCACTGTCGTCAGATTAGGGTTACGATGTATTACAATACAAATTGCATCACTTCTGATCATTCAATCAATCATTTATCAAATAAATGTCAAATATTCAACACAAAACATTATTCATAGCATAAGTACAAATATTGGTCTTAAATCGAGCTTAAATTACCTTAAAAGTAGTTTGAAAACAATCAGGGATCATTTTGAAATAAATCAGAAAATTTTTGAAAAATTGAAAATTTTTGGAAACAGGGGTGACGCGACCATGTGACATAGTTTAGACCACATGAGCATTTGAAGTATGGGACACACAGTTGTATCCCAGCCCATGTGTCTGCCTGTGTGGGTATTCAAAATAGGGTCACACGGTTGTGTCGCAGGCCGTGTGCCAAACCGTGTGTATATTCAAAATATGGTCACACAGCCGTGTGAAACTTACACCTAAAATAATATTGATACTAGCACACAGCCATGTGATAGCCTGTGTCCCAAGCCATGTGCTTCACAAGTTGCCCCTAAAACAAGCCAAATCAAGCACCAATTCTTGCATACCAAGACATATCATTCTCACATGCATTCATATGATCAAAACACATTCAAACACACTCCAAAACATACCAAATCAACCATCTTATAAACCTAACCAATATGCCATCAAAAGACACCACAATTCATATATCAAAATCAATCCAACCAACATCTCAGGTTCATTCATTAATACAAATCCGGCATACATATCATTCAACCATGATTTACCTACCATCACAAGGGCATGCATAAGTGTTTCACAACAGACCTATTTACACCATTATTTACAAACCATCAATTAAAAAAACATTAAGACATAAATAAGCCTGGCACCACTCAAACATACCTGATAAACCATAATTTACTCATATTTTAACCCCATGCTTGGCCTATTTTTGGATGAATTTTCATTGGAATTGATGAATTTCCTGCTCCAAATCCTTTAATTTCATGTTTTATACTCAGAAGAGCTTAGAGAGTCGAAATGAATGAGAAACGGGCCAAAAATGGGCAAAATGGGCCTACTTAGGAAATCAACACAAGCTGGACCATCGAACACGGGCAGATCACACGGCTGTGTGCGACGAGCAGAATCGAAGGAGTCCAACATAGGCGTGTCCCTACCGACGCCAAGACTAATTCTATTCGAAAAAGGTTACTTGTGGGCCAAGAAAGGCGTTCCAAAGCCTATATAAACACCTTAGGGGGCAACTTAAAAGGGAACGTCGAGTAGAGGCCGAGTAGAGGGCAGAAAATACTCCAAGATAATCGTCGGGAACAGCTTAGGAGAAGGATCTCCATCAAGACTGAAGATCTCCCATCAAGTTCTTTAGAAGTTTTTGGGATTTCTTATGTTTTGTTGTTTTCCCTATTTTAAGATGTTTCCCTCTATCAGTATGAACTAAATCACTTAAATACCTAAGGGGATGAAACCTAAGACAGATCTTATTATTATTTGATTTATAAGATAAATACTTGTTCTTATTCTTAATTGTGAGTTCTTATTCTTGTTTTGATAATTCAGGTTATTGATTCAAGTCGAATGTGCTTATTTAGTGGAGCAAAAGTCCCTGTTTAAGAGAAGATCAACACAATTAAGCGGAGTTAATTGCAACCCTAGAAATAGGGTGATGAAAAACTACCGGATTAGAGTCATGTCTAATAAGGGAATCCATAGATAGAGTTAATGTGACAATAGGGGTTTTAATTAGAAAGAGATTTCAATTAATCAACCTAGAGTCAGTTGTTTTTAGTCTTGAAAGAGATATTAACATAAATCAGGGATTTCTACGGATTAAGTCAAGTGAATAAATCATATGAATAAAGTAATAAGTGAAGTCTAGGTGGATTCTTTCTTACGTATTGCCTTTATCATATAAGTTGTCTAAAAAGTATTTTCCTAATTCTTTCTTTGTATCCAAATTCTTAGGCTAGAAAATAGAAAGATAGTAATTACTAGTACTCTTGGTCCTTGTGGATACGATATTACCGGTCTTACCATAACTATACTATTGAACGATAGGTGCGCTTGCCTTTATTGTGATCATAGTTAGTTTTAGACACATCAAGTTTTTGGCGCCGTTGTAGGGGACTAAGATATTAGGAACACTAAATTTTTATTACTTTAGCCATTCTTATTTTTATTTGCAAATTTATATCTAATTTTAGTTTACTAACTTTTTTTTTCTTTGCTTCTGGAAGGAACTTTTAGATTATGACTAGAAGGAACCCGTCAGGATCATTACTTTTTGACAGTGAGATTGAAAGTACAGCTTGCAGAAACCGAAGAGAAATAAGGTGAAGTCTACAATACATACAAGAAGAGCAAGAAGACGAAACCAATACTACCGAAGAGATGGCTGATAATAATCCGCTATATCCTCTAGTTGCCACAAATTCGGTGAATCAAAATCTTGCTCCTCGTACTATGTATGATTATACTAAACCTAATTTAACAAGAACTGAATCAAGCATTGTTAGACCTACCATTGCTCCAAATAATTTTGAACTGAAACCTAACACTATTCAGATGATTCAGCAGTTTTTTCAGTTTGATCGTTTGTAGGATGAGGATCCAAACAATCACTTAGCAAATTTTTTGGAGTTTTGCGACACTTTTAAGATTAATGGCGTTTTTGATGATTCCATTCGCCTTCGGTTGTTTCCCTTTTCATTGAGGAACAAATCTAAACAGTGGTTGAAGTCATTACCACGAGGATCAATCACTACATGGGAGCAAATGATCGAAAAATTTTGTTAAAATATTTTCCACTGGCTAAAACTGCTAAGTTGAGGAATGATATTTCTTCTTTTGTGTAGATGGATCTAGAAACACTCTACGATGCATGGGAGAGATATAAGGATCTACTAAGGAGATGCCCTCACCATGGGTTACCTTTGCAGCTCTGAGTTCAAACCTTTTACAATGGTGTGAACCCCTCAACTAGGCAGTTGATTGATTCAGCCGCCAGTGGAACCCTAAATAACAAGACCCCTGAAGTGGCCTATGAGTTTATAGAGGAGATGACACTGAATAACTATCAATGGCAAGTTATGAGGACAAAGCCAACAAAAGCCGCCAGTGTTTTCAACCTCGATGCAGTGACCATGCTATCAAACCAGGTAGAACTTTTAAATAAAAAGATTGATGGTTTGTGTGGTTCTTCGCAGGTACACCCAGTGATGCAGTGCAATACAAATGGAGGAGAGACGAGCAATACAGAATATCCACCCTACAATCCTGGCATAAAAAACGAACAGATGAACTATATGGGTAATAATTCTAGATCTCAAAATAATCCTTATATGAACTATATGAACAACCCCCTTTAGGCTTTCAACAGCAACCCTACCCATAAGAGAAAAAGCCGAACCTTGAGGAGATGCTAAAAAAAATTATCGCGGTGTTAGAAACCCGTTTCCAAAACACTGAAACAACACTCAATAATCAGTAAACATCGATTCAAGGACTCAAAAACCAATTAGGACAGCTTGCTAAGCTCATATCTGAACGACCAGAAGGCATCTTGCCAAGCAACACTGAAACTAACCCAAAGGAGCAACTTCATGCCATTACTACTCATGATAGTGAAGGGTTAGATAAACCAGAATTGAGGTAAGAGAATGTTGTAGAAGAAGGTAAGGTTGAGATAAGCCATGATAAACCAAAATTGGTAAGTACAAAATACCAACGTCGTGTGCCATATCCCAATGCGACAAAGAGAAACTGCACAGATAAACAATTCGGTAAATTTCTTAAACTCTTAAAAAATACACATTAACTTACCATTTATTGAAGCTCTTTCGCAGATGCCCAATTTAAAAAAAAAATTTAAAAGAGCTTTTGACGAACAAACGGAAGTTAGACAAGGCGTCACATGTGTAGCTAAATGCAGTATGCTTAGCAATCTTACAAAACAGACAACCACAAAAGTTAAAAGATCCAGGGAGTTTTACGATTCCTTGCTTAATTCGTGGTTTATCTGTAAATAATGCTTTAGCATATTTAAGGGCAAGAATAAATGTTATGCCTTATAAAATGTTTAAACAACTAGGTCTTGGAAAACCCAAACAAACTAGGATGAGCATTCAATTGGCTGATAAAACTATTAGAATTCCTCGGGGTATAATCGAAGATGTACTAGTAAAAATTGATAAAGTCATAATCTTAGTAGACTTCGTTGTTTTAGACATGGATGAGGACAATAATGTTGCTTTAATTTTAGGAAGACCCTTTTTAGCAACTGCTAAAACTAAAATTGATGTTGGTACAGGTGAACTCACACTTCGTGTAGGCGACGAAACGATCACTCTTCAGGCTCTTGTCTCGGCTAGGACATCGAGTAATAAAGGTGAGAACATAAATTCTATTAATGACCATTCGGTTTAACCTTCTTTTCAGGAAGCACCACGAAATTACACAACTAAGCCACATCCTAGTCCTCGTGCCACCAATGAAATAACTTATGAGGAGCGAAGGCTTCAGATCGATGAACTAGACGAGTGGAGGACACAAGCCAAGGAGAAATCAAGAAAACACGATAAACCAAAGCAACTCCATGTTAAACTGAAAGATGGGACAACCCAATTTAAGATCTGGGATCAAGTACTGTTGGATAAAACAGACCCTCGAATCGCCAATTTAGACCCAAATACAAGCGGAGCAGTCTCTTTCACAGTACTCAATGTCTTCCCATACGAAATAGTCGAGGTAACTAATCCTACGTTCGGCACTTTTAAGGTAAACACTACTCGATTGAAACTGTATATTGATAATAGAACTGATAGCAGGAATGAGGAGTTTCAACTCCTCAAACCACCATGATTATGTGAATGAAAGGCAAGTCTAGCTTAAGACTTTAAACGAGCACTTCTCGGGAGGCAACCCGAGTACTAACTTATTAATATTCATATTTCTAGCACATAAACTAAAAACTAACCAAATAAATAAAGCGTAGGTTTCCCTACCACACGGCCTTGCACACGGGCGTGGCCGTGGCCGTGTGGACACCATGAATAGGCACATTGGCGTGGCAGAGACTATGCGAACCAAGGACAAAAATTATCCCGAAAACACGGGCTGTGATAAAATGCCACGGCCGTGCGATATAGTCGTGGTCGACACTGAGAAATCTACATGGGCGTGCGACACGCCCGTGTCAGTAGGCCGTGGTCGACACTGAATAAGCAACATGGGCGTGGAAACCTCTACACAGGAGTGGTAGAAATGAACAAGGCACCACACGGCCGTGCGATACGGCCATGTGACCTAACACGCCTATGGCACACGGGCGTGGCCTTCCTCCCCAACACTAGCCACCACACCAACCACCATCTCTGCCACGAATGATCACTCTTTCTTTTCCCTTTATTTTTAAATTCATATCTCTTTTCCATTATTTATCTTCATTTTCCTTATTATGCTATTCTTATTTTTCATACCATTTAGATTTAGCTTAAGGTACCATAAGTTCATGCCGACTGCTTCATCGACTCGACAGGTCAGTTTCAACAGGTTCAAGGCGCTATTAAGGAACGACTTCACCACCGGAGTATCCTCCCACCGTTCACCTCTGTCTAGTCCATCATGCTTATTTTTAGGGAGTTCATCCAAAAATTCAGGAAGTTCACTTCTCTCCCTATCTTATGGCTTTCTATATTGTCGATATCTACTTTTGTACATTTAGGACAATGTACATCTTAAGTGTGGGGAGATGTCAACAATACTGAATTATGCCTTGTTCTTAAGTAATTTTCTCATATTACTATTAAAATGAAATTTCTATTGATTTATGATTTTTGTTGATATGTTTTGGAGTAAGTCATAGATAATTGTGCATTGATGGTTTAAACTTTAAGATATTAGAGAATCAATCATGATAAGTCTATTTTCAGAATTAAAAACTTTATTGGGTTGTTTCCCTAATCTTAAATATTACTTTGAAGTTTGAAATTTGCAAGATTGACATCAAAAACCATAATTTTTGTGAGATTTTGAGCCTTTAAGAGCATATATTTTTCTTGCTCACTTTATTGATTATGAATGTGTCAACATTGATTTGTTATTCTAGAACTTGCTTCGATTATACATGTCGAGACCACATTTGTGATTTGATATACTGAGATGATAAAGGCACCTAGGATTTAACCCACTTATCCCAAAAAAACCCACCTCTATAATTAACCCCTAATGAACCCCTTTGAATCCTAATAAACCGTTTCTTGACTCACCCGTTAATATTATCCCAAAACTCATTCTTTTTGATTCATCAAGAATTTTCCCTATTGAATTAACCCTTTTTGTCGAGAATTGATTTGATCAGTTGCCTAACTATGTTCTCTATTTCAATTGTTAAAGTTCTTTCTTATTATTGTAAATTCTTATTCTTAAAAAAAAAGTTGGAAATTTATTTATTTTTAGTGTTATGAGCTTAAACTGCTAATTTCACACCTTTAGAAGAAGCTCGTGTTGTTAGTGATAAGTTTTCAATCGATGTAATTATTCAGTATTAGTTCAATTGTTCTAGTTAGGTAAAGTATCAATTCAATCTCGATTTTAACCCTCTAATTCAGCCTTTATCCACACCTTTAACCCAAGCCCCGTTACAACCCTTTTTAAGACTTTCTGATTTGTGTATCATCTCATTTTACAATGGTGGAGACTTGATTTTCATGCAAGCCTATGGGATTAACTTTTCATACTTGACTTTTGAGTGCTTAATCTGAACCTTAAACACTTTGAGTGATTTAAGTGAATCTTTAGTGAGGATGTCAATTCTTGTCAATTTTGAATTAAAGGTAATTATTTAGATAATGGGAAGCACCTATGTTTTCGTGTTATAAAAATTTATGACTTAGATTGTTTAAATCTTTAAGACTCTTCTAGTTAAATTATCAATGTATGAATTATCTATGAATTATGATGAAACATTATTGATGAAAATTATGAATTGAGGAAGTTAATTTTAATTGTGATTGAGTATTTTGCTTGAGGACAAGCAAATGCTTAAGTGTGGGGATAGTTGATAGACCATAATTTACACATATTTTAACCCCATGCTTGGCCTATTTTTGGAAGAATTTTCATTAGAATTGATGAATTTAGTGCTCCTAATCCTTTAATTTCATGTTTTATACTCAAGAGAGCTTAGAGAGCCGAAAAGAATGAGAAACGGGCCAAAAAGGGGCAAAATGGGCCTACCTAAGAAATCAACATGGCCTGAACCATCGAACACGGCCTGGAACATCGCACATGGGCAGATCACACGGGCGTGTCCCTGCCGACCCTAAGACTAATTCTATTCGGAAAAGGTTACTTGTGGGCCAAGAAAGGCGTTCCAAAGCCTATATAAACACCTTAGGGGGCAACCTAAAAAGGAACGTCGAGTGGAGGTTGAGTAGAAGGCAGAAAATACTCCAAGACAGCCGTCGGGAATAGCTTAGGAGAAGGATCTCCATCAAGACTGAAGATCTCCCATCAAGTTCTTTAGAAGTTTTTGGGTTTTCTTATGTTTTGTTGTTTTCCCTATTTTAAGATGTTTCCCTCTATCAGTATGAACTAAATCCCTTAAATATCTAAGAGGATAAAACCTAAGACATATATTATTATTATTTGATTTATAAGATAAATACTTGTTCTTATTCTTAATTGTGAGTTCTTATTCTTGTTTTGATAATTCAGGTTATTGATTCAAGTCGAATGTGCTAAGCAAAAGTCTCTGTTTAAGAGAAGATCAACACAATTAAGCGGACTTGATTGCAACCCTAGAAATAGGGCGACGAAAATCTGACGGATTAGAGTCAAATCTAATAAGGGAATCCATAGATCGAGTTAATGTGACAATAGGGGTTCTAATTAGAAAGAGATTTCAATTAATCAACCTAGAGTTAGTTGTTTTTAGTCTTGAAAGAGATATAAACATAAATCAGGGATTTCTACGGATTAAGTCAAGTGAATAAATCATATGAATCAAAAGTAATAAGTGAAGTCTAGGTGGATTCTTTCTTAGGTATTGCCTTTATCATATATGTAACAACCCAAACCCGGCCCAAACACTATGGCCGAATCTAGTCTGTTACAAGGAAAATATTTTCAAGAAATTCGTTTTTCTAAATCGATTTAAGTTGTTGAAAACCTTTTTGTTTGATTTGCCTTGTAAAAGCTTTACGTAGTGTTTATTTGAAAAATTTATTTACGCCAACTTATTATAAAATTTCAAGTGTGCCCGATGGCACGTTAAAAACAAATTTCGTTTTAACTTGGAAGACATGTGATTTTAATTAACATTAATTATAAAGTTTAAAGCAAGTATTCAACATATGAAAATAATAAAATATTCTAGGAGGCCTTATTACAATCCACGATCAAAATATAAAATAAAACCGAAAGTAAAAATAATAAGACTAAGTATAAAGTTCATTTAAATTTAAAGTCCACTGCATGGCCACCTCGAGTCAATCCCGGCCCCACATCCGCGATCTACGTGTCACCTGAAAAATGTAAAGGAGAAGGTGAGTCACCAAGACTCAGTATGTAACCCTTCCCCCGGTGTTAAACACTTTCATACACAAAGATATAACTATTAGCATGCACGAGATAATGTACCCAACCTAGCCAACCAACCGCCTCGGTCTACCCGTTGTGGTACCAAACCACCGGTGGTGCCAAACCACGGTGACGTATAGTCACAATGTGTTACTAAAACACACGGTGTCCGTGAGACACGAATCAATTGATGGGGCCAACCCATCGTGTGATACCAAATCACCGCGACGATCCCATATCTCAAGTGGGGCCAACCCACGGTGGTGTTAACCACGGGGACAAGTCGCTATGAGGTGCCAAACCTCCGAGGTACCAAACCTCGTGACCGTAGTCACAATGTGTTACCAAAACATCGGTGCCCGTCGGCACAATATCTCTACGCCCCTCCACTCGGTCAACCCACAATAGCCAAACAATTAATAACAAATTTATCATATGTATCATCACATCATGCTTTCCAAGAGCATAAAATAGCGAAATCACATTAACAGGTACTTACCTAAGTCACCAATTATACCGTTATGGTATTCAAGCCATTGCTACATAAATCAAGTTAGCATACATAAAACTCAGTGCATTTAATAGGTTATAACGCGTGTATGTACACACCTGATATCGATGATAGTCCTAAATCCCGAAAAGAGAGTCGGCTCCCTAGATCTCTCTCTGCACCTATATTCACCAACCTTAGAATTAGCACTATGGCCTATTCGGCCAAACCAAATTATTAGAAGGGGTTCCTTATGAACCCGAAATCTCACCTTTGCTTTTGCTACTAACCACGGCACTCAATACACAGATCTGTTTTACCAAATAATTGGTTTGTCACTACAGTTAATAGCCTTCGGCTTTTAATCGAATATCAATAAAAATATAGATCCTTACCACCTTACCTCAAAACCGATTGCTTCAAGATGATGGGCTCGCTTGCTTATTTCCCAATTCCAAAAGCCCCGTGACAATTTGATTTGTTCATACGATTAGTACCCTTAACAACCGTTGTCGAAAACGACCTCTTACCAACATCCAAGTCGACATGAGAGGAGAACATAATCATTCGGCTTAACATACTTACCCTCCAAAATTGATTAAAGACCGCCTCCCTTTCCTTGATCAATATTCGGCCTAAGAGGGAGTAATGGGGAGGAGATAAAGTTTCGGCTAAAGCTTATTAAAAGAGAAAGAATGGAATTCAGCTAATGTGAAAGAGAAAAATAATGGAAAATGTGATCAGAATTTCGGCTAAGGGGTTTGAGAAAGTAAAGAAAAATTAGAAGGAAATAAGGTTAGGTTTTTCGGCTAAGCAAAGGTGGAAAAGAAAAGCAAGGTGGTGGGTTGTAGTATTTATAAGCATTCGGCACTCTCCCCCCCTTAGCTTGCTGTCCACACTACTCCACCAAGGAGTTCAAATTTCGTCAATCTTCCCCAATTGCTCCTGACCAATCATTTAATTTAATTCAAATAATTTGAATTAATCTCTAATAATAAATAATAATCTCCTAATAATCCATGTAATATCCTTAATATCCAAATAATATCCCTTTTTAAGCAAATAAAATCCTTGATTATCCCATGATAATTTAAAAATGAAATACCTCCTTATTATCTAAAATAAAAAGAATTTAAGGAGAGAATTTCTCTCCCCTTGTGCCCATCCAAATAAAGAGCCAAAAGGAGATTTTTGTGACTCGAACCAAGGTTCTCCTTGCTCCTTGGTGGCGTCACATGTAGTCTTCTAAGTGGCCCTCTTTTTTGCCACTTTATCGAGGGCTTTTTAGTGTCAAATTACACCCATTTATTCTTATAACACCCTCCTGCTAAGGCTCCCTGCCTTTAAAGTTAAAAACTGAAATTTTCCACCAAACCGTGCCAACTCAAAGCCTTAATTAGGCTCTATTATTCCATAAATAATATCACAGCAGTTCATACATAAGAAAAATAATTAAATTCCAAATAACCCCATATTGAGGATGTTACAGTTCTACCCCCCTTAAAATAAATTTCGTCCTCGAAATTCCTTGATCAAAAGAGGTGGGGGTATTGCTGCCGCATCACACCCTCGGGCTCCCACGTAGCTTCTTCCACACCATGGTTCCGCCATAGCACCTTTACCAAGGGCACTGACTTCCTGCGTAGAACCTTCACATCTCGGTCTAAGATCTGGACTGGTTCCTCTTCAAAAGATAAGTCCGAATTCACCTTGATCTCTGCTACTGGCACCACGTGCGATGGATGGTCCGGCGATATCCGTCTCGGCATTGATACATGGAAGACGTCATGGATTTGATTCGATTCTGCGGTAACTCAAGGCGATAAGCTACCGGCCCTACTCGTTTAATCACCGATATGGCCCGATGAACCTTGGGCTTAGCTTCCTTTTCGGCCAAATCTCAACACCTTCTTCCAAGGCGACACCTTCAGAGAACCTTGTCTCCCACATCATACTCCATTTCCTTGCGTTTTAAATCGAAGATAGGATTTACGCCTATCCGATGCTTCCTTAAGACGAGACCGAATCACCTTGACCTTATCCTCAGTCTCTGTCACCAACTCTGGCCCCAAAATCTATCGTTCACCTAATTCTGTCCAACACGTCGGAGTACGACATTTCCGCCCATATAATGCTTCATATGGTGCCGTCCGGATACTACCGATAGTTTGTTGTTGTAGGCGAACTCGCTAATGGTAGAAATTCCTCCCAACTACCACGAAAATCCAAGACACATCCTCTTAACATGTCCTCCAATATCTGTATCACCCTTTCCGATTGTCCGTCAGACTGTGGATGGAAAGCTGTACTGAAATCCAACCGAGTACCCAAAGCTTGATGCAATACTTTCCAGAACCTTGACGTGAACCTGGGATCCCTATCCGAGATGATCGATATTGGAACACCATGCAATCTTACTATCTCCGATACGTACAGCTTAGCTAACTTCTGAAGAGAGAAATCCATCCTCACCGGTATGAAGTGAGCTGACTTAGTCAGACGGTCTACTATTACCCAAACTGCGTCCTTCTTACTGGGCGTAAGGGGTAGCCCACTGACAAAATCCATAGTGATCCGCTCCCACTTCCATTGAGGGATCTTTATCGGTTGAAGTAGCCCTGATGGCAATTGGTGTTCAGCCTTAACCTGCTGACACGTCAAACACCTTCCCACAAATTCCGTTACCTCACGCTTCAACCCGGGCCACCAGAACTGTCTTCATAGATCTCCATACATCTTGCTTCCTCCCGGATGCATAGCGTATGGGCTGCTATGTGCATCGTGGAGAATTTTCTGCCTCAACTCCACATCCTTTGGCATACAAGCTCGCCTCGCTGAAAACACAAAGACCCATCACTAGAGGCAGTTGTACCCTTCCAGACCACCATCCTGAACTTGTACCCTCTTAGCATTCAACCCTTCATCCACTAACTGTTTTTCCTTAACCTTCTCAATCCATGTTGGCTTAACTTGAAGTTCCGCCAAGAGACTTCCATCATCGTATAGACTCAACCGAGCAAACATTGCTCTTAAGTCCGTCACCACCTTAGGCTCAATGCGTCGGCTACCACGTTAGCCTTACCGGGTGATACTCGATTGAGCGATCGTAGTCCTTTAATAGTTCAATCCACCGACGTTGTCTTAGGTTTAGATCTTTCTGAGTCAGGAGATACCTCAAACTCTTATGATCCGTGTAGACTATCGACTTCTCCCCATACAGATAATGCCTCCATATCTTCAGAGCGAACTGCTGCTAACTCCAAATCGTGCGTTGGGTAGTTAACCTCATGCGGTCTTAATCGACGTGGACGCATAGGCTACTACCTTCCCTTCCGCATCAACACACATCCCAAACAAAGTATGGAATGCATCACGATGAGCGGTAAACAACTTTCCGCTTCAGTCAGTACCAAAATCGAGCTTCGCCGAATCTTCCTCAGCTTATCAAAACTTTCTTGCTACTTCTCCGTCCATACAAATGGAACACCTTTCCTTAGTAACTTAGTTAACGGCGCTGCGATTAAAGAGAATCCTTCTACGAATCTCCGATAGTACCCCGCTAAACCAGTAAAACTTGATTTTCGCCATCGACCTAGGCGGTTTCCAATCCAACACCGCTTCAATCTCGCGAGGGTCTACTCTGATTCCTTCAGCCGACACCACGTGACCTAAGAAAGCCACCTCCCTCAGCCAGAATTCGCACTTACTGAATTTGGTATATAACTGTTTCTCCCTCAACACTTGTAGAACTATTCGCAAATGCCGGTCATGCTCCTCCTCTGTCTTTGAATAAACTAATATGTCGTCTATGAACACCATGACAAATTGGTCTAAGTACTGCTAAAACACCCTATTCATCAAGTCCATGAATGCTGCCGGCGCATTGGTCAATCCAAATGGCATTACCAGAAACTCGTAATGTCCACACCGAGTTCTGAATGCCGTCTTGTGAACATCAACCTCCTTCACCTTAAGTTGATGATAACCTGACCTAAGGTCTATCTTCGAAAACACCGAGGCACCCTTTAGTTGATCGAATAAGTCGTCAATCCGAGGCAACGAATACTTGTTCTTGATCGTTAACTTGTTCAATTGGCGGTAGTCGATACACATCCGCATTGAACCGTCCTTCTTCTTAACAAACAACACAGTGCTCCCCACGAGATATGCTTGGTCGAATGAACCTCATCCAAGAGCTCCGAATTTGAGCCTTGGCTCCACCAATTCTTTTGGTGCCATTCGGTATGGTGCTATAGACACAGTGCCGTTAGGGTAGCAAGTCTATACGAATTCAACTTCCGATCCGGAGGCGGACTTAAGCTCTTCTCGGGAACACATCTGCGAATTCCCAACCGTTCGGACCTTTCTCACTCTCGACTCTTTAGCTTCCAAAGCACGATTCGAACCAAATACGCCTCACAACCCTTCTTGACCATCTTTTCAGCCTTTAAGGCGGACACTACGCTGGATAGGTAATTCCTTCTATCACCTATCATAACCACTTCTTCACCTTGGTGTCTTAAAGACCATGCGCTTAGCGCATAATCCAAATTCGCCGATACTTAACGGCCGGTCCATTCCAAGGATCAAATCGAACTCCCCAAGCGGTAGTTTCGTCATATCGACCACAAATACTACCCTTGGAGTTCTAGGGTATGCCTCTATAAAGTTTATCTCACGACACTGAGTGACCTAAGGGGCTTAAAATGGGTCATCTTTCTAGAAGTAGTCTCGAGTCTATGTCCATAGTTCCTACCACACTACTAGCAATGTACGAGTGCGTCGAACCCACATCAATTAATACAACATAAGGAAAACCAAATATTAGAAACGTACCGGTTATGACGTCCGGTGCGTCACCCTCCTCGAGACGCCTCGCTGTGTAGACTAAGCCAGGTTGCCTAGCCTCTGTGTTGCCTGAACCTCTGCCCTGAGTTCCACGACCTCTATTCGGACCATTTCCTCCTCGACCATTACCGTGACCCCTCTGTGGTCCCACATTTCTATCTTGAGTACAGTTCTGCCCTTCCGGCTGATTCTTAGCTAGTTTTCGGGGCAATCTCGACACGATGCTCCAAAGACCCACATTCAAAACAACCTCTACCACCCGCCCAACAACTCTCCCAATGGGTTTTTCCACAATGATTCTGATGAGTCGACCTCGATTAGTAGTCGTGGGTTTTCCTTCCTGACTCGGCCCACTCTGCCTAGCCCGTTTCTGAGCAATAGTACTACCTGATCTAGTTGACCCAAATCCTCTTTTCTGGTTATTCCTACTATAATCTTGCTTCACAGCCTCCTTGATCCCTTCGGCCACCTTGGCCTTCTCCACTAGGGATGAGAACTCGCGGACTCTTTGTGGTGCACCAAGAACCTCAAATCATCTCTCGAGTCCAGTCCTCAAAGCGGACACGGCGCTCATGTTCGAGAGGCTACGATGCCTCTAGCATACCTATTCACCTTAAAAACTCCGCCTCATATTCCGCTCATCGACTTAGTTCCTGGACTAGGCTCAGAAAAGTTTTCCTTTGGGCATCCGTATAGCTAGTACCCACATACTTCTTCTGAAAGGCATTCTTAAAGTAATCCCACGTGAGATCATCTGCCGTGGCTCCATCTCGGACCGTGAGCCACCATTGGTACGCTTCATCCTTAGAAGCGATATTGCTCCTTTCGACCTTCTCCTCATCGGACAGATCAAGGTCGTCCATAATCCTTTCAGTAGATTCTAGCCAGATCTCATGCATCTTGGGTGCCACTCCTGACACGCCCCGGAACACCTCAGCTCCATTAGACCGAATTCGCTCGGGAACCGATTTTTGAGCTCCCAAATTTCCACTAGCCCCAGCCACTATCTCCAAAACTCGCAAAAGCGACTTGCGATATGGACTCACCACCTGGGTGCGATCCTCGCCTCACCCTAAAAGTAGGAGGTGGTGGTGGCGGTGGTACCTCATTTTTCGAACCTTGCCCCGACCTGACGGGTTCAGACACCGTCATCCTACCCCTACCACGTCCACGACGTCCACGTCCTCTAGAACTCATTCTATCTACCGCGCTTTTAATCTGATTAAGAAAATTTTTATGCGTTAGCATTTGTTCCACTTTATTACTCGCGAAGAAATTTTATGCAGAAAGTTTAGTTAGGGATTCTTTCGAGCAAACAAGTTTTCAGTCTTCTATCCTAGTTCACGCAAATGAGTTCATGCATCCATTCCCTAATATTTTCCATACCTATTCGCTCTTCGGACATTTCTGCCCATTTCTAACCCAGGGGTATTTTCGTCTTTTTCCTACAAGGGTATTTTCGTAATGGAAGGAATTTTAAAACTTTAGTAGAGCAGATCGTTTTAAAATTCCCGAAACTAGAGGGTTTTTCTGCAAAATTTGTAAAATTTAGAGATATGGCATCGTTTTAAAACCAGGGGTTCGTTCAGGGGCAATTTCGAAATTTTAATAAGTCGGGGATATTTTTTTAACAGTTGCAAAACTCAGGGGTTTCTTTCTGAAAATGTTCCTTTTCAAATAGTGATGTTTGTAAAGATTTCCCAAAACCAGGGTCATTTCGGTAATTTTGCAACTTGAGGGCATTTTTGTAATTTTCCAAAACCAAAATATTTTGTTGATGACTTTCAAAGCTAAGTGGTTGAATATTTGTAAAGTAGTTGAAATTTTTGAGCAAAACCATTGAACTGATATTTTATGAGTCAGGGGTATTTTGGTAATTTTACCCCTAAGGGTATTTTTGTAATTTTCCACAAATCAAGTTTTTCGAGGGAAACGTTGTAAAAACTGACGTTCTCAGATTTGAAAGAGTTATTGCAAAAGTTTTGAAAACATTTGGGTTGTTGTTGTTTCATTCTTTTTCGAAAACATGGCTAATTCCCTTTTCGGGTTTTAATCATCATGTTTAGCCTATGACCGAGCCCTCTTGGTCAGGGTGAACCAAAGCTACGCACCAGGCAGGATTCGAGTGAAGAGGAGGTGGGTCATGCGGACCGCTTAAATACAAGCTCTCACCGAACCTTTGTAGACATGCGCACAGAGGTTACCACACCACTGAGCCCTCTGAGTTAGGGTGAACCGAAGCTACGCACCAGGTAGGATACCTGCGAAGAGGAGGTGAGTCACACTGATCGCTTAAATACCAGTGCTCTTTAGGATCTACTCCTAGACATGCGTCACGGGGTTACCACACCCTAGCTCAGTGACTAAGTCATAGGTTGGTTTGGTTCTTTAAGTCTTATGACTTGTTTTGTGTGTTCGAGTAGTCTAATCCTAGGGTTCAAGTTCCTATAAGTCTATCTACGTTCCATGCTTCCTACCCTTCTACAGAATATAATTCATAAAAGGGTTCAGATGTACTTACCTGGGCGGATCGGTGCCGGAGACTCGGGCCATGCTGTCCAAAAATCAAAAGTTATTTCATAAGGCCTACCAAAACATTTTTGGGCCTTGGGCCCCCACAGCCGAGCTTTGAACTGGGCTCTGGTACAAATTTTGTAACAACCCAAACCCGGCCCAAACACTATGGCCGAATCTAGTCTGTTACAAGGAAAATATTTTCAAGAAATTCGTTTTTCTAAATCGATTGTTGAAAACCTTTTTGTTTGAATTGTCTTGTAAAAGCTTTACGTAGTGTTTATTTGAAAAATTTATTTACGCCAACTTATTATAAAATTTCAAGTGTGCCCGATGGCACGTTAAAAACAAATTTCGTTTTAACTTGGAAGACATGTGATTTTAATTAACATTAATTATAAAGTTTAAAGCAAGTATTCAATATATGAAAATAATAAAATATTCTAGGAGGCCTTATTACAATCCAAGATCAAAATATAAAATAAAACCGAAAATAAAAATAATAAGACTAAGTATAAAGTTCATTTAAATTTAAAGTCCTTTGCATGGCCACCTCGAGTCAATCCCTACCCACATCCGCGATCTACGTGTCACTGAAAAATGTAAAGGAGAAGGTGAGTCACCAAGACTCAAGATATGTAACCCTTCCCCGGTGTTAAACACTTTCATACACGACATATAACTATTAGCATGCACGGATAATGTACCCAACCTAGCCAACCAATCGCCTCGGTCTACCCCGTTGTGGTACCAAACCTTTGGTGGTGCTAAACCACCGGTGACGTATAGTCACAATGTGTTACCAAAACACCGTGTCCGTGAGACACGAATCAATTGATGGGGCCAACCCATCGTGTGATACCAAATCACCGCAAACGATCCCATATCTCAAGTGGGGCCAACCTACGGTGGTGTTAACCACAGGACAAGTCGCTATGAGGTGCCAAACCTCCGAGGTACCAAACCTCCGTGACCGTAGTCACAATGTGTTACCAAAACAACGTGCCCGTCGGCACAATATCTCTCGCCCCTCCACTCAGCCAACCCACAATAGCCAAACAATTAATAACAAATTTATCATATGTATCATCACATCATGCTTTCCAAGAGCATAAAATAGCGAAATCACATTAACAGGTACTTACCTGAGTCACCACTTATACCGTTATGGTTTTCAAGCCATTGCTACATAAATCAAGTTAGCATACATAAAACTCAGCGCATATAATAGGTTATAACGCGTGTATGTACACACCTGATATCGATGATAGTCCTAAATCCCGAAAAGAGGAGTCGGCTTCCCTAGATCTCTCTGCACCTATATTCGGCCAACCTTAGAATTAGCACTATGGCCTATTCGGCCAAACCAAATTATTAGAAGGGGTTCCTTATGAACCCGAAATCTCACCTTTGCTTTTGCTACTAACCACGGCACTCAATACACAGATCTGTTTTACCAAATAATTGGTTAGTCACTACAGTTAATAGCCTTCGGCTTTTAATCGAATATCAATAAAAATATAGATCCTTACCACCTTACCTCAAAACCGATTGCTTCAAGATGATGGGCTCGCTTGCTTATTTCCCAATTCCAAAAGCCCTGTGACAATTTGATTTGTTCATACGATTAGTACCCTTAACAACCGTTGTTAAAGCGACCTCTTACCAACATCCAAGTCGACATGAGAGGAGAACATAATCATTCATTTTAACATACTTACCCTCCAAAATTGATTAAAGACCGCCTCCCTTTCCTTGATCAATATTCGGCCTAAGAGGGAGTAATGGGGAGGAGATAAAGTTTCGGCTAAAGCTTATTAAAAGAGAAAGAATGGAATTCGGCTAATGTGAAAGAGAAAAATAATGGAAAAGGTGATCGAATTTTGCTAAGGGGTTTGAGAAAGTAAAAAAAAATTAGAAGGAAATAGGGTTAGGTTTTTCTGGCAAGCAGAGGTGGAAAAGAAAAAGCAAGGTGGTGGGTTGTAGTATTTATAAGCATTGGCACTCTCCCCTTAGCTTGCAGTCCACACTACTCCACCAAGGAGTTCAAATTTCATCAATCTTCCCCAATTGCTCGACCAATCATTTAATTTAATTCAAATAATTTGAATTAATCTCTAATAATAAATAATAATCTCCTAATAATCCATGTAATATCCTTAATATCCAAATAATATCCCTTTTAATCAAATAAAATCCTTGATTATCCCATGATAATTTAAAATGAAATACCTCCTTATTATCTAAAATAAAAAGAATTTAAGGAGAGAATTTCTCTCCCCTTGTGCTTAGTCCAAATAAAGAGCCAAAAAGGAGATTTTTGTGACTCGAACCAAGGTTCTCCTTGCTCCTTGGTGGCGTCACATGTAGTCTTCTAAGTGGGCCTCTTTTGCCACTTTACCAAGGGCTTTTTAGTGTCAAATTACACCCATTTATTCTTATAACACCCTCCTCCGCTAAGGCTCCTCGCCTTTAAAGTTAAAAACTGAAATTTTCCACCAAACCGTGCCAACTCAAAGCCTTAATTAGGCTCTATTATTCCATAAATAATATCACAGCAGTTCATACATAAGAAAAATAATTAAATTCCAAATATAAGTTGTCTAAAAAGTATTTTCCTAATTCTTTCTTTGTCACGTTTTAATTAATTAGTTTTAGTTTAAAATGAAATCAATCCAAATTCCTAGGCTAGATAATAGAAAGATAGTAATTACTAGTACTCTTGGTCCTTGTGGATACGATATTACCGGTCTTACCATAACTATACTATTGAACGATTTGTGCGCTTGCCTTTATTGTGATCATAGTTAGTTTTAGACACATCAATACCAAATTGCCAAGTTAACAATCAAGCCCTATTACATGCCATTTATAACTTTAAACCAAAGTAACCGAAAACTACCAAAATGATGATTGGATAGTGTGATCATTCTTCGACGTGATTCCAATTGATCGAGCTTTTCGATGATCTACAAGACAGTGAAAAACAACTACGTAAGGAACTTGTGCTTAGTAAGCTCATATAAAGGAAACTTAAACTTACCGAACATAAAACAATAAACCTTAACATTGCTCATTAGATTATATGGATATTTTTCTTTCGTATCCATAACACTTCACGTAATTAGTAGATATATTTAAGAATATATCAACATATGAAGCATGATACATATGATGAAAATGGTTTCAATATATAAACCATCCATCACATATTTCGTTTGTTAACTTTTTAATCCAATTAAACCTATTAAATTTTTCATCCATATTCTCAATAACATAGCTCATTTCATATACGTACGTTTTTATTTTAAACCTTCATTACCTGTTGAACCAAATTGAATAACATCATATACTCAATAAATGCTCACATAAAGTGTGCCTTTACTTGTAACTGTAACCGTATCTATAATGCTCACATGAGCTGTGGGTCGAGATGTTAGCTACACGATACTACTCACACGAGCTGTGGAGAATCTGCAACAAATGCAGGACCTCAGTCATTGGTAAGACATCTAGGACCAACACCTGAAATCGTATAATCCCTAATGACATGTCATTTGTATCCTAAGTATTCACAAGGTTAAAATGGGAACAATGTACATATTCAAATCCTTTAATTTCATTACATTATACCAATTCAAACATACTTACATGAAATGTACATTTTTTAATTGTAACATTCAATTTATCTAACATCAAGATTTAATCCAAAATACCAAAATATTGAATAACTATCAATCTAATCTATACATAGTATAATATTTATCAAAACTGCATTCAAAACATCAATTAATGAATTTAAATCCTTATACGAACTTACCTCGTATAATAGCCTAATTTTGGGGCTAGTCAAAATAGTGGTTTCGAAATCACTAATTTGAGGTTAGAGAAATTATTTTTAATATTATTTTATAGGTTATGGCATGATCATATGAATGCATGAAAATTTTGGTGAATTTATTTTAGTGATTTCATGCTTAATTGTGAAAAAAGACTAAATCGCATAAAGTGTGAAAGTTTTATTTTACTAGCTAGAGATGTCAAATAGCTATGGAATATTAAATTGGAGGTCCTTAATATACAATTAGGCCTTTAGGGGAGTGTTGGCCGACCATAGGGATAAAGATGAGACATGGTTAATTGTTAGGTAGTGTTTAGTGACTTAATTGAGTAATAAAATAAAACAAAATGAAAAGCTATCATCTTTTTCATTCTCCTTCTTCCTCCACAAAAATATCAACCAAAGAGGGGTTTTGGAAGCTTGAAATTTTCATAAATTTACACTCCTTGCAAGTAAGTGATTTTAAGTGGTCTTTCTTGATAATTTTTGTACTTTTGGAACCCCTAAAGCTTAAGCTAGCTAATGAGGGGACTATTTTGTAAAATGGTTAAGAGTCTAGGGTTTTTTCATGTGAATATTCATGTTGATTTCTGAAATTTTATGGAAGAAAATGAGTCTTGGTTGTTAAATACACAACTTTTGTGAAAGGTGTTTCCATGAAAACACCTAAAAGGACCTTTTTGTAAAGGTTGTAAAATAAGTGGTAAATGTGTGCAATAATTGAAATCTTGAGTTTCTATAAGAGGGAATATGAATCAGCTAGGTTTGGGAGTGTGAAAAATGAACACATTTCATTTTACGAGCCTAGGGGTAAAATAGTAATTTTGTGAAAGTCTAGGGGCAAAACGATAATTTTGCCAAAATAGTAATTCTGGAGTGATTTGATTAATGTGTAAATGTGTCATTATATATCAAGAAGAGCATGGAATCAACCTTGATTGAGGAAAAGGCAATGTTTCGGACTAAATTGCAAATTGACATATTTTGTATCGAGGTAAGTTTATGCGTAAATGATACATCCTTTTTACTTATGTTTTTACATATTAATGCAATGTGTGAAATGTGAATGAATATTATTGATATCCATTAAAATGATAGAAAGTGAGGAAATTCTCAGATGAACCTTCGGAATAGGAAAATGATACGGATAAATTCCATGAATAAGTGATTATTGATGGGCTGTGTGTGATACCACCGTATTTGTCTTTGTTGGTGGGTTGTGTGCGATACCACCATAATTATCATTGTTGGTGGGTGTGTGCGATACCACTGTAATTATCATTGTTGGTGGGCTGTGTGCGTACCACCGTGTTATATGATTATTGGTGGGCTGTGTGCGATACCACCGTGTTATTTATTAATGATGGGCTGTGTGCGAAACCACCGTGTATCTAGTATTATTCCAAAATGTTCATCGAGAAACTTTGTCTAAGTGAAATTTCATGTGTCTTTGTGGTGATAAGTGCAAGGTATAAGTGCATGTAAATGTGAGCAAAGTCTTATAATATGTGCTTGGGATGTGGTAAGATTTGAAATGAGTAAGTATAATTATGAGAATCCGAACGGTTCTTGATTAGTAAGTAATGTTCTTGATTGATAAGTATGTGGTATGATGTTCATTGTTTACATATAGACTTACTAAGCTTAAAGCTTACTCCCTTCTCTTTTCCCTTATTTTACAGTGTCGAAAAGCCAACTTAGGATACGGAGACCGTCGGAGGATCACCTACACTATCCCCACATTTTGGTATAGTTAGAATTAGCATTTGAGTATGGCATGTATAGGGACCTAGTCTTTGATTAAATGTCATATTGTTTTGGTCAAATGTGTTGGCTCATTTGAAGATGAATTCTTTTGAATAAGGCCATAGTTGATGGCTCTTTCTTATTAATCTATGAAATGATGATGTTATTCATGAATGTGCAAGTTGTGTAACACCCCAAACCCGGCCCAAAACACTACGGCCGAATTCGGAATGCTACTGGAAAAGATGTGAAAGTGAGTTGCTGTTTTGAAAATGGGTTTGGATTTTCAATTAGAGAAAACTATCTTTTAAGAGCAATCATTTAAGAAACTTTAAGTTGCCAAAAATTTAGGTAAAGGAGTGTCAGAGTTGCATGAAAATTTTGATTTGTCATTTGCCAGTTTGGGTAGAAAACATTTGCTTTTAAGTATTTAAACTCCTTCTTTATGTTTCCATGTCGAAAATATTTTAAGTGTCACAATTAAAAGTACTAAATAATAAATGCAGCGTAAAACAATAAATCCCGAATAGTTAACGTGGCCTTATTATAAAAACGAAATAACCTCAAGTAAAACCAACAGTTTAAAATTAAAACTAAATGTACGAAAACACTTCTGCATGGCCACCTCGAATCCCTTCCAACCCGGTCCAACGAATCATGTGTCACCTGCATTGTTTTTAGTCAAAATAGGGTGAGTCAAACCGACTCAATGTGCAATTAAACCACGTGTTCCACAAATGGGCTTGGCCCACATCCACATATATAACCACATATCACGCATAATGATGCAAAATGCTAACCCAACCCAACCTAGTACCCAACCGCTACACACCACCCGTAGATCCACCCACCACACACCTGGGGATTACTAAATCGACCCTCCATCCGCTACACACCTCTTTGGCAGAACACTGCTCAAAGTCCACTTAGTGGTCTAGCCACTGATCCACGTGATTAAAATCACAAATGTCCACGATGAGACTCAGGGTCTTCATCAATCCACGATGTGGCTCAAGGCCAACATCAATCCACAGTGAGGCTCGAGGCCATCACCAATCCACGTACATAAATGTACACACTTCCCCTTATTCAATATATATCCCGAACCCCATGCACATGCAGCATACTATGATAGAAGGACAACGAAATCATATGAACATAACAGATATCCATATATAACATGCATACAAAGATCCACATATATCCATCCACATTTTGATATAGGAAATGTACTAACCTGACTATCGGATTACCAAATATGGATAACAATCCCACCACCGCCACTATTTCGGCCTCCACACATATCACATGCATTTAATTAATTAAACAAGGAAACAGTGTATTAACTACACTAGACTATCGATCTCCCTAACGTCCTCACCCGAAGAGACTACAATGATCTGCTTGTCTCTTTCTGATGTTGGCCCACACCCCGGTGGCCAATCCCGAACTGCTGACACAGACCGCTTATTGAACTTAGGGGTAGGGACGTCGTGTCCACCCCTTCCCTTAATCTGACTGGTACTCGATTCCATTAGATGAGATCTTGTCAGAAGACTCGGTTAAAGTTTGAATCAAATAACAATGGAACTAAAAGCACACTTGACTGAAAGAACACCTTACCGAAGTCGACAGAATCCCGAAACTATTCGCTTAAGGTTAAAGGTTGTCAAACACCCTACATAAGCCATGTTAGATTCGGCTTTACTGCATATGAACAAAAGATGTGGCCTTTGGCCGAACATTATAACCTCCTTACCTTGCTCAATCAAATCCCGAAAGATCCTCCTCCCTTAACGCTGGCTACCCAAGACCCGAACCCAACCCTTCATGGTTTCGGCCACACAGAAGAACAAGGTTAGATTCTTGGTTTCGGCAAACCAAGGAGATAGAAGAAAGAAAGCTTAACAGAGAAGAGATCCTTACCACCCTTAGTTATTCGGCTCTGACAGATTCGGCTAAAAAATGAGATTGAATGAACACACGAAATAGAAAAGAAAAAGAAGAATAGATCGACAAGAGAGAAGGGTAAAGATAAGTAAGAGATTCGGCCAAGGTTCCTGTGCAAAGATAGGTTATTCGGCTTTTGGAAAGTGAGATGAAAGTTTAACGTTTTTGAGAAGTATGGTTCGGCTTTTGAAAGTGATATACTCGATGAAAAGAGGAAGAGAGGGTTAAGGTTTAAGAAGTTTCGGCTATGATGAAGGTGGAGGGTGAATTTCAGCTTTTTAGGGAGTGAAGGAATAACCTAACGAGAAGAGAAGAAATTGAATGTTAAGAATTTGGCAATAGGGGAAAAGATGGTAAACGAAATGCCCAAATGGTCACACCTACCTTCGGCTTTAGACAGAATTTACCTTCGGCAAGATTTAGAGAAGAGAGAAAATAACTTCAAAAGAAGAAAAAATGACCACACACACTCTACCACCCACCCTATTTCGGCACCTAAAACTCCCTAGCCGAAGCACTCTTCTCATGGCCGAAAATTCCACTCCTAGAACCCCAAGTTCGGCCAACTCTCAAGCCCCTCTCCTCATCCCTTCTTTCTCTCCTAAATTTCCTCCCCTTCACTCATTCAAACGAGTTTGAATGATTCAAACTTCCTGCTTTACTCTCCACCACTCATTCAAGGTGTTTGACTCTTTCAAACCTCCTACACTCAAGTGTCCCAGCCGATCTCCAACACGTCCCCTCCAAACGCCAAAATGAATCCCCAAAATGCTGTCCAAGTTGCTCAAACCCCTTCCCCTCTTGAACTCCCTCCTTGCAGCGCCAACTCCCCCTTGTTCCTGGGCGTCATCCAACCACTCCACCACTCCACTTGCTGTGCCATCAAACACCAAATTTAATCCCTTAAGGCCCAGCTCCCCTTGCTCTCTCCTAAAAGCTTAAAACCCAAAATTTCCACTAAAGCTTAAACTTAACCCCAAGGTTCCCGAAGCCCCCAAACACACTCACAGAGCATACAAAGCATACTAACACATAAATATGAACTAAAATGCAAGACCCCCAAATCCCGAATGTTACAGTTCCACCCCCTTAAAGAAATTTCGGCCTCGAAATTACCTGGTCAAAATAGGTGAGGGTATTGTTGTCGCATTGCCTCCTCCGGCTCCCACGAAGCTTCATCTGAACCATGGTTCCACCATAACACCTTGACTAGACGAACTAATTTCTTCCGTAGTATCTTCACATCTCGCTCCAAAATCTGAATCGGTTCTTCCTCATAGGACAAGTCTGGTCTCAACTCAACTTCCTCAACTAGCACCACGTGAGATGGATCCGATCGGTAACGACGTAGCATCGAAACATGGAACACATCATGCATCAACTTCAATTTTAGAGGCAACTCTAACTGATACGCCACTGGTCCAACTCACTTCAAAACCCGGTAAGGCCCTATAAACCTAGGACTCAGCTTACCCCTACGTCTGAATCTCATCACCTTTTTCCACAGCGAAACTTTCAGAAATACCTGATCACCCACTGCAAATTCTATCTCTTTCCACTTCAGATCTGCATACGATTTCTGCCTGTCCGATGCTTTCTTCAATCGAGTTCAGATTACCTTAACCTTTTCTTTCGATTTTGCCACCAATTCCGGACCTAAGACATGACGTTCACCTAACTCTGTCCAACACGTAGGAGTGCGACACTTCTGTCTATACAATGCTTCATATGGTGCCATCTGAATACTTGCTTGGTAACTGTTGTTGTATGCGAACTCTGCTAAAGGCAGGAATTCTTCCCAACTACCTCTGAAATCAATAACACACCCCCTCAACTTATCTTCCAATACCTGAATTACTCTTTCAGACTGGCCATCCATCTGCAGATGAAATGCCGTGCTAAAGTCCAACCTGGTGCCCAAAGCCTGATGCAATGCCCTCCAAAACCGCGATGTAAATCTAGGGTCCCTATATGATATTATTGACACTGGCACCCCGTGTAGCCTCACAATTTTCGCCACATACAACTTCGCCAACCTCTACAGAGAATAGTCGACGCATACCGATATAAAGTGTGCGGACTTGGTCAACCGATCCACGATCACCCACACCGAGTCTTTCTTAGTAGACGTAAGGGGAAGCCCACTAACGAAATCCATCGTGATTCTCTCCCACTTCCACTGCGGAATCTTCACTGGTTGCAGCAACCCCGAAGGCACCTCGTGTTCAGCTTTGACCTGCTAACACATCAAGCACTTTCCCACAAATTTCGTAACTTCCCGCTTCAATCCAGGCCACCAAAATTGAACTTGAAGATCCTTATACAACTTACTCCCTCTAGGATGCATAGCGTAAGGGCTACTATGCGATTCCTAAAGAATCTTCTGTCTCAACTCCACATCCTTTGGCATACAAACCCTACCACGAAAACACAGAACTCCGTCGCTGTTTACACTATAGTCCTCTAATCCCCCATTCTGTACTTGCAGAAGCCTAGCACTCAAAACATCATCCACCAACTGCTTCTCTTTTACCTGACTTAACCATGTCGGCTTCACCTGCAGCTCTACTAACAAACTCCTGTCATCATAGAGACTAAGATGAGCGAACATTGCCCTCAGATCCGATACTACCTTTCGGCTTAGCGTATCTGCCACCACTTTCGCTTTACCCGGGTGGTACTTAATCGAACAGTCGTAATCCTTCAACAGCTCCACCCACCTCCACTGTCTCAAGTTCAGCTCTTTCTGAGTCAGTAGATACTTTAAACTCTTATGGTCTGTGTAGATCACTGACTTCCCCCCATACAAATAATGCCTCCACACCTTCAAAGCGAAAACCACTGCAACCAACTCCAGATCATGAGTGGGATAGTTAACCTCATGTGGTCTTAACTGCCGTGACGCATAAGCAACAACCTTCCCTTCCTGCATCAGTACACAACCTAACCACGTGTGAGAAGCATCACAATACACCACAAAATCTTTCCCTGCTTCAGGTTGAATTAAAACCGGAGCCTTTATCAAAACCCTCTTCAGCTTTTTGAAACTCTCCTGCTGCTTATCCGTCCACACAAAAGATACCTCCTTTCTCAACAATTTAGTCAAAGGTGTTGCTATAGAGGAAAAACCTTCGACAAATCTTCTATAGTAACCGGCTAACCCCAAGAAACTGCGAATCTCTACCACCGTCTTGGGTGGTTTCCAATCCAGTACCACCTCAATCTTCTAAGGATCCACTCTTATCCCTTCTGCAGACACCACATGACCCAGAAAAGCAACTTCTCTCAACCAAAATTCGCACTTGCTAAATTTGGCATACAACTTCTTTTCCCTTAAGATCTGCAGCACTACTCGAAGATGCCCATCATGCTCCTCCTCTAACTTGGAATATACTAGAATGTCGTCTATGAACACCGCGATGAACTGATCCAAATAAGGTTGGAAAACCTGGTTCATCATATCCATGAACGCAGCTGGGGTGTTCGTCAACCCGAAAGGCATTATTAAGAATTCATAGTGCTCGTATCGAGTTCGGAAAGCCGTCTTTTGAATATCTGCTTCCTTCACCTTAAGCTGGTGATACCACAACCTCAAATCTATCTTCGAAAACACCGCAGCCCCTTTAAGCTGATCAAACAAGTTGTCTATCCTCGACAGTGGGTATTTGTTCTTGATCGTTAGCTTATTCAACTGACGGCAATCTATGCACATACGCATAGATCCGTCCTTCTTCTTTACAAACAACACCGGTACTCCCCAAGGAGACACGCTGGGTTGAATGAAACCATGATCCAACAGCTCCTGGATCTGGGCTTTTAGCTTAACCAATTCCTTCGGAGCCATCCTATAAGGAGCGATCGACACCGGCGCGGTACCTGGCAACAGATCGATTCCAAACTCCACCTCACGATCCGGAGGCAACCCTAGAAGTTCTTCCGGAAAGACACCCACAAACTCCTTTACTGTTCTAACCTCCCCCACAACCACTTCCTTTGCATCCAAAGCGCTAACAAACATCAAGAAAGCCATACACCCTTTCTTTACCATTCTCTCCGCCTTAAGAGCAGGCACTACATTGGACAAGTAGTCTCTCCTCTCACCTATCACCAAAACCTCATCGTCTTCGTGAGTCCTCAACGTCATGCGCTTAGCAGCACAGCCTAAATTCGCACGATACCTTACTAGCCAGTCCATGCCTAGGATCAAGTTAAATACCCGAACGGCAGTTCCATCAAGTCAGCCAGAAATACTGACCCTTGAACTTCTAAAGGCACGTCTCTAAAAAGTTTATCTACTACTACTGATTGCCCTAAGGGACTAAGTACTGCCATCTTCCTAGAGACAATTTCAGGACTCACATTTAATGTTCCAGACACCATGCTAGCAATATATGAGTGCGTCGATCCAATATCAATTAATGCAGTAAAGGGTAACCCAGAAATGAGGAAAGTACCCTTTATAACATCTGGTGCATCCCCCTCCTCACGACGTCTGGCTGCGTAAACCAACCCAGGCTGTCTTGCATCTGAGCTCCCAGCACCTCTGCCCGGTGCTCCACGACCCTGGCCAGAACCATTCCCTCCTCTGTCCGGACCACGACCCCTTGACATTTGTTGACCACCCCTACTTGGCTGCACAATACCCCTGACCTACTGTTCGTGTCCTATCCATGTCCTGTGGAGATTTCTTAACCAAATGATCCTTTGACCCACACCTGTAACACTCTTTATTCCTACCCCAGCACTCCCCTACATGAGACCTTCCATCTCGAGCACACGGAATGGCCGATTCTCAAGAAATGCATAGAAACGCGAACAGGACCCTCAACCGTAGGCTTTTTTTGAAAACCCCCAGATGATGCTGACGGTCCAAAACTCCTCTTATTCATGCCTCTTTCCCTATCTCTGTTCTGTCTCTCTGTTCCTTTAACCTCCTTAGCTATCCGAGCTTTTTCTACCAAGGTAGCAAAGTCCCTCTCTCGCTGAGGAGCAATCAACACCCGCAGCTCATCTCGTATCCCATCCTCAAATCTTACACAGCGCTCGTAGTCAGTTGCAACAATTCTCCTAGCGTACCGGCTCAACCGCAAAAATTCTGCCTCGTACTCCGCTACTGTCTTACCCCCTTGCACTAAGTTCAAGAATGCCTTCCTCTGTGCGTCCACGTAACTAGCTCCAACATATTTCCCCTTGAACTTAATCTTAAAGAAACCCCAATCCACTTGATCTGCCTGAGTACCCTCTTTGACCGTGAGCCACCACTGGTAGGCCTCATCCCGAAGTAAAGACACAGCGCCCTTCAACTTCTCCTCAGTAGTGTAGTCCAAGTCATCCATAATCCTTTCGACTGCCTCTAACCAGTACTCCGCCACATTCAGAGCTACCCCTGAGACACCCCTAAATATCTCGACTCCATTCGCTCGGAGTCTCTCAGACACAGACTTCCGAGCTCCAGTACCCATATTAGCTCCCGTAACTCTCTCCAGAACCCACAGCATAGCCTGAGACACTGCATCGTCTCCACCTATCTGATCCTGAAACTCAGCTTCTACGGTATGGCCGCGGCAAATGCCTCATTCCACGATCCATGACCGGACCAACCGGATTCCGTCTGATCATTCTTCCTCTACCACGCCCACGTGCATTACGACCACGTCCCCTATTACTCATTCCTATAGTGGCGTCTTAATCTGAGTTAAAACATTTTATGCATTAGCCTTCTTTCCACTTATTGATTAAAGGGGTAGTTTTATGTCACAGTATTTCACGTTATTCTTTCGTAAAGAACACACATCCCTAAAGGTTTCAGTGTCTAAAGAGAAGTACCCTAGATTCTAATATCCACAATATAACAATGCATTATATATCCACTTCCACTCAATTTTTTAGTCAGAAGACTTACCTGGTAGACCTGGGCCGGAAGATTCGAGTGCCATGCCTTCAAAAGTCCATACCACAGAAACATTTCTTTTAGCTAACTTTAAATACCCATTATGAAAACGTTATGGGCCTCAAAACCCAAGGTTGAGTTTAAAATCTAGGCTATGATACCAAATTGTAACACCCCAAACCCGGCCCAAAACACTACGGTCAAATTCAGAATGCTACTAGAAAAGAGGTGAAAGTGAGTTGCTGTTTTGAAAATGGGTTTGGATTTCCAATTAAAGAAAACTATCTTTTAAGAGCAATCATTTAAGAAACTTTAAGTTGCCGAAAATTTAGGTAAAGGAGTGTCAGAGTTGCATGAAAATTTTGATTTGTCATTTGCCAGTTTGGGTAGAAAACATTTGCTTTTAAGTATTTAAACTCCTTCTTTATGTTTTCATGTCGAAAATATTTTAAGTGTCACAATTAGAAGTACTAAATAATAAATGCAGCGTAAAACCATAAATCTTGAATAGTTAGAGTGGCCTTATTACAAAAACGAAATAACCTCAAGTAAAACCAACAGTTTAAAATTAAAACTAAATGTACGAAAACACTTCTGCATAGCCACCTCGAATCCCTTCCAACCCGGTCTAATGAATCATGTGTCACCTGCATTGTTTTTAGTAAAAATAGGGTGAGTCAAACCGACTCAGTGTGTAATTAAACCACGTGTTCCACAAATGAGCTTGGCCCACATCCACATATATAACCACATATCACGCATAATGATGCAAAATGCTAACCCAACCCAACCTAGTATCCAACCGCTACACACTACCCGTATATCCACCCACCACACACCTGGGGATTACTAAATCGACCCTCCATCCGCTACACACCTCTTTGGCAGAACACTGCTCAAAGTCCACTTAGTGGTCTAGCCATTGATCCACGTGATTAAAATCACAAATGTCCACGATGAGACTCAAGGTCTTCATCAATCCACGATGTGGCTCAAGGCCAACATCAATCCACAGTGAGGCTCGAGGCCATCACCAATCCATGTACATAAATGTACACACTTCCCCTTATTCAATATATATCCCGAACCCCATGCACATGCAGCATACTATGGTAGAATGACAACGAAATCATATCAACATAACAGATATCCATATATAACATGCGTACAAAGATCCACATATATCCGTCCACATTTTGACATAGGAAGTGTACTAACCTTACTACCGGATTACCCAATATGGATAACAATCCCACCACCGCCACTATTTTGGCCTCCACACATATCACATGCATTTAATTAATTAGATAAGGAAACAGTGTATTAACTACACACCTGAGAACCTGAAGCACTAGACTATCGATCTCCCTAACGTCCACACCCGAAGAGACTACAGCGATCTGCTTGTCTCTTTCCGATGCTGGCCCACACTCCGGTGGCCAATCCCGAACTGCTGATATAGACTGCTTCTTGAACTTAGGGGCAGGGACGTCGTGTCCACCCCTTCCCTTAATCTGACTGGTATTCAACTCCATTGGATGAGATCTTGTCAGAAGACTCGGTTAAACTTTGAATCAAATAACAATGGAACTAAAAGCACACTTGACTGAAAGAACACCTTACCAAAGTTAACAGAATCCCGAAACTATTCGCTTAAGGTTAAAGGTTGTCGAACACCCTACATAAGCCATGTTAGATTCGGCTTTACTGCATATGAACAAAAGATGTGCCTTTGGCCGAACATTATAGCCTCCTTACTTTGCTCAATCAAATCCCGAAAGATCCTCCTCCCTTAACGCTGGCTACCCAAGACCCGAACCCAACCCTTCATGGTTTCGGCCACACAGAAGAACAAGGTTAGATTCTTGGTTTTGGCAAACCAAGGAGATAGAAGAAAGAAAGCTTAATAGAGAAGAGATCCTTACCACCCTTAGGTATTCGGCTCTGACAGATTCGACTAAGAAATGAGGTTGAACGAACACACGAAATAGAAAAGAAAAAGAAGAATAGATCGACAAGAGAGAAGAGTAAAGATAAGTAAGAGATTCGGCCAAGGTTTCTGTGTAAAGATAGGTTATTTGGCTTTTGGAAAGTGAGATGAAAGTTTAAGGTTTTTGAAAAGTATGGTTCGGCTTTTGAAAGTGATATAATCCATGAAAAGAGGAAGAGAGGTTGAGGTTTAAGAAGTTTCGGCTATGGTGAAGGTGGAGGGTGAATTTCGACTTTTTAGGGAGTGAAGGAATAACCTAACGACAAGAGAAGAAATTGAATGTTAAGAATTCGGCAAGAGGGGAAAAGATGGTAAACGAAATGCCCAAATGGTCACACCTACCTTCCGCTTTAGACTATAGGAAAAAAAGACAGAAGATGAGCTACCCTTGTTGACACTTTCGGCAAGATTTAGAGAAGAGAGAAAATAACTTCAAAAGAAGAAAAAATGACCCCACACACTCTACCACCCACCCCATTTCAGCACCTAAAGCTCCCTAATCGAACCACTCTCCTCATGGCAGAAAATGCCACTCCTAGAACCCCAAGTTCGGCCAACTCTCAAGCCCCTCTCCTTATCCCTTCTTTCTCTCCTAAATTTCCTCCCCTTCACTCATTCAAATGAGTTTGAATGATTCAAACTTCCTGTTTTACTCTCCACCACTCATTCAAGGTGTTTGACTCTTTCAAACCTCCTACACTCAAGTGTCCCAGCCGATCTCCAACACCTCCCCTCCAGACGCCAAAATGAATCCCCAAAATGTTGTCCAAGTTGCTCGAACCCCTTTCCCCCTTGAACTCCCTCCTTGCAGCGCCAACTCCCCATTGCTCCTGGGCATCATCCAACCACTCCACCACTCCACTTGCTATGCCATCAAACACAAATTTAATCCCTTAAGGCCCAGCTCCCTTTGCTCTCTCCTAAAAGCTTAAAACCTAAAATTTCCACTAAAGCTTAAACTTAACCCCAAGGTTCCCGAAGCCTCCAAACACACTCACACAGCATACAGAGCATACTAACACATAAATATGAACTAAAATGCAAGACCCCCAAATCTTGGATGTTACAAGTTGCATGGTTGAGAAATTGGTATATTTATGTATGAATGATTTAGTTGCTAGATGTGGTTTATGTTGGTGCAAGTAGAAGTGAGAGAAAGGGCTTGGTAAATAACCTTGTTCTCATCCATACGGGTAGACACACGAGCCTGTGTCTAGGCCGTGTATGACACACAGTCTGCCCTATGGAAGTGTGGTTTGGCCGTGTGTCCCCCTGCATCTTATGTTGGTAAAAAAAATGCCCAATAGTAACCACACAGGCTGAGACACGGCCGTGTGTTTCAACAGTGTGAGAGACACGGCCTTAGGACATCGGCATATGCCCAGGCCATGTGAAGTCTGCACCTGAATTTAGGAATTTAATTCGCCACACGGTCTAAGGACACGGGCGTGTGCCTTGGCCGTGTGACCTTATTGGGATGATGACGTAAAAAATAAAATGTCAAGGTTTTTGCACACGGGATAAGACACGGGCATGTAATGGCCGTGTGAGGGACACTGGCCATGGACACGGGCGTGTGTCATGCCATGTGAAAACCCTTGTAGGTTCGAATTGATAAATAAATCTACATGGGTGTGGAACACGGGCGTGTCCCTTCTTCCACATAGGCATGTTGACTGTTTAATAAAAATTTTCTAAGTTTTTCTAGAGGTTTTCTAAAGAGTTTGGTTTGATCCCGAACCGTTCCTAAAGTGTGTTTTGTGCCTCGTAGGCTAGTTAAAGGGGCGATATGAAAAGTTTTAAATTTGAGTGGAAGGTTGTGCCACGATTTTGTATGATTGCTTGCGTATAAGTCTGGTAATCCCTCGTATCTTGTTCCGGCATTGAATACGGGTAAGGGGTGGTACACCTCGACAAAAATAGTAGTAAAAATGAAGCCAACGACTAATCCGACATTTTAGCTTTTCCTCGATTTAGATCCATTTGGTTCGTTTTTTGATCTAAATAATAATTTTCATTCAATTAAACCATTCAAACAACATAATATAATTAATTCAACTTATATCCCTTATCAATGGGAATTTACAAAATTACTCCTAATGTTTTACCTTTTATGCAATTTAGCCCCTAAACCCGAAACTTGCCATTTAACCACTTTTATTTAAAATTCATGGTAACCAATTTTCCCTTAGTCTTATAACAGCCATATTTTTCCTCATTTCACACAATTTACATTGAATTTTACTATTTCAACAATTTAATCCTTAAACATTAATATAATTAAAAATCACTTAACAAAATACCTATATTTAACTACGAACTTTAATAATCTATCAATTAAAATAAAAAACACTTCAAACTCATTCATGGGAAGTCTCAAGACTTTTAACAATTTTACAAACTGACTGCAAGACTGGCTAAATTAAGATAAAACGACCACAAAAACATAAAAATAATTCAAAACGGGTGCAAAATAGACTTACATGCACGAAAATTAGCTTGAAAAAACCTTGGAGGTTAATAACCATGGATTTTTCAGTGGGGAGAAACCAAATGAACAATATGATGTCTTTTTTTTTATATTTTGTTTGTTTAATTATTTAATTTACCCTCATAATCTTGTAATTTAACTAAAAATTCTCAACTTTACACCTTTAAACCGTCCACTAATAAAAAAAAGTATATTTACCTTTTAAAACCCTTAATTCATGGTTCCTTAGTCATTTAGTACAATTAAACTAATAGCGATTAACTTTTGCAGCTTTTACAATTTAGTCCTTTCCAATTAATTAACTATCTAAATGTTAAAATTTCTAGACCAAACTTCAATATTCTTATATAATTGCTCCATAAATATTTAATAAAAATATTTATGGACTTGGTTTATAGAAACGAGGTCCTAAAACCTCATTTTTTAAAACCACTTGACTTTAGGGACACACCTCTTGAACTTAACTATTCATTCAAATAACATAAATTATTAAATAAAAAATTATTATACTAATATTTGACTTGTAAATATTAAATAATAATATTTATGGACTCACTCATCAGATTTGTGGCCCCAAAATAACTGTTTCCGTCACCACTAAAAAATGGGTTATTATATATCAAGGATATCCTATGAGGGTAACACACTTATGACAAGGTAATTGGACAAGCACTGAGTAGTTGCTTTCGTAATGGTATGTCATTAGGGAGAGCTTAGTCATGATCTATAATGGAATGACTTCGTGACTAAGGGTTTTTTAATTAATAGGTGAAAAGCTGGAACTTAATTATAAATCATTTGAACCCTAATTACATATGTCCAATCAGTCCTTCTGCTAGCTCGTTGAAACCAAAAATGAATTCCTTGTTGAATAAAAAATGAACAAAATGAATAGAAATAGAGAAATGGAAAACATTTAGAAATGATTATGGTTTTTTCCAAAATGGAGAAATGATTTGGAAATAAATGTGGTTTTCTCAAAATGGAAATGGAAATGAAAATGAGAAATGATTCATTTGCAAATGTATATGGATTACCAAAAAATGATCGAAAGAATGACTTTATGTTTTTGAGTTGTTCTAAAACCCGAAAATGAAAATAAACCATTTGGTCATAATGAACATGTGGAGTGGTGGAATATTAAACAGATTTTCTTGAAATTTTATTAGGGGTAAAATCATCATAAGTTTACCGAAGTAAAATTGGGATGAGAAAATTATTTAATTGAAAATTAATGTTTATTTTGGAAAATAGAAAAATATGTATTGGGTTGGATTATATTATAAAGTGTTGGGTTAAAAGTCCAAAAAGAACATATAATTGAGCCTGATATAATGATAGGCCCGAATCCTCATCCTAATACATATAAGGTGAATCACACCCTATTAGACTCTCTCCCTCTCCTAGTTGGACTAGGAAGTTGTTTTTTTTTATTTAATATAAATCTCTTCAATTTAACAAGGGTTCTACCTTCTCTCCCTATAAGTAGATGACACCGGTAGAGGTATTTACATAACTTGAAGATATTATTTCTCTGCTGAAAAGTAGAGAAAATTTATTCTCAACTATTATATATGTTTTTTTTGAAATAACAATTATGTCGGTTTCTATTTTGAAGAGAGAATTTTCATTTTCACCTCAAAAGTAAAGAAAACTTTTTCTAGTTCTATGTTTTGATTCAATTGGTTTGAGCACTCGAAGCAGTTCGTGGTAGGAGAATAGTGGAGAAGATCATTTGGTTAAAAATAGAAAAGCATTAAGATCTATTTATCCGAAAACACATGTATGATTTTGGTCTAAGGTTTATCGTTATAAATATCACAAACTGAGTCGATTTCCAAAATTTTAATTTTTTGCTATGCAATAAAATCATTTCGAACCAGAGTTTTTCCAACAGTCCTTGTAGGAGAAGTAGACCATCCAGAATACCCCAAAGCTCTGCATTAAAAAAATTGAACACTCCTCTAAATAATAATTATATCCAAGAATCCAGACCCCATCCTAATCTTACAACACTCCCTTGGTAAATGCAAATCTTGTCTCACCTTTAATCACTCCATTAGTATTTAAGTGAATCCACTTACCTGATAAATGTTGACTAAGAGACAATTCGTGCTGTCAAAACGAGTCCTTCTTATTGGTAGCATTATACTGTCTTACCTAACTATATGAAGTCTTTACAATCTCAAAAGTACTCCAAGATAAACCCTTAAAAACAAATAGATTCCTATATTTCCAAATATGCCACACAATCAAACCAAAGATGCAAGACCAATTAACCCCATGATAAACAACTCCAATTGCAAACGTAAGTTGGATTCTAACCATTTAAGTAAATCAATAGAAAAAAAAACACTGATTTGCTGATTTTCGGGTACTACCTACAACCAAACTTGCTTAGCAGCTGAGCAATCTCTAAGTACATGGAGAGTATCTTCTGAGTCATGCCTACAAAACGAGTATGAACAATCTTGGCCAATACCTCACCTAACTTATTCCACATTGGTAAGTAATCATCATTTGAAGGCAAGCCAAATGAATAACTAGACTCTTTGGGGCCCCCGAAACTTCCTAGTGAGCTTACACAACTCATCTTTAGGGTGCCAAGAATTCTCTTGTAATAATCAATATGCACTTTTGATAGACAAGGACCCTATTGGGTTATGAAGCCAAACAATCTTGTCAGGTCCCGCTGAGGGATGTGGAGGAGGAATGCTCACAATTCACTTCACAAGATCTTTCGACAACCAAACACAAAACAAATCAAGGTTCCACTCCCCGTCTCTTGTTACCATTTCATTAAGCTGACAATCCAACTCTAGGTTCCTAAAAGAGGGTATTTGCTTAATTAATGGCCCTATGTTCAAAATCCAAGGATCCCCCTAATACCAAACAGAGTTACCATTCCTCACAAACCAAACTAAAATTTCACTAAGGAATGGACATACCTTGGAAAGAGCCTTCCAAAGAAACAAGAATGTGCTTCACGAAATATTTATTGACATCCTTTCTTTCATATCATACTTCGATCACGAAACTCATACCCATAGCGCATTCTCACTAGATGTTAAATTATACCCCAATTTCATCAAAAATGAAGTATTCTGGTCTTTCAGGTGATGAAATCGAAGATCTCCCCAAGAACGAGGTTAACAAAAAGAGTCCCAACTAACTAAAGCCATCTTCTTTCTACCAGTCGAGGCCCCCCATAAACTTCTAGACCAAATGTTCTATCTCCTCACATATTCCTTTAGAGATCATCATAGATTGCATAAAGTAATTAGGTATGGATAAGAGCGCATATTGCACTAAGGTAACTCTTCTTGCAAAAGAAAGCTACTTGCCATCCCTGCAATTTACTATGAACCTTGTCCACCACAAACCTCAATATACTGTCAGTTACTTTCTCATGAAATAAAGGCACTCCAAAGTACATACCAAGGTTTTGTACCTTTTGGAAACTGAGCAAACTACTTATCGAGCTTCCCAAGCTATCATCAACTCCTCTTGAAAAGAATATATTGGTTTTCCTAGTATTGACACAATTACCCAAAAAACCACAAAAGCTTTCTAGAGTATCCTTGAGCAATCGAGCTTGTTGTTTATCTACTTTACTAAAAATAACTAAATCGTCAACAAAGAATAGATGGGAAAGATTTGAGCCCGACTGAGATAGTCGGATAGGATGCAACTTTTCAATAGAAATAGCCGAATGAATATCATATCCTAACCATTACATACATAAAACAAATAAATACGGAGATAGGGGACAACCCTGACATATTCCTCTAGCGGGCTTGAATTTTTCTATTGGAACCCCATTCCACATAATTTGCATAGTAGAAGTTGAGATAGCTGACATAATCATCTTCCTAAGAAAATCCGGTATGCCAACAGCTTGGAGAGAAACATCAATAAAATCCCAACAAACTAGGTCATTAACCTGTCAATGAATTACCTTAAAAAAAACTTGTAAATGAATTGATCTCACAAACTAGAAATAGATCAACTAATGGGATGTGATTAAATATTTTTATTTACACCCCAAGTCAAAGATAATCTTTATTTGTTTCCCAATCGAGTCATGGCAAAGACCAAACCTTGTACAACCTTTCCATTTGCATAAAAAAACATATGACCTTTAACAGATTTTTAGTTAAAAGATTGGCCCGATTTTTAACAAAAAATGACATGTGGCCATGAAAGTAAGACCACCTCGTTAATCACTTGCATGCCAAACAAAATTGGTCACTAACCTTTTTACCACTTCGGAACTTCCCTTTGAACTTTAATAATTACATGCAAATTCTTTCGACCTTTTCAAGCACTGGATAACCATTGAAGACATGCCCGACCTTGGGGTCGTCTAGAGGTACAGTTGCCTAAGGCCCAAGACTTAAAGGGGTCTAAAATATTGTTTTCTAGTTTTTAAGGGGCCGATTTTTTTTAACTTTTAAAGGTTAAAAAAATTCAACTTTTAAGGTCCCTAATTTTTTTTTAGCTTTTAAGGGCCCAAAAAATTTACCAACTTTTAAGGAACCTAATGTTGGAAAAATTGCATTTTATGAGAACTTTGAGGCATATTCTTAATAAGTAAATGTGGAGAGTTTAATCATAAATTTATGATTTCATATTCTACTTGATGAGACCGTTACAATGGTATATCATGTGCTCAAAATGATTGAGTGATGAATGAGAAATTGATGCTCAAAATAAGCTACTTGGGAATATTTGTTGAGGAAAAGAAAAGCTTAGGTCCCACATTGGCTAAATACCAAGTGTGAGATGGGTTTATATATGGGAAGCCTCATAAAAGGTGATTGAATGACTAAGCTTGGAATCTTGTCTCGCGCGCAGGGGGTACAAGCCCAAATCTAACAGGGTTGGGGCACACCCGCTCGATATGGGCAACGCGAAATGTCCGGACTGGTCGGGCTCGAAATGGGCTTGTAGATATTTTAGCCCAACACGAAATTTAATTTTTCCACAGCAAATATACACAAAATCTTATAAAAAAGGAGATATATCCTGAATTATTTGATTCTAATCAATTTGATTTGATTTTAATCAAATTGATTCAATTACCCCTTTAATGCAGATTTTGTCTCCTTTTAAATGGATATTTCCATAAATTCCTCCACTTTGAATGCCTAGAAAAGGCTAAGACTTCTTCAGAATTCTTTGCTAATTTTCCACTCTCTCACACCGATTTTCTGTTGCTATCAAAACTCTTCTTTCTTCTCCAAATTTTTCAAACGTTCTGGTGATAGAAAAAGGCAACGTTCGTTCGTTGATCGTTGTAGAGGTGCTACTACTTTTATCACTATTTTTGTTGTATCCTGGGAGACATTCGACCAATGTTTCTCCAAGTACCGTGGGAGCGGCCGAATCTATCTTAAGAAAACTGTGTTTCATAGGCCTCAACGTTTCGTAAAATCTCTATTTTTCTTCATTTCAAATTTTTATTACGATTTTGTTTGATTTTCATATTTGAAAAATTAATTATAAATCATTCTATTTTTATTTTATTTTATATGTGTTTATTTAGAATTAATTATATGTTCGCTAACATGTTTTTGTCACGCAATATTAAGACAGACTCGATTATTTTTGCAATTCTCTAATTCGAGACAAACAAGTCACCAAAGGCAAAACAATATATATTTTTCGAAAATCAATTTTTTATTAAATTAAATAAATCTGTTTCGGGATTTTCCTGTCGTTTAATAGATTTTATTCAATTTTGTTTCCAAATTAAAAGTAAATAAAATCTGTTTTGGGATTTATTCCCGCCGATTAACGGATTTTATTCTATTATTTTGATTTTATTTCCAAACGAGAAAGTAATGGTAAATAAAATCCATTTCAAGATTTATTCCCGCCGTTCAACGGATTTTATTCCATTATTTTGATTTTATTTCCAAACGGGAATCAATCCATTTCGGGATTGATTCCCGCTGTTCAAAGATTTTATTCCAAATTTTATTTCCAAAAACGAGTAAATTAAAATTCGTTTAGGGATTGATTCTAGCTGTTCAATGATTTTATTCCAATTTTGATTTTATTTCCAAAATTGAATATTAAAACTAAATTAAAATTTATTTCGGGATGTATTCCAGCTGTTCAATGGATTTATTACATTTTGATTTTGTTGCCAAAAGCGAGAAACAAAAATTAAATAAAATCTATTTCAGGATTTATTCCTACCGTTTAATAAGATTTTATTTGATTTATTTTTTTCCAAATTCGAATTAAATCAAATAAAATTTGTTTCGAGATTTATTCTTGTCGTTTAACAAGATTTTATTCGATATTGTTTTGTTTCCAAACAAATACGTAATTAAATAATATTCTTTCGGGATTTATTCCCGCCGTTTAACAGATTTTATTTTGATTTAGTGATATAATTATTTTCGGGATTTAATCTTATCATTTAACAAAATTGTTTTGATTTTGTTTCAGAAATTTAATTCTGCCATTTAACAAATCAAAGAGAAATTTTTCTGTTTATGGTGGCCTTAATTGTGACTTTAAATTGAATTAAAAAAAATATCAAGATTAAAAAGACAATATGAGAATGCATGTCTAGGATTGGTTCTTTGACAGACTTGGTATTTAAGCGTGCCAAGTACACCACCTCTCTTTTAGGGTTACTTACCTGGTGCATTATTTTATTGTATATTTTATTAGACCGTATAAACTTTTGTTTTAGGTTTTATTAGATTATCTGCCGTCTAACAAAAGTTGATAAAGTTTCTAATTCTGGTTTTGTTTATTGACAGAAGACTCCCACCAATTCAATCAATTCTCAATCTGAAGCTTTGGTTCAAACACAATCTTCGATCCAAACTCAGTATTGTCGGTGGCGGCTTTTGTAAGCCACAACGAGAAACCTGCAAAATTCTCGGGACAGAATTTCAAGACTTGGTAATAGAAAATGCTATTTTATTTGACTATGTTGAACTTGGCCAAATTTTTTAAAAATGACCATCCTACTATTAAAGAGGGCGAGGTAGATGAAGTTACCACTTTCACTACTATTGAAATTCAGATTTCCTATGCCGAAACTACATCCTGAATGGATTGTCGGATGCATTGTACAAAGTGTATAGTGTTAAGAAAATAGCTAAGGAATTATGGACATCGTTGGACCATAAATACAAAGCCGAAGATGTTGGAACTAAAAAAATTTTAGTTGTCAAATTCTTTAATTTTGTAATGATTGATTCTAAATTAGTTATGAATCAAGTGCAGGGACTTCAACTGATCATTCACGGAATTCTTGCTGAAGGGATGATGATAAGTGAATCATTCCAAGTGGTAGTCATTATTGAGAAGTTGTCTCTTACTTGGAAAGACTTCAAGAATTACCTAAAGCACAAAAGAAAGGAAATGTCAGTGGAAGATTTAATTGTCAGAATTCGAATTGAAGAAGACAACAGAAGTACGGAAAGGAGGCTGAATAAAGCAGCAAATGACAATGTTGCTAGGGTAAACATTGTAGAAGTCAAGAATGACTTCAAGAAGGGAAAACAACCGCAAATGGGTATAAACTGAGACCAAAAAGTGGTGTTTCCAAGAAGTAAAAATTTCAAGGAAAATGCTTCAATTGCAACAAGATGGGGCATAAGTCATCTACCTGTAGGATCCCAAAGAAAGCTAGAGCTAACGAGGCCAATACTGTGGAAGAAATTTCCAAGGAAGTATTCGACATGGAAGTATGTGCCTAACATACGCAAGAACTTTGAATAAGAATGTTCTTTCTAAAAGGGGAATGTTTGTGGGAAGGAGATATGTATTAATCTAAATACAATCTCTATAAAAGCCAGACTATGAATAAGAATGTTGCTTCTTTTTCTGTTTATATGCTTAAGTAATTTAATTTATGGTATAGTAGGCTCGAATTGTTAACTATGATACTTTATGTACATTAATTAACTTAAAGCACATTCCTTCGTTTCACAATAATTATAATTATAAATGTGAAACATGTGTTGAGGTGAAATTAACAAGGTCAAACCACTTGATCTAATACATAGCAATGCTTGTAAAATTTGGTCAAATGAGAGGAAGGAATAAATATTTTTATTACCTTTATTGCTACGTATATTTGCTTAAGAGCAAAGATGAAGACTATAGAGAATTTTATTCTCTATAAGCAAGAAGTTGAAAAACCAACTTAATAAAAGGATTAAGTGATCGTGGTGGTGGATATGTTGAATCATTTATGCAACTTGATAACACCACCATACTTTCCTCAAATAGAGTAGTCGAGCAGAAAAATGGGACTCTAAAGGAAAAGATGAACGCACTGCTAAAAAGCTTTAGGTTATCACAGGAAATGTGAGGGGTGGAGTGTCTTTATGAGTTAATTACCTTTTAAATAAGGTACTCCACAAGAAAAGGGACAAGACACCACTTGAGTTATGGAAAGGTAGAAAACCATCCTACAACCACTTGAAAGTGTGGGGGTGTCTTGCTAGCATAACGTATAATGATAAGTCGAGACATATGAGTCATTGACACATTACTATTAAACAAATGATCTCAAATGGAATTATCTCTATTAATTTTTAAAAATTAAAAGATAACATTGTGAATCTTCTAACTAAAGGCTTAAAACGAGATCATGTTGTTAACACATCGAAAGGAATGTTACTAAAGCCTATAAAAATAAAAGACGCTATGTGAAGGAAAACCCTAGCTAGTTGACTGGAGATCCCAAGATCTAGATTCCAAGGGACAACCTAATTGCATAGACCTTATGAGGTCACTGTGGGGGTACTTATCCCAAGTTCGTTATTATGATGTAAACAGTGACCTCAATGAGAGTGAATTGTGTGTTTCGTTCTAGAAATAAACCATTGTGTGTTTCGGTGAGTCGAACAACATAAGTTACCTATGTGAGAGTGAATTGGGGCCGCTTCAAGAAGATTATTGGGGGCATAGTTCTCTCAAACTCTTACAGAACCAAGAGATGTTCACGGCTATATGAACATACCCATGAGAACGAAAACCTTGCCAGGGAGGTAGTTGTGTGAGATATATCATCGTTTACACAAAAAGGCAGAACAGTTCAAGAACATCACGTCTACTGATCAGCTAGTAAAGTAAATATCATTTCACAAGGGAAGGTTCAAGGGTGGATACCTACCTGTCCTATGCAACTATTGATCGTAAATTCTATCACCACATCGAGTCAATGTATTTCGATAAAACTATCAATTTGTATTCATGTGGGGGATTGCTGGAAAATTTGCATTTTAATTAGAACTTTGAGGCATGTTCTCAATAGGTAAAGGTGGAGAGTTGAATCATACAATTATGGTTTCATATTCTATTCCATGAGACTGTTATAACAGTATATCATATGCTCAAAATGGTTGAGTGATGAATGAGAAATTGATGCTCAAAGTAAGCTACTTGGAAATATTTGTTGAGGAAAAGAAAAGCTTAGATCCCACTTGGTAAAATACCAAGTGTGAGATGGGTTTATATATTCGGAATCCTCTTGAAAGGTGATTGAATGACTAAGCTTGGAACCCTACCTCGCGCACAAGGGGGTGCAAGTCCAAACCTAATGGGGTTGGGGCATACCTGCACGACGTAGGCGATGTGAAACGTCCGGACCGGTCGGGCCCGAAATGGGCCTGCGGATATTTTAGCCCAACACGAAATTTAATTTTTCCCCAGCAAATATATACAAAATCTGATATAAAAGGAGATATATCCTGAATTGTTTGATTCTAATCAATTTGATTTGATTTTAATCAAATTGATTCAATTGCCCCTTTAATTCAGATTTTGTCTCCTTATACATGGATATTTCTATAAATTCCTCCACTTTGAATTCCTATAAAAGGCTAAGACTTCTTCAGAATTCTTTGCTATTTTTTCACTCTCTCACATCGATTTTTTGTTGCTATCAAAACTCTTCTTTCTTCTCTAAATTTTTCAAACGTTCCAGTAATAGAAAAAGAAAACGTTGGTTCATTGATCGTTGTAGAGCTACTATTACCACTACAGGAAAATAGGCCTTTAGTGGCATTTGGACAAAAAAATGCCGCAAATGTTTTAGTGGCGCTCGAAGGAAAATGCCGCAAAAAGTTGAGCAATAGTGGCATTTTTAGACCAAACACCGCTAAAAGCTAAGATATAGTGCCATTTTTGGACCAAATTCCGCTAAAAGTTGAGAAATAGTGGAATTTTTGGTCCAAACGCCGTTAAAAGCTGAGCAATAGTGGCATTTTTGGTCGAAAGGCCGCAAAAGGTTAAGCAATAGTGGCATTTTTTATCCAAATGTCGCGAATATGTATTATTTTTTGCGAAACGACTCCATTTTGTTATCCACGAAATGCCTTGGTGTTTTTCCCAAAATCAGTTCCCCCTCCCCAAAATCCTAAAATCAAACTTAATCAACTACATTTGAATGCCTTGATTTTTATTTTAAATCTTATAAAATTGAATCCAACTTAAATAAAAATTTACATCTCAATCCAACATGAATTCAAGTTTTTACAATCTCAAGTGAATCATATTCAATTAAATCCTAAACCCTATAATTAATATACATTTAGGGGCATAACTAGGGGTTGAAAGGGTCTCGGCCCCCTTAAAATGAAAAATTTTCCATTTAGGCCTTTTGAAATTTTTTACAATTTTAAAGGTAAAATTGCACTTTGTCCCTCTGAAAATGGAAAAAAATTGATTTAATCATTTAAAAATTATAAAAATATATGCTATCAAAATGATGAGATTGCATTTTTTACTTACAATTTAATTTTAGCCCCTAAAAAATTTCTAATTGTGCATCTATTTTTCCCTAAACCCTAAACCCTAAACCTTAAACCATAAACTATAAACCCTAAACCTTAGACACTAAACCCTTAAACCCTTAAACCCTTAAACCCTAAACCATAAAACACTAAAATCTAGCCACTAAACCCTTAAACCCTTAAGCCTTTAAATCCAAAATCCTAAACCCTAAAAATATAAACCCTAAAATTAAATTTAATATGGATATATATTGATGTGTATATATATATATATATATATATATATATATATATATATAGATATTAATGTAAAATCTTATGTTTATAATAATTTTTGGAAGCACTTAATATTGATTAAAAAGTTAAAAAGCAAAACACAAACAATAAAAGGGGAAAAAAAGTGAAATGGAAAAATGATGCATTTCACAAATGGAAGACTAATATATCAAAATATTAATTTTCCTTTTCAATTCAACATATATTTCATGTTTATTTATAGGTTTATGAAAAATATTTTTTCAGAATTCATAATTATCTCTCTTAAATTATTGTTAGCATTCTAATTTACTTGTTTTAAAATGTTTTATTTGAGTCATCGAATAATGAGTGTCTTATAAATCATATTCTTCTATCATTTTATTTGTTAGCTTGGGTAATAAAAGTTGGCTCATATCTAGATTAGGGTATAATGTGAATCAAATTTTAATTAAGTTGAACAATAGTGGCGTTTTGGGTCAAAACGCCGCAAAAAGGTTAGCAACAGTAGCGTTTTTTTGTCCAAACATCGTTAATATATATTAAAAGATTGAAGAATGGTGCCGTTTTATGCTGCATATTAGTGGCGTTTTAAAAAAAACGCTGCAAACAAGTATTAAGACTTTAAACGACCCCGTTGTTAGCTTTGTTATTAGTGGCGCTTTTTATAAAAAGCAGCAAAAGGTATGCATTACCGGCGTTTTTACCGAAAACGCCACAAATATATATTAAGAGATTGCAAAACGGCGGCATTTCGCCTAAAACGCCGCGAATATGTATTAAGTGTTCTAAAAATGGCACCGTTTTATGCTTTGTTTATAGTGGCGTTTTGTGTAAAATGCCACAAAAGGTTTGCATTAGTGGCGTTTTTGTAAAGCGCCATAAAATTTTATTACACTCAACTTAAACGACGTCGTTTTTTGGAGCCCCAAATTTCCTTTACTTTCCCCCAATTCAGATTTCCCCGATTTTTTTCACCAATGTCCCAACTTTTTTCCCCCAATTTCCCCCAAGTTCTTCTTCCCCAATTTTTTTCCTTAATTTCTCAACTTCCAAAATCAACTTTGACTCTTCTCTCCGTCGTTTCAAAAGGAAATTCTTCGCCTCTTCTCTCCACCACCGTCGCTGGAAATTTGGTTCCTAGAGGTATTTTAGTTTGCTCGCTGATTTGGTTTGGTATTTCAAACTGTTCTCACTTCAAAATTAATTCACTCTTCATTTCACCACTTTTGCTTTGCTACTCATCTTCTCAGTTCAGATCTGGGATTTTCAGCTCCACCATAACAGCTAGAGCTGGCAGATAGGTAGCAGGTTTCATTTTTCTCTATACTGTCATTCTTTCAGTGTTAATTACCAGGTAACACCTATTTCTTTTTCTTTAAGTGAAATAATATTTATCTTAATGTTAAATATATATCATATCATAAATTATATAAGCGAAATAATATTTATCTTAATGTGAAATAAACAAAACAACAATTGTCCTTTTGCTAATTAATCAAACAATTTCTTTTATTTTAATAGTCTTTCATAGGTAAAATGAGCTTAAACCCTAAATATTTAAAAAGAAACTGAAAATGACGTTTAGAAATGCCGTAAAGTCCTTGACCTCTTACTTCAGTTTATAACCTTTTCTTATTCATTTTATTTTGTCTATAATTTAATATTTTATTGTTTGCTATACGTTCTAAACATATAAGTCCGTTAATTTACCCGAACATTTACTTTAGTTTATTGATATGTACATTTGGGTAATGTTGAATGTGAAAATTGGAGTTATGTATAATGATTTTAAAGCAAAGATTGAAGGATAATAAAATAACAAATTTCTATATGAAGACAAGACTGTAATGCAATTAATGTTGAATACAATTGAAAGTGACATAATGCTTTTATAGTTTTATTTAATGGTCCCATCCTTCTAACAACAACACAAATTGAATGTTGAATTTTTTTGTGCCAACAAAATTTAAGTATTAATACTTCCTATAAAACTAACAGTTCATAAATTTAGAAATAATATATAGAAAAAAGATTTCATTTTTGTGCCAACAAGTCTATTGATTCTTTTCTAAGTTTCCTAAAAGTGAAATTCCTATATGATTACAGAATTTTGACTGTTGAATGCCATGTGCGTTGATCTTTAGGTGCACTATCTATTGAAAGAACTTGTGAGGAAGCCAATTGTTGAAACACAGGTAGACAATTCTTGCTGTAGTATTTTTTTCTGCTGTTAGTTTCTGCACTTTCTTTTTCTAGAACTTGAAAAATGAATGATTTTGTGCTCATGCATATATGTTCTTATTTGAAATTGTCACTTGATTGATAAGTTTTTTAATGTTAGAAATAAGGAGAGAAGTTGAAAAACAAGTTTCCTTCTGCTTTCATTTTCTTTTAGTTTCTTTATTACTTAAATTTCCTTTTTAGGTATTGTTTGCCATGTATAGGATCTTGTGATAATGTATTTCATTCTGATTGTTCTAATGTGATATGGAAAGCATCTTAAATTTCAAGGCATGACTGAACTCCATGATCTCACTTGTTCAAAATGAGTTATGTAAGATCATCTCACATAGAACGAGCTTTCCTTGTTACTTTTTTAAACATCAATGAACCTTAGCCAGAAGCCTAGAACCGACCAGCTTGTTTGTGAAAGGAAGCTGTAGTACAAGGGCTTTTCCTTTTCTGCAATCAATTTGAAAGGGTTTTTTTGTTTCCATTTTAGTCTATAAATTATTTTCAAGTTTATTACTATACATATTTTGAAATTAATTCTTACATTTATTTTATTATTTTCGCTATTATATTCTTATATTTTTCATTTATTTTAGTATTTTCGCTATTATGGAGATCAATATTTTATTAAAATATTAACATGATTTTTCGATATTTTGACTAAAAATAATAATTTATTACATGATTCAATACTCTCTTTTTGACTAAAAATATATATTTAATACTAATTAATGTATATGTTTAATAATATTGAAAATTATAATGTTTGATTTTAATATTTAATATTTTTAAATGTATGCAAAAACTTAAAAATAAATTTTTATCAATATAATAATATTTACCATTAATTAAATTTATTTTTATATAAAAATCAAATTACTTATCTTTTTAACAAAAAAAATGGTTTAAAAGCTTTTTAAAATGAAAAGTTATTTTTGTTAACCATCAAATTATAACCCATTCTTATCCTAAATAAAGAAAAAAAAATAAGCTTATAAAATGGATTTATCGTACTAGTATATTTTTTAAAAATTGATCGCAGTATGACTTTCTCCGACCAGATATTAGATGACGAACTCACCTAATTAATTCCCAAAATGAGTAACCACAAATTGAGCGGAGCGCTTTCGGGGTTCAAGGACATGGACAAGTTAAAATTTATAAATTAAAAGAGTATAATTAAAGGGTTAAAAGTTAAACTTAAAAATTAAAGATGATAACCATAACTTGCATAAACATTTAAAGAATAAAAGAAAACATTGGATCATAACTTACATAAGTTACATAATACATAAATATATACTTATAAAAAAACAACTTACCTGAATTAGTTTACACCCATTAGATACTTGATATGTATTATCTATTTTAGTACAATGACATGATTTAAATCAATTGAGAACATTTAAGCATGTAACACCTCAAACTCAGCCTAAATGTTAATACTGAATCTGGCATGTCACATAGAAGGGTTGTTTAAAAAAACTTCGCGATTGTTTAAAAATTTTGAGGTTTTGTTTTCATTTTGAAAGTCAGATTCGTTTTAAGGTTTTCTTACAAAATGTTGTTAATGTGACTAACTACTGGAAACTTGTTTTATAATACGAGAACCGAAATCGGTGGATTTTAGGATGTGACATTTTTGAAAACAATTATTTTAGTTTGTAATCGTTTATTAACACTTTTGGAAAACCATTATTAATGTTTTAGAAAATCCCGAGTTGAGTATTCAAAAATAATGAGTAGTAATCAGATTAAAAGCTAAAACCAAAACAAAATACCAAAGGCCTTATTACAGAGCATAATCTGAAATTAACAAAAATTTAAAGTAATGGAAAACGGAGTTTACTAAAGAAATGATGTAAGGCCACCACAGAGTCTGCCTCGGCTCAAAATCCTTAGTGCTGGGGATCACCTGAAAAATATTAATAAAAGGGGTGAGTTACGAGAACTCAGTGTGTAATCCCCCACACGATCAATAACTGGCCCGAACCCATTCAGATACCAACTGGGCCTTAGCCCTTATGAAATTAAAATGGGCGAAGCCCTTATAGAAACGAACTAGGCCTTAGCCCTATTAGCATGGTATAGCAGATAATGAATGCAAAGTAATGCAACCCAGCCAGCCTAGTAATCCATCCGCTACACACCACCTGACCAACCAAAACATACCGGTGGGGATTTCTACAATCAACCCTCATCCGCTACACACCATCGATGGCAGCCACGCTGCAGTTATACTACTCATCGCCGAAATTGTGACAGAGTCACCGAAATATGTGGCTTACCCACCGAAATAATGTGACAAAGTCACCGAAATATGTGGCATAGCCACCGAAATACACTGCCCCTTTCATCAATATCATATCCCAATCCCATGCAACATATTATCATAATGTGATGAATGCACGACATATATCAATGTACATCAGATAATTAGAACACACATAAATCATGCTAAGTTATTCGAACGGCATAGTCGTAGGTGTTACTTACCTGGTATCTCCAACCTTACCCACTAGGGTATCTCATTTGCCGTTACGGTTATTTCGACTTTTAGTTAATACACATATTAATACTAAACAAACAAATGAAGGTGTGTAGATTACACACCTGATTACGTGAAGGACTATACACTCATGATCGTCGTCACTCTCACTATCACGGACAACTAAGATCTGTCTATTCAGATCCGATGTCGCCTTTCTTCCACAACCCTGTGGAAAATCCCGAATGACAGACACTGCACGTCGTTTGAACTTAGGAGCGGAGACTGCGAGTCCACTCCCTTTGGCCTTCTTCATCAACATCCCCTTAGAACGGCTACCACTCGCCTCCATGAAAATCTCCTCAGTAAGGTATCATAGTGAAACAGCAGTTGTCTAACAAAGAGGTTTGGTTATGGCAGAGTAAAGCGAATAGAGACTAGTCATAAAGAAACGAGAGAAGAACTCCTTACCTTGATCAACGGAGAACTGAACACCAACGGATTTGGCTTGCGACTCCGAATGAGTTCCAAAATGCTTTAGATTCGGCCACTACTGTTAAGAGCTCCGGCTTCCTACGAAAGAATGAACACGCTTCAAGCTAGAGAGGGTACTCAGATTTGGCCTAAAAAGGAAGGAGTAAAAGGATGACCACTTTGATCTTTAGAAAAGAGAAGAGAAAACATATGAAGAGAGAATCTGTTACCTTGTAACAAGCAAAATCGATTGAAAAGGGACTTCCGGCAAACCAAAGGGATGCTTCTAGATGTTCGGCTAGTGAAGAAAGAAAATAGAGGAGCAAAGAGAAAAGAAGGAGGAGTAGAAAAAATGTAGAAGAAGAGTGATTCGACTAAGGTATAAGGAAGTCAAAGAAAATAAAAGGGTGTAGAAGGTGATTCGGTCAAGAGAAGAAAGAAATAGAGGAGACGAAATGTTGAGAAAGTTCGGCTAACAGAAGAGAAAAGACTAGAAGAGGATTCGGCTATGGTATGAACAAAGGAGAAAAAGAAAACGAAAACTTGAAGGGAAAAGATGGAGAGGAAAAACGCAAATGGTCATTTCTATAGGTTTGGCCAACACCCAAATGAAAAGAACAAATGGAGAAAAAAGAGAGTAGTTTTGGTATAGAGAATAGTAAATGCCAAAAATGCAAATGAGAGCTAAAATGCACCAAAGAATTTTCGGTGCACCACAAGAAGAAAAAAATTTGCAAAACACTCAAGTGGTTCGATTTGCTCTCTCAATTCTCCAAATTTCGAAATTGCCTTGCTAAGCACCCTATAGCCAAAATTCACCTCCCACCTCTCCAACATTCGGCCAACTCTCACCTACCCTCTTAAATCCCCTGTTTTGCTCTACCAAGCTCTCTCCATCATCCTTTCAAATTGGTTGACCAATTCAAACTCCCCAAGCTCCTCTCCTTCATCCATTTGAAAACCTTTGACTCAATCAACAACCACCTAGGTAGAGTCCCAGTCGAGTGGCACCTCCTTCCCACCTTGAGCACAAAAATTAAACTCCATAGTACAGCAGATGGGATTCGAACCTTTCTTCCCTGCTTTCCCTGTGACGCCAACTCCACTAGGCCACTCTGCCTCCTTTTGTTAACACAACACCAACTTTTATACTTAAGTCCTGCCTCCACTAGCTCACCCTCACAAAGTGCCCTAAAACCAAAATTTCTCCAGGGCCCCGGCTCGACCCCGAGCCTTCCCAAGACCCCCGAACATACCCAAATGACAAGCATAGCTAGCCAAACGCATAAAATAGCACAAAATACAGAACCCTAAATTTTAGGATGTTACAGTTCTACCCCCTTAAAGAAATTTCGGCCTCGAAATTTACCTGATTAGAAGAGATGAGGGTATTGCTGACGAATTGCCTCTTCCGGCTCCCACGTGGCTTCCTCTGAACCATGATTACGCCATAACACTTTGACCAACAGAACAGATTTCCTTCTCAACACCTTAACATCCCGATCTAGAATCTGCACTGGTTCTTCTTCAAAAGACTGGTCAGGTCTTACTTCAATTTCTTCCACTAACACTACGTGAGACGGATCTGAACGATAGCGCCTTAGCATCGAAACATGGAATATATTATGTATCTGACTCAACTCCGGGGGTAACTCAAGCTGATAAGGTCCCACACGTTTCAACACCCGGTAAGGCCCGATGAATCTGGGGCTCAACTTGCCCTTCCCTCAAAATCTTAGAACCTTCTTCCAGGGTGAGACTTTCAAGAAGACATAATCCCCCACTGAAAATTCTATTTCTCTACGCTTCAGATCCGCATACGATTTCTGCCTATCGGAAGCTTCCTTCAATCGAGCTCGAATCAACTTAACCTTTTCCTCAGTCTCTGAGATCAATTCCGGACCCAACAACTGTTGCTCACCCAACTCTGTCCAGCAAGTAGGGGTACGACACCTACGACCATACAACGCATCGTAGGGTGCCATCTGAATGCTGGATTAATAGCCATTATTGTACGCAAATTCTGCCATTGGTAGAAAATCCTCCCAACTACCTCTGAAGTCGATTACACAACCCCTTAACATGTCTTCCAGAATCTGAATTACCCTTTCCAACTGACCATCAGTCTGTGGGTGAAACGCTATGCTGAAATCTAGCCTTGTACCTAAAGCTTCATGTAATGCCTTCCAAAATCGAGATGTAAACCTAGGATCCCTATCTGATATGATAGACACAGGTACCCCATGCAACCTCACAACTTCTGCCACATACAGCTTGGCTAACTTCTGTAACGAATAATCGATACGAACTGGTATGAAGTGTGCAGACTTAGTTAACCGATCAACGATTACCCACACAGAATCCTTCTTAGTAGGCGTTAGGGGTAGCCTACTAACAAAGTCCATTGTTATCCTCTTCCACTTCCAAAGTGGAATCTTCACCGGTTGCAGCAATCCTGAAGGCAACTGATGTTCCACCTTCACTTGCTGACATGTCAAGCACTTACCCACAAAGTCGGTAACCTCCCGCTTCAGCCCTGGCCACTAATATAATTCGCGCAGATCTTGGTACATCTTACTTCCACCTGGATGCATAGTGTATGGGCTACTATGCACTTCCCACAGAATCATCTGCCTCAACTTAGAGTCCTTCGGCATACAAACCTTCCCACGAAAGCATAATACCCATTCACTGTTCAGACCAAAATCCCCTGTCTCACCACCCTTCACTTGCTGAACTCGAGAATTTAACAATTCATCTAACCATTGCTTCTCTTTAATCTGACTTACCCATGTCGGCTTCACTTGCAGTTCGGCTAACAAGCTACCATCTTCATAAAGGCTGAGATGAGCAAACATTACTCTCAAATTCGATATCACTTTACGACTCAACGCATCTGCCACTATGTTAGCTTTACCTGGGTGATACTCAATCGAGAAGTCGTAGTCTTTCAACAACTCAATCCACCTTTGTTGCCTTAAATTCAACTCCTATTGAGTAAGGAGGTATTTCAGGCTCTTATGGTCGGTGTAAATAATTGACTTTTCTCCGTACAGATAATGCCTCCATATCTTCAGGGTGAACACTACAGCAGCTAGCTCCAAGTCATGAATGTGATAGTTCACTTCATGTGGTATTAATTGCCGAGATGCATATGCTACTACCTTCCCTTCTTGTATCAACACACATCCTAACCCTGTGTGCGACGCATCACAATAAACTACGAACTCCTTCCCAGCCTCAGGCTGAATCAACACTGGTGCCTTAATCAGGATCTTCTTCAACTTTTCAAAACTTTCCTGCTGCTTTTCGGTCCACACAAATGGTACCCCTTTCCGCAGTAACTTGGTTAAAGGCGCAGCAATCAATGAGAACCCCTCAACGAATCTTCTGTAGTACCCAGCCAAACCCAGAAAACTTCAAATTTCTGACACAGACTTCGATGGTTTCCAGTCTAACACAGCTTCAACCTTTCGGGGATTGACTCCAATTCCTTCAGCAGACACAACATGACCCAAGAACGTCACTTCCTTTAGCCAAAACTCGCACTTATTGAATTTGGCATACAGTTGCTTCTCTCTTAAAACTTGCAGCATAACCCGAAGATGAGAATCATGTTCTTCCTCAGTTCTTGAGTACACCAAGATGTCATCTATGAATACCACCATGAATCGGTCTAGATAGGGTTGAAAGACCCGGTTCATCATGTCCATAAAGGTAACTGGTGTATTTGTTAACCCGAACGACATCACTAAAAACTCGCACTGCCCATACCGAGTTCGGAATGTAGTCTTGTGAATATCCACCTCCTTAACCTTTAGCTAATGATACCCAGATCTTAAATTTATCTTCGAGAAAACCGAAGCTCCTCGCAGCTGATCGAACAAATCGTCAATCCTTGGTAGCGGGTATTTATTCTTGATCATCAACTTGTTCAATTGCCTATAGTCAATGCACATACGCATCGACCCATCTTTCTTCTTAACGAACAATACCGGTACTCCCCACGGAGACACACTTGGTCGGATAAAACCACGGTCCAACAGCTCCTGGATCTGAGCTTTAAGTTCTACCAGCTCCTTCAGCGCCATCTTATCTGAGGCGATGGACACCGAAGCCGTTCCTGGCAATAGCTCAATGCCAAATTTGACCTCGCGATCCGGAGGCAGTCCTAGAAGGTCTTCAGGAAAGACATCCGAGAACTCTTTCACCGGTATAACATCCCCTACAGACACTTTCTTGGCATCTAAAGCGCTGATGAAAGCTAGGTACGCCTCGCACCCTTTTCACACCAACTTTTTAGCCTTTAATGCAGAAATCACATTGGACAGGTAGTTTTTCCTTTCTCCTATCACCAGCACCTCCTTGTCCTAGGAAGTCTTCAATATCATGCGTTTAGTAGCACAATCCAAGTTTGCATGATGCTTAACTAGCCAATTCATGCCTAAGATCAGATCAAACTCGCCGAACGGTAGCTCCATCAAGTCTGCCAGGAAAACAATCCCTTGCACTTCTAAAGGCACACTCCTAAATAGTTTGTTCACTACCACAGATTGTCCTAGAGGGCTAATCACAGACATTTCTCTATCAGTAATCTCAGATTTTATACCGAAAGTCCCAGATATAGCACAGGTAACATAAGAATGTGTAGATCCAATATCTATCAAAACAGTAAACAGTTCATCAAATATAAGAAACGTACTGGTTATAACATTCGGTGCGTCACCATCCTCTCGCTGTCTAACCGCATAAACCAACCGAGGCTGTCTTGCATCTGTATTACCAGCACCTCTACCCGGTGCTCCCCGACCATGACCAAATCCATTTCCTCCTCTGACCGAACCACGACCCCTCGGCTGCTGCTGACCACCTCTCATTGCTTGAGCAATTCCCTCACCTACTGTCCGTACCCTAGTCACCTCTTGTGGATAGTCCTTTATCAAATGATCCCTAGATCCACACTTGAAGTATCCTCCAGTTCTTCTCCAACACTCCCCTGGATGTATTTTCCCACACAGAGCACACGATCGAGTCTAACCAATAGTAACAGGCATCGTAACCCAGCCTGGCCCATCAAACCTAGGCCTCTTTTAGAAACCCCCAGTAGACCCTGACGCCTCAAAACTTCTCTTATTTTTGCCCCTGTCTTTATCTCGGTTCTGCCTCTCAGAACGCTTCACCTCCTCGGCAATCTTTGCCTTCTCAACCAGTATAGCAAAATCCCTTTCCCGGTGCGGAGCTATCAGTACTCGTAGCTCATCTCGCAGACCATCCTCGAATCGAACACAACGTTCATAATTAGTTGCAACGATACCTCGAGCGTAACGGCTTAGGCGCAGGAACTCCGGTTCGTATTCAGCCACAGATTTACCCCCTTGAACCAAGTTCAGAAATGCCTTCCTCTGGGCGTCCATATAAATCGCCCCAACATACCTTCCCTGGAACGCTATCTTAAAAAAGTCCCAGGTAATACGGTCCACTGGTGTACCCTCCCTTAACATGAGCCACCACTGGTATGCCTCATCGCGTAGGAGAGAAACTGCTACTTTTAGTTTCTCTTCCACCGTGCAATCTATATCATCCATGATTTGTTTGACCGCTTCCAGCTAATACTCCGCTACGTTTGGGGCCACACCAAAAATACCCTTAAATATCTCAGCCCCATTTGCTCGGAGTCGCTCAGAGATAGATTTCCAAGCTATTGATCCCATGCTTGCCCCAGTAACTCGTTCTAAGACTCGTAGCATCGCTTGAGACAAAAGCCGTCCCCTCAGGTTGCGTCGCCGGGACCCTACGCTCATCGGTGATGCTGGCACTTCGCCTTTCGGTGCATGCCTTGATTCTGAGGATCCAGCCTCAGCACCCCAGCCTCTACCACGGCCGCGTGTACCACGTCCACGTCCTCTAGCGCTCATGTTTTCTAGATTGAATTAATCTGATTAAAAATTTTATGGATTAGTATTTCATTTTAATGTTAATTAACAATGTCTTATGCAGAGTGAGTATAGTAGTTGTTTTCGCGAATTGAATTTCCTACTGTCTCAGTCTCTAAAGTTTGAACTCTTATAGCAATCATAAAATACCAATTCTAAGAATTCCTTCTCAAATCACTTCATAATATCAAACAAAGTTAGAAAACTTACGGATTTGGCGCCAGAGACTCGGGTGCCATACTTCCAAAGGACATATATTTTCCTAAACCAAATTTCAAACAAATTTTAAAAATATTTTCGAACCCATTCCACAGCTGAGTTTTGCAACCGGGCTCTGATAAAATAAAATGTAACACCCCAAACCCGGACTAAATGTTACGATCAGATATAGCTTGTCACATAGAAAGGTTGTTTAAAAAAACTTCGCGATTGTTTAAAAATTTTGAGGTTTTGTTTTCATTTTGAAAATCAGATTCGTTTTAAGGTTTTCTTGCAAAATGTTGTTAATGTTACTAACTACCGGAAACTTGTTTTATAATACAAGAATCGAAATCGGTGGATTTCAGGATGTGACGTTTTTGAAAACAATTATTGTAGTTTGTAATAGTTTATTAACACTTTTGGAAAACAGTCATTAATGTTTTAGAAAATCTCGAGTTGAGTATTCAAAAATAATGAGTAGTAATCCAGATTAAAAGCTAAAACCAAAACAAAATACCAAAGGCCTTATTACAGAACATAATCCCAAATTAAAATAAATTTAAAGTAATGAAAAACAGAGTTTACTAAAGAAATGCTGTAAGGCCACCACAGAGTCTGCCTCGACTCCAAATCCTCAGTGCTGGGGATCACCTGAAAAATATTAATAAAAGGGGTAAGTTACGAGAACTCAGTGTGTAATCCCCCACACGATCAATAACTGGGCCCAAACCCATTCAGATACCAACTGGGCCTTAGCCCTTACGAAATCAAAATGGGCGAAGCCCTTACAAAAACGAACTGGGCCTTAGCCCTATTAGCATGGTTTAGTAGATAATGAATGCAATGCAATGCAACCCAGCCCAACCTAGTAATCCATCCGCTACACACAGCCCGACCAACCAAAACACACCGGTGGGGATTTCTACAATCAACCCTCATCTGCTACACACCATCGATGGCAGTCACGCTACAGTCATGCTACTCTCATCGAAATTGTAACAGAGTCACCGAAATATGTGGCTTAGCCACCAAAATAATGTGACAAAGTCACCGAAATATGTGGCATAGCCACCGAAATACACTGTCCCTTTCATCAATATCATATCCCAATCCCATGCAACATATTATCATAATGTGATGAATGCACGACATATATCAATGTACGTCAGATAATTAGAACACACATAAATCATGCTAAGTTATTCGAATGGCATAGTCGTAGGTGTTACTTACTTGGTATCTCCAACCTTACCCACTAGGGTATCTCATTTGCCATTACGGTTATTTCGGCTTTTAGTTAATACACATATTTATGCTAAACAAACAAATGAAGGTGTGTAGATTACACACCTGATTACACGAAGGGCTATACACTCCTGATCGCTTCACTCTCACTATCACGGACAACTACGATCTGTCTATTAAGATCCGATCCGCCTCTCTTCCACAACCCGGTGGAAAATCCCAAACGGCAGAGACTGCACGCCGTTTGAACTTAAGAGCGGAGACTACGAGTCCACTCCCTTTGGCCTCCTTAATCAACACCCCCTTAGAACGGCTACCACTCACCTACATGAAAATCTCCTCATTAAGGTATCACAGTAAAATGGTAGTTGTCTATCAAAGAGGTTTGGTTATGGCAGAGTAAAGCGAATAGAGACTAGTCGTAAAAAAATGAGAGAGGAACTCCTTACCTTGATCAACGAAAAATTGAACACCAACGGATTCGGCTTGCGATTCCGAATCAATTCCAAAATGCCTTAGATTCGGCCACTACAGTCAAGAGCTCTGGTTTCCTACGAAAGAACGAACACGGTTCAAGCTAGAGAGGGTACTCAGATTCAGCCTAAAAAGGAAGGAGTAAAACGATAACCACTTCGATCTTTAGAAAAGAGAAGAGAAAACATATGAAGAGAGAACCTATTACCTTGCAACAAGCAAAACCGATTGAAAAGGGACTTTCTACAAACCAAAGGGATGCTTCTAGATGTTTGGCTAATGAAGAAAGAAAATAGAAGAGCAAAGAGAAAAGAAGGAGTAGAAAAAATGTAGAAGAAGAGTGATTCATCTAAGGTATAAGGATGTAACACCCTAAAACCGGCCTAAACGTCACAACCGGATCTGGTATGTCACATGGAAAGGTTGTTTAAAGAAACTTGTGATCGTTTAAAATTTTTGAGTTTTGGTTCAATTTAAGGAAACAGGCTTGAATTAATGATGCTTGCAAAACGTTATAAATACTTTTAATTCTGGAAGGTTATATTGTAATACGAAAACTGAAACTAGTGGACTTCAGAAATGTGACCTTTTGAAAAATAATATTTGTAGTTCTAAGAAAATCCCAAGTTTAATTATTTACTGCTTGTGATCTGTTTGTTAATATTTTGGAAAACATTTGTTTATATTTAGAAAACTCCATATTTGACAGTTCATAAAATATATATAATAACAGCATTAAAGTCAAAATCCAAATCTAAATTACGGAGGACTTAGTACATAACAAATTCCCAAATTAAAAATAAGTTTAGATAAAGAAAACAGAGTTTACGAAAGAAGTAATGCATGGCCACCACAGAGTCACCTTGGCTCCAAGTCCTCAAACCAGGGATTACCTGAAACATTTAAAAAGAGAGGGTGAGTTTACGAAAACTCAGTGTGCAATTCCCCTTTCAACGATAACTGGGCCTAAGCCCACGGAAGCAAATTAGGTTTTAGCCCTCACATTAACATATTTGGCCAAAGCCTATATAAATCGATTCGGGCCGTAGCCTTAACATCATGGCATATCAGATAGTGAATGCAACACAACCCAGCCCAACCTAGTATTCCATCCTCTACACACCGCTCCATATGTCAATCCTCAACACACCTGTAGGGATTTCTACAATCAACCCTCCAACCTCTACACACCTCTTTGGCAGTCATGCTGACAGTCACACTGCTCAAAGTAGATATAATGTGGTCTAGCCACCGATAAATATGTGACCAAGTCATCAATATACAATAAGGCACTGAGCCATCAAATAGTGTGACAGAGTCATCGATATACACTTCCCCTTTCATCAATATCATATCCCAATCCCATGCAACATGTCATGACATAATAATTCATGTATGCGGCATGTCATGTATGCAACACATATATCAAATATAACATATGAAATGAATTACCATCATAATCAAATAACAAGTTGCAACATAACCATGCTAGTCAACCTCTAAGGGTATAACCGTAATTTCACCTACCAAGGGTATTTTCGTAATTTACCTTCTAGGGGTACTTTGGTAATTTACCCTGTCGAGGGTATTTCAGTAATTTTACACCTACAATGGCCTTTCCGAAGGCCTAATGTCACTCCGAGCAACACGACTACCATTTTTGGTTGTTACCGGACTATTGGGCCTAAAACCCGATTTCAGCCCATTCGGGCCCACACGCTCTTGTGGGCTATCTAGCACTTAATCTAGCCACATATATGAGATCCACCTAGTCTAGTCCATTCTATACTACTCAATCATACAATTTACTCATTGGGCCCACTTTGGCCCATCTGGCCCAAGCAGCCACAACCCACAAGAACACTACTGACGGCCTCAACTATCACGTCGAAGCCCCCACACGTGCGTTCACACGCTCGTGTGGCTACTATTGCCGTGTAACCGGTATTTCAGCATTTGCCGCTCTACAGCTAGAATAGAGAGTGTTACACACCTGATAGGAATCTGGTGCTAATCCGCGCTCCGACCATTCCTGTGCCCAAACGCCCTCCAAGGTGTGCTTCCTCCCATCATAGAATGCTCCATATATAGCTAGCCTCTCACCTTCCTTCTTTGTATCTTTCCGATGTGGGATCCCTTCGTCGGTAGAGTTTTAATCCAACTCAAACTCTTGCCGTCCAATTCACAAAATAAATACTCCCTTGCTTTTCATGAGATTCAAACCCAGGTTCCCTTGCAACATAATCCATGCCGCTAACCACTTGGCCACAAGCTCCTCTTGTGTCTTAAACCATGCGCATCCCCTTCCTCCCTTATGGCGTCATCCCCTTGCCTCTTATGTGGCATCATTTTGCCACTACACCACACACTCCACTTGTGTCATTTTTCTCCACATTTTATTCATAAAGCCTACCTACTAACTACTAGGGTTTTTCTCGCCTAAAACCAAAATTTCCCTAAAGCCTAAATTTAATCCCGGGACTTCATAGAAGCCCTCTAACCTTCCAAAATCACTTACCTAATAGGTCCAACTTGCATTTAAGCCGATCTCTTGTTCTAAAAAATTTTAAACGCTACTACGCTCAAGGCTCATTGGGCCCAATCCTACTAGGCCCAATTCGGGATGTTACAAAGGAAGTCAAAGAAACTGAAAGGGTATAGAAGGTGATTCGATCAAGAGAAGAAAGAAATAGAGGAGACAAAATGTTGACAAAGTTCGGCTAACAGAAGAGAAAAGACTAGAAGAGGATTCAACTATGGTATGAACAAAGGAGAAAAAGAAAACGAAAACTTGAAGGGAAAAGATGGAGAGGAAAAACGCAAATGGTCACTTCTATAGGTTTGGCCAACACCCAAATGAAAAGAAGAAATGGAGAGAAAAGAGAGTAGTTTTGGTATAGAGAATAGTAAATGCCGAAAATGCAAATGAGAACTAAAATGCACCAAAGAATTTTCAGTGCACCACAAGGAGAAAAAAAAAGTTGCAAAACACTCAAGTGGTTCGGTTTGCTCTCTCAATTCCCCAAATGGCGAAATTGCCTTGCTAAACACCCTATAGCCAAAATTCACCTCCCGCCTCTGCAACATTCGGCCAACTCTCACCTACCCTCTCAAATCCCTTATTTTGCTCCACCAAGCTCTCTCCATCATCCTTTCAAATTGGTTGACCAATTCAAACTCCCCAAGCTCCTCTCCTCTATCCATTTGAAAACCTTTGACTCAATCAACAACCGCCTAGGTTGAGTCCCAGCCGAATGCCACCTTCTCCCCACCTTAAGCACAAAAATTAAACTCCATAGTGCAGCAGATAGGATTCGAACCTTTCTTCCATTGCTTTCCCTGTGACACCAACTCCACTAGGTCACTCTACCTCCTTTTGTTAACACAACACCAACTTTTATACTTAAGTCCTGCCTCCACTAGCTCACCCTCACAAAGTGCCCTAAAATTAAAATTTCAGCAGGGCCCCGGCTTGACCCCGGGCCTTCCCAAGACCCCCGAACATACCCAAATGACAAGCATAGCTAGCCAAACGCATGAAATAGTGTAAAATGTAGAACCCCAAATTTTAGGATGTTATAAAGTAACTGTTATTTATTGTCAACTTTAGACTTCAAGAATTACGAAATGGATAAGAGTTAGATGAATTTGTCAAGGGTAAGCAACGACTATCGAAATGGAGTACAAACTTTTCTAAATTTTGTATTTCAAAATGCAAGCCAAGAGAATATGATTCTTTACCCGTGTAAGAAGTGTGGCAACATCAATTGGCATTTTCGTGAAGTTGTCTACGAACATCTAATTGTTGATGGCTTTATTCGGGGGTATAAAAAATGGATTTTCTATGGTGAGTGTACACCTAGTAGAACTTCTTCAACGATTAATTTGGCTTATCCTCATACTGCTTATCATCAGTCTGTTAGAGAAGATGACATGGAAGGTATGTTGCGGGATGCATTTAATATGCACAGTCATAGTTTGCAATTGTTTCCACCTAACTTTATTGCATCCGATAATTGTAATATTGGTGGAAATGCTTTAACCAAAACGGGAAGAAGTGTACCTAATGAAGAGACAAATAGAGAAGCGGTAAAGTTCTACAAGTTACTTAATGAGATGAATGAAGAACTTTAAGAGGGATCAAAATATTCAAAAATGTCCTTCTGCATTCATCTATTTCACTTAAAATGTTTGGGAGGGTGGACCAGAAACTCTTTTACAATGCTGTTAGAGTTTTTCAGAGATATGTTTCCGTTTGCAAAAATCTCTCATTCATGCAAAGATATGAAAAAACTGATAAAATATTTAGGCCTTGGGTACGACAAAATTCATAGTTGCCCAAATGACTGCATGTTGTATTGGGGTGATTGGAAAAACCAACAGTCTTGTCATGTTTGCGGTAATTCTCGTTGGATAAATAGGAATATAGAAGATGTGAATGAGGATGAAGGTGAGGCACAGTCAAGATTTTGTAATATTTTCCACTAATACCAAGGCTTTAAAGGGTTTTCATTTCGTCAAAGACAACCGAGTCTATGAGATGGCATCATGATCAACGAACCGATGATGGATTATTAAGGCATTCTACGGATTCTTTAGCTTGGAAATCATTTGACAGTAAATTTCCAAGCTTTGCAAGCGATCTTCAAAATGTGAGGCTTGGGCTGGCATCTGACGAATTTAATCCTTTTAAAATCATGAGTAGTTCGTACAGTACTTGGCTTGTAGTGCTTGTTCCTTACAATTTGCCTCCGTGGATTTGCATGAAGCAATATTCTTTTATCTTATATATGATTATCCCTAGAGAGAAAGGTCTCAGAAATGATATTGAGATTTATATACAACCACTTATTGAAGAGTTGAAACAGGTATGGGCGGGTGTTGAAACATATGATGTCTTGAGAAAGGAGAACTTTGTTGTGGACTATTAATGATTTCTCGGCTTATGCCAATTTATCTGGTTGGAATACCAAAGGACGTTATGCTTGTTCGAAGTGGTTATATAATAGGAAGAAGTTCTCGTATATGGGGCATCGTCGATGGTTAGATGGAAATCATAGATTTAGATTTCAGAGGACTCTATTTGATGGTACTGAAGAGTTCAGAGAAGCTACTGAGCAGACCATTGGATCTAAAATCATGTTCATATTAAAAGATATTAATTTCAGTTATGGGAAGATGAATCAACCACCCAACATGCAAACAAGGAGAAGACCGAGGGAGGTGTATGTTGGCGATGTTGACTGACAGATTGATGATGAATTTGATGAAGAGGATGATCCTAATGAGGCGGACTTGTGGAAAAAAAGAAGTATTTTTTTTGAGTTGCCTTATTGGGAGCATCACATTTTGCGACACAATTTTGATGTCATGCATATTGAAAAGAATGTTTGCAGGAACATTATTGGGACAATATTGAATGTCGATAGAAAATCAAAAGACAATCTTCAGAGTCGACTTGATCTAGTTGACATGGGAATTCAGCGTGATCTTCATCACCAAGTACTTCCGAATGGGAAATATCAATTGTCGCATTCTATTTTTGCAATGTCGAAGAAAGAAAAAGAAGTGTTCTGCACGGTGTTGAAGGATATAAAGGTCCCAGATACGTATGCATCAAATATATCTCGATGTGTGAGTCTTAAAGATCAAAAACTATATTCCTAAAATCACATGATTATCACATTTGATGCAAGATTTACTGCCAGTTGCTTTACGGTCTTGTATGTCAAAAAAGGTGACGTATTGTATAATTGAACTATCCAATATAATGAAAGGTATTTGTGGCAAAGTTTTAAATGTTGAAGAACTTGAGAAAGTACAAGATCGAGCTGCCTTGACTTTATACAATTTGGAGAAGACCTTTCCACCTTCCTTCTTCACTATTATGGTACACTTGCTAATCCATCTCCCTCATGAAGCAAAACTTGGTGAGCCGTTTTTCTATCGGTGGATGTATCCTATAGAAAGGTGCTAATTTATTTGTAAAGTTTTGCATTCATTCGTGAATATACCTTTCGTTAAAACTTTTGATAATGTTGTATATTGTGTTTAGGTTCCTATGCAAATTGAAGTCTTATTGTCGTAATAAGCATTATCTAGAAGGATCAATTGCTGAAGGTTACTTGGCAGAGGAGTGTATGACTTTCTGTTCTAGATATTTAGAAGATGTTGAAATAAGACTGAATAGACCAAGTAGAAATGCTGGGCTTACTAATCATAACTTAGCCAAAACTTATTTATTTCGAAGTTATGAAGAACCAATCGGTAAAGTTGAAATTACACACTTAGATGATAGATCTTAGGGACAAGCACATCGATATGTTCTTTTTCACCACGATTCAATTGAACCATTATGCTAGTAAGTTTTAGAAATTAAAAAATATTCATCTTTTTAATTTGTTTATCTTCTAAGCAAGTAGTCCACTTTTTAACATAGTGAGTACAAACAAGTCTTGAGATCTCATTCACGCTCCCGAAGATTACAATATCGAGAGATTCATAAGTTATTCACTGAATCTTTTCATGGATGGTTAGGGAAAATGATATGCAACTGAAGCTTTCATTGACATATAATAATGTTTTCTCATAACATTTATAATTAATCAATTTACTTTCGATTCAATAGGTTTAGAGTGGAAAGGATGTCAATGAAGAAGTTAAATGGCTTTCCCAAGGTCCAAATAGAGTAGTAAAAAGATATAGTGCCTTCTTAATCTATGGATCCAGGTTTCATAAAAAATCTCGCGAAAGATTGAAGAGGACTCAAAATTGTGGAATAGTTGTTAATTCTCCAATTACAAGTTATGCTAGTGCTAGAGACAGTAATCCTATTGAGGGAAATGTGGAGTATTACGGGCTTCTTACTGACATTATTGAGTTGGATTACTATGACAAGCGGAAGGTTGTCTTATTTCGATGTGATTAGGCTGATGTTAATACTTCTCGCAGAATTAAAAAAGATAAATTTGGTTTTACAATGTGAACTTCTTTCGATTAATTCACACTAGAAAACAATTGATAGACGAGCCGTATGTATTTTCTTCTCAAGTGAAACAAAATTTTTACTCAAAAGATCCAACTGTGAAGGTTGGTACGTTGTACTCTGTAACACCCCTAGAGACTTGTTTGACATGGGCAATAGAAGTAGAGATGACATCGACGAAAGATCAGAAACTTTGCCTTTTTCCAGAAGAAAATTTAAATGAAAATATCCCTTGTACTAATACACAATTTCAATGGGATCACCAGGATGTGGATGAAGATATTTACAAATTATGATGTAGTAAAATTTTATGATTTTTTAATTATATGTCATATCGTAATTTAAATCTTGATATTGTTTAATATTTCAACTATTTTAAGAATATATATACTATTATTGTTGTAATTAGTTACTAAAATTTCAACTATTTTATATGTATTACAGATAAAATGCCTAGAAAAAGATTGTGAGATCTAAGTATTGTTCAAAATCGTCCAGATTCGGAAGAAACAAATAGTGAACAACAGACTGCTATTGGATGTTCGAATGTTCCGAATATAGCTGACAAACTTGCGGAAATTCAAAGTAATGTTAACATTAATTTACATGCGTGTTGACTTTTATTATTGATTTCTGTTTCAAATTCTTATATTATAATATAACATTTTTCAACTAAAAGTGGTGGGACGCGTAGAACTTGAGGATGTACGCTACTAAAAGATTTATACGAGTTAAATTCTGTCGAGTGTGTCAAAGTAGCTAGAAACAGTCTTGGTCAGCCTGTTGGATCAGAAGCTTGATTTTTAGCAGGGTACTTAGACATCATAGCACGAAATGCAAATCTGTTGCCTATCAACTACGAGTCATGGCATCATATGCCTGATAGTAACAAAAATCAAGTTCTCAATAATATTAAGTTAATAATGTGAATGTAATTAATAATACTTCGATTTAAGTTTCATTTATATTTACGTTCTAAACTTGGGTTTTTCGTAGGAGAGATTTGCTTTAGAGGTCTCGGATAAATATGTCAAGAAGGCATTAGGAAAAAAATGGAGAGACCATAAAAGTGCTTTAAAGAAGGAACATTTTAAGAAAAATATAAGCCTCGAAGAGAAATTGCAAAATGTCCCGCCGGGAATGCTGAGGTACCAATGGGAAGATGCAGTTAGTTTTTAGAATTCAAAGAAAGGATAGGTATTCTGTACTTCCAAACTCTTATAATTATTTCAGTTTATAGTATTTACTATATACATAATAATAATTTCATAATGTAGGATCGTGAGCGAGTTGGAACAATAAGTAGGCAAAAACAAAAATTCGAGCACACAGCTGGGTCGAAAAGTTTTGCTTGTGAGGCCGAGGTATTTTGAATTTATTAACTTATGTCAAATATTAATTACTTTCTATTAAATTATATTTTTACTATTATATTTTAGGAACTATCGTCTGGTCAAAAAGTTGGACACCTTCAGCTTTTTGACATTACACATAGAAAGAAAGATGGATCTCTTATGACTTCTGAAGCTATAGAAATTATGATATATTTACTTAATAAAATTTGAATTATTTTAAATATTTATGTTTAATTATAATGATTTAATTCGTCGTTTGCAATGCAAATAATGTTAAATTATGTTGCTTTTGTTTTTATTATATATTTCATTTCTAACTCTTTGGTTGATTTATTAGGAGAAACTAAAGGATAAAAAAGCGAAGTATAAAGCGATTGCTTCGAGTGATAGTTCTTTTAATCTTGACAACATTGATAACCGAATTATTAATGAAGTTTTGGGTCCTGAAAGGTATGGTCGGGTTCGATTTCAAGGATCTTTTGTTAACCCAACCCAATATTTTGGATCCAGCTCACAGCAATACATGCCTTTGGGGAGTCAGGCTCAAGTTGAAGTTCAGAGGTTAAGAGACCAGATAGCTCAGACACAAGCGAGCACAGTTGAGCAAATTGCTCAACTTAAAGCGGAGCCAGCATCGAGAGAAGCAGAGGTTCAAAGAAAATATGAAGAACTCTAGCTACAACTTAAAGCGGAGGCAACAATGAGGGAAGCAGAGGCAGAGCGAGGGAAGCAGAGCAAAGTAGAAAATACGATGCCCTCCAGCTACAGCTTCAGAATATGATGAAGATGTTTCAGTAGTCACAGAATCCGCCATCTTAGATATTTGTTTTCTTATTGTAAGAATATTTTAACATTATAACCTTTAGCATTATTGTAAGAATATTTTTTTATTTCATTTATTAATTTACATCATATATCTTTCATTGGATTTGAAGTATCATTTATGTCGAAACCATTTTTATATTTGATTTAAAAATGGGGATCGACTTAAAAAAATGAAAACAGGAGTCGCCACCAATCCCTTTTTTGCTTAGGTGTGATCGGGTCACCTTGAAATTGATCATTTAAATAAAAAAACATTTTGATTTATTAAAACAATGATTTTGGTCTACGAAATTCGAGAAAACGGGTTCAGGAGTCGGTTACGCACGAGGAAGGACTAGCACCCTCGTAACGCCCAAAATTGGTACCTAATTGATAAAATCATGTCCTAATGTTGAAAATTTGAAGAATTTATAATATGATCCTTTTATTTGAAAGAAGGCTAAAACTCACCTACCTCAAAGAAATAAAATGCCACGCCCAATAAGTTAGGATCCTTTTATTTTGTAGAAAATTCTTACCTCGAGATACGAAACATTATACCTAATAAGTTAAGATATAACATTATGAATTTTCAAGAATAATTTTTAATTTGAAATTTAAAGGTTTTAAAAAAGAGGATACTTGATACCTTAAGTTCCTCGAGAAAATTTAAAACCCAGTAAGTTAGGGTATAATTTTTCTCGAAGCCCTCAAATATCATATATCACTGTATTTTAAAAAATATTTGAATAAAATGCGTCAATTCAAAATGTGTTTTTTTTAAAAAAAAATTGGTTTGACTAAGATATTACAAAAAAAAAATACCTAATAGCAATTCTCCATAATTACAAGACATATTAACAAATAATACTAATGTAGACAATTAGCGAAAGAATAGCATAACATAGCAAATGATATACGTAATGAAAATACTATGCTGAGGCAATAATAAGCAAATAAAAGAACATAAATAAACATATACAAGATATAAAAATAAGCAGCAACAATTAAATGAAATATAAAAATTAAAGAAATGAATATTAAACTCTACAAACAAGATCAAATATATAAGTAAATAAATGGATGATATATTTAAACATTGAATAAATATTATAATAAACAAATAAAAAGAATATGATAATTTCTAAAACGATTTAATATATATATATATATAAACAATATTTTAAATAAATGATATAAAAAACTTAGAATATATAAGAAAAAAAAAGGGATACTTATAATAAATATATTATTTAATAATTTAGTACATATATAAATATAAATATAAATATAAATAATAATATATGATAAAAACAGTTATAAATAAATAGTATATAGAACTTTAAATAAAAATATATTTATAATACAATAATCATGAAAACTACATATGTAATATAAACAATATAAACAATATATGTTATACAATATACAGATTTATATAATATAAAGGATGAAATAATTTAAATTATACATATGATATAATATATAATCTACAAAATTTTAAAAAATGTATAATATAATAACTAATATACAAATTATAAAATAAAATGTAATATATATAAATAACATTAAACTAAATAAAAAAACCTAGTAAATAATAAATAGTAATAATTTAATACTTATATATATAATACTAAATAATTAAAAATAAGAATGAAAATAAAAAGAAATAAAAAAATTAAAGGATTGAATCAGAAAATAAAGAAAATTCAGGGTAAAAATGTAAAAGGACCAGATTAGAACGCACGTCACATTATAGGGACCTTTTAGGCAATTATGCATTATTCCCTAAACGACGTCGTTCCCCTTTCTGCCTTAAAATAACTCGAGGACCAATTCACAAGAACATACAAAATTCAGGGCTGAATTAAAAAGTAAAGAAAAAAATTAAATTGAACGAAATTACAAAGAATAAAATTGCGGAGGGACTAAAGAGACAAATTGCCCCTTTTATAAAAAACACGCGGATCCTCCCCGGGTATCGGGTCAACGTGTGGGTCTGGACCCTGAACGATGTCGTTTTGGTATTAAAAGGGGACCCCCAAAGCGGCGTTGTAACGACCTGAATTTGGGCCTAGTAGAATTGGTCCCATTGGGCTTTAGGCGTGGGAGCGTTTAAAATTTTTGAAAACATGAGAACGACATTTATGCAAGTTGGACCTGTTAGGTGAGTGATTTTGGAAGGTTAAGGGGCCTCTATGAAGTCCTGGGATCAAACTTGGGCTTTAGGAAAATTTTGGTTTTAGGTGAATAAAACCCTAGGAGTTGGTGGGTAGGCTTTAAGGATAAAATATGGAGGAAAATGACACAAAAAGGGGTTGTGGACTAGTGGCAAATGACGCCACATAAGAGACAAGGGAATGACGCCACAAGGAAGCAAGGGGTCCAAGGTTCAAGTCTTGGTGCTTACATTTTGATTTTCTTTTTAAATGTACTCTAGACTTTGGCCATAGACTTATATTTAGTTGCGCATGTTTTAAGACAACAAAGAGCTAGTTGGTAAGTGGCTAGTGGCGTGGATTATGCTACAGAAGAGCCTGGGTTCGAATCTCATGACAAGCAAGGGAGTATTTATTTTGCAGATTGGACGGCCAGAGTTTGTGTTGGATTTAAACTCTATTGAAGAAGGGATCCCACATCGGAAAGCTATCAAGAGGGAAGGTGAGAAGCTGGCTTTAAATGGAGCTACCTATGAGGAGAGGAAGGATACCTTGGTGGGTGTTTGGGCATAGGAGCATTCGGAGCGCGGATTAGCTTCAGACTCTTATCAGGTGTGTATTTCGCCCTACTCTAGCTATAGAGCGGCAAATTTCGAAATGCCGGTCACACGATGATGGTAGCCACACGAGCGTGCGAGCGCACGTGTGGGAGCTTCGACGCGATAGTCGAGGCCACCATGAGTATATTCTTATGGGCTGATGCGGTTTAGGCCACGATAGGCCGAACGGGGCCAAGTGGGCCCAATGGGCCAGTGGGCCCATGAATAGGTTGTATGATTGTGTAGTAGATGTTGGATTAGACTGTGTGAATCTTATATCTATGGCTAGATTTGGGCTAAATAGGCCACCCGAGTGTGTGGGCCCATTTAGGCCGAGAATGGGCCTTAGGCCTATTCGCATCATTATCTCTGTTTAGAATGCTTGAGTCGCTCGAGGCGACTGTAGATCTTTTGAGGGGTTTATAAAATTACTGAAATACCCTTGGTTTACAAAATCACTGAAATACCCTTGGTTTACAAAATTATTGAAATACCCTCGATTTGAAAAATTATCGAAATACCCTTGGTTTGCAAAATTACTAAAATACCCCCGATTTGCAAAATTAATGATTTGCAAAATTACCGAAATACCCCTAGTTTGTGAAATTACCGAAATACCCTCGGTTTGTAAAATTACAAAAATACCCACAGTTTGTGAAATTATCGAAATACCTCCGGTTTATAAAATTACTGAAATGCCCCTAATTTGTGAAATTACCGAAATACCCCTAAGGGGTAGGATTACCAAAATACCCTTATAGGGTAAATGACTGTTTTGCCCTTGTAGGTAAATGACTGATTTAGACTGCGAATTTGACTGAGTTGGACTGTGATTGTATGACTGTGTTTTAACTGACCTGACTGTGGGCGTGTGTTTGATTTGTTGTTAATATGTGTTGAAATGACTGTTACTAAGCATGGCCATTTTACATACACGTGTAATGATTGAGCATGACATACACGACATACTGCATTGGGTTGGGCTATGCTTATGGAGGAAGTACTATACTGGTGGCTATGCCACGTTATACTGATTCAGTGGCTCTGCCACGATATATTGATTTTAGTGGCTCGGCCACGTATACCGTTATTAGCAGCTTGGCTGCATTATTAGAGAGCTTGGCTCTGTGCCATCTTGAATATGGCTTTGTGCCATTCGTATTTACCCGTGGCTTTGTGCCTAACAGATATTGATGACTCTGTATCGATCCTATTTACCCAAGGCTATGTGCCGATTATGATTCTGGTGGCTATGCCAAAATATATTGATTTCAGTAGCTCAGCTACATATACTGATACTGGCAGCTTTGCTACATTTATACTGGTAGCTCGACTGCATTTTTGGAGTGTAGCGGATGGGTGGGTCGGTTTAGAAATCCCCACATAGAGTGTAGGGTTGGTACGGGTGGAGTGTAACGGATGGACTATTAGGTTGGGGGGTTGCATTTTTTTTGTTTGCATTACCATGATTTTGGGGCCGTGGGCCCAGATCGATACTGTATAAGGCTAAGGCGCAGATTGTTACTGCATAGGGCTTTGGCCCAATTTGATTTCATATGGGTTCGGGCCCAGTTAATAACTGATTGGAGGATTACAGACCGAGTTCTCGTAACTCACCCCGTTGTTTCAACCTTGCAGGTGATCCCCAGCGTTAGTGGATTTGGAGCTGTGGAGGACTCTGGGGTGGCCATACACCGGGAACTATTCTCGTAAACTTAGTAAATTTAAATTAATTATTGATTTAGGTTAATAGTTTTGTAATAAGGCTATTGGTATAATTTCTTTTAAGTTTACCTTAATAACTGCTGGATTTATAAGTATGTAGTTTTCTTAAAACAACAATAATTGTTTTCAAAAATACCATATTTTCGTAATCTATTGAAATTGATTTCTTTTATAAACAAGGTTTTCGATAATGGTAATAACAACATTTTTACGATAACTCCATAAAAGAAAATATGAATCACAACAACAACAAAGCTCGAAGTTTTCCAAGAAAGAATACAGAGTTTTCAACGAGAATGCAGTTTTAAACAACTTATTCATGTGACATGCTAGATCCGGTCGTAAGTCTAGGCTAGGTTTGGGGTGTTACAGGCATCGTATGAAAACCCTATATAAGTAAAAAAAAAACCAAAAAAAAATCATTTTAAACACTTTGAGAAAAAAAACAGAGGCTCTGAGAAGCTCTCTTCCTCTTGGCCTGAAGCCGGAATTCGGCCTGGGTTCCGGCGACTGGCCACTGCAAGCGCCGCCGTACGCGGCGGCCAGAAAGTTAAATCTCCCCATTTTGAAGTCGAATCGAAGGTAATCTCTGTATTTCTATTTTTTTACATTCTTTGTATATATATAATAAATAGCATAGATCAAAAAGAAAAAAAAAATGAAAAAGCAAATGAAAATCACCTCTGCTTGTTAGGTTCTCTGTTTTATTATTGTATATTTCTGTGTATTCCTCTGTTTACAGATTTCATTGGGGTTTTTATAACTCGAAAAATCAAATACAATAAATATTATCTTCTGTTTTCTCACCATATTTGCTGCATTTGATATGTTTTTATTTCCTTTTTGCAGGCGGACGACGAGAAATCCGGTGATGATGAAGGTTGGACGAGGGGTCTCATGTTTGGGTGTCATGCCCGATCGAAACCTAGGTTTCGTAAACCCTTGGTTTCTGATTTAGTTTGGGCCTTTTGGGACACGTAGGTCAGTTGGGTTAGTCTAAGATTGGGTCTGAGGGTGTAATCGGGCCACGGGTTGTTTATTTTGGGCTACTGGGTTTAGGTTTGGGCCACTGGTAAAATTAATTCATGAAAAGGATCAGAAAATTTTGGACTTTGGGGTTAATTTATTTTATTTTTTGTTTATTTATTCAAGCCTAGGCAATAATGGGCTACTACAGCTGCCCCTCTTTGCTCATTTTCATGTAACGAGAATAGAGCAAAGACGATAAAATGACCCATTTTGCACGGTCTTGTCAAATGACTGTGTTTTCAAGGAGATAGGCTAATATCTTCAATATGCTTCACTGCAACTTCAGGAAGACAAGATTTACTATCTTTAATCTGCTCCACTACAAACTTAGGGATGTCAAACTAGTATTCTTAATCTGCTTCACTGCAACTTCAGGAATGCCAGATTTGCTATCTGTGGTCTGTTCCACTACAAACTCAGGGAGATATGACTGATGTCTTCGATCTTCTTCACTGCAACTTCAGGAAGATAAGATCTACTATCCTCAATCTGCTCCACTGCAACTGCAGGGAGGTCAAACTAGTATCTTCGATCCGCATCACTGCAATCTCAGGAAGGCAAGATATGTTGTCTTTTAGCCTGCTCTACTGCAAACTCAGAGAAACAAGGCTGATTTCTTTGATCTTCTTCCTGCAACTTCAGGAAGGTAAGATCTGTTATTTTAATCTGCTGCACTGCAAACTCAGGGAGACAAGACTGATGTCTTCGATCTGCTTCACTGCAACTTCAGGAAGGCAAGATCTGTTGTTTTTAGTCTGCTTCACTACAAACTCAGGGAGACCAGACTAACGTCTTCGATCTTCTTCCTGCAACTTCAAGAAGGTAAGATTTGTTTTCTACAGTCTGCTCCGCTACAACTTCAGGGAGACAAGGCTAAAAGTGTCAATTTACCCTACTATATCGTCCTATAGAGGACATGTCCTGTAGAATGGGTATATGCTTATGACGAATGATTAGGATGCCCTGATCGATATGAGTCAAATGCTCCTAATTAGACATGCTATGATATATGAATGTAAAAATGATATGAGTATGATTCCTACTCAAGGTGTTATCACTCAATTTATTTGTCAAGGTTTCATCTTTGTTCCCCTTGAAGTATCATATTCTTGCTCAAATAATTTGCCCCATAGAAATTTTAGGGCCCACTCCATTTGATCCTTGAGGATACGAGATTTATTCTACCTTCAAACCATTCCACCAAGATTATAGTATTTAATCTACAGGATCAGTTTCAACTTCAACCCATCCCCTTGTAATTCAGGGGTTTTGAATTTTCCCATCAATTTGGTTTGTCCTACCATTCCCCGAATGTTATGACCTGATGCCCTCAACTCATTATTTTGTCCAATTACCTTTTGGATAGAAAATTTAGAGAAATAGTCTCCATCTAGACTCTTCTTTCTCAAATATTTCCAATCCATGTACATAGAAATTCTAAACAATTGTCATGTTTCAGTTTTTTGTATTATCTAGAAATTTCCAAAGTAATATGGAGAACTTATTTTGTGAAATTATTAGTTCATCAATCATTATTACAATGCAACATGTTTATGAATAATGGGTAACAAATAAATTGATCTCAAGGATACTTAGAGTTAAATAAATTATAAAAAATACAAAGAAAATTAACTGGGAACATATCTTTGAGAAGAAAAAGAATCCAAAGCTAGTAAGACCAAGTGCCCTAGATATCGCAGATTGGGCTTCTATATACAAGCTCCATGAAGACTGCTTTGAGCTTAACATGTGTTTAGAAGACCCAAAGTACTTTGTTGATGCCCCGATATGCAACATACTTTATTTCTTGTTGATTCAAGTATAGCAAGATCACTACATGCCCACTCAGAATTTGAGCCGCCCTTTTCGGATTTTCAACACAAAACCCTTTTGGTCTCAAGGCGCCATTTGCGAGTTTTCACCAAGGCCTCTCCTTTTTTTTAGAAGTCTCAAAGCGCCCTTTGCGGGTTTTCACCTTGGCCTCTTCTCCTCTGTAAGCAAAATATTTTTTGACTGAATCCAAGTTCATAGGATTGGGTAAGCTTTTCCCATCCATTTCGGTCAGAATCAGTGCACCTCCATAGAAAGCTTTCTTCACCACATATGGTCCTTCCCAATTCGACATCCATTTTCCTCTGAAATCCTTTTATGTGGGAAGGATCTTTTTCAGTACAAGGTCCCCCTCGTGAAACCCTCATGGATGAACTTTTTTATTATAGGCTCGCATCATTCGTTTTTGTTACATCTGACCGTGACGAATAGCCTTTAGCCTCTTTTCTTCAATTAAGTTCAACTGATCATATCGAGCCTGGATCCATTCAGCTTCATCCAATTTTATTTCTGACAAAACTCGAAGAGAAGGTATTTCCACTTCAATAGGTAGAACTGCCTCCATCCCATAGACCAATGAGAAAGGAGTTGCCTCAGTAGAGGTTCTGACGAACGTCCGATAAGCATAGAGTGCAAATCGTAATTTCTCATGCCAATCCTTATAAGTCTCAGTCATTTTTCCTACTATCTTCTTGATATTTTTATTGGCCGTTTCTACTGCCCCATTCATTTTTGGACAATACAGAGATGAGTTGTGGTGTTTGATCTTGAACTGACTACAAACTTCTGCTATTGTACTGTTGTTCAAGTTCAGTGCGTTGTCTGATATGATCCTCTCAGGCATTCCGTATCGACAAATGATCTCCTTCTTCAAGAACCGACTAACTACTGACTTAGTAACGCTAGCGTATGAAGCAGCCTCTACCCATTTTGTGAAGTAGTTAATAACTACAAAGATGAATCGATGCCCATTCGAAGCTTTCGATGATATTGGTCCAATAACATCCATGCCCCACATGGAAAAAGGCCATGGAGAAGTCATAACATGCAAAGGTGAAGGTGGTACATGAATTTTGTCTCCATAAATCTGACATTTACGACATCTTTTGGCATAGTTGATACAATCTCCTTCCATAGTAGACCAATAGTATCCAAATCTCATAATTTGTCTAGCCATTGTAAAACCGTTAGCATGTGTCCCAAAAACACCCTCATGAACTTCTTCCAGGATTTTCCTAGCTTCAACAGCATCAACGCATCTCAATAGTACCTGATCTCTTCTCCTTTTATACAAGATATCCCCATCTAAAACGTAGGCAGAGGCCAATCTTCTTAATATCCTTTTATCATTCTCAGTTGCATGCTCCGGGTATTCACGATTTTTTACGTATCGCAATACATCATGATACCAAGGGTGATCATCTTTTTCCTCCTCTTTTAGGTTATAACAATGAGCTGGAACTTCAAAAATACTCATCTAAATAGGTTTCATATCCTATGTTTTGTTTACTTTGATCATAGAAGCCAGGGTTTCCAAAGCATCCGCCATCTGGTTTTCATCACGTGGGAGATAATTAAAAGTAATGTCATCGAACTTCTCAATCAACCCTAGAACTATTTTTCGGTAATCAATTAGTTTGAGATCTCTTGTCTCCCATTCTCCTTTAAGCTGGTAGATTACTAAGGTAGAATCTCCATATACTTCTAGCACTCTGATTTTATGCTCTACAGTTACTCGAATTGCCATGATGCATGCTTCATACTCTGCCATGTTGTTTGTGCAATTAAAATCCAATTTGGATGTGAATGGATAATGATCACCACTAGGGGATACCAAGATTGCCCCAATTCCATTTCCCACAGCATTTGACGCCCCATCAAAATTTAGCTTCCACGGACATTCTTCAGTAGTTGCCACATACATTAACTCTTCATTGGAGAAATCAAAGCTCAAAGGTTCATAATCCTCTAAAGCCCTACTAGCCAGAAATTCTGCTATTGTGCTTCCTTTTATAGCCTTTTGGTTTATATAGACTATATCTAATTTAGAAAGCAAAATCTGCCACCTTGCCATCCTTCCATTCAAAGCAATTGACTCCATGATATACTTTAACGGGTCAAGCTTCAAAATTAACTAGGTTTTATGATATAGCATATACTGCATCAATCTCTGAGTTGTCCAAATCAAGGCGCAACACAACTTCTCAATCGACGAATATCTCATTTCACATTCAGTGAACTTTTTACTGAGATAATATATCGCCTTTTCTTTTCTTCCTGTCTCATCATGTTGACCAAGCACACATCCCATGGAGTTATCGAACACTGTCAAATACATTATCAGTGGTCTATCTGGATTAGACAGAGATAATACTGGGGCATTTGACAAATATTATTTGACTTTGTCAAAAGCTTTCTGGCACTCGTCATCCCATACACCTTGGTTGTGTTTCTTAAGAAGACGAAATATGGGATCACATTTCTCAGTTAATTGTGAAATAAACCGAGTAATGTAATTTAATATTCCAAGAAAACCTCGAACTTCTTTTTGAGTGCGTGGTGGAGGCAATTCTTGTATAGCTTTGACCTTATCTGAGTCAATCCCGATTCCTCTCCCACTGACTACGAAACCTAGTAATTTCCCTGACCGAGCTCTAAAAGTACACTTTGCTGGGTTGAGCTTTAATTGAAATTTTCTCAATTTCAAAAGTAACTTCTTCAAAACTTCAATGTGTTCCTTTTCAGTTCGAGATTGGCAATCATGTCATCAACATATACTTCAATCCCTTTATGCATCATGTCATGGAATAAGGTTTCCATGGCTCTTTGATATGTTGCTCCTGCATTCTTTAGCCTGAATGACATTACTTTATAACAAAATGTAACCCACAATGTTATAAAAGTAGTTTTCTCCATATCCTCAGGGTGCATCTTGATCTGATTGTATCCCGAAAAACCATCCATGAAAGAAAACAATAAGTATCCCATCGTATTATCCACCAACGTGTCAATATGAGGCAAAGGGAAATTATCCTTTGGGCTGGCTTTATTTAAGTCCCTATAGTCTACACACATCCGAACCTTTTCATCCTTATTAGGGACAGGAACAATATTGGCAACCCACTCTGAGTATTTGACCACCTGTAGAAAACCAGCATCAAACTGTTTCTTGACTTCTTCTTTTATTTTAAACACCACGTCAGGCCTCATCCTTCGTAACTTTTGCTGAAATGGCTTGCACTCTTTTCTTATGGGAAGGCGATGTACTACAATATCAGTACTTAGCCCAGATATATCTTGGTATGACCATGCAAAGACGTCCTTGAATTCCCGTAATAACTCAACAAGGTCTTGTTTCGTCTCCTCGGCTATGCGCGTTCCAATTTTCACAACCTTTCCTTCCTCTAAGACAATATTCTCCACCACCTCTTCATAGGGTAAAATTTATTTATCTTCTTGATTTACCATTCTTAACAAATCTAGAAACAAGTCACAATCTCTGTCACCTTCAAAATCTTGAGATTCCTCTAAATACATGTCTTGCTCAAAATGGACCTCTGAATCTGTGGTATCGTTGCTCATGTCATTGATATCTAGGGACCTATGGTGCGCACTAAAGAATGTATAAAGAACAAATGAATTTGAGAACAACTATTTACATGGTATGAATGAGAATAAAAAATTTGGAAAGAAATTAGAAGATCAAAAGAATAAAAAATGAAAGAATATTTGCCCGAATTGATCATTAAAGATGTATTTTATTGAAACAAAAGATGTTTGAGCATGAGCCTATTTCACAAAAGAAATCTTATTGTTCCTAGGCTTAAAAACAACAAGTGTGTTCTGAATATTACTCTGTGTAATCTCTAAAAACTACAGAAAGTTCCTCTACAGTCCAATTGTTCAAAACGCTTCCAGGTTCATAAGGGCGAATGCTCAACAGGTTTCTTTGCCAAGTTTCTTCCTCGTGTATGGCATTGATGTGAAGATTTTCATTTTCCAATAATCCTCTCTCCGGGTGAATTATCCCTCCTGATACAAAGGTCTAGGATATGTGAGGAAATGTAATCGATTCCCACTTGACTTCTTCCCCATTCAGCCGTGCCCTTCTTCTCTCTTGCTTCTTTTCTATTTCCCTCTTTTGTCTAGCATCTGGCCTGAAACCCAAACCAAAACGATCTCTTTTCTCTTTCAGCATTGGAACTTGAATCTCTCCTTGAAGATGTCTACCCAGTCCTTTTCCCGGTAAGGCTCCTTTCCCCATTATCATTTGCAGGCCCATTCTCGTGGTCCTGGATATCTTAGGCATTGGAACCTTATTTCCTTACAATATGAATGTTGCATTTACGAAATCTAAAGATCGAAAAGAGCATTTAGTTACCTCTTCATTCGCCTCTAAATATGGCTCGTCATTGGTAAGGGTTGCTATGATGTTCTCTTTTGCATTTACAGTCACTAGTCGACCTTTTGTTACCAGTTTCAATTTTTGATGTAGTGATGAGGGTACTGCCCTGCTGAATGAATCTAGGGCCTCCCCAAAAAGCAATTGTAAGAGGGCTTGATATCCATTACCAAAAAATCCACTTCATATGTGTTTGGCCTAATCAACAACGGTATGTCAATCTTTCCCATCACTCTTCTCACAGTGCCATCAAATGCTCTCACTATGTTATGGCATGTCTTCATGTGAGAATTGTCTATAGGCAATCTTTTCAGTGTAGACAATGGTAAGACATTCAGGGCCGATCTATTATTGATTAACACACTTGGCAGAGTGTATCCCTTGCAACGAGTAGTAATATGTAGAGCTTTTGATCGATCCCATAACCCTAGGTGAAATTTCATCGTCATTGAAGTAAATAAAGTTGTCGGCACTTATATTACTAATCAAACGATCAAGTTTGTTGACGGATATATCTTTAGTAACATAAGTTTCATTCAGCACTTTTATCAATGCCTCGCGATGCACTTCTGAACTTAAAATCAATGTTAGCACTAATATGCGAGCCGGTTGTTTGCGCAGCTGCTCTACCACGCTGTATTCACTGTGCTTCAAGAATTTCAGAAATTCTTTAGCCTCTTCCTCTTTTACAGGTTCATTGATAATTGCTTCAGCCCCTTTCTCCCACTCAACTACCAAGGTCTTTGATTTTATTGGTTCTGTTCTGACGTTTCCTGAGTCTTAATGCCTTCCACTACGTGTGTAAGATCCTTCATTTTGAACCTCCTTGGAAGTACCAGCTGAGTTTTCCACTCTCGGTATTGTCACATTACAGTTGTAATTCCAAGGTACCATTTTGTTATCCTTGTAAGGAAAGGAAACAGGTTTCTGGATTACGATCTTTGGTGCCACTTGTGTTTCGCCCTCCATATTTCTTGGCTGGGAGATAATGATCCTTGGGTAATTGACTTTTTGGTTTGTCAACTCTCCTTCTGTCACGCATATGTTTTCTCCCTCTGAGCCTTCTTCATAAAATTCCAAATCCTTATTGTCTATAAGGTTTTGCACCAAGACCCTGAACTCAATACATTCTTGGATCTCATGCCCTTCTGCTTTGTGGAACTCACAGTAGTCCCTTACTTCTTCACATCCTTCCATAGAATCTGATTCTACCAATACTCTTCTTACCATTTCTCTCCAAACTGTTCTCAATGGGGTTTTTACCTCCGTAATATCCTTCTTGATCTTTCTCACGACCTTTTCACCGATCGCATTTATTCCCTTATCTCCATGGTTAGGTAATGGGTTCTTCGTACTAGGTGTATCATCAAATTTCACAATCCCCATCTTGATGAGTATTTCTACTACCTTTTTGAAGGCAGTGCAATTTTCTATTGAATGCCCCGATATTCCCGCATGGTAATCACATTAAGCGTTTGAGTCATACCATTTAGGATATGGGGGTTGTAATGGTTTTAGATAAAATGGGGACTCTACATGTGCGTCAAATAAACTTTGATATAGCTCCTTATACGTCATTGGAATTGGTGTAAATCAGAGCTTTTTAGAGTTTTTCCTTATGCCAGATTCTTGTCTTGTCGACCCTTGTTGCCCAGCAGTAATTACCTTTAGCTGGCTAATAGTGATTGCCTTCGAGTACCCTTTTTTGTATGTACTCGTATTATTCACCTCATTATCCTTTTTTCTAGGAGTAGACCTTTTAGTGGTTTCCCCTGCTTCAATCTTGCCACCCTTATGGCATTTTCAATCATTTCTCCTACTATCACTATATCCGCAAAGCTCTTGATAGTACTTCCTATCGTGTGGGTGATGAATGGAGCCTTCAAGGTATTGATAAAAAGCATTGTAGTTTCCTTTTCTAAGAGTGGTGGCTGAACATGCATGGCAACCTCCCTCCATCTTTACGCATACTGCCTGAAGCTTTCATTTGACTTCTTTTCAATATTCTGCAAAGTGATTCTGTCAGGCGTCATGTCTGTGACATGATTGTATTGCTTCATGAAGGCTTGGGCTAGATCTCTCCAGGAGCTAATCCTAGCACGACTGAGTTGATTGTACCACCTAGACGCTGCCCCACCAAACTATCTTGGAAACAATGAATCAAGAGTTGATCATTATTAACGTAGTCGGTCATCCGTCTAAAGAACATAGTAATATAAGCTTCAGGGCAGCTGGTCCCATTGTACTTCTCAAATTCTGGCATTTTGAACTTGTGAGGAAGCACCAAATCTAGAACCAAGCTCAAGTCTTTAGCATCAATTCCATGGTGATTATCAGTATTTTCCAAGGCCTTGAACTTTTCTTCCAACCATCTACAGCGATCCTCTAACTGCCTTGAGGACTCAATTCTTGTCTTTTCCCCTTCTGCTATATCTAAGTCAGGATAACAGGATTAGCAGGGCTATCTCCTGGGTTAGATCATGTACCCACTTGGAAGTTCATGGGCACTCTTGCATCAGTTTGCCCTTGTTGAGGCCTAATCGTGACGGATGGCCTTCGGGGATACTCTTCAGGGTGTGTTTATGCATTCGGTGGGGTAAGATCTGGAGGAAAGTCCTCATTATCTTTTCCAACAATAGTCATGAGACCTTTTCCTTTGTCCATTGCTCCATTCAGTAGCTGAGTCATTTGAGCTACCATATTCCCTTGAGCTTCCAGCATTTGGTCTCTCATTTCTTGTTGGAGCTTTGCTAATTGTTCTTGCATCTGGTCTTGTATGTCTCTCTGGAATTGTTCTAGTCTTTGATCCATTTTTTTCTTGGCACATGTACCGTAACAGTGTACAGTTTTCAGATTTTTCCTTCTCTCTCTCTCTCTCTCTCTTATCTCTATGATAATTTCAACTAATTATGATCTTTTTATGGATTTAAATGCATATAATGTGATGTAATGCAAATGCATGAATGCAAAAAGAAGGTATCGATCCGGGTTCAATTTCATTTAGAATCCTTTACATAAAATGGACTACAAATATGCTTTCGCCCTAAGGCCCAAAGTTTTAATTTTCCCAAACAACAAGGCTAACTCTTGACCACGATCTGACTGAAGCTCATACTTCATGCTCAATGTATCATCCTGTACTACCAAAGTCTATAGGTGATCAGCTACCTCTCGAATTTGAACTATTGCTTCACCCATGAGATAAATCCTGATTTCTAACTTGATCATGGGAATGGTGGAGCTCTTCCTTCCAATGCCCTTCTCTTGCTTCAAGAAGCTCGATCTGGAGTTCACAATTTTGCAACACTGATTCTAATTTTTCAATCTTGCCCTTCATTCCTCAATCTTGTTCAGACTTGACTTCAGCTCTATTGTAGAACTACGGCTTCGATGGTGGTGAAGAGACCGTCCCAGTTCAGTCACTTTAGCCTTTAATCCACATTTCTCTTTTTGGCTTTCTGCCAAACTCCTTTCTAGGGTCTCATTTTGTATCTACATCTCTTGTAACTTCCTTTCCCAATGGTCAGCTTTGGCCTTTTCCTCTCGAATCTCCTGCTGCCACTGTTCTGAAGTTTTCCCTAATCCGGCATTTTTCATTAATAGACTCAACTTCTTATATTCTGTCTTTAGGTCATTCAAATCTTCCTCGACCCTTTTCTTCCCTTTTCTTAATTTCTCGGCCTCTAATTTCTGAACATCCACATCTAATCTCAGGTACATCTTTTCTTCTTCCAATTTCTTTATCCTCTTCCCAAGCTCTGAACTCATCCTCTTGAAATCTTGTTTTATAATCTCTAATTCTGACGGTACCACTTGCAAGTATTCCTCTCTTGATCGGGCGCCTTCTGGATTTAGCTCAAGGATGTTATCATTAACCCTTCTGATCCTCCATCCGTTGTATTCTGGGGTCGTCATTGGGCTTGCAAATAATCTCTTCATTCTACGAATCTGATTCCAAACACAAGAAATCTTCTTAACCTTCTTCTTATAGTTATCCCCTCTGTATGAGAACTCACATTGAGCTAGCCCATATGTTGTTGGTACGAACTATCTTGATCCATATTACCTTAGTACGAGCAAAGGGGCATATCCAACGGCTCCCCAAATTCCAAGTAAAGGAACCCAGTCGAAACTCCCACACCGATAAAGAATTCCGTCGGGAATCTTCCAAGGAGCCCTTCACTCAATGTCTTCCTCTTGAAGGTTTTGAAGGAGCGCCATCCAGTTTTCCTCGGACATGTCTTCTCTCCTTGGTGTAGCCACTATCTCTTTTAACAGAGAATAATTCTCAGAGAAAACCCGATAAGAAACTTTCTCCACCTTTTAGAAATGACTGTGGAACCAAGCTAATAACAACTGTAAGCATCCAATGAACCTACCCTCTCCTGCTCTTCGACATGCATTCAAAGATCTGAACGTCTCGGCTAAGATCGCAGGTACAAGTGTGACCCTTTTGTCAAGTCGATCGAATAAATCAGTCACCGCTTCATCTATATGTCTGAGAGCTTTAGGGAAAATTACCAAACCGTAAATACACAAGGCAAAGACGTCGACCTTTTTCTTTACATCTGGATGTACTGAGATTAGGTCCCTCAAACTTACCCAAGGAATGCATTTACCTTCACCTTTCTTCTGAATTCTGGCCTCAACCCACTGTTCACTCATCCCAGTGATATTCATTAACTTCTTCACAAAAGTTGGGACACTAGCAGCCCTAGAATAAGCTTTGTCGACTTGTATCCTTGGACAGCGAAGCAAGGTTGTATATTCCTCCACCATGGGCACTAAATCTACTCTCCCAAAAGTGAAACAGCTATAGGCAGAGTTCCAAAACTGAGTCATAGCCTGGAACAAATGCTTATCTACCTTGATGTCGAGCAAGTAGGGTAGATCGCCATAATTACAATAGAACAGCTGCTTAGCCTCATCATCCCACTGGGTCCAAATTTCTTTCAACTCTTGGTGGTCATTTTGCGTGATACTAATACGAGTGAAATCCCATAGCTCTGACACATACCCCTCAGCTAAGTTATCCCCTTTCTCTAATTGTGTTTGCTCTGACCACATGCGGACGGCTGCATTATCTTCCACTTTATCAAGGAATTCGTTCTCCATAACCAGCTTTCTAACTTAGAAACTGACTGTGAATCGATACCTCTTTAAAATATGAAATGACATGCACCAAAAATAAAGCACAACAAGTTAGTACCATTAAATAAAACATAACACAAATAAAATAAGCAAACACCTATCTAGGTGACCACTAAGGTTTAGTATATTTCTACTTAGGGTAAGTCCTTATGTTTTCTACGTGTGGTTTAGCTCTAAAGTTGAGGTACCTGAACCAGCAGATTCCTCGATCCTCGCCCATTATAGGCTCATACGGACCGAGTTCAGTTCAAGGGAATATATTTCCCTATGGCCATGTGGAAGTGAAAACTTCACGAATACATAGGTACAGTTGTATTCCGGAAGCAATTCACTAGCCCATGCGGAGGTGAAAACCTCACGAAGGCATAGCTTCTCGCTCCTACTTAAAAGTGCGACCACAACGGTCAATAAAGGCAAAGCAAAGATATTTTATAAAATTAGAACCACATGCAATAAAAAGGATCATAGTTTTTCAAATCAATAAAAAGGACAGGAAATAATCAATTTTACAACTTGACTCTCTTATTGGTCCCCAGCGGAGTCGCCAAGCTGTCGAAACCATTTTTATATTTGATTTAAAAAATGGGGATCGACTTAAAAAAATGAAAACAGGAGTCACCACCAATCCCTTTTTGCTTAGGTGTGATCGGGTCACCTTGAAATTGATCATTTTAATAAAAAAACATTTTGATTTATTAAAACAATGATTTTGGACTACGAAATTCGAAAAAACGGGTTCGGGAGTCAGTTACGTACGAGGAAGGATTAGCACCCTCGTAACGCCCAAAATTGGTACCTAATTGATAAAATCATGTCCTAATGTTAAAAATTTGAAGAATTTAAAATATGATCCTTGTATTTGAAAGAAAGCTAAAACTCACCTATCTCAAAGAAATAAATTGCCACACCCAATAAGTTAGGATGCGACATCTCAAGACTTCGAAACTAAGCTTGCTTTTGTTTTGTAGAAAATTCTTACCTCGAGATACAAAACATTATACCTAATAAGTTAAGTTTTAATTTGAAATTTATAAGTTTTAAAAAAGAGGATACTTGATACCTTAAGTTCCTCGAGAAAAATTAAAATCCAGTAAGTTAGGGTATAATTTTTCTCGAAGCCCCCAAATATCATATATCGCTGTATTTTAAAAAATATTTGAATAAAATGCGTCAATTCAAAATGTGTTTTTTTTTTAAAAAAATGGTTTGAGTAAGATATTACAAAACATAAATACCTAATAGAAATTCTCTATAATTACAAGTCATATTAACAAATAATACTAATGTAGACAATTAGCGAAAGAATAGCATAACATAGCAAATGATATACGTAATGAAAATACTATGCTAAGGCAATAATAAGTAAATAAAAGAACATAAATAAACATATACAAGATATAAAAATAAGCAGCAACAATTAAATGAAATATAAAAATTCAAGAAATGAATATTAAACTCTACAAACAAGATCAAATATAGAAGTAAATAAATGGATGATATATTTAAATATTGAATGAATATTATAACAAAAAAATAAAAAGAATATGACAATTTCCAAAACGATTAATATATATAAACAATATTTTAAATAAATGATATAAAAAAATTAGAATATATAAGAAAAAAAATATAGGGATACTTATAATAAATATATAATTTAATAATTTAGTACATATATAAATATAAATATAAATAATAATATATGATAAAAACAGTTATAAATAAATAGTATATATAACTTTAAACAAAAATGTATTTATAATACAATAATCATAAAAACTACATATGTAATATAAACAATATAAACAATATATGTTATACAATATACATGGTTTATATAATATAAAGGATGAAATAATTTAAATTATACATATGATATAATATATAATCTTCAAAATTTTAAAAAATGTATAATATAATAACTAATATACAAATTACAAAATAAAATGTAATATATATAAATAACATTAAACTAAATACAATAACCTAGTAAATAATAAATAGTAATAACTTAATACTTATATATATATAATACTAAATAATTAAAAATAAGAATGAAAATAAAAAGAAATAAAAAAATAAGGATTAAATCAGAAAATAAAGAAAAATCCAGGGTAAAAATGTAAAAGGACCAGATTAGAACGCATGTCACATTATAGGGACCTTTTAGGCAATTATGCATTATTCCCTAAATGACGTCGTTCCCCTTTCTACCTTAAAATAACTCGAGGACCAATTCGCAAGAACATATAAATTTCAAGGCTGAATTGAAAAGTAAAGAAAAAATTAAATTGAACGAAATTACAAAGAATAAAATTGCGGAGAGACTAAAGAGACAAATTGCCCCTTTTATAAAAAACGCGCAGATCCTCTCTGGGTATCGAGTCAATGCGCGGGTCTGGCCCCTGAACGACATCGTTTTGTTCTTAAAAGGGAACCCCTAAAACGGCGTCGTATGAAGACCCTATATAAGTAAAAAAAACCAAAAAAAAATCATTTTAAACACTTTGAGAAAAAAACAGGGGGCTCGAGAAGCTCTTCCTCTCTACCGAGGCCGGAATCCGCACTGGTTCCGCGATCGCCACCGTGACGCGCCATCGCACGCTGCCGCCACACACGCTGGTCGAAAAGTTAAATCTCCCCATTTTGAAGCCGAATCGAAGGTAATCTCTTTATTTCTATTTTTTTACATTATTTGTATATATATAAGAAATAGCATAGATCAAAATGAAAAAAAAAATAAACGAAACAGCAAATGAAGATCACCTCTGCTTGTTAGGTTCTCTGTTTTATTATTGTATATTTCTGTGTATTCCTCTGTTTAGAGATTTCATTGGGGGTTTTATAACCCGAAAAATCAACTACAATAAATATTATCTTCTGTTTTCTCGCCATATTCGCTACTTTTGATATGTTTTTCTTTCCTTTTTGCAGGCAGACAACGAGAAATTCGACGATGATGAAGAAAGTGGACGAGGCTCTGTCTTTGGAGTCTTTGGCGCGATCGAAACCTAAGGTTTCAAAAACCCTTGGTCTCTAATTTAGTTTGGGCCTTTTGGGCCCCGTAGGTCGGTTGGGTTAGGCTAAGATTGGGTCTGAGGGTGTAATCAGGCCACTGGTAGTTTATTTTGGGCTATTGGGTTTAGGTTTGGGCCACTGGTAAAATTGGCTGTAAAGGGACTGTAAAATTTTGGATTTGGGGGTTAATTTATTTTTATTTTATTTTTTGTTTATTTATTCAAGCCCGGGTAATAATGGGCTATTACAATTTAGATTTGTTGTTTTTTGTTGGATTTGTATTTGTTGTTTTGGTTGTTACAGGAAGGGTTTTATATGAATGAAAATGGGATGTTGGAAATCTGCTAAAGTTAGTGGCGTTTTTGGTGAAAGCACCGCTAAAGGCCACGTTCTACAGCGGCGTTTGTTGGTAAAGCGTCGTTAAAGGTCACGTTTTATAGCAGTGTTTGTGTGAAAAACGTCGCTAAAGGTCATGTTCTATAGCGGCATTTGTGGGAAAAGCGCCGCTAAAGGTCATGTTTAATAGTGGCGTTTTTTCAAATAAACGCCGCAAAATTTAGCGGTGTTGTCTATAGCGGCGTTTTTTGCGGCGCTAATAAAAACGCTGCAAATAGTTTTAGCGGTGCCTATAGGCCCAAAAAAGCGCCGCTAAAAACCTGTTTTGATGTAGTGTACTTTGATCACTATTGTTGTTGTATCCTGGGAGATATTCAACCAACGTTTCTCCAAGTACCGTAGGAGTGGTTGAATCTGTCTTAAGGAAACTGTATTTCATAGGCCTCAACATTTCATAAAATCTCTATTCTTCTTTATTTCAACTTTTTATTACTATTTTGTTTGATTTTCGTATTTGACAAATTAATTATAAATCACTCTATTTATCTTTTATTTATATGTGTTTATTTATAATTAATTATATGTTTGTTAACGTGTTTGTAACACCCCAAACCCGGCCTAGAAGTTAGGCCCTAATCTAGCGTGTCACATGGAAGTTTTTTTTATTAAAAAAAACCATCTTTGCGATTGTTAAAAACTTGTTTGAGAATTATAGCCTCTTTATTAAAACCCAAAACACTTAAGCAATTGTTATCTACTTGCAAATGTAATTATCTTTAAAAGCCTTTTTGATTGCGAAAACATATTTGAAATAAACAATTTACGAAAATATGACGTTTGGAAATAGAGTTGCAGAAGCATTTTGAAACATTGTGGAAATGTAGATAAAATACAAGTATTTTTGAGAGGTTGATTGATGAGTCGAAAATTAAGGTAGTGAATTTTAAAACCGTGACTTTTGAAAATATCGTTTGATAGTTCGAGAAATAACTTTCGTGTTAAAATATTTATAAAGTTTATTATGAAATCCATTTGTTAATCGATTTTGGAAAACCTTTATTTAAGTTTTTAGAAAAATTCTCATTTAAAACAAATTAAGCAAAATAATAAGTTAACCAACCATAAAGCAAATAATAAAATACTCCAGAGGCCTTATTACAACTTAAACCAAAATAGCAAAATAATAAAATAAACAGAAATAGAAATTTAAAATTCGAAACACCATTTCTGAAGTATGGCCTCCACCAAGTCATCCATGGCCCAAGTCCACCTCCCGGAGCATTACCTACGGAGATTAAGAAAGAAGGGGGGTGAGTTACAAGAACTCCGTTGACCACTGGGTTGAAACCCACATAGCAATATTTTGGGCCTAAGCCTATTTACAATAACAATAATGTATCAAATATAACATGTGTATGAAATGCAATTCCCAAACCAATCCTAATAATCCATCCGCTCACCACCCGTACCAACCAACACACCTGTGGGGAGCTTTAGTCACCCACCCCGCCAACACACCAAAAGTAGGCATTAAGCCATTTATATCAAATTTGTGGACAAGCCACCAAATTAACAGAATTTACATGGCATTGCCATTTTTCAGATTTGTGGCAGAGCCACCAGAATTATGTAGCAGAGCTACCAGAACTTCTCTTCAACATTATCCCATCCCATGCAAATCATGTATATAATGCATAGCCATTCACAACAATTTATTCAGATGTTTATTACAAAATTAAGGCCCATTATCTCAATTAATCAAAAAGGCCCATCAAGCAAAATATCAAATTTTGCCCATTTAGCAAAATATCAGATTGGCCCATTTAGCAAAATATCAAATTGGCCCATTTAGCAAAATATCAAATTGGCCCATTTAGCAAAATATCAGATTGGCCCGTTAGCAAAATATCACATTGGCCCATCTAGCCATAATATCAGATTGGCTCATTAATCAATATGTCCATTCGGCCCATAAGGCAATATGTCAATTCGGCCCATTAAACAATTTCGTATTTCAGCCCTTTAGGGCATTTCCATAATTCGGCCCGTAAAGGCATTTTCGTAATTCGGTAATCTTACCCACTAAGGGAAATTCGATAATCTCGCAACCCAGGGGTATTTCGGCAATTTACCCTCTAAGGGTATTATGGTAATTTCGCAATCCAGACTTAACTACTAATTTGGGGCAAAAAGATTGAAACTGTCCATCTGCGTCGTACTGACTAAATTGACTATAACTTGAATTAGAAATCTCAAAATCTAAATCCGTAAATTTTCCTTGAAACTAGACTCATTTATCTTCTTACTACAATTTTTCGAGAATTTTTGGCTTAACCATTTAGTACAGTTTATTTCTTAAAATTTCCCTTGTTTCACTGTCCAATAGTTCTGACCTCTCTTAACTTAATTTCAAATATCTCACTGTACAATTTTCATATATTACTCCCACTTGTTTCTATTGAAAATTGACTATAACTCATAATTCACTTTGTAAAATTTTATACTATTTTTCCAATACAGATCAAGGAACCACGAAATCATTCAGAACCAATCTCACTAAAATTAACATATCTCAGAGTATAAAATTCCTTTTCCTTCTCCGTTTCCTCCTTATCAAAATAGACACAGTAATATTTTATTTGATATCTCATTCACTTTCTAATTCCCTTTATCCCTTTTTTCGTGATTTTTCAAAAACACGTCACTGCTTCTAACCGAATCTGTTTTATTACAAAATACGTTTACCACTACGATCATACGCACTTTCTTCGGTATTTCGACCGATTCACAGAATATTTCATACAAACTTTCCGAGAAGTGTGAGATTACACACCATTTCATATATGTATACGAAAGGTACGGGATTACACACCTGATTTCGATTTCTTAATGAACCATTCGTCGTTGACCACTATGTCCGAAGGTAGAATATATCGAGTGATTTGTCCCTAAAACATATAGTCGATTATTTCAAATTATTACTCTGTTAGCAACCAATCAAATATTGAATAATATCAATAATCCATAAGAACTCCAGACCTTATTAATATTTGATTCGATTTCTAGCGATTATACAATGACTTCGGAAAAATCCAAGTTTCGGCCTTCCACTATATCTCTACGAGGAAGAAAAATGATTTCGAATGAGGAAAAGTAAGGTAATGGTCTAGATCAAAATGACCATCCAAAACCAAAGAAAATAAAATATTGAGAAGAATACTTACCGATTGATCAAGAAACGGATGTTAATATGGATGAGAAGAAGAAATAGAGAAAAGATGAAAGTTCGGTTATGGAGGAAATTGTATGTTGATATTCGGCTATCAAGGAAGGTGGGCAAAAGATGAATATGTGACCAATCAAAAAAGAAAGAAAATGCACTATTGTGGTAATAGGTTTCGGCAAAGAGAATTGCAAATTGGGAGAAGATGACACAAAGTTGCAAATGGGATTTTTGGCCAAAACAACACTAAGACTTTACCAAATGCCAAAGTAAAAATTCAGCTACCTTTCTACCTCCAAAACCGTCCACATACATTACATTATGGGTAAAAAATTTGCCAACCACACCTTCTATAACATTCTCCCCTTTTTGTGCCAACATGTCCCCCATACTTGCCTTTTCTCTTGATTCCTTTCCCCAACCTCAATCTTTCCTTATTTCCTTTAGCCACCTTAACAAAAATAAAAGTCCACACTTGCCTTAAATACTTGCTTGGCCGGCACTTAAGGAAGGAATGCAAAAATAAAAGTAAAAAAATTGCACACAAAGGGATTTGAACCTCTTCCCTTAAGGTACTTCACTTGATGCCATAACCTCTTTACCAATAGCTCATTTATGCAAGCACATTACTCATTTATTTCTATAAGCTTTGAAGCTACTTACCATCTCTCCTTAAAGTGCTAAAATACCCAATTTTTCCTAAGGTCTAATTAAACCCGAGACTTCATAGAAACCTTGTAACCTTCCAAATTCACTTAACTAATAAGTCCAATTTGCAATATTGTCATTCTCTTGTTCTCAAAATTTTAAACATTCCTACGCCCAATGCCTATTGGGCCCAATCCTACTAGGCCCAATTTTGGGATGTTACAGTGTTTTTGTCCAACACCTAAAACTCCATTTTATTGTTTTGCCTAGAACAAAAAAATGTCAAGAGAGATGGCATGTCAACAATACAATTTGTCTTATGTGGCGTCTAAATGATGGGGGGGAAGATGTTTGCAGATGTTGGGCATTGTCAATGGACAAAATGGGACTTCAAGAAGTGCTCGAAAGGATAAAGAGAAGTAGGGGTTAGGGTGGCCATTTTTCCCAATTTTATTCTGTGTTTCCCAAAATTACAAATTGCTTTCAATTTTTTGGTTTATAGTTTTTAATTGGTTCAATATCAATGGTGCTTGAGCTTTTTTTCTTTTGGTTGGTAAGATAGAGAAAGAGATTTTTTCAAGGCAACCCTTTTCTCTTTAAAAAATATATATACACAAACAATTTTATCATTCTTCTCGTGCTATTTTTTTCTTCCTTCTATATTATTTACTTCTTTAATTTGTTCTCTAAAAATTTTACTGACAGTTTTTGTTGTTAAGGCAAAAAAGGAATGATGTGGTGGTGAATTCATCTAAATATGGTTTTTTCTCTCTTTTTATTTTAATTAGCAAGCATTTTTTTTCATTAGATTTTCTCTATTGTTTATGGTTATCTGTAAAAAATGTATGTTTTTGAGGTGGGGTGATCTTTGGATGTCGGTGGAATTGTGAAGTTTTCCAAAGTGACTGGCTCTAATTTTTAAATTAATCCAAATCCAAATCCAAATCCAAAAGACTTATTTGTTGCAAGTAGGTTGATTCTAGCTAGCTGGATTTTTTTTGATAAAATATTGGGGCAGGGGATGGGGATAAAGTTTTAGTCTGCATTGAACTTTGGCTTGAATGGATGCAAAGGGAATATTCTAATTGTGGAAGAAGCTATTTTTTGAGTGAAGACTAGGAATAACGATAAGAGGAGGAAATGATAAGATGAGTCCCATGTTTCCTAGGCTTCATGTGAATGACACAAATAAAGGACCAAAGGCACCTCCTCGGAATAAGATGGCTCTCTATGAGCAGCGTAATGTCCCTTCCCAAAGGTTCAACTCAGGATCACTATCAATGTTGCCTCTTCCACCAAATAATAATAACAATAGCTTGGTTCTTTTAATATCATCAAACCATGTTTCTTTTTTTCGTTTTGCAGTTTTCTTGGAAATTTTCTAGGTGAGGTGTTGTAAATTTAAGCAAATACTTGTTTAAGCATCATAGTCTCTTCCATCACATTTACGATGAACATTCATGTTACATTCCTAGTTATGTGGATTGAAGTAATTTCTTTCATGTCGTTTCTTGTATGGCAAGAAAAATGTTTGTATTTGTATAGTGGTGGGGATGAAAGGAGTATGCTTGTGTCAATCTATAACTCCCATGAATCTTCGATTTTAGCTGAAAAGTTTCATTCGTATTCCATTCTTGGGATTAAACTAAATACAATAAAAGGAAATCAAGAAAGAAATTACATGAAAGCTACTAATAACTGAAGGTTTAAACAAAGAAGATGAGGAAAAATAGAATTACTGAAGATAAGAAAGTTATAATTTTTCTAGAGAGAAAAGATTACAGGAATCAGTTCATCACTTTATTCAATATTCAACTCTTTACATAGTTGACATACAAGCTAAATTTAGATAGTAACTGCTTCCTAAATAATAGCAAAACTAATTAACAATTCCGTTTAGGATAGGGATATGCTTTGACTACCAAAAATTTATTGGATTTCAAAACAATGAACTAACGATCCTTAAAGCAAACATTTAACAATAACCATAGTTTGGATACCACACTTGCAATACCAGAAGTTTCTAAAAGCAATCCATTTCAACAAGTGAATTTTTCTAATTTTAAGAGATTTTCGTCAAGGAAGCTCTGATTCAATGATTACCTTATGGTTCCTACTACCGTTGTGTCTGGAATAGATCAAAATTGCAGTTGCAGTCAGCAAAGCAAAAGACGGGGAAGTTTTTCTAAATCGAACTTGAGCTCTTTAATGCAACTTCATATTGTTGATGAAAAAAAGATGAAGGGAAGTGATTCCGTTGATTCAGATTCCAGAAGGTATGCTAGAAATGAATTTTATGGGTGTGGAAGATTATTTCAAAGTCGTCAAAATCTCATGGAAAGGCCTAATTTAATTCTGTCAAACAGCTCAATAAATATATTGAACAGTGAAGATGGTCTGGATGCTCGGTTGCATAACTTGTATATGGATGCACAAAACGATATGATATTTAGGGAAAATATTTTGGTAGAAGTTGGCAAATGCTTGGAAAGTGCTTCTAAGGTGGGAAGCAATTCATGCTTGAGAGAATCACCTGAAGTTGATAATGGAAGTTCAAATTTGCTTGGAAATAGAGGGCAAATCCTTAAAGAAAATAAATGTGGGGCTATTAGCAGACATAAAAAGGCCCGAGGTGCTTCCATGGTGGAGTCCATATCTCCTTTTGATATAAGCCCTGGTGATATTGTAGGAATAATAGGCGAAAGAATTTCTGAGCTATTGACAAGTAAGTATCATTCCTTTGTTGTTGCTATGTGCATCTTCTGCAACTAAGAATATTAGAATTTGTTTAGCAAAGTTTCATTTCTATACTTGTTGCTTCAAATCTTCATTTTTCTTGCAGTACATGAGTCCAACATTTGCATCTGACCCATATCCGGATATTACATGCCAAGGATCCCCAAATATATGGAGAAAATTAGAAAGAAATGCGCTCCTATTGGATACATACCCATACTGACCCGTTCACATCTAAGTCCAAGTGACATAAGCTAATCTTATTCTTAGATCTATTTTATGTACGTAGTCCCTTTGATCATGTCACATGGAAAATGTAAATTCGGTTTGGTGATTGAGATAGTTTTCATGCATAACTCACAAGGTATAAAACGAGAGGGAAAAAGGTCACTTTTGCAATTGTGTTTTGGCTCATACCATCAAATATTATATTGCATATTGCTATCGCTTCTAATATGCACTCAAACATTTGTTGCTAGCTCTTCTTCCTGATGAAATACTAAATGACTGGCATATCACTATTTTCAGCCAACAAGGAGTCTTTACCATGCAAGTCTTCGAATTGCATCGGCTCATAAAGGTAAGCGGGTAAATGTGATAGCAACTTGCTAGGCATTTCAGCAAAAAATGTCTATCTTACCTCATATTTACTTGTGCATCGGTTATGTACAGGTTCAGAGGTTGATTGCTGGATCACCACATATGTTGCTTGAAGATACCTTACACATGGCTAAACCATCTTTAGATGTGTCTTCCACCAAGAAGTCACCATCTAACTACGTTCCTAAACCGCCATTGTTTCTTAAAAATAGTTCTCAAAAAACAAACATTATCATCAAACGTGGCAATGGCGATGCAGTTGCAAATCTTCCTCTTCCTTCTGCCATTGATGATACCAACCAAAGAGTAGTTCCACGTCAACCCAATATACATGCCTTATTCAGGAAATCTATTTTTAACTCCGATGGCGCCAAATACTTGGCCATCTCCTTCTTGTTTCTCTCCAACTGGAAGTCAATGGTTAGTTCCTATAATGTCTCCTTTAGAAGGACTAGTTTACAAGCCCTACACTGACCCTTGTCCCCCAACTAAAGGTTTTTTAGCACCAGTTTCTGGCAATTATGGGGGCTTTTCCAACTTTCACCAACAGGGAATCGAAAACCCTCCTATAGGCCGGACTTATTTTCTACATTACGATATGCCAGTTAGTAACCCATCAGTTTCTAGCTTAACGATTGAGCCAATGAGCTCATTTAATGGAGTCCGATTTGTTTGAAGTGTAATGAAAAAAAAAAATCAATACTAATTTTTTATTACACACAAATAAAACACAACACAATTTTTTTCTCTCTATAGTAGCTGTTGCTAGTTTTCTTTTTCTCTTCACAACACTTTTTCTTTCTTTTTACTCTTAGGGCTCACTAACATTTCAGAATCTATTATACTAACCCAAGAACTATATTTATAATCTTACTAAGCCGACTTAAACTTCAACAATTCTTGCGCCTAAGGCCATTCAAACCATTGTTTCCACCATTATCTTTATCCTTTGATTTTTCATGAAACTTCTAGCATGCTAATTTGTAAAGTTGCAACCACTTTGCAATCAATTTCAAAGCCACGTTTCCATAAGGTTGGAAGACAATTTGAATAGCAATTTTTGGTTGCAATTTTTATGCCAACTTTGAAAGTCGGTTTGATTTCTAACACTCCCCCTCAAGAGCTTTTCATTCCAAGCTTTTCTTTGAGTTTATGGAATACATCCACTTTCAATGGCTTTGTAAAAATATCCACCAATTGATCTTTTGTTCTGCAGTAAATTAACTCCACATTTTTATTCTTCATTTGCTCTCGAATAAAATGATACTTTGTATCGATAATTTTGCTTCGACTATGAGACACCGGATTCTTTGTAAGAGATATTGTGAACTTGTTGTCAACATAAATTGTGATTGGTCCTTCTTGTATAATAGATAATTCACCCAAAATATTCTTCAACCAAATTTCTTGACACCTGCATGTTGCAATAGCCATGTATTCTGCTTTACATGTTAAAAGGGCTATTGTTTGTTGCTTTTTCGATGACCATGAAAATGTCGCGAAGCAAATATGGAACAAATATCTGAATGTGCTTTTACAATCATCCAAGTCACCACTATAATCACTATTTGAATAACCAACCAATTTTGAACTCTGTGAGTGTGTATAAAATAAACCAAGATCCGTTGTACCATTAATGTATCTCAAAATTCTCTTCGCTGCAATCAGGTGATCTTGTTTTTGCTTCTCCATGTATCTGCTAACTATTCCCACTTCGTACATGATGTCTGGCCACTTGATATTCAAGTTCCTTAAACTTCCAATGATACTTTTAAAAAACGTTAGATTTATAGGCTCTCTAGATGAATCAACATTTAATTTCATTCCTGGTTTTACTGGCATGGCTACCGGCTCGCAATCTTTCATTCTGAATTTTATTAAAATCTGTTCTGCATACTTTTTTTGAGACACAAATATTTCATCTTCCATTTGTTTCACTTCGACTCCAAGAAAGTATGACATTTCACCAATATTTGTCATTTCAAAATCTTTAGTCATAGTTTTCTTAAAGTCATTGAACAAACCTGGATTGTTTCATGTGAAAATCATATCATCCACGTATATGTACACGATCATGATGTCACCAACTTCATTTTTCTTTATATATAAGGCATGCTTGTATGGGCTTTTCATGAACCTGTTCTTCTAAAAGTATTCATCTATTCTTGTGTTTCATGCTCTCGGGGTTTGCTTTAGTCCATATAAAGCTTTCTTCGCACGATAGATTGTGTCTTCATGTCCTTGTTTACTATCCAGGTGGTTGTTCGATGTAGAATTCTTCTTCTATAGGTAGCCATTAAGGAATGCTGACTTCACGTCCATCTGATAAATCTTCTATTTATTTTGTGCTGCAATTGCTATGAGAAGCCTTATAGTGTTAATTCTGGCAACCAGAGCAAATACTTCATCATAGTCCACTCTATATCTTTGCTTGTAGCCTTTTGCAACTAATCTTGCTTTGTATTTCTCCACTTTTCCTTCTTTATTGGTATTCGTCTTGTACACCCATTTGACTCCAATTGGACTATGTCCTTTTGGTAGGCTTATTAACTCCAAAGTGTCATTTCTTCTAATTGCTACAATTTCTTCATCCATTCTCTTCATCCATTTGACATCTTCAATTGCATCTTCATATGTTATTAGATCAAATTCTATCATTAAACAAAATAATAAATAATTAAGTGTTGTTTTTATGGGTTCTGTGACCTCATAAATATCATGTAAACTACACATTCTTACAAGTGCTTCCTCTGAGTTGATGCTACTGCTGTTGATTGGTGATGATGATGTTACAGGAGTTATTGCAACAGGACTTGGTAGAGGGCTTTGATTGTCACCTTGTTCTTGATTAATGAAGTAGTCGCCTTTGTTATCATTGAAAAATAATCTTTCAATATTTTTTCTTCTTCCTTTCATCTCCAGTAATCAGCTTCATCGAATTCTACATCTCTTACTGTTGTTGATTTGTAATGATGATGATGTTGTAAGAGTTGTGTAACACCCTGAAATTTGGGTTAGAAGTTTTGGGGTTTGTAGTGAGGGTCGGAGAGTATGTCAATCAATTGGGTTCATTTCTGCATTCTAATATCTTAGTGAGCTTGCTGGTTCAGTGGTGGGAGTGTGTTAGTTTATCTTTTGGGTTCTCGGTTCGAGTTCTCAAGTGTGTTAAAGAGGAATTGATTTTATTCTATTTTTGAATTACGTTTTGTTTAGTTTTAAAGTTTTAAAAACTTATTTATTTATATTTTATTTATTTCTTTAAACATTTCCAATTAATTTGAAAGATGAAGTTTTTCACGTTCTTTTCCATATTCCTTGTCACATTTTTTTTTAGCCTTCTTCTTCCTCCTCTAATTTGATCTTAAAACCTATGTTGAGGTTTCTTCATTTGGGGAATTTTGCTCTTTACACTGTTTTCAACATCATAACTTCAGAAATCTGGTACCGAATCCTTAGTTAAAATCGGTTGTGTGCAGTTGCGTTCGTTGGGATTTTTGAATCGGGTAAGTTTTGGTATGGGTTAATTACTTCTTTTTGGGTTTTAGATTAATTTGTAGTTGGTTCGTTGTAGTGATTTGGATTGATGTTAATTCAGTATGATTGGTTTGCTAGTTTTTGGAATCGGTGGAATCGAGACATTTCAGTCGTTTTCTTTAGGGGCTTTAGATCAAAATTAGGTGTATTTCTGAACCCTTAGTAATAAGGGATTTCTTTGCTGATGCTTATTCACGATTTTAGACTATTTTGGTGTGGTTTTGTGACCACATGGGTGACCACACGGGCGTGTGCCGCACATGGGTATTTCACACAGCCATGTGAAATTAGGAATTAGGGTTTTTTGGGCTAAATTTGGTGCCACACGGCCGTGTGGCTTTGATTTGAGGATTTTAGTCAATTTTCACAAGGGCGTGTGCCTTGGACACATGGCCGTGTCCCTTAGCCACACGGACGTGTGGGATTTCCACACGGTCGTGTCTGCTCTGCACACTATTTTGACAAATTTGGATAGAGAGTTACACAGGCTACTCACACGGTCATGTAACTAGGTCACACGGGTGTGTGTCTCCTCCACACGGGCGTATGTCTCTCCATATGAGTGTGTGTAGCTTGTACACGGGCATGTAGAACACCACATGTGCGTGTCAACCTCCACACAACCTAGGCATTTCCACACGGCCATGTGACCCTATTTCTCAAATTTTTGTACTAAGTCATAAACTGACCCGTTCAACTTTTCTGTGTATCTGGCTCTCTATTAGGCCTCTGTAAGTGTGTTAGGACTCTGTTTTTAGCTTAGGTTTGTGTGTATATTTACAATTATCGGGTCTATGTCAATTGTTTGTCAAGTATTAATATGACCTGATAAATGAGTTTGAGATGCTACTGGTTATCGTTTGTGAAAAGTGTACCAACACTATTGGTTCTGAAATTGTTCGTCTGAGTATGTGTAACCAGCTTCTATATGACTGTCTATAAGTTGTGTGCATTGTGCATTTGCATGAAAATTTTGGGATTTGGTTGTGAAGAGAAGGAAATTTGATTTGGCAGTTTTAACTTCAATACTTTTGTACAACAGTTTACTGCATTGTACTATACATATGGAAGCTCAATTGTATATTGTTATTTCAGTGGCATAGTTCCTCATTACGTGGTGTGTCGGGTGGATGAGCCTATTATGGTTCTATGTGGTGTGCAGGGTGAACGAGCCTTCTCTAGCCCTTATGTGGTGTGCAAGGTGGTTGAAGTGGTGTCCGGATGGTTGGGTGGGTTTTGACTTGTTGCATACGGTTTGCATTGAGAATATGTGTCTGATTATGATTCTTTTACTTGCTACACACATACTGCATCAGAATACATATTTGTTTATCTAAATGTTGGGATACTTGTGAAATGAATTATATCTACTAATAAGCTTAATCTTGCATGATTAAGCAACGTGTGTATTTGAAATATTGTAACCGTGATTTGTATGACCAATAGAATGTTTGTCTAACCGTTTGATTGAGATTTTTGTAGTTTGTCCATATACTGGTTTGATTCTTCGTCACTTGCTATTTACTTTTGGTTTTAGACTCACACTGAGCTCGTGTAGCTCACCCCTTAGTTTTCTCCCTTTCAGGTACTCTCGTGTTCTGTAGCTGGACTCGACATACCGGAGGTCTCATATGGGTTAGCTTTGAATTGAACAAACAAATTGTATCTTCAAATCTTAATTTTCGAATTGTTTTAGACTGTAATTAAGTAAAAGAACTGTGGTATGAATTTTATTTTGGACTGAATTTTAGAAACTACAGAATTATATTTTGGAATGTTTTTTCATGTGACTTAAATGTTCTGTTTTGAATCCTAAATGATTAAATGGTTTAGTTTAAGCTCAAAAAACTGTGTTTGTAATGAAATGTAAACAATTTGTTTTGTAAAATTGCTTTTAGATCACTTCGATGGTCAATGTGACCTCCGAGATTCGCTCGAAACTTATAGGCCGAGTTTTGGGGTGTTGCAAGTTGTTGCGACAGGACCTAGTGGAGGGCTTTGATTGTAGCCTTATTCTAGATTGATAAAGTGGTCGTCTTTTTTATCACTGAAAAATAATCTTTCAATTTTCTTTTCTTTTTCGCTCCATCTCCAGTAATCATCTTCATTGAATTCTACATCTCTTACTGCTGTTGATTGGTGATGATGATGTTGTAGGAGTTGTTGCAACAGGACTTGGTGGAGGGCTTTGATTGTCACCTTATTCTTGATTGATGAAGTCGTCGTCTTTGTTATCACTGAAAAATAATCTTCCAATTTTCTTTTCTTCTTTGCTCCATCTCCGATAATCAACTTCATCGAATTCTGCATCTCTTGAAATAATAACTTTTTTGGTGAGAGGATTGTATAGCCTATATGCCCTGCTTCTTTTTTCATAACCAATGAAAACACATTTCACTTTTTTGTCATCGAGCTTGTTTCTTGTCTAGTCAGGAACATGAGCATATGTGATGCATCCAAAAATCTTAAAATGTCCAATTTTTGGATTTTGATTGCTCTAAGCTTCATTTACGTCTTATATTTCACACTATTTTTTGGACACCGGTTCAACAAATAAACAGCACATGGAATAGTTCCAACCCAAAATGTTTGTGGTAAATGCTTACCTTTAACCATGCTTCTTGCCATATCAAGAATAGTGTGGTTCTTTCTTTCAACGACTCCATTTTATTGTTGTGTGTACGCAGTTGTCAACTAGTGAATAATTTCGTGCTCATTGCAGAAGCTTTCAAATAGCTTTGAAGTATACTCACCGCCTCTATCAGTTCTGAGTATCCTAATATAATGTCCAAGGCTGATGATGTTGCTTTTCAAAGCTGGTATGTAATAAACATCTGATATGTACTTCTTCTCTCCGTTCTTTTTTGTAATGGTAACTTTGCCTTTACCTCTGACTATGGTGTGCAATTCATCTCCAAATGTTATTTGTCCATGAATATTCTCGTCCAGCTCTAAAAATAGGTTCTTTCAGCCACACATGTGATTGCTGGCACAATTATCAATATACCAAATACTTTTACGTGATTTTTCATTTTCTTTATAAGTGAGGAATACACTGGATTCCACGTTTTCTTCTTCTTTAGTTGCTCCCACATGATTTCTCTCTTCCACCTTGGGAGTTGATCTACACTCATAACTGAAATGGTCATGTTTATTACAATTATAACATTGTATCTGGGATTTATTTCCTTATTGAAATCTACCTTTTCCTTGACCTCGACGTTGGCCTCGAACTCCTCGTCCACGAATCAATTTATGATATTCTTCACTTGTTTGGCCTCTACCATATGATTGATTGCCTCGTCCACGTGTCCCTCGTCCACCTCTATTTCCACCTCTATATCCTCCATGATTGCTTGTACATTGTCCACAACTATTGCTAGCTCCACTTTCATTGAAGGACAACTTGCTTTGCAAGACTTGCTCCAAATGTAACACCCTTTACCCGTATCCGACGTAGGGATAGGGTACGAGGCGTTACCTATCTTAAATACATGTAAACATACATTTTCGAGTAGTAAAAGTTCGTTTAATTTTTAAAACTTTTCAAACTTTGCCTTAAAGTCCCTAATATGGACCTACGAGGCCCAAAACACACTTTGATAATGGTTCAGGACTACCGTGCACTTTAAAAAAACTTTAGAATATATCATTGAAATCAGGGGCACACGCCCGTGTGGAAGAGTGACACGTCCATGTGACCTCTTAACATGGCCATGCTGAAGGGCCGTGTAGCTCACACTACCTGAGCATATTGGGACACGCCCGTGTCCCAAACCTGTGTGCAAAAACCTTGACTTTCTGTTTCTGACGTCATCAACCCTTTAGGTCACATGGCCAAGGCACACACCCATGTGCTAGGCCGTGTGGTGAATTTAATTTCACAATTAAGGTGCAGGGAACACACGACCCGACCACATGCCCATGGGGCAGACCGTGTGTCACACACGGCCTTCACACATGCCCGTGTGGACAGAAACAAGGCTATTTACCAAGCCTTTTGCCACCCTTACTTGCACCAACATACACAACATCAAGTAACACCCATCCACGCATAATACATGACGAATTCACTACAACTAAGACATTTACACAACATGGCCACTTCACTTCATTCACATGCAACGCTTATCACATTCTTTATCAACTCAATCATACAACTTGCTCAATCATGCATTAACATACCATATGCTCAACCATGCAAATTTTTACATTCATGAAAAACATCATTATATGCATATAACAATAACAATTATTAGCCATCATCCATGGCCTTATACAAAATGATCTATCAAATAGCATAGGCCGACATTTAGCAAATTCAGCTATGACACTTAACAACATAATTAAATCTCCTACACATGCCACAACTCAATACTTGAATTCAACAATACTCGAAGTGATAGCTTGATAGTGTGATGGTATCTCTGACATTCTCCAACCCGAGCTAGCCCGAGGAAATTATAAACATCGAAAATAGATAGAGTAAGCTATAAAGCTTAGTAAGTACATATGTAAATAATAAGCAATTGATTACCATGCTTTTAACAATTCTTATTATAAGCTCTCAAGATAATACCATCATTATTGCATAAAATTTCACAATTCATTTATGTTCATCTTGAGCCGTATACTCAAGTTACAGTCACTAAATTATTTTTATTCGGAGCTATGGAACTCCAAATTAATATCTGCTAATTATCCCTAAAACTAGACTCATATATCTTCTTACCATAAGATTTCTAGAATTTTTGGTTCAGCCAATCAATACAGTTTATTCTTTAAAGTCTCCCCTGTTTTGATGTCTAACAGTTTCGACCCCTTTTCACTTAAAATTTATTTTCTCATTTTAAAAAACTCGAATTATGTTTCTATTTATTTCTCTTGAAAATAGACTAATTAATAAATTCAAGAATATAAATTTTATCCCTTGATTATTTTTTTACAATTTTTAATGAATTTCTCAAGTCAGAACAGGGGATTCCAAAATCATTCTGACCCTCTCTCACTAAAATCCAAATATCTCACTAGATGGAATTATTTTGCTTATTTTGTTTCTTTTATGTAGAAATATACTCCATAATCTTTAATTTCATATCCAATTCAACCTATAATTAAATTTCCACAAATTTTGGTGATTTTTCAAAGTTATACAACTGCTGCTGTCCAAAACTGTTTTATTACTAATTTTACTCTTTCATGATTGCTTTGTATTAACATCCATTTAACCATACATAACACCAAAGCATATCCTTAACTCGCCATTCAATAGCTAGTCATTATCGAATATTTACATGCCATTCATTTTCCCCTTTAACCTATACATTAACAACAAAACTTAAACTTATCATGTCTCAATTTAATTTGGCCTAAAAGCCTCACACATGGTCATCAATGAAATTTACCACCTATTTATACATCATAAGTATAGAACTATCATCACAAGGTCATCACAAGATCATTTTCATAGGTATGACTTAATCATTTACATTTTACCAATGTCCCATATACATCGATTTCAGTACTCATGAATTTTGCGTACATACATGTACCCTTTCAACATGATCATACTTTGTCATTTCTTTGACATCATCTTTGGGTTCACCCGTTGAACCTCTTGGGATACTAAGGATACTCGTACATGATGTATCGTACCAATGCCATGTCCCAGACATGGTCTTACACTGGCTCTCATATTGTGGCCGATGCCATATCTGTAACAGCCCGATTTAGGGCCTAGCCGGAGTAGTGGTGCGAGACCAAGAATCTGAAGTGAAATTATGAGTTTTTAAAGTTTATATTATGTTTTCATGCTAGTATAAAAGTTTCATGAAGCAATTTTATTAAATTGAGGTTGATTGGTCCAAAAAGGACTAAATTGCAAAAGTTGTAAAATTTGAGTTTCTAGAAGCTTTTTGTATGAAATAGCTTTAGAATATGAATTATGAGCCTTTAAGTAACAATTTGCCCAAAATTTAATTTTTAGTGATAAGGGCATTTTGGTCATTTGGTCTAATTAGTAATTAAAATAGGGAAAAGATGATAAAAATCTCATCATATTCTTCCCCCATTGCCGAAAACTGAAGGAAGCCATAGCTAGGGTTCTTCAATTTTTCAAGCTTGCTAGTAAGTGCTCCTAAGCCCGGTTTTTGATATTATTCGTATTTTTAAAGTCCCGGTAGCATGAGTAAGCTATTTTTTTTAGCTATTTGATGAGCTAAGATGCATGTTTAAAAAAGTACCCATGAGTGACATGTATGCTAAAAGATGTTGTATGGGAGTTTATGAGAGTTTGATATTAGATAAACATCTTTTCTTTAATGAATTTCATGAAACATGATAGTATGGACCATTTTGTAAAAGTTATAAAAATTGGTCATACCTATTGGAAATAGAGAGAATTGATGATTGCTATATTAGAGAAAATGATTCAGCTAAGCATGTAGTTTAAGAAAGTTGCATGAAAATCATTTTACGAGCCTTGAGGCAAAAGTACAAATATGAGAAAGAATAGGGGCAAAATAGTAATTTTGCCAAATTATGAGTTATGAGTCAATTTAGTCAATGTGATTATTAAATGATCTATTTATGATTAAAGATCAAGAAAAACGAAGCCCGGATCGAAACCGAGGCAAGAACAAAGTCGAGGACTAAATTGCAAAACTACATACATTTTGTATATTGAGGTAAGTTTGTATGAGTTCTAATGAAACACCCCAAACCCGGCCCACGAGCCTTGACCGGATCCGGTATGTTCCTAAAGTAAAACGATTCAAAACTGGTTTGTATCTTTTGAAAATCCTTGAGTGATTTTGGGAGAAAACTCGAATTGGGTTGGGCTCAAGTTGGAAACTAGTTTATTTTTGAAATATAAGTTTTTATAAAAATTCCATTGTTAAGTTTCAAAACTTTAAGTTAGAAGATATGCCGAATTTGTTTTAGGTCTTATCTTTAAATGGGAAATCAGTTTCTTTTAGGTGTCAAAACGTTTAGAGTTCATTCTTAAATAAAATTTACTTCATCTTTAATTTGATAAAAATTTCGTATCAGAAGAAAATAATTAAAAATGCATGCATAAACAGTTTATAACTATGGGCTTATTACAACAAAACCCGAAATAAATTCAAAAATACTTAAAATATAAAAAGTCCAAATTAAAAATAAAGTCCCGAACTGAGCATGGTCACCACTAAGCTCCTGCCGACCCGGCCCATCACTGATCGTCACCTGAAAAATATTCCCACAACGGGGTGAGTCAAATAGACTCAGTGTGTATAACCAACACTAAGTCCCAAACGATTTAGGCATACAACATATCATACATATACATGTAGCAATCTATGATTAGTGATGCAATCTCGAACCCAAACCTAAATGCCATCCGCTACACATCACCCGTACCAACCTGCACACCGTGGGGACTACTAAGTCAACCCTCCATCCGCTACACATCATCAAGAAGGCGATCATTTGCGATCGGCGTGCTCATCGCCCTTATATATTGTGGCATAGCCACCAGATAACATTTTGTGTCAAGAGAAACCACATTCAGATAATGTGACCGAAGTCACCATATTCAGATACCGTGACATAAGTCACCACATTCACTTCCCCGTTCATAATTACCCATATGCCCCATGCCATACAAATATGCATTAACCATGTCATATCCCTCATTCACATTCTTATAGTTTCACATATGTGCCATGACAGATCACATTATAATCCTAGTAGGAGTAGGAAAACGTACCTGAGTACTTTGTACCATTGCATGGTACCTTAGCCATATTATTCACATTCTTATTAACATATTTAAGAAAACATAACCATAAATCTATCGAGAAATAGTGTGGGGTACACACCTGTATACTTATCGAGTTCACTCCAAATCCTGAAAACCCGATCTACTGATTTAGACCTCAAGTTCCTACATTTGGTCAATCACTTAAGGTTTAGCAAAAGCCTATTCGGCTATATGATCAAATCGCGAAAGATTATTGCACCCAAAACTCTTACCTTGTTGCCGATTTGATTACTAATCAAATCCCGAAACGTTGTAATCCTTCTTCCTTGTAATCGGCTAACACTAGATCAATTGACTCGGTCAATTTTTGGCTTTTAAGTAAATAAGAAATAGATCCTAATCATTAAATAGGCCTTGGCCGAAAGTACATGTACACTTACCTTACGATTTTTAAAACCCGAAACTGGTCTCCTGGCTATGAAGATGTCGAATCCTACAGAGTTCATGTTAGATCCAATTCTAACATCCAAATAAGTGGCCTTCGGCCTAATCTCACACCTCACTTACCTTAGATCAGAAATCCCGAGGGTCTTCCCCTTGTAGTCGACAGTCACAAAATCCCGAAACTTTTCTTCCAAATTTCGGCAACAAGAATATTGATGGGATTAGTTCTAGATTTCGACAAATCTAAAGAAAAGAATGGAAATCAAATGACATTTGGTCTTTACCTTCTCTATAGGAATCGACAGCACCTTGCCTAACACCTCAGAGGGATTCGGCTTTGAAGAACACTAGGGAGATTCGGCTTTTGATTAAGTTGGAGAAAGAAGAAGAGAAAAGATCAATTTCGGCAATGGGGAGTAATAAAGTTTCGGCTTTGGATGTTATGAAGGAATCGGTTATGACTGCTTGTGTTTTCGGCTTTTGACCAAATAAGAGAGAAAGAGAAGAGTGGCTAAAGAATTCAGCAGAGGAAAAGAAAGAATGAAGAATAGCCACCCTTTTCCCCTTTCTGCCGAAATTAGTCTACCTAGAGACCCTTATTCGGCCAACTCTCCCTATTCTGATAGCTTTATCTCTCAATTATCACCTTATTCAAATTAATAAAATTAACCCAACATTTATCCCCTATCTTAATTAATTATCACCATTTATCTCTAAAAAATAAAAGGATTAAAGCTCCTAAAATTTAGCCTTAGTACCGTCCCTTGCTGCTCATCTCTGCTGCAAAATAAAACCTTTATTTTGCTTCCCTTGTAGCTCGAACCTAGGCCTCCCTGACACTCTTTGTGGTGTCACTTACTGGGCTTTCAGTGGCGCCTTCTTGCCACTTTTCCAAGCCCATTTTTGTGTTACATTTCACCTACAATTTCCCTTAAGGCCTATCAGGCTTAGCTTCCCTTTTTAAACTTGAAATCTAATAATTTCTAAGGCATTTGCCTACACTCTAGGGTTCTCCAAAAATTTATAAGACACATTCACATACACATACACATGCTTTCACACATATACAATCAAAAATGCATAAGCCCGAAATCCAGGATATTACATTTAAGTTTTATGATTTTATCATTTAATTGCTTAGTATAATATACATTGTTATCATGAATGGTTTAATGTTGTGTTAAACAAAGAAGTCAATAAGATTAAACAAGAAAAAGTCCCGATTGAAGATGAATTACCCAGGAGATACGGTCTATTACATGAGATAAGAAAGTCCGTATAAGACCAAGCCAAGGCATGGCATCGGCAATCAAGCAAGTTATCATGTAAGCCAAAGGACTCAAGATTGGCATTGATCAAGTTATCAAGCAAGTTATCATGTAAGCCCAAGGACTCAAGCTTGGCATTGATCAAGTTATCAAGCAAGTTATCATGTAAGTCCAAGGACTCAAGCTTGGCATTGAATAAGTTATCATGTAAGACCAAGGCAAGCTTGGCATTGATTCAAGAAGAGGTCTTCCATATAAGTCCATATCTAGAGTATGGCATTGACATGTAGTACATGACCAGAGATCTAGTATGCTCGGTAGTTCATGGAAATTCATCGGGCAAATGAGTAAGCTAAAATGTGAAACAAGAATGTAAAGAAAGCATAGCTATTACCAAGTTGAAATTGGATATTATTCATGTTATGAATGATAAGTTAGAAGACACATTTATTTGGTTTAAGTATGCTGATCAATGTGATCAAGTGATACAGGTATCTTGTTACCTTACAAGTATGAGATTAATGGGTACTATGAGACAAGTAAGAATCATGTATGAGTAAGTAAGCTTTATAAATGAGATAATGATACCATTCTTATGTCAAATGGTTTATCTGAAGCAAGTTATTTATTACGTGTTATTCATGCAAACTTACTAAGCTAAATGTTTACGTCTTTGATTGTTTCTTTCTATGTAGTCCCGCCAAGCTAATTTGTGGATCATTGGAGTCGGAGCTCGTAGCACACTATCGACCCTTATTTTGGTATAGCCAAATTATATTACTAAGTATGGCATGTATAGAAATCATTCATTTTGAGAACATGTTTTGTGTAATGCCATTGTATAGGCTATCAAGTTTATTATTCTTTTGTATATGGCTAAGTGATTGGCCAAACTTGTTTAAGTTGTTTGTATATAGATATTAATGAAATACATAGTATTATTCATGAAAATTGTTACTAATGAATTGTATTGTTTTGAGTTGGGTTGGTCTTAATTTCAGGGAGCCAAATGGCTTGGTAAATAGCCTCTAGTTGCCTACACGGTTAGACACATGGGTGTGTGTCTAGACCGTGTTAACCCTGCACCTTAATGTTTTAAATAAAATTAGACCACGGTCATTTTACATGGCCGTGTGTAAAGACCGTGTAGGACACACTTTCAAAGCATGGGCGTGTGCTCAGGCCGTGTGGTTGAAGTCAGTATATGACCTAAAAGTACACGGCCTCGACACGAGCGTGCTTGGTGGCCGTGGTGGGGAAGTCAGTATATGACCTAAAAGTACACGGCCATGGCACACGGGCGTGCCTAATGGCCGTGTAGGTATAGTTAGTATAAACGAGGATGTATATACGGGGGTGTCTAGAAGCCGTGGAGGGCACACAGTCTCCTCCCACGGGCGTGTCTCCCTTGTATTTTAGAAAAGTTTCAAATTTTCATGGAATTTCATATGTGTTTCAGTTTAGTCCCGACTCGACTAATAAGTATGATTAAGGTCTCGAGGACCCTTTTAAAGGACATTAAGGCTGAGAATGATGATTGAATGTATGATTTCGTTTGTGAATGTTTCCGATCTGTCCGGTAACGCTCCTAACCTTAATCCAGCGACAGACTCGGGATAGGGGTGTTACAATATCCTAGACATGGTCTTACACTAGCACACATATCAATGCTGATGCCATGTCCCAGACATGGTCTTACACTGGCTCTCATATTGTGGCCGATGCCATGTCCCAGACATGGTCTTACTCTAGCACACATGTCAATGTCGATGCCATGTCCCAGATATAGTCTTACACTAGCTCTAATATTGTGGCCGATGCCATGTCCCAGACATGGTCTTACACTAGCACACATATCAATGCCGATGCCATGTCCCAAACATGGTCTTATACTGGCACACATATTACCATGGTCCAACTATGGTCTTTACCGTCAATTCATCACATATCGAAATTCGATCATACTCTGCCCTGCATTTCTCTTAATTTGATCTTTCAATACAATCTCGTAATTTTTATATTATTCATGATCCAATAATAACATATGAAATAACACAGGGTATCGGTTAAACATTTAAATATATCAAATTTAATACTTATTAACATACGAACTTACCTCGGTATGAAACGACGGAATAAGTCAATTACTCGATTATCTTGCTTTTCCCCCGATCTAATTCTGAATCTCATCTTCCTTGATCTATAACAACACATTTAATTTATTTATTCATCATGCTACTCAAATTAGCCCAATTTCACATTTTTGGTAAAATTATATTTTTACCCCTAAATTTTGTTATATCTATACTTTTGCCCCTAGGCTTATTAATTGAAATGTGTTCAATTTATTTACTACCCATGCATATCTGAACCTTTTTCATGCTTATAGAAGCCCACATTTTCCATTATTTCACACCTTTACCACCTATTTTACAACTTTTACAAAATGGTCCATTTTAGGTGTTTTCTTGAAAATCACTTAACAATAATTGTTTATTTAACAACCAAGATTCATTTTCTTCCATAAAAATGCAGCAAATAACATGAATATTCTCATGGAAAAACCCTATACTTTCAACCATTTTGCAATATAGTCCCCTCATTAGCTAGATTAAGCTACAAGGGTTCCAAAATACAAAAATAATCAAAATGACCATCAAAATCACTTACTTGTAAGGGTTAGAAGTTGCTGAAAATTTCAAGCTTCCATGGCCATTTCCTTGGATAAGAATCGGTGGAGAAGAAAGAGAAATAAAAAGATGGTAGCTTTTGCTATTTTGTCTTATTATACCTATTAACTTATTTACTAATTTAACCTCTTAATAACTTCACCAAATCCACCTACTACATGTCCATCTTTGTCTCCTCACTTTTCTATTGGTATAATTACCATGCAAGTGCTCATACTTTTCAATTCTATAGCTATTTAGTGCCTTTATCAATTAGACCTCAAGTTGTGCACCTTACGCGATTTAGTCCTTTTTGTCAAATTGAGCACTCAAACGAGAAAATATCTTTATGAAAATTTCACACAACTTTAGTATCATACTGTAGACATCAAAATAATAATAAAATAAATTTTTTGATGTCGGATTTGTGGTCCCACAACCACTGTTCTGACTAGGTCCAAAATCAGGATGTTACACCAAATTTTCAGTATCATCATTTTTCTTCATTTTGTGCTCATGGGCTTGGAGGGAACCCACAAGTTCATCGATTGATATTTGTGACAAATCTTTTGACTCTTCAATTGCAACGACCACATAATCAAATTTGCATGTTAACGATAGCAAAATTTTTTCCATTACTTTAACATCATCAAGTGTTTCTCCATTCCTTTTCATTTCATTTACCACCGCTTTCACTCGAATGACATAATCATCAACACTTTCTAAAGGTTTCATTTTCAATGTCTCAAATTCGGCTCTAAGGGTTTGTAAATGTGCCTTTTTGACCTTTTTGGCTCCTTGAAGGGATTTTTGCAAAATTGCCCACGTTTCTTTTGAGTCTCCGCATCTGAAGTTTTTTCAAAGGTTGATTCATTAACAACTTGAAAAATAAAGAACAATGCCCTATTATCCTTTTACGAGCTTCTTTCAATACTCTTTTTTCTCCGTTTGTCAAAGCCACTTCGACAGCTGCATTTTCGAGCTCGACATATCCTTCATTGACAACGTCCCAACAATCTTGATAACCGAGCAAAGCCTTTATTTGGATGCTCCAATTTCCATAATTTGTCTTTGTTAATTTTAGGATCTGCGGTTGAATCATGTTTGCCATTGAGACATTGACACAAACCTGGTTCAGATACCATTTGTTGGAAGTATAATGAAAAGAAAAACTTAAATACTATTTTTTTTATTACACACAAATAAAACACAATACTAATATATTTTTCTCTCTCTATGCTATCTGCTGCTAGTTTTCTTTTTCAATTCACTCACAACACTTTTTCTTTCATTTTACTATCAAGTGTCACTAACATTTCAACATCTATTATACTAACCCATGAACTATATTTATAATCTTATTAAACCGACTTAAACTTCAGCACTTCTTGCCGCCTAAGACAATTCAAACCATTTATGCCATTATTATCTTTATCCTTTGATTTTTCATGAAACTTCCAACATGATAATGCTTATCCTTTAACAGGCCAATTTGTAAAGTTCAGCCACTTTGCAATAGATTTTAAAGCCACGTTTCTATAAGGTTGGAAGCCAATTTGAATAGCAATTCTTTGCTACAATTTTTATGCCGACTTTGAAAGTTGGTTTGATTTCTAACACGATTGAAGGGAAATACGATCTCAATAAGTGATGTAAACTTCATCGTAACTCATGAGACATCATGCAATATGTGGAGGGAGATGAGCCAAGCAATCTCATATTTTGTAGGAAATTTTCCTGCACTAAAAGAAACCAAAATATAGAAAAATAATGGTAGTAGTCCATCTAAAAGGGCTAAAGGGGATGCTCTTCCTCTTTTCCCTACAGAACCTACAATTCTGGCATTGAATCATGATGGCTGAAATAGTGTGCCGATAGGACGGGCTATAAAAGTTGTTCCACATAACTCTCGATTAGTAATCGAATCGGCCTATCAGCAAATAAATGCACTTTTAATACAGATAGTTTGTATCTAATAAGACTTACCTAACAACAAATTATATTCTTAGTACTATCAAATACTTGATGTTTTTGTATTTGTAAATCGTATATGTCAACAACATGTACATAGGCAAACATAAGGTTGAAGAAGAGTGAAATTTGCTCATTTGTAACCATGATTTATTCTATGACTTTTTTTATAAACAAGCTTTTCTATAAGCAGTAAATTTTAGTTACATTTGAAAATCATTTAAATAAATAAATAACCACAACAAAAGAGGTCAATGCTACATTACTTCTTGCATCCCCGGTATATTGCACGGTTGTATATTTGTTCCATCCCCTACACGAATATTAACAATTTGTGGATACTTGGGTCCCTTCACTTTATCAAGGGTTAACAATTTTCTGCCAACTTCTAAAATAGTTGCATCATCCATGCCAAGCTCTAGTCTTCCCTCCATTCTCATCTCGAAGGTCTTTATGTTTTTACCGCTATATGAAATACAAAAAATTTATAACTTTTTTTATAATTTTTAAAATTCCTTTTTTTTACAATTTCTACAATATATGTTTTAAAATTTAATTTTTTTTAATAATTTTTAGATTTTTTAAAATTTTATATTAATTTTTAAATAATTTAGTTAATGACCTGTAACAATCTTATAGTGTCACATCAGCACCACTTATCATCTATATACTATTTGATCATGTGCAAATATATATGAAATTAGTTATTAAAAAAGTTTTAATAAATAAAAAATAAAATTCATAAAAATATAAAATGTTTTAGATATATGATTTTTTAGACATATTAAAATGACTATAAAAATTAAACATAAATTAATAAAAATATCAAAATTAGTTCTATGGATTGCTTTCCTAGCGTACAATTTGTTGAAAAGTATATTATTAGGTTAAAATATGTTATAGGTTCCTGTAATCTTCACATATTTAAGATTTAGTCTCTATAATTTTATTTTCAAGAATTTATATAACACCCCTCACCCATGTTGATGATTAGTACAGATGGGAGATGCCACCGGAGCATATACGAGCAAGAATTCTTGAATTTATTTAAGATTTGAAACTAAAACATTTTTATAAAATCACTAAAGCAAGTTCTAGGCAATTAAAAGGCTTTAGAAACAATTTGAATTCGTTTAAAATTGGTTCAGAGTTGATCAGAAGCGACCATAACTCAAAACAAACTCTGGAAAGCCTAAACAACCCAAAACAATGCAGTGGTTTCCCCAAGCACTGTGGTATCGATACAACTCCCCAATTATTCCGATATAAGTCTTTGCCACTATATATTTTTGTAGTCCGTCTCACTTGTTTCGATATCACAAGTTTAAAACTTGGACAAAAGAGACTCAAAAATCAAGTTTAAAACTGTTGAATTATGGCTAATTATGCTCGTTAAAATTTAATTCCTTAGTGATTTAGTTCAAACTAATGTTTAGTTTATGCACTGGCATTTACTCAATAGGTTATAGTCCTTATGTTAACCACCACTTATAGTCCTCAGCAAAATGGTGTTTGTGAAAGAAAAAAATATAGAACATTGATGAATATGGCCAAGTATTTGATGTTTCAGAGGAATCTGCCTAGAGTTTCTTAACATAAGTTATAAATACCTTTGTGTATTTACTCAATAGGCTACCAACTAAAGCTGTGAAAGGGAAAAGACCCTTTGAAGCTTAGTTTGGATTCAAGCCTTCAATGTCACATTTGAAGATATTTGGATGCATATGCTATGCTCTCATTTTAGCTGTCAAACGAAATAAGTTGGAAAAAAATTCATAGTCTGGTATCTTTGTTGGTTATAACATTAACAAGAAATCTTATAGGATCTTTGATCCTTTTACCAAGAAGGTGTTTGTGAGCAGAGACGTGAAGTTAAATTAAAATGTTGCATGAAATTGAAGTACATAAAAAATTGAGTTATTTGAGGAAGGTTAGCATGAATCAAATATGTTGCGTGGTGAAATTGAGGTTCATGAGATTGAAGAGTATGATGATTATCATATAAGAGGCACTCGACCTATCTCAGAGGTCTATGATAGGTGTGATGCTACAACCTTCAAACATGCCAACTATGAGAAAGCTGCAAAGGTAAATGGATGGAAAAAAACCATGTAGGCAGAGATGTCTATGATTCATAAAAATCAAACTTGGGAGCTAGTTAATATACCAACTCATAAGAAATTTATTGGTGTAAAATGGGTGTTTCAAACCAAAATTTTGATGATCTTGTAAACAGGTTGAAAGCAAGGCTAGTGGTACAAGGGTTCAGTCAGCAATATAGTGTGGACTACTCTGAGACTGTTACACCAATAGCAAGGTTGAATAGCATCAGATTGCTTCTAGCTTTGGCAACTCAAATGGAGTGGAAAGTACATCAGCTTGATGTTAAACCAGCCTTTCTGAATAGCTTCTTAAATAAAGAAATCTATGTTGAGCAGTCATGAGTATTCATAGTTAATGGTAATGAATCAAAGGTATACAAGTTTAAAAAGACCTTTTATAGCCTGAAACAAGCTCCTAGAGTCTGGTGTGAAAAAAATTGATAAGCATTTTGAGTTTAGGGTTCGAAAGAAGAGACCTTATTGATTGTTACTTTGTATGTGTATGATTTGTTGGTTATTGGCAACAGCAATAAGTTGTTGTTTGAGTTCAACAAATAGATGGAAAATGTGTTTGAGATGTCTAATGAGATGACATACTTTCTTAGTATGGAAGTATCATAGTCATAACAAGGGATCTTCATAAGTTAGAAAAGCTTTGTTTTGAAGATCTTGAAGAATTTTTGCAAGGAGAATTGCAAGTCAGCAAGTACTTTAGTAAAAGCAACAGAGATATTTTATGACAATCAATATGTTGTTGTAATTGCAAAGAACCATGTCTTTCATTACAAGACAAAGCATTTTAAGATCAAATACCATTTTGTGAGAGAAGTGGAGAAAATGAATGAGGTGAAATTGGTTCATTGTAGTTCTAAAAATTAGTTAGTTGATATCTTAACTAAGCCCTTTGGTGCAATCAAATTCGAGAGTCTAATGAAGAAAATTGGTGTTTGCAACATAGAAGCCAATGAGTAGTGTTGAACTATGGCTGACTATACTGGTTACAATTTAATTCCTTAGTGATTTAGTTAAAACTAATGTTTAGTTTATGCATTGACATTTACAAGTGTTGATTGACATGTCTTGTTGATTCACTTAGTGTACAAGTTACTTATTTTTTGTAAGTTTCAGTAAGTGTAGTGTTAGTAGTTAGTGTTTGGTGAATTTTTTATTTAAAAGATGTAATGTTTTTTATATTAAAATAGTATGAGATGAGAACTTATTTGTATTAATTTCTTCATGTTCTTTCTTTTACTCTATTAGAAACATTAACAAAAACAATGTAATCATCCTCCAAAACACCTCCAAACTTAGAAATCATAGAACATGCTTAAAGAACGACCTTATACATTAAAAATTCCCCCACAAGTCATGCTCAAACTAAATCGTCTTTCATCAAATATTTCATAGGTGAAGATTATCATGTCTAATAACTTATTACACAAAAAAAAATGTGAAATCAAATTTGACAAACTTAAAGGATCGTTTGATGTGACACCAATGTTGATTCACTAGTTAAAGACACGATCACATTATGGAAATTGCCTAAAAATTCACAACTAAATTCTTCATAATCTAGAGATATCCAAGTATAGAATTATCTAACTTATGATAGTGGAAAGTTGTTTAAACAAATAATGGTGAAAAGCCATATTTTTCTACTTGTTACATTGTTTATATATATATATTCTTTAAGTGGCTGAAGCAATTATATATATTGATACAATGCCTAAACTACCCATAACCTCTTCCCAACTCTTAAAAAGGAAGATAAACATGCTTCAACATGCTCAAACCCACATCTTCTTAAACTGGCAACAATATTGATGCCAACCAAGCTAAGACTCAGTCAACGAAGTAGATATATATTAAAGAGGAAAACTTCATTTTCTCTATAAACTACCCATGGTAGTTTCTCCTAGGCGTAACTACCTTTAATAATATTAATTGGGTTCGGGTACTAACCCATTATGGGCGGACTCAATCCAATATTTCAAATAATAAATCATGAAGAATATAATAGAACTTCATAATATCATTGAAAAAAAGTTTCATGCTCATAAAATCAAAGATCAAAACAAAGGAGAGCTATATGCATGCATGCAAAAGGAGTATTCAACAATCTAATGTTTAAAAGTATCAAAAAAGCGTCCAAACTCAATGGAACGTAACAAATTCTTCAAGAACTAAATGGTATATGAAACTAACATATTTATACATGTAAACACTCTAAGTACATGCAACAAGTTACAAATATGCTACCTTCATACTCTTACTAGTCTTGAAGATAGTGTGGTGTTCCGAGTTCAGTAGGGCTTCAAGAATCCAAAAGACGATAATCCACGCATAAAAAAATAGTGTGTAAGCATAACAAATGTTTAGTAAGGTCAAATTGAAATCACTATACAGACCTTTCCTTGAAGAAGAAATCAACCACAAGCTCAACAAAATCATCTTATATATACATTTCATGATAACATAGCAAGATAGAAACATATAATTTAACTAATCATTATAACACATAAATATGCAACAAGTATAACCACCAAACATTCATAATTTCACATAGTTATAACTCAAAGGTTTATATCCAATATTCTCCTTCCATATCAAGATAAGACAAATTTAAAAAAATTATTAAGATTATAATACTTTACATGCATATATGTATTTTCTTTATTAGTTTTTTTTATCAAGTTTTGGATTAGCACCCACTGCAATCTCAATAAAATAGGATTTGAACACTACGGAAAGTCTGCATTCACCATATGAACATCGAGGTGCTATGCCCAAATGCAACAAAACTCGAAGTATATCATGAGATGCTTCAAAAAGGTAGTATATCCCTGGTGGTCCACATAACATGCCAAACCAAGAGGTAACACATCGGAACATTAGGTATCAAATACATAACTTTGAACCCCACATAACACCAATACAAAACTCTAATAAATATCACATATAAGACCCTAATTAGCATGCCAACCATACCTAACCTTCCTAGCAAATTTACATGGGCTTAAGAACGATTCAAGAAATAACCATAATTTCTTTTTCCATGTCAATAACCATCCAAAGATAAATCATCAATACAATTCATGTTAATAAGAGGATCGTTAGCCCTCCCTTGAAGATGTATCATCTTTCACATTATTTTTATCTTATTTTTCTTATTTTCATGTCTAAACCTCAGTTTCTTATCAATGTATCATACATAATTTAACATATTCATAATTCAATCTTTATGATCACTTTATAATTATACTTTCTAAGTTTAATATCATCATTAACCATATTCATAGCGAGCATAAAACATAAAATTTTCCATATAACCTTACTCATATAATGTTGAGCACATTTAACACATTTATAATACCTATAAACATATTTAATATACATGTTAACACACAGAGGTAAGACAGTATAGTAAGTTTCATGAGAACTTACATTTCCAATCACAAAATAGGAGAGTGGTTCATCTAATGGCCTTCACTCCAAAATCTTTTCTTTTCCTTTGCTAGAGCCCTCTCTAACAATTACTTTCTCAAAACCTCAACTTTCTCACAATAGATTAGTTTCTCACTATAATATCATAAAACCTAGGTGAAAGAGTGATGAAGATGATGATGATGAGATAGGGCTCAAATATGGTTTTTATGAAGATTTTTTAGGAAATAAAAAGAGAAAAAATGGAAGCTTCTTCTTCTTTCTGGTAATGGTCAGTAGCTAGTGGCTAATATGGGGGTTCTTTTCACTTTTTATTTGAGTTATTGTATTTAAATGTAATGCCCTGAATTTTGGGCCTAGATCTATTGGGCTTTGGGTCTCATAATTTTTTTTAAGTAAGAAAATGACAAATGACATGTTGGCTTTAAGGGTCTAATAAACTTGGAGTGTCTAGAGGTCTTGAGGAAGTTCTGGGTTCAAACTTTGAAGAGAAGGAATTTTTAATTAATTATTAAAGGAACCAAGGCGGTGAGTAGATGGGCTTTTGAATAAAAATAGGGAAAAATGGCATCAAAAAGCCTTGTGGTGGAGTGGCTAAGTGACGCCACTTAAGGTATAGGAAGGTGGCGTTATGAGCTAGCAAGGAGATCCTAGGTTCAAATCCTAGCTTAGTATTTTTTTTAAGAGTTTAATATTGGCCTTTTAGAAGGTTGGAAGTGGTGTGATGATGGACTCTAAGGAGAGTGATCAGAAGAGAAATTTTAGGAAAAGGATTGGGAAGTTATCAGGAAGAAAATAAGGAGATGAGATGGGGAAGAGTTGGAGCCGATTGGGACTTTGGGGGTCGGTTTTGTGTATAAATAGGGGTGCCGAATTCCCTCTGTGCTATTTCAGCAATTGGAATTCCCTTTTTGCTATTTCGGCAACTATAGTGCTCTGCCGAATTCTCCTTCACTTTTTCTATTCTAAACCTCACCTCTTACTTATATGTTTTCTTTTCTTCTCTCCTAAAGCCTTAAATCGAATATCATTCTATTCTTTCCCCATTTCTTGTGTCGTCCTACCTTCATCTCAATTATTGGGGACCGAATATTCGTGACTTCAAAAGCCGAAAACCTTTGCTCTTGGAGCCTATTTCTTCATCGCCCCAAACCTTGTGCCGAATACTCTAGTGACTGAATCTCTATCGTGCTGTCATCATTCCTTTGATTTTTGATGGATCGGGTCTTGGAAAAATCGAAATCAAGCTTGGATCTACAAGTCTCTGCAGAAAAGCTATCCATACGTTTCGGCTTTTGGGTAAGTGTTCTTGATTTTGGGATAAGTTGGTCGAATAGTCTATAGTAAGGGAAAGGGTGACTCAAGTGGACACAAGTCACCTATTATTTTGTCTTTAACAATTAAGATTGATGCAGATCTAAGAGATATTATTGAGTAGTAGCTAAGGAAGGGCTATTAGGACTGGTGGCACACAGTAAGGTTATGGTAATGCTTTGGTTTTTGCTAAATATTGTGGTTAAGTGTGTGATTTATTGGAGGCTGGTATTGGTTGTAGGTTCAAGGCTGAGAATAATGTAACACGCCTCATTTACCAGGTGTGTACATACACTTCACACAAGACAAATCGGCAAAAGCCAAAATCCCGAAAAATTGAAATGCTGAAAAGCCGAAAGGTTGGTGCCGACAACTGCACAAGCGTGTGAACATTTGTGTAGGAACACCGATACGACTACCGAGACGAAGAGAGCGATCTCAGGGTCTTGGGCCACTGTTGGCCAACCAAGCCAGAAGGGGCTAAATGGGCCTGCCGAGCTCGTGGGCCCACATCGGCAAGAGTTGATATGCGAAATTGAATAATGGATTGATATGGATGGTTGTATGATTTGATTATGATCGGGCCTAATGGGCTACATATACATGATTGGGTTTAATGGGCTATATGGACATGATTGGGTTTAGTGGGCCTTATAGGATTTTAGAAATGCATGCTAGGGTTATAATGGACTCTAGGCTTAGTTCTGATGAATTCTTAAACAGCATAAAACATAAGTTAATAATCAAACATGTCTGTGGACAAGTCGCTAGGGTAGAGTGTGGCAATGGACATATGCATGTCTAGGACTGGATCTAGGGAGAGCTTGGTACTTAAGCGGTCCTAGTGACCCACCTTCTCTTCTCTGCTATCCCACCTGGTGCGTAGTGTCTGATCACTTTAGCCGCGAGGACTTGTTGACGGGCCAAGGTTTGTAATTAAGACACATACTGTTAAGAATTATTGAAATACCTCTGTAGGGTAGAATTACTGAAATACCCCTGTAGGGTAAAATTACTGAAATACCCTTGTAGGGTAGAATTACCGAAATACCCTTGATTTGTGAAATGACTAAAATGCCCCTATGTGTTGAATGTAAGATTTTTGGATGCTATATGTACATTTGCTGCATTCATATGATATTCTGTTTAGGATGCATATGGGTGGGAATTATGGAACGGGGGAAGTATATGAGGATCGCGTGGTTGCTTGACAACTGTGGATCCACCGATGGCTTTTTAAGCCTATTATATGATAAGCAGCTTTGCTACAACATTTGGTAGTACCGCAACCGGGATACCCTTGAAGTGTATTGAATGAGTGGGTCGATTTAGAAATCCCCACATAAGTGTTTCGGTTGGACAGAGACAAAATGTACCGGATGGATTATTTGGGGAGGGTTTGCATTGCATTGCATGTATGATATTATTATGTTATTATTATGATATGTATGCTGTTTGTTTGACGAGGGTCGTACACATTGAGTTTTCGAAAGCTCACTCCCTCTTTTATTTTTCTCAAGTGATCCTCAGTAGGCAAATCGACGGATGGAGGGACTCAAAGGTGGCCAACTAGCAAGACAATTGGACCGGTTTTTCTAAATGTCTAAATTCAAGATCTTAAGTTATTTACTTGAAGTTATTTATTTTTCGGATTGTAATAAGGTTTTCCCTCTATTATTATTCCATTACTTCCACTATGCATTGTAATTTTGAAACGGAACCTGAATTTATTTCTTTTAAGCATATATCAAATTTTTGAAAATAATTGTGTTTTAAAGAACGAGCTTCCACTGTCAAAGAAATATTTTTTTTACATAGTAACAAGAAAATAGTTTTGGCTACACCTCGTTTTGAAAGCAAACTAGATTTTACTTAGCTTTTCTCTAGAAGGGTTTTCAATGAAAACAAGGTTTTCACAAAAACACTTCAATGTGACACGCCGAATTTGGGCCTAACTTCTAGGCCGGGTTTGGGATGTTACATTTAGTGGTATCAGAGCCAGGTTGCAAAGCTCGGGCTGTGAAATGGGCCTTATTACTTGGGTTTTAAAAAAAACTATTTTTGGATTGAATCGAAATGTTTTGGAAATTCTTGTGATGTGGCACACCGAGTCTTCGATGTCGAGCCAAGTAAGTTCTCTTATTATTAAGCTTGTTTAACTTGATAAATTGTAGATAGTTAGTGGGCTACTTTAGATGATTATACTAAAGCTTTTTAGTTAAAGTGAAACTAAAGCCCGTATGAACTTGAAACTATAGAGGATTTACAAAAACAACCTCTTTACTTAATACTATCATAAAACATCGGCTTAATTACTGAAACTAACTAAAATTTCATAAAATTCCTAATTCTGATAATACGAGAATCAACGATGAGCGTTAGAAGAGGTGTAAGGGGTCGCGGCAGAGGCCTTGGAAGTGTTAAGGCTGGGTCATCAGCATCGGGCCACACATCTGCTTGGGAGGCACCGGCTTTACCAGAGCATGAGATGGTCTAGGAGACAGAGGTCAGAGTCCTCGAGTAGCAGTAACCCGAAACTCTTTACTGATGTGCTGACTCAGCTAGTAAGGGAGGTACTGGAGGAGGTTAAAAAAATTGGTGAAACACTTCGGGTTAGGTGCGTGGACTGTAAGAAAAAAAGAGATCACATTTTTTTAGGGCTGCAGTCTCGTTCTGTGAAGCATGTTAAGGTACGTCCAAGCTTTTCGGGTTGTGTATTGTAGAAGGCGTCATCCGGGTGAATACTAGAGGAAGTCAGGAGCGTGTTTCAGATGCAAGTCTGAGGAGCATCAAGCTCGGGATTGTTCAATCACCATTAAGTCGGGTATGTTTTGTGTGGATGTGATATTTTGGGTATAGAAACTGTATGCGTGCAATGTTTATCTGCTGCAGTGGGTAGGTTTTTTTTGGGGGGTAAGTGTAAAGGGTTCAATTAGAGTTAAAGTGTGTTAGTGTTATTAAAATTAGAGTGCGCAGCAAAAGCATGGTGGTGTGACTTGAGCAGTGCGATTAATAGCTAGTTTGAAATTTCGAGGACAAAATTTCTTTAAGGGGGTAGAATTGTAACACCCCGAATTTTGGGCCTATATGAATTGCGCTTTGGGCTTTGGGTCTGATACAATTTTTTTAAAGCAAGAAAATGACAAATGACATATTAGCTTTAAAGGTTTAATAAACATGGAGTGTCTAGGGGTGTTGGAGAAGTTCTGGGTTCGAACTTTGAGGAGAAGGAATATTTAATTAATTATTAAAGGAACCAAGGCGGTGAGTAGATAGCCTTTTGAATAAAAATAGGGAAAAATGGCATCAAAGAGCCTTGTGGTAGAGTGGCTAAATGACGCCATTTAGGGTATAGGAAGGTGGTGTTATGGGATAGCATGGAGATCCTAGGTTCGAATCCTAGCTTAGTATTTTTTTTTTTAGGAGTTCAATTTTGGACTTCTAGAAGGTTGGAAGTGGTGTGATGATGGACTTTAAGGAGAGTGATCAGAAGAGAAAGTTTAGGAAAAGGATTGGGGAGTTATCAGGAAGAAAACGAGGAGATGATATGGGGAAGAGTTGGAGCCGATTGGGACTTTGGGGGGTCAATTTTTTGTATAAATAGGGGATGTCGAATTCCCTCTGTACTATTTCGGCAATTGGAATTCCCTTTGTGCTATTTCGGCAACTATAGTGCTCTGCCGAATTCTCCTTCAATTTTTCTGTTCTAAACCTTGCCTCTTACTTATGTGTTTTCTTTTCTTCTCTCCTAAAGCCTTAAATCAAATATCATTCTATTCTTTCTCCATTGCTTGTGCCGTCCCACCTTCATCTCAATTGTTGGGGACCAAATATTCGTAACTTCAAAAGCCGAAAACCTTTGCTCTTGGAGGCGATTTCTTCATCGCCCCAAACCTTGTGCCGAATACTCTAGTGATCGAATCTCTGTCGTGCTATCATCATTCCTTTTATTTTTGGTGGATCGGGTCTTGGAAAAATCGGAATCAAGCTTGGATCTACAAGTCTCTACCGAAAAGCTATCCATACGTTTCGGCTTTTAGGTAAGTGTTCTTGATTTTGGGATAAGTTGGCCGAATAGTCTATAGTAAGGGAAAGGGTGACTTAATGGACACAATTCACCTATTTTTTTGTCTTTAACAATTAAGATTGATGCAGATCTAGGGGATATTCGTGAGTAGTAGCTAAGGAAGGGCTATTAGGACTGGTGGCACACGGTAAGGTTATGGTAAGGCTTCGGTTTTTGGTAAATATTGTGGTTAAGTATGTGATTGATTGGAGGTATGTATTGGTTATAGGTTCAAGGCTGAGAATAATACGTCTCATTTACCAGGTGTGTACATACACATCACACACGAGAAATCGGCAAAAGGCGAAATCCCGAAAAATCAGAATGTTGAAAAGCTGAAAGGTTGGCGCCGGCAACCGCACGAGTGTGTGAACATTCATGTGGGAACATTGATACGACTATCGAGACCAAGAGAATAATCTCACGGTCTCGGGCTACTATTGGCCAACTAGGTCGGAAGGGGCTAAATGGGCCTGCCGAGCTCGTGGGCCCAATTCGGCAAGAGTTGATATGCGAAATTGAATGATGGATTGATATGGATGGTTGTATGATTTGATTATGATCGGGCCTAATGGGCTACATATACATGATTAGGCTTAATGGGCTATATGGACATGATTGGGCTTAGTGGGCCTTATAGGATTTTAGAAATGCATGCTAGGGTTTTAATAGACTCTAGGCTTAGTTCCGATAAATTCTTAAATAGCAGAAAACTTAAGTTAATAATCAAACATGTCTGTGGAAAAGTCGCTGGGGTAGAGTGTGGTAATGGACATATGCATGTCTAGGACTGGATCTAGGGAGAGCTTGGTACTTAAGCGATCCTAGTGACCCACCTCTTCTTCTCTGGAATCCCACCTGGTGCGTAGTGTCTGTTCACTTTAGCCATGAGGACTTGTTGACGGGCCAAGGTTCGTAATTAAGACACATACTGTTAAGAATTACTGAAATACCCCTGTAGGGTAGAATTACTAAAATGCCCTTGATTTGTGAAATGACTAAAATGCCCCTATGTGTTGAATGTAAGATTTATGGATGTTACATGTACATTTGCTGCATTCATATGATATTCTTTTTAGGATGCATATGGGTGGGAATTATGGAATGGGGGAAGTATATGAGGATCACATGGTTGCTTGACAACTGTGGATCCACCGATGGCTTTTTAAGCCTATTATATGACAAGTAGCTTTGTTGCAACGTTTGGTAGTACCGCAACCGAGCTACCCTTGAAGTGTATCGGATGGATGGGTCGATTTAGAAATCCCCACAGAAGTGTTTGGGTTGGACGGAGACAAAGTGTACCGGATGGATTATTTGGGGAGGGTTTGCATTGCATTGCATGTATGATATTATTATGTTATTATTATGATATGTATGCTGTTTGTTTGATGAGGTTCGTACACACTGAGTTTTCGAAAACTCACTCCCTCTTTTATTTTTCTCAAGTGATCCTCAGTAGGCAGTTCGACGGATGGAGGGACTTAGAGGTGGCCAACTAGCAAGACAATTAGACCAGTTTTTCTAAATGTCTAAATTCTAGATTTTAAGTTATTTACTTGAAGTTATTTATTTTTCGGATTGTAATAAGGTTTTCCCTCTATTATTATTCCATTACTTCCACTATGCATTGTAATTTTGAAATGGAACCTAAATTTATTTCTTTTAAGCATATTTCAAGTTTTTGAAAATAATTGTGTTTTAAAGAACGAGCTTCCGCTGTCAAAGGAATATTTTTTTTACATAGTAACAAGGAAATGGTTTTCGCTACACCTCGTTTTGAAAGCAAACTAGATTTTACTTAACTTTTCTCTAGAAGGGCTTTCAATGAAAACAAGGTTTTCGCAAAAACATTTCAACGTGACACGCTGGATTCGGGCCTAACTTCTAGGCCGGGTTTGGGGTGTTACATTAAAAATAAAGAGTTTGGTCAAAATGTCGAATGGCTAAAATATTTGGCCAAAATTTCTTTTTAAAGGCAAAATTCACTTCTAATTATTTCAAAAATCATTTTATCACCACACACCATTAAATCTCTAATATTTAAGCATAATTGGTTCCCAATTGACTAAGATATCCTTAAGAGAAATTATTGTTTTGCCCTTAATCTTGTATTCTTACATGATTAAGCCCCCAAACTCTACAAATGACTTAAAATGCTTTCTATTGGCTTCCCAATAGTTCAAGAATAATTAAAATCCATTAGAATTGAATTTTCGTATTGGATTTATGGATAAAATTCTCAGAAAAGTTTCGTACAGAGAACCAGATTTTAAAATTCAGGTCCAACTATTAATTAAAATTTTTTATTATATGACTTGGCATGTACAACTGGTCATTGTTAAGGATTTAATGATTGGGTGACTAAAATGAAATCGCCTTAAAAGTTGGATCACAAAATTGCAAGCATCTTTTTGGGTGAGCAAAATGAAAGTTCCCTATAAGTTGGAAGACCAACTGTGTAGTTTACTCTAGATTTTAATCATACAAAGAATATTCTTAATAGCATTCTTTTGCAAATAAATGGGTAATTAAACATGTTGGAGATGTTGGTTTTCTGAACTTTCAAGACACAAATCAGTATAAAGTATAACCAAGTGTATAGAAAATTAACATAGCTATGTTGGAAATTTGAACTTTTGGGGATGAGGTACAAGCCCATAATATTTGAGTCACTCATGATAAAAACTCGACTCAATGCTTGGTATAACATCAAGTCTTAAGTTCAATGGGACAAATTAAATCATCAGTATATGACTGCTAGCATTATAAAATAATATATATTATATCATATCAAGATAAAAAGTGTTAGGTACTCATAATGGTAAAAAGAAGGATGAGTAGTATACTTTTAATAGACCCATAATATAAATGTATTAGAGTGTTATAATTACAGAAACACTCTTGATGGGATCTACCTCTATGAGCGGAACTGTGGTTGCTTCTAGGAGCTCAAGGCTTGGCTCTAACAACACTCATGAAAGGAGGTTACAAACACATTGATGTAATAGTGTCCTTAGATACTATGCATTGACTGGTGTTGAAATCATTATGTGAGATGTATTTGGTTAATCAAATGAAATAGTTGGTTCAAACCATAGTCTACCATACAATTTCGATTAACTTTAACATGTTTTCACTAAGTAAAGGTTCAATTGTAAGGCATCTTCATTTATGCAACTGATTTTCAAGATTACAAAATCTAGAATATTTTAAAAATGGGGGGGGGGAATATTGGTACATTTTCAAAATATTTACATATTCCAAAAATTACAAATGAAAAGTTACAAGTGATCCAAAATTTATATCACTTGGCTATTGACCAAGAGTTGTCACTATTCATAATTATAAGATGCCTATTAAATATAAAAAATTATGTCACTTGGTTATTAATCAAAGGTTGTCACTATTCATAGCAATGGGTTATGTCTCTTGTTACCCAGAGTTATGTCAGTTAATTATTAACAAGGGTCATAATTATTCAAATGGGTATCTATTGAATAATTATGTTTATTGCTAAAAGATGTAACTATTCATTTGAATAATTATGTCTCTATGAAGAGACATGAAAGCTCCTATAAATAGGAGTGAACTTTCATTTGTATGATACACGAACCAAAACAAAGAAACTTTTGTTTCTTTTGATTATTCCCCATTTTCTATTATTCTTACATTGCTTTATAAAAAATTACTACATAAATACTTTACAAAAAATGATAGTCTTACTACTTTCCGCTCAATGCTCAGTGAACTACTTTCGTCAATGCAAAACACAGACAATCATTAGGTTTCATTGTATCCTTGAGGTTAATTTGCTTGAAACTCATTTGCACACAAAGTATAAGTGTAACAAATAGAACCTTAAAATAGTGATATTGATACACATTTTGAAACCTTCGTTAATTTTTCATAAATTCATTTTTATTTCTACACACCAACACTTTCAAGAACTAAAATTAAGGAAATGAGAATGTTTAAAGGGATAAACAACTTATAGGAAAAAAAAAAGTTTTGAGACATACTATTCATTTTGGTTTAAAAACTTTCGACTCTTTTCAGTTTTGAAGCTTTTACATATATATATATATATATATATAAGTCCTTTTTTATTTAGGTCATTTTTTTTATTTTTATTTACTTCTTTTATATTTCTTCGTTATAATTATAATTATAATTGTTTCTAAATTTAATTTTGATCTTAGCTTTAGTCTTAATTTTGATTTTAATTATAGATATGATTTAATTTTGTTTGTTTTATTTACTTATTATGAATTTGATATCATTAATTAATTATGACTTTGTTTGGTATTCTTTTTCATTCTTGTTATTTATTTCATATATATGACAATCATTATTAATATGTGTTTAAAACGGTTAAGAAATTAAATGAATTAGAAAAAAAAAATTCATGGTAGGTTCCCTTTTAAGGAATGCATTTATTTTCTATTCTATTCCTTCCATATTTTAATTTTAATTTTTTTTATTACTACACTTTCAAAATCAAGAGCATAATTATTTAATATTTTCTTTCAGATAATTGCATTTATTTTTAACCATATCAAGTACAGTTTTTTTGTCATCCAAAATTTATGTTTTAATTTTAATATTAAAATTTAAAATTTCTAAGTAAATATTTTTTCTTTAATTATATTATTTTAGAATTACTTTTTCTAAAGATTAGTTACTTATACACTATTTTCATACTGTTTAATTATGAATTCCTTTAATCTAATATATTAACATAATAAAATTATATATATGTTAAAATATAACTCCATTATTTAGTCATATGATATAAGATTTAATTTTTATTTAAATATGATTATAAAATGAGTTTTTTTTTAATTCTAAATTTTTTTATCATTTTAATTAATATCAATAATTAATTCAAGTGTATTTTAAATATTAATTTTTTGTTCTTAATTTATATTAACCAATACGAACTATCATAATTTAAAATTTTTATATTATATTATTTTGCTTTCTCAATTATAATATTTTTAACAAATAAATCTAAAATACAAAAAATTGATATATACAACCTGAACCTTATTTTCCATGTATCCTACAAGACAAAAAAAAAAAAGGCTAGTTTTTACTACTTTTTCAAAGTAGTTTAATTAATTAATTAATTTTTTTTGAAAAAAACTTTTATACCTTTTTAAAAACTTTAGTTTTTTTATATAAATTTTAAATTATTTTCTAGCATACCGTATTTGTAAAATTAGTACCACTTCAACAATAAAAGATTGATAGCCAATTTACTTCAAATAAAAGAGTAAGAGTTGAATTGAATGAAAGTCTAATTTATTTATTATGCTTTACATATAAAACACCTAAATAAACATTTAACTTCACAAGTAATAAATTATTTTATTTTTCCATCATATGTACAAAAACTAATTTACCTATATTTTTAATTAAGGAATCAAAAATGCAATTCATGTTACTTTTACCGTAAAATTTAGGAAGTAGCAGCTAGGCGTAAATTAGTGAGGGAATGTGAATCCGAGACTTCTCACCATTTAGTAAGATTTAGGAGTTGATGGTTAAGTCAAATATCCCTTCTACTACTACTCCCCTATTATAGGGGTGTTCAATCGGTTAACCGACCTGAAATAACATTAACCGAATTAACCGACCTTTCAAAATTTTTAACCGTTAACCAAACCGAAATTTTTTCAAAAAAATTAACTGAACCGAAATTTTTTTGGTTAATTCGGTCGGTTAACCGAATTTTTTATTTTTGGTTAAAAATTAACCGAATTAACCGAATTACCCGAATTACCCGAATTAACCGAATTAACCGAATTACCCAAATTACCCGAAATTAATCACTACATAATTAAAAAAATTACATAATTTTAGTTTTATTTTTAGAATTTTATTTTTATTTATTAAATTATTTGTAATTTTTATGATTGGGTAATTGGGTTGGGTTGGATATTTGGGTTTGGATTGGGTTTAGGGATTGGGTTTAGATGAATAGTGGGCCTATTTATATATTATATTTTATTTATTAATTTTTTCGGTTAAACCGAAAAATTTCGGTTAACCGACCGGTTTCGAACCCAATTAACCGTTAACCGAAAAATCACAAAATAATTAACCGACCCCCGACCGAAAAAATCCGGTTAACCGACCGATTAACCGAATTCGGTTGGTTAACCGATTTTTTTCGGTTTTACCCGAATTTTGCACACCCCTACCCCTATAGAAGATTGATGAAGCGGATGTTGCGCCCAAGAAACATGCCAACCAAACCATTTTATTTCCTACCTCGGTAAATATCCCTAATATTAATATTTTTTTATGCTTCACTTCAAATATAGATTTAAAATTTTATTTAAATTCGTGTGTATTCATAAATGGTTAATTCGAATTCATTTTAAATTCACTCATTTTATTTTTAAAAAAATTTATATTATTTTTAATTTAATATTTAATAATTATCTATATTTCATTTATTAAAATTTTATATATAGACATGTTAATTTTTTTAATGTTTACATCATGGTTTTATATATTATTATAAATTTAATTTTTATATGCTATAAATTACATAATATATAAATATAATATAATATATATTAAAAATTTATAAACGGGCTGAGCTCTGGTCTTAAATGCTTGAACCGAGATTTTTAAAACCAGATCGATGATCAAATCGGTTAGGCCGTCAATTCGTCAGTCCAACCAATCTGACTAGTTGGATTAAATAAATCATTAAAAATTCATAAAAAATAAAATACATATATATTAAAAATAAAATTCAACCAATTTTTTGCTCGGTCTTGAATCAACTGATTCAATTCTCTTCTTTGAAATGGTATCCCAACTGATCCGATTCAATTCAAACAACGTTAGCTTAAACTTATTTTACTCATATTTAAAATAAACATAATATTTTTACTCAACCCTTTCAGATATTAATATATATTTTTTAAATCTTCTCAAATTTGAAGTAAACATTTGTCTTATAAGGAACCCCACCATAAACGGATCTATTTGGAGATAAGTTGCATTTACTTTTATATTATTCTATTGTGGCCTGGGCCATTGAAACACCAAAAATAGAAAAAGAAATAGGTACCACGTTGTAGTCAGGGTTTCATTTACAATGGGCGATGGTCAGCATCATGATTCATGGACTCCAGAATTCTTAGGATCCAATTCATAAAATCGAACGCTGCTCCTACAAAACGTTGGGGACAACGACCCTTCAGTTTGGCAGAGACAAGGGGCCCTCCGCCTCCACCGCCATCAACCCTTTTTCTGGGTTGTTCACCTTAATAATGCCAAGCCATTGAATGCGACAAATCTTCAGTACATGCATGCATAAGAAAACCTCGCTGCCACTAAATAATAATAATAACAATAATGCCTCTCTTTTGCCGACGGCCATTCACGACGGCCAATTTTAATTTCTTCTTATCTTTGATCTTCCTTCTTTCTGTTTTCGGGCTGTCCGGGGACATTAACAAACACTCGTGGAGCTTGGACAAGTTTTAGGAGTGTGAAATACCACAAAGTAGGATTGGCTCAAAAAAAAGGACAAAAGTTAATTGGATGGGATAATTTTGGAATGTTAACAAAAAAGTTGTAATCACTTAACCGGGAGCAATCAATTACATCAAATACTTGTCTTTTACAAATTGCAAGTCCATCTATCCGCTGAATTATATTTAGATAAAAAATGGGAAGCCGACCTACTATAATCAACTTAGGCCGAATTTATATAACCAAACCGTTGAAGGTCAATTTCGGTTGACAATAATGATCGGGGGGCTGATTCTAATTAGCTGACCCGTTTACTTGGAATGGGGTTGGCAATTTTGGCAAAATTTCCAGGTCTTTTACAACGCAGCGCCCCATGCCATGCCTTGTTCATTGGACCACCATTAATTTGCATTGCCATTTCCCTACTGTCAGAAATGTCAATTTGTCCTGCCCAGTGGGATTTATTTCTCAATTGGCCCACTTCCAAAGTCCCCACAATGTTGATTGTTTCAGGATTTAACTACTAATGTCGTGTGGTGTAATAGTTAGATATAAAATAAATAATAATTAGTATATATTTAAATTTAAAATTATAAAGATGAGTAATAACTTTGTAAAAAAAAAAAAAAGACTTCTTTAAAATTAATAAAAAAATTCTCTTTACTAAAAATAAATCATGGGAATGGTTAAATAGTATCAATTGAATTAATTTATTGCTAACTCATATACTAAAACAAGTATAAAAAATAATACTCTTACCAACCGTAGCATAAATTCAGTTCTCATTTTCAAAACAATATAATTCTCCAACTTTCTATACTAGTGATGATAAATTCACGATAACAAATGGCAACTCCAAAATTAGAATGGAGGTAAATATTATCTTAATAAGGATATTAACTTGTTAGTCATACTTACCAAGGGACTATTCTATCAAGTACTATACCTCGTTAAGAAGCACGGTCACATTAAAGCACAATCACTTCATTAACTTGCGGGCTTCACCTGATAAGACCATTGTCATTCATTATTTATGTATCCTTTAATCACGTCACATCAAGTTGCATCCTTGATCTAACAAGAAGCTCTATGCTATGTGACTCGAGTGACAACCTATCAACCTTGTCAACACACATAGCCTGTGAACATCTCCTTTAAATAACTCTTTGAAGCTAATGGAGCCAAAACAACAATTCCACCAACCAATCCCTTCTCTTTTCCCAGCAACGCTAAGCTCCTCTATCTCTTATAACACCTCTTGCCTCTCTTGCACATTAGGTGAATTGCCTCTTCAATCTCTTTTATCACCTACCATCAACAATTGGTGCAATGAGTGTGGACGACATGGCTCATTCCATCTCCGATATCTCTACCAATAGAGAAGAAGATTAAAGGCGAAATCCGGAACCTCAAGCTCAAAATTAGACAACCTAGGACCAACTTGGTTATCATACCAACAATTGTAGCCTCAAGCTTATTGTAACACCCCCAGACCCGGCCCAGACATTATGGCCGAATCCGAAAATGTCACATCAAAGGCATAATTCAAAACGATTTTGCTAAGTTAAAATTTAAGGCCTAAAAGCCCAAAATCCTTGAATCTTGTTAAGTAATGATAAAAGCCCATTTTATTATTTTTAAGTATTTCGAAACCATGTTTAAACATAAGAAATTTACTCAGGTTTAATAATTAAGTAAACAGTTGAAACAACAAAACTCAAAATCCAAAGTCAAATCAGAGTACAAGGCCTTATTACATTCAACGAACAAAGTAATTAAAATTAAGTCTTTCAAACTAATTAAAAACTACTTGTAGTGTGACCACCTCCGAGTCCTCTCCCATGTCAAGCCGTCTACTAAGGGTCACCTGAAACATTTAATAAAAGGGTGTGAGTTTCGAAACTCAGTGTGTACGACCCTTGGTAACCAATCGACATGCAAATATCACATTGGGCCTAAGCCCTATCAAATTCGGTGGTCTTGTGCCTTAGCCCGCAATGACCTCACATCATATGAGTATCACATGAATGCAATGCACCCATCCCAAATCCAACCCTGCACTCCATTTCTCTTCCAACCCTACACTCTTGTGGGGATATAAATATCAACCCACCCATCCCTACACTCCAAAGGTAGCACCAGCAGCGGCACTACTCAAACGTTGCAGCAAAGCTGCTATAATGGGCTTAAAGCCACCGGTGGATCCACGGTCGTCAAGCAACTATGCGATCCTCAAATCTTCCTTCATATCATCAAAACCCACCCAAATGCAACATATATTTCATGAATGCAACATACACAATTTCACACATTAAGCATTTAGGGGTATTTTTGTAACAGCCCAATTATGACCCTAGTCGGAACAGTGGTTTCGGGACCACGAATCCGAGTTAGAAAAGTATTTTAATTGTTTATTTGATATTTATGTTATGTGGTCAAGTATATGTTATAATATTATTTATAAATTATTGTGTTTGGGTGACTAAATTAGTTGAAAGGATTAAAGTGCATAATTAGTGAAATAGCTAATCTCTATAAAGGAGTGATTAAATTGAATTGCTTCTTGGATCAAGGGACTTGCATGTCAAATTTCCCTAAGTCAATGTGAGTGGACGGCAAACATGATGAGAATCATTAATGTTTGATTATTTTATAATTTATTTAGTTAGTGAATGTTAAATAAATAAAATAAGCATGGATATTATTAAACAAAGAAAAACATTTTTTTCTTTCATCTTTTCTTTTTCCATCTTCATCTTCACCGATTTTTCTTACAAAGAGATGAAGGAAGCTTAAACCTCCATCATTCGGCTTTGCATGTAGTGATAAGTTAGGTGCTTGAGCTTTGTTTTGGCAAAATCCTTACATATTTACGTTAATTGCTTGCATGCTATCAAAATCATGTTAGAATTTTTGGGAGTTAAGCATGTTAAGATTCGGCCATGGATGAGTTCTCTTGAAATGTTGTGCTTGAAAAAAAAAATAAAAAAAATAAAAAAATAAAAATAAAAATACTTAGATAGAATGGAGAGTAGTGGATTAAAGTGTATGAATGTTATGAAATTACCTTGGATTTGAGCATATGAGTGCTCTTTGTATTCGGTTAAATTATGGGATGAACATTTATAATATTTATTTAGCTTAATGTTTGGTTATGTATTGAAAATAATAAAAATAGGAAGGTGTTCATTGAGATAGCATATTCGGCCATAAGAGAAGTAGGAATTTATTTTGTGTACTTGACCTTATTGTATTTAATTGTGTTAAATAATTATATGAATGATTTATAAAGACTTGTAGGGAGATGTCAAACATTCGGCAATTGAAAGGGACAATTACATTCTTGATAATTTGAGTTTTAAATTCTAAGGATTTTTTTATAAACATTGTACATGTTGGGGGGTAAGTTGGCAAATTGTATACTTATGTGATTTTACTTTTAATTGAATAAATATGTATCATTTAGATCAATGACAAAAGGAGAAAGTTTTAGATCGTGGAAAAACAAAGGTGGACGAATAGCCGGGAAATCCAAAATTATCGACTTCCGATGTAAGTTATAAGCAATTGGAGAAATTAAATTTTCTTTTATCTATATTATTAATCATAAGTTGAATGAGCTAATGATATATATATATGGATATGTGAGTTTAATTTATTTTGGGTTTAATATAAGTATGCGCATATATGTATATTTATATTTGGAGATTGTCTATATGGAAATAAATAGAGAAGGATTATGGTTGTATTGAAATTGACGATTTGGCTTTTATATTATATGTTAGCCGAATGTGATGGAAATCAATAATGAACGAGAGTTAACTTTGATATATAATTATAGTTGTATATGTATTGATGGTTGCCGAATATGGTGGGTTAAGATGGGAGCATGAACTACGATTAATAGATGTTTTATTGGGGCATAGAAAATATGGATAGTGAATATATATATATATATATATATGTTTATGTGGTTGAGGGAAGGATTTATTTACCGAGCACTGTGTGTGCGGATTTATTACCAAGCACTGGGTGTGTTAGTTATCGTTTTTCATTTCTTCAAGGACCAAAATACCTAATAAAGGTAAATGAAAGTGTCAGGTAAGTCTCTAGCAAATAATCATCGTATATTATTTTCGTAAATTAGCATATGCTGAAATTTGGAATTATTGTAATTATATGTGAATTAGCCGAATTTAGCTAAGTATAAAATTGATTCGGTTAAGTTATTTGTGTGATATGTGCTATTGAATGTTCGTATAATGAGTTCGAAATGTGTAAAAGATTCGATATATGAAATGATTCAGGGGAGAAAATTTAAAGTATTACTACTCAGGCTATGAGCCTAGCAAGCCTTGGGCTGGTGAATTTATCGGGCTTTATGCCTAGCGGAGCTTATTCTTAGGTGAATGATTATCAGACCTCGGGTCTAGCAGGCTTAGTGCCGGTGTGTGATTCAGGCTCATGCCTAGTAGGTTTTATACCGGTGACTTATAATACGAGCTTATGCTTACAAAATGATTGAATTATGGTGGCAAATGAACAAGCTTAAGCTTATTCAAGTGAATTTGATTATTTGGCCATAAGGTATGTATTGACTTAAGTACAAATTATATGTGATGTTTATTGATTAAGTAAGTTGATAGATAATGTGTTTGTGTATTTGACATTTTTGGATATGTGGATAATATGATATTGATTTGATGTTGTTTACTTGCAACATTAGAGTATTCAATGGATGTATGAGTATTTATACATAAATAAGTTCGGCCATATGGAGATTTTATGGATATACATTCGGACATGTGGAATTACTTATATAAATATATGTACTTTCGATTGTATGGAGTTAAGTTGTATGTGGTACTTATTAAATTGGTGGTATTCGGCTAAGATGATCAAATTGTACTATGTGATTTTATTAAGGTTATAAAATGATTTGGTGTATAATAATGAATGTTTGATCATGTAGTTATAATTGCTTAAGACTTACTAAGCTAAGTTAGCTTACTCTGTGTATTTGTCATTTTGTTTTATAGATATAGATCAAGCTACGAGCTCAGGGGATTGTCAACGAAGTCATCCACACTATCGACTTACTTTGGTATATTTAAAGTTTGGATTTCTAAACTTAAGGCATGTATAGGCTAGCTTAATACTTGGATGATATTTTGTAATGTATATAAGCCATGCGAAAATGGCTATACTTTTGTGTATAAGTATGATTAATGTTTGGAGTTTAAATGAAATAGTTTTTGCTTAACAGCAGTAACGTGATTCTGAAAAATCACCAAAAAATAGGAGAAATGGAATTAGAGAGTGAATAAGATATAGAATTAAAGCTTATCATGTCTATTTTTATATGAAATAAACAAAGTAGGAAAAGGAATTTTATATTATGAGATATTTAAAGTTTAGTGAGACTGGTTCTGAATGACTTCGTGATTCCCTGTTCTGTCTTGGAAAATTGTTAAAAATTGTACAAAAATAATCATGGAGCATAGTTTATATGATTAGAAACCTTAATGAGTCTATTTTTTCTTAGAATAAACAAGAACATTATTGAAATTCTGTACAATGAGATAACTGAGTTTTTGTAAAGATAGGTCAGAACCATCAAATAGTGAAATAGGGGAAACTTTGATGAATAAACTGTACTAATTGGCCATATGAAAAATTCTGGAAAACTTATGGTAAGAAGATATATGAGTCTAGTTTCAAGGAAAATTTACAGATCCAAATTTCAAGTTTTGTAACTCGAGTTATGGTCAATTTAGTCAGCATGACGCAAAGATGGGATGATTTTAATTTTTATGCCCCGAATTAGTAGTCAAGTCTAGTAATGCCACATACTCGACTCCGGCAAAGGTCTCGGGTAAGGGGTGTTACAATTTTAGACATTTCACTACCCAATGGTATTTTCGTAACTCTACCCTACAGGGGTATTTAGGTAATTTTACAAAACAGGGGTATTTTGGAAATTTTGTAAATCAGGGATATTCTGGTAATTCTGCAAATCAAGGGTATTCTGGTAATTTTCAAATTAAGGGTATTTTGGTAATTTTTAAACTAAGGGTATTTTGGTAATTTTCAAATCAGGGGTATTTGGTCCCTCTCGGGTTTTAGTTATGAACTTTGGCCCATTAACAAGTCCTTGAGGCTAAAGTGAACAGACACTATGCACCAGGTAGGATTTCAAAGAAGTGGAGGTGGGCCACTAGGACCGCTTAAGTACCAAGCTCTCCCTAGATCCAATCCTAGACATGCATATGTCCGTTGCCACACCCTAACCCAGCGACTTGTCCATGGACATGTTTAATTATTGGATTAAGTCTTATCCGGTTTAAGAGTTGTTCAGAACTAGGCCTAAAGTCCATTAAACCCTAGCATAATTGTCTACGTCCCCATAAAGCCCATCAAACCCATTTCACGTTCATATAGCCCATTAAGCCCAAATCACATCCTTATGGCCCATTAGGCCCAGATCTCATTCATATGGCCTATTAGGCCTAAAACAATTCCAGATCATGTAACATGCATGACTAACTCAATTCATATAACCAAATCAATCAATTTCATCAAACTTAGCCTTAAGGCCCACCGGGCCCATTTAGCCACTTTCGGCTTTTCGACATTGCCGATATCATGTGTGTGTAGTGTTTGTACACACCCGGTTACTGCGACGTGCTATACTATCCTTGGTCTTGAACCTACAACCAAGCAACCTTCAATCAATCACCCATACTTAATCAAAATATTTACCAAAAGCCGAAGCCTTACCGTAACCTTACCGTGTGCCACCGGGTTCTAATAGCCCTTCCTTAGCTACTAATCATGAGTATCCCGTAGATCTGCACTCACACATACACCATCAAACTTCGAGTGACTCGTAATCCACACAAGTCACCTTTATAGATCATACTCACATTCGGCCATTTACTTAAACCATAATCGAGTTGAGTACACTTACACTTTGCTAACGATTCTTACCATGCTTGCGATCTCTGAACCTTATTCTTGTTACTACAAGATTAACGACAATGAGAAGTTAGGTAGCCCTTTGGCTTTTAACAAAACACATTAAGGGGTTAACTGAATACTTACCGAATCCACTTTTGATCCTGCGGCCTAGATAGCTACTGAACGAGATTCGGCTTTTAACCTTGACTGATAGTAGATAACAATTGATTTGTGATGGAGGAAAACAACAAAGATTCGGCACTAATAGGGATTTCGACAAGAGAAGATGATGATACTTCAGCAATAAAACAGTTTGGCTATGAGAGAATTCGGAAAAAAGGGATCCGGCTATAGGAGATTTGGGCAACAAGGCAAGGTACTTTCGGTTGTGGAAAAATAAGGTTTCGGCAAGGAAAAGAAAAAGAATGGAAAATTTCGCATTACCTAGAACCCCAGATTCGGCACACACACATTTATATAGCCTATAACTGAAACTTAGCCACCCCTAAAGTCAAATTCGGCACCACTTCATCCACTGCTCATCTCCTAATTTTTTCTCCATGATATCTCCCTTATCCTTCTCCTAAATTCTCTCTACTGATCACTTCTCCTTAAATTCCCTCTACACGCCACTTCCAGCCTTTTAGAAGCCTAAAATTAAACTCCAAAATAAAGCTAAACTAGCATTCGAACCTCAGACCTCCCTGCATGCATATGTCGCCACCTCTCTACACCCTAGTGGCGTCACTTAGCCACTTCACCACAGGCTTCTTTGTGTCATTTTTCACTTATTTTTATTTAAAAGCCCACTACTCACAACCCTGATTCCTTAATTAATTAAATTAAGACTCCTCTACCACAAAACTCGAACCCAGAGCTTCTCCAACACACCTAACTCTCCAACACACCTAGCTCTCCAACACACCTAGACACTCCAAATTCATTAAACCTTTAAAGCTGTCATGTCATTTGTCATTTTCTTGCTCACTTAAAAATTTTATAAGACCCAAAGCCCAATAGGCCCAATTCTACTAGGCCCAAATTTAGGGCGATACACTTATCATAAAATCTTTATGATATTGTGCCTAGTCGACATGTTTGTGTACTTTATTTTGATGAATTATCGGACATGATACAACAAATTTTAGTGTTCATTGCTCAATTTCTATTTAGTTGTACAAGTCCAAAATGTTGGGAATAAGCTGGAAAATGGGTCGCGTGAAGATTTGGGCATGGGAGTAAGAAATTGACATGCAAGCCTTTTTAAATATTAGGATTATTTTACTTTTTACTATTTTTATTTATAAATATATTTTGCTAAAATTTTAATTAGAATTAAACTTATATTTATTTAATTAGATGAATAATAGATTTTATCTTTAAGAATTTGAATAGAATTATAAAAACTTAGGATAAGGCACGCTTTGGATCATTTTATTATTCTTTATTTAGGGGCATATTTTTTCTTTCTTGGGGATTGAAGGAATAAATGTCTTCTATTTTTGGGACTTTTTTTTTCATTTACGAATTTATTTGATAAAAGTTCTTTTGAGATTCGAAATCGTGTGTCACTCTTCACCTTGGTATTCATTAATTCTTCGATTATGATAAAGATAAGATTGCCTCATTAGTATCATTTTGAGTATTGTTTCGAGAGGACCCCTTGTTTGATGCTTGGTGAAATACATTGTTGGTAGAATAACTCAATTTGTTATTATTTTTCTATTTTACCAAAGAACTAAATGGTATGGTTCGACTGGGTGCAATTGGGTTGTGTTAAGGGAGTTAGTGATTTAGTTTAAATGGCATGCACGATTTAGGTCGTTGACTTGAGTTGGGTTCTCTCGTTCGTAAAGCTATTAAAGAATCAAACCATGAGAGTTTTCTCGGGGTTGTTCATTTGGAAGGAGTTAGTTGTCGAGTTGTTCTAGTAGTTAACTTAAATTAGAGATTTGAGGTTGTTCATTGATCTCTACAACTGCCTTATCATAGAGTGGAGCGGGATCCATAATTCGAAATCAGTTCAAAAACAAAACCGAAGTCATGTCCAGGGCTAGAGTTCTCAACATATTGGTTAAGTTTATTTTTACTTCGAAATTTCCTTATTCTGTTTCATTTTTATTTTATTTCAATTTTTATTATTTAATAACATTATACTTTAAACTCCCCCTTATTATTTTTCATAGGTACACAAAATTCGTAGGTATGAAAATTCCCACAAAAGGCTTTGGTTGTAAGATTTTTGAAATTAGTCAAATCGATTTTCGTGGGATTGATCCCATTTCCTTAACTACGAATTTTAATTATGTTTTAAGCATAGGAATTTTTATTTTTTATTTGGTTTTAACACCCATCACTTTATGAACCACATTGTAACACCCCAAACCCGGCCCAAACATCACGACCGGATCTGGTATGCCACGAGTTAACAGTTAAAAACTTCACTTTAAAGGGTTTTCCAATCTTGGTTGATTTGTAGAAGTATTCGTTGAATAAGTGACAAATAGAGAAAACTTTCTTTTTATAATTAAAACTTTGAACATAAATTGATAAATGTAAACATCATCAAATATAGATCAAAACATTAAGCTAGGGAGGCCTTATTACTGCTCCCATGTCCACGATCTACTGCTCATCTGAAAGAGTAGAGGAAAAATGAAAGGGTGAGTCACCAAGACTCAGTGTATAAATCCCGAAACACACAACGACTTAAGGCCCACAAACACATTATGAGCCCTGGCCTATACATGAAAGCATCAATCATAATTACATGATAAATAATAAATGATGAATAGCCCAACCCATCCTAGAATTCCATCCTCTACACACTAACCCGTACCAACCATCACACCTCGGGGATTTCTACAATCAACCCTCCATCCGCTACACACCATAACGACGGTAATCGATCGCTATTCCTATTAATCAGGAATCATTAAACGTGGCGCTGCCACCGATCACTATGTGACCTAACATTAGATTTTGTGGTTTAACCACTGATCACCAAGTGACCTATCATGCACCTCCCCTTCATTATCATAATCCCACCCCATGCATACATACTTGTAAACAAGAAAACATCATACCATCTTTAAAAAAAATAGGCTTTCATATATACATATTGATACACATAGAGATTTCTATGCTCACGTACCTGGCATCCTTTGCCTAACCCCTTTTTGGGTTTTATTCGACTGTCTACACAGCCTCTTTCCTGCTTTTTAGCCCATAACACATATATATTACAGTTAACTAGTGTGTTAGAGATCTATACACCTGATTACCGTTAGAACGAGACTTTCTAAGTCAACGCTATCCGTAGCCAACACAACCGCTATCTGCCTAAGGTGTTGCTCAGAAGCCAATCCACAACCCGGTGGCCAATCTTGAACGGCAGACACAGTGCGCTTCTTAAACTTAGGGATTGGTTTTACAGACCCAATCCTCTCCTTTGCCTGATCCATATTTAATTCCATCACAAGTCCTTGTCAGAACTACTATCACAACATAGGGTCATTAATCCACATCATAGAGTTAAGATCTCACATACGATAAACAAGTCTAACGAAAATCTAGGGAAAACCACCTTACCTTAAAATCCCGAGAAGAGGTATGATATTTAGAGACTAACAATTTTCGGCTTTTAGATCCAGACGATCAGGTCTCCTTCAAATCCCAGAATAACACCCTCAAGAGGAATACAAGATTAGTGAGAAACATCAATCTGATGATGGCCTTAGCAACCAACTAGCCATTCGGCTTTGGTGTCCAAAAACCGAAAGAAAACATGAGAAACTAACAGAAGTCGACACTTACCTCAACACAGGGAATTCGGCTAGCACTTGAGAGGAGATTCGGCAATGCCAGAAAAGAAGATTTAAACGCCGGAAGAAATAGAACCACCTTACAAATGAGATCTAAGGGTTTTCGATTTTTTAAGAGGGTTTAGATGAAAAGATGAACAGAGGGAAACTATGGAGATTTTGGCTTTATGGAGAAATCGGCACAAGAGGAAAAGAATGAAAACAGAAAGTGAAATGAGAGGTTTCGGCTTTTGAAGGGATCAAGAGAAAAGAAATTGCAGAGAATGATTGAGAGTTTCGGCACAGAGAATGAAGAAAAGAATAGGGTTCAAATGCTGGAATTGAAGAGATACCACCCCTATTTATAAAGAATTTCAGCACTTACTTACCAAAACCCGAAAGTGCCCTTCCCGATAACTAACAATTAATCAAATAGTAGGGGAAATTTTGACACCCCTTTGCCATAAAGAAACCGATTTCTTCCCTCCTCTAGGTGATGGAATTTCGGCAGATAGCTCCTATCTTTTCTCCTTTATCTTAATCTATTCATACCTTTAGAAGAAGCCTAGATAACAACACCTCTTCCTTCCTTTATCAGTTACTTTATCATCCATATTATCCACTTTATCCATCAATTATTCTCCCTAATTTCAAGCATTCTAACTGACTCCAACTCTGCTCTCCCTTGACGCCAAAATTAATTAAAATAGATGGGTAATGCGACTCGAACCTTAGACCTCCCTTACTGCTTATTACGCCACCTCAAAGCCCCTAAGTGGCGCCACTTTGCTACTGGGCCACAAGCCCATTTTTGTCTTAAAACACAGATAACATCTTTTAAGCCCTATCCTACTGGCTTTCCACTAGAGTGCCAAGCAGAAGATTTTTAACCAAGGCCTCGGCCCAATCCTGAGCCTGATCTGGACCCCTTAAACACTCTAATTAGCACATTATACGTAACACACAACAAATGCAAAGGCCCATTAATTCAGAATGTTACACACATTATCTTTATTACCTGACATACTTACAACACCCACCACCCAAGTATTACATTGTTTACCTAAACTAACAACCATATCCTCCTCCCCCCAAGCCCACCCCTACTTAACCCTTGGGGGACAAACCTTTTAGAACCCTAACACTAGTTCCCAAAAATACACAAAAATGCAATAAAAAAAATAAAAATCCTTTAAGAGCAACTCTAGGCACAACAACTCTACCAACAACAACATAAATCTATACAATGAGAAAATTATTGAAGACAAGAAAACTAGAACCCCCAACCACAAGCCCCCCAATGATAAGTATGATATAAAGAGCTACCCAATTTTCTCTTTGTAGACGAATAAACCTTGCTACACATCCACAATACTAATCATAGTTACAAGATCCTCAGCAACAAGATGATTTCTTCTAAGACCAGATGTAAGCCTTAAGGAAAAAATTGTAGTATTTCCATAAGTAAAAGTTGGTAAAGATGGAATGGGAACCAAGAATATCAGTAGAATACATGTATCCAACCTTTAAATCACTCAAAGAGACTTATGATAGTCAAAAGGACCCTTAAGATCATTTAATCCAAACAATAACTACATGAATATATTGGTTTCTTTTTATTCTCTAAAGTTCAAAGCTATCCCTATGACCCTTAGAGACCATGCAAGGTTGTAGTATCTAGCTTTGCTAAAGGACCCCATTCGCTCATTCAATGAGATGGAAAACTTGTTCATGAATATATTCCTGTAACACCCTACACTCGACCAAAACGAGGATCAAATGTAAGACGTCACATTGTTATCGTAGCAACCTAAAAAAACTGAACATACATTTACCAATTTGAATTTAAACATGATAAACACTCGAATAGATTATTATAGATGTTTATAAAGTATCATAGATTAAAAAAACTTAATAGGATTTAGAAGAACATTTGAGGCCCAAAATACATATTTAGGGAGCCAAGTATTGATATATGGATCACGTGTTCCAAAACAAGTGTTAAAAAAAAACAAATATTTTACCTCCAAGGGTCAATGTATTGATACATTAAAGGGTTACACTGATACATCTAGAGATGTGTCAATACTTAGGAACTTGTATTGATACAAGTCTGAAATTTCAAAAGCTACTGGCTTCGAATGTATTGCATCATCAAAGTAACCTACTGATATGTTGATATGATGTTTTGATAACTCATATTAGAAACCCATATTTTGGACCAATTTGGCCACTCAAACATACACCTAAGTAAACCAACATGCAACCAAAGTTATGCTAGCAAGACAAAAATACCAAAACAAGATTATAACACATAAATTCATACTAGAAAACATGCTAATTCCAATTTTAACCCTTTAAATAAAATTTGCATACAATCAAAACAACTTATAAAATACTAATACATTCCAAAAATCAAAATAAACTAAATTACCAATACTTCAAATAAGTGTCAAGTAACCATAAGCAACATAAAACCTCAACATATAACAACCAAATACATAGTTCAATAGTCTAGGTCCTAGTACATGCCCAAATTATAGAAAAAGTCTAAGAATCATTACAAACTCAAATGCTAGTTGAGATCCTTTAAAAGTGGAATTGCTTGACCCCAAAGAAAAATTACGAATCTACAAAACATGGGCATGGAAAACAAATCTGCATGCTAAGCTTCCCATTAAGCTCAATGGTGTTGGGATTTAGTGCCCTTAGTATAGTATTTTTGTCTTTGTATACTTGTATTTTTTGAAAAAATTAGTTTAATAAAATATTCATTAATTACATTATTATCCTTTGTATATTATCCTCAACGATTTTTGCACACAAAGCAAAATGGAAGGAAATATTGGCTCATTGACTATCTAATGTTTAACTAATACTAAATAGTATTATGTGGTCAGATCGTAATACAGAAAGATAACTTATATTAGTAGATAATCTAAACATATCTTTAGTCTAATAAAAAATGAGAAAACTGATTGAAAAGCTAATATGTCGTCTATCAAGTCCAATTGGGGACATACTTTATCCTAGGTATCGGAGTGGATAACTCCCAAAAGATAGAGACATGAATATGACTAACTGAAATGACAGTACATTAAACAAGACTTAAGTAGAATAGATCCTAGATCCGTTTATGGATTTATTCACTTGTGACATTCATAGTGTGACATACCTTAATCTTGAGTGGATGATAGACTATGTATGTGTGACTCGTATTATTTTTATGTAAATGAAAGTTTGAGTTCAAATAGATAAGGAACCAAAAGTTGGTACATTGGGTATACGATGTTGTATGTATGTAACACCCCAAACCCGGCCCATGCGTTATGATCGGATCTGACATGTCACATGAGAAAAACGTGTTAAATCCTTTTTATTCGTACTAAAATAGGTATTATTTTGTTATAATCAAGAAAACAAGTTTGGTTTAAAATATTTGATAAAATACTACTAATCTCGAAGGTTGATAAATCGATAATTGACTAGTGATCTTATAAGACCGTGACTTTTGAAAATATCGTTGATAATTTGAGAGAAAATTTCCAAGTTAAAATATTTGTAAAAGTTTGTTATGAAATCCATTTGTTAATCAATTTTGGAAAACCATTGGTTATGCTTTTAGGAAATCCCCATTTAAAAATAATTCAAGCAATATAATAAATACATCAAACATAATGCAAAAAATAAAATATTCCAGAGGCCTTATTACAACTTAAAAACCCAAAATAGTAAAAGTAATATAGTGAACGGAAATAGAAATCTAAAGTTCAATAAAAATCGTTTCTGAAGTATGGCCTCCACCGAGTCATCCATGGCCCAAGTCCACATCACTGAGCATTACCTGCAAGGACTAAGAAGAAGGGGTGAGTTACTAGAACTCAGTGTATAACCTCCTTACAGATGTCCACTCGGCCTGAACCCGTATAGCATAATCTTGGGCCAAAGCCCATTAACATAACAATATTTAAATGAAATAAATGTATGCAACCCAACCCATCCAACCAACACACCCCCGTTCCATCCAATCACACCTGTGGGGATTAAGTCAACCCACCCCGCCAATCACACCAATCGCAGGCAAATTGCCATTTATAATATATATATTTTTATGGTGATTCACACCAATTTGCAGGCAAGTTGCCATTTATAATGTATTTTTTTTATTGTGGCCAAGCCACCGAAATCATAATGAAACATAATAACAAACATTTTTGTGGCAATGTCACTGGGCTACACTTCTCTTCAACATTTTTCCCATCCCATGCAAATTATGTAAATGCAACATACATCATAAAGCACAATATCCACAAATATAAACAACAATCATTAATCCTAAGATTTATTACAGTAAATCGGCCAAATTGTAATTTGGCCCACTAAAGCATTCTAGCAATTCGGCCCATAGGGGCATTTTAGTAAATCGACCCATAGGGGTATTTTAGTAAATCGGGCCATAAGGGCATTTTCGTAAATCCGCCCATAGGGGCACTTTCGTAAATCGACCTATAGGGGCATTTTCGTAAATTGGCCCATAGAGATATTTTCGTAAATCGTGCCATAGGAGAATTTTCATAATTCGACCCATAGGCGTATTTTCGTAATTTTAAAAATTTTAGTACTGATTTCGACAAATTTATAGAAATAATGTAATTTAAGTAATTTTCTCGATTTATGCCATATTACGATTTTTAGTCATATAAATAATAACGACCTATTTTCCAACGTGGTCTCGAATCATAAATCTACAGGATTTCGGTGTGAGATTACACACCTAATTACGGTAAGTATTAAACTCTCTTGATTGTCGGCACCTATGACAACATAATACTCGATTAATCTAATGAACGAGATTTTTATTAATCTAAATCTAAACCAAGCGATCTATTGAAACGCTTATCCTCGATATCGTGAACGACCACGATTTGTCTATTCTCACCAAATATGGTCCACAACCCGATGGGAAATCTCGAACCGCCAAAATCGCTCTATGCTTGAACTTAGGAGTAGGAATTGCAAATCTACTCCTTTTGTGTTCTCCAATCGCTTTTCCTTTCAAATCAGTTCCACTTGCCTCCATTGGAAAATGTCTTAATCAAAACGATATTACAATGATATATGTCGATTGTCTAAGGAAAAGGGGTTCGGCTTACCACTATTTCTGTAGAATCAACAAGTGAATATCAGCGATTGATGTAGTCCCATAAACGTGTATACATAATCATCAATCTGTTTTAGCAGAATAACCAAGTATTGAGATATTGAACCTTGAAGAAATCCCTTACCTTGACAATAATAGATCCACTTCTATCGATTGGGCGCAAGACTAGAAATGATTAGGCTAAGATGTGGTATTCGGCCAATCCACTAGAATACTACAAATAGAAGATTATCAAAAATATGAGGGAGTGAGGGAAAACATCATTTCGGTTTAGATACAAGATGAAACAACCGAATGATGGGGAACACTCATTCGGCTAGGGAGAACAGAGAATGAAAAGATTAGAATAACGTCACTTACCCAATTTAATCAAGAAAGAAATGTCCAACTTGCAAGATAGAGAAGAGAAGATGATTAAGATTCGGCTATTGAAGAGAAAAAGGGTTGATGAAATGATCAAAAGAAAAGAAAAGATGAAGGAAGAGTGCTTTGTTAGTTTCGGCTAACAAAAGAAAAATGAGCAAGAGTGGGTTGAGTATTACGGCAAAACAAGAGAGAAAAATGAACAAATGCACTAGGTGTTTCGGCCAAAACAAAAGGGAAAAAGGTGCTCTCTTTTTGGCTTTGGAGTTTCGGCAAAGAGGGAAAAATTGGAGAAAGCAAAAGACACCAAAATGCTAAGGAGAAAACACCCTCTCATGCACCGAAAATTGCCAATTGCCTAAAGAAAATTCGGCTATCCCTTTCCCCCCTACAAACCGTGTATTACCTTGTGCCTAAAGGAAGAATGTTGAATTCTTTCCAAAACATCTTCCACACTTTAGGCCAACATGTTCCCTTCTCTTGCCTTTTTTTCTTTTGATTCTTTCCTTCATTTTCCCTTGTTTTCCTCCATACCATATTTCTTAGCCATCTTACCATAATAAAAAGTCTCCCTTACCAAAATTACCACCATGGCCGACACTTTGGGGAGAAGCACAAAAATTAGTCAAAATAATTTGCACTAGGTGGGAGCCCCTTCATGTGACGCCACAACCTATTTGCCATAAGCTCAATTATGCTAGCAAATTACTCACTTATTTCTATAAGCATTGATGCCACTTACCTTCTCTCCTTAAAGTGCTTAAACACGAAAATTTTGCTAAGGCCCAACTCAACCCCAAGCCTTCTTAGGACCCCTAAACATACATAATTAACATTTTTAACTAACCTATCGCATGATATTCTTCAAAACATAAAATTCTAAAATTTATGGATGTTACAATGTAGTATTATTCCACAACAGTGGAATTCAAAGCCCAATGAAAGGTAAATGATATCCTCTTATCGACATTACATGATAGATGAAAATTAAATGTGTCTACAGGTCATTTGTCTTTATGATAAATGATTTAATTACTATTTGATAATAACTGACTTTTTATGAAAGAAGATGTAATATTTACCATGAGATAAAAATAGGATCATATTGGGATAACAAACTTATCCCAAAAAGATGAAGGTTGTCTTATGATGGTAATAGATTTATGACAAGGTCATTAGATGAGCACTTATTAAGTAACTTTGGTAATGGTATATAATAAGGGGGCACTCAGTCACGATACTTTAGTGGAATGACTTCGTGACTAAATAATTTTATGATTAATAGGCCAAAAGCTAAAACTTAATTATAAATTATTTGAGCCCTAATTATATATGTCAAATCGGTCCCTCCACTAGCTCAAGTAACCAGAAACAAATTGCATGTAGAATTAATAAATAGAAATGAATGGAAACATTGAAGTAAGAGAAATAGATCGTATGTATCACTATGTACAATGAATGTGTTTTCTCGCTAAGTACAGAAATAAATTGAAAATTAATTATTTAAGGTTCTTCAAATTATTATTTAATTAATTATAATTAAATAATTGGATTTCAAAGATGAAATTAAATTAATGGTTTATTAATAATTTATTCAATAAGGAAATTAAATATATTCCTCTTAGATTCTATTATAGTAAAGTTATAATGACTTTAACAGAATTAAAATTAGATTGAGAAAATTATTTAATTGAAAAATTAATTTAGTTAATTTAATTAATTCAATTAATAGAATAAATAATATTTATTTTGGGTAATAGAAATAAATATTGGGTAATAGAAAATAGATATATAATCTTATACATTCTACCATCATATCACATTCTCATATATGTTACAACATGTCACAGTTCATTTCTTTTTCTCATTACTATCTTGAATCCTCTTATTCATCTTACATTCATATCGATCCTCAGGGCTCATTTTTAACTAGTTCGTATAATCTTTCACATGCTATCATTTGTCACATCATATACATATATTGTGTACCATTTTTAATCAACATTTCATATTAGCTGTCACCTAACAAGCTCATGGTTTATGACCCCTATTAACTAGGCATGAACTTAAGGTGAATACACAACTCATCCAACCATCATACTAATATATCTGACACCTAGTGCCTAATTGAAACGTTCAAAGTATAAATTGCGCTTCATGCATCATTAGTATAACAGAGGTAAAGTGTGCTCCACACCTCATCAGAACGTCCAAAGTATAAATTGTTCTTTATGCATCATTAGTATAACCGAGGTAAAGTGTCCTCCACACCCCATCAAACGTCCAAAGTATAATATGCGCTCTGCGCCTCATCAGTATAAACCAAAGTATAATCCCTTACACTAATCCTATGGCATGTCAACTATACCTGACTCTGCCCAAGACAATGAATAGAGTAACCAATGAATCAATACATGTATGTTCATGATCACATATCATAGTTTCATACTATGCCCGTTTATACCATGCTTATCTCAATTCAATTCTCAACATTTTATATGATCATATACAAACTGAATCACGAGACAAATAAAATGCTGACCTCCATAAGCTACTTTGTAACAGATCATGTATATATCCATATAGAACTCAGGTCATAAAAGTACAAACCGTATTTCCACCACTCGTCTACGACTCTTGACTTTCCTTTCTTTCAAGACATCCTGACGTCGTCTTTAGCTATGTTTGATAATTCAATTACAAAAATGACATTAGCTTCCACTCATCCACATGAAAACACATAATTAAGCTTATTTTGCATTTTATTCATTTGTCCTTATATATGATATACTCGTATTTCTTTTATATTTAACATCATATCAAAATCAAATTCCACGTCCTTTCATTAGGGATCTTATACTAGTTATCTATAGCATAATTTCATTATATCTTTCAATTTATTCAATTTAGTCCCTAATGTCATAAAATCTTCCAACAACCTTATCATAATCCAAGCTTACTAACTAGCAATCTATTCAAATTCAAGTTGAAATTTATCAATTTCACTATAATGGCAACTTGTACACATCAAACAATCGAAGAAATAAATATATGGGCTAGCTAAATTAAGCTCCCATGATTTAAAATCTATAAAAAAAAAAAAATTAAAGGACTAACATGATTACCTTGATTAATTGGGACCAAAAATGGAGATGAAAGCTTGGAAATATTTCTTCTTTCTTTCTAGCTTAGGACAACACAAACCAAATGAGAAAATTGAATGTTCTCATCTTCCACTAACTTAAGGTATACATATACCTAATTAGAAATGTAATTAACTAAGTTATTTATGATTAAGCTACTAATCTGATATATTCATACTTCTTTTAATTGTAATTATAACATTTTAAGTGACTATCATCATCACTTCCCACTATCCCATGTAAAAATGGTTTATTATCCATTTTAGTCCCTTGGATAATTGATAACTAGGTTTTCAAGCATTTTCAATGTAACGCCCCAAAATTTTAATTTTTGGTTTCGTGTATGTGTGACACACAATGTCTATCTGCTTCAGTGGTTATGTGTTCTGGGTGTGTGTGCGAGATCCCAAGTTCAAGCCTTACTTGGGCAAATTTTGGTATTTTTATAAATAAAGCCTTAACATTGTGAAAAGGGCTTAAGTTTAAATGTTGGGTAAATTACATCAGAATGGGCCTGCTGGTTTGGAGGTTAAGTGGTGTGTTATTATGATGAAGGTCTTGTGTTCGAATCCCTGCGCAGGCAAAGGTTTTATTTTTTTTTTGCTCAGATTTATGGATAGAGTTGTGTAACAGAGGGATTCTGAGTAGTGGATGTGAAGTGGGAATTAGGGGAGAAGATTAAGGGATTTTGGGGGTTATCAGGATTTTTTTCCCATAACCGAATTTTGGCTCCCTTTTCCAGAAAAAAATTTCTGCTGGCTATTCTTCTCCCTCTTCTCTTACCGAAATTCTTTGAGTTTTTCCATCTTTCTCTTCTTTTTCTTCTTCTTGATTTTTCCCTAATCTATTTATTTTCCTTCGTTTTTGCACGCAGTTAGTGCTTAATTAGTTTCGGTAAGTGTTTCTGTTTGTTTCTGTCATGAATCTCTTAGCGACTGAAGTGGTAATGTTTTTTCTCTGCGATTTAGGCGTAGGGAGAGGCTCAGACTGGTGAATTCAGTGCTCTCATCTTAATAATAGTTAAATGGAGGGTTATCGTTGGTGGTAAGTTGGGTTTCTGTTCTTTCTTGGTTGTCAATTTGCTTGTAAATCTATTCAATTGATGTTGAGTATCTTGATTTTAGGCCTTGAAGTGCTCGGGAGTGATTAGGCATCAAAATGATACCAGGTGTGTACCCGAAACGTAGAAAATGGGGTTTGGCGAAAAGCCAAAACTGCTTGCTGTCGAGAAATAAGAGAAATAAGAGAAAATGATGTGAAAAATTGTAGAGAAAGGAAATAAGGGTGTTAAAAACTAGGAAATCACCATTTTGCACTAAAACAGTTTTGGATAGCAGTAGTAGTCTAACTTTGAAAAATCATCAAAAATAGTGTAAATTGAGTTAGAGGTTGAATAAAATATGAAATTAAATTTTATTGAGTCTAGTCTTTCATGGAAGAAATAGTGTAAGCAATGAAATTGTAAATCTTGAGTTATAATAAATTTTGTGAGACAAGGTCAGAAAGATTTTGGGTTCCCCTGTTCTAACTTTGGAAAATCACAAAAAATTATAAAAAATAATTAGGGGCTTAAATTTATATGTTTAAATCCTTAATGAGTCTATTTTTAAGATAAAAAAACGAAAACATCATCTAAATTTCATACTAAGAGATAAATAATTTTTAGTACGGAAAGGTCAAACAGTAGAATAGAGATAAATTTAAAGATTTTATTGTACTTATTCGATAAACTATAAATTTAGAAAATTTTATGGTAGAAAGGTATTTGAGTCTATTTTCAAAAACATCAAGTGGATCTTAATTTGGAATTCTGTAGCTCAGGGTGTAAATAATTTAGTGATAATGATTCAAGTAGACAACTTTGAATGAACATATAAGTAAATAGTGAAAACATATATAAATATTGAGCTAGCATGGGTTACTTTAAAAAATGGATCACACGACCAAGGCCAATTTGGGTCGAGTGGGCCACACGGGTAGGTCACATGGGCGTGTGGGCCCATTTTTACCGAAATATTTTTAGGGTTGCACGGGTCGCCCAAGTCGACTGTGAACCTACTGTAGGCTCGGTAAGCGCTACTTAGACCCCTAAATGTGTGAAATTGACTGAATGATATCTGTACTAGGCATGTTAATATCTGAACTGAATATACGTACTGAAATTGTATAATAGCATGTCATCCATTGTATGTTGCATTGCATTGGGTTGGGGGTTGTTATCCAGAGGAAGTGTACTGAAAGGCTTTAAGCCTAATTTACTGGCAGCTCAGCTGCAAACTACTGTTTTGTGTCGCATTTGGTACTACTTGGAGTGTAGGGATGGGTGGGTTGATTATATCCCCACATGGAGTGTAGGGTTGGACGGAGATGGTATGTAGAGGCTGGTTGGGTAAGATTTTGCTACTGCATAACTGTTACTTCTACAGATATTCTGATGGGCTAAGGCCCTACTGCATTTTTAACACTGTACTGAGATGGGCTAAGGCCCAAACTGTCACTGATGCTAAAAAGGGCTTAGGCCCAATACTGTTCAACTGTGCACTGTGAATACTAATTGTTTGCTTGTTCCTGTGGGATTACACCTGAGTTTACTTAAACTCACCTTTTTTGTTTAATGTGCATAAGTAATCCCCAGACTTAGACGGATCGGTGCGACGGAGGACTCAGCGGTGACCACAATAATTTTTGAACTTCATGGTTTTCAATTTACGGTTTATGATTTGATTATTATTGATTATTTGGGTTGTAATTTAAAGACCCTCTAGGACTTTGGTTTTAAATTTGGGTTTTTATATATTTATTTTACTTTATGGATTTATACTTACTGGTCGTAGGAAATTCAGTTTTTAAAAAGTTAAAGTATTTCCTAAATGCATGATCACCTAGACTGTTATTAAAGCTTCCGCAACGAGGGATGTTTCAAAACAAGTGTTTAAAATGAATAAAGACAACTTCATAAGTTCTAACAAAGGTTTACTAAAGATAATAACATGGAATGTTTTCATCGTAACAACGAGGTTTCAAAAACACTATCTGTGACATTGCCAGATACGACCATAACGTCTAAGTCGGGTTTGGGGTGTTACATTCAAAATTAAAATTCAATAGCAATTAAACTTTTAAAATTTAGTCCCTGAGCTTTAATTCTCATTTTTCTTAGTTAAATTACTTAATCGTTCTTCAATATATTTTCATACTAACTCCATACACCTTCCTATTTTATCCTTACAAACTCGATTTATGGAAATGAGGTTTGAAATCACATTTTCTAACACCAGTAAAAGTCGGTTGTTACAACCCTCTCTCACACACTTAAAGTGAGAGTGTACTTTTATTAAAATAATATTCTTTATCAAGGACTTATTCAACTGGAACTCTTGTACTTTTCTCTATAAATAGAGCACATCGGTTAAGCTATTTGCACATAATTTCGCATATCGTTATTCTGCCAAAGAGTAGTGTTAATTTATTTGAAAAGAATAATTTTTTTTTTTTTAGGAATTGTGAACATCTATCAATTCATAGAGAGAACTTACTTTCCTACTAAAAGTAAGTAAATCATTTCTATTTTGTGACTTGGTTCATATTGCTCAAGCCCACACTCGAAAAAAATTTGTGGTTCGAGGATTGTGGAGAAGATCGTTCAATTGAAAGCCAGGATCGACTTGAGTCTGCCTCACACAAAGCACATGTATAATTCTGGTTTAGATTTATTGCTATAAATAACATAATGGCTCGGTTTAAGAAAAAAATTTAAACTCCTGTTGTAACTAAATAATTATTTTCTTAACCCTATTTTTCCAGCAAATGGTGCAGAACAGATTTACTAAATTGAAAGCATACTAAAAAGAATCATTGTATGATAAATCATAGCAACAATTAAACTTGATAACAAGATTTTAAACAACATAATATTATTAAAAACACAAATTGGTAACATGACATTTTAATATTCCTTCAAGAGTACCAATATAGACACACATTCCTTTAGTTTAACCATCATAAACATAGCCAAAGTCATGATCACAAGTCAGTATATACATTTCTATTTCATACCAATAATTTTTTATTTATTATGCCCAATTAAACAAACTCAATCATAAATGGATACATGGATATATGGTCAAATCCATGACAAAGTAGTGCATAAGCACAATAAAGAGATACACAATAACAAATCTCTGGTGCATGTATAACATGACTTAGACAACCTATTCCACAAATGTATTTAACTAAGTTAATTATGATTAATCTACTAATCTAATATATACACACTTCTTAATTATAATTATAACATTTTAAGTGACTATCATCATCACTTCCCACTATCCCATAGAAAAACAATGTTTTATTAACCATTTTGATCCCTTAGATAATTGCTTACTAGGTCCTCAAGCATTTTCGTAATTAAAATTCAAAAGTAATTGGACTTTTACAATTTATTCTCTAAACTTTAATTAACGATTTTCTCATTTAAATTACTTAACCATTCTTCAATTTATTTTAATACTAACTCTATACATATTCATATTTTATCCTTACGAACTATTTTTACGAAAATGAGATTCTGAAATTGCATTTTTCGACACCAATAAAAGTCGGTTGTTATTATTCTACCCTTTTTTAAGAAATTTTGTCATCAAAATTTACCTAAAAATAGGTGGAGATATTGCGATTTCATTACCTCTTTCCTCTCCCAGTAGCCTCTTTCGTGTTATGACTATGCCATAAAACTTTCACTAATGGCACACGTTTATTTCTCAACCCTTTCACATCTCGAGCTAAAGTTTTTACTCGCTCTTCCTCGTACGGCGAATCAGGTTACACATCAATCGCTTCCATAGGTATCACATGGGAAATATCATATCAATACCGTCGAAGCATTAATATATGGAACACGTTGTGATTATTTTGCAACTCTGATGGCAACGCCAAATGATAGACAATCGACCCAATTCTTTCAATAATTTTATACAGCTCGATATACCTGGGACTTAATTTCCTTTTGTGGTTAAAGTGTAAAACTTTTTTCCATGGAAGGGCTTTCAGAAATATATTCTCGCCTATGACATATTCAATTTTCTTTCTCTTCAAGCCAGCATACATCTTCTATTTATTTGAGGTTGCTTTCAATCTGTCTTTTATCAATTTCACTTTATCTTTCGTTTCTTGTATTATATTCGGCACAATCATCTTTCTCTCGCTCAAGTCTGACCAACATAAAGGTGTTCTACACTATCGGCCATACAAAGCTTTATACGGAGCCATTTAAATGCTTGACTGGGAAATCTTATTATAAATGAATTCTGCTAGAGGCAAATAATGTTCCTAACTAGCTTCAAACTCGATGATGCAAGCTCGATGCATATCTTCCAATACCTAGATAACACTCTCTGATTGTCCGTTAGAGTGGGGATGGAAAGCAATGTTGAAATTCAACCCCATACCCAAATACTCATGCAATTTTTTCTAGAATCTCAAAGTGAATCAAGGATTTTGATCTAAGATAATAGACATTATTACACCATTAAGTCTTATTGTCTCATGAATATACAACTCAACAAGCTTCTAAAATGACCAATTTGTTCTCATTGCTAGAAATAATAAGATTTCGTTAATCTGTCAACTATTACCCAGGTGACATTTCTTTTATTCGACAAGTTTGTAGACCAACAACAAAACTCATTACAATTTATTCAAATTTCCACTAAAGAATTGAAATACGTTGAAGCAACCCTGAGGGAACTTGACCTTCAGCTTTCACTTGTTGGCAAGTCTAGCACTTTGCAATATATTTAACGATTTCTCTTTTCATAGTTGGCCACCAATATTATTCTTGCAAATCACGATACATTTTCGCACCACTAAGATGCATTACAAAAGGACCATTATGAGCTTCATGCAGAATCAATTACTTCAATTCAGCATTGTCAAGTACACAAATTTGATTATGAAATCAAAGGAAACTGTCTTTATCGATACAAAATTTCTTTCGATTGCCTTATTTAACAAGTCTTCTCTTCTCTACTAGCTTAGCTTCGACAAATTATGCCTCTCTAATTTTTTCAGTTAACACAGATTTTACTTTCAATTCAACTAACATGCTACTGTCAACACATATACTCAATTGAGTGAACATTGATCTCAACTCAATTATTGATTTTCGACTCAAAGCATCAACTACCACATTCATTTTTCCGTGATGATAACCAATTATACAATGATAATCTTTCAACAATTCAATCCAGGAATGTTGTCTCAAATTTAACTCCTTTTTGGTGAGAAGATATTTTAGACTTCTATGATTCATATAAATATAACACCTTTCACCACACTGATAGTGCCTCTAGATCTTTAGAGCAAACACCACAGTGACTAGCTCTAAATCATGTATAAGATAACTGCATCCATACGACATCGACTACCGAGATGCATAAGTGATCACTTTACCATCATGCATCAAAACACAACCCAATCCACTTAGTGAAGCATCGCCGAATACTAAATATTGTTTCCCTGGTTCGGGCAAGGTTAGAATATATACTTCTGTCAACATTGCTTTTAATTGCTCGAAACTCTCCTAGCATTGGTTATTCCACACGAATGACACATTCTTTTGCAGAAGCATCGTAATAGGCAATGGTATTTGGAAAATCCATTAATGAATCTTCTATAATAACTAGATAGACCCAGTAAGCTTTGAACTTCAGTCACATTTCTTGGTGGTTTCCAATGCAAAATGGCTTCCCTCTTCTTGGGATCTACAAGGACTCCTTCGACCGGTATAACATGCCCCAAAAATACAACTTCTATCAACTAGAATTCTCATTTACTGAGGTTCTGTAACACATTAATTTATTTAAAATTGTTTTTGTGAATTCTATCATAAATATGTATCTACTTTGATGGCTAAGTGTTCTGATGGTGTGTTTAAGGTCTTGGGTTCAAGTCTCATTTTTGGAAATTTATGCTATTTTTATTCCAGCATTTTATTTAGTGGTTTTGCTTATATATTACTTTCAGTCAACTCATATTAGAATGAGCCTGCTAGTTCAAGCGGTAAGGTGTTAGCTTGCCTTAGAATCTTATGTTCGAACCCTCATGTAGGCGGAGGATGTTAATTTTTGCTTTTGTGAGTGAGTGCCGGTTGTGCAGTAGAAGTTGGATGGAAATGATACTCTATAGTAGTTGGATAAGTTAGTGGGTTGGTTTTGGGGGAGTTGGTTGGTTAGAGGATAGTGGGGGAGTTGGGATTTTGTGGGATTTAATTTTTATCTCTTATTTTATTGTTATTCTTTTTCCAAAATCTCTCATTTCTGACGTTCTTTTTCTCTCTTCTTTCATTCCTCTGAAAAATTTCTATTGGTTCCTTCTTCAACTCTGTTCATAATTCGTGTTGTAATCGTTGTGCATTCGGGTCCTGCAATCCGTTCTGAATAGGGGAAAGACAAGAAGCAGCTGGTGCTTCTCCAACGAATTAACTGTGGGTGTTCTCTGTTTGTTGTCGGGTTAGGTGGTCTCGGGGTTGCTTTTGCATCAGAATCGAAGCAGGTGTGTAACGAGAATACGAGAAAATGTTGGTCAGAAAAAGAAAAAAAATCTGGCCTGTCGACGCCACACGGGCGTGTGTCCAGTCATGTGGTAGGCCGTATGTGACACATGACCGTGTGACGAGTGTGTGAGTGGCCATGTGACTAGGTCAATTTGGGCGTGTAGGTGATAAACCATAATTTATACATATTTTAACCCCATGCTTGGCTTATTTTTGGATGAATTTTCATTAGATTTTATGAATTCGATGCTTCTAATCTTTTAATTTCATGTTTTACACTCAGGAGAGCTTAGGGAGCTGAAAAGAACGAGAAACGGGCCAAAAAGGGACAAAATGGGCCTACCTCAAAAATCAACACGACCTGGACCAACGTATACGGGCAGACCATATGGTCGTGTGTGATGAGCAGAATTGAGCACGACCCAAGCCATCAAGCACGGGTGTGTCCTTGCCGAACTCAGGTTTAATCTTATTCGGAAAAGGCTACTTGTGGGCCAAAAAGGCGTTCCAAAGCCTATATAAACACCCTATGCAACACCCCAAACCCGGCCCAAACGCTATGACCCGATCTGGTATGCTACGAGGTTTAATGTTGAAAACTTTGCTTTGATGGTTTTTGGAAATCTTAATTTAGTTATTTAGGTATTCATTCAGAAAAACGACATTTGATGAAAACCTTTGCTTTTTTGTTAAACATGTTTGAAAATCCCATTTTATTACTCCTTATGACTTAAATCCCTGAACATAAATTTATAAATTGTAAACATTAACAAATAGTAAATCGAAACCTAAGCCATGGGGCCTTATTATTTAAATAATCCAAAAATTAAAACATAAAGGTAAACCGAAGATAGTTTATGAAAATAAAAGAACTTGATGACCCCTCGAGTTCGCCTCGGCTCCCATGTCCACAATTTACTGCTCATCTGAAAAGTCAGGGAAATTAAAGGGGTGAGTCACCAAGACTCAGTGTGCAAATCCCAAAAACACATAAAAGGCTTGAGGCCCACAAACACATTATGGGCCTTGGCCCATACACAATGGCAACAGAATATTTACATGCAACATGGCCCAACCCAACCTAAAAGTCCATCCTCTACACACCAGCCCGTACCAGTCATCACACCTCGGGGATTTCTACAATCAACCACCAACCACTACACACCATATCGACAGCCATGTTGTCAGTTAAAATGCCGATCACCATGTGACCTTGTAATCCACTGTGGCAGAGCCACCGATCACTGTGTGACCTTATAATCAAGTGTGGCAGAGCCACCGATCACTATTGTGACCTAAATGTACATATCGTGGTTTAACCACCGATCACTAGGTGACCTTTTAACATGCTCTTCCCCTTCATCATATCAACCCCATCCCATACATACATCCATGCAGAAGCAAAATAATATACTAAAAAGATCACAGTCTATCACATACATCGATACACATAGAGAAGTTTCTATGATTACGCACCTAGCATCCCTTTCCTACCCTTTTTGGGTAATATGACTATCCATACAGCCTTTTTTCGGCTTTTAGCCCATAACATATATAGTACAGATTAATTAGTGTGATAGAGATCTACACACCTGATTAAAGAAAAGACGAGTCTTTCTATGTTGAAACTATCACAAGCCGATACGACTGCTAACTGTCTAAGGTTTTGTTCTGAAGCCGGTCCACAACCAGTTGGCCAATCCCATACTACTGACACTGCTCGCTTTTTAAACTTAGGGGTTGGTTTAACAGATCCAATCCTCTCCTTCTCCTGATCGATATTTGATTCCATCAAAAGACCTTATCAGTTGCTACCATCATAACATATGGTTAAGATCACAATTACGATAGCGAATCTAACGAGAATCTAAAGAGAACCCCTTACCTTGAAATCCTGAAAAGAGAGATATGAGGTTTAGAGATTAGCGGTTCCGGCTTTTAGATCTAGACGATCTACTTTGATTCCCGATGTGTCACCCAACACATAAACACAATAAACCAACAATCCATTAGCCTTTCGGCTTTGTCTTCTAAAAACTGAAAGAGAAAAAGAATAGATCAGAAGAAATCAGCACTTACCTTTACAGAGAATTCGGCAACTCCTAGAAGATTTCGACTTTTTACAAAAATCAAAAAGAGAAGATAATTCAAAGAAATCTATGGAGATTCAGCTTTTAATGAAGAAATCGACATGAAGAAAAAGAATGGACACTAGGACATTCAGCTATGGCAGAAGAGAGTAAAGAGAAGGAATACTTAAGGGTTTCGGCTTATAACAGAGCATGAAGAAAAGAATGAGAGAAAAACCGAAATGCTGGAATTGAAGAAGAGAATGGAAGAATAAAACCCTAATGTTCGAAAATAAAACGATATCCCCCCCACTCAAGCACAAACTTTCGGTAACTACCTCTCAAAAACTGAAAATGCCCCTTTTGGTAACTTAAAATTGATTGACTAATAAGGGAAAGTTCGGTACCCCCTATAGTATACCAAGACCGATTTCTCCCCCCTCCAAGAGATGAAAATTCGGCCTCCACTGTTGATCAGCAGATAACTCCTAAATTTCTCCCTTATCTTCATCTGACCACTCATCCTCAAGTGGCATGGATAACACCACCTCTTGCTCCCTTTTATCAGTCACTTTATCAGCATTATCCACTCGAGTAAATCTTCCTATTTTTAAGCCTTATTGTCGTCCCTCTCTATCCATTTAAATGCCGAAAATTAACTAAAATTTAATTAAAAGAATTGGGCTTCATGCAACTTGAATTTGAGCCTCCCCAGTTGACGCCACTTAGCCACTGGGCCACAAGCCCATTTTGTATCTTAAAACATAGATAATATCTTTTAAGCCCTATCTTATCAGGCTTTCCACTGGAGTGCCCAAACAGAAAATTCAATTAAGGCCTCGACCCAACCCTGAGCCCATTCTTGACCCCTTAAACACCCTAACTAACACATCAAGCATAACATAAACATCACAGCACATTAAACGCAAAGGCCCATTAATTTAGGATGTTACAGTTCTACCCCCTTAAAGAAATTTTGGCCTCGAAATTACCTGATACGAATAGATGCGGGTACTGTTGCCGCATTACTTCCTCTGGTTCCCAAGTAACCTCCTCAGAACCGTGATTCTGCCATAGAACTTTAACCAACAGAATTGTCTTTCTTTGCAGTACTTTGACATGACGATCTAATATTTCCACGGGTTCCTCCTCAAAGGATAGATCGGGTCTTATTTCAATTTCATCCACTGGCACCACATGAGATGGATCCGAACGGTAACGTCTTAGCATAGAGACGTGGAATACATTGTGAATCTGGCTTAGCTTAGAAGGTAACTCTAGCTGATAAGCTACCGGTCCCACTCGTTTCAACACCCGATAAGGTCTGATAAATCTGGGACTTAATTTACCTTTCCGCCCAAACCTCAGTACTTTCTTCCATCGCGACACCTTCAAGAACACCTTGTCACCCACTGCAAATTCTATGTCCTTATGCTTCAGGTCAGCATAGGATTTCTGTCGGTCTGACGCTTCCTTTAATCGAGCCCGAATTCTCTACCTTCTCCTCTGTCTCGGTAACCAATTCTGGACCCAAAATCTGACGTCCCCTAATTCCGTCCAATAGGTAGGTGTACGACACCTCCGCCCGTACAATGCTTCATAGGGCACCATCTGAATACTTGACTGGTAGCTATTATTGTACACAAACTCCGCCAACGGTAAAAACTCTTCCCAACTACCCCGGAAGTCAATGACACAACCTCTTAACATGTCCTCTAAGATCTGGATTACCCGCTTAGACTATCCATCGGTCTGAGGATGAAACACCGTACTGAAATCCAACTTCGTACCCAACGCTTGATGCAACGCCTTCCAAAATCGTGAGGTGAACCTAGTGTCTCTGTCCGATATGATTGATACTGGTACCCCATGCAACCTCACTACCTCCGCTATGTATAGCTTAGCCAATTTCTGCAAAGAGTAATCGACCCGTACTGGTATGAAATGGGCAGACTTCGTCAAGCGATCAACAATTACCCAGATCGAATCTTTCTTAGTAGGCGTGAGGGGTAGCCCACTAACAAAGTCCACTGTGATCCTTTCTCACTTCCATTGTGGAATCTTCACTGGCTGCAACAACACTGATGGTAACTGATGTTCCGCCTTTACCTGCTGACAGGTCAAACACTTCCCCATAAATTCGGTCACCTCTTATTTCAAGCCCGGCCACCAAAACTGTTCTCGCAAATCCCAATACATCTTACTCCCTTCAGGGTGCATAGCGTATGGACTACCATGCGCTTCTTGTAAAATCCTATGCAACAACTCGAGATCTTTCGGCATGCACACTCTCCCTTGAAAACATAATAGCCCTTCCTCATTCACCTTAAATTCTGTTGATCCCTCACTTGATCCTACCGGAAACTTCCCCTTTAGTAACTCATCAGTCAGCTGCTTCTCCTTAACCTGACTGACCCAAGAGGGTTTCACTTGAAGTTCAGCTAATAAACTCCCATCATCATAAACTAAGGTGAGCAAACATTGCTCTCAAGTCATAGATTACTTTACAACTTAGAGCATCCGCCACCACGTTGGCTTTACCTGGATGGTACTCAATCGAGAAGTCATAATCTTTTAACAATTCGATCCACCTCCTTTGCCTTAGATTCAACTCCTTCTAGGTCAACAGGTATTTTAAGCTCTTATGATCGGTATAAATGACAGATTTCTCCCTGTACAAATAATGTCTCCAAATCTTCAAAGCAAAAACCACCGCTGCCAATTCAAAATCATGGGTGGGATAACTTGCTTCGTGCGGTCTTAACTGCTGAGATGCATACACAACAACCTTTCCACCTTGCATCAACATGCATCCTAGTCCCATGTGTGAAGCATCACAGTAAATCACGAACTCCTTCCCAGCCTCCGGCTGAATCAATACTGGAGCCTCCATTAAAATCCTTTTTAACTTCTCGAAACTCTCTTGCTGCTTACTAGACCAAACAAACGGAACCCTTTTCTATAACAACATAGTCAACGGTGCTACAATCAATGAAAATCCTTTAATAAACCTTCTGTAATACCCGGCCAAACCAAGGAAACTTCGAATTTCTGCTACCGACTTAGGCGGCTTCCAATCCAACACCGTTTCAATTTTTCGAGGGCCAACCCTAATCCCTTTTGCTGACACAACGTCACCTGGAAAAGTCACCTCACTTAGCCAAAATTTGCACTTACTGAATTTGGCATACAATCGTTTCTCCCTTAGAATCTGCAAAACCACTCGAAGATGTGAGTCATGCTCCTCATCCGATCTTGAATAAACTGGGATATCATCTATAAATATCACGACAAACCGATCCAAGTAGGGTTGGAACACTCGGTTCATCATATCCATAAACGCTGCTAGCGCATTGGTGAATCCAAATGACATCACCATGAATTCGTAATGACCATAGCGAGTCCTAAAAGCCATCTTATGAATATCTGCCTCCTTGACCTTAAGCTGATGGTACCCTGACCTCTGATCTATCTTTGAAAAGACTGAGGCCCCCTTCAACTGATCGAACAAGTCATTGATCCTTGGCAACGGGTATTTATTCTTGACGGTCAACTTATTCAGCTGGCGATAGTCAATGCACATATGCATTGATCCATCCTTCTTCTTAACGAATAACACCGGCGCTCCCCAAGGCGACACACTTGGTCGAATAAACCCTCTATCCAGCAACTCCTGTATCTGCGCCTTAAATTCCACCAACTCCTTCGGTGCCATTCTGTATGGAGCGATAGATACTGGCGCTATCCCCAAAAGAAGATCAATACCAAACTCCACTTCACGATCCGGGGGTAATCCCGGAAGCTCTTCTGGAAAAACATCAGGAAATTCCTTCACCGTCCTAACGTCCCCAACAGTTAGTTCCTTGGCTTCTAGAGCCCACACAAACATTAAAATTGCCTCGCATCCTTTTCTCACCATCCTTTCTGCTCTTAAGGCAGACACCACATTTAACAAACAGTTCCCCCTTTCACCTATCACCAACACTTCGCCACCCTCGGGGGTTTTTAACACCATACGCTTGGCTGCACAGTCTACATTAGCTTGATACATCACCAGCCAATCCATGCCTAAGATTAAATCGAACTCCCCGAACGGTAATTCCATTAAATCTGTCCGAAAAGCTATCCCCTGAACTTCTAAAGGTATCTCCCGGTAAAGTTTGTTTACCACCACGGATTGTCCTAATGGGCTAACTACAGTCATCTCCCTAGAGGAAATCTCAGAATCTATGCTTAAAGTTTCAGACACCCTACTAGCCACATATGAATGCGTTGACCCAATGTCAATTAATGCAGTGTAAGGCAAGCCAAAAATTAAAAACGTACCGGTTATGACATTTGGTGCGTCAGCCTCCTCTCGACGTCTAGTAGCATAGACTAACCCCGGCTGTCTCGCCTCAGTGTTTCTTGCCCCTTGGCCTAGTGCTCCACGACCCCGACCGGAACCATTACCACCTCTGGTTGGACCACGACCTCGCTATGGTTGCTGACCACCTCTTCCCGACTGTGCATTCCCTTGACCCGTAGGCCCTTTACTGCCCCGTTGCTGCGGACAGTTCCTAACTTGATGGTCAGTAGATCCACACCTAAAGCACTTTCCACTGCCCGGCCAACACTCACCTACATGGAATTTACCACATCAAGCACACTTCTATGTCTAACTAGCAATAGCAGGTCTCTCCTCTCGCCTCGGCCCTCCTGGCCTAGGCCTTTTCTGAGTATGCCCAGCTGCCCCTGACGATCCAAAATTCCTCTTACTTTCACCCCTATCTCTATCCCGATTCAGTTTCTCTGTCCGCTTCACCTCCTCAGCTATCTTGGCTTTTTCCACAAGCACAGCAAATTCCCTCTCTCGCTGTGGAGCTATCAATACACACAAATAATCCCTCAGACCATCTTCAAATTGAACACAACGTTCATGGTCTGTGCCCACCATTCCTCCAGCATAACGATTAAGGCGCAAGAATTCCACTTCGTACGCAGCCACCGACCTACTTCCTTGCACCAGACTCAGAAATGCTCTACGCTGCGCATCCACATAACTTGTCCCAATGTATTTACTCTGAAACGCCGTTTTAAAGAAATCCCAGGTGATACGGTCAGCCATCGTACCATCCTTAACCGTAAGCCACCATTGATAAGCTTCGTCCCACAGGAGAGATACAACCCCTTTCAGTTTTTCCTCTTCCATGAAATCAAGATCATCCATTATACGCTCAACCACCTCCAACCAATACTCAGCTGTACTCAGGGCTATACCGAAAATTCCCCCAAACATTTCTGCCCCATTGGCTCTAAGTCACTCTGACACCGATTTTCGGGCTCCTGTGCCCATGCCTGCCCCAGCAGCCCTCTCTAAAACCCTTCACATCGCCTGAGATACCGCATCATCTCCGGCCGTCTGGTCATGAAATTCCACCTCCGCAGCTGGTGGTACTGGCATCTCATTTCCAGACCCATGACCAGATCCTACTGGTTCTGACGCAGCCATCCTACCCCTACCACGGCCACACACAGGACGTCCACGACCCCTTGTACTCATTCTACCGATTCGCGTTTATCTGATTAGAAATTTTATGAATTATTAATTTCTTTCACTGATTAACCACGAACAATCTTATGGACAGTAGTTTCAAGAGTAGTTCTTTCGAATTCGAAATTATATCTATGGGTTTCAGTCTCAAGTCTGTATCTTCTAGTTCTAGGAACCACATGCATTCAATCATCATACATCAATACACAAGTAGCATCCATGAATCCATAATCATCACATAAGGGTATTTTCGTCATTCCACTACCTAGGGGTATTTTCGTAGTTCTTTCCTACAAGGTATTTTTCGTAATTTCACAAAATAGAGTATCTTGGTGATTTTTCGAAATAGAGATATTTTGGTGTATATATATATTTTTTGTAAAGTAGGGATATTTTGAAAATTTTAATTTTTTTTCAAATCGAGGGTATTTTGGTAATTTCACAAATTTCGATAATTTTGTAAATCGAGTGCTTTTGTAAATCTAGGGGTTTTCGGGTAAATTTTCAAAACATAGGTATTTGGGTAATTTTGCCAACTGGGGGTGTTTCAGTAATTTCACGAATTTTGGTAGTTTTACAAATCCAGGGTATTCTAGGAAATTTTCACAAATCAAGGGTATTTCGAAAATTTTACGAAACCAAGGGAAATATTTTAGTAATTTTGTGAAATAGGGTGGCTAGTTCCTTTCGGGTTTTAATTATAAATTTTGGCCCGTCAACTAGTCCTCGTGGCTAAGGTGAACAGTCACTACGCACCAGGTAGGATTCCAGCGAAGAGGAGGTGGGCCACTAGGACCGCTTAAATACCAAGCTCTCCCTGAATCCAATCCTAGACATGCGCATGCCTATTGCCACACCCTAATCCAGCGACTGGTTTACGGACATGTTTAGTTAGATTAAGCTTTATGAATTTAAAGAATTGCTTAAACTATGCCTAAAGTCCATTAACCCTATCATACTAGTCTACGTCCATAAATCCCATCAAACCCAACATGCATATCACATCAAGAGTTAGAATACTTACCTGCGTGGATCGGGTGCCGATAGACTCGAAGGTCATATCTCAACCACAGTATTTTTACAAATTTATAAACTACTACTAGACCCATTTCACAACCCGAGTTTTACAACTGGGCTCTGATACCAAAATTGTAACACCCCAAACCCAACCCAAACGCTACGACCCGATCTGGTATGCTACGAGGTTTAATGTTGAAAACTTTGCTTTGATGGTTTTTGGAAATCTCAATTTAGTTATTTAGGTATTCATTCAAAAAAACAACATTTGATGAAAACCTTTGCTTTTTCGTTGAACATGTTTGAAAATCCCATTTTATTACTCCTTATGACTTAAATCCCTGAATATAAATTTATAAATTGTAAACATTAACAAATAGTAAATCGAAACCTAAGCCATGGGGCCTTATTACATAAATAATCCAAAAATTAAAACACAAAGGTAAACCGAAGATAGTTCATGAAAATAAAAGAACTTGATGGCCCCTCGAGTCCGCCTCGGCTTCCATGTCCACGAACTACTGCTCATCTGAAAAGTCAGGGAAATTAAAGGGGTGAGTCACCAAGACTCAATGTACAAATCCCAAAAACAAATAAAAGGCTTGAGGCCCACAAACACATTATGGGCCTTGGCCCATACACAATGGCAACAGAATATTTACATGCAACATGGCCCAACCCAACCTAAAAATCCATCCTCTACACACCAGCCCATACCAGCCATCACACCTCGGGGACTTCTACAATCAACCCACCAACCGCTACACACCATATATCGGTCATCTTTGTCGGTTAAAATGCCGATCACCATGTGACCTTATAATCCGCGTGGCGAGCCACCGATCACTGTGTGACCTTATAATCAAGTGTGGCGAGAGCCACCGATCACTATTGTGACCTAAATGTACATATCGTGGTTTAACCCACCGATCACTAGGTGACCTTTTAACATGCTCTTCCCTTCATCATATCAACCCCATCCCATGCATACATCCATGCGAAGCAAAATAATATACTAAAAGATTACGATCTATCACATACATCGATACACAGAGAAGTTTCTATGATTACGCACTGCATCCCTTGCCTACCCCACCGGGTAATACGATCGTCCATACTGACCTTTTTCCGCTTTTAGCCCATAACATATATAGTACAGATTAATTAGTGTGATAGAGATCTACACACCTGATTACAGAAAAGACGAGACTTTCTATGTCTACACTATCAGAAGCCGATACGACTGTTAACTATCTAAGGTTTTGTTCTAAAGTCGGTCCATAACCTGTTGGCCAATCCCGTACTGCTGACACTGCTCGCTTCTTAAACTTAGAGGTTGGTTTAACAGATCCAATCCCTTCCTTTTCCTGATCGATATTTGATTCCATCAAAAGACCTTATCAGTTGCTACCATCATAACATATGGTTAATATCACAATTACGATAGCGAATCTAACGAGAATCTAAAGAGAACCCCTTACCTTGAAATCCTGAAAAGAGAGAAATGAGGTTTAGAGATTAGGGGTTCTAGGTTTTAGATCTAGACGATCTACTTCGATTCCCGATGTGTCACCCAACACGTAAATACAATAAACCAACAATCCATTAGCCTTTCGGCTTTCTCTTCTAAAAACCGAAAGAGAAAAAGAATAGATCAGAAGAAATCAGCACCTACCTTTACAAAGAATTCTGCAACTCCTAGAAGATTTTGGCTTTTTGCGAAAATCAAAAAGAGATGATGATTCAAAGAAATCTATGGAGATTCGGCTTTTAATGAAGAAATCGGCAGGAAGAAAAAGAATGGAACTAGGACATTCGGCTATGGCAGAAGAGAGTAAAGAGAAGGAATACTTAAGGGTTTCGGCTTATAACAGAGAATAAAGAAAAGAATGAGAGAAAAACCCAAATGATGGAATTGAAGAAGAGAATGGAAGAATCAAACCCTAATGCCGAAAATAAAACGATATCCCCCCACTCAAGCGCAAAATTTCGGTAACTACCTCTCAAAAACCGAAAATGCCCCTTTTGGTAACTTAAAATTGATTGACTAATAAGGGAAAGTTCGGCGCACCCTATAGTATACCAAGACCGATTTCTCCCCCCTCCAAGAGATGAAAATTCGGCCACCACTGTTGATCAGCAGATAACTCCTAAATTTTCTCCCTTATCTTCATCTGATCACTCATCCTCAAGTGGCATGGATAACACCACCTCTTGCTCCCTTTTATCAGTCACTTTATCAGCATTATCCAGTCGAGTAAATCTTCCTATTTTTAAGCCTTGTTGTCATCCCTCTCTATCCATTTAAATGCTGAAAATTAACTAAAATTTAATTAAAAGAATTGGGCTTCATGCAACTTGAATTTGAGCCTCCCCAGTTGACGCCACTCAGCCACTGGGCCACAAGCCCATTTTGTATCTTAAAACACAGATAACATCTTTTAAGCCCTATCTTATCAGGCTTTCCGCTAGAGTGCCCAAACAGAAAATTCAATTAAGGCCTCGACCCAACCCTGAGCCCATTCTTGACCCCTTAAACACCCTAACTAGCACATCAAGCATAACATAAACATCACAGCACATTAAACGCAAAGGCTCATTAATTTAGGATGTTACACCCTAGGGGGCAAACTAAAAAGGGGACGCCGAGTAGAAGGCAAAAAATACTCAAAGACAGCCGTCGGGAGCAGCTTGAAAGGAGGATTTCCATCAAGATTGAAGATCTCCTATTAATTTCTCTTAAAGTTTTTGGGTTTTCTTATGTTTTGTTGTTTCCTTATTTTAAGATGTTTTCCTTTATCATTATGAACTAAATCCCTTAAATACCTAAGGGGATGAAACCTAAGACAAAACTTATTATTATTTGATTTATAAGATAAATACTTGTTCTTATTCTTAATTGTGAGTTCTTATTCTTATTTTGATAATTCAGGTTATTGATTCAAGTCGAATATGCTTATTCAGTGGAGCAAAAGTCATTGTTTAAGAGTAGATCGACACAATTAAGCGGAGTTGATTACAACCCTAAAAATAGGGCGACAAAAATCTGCTGGATTAGAGTCAAATCCAATAGGGGAATCCATAGATCGAGATAATGCGACAGTGGGGGTTTTAATTAGAAAGAGATTTCAATTAATCAACCTAGAGTCAGTTTTTTTTAGTCTTGAAAGAGATATTAACATAAATCAGGGATTTCTACAGATTAAGTCAAGTGAATAAATCGTAAGAATCAAAAGTAATAAGTGATGTCTAGGTGGATTCTTCCTTAGGTATTGCCTTTATCATATAAGTTGTCTAAAAGTATTTTCCTAATTCATTCTCTGTCGTGCTTTTAATTAGTTTTAGTTTAAAAGAAATCACTCCAATTCTTAGGCTAGAAAATAAAAAGATAGTAATTACTAGCACGCTTGGTCCTTGTGGATACAATATTACCTGTCTTACCATAACTATAATATTGATCGATAGGTGCGCTTGCCTTTATTGTGATCATAGTTAGTTTTAGACACATCAGTAGGCCCACACGGGCATATGAGCCCAAGTTTTAGAAACTTTTCCCTAGGGTCGCACGTGTCATTCCGGTCAACTGTAGGCCTTCTGTAGGGTCAGTCTGGGCAAAATAAGCCCTTAAGCATGAAACCAGTTACTCTGTTAGACTAAAAATAGCTTAAACAGTATTTATATGAGATTTACGGGTTATGGTATGTCTAATCGTGTATAATGTCTGTTATGTATAAGCATGCATATTATCTGTTATTCTGTTTATCTGTATCTATGTAAGGGGCGGGTTATATATATGTGGAGGAAGTATTTTGTGAGGCGATATTTCGCTAATATACTGGCAGCCTGGCTGCGCTTTATTCAGATAAGTGTCATATGCACACTATGTGATGTGTAGGGCTGGGTGGGTGTTTTATGCTTCACATGGTGTGTTGGGATGGTTGGAGTTGGTGTGTAGAGGATGGGGGTAGGACTATGCATATTGGATTCTGTATGATTCTATCAATAATCTGATTCTGTAAAGAAATTATGTCTGTATCTGTTCTGCTCTGTGATAAAGTCTGAATTTATGTTTCCGTTGAGTTACACACTGAGTTTTTTTTAAAACTCACATCCGTTTGTCTGATATGTTCAGATAATCCTCAGACATAGGTGGGTCAGTGCGACGGAGGCTCAGTTGTGACCACTAGTCCGTAAATTGTATTTACTTAACATTTTATTTGATTTTTTGGTTTTTTTTTTTTAGAGTTTTGTAATTTTGGGACTCTCTAGACTTTTTTGTTTTTTTTTTTGGGTTTGATTTAAGTTTCTTGCAACGCTCAACAAAACAAATTACGAAAACAACAATTTTATGCAAACAAACGTTTTTGAGAACACATACTCAGTTTTCAAAACTTAACGACTTTTATACTTCCACTACAAATTATGGTTTTGTTTGAAAGAGTAAACAAACGATGGTTTTACGAATGAGTATAACAAGATGTTGTTTTAAATAAAGGGGTGCGATGTTTTTAAAAAAAAAAACGAATTTCTAATTTTTCTTTGTATCATCTCTAGATTCGGCCATAACGTCTAAGCTGGGTTTAGGGTGTTACAGCTTCACATATAGTTGATCTTCTTGCAACATTTGCAACACAATTCTCATGTGCTTATCATATTCATCCTTTTATTTTGAATATATTAGGATATCATCAATTAAGACTACCATAAATTTATTCAAATACAACTAAAAAATGCGGTTCATGAGATCCATGAACACTGCAGGAGCATTCATTAGCCCAAATGGCATCACTAGAAATTCATAGTGACCACATTGTGTACGTGTAACACCCCTTATCCATATTCAACGCCGAAACAGGATACGAGGCATTACCGAACTTAATTTTCTCAAACTTATAACCTCGGGCCATAAAATTTTGTTTCCACTTAAAAATTTTTCATTTATATTTATAATGTCCATATTATGGGACTACGAGACCTTAAACATACTTACAGAGTGGTTCAGGACAAAATCGAAAACTTTTGCACACGTAGAAAAATTTTACCTAAAACGGGGCCACATGCCCATATAGAATGGAACACGCCCGTGTAGGCAGGCCCTGTGGTCATACGCGCCCATGTTCCTAGCCTGTATGGATTTTATTTTTCATTTCGAACCTACAGAGGTTTTCACACGGCATGGTACACGCTCATGTCTATGGTCCGTGTCCCTCACACGAACAAGATGCGCCCGTGTCCTCACCCGTGTGTGAAAACCTTGGTATTCTACTTATGACGTTAGCAAACACTTAGAGGCACATGGCCTAGTCACACGCCCGTGTGTTGGCCCGTGTGACTAACTGAATTTTCAAAATTTTGATGCAGGGGACACACGGCCTATTAACACACTTATGGGGCTGACCGTGTGTCACACACGGCCTAGACACACACCCGTGTGTCTACTTGTGTGGACAATTATAAGGCTATTTACCAAGCCAATTGCCACCCTAAAAAGTAAACACACTTATAACATCACAAGAAACACATAATATAGCAATAACACACTATGAATAATCACTAATTCATCATGCATACACTTCACACTTTACTCAATCAATTGCACGAACCTGCACTTCATGAATCTTATCATGATTGAGTATATATAAAACTTAACAAGTATTGGCCAATTCGCAATGGCCATTTACAAAATGAATGAATAACATTAATAGCCAACACTTTGGCTAACAAATATGACATAACAAAATGACCAAGTTCCTATACATGTCATACCTAAAATAAGTTAACTTTACTATTCCAAAAGAACAGTTGATAGTGTGATCCGGACTCCGACGTCCTACAATCCCTGGGTTAGCTTGGCAATACTACAAGGAAAAGGGAAAAGAGGGGGTAAGCATAAAGCTTAGTAAGTTTGCATGAAATAAATAGCAACATTAAGACTTATAATAGCATCCACTTATCTCATTGAATAATACACAAGTTCTCAAACACATCAACTTAACTTGCTTATGCATACTCTTACCAAATTACATATCACATTTTGCATTCATTTCTCATAAGTTACTCATGGGTACCTGTATCACTTCATCACATAACTTTAGCACTTTTATACTCTTAAACATGAGCTTAACTCTTGGTCATCTGTACATAAACTTAGCTCTTTGCCCATTGAGCTACTCGGAATATCGAAGGATACTCAATCTCATCATACATGTATCACGATGCCAATGCCATATCCCAGATATGATCTTACATGAGATCACATCTTAATGCTGATGCCATATCCCAGATATGGTCTTATACGGGATCTCATATCTCGATGTCGATGCCATCTCGGAGACATGGTCTTACACGATATCTTTCTTTGGTGCCGAGGCTATGTCCCAAACATGGTCTTATACAGGACCTCCTTCATTTGGTGCTGATGCCATGTCCGAGACATGGTCTTATACGGGACCTTCCTTTATTTCATGTTGTGACATAGGTATCCTTGTTATTCCGAATGTTCACTCGGGACTTCAACTTAACGTGATCTCATTATAATTTCATCGAGGCATTGTTAATCAACTTCATGGAAATAATATACATTTCTTATGATATAAAGTAATTAAAAGCATAATAACATTATGTAGCTTTAATTTCACACAAACTTACCTTGGTACCAAAATATATGTGGAATTGTTCAATTTAGTCCACGACCTTGTCTTTGCCTCAGTTTCGGTCTGGAATTCATGTTTCTTGATCTATAATAGCAATTTCTCTTGTTTAATTCTCACATTGACTAAATTAACCCATGAATCATACTTTGGAAAAATTATAATTTTTCCCCTAAACTTTTACATAATTACACTTTTTCCCCTAGGATCGTAAAATGATTTTCATTCAATTTCTTTGCATTTTAAGCCTAGACGCATCATTTTCATAACTACAACAGCCCCCAATTTTCACTAGTTCACTCATGTATGACCATTTTCATGACTTTTACAATTTAGTCCTTTTTATGCATTTTTCTTGAAAATCACTTAGAAAAATATGTTTTTCATACATCAAACTTTCATAATCTTCCATAAATTATCAAAATACATGCATTTCATACATGGGTAAATTTTTTTAACATAAACCCTAGCTCAAAATATAGCTAGAAATAGCTAAATCGAGCTACGAGGATCTCAAAAATACGAAGAACATTAAAAAAGGGGCTAGGAGGTACTTACAATCAAGCTTGAAAGTTGAAGAAACCCTAGCTATAGAGTCCTTGTGATTTTCGGCCAAGCATAGAGAAGATGAACACCATTTTTGACTTATTTTCCCTTTTAATTCATTAATTAACCAAATGACAAAAATGCCCTTAAGGCCCCTTTCTTGATATGTTTCCTTCCCATGTCTATTTTTTTCCATCTTAACATATAATAGTCTAATTGCTAAATAAGGACCTCTAGTAATTTTTCTAATTTTATTTCATACTTAAATCTTCTAGAATATCATATTTTGCAATTTTTTTAATTTAGTCCTAATGGACAAATTGATCACTAATTCATAAAATTTCTTCATTAAATTTTCACACAGTCATGCAAGCATGCTATAGACCTCATAAAAGCCATAAAACACATATTTTTATCTTGGATTTGTGGTCTCACAACAACTATTTCGACGAAGACCTAAATCAAGCTATTACAGTACGGAACATTATTTTCAACATGTCACTATCTTTCACTTTCAACTCATAATATTTGTAACACCCCAAACCCGGTCAATACGCCATGACCGAATCTGGTATGTCACTGAGGAAAATACTTTGAAGAAAAACGAGTTAACGATTTAATTTTTGTGAAAAACCTTTTTGAAATTCTATATTTGAAGAAAATACATGTTTAATAAGTTAACACTGAAAATTTAATTTGAAATTACATAAAACTTTAAAATAAGTGAATAAACCGTAAATTTAAAAAAACATTTATATCGTTTTAAAAAAAATTCGAATTATCACTTTGAAAGCCATTTGCATTTGAATGTAGAAACTTAATATTTGAAAATCATTTAAATTATCGAAAACACTCAAGTTGTTAAAATTGTCAAATAATTTATGTTACCCGATGGTAACGCTTTTAAAATCATCGCGTTGTGTAGTTTAGAAAACTTTGTGCTCAATTTATTATAATAATCAAGAAATTTATAACCCATATTTAAAACATGCTCAAAACATAAAAATAATCCAAACCATAATTTAAAGAGGCCTTATTACAAACCCACAAAATATAAAAACCAAATATAAATAAAGTAAAGTTCTCAAACCAAAGTTCACGTAGAACTGAATTTATTGCATGGCCTCCTCGAGTTCATCAGGCTCCTCATCCGCGATCTCACGAATCACTGAAATGATAAGGAGAAGGTGAGTCACCAAGACTCGAGTGCATATTCCCTCTCCGGGTAAATGCCACATACTTACACAAAATTATAACAAAGCATATATATATGTATAATGTACCCAACCTAGCCACCCATAACTCCTTTTCTACCCCGTGTGGTACCAAACCACTGGTGGTGCCAAACCACTGGTGTCCAAAGACACAATTGTGATACCAAATCACTGGTGACCAAAGTCACGAATAATTAAGTGTGGGGCCAACCCACATGTGATACCAAATCATTGGCGACGATCCTATATCTAAAAAGAGGGGCCAACCCACGGTGGAATTAATCCACAGGGACGAGTCGCTATGAGGTGCCAAACCTCACGGTGTCAGAAGACACGAATGTGATACCAAATCCTTTGGAGGTACCAAACCTCTCGGTGTCAGAAGACACGATATCAATCTTCCCCTCCTCTCTCATATTGCCCATATCAATGCAATAGATAAACAAATCATGTCACATACTTTGATATGTATCTCATAACAAATATCATAAATCGTAGATCATGATTTCAATCCACATGTATTAACAACATAATGAAACGGACTTACCCGAATCCTCATTCATACCATCATGGTATCATATCCAAATCTCATCGATTTTCCCACTTCATAATATGATTAGTCATAACACACATAAACATACATATATAAACCAAGTTATAAAGTGTGTAAGATACACACCTTTCACCAAAGCAATAACTAACGTCTGAAGATCCGATCTACCACTAGATCACCTTGTCCTACAATCGGCCAATATTAAGATTATGAATAAAGGCCATTCGGCCATATCACTAAATCCCAAAAGCTTTAGACTTTCTCAACCAACTTAAATAATATCGAATCCTTACCACTTGACTTATCAACTTCGATCGCTAATGGAATGAGACTTAGATCGATTGCTTCCAACGTCCGAAAAGCCTAAAAGAAATCGGTTCCTAAAATGGTTAAAACCTTGCAAACTAATGCCCATAGATTCGGCCTTAGTCCACAAGAAAAATAACATAGAGACGAGAAAAGAATTGAAGAGAATCGGCCATGAATACTTACCCTTTTCCAAAATTGATTGAAGAAAACAAAAGGAAATCCACCCTTGAATATTCGGCCAAAAATAATACTAAAAGAGAGGAAGAAGGTTCGGCTATGATTGATTTGTATTAGCAATAAGGATTCAATTAAAGTTGAGAAGAAGAAAGGAAAACAAAAGAAGAAGATGGAAGAGATTTCAATGGAAAGGAATGTTTATGGCTTTGAATAAAAATAAAAGAAAGTAAAAGAGATGGAGAGATGGAAGTTTTACCAAGAGAGAATAGGAGGAAATTGTGATTTGAACAATATTGAAAGAAAGAAAAAGAGAGAGATGTGGGAGAGAGAGGTTCAGCCAACACCTATTTTGCCTAATAGAAATGTGCACAAAATGCCCAAAAATCAAAATGTTGTTTCGGTTTCAAAAGAGCAAATGAAAGAAAGGGAAATGGTATGGTTTGGTTCAACAAAAAGAGGCTAAAATCAAAAGCAAAAATGCACCAAAATGCACAAGACACATTCGGCCAAAGAGGGAATTTTTGGAGAGGAAAGACAATTGCAAAAAGATGTTCAAATGACAAAAATTGGCCAATATTCCCCCCAAAGCTACTTACAAAATTCGGCCACGCCCTAGCCATACATGCCGTCCACATACATGCACTAAAGCCTTGAATAAAGTTTCCAAAACATCCTCCATATTCCATGCCTTTTGTCCCCTCAATATACCATAACTTTAAGATAACCTTCCATAATATTAAGATTCTTATCCCCTATTTCAAGCTTTCCATAAACCAAAATTCAACTTACCAAAAGATGAAAGTCCAACCTATCATAAAGAATGGTTGACCGTCCATAAATGCTAGGATTCAAAAATAAACCTTCAAAATGCTAAACATGCTACTCGAACCTCTAACCTCAAGCAACCTTTCAAGCTCCTTAACCATCTTGCCACTTACTCCTCTTGTGCTTTAATTAACACTTAAATTAACTTAAGTGCTAAACTCACTTAATCCACTTCATTAAATAAACCATACTAAAATTTATTCTAGCTTCCTAAAATAAAATCAAGCCTTCACAAGACTATGCTAACACACAAAATTCAAACTCGAGCCAACACAAATGATACTCAAATTTTGGGATATTACAATTCTACCCCCTTAAGAAAATTTCGTCCTCGAAATTACCTGATCAAAAGAGTTGAGGATACTGTTGCCTTATTGCATCCTCCGGTTCCCACGTAGCTTCTTCTACGCCATGATTCTGCCATAAGACCTTCACTAAAGGAACTGTCTTCCTACGCAAAACTTTCACATCTCGATCTAGAATCTGCACAGGTTCCTCTTCCACCGTCAAATCTGGACTCACTTCTATTTCCTCTACTGCCACGACATGCGATGGATAAGAACGATAGCGTCTAAGCATGGAGACATGAAACACATTGTGAATCTGACTCAGTTTCGCTGGCAACTCAAGCTGATAAGCTACTGGTCCCACTCGTCTCAACACCTTAAACGGTCCAATAAACCTTGGACTTAACTTACCTTTTCTTCCAAATTTTAACACTTTCTTCCATGGCGAGACCTTCAGAAAAACTTTGTCACCCACGGCAAACTCTATATCTCTCCGCTTGAGATCGGCATATGACTTCTGCCTATCTGAAGCTTTCTTCAGATGAGCCTGAATCATCTTAACCTTATCCTCAGTCTCTGCAACCAACTCTGGTCCTAACATCTGACGCTCACCCAACTCTGTCCAACATGTAGGTGTGCGACACCTCCTACCATACAACGCCTCATATGGAGCCATCTTAATGCTTGCCTGATAACTATTGTTGTATGCGAACTCAGCTAACGACAAAAACTCTTCCCAACTACCTCTGAAGTCCAAAACACATCCTCTCAACATATCCTCCAAAATCTGAATAACTCTTTCGATCGCCCGTCGATTGTGGATGAAATATCAGATTGAAATCCAACCGCGTACCCAACGCCTGATGTAACGCTCTCCAAAACCTCAACGTAAATTTGGGATCTCTATCTGAGATGATCGACACAGGCACACCGTGCAACCTCACTATCTCAGCCACATACAACTTAGCTAACCTCTGAAGCGAACAATCCATCCTAACCGGAATGAAATGAGCTGACTTAGTCAAACCATCCACAATCACCCATACTGAGTTCTTCTTACTAGGCGTAAGAGGTAATCCACTGACAAAGTCCATAGTAATCCTCTCCCACTTCCATTGTGGAATCTTCACCATTGAAGTAACCGGATGGCAATCGATGTTCAGCCTTGACTTTGGCGACACGCGGACATTTGCCCACAAACTCGATTACCTCCCGCCTGCACTGCCACCAAAAGCGCTCTCTTAAATCCCGATACATTTTGCTACCTCCGGGATACATAGCATATGGGTCGCTATGTGCATCCGAAGAATCCTTTGTCTCAACTCAACATCCTTCGGCATACAAGCTCTTCCTTTAAAACGCAAAACTCCATCACTGGACAAACTATAATCCTCTAAACCACTATTCTGAACCCGTAACCTCCGATCATTCAAACCATCATCCTCCAACTGCTTCTCCTTGATCTGATCTAACCAAGTCGGCTTGACTTGCAATTCTGCCAAAAGACTCCCATCGTCATACAAGCTAAGACGAGCAAACATCGATATTAAATCCGATACAACCTTACGGCTCAACGCGTCTGCCACCACGTTAGCTTTGCCGGGATGATACTCGATCGAACAATCATAGTCCTTCAACAACTCGATCCATCTACGCTGCCTCAAGTTCAAGTCCTTCTGAGTCAAAAGGTACTTAAGACTTTTGTGATCCGTGTAGACTATCGACTTCTCTCCGTACAAATAGTGTCTCCAAATCTTCAAAGCGAAAACCATAGCAGCTAATTCCAAGTCATGCGTCGGATAATTAGCCTCATGTGGTCTCAATCGCGAGATGCATAAGCCACTACCTTCCTTCTTGCATCAAGACACATCCTGCACAAAGTATGTGATGCATCATAATAAACCGTGAATTCCTTGCCTGCCTCAAGTTGAGTCAAAACTGGAGCTTCAGTCAGAATCTTCTTCAACTTGTCAAAACTTTCTTGCTGCTTCTCGGTCCACACAAATGGAACTCCTTTCCTCAACAACTTGGTCATCGGTGCGGCGATCAAAGAAAATCCTTTCACAAATCTTCGATAGTACCCCGCCAGACCTAGGAAACTCCGAATCTGAGCCACTGACTTAGGCGGCTTCTAGTCCAACACCGCTTCGATCTTCCGAGGATCCACTTTGTAATCCTCTCGGTGATACAACGTGACCCAAGAAAGTCACTCTCCTAAGCCAAAATTCACACTTACTAAATTTGGCATATAGTCGCTTTTCCTCAAAATCGCAACACTACTCGCAAATGCGCATCATGCTCCTCCTCCGACTTGAGTATATCAAAATATCGTCTATAAAAACCACAACAAACCGATCCAAAAACTACTTTGGAATACCCGATTCATCATATCCATGAATGCCTCTTTGTAGCGTTAGTCAATCCAAATGGCATCACCGTAAACTCGTAATGCCCATACCGAGTGCGAAAAGCCGTCTTATGGATATCGCCTCTTTCACCTTTTATTTGATGATATCCGGACCTTAAATCAATCTTGAGAAAACGCAAACCGCTTTAAGTTGATCAAACAAGTTATCTATCCTTGGCAAAGGATACTTGTTTTTGATCGTCAACTTATTTAATCGGCGATAGTCAATACACATCCGCATCGAACCATCCTTCTTCTTGACAAAAAGTACCTGGCGCTCCCCAAGGCGAAACACTTGGTCGAATGAAACCTCGATCCAACGACTCCGAATCGAGCCTTCAATTCCATCAATTCTTTCGGTGCCATCCTATACGGAGCTATAGACACCGCGCGCGCGTTCGGCAATGATCTATACCAAATTCAACTTCACGATCAAGGCGGTCCGGAAGTTCTTCAGAAATACGTCAAGATATTCCCTTACGATTGGACATTCTCCACAGAAGATTCCTTAGCTTCCAAAGCACACATATAAACTACAAACGCCTCATGACTCTTCCTAACCATCTTCACAGCTTTCAATGCAGATACCACGTTAGATAGATAATCTCTTCTATTACCTATCATGACCACCTCTTTACCCTCAACTGTCTTCAAAACCATGCGCTTAGCAGCGCAATCCAATCCATTCCAAGAATTAGATCGAACTCCTCAAACGGTAGTTCCATCAGATCAGCTACAAACACTACCCCTTGGAGTTCTAGAGGTACATCCCTATATAGCTTATCTACTTCTACAGAGTGACTTAGAGGACTAAGTACGGTCATCTTCCTAGAAGCAGTCTCAGAAACTAAACTCATAGTCTCTACAATACTACTAGCAATATACGAATGAGTCGAACCCACATCTATCAAGGCAGTATATGGAACACCAAAGATTAAGAACGTACCGGTTATGACATCCGGTGCGTCACCCTCCTATCGACGTCTCGCAGCATACACCAAACCAGGCTGCCTGGCCTCAGTGTTGCTTACACCTCTGCCCGATGCTCCGTGGCCTCGACCAGAACCATTACCACGACCTCTCTGCGGTGGTGGTCCCTCCTTCCTGAACTGAGCACGACTTTGACCCTCAGACTGATTCCTGGCTTGCTTACGTGGACAGTCTCTCACACGATGATCTAGCGAGCCACACTCGAAACATCCTTTCCCTCCGGTCCAACATTCGCCCCAATGATACTTCCCACATTGGTTACACTACGCTGGCCTCTGATTAGCAGTAACAGGCCTTCTAGATTGATTCGGCCCACTCTGCCTAACCCTCTTCTGAGCATTGCCAGCTGACCCATATAATCCATATCCTCTCTTATGCTTGTTCCGATCCTTGCTCTGTCTTCCAGACTCCTTTATTCCTTCGGCTATCTTAGCCTTTTCAACCAAAGCAGCAAACTCTCGCTCCTGATGTGGAGCAATCAGCAATCTTAGCTCATCTCTTAAACCATCCTCGAATCGAACACAACGCTCGTGCTCCGAAGCCACAATACCTCCAGCATATCGGCTCAATCTTAAAAATTCCGCTTCATATTCTAACACGGACTTACTACCTTGGACCAAACTCAGAAATGCCTTACGCTGCACATCAATGTAATTAGACCCAACGTATTTCACCGATCACGCGCGCCTTGAAATAATCCCAAGTGAGATCCTCCGCTGCAGTACCATTCCGAACCGTGAGCCACCACTGATATGACTCATCCCGAAGAAGCGATACAATCCCTTTCAACTTGTCCTCAGCACTCAAATCCAAGTCATCCATGATTCGCTCTGTCGCCTCTAGCCAATATTCACCGAGCCGGAGCTACACCCAAACACCTTGAAATACCTCGGCTCCGTTGGATCGGAGTCGCTCGCATCTGATTTTTGAGCTCCCGTGCCTCCACCCATTCCAGCTGCCCTCTCGAGGACTCGTAGCACTGCTTAAGACACTATGTCATCCCCCGTTTGGTCTTGATACTCAACTCCAACCACTGGTGGTGGAACTGGTGGTACCTCATTCTCGGATCCTTGACCCGACCTCCACGGCTGGCTCGCAACCACGCCCATCCTACCCCTACCGCGTCCACGAGTAGTACGGCCCGACCACCGAGTACTCATGTCTAACGTCTCTTCTTATCTAAATTAAAAGTTTTATGTATTAGTCATTATTCCACCTTCTTTAAAGCACAGTTTTATGAAAAATTTTAACAAGGGTTGTTTCGCGAGTACACACAAAACCTATAGTTTTGGGTCTCTAAAGTAGTTTCTACTACTATACAGTCATGCCAATATCATCATAACATAACATCAAAATCAACAGTTTGATGTACTTACCAGGGCGGATTGATGCTGGAGACTCGGGGCCATGCTTTTCCAACCATAAAATTTTATACAATAATATTTTAAAACCATACTTTGAAACATTTTGGGCTCGGGCCCGCAGTAAAGCTTTTGAACTTGGCTCGACGATCAATTTGTAACACCCCAAACCGGTCAATATGCCATGACCGAACTGTATGTCATCGAGGAAAATACTTTGAAGAAAAAACGAGTTAACGATTTAATTTTTGTGAAAAACCTTTTTGAAATTCTATATTTGAAGAAAATACATGTTTAATAAGTTAACACTAAAAATTTAATTTGAAATTACATAAAACTTTAAAATAAATGAATAAATCGTAAATTTAAAAAAACATTTATATCGTTTTAAAAAAAATTCGAATTATCACTTTGAAAGCCATTTGCATTTGAATGTAGAAACTTAATATTTGAAAATCATTTAAATTATCGAAAACACTCAAGTTGTTAAAATTGTCAAATAATTTATGTTACCCGATGGTAACGCTTTTAAAATCATCGCGTTGTGTAGTTTAGAAAACTTTGTGCTCAATTTATTATAATAATCAAGAAATTTATAACCCATATTTAAAACATGCTCAAAACATAAAAATAATCCAAACCATAATTTAAAGAGGCCTTATTACAAACCTACAAAATATAAAAACCAAATATAAATAAAGTAAAGTTCTCAAACCAAAGTTCACGTAGAACCAAAATTTATTGCATGGCCTCCTCGAGTTCATCCGGCTCCTCATCCGCGATCTCACGAATCACTGAAATGATAAGGAGAAGGTGAGTCACCAAGACTCAAACAGTGCATATTCCTCTACTGTAAATGCCACATACTTACACAAAATTATAACAAAGCATATATATATGTATAATGCACCCAACCTAGCCATCCATAACTCCTTTTCTACCCCGTGTGGTACCAAACCACTGGTGGTGCCAAACCACTGGTGTCCAAAGACACAATTGTGATACCAAATCACTGGTGACCAAAGTCACGAATAATTAAGTGTGGGGCCAACCCACATGTGATACCAAATCATTGGCGACGATCCTATATCTAAAAAGTGGGGCCAACCCACGGTGGAATTAATCCACAGGGACGAGTCGCTATGAGGTGCCAAACCTCTGGTGTCCGAAGACACGAATGTGATACCAAATCACTGGAGGTACCAAACCTCTGGTGTCCGAAGACACGATATCAATCTTCCCCCTCCTCTCATATTGCCCATATCAATGCAATAGATAAACAAATCATGTCACATACTTTGATATGTATCTCATAACAAATATCATAAATCGTAGATCATGATTTCAATCCACATGTATTAACAACATAATGAAACGGACTTACCCGAATCCTCATTCATACCATCATGGTATCATATCCAAATCTCATCGATTTTCCCACTTTCATAATATGATTAGTCATAACACACATAAACATACATATATAAACCAAGTTATAAAGTGTGTAAGATACACACCTTTCACCAAAGCAATAACTAACGTCCGAAGATCCGATCTACCACTAGATCACCTTGTCCTACAATCGGCCAATATTAAGATTATGAATAAAAGCCATTCGGCCATATCACTAAATCCCAAAAGCCTTAGACTTTCTCAACCAACTTAAATAATATCGAATCCTTACCACTTGACTTATCAACTTCGATCGCTAATGGAATGAGACTTAGATCGATTGCTTCCAACGTCCGAAAAGCCTAAAAGAAATCGGTTCCTAAAATGGTTAAAACCTTGCAAACCAATGCCCATAGATTCGGCCTTAGTCCACAAGAAAAATAACATAGAGACGAGAAAAGAATTGAAGAGAATCGGCCATGAATACTTACCCTTTTCCAAAATTGATTGAAGAAAACAAAAGGAAATCCACCCTTGAATATTCGGCCAAAAATAATACTAAAAGAGAGGAAGAAGGTTCGGCTATGATTGATTTGTATTAGCAATAAGGATTCAATTAAAGTTGAGAAGAAGAAAGGAAAACAAAAGAAGAAGATGGAAGAGATTTCAATGGAAAGGAATGTTTATGGCTTTGAATAAAAATAAAAGAAAGTAAAAAGAGATGGAGAGATAGAAGTTTCGGCCAAGAGAGAATAGGAGGATATTGTGATTTGAACAATATTGAAAGAAAGAAAAAGAGAGAGATGTGGGAGAGAGAGGTTTGGCCAACGCCTATTTTGCCTAATAGAAATGTGCACAAAATGCCCAAAAATCAAATGTTGTTTCGGTTTCAAAAGAGCAAATGAAAGAAAGGGAAATGGTATGGTTTGGTTCAACAAAAAGAGGCTAAAATCAAAAGCAAAAATGCACCAAAATGAACAAGACACATTCGGCCAAAGAGGGAATTTTTGGAGAGGAAAGACAATTGCAAAAAGATGTTCAAATGACAAAAATTGGCCAATATTCCCCCAAAGCTACTTACAAAATTCGCCACCCCTAGCCATACATACATAGTCCACATACATGCACTAAAGCCTTGAATAAAGTTTCCAAAACATCCTCCATATTCCATGCCTTTTGTCCCCTCAATATACCATAACTTTAAGATAACCTTCCATAATCTTAAGATTCTTATCCCCTATTTCAAGCTTTCCATAAACCAAAATTCAACTTACCAAAAGATGAAAGTCCAACCTATCATAAACAATGGTTGACCGTCCATAAATGCTAGGATTCAAAAATAAACCTTCAAAATGCTAAACATGCTACTCGAACCTCTAACCTCAAGCAACCTTTCAAGCTCCTTAACCATCTTGCCACTTACTCCTCTTGTGCTTTAATTAACACTTAAATTAACTTAAGTGCTAAACTCACTTAATCCACTTCATTAAATAAACCATACTAAAATTTATTCTAGCTTCCTAAAATAAAATCAAGCCTTCACAAGACTATGCTAACACACAAAATTCATACTCGAGCCAACACAAATGATACTCAAATTTTGGGATATTACAATATCCGAATCTCAAATAGATCTTGAAGAATACAAACGCACCATTTGATAGAAAAAAATCCAATTTGAAAATGGTTTTCTTGAATAACGAAAAAAATATAATTTTGAAAATCGAGTTGGTTAGTGATATTTTTAGAAACAGACTTTTCTCAAAATCACACGTGTGTTTTGGGCTAGACAGATCCTTGTCGATCCTGGTTTTCAACCAAATGACATTCTCTTCTATTCTCGTACCACAAACTACATTGAGTGTGGGCTTAAACAAATTCGAATGAAACTATTTATTTTACTTTAATGGGAAAGTAAAAGTCACTCTAATAGAAATCGATTGAACTTTTATTCCCGAAAAATAAAATTTATGCTTAGAAATAATTTACTACTATTTTCGGGCAGAATAACAATATCTCAAACTTGTGTGTAACTTATTGTGTTTTTAGCCCTACCAGTGCCATTTATTTATATGGAGTGGAAGTGAAACCCTAGTTGAATTAGTAGAATTCATTTCATGCCTATTTAGTAGAAAAAAAAAAACCCTAGTTGAACTAGAAGAGACGGGCCAATAGGACATACTTCCCCTCATATGTATTATGATGGGGATTTTGGTCTTTCTTGTATTGGGTCAAATTATATATGCTTCCTAGATTTTTAACCCAACACTTTATAATTTAATCCAACCCAGAACATGTTTTTCTATTTCTCAAAATAGACATTATTTATTAAATTAATTTTCCAATTAAATAATTTTGTCAACAAAATTCTAATCCCATTAAAAGCATGATAACTTTACCGTAAAAAGAAACTATAAGAAAATATATTTAATTTCTACATTCAACAGAACTCATAATGACCAATTATTTTAATTCCATTTTCAAACTAAAATTATTTAATTAAATAATAATTCGAAAAAGTTAAATTAATTCTCAGGTCATTTTCATACTAAGTGAGAAACCCCATTCATTTCCGAACATAACCTATTTTAGCTTTACCATTTCTATTCATTTTTGTTCATTTGATTCATTATTCAATTCATTTCTAGTGTCAACGAGCTAGTGGAGGAACCGACTGGACATATTTAATTAGGTCTCAAATGATTTATAATTAAGCTTCAGCTTTTTGTCTATTAATTATAAACTCATTTAGTCACGAAGTCATTCCATTATAGTAACATGACTGAGCTCTCCCTAATAACATGCCATTACAAAAGCTACTTGATTAGTGCTCCTCAAATGGCCTTGTCATAAGTGTGTTACTCTCATAGGATATCCTTAATCTCTTTGGGATAAATTTGCTCTCCCAATATGATCCTATTTTATCTCATGGTAACCATTACATCTTTCTTTATGAAAAGTCAATTACTATCAAATAATAATTAAGTCATTCATCACAAAGACGAACGACTAGTGGCCACGTTTACTTTACATCTATTATATAATTCCAATGAGAGGATATCATTTACCTATATCTTGGGATATAAATTAAACTATTATGAATGATGCTACATACTACAGAAGTCGTAAACCCAATGCACTATCTTTCAGTTCCTTATCTATTTGAATTCAAGCTTTTACTTACATCAAAGTATACGAGTCACGCATACGTAGATCATCATCCACTCAGGATTAAGGTATGCCACACTCTGAATGTCAAAAGTGAATAAATTCATAAACCAATTCAAGATCTATTCTACTTGGGTCCAATCTAATGTACTTCAGTCCAATCAGTCACATCTATGTCTCTATCTTCTAGGATTCATTCACTCCAATGCCCAAGACAAAGCATCTCCCCAATTGAACTTGATAGATGATACATTAGTCTTTCAATTGGTTTGTTCATTTTTTATTAGACTTAGGACATGTTTAGATTTGTCTGCTAATGTAAGTTATCTTTCCGTATTATGATCCAACCACATAATACCACTTAGTATTACTAATATAAGTTACCTTTTCGTATCATGATCCGACCGCGTAATACCACTTTGTATTCATTAAACATTAGACAACAATGAGTTAATATTTGCATCTATTTTTCTTTTCATGCTAAAACCATTGAGGACAATATACAAAATATATTAATGTAATTCATGAATAATTTTATTAACCAATCTGTTCAAAAAAAATTACAAGTGTACATAGACAAAAACACTACACTTAGGGCACCAGATCCAACACCCTTCAACTGATCAAAAAGATCACCAATACGCAGTGATGGATATCTATTCTTAATTGTCAACTTATTCTACTATTGGAAATCAATACAGAGCCACATCGACCCATCTTTCTTTTTGAAAAATAACACTAGAGCTCTCTAAGGCAATATATTGGGATATATAAAGCCTTGGTCTAAAAGGTCTTGCAATTCAACTTTCATCTCTTTTAGTTTCGTTGGTGCCATATGATAAGGAGCAATAGACATCAGAGCTGTGCCAGGGTAAGCATCAATTGCAAATTCAACCTCACAATTAGGAGGTAATCCAGACAATTCTTCTGAAACACATCTTGAAACTTACATACTATTCAGATCTTATCCATCTTGCTTTCGTTAAAATTTGACTTGATAAAAAGGCCAAATGTAACATCCCAAAAGTTATGAGTTGTAAATTTTTGCATAATTGTATGTTGTGCTTGTTCAGCTTGTGATTTGAATGTATTTGGGGGTTCTAAGGAGGCTTGGGATCGAGTTTGAGCCTTGGAAAAATTTTAGTTTTTGGCCCTTAAGAGAAGAGGGTTGGTCAAGGTTGGACTTAAGTATATTTATGTGTGTTTTACTAACACAAGTGGAGCATGTGGTGTAGTGGTGTGGCGTCAAGTGGAGAACAAGAAGGGAAAGGGTTCGAATCCCTCAGGTGGCAAATAAAGGATTTTATTTTGTGGCTTGAGAGGGGAGGAAGTAGTGTTTGGATCAAACTCTTCAATGGGAGTTGGAGAATTGCTCAAACGGTTCAAATGGATGAAGGAGAGGAATTGTAGGAGGAAAAAGGGGAGAAAATGAAGGAGTTGATGGGTGTGGGAAGTGTTGGCCGAATGTGGGGGTCTAGCTAAGGGGAATTTCAGCTGAAGAGGGGGTGGGGGTAGCATATTCGACTTTGAGAGGGGAAAGTGCCGATTTTCTCTAGTTGTCTTTTAGGAGAGTTTTGTATTTTGGGTTTTTCGACTATAGCATTTTGGGTCCTTTTCTCCTCAATTCTCCTTTGTCAAATTCTCAGCTTCTCTCTTTCTCTTCTTCTCACTTTTCATACATTCTTAGTTGCTTGTTAATAGCCTAAACACTAGGTAGGCCGAATCACTACTTCCCTTCTCATCTCTTTTCACACCTTGTTGTTTCCTTTTCTTTACTCTAAAACTGAAGACTTACCCTACATCTTCTTGCGATTTCTCTATTAGTCGAATCTTTTCCTTTTCTTTACTCTTCAATTGACTCTTTCTCTTTTCTTTCCACATCATTCGATTTTTGCAGTTTAACTCTCATAGCCGAACAGCCTCTATCACTTTTTGTGTTGGGCATACTCACTGCGTCTGGTGAGTTAGTCCTTAGCTGAATCATAGTGCTATTTTTTCCTAGTGTGGCTCTGCAAGGAATTTGACAATCGGTAAGTTATAGTTCTCTCTTTGACAATAACTCTATTTCTTTTTGATTTCTTCCTTAATAACCGTACGCTCTTTTCTATGGTTTGGCCATCGTTGGGCTTAGGGTTTCAATAGGGTGAAGGAGCGAGTGGTTTGTATTAATCAAACCTTTATTTTGGATTTATCAATCAAGCGAGGTAAGAACGTTGTCATAATTTTTGGTTTGTCCGAATATGGGATGATTGCTAACAAATTTTTCACTCACAAAATATTCGTTAGGGTCATGATTTCCATAGCCAGGGGATAGGGCCGATTACTTGGTGCACTGAAGGAGAACGTATTCGTGGTAAGTGAAGTTAGTCTAGTAAAGTGTTTCAAAGTTAAGGTTATCAAAGGTTGTGACTAACCATTTGTCAACTATCACTATAGGTGTCTTGGAAGCGGTGGAAAACACAACTTATAATCAGGTGTGTAATCTCACACCCTTGCTTGTGTTATTATCCACTGCTCTGTGAATCAGCCAAAAGCCGAAATACCGAAAAGCCAGAGTATCTACAATTGAGATCTCTCGAGCGTGCGAGCGCTTGTAGTAATAAATCGAGCCACTAGTGATGGCGATAAACCTTTGAAAGGGTCCCGAACTCTCTCGTGGAACCAAGGCTGTAACGGGACTTGTTGAGCCGATGCGGGCTAAGTGGGCCCAATGGGTTAACCGGCCCTCATGAGTAAAATCGATGGAAAATGACGAACGAGTGGTGCGGCTACGAAGTCCGCAGAACTGAGACTGAAAACGAGCTGAATGAGCCACATGAGCGTGTGGGCCCGTTTGGGCCGAAATTGGATTTTAGGGCCAATTACGTTGTAATAACCAAAAAGGGAGCCTGGGTCGTTCGAGGCAACAGTGGGCCTCTGGAAAGGCCGTTGCATGATAAATTACTAAAATACCCTTAGAGGGGAAATTACCAAAATACCCTTAGAGGGTAAACTATTGAAATACCCTTAGAGGGTAAATTACCAAAATACCCTTAGAGGGTAAATTATCGAAACACCCTTAGTGGGTAAATTACCGAAATACCCTTAGAGGGTAAATTACCAAAATACCCTTAGAGGTTAAGTTATCGAAATACGTTCGAAGGGTAAATTACCGAAATACCCCGAAGGGGTGAAATTATCGTTCTACCCCTAAATAAAAAAATGACCGTTATACCCTTGGTGGTAGTTAAACATCGTTTATGTGATTTTATATATCTGTTCATAATTGTAATACACTGCATTTATAACATATTGCATTGGATTGGGTTTATTGATCGGAGGAAGTACCGTTTAGTGGCTTTGCCACATACCGTTATAGTGGCTACGCCACATATATGCTTTATTTAGTGGCTCAGCCACACATACCGTTATTAACAGCTTGGCTGCACTATTGGAGAGTTTTGGATGGGTGGGTTGACTTGGTACCCACGGAGAGATTGGTTTGTACGGGTGGAGAGTTTGGTTGGATTGGGGTGGGTACACATCCATTGCATTGATTTGATTTAGGGCTAAGGCCCAGCTTGTTACCAAATAGGGCTTAGGCCCAGACCGACACCGTATGGGCTCAGGCCCAGATTATGACCGTTATGGGAGATTATACACTGAGTTCTCGTAACTCACCCCTTTCTTTTAATCGTGCAAGTAATCCCCAGCGTTAGAGGATTTGGAGCTCCGGAGGACTCGGAGGTGGCCATATATTGGATTTGTTATTAAACAGAACTTAGTAATTTTGGGTTATTTTATTTTATATTATTTTGGGTTAATAATTTATGTAATAAGGCCATTGGGATTTCTTTTTAACTTTCATTTGGTAATTCTTTCAGTTATGAACTGCTAATCGATTAAATACGGGTTTTTAAAACGATAACTACTGTTTTCAAAATATCACGTTTCTGCAACTTTTAAAGTCAGTCTTCTGCAACAAACAATCTTTTTGAAATGATACTATTTTTGCAAGGAAAATAACTTTAAACAAATCTTATTTTGTAAGCAATAAAATTCGGGATTTATAAACGGTAGAAAGCTTAAAATTGAGGTAGGGTTTTCATTGAACGCGTAGTTTTCAAATAGCCTCGCAATGTGACATGCTAGATCCGGCTATAACATCTAGGCTGGGTTTGGGGTGTTACACCAAATATGCCTTACAACCCTGATTCAAAATCTTATTAGCTCAAACCGATGAAATGATACGAGTGGAATCACTCGATTTTACCCCTTTAACTTTAATAATTTCACATTCATAGATTTGAATAGAAAACTTCTTACGGCAATCTAGGATTACATTATGCTCAGACAAGCAGTCTATTCCCATAACTACATCAATAACGCTCCGTATTATAAAAATGATTATCTTGAATCTCATGATTTGAGATATGTTCAGGATATTAATATGAAAGATATAATAAACTTTTTTATTGAAAATCGAGGGACATGGAAACAACAACCAAGCACCAATTTTCCACTATCTTTTGATCAAGTCACTATGTTACCTCTTGCAAAAATATGGATGCAACTTATATGCACTCAAATTCATCCTTCTCTTAATGTTTCTTATTTAAATACTTTTCAAGTCATGTTAGTTTACGCAATTTTGGAAAAAAAAAAAAGAAGAAGAAGATAAATTTGGGAATATGGATAAATCACTTTATAAGTAAGTGAATCAGTGGGCCAAACCAAGGAATTTATTTTCCTTATTTGGTAATGGAGTTGTGTTGTAAAGTCAATGTTCCAATTGAAACTACAGAGCAATTCCTCCAACCTTCCAAGAGTCTCATTGGAGACTCAATGGACATTCAATATCAAGAATTGCAACGGAAACAGATTCAAGAGTGGAAACGGTGGAGAAAGTAGAAGATGGAGTTGCCATCTTCTTTAACAACCAAAAAGGCGAAAGGTGCCAATAAAACGAAGCATCAATCGGCGAGTATGAGCATAGAAAGACCCCAAGAGTAATGTTCCTTACTTAATGGGTGTCCACACTATGGCCATTTATCGATCGATATACATAACAGTAAGGATGGGATGTCTCGCAATGGCCAGTGAATCCTTACGTTACCTTCCACCATGGTCAGGTTGTCACGAAAGAGGAGGAAGAAGAAGAGGAGGAGGAAGCTATGGAGAAGGACATGCCTAACCCTCCAATACCATAACGTGGATGAGGCATTCATTCTAGAAAGATTTCAATAAAAGAGGTGGTTTTCCACTGTCCTGACGAGGACAGAACACGTTTTCAATCGATCAAGAGGGTAGACAAAAAGATTGAGAGAAGGGAAGACATGGGGAAGATGTTGATGGAGTCGGAGTTGAACTCCGACACAAGTTCTTGAAGTTGAATTTCTTTTTTATTTTTTGGAATGTAACTTATGAATAATTTTATTTTGGAATTGGATTATTTATTTTTCTTTTTCATTTATTTTTATTTGCATATACTTTTATTTTCGTCTATTTTGTTTTCTTTTCTATGTAGGTCACCCACGAAAAGATTGCACTACATATTTTAATGTTAATAAAGAGGAGGATTACCTCAAACTACCTCGCATCGCTTCACAAAAAAGAGGGAGTCCTAAAAAACTTACTATGAGGTTGGGAGCACATTGGGGACAATATGCAATTTAAGTGTGAGGGTAAACATAGAATTTATTTGCTTTGTTTGGTGTTTTTGTGTGTTTATTTTCTTGTCTTAATAAAATTTTTCATAAATGATTTTTTTTTTTAAAATTTTAGTTTGTTACATGGTGCTTGAGCTTGTAATTATTGATGTGATTGGCTATTTGTATATCAATGTATTTGAATTCATTATCGGAGCAACTACGGTCAATCATTTGCAATTTCAACATTAAATACCAAAATACAAGCATTGCATGCATAAAACACAATAAATAATCCTTTCTAGGTCAAATACGAGCTTACGAAAACTCAACACCATCCCAGGGTCAATCATGGACTAAACTAAAAAAATTCAAAATATTTAAGGTAGGTGTCGCAACTTCCAAGGCTTGGTGTTGCGAAATTGAAGACAATAGCCAAGCTTCTCAACTTGAGGACCAAATTGTAAAGTTTTCAAAATAAAACACGGCCAACATCGTGACCTCAAGCAAGGGACGTCATGACGAGATGGCCTAATGTCTCGAAATTTAGGGTGTGAAGTCATGAAATTCCAGGTAGACTACAAATTCCTATTTCTAATGATTTCTACTTAGCATGCTTAACATTAATTAGCTCCAAGGCCCCAAACCAACCATTCCACATAATCAAAACTTGCAAAAAACATAGCTACCAACCTATTAACATCATTTATATTCACAATTAAAACCAATTTCATATAAACACAACTTATATACAACCATGTTAGCCATTTACACATTGGGACCAACTATTCTTAAGTACATGCCATTGAAAAAAATAAAAAGGAACTATACAAGCTTAGATTGAGTTGATTGTTACTATCTAGATGCTAACTCCACTTTATCAAAGCTTCGAGGATACTTGCACCTGCTCACGAAATAAATAAATCGTATGCGCTATAGGGTTCAATGGTACTTTCACGACTCAAGATAACGTAAACATTTATAAATGGTCATATATAACACAATTACATAATATATTCAACTTATAATCTATCAAGTCAAAAAATTTCACATCTCTGGTACAAGTGAGTACATGAATGAGGCAACTAACAAAGCCATTCATCAATATATATACACAAATCGAGTGATCTATGTATACAATTTTACCATTACCATTTCTTATTAGCAATCATTATCAATAATATAATCACATATCTTTATATGTCATTAATGTTCTATGATACTCATATCATTTGCCATGATATCTCACCATTCAAACTCATTTTTGGAGTCTATTAACTCATTCGTACTCGTTTCGCCCCCAGTGCTCGTTTTCAATAGATGTGCACAATAAGATATAAATTTTCTTTATCAAACTTATATATGTACATTTTTTTGTCACATGTCGTCATACCATTTCATTCCAAAACTATTTACCAAGTATAAAAATTTTAACCCTATTAACATGACTCAAACTCAGACAGATACACGGATCATCCAACCAGTACACCAAACTTGCATCAAACTGCATCATCGGATAAACCGAAATAGAGTACTTTAGCACGTAAAGTGCATATTAGCACATAAAGCGCATCTTGACACACAAAGTGCATCCTAGCGCATAAGCGCATAACCCGTACACAAACCAATCCTATTGTATGCTAACTATATCCAACACAACTTGAATACCTAATAGGGTACCAATGTTCAATTTCATTTTATGATCCGATACATATATCATTATCAATATACATTATATCTCATGCCATTTTCATAATCAAAATCTCCATTTCATCATAAAAAACATGTATTTCATATTACATTTCATATTTCAATCCAATTTTTATATCACATGTCATATTTTACATAATTCATGTCTTTCCTATCTTATTCATTTTAGTCCTCTATATCGATAGTCTATATCAAACCAAATCAAAATTATTTACAATATCGCCATGTACTCACCTTGACTTTCAATCATCTAATTAGCAACTATAGGCAAGCAATTAATCTATCCTGAATCATAAAAGTACAGACTGTGATCTCGCATCACTCATCAAGAACTCTCGCTTTTCCTTTCCTTCTTAAAGGTTTTGCATCAATGTTAGCTATGAATAGTCATAAAACATATAACACTATCAATTTCCTTCCAATTCATAATCATATACAAGTTCAAATATATTTTTCAATTTATTCAATTTAGTCCCTAAATTTGGGACAAGCATAACTTTCAACCTAAAGCTTCAAATTAAAATCTGATTTCACTTTTACTCATTAGGGACTCTGGACTTTCTATTCCTACCATAATTTCATAATAGGTTTTCATTTTATTCAATTTGGTCCCTAATGTAAACAAGCTAACAATCAAGCTTGTTAAGCTTTACAATTTAGTCCTTTTAATAATCTAAGCTTAATTTCTATCAATATCACACCTAATTCATTCAATTCTCAACAATGAGAACTTATCAAATCTCACCAATTGAAAAAATTGATACATGGGTTAGCTTAATCAAGCTCTTATGATAAAAAAGAATTTATAAAATTCAAAGAAAAATGGCTAGGGACTTATTTGAAATTTTGGCCGAATGCTTAAATGAGGTTTTAAAGCTTTTCTTCATTGGCATATTATGGTGGACGGTTGAGTTTGGATAAGATGATAATATATCTCCAGTCAAGTTTTAATTTTATTTTAATTTATAATTAAGCTTAATTAATCACTTTAATCATGTTTAATTAGCAATAATCTTTAATTAAATTAAGCTAATGACATTCAACATCACACCCTACTATAATCCATTTATAATTGGTCTATTAGCCAATTTAGTCCTTAGAATAATTGTTATTTAAGTCCCCAAGCCTTTTCCTAATTAAAAATTTGTAGAGATTAAAATTTTACAATTTAGTCCTTGGGCCTTAATTGACCACATTTTTGGATAAATTGCTTAACTAAATTTTAATTTATCTATATACGAACTCCTTAGATATCCCTATTTAAAATTTATGGACTTGTTTTAAAGAAACGAGGTTCCAAAACGCATTTTCCATCACCACTAGAAATTAGGTTGTTACAACGATACTAGAAGAATTTTATTCTTTTAGAGTTAGATTAGTTAGTTCAAATTATTACATTATGCAATAGGTTAGAGGTAATCTTTGGATGTTGAAATCCATACCATGTGTTAGATAGCTATATACATGAGTGTGATGTACATGTTTGGAACTTTAGATTATTTGTGATTCATAGGAAAAGCATTTGTTGAATTCATAAGTTGAAATGTCTATGGATGACCTAAGAAATTGTTTGAATAGCATGAGCCAAATAACTTACCTATGAATGCTATGTTACCCCTAGCACTTGAAGTCGAGCCTTATTATACTTTCTTACTAAACTTGTACATTTGAAACCATAATCCAAAAAATGTGAGTCAAGTCTCAAACCTATTTCTCTATCCCCCTTTTTTTAATTGCATTGAATTGGACATTGGGCCATGGATATTGTGGTTTAGGTAGAATTATAATGGTGGTCTTAAAAGAATTTATACTTAAGTGAACTAGTGTAGAGTCAATTCAATACCATAACTAGAGATCATTGTTTTCAATGTGCATAGTGAAAAATATCAAGTGAATGAAAGCATAACGAATGATGAAAGAGCATAGAACAAATAAAAGCATTGAAAGTGAAAAAGAGATCTTTAGCAAAATAATGTTAACTGTAACGCCTCGAATTTGGGCCTAGTAGTATTGGGCCTATTGGGCCTTGGGCATGGGAGCGTTTAAAATTTTTTAGAATAAGAGAACGGCACTAACCAAGTTGTAACGCCCCAAAAATCCCGAAACTTTAAATTTTTGTGCATTGAGGTTGGCATGTATGAGTAGCACTTAGAATATTAATTTTAAGGTATTATCGGGATTATTTGAAGCCTTAGAGATAGGGAAGACCATAGGGAAAATTTTATTTTTCTTGCTTTAGTGGACCCTAGTCTCAGGCATTAGGCCTCTTAAGCAGATTAAGGGGAAAATAGGACACAAATGGGCTTGTGGTCCAGTGGCAAGTGGCGTCACTTGGGGAGCTATAAGTTGGAGTGTTGTCAGCTGAGGAGGTCCTAGGTTCGAGCATTAGGAGTGGTATTTTTGGAGTGATTTATTTTGCATATGTGGATGGCCAAAGTTGTGTTGAATATGAACTCTTGCATTGGAGTGTTTGAGTGGTAAGGGGAACCAATAATGGAGGAAAATTCGGATAAGGCTAAGGTGTTATCATGAGAAGAGTTAGGAGATGAGGAGAGGGAGGAATCGATGTCGAATGGGACTATGGGGAAAGGAGTATTCGGCTGGTGGCTATAAAAGGAGAGGTCGAATGCTTTGAAGGGTTTGTGAGCTTTCATTAGTCTTTCTTTTCTCCCCTTAATTCGTTTTCTCGTAGCCAAATTCTCCCAATTGCCGAAATCTCTTATAGTCGAATCATTTTTGCCGAATTCTCTCATAGCCAAACTTTTCTATTACCAAATTACCACCATCTTCTTCCTTACCGAAATTCCTATTTGTGCCAAACCCTTGTTGTTTTCCTCCATCACAGATTGATTATTATCTACTATCAGTCAAGTGTTGAAAGACAGATCTAGTTAATAGCTGTCTAGGCCGCAGGATCGAAAGGGGATTTGGTAAGTATTCGGTTAACCTCTTTTGTACGTTTTGCTAAAAGCCAAAAGGCTATCTAACTGTCCTATCGTTAACTCTGTGGTAACAAGGATAAGGTTCAAAGATCACAAGCGTGGTAGGATCGTTAGCAAGGGTAAGTGTACTCAACTCGATTGTGGTTTAAGTGAATGACCGAATGTGTGTATGATCTATAGGGGTGACTTGTGTGGATTATGAGTCACTCGAATTTTGATGGTGTACGTGTGAGTGCAGATCTAGGGGATACTCCTGATTAGTAGCTAAGGAATGGCTATTAGAACCTGGTGGCACACGGTAAGGTTACGGTAAGGCTTCTGCTCTTGGTAAATATTTTGATTTAGTGATTGGTTGAAGGTTGGTTGGTTGTAGGTTCAAGACCAAGGATAGTATAGCACGTCGTAGTAGCCAGGTGTGTACAAACACTATACACACACGATATTGGCAATACCGGAAAGTCGAAAAGTCGGAAGTGGCTAAATGGGCCCAGTGGGCCCTGAGGCTAAGTTTGATGAAATTATTTGGTTGGTTATACGAATTGAGTTATTCATGCATGTTACATGATCTGGAAATGTTTTAGGCCTAATAGGCCATATGAATGAGATATGGGCCTAATGGGTCATAAGGATCTGATTTGGGCTTAATGGGCTATATGGACGTGAAATGGGCTTAATGGGCTTTATGGGGAGGTAGACAAGTATGCTAGGGTTTAATGGACTTTAAGCCTAGCTCTGAACAACTCCTAAACCGCATAAGACTTAATCTAATAATTAAATATGCCCATGGACAAGTCGCTGGGTTAGAGTGTGGCAACGGACATATGCATGTCTAGGATTGGATCTAGGGAGAGCTTGGTACTTAAGCGGCCTTAGCGGCCCACCTCCTCTTCTCTGGAATCCTACATGGTGCGTAGTGTTTGTTCACTTTAGCCGCAAGGACTTATTAATTGGCCAAAGTTCATAACTAAAACCCGAGAGGGACCAAATATCCCTGATTTGAAAATTACTAAAATACCCTGATTTGTGAAATTACCAGAATACCCTTGATTTGCAGAATTACCAAAATATCCCTGATATACAAAATTTCCAAAATACCCCTATTTTGTAAAATTACCTAAATACCCCTGTAGGGTAGAATTATGAAAATACCCCTAGGTAGTGAAATGATTAAAATACCCCTAAGTGTTGAATGTGTGAAAATGTGTATGTTGCATTCATGAAATATATGTTACACTTGGGTGGGTTTTGATGATACGGAGGAAGATTTGAGGATCGTATTGTCACTTGACGGCCGTGGATCCACCGGTGGCTTTAAGCCCATTATAGCAGCTTTGCTGCAAAGTTTGAGTAGTGCTACTGCTGGTGCTACCTTTGGACTGTATGGATGGGTGGGTTGATATTTGTATCCCCACAAGAGTGTAGGGTTGGAAGGGAAATGAAGTGTAAGGTTGGATTTGGGATGGGTGCATTGCATTCATGTGATACTGATGTGATGTGAGGTCATTACGGGCTAAGGCCCAAGACCATTGAATTTGATAGGGCTTAGGCCCAATGTGATATTTGCATGTTGATTGGTTACCAAGGGTCGTACACACTGAGTTTCGAAACTCACACCCCTTTTTTTTAAATGTTTCAGGTGACCCTCAATAGACGGCTCGGCATGGGAGAGGACTCGGAGATGGCCACACTACAAGCTACTTAGGAGTTTTGTTTATTTGTTTCAAAGGACATGATTTTAATTACTTTATTTTTGCTGGTTGTAATAAGGCCTTGTACTCCGATTTGACTTTAGATTTTGTGTTTTGTTATCATTGTTCAACTGTTTACTTAATTGTTAAACTTAAATAAATTTTCTTAAACATGGTTTTCGAAATACCTAAAAATATGGGCTTTTTTCATTACTTAACAAGATTCAAGGATTTTGGGCTTTTAGGCCTTAAATTTTAACTTAGCAAAATTTTTTTGAATTTATGCCTTTGATGTGACATTCCCGAATTAGGCCATTACGTCTGGGTCGGGTCTGGGGGTGTTACATTTAGTGGTATCAAAGTCCCGTTGCAAAGCTCGGGTTGTGAAATGGGCCTCAAATTTTGGGTTTTTAAAACAAGTAGATTAAAAAGTTTTTGCAGGATTCTTGAAGTGTGGTTCACTGAGCCCTCGACGTCGAGCCAAGTAAGTTTTCTGTGCTACATTTATTTAAATTATTGAACTATATAGATGATGGGCTACTTAAAAATAGGTTTTTAGAGACTAAAGTCCGTAGAAAACTTAAGCCTGTAGTGGATTCTCGACCGCAAAATAACTTTAAAAAAATTGTTACTTACATAAGACATGCATTTTAAACAGTGGAATTACAAAATAATTTCATAAAAATTTTAATTCAGAAATATGCAACAATGAGCACTAGAAGAGGTGCAAAAGGCCGCGGCAGAGGTCGTGGAAGTGTTAGGGCTGGGTCGTCAGCATCGGGCCATATGCCCAATGTTGGAGTAGGGGAGGCTTCGGCCTCACTAGTAGCCGAAACAGGACCATATGAACGGGCTGCCGCTATAAAAGATGCAGTATCGCGGGCCATGTTAAGGATTTTAGAAATTGTAACCTATCTGCTACGATAGGTGGGTGTTTTGGATGTGTGTTAAAGACGTTGGGATCAGAGTGCCAGTGGTAGATTAGTGGGGTAGTTGTTACATGACTACCCTATTAGATGGAAATTTCGAGGATGAAATTTCTTTAAGGGGGTAGATTTGTAACGCCCCGAATTTGGGCCTAGTAGTATTGAGCCTATTGGGCCTTGGGCATGGGAGCATTTAAAATTTTTGAGAACAAGAGAACGGTACTAACCAAGTTGTAACGCACCAAAAATCCCGAAACTTTAATTTTTTGTGCATTGAGGTTGGTATGTATGAGTAGCACTTAGAATATTACTTTTAAAGTATTATCAGGATTATTTGAAGCCTTAGAGATAAGGAAGACCATAGGGAAAAAATTATTTTTGAATATGAACTCTTGCGTTGGAGTGTTTGAATGGTAAGGGGAACTGATAATGGAAGAAAATTTGGATAAGGCTAAGATGTTATCAGGAGAAAAGTTAGGAGATGAGGAGAGGGAGGAATTGGTGCCAAATGGGACTGTAGGGAAAGGAGTATTCGGCTGGTGGCTATAAAAGGTCCGAGGTTCGAGCATTATGAGTGGTATTTTTGGAGTGTTTTATTTTGCATAGGTGGATGGCCAGAGTTTTGTTGAATATGAACTCTTGAGTTGGAGTGTTTGAATGGTAAGGGGAACTGATAATGGAGGAAAATTTGGATAAGGCTAAGGTGTTATCAGGAGAAAAGTTAAGAGATGAGGAGAGGGAGGAATTGGTACCAAATGGGACTGTGGGGAAAGGAGTATTCGGCTGGTGGCTATAAAAGGAGAGGCAAAATGCTTTGAAGGGTTTTTGAGCTTTCATTAGTCTTTCTTTTCTTTCCTTAATCGGTTTTCCCGTAGCCAAATTCTCCCAATTGCCGAAATCTCTTATAGCGAATCCTTTTTGCCGAATTCTCTCATAGCCAAACTTTTCTATTGCCGAATTACCACCATCTTCTTCCTTGCTGGAATTCCTATTTGTGCCAAACCCTTGTTGTTTTCCTCCATCACAGATCGATTATTATCTACTATCAGTCAAGTGTTGAAAGCTGGATCTAGTTAATAGTTGTCTAGGCCGTAGGATCGAATGGGGATTTGGTAAGTATTCGGTTAACCTCTTTTGTACGTTTTGCTAAAAGCCAAAAGGCTATCTAACTGTCCTGTCGTTAACTCTGTGATAACAAGGATAAGGTTCAAAGATCGCAAGCGTGGTAGGATCATTAGCAAGGGTACGTGTACTCAACTCGATTGTAGTTTAAGTGAATGGCCGAATGTGTGTATGATTTTTTAAGGGTGACTTGTGTGGATTATGAGTCACTCGGATTTTGATGGTGTATGTGTGAGTGCAGATCTAGGGGATACTCCTGATTAGTAGCTAAGGAATGGCTATTAGAACCCAGTGGCACACGGTAAGGTTACGGTAAGGCTTTTGGTAAATGTTTTGGTTTAGTGATTGATTGAAGGTTGGTTGGTTGTAGGTTCAAGACCAAGGATAGTATAGCACGTCGCAGTAACCAGGTGTGTATAAACACTACACACACACGATATCGGCAATCCCGGAAAGCCGAAAAGCCAGAAGTGGCTAAATAGGCCTAGTGGGCCCTGAGGCTAAGTTTGATGAAATTGTTTGGTTGGTTATACGAATTGAGTTATTCATGCACGATACATGATCTGGAATTTTTTGGGCCTAATAGGCCATATGAATGAGATTTGGGCCTAATGGGTCATAAGGATGTGATTTGGGCTTAATGGGCTATATGGACGTGAAATGGGCTTGATGGGCTTTATGGCGACGTAGACAAGTATGCTAGGGTTTAATGGACTTTAGGCCTAGTTTTGAACATCTCTTAAGCCGCATAAGACTTAATCTAATAATTAAACATGTCCGTGGACAAGTCGCTGGGTTAGAGTGTGGCAACGGACATATGCATGTCTAGGATTGGATCTAGGGAGAGCTTGGTACTTAAGCGGTCCTAGCGGCCCACCTCCTCTTCTTTGGAATCCTACCTAGTGCGTAGTGTCTGTTCACTTTAGTTGCAAGGACTTGTTAATTGGCCAAAGTTCATAACTAAAACCCGAGAGGGACCAAATATCCCTGATTTGAAAATTACTAAAATACCCCCTAATTTGTGAAATTACCAGAATACCCTTGATTTGAAGAATTACCAAAATATCCCTGATATACAAAATTTCCAAAATACCCCTATTTTGCAAAATTACCTAAATACCACTGTAGGGTAGAATTACGAAAATACACCTAGGTAGTGAAATGATTAAAATACCCCTAAGTGCCTAATGTGTGAAAATGTGTATGTTGCATTCATGAAATATATGTTGCACTTGGGTGGGTTTTGATGATACAGAGAAAGATTTGAGGCTCGCATAGTCGCTTGACGACTGTGGATCCACCAGTGGCTTTAAGCCCATTATAGCGACTTTCTTTGCAACGTTTGAGTAGTCTTCTTCTTTGGTGCTACCTTTGACCGTAAGGATGGGTGGGTTGATATTTATATCCCCACAGGAGTGTAGGGTTGGAAAGGAAATGGAGTGTAAGGTTGGATTTAGGATGGGTGCATTGCATTCATGTGATACTGATGTGATGTGAGGTCATTGCAGACTAAGGCCCAAGGCCATTGAATTTAATAGGGCTTAGGCCCAATGTGATATTTGCATGTTGATTGGTTACCAAGGGTCGTACACACTGAGTTTCGAAACTCACACCCCTTTTTTTAAATGTTTCAGGTGACCCTCAATAGATGGCTCGGCATGGGAGAGGACTCGGAGATGGCCACACTACAAGCTACTTAAGAGTTTTGTTTATTTGTTTCAAAAGACATTATTTTAATTACTTTATTTTCGCTGGTTGTAATAAGGCCTTATACTCCGATTTGACTTTAGATTTTGTGTTTTTTTTATCATTGTTCAACTATTTACTTAATTGTTAAACTTAAATAAATTTTCTTAAACATGGTTTTCGAAATACCTAAAAATATGGGCTTTTATCATTACTTAACAAGATTCAAGGATTTTGGGCTATGAGGCCTTAAATTTTAAATTAGCTAAATTGTTTTGAATTTATGCCTTTGATTTGAGATTTCCAGATTAGGCCATTACGTCTGGGCCGGGTTTGGGGGTGTGACATTAACATTTTCCCTAAAATAAAAATTATTTTGGTTTGCTTGTTAATGCACATGTAACGCCCCAAAACTTAGGTATTTATTTTTGCATGTTTTCAACATAAATACCTATCTACTTTAGTGGCTAAGTGATTTGGGTGTGTTTGGGAGTGTCTATGAAGTCTTAGGTTCGAGCCTTGGGCTTGTGAAAAATTTTGGTTTTTAAGGAATAAAACACTTACCTTTAGTTGGTATGTTTTTAAATAAATGTGGGTTAAGCATGTCATAAAAATCCTCCTGGTCCAAGGGTTAAGTGGCGTGCTGCCTAGGCCAGAGGACTGAGGTTTGAATCTTGGTAGTGGTAAGGGAATATTTGTTTTGTTGCTGTGCTATGGGAGGTGATGGAGTTTGGCTGAAACACTGAAGTGGTTGAGATGAATTTGAATTGAGTGGTTGAGGGGAGGTGTGATCAGGTGGAGAGATTTGAGGAAGGATTTGTAGAGAAAATTAAGGGATGATGGAAGAGGTAGTAGTGTGCCGAAAGTGGACTCTGGCACTCAAGACTTCAGCTGGAGGGGGATTTTCAGTTTTGGTTTTGTATGGTAAATGTGATGCACTCTGCTGAAATATCTCTTTTCTCATTTTTCGATTTCTGTATTATTTCTTTTTCTCTCTAGCCGAATGTGGTAAGGGTGTCTACACTGTCGTTTTGAGTTGGACTTTTTTACAACCATTTTCTCATTGGCCAAATACCCTTTTTGCTCTTTTCTTTCCACTTTTCTTATTTCCTCTATGTTGGCCGAATAGACCTTAGTGCCTTACTTGATTTCCTTTCTCTCTTCTCCCCTAAATCCATTCTCCTCTTCTCTTTCAAGTGTGGTTCTACTGATTTTCAGTTTTGATTACTACCGAAACCAGTCCTTTCTTTTGCCGATTGACTTCTTTCCTTTTGGTAAGTAAGTATAGCACGTGAGATTTTGGCTTTTGAGTTACTAAAGAGGGGTTGTGTTTAACTGTGTTTGACAGCAATAATCCGAAGGTGAAGGCTGTACTAGTGCCGAATCCCCCATCTATTCGGTTCTCTTGTTCTCCTTCGGTAAGTTCTATAAAAGAATCATCTTTCCCTTTCTTCTTCTGCCTTAGGTGTTAACTGATAACAATCATTTGGCAATTAAGGAAAGACTCTAGAAACTCCTAATTAATCGTTGAACTCTAAGATTCGTGGGGAATCACTGTGGTTCGATTGAAGGTAATACTACTCTTTGAATGGATTGTGGATTTCGGGTTTTTCTCTTTAACCGTATAGTAGGACTGAAAGTGATGTTTGATTGACCAAATGTAGGTTGGTGAGTGCCTGAACGACTGTTCGTGACGAATCAAAACCAGGTGTGTACACACTGCTAAATTGTAAACTGGCAAAAGCTGGAAAAAGTATGAGAATCTGTGCTACACGAGCGTGTGCTCGCTCGTGTGGTCAACCGAACGCATAAAACGTAGGTGTTAGACTACTGTGGCAACCATGAGCGATTTCGTGGTCTTGGGCCGTTTTGGGCCATGTTGGGCCGAAATGGGCTATGTAGGCCCCACACGGGGTAAATCGCACAAGCGTGTGGAGAATTTTGGGCCAAGCTATGTAAATTATACAGCCAAGCCCATTTGGGGGCTAAGTGGGCCTCACGAGCTTGTAGGCCCGCATTATGGGCCTTGGGCCCATTTGCACTGTATGACTGTTAAGGTTGCACAGGTCGTTCGAGACGACTGTGGACCTACTGATAGGTCGTTAAGTACACCTAGACCCCAACTGTTAAAATAACTGTTATGCCTCTACTGTAAAATGACTGTCATGCCCCTATATTATGTATGACCATATATGAGCATGCCATGATATATATATATATATATATATATATATATGTATGTTGCATTTCATGTGTGATATGTTGCATGGGAAGGGATTATTATGACTGGAGGAAGTGTATTGTACTGGCAACTCTGCTGCAAATACTGTTTAGTGCCGCAACCGGTGCTAATTTTGGAGTGTAGGGATGGGTAGGTGATTTTATCCCCACATGGAGTGATGGGCTGGACGGAGTGGACTATAGAGGCTAGATGGGTAGGACTTCTGTTTGTATGCTTAAACTGTTACCAGTACTGTTATGGGCTAAGGCCCACACTGATATTGTTATGGGCTAAGGCCCACACTGATACTGATACTGTAATGGGCTAAGGCCCAACTAAACTGAACTGTCATTTACTTGGGCTTAGGCCCAGACCGTACTTGCCTAAAGGCATAATTGGTTGTTTATTTGCATGGGGTTACACACTAAGTTTTTGTAAACTCACCCTTCTGTTTTTCTGTACAGGTAATCCTCAATCTTAGGCAGATCGGTGCTGCGAGGGATTCGGAGGTGGCCACAAAATAGAATCTATTTATTTATTTAAGTTTATTTCCTACGATTTTAATTGGGTTTTTATTATGTAATAAGGCCTCTTTAATTTTTAACTTTAATTTGGGGGATTTTACCTATTTTAATTTACATCTGAGTAGTGGTAGAACGCGGTTTTAAAAATATAATTGGTTTCAAAATACCACGTTTTCGTAACTTATAATAATAGCTTCTACATTAAACTTGGTTTTAAAGTATAGTAACAAACTAACATGGTTAATGTTCTACGAGAATAACCTGAGTTTTAAAAAGAGCAAGATACCTTAATTTTGGTTAAATATACATAAACGAGGTTTAATAATAAATATGGATTTCCTAAAGAAATGATGTTTTCGAAAAGCACTTCAATGTGATATCGCCAGATTCGGCCATAACGTCTGGGCCGGGTTTGGGGTGTTACAGCACAAGCTTGCTAGGCTTTTATGCTTATGGTAATTGAATTGAATATCTCTAAAATTTTGGAGAAATAAGGTAGGTGAGAGAAGGAAACATAAGGTGCTGAGGATGTTGCTTATATTTGGGGATGATTAGGGAACAATGTCATGTGCTAAACTGATTCTGGTGCTTGAACCATTTCAAAGTTATCTTTTCTTTAAAATCGAACCATCCTTAAGCCTTAAAATGTTACAAGCCTAGAAGTCCTATATGACCTTGACTTTTCAACTTTTGAATTCTTGACTTGTTGTTTTTATGATAAATGAATGACTAGAGTTCCCTCTTGTATAACCATTGTATCTATTTAGATTATTTTGATGGATTTAAATGAAGGAAAACATTTATGTATGATTACCTCCATACTTGTTCATCTTCTAATTTTGTGAACTCGATTTACTTTAGAAGTTGTAAATTCTCTAGATATCATACTTAGGTTGCATGTTAGAAGAATCATAAATATTGTATATACCTCTTGACTAATCATTTTCATTATTCTTGCTCAAGGATCATTTTTGTGCATGTTTCTTGTTTCTAGTGCTTGTTGTACAATCAAAGACTTAATTTGATGTGACAAATTAATTTCTTTTTTACACTTAAAGATCTTGTAATTAAGTATTTTTCTATGTTATTTTATGAGTTTTAATAGTTGTTAGATTTCTATCTTAGTAATTAGTTTATGTATTTTTAGTGTATTTTGTAACCAACACAATAAAATCTTATATTTTTGGGTCTAACAACTAATTCTAGCTTGTGCAGGAGGTGACTTACGCCAAAACATGAAGAAATCTTGAAACTGCCATGAATGTCGCAACCTTAGTGTCACAACACTAAAGTTGTCCACCAGTCTGGGTGTAACAGCCCAATTTCGGTGAAACCGGAACAGTGGTCTCGGGATCACAAATCTGACCTGAAAAATAAAATTTATTTTTATTTTATTATATAATCCATATTATACTAGAAATGTTGTGTGAAAATTTTGAAAAGAAAATTTTACCGATTATGTGCTTAATTACGAGAATGACCAAATCGCATAAAATGCAAAAGTTAAATTCTAGTAGCTAGAAGGATCAAATAGCTATGGAATTCAAAACTTAAGGTCCTTATATGGTAATTAGACCATTAACAAAAAGTATGTAGATATTTTTGGATGACTCATCCATGGAAAATGAGAAAAAGGCTAGGGACTAAATTGGAAAATAAAAATTTTAATTAATTAAAAGATGATAAAATAGATATCATCTTATTTTCTCATCTTCTTTCCCAAAATAAAACATGGAAACCCTAGGAGAGAGAGAAGAGACTTTCATGGCCAAATTGGGTAAGTTTCCTTGTCCCGTCTTTAGTAATTTTGATATTTTTGAAATATAGATAGCTTAATCTCTCTATTTGGAGGATTAATTTGAAAAGTTATCAAGGTATGAAAAATGGTTCATGTATGTATATGCTGGAAATTAGAAAATTATGGTAGAAAAGGAAAGATTATTGATAGATAAACAACTTTTACAAAGTGATTTTTGATGAAAACATACTAAATGTAAACTTGTGAATTTGAAGGAAAAATTCTAAAATTTTATGAATACATGTGCTGGAAAATTTGTAATGGGGCTTTGATTAGGCTTGGAATAGGGAGTAATTTGCACAAGCTTCATTTTCCGAGCCTAGGGACGATAATGAAATTTATGGAAGAGTTAAGGGCAAAAATAGTAATTTTGCCTAGGAAGAAAATTTAGTCCACATGAATGTAAAATGTGATAAATTGACATTAAATTTACTCGTATAGATCCGGATAGACCAAATTCGGAGTTAGAACGAGAAAAATGTCGGATTAGTGGATTTATGTACACGAACATTAATCGAGGTAAGTTCGTGTAACTAAATTGTATATGTTTTTATGCTTGTTTTAAATGTTGTGTTTGTGAATTTTATCAATGTCATAAATATGTAAAATAATCATCTACTCGATATAGCCCAGTAAACAAAAATGCCCGATAAAATGGTAAATGAATAAAATGTTACTTGTATGCTTGACATGATGGTAGAATGTGTTTTACTTGAATTACATAAATTTTATGGAGGTATGAAATAATCAAATACCGATAAGGTATGAAAAGTGTTTAAATCCCGATTGAATAAATGGAAAATCGATGGATATGTGATTTCACGAAACGAAAGAGGTCCTGCATTTGTTGCGGATAGGATTTAGCTCGAATGAGTAATCCTTCGACTTAAATTCTGATAGGATTTAGCCCGTATGGGTAATCTTGATATAAGTACTCTCGAGTATATGTTATGGATTGGATATAGCCCGAATGGGTAATCCAAATCAAGCTCTTTAGAGCATATGACATGAAAAGGATTTAGCCTGGACTGGTAATGTTGTTGTATACATGCGTAGTTCGAGAGTGTACTCTCTGGAAATTATACCTTAAGGGTACTATTGGACGTGAATTGACAGATTCTGAATTGTACACCTTGGGTGTACTACCTGTGTATCCATCGATATTTCGAATAAATTCAATGGGTAAAGTTCTGACAAGAGAAAAGATGAATTGAAAACAAATTGACATGGAATGATACATATGATATGGGAATATGACATGAAAGAATATTACATGAAATGCAAGAAAATGATGATACATTGTAACACCACAAATCCAGCCTAGACGTTACGACCAGACCTGGCGTGTCACATCGAAGTGTCATTTGAAAACCGGGCTTGTCGATAAAAGTTCGTTACTAAATTTTAAATCGTTTTTGAAAACGTTGGGGTTGTAAAATCATAACTTGTTATTCGTTTATTAGTCATATCATTTAATAATCATGATTAAATGTCGCGAAAGCTTTCCCAAAAGTAAACTTTAAGATTTGAAAAACGTGATTTTCTTAAAGAAACAGTTATTATTTTTAAAAAAAACACGTGTTTCCTAGTCTAGCAGGATGAAATAAAGAGAAACGCCAAATAAAAGTTAAAACCTCAAATGGCCTTCTTACATAATTATTAACCCAATATAAAAGTAAAAAAAACTAAGTCTAAGATTAAATCATAACTAGTGTGTGGCCACCTCCGAGTCCCTCGCAGCTCCAAATCATCTAAGGCTGGGGATTACCTACACAGTTAAAGGAAATGGTGAGTTACAAGAACTCAGTGTGTAATCCCCAATCACGCAGTAAGAGTCTGGGCCTGAGCCCTATTCAGTATCAATTCAGTCTGGGCTTTAGCCCTATACAATAGCAGTGTGGGCCTAAGCCCAAATAATCACAGAACAGAACAGTGATGCAACCCAACCCGTACCAACCAACATACCACCCGTACCAACCAACACACCATGTGGGGACTAAGTTGACACACCCAGCCAACACACCAATATCGCAGCATAGCTGCTAATAGTAACACAGCAAAGCTGCTAATGACAGTAAACGTGGGCCAAGCCACTAAAATCAGAATACGTGGCAAAGCCACTAGAACTGTAAAAACATGGCAGAGCCACTAGTACAGTACTTCCTCCAAATCAGAATACTAACCCCAATGCAAAATTTCGTGTCATAAACATTACGTGTATGTAGTATGTCATACTCATTACTAGTCATGTAAATATCATACACACATTACTTAAACTACCACTAGGGGTATAATGGTTATTTTTTCGGTTAAAGGTAAAGCGGTAATTTTACCCTTTTAGGGTATTTCAGTAATTTTACCCTTTGAGGGTATTTCGATAATTTTACCCTTTGAGGGTATTTCGATAATTTTACCCTTCGATGGTATTTTAGTAATTTTACGACCTTTCTAAAGGCCTACCATCGTCTCGAATAACTCAAATAACTTATATGGCCAAAATAGTGTAATTCGGTGATTTTACCCTTCGAGGGTATTTTGGTAATTTTACCCTTCAAAGGTATTTTGGTAATTTTACGACCTTTCCAAAGGCCTACCGTCGTCTCGAATGACTCAAATAACTTATATGGCCAAAATAGTGTAATTAGGCCCAAAGCCCACTATTCTGCCCAAGTGGGCCCACACACTCGTTTGGCCTGATCAGCCCAAAATTCCACTACGGCTATACGAATTCCACAGCTCAATTCATTATTAGTCACTTACCTGGATTTCATCCCTATGGGGCCCATAAGCCCATTGGGCCCACATGGCCCATTTTGGTCCAACGAGGCCCACTACGACCTAAGCCCACGAACGTACAGTCTATCGCCAATGCCTGTGGCTCAATTTTTCACTACGACCGCTCGCACACTTGTGAGCCCTCAGATGCTGAAGTTTCTGCTTTTCGGCTTTAGCCGATTCGCAATTACGCAGGGGTGTGAATACACACCTTCATCCATCGTTTTTACAGAAATAAGATTGGGTGTACGATTACACACCTATTATGGGTTGTAGTTTGAAACGCTTCCAAGATTAAACACATATGATACAATAGTCCCATCAATTAGTCTCAACCCTTGTTAAACCATCACCATAATATAGAAACATTTTAATAAAACTAACGCTACTTACCACAAATCAAGAGATCTCTTGCAGGGGAAAAGTAATCGGCCTACCCTTTGGTTAAGAAAAACGAGTCCCTAGCAATGTTTGAACGAAAAGAAGGTGTTAGCTAAACATATCTCCACAGCAACAAAGAAAAACAAAACAACCTTTCGGCCCGAGAGATACAGAACCGAGCATAGAAAAAGAAGCCAGCCAAGATTCGGTTAGAGTATCCACTTACCACAAAATCGAAGAGATTTAAAAACGGTTTGAAACAAAGATAAGAAGGTGTTTAGGCCTTAATAGATTCGGTCAACACAAGAAGAATCAAGGTTTTAAGAGAGAAAATGTTCAGCTATCTTGAAAAGAAAAGAAAAGAATAACAAGGGTGAAAAGAAGAGGTTGAGTTCGGCCAAAGGAGAAACCAAAAGAAGAAAAAGATGATTTGGCAAAAGGTGGACATCAACCCGAATGGTAAAAAAGTTGCACGAGATGCCACAAAAGAAATAAATCCCGAAATTTGCAGAGAGGGTTTTCATTTTTTCTCCTTGCATAAAGCTGCTGAAATGCTCAAATGACACCCCCTAGCTGAAATAGCCCTACTCAAGTTCTCTCATTCAGCCAAGACTCCCCTCAATCCCAACTCTTTCAAACACTCTACCAATTCCTCCTTGATTTGCTCCCAGCCTCCCATTCTAATTTGTTGACCAAGTTTCCAACCTCCTCTACAAAGTTTGATTCAAAATCTAACTCTCGCATCATCAAATCATAAAATAAAAGCCCCCCACTTGCATGTCATAGGATTCGAACCCCCACTCCCCTTGCCACCTTAGTGACGCCGCCACCATCAAGCCATATGCCCTTTTTGTGACATAGAAACACACATATTTAAACATAAATCCTAATTGCTAACAATCAATTTCACCTAAGAGAAAAAAGTACAAATTTTCCAAGGCTCAGACTTGAGCCTAGGCTTCCTAAAAACCCCTAAATACACTCAATTACTTATCCATTGAAGCACCCATGGAATTTAAGCCAAATTATGCAAAATTACAAACCCTACATTTTTGGGGCGTTACATACATGACAAGTGATATATGAAATATAAGATGATGATATTTGTACATGGAAACTATTTGACGAGAATGTTCATTCTTGATTATGGACTTGTACACCTAGAGTGTACTAATCGTAACTTGATATTCCGAGTAATATGTGTAAAGTTCTGATGCAAAATTACTTGAATTTGAAAAGAACTATTATGAAATTATACTCGAAATAATGAGGTGAATCATGTTTGTTGAATGAATACATGATGTGGAAAGCGTATGTGTTTGGAAACTTGATTGTTGTTGATCCCATACATGTGTTGATATTATTATGGAATATATGACTAACAAGGGCAATGAGGATGTGAGTAGGGCTTGAGATCAAGTGGTTGAATATGCCTTACTTAGTTACCTCAAAAAGGATGTATAGTAAGTTAAGTGCCATGTTATACGAACTTACTAAGCATTTTATGCTTACTGATCATAGTGGGAAAGTCTTAAAATTTATATAATGAATGATCGAGCCTAGAAACTAACTATCACCACGATTGAGGCAAGCGCACCTATCGAACAGTAGTATAGTTTAGTGGCAAGACCGGAATGTCAAACCCAAGGGAACCAAAAGTACTAATACTAACTTTCTTTTTATTATTTAGCCTAAGAATTAAGGGAATTGTTGTTTAATCTAAAATTAACTAACTACCAAGCTAAGGATGCTAAGACACAGAGAATGAATTGGGGAAAATACTTTTGGGAAAAACCAATTGATTACGACAATACTCGAGGAAGAATCCACCTAGACTTCACTTGTTATTTAACTCTAAACCAGACGATTTATTCACTTGACTTGATTTGTAGGATTCCCTAATTTATACTAATACCTCTTTCGAGGCTACTAACGTCTAACCCTATGTTGATTAATTGAAATCTTTTTCTAATTAAAACCCCTAGAATTGCATTAACTCGATCTATGGACTCCCATATTAGGTTTGACCCTAATCCGGTAGATTTTCGTCATCCTATTTCTAGGGTTGCGATCAACTCCGCTTAACTATGCTAGATCTACTCTTAAACAGGGACTTTTGCTCCACTGCCTAAGCACATTAATACTTGAATCAATATCCTGAAATATCCAAGCAAGAATTAAGAACACGTAATTAAGAACAAATCAAGTATTTATCATATAGTTCAGAAAACAATAAAAAGATCCGTCTTAGGTTTCATCCCCATCAGGTATTTGAGGGGTTTAATTCATAATCACAAAAGAATACAACTCAAAAGAAAATATAAAACAAAACATAAGAAAAACCCTAAAACCCCCTGAAAGAAATTGAAGGGAAGATCCTCCGTCTTGAGTATGACTCCGGCTTCTTGAGATGAATCAACTGGCTTTCTTCAAGTAAATCCCACAATTCTGACTTCTCTGGCTTGGCTCCTAAGCCTACCTGGATGCCCCCTTGAAGGTTGGCCTCCAGGGTGTTTATATAGGCTTTTGGAATGTCTTTCTTTGTCTCTAAGTACCCTATTCTGAACAGCATTAAAATAGGTCACGATAGGGACACGCCCGTGAAAATCGAGGCCAGGCCATATTCGGGTCTGCATGGCCGTGTGGCTTGGGCCCAGGCTGTGTTAATTTCATACCTTGGCCTATTTTCTCTGTTTTTGGCCCGTTTCTCATTCTTTTCATCCTCCGGTGCTTCCCTAAGTATAAAACATGAAATTAAAGGATTAGTAGCACCAAATTCTAAAATTCGGGGAATAAATCATCCAAAAGTATGCTAAATGTGGGATTAAAATATGAACATATTACGGTTTATCAAATACCCCCACACTTAAGCATTTGCTTGTCCTCAAGCAAAGTTCTCAACTCACAATTAAAATGAACTTCCTTAATTCATAATATTCATTAATAGTGATTCATCATAATTCAAAGGTATTTCATACATTGATAATTTAAGTAAAATGGTCCTAAAGATTCAAACAATCAAAGTCTTAGTTTTTGTAGCATGAAAATATAGGTGTTCCCATTTACCTAACTAATCACCTTTAGTTCAAAATCGACAAGAGTTGACATCCTCACTAAAGATTTACTCAAATCACTCAAAGTGTTTAAGGTTCAAAATTAAGCACCCAAAAGTCAAACATGAAAAGTTAATTCCATAGGCTTACATGACAATCAAATCTCCACCACTATAGAATGAAATGATACACAGATCAAAAGGTCTTTAAAAAGGGTTGTAATGGGGCTTAGGTTAAAGGTGTGGATAGAGGCTAAATTAAAGGGTTAGAATCGATATTGAATTGACAATTTACCTAACTAGAAAAATGAACTAATCTTGAATAATTACATCAATTGAAAAACTGAAACACTAATAATACGAGCTTCTTCTCAGAATGTGGAATTAATTGCTTAAGCTCAAACATAGAAATAACAATTAATAACTTCATCTTTTTAAGAACAATATTTACAATTAAGAAGAAAGAACTTTAACAACTGAAATATAGAACATAGTTAGGCAATTGCACAAAATCAAATCTCGACAAAAAGGGAGTCAAGAAATGGTGATAACAAATACAAGATGCGTTTTGGGTTAATATTAGTGGGTGAGTCAATAAAAAGGGTTGTTAAGATTAAAGGGGTTCACTAGGGTTAATTGTGAGGATAGGCTTTTAGTGGAGTAAGTGGGTTAAATCCTAAGTGCCTTTATCATCTCTATATATCGAATTAATAATGTGGTCTTGACATGTATAATCAAAGCAAGTTCTAGAATAACAAGCCAATGTTGACACACTCATAATCAAAAAGTGAGCACGAAAGAATGTATGCTCTAAAGGGCTCAAAATCTCATAAAAATTACGGGTTTTTGATATCAACTTTGTAAATGTCAAACTTCAAGGTAATAATTAGATTCAGGTAGACAACCTAACAAAATTTTAATTTCAAAAATAGACTCATCATGCTTGATTCTCTAGTCTTTAAAGTTTAAATCATCACTGCACAATTATCAATAACTTAATCCAAAACATATCAATAAAAATCATGAATCAAAGGAAATTTCGTTCTAATAGTAATATGAGAAAATTACTTAAAAACAAGACATAATTCAGGGATTAGATAATAATGCAAAAAGTTAGGAACTTTTCAAAATAAGATTCACCCCCCACACACTTAAGATGTACATTGCCCTCAATGTACAAAGATAGATATTCACAATATAGTAGAAACATTAAAAGAGAGGGAGAGAGGTGAAACTTCCTGAATTTCGGATGGGTTCCTTGAATTGGAAGTGTGGACACTTGATTCGGAGGTGAAAGATAAGTTGAAGGAGGCGTCTTTGGTGGTGGTATGGTGGCCGCCCACAATCTCTGCGCTAGATGAAGAAATTGGGAATCTCGTGAAGAATTAGCCAAGAAATAATAAGAATAATTTAAAATATACTTATTATATATTTAAAGACAAGAAAGATAAAGAGAAAGAAAATAAAAAGTAAAATATAATTAAAAGACAACATTAATGGACTGAAAAGTCCTTATCGTTAGATGGTTTGCGAAGTGGGTGTGATTTCTAAGGCCGTGGTATGGTGATTCCCAAGTAGCCTTTAGAACCTAAATCAAAGAAAACAAAATAAAATAGACTAAATTAAGTATAAGAGAAATAAAGATAAGGAAAATAAAGGAGAAGGGGAAACAAAAAGAAAAATTAAATGGACTCAAAGGTCCTTGTCCTGTCGAATGGATAAAGCGACCGGCATGAACTTATATAGATCGGTCTCGCAGAGGGAGACTGTGCTAGGATCCTTCCATTACTTCGACATGGATATGGTGTAGATCAAGAGTTAGAGGGATGAAAATGAAAAGGGAGGGGTGTGAAGGATATGGAAGAAGGGAATGGGAAGTGGGTGAGAAGGGGAGAGGGGTGTTTTAAATAGAAATTTCAGATCTAGTATATCCCCACGCCCATGTACCATGGGCTTGTTGTGCCACACGGCCGTATCGCACATTCGTGTTGTGCTTCGTTCGTTTCTCCCACGCCTGTGTGCAGGTCGCCACACCCGTGTTGCTAAAAGCGATTGTCGACCACGTTTGTATCATCGCATGCAGTAGTGGTGTTTAGTCGGAGCCCGTGGCTTGAAGATATTTTTCGTCCCATTTCATACTCTCTCTGCCACATTGGTACAAAAATCTATGGTCTCCACACGGCCACGGCTACGACCGTGTGCAAGGCCATGTGGTATGGAAATCTACACTTTGGTTAGTTTGTAGTTAGGTGCTAAAAAGGAAAAATAAAAATGTAAAAACTAATGGGTTGGTGCTCGTTTAAAGTCTTAAGCTAGGCTTACCTCTCATTCACAAAATTATGGTGGTTTTAGAAGTTGAAAATCCTTTCTCATGCTATCAGTTCTATTATGAGTATATAGTTTGAGTCGAGTAGAATTTACTTTAAAAGTACCGAATGTAGGATTACTTACCTCGACTGTTCCGTAAGGGAAGACATTGAGTACCTTAAAAGGGATCTTTTCATTTATATCAAGGTCTGAGGTGGCGATCCGAGGGTCTGTTTTAGCCAACAATACCTGATCCCCGATCTTAAATTCATTTGTCTCACGGAATGGCGTTGGTTCTGCTTCTTGTATTCTTAATTTCTCCTTGAAATGTGTCTTCCACATGTCTAGCTCATCGATTTGAAGTTGTCGTTCCTCGTGAGTTATTTCTTTATTGTCATGAGGTATAGGATCTGGCTCAGTTGTGTAGTTTCATGGTGCTTCCTAAAAAGAAGGTTTAACCGAATGGTCATTAATAAAATTAATTTTCTCATCTTGATTACTTGATGTCCTAGACGAGTCAAGAGCCTGAAGACTGACTGATTCGTCACCTACACGAAGTATGAGTTCTCCCGTACCAACTTCAATTTTAGTTCTAGCAGTTGCTAAAAAGGGTCTTCCTAAAATTAAGGGGTACTATTGTCCTCATCCATGTCTGAAACGAAAAAGTCTACTGGGAATACGAATTTATCAATTTTTATGAGAACATCTTCGATTATACCCCTAGGAATTCTAATAGTTTTATCAGCTAATTGAATGCAAATCTTAGTTTGTTTGGGTTTCCCTAGACCTAGCTGTTTAAACATTTTATAAGGCATAACATTTATGCCTGCCCCTAAATCAGCTAAAGCATTATCAACAGATAAACTGCCAAGTAAGCACGGAATTGTAAAACTCCCTAGATCTTTTAATTTCAATAATAGTTTATTTTGCAACATTGCTGAGCACACTGCATTTAGTTCCACATGCGACTCTTCGTCTAACTTCTATTTGTTTGTTAGAAGCTCTTTTAAAAATTTCCTTGAATCTGGCATCTGCGAAAGAGCTTCAAGAAAAGGTAAGTTAATATGTAATTTCTTTAAAAGTTTAAGAAATTTACCGAATTGTTCATCTGTGTTGTCTTTCTTCATCGCATTGAGCTATGGTACACGAGGTTGGTACTCTTTAATTACCGGTTTTGGTTTTTCATGGCTTACCTCAACCTTACCTTCCTCTACCATATTCTCTTGCCTTAATTTGGGCTCATCTAACCCTTCACTGTCATAAGCTATTATGGCTTGAAGTTGCTCCTTTGGGTTAGTTTCAGTGTTGCTTGGCAAGCTGCCTTGTGGTCGTTCTGCTTTGATCTGGTTCTTAATCCCTTGAATCGATGCTTCTTGATTTTTAAGTGTTGTCTCGGTGTTTTGGAAACGTGTTTCTGACACTACTATGAATTTTTTCAGCATCTTCTCTAGGTTCGGCTTCTTTTCCTGTAGGTAGGGCTATTGTTGGAAGTTTGGAGGGGGTTGTTGTCTCTGATTTCCTTGACCACCCCATGAAAAATTGGGGTGGTTCCTTCAACCTGGATTATAAGTATTTGTAAGGCGGATATTCTGTGTTAGTCATCCCTCCTACATGCGTATCACACTGTATAACTGGATGTACCTGCGAAGAACCACATAAACCATCTATTTTCTTAGTCAAAAGTTCTACCTGGTTTGATAGCATGGTTACAGCGTCGAGGTTGAAAACACTAGCGGCTTTTTTTGGCCTTGTCCTCATGACTTGCCACTGATAGTTATTCAGTGACATCTCTTCAATGAATTCATAGGCAGCCTCAGGTGTTTTGTTATTCAGAGTTTCACGGTAAATGAATCAGTGCTTTGCTGGTTGAGGGGTTCACACCGTTGTAAAAAGTTTGGACCTGTAGCTACAAGGGTAATCTATGGTGTGGGCACCTTCTCAATAGATCTTTTTATCTCTCTCATGCATCGTAAAGTGTCTCTAAATCCATCTGCACAAAAGAAGAGATATCATTCCTCAACTTAGCCGTTTTAGCCGGCGAAAAATATTTCAATAAAAATTTTTCGGTCATTTGTTCCCATGTAGTGATTGATCCTCGTGGAAGAGAATTCAACCACTGTTTAGCTTTATTCCTCAAAGAAAAGGAAAACAACTGAAGATGAATGGCATCATCAGAAATGCCATTTATTTTGAAAGTGTCACAAAATTCTAAGAAATTCGCCAAGTGATTATTTGGATCTTCATCCTGCAAACCATCAAACTAAACAAATTATTGTATCATCTGAATTGTGTTAGGTTTCAGTTCAAAATTATTTGCAGCAATAGCAGGTCTAACAATACTTGACTCAGTTCCTGTTAAATTAGGTTTAGCATAATCATACATAGTTCGAAGAGCATGATTTTCGGCCACTTCTGGAGGTAGCGGATTATTCTCAGCCATCTCTTTAGTAGTATTAATTTCGTCTCTTTGCTCTTCTTGTATGTATTGTAGGCTTCTCCTTATTTCTCTTCGGTTTCTACGAACTATGCTTTCAATTTCACAATCGTAAAGTAGAGGTCCTGACGGGTTTCTTCTAGTCATAAACTAGAATACCTTCCAGAAGCACAGAAGAAAATTTAGAAAAGTAAAAATAAAATTTAATTGTGAAAATAAAATATGGCTAAAGTAATAAAAATTGAGCGTTCTTAATATTTCAGTTCCCCGGCAACGGCGCCAAAAACTTGATGGTGGTGGAAAATTCTTAAAATTTATATAATGAATGATCGAGCCTAGAAACTAACTATCACCACGATTGAGGCAAGCGCACCTATCGAGCAGTAGTATAGTTTAGTGGCAAGACCGGAATGTCGAACCCAAGGGAACCAAAAATACTAATACTAACTCTTTTTTTTTATTTAGCCTAAGAATTAAGGGAATTATTGTTTAATCTAAAATTAACTAACTACCAAGCTAAGGATGCTAAGACACAGAGAATGAATTAGGGAAAATACTTTTGGGAAAAACCAATTGATTAGGACAATACTCGAGGAAGAATCCACCTAGACTTCACTTGTTATTTAACTCTGAACCAGACGATTTATTCACATGACTTGATCCGTAGGATTCCCTAATTTATATGAATACCTCTTTGAGGCTACTAACGTCTAATCCTATGTTGATTAATTGAAATCTCTTTCTAATTAAAACCCCGAGAATTGCATTAACTCGATCTATGGACTCCCATATTAGGTTTGACCCTAATCCGGCAGATTTTCGTCATCCTATTTCTAGGGTTGCGATCAACTCCGCTTAACTATGCTAGATCTACTCTTAAACAGAGACTTTTGCTCCACTGCCTAAGCACGTCAATACTTGAATCAATATCCTGAAATATCAAAGCAAGAATTAATAACACATAATTAAGAACAAATCAAGTATTTATCATATAGTTCAGAAAACAATAACAAGATCCATCTTAGGTTTCATCCCCCTCAGGTATTTGAGGGGTTTAATTCATAATCATAAAAGAATACATCTCAAAAGAAAATATAAAAAAAAAACATAAGAAAAACCCTAAAACCCCTAAAGGAAATTGAAGGGAAGATCATCCGTCTTGAGTATGACTTTGGCTTCTTGAGATGAATCAACTGGCTTTCTTCGAGTAAATCCTACAATTCTGACCTTCCTGGCTTGGCTCCTAAGCCTACCTAGACGCCCCCTTAAAGGTTGGCCTCTAGGGTGTTTATATACGTTTTTGGAATGTCTTTCTTTGCCTCTAAGTACCCTATTCCGAATAGAATTAAAACAGGTCACGACATGGACACACCCGTGTAAATCGAGGCCAGGACATGTTCGGGTCTGCTAAGGAGGCACAGCCGTGTGGCTTGGGCCCAGGCCGTGTCAATTTTGTACTTTGGCCTATTTACTCCATTTTGGCCCATTTCTCGTTCTTTTCATCCTCCGGTGCTTCCCTAAGTATAAAACATGAAATTATAGGATTAGGAGCACCAAATTCCACAATTCGGGGAATAAATCATCCAAAAGTATGCTAAATATGGGATTAAAATATGAACATATTACGGTTTATCACTTACCCCATTTTATTTTTCCCCTGTTTTAGAGTAATCAAAAGCTCATTGGATTGGAAGCTCGATGGGGATCACTCACACTATCCATCAGCCCATGACGGTACAATATGGTAAATCAATTATGGTTGTAATGGCATGTATAGGGTATGTTGGCCATAATGGCATGTAAATGTAAATGATGCTTGTAATCTAGCCATTGGAATGGCTAGTGGTGATTATGTTTTGGTACATGCATATATGTATTTAAGTTCATGTTATGGTGATAACATAAGTACTATATGTTGTTTGATTAAGAAAGGGGAAACAAGTATGCTTATTAAAGAGTAAGATTGTAAACATGAATGCTTGTAATGATATATCATGTTGAATGATAGAGTTTACTCATCTTGAATTCTTGAAATGGTTGGTATTTGTATGTGATTCATGTGCAGGTCATGGGTGAAATTTTGGGTGAGAAATAAAGGTAGAAATGACTTTATTTTGTCCACAATGGCAGACATACGAGCATGTGTCTAAATCGTGTGTGACACACGGACTGGTAACATGGGCATGTTGTTAGGCCGTGTGTCCCCTGCACCTTAAATTCGAGAAAACAGAATGCTCAGAATTGAGCACACGGGCAGAGACACGGACGTGTGTCTCAGCCGTGTGGGTAACACGACCTTGAACACGGGCGTGTGTCTTGGCTGTGTGAAACCTGCACTTAATTTGAATTGAATTAATTAACCACACGGCTTAGCACACAGGTGTGTGGCATGGCCATGTGGCATAGTCAGAGAGCTACCTAGTTTTGAACACAGCCTGCAACACGGGCGAGTCCCTTGGACCATACGGGTGTGTGAGCCTTATACCTTGGAAAATTTTGGAATTTCGCGAAAAAATCCCTGAGTTCTCAATTTAGTCCCGACTTGATTCAAATGCTCGTATTGGGCCTCTAGGGTCCATTTAAGGGACATTATGAATGACTCCGATGAATAAATAGTAATTTGTTTGAATTAATCGATAAATGATCTGAATGTTTTGGCAACTCTCTAAAACCCTGTTCTGGCAATGGATACGGGTTAGTGGTGTTACACTGGGAGTTGAATTTCAAAAAGTAACAACATTGTAGGTGAAATTGTGACGGACAATATACAATTGAAGTCTCAACATTGAGGACAATCACCAAGGCTGTAGGAGTCCAGTCATTCAAAGATTCAGAGTTACGACACCAGAACTAGAGTCGCAACACCAATGCTGCCAGGTAAATCTGGGAAGATTCAGTTTGCAAGGTTGTGATACTAAGATTGGTGTCGCAACATCAAGGCTCTATGATCTGAATTCTGCAAGGGTTCTTTTTAGTCAAAATAGGCTATTTTTTGTTGTTTTAAATAGGGGCAATCTTGTCTATTTTAAGTCAACATTAAAAGCAATATGAATAACACTTTATATTATTTTTTTTTTTGAGGGGGTTCTTGAGTTATTGGTTTTAGGCTGCAGCCATGGTGAAGATTTTCATGCAAAATTTTCTTTCTTTGTTTCTTATTTCTACCCTTCAAATAATAATAGATATTAGTGATTTCTTTTTATTCAAAGTTTGCAGTTGGATCATAAAAACGAGTAATCTTATGTTGCACTCAATCAAAATCGTCAAAACAATGGCTTCAACAAAATTAACTCTGAGAATTTATAAACCTTTTTAATTTTCATGTTATTTAATTTCATAAATGAATCTAAAACTAACTGGGTCTTGGTTGATTAAAATGAGTAGGAGCTAATTTTCTTGGGTAGTTGGTTAATTGAAGTTTTGAACAATTATGTTAAGATTTAGGAATTAAATTGAATAATTGGACTAAATTGAATAAAAAATCAAAGCTTGAAATTGACGACTCTTGGTGAAAATAGAGATAAAGGAGATTGAGAGGAGACCTTATTGTGTAGAAATTCAGTTGCCCCTACTTAGTTTAAGTTAGATCGAGAGATAAACTGGACTAAATTGCAAATTGAGTAAATTATAGGCCGAGAGGTATTAATTAATTTGATTAGAAATTTATTCCATTAAATTCCCCAATATGAGAGTTAATTTTCAATAAAGAAATTAACCAGCTACTGTTTTTCTCTTGATTGATTCATTTACAAATTTTGATTTTTTTTTTTTTTTTTGCAATTAGATCCTTAGATTTTTTTATAATTTTTCATACTATAGTTGTGACATAAATAGTTACTTAGACTTCTCATCTTGCATGTTCGTTGCATGTAATTCGATTTTATCCCCCAATCTCCTGTGGGTTCAATCTTTGGAATACTTCGTAAGGTATTCCATTTTATATCTTATATAAATATTACAACTAAATTTGTTACACTTGCAGTACACTACACATTCTATATCTATTTGCAATTTTCTTTGCTCGATGCACATACACAGAGGCTCGATTAGAAATACCCTAAAAACCTAAGCTTTGTAAAGATCCACAAGCTCTTTCTAATCTTGAACCTTTCTTCAAACATTTTTTTGGTTCTCTTACAAGTAGCCACTAGACCTGATCATGGGCTGAGCCACTCGCTTAAGCTTGTAGTCTCGCTCGAAAAGTTGGAGGGTTTGACAAAAATATACGCCCAATAAATGGAACTGGACAAAAAATAAGGCCCATTTTCTAAACAGGTGGGCCTTGGGTAAAATTTTTTGGCGCAGGCCCAACTCGGCTCGAATTTGCCTATTTTTTTCTTGCTATTTTTTGTTGTTGTTTGCTACTGTTTTGTTGCCATTTTGCTATTATATTGCTACTATTTTAGAGACATTTATTTATTAAGTTGCAACTATCTTAGTATTATTTAAGTATAAAGACTTTTTTTTAATGTATTTTCAATTTGTTGGAAAACATTTATTTTAATGTTTTTAATGTATTTGATGTATTATACTATTTAAAAAATTTATATAAAAAATAATATAAAATAAATTTAATACGGGTAGGCCGAGCCAGGCTCAGGTTTAACAGTTTTTTATCTAGGCCGAGCTTGGGAAAAATTTTAGTCCCATTTTTCGGGTCGGATCAAGCCCTAATGTAACCTCCTAAACCTGGCGTAGACATTATGGCTAGATTGAGAAGGCTACATTAGCCACTGAAATGGCTAAGCTAACTTATGTTACTTTTGAAGACCTTAAATAAACTCATTTTAGTGAAAACCATAGTTGTACTTTGAGTTAGCTTAAAAGCATTCATTCATTAGGCCGTGTATACATAGGATACATTTTATTGTTGATAGTGTTATTTTAGAAAACTCATTTTCTTGTCAATCTTCTTTAAAAAAAAAATCAGTGTTGAACTAATGCAGCAGAAAAACATTTTTCAAGTCATTTTGGAAACTTAGTTGCCTTTGATTTGTTTTTCAAAAATGGTTCCTTTGCAATGCAGCAGAAACTAGGGAACAATATCAATTTTTACTTAAGCCTGATATCATGCATTATCCGGTTATTATTCTTGAGTAATCCATGCATACAAAAATTCCCAAAAGAAAAGTGACCAAGCCACAGACTAGAAATACTTAAAAATTACAAACCAAAACCAATAGAGATTGATTAATACTTATTAAAAATAGTCTGAGGTCTAAGGTGATTCTCCAAATGTCGGGTCTGGTCCTAGTTTCGAGGTTTACCTGAAAAGTTAAACACTATTGGGGGATGAGCTTATGAAAAGCTCTGTGTGAGTCGAACAATTATTTAAACAGACATAAATATCAAATACAGTGAAAGATATTAGCATTAATAGAAGAACACAGAACCATCATAGGAATTTCATATCATTACATAAATATTATCAAATTGATGTAAAACGATGTATGAGCATGGGACAACATTCATTCGAGTAACAATCATTAATTTTGATACCATTCAATACAACACAATACAACACATACCGTAAATAAAAAGCAGTCGAGTATGTCATGAGCATGATGTAATGCAAAAATGTTCCTACCCATACAGTTCACTACACACCACGAGTTCATCAAAACCTGTCATCCAAACTCCAAAACATTATGGGCTTAAGCCCATTGTGGTTAAAACCACCAATAACAATATGCAGAAAATTCTGCCAGTAAAAATGCAGACAATTTGCCAGTAAAAATGGGATAAATCGCCATTCCCCTCGATACACCAGGTGTAGTGTACTGACTACAAATAATGAGAACTTAATATGCCGCCAGTACTCCACAGAACTCCTCCGTCAACAACAAAATCCCAACCCAATGCATATGCAATATGTCACACAATTCATACATAATCATATCTTAACACTTTTCACATTCATATGACATGCTTAGCATGTCCTCAATAATCACATACTTTCCGTAAATGGAAACAGCTCTCTAATATTTCAAATTACCATTTTGTTGATATCAATCAATATCATTCAATTTCACATACTCTACAGATTTTCATTGTGCATAAATAGCACCCTTTTTAGTACACAATATAACAAATATATTATGCATTTAAATCGTACATAAGCTTAATAACTCAACACATTATATCATTCAGTCAAACATTCTCATATCTCATAACTTAAATATGCAATTACAAACTCAAACAAACATTCATACTATCAAACTAGCAGTTTTGCCAACATGTCAATCTTTTAAGGCTCGAAACATACCTGGTTCGGCCACTCACAAAACAATAATTTGACTATTAAGCCAATCCAACCAGCAAGTTAATTTATAAAATATAACATTATATTTAACATTTTTAAACAATTTTATGAGTTTAGGACCAACACCCTATTTTTCGCTTCTTCTCAGCACACTAGTGATTCTTCTAATTTTCCTTAAGAATTCCTTAAACGAACCTAAACAAAAATTCAATATAAATTCAATCAATTTTTCATTAAACCAGCCCCCAAAAACCCACTTATGAGTTCAAACCAATCCTTGAACTTATAACTAATTTATGAATCCAAACTAGTTAGATTCCTTACACAATATCGATGTGAACAGTACGTACAATTGTTTTTCGCCTTTACAGATGATTTGGGGTGTTTGGGTCAGCACCTAATTCAATAATATACTTGAAAATCAGTAGCTAATTAATGATTAAATTCCTTCATTTAATCAATTCATAACACTTACCCAATAACTATGTCAAAATAACAAACTAGTTGTCTTTAAATGCACTTACGCTTCATGATTTATGGGATCCGATTGGCTAATTGATCAAGAACGTGTCTGTAACACCCCTTACCCGAGACCGTCGCCGGAATCGAGTATGTGGCATTACAAGACTTGACCAGAAGTTCAGGACATAAAAATTTAAAGCTGTCAAACTGCATCATGCTGACTAAATTGACCATAACTCGAGTTACAAAACTCGAAATTCAGATCCGTAAATTTTCCTTGAGACTAGACTCATATATGAATTTACCATAATTTTTTCAGAATTTTTCATGTGGCCAATTAGTACAGTTTATTCATCAAAGTTTCCCTTATTTCACAGTTGACGGTTCTGACCTGTCATTACAAAAACTCATTTATCTCCTAGCACAAATTTTCAATAATGTTCTTGTTTATTCCAATCAAAAATAGACTCATCAGGGATTTCAAACATATAAACCATGCTCCCCAATTATTTTTGTACAATTTTTAACAATTTTTCCAAGACAGAATATGGATTCACGAATTCATTCAGAACAAGTCTCACTAAAATTTAAATATCTCATAACATACAACTCCTTTGCCTACTCTGTTTCTTTCATATCAGAATAGACACAATAAGCTTTAATTCTATACCTCATTCACCTTCTAATTCAACTTATCTTATTTTTGGTGATTTTTCAAAATCACATCACTGCTATCAACTAGAATCCTTTTTATTTAAAATATATGCCTTCACCATACATATATATGTATACCAAAAACAATCCAATATGTAATTTAGGCCATGATCAAGTTTAAAACATACATTTACTGAACGAGCAAGTTATAAAATTTTAACATATAAACGATACACAACCAAAGGAAATAGCCATCTTCGCATGGCTATATTCATGTACAAAGTCAAACATCGTATGTTTCTAAAACTTCATCTAGCCTATACATGCCTTCTAATTCGTAACCAAAATTTCAAAATACCAAAGGAAGGCGATAGTGTGGACGACTTCTTGAAGATCCTTCACGAGCCCGTAACGTGACCAAAATCTATAAAACAAAGGAGAGCATTCCACATAATTAAGCTTACTAGCTTAGTAAGTCCTAACTCATGATAATAAAACATTTAATTATTTACGAAATGAAAGCAATCAATTTATGGCATTTCACATAGGCAATTAAGTAAATCATTTATACAACATGGATACTATTAATTCATTAACCCAAGTAAATTTTGGAATCATTTCCTTCAACCTACATTTCTTAAAGTTCATAGAAGCATCTCGTACGAAAATCTCCTTTCTTAACATTTATACTTGAAAACCAATTGTTCCATAATAGCACATTTTAAACTAGAGTTCCGTCATATTACACCCATCAATATTAACTTCAAACATATATATATCACAATTCTCATAATATTAATTCGACCCAAATGATATAAAGCATAGCATACCTTACATGCTTACCTGAACCATATACTCAATTAAATTATCATTAAGTTGTCTTGATCCACGATTCGATTTCTCTTTTGTAAAATACATCACCGGCATCATGCCTGCTAGGCGTAAAAGCCTGAAAAGTAACACCGGCACAAGGCCTGCTAGGCGTAAAAGCCCGACAAATAACACCGGCACGAGGCCTGCTAGGCGTAAAGCCCGATTATGTCACCGGCACGAGGCCTGCTAGGCATAAAGCCCGATTATGTCACCGGCACGAGGCCTGCTAGGCATAAAGCCCGAATGTCAAAATAGTTTTTTTCATGCTTTTCACATTTCACTGTCACTTATCGAACCATATGCATTTATTCACATTACATTTAATATATTTGAAATCAGTCCATTAATCCATCATCATCACATTCGGCCAACTCATAGTTTTACACCAAACTCATACAAATTCTATCATTCATTAGATTAAGTAAATAACCTTAAAACATAAGATTGCTCAAGAACTTACTTATTCACCTTGCATTAGCCAAATAAATTCACTTCAATACTATACATTCACATTCGGCTATGTCATGAATTTATACTCTAAATTTCCACAATTCATCATTCACTAAATTCATAATTAATTTATTGACATATTTTAGCTAAAGGACTTACCTTAGAAGTAGATGTATTCGAAATCTCCAACTATTCGTTTAGTTTAGCTTTTCCTCGCTCCAAATTCTTCTCCTTTTGATTTTGATCTAATTTGGTTCAATTAAACCAATTAAATCACACTTCCATTCAATTTAAAAACAAGATCATATAATATATATATTTTGCTAATTATTCCCCCCCGACATTTGTAATATTTAAGCATATTAATTCCAAGACATAAACATTTATATTCAGCTATCACCCCCTATCTTGTTCAAGTATATTCAATAATATTATTTAACACATTGGTAATAATCTCTTTAATGTATTTTAACTTAAAACTTACCTTCTTGTCTATGGCCATATATTAACTTTATATAAGTATACATATATAACCGAACACAATAACTCAATTTCATTCTCTTATGGCCGAATCTGCCAATTCAATGTATCCATGCATTTTCTTCAATATAAGACCAAGCAACAAGCTAAATAACCACAATTTATTCATCCTAATCCCAGCCGAATATTAGCTTGCTTAAACCCAACATTTTTAACATGATTTTTATTAGCATCCAAAGCAAACAATTTCTATATAAAAAGACTTATTAAAATCAAGCTAAAATACCCACCCATTTTTCTACCTATCAAACAATATGACCAACCATAGCCAATATGTTTTCATCGAACATGAAAAAGCCATAGAACTAGATCATGGCCGAATCTAAGGGGAGCTTAATCTCAAATTTTTGCACAAGAATTCGATAGTATATAAGACTACCAACACAACCATGCAAAATCATTAAAAATGGAGCTTGATAGCTCACCTTAGAGACACATGCAACAACCGAATGAAGAAGATGAGTTTCTTCTCTTCTTGAAGGTACTATTCGGGTAGGATGAATGAGGGAAGAGATGTAAAAATAATTTCCTATTTGTTTAATTCTACTAACACATTATTTTAGCATGCTTTTAGTATAATATTACTTAAATTATAATATATTTAGGAAAACTTAATATTCTTAGCATGCTTACATTATAATAATGTCTTAAAAACAATATTTCAAAGCCATAAGTTATTATAAAGCATGCTTGCCGTCCACCTCTCTAAAAATGGGAAATTTGACATGCAAATCCTTATTTTTAAGTCACAGTTCACTTAGCCCCTTATTTTGTTCATGTTTGCTACCTTGGTTCCTTTAGCAATTTAATCCTTTTTGCCAATTAAACACTCAAACGGTTAAATTCTTCTACGAAACATTCACACACATCAACACACATATAATAAACATAAAATAATTTTTTTTAAGAAATATTTATCGGCTCAGATTCGTGGTTCCGAAACCACTATTCCGATTAGGGTCAAAAATTGGTCTGTTACAGTGTCTCCCTAATTAACATGTGATTAAAGGCTGATTAGGATGTTTCAAGAACACAATTTAATGCTGGAAAAATATGGTCAAGACCCAAGAAACAAAATAGCCCCCTTTCTTACACATAGGCGCACACACCACCACCCATGGTGGCCAAAATTGGGGCTAAATTTTAAAACGGTTTGAGATCTCATTAAAATCTGGAAAAATACCTTTGAAATAATTTAAAATCCCCCATCCATATCTATAAATTTTAGTTTTTAATTGACAAGATTAATCAAGAAATTGAAGAGAAAAGAGATCTTACCTAAGCTGGTTGAGAGAAACAGGAATGGCACTTTCTTGACAATGTTCGGGATCGATCTTTGGGTTCAAGATTTCAGATTTGGGGCTGATTTAGATGAGGAGAAATTAAATCAATAGACTAAAGGAGATGGTGCACCATCTTGATGCAAAAAGAAGAAGAAAAAGATGGTAAAATGGGAGGTGTAGGCGATGACAACAATGGGAGAAAGAAAGAAAATTGAAGAGAAAAGAGGAGAGAAAGAGGGTGAACAGCTAGGGTAGGAAAAATTTGAATTAAAGGCTGAAAAATAAAATAAAAATTTTTATTTATACTTAGGGTTTAAGGGTATGGATGGCACACACATTAAAAAAATAAGGGACTTAGTAAAATTTAATTATTTCACAAGGGAAAGAATTTGAACTTGGGATCTCATTTAATTTCCATTCTTTTTTATATTTCTTTTAACCATTAGGATTTTTCCTCATTCTTGAAATAATTTTGCAATATCTATTTTAAAAACAAGGCATGTTACATACTAGGGCTTAAGACAAAATTTGCAAAATAATAAAAACGATGCAAGATAAGGGATTTGAACTTGGATTTCAAGAAATGTTTCACTAAAACTTAACCAACAAACCACTACCTCATTTGTTTCCTAAAAATTCATAGATAATCTCAAAAATTAAGGCATGACCACTCTCTCTATTCACAAACTCGATTCTACTAATCTCTAATTTTCAGGATGTTACACTTAGCCTAGAAAATGGGCCAAAAATTTTGCATCGGCCCGACCCATGATCAAGTCTAGTAACCACTTCATTGTCCAAGAACCAAAGAGCATTGATGGTAATTGTATCTTTCAAGTCAACGTTGACGGTATCCCAAAATTTCAATTTATAGAAAAGAAAAGTTTCTTTTAACGAGAAGGGAGAGAAAAAAGAGATAAACCTAGACTTTTTTTACAAGAAGAAAGGAACTTATGAAGATGCATGACACCATTCAACAATCCGAGTGGTAGCAAGCGTAGTTTAATGTAACACCCCAACTTGACCCAATTTTCGGATCCGAGATGTGGGATGCCACTTTCATTGTTGAAGCAATTATGATTTCATTTTAACATCTAATAGACAAGTCATACAACAATTAGATTTTAAAAATTAATAAAAATACATTATTTATTCGAATTCAAGTTATAAGCGGGCTTACGTAAGATCTTAGGAAATACCAGTAATAAATGAGGGAATAGAACGTAAAAATTTCCAAATACAAGGGTAATGTCCCGATATCGAAGGATGCATGTCGCGACTTCAACTAAGGTGAGTTATGACTTTGAAGACGGGAACTTGGTGTCACGACTTCAACAGAGGAACATTATAACCTTGAGGACATGTGGCTCAATGTCGAGACACCAATAAAGGGATGTCCCGACTATGAAAATAGTTTCCCCCAACTCTGCATCATCTGCCTCAAACTTGCCAAACATCAATACCAAATTATTTATGTGACAAAAAAAACTCAACTCAACATATAATAGACTACAAATGTCAAATTAACATTTCAAATTGTTGGTAAAAATTCGGTTTGAAAATAGTTTTCTTGCACAGCGGAAAATAAAAATTTTGGAAAATTGAGCCGATTTGTTATATTTATAGTAATAAACCCTTTACCAAAACTGCACCTAGGTTTTCGATTAAACGAATCCTTGTCGTTCTTGGCTTTCAAACGAACGTTCTTCTCCGTTATTCTCGTATTATGAACTGTTTCAAGCGTGTGCTCGAACAATTCAAATAAAAAACAAAACCAGAAGTAGTTTTCTTTGCTTTTAGTGTGAAAACGAAAATATCTTCTCAAAAGAAACCGAAAATTGTTATTCTAGAAAAATAGATTTAATACTTAGAGAATAAACTCTCACAATTTTTTGTCAAAGTAACAATATCTTAGAGTTATGTTATTTTTCTCTACCAGGCCATCTATTTATAGGGAGAAGAAGTAAAACCCTTATTGAAATAGAAAAACAAACTCCTAGTCTAGCTAGAAATATAAAGGGTGGAAACCCTAGTTAAAAATACTAGGGTTTATCATCCCTCCCTTTTAACATGAAAGGCTTTTAGGCCTCTCTCATATCGAGTCAAATTACAAGTACTTCATGAACTTTTAACCCAATACTTTATAATTCGATCCAACCTGATATTTGTTTTTATATTTCTCAAAATAAACATCTTAATTAATTTCCTAATTAAATAATCTTCTCAACCCAATTCTAATTCTATTAAATCCATGATGATTTTACTATCAAAGAATCTATGATAAAATATATTTAATATTTCTACATTCAACGAGTTTACTATAACTAAGTGATTTATTTCTATTTTTTAACTTCATATAATTTGAAAACCATAAATTCTTTTCTAGGTCATTTTCATTTTCATTTTGGAGAAAACCACATTCATTTCCAAATGTTTCTCATTTCTTCATTTTTACTATTTCTATCCATTTCTATTCATTTATGGTTTCAACGAGCTAGCGGAGGGACCGATTAGATATATGCGATTAGGGCTCAAATGATTTATAATTAAGTTCCAGCTTTTCGCCTATTAATTATAAACTCATTTAGTCACGAATTCATTCCACTATAGTATTGTTACTAAGCTCTTTCCAACAACATATCATTACGAAAGCAACTCAATCAATGTCCGTCCAATTTCCAACAACATAGCATTACGAAAGCAACTCAATCAATGTCCGTCCAATGTACTTGTTATAAGTGTGTTATCCTCATATGATATCCTTAATCTCTTTAGGATAAATCCATTCTCCCAATATGATCTTATTCTATCTCATGGTAACTATTACATCTTCATTCATAAAAAGTCGAATACTATCAAATTGTAATCAAATCATTCATCACAAAGACGAACAACCCATGACCACATTTACTTTTCATCAACCATGTAATTTCAAGGAGAGGATATCATTTACCCATGTCTCCCGCTATGAATTCCACTGTTGTGAATAACGCTACATATTGCAGAATTCATATAGCCAATGCATCAACTTTTAGTTCCTTACCTATTTGAACTCAGGCTTTTACTTACATCAAAGTATACGAGTCACGCATACAGAGATCATCATCCACTAAGGATTAAGGTATGCCACACTTTGAATGTCAAAAGTGAATAAATTTGTAAACAGATTCAAGATCTGTTTTGCTTGGGTCCAATCTGATGTATTATCAATCCAGTTAGTCACATCTATGTCTCTATCTTCTGGGAGTCATTCGCCCTAACTGAACTTGATAGATGACACATTAGTTTTTCAACTGTTTGCTCATTTCCAATTAGACTAATGACATATTTAGATTCGTCTACTAATATAAGTTATCTTTTCGTATTACGATTTGGCCGTGTAATACCGCTTAGTATTAGTTTAAACATTAGACAACTAGTGAGCCAATATTTGCTTCTATTTTGCTTTGCATGAAAAAACCACATGAGGACAATTATACAAAGTATATTAATATAATTCATGAATTGTTTTATTAATCAATCTATTTGAAAAATTGCTAGTTTACAAACGAATATATTACACCTAAGGCACCAGATCCAACACAAATATCTACCAAAACATAATTACAAGTGTACATACATGTTCATTTACTATATATGCAAGAAATAACTCATTCACAACATAATATAGCCAATTGGACAAACAAACCATCAACTTGCTAGTTTAAGACATATACATGCCACTAACATAATGGTCATACTCATCATGTAAGCATTTTCTATCAAATGGAACAAAGCATCCAAAATGAGCCTAATTATAAAGTCTTGACCTTAGTTACATGCCACACACTAAACACACACAAAAAAAATCTATACAAGCATTGTTAATTCAAAAGCTAAGTCCTAGATGTTGTTGTACTCATCTAGACTTCAATATCTAACAATACTATACACTAAACAATAGGGCTCAGTGGTGCTAACATGATTTGAACCAACAATTCAAATAGAAACAAGATCATAAAGACAATCAATTTGAAATCTAATTAACAATTAGTATTAAGTTTGCATTTCATGTCTCATGTGCATAGTCTCATACTACATTTCATTTGGCATGTCATTTATGAACATATAATCTCATTTATCATCGTATCACAACTACATATGTGCCATAGCATATCAGCAAGTCCATTTCTTTTCTCATTTCTATCTCGAATCCACTAAATCGATTTATATCTATATCAGCTCTCAAGGCTTGTTTTAATCGATTTGCATGATATTTGACATGCCATCTTTTGTCACTTAAACATTTATATACAAGATACAAAATTTACCATTAACATTTCATATCAAATGTCACTTAGAAAAATATATGTTTTATTATCCCTATTAATTAGACAGGAGCTCAAGACGAATACATGAATCATCCAACCATCACACCAATATATTTGGCACCCAATGCCTCATCGGTATGTTCGAAGTATAATATACACTTCGCTCCTCATCGATATAAATCGAATTAAAGTGTGACCAACACTCATCGAAATGTCCGAAGTATAATATGCTTATACACTAATCCTTTGACATACCAACTATACCTGACTCTACTGAGACCGTTAATAGGGTAACCAATGTTTTCAAACATATACATATATACATGATCTTCACATCATATTTTCAAACAAAATCTATTATATCAAGCTTAATTCAATACATACCATTTAATATCATCATATACATACCAAATCATAAGACAAGGTTGTTACCTTAATTGAGCTAGTTTGTAATAAGACATATATATTGATTTCAAATCATGAAAGCATAAACCGAGATTAGCTATTCATCTACGTCTCTCGCGTCTCCTTTATCTTGGGATGGCCCAATGTCGTATTTATCTACGTACGATAATTCAAGTTTAGAAACGATATTAGTTTTCACCCAATCACATGAAATCACATAGTCAAGCATAGTTTTCATTTTATTAATTTTAGTCCTTATATCTGAAATGCTCATATTTTTTTTATATTTAACATCGAATGAAAATCCAATATCATATCCTTTCATTGGGGACCTTATGCTTCTAATATATAGCATAATTTCCTAATAGTTTTCAATTTATTCAATTTAGCTCCTAATGTCATAAATAAACTATATAGATTAATTAAATTTCTAATAAAATTCAACATTTCTCTACTTTTCAACTTAGTCCTAACATGCTCAAAACTCATACTTCAAGTTCTCATCAAAATCAAACTCAATTTCACCAAATATCTATTAATGGCAATTTGATAAACATTTAACTATTGAAAAATCTAACCTACGGATAAGCTTAATCAAGCTTAGATGATCATAAAAACATAAAATTTCAAAAGAAATAGCATGTTTACCTTAGGGATATCAAATCAATTTGTAAAAGAAAACAAAAGGGAATTTCCTTATTTTTCCCTTCACTTGGATGACCAGAGCAAATTAAAAGGATGAAGACTTTATCTTTCTCTCCACTAACTTATTTATATATACTTAGACTAGTGTTGTTAACAACCTTAATTAATTTAAACTTTAACCTTAAAACTTAATTAATCTAATAATTAATCCTTCTTAAAGATAAGTAAGTGCATGAATATCAACATCCACTAATTCCTCACATTGATGGTTAAATAACCATTTGGTCCCTTGTCTAATTGCTAGTTGGGTCCATATGCATTTTTATAAATTAAAATTCAATAGTGACTGAACTTTTACAATTTAGTCTCTGTACTTTAATTAATGGTTTTCTCGATTAAATTACGCGATCGTTTACTAATATGTTTTCATACTAATTTCGTAAATGCTTCTATTCATATTTTCACTGACTCGGTTTACAGAATTGAGTTTCGAAACTGTATTTTCCAACATTTTCTAAAATCGAGTCGTTACACTGAAGGCGAGAAGGAATATACATTGAAATTTATCTCTTTGACGATCAAAATCACCAAGTTCGAGAATTTTTGGGGAAAGTTTTGGTGTTGATTTTGAAAAAAAAAAGTTTTATCAGAAGAAAATAAGATTTTTGGGTTATCTGTCGGAGGTCTCTGATCGTCGATTCATCGACAGACATGATGACAAAGTGCAACTAAGGTTTCGACAAAAAAAAATAGAAGAGGAAGAGAAGGGGACATCATGACAGAGAAAATTTTTTTAATTAACAATTAAAATGTAAAAGTAATTAGGGTAGGCTATATAAATGGTCACCAAACTATGCATGTGTCTCTATTTTGGTCACTCAACTTTAAAAAATTTGAATTTAGGCACTAATATTTGAATTCATTCCTCATTTGGTCACTCGTCGTTGAATTGATAACGGAAAGCCTTACTTAATTGGTATAGTAACACATTTAGTTCACAATACTTACATGTTTTATCAATTTGATCCTAGTTCTAAATAATTCAATAAATTTAACCCTTCAAATTTACAAGTTCTACCAATTTGATCCTCAAACTTCCAAATCAAAGCTTTCACCTTTTGAAAATAGAGGCATCCCACATCTATAAATTTTTAAAACCCAAAAAGAAAAGAAATTCTTTCAACTAGTGATGCCTCTATTTTGGGTTTTATAAATATATAGATGTGGAATACCTCTATTTTAAAAGTTGAAAGCTTTGGTTAGAAAGTTTGAGGATCATTTTGATAGAATTTTATGAAGGGTTAATGTTTTTTTTTAATTATTTAGAATTAGGATCAAATTGATAAAACATGTAAGTATTGTGAACTAAATGTGTTAGAATACCAGTTAATGTTTTTTTTTAATTATTTAGAATTAGGATCAAATTGATAAAACATGTAAGTATTGTGAACTAAATAATGGCTTTCCGTTGTCAATTCAACGACGGGTGACCAAAACAAGAACGTGAGCATTGTTATATGACCATTTGTATGAGTTACGCAAGTAATTAATTAAATTTTATTTATTTATTTTAATTTATATGACCATTTGTATGAGTTACGCAAGTAATTAATTAAATTTTATTTATTTATTTTAATTATGGAAATTAAAAAATATATTAGAAGGGAAATAACTTTTCTTAAAACATGTCACAATTTCTTTGAATTTTATTAAATATATTTATTTTGTTTTATTTTATTTATGTTTTATTTAATATTTTAGGTTAAAAAAAGGGAAATTTTAATACAAATCCCTCTTCTATACCATTCAGCATTTTCCTTGGGTCTACTTGTCTGTAAGTGTTAGAATTTAACACTATTAAATTTGAGTAGCAAAAGGTTGAATACAATAAAACTATAGGTATCAAATCGGATAAATTGAAAGTACATGTATTATATATTGTATTGACAATTTTATTAACGTACAAAGATAAATTTTTAAAAATATTTTTATTATATAATTGTTTTTATCGAGTTTGTTATAATCTAATTGTTATAATTTGAATGGGTATTATTTAAAATTATATTTATTATTATACCGGTAACTTTTTTTTTTTTTTTTTTTTTTTTTTTTTTTTGCAAGAAGACTTGAAGATGAAAGATAAATAATGTAGACGCAAATCACAGTCTGAACCGTTGAAAGTTGGAGTCTTAGATGATTGAAAAACTCCATGGTCCCCACAGTCCCCCTGTTTAGATTTCGCCCACGTGGGAGATGGCTATCCATTTATGGAAGCACCCAATCATGATGCGCCACATGTGATACGGAGTGTTGCCTTCACGTGCTCATAACGGTTTAGGATTTTTGCAGAAATAACGCGGGAGAGAGGATCATAGCGGCATTAATTTGGATTTTGATAAGAGATAGGGGGACCATGCGATAAATTACAAAAATATTAGACCCCAGTTAACAATACTTGTGGACCTACCTTCATTTTAATGTTTTCGACACATCGCCAGCCTGATTAACGCACAGACGTGAATTGGTTGAATTAAATTTTAGTACCCCTGAACAGAACGGAATGAAGGAAATGTTAAAAATAATTGACTCCCAAATGAACATGAAAAAGATTGAGAATAGGTGGCACCCTACATATCTTTCAATAAGATCATGGATGGTTTGGTAAGTGTGACAGGATAAATCAAGTTCAACCGTCAAACTCTCCAGGATTTAAGACCAACTACTTCTAATTACTTAAAACACTCATTTAATGCTCCTTCCTTGTATATATTCTCACTGCTTATCCGCAGATTTGGTGAAGAAAAACGCCACATAGTTGACAATATAAGGGAAAGGTTGGCAGTGGCATATACAAAGGGGAACCCATTCACTGAGCTGTAATGATGGGGCGCATGTGGGTACGACTCTCTTTTCTTTTCTTTTATCTATTCTATTTCTTTCTCTGCTTTCCCTCTTGCAAGTACAACCATCTGTATTTAATAAAGTGAAATGAAAATATATTATATGTATGGTATAATGGTTGAAGAGACAAAATTCTGTAAGCAACTTGCTTTCTGCACTGTCTATCTATTATCTTCTGCCTGCAAACGTATATCAGGCAGTCCCCCCACTACTCAAGATGGCAATCTATGAAGCGTAGCTGTTGTTTAATTGATGCCACTCTGCTGAAATGTTTAAATTCACCTCACCCTTATAAACGAGTATTTAATTCTGATATGTGGGTAGGTACCATAGTTGAAACTGGAAACTGGGATACCAGTCATGATTAATTAGAAAGCTTTTAGAAAGAGGATGCAATGCTGTCAAATAGATGCTTGTTTTGACTGCAGTTTTTTTTTTTTTTTTTTTTTTTTTTGAAACTTTACAGTGCGCATGAAATTTCCATAAGCAACCAAAAAGATGTCATGTCAGATTATTTCCCGCACTAGAATTATACACACATATATACATATATATTATTAAACTATATAGTTTAAATATGCTTCACTAATATCTCAAATGCTCCCCATCTGCAGAAATATATATCCATACACACCCACCAAACTGACCCAGAAAGCCTTATCTTTTCCAAACTCCACATTACTGATTACACCTCTTTTCAACTTTTGAAATTATATTATTTTATGTTAAGCTGTTCTGTTTTTTCTTTTATTTTAAGTCCTAATACAAAGTATTTGTTGGATTATAATACTAGTTTTTTTTTTTTTTTTTTTTTTCCTTACCTATCTATATAAGCATGCATGCCTTTTAACAAAATTACTGAGTGTGTCAACTATGTTTATATCCAGAATAGCTGAAGGTAGATGAAAAATCTAATTCCCTTAACTCGTCGTATGCATGATTTTGTTTATGGTTTCATGTTTATCATTCAGTTTCCATGACTGATGCTTCGTGATCAAGAATTAGAGAGGATTTGATCCAACTTAGTCTCTGTTAAAAGAATTTCAACAAATATTTTTCACTTGTAAGCGTCTTTTTGTCGAAGCCAAACTCAACCAGTTGCAGTAGGATCTGGATTTGGTACGTTTACTCAAATTTCTATCAACTTTATATATTCATCTGCATTTCTTTCAATCCTTGGATTAATATGTTGAAGTTATTTTATTTTGGGCTCAGAAAAAAAAGTTTCAGCCATGGATGGCTTGGGATGGGATGAATTAAATTCATTGCCTGTTTGGAACAGTCAGCCAAATGATGTAGAAGACAGTTTCCTAATTTCCAGCTCAAATTCTTCCGTTCATGGTGACAAGATGAATCTGCCAGATGATATCTTCGTTAATTCAATTCAAGAACTCCAAGAAGCTCAGCCATCCCTTGTGAATCCAGATGCAGATATAGTATCTGAAATGGTTAATCCACAACCAGTTCCTGCATCAGCTTGTGGTTTAACACAAGAATGGTGCTCTTCTCCATTGTTGAATAGCTCAGCTTATGGTTTGAGCTCATCAAGCGCTTCAGTTTCTGATATTGGAAGCATGGCGGTTCACTCACAAGTCATCAATGGTTTACCAAATGGAAACGCTGTCGCTGGTGGTACAACAACAACAGCAAGCTCTCTTGAGTCCCTTGAATGCTTGCTCTCAGCTACTAATAGCAACACTGATACATCAGTTGAAGATGATGGGCTCTCAATGATATTCTCTGATTGCAAGAGCTTATTGAATTTTGTTGCTACTACCAGTACTACTACTCCAGTCTCATCCGGAGAGTCTCAGAGTTGCTCGGATCAATATACCAACAATATGAAACAATCGGAAACAAACTCTGGCTCTTCAAAGAGAAGCAATGATGATCAAAGTGAGTTCAAAGTTGGTCTAAATCGTGTTTACTCCAATATTTCCGCTGTAACAAGTGGTGGTTTTAGGCTTACTGATGAGAACCCACCAAAAGCAAAGAAACCCAGATTAGAAAAGGCGCTCCCGAGATCATCCAACATAAATTTTCAACAGCAAAGTTCATCAGCATCATCTTCCATTGATGAACCTGACCCAGAGGCCATTGCACAAATGAAAGAGATGATATATCGGGCTGCAGCGTTCAGGCCCGTGAACTTAGGCATGGAAGTGATGGAGAAACCAAAAAGGAAGAACGTGAGAATCTCAACGGATCCACAAACAGTGGCTGCAAGGCAAAGGAGGGAAAGGATAAGTGAGAGAATTAGGGTTTTGCAGAGGTTGGTCCCTGGTGGGAACAAGATGGATACGGCATCAATGCTTGATGAGGCTGCAAATTACCTAAAGTTCCTCAGGTCCCAAGTCAAGGCACTAGAGAACCTAGGCCACCCAATGACTGCTTTCAATCCTTCACCAATCAACCAGTCTCTCCCCATGCAAACACATAATTTTCTACTCTTAAACCATAATTATATCCGCCACCCAATAGACTTCAAAAAACACTACCCATGAAAAAGTTCATCATCTTTTCATATTTCATCACTACTGATTAACATGCAAAAGAAAAGCAGTGTGACAACATGTATTACCGTATCAGAAACTAATTCCAAATCCCTTGATAATCTTTTTCATTATTGCATCTGTAATCTAGAGTTAGAAACTCTTCCTTTTTCTTGACAACTTTTTTTATATGAAAAAGGGTTAGTAATTATTGCACTTATGATTAAAGTCAAGGACCAGAAAGTAGTGATTAGGATCCTTTTACTCTTTGTTTAATGTATTCTCTGCACTTAAAAGCTTTCTTTTTGTTGGAGCTTTTTAAATGGTAGTGGGTTTTTCAATGTGCACTTTATCTAGGTAATAAAACCAAGAAACATTCTCTAAAACTTTTCAAGTCCCAATCAGCCAGTTTTGTTGTCCCCTTGATTCAATCCAAAGCGTGCACTAGAAAGTCACCCCCAATCTAATTGCTTAGCACATGTTTATGTTTCTCCTCTCTTTCTGTTTTCAAAATTCATGCTTCTCTTTTGGCTGTTGCATTTGTAATCTATATAAATTATTATTGAACTCTTTTTATAATCCCTAGATTCATCCAAACTAATGATATGTTCATGATGATGGTGATGTTGGGTTTTTATATCCTGGGTTTTGACTGGATCATATGGGTGGTCGGTGGTTTGGATGTACATCCTAAATTTCGGCAATATTTTGAGAAAGAAGCCCAAGTTGATGGCACTTTTTGTTTTCAATAGGACCATCTCAAATTACCAATTTGTATTAACAACATTTCTAGCTCAACCTAAGAGAATTGCAGCTGTTGAATTGTTGTGGGCAGCTACATTTACTCTTAATCATATTCTTTTCCATTTATAATTCAGTTCACCTTAATATTGTTATTCTATAAAATTCCAATTTTACAGTTTTTACAAGTTGGTCTTTGAAGTTCGATTTTACTGTTTTATGATTTTAGTCCCTGAAAACATAACCTGTTTCTTCCAAAAACAGCTCAGAATTCCCAGATCTTTATAAGTCAATCCTTTTTTTTTCTCAATTTTCTAGATTTTAAAATCTTTACAATTTAGTCCCTATAACATCATTTTTTTTTATCACATAATGTTCTCTTTTCAAAATTTTCAAATAAAAAACCATACATAACAACTATGATATTAAAATTCTAGATTTTCACATTTCAACTCTTAAATTTTGAACTTTTAAAAATTTCTCAATTTATTCCTTTTAATCTAAAACATATATTCTTATAGTCTTATTATAAAAATCCAAAATTTAATCTCTCTATTAAATCCTTAATTTCAGAATTCTTTTCAAATTTAAAACTTATTCCTTACTTCAATTTTTATCAAATTAATCACATTAACAAATAATTTTTCAATTTACTCATCCAAATAATATTCAAAATAAATATTTATCACTTTTAACATCACAAATACACAATTCATCATTCACACTAACAAAATTTGAATTACAAATTTTCATAATTAAACCACTAACACTTATTTTCTTTTAGTTATTCACTTAAAATCATCCATCCAATTATTCCTAAAATCATCCATCATTCTCTTCATACATAAACGTAATATTTTCTTTACTTGGAACATAGAAAATAATTATACAAAATTAATTCTTACAATATCTCATCAAATTAAACACTCAAATAAATATAACATAATTATTTAAACCACATACCTTAATTTCTTAACTAATTTCTTCACATACCCATGCTTTCTCACACTCCCATCTTCATCTTCAAGCCTTGGTACCTTAATTTCCTAACTTCTCTTAAATTCCTTCACTTCCAACTCCAATTTCTTGCTTCCAAAATGATAATCAAACTCTCTAGGATCTCTACTTCACTTTTCCTTTTTGGTGGTTATGGAAATTTTCATGAATTTAGGTGAAAATGGTGGATTTAATGGAAAATGACTAAATTGCATAAAGTGCAAACTTTAGTTCTTCTCACTTTCTTGGAAGTTGGGAGCTTTTTGAAAGTATGAAGTATTTTCTTCATACTTCCTTTATAATTATCATATATGTTAATTAAAATAATAAAATATCTTAATAAAATATTGTTTAAAGTTATAATTAAATAATAACAAAATATCACCAACATTATAATTACAATCGAAGGGTCCATATTCCTTTCCTTATTCTCCAAGTAATCCAATGGTCATGGTTCATCCATACACCCAAGGGCATTTTAGGAATTTTCTAAAAACAATCTTTCTTGCAAAATGGGGCAATTTACTAAAATATACCAAAATTAAAAAAAAATTTACAGAAATGGGCCGAAAATTTGATTATTTTGGGAAAAGGGTCATTTCCCCCCAAAACGCGTCCATGTCAGCGCGTTTTGGGGGGATGCAGCAGCAAACCGCTCCCTTGGGGGAGCGATTTTGCCCTCCATCCCCCGATAGACTTTTCAGCTGTTTTTAGTGTTAGGATATGAGTTTTTAGGGTTTTAGGGCTACGATTTAGGGATTTTTAGGGCCGTAGGGTTTAGGATTTTTAGGGAAAAATTAATGGACTAGATTATAGGGTTAATTAATTAGAATAATTTTAAATTTAGGGTTTTAGGAAAAATATATCAACAAAATAAAAATTATTTGAATTTTTTTTTACAGTTGTATCTGGCAAGATAATTTTGAGAAGACGTTTCTGAACAAATAGTGGCCAAAACACTTCAAGCAGGATGCACTGTCAGCAAGAGTACTAAAAAAAGCTCCCACGTGGACGCTCTTTTGCTACAGTTGTATCTGGTAAAATAATTTTGAGAAGATGTTTCTGAACAAATAGTGACCAAAACGCTTCAAGCAGGATGCACTGTCAGCAAGAGTACTGAAAAAAGCTCCCACATGGACGCTCTTTTGCTACAGTAGTCTCTGGCAATCCTTAGACTATAAATCAACCAAATTTCATTCTCAGGTTGCATAACAGAAATTGAGGCAAAGAAAATCAGAAACTAAAAATGAGTGAACGTATTAATGCTGTTATTTACTACGATGGTAAGGTTTGTGACACCGAAAATGGTGTTGTTTTTTTATCGAAGAACACAGCGCGACTGAGTTTTAATCGAAACATATATTTGATAGATTTTGCGCTTCAGTTGATCCGGTGAGATATGACTCATTTGACATCAAATGTCTTCGGAGCTTTGAGGCAATGGTGGAGACTCATCTTGCCAGTGATCACCCTATCTTGAGGTATATGTACAATTTTCATCTCCAAGTTATCTTCTTTTGACTTCAACATCTACTGCTGTTCGAGGGGAATACACGACCCCAAGCCAACACTCTGTTAATGGGAGGCAGAATACGGAAGTGCCCGTGTTTGGTGGTAGTATGGAAAACACAACCCCTGCAATAAAAATTAAATTACAATAAAAATAATAAACAATTTTTATTTTATTAAATATATAAAAATTAAATTACAATAAAAATAATAAAAATTTTTATTTTATTAAATATATAAAAATTAAATTATATAAAAAATAAAAAATAACTTTTATTTCATTAAAAATAAAAAAATAGATTACAAAAAAAAATAAAAAACAACTTTTACTTTATTAAAAATAAAAAATAGATTAAAAATAAAAAATAACTTTTACTTTATTAAAAATAAAAAATAGATTACAAAAAAAATAAAAAACAACTTTTACTTTATTAAAAATAAAAAATTAAATTACAATAAAAATAAAAAATAACTTTTACTTTATTAAAGATATAAAAATTAAATTACAATAAAAATAATAAACAATTTTTATTTTATTAAATATATAAAAATTAAATTATATAAAAAAATAAAAAACAACTTTTACTTTATTAAACTATAAAAAATAAATTACAATAAAAAAATAAAAAAATGGCGGTCGAGATCAATGTTGGTGCCGGTCGGAATTAGTGCCACATGGGGGTGGTTGATGGTTACGCGCTAGATTCCTCCTTCTTCTTACATTCAGTGAAGTACTGGAACCTCGGTGAGAGATTTCAGTTTTCTCCGGAGGTCCAGGTTGTGGGTGTTGGGAGGATGACCCACCTTGATAAAATAAAGACTGGGGAGGTGTTTGCATAAACCATGGCGGGGGTGTCTGAATCCCATACGGCGGAGGGGACTGGTAAAAAGAAGAGCTCCCCGACGTGTTCGAACCGGGCCATGCATTCCAACCTGCCATGGGACTGGGAAAAGGAAACATATAAGGGTTAGGATACATATAATGGCTAGGGTACGCACCTGGCATAATCTGAAAAGGCTGTGATGTCGGTGTCGTCGACTGAAGTGTTGGGTCCGGTGACTGTGTGGGCGCTGTTGATGGGCCCGGTGACTGTGTGGGCGCTGTTGATGGGCCCGGTGACTGTGCCGTTGTTCCCTTTGTTCACGGAGTTGCCTTTCGCCTCTCCTCTTCCTACAATAAAAACGGTTTGCCATGGATCCTAAACCATGGCATGTATTCTAGCATGCACGCTAACTCAAGAACGATGATCGGTTCCCGAGTAGGTATATAATCATACCGGTTCTCCCACATTTCGATATATGCTGACCAAAATCTTGGCCAATCCGTGTGCAACTGCCGTAAGTTGACTTTGTGCTCATTATCAAACATCTCAGGTGCCACGGGAATCGGTTGTCAAAATCCAAATTGACGCAGAACCCGATCTGACTGGTGCATCTCCATGGTGGCATAGTTGATCAATGGGACCTTCATATGCCAAATGTTCGGATTTTAAAAGAACTCCTCCGGAATTACTGTCTGAATTGCCGGATCCTCGTATGGTGTCCATTGAAACTATATTAACATGATAAAAATATTAGTTATATACATAATACTAAATATTAAATACGAAATACTAAATTCTAAATACGAAATACGAAATACGAAACGACTATTTTATTACGAAAATATATTTTATTTAATACTTACTTGTGATTCTGACCGTTGGTCTAATAGAAGTCGTATATCTTCAAACGAGGTAGGTATTCCAACATAACTCACCAAATGGTTCCACCTAATTAAATAAATTTTTAGCATACAATTATATTTTAAATCTACGTAATAATTGTAAAATCTAATATTAAATTTACCTCATTATAAGTGGAAATGTATATGGGTGGTCGACTCGAGGACGTAAAAATGGAAATCGAAATCGTGCCCATGATTGCAGTAATGATAGGCAACCTCCGATTTTCACTTTATTCGGCCGCATCGTCCCGCACATCTCCCAATACAATTTTGATAGAATGGCAGACCCCCAACTCAATTCACCGGCTGCTCTAAAATCGACGAGTTTCAACAACCATCTCAGGTGTACGAGGTTTCGTGACAGGTCCGGCATCTGATAGCCTCCAATCATCTCAAGAATGTATGCTCGAGCATACCGTATTCTTTCTATTTCGGTCGAACCATTATTCGGCTCCGGGAATGTGTCTCGTAACCAGCCCATCTCGATCCGACCTCCGTAAATGTTATTCGGAATAGCACCCAAAAGCTCGTAGCATATGGCGGTCCAATCGGCAGAAGTTGCGGACCTGGTGACTGCGTACCCATCCACTGGCAATCCCAATTGCAAATGCACGTCTTCCAGAGTGTAGTACACTCTCTGCATGGAAGATGGAAAGTGTGCATCTCGAGTTTCCACCTCTCTATCAACGCACTGATTAGCTTCGGTTCCAACTTGCACCCCCGGCCTATCGTGGCCACGTACCAAAAACCCGCTTCCCGCAGGTAATTCTCGATCAACGGCGATGGCGGACCAGGCATATTCCAAATATAGCATTGCAACACCCGATCTACAGACTATTTAAAAAATTATAAAATAAAATTTAAATAAAATTGCATAAACTTAAAAAATATTAAATAGTATTGAAAAATTAAAATTAAAATTAAAACTTACCATTGTCATTTGATCGACGAAAATGTGTTTATTGTCGAGACGAATTAATTCCCCGGCCATTGTTAATACGATCGAATATTTTAAAATTTATCAAAAAAATATATTTCAAAAAATTTTAAAAAGGGCTTTTTTGTAAATATTAAAGGACTATTGTGAAATTTGAGAAGAAGTTTCAAGGAATTTAAGAGAAATTTGAGAAAAATTTGAGAGAAAGTTGAGAGAAAAATGAATAAGGACTTTGTTGTGAAAAAAATAAAAGAGTGGGGGTATTTATAGGTTTTTTTATTTTCTGACCATTGGAGGCCCAACGGTCAAAAAAAAAATTTGACCATTGCAGTAGGAAAGCGCTCTCCTGCTGCATCCCCCCAAAACACGCTGACGTGGACAAGTTTTGGGGGAAAATGGCTATTTTCAGTAAATAATCAAATTTTCGGCTCATTTCCGTAAATTTTTTAAAATTTTGGTATATTTTAGTAAATTACCCTGCAAAACGACCATTTTTTCCTTGACATTTTTTAATATTTATAATTTCTCCATTCACACCTTTGGAAAAAGTACAACATTAGTCCCTGAACTTTTTCCACTTTTCCACTTTTTCACTTTTAACCCTCAAATTTTGAGTATTTATGATTTGACACCATTACTTTTCCCTTCTTTAAGATTTAGTCCTTGCTTCAAATCATTAGCTCACAATAAATTATTTATTTTAACTTCCTTCAATATCCAATACTCTTTTCTACTAACACTGATAATTCACATTTATTTACCCTTAGAAATCTTATCACTTATATTCCCGATTTTACACTTCTTACGACTAAGGGTGTAACACCCCTTAACCCCAAACCGTCGCCAGAATAGGGTTACGAGGCATTACCAGACATATCAGACTAATTACAAATAATTCACAAATAAAATAACATTTATAGTATAATTATTAAATAAGTCCCTATAATAGACTTTCAAAGCCCAAAACATTTATTAAAAGTAGAATGTGACTTATTCAAATTTTCTAGATTTTTTTTTAAATCCTATAAAAATTTCGGCAGCATTTCTACTTATTTTTACCTAACTTCCCCTGCAAATTCAAACCAAATCAACCAATACCAAATTTATCATTTTATAACTTCATATCATTTTCCTCATCCAAAACAATATAATCATTTATATACAACCAAAATCATTTAACTTCATATATGTTTATAATTCATATAACTATCTAGTACATGCCACTTAACAAAAAGGAAGAAATTCATCACCAAAATCTTCTTGTTGGAGTCGGGTTTGTTTTGGATCTTTGGACCGGATCCGAAACTCTAATGACTGCTGCACGGAAACAACCGTCTTTGAGTATTTCATACTCAAAGTGGTATTATCTGTAAATCAAAATTATTTAACATTAATAAATTACAAACATCACCATAAACTTTATAAATTATTAAAACTAATTATACATAATTATATATATCACTTCATAAATCTTAAATTCACATTGCATTAAACACATACTAATTCAATTCATAATTTAACACGTACATTCTTTCACATACCTTTCAATAGAGCCAAATCAATCCATCTCATTTTCAAAGTTCCATTTCAATTACGTACCCTATTAATAATGCTCGGACTCACAGATACGTGGATTCCACCCAAGCACACCAAAATATCCAACCCAATCACACCGGAATAATATAAATCCTCCATAACACACCAAGATATAATATAACCTCCAAAACACACCAATATATCATATCCTCCCAAACACACCAATAAGGCATTAAATGCCTCTTGGATGCAACCAAGCATATAATAATGAATTATCTTCTCGGCCGAGCTACAAATCTCCTCATCACATCACAAATCCAATGGCATGCCATTTGTATCAAATCTAGTCCGACAAGTTAATAGGGTATTCAAATCATTTCTCAATTCAATTTTTAATTCAATTCAAAACACACCTTTCATTTTAATACATTTTCCACTTTCTAATTACTAAACAATTTAAATACTCAAACATATTCACACTTCATCTCAGTCTCTTTCATGTCATTAATAATACTTATCTTATAAATTACTTACCATGCATATGAATTTAAATATAACATTAACTAAATAGTAGTTTGAATTATAGTAATACAAACCGAAATACAAGTTTACTCCTCCACGATCTTTTCTTTTCCCTTGGATGCCGATGCCTCGTTTTCCTTGTTAGCTACGAAAATAATAATAATTTACATTATTAATTACAACATTAAACTACAATAAATAATGAATTTTATTCAATTTCTACTCTTCCTCTTCATTCTACATTCTTTATACACAAATCTATTATTTACTTATAAGTTCTTTCAAAGCTGTCTACCTGAGTCATTGTCACTAAATTATCTATATCTCGAGTTACAGAATTTCGAATTAAGATCCATAAATTTTATATGAACATAGACTCATATATCTACTTTCCATAAAATTTTCAGAATTTTTGAGTTAGCCAATAAGTACATTTTATTCTTTGAAATCACCCCTATTCTGTTGTCTGACAGTTCCGACCACTCTTTACTAAAATTTAATTATCTTTTTTTACAGAATTCAAATGATGTTCTAGTTTGTATCTTCTAAAACTAGACTCATTAAGGAATCTAACCATATAAATTATGTCCCACAATTATATTTGTACAATTTTTAATGATTTTTACAAGTCAGAACAGGGGATCTCGAAATCACTCTGAACCAGTCTCAGAAAAATATAAATATCTCAAAATACAGAATTTCTTTGCTTTCTCTGTTTCTTTCATATGAAAATAGACTCATTAAGGTTTAATTTCATATCTCATTCAACTTCTACTTACATTTCTACTATTTTTGGTGATTTTTCAAAGTTACTCTTCTGCTGCTGTCCTAAAACAGTTTTCTTATAACTCAATTTACAATTTAATCCTAATTAAGTTTACTTATTTTCTTAACTTATTTCATGCTTTGATTCTACTTAAATTCCTTCCATAATCAACTTGACTATCTAATTCATAATAAAACCCTAATTTATAATTTTTTCCAAATTAATCCCTATAATAGAAAACTTATAGTTTACTTTACAGTTTAATCCTTTTACTAATTCTTCGTAGATTTCATTTAATTTAATCCCTAATTCATCTTTTTCTTCAACATCAACTACACTTAAAAACCTAAAAACTATTAGAATATCTACTAAGTTTCATCAAAATCTTGCTTTAAAGCTTCTAAAACATCAAAAATTAAGAAAATAGGACTTGATTGACTTACCTATTTAAACTTCAAGCTTTAAAATCCCTATTTCCCCCTTGTCATTTTCTTTTCTTCTTTCTCTTCTCTGTGTTGAGAGCTCTCTGTTACTATCTTTTTTTTTTTTAAGCTTTTGCTTTTACTTTATTTTAGTTCTTATCTACTTATTATATTATAATAATAAAATATATATATCTAATATAAAACTATACACTAATGATATAAATTATAATTTAATATAATAAAACAATAAAATCTTAGATTTTTATCATCCTTTTGTCGCCTCAACTCATTCCAAATGGCTTAATTGCCATTTTAGGCCTTTTTGCTTTCTTTTAATCCATATTAGACTTTCACTCTTTATTCAATTTGATCCTTTTTCCTAATTACTTTAAATTAAGCTAAATTCACTAAATAAAAATCTAATTAATCACACTATTATACTCATAATTACTCCTAATAATTATTTGCTAACTTAATTTACTAAAACGGAGGCCCGATAATACACTTTTTCCGGTGCCCACGGATTTTGGGTCGTTACATTTCTCCCTCCCTTAATAAATTTCGTCCTCGAAATTTACCTGAGAATAGGTGAGGATATTGTACTCTCATAGTTTCTTCCGGTTCCCAAGTTGCTTCTTCCACACTATGGCTTCTCCACAATACTTTTACCAAAGGAACTCGTTTGTTTCTTAATTCTTTCACTTCTCGAGCTAGTATTTGAACTGTTCTTCTTCATATGACAAATCCGGACTAATCTCAATGTCTTCAATAGAAATAATATGAGATGGGTCCGATCGATACCTCCGTAACATGGAAACATGAAAAACATCATGAATTTTTGTAATTCACGAGGTAAAGCTAATCGATAGGCAACCTGGTCCGATTCTTTTCAACTACTTCATACTGACCCAATGTAACGAGGACTTAATTTTCCTTTGCGGCCAAATCTCAAAATTTTCTTCCAAGGCGATACCTTTAAAAACACTTTATCACCCACAGAATACTCTATATCCCGACGCTTCAGATCTGCATAAGACTTTTGTCTATCAAAAGCTACTTTCAACCTTCTCTGATCTTTTTAACTATTTCTTCTGTCTCCTGAATTAATTCCGGTCCAACTATCTTTTTCTCATTCAACTTTGTCCAACATACCGGTGATCGACATCTTCGACCATATAATGCTTCATAGGGAGCCATCTGAATACTAGATTGAAAACTATTATTATAAACAAATTCAGCTAACGGCAAGTATCATTCCCAACCTGATTCAAAGTCAATAATGCAAGCCCGAAGCATGTCTTCTAAAATTTGAATTACCCGTTCTGATTGTCCGTCGGTTTGTGGATGAAATGCAGTACTAAATTTAAGCCGAGTACCCAAAGAATCATGTAACTGCCTCCAAAATCTTGATGTAAATCGTGGATCCCGATCGGAAATTATAGACACTGGAATACCATGTAGTCTCACAATTTCTCAGATATAAATTTCAGCAAGTTTCTGTAGAGACCAACCAGTTCTGATTGCTATGAAATGAACAGACTTAGTAAGTCGATCAACTATTACCCAAATAGCATTCTTTTTGCTCGCCGATAGTGGCAACCCCGTAACAAAATCCATAGTAATACTATCCCATTTCCATTTAGGAATACTAATAGACTGGAGTAACCTTGTCGGTACCTGATGTTCTGCCTTTACTCGTTGACAAGTCAAACATTTATTGACATATTCAACTATATATTTCTTCATCCCTGGCCACCAATAAAGCTCCCGTAAATTACGATACATTTTTGTTCCACCAGGATGCAATGCAAAGGCGCCATCGTGTGCTTCTTGAAGAATCATCTTCTTTAATTCAGAAGTAGCTGGAACACAAATCCGATTTTGAAACCTCAAACAATCATGTTCATCAATACTAAAACTCTCTGTTGAACCATTTCATACCATTCTCTTTTCTTCAATAATCTATCATCTTTCATCTGAGCTATTTTAATCTGATCAAACATCATCGGCTTAACCCTTAACTCAGCTAACAAGCTCCCATCATCATTAATACTAAGTCGAGCAAACATTGCCCGTAATTCAATCGCAGCTTTCCTGCTCAATGCATCAGCTACTACATTTGCTTTTCCTGGATGATAGTCTATAACACGATCATAATCTTTTAGAAGCTCGATCCACCGTCTTTGCCTTAAATTCAACAGTTTATTCTTTGAAATCACCCCTATTCTGTTGTCTGACAGTTCCGACCACTCTTTGCTAAAATTTAATTGTCTTTTTGTACCGAATTCAAATGATGTTCTAGTTTGTATCTTCTAAAACTAGACTCATTAAGGAATCTAACCATATAAATTATGTCCCACAATTATTTTTTTACAATTTTTAATGATTTTTACAAGTCAGAATAGGGGATCTCAAAATTACTCTGAACCAGTCTCAGAAAAATATAAATATCTCAAAATACAGAATTTCTTTGCTTTCTCTGTTTCTTTCATATGAAATTAGACTCATTAAGGTTTAATTTCATATCTCATTCAACTTCTACTTACATTTCTACTATTTTTAGTGATTTTTCAAAGTTACTCTTCTCTGTCTTTGTCCTAAAACAGTTTTCTTATAACTCAATTTACAATTTAATCCTAATTAAGTTTACTTATTTTCTTAACTTATTTCATGCTTTGATTCTACTTAAATTCCTTCCATAATCAACTTGACTATCTAATTCATAATAAAACCCTAATTTATAATTTCTTCCAAATTAATCCCTATAATAGAAAACTTATAGTTTACTTTACTGATTTAATCCTTTTACCAATTCTTCGTAGATTTCATTTAATTTAATCCCTAATTCATCTTTTTTCTTCAACATCAACTATACTTAAAAACCTAAAAACTCTTAGAATATCTACTAAGTTTCATCAAAATCTTGCTTTAAAGCTTCTAAAACATCAAAAATTAAGAAAATAGGACTTGATTGACTTACCTATTTAAACTTCAAGCTTTAAAATCCCTATTTCCCCTTGTTATTTTTTTTTTTTCTTTCTTTCTCTCTCTACGTGTCGAGAGCTCTCTGTTACTATCTTTTTTTTTAAGCTTTTGCTTTTACTTTATTTTAGTTCTTATCTACTTATTATATTATAATAATAAAATATATATATCTAATATAAAACTATACACTAATGATATAAATTATAATTTAATATAATAAAACAATAAAATCTTAGATTTTTATCATCCTTTTGCCGCCTCAACTCATTCCAAATGGCTTAATTGCCATTTTAGCCCTTTTTGCCTTCTTTTAATCCATATTAGACTTTCACTCTTTATTCAATTTGATCCTTTTTCCTAATTACTTTAAATTAAGCTAAATTCACTAAATAAAAATCTAATTAATCACACTATTATACTCATAATTACTCCTAATAATTATTTGCTAACTTAATTTACTAAAACGGAGGCCCGATAATACACTTGTTCCGGTGCCCACGGATTTTAGGTCGTTACATTTCTCCCTCCCTTAATAAATTTCGTCCTCGAAATTTACCTGAGAATAGGTGAGGATATTGTACTCTCATAGTTTCTTCCGGTTCCCAAGTTACTTTTTCTACACTATGGCTTCTCCACAATACTTTTACCAAAGGAACTCGTTTGTTTCTTAATTCTTTCACTTCTCGAGCTAGTATTTGAACTGGTTCTTCTTCATATGACAAATCCGGACTAATCTCAATGTCTTCAGTAGAAATAATATGAGATGGGTCCGATCGATACCTCCGTAACATGGAAACATGAAAAACATCATGAATTTTTTGTAATTCCTGAGGTAAAGCTAATCGATAGGCAACCGGTCCGATTCTTTCAACTACTTCATACGGCCCAATGTAACGAGGACTTAATTTTCCTTTGCGGCCAAATCTCAAAATTTTCTTCCAATGCGATACCTTTAAAAACACTTTATCTACAGAATACTCTATATCCCGACGCGCTTGGATCTGCATAAGACTTTTGTCTATCAAAAGCTACTTTCAACCTGTCTCTGATCTTTTTAACTATTTCTTCTGTCTCCTGAATTAATTACGGTCCAACTATCTTTTTCTCATTCAACTCGTTCCAACATACCGGTGATCGACATCTTCGACCATATAATGCTTCATAGGGAGCCATCTGAATACTAGATTGAAAACTATTATTATAAACAAATTCAGCTAACGGCAAGTATCGTTCCCAACCTGATTCAAAGTCAATAATGCAAGCCCGAAGCATGTCTTCTAAAATTTGAATTACCCGTTCTGATTGTCCGTCGGTTTGTGGATGAAATGCAGTACTAAATTTAAGCCAAGTACCCAAAGAATCATGTAACTGCCTCCAAAATCTTGATGTAAATCGTGGATCCCGATCGGAAATTATAGACACTGGAATACCATGTAGTCTCACAATTTCTCGGATATAAATTTTAGCAAGTTTCTGTAGAGAACAATCAGTTCTGATTGCTATGAAATGAGCAGACTTAGTAAGTCGATCAACTATTACCCAAATAGCATTCTTTTTGCTCGCCGATAGTGGCAACCCCGTAACAAAATCCATAGTAATACTATCCCATTTCCATTCAGGAATACTAATAGACTGGAGTAACCCTGTCAGTGCCTGATGTTCTGCCTTTACTCGTTGACAAGTCAAACATTTACTGACATATTCAACCATATCTTTTTTCATCCTTGGCCACCAATAAAGCTCCCGTAAATTACGATACATTTTTGTTCCACCAAGATGCAATGCAAAGGCGCAATCGTGTGCATCTTGAAGAATCATCTTCTTTAATTCAGAAGTAGCTGGAACACAAATCCGATTTTGAAACCTCAAACAATCATGTTCATCAATACTAAAACTCTCTGTTGAACCATTTCGTACCATTTCTCTTTTCTTCAATAATCTATCATCTTTCATCTGAGCTATTTTAATCTGATCAAACATCATCGGCTTAACCCTTAACTCAGCTAACAAGCTCCCATCATCATTAATACTAAGTCGAGCAAACATTGCCCGTAATTCAATCGCAGCTTTCCTGCTCAATGCATCAGCTACTACATTTGCTTTTCCTGGATGATAGTCTATAACACAATCATAATCTTTTAGAAGCTCGATCCACCGTCTTTGCCTTAAATTCAACAGTTTATTCTTTGAAATCACCCTTATTCTGTTGTCTAACAGTTTCGACCACTCATAGTAAAAATTTAATTATCTTTTTGTACCGAATTCAAATGATATTCTAGTTTGTATCTTCTAAAACTAGACTCATTAAGGAATCTAATCATATAAATTATGTCCCACAATTATATTTTTACAATTTTTAATGATTTTTACAAGTCAGAACAGGGGATCTCGAAATCACTCTGAACCAGTCTCAAAAAAAATATAAATATCTCAAAATACAGAATTTCTTTGCTTTCTCTATTTCTTTCATATGAAAATAGACTCATTAAGGTTTAATTTCATATCTCATTCAAGTTCTACTTACATTTCTACTATTTTTGGTGATTTTTCAAAGTTACTCTTTCTTTCTTTGTCCTAAAACAGTTTTCTTATAACTCAATTTACAATTTAATCCTAATTAAGTTTACTTATTTTCTTAACTTATTTCATGCTTTGATTCTACTTAAATTCCTTCCATAATCAACTTGACTATCTAATTCATAATAAAACCCTAATTTATAATTTCTTCCAAATTAATCCCTATAATAGAAAACTTATAGTTTACTTTACAATTTAATCCTTTTACTAATTCTTCGTAGATTTCATTTAATTTAATCCCTAATTCATCTTTTTCTTCAACATCAACTATACTTAAAAACCTAAAAACTCTTAGAATATCTATTTAGTTTCATCAAAATCTTGCTTTAAAGCTTCTAAAACATCAAAAATTAAGAAAATAGGACTTGATTGACTTACCTATTTAAACTTCAAGCTTTAAAATCCCTATTCCCCCCTTATTTATTTTCTTTTCTTCTCTCTCTTCTACGTAATAGAGAGCTCTCTGTTACTATCTTTTTTTTTTTAAGCTTTTGCTTTTACTTCATTTTAGTTCTTATCTACTTATTATATTATAATAATAAAATATATATATCTAATATAAAACTATACACTAATGATATAAATTATAATTTAATATAATAAAACAATAAAATCTTAGATTTTTATCATCCTTTTGCCGCCTCAACTCATTCCAAATGGCTTAATTGCCATTTTAGCCCTTTTTGCTTTCTTTTAATCCATATTAGACTTTCACTCTTTATTCAATTTGATCCTTTTTCCTAATTACTTTAAATTAAGCTAAATTCACTAAATAAAAATCTAATTAATCACACTATTATACTCATAATTACTCCTAATAATTATTTGCTAACTTAATTTACTAAAACGGAGGCCTGATAATACACTTTTTCCGGTGCCCACGGATTTTGGGTCGTTACAAAGGGAACTTTAGGGATGTTACAGCTTCAATAGAATAAGTGCCATAAATGAAAAAGAAATGTATATGTATGTTTTGAAAGCTAAGAAACAAAGGTTTAAAGAATTATGAGGGAGAGTAATCCCCATACAAAACAAAGGTTTAAAGAATTATGAGGGAGAGTAATCCCCATACAAACTTTTCATAAGCTATTGTCTAATGAATCATTAAAATGTAAGTTCTGCCCCATAATTTGATTAATTTAAATGAGGATTAGTGTTACTAGAATGTGACTTAACTGAATCTTATATGACATGCTTAGAGGGGCTCAAAATTAACAAGGAATAGGATATGTAGGTTTATCCTTGACTACTTACTAAGCTTTTAAAACTCAAACGGTAGTTGTTTAAAACACGTAGAAAAATGACCTTGTACAAGAAGCTTGAAGCTTTGTTTGGAAGCATCGCATCACCCATCAAGTTTTTAAGGTTGTTCTTTAATTATCAAATGTTTTTTATATAGGTTATTGGCATGTACCTCTTTGAAATGTTAAGACAAGTTTTTGAGTTATAAATTGGTTTTAACATGTTTGTAACTTGAAATTATGTTTAAATACGATTTGTAAATGTTTTTAAATGATTTAGAACCATGAGATATAATTTGATGGCGTTTAAGGATGTTTTTAAATGGACTCATCAATGAACTTAGGGGTGTAGCTAGGGGCCTAGCAAGAGTCTAACCCTCCTTAAAATGGAAAAATTTTCATTTAGGCTTTTTAAAATTTTAAATTAGTAAAGATAAAATTATACATTGACCCCCTAAAAATGATAAAATTTTGATTTAATCCTTTAAAAATTATTATTAAATTGGTGAGATTGCATTTTTACTATCATAGAAATTACAATTTAATTTCGGCCCAAAACAATTTACTGATTTCGCCCTGATTGAACTACAAAGATGTCATCCAAGTATTGATGACACTTGTCAAGCAGAGGAGTAAATTAAAACAAAAAAATTTCATAATTGCAAAAAGACTCATTGAATAAATTAATTTAAGATTATATAAATAATATATTATTTTTTTTATAAGTCACTTTATAATATATTACTGTATGTATTATGAGAACGACTAAATTATTGTTGAAAAAATATTTACACCTGATTTTCGTTATTTTAAGAAATTTTGAAAAACCGTAAAAGGAAGAATGAAAATTTTATACATTCTTTTTTAATTTTCTAAATTAAATAAATATTATATATGATTAGAAATTAGGTTATGTGAGTCAATTATAATTTTTTTATGCATAATTGGTAATTGATAAGCTATAAAAGTAATATATTTTACTTTCATTCTTAATGCGTTTTTGGATGATTAATTATGCAAATTAGTGAATTTGATGCTCCTAATCCTTTAAATTCATGTTCTTATACGTAGGAGAGCATTTGGGAGCGAAAGGAGCAAAAAACGAGCCAAAATCAGGCAAATAAAGTTGTTTTCAAGATCCACACGGCTTGGGCATTTCCACACAGGCTGACCACACGCCCATGTGACAGCCTGTATCAATATCGCATTCTGCTTCACAAATACGCCGAAAAACCCAATTTTTAGGCTTTTTAAGCATTCTAAAGTCTATAAATACCAATTAGAAGAAGACAAAAGGGGGCAATCAAAGAAGATTTATAAATACCAATTAGAAGAAGACAAAAGGGGGCAATCAAAGAAGATCGAAAAAACACTCAAAGAACGCCATCGGAATCAACTCAGAAGCGTATCTCCCTCAAGATTGAAGATCTCCATTTAATTTCTTTCTAAGTTTTATTGAGCTTCTTTATATCTTGTGGTTATCCTAACTTTGAGATGTGTCTATTCAGGATTATGAACTAAATTCCCTAAATACCTAGGGAGGATGAAACCTATGATTGATCTTATTATTTAATTTTTGTTTTTACGCAATAAATACTTGATTCTTGTTCTCAATTATGTATGCTTATTTCATGTTTTGATATTTTTAGGATATTAATTCATATTTAATGTGCTTATTTCAATGAAACAAAAGTCCCTGTTTACGAGTAGATGTAGCATAATTGGTGGAGTTGCATGCAATCCTAAAAATAGGACGATGTAAATCTACCGGATTAGAGTCAAATCTAATAGGGGAATCCATAGATTGAGTTAATGCGACGATAGGGGTTTTAATTAGAAAGAGATTTCAATTAATCAACCTAGAGTCAGTTGTTCTTACTCTTGAAAGAGATATTAATATAATTTAGGAATTTTTATGGATTAAGACACAAGTGAATAAATCGTTTAATTCAGATTCAGAATAATAGGTGAAGTCTAGGGGGATTCTTTTCTAGGTATTGTCTTTCTCATTTGTTATCTTCGATTATTTTCCTATTTCATTCTCTGTTACGTTCTTAGTTAAATTAGATTAGTAAATTTAGAATAAAAACAATCACTCCAATTTGTCAGCTAAATAATAGAAAAACGGTAATTAATAGTACTTTTAGTCCTTGTGGATACGATATTACCTACTTATCATAATTATACTATTGTTTGATAGGTGGGCTTGCCTTAGTCGTATTTATAGTTAGTTTAGTGACCATCAATAATTATGGAAAAAAATTATTGTGCTTTATTGTTTTCCAAATTATTCATATTTTTAACTCTTTTACCTTCTTAAGAACAAATTTTTTTTCTACAAACAAGAATATCAATTCAATCAATTCTTTTATTTATTTTTAAATAATATATAAAATATTTTTATATATATTATTCATAACTTCTCTAAACCTTTAAATAAAAGATAAAACATACTTAAACATGTTCATTCCACATACTCTGACTTTTTTGCAGTAATAATATAAAAAAATTATATACCAAATTGGTATGTTAGCCATATTATATACCAAAGGCAGTGGAGGGTGGTGCATAGGCGGCACCACCCTTTTTTCTGAAAATTATTTCTTTAATGTTAAAAATAATAATTTTATACTAGTGGTGCCTTATTGGTAGGCGGCACCACAAAAAATACAGGTTTTGGGTCTAGTATGTGCCTGTGTAGAAATACGAAAATGGTATATAGGGGTGGTGCCATATCAATAGGTGGCACCAGTGACCCCTATCTGATAGGTGGCACCTATGAAACAGTTTTTGGGTCCTTTTAATGGTCCTCGGTGAACAAGAGAAGTAGATTAACAAAAAAAAAAAGAAAAGAAAAGAAAAGATAGCAGAAGAGAAGAAGGAAGAGAGTGAGAAGAAAGAAAGAAAGAAAGAAAGAAAGGAGAAGATAAATAGAGGATAAGTTTTTTTTTTTTTAATAGAATGGATTATGATGAGGATAAATTATTTTGTTAGTATTGTGTAGTTTGTTTATTATTATTTTTATGTTATTTTTAATTTATTTTAAAGTTATTTTGTTAGTAACTGTTATAAATTATTTGTTTAGTTTAATGTTTATTATGATTTGTTAGGTTATGAGTGTAAATTTTTATTAATTTTTAATTTATTTTTAAGTTATTTTGTTAGTAATTTTTGTGATTGGGCTAATTATTTGTTTAGTTTAATGTTTATTGTGATTTGATAGGTTATGAATGTAATCTTTTATTATTTTTTAATTTATTTTAAAGTTAATTTGTTAGTAACTATTATAAATTAATTGTTAGTTAGTGATGACACTAGAGAAAACTAGATAAATACTGAAATTCGAAAAAAAAAATTCTGTCATATATATTGGTAGAAATGACAATAAATCTAATATTGCCTAATGAGATAACAACTTCAGTACAAATAACAACTTCAGTACAAAGGGAGAAAGTTGATAAGATGATGAGAGAATTGCAAGATTACAGAATGAAACCGGAAAAGGACATCATTTTATACCTTATTGCCGTAAATCAAAAGATGTAAGAAGTGTTATGGAAGGGTCATGAACTGATTAGAAAGAATAAACTGCAATACTTGACCCTTAGAGAGACATTAATAGAACAGGAGCATCAAATCATTTTAGACCAACTTTGGAAAACACTGGTACCACGAACCTATTGGAATATAGTTATATACTTTGTGAGGTTTATAATCTCTTATGAGTAAGGAAAATAGTGAGAGAAAGTGTAGGTTCGCGAAAGTTTACTGGGTAGTAAAATGTCTTTGACATGCCATGGATGGATAAATTAGTTGTTAGGAAATTACCAAGAGAATTTATAAATTCAATACCCATTATAAAGATTAAAGGGGAAGATTTTGAGAAATTTCCAAATTGGATTGTAGAAGATAAATTTAAAGAGAATTCAAAATTTAATATAGAAAATTTCCTGGACCATGGTTATAAGGTCCCTCATCTGCTCCTTCCTTTTTCTTCGTGTGCTTCGACGGGTCTAAACATTGCATTTGCAGTGTACTGTGCGGTGACAGGCGGGATGGGTCGCTAGCACTAGTGTCGCCTGTCAAGGAGGCGTGACTGGTGCTGCTAGTGAATGTGGCACCACCTCTCTCCTTGCCCCATGCGTATTTTGATACCAAGTTAAAACTTGAAACATGTATTTTTTTATGGTGTCGCCTACCAATAAGGCACCATTAATATAAAATTATTTTTTTAACATTAAAGAAATAATTAAAAAAAAAAGATGGCGTTGCCTATGTACCACCCTCTAATACCTTTGAAATACCATTTTGGTATATAATCTAAATGACATATCAATTTAGTATATAATTTCTTTTTTATATTATTACATAAAATAGCCACATTCTCCTCAACTAACATCAATGCTAACTAGACTAAAACCCGTTAAGTACAATAATATTGAAACATAGAAAGTGTCTTCTTATCAAGTTATTTACATCAAAGTAAAAAAAGAAAAAAATGAAAAATGAATTTACATGATGCTTGCGGCTTTCTTGGGAATCTTTCCTTTGGAGGGTGTTGGTTGTTTCAAAACTTCGGCAAACTTGAGGATGGAATCGGCATCTTGATACAATCTTGGGGGTTCAACCGGTGATTCCAAACCATCATCCTTCCCTGATATCAATCTTTTAAATCCGTATGAACTGAAATCACTTTTTCTTCGGAATTTTTCCGCTTCTTTTGTTTGATCCAGATTCAAGCTCCTCCATCGGGGGATATCCACGGAAGAACAATTGCAGGTGGGGGAATCGGCGTCTTCTTCGCCTTTGCTGGTGTTGTCTTTTCCCCGTAGTAATCTCCTGAGTTTCTTGAAGAACTTGATTTTATTGGTGGGTTTGGAAGCGGATGAAGAATTGTCGCATGAAGAATCATCGGTGGCGAATGAAGTTTGGGAGGAGTGGAACCATTGATCGCAATCGAAATCCATGTGATTGATGATCCCTTTATCCCCAATTCCTCCATCGGCTTTGGCGTATTCGAGTACGAGTTTTTTGGCTTTCTCTTCAGACCGGGGGCTTAGGCCTTTGCTTAAATCTCTGGCCACAGTTCTCCCAGCAAGGGGTTGATAATTCTTCAGCTCATATCGCAAGCATGCATTGATCCAACGCAGATACACTAGCTCTTCTACGTCTGTAAATTTTTCTGCTCTCAGCTGTTCTATTTGCTTTGTCAATGCCTGGTTTTCTTCCCTTAAATGGTTGCTCATTTCATTTAAAGCTTCTACCTGCAACCACAAGTTACATATTATAAACCCAAATACAACTATAATATTACAACCAAGGAGAAGCAAATACCTCAGAATGATCGAAAACAGAATTTGCAAGGATTTGGGTAGATTGTAACTTGTGAGAGAGTTCAGAGTTTTCCATCTGCAATCTCATATTAAATTTCCTCAACTCATCACCCTCAATTTCCAAAGCTTTTACCCTTTGCAAGTTGGATTCAGCATCCTGATTATTTGCAGAGAACTTGAGTTCTTGTTCTTGAAATCTAGCAACCTTCTTTTGAAGGCTTAAAATCTGCTCTCTATTCTGCCCAGCTTCTTGCTTAAGTTTCTTCTTGAAAAGCTTAATTTTGGATTTAGCAGTTTCAAGCTCAGCCATGACTCTTGCATGATCAACCACTTGGGCCTCTAATCTCTGGTTTTCCGATTGCAATGACTCAATCTTGTGTTTGAAAAGCTTAGCCTCCATTTTGTTGATCTTCAGTTGGTTTTGGAGCTCGAAAACTGCTGCTTCTTGTTCTTTAAGCCCATAATATTCCAGCAGCTGGAGCTCAAGATTCCTCTCTCTTTCACTAAGCATTCTCACCATGTTTCTCAGGTACTTGATTTCTTGTTCATAATCATCCTTTTCTGCACTTCTAGATGTTGTTGAAGTGTCTAACTCTAACCTTGCTGTTTCAGTTTGGAGCTTAAGGGATGTCCCTACATTGTCTGAAAACTCTGGTAACAGAAACACATCTTCCCCATGTTTATTGCTTGGGGAAAGATCAACCGACGCATCAACACTTGTTCGTTGCATGGACATTTCTTCCTGTCAGAGACAAACCATTTTATCATGTTCACCGAACTTAACACCATAATTTTACAATCTCATTCATCCAAGCAAACTTACAGGCTCAGATGTTGGTAATATCTCTTTATGCCGATCATTTCCTCTGGAATCAATCTCAACCAAACAATCTAATATAAACCAAAATAACAACCAAGTTTTAAAAACCCATTTAGTTAATAATATGTGTATATATATATATATATATTTGATGAATTAAAGAAAGGCTAAAAATGCAAACCCGAAACATGCAGCAATGGCGGAGGAGGCAAATATGGTTTGATCTTTCGAGTTTTAAGTCGATGATAAAGAAAGCCAGCAAAAGAGAGAGCAACCACCACCCCAAATTTCACGAAAAATGGCCTAATATCTATATTTTCTCTTGACACCATAGCTTAACAACGTTTAATTTCGATCATAGTATTTAAGAATCCCAGATAAAGCAAGATCATAGATTCTCAAACTCTTAAAACAAAATGATAAATTGGTGTTAGATACATACAAAGGCAAAGGCAAAGGCAAAGGCAAAGGCAAAGGCAAAAATAATTTAGATATGCTAATATTAGTCACTTGTGGATAACATAAAAGCATTCGGTCTACCTCAGAATAACGAAAAACAAGGAAAAAGACAAGTATGAAACGAGGCAATAACAATAACCCATTTTGTAAGAGAAACAGAATCCCTACTACTATTAAAGGAGTCCTCAAACGCATTGCAAGAGAAACCCATTTTTCAATAGAATACAATGGGAATCAAGTTACATAAGAAAAATGAAAAGAAAAACGTATTGCGGGCAACCAGTATGGATATATGGAAAAACAGAAGATCAAAAATCCGAAATTCTCCGGTGCCACAATGACACAATTAAGTCAAAAGGTTTCTTTACTTGATTGCTAAGTCCTTAACATGATTATCCCCATGTTATTCGTCTCCAATCTTTTCAAACGGCTGTTTTGGACTAAAGAAGCTTGGTTGATTGGTTGATGACAGGCACCTTGCCCACATCCTGTCTGTGATTACTACCTTGTTCTGTCTTTCAGTAATCCGCTGCATGTTACCCAAGATTCATTATAACACATAAACTGAGTCCTTAAGCAGTTTGTATGGATCAGACCAAAAAAAACGAAGGTGGGTTTACAATTTACTTGGAATGGTATGCAACTATGTTTGCCATTAACAGGGCCAACTGTGAAACCTGTGTACCCAGCCATTGCACCATGAATTGCACTGTGAGCAAGGAGTGTGCAGTACACATTATCAGAAGCATTACTCGGTACAGCGCAGATCATATAAGTAGGATCTGCCGAAAATCAAAGTGATGATTGGTTAATTATTTGAAATGGATCAAAGAATATTCTCAACAGAGAGCAATGGATGTGAGTATTTATGCATGTATTCACCAACAAACTAACCTATATATTTGAGATTTATAGTCAACTTTTGCTTCTTACTGAAGTGGTCCTGCAACATAGTAGAGAAAAATAAGTATAGATGAAGCAGCAGTATTTCAGAAACTATCAATGTTTTGTCGAATGGACGTTGAAGCATGAAAACATCCCATATATGCTGCTGCCTTTCGATAAGAAAAAATGGATGGATTGCTGATGAATGGCAAATGAAGATGAACACCAGATCAACCTAACATGGTCTTACTTCCAAGTTAACGATTTTTTTATCGAAACCAACTCGAGCTAAACATAAGACATGCAAAACTTGTTTAACGCCAACAAGTTATTCAAGAACATCTTTACCTTTATTTTCTGGGATATCCAAAATCCAACATCTTGAAGCTGCTTGTTCCCCGAAGCATCTATGTTGTCCATGGTGCAGGTGTTTCCGGAAAGTAACTCTTGTCCTGCACCTTCATCTACTACAATAACCATGTGCGCATTTTCATTTAGTCTTTTCTCAATGTATTCAAACAGTCCACCAGGTCCTTCGAGATAAAACGGTGACTCGGGGATCAAGCAGCAGTCAACATCTCTGCTTGCCAAAGTAGCATACATTGCTATAAACCCTATGTTTAATATCATTTAGCAAGAACTGTATAAAGTTAGTGTAGGATATAAGCAAGAACTATTCTATTAGAAACAGTCTAAGTTGCGAAACGATTCCAAACTGGAAAGATGAATTCCTAAATCTAACAAATCAGTAAAACATAGAAACAAGATAAAGGACCTGAAGAAACAATGACAATCCCAGGGAATGCAATCTAGGTTATCAAATTGCTACAAAATGAATGCAATCTTCATCTGTCTTTTCAACAAACACTCTTCAATATCAAATCTTATGGAAATCTTCAAAACCAATCTTTCAAATCATCTACTTGAAATAATTCGCATAGATGTGTAAATTTACCGCTGTGGCAGCCCATTAGCTTCACAAGACCGATACCATTCTCAATACTTTTTGATTCAACATGCGCTGCACTAATTGCTCGCTGAGCCTCTTCAACAGCGGTGTCAAAACCAAAGGATTTGTCTATAACCTGTTACAAAAGAACCCGAACCATTAGTGAATAGGACTTCCTTTTGTAATAAAAAAATCATGTACGAGTATGCATCAAAATATGATGGTATCTGCCAATTGTGCATGCTAGATATGTACCGGTATATCATTATCGATGGTCTTTGGAATCCCCACGACTGCAACCTTCAGGCCACACCTTCTAATCTCCTATATTTAAGGTCGGAATATACCAACTAATCAAATCTGACAACTATTTTCCATAAGCATGAATCACAGCCTATTTATTCCAAGTTGAATCTTCAATAACAAAATCCAGATCAATCACCTCAAAAATCACAGAAGCCCCTTTCTGAGTTCCATCTCCCCCGATTATGTATACCTGAGATATATTGAGTTTCAATGCTCAAATCTGCATATGGAATTCATAGGCAAAGGAAAAGGAAGTATGTATATATATATATATATACACACCTGATTAATACCACGATCCTGAATGCTATCGACAATCTTTGAAGTATCATGTCCTCCTCTTGATGTTCCGAGGATGGTACCACCACGTTTATGAATGTGATTTACAACTTTATATATATATATATATATATATATATACCTGATTAATACCACGATCCTGAATGCTATCGACAATCTTTGAAGTATCATGTCCTCCTCTTGATGTTCCGAGGATGGTACCACCACGTTTATGAATGTGATTTACAACTTTGGGCGTTAAAGGGATTGTGTTTCGAGCATAAAAACCTTTGTATCCGCCCTGGAATAACAATTTAGCATCAACAGTTAATCAAACCAATCAATCATCTGAAAACAAAATGATGTTTCTGGTTTTGCATACACTTACTTCGATCCCAAGGACTCCAGTAACACCATACATGTGGTATAATCCACAAACGATTTCCCTAATCACAGTGTTTAGACCAGGGCATAGACCCCCACATGTTACAATACATGCATGAACTTCATCAGATTCAAAGTAAACCTGAAACCGAAAAATCAATGTTCAGTGAACAATCACAATTTCTGAAATGAATTGAACCTCAAACAAGGATTTGATTTGCAAACCTTCTGGCGAGGCCCCGCTCGCCTAAAATGAGTTCCTCTCGGACTCTCTTTTGAAACAACATTCTATGCATATGAAGCAGCAAACCATATTCAGATTCAGAAACAATGAGTTCATTTTGTGGACTACCAAATAGCTTGATTCCCATGTTTATTACAAGCAATATCTTATATTTTATGAATCAATCAATGTAAAAAAAAAAAAAAGTGTCAGAAAATGAAAATTATGTATCATAGTATTTGTCACAACCTGACCCATGCCCCTTGGCTCAAAGAGTACAATTCCGAATTATATTCTCACGATACGGTCCGCGGGCTGAGTCGGATCGTAATGCAGAAAAGTAAACATAACAAGAGGTTTTTACCTTTTCGGCAACGGTATCATCAACATCAACGAAGTACTGCCTGGTGAAACAGAACAACTTTTGTCATGTTCTAAAGAGGTTTAAAAGAAATTCCATTAAAAAAAACTTACTTCACAACTGAAAATGCAGGATTGTCTTGCAACGGATTCGAATATGTCTGCTCCAGTTAAAAAAGTAAAATAAAGTGAGAAACATTAACACAGAATGCTTTTTTGAATGCATAACGATTTTTTTTAATAATATAATTACAGGAAGGTCTTGAATATAATCAGACAAGTGAGGAACATCATCGAGAAGGTAGCCACAGTCGCCGGTGACGATTTTGGGGTCGGCGATAGTCGTTGAATTGCCCATAACATGGATGCTGGCAGAGCCACCACCACCACCCCTGGGAGTTGGGGAACAAGAAGGCAAGTTGGAGTAGTAGCGGCGGTGATTGGTAGCGTCGAAGCACCTGAAGCTGGGAATTATGAGCGAAGCAGAACTGGAAGTGGAATCCACTGAAACAGAAAGATGAATTACAAATTGATTTCTTCTCAGCCCATGATCTGAACAAGTCGCACATACACCCTAGTTCCTCGGCGCTGAGGACATCCCCCAAGAGCAGGGGATTTCGTGACATTTCTAATTTGCTGTCTTACATTTTTAATAAGTTGTTTAATAGTTGGCATACTGAATTATATACATAATAGACTGGTTTAGATGATCCTAACCAGATGATTCTGAATTACTTTTTTTTCTATTTAATAGATTAATAAAATATTAACCCCTTAGGCTTAAGTTAAGAAGGAAAGGAAGAAGAGGAATTAAATCAATCTTAATTAAATTGTGGATTGGTGTTAAATTGTTGCTATTGCTATTTGTTATTTAACTTATTTAACCGCTACAAGATCCACAATTCCATGAGCTTGGGCCACATTTTGACATAAAAACATCTCTTTCCATGTCTTGGATACAACCCATGGGTCCGCCTGTTCTTTGTACATAAACCCTTGTGAGGCTTTCAAAGTTTCGTGAGTTCTTCCGCCTCGAGGATAAATTCTCCTGTTTGTGCCTCATAAAAAGAACTAGCGAGTTGATAGATCATTACCCACGATGATATAACATAATAAAAGGTTCTTCTAACTCACATAATGAGAAGTGAGAAGAATAGCTAAAAATAGCTAAAGAATAATAAGAAAAAATAGAATTGAACAAATGCAGACAGCATTTTTTTTGTGCATTGCATACTGACTTTACAATGGAATTCTCTTTTTCTTTCATCGAAAAAAGAAAAAGAAAATATAGAGAGTGTCTATTAGACCCGGATCACTAAATAATCCAATTACCACCCTTCTTTTTTTTGAGAAAAGTTCAAAAATACTATGATGGCTCCGTTTGCTTTATATATTTATTTAAATCGTGATTCAACAATCCCAAAGTTTCTTTTTTTTTTCACAAAAAAGAAAGAAAAAAATAGTCTTTTTTTTCGTACTCTTTTATAACATAAATATTGTTATAAATATTGTTAATAGCCTCACAGTGTGAAAAGAAAAAAGTTTGTGTATTTGAGATGGGCCACATGACAGTTAAGATAAAATTGGAAATGCCCTTTCTCTCATACTACTCTCTTTCGATACATAATCTAATGTTTTGAAAAAAAAAGAAATAAAAAAAAATTTCATATCGAATTCGAAGTGCCATGCTATTATTACTTACTAATTCATATTTCATATGGCGAAGGCATAGTCTTCTTTTTTCTTTCCATCAAATAAAAAAAAACTCATTGGCGCGTAAGCGTGAGGAATGCTAGGCGTTTGGTAATTTCTCCTCCGGCCAGGAGAAAAGATCACATTGAAGCGACCAATCCCATGCATATTGTATGCACATCCAGGTTGCACAAATTGCATAGTATCATAAATAGCTACTCGGGTATTACCCATCCGCCAGAGAGTTTATAAACAAATACAGATCTTTGGTATCATTCTCTATCTTGAGATATACCATAAGACCAATAAGTTGATTCGAGATCTCGCTATCAACCTCTTGGCCTAAAAAAGTAATCTTTCTCGATAAAGTCGGTTGATTAGGATAAAATTGTGTCCCTTAGTAGCGTCTGACAGCACCTTTTGATGCATACGGTTCAACAAAAATTGCGAAAAAAAAATCAATGTGTAGATTCCAGCCATCCTTCGTTTTTTCTAGTGTGCCTTTTCTAACTTCTAATTTCTAACGAAGGGGCTTTTTCTTACATTTTTAAAATAAAATGAAATTTAAAATGAAATTAAAGAAAGATAAGTTTTGGCCCGTTTTCCTATAATCTAGAATATAGAAAAAATTAGCTAAACTTATCGCACAAACTTTTCATTGATCTATTTTTTTCATTGGGATTCAATCCAAATCACGATGTCATTTTCTTGTTCCTGAATGGGTTTCATCAATTTTTATTCAATTTTTTAGGTTTATGCTCTACTCCGAGTAAAGATCCGCTTGATTTTTATTTTTGCATATAGGACAAATGACCCAATACCACATCTTTTTGCTATGATTTCATTTCCTTTTATTTTAATTTAATTCCTTTTTCTTTCATGTTTTCCGCTTAAATTATTCAATGTATTTCTCATATTATTCGATTGATTAATAGTTTGAAATCGTTCTTATTTCTATTTCGAATTTGTAAATAAAAAGATTTATGATTATGATATAGGTGGTAACCATAAATGTATTACCAATTGGGTTTTTCTAAGCGAAGCCTGGATGCTTCATTTTTTTCTGTCCAACCAAGCCAACCATAAATCATTCTAATTGAAAATATTAATCTGTATACCCCCCCAAAAAAATGAAATGGATCTCTAATTGCACTTCATTACACTTCACGCTACAAATTTTTGATAATTCAATCAATCTTTTTAGGCGAAAACAGAGGATATCTCGATCGGGCGAGAAGCGGGGAATCCCATATGACCCAATATATTTGACAAGTCGCACTATACGTCAACCCAAACTGCATCTTCCTCTCCCGGATTTCGAAAAGGAACTTTTGGAACACCAATAGGCATTAAAGGAAAGAAAAAGAATTAAATACTATATTTTACTTTGATCTGGAAACGTAATAATGGTCTTAATAATATTGGCCTCATATTTTATACATAGATAGAATAAGGCCATAAAATAAAGAAAGACAGAATGAATGAAAGAGAATTCTTACCAATAGGTCCTTTGAATGATGAACAAATAGGGATGCGTTCATTCATAAAAAATAGGATCAACCCCCATTGCGTATTGATACTTATCGGGTATAAAATAGATCTGCTTCTCTTTTTTCTTCTGAGCCGAATTCTTCCCTTAATTACTAATGGAATAGAACAAATATTAATCCTTTCTCCGAAAGAATCCACCGAAAAGGGGAGGTATTCCAATGCAATAAAGTTACATAGTGTCTATTTTTCGTTGATAAAGGGGTATTTCCATGGGTTTGCCTTGGTATCGTGTTCATCTTTGTCGTATTGAATGATCCCGCCGCTTACTTTCTGTTCATATAATGCATACGGCTCTCGGTTCTTTGGTTGGGCGGTTCAATGGCTCTATATGAATTAGCCGTTTTTGATCCCTCCGATCCCGTTCTTGATCCAATGTGGAGACAAGGTATGTTTGTTATACCCTTCATGACTCGTTTAGGAATAACCAATTCATGGGGCGGTTGGAGTATTACAGGGGGGACTATAACAAATCCTTGTATTTGGAGTTACTGAAGGTGTGGCTGAGCACATATTGTGTTTTCTCGGCTTGTGCTTCTTGGCATTTATCTCGGCATTGGGTATATTGGGATCTAGAAATTTTTTGTGATGAGCACACACAGAAAACCTTCTTTGGATTTGCCCAAGATTTTTGGAATTCATTTATTTCTCTCGGGAGTGGCTTGCTTTGGCTTTGGCGCATTTCATGTAAACAGATTGTATGGTCTGGAATATGGGTGTCGGACCCTTATGGACTAAGCGGCAAGATACAACCTATAAATCCGGTGTGGGGCGTGGAAGGTTTTGATCCTTTTGTCCCGGGAGGAATAGCCTCTCATCATATTGCAGCGAGGACATTGGGCATATTAGCGGGCTTATTCCATCTTAGTGTCTGCCCGCCCCAACGTTTATACAAAGGATTACGTATGGGAAATATTGAAACCGCCCTTTCGATGAGTATAGCTGCTGTCTTTTTCTGACTTTTGTTGTTCTTAGGAACTATGTGGTATGGTTCAAGAACTACCCCCATCGAATTATTTGGTCCTACTCGTTATCAATGGGATCAAGGATACTTTCAAACAAGAAATATATCGAAGGGTTAGTCTTTGGGTTAGCCAGAAAATCAAAGTTTATCGGAAGCTTGGTCTAAAATTCCTAAAAATTAGCTTTTATGATTACATTGGCAATAATCCAAAGCAAAAGGAGGATTATTCAAAGCGGGTTCAATGGACAACGGGGATGGAATAGCCGTTGGGTGGTTAGGTCACCCTATCTTTAGAGATAAAAGGCGGCGTAAACTTTTTGTACGTCGTATGCCTACTTTTTTGAAACATTTAGGTTGTTTTGGTAGACGGAGACGGAATTGTTAGAGCGGATGACCCTTTTAGAAGGAAGCGGAATCAAAGTATAGTGTCGAACAAGTAGGTGTAAATGTTGAGTTCTATGGCGCGAACTCAATGGAGTGAGTTATAGTGATCCCGCTCTTTGTGAAAAATATGCTAGACATGCTCAATTGGGTGAAATTTTTGAATTAGATCGTGCTACTTTGAAACCCGATGGTGTTTTTTGTAAAGATCCAGGGGTTGGTTTACTTTTGGGCATGCTTCGTTTGCCTTGCTTTTCTTCTTCGGACACATTTGGCATGGTGCTAGAACCCTGTTGAGAGATGTTTTGCCGGTATTGATCCGCATTTGGATGCTCAAGTGGAATTTGGAGCATTCCAAAAACTTGGAGATCCAACTACAAGAAGACAAGTAGTCGATGCAAGATTGCTTTGTTATTTTTCGCTTCTACTTTATTTGTGATTTGCCAGAAAGGTCTTTGGAAAAATCTTGATTTAAATTGTTGCCTTTTCTTTGATTCTTGTTCTTTCTTTATTTTATTCGGGAGATGATTCCAAATAAACAAGTATCTGAAGCTATAATTGTAAACCACGATCGAATTTATGGAAGCATTGGTTTATACATTCCTCTTAGTATCTACTCTAGGATAATTTTTTTGCTATCTTTTTTCGAGAACCGCCTAAAACTCTAACTAAAAAAATGAAATGATTTTCATTATCTCAATTGAAGGAATGAGCCTCCCAATATTGGGAGGCTCATTACTTCAATTAGTCCCCGTGTTCCTCGAATGGATCTCTTAATTGTTGAGAGGGTTGCCCAAAAGCGATATATAAGGCGCACTCATAAAACTTACAAGTAAACCAGATATAGAGATGGCGACTAAGGTTTGTTTCCATTATTATATAATTTCAAGATCACAATGGGTCTATGATAAGATTGTTTATTTACAATGGAATGATATACAAAGTCAACGGAGATCTCATGAATACAAAATAAGATTTATGGCTACACAAACCATTGAGGGTAGTTCTAGATCTGGTCCAAGACGAACTGTTGTAGGGGATTTTTGAAACCATTGAATTCGAATATGGTAAGGTAGCCCCTGGATGGGGAGCGACTCCTTTGATAGGTGTCGCAATGGCTTTATTTTGCGATATTCTTATCTATTATTTTGGAGATTTATAATTCTTCCGCTTTCTTTGGATGGAATTTCAATGAATTAGATTCACAAGAATCACGAAGCCTCGCTTTTCAATACAAAAAGTGAAACTTTTAGTTCTCGGATTTTTTAGCCCCATTCTATTTTGGTAGTTCGACAAAGCAAAATTAATTTGTTTACGTATTTCTAATATGAGTGTGTGACTTGTTATAATTGATCCTATTGATAGTACAAAAATGGGTCCGTCATCTTGATCGAGATAGCTTTATCCCGTCGGATAGTCATTCTAGTATCCTGGAGCACTGAGTAATATATGAAATGGATCACAAAGTATTTGAACTATGATTCATACTTAATATTCAAACCTCGCGGCCGGACTCAAAAAAAAATTCAAAGAAAGAGTTATATTATTTATAAATTGAAAGATTTTTGATTCTTTCAAACTCTCATTTAGTTTATGCTTATTTTGATCAAAGGACAAACCTTTCTTTTCTTTATATTTTTTATATATATCTATTCTATTGATTGAATAAGTGATGATCCAATGGTTCTTACTCAAAGAATCTTTGGACTTAGTTTGAAGGTTTTATTGAATCATCGCGGTTCTGGTATGAATCTGAAGTTTCAATTGATTCATAAGGTCTTAACAAGAGAATTCCTATCAAAAAGAAAGAAAACAAGAATAAAGCCACATTTCATACAAAGAACAAATCAAAGCAAAGAAAAAGAAATAAGTAGGTAAATAGAAGATTCAAGAGGCTCTGTAACGATCAACATAAAGACGATCATTGCATGACTTGATTTTTTGGCATTATAATTACAACTACAAAAAGAGCTTTGGATTTTCACTCTTTTGTGTCTTGAGATAAAATTGAATGAAAAGATTAAGAAGTTTCAAACTTTCTATTCCATATCCGTTTTTACTATTACTTGGGTGTTTTTGTTTGAGTATGCACGAGATGAAATTCTCATATACGGTTCTCGGGGAGGGGGAGGGAGGGGTCCTCTTGGTTTACCTATCTTAATAAAGTCTATGATTGGTTCAAAAGCGCCTCAAATTCAAAGCGGTTGCAGATGATGTAACTAGTAAATATGTTCCTCCTCATGTTAACATATTTTATTGTCTAGGAGGAATTATGCTTACTTGTTTTTGGTACAAGTAGCTACGTGGATTTGCTATGACTTTTACTATCGCCCAACCGTTATCTTTGAGGCTTTTGCTTCATTCAATACATAATGACTGAAGCTAACTTTGGTTGGTTAATCCGATCGGTTCATCGATGGTCGTGCGGGCAAGTATGATGGTCTTAATGATGATCCCGCACGTATTTCGTGTCTATCTCATCTGGTGGTTTTAAAAACCTCGCGAATTAACTTGGGTTACTGAGCGTGGTTCGGGTGTGTTGACCGCATCTTTTGGCGTAATGTGAGTTATTCCTTACCTCGGGACCAAATTGGTTATTGGGCGGTCAAAATCGTAATGTGAGTATTAGGAAGCTATTCCAGTAATAGGATCACCTTTGGTAGAGTTATTACGTGGAAGTGCTAGTGTGGGACAATCCACTTTGACCCGCTTTTTATAGTTTACACACTTTTGTATTACCCCTTCTTCTTCTTTGTATTTATGTTAATGCATTTCCTAATGATACGTAAGCAAGGCATTTCTGGTCCTTTATAGAGAATATAGACCATAGCTATATTGTAACCAATAATTTATCTTATTACTTGGGAGAGGAACAATAGTATTTCATTGCTACAAATATGGATTATTGAAAAAAAATAAGACATGTATTTGGATATTTCCTTTCAACTATAACAATATTCTATTATTTATTTGATATGACATGAATAGTTGAAGGGAATTCCCCGAAGAGAAAATGGATTATGGGAGTGTGTGACTTGAACTATTGATTGGGCCGTGCAGAAATATGCCTTTATCTGCTACATTGGAATTCACAACCAAATGTGTCTTTGTTTCAACCACCGTGTAAGCCCCATACAAAGGATAGGCTGGTTCGCTTGAAGAGAATCTTTTCTATGATCAGACCTGATGATGTTGTGTATAAATAGGACTCGTAAGATCCAAGAGAATAAGTGATTTGGCATAATCCAAATTAGAATTTTTTTACTTTCTTATCTTAATAGTATGAAAATGCATTCATTTCTTCTCAGCATCGACCGATTTAATTATACTATCGAGTGAAACAAGGATCTAAAGAAGAGCAAAGGCTAGACTATATTAGTAACAAGTAAATCCTTTGTATGTAAAAAATCTCGATATATTTTTGGGATAAAGGAGCAATTAGGCATAAATTGATACCGACTCCTCAGAATTTGGTTTTGATTACACCCATTGTCTCAAGTTTTGGATCGAACAAATCCATTGACACAAATAGTGCATGGAAGAAAATTGAGTTATTTGGGCCCCGGAAGATTGACCGGCGAATCGCTAATTTTCGGATATTAGATATCCATCCTAGTCACTATGGACGATTTGCCCAATTGACACATCGAAGGATCAATGTTGGACTTATCGGATCCTTAGCAATTCATGCCGAGATTGGTCATTGGGAGTCTCTAGAAAGTCCATTTTATAAAATCTTTGAGAGATCAAAAAAGCACAAATGCTTTATTTATCCCCAAGTCGAGATGAATATTATATGGTAGCGCAGAAATTCTTTGGCCTTGAATCGTGGTATTCAGGAAGAACAAAGTTGTTCCACTCGATACCGCCAAGAATTCCCGACTATTGCATGGGAACAAGTTCATCTTTGAAGTATTTTTTCTTTTCAATATTTTTCTCGTTGGAGCTTCCTCATTCCTTTTATCGAGCATAATGACGCGAATCGGGCTTTAATGAGTTCTAATATGCAACGCCAAGCGCTTCCGCTTTCTCGCTCCGAGAAGTGCATTGTTGAATCGGGTTGGAACGCCAAGTGGCTCTAGATTCGGGAGTTCCCGCTATAGCCGATCACGAGGAAAGATCATTTCTACCGATCATCGACAAGATTATTTTATCGGGCAATGGAGATGCTCTAGGCATTCCATTAGTTATGTATCAACGTTCCAACAAAAATACTTGTATGCATCAAACCGCGCGGGTTCAAGCGGGTAAATGCATTAAAAAGGGGCAAATTTTAGCGACGGACGGTGCCGCTACGGTTGGTGGCGAACTCGCTTTGGGCAAAAACGCGTACTAGTAGCTTATATGCCATGGGAAGGTTACAATTTTGAGGATGCGGTACTCATTAGCGAAAGCGCCTAGTATATGAAGATATTTATACTTCTTTTCACATACGAAAATATGAAATTGGACTCATGTGACAAGCCAAGGTCCCTGAAAGAATCACTAACGAAATACCGCACCTAGAAGCCCATTTACTTTGCAATTTAGACAAAAATGGAATTGTGATGCTTTGGGATCTTGGGTGGAGACAAGCGATATTTTAGTAGGTAAATTAATGCCTCGGTGGCGAAAGAATCATCGTATGCTCCAGAGAAGATAGATTATTACTCGCCATACTTGGGATTCGTGTATCCACTTCAAAGGAAACTTGTCTAAAATTACCTATAGGTGGGAGGGTCGAGTCATCGATGTGAGATGGGTCCGAAAAAAGGGGTTCTAGTTATAATCAGGAAACGATTCGTGTATATATTTCACGTAAACGCAAATCAAAGTAGGTGATAAAGTAGCCTAAGGCATGGAAATAAAGGATCATTTCAAAAATTTTACCTAGACAAGATATGCCTTATTTGCAAGACGGAAGACCTATTGATATGGTCTTCAACCCATTAGGAGTACCTTCACGAATGAATGTAGGATGACTATTTGAATGCTCGCTTGGGTTAGCAGGAGTCTACTAGATAGACATTATCGAATAGCACCATTTGATGAGAGATATGAACAAGAGGCTTCGAGAAAACTAGTGTTTTTCGAATTATATCAAGCTTGAAGATAAACAAGCAAATCCGTGGGTATTTGAACCCGAATACCCAAGAAAAGCAGTAATATTTGGTGGAAGAACGGGAGGCCCCTTTGAGCAACCTGTTATAATAGGAAAACCTTATATCTTGAAATTAATTCATCAAGTTGATGATAAAATACATGGGCGTTCCAGTGGACATTATGCACTTGTTACACAACAACCACTTAGAGGAAGGTCCAAGCAAGGAGGACAACGGGTAGGAGAAATGGAGGTTTGGGCTGTACAGGGATTTGATATTGCTCATATTTTACAAGAAATGCTTACTTATAAATCTGATCATATTAGAGCTCGCCAAGAAGTACTTAGGACTACGATCATTGGAGGAACAATACCTAAACCCGAAGATGCTCCAGAATCTTTTCGATTGCTCGTCCGAGAATTACGATCTTTGGCAATGGATTATTTTGTGAAAGAATTTTTGGACCTATAAAAAGTGAAATTTGCGCTTGTAGAAATTATCGAGTAATTGGAAATCAAAAGGAGGGCCCTAAATTTTGTGAACAATGCGGAGTTGAATTTGTTGATTCTTGGATACGAAGATATCAAATGGGATACATAAGGCTGGCATGTCCAGTAACTCATGTATGGTATTTGAAACGTCTTCCTAGTTATATCGCCAATCTTTTAGACAAACCTCTTAAAGAATTAGAGGGTCTAGTATACTGCGATGTGTGATTTGATCGAAATTATTATTTTACTGATTAGAATGAGAAACCGTCATCCCATTCAATCGAATTGGGATGCCTGGATCTCGACATGTCTCTTGGGAAGAGTAACATGAAGCTCAGAATTATGGGCGTATTCAATACTCCCAAATAAAAAGGGAATTGGTCTATGGTCGAGTCAGTAAAAATAAATAAGTAAGAATTTTGAGTTGTACCTCGTGAAAAAAAGTCTTCTTTTTTTTGTGGAATTAACCGTTCTCATTTCTTTTAGTTCTTTTGGAAAAAAATGAAATTATGTTCAAGGAAACAAATATGTCATGGTTGCAGGAGTCTATACACAGCATATAGGCTTAGGCTTTAAGTTAAGGGCATCGTGGTATAATCGTCGAGGTACCGCAGGACCTAAGAAATCGAATGCAAGGGTACATAGACAAGTAAATCCCTTATGACACTCCTTTAATTTTAGAAGATTCAGCATTCGAGGGGAAGTAGACTACTCAAGAATTTCACATTTCATTTATGTCCTAATTTTGAAAAGAATTAAGAAAATCTAAATCAATAAAAGAAGAATCAATCAATAAAATGTTTCTTGGAACTTGAGTAAAGAGTAGACCTTTTTGGGGGGTTCTAGAATTTGAAAGTGAGAACTCCTTTACTTTATCTTTATTTGGTGTAACTACTTAAGCCAGATGAGAGGAAACTCTCATGTCCGATTTTGAGGGGGGATCCCGCAGGGCCCTATCCTAATTTTTCTTTTGCTAGGCCTATCGCTAAAAAACCTACTTTCTTACGATTACGAGGTTCATTCGAATATGAAATTCAATCCTGGAAATACAGTATCCCACTTTTTTTTACTACCCAAGGTTTCGATACATTTCGAAGTCGCGAAATTTCTACCGGAACAGGTGCTATTCGAGAACAATTAGCCGATCTAGATTTGCAAATTCTTATCGATTATTCGGTGGTAGAATGGAAAGAATTAGGAGAAGAAGGCCTCACGGGTAATGAATGGAAAGATCGAAAAATTGGAAGAAGAAAGGATTTTTTGGTTAGACGTATAGAATTGGCTAAGCATTTTATTCGAACAAATATAGAACCAGAATGTATGGTTTTATGTCTATTACCGGTTCTTCCTCCCGAGTTGAGACCGATCATTCAAATAGATGGGGGTAAACTAATGAGTTCGGATATTAATGAACTCTATAGAAGAGTTATCTATCGAAATAATACTCTTACCGATCTATTAACAACAAGTAGATCTACGCCAGGGGAATTAGTAATGTGTCAGGAAAAATTGGTACAAGAAGCCGTGAATACACTTCTTGATAATGGAATCCGCGGACAACCAATGAGGGACGGTCATAATAAGGTTTACAAGTCGTTTTTAGATGTAATTGAAGGTAAAGAGGGAAGATTTCGCGAGACTTTGCTTGGCAAACGAGTCGATTATTCGGGACGTTCTGTCATTGTTGTTGGCTCCTCACTTTCATTACATCGCTGTGGATTGCCTCGCGAAATAGCAATAGAGCTTTTCCAGACATTTGTAATTCGCGGTCTAATTAGACAACATCTTGCTCCGAACATAGGAGTTGCTAAGAGTAAAATTCGGGAAAAGGGCCGATTGTATGGGAAATATCGCAAGAAGTTATGCGGGGACATCTCAGTATTCTTTGAATAGAGCGCCTACTCTACATAGATTAGGTATACAGGCATTCCAACCTATTTTAGTGGAAGGACGCGCTATTTGTTTACATCCATTAGTTTGTAAGGGATTCAATGCAGACTTTAATGGGGATCAAATGGCAGTTAATGTACCTTTATCTTTAGAGGCGCAAGCAGAGGCTCGTTTACTTATGTTTTCTCATATGAATCTCTTGTCTCCAGCTATTGGGGATCCCATTTCCGTACCGACTCAAGATATGCTTATTGGGCTCTATGTATTAACAAGTGGGAATCGTCGAGGTATTTGTGCGAATAGGTATAATCCATGGAATCGAAAAAGCTATCAAAATGAAAGAATTGACGATAATAACTATAAGTCTACAAGGAGCTTTTTTTTTTTTTTTGTAATTCCTATGATGCGATTGGAGCTTATAGGCGTAAAAGAATCAATTTAGATAGTCCTTTGTGGCTCGGTGGTGATGACTAGAGCAATGCGTTATTGCTTCAAGAGAAGCTCCCATCGAAGTTCACTATGAATCTTTGGGTACCTATCATGAGATTTATGGACATTATCTAATAGTAAGAAGTTTAAAAAAAAAAATTCTTTGTATATACATTCGAACCACTGTTGGTCATATTTCTCTTTACCGAGAAATCAAAGAAGCTATACAAGGGTTTTTTCGGGCCTACTCATATGATACCCAATCGAAATGAAATCGAAATAAGTGGAATGTAAATAAAATAGGATTAATTCCAATCAATAAATCTTAAAACGCAACATGGAAACACAGCAAACAAACGAAACTAGACGATTCGATCAAAATGAATTGTTGTTTTGACTAAACAAACAGTTGCGGATGACTTGACAATGAATTCCAGGTCGAAGCGACTAATCTGATCTATTTTTCACATTCATAGGAGTTCGTCTATGTTTCTGCTTTACGAATATGATATTTTCTGGGCATTTCTAATAATATCAAGCATTATTCCTATTTTGGCATTTCTAATTTCTGGAGTTTTAGCCCCGATTAGAAAGGGTCCAGAAAAACTTTCTAGTTATGAATCGGGTATAGAACCAATGGGCGATGCTTGGTTACAATTTAGAATCCGTTATTATATGTTTGCTCTAGTTTTTGTTGTTTTTAATGTTGAAACGGTTTTTCTTTATCCATGGGCAATGAGTTTCGATGTATTGGGGGTATCCGTATTCATAGAAGCTTTCATTTTCGTGCTTATTCTAATTGTTGGTTCAATTTATGCATGGCAAAAAGGAGCATTGGAATGGTCTTAGTTCCTGAATATTCAGATAATAAAAAACCCCTTTTTTGAATGATATTCAAGAAAAGAGTATTCTAGAACAATTCATAGAAGTAGAGGAACTCTTCCTGTTGGACGAAATGATAAAAGAATACCCGGAAACACATCTACAAAAGCTTCGTATAGGAATCCAAAAAGAAACGATCCAATTGATCAAGCTGCACAATGAGGATCATATCCATACGATTTTGCACTTCTCGACCAATCTAATCTGTTTCATTATTCTAAGTGGTTATTCTATTTTGGGGAATGAAGAACTTCTTATTCTTAACTCTTGGGTTCAAGAATTCCTATCTAATTTAAGCGACACAATAAAAGCTTTTTCTATTCTTTTATTAACAGATTTATGTATAGGATTTCATTCGCCCCACGGTTGGGAACTAATGATTGGCTCTATCTACAAAGATTTTGGATTTGCTCATAATGATCAAATTATATCTGGTCTTGTTTCTACCTTTCCAGTCATTCTAGATACAATTTTTAAATATTGGATCTTTTGTTATTTAAATCGTGTATCTCCGTCACTTGTAGTTATTTATCATTCAATGAATGACTGAAAAATGATTCACAGATTCAATTATAATCTTTCTTACTTTCAAGATAAGCAAAGCATGCAAAGTCGTACTTACTTATTTACATTCCACTTATTTCTTTTATTCCAATAGATTTTTTTCTAATTGTTTGATTGTTGGGATTAGTTATAACTATATTGAATAAAAATTTCAAAATTTTGACTCGATCCTCGCAATCAATATTTCCTGCTCATCTTCTCACAATGTTAATAAAGAGAGTTCTTTTCGATGCTAATGATTTCATATTGAGTGTATCTAGTGTCTGTTCAAGTTTGTGATAATCAGTAGTAAGAAGTAGAGCATGAATCTTATTTATCCAAAATGGATCCGTATTTTTTTTATAAGTTTGATTTATGCTTAAAGGAGAACCCCATTTTTTAATTCTTCCGCGGTAGGGTCCATGCAAGAAAGGATCATATAGTTTAGGCAAGTATTCTCTCTTTAGTTTCATTATTAGAGAATCGAGTCCTTTTTCAAGTATGCCCCAGATCAAAAGATTCCTTATCTAAAGATTCGACTCTTTTATAAACTCCTTACTAAAATTTCTTCTTTTTAGTTCATTGATAAAACTCCAATCAGTATACAATTCATCAGAAAACAATTTTTCTGGTGTGAAAAAATATTTTTTTTATATCATTTCCCCAAAAGTTGCTAAACTGGGTGGATACGTAAAAGATATTTTTTCTTTTCCATCACTTTGACATGTCTAAAAAAAATATTGTGACATTTCATTTTTTATAGCATTTTCAACTCGGTCATTTTTATATATCGCAAAGGTCGATTCCATCGTTTAGAATAAAAAAGAAGTGTCACAAGAGGTTTTTTAATCCATAATAAATATTTATCTTCTTTTTTTTTAATATTTCTAACTTCGAACTTTCTTGATTCCCATCCAGATAAGAAGTTTCATAAACCGGTCTATTTTTATAGTATGTCTCTTTAAAACGAAAGTCGAGTTCGCCCTTTCTTTTTTTTTTTTTCTTTCCATTCACTCGTAGCTTTTCTGTTTCGTCGATTTTGCTCGGATCCAACTCTTCCTCCGAAAAAAGGGAAGAAGAAGTATTTTCTTCGGTCCCCTGTTTCTGGTTAGCCCCTCCCCCTTCGGAAATAGTTTCTATTTCTATGTTTCTTTCTTCCTCACTTTCCCCCACTTCTTCCGTTTGGAAATTCCTTTCAGCTTTCTTAGTTATAATGGGTGACGGTGATTCGCCTAAATAGTAAACACAGGTAATAAATAACAGAATACTAAAGATTCGAGCCATAAAATTTCTAAATTCTGATACAAGATACTTATTAGATCGAATAAGTACATTAGACCTAATTAAATTATTTTGTTGTATCCAGACTAATACCAACCCAACCCATTTCATCAATAAAATATGACCAATTAACCAACCAACAAAACTACTTGTTACAAATAACATATTGTTGTTGCATCGAAACATATAGATGTTGACTAATCTGGCTAACATTGAACTTGGTAAAATGAAATGGTTGAATAATTGAATAATGAGATTATTTAGGAATACACATTGAATGCTAAGATTACGCATTGAATTTCTGGTAGGACGTCTATGATCAAAAAAGTCTTTGTGATTGTTCCAGAAGAAATGAAACAAAAGATACGGTAGAGCTAGGACAGTTATTGTATGCGGTTTACCCAATGCTAAATGCAGAGGTACATAGTAGATTGATATGAACATCATGAGCTGGCCTGCAATAAACCCAGTTGTTGCTGATACTCTCTTCTCGGTTCCTTCTTCTCCTTCTTCCATAACCCGAGCTCGTAGAAGGAAGATATAAGAGGGGCCTATGGATAGTGTGGTCAGAAATCCATAATAGAGTCCGACCATAACGACCGAATTGATTATCGTCATGCATAAGGATATTAGATTCCCTGGTATAAAAGATTTTAAAATCATCATTAACCTCCCTTTTTTCTTTTCTATTTCTGGATTATTATATGATGATTTTTGAACTTTCCATATACATATATAGAAATAGAAAAAGATAGACTAGAACCGACATCTCTTATGTCATGTCAATGACAATATAAAAATGGAATTGGGATCTGGATGGAATATAATGAAATAGAGCCACTTTGAGGTTCCTATGAAATGAGGCATGGAAGCAGAGCCACTACGAAGAAGTTTCGGGGGTTACTGAAGGAAACTTCGAGTTCATATTGGTCATGGGTTGAGAAACAGAATTGAACTTTATGAGATCTAATCTCCCGTTGTTCCTTAGTAGCTCAGCAGTAGAAGCGGTCATTGTTAATCGATCGGTCGAGGTTCGAATCCTACTTGAGGAGATTTGATTCATTCCGAATTAAAGAATTCGTAATGTCGAATGAAAGGGTTCGCTTGGACTGATCATAAGAGTAGGTAACCCGTTCCCTATGTCTTTGTTTCTATTGTATTCTATCTCATCATATCACATTCGTGCTGCGATATTTGAGAATCACCGTCAATACCTCGGTGTAGGTGTCCGGGATAATCCTTTGTTCCATAGTCCCGTGGCTATTTACAACTAGCCAATTAAGAATTCTCGGATGTACTAGTACTAGCAAATGCCTCAAAGATGCGATCATCGATTCTCCCGAGAGGCCACAATTACCGCGAGCAAACACATTAATTTAATGACGAGGAGCGCATTTTTCTATGCTACTAATACTTGTACTTGCTCGCTATTCGCCGCCCAAGCCTGGCCGAGGAAGAGTTATGGGCGTAAAACAAAAAAAATGCTTATTTTATTTTGTTTTGGCTTGTAATACTATATATAAATATAAAATAGAAAAGTAAATATACGATAAATAATAAATAAAAGGCCACTCCATTTCGGCAAAAGACCCACGCCCAAGTTCCATAGCTTTGGGTCCATTATCCCGATCATGATTTTCCTACCCCTGCAGGGAAAGGTCCTTCCTTTTGGGGGTTGTGTGGTGAGGAGGATTCGAACCCCGATACCGTGGTTCGTAGCCACGTGCTCTAATCTTTTGAGCTACAGCCCCACATCGTCTCTCCACTGGATCTGCTCCGTGAGTACCTTAAAAAAAGAACCTTTCCTCTCCCCACCATTTCGGGTTAAGAAGATGTGAAAGTGCTTTCTCTCTATAAAAACGGTGCATTCCGAGGTGTGAAGTGGGAGAGAGGGGATTTCATAATTGGGGTTTTGAATAAGACGACCTTTTCATTTTCATTCTTATTACTTTTTCAATATGAAAAAGTAATAAGAATGAGAGGTGTGTTGCTTTTTATCATCCCCAAGCGTCGAGCTATTTTACCGCAGGACCTCTCCTACTGAAGATCGTCACCGTAATAGAGTTTAACCACCAAGTTTGGGATGGATTGGTGTTGTTCCTCTACGCCTAGGACACCGAATATCGAACCATGAACGAAGAAAGGCGTGCGGGAAAAGGAAAGACATATTGGCTAGTGATTATGAGGCCCCAATTCTTGATGGAGGGGACACAAAGGCCTCCGCCCTTCCTTCCCATGGATAGATAGAGAGGGAGGCAGAGCTTTTGGTTTTTTCATGTTGTCAAAGAGTTGAACAATGGATTTTTCGTGTTGTCAAAGAGTTGAACAATGAAAATAGATGGAGAGTGCCCGATTGAATTGATCGGGTCATGTAGGAACAAGGTTCAAGTCTCTGGGTCTGTTAGGATGCCTCATTTGCATACATCACTTGCACTTCCACTTGACACCTATCATAATGATAAACGGCTCGTCTCGCCGTGACCTTCTCTTGAATTCTCAAAACTTCGTCACTCAATCCCTGCAGGACAGAGAACCCCTTGCCGTCTCGATTGTGGCACGGAGGCTCGAGGAAGTCGGAATAGGAGAGCACTCATCTTGGGGTGGGCTTACTACTTAGATGCTTTCGGCAGATTAGTCGCTCTGCACTTGGCTACCCAGCGTTTACATCGTGGGCACGATAAGCTGGTACACTAGAGGTGCGCCCTTCCGGCCCTCTCGCACTAGGGAAAGGTCCTCTCAATGCTCTAACGCCCACACCGGATATGGACCGAACTGCGTCTCACGACGTTCGAACCCCACCATGTACTCGATTTAATGGGCGAACAGCCCAACCCTTTGAATATATATACTATGCCCTGTGTGGCGAAGAGCCGACATCGAGGTGCCAAACCTTCCCGTAGATGTGAGCTCTTGGGGAAGATCACTGTTATCCTTAGAGTAACTTTTATCCATTAAGCGACGGCCCTTCCACTCGGCACCGTCGGATCACTACTGCCGACTTTTCGTCCCCGCTTTCGATGGGTGGGTCTTGCGGTCAAGCTCCCTTCTCGCTTTGCACTCGAAGGCCAATCTCCGTCCGCCCGAGGAAACCTTTGCACGCCTCCGTTACCTTTTGGGAGGCCTATGCCCCATAGAAAGCGCTCTCACTGAGATCGTCCCCTGGCCCGTAGGACTGACACAAGGTTAGAATTCTAGCTCTTCCAGAGTGGTATCTCATTGATGGCTCGGGCCCTCCGAAAGGAGGCCTTCTTCGCCTTCCACCTAAGCTGCGCAGAAAAGCCCAAAGCCAATCCGAGGAACAGTGAAGCTTCATAGGGTCTTTCGTCCCTGTGTGGGTAGTCCGCGTCTTCACAGACATGTCTATTTCATCGAGCCTCTCTCCGAGATAGTGCCCGGATCGTTACGCCTTTCGTGCGGGTCAAAACTTACCCGACAAGGAATTTCGCTACCTTAGGATTGCTATAGTTACGGTTTGCCGTTCATTTGGGGCTTGGCCGCCGGCTCCTGTCATCAGTCACCAACTTCCTTGACCTTCCCAAGACCTTTGGGTAGGTGTCACCCCGCACATGGTCTTACGACTTTGCGGAGATCGTGTTTTTGGTAAATAAATGATCGCGTGCTCGGTCACTGCTGCGGCTCTCTTTGTGAGGAGGCACCCTTCTCCCGGGTTACTGGGCTATTTTGCCGAGTTCCTTAGAGAGAGTTGTCTCGCGCCCTAGGTATTCTCTACCTACCCACCAGTGTGTCGGATTTAGTGTGTACCCTTTTGTTGAAGGTCGTTCGAGCTTTTCCGGGAGTATAGCATGGGTTACTTTAGCGTCAGAGCGCTCGGTACTCGAACATTGGCTCGGGGCATTTTCTCTACCTCTTCTTACCCTGAAAAACAGGGCACCTTGTGTCCTTGAACCGATAACCATCTTTCGGCTAACCTAGCCTCCTCCATCCCTCGGGACCAACAAAGGGTAGTACAGAATATTCACCGTTGTCCATCGACTAAGCCTTTCGGCCCGATCTTAGGCCCCGACTCACCCTCCGTGGGACGAACCTCATGGGGAACCTTGGGTTTCGGGGCATTGGATTCTCACCAATGTTTGCGTTACTCAAGCCAACATTCTCGCCTCCGCCGTCTACTCCGCCACGCTGGTGCTTCCTCTAAGGCGGAACGCCCCTACCAATGCATTTTTACATCCCATAGCTTTGGGCGATCGCTTAGCCCGTTCATCTTCGGCGCAAGAGCGCTCGATCGATGAGCTATTACGCACTCTTTCAAGGGTGGTCGCTTCTAGGCAAACTTCCTAGTTGTCTCTCGCACCCTACCTCCTTTATCATCGAAGCGGTTATTTAGGGGCCTTAGCCGGTGATCCGG